>OZ024816.1:89899637-99899637 GCA_964017055.1 Chloromyia formosa
CCGACGACAGTTTTATATACTTACGTTATCTACGTGCTAGTTTTGAACTTGTAATAAAAAATATACCCTATACCTTTCCTAGGGTTTATGGACATACTGACCATTTCAGAAGTTATTATAAATGTATAGACAAAAATCAATATTTTATTATTTATTAGAAATCTAATAACAGTAGCAAACAAAAAATTATCATTTACGAGTATTTATATGGAAAAGCAATTTGCTGTCGATTTGTGGAAAATTGGCTGATTGGCGATGGAGCTGTAGTCACATCATATTATTTTATTAGGTTGGTTCACTGAATTAATAGGGCAACTGCCTTGTAAATGCTTCCCAAGTAAAGACATCTTTGAAAATTTTTTTCGATCAAGTTGAACAGCAATACTTTTTTACATCGGAATGCGTTCGAAGATGAACCCAAAGGTTAGATCGGTCAGCAAAGGCTCTGTGACAATGTTGACAGCTGAACGGTTTCTCCCCAGTATGCGTCCTAATATGGATTTCCAGGATCCACGGGCGGGAAAATGCCTTTCCACAAAGCGCACATTTACAGGGCAATGTATGAGTCAGAATATGCGACTTTAAGGCTCCTAAAGAAACGTACACTTTATCGCAATTTTCACAACTGAACACTTTTTTTTGACTTATTTCTCTCGGAAGCAGGACAATGCAATTGTTTGTTTAGTAAACCAAGAGTAAGTTGAATATGATTTTCCGCATTTCTGAGCATTGGTAGCGCAGTGTCCTATTATTTCTGCTATTGTATTCCACATTTGCATTTGATTCCTTCTTGGAATCGGATGAATGCCTTCTGGTGTATCTCCTTGGCATCGACAGATCAATCGGCCGAATTTCTGTAGAGAATAACCTATTTAATATCTAATTCTAATACAGCTCCCATATTTAGGCAAAATATCTTACCTTCATCTTAAACGTCCGATTGAAAGTTGATTTTTTTTTCGGGCCTAGTTAATGGCATACATCAATGACTCCTGCGAATATGGGAGGACGAGGTGATCCCAGACGATTGAAAAAGGAAAAATGACATTGACGAAATGGCCAGCTAATCATCCCGCTATAGCCAACATAAAAGGTGAATATCGAATCGAGAGTTATACAGATATGCAAAAAGCGGAAAACGACATCAAATCAAATAAGTCGGACTCCAGCCGACGACAGTTTTATATACTTACGTTATCTACGTGCTAGTTTTGAACTTGTAATAAAAATATACCCTATACCTTTCCTAGGGTTTATGGACATACTGACCATTTCAGAAGTTATTATAAATGTATAGACAAAATCAATATTTTATTATTTATTAGAAATCTAATAACAGTAGCAAACAAAAAATTATCATTTACGAGTATTTATATGGAAAGCAATTTGCTGTCGATTTGTGGAAAATTGACTGATTGGCGATGGAGCTGTAGTCACATCATATTATTTTATTACGTTGGTTCACTGAATTAATAGGGCAACTGCCTTGTAAATGCTTTCCAAGTAGAGACATCTTTGAAAATTTGTTCGATCAAGTTGAACAGCAATACTTTTTTACATCGGAATGCGTTCGGAATGCGTTCGAAGATGAACCCGAAGGTTAGATCGGTCAGCAAAGGCTCTGTGACAGTGTTGACAGCTGAACGGTTTCTCCCCAGTATGCGTCCTAATATGGATTTCCAGGATCCACGGGCGGGAAAATGCCTTTCCACAAAGCGCACATTTACAGGGCAATGTATGAGTCAGAATATGCGACTTTAAGGCTCCTAAAGAAACGTACACTTTATCGCAATTTTCACAACTGAACAGTTTTTTTTGACTTATTTCTCTCGGAAGCAGGACAATGCAATTGTTTATGTTTAGTAAACCATTTCAAGAAGGAATCAAATGCAAATGTGGAATACAATAGCAGAAATAATAGGACACTGCGCTACCAATGCTCAGAAATGCGGAAAATCATATTCAACTTACTCTTGGTTTACTAAACATAAACAATTGCATTGTCCTGCTTCCGAGAGAAATAAGTCAAAAAAACTGATCAGTTGTGAAAATTGCGATAAAGTGTACGTTTCTTTAGGAGCCTTGAAGTCGCATATTCTGACTCATACATTGCCCTGTAAATGTGCGCTTTGTGGAAAGGCATTTTCCCGCCCGTGGATCCTGGAAATCCATATTAGGACGCATACTGGGGAGAAACCGTTCAGCTGTCAACATTGTCACAGAGCCTTTGCTGACCGATCTAACCTTCGGGTTCATCTTCGAACGCATTCCGATGTAAAAAAAAGTATTGCTGTTCAACTTGATCGAAAAATTTTTTAAAGATGTCTCTACTTGGAAAGCATTTACAAGGCAGTTTCCCTATTAATTCAGTGAACCAGCGTAATAAAATAATATGATGTGACTACAGCTCCATCGTCAATCAGCCAATTTTCTACAAATCGACAGCAAATTGCTTTCCATATAAATACTCGTAAATGATAATTTTTTGTTTGCTACTGTTATTAGACTTCTAATAAATAATAAAATATTGATTTTGTCTATACATTTATAATAACTTCTGAAATGGTCAGTATGTCCATAAACCCTAGGAAAGGTATAGGGTATATTTTTATTACAAGTTCAAAACTAGCACGTAGATAACGTAAGTATATAAAACTGTCGTCGGCTGGAGTCCGACTTATTTGATTTGATGTCGTTTTCCGCTTTTTGCATATCTGTATAACTCTCCATTCGATATTCACCTTTTATGTTGGCTATAGCGGGATGATTAGCTGGCCATTTCGTCAATGTCATTTTTCCTTTTTCAATCGTCTGGGATCACCTCGTCCTCCCATATTCGCAGGAGTCATTGATGTATGCCATTAACTAGGCCCGAAAAAAATCAACTTTCAATCGGACGTTTAAGATGAAGGTAAGATATTTTGCCTAAATATGGGAGCTGTATTAGAATTAAATATTAAATAGGTTATTCTCTACAGAAATTCGGCCGATTGATCTGTCGATGCCAAGGAGATACACCAGAAGGCATTCATCCGATTTCAAGAAGGAATCAATGCAAATGTGGAATACATAGCAGAAATAATAGGACACTGCGCTACCAATGCTCAGAAATGCGGAAAATCATATTCAACTTACTCTTGGTTTACTAAACAAACAATTGCATTGTCCTGCTTCCGAGAGAAATAAGTCAAAAAAAGTGTTCAGTTGTGAAAATGCGATAAAGTGTACGTTTCTTTAGGAGCCTTAAAGTCGCATATTCTGACTCATACATTGCCCTGTAAATGTGCGCTTTGTGGAAAGGCATTTTCCCGCCCGTGGATCCTGGAAATCCATATTAGGACGCATACTGGGGAGAAACGTTCAGCTGTCAACATTGTCACAGAGCCTTTGCTGACCGATCTAACCTTTGGGTTCATCTTCGAACGCATTCCGATGTAAAAAAGTATTGCTGTTCAACTTGATCGAAAAAAATTTTCAAAGATGTCTTTACTTGGGAAGCATTTACAAGGCAGTTGCCCTATTAATTCAGTGAACCAACCTAATAAAATAATATGATGTGACTACAGCTCCATCGCCAATCAGCCAATTTTCCACAAATCGACAGCAAATTGCTTTCCATATAAATACTCGTAAATGATAATTTTTTGTTTGCTACTGTTATTAGATTTCTAATAAATAATAAAATATTGATTTTGTCTATACATTTATAATAACTTCTGAAATGGTCAGTATGTCCATAAACCCTAGGAAAGGTATAGGGTATATTTTTATTACAAGTTCAAAACTAGCACGTAGATAACGTAAGTATATAAAACTGTCGTCGGCTGGAGTCCGACTTATTTGATTTGATGTCGTTTTCCGCTTTTTGCATATCTGTATAACTCTCCATTCGATATTCACCTTTTATGTTGGCTATAGCGGGATGATTAGCTGGCCATTTCGTCAATGTCATTTTTCATTTTTCAATCGTCTGGGATCACCTCGTCCTCCCATATTCGCAGGAGTAATTGATATATGCCATTAACTAGGCCCGAAAAAAAGTTGTCCAAACTATTTTATTCTCTTTTTCACAAAAAAATCTTCAACTCAAATTGTAGATCAATTGTATCAAAACTAACGTCCCCATATGAACCGGATACACCCGTTCTAATGAGATTTAACACCCAACCACATGGGACAGATAGACACGCCCTATTGACCCCTGACGATCGAAATACTCTTCATATGCGAAAATTGACAGTTGTCTATGCAAATTCAAGCGGAAGAGGAAGCAATTGGAGTAGAATTCGAGAAACGCTAAATCCTGGTTCGTTCGCAGGAACGCAGCCATTGATATTGGAGAATTCGTTTCAAATCGATGACAGCCGTCATGTCAATTGATAATTGGTAGTAGCGGTGTGGCGGTATACAGCGGCTCACAGCTTATTTTAAGCAGTACGTAAAAAAATCTGCAACTCCCTATAAAAAACTAAAGTAGAGAAGATATCAACGTTATTTAAAGGCAGGTTCTAATGTTTAAGCTAATAGCTGACTTGATCTTCATTTAAATAACGTTGATATCTTCTCTACTTGAGTTTTTATAGGCAGATGAAGATTTGTTTACGTACTGGTCGAAATAAGCTGTGAGCAACTGGAGCAGTTCACGATCTAGCACAAGCACGGCCGAACCGTTCGTGACCAATGCAGTGGAGTAGCGTGCGACCAACAAAACATCACCAATTGGTCGCACGCAACTAACACACATTGGTCACGGGCGGTTCGGTTGTGGTTGGGCCCGGTCGTGTATGGCGGTCGTTAGCAACTCATCCATGACTCAGCTACTGAAGCTCAACACGAACACAACAGGCGTGTAGGTCGTGAGCATGCATCGAAGCACGTGTAAATTTATAGAAAAAGGATCTCATCATTTCCGCTGTTCCATTCGTTTTGACGTGGTCAGATGCATGCTCGCGGCCGAAACGTTTGTCGTGTGCGGCGAACTGATAGTTGAGCCATGGAACTCGAACACCGAGAGGTTTCAGCTTAGCAGAAGCTATTCGCCCATATTTCGCGATACGGCTCCGTGTAATGGTCGCCACACACGATCGCGCACAACCAAGACCGAACATCCACCCAACCAGCAATTGCATGGAGCAAGTGAGTGTTTTTTTTTAGCTCGGGCGTTTTATGAAATTGATGATTGGTGGAAGTGCGGCAGTGGTTGTGCGCAATCGTCTGTGACGACCTAATTTACTATGCAGTTCTTCTATACCGTAAAGTGTTGCCCCGACTTGATTGTACTTTTTCCATGCAAATCGCGCTAAAATAGCAACATTTAACATAAAGTGGGAATGGGTGTACATAGATGCATCGATAGATGTAGATGCATTATATGTCATCTGCATTTATTTTCATGATTATGTCTCATTTGGACACAATTTGCAAACCGTGTTTGTCCATGTTTTTATAAGTTTCTCCATTGAATCCCGGGGGAAGTGGTTTTCATATGTTAGGCTTTCGTGCATGTCCGTTTTGATGTTGGGCAGCAAGTCGACCTTGTAAGTGAAAATATTAAGTACACAAATAGGTAAAGATGTTTAACCTTTCCGAATTTTTAATTTATAAAAGCCAGGATTGACAGCGCTGCAAGCTTGACAGTAAAAGGCGGCTCGGGTGGGAAAAGTCGTAATTGTCGCGCCCATGGCCCTGGAGAACACTTAAGTATGCTACTGTTATTTGTTAACGCCGATGCAAAATTGAAGAATTCATGGGAAAATGTGGAAATTTTAATTAAAATAATTTTATTTGTTGACAGCAAGATGGATTATAGGTACCCGGGCGCAGCCGTCGGAAAATAGGATGCCCATTCCAAGTAAGTACTTTGAGTCGTAGAAAGTTGCCAGTATTTGTCCAACTGGGCAATTGTCCCCATCCCCGTCACAGATGCGCAGCTAGCGACCGCCTAAACACTCATCAAATTTGCTTGTTTCGCCACATCTTTCCGTGTATGTATGAACGAGGCGACAAATCCGCTTTGGATAGACAACCAGGGGGTAAGTCTTATTTTGCAGAGGATCAGCTAACAACCCTGCCGACGACATTTTTAACTTCCAGGGATACGGTACATGTTACAACGACGGAGCGATGAACACCTTACGACATCAGATACAACGCGGGATGCCAAAGTTCACATACAAGTAAATAAAGCCCTGGCCTTTCAGTTGATATCAGGCTTAAGTGTCCCTCCTTACTCTTCTAGGTCGCCAACCTACATAAAGGAAAACTTGTGGCGGCGGTATCATAGAAACGGAATTGGTATGAATTCTTGCCTTTAGGCGTACGTGGATAGTGCGTGCTCGATACTGAGCAAGACATCACGATGTATACTGGCAAGTAACACATCCAACAATATAACGGTCAAATCGCCTCATAAACACGTTGATGGTACGGATAAATCGAAAGTTGGTAGATTATATGTAAATTATCATTTACGAGTATTTATATGGAAAGCAATTTGCTGTCGATTTGTGGAAAATTGACTGATTGGCGATGGAGCTGTAGTCACATCATATTATTTTATTACGTTGGTTCACTGAATTAATAGGGCAACTGCCTTGTAAATGCTTTCCAAGTAGAGACATCTTTGAAAATTTTTTCGATCAAGTTGAACAGCAATACTTTTTTACATCGGAATGCGTTCGAAGATGAACCCGAAGGTTAGATCGGTCAGCAAAGGCTCTGTGACAATGTTGACAGCTGAACGGTTTCTCCCCAGTATGCGTCCTAATATGGATTTCCAGGATCCACGGGCGGGAAAATGCCTTTCCACAAAGCGCACATTTACAGGGCAATGTATGAGTCAGAATATGCGACTTTAAGGCTCCTAAAGAAACGTACACTTTATCGCAATTTTCACAACTGAACACTTTTTTTGACTTATTTCTCTCGGAAGCAGGACAATGCAATTGTTTATGTTTAGTAAACCAAGAGTAAGTTGAATATGATTTTCCGCATTCTGAGCATTGGTAGCGCAGTGTCCTATTATTTCTGCTATTGTATTCCACATTTGCATTTGATTCCTTCATGGAATCGGATGAATGCCTTCTAGTGTATCTCCTTGGCATCGACAGATCAATCGGCCGAATTTCTGTAGAGAATAAATTATTTAATATCTAATTCTAATACAGCTCCCATATTTAGGCAAAATATCTTACCTTCATCTTAAACGTCCGATTGAAAGTTGATTACTTGCACAGGTCTTTTTTTCCGACATATCTGAGTGACTGATATGCAGAAATTTAAATGATAATTAATCCACAATTATTGCGATCGCTTTACAAACCTTAAATGAGCTACAGTCATTAAGAGACTCACCATATATAGTAACCCCCCACCATGTATCACAAGAATGCAAGAATCTAGCTGAGCACGTGCCATTCATCCAATTGTTCCATAGAGTTCGCTACTTCGCATGATTGATGATTGAACACGGCAGCCAAAGGTTTTGAAAATCTTTTTTTTTTGCAAAGTATCTTTTGGTGGTGCTTTGGAAAAATACGAGTATCTTTTTTTTCGCAATGCCTTCGCGATTTGTGTGAATGTGAAATTAAGGGTTTTTGTATGAAAATATACCTCGTATGTTGCGCAGGTTGTGACTATGCAATCAAGGATTTTTATATGTACGTGAAGAGATTGTATGGAAAGAGACGAATGTGCTGTAGAAGAGAAGAGATGAAGAGTCCTTCGGTGACAGTAAGGACTTTCGAAAAAGGATATTTTTGGCAGGGAAGCGAAAAATGGGCAATTGGTGTCATATGAATCGGGGTGAAAAGGCGAATGTCCAGGAGTAGTGCAGATGGCATTTCGAGTCCTTCGGAGGCGAAAAGGACATTCACGAAAGTCAAGTGGAAAATGGGCAATATGGGTGTCATAAGAACCGGGGTGAAGAGGCGAATATCCAGGAGTACTGTAGACGGAATTCCGGATCCTTCGGTAGCGACAAGGATATTCGAAAAAGGATATTTTTGCTAGTGAAGCGAAATATGGGCATTCCATTCCATCCCATTATTTTCCTTTTTATATGGTATTCGGAACCCACCTTCATTATAAAGTTTTCATAATTCTAAGTATAACGGTCTCGAACTGCAAGGGGAAGGAGACAAATTACAAGCTAATATTATTTTCCCCTCTACCTATTTTCCCCCTTTTGTGCTACCTTTCTCATGATACCCCACTTGCCTATACCAAATGGAAAAAAATTGTGCCCTTCATTTCCCCTCTATGGGGACCTCCCCTTAAAGTCAGCCTATTACAACGAATCGCTTTTTCCGGCGAAATGTAATAATTTTACATATTCCCACAAAATTTCATATATGTAGCTTCAACCGTTCGTGAGATATTTCATGGACAGACAGACAGACAAACGGACGGACAGACATTTGACCGATTTCATAAGGGCTTTGTTTTTACTACAAAACCCTAAAAACAGATATGTGCAGATCTTTCCAGTCGGATTTTGTACTAATTAGGCTTTCTTCCGATTGGGAGGTATGGATATTTTTATTAAAATAACATTTGTAGAGTGCTATAGGTTTACCATTGATAGAATCACGCCAACCAAACCAATCAACTAGACGTTACGTTACTACAAACATCTATTGAGAGTTATCGTGCGAACGGACATACATACAGACATCGTTAAATCGACTCGGGGGTGACCCTTACCTGATCATTTCCATATGTATGTATATTGCTTCCTTCAAGGTTTTATTTTTCCTTGTGACAAGAACAATATACCCTATATATTTCAAGTCTAGGGTATAAAAATATCAATTTATCGATGTTTTCCATCCGATATTTTATCGGTATCGATAGGAACAATTTTAAACATCGATATCGTTAAATATCGATACTTTCCTTTTGATGTCACAGCTCTACTAACAACTGTGTCTTTATTCAAATAATGTTCATTCTTACTAAATTGCACTAAGCCTAAGTAATAAACTATAACATAGTTTATTATTATCCTATCTTAATCCTATAGTTCAATTCATGGATAAACCATATCCTAGGTCGTAAACTCGCAGAGTTTATTGCCCTAGCATCAATATTGGGTCAACTCATAGACACATAAATATTCCTATGTTATGGACATGATGACATGCACGTGGACACGTGGACATTACCCATGTATGCATAGTGCATTGAAGGTGTCAAGTGGTATGTTGTAATGACCATCAGTTCACACGATCTTTTGGGTCATTCAAATGTCTAGACATAAGGAAATGTTTTATATGAGTGATCAACGATTATTGAAAAAATATCAATAAATGCAGACTGATATTTTTCACTCAATCGAAAAAATTTAGAATTCTGGTGCTGAAAATTTATTAAAACATAACGCTAGAAAATTGCATAATCAGAAAACTTGCAGCAGTTGTTTTTACATATCAAGTAGCATCAGAATTAAAATTGTGATATCAGATAATCGACATGTCGAATCGTCAACAATTTTTCAAAATGGTAGCTTCTCTCATTCAGTTTCCCAACGTACTAAATGTTCTTCGTTCAATAAAGAATCGTTTTTTTTTAGTGTGAAATTTGGATAAAAATTGAAATCAGAATCTATCGACTGATATGACTCATCGACTGCAAATGATAAAAAATATGGAAAACTGTGTATTGAGGCTCCAAGATTGCTGGATTAAAATACTAAAAAATTATTTGCGCTTTCAGTGGAGAACGTAACGATCGATATTTTGAAAATTATGAAAGTATGTAAAGATTGCTGAGATCTTTCGATACCAGAACTCAAATTTTATTTGAAAGTCAACTCGAAAAATGGAGGGAGAACATAGGACATCCTCTATACAATTATGATCCGCTACGACAGTGTATGTTCTATCGGAAAGATGGATTCACAGGCATAAATACCGCATCTGTTTCCTCCTGCTTTTCCTGCCGTTCATCACCGTATTCACGACCTTTATCTATTGAATATCCGAAAGGCAAAAGTATTACCCGCAGTGACATATTAAATGAATCCAAAAAGGGTCAACTGCTGGTGGAATATTATAATGAGCGGAAACGATTCAAAGGCGAGCACAGAGCTGCATCAATTAATATAATCGCACAATAAATCGCACAGAAATTTGTCACTGTTAATTTCTTACAAATTGCAAGAAGAAATTCTGAAGAGATTTCCTTCAGAAAAATTGGTAAGATTTCTTAGATTTTTTCAAGGTATATTCGGACGCTCTCCAAAATTGCCAGATGTAGTAAATAGTCGTTTTATTTACGTGATACTTCACTGTGATTACATAATTGGTTTTTTTATTTTACAAATAGTTAATATTGCATTTAATTATATGCAATATTAACTATTTGTAAAATAAAAAACCAATTATGTAATCACAGTGAAGTATCACGTAAATAAAACTATTTTCTAGAGCGACTGACTTGTACTTCAATATTCGCAAATTGTAATAATTGCAAAATAATTTATTTAAAATTAAACTTTACTCCAATAGGAATATTTCCGAACTTCCGGACTTCCAAAAAATCGGCAATGACGAGACATTTAATGTTAGACAAGAGGCAATCGGTACATTAATGTAACGTAAATTAAGTAGATCAAAAATTAATCCATTTCAAAATTGCAGACACTGAAATAGTAAAACGGTCATTGATGTAATATAAAGGACAATGTAAATGTATTTTGTAAAGTTTACTTTATAATATAAAGGTGGAATCAGACACACTGGAAAATTTGCCACTTTGATTCCTACGCTAACTTACATACCCGGTTAGCGTAGAAATCAAAATGTAAATATTTTCTACACTAAAGGATTCCATATGTCAAAATTTTTAAGTAAAAAATAGATAATATGTTATATAATTCATTAGCATAGAAATCTGGCATGCAAATGACAAATTTACCAGTGTGTCTGATTCCACCTTAAGAAACTTACTATTTTCACATCTTATCATTTGAACGTGTGTCTGATTCCACCTTAAGAAACTTACTATTTTCACATCTTATCATTTGAACCTATCTTTTTTCGAAATATTATGGAATTAACAAAACAATATAATATTAAATTTAAAAGCCTGTTCTAAGTTTTACGTTTATGTGATCAAAATGTTGCTACTTTTGTAAACTACTAATCTAATTTTGCATTTTTTCAACATTAAATGGAATTAAATAATAATAGTACATAAAACGCCACCAAATATAAAGTTGTTCTCAAAAGTTTGTCGTAAGCTTTATATTATATTATTTATTTATTTATTTATTTATTACAGAAGAATATAACAAAACTAGTGTTATATACTACTTAAATTAAAGCACTGGCTACTAAGGCCTTAGGCTTAAATGTTATACATATGTTGTAATATTTAAAATATTTAGATTGCTTTTGCGAATTACAATAATTCATTAGAAAAACAGAAATAATATTTATATTTAATATTAATCAGCATTTTTTTTTAATTATTAATTAAGTCCGGATGGCGCAACGGTTAGCACGTTCGCCTTCAACGCACTGGGCCCCGGTTCGATTCCGGGGATTTACGTGTCGGACTATGAGCCCACTCAGCTGTTAAAATGAGTACCCATTATGGGGTAAATAACTCGGTTGAGCGTGTTGCTGATCACATACCTCTGCACAAAAAACCGTCACGATCTAGAAAATGAGATGATGCTAACTCATCTCGAGGCCGTGGTTCAAATTGGACTGTTGCGCCAGTTATTTATTTATTTATTAATTAATAATAGTAATATTTATATTAATATACATATAATATTAATTAATTAAAGTAGAAGAAAAGAAAATTAAACAAATTCGAGTTGAATCAAATTTTAACTTTGGCCATATTTAATAACTTAATAATAGATTTAATGCTAGAGGCATCAGAAAGCTCTCCAAGTAGCGGCATGATGTTATTCGGCAGGCTGAATTTTGTTTTAAGTGTATTAATGAAACTGCATTCGTTGAGAAGGTGGACTACTGAAATAGGTGAGCCATTATTACATAAATTACAGGATGACTTTGGTTTGCGTTCCATTAAGTGGCTATGAGTTGCGAACGTGTGTCCAATGCACAATCTGCTACACGCCGTAATCTTATATTAAACATATAATTGTAATACAAAAGTGCAATTTGAAAGCCTAAAAAATTTACATTTTACGATATGATAAAATTACTATTTTCACATGTTTTCAACTGCAACTTATTTTTTTCCTAAATTAATGGAATTAGAAATAAAAACTTTAGCAAAAATGGCGTAATGTACAATTGAATTTAAAAGCCTGTTCTAATTTTTTTATTTACATAAAAAGAACTTAGCTATTTTATTTAGTACTAATTTTATTTAGATTTTTTTCCGAAATTCAATGGAACTACAGAAAAAAGGCCTTTCAATAAAATGACACAAAATTGGTTTCAAAAGCCTACTGTAGGTGTTATATTTATGTTATAAGTTGTGTTGAATTCACTCACTGAGCTCTACATTCGAAATTAGAAGTTGAGAAACATTGTTCAATTGTATGGTATTAATTAAAATAAATAAAAAAAAGTTCTGCCTATATTATCAAATGTTTTCTTTTTTATCAAATATAGACATAATCCCGATGAAACATTTTCATATATTTTATGATTAATATAAGTAAACCAATAATCTTGTTCATAAAGTGAATGAAAGAGTATTTTTCCTTTTCTATTCAGAAATAATCATTGTGGAAAAGGGCCTCGAAGAAAGAAAAATATCGGCATTGATTGAGAAAGCTAAAAGGATAGCGCTGCATTTCAAGCTTTCGACAAAATCGTGGCATATGTTACGCGAATGCCAAAAAAAAGAAGGCATCGAATCCCCGAAGCGGATTATAAATTCAATGCCAACGAGGTGGAATTCGACATACTTTATGTTAAAAAGGCTATATGAATTGCAGATCCCTCTAAGGACCGCCATTCCCCATCTCAATGTCGAACTTCTTGTGGTAAGCCCATCGGAATGGAAGCTTATTGATGAAGTGTGTAAAATTTTAAGACGTTTTCACGATTTCACCCTAAATTTGAGCTCTCAGAAATTTCCGACAGCATCTGGACTAATTCCAATGATCAATGGCCTAATGGATGTGGTGGAAAATTTCTTAGAGGAAAATGAATACCGTGACTATTCAACATCTGCTAAGAGACGTGTTCAAATTTTTATTAACGAGCTTAAACGGCCGGAGCGATTTGGAGGGATAGAACGTAGTACTACCTTAGGAGTATCTACGTTTTTGTACCCTAGGTTTAAAATGATGGGGTTTACGGATAGAACATTGGCGGAAGAAGCCAAAAAACGGACGAAAGAACTTCTAGTTTTAAAAATGCGTAAACAAGAAGACCAGAAGATTCTCCACAACCCGAACAGGAGGTAGACAAAATGTCTATTTGGCATACTTTTCTAAATTCAGCAAAGCGCAGTAGTCAACCTTCGCGTAAGTTATTGTAGTTTAGTCGTATTTTATTTCAATAAGTTCATTCAAATTTCCTGTTCATACAGGTGGAAAAGAAGCAAAGGCGATCATTGAGCTGCAACGGTACATCGAGGACGGACGCATCCCTCTGGGTGAAAACCCTATTCATTGGTGGTCGCAAAAACAAAGTTTTTTATCCCTACTTATACAAAGTAGTGGAAGAAAAATTGTGTGTTGTCGCAACTTTTTTCAAAAGCGGGCATGATTCTCTCTAAAAGAAGGTGTCAGCTATCTATTGAAAAGGCGCAAATGCTTTTATTTTTAAACTCAAATGAGAGAATTTTGACAGAAAATGTTTAATTTCCACTATTTTATACTAAATATAAGTCAGTATAATTTTTTTTTTTGTTTTCGATATTTCTATTTAAACACTAATTGACGAAATTCTGACTGAAAATGCCTAATTTTTATTGATTTGTTTTATTTTACTTTCTTTACTGTTCACTGACTTTATATTTTACTGTTTCGATAAGTTTTCCATAATTGATTTTGTTCTTTACCTTACTATTTTGTAGTACGAATGATTATGTTAAGTTAATTTTACATTGACTGTGGTCGTTCCACACAGTGCCTAGAATTAGTGAAATAAAAATAAATATAATATTGTTGATTTTTTATTAAAATATCGTGTTTTATTTCATACGTTTATCTGCATATTTGATTGAAGCACCTTTTCACCCTATTTGCACCGTATTCTTCAATATATTATCTAGATTTCTAGAAATCTTCAAATTAACGCTGATATGTTCGACAGGGTCGTTCTGTGGTCACCATATATGTATGTATGTAAGTTTGCAATTTCAATTCAAAAGAAGAAGAAGAAGAAGCGAGTTTTGCTGCGCCATGCTACTCTAAAATGTGCTAAACTGTTAACAAAGCTAAATAAGCAAAACAATATGCTTACTGTGCATCTGAAAAAACACAAACTAGAGAATAAGTAAATAAACCTAATAATTGCAGAAGGCAGAGTGCAGTGATACTAAACACTCCACTCCTTACAATAAAAAAAGCGATACACAAACAAATTCGGGCCAAAGATTGAAATCTTGCGGACAATTTGTCGCCAGTTAATCTTGTTGAAACGACAATCCACTTGTTGCTCTCATTTTATTCATCCTTGAATTCGAAATGTATACATGGTGACTTTTTTTTTATCCCAGATTGCTGAACACTTGGAATAAACATATACATATTTGATTGGTGAGATTATGCGTCATGCCGACGCCATGGGTGGCTGCTTCAGATACTTAGGCCCGTATTCGATTTTCAGTTAAAAAAATTATTTTATTTTTCTACATAATCTCCCTTGACTTCAACACACTTGGTCCAGCGTTTCTGCGACATCAGAAACAAATTTCTTCAAGTTTGGGAACAGATGAAAGTCTGAACGTAACAAATCAGGAGAATAGGGGGGGGGGGGGGGGGACGGACGATCAAATCCCGCAGTTTTCCCATCGCCAACGCACACTTGTGTATAAGTGCGTTGTCCTGGTGAAAGATGATTTTTTTCTTCTCCGCGAATTGTGGCATCCAGCTGATCAAGAAGTTTGGAGTAATATTCGCCTATCGAGAAAAGTAAGATAAAACAGTAAAATCTTGATTGGCCACACATTATGATTTTATTTTTCGGAGTATATGTCTAGTATTGAATCAATTTATCTGATTTCCACGAGCTATTTTTGGTTTTTAAAGTAGGAAATTAGCTGCGATTCAGTGTTTACCGTAAAATTCTACCTGGTGTACTTTTTGAGTCACTGAGTTTTAATTAAAGTAAGGTCGGCGATTTCGCAAAGCTGCATTTGCTGCAGACGCCACCAGCAAGAAAAAATCAGGTTTTTTTCTTTCAAAATATCTCCTAAATGAGTCTCTTAAAAAATTTGGTCTAAAGTACATTTATGTATGTATTTACATACTAACCAAGATATTAAGCTATAAGCTATTAAGGCTGATATTGCTTAACAGATATTTTAGCATTTTCGCTCACAGCCACACTAAAAATGGGCCAAATTACAAAATGTCGATCACCTTAGACTTGAAATTACATTATCTTCATCTTTGATCTTACGAGTTTTTCATTTGGAGCATCCGTTTCAAATATTTGTGAGCTTGAAAATTTATAAAGTCCAATATTTCTCCTAAATCTCAAAAATTATCATTTTGCGACTATCGGTTTGGACTATACTGCTGCGCCGTCCTATAAAATTTGTCGACCTGAGGCAACGGTTTAAAGTTGGATTGGAAAAAGGGATTAAAATTTTTTCCAGATCCTTCATAACTATTTCCTCTAAGGCCCAAGAATTGACTTAATTTTACTGACCCATATGCGCATGCAAAAACCATTGCACTTATCCGTCCCAATTCGCTTGTGTTTGCTTTGTGTTGCCTGTCATACATTTGCATGTCACTTAAGCGTGTTTTGCACTTACATATGCGTTTTGCACTTATAGAGACAATATTGTATGAAAAATACGTGAAAAATTACCGAGCTTTTGTATATTTTGCACTAATGCGGTTTTTGCACTTAAGCGTTTTGCATTTATCCGTTCTCTACTGTATTTTATATGTATGTAGGAAAGATACATTGCCAAAAGAAAAATACATTTCTACACCATTGCACGTTAAAGGCATATGTAGATGATAAACAAAGATTGTACTATTTCACAACAAAGAACACGTGTGTGGTTCCACTTTGCTTATTACCAGGAGAGAAGATATTTTAATTCAATCCATACCATAGAAATCCTCCTATGGCAAAGCTAAGCAAAATCAAACATAAACAATCTTTGACACAATGAATTCAAAAGAAACGAGATAGTCGTTATATTGTTGTAGGATAGCTGGATTTTTTACTCGGGCGATGTTGAATTTTCGGCGCCTGGATCTATCGTCACTTGGACGGTGCATGGCTGCGATACGCAATCGGACAATAGCGATAATACGATAATGGTCTGTCTCCATCCCAATATTGGCGCCCTTCTTATTTTGCACGCCCAGCAGGCAACTTTTGAATTATTGTATTATTTTATTTACTAATGGGAAAGCGGTCGATCTGATTTTTTGTTCTGAAACGGGCATAGGACCAACTGATTTTGTAGTGGTCCTTATGCTCAAGCATATTCCCACTGATGAAGAGACTGTGAAAGTTGCAGAACTCTACAAATCTTTCACCGTTGTCGTTACGATCACCAAGACCGTGTCTCCCCACTACATGCCTATGCCCATGGTTATCAGCGCCAACTTTTGCATTCAAGTCCCCCATAACCATTATAATGTCACATTTAGGTGTCCCGCTCTGGACTGGGCTTAGTTGCTTGTAGAGGGAATCTTTCGCCATGACATTGTCGGGTTCATTTGGATCATGATATTGTAATATTGTGATGTTCCTCATTTTGGCCCAGAACCTGGCGGCCATGATTCTGTCGGAGAACGGAAGCCAGATTAATAGACAGTTTCGTTTGGCTCTGGTTAATAGGAGCTCCACATCTGACTCACGATCACTACCGGTAGCTCTACCGGAGTACAACATTACAGTACTACCCGTTGGAGAGGCAAATTTTCCCTTGTTCCACTATATTACCCTATTATCCTAGCATGTTTAATTTATATCGCAGAAATTCACTCTTTAATTGAAGAAATCATGTGTTCTGGGAATTTTCTGATCCATTGTTTAGGAGAGTACGCTACGCACATTCCAAAAACCAATCTTTGTCAATGTACGATAGCCAAAATTCATAAACATCGAGTCAATCCTTATCCGAGGCATGGTTGCTGTTTCGATAGCATATAGGAGATTTCGGATAGTCCAAGTTGCTGGCATACATACCCTGTCCTTTGTCAGTTTCTATGACAGTTCGGCAAAGAGAAAGGCCGTGTTATTATTCTGACGCCCCACACTACAGGGGGAATGTTTACCTCAACCAAATCTTCGCACCGACGTAGTTAACAATGGTCAACGACCACTGCCGTTTCGAGGGGCGCCCACGATGGGCACTATGCTTCTCACAAAATATTAATGAAACCCTACAATTTAATTAAATAAAAAAAAAGGAGTCCTTTCGTAGACTCTCCCGCACCTAATCTGGCAATTAAGAACAAATTGTTATCAAAGAATTTTCCGAATTTGAGTCTGGTCGATTTTAATTCATTGATAGTTTCACATAGTTGCGGACGTCACCATTTCCATTCAAGCCGAAATAGCGCCACGTTGTTGTTGGAGGTGTTTTCGCTAGCCGAATTAGATTACCCAAATACCTAAATTCAATTTTGCCAACATGGTTGTGGTCAGTTTGTTACGGCGAAAGCGGTAGAGTTGCAATGCAGTACATGCACGTAGTGCATACAACCCCCTGACCTTGAATTACCACCCCGTATGCATGGATCCGTATATCTGTGCAGGGATGTACGAATATGTACAATACAATTAGACATATTACCGCCCCATCTACGGTCGGTCGACTGACCGACGACGTGACGGGGTAAATAAATGTATAGTGAACTCTCGGAATGCACAACCCGAGTCGTATGTAGTCGCCATATTTACTATGCCACTTTGGATGGACAGTTAAAGGCAGAGTCGGTAAACTACTTGAGGAGCAGTCCTTTTGCGCTACTTCACCATAGTCGTCCAATGCTTCCGAGAACACATCGGCACTTTCGTGTATTCTGACTTCGAGCTTTCAAGGGTGGTGGCGGTGACTTACAGGGTTAATGGTTGCCGCAATGCATGATGTACACATGGTGCACAAGTTGCAAAATTGTATGTACACATTTGCAATGTTTGTATGGTTGTTGGCTTATTGTATGTTTGTAGGATTGTAGAACAAGCGTCAGAGATCGTAACAAAAACTATTTGGCACCAGTTTCAAAGCACACACATCATAATGTTGCATGGAGGACTACCTACAAATAACCATGACTACATGCACACTTCCTGGGTGGGTGTGGAAGGCTTCGGGGTTGTTTTGGTTGGGGGTGCAACTACTACTACTGGTGTTGTATCTATGACAAAACAAACAGGAAGGGACGCAGGACTGAGAAGGACGTTTCGCATGGTTGCAGTAGCCGAGCGCCAACGCCGGGACACCTAAAGCAACCCGCCACAACCCCGAACCCCCTCGTACAGAAAATTGGATCATTTATTTTGCCGAATTTACTTTTCTAACTTGCAGACTATTTACGTGTGAGATTTAAAAGTTATTTAGGTGGTAGGTACAATAGAACAAATTGCATTTAATAGTGAATCGTCGTCGTCGTGCGGTCGTTGTTGAAATTCTTAAGTGCGACTCCAAGTCGTGCACAGAACAAAGCTGCCGGCAGGTGTTTCATTTTATTATAATTTGCCAACTTTTCATGTTTCATGCACATATTGCTGCCTTTAGATTTTAGAATGCAATGTAATTTCGGGTTCATCCAAAAGCGAAATTCAGGTTTGTGGATTACAAACAAATTGGAGCATCGAAGTCGTGTGGATAGAGAAACAGGCGGAGTTTGGCGGAGTTCATACAGCGAATTATACCTTTGAAAGGAAACTGGACATTCGAATATGGGGAGAATACTATGTCCTAGGAGGAAATTTGTGCAATTTTGAGCGAGAACACTAGAATATAAGGTATAGAGTATGGCCCAAAAACAACCCTGTTTGAAAAGTTTCCCAGAAAAAAAAAACAAAAAAAACCAGAGTCCGAAACGTATATACCCTAGACTTGTACAGACCTAGTGGTGATACCAAAAGTACCAATTGCCAACGACCATATGCATTAAAAGTGGGTCTCCTATATGGCCAGCTCATAGGGGAGGCTGGCACTCATTCAGTGGGGTCTTGACCATTCTCAAAATCAATTAACTAACTAACCCATTCTAAAAATATTTATCAAATTTTTTAAGTCGCTAGCTTCATTCTATAGAAAGTTATTGCTTATTTGAAGTCTCACTTGTAGGGGAGGTAGGTGTTCCTTGGGTCGGATCTTGCCCATCATTGCCACCAACCAATTAGATCACCCTACAAACATACAAACAAAATTTTAAGTCTCAAGCTTCACTCTATCGAAAGTTATGGCTTATTTGAAATTTTATTTGTAGTGGAAGTAGGGGTTTCGTTGGTCGGATTTTACGTATTTTCAATATTAGCCAACTGGATCCTACTACAACCATTTGGCCACAATTTCAAGACGCTAGCTTTATTTTGATATAAGTTATCGCTTGTTTTAAGTGTCATCTCTAGGGGAGGTAGGGGTTCCTTAGGTCGGATCTAACCCATCTTTAATGCCAACTAATTCAATCTCATTTCAAACATGTGACCAAAATTTCAAGTTGCTGGCTTTATTCTATCAAAAGTAATCGCTCATTTGAAGTTTCATTTGTAGGGGAGGTAGGGGTTCCTTGGGTCGGATCTTGCCCATTTTCAACACCAACTAATAAGACCTTACCACCAACATTCTACCAAATGTTCAGTTCGCTAGTGTCATTCTATCGAAAGTTATCGTAATTGAAATAATATTTAATTTTTTGAATTTTGTAGGGGAGGTAGACGTTCCTTTAATCTGATTATGCCCAACTTACCAAAACCTTAGCAGCTTCTCACTTCAGGGTTACATGCCAAAAATCAGATGTCAACGTCAATTGGTCCAAGAGTTATGGACAAAAAACCTGAAAAGTAGGGTAGTACGGGGCTCTTTGTAAGAAAATTACCGTTAGTTTTCAACTGATCGATTTTATTTCCCCAGGAGAGTATAATATTACCCTCACGAGCAATCTGCCAAAGCTAGAGCTTTTTATATTTGTTTAATCGGGAGTTATAGCAACATTTAATTATTTTACATATGTAGGGGAGGTAGGCGTTCTCTTGGCCTGATCATGCCCATTTTCAATACCATCCAACTAGATCATACTTCCAACATTTGACCAAAATTTCAAGGCTCTAGCTTCATTCTATCGAAAGTTATCGTGCGAACGGACAGACAGACAGACAGACAGACATGGCTAAATCGTATCAGGAGGCGACCCTGATCATTTATATATATACATTGCTATACCTCCGGAGCCTCCTTTAAGGTGTTACATATTTCCGTCGTGACAAAAACAATATACCCTATACTAAAAGTCTAGGGTATAAAAAAAAAACAAATCCGATCGATCATTGGTATTTTGAGTCCTGTTTTCCGGATAGTCTTGATTTTTTGGGTTTTGTAGTAAAACAAAACCCTTATGAAATCGGTCATGCGTCCGTCCGTCTGTCTGTCTGTCAGCCTGTCTGTCTGTCTGTCTGTCCATGAAATATCTCGCGAACCGCTGAAGCTACATGCATGAAATTTGGTGAAAATATGTAGAAGTACTATAATTCTCTGGAGAAAGTGATGCGTCGTAATAGGTCAACTTTGAGGGGGGGTCCCCATAGAGGGGAAATGAAGGTCGAAATTTTTTTCGCCTGGTATAGGCAAGTGGGGTATCGTAAGAAAGGTACCGTCGAGTACATTTCATTTTTGTATTTTTTTTTTAATTTGGAGTAAGGAGAAAAGAGGGAGAGTGGAAAATATGTGGTCCGAGTTTGATCCCCCCCCCTTGTATTTCGAGACCGTTATAGCTAGAAATATGAAAATTTACAGAAAGGCGGCATTTCACTAACATAGAAAACCAAAAATAATAGAATTTAAAAATATCATCCAAAAAGGTTAATAATAGTACACTTCTATAGTTGCAGTTAGCACACCTCTACACCCCTTAAGCATACCCGAGGTCAAAAATATTGATGGCCATTGATTGACAATAATGCCTTTAATAATAGTACGATACATTGATGTAAGATTAGGCATTTTGACACTATCCACACAAAAAATTCACCTATCGGCCTCATAGATGTGAGTGCTGTTTTCATATTGTTTTTCGTAGTGCGAATTGCAGTTATTGTTACATATTATGGTTAATTACATTTATGAAAGGGTAAAGATTGGTAGGGGGCGATGTGTTGTAATCGGTCAACTATAACGAGGGGGGGGGGGGGGGGGGGGGGGGCGAAATTAAGGTCAAATTTTGTTTATCGACTGGTTTGGGCAAGTCGGGTGTTGTGAGAAAGGTAATGTTGAGTACATTTTATTTCTGGCATTTACTTTAAATTTGAAGAAAGGGGAACAGTGAGGGAGGAGAAAATATTAGATCGTAATCCCCCCCCCCCCCCCTGGCATTTCGAGACCGTTACACTTAGAAAAATGAAAACTTTCAGGAAGGTGGGTTCCGAATAGCATATAAAACGGGAAATAATGGAATTTGTATATCTCCTCAAAATAGGTTAATAATAGTTTATTTCCATAGTTACAGTTAGCGCACCCCTGCATCCCTTAAACACGTCCGAGATAAAAAGTACTGATGGCCAAGGATAACCAACATCATAGGCAATAATATGTTCTAAGTTTCATTACAATCACTTAATATGAGTGGGCATGTAAGATACTATATGATGGGTCAGACATTTTTATTATCTTTTTTTTATCCATCTAAATGGTACCAAGAAAAGCAAGGAGCCGATACTTCCGTACCAAAATAAGGGCTTGCTACAAAACCCTCGGATTGCGGGCGTAGCCCTCTATATTCCGGTTTCATTATGAATGAATTAGGTTTTGTTAGGATTGATATTGAGATGAGAGTATTTATTGTATTGGGAATAGGATATGTAATTGGGTATAATATACATATGAACGAATATGTACGTATGTACATAATATGAAAATATAATGCGTTGCATTAGTCAATGACATAATTGTTTGGAGTTGAATGTTTTTCGGCTATTTTGATTTTAATTATCTAATTGGTTTACAAATTGGCTTGCTTGCGAGAGGTTTTTAAAATAGGGGGATTCACGCTCCCTGTCGTAAATATCGTAAACGTTGTATTCGTCGTAAACTTCTGTCATCCCCATAGAAAAATTACAAAAGTTTACAACTTTGCGACAAATACGACGTTTACGATGTGAGCATGAGTGCCCTTTATATTTGGTGTATGTACGTTCTAAATGATGGATTTGTTGGTACACATGTAGTTCAGTAATTTTTTTCGATATTACCCATCTCTACTGTGGCATTCCAAATATTCCGTCGACCTCAGTTACAACCCGACATACATACATATTTTCGATCCACGCAATTGATAATAAATTCTTACACAACTATGTTACATATTTGAATACATGTGATTGGATAGATATTCATCCTTTTCTTGATCTTCACACTAAATCCTATACAAATACATTGTTTACAAGTGCAAAGATATCTTTCTAATCCTAGACAAACACAAATGCTCATTAGTAAATAATTTTCAATACAATGGCACCTGCATGACGGGTGCGAAGATTCATTGTTCGACAGGAATCATTTCGGTGGTTTTTCCATTATTTTGGCAAAACAATAAACATCAAGCATGTATCAGTATCACCATTATAAACCATTCATTAAAATTTTGTTTTCGTGAGTAATTTCACGAAAAATAGAGGCGTTGAGCCATAACAGCGTTTACAGGATGATATATAACACTCGATCCCAGGCCAACAGATTTTGAGAATGTGGTAAAGGATGCAAAGAATGAAATCCAACATCACCCGTATGCAACGCGAGTGATCCATTCTGCATTATGAGAGAAAAGAGGTAGAATGTCCTCTGCACAGGCCAAATAAACGAAAAAATGTCGTAGATTACTTATTACAGATACAATTGAAATGATGTTTCACTGCAAGCCATACATGCGTTCGTAACAACAGTATTGTTGAAATGAAAGTTTAAATCGTGTATTGGCGTCATTATATCCTGCCGGCTTATTTCCTTGCAATATGGAAAGAGCTATGCACTATGCTAAATCAAACTCCACGCTGTTTTAATTGTCCCTGGAGTGTTTATTTTTCTCTCGGGATTCCCTGTTCTGCTATCACTTATTAAACGTGCCATTCACGCAGCGACCGGCCGATCCATAACCCGATATCGATATCGGCCGATCAATTTTGATCTGCCGAAATTTAAGTGCGATTTTCGTGCGATCCGTGGGACTAACGATCGATTGGATGGTGTATGTGATCTACATCTACCGTAAATATCAATACAGTTCGTAAATTTTTTGTTTGGAGCTCAGTATTTGGTTGACGCCACACATATGCCTTACCGTCTTTTGCAGAAATATTAAATTTACTCTCATCGGCAAAAATTACTGTGTTCCAGAAAGAAATGTCTTTGTTTTCATGGTCTTTTGCGAACTGTATCCGGACTTTTTGATTTTTCTTATTAATAAACGGCTTGTTTCTTACTGTTCGCCAATGCAAATTAGCATCTCTAAGTACTCTGCGTATAGTTTCTTGATGACATTTTTTGCCAAGAAACATTTCAACATCCTTGGCCACAGCTGGAGCACTTAACATGGGATCTTCTTTAACTTTTCGCAAAATTTACCTTTCATCGTGTTCAGTGAAAATGTTATTTGGAGCCTTTCTTCCTTTGTTGTGCACACGATTTTCTCGAACAAAACGCTGAATAATATATTGAACCGTAGATGAACTTAAATCAACAATTTCAGCAATTTGTTTTTGAGTTTTCCCACTTTGAAAGTGTTTAATAACTAACTCGCGTATCTCTATTGAAGTTCGTCGACCCATCTTGTAAAATCACACAATTATAACTGATTTTAATCTTTTTGAGTAGACTCACTCTTCCTACGGTCATCATTGTTTATGTTTTTATGTACCGTTAGTTGTTAGAATCCAATATTTCCAAAAAAAATAAGAATGAAAATAATCACACGAAATAAGCTGTGACATAATAATTATGTACTTGTATAGGTTTTTTTTAAACAAATCGTTCTATTGTATTTTGATGTTTGTGCAAATTTTTTTGATGTTTTATATTGGAGACTAAATTATCTACAAAACTGCATCATTTGTTTGTTGAGATCAGAATAAAATATACCAATTTTATGCTTGGTTTTTCAAAAATGTTGGTCACACGAAATAAGCTGTGAGCCACTATATATCTGTTAGAACGGCGATTTCATGATGGTCCTCTCAAGGACGCTATAAGCGATTTCCACTGTAATTACAAAGCGGCCATTAACGCAGTCGTCACCATGTTTAGAATTCCTTGGCACAGTATTGAATATCCATCAACATAAGATACACTCTATGAATGAAAGTAAACAAAAAATTGCAGCTGAGTCAATTTGGAACATATAAACATAAAACTGCCACTCAGTATCACACGCTATGACTAGATATGCATGAAATAGTATTGAATTTGAAGCTGTGTAATATTTAGCCACCATTATCCTGTTGATTAACATTTAGAAGTCTTTCTTCTACTAATTCAATATCGCTTTTGGTTATTTAATTGCATATTCAGCAGAAATTGTTAATTTTTGCTGAATATTTGAACCAAATAACTGAAAAGCGTTGGGATGTTACCCATTTTTCGCTTCACTGCCAAAAATATCCTTTTTCGAATGTCGTTTTCGCCACCGATGGATCCGGAATTCCATCCACAGTACTCCTGGACATTCGACTCTTCACCTCGGTTCATATGACACCCATATTGCCCATTTTTTACTTGATTTTCGTGAATGTCCTTCTCGCCACCGAAGCACTCGAAATGCCATACTCCTAGACATTAGTCTTTTCACCCCGACTTATCATCATCATCGTGGCGCGACAGCCCGACGTCGGGCCTTGGCCGCCTGGATCATTGTCCTCCAATTATCTCGGTCACGTGACCGCGTCCTCCAATTTTGGGAGCCCAGCAGCTGCGCGGCGTCCACACCTACTGAGCTCTCCCAACGAGATCTCGGTCGTCCTCGCAGTCTCGCTCCGTCGACTCGTTCTGCATTCATTACTCTCTTAGGCATGCGATCATCGTCCATTCTTTGTACATGCCCTGCCCATTGAAGTCGTTGTAGTTTGACGATTTTCGAGACTTGCAGCTCATCGTACATTTCATACAACTCATGGTTGTACCGGATGCGCCATCCATCTCGATCGCAAACAGCCCCGAAAATTCGCCGTAGAACCTTACGTTCGAAAATGTCTAGCATCTTTTCGGAGGCTTGAGTTAGGGTCCATGCTTCGCAGCCATAGCATAGCACTGGTCGTATAATGGTTTTGTACACGCGGAGTTTCGTGTTTCTGTGCACATGCTTCGATTTCATTATGGGGAGAACCGAGAAAAAAGTCTTATTAGCTAACTGTATCCGTCGCTTGATTTCGTCAGTTTCGTTGGCGTCCCTTGACAGGTTGCAACCCAGGTAAATGAAGTTGTTCACGAACTCGACTCATTTGACACCCATATTGCCCATATTTCGCTTCACTAGCAAAAATATCCTTTTTCGAATGTCCTTGTCGACGCCGATGGATCCGGAATTCCATCCACAGTACTCCTGGACATTCGCCTCTTCACCCCAGTTCATATGACACCCATATTGCCCATTTTTCACTTGATTTTCGTGAATGTCCTTTTCGCCACCAAAGCACTCGAAATGCCATACTCCTAGACATTAGTCTTTTCACCCCGACTCATATGACACCCATATTGCCCATATTTCGCTTCACTAGCAAAAATATCCTTTTTCGATTATCCTTGTCGCTACCGAAGGATCCGGAATTCCGTCTACAGTACTCCTGGATATTCGCCTCTTCTTCTTCCTCTGCGCAACATATGAGGTATATTTTCATACAAAAACCCTTAATTTCACATTCACGCAAATCGCAAAGGCATTGCAAAGAAAAAGATTACTCGTATTTTTCCAAAGCACCACCAAAAGATACTTTGCAAAAAAAAAAGATTTTCAATCAATCAATCATGCGAAGTAGCGAACTCTATGGGACAATTGGATGAATGGCACGTGCTCAGCTGGATTCTTGCATTCTTGTGATACATGGTGGGGGGTTACTATATATGGTGAGTCTCTGAATGACTGTAGCTCATTTAAGGTTTGTAAGGCAATAATTGTGGATAAATTATCATTAAAATTTCTGCATATCAGTCACTCAGATATGTCGGAAAAAAGACCTATGCAAGTAATCAACTTTCAATCGGACGTTGAAGATGAAGGTAAGATATTTTGGGAGCTCTATTAGAATTAGATATTAAATATTTTATTCTCTACAGAAATTCGGCCGATTGATCTGTCGATGCCAAGGAGATACACCAGAAGGCATTCATCCGATTCCAGGAAGGAATCAAATGCAAATGTGGAATACAATAGCAGAAATAATAGTAATAGGACACTGCGCTACCAATGCTCAGAATGCGGAAAATCATATTCAACTTACTCTTGGTTTACTAAACATAAACAATTGCATTGTCCTGCTTCCGAGAGAAATAAGTCGAAAAAAGTGTTCAATTGTGAAAATTGCGATAAAGTGTACGTTTCTTTAGGAGCCTTGAATTCGCATATTCTGATTCATACATTGCCCTGTAAATGTGCGCTTTGTGGAAAGGCATTTTCCCGCCCGTGGATCCTGCAAATCCATATTAGGACGCATACTGGGGAGAAACCGTTCAGCTGTCAACATTGTCACAGAGCCTTTGCTGACCGATCTAACCTTCGGGTTCATCTTCGATCGCATTCCGATGTAAAAAAGTATTGCTGTTCAACTTGATCGAAAACATTTTCAAAGATGTCTCTACTTGGAAAGCATTTACAAGGCAGTTGCCCTATTAATTCAGTGAACCAACGTAATAAAATAATATGATGTGACTACAGCTCCATCGCCAATCAGCCAATTTTCTACAAATCGACAGCAAATTGCTTTCCATATAAATACTCGTAAATGATAATTTTTTGTTTGCTACTGTTATTAGATTTCTAATAAATAATAAAATATTGATTTTGTCTATACATTTATAATAACTTCTGAAATGGTCAGTATGTCCATAAACCCTAGGAAAGGTATAGGGTATATTTTCATTACAAGTTCAAAACTAGCACGTAGATAACGTAAGTATATAAAACTGTCGTCGGCTGGAGTCCGACTTATTTGATTTGATGTCGTTTTCCGCTTTTTGCATGTCTGTATAAGTCTCCATTCGATATTCACCTTTCATGTTGGCTATAGCGGGATTCTCTTTTTCACAAAAAATCTTCAACTCAAATTGTAGATCAATTGTATCAAAACTAACATCCCCATATGAACCGGATACACCCGTTCTAATGAGATTGAACACCCAACCACATGAAACAGATAGACACGCCCTATTGAAAGTCAACATTTATGCTGCTAATACATCGTACCGTATGTGGAGCTTTCGTTCTATGTTTATAGCACGTAGTATAAATCCGCCATTTTGTTCTATATGTTTATTGCACGTGTGGTGGGGGCCCACATTGTGAACCAGTCAGACCTCAAACCGCCGCCATTGCAAATGCACAACCACAGTCGCTGGATCACTCGATTTAGCTCGAATTAACTTCATCCGCTCTCGCTCATCTTCGGGGGGCGGGAACTATGTACACTCTAGAACCGACTGGTGTACATTCAGGGATTGTCTCGAGGAGGCATTACCCCCCTTACCATGCCAGCCATGTAGTAGGCGGGAGCTGGACGCCATGGCGCAAACCCTGGCAGCAGCCCTCGGGAGATCTGCTGTCAAATCGTGCCCAATTAGCAGGCATAAAGGAAAGAGGAAACCACCCTGGTGGAACACTCGGATTGCAGAGTTGAGGACTGTGAGCAGAAGATGTTTCAATGTGGCGAAGTCTTCAGGACTAGACTCTGATTGGTCAAATTACAAAGAAAATCTAAAAATCTTTAAAAACGAGATCAGAAGATCTAAGCGGGAGTCGTGGAGGAGTTTCTGTGAACGAGTCGAAGAATCCAGCGAGACTTCCAGACTACGGAAAATTTTATCCACTGCTCCGACCATACCAAGCTATTTGCTGAAACAAGATGGGACATGGACAACCTCTAGTGAAGAAACTATTGAGGTTTTGTTTGACACTCATTTCCCAGACAGCTCTTCTGATGTTTTGCAAGAGTGCTCTCGGGCAGTAATGGCCCCTTGTGACTATGATTCTATTCTCTCGAATGATAAAATAGTATGGGCTATTAACAGTTTCGACCCGTTTAAGTCCCCAGGACCAGATGGCATTATTCCAGCGGATATACAGAAAACGATGAACTTAGTGTATCCTTGGATTGAAACTATTCAGGACCTGCTTGGAGCTGGTACACATTCCTCGCACTTGGTCGGATGTGAAGGTGGTTTTTATCCCGAAGGCGGGCAGAAGCTCGCACCCACGTCCGAAAGACCTTCGTCCCATAAGCTTATCGTCAACCTTGCTAAAGATGCTGGAGCGTATTATTGACATATACTTAAGGGACACTATTCCATCACACCTTCTCTCCTCTTCGCAGCATGCCTACTGAAAGGGGAGATCGGTGGACACAGCTTTGCATTCATTAGTAGCATGTATTGAGAAATCTCTAACTTGCAAGGAATATACATTGGTGGCTTTCTTGCATATTGAGGGGGCCTTTAACAACGTCAAACCGGCGGCTATTTTGAATGCTCTCTTGAGTTTGGGTATGGATGGCCCGATCTATGAGCTTATTAGTCTGATGCTAACATCCAGATTCATTAGTACCAGTTTGGGTTCATCCAAAAAACGCAGGCAAGTTTGTAGGGGTACTCCCCAAGGAGGTGTCTTGTCCCCCCTTCTTTGGAACGTGGTGGTTAACAAGTTGCTTCTGGATTTGGAGGCGATTGGCTGTGATGTTATTGCGTATGCGGACGATATTGCCATTTCTATCTCGGGAAAGTTTCCCGGGGTTCTTAGTGAAATTCTGCAAAATGCCCTAAATATTCTATCTCAGTGGGCTAGGCAAGTGGGTGTGGGGGTCAATCCGTCCCAAACAGACCTTGTTCTCTTCACCAGAAGGAACACTCTACCTTCATTGATACCACCATTGCTGGAGGGGACCAGACTGGCCCTTAGCGAAAAAGCCAGATTTCTGGGACTTATATTTGATAGAAAGCTCTCCTGGAAGGCAAATATCGAGGAGCGAGTTGTTAAGGCAACAGTTGCTGTGTACTCTTGCAGGCAGGCTATTGGCTTGAAATGGGGCATGCGACCAAAGGTGGTTTTTTGGTTGTACGTATCAGTCGTACGCCCTATTTTAATGTATGGGGTAGTAGTTTGGTGGATTGCACTCAACAAGGCGTCCTACAGGACTCTATTGAACAAAGTTCAAAGATTATCCTGTATTGCTATCACTGGTGCTCTCAAGACCACACCAACTGTTGCTCTTAGTGTAATGCTTAATTTGCTTCCCTTGAACATCTTGGCCGAACAGTTGGCTGCAATCACGGCCATTCGTCTTCGGGAAACGGGACAGTGGAAAATGACTACTATTGGCCACTCGACTATAGTGGACAATCTTGATATTCCAGAAGAAACAGATTACACCTCTCCAGTGTACTCCTTCGACAAAGGCTATATCAGCCTAATACCCTCTCGACAAGAGTGGGGCGTAAACAGTACTCCAGAGTCGGAAGCTACATATAAACTTTTTTACGGATGGCTCGAAAACAGAAGAAGGTGTAGGCGCTGGTATCTTTTCAGAGGGACTGGATTTTGGCTTTTCACTCCGTCTTCCAGCATTCTGTAGTGTATCCAGGCGGAGATCACTGCAATTACCGAAGTTTTGGCTTGGCTGGGCTGCAATGTCGTATCTGCTAGGACTATTGCTATCTATACCGATAGTCAGGCGGCGATAAAATCCCTGGACGCTGCACTTTCTACTTCGAAAACCGTGGTGATGTGCCGCTCTGCTCTCAAAGAACTCAGCGACTTTTTCAACATCACTTTGTGCTGGATACCAGGGCATAGTGGTTTCAGCGGTAACTGCCGGGCAGACGAGCTGGCTCGGGTGGGTACCACCAGTGTGGACATAGAGTGTTTTCGCCCCGTCAAAATACCGATGGCAGCTTGTAAGAAGGTGATCAAGTCAAACGCACTAAACCGTGCTAATATCGAATGGCTAAATGGAACTACATGCAATGTTACAAGATAAATTTGGCCGGCCTTTAATCCTAGCCGCTCTTTAGGGCTGCAGATGCTAGAGAGAAGGCATCTAAGGAAGGTTGTGGGGATCATTACAGGACATTGCTTGATAGGTGAGCATGCCAGGCGTCTTCGGCTTCCGTATAATGATCACTGCAGAAGCTGTGGAGACGAGGAGGAGGAGGAGACAATAGCTCACTTCCTGTGCTATTGCCCTGCTTTGGCCGGTAGAAGAAAGGACACTCTAGGTTCCCTTTACTTTCTTGACCTGGATGACTTGAAGGACGTAAGTGCTGGTCATCTACATCGCTTTATTGATAGATCCGGGTGGTTTGACGACTAGGCTCTTATGGCGTTGAGGTATCACAACGGACCCATTGGTGGTCTATGTGTGCTGTGTTCTATACAGCAGCCTTTTTAACCTAACCTAACCATGTATACTCTATCCAATTGCGTCTGCGCATGTCCAAGTGTTAGTCGAACTGACTACTTGCTACTTTTTTTGATATCCTAGTGATTCAGATAGTACAATGGGTGCTATTTTAAATCGGCCACTATATTCATTCTTGCCGTTAGGTAATTGAAGCCTTGTGCCAGGGGCGGTTCCTCATTGGAAGCAAAGGAAGCAGTGCTTCCCTTGTTAATTTCACCAAATAGTTCATTCAAATCCACGCAGCCAAACATACGATACGATTTATGTATATAGATTCCCTAAAATACACTTAATTATTTCATCCATATGATCTTCATCATTAATTACTCATCAATTACATTCTTCATACATTATTTTCATACGTATTTCCTGTGCGATTCGACTTCCTATTTCCTATATGTACAAATAATACGTTTAAACTCTTTTACTTCTATTCGTGATAAGATAACAAAGCGAAGAGAATATGGGTGACACATTTTCGTCCGCCTAGAACCAATGGAAGCAACAGAAATCACAGCTTCTATGGTGCCTATTGAGGATCGCGCATGGCGACGCAGCCCGACGCGACGACATTGAGTAAAATCTTCTACACTTGTCGTGCCGCTATGATGCGCTCGTATATCTTGAGAAGAAGCGGCCAAAACTGCAGCTTCTTAAGCACTTTGTATGAAGACTTTTTAAGGTGATACGAAGAGCATGTAGATGTTAAGTTTCCGTTTCTCTTGCAATTTTTTCTATGTACATATATACTCGTAGAAGTGGAGTTGCTTTTTGAGTTGGGGAGTGGCGGGTGGTTCAATTAATAAAATAAATAAAATATTTGCTCAATTGCCCTAACCCCTTGTGGGGCATAGCGCGTCAACTGTTCCATGTGGCCCAGTTGACGTTTCGTTGGCATAAATTGGTTTCAGAGAATGCAGTTGCCAGCATGCACCTCCTGCACATCCATGGCCACGAACGTCGTCGTGGACGGGATTCGAACCCGAAACGCCGGTAGTCAAACATGAGACTGATGCCTCAACACACTGCGCTACCGGTCGCCCCAAGGTGCCAACATTTGATGACGACATTTAATGAATTCCAGGTTAAAACGAACGAATCCGAACTCTTTTTTTTTATGAATTTTCTTGAAAGTTGAAGTTTTGTATGGAAACATAGTGCGATAAGCTTCTTTGATGTACAAATATGGGTCGAATTCTCGCTTAAGGTAGTACAAACCTACTGGGGTAGATCATAACAATTATTTTAAAACTTTTAGGATCCGATATTATGTCAAAAGTAACAATGAACGATTTAACTTATCGAAAATTGAACCATTGAATGATTAGGTGAGAATAACTCGAAAACGGTTACGAGCTTTGCAAAAAGGATAACATCTAGTTCGAAGCTAAAGTATAAAAATACATCGTAAAACCTGAGTATCGGAAGTCATTTTGAGTTACACTAATATTGGTTAAGTTCATAACACACAACGGTTATCATACTGTTGCCAATTTGCTTTATGAATTCTCTCCACAGAGTTTTTGATAGACGCAACATGTTGTGAAAAATGTAATTTTCTCCATCTCCAAAATTTCTCCGCTGGCTACGACCAGCATATGATGACAATTATAGCGATGGAGATCGGAGGACGAGGGTTTGTATGGCCGTGCAGGCCCAGACACCAGGTATCGAAGAACCACTCTCCGATAACCACCCGTGACGTGCGCTGGCAGACCAGCTCAGCTGTCGGGAGTAGCGGGGTGGGTGAAACACGGCGGTTATCGGCCTCCTCCATCCATGTACAAAACGAATATCGCACGTCTACCCGAGGAAGAACTCAAAAAAAATATAAAACTCGAAAAAACTAAAAACCCGCAATAAATCATAAAACCAACCGATAAACGCTAATGGTGGTGCCTCTGCACCAAACTCCCAGAAACTCCAAAAACCAACAAAGTCCCGTGCAGGGACATGGGGCTGCACAAGCCAAATTAAAACGGCACGAAGGCCAAAAACATATTTATAAATGGGAAAACCGTCCAATCAGGACAAATCCTTTTCCCTCTCAGGTCATTTGAGCCTCAAGAAGTACAACGGCTCTATAAGGGCCCCAGATGTAGTGGGCCGGCGCATCTCTACCCTCCCTACCGTGGGCTTCGGGCGCAATTCAGGTTGAAACCCCCAATCTTAATTATTAATTCAAGCGCGAGAGTGAGAGGAGGGAGAGGCCAAAAAAATTCCGTCTAGCCTCTCATTTTTGTGATATGCGCATATAGAAAGAATTCAAGTACATATACGCGCATATATCTCCATGTATCGATATATAGCATATATATTTCTTCTTTTTTTCTAATTTTCTAATCTAAATAAATTCTGAAAATTCGTAACTGGAACGAAAAATAAATATTTGAAGCATAAACTTATACTCGTATATTATTATTATTTGTATTTCTTGTTTGTATTTCAGTTACTAACAAAGGCGCCAACCTAATTCTATAGGTGAGAAAACGAATAACCGATTTTAGTGGACGATTTGATAATAGGATAAATCATATGTGTATTATTCATTCTTTTTTTTTTTTTTGTTTTATTCGGTAATAATTAAGGACATTTTGAAAGGGAAAAATTTCAAATTAAATGCGCATGTAAGGATCCTAACAAGGCTTTTAAGTGGAAATTATCATTCATATTGTTGTGTTTTTGTTGATTAGTGAAGAATACATATTTGTTTTTGCTATTTATATTGTTGTGTTTTTGTTGATTAGTGAAGAATACATATTTGTTTTTGCTATTTCAATCTCAACCTTTTGTCAACATTAGACGGAAAGTTTCTGCTTTAATACAATAATAAGAACTGCATACAATTAATTGCTACCTAAAAGGTGTATTGATGCTGTTCTATTCTTCTGACCTATTTTTTGGATTTTTCTTTTTTTTCTTTTTTTAAAAATATTTTCATCATTTATTTATTTATTAAAGGAATCGTATTATGAAATTTTAGTAATCAGATTACTAAACAACTCATTCGTAAAAGGAAAGCAAAAATATGACAAAGTGGTTCAAAGATATCTCTCAAAACCGAATATACGGCCTGATTTTTGCGAGATTGCAACGAACATAACTCATTAAAATGAAGCAAATAATTTTTGACGGAGAAAACCTCAAATTCATACGATTTACTTGGCCGCTCAGCGGTCGCAATGTTACACTATTCCAAAGAGCCCTTTTTTTCATCCATTTAAACAACTTATATCTGCGACATGAAACATTGAAATGAAGACGTCTTTTCGTTCGCCAAAACTGACCAAATCGTCAGTGAGAAAAACTCCAAACGAATATAAAAATGAAACCGGAATATAGAGGGCGACGCACGCAATTCGAGGGTTTTGTAGCACGCGCTTATTTTGGTATCTAAATATTGGCTCCCTGCTCTTCTTGGTACCACTCAGCTGAATAAAAACACCATAATTAAATGTTTTACCCATTATATAGTATCTTACATGCCAATTCACAAAAAGACTGCATCTGTCACCTCTCAAAGTAATAGTTTTAATACGAGAAGCTGTAGATAGATATGTATGTATACGAGATAAACTGTCCCACTCTTCGAGATGCTTAACCATTCATATTAAGACGACATTGCAAATTGCAAACTTGTGTAACGGCTTCGAAATTCAGGGCGGCTGGGACAAATTACTGTCTAATATTTTTCCCTCCTCCACTGTTCCCCTTTCTACAAATCCCAAGAAAAAGCCAAAAATGGAATGTACTCAACATTACCTTTCTCACGACACCCCACTTGGCTATACCAGTGGATAAAAAAAAAAATTTCCTTAATTTCGCCTCTATGTGGACTCCCCCCCCCCCCCCTTTACAGTTGGCCAATTACAACACAACGCTATCTCCAGCAAATTATAGCATTTCTACACATTCCCGCCGAATTATGTGTGCAGCTTCAGCCGTTCGTAAGATATTCTATGAACAGACGGACAGACAGGTATTTGACCGATTTTGTAAGATTTAAGACACAAAACCCTAAAAAAATTAACTGTGTGAATAGTTATTGTTAGGATCACCAATCACCAATCTTCACCCTTCCAAAGTTGGTTCATTAAATAACTGCAATTCGCACTACGAAAAACAACATGTACATAAGTAGTACACGCATATCTGTGCGTGAGGCCGGTAGGTGTATTTTTTGTATGGATAGTGTCAAAATGCATAACTTTAAGTCAATGTACTATTATTAACTATCATGTCATTGTAATGAAACTTAAAGATGTTATTGCCTATGATGTTGGTTATCATTAGCCATCAATATTTTCGACCTCAAATGTGCTTGAGGGGTGCAGGGGTGTGCTAACTGCAACTATAGAAATGTACTATTATTAAACTTTTTGGATGAGATTCAAAAATTCTATTATTTTTGGTTTTCTATGTTAGTAAAATGCCGCTTTTCTGTAAGTTTTCATATGTCTAGCTATAACGGTCTCGAAATGCCAGGGGGGGAGGGGGGGGGGGGGAGCTCGGAAGACATGTTTTCCCCTTTCCCTCTTTTCTCCTTTCTTCAAATTTGAAAAAAAAAATCCAAAAATGGAATGTACTCGACGGTACCTTTCTTACGATACCCCACTTGCCTATACCAAACGAAAAAAAAATTTCGACCTTCATTTCCCCTCCATGGGGACCCCCCCTTAAAGTTGACCTATTACAACGCAACGGTTTCTCCAGAGAATTATAGTATTTCTACATATTTCCACCAAATTTCATGCATGTAGCTTCAGCGGTTCGTGAGATATTTCATGGACAGACAGACAGACAGACAGACGGACGCATGACCGATTTCATAAGGGTTTTGTTTTTATATTTTACAAAACCCTAAAAAATAGCTGAGATCATAATATAAACAAAAATTTCCAAAGTCAGCACTTGACGCTCGTTGTGTATGAGCTAGAGAGCCAACGGAAACAGAAATGGTTCAATAAAACCAAACAATTTGTCAATGTAAACAATCTTTTCATCCATGCTAGTAGCAACAATCTACGCCCACGAATAGTAACATCGCGGTTAGGATCGTTTCACACATACAGACACAGATCCAATCTGTTTATCTTTATGCGATTTTGCCACAAATCCCCCCCGACCCTCCATTCTATCACCGGCCACGACCACCCACAACACAATAAAACAAGGCAATGATGCAGAATCTTCTAGTCCCTTACAAAGACGGGTGGAGAACACTGTGTTTCCCCTTACAAGTTAACGAACTTGCCGCCGGTTGTGTATTGTGTACTATTCCCCAGCAGGACTTTGGAAGTGATCCCCGCCGGTTGGTACATTGGTTTTAGTTTTTGCGTCAAATCTCGGTGCCGACAGTGCAATCAGAATCGTAATCTGATCGATCCGCCCGGAAGTAATCCGCAAGCGGAACGTCTGCCATCGCAATTTTTCGTTTCCGTTTCTTATTATTTTTATTATCAGTGCCGTGAATAAAAACTTTGTTTCGGTTTCATTTGAGAAAATGAAGTTCCCGGTGAAGTGAAAAGTGGCCAGGGGAAAACCCCCACAACGACGACAGTCTCCAGCGCCCGCTCCAACGGTCCCTGGTGCCTTTCAGAGTCTTGCGCCCGGAAGAGTCGCGCGTCTGCATCGCGTGGAATAGTAGTTGGAGTATCCCGAAAGCTGTTCGGCGTGAAATTCCGAGAATAACAGGTAAGTAAAGTGGCCCCTGTGGGTAGGCCTGTGCCTAAAACCGGTCCATATTTAGTACCGAATCATTAAAAAACCCGACTAATGGTCATAAAAACGACTCATTAAAAACCGATTCACCAAACTGACCGGATCATGGTTAGGCGATATTCAGATTAGCTACATTTTCAGCTCCGACGCAGCCACGCACAATAGCCAAGCATAGTCGATCGTATCTGAGCGATGAGTGTGAATCCGCCCATTTGATGCTGTGTAAAATATCTCGACTGAAATTTCAAGCAGTGTGTCGTGTTTGTGAATTTCGCCTTAAAGAAAAAAACCGGGTTAAAAACCGACTCATTTAAAACCGTTGAGAAAATTGAATATTTTTTGAAAATTTTACCAAATTTGAATTTTTTACGGGAAAATTATAATTTAAAAGTGAGTGGGATTTCCGATAATTGTATTTTCCTTGTGTTCGCGGTTATGCTCCTAGTGGGGCGTCATAGCGCGACAACTAATGATGTGCGTCATCGTATTCAGTTATTAGCAATGCGACCGGCACGACTTCTATTATGAGTTCGCGTTGCTGTATTGGCTAATTGGGCATTTAAGTGCTCGTGGCCACGGCAAACTTTTCAGTTCGAAGAAAAACTGAATAGTTTAGTCAGAAAAGTAGAACACACTGTGTTTTATGAGACCGCGCACAGAGCGATTACTGTGTGCGCGGTCTCATAAACCGCCGTGTTTTCTATTTTTCTGATTAAACTATTTAGTTTTTCTGCGAACTGAAAAGTTTGCTGTGGGCGCGAGCTCTAACCGGCCGCCGCAGGAACCGTGTGTAGCTGTTGTAGCGAATGGTCACAGTTGCAGTGTGTATGTTACATGCTAATTCCGTTTGAAGCTCCACGGTGTCAAATAGGTTCTGAGAACACACAGGAGCAGCATAGTTGGCCACAGGTCTTCCGACACGCACTGTGTAGATGTAAAAAATATGAATAGATTTTCACTACACACATTCAACATCAATCGGCAATGCATCGCAGGCGAATTTCAATGCACTGTGAACGATATGTGCAGCACAGCCAACTCCGATCAATGATGGATTCCATTTTTTCACATGATAATAAACGTTGTTATGCCGGGTTTCCACCAAAGAGACAGTTTAAAATTAAAATTTATATATAATATTATTTAGAAAAATGAAACCGGAATATAGAGGGCTACGCCCGCAATTCGTGGGTTTTGTAGCACGCGCTTGGTATCTAAATATTGGCTCCCTGCTCTTCTTGGTACCACTTCTTCTTGGTACCACTTAGCTGAATAAAAACACCATAACTAAATGTCTTACCCATGATATAGTATCTTACATGCCAATTCACAAAAAGACTGCATCTGTCACCTCTCAAAGTAATAGTTTTAATACGAGAAGCTGTAGATAGATATGTATGTATACGAGATAAACTACTTTACTCTTCGAGATGCTTAACCATTCATGTTACGACAACATTGCAAATTGCAAACTTGTGTAACGGCTTCAGGGCGGCGGGGAAAAATTACGGTCTAATGTTTTTCCCTCCTCCACTGTTCCCCTTTCTACAAATCTGAAGAAAATGCCAAAAATGGAATGTACTCAACATTACCTTTCTCACGATACCCCACTTGGCTATACCAGTGGATAAAAAAAAATTGACCTTAATTTCGCCTCTATGTGGACTCCCCCCCCCCTCTTAAAGTTGGCTGATTACAACACAACGCTTTCTCCAGCAAATTATAGCATTTCTACACATTCTCGCCGAATTATGTGTGCAGCTTCAGCCGTTCGTAAGATATTCTATGAACAGACGGACAGACAGGTATTTGACCGATTTTGTAAGATTTAAGACACAAAACCCTAAAAAAATTAATTGTGTGAATAGTTATTGTTAGGATCACCAATTACCAATCTTCACCCTTCCAAAGTTGGTTCATTAAATAACTGCAATTCGCACTACGAAAAACAACATGCAAGTAGTACACGCATATCTATGCGTGAGGCCGGTAGGTGTATTTTTTGTATGGATAGTGTCAAAATGCATGACTTTAAGTCAATGTACTATTGTTAAATATCATGTCATTGTAATGAAACTTAGAGGTATTATTGCCTATGATGTTAGTTATCATTAGCTATCAATATTTTTGGCCTCAGGTGTGCTTGAGGGGTGCAGGGGTGTGCTAACTGCAACTATAGAAATGTACTATTATTAACCTTTTTGGATGAGATTTAAAAATTCTATTATTTTTAGTTTTCTATGCTAGTGAAATGCCGCTTTTCTGTAAATTTTCATATGTCTAGCTATAACGGTCTCGAAATGCAAGGGGGGGGGGGGGGGGGGACAAACTCGGACCACATATTTTCCCCTCTTCGTCTTTTCTCCTTTCTTCAAATTTAAAAAAAATTCCAAAAATGGAATGTACTCGACGGTACCTTTCTTACGATACCCCACTTGCCTATACCAAATGAAAAAAAAGTTTCGACCTTCATTTCCCCTCTATGGGGACCCCCCCTTAAAGTTGACTTATTACGACGCATCGCTTTCTCCAGAGAATTATAGTATTTCTACATATTTCCACCAAATTTCATGCATGTAGCTTCAGCGGTTCGTGAGATATTTCATGGACAGACAGACAGACAGACAGACGGACAGACGGACAGACGGACAGACGGGCAGACGGACGCATGACCGATTTCATAAGGGTTTTGTTTTTATACAAAACCCTAAAAAAGGAAGAGTATGCCATTGGTATCTTGCTAAATTGCCGTGTCGCTTTAGACACACGATTGAGAACAACTACACATTTTTCCCTTCTATTCGAAATATATACCGGAAATAAATGCGACAACTCGACAATAAATGATAGTTTGTGGTTATTAATAGGCGTATATGTTTGTGTGTTTGACTGTGGGTGTCACCAATCGTTCACAGAATATAGGTGGGTGTCACGACCCTGGTTTCACCATCGTGTCTATGCAATTGATGTTACAATTGACTCTTTTCTAATCGGAATGCATCGCGAAATTCATGGACCCTCTGACACACCATACCACACACTGGAACGGGGCCCACTTACCTGGGGTGCTCCCCTGCTGGTGGAGCACCTGTTGCAAGACTCGGGTATCCAATTGAGTACGTTTGCACCGAACAATGCTTCGATTCACCGAATATCGCGCACAATCCGTTTTTTGGTTAGGAAATGGTTTTGAGCCGCCTTTACGTTAGCTCTGCGTTTCACCCGACGGAGAGACGACGGATCAAATCCTACCGACACAACAGGACACGGCGCTAGGAACGAGAACAACAACAAAGGGCAAGAGGAGCGGCGCGCGCCATGAAAGCAACCAGAAATCAAATGCGCTCGTATGTCGTGTGTTGATGGGCAAGAGAATCCGGAATGATACTGGCCTGGCTAGTGTGTCGTTCGAACGAACGATGTTTCTTTGGCCGCCCGGGTGTATTGAAGTCGCAGCACGGTCAATCGAACGATCAGACGGGGGTTACTCGCTCGCAGGCAAATTTTCCACGACAATATCGTCAGTCGTCCTTTCACATTCTACAATTGACGCGTCCCGAATTCAACTTTTCAAGTTCGTCTGCACGCGATCGCCGAAAGACATGCATGTAGCGGTCAAAATTTGTTTTTCCTTCTTCCGCACTATCCTCCGCCACTCGAAATTTTCGTACTCGCGCGCGCGGCCTCTTACTCGCCAATTGTCACCGAAATTTACGTGCTCAACCCACACTAAACTAGCGGTCCGTAACTCCGCAGGATACAGCGCGCTTTAATGCAAAAATCAGCAAAAATATATATACGACAAATCGAAAAAAAAGGAATCGCGGCGGCGGTGAGACGTCAGAAAGATATCTCCAGAAAAATCAACTTGGCGACGACCGCTCGCCTCCAACGCTCTTCTTCCCCCGACGGATAGCGAACGACTTCTTTTTAGTTGAACTTGCGCCCCTTCTCGTGCCGCCGACAACGTCCCACGATTTTCATCCAGCGATGCTGATTCTGTGTGTGGCTCACGAGACTGCAAGTTAATCGAATCGGGAGCAACTCTTTCGAGCAGCTTCGCGTGTCCGATGAAGTACCCGCGAGAAAAGCTAGTGGGGCCCTTACCGTAGCGGTGAACTCATCGAGACGACGATATTTGTCACGCCCGATTGAGCGCAAGCGGGAGATTTTTATTCGAGGTATATTTAACGTACGCTACTAATTTAAGGAAGCGTCTAAGTGTCGCCAACTGCGATACTGCAAGTATGCGCAGCGAACGCAGAAAAAAACGCAAAAAAAAACCAAGGAAAAAGGAGAACTTACTAAGTCCTCCGTTAATGTTAAACAAAATTCAAACGTTAATCGTAATCAGTGATATCGACTTTTTTTTCTTTCTCTCCCCCTCTCAACTCCACGCTATAATTTTTTTGCAAAAAAAAAAAATTATATTATAAATTCTTATGTAATGACCTGCAAGGAAAAAGGGAAATATCCGTCATGGAGGCAAAAGTGGGACTCAAAACTAAACCGATTAGCTGAATCACTTCCCCTGCCCAACTTATCTATATCGACCGCAGGAAGTACGTCATGTAGCTGGCAACCCTGCCCATTACACGCAACTCTATATCTCCGTAGGCCGTACTTCCAAGTTTGACAGGATGGTGATTCAGACTAAGGAATGCAGAATACTTGTAATGTGCCCACCTTCATAGCAACCATCTCTGTCGTTACATTTTTGAATTTTTTTGCCGCCATCGCCATCTTGGAATTGAGTGGGTAACGCTCCGGCCATTTTGCTTCAAGAACGCAAAAACGCTTTCCGGTAGGAGAAAGTTTAATGTAATTATGAAAATATTACCGCATTAATGGTAATTTTATTTTTCATAAATACATTAAATTTTAGCCTACCGGACTGGTTGGAAAAAATCGGACAATAAAATGTCTGGGCGGTCAAAACATAAAAAAATGTCTTGAAAAGAGCGCCCCCTATCAGGAGATAGACCGGTCGAATTGCCACCGCAATGGAGAGTTGGTATTTGACCGCCGGGGAGGACAGATCAAGAGGTCGTGAGGAGAGTTCCCATGTCGTGCGAAACAGGGATTTTTAAGGGGAATTTGATAAGTTTAAGTCGCTAAGTAGATGAAATGTGGCGCGATCTTTTCGTGAACGGAATATAGTCGCAAGTGATGTGATTCCAGCGAAAAGTGAATTGAATGGCTGACAATGGCACGTGGCCCTCTTTACAGTGCATGGGGAAAATTTCCGAAACGAGTGATTATCGTGTGTACGCATAAAAGTTAAATAAATATTACATATCTCGTTCATGCAATGTAAATAGTGGGTTTATCATTGAAACTATTGATTGACCATTAATTGGCCATGAGATAAATTTAATAAATTTTCCCCAAATAAAAAGTAACGGGACTAGTTCATCGTCGACATCGTCGTCATCGTCGGCGTCATCGTCGGCATCGTCGTCGTCGTCGACATCGTCGTCATCGTCGCCATCGTCGCCATCGTCGTCATCGTCGACATCGTCGGCATCGTCGTCGTCGTTGACATCGTCGTCATCGTCGTCATCGTCGACATAGTCATCGGGAACAGTAGCGGTACCATCTTGAACATCGCTCTCGATGTTGTTGACTTCGTCGAAACGTGAGAGTTAGGGAGCAGGATAGTGGTTTTGGTTGTCAGTGGACCGTGTATTCACTGACCTTGTGAAATTTGAGATTTTTTCGGTGTCCTCGTCGTAGTTCGGTCGGCGCGTAGTGTGATGTCTCTATTGGCATTGCGTATTTACTTTTGTTTAACTTGCATTACTGGTTATTAACGAATGGATTTCAATGTTAATAATGACATTAATACCAAAATATAATTGAAAGCGATCGTGATGGAATTAAAAAAATAAATTATACATTAGTGATACCGGTGTCCCAAATCCGTTTGTGTGTGGTGGGGCGCATGTAATGCGGTGTGGTCTAACCGATTGTCATGTGGATATCTATGATCGGTTAAACCGTCTGTACCCTGCATAATTACCATATCTCTAGTGAGTGAGTTAGTGAGTCGTCTCCGCCGGCTCTTGGAAGTTTGTGCCACTCATTTACCGTCTAGCCGCGCGTTGTTTTGTGACGGATTCTTTTGAAATTTGATTTCTCGAGTGTTGCGCCACCCCCTCCCCCAAACATACACAGGTCGATAGAAGTGTTCATATGCTTTGAATCGCGCTAATCAGTGATCATACGGATCGACCGTCGTCCAATCGATCGATTAAGGACTTTTAAGGATTACACGGTGCGCTCGCCGAATGGTTGCATGACTCGCAGCGTCGCGACCCTAAATTGATTGCGTGTGAAGTGTGCAAAAAGCCCGTTCAGAGTACGTTTCGCGGTCCTTGTGAACCCTCATCACCGGTAACGAATTCCTTTGCATTGGATGCTACAGAATTATCTGGACTTGAACAAGCCGATTACGGGGGCTCCGCCATTGGCGCGGGAGCCCGGGGTAAGATAGTATACGTAAAAGTTGCCTATCCGAATTTCTAAAATAGACTGTACCCATTTCGTATGCATGGAAATTTCAGTAGTCGGCCAGCTGACCTGGCTCCATTTGATGTCGTGGCATCGGATTTGGGAAAATATCCCACAAAACGGCTAAACGCTACTTAGTATCAACCAACGTCTTTACATGGCCAACAAATTGGTTTCCACACAACATAAATCTAAGCAACGAAGTATGGTTGACGGTTAGGGTTTCGTATCGATTCAAGAATTGTTAACTTTGTGGATTTCTAAAGGTCGGCATTGTGAAAAGGAAATTAGACTGCAACAAACGATGGTGTCAAATAGACGGCTTGGCTCTTTACTTTTGGAACTGTCCACAATATTTTAGGGAGTTCGAGCCAATATTGAAGATAGATCTTGGCAAATGTACTTCGTCCTCAATAAGAAGTGCCAATCGGGGATTTGGTGCTTGACCGCGAGTCTACGCGGACGAAAAAGGGAGTCGGGTGCCCTTGCATAAATAATAGGACCCAAAGACTGCCATCATCCACTCGAGAACAGACGCGGGCGAAAATATTTTGGTTTCAATAAAGAAGAGCAGAGAGAGGGCGATTTCTCTTAATTCGACTATTTTTAGTATTAGTTTTTTCGGGCACTGTTATCGTGACATTTCTTCGGTTGATCTTCTTGTCAGTGCCCAAGTAAATGGGATTTTTTTTTTTGCAATCCATTTGTATAAGCGTGACTTAAACGCACAACTATTGAAATGTTCAAATTAACCAAACTTAAAAGAGAGATTTGAGAAATCTATAGGCTGGATTTAGCTTAGTGGCTTAAGTAATATTCAGGGCGAATATTGAATGGAGTCTCCAACTCGTTGGAATACAGAGCAGAGGGTGGATTTTATATTTTTATAGTACTCTAGAGATATACTTGAGGAATGGATGAAGAACATTCCAAATATGGTATATCAGTATCCTATTGGACATATACATAATATTGGTAAACAAATATTAGATATGAGATATTTTCGTACCGTACCTCCTATATCGAAAGAGAGAAAGAGTTGGGTCATGGCTTGATACTCACTCGTGACGGTTTACTAGTTTCTTTGATAGTAGCTTATATGCAAATACAGCAACGATATAATGCTATTATTATATACACCTGACTTATATACCGTGCTGAATTAATTGAAATATAGACTGTGGATGGGCAATTTAGGAAGTTGTTCAAAAATTTTCCGGAAAACACATGCATTTGGAATTTACGTAAGTGCGAAATCTTAACGGAAATACATTTTTTTGGAACCTTTTATAATACCAAAAAAAAAAAAAAAAAATTATATAGATATAGATAAAATCACGAATATAGATAGAATCACGAATATAGAAACATGCGCATATGTCTACTGAATTCTTCACATATGGGTATGGATTAGAATAAGCATGCAGGGCTAAGGATCATCAGGATCACATCCCCTCCCTTCTCTCTCTCTCTCCCGCTTGCTTGATTTAACTAGGGAGTTTCTAACCCGAATGGCGCACGAAACTCATGGTCGGGAGGGCTAAGTCGCGCCGGGCCACAACATCTGGCGCCCATAAAGAGCCGTTTAAAACCTGTAGGCTCGACTGACCTGGAGGGGAAAGGGATCTGTCCTGATTGAACGGTTTCCCTCTGTAAATATATTTTTGTTGGCCTTGGTGCCCTATTTTGTAGATTGGCTGGTGCAGCCCAAGTCCCTGCACGGGACCTTGTTTTTTGTTTAGAGTCTTTGGGAGTTTGGTGCGTCGGCACCACCATTAGTTTCTCGTTTCTATGATTGATAATGTCTATTTACGCGGGTTTTAGTTTGTTTTGTATTTGTATTTCGGGCAGACGTGCGATAATTGTTTTTGTACGCCAATGGAGGAGGCCAATGACTGCCGTTTTCACCCACCCCGCTACTCCCGACAGCTGAGCTGGTCTGCCAGCGCACGTCAAGGGTAGGCATTGGAGAGTGGTTTTCTTTTTTTCAACATTCTGTGCTCCCAGGCCTTCACGGCCATACTAACCCTCGTCCTCCGAGTTCCATTGCTACATACTGGGCTTGCATGGCTGGTTAGTTGGTCTCGCCTCGTCTGTGGCGTCCTGGGAGTGCCTTGACAATCCACAAGCCGCAGTGGTTGATCAGGCTCACCTTCCCTTGTGGGCGGCCCTCAGCTCAACCATACGATGGCCGTGCAACGCCTATGGCTGCTAACCATTTCCGTTGCTCGCCGCCTGCTCGCCCTGCCATACTATGGCCAAGTTCCGGGAGCCAGTCCTCCTCTTTGGGAAGTGGAATGCTGGCTTTCCTCCCGTCAAGAGACATTTGAGGAGACGACTTCAACTTGTGCCACCCATGCAAGTTCAAAGTAAGACCCTAATCTGCCATAAAAAGGTGAGGCTGTTTCCTCCTGACTTCCCGGTAGGACAATCGAACGAAAACATCAATTTTTCCGCGTTTCACAGGAAGCAGTCGGACATACCTCACGAGGTAGGAAACCCTCCAGGGACGACACAAGGCAGATCAGGGCTTGTCAGGGGAGGGGAAACTCTACGTTAAAAGGATGTGGAAGGGGAAGGAACACCAGTCCTACGGTCTGCCTGGGCAATGCAATGGCGTGTAGCCTAAATCTCAAGGATTTGGAGTGCCAATGCACTCCGAAGAGTTTAAGGACTGGTGTGGTGGGGCAACAAAGATATGAGGACCCGAGATGGAGTTGGGTCCTCTTCGTCCAAGGACGAAAATGCCAAATTTTGGGCCCCACGTTGGGCGCCATTTGTGGCGATGGAGACCGGAGGACGAGGGTTTGTATGGCCGTGCAGGCCCAGACACCAGGTATCGAAGAACCACTCTCCGATAACCACCCGTGACGTGCGCTGGCAGACCAGCTCAGCTATCGGGAGTAGCGGGGTGGGTGAAACACGGCGGTTATCGGCCTCCTCCATCCATGTACAAAACGAATATCGCACGTCTACCCGAGGAAGAACTCAAAAAAAAATATAAAACTCGAAAAAACTAAAAACCCGCAATAAATCATAAAACCAACCGATAAACGCTAATGGTGGTGCCTCTGCACCAAACTCCCAGAAACTCCAAAAACCAACAAAGTCCCGTGCAGGGACATGGGGCTGCACAAGCCAAATTAAAACGGCACGAAGGCCAAAAACATATTTATAAATGGGAAAACCGTCCAAACAGGACAAATCCTTTTCCCTCTCAGGTCATTTGAGCCTCAAGATGTACAACGGCTCTATAAGGGCCCCAGATGTAGTGGGCCGGCGCATCTCTACCCTCCCTACCGTGGGTTTCGGGCGCAATTCAGGTTGAAACCCCCAATCTTAATTATTAATTCAAGCGCGAGAGTGAGAGGAGGGAGAGGCCAAAAAAATTCCGTCTAGCCTCTCATTTTTGTGATATGCGCATATATGTAGAAAGAATTCAAGTATATATACGCGCATATATCTCCATGTATCGATATATAGCATACATGTTTTTTTTCTAATGTTCTAATCTAAATAAATTCTGAAAATTCGTAACTGGAACGAAAAATAAATATTTGAAGCATAAACTTATATATTATTATTATTTGTATTTCTTGTTTGTATTTCAGTTACTAACAAAGGCACTAACCTAATTCTATAGGTGAGAAAACGAATAACCGATTTTAGTGGACGATTTGATAATAGGATAAATCATACGTGGTATTATTCATTCTTTTTTTTTTTTTTTTATTCGGTAATAATTAAGGACATTTTGAAAGGGAAAAATTTCAAATTAAATGCGCATGTAAGGATCCTAACAAGGCTTATTATCATTCATATTGTTGTGTTTTTGTTGATTAGTGAAGAATACATATTTGTTTTTGCTATTTCAATCTCAACCTTTTGTCAACATTAGACGGAAAGTTTCTGCTTTAATAATAAGAACTGCATACAATTAATTGCTACCTAAAAAGGTGTATTGATGCTGTTCTATTCTTCTGGCCTATTTTTCTGATTTTTTTTTTTATTTTTTTTTTCAAATATTTTCATCATTTATTTATTTATTAAAGGAATCGTATTATGAAATTTTAGTAATCAGATTACTAAACAACTCATTCGTAAAAGGAAAGTAAAAATATGACAAAGTGGTTCAAAGATATCTCTCAAAACCGAATATACGGCCTGATTTTTGCGAGATTGCGACGAACATAACTCATTAAAATGAAGCAAATAATTTTTGACGGAGAAAACCTCAAATTCATACGATTTACTTGGCCGCTCAGCGGTCGCAATGTTACACTATTCCAAAGTGCCCTTTTTTTCATTCATTTAAACAACTTATATCTGCGACATGAAACATTGAAATGAAGACGTCTTTTCGTTCGCCAAAACTGACCAAATCGTCAGTGAGAAAAACTCCAAACGAATATAAAAAAAAGGAAGAGTATGCCATTGGTATCTCGCTAAATTGCCGTGTCGCTTTAGACACACGATTGAGAACAACTACACATTTTTCCCTTCTATTCAAAATATATACCGGAAATAAATGCGACAATTCGACAATAAATGATAGTTTGTGGTTATTAATAGGCGTATACGTTTGTGTGTTTGACTGTGGGTGTCACCAATCGTTCACAGAATATAGGTTGGTCTCACGCCCGACCCTGGTTTCACCATCGTGTCTATGCAATTGATGTTACAATTGACTCTTTTCTAATCGCAATGCATCGCGAAATTCATGGACCCTCTGACACACCATACCACACACTGGAACGGGGCCCACTTACCTGGGGTGCTCCCCTGCTGGTGGAGCACCTGTTGCAAGACTCGGGTATCCAATTGAGTACGTTTGCACCGAACGATGCTTCGATTCACCGAATATCGCGCACAATCCGTTTTTTGGTTAGGAAATGGTTTTGAGCCGCCTTTACGTTAGCTCTGCGTTTCACCCGACGGAGAGACGATGGATCAAATCCTACCGACACAACAGGACACGGCGCTAGGAACGAGAACAACAACAAAGGGCAAGAGGAGCGGCGCGCGCCATGAAAGCAACCCGAAATCAAATGCGCTCGTATGTCGTGAGTTGATGGGCAAGAGAATCCGGAATGATACTGGCCTGGCTAGTGTGTCGTTCGAACGAACGATGTTTCTTTGGCCGCCCGGGTGTATTGAAGTCGCAGCTCGCAGCACGGTCAATCGAACGATCAGACGGGGGTTACTCGCTCGCGGGCAAATTTTCCACGACAATATCGTCGGTCGTCCTTTCACATTCTACAATTGACGCGTCCCGAATTCAACTTTTCAAGTTCGTCTGCACGCGATCGCCGAAAGACATGCATGTAGCGGTCAAAATTTGTTTTTCCTTCTTCCACACTATCCTCCGCCACTCGAAATTTTCGTACTCGCGCGCGCGGCCTCTTACTCGCCAATTGTCACCGAAATTTACGTGCTCGACCCACACTAAACTAGCGGTCGACGATATTTGTCACGCCCGATTGAGCGCAAGCGGGTTACCCGACCAACGCGATCAAGGGAAATGCCCGCACTCCCCAATTTCGCACTTGCACGCGGATTTCGTGAATTTTGTTGGGACAAAAAAAAAAACGATCACGATCAGCATGTAATCCGACTATTTTCTTTCGGAGCGGTTTTTTTTTACAATTATTTAATTGCACAGAATTATCTCGTGATAAATTATTAAATAAATAGCGCGACACACACTATTAGAATCGCGAACTATGTAAATTTCTAGACGGGGATATCGCCATTTATCGTGGGAGTCACCCCCTTCGGGAGAAAATAGTTACCGAAAGCGAAACTTCCTGGAGACACTTTGGCGAAACGCGTTGACAACAAGAAAGCAAATCGCGGTGGCGATAAATTTACGAATTGAAAAAACGACGCGATGGGAGTAAACTAAAACGAAAATTATTATCGCTTTTTTTATTATATTAAAATCTTCATGCTTTTTTTTATCTTACATATTCTTTGACGCTCATTATTCATATTTCATCCTTTTTCACAATTGATATTTTGTAGCATTCGAACCAGGTTCCCATGTTTGCAAGTCCGTAGTGCTAACCGTTGCGCTATCTAGACTACAAGCAATGAGAATCACACACTCGTCGTTTCGTATTTATTGTGAATTGGCGAAATAATATCTTGGTGATAAATTAGCGAATTGAAATCTCATCGCCATTCTTTCGCCTGATGGATATCCCCCTTAATTATTGAAAAAGCGATAAATAATCTATGAATTTATCGTAAGGAAGAATCGCCATCGTATTATCTGGGAAATTGTTTGCTGGGCGGAATTTATCAAATAGTGGACGTGTACTGCAACGATAATGTATGTAGCTTTAGCCGTTCGTGAGATATTCTATGCAGAGACGGACAGACGCACGGACAGACATTTGAATGATTTCATAAGGTTTTTGTTTTCACTACAAAACCCTAAAATATATATTGTGAATAGTTATTTGATCTGCTGGTTTGGTTTCACACATTAACGTACTATTATAATTGAAGTATTTAAAACTTAAAATTTTGTATATTTAGGTGATATTTGAAATCATTGCCATGGTTTCATTTATACTGCCTACAAGATCTATAGATGTATGATTTCACCTTATCGAAAAACGACAAATTAACCCCGATCTTACCACGGTACACAATTTAGATAATAGCATTGGCACACTGCCCATCATTATGACGCTTACTTTCATTATGAAAGTAAAAAACCATCATAATTACGGTTGATAATGAAAGTAAACAGCCATACTTTTCAGTTCTAAAGTAGCGTTTACACTTGCCAGTAGACCGTGCAAGTACGTACATTTTACAGGCATTGCAAGTGCCCTGCAAGTAACTTGCAAGCTGTCACTTGCATATGTGTAAACACCCTTGCCTGTGAACTGCCAGGCCAGTAAACCCGCACGGCGCCTTGCAAGTAGCTGGCCTCCCGGGCCAATTGATTTCCTACAGGCATTCCAGTAGACTTGCGAACATATGTTTGCTGCCATTGGTACGCCAAAAAACGACCAAAGATCAATGTCGCCTGCAACTGAATGTCGCAATGGTAAATACGTGATAATTAAATTGACAATCAAGAAAAAATCCCAGCCAATTTGCAACTCGAATTGTGTGTGTAAACACCTACTGGCACACGTCATGCAAGCAGCTACACGCAAGGCACTTGTCGACAAGTCTACAGGCATGCCGGTGCACTGGCAAATGTAAACGAGCCATATGAAGGTAGTAGCCATCTGTTGACAAGTATTTTAGTACAACCATAATTGACAACTAATTGGCTGCTATTTTGAATTTTGTATGGTAATTAGTATTGATATTTTCGTTGACATTTCATAAATTCAAATTCAATTTTTTAATAACAAGTCGCGAACAACGGTTGTCAAGGTGATGACACAAGGCAATGATGGTTGTTACAGTGTGTCGCACCTTCATAGAGAATGCGTCATAATGACAGTAAGCGTCATAATGATGGTGGCAGTGTGCAAATGGTATAAAACTTCAAAAATAAATTCATTGTCATTATTATCAACTTTAATGATTTAAAAACTAGCAACCTGAATTTCAACGTAACATTTGTATAAATCAATCCCATTTATATAGCTCTGACAAAGACATGAATTGACGAAAACTTGCAGCTTTCTGGTAACTCCTACGGAAACTTTCCTTGTACTGCTCCCATACAAAATTACTGCCAGTACCAGGGAGTGCAACAGGCCCTGCTTGGTCTTGATGCTGAGATAACTGCTCTGCCAGATTTTGGACAGCATGCCGTATGCGCGTTTAGCCTGGTTGATACGACGAGCGATGTCCTGCTCCCTACCACCATTTTCGGCAACAATGCTACCCAGGTAGACAAAGCTGTCCACCTTCTCCACAGGCTGCCGATTAATATTGATGGCAATAGGTGTCGGATTTCTTTTTCGCAACGGCGGACTAAGAACCTTGGTCTTGTTGGTATTAATCTTTAGCCCAACCTTGCTTGCCTCCCTCTCGAGATCTAACGCCATTGCGGACAGATCCATGATTTTGTGGGAGAGTAGGCATATGTCGTCAGCGTAGTCAAGATGTTGTAGATAAGATGTCAAAGTCCATTGAATTCCTCTGTCGAGTCCGGATAGAGCTGCATACAACACGTCGCCGATCACTATGAGAAATAGGATCGGTGAGAGAATGCACCCCTGCCGAACTCCACTGCGGATCTCAAAGTCCCCCGACACCTTACCTTTATGCAAAACGCGACATTTCGCGCCGTCATAGGTTGCCTTAATAATAGCCACAAGCTTCTCAGGGATGCCTCTCCTGCGCAAGGCATCCCATATAAAATCCAGGTTCACACTATTGAAAGTCTTCTCGAAATCGATGAAAAGCAAGTGTAGCGGAGAATCGTACGCAGCTCATTGCTCAATGATGATTCGCAAGTGTTAATGTGATCGACACAGGAGAATCCAAATCGAAAGCCAGCCTGCACTTTATCAATTGGGCTTTCTAAGTGGGCCTTTAGTGTTTCCAATACGAATTTAGCTAATCTTCTGGCAACGGCAGGACATGAAGCACACAAATGCCTCTCAAATTATTACAGTTTGTTTTTTCAATCACTGGTTCATAAATGTGCACGCCCCCACTGAAGTTAAAGAAGACGCAGTAAAAGACGAGTTCTACGCCCGCCTTGAAACTCTCTTCGACTCACTTTCAACAAACGACGTCAAATTGCTGCTGGGAGACTTTAACGCGAAAGTCGGAAATGAAAGTTGGCACCGGGGGACCACTGGAGGCCATAGTCTCCATGAAGAATGTAACGACAACGGCCAGCGACTTATCGACTTCGCCTGCAGCAGGAATCTAGTCGTAAGCTCTATGTGTTTCACGCATTGATGCATTTACAAGCAGTCCAGATCATCACTTGGTAAGAAGATGACCTTCAGATGTAGAACTTCCTCAGTGCACCAATCGAGAACCAGCCTCCCCAAAATCTCTGCGGTTGATAAGCTTCTCAGCGATGCTACGGCGGTGGCGTATACTACCGCCCTTGAGGCAAGACTATCACCTATGCTATACAACATCAGCAACACAGGCATCAATGCGTTCTGGGAAGAACTCAGGGATACCATCAAGGATATCGCAGAGTAAGTCGTGAGATATAAAGCCCGGCGAGCGCGAAATGACTGGTTCGACGAATAATGCAAAAATTCACTTGACGCGAAAAACGAGGCCTACTGACAATGGATTCAACGAGGAACCACAGCCAGAAGAGATAAATACTCGTATGACGAGCTACGGCGAATATCGAATAGAATAATTAGACGTAAGAAACGTAAATACTTTGACGAGCAGTTGCTGAATATAAACGAAAACTTAGCTAATAGGAACACCAGACAAGCATACAAACTAGTAAATACAATTAAGAACCGCTACCAACCTTAGCCTTTGTAAGGACCAGGATGGAAACATCATCAGCGACACCGATGGGCCTCTTATTTTGAAGAGCTTCTGCACCTACCATCTAACATCCCCACACAAGAAGCTCTCGACCATATTGTTGATCCAGGCCCACCCATACAACCCCCGACAGTAGACAAAGTTGATCTCGCGCTGCGGTCACTAAAACGAAATAGCGCCGGGCGCTGACGAGATTCCAGCTGAACTGCTAAAATTCGGTGGAACGGGTCTAGCTGATGCCATACATCAATTGCGAGTATGGGAGGACGAGGAGATCCCAGACGATCAGCTCTTTACGGTCAAACTGATACTTCAGAAGTGCTCGGAATACAAGGTAAACGTATACCAAATCTTTATTCGGCTTCAAGGAGACATTGTATCGATCGTGGAGTAATGTACAACATCATGCTGCAATTTGCTATACCGGCAAAATTAGTGTGACTGACTAAGATGACGATGACCAACTCTGTCTCACAAGTCAGGATACATCATAGACTTACTGATCTATTTGAAACACGCACTGGTTTGCAACAAGGCGATGAACTGGTACCGACGCTCTTCAACCTAGCACTGGAATACGCTATTCGGGCTATGAATATGGACAACAGCAAGACGCTACTCATCAAGTCGACACAATTAGCAGCGTACGCCGACGACATCAACATCATGTCCCGAAGATTGACCGACGCAGAAGAACTGCTAAAGTTGGACTACGTATTAACGAGGGTAAAACTAAAATAATGATGCAATCGGTGACAAGGACACCTGCACAACCGAGCATCAATGTGGGGGACCTCAACATCGAGTTCGTGAACAACTTCATTTACCTGGGTTGCAACTTGTCAAGGGACGCCAACGAAACTGACGAAATCAAGCGACGGATACAGCTAGCTAATAAGACTTTTTTCTCGGTTCTCCCCATAATGAAATCGAAGCATGTGCACAGAAACACGAAGCATCCGCGTGTACAAAACCATTATAATATACGACCAGTGCTATGCTATGGCTGCGAAGCATGGACCCTGGACTAAAACGACTTCAATGGGTAGGGCATCTACAAAGAATGGAAGATGATCGCGTGACCTACATCATCATTGGCTGCATTCATGTAAAAAATTTTCGCTACGGAACGCTACATCCCCTCTACTACACATTTGAGGAGACGCTACCTGTCAACATTTCTTTCGTGATTGAACCGCTACAATGGTGGTTATGTTAACATGTTGAAATCCTCTCCACAACTTTCGTTCACCAATTTTCCACTGCAAAACATTTCTTTGGCACTCACGAAACAAAGAAATATCAAATCAAACGACAAGAAGACAGTGAATTTACACAGATGGGGATTCCATTTGCACTTTTGAGGTACACAAACGTCACAACCCACATACCAGCTGCGAATTGTCAAATGTAGCGGCTACATGCCCAGAGAGCGTAAAAAATTTCTGCTACCAAGGGGAAGTAACCGCTCCGGAGCGGATGGAAGGAGCGTCACTAAAACGAAATAGCGCCGGGCGCTGACGAGATTCCAGCTGAACTGCTAAAATTCGGTGGAACGGGTCTAGCTGATGCCATACATCAATTGCGAGTATGGGAGGACGAGGAGATCCCAGACGATCAGCTCTTTACGGTCAAACTGATACTTCAGAAGTGCTCGGAATACAAGGTAAACGTATACCAAATCTTTATTCGGCTTCAAGGAGACATTGTATCGATCGTGGAGTAATGTACAACATCATGCTGCAATTTGCTATACCGGCAAAATTAGTGTGACTGACTAAGATGACGATGACCAACTCTGTCTCACAAGTCAGGATACATCATAGACTTACTGATCTATTTGAAACACGCACTGGTTTGCAACAAGGCGATGAACTGGTACCGACGCTCTTCAACCTAGCACTGGAATACGCTATTCGGGCTATGAATATGGACAACAGCAAGACGCTACTCATCAAGTCGACACAATTAGCAGCGTACGCCGACGACATCAACATCATGTCCCGAAGATTGACCGACGCAGAAGAACTGCTAAAGTTGGACTACGTATTAACGAGGGTAAAACTAAAATAATGATGCAATCGGTGACAAGGACACCTGCACAACCGAGCATCAATGTGGGGGACCTCAACATCGAGTTCGTGAACAACTTCATTTACCTGGGTTGCAACTTGTCAAGGGACGCCAACGAAACTGACGAAATCAAGCGACGGATACAGCTAGCTAATAAGACTTTTTTCTCGGTTCTCCCCATAATGAAATCGAAGCATGTGCACAGAAACACGAAGCATCCGCGTGTACAAAACCATTATAATATACGACCAGTGCTATGCTATGGCTGCGAAGCATGGACCCTGGACTAAAACGACTTCAATGGGTAGGGCATCTACAAAGAATGGAAGATGATCGCGTGACCTACATCATCATTGGCTGCATTCATGTAAAAAATTTTCGCTACGGAACGCTACATCCCCTCTACTACACATTTGAGGAGACGCTACCTGTCAACATTTCTTTCGTGATTGAACCGCTACAATGGTGGTTATGTTAACATGTTGAAATCCTCTCCACAACTTTCGTTCACCAATTTTCCACTGCAAAACATTTCTTTGGCACTCACGAAACAAAGAAATATCAAATCAAACGACAAGAAGACAGTGAATTTACACAGATGGGGATTCCATTTGCACTTTTGAGGTACACAAACGTCACAACCCACATACCAGCTGCGAATTGTCAAATGTAGCGGCTACATGCCCAGAGAGCGTAAAAAATTTCTGCTACCAAGGGGAAGTAACCGCTCCGGAGCGGATGGAAGGAGCGGTTGCAATCACGACCGGGAGGGGTTGAAGCGCTACGGAGCGCTCCGTAGCGATCCGGATAAAACGAGCGTCGTGAATGCACTCATCCACCGCAATCCCAACGCAAGCAATAAGCAATAATTTATAGAGCACATATTCACGGCATACTTCATAATAATTAAATTGTCTACACATCTACTTGCAAATGGAATCGCTTTATTCGCAATTTGCAAGTTACTGTGCACATAATTTCTATTATTGATTATGCAGCTGATATGTTTTGTTATGACCTACATTAATTAACAATATATTAAGACATGTCGACAACAGTACTCGGGTTTTGTCTTCTTTAACTGTTGTATTGTCAAGTTGATTATTTTTGCAATAAAAGTGTTCTTTTGTCGAAGTGAAATTGCGTTCGCCTTATTTACCACGTTCTTGGGAATAGTTTTTATATATCTCGTGCGTAAGAGAGTAATGAATGCAGAACGAGTCAACGGAGCGAGACTGCGAGGACGACCGAGATCTCGTTGAGAGAGCTCAGTAGGTGTGGACGCCGCGCAGCTGCTGGGCTCCCAAAATTGGAGGATGCGGTCACGTGAGCGAGATAATTGGAGGGCAATGATCCAGGCGGCCAAGGCCCGACGTCGGGCTGTCGTGCCACGATGATGATGATGAAACAAAACGACAACGATAGGCGCATACACTCTGCGATCGAACTGCGATACTTCCACCTGCGATGGGTCGGTTTATCATCCTGGTATGGTTCAGAGAGGACTGTTGCACCCGGACGGTTTGTGGTGTCCAGCTCTGAATGGCCAGTATGGATTCTAGCGAGATCGGTCCACCCCAGATGGGTTGTGTAATTCTCCTAGAATGTGTTCATGGGCAGTGTCCACCCATGGATTGGAGTAATACTCCGTAACGAACCGTATTGGTGTGGCGACTTCACTTGAAACGCCATACTTTGAATGTTTACTTTAATTCAGTTAGCATGCAGCTTTACGCAGTTCGCCTGTGGTAGTTGTTGTGGACTAGTTTAGTACATTTTCTGGCAACCTTTAAGTTTCCGGGGCCCGGGCTGGGGAAATCACTTTTCGCTCGGATTTTTGTCACTTTTCACTTGCGTCACTCTAACAGTAACAAAAACAATTTAATTTTTAATTTTTGTTTTAAGTTTTGATTTTTTTCTTTATTTTTTTTTTTTATAATTTATACTGAGTGTTTGGAATGTTGCATGCATGGAAAATTGAAAAATTCGCAAATTCCTTTGCGTGGGCTTCGCTCACTACGCTCGCTCCGCGCTTAAGGGATCGCAACCTTCAGTATCGCATAAACATGAACGCTCGCTCTGCGTGCAACAACGTTTTCATTAGTTTTAAACACACCAAACACTCAGTATAAATTATTAGAACAACAAAATAAGGAAAAATACGGATATTTTTAGTTTCCGGGGCCCGGGGCTGGAGAAAACACTTTTCACTCGGATTTTTTGTAACTTATCACTCGCGTCACCCTGGGACTCTCAAATTTGCAAAAAAAAAAATTTTTTTTTTATTTTCAATTTTTTTTTTAATTTTTTTTATTTTTAATCTTAATTTTTTTTTCTTATGTTATGTTCTAATGATTTATACTGAGTGTTTGGTGTGTTTAAAACTAATCAAAATGCTGTTGCACACAGAGCGAGCGTTCATGTTTGTGCGATACTGAATTTGCGAATTTTTCAATTTTCCATGCATCCAACATTCCAAACACTCAGTATAAATTATAAAAAAAAAAATAAAGAAAAAAAAAAATCAAAACTTAAAACAAAAATTAAATTGTTTTTTTTTACTGTTAGAGTGACGCAAGTGAAAAGTGACAAAAATCCGAGTGAAAAGTAATTTCCCCAGCCCGGGCCCCGGAAACTAAAAGGTTGCCAAAAAAAATCCGCTGGTTAATCTGTAAATCCGGGTAGCGATTGAGATAATTTACAAAGTTATGTTGTCGGCGTTGCAGAGAAACGGGGCCGGCCCCAAAGAATGGAAATACTTTTACTTTTCAGCTGATTGGGACGATGAGAGCTCCGTTTTTCAGAAGACGGACTGCTTGTAGTTTTGTTGTGATATGTTTCTTGGGGAAAACTCAAAACACGAGTTGTACAAGAGTTGAAATAAACAAGCAGATAAACACTTAAGGCTTTGGCACACAGAAAGCCATCTGTTGCGGCGGGCAGCGATATCTGATCGCCGCGATCGCATCATCTCTGTCACACACGAGGCGATATGTCGCGGCGACATAGCGATCTGTCGCGACGCCAAGCGATCCGTTGTACAAAATTACAAAATTATCGCGCGATCCAGGCGATCTTTTTCAGTTGTATCTGGAGTTGTTTTTCCATAATGCCCGGTTCACATTATTCCAGTCCAGTAATCCAGTCCAGCGATCCAGTCCAGTGCTGGACTGGATCATATCGTCTACATGATTCCAGTCCAGTAGTCTGGCGAGTGTGTTGTTTATTCGGTAACTATAGTAACAATGATTTCTGGGCGAGCTGGAATCAAAAAGTAGACCGACAATCCAGTCACTGGACTGGATTACTGGACTGGATTGCTGGATTGAATTGCTGTCCAGTGCCGGTTCACATTATTCCAGTAGCAGTCCAGCGCTGGACTGGATTACTGGACTGGATTGGTTACTGGAATAATGTGAACCGGGCATTAATGGGAGAGTTCTTCTTTCGATTGTATGCAAATAAATATTAAAAAATAAAATTGTTTAATTGAATACTATTTAGACGCTTTTTATGGTTTCGCCAAGGAGTTGAAGAGTATGGAAAATGAGCGAGTGTACGAAATTTGTTTTAATTGTAGTACAGTGTATTATAAAGAAGCTCCAGCGACACAAACCAGCATCACAACGCCGGACTGGCAGAATAAGTTGTTGTATATTTTTCATAATGGGTGAGGAAACAGAAAGACTTATCGAAAAAGTGAGGAAATATACGTATTTGTACGATACTTCGCATGAATTGTATAAAATTATAGTGGAAAAATCAGAAGCCTGGGATGAAATTGCAAAGGAACTAAACATTTCTAGAAGTACGAATACGTATTTATGTATTTTGCCTGGACATGCGCAAATATACAAAAAATATGTCTTCATGTGATTGCAATTCCCTACTGAGACGGTGGTATTCTCCAAGTTCTTCTCTTTTTCAATAATTGGGTGCACCCAATAACGTCTCTTTTTCCTGGTACACTGTAATGCTAGAAGAAGTAGGAGTTCCTCCTCGTCAGAACTACTACTCATTTTTACAAAAAAAAATCCTCAAAATACTAACATACATACATAATACACGAATCCGTAACCGTTTTGGAGATACATACATATTTACCTTGAAAATTGAACTTTTTTGTATAGAATAATCCAGTGTTAAAATTGTACGTGGACTCAATTCCCGCTTTAGGCAGTAGACACCTACTCTGATACAGCATAATAATTTTTTTTTTATATTTACAGGACACTCACATTTCAAATTTAGCGTGAACGACTCGTCGTCAAAATTTGGGGCCTCAGATGCTAAAATCCTACAGATCAGGGACAATAATCCCAAAAGTTTGAACAAATCTACAATTCCAATTGGATTCTCTTTCAAATGTTTAACTCAACTTTGCTGGAAAAAGGAGTCCCTCCAGTGCTAGTTCACGGGAAAAAGAATCCATGACTTTGTTCTTAGTTGGTAACTGGGACTGGATTGCCGCGCAGTCGCCTATTAAGTGGAAGCAACCGTAGCGCAGAAATGCACATTGTCAACAAGCTAACGAAGATGAAAAACTCGTCTGTTAGATGCCCTGACGGGCGTACATAAAATATATGTTGCGTACAAAATAATGTGTAGATACTAGATAGGATAGATTCAAGGTAACCACAAATAATCCAGAATGAAACCGGAATATAGAGGGCTACGCCCGCAATTCGAGGGTTTTGTAGCACGCGCTTATTTTGGTATCTAAATATTGGCTCCCTGCTCTTCTTGGTACCACTCAGCTGAATAAAAACACCATAATTAAATGTCTTACCCATGATATAGTATCTTACATGCCAATTCACAAAAAGACTGCATCTGCAACCTCTCAAAGTAATAGTTTTAATACGAGAAGCTGTAGATAGATATGTATGTATACGAGATAAACTGTCCTACTCTTCGAGATGCTTAACCATTCATGTTAAGACGACATTGCAAATTGCAAACTTGTGTAACGGCTTCGAAATTCAGGGCGGCTGGGACAAATTACGGTCTAATGTTTTTTCCTCCTCCACTGTTCCCCTTTCTACAAATCTGAAGAAAATGCCAAAAATGGAATCTACTCAACATTACCTTTCTCACGACACCCCACTTGGTTATACCAGTGGATAAAAAAAAATTGACCTTAATTTCGCCTCTGTGTGGACCCCCCCCCCCCCCCTCTTAAAGTTGGCCAATTACAACACAACGCTTTCACCAGCAAATTATAGCATTTCTACACATTCCCGCCGAATTATGTGTGCAGCTTCAGCCGTTCGTAAGATATTCTATGAACAGACGGACAGACAGGTATTTGACCGATTTTGTAAGATTTAAGACACAAAACCCTAAAAAAATTAATTGTGTGAATAGTTATTGTTAGGATCACCAATCACCAATCTTCACCCTTCCATAGTTGGTTCATTAAATAACTGCAATTCGCACTACGAAAAACAACATGCAAGTAGTACACGCATATCTATGCGTGAGGCCGGTAGGTGTATTTTTTGTATGGATAGTGTCAAAATGCATAACTTTAAGTCAATGTACTATTATTAAATATCATGTCATTGAAATGAAACTTAAAGATATTATTGCCTATGATGTTCGTTATCATTAGCCATCAATATTTTTGACCTCAGGTGTGCTTGAGGGGTGCAGGGGTGTGCTAACTGCAACTACAGAAATGTACTATTATTAACCTTTTTGGATGAGATTTAAAAATTCTATTATTTTTAATTTTCTATGCTAGTGAAATGCCGCTTTTCTGTAAATTTTCATATGTCTAGCTATAACGGTCTCGAAATGCAAGGGGGGGGGGACAAACTCGGACCACATAGTTTCCCCTCTCCCTCTTTTCTCCTTTAATCAAATTTGAAAAAAATTCCAAAAATGGAATGTACTCGACGGTACCTTTCTTACGATACCCCACTTGCCTACACCAATCGAAAAAAAAATTTCGACCTTCATTTCCCCTCTATGGGGACCCCACCTTAAAGTTGACCTATTACGACGCATCGCTTTCTCCAGAGAATAATATGTAGTATTTCTACATATTTCCACCAAATTTCATGCATGTAGCTTCAGCGGTTCGTGAGATATTTCATGGACAGACGGACAGACAGACGGACAGACGGACAGACGGACGCATGACCGATTTCATAAGGGTTTTGTTTTTATACAAAACCCTAAAAAACGGGCAACTAAGAATTTAAAACTTCTTTTAATTACCTTGTGCACTCCTTAACGTCGCATGTTTCTTCAACGATTGATTCCCACAACATTTTCACTAATTAATTTGATTTACGATTCGCAGAAGAATAGAAAACAGGAGAAATCTTTTTTCTTTTCACTATCACTTTTTGTAACGACTATTTTGTCCCAAAAAGATAGTCGCACACATATATATTTTTTTGGATCAGTGTCCTGCGGCCGGGGAGGGAAATTTCGAAACGAAGGAAAGGGAATCGCGGCGATTTAAGCACAGGCGCAGAATGTCCAAAGAAATTATCCAATAGTCAGCATTTTGTCAGTACTTTTATTGCATTCAACACTAGTCACTGCAATTGTAATCATTTTTATTATATTTTTTTTACAAATTTCAATTGCACACTTTCACGAATTGGATCGATGATGACGACACTATATCCGTTTTTGTTTTGCTACGTCGCAAGTAAATCCGTGTAACAAATCTGTGTGTATTGTTGCATCCACATGTTTCTTCTGGATCTGGACTGGATGGTTGGTCTTCGACTTCGACGTACACCAGCCCATTTGTTTTCTTTGTTTTGTACATACATACATACATATCATGGTGATCTTGGATGGCGTTGGCGGCGTTGGCTTGGATCATTTAAAAAGTGCCAACCCTTCGAACATTCAGTGGCATGAAAAGATTGTTTATATAGGCAAACTTTTGGCTTTTATTGCACCCATGATTTTTAAAAGCGTATTGAGTTTCATGTGTTTAGGTTATCACTTCCCGTTAATAGCTTACAGCGACCATCCAATGCTGAGTAACTATTATTATACCCTTCACGGATGTGATAGGGTATATTAAATTTGTCATGAAGTTTGCAATGCAGAGAAGGAAGCATCTCCGATCTAACTATGTATATGTATATATTTCTTCTTTCAGTATGATGAGACGATTCGATTAAGCTTTGTCCGTCTGTCCGATTCTATGCAGCAAACTAGTCCCTCGGTTCTAAAGCTATCGAACTGAAATTTTGTGCAAAGGCTTCTTTCTATTGCACGCTGTAAATATATCGGAACCAACGGAATCGGACCACTATGTCATATAGCTGCCATAGGAACTTTTTTATTTCTAAAGATATCTTTATCAAATTTCATATTATTGAATCAACTTCTTAAATTTAATTGAAATCGGCCCACTATTTCATACACCTCTCATAGAAACAGTGAAATCGGAACAAGTTTTTATAAGGGTATCATGCTTTTGGCAAGCTAGCCGAAGGCTAACTTCTTTTTCTTAACATCGCATCTACCCACACAATGTACAATACATATGTACAATATACATACATATGTATAGGTATATGCAATCAGTTTTATTATGAGATGTATCCATCGTCATCGTCAGCCGATTTTTGCTTGAATTCATACCAAAATGTTATTCTATAGCAAACTATTGGCGTATGTATGGAAACTATGGGATTAAAAAACAAGCTAGCCGAAGGCTAGCTTGCCGAGGGTATGATACCTTTTCATACCTTCGTTTTGACCTATGGTGCATTTGGCACTTTGAAATTAGTTAAAACTTGTTCCGATTTCACTGTTCCTATGAGAGGTGTATGAAATTGTGGGCCGATTTCAACCAAATTTATGAACGCAATTTGGCAGTCAATATGACTGAATAATATGAAATTTTGTAAAGATAAGTTCAGAAATAAAAAAGTTTTTCAAACAAAAACTTGCTTTTGGAACGGTCGTTTCTATGACAGCTATATGATAGAATAGTCCGATTTTAACCAAATTCGGAAATGTGGTTTGGCTAAAAATACTATTGATTAGTGTGAAATTCGAAAAAGATACCTTTAGAAATAAAAAAGTTTTTCTCACAAAGACAAATTTTTGGACCGGTCGTTCCTATGGCAGCTATATGACGTAGTGGTCCGATTCCGTTAGTTCCGACATATTTACAGCGTGCAATAGAAAGAAGCCTTTGCACAAAATTTCAGTTCGATAGCTTAAGAACCGAGAGACTAGTTTGCTGCATAGAACCGGACAGACCGACAGACGGACAAAGCTTAATCGAATCGTCTCATCATACTGAAAGAAGAAATATATACATATACATAGTTAGATCGGAGATGCTTCCTTCTGTGCGTTGCAAACTTCATGACAAAGTTAATATACCCTATCACATGCGTGAAGGGTATAAAAAAGTCTCAATATTTTTTTTTTTTAAATGGTTCGTTCGCCTAGCAAAAGTCTGTAAAGTTGGATTTGTTTATTCTCCCAAATAGAGCAAATTCATTCCAATTCAATAGAATGATTACAGTCAACATCTGAAATCTTTTACCTTGACATGGATATTGTTGTGATAAGTAGACATAAAAAAAATTGCAATGGCGGTGTTTATGCCGTGGAACTAAAAGGAGATTTAAGTAGATCAATTTAGTGCTAGTTGTTGTTGTAGCAATGGTCAGAATTCCATGTGTTTGTTTGTTACATGCCTTTAGTTTTGTCTTCGTTTTCGTTCCCGGTGTTGAGGTATAGAAAGTTAGCTGCCTCAATTGGGTTCTCCCACAGCGATCTAGCAGTCAGGTGCGTGGGTGCAGCTGGGCTGTGATAGATAAGTATATGGTTTACGTACGTCGTGAGGGGTTCCGTAACAAGCAGGACAGATGTTTGAGACGTCTTGGCCTATGCAGGATAGGTAGGAGTTCAGTCTTGAACAGAACACCAGCCTGACCGAAATTGGGCGAGTGTTCTCGTAGCTCTCGGAAGTCTTTCCTCTTCCGGGGATATCATTGGTGGTATGGACGAAAGAACTGGATTTGAGGCTAAGTTTGCCATTGACTTGTTGACCTCCTCTCGATGTATTGCTGCGATGGCCGACCTACGTATGTGCGTTACTATCAAATGGTTCCCTTTTGTATCTCTGGACGTCTCTTTCAAGGTCCCTCAGGTCGCGCCTGGCATGTCTGGGCGGCGGCATTTTGTCCATGAGATTGACGTTAGGGTGATCACTACGATAGCAACCCACCAGGTATTGCTTGGCAAGAAGCTGGTTGTGGTCCCTTAAAGGCATAATCCTAGTTTCCTGATGTAGGTGGCCCTGGGGTGACATCAGGAGACAGCCAGTTGCAGTACGGACAGCGGCGTTTTGGCACGTTTGAATGTTATTCCATTGTGTGTTAGGCGGCTATTACACTATAAAATTTCTTTAACAAACATCTTTGATGAACGATATTTTACAAGAACTTTTATGAATGATATTAGCCGCCTAAAGGGGAAGGGGTGCAAGCTTGTAAGAAAAGTAATTGAAACAAGCAACGTTCATGTCGCAGATCTTTTGTTAGGCGGCTATTACGCTAGAAAAGTTGTTTGAAAATGTCTTTTATAAAAGATATTTGTAAAAGAACTTTTATAGTGTAATAGCCGCCTTACAGAGATTCTGTGGCCATACTGGAGCCGCATAGTTGGATAATGACCTTCCGACTGCTTTGTATGTGACCAGAAGGGTCTGTTTATCCTTGCCGCAGGTGCTACCCGCCAGGGCTTTGAGGATCTTATTCCTACTACGCATCCTATCGCACACTGTTGACGCATGGGGTGATGATGTGGCCATGCTATCCAGCGTTACTCCTAGGATTTTAGGATGGTTTATGGTAGGAATTATGATTAAGTTGCCGTGGAAAAGTGTTGTTTACATTCAGATGGCACGTGATAAATTTGTGAGAGAGCCGTTCGATTTTAATGCAAAATGTTGAAATACATAAGTATATAAGTATTTTATTTAAACTTTTTTGTTTTGTGAAGTGTAGGAATTAGTGCGAAAATCCGGATATTAAGTTGACGTTTCGGGCATGCCGTTTTGTTGGTTGTTTAACAAGTCAATCAACTGACGATTATGCTTGGACGACTTCAATTTGAGAAGCAACTTTTTATATTGATTATTGATGCCTTATTATCTACATAGGTAAGTACGCTGATGATGTGTTTGTCCACTTCCACTGGAGGTTCCCCATGAGATGTCGTCGCCGTTCTGCTACGTAAGTAGGGCTTTAACAGATTTTATACATTTATATTCTTATTCTCATAGGAACTGTAAGACCAAGCTTAGTTTTCACTTAAATTGTATTGCGTAGAAATATCAATGAGAAGGCCGTCCAAGGGTATCTTTCTATCTTTGGAAAGAAAGTGCGCTACATGGTCTCCTCATATTGCATATAAATTAGTTATGCGTTTATTTATACAACGCATGTAGTGCAGGCGTACTCTTTTTCTTACTCTTTCTAAAGTAAGAAGGATACGTCGCTCGAGTAGTTTAAGTTGACTTGGGTCAGTCTTGTTCCCAAGTCAGTGTAGTGTGGTGTAACCACATAGTTAACTAAATGACATAGTGAATTGTGGTTCGAGTATATTGAGAATTTGGTAAGTAGACTTACTGAGTGCTAGATAGTAATTATAATAGATAGTGCATGAGCCTTTAGCGTGGAATTTTTAATTAACTACTCGTTATTTACAAAGTGATGTTGTGCTCGTGAGAATACTCCCCAGAGGGTGTGATCGCGTTTTTAGTTTTGTCGTGGCAAGCCGATATGTCATCTCCTGCGGACGTGCAGTTGATGATATATTGGTAAGAATTGCCGTTTTATGTGTTTGTCTGATTGGCAGTGTGATTGGCGGGATCCCAGATCATTTTGTAAGAGCCGGGCCCGTAGCGATTTACCGGTTAGGCTGGGGGAGTCAATGGTTTGATTGGCGGGATCCCAGATCGCTATGTGAGGTCAAGGTTTAAATGATTTACCGGTTAGGATGGAGGAGTCAATGTTGTGATCCACTGGCCAATTAGTATGGCTGATGTAATCCAGATCACTCTGTAAGAGCTGCGCCCGTTGCGATATACCGGTTAGGCTGGGGGAGTCAATGGTTTAATTGGCGGGATCCCAGATCGCGGCGTGAGGCCGAGCCTTGAGTGATTTACCGGTTAGGCTGGGTGTATTCAGACATAAGTTAGTAATTTTAAATACGTAAATGCGAGAACTGTTAAATAACGAGTAGTAGAAGTAGAATTCAAGCTCATTGGTTGTTTTTAATATATTTGCAGGCTCGGTCCACCAATGACACACACCCGATCCAGCCTCCTGACGACGTTAGTACATATTTGCTGGTATATGTTGAATAAATGGATAAATGGCTATCACCAAAAAAATCGTGTATGGATATTTTCTTGACCATATTTTGATATGGTCTTACACAACAATGGTTGTGTAATTGAAGTGATCAATTGCGTTGAAAATTCCCGCACAAACTTCTGTTAATACAACAACGTTATCTTTTTTTAGGGTTTTGTAGTAAAAACAAAACCCGTATGAAATCGGTCATGCGTCCGTCTGTCCATGAAATATCTCATGAACCGCTGAAGCTACATACATATGTATATGAAGTTTTGTGGGAATATGTACAATTATTATTATTCGCCGGAGAAAGCGATTCGTTGTAATAGGCTGACTTTAAGGGGAGGTCCCCATAGAGGGGAAATGAAGGTCAAAAAATTTGTTTTCATCATATATATATATATATATAGTATATACCTATGTAAAATATAATTTAAACGGAATGATTTTTGAATAAAAAAAAGTATAATAACTCTTAACAGGGTAAAAAACAACAATTTTTAAACAAAATTGAGGGTTACGATGATAAGAAAATGGCAAACAAACATTTTTTTTCCATACTTTGCACGTTAAAAATTCAAGTTTATGGTGCCCTATTTATAGGACACTGGCAAAGAATGGGTTAAGCGCTGAATAATCGGCAAATACCAGGGAGGCTTTCAGGAGAGCGATTTGCTCTGTAAAGGCTTAACGCAAATAGTACTGTAGTAGCAACGCCAAACTTTACCTCATTATAGTTTCGGGGTGGTGGTTTTATCTTTTATAGTAGGGCCATAGCTGAGAGGGGGAAGTCATGGGCACCAAACCTTAATTTACACCCAAATGTAGGTAAATACCAAAACTCGTTTCTTAATTACACATTTTATTAAGTATAAAAATATTAAAAACAATCTCCACCCAGTTTACATATAAATGGAAAATATTGAATACGACCACTAGACCAACCAATTTATTGTCAAAACACTATCCGAATTTTTACTATTCTTACTTTACAAACGAATGTACGAGAGAAATTCGTTGCCGAGTCCAGTTATGAAACACTATGGCGAAATGCTGAACTGATGTTTGTATATGAACGTGCCAAAACCTACAATGCTACAACTATCCTTGAATATTGGCCATTGGGATCCCGTGCAGTTGAATGGTCGACGCCGATAGGAGCTTCCTGGGACGAACACAAATTTGCACATTCACTTGGTATGATCCACAATTTAACTACATTGGGCCGTTATTTGATCGTCATCATTGATCCACAGATTAGCGGGATTCCGGCTATTACTTCCATCAGGAATGCACGGACAAGGGCTATTACACTAAAACTGAAGACAGTCACGATTACGAGGGATGATGTTGGCCTGGATCGTACATCCGGACTTGTTCAATCCCGAGGGGCGAAAGTACTTTGCCGACGATTATCACGTGAAAAATTTCAAGGGAACGACCAAGGATGTGGTAGTTTGGAACAATATGAATGAACGGTCGGTATTTAATGGGCCGAAGATAACTATGTTGAAAGATCTAATCCATTTGGGTGGTTGGAAGCATCGACATGTACACAATATGTACGGACACGTTTACGTGATGGCTACGTTCGATAGTTTGCGCGGACGTGTTCCAGCCATTTTTGCGATCACATGCTCATATCGACACGAAGCCATGACTGTTCCCCGAAGAACGAAGCAGATAATCAGAGCCGCTTTGCGCAAACGCTAGTTTCTTGCCGGTGTGGTAGATGTTTTACGAGCATCAGCGCGATGGTTATCCGGTGATTCCACCACTATTCGCTCACTAACCGCAGGATAAGGACACTTTTTCCATTAACAATGAACATTTGTTGGAATACAGACTTTGGTTCGTCCTGTTATGTAGGAAGGTGCTATTAATTTGGATGTCTACTTCCCGGCCAAGGAGGAAGAGGATTTGAAACCAACTCAGCCGCAAATTAATGTGGAAAGACGGTACAGAGATAGAGTAGAATGGAACAGGTGCCAGAATCTTGCCAAAAAAGGCAGCTGATTTTCCACTGCATTAGCTGAGCTTTCTACTGGATTTACATATTTTGAGCGTTGCATACGCTAAGGTAAAATTTAGTATCCCGGTTAGGTAACGAGCAGTTTAACCACATATAGAGAAAACGGGACATATTGTAATAAATGTAGACCGGTTATGTTTGGGAAGGTCGACTTAATTGCGCAAGTTTAAAAAAAAAATGGTAAACGGTTTCAAAAAACGCTAAAAAAATGTACGTAAAAAAATCGGGGTCAGTGTGAAAAAAAAAAATAGAAAAATTTATATTTTTGCATCGATTCCACAATGTGTGCGGAAAGTACCACTAAATGATATGCCACACCATTCCGCATACAATTAAAAGTAAAAAATGTGAAGAAACATTTTTCGATTTCAGAAGTTTTGGGTTCCTACAGGCGGTTAAATGTTTGAACGTTGCAAAATGAAAACTATGTAAGATAAAACACTGAGATCATCATCATCATCCTGGCGCGATAGCCCGACGTCGGGCCTTGGCCGCCTGAAAAAAACACTGAGATAAGACGCCAATTGCAACTAACATAGCTATATCCCGTGCATTAATTAATTATCAAATTTTCACGAATTAAATTTTGAACTTTAGAGCAAAGTATTAGCTGCTATTAACCTGTTATCAGTATTCTAGCTTACATAGTTTTCTATTTATAGCATTTTTATTATAGAAATGTGCGATTTAGACACTAAAATGCCTGTAGCAGCTTAAGGGTTAAGAAATCATAAAACTTTCTTTACTATTTTCTACTTATAATTGTATACAAAGTGCTATAACGTATCATTTAGCGGCACACATACTGTGAAATCGATTTTTTTCTCACGATTTTTCTTATGCACATTTTTTCCTGGAATTTTTGAAAACCGATCACCATTTTATTAACTCTTGCACAATTAACTCGACAGCAAACCGTAAATTTTCAACAAATACTTATCTAAAATATTACTTACCAACAAATGATTCAATCAAAGATGAGTGTAGTACATGTGGAACATGTATTTTTCCTCTCAAATGCATCGAAATGTAATCAGAGAATATTAGAAAATTGACAGATTGATTTTTTACGAGCGAATCTGTCACGCTCATTTTTTAGGAACAAACTGCCGGACTAGACTACGCAGAGATCTGCGAATATACATACCATTTGAGGATGTGTTTAAAGGCAGTTGGTTCTGCCAATCTCTTGTGAATTGAAACAAGGCAATGATGCCAGAATGATGTTCAAAGTACAAGTGTATCTTTATTATAATATGTTCATTCTTATATACTAAATTTCACTAAGCCTAAGTAATAAACTAACATAGTTTATTATCCTATCTTAATCCTAGTTCAATCCATGGACCATGTCCTAGGTCGTAAACACGCAGAGTTTATTGCCCTAGCATTCATATTGGGTCAACTCATGACCACATAAATATTCCTATGTCATGGACATGATGACATGCACGTGGACATTACCCATGTATGCATAGTGCATTGAAGGTGTCAAGTGACATGTTGTATGGATCTTTCGGGTCATTCAAATGTCTAGGCATAAGGAAATGTTTTATGAAATTGGTCCAAAGGAAAAATTGAGGGTGTGTAGTGTTACATTGCATATTACATCACTACATGAGAATCCCCAAATCCTCAGCAAGTGGGGTACTGAGATACTACTCCAACTTACCTGGATTAGATGTCGTGGGTTTTCATATGAGAATACAGTCCACCATTCTGGGCGAATTTCTTTTGACATATCTTACACTCGTATCGTTTCTCGGGCAAATGCAGTTGCTTGTGCTGTTTTAGATGTTCTCTCGCCTTAAACGTTTTCCCACACTCGCCACATTTGTGTGGACGATCGCTGAAATGCTGTGTCCTATGATATCTCATGCCCGAACCGTTATAGAACATTTTTCCACATACATCGCACGGGTAGTCACGCCTGTTTTCATGCCGTTTTAGATGTTCTGTAAGCTGTGCAGTTTGACGAAATCGCTGGCCACATTGGTCACATTGAATGTTCTTTTGGTTCAAATGAACGCGCATATGAAGCTCGAGCTCGGAGTTATATATGAAATTCAGATCGCACAACTTGCATTTGTATTTTCTAGTCGTCGAATGAAATCGCAATAAGTGATGCTTCATAATGCTACGAGCGGTAAACGTTTTCGGGCAAAGCGAGCAAGAATATGGCCGGATCCCATTGTGCCGATTTTCATGTTCAGTTCTCTGGGTCATAGATTTGAACTGTTTCGGACACTGTCCGCAATGAAAAGGCTTCTCTTCGATGTGATCGTTTACTTCGTGCTTTCTTCGTAGCAAAACTTTCTCAAATTCTTTGTAGCAAAATTTGCATTTAAGGTGGCTCGGATTTTTTTGCAGCGACGCTGGAATTATGTTTCCATGATGGGCTTCAGCGTGCTTCCTCAAATGAGTTGGGGAAATGAAATGTCGATTGCACAGATTACAATAGTTCGGTGTAGCTTCGTCGACTAAATCGGTGGAAGTGCTTGGAGCTGTTGTGAACCTCCTCTTTCCTTCTGGCGGACTGGGGTCATAAGGAAAAATGTGTTTGGATCGATGCCGGTTTTTGTGATGAGTAAAGCTCGCTTTGATCGTAAACTGGCGCTGACACGAAACACAGTATAGACGTCGATTGTCATATATTGGCGTCTCTTTGGCTTTCTCAATAATTTCTTGGGGGAATACAAGGCCTCCCATATACTGATCGTCGCTCTTCTCTGAATCAGATTCTACCTCAGCTGGTGAAGGAAAATCCGAGTTCTTCTCCTTACTCCTGTGATCCAGATAAGGCTTAGTTCCTGATTTCACCGCTGTATTATAGAAGTCCACAGGTGGGGCGCCTATCATGGACCGGTGGCTAATCCCTAGGGATTGTATTACCGGAAAATCCGAGTTGGTGTTTGAGGCGTTCTCTGGAGGAGAATCGGTGTTGGGGTCTGAGGCGTCCTCTGGATGAATAACAGCTTCTTCGTCATTGTCTTCTGCATTCACCGAGTCACGTTCGTTCCGGGATGAAAAAGCAGCTTCGATGCTTAATAGAAGATCAGTCTTCTGCTTAACAGCTTCATTAAAGTTATCGTTAAGATGTTTGCATTCAAGATGCTGTCCAAAGCTTCTGAAATCATCGTAACGTTCATCGCAGAACACACAAACGAAAATATACTTGCCGCCGTTGGTTACGAAAATATCGCCACATTTGGCTTCGTAGTAGCTTGGGCTTTCTTCGATTATTTCGTAATCTCCGTCGAACGCTTCGTCAATTTCTTCGTTTAAGCCCAATTCTTGCTTGATCTCAAGCTCATTTAGGGGAACAAACTCAATTTGAATGCTTGACATATTGAGAAACAGTACAAAACACAAATCAGCATGTTCCTGTAGCCGACCTGGCAATGATCCGACGATCGGCGGTGCTCCTTCTTTGAGTTAGTCGTCCTCCTTCTCCTTCCTGTGTCCACGAAGGGTTTGGTATTTGATAGACTCCTAGCACTTAGCATGAATAGTCTAGTCCTGAGTTTCGCGAAATTTGTTGGACAGCAAAACTCTTGCTCTGTCATTGGACAGTAAACAAGTTAATACATGACATTTCAGCGTAATAACAATGCACTTTGAGTATAGAACTTCAACAGGAGGGGTTTTATATGTCTGTCATGGCTGAATTAGGCCCTAACCAGATTGAACGCACAAACCAGTTTGACAAGGGGTTGACACGTTAAGTAGGTGGTTTGTCAAACCGTAGTTTGATCGTGTCAACGCGCTCTAATAGCCGCCTAAGGCCCTAACCAGATTGAACGCAGCAGCATCGGCAGCAGCAGCGGTGGCAGCAACAACAACAACAGGTAGATCTGTCGCGATGACATGGCGACCTGTCATCGCTACTGCGTCATCGCGAGAGATCTACCTGTTGTTGCTGCCACCGCTGCTACTGCCGATGCCGCTGCTGCTGCGTTCAATCTGGTTAGGGCCTTAGGCGGCTATTAGAGCGCGTTGACACGATCAAACTACGGTTTGACAAACCACCTACTTGAATGTGTCAACCCCTTGTCAAACTGGTTTGATGTCTTGTGCTTCTGTCAAACCCTAGTTGGACGGTGCTCAACTTTTCATCAAATGCTAGTTTGTCAAATCGTAGTTTGATCATGTCAACGCGCTCTTACACTATAAAAGTCCTTTGACAAATATCTGTTATAAAAGATATTTTCAAAGAACTTTTCTAGCGTAATAGCCGCCTAACAAAAGATCTGCCACATGATCGTTGCTTGTTTCAAGTACTTTTCTTACAAGCTTGCACCCCTTCTCTCTTAGGCGGCTATTACACTATAAAAGTTCTTTTACAAATATCTTTTATGAAAGCTATTTTCAAAGAACTTTTATAGTGTAATAGCCGCCTAAGAAAAGATTTGCGACATGGACGTTGCTTGTTTCAACTACTTTTCTAATATGCTTGCACACCTTCCCCCTTTAGCGGCTAATATCATTCATAAAAGGTCTTTTGAAATATCGTTCGTCAAATATATTTGTAAAAGAACTTTTATAGTGTAATAGCCGCCTTAGGCGGCTAATGTCATTCATAAAAGTTCTTTTAAAATATCGTTCGTCAAAGATGTTTGTAAAAGAACTTTCATAGTGTAATAGCCTTAGGCGGCTATTACACTATAAAAGTTCTTTTACAAATATCGTTTGTAAAAGATATTTTCGAAGAACTTTTCTAGTGTAATAGCCGCCTGAGAAAAGATTTGCGACGTGGACGTTGCGTGTTTCAGGTACTTTTCTTACAAGCTTGCACTCCTTCCCCCTTAGGCGGCTAATATCATGCATAAAAGTTCTTTTAAAATATCGTGCTTCAAAGATATTTGTAAAAGAACTTTTATAGTGTTATAGCCGCCTAAGGCTATAAAGTCCTTTGAAAATGTTTTTTATAAATGATATTTGTAAAAGAACTTTTATAGTGTAATACCCGCCTTAGCCAGCGTGCAGGACGTGTTGCGAAGTGTTTAGTGGTAGTTTGCTGAGCCTTTAGCCTACAAACCTGCTCCTTGAATAGGAAGTCGTCGTATCGGGGAACTGTTTGTTCGAAATAATTTGCATTTCTGGGTCGGTTTTTGCGCTCAATCCCGTCCAACAAACTCCAATCGTTTGTCATGTTGTTATCCATGGCAACGCGCACTATATTTAGTATGCTTTGCACACTATTTACAATTTGGATATCACCGAAATCATCCAATAATTCCGTAATAACTAAATTTTCCATTTTGAAATTAAAAACTTGACAGATCTTTTTTGACAAGACGGCTGTGTATGCCGTCTGTGGGAATATTTCTCAGATCCAAAAATTGACAGTTGTCTGTACTAAATTTACTGGAGGGGAAGCCCATAGAGGAGAAAACAGAAAAATCAGATCCATATCAGAAAGCTTCCAGGACCGCGCCCATTGAACGTGTCCACCACTGCCATCTTTACCATCGGACCACGTCAATTTCAATCGAACGGTGGAAATGAGAACTTTTTTCCGCACGTTCTATGAAGTTGACGTAGTTGCGTGGTGGTCTTTGACCGTTTGGTTCGATCGTCTGTGGCGACCGGCGGAATATAAGGGATGGGGCTGGATCTCATCAATGGCTTGAATTATTTTGTTCTCCAATTTGTCAATGTGTGCGTTCAGAAGGAACTGAGCAACTTCCGCTCAGCGAACATGTTCAGAACGAGCGGGTTCAGAAGTGACTGAGCAACTTCTGCTCGGGTGAGCATGATCAAATTTCACCGAGCAAGAAATATTTCTGCTCACTGATCAGTGCTCAGGTTCTTCTTCTTCTTTTTCAACCTCACGCTCATGTTGTGAGTTTCGAGTTTTGACAGTTATCAAATTGGTTGTTGTGTTTTCGCCGTTTTCGGCTTCTAGTTCTTTGGTTTTCGGGTGCTTTTGAATTTGTTTCTTCGTTGTTCGTGATTTTTGTAATGGACAGCGTGGGATTCATGTATTTTCCACTTTTCGGCACTTGACGTCTAAAAGTGTCATCGTCAGCTTTCAGCTGGTCGATTTATCAGCTGGTGAAGTAGCGTTCAGCAGGTGCAGACTCCAAACCGAGGAGCTGCTCGCGAGCGGTTTCTGCTCTTTTGCCACCTTCTGAACGCACTCAATATTATGCGCGCTCAGGTTAATCCGGGTGAAGGTACGCCAGGTAAAAAAAAAACTTCCGGGTTAACTACTCAGATAGGTGTCAAAATGCAATGGACGACCCCTGGCGTCAATTTAGTTTTTCACCACTTTAGATTGGGCTCGCGATATTAAAAATATGGAATATATCCGGAAAAATATGGTGAGAGGGTTCTGCTTCACAAAAGTATGGGCTCCGCTCGCTCCGCGCTTAAGGGATCACAACCCTCAGTATGGCGAAAACATGAACGCTCGCTCTGAGTAGAACATATTTACGATGCACATTGCAATTTTTTTACGCAATGATGTCATTTTCATCGAACGAAGTATGTACAATAGTATAATGCCAAGTTTTTCCATAGATTTTCAACAATAAATAACTATGTGAAGATGTGTGTTCCACGCCCAACATGTGTAAATTTTCTTGTTGATCATAATTAGAAGAACAACATACTAAAATTTCAAGGAAATCGGAAAGGAAAGGGAGGGTTCAGCTCCACAATTACCGAAAATCCTGTATTTTAAATTTAATACAATTTGCCTGTATTTTATTTCATTCTAGACGTATGATTACATTCAGAAGACGAATGGACTGATGGCGACTACGAGCTACCTGAGCTAGACATTGTCGACATGGCACAGAAATACACATGTGATATATGTGCTCGTTGTTATGCTCATAAACGTTCCCTTCAAGCGCACATAAGGAATATCCACGAAAATAAACGAAAGCCTACTGAGAAGGAGAAATACCCATGTGATATATGTAATCGTATTTATTTGCACAAACGTTCCCTTCTAACACACAAGAGGAATGTACACGACAATGGAAGAGCCGCCATTCAAAAACCAATGAAAATCATACCTGACCTTCCCATTCTCAATATTCCAGTCGATGAATTGACATGCATATATTGTGACAAAAAATGCGAAGACACCGAATCATTACGTTCACATCTGACAACTCACACGGGAAATAGTCGTTTTGAATGTAAATACTGTAACAAAACGTTCTCGTGTCGAACAACACGACTTGAACATTTGTCCGTACATACGGGCGAACGTCACCATCAATGTCCCCACTGTCCTGTCTATTCGCATATGAAATCGCACGGTGAGAAATCCTAATGATATTATTTAAGCAGATAGTTATAGATAGTAAAAAATAAAAAATAAAATCACAGCAAAGCTTGGTGTACCAGAATGCGACAAAACATTCAGCACATACTAAACGCCTGATTTATATACGATGGGAAGAAAACATGAGCGAATTGAAAACCGGCAAGAAGAACAACAGAACAGCCTTCATCCATGAAATCGATGATTGCTAGAAACATCTTAAGGGAGGAAGATGAGCTTAAACAAATTCATATGCTAATTACGAAATAATAAGCTATCGATTAATATGGCATGTCTCTCATCGACTGCCATTGAAAGATAATTTTCCGAAAACAGTCTATTTATAGTCCACAGGGCCTTTTCCAAATCGCGCTAACGCTAAAACTCCTATCGCTGAAATTCTGTAAACTGTTTCCGGCATCGCAACATTTATCCGGTTTGGGCCGGTTTCTCAATGTCTGGTTAAACTGCCAGTTAGCTATCCGGGACACTAAATTTAACCTTAGCGCATGCAACGCTCATAATATGGCAATGCAGTCCACAGTGCAGCTAATGCAGTAGAAAGTCAGCTGATTTTCTTGGCGGAATTCTGTCACTTGTTCTATTATATTCTACGTCTGTGCCACTTCTCAGTATTATTTTGCGGCTGAGTTGGTTTCAGATCCGTTTTCTTCGAATGAATATCCAGAACTCTGTTCCTTGTGACCAGTTAAATTGTCTCATTTGAAGGTCCAAACGTAAACGGTTCTAGCTGTAAAAATCTCTGCAGCCCGTATCAGCTGTTTGGAATTATTGTCCGATAAATTCTTAACCGGAAGATAGAGTGCCTATTACAGGATAAGATTTAACTAGACATTGAGAAAACGGTTCTTGGTTCAGCAACTAACTGAAATACAATTGGTCATGTGTTAAAAATGAGAAACCGTTCAGAGAATTCTAATACCCCACATGCACGGAGCGATTCGTCGCCCGATCGATCAGCCGATGGATCGCCACAAAATATCAGCTGATCAAAATTATATGGAACTGTCAAAAAAATCGTCAACGATAAGCGCATTCCGAGGCCATAGACTGTGCGATCCGTCGTCAGATCGATCGGCCGATGTATCGCCACAAAATATCGTGACGATCTCCGCTGCACACACTATGATTTTCGTGCGATGCGGTAACAAATGACAATTCAAGAAAATAGATTATGATTCATCCCAATACAACTTATGTAGATTAATTTTTGTTGTTATTGTTATTTGAATTTGTGTGATATTTCTGTATATGTACTACATTTGATATTTTCGAAGCAGAGCCATTTAAATCATCAGAATCCGTCAAATTTCATAATTTGATAATTTGACATTCACTTGTGATTCACATACACCATACAATCGTTTGTCAGACCGACGGTTCGCGAGAAAATTGCACTAAAATATTGGCAGATATAAATTGATCGGCTGATACACAGACCGACTCATGAACCAATATCGATATCGGGCGACAGATCGACCGATCGATCGCTTCGTCTAAGTGAAACAACTTTAGCGTTAGCAAGATTTGGAATAAGGCCCCAGGGTAACTGTACTAAATAGGATAAATGATTGCAAAAGTAACCGGCACAAATAAGGCTGCGCGCAAGATGGCACACGTTCGCGTGTCGCGTTCACGTGTATTATGTCAAACGGTTTGAGTCTATGGTTTGAAACCAAAGATGCGAATCTGTCAATTTGATAGATGCTCGGCTGTTGTCGTATCACCAAATTGGATTCATTATTGTGTATTAACGCCAATAATTTAGTATGAAATGTGTGTTTATGCACATCCTACTACTCCCCAGTCGTTTGTTTTGCCACTCAATTCTTACCTAATTATCCATTTTAAAGCACAATAATTTGTTGATACTACAATAGCCGAGCATTTGTCATATTGGCAGATTCGCGTCTTTGGTTGAAAACCATAGACTCCAACCGTTTGACATAAAAGTTCTTTTACAAATATCTTTGACTCACGATATTTTAAAAGAACTTTTATGAATGATAATAGCCGCCTAAGGGGGAAGGTGTGCAAGCATGTAAGAAAAGCACTTGAAACAAGCAACGTTCACGTCGCAAATCTTTTCTTAGGCGGCTATTACAATAGAAAAGTTCTTCGAAAATATCTTTTACAAACGATATTTGTAAAAGAACTTTTATAGTGTAATAGCCGCCTTAGGGCCACCCATATCAGATCACGAGGAACTCTGTCGAAGGCTTTTTCGAAATCGATGAACACAAAGTGCAAGTCCGTCCGTGCATCACTATGCTTTTCCATCGTAACACGTATGCACTGTGCACCGACCCTCACAAAGCTGCATTGATTGTCATCCAACCGTACAATCTCTTTCAATCGATTGCAGACAACCCGCTCGTAAGTCTTCAATGTGTGAGATGTTAACTTGATTGCCCTATAGTTGTTGAGCTTGCGTGAGTCACCCTTGTTCTTATAAAACGGGAGAAGGAAGCTTTTTCTGAAAGCGTCAGGCATCGGTTGCCCTCTTTTAATTTTGTTGAAAAGAACAGTGAGCCATCAAGCCCGACATGATTCGTCTTCAACCAAAATTCCAAGGGTATTTTGTCCGGTCCGACTGCCTTTCCGCGTTTCATCTGCGTCATCACCTCCTCCACTGAAAAATCAGCGCTATCAGTGGTGTTTGGCTCGACAGCTTGAAAAGCTTTTCGCGGAAATGTTTCGTTCAGAAGTTCGTCAAAGTAATCACTCATCCTGCTACAGATTGCAGTGTCTTCAACAAGTAGCACTTCTTGTGAGTCTTCAACGTACTTTGGCGCCTGAATCTCTTGAGCGTTTCTTCTCTGGGCTGCGACCTTATAAATCCTGGCATTGTCTTTAGGTTTGTCTTGCAATGACGATATCTTATCCGCGGTCAGATCTTCTAATTCCTGATAGAACTTTTCGGATGCAATCGCCTTTGCTTGAGCCACCTTTCGCTTTACTTCCTTCCGGCATTTATCATATTTCTCCCGAAGTTGAACCTTCTCGGCGTCACTGCTTGTCTTTCATATTGTCCAGGTCTTGAATGCGTTCGATTTGGCCTGCACTTCTTCTTTAGTTTCGTTATTCCACCACCACGTCTCCTTGTTCGTCTGGAGTGGGCATTTTGAAACTCCCAGTGTATTTTCAGCCTCACGTACTAACATTTCCACATTCCACATTTGTGTTGGACTTTGCTCGTCGCAGTTGGTGTTGTATTGAAACAAGTCCTCCATTTTAACAATGAATGGAGTTTCAACAGATTCAAAGCGTTCGTTGTTGAGATTATGCCACTACACTCACTACGTTTAGACCGCGGGACTATCTTCGAGATCTAACTAAATCGATCTAACTCTCGACGATATAAACGTATCGATTTAGTTAGTTTTGGACTTGACTTATCTTTACTTGCGATGCGGAACTGGACTAAAAAAATTGGGACTATGTCGCTGTCATCGCTAATGTTGACGTTGTTGTCGTTTTTTTTGTTCGGCATTTGTTTTGTTTGCAATTTCAGGAAAGCAGTGCGTGATCACGGGCAAAAAAAAGCCTTTTTCTGTCGTAAAATTTATATCTATCAAATTTATCTGTGCTGTCAACGGAGAAAGAATAAGAAGAAGTACCTCTCCGTATGGTCGGTATAAACACTCCACCAACAAGTGCTAACACTAAAATGATTTAGTTAAATCGACTTTTAGTTCCATGGTCTAAACGTGGCCACTAAGGGGGCTATTACACCATAAAAATTCTTTCACAAATATCTTTTATAAAATATATTTTCAAAGAACTTCTATAGTGTAATAGCCGCCTCAGACCCGCCATAGACGGTGCGATCCATCGTCAGATCGATCTGACGATGGATCGCACCGTCTATGGCGGGTCTTAGTCAGTGTCTTTCTGGTTGTGTTCGTGTTTTCCTAGTGTTATTTATAGTTGGGCGTTACTTATCTAGTAAACAAATTAATCGATGTTCATGGCTACGTTTATGTCGTGGAACTATGTTTCAGTATTAACTAATTACATCAAACTCACCACGATGTAAACATATCGGATTAGTTGATTGGACTAGCTCGTAGCTCTACTTGCGGTACGGTATTAAACTAAAAAATTTGGATTAGGTTTGTGTTTTCGTTGTTGACGCTTGTTTTTTTCGATGTTTATGCTGTGCTGGAGTCGGTGGTATAAAAGCGCTTTCTACAAGAAGCTACTGGGCGCTTTATATTTCTAAAATTCTCTTTAAATCCAGGTGATAAGCCAATATCTGACATTTGCCATATTTAGTACCGGTCGGTATAAACACTCCACGAACTAGAACTAAATCTAAAATAATCTATTTGGCCTACAACTTAATAATGAGACTTTTTTTGCACGCGTTGTTGACGAGCTAGACGAAAGTTTCCCTGCAGCTGACAGGACTAGATCCCTGGCGGTGAAACTTTCGTCCGGTTCGTCAACATCGTCGTCAAAATCCGCATTTTGGGGCGCTTCAATCCACTAAAATTTTAGCACAACAAAAAACGTATACTTACCCTATGAATTCCGATGAAAAGGCCGGAAATCACCTGTAATGTTGTCATTTGACAACCATTTTGAATTCACTTTTTGGAGCACTTCCGGGAGTTTCCGCTGAACTCACCGGCCCAAGGATTCGTCCCATGGTAGTGCTGTACCATTCACACCAGCCAAATTGCCGGAAAATTAACGAAAAGTGCGAAATTTTCCGTGTCGCACTTTCATAATCACACTCATGTCTCGCGCACTTTCGAGCAGTTCATTTTACTCGATATTTCCCGGCACTTTACGTTTTTTTGCACTTTCACACGGCACTGATAGCCACTTCTTTTATTTTCACTTAAAACCCCGACACTAAACTCACTTTTACGCACAAATATCGCGAAATTTTACCGGGCGACCGCGCGAGTTCACACTTGGTTGACTGCTTGTCATGTCGTTAGTGCTTTGACAATCAGCTGACACTCCGGCCTGAGAGTAAAGATGGCAGTGACCACACGCGTTCTTCACTTTGTTTACATATATGGTTCACTGCTTGTCATGACGTCATTGCTTTGACACTACGGCCTGTCAGTAAAGATGGCGGCGGTAGCATCTTTCACTACGTTTATATCGCGGGACTATCTTCGAGATCTGACTAAATCGATCTAGCTCTCGACGATATAAACGTATCGGTTTAGTTAGTTTTGATTTTGGCTTATCTCCACTTGCGATGCGGAACTGGACTAAAAAAAATTGGGACTATTTTTCAGTCATCGCTAATGTTGACGCGGTGGTTGACGTTTCCTCTGTTGTCGTTTTTTTTTTGTCCGGCGCTTGTTTTGTTTGCAATTTCAGGAAAGCAGTGCGTGATCACGGGCAAGAAAAACTCTTTTTCAGTCGTAACATTTATATCTGTCAAATTTATCTGTGCTGTAAACGGAGAAAGAAGAAGAAGAAATACCTCTCCGTATGGTCGGTATAAACACTCCACCAACAAGTACTAACACTAAAACGATTTAGTTAAATCGCCGTTTAGTTCCACGGATAAACGTGGCCTTTCATAGTATGTGAACACTGAAAATGTATTCAAAAATTTTGTCGAACAGCCGCCCTTTGCAGCCGGCACAGTTATCGGCATACCAGATACCAGCATGAAAAGGCGGTGAAGAAGAGCGCCCTATCTTTTTGCTATTTTCACACAACTCAAAACAACAACTTGCACTGGTAGCACAGAGATATATAGGAGATGAATCCACCATTTACTGCACACAAAATTCTGGACGTAATTCCACCACATACGAACTAATAAAAAGTAAAGAGAAAGACACAAGCCCTCCACTGCGTAACACCCGCGCAGTCCATATAGAAGCACAGGAAGCACATGAGATGTCAACCCCTCCCATACTTCTCCTTTGTGAGCAATAACATTCCATTTTGTCTCTCCGCCGCGGAACACCCGCCCGGTCCATATAGAAGCACATGGGATGTCAAATTCCCATCCCCCTCATCACCCAGATTCATATGACACCCCTATCGCCTGTAAAGAAAGAATGTCCTTTTCTGCTGACCGAAGGACTCGAAACGCCCTCATTAGTACTCCATAGCATCCGCCTCATCACCCCGATTCATATGACACCCATATCGCCTAGATCCCAGTTCATCGCGAATAATGTCCTTTTCCCCTGACCAGAGGACTCGAGATGTCCTCATTAGTACTCCATAGCATCCGCCTCATCACCCCGATTCATATGACACCCATATCGCCTATATCCCAGTTCATAGCGAATAATGTCCTTTTCTCCTGACCAGAGGACTCGAGACGCCCTCATTAGTACTCCATAGCATCCGCCTCATCACCCCGATTCATATGACACCCATATCGCCTATATCCCAGTTCATCGCGAATAATGTCCTTTTCTCCTGACCAGAGGACTCGAGACGCCCTCATTAGTACTCCATAGCATCCCCCTCATCACCCCGATTCATATGGCACCCATATCGCCTATATCCCAGTTCACTGCAAAGAATGTCCTTTTCATGATAATTCATTGATCAACAGCAACAGCAAGCATTATGCTCCACAACCATCCTTATCACAACGATCCCATAAAAAAAATTGCAATCGCGCCGTCCCTACTTATGTGAAAGATGCATATATTATTTCACTTTCTGCCGCATATTTTGTTTCGGCTTGAAACAGAAAATGTCTATGCATGGATTCTTTCGGTTCCACACTCAATGCCTAATTTCGTTTAGAAACGAAAGTAAGTATATGGCTATTCTCGCTTTCGTTCGCATACTTTACTTCGATTTGAAATCGAAATTATCCATGCAGGGATATTTCGTTAATTTTCCGATAAATACTTTCGGTTCCAAACGAAAGTATCCATATGGATTATTTCGTATGCCTTATTTCGCTATGGCTTATTTCGGTGCCCCTCGAGTTCAGTTAATATGTGGTGAATATGTGGTTGTCAAACCCTTGGCACCAACCCAGTATCTATTTAGACACAAACCGAAATCTAAACTAGGAATGTACCCGATTTTGTATGGGATTTCACGGCATTTTTCATTCCACGCAGTCTGAGTACCGGCCTTTAAAACTGAAATATGGTCCCGCAGTATAAATGTAGTGAAATAGTTCTGCTCAGTGTTGCGACTAATTTTTACACTTTTGTGGTAGAAAGTGTGGTAGATTACACTTCCGTGAATGTAGCTTAAATAAAAAGTATCAAACTCGAACTTATTTTGTAGATAATGTATGAATTACGACGATCCAATTATTTCTTTAATGTTGCTTGACAGAGCCAAACGTGTCAGGAAAACTAATAAAAACCATGACAAATACCAGGGAAATTGTGTTTCATATACATAAAAAAATTTATCATTTTTAAAATACTAAGTTGTGGTAGATTCCCAATTTGTTGTGCTAGATTCAAAAGTTTCGACAACAAAGTGGTAGATATACTAGAATTGTGGTAAAGTCGCAATCGCAACACGGGTTTGCTCAAAGTGATGAGAGTTGTCAATTACCTAAAACGAGCGAAGCGTACAGCCGCAGGTTAAATCCTATTGAATTGAATGAAATGTGTGGTCTGTGCACGTATCTTGTTTACGACATGTTAATTTTTCAAACATGCAATTCACTGTTTAATACGTACACAGCACACGCATCTCTTTAAATTCCATGACACCTATGACAGCCAATTAACGTTCGAGAACTGTGATATAGCCACAGAGAATAACTATGGAGGAGCAATCCGCATATACTCAACACTAAACTACTTGAAGCAATTCCAGTCGTAAAAAGTAGAGAGAGAGACACACGCCCTCCACTGCGCAACACCCGCGCAGTCTATATAAAAGCACAGGAAGCACGCGAGATGTCATCCCCTCTCCTACTTTTCCAATCGGAACAATAACATTCCAGTCTGTCTCTCTGCCGCGGAACACCCGCCCGGTCTATATAGAGCAAAAGAGATGTCAAATTTTCATCCCCCTTCCTACTTCCTCACTTGTGCCGAATTGCGTCGTTTCTCTCGCTCTTTTTCACTTCCTCATATACTCTCTCTTCAAAGTATCAAAGCCGCCTTATAGCTTAGCTGCATTAGGCGGCTATTACACTATAAAAGTTCTTTTACAAATATCTTTTATAAAAGACATTTTCAAAGGACTTTTATAGTGTATTAGCCGCCTGAGAAAAGATTTGCGACGTGGACGTTGCGTGTTTCAGGTACTTTTCTTACAAGCTTGCACTCCTTCCCCCTTAGGCGGCTAACATCATTCATAAAAGTTCTTTTAAAATATCGTGCTTCAAAGATATTTGTAAAAGAACTGTAAAGTGTAATAGCCGCCTTAAGGCCATAGATATATATATTGAACAGATAGGAAATAGGCACAGAGTGGGGGTAAAAATTTGAATATCGAGTTATGGTTGACATATTCGCGCCTGCGCATTGAAACACGCAACAACACGTATTAACATTTTGCCCAGGGGCCCGAGGAGCGAGTGATCAAGTGCTTCGTAAATGTCAAAATTATGGCTGAGTGGCCGATGGCGTCAGGACATTTACCGAACGTATACCGACCGCATGCAAATGGGCAGCAGTACGCATGTGTGAGTTGGTTCGGAAATAACCTGAAGTACAGAGTGGGGATAGTACTATTACCAATCTGTTCAATATATCTATGATTAAGGCACAATGTGCTAATCGGCAATTGTGAACAGCTAGCTTATCGCAGGCGTTCCTTCCACTCAACCATAAACTCTTTAAAGCGGGTTGACATGATCAAACTACGGTTTGACAAACTAGCATTTGATGAAAAGTTGAGCACCGTCCAACTACGGTTTGACAGAAGCACAAGACTTCAAACCAGTTTGACAAGGGGTTCACACGTTCAATTAGGTGGTTTGTCAAACCGTAGTTTGATCATGTCAACGCGCCCTTACCCGAACGACTTGTTTTGTAGTTGTCATGTATTAAACAGCTGACAGCCGATTCGCTATTGAGTTTCAAACAAAACTTCAATTAAATTCGCGACGGTTTCAGGAAAAATGAAAAGCACTGCAAAATCGCCACAAATTTGTGTTGCTTCGGTGTAAATAAGCACATAAGACGCCATGTACAAATCAAGAACCCCAAAACGAAAATCCACACCATCTCACAGTCACATGCAATACGTCAACTAAGAACTGTCAAATACGCTAATACCCCTTACCCCCCATTAAACGGAAATCAACCAGGAAAAATTTCTGGTTAATTTCCCCGATGTGTGGTAGATTAAACGCAAACTGGAACGGACCGTCCACGAGCAAAATCAGTCGAACTCTTTGCATTTGTGTTTAAAACGTTGCGCGACCTGAACCCACTCAATCTTACCATATTCCACTGAAACATTAAACGTACTCATTTCTTCCAACAAAACATCCTCTGGTTTAACAAGTCGAAAGTTTATTTGTTGAAAAAACCTGTGAGCCAGTGCGTGGGATAAGCTATTACATGCTAGTTTTGCGAACATTTGCATGTAATCATCCGTTAGATTAGAATGAAGACGATCCAAACCACATCTTACGACGATATTGACGAGGTGCTAATAAAAGAAGAAAATCATTTCGAAATTGAAACGACCGATTATACGTTCGACCAGCAGTACCTTGACCTACAACAAGTAAATTTTACGATACCCAAACCGAAATGTGGGGAAGTCCTGGTTGCATGCACTGGGATGTTTACTTTTGTGTGCATTCTGTGTTCAGAGGAGTTTGTAGAGTTGCAATCTTTCGGTGAACACATTCGGTCGCAACACATGATTGCGAAATCAGAGAGTGAAGTCTCGCAATCGACTAAGGAAAATACAAAATACAAATACAAAACCCTTTGTAGAGGAAGTAGGTGTTTCGTTGTTCGGCTTTTACGTATTTACAATATTAGCCAACTGGATGCTAACTACTACAAACATTTGACCAAAATTTAAAGACGCTAGTTTTTTTTGTCGTAAGTTTTCTCTTATTTGAAGTTTTATGTATAGGAGGGGTAGGGGTTCCTTAGGTCGGATCTTATTCAACTCTAATGCTAACTAACTGAATCTCACTTCAAGCATTTCACCAAAACTTCAAGTCACTAGCTTCATACTATCAAAAGTTATCGCTTATTTGAAGTTGCATTTGTAGGGGAGATAGGGGTGGCTTGGGTCGGCTCTTGCCCATATTCAATACCAACTAAGTAGGTCTTACTAGCAACATTCTACCAAATTTTCAACTCGCTAGTGTCATTCTATCGAAAGTTATCGTAATTAAAGGAATATTGAATTTTTTGAAATTTGTAGGGGAGGTAGGCGTCCCTTTGATCTGATTATGCCCAACTTACAGAACATTAAGCAACTTCTCACCTCAGGGTTACATGCCAAAAATCAGGTGTCTACGTCAATTGGTTCAAAAGTTATAGACAAAAAACCTGAAAAGTAGGGTAGTACGGGGTTCTTTGTAAGAAAATTACCATTAGTTTTCAACTGATCGGTTTAATTTTTCCAGAAGAATATAAGATTACCCTTACAAGCAAACTGCCAAACCTAGAGCTTTTCATGATTTTTTAATCGGCAGTTATAGATATGTACATTTATGTATTTTACATATATAGGGAAGGTAAGCATTCTCTTGGACTGATCATGCCCAATTTCAATACCATCCAATTAGATTCTACTTCCAACATTTGACCAAAATATCAAGTCTGTGGCTTCATTCTATCGAAAGTTATCGTTCGAACGGGCGGTCAAACAAACAGACATATTTCCGCCGTGACAGAAACAGTAAGTCTAGGAAATTAAATAAATATTTTTGAAATGAAAATAGATTTGTCAGAAAAGATATTTGTAAACACTGCCAAAAAAGTTGGTGGACACGTATTCCAATGATTTATGTATATTTTGTTTACAAAAAAACACTTCAAGATATTTTCTTCCAATCCCCATCCATAATAAATCCTCCTATGCCAAAGCTAGGCAAAGTGTTACGATCCAAGATTGCTTATCTTATAACATAAACAATCTTTGCATGAATTCAAGGAACATTTATTGAATTGGAGATAAGCTACAACGACCGGCGCGACCAGCGATACAAATAATCGAACGGAATATTCGCCTAAAAGTATGCACATGTAAAAATTTCGATTTGAAGAGAGAGTATAAAAATCTGCATGTTCGAAGCGATGAGGATCGTAAAATATGATTGAAAGGAAATCGGCAAATAAAATGTTTTTTTTTTTTTTGTTTTTGTTTGTTTTTTTTTTCTCCAAATATGTATGTATCATCACGATTTAACGTTTATCTAATATTTATTTTACATTAGATGGAAGTAAAAGAGTTAAGGCAACATTACACTATACACTAAGCCTAGCTGTTGTTTGGCTTGAGTTAGGATTGTGTGAATAATTTGAAAGTATCGATACTTTGCAATTATGTTATCATATGGTACATAACACCGTATCCTCGATCCCCGGCGCGTTAATAACACCGAAGAGTATATACCCCAGACGCGTATAAATAGACAACAGCCATATACAATATAATGAAAGTGTGTTCCCGATATTGTTAGTTTGGGCAAAGGTTAATCGATGAAGCAACGATGAAGGAATATTAGGAAGGCAGACACCATTTGAGTCGAGTGAGCTCATTTTACCACGCCTTTATACTACTCAATTGCCCTAACCCCTTGTGGGGCATAGCGCGTCAACTATTCCATGTGGCCCAGTTGACGTTTCGTTGGCATAAATTGGTTTCAGAGAATGAAGTTGCCAGCATGCACCTCCTGCACATCCATGGCCACGAAAGTCGTCGTGGACGGGACTCGAACCCGAAACGCCGGTAGTCAAACATGAGACGGATGCCTCAACACACTGCGCTACCGGTCGCCAGATAGGATCGGCACTGCCCAAGTATTTGCGTGATAACGTCATTGAATCGATGCAATTTAAATCAAAAATTTTTTTTTTGGTTTTTTGTATTATTTTTTATTAGGGTAATTCCAATTTCAACTCGCTGGAGTGTACAAGCGATTCATATTGGCCGATGATATGAAAAATACGATACAAATCGTAATATTTCAACAGTAATATGTCTGGTTAATGTTGTATCCAGACAAGTATTGTATTTCCCAATGTTGTTGAGGTGTCGGAGACGCGGTCGAGATTAAAACTCCGCTTCATGGATGGTATAAAGTCAGAATTACTCTTGATGTCAATGTTGCGTTCGACACCTTAATGCTTAAAATCTCTTTTTTTCTTTCTGACATTTCAAAAGTTTCTCCAGCATGCCGATAGATCCTACCACTAAGCAGCATTTTAGAAATTTGCCTAAAAAAAAACCAGCGCTGGCGATGCTTGTGCCGCTGCTGCTGCTCCAATGTAAGGCCCGAACCAAATTGAACACCGGAATATAGAGGGCTACGCCCGCAATCCGAGAGTTTTGTAGCAAGCACTTATATTTGTACACAAGTATCGGCTCCTTGCTTTTCATGGTACCACTTAGATGGATCAAAAAAAAAAAATTTCTGACCCATCATATAGTATCTTACATGCCCATTCATATTACGCGATTGTAATGAAACTTAGAACAAATTGATGTTGGTTATCCTTGGCCATCTGTACTTTTTATCTCGGACGTGGTTAAGGGATACAGGGGTGCGCTAACTGTAACTATGGAAATAAACTACTATTAACCTATTTTGAGGAGATATACAAATTCCATAATTACCCGTTTTATATGCTATTCGAAACCCACCTTCCTGGAAGTTTTCATTTTTCTAAGTGTAACGGTCTCGAAATGCCAGGGGGGGACAAATTACGATCTAATATTTTCTCCTCCCTCACTGTTCCCCTTTCTTCAAATTGAAAGTAAATGCCAGAAATAAAATGTAGTCAACATCACCTTCCTCACAACACCCGACTTGCCCAAACCAGTAGATAAACAAAATTTGACCTTAATTCCGCCCCACCCCCCCTCCCCCGCTCGTTATAGTTAGTGTGTCAAAATGCCTAACTTTAAGTGAATGTACTATTGTTAAATATTACATGGTTGTAATGAAACGTAGAGTCATTATTGCCTATGGTGTTGGTTATCATTGGCCATCAATATTTTTGACCTCGGGTGTGCTTAAGGGGTGTAGGCGTGTGCTAACTGAAAAAATAGAAATGTACTATTATTAACCTTTTTTGATGAGATTTTGGAATTCTACGATTTTTGGTTTTCTATGTTAGTTAAATGCCGCTTTTCTGTAAATTTTCATATGTCTAGCTATAACGGTCTCCATATGCAAGGGGGGGGGGGGGGGGGGGGGACAAACTCGGACCACATATTTTACCCTCTCCCTCTTTTCCCCTTTCTTCAAATTTGAAAAAAATTCGAGAAATGGAATGTACTCAACGGTACCTTTCTTACGAAACCCCACGTGCCTATACCAGGCGAAAAAAAAATTTCGACCTTCATTTCCCCTCTATGGGGACCCCCCCTCAAAGTTGACCTATTACGACGCATCACTTTCTCCAGAGAATTATAGTACTTCTACATATTTTCACCAAATTTCATGCATGTAGCTCAAGCGGCTCGTGAGATATTTCATGGACAGACAGACAGACGAACGGACGGACGCATGACCGATTTCATAAGTGTTTTGTTTTACTACAAAACCCTAAAAACGCGGGAACTTATGAACTGACCTGATAGCTGGCATTATAATTCATATAAACAAAAACTTCCAAAGTCAACACTTGAAGCTCGTTATGTGTATGAATGAGGTATAGAACCAACGTAAACAGAAATGATTAAATAAAAGCAAAAAATTTGGCAACCTTTTCATCCATCCATGCCAGTTGCAACAGTCTACGCTCCGCTCACGAATAGTAAAGGTTAAGGCTGCGCGCACGTTAGCACACGTTCGCGTGTCGCGTTCACGTGTTTCATGTCAAACGGTTTGAATCTATGGTTTGTAACCAAAGATGCGAATCTGTCAATTTGATAGGTGCTCGGCTGTTGTCGTATCACCAAATTGGATTCATTATTGTGTATTAACGCCAATAATTTAGTATGAAATATGTGCTTATGCACATCCTACTACTCTCCAGTCGTTTGTTTCGCGACTCAATTCTTACCTAATTATCCGGTTTAAAGCACAATAATGAACTCAGTTTGGTGATACGACAACAGCCGAGCATTTGTCAATTTGACAGATTCGCATCTTTGGTTGCAAACCATAGACCCAAACCGTTTGACATAAAACACGTGAACGCGACACGCGAACGTGAGCCAACATGCGCGCAGCCTAAAGGATCGTTTCAAAAGATCTTCATCTTAATTTTCTCGCATAAGTGGTCCCGCTAACTTGTTCAAATCAAATCATCGGGGGTAACAGTATATTGTAGTATAGAAAGTTTGTAGTAGACGCGACGGTGAAGTGCATCGTGCAATTGAGCCTATTGCAGTGAAAGACAAGTGAAGTGAAAGTATAGTAATAGCATTATAAAACACACTGAATTTTAACACTTATAGTTTATTAAGTTTGAATTGTGCAACTTTTTTTATTTTGGTGAAAGTGCGGCATCGAAAAGTTAAATACGCACCGGAAGAGTTCGTTAATAACTAGAAGGATATATGTAACTCAAGCAAGTAAACGCCGAATTTCATGTAAATGTAACCAGCCACCAAGCAATATGGATATGTATGTACAAACATACATATGTATGTATGTAGTTATTTATTACCAAACCCAGCATACCAAGCGGACCGCCAGTGAATCAGCAGCGAGTCACTTTGGCGAGCAAAACCTTCACTAGCGAATTCACTAACGACTCGCCGGTAATGGCTTTGGCGTTCGAAATTGACATTCGAGGCGAATGTTCTTTTTCGAATCACCAGCGAGTCACCCTGAGCGAGTATACAGGGTGTTACTAGTACAGAGGCTCAAACGAAAATGGGAGATAGAGGAACTTGTCTTGAGTAGAAAATCGTTCCACACATACTTCCGTTTTTGCACCGTCAAGGAGATAGCGCGATTTTAAGGACGAAGGATTTTTATCGTACCTGTGATCACTCTTTGATCTCTAACTTGTGCTGTACTTAACGTAACATAATAATTCTGAGCTCGTTGGAAAGGACACAAATTGTTCTTTCTAATTGCTATCAACTGTGTCAACCAGTGTTATACTTTTTGAGAAAAATTAATTTAAATGACACAAAAATAATAAAAAAATAGAAAAAAATAAAAAAAGTCCTGTTTTCTCCAAAAAGGACCTGATTAACCACCAAATTTTATCACATTTTCGGAAAGCCCATAAAATTTCACTATAAGTTTGCAAACATAATTTCTTCATAGGTTGAATTGTAAAGGAGCGGGGCTACCAGTTATCAAGCACGTTCCCTTAAAGTAAATCTGGTTTGACACCCGTCATTCGCCAAAGGAGTATGATTAGTAATAATGAGGACGAAATGAAAGAGTTGAAGTATGTTTGTTACGTTTATTTATTGTATAACGTTTAGAACTGGTCATTTGATGTAGCGTATCCTAAAGTACTAAGAAAGAATGTTTTGCAAACGGAATGCCTACTACCGCACTCATCCTTCAAGAAATATGTTACACTATATTTTCGCCGTGAGTCAATTTTTTCAGATGTTTTCCTTTTTACTTCATATTTTTCAATATTGTGTAATAAAAAGCTTTTCCGATCTACAGCAGAAGCTTCCCAAAACTGAATATGAATTAATTCCCTTTGTGCATTCAATATTTTCGAACTGCACTTGATTCGACAATTGGTTGAACACGGTGGTTTTATTTGGTGCTTATTCCTTTTTTCTGCTATTTTCAGCTTTAGTCTTTCGTTCAGAGGCACATCGTATTGTATTTTCTTCTAAGTGTAGTAGTACCCTTCTTTGTGAAGCCTTTATCTAACAGACTGGTTATGATTTCGTTATCCTGTTCTTGCATATCAGTATTCCGTTGAAGAATTGGAATTAAGCTTTGATCATCCTGTTGTATTTTCTCGTTCCCTAGTTAACATTGCCCTCTTAAAATGTTTAATATGTATTGAAAAGCGGTTTACTTACTTGCTAAAGACAATTAATTTTCTTTTGTATTGCTTTTCAATCCTCATTTTCTTCTTAGCCATTTGCGCTTCAGAACTCGATTCATCTGCATCTGGCAAATAGTCTTGGTCAAAATATTGTACAATAATTTTTGCGTTTTCTGGACACGCAACGAACTACTACACAACACGTTCCTTCATTACAACAGTTGTCTCCAAACTAATATACTGTTGTGTAACGGTTAACCGTTAGAATTTTTTTTGCAGAAAACGAAAATGATTCATACGGCATTTGATTTAATGTCTCTTGTTCAGTAATGTAATGTAACAATAAATGCCGTATTTACCAAAATGTTTATACAATAGCGATGTTAACATTGAATGACGTATCTACGAAAATTAATATACAATAGATACGATATTTTATCTTAAAAATTTGTACTTACGTCATTTTGGGTTAAAATTTGCCCTACTTTCAGCAGATACGTTATAATTCTTAGGCGATTTTAGCCTCTAAAAACTGCAAAAATGTTTCCTTTCTTTCAATGATTAGACAGAAACTGTTGTAAAGATGTTAAAAATCACCTTAACTCAAAAACGGCCAAAAGTGTAGATACGTCGTTTCAAGCCAAGGTAACACGGCGGTATAATTCAATATGTTAAAGTAAATGAAGGAAAACCTATAGCGTTGGTTTGACTTCACTAATATGCGATAAGTTCTGAAATCTGGGGCTTCCTTTAGGTTATTTTGTAGAACGACTCACTACTCTCACCCACAAGAATACATCGATGCGGCGGCTCTGGTTTATATCGAAATCGTGCGGAGGACCCTCGGATCCAGCATGGCGTTCGAAAACATACGAGCACGTAATAGCCAAAAATTATAAGTTTATGTAGGTAGACTAATTTCGCAGCCAACGGTAAGATGAAATCACAAATGGTGCAGGAAACTGCAACTCATGAGCATTAACGAACGTTCACTTGAAACTAGTATCAGGAAAAGCACGTTTGAACATTTTGAGAGGCAAATGAAACTATTTTGTCTAGAGTCGTGGTAAAAATAATCCCAGTTCTTCCATCATAACAAATCTTGCGAATACATTGAAGAACCACCGGATAAGCAAGCATAAGTATTGAACTATCAAAAACTCATTCATTTTCAATCAACAGAACGTGGATCATTTTGAACACAGAGTTTTCATCCATCATTTATCATTAAACTGTTACTCGTCCATGCGAAAGCAACAGTTTACGTATAAGCATTGTCTTGTGTATTAATAAATAATCACCGTGGACATATTTATCATCCCCGTCGCCGTCAGCAATGTCACCCCATTCACAAGGCCACTATAAGTGTCAAAATAGAGGAAGTCAAATTACTCAATGGGTCGTGTGAATAAAAATTAAGCAATAGCTAAAACTAGCAAATTTTAAGCAATAGCTGTGTTTCAGGTGAATAAAAATTTTAAGCAAAAGCTTAAACTTTTCACGTTAGCAATCGCTAGATTTTTCCAGCAAATGCTTAAAATGTGTGAATAAAACAGACCATTAGCTAGAAAAAGTAAGCAAATGCTACCAATTTTTTAAGTGTGCCTGGGAGCACACTTAAAAAATTGGTAGCATTTGCTTATTATTTCTAGTTGCTATTTTCGCTGCATTTATGACTTAATTGTTTAAATGCAGACTACCATAAGTTATACAGGTTTACGGAAAACAATGTTGAGTGGTTGTCCAACTATTTTCTGGGTGAAAATAGTGAAAAAGGAGGAGGAGCCTTGCCTCCTAAGAAACGAATGGAAATTTTTCTTCGTTTTTTAAATGATCCGGGATTTTAAATTAGTGTCGCGAAGGAAGAAGCGAGTCCACCGTACCACTGTTTGCAAGGTGATAAGTGGCGTTATTCCCAAGATCGTCGTTTAGTATTTATTGTGAATTGCCGAAATATCATATTGGCGATAGATTGGCGAATTGAATTGTCATCGCGACTCTTTCGTCTGAGGGTTAACCCTCTAATTATTGAAAAAGTGACAAATAATCTATAAATTCGTCGTATGGATGAGTCGCCATGGTATCGCGATTCTTTCGCCTGAAGGATATCCCCTAATTATTGAAAAAGCGACAAATAATCTAAAAATTTGTCGTATGGAAGAATCGCCATTCCTTCGCCTGAGGGATATCCCCTAATTATTGAAAAGGTGACAAATAATCTATAAATTTATCGCAGAGAAGAATCGCCATCGTATCATCTTGGCAGTATTTATCTTCCAAATGATACGAAATTGTTTGCTGGGTTATAACGAGAAACAGTATGACAGACAATTGGGGTGTTGCTAAAGTGGTGGTAGACAACGTCAAAGGTGGTAACAATTTGAGGCAAGTAAAGTCATTTGCAAATACTTGATTTTAGTACTATTTTGTATTCCGCTGCTAACACCGTGGCAGACAAGTCTAAAGTTTCGAACTTTGTATGAAAAAGGTGAACTATGACCCTACTGGAATGTAAAATCTTGATCCGGACAACACACACACACAATACACCTCACGAATGAACTATTTTCATAATTTTGACCGCGACGGCCGCAATGTTAGAAACGGAAATCTGGTTTGGTTGTTTGCACTGCCACTTAGGGGAGTGTCCTGAAAAAAATGTTGTTCGGATCAAGATAGTACATTCGAAAAGGCTGGAGTTATATAGGATTTGCATGTCGTAATCCACCTTTTTCATACAAAATTCAAAATTCCAAACACACTGTACACACGATCAATAAATTTAAATAAATACTATCTATCTATTTATGTAAATACATATATGTATATGTCTTACAAAAAACATTCTTTACACACCAAATTATCACAAGGGAATGCAAGTTTTTATTTTTATTTTATTTTAGGTTAAGGCCCGTTTTCTCAATGTCCAGTTAAAATTCAAATTCGAGATAAAATTTGTTGTTGTTTTCCCTGTAAAATTTGACAGATGGGTACGTTAAATGTCTGTTTAACTGGAGTTTAAATTTTAATCAGACATTGAGAAAACGGGCCTAACATCTCGTAAATCTGTCCATCATCATCAAGACATGGCTAAATCTTGAATCTGGCATCTCAATTAGTAAGGAGTCGGAAGCCCCTTATCAGGTCCTTAGACCTCCCATGGGAAAGCTGTTCCTTCGCGATCGTATATTTCAGTGCCTGTATGTGGATTTGTTGGGCGCTTAGCCTGGTTCTCAGGCAAGAAACCATCATACTAGAGTAGAGACCAACTTTCTAAGTTCCCATTTGTAAAACCTGTTGACAAACTTACGACCGAGATTGTAATCAAATTGGCAGAACAAAGGATCTTCCACGTGTTTGCGGAGCGTATGATCTCGGCTAATGACCCCCAATACAAAATCAATTGGCGAATTTCTTGAATCGTATGGTATAATAGCCGCCATACATTATCCGATCCGTCGTCCGATCGTACGGCCGATGGATCGCCACAAAATATCTGCCGATCTCCACTGCACACACACTGAGACTGAGCGATTTTCGTGCGATAACGAATGACAATTCAAATGAAACCGGAATATAGAGGGCTACGCCCGCAATTCGAGGGTTTTGTAGCACGCGCTTATTTTGGCTTGTAAATACTGGCTCCCTGTTCTTTTTGGTACCCCTCAGCTGAATAAAAACACCATAATTAAATGTTTTACCCGATATAGTATCTTACATGCCGATTCACAAAAAGACTGCATCTGTCACCTCTCAAAGTAATAGTTTTAATACGAGAAGCTGTAGATAGATATGTATGTATGTATACGAGATAAACTGTCCTACACTTCGAGATGCTTAACCATAAGACGACATTGCAAATTGCAAACTTGTGTAATAGCTTCAGGGCGGCTGGGACAAATTACGGTCTAATATTTTTCCCTCCTCCACTGTTCCCCTTTCTACAAATCTCAAGAAAATGCCAAAAATAGAATGTACTCAACATTACCTTTCTCACGACACCCCACTTGGCTATACCAGTGGATTGAAAAAAAATTTCCTTAATTTCGCCTCTATGTGACCCCCCCCCCCCCCATTAAAGTTGGCCAATTACAACACAACGCTATCTCCAGCAAATTATAGCATTTCTATACATTCTCGCCGAATTATGTGTGCAGCTTCAGCCGTTCGTAAGATATTCTATTAACAGACGGACAGACAGGTATTTGACCGATTTTGTAAGATTTACAAAACATGAATAGTTATTGTTAGGATCACCAATCACCAATCTTCACCCTTCCAAAGTTGGTTCATTAAATAACTGCAATTCGCACTACGAAAAACAACATGCAAGTAGTACACGCATATCTATGCGTGAGGCCGGTAGGTGTATTTTTTGTATGGATAGTGTCAAAATGCATAACTTTAAGTCAATGTACTATTATTAACTATCATGTCATTGTAATGAAACTTAAAGATGTTATTGCCTATGATGTTGGTTATCATTAGCCATCAATAATTTCGACCTCAAATGTGCTTGAGGGGTGCTGGGGTGTGCTAACCGCAACTATAGAAATGTACTATTATTAACCTTTTTGGATGAAATTTAAAAATTCTATTATTTTTAGTTTTCTATGCTAGTAAAATGGTGCTTTTCTGTAAGTTTTCATATGTCTAGCTATAACGGTCTCGAAATGCCAGGGGGGGGGGGGGGAATTCGGAAGACATATTTTCCCCTTTCCCTCTTTTCTCCTTTCTTCAAATTTAAAAAAAAAAAAATCCAAAAATGGAATGTACTCGACGGTACCTTTCTTACGATACCCCACTTGCCTATACCAAACGAAAAAAAAATTTCGACCTTCATTTCCCCTCTATGGGGACCCCCCCTTAAAGTTGACCTATTACAACGCAACGGTTTCTCCAGAGAATTATAGTATTTCTACATATTTCTAGGAAGCGGAAAGGCAAAGGGTAATGTTACCATATGCTTGATGACTATTTGTAAATATTATATTTCGAGATTTGTTAACACTTACCGATGAACTCTTCCGGATCCATATTTTCGTCGTTTCCAGCGTTTTTGTCTGCAAAGGCAAAAATAATATTAATCACAATTACCGGCGAAATTTGTCGGCCCTCAACACACCCACTTAAATTTTCACTTCCAGCAGAAGGGTTCATTTGATCCTTTTCGCTCACTCCTGCACCTTCAAATAAATCTTTCGAAACGTTTTCATTTTCAATTTTAATTGCATCCGTAATGTCTCTTAACGGTAGTTCATCCGGGAGTTCTGTCCAGGGAAAAAATTGTTTAAACACAACAAAAAACTTTTGAGAAACTATAAATGTACCTTCAATATTAATAATTTCTCCTGGTTCTTCAATAAGTTCACAAAACTCTTCACACTCTTCGCCAAACAGTTCCACTAATAGTTCATCCATAATTTCTTTCACTTTGTCCAACAGTTATCACGGTAAACAAACGAATATCTTCACTTTGTTGAACGCTTCCCGAATATCAAAAAACGACTAACTTGACATAGCGTGTTTGTCACTTTCGTTTCTCCGTTCGTTTCGAGCAGCTAGTATTGTCGTTAACGGTTTAAGGAAAGTTATCTTGTTCTTGCCATTTTAAACGGTTCTGATATTTTGGTCAGTTGAAGACAACTGATTTTGTTCTGTTTTTGACGTTTTTGTTTATTGGAATATTGTAGTTGTGCTTTTATTAGCGAAATTTTATCGCTAACTATTGCGAAAAGTGCAAAATCGAAAATAACATGTGAAAGTATATGAAAAATAATAACATTTTTCATTCATAGTTAAAAAACGTCCAAATTGCAGTTATTCTGTTATTGCTTTTCACCACAGAATTCTATCACCGGATTTTCTCATACAAAAGTTCCATACAAAAGCTCCAGTTTCACTGCACAGCGCTTACGGAATATTTTCCGATTCTAGCGAAGATGATTTGAAATGCCCGAAGGTGTTGTTGAGGACCTCAGTGAAATGCAGTCTCCACCCTAGCAGTTGGCGTTTCATTCAACCGTAATAAATTGTGCCCTCTTTGATCATTCAGGAGGCAGCAGCATAGGATAGAGAGAGAGAGAAAAGGATTAAAATATGGTCGGCACGACTCTTGGATGCCTTGTGACCGCTATGATCGAATGCCCGTTAATTAGGCATACGATCTTCTGATCAGATTTGCCCATTGATTAGGCATCTGATCAACTATTAGCTGATTGCCCTTCCAATGGGCACGAGTAATAACACAATTGAGGGTGTGTAGTGCTACATTGCATAATACATCAGTACAACATATTAAAGCGGTAGACACAGCACTTGTATGAAGTGCGGATATAGTCGCACAAAATATGAGAACGCTCATTGAGCTCTTGAAAATCGCCAAAACCATGTCTGCATCTAAAATTTACATTAAAATATAATGCAGGTGGGCCATTGTAAATGTGTTTGTTGTTCTTTCACAGCTCAATTTAAAAATGGCCCGCAGGCAATGCGAGAGCTGCGGCAAGACCGGGCACTCAACAACAGGGTCCACGAAATGCGATAATTACGAACCGCGACAAAAGAAGGCCAAAAAAGTAAAGGTCTTTGGCGAATGCTCAAGCTGTCACAAAACGGACCACAGCACAAGAAGGTCCGAAAAATGTGACAACCACCTCCCCCCGCAGAAGAAAAGGTTTGCACCAGATTCTGTGGGGAAATTGGAGGAAGCATGGACCTTGAAAGCAGGGTTTGCAAAGTTTTGCCTAGATGAGGCAATACGAAAGAAAATAGATGAAGATGTCGTCGAATGTAGCGACTTAGCTGTAGAGGCATCTCGGTACATACATTTCCATTACATGGAAATTTTAGATGTTGCTAGACGCCCCACAACATCAGGGACGCCGCAGACTTCCAGTTGGCCCACCACACCAGTGACGCCAACGGAAATCTATGCATTTTTCCGCGATTTGTGTGGGGCAAGGCCAAAAAAGAAAAGTACAGAAACAGAACAGAAGAAAAATGAAAACTATTTCAAAATACGGGCCGAGCAACGTGAATACGATTGTAGCGCCCGTTATTATCTATTGAAAGATCTCGCGACGCAATACTTTACGGCTTGGAAGAATTGCATAGTCGTGCACGCACGCCAACGGCTCGCGAGGTTTGGGTATAACTTCGTGAACGCCGATCTTCGCGCCGATATTGTTGAAGCCGAGAGGGATGGTCGTGACCCAGGGCGGGAGGAAAAAGATCTCATGACCATGCGGGAGTGGCACATACGGCTGGAGACAGAGCTATTTTCGAGGACATACGATCCCATGTCGGAGGAAACTTACCGGTTGTTGATGCGCCTCCAATGTTTTGGAAAGGAACACCTTTTCCGACACATTGAAAGCAGTTGGTGGGAATTGGTACCGATCATGTTTCGTATCGGAAAAGAATCTGTGTCTCCAGACGGAAGGAGATTAAAATCGTTCACGATCATACCGGTGTATAAGTGGGGAAGGAAACACATTCGCTACATAAGCTCCGCACTTTATGAGCTGTTAAAGTCAATAGGACTGGTGGGTGTCAAAGAAATGGATTTCACTGCAAATAGTCCGGAATATTGGTGGAAGTATTTCAACCTGCAAAGCCATAAGCAATGTGGCACGTTGGATACTGCCACCAATGAAATCCATGGACGGACAACGTTCGGATTATCTTTTTCCACCAATGGTGTAGACGTGTCCCTTTTGATGAATCGGTACTCCGATCATCCCCCACAGTATACCGGAATGGCATCAACATCGAAGGGACCGAGAACGAAACCGCCCGCTTTACAACCCGCGAATTCCGGCACTTTGAACGTTAGCGCTTACCAACAGATAATCGGTATCGACCCCGGCGTGGTAAACTTCATCGGCGCGTGCAGTTTTCACGCCGAGGAAGGGCACAAGAAATTTCTGTTGAAGGGCGCAACATTTAAAGAAGGAATGTGCGGGGAGAGAGCTAGGCGGCGAAAACGGCAGAAAATAATTGGTTGGTTCGAGAAAAAGTTGCTGCACAAACGACAGAGGCGGGAGGCGCTGGCGCATGAGCAGGAGGTGGCGGAGCCAGCCTCACCTAAGTGTTCCAGCGATTATTTGACATTCGCAACCGAACAACAAGCGCTCCTCGAAGAATGCCAAAGGAGGTATGGACGGAGGACTGTGACGCGGTTGAAGTGGGACGCCTACATACAACGAAGGCGAGCGATGGACATAGTTGTTGAAAGACTTTTGCGTGATGGTGGGACCAAAAACCTCGTCTGCTTGGGCGACGGTTCCCTGCAACATGGCGTCTCTTACGGCCGCCGTAAGAAAGCGAGTTTCAAAGCAATAGAAGCTGCCTTCAGACGCCATTGGAGTAACCCGAAAGTGGTGAACGTTGACGAATATCGGACGTCAGTGACGTGCAGTCAATGCCTCCGGTGGAATATGAAGAAACCGCCAAAGAACGAAGTGAGAACGTTATACGGCGGCAGGCGAGAACGGATCAGCCAGCACAGATTTCTAATGTGTAAAAAGTGCAGAAATGAAAGAAATGTGTGCTGGAACCGTGACGTCAATGCCGCCAGAAATATAGTTTTTGCTGCGTTCGGCATCCCCGACTACCGGGGTGGAAATAACACGGCGAATGAAGTAGAACGGCTGTCCCTAATGCATTTTTTACATGAGTCTTTGGGACCACAAATACCAAAGGTTAGCAGGAATCCCGATGCGCAAAAGGATATAATGTCGAGAATAAATAAAAAACGGTATTTAGGTCTTTGTGCATTGGGAACGAATTAGGATTAGACAGTTGTGGAATTTGTCCTCCATTTGCTTTCCCTTCCAGTTAAATTCGAAGAAGCAATTATCAATTTTCGGATATGAAAATGGTCCCCTGACGATCGGAATACTCTTCATATGCGAAAGTTGACAGTTGTCTGTGCAAATTCAAGCGGAGGAGCAAGCAATTGGAGTAGAATTCGAGAAAGGCCAAATCCTGATTCTTTCGCAAAAACGCAGCCATTGATATTGGGGAATTCGTCTCAAATCGATGACAGCCGTCATGTCAATCCATAATTGGTAGTAGCGGTGTGGCGGTATACAGTGGCTCACAGCTTATTTTAAGCAGTACGTAAAAAAATATGTAACTCACTATTAAAACTAAAGTAGAGGAGATATCAACGTTATTTAAAGGCAGGTTCTAATGCTTAAGCTGATAGCTGACTTGATCTTCATTTAAGTAACGTTCATATCTTCTCTACTTGAGTTTGTATAGGCAGATGAAGATTTTCTTACGTACTGGACGAAATAAGCAGTGAGCAACTGGAGCAGTTCACGATCTAGCACAAGCACGGCCGAACCGTTCGTGACCAATGCAGTGGAGCAGCGTGCGACCAACAAAACCCCACCAATTGGTGGCACGTAACTAACACACATTGGTCACGGGCGGTTCGGTTGTGGTTGGGCTCGGTCGTGTATGGCGGTCGTTAGCAACTCATCCATGACTCAGCTACTGAAGCTCAACACGAACACAACAGGCGTGTAGGTCGTGAGCATGCATCGAAGCACGTCTAAATTTATAGAAAAAGGATCTCATCATTTCCGCTGTTCCATTCGTTTTGACGTGGTCAGATGCATGCTCGCGGCCGAAACGTTTGTCGTGTGCGGCGAACTGATAGTTGAGCCATGGAACTCGAACACCGAGAGGTTTCAGCTTAGCAGAAGCTATTCGCCCATATTTCGCGATACGGTTCCGTGTAATGGTCGCCACACACGATCGCGTATAACCAAGACCAAACATCCACCCAACCAGCAATTGGATGAAACAAGTGAGTGTTTTTTCTAGCTCGGGCGTTTTATGAAATTGCTGATTGGTGGAAGTGCGGTAGTGGTTGTGCGCAATTGTTTGTGGCGATCCAATGTACTATGCAGTTCTTCTATACCGTAAAGTGTTGCCCCGACTTGATTGTACTTTTCCCACGCAAATCGCGCTAAAATAGCAACATCTAACATGAAGTGGGAATGGATGTACATAGATGCATCGATAGATGCAGATGCATTATATGCCATCTGCATTTATTTTCATGATTGTCTCATTTGGACACAATTTGCAAACCGCGTTTGTCCATGTTTTCATAAGTTTCTCCATTGAATCCCGGGGGAAGTGGTTTTCATATTTTAGGCTTTCGTGCATGTCCGTTTTGATGTTGGACAGCGAGTCGACCTTGTAAGTAAAAATATGAAGTACACAAATACATAGGTAACGATGTTTAACCTTCCCGAATTTTTAATTTATAAAAACCAGGATTGACAGCGCTGCAAGCTTGAAAGTAAAAGGCGGCTCGGGTGGGAAAAGTCGTAGTTGTCGCGCCCATGGCCCTGGAGAACACGTAGGTATGCTATTGTTATTTGTTAACGCTAAGGCAAAATGAAAGAATTCATAGAAAAATCCGGAAATTCATTTTCATTTCTTTCATTTCATTCATTCAGGTTATTTGGATTATACAATATTTTGGCAATACAATCCTTAGGGATTAGCCATTGATCCTGGCTAGGAGCCCCACCTGTGGACTTCTGTATACAGCGTTCCTGATCTGGATCACCGGTGCACCATAAAATGACATGCTACCCAAGAAAAAAAAATTCAAGGTATAATATAATTTCTTTATTTTATTCAAATTTGTCGATTTACAACGATTTCTCCTGTCGAAGGAGAACTTTTCCGACCGTTCCGCGCTTGCCAAAAAACTGTCAAAAATACTTTTTTTTCTCTTCTCTAGAAAGTCCCTCTTAGCTACATTATTGTATTCACATCTACTTGAGAGGTTAAAGCTACGTTTACAATTCAAATTCTTGCAAGTCAGCGGTTTACATTATACTACAAAGGGTAGGTGTGCTTTTTTTTGACATTCCTGAATGGATATTTCTACACGTTTATCTTTTCCACATTGCAGCAGAACGTCGTGACACTACCGCGGCCAACGAGTTGGACACCACCACATGCTGGCCTCAAACGCTTAAAAGTTAATCTGGGGTGGACAACGTCAGAGCTGCGACGGACACCAAGTCACGGCGTTCCAAGCCAAACGCGGGTTGTATTCTCGGACATTGCACACCCCCGTCCGGGTTAAAATCGGCCTCGCGGCGAAAAGAATACCTTGTTTTGGCTTCCTTGGAGCGAAAAGAAGTCGAATAACTTCCTGTTTTGTGATGTGATGTGATGAAAAATTTGGTGAAAATCGCAACTACTCGAACAAGTTACGCAGGCTTCACAGCGCCCTAACCACGATGACATCATCACCACAAAATTCACCAGCCCATAGCTCCCAATAAGTTCCCATAACTTGCCCACACTGCGAGCAGAATTCGAAGAGGAATTAAAAAAGATACGTAGTGGCTAGTGGCGAAAGCGATCCAGTTAAAGTTAAAAAAAAAAAATTGCACAGTATAGAAAATATTATCAAAAGTTCAGTAAAAAATATTATCAAAAGTTCAGTAAAAAGAAGCAACAAATATATTTTGTTAATCACTTTTCTAAGTGGTTTTGATGAAGAAAATACTTCGTTAGAGGAAACGAGTTACAAAAATTCAGCAGACTCATACAATTTTTTACTTAGACTTGTAATTACCAAACTCCACTTTATTCTTATAAGTATAAATAGTCAAACGAACAACCGAGTCGTGGCTGAACAAAATTGGTAATTTAATTTGTGTCCATTACCTACTTGCACAAATAAATTCATTGGAAAATTAGTTGTTAGCTTGTGTTTTTTTTTTTTATTTGAAAATTCGCAGTGGAAGAAACAAAAGAAAAATCAGACGGCGATGAAGCCATTTCGAACACCATTGAAAATGAGAATCAAACCGTTAACGCTGCAGACAGTACAGAAAGCGACGTCATTGATCTTCATGAACCGATCGATATGGGATCCAAGTTCGGATGAACTAAGCGACGTCACAAAAAACTGGCCGATGATAGCAAAGAAAAGGATAAGAGCGACTCGGAAACACATTCCGCCGTTTCTACGGCAAAACCATCGATATCCCGCGGCCTGCCGCGTTCACTGCCTAATATTTTGGTCGATGAAAAGCCAATCCATATTGATGCCATTGAACGAAGCACACTGACCATCATCAATGACGTTCACGAGTATGTTGATGATACAATATTTTCTAAATACGAATTTGACCCTAGCAAGCCCGCGGAGTTCAGTCCTCAGTCTAACGAATTAAATACGAATATTAAAGACATTTTTATATAACATAAATCAAAACTGTGCTAGTGTAATTAATAGCAGAAACATTGAGAGAGGCATACATATTATCTGCTTCAAGAAACAGGGCTGATTAAGTTCAAACTATTGTATAATTCATGACAGTATAATAGAAACCAATTTTTTAATCAGGGAACATCTGGTCAATATAGACAGAGTAGGAATTCTGGCCAATTTAGGTGCAACCCATCTCAACCAATGGAAGTTGAACATATAGATCAGGAACAAGGAAATTTTCAATTTCCAGCCCAAAAACGAATCTACTGATAGTCGAATTGACCATTGGTACCAGTAAAATAAAATGTCTTATAGACACTGGTTCAACAACGACCTTACTTAACGAACAACAACTACCTAACTATAACCAATTTACTTCAACACACTTAGTGGACAAACACACATTTCCCAAGAAATCGTAATAGAATTGCCTGTGGAATTTAGCGAAGATAATCTTATGAGCTGGAAGCTCACTACTTTTAAAATAAAGAGTTTGATGGCTTGATAGGACAAACTATTTGAACACCTATGCAGGCAATAATCAATTTAGAGGAGGGATACTTGGAGGTTCACAACAAAAAAATTAAATTCTTGAACTCCTGCCCTTATAGTTACGATTAAATCAACGCTCTAAGCGAAACCGAACATATTGAAGATATAGTAAATAAACTTATCCGAAATGACATGAATCGGGAAGAGAAGCACAAACTAATTTCATTGATTTCAAAAAATAAAGACTTAATTCTTTCTAGAGGGTCAAAAACTCAGCCATGCTCATCAAGTATTGTACAACATGAGATTGTAACTACCACAAATAGTCCGATATATTCTAAAATATATAGGTATCCCTAAGCTCACGAGAAGGAAATCTCGAAACAAATCCAAGATATGTTAGAGGAAGGGATTGTCAAAGAGAGCAATTCCCCATATAATTCTCCATTGTGGATTGTGCCCGAAAAGATGGACAATTTTTGTGAGAAGCGATGGAGCTGTAGTCACATCATATTATTTTATTACGTTGGTTCACTGAATTAATAGGGCAACTGCCTTGCAAATGCTTTCCAAGTAGAGACATCTTTGAAAATGTTTTCGATCAAGTTGAACAGCAATACTTTTTTACATCGGAATGCGTTCGAAGATGAACCCGAAGGTTAGATCGGTCAGCGAAGGCTCTGTGACAATGTTGACAGCTGAACGGTTTCTCCCCAGTATGCGTCCTAATATGGATTTGCAGGATCCACGGACGGCAAAATGCCCTTCCACAAAGCGCACATTTACAGGGCAATGCATGAGTCAGAATATGCGAATTCAAGGCTCCTAAAGAAACGTACACTTTATCGCAATTTTCACAACTGAACACTTTTTTCGACTTAGCAGGACAATGCAATTGTTTATGTTTAGTAAACCAAGAGTAAGTTGAATATGATTTTCCGCATTCTGAGCATTGGTAGCGCAGTGTCCTATTACTATTATTTCTGCTATTGTATTCCACATTTGCATTTGATTCCTCGGATGAATGCCTTCTGGTGTATCTCCTTGGCATCGACAGATCAATCGGCCGAATTTCTGTAGAGAATAAACTATTTAATATCAAATTCTTATACAGCTCCCATATTTAGGCAAAATATCGATGTGTTTCTACGGCAAAACCATCGATATCCCGCGGCCTGCCGCGTTCACTGCGGAAAAATCAGACGGCGACGAAGCCATTTCGAACACCATTGAAAATGAGAATCAAATCGTTAACGCTGCAGACAGTACCGAAAGCGACGTCATTGATCTTCATGAACCCTTCGAGATGGGATCCAAGTTCGGATGAACTAAGCGACGATGTTGTCGTGGTGAGTGCAGACAGTCCCAAAAAACTGGCCGATGATAGCAAAGAAAAGCATAAGAGCGACTCGGAATCACATTCCGCCGTTTGTACGGCAAAACCATCGATATCCCGCGGCCTGCCGCGTTCACTGCCCAATATTTTGGTCGATGAAAAGCCAATCCATATTGATGCCATTGAACGAAGCACACTGACCATCATCAATGACGTTCACGAGTATGTTGATGATATGACAGTAGCAAACAAAAACTTATCATTTACGAGTTCGATTTGTATAAAATTGGCTGATTGGCGATGGAGCTGTAGTCACATCATATTATTTTATTACGTTGGTTCACTGAATTAATAGGGCAACTGCCTTGTAAATGCTTGCCAAGTAGAGACATCTTTGAATATGTTTTCGATCAAGTTGAACAGCAATACTTTTTTACATCGGAATGCGTTCGAAGATGAACCCGAAGGTTAGATCGGTCAGCAAAGGCTCTGTGACAATGTTGACAACTGAACGGTTTCTCCCCAGTATGCGTCCTAATATGGATTTGCAGGATCCACGGGCGGGAAAATGCCTTTCCACAAAGCGCACATTTACAGGGCAATGTATGAGTCAGAATATGCGACTTCAAGGCTCCTAAAGAAACGTACTGTAGGGTATGTATGCTCTGCATACTTAATAATAATTTTGGACTCGTGACCCTAATCTGTTGGCGAAACAGTAAACAAATGTTTTATTTTTTTTAAAATTTGAGACGGCCAAGATTTCCCGTGTGTGTCACCATGCATAGGAAAGAATATCTTATAATACCCCGCGGTGCATGCCCATCCGTTTTACATTACGTGTATACGGAACGAGGTCCGTTTTCGTGTGTGGTCATAAAGTATTGTAAAAGAAAGGTCTATTTTCGTTTCGTCAATAAATTTCATTTGTTTTAGGATACAAGTGAAATTGGTTAAATTGTTATCAGATTTCGGTCACTGAGGTCTGTTTACATAAATAATATTTGTAGATAATGGCTGCGTTCCTGCGAGCGGATCAGGGTTTGACATTTCTCAAATTCACCTCTATTTGCTTTCCCCTCCGGTAAATTTAGTACAGACAACTGTCACTTTTGGATCTGACAATTCCCCCTCTGGATCTGAATATTTTTCCGGTCAATTTCTAAAATCAGAAATTTTGACAGTTCTCAGATGTCACCGGCGCCTCGGTTACCAAAGCAACATAGCCAGTCATCCGTTAGCCAGCGTGCAGGACGTGTTGCGAAGTGTTTAGTGGTAGTTTGCTGCGCCTTTAGCCTACAAACCTGCTCCTTGAATAGGAAGTCGTCGTATCGGGGAACTATTTGTTCGAAATAATTTGCATTTCTGGGTCGGTTTTCGCACTCAATCCCGTCCAACAAACTCCAATCGTTTGTCATGTTGTTATCCATGACAACGCGTACAATATTTAGTATGCTTTGCTCACTATTTACAATTTGGATATCACCGAAACATCCAATAATTCCGCAATAATTAAATTTTCCATTTTGAAACTAAAAACTTGACAGATCTTTTTTGACAAGACGGCCATGTATGCCGTCTGTGGGAATATTTCTCAGATCCAAAAATTGACAGTTGTCTGTACTAAATTTACTGGAGGGGGAAGCACATAGAGGAGAAAACAGAAAAGTCAGATCCATATCAGCAGGCTTCCAGGACCGCGCCCAATAAGACCATATGTATTAATAGTTTTAAGTACATAACTAAAAATGTATAAAAAGAGAGAAATATTGAAATAGATCATCATTATCTTGACGAAATACAAATCGGCAGTATTGCCTTCTTTACCTATTAAGAAAGTTCCAGTTTTTGCAGTCGCCAACTGCAGATCTTCAAGATCAAGAAATGGTGAGTCGCATCTTTGGTGCGTTAGTAATTCGGCAGTGAATGCCTACAATATTAGCGCGGCTTGTTCGCTGTATAAACATAAACTTGCCTCCCCCATTCCTATAATACTCTCTCTCTCTCTTCTCCTCCTAATGTGTTGTCTCACTCATTACAGTACACTTTATCGCAATTTTCACAACTGAACACTTTTTTCGACTTATTTCTCTCGGAAGCAGGACAATGCAATTGTTTATGTTTAGTAAACCAAGAGTAAGTTGAATATGATTTTTCGCATTCTGAGCATTGGTAGCGCAGTGTCCTATTACTATTATTTCTGCTATTGTATTCCACATTTGCATTTGATTCCTCGGATGAATGCCTTCTGGTGTATCTCCTTGGCATCGACAGATCAATCGGCCGAATTTCTGTAGAGAATAAACTATTTAATATCAAATTCTTATACAGCTCCCATATTTAGGCAAAATATCGATGTGTTTCTACGGCAAAACCATCGATATCCCGCGGCCTGCCGCGTTCACTGCGGAAAAATCAGACGGCGACGAAGCCATTTCGAACACCATTGAAAATGAGAATCAAATCGTTAACGCTGCAGACAGTACAGAAAGCGACGTCACCATCAAGATACCACTGTTTGGATCTACTTGAATTTGCAACTATACTTTGTTACCCATATTAAAAAAAAATAAGAAAAAAAAACATATTTAATTAATATATTTAATAATAAATAATTAATATTTGTAGTCCGGATGGCGCAACGGTTAGCACGTTCGCCTTCAACGCACTGGGCCCCGGTTCGATTCCGGGGATTTCAATGTTAATAATGACATTAATACCAAAATATAATAGAAAGCGATCGTGATGGAATTAAAACTAGGGTATAAAAATAAATTATACATTAGTGATACCGGTGTCCCAAATCCGTTTGTGTGTGGTGGGGCGCATGTAATGCGGTGTGGTCTAACCGATTGTCATGTGGATATCTATGATCGGTTAAACCGTCTGTACCCTGCATAATTACCATATCTCTAGTGAGTGAGTTAGTGAGTCGTCTCCGCCGGCTCTTGGAAGTTTGTGCCACTCATTTACCGTCTAGCCGCGCGTTGTTTTGTGACGGATTCTTTTGAAATTTGATTTCTCGAGTGTTGCGCCACCCCCTCCCCCAAACATACACAGGTCGATAGAAGTGTTCATATGCTTAGAATCGCGCTAATCAGTGATCATACGGATCGACCGTCGTCCAATCGATCGATTAAGGACTTTTAAGGATTACACGGTGCGCTCGCCGAATGGTTGCATGACTCGCAGCGTCGCGACCCTAAATTGATTGCGCGTGAGTGTGCAAAAAGCCCGTTCAGAGTACGTTTCGCGGTCCTTGTGAACCCTCATCACCGGTAACGAATTCCTTTGCATCGGATGCTACAGAATTATCTGGACTTGAACAAGCCGATTACGGGGGCTCCGCCATTGGCGCGGGAGCCCGGGGTAAGATAGTATACGTAAAAGTTGCCTATCCGAATTTCTAAAATAGACTGTACCCATTTCGTATGCATGGAAATTTCAGTAGTCGGCCAGCTGACCTGGCTCCATTTGATGTCGTGGCATCGGATTTGGGAAAATATCCCACAAAACGGCTAAACGCTACTTAGTATCAACCAACGTCTTTACATGGCCAACAAATTGGTTTCCACACAACATAAATCTAAGCAACGAAGTATGGTTGACGGTTAGGGTTTCGTATCGATTCAAGAATTGTTAACTTTGTGAATTTCTAAAGGTCGGCATTGTGAAAAGGAAATTAGACTGCAACAAACGATGGTGTCAAATAGACGGCTTGGCTCTTTACTTTTGGAACTGTCCACAATATTTTAGGGAGTTCGAGCCAATATTGAAGATAGATCTTGGCAAATGTACTTCGTCCTCAATAAGAAGTGCCAATCGGGGATTTGGTGCTTGACCGCGAGTCTACGCGGACGAAAAAGGGAGTCGGGTGCCCTTGCATAAATAATAGGACCCAAAGACTGCCATCATCCACTCGAGAACAGACGCGGGCGAAAATATTTTGGTTTCAATAAAGAAGAGCAGAGAGAGGGCAATTTCTTTTAATTCGACTATTTTTAGTATTAGTTTTTTCGGGCACTGTTATCGTGACATTTCTTCGGTTGATCTTCTTGTCAGTGCCCAAGTAAATGGGATTTTTTTTTTTTGCAATCCATTTGTATAAGCGTGACTTAAACGCACAACTATTGAAATGTTCAAATTAACCAAACTTAAAAGAGAGATTTGAGAAATCTATAGGCTGGATTTAGCTTAGTGGCTTAAGTAATATTCAGGGCGAATATTGAATGGAGTCTCCAACTCGTTGGAATACAGAGCAGAGGGTGGATTTTATATTTTTATAGTACTCTAGAGATATACTTGAGGAATGGATGAAGAACATTCCAAATATGGTATATCAGTATCCTATTGGACATATACATAATATTGGTAAACAAATATTAGATATGAGATATTTTCGTACCGTACCTCCTATATCGAAAGAGAGAAAGAGTTGGGTCATGGCTTGATACTCACTCGTGACGGTTTACTAGTTTCTTTGATAGTAGCTTATATGCAAATACAGCAACGATATAATGCTATTATTATATACACCTGACTTATATACCGTGCTGAATTAATTGAAATATAGACTGTGGATGGGCAATTTAGGAAGTTGTTCAAAAATTTTCCGGAAAACACATGCATTTGGAATTTACGTAAGTGCGAAATCTTAACGGAAATACATTTTTTTGGAACCTTTTATAATACCAAAAAAAAAAAAAAAAAAATTTATATAGATATAGATAAAATTACGAATATAGATAGAATCACGAATATAGAAACATGCGCATATGTCTACTGAATTCTTCACATATGGGTATGGATTAGAATAAGCATGCAGGGCTAAGGATCATCAGGATCACATCCCCTCCCTTCTCTCTCTCTCCCGCTTGCTTGATTTAACTAGGGAGTTTCTAACCCGAATGGCGCACGAAACTCATGGTCGGGAGGGCTAAGTCGCGCCGGGCCACAACATCTGGTGCCCATAAAGAGCCGTTTAAAACCTGTAGGCTCGACTGACCTGGAGGGGAAAGGGATCTGTCCTGATTGGACGGTTTCCCTCTGTAAATATATTTTTGTTGGCCTTGGTGCCCTATTTTGTAGATTGGCTGGTGCAGCCCCAAGTCCCTGCACGGGACCTTGTTTTTTGTTTAGAGTCTTTGGGAGTTTGGTGCGTCGGCACCACCATTAGTTTCTCGTTTCTATGATTGATAATGTCTATTTACGCGGGTTTTAGTTTGTTTTGTATTTGTATTTCGGGCAGACGTGCGATAATTGTTTTTGTACGCCAATGGAGGAGGCCAATGACTGCCGTTTTCACCCACCCCGCTACTCCCGACAGCTGAGCTGGTCTGCCAGCGCACGTCAAGGGTAGGCATTGGAGAGTGGTTTTCTTTTTTTCAACATTCTGTGCTCCCAGGCCTTCACGGCCATACTAACCCTCGTCCTCCGAGTTCCATTGCTACATACTGGGCTTGCATGGCTGGTTAGTTGGTCTCGCCTCGTCTGTGGCGTCCTGGGAGTGCCTTGACAATCCACAAGCCGCAGTGGTTGATCAGGCTCACCTTCCCTTGTGGGCGGCCCTCAGCTCAACCATACGATGGCCGTGCAACGCCTATGGCTGCTAACCATTTCCGTTGCTCGCCGCCTGCTCGCCCTGCCATACTATGGCCAAGTTCCGGGAGCCAGTCCTCCTCTTTGGGAAGTGGAATGCTGGCTTTCCTCCCGTCAAGAGACATTTGAGGAGACGACTTCAACTTGTGCCACCCATGCAAGTTCAAAGTAAGACCCTAATCTGCCATAAAAAGGTGAGGCTGTTTCCTCCTGACTTCCCGGTAGGACAATCGAACGAAAACATCAATTTTTCCGCGTTTCACAGGAAGCAGTCGGACATACCTCACGAGGTAGGAAACCCTCCAGGGACGACACAAGGCAGATCAGGGCTTGTCAGGGGAGGGGAAACTCTACGTTAAAAGGATGTGGAAGGGGAAGGAACACCAGTCCTACGGTCTGCCTGGGCAATGCAATGGCGTGTAGCCTAAATCTCAAGGATTTGGAGTGCCAATGCACTCCGAAGAGTTTAAGGACTGGTGTGGTGGGGCAACAAAGATATGAGGACCCGAGATGGAGTTGGGTCCTCTTCGTCCAAGGACGAAAATGCCAAATTTTGGGCCCCACGTTGGGCGCCATTTGTGGCGATGGAGACCGGAGGACGAGGGTTTGTATGGCCGTGCAGGCCCAGACACCAGGTATCGAAGAACCACTCTCCGATAACCACCCGTGACGTGCGCTGGCAGACCAGCTCAGCTATCGGGAGTAGCGGGGTGGGTGAAACACGGCGGTTATCGGCCTCCTCCATCCATGTACAAAACGAATATCGCACGTCTACCCGAGGAAGAACTCAAAAAAAAATATAAAACTCGAAAAAACTAAAAACCCGCAATAAATCATAAAACCAACCGATAAACGCTAATGGTGGTGCCTCTGCACCAAACTCCCAGAAACTCCAAAAACCAACAAAGTCCCGTGCAGGGACATGGGGCTGCACAAGCCAAATTAAAACGGCACGAAGGCCAAAAACATATTTATAAATGGGAAAACCGTCCAAACAGGACAAATCCTTTTCCCTCTCAGGTCATTTGAGCCTCAAGATGTACAACGGCTCTATAAGGGCCCCAGATGTAGTGGGCCGGCGCATCTCTACCCTCCCTACCGTGGGTTTCGGGCGCAATTCAGGTTGAAACCCCCAATCTTAATTATTAATTCAAGCGCGAGAGTGAGAGGAGGGAGAGGCCAAAAAAATTCCGTCTAGCCTCTCATTTTTGTGATATGCGCATATATGTAGAAAGAATTCAAGTATATATACGCGCATATATCTCCATGTATCGATATATAGCATACATGTTTTTTTTCTAATGTTCTAATCTAAATAAATTCTGAAAATTCGTAACTGGAACGAAAAATAAATATTTGAAGCATAAACTTATATATTATTATTATTTGTATTTCTTGTTTGTATTTCAGTTACTAACAAAGGCACTAACCTAATTCTATAGGTGAGAAAACGAATAACCGATTTTAGTGGACGATTTGATAATAGGATAAATCATACGTGGTATTATTCATTCTTTTTTTTTTTTTTTTATTCGGTAATAATTAAGGACATTTTGAAAGGGAAAAATTTCAAATTAAATGCGCATGTAAGGATCCTAACAAGGCTTATTATCATTCATATTGTTGTGTTTTTGTTGATTAGTGAAGAATACATATTTGTTTTTGCTATTTCAATCTCAACCTTTTGTCAACATTAGACGGAAAGTTTCTGCTTTAATAATAAGAACTGCATACAATTAATTGCTACCTAAAAAGGTGTATTGATGCTGTTCTATTCTTCTGGCCTATTTTTCTGATTTTTATTTTTTATTTTTTTTTTTAAATATTTTCATCATTTATTTATTTATTAAAGGAATCGTATTATGAAATTTTAGTAATCAGATTACTAAACAACTCATTCGTAAAAGCAAAGTAAAAATATGACAAAGTGGTTCAAAGATATCTCTCAAAACCGAATATACGGCCTGATTTTTGCGAGATTGCGACGAACATAACTCATTAAAATGAAGCAAATAATTTTTGACGGAGAAAACCTCAAATTCATACGATTTACTTGGCCGCTCAGCGGTCGCAATGTTACACTATTCCAAAGAGCCCTTTTTTTCATTCATTTAAACAACTTATATCTGCGACATAAAACATTGAAATGAAGACGTCTTTTCGTTCGCCAAAACTGACCAAATCGTCAGTGAGAAAAACTCCAAACGAATATAAAAAAAAAGGAAGAGTATGCCATTGGTATCTCGCTAAATTGCCGTGTCGCTTTAGACACACGATTGAGAACAACTACACATTTTTCCCTTCTATTCATTAATTGTGCATCACAGAAGCTTTCATCCCGGGACTGGGCCTCTCTGCATCACTTTACTTACTCAACGTAAGTGACTTATCAATCTATCGAGTGCGAACCCTAGCAGATTGTTTAATTAGAATGGAAATTTATCAAAATATTCCCTTTTAAAAATAAGTTTGTTAATTGAGTGAAAGTCAATTATATCCTTCAAGCTGTTATATAAGATAATAGACCGTGTAATCGGTTCATTAAGACCATAATTCACTCTATGAAAAGGCTGAATAAAAAGATTGTTGCGCCGCAAATCGTGTGAGACATCTCTAACTACAAAGTAATTTTTAATATCTTCACACGAAATGTGAGAGCATAGCAAGTCTCTTATAAACATCGCGTTCAGGAAAGTCCTTCTATAAGCTAACGTTTGTAAACCAAATAAGGCACAACGAGTACTATAATCAGGCTTAAAACGCCAGCCAATTTGGTAAATAGCAAAACGAGTAAAATTATGTTGAATTCTCTCTATACGTTCGATATGAACATTATAGAAAGGATTCCACACAATTGAACAATATTCAAGAATCGAACGAACAAATGAAGAATATAGAATCTTCAAAGTATAAGGATCATTAAATTCGCGCGCGTTCCGTTTAACAAACCCTAACATGCTATTCGCTTTTGACAAAATGTAATCAGTATGTGGTCGAAATGAAAGCTTTTGATCAAAAATCGCACCTAAGTCGGATATCTCAGAAACTCTTTCAAGAACACTACCTGCTATGGAGTACTCATAAAAGAGAGGATTTTTTATTCTAAACGCGCTCAAAACTTTACATTTACTAACATTTAAATTTAAATTATTATCGCGGCACCAATTTTCCAATTTCTCTAAATCGCATTGCATTTTGAGACAGTCGCTTACGTCGCCAATTTTCATAGCAATTTTCATATCATCCGCGAACTGCCATACCCGCACGTATTCAAAATTTTGGATGATATCATTTACAAAAACTAAAAAGAATATCGGCCCTAAATGACTTCCTTGTGGTACTCCCGATGTACATCTTATCATAGAGCGCGATGTACAGCCGTTTAACTTCACCAATTGAGTCCTATCAGTTAAGTAGGATCTCACCCAGCTGAGAAAAGTCGACTGTATACCTAAATTTTCTAATTTGCGAAGTAATATGTTATGATCAACTTTATCGAAAGCCTTCGAGAAGTCGGTATACACAACATCAACCTGCATGCTCTCTTCCATAGAATCAGCAACAAATTTAGTAAAGGAAACTAAATTTGTTGTAGTTGATCTACCTTTAAGGAAGCCATGCTGACATGGCGATATTAACTCGCTGATCAATACATCTATTTTATTTTTAACAATTAATTCAAAAAGCTTCGGGATAGCCGATAGTTTAGCTATAGGCCTATAATTGTCTAAATGATGTTTTGGACCCTTCTTATGAACAGGAGTAATAAAAGATGTCTTCCATTCATCAAGGAAAACACCTGTAGACAATGACATATTAAAAATGTTCGTTAGAGGACGACATAATGACTGCATGCAATTCTTTAGAAAAATGTTAGGAATGCAATCAGGTCCGGCTTGAATACTAATATCAAGCTCAGTCATAGCACATAGCAGGTCATCTTCAGAAATCTGAAGAGCACTATTAAGACGTTCATGAGCCATTTGAGCAATCGGGAATCTCCCATATATTCAAAATATATACCGGAAATAAATGCGACAACTCGACAATAAATGATAGTTTGTGGTTATTAATAGGCGTATACGTTTGTGTGTTTGACTGTGGGTGTCACCAATCGTTCACAGAATATAGGTGGGTCTCACGCCCGACCCTGGTTTCACCATCGTGTCTATGCAATTGATGTTACAATTGACTCTTTTCTAATCGCAATGCATCGCGAAATTCATGGACCCTCTGACACACCATACCACACACTGGAACGGGGCCCACTTACCTGGGGTGCTCCCCTGCTGGTGGAGCACCTGTTGCAAGACTCGGGTATCCAATTGAGTACGTTTGCACCGAACGATGCTTCGATTCACCGAATATCGCGCACAATCCGTTTTTTGGTTAGGAAATGGTTTTGAGCCGCCTTTACGTTAGCTCTGCGTTTCACCCGACGGAGAGACGACGGATCAAATCCTACCGACACAACAGGACACGGCGCTAGGAACGAGAACAACAACAAAGGGCAAGAGGAGCGGCGCGCGCCATGAAAGCAACCCGAAATCAAATGCGCTCGTATGTCGTGTGTTGATGTTCAAGAGAATCCGGAATGATACTGGCCTGGCTAGTGTGTCGTTCGAACGAACGATGTTTCTTTGGCCGCCCGGGTGTATTGAAGTCGCAGCACGGTCAATGAACGATCAGACGGGGGTTACTCGCTCGCGGGCAAATTTTCCACGACAATATCGTCGGTCGTCCTTTCACATTCTACAATTGACGCGTCCCGAATTCAACTTTTCAAGTTCGTCTGCACGCGATCGCCGAAAGACATGCATGTAGCGGTCAAAATTTGTTTTTCCTTCTTCCACACTATCCTCCGCCACTCGAAATTTTCGTACTCGCGCGCGCGGCCTCTTACTCGCCAATTGTCACCGAAATTTACGTGCTCGACCCACACTAAACTAGCGGTCGACGATATTTGTCACGCCCGATTGAGCGCAAGCGGGTTACCCGACCAACGCGATCAAGGGAAATGCCCGCACTCCCCAATTTCGCACTTGCACGCGGATTTCGTGAATTTTGTTGGGACAAAAAAAACGATCACGATCAGCATGTAATCCGCCTATTTTCTTTCGGAGCGTTTTTTTTTTTTTCAATTATTTAATTGCACAGAATTATCTCGTGATAAATTATTAAATAAATAGCGCGACACACACTATTAGAATCGCGAACTATGTAAATTTCTAGACGGGGATATCGCCATTTATCGTGGGAGTCACCCCCTTCGGGAGAAAATAGTTACCGAAAGCGAAACTTCCTGGAGACACTTTGGCGAAACGCGTTGACAACAAGAAAGCAAATCGCGGCGGCGATAAATTTACGAATTGACAAAACGACGCGATGGGAGTAAACTAATCGTAAAACGAAAATTATTATCGCTTTTTTTATTATATTAAAATCTTCATGCTTTTTTTTATCTTACATATTCTTTGACGCTCATTATTCATATTTCATCCTTTTTCACAATTGATATTTTATAGGATTCGAACCAGGTTCCCATGTTTGCAAGTCCGTAGTGCTAACCGTTGCGCTATCTAGACTACAAGCAATGAGAATCACACACTCGTCGTTTCGTATTTATTGTGAATTGGCGAAATAAAATAATATCTTGGTGATAAATTAGCGAATTGAAATCTCATCGCCATTCTTTCGCCTGATGGATATCCCCCTTAATTATTGAAAAAGCGATAAATAATCTATGAATTTATCGTAAGGAAGAATCGCCATCGTATTATCTGGGAAATTGTTTGCTGGGCGGAATTTATCAAATAGTGGACGTGTATTGCAACGATAATGTATGTAGCTTTAGCCATTCGTGAGATATTCTATGCAGAGACGGACAGACGCACGGACAGACATTTGACTGATTTCATAAGGTTTTTGTTTTCACTACAAAACACTAAAATATATATTGTGAATAGTTATTTGATCTGCTGGTTTGGTTTCACACATTAACATACTATTATAATTGAAGTATTTAAAACTTAAAATTTTGTATTTTATATTTAGGTGATATTTGAAATCATTGCCATGGTTTCATTTATACTGCCTACAAGATCTATAGATGTATGATTTCATGTGTCAACACCCTTGCCTGTGAACTGCCAGGCCAGTAAACCCGCACGGCGCCTTGCAAGTAGCTGGCCTCCCAGGCCAATTGATTTCCTACAGGCATTCCAGTAGACTTGCGAACATATGTTTGCTGCCATTGGTACGCCAAAAAACGATCAAAGATCAATGTCGCCTGCAACTGAATGTCGCAATGGTAAATACGTGATAATTAAATTGACAATCAAGAAAAAATCCCAGCCAATTTGCAACTCGAATTGTGTGTGTAAACACCTACTGGCACACGTCATGCAAGCAGCTACACGCAAGGCACTTGTCGACAAGTCTACAGGCATGCCGGTGCACTGGCGAATGTAAACGAGCCATAATGAAGGTAGTAGCCATCTGTTGACAAGTAGTACAACCATAATTGACAACTAATTGGCTGCTATTTTGAATTTTGTATGGTAATTAGTATTAATATTTTCGTTGACATTTCATAAATTCAAATTCAATTTTTTAATAACAAGTCGCGACCAACGGTTGTCAAGGTGATGACACAAGGCAATGATGGTTGTTACAGTGTGTCGCACCTTCATAGAGAATGCGTCATAATGACAGTAAGCGTCATAATGATGGTGGCAGTGTGCCAATGGTATAAAACTTCAAAAATAAATTCATTGTCATTATTATCAACTTTAATGATTTAAAAACTAGCAACCTGAATTTCAACGTAACATTTGTATAAATCAATCCCATTTATTTTATATGGCTCTGACAAAGACATGAATTGACGAAAACTTGCAGCTTTCTGGTAACTCCTACGGAAACTTTCCTTGTACTGCTCCCATACAAAATTACTGCCAGTACCAGGGAGTGCAACAGGCCCTGCTTGGTCTTGATGCTGAGATAACTGCTCTGCCAGATTTTGGACAGCATGCCGTATGCGCGTTTAGCCTGGTTGATACGACGAGCGATGTCCTGCTCCCTACCACCATTTTCGGCAACAATGCTACCCAGGTAGACAAAGCTGTCCACCTTCTCCACAGGCTGCCGATTAATATTGATGGCAATAGGTGTCGGATTTCTTTTTCGCAACGGCGGACTAAGAACCTTGGTCTTGTTGGTATTAATCTTTAGCCCAACCTTGCTTGCCTCCCTCTCGAGATCTAACGCCATTGCGGACAGATCCATGATTTTGTGGGAGAGTAGGCATATGTCGTCAGATGTCAAAGTCCATTGAATTCCTCTGTCGAGTCCGGATAGAGCTGCATACAACACGTCGCCGATCACTATGAGAAATAGGATCGGTGAGAGAATGCACCCCTGCCGAACTCCACTGCGGATCTCAAAGTCCCCCGACACCTTACCTTTATGCAAAACGCGACATTTCGCGCCGTCATAGGTTGCCTTAATAATAGCCACAAGCTTCTCAGGGATGCCTCTCCTGCGCAAGGCATCCCATATAAAATCCAGGTTCACACTATTGAAAGTCTTGTCGAAATCGATGAAAAGCAAGTGTAGCGGAGAATCGTACGCAGCTCATTGCTCAATGATGATTCGCAAGTGTTAATGTGATCGACACAGGAGAATCCAAATCGAAAGCCAGCCTGCACTTTATCAATTGGGTTTTCTAAGTGGGCCTTTAGTGTTTCCAATACGAATTTAGCTAATCTTCTGGCAACGGCAGGACATGAAGCACACAAATGCCTCTCAAATTATTACAGTTTGTTTTTTCAATCACTGGTTCATCAATGTGCACGCCCCCACTGAAGTTAAAGAAGACGCAGTAAAAGACGAGTTCTACGCCCGCCTTGAAACTCTCTTCGACTCACTTTCAACAAACGACGTCAAATTGCTGCTGGGAGACTTTAACGCGAAAGTCGGAAATGAAAGTTGGCACCGGGGGACCACTGGAGGCCATAGTCTCCATGAAGAATGTAACGACAACGGCCAGCGACTTATCGACTTCGCCTGCAGCAGGAATCTAGTCGTAAGCTCTATGTGTTTCACGCATTGATGCATTTACAAGCAGTCCAGATCATCACTTGGTAAGAAGATGACCTTCAGATGTAGAATTTCCTCAGTGCACCAATCGAGAGCCAGCCTCCCCAAAATCTCTGCGGTTGATAAGCTTCTCAGCGATGCTACGGCGGTGGCGTATACTACCGCCCTTGAGGCAAGACTATCACCTATGCTATACAACATCAGCAACACAGGCATCCATGCGTTCTGGGAAGAACTCAGGGATACCATCAAGGATATCGCAGAGTAAGTCGTGAGATATAAAGCCCGGCGAGCGCGAAATGACTGGTTCGACGAATAATGCAAAAATTCACTTGACGCGAAAAACGAGGCCTACTGACAATGGATTCAACGAGGAACCACAGCCAGAAGAGATAAATACTCGTATGACGAGCTACGGCGAATATCGAATAGAATAATTAGACGTAAGAAACGTAAATACTTTGACGAGCAGTTGCTGAATATAAACGAAAACTTAGCTAATAGGAACACCAGACAAGCATACAAACTAGTAAATACAATTAAGAACCGCTACCAACCTTAGCCTTTGTAAGGACCAGGATGGAAACATCATCAGCGACACCGATGGGCCTCTTATTTTGAAGAGCTTCTGCACCTACCATCTAACATCCCCACACAAGAAGCTCTCGACCATATTGTTGATCCAGGCCCACCCATACAACCCCCGACAGTAGACAAAGTTGATCTCGCGCTGCGGTCACTAAAACGAAATAGCGCCGGGCGCTGACGAGATTCCAGCTGAACTGCTAAAATTCGGTGGAACGGGTCTAGCTGATGCCATACATCAATTGCGAGTATGGGAGGACGAGGAGATCCCAGACGATCAGCTCTTTACGGTCAAACTGATACTTCAGAAGTGCTCGGAATACAAGGTAAACGTATACCAAATCTTTATTCGGCTTCAAGGAGACATTGTATCGATCGTGGAGTAATGTACAACATCATGCTGCAATTTGCTATACCGGCAAAATTAGTGTGACTGACTAAGATGACGATGACCAACTCTGTCTCACAAGTCAGGATACATCATAGACTTACTGATCTATTTGAAACACGCACTGGTTTGCAACAAGGCGATGAACTGGTACCGACGCTCTTCAACCTAGCACTGGAATACGCTATTCGGGCTATGAATATGGACAACAGCAAGACGCTACTCATCAAGTCGACACAATTAGCAGCGTACGCCGACGACATCAACATCATGTCCCGAAGATTGACCGACGCAGAAGAACTGCTAAAGTTGGACTACGTATTAACGAGGGTAAAACTAAAATAATGATGCAATCGGTGACAAGGACACCTGCACAACCGAGCATCAATGTGGGGGACCTCAACATCGAGTTCGTGAACAACTTCATTTACCTGGGTTGCAACTTGTCAAGGGACGCCAACGAAACTGACGAAATCAAGCGACGGATACAGCTAGCTAATAAGACTTTTTTCTCGGTTCTCCCCATAATGAAATCGAAGCATGTGCACAGAAACACGAAGCATCCGCGTGTACAAAACCATTATAATATACGACCAGTGCTATGCTATGGCTGCGAAGCATGGACCCTGGACTAAAACGACTTCAATGGGTAGGGCATCTACAAAGAATGGAAGATGATCGCGTGACCTACATCATCATTGGCTGCATTCATGTAAAAAATTTTCGCTACGGAACGCTACATCCCCTCTACTACACATTTGAGGAGACGCTACCTGTCAACATTTCTTTCGTGATTGAACCGCTACAATGGTGGTTATGTTAACATGTTGAAATCCTCTCCACAACTTTCGTTCACCAATTTTCCACTGCAAAACATTTCTTTGGCACTCACGAAACAAAGAAATATCAAATCAAACGACAAGAAGACAGTGAATTTACACAGATGGGGATTCCATTTGCACTTTTGAGGTACACAAACGTCACAACCCACATACCAGCTGCGAATTGTCAAATGTAGCGGCTACATGCCCAGAGAGCGTAAAAAATTTCTGCTACCAAGGGGAAGTAACCGCTCCGGAGCGGATGGAAGGAGCGGTTGCAATCACGACCGGGAGGGGTTGAAGCGCTACGGAGCGCTCCGTAGCGATCCGGATAAAACGAGCGTCGTGAATGCACTCGTCCACCGCAATCCCAACGCAAGCAATAAGCAATAATTTATATAGAGCACATATTCACGGCATACTTCATAATAATTAAATTGTCTACACATCTACTTGCAAATGGAATCGCTTTATTCGCAATTTGCAAGTTACTGTGCACATAATTTCTATTATTGATTATGCAGCTGATATGTTTTGTTATGACCTACATTAATTAACAATATATTAAGACATGTCGACAACAGTACTCGGGTTTTGTCTTCTTTAACTGTTGTATTGTCAAGTTGATTATTTTTGCAATAAAAGTGTTCTTTTGTCGAAGTGAAATTGCGTTCGCCTTATTTACCATGTTCTTGGGAATAGTTTTTATATATCTCGTGCGTAAGAGAGTAATGAATGCAGAACGAGTCAACGGAGCGAGACTGCGAGGACGACCGAGATCTCGTTGAGAGAGCTCAGTAGGTGTGGACGCCGCGCAGCTGCTGGGCTCCCAAAATTGGAGGATGCGGTCACGTGAGCGAGATAATTGGAGGGCAATGATCCAGGCGGCCAAGGCCCGACGTCGGGCTGTCGTGCCACGATGATGATGATGAAACAAAACGACAACGATAGGCGCATACACTCTGCGATCGAACTGCGATACTTCCACCTGCGATGGGTCGGTTTATCATCCTGGTATGGTTCAGAGAGGACTGTTGCACCCGGACGGTTTGTGGTGTCCAGCTCTGAATGGCCAGTATGGATTCTAGCGAGATCGGTCCACCCCAGATGGGTTGTGTAATTCTCCTAGAATGTGTTCATGGGCAGTGTCCACCCATGGATTGGAGTAATACTCCGTAACGAACCGTATTGGTGTGGCGACTTCACTTGAAACGCCATACTTTGAATGTTTACTTTAATTCAGTTAGCATGCAGCTTTACGCAGTTCGCCTGTGGTAGTTGTTGTGGACTAGTTTAGTACATTTTCTGGCAACCTTTTAGTTTCCGGGGCCCGGGCTGGGGAAATCACTTTTCGCTCGGATTTTTGTCACTTTTCACTTGCGTCACTCTAACAGTAACAAAAACAATTTAATTTTTAATTTTTGTTTTAAGTTTTGATTTTTTTCTTTATTTTTTTTTTTATAATTTATACTGAGTGTTTGGAATGTTGCATGCATGGAAAATTGAAAAATTCGCAAATTCCTTTGCGTGGGCTTCGCTCACTACGCTCGCTCCGCGCTTAAGGGATCGCAACCTTCAGTATCGCATAAACATGAACGCTCGCTCTGCGTGCAACAACGTTTTCATTAGTTTTAAACACACCAAACACTCAGTATAAATTATTAGAACAACAAAATAAGGAAAAATACGGATATTTTTAGTTTCCGGGGCCCGGGGCTGGAGAAAACACTTTTCACTCGGATTTTTTGTAACTTATCACTCGCGTCACCCTGGGACTCTCAAATTTGCAAAAAAAAAAAATTTTTTTTTTATTTTCATTTTTTTTTTTAATTTTTTTTATTTTTAATCTTAATTTTTTTTTCTTATGTTATGTTCTAATGATTTATACTGAGTGTTTGGTGTGTTTAAAACTAATCAAAACGCTGTTGCACACAGAGCGAGCGTTCATGTTTGTGCGATACTGAAGGTTGCGATCCCTTGCCCACGCAAGGGAATTTGCGAATTTTTCAATTTTCCATGCATCCAACATTCCAAACACTCAGTATAAATTATAAAAAAAAAAATAAAGAAAAAAAAAATCAAAACTTAAAACAAAAATTAAATTGTTTTTTTTTACTGTTAGAGTGACGCAAGTGAAAAGTGACAAAAATCCGAGTGAAAAGTAATTTCCCCAGCCCGGGCCCCGGAAACTAAAAGGTTGCCAAAAAAAATCCGCTGGTTAATCTGTAAATCCGGGTAGCGATTGAGATAATTTACAAAGTTATGTTGTCGGCGTTGCAGAGAAACGGGGCCGGCCCCAAAAAATGGAAATACTTTTACTTTTCAGCTGATTGGGACGATGAGAGCTCCGTTTTTCAGAAGACGGACTGCTTGTAGTTTTGTTGTGATATGTTTCTTGGGGAAAACTCAAAACACGAGTTGTACAAGAGTTGAAATAAACAAGCAGATAAACACTTAAGGCTTTGGCACACAGAAAGCCATCTGTTGCGGCGGGCAGCGATATCTGATCGCCGCGATCGCATCATCTCTGTCACACACGAGGCGATATGTCGCGGCGACATAGCGATCTGTCGCGACGCCAAGCGATCCGTTGTACAAAATTACAAAATTATCGCGCGATCCAGGCGATCTTTTTCAGTTGTATCTGGAGTTGTTTTTCCATAATGCCCGGTTCACATTATTCCAGTCCAGTAATCCAGTCCAGCGATCCAGTCCAGTGCTGGACTGGATCATATCGTCTACATGATTCCAGTCCAGTAGTCTGGCGAGTGTGTTGTTTATTCGGTAACTATAGTAACAATGATTTCTGGGCGAGCTGGAATCAAAAAGTAGACCGACAATCCAGTCACTGGACTGGATTACTGGACTGGATTACTGGACTGGATTGCTGGATTGAATTGCTGTCCAGTGCCGGTTCACATTATTCCAGTAGCAGTCCAGCGCTGGACTGGATTACTGGACTGGATTGGTTACTGGAATAATGTGAACCGGGCATTAATGGGAGAGTTCTTCTTTCGATTGTATGCAAATAAATATTAAAAAATAAAATTGTTTAATTGAATACTATTTAGACGCTTTTTATGGTTTCGCCAAGGAGTTGAAGAGTATGGAAAATGAGCGAGTGTACGAAATTTGTTTTAATTGTAGTACAGTGTATTATAAAGAAGCTCCAGCGACACAAACCAGCATCACAACGCCGGACTGGCAGAATAAGTTGTTGTATATTTTTCATAATGGGTGAGGAAACAGAAAGACTTATCGAAAAAGTGAGGAAATATACGTATTTGTACGATACTTCGCATGAATTGTATAAAATTATAGTGGAAAAATCAGAAGCCTGGGATGAAATTGCAAAGGAACTAAACATTTCTAGAAGTACGAATACGTATTTATGTATTTTGCCTGGACATGCGCAAATATACAAAAAATATGTCTTCATGTGATTGCAATTCCCTACTGAGACGGTGGTATTCTCCAAGTTCTTCTCTTTTTCAATAATTGGGTGCACCCAATAACGTCTCTTTTTCCTGGTACACTGTAATGCTAGAAGAAGTAGGAGTTCCTCCTCGTCAGAACTACTACTCATTTTTACAAAAAAAAATCCTCAAAATACTAACATACATACATAATACACGAATCCGTAACCGTTTTGGAGATACATACATATTTACCTTGAAAATTGAACTTTTTTGTATAGAATAATCCAGTGTTAAAATTGTACGTGGACTCAATTCCCGCTTTAGGCAGTAGACACCTACTCTGATACAGCATAATAATTTTTTTTTTATATTTACAGGACACTCACATTTCAAATTTAGCGTGAACGACTCGTCGTCAAAATTTGGGGCCTCAGATGCTAAAATCCTACAGATCAGGGACAATAATCCCAAAAGTTTGAACAAATCTACAATTCCAATTGGATTCTCTTTCAAATGTTTAACTCAACTTTGCTGGAAAAAGGAGTCCCTCCAGTGCTAGTTCACGGGAAAAAGAATCCATGACTTTGTTCTTAGTTGGTAACTGGGACTGGATTGCCGCGCAGTCGCCTATTAAGTGGAAGCAACCGTAGCGCAGAAATGCACATTGTCAACAAGCTAACGAAGATGAAAAACTCGTCTGTTAGATGCCCTGACGGGCGTACATAAAATATATGTTGCGTACAAAATAATGTGTAGATACTAGATAGGATAGATTCAAGGTAACCACAAATAATCCAGAATGAAACCGGAATATAGAGGGCTACGCCCGCAATTCGAGGGTTTTGTAGCACGCGCTTATTTTGGTATCTAAATATTGGCTCCCTGCTCTTCTTGGTACCACTCAGCTGAATAAAAACACCATAATTAAATGTCTTACCCATGATATAGTATCTTACATGCCAATTCACAAAAAGACTGCATCTGCAACCTCTCAAAGTAATAGTTTTAATACGAGAAGCTGTAGATAGATATGTATGTATACGAGATAAACTGTCCTACTCTTCGAGATGCTTAACCATTCATGTTAAGACGACATTGCAAATTGCAAACTTGTGTAACGGCTTCGAAATTCAGGGCGGCTGGAACAAATTACGGTCTAATGTTTTTTCCTCCTCCACTGTTCCCCTTTCTACAAATCTGAAGAAAATGCCAAAAATGGAATCTACTCAACATTACCTTTCTCACGACACCCCACTTGGTTATACCAGTGGATAAAAAAAAATTGACCTTAATTTCGCCTCTGTGTGGACCCCCCCCCCCCCCCCCTCTTAAAGTTGGCCAATTACAACACAACGCTTTCACCAGCAAATTATAGCATTTCTACACATTCCCGCCGAATTATGTGTGCAGCTTCAGCCGTTCGTAAGATATTCTATGAACAGACGGACAGACAGGTATTTGACCGATTTTGTAAGATTTAAGACACAAAACCCTAAAAAAATTAATTGTGTGAATAGTTATTGTTAGGATCACCAATCACCAATCTTCACCCTTCCATAGTTGGTTCATTAAATAACTGCAATTCGCACTACGAAAAACAACATGCAAGTAGTACACGCATATCTATGCGTGAGGCCGGTAGGTGTATTTTTTGTATGGATAGTGTCAAAATGCATAACTTTAAGTCAATGTACTATTATTAAATATCATGTCATTGAAATGAAACTTAAAGATATTATTGCCTATGATGTTCGTTATCATTAGCCATCAATATTTTTGACCTCAGGTGTGCTTGAGGGGTGCAGGGGTGTGCTAACTGCAACTACAGAAATGTACTATTATTAACCTTTTTGGATGAGATTTAAAAATTCTATTATTTTTAATTTTCTATGCTAGTGAAATGCCGCTTTTCTGTAAATTTTCATATGTCTAGCTATAACGGTCTCGAAATGCAAGGGGGGGGGGGGGGACAAACTCGGACCACATAGTTTCCCCTCTCCCTCTTTTCTCCTTTAATCAAATTTGAAAAAAATTCCAAAAATGGAATGTACTCGACGGTACCTTTCTTACGATACCCCACTTGCCTACACCAATCGAAAAAAAAATTTCGACCTTCATTTCCCCTCTATGGGGACCCCACCTTAAAGTTGACCTATTACGACGCATCGCTTTCTCCAGAGAATAATATGTAGTATTTCTACATATTTCCACCAAATTTCATGCATGTAGCTTCAGCGGTTCGTGAGATATTTCATGGACAGACGGACGGACAGACGGACAGACGGACAGACGGACGCATGACCGATTTCATAAGGGTTTTGTTTTTATACAAAACCCTAAAAAACGGGCAACTAAGAATTTAAAACTTCTTTTAATTACCTTGTGCACTCCTTAACGTCGCATGTTTCTTCAACGATTGATTCCCACAACATTTTCACTAATTAATTTGATTTACGATTCGCAGAAGAATAGAAAACAGGAGAAATCTTTTTTCTTTTCACTATCACTTTTTGTAACGACTATTTTGTCCCAAAAAGATAGTCGCACACATATATATTTTTTTGGATCAGTGTCCTGCGGCCGGGGAGGGAAATTTCGAAACGAAGGAAAGGGAATCGCGGCGATTTAAGCACAGGCGCAGAATGTCCAAAGAAATTATCCAATAGTCAGCATTTTGTCAGTACTTTTATTGCATTCAACACTAGTCACTGCAATTGTAATCATTTTTATTATATTTTTTTTACAAATTTCAATTGCACACTTTCACGAATTGGATCGATGATGACGACACTATATCCGTTTTTGTTTTGCTACGTCGCAAGTAAATCCGTGTAACAAATCTGTGTGTATTGTTGCATCCACATGTTTCTTCTGGATCTGGACTGGATGGTTGGTCTTCGACTTCGACGTACACCAGCCCATTTGTTTTCTTTGTTTTGTACATACATACATACATACATACATATCATGGTGATCTTGGATGGCGTTGGCGGCGTTGGCTTGGATCATTTAAAAAGTGCCAACTCTTCGAACATTCAGTGGCATGAAAAGATTGTTTATATAGGCAAACTTTTGGCTTTTATTGCACCCATGATTTTTAAAAGCGTATTGAGTTTCATGTGTTTAGGTTATCACTTCCCGTTGATAGCTTACAGCGACCATCCAATGCTGAGTAACTATTATTATACCCTTCACGGATGTGATAGGGTATATTAAATTTGTCATGAAGTTTGCAATGCAGAGAAGGAAGCATCTCCGATCTAACTATGTATATGTATATATTTCTTCTTTCAGTATGATGAGACGATTCGATTAAGCTTTGTCCGTCTGTCGGTCTGTCCGATTCTATGCAGCAAACTAGTCCCTCGGTTCTAAAGCTATCGAACTGAAATTTTGTGCAAAGGCTTCTTTCTATTGCACGCTGTAAATATATCGGAACCAACGGAATCGGACCACTATGTCATATAGCTGCCATAGGAACTTTTTTATTTCTAAAGATATCTTTACCAAATTTCATATTATTGAATCAACTTCTTAAATTTAATTGAAATCGGCCCACTATTTCATACACCTCTCATAGAAACAGTGAAATCGGAACAAGTTTTTATAAGGGTATCATGCTTTTGGCAAGCTAGCCGAAGGCTAACTTCTTTTTCTTAACATCGCATCTACCCACACAATGTACAATACATATGTACAATATACATACATATGTATAGGTATATGCAATCAGTTTTATTATGAGATGTATCCATCGTCATCGTCAGCCGATTTTTGCTTGAATTCATACCAAAATGTTATTCTATAGCAAACTATTGGCGTATGTATGGAAACTATGGGATTAAAAAACAAGCTAGCCGAAGGCTAGCTTGCCGAGGGTATGATACCTTTTCATACCTTCGTTTTGACCTATGGTGCATTTGGCACTTTGAAATTAGTTAAAACTTGTTCCGATTTCACTGTTCCTATGAGAGGTGTATGAAATTGTGGGCCGATTTCAACCAAATTTATGAACGCAATTTGGCAGTCAATATGACTGAATAATATGAAATTTTGTAAAGATAAGTTCAGAAATAAAAAAGTTTTTCAAACAAAAACTTGCTTTTGGAACGGTCGTTTCTATGACAGCTATATGATAGAATAGTCCGATTTTAACCAAATTCGGAAATGTGGTTTGGCTAAAAATACTATTGATTAGTGTGAAATTCAAAAAAGATACCTTTAGAAATAAAAAAGTTTTTCTCACAAAGACAAATTTTTGGACCGGTCGTTCCTATGGCAGCTATATGACGTAGTGGTCCGATTCCGTTAGTTCCGACATATTTACAGCGTGCAATAGAAAGAAGCCTTTGCACAAAATTTCAGTTCGATAGCTTAAGAACCGAGAGACTAGTTTGCTGCATAGAACCGGACAGACCGACAGACGGACAAAGCTTAATCGAATCGTCTCATCATACTGAAAGAAGAAATATATACATATACATAGTTAGATCGGAGATGCTTCCTTCTGTGCGTTGCAAACTTCATGACAAAGTTAATATACCCTATCACATGCGTGAAGGGTATAAAAAAGTCTCAATATTTTTTTTTTTAAATGGTTCGTTCGCCTAGCAAAAGTCTGTAAAGTTGGATTTGTTTATTCTCCCAAGTAGAGCAAATTCATTCCAATTCAATAGAATGATTACAGTCAACATCTGAAATCTTTTACCTTGACATGGATATTGTTGTGATAAGTAGACATAAAAAAAATTGCAATGGCGGTGTTTATGCCGTGGAACTAAAAGGAGATTTAAGTAGATCAATTTAGTGCTAGTTGTTGTTGTAGCAATGGTCAGAATTCCATGTGTTTGTTTGTTACATGCCTTTAGTTTTGTCTTCGTTTTCGTTCCCGGTGTTGAGGGATAGAAAGTTAGCTGCCTCAATTGGGTTCTCCCACAGCGATCTAGCAGTCAGGTGCGTGGGTGCAGCTGGGCTGTGATAGATAAGTATATGGTTTACGTACGTCGTGAGGGGTTCCGTAACAAGCAGGACAGATGTTTGAGACGTCTTGGCCTATGCAGGATAGGTAGGAGTTCAGTCTTGAACAGAACACCAGCCTGACCGAAATTGGGCGAGTGTTGTTCTCGTAGCTCTCGGAAGTCTTTCCTCTTCCGGGGATATCATTGGTGGTATGGACGAAAGAACTGGATTTGAGGCTAAGTTTGCCATTGACTTGTTGACCTCCTCTCGATGTATTGCTGCGATGGCCGACCTACGTATGTGCGTTACTATCATGGTTCCCTTTTGTATCTCTGGACGTCTCTTTCAAGGTCCCTCAGGTCGCGCCTGGCATGTCTGGGCGGCGGCATTTTGTCCATGAGATTGACGTTAGGGTGATCACTACGATAGCAACCCACCAGGTATTGCTTGGCAAGAAGCTGGTTGTGGTCCCTTAAAGGCATAATCCTAGTTTCCTGATGTAGGTGGCCCTGGGGTGACATCAGGAGACAGCCAGTTGCAGTACGGACAGCGGCGTTTTGGCACGTTTGAATGTTATTCCATTGTGTGTTAGGCGGCTATTACACTATAAAATTTCTTTAACAAACATCTTTGATGAACGATATTTTACAAGAACTTTTATGAATGATATTAGCCGCCTAAAGGGGAAGGGGTGCAAGCTTGTAAGAAAAGTAATTGAAACAAGCAACGTTCATGTCGCAGATCTTTTGTTAGGCGGCTATTACGCTAGAAAAGTTGTTTGAAAATGTCTTTTATAAAAGATATTTGTAAAAGAACTTTTATAGTGTAATAGCCGCCTTACAGAGATTCTGTGGCCATACTGGAGCCGCATAGTTGGATAATGACCTTCCGACTGCTTTGTATGTGACCAGAAGGGTCTGTTTATCCTTGCCGCAGGTGCTACCCGCCAGGGCTTTGAGGATCTTATTCCTACTACGCATCCTATCGCACACTGTTGACGCATGGGGTGATGATGTGGCCATGCTATCCAGCGTTACTCCTAGGATTTTAGGATGGTTTATGGTAGGAATTATGATTAAGTTGCCGTGGAAAAGTGTTGTTTACATTCAGATGGCACGTGATAAATTTGTGAGAGAGCCGTTCGATTTTAATGCAAAATGTTGAAATACATAAGTATATAAGTATTTTATTTAAACTTTTTTGTTTTGTGAAGTGTAGGAATTAGTGCGAAAATACGGATATTAAGTTGACGTTTCGGGCATACCGTTTTGTTGGTTGTTTAACAAGTCAATCAACTGACGATTATGCTTGGACGACTTCAATTTGAGAAGCAACTTTTTATATTGATTATTGATGCCTTATTATCTACATAGGTAAGTACGCTGATGATGTGTTTGTCCACTTCCACTGGAGGTTCCCCATGAGATGTCGTCGCCGTTCTGCTACGTAAGTAGGGCTTTAACAGATTTTATACATTTATATTCTTATTCTCATAGGAACTGTAAGACCAAGCTTAGTTTTCACTTAAATTGTATTGCGTAGAAATATCAATGAGAAGGCCGTCCAAGGGTATCTTTCTATCTTTGGAAAGAAAGTGCGCTACATGGTCTCCTCATATTGCATATAAATTAGTTATGCGTTTATTTATACAACGCATGTAGTGCAGGCGTACTCTTTTTCTTACTCTTTCTAAAGTAAGAAGGATACGTCGCTCGAGTAGTTTAAGTTGACTTGGGTCAGTCTTGTTCCCAAGTCAGTGTAGTGTGGTGTAACCACATAGTTAACTAAATGACATAGTGAATTGTGGTTCGAGTATATTGAGAATTTGGTAAGTAGACTTACTGAGTGCTAGATAGTAATTATAATAGATAGTGCATGAGCCTTTAGCATGGAATTTTTAATTAACTACTCGTTATTTACAAAGTGATGTTGTGCTCGTGAGAATACTCCCCAGAGGGTGTGATCGCGTTTTTAGTTTTGTCGTGGCAAGCCGATATGTCATCTCCTGCGGACGTGCAGTTGATGATATATTGGTAAGAATTGCCGTTTTATGTGTTTGTCTGATTGGCAGTGTGATTGGCGGGATCCCAGATCATTTTGTAAGAGCCGGGCCCGTAGCGATTTACCGGTTAGGCTGGGGGAGTCAATGGTTTGATTGGCGGGATCCCAGATCGCTATGTGAGGTCAAGGTTTAAATGATTTACCGGTTAGGATGGAGGAGTCAATGTTGTGATACACTGGCCAATTAGTATGGCTGATGTAATCCAGATCACTCTGTAAGAGCTGCGCCCGTTGCGATATACCGGTTAGGCTGGGGGAGTCAATGGTTTAATTGGCGGGATCCCAGATCGCGGCGTGAGGCCGAGCCTTGAGTGATTTACCGGTTAGGCTGGGTGTATTCAGACATAAGTTAGTAATTTTAAATACGTAAATGCGAGAACTGTTAAATAACGAGTAGTAGAAGTAGAATTCAAGCTCATTGGTTGTTTTTAATATATTTGCAGGCTCGGTCCACCAATGACACACACCCGATCCAGCCTCCTGACGACGTTAGTACATATTTGCTGGTATATGTTGAATAAATGGATAAATGGCTATCACCAAAAAAATCGTGTATGGATATTTTCTTGACCATATTTTGATATGGTCTTACACAACAATGGTTGTGTAATTGAAGTGATCAATTGCGTTGAAAATTCCCGCACAAACTTCTGTTAATACAACAACGTTATCTTTTTTTAGGGTTTTGTAGTAAAAACAAAACCCGTATGAAATCGGTCATGCGTCCGTCTGTCCATGAAATATCTCATGAACCGCTGAAGCTACATACATATGTATATGAAGTTTTGTGGGAATATGTACAATTATTATTATTCGCCGGAGAAAGCGATTCGTTGTAATAGGCTGACTTTAAGGGGGAGGTCCCCATAGTGGGGAAATGAAGGTCAAAAAATTTGTTTTCATCATTATATATATAGTATATACCTATGTATAATTTAAACGGAATGATTTTTGAATAAAAAAAAGTATAATAACTCTTAACAGGGTAAAAAACAACAATTTTTAAACAAAATTGAGAGTTACGATGATAAGAAAATGGCAAACAAACATTTTTTTTCCATACTTTGCACGTTAAAAATTCAAGTTTATGGTGCCCTATTTATAGGACACTGGCAAAGAATGGGTTAAGCGCTGAATAATCGGCAAATACCAGGGAGGCTTTCGGGAGAGCGATTTGCTCTGTAAAGGCTTAACCCAAATAGTACTGTAGTAGCAACGCCAAACTTTACCTCATTATAGTTTCGGGGTGGTGGTTTTATCTTTTATAGTAGGGCCATAGCTGAGAGGGGGAAGTCATGGGAACCAAACCTTAATTTACACCCAAATGTAGGTAAATACCAAAACTCGTTTCTTAATTACACATTTTATTAAGTATAAAAATATTAAAAACAATCTCCACCCAGTTTACATATTTAATAAATGGAAAATATTGAATACGACCACTAGACCAACCAATTTATTGTCAAAACACTATCCGAATTTTTACTATTCTTACTTTACAAACGAATGTACGAGAGAAATTCGTTGCCGAGTCCAGTTATGAAACACTATGGCGAAATGCTGAACTGATATTTGTATATGAACGTGCCAAAACCTACAATGCTACAACTATCCTTAAATATTGGCCATTGGGATCCCGTGCAGTTGACTGGTCGACGCCGATAGGAGCTTCCTGGGACGAACACAAATTTACACATTCACTTGGTATGATCCACAATTTAACTACATTGGGCCGTTATTTGATCGTCATCATTGATCCACAGATTAGCGGGATTCCGGCTATTACTTCCATCAGGAATGCACGGACAAGGGCTATTACACTAAAACTGAAGACAGTCACGATTACGAGGGATGATGTTGGCCTGGATCGTACATCCGGACTTGTTCAATCCCGAGGGGCGAAAGTACTTTGCCGACGATTATCACGTGAAAAATTTCAAGGGAACGACCAAGGATGTGGTAGTTTGGAACAATATGAATGAACGGTCGGTATTTAATGGGCCGAAGATAACTATGTTGAAAGATCTAATCCATTTGGGTGGTTGGAAGCATCGACATGTACACAATATGTACGGACACGTTTACGTGATGGCTACGTTTGATAGTTTGCGCGGACGTGTTCCAGCCATTTTTGCGATCACATGCTCAAATCGACACGAAGCCATGACTGTTCCCCGAAGAACGAAGCAGATAATCAGAGCCGCTTTGCGCAAACGCTAGTTTCTTGCCGGTGTGGTAGATGTTTTACGAGCATCAGCGCGATGGTTATCCGGTGATTCCACCACTATTCGCTCACTAACCGCAGGATAAGGACACTTTTTCCATTAACAATGAACATTTGTTGGAATACAGACTTTGATTCGTCCTGTTATGTAGGAAGGTGCTATTAATTTGGATGTCTACTTCCCGGCCAAGGAGGAAGAGGATTTGAAACCAACTCAGCCGCAAATTAATGTGGAAAGACGGTACAGAGATAGAGTAGAATGGAACAGGCGCCAGAATCTTGTCAAAAAAGGCAGCTGATTTTCCACTGCATTAGCTGAGCTTTCTACTGGATTTACATATTTTGAGCGTTGCATACGCTAAGGTTAAATTTAGTATCCCGGTTAGGTAACGAGCAGTTTAACCAGATATAGAGAAAACGGGACATATTGTAATAAATGTAGACCGGTTATGTTTGGGAAGGTCGACTTAATTGCGCAAGTTTAAAAAAAAATGGTAAACGGTTTCAAAAAACGCTAAAAAAAATGTACGTAAAAAAATCGGGGTCGGTGTGAACAAAAAAAAATTGAAAAATTTATATTTTTGCATCGATTCCACAATGTGTGCGGAAAGTACCACTAAATGATATGCCACACCATTCCGCATACAATTAAAAGTAAAAAATGTGAAGAAACATTTTTCGATTTCAGAAGTTTTGGGTTCCTACAGGCGGTTAAATGTTTGAACGTTGCAAAATGAAAACTATGTAAGATAAAACACTGAGATCATCATCCTGGCGCGATAGCCCGACGTCGGGCCTTGGCCGCCTGAAAAAAACACTGAGATAAGACGCCAATTGCAACTAACATAGCTATATCCCGTGCATTAATTAATTATCAAATTTTCACGAATTAAATTTTGAACTTTAGAGCAAAGTGTTAGCTGCTATTAACCTGTTATCAGTATTCTAGCTTACATAGTTTTCTATTTATAGCATTTTTATTATAGAAATGTGCGATTTAGACACTAAAATGCCTGTAGCAGCTTAAGGGTTAAGAAATCATAAAACTTTCTTTACTATTTTCTACTTATAATTGTATACAAAATGGTGTAACGTATCATTTAGCGGCACTTTCCACACATACTGTGAAATTGATTTTTTTCTCTCGATTTTTCTTATGCACATTTTTTCCTGGAATTTTTGAAAACCGATCACTATTTTATTAACTCTTGCACAATTAACTCGACAGCAAACCGTAAATTTTCAACAAATACTTATCTAAAATATTACTTACCAACAAATGATTCAATCAAAGATGAGTGTAGTACATGTGGAACATGTATTTTTCCTCTCCAATGCATCGAAATGTAATCAGAGAATATTAGAAAATTGACAGATTGATTTTTTACGAGCGAATCTGTCACGCTCATTTTTTAGGCACAAACTGCCGGACTAGACTACGCAGAGATCTGCGAATATACATACCATTTGAGGATGTGTTTAAAGGCAGTTGGTTCTGCCAATCTCTTGTGAATTGAAACAAGGCAATGATGCCAGAATGATGTTCAAAGTACAAGTGTATCTTTATTATAATATGTTCATTCTTATATACTAAATTTCACTAAGCCTAAGTAATAAACTAACATAGTTTATTATCCTATCTTAATCCTAGTTCAATCCATGGACCATGTCCTAGGTCGTAAACACGCAGAGTTTATTGCCCTAGCATTCATATTGGGTCAACTCATGACCACATAAATATTCCTATGTCATGGACATGATGACATGCACGTGGACATTACCCATGTATGCATAGTGCATTGAAGGTGTCAAGTGACATGTTGTATGGATCTTTCGGGTCATTCAAATGTCTAGGCATAAGGAAATGTTTTATGAAATTGGTCCAAAGGAAAAATTGAGGGTGTGTAGTGTTACATTGCATATTACATCACTACATGAGAATCCCCAAATCCTCAGCAAGTGGGGTACTGAGATACTACTCCAACTTACCTGGGTTAGATGTCGTGGGTTTTCATATGAGAATACAGTCCACCATTCTGGGCGAATTTCTTTTGACATATCTTACACTCGTATCGTTTCTCGGGCAAATGCAGTTGCTTGTGCTGTTTTAGATGTTCTCTCGCCTTAAACGTTTTCCCACACTCGCCACATTTGTGTGGACGATCGCTGAAATGCTGTGTCCTATGATATCTCATGCCCGAACCGTTATAGAACATTTTTCCACATACATCGCACGGGTAGTCACGCCTGTTTTCATGCCGTTTTAGATGTTCTGTAAGCTGTGCAGTTTGACGAAATCGCTGGCCACATTGATCACATTGAATGTTCTTTTGGTTCAAATGAACGCGCATATGAAGCTCGAGCTCGGAGTTATATATGAAATTCAGATCGCACAACTTGCATTTGTATTTTCTAGTCGTCGAATGAAATCGCAATAAGTGATGCTTCATAATGCTACGAGCGGTAAACGTTTTCGGGCAAAGCGAGCAAGAATATGGCCGGATCCCATTGTGCCGATTTTCATGTTCAGTTCTCTGGGTCATAGATTTGAACTGTTTCGGACACTGTCCGCAATGAAAAGGCTTCTCTTCGATGTGATCGTTTACTTCGTGCTTTCTTCGTAGCAAAACTTTCTCAAATACTTTGTAGCAAAATTTGCATTTAAGGTGGCTCGGATTTTTTTGCAGCGACGCTGGAATTATGTTTCCATGATGGGCTTCAGCGTGCTTCCTCAAATGAGTTGGGGAAATGAAATGTCGATTGCACAGATTACAATAGTTCGGTGTAGCTTCGTCGACTAAATCGGTGGAAGTGCTTGGAGCTGTTGTGAACCTCCTCTTTCCTTCTGGCGGACTGGGGTCATAAGGAAAAATGTGTTTGGATCGATGCCGGTTTTTGTGATGAGTAAAGCTCGCTTTGATCGTAAACTGGCGCTGACACGAAACACAGTATAGACGTCGATTGTCATATATTGGCGTCTCTTTGGCTTTCTCAATAATTTCTTGGGGGAATACAAGGCCTCCCATATACTGATCGTCGCTCTTCTCTGAATCAGATTCTACCTCAGCTGGTGAAGGAAAATCCGAGTTCTTCTCCTTACTCCTGTGATCCAGATAAGGCTTAGTTCCTGATTTCACCGCTGTATTATAGAAGTCCACAGGTGGGGCGCCTATCATGGACCGGTGGCTAATCCCTAGGGATTGTATTACCGGAAAATCCGAGTTGGTGTTTGAGGCGTTCTCTGGAGGAGAATCGGTGTTGGGGTCTGAGGCGTCCTCTGGATGAATAACAGCTTCTTCGTCATTGTCTTCTGCATTCACCGAGTCACGTTCGTTCCGGGATGAAAAAGCAGCTTCGATGCTTAATAGAAGATCAGTCTTCTGCTTAACAGCTTCATTAAAGTTATCGTTAAGATGTTTGCATTCAAGATGCTGTCCAAAGCTTCTGAAATCATCGTAACGTTCATCGCAGAACACACAAACGAAAATATACTTGCCGCCGTTGGTTACGAAAATATCGCCACATTTGGCTTCGTAGTAGCTTGGGCTTTCTTCGATTATTTCGTAATCTCCGTCGAACGCTTCGTCAATTTCTTCGTTTAAGCCCAATTCTTGCTTGATCTCAAGCTCATTTAGGGGAACAAACTCAATTTGAATGCTTGACATATTGAGAAACAGTACAAAACACAAATCAGCATGTTCCTGTAGCCGACCTGGCAATGATCAGACGATCGGCGGTGCTCCTTCTTTGAGTTAGTCGTCCTCCTTCTCCTTCCTGTGTCCACGAAGGGTTTGGTATTTGATAGACTCCTAGCACTTAGCATGAATAGTCTAGTCCTGAGCTTCGCGAAATTTGTTGGACAGCAAAACTCTTGCTCTGTCATTGGACAGTAAACAGGTTAATACATGACATTTCAGCGTAATAACAATGCACTTTGAGTATAGAACTTCAACAGGAGGGGTTTTATATGTCTGTCATGGCTGAATTAGGCCCTAACCAGATTGAACGCACAAACCAGTTTGACAAGGGGTTGACACGTTCAAGTAGGTGGTTTGTCAAACCGTAGTTTGATCGTGTCAACGCGCTCTAATAGCCGCCTAAGAGCGCGTTGACATGATCAAACTACGATTTGACAAACTAGCATTTGATGAAAAGTTGAGCACTGTCCAACTAGGGTTTGACAGAAGCACAAGACATCAAACCAGTTTGACAAGGGGTTGACACGTTCAAGTAGGTGGTTTGTCAAACCGAAGTTTGATCGTGTCAACGCGCTCTAAGGCCCTAACCAGATTGAACGCAGCAGCAGCGGTGGCAGCAACAACAACAACAGGTAGATCTGTCGCGATGACATGGCGACCTGTCATCGCTACTGCGTCATCGCGAGAGATCTACCAGGAGTGCGTTCCATAACGTAACTATAATTGACTATAGTCAACTAATAGCCGCCATACATTATCCGATCCGTCGCCCGATCGATCGGCCGATGGATCGCCACAAAATATCTGCCGATCTCCACTGCACACACACTGAGCGATTTTCGTGCGATGCGTTAACGAATGACAATTCAAAAAATAGGTTATGATTCACTCCCAATCCAACCTAGATTCATTTTTCTTAACTATTTGGATGTGTGTGGTATTTTCGTATACCACATATTTGATATTTCAATTGCAGTGCCATTTAAATCATAAGAATCCTTGAAATTTCATAATTTAATAATTTGGTAATTTGACATTCACTTGCGATAATCACATAAACTATCCAATCGATCGTCACCGATCGATCGCACGAAAATCGCACAAAAATATCGGCAGATCAAAATTGATCGGCCGATCGGTGCGATTTCCACATACACAGGCCGATCCATCGGCCGATATCGATTTCGGGCGACGGATCGGCCGATCGATCGGTGTGTGTATGGCACGTTTAACACTGACTATTGCCGTTCCATAACTCCGATAGTCAACTATTGTAGTTGACTATCGTCGTTCCATAACACACAATAGTCAGCTCTGTGGTCAACTATTCTAGCTCGTGCTCATGAGGGGAAGCTATCGATAGCTATCGATAGCTATCACACACACACGAACACACGAAGGCAAACTGACAGTAAACAGTCAATGTTGTGCAAAATTACTTTATTATTGCATTAATTTTGAATTGTTTTATGTAGTTTAGAGCACGTTAAATTTAATTTGAGGAAAATTGGTGCGAAAGAGTGTTTGTGTGTTGCAAATTTTTGCATGGAGAGTGAAATACCGACGCAAATGTGTGTGTAGTGAAAAAGATGGCGGGTGTTTGTGCTACTTTACGACTATTATCGTTCCATAACACCCATAGCTATAGCTGACTATGACAGTAGTCAGAGTTGACTACAGCTCTGACTATAGTTACGTTATGGAACGTACTCCTGTTGTTGCTGCCACCGCTGCTACTGCCGATGCCGCTGCGTTCAATCTGGTTAGGGCCTTAGAGCGCGTTGACACGATCAAACTACGGTTTGACAAACCACCTACTTGAACGTGTCAACCCCTTGTCAAACTGGTTTGATGTCTTGTGCTTCTGTCAAACCTTAGTTGGACGGTGCTCAACTTTTCATCAAATTCTAGTTTGTCAAATCGTAGTTTGATCATGTCATCGCGCTCTTAGGCGGCTATTAGAGCGCGTTGACACGATCAAACTACGGTTTGACAAACCACCTACTTGAATGTGTCAACCCCTTGTCAAACTGGTTTGATGTCTTGTGCTTCTGTCAAACCCTAGTTGGACGGTGCTCAACTTTTCATCAAATGCTAGTTTGTCAAATCGTAGTTTGATCATGTCAACGCGCTCTTACACTATAAAAGTCCTTTGACAAATATCTGTTATAAAAGATATTTTCAAAGAACTTTTCTAGCGTAATAGCCGCCTAACAAAAGATCTGCCACATGATCGTTGCTTGTTTCAAGTACTTTTCTTACAAGCTTGCACCCCTTCTCTCTTAGGCGGCTAATGTCATTCATAAAAGTTCTTTTAAAATATCGTTCGTCAAAGATGTTTGTAAAAGAACTTTCATAGTGTAATAGCCGCCTAAGGCTATTACAAAGTTCTTTTACAAATATCTTTTACAAGGAACATTTTCAAAGGACTTTTATAGTGCCTGAGAAAAGATTTGCGACATGAGCGTTGCTAGTTTCAAGTACTTTCCTTACAAGCTTGCACTCCTTCCCCTTAGAGCGCGTTGACACGTTCAAACTACTTTTTGTCAAACCACCTACTTGAACGTTTCAACCCCTTGTCAAACTGGTTTGATGTCTTGTGCTTCTGTCAAACCGTAGTTGGACGGTGCTCAACTTTTCATCAAATGCTAGTTTGTCAAATCGTAGTTTGACCTCGGAATTATATTGTGCGCGAATTACGTCCCCAAGTCGCAGTCAACGAAAATCAGCTGTTCAGCCAGTTATAGTCAAATCTCTTGTTCGCGTTCTTTTGACACATTCGAGCTGTGAAAAACTGGCTTCCTAGCAAACTTGAAACACTTTTTTGAATTAAGAATAGAAACATGCACTTCCAAGCGCATAACAGTAACTTACAACAAAACAAATGATCACCCACAGTTTTAAACCACATGCCTATTGTGAATTGATATTTCGCGGCTCGTTGATTGCGACAAAGTTGAACTCGTCTCAACTTTCGCGACGTGAGCGACGTGTTGTTCGCGCACAGTATACTTATCGCCATATGAAATACATTGGTTCAACTTTATTTGACAGCAGAAGCCGCGTTGTTCGCGCAGACTATAATTCAGCTATGATCATGTCAACGCGCTCTTAGGCGGCTATTACGCTATAAAAGTTCTTTTACAAACATCTTTGACAAACGATATTTTAAAAGAACTTTTATGAATGACATTAGCCGCCATCTTTTTCACTACACTCACATTTGCTTCGGTATTTCACTCTCCATGCAATAATTTTTAACACACACACTCTTTCGCACCAATTTTTCTCAAATTAAATTTAACGTGCTCTAAACTGCATAAAACAATTCAAAATTAAAGCAGTAAGCAAGTAATTTTGCACAACACCCAGCCAGCAATCACGTCATGTATCGTCAGGCGTAAGACATAGTAATGTATTATAAATGCATTACAAACCCATGCGTCGTAATCATAGAGCCTACATTCAGTAAACATGGAAACAAGTTGATTCTTTTGAAGGTTTTTTGCATTACAAACACATGATGGTCTGCTGACGGCGAAGACATAACGCACTTTTGGATATGGAGTGCATTTATGGGTGCTGTTTTAGAGCATTTTCTCCTGTTGTGTTTACAGCTACAATAATCTTTTCAAGGTTCTTACGACCACTTGATTTTCTGATGACGGCGAAGAAATAACGTACTTTTGAGTGTTTTTTATTGGACCGTTTTCTTTCTTGAAGTGTTTATAGCATTAGAATTTATTTGATTTGTATACAAAACCACGCATGAGGACTAGATGACGGCACGTTAATTTTTTTTGGTTTCATTTAGTGTTTGCTAGTGTTCAGTGCCGTTCAATTGATTTAGTGAAAATATTAGTTTTTGTGCAGTGAATTTTGTAAATATTGAAGGTAAGTGTTTGATATTAATTATCTACCAGTATAATCCCACCAGGAATAATAAGAGGTCCTACTGGGGAGGTGGAGAGCCCCCATATACGATGCAATCCGTCGTCAGATCCATCCGACGATATTTTGATCGTATGTGACTATCGTTGACGATTTCACTGATCTGACGATCAAATTTTATCTGCCGATTTTTGGTGAAATTTTACGGATTGCAGTGTATGGCGGGTCTTAGAAGGTCTTTTTCATTCGACAAATATGAGTAGTTTAGGAGGTGTGATTTCATTTCCAAAAAGGAGTTAGGGTGGAATTTCAAATGTATGATTGCTGGTAAAACGTTATTACAATATTCATTTTTGTTCAGGCAATAAGTGCGCTCTGCAGCCATGAGATTTCGCGCGATTGCATTTCTACAAAGCAAAGGGTCGTGGTTTGAATCCCCCGTTGCGGTAAAAAAAATTTAAGTTTTTAAGTTTAAGTTCCCATAAGCTTATGATCGATAAGCTTATCCTAAAGTTCAACTGGGATGGCGAAAAAGGACAAAAACCGTTAAAGTCTTACAAACGTGTTTTTGCATCAGTTTTCAGTAAGTATATGAATAAAAAATTCTCTATTTCAATATTTCTAAACAATATATAATTATTTTGATTGTTTTTGTCATAATTTGCAGATTCATGTAAGCATCCTGACTGTGGAATGCCGGAATACGAAGCAGAAATGAAGAAAATTATCAAACTGTCTCATGCGATAGTCCATTCTTCGAATAACCGGCAGCGAGAAAAAACAACCAATTAAAATCGAAAATATATATATTATTATTATTATTTTTTTAAGTTTCTGCCATATAGTTTTTAATATTTAAGTTTTTATTAGTATTTCTATTATATTCTACTAGCCACTATACCCATAGGATACCTAACTATTTTTATTATACATATTTAACTACTAAGAAATAAAAAACCTCAAACTAAGCGAAAAATACCATGAAACCTTTTTATTTCTAAAATTTTGTCATGTGTGAATCCTTAATATTTAGCCGATCCGGCAGAATTTTTAAGAGGGATATTAAAAAGGCCCTGGATAGTCGTGCACACAAATTTCAGTTGTCCATTCACACCCAATTGGGAGTAAAGTCGCTAGCTACTTTCTGTCGAGAGTTATCCTGTTAACGGACAGACACACATCGCTTATTCAACTGCCTGCCCATTTCCATACATACTTTGCTATACCTACGGAGTGTCCTTTAGGTGTTGCATTTTTCGCAGTGACAAACACAATAGGCGTATTCGTTTCACCCCGGTCTTTGACCGGTCTGCCATTTTGTATCAAGGTCCATGAGATCCGGGCGAATCGAATAGGCCTAATATGCCCAAATACCATTTTTTGTCATTTTATACCTTATGCCAAAAAACGTAGTAAAAACGGGAAAATTTCGCACTCTACATATGTTATTCATTTTCTATATGCTATGCATGATACATGATGCATGATTTTATGTTGGCTGGGCATATTGACTGTTTACTGTCAGTTTGACTTCGTGTATACGTGAGTGTGTGATAGCTACGGTAGCTATCGATGGCTTCCCCTCATGAGCACGAGCTAAATTAGTTAACTACAGAGCTGACTATTGTGTGTTATGGAACGACGATGGTCAACTACAATAGCTGACTATCGGAGTTACGGAACGGCAATAGTCAGTGATAGTTGACTATAGTCAACTATAGTTACGTTATGAAACGCACTCCTGTTGTTGCTTCTGCCGCTGCTGCTGCATTCTGCGTTCAATCTGGTTAGGACCTAAGGCGGCTATTACACTATAAAAGTTCTTTTACAAATATCTTTTATGAAAGACATTTTCAAAGGACTTTTATAGTGTAATAGCCGCCTGAGAAAAGATTTGCGACATGAACGATGCTTGTTTCAAGTACCTTTCTTACATGCTTGCACTCCTTCCCCCTTAGGCTGCTAATATCATTCATAAAAGTTCTTTTAAAATATCGTACTTCAAAGATATTTGTAAAAGAACTTTTATAGTGTAATAGCCGCCTAAGGCCCTAATGATTGATACAGCAGCGTCATCGGCAGCAACAACAGGTAGATCTGTCGCGATGATACAGCGGCGATGACAGGTCGCTGTGTCATCGCGACAGATCTACCTGTTGTTGCTGTTGCTGCCACCGCTGCTGCTGCCGATGCCGCTGCTGCTGCGTTCAATCTGGTTAGGGCCTTACACATCACTACTTCCCATATCCCGTGTTATCTTAAAAGTTGAGCCACTTTTGACGACCGACACTGTCGAATTGTTTATAAATGGGCGCGGTCCTGGAAGCTGTCTGATATGGATCTGACTTTTCTGTTTTCTCCTCTATGGGCTTCCCCCTCCAGTAAATTTAGTACAGACAACTGTCAATTGTCAAAATTGCTGATTTTAGAAATTGACCGGAAAAATATTCAGATCCAGAGTGGAAATTGTCAGATCCAAAAGTGACAGTTGTCTGTACTAAATTTACCGGAGGGGAAAGCAAACGGAGGAGATGTATGTACACATTGGCTGCGTTCCTGCGAGCTGATCAGGGTTTGACAATCCTCAAATTCTCCTCCGTTTGCTTTCCCCTCCGGTAAATTTAGTACAGAAAACTGTCACTTTTGGATCTGACAATTTCCACTCTATATCTGAATATTTTTCCGGTCAATTTCTAAAATCAGCAATTTCGACAGTTCTCAGATGTCACCGGCGCCTCTGTCACCAAAGCAACATAGCCAGTCATCCGTTAGCCAGCGTGCAGGACGTGTTGCGAAGTGTTTAGTGGTAGTTTGCTGAGCCCTTAGCCTACAAACCTGCTCCTTGAATAGGAAGTCGTCGTATCGGGGAACTGTTTGTTCGAAATAATTTGCATTTCTGGGTCGGTTTTTGCGCTCAATCCCGTCCAACAAACTCCAATCGTTTGTCATGTTGTTATCCAGGCAACGCGCACTATATTTAGTATGCTTTGCACACTATTTACAATTTGGATATCACCGAAATCATCCAATAATTCCGTAATAACTAAATTTTCCATTTTGAAATTAAAAACTTGACAGATTTTTTTTGACAAGACGGTTGTGTATGCCGTCTGTGGGAATATTTCTCAGATCCAAAAATTGACAGTTGTCTGTACTAAATTTACTGGAGGGGAAGCCCATAGAGGAGAAAACAGAAAAATCAGATCCATATCAGAAAGCTTCCAGGACCGCGCCCATTGAACGTGCCCACTCTTTGCCACAATTCGATTTGACATTTCGGAAATTTATTTATCTCGTAAGAACCGTCGGGTGCGTTGAATGAACTATTGCTAGTTTTGTGTATGTTCATTTGTTTCAAAGGGGCTTTAAAATCAGCCTATAGATCGTCATGAATACACCGCTTCAAAGAGCATGTTATGAGGATGTCGACGAGGTGCTAATAAAAGAAGAAAATGATTTCGAAATCGAGACGACCGACTATACTTTTGCCCCAGGAAACTTGTGTCCGCAGCAGATAGATTTCACGATACCCAAACCGAAATGTGGGGAAGTCCTGGTTGCATGCACCGGGAAGTTCACTTTTGTGTGCACTCTGTGTTTAGAAGAATTTGTCGAGTTGCAATGTTTCGGTGAGCATATCCAGTCGCAACACATCGTGAAATCGGAGAGTAAAGACGAGCAATCGGCGAAGGGAGAAGGGCAGGACCCACTGAGACCTACTCTGTGTAGTGAGAAGATGATGCCGGTGAGTATTTGGACGTAAATTTCATTAAATCTATAGACGGGGGGGGGTCGAAAACCGTATCTACTAGGTCTCCATGCCTCGCCGGTGGTAAAATTGATACGCTGTGTGGTCGTTTGTCGCTCGTGTTTTTATGTTACGTTATTTATTTTCATAGTTTTTTACAATTTGAAGTCTTATTTTGGCCCAACGTACAGAAGTACTCTTTGTGGATAAGTTCATTTTCAGAATATCATTAAAACTAGTGCAAAGTATTGAACTTAGACAAGTATTCCTTTTTGCTGTGTCCGGGGTTGGTCGGGGAATTTTGTCTTGGCCCAACACAAGAAAAGTTTCTTTAAATCCAGAAACTATAAAAAATAAAACTCCTGGCCGGAAGCAGCTCTCTCAGCTTTGTTCTGGTGAAGAAACTGCATTGAAAGTGCATTGTTGTAAAAAACTGCATTGAAAGTGCATTGTTGCCACTTCTCAAAAAGAAAAAAAGGTAGTGAAGTAGATTTTTAATGAGTGAATTTAATTTGAATGAATTTCTAGATACCCAGGTATGTTTTTTTATACATATTTTAATACCAGCCGTATAAACAATTATTTGATTGCAGGAATCCCTCATAGAGAATCGAGCTCCACAACAACACACTCCTACTAATGTCACTACACCAGCATTTTCATTTCAATGTCAGCAACGACAATCATCCTCATCTAACGAGATGGACATTGGTCGGACCATTAAAAATATTTATAAAAATTCGTCACAGATTTTACAATATCAACACACCATAATGCGGCAACTTACTTACAATGGCGCTCTTCTGAATAGTGTGAACGTCTTGGCTGATGGTCTGAACAATAAAAATACAACATCTCTCGTTGGAAGTTGCCCAAAGAAAGAAAATAGAATAATACAGTTGCCGATCTCCAATCAAAATGAAATAGAAGAAGTCGAGATGAAGTTAAACGACAGCCAACAAATGGAAAATTTGGTATGTGTAACTTCCATCGTATGCAGTAAGAACGATTTGCTATTTTCGACTTTCTTGCAGGTTGCAGAAATGACAAATATTTGTGGATCAAAAGGAACGGCCGACGCAATCAACACCTGCTACAAATTGGTGGATCGTTTTTTCACTAGAGAGTTTCTGCTATACGCTAGTTGGAGCGGAGGAAGTCGAACCGACAGTAAAAAAATTGCTCTCAAGAATTACCACAACATTCTTTGCGCTTTTAATGCAACTGTCAAATTGGCTGCATCTGACTTCGATGAGAAGAAAAGTAAAGACTTTTTCGCAACAGTGCTTCGAAATGCTAAGAAACGATGTGAAATTAATACCGAACGGCTGTCCCGCACTTCTACGAAAAAAGTATACACGAACAAAGGCAAAATTTCGCGATCGAACCAGGGAGTTTGCGAAGGCCGATTTAATGATATTGCAGAAAGCACTGCTAGATTTCAAGTGGCTGTGCCTGATGTGGGTAATGTTTACCCCACAGGTAGTTTGGTTGAAAATAGTGTTGCCACTTACTATTGCAGCTAAGAGCGAAAGCGCTTAGCTGAAATAATTCAAAGATAGAAAAGAGTGCTTATTTATTCGCTTGAATGTTTTTTTATAGAATTATTTATTATTTAATGTTCGTTTATAATTAAGAAATTTAATATAAATATATTAATTTAATTTATTAGTGTTAATTTTTTTCTTATTGTAACACCACAGGGATCACATGATAATGTTGCTAAAGACCGTTCACTTGTAATTACATGAAAACTGTTGATTGTCATTGTATTGCCAAGATACCCAATTCCCTACCTTTAATTTCGTTGGGACTATACACTAGGTGCGTTCTTTTGTACTACGGTTCAGGTCAATTCTAATGAAGGTTAAGTGCCGTGGAAAAAAACGTTCCGGGTCAACTATTCGGTTAAGTGTCAAAGTACAATGGATTCCTAGCCTCAATTCAGTTTTTCATCATTTTCGATTGTATTCACGAGATTAAAAATATGGAACATATCCGGAAAAATATTTACCATATGTTTATTAATTCACTTGATATCAAAAGTCGAATCAAACTACTCTTCTAATCTTCCATAATAAACTTCCCATCTAGCGATGCAAGTGACATCTATTGACTTATCTATCCAGTTTCCATAATAAATTCCCCATCTAGCGATGTAGGCGACATCTCTTGACATATCCATCCAGTGTAATTATATTAACCCGTAGAGCTGTCCAGGTTAACGCATTGTTGTAATTGCGTGTTATTAAGCAGAATTAACCTCCACTGTAGTACGAAATAACGCGCTTAGGCCCGTTTTCTCAATGTTCGAATAAACTCTTTGTTAACTAACAGGGACACAAGTTATTTGAAGCTATAAACAGCCCGATAAGCATTTCCGTTTTCTCATACGTCTCAAGCAAATTACCAAGCCATAAAGTGTGGAACTTATCTCAGACCACAATTATGGCAAAATCAGCTGATTTTCTTGGCTGAATTAAACCTACGAATCTATTTTGTATTAGTACGGTCTCTCAGCATATTAATTTGCAGCTGAGTTTCTTGCAAATTCTCTTCTATCGAATGAATTTCCAGGAACTCTGTTCTTTATGGCCACTTTCATTGTTTTCATTTGAATTTGCAAAAGTGAACCGTTTTAGCTGTCAAAATCTCAGCATCCGGTATCAGCTGTGTTGGGTTTTTGTTTCGGATAAACTTTCAACCGGAAGCCAGTGGTTGGATTTGGTTTTGGATAAGAGATTAATCGAAGGCTAGGGCACGGTTAACGTTTACCCGATTAATAACGCTAAACAGATATTGAGCAAATCAAATTGTGCTAAACGGCAGTTTATTCTTAAAATAAATTTTAATCGGACATTGAGCAACCGGCCCTTAGGCCTGTTTTCTCAATATTCGAATAAACTCTTTGTTAACTAACAGGGACACAAGTTACTTGAAGCTATAAACAGCCCGGTAAGCATTTTCGTTTTCTCATACGTCTCAAGCAAATTACCAAGCCATAAAGTGTGGAACTTATCTCAGACCACCATTATGGCAAAATCAGCTGATTTTCTTGGCGGAATTCAACCGTCCACGAATCTATTTTGTATTAGTACGGTCTCTCAGCATATTAATTTGCAGCTGAGTTTGTTGCGAATTCTCTTCTATCGAATGAATTTCCAGGAACTCTGTTCTTTATGGCCACTTTCATTGTTTTCATTTGAATTTGCAAAAGTGAACCGTTTTAGCTGTCAAAATCTCAGCATCCGGTATCAGCTGTGTTGGGTTTTTGTTTCGGATAAACTTTCAACCGGAAGCCAGTGGTTGGATTTGGTTTTGGATAAGAGATTAATCGAAGGCTAGGGGACGGTTAACGTTTACCCGATTAATAACGCTAAACAGATATTGAGTAAATCAAATTGTGCTAAATGGCAGTTTATTCCTAAAATAAATTTTAATCGGACATTGAGCAACCGGCCCTTAGTGTTGAATGATTGTCTTTGCCATCGAACCAAATGGTTCACGACCACCATCGGACCACGTCAATTTCAATAGAACGGTGGAAATGAGAACTTTTTTCCGCACGTTCTATGTATGTAGTTGACGTAGTTGCGTGGTGGTCTTTGACCGTTTGGTTCGATCGTCTGTGGCGACCGGCGGAATATAAGGGATGGGGCTGGATCTCACCAATGGCTTGAATTATTTTGTTCTCCAATTTGTCAATATTAGGCGCGCTCAGGTTAATTCGGGTGAAGGTAAGCGCCAGGTAAAAAAAAAACTTCCGGGTTAACTACTCAGATAAGTGTCAAAATGCAATGGACGACCCCTGGCGTCAATTTAGTTTTTCACCACTCTAGATTGGGCTCGCGATATTAAAAATATATCCGGAAAAATATGGTGAGAGGTGGAGGTGAGAGGGTTCTGCTCCACAAAAGTATGGGCTCCGCTCGCTCCGCGCTTAAGGGATCACAACCCTCAGTATGGCGAAAACATGAACGCTCGCTCTGAGTAGAACATATTTACGATGCACATTGCAATTTTTTACGCAATGATGTCATTTTCATCGAAGTATGTAGTATAATGCAAGTTTTTCCATAGATTTTCAACAATAAATAACTATGTGAAGATGTGTGTTCCACGCCCAACATGTGTAAATTTTCTTGTTGATCATAATTAGGAGAACAACATACTAAAATTTCAAGGAAATCGGAAAGGAAAGGGAGGGTTCAGCTCCACAATTACCGAAAATCCTGTATTTTAAATTTACTACAATTTGCCTGTATTTTATTTCATTCTAGACGTATGATGGCAATGTCAACTCTCCTTTACATTCAGAAGACGAATGGACGGATGGCGACTACGAGCTACCTGAGCTAGACATTGTCGACATGGCACAGAAATACACATGTGATATATGTGCTCGTTGTTATGCTCATAAACGTTCCCTTCAAGCGCACATAAGGAATATCCACGAAAATAAACGAAAGCCTACTGAGAAGGAGAAATACCCATGTGATATATGTAATCGTATTTATTTGCACAAACGTTCCCTTCTAACACACAAGAGGAATGTACACGACAATGGAAGAGCGCCCATTCAGAAACCAATGAAAATCATACCTGACCTTCCCATTCTCAATATTCCAGTCGATGAATTGACATGCATATATTGTGACAAAAAATGCGAAGACACCGAATCATTACGTTCACATCTGACAACTCACACGGGGAATAGTCGTTTTGAATGTAAATACTGTAACAAAACGTTCTCGTGTCGAACCACACGACTTGAACATTTGTCCGTACATACGGGCGAACGTCACCATCAATGTCCCCACTGTCCGAAAATGATGTCCACCCGGGGCAACCTGAAGAATCACATACGTTCTCATTTGAAAATCAAAAACTATTCATGTGACTATTGTGATAAGCGTTTTGTACAAGTTACCGAGAAAAAGGTACATGAGCTGACGCATACGGGAGAAAAGCGTCATCAATGCGAGGAGTGCGGCCAACAATACAATACTGCGCATAAACTAACGATTCACATGCATCGACACAAGAATATTCGAAATTACAAATGCGAGATTTGTAATAAGGCATTTTATGGAAAGTCGGCATTGAAAAATCATATGCCAACACATACGGGCGAGAAACCGTTCAGCTGCAATATTTGTGGACAACGGTTTCCGCGAAAGAAATCGCTAAGAACACACAAACAACTTCATACGGGCGAAAAGAAATATGTGTGCATTAGATGCGGCAAGGCGTTTGCCCAGTGTGCCGGGCTCTATTCGCATATGAAATCGCACGGTGAGAAATCCTAATGATATTATTTATGCAGATAGTTATAGATAGTAAAAAAATAAAAAAAATCACAGCAAAGCTTGGTGTACCAGAATGCGACAAAACATTCAGCACATACTAAACGCCTGATTTATATACGATGGGAAGAAAACATGAGCGAATTGAAAACCGGCAAGAAGAACAACAGAACAGCCTTCATCCATGAAATCGATGATAGCTAGAAACATCTCAAGGGAGGAAGATGAGCTTAAACAAATTCATATGCTAATTACGAAATAATAAGCTATCGATTAATATGGCATGTCTCTCATCGACTGCCATTGAAAGATAATTTTCCGAAAACAGTCTATTTATAGTCCACAGGGCCTTTTCCAAATCGCGCTAACGCTAAAACTCCTATCGCTGAAATTCTGTAAACTGTTTCCGGCATCGCAACATTTATCCGGTTTGGGCCGGTTTCTCAATGTCTGGTTAAACTGCCAGTTAGCTATCCGGGACACTAAATTTAACCTTAGCGCATGCAACGCTCAAAATATAGCAATGCAGTCCACAGCGCAGCTAATGCAGTAGAAAGTCAGCTGATTTTCTTGGCGGAATTCTGTCAATTGTTCTATTATATTCTACGTCTGTGCCACTTCTCAGTATTATTTTGCGGCTGAGTTGGTTTCAGATCCGTTTTCTTCGAATGAATATCTAAAACTCTGTTCCTTGTGACCAGTTAAATTGTCTCATTTGAAGGTCCAAACGTAAACGGTTCTAGCTGTAAAAATCTCAGCAGCCCGTATCAGCTGTTTGGAATTATTGTCCGATAAATTCTTAACCGGAAGATAGAGTGCCTATTACAGGATAAGATTTAACTAGACATTGAGAAAACGGTTCTTGGTTCAGCAACTAACTGAAATACAATTGGTCATGTGTTAAAAATGAGAAACCGTTCAGAGAATTCTAATACCCCACATGCACGGAGCGATTCGTCGCCCGATCGATCAGCCGATGGATCGCCACAAAATATCAGCTGATCAAAATTATATGGAACTGTCAAAAAAATCGTCAACGATAAGCGCATTCCGAGGCCATAGACTGTGCGATCCGTCGTCAGATCGATCGGCCGATGTATCGCCACAAAATATTATGATTTTCGTGCGATGCGGTAACAAATGACAATTCAAGAAAATAGATTATGATTCATCCCAATACAACTTATGTAGATTAATTTTTGTTGTTATTGTTATTTGAATTTGTGTGATATTTCTGTATATGTACTACATTTGATATTTTCGAAGCAGAGCCATTTAAATCATCAGAATCCGTCAAATTTCATAATTTGATAATTTGACATTCACTTGTGATTCACATACACCATACAATCGATTGTCAGACCGACGGTTCGCGAGAAAATTGCACTAAAATATTGGCAGATATAAATTGATCGGCTGATACACAGACCGACTCATGAACCAATATCGATATCGGGCGACAGATCGACCGATCTATCGCTACGTATAAGTGAAACAACTTTAGCGTTAGCAAGATTTGGAATAAGGCCCCAGGGTTACTGTACTAAATAGGATGAATGATTGCAAAAGTAACCGGCACAAATAAGTGTAGATTATTCATTCAAAACGTTTATATCGCAGGATTTAATTCAGCGTTAAACCATAGACTTCTGACAAAATTGGAGTTACCAGGCGTCCTCTTTTAAGAGGATATACCCTCTTGAGTAAATAAATCGTGTCCTCTTTCTTTTTTCAAAATATATGCATCTTATATTACGTTTACACTATCCCCAGATTACTTCATCTGCGCCAGCTGAGATAATCTGCGACTGTCAAATACATACAATTTTGAACTCACCACACCCAGATTACGCTGCAGATGAAGTAATCTGGGGATAGTGTAAACGTAATATTATCATGATGCATATTTCATAGATTTTTTATTACTTAATAAATTGGAGTAGAATAAGAATACAAGACATACCAAGATGAGAAGACTTTTGAGCTCCGGCAATTATAGTTGCAAAATTTTAGCTTTATGTGAATATATTTGTTGTAGGTTTTTAGTAAATTCGTCATTTTGTGAAATGCCCCAGCAAATACTGTAGAACTTTAAGCACATTATTTGCTTGCCGGCGGTATTCCATACGGCGCCACCATCTCACCTGGCGGCAAAAAATATTACACTTCTTCCTTGCCCTTTCATACTACTCTGCTGCTCCGCGTTGCTCTGCCTGTGATGTTGGCACTTCGCCCATTCTGGCGGTATAATCTCAGCTTCCTTCTGCATGCAGCTCGGTCTTGGATCGTATCATCGCCAAGATTAACGCGTTGTTGTTGCTTTTTCATCTGATCGATCCACGTGTGTTTTCGTCTGCCTCGGTGTTTGGGTCCAGCAAATGGGAACATTCATTGATATTGCTTTCATGACAGGGTTCTCAGGCGGACGCCTTAGAACGTGATAATACCAACCCATACGACGATCTTCGAGCTTTTCAGTAATCGGTTGCTCAACAAACAAGCTGCCTCGGATGTGGGTACTTTGGATACGATCCTTTTTGGTTACACCGACTGACATCCGTAGCATTTTCGTCTCAGTCGCAGTCATTCTAATATACTTTCGTATGTCTTATACATAGTCCAGCATTCAGACGCATACATGAGTGCGGAACGTACGACCGTTTTGTACAACTTGCCCTTAAGCTTTCGTGGCATCTTCTTGTCGCAGAAAACTCCAGAGTTTTCTCGTCATTTCATCCAACCGACACTGATGCGATGTTTGATGTCATCAACGCAGGTAGCTTCCTTGTTGACCATCGAGCCTAGGTTTTGAACCTTGTACAAGACTTCAGCTGCTCTCCTTTAATGTAGATATCTGGTATCGGCCTCTCTGGATCTGAGAAAGGACAGTAAAGGTACTCAGTCTTTGGTATGCTAATTCTCAGTCCATGATCCTCCAGTATCTTACACCACTTATTCAGTGCAGCCTGCAAAGCAATTCCGACTTTAACTGGAAATTCTTCAGACTCACCAGCTGTGCATCTAACTTTAGTGGTTGCCCCATCATACACGTCTTGTATCATCTTGACTTATGCCTCGGGGATCTTAAGTGCTCTTAGGCGGCTATTACACTATAAAAGTTCTTTTACAAATATCTTTTATGAAAGCTATTTTCAAAGAACTTTTATAGTGTAATAGCCGCCTAAGAAAAGATTTGCGACATGGACGTTGCTTGTTTCAACTACTTTTCTAATATGCTTGCCGCCTAAGGCGGCTATTACACTATAAAAGTTCTTTTACAAATATCTTTGACTCACGATATTTTAAAAGAACTTTTATGAATGATAATAGCCGCCTAAGGGGGAAGGTGTGCAAGCATGTAAGAAAAGCACTTGAAACAAGCAACGTTCACGTCGCAAATCTTTTCTTAGGCGGCTATTACAATAGAAAAGTTCTTCGAAAATATCTTTTACAAACGATATTTGTAAAAGAACTTTTATAGTGTAATAGCCGCCTTAGGGCCACCCATATCAGATCACGAGGAACTCTGTCGAAGGCTTTTTCGAAATCGATGAACACAAAGTGCAAGTCCGTCCGTGCATCACTATGCTTTTCCATCGTAACACGTATGCACTGTGCACCGACCCTCACAAAGCTGCATTGATTGTCATCCAACCGTACAATCTCTTTCAATCGATTGCAGACAACCCGCTCGTAAGTCTTCAATGTGTGAGATGTTAACTTGATTGCCCTATAGTTGTTGAGCTTGCGTGAGTCACCCTTGTTCTTATAAAACGGGAGAAGGAAGCTTTTTCTGAAAGCGTCAGGCATCGGTTGCCCTCTTTTAATTTTGTTGAAAAGAACAGTGAGCCATCAAGCCCGACATGATTCGTCTTCAACCAAAATTCCAAGGGTATTTTGTCCGGTCCGACTGCCTTTCCGCGTTTCATCTGCGTCATCACCTCCTCCACTGAAAAATCAGCGCTATCAGTGGTGTTTGGCTCGACAGCTTGAAAAGCTTTTCGCGGAAATGTTTCGTTCAGAAGTTCGTCAAAGTACTCACTCATCCTGCTACAGATTGCAGTGTCTTCAGCAAGTAGCACTCCTTGTGAGTCTTCAACGTACTTTGGCGCCTGAATCTCTTGAGCGTTTCTTCTCTGGGCTGCGACCTTATAAATCCTGCCATTGTCTTTAGGTTTGTCTTGCAATGACGATATCTTATCCGCGGTCAGATCTTCTAATTCCTGATAGAACTTTTCGGATGCAATCGCCTTTGCTTGAGCCACCTTTCGCTTTACTTCCTTCCGGCATTTATCATATTTCTCCCGAAGTTGAACCTTCTCGGCGTCACTGCTTGTCTTTCATATTGTCCAGGTCTTGACTGCGTTCGATTTGGCCTGCACTTCTTCTTTAGTTTCGTTATTCCACCACCACGTCTCCTTGTTCGTCTGGAGTGGGCATTTTGAAACTCCCAGTGTATTTTCAGCCTCACGTACTAACATTTCCACATTCCACATTTGTGTTGGACTTTGCTCGTCGCAGTTGGTGTTGTATTGAAACAAGTCCTCCATTTTAACAATGAATGGAGTTTCAACAGATTCAAAGCGTTCGTTGTTGAGATTATGCCACTACACTAAGGGGGCTATTACACCATAAAAATTCTTTCACAAATATCTTTTATAAAATATATTTTCAAAGAACTTCTATAGTGTAATAGCCGCCTCAGACCCGCCATAGACGGTGCGATCCATCGTCAGATCGATCTGACGATGGATCGCACCGTCTATGGCGGGTCTTAGTCAGTGTCTTTCTGGTTGTGTTCGTGTTTTCCTAGTGTTATTTATAGTTGGGCGTTACTTATCTAGTAAACAAATTAATCGATGTTCATGGCTACGTTTATGTCGTGGAACTATGTTTCAGTATTAACTAATTACATCAAACTCACCACGATGTAAACATGTCGGATTAGAGCGCGTTGACACGATCAAACTACGATTTGACAAACTAGCATTTGATGAAAAGTTGAGCACCGTCCAACTACGGTTTGACAGAAGCACAAGACATCAAACCAGTTTGACAAGGGGTTGACACGTTCAAATAGGTGGTATGTCAAACCGTAGTTTGATCGTGTTAACGCGCTTTTAGTTGATTGGACTAGCTCGTAGCTCTACTTGCGGTACGGTATTAAACTAAAAAAATTGGATTAGGCGGCTATTACACTATAAAAGTTCTTTTACAAATATCTTTTATGAAAGCTATTTTCAAAGAACTTTTATAGTGTAATAGCCACCTAAGAAAAGATTTGCGACACGGACGTTGCTTGTTTCAACTACTTTTCTAATATGCTTGCACACTTTCCCCCTTTAGCGGCTAATATCATTCATAAAAGTTCTTTTGAAATATCGTTCGTCAAATATATTTGTAAAAGAACTTTTATAGTGTAATACTACTACTACTACTTTGCCTTAACCCCTAGCGGGGCATAGCGCGTCAACTACTCCTGCGCGCCATCGTACTCTGTTCTGGGCAATGGGGCGCAACTCCCCAAAAGACTTACCCAGTACCTGACACTCCTTTGCCACAGATCGACGCCATGTGATTCGAGGACCCCCTCTTGGTCGGCCTTGGTTGGAAATGGGGTTCCATTTCATGGCATGCAAAGCAATGCAGTTATCACTCTTCCGCAATGTGTGACCTATCCACTGCCATTTTCGCCTGCGTATCAATTCGTCGATTGGCATCTGACCCGTACGCCGACTTAGCTCTTCATTTGATATTGTTTCGGGCCAGAAAATTCTTAAAATTCGACGAAGACATGAGTTGACGAAAACTTGCAGCTTTCTGGTAACTCCTACGGAAACTTTCCATGTACTGCTCCCATACAAAAGTACTGATAGTACCAGGGAGCGAAACAGGCCCAGCTTGGTCTTGATGCTGAGATAACTGCCCTGCCAGATTTTGGACAGCATGCCGTATGCACGTTTAGCCTGGTTGATACGACGAGCGATGTCCTGCTCCGTACCACCATTTTCGGCAACAATGCTACCCAGGTAGACGAAGTTGTCCACCTTCTCCACAGGCTGCCCATTAATATTGATGGCAATAGGTGTCGGATTTCTTTTTCGCAACGGCGGGCTAAGAACCTTGGTCTTGTTGGTATTAATCTTTAGCCCAACCTTGCTTGCCTCCCTCTCGAGATCTAACGCCATTGCGGACAGATCCATGATTTTGTGGGAGAGTAGGCATATGTCGTCAGCGTAGTCAAGATGTTGTAGATAAGATGTCAAAGTCCATTGAATTCCTCTGTCGAGTCCGGATAGGGCTGCATGCAACACATCGCCTATTCCTCATTGTAATAGGATCGGTGAGAGGATGCACCCCTGCCGAACTCCACTGCGAATCTCAAAGTCCCCCGACACCTTACCTTTATGCAGAACGCGACATTTCGCGCCGTCATAGGTTGCCTTAATAATAGCCACAAGCTTCTCAGGGATGCCTCTCCTGCGCAAGGCCGCCCATATAGAATCCCGGTTCACACTATCGAAAGCCTTTTCGAAATCGATGAAAAGCAAGTGAAGCGGAGAATCGTATTCAGCGCATTGCTCGATGATGATTCGCAAGGTGTTAATGTGATCGACACAGGAGAATCCGGATCGAAAACCAGCCTGCTCTTCATCAATTGTGCTTTCTAAGTGGGCCTTTAGTCTTTCCAGGACGATTTTAGCTATTATCTTGGCAACGGCAGGAAGCACACAAATGCCTCTCCAATTATTACAGTCTGTGAGGCTACCCTTCTTTGGAAGTTTGATGATCAAACCTTCCTTCCACTCAGTGGGAAAGGTCTCTGTATTCCACGCTTTATCAACAAGTGGGTGCAGCAAATCAGCAGTTACGCTTGGGGCTGCTTGATAAAGTTCGGCAGGGATGCCGTCAAGTCCGGCGGCCTTTCCTCGTTTTAGTGCAATAATTGCAGTGACTATTTCCTCTTTAGTCGGGGCAGTGGACCGTATACGCACATTTTGATGGTTAGCTAAATTATCTATATGAGGGGGAACTTCACCAGAGGTTACACGGTTCAAGACCGCGGCGAAGTGTTCTTTCCACCGCCTCATTTGATCTTCTTCCAAGATAAGTAGCTTTCCATCACTATCTTTCACCGGATGTTGGCAGGAGTTACGACCACCTGTAAATTCCTTGATGACACCGTATACGGCGTTTAAGTTGTTACTTCTAGCGGCTTCTTCTGCTGACGCTAAAAGAGAATTGGCATAAACTCTTTTATCGCGTCGCACACTACGCTGAACTTCTCGAGCTTTCTGACGGTAAAGGAGTTCGATGCTGCTTCGATTGTCGTCTGAGGCTGCAGCCAAACGAACTTTCAGCTCCTTTCTTTCAACAATCCGCTGCCATGAAGCGTCGGACATCCAGGGCTTATTCCGGCAATCCGGGTTTGGGCCAAGGATGGTATTTGCGCTATCAATGTACGCATTTTTGATGGCATCCCAGTTTTCGTTTATGTCACTATCTGGGTGACTAGTTATCTCAGCCGCTTTTTGCGCAAGATGGTCATTATATTGTTGTAAGACAGCTGGATTTTTTAGTCGAGCGGTGTTGAATTTGTGGGGCCTGGATCTTTCGTCGCTGGGGCGGCGCACGGCTGCAATACGCAATCGAACATTAGCGATCATAAGATAATGGTCTCTTCCCATCCCAATATCGGCACCCTTCTTGTTTCGCACGTCCAGGAGGCAACTCTTGAATCTTTTACTAATGGCAAAATGGTCGATTTGATTTTGTGTTCTGCGCCGATCAACAGAGGACCAACTGATTTTGTGGTGGTCCTTATGCTCAAACATAGTACCACCGATGAAGAGACTGTGAAAGTTGCAGAACTCCACAAATCTTTCACCGTTGTCATTACGATCACCAAGACCGTGTCTCCCCATCACATGTCTGAGCCCATAGTTATCAGCGCCAACTTTCGCATTCAAATCACCCATAACCATTATAATGTCACCTTTAGGTGTTCTGCTCTGAACGGCGTTTAGTTCTTCGTAGAAGGAGTCTTTTGCCAAGACATTGTCGGGTTCAGTAGGGGCATAACATTGTATAATTGAGATGTTCCTCATTTTGGTCCGGAACCTGGCGGTCAAGACCCTGTCAGAGACCGGTTCCCAGGATAAGAGACAGTTTCGCGCGGCTCTGGTTAAAAGGAGCCCCACACCTGACTCACGGCGACTACCGGTAGCTTTACCGGAGTACAACATTACAGTGCTGCCCGTTGGAGAGATGAATTCTCCGCTGTTCCACCATCTTATCTCACTAACTCCTAAGATATTTAATTTGTACCTCAGAAATTCACTCTCTAATTGAAGAAATCGTGCGTTCTGGGGACCTTCTGATCCATTGTCCAGGAGAGTACGCACATTCCAGAATCCAATCTTTGTCATTGTACGATAGCTAAAAGTCGTAACCGTTGAGTCAGTCCTTATCCGAGGCATAGTTGACGTTTCGTTAGCATATAAAGATTTCGGATAGTGCAAGTTGCTGGCATACACATCCTGTCCTTTGATTGTCGGTTTTAACGACAGGCCCTCAAAGGGAAAGGCCGTGGTATTTTTTTCACACCCCACACCACAGGGGTACCTCAACCAAATCATCGCACCGCCATCACTGGCGGCTTGACGTTGGTTGGCAATGGTCAGTGACCACTGCCGTTCCAGGGGGCGCCCACGCGGAGGACTATGGAAGAGGAGTTTTTGCCCCCCCTAGTGTAATAGCCGCCTTAGGTTTGTGTTTTCGTTGTTGACGCTTGTTTTTTTCGATGTTTATGCTGTGCTGGAGTCGGTGGTATAAAAGCGCTTTCTACAAGAAACTACTGGGCGCTTTATATTTCTAAAATTCTCTTTAAATCCAGGTGATAAGCCAATATCTGATATTTGCCATATTTAGTACCGGTCGGTATAAACACTCCACGAACTAGAACTAAATCTAAAATGATCTAGTTAATACTCCTTTTAGTTCCACGGTATAAATGGGGCCAATGTTACTTGCGGTGCTATGCTAATTTTTCAATTTTTGACATGTTTTATTTCACCGGTACATAGATCGGGTGAAAAATGGAAAAATGACATATTCCACATATTTTTCCACGAGCCATTTCGCCGATGAAAAGTGCCGCTGTTAATTTTTTTAATTTCACGCGATCTGAATACCATCCTTTAATATTACGTTAAGACCTGCCATAGACGGTGCGATCCGTCGTCAGATCGATCTGACTGATGGATCGCCACAAAATATCTGACGATCGAAATTATATGGAACTGTCAAAAAAATTGTCAACGATAGTCACATACACTGTGCGATCGATCTGACGATCACAATATCGTCAGATCAATCTGACGACGGATTACATCGTATATGGGGGCTATTAGGCCCTAACCAGATTGAACGCAGAATGCAGCAGCAGCGACAGAAGCAACAACAACAACACGTAGATCTGTCGCGATGACACAGCGGCGATGACAGATCTACCTGTTGTTGTTGTTGCTTCTGGCGCTGCTGCTGCATTCTGCGTTCAATCTGGTTAGGGCCTTATATTACGTTTACACTATCCCCAGATTACTTCATCTGCTGCGTAATCTGGGTGTGGTGAGTTCAAAATTGTATGTATTTGACAGTCGCAGATTATCTCAGCCGGCGCAGATGAAGTAATCTGCGGATAGTGTAAACGTAATATAACACTGTAGCCAGATTACTTCATCTGCTGCTTAATATTATGTTTACACTATACCCTGATTACTTCATCAGCGACGTAATCTGGGTGTGGTGAGTTTAAAATTGTATGTATTCGACAGTTGCAGATTAAATCAGCCGGCGCAGATGAAGTAATCTGGGGATAGTGCAAACGTAATATAACACCGACAGAGACAGCTGGGGCGACCGGTAGCGCAGTGTGTTGAGGCATCAGTCTCATGTTTGACTACCGGCGTTTCGGGTTCGAATCCCGTCCACGACGACGTTCGTGGCCATGGATGTGCAGGAGGTGCATGCTGGCAACTGCATTCTCTGAAACCAATTTATGCCAACGAAACGTCAACTGGGCCACATGGAACAGTTGACGCGCTATGCCCCACAAGGGGTTAGGGCAATCGAGTAGAGACAGCTGTCAGTGAAAATTTTTCTCGTACATTTTGTGCGAGAAAAAATTTCATCATGAAGTCCACAAACTTGACTTTTCACTTCAAGGTAGTACACAGATCGTGTGAAATGAAATTTAGCTTCCACACAATTTCACGTCTCTTTTCATCGGCGAAAAATGTTGCGATTTTGTATGGGATTTCACGGCACTTTCCATTCCACGCAGTCTGAGTACCGGCCTTTAAAACTGAAATATGGTCCCGCAGTATAAATGTAGTGAAATAGTTCTGCTCAGTGTTGCGACTAATTTTTACACTTTTGTGGTAGAAAATGTGGTAGATTACACTTCCGTGAATGTAGCTTAAATAAAAAGTATCAAACTCGAACTTATTTTGTAGATAATGTATGAATTACGACGATCCAATTATTTCTTTAATGTTGCTTGACAGAGCCAAACGTGTCAGGAAAACTAATAAAAACCATGACAAATACCAGGGAAATTGTGTTTCATATACATAAAAAAATTTATCATTTTTAAAATACTAAGTTGTGGTAGATTCCCAATTTGTTGTGCTAGATTCAAAAGTTTCGACAACAAAGTGGTAGATATACTAGAATTGTGGTAAAGTCGCAATCGCAACACGGGTTTGCTCAAAGTGATGAGAGTTGTCAATTACCTAAAACGAGCGAAGCGTACAGCCGCAGGTTAAATCCTATTGAATTGAATGAAATGTGTGGTCTGTGCACGTATCTTGTTTACGACATGTTAATTTTTCAAACATGCAATTCACTGTTTAATACGTACACAGCACACGCATCTCTTTAAATTCCATGACACCTATGACAGCCAATTAACGTTCGAGAACTGTGATATAGCCACAGAGAATAACTATGGAGGAGCAATCCGCATATACTCAACACTAAACTACTTGAAGCAATTCCAGTCGTAAAAAGTAGAGAGAGAGACACACGCCCTCCACTGCGCAACACCCGCGCAGTCTATATAAAAGCACAGGAAGCACGCAAGATGTCATCCCCTCTCCTACTTTTCCAATCGGAACAATAACATTCCAGTCTGTCTCTCTGCCGCGGAACACCCTCCCGGTCTATATAGAGCAAAAGAGATGTCAAATTTTCATCCCCCTTCCTACTTCCTCACTTGTGCCGAATTGCGTCGTTTCTCTCGCTCTTTTTCACTTCCTCATATACTCTCTCTTCAAAGTATCAAAGCCGCCTTATAGCTTAGCTGCATTATAGCCGCCATACATTATCCGATCCGTCGTCCGATCGATCGGCCGATGGATCGCCACAAAATATCTGCCGATCTCCACTGCACACACACCGAGCGATTTTCGTGCGATGTGATAACGAATGACAATTCAAAAAATAGGTTATGATTCACTCCCAATCCAACCTAGATTCATTTTTGTTAACTATTTGGATGTGTGTGGTATTTTCGTATACCACATATTTGATATTTCAATTACAGTGCCAATTAAATCATAAGAATCCTTCAAATTTCATCATTTAATAATTTGGTAATTTGACATTCACTTGCGATAATGACATACACTATCCAATCGATCGTCACCGATCGATCGCACGAAAATCGCACAAAAATATCGGCAGATCAAAATTGATCGGCCAATCGGTGCGATTTCCACATACACAGGCCGATCCATCGGCCGATATCGATTTCGGGCGACGGATCGGCCGATCGATCGGTGTGTGTATGGCACGTTTTAGGCGGCTATTACACTATAAAAGTTCTTTTACAAATATCTTTTATAAAAGACATTTTCAAAGGACTTTTATGGTGTATTAGCCGCCTGAGAAAAGATTTGTGACGTGGACGTTGCGTGTTTCAGGTACTTTTCTTACAAGCTTGCACTCCTTCCCCCTTAGGCGGCTAACATCATTCATAAAAGTTCTTTTAAAATATCGTGCTTCAAAGATATTTGTAAAAGAACTTTTATAGTGTAATAGCCGCCTTAAGGCCATAGATATATATTGAACAGATAGGAAATAGGCACAGAGTGGGGGTAAAAATTTGAATATCGAGTTATGGTTGACATATTCGCGTCTGCGCAGTGAAACACGCAACAACACGTATTAACATTTTGCCCAGGGGCCCGAGGAGCGAGTGATCAAGTGCTTCGTAAATGTCAAAATTATGGCTGAGTGGCCGATGGCGTCAGGACATTTACCGAACGTATACCGACCGCATGCAAATGGGCAGCAGTACGCATGTGTGAGTTGGTTCGGAAATAACCTGAAGTACAGAGTGGGGATAGTAATATTACCAATCTGTTCAATATATATCTATGATTAAGGCACAATGTGCTAATCGGCAATTGTGAAAAGCTAGCTTATCGCAGGCGTTTCATGAACGCAGCCATTATCTCAAAATGCCTGCTTTCACGTTTGCAACGTTTTAATTGCGGTAAAAATGTTCCCTCCACTCAACCATAAACTCTTTAAAGCGGGTTGACATGATCAAACTACGGTTTGACAAACTAGCATTTGATGAAAAGCTGAGCACCGTCCAACTACGGTTTGACAGAGGCACAAGACTTCAAACCAGTTTGACAAGGGGTTCACACGTTCAATTAGGTGGTTTGTCAAACCGTAGTTTGATCATGTCAACGCGCCCTTACCCGAACGACTTGTTTTGTAGTTGTCATGTATTAAACAGCTGACAGCCGATTCGCTATTGAGTTTCAAACAAAACTTCAATTAAATTCGCGACGGTTTCAGGAAAAATGAAAAGCACTGCAAAATCGCCACAAATTTGTGTTGCTTCGGTGTAAATAAGCACATAAGACGCCATGTACAAATCAAGAACCCGAAAACGAAAATCCACACCATCTCACAGGCCACGTTTAGACCGTGGAACTAAAAGGCGATTTAGAGCGCGTTGACACGATCAAATTACGATTTGACAAACTAGCATTTGATGAAAAGTTGAGCACCGTCCAACTACGGTTTGACAGAAGCACAAGACATTAAACCAGTTTGACAAGGGGTTGACACGTTCAAGTAGGTGGTTTGTCAAACCGTAGTTTGATCGTGTCAACGCGCTCTTAACTAAATCATTTTAGTGTTAGTACTTGTTGGTGGAGTGTTTATACCGACCATACGGAGAGGTACTTCTTCTTCTTCTTTCTCCGTTGACAGCACAGATAAATTTTACAGATGTAAATTTTACGACAGAAAAAGACTTTTTCCTGCCCGTGATCATGCACTGCTTTCCTGAAATTGCAAACAAAGCAAACGTCGAACAAAAAAAAACGACAACAAAGGAAACGTCAACCAACGAGTCAACATTAGCGATGACAGCGACATAGTCCCAATTTTTTTTAGTCCAGTTCCGCATCGCAAGTAGAGATAAGCCAAGTCCAAAACTAACTAAATCGATACGTTTATATCGTCGAGAGTTAGATCGATTTAGTTAGATCTCGAAGATAGTCCCGCGGTCTAAACGTAGTGACAGTTACATGCAATACGTCAACTAAGAACTGTCAAATACGCTAATACCCCTTACCCCCCATTAAACGGAAATCAACCAGGAAAAATTTCTGGTTAATTTCCCCGATGTGTGGTAGATTAAACGCAAACTGGAACGGACCGTCCACGAGCAAAATCAGTCGAACTGTTTGCATTTGTGTTTAAAACGTTGCGCGACCTGAACCCACTCAATGTGTGCGTTCAGAAGGAACTGAGGAACTTCCGCTCAGCGAACATGTTCAGAACGAGCGGGTTCAGAAGTGACCGAGCAACTTCTGCTCGGGTGAGCATGATCAAATTTCACCGAGCAAGAAATATTTCTGCTCACTGATCAGTGCTCAGTGCTCAGGTTCTTCTTCTTCTTTTTCAACCTCACGCTCAAGTTGCGACTTTCGAATTTTGACAGTTATCAAGTTGGTTGTTGTGTTTTCGCTGCTTTCGGCTTCTAGTTCTTTGGTTTTCGGGTGCTTTTGATTTTGTTTTCTCGTTGTTCGTGATTTTTGTAATGGACAGCGTGGGATTCATGTATGTTCCACTTTTCGGCACTTGACGTCTAAAATTGTCATCGTCAGCTTTCAGCTGGTCGATTTTTCAGCTGGTGAAGTAGCGTTCAGCAGGTGCAGACACCAAACCGAACAGCTCCGGAGCAGCTCGCGAGCAGTTGCGGAGCAGCTCGCGAGCGGTTTCTGCTCTTTTGCCTCCTTCTGAACGCACTCAATCTTACCATATTCCACTGAAACATTAAACGTACTCATTTCTTCCAACAAAACATCCTCTGATTTGACAAGTCGAAAGTTTATTTGTTGAAAAAACCTGTGAGCCAGTGCGTGGGATAAGCTATTACATGCTAGTTTTGCGAACATTTGCATGTAATCATCCGTTAGATTAGAATGAAGACGATCCAAACCACATCTTACGACGATATTGACGAGGTGCTAATAAAAGAAGAAAATCATTTCGAAATTGAAACGACCGATTATACGTTCGACCAGCAGTACCTTGACCTACAACAAGTAAATTTCACGATACCCAAACCGAAATGTGGGGAAGTCCTGGTTGCATGCACTGGGATGTTTACTTTTTTGTGCACTCTGTGTTTAGAAGAATTTGTCGAGTTGCAATCTTTCGGTGAACACATTCGGTCGCAACACATGATTGCGAAATCAGAGAGTGAAGTCTCACAATCGACTAAGGAAGATGGGCAGGATCCACTGGGCCCTGTTGCAATCAGTGAAGTGAAATCGGTGAGTATGCTGAAGAAATGTTATTGAACCTATTTATGGAAAGTGCTGATTACCAAATCTAGATTAAATTTCACACGAACCATCTTTTCTCTGGACCTAACATTGGAACAACTCGGCCTGGAAAATTCGGGAAACTGATACTTTCATTTGATTTTATTTAGATTCCTGGTACATCATGGGTCCTCTCTAGATCCATGTTTACACTATAGGCCAAATCACTTATACATTTACTCTAAAATTATCAGATACAGACAAGTTGATGTTGCTCTTTAAGTAATCTGCCAGATATGTAAATTTGCCATAGTGTGAGCTTAATGTTTGAATGGATTTGTTATAATCTCATTGTATTTTATTTTATTTTAGGAATATGATGGCAATGTCAACTCTCCCTTGCAATCAGAAAATGAAGAATATTTCGATGCACCAGACACAGAAAAACAAGCATCTCGCATTCCAAAAATTACCGACAGAGCCTCTGATAATACCGAGGAGCAGAAATACATATGTGATTTATGTGATCATAGTTATGTACATAAGCGTTCCCTTCTAGCGCACAGAAGAAAAGTTCACAAAGTTGATCAACTAGAACCAATCAAAATTATAATTGATCCCCGCCTCCTTATCGACGAATTAACATGCAAATATTGTGACAAAAAATGCGAAGACAACGAATCACTACGTGTACATCTGACCACACACACGGGCAATAGACGATTTGTTTGTAACTATTGCAACAAAACATTCAGCAGTCGTACAACACGACTTGATCATTTGTCCATACACACGGGTGAACGCCACTACAATTGTCCTCACTGTCCAAAAATGTTTTCTACCCAATCCAATCTGAACACACATGTACGAGCCCATTTGCAAATCAAAAACTATTCGTGTGACTACTGCGATAGGCGTTTTGTGCAAGTTAATGAGAAAAAGGTACACGAGCTGACCCATACGGGGGAAAAAGCGCACCAGTGCGAGGAGTGCGGTGCACGATACAACACTGCTAATAAACTAACCAATCACATGCGTCGACACAAGAACATTCGAAATTATAAGTGCGAAATTTGTAATAAGGCATTTTATGGAATGTCGGCTTTGAAAAATCATATGCCCACACATACGGGCGAGAAACCGTTCGGCTGTAATATTTGTGGACAGCGATTTCCGCGTAGGAGCGCTCTGAGAACACACAAAGAACTGCATGCAAATGAAAAGAAATATGTTTGCAATAAATGTGGTAAGGCGTTTGCCCAGTTTGCGGGGCTTTATTCGCACATGAAATCACATGGCGAACAGTCGAAATGATATTTATATTTGATACTAAGTAGAAGTGGTTTTGTTTCCACTATGACAATACAATTGTAGGGGTATTCACTCCAACGTTGTAAATGTCGTATTTGTCGTAAAGTTGTAAAATTTTGTCATCTTACTTTTTGAATGACAAACATTTACGACGAGTACGACGTTTGCGACATTTACGTACGACAGAGAGCGTGAGTATCCCTATTATCTCATCGAGTTTCGAGTTGGATTAGTTGACTATGTTGCTAGTTATGTACAGGTACACTCGACGCCATTTTGTGGGCAACCAATGGAGTGTGGCATGCATGTACACATGACAGTTCTCAGCTGTCAACATTAGTGCTGTCTGCTGTAGTCAATGCAGGCGAAGTCAACACATTCTATTTAAGAGAAAATCAAGGTAAATTTAGTCGTTATCACTGCAAGTGTGTTTATCGCGTATCAATAGATACCAATTTTTGTCGGTAAAGCAATTAGTGTTCCCTTATCATGTGAAATTAGTTGCTGAAAGAATGCGAAGTTTACTCCAACTTACAATTTCGACCTCGGACAGACGATTCACCCGGATGGTCATTCCCATTCGAATTATAATTCGATTCTGTGTCCGTCCTCGCGAATTATCATTCTAATATTGGAGCATCATCATTCCCATGAATAATTCGTTGAATGATCATTCGGGTGTATCGTCCGTCCGAGGTAGAATTTTGTAAAACGCTATTTCCTAATGATGTTATTTTACTTCACAGCAGAGTACAAATGCCTGTGAGAAGAAAAAATGCAACGGCATGTATTAGCAGTGGAGAATCGTCTACATCAAAAGCAACAAACGTATGTATATGTATTTTGATATCAATTGATAATTTTTACAAATCTAAACAATGGTTTATTACAGGACAATGAGAAACAGGAAAAAAATGCGCACACAGAGGACTCGATTGTTGCACTTTTGCATGAAACTGAGGTTTTGAAACAACAGTTGAAACGTCTGCGCTCTATTGCAAGATTATACTCTAACTATCCAGCAGTTGCAGAGTACATGCAAAAATATAATGTAAAGTAATTATAAGGCCGAGTGCATATTCGCGTTCGCGTGTTTTATGTAAAACGGATCTTTGCTAGGATGAAACTCCGTCAGTTTGACAAAGATTCGGTGGTTTTCGTTACACCAATGTGTGTTAACTCTTGTGTATTTAAACGAGCAATTAGGTAAGAAATGTGTGCGGCTATATGTCTCATACTGTCCGCTCGTTTGTTTCGTCGCTTATTTCTTGCCTAATTATCTATTGTAAAGGACATAAATCAACCTATTTTTTTTAATACGATGGTGCTCGAGCATTTGTTAAACTGATGGAGTGTCATTCAAGCAAAGATTCAATCCGTTTGACATAAAACACGCGAACGTGATCAACGTGCGCTCAACATATGACTTTTGTAAACGAAAAATTCACCAGAAGCTGAAAGTCACGACAATTTATAATCGACAAACGTTTTTAACAAAGTAGTTTATTTCATTTGCTTAACTGTCAGCATTAAGCTCATATGTTGTAATTGTAACAAATACTTATAAGTTTTACTTTTTTGTAGTATAAATATGTATGCTTCAGGAATATTGTAATTAAAATATCACACATTTTATTGACCAAGATCAAACAACTTATTTTCTTCCTTGTTTCAAGGATGCAGACCCGAATACATTAGCCTTTTGTTTTTTTGTGTTTTCGGAAAAGTTCTTCACACCGTAGGAACGTATGATGGTAAAATGGTGGACTAGCTTTTTGGTTAATTCACACCCGTATTTGCATTTAGGAATCAATCCATCAAGTTTTGCTACTAGTTCACTCATTATCTTCGAAGTCCCAAATTGCAAAATTAAATCTTTGTGCTCATTATAAAAGTGAGCGCAGTTTAGAATTAATTGGAACGTTTCCTTGCATGGTTGCCTCAATCCACCGCGATCCAAGTTTTCGCTCAATTTTTTAGACTCGTTGAAAAAGGACGTGTCTGGCAAATTTTGGGTCGACAAAAATGCGACGCAGTTCGCACAGAGGGGCTTTTTCAGTACTGCATTGGTCGTACTTCCCGCGATATGAAACAGAGTCTTTATATCATACTGGCTGATTTTTCTGGCTAGGATTTCGAAAGGCAGCCTTTCTATCGTTAAATCAGATTCACGCTGCCTGACTCCGGAGGATGAACACAATTTGTCAGTTGTATTACTTGATTGATTTTCCTTGTTATTTGCTGAACAGAAATCAAGCAAATACTCATCTGAGTCGCTGCAGTAGTTCGAGCGCTTGACATCCGAAACGAATTGAGCTATTGAAATCAGCCTGAGTGCGGTTAAGGACTGCAAAGCTGATGGCATTTTCCCTGCTTTCCGGCGAATTTGAGAAAAAATATTTTCGGTTGCATCTTGAGTGAATCGGCTCCCCAGGATGAAATCGAAATTGTTTGCAAGCAGGATTTCCGCGATGTCGGTGAAAGATAGAGTAGCTAAAACCCCGGCATAGTTCAGAGGTTTCCATCCCTTCTCGAAAACAATATCGTTAAACAACTCAATCATGCCGTGGAGGAAAATGTAGTTCCTATCGCTGTTTCGTGAGGTGATGGAAGTTTTCCTGACTTTAGAAGTCAATAGCGAATACCACTCGTATATCTTACGAATGAAATGCGCTGTCGAAAGAGCATCTTCATCCAAAATATGGTCTTCAACTGCAATCTCCAATGCGCTTGCAGTTTGCAATGAAAAAAAACGTATCGCAGGCCCCACATTCATTTTTTCGAATGGTGAAGGGTCAATGTCCGAGGCGCGTAAATGATACAGCCTCCTTATCTCTTTACCGTTATTGATTTCATACTCCCACAGCAATTTTACGTAGTCGCCGCTAACGAGATTGGTCGGAAGATGCTCTGCTTCCACATAAGCAGCAGGTAACAAAATAGATTGTCTCAACATGGCCGATTTCAAATTTTTCAATATGTGCCATACATCTGGAGTTACATAAACGGCGTGCCCTCTGAAATCAAAACTATTGTTCCTGACACCATTTTTCTCAATTTGAATTCCGAGAGAAGTCCACAAAGATCGATTTCTGCCATCAAGATCCGAAGACAAAAGGGTAACGTAAAGCCCACTTTCCTCAACTGCTGTTATGCATTTCAGAATGAAATTTTTTAAGTGCTTCGAATTAAATCCTTTTTTTGGAGTGACGTGACATGCTATGGCTTGTTTCCATGGGTTCCTTATTCCTCGAACTACCACCAAAAAAATTTTGTCTCCTACGACTAAATCGTCTCCTAATGTGACGTGGCCAACAATTACTCCGCTATTTTTGTCATAATCCAACGTGTCAGATATGATCATTTCATCGTACGACAAAACACAATATCTATCCTCTTTGCTCATCAATTTTATTTTGTGCTTTAATAGCTCAAGAACATTGTCAAAAATTCCAAATTGCAATTTGATATTTTGTATTCTACGATTAAGTGTACTGTACGCTGGTGCAGGGTAGCCGCTATCTCGTAAAAATTCATATCCATGAACTGACAATCCTAGTCTAAGCTTTAGACCTCTGATGATTGATTCGTTTGACCAATGATTCACTTTACCGTCAACTATCTTTTTTATTTGCTCTTCATTAAGAAATGTACGTAGAGCAGCTTTGATGGTTTCCAATTCCCGAGTCAACTTAGCGACTTCTTCTTCCAATGAGTAGGTGAGTACTTCTTTCAGAGTGCCAATTTCTCGACGTACATCTTCGTTTTCTTTCACCAGTGCTTCTCTTACTGTTTTAGCGATAATTTCTGGATGTTCGTGCTTCTGTTGATTGCCCTGAAAAATATGTCGAATAAGCAATAAATTAAAAATAAATTTTCCATTGGATACGATGTCATTATATACCTCATTTTCAGGAATCTCCGAAATGTAGTTTTCGTCCGGAGAGTTTGTAGGATCAATCGAAACCTGTTGATCTCCATTGTAAGTATAATCAGGTAACTTGCAATAAGAATGGTCAATTCGAGCTGTTTTTGGAGTGGATTTGTCGTCGAATCCGGGTCTCTTGCACGCTGTTTCAGCCATAATTTCTGAATGTTCGTGCTTCTGTTGATTGCCCTGAAAAATATGTCGAATAAGCAATAAATTAAAAATAAATTTTCCATTGGATTCGATGTCATTGTATACCTCATTTTCAGTAATCCCCGAAATGCAGTTTTCGTCCAAAGAGTTTGTAGGATCAATCGAAACCTGCTCATCTCCATTGTATGTATAATCAGGTAACTTGCAATAAGAATGGTCAATTCGAGCTATTTTTGGAGTGGATTTGTCATCGAAGCCGGGTATCTTGCACGCTGTTCTCTGTATAGAGGGTAATTCTTGTGCGGTTGTTTCTCTAACTTGTTTGATTTTCTGAAAAATAAAAAACAGTCTCATTAACAAGCGGCAAGTGACGATGACGGAAAATTAACAAAAGTAATTCCATGAAAACATTCTTCCACTAACAAACCTTGATTATTGATTTTCTTGGTGCACGAGTGATTCTTCGTGGAAGATTCGGAACATCAAATAACGTTGGCACAGCATCTGTAACCAGTTTGTTCTCTTTATTTTTCTGACCATTTTTAAATTGACATTCCTCGAAATGTACCTGCACAAAATAATCACTTTACTCCACTTTCTGAAAGTGCTAATGTAAAAGCGTTTACCTCACAAATACGTGAATAATCATTCGGTTCCCAATTTGTCCGTCGTGTGTTCCTTGTCCATTCTCCTCTTCGCGTAGCATCTGCCGGAAATCTGAACAAACGAAAACCTTGGTTTGATCTGCTTTTGCAGTTTGGAACTGCACAACTTGGCATTTTTGGCTAATCGGTATCGGTGAGGCTCTAAAAAGTGGAGTACACATCGGCATACAGCCATACAACAAGAAACACCGGGTCCAGGTCTTTAGCGAATGACAGATCTCCACTGCAGTCAGCTGTAATCTCCATTCGATGCCCACAAAATGATAGTTAGAATATAATATTCTTATCTATATTTATAATGTGTTACGAAATAAATGTAAAAATAGTGTGAAGAAATCTGACTTTTAAGTTAGTTAATTGTTCATGGTATTGCAAAGGTGATAATATAACTAAAAAATTTACATGACTCATAAGCTATGGCACAATAGACCTTCCTCTTAGTTGCGCCACAACGGCAATTAGCATAATGATCGTACTAGTTAATCAGATTACGAAACAAGTTGTCCTAAGTTAAAAAATGGGGGGGGGGGGGGGGGGGGGCGACCGGTAGCGCAGTGTGTAGAGGCATCAGTCTCATGTTTGACTGCCGGCGTTTCGGGTTCGAATCCCGTCCACGACGATGTTCGTGCCCATGGATGTGCAGGAGGTGCATGCTGGCAACTGCATTCTCTGAAACCAATTTATGCCAACGAAACGTCAACTGGGCCACATGGAACAGTTGACGCGCTATGCTCCACAAGGGGTTAGGGCAACTGAGTAGTAGTAAGTTAAAAAATGATGAGTGAAACTGAAAAATGTCAAATGCAGAGTAAACTTTACGATATTTTCTCTTGAGATGCTACAAAGTTTGAATGAATAAAAAGTTGAAACTCTTCAATTTTCCTAGGTCTTGCATTTTATTCATCTAACTATAAAATATAGAAGTACGTCGGTCGGTCCTAAAGCGGAAATTTCCTGAGTTTTGTGAAAATTCTCCCTAATTTAATAGAGAGAATTCTCCGAAAAAGGCTAAAACCATTATGTTCCGCGGGAATAGACTATCTAACGGGAAAATGCCGCAAATTAAGGAATAAAAAAAATTCTTCCTAATTTAATAGAGAGAATTCTCCTAAAAAGGCTAAAACCATTATGTTCCAAATTGAGTTGCCGCCGTGGGAAAGACGATTCCGCTTTTAACAATCCACAAGAAATTTTGGAACATAATGGTTTCACAAAACTCAGGAAATTTCGGCTTTAGGACCGACGAATCCCCCCGGATGGGTTCTAGGTTCTTACCAACTAAAGCGGGAATAGACTACCTAACGCGAAAATACCGGAAATTAAGGAATTAAAAAAATTCTCCCTAATTTAATAGAGAGAATTCTCCGAAAAAGGCTAAAACCATTATGTTCCGAAATTTTTAGAAAAAAAGCAGTAAAATATTGTCGTGAATCAGCAGTATCTTGTGTCGGTTCCGTTCATTGCGCCAGCTCCACGATCAAAATGTTGCATATATTGACTTGTGCATATATTTTCACATGTGCATATTTGGAGGCGATTACTAACCAGATCCAAATTTATCCTGTACAACCACCCCGAGGAGAATTCTTTATATCCGGATAGAGAGAATTCTCCAATAAAAGCTAAAACCATATGTGGAACATAATCCAATTTAATAGAGAGAATTCTCCTAAAAAGGCTAAAACCATTATGTTCCCCATATGTTCCTTTGTTAGTGCCTGTCCCTCCACGTGGTCGCACTTGGAAATATCTAGCCTATACAAAACCCTGTCGTTTGTGCTCTCGGGTAATTTTTATTTACATGTGCAAACTTTTAGGCGATCACCAAGAAAACCATTCACTACACCAAAAAGACCTGCAGAAGTATGGTGATGTTTACAAATTCCCTCTCTTCTCAATTCCCCCTTTTAATTGCAAACGGCTTCCCACAATCTATCGATCTATGTTTATGCTGAACATAGTGAAATCCAATCTGCATGTTCGAAGCGATGAGGATCGTAAAATTTGATTGAAAGGAAATCGGCAAATAAAAGGTTTTTTTTTTTTTGTTTGTTTTTTTTTCTCCAAATATGTATGTATCATAACGATTTAACGTTTATCTAATATTTATTTTACATTAGATGGAAGTAGAAGAGTAAAGGCAACAGGCAACATTACACTATACACTAAGCCTAGCTGTTGTTTGGCTTGGTATTCCCATTAGCATGCCTATTTTATAAATACGCCATCCATTATTCAACTATTGGGGGCGCATTTGTTCGGTCGGGACTGGCCTGCTCCTGGCAAAATATACTCCTACGTGTAGACGCGACGCGAGCTAAGAAGTGTAGGAAGTAAGAGACTTTGGTGTATTTGATGAGATAATTACGCGAGTTTGTCGTTCGGAAATCAAAATAGATTCATATTTGAAAGAAAATATAAAAAAACGCAATAAAAGCAACAAAACAAACAAGTGTAGTGGTGACGAAACAATTCAACGAATAAGAAAAAATTTCATGGATATAAATTATCTGTGTTGGGTTGATGTCTATTAGTAAACATGTTTAACAAGTTAGTAAACATTTCGGCTGTTATTCGTCTCCTTTAATAAATACAAAACTTAATCTTTGACTTGATCGACGCGCACGCCCCACAATCAGTTATTTTCCCAGGAATACGGAGCAATAATAATAATAATAATATCAATTAATTTATTATAAAGACAGTTTATCGATTGATGTTTTGTACAACGGTTGAAGTGTTTAGTGAAATTTTTGTTGAAACCAACAACCAACCAAAAACTGACAAACAACATTCGGGAAGTATGTGTTGACAAACAACGGCATTTATTGTTAATTTTCCCGACAAGAGTTCAGTGAGTTCAAAAAAAAGTTCCGATTGATGCTAAAGTGATCTTTCCCCCTTCTTGATTTTAATTTAATTTATAAAATACATATTCGCGCTTTTATGATAATACGGTACCTTTGCTGGAAGATACGAGAGTATTGACTTCGAGAGGGCTGATAAAACCGAAAGGAGTATATAGATTTGAGTCAAGTAAGTACCTAAGTACATGAATTTGTACTCGAATACATAATTTTAGTACGTATAATAATGTGCTGTTGACATAATTTTATGGGAATTGGAAAAATATGCATTCTTGACAGCTATCCTCAAATCATTCTCAGTTCAGTTTAACAACCCTTCACAAGGCGTGCTTTTTTGTGAAACTTACCTATACAGGGTTAGAGAAATAACAAGCTCTACAACAACATAAACCTTTATGGGTTGACGTTCTGCCCTGGTATTTTATCCTGTGTAAATTTACACTCGATCGAACAAAGGGCGAAGGCTACATCTAGTGTTCGCGCCTGGAAGTTCATTCGTTCACTCTATTTTCGCCTCATTTCGCTGTAGTAGAACTCCATATTTTTTTGATTGGAAAAGTGGTTTTGTTTAAAATATTGGGAATAGGAATCTATTCGGAATCAATTATTTTTTTTAATCACAGTCGCATTATACCAGCTTAATGTTTGCTCTTGATCTATTAGAATGAAAATTACTTTAATATTGTTGGTTTTCAAACCTTTGGATTATACAATCATCTATAATGCTTTTCTGCCCACACTATAATGGGTCAGCTACATCGTCTTTTTTGCAAATACTTCACCTAATCATCGTCTTTTTACGCATCACTTCGCCTAATCTACACTTGACCAGGATAGGGGCAAAAAACGCACCTAAGTTGTGTATTTAGGTGATATAACCCCTAAGTGGATAATAATTGGAGACCATCAGGGCCTACAATTTTTTCCGGTTATGGGGTCCGCTGAAAAGAACGCCGACATTTTGTTTGGGGCAAACTTCCAATTTTTTTAAAGAATAAAATAAACGGACCGCTAGTGACGTTTAAAATTTTTAATCACACCCAGATCCAGACCCGCATTTTCTTTTGCGGTAAACCGCAAGTAAGTGAGCCTCCGAATGCCATGGAAGCACAATATTGCGCGTTACCACTCAACGTCTAGAATTTGTGTACGTCTAGAATTCGGTAAATCAAAGAACAGTGGGATGGGTAGCCATTGTTTCCGTTGGTGTGTTGAACGTTCGGTTCCAGGATTTGCAGGCAGCCATATTTCTCAAACACCCTGCTCCTATCCTAGGTCTAGACGGCGAAGGCCTCCGAAATACAGCGTGTTTCATTGTGGGTACTACTTCTACTATTTGCCTTTAACCCCTTGCGAGGCAGAGCGCGTCAACTACACCTAAGAGGCGTAGCCATCTTCAATTGGCTAATTGCATAGCACCTGGGCCGTGGAGAGGAAATCCCGGCCCGGGGGTACAGCGACTCCGGGCTCCAACGGGATTGAAATCAAGTAAAATTAAAATAGTATTTGAAATATATAGCCGAGAAGAACAGATAGCAAGTTTAAAAAATTGAAACTGTTACACCCGTTAAGGTGCTCGTCGGTTTATCTCGTCCGTTATCTTTAAATTTGACAAAAGTCGTATTGGATGTCCATCGTGATGTGAAAGTACGTGTTCAGGCTTTGAAGTGGAAACAAAAAAAAAGTTATTTTGGAAAGTTCGAAAGATAAAATTTAAAGTTTTCATTTTGGTGTGAAAAACCTGGAAACATTCGAAAGTTTTGCTTAAATGTATATTTATAAAATGAAATATATATATATATATATATATATATATATATATATATATATATAAAATAAGGACGATGTATGTTTTCGTACATACCTATGTATATACATATATATGACTTTCATTCTTCTCCTCCATCGATTCTGCGCTTAGAGCGAAAGGGGCTGATGACACTACCGTAATCTGGTTCAAAACCTGGTGATGACTGTTATGGGAAAGTTTGGAGAGGTCCAAACGGAGATCCTCCAATCAGCATTGAATATACATAGTATATATAGAATAAAGTTACGGGAACATATGCAAGGAGGGTAATGTATAAGATTTATAAAGTTGTCTTTCGTATAAGTTTGTATTGTAATCTCAGCACTGAAGAAGGATACAAGTGGTATCCGAAACACGTGTATGCAATAGAAATAAAATTTATTTGCAGTATAAAGGAAGCATAACTCTTTTATTTTATTCTTGTCGAACTGTAGAAAACAAACGGAACTTAACTAAATATTATTGAATATAATTTAAATATGGTGTAACGAGAACGGCCTACGAGTCAATCCGGCCAAGGCAGTTGTGGTTCCGTTCGTAAAGAGAAAAAGTATTAGATTGATGAGATAGCCCGCCATGTACAACTCTCACGTACAGAGTCCGTAAAATTCCTCGGTGTTATACTTCCGCTGCTTCACATCAATGTAAAGGCGAAGGCAAAACTAGCGGTAGAGAGAGAAGAATTGGACAAAATGGAAATTAGAAGAGGAAAAATAACTCCATGAATATAATAAGCTGAGTTTGCCATCTGACGATTTAACAAAGGAGTTATACTTCAACCGCCTCTTCTCTACGAAAATTTGGAAAAAAGAGGAATGAAATACGAGGCATAATTGCACGTAACTCCCTTCGAATACCGTCAAATGGTTTACTGTTTGCTTCAATACTGAGAGTTCAAGGGCAGGCCATTGGGCGACCGGTAGCGCAGTGTGTTGAGACATCAGTCTCATGTTTGACTACTGGCATTTCGGGTTCGAATCCCGTCCACGACGACGTTCGTGGCCATGGATGTGCAGAAGGTGCATGCTGGCAACTGCATTCTCCAAAGCAGTTTATGCCGTCGAAACGTCAACTGGACCACATGGAACAGTTGACGCGCTATGCAATTGAGAAAGAGAGATAGAGATTGCGCGCCCCTAAAAAAGACAATATATTCGCATGAGGAAGCACCCAACGCTCTTTCAAGCCAAAATATTAAAGCTTGTTACCGTGGAAGGAATATTGTAATCTCCACAGACAAGGCCAAGGCTCTCAATAAGCGCTTGCTGATGTCAACATTAATCAGCTACGAAGCTTTTTTCTGCTAAGCTCAGTGCTTCCAATAAAGTCACCATATGCTGAGCCCCTGACCTCGTTGGTAACTTGGGTAACGACCAGAGAAAATTAGTTGTCCCAAGTGTGAAAGTCGAATCCAAAACGTGTAGTGTTATAGCTTAGGGCTCCATAACACCAGCGGTTTCAATAAAAAAAAAATAAAGCTTAATTTATATTCAAAAGGCCTCAAAACAGTGCTTAAGAGAAAAGATTTAAAGTTAAGTTTGAAAAGTCTTAATATTTAGAGAATTAAAAACGATACTTACTGTATTAAGAATCTGATTCCCTGCAATGCAATAGCAATACATGCATTTTAAATAAATTCCATTGTACCCTTTTTAAATGAGAATTCTAATAAATTCCCCAATCATTTCAAGCGCCATTCTAGCCCAGCCTAAACTCAATCATTCATAAATTATGTGTCATCTAGTATCCCGAATTTATGTCTGCATGCTACTCGTACATCCGTCTTAACAGAATTCTTAATTTTTCTCTAAACATACCTAATACATATAGAAGTGGTTGTTACTTAAATTTCACAGGGAGTTCTACATGACAAACATATTAACCCATTAATATCTGGAATAACCGACTGCGCGCAAATATGAAATATGCTGAAATGCAGTGAATTCCCTGCATCATGCAACATGTCTTGGAATACGGATGTAACATACATTTCAGCTGTCATCGCAAAATATCACAAGAAATTATGTTCGAAAGCATATCTTGCTACTAATTTACATGTTGCTCGAGTGATCCCAAATAAATATGTATGCGCAAATGTGGATTTATGATTGTGACGTTTAATTTGGCGCTGCTAAGGCGATGTGGTGACGACGTAGCCATCCTAATTCGTCCCAAGGAACAAAATAATTAATTGGTCCGTTCGTGGCGTTGATCTGTTGAAGGTTTGCCAAAATGAAGGAGGCGGTCAATTAATTTGTGGGAGGAGGATGTTAGCAGTAATTCTAGGGGTACATTAGAACGAAATGTTTTTATCGTAATTAAGTTGTTTACTACTATTCAGCCTAATAGTTCTTGTAAAATGATTTACATAATATATTTCAATATTTCGTCGGGTTACTGCAAAAACAAGCTAACTCCATTTTTGTCATTTTTCAGTTAATGGCAGTTTCCTGCTTAAAAAGTGCTCTACTATATACTGTCAAAGCAAGGAAAAGGTCTAATGCCTGTAAGAGGGTGATCTGTTTGGGTAAACAAAAAGTCAAATTACTCTCGACTACTTCGAATTCAACCAAAGAAAGACAAGAGCACATTTACTTTATTTACATACTTTAATATGATATTCTTGTACACCCCAAAAAAATATTTCTGGATCTGCAAAAAGAAGCTATGTGTCACTTATCTGAATTCGCTATAACCTTAGGCAGTTCCAAGGATTTAAATTACGAGTATAATAAACAAACTATCTGCCAGTTGACTTATTTTTGAATGTTATTTTTTGGTAGAATATTAAAAAATGCGTAAAATTGGAGGCACTTAACGTATTTTACTTGTACCATTTATATTGCGTTGGGTTGTAATGTAGCGTGCTTGGCACCGCGGGCTTGGCGTGAATTTTGCCCTGGCTGTACTAATTAATCTGACGTTAACAACCAGGATAATTTCTTCCAATGATGACCAAAATTAATTCCTTTTTTAAATTCGGACATTGTTCTTTTGTGTATTTTATGGTTTTTTCTCAAATAAAGTTAAATGATTACTGGAATATTGGTTATCGTTTTAAATCAAACATTTTACTTTGTTACCATTATATTACTTGGAAGTTACTACAGTTAGGCCCGTTTCCTCAATGTCTGGTTAACACTAACCGGGAGTTTAATTTATCGAATCGATAAACTAAAACGGTTAATACGAATTAGTCAGCTAGATTTTTTTACGTTTATAAATTCAAATGGGTACATTGAAATAAGTGAATAATTGATTAATTGATTATTAACTCATTTCAATGTAGAAGCATTAAAAATTCTACCTAACGAATTCGTATCAGCCGTTTTAATTTATAGATTCGATAAGATGTTTATAGAGGAATGTTTTAAACATTCAGCTTTATTAAATCCGCAATGTGAATGTAAATAAGCCTTTAAACTGATTTCTCACGAGTTTACAGTGTTAAGTGTTTCGTGGGCTATGGTATCCTTTATTCTTCCTATTGACTCTATAAAAGAATAATTTTCGTCATAAATCCTATTTTTTTCGCTCATTATTTCGTACGCTGATTATTGTTGGTTTTTATTTTTGTTTCTAAGAAATTTCATCTTTCATCTCACAGGGCTTATTGGCTATGCAAAAAATCAAACAGGAAACATATCCTCTGGGACATTTAGGTAAGTTATAAACATATCTAGTTAGCTATAAATATTTTATTTTAAACGAGTCGTCCAATTAATGCATTAATTGCAATACTGTTGATTTTCTAGAAACGTACAAGTAACCGACTTTTCTCATTTACATGACCCAATTATCAAATTTCGTTCACGATTGCAAAAAATATTCTTCGACGACTTTGTTTGAAGAAGCTCAATTGCCAATTTCGTTTTTAATTGTGTCAGCAAATTTGATAGATAGTCCCGAACAGTAAATAAAGGCAAATGGTAATTATACAGAGTGTCCCACAACAACCGCATAAGCGCTTCACACAACGATCCCCCATGTAATTCCGGGGGTCTTGTTGGTCTTGTTTCGTTTTTTCCAGTTCTCAACCCTTTCCCTGTTACAGGAATTCACACTCTTTGCAAATCTTATTACTAAAAAGCGTTATAACTAAAGAAACTACAGAAGCTAGAATACCCAAATAGTAACTCAACGTAGCTAATAATTTACTCTAATTTACTCTAATCGCTAAAATGTATTCAGGAAAACCGTACTAACCGTTTAATAGTGATAGATTTGTACGTGTGTAAAAAAATAGTTTTCATCACTTCCTACATTTAATTTTCTACATACATAATGGAGATACTTGTCCAGTTCCAAAAATTACTTCTCTATTTAATTATAATCAAATCTTGCTAACATAATTTCCTCTTAATTAGTCGTTTAAATGCAGAAAACGTTTCTTTAGTGGCGAATGTTCTTTTTCGAATCACCAGCGAGTCACCCTGAGCGAATATACAGGGTGTTACTAGTACAGAGGCTCAAACGAAAATGGGAGATAGAGGAACTTGTCTTGAGTAGAAAATCGTTCCACACATACTTCCGTTTTTGCACCGTCAAGGAGATAGCGCGATTTTAAGGACGAAGGATTTTCATCGTACCTGTGATCACTCTTTGATCTCTAACTTGTGCTGTACTTAACGTAACATAATAATTCTGAGCTCGTTGGAAAGCACACAAATTGTTCTTTCTAATTGCTATCAACTGTGTCAACCAGTGTTATAGTTTTTAAGAAAAATTAATTTAAATGACACAAAAATAATAAAAAAATAGAAAAAAAAATAAAAAAAGTCCTGTTTTCTCCAAAAAGGACCTGATAAACCACCAAATTTTATCACATTTTCGGAAAGCCCATAATTTCTTCATAGGTCGAATTGTAAAGGAGCGGGGCTACCAGTTATCAAGCACGTTCCCTTAAAGTAAATCTGGTTTGACACCCGTCATTCGCCAATGGAGTATGATTAATAATAGTGAGGACGAAATGAAAGAGTTGAAGTATGTTTGTTACGTTTATTTATTGTATAACGTTTGGAACTGGTCATTTGAGATGTAGCGTATCCTAAAGTACTAAGAAAGAATGTTTTGCAAACGGAATGCCTACTACCGCACTCATCCTTCAAGAAATATGTTACACTATAATTTCGCCGTTAGTCAATTTTTTCAGATGTTTTCCTTTTTACTTCATATTTTTCAATATTGTGTAATAAAAAGCTTTTTCGATCTACAGCAGAAGCTTCCCAAAAAGGGGGAACCCAAGAACCTCCTCCGCCTCTCAACCAGGGCCGGACAGTGACAGAGGAGATGGAGTACGCTGTCCTCCTTATCCACGTCATCACAGCTCCCGCAGTAGTCATTGTGAGGAATGCGAAGCCTCCAGGCAAAGTCTCCTATAGGGCAGTGCCCCGTAATAGCCCCCACAACTCTGCCAATGTGATTCCGGTTTCATTTAATGATCCGGTTGACCGCTAGGAAAAGCATACAAACGTAAAACCGGTCTTTAAATGTTAGGACCGGACAGGTCTACCTATGCGATTTCGTCGCTCGCGAGCTGTTATCGACTATGCGTGGTCTTGACATTGCTATAATTGTTTGCATTGCGATTGCCGCAACTGACAGCAGCTCTTCGCCGATTCTTGCCAAGGTCTTGCCCACAAGGCACCAAATCGCCAGTATACAGTCTCTGTGTTCAATTTTTTCAGAAACTGGAGTAGGTCCTTGGCAAGACTTGCAAATCTGAGGCGGCAAATTTTATCGGTGGCTTATTTACGCTAAATGTAAAGTACAAGTGGTCTGAAAATTTGAAAAATTAAATGATGATGTATCATAGTAGGTTGTTAACTATCTAAAGCGGAAATTTATTCTACATACAAAGCTCCAGTTTCACTGCACAGCGCTTACGGAATATTTTCCGATTCTAGCGAAGATGATTTGAAATGCCCGAAGGTGTTGTTGAGGACCTCAGTGAAATGCAGTCTCCACCCTAGCAGTTGGCGTTTCATTCAACCGTAATAAATTGTGCCCTCTTTGATCATTCAGGAGGCAGCAGCATAGGATAGAGAGAGAGAGAAAAGGATTAAAATATGGTCGGCACGACTCTTGGATGCCTTGTGACCGCTATGATCGAATGGCCGTTAATTAGGCATACGATCTTCTGATCAGATTTGCCCATTGATTAGGCATCTGATCAACTATTAGCTGATTGCCCTGCCAATGGGCACGAGTAATAACACAATTGAGGGTGTGTAGTGCTACATTGCATAATACATCAGTACAACATATTAAAGCGGTAGACACAGCACTTGTATGAAGTGCGGATATATTCGTACAAAATATGAGAACGCTCATTGAGCTCTTGAAAATCGCCAAAACCATGTCTGCATCTAAAATTTACATTAAAATATAATGCAGGTGGGCCATTGTAAATGTGTTTGTTGTTCTTTCACAGCTCAATTTAAAAATGGCCCGCAGGCAATGCGAGAGCTGCGGCAAGACCGGGCACTCAACAACAGGGTCCACGAAATGCGATAATTACGAACCGCGACAAAAGAAGGCCAAAAAAGTAAAGGTCTTTGGCGAATGCTCAAGCTGTCACAAAACGGACCACAGCACAAGAAGGTCCGAAAAATGTGACAACCACCTCCCCCCGCAGAAGAAAAGGTTTGCACCAGATTCTGTGGGGAAATTGGAGGAAGCATGGACCTTGAAAGCAGGGTTTGCAAAGTTTTGCCTAGATGAGGCAATACGAAAGAAAATAGATGAAGATGTCGTCGAATGTAGCGACTTAGCTGTAGAGGCATCTCGGTACATACATTTCCATTACATGGAAATTTTAGATGTTGCTAGACGCCCCACAACATCAGGGACGCCGCAGACTTCCAGTTGGCCCACCACACCAGTGACGCCAACGGAAATCTATGCATTTTTCCGCGATTTGTGTGGGGCAAGGCCAAAAAAGAAAAGTACAGAAACAGAACAGAAGAAAAATGAAAACTATTTCAAAATACGGGCCGAGCAACGTGAATACGATTGTAGCGCCCGTTATTATCTATTGAAAGATCTCGCGACGCAATACTTTACGGCTTGGAAGAATTGCATAGTCGTGCACGCATGCCAGCGGCTCGCGAGGTTTGGGTATAACTTCGTGAACGCCGATCTTCGCGCCGATATTGTTGAAGCCGAGAGGGATGGTCGTGACCCAGGGCGGGAGGAAAAAGATCTCATGACCATGCGGGAGTGGCACATACGGCTGGAGACAGAGCTATTTTCGAGGACATACGATCCCATGTCGGAGGAAACTTACCGGTTGTTGATGCGCCTCCAATGTTTTGGAAAGGAACACCTTTTCCGACACATTGAAAGCAGTTGGTGGGAATTGGTACCGATCATGTTTCGTATCGGAAAAGAATCTGTGTCTCCAGACGGAAGGAGATTAAAATCGTTCACGATCATACCGGTGTATAAGTGGGGAAGGAAACACGTTCGCTACATAAGCTCCGCACTTTATGAGCTGTTAAAGTCAATAGGACTGGTGGGTGTCAAAGAAATGGATTTCACTGCAAATAGTCCGGAATATTGGTGGAAGTATTTCAACCTGCAAAGCCATAAGCAATGTGGCACGTTGGATACTGCCACCAATGAAATCCATGGACGGACAACGTTCGGATTATCTTTTTCCACCAATGGTGTAGACGTGTCCCTTTTGATGAATCGGTACTCCGATCATCCCCCACAGTATACCGGAATGGCATCAACATCGAAGGGACCGAGAACGAAACCGCCCGCTTTACAACCCGCGAATTCCGGCACTTTGAACGTTAGCGCTTACCAACAGATAATCGGTATCGACCCCGGCGTGGTAAACTTCATCGGCGCGTGCAGTTTTCACGCCGAGGAAGGGCACAAGAAATTTCTGTTGAAGGGCGCAACATTTAAAGAAGGAATGTGCGGGGAGAGAGCTAGGCGGCGAAAACGGCAGAAAATAATTGGTTGGTTCGAGAAAAAGTTGCTGCACAAACGACAGAGGCGGGAGGCGCTGGCGCATGAGCAGGAGGTGGCGGAGCCAGCCTCACCTAAGTGTTCCAGCGATTATTTGACATTCGCAACCGAACAACAAGCGCTCCTCGAAGAATGCCAAAGGAGGTATGGACGGAGGACTGTGACGCGGTTGAAGTGGGACGCCTACATACAACGAAGGCGAGCGATGGACATAGTTGTTGGAAGACTTTTGCGTGATGGTGGGACCAAAAACCTCGTCTGCTTGGGCGACGGTTCCCTGCAACATGGCGTCTCTTACGGCCGCCGTAAGAAAGCGAGTTTCAAAGCAATAGAAGCTGCCTTCAGACGCCATTGGAGTAACCCGAAAGTGGTGAACGTTGACGAATATCGGACGTCAGTGACGTGCAGTCAATGCCTCCGGTGGAATATGAAGAAACCGCCAAAGAACGAAGTGAGAACGTTATACGGCGGCAGGCGAGAACGGAGCAGCCAGCACAGATTTCTAATGTGTGAAAAGTGCAGAAATGAAAGAAATGTGTGCTGGAACCGTGACGTCAATGCCGCCAGAAATATAGTTTTTGCTGCGTTCGGCATCCGCGACTACCGGGGTGGAAATAACACGGCGAATGAAGTAGAACGGCTGTCCCTAATGCATTTTTTACATGAGTCTTTGGGACCACAAATACCAAAGGTTAGCAGGAATCCCGATGCACAAAAGGATATAATGTCGAGAATAAATAAAAAACGGTATTTAGGTCTTTGTGCATTGGGAACGAATTAGGATTAGACAGTTGTGGAATTTGTCCTCCATTTGCTTTCCCTTCCAGTTAAATTCGAAGAAGCAATTATCAATTTTCGGATATGAAAATGGTCCCCTGACGATCGGAATACTCTTCATATGCGAAAGTTGACAGTTGTCTGTGCAAATTCAAGCGGAGGAGCAAGCAATTGGAGTAGAATTCGAGAAAGGCCAAATCCTGATTCTTTCGCAAAAACGCAGCCATTGATATTGGGGAATTCGTCTCAAATCGATGACAGCCGTCATGTCAATCCATAATTGGTAGTAGCGGTGTGGCGGTATACAGTGGCTCACAGCTTATTTTAAGCAGTACGTAAAAAAAATATGTAACTCACTATTAAAACTAAAGTAGAGGAGATATCAACGTTATTTAAAGGCAGGTTCTAATGCTTAAGCTGATAGCTGACTTGATCTTCATTTAAGTAACGTTCATATCTTCTCTACTTGAGTTTGTATAGGCAGATGAAGATTTTCTTACGTACTGGACGAAATAAGCAGTGAGCAACTGGAGCAGTTCACGATCTAGCACAAGCACGGCCGAACCGTTCGTGACCAATGCAGTGGAGCAGCGTGCGACCAACAAAACCCCACCAATTGGTGGCACGTAACTAACACACATTGGTCACGGGCGGTTCGGTTGTGGTTGGGCTCGGTCGTGTATGGCGGTCGTTAGCAACTCATCCATGACTCAGCTACTGAAGCTCAACACGAACACAACAGGCGTGTAGGTCGTGAGCATGCATCGAAGCACGTCTAAATTTATAGAAAAAGGATCTCATCATTTCCGCTGTTCCATTCGTTTTGACGTGGTCAGATGCATGCTCGCGGCCGAAACGTTTGTCGTGTGCGGCGAACTGATAGTTGAGCCATGGAACTCGAACACCGAGAGGTTTCAGCTTAGCAGAAGCTATTCGCCCATATTTCGCGATACGGTTCCGTGTAATGGTCGCCACACACGATCGCGTATAACCAAGACCAAACATCCACCCAACCAGCAATTGGATGAAACAAGTGAGTGTTTTTTCTAGCTCGGGCGTTTTATGAAATTGCTGATTGGTGGAAGTGCGGTAGTGGTTGTGCGCAATTGTTTGTGGCGATCCAATGTACTATGCAGTTCTTCTATACCGTAAAGTGTTGCCCCGACTTGATTGTACTTTTCCCACGCAAATCGCGCTAAAATAGCAACATCTAACATGAAGTGGGAATGGATGTACATAGATGCATCGATAGATGCATCGATAGATGCAGATGCATTATATGCCATCTGCATTTATTTTCATGATTGTCTCATTTGGACACAATTTGCAAACCGCGTTTGTCCATGTTTTCATAAGTTTCTCCATTGAATCCCGGGGGAAGTGGTTTTCATATTTTAGGCTTTCGTGCATGTCCGTTTTGATGTTGGACAGCGAGTCGACCTTGTAAGTAAAAATATGAAGTACACAAATACATAGGTAACGATGTTTAACCTTCCCGAATTTTTAATTTATAAAAACCAGGATTGACAGCGCTGCAAGCTTGAAAGTAAAAGGCGGCTCGGGTGGGAAAAGTCGTAGTTGTCGCGCCCATGGCCCTGGAGAACACGTAGGTATGCTATTGTTATTTGTTAACGCTAAGGCAAAATGAAAGAATTCATAGAAAAATCCGGAAATTCATTTTCATTTCTTTCATTTCATTCATTCAGGTTATTTGGATTATACAATATTTTGGCAATACAATCCTTAGGGATTAGCCATCGATCCTGGCTAGGAGCCCCACCTGTGGACTTCTGTATACAGCGTTCCTGATCTGGATCACCGGTGCACCATAAAATGACATGCTACCCAAGAAAAAAAAATTCAAGGTATAATATAATTTCTTTATTTTATTCAAATTTGTCGATTTACAACGATTTCTCCTGTCGAAAGAGAACTTTTCCGACCGTTCCGCGCTTGCTAAAAAACTGTCAAAAATACTTTTTTTTCTCTTCTCTAGAAAGTCCCTCTTAGCTACATTATTGTATTCACATCTACTTGAGAGGTTAAAGCTACGTTTACAATTCAAATTCTTGCAAGTCAGCGGTTTACATTATACTACAAAGGGTAGGTGTGCTTTTTTTTGACATTCCTGAATGGATATTTCTACACGTTTATCTTTTCCACATTGCAGCAGAACGTCGTGACACTACCGCGGCCAACGAGTTGGACACCACCACATGCTGGCCTCAAACGCTTAAAAGTTAATCTGGGGTGGACAACGTCAGAGCTGCGACGGACACTAAGTCACGGCGTTCCAAGCCAAACGCGGGTTGTATTCTCGGACATTGCACACCCCCGTCCGGGTTAAAATCGGCCTCGCGGCGAAAAGAATACCTTGTTTTGGCTTCCTTGGAGCGAAAAGAAGTCGAATAACTTCCTTTTGCTCTGCGGCGAAAACAAGTTATTCAAATCGCGTCCTAAGGAAATAATAGGTTTTCTTAAGGAGTGCTCTGAGAATTTTCAAAAATTCAAAAATATATAAATATATAAATGTATGTATGTATATCCCTTTGAATGCAGTAGAACATCTAACATCTAATTTGAATAACAAAGAAAAAAACGAAAAAAGAAAATCAGGCAACGCATGAAGTCAAATAAAAAATTGTTTAATGATAATTTATGAATATCGTTGAAAATTGTTCTTCTTAATTGTACATATAATTATAAGGAGCAACGAATCACGATTCTACGCATGAATTCTTACGAAAACTACAATAAAAAATATACTTCTGGTATATAAAGGTTATTTATTTAACTTTTGTTTTCTGATATAATTGTATTTGCATTGTTTCTTTTTGTTATTTTATAATTTTTGTTTTCGAATGTATTCCTTATTGTAAATGTTTTTTTTCTTTCAAATTCTTCTTGTCATTTGCCATAGATCAAGGAACGATGTCCTCGAAAATCAGACTATCATTCGTGTTTGTGGGTGTGTGTGTTTCATCATAGAGTTCAGTGGAAAATGCCAAGTGGAAATTATAATCACAAGCACATAATCGTAATATGCATAATGTATTAATTTAGATTCATGGAGATTGAACATGTGTGGAGGAGGACAATTGCATTGGCGGGACGACTTAACGATTTATCAATTTTATACTTTCTACATGTATTTATGTATACACTACATACCTGGATGACGTGCACAATTGTTGAGTACGTTTAAACACAAAAGCGGTTTCTTTCAGAAAGTAATCACAGCGAAAACAGTTCAAATCAATATTGTATTTAAACTGATATGAAAAAAGAGTGAAAAACTAGTGCAGAGACAATCTGCAAATCACCCAATCACACAAAGCACAAAGAACTGCATGCAAATGAAAAGAAATATGTTTGCAATAAATGTGGTAAGGCGTTTGCCCAGTTTGCGGGGCTTTATTCGCACATGAAATCACATGGCGAACAGTCGAAATGATATTTATATTTGATACTAAGTAGAAGTGGTTTTGTTTCCACTATGACAATACAATTGTAGGGGTATTCACTCCAACGTTGTAAATGTCGTATTTGTCGTAAAGTTGTAAAATTTTGTCATCTTACTTTTTGAATGACAAACGTTTACGACGAGTACGACGTTTGCGACATTTACGTACGACAGAGAGCGTGAGTATCCCTATTATCTCATCGAGTTAAATACATACAGAAATACAAGATGTGAAGTCCATTAAAATCTGATCTGAATGCTCGTTGGCTGAAAGTACGGTATTCGAAGCGTATACATTCCGAATGTTAGATATTACAATAACATCTAATCTAATGTCTTTGTTTATCATTATATTTAGCTAGCTTAGAAGAAAGTATGTATTTGCAGAAAGATTAACGATTCATAATATGTAATTGATTCATGAAGGCGATATATTGGGTTCACAGTAACGGCACATCACTTGATCTGAAACCGTCAGATACATTCAAACGCGACGTTCCTGATCAAGTAATCTGCCAGATCAAGTGATTTAGAGGCTAGTGTTAACCTGATATTAGCTTAGCTCATTTAGTACAGAGAAATAGTTGATGTGTTCTGAAGAAAGGCAAAATTAATGTTCGAAATTTGCATTAAACAATAAAAGTAAGTTACTTGGAAAAAATATACAATTTTTTAGTATGTCTACTGGCAAGGCAAGAGCAGAGAAATCTTGTTTTTATTGAAATAACGGATAACCTTTTCGTGCGAAAATGTTGCAATTTTCTCTCCCACCAAAAGGTGAAAGTGAAAACTTTGACCAGCAAGTCTGCGGCGTTGTACGCGACACTTGAACATCCCCTTTTCACTCAAAAGAGAGCGATCACCACTGTGAAGGCAGGTTTTCATGTGGAATAAAATGCAAAGCATGTGGAAATTGCTCACAGCGGTGTCGAGAGTTTTTCCTATGGATCCGGTTTCGTCTGAAATATGCTAGTACGGAGGTAGCGAACGAAAATTTTGGTAGTTTTTATGTGAAATTTGGCACGAAAAGCGAAGGTTAGTATTTAGCATAAAGCGGAAATGCTTCTCTAAGCGACGTGCTTCGAACTCGGGGAAAGGTTTTCAAGTTAACTTTATTTTATTTTTATAGTGTAAAAGCCGCCTAAGGCCTTTACAAATATCTTTTATAGAAGACATTTTTAAAAGAATTTTATAGTGTAATAACCGCCTGAGGAAAGATTTGCGACATGAATGTTGCTTGTTTCAAGTACTTTTCTTACAAGCTTGCACTCCTTCCGCCTTAGGCGGCTAATATCATTCATAAAAGTCCTTTTAAAATAAATGCGTCAACGATATTTGTAAAAGAACTTTTACAGTGTAGCCACCTATAGTGTAATAGCCGCCTAGGGATCGCAACCCTAGTATCGCACAAACATGAACGCTCGCTTCGCTCGCTCTGCGTCCAACAGCGTTTCGATCAGCTTTAGGCTGCGCGCATGTTGGCTCACGTTCGCGTGTCGCGTTCACGTGTTTGCTGTCAAGCGGTTTGGGTCTATGGTTTCCAACCAAAGATGCGAATGTGTCAATATGACAAATGCTCGGCTATTGTCGTATCAACAATTTGAGTTCATTGGGTGGTATCAAAACCATCTACATTCAAAGCCTGGAAGCAGACCTGGTCGCGCACACAACCATAGCTCAAAGGAGGCCGATGTCAGTCGAAAATTTGTATGGCGGCATATGGACAGCGAATGGTCCCGCGCGACATTTTAATCGAAAAATGTCGGTTCTCGGTTGGTTTGCGGCGTGAAACTTAAATATGTTGTGCAGTGAAGTGTTGGTCATGTGCTCAAATAAAAAATATATGCAAAGCCGATGAATTCAGTGTTCGTTTTTGCGTTTAAAGTGAATGTAGAAGTAGTTTGTTTACTTTTTGTGTCGTGTGTGACAAGTGCGGACAAGAAGCAATATGGCGATTTGTGCGGGTGAATTAATTTTTTCTCGCACCAAATATATTTTTTTGTTTCTGTGCATAATTTTACTTGTGGAAGGAAGTGCGCAGTGCGGAAACGGAATATACGAATCAAATTGAAGTTTTGGCCATGTCATCTTTTGGTTGTGATTTATAATAATCAATCAATAGATGTACATGCTTGAACAATTTCAATTTGAGACACCACCATATTCGTGCCGAAGTGAAGTCGGAGCCTTTCGGAACTTGGTCATCGGAGCTAGTGCCGGTTGTCAGTTTGAAAGGAGGCCGACTCACACACTCTCAGCGACCTGCTTCCAGGCTTTGTATGTAGATGGTTTTAGTGGTATGCATAAAGTGAGGCGAGTGGAGTAAAGCTGAGTTGACAGAATTCCACTCAATTTTCACTATGGAGCGGAGAGTAGTTTTATGCATACAACTTTTTCACTCGATTCACCGAACATAGCAGACTCAGGAATGTCCTCAATAGACTTCACTCTTGAGTATATCCTCATTATTATGCATACCACCCATTATTGTTCTTTAAAATGAATAACTAGGTAAGAATTGAGTGGCAAAACAAACGACTGGGGACTAGAAGGATGTGCATAAACACACATTTCATACTAAACTATTGGCGTTAACTCACAATAATGAATCCAATTTAGTGATACGAACACAGCCGAGCATCTATCAAATTGACAGATTCGCATCTTTGGTTGCAAACCATAGACTCAAACCGTTTGACATAAAACACGTGAACGCGACACGCGAACGTGTGCCAACTTGCGCGCAGCCTTAAACACACCAAACATTCAGTGTAAATCATAAGAACAAGAAAAAAACTTAAAAAATAAAAATTTAGAAAAAAAAATTGTTTTTTTTTTTTTGGCAAATTTGAGAGTCTTAGGCTGCGCGCATGTTGGCTCACGTTCGCGTGTCGCGTTCACGTATTTTATGTCAAACGGTTCGAGTCTATGGTTTCCAGCCAAAGACGCGAATCTGTCAATATGACAAATGCTCGGCTATTGTCGTATCAACAAATTGAGTTCATTATTGTGCTTTAAAATGGATAATTAGGTAAGAATTGAGTGGCAAAACAAACGACTGGGGATTAGTAGGATGTGCATAAACACACATTTCATATTAAATTATTGGCGTTAATACACAGTAATGAATCTAATTTGGTGATACGACAACAGCCGAGCATCTATCAAATTGACAGATTCGCATCTTTGGTTGCAAACCATAGACTCAAACCGTTTGACGTAAAACACGTGAACGCGACACGCGAACGTGTGCCAACTTGCGCGCAGCCTTATTAAGGGTGACGCGAGTGATATGTGACAAAAAATCCGAGTGAAAAGTGATTTTTTCACCCCGGGCCCGGAAACTAAAAATACCCCGAGACATGAGATGTCAAAAACTCCCTCTCTACTTCCATCACACTTGTGCCGAATTACTTCATTTCTCTCGCTCTTTTTCATTTCCTTCTACTCTCTCTTCTGTGATCCAGGCTGAACATGGATATTTGACATTTCGAATGTTTAGCTTGTCAAAACAGTAAGATGACGTTTCACTCGAACATCTTACGACGAGATGCTAGTAAAAGAGGAAGTTATTTTAGAAATGGAAAATATAGAGTATACATCGGGTCCGGTGGACCCGGAAACGCAACAAATAAGTTTTACAACATCCAAATCCAAATGTGGGGAAGTACTTGTTGCATGCACCGGAAATTTCACTTTTGTGTGCACTCTGTGTTTAGAAGAATTTGTCGAGTTGCAATGTTTCGGCGAGCATATCCAGTCCCATCATATGACCGTAAGAATAGACAGTAGAGACGTGAAGTCATCAAAAGAAGATGGACAGGATCCACTGGACATTGCGGCGGTTGGTGAAAAACTGATGCCGGTGAGTATGCAAAGAGAATTTCAGTTATTTTTATTTGTAGTATATTAACATGGATTGCTGTTGGTATGGGCAGATCCTTTTCTATAGCAATAGCCTAGAAGCAGGGAGAATTGGGGGAAATCGGCTAAGTTATGATCTTACTATTTTCTTGTATTAAGTAATTAGTAAGGGGCTGCAATGCAAAGTAGGCCAGTTGCTTCCAGATTTGCTATTTATATGGTATCAATTGGGTTGGTTATGCCGATATTTTCGGGGTTGAATTATGATCATTTTGTCTAACACATTACGTTTATACAGCTTATAATTTTTATTTACCCATTATCCATCACAAAATGTATTTAAGATTTACTATAATTTCGCATTATCTTTTTTCAATCTAGGAATATGATGACATTTGCGACTATCGTTTTCATTCAGAAAACGAACAAACTGATGATGATTACGAGCCACATGAGTCAAGAGAGCCTATTCTAGACATTTTCGACAGTTCACTGAAATTCACATGTGATATATGCCCTCGTACTTATTCCCATAAACGTACCCTTCTAGCTCACAAAAGGAAGGTTCACGAAATCAGAACAACACCTGTTCAAGAACCTACCAAAATTATACTTATACCTGACCTTCCTGTCCATTGCGACTCTTTACATTCAGAAGACGAACAGATTGATGAAGAGTACGGGCCGGCCGAGTCAGGAGAAATGCCGCTTATTCTAGACATTTTCGACAGTGCAGAGAAATACACATGTGATAGATGTCCTCGTAGCTATTCTCATAAACGCACCCTTTTAGCGCACAGAAGGAAAGTCCATGAAACCAAAACAAAGTCCATTCATGAAGTAGAAGACGACTACGAACTACCCCAATCAGGACAAAAGTCCTCTATTCCAAACATTATCAACAGTGAACAGAAATTCACATGTGATATATGTGGTGTTAGCTATTCGCATAAACGTACCCTTGTATCACACATAAGGAAAGTTCACAAAAACGGAACTATGTCCGACGACGAACTACCCGAGTCTTGTACTCCACACATTATCGACGGTGAACAGAAATACGTTTGTGATATATGTTGTTCAAGTTACTCACATAAACGTACCCTTCTATCGCACAGAAGGAAAATTCATAAGAAAGAGACAATGCCCATTCAAAAACCAGAAGAAAACTACAAGTCACCCGAGGCAGAAGAACAAAAATCGCAAATTCCAGACATTACCGACAGTGAAGGAAAATACCCATGTGATGTGTGTGGTCAAAGATACTCGCACAAACGTACCCTTATATGGCACAGAAGGAAAGTTCACGAAAAAAGGTCAACGCTTCCTCCAAAATCAAGGAAAATTCTGCCTGTCATTAATACTCCAATCGACCAATTAACATGCAAATATTGTGACAAAAAGTGTGAAGACAAAGAATCACTACGTGTACATAGGAAAACTCACACGGGCGAAAACCGTTTTGTTTGCAAATATTGCGATAAAACATTCAATTGTCGAAAATCACGCCTTGAGCATTTATCCGTACATACGGGCGAACGCCATTTTAAATGTCCCCACTGTCCAAAAATGTTTGCCAGACATGCGAATCTAGATATCCATGTACGAGCTCATTTAAAAATCAAAAACTATTCGTGTGACTACTGTGATAAGCGTTTTGTGCAGAGTAGCGAGAAAAAGGTACATGAGTTTACGCATACAGGAGAAACGCCGCTTCAGTGCGAACAGTGTGGTAAACGATTCTCAACTAAAAATAAATTGACAGATCACTTGCGCCGACACGATAACATTCGAAATTACAAGTGCGTGATTTGTAATAAGGCATTTTATGGATCGGCCCAATTGAAAAATCATATGCCAACACATACAGGCGAGAAACCGTTCGTTTGCAATGTTTGTGGAAAACGTTTTCCGCGCAAAAAATCGCTGAAGACACACAAGCTATTGCATACGGGCGAAAAGAAATATGTATGCAACAAATGTGGGAAAGCGTTTGCCCAGTTCGCGGGGCTCTATTCGCACAGGAAATCGCATAGCGAGACACCGATCTGGTAATTTATACGGATATAGCAGGTGAGTTCTTTTTTCTGTGTAACAAATAGACAAAATCATAGAAAATATTATTATCCCATCATCGATTTAGCCAAATTAGTTTACGTGTTACCTGTGCATTATTGATATGATTGTGTCTTTACTTTTTGTCCGGAATAATGTAAAAAAAAAAGTTTACAAAAGATTGTCGATTGTTTTTTCTTTTATTTGCGCTGAACAATAAGGTGAGTCTCTTCCGAAATACGCGACCTTTAAACTTACTACATACGATTGAGCCTAACCGTTCGTGACTATAGCGCGCGACCAAAATACGTCGTGTCAAAGTTGCGTGCCAAACAAAGAAGTCGATTAGGCCGAAACTTGACCCTAGCCGCTCCGCCACACTGCTTTCACTGAACAGAAATCACATTGGCAGAGTTGTGGGGGTTATTACGGGGCACTGTCCTGTCGGAGAGCTTGCCTGGAGGCTTCGCATTCCTCACAATGACTACTGCAGAAGCTGTGATGACGTGGATGAGGAGGAGAGCGTTCTCCATCTCCTCTCTCACTGTCCGGCCCTGGCTGAGAGGCGGAGAAGGTTCCTGGGTTCCCGCTTTTTTTGGGAACTGGAGGACCTTAAGGAAACGAGTGCAATACAGTTCAATCGTTACATTGCCAGCACAGGCTGGTTTTAATGCCTTGGTTTTTTCATTAGGTGGATCTAGTGGTATCACAACGGACCCAGTGCCGGTCTATGTGTGCTGTGCGTTAGCATGGCAGCCCTTTACCTAACCTAAGGTGCGTTTTGCTAGGCACCACTCAGAAATGTACATGCAAATAGTGCTTTGTACTCTATGGTTTGATCGGGTCTTTAGGTTAGGTTGAAAGGGCTGCTTAAAGATAACGCAAAAAGCACACATAGACCACCACTGGATCCGTTGTGATACCCCTAAGACTCAGCAGCCTGAGACCAACTCACTCGTCAAACCAGCCAGAGCACACAATGAATCGATGAAGCCGACCCACACTAACCTCTTTCCTCGCAAGGGCGGGACAGGTACATAGAAGGTGAGACATAGTTTCCTCCTCCTCTTCGTCCCCACAGCTCCTGCAGAAGTCATTGTGGGGAAGACGAAGTCTTCTAGCATGCTCCCCAATTAGGCAGTGTCCGGTTAAAACTCCTATGACAGTTCTCAGCTGATTTCTGTTTAACATTAGCAGCCCAGAGGATCGCTTGGGATCCAGTTTGGGCCACATCTGTCTAGCCACATGACAGGTATTACCATTGCTCCATCTGGTGCTAGCCCTATCATATGCCGCATCTTTAATAGCCAGTTTACAAGCAGCTAGAGGCATGCTAGTACTACGCAACAACCCGCTGGTCTCATCAGTCGAGCCCGCCCGAGCTAGTTCGTCGGCCCTACAGTTGCCAGGATAGCCACTATGGCCAGGCACCCAGCACACGGAAATGTTGAAAAGTCTACCCATCTCTAAGAGGGAATTGCGACAATTCAGTACTGTCTTCGACTTGACCAAAGCAGAGCTAAGCGATTTGATCGCCGGTTGGCTATCCGTGTAGATCACAACGTTCCCAGCAGATGTGACGTTTTGCGCCAAACAGGCTAGAGCTTCAGATATTGCTGTAATTTCCGCCTGAAAAACGCTACAAAAGTCCGGGAGACGGAACGATAAATTAAAACCCATCCATTCCGAGTATACGCCAGCCCCCACTCCATCGTCAGTCTTAGAGCCATCAGTAAAAATGCTAATAGCATCTGATTCCTGAATAGCGTCAGCTGACCAGTCAGTCCTGGAGGGGATCAAGCTAGTAAAACCCCTTTCGAACTAGTATTTCGGGGAGGTATAGTCCGTCACTTCGGGAATATCAAAGTTCCTCAATACAGACGAGTGACCAATGGTTGACGCGGCCCAATAACCGGTTTCGCGAAGGCGAACAGCCGTGCTCGCCGCCATCTGCTCTGCAAAAATGTCCAAGGGAAGCAAATTCAACATTACGCCCAAGGCAGCGGTCGGTGTAGTCCTCAGAGCCCCCGTGATGGCAATACATGCCAATCTTTGGACCTTCTCCAGTAGGGTTCTGTAAGCTAATATCCTAAGTGCCGTCCACCAGACGACAACCCCATGCAGTAGAATAGGACGCAAAACCGATAAGTAGAGCCAGTATACAACCTTCGGTTGTAAGCCCCACTTCTTCTCTATAGCCCTCTTGCACGAGTATAGTGCAACAGTTGCCTTTTTAACACGCTCCTGAATGTTCAGCTTCCAGGAAAGTTTCCTATCCAGGATGAGACCAAGGAATTTGGCTTTATCAGTGAGCACAAGCCTTGCGCCCTCCATCAATGGTAGCTCGAATGAAGGTAGGCTGATCGGGTCTTAGAAGATGTGTATGGATCCATGAGAAAATTTAGAAATAGTAAAGTATATGGAAAACTGCTTGATAAGGTTGTTACCTTATTCTCACGTTTTAGAAGTGTTATGTTAAGCACTTTTACTTTAGGAAATTTTGTATATAGGTATATAGGTATAGAGCAAGGATTTTAGTGAATAAATTAGTCTTAACCAGAAACTCTATTCAACAATACTTTGCCTGTTTTCACGTTTTGACTCAACTTATACATGCATGCATTGTCTTTCAAGACTAAAAAAATACCCCCGGTATTCATAACGTAGGACACACATTTACCTTTTTTAGGTCTGCGCAAAATGGCCAAGAAATGCAGGCAGAAGAATGAGAAAATTGGCCGCGATCCCTAACATCTGAGTCGATCACATTTAAAAGTGCAGAGCAGTCTAAGCATTTGACTTTTGTCTATTAATTGGCCTGAAACAGAATGTCCTAAACTTTTATCCATTACTTTGATTATTATTGTTGTTGTGAATTGTGTGATAAGACATTTGAATAACTTGTAATGGATTTCGAACTGCATACAGGAAAACCCCGCCCAATCGCTACCGACAGATCCGTGAAGATTTATGTGCCGCCTGATTTGTGGTCCAGCCAGTCGGTAATTTTTATAGTAAAGAAATTCAAAACGTGATCCAATCGGAGATCGATCGAGGACGATTCGGCTCTCGTTCCTTTAAAAACTACCACAAATACGAGAATTAATTTTTCCGCAACCAAACAATTTATATAAAAATAATAAAAAAATGTTTATAGTTCCACTTGCTACCTATGTAAATTATTATATCATTTAGATTTCTTGCCATGCGATTTCATGTGCGAATAGAGCCCCGCAAACTGGGCAAACGCCTTATCACATTTATTGCACACAGGGGTACCGGTTAATTCGTGTGGTTTTCTAACAGATGGCGTAACTTCATTTTTATTCCAGTGATTCACCTTTTCAAATATGTGTTGGAAAGCTACTGTCATATAGTTTCAGAATCAGTATGTGTCATTTAGTTGAAGAGTAAACAACAATACTTTTTTTTACTCTGAAAATGTCGAATTTTGTGCCGAATAAAGTGTTTTTGCGGGGAGTACTTCTTCATTACTTCAATATGAAGAAAAAGGCTGCCGAAAGTCATCGTATTTTGGTGGAAGTGTATGGTGTTTTAAAAGTGGCAATTTTGACTTGGAGGGCGATGAACGGCCCGGACAGTCAAAAAAGTTTGAAGATCACGAATTGGAGACATTGCTCGACCAAGATCCATCCCAAACGCAAGAAGAACTTGCAAAATCACTTGGCGTCGCTCAACAAACCATTTCCGATCGTCTAAAAGCAATGGGAATGATCCGGAAGGTAGGCCATTGGGTGCCGTATGAATTGAAGCCAAGAGACGTCGAACGCCGATTTTTCACGTGTGAACTGCTTCAACGGCACAAAAGAAAATTTTTTTTGCATCGAATTGTCACTGGCGATGAAAAGTGGGTCCATTACGATAATCCAAAACGTCGGGCAACGTATGGATACTCCGGCCATGCATCATCATCGACGGCCGTTCAGAATATTCATGGCCTGAAGGTTATGCTGTGTATTTGGTGGGACCAGCTGGGTGTGATCTACAATATTATGAGCTGTTGCAACCGAATGAAACGATCACAGGGGAAGTCTACCGACGACAATTGGTGCGTTTGAGCCGAGCACTGCGCGAAAAACGGCCGGAATATGAACAAAGGCACGACAAGGTAATTTTTCAACATGACAATGCTCGGCCACATGTTGCACAGGTCGTCAAAACCTACCTTGAAACGCTCAAATGGGATGTCCTACACCACCCGCCGTATAGTCCAGACCTTGCGCTATCCGATTACTATCTCTTCCGACCAATGCAACATGGCCTGGCTGACCAGCACTTCTCCAATTATGAAGAAATCAAAAATTGGATCGATTCGTGGATAGCGGAGAAGCCGGCCGAATTTTTCAGAAAGGGTATTCGTGAATTGCCAGAAAAATGGGAAAAAGTTATAGCTAGCGATGGACAATACTTTGAATATTAAATTTGTAACCATTTTTTCACAATAAAGCTTCAATTTTCTGTTAGAAAACCGCACGAATTAACCGGTACCCCTATTAATTCTTTTCGCCGGAATGCAGTTGTTTGTGTATCTTCAGCGATTTCTTGCGCGGAAACCGTTGTCCACAAATATTACAACTGAACGGTTTCTCGCCTGTATGTGTTGGCATATGATTTTTCAAAGCCGACATTCCATAAAATGCCCTATTACAAATCTAGCACTTGTAATTTCGAATATTCTTGTGTCGACGCATATGATTCGTCAGCTTATTCGAAGTGGAATATCGTTAACCGCACTCCTCGCATTGATACTGCTTTTCTCCAGTATGCGTTAGCTTGTGTATCCGTTTCTCGCTACTCTGCACGAAAAGCTTATCACAGTAGTCCTCAGAGGAACTTCTGGAGTGGCCCATAGGCTCAATTTATGGGACGAGAGAAGAGCGCGTTTAATTTTTCATGGGAGAGAGAAAGAACGGGACTTTTAATGCCAACCACCAATAGGACGCGGAAATTTGACAGCTATATATACAGCGGGGAGTCAGAAACGAAAACAAAAATTTTAATATCGGTTTTCTGACAGAAAACTCACAAAAACAAGTAACGCGCACATCACATCTAAATATTTAATGTTTTACCCATAAGCAGACACCCCCGTCTTAGGGATACGCTGGTTATTTTTGCAGTCACCGACGAGGCATTTCAATTTACCACAACTCACTACCGCACCAATTTGTCCTACCGGAAATTTCACTAGTGTCTTTTCTACATAATCGCGGCTCTTTACACTCAAAAACCGGCTCCAAACTTTCGCGAATTCAACCGTATTTCCTTTTTGCCACTTTTAGAACAAAGCGTTTGACAGCCATATGCACAACGTGATCTTAAAACCGTTAACTTTACTCTCCCAGCTCTCGACTTTTTCAAGAAGAAGATCGTCCCATTTTCAAGCTGTCAATTTGTATGGTTTGACAGGCATATACCCATTCCTTTGTTAGTTATATATTCAAATCAGTAGTCACATGAATAGTTTTTCTTCTTCTTCCTTGCCCTTTCATACCACTCTGCAGCTTCGCGTTGCTCTGCCTGTGGAGTTGGCACTTCGCCCATTTTGGCGGTATAATGCCTCCACTGCGCAACATCCGCGCAGTCCATATAGAAGCTCAGGAACCAAATGAGATGTCATCCTCCCACTTCTCCTTATTGAACAATGCCTGCATTCATGTGAAAAATTTTCGCTACAGAACGCTACATCCCCTCCACTACACATTTGAGGAGACGCTACCTGTCAACATTTCTTTCGTGATTGAACCGCTACATATGAAATGTCTGACAAACAGGTGACAACGCAAATATTTGACAATTGCCAATTTTCCATCGCAAAACATTTCTTTGGCACATCACGAAACAAGGAAATATCAAATCGAAGACGAGAAGACAGTGAATTTACATAGACGGGGATTCTATTTGCGCTTTTGATGTACACAAACGTCACAACACACATACCAGCTGCGAATTGTCAAATGTAGCGCTACATGCCCAGAGAGCGTAAAAAATTTCTGCTACCAAGGGGAAGTAACCGCTCCGGAGCGGATGGAAGGAGCGGTTGCAATCACGACCGGGAGGGGTTGATCCGGATAAAACGAGCGTGGTGAATGCACTCAATAACATTCCATTTTGTCTCTCTGCCGCGTAACACCCGCCCGGTCCATATACATAGAAGCAAAAGAGATGTCAAATTTCCATCCCCCTTCCTACTTCCTCACTTGCGCCGATTTACTTCGTTTCTCTCGCTCTTTTTCATTTCTTCTGATTCTCTCTTCAAAGAGGTATTCTGAGCATTCCCAAAAACACATTGAACGGACTCACTATTTCTGATTTGACATGATTTGACATCTCGAAAGTTTATCTTGGGTCAGTGTTTGTTTACATGCTTAAATCAGCTTGTAGATTATGAAGGTTTCAATAAAAAACGAGAATGATTTCGAAGTCGAAAAGACCAATTTTACTTCAGACCCAGGAAACTTGTGTCCGCAGCAAATAAATTTCACGATACCCAAACCCAAATGTGGGGAAGTACTTGTTGCATGCACCGGGAAGTTAACTTTTGTGTGCACTCTGTGTTTAGAAGAATTTGTCGAGTTGCAATGTTTCGGCGAGCACATACAGTTGCAACATATGGCCGTAAAATCGGAGAGGGATAAGGAAGATGGGCAGCAGGATCCACTGGGCGCTGCAGAGGAGAGTGAGAAGCTTATGTCGGTGAGTATGCGAAAGAAAATTTTATTATTGGATGAAGTGTTTGTGTTGATGTGATTTACCAAGATTTTCGGTAAATCCTTACCACGGATACTCTTGTGAGCTGCGTGGAAAGTTCTAGGTAGACAACTATCTTCGCCTTCTTTTTGCTATATGAATGATTTGCATTATGCATGTTTATTAGGAATTATGCCACAGCAATAAGACTGTCAGTAACTTGCACAAGCCCACAGTTTGTCATCAAGCAAGCGATGGTGGAAAGTCGTATCGTCCAATCTTCTACTTTACCGTTATTATGAGTAGTTTGTTGAACGTGTATAAAAGTCAACTATCTATTTCAACGAACAACAATCTATTGATCTTTGATTTCTGTATTTTACTTCGTTCTAGGAATATGACGATAATTGCCCCTCTACTTCACATTCAGAGGGCGAAGAGACTGATGAAGATTACAAGCCAACAGAAGCAGAAAAACAAACATCGCTTATTCCAGACATTACCGACAGTGCCTCTGACAATACTAGGGAACAGAAATACGTATGTGATATATGTGGTCGTAGTTATTTGCACAAGCGTTCCTATCAAGCGCACAGAATTAAGGTCCACGGGAACGTAACACACACATTACAACCCATGAGAATTCTAACCGACCTTCCCGTCCTAAATACTCCACTCGACGAACTGACATGCAAATATTGTGATAAAAAGTGCGAAGACACTGAATTATTACGTATACATCTGACCACTCACACGGGCCGTAGACGTTTTGTATGCAACTATTGCAACAAAACGTTCTCTTGTCGTACAACACGCCTTCAACATTTGTCAATACATACGGGGGAGCGGCACTACAAATGTCCACACTGTCCAAAAATGTTCTCCGGTCGTTCGAATCTCAACAGTCACGTAAGAGCGCATTTGAAAATTAAGAACTATTCGTGTGACTACTGTGATAAGCGTTTCGTGCAGAGTAGCGAAAAACGGGTCCACGAGCTAACGCATACTGGAGAAAAGCCGCATCAATGCGAGGAGTGCGGTCAACGATATTCCACTTCGAATAAGCTGACGAATCATATGCGTCGTCACAAGAATATTCGAAATTACAAGTGTGAGATTTGTAATAAGGCATTTTATGGAATGTCGGCTTTGAAAAATCATATGCCAACACATACGGGCGAGAAACCGTTCAGTTGTAATATTTGTGGACAACAGTTTCCGCGCAAGAAATCGCTGAAGACACACAAACAACTGCATTCCGGCGAAAAGAATTATGTGTGCAATAAATGTGGTAAGGCGTTTGCCCAGTTTGCGGGGCTCTATTCGCACATGAAATCGCATGGCGAGAAATCAAAATGATATGATAATTTACATAGGTAGCAAGTGGAACTATAAACATTTTTTTACCACACCAATAAAATAATAATTATATTTTTATAAATATATTATTTTTATATAAATTGTTTGGCTGCGGAAAAATTAATTTTCGTATTTGTGGTAGTTTTTAAAGGAACGAGAGCCGAATCGTCCTCGATCGATCTCCGATTGGATCACGTTTTGAATTTCTTTACTATAAAAATTATGGATTTTTTAATGAGAACCGAGTCGGAATAGTACCCACTGGCTGGAGCACAAATCAGGCGGCACATAAATCTTCACGGAGCTGTCGATAGCGATCGGGCGGGGTTTTCCTGTATGCAGTTCGAAATCCATTACAAGTTATTCAAATGTCTTATCACACAATTCACAACAACAATAGTACGAGTAATCAAAGTAATGGATAAAAGTCTAGAACATTGTGTTTCAGGCCAATTAAGAGACAAAAGTCAAATGCTTAGACTGCTCCATGCACTTTTAAATGTGATCGACTCAGATGGGGATCACGGTCAATTTCCCCATCCTTCTGTCTGCATTTCTTGGCCATTTTGCGCAGACCTAAAAAAGTCAATGTGTATACTACATTATGAATACCGGGGTATTTTCTTTTTAGTCTTGAAAGACAATGTATAAGTTGAGTTAGGTTAGATTAGGTTAGATGGGTTGCCTAGAAGAGAAAGGCGCACATAGACTACCACTGGGTCCGTTGTGATTCCCCCTAAATACAGCATACCTGTGCTTATCTCAATCGTTAAACCAGCCAGAGCTGGAAATGAAGCGATGAACACGACAGACACTAACTGCCTTTAGGTCGTCCAGATCGACAAAAAAGTAGGACCCAAGGATATCTCTCCTACGTTCCGCCAAAGCAGGGCAAGTACACAGAAGGTGATGACAGCATTCCTCCTCCTCTACATCCCCGCAGCTCCTACAGTAGTCATTGTGCGGGAGTCGAAGTCTTCTAGCATGCTAAGTTGAGTTAAAACGTGAAAACAGGCAAAGTATTGTTGAATAGAGTTTCTGGTTAAGACTAATTTATTCACTAAAATCCTTGCTCTATATACATAAAATTTCCTAAAGTAAAGGTTCTTAACATAGCACTTCTAAAACGTGAGAATAAGGTAACAGCCTTTTCCAAATATTTTACTATTTCTAAATTTTCTTATGCATTTATAAGGCCTCATAAATCCATACACATTTTCTAAATGGCTCGTTTACATTTGCCAGTGCACCGGTATGCCTGTAGACTTGTCGACAAGTGCCTTGCGTGTAGCTGCTTGCATGACGTGTGCCAGTAGGTGTTTACACACACAATTCGAGTTGCAAGTTGGCTGGGACTTTTCTTGAGTGTCAATTTAATTATCACGTATTTACCATTGCCACATTCAGTTGCAGGCGACATTGATCTTTGATCGTTTTTTGGCGTACCAATGACAGCAAACATATGTTCGCAAGTCTACTGGAATGCCTGTAGGAAATCAATTGGCCCGGGAGGCCAGCTACTTGCAAGGCGCCGTGCGGGTTTACTGGCCTGGCAGTTCACAGGCACGGGTGTTTACACATATGCAAGTGACAGCTTGCAAGTTACTTGCAGGGCACTTGCAATGCCTGTAAAATGTACGTACTTGCACGGTCTACTGGCAAGTGTAAACGCTACTTAAGACCCGCCGCTGTGGTTGGATTGGGAGTGAATCATAACCTATTTTTTGAATTGTCATTCGTTATCGCATCGCACGAAAATCGCTCAGTGTGTGTGCAGTGGAGATCCATCGGCCGATCGATCGGATAATGTATGGCGGCTATAAGAACAAGGATGGAAACATCATCAGCGATGACACCAATAAACGATGGGTCTCTTATTTTGAAGAGCTTCTGAACCTACCATTTAGCATCCCCACACAAGAAGCTCCCGACGATATTGTTGATCTAGGCCCACCCATACAACCCCCGACAGTAGAAGAAGTTGGTTTCGCGTTGCGGTCACTAAAAGGAAAAAAAAAATTCGGTGGAACGGGTTTAGTTAATGCCATACATCGATTACTCCTGCGAGTATGGGAGGACGAGGTGGTCCCACGCGGTTTGCGCAGAAGCATAATCTGTGCAATTCACAAAAAGAGAGATAAACTGCGGTGTGAGAATTACAGGGGCACATCACTAGTCTGTGCGTCCTATAAAATTTTGACGAAAATTCTGGAAATAGAATAAAACCGTACGCAGAACTAATCATTGACGAATATCAAAGCGGTTTTAGACCTGGTCGCTCCACAACCAATCAGCTCTTTACGGTCAAACTGATACTCCAGAAGTGCTGGGCATAAAACGTAGAGGTATACCAAATCTTTGTTGACTTCAAGCAGGCATACGACAGTATCGATCGGGGTGTACTGTACAACATCATGCTGTAATTTGAAATACCGTCAAAATTAGTGCGAATGACAAAGATGACGGTGACCACCTCCGTCGCACAGGTCAGGATTCATAATAGACTTACTGATCTATTTGAATCACGCGTGGTCTGAAACAGGGCGATGGACTGGCACCGACGCTCTTCAACCTAGCACTGGAATACGCTATCCGGGCTATGAATATGGACAACAGCAAGACGATACTCATCAAGTCGACACAATTAGCAGCGTACGCTGACGACATCAACATCATGTCCCGAAGATTGGCCGACGCAGACGAACTTCTGCATACGCTCGATACCGCTGCAAAAGAAGTTGGACTACCTATCAACGAGGGTAAAACGAAAATAATGATGCAATCCACGACAAGGACACCTGCACAATCGAGCATCAATGTGGGGGACCTCAACGTCGAGTTCGTGAACGGCTTCATATACCTGAATTTAAACTTGTCAAGGGACGGCAACGAAACTAACGAAATCAACCGATAGATACAGTTAGCTAATAAGACTTTTTTCTCGGTTCTGCACAGAAACACTAAGTTCCGCATGTAGAAAGTCATCATGCGACCAGTGCTAGTATACTATGGCTGCGAAGCATGGACCCTAACTCAAGCCTCCAGAAACATGCTAGACACAAGGTTCTGCAGCGGATTTCGGGGCTGTTTGCGATCGAGATAGATGGCGCATCCGGTACAACCATGAGTTGTATGAACTGTACGATGAGCTGGAAGTTTCGAAAATCGTCAAACTACAACGACTTCAATGGGCAGGGCATGTACAACGAATGGACGATAATCGCATGCCAAAGAGAGTAATGAATGCAAAACGAGTCGACGGAGCGACACTGCCTTACGACCGAGATATCGTTGGGAGAGCTCAGCATATGTGGACGCCGAAGAGCTACGATCCAGGCGGCCAAGGCCCGACGTCGGACTGTCGCGCCACGATGATGAGTGTAAATTGCATTTCGAGTCCTTTGGTGAAGAGAAAAGGATATATTCTCGACAATGGAGTGGAATATAGATAAGATGGGTGTCATAGGAATCGGGGTGGAGAGGGGAATGTTCCGGAGTAGTGTAAATGGCATTTCGAGTCCTTTCGTGGTGGGAAAATGACATTCTTGGCAATGGAGTGGGATATAGGCAAGATGGGCGTCATTGGAATCGAGGTGAAGAGGCGAATGCTCTCGAGTGTTATAAATGCCATCTCCATTTTTTTTTGGTTTAGACAAAAGGATATTCTTGTCGATGGAGTGGAATATAGTCAAGAAATAAGTGAAATGGAGACGAAATGTTGACATTGCTAACATAAGGGTGGAGAAGGAGCGCTGACTGCGAGTTTAAAGTTGAAACTGCCAAAAATAAAAAACAAGGATATTTTGAACCGTGACCCTTCTTATCGTAAACACGGCGTATCTTACAGAAATAAAAACCGAATAGGATAGGAGGTATAATAGTTTGGTTCGCTGATTGGGAATGTAAAGTTAAAACTGCAAAAATTCCGTAATAGCCACGCATGTTTCGATTTTGCTGCAACACCAATAGAACTTGTAGTCACACGTCACGCAAAATAATGCCTGCATAAGATATATTGGTGTAAGGCGGCTATTACATTATAAAAGTTCTTTTACAAATATCTTTTATAAAAGACATTTTCAAAGGACTTTTAAAGTGTAATAGCCGCCTGAGAAAAGATTTGCGACATGAACGTTGCTTGTTTCAAGTACTTTTCTTACAAGCTTGCACTCCTTCCCCCTTAGGCGGCTAATACCATTCATAAAAGTTCTTTTAAAATATCGTGCTTCAAAGATATTTGTAAAAGAACTTTTATAGTGTAATAGCCGCCTAAGACAGCTCGTCTCCTATTGGCATCGTACACTACAAACCCCTCGGATTGCAGGCGAAGCCTTCTAGTTTTGGTTTCGTGTTATTATGATACACTCATTCATTTCTGGTACTGCAACAAAATACAAAATGCTAAAAACTCAGCTTTGCATTGAAAAATTTCTCGATTTATGGAATTGCTCGGTTTTCGATTTTTTTTTGTTCTTCACGCGTATAACAAAATTTCAGGTGTCATCGGACCTTCGGCCTCTGGTTTCGTACCACCGATAGATCAGTACTCATCAGGTTCTGCCTTCGATCTTCCGGTGGAAGCAGCACTACCTGACCAGAATATGGTTATTTACAGGGCAGCTTCTACTACTAGGCCCGCCAAGAAGTAGAAGCTGAGGACAAAGTGTGCTGTAGAATGGACAAAAAACGAGCTGGGCTTCTGATCCAGAGTTAACCATTGTAGAGGGAAACAATTAGCAAAGAGAAAGAAAAACAAGCTAGCCTTCGGCTAGTGATTTATGGTGCATTTGCTACTTTCAAATTAGTAGTAAAACTTGTCCCGATTTAACTGTTCCTATGAGAGGTATATGAAATAGTTGGCCGATTTCAGCCAACTTTAAGAATGTGGCCTTCACGGCCATCTTCACCCTCGCTCTCCGATCTCCATCACTACAGGCCTTTTTCTTCACCAAATGGCACGGCCTCTTGTTTTCCTTTTTCTTTTTTTATATTCCTATTTTTAGTAATCCTATTGAAAATATATTATTTAATAATATGCCTATCAGCCAAAACAAAAAAAGATACACCAATGGCTAGATGAAGTTGGGATAGTGTAAGCACCTAAACTCACCACGTTTTAATCTGTGTGCAGAGCAGATAAAGTAATGTGTAAACGTAATTTTAAGTGCACCGTCGCGTCGAGAGGTAATAAATGAGATGGTGCTAACTCATCTCGAGGCCTTGGACGACAAGTATTTTATTTGGGAAGGGTTTCAATTAGTTCTCGCTTAAAGTTTATGGCTGAATTAGAGTATGCGCGAACAACGCGGCTTCTGCTGCCAAATAAAGTTGAACCAATGTATTTCATATGGCGATAAGTATACTGTGCGCGAACAACACGTCGCGAAAGTTGAGACGAGTTCAACTTTGTCGCAATCAACGAGCCGCGAAATATCAATTCACAATAGGCATGTGGTTTAAAACTGTGGGTGATCATTTGTTTTGTTGTAAGTTACTGTTATGCGCTTGGAAGTGCCTGTTTCTATTCTTAATTCAAAAAAGTGTTTCAAGTTTGTTAGGAAGCCAGTTTTTCACAGCTCAAATGTGTCAAAAGAACGCGAACAAGAGATTTGACTATGAGTGCGTTCAGAAGGTGGCAAAAGAGCAGCTCGGTTTGGAATCTGCACCTGCTGAACGCTACTTCACCAGCTGACAATCGACCAGCTGAAAGCTGACGATTACAATTTTAGACGTCAAGTACCGAAAAGTGGAAAATACATGAATCCCACGCTGTCCATTACAAAAATCACGAACAACGAAGAAACAAATTCAAAAGCACCCGAAAACCAAAGAACTAGAAGCTGAAAACGACGAAAACACAACAACCAATTTGATAACTGTCAAAACTCGGAAACTCGCAACATGAGCGTGAGGTTGAAAAAGAAGAAGAAGAACCTGATCACTGATCAGTGAGCAGAAACATTTCTTGCTCGGTGAAATTTGATCATGCTCACCCGAGCAGAAGTTGCTCGGTCACTTCTGAACCCGCTCGTTCTGAACATGTTCGCTGAGCGGAAGTTGCTCAGTTTCTTCTGAACGCACACTATAACTGGCTGAACAGCTGATTTTCGTTGACTGCGACTTGGGAACGTAATTCGCGCACAGTATAAGGCTGCGCGCGTGTTGGCTCACGTTCGCGTGTCGCGTTCACGTGTTTCATGTCAAACGGTTTGAGTCTATGGTTTGCAACCAAAGACGCGAATCTGTCAATATGACAAATGCTCGGCTAATGTCGTATCAACAAATTGAATTCATTATTGTGCTTTAAAATGGATAATTAAGTAAGCGTCAAGTGGCAAAACAAACGACTGGGGAGTAGTAGGATGTGCATAAACACATATTTCATTCTAAATTGTTGGCTGTAACACACAATAATGTACTTAATTTGGTGATTACTTTTTGCCAATTTGACAGATTCGCATCTTTGGTCGAAAACCATAGACTCCAACCGTTTGACATAAAACACGTGAACGCGACACGCGAACGTGTGCTAACTTGCGCGCAGCCTAATTCCGAGGTTACTGATGTCTATCGCCATTACACTCTGAACTTTAACCAGTCCGATTATGGGGAATATAATCACAATCTTAACTGAAAAAGCGCCGAATCCATTTGACAAGGAAAATAAACACTTTTCATTCTTCTTTTTTTTATTAATTTAAAAGAAGAAAAAGTTTCCCTTATACTGTAGATTATTTATTTTGTAAAACGCAAACACGTGTTTCGGGAACAACTTGTGCCCTTCTTCAGTGCCTGATTTATACTAAATTCTTACACGGCTAAACATACATTATATTATTCTTATTTTATATTATTTTCAACTATATATTTTATTATTCTTCTAATTACCTATTTCGCTAATTACTTTTTAATTAACTTTTATACCTTCGACGTCTGACTACCTGGAAAAGGTTCGAAGCACGATTCCCTTCGTCGGTATTGAGTAGCTTGTTTTTGTCTTGCTTAAATATTTCGAGGCTTTCGGCGGAATCAAGTTTATTATTATGCCTAACTTTTCGGATTACTTCGACATTGTCCCATGTAATGTTGTGTTCCTTCTCGATCATATGTTTGGCTACTGCGGATCTCACGTGTCTAATGGGGTTTTTCTTAGTCAACTCTACTTCCTTCATGTATTCTTCAAATCGTACTTTTACTAGCCTCTTTGTTTGGCCAATATATATATTTTACAATACTTGAACTATCACCACAGTTGATCTTGTATTTCCGCTTTGCTCTCTCTTAGCTATGCGATCCTTCCCGTTCTTGAGGTGTGTTTTCATTTGTGCATTTCGGCTCGTAGGTACTGCTTCTATGTTAAATTTTAGTAGCGCGTTTTTTATGTTTTTCCACATACCGGTAAAAATTATGCTTGATTTAAAGGTCATCATCATCATCGTGGCGCGACAGCCCGACGTCGGGCCTTGGCCGCCTGGATCATTGTCCTCCAATTATCTCGGTCACGTGACCGCGTCCTCCAATTTTGGGAGCCCAGCAACTGCGCGGCGTCCACACCTACTGAGCTCTCCCAACGAGATCTCGGTCGTCCTCGCAGTCTCGTTCCGTCGACTCGTTCTGCATTCATTACTCTCTTAGGCATGCGATCATCTCCATTCTTTGTACATGCCCTGCCCATTGAAGTCGTTGTAGTTTGACGATTTTCGAGACTTGCAGCTCATCGTACATTTCATACAACTCATGGTTGTACCGGATGCGCCATCCATCTCGATCGCAAACAGCCCCGAAAATTCGCCGTAGAAACTTACGTTCAAAAGTGTCTAGCATGTTTTCGGAGGCTTGAGTTAGGGTCCATGCTTCGCAGCCATAGCATAGCACTGGTCGTATAATGGTTTTGTACACGCGGAGCTTCGTGTTTCTGTGCACATGTAGCCATAGTTTAGGCATTCTTCCTCGTTGTTCTAGGAGTTCTTCCAAACCAGCCATAAAAACTTCGCTGATAAGCGGTGAAAGTGGGTTACTCATCGAGCGATGGGTTGACGATGTGTTAGCTATCGTCAAAAAGGAGCGGTTGCAAGAAACACTGGACGAAATTAATAATTTACATAAAAATATTGTTTTTACGATGGAACTGGAACAAAACAATGAAATACCCTTCTTGGACATAAAGATTATTAGAAACGAGGAAAGAATTGAGTTCGACATATATAGAAAAGAAACGACAACACAAAAAATCATACCAAACAGTTCCAATCACCCACACCAACATAAAATGGCGGCGATCCATAGTATGATTCACAGAATGCTAACCATCCCCCTTAACAAAGCGCGGTACCAGAAAGAGCTAGCATATATAAAAAATACGACTTCGAAGAACGGATATAGCCAAAAAATAGTAGATGCAATCATAAGGAAGAAAACAGCGACAAACGAAAGGAACAAGCTATCCACGCTATCCAAGTATAGAGAAGGAGCGACCTTTAAATCAAGCATAATTTTTACCGGTATGTGGAAAAACATAAAAAACGCGCTACTAAAATTTAACATAGAAGCAGTACCTACGAGCCGAAATGCACAAATGAAAACACACCTCAAGAACGGGAAGGATCGCATAGCTAAGAGAGAGCAAAGCGGAAATACAAGATCAACTGTGGTGATAGTTCAAGTATTGTATATATATTGGCCAAACAAAGAGACTAGTAAAAGTACGATTTGAAGAACACATGAAGGAAGTAGAGTTGACTAAGAAAAACCCCATTACGAAAATATTTATTCTTTTTTTTGTTTCGTAAATTTTATTTATTCACGTTTTATGTAAATACATGTAAAATACAAATGAAATGTTGCATGTAAAGTGTTAGCCCCTATGCAAAACCTTTACCATTAGTCAACCGCGTAATCATATCAAATACCCATTTCGGTTGATCGGCCGGTGCCATATGTCCTGCATTGCGAACGAGCACTTCAACCAGATTGCCTGCTTCCTTGGCATAGCCAGCTATTTCGCCGTCCACACGCCATATGTTTCGCTTTGCATTCTTGTAGATATCGGCGCCGGGGAACTTTAACTTTTGCAAATAGGACAAAGTCAGCGGATAGGCCACAATGATATCCAATTGCCCATTATAGATGCAGACGCGATAATTCCCTAGCAGTTCGGCGATCCAAGGAGCCACCGTATCCATGACGTCCTCCTTTAGATGTTCCTCCACTTTGTTCTCTCCCGCCAAATCGTGGAACGTCATATTGCCTACATGAATAGCCTTGCGAGTTGATGACATCTGAAGGAATTTTCCCATCGCTTCGTCGGAGCCATCGTCTTTGGTTTTCAGATAGTTGAAGTACGTATCAAAGCCGGTGTAGTTCTTAAATAACGATCCCTGTGGCAGCTCGTCCATGTTGATAAGCTCATCGAATGTTTTGAATGCGCAGTCCATGTCGTGCTCTTTGATGCAGTCAATGCCCTTCTTCTCGTATTCGTGGAACACTTTGAGAGCATTGATGTCGATCAGGCCCAGCTGATAGAGATAGTCACCATACTCAAGTTGATGAACAGGATCCGACAATCCGTTACCAATAGCCAGTCCGACCAAATTAATGGGCACCGGCTCCTTCTTGTTGCGCCTCTCATACCTCAGCTTCGTCTTGTGAATCGAGTACGCCAAAGCGGGAACATATTTGCCGGCATACGACTCGCCCGTCACATAGAATCTCATAGTCTGAAACTGAGGAAAGAGCACGAACAATTGTTTAATGGCCTCGTGCAAATCGCGTCCAACATCTTTTTCGTTTTTCGCATAGCCGTGGTCGTCGTCGGTGAAGCTGAACCCCGTGCCCACCGGGTTATCAATGTAGATAAGATTGTGATTTTTATGCCAGGAGTATTTCCGCGCCTCTATGCCATTCTTCGTCACGGAGAATGGTCCGTTCTCGGTGAACAGGCCAAACAAAGATGAGGCGCCCGGTCCGCCTTGTAACCACAAGACGACAGGATCATGATGCGGATCTGTTTCTGAGGGGAAGTACCAGAAGAACATGTTGGAATTGTATTTTTCGTTGATCGTTAGATAGCCGGCGTAGCTCTTGAGCCAGTCGAAAGGTTTATCGCTGACCAGAGCGGCTTGTTGTGCCCGCTCGATGGATCCATTTTTAATGAGTGGCGTGAGGAACAAGGGTTCACCAGGATCACCGCCGTCACGGTATTCAGCAAAACGTGGGTACGGATTTATGAAACTCGACTTTCCCACTGCAGCTAGCAGCAGAAGAACTAAGATCACTTTCATTATGAAAAGGCTCAGTGATTCCCGCAAATACGAGTATTAATTCACTTGGTAATTTCAATATCCACAGTGTACGTCCGCACAGAGCAACAACTTGCGGTAGACTAGACCGGGAAGCAAGCAATCAATTGCTGATTCCGCAGTACGGCCAATTCAGAGTGATCTTTTGTTGGCTTGGTACAGTTTGACTAATGCGAATTTGGAAACAAGTTTTTTTTTTCTCTTTCGTTCTAGTGTTACCGACTTTGTTTAAATGATTTTTATGATAGTGTTAAAGCATGTACACTGGTCATTCTAGAGTCTAAAGTAGCGTTTACACATGCCAGTAGACCGTGCAAGTACGTACATTTTACAGGCATTGCAAGTAATTTGCAAGCTGTCACTTGCATATGTGTAAACATTCGTGGCTGTAAACTGCCAGGCCAGGAAACCCGCACGGTGCCTTGCAAGTAGCTGGCCTCCCGGGCCAATTGATTTCCTACTGGCATTCCAGTAGAGACTTGCGAACATATGTTTCTTGTCATTCGTAAATTTGCTGACAAGTCTACTGGCATGCCTGTGCACTGGCAAATGTAAACGAGCCATAAGAGTGTTTCTGTATGGCATTGCCATCTTCAGGGCCGTGCAAAGGAAGGGGCGAAGGGGGCGGCCGCTCCGGCGCCATTAGCAGGGGGCGCCGAAAACGAGTTTGATATTGGTAATTTCAATAATGCATTTCAAAAAGGACATTTGTACAAATTTATACAATGACAGCTACAGTGATATCCAACATGTCGTCATAAAGCCCTTTTTGAAATCTTCCTGTTTCTAATTATCATAACGTAACATATGGATATTATGTATATAATAAAAGATAATTTCCACTTTTTTTAAGTACAAAGGACGCACATTTTGTGAGTATGTGTGCGAGTACATATATGTTTCACCGATTATACATGGGCGCAACGATTTCCTTCAAATATTTGAACACAATTTTATTTTTCAGAGAGTTTTGCACTACCTGACACTACTAAAATAACAAAGTTGTGCTCAAATGCATGCCAAATGATATGTACGGAAAATTATACAAACATTTTAAGGCTTCTTAAAAAATTATTACTGACGCAGAAGTCTAATTTTGAACCAGCCTCGAAATAAGTTAGCATCATCGCATTTACTAGATTGTGACAGTGTGTTTTGTCTTTATGTAGAGGATTATGATCAGCAACACGCTCAGCCGAGTTGTTTTACCTGAAATAGGTACTCAATTAATAGCTGAGTGGGCTCATAGTCCGACATGTAAATCCCCTTTTATAAAAACGGAAGTAGTTCTGTTCTATAGTTCAGTAATATTCCAAGGCCCAGTGCACAGAAGAGGAACGTGCCAACCGTTGCCATCCGGACTACTTGTCTCTTGCAGTGGAAAATATTGCATGTACTCTACTGATCATATATGCGCAATCTAAAGCCTGTTACACAGACCACCGTGGAATGAAAAGTGCCGTGAAATCTCGTATAAAATACACGCCAAATTTTACACCAGTAAACCTGTTTCAAATTTTTGAATGGATTCCACGGCACTTTTCATTCCCCGACAATCTGCGTACCAGGCTTATACCTAAATAACACAGGCCTGCAAACAAAATACTTGAAATTTTTTTTTTACTTTGATAATTGATTTTTATGTATTTTTTCGCGCTTAATTCGAAACCGAACCCCATTTTTCTCTATCACGTAATATTACGTTTACACTATCCCCAGATTACTTCATCTGCAGCGTAATCTGGGTGTGGTGAGCTCAAAATTGTATGTATTTGACAGTCGCAGATTATCTCAGCTGGCGCAGATGAAGTAATCTGGGGATAGTGTAAACGTAATATAAGGTTTTCCCACAAAACATGAATTTAAAATTACGCATTAGAAATAGAGTTAGCTAACTAAATCTTATTTTAAATGTTTCATTCGTTTCTAAATTTTATCATAATAAATGATTCTTATGTATTTTTTAGTGCTGAATGTAAAACCGAAACCGGTTTTTTTCATCACATAAGGTTTTTCCACAATAGAGGGATTTAGTTAAAAATTAAGGAAAAATTATAGCCATATAAATTTGCCTTTTTTATTTGTTTTTATATTTTATTAAAATTACATATTTTTTTGTATTATCCAGTGCTGCATTCAAAATCGAAACCCATTTTTTTTATCACGTATCGTTTTTCCACAAAACGTAGATTTATGGCAAACTTTTTAGGAAAATAGTTCGCTTAAAATTTTTTTTTTTGTTTTTATTTTTATTCAAAATTACGTATTTTTATGTATTTTTTAGTGCTGAACTCAATACTGAAACCCATTTTTTCGTATCACGTCAGGTTTTCCGACAAAACATTGATTTAAAGTAGAAAAAGGACAAAAGTGGAAAAGGACAAAACTTGTGAACTACTTTTTTTAAAGGCGTGCAATAAAGTAAAAAAAAGGTATACAAATTAATTAGGATACGTATGTTTGAATAGGTCTTCTGAATGACATTGATATCGTGCCTCGTTCTTGACCAATAACAAATTTTCATTCACAGATTTCTACCTTTTATTGCATTTTTATTACATAACTTAAATATCATCATAAGGTAACTAACAATATCGCAGTTATTCCGTAAAAAAATTATGTTATCGCTGTAGAGGAGCTAGTTAATGTGTTCTTAGGAATAACTGTTGTCCGGAATATGAATTTACTATTAAAAAAAGGAGCTATACCGTTTTAGAAAAACTAAACTAGTTTACACCCGATTTTGCTAGTTTTTCTTATGTCTGTTCAAAGCAAGAATGGCTGCTTTGCCCAAAACTCCTTTAACAGTTTACATATTAACTACCTTAAATTAAATAGAAAAAATGATTTTAAGATTAAAAAAGATTGAAAACTGTGATGCTAACCTACAAAAAGTGCATAAATAGCCATATTTTTTAACTGGATTAAACTGTACGTGATAGAACTTTTTTATTATTTTTCCCGTAATCAGCGCTAAAAATACTATGGAAATCACTTATCAGATTCCAGAAAAAAATTGCATTGCAGGCTTGTGTAATCAATGTAATGTTTGTGTTAGAAGTGCGCGGTTTGTGTTAAAAACTCACTTGCGAATAACACATTTTGTGCCACAGTATACAGAGGAAATTGCCTGGTTGTTGGGTTGGTATCGTTTTCATCTAAAGTTGAACTTGAGATGATGATACGAGACGATTACTTTTGTTTTAGAATGTTTTGCTTGTTTTATGGATTTGGGGAAACTTGGACGTGCGGTTCGACGTAATCAAATGATTTTTGATTTGCTTGCAGTCAGCATGGGTTGCTGTGTGTATATTTAGAAGTATACACAATGCGTGCAGTATGCAATGCACGCATTGTGAGATGATTATGAATGGATTTAGATGGGATTGGTTTGGCAGATAGATAATGGTGGTTTTAGTTTCAGATAGATATTAGGAATATGTGAATGAATATGTGTGTAATACTATACATATAAGTAATCAGAAATTTTGAATAAGCGTGGATTTTCTATGCGTTGTATGTAGTAGTATGTATTTAATTTAATTTGTTTATTCATTTTACAGCGTGTCATTCTTAAATTGAACGACTCGGAGGCTATGTCGTTGTGCCGAATCTTTCGCTCATTCTGTTGAGTCGTTCAAAACGAGCGTCTCGTTACTGTGTTATACATCACTAGTTCGCAGTGTAAGCTATCCAGTATGCATAATTGAATAGAAATGGACGATTGGTGTTGTTTACGTCAACTGATTCGCTATCCATGGCAGCCAGAATGCATAGTTGAAGGAACGAATCTTAGGTGTGTACTGTACATACTGATGGGTATATTTGTGGGTCGAGCTGAGTATTATTAGGTCGACGGTTTTGACGGTGGTATGCAAACAAAAAAAAGGATAATATATTTTACCATAAGGAAAACATACCTTTAAATGACCCATAAAACACAAAGCAAATAATAATAATAATAATCTCATAGCTTCGAGCAAAATGCATAGACGAGAGCGGTTGGTTTTATCTCAAGTGGTTTGCCGTGCAGGTCAGTATTCATAATTGAATGGGACTGAACTTTAGTTTGCGGTGCATGTCAGCCAGAATCCATAGTTTAACATTTGTATTGATCAGAATGCATACTTGAAAGTATGCATTTATCTTAAATGGGATTCACAATATAGCCAAATTACTTCATTTGTGCTAAATCTGGGTGTGTTGAATTTGAAATTGTATGCATTTGACAGTTTCAGATTAAATGATCTGGCGCAGTAATGTAAGTAATGCAGCTATAGTGTGAGCCCTATTTTAGGTGTGTACATGCTGGTGTTCGACAAGTAAGGGGAAATTTCCGAATCGAAAGACAGACACAAAAGCTAATGCCCAAACCAGGGTGAACGCAGAATGCAGCAGCCAAATGTCAATTTGGAAAGCATGTATTTCCCTTAAGCGACCTAGATTGAACGCAGCAGCAGCGACAGCGGCGGAGACAAATATACCTGTTGTTGCTGATGCTGCATTTTGCGTTCATTCTGATTTGGGCATTAGTCTTATGCATGCCAATTCAATCATTGGTCGGGATCCTAGAAAAGATCATTCATGTTATTTTATGTCCTAGGACGACTAACAATAGCATGTAACACACTCACACAACGAACTTCTGACCATTGCTCCTACAACAACATCTAATATTGAACTTAAAATACATACGAGTAATAAGGAGATGTAAATTTTTACTCAGGTTTGTAAATAAAAATAGTAAAAACAAAGTTGGTTTCGAGTTCCCTGGTTTATTAGTAAAAATGAATTGCTGGTAAATTATAAATACATACATATATTGGAATATTTTAGTAAAAATGAATTGCTGGTAAATTATAAATACATACATATATGTATTGGAATATTTTAATGTGGTATGTGACGTAAAAAACTGAAAACAACAATTGCAGCTCTAAGGCCAGCCGCATCTTGGACGTAGGCAGGGCAGTGCAGCGCAGCGCGCACATGGCATTGTTGTTGTAACAATTGTCAAAATTTGATTTTACAACGACAATGCCATGTGCGCGCTGCGCTGCGCTGCCCTTCCTACGTCCAAGATGCGGCCGGCCTTAGACCCGCCATAAACGGTGCGATCCATTGTCAGATCGATCTGACGATGGATCGCCACAAAATATCTGACGATCGAAATTATATGGAACTATAAAAAAAAACCGTCAACGATAGTCACATACACTGTGCGATCGATCTGACGATCACAATATCGTCAGATCGATCTGACGACGGACTGCATCGTATATGGGGGCTATTACGCACGTGCATCTATATCTTGAATTTTTATCATCATTAAGAACTACTTACAATAAAGAAAAGCAATTATTTAAAAAGAAGCCCCTATTAATGAGAAGAACGCTTTTAGGTTTATAACTATCTCAAATTTTGAGATTGATCAAGATTTACAACCATTTTCCTTCGAAGCAATAATGCAACGGCGTGAACGCATACTTAGTTAGTATGTTGATGGAATTCGCACTACTAGCACTTAGTAAACTCTTACGAGAATTATTTCAAACCAATTTAAAACTCTAATGGTCGGTGCACACATGCGCCCATTTGCACACGGATCATTCAGATCCAAATTTGGCGATCAGACTCGACGGAGCCGAGTTCGAAAGGGAACTCAATTTTCACCTCAGAATATGAAGATTGTATAAAGAACGGAAATCAGCGAGGATTTTTGGTACCCGTTTACATATTATTCTTAGACACAAAGGTCACTGACTGTTTAGTAGTTTATGAATCTACAGGTGCGTTCTTTTGCGTATCTGTCGAATGTAGTGCAGGATAACAAACACGCATTACACAAACAACAAGCGATTTGTTGTTAAAGTGTAACTTTTATAGCGACGACACATCGATGGGTAGTAAATCGAAAAAAATATAATTTATTGTAGTAGTACTGCCACGCAAAAGGAAGAAGTGATCGCGTCGCTGTGATACAATCTCATAGATTTGTATTGTACACAATGTTGCACAAAGCGAAAAGAGTTTGACAAGTACTTCTTGGCTTAGAGCGCGTTGACATGATCAAACTACGATTTGACAAACTAGCATTTGATGAAAAGTTGAGCACCGTCCAACTACGGTTTGACAGAACCACAAGACATCAAACCAGTTTGACAAGGGGTTGACACGTTCAAGTAGGTGGTATTGTCAAACCGTAGTTTGATCGTGTCAACGCGCTTTTAGTGGTTAGCGAGTCCGACTTGTGAGTAGTTAGTTGGTCACGGGTTCGACTGCCGACGTATTTTTAATTTTTATTTTTTTTTTTCAAAATCAGCCTTGCGGCGACAGTCGGCACCCGCTGTGTATTTGAAACACAGCGGGTGCCGACTGCGACTGTCGGCAAGGCGAGAAATTCGGTGGAGATCGATCATTGCTTGTGACGGTTGTTGTTTCGCCTCCACTTCGTTCCAAGTATCCACGATCCAGTAGTTAGTTGGTCACGGGTTCGACTGCCGACGTATTTTTAATTTTTTTTTTTCAAAATCAGCCTTGCGGCAACAGTCGGCACCCGCTGTGTACTTGAAACACAGCGCGTGCCGACTGCGACTGTCGGCAAGGCGGGAAATTCGGTGACGATCGATCATTTCTTATGATGGTTGTTGTCCCATCACAAGGAAAATTTATCGATCCCGGCAACAACAAAAAACTGGTTATATATTTTTATCAACCTTAATCATATAATCGATCATTGCATTGTACATTGCAGAATCGAATGGAATATTTTTAATATGATACGGAACCAGTTTTCGGAGCAACGATCATCGAGCACCATACCACGTATATGGAGCTTAACATGCCGTCGCCCTTAGCAGTCACAAGTGCGACTACACTGTATTTGATCTGGCTTGCCAGTGGCAACATAATACAGAACAGGCTTTTCGGGGGACGACGTTAAAAAAATTGAACAACATTTTTCTAGTGTGAGGTTTACCTTGCTCTTACGCCTCACACCACACGAAGGAACGACCAACCATCGTCATCGCGGGATTCCAACCGGCGAAGCCGGTGTAGAATCAGACTGACTGACGCCTGCGTGACCAAAGAGTTCAGAGCCGTATCTACCGACTTCACACACACATTCATGGACATAAAGAGAAATGTAAGAAATACTGATGCCGTCTGAATAGGGGTGATGAAGCTAATGCAATGGAATGTTGTTGATGGCCTTCTTAACACTTTCGTTTTGATACCAGATATCAAAGCGATATTGAGGTTATATCAAAGTGATATAAAATAAAAGCAATATCACAGCGATATTAAAGCGATCTCGAAGTGAAAAACGAGAAAAGGTCGAACCTAAATTGGGGGAAACAATTACTAATTTTCCCGGGTTATTTCCGCGAATCATTTTTTATTTGAATCTAAATTTCTGAATTAAACAACGATTGTGTATCTCAGAAATTCAGATATCCAGTGTATGAAATTCTCAACACAACCAATATCTTCTTTTCAGCACAGATATGTACATATATACCTGATCCAATATTTTTCCCAACAAGGGGAAAGTTTCTGGGTTTTAATTTTCCTTGAAAACACTTTGACGTTGACACGCAAAAACTTAGGCAGTGCCGTATACGAGATATTCGCGTGGACTATTCCGTTTTCAAAACGAAAGTGTGCATATTCATTATTTCGTATGGACAGTTTCGGCATGCACTACATTTCGGTGCACCATGTGATTCAATGCTTAGATTAGCGGTAGTCCAGCGATTTGAAACGTTTAAGCGATATCAACCCTCAATATACATAGACCGACTTCTAACGCTCGCTCAAACAGCGGAATCAAAAAGGCTAGCCCTTCCCTCCTTGCCACTCTCCACAACATTCAGTCATTGCTACTGTCAGCACCTCCACAAACCTCCACAACGCCCCAACTCGAACATAATCTTTGAGGATTTGTATTAATCTTTGTAACAGGAAATCGTTGTAGTCGTCAGAAACCAGAAAATACTATATTGTCGCATTTGATCAGTTGATAATGTTGTTGTTCAGCATTAGTCAGGCGTATTCGCAATGCCAAAGGGTTAAAATGCTTTCAGCGACACTTCTGTGCACGCCTCCTTTCACCACGAACCACGCGGTACCCATAACGTCCATATGCCGCCTCATGTACGAAAAGGTCCATTTCGCCACACCGAAGGGATAAATGCTTTAACCAGCACTAGTCTGCATTCTTTCTTTCATATCGACTCAGGCGACAACCATATTGCCAATGCCATGTGCCTCTTCATGTACAAAAAGGTCCGTTTCGCATCGCCAAAGGGTTAAAATGCTTTCACCAGCACTTTTTTGCACTTCTTCTTTCACCTCGAATCACGCGACAGCCATATTGCCCATATTTCGCTTTATGTACAAAAGGGCCCTTTTCGCCACACCAAAGGGTTAAATTGTTTTAACCACCACTCGATTGCATTCCTCTTTTCACATCTACTCATGCGACAAGCATATTGCCCGTGTTTAGTCTCATGCACTAAAAGGTCTATTCGCCATGCCAAAGGGTTAAAATGATTTCACCGACACTCCTGTGCACTCCTACTTTCACCTCTACCCAGGCTACGTATTGTCCAAATACCCCAACTCCATTTCTAACATCGGATCGCATCGCAGACGCGCCGAATTGCAATCGACCCATGTGCGGAGCAGGGCGTCGCTCGCGTCGTGTAGGAATTCAGACGAGCAGAGTTCGAATCGCAGACGTGACAAAAATCAGACGACCCGTGTGCGGAGGCACTTAATCGGTCAGTAATTGCCGATGCCGCCATCCGATCATACGATATGTACACCTCATCCAACCACATTGGGATGCACATTTCTTAGTGAATAAAAAGTTTGCAGTGGACATCGAATACTTTTCCTGCACTTCTCAAGCTTATGTTTTCAAATAAAATGTGTGGTGTCCCCATATAAAAAAATGTGAGCAATCTTTCGATATGATGAATTTTCATTATTTTGAGTATTGTCAGTTATTATGGTTTCCACTGAAAAATGAAATCATTAGTTTTTATTGGTTTCTTAGATATGAAAATTTACCTTCGAGATGTTGATACAACTTCTAAATGTCCTTCAGCAAATCGTAAAGAGGATTTGGTTGACTTTCACAAATATTTCCTTCAGCAAATCGTAAATAGGATTTGATTGACTTTCATATGTAAATGATTATGTCATCTTGTGACGAACTCCTGATGGTGGCATATGAGGCCACTTTTCACTCCGTTTGATTCACGTGACTCCAAGAGTCTAGAATTTCCAGAGGGAAAAAAAATTTTTTTCTTAATTTTTATTTTTCTTTTCATAGTTTATACTGAATGTTTGCCATATTGGAGGAATGGAAAACTGAAATATTGGCAAATGCGCTAGCGTGGAGCTCGAAGAAGTATCCGAGGCGCGAGCTGCAGAGATCCGAAAACCCGTACTTGTTGTGTCGCGTAAACATAGTCCTGGTCACTTTCCAATTTTTTTTTTTAGTTTTTTTATTTTTCTTTGGCGGAGCGGGACGGGACGCTCCCGCGTCCCTAGATAGTCTTGGTAACTTTTCCTTTTTTTTTGCGATTAAATTACTAAATTTAGCCATGTGGAGACATGTATCTATGTATGTATGTATAATCATCTTCTCAATAAGCGTTGTTTTGTTAATTGTGTTTATTTATAATGGACGGCTTAGTTTAACCACCGCACTACCCCACAAATTCGCTTCATTATCGATGGTTCTGTTTCGAGATGGATCGGGACTATGGTAGAGCATAGAACAGTGTGGATCGTAAAAGACACCCACTCCGTACACGCAACAATAAAAAAAAGCTCTTGAATTATATTTTAGATTCGAACAACGACTGACATGGAAAGCGGCAACCAAACAGTTTTCTGGCCAATCACAATCCCGGAGCCACTGCAATCATTCTTCGTCGACTGTGCGTCAAGTCCGTATCCGGGCTGGCAGCTTTATTTCCCACAGGAGAAATACGATGCAAACTCAGTAAATATCCACAAAATAGAAGCCATCTTGTCACACTACAAACGCAAGTGTGACAACTATGATATAATCAAGATTCGCAAGGAGTTCTGGTTCCCACTTAATCTGACGATCCTGCTGAACGATGCTGAGTTGCAGGAGGAGTGGACTACGTTCAAAGAGGACTTGAACGAAAATCCCGAAGTGACACTAGCCTGCATCGGCCTGGCTATGCACAAGAGTGTTGCAGAAGCGCCTGATACGTCAAGCACCCACAGGCCTAGTACCTCAAGCGCAGTCACTAGTGATTTCGATGACGACTACAACCAGTTTTCTGTGAAACAATGCCTACGACCAATACGACCGCGGATCGTGAATCATGGCCCACCTGTCAGCATCCACTCACTCAAAATCCACACCCACAATCGACTGGCGACAATTCAAAGCACTGTTATTCGAGCGGGTGATACCGGTTACCATTGCACATGGATGGCATTCGCATGCCCCAAATGCAATGTTGAGCAAGCAGTTTGGCAGCCGGAAGGGAAATTCACGCAGCCCAGCTCATGCAAAGACGGGTGCCAGAATCGCAAGAATTTTACGGAACTGCTTGAGTCTCCGTACACACAAGTGGAATCGTTTCAAATCCTTCGAATCCAACAAATTGACGATGAATTGCATCATGCCGGAAGAGTGACGCCAAATATAAAAGCGGAGCTACACGAGGACTTGGTGAAGTCTGTTCATCCGGGCCAAGAAATCACAATAACGGGAATAGTAAAGATGCGACCACAGGAGGAATTACAATGTAAAAACCAGCCAAGTGTACATGAAATCTACATTTGCGCCGTATCCATAACGAGTAAGGAAAAAGGAAGAATCCTTTCCTATAACAATTACGAATTCACTGCGAAGGATATGGAAGCAATACAAATGATAAGCAGAGAACCGTGTCCTTTTCGACTATTGGTCAACTCTCTCAGTCCAGCGATCCACGGGCACGAAATGGTTAAAGCCGGCCTCGTTCTAGGCCTATTCGGAGGCTCCTCATCGGAACAAGGCAAGCGATCTGAGTCTCATATCCTCATCGTGGGCGACCCAGGTGTTGGGAAAAGCCAAATGCTACAAGCTTGCGCCAAAGTTGCACCAAAGGGTACATATAGTCCTTATCCCCGTTGATAAAAGTTCAAACATAAAGGGGGTTTTTTGTTTTTCTATTTTGTAGGTATATTTGTGAGTGGCACCGGCAGCTCGTCTGTAGGTCTCACGGCCACCGTCATACACGATAAAGAACACAGCTCCTTAGAAGCGGGGGCACTCGTGATAGCCAGTGAGGGCCTGTGCTGTATCGACGAATTGGATAAAATGTCGGCCAGCCATAATGCTCTGCTAGAAGTCATGGAACAGCAAACAGTGAGCATTGCCAAAGCGGGGGTGCAATGTTCGTTAGCAGCTCGTACTTGTGTCTTCGCGGCGTGCAATCCGTGCGATGGGCACTACAATCAGGCGAAAACTCTTATGGAAAACTTGAAAATGAATCCCGCGTTATTATCGCGCTTCGATATCATCTTTATCCTTCTAGACCGTCCCAACGCCCAAACGGACCAGCTTGTTATCGCGCATCAGCAGGCTATGGAGTCGGGATCAGGAAGCAGGTCGATGGAATTAACTCCTAACACCTTTTTGGCTACGGCGGCCGATAAAGTAAACACGACGACGAGCATTCCAGATGAGTTTATCCAACAATCATTGGTGGAAAGACTGCAGCTGCGGCCAAACGAAAAGGTGGACCTGTTGCCACATATTTTGTTTCAGAAATATATAGGTAGGTGTATCCATTCAAATATTAGCTAATAAAAGTTAATGTTGTCCTATCCTTCTTTTCAGCATACGCAAAGAAACATATAAATCCCACATTGTCAACAGAAGCGGGGCAAGAATTGAAAAGATATTATTTGCAATTGCGTGCTGTTCGAGCAGGTGGCAATACGGTTCCAGTCACCATCAGGTAAGTGTGAGCAACACTCTTTAAACATTTTTTTTTTTACTTCACCCTGAATCCGCGGTGAACTTTTTTTTACCCCACACAAAAAGTTACTGTCTGTGTCTATCAGTGAATAACTATACACAGTGAAGAAAAAATTTCTATTCATTCTTGTAGACAACTGCAAGCATTGATACGCCTAACCAAAGCACGAGCTCGCGTTGAACTGGCGACAACAGCAACGCGCCGTCATGCACTCGATGTTTTGGGAATAATGCGACATAGCAAACTAGACATTTCACCTGCGGACGACGTGCCACGTGGCGTCAGCGGCGGAAGCAGCATAAACACTGGATATGCTAGAAGCGGCGGAAGTGGCAGAAGCGGCTTGAACCAGACGAGTGAGATGAAAAAGTTCCTCCACACTCTTCAAATACGCTCAAATGCTCTAGGCAAGACCGTATTCGAAGTGAGCGAACTGAAAGATGTCGCGAAGCAGGCCGGTGTAGTTAGCGACCTTACAAATATTTTGGATAAATTAAACATGAAAGGTTACTTGCTAAAAAAAGCAGGTAACAAGTTCCAATTCGTTGGTTAGATTAACGGTAATACTTTGTATTAAATTGAAAATTAAAATAGATACATACATACATACATATGTTCCGACTAAAATCATTTATTAGTTTGCAAATACAGTATTTTTAAAATATAAAAATTTTGTTTTTTTAATGTAAAAATTTGTTTACACACCATGAATAGATAAAAGCAAAGTGATCGACAGACGTAATACGGGAATCAATAGACTTAATAATTTAAATTTGAAATCAAAAATGGATACTTTCTCCAATCAATTTTTTATTATTGTTCCCTGACGCGTTTGGCTCTTTCGAGCATCTTCAGAGAGATTAACTTATTTGTTACAATTGCCTGTGTTTTTATACTATCTTAACATAGCGTGTGCATGACATTATTCAATACATCCTACTTAAGAGATAATTAAAAGGTAATTTACTCTAATTGCTGAAAAACCAGGATATAGAAGGTAATGTTACATGAAGGTAGATGTTGTGACGCAATGTGATTCAGATAAAGCAAACGAGAATGGTTAAGGTCCTGATGGTAATAAAGTAGTGTTTTCCCCGGACTCCTGTTCGCTCTGTTTATTTCAAGGGCTGCAAGAAGGTTGAGTTTTTTTCCTTTTGAGCAGGTATGTAGGATCTGGGGTTTAAAGTTGTTTCCAGCCTTGTGACCTGTTTCCTTTAGATGTTCGGAGAAATTGGAGAACTTAGAACCACTCATGTGTTCCTTGAACCTTGTCTCTATTGACCGGCCTGTTTGTCCCACATATGTTGCGAGGCACTCGGGACATTATAGTTTGTATACTCCCGGTTTCTTCTTTTTATCTGTGCGAGGTTTCGCATTAAAAAGTCTGTTTCCAAGTGTGTGACCACTTTGGAATGCTGGAACTAGTTTTTCTTTTTTGAAGAAGTTCCCCACTTTCTCTGAGAGGCACGGGATGTATGGTAGTGAGATATAGTTTTGGAGCCGTTCGTCTGACCCTCTGGGGTAGACCATGCTGTTCGCCATTTCGTTCCTCTTCTTTTTTATTAGGTTATTAACCATATGGTGGTCAAAACCATTATTGGTAGAGATTTTTCTTATAAGATTCAACTCCAATTCTCTATGTGATTCCGACATTGTGTAATAAATTCCGAGTTAACAATTGTAGCCGTTGTTCCGTGACCAGACGTCCGATTCCGGGCATCTGTCACCACAGCATGATGTTCTGTTGATGAGAACTTGGAGCAGCGGCACGTGCTGGTGGGCAACTCGAGTTCGGGAGATGTGGGGGAGGTCCTTTCTCCATGTTCTCATGTATTCGGATTTCAAAAACCAAAAAAAATCACGTGCCTGCAACGAAAACATACTTTACGCGGATCTGACCCGAATGCAAATTCCTAGACACCAAGGGTGTCAGCCAACGCCGATGTTAAAGAGAAGGTAGCAAGAAGGAAAGGCCCATGGTTCTTTTAGTACTTCATACTTGTTATATTTTTCTTTTCAGGGAAACGACTTAACGAATACGTGCTTTGCATATAGAAGCTAATTCAAAAGTATTACAATAAATTTGATATTCAAACAAAATATTACAAAAAAATTGCCACGGACTAGTAGCGCCACTGAAAGATGGGACACCCTTACAGGTCTGGTACCATACAAACCCCAACAACATAGACTCTAAGAGATATGTAATGAGAATTACCTTTCCTTTTTTTTCTGTTTTTTTCTTGAAGGAATATCCTGTGGCGGCCGCTACGGGATTCCACGATCTGCAAGGCAATAGTAAGTTAAAATAAACAGGGTTCCTGGCTTTCAGGTACTCTTACCACTACGCACATACTGAGCAAATTACTTAAATTTAGTCTTAAAAACGAGACCGGAGACTTTCTCCGCAAACGACGCGGCCAGCGACTCGTTGTTCCGCCGCACAATAGGATCGTGGCCTCTTTGGAGGTTCGAGCCACCTCTTAAAAACGAGACCGGAGACTTTCTCCGCAAACGACGCGGCCAGGGGCTCGTTGTTCCGCTGCACAATAGGATCGTGGCCTCGTTGGAGGTTAGAGCCACCTCTTGAAAACGCGATCGGAGAATTTCTCCGCAAACGACGCGGCCAGGGGCTCGTTGTTCCGCCACACAATAGGGTCGTGGCCTCGTTGGAGGTTAGAGCCACCTCTTTAAAACGCGATCGGAGAATTTCTCCGCAAACGACGCGGCCAGGGGCTCGTTGTTCCGCCACACAATAGGGTCGTGGCCTCGTTGGAGGTTAGAGCCACCTCTTTAAAACGCGATCGGAGAATTTCTCCTCAAACGACGCGGCCAGGGGCTCGTTGTTCCGCCACACAATAGGGTCGTGGCCTCGTTGGAGGTTAGAGCCACCTCTTTGAAACGCGATCGGAGAATTTCTCCTCAAACGACGCGGCCAGGGGCTCGTTGTTCCGCCACACAATAGGGTCGTGGCCTCGTTGGAGGTTAGAGCCACCTCTTTGAAAACGTCGTCCAGCGGAGCCCTAAAACGAGTGGGCCCGATTTTAGGGTTAGCACTCTTTTGATTATTTTTTTCCTTTTCGTTACGTGGCACCTTTGGGCAGGGTTTCCCCTCCTACTTACCCGTAGACTTTGAGTCGCTCTTTGTTTTTCGGCTGCCTTCGATTCTTTTGTTTTCCTCTGCACTAATTTCCCAACCGCATACTTCGGGGGCTCGCACTGGACTAAATTCCATGCCTCCAGTCCGTTTCCACTTCGTCCCTGTGCTCAGTTTCCATATTACCAATTAGCGCCAAAAGAAGGTGCCGAATTGAACGCATTTTCGACGATTAGTATTAGGTACTGACAATTAGATGGCGGGGCCATGCCAACAGCTGATGATCAAAGCAGCTGACCTGACAGTTGTGGTGACAAGTCTCAATGACATTTGTCTATTTCCACGTTCAAATATTACAATTGGGATGACGAAGGCGCGGTGAATAATGGATCTGTAAGCCGCTATTTTGTGCGAACATGCGCAAGTTGAGTCCTCCGGGATGGTTACATCCGAAAATGTCGGTTTCCTGAATATTTTGAAGTGGAACTTATTGTTTGAGTAGGAAATGGTAAGCTCTAAAAAGTTAATGGTGTTATTAACGCTTTTTTCCAGGGTAAATTTGATGCGAGTGTTTACCGTGTTAATGAAACCGAGAAATTTTTCGAGCTGCCTATCTGTGCCTTTGAAACCTACTATAATATCATCCACGTATCTGTACCAAAAAGCAATATGCGTTCTAGCCAGGGAAGATGATAGAATATTGATCTCGAAGAAGTGCATATAGATATCCGCTAGAAGCGGGCGTAGTGGTGAACCCATAGGCAACCCTTCCCGTTGTATGAAGGTGTTATCTTTGAATTTGAAAAAATTTTGCTGGAGACAGATTTCAAGGATGTTCAGAATGTCCTTTTTCTCTAGAGGGAAAATATTTTCCCCGCTCAGGATCGTTGCAAGCAATGTTGGGCATTCTTTTGAAGGTATGTACGAAAACATGTTGGTAACATCAATATTAGAACACGACAATAGACTTAATAATGTAATTTTGTTCAAATATACATAGCTGGATTGAAGAATGCTTGGTATGGTACCAAAACAATGATCAAACAAATTTGTTTTACTTAGCAGCATGTTTAAACTTTTGTATTGCAGATGCGGACATAAGAAGCGTACTGCACGCCCTTAAGCAACAAGATCAGTGGAAGCACAATGTCCGACTCTAGTGCAATGCAACCCGAACTGAATGACAGCATAACTGCCTCCGACATCGAATTGGACAGTGAGCTGAATATGGAGTTGAGCCGTAAGCATTAACATTTTCTTCGACAGATCCTAATCTTAATTAATAAGTACATAATTAATAATTCCCTCGCGGGCCGCAGAAAACATCATTGACCGCAATCGAACTGAATACAGTCTGTTCTATAAGAAAGGAGGCGCGAATATTTTGATAGTTGTCATAATATTGTATTTATTTCCAATTTATTTTACAGTGTATGTAATACAAGTTAAAAAATTCGACGCAATTATTTAGTAAACAATGTTCAGCATTAAGAATGGCCTAGAACACTCGATACGTGTCATCGACGATATGTCTAGCGTAACTTGTTGGAAGAGAACGCCGAATCTTTCCATTTTCCCGAGAAAACATCTTCAAATTGTGAATAGATTTTCGCGCAAGTTGTTGTAGACATTGTCGTTGAGATTTGCGTCAGGAGATTGGAAGGGCCAGGCGAAGGTGTTGATGCGATTTTGCTCCCTCTATCAAATGCTCGCTGTTTTCACTGGTGTCTCATTTATAGGACAATATCGAGCCTGAAATGAAAACGGTCTTTCCCTCGATTTGTCTCACATTGCTCTTTCATTTTCCTTCCGCTTCTTCACGGTGAATGTGCATCCTTATGCACCTAAAATTTCCGAAAAGAGGCAACCTGTTTTAAAAAAGGGACGACCTCGTGCCTATTGACCACCATATTTTAATCTTGTTCTAAGGCATTGTACTTTAAAATTTTTCATCTGATTAGGTAGGTAGCGGTTGTGCTGATTATTAAGTGGGTGGGTGGTGGTGCACGTCGATAATTATGTTCTAAATTCACGACCGTACGAATGGATCGCCATCACCATCAGGTTTATGTTGTTCTTGTTAGGATCGAGGGGAGAAAAAATTGCATGCGCTACAGAGCAAGTCCATAAGTTTCACTTAACAATATTTTTTTACTTTTCCATTTGCAGATGCGAACATAGAAAGTTTACTGTATGGCAACATTGTATGGACGCCCGACAAATCGACAAACGACAGCGCTGGTAACATAGCGGAAATTCATGTGCCCCATTTAAGTCCTGATAGCGTTGACATTGAACATGAGAAAGAGGTGAAAAACGTAAACATATTGGACAAAAGACAACGGGATGAGAAAAATTCATTCTCAATTCCTAATGTTCCCCGATTAAATTTGGATGAAGCTAACAAATTCAGCAAGTGTGTAGTGGATCCTAAATTCAGCAGCAAGTCTGAAAATGCATTTGAAATTGCCGGTATAATAATGGACGATACCATGCTGAAGGAGTTGGACGAGGAAATGATACCGAAAGAAAATACTAAAAAAAATACGATTAATATCCCGACAAACTTTGCCGAACTAGTATCAATAGCTTTCAATCCTACAGCCAAGCGTAGCTTATACATTTCAGACAGGGCTCAACAACAAAGACAAGTTAAATGGATACCAGGATATGAAACGGATATGAAACAAATAACCAGAGAAGAATATAATGAATTCCGTGGTGATGCAGTTCCACATCAAGCCGCAAAAGTAGCAGTTCAACGTGCACATGGAAGCTTTGATGCAATAGCAAAGGCAACAACGCTTTGCAATCCGCTTGGAATGGGCTGCAGTTCAAGTTCACGGGAATACGTAACAAATAGTAATATTGAAAATAGCAAGTCAATAATTGCAGACCATAAGCAAGTAGCACTTGATATACCTCCGATTGGCTTCAAACCAACATTCCGCACAGCTTCCAAAACCGACATTTCGATATCGGAGAATGCACAACGGAAGGACATGAAAATGATGGTAGAGGAGATGCGAGTGGACGACGATCAGGATAAAGTGGCTGAGATACTCGATAAAGTGAATATTGTAAATGAGCTAGCATGCCCCGTATTTAAGACGGCATTGGGATCAGAAATAAAAATTTCTGAAAATGCGATACAAAGAGCGGCAAAAATCATGGCTGAATTTGACGATTGTCATGAAAAGAACGTCAATAGTAGTAGCTCGCCACTCGGTGGCAACCGGAAAACTGGAAAACTATCCAGTGCACCCACTACGTCAACCGTGTCAGACGTTGGAACTCGTCCGCTACAACCAACTGCAAGCCGAAAGGAAGCCGGCCGCCGATTAAGTCTAAAACGTAAAAAATTCAAACCTGCAACGGTCATTACTTCTGAAAATTCCAAGACGCCTACGCGACCCATCCCTTTGCGCAAGGAACCAAGCACGGCCAAATTTAATGATTTCATTGAATCGGCCGAGACGAGCACACCGAAAAATGCAAATAGGCTGCACGGGCTGCACAGAATGCAAACGTTCTCACTGACACAAGAGATTTCCGCCAGCACGACAGCACTGCTGTTGGACGACGAAGGTGAATCGCCGTGGGATACAGGCGTGGACGAATCGTCAACTAATGAAACGATGGACGACAAACAAACGAACATTCCCAGATCTTTTGGAAAAGCGAGCCCGGAAACGGCAATAGCAATTACAGATGATTGAAAGCAAACGATATTTTCAGGGCGTTGTTGACGGCGGGGCTCTTTTCGTTAAAAAGGCTAGACCGAATCGAATGCGGTTAGATGACTTGTTCGTGTATTTAGGATGGATGGAAATGGGTTATGTAAAATTGTTAATACATTCTGAATAAGTGGAGGAGCTGTTGGAAAGTCTGCAGGATATTAGCAAGGTTTCTAATATTGAGTGAGTTTTCAGTCGGGGAGAGGCAACGAAAACAACCAAGCGTCTAAAAATCCAGGGAAATATATGAGGACATGACATCGTATATATATGTATGTATGTTGATTCCGAGAAGCAGGCAAAGCAAAGCACCTCTTTCCCTATCGATGAGACTTCAGTTCCACTATTTACAGTACATATTCTCACATTTCCTTTCCAGGAAACGGAAATGGGCAAAAAGCACCCCCTTTTTATCCGCGCAAAAGAAAAAGTCCCCCATTCAAAGACAAAATTAGCATCGGTTATGAAAACTTTGGAAAAGGCTCACAAAGCATACGAAGCCCATCAACGTGATATTCTCGCTTTGGAAAAAGAAATAGAAGGTGTGGGGGAGATGGAAAGAATCATCAACGTCGCGACAGCAATGTCAAAATGGATGATGGTCTCGTCCAGGAATACGATCGCCTCAAACAACAAGTCGAATCGACAGCAACCCAGTATAGTTCCAATCTGGACTCGATCAATCGTTAAGAAAATCCCGATCAATTGAGCGACGCCAGAGTCTATAAGCACGAGGATGCCCGACGCAAAAAGAAACAAGAGGTTGTTGAGCTATTCAAGCTGGAGGTTCCTGGAGTAGTGAGTAGAACGGGGATGAATTAAAATGTTCATTCAGATTTCGAAGGAGCAAATGCTTGAGGTCGAAACGTTCCTGCCCCTGGACTACTTGCAAATTAAACCGTCCAAAGACCGTCTTCGGTAAGCCTCGTTAACTATTCTCATTACTTCCTATTCCTGTTACTTCCCATTTTTCTGTTTACAGAAACATCACGGAGCCGCGAATGTCAAGCTATTCATCTATTAACCCACAACAAGCAACCAATGACCGCCAATGCAAATTACATGTATACCTCAATATATTGGTTGGAAGCATCCATTTGGAGGATCGTCTCTACAGTGCTGCGAGGAATCTATACAACAAACACTTAGGCGACGAGCCGAACGAATACAATTGCTACTTTGCAACTGGGTCAATTAGTCAAAGTTCATATGGTTGAACCGATTGAAAATGTCAGAGCGGTAAGTATCTCAATCGCTATCAATCAATACGTAATTCGAATAGAATCGAATAAATGTAATGAATTCTTTGCAGTGATTCTGGGAAAACAGTGAAATAGGTGATCAACTACATATGTTTAATGGGAGATCGTTCTATCCGCCCGATTCTGCATCGTTTGACGTTTGCTTTGATGGTGATTTGCATATGTTCGGCTGGACGAGCAGTTAAAACGGTTGATATTGCCCAGCATTGATAAATGGTTATACATATTCGAGTAAGCCTTGTTGCCAATGGGTGTTTTGTCTTGAATTTCTTTTTAATCAACGTTTGTATATCGGCTCTTTTTTCAGAATATCAACTTAATTTACAATCAATACGGACTTCTTGTCGTCCAGCATACTGCGTGTGGTATTAGCAGTAGTAAATTTTTGCGAGAGTGACCGTGCATCCGCTGTAAGAAGGAGCTCGATTAGTTGACTATGTTGCTAGTTATGTACATAGTTAGAATATAATATTCTTATCTATATTTATAATGTGTTACGAAATAAATGTAAAAATAGTGTGAAGAAATCTGACTTTTAAGTTAGTTAATTGTTCATGGTATTGCAAAGGTGATAATATAACTAAAAAATTTACATGACTCATAAGCTATGGCACAATAGACCTTCCTCTTAGTTGCGCCACAACGGCAATTAGCATAATGATCGTACTAGTTAATCAGATTACGAAACAAGTTGTCCTAAGTTAAAAAATGGGGGGGGGGGGGGGGGGGGGGACCGGTAGCGCAGTGTGTAGAGGCATCAGTCTCATGTTTGACGATGTTCGTGGCCATGGATGTGCAGGAGGTGCATGCTGGCAACTGCATTCTCTGAAACCAATTTATGCCAACGAAACGTCAACTGGGCCACATGGAACAGTTGACGCGCTATGCCCCACAAGGGGTTAGGGCGACTGAGTAGTAGTAAGTTAAAAAATGATGAGTGAAACTGAAAAATGTCAAATGCAGAGTAAACTTTACGATATTTTCTCTTGAGATGCTACAAAGTTTGAATGAATAAAAAGTTGAAACTCTTCAATTTTCCTAGGTCTTGCATTTTATTCATCTAACTATAAAATATAGAAGTACGTCGGTCGGTCCTAAAGCGGAAATTTCCTGAGTTTTGTGAAAATTCTCCCTAATTTAATAGAGAGAATTCTCCGAAAAAGGCTAAAACCATTATGTTCCGCGGGAATAGACTACCTAACGCGAAAATGCCGGAAATTAAGGAATAAAAAAAAATTCTCCCTAATTTAATAGAGAGAATTCTCCTAAAAAGGCTAAAACCATTATGTTCCAAATTGAGTTGCCGCCGTGGGAAAGACGATTCCGCTTTTAACAATCCACAAAAAATTTTGGAACATAATGGTTTTAGCCTTTTTAGGAGAATTCTCTCTATTAAATTAGGGAGAATTTTTTTTATTCCTTAATTTCCGGCATTTTCGCGTTAGGTAGTCTATTCCCGCTTTAGTTGGTAAGAACCTAGAACCCATCCGGGGGGATTCGTCGGTCCTAAAGCCGAAATTTCCTGAGTTTTGTGAAAATTCTCCCTAATTTAATAGAGAGAATTCTCCGAAAAAGGCTAAAACCATTATGTTCCGAAATTTTTAGAAAAAAAAGCAGTAAAATATTGTCGTGAATCAGCAGTATCTTGTGTCGGTTCCGTTCATTGCGCCAGCTCCACGATCAAAATGTTGCATATATTGACTTGTGCATATATTTTCACATGTGCATATTTGGAGGCGATTACTAACCAGATCCAAATTTATCCTGTACAACCACCCCGAGGAGAATTCTTTATATCCGGATAGAGAGAATTCTCCAATAAAAGCTAAAACCATATGTGGAACATAATCCAATTTAATAGAGAGAATTCTCCTAAAAAGGCTGAAACCATTATGTTCCCCATATGTTCCTTTGTTAGTGCCTGTCCCTCCACGTGGTCGCACTTGGAAATATCTAGCCTATACAAAACCCTGTCGTTTGTGCTCTCGGGTAATTTTTATTTACATGTGCAAACTTTTAGGCGATCACCAAGAAAACCATTCACTACACCAAAAAGACCTGCAGAAGTATGGCGATGTTTACAAATTCCCTCTCTTCTCAATTCCCCCTTTTAATTGCAAACGGCTTCCCACAATCTATCGATCTATGTTTATGCTGAACATAGTGAAATCCAATCTGCATGTTCGAAGCGATGAGGATCGTAAAATTTGATTGAAAGGAAATCGGCAAATAAAAGGTTTTTTTTTTTTTGTTTGTTTTTTTTTCTCCAAATATGTATGTATCATAACGATTTAACGTTTATCTAATATTTATTTTACATTAGATGGAAGTAGAAGAGTAAAGGCAACAGGCAACATTACACTATACACTAAGCCTAGCTGTTGTTTGGCTTGGTATTCCCATTAGCATGCCTATTTTATAAATACGCCATCCATTATTCAACTATTGGGGGCGCATTTGTTCGGTCGGGACTGGCCTGCTCCTGGCAAAATATACTCCTACGTGTAGACGCGACGCGAGCTAAGAAGTGTAGGAAGTAAGAGACTTTGGTGTATTTGATGAGATAATTACGCGAGTTTGTCGTTCGGAAATCAAAATAGATTCATATTTGAAAGAAAATATAAAAAAAACGCAATAAAAGCAACAAAACAAACAAGTGTAGTGGTGACGAAACAATTCAACGAATAAGAAAAAATTTAATGGATATAAATGATCTGTGTTGGGTTGATGTCTATTAGTAAACATGTTTAACAAGTTAGTAAACATTTCGGCTGTTATTCGTCTCCTTTAATAAATACAAAACTTAATCTTTGACTTGATCGACGCGCACGCCCCACAATCAGTTATTTTCCCAGGAATACGGAGCAATAATGATAAATAATATCAATTAATTTATTATAAAGACAGTTTATCGATTGATGTTTTGTACAACGGTTGAAGTGTTTAGTGAAATTTTTGTTGAAACCAACAACCAACCAAAAACTGACAAACAATATTCGGGAAGTATGTGTTGATAAACAACGGCATTTATTGTTAATTTTCCCGACAAGAGTTCAGTGAGTTCAAAAAAAAAGTTCCGATTGATGCTAAAGTGATCTTTTCCCCTTCTTGATTTTAATTTAATTTATAAAATACATATTCGCGCTTTTATGATAATACGGTACCTTTGCTGGAAGATTGGCAACATTGGGCTGATAAAACCGAAAGGAGTATATAGATTTGAGTCAAGTAAGTACCTAAGTACATGAATTTGTACTCGAATACATAATTTTAGTACGTATAATAATGTGCTGTTGACATAATTTTATGGGAATTGGAAAAATATGCATTCTTGACAGCTATCCTCAAATCATTCTCAGTTCAGTTTAACAACCCTTCACAAGGCGTGCTTTTTTGTGAAACTTACCTATACAGGGTTAGAGAAATAACAAGCTCTACAACAACATAAACCTTTATGGGTTGACGTTCTGCCCTGGTATTTTATCCTGTGTAAATTTACACTCGATCGAACAAAGGGCGAAGGCTACATCTAGTGTTCGCGCCTGGAAGTTCATTCGTTCACTCTATTTGCGCCTCATTTCGCTGTAGTAGAACTCCATATTTTTTTGATTGGAAAAGTGGTTTTGTTTAAAATATTGGGAAAAGGAATCTATTCGGAGTCAATAAGTTTTTTAAATCACAGTCGCATTATACTAGCTTAATGTTTGCTCTTGATCTATTAGAATGAAAATTACTTTAATATTGTTGGTTTTCAAACCTTTGGATTATACAATCATCTATAATGCTTTTCTGCCCACACTATAATGGGTCAGCTACATCGTCTTTTTTGCAAATACTTCACCTAATCATCGTCTTTTTACGCATCACTTCGCCTAATCTACACTTGACCAGGATAGGGGCAAAAAAACGCACCTAAATTGTGTATTTAGGTGATATAACCCCTAAGTGGATAATAATTGGAGACCATCAGGGCCTACAATTTTTTCCGGTTATGGGGTCCGCTGAAAAGAACGCCGACATTTTGTTTGGGGCAAACTTCCAATTTTTTTAAAGAATAAAATAAACGGACCGCTAGTGACGTTTAAATTTTTTAATCATACCCAGATCCAGACCCGCATTTTCTTTTGCGGTAAACCGCAAGTAAGTGAGCCTCCGAATGCCATGGAAGCACAATATTGCGCGTTACAACTCAACGTCTAGAATTTGTGTACGTCTAGAATTCGGTAAATCAAAGAACAGTGGGATGGGTAGCCATTGTTTCCGTTGGTGTGTTGAACGTTCGGTTCCAGGATTTGCAGGCAGCCATATTTCTCAAACACCCTGCTCCTATCCTAGGTCTAGACGGCGAAGGCCTCCGAAATACAGCGTGTTTCATTGTGGGTACTACTTCTACTATTTGCCTTTAACCCCTTGCGAGGCAGAGCGCGTCAACTACACCTAAGAGGCGTAGCCATCTTCAATTGGCTAATTGCATAGCACCTGGGCCGTGGAGAGGAAATCCCGGCCCGGGGGTACAGCGACTCCGGGCTCCAACGGGATTGAAATCAAGTAAAATTAAAATAGTATTTGAAATATATAGCCGAGAAGAACAGATAGCAAGTTTAAAAAATTGAAACTGTTACACCCGTTAAGGTGCTCGTCGGTTTATCTCGTCCGTTATCTTTAAATTTGACAAAAGTCGTATTGGATGTCCATCGTGATGTGAAAGTACGTGTTCAGGCTTTGAAGTGGAAACAAAAAAAAAGTTATTTTGGAAAGTTCGAAAGATAAAATTTAAAGTTTTCATTTTGGTGTGAAAAACCTGGAAACATTCGAAAGTTTTGCTTAAATGTATATTTATAAAATGAATGAATGAATATATATATATATATATATATATATATATATATATATATAAAATAAGGACGATGTATGTTTTCGTACATACCTATGTATATACATATATATGACTTTCATTCTTCTCCTCCATCGATTCTGCGCTTAGAGCGAAAGGGGCTGATCACATGTGGTGACGACGTAGCCATCCTAATTCGTCCCAAGGAACAAAATAATTAATTGGTCCGTTCGTGGCGTTGATCTGTTGAAGGTTTGCCAAAATGAAGGAGGCGGTCAATTAATTTGTGGGAGGAGGATGTTAGCAGTAATTCTAGGGGTACATTAGAACGAAATGTTTTTATCGTAATTAAGTTGTTTACTACTATTCAGCCTAATAGTTCTTGTAAAATGATTTACATAATATATTTCAATATTTCGTCGGGTTACTGCAAAAGCAAGCTAACTCCATTTTTGTCATTTTTCAGTTAATGGCAGTTTCCTGCTTAAAAAGTGCTCTACTATATACTCTCAAAGCAAGGAAAAGGTCTAATGCCTGTAAGAGGGTGATCTGTTTGGGTAAACAAAAAGTCAAGTTACTCTCGACTACTTCGAATTCAACCAAAGAAAGACAAGAGCACATTTACTTTATTTACATACTTTAATATGATATTCTTGTACACCCCAAAAAAATATTTCTGGATCTGCAAAAAGAAGCTATGTGTCACTTATCTGAATTCGCTATAACCTTAGGCAGTTCCAAGGATTTAAATTACGAGTATAATAAACAAACTATCTGCCAGTTGACTTATTTTTGAATGTTATTTTTTGGTAGAATATTCAAAAATGCGTAAAATTGGAGGCACTTAACGTATTTTGCTTGTACCATTTATATTGCGTTGGGTTGTAATGTAGCGTGCTTGGCACCGCGGGCTTGGCGTGAATTTTGCCCTGGCTGTACTAATTAATCTGACGTTAACAACCACGATAATTTCTTCCAATGATGACCAAAATTAATTCCTTTTTTAAATTCGGACATTGTTCTTTTGTGTATTTTATGGTTTTTTTCTCAAATAAAGTTGAATGATTACTGGAATATTGGTTATCGTTTTAAATCAAACATTTTACTTTGTTACCATTATATTACTTGGAAGTTACTACAATTAGGCCCGTTTCCTCAATGTCTGGTTAACACTAACCGGGAGTTTAATTTATCGAATCGATAAACTAAAACGGTTAATACGAATTAGTCAGCTAGATTTTTTTACGTTTATAAATTCAAATGGGTACATTGAAATAAGTGAATAATTGATTAATTGATTATTAACTCATTTCAATGTAGAAGCATTAAAAATTCTACCTAACGAATTCGTATCAGCCGTTTTAATTTATAGATTCGATAAGATGTTTATAGAGGAATGTTTTAAACATTCAGCTTTATTAAATCCGCAATGTGAATGTAAATAAGCCTTTAAACTGATTTCTCACGAGTTTACAGTGTTAAGTGTTTCGTGGGCTATGGTATCCTTTATTCTTCCTATTGACTCTATAAAAGAATAATTTTCGTCATAAATCCTATTTTTTTCGCTCATTATTTCGTACGCTGATTATTGTTGGTTTTTATTTTTGTTTCTAAGAAATTTCATCTTTCATCTCACAGGGCTTATTGGCTATGCAAAAAATCAAACAGGAAACATATCCTCTGGGACATTTAGGTAAGTTATAAACATATCTAGTTAGCTATAAATATTTTATTTTAAACGAGTCGTCCAATTAATGCATTAATTGCAATACTGTTGATTTTCTAGAAACGTACAAGTAACCGACTTTTCTCATTTAAATGACCCAATTATCAAATTTCGTTCACGATTGCAAAAAATATTCTTCGACGACTTTGTTTGAAGAAGCTCAATTGCCAATTTCGTTTTTAATTGTGTCAGCAAATTTGATAGATAGTCCCGAACAGTAAATAAAGGCAAATGGTAATTATACAGAGTGTCCCACAACAACCGCATAAGCGCTTCACACAACGATCCCCCATGTAATTCCGGGGGTCTTGTTGGTCTTGTTTCGTTTTTTCCAGTTCTCAACCCTTTCCCTGTTACAGGAATTCACACTCTTTGCAAATCTTATTACTAAAAAGCGTTATAACTAAAGAAACTACAGAAGCTAGAATACCCAAATAGTAACTCAACGTAGCTAATAATTTACTCTAATTTACTCTAATCGCTAAAATGTATTCAGGAAAACCGTACTAACCGTTTAATAGTGATAGATTTGTACGTGTGTAAAAAAATAGTTTTCATCACTTCCTACATTTAATTTTCTACATACATAATGGAGGTACTTGTCCAGTTCCAAAAATTACTTCTCTATTTAATTATAATCAAATCTTGCTAACATAATTTCCTCTTAATTAGTCGTTTAAATGCAGAAAACGTTTCTTTAGTGGCGAATGTTCTTTTTCGAATCACCAGCGAGTCACCCTGAGCGAATATACAGGGTGTTACTAGTACAGAGGCTCAAACGAAAATGGGAGATAGAGGAACTTGTCTTGAGTAGAAAATCATTCCACACATACTTCCGTTTTTGCACCGTCAAGGAGATAGCGCGATTTTAAGGACGAAGGATTTTCATCGTACCTGTGATCACTCTTTGATCTCTAACTTGTGCTGTACTTAACGTAACATAATAATTCTGAGCTCGTTGGAAAGCACACAAATTGTTCTTTCTAATTGCTATCAACTGTGTCAACCAGTGTTATAGTTTTTAAGAAAAATTAATTTAAATGACACAAAAATAATAAAAAAATAGAAAAAAAAATAAAAAAAGTCCTGTTTTCTCCAAAAAGGACCTGATAAACCACCAAATTTTATCACATTTTCGGAAAGCCCATAATTTCTTCATAGGTCGAATTGTAAAGGAGCGGGGCTACCAGTTATCAAGCACGTTCCCTTAAAGTAAATCTGGTTTGACACCCGTCACTCGCCAATGGAGTATGATTAATAATAGTGAGGACGAAATGAAAGAGTTGAAGTATGTTTGTTACGTTTATTTATTGTATAACGTTTGGAACTGGTCATTTGAGATGTAGCGTATCCTAAAGTACTAAGAAAGAATGTTTTGCAAACGGAATGCCTACTACCGCACTCATCCTTCAAGAAATATGTTACACTATATTTTCGCCGTTAGTCAATTTTTTCAGATGTTTTCCTTTTTACTTCATATTTTTCAATATTGTGTAATAAAAAGCTTTTTCGATCTACAGCAGAAGCTTCCCAAAAAGGGGGAACCCAAGAACCTCCTCCGCCTCTCAACCAGGGCCGGACAGTGACAGAGGAGATGGAGTACGCTGTCCTCCTCATCCACGTCATCACAGCTCCCGCAGTAGTCATTGTGAGGAATGCGAAGCCTCCAGGCAAAGTCTCCTATAGGGCAGTGCCCCGTAATAGCCCCCACAACTCTGCCAATGTGATTCCGGTTTCATTTAATGATCCGGTTGACCGCTAGGAAAAGCATACAAACGTAAAACCGGTCTTTAAATGTTAGGACCGGACAGGTCTACCTATGCGATTTTGTCGCTCGCGAGATGTTATCGAGTGCGATCAGAAGGTGGCAAAAGAGCGGAAACCGCTCGCGAGCAGCTCCGCAACTGCTCGCGAGCAGCTCCGGAGCTGCTCGGTTTGGAGTCTGCACCTGCTGAACGCTATTTCACCAGCTGAAAAATCGACCAGCTGAGAGCTGACGATGACAATTTCAGACGTCAAGTGCCGAAAAGTGGAACATACATGAATCCCACGCTGTCCTTTACAAAAATCACGAACAACGAGAAAACAAAATCAAAAGCACCCGAAAACCAAAGAACTAGAAGCCGAAAGCGGCGAAAACACAACAACCAACTTGATAACTGTCAAAATTCGAAAGTCGCAACTTGAGCGTGAGGTTGAAAAAGAAGAAGAAGAACCTGAGCACTGAGCACTGATCAGTGAGCAGAAATATTTCTTGCTCGGTGAAATTTGATCATGATCACCCGAGCGGAAGTTGCTCAGTCACTTCTGAACCCGCTCGTTCTGAACATGTTCGCCGAGCGGAAGTTGCTCAGTTCCTTCTGAACGCACACATCGACTATGCGTGGTTTTGACATTGCTATAATGTTTGCATTGCGATTGCCGCAACTGACAGCAGCTCTTCGCCGATTCTTGCCAAGGTCTTGCCCACAAGGCACCAAATCGCCAGTATACAGTTTCTGTGTTCTTTTTTTCAGAAACTGGAGTAGGTCCTTGGCAAGACTTGCATATCTGAGGCGGCAAATTTTATCGGTGGCTTATTTACGCTAAATGTAAAGTACAAGTGGTCTGAAAATTTGAAAAATTAAATGGTGATGTATCATAGTAGGTTGTTAACTATCTAAAGCGGAAATTTATTCTACATACAAAGCTCCAGTTTCACTGCACAGCGCTTACGGAATATTTTCCGATTCTAGCGAAGATGATTTGAAATGCCCGAAGGTGTTGTTGAGGACCTCAGTGAAATGCAGTCTCCACCCTTGCAGTTGGCGTTTCATTCAACCGTAATAAATTGTGCCCTCTTTGATCATTCAGGAGGCAGCAGCATAGGATAGAGAGAGAGAGGAAAGGATTAAAATATGGTCGGCACGACTCTTGGATGCCTTGTGACCGCTATGATCGAATGGCCGTTAATTAGGCATACGATCTTCTGATCAGATTTGCCCATTGATTAGGCATCTGATCAACTATTAGCTGATTGCCCTGCCAATGGGCACGAGTAATAACACAATTGAGGGTGTGTAGTGCTACATTGCATAATACATCAGTACAACATATTAAAGCGGTAGACACAGCACTTGTATGAAGTGCGGATATATTCGTACAAAATATGAGAACGCTCATTGAGCTCTTGAAAATCGCCAAAACCATGTCTGCATCTAAAATTTACATTAAAATATAATGCAGGTGGGCCATTGTAAATGTGTTTGTTGTTCTTTCACAGCTCAATTTAAAAATGGCCCGCAGGCAATGCGAGAGCTGCGGCAAGACCAGGCACTCAACAACAGGGTCCACGAAATGCGACAATTACGAACCCCGACAAAAGAAGGCGAAAAAAGTAAAGGTCTTTGGCGAATGCTCAAGCTGTCACAAAACGGACCACAGCACAAGAAGGTCCGAAAAATGTGACAACCACCTCCCCCCGCAGAAGAAAAGGTTTGCACCAGATTCTGTGGGGAAATTGGAGGAAGCATGGACCTTGAAAGCAGGGTTTGCAAAGTTTTGCCTAGATGAGGCAATACGAAAGAAAATAGATGAAGATGTCGTCGAATGTAGCGACTTAGCTGTAGAGGCATCTCGGTACATACATTTCCATTACATGGAAATTTTAGATGTTGCTAGACGCCCCACAACATCAGGGACGCCGCAGACTTCCAGTTGGCCCACCACACCAGTGACGCCAACGGAAATCTATGCATTTTTCCGCGATTTGTGTGGGGCAAGGCCAAAAAAGAAAAGTACAGAAACAGAACAGAAGAAAAATGAAAACTATTTCAAAATACGGGCCGAGCAACGTGAATACGATTGTAGCGCCCGTTATTATCTATTGAAAGATCTCGCGACGCAATACTTTACGGCTTGGAAGAATTGCATAGTCGTGCACGCACGCCAGCGGCTCGCGAGGTTTGGGTATAACTTCGTGAACGCCGATCTTCGCGCCGATATTGTTGAAGCCGAGAGGGATGGTCGTGACCCAGGGCGGGAGGAAAAAGATCTCATGACCATGCGGGAGTGGCACATACGGCTGGAGACAGAGCTATTTTCGAGGACATACGATCCCATGTCGGAGGAAACTTACCGGTTGTTGATGCGCCTCCAATGTTTTGGAAAGGAACACCTTTTCCGACACATTGAAAGCAGTTGGTGGGAATTGGTACCGATCATGTTTCGTATGGGAAAAGAATCTGTGTCTCCAGACGGAAGGAGATTAAAATCGTTCACGATCATACCGGTGTATAAGTGGGGAAGGAAACACGTTCGCTACATAAGCTCCGCACTTTATGAGCTGTTAAAGTCAATAGGACTGGTGGGTGTCAAAGAAATGGATTTCACTGCAAATAGTCCGGAATATTGGTGGAAGTATTTCAACCTGCAAAGCCATAAGCAATGTGGCACGTTGGATACTGCCACCAATGAAATCCATGGACGGACAACGTTCGGATTATCTTTTTCCACCAATGGTGTAGACGTGTCCCTTTTGATGAATCGGTACTCCGATCATCTCCCACAGTATACCGGAATGGCATCAACATCGAAGGGACCGAGAACGAAACCGCCTGCTTTACAACCCGCGAATTCCGGCACTTTGAACGTTAGCGCTTACCAACAGATAATCGGTATCGACCCCGGCGTGGTAAACTTCATCGGCGCGTGCAGTTTTCACGCCGAGGAAGGGCACAAGAAATTTCTGTTGAAGGGCGCAACATTTAAAGAAGGAATGTGCGGGGAGAGAGCTAGGCGGCGAAAACGGCAGAAAATAATTGGTTGGTTCGAGAAAAAGTTGCTGCACAAACGACAGAGGCGGGAGGCGCTGGCGCATGAGCAGGAGGTGGCGGAGCCAGCCTCACCTAAGTGTTCCAGCGATTATTTGACATTCGCAACCGAACAACAAGCGCTCCTCGAAGAATGCCAAAGGAGGTATGGACGGAGGACTGTGACGCGGTTGAAGTGGGACGCCTACATACAACGAAGGCGAGCGATGGACATAGTTGTTGGAAGACTTTTGCGTGATGGTGGGACCAAAAACCTCGTCTGCTTGGGCGACGGTTCCCTGCAACATGGCGTCTCTTACGGCCGCCGTAAGAAAGCGAGTTTCAAAGCAATAGAAGCTGCCTTCAGACGCCATTGGAGTAACCCGAAAGTGGTGAACGTTGACGAATATCGGACGTCAGTGACGTGCAGTCAATGCCTCCGGTGGAATATGAAGAAACCGCCAAAGAACGAAGTGAGAACGTTATACGGCGGCAGGCGAGAACGGATCAGCCAGCACAGATTTCTAATGTGTGAAAAGTGCAGAAATGAAAGAAATGTGTGCTGGAACCGTGACGTCAATGCCGCCAGAAATATAGTTTTTGCGGCGTTCGGCATCCGCGACTACCGGGGTGGAAATAACACGGCGAATGAAGTAGAACGGCTGTCCCTAATGCATTTTTTACATGAGTCTTTGGGACCACAAATACCAAAGGTTAGCAGGAATCCCGATGCACAAAAGGATATAATGTCGAGAATAAATAAAAAACGGTATTTAGGTCTTTGTGCATTGGGAACGAATTAGGATTAGACAGTTGTGGAATTTGTCCTCCATTTGCTTTCCCTTCCAGTTAAATTCGAAGAAGCAATTATCAATTTTCGGATATGAAAATGGTCCCCTGACGATCGGAATACTCTTCATATGCGAAAGTTGACAGTTGTCTGTGCAAATTCAAGCGGAGGAGCAAGCAGTTGGAGTAGAATTCGAGAAAGGCCAAATCCTGATTCTTTCGCAAAAACGCAGCCATTGATATTGGGGAATTCGTCTCAAATCGATGACAGCCGTCATGTCAATCGATAATTGGTAGTAGCGGTGTGGCGGTATACAGTGGCTCACAGCTTATTTTAAGCAGTACGTAAAAAAATATGTAACTCACTATAAAAACTAAAGTAGAGGAGATATCAACGTTATTTAAAGGCAGGTTCTAATGCTTTAGCTGATAGCTGATTTGATCTTCATTTAAGTAACGTTCATATCTTCTCTACTTGAGTTTGTATAGGCAGATGAAGATTTTCTTACGTACTGGACGAAATAAGCAGTGAGCAACTGGAGCAGTTCACGATCTAGCACAAGCACGGCCGAACCGTTCGTGACCAATGCAGTGGAGCAGCGTGCGACCAACAAAACACCACCAATTGGTGGCACGTAACTAACACACATTGGTCACGGGCGGTTCGGTTGTGGTTGGGCTCGGTCGTGTATGGCGGTCGTTAGCAACTCATCCATGACTCAGCTACTGAAGCTCAACACGAACACAACAGGCGTGTAGGTCGTGAGCATGCATCGAAGCACGTCTAAATTTATAGAAAAAGGATTTCATCATTTCCGCTGTTCCATTCGTTTTGACGTGGTCAGATGCATGCTCGCGGCCGAAACGTTTGTCGTGTGCGGCGAACTGATAGTTGAACCATGGAACTCGAACACCGAGAGGTTTCAGCTTAGCAGAAGCTATTCGCCCATATTTCGCGATACGGCTCCGTGTAATGGTCGCCACACACGATCGCGCACAACCAAGACCAAACATCCACCCAACCAGCAATTGCATGGAACAAGTGAGTGTTTTTTGTAGCTCGGGCGTTTTATGAAATTGCTGATTGGTGGAAGTGCGGTAGTGGTTGTGCGCAATTGTTTGTGGCGATCCAATGTACTATGCAGTTCTTCTATACCGTAAAGTGTTGCCCCGACTTGATTGTACTTTTCCCACGCAAATCGCGCTAAAATAGCAACATCTAACATGAAGTGGGAATGGATGTACATAGATGCATCGATAGATGCAGATGCATTATATGCCATCTGCATTTATTGTCATGATTGTCTCATTTGGACACAATTTGCAAACCGCGTTTGTCCATGTTTTCATAAGTTTCTCCATTGAATCCCGGGGGAAGTGGTTTTCATATTTTAGGCTTTCGTGCATGTCCGTTTTGATGTTGGACAGCGAGTCGACCTTGTAAGTAAAAATATGAAGTACACAAATACATAGGTAACGATGTTTAACCTTCCCGAATTTTTAATTTATAAAAACCAGGATTGACAGCGCTGCAAGCTTGAAAGTAAAAGGCGGCTCGGGTGGGAAAAGTCGTAGTTGTCGCGCCCATGGCCCTGGAGAACACGTAGGTATGCTATTGTTATTTGTTAACGCTAAGGCAAAATGAAAGAATTCATAGAAAAATCCGGAAATTCATTTTCATTTCTTTCATTTCATTCATTCAGGTTATTTGGATTATACAATATTTTGGCAATACAATCCTTAGGGATTAGCCATCGATCCTGGCTAGGAGCCCCACCTGTGGACTTCTGTATACAGCGTTCCTGATCTGGATCACCGGTGCACCATAAAATGACATGCTACCCAAGAAAAAAAAATTCAAGGTATAATATAATTTCTTTATTTTATTCAAATTTGTCGATTTACAACGATTTCTCCTGTCGAAAGAGAACTTTTCCGACCGTTCCGCGCTTGCTAAAAAACTGTCAAAAATACTTTTTTTTCTCTTCTCTAGAAAGTCCCTCTTAGCTACATTATTGTATTCACATCTACTTGAGAGGTTAAAGCTACGTTTACAATTCAAATTCTTGCAAGTCAGCGGTTTACATTATACTACAAAGGGTAGGTGTGCTTTTTTTTGACATTCCTGAATGGATATTTCTACACGTTTATCTTTTCCACATTGCAGCAGAACGTCGTGACACTACCGCGGCCAACGAGTTGGACACCACCACATGCTGGCCTCAAACGCTTAAAAGTTAATCTGGGGTGGACAACGTCAGAGCTGCGACGGACACTAAGTCACGGCGTTCCAAGCCAAACGCGGGTTGTATTCTCGGACATTGCACACCCCCGTCCGGGTTAAAATCGGCCTCGCGGCGAAAAGAATACCTTGTTTTGGCTTCCTTGGAGCGAAAAGAAGTCGAATAACTTCCTTTTGCTCTGCGGCGAAAACAAGTTATTCAAATCGCGTCCTAAGGAAATAATAGGTTTCCAAGGGATGTGAAATACTTTGGATTTGATTTGGATTTTCAATCGTGCCGCATACAATCATACCGAGAGAGCGCCAGCTGATAGGAGAAAGTAGGCAATGAAAAAAAAATATAAAATAAACTCGATTGACGATATTTGCACTTTGTGATAGTGATAGTAGATAGAAAATTAATCCCTCTGAAGATGCTCGAAAGAGCGAAACGCGTCAGGGAACAATAATAAAAAAGTGATTAGACAAAGTATCCGTTTTTGATTTCAAAAATATAAAATGTTGAACCCCACACACTACAGTTTTTTTCGGACCGGGATCAGTTTGGCTTTTAGCTCCGTAAACCTTTAACATTATCTAATGCATAGCCTTAAACGTGCCATACACACACCGATCGATCGGCCGATCCGTCGTCCGATATCGATATCGGCCGATGGATCGGCCAGTGTATGCGCTTATCGCTGACGATTTTCTTGACATTTCCGTATAATTTTTGATCCGTTGACATTTTGTGGCGATCGATCGGCCGATCGATCGGGCGACGGATCGGATAATGTATGGCGGTACATAGATTTCTTACACGCGTTCGATTTCTTATGGTAGTAGAATTTTGAGAATTGCGAATACGACACACCGCACAGATTGCAACAATATTTCTTATTATCCGAGTGAGTCTGCAAGTGCAACAACAGATTACGTTTTCTTGGATAATTTTTTCCGCAAAGCTTGCAGCTGTGCGGACGTTCGGTTGAATGCACGGCGCCATGCTCCTTGAGCGTTTTCTTCGTGAAGAACAGTTTGTCGCATATATCACATTTGAATTTTTTTATATTTCGATGTCGATCCAAATGTTCTCTCAGCTTCTGGGATGATTTATATCGTGTTCCGCACTCTTCACATTGATGCGGCTTCTCGTCCGTATGCGAGAGTTCGTGTTGTTTCCTTTCGCTACTTCGCACAAACGATTTGGGACAGAACGCGCACGGATAATTCTTGATTTGCAGATGGGTACGAATGTGAACATTATTAAAGTACGACAGACTGGCAAAACATTTACCACAGTCGTTGCATTTGAACGGACGCTCGTCCGTATGTGTGCTGATATGATTCGTGAGAAGATACTTGCTTGTGAAGAATTTGGGGCATTGCGGACATTGAAGCCTTTCAGTTCCGCAATGCTCGGTTTTGAAGTGGGCGATGCGTTCGGCTCTAGTGGGAAAGGTTTTTTTGCAATACTGACATGTTAATTCGTCGTCATTGAAAAGTCCTTCGTCCTGAGCATTTTCAGGGTGTTTCTGTTTCATGTGATCTCGAAGACTTCGAATATACTTGTACGTTCGATCGCAATACTTGCAGGGGAATATCTCTTCTTTCTCTCCGTGTTTCGTTTTAATGTGAGCCTTCACACTGTGTCGACGTTTAAAAGTAGTCTCACATTGCGGACAAGGGTAGTTGAAGTCTTTTTGATCGCTATTGCAGCCATTATCTTCATCTTCTTCATTTTCATCAGAATCCAGATTACCGTCAACATCAGAGTGTTCATGTTTCGCCTCGCACTCTTCGCTCTGATGCGACCTTTCCTCCGAGGGCTTCTGCTTACTCTGGGAACGCGTCTTTATTTGCACATGGGCAGTACGCATGTGATTTTGAAGGTACCACTTTTTGGCAAAACTCTTACCACAATCTTTGCATTTGAACGGTCGCTCGCCCGTATGCGAGTAGATATGAGTAGTGAGATGATGGTTGTTTTTGAAGCGCTTGGGACAATGCGGGCATGTGTACTTTTTAGTTCCGGGATGGTCACTATTGGCGTGCGCGTTGCGTTCATCTTTAGTGGGAAACGTTTTTTTGCAGTAGCGGCATGTTAATTCGTCGCTTAAAAGTCCTTCGTCGTGGGCATCTTGGTGTTTTCTTTTTAGGTGATCGCGAAGATACACGGAATTATACATTCTACCGCAAAATTTGCATGGCACTTTCTTCTCTCCCCCTCCGTGCTTCTGTATTAAATTTCCAAAATGGTGATCCGGGTCAGAGTGAGTGGGTACTTTGTCATTTGCGTAAGCACAAGACGATTCATCTTCACAATCCTCTTCTCCCTTGATATCCACAAGCTCTATAGGTGGTTCGTTTTCCTACATATTGTGTAAATTCAGGGTTCAATCGTACAATTTCAAAAATTCGGCAAATAATTACCTGAACTAAAGTTAGGTGTGGAAATAAAAGAGGTTCGGCCAGTGGATCCTGCACACTAACTGCCCCAAGCGCGTTTTCATTTTCCAAGTGAATCTCCACATGTTGACCGAAACTGTCTAAACTTTCAAATGGATTGGAACAAATTGCACAAATAAAGGTGAAACATCTGCCTTTGCCGCGAACAAATATTTCGCCGCACTTAACCGTGGGATCAACTGAAACTCGGAGGTTCTCGGAGCACACGTCTTTTGCTAAGTCCCTTTCTGGCTCATCCTCCATCCACTCTTCTTTCACCAATGTTTGATCTACTTCAATGAATGTTTGCTCCATATTATCTACTTTTGAGAGGACTCATGAAAATTATTTACTCGCCCGGTGTTTATAGCTACGATGAAAGAATAGATCGTTGGTTTATAGCGATTACCGTACGAAAGTCAGTGACAGTAGATAGTGGATGGGTACATTTGAATATATAACTAACACAGGAATGGGTATATGCCTGTCAAACCATACAAATTGCCTGCATTCATGTGAAAAATTTTCGCTACAGAACGCTACATCCCCTCCACTACACATTTGAGGAGACGCTACCTGTCAACATTTCTTTCGTGATTGAACCGCTACATATGAAATGTCTGACAAACAGGTGACAACGCAAATATTTGACAATTGCCAATTTTCCATCGCAAAACATTTCTTTGGCACATCACGAAACAAGGAAATATCAAATCGAAGACGAGAAGACAGTGAATTTACATAGACGGGGATTCTATTTGCGCTTTTGACGTACACAAACGTCACAACACACATACCAGCTGCGAATTGTCAAATGTAGCGCTACATGCCCAGAGAGCGTAAAAAATTTCTGCTACCAAGGGGAAGTAACCGCTCCGGAGCGGATGGAAGGAGCGGTTGCAATCACGACCGGGAGGGGTTGTAGCGCTACGGAGCGCTCCGTAGCGCTCCGTAGCGATCCGGATAAAACGAGCGTGGTGAATGCACTCATTGCCTGCATTCATGTGAAAAATTTTCGCTACAGAACGCTACATCCCCTCCACTACACATTTGAGGAGACGCTACCTGTCAACATTTCTTTCGTGATTGAACCGCTACATATGAAATGTCTGACAAACAGATGACAACGCAAATATTTGGCAATTGCCAATTTTCCATCGCAAAACATTTCTTTGGCACATCACGAAACAAGGAAATATCAAATCGAAGACGAGAAGACAGTGAATTTACATAGACGGGGATTCTATTTGCGCTTTTGACGTACACAAACGTCACAACACACATACCAGCTGCGAATTGTCAAATGTAGCGCTACATGCCCAGAGAGCGTAAAAAATTTCTGCTACCAAGGGGAAGTAACCGCTCCGGAGCGGATGGAAGGAGCGGTTGCAATCACGACCGGGAGGGGTTGTAGCGCTACGGAGCGCTCCGTAGCGCTCCGTAGCGATCCGGATAAAACGAGCGTGGTGAATGCACTCATTGACAGCATGAAAATGGGACGATCTTCTTCTTGAAAAAGTCGAGAGCTGGGAGAGTAAAGTTAACGGTTTTAAGATCACGTTGTGCATATGGCTGTCAAACGCTTTGTTCTAAAAGTGGCAAAAAGGAAATACGGTTGAATTCGCGAAAGTTTGGAGCCGGTTTTTGAGTGTAAAGAGCCGCGATTATGTAGAGAAGACACTAGTGAAATTTCCGGTAGGACAAATTGGTGCGGTAGTGAGTTGTGGTAAATTGAAATGCCTCGTCGGTGACTGCAAAAATAACCAGCGAATCCCTAAGACGGGGGTGTCTGCTTATAGGTAAAACATTAAATATTTAGATGTGATGTGCGCGTTACTTGTTTTTGTGAGTTTTCTGTCAGAAAACCGATATTGAAATGTTTGTTTTCGTTTCTGACTCCCCGCTGTATATATAGCTGTCAAATTTCCGCGTCCTATTGGTGGTTGGCATTAAAAGTCCCGTTCTTTCTCTCTCCCATGAAAAATTAAACGCGCTCTTCTCTCGTCCCATAAATTGAGCCTATGGGCCACTCCAGAAGTTCCTCTGAGATGGGTACGTTCATTTACGATTGACGTAGTAGATGGTACTAGTAGTAGTAGTAGTAAGGCTCTAAAAAGGAGAGTACGCTCGGCAGCCATTTTGTTGCCATCGAATGGAGATTTGTGCCCATCGAATGGACATATGAGAGAGAGAGATAGCACATTCATCGGACGTCAGTGCGTCGCTACTACAACAACAACAACAGGTGGGAGCTGTCATGTGTACATGCATGCCACTCTCCATTGGTTGGCAACAAAATGGCGTCGAGTGTACCTGCCTTTTTAGTGCTCTAGTAGTAGTAGATGCACAGCACTATCAACGAACATCGGCTGCATTCATGTGAAAAATTTTCGCTACGGAACGCTACATCCCCTCCACTACACATTTGGGGAGACGCTACCTGTCAACATTTCTTTCGTGATTGAATCGCTACAATGGTGGTTATGTTAACATGTTGAAATCCTCTCCACAACTTTCGTTCACCAATTTTCCACTGCAAAACATTTCTTTGGCACTCACGAAACAAGGAAATATCAAATCAAACGACAAGAAGACAGTGAATTTACACAGACGGGGATTCTATTTGCACTTTTGAGGTACACAAACGTCACAACCCACATACCAGCTGCGAATTGTCAAATGTAGCGGCTACATGCCCAGAGAGCGTAAAAAATTTCTGCTTCCAAGGGGAAGTAACCGCTCCGGAGCGGATGGAAGGAGCGATTGCAATCACGAGCGGGAGGGGTAGTAGCGCTACGGTGCGCTCCGTAGCGATCCGGATAAAACGAGCGTCGTGAATGCACTCATTGAGACTAGAACTGGCACTCAGTACAAGATGCCGAAAGGTTGTTTTCTATTCCCGTAATTGTCAATGCCTGCATTCAGGAATCATCATCGCTCCCTGAGCGGTCCTTCCCCTCTTGAGCGCTGTGGAGTGCTACTGTCCCAATGTCTGGTGAATGCAATCGCTCCATGGAGCCGTTACTGAGCGGCTACTTCTCCTTTTGAGCGAAAATTTTCCACGCTCCCTTGGCTTGGAGCGTGATACATTTTTGTTTTCACAATTCGCATCACAGATGGTGCGCGCGTCATATGTCATTTGATTGAGTGTTGAGTGTTTGACAACACAACGTCCTGCGTGTTATTTTACGGGATTTTTGCAGCAAAATTACAATTAAAAGGTAAGTGGTGTTTTCATTAATTGTATATTTGTATAACCCGGCCAAACCAAACAATTTAAACAGACAGCCGTTAGCCGTTTGTTAGACATTTGCCATGTCAGCTGATTGTCTCAAATTCGATATGTAGCCGGTGTATTCACAAAACAGGTGTGTGACGGTTGTGACAGGGAGCAGTCGCTCCGTGTGACATGGAGGGGAGACGTCGCTATGTAGCTGCTCAATGTTTTGTGAATGAGCCCAATGTGCTAAATTTCATTATCCGTACACAATCGCTTTGCGAGAGAATTGCGGAAAATAGACAGATATACACCTCTTCATATGATCCCGTGAGTCTGAAAAGGAAGTCGAACCCGAAATGCATGAAAATAGTACACACACCACTGCAATTGCGGGTAAAAGCAACACCATCTATATAGACAAGCCTGCGCTCAGCTGGTTTTGACGCAATTATTTCCTTTGATGACGCATCGTATCCACAATCCAGTGGTCGGCGACTGATGGTGGCGAGTCCCCGGTATTTGTGCGTTCCGTGTTTAGTTTCCGTTTTCCGCGTTCAGTGTTTATTTGTAAGGCGGCTATTACACTATAAAAGTTCTTTTACAAATATCGTTTGTAAAAGATATTTTCGAAGAACTTTTCTAGTGTAATAGCCGCCTAAGAAAAGATTTGCGACGTGAACGTTGCTTGTTTCAAGTGCTTTTCTTACATGCTTGCACACCTTCCCCCTTAGGCGGCTAATATCATTCATAAATGTTCTTTTAAAATATCGTGAGTCAAAGATATTTGTAAAAGAACTTTTATAGTGTAATAGCCGCCTTAGTAAAATTTCATCTAGTGATCCGGGAAAACAAACACGTGCGCGATGAAAGTGTGTCGTGCGGTCAAAAGATGTATTTTGTCAAATGTGAACTGTTCCACGGTGCTCTGCGACTGACCCCCGGGGCTGCGGCTTCGACCAAATTGGTGCAAGTGTCCAGAAAGTGTGTTTTTAGAGGATTAAAATGCCGTCTGGCGCAATTCCAATTGTAAACACATGTCGTGCCGGGAACATCGTCGTGTGCAGTCACTGCCTTGGCATGGCCTTGGCGAAGGAAATAATGACGTAACGATCAGCTGAGCGCAGGCCTGTCTATCTAGATGTCGTTGGTAAAAGCACTGCCATCTTTACTCTCAGGCCGGAGTGTCAGCTGATTGTCAAAGCACCAACGACATGACAAGCAGTCAACCAAGTGTGAGCTCGCGCGGTCGCCCGGTAAAATTTCGCGATGCTTGTGCGTAAAAGTGAGTTTAGTGTCGGGATTTTAAGTGAAAATAAAAGAAGTGGCTATCAGTGCCGTGTGAAAGTGAAAAAAACGTGAAGTGCCGGAAAATATCGAGTAAAATGGTGTATTGAAAAGTGCGAGGTTAGGAAAGTGCGACACGGAAAATTTCGGATTTTTCGTTAATTTTCCTGTAATTTGGCTGGTGTGAATAGTGCAGCACTACCTTGGGTCGAATCCTCGGGCCGGTGAGTTCAGCGGAAACTCCCGGAAGTGCCCCAAAAAGTGAATTCAAAGTGGTTGTCAAATGACAACATTACAGGTGATTTCCGGCCTTTTCATCGGAATTCATAGTGTAAGTATACATTTTTTGTTGTTCTAAAATTTTAGTGGATTGATGCGCCCCAAAATGCGTCTTTTGACGACGATGTTGACGAACCGGACGAAAGTTTCACCGCCAGGCATCTAGTCCTGTCAGCTGCAGTGAAACTTTCGTCTGGCTCGTCAACAACGCGTGCAAGACCCGTATTTTGGGGAGCATCAATCCACTAAAATCTTAGCACAACAAAAAGCGGATACTTACCCTATGAATTCCAATGAGAAGGCCGGAAATCACCTGTAATGTTGTCATTTGACAATCACTTTGAATTCACTTTTTGGAGCACTTCCGGGAGTTTCCGCTGAACTAACCGGCCCAAGGATTCGTCCCATGGTAGTGCTGTACCATTCACACTAGCCAAATTGGCGGAAAATTAACGAAAAATGCGAAATTTTCCGTGTCGCACTTTCATAACCACACTCATGTCTCGCGCACTTTCGAGCAGTTCATTTTGGTCGGAAGTTCGCGGCACCTTGCGTTTTTTTCACTTTTAAATATCAGTGATAAGCACTACTTTCAATTGCACTTAAAATCGCGACACTAAAATCACTTTTACGCACGAAAATCGCCAGATTTCAAGAGGTCGACTGCACGCGTTCTTCACTTTGTTTACATATGGTTCACTGCTTGTCATGACGTCATTACTTTGACACTCCGGCCTGAGAATAAAGATGGCGGTGGTAAAAGTCATACCAGTGCAAATATAAACGAGGACTGTTTTCTCTCAGGCTACCAAAACATTTAAAAACGTGGGAAGCTTTGTCATTTGAGCTGCTGATTATGAAGTGATGCTGTCCTTATCTACCCAATGCATTTTCCCGTTTAGGTTCCTGTCACATGTGTGGGGCTGACTAATTGCATCCCGCTTCACAAAAATTAATGCTTGTTCTATGTGTTCCATGTTCGTTGGCACTATATAGTATGCGCGAATACGGCGGCTTCTGCTGTCAAATAAAGTTGAACCAATGAGTGGGTTCAGGTCGCGCAACGTTTTAAACGCAAATGCAAACAGTTCGACTGATTTTGCTCGTGGACGGTCCGTTTCAGTTTGCGTTTGATCTACCACATATCGGGGAAATTGAACAGAAATTTTTCCTGGTTAATTTCCGTTTAATGGGGGGTAAGGGGTATTAGCGTATTTGACAGTTCTTAGTTGACGTATTGCATGTGACTGTGAGATGGTGTGGATTTTCGTTTTCGGGTTCTTGATTTGTACATGGCATCTTATGTGCTTATTTACACCGAAGCAACACAAATTTGTGGCGATTTTGCAGTGCTTTCTATTTTTTCTGAAACCGTCGCGAATTTAATTGAAGTTTTGTTTGAAACTCAATAGCGAATCGGCTGTCAGCTGTTTAATACATGACAACTACAAAACAAGTCGTTCGGGTAAAGAGTTTATGGTTGAGTGGAGGGAACATTTTTACCGCAATTAAAACGTTGCAAACGTGAACGCAGGCAATGGCTGGTATGAAGAATAATGTACTAAATGTAGTAAAGATAAGTTTACATCTACTACGTCAATCGTAAATGAACGTACCCATCCACTATCTACTGTCACTGACTTTCGTACGGTAATCGCTATAGACACCGGGCGAGTAAATAATTTTCATGAGTCTTCTCAAAAGTAGATAATATGGAGCAAACATTCATTGAAGTAGATCAAACATTGGTGAAAGAAGAGTGGATGGAGGATGAGCCAGAAAGGGACTTAGCAAAAGACGTGTGCTCCGAGAACCTCCGAGTTTCAGTTGATCCCACGGTTAAGTGCGGCGAAGTATTCATCCGGGGTAAAGGCAGATTTTTCACCTTTATTTGTTCAATTTGTTCGAATCCGTTTGAGAACTTAGAAAGTTTCGGTCAACATATACAGTTTCATCTAAAAAAGGACATATCCCTAACAGCTGAATGTAGTCGGGGAAATCCATTTGCCGAACATGTTTTATTCCCACAACTAAATTTGGTTCAGGTAAATGTTTGTGCAATTTTCGAAATTGTATGATTAAATCCTCTTTTTACTCCATCCATAGAAGAACGAACCACCTATAGAGCTGGTAGATATCAAGCGTGAGGAGGTTTGTGACGATGTTCCGTCATGTTTTGACGCATATGACGATAGTCAGGATGACTCTGATGAAAATTTAGGAAATTTAGTACAAAGAACCAATAACGATTTCGATACTAATAAAACAGAGAAGTTCCCTTGTCCAAAATGTGATACTACGTTTAAACATCTACCGAATTTAAAGACTCACATTAAAAAGAAGCACGGAGAGAAAGAAGAGATATTCCCCTGCAAGTTTTGTAATCGAACGTACATGTCTGTGTACAGTCTTCGAAATCACGTCAAAAGAAAACACCGAAAAAATGCTCTTGACGAAGGACTCCTGAATGGCGACGAAGTAACATGTCGCTACTGTAAAAAAACGTTCCTCACTAAACGCGAACGTATCGCGCACATCAAGAGCGATCACACCGGGAATAAGAGGTTTGCATGTCCGCATTGTCCCAGGCTTTTCAAAACCAGTTTTTATCTGACGCATCATATATACTCACATACGGGCGAGCGACCATTCAAATGCAACGACTGTAGTAAACGTTTTGCTAAACGGTCGTATCTTCAAGCTCACATTGCCTGCGTTCATAAAAAGTCTTAAACGTTAAATGTTGCTTTTAGCTTAATTAATTTCAGATGCAAATTCCATGTAAAACTTGAACTAGGAGATAAATTAGAAAAGTTTTCTGATTAATTCCCCTTTTAGTTATTTAAATACATCTCAGGCATTCGCAAGTTAAGAATAACAACGACGCTCTGCTTCAAATCCAGTGGTAAAAGAAAACAGCGCAAACATGTACAACCTATTCGGTAAATAGTGAAGCAGACCTTTCAACAAAACCGAGGTCGTATGGCCCAGATTGGATTGTACCCGCACAGCTAACCTGTTGTCACTGAAAAGGCAGCACATCAGAGGTGCTGCGGGAATCCACACTGCACAGTTGGAGAGCACGCCATGAGGCTCCGCATATCCTGTAATGAATATTGTAGAAGCTATGGTGGAGAGGACAAGGAATAGTGAATCGTTATTTTCTCTGTACTTGTCTTGTACAGATTATCCAAAATACCTTCCATGATGGCTCACCCTGTTCGTGACTTCCAATTGTCACCATTGTTTACAGAGTGCTTCGACGAATCGAATTGCTTTCGAGAGAATGATATCAAGTAACTCGAATACTCATCGAGAATTCCATACGGAATATCTGATACGAAACGGAATCTCAATTTTGAAATTGGGAAATTCGTTTTCGAGTTCTAAAGGTCGCCACCCATTGACGAGCACAACCACGACCAAACTTCCATCGAACCATCAACTATCATAGAACGGTGGAAATAGAGGGATTTTTTTTCCACACGTTCTATGAAATTGATGGTTCGATGGAAGTTTGGTCGTGGTTGTGCTCGTCAATGGGTGGCGACCTTAAGATACCATTTCATCCTTCCGAAAGCAACGACCAAAAGTACAGCATGCATCGAACTCCCGTCCGTTATATTAAATAACAGTACGAATGAATGAAAACGGAATTAGAAGTGCATTTACCGCATCCTTAATGAAACTGGAAATTGGAAAGTAGGACAACAATTCGGGAAACCAACAATCAAACTACAAAATTGTTCGGGTATTCTTTTTTTTTCCTTTATGTATTTTCAAAAAAAGTAAATTTTTCAAAGAAGCATGTAACATTTTTCATTTAAAATAAGTTTGTAAAATAAACATATATGTATTCAAAAGTAATTCAGTCTTGGTTTGCATTTATGCATTTACTAAATAGGATTGCATAGTATACTATGTATATAGCTAGCTATAATATTTCTAATTCTAAAGTTGCTTATTTATTTTCAAGTTATTAAAATAAATATGTGTTCCAAGCAATTCAGTCGTAAGGGCTCTGCGTGCTTCATTGTGAAATTGAAAAAATCTTTGCTTGAAAAATATCAGTGAAAATTATTTTTTTTTTACATACGAGATTATATTGAAATAAATGAAGGATTGGACAAACTACATTACAAATATATTTTCACAATTTTACATTCAGATTTAAACTTTTTTTTTTTAAATTTCACGTACATTCAACGGTGAATTTTTTTTCTCGGTGAAATGAACGGGGGAATTAAAAAAAACCTATGAAATGTTAATGTAAAATATATTCAAAATGTAGTTTGTCGAATTCACCATTTATTACGATATAATCCCCGTATGTAAAAAAAAATATTTTCACAGATATTTTCCGAGAAAACATTTTATTAATTTTTGCGTTCACGATGAAGTATACAAAGCTTTTTATTTGCCAAAAAAGTAAATGAAAACAGTATGTGAATATTGAACGTAGGAGCATACAAAATTGTTTGGGTACTGTTTTTAATTTCTATAAGCATGTAATATTATTCATTTCAAATAAACAAATATTCAAAAGTATGTAACATTTATATTATTTTTATACTATATATACATATATACTGAATACACACAATTTACTTGTATATGTAAATTGTGAAAAATACAATGTTTGTCGATGCATTTCCTCTGGTAGCACGCATGCGCTTATTTTTTTTTAAGCCGAGCAGAGCAGAACAGCAGTCAGTTACACTAACAACCAATAAAGTTGCTAGTGGAATTGTGTGGAGTTGTTCTGCTCTGCTGTTACAAAAACACGGCTACTCATACCGAAAAAAATATTCCACTACCAGACTGAGTTCAGCCCGACGATGCGTTGAGGACGCTTTAGATATTTTAACGGCAAAATTCTCGTAGGATCGTCGCTCATATGTCGTGGACTATGTTTTTGGTAATTTCTTTTGTAAAATAAATAAATTAAAAAGGTCCTAATTGAATGCGTTTTGCCGAGCTCTTGATTAAGTATCTGAATCTGGCTTTATCAATTTGAATTGTTCATCAACATCGGGACTAGAGCTACAGCTGGCACTGACAGTGGTCGAAGAGCAGGAAAAACGTTTGGATGGCTGTTCACTGTAATGTAAAATATATATGTTTAATGAGGGCGAAAACACTTCGGTATTTGTATAATACAACTTACATTAATCGTCGAAACTTGTTTTCCACTATCCGCCATTTCTTTTCTTTAAATTTTATTATTTCAACTAAAAATACCATCCAAATCCGTAAACTTTTCCGTACGATCCAATTTATCCAGGAACGAGGTCAACCGATTTGAAACATATTTCGCGATTCTTTGAAGAGAGAGTATATGAGGAAGTGAAAAAGAGCGAGAGAAACGAAGCAATTCGGCACAAGTGAGGAAGTAGGAAGGGGGATGGAAATTTGACATCTCTTTTGCTCTATATGGACCGGGCGGGTGTTCCGCGGCAGAGAGACAGACTGGAATGTTATTGTTCCAACTGGAAAAGTAGGAGAGGGGATGACATCTTCCGTGCTTCCTGTGCTTTTATATAGACTGCGCGGGTGTTGCGCAGTGGAGGGCGTGTGTCTCTCTACTTTTTACGACTGGAATTGCTTCAAGTAGTTTAGTGTTGAGTATATGCGGACTGCTCCTCCATAGGTATTCTCTATGGGCAAACTTGTCGAGTGATTACTGTGCAAATCTAAGTACGTTAGCGAGCTAAGGCCTTTGATAGTTTGTCAAATTGATCGGATCGTATTGTGATAGTGGAGGAATGTTTCCAAGAAGGCGAACGATGTGATATCTTCGGGTAGTTGACAAAAATCTGCAAATGTTAAATTGAAAAAAGGAATGTAAACACATTGACACATTGTATTATTCATATTTCATTTCAAAAACAATTGCTAAATTTAAATTTGAGGAAAAACTGGAGTAGCACGAGCCAAACCAATGGATTGCTGATAAGCTCGTGTTCGACTTAATTTATGGGGAATAGAGTACTTTCAGCCTTGTTTTGCAGACTGCAGGATACCGCTGCGTCTTGCGGGATAGACTGCCTCGAAAGCAGTCTTTTCCGCAACACGCAGCGGTATCTTGCAGCTTCCAAAATAGGAAAACAAGGATTTTAAGGCAGTCCGGATCTGAGAAGTATTCTGATCCGGAGCGGAACATTTTCATGACAGTTGTCCGTTAATTTTACCGTCGAATTGCTCAAGGGAGCGCTCCAAATTTGATTGAATTGGAAATTAGACCACGGGGAATACTCGGATGAGTAAAATGAACTTTTCTGGGAAGGAACTCTCTTGCCAAAATTAGAAATTATTTAGATAGTCTCGCAAGGCTGTTTATTTTTTAAAGAATTTTAGAGTCAAAGCTTTCAACGAATTAAAAAACATAAGTTTGTTGTTTTATGTTGCTGGCAACATGAAACGTCCGCGAAAAAGCACACATACATATGTGTGAGTCGCCATTTTTGTGTATGGCCCTAACCAGATTGAACGCAGCAGCGGCAGCAGCAGCAACAACAACAACAGGTACATCTGTCGCGATGACAGATCTACCTGTTGTTGTTGCTGCTGCTGCGTTCAATCTGGTTAGGGCCTAACACAAAAATGGCGACTCACACATATGTAACTGGGATGCCATGTCACGCATACAATGGCACCTAAAGAACCCATGGCTTTTTAATCAAAATACAGCTGATTTGACGTGTTGTTGTCCTTATCACTCTAAAGGGTGGTTTATTTTAAATAATAGCCGTTGCTTCTAGAGTGGTGAGACTTAAGTGTGTGCGTGGGATTATTTGCATCCTGCTTTAAAAATAAGTTCGTTCTAAGTCCCAACTCTTTGTATATCTGCTCTGTGCCTATGGTTCGCCAATGTTTAATCCAGCTTTACTGCATTTTATCAGACTCGTTGAGCAATTCAGACTCGACTGGGCTTGATTCACTATCACTACTAGGTTTTTCTAAAGACTGCAAAATGCGAATTTTTAGCAACACGAAACAATAATTATTACTTCAATTGCAATACATACTTCTTCTTGTTCTCATTTTCACCATCGACACGCATTGAAAAGCTCAACGGAAACCATGAATTTTGTCTGTCTCGGCGCTACATTCAGTAATGTGTTAGTTGCAGGTGATTTTCTAGAGGTGAAAAAGAAGATAGATTAAGTATAAAAATTTGAAACCGTGCACATAGACTACCTATCGGGATGAACGAAATGACAGTCAATGCGAAAACTGTTTAACCCATAACGACACGGTTTTATTGTGTTTAGTACGGCCGGACTTTCCGATTGTACTGTGAAATTTTTATTCAACAGTCGTTTTAGAAATGTCAAGTCCTTCTCATTGTTCAGAACGCAATTGATGGTCTGAATATGAGGCAAACTTGTCACCTATTAGAATACAATAGCCGCTTTCGATTCAACCAAAACACAGATCATTTTCATACAAAACGACAGACCGATTTTAATCCAGGTCTCATATGGAATCTCATCGGAGCAAAGTTGAAAGCAGATTGGTTGAACATCAACTTCTTTCGCCTCCGTCTAAATGTATACTGAGTCCGCAATTCTTCCCCACGGCGAAGTATCTGCATCGTGGCTATTTAAGTTCGCTCGTCGGAGAGCCGTGGTGTTCTTTTCGGTCTGCGAAGCCGGCTAATGAATCGAAAGCGGCTAATATAATCGAACGCAATATTAAACAATAGGCGTGTTTTTTGCGTAACCGTGTAGGGTCCCTGCCCTGGCTGCGCAAAAAAAACCCTCTAGGGCAGCATCCAGATTAAATGCCGAATCGTGAAGTTGTCTACACTGACGTCAGGTGGTGCGCCTCATATGTGGTGGAAATAAATCACAAATTCGAATGAAATATCAGTTTGATTGTCAGATCGTTTATTTATCGCGACAGCGGACATTTATAAACTTGGTGTACCGCTCTAACAAACATCATTCAAACGAGCTATTTATCAGTAACAGCTAGAAGTACAACTCTATCCAAATGGGTCGCGGGTTCGATCCCCAGCAAACTCTTATCTTTTTTCTCTTTTTTTGTTCCATTGATATTTTCAGTAATCCTATTGAAAATGTATTATTTAATAATAGACATGGGCCCATCAGAGCAAGACGTAATATTAGTTTACCAATGAATTTGGCTGAGTGACAGAAACACAAGCGTGCCAACATCGACATATTATGGTCTACACGACACCAGAGCCATCTGTTGTGTTATGTATGTGGAATTTATTGAGGGGTTATAGCGTGCGGGGCAGCCACCTAAATAATCTATCCCGGTTAATGTTGTTGGTGTAACGCGTGTGTTATTTTACCCTACACGCGATAAATTCCCAAAAAAACACGCCTAATATTTTGAAATTTAGATCCAAATCAAGTCTCACCTTAATGCACTGAATGGTCGCCGAAAATTTCTTGCAATTTTCACAAAATACATATTGGAATTGTTTTCTCAACAACAGTGAACTTTTCAAGATCTGACCGAATGTGTAAAATTCATTTTCCTTGCTTTTTGACGGGTAAATAAGATTGCATATGACGAGAATGGGGCAATACAGTATTTAAAGTAATTGTTTTTGCATGAATCCCAAATTTTGTAATGCACTTAATGCAGAGTAAATCTGTTCCAGTTCTGAAAACAATATTAGTTGTTAAAAAAACACGCCCACTGGCTAGCAACATCACTTACTTGTATAATACTAATCAAATTGATCGATTGCGATGCATAACGGTCAGACAATATTGACCCAAGCGCACCAGCTTGAGATACGGTTCGGAATGATCTTAGAAAATTACTCGCTTGACACGGAGGTGAAGCTATGAAAAATACGTGTCAAAGTTGTTATCGACTTTCATATTCAAAAACATTAAAACAAAACCTATACCTGTTGATTTATCCAACATGTGAAAAAGAAAGCCTAGTTCACACGATAAGCAAAACTCTTTCGTGCAGGAATGTAACAGCTTCTTACATAACGGATGTACATAATAGAGTACTTGAAGCATTGAGTTACAAAATACGCTTTGGCCAGAGTTGATTCCAAGCTGGCAAAGCTGGTTTGGTTGTGCTGCTCAAAATTGAAATCGGATGGCATCCATTATGTATTGTACCTAAGGACGTTTTCTTGCAATGTAACCATATTTTGTTATATAAAAAAAATATTTACCTGTTTTCTTCTTGACAAATATGCATTCGGTGCATATCCAATAGGTCCTTGCATTTTCATAATATTCAAAATGTCTGGATCAATTGATTTCGGACATGTTCCGCTAACAAGATGTGGCAGGGTAATTGAAGATAGCGGAAAGTTTATGTCTGTGATGGGAATCACTGGAAGTGGCTCTATGGGATCGGGAAATTCAGTTTCACGAGAGAATGCATTGGATTGCAGCTCGGGACTGGCAGTTGCACAAATCATATGTAGCTTATATCGAAACAGAGATTTTATGGTGACCATTTGGGTGAGCTGTGGACGAAAAAGCATTTGTCAATATTTTCTGTTTAATGTCAGTTTAACGGTGATGCATACCTGGTACATGCAAACCTTTGGTTCGCTCAATTCGATCGTGTCAACCAGCTGGAATTCTCCAAGCTTTCAAACAATTGCTACGCGTGAATATCGCGAAGGCATGAATTGAAATAGGGTCGGTTCGACGAATACTTGAATGTGCGAAACGAGTCATAGCATTCGTAAAAAGTAAACCATCAGGAAACGATTGGCTGAAATCGCTCCTTGCCTAGCGGGACATGAAACACATATGATTATATCCAAGGCAATAATAAGGGTCTTTAAGGATTCTTGTTATTTCATTTTAATTTAATTTTCTCATCCAAATATTTTTAAAACTAGCTTGGAGACCAGTGATGTCAAGTTAGCCCCTCCAATTCAACAAAAATTGAATTTAACTATTCGAATCGTTTGTTGGTCGTTTGTTGGTGATTGTTGGTCTGTTAAGAACGTTTGTTGGTCGCTAATTAGTAAATTAAAGGCAAATTAAAAGTTTTTAGGTTATGTGAGCCTCTCCTCACATGAAAATCCCCAAAAAATGATATTGCGAACCTTAACTTGCAAAATTCTGAATTGAAATCGTTTGTTGGTCGTTTGTTGGTGATTGTTGGTCTGTTAAGAACATTTGTTGGTCGCTAATTAGTAAATTATAAGCAAATTAAACATTTTTAGGTTAAGTTAGCCCCTTCTCACGAGAAAATCCCCAAAATGACGTTACGAACCTCAACTTGCAAAACTCTGAATTGAAATCGTTTGTTGGTCGTTTGTTGGTGATTGTTGGTCTGTTAAGAACATTTGTTGGTTGATAATTAGTAAATTATAAGCGAATTAAACATTTTTAGGTTAAGTTAGCCCCTTCTCACGAGAAAATCCCCAAAATGACGTTACGAACCTCAACTTGCAAAATTCTGAATTGAAATCGTTTGTTGGTCGTTTGTTGGTGATTGTTGGTCTGTTAAGAACATTTGTTGGTCGCTGATTAGTAAATTATAAGCAAATTAAACATTTTTAGGTTAAGTTAGCCCGTCTTCACAAGAAAATCCCCAAAAAAAATGACGTTACGAACCTAGACTTGCAAAATTCTGAATTGAAATCGTTTGTTGGTCGTTTGTTGGTGATTGTTGGTCTGTTAAGAACATTCGTTGATCGCTAATTAGTAAATTATAATAGCCGCCATACATTATCCGATCCGTCGCCCGATCGATCGGCCGATGGATCGCCACAAAATATCTGCCGATCTGCACTGCACACACACTGTGCGATTTTCGTGCGATGCGATAACGAATGACAATTAAAAAAATAGGTTATGATTCACTCCCAATCCAACCTAGATTCATTTTTGTTAACTATTTGGATGTGTGTGGTATTTTCGTATACCACATATTTGATATTTCAATTGCAGTGCCATTTAAATCATAAGAATCCTTGAAATTTCATAATTTAATAATTTGGTAATTTGACATTCGCTTGCGATAATCACACACTATCCAATCGATCGTCACCGATCGATCGCACGAAAATCGCACAAAAATATCGGCAGATCAAAATTGATCGGCCGATCGGTGCGATTTCCACATACACAGGCCGATCCATCGGCCGATATCGATTTCGGGCGACGGATCGGCCGATCGATCGGTGTGTGTATGGCACGTTTAAGCAAATTAAAAATTTAAGTGTCAAGTTAGCCCCTCCTCACAAGAAAATGCCAAAAAAATGATGTTACTAACCTAAGCTTGCAAAATTCTGAATGAAAACCGTTTGTTGGTCGTTTGTTGGTGATTGTTGGTCCCTTTAAAACATTTGTTAGTGACTAGTTTTTAAATTATAAGCAAATTAAAATTAGTGTATGAAGCTGAGAAGCAAATGGTTACGACACCGGCTGGGTTCTCGTTATCTCAGGTTTCCGCTAGCAGATGGCGCAGAATTCGAATGAAAATGGTTGTAAAATGGGATGAATATATTAGTTTCCGGTTTAATTCTAAGTTTCTCCGAACAGTGTTGTCTTTTCAAACGCCGAAAGTTTATAAGCTTACGTCACATTAGCAATTTTTTGTACAAATGTTTTAACAAACATTTCAAGATTTAGTGTTTGTGCTAAAATATAAACCGCAAACACCGCTATTCTGGTGCAATGTTTATGCACAAACACGAAATCTTAAGCTGTACACACATTTGATGTTCACCTTTAGACTTTTGTTCAAAGATTTGTCCAAAAATTTTCGTATTTGAGGTGGGTGTTGGTAATGTTGCACTTGCATATGGTAACAATTCGCAGCCATCGCATAAGGATGGCTTTCTAACTTTTTGGTTTTATTACTGTATAATAATTATTATATTTCCATGCGCCACTATAGTAACTGTAATGAATTATATTATGAGCTGTGTTCTTTAAAGCAGTGGAGAACGATGGGGTAGATTTGTCCTTCAACAAGCGGTGCAGAGTATGTTAAATAAGGATTTTGAGTTTATTATAATATGCATAATAGCTTTTGTAGCAACCGAGTGATGAATTATGAATTATCATAGCAAGGAATAAGAAACAGATGCCTTGACTGTGCTACCTCTGTCATATTTGCCAATGTATATTTTGTTCACGATCGATTTGTTTGTTGGCATGAGCCGTATGTTACAACATACGCTTACATGATCAATTTGCTTCTCAAAGAAGAAAATCAAGGATCTTTTAAGTTGAGCCGAGTAAAACTTACGTCAACCTTGCGTGCAGCATCATGCAGAGGACTGGATGTAGTTTCGCCGTAAAAATATTTGCGAAGGTCGAATAGAGTCGACTTGCCTACGATGTAAGTTCGCAATGTCGACTAAACCCGTATCTCCAATATTACGAGTTAGACACATTCGCTAGACTTGCCGAGTTTAAGTATAACATTCGGAATTTAGACATAGAGGTGTCAGTCTCATGTCCAACAACGGTCGTTATGGGTTCAAGTTCTGTTCACGGCGTTCGTGGCCTTGGATGTTTGTGTTGTCTTTCTCCAGAGGCATAATAATAAGCCACAATATCTCCCGACTTATTGCAGGTAGGCGGCTAAATAGGAGCAGGAGATGCTGGCAACATGCATCGTCCGAGACTGGTTTATGCCAGCGAAACGTCCGCTAAGCCATGGAATAGTTGTCGCGCTGTGGCCCACTAGGGGTTAGGCAAAGAAGTATATCGCTTCCTAAATATAACTTGATTTCATCCAAACACGTCAGGCGAGTCAGCCCAAATTTGGAAAATATTCCAAAAATACAGTGCTAGAGTAGCCGCACTGCTTAGCAGAATGTACGAGTGAGGAAAGGCGATTCAGCGCCATACAAGACTCTAGTCTAGTTATCAAAGAATTCAAATGTGCTCCTCCGAATGTGAATGGGTGGTATGCATAAAGTGAGTCGAGTGGAGTAAAGCTGAGTTGACAGAATTCCACTCAATTTTCACTATGGAGCGGAGAGTAGTTTTATGCATACAACTTTTTCACTCGATTCACCGAACATAGCAGACTCAGGAATGTCCTCAATAGACTTCACTCTTAAGTATATCCTCATTATTATGCATACCACCCAATCTGTTACGATTTATATTTATATTACCTTCGGTGGATAGCACTGACAGTCTTAATTGCCATCCTGTAAGTCAATAAATAAGAAAGAACATTTCTATTTCTAGCATGATTTATTTTAATTTATAAATTTAAGAGTAGGTAGTATATCAAACAATTTGTACATTGTATATTATTAAAAAAAGGAAACAACTAGTCGTCATTTAATCATAGCTCGCCTAAATTATATAATATGCTCCCGAGTGGCTTAAGAAATTGATTAAAGATCTTTAATTTTAAAATCAAACTTAAAATGTGCATTCTAAAAAGAAGACAAATTTTCAACTAATTGAATATTTGAATTAAGTAAAACAAATGGTTACTAGTCAACATTAATCTGTAAAATTTAATTTATGGTGAATTGTTAAATGTAAGTATAAGTACATAAGTATTTTGATAATATTAGGAGAATCAACAGTTGCAGGTCTCACATACGAGCCTAGGCTTATGTGAGTTGCTGAAATGAATTTTATATGATAATTTATATGTGTAAGCATTGAAAACCACTCTCAATAATTTTTGTGTGGTCAACATTTAAAAATGCTTTGCGAAAAAAAGTATCCGTGCAATTTAATTCGGAACATTTAGTGCGAGTGCAATATTTTCTAGTTACCAGGATATTCATCTGTGACGCCAACTTCTGAAAAGCAGAGCAAATATTTCCAATGCTATCCCGAAATTCATTATAGAGATGCCAATATCGGAGCGAAGAACAAATGCTTCCTTTTAAAAAATGGCATCAGGCTTAAGCCAATGAAAGAGCGAAACTTAGTCAAATTTGTTATAAACACTTGTCCATTTGACTCGATTGTTCAGCTGTTGACTTGCTCTGTTTTGGACAACCCAAAATACAAAGAATTTACAGAAAATGCATTCACTGGACTGTCAAAATTTATTTTAAAATTCGTGTTAATAGGCGCTTCCGTAGCAATATATAAAGACAGAATGCATTTGCTAGAGAGCGTTTATGAGGCAAGTCCAGAAAAGCACAATCCCCAGCATCTAACCATAAATGCATTCGACAGTGTGACTGAAGCATGGTCAAAGATGGTGAAAGATGACACGGAATACCAATCTGCATGCACTCGCACTAAATGTTCCGAATTAAATTGCACGGATACTTTTTTTCGCAAAGCATTTTTAAATGTTGACCACAAAAAAATTATTGAGAGTGGTTTTCAATGCTTACACATTATCATTTAAAATTCATTTCAGCAACTCACATAAGCCTAGGCTCGTATGTGAGAGCTGCAACTGTTGATTCTCCTAATATTATCTAAAATACTTATTAGATTAGATTAGATGGAGGGCACCATAAATTAAATTTTACAGATTAATGTTGACTAGTAACCATTTGTTTTACTTAATTCAAATATTCAATTAGTTGAAAATTTGTCTTCTTTTTAGAATGCACATTTTAAGTTTGATTTTAAAATTAAAGATCTTTAATCAATTTCTTAAGCCACTCGGGAGCATATTATATAATTTAGGCGAGCTATGATTAAATGACGACTAGTTGTTTCCTTTTTTTAATAATATACAATGTATTTTACAAATTGTTTGATATACTACCTACTCTTAAATTTATAAATTAAAATAAATCATGCTAGAAATAGAAATGTTCTTTCTTATTTATTGACTTACAGGATGGCAATTAAGACTGTCAGTGCTATCCACCGAAGGTAATATAAATATAAATCGTAACAGATTTACATTCGGAGGAGCATATTTGAATTCTTTGATAACTAGACTAGAGTCTTGTATGGCGCTGAATCGCCTTTCCTCACTCGTACATTCTGCTAAGCAGTGCGGCTACTCTAGCACTGTATTTTTGGAATATTTTCCAAATTTGGGCTGACTCGCCTGACGTGTTTGGATGAAATCAAGTTATATTTAGGAAGCGATATACTTCTTTGCCTAACCCCTAGTGGGCTACAGCGCGACAACTATTCCATGGCTTAGCGGACGTTTCGCTGGCATAAACCAGTCTCGGACGATGCATGTTGCCAGCATCTCCTGCTCCTATTTAGCCGCCTACCTGCAATAAGTCGGGAGATATTGTGGCTTATTATTATGCCTCTGGAGAAAGACAACACAAACATCCAAGGCCACGAACGCCGTGAACAGAACTTGAACCCATAACGACCGTTGTTGGACATGAGACTGACACCTCTATGTCTAAATTCCGAATGTTATACTTAAACTCGGCAAGTCTAGCGAATGTGTCTAACTCGTAATATTGGAGATACGGGTTTAGTCGACATTGCGAACTTACATCGTAGGCAAGTCGACTCTATTCGACCTTCGCAAATATTTTTACGGCGAAACTAAAATACATCCAGTCCTCTGCATGATGCTGCACGCAAGGTTGACGTAAGTTTTACTCGGCTCAACTTAAAAGATCCTTGATTTTCTTCTTTGAGAAGCAAATTGATCATGTAAGCGTATGTTGTAACATACGGCTCATGCCAACAAACAAATCGATAGTGAACAAAATATACATTGGCAAATATGGCAGAGGTAGCACAGTCAAGGCATCTGTTTCTTATTCCTTGCTATGATAATTCATAATTCATCACTCGGTTGCTACAAAAGCTATTATGCATATTATAATAAACTCAAAATCCTTATTTAACATACTCTGCACCGCTTGTTGAAGGACAAATCTACCCCATCGTTCTCCACTGCTTTAAAGAACACAGCTCATAATATAATTCATTACAGTTACTATAGTGGCGCATGGAAATATAATAATTATTATACAGTAATAAAACCAAAAAGTTAGAAAGCCATCCTTATGCGATGGCTGCGAATTGTTACCATATGCAAGTGCAACATTACCAACACCCACCTCAAATACGAAAATTTTTGGACAAATCTTTGAACAAAAGTCTAAAGGTGAACATCAAATGTGTGTACAACTTAAGATTTCGTGTTTGTGCATAAACATTGCACCAGAATAGTGGTGTTTGCGGTTTATATTTTAGCACAAACACTAAATCTTGAAATGTTTGTTAAAACATTTGTACAAAAAATTGCTAATGTGACGTAAGCTTATAAACTTTCGGCGTTTGAAAAGACAACACCGTTCGGAGAAACTTAGAATTAAACCGGAAACTAATATATTCATCCCATTTTACAACCATTTTCATTCGAATTCTGCGCCATCTGCTAGCGGAAACCTGAGATAACGAGAATCCAGCCGGTATCGTAACCATTTGCTTCTCAGCTTCATACACTAATTTTAATTTGCTTATAATTTAAAAACTAGTCACTAACAAATGTTTTAAAGGGACCAACAATCACCAACAAACGGTTTTCATTCAGAATTTTGCAAGCTTAGGTTAGTAACATCATTTTTTTGGCATTTTCTTGTGAGGAGGGGCTAACTTGACACTTAAATTTTTAATTTGCTTATAATTTACTAATTAGCGACCAACGAATGTTCTTAACAGACCAACAATCAGCAACAAACGACCAACAAACGATTTCAATTCAGAATTTTGCAAGTCTAGGTTCGTAACGTCATTTTTTTGGGGATTTTCTTGTGAGGACGGGCTAACTTAACCTAAAAATGTTTAATTTGCTTATAATTTACTAATCAGCGACCAACAAATGTTCTTAACAGACCAACAATCACCAACAAACGACCAACAAACGATTTCAATTCAGAATTTTGCAAGTTGAGGTTCGTAACGTCATTTTGGGGATTTTCTCGTGAGAAGGGGCTAACTTAACCTAAAAATGTTTAATTTGCTTATAATTTACTAATTATCAACCAACAAATGTTCTTAACAGACCAACAATCACCAACAAACGACCAACAAACGATTTCAATTCAGAGTTTTGCAAGTTGAGGTTCGTAACGTCATTTTGGTGATTTTCTCGTGAGAAGGGGCTAACTTAACCTACAAATGTTTAATTTGCTTATAATTTACTAATTATCAACCAACAAATGTTCTTAACAGACCAACAATCACCAACAAACGACCAACAAACGATTTCAATTCAGAATTTTGCAAGTTAAGGTTCGAAACATCATTTTTTGGGGATTTTCATGTGAGGAGAGGCTCACATAACCTAAAAACTTTTAATTTGCCTTTAATTTACTAATTAGCGACCAACAAACGTTCTTAACAGACCAACAATCACCAACAAACGACCAACAAACGATTCGAATAGTTAAATTCAATTTTTGTTGAAGGGGCTAACTTGACATCACTTTGGAGACCTCGCTTCGCTCGCATATTAGACAGTCAATAGGCGCGTTTCTTTCAAGATTAGGTGCCGGGAATTCACAACCTAAATGAAACCAACAGAGACAACTGAACTGTCAGTGAAAATTGTTCTCGTACATTTGACACGAGAAAAAATTTCATCCTCGTGAAATCCACAAACATGATATTTCACTCAAGGTAGTACACAGATCGCGTGAAATGAAATTTTAACTTCCACACAATTTCACGTCTGTTTTCATCGGGGAAAAATGTTGCGATTTTGTATGGGATTTCACGACACTTTTCATTCCACGCGATCTGAGTACCGGCCTTGTGCCCAAATCAGAATGAACGCAGAATGTAGAATGTCATCGCGACAGATCTACCTGTTGTTATTGCTGCTGCTGCATTCTGCGTTCATTCTGGTTTGGGCATTAGTACCTATACATATACAATCGGAAAAATTGCCTAAAGGGCAGCAAAATTATTTTGTACGTTTACTATTCCATATAATTACAAAAAACATTTTGTTGACAGGAAATGAACTTTATATGCTTCCCAAACTGTGAACTGTTCGAAAACTTCAACACCTGCGCCGCCTGCATTTCAAAACACTGACTACTTAACCGAGCAGCATTCGTGCACTGACGTTTTATCCAAAGCAGCTCAGATCAAATTGTTAGTGTAATTGTGTGGTCTCAATCTGCTCTGGTCTATATGCGTCTTGAAACAAATCCGCCTATTCATTCATTCAACAACACAACTACACTAACAATTCGATCTGGGCTCCGGTAAGTAGTCTGCGTTTTAAAATGCAGGTGGCGCAAGTGCCGAAGTTTTCGAGCAGTTTACGGTTTGGAAAGCACATAAAGCTCATTTTCTGTCGTTTTGTGTAATTGTTTGAAATAGTAAACATACAATACAATTTTGCTGCCTAAAGGCACGTTGACATGATCAAACTACGGTTTGACAAACCAGTATTTGATGAAAAGTTGAGCACCGTCCAACTACGATTTGACAGGAGCACAAGACTTCAAACCAGTTTGACAAGGGGTTGCCACGTTCAAGTAGGTCATCAAACGTGGTTTGTAAAAACACCTATTTGAACGTGTGAACCCGTTGTCAAACTGGTTTGAAGTCTTGTGCTCCTGACAAACCGTAGTTGGACGGTGCTCAACTTGTCATCAAATGCTAGTTTGTCAAACCGTAGTTTGATCATGTCAACGCGCTTTAACGGGAATTTATCCGATTGTACATATATGTATGTACTACGCATTTAAGTTTCCTCTTGAAATTTGAGTTGAGATTTGAATTCTAACTAAAAGCGCGTTGACATGATCAAACTACGGTTTGACAAACTAGCATTTGATGAAAAGTTGAGCACCGTCCAACTACGGTTTGACAGAAGCACAAGACATCAAACCAGTTTGACAAGGGGTTCACACGTTCAAGTAGGTGGTTTGTCAAACCGTAGTTTGATCATGTCAAAGCGCTTTAAACCAAGACACACTCCTAGCAAAGACATGCCCCGTTTTCGTGTTCGCTACCCTAATTTGCTCTCGATCGTTTTTTTAAGTTTACTATTCCATATAATTACAAAAAACGAGTGATGAATTTTGAATTTTATGTGCTTCCCAAACTGTAAACTGCCCGAAAACTTCCGACACCTGCGCCACCTGCATTTTAAAATGCAGTATGTAACACGAGTAGAATCCTTTTTCTCCTTCTATCCAGAGCAAACCCGATCAAATTTTTAGTGCAATCGACTAGTTTTAACCTGCTCCCCATGTCAATGAGCAGGTTCATAAAACTATAAAGCTGGGAACCGTTGATTTCCTCTCCCACTCACTCACAATTTTACGTCTCTCACTCACTCATGCTCTTCATTTGTCAAATTACTGTCTTTTATGAACCTAGCCAATAAACGACAATTAAGGGGTTTAGTACAAAAAAGAGGTAGCTCCATTTTTATAAAATTTTTGGCAAATCACAAAAAAACCTTTGAAAAACCGATGCGTATATATTGTATATGTAGTATTTTTGAATGAAAATATGATCATAACATGCGGAACAAGTGAGAAAATCTACAAAATTTACCACTTCTGCATAATTTTAAATTTCCATTTTCTAGACGTTTCGGGAAATTTGACAGAAATGGAGCTACCTCTTTTTGCAGAAGACCCCTGAATTATCATTTAAAAATATTATATTTTTCTTGTGCCAGGGTAAGCCGGTAGCTTAGTGCGTTGAGGCGTCAGTCTGATGTCTCATCAGATGGGCTAGCAACATACATACTTCGCCCGAAACTAGTTATATGCTAACGAAAAATCAACTAACCCGGGACCTAGCGCCACTTTTCGTTGTCATATTTCTTAAAGCATGCTTAATCATTTTATTTATCGTAATTACATAGCCTATTAACAAAATGAACTCCTGCCACGTCAATTACGGGACCACGCTTATCAGCAGAGTGTTTGCTCCTGTTGACGCCAGGTCCTATCAAGTAGCTGGTAGCATTCAGTTTTTCCCACTATATCAAGTATTAAACTAATGGTAAAAAAAATCAGCTTCAAAATTTAAGTCAATTGTTTTTTTGTTTACATAATTACGTCCCCGGCAGAAGTAGTTTGTCCTATAATACAAGTGGCAGCAAGTAATTTGCGTGCTTACTTAAATGTTATTTCAGCTTTTAAGATTTTTAACATTTGCCGTTATTTTTTTTAACATAATTGACAATCTGCTGATAAGTGACGTCTCGCTGGTGCGGCGGCGGGAGTTGATTTAAAGGGTTCATTTGACACGAAAAATACAAAAAAAATATGTTGTAACAAATGTTTAAAATAGTGTCGCTAGCTACCTTACTATAAGGGCCGGGTGTACAATCGACGTTTAAACTGGCACTGACAGGTTTGGAGTCATGACGATTTCTTTCAGAGGTTTTGAATGTCAAGGGGAACTATGTCGTACCTCTTGGAAGAAATCGAAGACAGGAGCAATACGGTAGCAGCTAATAGGCTCATTCACAAAACATTGAGCAGCTACGTAGCGACATCTCCCCTCCATGTCACACGGAGCGACTGCTCCCTGTCACAACCGTCACAGACCTGTTTTGTGAATACACCGGCTACATATCGAATTTGAGACAATCAGCTGACATGGCAAATGTCTAAAAAACGGGTAACGGCTGTCTGTTTAAATTTTTTGGTTTGGCCGGGTTATACAAATATACAATTAATTGGAACACCACTCACCTTTTAATTGTAATTTTGCTGCAAAATTCCCGTAAAATAACACGCAGGACGTTGTGTTGTCAAACACTCAAAAACTCAACACTCAATCAAATGACATATGACGCGCGCACCATCTGTGATGCGAATTGTGAAAACAAAAATGTATCACGCTCCAAGCCAAGGGAGCGTGGAAAATTTTCGCTCAAAAGGAGAAGTAGCCGCTCAGCAACGGCTCCATGGAGCGATTGCATTCACCAGACATTGGGACAGTAGCACTTCACAGCGCTCAAGAGGGGAAGGACCGCTCAGGGAGCGATGATGATTCCTGAATGCAGGCAATGTGAAGTTACTGCTCACTTTAAGGTAAACTATACAACATCAGAACTTCTTCAGATTTATGTGGGGTAGGTAGATCGACAGGATGTCGTATTATTTCTTTAATCTCTCACCATATCGCTTAGCTACGACCTGACTCGTATCAATGCCACTGAAGACGAAGCTGATGAGATAATGGCAGATTTATTTATGAAGTATGGCCTCCCAGGTCTAGGGGTATCACAACAGATCCAGTGGTGGTCTATGTGTGCTTTTTATTTCTTAAAGCAGCCCTTTTTAACCTAACGTAACCTATGGCCTCCCAGAATCATCATGCATTTTTTTTCTCAGGATCGTGCACGCACTGCCCACGTACGCCTAGAGGAAATTCACAAATCACAGATCAGTATGTATATCGACTCAAATCCCGAGCAGAATTCATACCAATTTCGTTTTTATCATAGTGGGTACATCGAAATCGATGTTATCCCGGTGGCCGACGATAAGTACTCGAGACGGAAACATTTGCAGCATGCACAAGTTGTCCTTCATGTTGGAAGAGCAAGGAGGGAGACTTATATTATGTACGTTTACACTATCCCCAGATAACTTCATCTGCGCCGGCTGATTTAATCTGGAACTGTCAAATGCATACAATTTTAAACTCACCACACCCAGATTAAGCAGCAGATGAAGTAATCTGGGGATAGTGTAAACGTAATATTAGTCTGACAATAATTGAAAGGCCAGCGCTTTATTTACTTGTATGTGAACTTGGGCATCCCGCGTCGTATGTCGCAAGGTGGTTTGTGTCAAAGCCAAAGTCCCAATGTCGATTGTCGTTATCTGTCGTACAATGTCCGCTGCATGTACCTGGAACGAAGTGTACCTTTGCATCGCTCCGTCGTACGTCGTAGTAAGATGTTACGTATCCCTGCAAGTTAAAAAGGTCATCGGCAGGGTTATCAGTTGATTCTCTGCAAAGTAAGACTTACCTCCGGTTGCCCATCCAGAGCGATTCCTCGTAGGAGAAGAACTTCACATATTCCGGATCCGCATCGCCTAAGTTGTACGGTCGAAGATTCGGTGAGAACTGATTGGAACGATTTGGCGCCTCGTACATATCTATATTCAAAGATGAAAGATAAAAGAAACAAGCAAATTTGATGAGTGTTTAGGCGCTCGCCGGCTAGGCATCCGTAACGGGGGGACAAAGTGCCCAATTGGACAAACACTGACTACTTTCTACGACTCAAAGTACTTACTTGGACTTGGCATCATATCTTCCGACGGATTGATTGGTACCTATAATCCATCTTGTTGTCAACAAATTAAATTATTTTAATAAAAATTTCCGGATTTTTCGATGAATTCTTGAATTTTGCCTCGACTTCAACAAATAACAATAGCATACTTAAGTGTTCTCCAGGCCCATGGTGGCGTCAACACGACTTTTCCTACCTGAGTCGCCCTTTACTGGCAAGCTTGGAGTGCTGTGATCGCATGTGGTTTTTCTAAATTAAAAATTCAGAAAGGTTAATCATCTTTACCTATCTGTGTACTTATCCTTTCCACCTACAAGGTCCAGTTCTAGTCCAACATCAATTCGGCCATACGCGATAGGCAAAAATGCGAAAACCACTTCTCCCGGGATTCAATGGGCAAACTTATAAAAACATGGACCAACGGGTTTGCAATATGTGCCCAAATGAGAAAGACGCATGAAAATAAATTCAGATGTCATAGAATGTATCTACATCTATCGATGCATCTATGTATAGGTACATCCATTCCAATTTCATGTACATTGTATATTCTATACAATGTTGGTATTTTAACGCGATTTGCAGGGAAAAAGTTGGATCATGTTGGTACAACAATTAACGGCATGGAAGAACTGCGTAGCATATTATCTTAGGTCGCCACAAATGATTACGCACAACCACTACCGCACTTCCACGAATCATCAATTTCATAAAACAGTTGCCGGTTGGATGGAAGTTCGGTCTTGGTTGTGCACGATCGCGTGTGGCGACAATTATACGCAACCGCATCGCGAAATATGGGCACATGCACTTGTCGAATAGCTTCAGCTAAGAACAAACCTCTTAGTGCTCGAGCTCCATGATTCAACTATCAGTTCGCCACACACGACAAGCATTTTGGTTGCGAGCATGCATCTGACCACGTCAAAATCAATAGAACAGTGGAAATGGGCAGATCCTTTTTTTTTATAAACGTGGTTCGATGCATGCTCACGACCTAAATGCCTGTTGTGTATGTCGAGCTTCAGTAGCTGAGTCATGGTTGAGTTGCTAATGACCACTAGACACGGTCGGGCACAACCACGACCAAACTGCCCGTGACCAATGCGTGCGACCAACTGCAACAACGACCGAACTAAAGAAGGTTAGAGCCGAAAATTTGTCCAATTTAAGTTCAGTGGTTCGGTCATGGTTTCACTTTCACGCAACTCGAGCGCATTGGTCACGAATGGTTCGGCCGTGTTTGTGCTCGATCGTGAACTGCGTACTTATACCGACATACTAATTCGCCGGATTGGGCGGACATCAACTACTGATACGCGAACCGTATTCATACAATTTTTACCCGAGAAAAGTAGTCAAACAAGTCATTCACTACCGCCGCGACGCGCTCCGCATAAGTGTACAGACACAGCTCACGCGACTACCTTTTCGAACCCAACCCCGACTCATACCCAACCCAACCCCAACAATTTCAATATAGAGTCCGACCGGTATTTGGATAGGCAAATTATTTTGAATGAACGATTAGGATGTGTGTTGAAATACAATAAGGGGATTCACGCTACATGTGGTATATGTCGTAAACGTCGTAAACTCTCCATAGTAAAATGACAGAACTTTACAACTTTACGACATATACGATGTTTATGACGTGAACATGAGTCCCCCTAATCTGATCTGCTTATTGACGAATTTTATATTATATACGTATCCATGCACGTACATATATAAGTATTATACAATAGAAGTCTCGTTATTATTGGGTAGATCTTCACCGTCTCCCTAATCAAAGTTGCACGAGTGCAGGAACAATTACAACCTGCAGGTAAATTTGAATTATGTAATTAGTGTACTGATAATCGTGGGAATATAATTTGGGAAATGATTGAAATAATGTGGGTTGGAAACTTGCACAAAGTTTGAATTGTGCTATAAATGATAAGTGTGGGGTTTATAGCGGATCCTATATGGTGTATTATCTATTACAGATTACGAGGGTAAGGTGAAAAATTCTCGGCTAGGCACAGAAATACCATTACAATCAGCAACAAATTATGTTTCCTGCCTGGGAGCACGTGTCATTAGTTCGTATGCCAAGTTTCAACTTATTCTCTCAAGTAGTTTGTTTACACGAACTTTTGAAGTAGACGTCTTACGAGTTTTTCGTTAAAATGGAGAAACTAGAATATCGTGCGGTCATAAAATTCTTTGTTTTGTATGAATTAACCCCTAAGGAAATTCATCCGAAGTTAACAAAAGTTTACGGGGACAACTGCCATGAAAATATTCCCCTCCGGATTTGAAAAGTATTCTGATCCGGAGAAGAACATTTTCATGACAGTTGTCCGTACGAATTTTACCGGAGGGGAAAGCATATGGAGGAGAATTCGAGAAATGTCAAAACTTGATTCGTTCGCAGGAACGCAGCCATTATATTATATTATAATATATTGACATCAAGGAAACGACCTAAAAATTCGTGAATACAAAATGCATTCCCGAATTTTTGATGCTCAATGCACGTTTCCTCGTTGTGTGTTGGTAATTATGGTTTTTTTCTCGTGCCAATTACTTTAAATGGCTATATTGCCTTCTTCATTCATAATTTGGAATGCGCCTCGCTGTAGTTGTTGACCTGTAATGAGTGAAACCCGTGAACAGACATTAACAGTAGTAGCACGGATAACAATAAAACTATCAAAGAATTTCGAGTGCAAATCGAATCATTGTTACAAGTATCTTTTTTCACCTTCTGACAATTAATATATAACAGTGGTAGCTTCAAGGGGAGAAATCATTCACCTCCCCATAACAATCATCTCGTACAAAGGTCTCGAAAATTAGGTCCTCTACTACATTCTGCATCTCATATTGCGAAATAAGCTACCTTATAAGTAATACAATATATATATGTATAGATACTACACCATATAGGATCCGTTATAAACCCCACACTTACCATTTATAGCACAATTCAAAATATGTACAAGTTTCCAACCCACATTATCCCAATCATTTCCCAAAGTATATTCCCACGATTATCAGTATAATTGCATAATTTCCATTTACATACCTGCAGGTTGTAATTGTTCCTGCATCTGTGCAACTTTGATTAAGGAGACGGTGAAGATCTAGCCAATCTCAATCACAACGCCACGTCTATAATACTTAAATATGTACGTGCATGTATACGTAAATAATATCGTGCCTATAAATTCTGCATTTAAAAATTCGTCTCTGTACACTTGTGCGGAGAGGGTCGCAGCGGTAGTGAATGACTTTTTTGTCTACTTTTCTCGAGTAAAAATTGTATTATACGGTTCACGTACCAGTGGTTGATGTCCGACCAATCTGGCGGATTAGTACGTGCGTCTATGGCTCGCATAAGGCTCGCCTTTGTTTTATGTGGGCGTCCCGACCGCGTCACAGTTCTCCGTCCATACTGCCTTTGAAATTTTTCAGGAGTGCTTGCTGTTCGGTTGCAAATTTGAAATAATCGCCGGAACACTTATGCGAGACAGGCTGCTGCTTTTTGACCCCTGTGTCAATACTGATTATCTGTTTGTAATCGGTAGCGTTCAAAGTGCTGGCGCCAGAAGGTACAGTCGCGGGTTGTAAAGCGGGCGGTTCGGTTCCCGGTCCCTTTGATGCTGATGGCATTTGGGTAGAGTGTGGGGGATGATCGGAGCACCGATTCATCAAAAGAGACACGTCTACACCATTGGTGGAAAAAGAGAAACCGAACGTTGTGCGTCCACAAATTTCATTGGTGGCTGTATTCAGCCAGCCACATTCTTTATGACTAGACAGGTTGAAATACTTCCACCAATATTCTGCACTGTTTGCCGTGAAATCTTTTTCCAAGCCATCCACCTTACCTTGTGAGCATAATAGCTCGAAAAGTGCGGAGCTTGTGTAGCGAACGTGTTTCCTTCCCCACTTATATACCGGTATGACCGTGAACGATTTCACTCTCCTATGGTCTGGCGTAAGAGTTTCTTTACCGATACGGAACAATATCGGTACCAATTCCCACCAATTGTTTTCAATGTTTAGGAAAAGGTTTTCCTTTTCCAAACATTGGAGGCGCGTCAACAATCGGTAGGTTTCTTCCGACATGGGATGATATGTCGTTGAAAATAGTTCTGTCTCCAGCCGTGTATACCAGTCCTGTATGGTCATGAGCTTGGAGGCGTCACGCCCTGTGTTACGCCCTTCGCCCTCAGCTTGGAGAATTTCGGCGTGAATATCGGCGTTTACGAAGTTAAACCCAAATCTCGCCAGCCACCGGTGTGGGTACACGATTATGCAATTCTTCCAAGCCGTAAAGTATTGCGTGGCAAGATGTTCTAATAGATAATAACGGTTTCTACCGTCGTATACACGTTGTTGAGCCCGAATGATGAAGTAATCTTCATCTTCATTAGTTGTACTTTTCCCCTGCAAATCGAGGAAAAATTTATAGATTTTTGATGGCGTCACTGGTGTGGCGGGCCAGCTTGAAATCTGTGGCGTCCCTGGTGTTGTGGGACGGCTAGAAATCTCTAACTCTAACATTTTCATAAAATGAAAATGAATGTACAAAGATGCCTCAGTGGCTAAGTCGCTACATTCTGCGATATCTTCAATTATTTTTTGTCGTATTCCCTCATCTAAACAAAATGTTGTAAACCCTGTTTTTAGGGTCCATGTTTTTTCTAATTTATCCATAGAGTCCGGTGTAAACCTTTTCATCTGCGGGGGGAAGTGTTTTTGGCACTTTCTTTTTTTGTCGCAGCTTTTGCATTGGCCGTCCGCCATTTTTTGTTTAAGCTGTCAAAGAACAATGAAAAAAAATTAAAATTGCCCACCTAGATTATACTAGTATGTATGTATATTTCAAATACAGAGCATCTTGCATCCGTTCCATGCTTTCTTCGGCACGAAGAATTTCTAATCATCGACTTTTCATTGTTCTACTTGTTCATACTGAATATTTGACATGAATAAATCTTATGGCTGGGGGGTCATCTTAAAAATTTGTCCGTGACGCCAGATGTCACGATTTTCACCTGGCTATCAGAAGAGGAAAGAAGCAAATTGAAAATTTTTCCGAGTGCCGTGACTGTGGCGTGGCAAGCAGCTGATAAGGGCATAAAGTATTTCCAACCAGGTACCATAGGTTCGCAGAATTGTCAGCCGGTCAAGTCTAATTGAACTGAACGAGTGAACGACGTACGAATTATCGCAATGCCTAGTAATTGAATATGTGTTGCTTCCCATAGTGCATACACAAAGGGCTCATGGCTGGTTTACATTTGCCAGTGCACCGGTATGCCAGTAGACTTGTCGGCAAATCTACGAATGATAAGAAACATATCTTCGCAAGTCTCTACCGGAATGCCAGTAGGAAATCAATTGGCGCGGGAGGCCAGCTACTTGCAAGGCGCCGTGCGAGTTCATAGGCACGGGTGTTTACACATATGCAAGTGACAGCTTGATAGTTACTTGCGAGGCACTTGCAATGCCTGTAAAATGTACGGTACTAGCACGGTCTACTGGCATGTGTAAACGCTACTTAATGCTAACTAACAGCCAACTCATACAATGAAATGTTATAGGCAGTTCAATTAGTGAAGTGCTGCCGTCAATTGAATGAATTATTGGCACCGCGAGGTTTATTGTGGCCTAATTTGTATGAAGTGCAGTATTTGTGTAATGTCTAATCTTTGCGCATATCTCTCTCCCGGCTAGAGCATGCAATCAAAAGTTTTCAAATTGCATTACTCTTGGCGACGGACTTACGCACACAATGTATGCATAGCTTGCAATGGATATGTTCAACGACAATTTTCGAATATCTATTTCCCCATAGAGCTAGCGACTTGAAATTTTGCTGAAACATTTGAGGTGTGGGTTAGCTAGTTGATTTTGGGAATGCGAAAGATCCTATCTCCCTCATAAAGTTGTGGTAAAGAGGACTCACTCGGCTCAAATGGCGCCCACCTTTCCTACAAATGTTCTTTCATCGTAGCTTCATCGGCTAACTTCTGCCCAAACCGATCATATAGGAAATACTAGGCGCGTTTTTTTTTCAAGATCCATATAGAGCAGAGCAGGTTAAGACCACACAATTACACTAACAATTTGATCTGTGTTTTAAATTGTCTAGAACACTCAATTAAATGGAACACATTGGGGAAAAAATACACTACTTCTAAAAGTAAAAGATTATTATTATTTCGGGTTAAAGGTACAGCGATCTTTATTTGACGATGGTTGTCGGTATAGTAACTGTAATATGAATTTATTGGATGAAATGCAAATATGACAAAGCGGTAAAATTAACGTAGCTAACTAAATTGCAAATCTTTAGGGTTTTGTATGAACATTTCAATGTAATATAAATTTAAATGCAAAAATTGAATGTGTCAAACATTAAATTTGAATAGAGAAGTATAACAAATATGATAATTTAATTAAATTTTGGTGTTTATGCTGTAGCATGAACAATCGGAGTTGCTCTCGATAGAACGTTAGTGCAGGATTTATACTCTGTTAAACAGTTCCACATTTGAAATGTAGGCGGCGCAGGAGGTGGAAGTTTTTGGACAGTTTACAGTTTGGAAAGCATAAAGTTCATTTCTTCTCAATAAAATGTCCGTTTTGTGTAATTATTTGGAATAGTAAACATACAAAATAATTTTGATCCCTAAAGGAAATTTGTCCGACTGTATATGTACTAAGGATTTAAGTTTTCTCTTGAAATTCTAGTTGACATGTGAATTCTAACTAAACCAAGACACACTCCCAGCAAAAACAAAAATTTACTCCGTTAAATTGTCTGGATCGTTTTTTCGTCGCTTAACCTGCTCTGCTCTGTACGAAAAAAACGCGCCTACTATTTCAATGCAAAATGGCTGTTGCATATTTTTTTGGTCTCACCACTAGGTCTGCACAGTGCACAAGTCGTACCACATTATGCGGGATAACACCTTGTTGCACATCCAAGCACCTACAAGTAAACAACTTTCACCCAATGCAACGGATGCCGAGCAACAAGTTTACAAGTTTCTTTATTGAGACTTCGGATGCCGAGCAACAACGATCTATATTCTTCATCGTAGCCGAGCAAGCACTCGTGAAGCATTTTGTTCACCCGATGAATGGCTGGACGGGAGAGACGCACGGTGCTTGGGTGTGCACAATGTGTTATCCACTTGGCTCGTGGCTCGGCGAGTCCCGCATAATGTGGTACAGACATGAAAAGATATCAATATCCAATGCACTTCTGTTTTGTTTAAGGCCGCAATTACACGATAATATTTATATTATAATATCCACTTTTATACCCTAAACTTATAGTATAGGTTATATTGTTTTTGTCACGACAAAAATATGTAACACCTTAAAGGAGGCTCCGGAGGTATAGCAATTTAATATATATATAAATGATCACCTCCTGATTCGATGTCTGTCTGTCTGTCCGTTCGCACGACAACTTTCGATAGAATTAAGCTGGAGACTTGAAATTTTGATCAAATGTTTGTAGTAGGATCTAGTTGGTTGGTATTGAAAATGGGAAAGACCCGACCCAAGGAACCCCTACCTCCCCTACAAATGAAGCTTTAAATAAGCGATAACTTTTGATAGAATGAAGCCAGCGACTTGAAACTTTGGTCAAATGTGTGTAGTAGGATTCAGCTGGCTGATATTGAAAATACGTAAAATCCGATCAACGAAACCCCTACTTCCCCTACAAATGAAACTTCAAATAAGTGATAACTTTCCATAGAATGAAGCTAGTGACTTGAAATTTCGTTTAAATGTTTGTAGCACGATCTAATTGGTTGGTGACAATGATGGGAAAGATCCAACCGAAAGATCCACTACCTCCCCTGCAAATGAAACTTCAAATAAGCGATAACTTTCGATAAAATGAAGCTAGTGACTTGAAATTTTGGTCAAATGTTTGTACTGGGATCTAGTTGGTTGTTATTAAAAATGTGCAAGATTCGACAAAAGAAACCTCTACCTCCCCTAAAAGTGAGACTGCAAATAAGCAATAACTTTTGATAAAATGAAGCTAGCGAATCGAAAAATTCGACAAATATGTGTAGAATGTGTTAGTTAATTGATTTTGAGAATGGTCAAGATCCTCCTGAATGAGTGCCAATCTCCCCTATAGACTGGCTATATAGGAAACTCACTTTTAATGCATATGGTCGTTGCCAGTTGGTACTCTTGGTATCACTTCTTCTTTATTCTTCTTTATTTATGGGTGGGGTTCAAATAATGCGTCTCTGTTTCGCCTACGTATACACAAATGTTACCATCTCTGTTGCCCACTGTCATTTACTGTTACTGTCAGTTCGCCAAAACCCTACTACTAGGGAACCTAGTAAAGAAATAATAAGTGACCATTTTCAATGGTTGGAGAAAATGGGAGGGAAGGACTTTATAGAGGATGTTTGCGATGAAATGAGTGCAATATGTTCAAATATCGTGACTTTGGCCTGCTGATCGTAAATTCGAAGGTGCATGTAAAAGTCAACGGACCTTTTAACAAAATCATTCAATCATTTCGAATGATGGCCGATGAAAAACCGTATTAAAGGAGAAACCCAAACGACTATTTTAGTATACGAAGAATAACTTAGTTATGGTAAAAGAACAATGAGAAGCTTATAAATTAATTACTGGAGATGAATTGTAACACGAATTAATAAATTATGTATTTTTCAACCAAACTTTGCCCACCCAGCTTCACAAGCCATGAGCCGCCACTACCATATCCATGTTCCGATGTACATACATATCTGCATGTAGTGTAGATACTTTGTATAATTTTCTATTCTCTCTCAATTGCCCTAACCCCTTGTGGGACATAGCGCTTTCTATTAATCATTCCTTTTTATACCCTACACGAATGTGACAGCGTATATTAACTTTGTCATGAAGTTTGCAACGGCAGAAGGAAGCATCTCCGACCATATAAACTATATATATTCTTGGTCAGTATGATGAGACGAGTCGATTAAGCTTTGTCCGTCTGTCCGTCTGGTTCTATACAAACTAGTCCCTCAGTTTTAAAGCTATCGAGCTGAAATTTTGTACAAAGCCTTCTTTCTATTGCACGCTGTAAATATGTCGGAACCAACGGAATCGGACCAATAATTATATAGCTGCCATAGGAACGAAATTCGTCTTTGTGAGAAAAGCTTTTTAATTTCTTAAGATATCTTTTTCAAATTTCACAGTAGTAAATAGTAGCTTTAGCCAAATCACACTCCCGAATTTAGTTCAAATCGGACTACCCTATCACATATCTGTCATAGGAACGACCGTTCCAAAAGTAAGTTTTTGTTAGAAAAACTTTTTTATTTCTGGAGATATCTTTACGAAATTTCACATTATTCAATCATATTGACTGTCAAATCACGTTGCTATATTTGATTGAAATCGGCCCACTATTTCATATACCTCTCATAGGAACAGTGAAATCGGAACGAGTTTTACTACTATGTAATTTCAAAGTCGCAAACGCACCATAAATCACAACGAAGGCATGATACCCTTCACGCGAAGCGTGAAGAATGTCATACCTTCGGCGAGCTTGTTTTATTTTGTTACCAGCTGATGACACTCCGTTGACCGGCTAACGTTCCCGATTGTAAGATATACTGCAAGGTCGCCTCAAAGTGCGAATGTTTTGCTATCGGGACGCTATGGTGGAGAGTAACACGGATGAAGCAGCGATCGTGTCTGTGTATCGTTTGCTGTATTGCATAGAGACAATTGTTTAAAACCTGCCATACACACACCGATCGATCGGCCGATTCGTCGCCCGATATCGATATCGACCGATGGATCGGCCTGTGTATGTGCTTATCGTTGACAATTTTTTTGACAGTTTCATATAATTTATATCATCTGATATTTTTGTGGCGATCCATCGGCCGATCGACCGGGCGACGCATCGCATAATGTATGGCGGCTATTATAGACACAATTGTGTGTTGCACGGCACGGCGATACACAAAGAATATATCGTATGCGGGTCAGGTTGAGATGTCAGCGGGGAGTTATCGATCACCGTATGGGGCGACCGGTAGTGCAGTGTGTTGAGGCATCAGTCTCATGTTTGGCTACCGGTGTTTCGGGTTCGAATCCCGTCCATGACGACGTTCGTGGCCATGGATGTGCAGGAGGTGCATGCTGGCATGCTGCATTCTCTGAAACCAATTTATGCCAACGAAACGTCAACTGGGCCACATGGAACAGTAGACGCACTATTCCCCACAGGGTGGAGCAATTAAGTAGTAGTATGAGGAACTGAGTTGTTTAGACGACGTCATTTTAATGCAACATAGTTTGTGTTTATCGGATGACGTCATTTCTATGTAACATACATAGTTCTGCATATTGGGTCCAAAGCATGGCAGTCCAAAGATCTTATAAAACCCTACGGTCTCAAAGAAACCAGCCGCCTGGGTAGAGCGGACCTGAGACTAATCGTGGGTTACCTCACCGGGCACCACTGGGTGAGATATCACCTCAATAAAATGGGTCTATCCACTGATACGGAGTGCAGGCTTTGTCTGGAGGACACAGAGTCCACTAAACATCTTCTCTGCGAATGTCCGGCGGTAGCCCGTTCCAGGGTCTTGTTTCTTGGAGACTCCTTCGTGAGCTCAGCGGTCGTAAGGAGCACCCCTACAAAGGATCTACTAGCCTTCATTAGGCTGATTGAGGGTCTTTTGGATTAATTAAGGCTATGGCACAATAGATCTCATGGTCGCAGTGTCCACCCTTGGGTATCTTAGCCTGTCCTTGTTGTTCGTGCGATTGTCTATAGATTTTGTACTTAGACAATCGCGAACAATTCGGAATATTTTTATGGACTTTGTTGCTCGTCCACATCTACATTTAGTTTCTGAGAGACATGGCAATTGAAAAGCGGCCTGTGGCATTGCTAATTGTGCAGCCTTTATCTCTGCTAATGAAAAAGGGAAGAAAGCCCGCAAACGTTTGTTTATACGGACCTTGTTTGTAGATGGTCCTAAATTCGGGCTTAGTCTATTAGTAAAGCTGAAATTGGAAGATAGTTTAGGCTTCCAAAATTTTACCAGATTAACCGCTACGGATTTTGCGGTATTGCTACAAATGGTTGGAGGTAAAATTTCAAAACAAGATACAAGATTTAGAGAAAGCATTCCACCTGCCCTCAGGTTGGCAATAACGCTTCGTTATCTGGCGAGTGGTGATTCATTTACTAGCCTTATGTATACATTCAGGGTTTCCAAGCAGACGATATCATCGTTTGTCCCATAAGTTTGTGAAGCCATAATATTGTTGCGTGTACGGGGTGGGTATCTTTTACGACCCACACTGTACTAATCTCCTCAGGTTGGCAATAACGCTTCGTTATCTGGCGAGTGGTGATTCATTTACTAGCCTTATGTATACATTCAGGGTTTCCAAGCAGACGATATCATCGTTTGTCCCGTAAGTTTGTGAAGCCATAATATTGTTGCGTGTACGGGGTGGGTATCTTTTACGACCCACACTGTACTAATCTCGAATGATCGATGACAAGTACAAATTGAATAGACACTAGACGATTCTCGAGCCATCTGTAGTCTAGACAAACAGTACCATTGATAATGAATTGGATTCTCGAATCATCGTTGAGTAGTGAAACCCGAGACTCGAACATCTCGAAAAATCTAGAGTCTTCGCTAATTGACGAAAGCATGGATCTCCACCTATAAAAGGCAGATGTCACCGAACGAAGGAGTCAGTCGTGAAGTAGTAGTCAGACTCGACACTCAGTGGCGGTTGGATCGCTACAAAGCGGATCGTTATACAGTATCCGTCCGGGAAGTAGTGCCGTCGTTGTTGTATTGCTAGTTTTAACGTTTGTTGTTAGTACGCGTGTATATAGTTAGTTCGTTTTGTAAATAAAGTGTGTGTGTATTTCAATCGAAGTGTTTCATTATTCAGCACAAGAATATCTAACGAACCTGCTTTGGTTTCGTGGTTTCGCTCAACAGAGGAAACATTACAATATCTTCGTTAAAAAACTTCGTCCAGGTAAGTATAAATAATAAAAAAGTGATAATTTTAGTGAAAACATTTATTTTAATAAATATATTTCTAACTTTAGTTAGAAAATATAAAAGAGTTGACATGTTTTCTCTGTTGTCCACATTTCAAAAATACTACTCAAATAAACGATAATTATCTGACCGCACGCTACATGCTCTTGCGAACACGACACGAAATGTTGCACAAAATGTCTCAAATTTTCCATTCTTGATGGGAACTCATAGACACACGATATACAACTCATAGACATGTACATGCAGTTGCAAAACACTCGAATTGCTCCCGATTTGTCTCTAAAAAATCGAAGAACCTTGTCTATAGACACGAGTTGTGGAACTTATCTATGAGTGTGGACTAGGGGTTACGACACAGACTGTACTAAGCTCCATCATAATCTCGAATGATCGATGACAAGTACCAACTGAATGGGCACTAGCGGATTCTCGAACCTTCCTCTGTGGAAACCCAAGACTAAAACATCTCGAACCGTCTAGAATCTTCGCTAACTGGTGGATACATGGGTTACCAGCTATATAAAGGCAGATGTCACCAAGAACGAGGAGGAAGTAAGAAGTAGTAGGACTCGATACTCAGTGGCAGTCGGATCGGTATAAAGTATCCGCTCGGAACCGGAAAGTAGTACAGACGTTATCGTTATCTGTCGTTAACAAATAGTTCGAGCTAGTTTGACGTTGGTAGTTAGTTACGCGTGTGTAGTTTGTTTTGTAAATAAAGAGTGTGTGTTTTCAATCGAAGTGTTTTCATTATTCAGCAAATATCTAACGAACCTGGTTTCGCTCATCAGAGGAAACATTACAATATATTTTCTAATGTAAAATAAACCACTATTTTTTTTACTAATTTTGAGTTCTTCCGTGTTCCGAAGAATGGGCACATTCCCTCCCTCCTCCTAATCCTTTCTCCATGCCCCTTCTATCTTTCCTTATAAGTGACAACTCTAGGACCAGGATGCTTTGGCTCAAAAACCCACGAACTCCGCTGGTCCAGCAGGGACCGGAGCCACCGTGCTAAAAGCATTCTGGTCAAATGAATTTTTTTTTGCAGTGACGGCGGCTCGACACAGAGCCATGGTTCGCATCACAATGAGAAATTCAGAGGAAGTCCGCATGTTGACAGTTGTGTTTGCTGCCGCTCCTGGACGCGAGACACTGTGGCACCCAGAGCGAATGAAGCGAGCGTTCATGTTTCTACGATACTGGGAGTTGCGATCCCTTAAGCACGGAGCTCACACAAGAGGCTTTTACACCCAGAGCGAGCGAAGCGAGCGTTCATCTTTTAGCAATACTGACGCTTGCGATCCTTTAAGAGCGGAGCGAGCGCAGCCCACTCGGTGTCAAACCGAAAGTGTACAGCCTGTTTGCAGTGTACATAAAATGCACTAAACATAAATTCAGAATTTACACACACCACAAAAATACCACGGTATTACACCGTACAGCGCCATAAGATGTTTACACATCAATAGTGAATTGTGGGGATAGACCAGAAAAGCATCCAAGGGATGGATTGTTTCTGGAACAATATCAATAGTGCGACCAAATAATACGAGTACCAATATTTCAACAATGATAGGTACATCTCAAATCAAGGATTCCTTGGGAAAGTTCTGGCAAATAAGTGAACTCTCAGGCGGACTCAATGTTTATTCAAATGAAGAAACGAAATGGGAAAAGCTATTTGTCGAAAAAAAAAACGATTAATGGTGGTGAAAATCATGGAAGATATTTAGTTCCTAGTTGTGCTAGGCTGGCATTTTTAAGAAAAAAAATGTGAATAAATTATATGTACTTACTTTAATCAACCAGTAGAACGGGATAAAAGTGCACAAGAAATACCTAGTCTAGCCATAAATACTGTTACAAACTTTTTGAAGCACTAAAAGAGGTGTTATATGTGAAGAAATCATTGTTTATTTATTAAATGCATTGTCAACAACGGAAATTGCAACAAGTTATTCGAAGTGATTGCCTTTTGCCTCTACACAAGCCTTTAATCGAGCTGGCCACTTATCTATGGAAGCACGCACGACTTCAATCGGAAAGTTGGCGACTGCATGTGTAAGAGACTTCTTTAAGGATTCGATATTAGAATGTGTTTTAGAGCACGCCATTTGCTCTAAGACAGACCATAATTCGTAATCCAGCGGATTCAGGTCTGGGCTAGAGGAAGGCCAATCTTCAGCTTTAATAAAATCTGGAACATTTTCTCCAAGCCATTTTTGGGTTGACTTCGCATTATGACCTGGTGCAGAATTTTGCTGGAAACTCCAAGGCTGATTTTTGAATAATGACGTGTTGAGAGGTTTCACTACACTTTCAAGGACACTTTCTTGATAAATTTTGGCAGACGTTTTGACGCCCTTCTCACAAAAATGCAACTTTGTCACCCCGTTGTAGCTAACACCCCACCAAACCATTACTGAGGCTGGATGATGATCTCTTTGAACCTTTTGGGCAACTTGAGAAGCTTCTCTGGCACTGCGAGCATAAACCCTATCATTTTGTTTATTAAATGTTTCTTCGACAGTAAAAATTTTTTCGTCCGTAAACAAAATTTTACGGTGTTCTTGGTTTGCGTACCGGCAAAGTAATCGTTTTGATTTTTCCACTCTATTTTCTTTTAACGAATCTGTTAGTAAATGCCCGGTAGATCTACGATAAGCACCCAACCCCAAGTCACTTTTGATGATACGTGAAATTGTTCTTTGGGGTATTTTCATCTCACGCGATAAAATTGTTTGTTTCTGAAGAGGATTACGGCGAATTCTCTCGCGCACGGCTTTAACCGCTTGAGGTGTTCGAGTAGTTCGCGGACGGCCACTTCTTTCACGGTCACTTACTCCAGACGTATCACTAAATCTTTTAATAGCCCGATATACAAACATTCGGCTTATACCAAGGGTATGCAGAGTCTTAAAAATATCACTTGGTTGCATTCCTACTTTATGAAGTGCAATCACAGCAATTCTATTTTCTTTGTCACCCCAATCCATGTTCACTACACTAAAAAGAATTGCCAAGTCTGTAATGAAAATAATAATCACAATTAGTATAAACACTGTTGAAGGGTTAAAATAATTTAATTGCATTGGTTAATCAATTAATAGTCAGCATAGCGCATACAATTTTGTAATCAGCATTGCCCATTATGCATTATTTGCTTAGACCTGCACATTGATCGATTGGTCATTAAGTGCATTTATTTTACCATTTCGCAATTCTACAGCTAGGTCAGAAATATTGCAACTGACTGCATTGGCAGAAAAAAGGTATCTTTCTTGGTACCTTGCAAGAAGTATTGCAGGTAGTATTCGCGAAGATACTCGGGACATGAGGCGCGAAGCCAATTCTTTTTTAATCCTTTTACTTAATTCGCCGTAATAAATTTAATTTAGGAGACTAGAAATCGTTTCTTTTAATTTTCACGTAAACAAACACTACTTTTAAGGCATTACGATTTGCTTATTGGAATACGTTTGCAATACATGTTTGATCAAATGAAGAGAGCTCTGGCGTTCCTGCGAGAGACTGTTGTACGCAGAGCGAGCGCAGCAAACGTTCATGTTTGTGCTATACTGAGTTGAGTGTTGTGATCCCGTAAGTGCGGAGCGAGCGTAGCGAGCCGAGCCCACGCAAGAGACTTCTGGACCCAGAACGAACGAAGCGAGCGTTCATGTTTGTGCGATACTGAGGGTTGCGATCCCTTAAGCGCGGAGCGAGCACAGCGAGCCGAGCCCACGCAAGTGGCTTCTACATCCAAAGCGAGCGAAGCGCGCGTTCATGTTTTTGTAACAGTCTCCAGTATTGCACAAAAGTTCACCTCGCTGGCTCTCCAAAATCACCATGCACACACACACATTCGGTTTCAAACCGAAAATGAACAGCTTGTTTGGAGTGTCCATAAAATGCACTAAACATAAATTCAGAATTTACACACACACATGCTGTTTACGCATTCCATACATACCACGCTTTTGTACCGTACCGCGCCATAAGATGTTTCATCACCATCGTGGCGCGACAGCCCGACGTCGGGCCTTGGCCGCCTGGATAATTGTCCTCCAATTATCTCGGTCACGTGACCGCGTCCTCCAATTTTGGGAGCCCAGCAGCTGCGCGGCGTCCACACCTACTGAGCTCTCCCAACGAGATCTCGGTCGTCCACGCAGTCTCGCTCCGTCGACTCGTTCTGCATTCATTACTCTCTTAGGCATGCGATCATCGTCCATCGTCGTACATGCCCTGCCCATTGAAGTCGTTGTAGTTTGACGATTTTCGAGACTTGCAGCTCATCGTACATTTCATACAACTCATGGTTGTACCGGATGCGCCATCCATCTCGATCGCAAACAGCCCCGAAAATTCGCCGTAGAACCTTACGTTCGAAAGTGTCTAGCATGTTTTCGGAGGCTTGAGTTAGGGTCCATGCTTCGCAGCCATAGCATAGCACTGGTCGTATAATGGTTTTGTACACGCGGAGCTTCGTGTTTCTGTGCACATGTTTCGATTTCATTATGGGGAGAACCGAGAAAAAAGTCTTATTAGCTAACTGTATCCGTCGCTTGATTTCGTCAGTTTCGTTGGCGTCCCTTGACAGGTTGCAACCCAGGTAGATGAAGTTGTTCACGAACTCGATGTTGAGGTCCCCCACTTTGATGCTCGGTTGTGCAGGTGTCCTTGTCACCGATTGCATCATTATTTTAGTTTTACCCTCGTTAATACGTAATCCAACTTCCTTTGCAGCGGTATCGAGCGTATGCAGAAGTTCTTCTGCGTCAGCCAATCTTTGGGACATGATGTTGATGTCGTCGGCGTACGCTGCTAATTGTGTCGACTTGATGAGTAGCGTCTTGCTGTTGTCCATATTCATGGCCCGAATAACGTATTCCAGTGCTAGGTTGAAGAGCGTCGGTGCCAGTCCATCGCCCTGTTTCAAACCAGTGCGTGTTTCAAATAGATCAGTAAGTCTATTCTGGATCCTGACTTGTGAGACGGAGTTGGTCATCGTCATCTTTGTCAGTCGCACTAATTTTGCCGGTATACCAAATTGCAGCATGATGTTGTACAGTACTCCACGATCGATACTGTCGTATGCCTGCTTGAAGTCGACAAAGATTTGGTATACGTTTACGTTGTATTCCCAGCACCTCTGGAGTATCAGTTTGACTGAGAAGAGCTGATCGGTTGTGGAGCGACCAGGTCTGAAACCGCTTTGATATTCGCCAATGACTCGTTCTGCGTACGGTTTTATTCTATTTTCCAGAATTTTCGTCAAAATTTTATAGGACGTACAAACTAGTGAGATGCCCCTGTAATTCTCACACCGCAGTTTATCTCCCTTTTTATGAATTGGACAGATGATGCTTCTGCGCCAATCGTCCGGGATCTCCTCGTTCTCCCATACTCGCAGGAGTAATTGATGTATGGCATCAACTAGACTCGTTCAACCGAATTTTAGCAGTTCAGCTGGAATCTCGTCAGCGCCCGGCGCTTTATTTCGTTTTAGTGACCGCAACGCGAGATCAACTTCCTCTACTGTCGGGGGTTGAATGGGTGGGCCTAGATCAACAATATCGTCGAAAGCTTCCTGTGTGGGGATGTTAGATGGTCGGTTTAGAAGCTCTTCAAAATAAGAGGCCCATCGTTTGTTAATACCATCGGTGTCGCTGATGATGTTTCCATCCTTGTCCTTACAAAGGCTAGTCCTGGGTTGGTAGCCGTTCTTAATTGTATTTACTAGTTTGTACGCTTGTCTGGTGTTCCTATTAGCTAAGTTTTCGTTTATGTTCAGCAACTGCTCGTCAAAGTATTTACGTTTCTTACGTCTAATTATTCTATTCGATATTCGCCGTAGCTCGTCATATTTTTCTCTTCTGGCTCTGGTTCCTCGTTGAATCCATTGTCTGTAGGCCTCGTTTTTCGCGTCAAGTGAATTTTTGCATTCTTCGTCGAACCAGTCATTTCGCGCTCGCCGGGCTTTATATCCCACGACCTTCTCTGCGACATCCTTGATGGTAACCTTAAGTTCTTCCCAGAAACCATGGACGCATGTGTTGCTGATGTTGTGTAGCATAGGTGATAGTTTTTCCTCAAGGGCGGTAGTATACGCCACCGCTGTAGCATCACTCAAGAGCTTATCAACCGCAAAGATTTTGGGAGGGCTGATTCTTGACTGGTGCACTGAGGAAATTCTACATCTGTAGGTCGTCTTCACCAAGTGATGATCTGAGTCGCAGTTTGCTCCTCGATAGGAGCGGACATCCATGACACTAGACGCCCATCTCCTGCAAATGAGGACGTGGTCAATTTGGTTGACGGTATGTGCGTCTGGAGACTTCCAGGTCTGCTTATGAATGCGTCGATGCGGGAAACACGTAGAGCTTACGACTAGATTCCTGCTGCAGGCGAAGTCGATAAGTCACTGGCCGTTATCGTTACATTCTTCATGGAGGCTGTGGCCTCCAGAGGTCCCCCGATGCCAACTTTCATTCCCGACTTTCGCGTTAAAGTCTCCCAGCAGCAATTTGACGTCGTTTGTTGGAAGTGAGTCGAAGAGAGTTTCAAGGCGGGCGTAGAACTCGTCTTTTACTGCGTCTTCTTTAACTTCAGTGGGGGCGTGCACATTGATGAGCCAGAGATTGAAGAATCGAGTCTTGATGCGAATCGCACACAGCCGTTCATTTATGGGTTTGAAGTCAGTAATATGCGGTTTGAGGTGATTGTTCACTATAAATGCTACTCCAAACTCCTTGCGGCCCGATGGTTTCCCACTTGTAAAAATTGTGTGCGATTTCTTGTCATTAATCTCGCTGCCAAGCCAATTTGTTTCCTGGACTGCAGTAATGCTCAGTTTGTACTTTTCGACCTGTTGAAGGAGGGCCTTCTCGGCCCCCGGTTTGTTCAGGGAGCGTACATTCCAGGATCCGAAAGAATAATCCTTTATTCGTTTGCGTGGTCGTCGTTGTTGATCCGTCCAATCCGAGGCTTTTGTTCCAGGTTTCTTGACATGGAGTGGTTTTTACAAGGACGAGTTGTCAGCACGTCGCTTAACCCCATTCAGGGGATGGCCTCGGAGATAGCTGCTTCAGATGGTTTAATAAACGTGCTGGAGCCCACACAACCATGTAGCAGGTCCAACTACGCAAGTCATTCCATCCTACTAGACCTGAGACGCTTAGGTGCTCGTCAGCCATTCAGGCTACAGCTATCTGCCTTTTCCAAACTGTCCTATCGCTAAGACATTGGCCGTCAGCGAATTGATACACTGCCGTTACCAGGGGGCGCCCACGCGGAGGACTATGGAAAAGGTCTTTGCCCCCCGCCATAAGATGTTTACACATCAATAATGAAGGCTGGGGATAGACCAGAAAAGCAATCTAGCATCCAAGGGATGGATTGTTTCTGGAACAATATCAATAGTGTGACTAAATAATACGAGTACCAATATTTCAACAATGATAGGTACATCTCAAATCAAGGATTTATTGGAAAAGTTCTGGCAAATAAATGAACTCTCAGGCGGACTCAATGCTTATTCAAATGAAAAAGCGAAAAGCTATTCGTCGAAAAACATAAACGGATTAATGGTGGTGGAAATCATGGAAGATATGTAGTTCATAGTTGTGCTGGGCTGGAATTTTTAAGAAAAAAAAAAAAGTGAATAAATTATACTTACTTTAATCAACCAGTAGAATGAGATAAAATTGCACAAGAAATATGACAAATGATCGAGCAACGAGAGAATTGCCAAGTCTGAAATGAAAATAATAATCACAATTAGTATAAACACTGTTGAAGGGTTAAAATAATTTAACTGGTCAATCAATTAATAGTCAGCATAGCGCATACAATTTTGTAATCAGCATTATGCATTATTTGCTTAGACCTGCACATTGATCGATTGGTTATTAAGTGCATTTATTTTACCATTTCGTAATTCTAAAACTAGGTCAAAATATATTGTAGCAACTGACAACACAACAACAACACTTGAACTTCCTTCTACTCAAAAGAACGGTGTTCGAGCCAAATTAAGTACCAAGTAATTGTTTTCGCGTCAAAACTGCTCATAATAATGTGGAAACTTTTTTCATCGAATGGAATATGTTAGTACTGGGAAAGCGAACATTTTTCGTGCGAACGCAACTTAGGGCAGTTTTTGTATGAGATTTCGCACGCAAAAACTGATCTTAGTACCTAGCTTTACGGGGACTATGAGATGAATTATCAGAATCTCTTTCCTCCAGCCTTTGCTTTATACATTTTTATCAATTTATTGCCAGTCGAGTTGTCTGCCAGGGCCGGAGAGAAAAGTGATAATTCGAATATACTGAGGAAGATTGAACTTTTTGTAACGGCAAAATGCGTGTGTTCGCTTGTAATGGATGGTTTTGCAGGCATCAGAAGATGCCCGTGGGGACGAAATCTAAGGTAGCATAGTGACCGTGGAGGTCGGGCCGTACCATCTGGTGAAGAAAAAGGCCCCTCAACGAGCTAACAGTACTTAACGTTTTAACAAAAATTCATAGGCGCCTGGGATAGGCAACACCAACTGGGGATGCAAAAATGGCGAATAAACAAAAGAGGGGGCGATATGGATGGAATGGTTGGCAAACGGATCAGATGCCCTCGCGCTCGAATCGGAGTCCGGGTGTAATGGGACCCTCGGTCTCTAGTTCCGTACCACCGACAAATCACTACCCATCAGGGTGCTGTCTTCGATCTATCGGTGGAAGCAGCACGACAGGATTCATTACACGCTGGCACTGATGGTACTAGAAACGTGTCTGAGGCTCTCTGCGAGTTTGGTGCTAGGGGAATGCTAAGTGAAACGTAGAAATGGATGGATATCACGTAAAAAAAATCCTTGAAACTTTTGTTGACAAGTCAAGAAAGCAGTACCAAAGTCGGAGAGTAGCGTTTTCCGAGAAAATGTTCTCCCATTCCACTCCGCAAACTTTTAGCTCACTCCTGCCGTTGTGCTTGTACCCAAATTAGTGAATCTGACGTCCTTTTCGCGAAATTTGGCCCCTTCGAAGGATATTCGCGTTAAAAGTTGCATTTTTGAATGGGGAAGTGCAAACGCCCGAATTTACAGTTTCCTTGGCGCCGAGAACGAATGGTGCCAATCGATAGATTCTGACCCCAAATGGACGGATCTGAAGTCCTTCTGCCGAAATTTTGGCCCCTTTCAAGGATAATAAATAAATAACTGGCGCATCAGTCCAATTTGAACCACAGCCTCGAGATGAGTTAGCATCATCTCATTTTCTAGATCGTGACGGTTTTTTTTTTTGTGCAGAGGTGTGTGATCAGCAACACGCTCAACCGAGTTATTTACCCCATAATGGGTACTCATTTAACAGCTGAGTGGGCTCATAGTCCGACACGTAAATCCCCGGAATCGAACCGGGGCCCAGTGCGTTGAAGGCGAACGTGCTAACCGTTGCGCCATCCAGACTACATCCCTTTCAAGGATATTCGCCTTTAAATTCGAAATTCTCTATGGGAAGATATCTACCAAAACACTCAAACACAAACAAACTTTAAGCGCAGATAAACACCGATGAAGCGTCACATACAAATTTATTTCCTGGACAGTAACCCGAAATATTTATTACAGGCATAGAGAATCCGCATATACTACTGAGCTATTTGCATTACCGCGGAACATCCGCTCGGTCCACATAGCCGATACATGAGATGTCAAACTCCCATCCCCCTTCCTACTTCCACACGTGTGCCGAATTACTTCATTTATCTCGATCTTTCTCATTTCCTCCCACAGAGATATATAGGAGATGAAATCACCATTTACTGTACACAAAATTCTGGACGTACTATAATTAATAGAGAGACACATGCGCAACACTCGCGCAGTCTAGAAGCACAGGAAGCACATGAGTATCATCCCCTCTCTTACCTGTCGTTTATGAACAATAACATTCCATTCTGTCTCCCTGCCGCGGAACACCCGCCCGGTCCACATAGATGCAAATGAGAAGTCAAATTTCTTTCCATCCCCCTTTCTACTTTCTCACTTGTGCCGAATTACTTCATTTCTCCCGCTCTTTTCGTTTCCTTCGATTATGATTCCTTTCCTGTGTTTTCTCCTAACTCTCCTATGTGATTATTGGATATATAACTGCCCAGTCAGACAAGAATCGAAACTTGATCGATCCTGGATCGAACACTGTCTACTAAGGAACCGATGGCTTTATCGATAACACGTCGGAGACATTTGTATGGACATGGCCGCTTTAGCGATACCGAAAATGAGGACAGGAATCGATCCAAAATCGATGACGGTAGTCGCTGTAGAATCGATTACTGTACTCAGTGTAGAATCGACGCTGAGATCGAGTTAGGATCGATCACTGTAGCCAACGAGGAATCGACACTGAGATCGGATTAGGATCGACGACTGTATAAATGTGTAGAATCTAAAATAATTAATCCTAATTCGTCCAGAAACTAAAAGTGTCGTGAAATCTCTTTATGTATTGATTTCACGGCACTTTTAATTTAACGGCGGACTGTATTCAAGGCTTACAGAAAAAAAAAACAATATACCCTATACTAAAAGTCTAGGGTATAACAATATAATCCGTATTTCACATATGACAACATGCGTCGCCAAATGAATTCAAATTTCAGGCTAATTGATTACCAGAATCGATATATAATCGAAAACATTTGAATTTTTCCAGCTTCGGAGACAAACCAATGAATGGAACCGCTATAGGATCGAAGACTTCGATTCCACTGGAATCGGAGACAAATGTCTTGCTAGGTGGATTCAAATCACTTTCAGCAAAGCCAACTTTTAGCAAAGATATACACTTAAAGCGGAAAGATACCTTGGTTTGGGAGATTTCGTTTGTCTATGATATCGAGCGCTTTTAACAATAATGCTGAGTCTATGTAATCTTTATTTCTATCTTCAACAATAGCGAAGTAGCTATCATATATTAAATCGGTATTATACGCAGTATTCATATTGCTCAAACCTAAGTACTTATTCATATTTACATTAGAATGCTGATTATTCAAATTCAAAGTTCGATTCATCAATTCATTAAGCGCGTTTTTTTTTCAACAGTTCAGATCAGAGCAGAACGAAAATTGCACGCGTTACACTAACAAAATTTTTCTATACAGAGCAGGTTGTTAGTGTAATGCGTGCGATTGTTTGTTCTGCTCTTGATATGGACTGTTGAAAATAAAACGCGTTTATTATCTTTGTTTGGATCACTAGACTCTCGTTTAGTTTTTAATTCTTTATCTTTGTTTAGATCATTAGACGCTTGTTTGGTTTTTTTTTTTTTGGTACGTTAAGCCGAACATACACCATCCGGAATTCCTGTCCGGAAAAACTGATCAGGCCAGACCTTCCGGTTTGCCTGAATATAGAATATACCATCCGGAATTCCTGCCGGAAAAACTGATAAGGCCCGGCCTTGAGGAATTCCGGATCGTGTATGGCTGCTTCAGTCCGCCGGACAGACTTTTGAGGCGGACGGATGGATAATTGGAAATCGATCTTATCGCCATAGAATGAAAGTATCTATTGCTTTGAATTGTACGGCATTTTACTTTCCATAGCCAAGTTTCAGATACATTCGTCTATTGGAATAAACTCCAGTGAAAATTCATTCTAGTCACGCGGCCGGACAGAATGAATTTTCACTGGAGTTTTTTCCAATACACGAATGTATCTGAAGCTTGGACTGTCCGGCCGCGTGAGTAGAATGAATTTTCACTGGAGTTTATTTGAATACGTAGACGAATGTATTATTTGTACAACTTTGCTTCCGCCGTTTTCCGACACAGCCGTCTGTCGGAAAATGGCGGAAGCAAAGTTGTACACCTAATATCTGAAACACGCGACCGGACAGTTTAGTTTGCCTTGAGGAATTCCTTGAGAAATTCCGGACAGGCCGCCTGCGTGAGTAGAATGAATTTTCACTGGAGTTTATTTCAATAGACGAATGTATGTATCTGAAGCTTGGCTATGGAAAGTAAAATGCCCTACAATTCAATCCAATAGATAGATACTTTCATTCTATGGTGATAAGATCGATTTCCAATTATCCATCCGGCTCAAGGTGGCCTGCACATGCGATTGACGATCCGGAATTCCTCAAGGGCAGGCCTGATCAATTTTTCCGGAGAAAAAGTCCGGAACGTGTGTGGTGGAGGCCTGGCGGGAACGATTTTCCTTCCGGCCGCCTGAAACAACCATACACGATCCGGAATTCCTCAAGGCCAGGCCTGATCAGTTTTTCCGGACAAGAATTCCGGATGGTGTACGTTCAGCTTTAGGAAAACCTTCGAAGTCTTCGTCTTCCGAAATATTTTTATTAATAACCTTAATCTTCCTGGAATTCTTTCTATTTTTGTTAGAACTAGCCATATCAATGTTCATAGAGTCCATATTTCCAATATAATCACCACGACGCGTTGTTTCACCCAACTTATCAGATACCAACTTATCCGGTGGCTCGGGTTCTACCCCGGCGTCCATTTAAACAAAAATAACTACTCGACACTAATCCAACTAAGCACTGAAAACAAACTTACTTGATTTTAAATTTAGTGCGCAGGGAGAAAATTCCAATCGTATTTGTAAACTGCGCAGTAAAAACACTTCACTATGGAAAAACAAGCTGCCCTCAATGAAGGATGGGATGAGAAAGGAAATACAAGGAGTTTGTGTCGTTTTTTGTATCTTTAAACTCGTGTGACAGAAGTATATATCATCCTTGCCAGGTGTACATTTTCTAAAATCATTCGATGTTTTCTTCGTGTCGATGTCAGCGCCACTCCGTGGCAGACGTGGTGTCCCTAGCTTAGAACCACAGAGACATATAGAAGGAGATGAAACCCCCATTTACTGTGCACCAAATTGTGGACGTAATTCCACCACATACGGGCCCGTTTCCACAATGTCTCGTTAAACCGCCCGATAGCTAACAGGCAGATGAACTGATTCCAGCGATAAACTCCCCGATAAATATTTCCATTTTCTCATCAATCACCAAGCGAAAAACTTGACGAACGTATCTTATAATTGTATTGGGTTGAACCGGTTGAACTTTCAACCGGAGACACGCTGTTGGGTTTTTTTTTTGGATAAACTTTTAAACGATTGCCTCAAAAGAGTGAGATAAAAGGAAATGAAATTGTCCGACAGAAATTAAGTAATTTGGTCAATGGTGAAATATGAGGGAAATGAGTCGACATCTTTCACTTGCTTATGGACGGGCATTGCAGTTAAAATATATTCATTTGACAGCAGAGCTCGAATGTTTACTTACGCATGCGAATTTAGAATTTAGTGTATAGTATATGGTGGTTCTTCTCCTTCTTTCTTCTTCTCTATGGCGATTGCGAGGTGTTGGGATTTGTTTCGGATAAACTTTTATAGCAATTGCAAGGTATTGGAATGTGTTTTGGATAAACGATTAAGCCGAGACTTGGTGTCGGACTTTTGAAGCTTATCTTTATTTGTAAAATGTAAAGAGCAGATGAGGTTCCTTTTAGCGTTTTCGATCGGATGAACGCTAAAGAGACATTGAGAAAATGAAATTGTGCTAACAGGCACTTTATTGTTATGATAAATTTTAACAGGACATTGTGGAAACGGCCCACGAACTAGTAAAAAGTAAACAGAGAGACACACGCCCTCCACTGCACAACACCCGCGCAGTCTATATAAAAGCACAGGAAGCACAAAAGATGTCATCCCCTCGCCTACTTCTTCTATTGGAACAATATCATTCCAGTCTGTCTCTCTGCCGCGGAACACCCGCCCGGTCCATATAGAAGCACGATCGACGTCAAATTTCCATCCCCCTTCCTATAAAAGCACAGGAAGCACGTAAGAAGTCATCCCCTCTCATAGCTTATTTTATTGATTAATGTTTATGTTATGTTTATTTACACTCATTAGTCTGGATGCCGCAATGGTTAGCACGTTTGGCTGCTGTTCGCTTCCTTCGATTCCTACTGAAGGCAGTAGTCTTTTCGATAAAAGGGAATTTACGTGTCGGGCAATGATAGCTGTTATGAGTACCCATTTGGGGTTTGAGCGTGTTACCGATCACCACATAGATATGTATATAGAAGGGGATACTACTTTACTTTGCCTTCACCCCTAGCGGGGCATAGCGCGTCAACTACTCCTGCGCGCCATCGTACTCTGTTCTGGGCAATGGGGCGCAACTCCCCAAAAGACTTACCCAGTGCCTGACACTCGGTTGCCACAGATCGACGCCATGTGATTCGAGGGCCCCCTCTTGGTGGGCCTTGGTTGGAAATGGGGTTCCATTTCATGGCATGCAAAGCAATGCAGTTACAGAAGGAGATGAACCCCCATTTACTATACACAAAATTCTGGACGTAATTCCATCACATACGAACAAGTAAAAAGTAAAGAGAGCAACACCCGCGCAGTCTATATTCTATAGAAGCACGTGAGATGTCATCCCCTCTCCTACCTCTCCTTTGTGAATAACATTCCATTTTGTCTCTCTGCCGCGGAACACCTGCCAGGTCCATATAGAAGCAAATGAGATGTCAAATTTCCATCCCCCTTCCTCACTTGTGCCGAATTACTTCATTTCCCTCGCTCTTTTTTTCGTTTTCTTCTATCTCTTTCTGTGTTGATCACGCACCTCTATGTACACAGTCACTATTTAGTAAATGAGATGATCTTGCATCTTGATACCGAAAACTACCGAAGACGTATTGATTTTTAATGTATTTTATGTATGTAACACATACACACATAAGCATTCGAAACATCGCTACATCAACAACAATAAATGAGATGATGCTAACTTATCTCGAGGCCTTGGTCCTGATTGGACTGTTGCGCCAGTTATTTATTTTATTTTTAACACTCACGAACAAACTTTAAGGTCAACATACATGATCGCGCAGTACCACGGCCGAACTTCCATCGAACCCTCAAATTTTATAGAACGGTGGAAATTGGATTTTTTTTCTATTGAGTTGGACGTGGTTCGACCAAAATAATTGTCGTGTGGGGCAACCTTAAGGCCTCTCTTCATTTCCACCGTTCTATGAAATTTGACGGTTCAATGGAAGTTCGGTCGTTGTTCTGGGCGATTATGTGTCGCGACCTTTACTTACAATACATGATTCAATATATTAACCGGAAATTTGGTATTTAATACTACTATGCGATTTCTTATGCGAATAGAGTCCTGCGCATTGTGCAAATGCCTTGCCGCACACATTGCACACGTACTTCTTAACATCGGAGTGAAGCTGTTCGTGCACACGCAGAGCACGCTTTCTAGGAAAACTCTGTCCGCATACCTGGCACCTAAACGGACGTTCCGACGAATGTACCGCGCTATGATCTTTGAGCATTTTCTTCGTGAAAAACTGTTTTTCGCATATGTCGCATTTGTAGTTTTTAATATTTCGATGTCGATCCAAATGTTCTTTTAGCTTGGCTAAGCATGGATATCGTGAACCGCACTCTTCACACTGATGCGGCCGCTCGCCCGTGTGTATCTGTTCATGGCGTTTTTTCTCGGTGCTCGTTACAAACGACTTGGGACAGAACGTGCACGTATGATTCTTGATTCGCTTATGCATCCGGATGTGAACATTAAGATTCGACTGGTTGGCAAATCCTTTACCACAATCGTTGCATTTGAACGGCCGCTCGCCCGTATGCGTGTAGACATGATCCGTGAGATTGGTGGCGCTCTTGAAAAACTTCGGACAATGCGGACATGGAAACTTGTTCGTTCCGGGGTGGTCGTTTTCGACGTGTATGTTGTATTCGGTTTTGGCGGGGAATATTTTGTCACAGTAGCGACATGTTAATTCGTCGCCATTTACTAATCCATCGCCATGGTCGATTTTTACGTGTCGCCGAAGATTTCGCATATGAGAGTAAGTTCGATTGCAAAACATGCAGGAAAATTTTCCTTCGCCCTCCGCGTTCGGTTCAGTTGTATTCGAATCTTCGTCAAGGTTCTCCATCCAGTGTTCATTTTTTTCATGAAATTCGAGAGAATCGAAATGAAGGAACGATCGATCACATAGCTTGCAGGGAAATTTCATTTCCGCACAGTCGTTAAAAAATGCGTCAAGTATAGCGACCCCATGCTCGCATCTTACGTGAATCAGTAAGGATCGCCGACTGTCAAACGTTCCTTCGCATCTGGGGCAATCGATTTTTTCGCGATCTACGGAGTCTTTTCCTTCGAATTTCATGATGGCGGGGGGTTCGGCATTGTTTGATTCACAGCTGGGTATCAGCTCCGTTTCATCATCGTTGATACCCGAATCGCATTGACTTAATTTTAATAAGTTGGCAGTAGTCGTTTGTTGACTTGGATCCCATAGACCGTGGTCAGTTTTCTCATGAAAACGAAGAGCATTCAAGTTCCAGTAAGTCCCCCCGCAAAGACGACAAGGCAGTTTTTCTGCGTGTTCCCTTTTAGCGTGTGTTTGTAAGGACTGGCGATGCTTATACGTACGACCACATTTCAGGCACGGGAATTTCCTACTTTCACTAGAACTTTTGTCGAGATTTTTATTTTGAACAAAGTTTTGATCAGAGGCTGGTTTTTCGAAATGTTCGTCAATTATTTCAATCCCATAATCTTCTTCGCGCTTGACATCTACCAATTCTATAGGTGGTTCGTTCTCCTACGCATTGGGAAAATTGAAACACTTGAATCGATTACGAAAATTGCGCAAACAAAAATTACCTGAATCAAAGTTAAGCGTGGGAATAAAAGGGGGTCGGTCAGTGGATCCTTTTGAATGCATTCGGCAGGCAGGGTTTTGTCATTTTCTATGTGAAAATCTACATGCTGGCCGAAACTTCCTAAGCTCTCAAATGGGTTTGAACAAATTGCACAAATAAAGGTGAAACGTCTGTTCCTGCCCCGGACAAATATTTCGCCACACTTGACGGTAGGATCTACGGAAACTTGGAGATTTCCAGGGCTCTCATCGAGTTCGATGCTTCTTTCTGGCTCATCCTCCATCCATTCTTCTTTCACTATCGTTTGATCCATTTCTACATCGAATGTTCGCTCCATATTATACGCTTTTGTTGCCTTTTCAAATCATTAAAATGTTTATGACTAGTCTTCCGATTGTTTGTATACAGTGTAAAAGCCAAAGTGACAGCGCAAGTATGTGGGTGCGTTTAATGACGACCGTTGATTCGTGTTCAACCCTATATGATACAGGTCAACAACCTGGCCATTGTTGGTCAACATTTGGGCGCGGTCCTGGAAGCCTTCTGATATGGATCTGACTTTTCTGTTTTAGTACAGACAACTGTCAATTTTTGGATCTGAGAAATATTCCCACTGACGGCATACCCCGCAGTCTTGTCAAAAAAATTTCTGTCAAGTTTTAAATTTCAAAATGGAAAATTTAATTATTGCGAAATTTTTGGATGATTTCGGTGATATCCAAATTGTAAATAGTGTGCAAAGCATACTAAATATAGTGTGCGTTGTCATGGATAACAACATGACAAACGATTGGAGTTTGTTGGACGGGATTGAGCGCGAAAACCGACCCAGAAATGCAAATTATTTCGAACAAACACTATAAAGCCTCGTATACATATGAGCAATCGTGCGCGCACGAACGCTGTGCGCGCACGAATACTCATATGTGTACGGTAGGAGCATGCGTGCGCGCACAATTTCATCCGCACGAACACGATCCATCGCTAGTGGATCTCCGTGCGCGCACAATTTTGTGCGTGCAATTTGGTCTGGACGAGATTCTCATATGGTTCATATGTATACAAAACTTTAAAGCTTTGCACAGCGTTCGTACACATATGATCATTCGTGCGCGCACAGCGTTCGTTCGCGCACGGATGCTCATATGTATACGAAGCTTAACGCAATTTACTAGCAAATTTCTCAGGGAATTGTTAACTAGTTTGTTCAAATAGGTTTGTAGACTAAAGCCGCAGCAAACTACCACTAAACACTTCGCAACACGTCCTGCACGCTGACTAATAGCCGCCATACATTATCCGATCCGTCGTCCGATCGATCGGCCGATGGATCGCCACAAAATATCTGCCGATCTCCACTGCACACACACTGAGCGATTTTCGTGCGATGCGATAACGAATGACAATTCAAAAAATAGGTTATGATTCACTCCCAATCCAACCTAGATTCATTTTTGTTAACTATTTGGATGTGTGTGGTATTTTCGTATACCACATATTTGATATTTCAATTGCAGTGCCATTTAAATCATTAGAATCCTTCAAATTTCATCATTTAATAATTTGGTAATTTGACATTCACTTGCGATAATCACATACACTACCCAATCGATCGTCACCGATCGATCGCACGAAAATCGCACTAAAATATCGGCAGATCAAAATTGATCGCCCGATCGGTGCGATTTCCACATACACACGCCAATCCGTCGGCCGATATTGATTTCGGGCGACGGATCGGCCGATCGATCGGTGTGTGTATGGCACGTTTAACGGATGACTGGCTATGTTGCTTTGGTGACAGGGACGCCGGTGACATCTGAGAACTGTCAAAATTGCTGATTCTAGAAATTGACCGGAAAAATTTTCAGATCCAGAAGGGAAATTGTCAGATCCAAAAGTGACAGTTGTCTGTTCTAAATTTACCGGAGGGGAAAGCAAATGGAGGAGAATTTGAGAATTGTCAAACCCTGATCCGCTCGTAGGAACGCAGCCATTGGTCGGGTTCTTGGGAATGGATCTGTCAACACTGATCTAGTAACTGACAGTGAATAACAGTTGGTAAACCTTCGTGTATATAATAGCCGCCATACACTATGTGATCCATCGTCCGATCGATCGGCCGATGGATCGCCACAATATATCTGTCGAACTCCACTGCACACACACACACTGTACGATTTTCGTGCGATAACGAATGACAATTCAAAAAATAGGTTATGATTCAGTCCCACAGCACGAAAATGGGGATATTTTTAGTTTCCGTTTCCGCAAGTGATTGCAAACAAAGCAAACGCCGAGCAAAAAAAAACGACAACAAAGGAAACGTCAACCACCGAGTCAACATTAGCGATGACAGCGACATACACTCACTACGTTTAGACCGCGGGACTATCTTCGAGATCTAACTAAATCGATCTAACTCTCGCCGATATAAACGTATCGATTTAGTTAGTTTTGGACTTGACTTATCTCTACTTGCGATGCGGAACTGGACTAAAAAAATTGGGACTATGTCGCTGTCATCGCTAATGTTGACGTTGTTGTCGTTTTTTTTTGTTCGGCATTTGTTTTGTTTGCAATTTCAGGAAAGCAGTGCGTGATCACGGTCAAGAAAAGCCTTTTTCTGTCGTAAAATTTATATCTATAAAATTTATCTGTGCTGTCAACGGAGAAAGAAGAAGAAGAAGTACCTCTCCGTATGGTCGGTATAAACACTCCACCAACAAGTACTAACACTAAAATGATTTAGTTAAATCGCCTTTTAGGTCCACGGTCTAAACGTGGCCATAGTCCCAATTTTTTTAGTCCAGTTCCGCATCGCAAGTAGAGATAAGCCAAGTCCAAAACTAACTAAATGGATACGTTTATATCGTCGAGAGTTAGATCGATTTAGTTAGATCTCGAAGATAGTTCCGCGGTCTAAACGTAGTGAATGGGTGGCGACCTTGGGACTCGCAAATTTTTTTTTTTAATTTTTTTTTTTTTATCTTAATTTTTTATTTTTTTTTCCTTATTTTTTTGTTCTAATGATTTATACTGAATGTTTGGTATGTTTAAAACTGATCAAAGCTCTGTTGCACGCAGAGCGAGCGAAGCGACCGTTCATGTTTGTGCGATACTGAGGGTTGCGATCCCTTAAGCGCGGAGCGAGCGAAGCGAGCGTAGCCCACGCAAGAGGATTTGAGAATATTTAAATTTTCCATGCCTCCAATATTCCAAACATTCAGTACAAATTATGAAAAAAAAAATAAATAAAAACTTAAGACAAAAATTAAAAAAAAAATGGTTTTTTTTTTGGCAAATTCTGACTTTTAGAGTGACGCGAGTGAAAAGTGACAAAAATCCGAGTGAAAAGTGATTTCCCCAGCCGGGGCCTCGGAAACTAAAAGGTTGCCCAGAGTTCAAATCTCGGCGCGATCAAAACTGCCTGTTAGTACTAATAGAACTCTCACAGTGCTCCGAGCTTGTCAGTATAAAGACGGCGCGGATAGGAGGTGCAGCATGCTAGCAACTGCACTTCCGAAAAGTAGATATGATATTGAAACGTCAATACGGCATAGATATGCTAGAGATGTTGACGCGTCCATGCCCCTGGAGGGGTCAAGGCAATTAACACATGGCCACGAACGGTTCGTGATTTTGTACTTCTATCGTGGTCATCAAGCAATTCGTCGGAGTTTAGACATGGAATAGTATTTTAGTTAATGAATATATTTTGGTTACGATGTCGCGAAATTTACAAATTTTAATCCAATGGCTTCCAGTTATTAAAAAACTGAAACGTTGACCATACTAGGTTGATTGAAATCGCAAAATCATTTCATATTTCGCACCCATCGTTGATTTTTACCAGAGACTCATAATATTAAGATCGCACGGGATTAAGACATGAACTTTTAAAGGTGTCGGAGCCTTACGATTCTTGTACCTAGTGATATACTGCATGCAGCCCTGTACTGAGAAAGCAGTGAAAATCAATGGACCTTGATCTTGAAAGACTTGAGAAATTTTAAAAGGGAGCAAGACCATTTGTTTTTAATCACTGACAAGCTTTATCTGTTTAGAAATTCTACGGGTCATATTAGTATCACAGGCGGACGAATTTGTCTACCTCTAGCTAGTAGTAACGTCGCAAATGGCAGTTCGAAACAGGATCACGCTCGTCGTATCAACCATGCGTATTCAGCATGCACTCATCTGGTACAGGAGTTTTCTCAATGCCTGCGTTCACGTTTTTGACCGTTGCGGTTATTCAGCAATTTGAATGCAGTGATTTTTTCCGTTTACATGCATTTCAATTGCTGAATAACCGCAACGTTCAAGAACGTGAACGCAGGCAATGTTGAGACCAAATTGGTCCTGTATTCCAACTGCAACACACACAGAAAAACATTTGCCATATAACTTAAAACTCATTTACTAAGAGATTAATGTGTCTTTTGATGCGCACGTAGTCCGGACTGCTGTGCGAATTCCTTACCGCACGTATTACAAACGAACTGCTTCACTTCCGAATGAATATACGCATGTTGTTTTAATCCCTTTCGTCGAGCGAAACTCTTATCGCAGATCGCACACTTGAACGGCCGCTCAGATGCATGCACCAATCGATGGCCTTTCAATGTGGCCGCGTCGTAAAATGCTTTCGGACACTGATCACATTTGAAATCCCGCACGTCGCCGTGACGTTTACTATGCCTGGCAAGAAGAGTTCGGGTGAAGAAACTGATGCCGCATTCTTCACACTGGTATGGCTTCTCGCCTGTATGTCGGCGTTGGTGGACATTTCGTTCGTTGCTTTGCACAAAAGTTTTATCACAGAATTTGCAAGCGTACGGTCTAATATTCAAGTGGGAATCGATGTGTTTTTTTAGATTTGACGATACGTTAAAGTCGCTTGGGCAGTGCGGGCATTTGTATGGACGTTCGCCCGTGTGAGAGGAGATATGCACCTGACGCCCAGTATGTGTACGAAACAATCGATCACAGTGCGGGCAAGCATACTTGGCGTCACCCTGATGTTCGATCTCCTGGTGTGCCTTGAGTAGCTCCCGATTTTCAAAGACAGCACGACAATATCGACATCGATCCTTTCTCGTAGGCGGCACAAATTTTTGGCCGTGAGCAATCCGGATGTGTTTGCGTAAAGAGCGTATATGACTGTAACTACAGTCGCATTTCGGACAACGGAACTTTCTGATGACATTTGAACGATTTCGGGTCCTTTTTATATTGGGGATATCTGAAGCTGTGTCTTTTAACTTCAGTGACTCCGATCCTTGAGACCCTTCCGTTGTAAATTCGGCATCGCTAGTATCGGTCTCCAATGAATTCTCTTCATCGTCCACATCGGATTCAGTTGCTTTAATGTTGTCTAGATCCGGTACAGTCAACTGAAAAAATATTATAAATAATTTAATCCAAAATCGTAAGATAATTTTTATTTGTTGATGCAATACCCACCTCATCATTTGACTTTTCCGGGTCACTTTCTTCAATGGTCTCGTAAACAGAATGAAATTCAAATTTTGGTTCAAAGTGCAGGTCGCGTATATGACTTTCGAATAGCACCCAGTTCTTGAAAGGATGGCTGCATAAAGTGCAGATCAAGATCAAATGGTCACTGTCGACGAAGAGCACCTCGCCGCACTTCGAATTCAATTCAACTTTGGTCAATTTTTCAACTTCTAGCGTTAGAATTTCTCCCGTGTAATTGTCGTCCTTTTCTACATCCTCTTCTTTAAGCTCTTGCAAGAAATTTGGAAAGAAAGACATATCTGATCAAAATGCACTGAAAACGCGCCTCGTATATTTAGGTTTATTTGTCATAAATGTTTTGTATGCAGCTGACAATCAACTTTCAGCTGACTTTTGGGAACGTTCAATGTTATGGACAAATCGGGGCACCGAAATTACTGCCCATTAAGGCCCTAACCAGATTGAACGCAGAATGCAGCAGCAGCGGCAGAAGCAACAACAACAGGTAGATCGGTCGCGGTGACGCAGCGGCGATGCCAGATCTACCTGTTGTTGCTTCTGCCGCTGCACTCTACGTTCAATCTGGTTAGGGCCTAAGGCGGCTATTACACTATAAAAGTTCTTTTACAAATATCTGTTATAAAAGATATGATCAAAGAACTTTTCTAGCGTAATAGCCGCCTAACAAAAGATCTGCCACATGAACGTTGCTTGTTTCAAGTACTTTTCTTACAAGAGAGAGAAGGGGTGCACCCTTCTCCCTTAAGCAGCTAATGTCTTCATAAAAGTTCTTTTAAAATATCGTTCGTCAAAGATGTTTGTAAAAGAACTTTTATAGTGTAATAGCCGCCTTAAGGTGGCCACCCATTGACGAGCACAACCACGACCAAACCATAGAGGAAGTATACCAAGCTTCCATCGAACCAACAAATATCATAGAACGGTGGAAAGAAATAGGGGGAATATTTTTTCCACACGTCCTATGAAATTGACGGTTCGATGGAAGTTTGGTCGTGGTTGTGCTCGTCACCTTTGCATTGGAACTTTGGCTCGAAACCTACGGTCGGTTTATTTATATTATTTTACGTTTACACTATCCCCAGATTACTTCATCTGCGCCGGCTGATTTAATCTGGAACTGTCAAATACATACAATTTTAAACTCACCACACCCAGATTAAGCAGCAGATGAAGTAATCTGGGGATAGTGTAAACGTAATTTTAAATAATAAAAAAAGAGGATTTGAATGGCAGAGGGAGAGGGAGAGGAAGTGCGCTCAGCGCAAACAAATACCCAATTAAAAATTGGAGTACAATTCTTTTTTAGTTTATTATTTGGCGTTAATATTATCTTTGAAAATATATCTTTTGGATGTCTTTTTAAAGAATACATTAGGATAATTTCCCCTTATCTTATTTTTGTTACAAGTAAAGACTGGTATTCAGGCATTGCCATCTAGAAATACAGGCCTCCGCGCAGCTGATCGTGTACAGCATTAATTCCTTTGCCAAGGCAGTGACTGCACACGACCATGTCCCCGGCACGACATGTTTACAATTAGAATTGCGTCAGACGGCATTTTAGGCCTTAACCAGATTGAACGCAGAATACAGCAGCAGCGGCAGAAGCAACAACAACAACAGGTAGATTTGTCACGGTGACACAGCGCCTATGACAGATCTACCTGTTGTTGTAGTTGCTTCTGCGGCTGCTGCTGCATTCTGCGTTCAATCTGGTTAGGGCCTTATAGCCCACTTATACGATGCAATCCGTCGTCAGATCGATCTGACGATCACAATATCGCACAGTGTGTGTGACTATCGTTGACGATTTTTTTGACAGTTCCATATAATTTCGATCGTCAGATATTTTCTGACGATCCATCGTCAGATCGATCTGACGATGGATCGCACCGTCTATGGCGGGTCTTAGTCTTCTTAAAACACAATTTCTGGACATTTCCAGCAATTTGGTCGAAGCCGCAGCCCGGGGATCAGTCGCAGAGTATCGTGGAATAGTTCACACTTGACAAAATACATCTTTTGACCGCACGACACACTTTCATCGCGCACATGTTTGTTTTCTCGGATCACTAGATGAAATTTTACTAACAAATAAACACTGAACGCGGAAAACGAAAACTAAACACGGAACGCACAAATACCAAGGACTCGCCGCCATCAGTCGCCGACCACTGGATTGTGGATACGATGAAGGAAGGAAATAATTGCGTAATTTAGCCGTCAAAATCAGCTGAGCGCAGGCCTGTATTTTTAGATGGCATTGGCTAAGTTCATATCACACAACAGTTGGCATACTGTTGCCAATTTGTTTTATGAAGTCTCTCCACTGAGCTTTTGATGGACGCAACATGCTGTGAAAAATGTCATTTTCTCCATCACAAAAATTTCTCCGCTGGCTGCGACCAGCATATGATGACAATCCTGAAATGACACTTGCACTGTCGTATTCATACGATCTTTCGTCAGTAGTCAGTTTTAAACTGGAAATTTGACATTTGATGGATGACTAGATGGGAGTGCAGTTCAGAACACAACAACGTGTTGCAAAGCTGCTTCGATACTGTTGCCTAGTTCCTCTATGCTGTTGCCGCAGCATGTTGCGATTCCGCTGTGTGTTATGAACTTAGCCAATGGCTGCGTTCCAAAAACGCCAGCGCTGAGTCAGCACCTAGAAGCGATTAGTGCTGCATGATGATTTGTCGTAGAAACCCGTGCGCTGAGCTAAGCGCTGAGGGTAAGCGCTTTCACTTTTGGTCAGAATAAAATTTTCTCGCTTTTCTGGCTCAGCGACATTTGCTACAATTGCCAAACTTTGACTCTAACCTCGGTTAATCGTGTTTTTATCGTAATTGTTGAACCTTATTGTGGGAAAGAAAGTTGATACCGTATCTTGTGTGTCACCTGGGACTAATTCAAGCAAGAAATTTCTAGTTTTCTGTGAAATGCCAAACTGAACATGGCATTTGACAAATGAGACAGCTGGCATGCCGTTTCTAAAACACGATAATGTGTGCGTTCCGAAGGAACTGAGCAGCTTCCGCTCAGCGAACATGTTCAGAACGAGCGGGTTCAGAAGTGACTGAGCAACTTCTGCTCGGGTGAGCATGATCAAATTTCACCGAGCAAGAAATATTTCTGCTCACTGATCAGTGCTCAGGTTCTTCTTTTTCAACCTCACGCTCATGTTGCGAGTTTCCGAGTTTTGACAGTTATCAAATTGGTTTTTGTGTTTTCGCCGTTTTCGGCTTCTAGTTCTTTGGTTTTCGGGTGCTTTTGAATTTGTTTTCACGTTGTTCGTGATTTTTGTAATGGACGGCGTGGGATTCATGTATTTTCCACTTTTCGGCACTTGACGTCTAAAATTGTCATCGTCAGTTTCAGCTGGTCGATTTGTCAGCTGGTGAAGTAGCGTTCAGCAGGTGCAGACTCCAAACCAAGCAGCTCCGGAACCGCTCGCGAGCAGTTGCAGAGCCGCTCGCGGCTTCTGCTCTTTTGCCACCTTCTGAACGCACTCAATAATCACAATGTGGTGGTCAGCAATTGTGAAGCGCTGACTAAGCGTGGACTCAGCGATTTTTTTTGGAACGCAGCCAATGCCTGCGTTCACGTTTTTGAGCGTTTCGGTTATTCAGCAATTCAAATGCATGTAAACAGAAAAATCAGTGATTTTTTACGTTTACATGCATTTCAATTGCTGAATAACCGAAACGCTCAAAAATGTGAACGCAGGCAATGTTTCTCTCGGGTAATTTCATTTCCTTCCATCTCTCTCTTCTCTGTCTTCAATTCATCTCTGACAGCTAAAATCAGCTGATAACAGTTGTCAAGTGACGAGTCTAAATAATTTAGAAAACAGAAGCGGCGGACTGACTACGTTTGCCTCACCTGTGGACTTCTGAAACACATCAGCGGTGACATCAGGAACAGAGCACGGCGTATATTTCAAAATGCCGAAAGCTAAAATTTCCAAGTGTCTTGTTAAAGAATGTCCGGGCGATGCAAAAATGTTCAAGGTGCCGTCCGATCCTGCAGCGTAAGTTGGTCATATTTCGTATTATCTTAGATTTGAATTAGAATAAAAGTAAAAACTATATAAGGTGCGTTCCGCTGCACCCCCGCTAATGCAAATTGGGAAAACGACTATTGTATGGTTATGGCTAGTTATGTGCCGCATTCAAAAGTTTTGTGCTCGACAAATAACAAAAAATATTGACACTTCAAAATGGGGGGTGTAGAGGAACGTTCCGCTACACCCCCCCCCCCCCCCCCCCACTAGAAATAATGAACTAATCTTATTCAAACCCGTGTCAGAGCTATGTGCTAGTTATGTGCTGGTTATTTTAGCCATGTCTGTCTGCCCGCCTGTCCGTTCGCACGATAACTTTCAATAGAATGAAGCTAGAGCCTTGAAATTTTGGTCACATTTTGGCAATATGATCTAGTTGGATGGTATTGAAAATGGGCATGATCAGGCCAGGGGAACGCGTACCTCCCCTACATATGTAAAATAATTAAATGTATCTATAACTCCCGATTGAATAAACATGAAAAGCTCTAGGTTTGGCAGTTTGCTTGTAAGGGTAATCTTATATTCTTCTGGAAAAATAAAAACGATCAGTTGAAAACTAACGGTAATTTTCTTACAAAGAACCCCGTACTACCCAACTTTTCAGGTCTTTTGTCTATAACTTTTGAACCAATTGACGTAGACACCTGATTTTTAGCATGTAACCCTGAGGTGAGAAGTTGCTTAAGGTTCTGTAATTTGGGCATAATCAGATCAAAGGAACGCCTACCTCCCCTACAAATTTCAAAAAATTTAATATTCCTTTAATTACGATAACTTTTGATAGAATGATACTAGCAAGTTGAAAAATTAGTGGAATGTTGCCAGGAAGCTTTAGTTAGTTAGTATTGAAAATGGGCAAGATCCGACCCAAGGAACCCCCACCACCCCTATAAATGAAACTTCAAATAAGCGATAACTTTTGATAGAATGAAGCCAGCGGCTTGAAATTTTGGTCAAATGTTTGAAGTAAGATTGAGTTAGTTGGCATTAAAGATGGGTAAGATCCGACCTAAGGAACCCCTACCTCCCCTAGAAATGAAACTTAGAATATGCGATAACTTACGACAAAATAAAGCTAGCGTCTTGAAATTTTGGTCAAATGTTTGTAGTATGATCCAGTTGGCTAATATTGAAAATACGTAAAATCCGACCAACGAAACCCCTACTTCCCCCACAAATGAAACTTCAAATAAGCGATATCTTTCGATAGAGTCAAGCTAGAGACTTGAAATTTTGTTTCAATGTTTGTAGGGTGATCTAATTGGTTGGCGGCAAGATCCGACCCGAGGAACCCCTACGTCCCCTACAAGTGAAACTTCAAATTAGCAATAACTTTCGATAGAATGAAGGTAGCGACTTGAAATTTTGGTCAAATGTTTGTATGTAGCAGGATCCAGTTGACTAATGTTGAAAATACGTAAAATCCGACCAACGAAACCCCTACTTTCCCTACAAATGAAACTTCAAATAAGCGATAACTTTCGATAGAGTCAAGCTAGAGACTTGAAATTTTTTAAATGTTTGTAGCATGATCTAATTGGTTGAAGGCAATGATGGGCAAGATCCGACCCAAGGAACGCCTACCTCCCCTACAAATGGAACTTCAAATAAGCAATAACTTTCGATAGAATGAAGCTAGCGACTTGAAAAATTCGACAAATATTTGTAGATTTTGTTAGTTAATTGATTTTGAGAATGGTGATGATCCCACTGAATGAGTGCCAACCTCCCTTATGAACTGGATATATAGGAGACAAACTTTTATTGCATATAAAAAAATAATAAATAACTGGCGCAACAGTCCAATTTGAACCACGGCCTCGAGATGAGTTAGCATCATCTCATTTTCTAGATCGTGACGGTTTTTGTCCAGAGGTATGTGATCAGCAACACGCTCAACCGAGTTATTTACCCCATAATGGGTACTCATTTAACAGCTGAGTGGGCTCATAGTCCGACACGTAAATCCCCGGAATCGAACCGGGGCCCAGTGCGTTGAAGGCGAACGTGTTAACCGTTGCGCCATCCGGACTACTATTGTACTTTAATGCATATGGTCGTTGCCAATTGGTACTTTTGGTATCACCACTAGGTCTGAACAAGTCTAAGGATATACGCTCCGGACTGGTTTTCTCTGCGAAAGTTTTTTGCTAGAACTAATAGTTACGGAGTTACAAGCAAAGGAAAAAAAGCAAAAAAAGAAACCATTTTACCCTCTCCCCCGCGCGAGCTCGCACCCCACCGGCAGAAAGTTTTGGTATATACATATATGTAGTATAGCCCGTTGTTGAGGTCAGCACTGAACCAGTTTTGTTTGCTTGTTTTTCCTGTTTATTACGATTTTTTCGTTTGTCCCAAGCTTATGAACCACTTCATTAAGCGCACACTATCGGGCAAACCACTTGATCTAGCAGATATTTTATACTGATGAGAAATGACACATTTGTTTTTCATGCATTTTTGGTGTTTCAAAAACTACTTCTTTATTTTTAATCATTGATTCGTTAAGCCACAATGGTTTAATTTCATTCATGAGATTGCATGCCAACGGATGTTCATGAAAAAACTTGGGGCATTCGTCGCGTTTACTTGGCAAATGTACATGAGGGGGCATACTGCGTATAGTGAGACACGGTGACGGATGATAGAAAAAAATTAAGTATAGGGAGCCAATATTTGGTGATCGTAGGAAAAACTTCAAGAAATTTTGAAACTTGACACGATTGTTGTTGGTGGAGGATATGATACTAAAAGTTTCTGCCGGTGGGGAGCGAGCTCGCGCGGGGGGAGGGGGTTAAAGGGGAGTTTTTTTTGTTTGTTTGTAACTCCGTAACTATTAGTTCAATCAAAAAACTTTCGAGGCAAAATTGAAGAGCGGAACATTCTTATACCCCCCCCCCCCCATTTTGAATTGCTAATAATTTTTTTAATTGACGAGCACAAAACTTTTAACTGCTGCACATAACTAGCACGTAACTCTAGCATGGGTTTGGATAAGATAAGTTCCATGGCCACGTTTAGACCGTGGAACTAAAAGTCGATTTAACTAAATCATTTTAGTGTTAGTACTTGTTGGTGGAGTGTTTATACCGACCATACGGAGAGGTACTTCTTCTTCTTCATTCTCCGTTGACAGCACAGATAAATTTTCCAAATATAAATTTTACGACAGAAAAAGGGTGGTATGCATAAAGTGAGTCGAGTGGAGTAAAGCTGAGTTGACAGAATTCCACTCAATTTTCACTATGGAGCGGAGAGTAGTTTTATGCATACAACTTTTTCACTCGATTCACCGAACATAGCAGACTCAGGAATGTCCTCAATAGACTTCACTCTTGAGTATATCCTCATTGTTATGCATACCACCCAAAGACTTTTTCTTGGCCGTGATCACGCACTGCTTTCTTGAAATTGCCAACAAAGCAAACGCCGAACAAAAAAAACGACTACAAAGGAAACGTCAACCACCGAATCAACATTAGCGATGACAGCGACATAGTCCCAATTTTTTTAGTGCAGTTCCGCATCGCTAGTAGAGATAAGCCAAGTCCAAAACTAACTAAATCGATACGTTTATATCGTCGAGAGTTAGATCGATTTAGTTAGATCTCGAAGATAGTCCCGCGGTCTAAACGTAGTGATTGTTTCTATTTGGGGGGTGCAGCGGAACGTTCTTCTACACCCCCCATTTTGAACTGCTAATAATTTTTTTAATTGATGAGCACAACACTTTTAAATGCGGCACATAACTAGCACATAACTCTGACACGGGTTTCAATAAGATCAGTTCATTATTTCTAGTGAGGGGGTGTAGCGGAACGTTCCTCTACACCCCCCATTTTGAAGTGTCAATATTTTTTTTATTTGTCGAGCACAAAACTTTTGAATGCGGCACATAACTACAATAGCACATAACTATACAATAATCGTTTTCGCAATTTGCGTTAGTGGGGGTGCAGCGGAACGCACCTAAACTATATGTACAATAAATATAAACAGTGGAATTATGGTTTCTGACTCCTTGTTCAAATGGTCCCAAAATTTGGTTTAAATGTATTTCTTAAGGTTTTCTAAATAAGGCAATTATAACGTCCTTCACTATTAAAATGATGGATCTTTTAAAGCCCTATTCACGTCTTCTTGCTTTTATAGTTACGCGCTTTGGTTGAAAATACTCGAACGTGAGGATCTTATCGGCATTCGTGCGAGACTTCAGGTTTGTAAAAAACATTTTCGTCCTGAAATGTTCAGTTCTGTTAGACTGCGCCGCACAGCGATTCCGTTTCTGGAAGAGAAAGAGAAAAAGGGTAAGTGAAATTTATTTAAACTACTTGGTGATTTCCTTGTTAGGAACCCAAAATGTAGTCAATAATATTGGTCGTTGCAGATCTAAAATTCAATGCTTCTAGTACTGTGCAAAATTTTTTGGCAAAAGCGAGCCCTTCAGTACGGATCGCCAATCGAATCGGAGATGTACAGATCCAAAGAGGTCAAATTGCTGGCAATAACTCGCATTCCATCTTGACAAAGGATTGTATCGATCACATAAATGACATTAAAAAGTGTGGAGAGATTCTTGTTGGACCGCAAGGAACTTTGACTTTGGTTTGCGCAATGTGTGCGGAACGTTTTGTAAACTTAGAGTCTTTCGGAATGCACATACAATCTCAGCACACCCAGACGGATCCAATTCCTGTTCAATTACCCCAACTCGGCGCCCTTAATGCCGACGTAGGTCACCCCATATCTGTAAGTATCCAATAAAACAATTTAATTATTTTCATTGGTAAAACTTGTCCTTTTTAGCATAATCTTATTAAAATCCCTCCAACGAAACCAAGTCACTCGTCGAGAGAAGTAGACAAGCAAGTTCAAAGTCAAACAAACAAACGAAAGGAACCTTCCGAAATAACAGCCGCCAACACTAAGACCATAGTATGTAAATTTTACGACAAAAGTGTTACAGATGTTTTCAAGTACATAGAGCATTTGAAGACACATTCAGGTCCTGTAGAGTTCACTTGCCCCTTGTGTCCGATGAAATTTCATAGCCCAAGCGGGCAACCATTACGTAACCAAGTAAAAAAGAAGTACAGGTGTTCAACCTGATCACTTCTAAGCGGCTGAAAGATACTAAGTTGAATAAAAATCCGGTTGTGCTCTGACCAGAATTAACACGGGCCTTCTGTCAATAGACCAAAATGCATAATTATAAGAAAGGCATCGAGCTGATTTTGTAGTAATCTAAAAAAAAAATAAAAAAATAAATTATTTTCTTTTTTGAACTTGGTTTTTTTCCATACCATAAGGTTGCCATCCGTCAGCTATCAGTTTCCTTCAGAATGGGTTAAAAACCTGTTTCGTCAATCGAAGTGAAACGTAAATTCGTCAGGTTCCTTGAGTTCAATACAATTTTACGAGTACTTAATCAGTTCAGTTTAATCGGAAACCATCATTTGTGTACAAATTTAAGGTTTCCGATTAGACTATCGGCTGCATTAAGTATTTTGATCGTATAGGAAAAACATATGGTATTAGGAAAAACACTTCAAATTCCAGTAAACGCAATGTCCATGTACTAGGCCAAATTGAGTTGAAAAATTCGGTACGTTCGGATTCTTCACCACAATAACGTGTCAGGCCACTATACGTAGGATTTGTACGCAGGGACGGGAAACTCTACCCTTGGCACTATTTAACTCGGGATATTTTTAGTTTTCGGGGCCCGGGGTGAAAAGATCGATGTTCACTCGGTTTTTTTGTCATTTATCGCTCGCGTCACCCCAAAACTCTCAAATTTGCAAAAAAAAAATAATTTTTTTTTAATTTTTAATTTTTTTTTCATATATTTTTGTTTTAATGATTTATACTGAATGTTTGGAATGCTCAAAACTGATCAAAACGCTGTTGCACGCAGAGCGAGCGAAGCAACCGTTCGTGTTTGTGCGATACTGAGGGTTGCGATCCCTTAGGCTGCGCGCACGTTAGCACACGTTCGCGTGTCGCGTTCACGTGTTTTATGTCAAACGGTTTGAGTCTATGGTTTCCAGCCAAAGACGCGAATCTGTCAATATGACAAATGCTCGGCTATTGTCGTATCAACAGATTGAGTTCATTATTGTGCTTTAAAATGGATAATTAGGTAAGAATTGGGTGGCAAAACAAACGACTGGGGAGTAGTAGGATGTGCATAAACACACATTTCATACTAAATTATTGGCTGTAACACTCAATAATCTGGTGATACGACAATAGCCGAGCATTTGTCAATTCGACAGATTCGCATCTTTGGTTGCAAACCATAGACTCGAACCGTTTGACATAAAACTCGTGAACGCGACACGCGAACGTGTCCCAACGTGCGCGCAGCCTTAAGCGCGGAGCGAGCGTAACAAGCGGAGCCCACGCAAGGGGATTTGCGAATATCTCAATTTTCAATGCCTCTAATATACCAAACATTTAGTATAAATCACAAAAAAAAAAATTAGAAAAAAAAGTAAAAAAAACTTTTTTTTTTGCAAATTCTAAACTTTTAGAGTGACGTGAGTGAAAAGTGACAAAAATCAAATCAAAAAAGAGGTTTCTCCAGCCCCGGCCCGAAAACTAAAAGGTTGTCCAAAAGGTGTATTGGACGTTTGACTTTTCATCATCGTGGCGCAACTGCCCGTCGCCGAACCTTGGCCGTCTGGATAATTTTCCTCCAACTGTCCCGGTCGAATGACTGCATCCTCCAGTTTTGAAAGCCCAGTAGTTCTTGCGTTTGTGCACCAACTAAGCCTTCCCATCGAGCTCTCTCGGTCTCCCTCTTGCCTTTGTTCCGCTGGTGCTACTTTTGAAAACTCGCAAACGTGCCATACACACGCCGATCGATCGGTCGATCTGAGCCTGTGTATGCGCTTATCGTTGGCAATTTTTTTGACAGTTCCATATAATTTTGATCAGCTGATATTTGCGGCGATCCATCGGCCGATCGATCGGGCGACGGGTCGCTCCGTTTATGTGGGGTATGAGAAGCGATTAGTGCTGCATGGCAATTTGTCGTAGAAACCCTTGCGCTGAGCTAAGCGCTGACAATAGGCCGGCCGCATCTTGGACGTAGGCAGGGCAGCACAGCGCAGCGCGCACATGGCATTGCTGTTGTAACAATTGTCAAAATTTGATTTTACAACAACGATGCCATGTGCGCGCTGCGCTGCCCTGCCAACGTTCAAGATGCGGCCGGCCTAATCCACTGCCATCTTTACTCTCAGGCCGGAGTGTCAGCTGATTGTCAAAGCACTAACGACATGACAAGCAGTCAACGAAGTCTGAACGCGTGCGGTCGCCCGGTGAAATATCGGGATAATTGTGTGTAAAAGTGAGTTTAGTGCCGGAATTTTAAGTGTAACTAAAAGAAGTGGCTATCAGTGCCGTGTGAAAGTAAAAAAAAAAACGTGAAGTGCCGGGAAATATCGAGTAAAATGGTGTATTGAAAAGTGCGAGGTTAGGAAAGTGCGACACGGGAAATTTCGCATTTTTCGTTTATTTTCCGGCAATTCGGGAAGTGTGAATGGTACAGCACTACTCTGGGACGAATCCTCGGGCCGGTGAGTTTAGTGGAAACTCCCGGAAGTGCCCCAAAAAGTGAATTTAAAGTGGTTGTCAAATGACAACATTACAGGTGATTTCCGGCCTTTTCATCGGAATTCATAGGGTAAGTATGCGTTTTTTGTTGTGGTAGAATTTAAGTGGATTGATGCGCCCCAAAGTGTGGATTTTGACCACGATGTTGACGAACCGGACGAAAGTTTCACTGCTAGGCATCTAGTCCTGTCAGCTGCAGTGAAACTTTCGTCTGGCTCGTCAACAACGCGTTTAAAACCCGTATTTTGGGGCGCATCAATTCACTAAAATTTTTGCACAACAAAAAACGTATAATTACCCTATGAATTCCGATGAAAAGGCCGGAAATCACCTGTAATGTTGTCATTTGACAACCACTTTGAATTCACTTTTTGGGGCACTTCCGGGAGTTTCCGCTGAACTCACCGGCCCAAGGATTCGTCCCAGAGTAGTGCTGTACCATTCACACTAGCCAAATTACCGGGAAATTAACGAAAAATGCGAAATTTTCCGTGTCGCACTTTCATAACCACACTCATGTCTCGCGCACTTTCGAGCAGTTCATTTTGTTCGGAAGTTCGCGGCACCTTGCGTTTTTTTCACTTCTAAATATCAGTGACAAGCACTACTTTCAATTGCACTTAAAATCGCGACACTAAAATCACTTTTACGCACGAAAATCACCAGATTCCAAGAGGTCGACTGCACGCGTTTTTCACTTTGTTTACATATGGTTCACTGCTTGTCATGACGTCATTACTTTGACACTCCGGCCTGAGGATAAAGATGGCGGTGCCTAATCGCAAAATTTCTGGCTCAGTGCAATATTTGACACTTACGACAAGTGTCAAATTTCAATTTTAACCTCGGTGTTCTTGTGTATGGTCGATAATCGTGTTTTAACGTAATTGTCAAACCTTATTGTGGGTAAGAAAGTTGTAACCATATTTTGTGTGCCAGCTGGGACTCATCAAACCAAGAAATTTTGAGTTCTCTGTCAAATGCCAAACTGAACATGGCATTTGACAAATGAGACAAACGGCGTGCCCTTTCTAATAGCCCCCATATACGATCCAATCCGTCGTCAGATCGATCTGACGATATTTTGATCGTCAGATCGATTGCACAGTGTATGTGACTATCGTTGACGATTTCACCGATCTGACGATCAAATTTTATCTGCCGATTTTTTGGTGCGATTTTACTGCAATCCGTTGGTCTGTCGATCGATTGGATGGTGTATGTGATTATCGCATTCACTTGTCAAATTTTCAAATGACTCAACTATGAATTTGGGGAATTCTGATGATTTTAAATGGCTCTGCAATGGAAATATCAAATATGTAGCATACGCAAATGCCACAAAAATCCAAAAAGTTTACAAAATTTAATGCATTTTGGATTGGGAGTGAATCATAACCTATTTCTTTTTATAATAATAATAATAATAGTTTATTTCCCATCCATTACATTCCGAGTTGCAACAAAGAAAAAAGAAAATTAATTCACATAGTAATAACTTAAATATTAAAAATTAATTCATTCAAAATGTTCATATCTAGATTTGGGCATCCCAAAAAGGCAAAGCTCGTGCTTCGGGATTGCCAGTGTTGAACCTTATATATGATATTTGTTTCTATTTTATAATATTGCCATTATTACTCCTTATTATTCATTTTTTTTAATTATACTTTAGTTAAAATTAGTGCTTTAATTATTCTCAAAGATGTATTCTTTTAGAGCCTTTTTGAATTTATTAAAGTTATTCAGCTGACGGATGTTCGTTGGTAAACAGTTAAATAATCGCGGTGCAACATAAAATGCATGACTAGCAGCCACTGTTGTCGAAAATCTTGGTTCATGCAGAGCTCCCCGGAACTCATCCTTTCTCTCGCGGGATCGTTTCGTTTTCGTTTGCATCGCGTGAGTGCAATATTCACCTCCTCTCGTGCACCCTGTTCCATCTACCCGTTCGGTACGGTTTGCAGACTGCAGCCTATCGACATTTCTCTGAGTAAGTTTCTGCTAATCGCAATCACGCTTCCCACCATATTTTCCCAATCGGACGTGTATTGTGTTTGTGTATCTATTGCAAAATCGCTCCCACACTATCCGCCTCATCCCGCCCCTTTAATCAACAGTCCGGGCCCGGCACACACAATCCGTTTCTCAAGTAAAGCGTGCGACTCTATGCGATTGTGTCCGGCAAACAGAAAGGGAAACTAACAAAAGTAAACAAAACATTCCAGCACACGCCCAAAGAGAATGCACAAGAAAAATTTTGGAATTTTTTCAGAAGGGGGGGGGGGAATCAAAATATCGTCAGATCGATCTGACGACGGATTGGGTCGTATATGAGGGCTATAACAAGCACGACTTTCAATTATACTTAAAATTGCGACGCAAAACTCACTTTTACGCACGAATATCGCGAAATTTCAAGAGGTCGACGGTACGCGTTCTTCACTTTGTTTACAAATAGTTCACTGCTTCTCATGACGTCATTGCTTCGACACTCCGGCCCGTTAGTAAAGATGGTGGTGGTAGCAGCACCGCCATCTTAACTCTCAGGCCGGAGTGTCAAAGCAATGACGTCATGACAAGCAGTGAACCATATGTAAACAAAGTGAAGAACGCGTGCAGTCGACCTCTTGAAATTTGGCGATTTTCGTGCGTTAAAGTGATTTTAGTGACGCGATTTTAAGTGCCGTTGAAAGTAGTGCTTGTCACTGATATTTGGAAGTGAAAAAAAACCCAAGGTGCCGCGAACTTCCGACCAAAATGAACTGCTCGAAAGTGCGCGGGACATGAGTGTGTTCATGAAAGTGCGACACGAAAAATTTCGCATTTTTCGTTAATTTTCCGGTAATTTGGCTAGTGTGAATGGTGCAGCACTAACCTGGGACGAATCCTTCGGCCGGTGAGCTCAGCGAAAACTCCCGGAAGTGCCCCAAAAAGTGAATTCAAAGTGGTTGTCAAATGACAACATTACAGGTGATTTCCGGCCTTTTCATCGGATTTCATAGGGTAATTATACGTTTTTTGTTGTGTAAAAATTTTAGTGAATTGAGGCGCCCCAAAATACGGGTCTTAAACGCGTTGTTGACGAGCCAGACGAAAGTTACACAGCAGCTGACAGGACTAGATGCCTAGCAGTGAAACTTTCGTCCGGTTCGTCAACATCGTGGTCAAAATCCACACTTTGGGGCGCATCAATCCACTTAAATTCTACCACAACAAAAAACGCATACTTACCCTATGAATTCCGATGAAAAGACCGGAAATCACCTGTAATGTTATCATTTGACAACCACTTTGAATTCACTTTTTGGGGCACTTCCGGGAGTTTCCGCTAAACTCACCGGCCCGAGGATTCGTCACAGGTAGTGCTGTACCATTCACACTTCCCGAATTGCCGGAAAATAAACGAAAAATGCGAAATTTCCCGTGTCGCACTTTCCTAACCTCGCACTTTTCAATACACCATTTTACTCGATATTCCGGCACTAAACTCACTTTTACACACAATTATCCCGATATTTCACCGGGCGACCGCACGCGTTCACACTTCGTTGACTGCTTGTCATGTCGTTAGTGCTTTGACAATCAGCTGACACTCCGGCCTGAGAGTAAAGATGGCAGTGGTAGCAGTCATTACAAAGCCAAAGATCCCTGTACAAAATTATTTGTACTGAGTTCCACCTCTTATCTACTTCCTCTATGGCCCCGCCACATATTCAGCAATTCTCCGTTCTGCAAAAACGTACAGCAGATTCAGCACGACTAAGCACAATCTGTACTTGTCATGATAAGGTGATTTGTAAACAGAACTTCCTTCACATCGTGGGCTGGATCGTGGTCAAAGTAGTTTCGAAATTATGGAGCATTCTACTGAATTTTGTAGCGAAATTGAAATAAAAAAAGAGGTGGTGTATGAGCCTGACTGCAGCAACTGGACGTCGAGTGCGACTGACGGCCAGGAGGATACAATACGTAATTTGGAGGATACAAAATGTGGCGAAATTCTTGTTAGCACTCTCGGAAATTTAACTTTAGTTTGCGTCATGTGTAGGCGAAGTTTTGTTAATTTGCAGTGCTTCGGACTGCATATACAATCGCAGCATTTCGAGGTGCAGATTGATCTAAATGCTGTCAACCCAATTTCATTGAAAGTAGAATCCACTGCCAACAATGGATTCAATTCGCCTTCGCCGGTAAGTACTTACCATAGTATTTTAGACGTAGGTAGTATCTCTTAAAGGTATGTGCTCCTCGAGATGACGATATTTTAAAAGAACTTTTATGAATGATATTAGCCGCCTAAGGGGGAAGGTGTGCAAGCATGTGTAACGGACGGTTTGGTGGGCACCCGAAGATGCCCGTGGGGACGGAGCCTAAGGTAGTTTAATTGACCGTGAAGGTCGGGCTGTGCCATCTGGCGAAGAAAAATGCCCCTCAACGAGCTAAGCAGCGGCCTATGCTTGCTGTAGCTCAGTTCGGGAGATGTGGGCGGGGTTTTTGCCGCTCGTTGCCCCTGTCCTTTACGTATTAACAAAAATTCATAGGCCTGGGGAAGACAACACAAACAGGGGAGGTAAAAATGGGAAATAAAAAAAAATAGTCGATAAGGATGGAATGGTTGGCGGACGGGTCAGACACCCACGGGGTTGCACCTGGATCCGGGTGTAATGGGACCTCGGCTTCTGGTTTCGTTCCACCAACAGATCACTACTCATCAGGTGCTGCCTCGATCTGTCGGTGGGAGCAGCACTACCAGACCATAATATGGTTCATAACAGGTGGTTCATTACACATGTAAGAAAAGCACTTGAAACAAGCAACGTTCACGTCGCAAATCTTTTCTTAGGCGGCTATTGCACTAGAAAAGTTCTTCGAAAATATCTTTTACAAACGATATTTGTAAAAGAACTTTTATAGTGTAATAGCCGCCTTAGGCGCGGTGCACACTGGAGAAACCAGTTTCATGAAACTTGAAACTAAGTTTCGTGAAACCATTAGATATAAAACATAGGAAGGAGCACACTGGTTTCTTAAAACTGTAGTTTCACGAAACTACAATACACTGGACAGCAAATAAACCGGACCACCCACCACCTTGGAACTCTAATCCAATTTTCTCAAAAAGTATAAAACTTACAACTATCAAAGTTATATCTACAGAAAGTGCGTTTCGTGACGATTCAACTTAATGGAAACTCATTGGGATTTATCAATTTATTAAGCGTTTTTTGAGGATTTTACAAAGAAGAGTCGTGTTCTAGTCGTGTAATCACCAGAAAAAAAAAAAATAATTTAAGCCGAAAACAAAGAAAAAATTGAAAAAAAGTTTTTGGTCAGTATTCAGTGTTCCCTCCCCTTGCTCGAATAACTGCTATCATCCTCGTATTCATAGACCTCACGAGGCTGACGATGAAATCTCGGGGAATTGCATTCCACTCCTCTCCAATTACGATTCGCAGCTCTGGAAGCCTTGTTGGAGCAGGTACCCGGGCTATAATTCGACTTTTCAGCTCATCCCATAAGTGTTCTATCGGATTCAATGCCGACGTCGTGTAGATACTGGGTCACCACATGAAGAACATGAGGCCGCACATTATCATGCGTCAACTGGATATCCTGCCCGATATAACCTTCGTAAGGAACCACATGGTCTGCGAGGATTTTAGTGATGAAGCGATGAGAAGTCAATCCACGTGTACGGCCCGTCGGTTCGATGAAAACTAACGCTGTACGTGCGGTTAGCGAGATGCCGCCCCAGACCATCACAGATCCTCCTCCATAAGCAACAGATTCCTCGACGCAACTGAGAAAAACGTTCTCCAGGGCGACGATATACTCTCTGACGTCGATCATTTCCATGTAGGCTCACCCTGGTCTCATCAGTGAAGAGTACATTACCCCTCTGTTCTAACGTCCAATCCCTATGCTCTCGAGCAAATTCAAGCCGTGCTCGACGGTGGGCTACAGTTAATGCTGGATCTGTTGCAGTTCTCTTTGAAGTCAGGTTCCGTTCAGCAAGTCTTCTTCTGACGGTATCTGAGCTTATGACCACTTGGCGTTCGTCACGCAGACTTTGTTGGACTTGAACTGCGTTGAGACGGCGATTTCGCAGAACAGTAAGTTGGATACAACGATTATCTGCTGCTGATGTAACCCTAGGTCTGCCCGTTCCTGGACGGCGATCGAATGCTCCAGTCACGGGTCACTCCGGTGCGTAGAACCGCCTGCCGTGGGAGCATGGTAAGAATCATCGCTTCGAGGAATTCATTCCGTGCACGATCGCCGATGAGCTTTCATCGCAATGCTATCGTCGGTGAGCTGACGTCGCATTGGTCGCCCGGAGGAACACAGACTTTTAGGCACCATGAAATAGTGCATGCGGAAACTGTGCATGCATGTACATTTTCGGTTTGAAACCGGATGTGTGCATGCATGCTGATAATGGTTCAGGTTGCCTCCGTTGCACGCAAAGCCAGCGAGGTGAACTTTTATGTTTGTGCAATACTGAGGGCTTTCAGACAAACAAAAACGCTCGCTTTGGACGCAACAGCCTTTCGAGTGGGCTCCGCGATTAAGAGTTCATAATCCTTAGGCCCGTTTTCTCAATGTCTGGTTAACGCTAACCGGAAGTTTAATTTATCGAATCGATAAATCAAAACGGTTGATACGAATTCGTTAGGTAGCATTTTTAACGTTTGTACATTGAAATGAGTTAATAATTGATTAATTAACCCATTTGAATGAATAAACGCAAAAAACTCTAGCTGATTAATTCGTATTAGCCGTTTTAGTTTATCGATTCAATAAATTAAACTCCCGGTTAGCGTTAACGAGACATTGAGAAAACGGGCCTTATGGCCGTTTTCTCAATGGTTAAATCTTATCCTGTAGATAAACGCTAACCGGCCCTCATCTTCCAGTTAAGAATTTGTCGGACAATAATTCCAAACAGCTGATACGTACTGCTGAGATTTTGACAGCTAGAACTGTTTACGTTCGCACATTCAAATGAGACAATTAAACTGGTCACAAGGAACAGAGTTCTGGATATTAATTCGAAGGGGTTGCTTTCAAAGGGGGCCCGTGATTTTCAAAAATAAATGTGTTTTGGTTTCATTATGGTTGTAATGAACCATATTTTGGTCTGGTAGTGCTGCTTCCACCGGCAAATCAATGGCAGCACCTGTTGAGTAATGATTTGTCGGTGGGACGAACCAGAGGCCGAGAGACCCACTACACCTGGACCCCGATGAGAGCGAAAGGGCATCTGGGCCATATTATTTCCCATTTTCGCTTCCCCTATTTGTGTTATCTTCCAATGCCTATAAAGTTATATTAATACGTAAAGGACAGGGGCAACGAGCGGCAAAAACCCCGCCCACGTCTCCCGAACTGAGCTACAGCAAACGTAGGTCGCTGCTAAGCGCGTTGAGAGGCCTCTTTCTACGCTAGATGGCACGGCCCGGCTCGGTCACCATGCAACCTTAGGCTCTGTCGTCACGGGCATCTTCAGATGCTCCCCAACCCGTCCATTACATGGTGCTTTGAACTAGAATACATTACAAGTTCTGTAGTGTTTTGAGACCCTATAGCGCTAGTGTCGGGACCCTAAGCTACAATACAATACATTACACACGTTCGCGCTTGGTGGCGGTGGTCGTTCGGTCACCGCTTTATGATACTAATCTAGAGCTCGGAGTTCAAATCTCGGCGCGATCAAAAACTGCCTGTGGGTACTAGTAGAACTCTCACAGTACTCCGAGCTTGTCAGTATAAAGACGGTGCGGATAGGAGGTGCATGCTAGCAACTGCACTTTCGAATAGTAGATATGCTACCTCAACAACGCATAGGAACGCTAGAGATGTTGACGCACCCGTGCCCCTGGACTGGACTGGACCGAATGCCCGATGGGCCCCACCCTTGACGAACATTTCTTAAAACCGGCGAACTCATCTTCCTAAGTGCAAAAAGTTAAGAAAGTTCTTGTAAAGTGATTTACATAATGTATTTCAATATATTTATGTCATGACCGCGGCATTCTAGCGTTTTCAAATATTGAGTTGCTATATGGGGCCCCCAAGATGTATGTAGAGATGTATGGGCCCCCAAAATCTATGGAATCCTAGGATATATGGGACTTCCCATGATGTATTGGGCCAACTAGAGATGTAAGGGGCCCCAAGGTGTATGAAATTTCTATATGGGCACCGAGAATGTATGGGGCTCACCAAGAGATGTATATTACTCTAACCCCTTGTGGGGCATAGCGTGTCAACCGTTCCATGTGGCCCACTTGACGTTTCGTTGGCATAAACTAGTTTCGCAGAATGCAGTTGCCAGCATGTCCTGCTCCCCCATTTAGCCGCGTACCTGCGGCAAATCGGGAGATGCTGTGGCTTATTATTATACACACACCACAGGGGGAAGACATTACAAACATTCATGGCCACGAACGTCGTCGTAAACGGGATTCGAACCCGAAACGCCAGTAGTCAAACATGAGACTGACGCCTCTACGCACTGAGCTACGGGTCGCCCCAAGATGTATGAAATCCCAAGGTATATGGGCTATACTCTTTTTTCATTTTTATTTTAAATCTATAACTTTAGATTTCCTTTCGGGGGCCCTGCACACCGAAGGAGGACAGTAGACTTGTCTCTAAATCTAAAAGAGCTGCTGCTGTATAAAATAGAATAAACAGTTCGCCTATAATATTTTTTTCTGCTATGCGATTGTCTTCCATACTGTATATGTATATTTAATAAGCATTCACACCATTCTTTTTTTAGGACAATTATAAAAAACATGGTATTAAAACGGAGTCTCCAACCAAAGATCATCCGCTAACGATAGTTGAATCCGCACATTTAGAAAATAGAAACGATGTCAACAACGCAGACGAGTATGAACACATCGCGGAACCTAACCTTGTCGAAACTGATCCGAATAACAAATCCCCAATTGAAACGATTAACGAACATAAGAAGTCTGAAACGAGTAACTACAACGAAGTTGCAGATACTCAGTCCAATTTCTCAGAACTAGATGTTCAGCCAGAGTCGCAGACGGAAAAGCGTTTCGCATGTCCATTCTGTCAGAAGAGATTTACCACTCGAGCATCAGAGCAGTCACACATTAACACTCACATGGGTAAGCGTCCTCATAAGTGTCCTCTTTGTCCGAAAGCATTCGCCGACGTCTCAAATCTCAGACGACACAAATCGTTGCATTCACAAATCAAACAACACAAATGTAAATATTGCAACAAATCCTTCGTTCGGCAAGACACAAAGACACTTCATGAAAGGACACATACTGGCGAGAAACCCTATGCATGCCCCTTATGTGATAAGCGCTTTACATCCGCGAGTTCATTGAATGGGCACAAAATAAGCCACAATAATACTAGAAGTCACAAATGTGGGATTTGCAGAAAAGCGTTCCTTACTGACAGGAATTTGCGAAGACATATGCTTATTCACAAGAAGGATTCCGGAGTGCAGGTCGAAATCAGTCCAGAAAACGAAAACGAACCCTACTTTACCTCATTTATTGAAGATCTACCTTCTTGGGTAGGTATCCGATGAATTGACTATCTCTCGACCATTGATTAATTTTTCACTTTCTAGGACAATGAAGATACACAACAAATTGAAAAAGAACTCATTCCGAAAGACTGTCCATCCCTGACAACAGTTGGTTCGCCTAATTTAGGGAATAAAACAGAACTTGAGAGCTGGGACGAAAATTCCAACGACAACGAAACTGATTCTAGGCTAAATCCACCGTTTCTAGAAAGACTTGAATCGCCCAACTTAGGGATTAAAATACAACCTGACAACAGTGACGAAAAGTTATACAAGCACATCGCTGATCCTAATATCAATCCCCAATGCGAAGCGGTTGACGTTTCTCGAAACACAGCCTCTCAAGCACAAGATTGGATATTTTAGTGTTGTGACCAAACTTTCAATCGTGTTAACAAATTTATGGAGCACATCGATTGCACACATCTGGAAATCGATTTGTTTGCCCCTTTTTGTCCGAAAACATTCCACAATCGATCGATACGACAGTCACACATTAACATTCACACGGGCGGACGTCCTTACAAATGTTCTTATGGCTCGTTTACATTTGCCAGTGCACCGGCATGCCAGTAGACTTGTCGCCAAATCTACGAATGACAAGAAACATACGTTCGCAAGTTCTCTACTGGAATGCCAGCAGGGAATCAATTGGCCCGGGAGGCCAGCTACTTGCAAGGTGCCGTGCGGGTTTACTGGTCTGGCAGTTCACAGGCACAGGTGTTTACACATATGCAACTGACAGCTTGCTAGTTACTTGCAAGGCACTTGCAATGCCTGTAAAATGTACGTACTAGCACGGTATACTGGCATGTGTAAACGCTACTTTACTGTCCAAACACATTCGCTGACGTGTCCAATTTCACCCCGGAATTATACTGTGCGCGAATTACATCCACAGGTCGCAGTCAACGAAAATCAGCTGTTCAGCCTGTTATAGTTAAAGGCGCGTTGACATGATCAAATTACGGTTTGACAAACCACCTATTTGAACGTGTGAACAGGTTGACAAACTGGTTTGAAGTCTTGTGCTCCTGTCAAACCGTAGTTGGACGGTGCTCAACTTTTCACCAAATGCTAGTTTGTCAAACCGTAGTTTGATCATGTCAACGCGCTTTAAATCTCTTGTTCGTGTTCGTTTGACACATTTGAGCTGTGAAAAACTGGCTTCCTAACAAACTTGAAACACTTTTTTGAATCAGGAATAGAAATATGCACTCCCAAGCGCATAACAGTAACTTAAAACAAAACAAGTGATCGCCCACAGTTTTAAAATACATGCATATGTGAATTGACACTTCGCGGCTCGTTGCGACAAAGTTGAACCCGTCTCAACTTTCGCGATGTGAGCGACGTGTCCGCGCACAGTATACTTATAGCCATCTGAAATACATTGGTTCAACTTTATTTGACAGCAGAAGCCGCGTTGTTCACGCAGACTATAATTCGGCCATCAGGCGTCATGAATCGGCGCATTTAAATATCAAGAAGCACAAATGTAACTATTGTGATACATCCTTCAGTCGATGATTTCACAGAACATTGCACGAGAAAGGCCCTAACCAGATTGAACGCAGCGGCATCGGCAGCAGCAGTGGCGGCAGCAATCACAACAACAGGTGGATCTATCGCGTTGACACGGCGGCGGTGACAGGTCGCTGTGTCATCGCGACATCTACCTGTTGTTGCTGCCACCGCTGCTGCTGCGTTCGATCTGGTTAGGGCCAAAAGGACAAACACTGACAACAAGGCACATATTGGTGAAAAAATGTACCCGTCCGCCGGAGTGTGGTAAGCGACTTAGAAGACGAGAAGTATTTAGAAGGCATATGCGTGTCTACACTAAAATGCCCGATCCACTGTGATCAATACGGAGTGTTAGGCTCACTTAATTGTATTTGAATTTTCTCCCGCCTCTAATTGAATATTGTGAACGTAACGTCGATTGTGAATTCTTTACATTTCCGGTTACTCTGTCAAATATATTGCTCGGACTAGATCTGTCGAAAAGTAAAGACGAAACCGGATTTTTTTTAGAATATAATTTGAGAAAATAAAAAATAAACATCAATTATTTTTATTTACTAACCCCTCTATTTTAGTCGCCTTCGACGAATGGTATTGCTCCTTCCTGTGGCATCGGTTTTGAGGGGGAATTTACCTCGGAATTATACTGTGCGCGAATTACGTCCCCAAGTCGCAGTCAACGAAAATCAGCTGTTCAGCCAGTTATAGTCAAATCTCTTGTTCGCGTTCTTTTGACACATTTGAGCTGTGAAAAACTGGCTTCCTAACAAATTTGAAACACTTTTTTGAATTAAGAATAGAAACATGCACTTCCAAGCGCATAACAGTAACTTACAACAAAACAAATGATCACCCACAGTTTTAAACCACATGCCTATTGTGAATTGATACTTCGCGGCTCGTTGATTGCGAGAAAGTTGAGCTCGTCTCAACTTTTGCGACGTGAGCGACGTGTTGTTCGCGCACAGTATACTTATCGCCATTTGAAATACATTGGTTCAACTTTATTTGGCAGCAGAAGCCGCGTTGTTCGCGCATACTCTAATTCAGCCATTAGACCCCGTGATAAGAAAAACTGTAGGTTCTATGAATCCTTTTTTTTACTTATTAGCTTATCTCTGGAGCGTGAAAAAAGCCACAGCCTTTCCGGGGTTGTATATTATATATATATATAAATATATATTGTAATGTTTCCTGACCGAACCCGGGATCGTTAAATATTCTTGTGCCGAATATGAAACACCCTGAAATGCATGTAAACGGAAAAAATCACTGATTTTTTCCGTTTACATGCATTTAAATTGCTGAATAACCGAAGCGCTCTAAAATGTGAACGCAGGCCCTGTCTCTATTCTTTGGTAGGGCTACCAATTTACGAATGCAGGCGTACAAATCATATTCAGCAGTCCGTTGTAGAAATCAACACGACAGACTCAGCACTTTTTCTCGTAGATGACAGTTGTCATTTAGATTATGTTGTTCTGTTGTGCTTGTGTTTCGGTCGATTTCGCGCAGGGAATTTCATATTCTTTGAATTGCAGTAGACAATTTAGCTATTATGGAGGTTGGATCGTTCGGTGAAATTGAGATTAAAAAGGAAGAAGTGCATGAGTCTGAATATAGCAACTGGACACCGAGTGCAACTGGTCGCGAAGGCGAAGATAAAAAGTGTGGGGAAATTCTCCTGAGCCCCCACGGAAATTTAACTTTTGTTTGCGTCTTGTGCATGGAAAGTTTTGTTAATTTACAGTCCTTCGGGCTGCATATTCAATCCAAGCATTTGAAGGTGCGGACCGAGTCAAATATTACCGATCCCAGTTCATTTAAAACATATCCGATCGTCGAAGAAAGAGCTCACTCATTTGTAAGTATGATCCTTCCTCATTAATAAGTGGTGTGATTACTTTGGTCGCGTTTTAGCGAGAGACCTGGTATCACTGATCTAGTAAATGGAAATTAGCAACATGATGGAATGTTTTGTGTATCCGTAAGTGGAAGAAAAACGTATTAGGGAGATTCATCAGTGTCGTAAACGTAAATGCGTGAACTTCTGTCAACCCCATAGTAAAATGAGAGAAGTTTACAACTTTACGACATTTACGATGTGAGCATATCTGAACCCGACTCATACCGAAACATCTACATAGGAAATTCGAGTGCACAATTAGAACTGACCGAGTTTCTTTATCCCTGTCGCTTGCTAATTGAACTGGTATATTCATCGGGCGACGCATCGTGGTTCGCGCCTTGGGTAATGGTGGGTTTTCCACTGTGGGATGATTGAGCGAGCATTCTACGGCGATATACTAAAGGCCCCATTTTCCAAGTTGCGGGATACCGCTACGTCTTGCGGTATAGACTGCCTCGAAAGCAGTCTGTACCGCAACACGCAGCGGTATGTTGAAGCTTCGAAAATACGAGTAGGAAAAGGATTTTGAGGTAGTCCGTTCCGTAGCATGCAGTGGAGTTCCGCAGCTTGGAAAACGAGGCTTTAGGATTACAACCCCCGGTAGCGAAGTGAGCGAAGCCCACGCAAGGGGAGTAATGGGAGTAAGCTTTGAAGAGAATCAGAGGAAATGAAAAAGAGGGAGAGAAACGAAGTAATTCGGCAGAAGTGAGGAAGTAGGAAGGGGGATGGAAATTTGACATCTCTTGTGCTTCTATATGGACCGGGCGGGTGTTCCGCGGCAGAGAGACAGACTGGAATGTTATTGTTCCAATAGGAGAAGTAGGAGAGGGGATGACATCTCATGTGCTTACTGTGCTTTTATGTAGACTGCGCGGGTGTTACGCAGTGGAGGGCGTGTGTTTACTTTTTACGACTGGAATTGCTTCAAATAGTTTAGTGTTGAATATATGCGGATTGCTCCTCCATAGATTCTCTATGGGATTAAGAAATCCACTCAAAATAAAATCCACTATTTGTCGAAGACGCGAACCACTATGCTACGCCAGGTCAAGTAGGAATGTTCCATTGAACTAAATCGAAAGTGATAGGCCGTCACCCTGTGTGTGATGTGATGTTTTCTTTCAGAAATAATGATTTGGGGAAACGAATTAGAATTTTCTTCTGGTCAATTTTCCCTTTAAATATCCGGTCAGTTACAGCGACACACTCCCTTTCTCCCTCACTTACGGATATACAACAGAGAGAAAACCTAGCTCTTCGAACTGTAATAATATTTTATTCTTATGAATGCAGTACAATGTTACTTAGTAGCAACGTCTTTATTTTACAGAACCTCTCGCAGGTTTATAACATTCTCATTAAATGTTTTTTTATTACTATTATTCTATTTACATAAAGCTAACACGTCGAGTTGAAACGGAGGCCAAAGTCGATCGGTCTCCAATAATCTTCGATTCACAACGCTTAGAGCATCAAGAGAGTCTAGATGAGCCTCACAACGCAGACAATTCTGATCATATTAAGGATCATCAGAACGAAAAAATCCATCCCAATTACAACACCGCAAATAAAACGATTGAAAAACATGAAATGTCAAAATTGACGGCGATATGCAAATATTGTGAAGAAAACTTCCCAGGGAAGTTCGAACTTAAGGAGCACCTGAGAACACACACGGGTCCATTGCGTTACATTTGTCAGTTTTGTCCGAAAAAATTTGCCAACCGAGCCCTGCGTCAATCACACATTAATAGTCACACGGGCGAACGTCCGCATAAATGTTCGTATTGTCCAAAAGCATTTGCCAACCTCTCTAATCTCAGGTCGCATGAATCGAGGCATTCACAAATCAAGAAACACAAATGTAACTATTGTGATAAAACATTCGTTCGACCCAATCAAAAGAAAATGCACGAAAGGACTCATACTGGCGAGAAACCGTATCCGTGTCCGGAATGTGGTAAGCGGTTTAGAGTATCAGATAAAATGAAAAGGCACATGACAAGACACGATAATGCAAGAAAATGCACTAAAGAGTTCGAAACTGCGGGATCGGTAACATGTTATACGCTTGTTCATAGCAAGGATGTGAAGGTCGAGAGTGATTTAAGGGTGGAAGAATCGATCCCACAAAACTTTGAACCTTCGGATCCTCCGACTGTCGGAAAAGCACTCTCCTTCCCTGTGGGTTTTTGATAATAACTTATGTCCTGAATATTCTCATTAATTATTCCCTGCTTTTTAGGTCAATGAAGAAGCAGAAGGTTTTTCTTCTGTTGAAACTGAGCTTCTTTCCAAAAACCATCAGCCAACAATTGATTTACATAATTTCCAGAATAAAACTGAGCCTGACAACACAGACGATTCCGATCATATCGAGGAGTTGTATGACGATGAAACTGATCCCGGTGGCAAAACGATTATGCTATCTGAAATTTCCAAGACAAATACTCAACAGTCCTCACCCGCCGCCTCCGGAACGCAGAATATGATATGTAAATATTGCGACCGAATTTTTCTCGATATGGACAAATTGAAGGAGCACCGATACACACACACGGGTCCAAAACGATTCGTTTGTTCATTCTGTCCGAAAACATTCCGTACTCGAGCAATGCGACAGGCACACATTAACATCCATACCGGCGAACGACCCTACAAATGCCATTTTTGTCCGAAAGCATTCGCCCAGTCGTCAAATCTCCAGGCGCACATTAATATTCACACTGGTGATCGTTCATATAAATGTTCGGTTTGTTCGAAAGTATTTGCCACGACCGCAGGTCTCAATTTTCACATGTCAGCGCATTTACAAATTAAGAAATACGAATGTAGCTATTGTGATAAATCCTTCATTCAGCCTACTCAAAAAACAATGCACGAGAGGACACATACGGGCGAGAAACCGTATCCGTGCACACAATGTGGCAAGCGATTTAGAAGAACAGATACATTAAAGACGCATATGTTTGTTCATGCGAAAGATGTTCTACTGTAAAAGCCTGTCCACGTCATGGCCCATCACAGCCCAATACCGTTAAAGCCTGCTACAGACAATGGCCCATCCCCGGGCCGTTCGAAGCCATCACCATTGTATGGACGGACGTGATGGAGTTCAGTGGCCATAATGGCGCGTAACCGTCATTACTGTCAGCAGCGATGGGCCATGGGATGGTCACAAATGGATTCGAGAACCATTTTCCTCCACGCGATAACCCAACGCGTATACAACTTTGAACAGCTGATTGAGTTGACTGGCTACACTACACTATCACAATGCTACTATCGCCGACCTTGTGTCATACGCGATCCGTTTAATTATAACTGCCATGACGCACAGAGCGACAGCTTTCAGTTTCAATGACCCACTATGCGCAATTTCCTGATGGCCCATCGAAGACCATTGTTTGGACGGACAATATTTGAATTGACATTTGGTGTGATGGCGGCCATCAAAGTCACCATCGTGATGGGCCATTGTCTGTAGCAGCCATGGTGTTGTTGTTGTAGCGACGCGCTGATATCCGATATTCCGATGAATGTGTGTCATAAAGCTTGGTTTTCCATGTTGTCTTCAATGTCTAAGTATTGAGAGCAATAGCGTCGACATGTGTTGCTCCCAATTTCCAGAAAAAATGAACGGTCAAATTGTGTGACACATACATAGATCTTCCCTCTTGCATCGAAGGGGTTGTGGCAGCTCTTGGCCGTGTGACGAGGTTGTTCCAGGTAACACGTGTCGCTCCGGTGCGTAGAACCGGCTGCCGTAGGAACGCTGTAGCAGCCATAAGAGGAGTTGATGGTTGAGTGTGACCGATGATTGTTGGCCGAAAATGATTGGGGAAAATTGCGGCTATTAATGCTGGTCCATCACCAAAGTAAAGTTGAGCTCTAAGAAGTGAATCATATTGGAATACTCTTCTATTTCTTTATGCCAATAATCAGATGACGCAAATACTGTGAAGAATTTTCGGAAGCCATTAGTGTCGCCTCCTATGGAAATTCGATTGGAATCTTTATTCAATAAACAATTCATTTTTTCCTTTGTACTTGTAATTTAAGGCATAGTGTTTTAAGAATTCCAACAATAATAACATACGCGTATCGTTGTGTTTACAAGTAAAACTGTATTTTTAATAATATTGCGGTGAGAAGTTCCACTTTTGCACGTACGAGGTGTGATCAAAAAATAACAGGAATATTTGTTTTTCTTAAAGAATCTTTATTTATTAAACAATATCGATTTTGTCCACTTCGAGGTATGATACACTTCTGCCAGAGCTTTCGTTATGGTATGTTCAGCTCCTTCAGCGATTGTGTTCTTTTTTCGGTTTTGGCTTTTCAAGCAGCTTCAATTGGGACGATTGGGCATGGTTTCGACGTCATGCCCATAAACCCATGTTTCATCTCCTATTATGGTCGTTTTAAGAAATTCTGGATCGTCGACTTCATTTCGCAATTGCTGAGCGATGTCTACGGGACCTTGTTTTTGTTCGAAATTCAGCAATTTCGGAGTAGACTTTGCTACGACAAACTCCATACCCAAAACATCCGAAAAAATTGCTTGGCATGAGCCAAATGGCGTACCAACATCATCAGCAACCCCTCTGTTGTATGCTTCGTTCGCTCTGGGTAATTGACAACTCCCATCACTTTGACGTTGTCTTCTTATTTTAGTAAGTACTGCCATCTCAAAATCTAGAAAGTATGAACTGGCTTTTGAAACCCATACCGTTTTATTCATTCATAGCATTGTTGTTGTAACAATTGTCAAAATCTGGTTTTACAACAACAATGCCATGTGCACGCTGCGCTGCCCTGCCTACGTCCAAGACTCGGCCGGCCTAATACCAATACATAAAAGTGATAGTGATAAAACGAAAGGAGATATTAAGCCGTCGCTTAATAAAGCGCCGGGCGCTGACGAGATTCCAGCTGAACTGCTAAAATTCGGTGGAACGGGTATATTAATGCCATACATCAATTACTCCTGCGAGTATGCGAGTATGGGAGGACGAGATGATCCCAGACAGCTGCCGCAGAAGTATCATTTGTCCAATTCACAAAAAGGGAGATAAACAGCGGTGTATTACGTCCTATAAAATTGACGACCATTCTGGAAAATAGAATAAAACCATACGCCGAACGAATCATTGCCGAATATCAAAGCGGTTTCAGACCTGGTCGCTCCACAACCGACCAGCTCTTTACGGTCAAACTGATACTCCAAAAGAGCTGGGAATACAACGTAGACGTATGACGTATACCAAATCTTTGTCGACTTCAAGCGGGCATACAACAGTATCGATTGTGGAGTACTGCACAACATCATGCTGAAATTTGGGATACCGGCAAAATTAGTGCAACTGACAAAGATGACGATGACTCTCACAGGTCAGGATCCATAATAAACTTACTGATCTATTTGAAACACGCATTGGTGTGAAACAGGGCGATGAACTCGCGCCGACGCTCTTCAACCTAGCATTGGAGTACGCTATTCGGGCTATGAATATGGACAACAGCAAGACGCTACTCATCAAGTCGACACAATTAGCAGCGTACGCGGACGACATCAACATCATCTTCCGAAAATTGGCCGACGCAGAAGAACTTCTGCATACGCTCGATACCGCTGCAAAAGAAGTTGGACTACGTATCAACGAGGATAAAACGAAAATGATGCAATCAACGACAAGCACACCTGAACAATCGAGCATCAATGTGGGGGACCTCAACATCGAGTTCGTGAACGACTTCATACGCCAACGAAACTGACGAAATCAAGCGAGGGATACAGTTAGATAATAAGACTTTTTCTCGGTTCTCCCCATAATAAAATCGAAGCATGTGCACCGAAACACAAAGCTCCGCGTGTACAAAACCATTATACAACCAGTGCTATGCTGTCTCTCTCTCTCCCTAACTGAAGCCTCCAGAAACATGCTAGACACATTTGAACTTAAAGTTCTACGGCGAATTTTCGGGGCTGTTTGCGATCGAGATGGATGGCGTATCCGGTACAACCATGAGTTGTATGAATTGTACGATGAGCTGGAAGTTTCGAAAACTGCCAACCTACCACGATTTCAATGGGCAGGGCATGTACAACAAATGGACGATTATCGCATGCCAAAGAGAATAATGAACGCACAACGAGTCCACGAAGCGAGACTGCCTAGACGACCGAAATCTCGTTGGGAGAGCTCAGTATATGCGGACGCCGAGCAGCTACTCGGCTTCCAAAATTGGAGGACGCGGTCACGTGACCGAGATAATTAGAGGACAACGATCCACGCGGCCAAGGCCCGACGTGGGGCTGTCGCGCCAGTATGTAAAGATCAATCTGCTTTAACTTCGTTTATTTTCCAACTGACTGCGAGTACAAATTAAATACATCTGTCCTCGTTCGAGGCTAAGCTAATAGCCGCCAGACATTATCCGATCCGTCGTCCGATGGATCGCCACAAAATATCTGCCGATATCCACTGCACACACACTGTACGATAGGTTATAATTCCCTCCCAATGCAACCCACATTGATTTTGGTAACTATTTGGATTTTTGTGGTATTTTCGAATAGCACATATTTGATATTTTAATTGCAGAATCATTTAAATCAATCAAATACTTCAAATTTGATCATTTCATAATTTGTTACTTATAATTTGACATTCACTTGCGATAGTCACATACACTATCCAATCGATCGTCACCGACGGATCGCACGAAAATCGCACCAAAATATCGGCAGATCAAAATTGGTCGGCCGATCGATGCGATTTCCACATACGCAGGCCGATCTGTCGGCCGATATAGATATCGGGCGACGGATCGGCCGATCAATCGGTGTGTGTATGGCATGTTTTATTAGGTTTCAACTAGGTGACAATGGGTGGGTTTCTGTTTTGGACCGTGTCGACACGGTTTCATAGATACTTTGCGCAAAAACGCTACGGTTTCAGACACCGATACCAGAATCTTTGAGAAGCGGCCATTGTCTGTAGCAGGCATGAACAGCTGATTTAAGTTAAAATATTAGCACAACTAGCTACTACACAATTATCGCAATGCTACTATCACCGACCTTCTGTCGTACGTTATTATAAACTGCCGTGACGCATAGAGCGACAGCTTTGAATTCCAATGGCCCAATATGCGCAATTTCCTGATGGCCCATCGAAGACCATTGTGTGGACGGACGATATTTGAATTGACATTTCGTGTGTGATGGCGCAATCTTTGCCTGCGTTCACGTTCTTGAGCGTTGCGGTTATTCAGCAATTAAAATGCGTGCAAACGGAAAAAATCACTGGTTTGTTCCGTTTACATGCATTTCAATTGCTGAATAAACGCAACGCTCAAGAACGTGAACGCAGGCTAAGTTACCGTAAAGTTACCATCGCGATGAGCCATTGGTCGCGGTCCTGAAAGCCTGACCGGTTAAGGAACTGACAGTAAGCAACAGAGATAGCAAAGCATTGTGTATCCGTAAGTGAAAGAGAGATGCATTTAACTGATACCTTCACACATTTGACGCACACGAGAGAGCAAAATGACAACCAACCAATTTTCGTTAAGCCTGTTTCTTAATAATTGCACCAGAGCGAAAGAGACAGAGAGTGTGATAGATGTATTTGTTTATAAATCATGGGCCGTGGAAACGAACCAACAAATTTTTCCGGTAAATTTTTCCTCTAAAGATTCTGACAGATAAGTGACCCTCTCTCTTCAACTTAGGCGGCTATTACACTATAAAAGTTCTTTTACAAATATCTTTGATGCACGATATTTTAAAAGAACTTTTATGAATGATATTAGCCGCCTAAGGGGGAAGGTGTGCAAGATTGTAAGAAAAGTACTTGAAACAAGCAACGTTCATGTCGCAAATCTTTTCTTAGGCGGCTATTACACTATAAAAGTTCTTTGAAAATGTCGTGCGACAAAGATATTTGTAAAAGAACTTTTATAGTGTAATAGCCGCCTTACGGATATACAATACTTCACATCTCTGTTACTCACTGTCAAATTGTCTGATCCTGTAAGTTTCGCAGAACGCAGCCAATGCCTGCGTTCAGGTTTTTGAGCGTTGCGGTTATTCAGCAATTCGAATGCATGTAAACGGAAAAATCAGTGATTATCTGTAGCAGCATCAAATTAATGGGTGCATTCGGGAGTCACGGTTGCTAGCTAGCTTTAAGTGCTGTCTCGAGATTTGTATTCCGAATGTTGCGCTAAACCACTGCTAAACTTAGCGCAAATAGCTAGGCGCTAACACTTTTAGGCAGCACAAAATTTGTTCGCTGTCTGGGCTTAGCGGAGATTTGACAGTTCGAACCGTTCGAATACCGCTACTCGAGCGCTTCCATTTTTGTCTTTGTAATTCAGTGCAAAATTGGGACAAAAATAGGAGCGCTCAAGTAGCGCTACCGATTTGTGAATGCAGGCATGCTAATTTACAGCAGGTGAGCCAGCATACCATTCGGGCGTCACAAGACAAATTGTTATGTGCTGCCTAGGAATTCGCTATTTCTATGCAGTGCATTTTTCTTTTTTCCGTGACTCCCGAATGCACCCAATGGCAAGCATACTTATAGGCGCGGTTTGCTAGTATAATGGCTGAATTATAGGGCTCATTCACAAAACATTGAGCAGCTACGTAGCGACATCTCCCCTCCATGTCACATGGAGCGACTGCTCCCTGTCACAACCGTCACACACCTGTTTTGTGAATACACCGGCTACATATCGAATTTGAGACAATCAGCTGACATAGCAAATGTCTAACAAACGGCTAACGGCTGTCTGTTTAAATTGTTTGGTTTGGCCGGGTTATACCAATATAGAATTAATGAGTGCGTTCAGAAGGTGGCAAAAGAGCAGAAAACGCTCGCGAGCAGCTCCGCAACTGCTCGCGAGCAGCTCCGGAGCTACTCGGTTTGGAGTCTGCACCTTCTGAACGCTACTTCACCAGCTGACAAATCGACCAGCTGAAAGCTGACGATGACAATTTTAGACTTCAAGTGCCGAAAAGTGGAAAATACATGAATCCCACGCTGTCCATTACAAAAATCACGAACAACGTGAAAACAAATTCAGAAGCACCCGAAAACCAAAGAACTAGAAGCCGAAAACGGCGAAAACACAACAACCAATTTGATAACTGTCAAAACTCGGAAACTCGCAACATGAGCGTGAGGTTGAAAAAGAAGAAGAAGAACCTGAGCACTGATCAGTGAGCAGAAATATTTCTTGCTCGGTGAAATTTGATCATGATCACCCGAGCGGAAGTTGCTCAGTCACTTCTGAACCCGCTCGTTCTGAACATGTTCGCTGAGCGGAAGTTGCTCAGTTCCTTCTGAACGCACAAAATGAAAACACCACTCACCTTTTAATTGTAATTTTGCTGCAAAATTCCCGTAAAATAACACGCAGGACGTTGTGTTGTCAAACACTCAAACACCCAACACTCAATCAAATGACATATGACGCGCGCACCATCTGTGATGCGAATTGTGAAAACAAAAATGTATCACGCTCAATTCAGCAATTCGAATGCATGTAAACGGAAAAATCAGTGATTTTTCTGTTTACATGCATTCGAATTGCTGAATAACCGAAACGCTCAAAAACGTGAACGCAGGCATTGGATGGCTTCAGAAGTTACCAAAGAGCACGAACTGCTCGCGAGCGGCTTCGGAACTTGTCGGCTATGCAGTCTATGCCTGCTGAACGCGACTCTCGTTGTCACATACACTTCATACGTAACTCAAGGAGAAAGAAGAAGAAAAGTGCGAGCGGCGAGCAGAAATATTTCTTGCTCGGTGATCAATTGATCATGATCAGTTGAGCGGAAGTTGCTCAGTATCTTCTGAACCCACACATTATCTGTAGCAGCATCAAATTAATGGGTGCATTCGGGAGTCACGGTTGCTAGCTAGCTTTAAGTGCTGTCTCGAGATTTGTATTCCGAATGTTGCGCTAAACCACTGCTAAACTTAGCGCAAATAGCTTGGCGCTAACACTTTTAGGCAGCACAAAATTTGTTCGCTGTCTGGGCTTAGCGGAGATTTGACAGTTCGAACCGTTCGAATACCGCTACTCGAGCGCTTCCATTTTTGTCTTTGTAATTCAGTGCAAAATTGGGACAAAAATAGGAGCGCTCAAGTAGCGCTACCGATTTGTGAATGCAGGCATGCTAATTTACAGCAGGTGAGCCAGCATACCATTCGGGCGTCACAAGACAAATTGTTATGTGCTGCCTAGGAATTCGCTATTTCTATGCAGTGCATTTTTCTTTTTTCCGTGACTCCCGAATGCACCCAATGGCAAGCATACTTATAGGCGCGGTTTGCTAGTATAATGGCTGAGTTATAGGGCTCATTCACAAAACATTGAGCAGCTACGTAGCGACATCTCCCCTCCATGTCACATGGAGCGACTGCTCCCTGTCACAACCGTCACACACCTGTTTTGTGAATACACCGGCTACATATCGAATTTGAGACAATCAGCTGACATAGCAAATGTCTAACAAACGGCTAACGGCTGTCTGTTTAAATTGTTTGGTTTGGCCGGGTTATACCAATATAGAATTAATGAAAACACCACTCACCTTTTAATTGTAATTTTGCTGCAAAATTCCCGTAAAATAACACGCAGGACGTTGTGTTGTCAAACACTCAAACACCCAACACTCAATCAAATGACATATGACGCGCGCACCATCTGTGATGCGAATTGTGAAAACAAAAATGTATCACGCTCCAAGCCAAGGGAGCGTGGAAAATTTTCGCTCAAAAGGAGAAGTAGCTGCTCAGCAACGGCTCCATGGAGCGATTGCATTCACCAGACATTGGGACAGTAGCACTCCACAGCGCTCAAGAGGGGAAGGACCGCTCAGGGAGCGATGATGATTTCTGAATGCAGGCATAGTATGCGCGAACAACGCGGCTTCTGCTGTCAAATAAAGTTGAACCAATGAGTGCGTTCAGAAGGTGGCAAAAGAGCAGAAACCGCTCGCGAGCAGTTGCGGAGCTGTTCGGTTTGGAGTCTGCACCTGCTGAACGCTACTTCACCAGCTGACAAATCGACCAGCTGAAAGCTGAAGATGATAATTTTAGACGTCAAGTGCCGAAAAGTGGAAAATACATGAATCCCACGCTGTCCATTACAAAAATCACGAACAACGAGAAAACAAATTCAAAAGCACCCGAAAACCAAAGAACTAGAAGCCGAAAACGGCGAAAACACAACAACCAATTTGATAACTGTCAAAACTCGGAAACTCGCAACATGAGCGTGAGGTTGAAAAAGAAGAAGAAGAACCTGAGCACTGATCAGTGAGCAGAAATATTTCTTGCTCGGTGAAATTTGATCATGCTCACCCGAGCAGAAGTTGCTCAGTCACTTCTGAACCCGCTCGTTCTGAACATGTTCGCTGAGCGGAAGTTGCTCAGTTCCTTCTGAACGCACACAATGTATTTCAGAGAGCGATAAGTATACTGTGCGCGAACCTTGGAATAGGGAGACCAGGAAGTAGACAAAGGGAAAATTTTGGTAACCATTCGCTTAGATGTGGTTGTTACACGACCACTAACACATCTTTCCAGTGGCGTTTGCGTTTTATGCAACTTCTCTCAAGAGGTCACCCACACATTGCACTTTCAAGGCTGCGCTACTGAATCAAAACTAAGCAGCTGATAACCCAAGTGTTCAGATTTTAATTACCCGCGGACCACGAACAAAAACACTTACTTACCGGGGAATATCTTTGTTCTGAAAGCATTTCAGCTACGTAGAGCGACGATGCACTTAATAGCGATACAAAATCAGGACACTTACCTGTGAAATGAAACTCCACTTTCCCTGGAAATCCATCTGTTGTGGCAATGTTCCATAGCACACTCCATTTTCCAAAATTAATGGGATTAGTAGCTTGTCTCACTTAAAATAGGCCACTAAGTGAACACATAAACAACACTTTACAGTTCTTGATGTAATTTTCACAAAACTAATAGAGTTTTCACTTGAAAAAATGTAATTTTTCACTGCAATCTCGTGTTCAGCACAAAATGACCGGCGAGAAATGTCATCCCACGAAATCGAAACTAAGAACAGCTGATCGCAGCTAAAAAAAGGAAAACAACAGTTTGGTTACTTTCACAGACAGTCACGTATAGCTTTTGTCTCTATCCTTCTCTTGTATATCAATGGCGCGAACAACACGTCGCTCGTCGCAAAAGTTGAGACGAGTTCAACTTTGTCGCAATCAACGAGCCGCGAAGTATCAATTCAAAATATGCATGTGTTTTAAAACTGTGGGTGACCATTTGTTTTGTTGTAAGTTACTGTTATGCGCTTGGAAGTGTATGTTTCTTATGCCTGCGTTCACATTTTGGAGCGCTTCGGTTATTCAGCAATTGAAATGCATGTAAACGGAAAAATCAGTGAATTTTTCCGTTTACATGCATTACAAGCGCTCCAAAATGTGAACGAGTATCTCTACGTTCATGATCGCTATCAGAAACCGAAGATAGCGATGGACTTCTTCGATGATGACGTGACCTTTTCTCTGTTCGACCCATATTTTTCCAACCAGAAGATTTTTCTCGGACAGATTACAAAATTCTAGCGGATTTACAAAAACAAAAACCCAAAATTATCCACACCATCTCAAAAGGTCCTCTCAAAATAGACACATAGCAATGCACATGTGGCATATTCAAATTTGTATCTTACAATAATATCTTCACAGGATCCTAAAGCCATACAAAAGATATTTTATTTTTGGCTCGGCCAACCAAACACACACATCGATCCTTGACACACACGCAAGTGTTATGCCACTGTAGTAGGAATAAAATCCTCAAAGCCCTGGCGGGTAGCACCTGGGGCAAGGATAAAGAGACCCTACTGGTCACAAACAAAGCAGTCGGAAGGTCATTAACCAACTATGCGGCTAGAGTATGGTCACAGAATCTCTGTAACACACAATGGAATAACATTCAAACGTGCCAAAACGCCGCCGTCCGTACTGTAACTGGCAGTCTCCCCTCTCCTCATGTCACCCCAGGGCCACCTACATCAGGAAACTAGGATTATACCTTTAAGGGACCACAACCAGCTTCTTGCCAAGCAATACCTGGTGGGTTGCTATCGTAGTGATCACCATAACGTCAATCTCATGGACACAATGCCGCCGCCCAGACATGCCAGGCGCGACCTGAGGGACCTTGAAAGAGACGTCCAGAGATACAAAAGGGAACCATTTGATAGTAACGCACATACGTAGGTCGGCCATCGCAGCAATACATCGAGAGGAGGTCAACAAGTCAATGGCAAAGTTAGCCTCAAATCCAGTTCTTTCGTCCACACCACCAATGATATCCCCGGAAGAGGAAAGACTTCCGAGAGCTACGAGAACAACACTCGCCCAATTTCGGTCAGGCTGGTGTTCTGTTCAAGACTGAACTCCTACCTATCCTGCATAGGCCAGGACGTCTCAAACATCCGTCCTGCTTGTTACGGAACCCCTCACCTCACGACGTACGTGTCGTAAACCATATATCTTTCACAGCCCAGCTGGACCCACGCACCTGACTGCTAGATCGCTGTGGGAGAACCCAATTGAGGCAGCTAACTTTCTATCCCTCAACACCAGGAACGAAAACAAAACTAAAGGCATGTAACAAACAAACACATGGAATTCTGACCATTGCTACAACAACAACTAGCACAAACTTGATTTACTTAAATCTCCTTTTAGTTCCACGGCATAAACACCGCCATTGCAATTTTTTTTTATGTATACTTATCACAACAATATCCATGTTTCAGATGTTATTGGAATGGAATGAATTTGCTCTACTTAGGAGAATAAACAAATGCAACTTTACTGACTTTTGCTGGGCGAACGAACCATTTAAAAAGAAACTTTTTTATACCCTTCACGCATGTGATAGGGTACATTAACTTTGTCATGAAGTTTGCAACGCACAGAAGGAAGCATCTCCGATCATATAAACTATTGTACATATACATATATATTCTTGATCAGTATGACGAGACGAGTCGATTAAGCTTTGTAGGGATGGCGGTTATTGGAAAATCTACCGGTTGTCCGGTTGTTCCGGTTATTTTCGCCATCGGTTTAACCGCTTCGGTTTAACCGACCCAATCTACCGGTTATGGGAAAAACCGGTTTCGGTTATTTAATAATAATAAGTTAATAATTGTTGACAAGCTTGCGTTATTTTGTAGATCCTTCGGCAAACATGTGTTTGGGGAGCAACTTATACCTTCAGTGTAATAGCCGCCATACATTATGCGATCCGTGCCTGATAAATCGGCCGATGGATCGCTACAAAATATCAGCTGATCAAAATTATATGGAACAGTCAAAAAAATCGTCAACAATAGGCCGATCCATCGGCCGATATTGATGTCGGGCGACGGATCGGCCGATCGATCGGTGTGTGTATGGCACGTTTTAGACTTACAAAATAAGTAAGAATTGCACTGAAGAAAAGTTGCTTCCCTAACACATGTGTGCAAAGAGTCTACAAAATAGCGCAAACTCAAAATCTTCCCTTTTCACAAATCAAGCTTTGGGCCAATAGTTTGTATCCAGTCTATTCATAAATACTCTTTCGCTAATATGTTGATCCGTTAGTTTCCGTTTCATTAGATACCACCCACATCATTTTAAGTTGATACCAGTCGTTCAGAGGCCACGGAACTCCCGATCAAAGCTAAATATTTTTGTGCAATAAATGAAAAACCCGGCATGCAGGCATTGCTCTTCTCCCAAAAATTGAAAGGATCACTTTCCCTATGAAGCAACGGCTGCTGAAGATAGAGTTTCAATTCATTTGGAAATGATTCCACTGGAGCACCCTTGGCTACTTCCTAGTCATGTGATGACCAAAAAGGATTTTAGTTGTTTATGACATCAGCCCTTTGAGGTAAGGGTGAACGTTTGCCAATGTCAGCCAAGTGGTGCTTAACTTCTTGGCTAAAATGATGGCTTGGCTGGCAATAATGGGGCTCAAGCATATTTTTGTTGGTGCATGCGTTTTTTTTTAAATAGCCACTGTAAAAAAACGGTCCCATTAAATTTGAATCAGAAGGACAAATGGCTGATTTTTTCTTCTTGTCTGGCGTCGAACGATTTGAAAAAACAAGTTAGCATTTTCGCATGTCGGTTATTTTTCCCCGGTTATTGGATTTATAAAGTAAAATAGTACCGGTAAAAAACCGGACAAAAATAGTACCGGAGATAACCGGTTATTCGAAATGGAAAATACCGGTTGTCGGAATAACCGGTAGGTATTTCCCATCCCTAAAGCTTTGTCCGTCTGTCCGTCTGTTTCTATGCAAACTAGTCCCTCAGTTTTGAAGCTATCGTGCTGAAGTATGAAGCCCTCTTTCTATTGCACGCTGTATATATGTCGTAACCAACGGAATCGGACCACTACGTCATATAGCTGCCATAGGAATGACCGGTCTAAAAATTCGTCTTTGTGAGGGAAGTTTTTTTATTTCTAAATGTATCTTTTTCGAATTTCACACTAATCAATAGTATTTTTAGCCAAACCTATCATATAGCTGTCATAGAAACAACCGTTCCAAAAGCAAATTTTTGTTTGAAAAACTTTTTTATGTCTGAAGTTAGCTTTAAAAAATTATTCATATTATTCAGTCATATTGACTGTTCCTAAATTTTATTGAAATCGGCCCACTATATCATACATCTCTCATAGGAATAGTGAAATCGGAACAAGTTTTAACTAATTTCAAAGTGCCAAATGCACCATAGGTCAAAACGAAGGTATGAAACCCTCGGCAAGCTAGCCGAAGGCTACCTTGTTTTTTAATCCCACAGTTTCCATACATACGCCAATAGTTTGCTATAGAATAACATTTTGGTATGATTGGCTGACGATGACGATGGATACATCTCATAATAAAACTGATTGCATACAATGTATTGTATGTACATTGTACATATGTACATTGCGTAGGTAGATGCGATGTTAAGAAAAAGAAGCTAGCCTTCGGCTAGCTTGCCGAAAGCATGATACCCTTATTAAAACTTGTTCCGATTTCACTGTTTCTATGAGAGGTGTATGAAATAGTGGGCCGATTTCCATTAAATTTAAGAAGTTGATTTAATAATATGAAATTTGATAAAGATATCTTCAGAAATAAAAAAGTTCCTATGGCAGCTATATGACATAGTGGTCCGATTCCGTTGGTTCCGACATATTTACAGCGTGCAATAGAAATAAGCCTTTGCAAAAGATTTCACTTCGATAGCTTTAGAGCCGAGGGACTAGTTTGCTGCATAGAACCCGACAGACCGACAGACGGACAAAGCTTAATCGACTCGACTCATCATACTGACCAAGAATATATATAGTTTATATGGTCGGAGATGCTTCCTTCTGTGCGTTGCAAACTTCATGACAAAGTTAATATACCCTATCACATCCGTGAAGGGTATAATAATAGTTACTCAGCATTGGATGGTCGCTGAAAGCTATCAACGGGAAATGATAACCTAAACAAATGAAAGTCAATAGGCTTTTAAAAATCAAGGGTGCAATAAAAGGCAAAAGTTTGCCTATATAAATAATAACCTTTTGATGCCACGCCAATGAATGTTCCAAGAGTTGTCACTTTTTTAAATGATCCAAGCCAAAGCCATCCAAGATCACCATGATATGTATGTATGTATGTACAAAAGAAAGAAAACAAATGGGCTGGAGTACGTCGAAGTCGAAGACCAACCATCCAGTCCAGATCCAGAAGAAACACCGCATATCGCACCGCACAGATTTATTAAACGGATTTACTTGCCGACGGCGACGTAGCAAAACAAAAACGGATATAGTGTCGTCATCATCGATCCAATTCCTGTAAGTGTGCAACGGGAATTTACGAAACGACAAGAAAAAATATGTATAATAAAAATGTTTACAATTGCAGTGACTAGTGTTGAATACAAGAAAAGTACTGACATAATGCTGACTATTGGATAATTTCTTTGGACATTCTGCGCCTATGCTTAAATCGTCGCGATTCCCTTTCCTTCGTTTCGAAATTTCCCTCCCCGGCCGCAGGACACTGATCCAAAAAAATATATGTGTGCGACTATGTTTTTGGGACAAAATAGACGTTACAAAAAGTGATAGTGAAAAGAAAAAAGTTTTCTCCTGTTTTCTATTCTTCTGCGAATCGTAAATCAAATTAATTAGTGAAAATGTTGTGGGAATCAATAGTTGAAGAAACATGCGACGTTATGGAGTGCACAAGGTAATTAAAAGAAGTTTTTAATTCGTAGTTGCCGGTTTTTAGGGTTTTGTAGTAAAACAAAACCCTTATGAAATCGGCCATGCGTCCGTCTGTCCGCCTGTCTGCCCGTCTGTCCATGAAATATCTCATGAACGGCTCAAGCTACATGCATGAAATAAGTTTTATGAAAGGAGAAAAAAGGGAGAGGGCAAAATATGTGATCCGAGTTTGTCCCCCCCCCCCCTCCCACTTGCATTTCGAAACCGTTATACTTAGAGATGTGAAAATTTACAGAAAAGCGGCATTTATTTAACTAACATAGAAAACTAAAAATAATAGAATTTCAAAATCGCATCAAAAAAGGTTAATGATAGTACATTTCCATTGTTGCAGTTAGCACACCCCTGTACTCCTTAAGCGCATGAAAGGTCAAAAATATTGATGGCCAATGATAACCAACACCATACTACTTTGCCTTAACCCCTAGCGGGGCATAGCGCGTCAACTACTCCTGCGCGCCATCGTACTCTGTTCTGGGCAATGGGGCGCAACTCCCCAAAAGACTTACCCAGTACCTGACACTCCTTTGCCACAGATCGACGCCATGTGATTCGAGGACCCCCTCTTGGTCGGCCTTGGTTGGAAATGGGGTTCCATTTCATGGCATGCATAGCAATGCAGTTATCACTCTTCCGCAATGTGTGACCTATCCACTGCCATTTTCGCCTGCGTATCAATTCGTCGATTGCCATCTGACCCGTACGCCGACTTAGCTCTTCATTTGATATTGTTTCGGGCCAGAAAATTCTTAAAATTCGACGAAGACATGAGTTGACGAAAACTTGCAGCTTTCTGGTAACTCCTACGGAAACTTTCCATGTACTGCTCCCATACAAAAGCACTGATAGTACCAGGGAGCGAAACAGGCCCAGCTTGGTCTTAATGCTGAGATAACTGCCCTGCCAGATTTTGGGCAGCATGCCGTATGCGCGTTTAGCCTGGTTGATACGACGAGCGATGTCCTGCTCCGTACCACCATTTTCGGCAACAATGCTACCCAGGTAGACGAAGTTGTCCACCTTCTTCACAGGCTGCCCATTAATATTGATGGCAATAGGTGTCGGATTTCTTTTTCGCAACGGCGGGCTAAGAACCTTGGTCTTGTTGGTGTTAATCTTTAGCCCAACCTTGCTTGCCTCCCTCTCGAGATCTAACGCCATTGCAGACAGATCCATGATTTTGTGGGAGAGTAGGCATATGTCGTCAGCGTAGTCAAGATGTTGTAGATAAGATGTCAAAGTCCATTGAATTCCTCTGTCGAGTCCGGATAGGGCTGCATGCAACACATCGCCGATCACAATGAGGAATAGGATCGGTGAGAGGATGCACCCCTGCCGAACTCCACTGCGAATCTCAAAGTCCCCCGACACCTTACCTTTATGCAGAACGCGACATTTCGCGCCGTCATAGGTTGCCTTAATAATAGCCACAAGCTTCTCGGGGATGCCTCTCCTGCGCAAGGCCGCCCATATAGAATCCCGGTTCACACTATCGAAAGCCTTTTCGAAATCGATGAAAAGCAAGTGAAGCGGAGAATCGTATTCAGCGCATTGCTCGATGATGATTCGCAAGGTGTTAATGTGATCGACACAGGAGAATCCGGATCGAAAGCCAGCCTGCTCTTCATCAATTGTGCTTTCTAAGTGGGCCTTTAGTCTTTCCAGGACGATTTTAGCTATTATCTTGGCAACGGCAGGAAGCACACAAATGCCTCTCCAATTATTACAGTCTGTGAGGCTACCCTTCTTTGGAAGTTTGATGATCAAACCTTCCTTCCACTCAGTGGGAAAGGTCTCTGTATTCCACGCTTTATCAACAAGTGGGTGTAGCAAATCGGCAGTTACGCTTGGCGCTGCTTGATAAAGTTCGTCAGGGATGCCATCAAGTCCGGCGGCCTTTCCTCGTTTTAGTGCAATAATTGCAGTGACTATTTCCTCTTTAGTCGGGGCAGTGGACCGTATACGCACATTTTGATGGTTAGCTAAATTATCTATATGAGGGGGAACTTCACCAGAGGTTACACGGTTCAAGACCGCGGCGAAGTGTTCTTTCCACCGCCTCATTTGATCTTCTTCCAAGATAAGTAGCTTTCCATCACTATCTTTCACCGGATGTTGGCAGGAGTTACGACCACCTGTAAACTCCTTGATGACACCGTATACGGCGTTTAAGTTGTTACTTCTAGCGGCTTCTTCTGCTGACGCTAAAAGAGAATTGGCATAAACTCTTTTATCGCGTCGCACACTACGCTGAACTTCTCGAGCTTTCTGACGGTAAAGGAGTTCGATGCTGCTTCGATTGTCGTCTGATGCTGTAGCCAAACGAACTTTCAGACCCCTTTCTTTCAACAATCCGTTGACATGAAGCGTCGGACATCCAGGGCTTATTCCGGCAATCCGGGTTTGGGCCAAGGATGGTATTTGCGCTATCAATGTACGCATTTTTTATGGCATCCCAGTTTGCGTTTATGTCACTATCTGGGTGACTAGTTATCTCAGCCGCTTTTTGCGCAAGATGGTCATTATATTGTTGTAAGACAGCTGGATTTTTTAGTCGAGCGGTGTTGAATTTGCGGGGCCTGGATTTTTCGTCGCTGGGGCCGCGCACGGCTGCAATACGCAATCGAACATTAGCGGTCATAAGATAATGGTCTCTTCCCATCCCAATATCGGCACCCTTCTTGTTTCGCACGTCCAGGAGGCAACTCTTGAATCTTTTACTAATGGCAAAATGGTCGATCTGATTTTGTGTTCTGCGCCGATCAACAGAGGACCAACTGATTTTGTGGTGGTCCTTATGCTCAAACATAGTACCACCGATGAAGAGACTGTGAAAGTTGCAGAACTCTACAAATCTTTCACCGTTGTCATTACGATCACCAAGACCGTGTCTCCCCATCACATGTCTGAGCCCATATCAATCACGTAATATGAATTGGCATGTATAGTAAGATACTACAATATATATTGGGTAAGACATTTTAATTATGGTTTTTTTATCCATCTGAGTGATACCAAGAAGAGCAAGGAACCGATATTTACATACCAAAATAAGCTACAAAACCCTCGGATTCCGGGCGTAGCCCTCTATATTCCGGTTTCATTTCTGGATTATTTGTGGCTGAGTGCAAAGTGATTGATCTGCTTTGAATAGTATGTTACATACCTGAAGAATATTTTGTGCAAATTAGCACTGGAGGGACTCCTTTTTCCAGCAAAGTTGAGTGAAACATTTGAAAGAGAATCCAATTGGAATTGTAGATTTGTTCAAACGTTTGGGCTTATTGTCCCTGATCGGCAGGATTTTAGTATCTGAGTCCCCAAATTTCGCTAAATTTGAAATGTGAGTGTCCTGTAAATATAAAGAAAAACATTTATTATGCTGTATCAGAGTAGGTGTCCACTGCCTAAGGCGGCTATTACACTATAAAAGTTCTTTTACAAATATCTTTGAAGTACAATATTTTAAAAGAACTTTTATGAATGATATTAGTCGCCTAAGGGGGAAGGAGTGCAAGCTTGTAAGAAAGGTACATGAAACAAGCAACATTTATGTCGCAAATCTTTTCTCAGGCGGCTATTACACTATAAAAGTTCTTTGAAAATGTCTTTCATAAAAGATATTTGTAAAAGAACTTTTATAGTGTAATAGCCGCCTAAAGCGGGAATTGAGTCCACGTAAAATACAATTTAAACACTGGATTATTCTACAAGTATACAAAAAAGTTCAATTTTCAAGGTAAATACGTATGTATCTCCAAAACGGTTACGGATTCGTGTATTATGTATGTCAATATTTTGAGGATTTTTTTTTGGTAAAAATGAGTAGTAGTTCTGACGAGGAGGAACACCTGCTTCTTCTAGCATTACAGTGTACCAGGAAAAAGAGACGATATTGGGTGCACCCAATTAATGAAAAAGAGAAGAACTTGGAGAATACCACCGTCTCAGTAGAGAACTGTAATCACATGAATACATATTTTTTGTATATTTCCGCATGTCCAGGCAAACCTTTGCAATTCCATCGCAGGCTTCTGATTTTTCCACTATATTTTTATACAATTCATGCGAAGAATCGTACAAATACGTATATTTCCTCACCCATTATGAAAAATAAACAACAACTTATTCTGCCAGTCCGGCATTGTGATGCTGGTTTGTGTCGCTGAAGCTTCTTTATAATACACTGTACTACAATGAAAACAAATTTCGTACACTCGCTCATTTTCCTACTATTCAACTCCATAGAAAGCGTCTAAATAGTATTCAATTAAACAATTTTATTTTTTAATATTTATTTGCATACAGTAAACAGTAAAAAAAAACAATTTAATTTTTAATTTTTGTTTATAAAAAATGATACAAACTATCTACACTGCATGCAGATATATCGGAACATGGATATGTCTTTGGCTACCGACTGCGTGGAACCTGTTGTGCTGAAGATATCGACGTAAGTTTTATAAAGATCCCAGTATAGTTATACTGGATGAAATCATTCGACAAAACACGTCCCGCGCTTTCGGTAGGCATAAGACATATCCATGTTCCGATGTATCTGCATGCAGTGTAGATACTTTGTATCATTTTTTAGTGTAGTGAAATGGATTGGGGTGACAAAGAAAATAGAATTGCTGTGATTGCACTTCATAAAGTAGGAATGCAACCAAGTGATATTTTTAAGACTCTGCATACCCTTGGTATAAGGCGAATGTTTGTATATCGGGCTATTGAAAGATTTAATGATACGTCTGGAGTAAGTGACCGTGAAAGAAGTGGCCGTCCGCGAACTACTCGAACACCTCAAGCGGTTAAAGCCGTGCGCGAGAGAATTCGCCGTAATCTTCTCCTGAAACAAAAAATTTTATCGCGTGAGATGAAAATACCCCAAAGAACAATTTCACGTATCATCAAAAGTGAATTGGGGTTGGGTGCTTATCGTAGATCTACCGGGCACTTACTAACAGATTCGTTAAAAAAAAATAGAGTGGAAAAATCAAAACGATTACTTTGCCGGTACGCAAACCAAGAACACCGTAAAATTTTGTTTACGGACGAAAAAAATTTTACTGTCGAAGAAACATTTAATAAACAAAACGATAGGGTTTATGCTCTCGGTGCCAGAGAAGCTTCTCAAGTTGCCCAAAAGGTTCAAAGAGGTCATCATCCAGCCTCAGTAATGGTTTGGTGGGGTGTTAGCTACAACGGGGTGACAAAGTTGCATTTTTGTGAGAAGGGCGTCAAAACGTCTGCCAAAATTTATCAAGAAAGTGTCCTTGAAAGTGTAGTGAAACCTCTCAACACGTCATTATTCAAAAATCAGCCTTGGAGTTTCCAGCAAGATTCTGCACCAGGTCATAAGGCGAAGTCAACCCAAAAATGGCTTGAAGAAAATGTTCCAGATTTTATTACAGCTGAAGATTGGCCTTCCTCTAGCCCAGACCTGAATCCGCTGGATTACGAATTATGGTCTGTCTTAGAGCAAATGACGTGCTCTAAAAGACATTCTAATATCGAATCCTTAAAGAAGTCTCTTACACATGCAGTCCCCAACTTTCCGACTGAAGTCGTGCGTGCTTCCATAGATAAGTGGCCAGCTCGATTAAAGGCTTGTGTAAAGGCAAAAGGCAATCACTTCGAATAACTTGCTGCAATTTCCGTTGTTGCCAATGCATTTAATAAATAAACAATGATTTCTTAATATTACGTTTACACTATCCCCAGATTGCTTCATCTGCGCCGGCTGATTTAATCTGGAACTGTCAAATACATACAATTTTAAACTCACCACACCCAGATTAAGCAGCAGATGAAGTAATCTGGGGATAGTGTAAACGTAATATAACATATAACACCTCTTTTATTGAACAGTGCTTCAAAAAGTTTGTAACAGTATTTATGGCTAGACTAGGTATATATAAATGGTCAGTGTCGCCTCCTGATTCGATTTAGCCATGTCTGTCTGTCTGTCTGTCCGCCTGTCCGTCTGTCTGTCTGTCTGCCCGTTCGCACGATAACTTTCGATAGAATGAAGCTAGAGCCTTGAAATTTTGGTCAGATGTTGAAAATATGATCTATTTGTTTGTTGTTTAAAGTGGGCATGATCAGACGTAGAGAACGCCTACCTCCCCTACATATGTAAAATAATTATATGTATTTTTAACTCGCCCGATTAAATAGACATGAAAAGCTTACATGATGATCGAATGGCTGTACTGTCTGCTGGTGCGCCCTATGGTGACATACGTGTGCATTAGAGGCCATTATTGGATTAACTCCGCCACACATCTTTATCCAAGAATCTGCAGCTACCAATGCTCTAATAATACAATTTCTGAGCTTTCCGACGGCTCGAATCCGACAATTTTATATTGAACGGTAGCAGCTGTCTGTATTTTCATTGGCCGTGCATTGAAATGATTTTAATTCATCGCGATGGCGCATATTTCATCAGATTTAGCGTCGAGCCGAACGAGAAAAAATGGTCGTCGACGACGATACGGAAAGAAATTTGCGAAATGTCAACTGGGCCCGGTGGAACTGTTGATGCGCTATGTCTCATAAGGGGTTAGGGCAATTGAGAGAGAGAGGGATCACTACTTTTACTTTTAATGTGTCAACCAAGCCTTATACTCGTTTGCCGTAAAAGATGATCAGGAAATATGACAATGAAACGCAAAACGAATTTGAAACGTATGTCCTATCGTGAGGATAATCTTATACTTCCCTGGAAAAATAAAATTGATCAGTTGAAAACTAACGGTAATTTTCTTGCAAAGAGCCCCGCACTACCCTACTTTTCAGGTTTTTTGTGTCTATAACTCTTGAACCAATTGACGTAGACACCTGATTTTTGGCATGTAACACTGGGGTGGGAAGCTGCTTGAGTTCTAGTAAGTTGGGCGTAATCAGATCAAAGGAACGCCTACCTCCCCTACAAAATTTCAAAAAATTAAATATTCTTTTAATTACGATAACTTTCGATAGAATGACACTAGCAAGTTGAAAATTTGGTGGAATGTTGTTAGTAAGATCTACTTAGTTGGTATTGAAAATGGGCAAGAGCCGACCCAAGCAACCCCTACCTCCCCTACAAATGCAACTTCAAATAAGCGATAACTTTTGACAGAATCAAGCCAGCGACTTGAAGTTTTGGTCAAATGTTTGAAATGAGATTGGGTTAGTTGGTATTAAAGATGGGTTAGATCCTACCTAAGGAACCCCTACCTCCCCTAGAAATGAAACTTAAAATAAGCGATAACTTATGATAAAATAATGCTAGCGGCTTAAAATTTTGGTCAAATGTTTGTAATAAGATCCAGTTGGCTAATATTGGAAATACGTAAAATCCGACCTGCAAAACCCCTACTTCCCCTACAAAAGAAACTTCAAATAAGCGATAACTTTCGATAGAGTGAAGCTAGAGACATGAAATTTTGTTTAAATGTTTGTAGCATGATCTTATTTGTTGGTGGCAATAATGAGCAAGATCCGACCCAAGGAACCCCTACCTCCCCTGTAAGTGAAACTTCAAATAAGCAATAACTTTCGATAGAATGAAGCTAGCGACTTGAAAAATTCGACAAATGTTTGTAGAATGGGTTAGTTAATTGATTTTAATAATGGTCAAGATCCTCCTGAATGATTGCCAACCTCTCCTATAAACTGGCCATATAGAAAACTCACTTTTCATGCATATGGTCGTTACCAATTTGTACTTTTGATATCACCACTAGGTCTGTACAAGTCTAAGGTATATACGCTTCGGACTCCGGGCCAAAGCGAATCTTCGGCCTGTTTTTTTTTTATAATTTATACTGAGTGTTTGGAATGTTGGATGCATGGAAAATTGAAAAATTCGCAAATTCCCTTGCGTGGGCTTCGCTCGCTACGCTCGCTCCGCGCTTAAGGGATCGCAACCTTCAGTATCGCACAAACAGGAACGCTCGCTTCGCTCGCTCTGTGTGCAACAGCGTTTTGATTAGTTTTAAACACACCAAACACTCAGTATAAATCATTAGAACATAACATAAGAAAACAAATTTAAGATTAAAATTAAAAAAATAAAAAAAAAATTGAAATTAAAAAAAAAATATTTTTTTTTTTTTGCAAATTTGAGAGTCTCAGGATGACGCGAGTGATAAGTTACAAAAAATCCGAGTGAACAGTGTTTTCTCCAGGTTGCCAGAAAATGTGCTAAACTAGTCCACAACAACTACCACAGGCGAAATGCGTAAAGCTGCATGCTAACTGAATTAAGTAAACATTCAAAGTATGGAGTTTCAGGTGAAGTCGCCACACCAATACGGTTCGTTACGGAGTAGTACTCCAACCCATGGGTGGACACTGCCCATGAACACATTCTAGGAGAATTACACAACCCATCTGGGGTGGACCGATCTCGGTAGAATCCATACTGGTCATTCAGAGCTGGACACCACAAACCGTCCGGATTCAACAGTCCTCTCTGAACCATACCAGGATGATAAACCGACCCATCACAGGTGGAAGTATCGCAGTTCGATCGCAGAATGTATGCGCCTATCGTTTTCGTTTTGTTTCATCATCATCATCGTGGCACGACAGCCCAACGTCGGGCCTTGGCCGCCTGGATCATTGCCCTCCAATTATCTCGCTCACGTGACCGCCTCCTCCAATTTTGGGAGCCCAGCAGCTGCGCGGCGTCCACACCTACTGAGCTCTCCCAACGAGATCTCGGTCGTCTAGGCAGTCTCGCTCCGTCGACTCGTTCTGCATTCATTACTCTCTTAGGCATGCGATCATCGTCCATTCTTTGTACATGCCCTGCCCATTGAAGTCGTTGTAGTTTGACGATTTTCGAGACTTGCAACTCATCGTACATTTCATACAACTCATGGTTGTACCGGATGCGCCATCCATCTCGATCGCAAACAGCCCCGAAAATTCGCCGCAGAACCTTACGTTCAAAAGTGTCGAGCATGTTTTCGGAGGCTTGAGTTAGGGTCCATGCTTCGCAGCCATAGCATAGCACTGGTCGTATAATGGTTTTGTACATGCGGAGCTTCGTGTTTCTGTGCACATGCTTCGATTTCATTATGGGGAGAACCGAGAAGAAAGTCTTATTAGCTAGCTGTATCCGTCGCTTGATTTCGTCAGTTTCGTTGGCGTCCCTTGACAAGTTGCAACCCAGATAAATGAATTGTTCACGAACTCGATGTTGAGGTCCCCCACATTGCTGCTTGGTTGTGCAGGTGTCCTTGTCACCGATTGCATCATTATTTTAGTTTTACCCTCGTTAATACGTAATCCAACTTCCTTTGCAGCGATATCGAGCGCATGCAGAAGTTCTTCTGCGTCAGCCAATCTTCGGGACATGATGTTGATGCCGTCGGCGTACGCTGCTAATTGTGTCGACTTGATGAGTAGCGTCTTGCTGTTGTCCATATTCATGGCCCGAATAACGTATTCCAGTGCTAGGTTGAAGAGCGTCGGTGGCAGTTCATCGCCCTGTTGCAAACCAGTGCGTGTTTCAAATAGATCAGTAAGTCTATGATGTATCCTGACTCGTGAGGCAGAGTTGGTCATCGTCATCTTTGTCAGTCGCACTAATTTTGCCGGTATAGCAAATTGCAGCATGATGTTGTACAGTACTCCACGTTCGATACTATTTTATGTCTCCTTGAAGTCGACAAAGATTTGGTATACGTATACCATGTATTCCGAGCACTTCTGGAGTATCAGTTTAACCGTAAAGAGCTGATCGTATGTGGAGCAACCAGGTCTGAAACCGCTTTGATAATCGCCAATGATTCGTTCTGCGTACGGTTTTATTCTATTTTCCAGAATTTTCGTCTAAATTTTATAGGACGTACAAACTAGTGAGATGCCCCTGTAATTCTCACACCGCAGTTTATCTCCCTTTTTATGAATTGGACAGATGATGCTTCTGCGCCAATCGTCTGGGATCTCCTCGTCCTCCCATACTCGCAATTGATGTATGGCATCAGCTAGACCCGTTCCACTGAATTTTAGCAGTTCAGCTGGAATCCCGTCAGCGCCCGGCGCTATTTCGTTTTATTGACCGCAGCGCGAGATCAACTTTGTCTACTGTCGGGGGTTGTATGGGTGGGCCTGGATCAACAATATGGTCGAGAGCTTCTTGTGTGGGGATGTTAGATGGTAGGTGCAGAAGCTCTTCAAAATAAGAGGCCCATCGTTTGTTAATGCCATCGGTGTCGCTGATGATGTTTGCATCCTGGTCCTTACAAAGGCTAGGGTTGGTAGCCGTTCTTAATTGTATTTACTAGTTTGTATGCTTGACTGGTGTCCCTATTAGCTAAGTTTTCGTTTATGTTCAGCAAATGCTGGTCAAAGTATTCACGTTTCTTACGTCTAATTATTCTATTCGATATTCGCCATAGCTCGTCATACGAGTATTGATCTCTTCTGGCTGTGGTTCCTCGTTGAATCCATTGTCAGTAGGCCACGTTTTTCGCGTCAAGTGAATTTTTTCATTATTCGTCGAACCAGTAATTTCGTGCTCGCCGGGCTTTATATCTCACGACTTACTGTGCGATATCCTTGATGGTATCCCTGAGTTCTTCCCAGAACCCATGGACGCCTGTGTTGCTGATGTTGTGTAGCATAGGTAGGAGAGTCTTGCCTCAAGGGCGGTAGTATACGCCACCGCCGTAGCATCGCTGAGAAGCTTATCAACCGCAGAGATTTTAAGGGGGGGGGGGGGGGTGGGGGGGGGGGCTGGTTCTCGATTGGTGCACTGAGGAAATTCTACATCTGAAGGTCATCTTCTTACCAAGCGATTATCTGAAGTGCTTGTATGTAAATGCATCAATGCGTGAAACACATAGAGCTTACGACTAGATTCCTGCTGCAGGCGAAGTCGATAAGTCGCTGACCGTTGTCGTTACATTCTTCATGGAGACTATGGCCTCCAGGGGTCCCCCGGTGGCAACTTTAATTTCCGACTTTCGCGTTAAAGTCTCCCAGCAGCAATTTGACGTCGTTTGTTGAAAGTGAGTCAAAGAGAGTTTCAAGGCGGGCGTAAAACTCGTCTTTTACTGCGCCTTCTTTAACTTCAGTGGGGGCGTGGACATTGATGAGCCAGTGATTGAAAAAACAAACTGTAATAATTTGAGAGGCATTTGTGTGCTTCATGTCCTGCCGTTGCCAGAAGATTAGCTAAATTGGTCTTGGAAACACTAAAGGCCCACTTAGAAAGCCCAATTGATAAAGTGCAGGCTGGCTTTCGATTTGGATTCTCCTGTGTCGATCACATTGCCTGCATTCATGTGAAAAATTTTCGCTACTGAACGCTACATCCCCTCCACTACACATTTGAGGAGACGCTACCTGTCAACATTTCTTTCGTGATTGAACCGCTACATATGAAATGTCTGACAAACAGGTGACAACGCAAATATTTGACAATTGCCAATTTTCCATCGCAAAACATTTCTTTGGCACATCACGAAACAAGGAAATATCAAATCGAAGACGAGAAGACAGTGAATTTACATAGACGGGGATTCTATTTGCGCTTTTGATGTACACAAACGTCACAACACACATACCAGCTGCGAATTGTCAAATGTAGCGCTACATGCCCAGTGAGCGTAAAAAATTTCTGCTACCAAGGGGAAGTAACCGCTCCGGAGCGGATGGAAGGAACGGTTGCAATCACGACCGGGAGGGGTTGTAGCGCTACGGAGCGCTCCGTAGCGATCCGGATAAAACGAGCGTGGTGAATGCACTCATTAACACTTGCGAATCATCATTGAGCAATGAGCTGCGTACGATTCTCCGCTACACTTGCTTTTCATCGATTTCGAGAAGACTTTCAATTGTGTGAAGCTGGATTTTATATGGGATGCCTTGCGCATAGAAATTCACAATAAGTTATGTATGTATGTCTGCTCGAAACGCGACTAGAAATGCTGCTAATGACTGATTCTCGCACTGGTACTTCCACGAAAATTGATGCTGTGCCACAAGCACATTCTTTTTCGGTGCCAAATGAGTTTCTAGAATTTTCAAAAGGTCTGCATATGCTAATTCGGTTGCAGCTTTTGGTGCCACTAATGCTGTCACGATATTGAAATTGTTTGCCCTGATGAAATTTAAAAGCTACGACCGTCCTGGGTCCGTCGACGCCCCAACGCTCAATCGAGACAATTGCATGACCAAGGACTCCTGCAGCTTCATGGCTGAATTAGAGTATGCGCGAACAACGCTGCTTCTGCTGCCAAATAAAGTTGAACCAATGTATTTCATATGGCGATAAGTATACTGTGCGCGAACAACACGTCGCTCACGTCGCGAAAGTTGAGACGAGTTCAACTTTGTCGCAATCAACGAGCCGCGAAGTATCAATTCACAATATGCATGTGTTTTAAAACTGTGGGTGACCATTTGTTTTGTTGTAAGTTACTGTTATGCGCTTGGAAGTGTATGTTTCTTATGCCTGCGTTCACATTTTGGAGCGCTTCGGTTATTCAGCAATTGAAATGCATGTAAACGGAAAAATCGGTGAATTTTTCCGTTTACATGCATTACAAGCGCTCCAAAATGTGAACGCAGGCATTCTTAATTCAAAAAAGTGTTTCAAGTTTGTTAGGAAGCCAGTTTTTCAGAGCTCAAATGTGTCAAAAGAACGCGAACAAGAGATTTGACTACATAGAGAATACCTATGGAGAAGCAATCCACATATACTCAACACTAAACTACTTGAAGCAATTCCAGTCGTAAAAAGTAAACAGAGAGACACACGCCCTCCACTGCGCAACACCCGCGCAGTCTATATAAAAGCACAGGAAGCACGCAAGATGTCATCCCCTCTCCTACTTTTCCAGTTGGAACAATAACATTTCAGTCTGTCTCTCTGCCGCGGAACACCCGCTCGGTCCATATAGAGCAAAAGAGATGTCAAATTTCCATCCCCCTTCCTACTTCCTCACTTGTGCCGAATTACTTCGTTTCTCTCGCTCTTTTTCATTTCCTCTTATACTCTCTCTTCAAAGTTTGACTATAACAGGCTGAACAGCTGATTTTCGTTGACTGCGACTTGTGGACGTAATCAACGCCATCTATATAAACAGGCCTGCGCTCAGCTGGTTTTGACGAAATCATTTCCTTTGATGACGCCATCGTATCCACAATCCAGTGGTCGGCGACTGTTGGCGGCGAGTCCCCGGTATTTGTGCGTTCCGTGTTTAGTTTTCATTTTCCGCGCTCAGTGTTTATTTGTTAGTAAAATTTCATCTAGTGATCCGGGAAAACGAACACGTGCGCGATGAAAGTGTGCCGTGCGGTCAAAAGATGTATTTTGTCAAGTGTGAACTGTTCCACGATGCTCTGCGACTGATCCCCGGGGCTGCGGGCTTCGACCAAATTGGTGCAATTGTCCAGAAAGTGTGTTTTTAGAGGACTAAAATGCCGTCTGGCGCAATTCCAATTGTAAACATATGTCGTGCCGGGGACATCGTCGTGTGCAGTCACTGCCTTGGCGAAGGAAATAATGACGTACGCGATCAGCTGAGCGCAGGCCTGCCTATCTAGATGGCGTTGCTGCCACTCTCCATTCGTTGTCAACAAAATGGCGTCGAGTGTACCAACGCCATCTAGATAGACAGGCCTGCGCTCAGCTGATCGTTACGTCATTATTTCCTTCGCCAAGGCCATGCCAAGGCAGTGACTGCACACGACGATGTTCCCGGCACGACATGTGTTTACAATTGGAATTGCGCCAGACGGCATTTTAGTCCTCTAAAAACACACTTTCTGGACACTTGTACCAATTTGGTCGAAGCCGCAGCCCCGGGGATCAGTCGCAGAGCATCGTGGAACAGTTCACACTTGACAAAATACATCTTTTGACCGCACGACACACTTTCATCGCGCACGTGTTTGTTTTCCCGGATCACTAGATGAAATTTTACTTACAAATAAACACTGAACGCGGAAAACGAAAACTATAATCACGGAACGCACAAATACCGGGAACTCGCCGCCATCAGTCGCCGACCACTGGATTGTGGATACTGATAGCGTCAACAAAGGAAATGATTGCGTCAAAACCAGCTGAGCGCAGGCCTGTCTACATAGATGGCGTTGAGTGTACCTATCTCTAGATGGCAATGTTTTGGCTTTATCTCTAGATGGCAATGCTGCCATCTTAATACACATAGTCCAATTCAGCTTCACTGGCCACGTTTATGCCGTGGAACTAAAAAGCGATTTAACTGAATCGTGTTAGTGCTAGTACTTGTTCGTGGTGTGTTTATACCGACCATACGAAGAGGTACTAAACATGAAAGATGTCAGCTGTTGGTTTGTGACTGCAGTGACATAGGTTAAGAAAATTTGAAGGGGCAGTAGCCTCCTAATAAAAACGCGTTTCTGCCGCTACAATCAAAGGATGAAACGAATGCAGAGTTTCAAGAAAGGATGAGGTATTTATATAACAAATAAAATATAATTTTCAACAACAACACCATTAGCGAAGACAGCAACACCACCTAGTCCCAATTTTTCAGTCCAGTTCTGCATAGCAAGTGGAGCTAAAATTGGTACCAAAACTAGCTACTGCGACATGTTTATGTCGCCGTGAGTTAGCTCGAATTAGTTAATCCTCGAAGATAGTTCCGCGGCATAAACAAGGCCACTCTTTCTCCGCACACAGATTGGCTGCATTCATGTGAAAAATTTTCGCTACGGAGCGCTACATCCCCTCCACTACACATTTGAGGAGACGCTACCTGTCAACATTTCTTTCGTGATTGAACCGCTACATATGAAATGTCTGACAAACAGGTGACACCGCAAATATTTGACAATTGCCAATTTTCCATCGTAAAACATTTCTTTGGCACATCACGAAACAAGGAAATATCAAATCAAAGACGAGAAGGCAGTGAATTTACATAGACGGGGATTCTATTTGCGCTTTTGATGTACACAAACGTCACAACGCACATACCAGCTGCGAATTGTCAAATGTAGCGGCTACATGCCCAGAGAGCGTAAAAAATTTCTGCTACCAAGGGGAAGTAACCGCTCCAGAGCGGATGGAAGGAGCGGTTGCAATCACGACCGGGAGGGGTTGTAGCGATCCGGATAAAACGAGCGTCGTGAATGCACTCATTGCCTGCATTCATGTGAAAAATTTTCGCTACAGAACGCTACCTCCCCTCCACTACACATTTGAGGAGACGCTACCTGTCAACATTTCTTTCGTGATTGAACCGCTACATATGACATGTCTGACAAACAGGTGACAACGCAAATATTTGACAATTGCCAATTTTCCATCACAAAACATTTCTTTGGCACATCACGAAACAAGGAAATATCAAATCGAAGACGAGAAGACAGTGAATTTACATAGACGGGGATTCTATTTGCGCTTTTGATGTACACAAACGTCACAACACACATACCAGCTGCGAATTGTCAAATGTAGCGCTACATGCCCAGAGAGCGTAAAAAATTTCTGCTACCAAGGGGAAGTAACCGCTCCGGAGCGGATGGAAGGAGCGGTTGCAATCACGACCGGGAGGGGTTGTAGCGCTACGGAGCGCTCCGTAGCGATCCGGATAAAACGAGCGTGGTGAATGCACTCATTCAGCACTTTTGTCTAGCTTTCAAATGGCTTTCACTTCGATAGTTGTCATTTCGACGAGGTTTGTTTTGTAAACAAAGCGTTGAGATTTGGTAGTCCAGTCTTGAACGGTTGGTTAGTCTATAAAATACAGCAGCGTTGATCTCGACATATCAACCGGTACGTGAACTGAGGAGCAAGAAGAAGTAAACGTAAACTACATACCAAGTCTATAAACTGAGGCCGGGGAAATTTTGTTTTCGACCGGGAAAAATTCGCCTTTGGACAGTACGTGAATGTCCAGCATTATGCTAGACATTCACGTACGGTCCAAATCCAAATTACTCTAAAATATAATTGTATGAAAATCGCTTGAATTTTACGTTGGTATACTGCTGCCTTCAGCTTCAATCTTATGAACACGCATTTATCTGTGGAACATTACTCAATTTCAGTTATAAAGGCTTGCATTCGGGCAAGTTGGCAGGCGTCGTGAACTTATCCCCCGGCCACCATCCCTTGTTTGTTATATTCATTTTAAAGTATGTATAACACGTGTTAGTTCCCATCACACTAGGTAACTATATCGCAATCGAGTAATCAACTTTGTTAATTGAAATACTTGACGATATTAATAATACAGTGAAATTCCCCATTAGTGGACCCACAATACCAAAGTTTTTGACTGGTATGTAGAAGAGTCCGCTAATAGGAGAGGATCGTGTGTTCTGCTCTAAGATGTAAACAATTTTACTTCCAGAGATGGAGCTTTTAGATAAGGAATTTAGAGGATTCAACGAGGCTACAGTGAAAATAGAACAAGTCCATGAGCCGAGTTGGATCACTCCGGAAGCAGGGGAGTCCGGCACATCAGCTCAGAATAGAAAGTGTGGCGAGATTCTTGTTGGCTATAATGGAAATTTTACCTTAGTCTGCGTTCTCTGTATGGAAAGGTTCCCAACGCTACACTTCTTTGGAGTCCATATAAAATCGAAACACATGGATACCGAAACCGACTTTCGGGATCCCATCCCTCCCCGATTAGTAAAAGGTTTATCCTTAACTGTTAGTAGTCGTTAATCTCAAAGCATAAACATTCTCACTGACAAATTTCATTATCAATTGTTTTAGGTCAGAAATAATGAGCTTGAGTTAACAACAGGGTCTCGGGCGGAAACCGACCAGTCTCCTTCGACAGTCATGCCGTCTAATTCGGAGCACAAAGATGAGAATCTCGGATTAATCGGCGAGTCTGATCACATAGTGGATTTGAATGACCTGGAACCCAATTCCTGCCACAATCCTGAATTGTCCACCTCGGAATTGCACAGTCCAGCGCAAGATCCCAACACACAGAAAATGACATGCATCTATTGCGATCAAATCTTCACTGATATCAAAAAGTTCGGAGATCACATGCCAATACACCTAGGGCGGAGACGATTCAGCTGTTCATTTTGTTCGATGTTATTCCGTAGCCGTGAGGAGCGTCAAAAACACATAAACACTCACACAGGCGAACGTCCATATAAGTGCTACCATTGTCCCAAAGCATTCGCAAGGCCGACAAATCGTGATAGGCATGTGCGTTTAATGCATTTAAAACTAATGAAATACAAATGTAACTATTGTGATAAAATTTTGGCAGAGCGCTCCGAGAAAACAGTGCACGAAAAGTCACACATACGTGCGATAAAACACGAATGTGCGGAATGTAAAAAGCTATTTTTATCCTCGCTTTTATTGAAGAAGCACTTGTTAAGCCATAACGAACATACAAACTTATAAATGCGAGATATGTAACAAGTCGTTCTTTGGAGCTGATTCGCTGAAACGTCATAAGATCGCTCACACGAGGGGGTGACCGTATTGTAAAATATGCAGTCAAGATTTCCCGTGGCGTTTCTCTACATACATGTGTTTGCACTCGACCGAGAAAATGTACGTTTGCAATGTGTATGATAAGACATTCGCTCAATGGGTAGGGTTGAATGCACATAAGGAGTTACACAAAAGCGAACCGTCATGTTAAATTTAATCTTCAATAAAGAAGTTTGCCGGATTTAACTTATTTTTGTTTTTATCACAAAGTCATGAAAAAAAAGACATCTATAAAGCCACAAAAAGTCTACAAATCCTTGCCGTAAGTGTGTTAAAAATTCGTAATTGGCTAAACAGCACAAACAAATTATGAACGATGACAAAATTGTTAATCATGCATGATGGGTTATTTATAGCAGCGCCATCTAGATATACAAGCCTGCGCTCAGCTGGTTTTGACGGCTTACGCAATTATTTCCTGTGATGACCTCTTCAAAGTATGCAACAAATCCAGTAGGAACAACCATCGTCTCAGTTGTACTGAGTTCCACCTTAAATAGCTCATCTATTAACCAGCGCCCCGGGAGCACGTATTTTTGCAAAGTGTTTGTATTTGCCGTGCAATAACCTACGAACCTAATTGTGCAAATTAGTTAACGCTTTCCTTCTTGCAAATTTGTTAGCGAATTGCCTTATAGCGGAGTAATTGTGCTGTAAATCGACGCACATGGGCCAACGTCTATAATTGGTCATCTTGGTGGATCCCTTTTATTTTGGTTCAGAATCACCTAGAACCAGGAGTTGGCGATTGAATCTACAAATAAAATCAACAACACCCTTCAAAACATTCCTATTACATGGTTGGCCAAACGACCAAGAACGGAGCCTCATCTGTGGGCTTCTGATTACCAGCGGTGACAAAGAACAAAGCACGTCTTGGTAAAAGGATAAAAGAGAAAAAAAAACAGTTGAAACTAATTATTGGGAGTCGCCGATACTCGCAATTTGTGCCCATGGATGAGGGTTTGAAGGGCAATGGCAATCCTATAAAAGTGGAAAAAGTTGATCCAAAAATGGCAACTTCGGAAGCAGACGAGGTAGATGTAGGGACTCAGAATAAAAAATGTGGAGAAATACTCGTCGGTTCCCACGGAAAATTCACTTTCGTTTGTGCCCTCTGTACGACAAGTTTTAGAACGTTGGATTCTTTCGGATTGCATATAAATTCGCAGCACATCAAGGTGGGGATCGACTCTGATATACCCGACTCTAGATCGGATACATTGGAAGTTTCCATTGTCGGATGCGAATCACTTTCACCTTTAGGTATCCCTCAATTCAATGTACGAAATATAACCAGAAATTAATCTTTCTAGAACGACGAGCAAAATGTAGAAATTGTCTATTCTTTCTCTGAAGACCAAAACCGAAACAGATGAAACTAAAATTACTGACAAAGAGATACAGAGGCGCACTTCGCGATCAGACCCAACCACAATTACAATGTCCTGCAGATATTGCGATGACATTTTCGAGGATAATGCTTCATTTCGGGAACACGTATCTATTCACACGGGACCAAACAAATACGTCTGTCCGTTTTGCCCGAGAGCATTTGACAGAAAAAGTTCTCGAAAGTCGCATATTCGCACCCATACGGGCGAACGTCCTTACAAATGTTCGTATTGTCCAAAAGCATTCGCCGAAAAGACCAATATGATGAGACACGAATACATACATTTGGGAATAAGGAACTACACTTGCCAATATTGCCTGCGTTCACATTGCCTGCGTTCACATTTTGGAGCGTTTCGGTTATTCAGCAATTGAAATGCATGTAAACAGAAAAATCAGTGATTTTTTCCGTTTACATGCATTTCAATTGCTGAATAACCGAAACGCTCAAAATTGTGAACGCAGGCATTGTGACAAATCTTTCGTTCATGATTCCGAGAGGAAAACTCACGAAATGTCACATACGGGGGAAAAGCCGCACCAGTGAGGAGTGTGGTAAATATCAAAAACCATTATATGGTTTTGAAAGAAAGAAAGAGCATATGAGAAGCCACACAAATACAAGAGATTTTAAATGCAGTGTTTGCAGTAAGGCATTCTTCACAGCAAACTTACTGCGTTGTCCACACAAAGGAGCGACCTTACCTTTGTAAAGTATGCGGCCAGGATTTTCCAAGGCCAAAGGCATTACGCAATCACATGGAATTGCACTCGACCGAGAAGAAATACGTTTGTCCTGTGTGTGGTAAAGCATTTGCTCAATTTGCAGGCTTGTATTCGCACAAGAAGTCACATTTAGAGAAACCGGTTGATGGATGATGTACAGAACAGTGAAAATGAACCAGTCTATAGGCGTGTTGTTTGTACTGCGGTGCAGGTTAATTGGGGGCTATCCGGGTTAACTTACACACATTACACAAACAACTAGGGTATGTTGTTTGTGTAATGTGTGTAAGTTAACCCAGATAGCCCCGAATTAACCTGGACCGCAGTACAAAACAACACGCCTTATGTTAAAAAAGAGTTACTTAAAAAATGACTGAAAAACCATTCTGATTAAAATTGTTTTATAAATATTATATTGTCACAACATATAATTCTTGTGTTTCAGTATGTTTTACAGTTATTTTTTCTGCTTAGTACAGAGAAAATGTGTGCGTTCAGAAGGAACTGAGCAACTTTCGCTCAGCGAACATGTTCAGAACGAGCGGGTTCAGAAGTGACTGAGCAACTTCTGCTCGGGTGAGCATGATCAAATTTTACCGAGCAAGAAATATTTCTGCTCACTGATCAGTGCTCAGTGCTCAGGTTCTTCTTCTTCTTTTTCAACCTCACTCTCATGTTGCGAGTTTCCGAGTTTTGACAGTTATCAAATTGGTTGTTGTGTTTTCGCCGTTTTCGGCTTCTAGAAAGAACTAGAAGGTTTTCGGGTGCTTTTGAATTTGTTTTCTCGTTGTTCGTGATTTTTGTAATGGACAGCGTGGGATTCATGTATTTTCCACTTTTCGGCACTTGACGTCTAAAATTGTCATCGTCAGCTTTCAGCTGGTCGATTTGTCAGCTGGTGAAGTAGCGTTCAGCAGGTGCAGACTCCAAACCGAGCTGTTCCGGAGCTTATCGCGAGCGGTTTCTGCTCTTTTGCCACCTTCTGAACGCACTCAATGATACAAACTTAAAAAGTTTAAAAACACCTCACAGTAGAAATGAACCACTTGAATAAAAGTAAAAAGCATAAATGTACAGGGTAGTCCGGATGGCGCAACGGTTAGCACGTTCGCCTTCAACGCACTGGGCCCCGGTTCGATTCCGGGGATTTACGTGTCGGTCTATGAGCCCACTCAGCTGTTAAATGAGTACCCATTATGGGGTAAATAACTCGGTTGAGCGTGTTGCTGATCACATACCTCTGCACAAAAAACCGTCACGATCTAGAAAATGAGATGATGCTAACTCATCTCGAGGCCGTGGTTCAAATTGGACCGTTGCGCCAGTTATTTATTTATATATGTACAGGATGCCGGTTTCAAATGTTATATTACGTTTACACTATCCCCAGATTACTTCATCTGCAGCGTAATCTGCGTGTGGTGAGTTCAAAATTGTATGTATTTGACAGTCGCAGATTATCTCAGCTGGCGCAGATGAAGTAATCTGGGGATAGTGTAAACGTATTTTAATATTAAATACTTTAATGGTAAATAATATTGTTCATTTGTGGAAAATGTCTTTATGTGTCTTTGACGGCTATTACACTATAAAAGTTCTTTTACAAATATCTTTGTCGCATGACATTTTCAAAGAACTTTTATAGTGTAATAGCCGCCTAAGAAAAGATTTGCGACATGAACGTTGCTTGTTTCAAGTACTTTTCTTACAATCTTGCACACCTTCCCCCTTAGGCGGCTAATATCATTCATAAAGTTATTTTCAAATATCGTGCATCAAAGATATTTGTAAAAGAACTTTTATAGTGTAATAGCCGCCTTTAACCGTTACAGAGTTGTAAACTGTGTCAAAAAGCTTGACTTTCCGGAAAAAATTTGCAACTGTCCTAATCATTTAATCCGATATTTGATCTCACTTTCTGGAACTACATAAGATTTCGTATAAAACATAAAATTTCTCGGTTTCGTAATTCACCGTTAAGGCTGGTATTCAGATCGCGTGAAATGAAAAAAATGACAGCAGCACTTTTCATTGGCTAAATGGCTCGTGGAAAAGATTGCGTGGAACATATCATTTTTTCACTTTTCACCCGATCTGTGTACCGATGAAATGAAATATAAGCACCGCAAGAAACATTAACAGCGATTACTTTTTCCACTAATCTACCACTCAATTTTAAATAACACCGGGAAAACACAACACAACCTAAATGACACCAACAGAGACAGCTGAGCTGTCAGTGAAAATTTTTCTCGTACGAGAAAAAATTTCATCCTTGTGAAATCCACAAACTTCACATTTCACTCAAGGTCGTACACAGATCGCGTGAAATGGAATTTTAACTTCCACACAATTTCACGTTTGTTTTCACCGGGGAAAATTTTTGCCATTTTGTTTGGGATTTCACGGCACTTTTCATTCCACGCGATCTGAGTACCGGCCTAATAGTCGCCATACATTATCCGATCCGTCGTCCGATCGATCGGCCGATGGATCGCCACAAAATATCGGCCGATCTCCACTGCACACACACTGAGCGATTTTCGTGCGATGCGATAACGAATGACAATTCAAAAAATAGGTTATGATTCACTCCCAATCCTACCTAGATTAATTTTTGTTAACTATTTGGATGTGTGTGGTATTTTCGTATACCACATATTTGATATTTCAATTGCAGTGCCATTTAAATCATAAGAATCCTTGAAATTTCATAATTTAATAATTTGGTATTAGTAGTCCGGATGGCGCAGCGGTTAGCACGTTCGCCTTCAACGCACTGGGCCCCGGTTCGATTCCGGGGATTTACGTGTCGGACTATGAGCCCACTCAGCTGTTAAATGAGTACCCATTATGGGGTAAATAACTCGGTTGAGCGTATTGCTGATCACATACCTCTGCACAAAAACCGTCACGATCTAGAAAATGAGATGATGCTAACTCATCTCGAGGCCGTGGTTCAAATTGGACTGTTGCGCCAGTTATTTACTTTTATTTTTAATAATTTGGTAATTTGACATTCACTTGCGATAATCACATACACTATCCAATCGATCGTCACCGATCGATCGCACGAAAATCGCACAAAAATATCGGCAGATCAAAATTGATCGGCCGATCGGTGCGATTTCCACATACACAGGCCGATCCATCGGCTGATATCGATTTCGGGCGACGGATCGGCCCATCGATCGGTGTGTGTATGGCACGTTTAAGGCGGCTATTACACTATAAAAGTTCTTTTACAAATATATTTGACGAACGATATTTCAAAAGAACTTTTATGAATGATATTAGCCGCTAAAGGGGGAAGGTGTGCAAGCATATTAGAAAAGTAGTTGAAACAAGCAACGTCCATGTCGCAAATCTTTTCTTAGGCGGCTATTACATTATAAAAGTTCTTTGAAAATAGCTTTCATAAAAGATATTTGTAAAAGAACTTTTATAGTGTAATAGCCGCCATACATTATCCGATCGATCGGCCGATGGATCGCCACAAAATATCTGCCGATCTCCACTGCACATACACTGAGCGATTTTCGTGCGATGCGATAACGAATGACAATTCAAAAAATAGGTTATGATTCACTCCCAATCCAACCTAGATTCATTTTTGTTAACTATTTGGATGTGTGTGGTATTTTCGTATACCACATATTTGATATTTCAATTGCAGTGCCATTTAAATCATAAGAATCCTTTAAATTTCATCATTTAATAATTTGGCAATTTGACATTGAGTGCGTTCAGAAGGTGGCAAAAGAGCGGAAACCGCTCGCGAGCTGCTCCGCAACTGCTCGCGAGCAGCTCCGGAGCTGCTCGGTTTGGAGTCTGCACCTGCTGAACGCTACTTCACCAGCTGAAAAATCGACCAGCTGAGAGCTGACGATGACAATTTCAGACGTCAAGTGCCGAAAAGTGGAACACACATGAATCCCACGCTGTCCTTTACAAAAATCACGAACAACGAGAAAACAAAATCAAAAGCACCCGAAAACCAAAGAACTAGAAGCCGAAAGCGGCGAAAACACAACAACCAACTTGATAACTGTCAAAATTCGAAAGTCGCAACTTGAGCGTGAGGTTGAAAAGAAGAAGAAGAACCTGAGCACTGAGCACTGATCAGTGAGCAGAAATATTTCTTGCTCGGTGAAATTTGATCATGATCACCCGAGCGGAAGTTGCTCAGTCACTTCTGAACCCGCTCGTTCTGAACATGTTCGCTGAGCGGAAGTTGCTCAGTTCCTTCTGAACGCACACATTCACTTGCGATAATCACATACACTACCCAATCGATCGCACGAAAATCGCACTAAAATATCGGCAGATCAAAATTGATCGCCCGATCGGTGCGATTTCCACATACACACGCCGATCCATCGGCCGATATCGATTTCGGGCGACGGATCGGCCGATCGATCGGTCTGTGTATGGCACGTTTAAGAGAGGTACAACTGTTCACACTTTCAAAATCGATTTATCATCGAGAATTCAAACGATAATTTTACGACGGTATTTTGAATTGAAAATCTGAAAATTCGACAAAAGATGTCCGAACGTTGTGTTGGCTTTCCAACAATATATTACTTTGACACGTTTGGACTTAAAAGTTTTCGAATAATACGCATTAGAGGATAAAAAACATGGTGTAGAGATGAAATAAATTTACTTCAACATTGGCTTAGAGCGCGTTGACACGATCAAACTACGATTTGACAAACTAGCATTTGATGAAAAGTTGAGCACCGTCCAACTACGGTTTGACAGAAGCACAAGACATCAAACCAGTTTGACAAGGGGTTGACACGATCAAGTAGGTGGTTTGTCAAACCGTAGTTTGATCGTGTCAACGCGCTTTTAGGCGGCTATTACACTATAATGGCTCGTTTACATTTGCCAGTGCACAGGCATGCCAGTACACTTGTCAGCAAATTTACGAATGACAAGAAACATATGTTCGCAAGTCTCTACTGGAATGCCAGTAGGAAATCAATTGGCCCGGGAGGCCAGCTACTTGCAAGGCACCGTGCGGGTTTCCTGGCCTGGCAGTTTACAGCCACGGCTGTTTACACATATGCAAGTGACAGCTTGCAAGTTACTTGCAAGGCACTTGCAATGCCTGTAAAATGTACGTACTTGCACGGTCTACTGGCATGTGTAAACGCTACTTAAGGGCGACCACAGAGTGAAAGCTGAAGCTGATGCTTTTGCTGGTTTTTGATTGCAAACACTCAGTGAAGAGAAACGTTTACGTGAAACGTGCTCATGAAGCTTCCCCTCCCCATGTTGCAGAAGATTACATTCGTAATTGTCCGGTGTATCCGTTAATTTTTATGTGTCTTATGAATGGATTTTATATATGAAATCACTGGACAATCACGAATGCGATCTTGAGCTTTAGCGATAGCATGGGCAGGGAAAGCTCCATGAGCACGTTTCACGTAAATGCTTCTCTTCACTGAGTGTGCGCAATCAAAAACCATCATAAGCATCAGCTTCAGCTTTCACTCTGTGGTCGCCCTAAGGCTGCGCGCATGTTAGCTCACGTTCGCGTGTCGCGTTCACGTGTTTTATGTCAAACGGTTTGAGTCTATGGTTTCCAACCAAAGACGCGAATCTGCCAATATGACAAATGCTCGGCTATTGTCGTATCAACAGTTCATTATTGTGCTTTAAAATGGATAATAAGGTAAGAATTGAGTGGCAAAACAAACAACTGGGGAGTAGTAGGATGTGTATAAATACATATTTCATACTAAATTGTTGGCGTTAATACACAATAATGAATCCAATTTGGTGATACGACAACAGCCGAGTATCTATCAAATTGACAGATTCGCATCTTTGGTTGCAAACCATAGACTCAAACCGTTTGACATAAAACACGTGAACGCGACACGCGAACGTGTGCCAACTTGCGCGCAGCCTTATAGTACTATCCCCACTGTACTTCAGGTTGTTTTCGAACCAGCACGCGCATGCGCACTGCTACCCATTTGCACGCGGTCGCTATATGTCGGTAAATGTCGTGATGCCACCGGCCATTCAGCTATAATTTTGACATTTACGAAGCATTTGGTCCCTCGCTCCTCGGGCTCCTGGGCCAAATGTTAATACGTGTTGTGCGTGTTTCACTGCGCAGACGCGAATATATCAACCAGAACTCGATATTGTTGGCAACTCCATAAACAAAAAAAAAAAAACAAGTGGCACACACAAAAACGACAAGGCGTAGAGAGAGAAAGAGGCTGCCGGAAAACAAATTGTTGAGTTAGTTGTAAGCCGACCACCTACGCGTCTAGTTTATATCGCAAATTAACAAATAAATAAACGTTGTTCCCATTGATTGCTGTGCCTATTTATTCTAAACGAGTGTTTTGTACGAGTGAGTTACGGCCCCTTACAAATCAGAAGTGGGATAGTATCGTGTCAAATTGGTGAAATTTTAAAAAAAACTAATCGTGACAATGTCAAGTGCAGAAGACTTTAAGAAGTATACGGCGGCGCAGCTAAAGAAATGGTTGGCGGAAGTTGGCCATAAAACGACAGGCAATAAAAGTGAGCTGATTTTGCGCTTGCTAACTGTCCCCGAAGAAGAAAGGGAGAAGTTAATCGCGACAGCGAACACAAATAACGAATCAAATGAAGAAGCAGATGAAGAGAGTGACTACAATACGAGTGACGATCAAATGTACGACGATGACGACGACGGAAAAAACGATTCACATACAAAAGAACGTGAAACAAGTGCAAAAGAACGCGGACAACGAATGAAAGAAATGAAGAGGAGCGAAAAGGTATCGAGGGAGTGGACGCTGATGAAAAGAGAACTTGAACTGATGAAACGCGAATTGGAGTTGCAGAAAAAGGAAAACGAGTGCTTGAAGAGAGAAAATGAATTGTTGAAGCTGCATACTGAAGATAGAAAAACATATGGCGCGTGTGCGATAAACTTTACTGCTATTAAAGATCTGTTGCCGGAATTCACTGGGTCCGGAGACAGCTTTGAGCATTGGCTGCAACAATTGAAAAACATAATTTCTCTTTACGAATTGGATGACAACAATAAGAGAGCGTTAATCTCAAGCCGTCTTAAAAGAAAATACATTTGAACAGAATTTAGCAGTATGTCAAGGCCAAGATGAAACGATAAAGAAGATAAGAGACCAGCTGGAAAAGAAAGAAAGTAGTATTTACGAGATGCGTAATGGATTGATATATAAAAAAATTAAATCGGAAATATTTTTTTATGTACCAAGTAGCATGGAAAGAAATGTTATACAGAAATATCATGATGACATGGGACATATGGGTTGTGAAAAAGTTGTGAATGCAATAATGAGGGTGTATTGGTTCCCGGATATGCGAGGCAAAGTAAAAAATCATATTGCTAATTGTTTAAAATGTATAGTCTATTCCTCGAAGAATGGGAAACATGAAGGACTGCTACATAATATACCCAAAGGAGATGTCCCATTTGAAATAATACACATTGACCATTGTGGTCCAATAAGTCTGAAAAAGGCTAAGAAAAAATATGTTTTTCTAGTGATAGATGCGTTTTCAAAATTCACTAGGTTGTATGCAGTTCGATCAACTGGAACGAAGGAAGTACTGAGTTGTTTGAAAGATTATTTTAATGCATATAGTAGGCCAAAAGTATTAATCTCTGATAGAGGAAGCGCATTTACTTCAAAGGATTTTTCGGATTTTATTGATAGCCGAAATATCAAACACATTAAAATAGCTACGGGCTCCCCACAAGCCAATGGGCAAGTTGAGAGGGTCAATAGAACTATGATACCTATGATAGCAAAAATGACGAGCGCTGGAATAAATTATTCGCTAGACAGGGTGTTACCAGATGTTGAGTTTGCGATGAATAATACGATACACAAAAGTACAGGGATATCCGCGAGTCAATTACTATTTGGAGTCCAGCAGAAAGGAGTGGTGATAGATTATTTAAAGGAGAAACTAGAAGAGATTAATGAAAGTGTAAATGAGAGAAATTTGGTAAAATTGAGGGAAAAGGCAGATGAAAATATTCGGAAGAATCAAGCATATAATAAGGAAAAGATAGATCGAAATAGGATTCATAAAGTATACAAAGTGGGTGATTATGTGCTGGTGAGAAATTTTATAAGTACTCCAGGAGTCTGTAAGAAAATTGCACCCAAATACAAAGGACCTTATGTCGTTGCAAAAGTTTTATCTAATGATAGATACTTGGTGAAGGATGCTGATAACCTACAGCTAAGTCAGATACCTTATACGGGAGTATGGGAAGTGGCAAATATGAAACCGTGGTCGAAAGAATTTAATAGTATTAGGTCAATCGGGACGATTGAGTGTTAGGATGGCCGAATTGTTGGCAACTCCATAAACAAAAAAAAAAAAACAAGTGGCACACACAAAAACGACAAGGCGTAGAGAGAGAAAGAGGCTGCCGGAAAACAAATTGTTGAGTTAGTTGTAAGCCGACCACCTACGCGTCTAGTTTATATCGCAAATTAACAAATAAATAAACGTTGTTCCCATTGATTGCTGTGCCTATTTATTCTAAACGAGTGTTTTGTACGAGTGAGTTACGGCCCCTTACAATATTCAAATTTTTACCCCACTCTGTGCCTATTTCCACTGCCATCTTCTATCTGTTCAATATATATCTATGATCTACAATACATGGACATGTAGATTGTTTTGGCTGTGTCAACCGCTTGTCAAAAGATCTCGACTTGTCGAACAACAGTGTGCTTGAACGTGGTGCTGCGTGAGGTAGTAGATAAACTGTTCTTGCTTTTTGTGTTTTAATTAGACTTGTTTTGTGTGGAAAGTTCGCTTCTTTGATACGAAATTTAGAGAATCAATATAAAGAATATAGAAGTGGATGAACCCAGAATAGAAGCTGCTAAAGCGCGAGATGGAAACTCGAACTGAGAGTAAAAAATGCGGAGAAATACTTATTGAATTAAGCGGGAACTTCACCCTAGTTTGCGTTGTCTGTTCAAGGGGTTTTATAACGTTACGCTCCTTTGCAATACATATTAATTCGCAGCACATTATTGACTCTGATACCTCAGACTTATCCCCGCTTAGACAGGATACATTGGAAGATTCGATTGTCGAAGATGAACCTCTCTCGCTTGTAGGTAACCTCCTAGTTAAAAGTACTAAATTATTACAAGAAAAAATAATCTTTTTAGAATAATAAGCAACATGAAGAAACCGTAAATTCTCGATTCCCCGGCGTCGAAAGCCAAATCAAGGATGAAACTAAGATTGCTAACATAGAAGCCAGTGCTCCTTTTTCCGAAGACATGGGGCTACAACAAATTGTGGAATATGAAGATTATTACAGCGAGGATTCTGATCATACTACGGAGCCTCACAAAGAGGACTCCAATTCTGGCCACGATCTCCGAAGTCAAATAAACGACGAAACAAAGAATACCAACGAACAAGTCTGTCAGCGCACGTCTAGGTCCGCCCCGACCACATTAACTATGACTTGTAAATATTGCGATGCAGTTTTCACGGATGTAGTTACATTTAAGAAGCACTGGAATGCGCACTTGGGTTCGAAAAAATTCGTCTGTCCGCTTTGCCCAAAAACATTCGACAGACCATCTACACGAACACAGCACATTCTCACCCATACGGGCGAACGTCCTTACAAATGTTCCTACTGTCCGAAAGCATTCAGCGAAAAAGCTAATATGGTGCGACACGAGAACATACATTTGGGAATAAAGAAATACGCCTGCCAATATTGCGACAAATCGTTTGTTCATCCCTCTGACAGAAAAGTACACGAAATGTCACACACGGGTGAGAAACCTTACCAATGTGAGGAGTGTGGTAAGCGGTATTCGTTATCGTATAAATTGAAGGTGCACATGCGAGTTCATACGAACACAAGAGATTACAAATGCCACGTATGCAATATGGCATTCTACACCGGATTCCGGTTGCGTAATCATATCAAGGTTCACACGAAGGATCGGCCTTATCGTTGTGAAGTGTGCGGAAGAGATTTTGCAAGACAAAACACTCTGCTGAACCACAAAAAATTACACTGTAGCGAGAAGAAATACATTTGTCCTATATGTGGCAAAGCGTTCGCACAATTTTCGGGCTTGTATTCACATAAGAAGTCACATGGACAGATACCGATATAGTTAAGGGACATTCCTGTTTCGTAGAAAGGAACATTCCTGTTTCGCAAAAATTGGGAGAATTCTCTCTATTAAATTAGAGAGAATTTTTTTAATTCCTTAATTTCCGGCATTTTCGCGTCAGGTAGTCCATTTCCGCTTTAGTTGGTAAGAGCTTAGAACCCATTCGGGGGGATTAGTCGGTCCTAAAGCGGAAATTTCCTGAGTTTTGTGAAAATTCTCCCTAATTTAATAGAGAGAATTCTCCCGCTTCAGGGCCTACAAATCCCCCCGCGTGGACTCTAGGCTCTTACCACCTAAAGCGGAAATGGACTACCCAAAGCGGAACTGCCGTAATTAAGGAATTTTAAAAATTCTCTCTAACTGCAATAAAGAGAATTCTCCGAATATTCGCGAAACAGAAATGTTCCATAAACTTTGCCAATACACATAGGTACCGTCATTTCAGTCAATGATTTCTTTAGCTGAAGAATATTATTCAAATACAGAGGGACAAAATTATTCAAATCAATAATTATTATATTATTTTTATTCGTTTTTCAATTTTCAAAATAATATTTATTGTTTGGCATAATCATTTCCCAGAAGAAAAATAATTATTACAATTAAACCAATTAAACTTATTTGTTCAAATTTGTAGTATTTATTTGTTTTATTACTTTTTTCACGAAATCAAGACTATTCATCATGCGACTATACGATTGTTACAGATACGATTTTGATAAAAAAGTGCAATATCTGCACTGATTTTTGTTATTAGTGGTGCATTTTAAAGGATCTTGCAAACAACTAGTCGAGGAAAGGTTTTGACACCGGAAGAAAAAGGCTAAATAGTTGCCTGTAAAAAGTTCGGGCCCTAACCAGATTGAATGCAGAATGCAGCAGCAGCGGCAGAAGCGACAACAACAACAGGTAGATCTGTCATTGCCGCTGCGTCATCGCGACAGATCTACCTGTTGTTGCTTCTGCCGCTGCTGCTGCATTCTGCGTTCAATCTGGTTAGGGCCTAACTTATTGTAACAATTGTCAAAATCTGATTTTACAACAACAATGTCATCCCGACAGATCTACCTGTTGTTGTTGCTGCCAGCTGTGCCGCCGATGCTGCGTTCAATCTGGTTAGGGCCACGCCACGCAACGCATTAATTTGCGGAGAACGCGGAGAGTGTCCAACGACAACACGACAATGCGTTAATGCGAGTTGCGTTGACAATTGTCATTCGGTGTAAAATGGCTCCAGTTTCAGCGCGAAAGATTTTATTGATAGAAAGTATTTTTTTAAAAATTAAAATATTACTACTTTGCCTTAACCCCTAGCGGGGCATAGCGCGTCAACTACTCCTGCGCGCCATCGTACTCTGTTCTGGGCAATGGGGCGCAACTCCCCAAAAGACTTACCCAGTGCCTGACACTCCTTTGCCACAGATCGACGCCATGTGATTCGAGGACCCCCTCTTGGTCGGCCTTGGTTGGAAATGGGGTTCCATTTCATGGCATGCATAGCAATGCAGTTATCACTCTTCCGCAATGTGTGACCTATCCACTGCCATTTTCGCCTGCGTATCAATTCGTCGATTGGCATCTGACCCGTACGCCGACTTAGCTCTTCATTTGATATTGTTTCGGGCCAGAAAATTCTTAAAATTCGACGAAGACATGATTTGACGAAAACTTGCAGCTTTCTGGTAACTCCTACGGAAACTTTCCATGTACTGCTCCCATACAAAAGCACTGATAGTACCAGGGAGCGAAACAGGCCCAGCTTGGTCTTAATGCTGAGATAACTGCCCTGCCAGATTTTGGACAGCATGCCGTATGCGCGTTTAGCCTGGTTGATACGACGAGCGATGTCCTGCTCCGTACCACCATTTTCGGCAACAATGCTACCCAGGTACACGAAGTTGTCCACCTTCTCCACAGGCTGCCCATTAATATTGATGGCAATAGGTGTCGGATTTCTTTTTCGCAACGGCGGGCTAAGAACCTTGGTCTTGTTGGTATTAATCTTTAGCCCAACCTTGCTTGCCTCCCTCTCGAGATCTAACGCCATTGCGGACAGATCCATGATTTTGTGGGAGAGTAGGCATATGTCGTCAGCGTAGTCAAGATGTTGTAGATAAGATGTCAAAGTCCATTGAATTCCTCTGTCGAGTCCGGATAGGGCTGCATGCAACACATCGCCGATCACAATGAGGAATAGGATCGGTGAGAGTATGCACCCCTGCCGAACTCCACTGCGAATCTCAAAGTCCCCCGACACCTTACCTTTATGCAGAACGCGACATTTCGCGCCGTCATAGGTTGCCTTAATAATAGCCACAAGCTTCTCAGGGATGCCTCTCCTGCGCAAGGCCGCCCATATAGAATCCCGGTTCACACTATCGAAAGCCTTTTCGAAATCGATGAAAAGCAAGTGAAGCGGAGAATCGTATTCAGCGCATTGCTCGATGATGATTCGCAAGGTGTTAATGTGATCGACACAGGAGAATCCGGATCGAAAGCCAGCCTGCTCTTCATCAATTGTGCTTTCTAAGTGGGCCTTTAGTCTTTCCAGGAGGATTTTAGCTATTATCTTGGCAACGGCAGGAAGCACACAAATGCCTCTCCAATTATTACAGTCTGTGAGGCTACCCTTCTTTGGAAGTTTGATGATCAAACCTTCCTTCCACTCAGTGGGAAAGGTCTCTGTATTCCACGCTTTATCAACAAGTGGGTGTAGCAAATCGGCAGTTACGCTTGGCGCTGCTTGATAAAGTTCGGCAGGGATGCCGTCAAGTCCGGCGGCCTTTCCTCGTTTTAGTGCAATAATTGCAGTGACTATTTCCTCTTTAGTCGGGGCAGTGGACCGTATACGCACATTTTGATGGTTAGCTAAATTATCTATATGAGGGGGAACTTCACCAGAGGTTACACGGTTCAAGACCGCGGCGAAGTGTTCTTTCCACCGCCTCATTTGATCTTCTTCCAAGATAAGTAGCTTTCCATCACTATCTTTCACCGGATGTTGGCAGGAGTTACGACCACCTGTAAACTCCTTGATGACACCGTATACGGCATTTAAGTTGTTACTTCTTGCGGCTTCTTCTGCTGACGCTAAAAGAGAATTGGCATAAACTCTTTTATCGCGTCGCACACTACGCTGAACTTCTCGAGCTTTCTGACGGTAAAGGAGTTCGATGCTGCTTCGATTGTCGTCTGATGCTGTAGCCAAACGAACTTTCAGCTCCTTTCTTTCAACAATCCGCTGCCATGAAGCGTCGGACATCCAGGGCTTATTCCGGCAATCCGGGTTTGGGCCAAGGATGGTATTTGCGCTATCAATGTACGCATTTTTTATGGCATCCCAGTTTTCGTTTATGTCACTATCTGGGTGACTAGTTATCTCAGCCGCTTTTTGCGCAAGATGGTCATTATATTGTTGTAAGACAGCTGGATTTTTTAGTCGAGCGGTGTTGAATTTGCGGGGCCTGGATCTTTCGTCGCTGGGGCGGCGCACGGCTGCAATACGCAATCGAACATTAGCGATCATAAGATAATGGTCTCTTCCCATCCCAATATCGGCACCCTTCTTGTTTCGCACGTCCAGGAGGCAACTCTTGAATCTTTTACTAATGGCAAAATGGTCGATCTGATTTTGTGTTCTGCGCCGATCAACAGAGGACCAACTGATTTTGTGGTGGTCCTTATGATCAAACATAGTACCACCGATGAAGAGACTGTGAAAGTTGCAGAACTCTACAAATCTTTCACCGTTGTCATTACGATCACCAAGACCGTGTCTCCCCATCACATGTCTGAGCCCATAGTTATCAGCGCCAACTTTCGCATTCAAATCACCCATAACCATTATAATGTCACCTTTAGGTGTTCTGCTCTGAACGGCGTTTAGTTCTTCGTAGAAGGAGTCTTTTGCCAAGACATTGTCGGGTTCAGTAGGGGCATAACATTGTATTATTGAGATGTTCCTCATTTTGGTCCGGAACCTGGCGGTCAAGACCCTGTCAGAGACCGGTTCCCAGGATAAGAGACAGTTTCGCGCGGCTCTGGTTAAAAGGAGCCCTACACCTGACTCACGACGACTACCGGTAGCTTTACCGGAGTACAACATTACAGTGCTGCCCGTTGGAGAGATGAATTCTCCGCTGTTCCACCATCTTATCTCACTAAGGCGGCTATTACACTATAAAAGTTCTTTTACAAATATCTTTTATAAAAGCTATTTTCAAAGAACTTTTATAGTGTAATAGCCGCCTAAGAAAAGATTTGCGACATGGACGTTGCTTGTTTCAACTACTTTTCTAATATGCTTGCACACCTTCCCCCTTTAGCGGCTAATATCATTCATAAGAGTTCTTTTGAAATATCGTTCGTCAAATATATTTGTAAAATATCTTTTATAGTGTAATAGCCGCCTAACTCCTAAGATATTTAATTTGTACCTCAGAAATTCACTCTCTAAGGCGGCTATTACACTATAAAAGTTCTTTTACAAATATCTTTGATGCACGATATTTCAAAAGAACTTTTATGAATGATATTAGCCGCCTAAGGGGGAAGGTGTGCAAGATTGTAAGAAAAGTACTTGAAACAAGCAACGTTCATGTCGCAAATCTTTTCTTAGGCGGCTATTACACTATAAAAGTTCTTTGAAAATGTCGTGCGACAAAGATATTTGTAAAAGAACTTTTATAGTGTAATAGCCGCCTTATTGAAGAAATCGTGCGTTCTGGGGACCTTCTGATCCATTGTCCAGGAGAGTACGCACATTCCAGAATCCAATCTTTGTCATTGTACGATAGCCAAAAGTCGTAACCGTTGAGTCAGTCCTTATCCGAGGCATAGTTGACGTTTCGTTAGCATATAAAGATTTCGGATAGTGCAAGTTGCTGGCATACACATCCTGTCCTTTGATTGTCGGTTTTAACGACAGGCCCTCAAAGGGAAAGGCCGTGGTATTTTTTTCACACCCCACACCACAGGGGTACCTCAACCAAATCATCGCACCGCCATCACTGGCGGCTTGACGTTGGTTGGCAATGGTCTGTGACCACCGCCGTTCCAGGGGGCGCCCACGCGGAGGACTATGGAAGAGGAGTTTTTGCCCCCCCCCCCGGTGTGTGTATGGAACGTTTAATACGATTTATGGTTATCACTCACGTTTGGCAGATTACACTATAATATATATGCAATATATATGAGCTATTATACTATGGCCCGTTTTCTCAATGTCCAGTTAAAATTTAATCTCGAGATGAAATTTGTTGTTTTTGTTGTTTTCCCTGTAAAATTTGACAGATGGGTACGTTCAATGTCTGTTTAACTGGAGTTTAAATTTTAATCAGACATTGAGAAAACGGGCCTATAAATATTATAATGTGTGGGTTCAGAAGATACTGAATAACTTCCGCTCAACTGATCATGATCAATTGATCAGCGAGCAAGAATATTTCTGCTCACCGCTCGCACTTTTCTTCTTCTTCTTTCTCCTTGACTTTCGTATGAAGTGCGTGTGACAACGAGAGTCGCGTTCAGCTGGCACAGACTGCATAACCGACAAGTTCCGGAATTGCTCGCGAGCAGTTCGTGCTCTTCGGTAACTTCTGAACCCATCCAATGTAATTGTGGCCTTACGTTGGACATGCACATTTGACAACATAGTTTTGATTTTGAAATTTGCCCGTATTCAATGCACCGCAAAGCACGCACCGCATTGCCCGTATTTACGCCGGACGTGGTGTAAGGCCATAACCAGATTGAACGCAGCAGCAGCAGCATCGGCAGCACCAGCGGCGGTAGCAACAACAACAGCAGGTGGATCTGTCGCGATGACACAGCGACCTGTCATCCCCGCTGTGTCATCGCGACAGATCTACGTGTTGTTGTTGCTTCTGCCGCTGCTGCTGCATTCTGCGTTCAATCATTGAACGCAGAATGAAACAGAAACAGGTAGATCTGTCATCGCCGCTGTGTCATCACGACAGATCTACGTGTTGTTGTTGTTGCTTCTGCCGCTGCTACTGTATTCTGCGTTCAATCTGGTGAGGGCCTAACGCAGCAGATCGATCGGGTAACATCAAAAGTGCGTTCAGTCTCTTGATTTGCAACTCTGGCTACACTAAATAACTGTAAAATCGCACGCATACAGGGAAATCTAACGAAAACCATGCACGCACACATATGTAACCTATCCAGCGTGTTACGATGTCGCTACGTAGCTGTTCAGTGATCTCTGAATGAGCGCATAGGAGGAACCATAGAAGAACTAAAGACATAGAGGAAGTAGATAAAAGGTGGAACTCAGTACCAATAATTTTGTAGACAGGGACCAAAACCATCTACATTCAAAGCGTGGAAGCAGAACTGGTCTCGCACACAACAATAGCTCAAAGCAGGCCGATGTCAGTCGAAAATTTGTATGGCGGTGCATGGACGGCGAGTGATTCCGCGCGACATTTTAATCGAAAAATGTCGGTTCTCGGTCGGTTTGCGGCGTGAAAGTGGAATATGTTGTGCAGTGAAGTGTTGGTGATGTGCTCAAATGAAAAAAATATGCAAAATCGGTGAATTTAGTGTTCGTTTTTGCGTTTGAAGTGAATGTGGAAATTGTCTGTTTACTTTTTGTGTCGCGTGTGGCAAGTGCGGATAAAAAGCAATATGGCGATTTGTGCGGGTGAATTAATTTTTTGTCACACCAAATATATTTTTTTGTTACTCTAATTATGCTACTTGTGAAAGTGAAGTGCGAGGTGCGGGAAGTGAATATACGAATCAAATTGAAGTTTCAGGCATGTTATCTTTTGGTTGTGATAATTAATAATCACAGGCCTGCAAATTGAAGGTCATGACGTCCTCTCTAGAATCTGACAACTGATTTTGGGGTATTTTGATACGCTGATTACGAATATGAACTCAGTTTTTTTTCCATCACCTCTAGATTTTTCAGAAAAGCGACAGATAGAAAATCGATTAAAACACTTTTTCACGCAGAAAAAAATATATATTTAAAAAAGTACTTATTTTTTAACTTAGAAAACTATTAAAATATAATAACAACATATTATTAAGCAAAATTACATATCAATTTTGTTTATGGAACCTGGCCCTTTTTTCCACAAAGCTTCTGTTTATCGTTTAAATCTGGCTGCGAAAATAGCTGGCACTCATCAAAATCTATATGAAATTCAGGATCAGATTGAGATACATTCCGGTCATTTAATTCACTGGTAGAATCTCCAATTTGTATGACGGGATACGGGGGCTGCGCTATTTCTGAATCCCTGAAAACTGCAGGCGTAACTGATGATACATTTGGATAGCTTATGTCTTTTTTATTTTTTGAATTGCGTCCAGTGACATTACAGCAACAAAAGTAACAATCTTCGACATGGTCTCTAGGCTCCCTCCATAACATAGGCGAAAGTACCTTGAAGCTATTTTTCTGCCCTTTTGACCATTTCCGAAGTTCTAGTAAACAGGTCGAGCATACTTTATGAGGAGTCCAAGACTTGTCCTGGTTACTGATGATATGTCCAAAATAACTCTTGTAAACATTTTCCACAAAGTCTGTAATTTTATTTCGTTGTTTTATCACCATAAATTTCCCGCAAATATAGCAGAAACCGTCTGGAGAATTTAAACAACTTCGCGATGACATTTTAAAGTTTACGTTGCAAGATGTGCACATTGACTGTTAATTTTCGAAATCAGTCTTAGTACTTATACAAAAAATGTAATGCAAGTGAGCATTATACCCTCTCCTAGTAATATTCACAACAATAAAGTAATTTCACCTAATGATCGTATATTAGTTAGCTCATTACTAAATGAGCCTAAAATGACCTGTTTACGACGTGGTAAATGCGAATCACCTGTACTTATTAGCTAGTAATTAACAAATTACGAAATAGAACTAATTTGTTTGTCCCGTAAAAGTAATAAAATGCATTAAAAATTAGTCTGAACTAATTTAATAAAGTTTTACAGCTTTTCAAATGTACACGCCCCGACAATTTTAAATAAAATCTTAAATATTTAATATCAAATAATCCTGACGTGATGGAATTTTTTTATTATTTTTCTCGAAATCAGCACATCAAAAACTATAAAAAAAGTTACTCAGATCATAGAGAGGAAAACCATTGTAGGCCTGTGAATCAATCAATAGATGTACATGTTTGAACAATTTCAATTTGAGACACCACCATGTTCGTGCCGAAGTGAAGTCGGAGCCATTCGGAACTTGGTCATCGGAGCTAGTGCTGGTTGTCAGTTTGAAAGGAGGCCGACTCACACACTCTCAGCGACCTGCTTCCAGGCTTTGTATGTAGATGGTTTTGCAGGGACGCACTTACTCCAACGCACACAAACTTACCCTGTTGAGCTGAAAACGATAGCTACAATTAAAGCGCGTTGACATGATCAAACTACGGTTTGACAAACCAGGATTTGATGAAAAGTTGAACACCGTCCAACTACGGTTTGACAGGAGAACAAGACTTCAAACCAGTTTGACAAGGGGTTGACACGTTCAAGTAGGTTGTCAAACGTGGTTTGTCAAACCTTAGTTTGATCATGTCAACGCGCTCTTAGGAGGAAATCGCCCTTTAGAGCGATAAAGACAAAAGCAATTCCCAACAGCTGCTCAAAAGTCAAATTGGGCTCAATCATGGCTGAATTATAGTTTGCGCGAACAACGCAGCTTCTGCTGTCAAATAAAGTTGAACCAATGTATTTCATATGGCGATAAGTATACTGTGCGCGAACAACACGTCGCTCACGTCGCGAAAGTTGAGACGAGTTCAACTTTGTCGCAATCAACGAGACGCGGAGTGTCAATTTACATATGCATGTGTTTTAAAACTGTGGGTGATCATTTGTTTTGTTTTAAGTTACTGTTATGCGCTTGGAAGTGCATGTTTCTATTCTTGATTCAAAAAAGTGTTTCAAATTTGTTAGGAAGCCAGTTTTCACAGTGCAAATGTGTCAAACGAACGCAAACAAGAGATTTGACTATTTGAATATATAACTAACAAAGGAGTGGGTATATGCCTATCAAACCATACAAATTGACAGCTTGAAAATGGGACGATCTTCTTCTTGAAAAAGACGAGAGCTGGGAGAGTAAAGTTAACGGTTTTAAGATTGCCATTTTAACGTGTTGTGCATATGGCTGTCAAACGCTTTGTGCAAAAAGTGGCAAAAAGTAAATACGGTTGAATTCGCGAAAGTTTGGAGCCGATTTTTGTGTGTAAAGAGCCGCGATTATGTAGAGAAGACACTAGTGAAATTTCCGGTAGGACAAATTGGTGCGGTAGTGAGTTGTGGTAAATTGAAATGCCTCGTCGGTGACTGCAAAAATAACCAGCGTATCCCTAAGACGGGGGTGTCTGTTTATAGGTAAAACATTAAATATTTAGATGTGATGTGCGCGTTACTTGTTTTTGTGAGTTTTCTGTCAGAAAACCGATATTAAAATGTTTGTTTTCGTTTCTGACTCCCCGCTGTATATATAGCTGTCAAATATCCGCGTCCTATTGGTGGTTGGCATTAATAGTCCCGTTCTTTCTCTCTCCCATGAAAAATTAAACGCGCTCTTCTCTCGTCCCATAAATTGAGCCTATGGGCCACTCCAGAAGTTCCTCTGAGATTTGACTATAACAGGCTGAACAGCTGATTTTCGTTGACTGCGACTTGTGGACGTAATTCGCGCACAGTATAATTCCAGGTGAGTTTTAGTTGCGATTGTATAGGTAACACGGTGGATAGGTTACGTATGCGTGCGTGCATGGTTTTGGGTAGATTTCCCTGTATGCGTGCGATTTGACAGATATTTAGTATTGCCAGAATCGAAAAACAAGAGAATGAACGCACTTTTGGTATTACCGATCGATCTGCTGTGATAGTCTTATCTCTTTCTGGTAAATGGAAACATATGACGCGTTGGTTTTGCTATCTGCTTTTCGCAATTCCATTGCGTACCGACATTGGAATTCAATACATATGCAACAAATCCAATAGTAACAACCGTCGTCTAAGTTGTACTGAGTTCAACGATCAACGTATTCTTTCATCGTAGACTGAGTTCCACCTCTTATCTAGTTCCTCTATGATGGTTGTTCCAATTGGATTTGTTGCAAATGTATTGAATTCCACTGTCAGTACACAATGGAAATGCGGAAAGCAGATAGCAAAACCACCGCGTCATATGTTTCCGTTTACCAGAAAGAGATAAGACTGTCACAGCAGATCGATCGGGTAATACCAAAATTGCGTTCATTCTCTTGTTTTTCGATTCTGGCAATACTAAATATCTGTCAAGTCGCACGCATCAGGGAAATCTAACCAAAACCATGCACACACACATACGTATCCTATCCACCGTGTTACTAATATTACGTTTACACTATCCCCAGATTACTTCATCTGCAGCGTAATCTGGGTGTGGTGAGTTCAAAATTGTATGTATTTGACAGTCGCAGATTATCTCAGCCGGCGCAGATGAAGTAATCTGCGGATAGTGTAAACGTAATTTAAACGTAATATTATATTACGTTTACACTATCCCCAGATTACTTCATCTGCTGCTTAATCTGGGTGTGGTGAGTTTAAAATTGTATGTATTTGACAGTTCCAGATTAAATCAGCCGGCGCAGATGAAGTAATCTGCGGATAGTGTAAACGTAATATTACACAATCGCAACTAAAACTGATTGGGCCCAATTTGACTTTTGAGCAGCTGTTCGGAATTGGTTTCGTCCTTGTCGCTCTAAACGGCCATTTCCTTCTAATTGTAGCCGTCGTTTGCGTCGTTTTCAGCTCAACGGGGTAAGTTTGTGTGCGTTGGAGTAAGTGCGTCCCTGTCTACAAAATTATTTGTACTGAGTTCCACCTCTTATCTAGTTCCTCTATCCACTGCCATCTTTACTCTCAGGCCGGAGTGTCAGCTGATTGTCAAAGCACTAACGACATGACAAGCAGTCAACCAAGTGTGAACGCGTGCGGTCGCCCGGTGAAATATCGCGATAATTGTGTGTAAAAGTGAGTTCAGTGCCGGAATTTTAAGTGTAACTAAAAGAAGTGGCTATCAGTGCCGTGTGAAAGTGAAAAAAAACGTGAAGTGCCGGGAAATATCGAGTAGAATGGTGTATTAAAAAGTGCGAGGTTATTAAAGTGCGACACGGGAAATTTCGCATTTTTCGTTTATTTTCCGGCAATTCGGCAAGTGTGAATGGTACAGCACTACCCTGGGACGAATCCTCGGGCCGGTGAGTTTAGCGGAAACTCCCGGAAGTGCCCCAAAAAGTGAATTCAAAGTGGTTGTCAAATGACAACATTACTGGTGATTTCCGGCCTTTTCATCAAAATTCATAGGGTAAGTATGCGTTTTTTGTTGTGGTAGAATTTAAGTGGATTGATGCGCCCCAAAGTGTGGATTTTGACCACGATGTTGACAAACCGGACGAAAGTTTCACTGCTAGGCATCTAGTCCTGTCAGCTGCAGTGAAACTTTCGTCTGGCTCGTCAACAACGCGTTTAAAACCCGTATTTTGGGGCGCATCAATTCACTAAAATTTTTGCACAACAAAAAACGTATAATTACCCTATGAATTCCGATGAAAAGGCCGGAAATCACCTGTAATGTTGTCAATTGACAACCACTTTGAATTCACTTTTTGGAGCACTTCCGGGAGTTTCCGCTGAACTCACCGGCCCAAGGATTCGTCCCAGAGTAGTGCTGTACCATTCACACTAGCCAAATTACCGGGAAATTAACGAAAAATGCGAAATATTTTGTGTCGCACTTTCATAACCACACTCATGTCTCGCGCACTTTCGAGCAGTTCATTTTGTTCGGAAGTTCGCGGCACCTTGCGTTTTTTTCACTTCCAAATATCAGTGACAAGCACTACTTTCAATTGCACTTCAAATCGCGACACTAAAACCACTTTTACGCACGAAAATCATCAGATTTCAAGAGGTCGACTGCACGCGTTCTTCACTTTGTTTACATATGGTTCACTGCTTGTCATGACGTCATTACTTTGACACTCCGGCCTGAGGATAAAGATGGCGGTGCTCTATCCCATAGTTTTGGTATATCACTTCAGATGTCAGAATGAACACATAAGTTGTGACTTTGCGAGTGCATCCTTTTGACGCAATTCAATAGAATCGAAAATCTGATCAAAATGGAAATGGATGAACTCGAGCTGGAAACTCCAGAGAAATGCGATACGGACACCGACGCTAATTTTAAAAAGTGTGGAGAGATTCTTATTGGGTTTAACAGAAAATTCACCCTAGTTTGTGTACTCTGCACGAGAGATTTTAGATCGTTACGTTCCTTTGAAACGCATATTAATTCAGAGCACATCCAGGCTGGGACCGACTCGGATACGTCGGACTTGTCGCAGCTTAGAGGGCATACATTGGAGGATTTTATAGTGGAAGACGAGACTTCCTCGCCTGTAGGTAACTCTGGCCTTCATGCGCGAAATACTTTTTTTTTACAAAAAAAAAAATTTTTTTAGAGTTACGGGCAAGATGTAGCAATTGTCAACTCTAGTTTTCCCCAGGACCAAAGCCAGATAAAGGACGAAACTAAGATGACCCATGAGCAGGCATATCCTCATTTTCCTGAAGACCAGCAGCAAATTGTAGAATATGAAGATTATTACAGCGAGGATCCTGATCGGGCCCCGGAAGCTGCCTCGCAGACTATGACTTGCAAATATTGTGATGCAGTTTTCACGAATATAGTCACATTGAGGAGGCATCGATATACGCACACTGGTCCGAACAAATTCGTTTGTCCGTTTTGCCCGAAAACATTTAAAAGACCAAGTATTCGGAAGGCGCACATTCGCATTCATACGGGTGAACGTCCCTTTAAATGTTCGTATTGTCCGAAAGCATTCGCCGATCGTGGCAATATGAAAGTGCACGAATGCATACATTTGGGAATAAAGAAATATAGTTGCCAATATTGCGAAAGATCTTTCGTTCAGCCTTCCGAAAAGAAAATACACGAAATGTCACACACGGGTGAGAAACCGCACCAATGTGAGGAATGTGGTAAGCGGTATTCGTTATCGTATAAACTGAAGGCGCACATGAGAAGTCACACGAACACAAGAGATTTCAAATGCAATGTGTGTAATATGGCATTCTACACCGCAATACTGCTGCGGAATCATGACAAGGTTCACACGAAAGAGCGGCCATATTATTGTAAAGTATGCGGAAGGAATTTTCCCCGACGACAAAGCCTGTACAATCACATGAAATTGCACTCAACTGAAAAGAAATACATTTGTCCTATGTGTGGCAAGGCGTTTGCACAATTCTCGGGCTTGTATTCACACAAAAAGTCGCATGAAGAGATTGCAGTATAGATTTCAGTTTTGATTAAAAAAAATTCTAAATATTGAAATGAGTTTCATTTCATTTCATTTCGATTTATTGAGTCTTTCTATAACATATAAAGGTCAATACAGATATAAAGAAAAGTCAGATGACAGTCGCATATGTCAGATGTCTTATGAAAAGTCAACAAATTGACAATTAGTCATTCACAATGATTATGGATTATAAGATGTTTGTGCCATTCCACTGTGGGAACTTGTCGTGTACGGACGTGTCTCCATTTGGCTCATTAAGTGCGCAATAGCAGTGCGTGTGTTTGTGTGTGTAACGAAACAGTTACATTCGGAAAATTTGTCTTTTCCGTACAGTTCTACTCTGTTTTCACGCTCACGAAGTGTAATTATCAATCACGGATACGGGTTTGGCCGGAAAAGTGGTCGGCCATGTGGCCGGTACGACAGAAACGTGTATAACGGATTCATCGCCAGCCGCTCATAGCGGTCCGTCGAGAAACCGTTACGAAAAGGGAATTCAGTCGAATTCGGCGCAAAAGAAGCGTGAAAGACTTCGCTCTTTCATGAATGCATATAAAGCTAATACTGTAGCCAAAATCAACAAAAATTTCGTTCCCGAATGTTCGTTCGAGAAAATAAATTCATCAACGGCCTCGAAGGATTCCTCGACACCTGATCAGGTAACCCCTCATGTTTGGACGCCAAATTTCCGTCAAAGTGACTCCTCAATAATGGTCAACGTTACATCAGGGGCACATGCTGCCAATAAGCCAAATGACCCCAATATGACAAGTCAACAAGCAGCGTCAGCTAATTTATCGGACGAAACAACAAATATGGTGTGTGACGACCATAATAGCCATTCCAGCGCAGCAAATGCTCTTTTACTTTTAAGTTCAAATCCAAATGTACCGGACTCTGCAAAAATAAAGCAAATTTATGACAATTCATCTTCATTCCTACCGGCTAAAGGGCGGCTAGTGTTTAAGAAGCGAAAAATTTCTAATAATGATACTTCTCAGATTGTAATGGGTAACTCCTCGCGCAATGGTAGTCAAAATAGGTATGCCCCTTTAGGGGCCATGAAGGATCCCCCCTCCACTAGGTCAACTGTCGGTCCGTCCACGGTCAACCCCGCGAAAACTAAATTTTGTCCTCCGATTACAGTGCACAAGGTCTCGGCCAAAGAACTAATTGATTTAATAAAGGAAATTGACAGGAACTGCAAGATTGATATGATTAATCTCTCTGAAGGCACCCACAAGGTAAAGGTAGATAACCCGGATACGCATTCCAAGTTAATGGAGGCGTGTAAGTCAGCCAAGCTCGAAGGTTATTCGTACACCTTAAAAAATAACCGTAAATACTCAACCATACTTCGTGGTTTATATTCCTTTCCCCTTGAGGAAGTGGAAGACGAATTGAACCGTGTTATTGCTCCTAGCAAAGCCAAAGTTTCCAAACATACCACAGCTTGGTCGAGATCCAACAATGTCGATCTTGACGTATTTCGAGTAACTGTCGACGATAGGGAAACCCTCTCCTCCGTCCAAAACATCTCTTCGCTTCTCTTCCAAAGAATCAAATGGGAAAAACCCAATAAAAATGACTTAACACAATGTTATAACTGCCAAAACTACGGCCATGTTTCAGCTAACTGCTTCTCTCCTGCAAAATGCGTAAAATGCGCGGGCGATCACTCCTCACAAGAATGCTCTATTCAGGCTCACGGTAGCTCTGTCCCTGATTCGGCTCCTCCAATTAGATGTGCTTGTTGCCATGAGATAGGTCACCCAGCTAGCTACTCCAACTGTCCTGTACGCCTTAGATATAAAGCGAAACTGCAACAACGTCAGCAGCCTATTTTACCACGCGCATCTGGGAAGACGCCGGAAAGCTACTTCTCCGCTCAAAATCCTAATTACAATACGGGTCGGCCCTCTTTCGTAAGCGGTACCTCCTATGCTGACATAGCAGGTTCCAACTCTAATGCATGACAGGGGCTTCTCTCGGCTCAGGGTTCCACATCCATATTTAAGGCCTTTCAAGAAGAAATTCAGTCCCTCTTTGGAATGTCGTTAGAAGCTCTAACAAAGCGTATCTCTGCCTTTTGGCATTCTACACGTCAGCTCAACAATGAGGATAAGAAAATGGCTTATCTCAACTTTATTATTAACATCTCCCATGGGTAAATTAATCATCCTTAACTCAAATGTAAACTCGCTGCTCTCCAACGGGAAGAGACTTGCCCTCATTGACCTTCTGCTTCAACATTCTCCTGACTTTGCTGTCTTATCCGAAACTAGACTAGGAGAGCTACCCCCAGGAAATAAAGTCTTCTTAAAAAACTACAAGCTTGTCAGAAATGACTTGGGTAGGGGCTCCGCAATATGCATCAAATCAAACCTGAAATTTAGATCCGTAACCATTAACTCTTCCGTTGCCCCTATAACAGCAATTGAGACTGAACTAAATATAAGTAACAATAATACGATTAAAATTCTCATAGGTGCAATTTATGTACCTTGTAGCGTTGGTAATAACCTGAAAAATGCCCTGAACGATTTCCATAATGTATCCATAAATTTCGACGCCTCTATTCTCGGTGGTGACTTCAATAGCCGGAGTCCATCCTGGGGTGATTCGGCAACCAACGCAAACGGCTCTGTTTTGGAGAATTGGCTGCTTGATAATCCTGAGCTAGGGGTCGATTTTGTTACATCCGACTCTCCTACCTTCCCACGCGGGTCTTCTTTCCTGGACGGATTCATATTATCCGCATCTTTACTTGACGAATACTCACAATGCTCTACCTTACCCGCTCTCTCCGATCACCTTGCCCTCGCACTTCAGCTAAACATAGGAAGTCCTGCCACGAACATAGACATAAACTCAGGTGCTCGGAACTATAAGTCTATAAACTGGACCGAGTTTAACCGTGACCTTACCAATCTCCTACCCCCCTCACTACCAATAGATACATTTATATCTAACTTGGAAATTGACACCCAGATTTCCTCAATCAATGAGGCAATTTTAAATTCTACCGATAAACACGCTCCTCGTATTAATGCGCGTTATTATAAATATGGCCGTCTAACCGTAGACACATTACATTTCATACGGGAAAGGAAAAAATTGTTACAAAGACGGAAAAGAATTTTTCATAGAGCCCACAATAGGACAAACAATGTCTATGAGTTCTTCTCAAACCAGATTGCCCTTCTTTCGTCCATCATTGAACAAAAAATTAACCGAGACTTAAATAACTCCTATTCGTCGTTTCTTAAACAAATTAAACCAGGCCCTGATTGTTTTCGTGCAGTAGATAGACTATCAGGGCGTAAGAAAAAAGAATTCAATGTCAACTCTTCGGTAATCAATCACGATAATTCAGAATTTGTGACGACACATCAGAAATTAGATATCTGCGCTTCTTTCTTCAGCTCTCTATTTACCGAAATACCTCCGGATAATCAGTCGTGGGCCAGAGAGGTGTCTGACAGAGTCCACTCGCATATAACTAGCCTTGAAGGCTCATTCCTCACCATATTCTCTCACTCAAACAATGCTCTGCAACCCGATTGCCCACAATTCCCGGTTGCATTTACCTCCGTCGGGGAAGTAGCTCAGAAGATGCAACTACTAAACACCAAAAAATCTTGTGGTCCAGATCAGATATCTAACTACATCATCAAAAAAACAGCCGACTCACTGACCACGCACCTCACCATCATCTTTAACCATTGTATTAACAATGGCTACTTTCCAATCTCCTGGAAAACTGCTGCCATCATCCCTACCCCCAAGAAGGGCTGCAGGGGAGATATCAACGACCTAAGACCAATTTCCCTGTTGTCTAATATCGGCAAACTTTTCGAACGCATTCTCCTTCGTCAACTGGACTCCTTCTCTAGGGACTTAGTCCCACACCACCAATTCGGCTTCAAACCTGCTCACTCTACAGAACATGCCATTGCCATTCTCCAAGAACACATCACGTCTAACCTTCAACAACAGAACTGTACGGTAGCTTGTTCCCTGGATCTATCCAAAGCTTTCGATTCAGTATGGCATGCAGGATTAATTGATAAACTCATAAGCCGTAATTGCCCTACTCCCTTACTAAGGTTAATCATAAATTTTCTGGCTGATAGGAAATTCGTAATCAAAATCAACAACGAATTTTCGTGTACAAAAGATATTAAGTCGGGAGTCCCTCAAGGTTCTATCTGGGGTCCCCTTTTATTTAACATATATGTGCATGATATTCCATTGAATGACCCCATCCCATCTGAACCATCAGACACCCTTTCCACCACTGGTGGCCTGATGTATGCTGACGACACCATAATATTCGCAAGTGATCCTAGTCCTCTTCGTGCAGCAAGCACTCTACAACCCTTAATCGATCGATGCATAGAGTACCTCGATAAATGGGCTCTCAGAGTTAATGGGAGTAAATCTGAAATTACTTGTTTTAGAAACACAGGTACAAAATGTAAAAACGGAGTGATAACCGAAAGCAAAGCCATTGCCATTCGGATCAAAGGTATTCGAGTCCCCCTCAAAAAACAACTAAGGTACTTAGGAGTACATATGAAGTACGACTTGAAATTCAACCAACATGCGAGGACTCTTTTACACAAGGCTAAAAAAGCCGTTATCCCGTAGAGCTCTCCGCCTCCGCACAAAAACTCTACTTTACAAAACCCTTATCAGACCGATCTTATCATACTGTTTCCCAATTTGGGCTACCATTTCCCCTACAGTGGCAAACGAGTTCCAAGTCTTCGAACGCAAAATTCTCCGCGCATGCACTGGATTATATCGTAGACCTAACAAAAGACACTTCAAAAACGCGTCACTCTACAAAAAAGCCAACATCACCCCGTTCATAAAATACTCCACAGAACTGGCCGTCCATAGAACTCGCAATTGGGCGGCCCACCCTAACCCTCTTGTTAAAAGAATGGCTGAACGCAGCCAAACCCGTCCTACCAATAATACCCTCGTATCGGGCCTCTCGTTAGTCATGTCAAGACTCCCAGATATGTTCGAACCTGTCAATAGTCCCAAATTCTTACCAAAATTTTTTGATAAAAAATGTAATCAAATCCGCAGGGGTTGATTGTGAAATGGGACGTCTATTACAACCGGCAATGGTTTCCTGATCAAGCATTCCTTTGAATTAGAATAAACATAATAACTTTGTGCCTTACGCTCAGTAAAAAATAAAAGAAATAAACAAAAATTTTCTTCCAGTTTTTTGAATTACTTTGAAAAAAATTAATTTCATGAAAAAATATAATATAAGACAACCCAGATGTTCTACAATATAAACTGTATTTTCATTATTATTACAAGAAGTATTATGGCACTCTGTAACAGAGTCCGGTTTTGTTTTATATAAATTTTATTATAACATGATGTATATAGTTTTCTCTATGCGTTCTCAGGATCAGCCCACTAAAAGTGATGTACAATATTTTCTTATATAGTCTACAATTAGGGTGGCAATCTACAATAAGAATTGTTATACAAACATAAGTCCCATAAGCATATAATAATCTTTAGTTTCTAGTCATAAGTTAGTTTTAAGTTGTATATTAAAAAAAAAAAAAAAAAAAAAAAAAAAAAAAAAAACTATTTTAAAAAAAAGGTTGTTCCTCCAAGTGAGCACTGTAGGAAATTCTCCGAAACGAAATGAATTTATAATATAATATTATGTTTCACCGATAGATGTAGCTTGAACTAATGTCAGAGTGACATAATTTAATCAGTCACCATTCATATCTATAACAGCCTGTAATAGGTTAAGTAAATACATGTACAAATCGCTCAATAAACTCAATTCAATTCAATTATGGATTATAAGATGTTTGTGCCATTCCACTGTGGGAACTTGTCGTGTACGGACGTGTCTCCATTTGGCTCATTAAGTGCGCAATAGCAGTGCGTGTGTTTGTGTGTGTAACGAAACAGTTACATTCGGAAAATTTGTCTTTTCCGTACAGTTCTACTCTGTTTTCACGCTCACGAAGTGTAATTATCAATCACGGATACGGGTTTGGCCGGAAAAGTGGTCGGCCATGTGGCCGGTACGACAGAAACGTGTATAACGGATTCATCGCCAGCCGCTCATAGCGGTCCGTCGAGAAACCGTTACGAAAAGGGAATTCAGTCGAATTCGGCGCAAAAGAAGCGTGAAAGACTTCGCTCTTTCATGAATGCATATAAAGCTAATACTGTAGCCAAAATCAACAAAAATTTCGTTCCCGAATGTTCGTTCGAGAAAATAAATTCATCAACGGCCTCGAAGGATTCCTCGACACCTGATCAGGTAACCCCTCATGTTTGGACGCCAAATTTCCGTCAAAGTGACTCCTCAATAATGGTCAACGTTACATCAGGGGCACATGCTGCCAATAAGCCAAATGACCCCAATATGACAAGTCAACAAGCAGCGTCAGCTAATTTATCGGACGAAACAACAAATATGGTGTGTGACGACCATAATAGCCATTCCAGCGCAGCAAATGCTCTTTTACTTTTAAGTTCAAATCCAAATGTACCGGACTCTGCAAAAATAAAGCAAATTTATGACAATTCATCTTCATTCCTACCGGCTAAAGGGCGGCTAGTGTTTAAGAAGCGAAAAATTTCTAATAATGATACTTCTCAGATTGTAATGGGTAACTCCTCGCGCAATGGTAGTCAAAATAGGTATGCCCCTTTAGGGGCCATGAAGGATCCCCCCTCCACTAGGTCAACTGTCGGTCCGTCCACGGTCAACCCCGCGAAAACTAAATTTTGTCCTCCGATTACAGTGCACAAGGTCTCGGCCAAAGAACTAATTGATTTAATAAAGGAAATTGACAGGAACTGCAAGATTGATATGATTAATCTCTCTGAAGGCACCCACAAGGTAAAGGTAGATAACCCGGATACGCATTCCAAGTTAATGGAGGCGTGTAAGTCAGCCAAGCTCGAAGGTTATTCGTACACCTTAAAAAATAACCGTAAATACTCAACCATACTTCGTGGTTTATATTCCTTTCCCCTTGAGGAAGTGGAAGACGAATTGAACCGTGTTATTGCTCCTAGCAAAGCCAAAGTTTCCAAACATACCACAGCTTGGTCGAGATCCAACAATGTCGATCTTGACGTATTTCGAGTAACTGTCGACGATAGGGAAACCCTCTCCTCCGTCCAAAACATCTCTTCGCTTCTCTTCCAAAGAATCAAATGGGAAAAACCCAATAAAAATGACTTAACACAATGTTATAACTGCCAAAACTACGGCCATGTTTCAGCTAACTGCTTCTCTCCTGCAAAATGCGTAAAATGCGCGGGCGATCACTCCTCACAAGAATGCTCTATTCAGGCTCACGGTAGCTCTGTCCCTGATTCGGCTCCTCCAATTAGATGTGCTTGTTGCCATGAGATAGGTCACCCAGCTAGCTACTCCAACTGTCCTGTACGCCTTAGATATAAAGCGAAACTGCAACAACGTCAGCAGCCTACTTTACCACGCGCATCTGGGAAGACGCCGGAAAGCTACTTCTCCGCTCAAAATCCTAATTACAATACGGGTCGGCCCTCTTTCGTAAGCGGTACCTCCTATGCTGACATAGCAGGTTCCAACTCAAATGCAGGACAGGGGCTTCTCTCGGCTCAGGGTTCCACATCCATATTTAAGGCCTTTCAAGAAGAAATTCAGTCCCTCTTTGGAATGTCGTTAGAAGCTCTAACAAAGCGTATCTCTGCCTTTTGGCATTCTACACGTCAGCTCAACAATGAGGATAAGAAAATGGCTTATCTCAACTTTATTATTAACATCTCCCATGGGTAAATTAATCATCCTTAACTCAAATGTAAACTCGCTGCTCTCCAACGGGAAGAGACTTGCCCTCATTGACCTTCTGCTTCAACATTCTCCTGACTTTGCTGTCTTATCCGAAACTAGACTAGGAGAGCTACCCCCAGGAAATAAAGTCTTCTTAAAAAACTACAAGCTTGTCAGAAATGACTTGGGTAGGGGCTCCGCAATATGCATCAAATCAAACCTGAAATTTAGATCCGTAACCATTAACTCTTCCGTTGCCCCTATAACAGCAATTGAGACTGAACTAAATATAAGTAACAATAATACGATTAAAATTCTCATAGGTGCAATTTATGTACCTTGTAGCGTTGGTAATAACCTGAAAAATGCCCTGAACGATTTCCATAATGTATCCATAAATTTCGACGCCTCTATTCTCGGTGGTGACTTCAATAGCCGGAGTCCATCCTGGGGTGATTCGGCAACCAACGCAAACGGCTCTGTTTTGGAGAATTGGCTGCTTGATAATCCTGAGCTAGGGGTCGATTTTGTTACATCCGACTCTCCTACCTTCCCACGCGGGTCTTCTTTCCTGGACGGATTCATATTATCCGCATCTTTACTTGACGAATACTCACAATGCTCTACCTTACCCGCTCTCTCCGATCACCTTGCCCTCGCACTTCAGCTAAACATAGGAAGTCCTGCCACGAACATAGACATAAACTCAGGTGCTCGGAACTATAAGTCTATAAACTGGACCGAGTTTAACCGTGACCTTACCAATCTCCTACCCCCCTCACTACCAATAGATACATTTATATCTAACTTGGAAATTGACACCCAGATTTCCTCAATCAATGAGGCAATTTTAAACTCTACCGATAAACACGCTCCTCGTATTAATGCACGTTATTATAAATATGGCCGTCTAACCGTAGACACATTACATTTCATACGGGAAAGGAAAAAATTGTTACAAAGACGGAAAAGAATTTTTCATAGAGCCCACAATAGGACAAACAATGTCTATGAGTTCTTCTCAAACCAGATTGCCCTTCTTTCGTCCATCATTGAACAAAAAATTAACCGAGACTTAAATAACTCCTATTCGTCGTTTCTTAAACAAATTAAACCAGGCCCTGATTGTTTTCGTGCAGTAGATAGACTATCAGGGCGTAAGAAAAAAGAATTCAATGTCAACTCTTCGGTAATCAATCACGATAATTCAGAATTTGTGACGACACATCAGAAATTAGATATCTGCGCTTCTTTCTTCAGCTCTCTATTTACCGAAAAACCTCCGGATAATCAGTCGTGGGCCAGAGAGGTGTCTGACAGAGTCCACTCGCATATAACTAGCCTTGAAGGCTCATTCCTCACCATATTCTCTCACTCAAACAATGCTCTGCAACCCGATTGCCCACAATTCCCGGTTGCATTTACCTCCGTCGGGGAAGTAGCTCAGAAGATGCAACTACTAAACACCAAAAAATCTTGTGGTCCAGATCAGATATCTAACTACATCATCAAAAAAACAGCCGACTCACTGACCACGCACCTCACCATCATCTTTAACCATTGTATTAACAATGGCTACTTTCCAATCTCCTGGAAAACTGCTGCCATCATCCCTACCCCCAAGAAGGGCTGCAGGGGAGATATCAACGACCTAAGACCAATTTCCCTGTTGTCTAATATCGGCAAACTTTTCGAACGCATTCTCCTTCGTCAACTGGACTCCTTCTCTAGGGACTTAGTCCCACACCACCAATTCGGCTTCAAACCTGCTCACTCTACAGAACATGCCATTGCCATTCTCCAAGAACACATCACGTCTAACCTTCAACAACAGAACTGTACGGTAGCTTGTTCCCTGGATCTATCCAAAGCTTTCGATTCAGTATGGCATGCAGGATTAATTGATAAACTCATAAGCCGTAATTGCCCTACTCCCTTACTAAGGTTAATCATAAATTTTCTGGCTGATAGGAAATTCGTAATCAAAATCAACAACGAATTTTCGTGTACAAAAGATATTAAGTCGGGAGTCCCTCAAGGTTCTATCTGGGGTCCCCTTTTATTTAACATATATGTGCATGATATTCCATTGAATGACCCCATCCCATCTGAACCATCAGACACCCTTTCCACCACTGGTGGCCTGATGTATGCTGACGACACCATAATATTCGCAAGTGATCCTAGTCCTCTTCGTGCAGCAAGCACTCTACAACCCTTAATCGATCGATGCATAGAGTACCTCGATAAATGGGCTCTCAGAGTTAATGGGAGTAAATCTGAAATTACTTGTTTTAGAAACACAGGTACAAAATGTAAAAACGGAGTGATAACCGAAAGCAAAGCCATTGCCATTCGGATCAAAGGTATTCGAGTCCCCCTCAAAAAACAACTAAGGTACTTAGGAGTACATATGAAGTACGACTTGAAATTCAACCAACATGCGAGGACTCTTTTACACAAGGCTAAAAAAGCCGTGTACTCCGTTAAAAAACTATTATCCCGTAGAGCTCTCCGCCTCCGCACAAAAACTCTACTTTACAAAACCCTTATCAGACCGATCTTATCATACTGTTTCCCAATTTGGGCTACCATTTCCCCTACAGTGGCAAACGAGTTCCAAGTCTTCGAACGCAAAATTCTCCGCGCATGCACTGGATTATATCGTAGACCTAACAAAAGACACTTCAAAAACGCGTCACTCTACAAAAAAGCCAACATCACCCCGTTCATAAAATACTCCACAGAACTGGCCGTCCATAGAACTCGCAATTGGGCGGCCCACCCTAACCCTCTTGTTAAAAGAATGGCTGAACGCAGCCAAACCCGTCCTACCAATAATACCCTCGTATCGGGCCTCTCGTTAGTCATGTCAAGACTCCCAGATATGTTCGAACCTGTCAATAGTCCCAAATTCTTACCAAAATTTTTTGATAAAAAATGTAATCAAATCCGCAGGGGTTGATTGTGAAATGGGACGTCTATTACAACCGGCAATGGTTTCCTGATCAAGCATTCCTTTGAATTAGAATAAACATAATAACTTTGTGCCTTACGCTCAGTAAAAAATAAAAGAAATAAACAAAAATTTTCTTCCAGTTTTATGAATTACTTTGAAAAAAATTAATTTCATGAAAAAATATAATATAAGACAACCCAGATGTTCTACAATATAAACTGTATTTTCATTATTATTACAAGAAGTATTATGGCACTCTGTAACAGAGTCCGGTTTTGTTTTATATAAATTTTATTATAACATGATGTATATAGTTTTCTCTATGCGTTCTCAGGATCAGCCCACTAAAAGTGATGTACAATATTTTCTTATATAGTCTACAATTAGGGTGGCAATCTACAATAAGAATTGTTATACAAACATAAGTCCCATAAGCATATAATAATCTTTAGTTTCTAGTCATAAGTTAGTTTTAAGTTGTATATTAAAAAAAAAAAAAAAAAAAAAAAAAAAAAAAAAACTATTTTAAAAAAAAGGTTGTTCCTCCAAGTGAGCACTGTAGGAAATTCTCCGAAACGAAATGAATTTATAATATAATATTATGTTTCACCGATAGATGTAGCTTGAACTAATGTCAGAGTGACATAATTTAATCAGTCACCATTCATATCTATAACAGCCTGTAATAGGTTAAGTAAATACATGTACAAATCGCTCAATAAACTCAATTCAATTCAATTCAAAAATTATGGATTATAAACTGGATAGAATTACACTTGTGCTCAAAAGCGTAGACTTGAAAAGCTCTTATAAAGAGTAATAATTCTTAAAGCTAACTAAAACTATAAACAAACAAAAGCAAACTGTTTCTTTTAAATAAATAAATTTAAGTTATTCCTATAGAAGTTAATAGGGAAGAAGGATGCTCCATTCTTAGGCAGTAAAAACCTATGGAGTTACCTTCAAATACCTATAACTTAGTTGAGATTTGTAATTCATAAAGAAATGAAGCTTGAATGGAATTCCCAATTTTTAATGTTGAAGTAGTCAGTCTACAAGTTAGATGTAATTTGCATGTAGTATGATTATAATTATCATGGGTTCAAAGTTCTTATGACATATATACATATTTACAAGATATAGATTCAACCCCATGTAGATTCTACTTATATAACTTAAATAATTTATTAATATAAGATATTATTATTAGGGTTTTATATATTTTATATACAAGTGTATATGTAATTACATAGTAATTTGAGTAAAATTAAAGGAGGTAATCAGCGCTAGAACATATTTCGTATAAAATTCCAGAATTTATTTAATAAACACAAATTGTTAGCATAGTTGATGTTATCTAGTGTACATGTTTTTTTTTTCATATGTATATATATTATATGTATAGTAAGGAAATTCTCATAAATTATTATTATTGTTATTTTTTTTTTTTTTTATATAGGTAACAAAGTAGTTGCAAATTCAATTAGATCCAAACCATGGTATCTTGATGGTATCAGCCTCTTAAAATGTCATTGGATGCCTTATTATAAAAAGGCGGAATGAAGGAATCGTTTGAGAGAACAGACGGAAGATTCTCAGAATCAGGGAATAACAAGTTGAACGGGGAAGAGTAATAATTGATACTAGAATGGACTGTCGTATTACTATTATATAGTTCTCTGGCAATCCACAGTGTGTGATCTTTCCATTTTTTTAGGCGTATTCTACTTGCCGTAATCATGTAATGCATTAGTGGGGTTATATTCGATTCATTATATAGAATTGAGTTATGTATGTACTTTTTGTTGGGGCGACGATATTTTGATAAACATTTTCGTATAATTTTCCGTTCAAAAATTTGTAGTTCTTTAGCCACAGTTGGCGAGATGTTCATCCAAGCGGGAAAGCAATATGTTATTGCAGGTCTAATGATAGTTTTATATAGAAGTAATTTCACACCTTTCTCTATTGCCTTAGAGGAAAGCAGTGAGTTAAGTTTATGAGCTGCATATTTGACTTTGGCCAGAATCTTTCTGGCATGGGGGTTGTTTCTTGCTTTATTATTAAAGAGAACACCCAGATAAATAAGATGTTCTTTCAAAGGTATTGTTTGTCCGTTTATTTTCAGCTGAATGCGTTTGCTTTCTGGAACAGCTTTAACATGTCCTTTGCCGCTAGCATTTCTGAAACAGGTAACTGTACACTTGGAAGGATTGATTTGAAATCCCCAGTTGTATAAGAAAAGGAGGATAGGGGCAAGAATAATTGCGAGCTTGGATAATGCATTTGAAGGTTTCGGATCTTCAGCGAATACGATGATGTCATCAGCAAAAGATAGGCTTTTGAGAGATTTTAAATTTGGAGGAGAGCTTGTATTTAAATTTGTATTTTTAACGCCAGTAGGGATATCATGAATATAGAAATTAAATAATCTGGGACCTAATATGGAACCCTGTGGCACCCCAGACAGAACAGGAATAATATCAGATTTGTTTTTATCAATAACAACTTGCAAGGTTCGATCTGTTAAAAAATTCGCTATAATACGGCTTAATGGTAAGGGGCATTGCTCCTCTAGGAGTTTGTATATTAGTCCCTTGTGCGAGACCATATCAAAAGCTTTACGGAGATCTATTGCACATGCCACGGTTGTACTTTTATTTCTGAGGTTCATCTGGATTACATTAGCAAATGTCATAATGGCCATCTCCGTAGATCGCCCTTTTTCAAAGCCAAATTGATTCTCGGGGATTAAGGCTTCGGTGAAGGTAGTTAATCTGTCAAGTAGGATTTTTTCTAAAACTTTTCCAATATTTGACAGTAAAGAAATTGGCCGAATCGAATCCAAGGTGATGGAATTAGCCTTTTTTGGGATTGGGCAGAGGAGTGCGTGTTTCCACGGAATTGGAAAGTAGGCCGAATTAATACAATTATTGAAAATAATTGTTAAATGACGAACTAACGCAGGGGCGCATTTCCGAAGTACGTAATTGGGGAGTTCATCAGGGCCAGATGATTTCTTATTATTGATGGTTCTTAGGTCAAATTCTGTCTCTTCAACAGAGGTGAAATAATCAGAGTGAAATGAAGCAGATGGATTTACTGAAGAATTCGCATTATTGAATATAGTAAGAAATGAACCCTGTTGCGAAGTAGTAAACTCCGAAAATTTAATATTAACTTCTGAATTCAGGGGAGCATCGGGTAATTCTTTAGGCCTATAAACGTCCTTGAAAAACTTTGAAAGCTCATGAAGTTTATCTTGCGTAGATAAAATTTGTGTTCCTTCAATAACAAGAGGGTCGTTTATGATATCAAAAGCTGGGTTTTTCCGCCCACTAATTTTATTGATTAAATTAAAGATTTGAGGGGAAGGGCTTAACGCTTGTAATTGATTTCTATAAAAAGCATTCAGTTCCGAGTTGATTCGCTGTTTAATTATAGTATTAAGGCAATTGATCTGACTCTTTATGAGTTGATATTCCGAACTAATGCGATTATAATGAGAATGAAAGGTCCTTTTAAGTTTCTGCAACAGACCCCTCCTCTTTTTGATAAGATCTTGCGTCACCGGAAGAAGCATGTTAAATTTCGAAAAATTAAGGGGTTTTAAAGGTGCGTGTTTCTCAAGGCAAACTTTCAACGAACTTGTAATAGTGGCTATGTAGTTATCGATCTCAATATTTGTTAGATTTCTAGTAGCCGGGAAAGGATCATCTATCAATTCCAGAAGTTCCTCATTGAAAGTAGGCCAATCTATACTCGAATATTCACGTTTTAATGGTGGCGTAACGAAGGGAAGTTGTGAATTATTTACTGAAAAGGAGAGCAGTAAACCATAGTGATCAGAAGGGGCAGCAATCGTTCTACATCCATAGTTTGCATTTAAAAGCGAAATTAATTCAGCAGAAATTAGAAAATTATCAATATAAGACGAACCCCTAGGGAACGTAGGAGAATTAGCATTCACGATAACAAGCGAATGTTGATAGTTTCCTGTTAGCCATTGATAAAGAAAGTTGCCGTTAAGGTTGCATTCAGAATCACCCCAGAAAGTATGGCGGGCGTTAAAATCGCCTCCTAATATCACGTAATCGTAGTTGGAACTTTGATCGTTAATACAATTCAGGAAGTCAATAGTGTGGTGCCCTATACCACTTTTCATATAGATGGATCCAATTAGAATTTTTTTCTCGCTATCGAAAGGAAAACGGATTTTTATGGTTACAAAAGTGCATGAAATTAAATCGTTATCATAAGAGACGTTACTCTTATCTACGTATAAATTATTTTTAAAACAGATAGCTGTCCCCCTACCTATATCATTGCGAAGACATCTAAAGTTGTTAAATTTAATAGTATGTTGAGATTGGAGCCTCGTTTCAGTTATCAATACTATATCTGGTTTATGTATTCGAAGTAAATCTTCGAACGCAAGTCTTTTATTTTGAGAGATAAGGGAATTTATGTTTAAGTTTAATATATTAAACATTATTGACTAAGTTAAAGGCGAAGTTAATGAGGGCTTCCGGTTTGTCTTCTGTAGGAAGGAACTTGTAGGAGTTCCAGAAAAGTTTGGCTTTCTTAATAAGCGTAATTAAACTAATGCCCAATAACTCTTGACAGTCATGTAGCAGATAAGAAATTTCATTAGAATGAGTCGAATTATCTGAGATTCCCCTTCTAACCGTATCAGCATATGTAATATGAGGCTGGTTAAGTGTGGGTTGAGCATAGTTTTGAAAAACAGGCGGCCCATATTGTATCTTTCTGGAATTCTCTCTTCTTTGCTTAGCTTCCTCCAGTTTTTTAACATATTGAAGCCTAACTGGACATTGTGAAAAGTTTGCAGGATGGCCTGCACTATTACATAAAATACAGTGTGGAGGGGAAGAATCTTTGATTTGAGGATTCAATTTACGCGGACACTCTAAACCTTCGTGTTCGGCAGCACAAGCTACGCATCTGGGAATATAACCGCAATTGTTGGCCACGTGACCGAAGCGTTGGCATTTATAACATTGTATAATGTTATTACCATGTGGTTTTTCCCACTTGATCCTTTGATTTAGTACATATCTAACTGATGTTAAGCATTTAATAAACTCTTTCTTGTCTACTGTAATTCTGTAAAAGGGTAGTTTGACATTATTTTGTCTTGACCAAACCGTAGACAGGTGGGTAACATTAATATGTTCCGGCCCAATTTCCGGTCTTAGTTGTAACAAATCTTCCTTAATTTCTTCGGGGGTGTGATGGGAGCTAGATCCCCTCAAAATAATCACAAATTTTTTTGACTCCTTCGGAGTAAAAGTATGACCCTCTGCTAACGTCTTTTGAAGAGTTCTCAAGACTTTTTGGTGGGTGTTGTAATTATTTACAACAAGCTTATGTCTCGCTTCCGAGAAGTGAGTGACTCTGTATTTTGTGTCCGGAGCTTCCTTCATCATGCGCTGTATAGCTTCTGCGGATATATTATTAAGAAATATCGGCGGGCACCAGTTACTTTTCTCTACAATTGGATTTGCAACTACTTCTTCATTATTACAAGATAGGGTATCGAATCTATTTTGATTAGGTTTATTTACCGCATTTTCTGTATTAAGTACGCGTTTACGAGCTACAAGCCTACCAGTTGCTAATCTAAAATTATTACAGTCTCTATTGATGGCTTCTTGAGTTGATGAGCCGAAGTTATGATCGTTTAAGTTTGCCCCAGAGGCAACGTTGTGGATATATGGATTCGTTGTATCCATTTCCTGACTATGTAATGCGCTATTTGGAAGCGCCCCACTACTGGTACTATTTCCAGTGATAGATGATCTGGTCGTATCTGCCATAGATGGTGTGGCTTTAGATGGTTCGTACTTTCGCTTACCTATACTAGGGTTCCAGTTGGGTTTTCTTAGCGATGATTCAGGACCGTCATCCCCATTCCCTGATTCAGATGCAGGCAAAAAGTTGCCATTCAGCGACAGAAGCGCATCAGCTGCAAGGGCATGGCTGTTGCTCTCGTTGAATTCCATTTTGGTGGCCAAAGAAATCGGCTTTAACTGATCCGTCGCTATGTTTGCACTTACCGGATGTTGATAAGCCCTTCGGACAGTAGATTCTGGTCTGACATGTGATGCTCCGTATCTCTTTTTAATCTTCAAAGAATGTCTATTCTGCTTCTGATGTAAAGTCTTTAGTTTAGGCACATTGTGCCCTTTGCAAGCTCCGTTGGCACCGCCGTTATTTTTCCTGTTAGTACGGGCCTTTGGTTCCGTTATTCCAGAACTGGCCGCATGGCCGCTCCGGGGATTGTTAGCACTGCCAATATTTCGGATTAGTTATTGCCTCACAATAGCTAAGTACTAGGAATATTAACACTCACTGTGTAAAATAACTGCGCGACAGAAAGCGCAAAAATTTACAGTCGTTGTGAAATTATACGATTTAAATCACGTAAAAACTATTGCACTGCGCAAAAGCGATGTGACACTCTCGACGACTACAGAGCGAATCATTGAAATGAGTTTACTTTTGCTGTTTCTATGATGTGTTTGGCCATCGTTGATTTGACACGTCTAAGGCGGCTATTACACTATAAAAGTTCTTTTACAAATATATTTGACGAACGATATTTCAAAAGAACTTTTATGAATGATATTAGCCGCTAAAGGGGGAAGGTGTGCAAGCATATTAGAAAAGTAGTTGAAACAAGCAACGTCCATGTCGCAAATCTTTTCTTAGGCGGCTATTACACTATAAAAGTTCTTTGAAAATAGCTTTCATAAAAGTTATTTGTAAAAGAACTTTTATAGTGTAATAGCCGCCTTAGGCCACAATTACCAGAGAATGGAAATAATAATTTTTCAACTAAATAATAAATATTTATTACGAAAATTTCGGTGAATATTTATAATTATTATCATCTCATAAAACATCAAATAGTAATGATAATAATTACAAATGAATAATGCAGATAGCGGATTCTTCAATAATTATTATTTCTTCTGAAATAATTATTTCTTATCCTAGACAAAGACGTAATGTGTGTTACCCAGATTACGTGCAGTGGAACGAACGAAAGGAATTTCATTTCATCGACACTGCACGTGGGCATGTTTTTTGGGTAAGCCACTATTGATTATTGTGAATTTCGAAAACAAGATCTTTAGAAATAAAAAAGTTTTTCTCACAAAGACGAATTTTTGGACCGGTCGTTCCTATGGCAGCTATATGACGTAGTGATCCGATTCCGTTGGCACCGACATATATACTGCGTGAAATAGAAAGAAGGCTCTATACAACATTTCACCTCGATAGCTTTAAAACTGAGAGAGTTTTCATAGAAACAGACAAACAGACGGAGCTTAATTGACTCGTCTCATCATACCGACCAAGAATATATGTATATAATTTATATGGTCGGAGATGCTTCCTTCTGTGCGTTGCAGACTTCATGACAAAGTTAATATACCCTATCACATCCGTGAAGGGAATAAAAATACACTACCGGCTTGCTTTTTTTTTCAATTTTTTAGGCAGTATCCTAATAAGTTAGTCCGAACTCTTTACAGGCTAAATAGTTGCCTTTTTCCTCGGTAGTCAAAACCTTTCCTCGACTCGTTGTTTGCAAGATCCTTTAAAATGCACCACTAATGACAAAAATCAAAGCAAAGGTTGCACTTTTTTTTTATCAAAATCGTATATATAGCAATCGTATAATCGCAGGATGAATAGTCTTGACTTTGTGAAAAAAAAAAGTAAAAAAATAATAATAAATATTTATTACAAATTTGAGCAAATAATTGTAAATGTAATAATTATTTTTCCTCTGGTAAATGGTTATGTCAAACAATAATTATTATTTTGAAAATTTAAAATCGAATAACAATAATATAAAAATTATTGATTTGAATAATTTTGTCCGACCTCTGACAATTACATTATAATATTTATAGTATAATAGCTCATATATATTGCATATATATTATAGTGTAATGACACTTATCATCGGCCACGTTTATGCCGTGGAACTATGTTTCAGTATTAACTAATCCCAGCAAACTCACCGCGATGTAAACATGTCGGATTAGTTGATTGGACTAGCTCTTAGCTCCCTTGCGATACGGTGCTGAACTAAAAAAATTTGGATTAGGTTTGTGTTTTCGTTGTTGACGCTTGTTTTTTTTTTTCGATGTTTATGTTTTGTTGGAGTCGATGGTATAAAAGCGCATTCAACAAGAAGCTACTGAGCTCTTTATATTTTGAAAATTCTCTTTTAACCGAAGTGATAAGCCAACATCTGACATTTGCCATATTTAGTGTCGGTCGGTATAAACCAAAACCTTCTAAAGAAGATGGTTATAGGTTATAGGTATAGATGGTTTTGGTATAAACACTTCACCAACTAGAACTAAATCCAAAATGATATATTGGTTAATACTCCTTTTAGTTCCACGGTATAAATGGGGCCATAGATATTATAATAGGTTCTCCTTCATACTACCTATTATACTAGCTTTGCCGGCAAACGTCAACAGCGAACGGGACTTTTTGTTTTCCTGTTCGATATCTGCCAAATAGCCCCCATATACGATCCGCCGTCAGATCGATCTGACGATGGATTGCCACAAAATATCTGACGATCTCCGCTGCACGTGCACGGTACGATTTTCGTGCGATGCGATAACGGATGACAATTCAAAAAATATAGGTTATGATTCACTCCCAATATAACCAAAATTGATTTTCGTTAACTATTTGGATTTGTGAGGCATTTTCGTATACTACATATTTTATATTTGCATTACAGATCCATTAAAATCACCAGAATCCGTCAAATTTCACAAATGAACAATTTGATAATTTGACATTTACTGACGATAATCACATACACCGTCCAATCGATCGTCAGACCGACGGATTGCAGTAAAATCGCACCAAAAAATCGGCAGATAAAATTTGATCGTCAGAAATCGTCAACGATAGTCACATACACGGTGCAATCGATCTGACGATCAAAATATCGTCAGGTCGATCTGATGATGGATTGGATCGTATATGGGGGCTAAAACGTGAGTGATAACCGTAAATAATACAATTTACGGTATTATCAGTATGAATTTAAAAGCTTTTACGTGGAATATGCAAACTACGAAAATTTTAATCAGTGAATACGAAGAAAGAGAAGTTCTTTGGAATATTAAAAGTAAAGAATACAAAAACCGGGATCTTCACAATCAATTTTATAGAGATATTACGGGCAGTATTGATGGCGGTTGCACGGTAAACGATATCAAAAGGAAAATTAACAATCTGCGGTCGCAATATTTGGCCGAGAAACTGAAAGTGAGTAAATTAGTGACAAAAGTTTATAAAAGTTTTTATTTAAATTAAACATTGAGTACGTTTAGAGCGTGCGAACTAGTTGGAGGATTAACTAATACGAAGAAACTCACCGCGGTCTAAACGTACCAGATTAGTTAGTGCTACGACTAACTTTAACTCCATTTGCCATTCGGTACTGAGCTGACTACAGCTGCCATCGCGTGAAACATTTGCGTTTTCTGCTGTGAACTTCAATCCGATCGTCTGGCTCAAAGTTTCAACAAAAAGTACCGTTCGCTGTTGACGTTTGCCGGCAAAGCTAGTATAATAGGTAGTATGAAGGAGAAGCTATTATAATATCTTTATGATATCTATGATAAGTGTCATTACACTATAATATATATGTGCTATTATACTATAAATATTATAATGTAATTGTGGCTAAAACACGAAAATAATCACAATGACTGCGTTCCAAAAACGCCAGCGCTGAGTCAGCACCTAAAAGCGATTAGTGCTGCATGATGATTTGTCGTAGAAACTTGTGCGCTGAGGCTTATATTACGTTTACACTATCCGCAGAAGTCTTCATCTGCTCCAGCTGAGATAATCTGCGACTGTCAAATACATACAATTTTGAACTCACCACACCCAGATTAAGCAGCAGATGAAGTAATCTGAGGATAGTGTAAACGTAATATAAGCGCTTGCACTTTTGGTCAGCATAAAATTTTCTCGCTTTTCTGGCTCAGCGACATTTGCGACAATTGTCAAACTTCGATTCTAACCTCGGTTGTGTTGTTTATGGTTTATAATCGTGTTTTTAAGGTAATTGTTGAACCTTAAGGACGGTACTCAGATCGCGTGGAATGTAAAGTGCCGTGAAATCCCATACAAAATCGCAACATTTTTCCCCGATGAAAACAGACGTGAAATTGAATGGAACCTGAATTTCATTCCACGCGATCTGTGTACTACCTTGTAGTGAAAAGTCAAGTTTGTGGATTTCACGAGGATGAAATTTTTTCGCGTGCCAAATGTACGAGAAAAATTTTCAAAGACAGCTCAGCTGTCTCTGTCGGTGTCATTCAGGTTGTGTTGTGTTTTGCCGGTGTTATTCATAGTTGAGCGCTAGATTAGTAAACAAAGTAATCGGTGTAAATATTTCTCGCGGTGCTAATATTTTATTTCACCGGTACACAGATCGGGTGAAAAGTGAAAAAATGATATGTTCCACGCACTTTTTTCCACGATGAAAAGTGCTTCTGTCAATTTTTCCATTTCACGCGATCTGGCCTATATTGTGGAAAAGAAAGTTGATACCGTATCTTGTGTAACCTGGGACTCAACAAAGCAAGAAATTTCGAGTTTTCTGTCAAATGCCAAACTGAACATGGCATTTGACAAATGAGTGGGTTCAGAAGATACCGAGCAACTTCTGCTCAAGTGATCATGATCAATTGATCACCGAATAATAGGCCTCATATACGATGCAATCCGTCGTCAGATCGATCTGACGATATTTTGATCGTCAGATCGATCGCACAGTGTATGTGACTATCGTTGACGATTTTTTTGACAGTTCCATATAATTTCGATCGTCAGATATTTTGTGGCGATCCATCGTCAGATTGATCTGACGATGGATCGCACCGTCTATGGCAGGTTTAAGAAATATTTCTGCTCACCGCTCGCACTTTTCTTCTTCTTCTTTCTCCTTGACTTTCGTATGAAGTGTGTGTGACAACGAGAGTCGCGTTCAGCAGGCACAAACTGCATAAACGACAAGTTCCGGAACTGCTCGTGAGCGGTTCGTGCTCTTTAACTTCTGAACCCATCCAGTCACAATGTGCTGGTCAGCAATTGTGAAGCGCTGTTTTTTGGGAACGCAGCCAATGGGCCAATGTTCGGCCGGCCTAAAGGCAACGAACATGGATTCACATAGAAGGGGTACTCAATACATTAATTTTTGTGAAGTGGGAGGCAAATAGTCAGCCACACACATGTTTACCAATTTTTGACAGAAATCTAAACGGGAAATTGCATTGGATAGATAAGGACAGCATCACTTCATAGTCAGCTGCTCAAATGACAGCTTTCCATGTTTTTGAATGTATTGGTTGTTTTTTCCCACAATTGCAAAGGTGTGTGTGCTATCTCCCTATCGCGATCGCTTTCCGATTTACGAGAACATATGAATAGACATATTTCTGTTTATTTTTCGCAATCCTCTCGCAAAGCGAATGTGTATGGATAGTGGAATTTAACACATAGATAATTACGGGAATAGGAAACATCCTTTGGGCAACTTGTACTGAGTGCTCCTTCTTTGTGATCCATTTTCGTTGCTAAAGGTATTCAAAAATTTTGCCAAACACCCGTTCCTATTCTGCTTGTGCTCAAAACTGTCAGAGAATACTTTGAACGTGTTAACAGACCTTAAAACGAAGTCGCAGATTATCTCAGCTGGCGCAGATGAAGTAATCTGGGGATAGTGTAAACGTAATATAAACGTAATAGCCGCCATACATTATCCGATCCGTCGCCCGATCGATCGGCCGATGGATCGCCCCAAAATATCTGCCGATCTCCACTGCACACACACTGAGCGATTTTCGTGCGATGCGATAACGAATGACAATTCAAAAAATAGGTTATGATTCACTCCCAATCCAACCTAGATTCATTTTTGTTAACTATTTGGATGTGTGTGGTATTTTCGTATCCCACATATTTGATATTTCAATTGCAGTGCCATTTAAATCATAAGAATCCTTGAAATTTCATAATTTAATAATTTGGTAATTTGACATTCACTTGCGATAATCACATACACTATCCAATCGATCGTCACCGATCGATCGCACGAAAATCGCACAAAAATATCGGCAGATCAAAATTGATCGGCCGATCGCACAGTGTCGCGAAATGGACAAAAATCGAAAAATCACAAGACTTTTTTTTTGTTTTAATTGAGTTTGAAAGTATCCTATCCCTTAAAGAACATATTAGAGCTTCCGAAAAATGTATTCCTAAGTTGGTGTTTGTTTGTTTTGTTAATAATATTATGGGCCAAAGTTGACCAATGGGAAACTTTGGAAATGTGATGTATAAGTTGCGATTCGCCTGTTGGTCATAATACAAGTGCTGGTTAATCATATTTTTATTTGTCGGTTAGATTGGACTGTAGACTTTTAGTTTAAGACAAAAAAATTATAAAAAAATGTTAATAGTATTAAATAAATAACATAATTAATCTAATTCGAAAAATAAACTTTAAGCAAGGATTAGAAAAATGCGCCCAAAAAGGTATTTCCAGGATAAGAATTTTTGGTAAGCTACATATATATACTTTCAAGTGATCTAGAGTTTGCTTGCCTTTAGCTGCCTTTTTGGACGTAATTCACCTTTTTATACCCTTCACATATATGTGAAAGGGTATATTAACATTGTCATGAAGTTTGCAACGCACAGAAGGAAGCATCTCCGACCATATAAACTATATATATTCTTAGTCAGTATGATGAGACGAGTCGGTTAAGCTTTGTCCGTCTGTCCGTCTGTCTGTCTGTCTGGCTGTATGCAAACTAGTCCCTCAGTTTTAAAGCTATCGAACTGAAATTTTGTACAGAGCCTTCTTTCTATTGCACGCTGTAAATATGTCGGAACGAATGGAATCGGACCACTATGTCATATGGCTGCCATAGGAACGACCGGTCCAAAAATTCGTTTTAGTGAGAAAAACTTTTTTATTTCTAAAGATATCTTTTTCAAATTTCATAGTAATCAATAGTATAATTAGCCAAATCATATCCCTTGGTATTGTATCCTTGGTACTATATGCCCAACAGTGTTCATAAAGTGCTGACACACGGGTGTGAGATAATCGATTCCTTCTATTTACCGATAGGTAGTCTTTCCGAAGAAGCATTAGAAGCAACCCATAAACAAATTAGGAAGAATCGGTTATCTCATACCCGTAAGTCTTCCAGAATCGGTGGCAACAGCGATCTAATGAAGACACTCCTCCTATCTTCAGATCCTTTCCTTGCGTCAGAAAGGAGAACATCGTCGAAAAAAAAAGTCACCATCGACAATCACGTACAGTTCTATTTGCAAAATAGACAGCAGTCTTCAACATATTCAGTTCCAGGTTTTGATGTCAATGTCCTTCATTTAGGGAACAGCGATGACGACGATTCAAGCTAACTACGTAACAGTTGTCTAGTGCCTATTTTTCTAGTTAGCTAATATTTGTTAACATTTTAATAAAATGGATTCATTTATTTTTATATTGTTTTTATTCAATAAATAGCGACCTTTTGCCTAAGGACAATATGCGTTTCTCCTGGATACATTAACATGACGATATGTTTATCTTACTCGACCCAATGTATTCAATTATGTCCACTTTCTCCAAATATTTGCTCCTTTATTGCCTGAATCTGCTAAGTGCACCTTCTGATCAAGTTGAAATTACCAAATGGCTAAGACAATGAACTGCTTATTATGTACATCAAATTTCATTAAAATCGATCCACACGTTCTAAAGATATTAATTTAACTTTCACGTCTAACACCCACACACTTACACTATTGCCTATATCTCCGAAACCGTTTATTGAATCAAATTGAAATTTATCCCTAACAAAGATAACCAAACACTTAATATGTCTACCAAATTTCATTAAAATCTGAACATCCGTTCTCAAGATATTGATTTTTGTCCACTTTTTCACACATTCGCGACACTGTGGATCGGTGCGATTTCCACATACACAGGCCGATCCATCGGCCGATATCGATTTCGGGCGACGGATCGGCCGATCGATCGGTGTGTGTATGGCACGTTTAATATTACACAATCGCAACTAAAACTGATTGGGCCCAATTTGACTTTTGAGCAGCTGTTCGGAATTGGTTTTGTCCTTGTCGCTCTAAACGGCCATTTCCTTCTAATTGTAGCCGTCGTTTGCGTCGTTTTCAGCTCAACGGGGTAAGCTTGTGTGCGTTGGAGTAAGTGCGTCCCTGTCTACAAAATTATTTGTACTGAGTTTCCAAATTGAGTTGCCGCCGTGGGAAAGACGATTCCGCTTTTAACAATCCACAAGAAATTTTGGAACATAATGGTTTTAGCCTTTTTAGGAGAATTCTCTCTATTAAATTAGGGAGAATTTTTTTTTATTCCTTAATTTCCGGCATTTTCGCGTTAGGTAGTCTATTCCCGCTTTAGTTGGTAAGAACCTAAAACCCATCCGGGGGGATTCGTCGGTCCTAAAGCCGAAATTTCCTGAGTTTTGTGAAAATTCTCCCTAATTTAATAGAGAGAATTCTCCGAAAAAGGCTAAAACCATTATGTTCCGAAATTTTTAGAAAAAAAGCAGTAAAATATTGTCGTGAATCAGCAGTATCTTGTGTCGGTTCCGTTCATTGCGCCAGCTCCACGATCAAAATGTTGCATATATTGACTTGTGCATATATTTTCACATGTGCATATTTGGAGGCGATTACTAACCAGATCCAAATTTATCCTGTACAACCACCCCGAGGAGAATTCTTTATATCCGGATAGAGAGAATTCTCCAATAAAAGCTAAAACCATATGTGGAACATAATCCAATTTAATAGAGAGAATTCTCCTAAAAAGGCTGAAACCATTATGTTCCCCATATGTTCCTTTGTTAGTGCCTGTCCCTCCACGTGATCGCACTTGGAAATATCTAGCCTATACAAAACCCTGTCGTTTGTGCTCTCGGATAATTTTTATTTACATGTGCATACTTTTAGGCGATCACCAAGAAAACCATTCACTACACCAAAAAGACCTGCAGAAGTATGGCGATGTTTACAAATTCCCTCTCTTCTCAATTCCCCCTTTTAATTGCAAACGGCTTCCCACAATCTATCGATCTATGTTTATGCTGAACATAGTGAAATCCAATCTGCATGTTCGAAGCGTTGAGGATCGTAAAATTTGATTGAAAGGAAATCGGCAAATAAAAGGTTTTTTTTTTGTTTTTGTTTGTTTTTTTTCTCCAAATATGTATGTATCATAAGGATTTAACGTTTATCTAATATTTATTTTACATTAGATGGAAGTAGAAGAGTAAAGGCAACAGGCAACATTACACTATACACTAAGCCTAGCTGTTGTTTGGCTTGGTATTCCCATTAGCATGCCTATTTTATAAATACGCCATCCATTATTCAACTATTGGGGGCGCATTTGTTCGGTCGGGACTGGCCTGCTCCTGGCAAAATATACTCCTACGTGTAGACGCGACGCGAGCTAAGAAGTGTAGGAAGTAAGAGACTTTGGTGTATTTGATGAGATAATTACGCGAGTTTGTCGTTCGGAAATCAAAATAGATTCATATTTGAAAGAAAATATAAAAAAAAACGCAATAAAAGCAACAATACAAACAAGTGTAGTGGTGACGAAACAATTCAACGAATAAGAAAAAATTTAATGGATATAAATGATCTGTGTTGGGTTGATGTGTATTAGTAAACATGTTTAACAAGTTAGTAAAAATTTCGGCTGTTATTCGTCTCCTTTAATAAATACAAAACTTAATCTTTGACTTGATCGACGCGCACGCCCCACAATCAGTTATTTTCCCAGGAATACGGAGCAATAATGATAAATAATATCAATTAATTTATTATAAAGACAGTTTATCGATTGATGTTTTGTACAACGGTTGAAGTGTTTAGTGAAATTTTTGTTGAAACCAACAACCAACGAAAAACTGACAAACAACATTCGGGAAGTATGTGTTGATAAACAACGGCATTTATTGTTAATTTTCCCGACAAGAGTTCAGTGAGTTCAAAAAAAAAAGTTCCGATTGATGCTAAAGTGATCTTTTCCCCTTCTTGATTTTAATTTAATTTATAAAATACATATTCGCGCTTTTATGATAATACGGTACCTTTGCTGGAAGATTGGCAACATTGGGCTGATAAAACCGAAAGGAGTATATAGATTTGAGTCAAGTAAGTACCTAAGTACATGAATTTGTACTCGAATACATAATTTTAGTACGTATAATAATGTGCTGTTGACATAATTTTATGGGAATTGGAAAAATATGCATTCTTGTGTAACATAAGAAATTAAATGACGTGACTACTTACGCGCGTACACGACCACAACCCTGTTCGAATCATCTATCTGCAAAGATTATTTTTCAAATAGATGAGAAAATGTGCTAAACTAGTCCACAACAACTACTACAGGCGAACTACGTAAAGCTTCATGCTAACTGAATTAAGTAAATATGCAAACTATGGGTTTGAGGTGAAGACACCTCACCAATATGGTTCGTTACGGAGTATATTACTCAAATCCATGGGTGGACACTGCCCATGAACACATTCTAGGAGAATTACACAACCCATCTCGGGTGGACCGATCTCGCTAGAATCCATACTGGCCATTCAGACCTGGACACCACAACCCGTCCGGGTGGAACCGTCCCCTCTGAACCATCCCAGGATGATAAACCGACCCATCACAGGTGGAAATATCATCACCGGGGACACTAGCTCAGGATGACTCACCGGAACTTTCACAGATGAAGTCATCTTGCCCTGAGTAGTGCTATCGCTAACTAACCAAGCATACTCAGGATGGCTCACCGGTACTTCCCCAGGTGAAACCATCTGCCCTGAGAACTGGTATCTACTAAATCACTAAACCACGCATACTCAGGATGGCTCACCGGTCCTTTCCCAGGTGAAGCCATCTGCCCTGGGCAGTGGTATCAACTAACGACCAAACACTCATCACAGGTGTAATGGCCTCACTAGGGCAATCACATGCCAAAAGCACAAACGGCACAAAAATACCAGGCACCATTAACATGCACTATAACTAATTAAACACAAAATCCCAGTGATCACTCACCTTCTAAACCTGCAACGTTAAAAATAAAATCGTCCAACACAAAAATGTCACAATAACTAGCACAAGCACAACTAGAAGGTTTACACTCGAATGAGAATACGATCTCGATTCTTCATGTGCTGACCCATAGCCTAAACCAAAGATATTTACTCGGTCCCATAAACAGAAAGGGGCATAAACACTTCCTTTTGAAGTGGAAATTGAAAAACATGCATGAAAATCGAGACAGTTCGAATTTCAATGAACTATTTTCTTTATTCCTACGTTATCTTTTACATTCGGCCATCCTAAACTAACTCGCCTCGAGTTACTATTACTAATCGAAAGCATTGTCAGGCTCATCAATTACTACACCATCTTCTCCGCTTTCGCTACAAGTGTCATCCGAAACTCCTTCTGGTGGAACCCATGGTTTCATTCTGTCCGTAGAAACTATCCGTTCATAACTTCCTTTCTTCGTTGTTCGGTGGCTATCATCCATATCACGCACATTATAGCGATCATTCGGAAGCACAACTTTAACAATCATTGGACTTGCAAAAGGTGACAACAATTTCCTGCTCACGTTCAAGGCAACTTCATTTTTCTCGATTAAGACCAAATCTCCTTCCTTATATTTCCTAACGCTCTTTCGACGTCTGTCAAAATACTCCTTCTGACGCCGTTGAGCAGCAATGACCTTCTCTACAGTTTTCTCCCTTTCGGTAACAAGATCCACCATAGTTTGCGCTGTTGGTGTAATTCCTTCTCGTAAATTAAAGTCACTTCCGCCTCTACTTTTGTACCCAACCAGAAGTTCACTTGGGGCTTTCCCTGTGCTATTATTTCTGCTGTTATTCAAAGCTAGCTGCACCTCCGTAATACTTTCGTCCTAACGTTCCTCATCGCTAACTATTGTTGGAAGTATACTAAGAATCGATCGATTAAGTCTTTCCGCCTGCCCGTTCGCTCGTGGAGTCGCTACCGCATTATTTGTGTGTTGAATATTGTTCTGATCACAAAAAGATTGAAACTACTTCGACATTAATTCTGACCCTTCATCAGTAATTATCGTCTCTGGAGGTCCGAAAATGGTAAAGATTTCTTTCAACTATTGAAACTCATTTTCCTCCAGATCTGTTCGCTTCCACTTCACCGACTTTTGTAATAGCTTTGTTAAGTGGTTTAGCAATATTAGCGTAATCCTAAACAAAAACTGTCGAAATTAGCGTGTTAGACCCAGAAATTGTCTAACGTTATGAACACTCTTTGGTGTCGGAAAGTCTTCCCTTGCTACTATTTTGTCTTTTCCAGGTTTAGTTTTACCTCCGCTGATTTCAAATCCATGGAAAATAGCCGTCGTCATCAAGAATGTACTTTTTTTATATTCAAAGTAATTCCTTCTTCTCGAAAAAAATATTAACCGTTCTCCTAATTCCCTCTAATGCTTCCGGTATTGTTTTCGCATGCAGCAAAACATCGTCTAAATAAACTGCAGCGATGTCATTAATTGGCTTTAAAATGTTGTTCATAAACCACTGGAACATTCTAGGCGCATTCGTTAGTCCAAACGGCATTCGGTTAAACTCATACTGACCAGTACAAGTCACGAAGGAGGTAAAACGTTTCGAATTTTCTTCCAACGGAGTTGGATGGTAACCGGATAGTAAATCAAAGCTAGAAAGATATTTGGCGCCCTGCAGTCTATAAATCTGATCATCAATACAGCGTAATGGGTAATTATCCTTTACTGTCACCGGTTATACAGGGTTAGAGAAATAACAAGCTGTACAACAACATAAACCTTTATGGGTTGACGTTCTGCCCTGGTATTTTATCCTGTGTAAATTTACACTCGATCGAACAAAGGGCGAAGGCTACATCTAGTGTTCGCGCCTGGAAGTTCATTCGTTCACTCTATTTGCGCCTCATTTCGCTGTAGTGGAACTCCATATTTTTTGGATTGGAAAAGTGGTTTTGTTTAAAATATTGGGAAAAGGAATCTATTCGGAATCAATAAGTTTTTTAAATCACAGTCGCATTATACCAGCTTAATGTTTGCTCTTGATCTATTAGAATGAAAATTACTTTAATATTGTTGGTTTTCAAACCTTTGGATTATACAATCATCTATAATGCTTTTCTGCCCACACTATAATGGGTCAGCTATATCGTCTTTTTTGCAAATACTTCACCTAATCATCGTCTTTTTACGCATCACTTCGCCTAATCTACACTTGACCAGGATAGGGGCAAAAAAACGCACCTAAATTGTGTATTTAGGTGATATAACCCCTAAGTGGATAATAATTGGAGACCATCAGGGCCTACAATTTTTTCCGGTTATGGGGTCCGCTGAAAAGAACGCCGACATTTTGTTTGGGGCAAACTTCCAATTTTTTTAAAGAATAAAATAAACGGACCGCTAGTGACGTTTAAAATTTTTAATCACACCCAGATCCAGACCCGCATTTTCTTTTGCGGTAAACCGCAAGTAAGTGAGCCTCCGAATGCCATGGAAGCACAATATTGCGCGTTACCACTCAACGTCTAGAATTTGTGTACGTCTAGAATTCGGTAAATCAAAGAACAGTGGGATGGGTAGCCACTGTTTCCGTTGGTGTGTTGAACGTTCGGTTCCAGGATTTGCAGGCAGCCATATTTCTCAAACACCCTGCTCCTATCCTAGGTCTAGACGGCGAAGGCCTCCGAAATACAGCGTGTTTCATTGTGGGTACTACTTCTACTATTTGCGTTTAACATATAGAAGTGGTTGTTACTTACATTTCACAGGGAGTTCTACATGACAAACATATTAACCCATTAATATCTGGAATAACCGACTGCGCGCAAATATGAAATATGCTGAAATGCAGTGAATTCCCTGCATCATGCAACATGTCTTGGAATACGAATGTAACATACATTTCAGCTGTCATCGCAAAATATCACAAGAAATTATGTTCGAAAGCATATCTTGCTACTAATTTACATGTTGCTCGAGTGATCCCAAATAAATATGTATGCGCAAATGTGGATTTATGATTGTGACGTTTAATTTGGCGCTGCTAAGGTGATGTGGTGACGACGTAGCCATCCTAATTCGTCCCAAGGAACAAAATAATTAATTGGTCCGTTCGTGGCGTTGATCTGTTGAAGGTTTGCCAAAATGAAGGAGGCGGTCAATGAATTTGTGGGAGGAGGATGTTAGCAGTAATTCTAGGGGTACATTAGAACGAAATGTTTTTATCGTAATTAAGTTGTTTACTACTATTCAGCCTAATAGTTCTTGTAAAATGATTTACATAATATATTTCAATATTTCGTCGGGTTACTGCAAAAACAAGCTAACTCCATTTTTGTCATTTTTCAGTTAATGGCAGTTTCCTGCTTAAAAAGTGCTCTACTATATACTGTCAAAGCAAGGAAAAGGTCTAATGCCTGTAAGAGGGTGATCTGTTTGGGTAAACAAAAAGTCAAGTTACTCTCGACTACTTCGAATTCAACCAAAGAAAGACAAGAGCACATTTACTTTATTTACATACTTTAATATGATATTCTTGTACACCCCAAAAAAATATTTCTGGATCTGCAAAAAGAAGCTATGTGTCACTTATCTGAATTCGCTATAACCTTAGGCAGTTCCAAGGATTTAAATTACGAGTATAATAAACAAACTATCTGCCAGTTGACTTATTTTTGAATGTTATTTTTTGGTAGAATATTCAAAAATGCGTAAAATTGGAGGCACTTAACGTATTTTGCTTGTACCATTTATATTGCGTTGGGTTGTAATGTAGCGTGCTTGGCACCGCGGGCTTGGCGTGAATTTTGCCCTGGCTGTACTAATTAATCTGACGTTAACAACCACGATAATTTCTTCCAATGATGACCAAAATTAATTCCTTTTTTAAATTCGGACATTGTTCTTTTGTGTATTTTATGGTTTTTTTCTCAAATAAAGTTGAATGATTACTGGAATATTGGTTATCGTTTTAAATCAAACATTTTACTTTGTTACCATTATATTACTTGGAAGTTACTACAATTAGGCCCGTTTCCTCAATGTCTGGTTAACACTAACCGGGAGTTTAATTTATCGAATCGATAAACTAAAACGGTTAATACGAATTAGTCAGCTAGATTTTTTTACGTTTATAAATTCAAATGGGTACATTGAAATAAGTGAATAATTGATTAATTGATTATTAACTCATTTCAATGTAGAAGCATTAAAAATTCTACCTAACGAATTCGTATCAGCCGTTTTAATTTATAGATTCGATAAGATGTTTATAGAGGAATGTTTTAAACATTCAGCTTTATTAAATCCGCAATGTGAATGTAAATAAGCCTTTAAACTGATTTCTCACGAGTTTACAGTGTTAAGTGTTTCGTGGGCTATGGTATCCTTTATTCTTCCTATTGACTCTATAAAAGAATAATTTTCGTCATAAATCCTATTTTTTTCGCTCATTATTTCGTACGCTGATTATTGGTGGTTTTTATTTTTGTTTCTAAGAAATTTCATCTTTCATCTCACAGGGCTTATTGGCTATGCAAAAAATCAAACAGGAAACATATCCTCTGGGACATTTAGGTAAGTTATAAACATATCTAGTTAGCTATAAATATTTTATTTTAAACGAGTCGTCCAATTAATGCATTAATTGCAATACTGTTGATTTTCTAGAAACGTACAAGTAACCGACTTTTCTCATTTACATGACCCAATTATCAAATTTCGTTCACGATTGCAAAAAATATTCTTCGACGACTTTGTTTGAAGAAGCTCAATTGCCAATTTCGTTTTTAATTGTGTCAGCAAATTTGATAGATAGTCCCGAACAGTAAATAAAGGCAAATGGTAATTATACAGAGTGTCCCACAACAACCGCATAAGCGCTTCACACAACGATCCCCCATGTAATTCCGGGGGTCTTGTTGGTCTTGTTTGGTTTTTTCCAGTTCTCAACCCTTTCCCTGTTACAGGAATTCACACTCTTTGCAAATCTTATTACTAAAAAGCGTTATAACTAAAGAAACTACAGAAGCTAGAATACCCAAATAGTAACTCAACGTAGCTAATAATTTACTCTAATTTACTCTAATCGCTAAAATGTATTCAGGAAAACCGTACTAACCGTTTAATAGTGATAGATTTGTACGTGTGTAAAAAAATAGTTTTCATCACTTCCTACATTTAATTTTCTACATACATAATGGAGGTACTTGTCCAGTTCCAAAAATTACTTCTCTATTTAATTATAATCAAATCTTGCTAACATAATTTCCTCTTAATTAGTCGTTTAAATGCAGAAAACGTTTCTTTAGTGGCGAATGTTCTTTTTCGAATCACCAGCGAGTCACCCTGAGCGAATATACAGGGTGTTACTAGTACAGAGGCTCAAACGAAAATGGGAGATAGAGGAACTTGTCTTGAGTAGAAAATCGTTCCACACATACTTCCGTTTTTGCACCGTCAAGGAGATAGCGCGATTTTAAGGACGAAGGATTTTCATCGTACCTGTGATCACTCTTTGATCTCTAACTTGTGCTGTACTTAACGTAACATAATAATTCTGAGCTCGTTGGAAAGCACACAAATTGTTCTTTCTAATTGCTATCAACTGTGTCAACCAGTGTTATAGTTTTTAAGAAAAATTAATTTAAATGACACAAAAATAATAAAAAAATAGAAAAAAAAATAAAAAAAGTCCTGTTTTCTCCAAAAAGGACCTGATAAACCACCAAATTTTATCACATTTTCGGAAAGCCCATAATTTCTTCATAGGTCGAATTGTAAAGGAGCGGGGCTACCAGTTATCAAGCACGTTCCCTTAAAGTAAATCTGGTTTGACACCCGTCACTCGCCAATGGAGTATGATTAATAATAGTGAGGACGAAATGAAAGAGTTGAAGTATGTTTGTTACGTTTATTTATTGTATAACGTTTAGAACTGGTCATTTGATGTAGCGTATCCTAAAGTACTAAGAAAGAATGTTTTGCAAACGGAATGCCTACTACCGCACTCATCCTTCAAGAAATATGTTACACTATATTTTCGCCGTGAGTCAATTTTTTCAGATGTTTTCCTTTTTACTTCATATTTTTCAATATTGTGTAATAAAAAGCTTTTCCGATCTACAGCAGAAGCTTCCCAAAACTGAATATGAATTAATTCCCTTTGTGCATTCAATATTTTCGAACTGCACTTGATTCGACAATTGGTTGAACACGGTGGTTTTATTTGGTGCTTATTCCTTTTTTCTGCTATTTTCAGCTTTAGTCTTTCGTTCAGAGGCACATCGTATTGTATTTTCTTCTAAGTGTAGTAGTACCCTTCTTTGTGAAGCCTTTATCTAACAGACTGGTTATGATTTCGTTATCCTGTTCTTGCATATCAGTATTCCGTTGAAGAATTGGAATTAAGCTTTGATCATCCTGTTGTATTTTCTCGTTCCCTAGTTAACATTGCCCTCTTAAAATGTTTAATATGTATTGAAAAGCGGTTTACTTACTTGCTAAAGACAATTAATTTTCTTTTGTATTGCTTTTCAATCCTCATTTTCTTCTTAGCCATTTGCGCTTCAGAACTCGATTCATCTGCATCTGGCAAATAGTCTTGGTCAAAATATTGTACAATAATTTTTGCGTTTTCTGGACACGCAACGAACTACTACACAACACGTTCCTTCATTACAACAGTTGTCTCCAAACTAATATACTGTTGTGTAACGGTTAACCGTTAGAATTTTTTTTGCAGAAAACGAAAATGATTCATACGGCATTTGATTTAATGTCTCTTGTTCAGTAATGTAATGTAACAATAAATGCCGTATTTACCAAAATGTTTATACAATAGCGATGTTAACATTGAATGACGTATCTACGAAAATTAATATACAATAGATACGATATTTTATCTTAAAAATTTGTACTTACGTCATTTTGGGTTAAAATTTGCCCTACTTTCAGCAGATACGTTATAATTCTTAGGCGATTTTAGCCTCTAAAAACTGCAAAAATGTTTCCTTTCTTTCAATGATTAGACAGAAACTGTTGTAAAGATGTTAAAAATCACCTTAACTCAAAAACGGCCAAAAGTGTAGATACGTCGTTTCAAGCCAAGGTAACACGGCAGTATAATTCAATATGTTAAAGTAAATGAAGGAAAACCTATAGCGTTGGTTTGACTTCACTAATATGCGATAAGTTCTGAAATCTGGGGCTTCCTTTAGGTTATTTTGTAAAACGACTCACTAATCTCACCCACAAGAATACATCGATGTGGCGGCTCTGGTTTATATCGAAATCGTGCGGAGGACCCTCGGATCCAGCATGGCGTTCGAAAACATACGAGCACGTAATAGCCAAAAATTATAAGTTTATGTAGGTAGACTAATTTCGCAGCCAACGGTAAGATGAAATCACAAATGGTGCAGGAAACTGCAACTCATGAGCATTAACGAACGTTCACTTGAAACTAGTATCAGGAAAAGCACGTTTGAACTGAACATTTTGAGAGGCAAATGAAACTATTTTGTCTAGAGTCGTGGTAAAAATAATCCCAGTTCTTCCATCATAACAAATCTTGCGAATACATTGAAGAACCACCGGATAAGCAAGCATAAGTATTGAACTATCAAAAACTCATTCATTTTCAATCTACAGAACGTGGATCATTTTGAACACAGAGTTTTCATCCATCATTTATCATTAAACTGTTACTCGTCCATGCGAAAGCAACAGTTTACGTATAAGCATTGTCTTGTGTATTAATAAATAATCACCGTGGACATATTTATCATCCCCGTCGCCGTCAGCAATGTCACCCCATTCACAAGGCCACTATAAGTGTCAAAATAGAGGAAGTCAAATTACTCAATGGGTCGTGTGAATAAAAATTAAGCAATAGCTAAAACTAGCAAATTTTAAGCAATAGCTGTGTTTCAGGTGAATAAAAATTTTAAGCAAAAGCTTAAACTTTTCACGTTAGCAATCGCTAGATTTTTCCAGCAAATGCTTAAAATGTGTGAATAAAACAGACCATTAGCTAGAAAAAGTAAGCAAATGCTACCAATTTTTTAAGTGTGCCTGGGAGCACACTTAAAAAATTGGTAGCATTTGCTTATTATTTCTAGTTGCTATTTTCGCTGCATTTATGACTTAATTGTTTAAATGCAGACTACCATAAGTTATACAGGTTTACGGAAAACAATGTTGAGTGGTTGTCCAACTATTTTCTGGGTGAAAATAGTGAAAAAGGAGGAGGAGCCTTGCCTCCTAAGAAACGAATGGAAATTTTTCTTCGTTTTTTAAATGATCCGGGATTTTAAATTAGTGTCGCGAAGGAAGAAGCGAGTCCACCGTACCACTGTTTGCAAGGTGATAAGTGGCGTTATTCCCAAGATCGTCGTTTAGTATTTATTGTGAATTGCCGAAATATCATATTGGCGATAGATTGGCGAATTGAATTGTCATCGCGACTCTTTCGTCTGAGGGTTAACCCTCTAATTATTGAAAAAGTGACAAATAATCTATAAATTCGTCGTATGGATGAGTCGCCATGGTATCGCGATTCTTTCGCCTGAAGGATATCCCCTAATTATTGAAAAAGCGACAAATAATCTAAAAATTTGTCGTATGGAAGAATCGCCATTCCTTCGCCTGAGGGATATCCCCTAATTATTGAAAAGGTGACAAATAATCTATAAATTTATCGCAGAGAAGAATCGCCATCGTATCATCTTGGCAGTATTTATCTTCCAAATGATACGAAATTGTTTGCTGGGTTATAACGAGAAACAGTATGACAGACAATTGGGGTGTTGCTAAAGTGGTGGTAGACAACGTCAAAGGTGGTAACAATTTGAGGCAAGTAAAGTCATTTGCAAATACTTGATTTTAGTACTATTTTGTATTCCGCTGCTAACACCGTGGCAGACAAGTCTAAAGTTTCGAACTTTGTATGAAAAAGGTGAACTATGACCCTACTGGAATGTAAAATCTTGATCCGGACAACACACATACACAATACACCTCACGAATGAACTATTTTCATAATTTTGACCGCGACGGCCGCAATGTTAGAAACGGAAATCTGGTTTGGTTGTTTGCACTGCCACTTAGGGGAGTGTCCTGAAAAAAATGTTGTTCGGATCAAGATAGTACATTCGAAAAGGGTGGAGTTATATAGGATTTGCATGTCGTAATCCACCTTTTTCATACAAAATTCAAAATTCCAAACACACTGTACACACGATCAATAAATTTAAATAAATACTATCTATCTATTTATGTAAATACATATATGTATATGTCTTACAAAAAACATTCTTTACACACCAAATTATCACAAGGGAATGCAAGTTTTTATTTTTATTTTATTTTAGGTTAAGGCCCGTTTTCTCAATGTCCAGTTAAAATTCAAATTCGAGATAAAATTTGTTGTTGTTTTCCCTGTAAAATTTGACAGATGGGTACGTTAAATGTCTGTTTAACTGGAGTTTAAATTTTAATCAGACATTGAGAAAACGGGCCTAACATCTCGTAAATCTGTCCATCATCATCAAGACATGGCTAAATCTTGAATCTGGCATCTCAATTAGTAAGGAGTCGGAAGCCCCTTATCAGGTCCTTAGACCTCCCATGGGAAAGCTGTTCCTTCGCGATCGTATATTTCAGTGCCTGTATGTGGATTTGTTGGGCGCTTAGCCTGGTTCTCAGGCAAGAAACCATCATACTAGAGTAGAGACCAACTTTCTAAGTTCCCATTTGTAAAACCTGTTGACAAACTTACGACCGAGATTGTAATCAAATTGGCAGAACAAAGGATCTTCCACGTGTTTGCGGAGCGTATGATCTCGGCTAATGACCCCCAATACAAAATCAATTGGCGAATTTCTTGAATCGTATGGTATAATAGCCGCCATACATTATCCGATCCGTCGTCCGATCGTACGGCCGATGGATCGCCACAAAATATCTGCCGATCTCCACTGCACACACACTGAGACTGAGCGATTTTCGTGCGATGCGATAACGAATGACAATTCAAATGAAACCGGAATATAGAGGGCTACGCCCGCAATTCGAGGGTTTTGTAGCACGCGCTTATTTTGGCTTGTAAATACTGGCTCCCTGTTCTTTTTGGTACCCCTCAGCTGAATAAAAACACCATAATTAAATGTTTTACCCATGATATAGTATCTTACATGCCGATTCACAAAAAGACTGCATCTGTCACCTCTCAAAGTAATAGTTTTAATACGAGAAGCTGTAGATAGATATGTATGTATGTATACGAGATAAACTGTCCTACACTTCGAGATGCTTAACCATAAGACGACATTGCAAATTGCAAACTTGTGTAACAGCTTCAGGGCGGCTGGGACAAATTACGGTCTAATATTTTTCCCTCCTCCACTGTTCCCCTTTCTACAAATCTCAAGAAAATGCCAAAAATAGAATGTACTCAACATTACCTTTCTCACGACACCCCACTTGGCTATACCAGTGGATTGAAAAAAAATTTCCTTAATTTCGCCTCTATGTGACCCCCCCCCCCCCCCATTAAAGTTGGCCAATTACAACACAACGCTATCTCCAGCAAATTATAGCATTTCTATACATTCTCGCCGAATTATGTGTGCAGCTTCAGCCGTTCGTAAGATATTCTATTAACAGACGGACAGACAGGTATTTGACCGATTTTGTAAGATTTACAAAACATGAATAGTTATTGTTAGGATCACCAATCACCAATCTTCACCCTTCCAAAGTTGGTTCATTAAATAACTGCAATTCGCACTACGAAAAACAACATGCAAGTAGTACACGCATATCTATGCGTGAGGCCGGTAGGTGTATTTTTTGTATGGATAGTGTCAAAATGCATAACTTTAAGTCAATGTACTATTATTAACTATCATGTCATTGTAATGAAACTTAAAGATGTTATTGCCTATGATGTTGGTTATCATTAGCCATCAATAATTTCGACCTCAAATGTGCTTGAGGGGTGCTGGGGTGTGCTAACCGCAACTATAGAAATGTACTATTATTAACCTTTTTGGATGAAATTTAAAAATTCTATTATTTTTAGTTTTCTATGCTAGTAAAATGGTGCTTTTCTGTAAGTTTTCATATGTCTAGCTATAACGGTCTCGAAATGCCAGGGGGGGGGGGGGGAATTCGGAAGACATATTTTCCCCTTTCCCTCTTTTCTCCTTTCTTCAAATTTAAAAAAAAAAAATCCAAAAATGGAATGTACTCGACGGTACCTTTCTTACGATACCCCACTTGCCTATACCAAACGAAAAAAAAATTTCGACCTTCATTTCCCCTCTATGGGGACCCCCCCTTAAAGTTGACCTATTACAACGCAACGGTTTCTCCAGAGAATTATAGTATTTCTACATATTTCTAGGAAGCGGAAAGGCAAAGGGTAATGTTACCATATGCTTGATGACTATTTGTAAATATTATATTTCGAGATTTGTTAACACTTACCGATGAACTCTTCCGGATCCATATTTTCGTCGTTTCCAGCGTTTTTGTCTGCAAAGGCAAAAATAATATTAATCACAATTACCGGCGAAGTTTGTCGGCCCTCAACACACCCACTTAAATTTTCACTTCCAGCAGAAGGGTTCATTTGATCCTTTTCGCTCACTCCTGCACCTTCAAATAAATCTTTCGAAACGTTTTCATTTTCAATTTTAATTGCATCCGTAATGTCTCTTAACGGTAGTTCATCCGGGAGTTCTGTCCAGGGAAAAAATTGTTTAAACACAACAAAAAACTTTTGAGAAACTATAAATGTACCTTCAATATTAATAATTTCTCCTGGTTCTTCAATAAGTTCACAAAACTCTTCACACTCTTCGCCAAACAGTTCCACTAATAGTTCATCCATAATTTCTTTCACTTTGTCCAACAGTTATCACGGTAAACAAACGAATATCTTCACTTTGTTGAACGCTTCCCGAATATCAAAAAACGACTAACTTGACATAGCGTGTTTGTCACTTTCGTTTCTCCGTTCGTTTCGAGCAGCTAGTATTGTCGTTAACGGTTTAAGGAAAGTTATCTTGTTCTTGCCATTTTAAACGGTTCTGATATTTTGGTCAGTTGAAGACAACTGATTTTGTTCTGTTTTTGACGTTTTTGTTTATTGGAATATTGTAGTTGTGCTTTTATTAGCGAAATTTTATCGCTAACTATTGCGAAAAGTGCAAAATCGAAAATAACATGTGAAAGTATATGAAAAATAATAACATTTTTCATTCATAGTTAAAAAACGTCCAAATTGCAGTTATTCTGTTATTGCTTTTCACCACAGAATTCTATCACCGGATTTTCTCATACAAAAGTTCCATACAAAAGCTCCAGTTTCACTGCACAGCGCTTACGGAATATTTTCCGATTCTAGCGAAGATGATTTGAAATGCCCGAAGGTGTTGTTGAGGACCTCAGTGAAATGCAGTCTCCACCCTAGCAGTTGGCGTTTCATTCAACCGTAATAAATTGTGCCCTCTTTGATCATTCAGGAGGCAGCAGCATAGGATAGAGAGAGAGAGAAAAGGATTAAAATATGGTCGGCACGACTCTTGAATGCCTTGTGACCGCTATGATCGAATGGCCGTTAATTAGGCATACGATCTTCTGATCAGATTTGCCCATTGATTAGGCATCTGATCAACTATTAGCTGATTGCCCTGCCAATGGGCACGAGTAATAACACAATTGAGGGTGTGTAGTGCTACATTGCATAATACATCAGTACAACATATTAAAGCGGTAGACACAGCACTTGTATGAAGTGCGGATATATTCGTACAAAATATGAGAACGCTCATTGAGCTCTTGAAAATCGCCAAAACCATGTCTGCATCTAAAATTTACATTAAAATATAATGCAGGTGGGCCATTGTAAATGTGTTTGTTGTTCTTTCACAGCTCAATTTAAAAATGGCCCGCAGGCAATGCGAGAGCTGCGGCAAGACCGGGCACTCAACAACAGGGTCCACGAAATGCGATAATTACGAACCGCGACAAAAGAAGGCCAAAAAAGTAAAGGTCTTTGGCGAATGCTCAAGCTGTCACAAAACGGACCACAGCACAAGAAGGTCCGAAAAATGTGACAACCACCTCCCCCCGCAGAAGAAAAGGTTTGCACCAGATTCTGTGGGGAAATTGGAGGAAGCATGGACCTTGAAAGCAGGGTTTGCAAAGTTTTGCCTAGATGAGGCAATACGAAAGAAAATAGATGAAGATGTCGTCGAATGTAGCGACTTAGCTGTAGAGGCATCTCGGTACATACATTTCCATTACATGGAAATTTTAGATGTTGCTAGACGCCCCACAACATCAGGGACGCCGCAGACTTCCAGTTGGCCCACCACACCAGTGACGCCAACGGAAATCTATGCATTTTTCCGCGATTTGTGTGGGGCAAGGCGAAAAAAGAAAAGTACAGAAACAGAACAGAAGAAAAATGAAAACTATTTCAAAATACGGGCCGAGCAACGTGAATACGATTGTAGCGCCCGTTATTATCTATTGAAAGATCTCGCGACGCAATACTTTACGGCTTGGAAGAATTGCATAGTCGTGCACGCACGCCAGCGGCTCGCGAGGTTTGGGTATAACTTCGTGAACGCCGATCTTCGCGCCGATATTGTTGAAGCCGAGAGGGATGGTCGTGACCCAGGGCGGGAGGAAAAAGATCTCATGACCATGCGGGAGTGGCACATGCGGCTGGAGACAGAGCTATTTTCGAGGACATACGATCCCATGTCGGAGGAAACTTACCGGTTGTTGATGCGCCTCCAATGTTTTGGAAAGGAACACCTTTTCCGACACATTGAAAGCAGTTGGTGGGAATTGGTACCGATCATGTTTCGTATCGGAAAAGAATCTGTGTCTCCAGACGGAAGGAGATTAAAATCGTTCACGATCATACCGGTGTATAAGTGGGGAAGGAAACACGTTCGCTACATAAGCTCCGCACTTTATGAGCTGTTAAAGTCAATAGGACTGGTGGGTGTCAAAGAAATGGATTTCACTGCAAATAGTCCGGAATATTGGTGGAAGTATTTCAACCTGCAAAGCCATAAGCAATGTGGCACGTTGGATACTGCCACCAATGAAATCCATGGACGGACAACGTTCGGATTATCTTTTTCCACCAATGGTGTAGACGTGTCCCTTTTGATGAATCGGTACTCCGATCATCCCCCACAGTATACCGGAATGGCATCAACATCGAAGGGACCGAGAACGAAACCGCCCGCTTTACAACCCGCGAATTCCGGCACTTTGAACGTTAGCGCTTACCAACAGATAATCGGTATCGACCCCGGCGTGGTAAACTTCATCGGCGCGTGCAGTTTTCACGCCGAGGAAGGGCACAAGAAATTTCTGTTGAAGGGCGCAACATTTAAAGAAGGAATGTGCGGGGAGAGAGCTAGGCGGCGAAAACGGCAGAAAATAATTGGTTGGTTCGAGAAAAAGTTGCTGCACAAACGACAGAGGCGGGAGGCGCTGGCGCCTGAGCAGGAGGTGGCGGAGCCAGCCTCACCTAAGTGTTCCAGCGATTATTTGACATTCGCAACCGAACAACAAGCGCTCCTCAAAGAATGCCAAAGGAGGTATGGACGGAGGACTGTGACGCGGTTGAAGTGGGACGCCTACATACAACGAAGGCGAGCGATGGACATAGTTGTTGGAAGACTTTTGCGTGATGGTGGGACCAAAAACCTCGTCTGCTTGGGCGACGGTTCCCTGCAACATGGCGTCTCTTACGGCCGCCGTAAGAAAGCGAGTTTCAAAGCAATAGAAGCTGCCTTCAGACGCCATTGGAGTAACCCGAAAGTGGTGAACGTTGACGAATATCGGACGTCAGTGACGTGCAGTCAATGCCTCCGGTGGAATATGAAGAAACCGCCAAAGAACGAAGTGAGAACGTTATACGGCGGCAGGCGAGAACGGATCAGCCAGCACAGATTTCTAATGTGTGAAAAGTGCAGAAATGAAAGAAATGTGTGCTGGAACCGTGACGTCAATGCCGCCAGAAATATAGTTTTTGCGGCGTTCGGCATCCGCGACTACCGGGGTGGAAATAACACGGCGAATGAAGTAGAACGGCTGTCCCTAATGCATTTTTTACATGAGTCTTTGGGACCACAAATACCAAAGGTTAGCAGGAATCCCGATGCACAAAAGGATATAATGTCGAGAATAAATAAAAAACGGTATTTAGGTCTTTGTGCATTGGGAACGAATTAGGATTAGACAGTTGTGGAATTTGTCCTCCATTTGCTTTCCCTTCCAGTTAAATTCGAAGAAGCAATTATCAATTTTCGGATATGAAAATGGTCCCCTGACGATCGGAATACTCTTCATATGCGAAAGTTGACAGTTGTCTGTGCAAATTCAAGCGGAGGAGCAAGCAATTGGAGTAGAATTCGAGAAAGGCCAAATCCTGATTCTTTCGCAAAAACGCAGCCATTGATATTGGGGAATTCGTCTCAAATCGATGACAGCCGTCATGTCAATCCATAATTGGTAGTAGCGGTGTGGCGGTATACAGTGGCTCACAGCTTATTTTAAGCAGTACGTAAAAAAATATGTAACTCACTATTAAAACTAAAGTAGAGGAGATATCAACGTTATTTAAAGGCAGGTTCTAATGCTTAAGCTGATAGCTGACTTGATCTTCATTTAAGTAACGTTCATATCTTCTCTACTTGAGTTTGTATAGGCAGATGAAGATTTTCTTACGTACTGGACGAAATAAGCAGTGAGCAACTGGAGCAGTTCACGATCTAGCACAAGCACGGCCGAACCGTTCGTGACCAATGCAGTGGAGCAGCGTGCGACCAACAAAACCCCACCAATTGGTGGCACGTAACTAACACACATTGGTCACGGGCGGTTCGGTTGTGGTTGGGCTCGGTCGTGTATGGCGGTCGTTAGCAACTCATCCATGACTCAGCTACTGAAGCTCAACACGAACACAACAGGCGTGTAGGTCGTGAGCATGCATCGAAGCACGTCTAAATTTATAGAAAAAGGATCTCATCATTTCCGCTGTTCCATTCGTTTTGACGTGGTCAGATGCATGCTCGCGGCCGAAACGTTTGTCGTGTGCGGCGAACTGATAGTTGAGCCATGGAACTCGAACACCGAGAGGTTTCAGCTTAGCAGAAGCTATTCGCCCATATTTCGCGATACGGCTCCGTGTAATGGTCGCCACACACGATCGCGCACAACCAAGACCAAACATTCACCCAACCAGCAATTGCATGGAACAAGTGAGTGTTTTTTCTAGCTCGGGCGTTTTATGAAATTGCTGATTGGTGGAAGTGCGGTAGTGGTTGTGCGCAATTGTTTGTGGCGATCCAATGTACTATGCAGTTCTTCTATACCGTAAAGTGTTGCCCCGACTTGATTGTACTTTTCCCACGCAAATCGCGCTAAAATAGCAACATCTAACATGAAGTGGGAATGGATGTACATAGATGCATCGATAGATGCAGATGCATTATATGCCATCTGCATTTATTTTCATGATTGTCTCATTTGGACACAATTTGCAAACCGCGTTTGTCCATGTTTTCATAAGTTTCTCCATTGAATCCCGGGGGAAGTGGTTTTCATATTTTAGGCTTTCGTGCATGTCCGTTTTGATGTTGGACAGCGAGTCGACCTTGTAAGTAAAAATATGAAGTACACAAATACATAGGTAACGATGTTTAACCTTCCCGAATTTTTCATTTATAAAAACCAGGATTGACAGCGCTGCAAGCTTGAAAGTAAAAGGCGGCTCGGGTGGGAAAAGTCGTAGTTGTCGCGCCCATGGCCCTGGAGAACACGTAGGTATGCTATTGTTATTTGTTAACGCTAAGGCAAAATGAAAGAATTCATAGAAAAATCCGGAAATTCATTTTCATTTCTTTCATTTCATTCATTCAGGTTATTTGGATTATACATTATTTTGGCAATACAATCCTTAGGGATTAGCCATTGATCCTGGCTAGGAGCCCCACCTGTGGACTTCTGTATACAGCGTTCCTGATCTGGATCACCGGTGCACCATAAAATGACATGCTACCCAAGAAAAAAAAATTCAAGGTATAATATAATTTCTTTATTTTATTCAAATTTGTCGATTTACAACGATTTCTCCTGTCGAAGGAGAACTTTTCCGACCGTTCCGCGCTTGCTAAAAAACTGTCAAAAATCCTTTTTTTTCTCTTCTCTAGAAAGTCCCTCTTAGCTACATTATTGTATTCACATCTACTTGAGAGGTTAAAGCTACGTTTACAATTCAAATTCTTGCAAGTCAGCGGTTTACATTATACTACAAAGGGTAGGTGTGCTTTTTTTAACATTCCTGAATGGATATTTCTACACGTTTATCTTTTCCACATTGCAGCAGAACGTCGTGACATTACCGCGGCCAACGAGTTGGACACCACCGCATGCTGGCCTCAAAAGCTTAAAAGTTAATCTGGGGTGGACAACGTCAGAGCTGCGACGGACACTAAGTCACGGCGTTCCAAGCCAAACGCGGGTTGTATTCTCGGACATTGCACACCCCCGTCCGGGTTAAAATCGGCCTCGCGGCGAAAAGAATACCTTGTTTTGGCTTCCTTGGAGCGAAAAGAAGTCGAATAACTTCCTTTTGCTCTGCGGCGAAAACAAGTTATTCAAATCGCGTCCTAAGGAAATAATAGGTTTCCTAAAGGACACCTACCTACGCACAGGGCACACACAGGGCACAGGGGACCCAACAAATACGTCTGTCCGGTTTGCACCAAAACATTTAAAAGAAAAGGTCATCTAGCACGACACATTCTCATCCACACGGGAGAACGTCCTTACAAATGTTCGTATTGTCCGAAAGCATTCGCCGTTCGTAGTAATATGACGATGCACGAGTACACACATTTGGGAATAAAGAAATATAGTTGTCAATATTGCGACAGATCTTTCGTTCAGTCCTCTGACAGGAAAAGGCACGAAATGTCGCACACTGGTGAGAAACCCCACCAATGTGATGAGTGTGGTAGGAGGTATGCGAAATCGTATAAATTGAAGGAGCACATGAGAAGTCACACGAACACAAGAGATTTCAAATGCAATGTGTGTAGTATGGCATTCTACACCGCAATACTGTTGCAGGATCATGACAAGGTACACACGAAAGAGCGGCCCCACCGTTGTGAAGTGTGCGGAAGGGATTTTGCAAGACGAAGCACTCTGCGAAACCACAAGAAATTACACTCGAGCGAGAAGAAGTATATTTGTCTTGTGTGTGGCAAAGCGTTCGCACAATTCTCGGGCTTGTATTCACACAAAAAGTCACATAAAGAGGTTGCAGTATAAATTTAGTGTTACATGTTTAAGTATTGAATAAAAAAGTTCTATAAATTCAAATTACTTGAGCCTTAACGCTCAGTATACTGGCCACGTTTAGGCCGTGGAACTAAAAGGCGATTTAACTAAATCGTTTTAGTGTTAGTACTTGTTGGTGGAGTGTTTATACCGACGGTACTTCTTCTTTCTCCGTTGGCAGCATAGATAAATTTTACAGATATAAATTTTACGACAGAAAAAGACTTTCTTGTTCGTGATCACGCACTGCTTTCCTGAAATTGCAAACAAAACAAACGCCAAACAAAAAAACGACCACAGAGGAAACTTCAACCACCGCGTCAACATTAGCGATGACAGCGACATAGTCTCAATTTTTTTAGTCCAGTTCCGCATCGGAAGTGGGGATAAGTCAAAACCAAAGCTAACTAAACCGATACGTTTATATCGTCGAGAGTTAGATCGATTTAGTTAGATCTCGAAGATAGTCCCGCGATATAAACGTTGTGACTGTGCGCGAAAAACGTTCGGAAGTTGCAGACAACGAAAATCAGTTCGACCTGTTAGACCCGCCATAGACGGTGCGATCCATCGTCAGATCGATCTGACGATGGATCGCCACAAAATATCTGACGATCGAAATTATATGGAAATGTCAAAAAAATTATCAACGATAGTCACATACACTGTGCGATCGATCTGACGATCACGTCAGATCGGTCTACGACGGATTGCATCGTATATGGCGGCTATTATAATTAAATCTCTTGTTCGTTTGACACATTTGAACTGTGGAGAACCGACTTTCTCACAAACTTGCAACACTTTGTTAAATTAAAAATAGAAACATACACTTCTAAGAACATGAAAGTTACTGAGAACAAAACAAACCCAGCAAACAATTTCTATCTTCCGCGATAAGAATGCGATTCGCCTTGGAAGATAAATTTATAGACGGGGATATCGCCATCTTATCGCGGGAGTCACCCCCTTCGGGAGAAAATAGTTACCGAAAGCGAAACTTCTTGGAGAAACTTTGGCGAAACGAGTTGGCAACAAGAAAGCGAATCGCGGCGGGGATACATTTACGAATTGACAAAATGACGCGATGAGAGTCAACTAAAACAAAAATTACTATCGCTTTTTTTTATTAGATTAATCTTCATGCTTTTTTTTATCTTACATATATTCTTTGACGCTCATAATTGATATTTCATCCTTTTTCACAATTGATATTTGTAGGATTCGAACCAGGTTCCCATGTTTGCAAGTTCATAGTGCTAACCGTTGCGCTATCTAGACTACAAACAATGACAATGACACAGTCGTCGTTTCGTATTTATTGTGAATTGGCGAAATATCATCTTGGCGATAAATTGGCGAATTGAAATCCTATCGCCATTCTTTCGCCTGAGGGATATCCCCTAATTATTAAAAAAGCGATAAATAATCTATGAATTTATCGTAAGGAAGAATCGCCATCGTATCGCGATTCTTTCGCGTGGGGGATATCCCCTAATTATTGAAAAGGCGACAAATAATCTATAAATTTATCGCATGGTAGAATCGCCATCGTATTATTTGGGCAATTTATCTTCCAAATGATACGAAATTGTTTGCTGGGAATAATCACCCACGGTGCTTAAATACCAGCATATTAAAATTGACATTTGACACTTAGTGGCGCGTTGATTCCTGCAAAGTTGAACTCGTCTCCGTGAGCTACGCGTTGTACGTGCAGAGTATACTTATCGCCATCTGAAATACATTGGTTCAACTTTATTTGACAGCGGAAGCCGTGTTCGTTGCGCAAACTATAATCCAGCTGAATAATGACAACACTTCGATTGAAAAACACACACACTTTATTTACAAAACGAACTACACACGCGTACTAACAACAAACGTTAAAACATCGAACTAGCTCTAACAATAACGACGGCGCTATTTTCCGGTTCTGCAATAAGTGTCGAGTCTTACTAATTCTTTCTTCCTTTGGTGACATCTGCCTTTATATAGCTGCTAGACCCATGCATTCGTCAATTAGCGAAGACTAGATTTTTCAAGATGTTCCAGTCTCGGGTTTCCACTACTCAACGAAGGTTCGAGAATCCGCTAGTACTTGTCATGGATGAATCGAGACTATGGTGAAGCTTAGTACAGTGCGTGTCGTAAAAGATATCCACTCCGTTCACGCAACAGTATTAAGTTACAAGTACGTTATACTTGACACCATTCAGGGTACAGCTATCTGCCTTTTTCCAAACTGTCTTATTGCTAAGACTTGGCCGTCAGCGGTTTGATACACTGCCGTTACCACGGGGCGCCTACGTGGAGGGCTATGGAAACGGCTTTTGCCCCATCGGGAGCGTAACAGGTTTTGTCCGTGAACCCTGTCATGGAACTGCTACTGTCGATGACCAAACAGCTTAACAAGCAATCCAAGCAACTTAATGAGCAATTCAAGCGACAAGCGGAGTACTCGGAGCAGTTGCAAAAACAGTCCACGGAAATATACATCGAACCATCAAATATCATATCAAACCTATACATCGAACCATCAAATATCATATCAAACCTCCCCCCCCCCCCCCCCCCATTCTTAACTCGAGACTAATGTAGTAGTCAATTTATCATCAAATCCTTTATTACAATACTATTTAGTCAGCACAAACTACACCTGCGTGTCTTTATGCGATTTCTTGTGCGAATACAAGCCTGCAAATTGTCGGAATGCCTTTCCGCACACTGTACACACGTACTTCTTCTCGGTTGAGTGTAACTCCATGTGCGTCCGCAACGCGTATCGTCTTGGAAAATTCTGTCCGCACACCTTGCAATAAAACGGTCGTTCCTTCGTGTGAACGGGCATATGACGAACCAGCTGACCTGAAGTAAAGAATGCCTTATCACAAAACTGGCATTTATGATTTTTAATGTTCTTGTGGCGCCTTATGTGCTCCGTCAATCTCGCTTGGCAGAGGAATTGTTTGCCACATTCCTCACACTGGTACGGTTTCTCGCCGGTATGTGTTCTTTCGTGAAGTTTTTTCTCATTAGAATGAAGGAAACGTTTATCACAATAGTCGCATGAGTACTTCTTTACTCCCAAATGTATACGCTCGTGCATCCTTTGTGTGGCAGGTGAGGCGAATGATTTCGGGCAATAGGAACATTTGTGAGGTCTTTCTCCCGTGTGGGTTTGATTTATATGTACCTGTCGCTCGCTTCGGCCATCAAAAGTTTTCGGACAAAATGAACAAACGAATCGTTTTGGTCCTGTGTGAGCAGAAAGGTGCTGTCCAAACGTGACGATATCCATAAAAATTCTGTCGCAATATATGCAGGTCATTTGCGTGTGGCGCTCCGACTGAGACGCTGCTTGATTGACTTCCGTGTTGATCACCTTATTTTCGGATACGTTTTCGCCGGGAGAAATGATGTCATGACTGAGATTTTCGTTATATGCCTCCTTGGTACCCTCTGAATCTTCTCCGCAATCTTCTGAATTACTATCTTCAACTGTTGGTAGTTGTGGAACCTGGGTTGAAAAGCCTTCAGCTACCGTTCGCTTAGTATTCTAAAATAAAAGATTGATGGGAGTCTGAACAGGTAAATTGTGCATATACCTACAGTAGAATGTGATTGATCTTCCGCAGTAGAAAAATTAAATTTATCGACTGTAAGTGTAGATGTGTCGACAACACCCGTGTCGAGCTGCACCTTGGTATGCTGCGATTTTATATGCATTCCAAAGGAGCGTAACGTGTTAAAACTTTCCGTACAGAGGGCACAAACCAAGATGAAAATTCCATGAGAGCCAACAAGAATTTCTCCACATTTCTTACTCGGGCTTGTGCCGATATCTCCCGACGCCATTTGATGCACGCTTCTTGAATCTTTCTCCTTTCCAGTCGGCATAATATCCATCGTGGCGTACGACGCGTCTAAATAGTCCATCTCGTTCCACCTGTATCCCAAAGAACTACACGATATCCCGTATCCTGGCTAATATTTTGTTTACATCTATGTACTATCAAATTGACAGTTCATTTGGGTGCGTGCCATAGGCTGCGTTCACGCCCCGCAACGTTGTAATTGCGTTTGCAAACAGTTCGACTGATTTTCGGTTACGTTTGATCAACCAGACACCTGGGGACTCGGTTTCCCCTGTCAACTGTTCGGTTAGGGGTATTAACGTGTTTGACAGTTCATAGTTGAAAGATTGCATGTGACGGCCGGCGTTCACGATCCGCAACTTTGTAATTGCGGTGAGGATTCCCCCTCCACCTAATATTACGTTTACACTATCCCCAGATTACTTCATCTGCGCCAGCTGAGATAATCTGCGACTGTCAAATACATACAATTTTGAACTCACCACACCCAGATTACGCAGCAGATGAAGTAATCTGGGGATAGTGTAAACGTAATATAATCGTCAATTCTTCACCCGAACGACTAGTTTCGCAGTTGTCATGTATTAAACAGCTGACAGCCGACTCGCTATGGAATTTCAAGCAAAAACTAAATTCAAATCAACAGCCATACTAAAATTACGTTTACACTATCCCCAGATTACTTCATCTGCGCCGGCTGACACGTAATATAAGAGATGCACCGACTAGTCGTCGCGGTTTACAATTTATTCTTTTTTTGTGATTAGTCCGTAATTGGTTGTTTCCTGCGTGTCCTGTTCAGATAGAAGTTGAGTATAAAAATACAAAATTTAGTGAAAATGTTTAGAAAAAAAGTTTTAAGTGTCCGTGAGATAGAAGAACTATTGAATGATAGTTCTGAAGAAGACGAAATAGTTAGCAAATTGAGGAATGCTAAGGACATTGAACTGATTGCTCTTCCGCCAGACCGAGTGGATGCCATAAGTGACTGTGAAGATCTGGAGGAAGATGTGCAAATAATAAACGAGTTCAATTATGAGTTACCAAACAAAACTGTGGGTGAAATTGAAATAGTGTGTACATTTGATGATGACTATAATGTGAAGGATCGGGATGATCAAATTGAAGCACCATCCTCTTCGAAAAGGGAAAAGCCATCAACTTCGACAGCGTTTGAGAAAGCTAAATGGACGAAGCGTGGGAATTGTGAATTTTCAAAAGAACCAGTCGATATTTCACTTGAAAAATATCAAGAATTGTATGAAAGACTTGGTACGTTCTTTATTGTACTACGAAAGTGTTACTTCAATATTGTTAAAAATACTTATTTTTTTGTTAATGTAAGTGCTTTCAACAAACTTCAGCTCTTCGAGTTATTCATCGATGATGATATTGTTCAACTTTTTACCAGCAGTACAAATAAATACGCGAATGTTCATCGCAATGATCCAACATTTCAAACGGATACTGACGAAATCCGGAAATTTATTGGTATAATGTTTATAACCGGATATAATACTCTACCACAATTAGGCTGCGCGCATGTTGGCTCACGTTCGCGTGTCGCGTTCACGTGTTTTATGTCAAAGGGTTTGAGTCTATGGTTTGCAGCCAAAGATGCGAATCTGTCAATTTGATAGATGCTCGGCCGTTGTCGTATCACCAAATTGGATTCATTATTGTGTATTAACGCCAATAATTTAGTATGAAATGTGTGTTTATGCACATCCTACTACTACCCAGTCGTTTGTTTTGCCACTCAATTGTTACCTAATTATCCATTTTAACGTACAATAATGAGCTCAATTTGTTGATACGACATTATATTACGTTTACACTATCCGCAGATAACTTCATCTGCGCCCGCTGATTTAATCTGGAACTGTCAAATACATACAAATTTAAACTCACCACACCCAGATTAAGCAGCAGATGAAGTAATCTGGGGATAGTGTAATATTACGTTTACACTATCCCCAGATTACTTCATCTGCAGCGTAATCTGGGTGTGGTGAGTTCAAAATTGTATGTATTTGACAGTCGCAGATTATCTCAACTGGCGCAGATGAACATATCCCGTACCCTGGATTTTTGTTTGTTTACACCTGTGTACTACTAAATTGACAGTTTAAGGCCAGTTGACACGTTAAAAGTATGCTTCGGCGAACCACGTTGAAGGCTGGTTGACACATTAAAAGTAAACTTCGGCAAACTTTTGTTTTGGATTTTCGCCTGCGTATCAATTAGTCGATTGGCATCTGACCTGTACGCCGACTTATATTACATTTAGGCTGCGCGCATGTTGGCTCACGTTCGCGTGTCGCGTTCACGTGTTTTAAGTCAAACGGTTTGAGTCTATGGTTTGCAACCAAAGATGCGAATCTGTCAATTTGATAGATGCTCGGCTGTTGTCGTATCACCAAATTGGATTCATTATTGTGTATTAACGCCAATAATTTAGTATGAAATGTGTGTTTATGCACATCCTACTACTACCCAGTCGTTTGTTCTGCGACCCAATTGTTACCTAATTATCCATTTTAAAGTACAATAATGAACTCAATTTGTTGATACGACAATAGCCGAGCATTTGCCATACTGACAGATTCGCATCTTTGGTTGAAAACCATAGACTCAAACCGTTTGACATAAAACACGTGAACGCGACACGCGAACGTGTGCCAACTTGCGCGCAGCCTTACACTATCCACAGATTACTTCATCTGCGCCGGCTGATTTAATCTGCAACTGTCAAATACATCCAATTTTATATTACGTTTACACTATCCCCAGATTACTTCATCTGCTGCTTAAAGCGATCTCCACACCGGCGCGACAAAAAATCGCCCAGCAGATTCGCGACGTAAATTTTCGCCGCGACAAAAATCTGACCACAGCATTGTACGAAGGTGCCCACATCGACGCGAAATTTCGCCAGTTTGTGCAGCGATTTTGTCGCGACGACAAAAAATCGCTGAGTGTGATTTGATTTTCGTCGATACCTTCTTGTTTACTTCACAAGTAGTTGTTTATTCGATATGGCTAGCGATATCGAAAAACTGATTGAGATCATAAAAAAAAATACGAAAAAAGATAAATTTGGAAAGATATTGCCGATGAGCTTGTAGCAAAATGTAGTAAGTACCAATTATTATTTTTTATTTCAAGCTCCCGCTTTTTCCGCCGCCATACATTATCCGATCCGTCGTCCGATCGATCGGCCGATGGATCGCCACAAAATATCTGCCGATCTCCACTGCACACACACTGTACGATTTTCGTGCGATGCGATAACGAATGACAATTCAAAAAAAAGGTTATGATTCACTCCCAATCCAACCTAGATTAATTTTTGTTAACTATTTGGATGTGTGTGGTATTTTCGTATACCATATATTTGATATTTCAATTGCAGTGCCATTTAAATCATAAGAATCCTTGAAATTTCATAATTTAGGTTCCTGTCAAAAACGGGTAAACATGTGTGGGGCTGACTATTTGCATCCCGCTTCACAAAAATTAATGTACTGAGTGCCTCTTCTATGTGAATCCATGTTCGTTGTCACTAGCTTCGGAGCTTCGTACCACTGCCATCTTAACTCTCAGGCCGCAGTATCAGCTGATTGTCAATGCAATGACGTCATGACAAGCAGTGAACCAAATGTAAACAAAGTGGGTAGGTGCGTGCTGTCAACATTGCGAAATTTCGCGATTTTCGTGCGTAGAAATTAAGTTTTATTTGATATTTTAAGTGGAATTAGAAGTATTGTTTGTCGGTGTTGTGCGTGAGTGAAACCCCCGTAAAGCGCCGTGAGATTAACAAATAAATGGAGTGTTGAAAAGTGCGGAGTGTAAGTGAGGTTATTCAAGTGCGAAGTGGAATGCTTCGCATTTTTCACCAATTTGCCGGTGATTTTATAAAGAATTTGAGTTCTGAATGTGGTCTTCACTGCCCTCGGACTAATCCCCGGGGCACCAAAGTTTCCGGAAACTCCCGGAAGTGCCTCAAAAAGTGATGCAAAGTTGGCCGTCAAATGACAACATTGTACGCAATGTCCGGCCGGTTCAATCGGAATTCAGCAGGTAAGTACAAATATTTTTTTTTTTGTTAATGTTTGTTTTAGGAAGTGAAGTGACCGGAGATGCAGGATTATTCCCGAAGGATCCTGACAACGACGTTGGCAAGCCCGACGAAAGTTTCGCTGCCTAATCTTGTCAGTTGCAGTACTCTAGTCCCAAGGTAAGCAATATTGTCGACCGGTTTTTATATTTTTTTCAGATTCCGCAATTTTTTACATCAATATAATGGAAGTTCCGGGGATGGCAACAATTCGGTTCGTGAAAATGAAGTGAACCGATTGTGCACATTCCTGGACCAACTTCTGTTATTACAGCAGCATTTGTTTTTATCTTGAATCATCTCTATTTTAATATGTTGTAAACATGTTTTCCTATGAATGTAATATATTTTTTTGCGATTTATCATTTTAGGTCCATCAATAGCAGAATCATGAATGGCTTCCTGCACTCGACTATTCTATTCTATGACGGCGCGAAATGTCGCGTTCTGCATGAAGGTAAGTTGTCGGGGGACTTTAAGATTCGCAGTGGAGTCGGCAAGGGTGCATCCTCTCACCGATCCTATTCCTCATTGTGATCGGCGATGTGTTGCATGCAGCCCTATCCGGACTAGACAGAGTAATTCAGTGGACTGACTTCGTATCTACAATATCTCGACTACGCTGACGAAATATGCCTACTCTCCCACAAATAATGGATTTGTTTGCAATGGCGTTAGATCGTTAGAGGGAGGCAAGGAAGGTTGGACTAAAGATTAATACCAAAAAGGCCAAAAGTTCTTAGCCCGCCATTGCGAAAAGAAATCCTACACCTATTGCCATCAATATTAATGGGCAGCCTGTGGAGAAGGTGGACAACTTCGTCTACCTGGGTGGCATTGTTGCCGAAAATGGTGGTACGGAGCAGGACATCGGTCGTCGTATCAACCCGGCTAAATGCGCATACGGCATGCTGTCCAAAATCTGACAAACCAGTTATCTCAGCATCAAGACCAAGCTGGACCTATTTCGCTCCCTGGTACTGTCTGTGCTTTTGTATGGGAGCAGTACATGGAAAGTTTCCGTAAGAGTTATCAGAAAGCTGTAAGTTTTCGTCAACTCGTGTCTTCTTTGAATTCAAAGAATTTTTGGGCCGAAACAATATCAAATGAAGACTAAGTCGGTGTACGGGTCAGATGTTAATCAATGAATTGATTCTCAGGCGAAAATGGCAGTGTATAGGTCACACATTGCGGAAGATTTATAAATGCATTGCTTTGCATGCCATGAAATGGAACCCCAATTCCAACCAAGGCCAGCTAAGAGGGGGTCCTAAAATTACATGGCGTCGATCTGTGGCAAAGGAGTGTAAGGCATTGGGTAAGTCGTTTAGGGAGTTGCGCCCCATTGCTCAGAACAGAGTACAATGGCGCGCAGGGATGGTTAACGCGCTATGCCCCACTAGGAATTAAGGCAAAGTAGTAGTAGTAGGCGGTTGGTAGCCAATTTCGCCTTAGATTTGACCGACCCTACATGTTAGCATCAGGTTAAAGAGTTGGGCCAATGAGCCGACATTCAGTCCTGTGAGAGCGCCATTCGTCTTAGTGATCGACCACACGGATAAGATGTATAGGCATTGGCCCTCTGCCACCCTTCAATCAATAGCTTGGAATGGCACGTGATGGGCTTCACTAGAGAAAGATAGTTTCAATGTTGCATCAGAATGACAAGAAATAGACACCGTTCATGTAGAAAAACAAATTTATTTTGTATGACTTTTCGGTTTTTTTTTACTTTTGTCTCCTTAAATGTTTTCCTTTTCCGCATTTTTTTATGTGTGTGTACGATAAAGTGTTTTTATTTCGTTTTGTGTTCTTAAACCTTAAATAACCTTTCATGGTATTTTCTTCAACTCTCCCTTGTCTTGTTCACCTCTCAATCTTTGAGTTTACTTTTTTTAGTGATTATTCTTTCTTTATTTTGTTGTTTTATAAATCTTATTTTAGCATCATCATCCTGCTTTCGATATTTCTTAGGAAATAATAATATTAAAATAATATTTACTAAATGTAGATACATCACACGAGGATTCAATGACGACACCATGCTTGTTGTTGTTTTGCTGCCCGACAATAATATGTATCAGAGAAAGAACCGAGTTTCTTACATTTTTTGGTTGGATATCAAAGTTCATGATAGGAAATTTCAAAAGAGAGAAAACAAAAACAATTTAAATGATAAATCGAATCGTACAGATAAAATAGAAGAAGAGAAACATGGCGTCCGTTGTTTGTATAATGTTAATGTTAATATTTGGAACCGAACCAGGTCCATAAATAAATTTTCACTCTTGCATTAAATTACCACTTAACCGCATTGTAAATCGCTTTAAATTACACAATCGCGAAAGTTGATATTATTAAAAAAACAGTAGTAATTAATAGGTACAACGAAATAATGCAGTATGGAACAAAATGATGTACATGTGCCCCTAGCCCCGACGAAAACGTAAGGATGTTCGTTTGCTCTTGTTTCCCCGTAAACATAATTTTATGATCTACTGGGAACATTTTAGTTGCTTGCTGTTGATGAGTTGATGCCTCTATCTATGATCTTAAAGTTTCTGTGTACGATTTGGTTGTTCGGTAGAATGACGAAGAAACATTCGTTCAGTATTGCGTTCGTTGTGGATTCAGATTTACTTGGATGTTTTCACTTCTTGTTTTTGTTTTGTTTTCTTTAAAAATTCTCTTTAATTCGATATACTGCGCTAACCAACGGAAATCCTCCCGTAGCCTTGCCGTTTCAACACAGAACACATATACAGTTCTAATGGATGTCCGGGAAGTTCAGAGCGTGCTACATTAGCCTGGAAGGGGAAAGAAAGAAAATTATAAATGGGTCAGGAACTGACTTGGCTTTGTGGTACGCACCTTTCCAGTCGTCAATTGGTAAAGACCGAAAACATTGCGAAGCTCGTCCTCGCTTGCTGCACCAGGCTTATCGATTTTATTGCCTAAAATTAGGATGGGGCAATTCGATAGAGCTTCGTCTGTTAGGAGCGAGTACAGTTCATTTTTGCTCTCCTGGAAACGGCCACGATCCCAAGCGTCACTAGGAAAACGATAGAATCCACCGCTGGGAAATAATCCTTCCATACACGACGGGCTAAAAGAAGAACATAATTTTGAATTATGTGCTTGTATACCGGCCAAATTAGTGCGACTGACAAAGATTACGATGACCAACTCCGTCTCATAAGTCAGGATCCAGAATAGACTTACCGATTTATTTGAAACACGCACTGGTCTGAAACATGGCGAGGGACTGGCACCGACGCTCTTCAACCTAGCACTGGAATACACTATTCGGGCTATGAATATGGACAACAGCAAGACGCTACTCATCATCATCATCATCATCATCGTGGCGCGACAGCCCGACGTCGGGCCTTGGCCGCCTGGCTACTCATCAAGTCGACACAATTAGCAGCGTACGCCGACGACATCAACATCATGTCCCGAAGATTGGCCGACGCAGAAGAACTTCTGCATACGCTCATACCGCTGCAAAAGAAGTTGGACTAGGTATTAACGAGGGTAAAATGAACGATGATCGCATGCCTAAGATAGTAGTCGACGGGCTTCCATTGATGGACCTAAAATGAGAAATCACAAAAAATATATTATATTCATAGGAAAACATGATTACAACATATTAAAATAGAGATGATTCAAGGTAAAAACAAGTGCTGCTGTAATAACAGAAGTTGGTCCAGGAATGTGCACAATCGGTTCACTTCATTTTCACGAACCAAATTGTTGCCATCCCCGGAACTTCCATTATATGAATGTAAAAAATTGTCGAATCTGAAAAAAAAATATAAAAACCGGTCGACAATATTGCTTACCTTGGGACTTGGGTACTGCAGCTGACAAGATTAGGCAGCGAAACTTTCGTCCGGCTTGCCAACATCGTTGTCAGGATCCTTTGGGAATAATCCTGCATCTCCGGTCACTTCACTTCCTAAAACAAACATTAACAAAAAAAAAAAATATTTGTACTTACCTGCTGAATTCCGATGGAAGGGCCGGACATTGCGTACAATGTTGTCATTTGAAGGCCAACTTCGCATCACTTTTTGAGGCACTTCCGGGAGTTCCCGGAAACTTTGGCCCCCCGGGGATTAGTCCGAGGACAGTGAAGAACACATTTAAGGTTCAAACTATTTGAAAAATCACCGGCAAATTAGTAAAAAAATGCGAACCATTCCACTTCGCACTTGCATAACCTCACTTACACTCGCACTTTTCAACACCCCATTTATTTATTAAGCTCACGGCGTTTTACGGGGGTTTCACTCACGCACAACACCGACAAACACTACTTTACATGCCACTTGAAATCACGACACTAAACTCAATTTTTATGGACGAAAATCGCGAAATGCCAAGAGGTCGACCGCACGCGTTCTTGACTTTATTTACATATGGTTCACTGCTTGTCACGACGTCATTGTTTTGACACTCTGGCCTGAGAGTTAAGATGGCGGTGTTCGTACTCTAATATTACGTTTACACTATACCCAGATTACTTTAAGAGCGCGTTGACATGATCAAACTACGATTTGACAAACTAGCATTTGATGAAAAGTTGAGCGCCGTCCAACTACGGTTTGACAGGAGCACAAGACTTCAAACCAGTTTGACAACGGGTTCACACGTTCAAATAGGCGGTTTGTCAAATCGTAGTTTGATCATGTCAACGCGCTCTAAGGGGATTCATGCTCACGTCGTAAGCGTCGTATTTGTCGTAAAGTTGTAAACTTCTGTCATTTTACTATGGGGATGAGAGAAGTTTACGACGAATACCACGTTTACGACTTTTACGACACTGAGCGTGAATCCCCCTTTTATCTGCTGCTTTAACATCGTACGAAACTTTTAAAAGAAAATTAAAGCGACACTAATAAGGCCGGCCGCATCTTGGACGTAGGCAGGGCAGCACTGCGCAGCGCGCACATGGCATTGTTGTTGTAACAATTGTCAAAATCTGATTTTACAACAACAATGACATGTGCGCGCTGGGCTGCGCTGCCCTGCCTACGTCCAAGATGCGGCCGGCCTAAGGGCGACCGGTAGCGCAGTGGCATCACCTCGGAATTATACTGTGCGCGAATTACGTCCACAAGTCGCAGCTAGCGAAAATCAGCTGTTCAACATGTTATAGTCAAATCTCTTGTTCGCGTTCGTTTGATACATTTGAACTGCGAAAACTGGCTTCCTAACAAACTTGAAACACTTTTTTGAATCAAGAATAGAAACATGCACTTCCAAGCGCATTACAGTAACTTACAACAAAACAAATGATCACCCACAGTTTTAAAACACATGCATACGTAAATTGACACTCCGCGGCTCGTTGATTGCGACAAAGGCCCTAACCAGATTGAACGCAGCAGCAGCGGCATCGGAAGCACCAGCGGCATCGGCAGCAGCGTCGGTGGCAGCAACAACAACAACAACAGGTAGATCTGTCGCGATGACACAGCGGCGATGACAGGTTGCTGTGTCATCGCGACAGATCTACCTGTTGTTGTTGTTGTTGCTGCCACCGATGCCGCTGCTGCTGCGTTCAATCTGGTTAGGGCCAAAGTTGAACTCGTCTCAACTTTCGCGACGTGAGCGACGTATTGTTCGCGCGCAGTATACTTATCGCCATATGAAATACATTGGTTGAACTTTATTTGACAGCAGAAGCCGCGTTGTTCGCGCAAACTATAATTCAGCCATCGGCGTTTCGAGTTCGAATCCCGCCCACGACGCCGTTCGTGGCCATGGATGTGCAGGAAGTGCATGCTGGCAACTGCATTCTCCGAAACCAGTTTATACCAACGAAACATCAAAATGGGCCACATGGAACAGTTGACACGCTATGCCCCACAAGGGGTTAGGGCAATTGAGTAGTAGTATTCTTTGTCTGTACTACACTTGAATTTCCCCTTCTCACTCAAAAGGGAGCGATCACCACTGTAAGCCCGGCCGCATCTTGAACGTTGGCAGGGCAGGGCAGCGCACACATGGCATTGTTGCACGCAGTGCGCAGTTATTAAACTGCGCGTAGAATGAACAGCTACCGGTTGGCTAACCCTTATTAAAAAAGGTTGTATTGCCAGAGTTTGTTTAGTACAGGCCCAAGTCTCGATATACCTAATAGATATATCATTAATTTTTTTTTTCCTTTTAAATAATTTTTTTTTTCTTTTCTCTTTTAACTGTTTTTTTCCCCCATTTTTTTTTTTTTTTATAAAAACGTTATAATATTTTTGATAGAAATCAATCTTTATTACAAAATCTAATTCATTACTTTTTTTTTTTTTTTTATAAAGGACAGACAAAAAGTGATTCTATAATAGTTCAAAATCAACATGCAAACTACAACTAAATTCTCCAAAACCCTAGGAAATCCAACATCACTAGGTTGTGACTCCCAATTAGGACCGTACATGTTTATACATAAATAAAACCGACTATATTTAACAAACTCAACTCTAAGGTGAGGCAATCTGTGAACAAAACTCTCAAACTTCCCTATCGTGGCAAAAAGGCTATATAATGCACTTGTCTTCTAACAATATCTCCCCCAGTTTAATCCACATATCAGGGGTAGTGGTTTTGAAGAAAGCGTTTAAGTCCTTGATTCTGTTTCCACAGGGGAATCTTGCTCTCCTACAGAAATACCTGGGGCACTTAAATAACAAATGGTTATTATCTTCAACTACATGGCAGTGATTGCATAGATTTGATTCAATTTTGTTCATACGTCTTAGGAATACTTTATTGTATGTGTGATTGGTGACTAATCTGTTAACCATTTTAATGATTTTTGGGTTAGTCCCCTTAAACCTTTTATTTTTGTACCATCCCAACGTTGACACCTGATTATTGATCTCATAGTAGAACTTTCCCTTCACCTGTGCTGAACAATCATATTCATTTTGCCAATACTCCATAATTTTTACTTTAATGGACCTTAAAATATCATTTAATGACAAGCTCGGTGTCATCAACGTACCTGACACCCTCGCCACCTTTGCTAACGCATCAGCCTTTTCATTGTACTCAATTCCCACATGAGCTGGTACCCAGGCTATGATTATCCTTTTAATCGACGAATAGTTTATCGTTTTTTTAATGTTCAAAGCAATACTAGACTGATTACACTGATCCATCAGTGCCTCACAAGCAATGTTACTATCCGTGAAAATTGTGATGTTTTCAATTTTTGCACGTACAGCATATTCTATCGCCTTGAGAATGGCGAACAGCTCCGCAGACGCAATAGGCGTTTCAGAAGGCAACTTGAAGGTTTCAGAATAGTTGTTATTTCTGTTAATGAAAGCTGCACCCACATAGGAGTCCGTCTTCGAAGCATCTGTATACAACAAACTTTCGTTAATTTCAATGTTTATATTAAACAAACGAGTGAGATTAAGTGCTGACAAGTCCGTATTAGCCTTGAAATTCATATTTTGCAATTTGTTGTATATGAACAGTTTGTTTGACGGCGTATCGAATTTCATGGGTTGGATTTTTCTCCAGAAGGTCATGAAATAGATTCGATGTATACTGGTAGCTGGTTACGTTACTACCAGAATAATTCGTATTTTTATGCCACTCATCATGGAAATCCTCATCATAGGCTAATCTTTTGGCTATTTCCGATGCTGTTAACCATATGCTACGTATGTGCGGGGGCATTTCATTGGAAAGTACATAAAGATTGTTAATGGGTGTAGTTCTTGTAAGACCCAGACACCTTCTCAAAAATTTATTAAAGTACGTTGTGATTTTACCAACACAGCTACCTTTTATGTGGCAGTTCGTCGTTCTGGCATAGTCAATTTTAGGTCGAATATATGATCTGAAAAGTAAAAGGGCCTTAGAGGGATGCAACCCCTCCCTATGTTTATTCAATAACATAAATGTTTTTTGGTTCATTATGTTGGCCTTGATCATATCCGTATAGTGACAAATAGCCGACATATTCCCTGTCATATTATATCCCAGATATTTTAAGATTCTAGAGTTTTCAATCTTAATATCATTAATCATGATAGTGTGTAGGTGGTAATTGGCCTGCGAAAAAATGAAAAATTTGGTTTTCTCGACATTAATCCTTAATCTAATTGTCTCTCTTGATATTTCTACCATTCGCCAGAAACAAAAAGTCATCAGCATATTGGAAAATCATGCACTTATCGTTTGAGAGTTCATGTAACACAGCTGTGAGAATTACAAACAGAATTGGACTAAGACAGCTACCCTGCGGTAGTCCATTCTCCACCACTACTGATGCCTCACCAAGGTTCAATTTCCTGTACTTTAGAAAAAGCCTGGACCACTCAACAATCTCCGGAGGGATTTTTAAGAGATTCATAGCATTTATCAAGGTATTGCAATCAACAATCTCATACGCACTTTTGATGTCTATTGTTACACATACCGAGACTAGACCATTGTTCTTGTTGACATTCACCATATTAATGACATCATTAATACAGTGCGAAGTTGATTAATAACGTCTATAGGCATACGATTTATTCGGTAAAATGTTATAATCATTCAGAAAATGAGACAATCTATTAAGTATCATTGCATTCAGGATCTTTAGCGGAATATTTATTAATGATATGGGTCTAAAGTTTGCTACAGAGTTGTGGTCTTTCCCAGGCTTAGGTATCGGTACTATTTTAATTTCTCTCCATTGCTCCGAGAACTGTTGGGAGATCCAGATCGAATTCAGTATCTCCAAGAAGATCTCCTTGTTCTCTGTGTCCATTAATTTGATCTGTTTGTAAGTAATACTATCGATGCCAGGGGCAGATGAATTACTTTTTTTCTTTAAAACCTCCTCCATATCCGTCAAGGTAAAGATATTGTTTACCGACTGAATCGGATCCACATTCATCAACGTGAGTCCAATAGTTGAATTCGAGGGACTAGCACAATGTTCCAAGAATTTGTTTTTTTTTATCAGTGTCCCATGAACCATAATCTTCATTGTTCCACAACGAGTGCCTAACATTAGAGAATAAGGAATGAATATCATTGACGTCTTTGGAATTGTTGATTCTACTAATTGTTTCTCGGAAAGCATTCTTCTTAGCCTTTTTTACTGCCGATTTCCAATTGCTCCTAGCTTCTCTGAAGTCACACATGTTCTCAAGGTTTTTGTTGAGATTATATTTTGCTGAAGATTGCTTAAACTTAAGAAACAAGGCTTTGAGATGGTCATTCCACCATCTTTTAGGGGAGAAAGATTTATTATTGGAAACGAAAGTGGCATCTTTTAGCGCTTTATTCATAGCCTTATTAAAACTAGAGATGTTATTGTCAAAGACTATTGACTGGATGTTCTCTTGAAGTCTTTTCTTATTGACTATCTTAAGCTTGGGCAACCAATCTGATGTTATAAAAAACCTAATAGGTTTATGGTATGAACTAAACGGACGAATGTTAGGTACAAACCAGTTGTTAATTAAGTTTGGTTTGTTCGAGAATGTTAAATCAAGCACTGATGGATTAGTGGAATTTAAGTACGTAGAAGAACCGTTATTACAAATCGAAAGCCCAAGCACAGTTGTCCAGTCATCCAACAATTTCCCTCTTTGATGAGTTTTATGACTTCCCCATTTTTCGTTGTGTGCATTGAAATCTCCAGATATAATCACCGTCTTATCAGAATAACTTATATTACGTTTACACTATCCCCAGATTACTTCATCTGCAGCGTAATCTGGGTGTGGTGAGTTCAAAATTGTATGTATTTGACAGTCGCAGATTATCTCAGCTGGCGCAGATGAAGTAATCTGGGGATAGTGTAAACGTAATATTACAGCCTCATGCAGCAGATTAAGTAAGTGATTCTCAAATAATTCAGTGTCTTTAGGGGGAATGTATATGTTAACGATGACGAGATTTGATGGTAGGTTCGTTGTTTCTACAGCTACATAATTAATGGGGTTATTAAAGTTGATTTTCCTGCCTCTAATTTTTTTCGAGAGCATTGTAAGAACACCTCCACGTCCATCAGCTCTATTTCCATAAAAAGATGTATAGTTGCTAAAATAAGGTTTCTGATTAGGTTTTAAAAAAGTTTCTTGTATGATACAAATATCTATTTTATTTATGGAACAAATTGTTTCTATGTTTTCTTTATTAGTTTTTAATCCTTGAACATTACCCTGTAAACATGATAACGTCATCATCCGCAATTGAATCCTTAGGATGAATATTCATCCCAGAGGAACTGCTTCTGGCTAGTATTTTTTTCTTAGGTAGTAATGTGTTATCTTCATTGTGCATTAAATTACGTTTACACTATCCGCAGATTCTGCGCCGGCTGAGATAATTTGCGACTGTCAAATACATACAATTTTGAACTCACCACACCCAGATTACGCAGCAGATGAAGTAATCTGGGGATAGTGTAAACGTATTTTAATATTAGCTCATTAAAAATTTCGTCAATCTTTTGTGATAAATGTTTTTCAGGACTACTCTGGCTTTTCAGCAGTTTGAGAACCAGGGTCTTAAAGATTTCTGGATCGTTAGCCTTATCAATTTTATTATGAATTTCGTTGATTTTTACTATTTGAGCCTTTGATTTATGTTCATCTAAGTTAATACTTGAGTTATTAAACACCATTGGGGGCTTACCATGAGGAAAATTAAAAGCCAGTTTTTTTGGTTCATTACTAATGACTACCGAGTTCTGAGGATCTTTGAAAATTTTTTTTGAATTGTCCATACTCACAGGCGTTGCCGTTGGACGTTTCCTCACTGCTGTGGAGAATGTTCGATTACTGATCAATAACCTATTATAGTCATCCTGTCTGTCCCTCATGACTGTTTTTGCCGTTGGGTTAGACTTATTATTATTCGGATATTTGGAATATGTTGGGAAGTTCATGTCATAGTCAACTTTGTCCAAAATAGCAAATCTATTTTCGGATCTCTCCTCTAGAACTTCTTTCCTTGTTTTATTTCCAGTCGTCATTAACTTAATAATATTTTGTTCTTCAATTTTCTTCGGGCAATTTTTAGAAAAAATGTTGCGGGACGTTTGAGTACATAAAATGCAAATATTATTATTACATGAGCCCTTACAAGTATCCTCCTTCTTCTCGGGGTTTTTCCATAAGAAGCACTTATCTGGATTGCACAAGCTGTCACATGTTACCTTCTTTCCACATTTAAGGCAAACCTTTGCTGTACTTTTGCACCATTTTTCAGTGTGACCAATGCGACCACATTTCATGCATAGTCTTATTCTCGGAATATAGTAATGGACTTCTCTAATTATCGGTCCTAGTTTAATTTCTTTTGGAATGTGTTTACCCTCAAATTCCACTTTCAACGTTTCAGTGGGAACAATCTCTCCTTCCTTGTTCCTCCTGTTAAACCGTTAGATACTGAGTACTCTTACATCAGGATTGTTGTTCATTTTCTCGACAATCTCCTGATCTGAGAATGTTGAGTCAATGAATCTTACCACAGCAAATGTCGGGGCACAGTTTTGGGGTATAAATGCTTTTAACTCATACTTTTTAAGACAGTTGTGCGATAGTAGCTCATTAGCATTACTATATGTGTCAAACACTACCCTGACTGTTTTAAAATTTGAATTTCTAATTTCCAATATTCCCTTAATTTTTTCTTTCTCAAGGATATTAAGGATTGCAAAATCCGTGACTCTGGTTTCAGATGTTTTTCTAATTAGAACAATATATTGAGCATATGTCGCAAAACTTGAATACTTATACTTGTTAATGATAACAGGAGTATGTCCCAACCCGTTAGCTTGATTAACTGTACCCACTGTTGGCGTCGGTCCAAATTTGGAACCCTCTTGTGATTCCATACTTGCGACCGCAACTGTTTCATATGTAATCGACTCTTGAATGCGCATGGCATTTCCTTTATTTTTTAACGGTTCTCTAGATCTGCTTCTAGATCTCGTCCGGGATTTATCCCTATCCGGGGGATCTTTCTCCCCGTCCGCCATTTCAAACTAAACGACGCTCAATCCAGTTACTTTACTAAAAAACCCTTGCCCCAGATAAAAACACCCGTATCTGTACGTCAAACCGCACAAAATCTATTGATCTTACTTAGAAAATCTTTTTCACCCTTTGCCACTCAAAAGAATTCACCTATGTTCACAAATCGACTAACCTTAGACAAGATGGCCGTCCACACGACACTTCCAATCACTACTCTATTCACCAGGAAAAACTACGCAACGCGTCTTCACTGCACGACGTCCTAATCAAGAGTGTGGCATTGTTGTTGTAAATTCAGATTTTGACAATTGTTACAACAAAAATGCTATGTGCGCGCTGTGCTGCGCTGCCCTGCTTACGTCCAAGATGCGGCCGGCCTAATGACCGGTTTCCACGCGAAATAAAATGCAAAGTAAATGTTTCCGTGTGGAAATTGCCCACAACAATTGGTGACTTTTGTCTGTGTATGGGATTTTCGTCTAAAGAACTGAATACCGAGAGGAGCGGAAATTTTCGTGCGAACCGGATTTATGAGAGATTTCGCACGAAAAACTGAAGTTAGGACCTTCCTTAAAGCGGAAGTTTCTTGGGTTTTGCGAATATTCTAATTGAACAGAGAATTCTCCGTTCTTTCAAAACAAGAACGTTTCCCTGAATTTTTCCATTCGACTTTTTTCATCCCCCAAGGTATTAAGGCCCTTAGTAAGTAAAATATGTACTAATTTATTCTCAAATGAGTTACAGATTACGATACATACCACATGGACCAAGATACTAAACTCGAGACCAATGTAAAAAGTTAATTTAATATAAGCTTTTTTTTGTTACAATCCTATTTAATCTGGACAAGCTACTATACCGGCGTATTTTTATGCGACTTCTTGTGCGAATACAAGCCTGCAGATTGTCGAAATGCCTTTCCACACACTGCACAGACGTACTTCTTCTCGGTCGAGTGTAACTCCATGTGCGTCCGCAACGCGTATCGTCTTGGAAAATTCTGTCCGCACACCTTGCAATGAAACGGTCGTTCCTTCGTGTGAACGGGCATATGACGTCCCAGTTGATTTGAATTAAAGAACGCCTTATCACAAAACTGGCATTTATAGTTTTTAATGTTCTTGTGGTGTCTCATGTGCTCCGTCAACTTCGCTTGGCAAAGGAATTGTCTACCACATTCCTCACACTGGTACGGTTTCTCGCCAGTATGTGTTCTTTCGTGAAGGGTTTTCTCATTCGAATAAACGAAACGTTTATCACAATAGTCGCATGAGTACTTCTTTATTCCCAAATGCATACGCTCGTGCATCCTTAGAGTAGCAGCTGCGGAGAATGATTTCGGGCAATAGGAACATTTGTGAGGTCTTTCTCCCGTGTGGTTCTGATTTATATGTACCAGTCGGTCGTCTCGGGCATAGAAAGTTTTCGGACAAAATGAACAAACGAATCGTTTTCGTCCTGTGTGGGCAGAGAGGTGCTGCCCAAACGCACCGATATCCATAAAAATTTTGTCGCAATATATGCAGGTCATTTTCGTGTGGCGCTCCGACTGAGACGCTGCTTGATTGACTTCCGTGTTGATCACCTTATTTCCGGATACGTTTTCGCCGGGAGAAATAATGTCATGACTGAGATTTTCGTTATATGCCTCCTTGGTACCCTCCGAATCTTCCCCGCAATCTTCTGAATTACTATCTTCAACTGTTGGTAGTTGTGGAACCTGGGTTGAAAAGCCTTCAGCTACCGTTCGCTTAGTATTCTAAAATAAAAGATTGATGGGAGTCTGAACAGGTAAATTGTGCATATACCTACAGTAGAATGTGATTGATCTTCCGCAGTAGAAAAATTAAATTTATCGACTGTAAGTGTAGATGTGTCGGCAACACCCGTGTCGAGCTGCACCTTGGTATGCTGCGATTTTATATGCATTCCAAAGGAGCGTAACGTGTTAAAACTTTCCGTACAGAGGGCACAAACCAAGATGAAAATTCCATGAGAGCCAACAAGAATTTCTCCACATTTCTTACTCGGGCTTGTGCCGATATCTCCCGACGCCATTTGATGCACGCTTCTTGAATCTTTCTCTTTTCCAGTCGGCATAATATCCATCGTGGCGTACGACGCGTCTAAATAGTCCATATCGTTTCACCAACTACACGATATCCCGTATCCTGGCTAATATTTTGTTTACATCTATGTACTATCAAATTGACAGTTCATTTGGGTGCGTGCCATAGGCTGCGTTCACGCCCCGCAACGTTGTAATTGCGTTTGCAAACAGTTCGACTGATTTTCGGTTACGTTTGATCAACCAGACACCTGGGGACTCGGTTTCCCCTGTCAACTGTTCGGTTAGGGGTATTAACGTGTTTGACAGTTCATAGTTGAAAGATTGCATGTGACGGCCGGCGTTCACGATCCGCAACTTTGTAATTGCGGTGAGGATTCCCCCTCCACCTAATATTACGTTTACACTATCCCCAGATTACTTCATCTGCGCCAGCTGAGATAATCTGCGACTGTCAAATACATACAATTTTGAACTCACCACACCCAGATTACGCAGCAGATGAAGTAATCTGGGGATAGTGTAAACGTAATATAATCGTCAATTCTTCACCCGAACGACTAGTTTCGCAGTTGTCATGTATTAAACAGCTGACAGCCGACTCGCTATGGAATTTCAAGCAAAAACTAAATTCAAATCAACAGCCATACTAAAATTACGTTTACACTATCCCCAGATTACTTCATCTGCTGCGTAATCTGGGTGTGGTGAGTTCAAATATGTATGTATTTGACAGTCGCAGATTATCTCAGCTGGCGCAGATGAAGTAATCTGGGGATAGTGTAAACGTAATATAAAATTACGTTTACACTATCCCCAGATTACTTCATCTGCGCCGCGACCTGAACCCACTCAATGGGTGGGTTCAGGTCGCGCAACGTTTTAAACGCAAATGCAAACAGTTCGACTGATTTTGCTCGTGGACGGTCTGTTTCAGTTTGCGTTTGATCTACCACATATCGGGGAAATTGACCAGAAATTTTTCCTGGTTAATTTCCGTTCAACCGGGGGGTAAGTGGTATTAGCGTATTTGACAGTTGTTAGTTGACGTATTGCATATGACTGCCAGATGGTGTGGATTTTCGTTTTCGGTTTCTTGATTTTTACATGGCGTCTTGTATGCTTATTTACACCGGAGCAACCGAAATTCGTGGCGATTTTGCAGTGTTGTTCATTTTTCCTGAAACCGTCGCGAATTTAATTGAAGTTTTGTTTGAAATTCAATAGCGAATCGGCTATCAGGTGTTTAATACATGACAACTGCAAAACAAGTCGTTCGGGTTAAGAGTTTATGGTTGGGTGGAGGGAAAATTTTTACCGCAATTACAACGTTGCGGAACGTGAACGCAGGCAATACAACAATGGTGCGTTTGCGAATAGCATGGCGTTGTGGTGAGTTGATGGTGAATATGTGGTTGTCAAACCCTTGGCACCAACCCAGTATCTATTTAGACACAAACCGAAATCTAAACTAGGAATGTACCATTTTCCTGGTACACAAGCTAATGAGTGATGGCAGATTTAGGGGAACATTCTCATGACAGTTGTCCGTACAAATTTTACCGGAGGGGAAAGGATATGGAGGAGAATTCGAGAAATTTCAAAAAACCTGTTTCGTTCGCAGGAACGCAGCCAATTCTTGGCATGTTTCACTCCACCTGTACACAGATCGGGTGAAAAGTGAAAAAATTACATGTTCCACACCATTTTTTTTTCCACGAGCCATTTCGCCGATGAAAGTACTGTTGTAAATTTTTTCATTTCACGTGACGTGATCTGAATACCAGCCTAAACCGACCATTTCATAAATTACTGCTTATGCTAACCTTTCCTTTTCGTGCGAAATTTCATACACATTTCGCGCCAAAGCGAGCATCGCCCATTTCCGAACAGCAACATCGAAGTCAGAGCATAATCTGCAGTTGTCACTTTATAGAACAGGTCAAAAATGAACTCTTTGGATACGGAATTCATGAAACAAAAAGAAGTTGATTCATCCGAATGGACGACCAGGGAAACTGTCGAGAAAGATACTGAAGATGAGAATAAAAAGTGCGGAGAGATACTTATTGGCTACAATGGAGCGTTTACCTTCGTTTGTATCCTCTGTACAAAAAGCTATAGAACGTTAGCCTCTTTCGGATTGCATATAAATTCGCAGCACATTAAGATTGAGGTCGACTCCGATGTCGCAGATTTATCTCCACTAAGAGTGGATACATTTAATGTTTCTGTTTCCACCGCCACAGAAAAACCACATCCAAGGGTAGGTATACGTCCAATTTTACATTTCTACTTTCATATCCATAATTCCATTATTTTAGAAAAGTAAGCGACTCGTAGGAAAAGGATTTTCATCGAAGAACCAGGTCCCACCTCTGGCAGTTCTTAATAAAGAAGAAAGCAGTCTTGATTCTGACGATATCAACTCGCATAATGAAGGATTGAGCCACGGCCCCAAATCCGAAATCCAAAAAGCGGCCGAAGCTAAGATGATCAATACTGAAATCACGAATCGGTCAGACCCTAACACGCAAACGGCGACTTGCAAATATTGCGACAAAATTTTCATGGATGCCGCTGCATTTGGGGAGCACCTATCCTCGCACACAGGACCAAAACGATTTGTATGTTCATTTTGTTCAAAAACTTTTGAGCACCGAACCCTTCGACAGGCACACATGAACACTCACATGGGGGAGAAACCCCACAAATGTTCCTATTGTCCGAAGGCATTCGCCCGAGCTGAAAATATGAAGGTTCACGAGCGTGCTCATTTGGGAATAAAGAAGTATTCATGCGACTATTGTGATAAACGTTTTGTAAGGGCCAACGATAAAAGGACACATGAAAGGACACACACAGGTGAGAAACCGTTTCAGTGCGAGGAGTGCGGAAGACGGTTTGTAACACTTTCTCAAATAAACGAGCACACTAAACGCCATCAGAACATTAGGAACCACAAATGCAATATATGCGCTAAGACATTCTATACTGCGCAAATGCTGGCGGATCATACGCTCGTTCACACAAAGGAACGGCCGTATACTTGTAAAGTATGTGGCCAAGATTTTCCAAGGCGAAGGGCCTTGCGCACTCACATGCAATTGCACTCGAACGTGAAGAAGTACGTTTGCCCTCTGTGTGGCAAAGCATTCGCTCAAAGTGCAGGTTTGTACTCACACAAGAAGTCGCATGTAGAAAAACCATTGTAGTTCCCGTGATATATCAGTTTTGAATAAGATGTGAATTGTTGAAAAGTCGTTCCTTTTTTTTAATGTGAAGTATTTTCTTTATTTGGTCGGCTGTCTTTTTTTTCGTAAGTTAATTTCAGATGGCTCCAGGGGCATTTTCTAGGAACGGGTCATATCAGAGAAGCAGACTGAATAACCGACATACTTATAAGTAGGGAAGCAGTTATAAGTAAGCCGGTTATTAACAATTCAATCCCTGCTTCCTGGCTTTGTATAAAAATGCTGTTGGATGAATCTAAAGCTACCCGAATGACGAGTCCTGAACCCGATGGTGGCATGATTTTCATTTATAGCTTTATATCATATATCGGTTGGAGAGTTCGTCGATCTTTATACCCATTTCAGTGTGTGGAATGCAGAAGACAATCTGTAACACTTTCTCAAATAAATGCGCACACTAAACGCCATTAGAACATTAGGAACCACAAATTCAGTACACAGGGTGTCCCGCGTTAGTTGGGCAGTACTGGCGATAGTACAGCTTTTGCCGCAGGTCCTCTTTCTGGCGTAGAGGGCTATTTGGGCTTTCTTGATGATTCCAGTTTTAATCAACCACCTGTAATGAACCATATTATGGTCTGGTAGTGCTGCTCCCACTGGCAGATCGAAGCAGCACCTGATGAGTAGTGATCTGTTGGTGGTACGAAACCAGAGGCCGAGGGTCATATTACACCCAGATCCAAATTCGACCGCGTTGGCGTCTGATTCGTCCGCCAAACATTCCATCCTTATCGACTATTTTTTTTTATTCCCCATTTTTACCTCCCTTGTTTGTGTTGTCTTCCCCAGGCCTTTGAATTTTTGTTAATACGTAAAGGACAGAGGCAACGAGCGGCGAAACCCCACCCACATCTCCCGAACTGAGCTACAGCAAGCATAGGCCGCTGCTTAGCTCGCTGAGGAGCCCTTTTCTCGCCAGATGGCACGGCCTGACCTTCACGGTCATTATGCTACCTTAAGGTCGCCATGAACGAGCACAACCACGAGCAAACTTTCATCGAACCATCAAATCATGGAACCATCAAATATCATAGAACGGTGGAGACGAAATTTTTTGAGTGGGTTACCTTAAAGGTCGCCACCGAGCATGCATCGAACCACGTCAAACCCTATAGAAAAAAAATCTCCTCGCTTCCACCGTTCTATGATATTTGATGGTTCGATGGAAGTTTGGTCGTGGTTGTGCTCGTCAATGGGTGGCGATCTTAAGGCTCCGTCCCCACGGGAATCTTCGGATGCCCACCAAACCGTCCGTAACACATTTGGCGCCCAACGTGGGGCCCATTTCTGGTGTAGAACAGGACTAAGAAGGACCTCTTCGGGTTCCTTCTTAATCCTTCCACCATTTTGCATTCCCACAAGCACATTAATATTACGTTTACACTATCCCCAGATTACTTCATCTGCAGCGTAATCTGGGTGTGGTGAGTTCAAAATTGTATGTATTTGACAGTCGCAGATTATCTCACCTGGCGCAGATGAAGTAATCTGAGGATAGTGTAAACGTAATATAAGGCTACTTGCTCTAAGTCTTAGTACTTAGGCGGCTATTACACTATAAAAGTTCTTTTACAAATATATTTGACGAACTATATTTCAAAAGAACTTTTATGAACGATATTAGCCGCTAAAGGGGGAAGGTGTGCAAGTATATTAGAAAAGTAGTTGAAACAAGCAACGTCCATGTCGCAAATCTTTTCTTAGGCGGCTATTACACTATAAAAGTTCTTTGAAAATAGCTTTCATAAAAGATATCAGTAAAAGATCTTTTATAGTGCAATAGCCGCCTAAAAGAGCGCGTTCACATAATCAAACTAGGGTTTGACAACCCCCGTTTGACAACCTTCTTGAACGTGTCAACCCCTTGTCAAACTGGTTTGAAGTCTTATATTACGTTTACACTATCCCCAGATTACTTCATCTGCTGCGTAATCTGGGTGTGGTGAGTTCAAAATTGTATGTATTTGACAGTTGCAGATTATCTCAGCTGGCGCAGATGAAGTAATCTGGGGATAGTGTAAACGTAATATTATGCTCCTGTCAAACCGTAATTGGACGGTGCTCAACTTTTCATCAAATGCTAGTTTGTCAAACCGTAGCTTGATCATGTCAACGCGCTTTAAAGGGCGATTTCCTCCTAATTGTAGCTGTCGTTTTTAGCTCAACGGGGTAATATTACGTTTACACTATCCGCAGATTACTTCATCTGCGCCAGCTGAGATAATCTGCGACTGTCAAATACATACAATTCTGAACTCACCACACCCAGATAATATTACGTTTACACTATCCGCAGATTACTTCATCTGCGCCAGCTGAGATAATCTGCGACTGTCAAATACATACAATTTTGAACTCACCACACCCAGATTACGCTGCAGATGAAGTAATCTAGGGATAGTGTAAACGTAATTTAACGCAGCAGATGAAGTAATCTGGGGATAGTGTAAACGTAATATTAGGTATTAACTTCATGTTAATTCCATTTTCTTTTCCCTTCATTTCCATTTCCCTATTTATAACATATTCACGAACTGCCACGTTCTTATTTTATATTATTTTCACTTTTAGCTTCATGTTAATTCTTTTTTGTAAGAAATATTTTATTATGAAATCTTTGAGCCAGCCCGCCAACACGTCCATTTCCAGACGTTGGTACGCGGTGACTCATTTTCCTGGTACACAAGCTAATGAGTGATGGAACATTCTCATGACAGTTGTCCGTACAAATTTTGCCGGAGGGGAAAGGATATGGAGGAGAATTCAAGAAATTTCAAAAAACCTGATTCGTTCGCAGGAACGCAGCCAATTCTTGGCATGTTTCACTCCACCGGTACACAGATCGGGTGAAAAGTGAAAAAATTACATGTTCCACACCATTTTTTTTTCCACGAGCCATTTCGCCGATGAAAGTACTGTTGTAAATTTTTTCATTTCACGTGACGTGATCTGAATACCAGCCTAAACCGACCATTTCATAAATTACTGCTTATGCTAACCTTTCCTTTTCGTGCGAAATTTCATACACATTTCGCGCCAAAGCGAGCATCGCCCATTTCCGAACAGCAACATCGAAGTCAGAGCATAATCTGCAGTTGTCACTTTATAAAACAGATCAAAAATGAATTCTTTGGATACGGAATTCATGAAACAAAAAGAAGTTGATGCATCCGAATGGACGACCAGGGAAACTGTCGAGAAAGATACTGAAGATGAGAATAAAAAGTGCGGAGAGATACTTATTGGCTACAATGGAGCGTTTACCTTCGTTTGTGTCCTCTGTATGAAAAGTTTTACAACGTTAGACTCATTCGGATTGCATATAAATTCGCACCACTTTGATAATTTTGTCGACTCTGATAGCGCTGAGTGGTCCCCACGTAGAGTAGATACTCGTACTTTGAATATTTCTACCATTGAACAGGTACGTATCTGTTACGATTAAGTCTAAGAAATTTTACCACTTGAAATTGTTTTTTAGAATAATGGACATCAACTAGAAATAATGCCTTTTACTTCCTCTGAACATCAGAGGTCACCACAAATTGTGGAATATGAAGATAATTATGAACACGATTCGGATCAAACCGACAAACCGCGCACTGAAGAACTGAATTCGGGCCGCAGCCGCCAAAGCCCAATAGCCGGTGAACCTAATGTGGCCAATAAGAAAGCCGACCAGCTCACCTCACGGCCAGTCCCTAACACACAAACGATGACCTGCAAATATTGCGACAAAAATTTTATTGATATCGCTGCATTTGGGGAGCACCTATCTGCGCACACAGGACCGAATAAATTCGTTTGTCCGTTTTGCTCGAAAACATTTAAAAGACGTAGTAACCGAGAAAATCACATTCTCACTCACACGGGTGAACGTCCTCATAAATGTTCCTACTGTCCAAAGACGTTCGCCGATCGTGGCAATATGAAGATGCACGAGCGCACGCATTTGGGGATAAAGAAACACTCATGTGCCTATTGTGATAAATCTTTTGTCACATCCTCCGAAAGAAAAGCGCACGAGATGACCCACACGGGTGAGAAGCCGCACCAGTGTGAGGAGTGTGGTAAGCAATATGCGAACGCAACTGCATTAAACAATCACGCTAAACGCCATCAGAATATAAGAAATCACAGATGCAATATGTGCAGTAAGGCATTCTTTACAACTGTAGCTCTCAAGGATCATACACTCGTCCACACGAAGGAGCGGCCGCATACTTGTAAAGTATGTGGCCAAGATTTTCCGCGTCGAAGGGCCTTGCGCACTCACATGCAATTGCATTCGACCGAGAAAAAGTACGTTTGTCCTATGTGTGGTAAGGCATTCGCTCAATTTGCGGGCTTGTATTCGCACAAGAAGTCACACGTTTAGAACGTGGTCTAGCTTTAATGAGGCTTCGTTCAATTTTGAATAAAAGCCTAAGTACTGAGCTCTTCGAATGAAAATAAACTTTATGTCTGTACATACTACTAAAAACCGAGTATTTTCTTCAGCTAGGCGGTAGTCTTTTTTGGTGTTTTCATGTTTATTCGATAGGTTATTCTTGGCTATTCCTGACGTCTAGTTCTCTAGTTCAAAAACATAGAGTGCATTCGGACTATGAATGAGCGTTACATTAAACATTTTAGGCGAAAAGTTCTTGAAACAAGCAACGTTCATGTAGCAAATCTCAGGCGGCTATTACACTATAAAAGTTCTTTGAAAATGTCTTTCATAAAAGATATTTGTAAAAGAACTTTTTTATACTAGTTCTTTTACAAATATCTTTGAAGTACGATATTTTAAAAGAACTTTTATGAATGATATTAGCCGCCTAAGGGGGAAGGAGTGCAAGCTTGTAAGAAAGGTACTTGAAACAAGCAACGTTCATGTTGCAAATCTTTTCTCAGGCGGCTATTACACTATAAAAGTCCTTTGAAAATGTCTTTCATAAAAGATATTTGTAAAAGAACTTTTATAGTGTAATAGCCGCCTAAAGATACCCTACTTCATACAAATTAAGGATTTAAGATACCCCTCGCGGTGCCAATAACTTAAAGCTAAATCGCCTTGAGGGATATAGATAGTCAACACTTCAGTAGCTACTGACAACTGCCTACAAAGTTTCATGGCTGAATTATAGGGTGGTATGCATAAAGTGAGTCGAGTGGAGTAAAGCTGAGTTGACAGAATTCCACTCAATTTTCACTATGGAGCGGAAAGTAGTTTTATGCATACAAATTTTTCACTCGATTCACCGAACATAGCAGACTCAGGAATGTCCTCAATGGACTTCACTCTTGAGTATATCCTCATTATTATGCATACCACCCATAGTATGCGCGAACAACGCGGCTTCTGCTGTCAAATAAAGTTGAACCAATGTATTGTATTTCAGATGGCGATGTGCGCGAACAACACGTCGCTCACGTCGCAAAAGTTGAGACGAGATCAACTTTGTCGCAATCAACGAGCCGCGAAATATCAATTCACAATAGGCATCTGGTTTAAAACTGTGGGTGATCATTTGTTTTGTTGTAAGTTACTGTTATGCGCTTGGAAGTGTATATTTCTATTCTTAATTCAAAAAAGTGTTCCAAGTTTGTTAGGAAGCCAGTTTTTCACAGCTCAAATGTGTCAAACGAACGCAAACAAGAGATTTAACTATAAGGCCCTAACCAGATTGAACGCAGCAGCAGCGGCATCGGCAGCAGTGGCAGCAATAACAACAACACGTAGATCTGTCGCGATGACACAGCGACCTGCCATCGCCGCTGTGTCATCGCGACAGATCTACCTGTTGTTGTTGTTGCTGCCGATGCCGCTGCTGCTGCGTCCAATCTGGTTAGGGCCTTATGGGGGCTTAAGGCGCGTTGACATGATCAAACTACGGTTTGACAAACCCCCTACTTGAACGTGTGAACACCTTGTCAAACTAGTTTGAAGTGTTGTGCTCCTGTCAAACCGTAGTTGGACGGTGCTCAACTTTTCATCAAATGCTAGTTTGTCAAACCGTAGTTTGATCATGTCAACGCGCTTTTAGGGATACGCTGGTTATTTTTTCAGCCACCGACGAGGCATTTCAATTTACCACAACTCACTACCGCACCAATTTGTCCTACCGGAAATTTCACTAGTGTCTTCTCTACATAATCGCGGCTCTTTACACACAAAAACCGGCTCCAAACTTTCGCGAATTAAACTGTATTCACTATTTCCACGAAGTGCTTGACAGCGTTGTGCACAACTGGAGAATGACAATCTTAAAACCGTTAACTTTGCTCTCCCAGCTCTCGTCTTTTTCAAGAAGAAGATTGTCCCATTTTCAAGCTGTCTGAGTGCGTTCAGAAGGTGGCAAAAGAGCAGAAACCGCTCGTGATCAGCTCCGCAACTGCTCGTGATCAGCTCCGCAACTGCTCGCGAGCAGCTCCGGAGCTGCTCGGTTTGGAGTCTGCACCTGCTGAACGCTACTTCACCAGCTGAAAAATCGACCAGCTGAAAGCTGACGATGACAATTTTAGACGTCAAGTGCCGAAAAGTGGAACATATATGAATCCCACGCTGTGCATTACAAAAATCACGAACAACGAGAAAACAAAATCAAAAGCACCCGAAAACCAAAGAACTAGAAGCCGAAAGCGGCGAAAACACAACAACCAACTTGATAACTGTCAAAATTCGAAAGTCGCAACTTGAGCGTGAGGTTGAAAAAGAAGAAGAAGAACCTGAGCACTGAGCACTGATCAGTGAGCAGAAATATTTCTTGCTCGGTGAAATTTGATCATGCTCACCCGAGCAGAAGTTGCTCGGTCACTTCTGAACCCGCTCGTTCTGAACATGTTCGCTGAGCGGAAGGTGCTCAGTTCCTTCTGAACGCACACAATTTGTATGGTTTGACAGTCATATACCCACTCCTGAGTTTCATTCTCAAATGGTTTGACAGACATATACCCATTCCTATTGTTAGTTTAATACTCAAATCTTGTTCCCAATAAAACTGTCAGAGAATACTTTGACGGTGCCAACCAGCCTTAAAACGTAGTGCATGGTGTTGACTGCTTCTGTTGCTTCCTCTATTACATGTCCTAACCTTTTATCAGTAATGGACCCTTTGGATACAGAATTCAGGGTGAAACTCGAAGAAGTGGATGTATTAAAATTGACGACTCTGGAAGCGGACGAGGAGAATAAGTGTGGGGAGATACTTGTTGGATCCCGTGGATTGTTCACCTTCGTTTGTGTCCTCTGTATGAGCAGTTTTAGAACGTTGGATTCTTTCGGATTGCATATAAATTCGCAGCACATCAAGATTGAGGAGGATTTGGATATTGTCGAGCTGTCCTCACTTCAAGTGGATATTTTGAATGTTTCTTCCACCGAAGAAGAATCACATTCGCCTGTAGGTATCCGTTAAGATTAATTTACGAAATAGTATCACCAGGAATTAATATCTTTAGAATAATAAACAAGTAGAAATGGATTTTTCTACTTCCTGTCAAGACCAGAAGTCGCCACAAATTTCGGAAGATCGTGATTCCGACCCTACCATTGAGCCGGGTTTTGAAAAACTACATTCTGGCCGCAGTCTCCGAAACCAAACAACGATCGAATCTGGGGTAAAAATGGAAGCTGACCCCACATCTCGGACAGTTCAGCCTCAAACGATGACTTGCAAATATTGCGACAATAACTTTGTGGATATCGCTGAATTTGGGGAGCACCTATCTGCGCACACAGGACCAAATAAATACGTCTGCCCGTTTTGCACGAAAACATTTAAAAGGAAAACTAATCGAACACGGCACATTCTCACCCACACAGGGGAACGTCCTCACAAATGTTCCTACTGTCCGAAGACATTCGCCGAACGTGGCAATATGAAGATGCATGAACGCTCGCATTTGGGAATAAAGAAGTACTTATGCGATTATTGTGATAAAACGTTTGTTCAGTCCTCTGAAAGAAAAGCACACCAGATGACACACACAGGTGAGAAGCCTCACCAGTGTGAGGAGTGTGGCAAGCGATATGCAAGAGCGTATTTATTGGACGAGCACATGAGAAGCCACACGAACACGAGAGACTACAAATGCAGTATATGCGGTATGGCATTCTTCACGGTGAAATTGCTGCGGGGTCATGGCATTGTCCACACGAAGGAGCGGCCTTATCGTTGTAAAGTATGTGGCCAGGATTTTCCGAGGCCCAAGGCGCTGCGCACCCACATGCAATTGCACTCGACAGAGAAGAAGTACGTTTGTCCTGTGTGTGGTAAAGCATTTGCTCAATTTGCGGGTTTGTATACGCATAGAAAGTCACACATAGATAAGCCGATATAGTTTTAAAGATACATTTTAAAATTTTGAATAAATTTTTAAAATACGAACTGTGCTCAGATAAAGATCAACATATGTTTCTGCTTGCTTCCATTTTCGGTTTACTTTAACAAGGAAATGTTAGGCCCTAACCAGATTGAACGCAGCAGCAGCGGCAGAAGCAACAACAGGTAGATCTGTCATCGCCGCTGTGTCACCACGACAGATCTAGGTGTTGTTGTTGCTTCTGCCGCTGCTGCTGCATTCTGCGTTCAATCTGGTTAGTGCCTTGAGAACATTCATAGTTGACCGGTTCGTGTTTTTTTTATCAATAGCGGGTTTGAGATTTTTCTCCTCGGAACCTGAGCATAGAGTGGGAATAGTACTATCATAGAGGAAGTATATAAGAGGTGAAACTCGGTACAAACAATTTTGTAAACAGGGACGCACTTATATTACGTTTACACTATCCCCAGATTACTTCATCTGCAGCGTAATCTGCGTGTGGTGAGTTCAAAACTGTATGTATTTGACAGTCGCAGATTATCTCAGCTGGCGCAGATGAAGTAATCTGGGGATAGTGTAAACGTAATATTACTCCAGCGCACACAAACTTACTCCGTTGAGCTGAAAACGACAGCTACCATAAGGAGGAAATTGCCCTTTAGAACGATAAGGACAAAAGCAATTCCGAACAGCTGCTCAAAAGTCAAATTGAGCCCAATCAGTTTTAGTTGCGATTGTATAAGTAATATTACGTTTACACTATCCCCAGATTACTTCATCTGCAGCGTAATCTGGGTGTGGTGAGTTCAAAATTGTATGTATTTGACAGTCGCAGATTATCTCAGCTGGCGCAGATGAAGTAATCTGGGGATAGTGTAAACGTAATATAACACGGTGAATAGGTTACGTATGTGTGCGTGCATGGTTTTGGTTAGAGCGCGTTGACATGATCAAACTACGATTTGACAAACTAACATTTGATGAAAAGTTGAGCACCGTCCAACTACGGTTTGACAGAAGCACAAGACATCAAACCAGTTTGACAAGGGGTTGACACGTTCAAGTAGGTGGTTTGCCAAACCGTAGTTTGATCGTGTCAACGCGCTCTTAGATTTCCCGGTATGCGTGCGATTTGACAGCTATTTAGTATTGCCAGAATCGAAAAACAAGAGAATGAACGCACTTTTGGTATTACCCGATCGAACTGCTGTGATAGTTTTATCTAGGCCTGTTCGGTACTGAGATTTCAGTACCGGTACTTGATATTTTCAAGTACCGGTACCACAAGCGGTATCCCGGTACTCACAGGTATTCGTTCAGTACCGGTACTAGTACCGGTTTTTTTCAGTACCGAGTCTTTTCAACCATGAGCCGGTTTTTTTCAGTACCGGTACTGAGTACCTGTTCTTTTCAGTATCGAGTCTTTTCAGTACCGGGATCCCGGTACTCAGTACCGAGTCTTTTCAGTACCGAGTCTTTTCACTACCTGTTCTTTTCAGTACCGAGTCTTTTCAGTACCTGTTCTTTTCAGTACCTGTTCTTTTCAGTACCGGGATCCCGGGATTCGAGTACCTGTTCTTTTCAGTACCGAGTCTTTTCAATACCTGTTCTTTTCAGTACCGGGATCCCGGGATTCGAGTACCTGTTCTTTTCCATAAAAAAGACTCGTTCATTGCTGGACCAATTCTTCAGGTTTTTGGAAATTGTTATTGGAAATGTTCATAGAGTCGTGTCGTGCATTGAAAGATTTTTCAGATACACATCGTAGTATAGTATGTTAGTTAGTACGCACATAGATATACGAGTATGTACATTGTTCATACATAATTGATTTTGAGTTTTGTTAGGATTGAGACTGAGATGAGAGTATTTATTGTATTGGGAATAGGATATGTAATTGGGTATGATATAAATATGAAATACATATGAACGAATATGTATATGTACGTATGTATTGTACATAATATAATAATATAATGCGTTGCATTGGTCAATAGCCGGCCATACACACACGCTCTATCATTTGCAAACGTACGCCAATTCGATCGCCCCATTTTTTTCCGAATGATTCGCCGCGTTCGCAATCCCCTGCAAAATCGCGTCACCTGGGTCGCCCAATTTTTTTGCGAATGATTCGCGGCGTTTACAATCCCCTCGAAAATCGCGGCACCTGGGTCGCCGAATGATTCGCCGCGTTTGAACGAGTAGTGAAATTTAAGTAATTTTGTGCGACCAGACGGTTCGTGGCGTTTTCGGTTTGCAGATGATAGAGCAACAACAATTTGTATGGAGACGATGTCTAGTTGGGTGCGTTGTGATTTTGCAGATGATTCGCCGCGACCGAATTTTTATGGGTTATCTATAGTGGCGGTAGTAGTATGTAGCTTGCATAATAAAATATGAGAAGGATGGGTCCACGCAGATATTTTGGTCCTGCTGCAGGTGTGCGTCAGGATAAAAGGATTTGTTTATCGATGAGGAGAGATATATAGGCAAGATGGGTGTTGTATGACTAGGGGTGCTGAGACGAATACGTTAGACTGCCGCTGAAGGCATTTTGAGTCCTTTGGTAACGAAAAAAGACATGCTTTGCAAGGAAAGCCCGATCAGACGAGTATTTCCCCATGAAAACAGGGTGGCCATTCAGGGGTGGGCAAAAAAAAAGTGCTGGATGCAGATATGCTAGCACGAAACGGCTGCAGGTACATGTACAAAGAGTGAAACGGGCAACCTAGGGCTACATGCGGGGGCTCGCAACGCCCTATTTCCCCATGAAAACAGGGTGGTCACTCAGAAGTGGGCAACTCACACAAGCGACTGCTAATTCACAACCCGCAGTATCGCACAAGTGTGCATGGATAATTTCGGTTTGGAACGAGCTGGGCTAGCTCCCCTGCTAGGGCGTTGCGAACCCCCGCATGTAGCCCTAGGTTGCCCGTTTCACTCTTTGTACATGTACCTGCAGCCGTTTCGTGCTAGCATATCTGCATCCAGCACTTTTTTTTTGCCCACCCCTGAATGGCCACCCTGTTTTCATGGGGAAATACTCGTCTGATCGGGCTTTCCTTGCAAAGCATGTCTTTTTTCGTTACCAAAGGACTCAAAATGCCTTAAGCGGCAGTCTAACGTATTCGTCTCAGCACCCCTAGTCATACAACACCCATCTTGCCTATATATCTCTCCTCATCGATAAACAAATCCTTTTATCCTGACGCACACCTGCAGCAGGACCCAAATATCTGCGTGGACCCATCCTTCTCATATTTTATTATGCAAGCTACTACTACCGCCACTATAGGTAACCCATAAAAAATCTGTCGCGGCGAATCATCTGCAAAATCACAACGCACTCAACTAGACATCGTCTCCATACAAATTGTTGTTGCTCTATCATCTGCAAACCGAAAACGCCACGAACCGTCTGGTCGCACAAAATTACTTAAATTTCACTACTCGTTCAAACGCGGCGAATCATTCGTCGACCCAGGTGCCGCGATTTTCGAGGGGATTGTAAACGCCGCGAATCATTCGCAAAAAAATTGGGCGACCCAGGTGACGCGATTTTGCAGGGGATTGCGAACGCGGCGAATCATTCGGAAAAAAATGGGGCGATCGAATTGGCGTACGTTTGCAGATGATAGAGCGTGTGTGTATGGCCGGCTATTGACCAATGCAACGCATTATATTATTATATTATGTACAATACATACGTACATATACATATTCGTTCATATGTATTTCATATTTATATCATACCCAATTACATATCCTATTCCCAATACAATAAATACTCTCATCTCAGTCTCAATCCTAACAAAACTCAAAATCAATTATGTATGAACAATGTACATACTCGTATATCTATGTGCGTACTAACTAACATACTATACTACGATGTGTATCTGAAAAATCTTTCAATGCACGACACGACTCTATGAACATTTCCAATAACAATTTCCAAAAACCTGAAGAATTGGTCCAGCAATGAACGAGTCTTTTTTATGGAAAAGAACAGGTACTCGAATCCCGGGATCCCGGTACTGAAAAGAACAGGTATTGAAAAGACTCGGTACTGAAAAGAACAGGTACTCGAATCCCGGGATCCCGATACTGAAAAGACTCGGTACTGAAAAGACTCGGTACTCAAAAGACTCGGTACTGAAAAGACTCGGTACTACTGAAAAGACTCGGTACTGAAAAGACTCGTTGCTGAAAAGACTCGGTACTGAAAAGACTCGGTACTGAAAAGACTCGGTACTGAAAAGACTCGGTACTGAAAAGACTCGGTACTGAGTACCGGGATCCCGGGATCCCGAAAAAAACCGGCTCATGGTTGAAAAGACTCGGTACTGAAATCCCGGGATCCCGGTACTCAATACCGGTACTAAAAAAACCGGGATACCGGTACTCTTAGTTTTTGGTACCGGTACTGAAAAAAAACCGGTACCAAACCGGGATCCCGGTATTAGGAACAGGCCTAGTTTTATCTCTTTCTGGTAAACGGAAACATGACGCGGTGGTTTTGCTATCTGCTTTCCGCAATTCCAATGTGTACCGACAGTGGAATTCAATACATATGCAACAAATCCAATAGGAACAACCAAAACCGTCTACATACAAAGCCTGGAAGCAGGTCGCTGAGAGTGTGTGAGTCGGCCTCCTTTCAAACTGACAACCGGCACTAGCTCCGATGACCAAGTTCCGAAAGGCTCCGACTTCACTTCGGCACGAATATGGTGGTGTCTCAAATTGAAATTGTTCAAGCATGTACATCTATTGATTGATTATTATATATCACAACCAAAAGATGACATGCCCAAAACTTCAATTTGATTCGTATATTCCGTTTTCGCACTGCGCATTTCCTTCCACGACCACTAAAAAAAATATATTTGGTGCGAGAAAAAATTAATTCACCCGCACAAATCGCCATATTGCTTCTTGTCCGCACTTGTCACACACGACACAAAAAGTAAACAAACTACTTTCACATTCACAACGCAAAAACGAACACTGAATTCATCGGTTTTGCATATATTTTTTATTTGAGCACATGACCAACACTTCACTGCACAACATATTTAAGTTTCACGCCGCAAACCAACCGAGAACCGACATTTCTCGATTAAAATGTCGCGCGGGACCACTCGCTGTCCATATACCGCCATACAAATTTTCGACTGACATCGGCCTCCTTTGAGCTATTGTTGTGTGCGTGACCAGGTCTGCTTCCAGGCTTTGAATGTAGATGGCTTTGGAACAACCATCGTCTCAGTTGTACCAACGAACATGGATTCACATAGAAGGGGCACTCAGTACATTAATTTTTGTGAAGCGGGATGCAAATAGTCAGCCACACACAAGTTTACCCATTTTTGACAGAAATCTAAACGGGAAATTGCATTGGATAGATAAGGAGAGCATTACTTTATAGTCAGCTGCTCAAATGACAGATTCCCATGTTTTTGAATGTATTGGTTGTTTTTTCCCACAATTGCAATGGTGTGTGTGCTATCTCGCTATCGCGATCTCTTTCCGATTTAGGAGATCATATGAATCGACATATTTCTGTCTATTTTCGATTGTGTATCGATAGTGGAATTTAACACATAGATAATTACGGGAATAGGAAACAACCTTTGGGCAACTTGTACTGAGTTCTCCTTCTATGTGATCCATGTTCGTTGGTTGTACTGTGTTCCACCTCTTCTAGTTCCTCCAATGAAGAAGAAGACACAGGAAGTAGTCATATCGAAAAATTTGGGAACCATTCGCCTATATGTGGTTGTCACACGACCACTATTACATTTTAACAAATGGCGTAGGTGATTATATTTTTGGGGACTGGGAAAATTTGGTGCGAGCTACGAAATTTATTAGGCCGGCCGCATCTTGGAAGTAGGCAGGGCAGCGCGCACATAGCATTGTTGTTGTAACAATCGTCAAAATTTGAATTTACAACAACAATGCAATGTGCGCGCTGCGCTGCGCTGCCCTGCCTACGTCCAAGATGCGGCCGGCCTTATTGTTGCAAGTATGAATATTGTTTAACGTTCGCAACAGACGATCGATCAAACCATTCGTGACCACGATCGAACCACATGAACTTCATAGGACGTGCTGAATGAAATTTTCATCACTTCCACTTTTTTATAAACGTTTTTAGGGCAGATGCGGTCGCTATGGTGCTCAGTTTATTTTATATTAATATATTCGCCACAGCAATCGTACCGAACCGTTCGTCACTACACGCAATTGAGAAAGTAGTTTCACACTACAGGCGAAATCACTTGATTTGGCGAGTTGTGTGAACCGCAAAATCACATTTGTAAGGATCTCACATTTTCATACAAAATTATCTGACCAAATTTGGCCCTTTCTTATTAATTGACCATTAGTAAACACAAAACTTTCCCACTTTCTTTCACCCACACATCACACTTTAGATGCTACGCCACTGAAACAAAAGTAAATCAGCTGATAACCCACGTGGGCAACTTTTATTTTCATTTGATGGCTGATGGACCGCGAGCAAAAACATTTAGTTTCCGAAAAAGATCTTTACACTATGGGAATTTGAAATGCATAGAGCGAAACTACACTAAATTTTGAAAGCAATCAGGGTATTTACCTGAGAACCGACACTCAACTTTGTCGAGAATTTCATCTGTTTCGCGCAAACTACAACTGCACACCATATTTCAGTGATATTTACACGATTTTGCACATTGAATCAACTTACTGAGTACACTAAATTTACAGTTCCGGTGGCAATTACAATTAAACTAACCGCGTTTTCACTCAAAAATCAAACAATTTTCACTGATATCACACAATTGGATTTCAATCAGCACGAAAATGACGTCTAGAATTGTCATCAAAGGTAAAAACTGCTGATGGTAGCCAAAAAAAGAAAACAACAGTTTGGTTCCCTACACATACAGCACACACATACGTTGTAATACGTCTACACTATCCCCAGATTACTTCATCTGCGCCAGTTGAGATAATCTGCGACTGTCAAATACAATTTTGAACTCACCACACCCAGATTACGCAGCAGATGAAGTAATCTGGGGATAGTGTAAACGTAATTTTGGTCTTCATCCTCTTCTTTTGTATATCAATGAGTTCCTCTATGGTACTATTGCCGATCTGTTCAATGTATATCTATGGTCATATCAGATGAAACACTGCTCTCTGGCGGTCACGCATGGCATAATCTGCGTTTGCTTGTCACTTGACAGTTTCATTTGTTGCTGAAAGAGCGAAGGTGTGCTTGTTTTTATTGTACGTCATCATAAGTTATCGGAAATGGACACTGATAAAATTATGGAGAATAGGAAGTACGTACATCGTCTACGTGCATTTACGTTTTGTACACTTTGTGAAGTACAGGGTGGGTGAGAAGTCACGACTGGATTTGACCAGATCACAACTTTATAATTCGTTACCCCGGAATTATACTGTGCGCGAATTATGTCCACAAGTCGCAGCCAACGGAAATCAACTGTTCAGCCTGTTATAGTTAAATCTCTTGTTCGCGTTCGTTTGACACATTTGAGCTGTGAAAAACTGGCTTCCTAACAAACTTGAATCAAGAATAGAAACATGCACTTCCAAGCGCATAACAGTAACTTACAACAGAACAAATGATCACCCACAGTTTTAAAACACATGGATATGTGAATTGGCTCCTTGATTGCGACAAAGTTGAACTCGTCTCAACTTTCGCGACGTGAGCGACGCGTTGTTCGCGCACAGTATACTTATCGCCATTTGAAATACAGACAGCAGAGGCCGCGTTGTTCGGGCAGACTATAATTCAGCCATTAAATAGTTTTATTATGAAGCGTTCAATACAATAGTACAGATATATTCGGCATGCTTCCATTTGGTAATTGCATTGTTAACTTCGTATGTTTCACGACTCAAACATACTCTTACATACTGGGTGGTATGCATAATAATGAGGATATACTCAAGAGTGAATTCTATTGAGGACATTCCTGAGTCTGCTATGTTCGGTGAATCGAGTGAAAAATTTGTATGCATAAAACTACTTTCCGCTCCATAGTGAAAATTGAGTGGAATTCTGTCAACTCAGCTTTACTCCACTTGACTCACTTTATGCATACCACCCACTATCTCTGACACACACGTACTCTCCCTTAAAATAAAATCGGGATACGTTATAGCAACGCCATCTAGATAGACAGGCCTGCGCTCAGCCGATCGTTACGTCATTATTTGCTTCGTCAAGTCCATGCCAAGGCAGTGACTGCACACGACGATGTTCCCGGCACGACATATGTTTACAATTGAAATTGCGCCAGACGGCATTTTAGTCCTCTAAAACACACACTTTCTGGACACTTGCACCAATTTGGTCGAAGCTGCAGCCCCGGGGATCAGTCGCAGAGCATCGTGGAACAGTTCACATTTGACAAAATATATCTTTTGACCGCACGACACACTTTCATCGCGCACGTGTTTGTTTTATCGGATCACTAGATGAAATTTAACTAACAAAGAAACACTCAACGTGGAAAACGAAAATTAATCACGGAACGCACAAATACCAGGGACTCACCGCCATCAGTCGCCGACCACTGGATTGTGGATACGAAGGCGTCATCAAAGGAAATGATTGCGTCAAAACCAGCTGAGCGCGGGCCTGTCTACATAGATGGCGTTGGTTATAGCCCCCATATACGATCCAATCCGTCGTCAGATCGATCTGACGGTATTTTGATCGTCAGATCGATTGCACAGTGTATGTGACTATCGTTGACGATTTCACCGATCTGACGATCAAATTTTATCTGCCGATTTTTTGGTGCGATTTTACTGCAATCCGTCGGTCTGACGATCGTTTGGACGGTGTATGTGATTATCGCAAGTAAATGTCAAATTATTCAATTGTGAAATTTGACCGATTCTGGCGATTTTAATGGATCTGTAATGCAAATATAAAATATGTAGTGCACGAAAATCGCACAGTGTATGTGCAGCGGAGATCGTCGGATATTTTGTGGCGATCCATCGTCAGATCGATCTGACGACGGATTGCATCGTGTATGGGGGCTATTAGGTCAGGGGATCGTGAAGACCAGTTGTAATTTTTAAAATCGTTCGTGCCCGAAGGGTTCTCTTCCTCCAGCAGTATGGCTCAGTCTTCTGGAAGTCGCATGTCAGGTCTATTTTGAACCAGACGACATATGTACATACATACAAGTTTTCAAGCGTATACCCAGTTTGTCGGACATTGACTGTAACCTGTACAAATGGTTCATTTTTGCGAAGCCTACCGTGGACATCATTTGAAGAATTCCCCACCTATTAATAGTCCGGGAGCTAGCGACACTATTTTTTGAAGCATTTGTTAAGTAATTTTTAATTTTTCGTGTCAGCTTTACTAATATAAAACCAACTCCTGCCGCGCACCAGCCTCTCAGCAGATTGTTAAATATGTGAAAAAACCACAATTGACTTAGAGCGCGTTGACACGATCAAACTACGGTTTGATAAACCACCTACTTGAACGTGTCAACCCCTTGTCAAACTGGTTTGATGTCTTGTGCTTCTGTCAAACCGTAGTTGGACGGTGCTCAACTTTTCATCAAATGCTAGTTTGTCAAATCGTAGTTTGATCATGTCAACGCGCTCTTAAATGTTAAAAGCTAATCTTTTACCATTAGTTGAATTCTTCAGATATTGGAAAAACTTATGCTGCCAGCCATTTGACAGGACGTGGCGTCAGCAAGAGCCAACTCCTCTGCTGATAAGCATGGGCCCGTTTTTGAGGTGTCAGGAGCTCATTTTGTTGGTGGGCTATGGTATTACGACAAATAAAACGATATACATACCAAGCTTTGACAAATATGACAACGAAAAGTGTCGCTAGCTCCCGGGCTATAATGGAAATATCTCTCCTCTGTGTACATTATTATGCCGGAGTTGAGTCAAATTACTAATTAACAAACCCGTCGTGACTTGTTCACCTTGTACTTGTTGTCTCGAAGAAAATTCACTTTTGTCTGTCTCTTCTGTGCGAAAATTTTCAGGACATCACGTTTCTTCGGTGCGCATATAAATTCACAGCACATCAAGGTTAATGTCGAATCGGATATCGCCGACGTGTCTCCCCTTAGACTAAATACTATTGAAGATAAGTTACATACCCCTGTAGGTGTTAGTTATGTTCAATGGTTGAAATATTACAAAAAAAAAATCATTTTAGAATAATGAGGATCAAATAGAAAGTGAAGACCAGAGTCCATCACAAATTACGGAAGATGAGGATGATTCCGACCAAACGGAGGAACGGAGCGCTGAAGAACTAAATTCTGGTCGCAGCCATCAAAACCAAACCGACAGTCGTAAAATGGCCAATTTCGAAGGTGACCAGGTCAGCACACAGACTATGATTTGCAAATACTGCGACGAACATTTTATGAATATCGCTGCGTTCGGGTTGCATCTATTTACACACACTGGAAAATTCAGCTGTCCGTTTTGTCCAGAAACATTTAATAGTCTACATAATCAACAACAGCACATTCTCACCCACACAGGGGAACGTCCTCACAAATGTTCCTACTGCCCGAAAACATTCGCTAGTCGTGCCAATATGATAAGACACGAAAGGATACATTTGGGAATAAAGAAGTACTCTTGCACCTATTGTGATAAATCTTTTGTTCAGTCCTCCGAAAGAAAAATGCACGAGATGAGACACAGGGGCGAAAAGCCGCACCAGTGTGAGGAGTGTGGCAAGAACTATGTGAGAGCTTATTTATTGGAGGAGCACATGAGAAGCCACACGAACACGAGAGACTACAAATGCAATATATGCGGTAAGGCATTCTTTAAGGTGAAATTGCTGCGGGCTCATACCATTGTTCACACGAACGAGCGGCCGTATTCTTGTAATGTATGTGGAAAGGATTTCCCGAGACCAAGGGCCTTGCGTACTCACATGCAAAAGCACTCAACCGAGAAGAAGTACGTTTGTCCCGTGTGTGGTGAGGCGTTCGCTCAATATTGGTCCTTGTATTCGCACAAGAAATCACATGTGGAGAAACCGGTTTAGTTTTTGATGATGCATTTTTAAATAAAGTCTAAGACGTTTTTTTTTATTAAATATCAATGTTGTTGTTTGTATTTCATGCCACAGCGTTGAGTTTGCTTTTAGCGTTTTCATGTCTTTTGGGTAGGCTATTCTCTGCTTCTGTCCGACAAAGGCGTCTGCATCCTGCAAAGCAATGATACCTGGCACGAGACTTGAACACATATTGTATCTAATATTTTCTCCTCATCCTCTGTTCCTCTTTCTACAAATTTCAAGAAAATGCCAAAAATGGAATGTACTCAACATTACCTTTCTCACGACACCTCGCTTGCAAATACCAGTGGCTAATTTTTTTTTTTAACTTAATTTCGCCTCTATATGGACCCCCCCCCTCCCCTCCCTCTCAAATTGGCCAATGAAAACGCAACGCTTTGTCCAGCGAATTATAGCATTTCTACACATTCTCACGGAATTTGATGTGAGTAGCTTCACCCGTTCGTGAGATATTCTATGAACAGACGGACTCACAGACATTTGACCGATTTTGTAAGATTTAAGACACAAAACCCTAAAAAAAGAAATTGTATGAATAATTATTCTTAGAATCACCGCCCCAACCAATCTTTGCCCTTCCAAAATTGGTTCATTAAATAACTGCAATTCGCATTACGAAAAACAACATGCAAGTAGTACTCGCACCTATGCATGAGGCCGGTAGGTGTATTTTTTGTATGGCTAGTGTCAAAATGCCTAAGCTCAAATTAATGTACTATTATTAAATATTATGTGATTGTAATACGTAAGTGTGATTGTAAATATTCATCCCGAAAGCGGGTACAACCTGACACAAACGTCCTGGGCTGCATGGTGTGTGCTTATGAAAAAAATAATCGGTTGGTACGAGAAGAAGTTCCTACACAAACGACATGAGGCGGGAAGCGCCAGAGCCTGGGCAGGAGGTGCCGGAGTCTACCTCACGTAAGTGTCCCGCAATTATTTCACATTCGCAACTGAACAGCAAGTGCTCCTGAAAGAATGCCGAAGACTTAGTTGTTGGAACACTTTTACGCGATGGTGGGGACAAAAACCTCGTCCGCTTGGGCGATGGTTCACTGCAAGATTAAAGTTGCGTTGATTGCGGACAAGGTGCCTATGAATTCGAAGAAATTCAATATCCCTGGGACTAGATTTCTTGCTTGGACTGTCGTGGGAGTTACAATAGTACCCACATATAGTTTTGTATTTTTTTCACGGGCCGAGGAAATGACCCCCTGAACCCTAGATTCAAGTATCGCGATCGAGACCTCACTCATATTTCCGATTAACTGTTTTCGTTACCGCCCAACGCTTCCTCATTCTACCGGCTGGCCGTCCGCGTATCCCGTTTCTTGAACCCGTTTGCGGAAATTCAATACTTGACCAAATGAATTTTTCGAAACTAACCAAATTGGAGACCACTTTTATCTCGTATAGTCTCCTATTCATGCACAATACAACAAAGAATTAATCGCGGTTTTACTTTTATAACTTATTTTCGCCGCAAAGCAAAAGGAAGTTATTCGACTTCTTTTCGCCGCAATGAAGCCAAACCAAGTTATCCTTTTCGCCGCAGGTCGATTTTAACCCGGACGAAGTGCAATGTCCGAGCATACAACCTGCGTTTGGCTTGGAACGACGTCGTGACTTGGTGTCCGTCGCTTTAACGTTGTCCACCCCAGATTACTTCTAAGCGTTTGCACACCAGTATCGGGTGGTGTCCGACTCTTTGGCCGCGGTAGTTGTAACGGACGGTTTGGTGGGCATCCGAAGATGCCCGTGGGGACGGAGCCTAAGGTAGCATAATTGACCGTGAAGGTCGGGCCGTGCCATCTGGCGAAGAAAAAGGCCCCTCAACGAGCTAAGCAGCGGCCTATGCTTGCTGTAACTCAGTTCGGGAGATGTGGGCGGGGTTTTCGCCGCTCGTTGCCCCTGTCCTTTACGTATTAACAAAAATTCATAGGCCTGCGGAAGACGACACAAACAGGGGAGGTAAAAATGGGAAATTAAAAAAAATAGTCGATGCGAATGGAATGGTTGACGGACGGATCAGACGCCACACGGTCGCACCTGCGTCCGGGTGTAATGGGACCCTCGGCCGATGGTTTCGTACCACCAACAGATCACTACTCATCAGGTGCTGCCTCGATCTGCTGGTGGGAGCAGCACTACCAGACCATAATATGGTTCATTACATAGTGTCACGACGTTCTACTGCAATGTGGAAGAATCAGTAAATTTCATGGAGGAAAAATTAGGATGTCTCTGGATTGTGTCCTTTGAAGAGAGAGTGTCAGAGGAAATGAAAAAGAGCGAGAGAAACGAAGCAATTCGGCATAAGTGAGGAAGTAGGAAGGGGGATGGAAATTTGACATCTCTTTTGCTTCTATATGGACCGGGCGGGTGTTCCGCGGCAGAGAGACAGACTGGAATGTTATTGTTCCAATAGGAAAAGTAGGAGAGAGGATGACATCTTACGTGCTTCCTGTGCTTTTATATAAACTGCGCGGGTGTTGCGCAGTGGAGGACGTGTGTCTCTCTGTTCACTTTTTACGACTGGAATTGCTTCAAATAGTTTAGGATGGCGTTCAGTGGCCAATGCCGCGTAACCGTCATTTCTGTCAACAGCGATGGGCCATCGGATGGCCACAAATGGCTACGAGAGCCATTTTCCTCCACGCGATGGCCCATCGTGTCCACAACTTTAAACAGCTGATTTAAGTTGGCAGGCCACTACACAATTATCGCAATGCTACTATCATGGACTTTCTGTTGCACGCGATTCGTTTGATTATAGCTACCGTGACGCACAGAGCGACAGCTTTCAATTTCAATGGCCCATCAAAGACCATTGTGTGGACGGACAACATTTGATGATGGCTGCTACAGATAGTGGCCCATCGCGATGGCGACTTTGATGGCCGCCATCGCACACCGAATGTCAATTCAAATATTTTTAAATACCGTCCGTCCACACAATGGTCTGCGATGGGCCATCAAGAAATTGCGTATACCCACTATTGAAATTGAAAGCTGTCGCTCTGTGCATCACGGCAGCTATAATCAAACGGATCGCGTATGACAGAAGGTCGGTGGTATGGTAGCACTGTGATAATTGTGTAGTGGTCTGTCAACTTAAATCAGCTGTTCAAAGTTATGGACACGATGGGCCATCGCGTGGAGGGAAATGGCTCTCGAAGCCATTTGTGGCCATCCGATGTTATGTGTGTTATTTCACAAGCAGATCGCAGAACGCGCTGCACGCGCCTGATTCGCCAACTCAGCCCGGCTTCTGCTTGACAGGGATGATGCAATACCACGTAATACAGTGCACGCTGCGTGCCAACATTCGAGAACGCGCCCGCTGCCTGCGTTCTGTTTGACGGGGCCTTTATAGTTGCCGTGACGCACCGAGCGACAGCTTTCATGGCTGAATTATAGTTTGCGCGAACAACGCGGCTTCTGCTGTCAAATAAAGTTGAACCAATGTATTTCATATGGCGATAAGTATACTGTGCGCGAACAACACGTCGCTCACGTCGCGAAAGTTGAGACGAGTTCAACTTTGTCGCAATAAACGAGCCGTGAAATATCAATTCACAATAGGCATGTGGTTTAAAACTGTGGGTGATCATTTGTTTTGTTGTAAGTTACTGTTATGCGCTTGGAAGTGCATGTTTCTATTCTTAATTCAAAAAAGTGTTTCAAGTTTGTTAGGAAGCCAGTTTTTCACAGCTCAAATGTGTCAAAAGAACGCGAACAAGAGATTTGACTATAACTGGCTGAACAGCTGATTTTCGTTGACTGCGATTTGGGGACGTAATTCGCGCACAGTATAATTCCGAGGTCAATTTCAATGGGCCATCGCAGACCATTGTGTGGACGGACGGTATTTGAAAATATTTAAATTGACATTTGGTGTACGATGGCGGCCATCAAAGTCACCATCGCGATGGGCCATTATCTGTAGCAGGCATAAGATCTAGGCTGTTTTATTCATTCATGATCCGGACAAAAACGGATCGAATGCTGCTAATCAGGCACTTCTTAAAATATCTGAGCGCAGTCTAAGTACTCTGCAGGTCTATGGCTTAGCTTAATTTTCCGAGCGCGCCCGTCAAACACGACTCCTTTTTTCGATTGTCACATTTGACAGTATGCAGTACGAGTTGTAAACAAGAAGAAAAGAAGCGGTGAGCTAACCGACCGGCTAAGATGAGCGTTTTCGACGTGGAATTCGAGGAAATCGAGACGATTGCTGTAAAAGAGGAGCTCTATGAGGACGAGGATGTCGATGAGAAGCAGTGGAGCGATCTAGCGGTGAACAAGATTACCCCGGCCTCAGATGAAAATAAAAAATGCGGCGAAGTATTGGTCGGCAATCGTGGAAATTTCACTTTAGTGTGCGTTCTATGTACCGGAAGTTTTGCAAATTTAGAGTCCTTCGGATTGCACATCCACACGCAGCACATGAATGTTGCAATTGATCCGAACAAATTGACATCGACTCCAGTTAGATTGGATCCACTGAGCTCTACTGTTTTCGAGGAAGGGCATCAATCGCCTGTAGGTTCTTACAGTTTAAAGCCTCGATGTATTGACTAAGAAGTAAATTTCGTTTTGTAGATAGATGAGGGATGCCATCAAATTGAAATAGAACCGGCTACCGATGCTGATCTAGCGGAGACTGATTTTGTCCATCTTGGTGAGGTTGGTAATGACTCTGATCATTTGGGTCACGAGAATGGCCCCGATCCGGAAAATAACTCCGTCGACACACCTGCTATACCCAGGTTCAAAACCAAAACTGACTTCTTTTGTTCTTTATGCGGCCGTAGCTACAAAGCGAAAAGATCTTACATGGCGCACATTAAAAGAGAGCACGATCAAAACGTTGAAGCTCCCAAGCAGTCTTCCAAGAAGTCGGACGTTGACAAGCCCAAGTCAACATCACTTTCTGAGTTGTCAACGATGATATGCAAATATTGCGATCAGTCTTTCTCCGAGGTGGCCGCATTTCGAGAGCATATGGGCACGCACACCGGAAGCCGGCGTTTCGTTTGTCCACACTGTCCGAAAGTTTTCGCCAGTCGATACAATCGACAGTCGCACATTAACACGCACACGGGTGACCGTCCCTATAAATGCACTCACTGTCCGAAGGGATTCTCGGACGCCACAAATTTAGAGATGCACATTCGGATGCATTTGCGTATTATGAAATACTCATGTGACTACTGTGATAAACGTTTCGTTCAGAGCACTGAAAAAAAAGTGCACGAACGAACACATACGGGCGAGAAACCGTTTCAGTGTGAGGAGTGCGGCAAGCGATTCATATCAAGGGTTAAATTAACAGAACACGGGCGACGACATAAGAATATCAAAAACTATAAATGCGACTTTTGCAGTAAGGCGTTCTACAGTTCTGGGTTGTTGAAAGATCATATGCCGGTGCACACGAATGAGCGACCGTTTCACTGTAACGTATGTGGTCAGGATTTCCCGCGGCGAAAATCGTTACGAGCGCACCAGCAATTGCACTCGAACGAGAAGAAATATGTTTGTAATACGTGCGGCAAGGCGTTTGCCCAGTGTGCTGGGCTGTATTCGCATAAGAAGTCGCACGGCGAGAAGGCGGTGTAACTGCTTGTGGTGTTGTAGTTGTTAAGATTGTGTGAAAATATAATATTTTATTGGGAATCTGTTCTAGTATTTACATTGACTATCAACGCGCCTGTTTAAAAATCCTTCACCATTAATTCTCACGTCGTCTTCATTGTGGCGACCGGTAGCGCAGTGTGTTGAGACATCAGTCTCATGTTTGACTACCGGCGTTTCGGGTTTGAATCCCGTCCACGACGACGTTCGTGGTCATGGATGTGCATTGCAAACGTCAACAGCGAACGGTACTTTTTGTTTTCCTGTTCGATATCTGCCAAACGTGAGTGATAACCGTAAATCGTATTATATCAGTATGAATTCAAATGCTTTTACGTGGAATATGCAAACTACGAAAATTTTAAACAGTGAATACGAGGAAAGAGAAGTTCTTTGGAATAATAAATAGTAGTAAGTAGTAATTCCGGCCTTACGGATATACAATACTTCACATCTCTGTTACTCACTGTCAAATTGTTTGATCCTATAAGTTACCCAGAACGCAGCCAATGTGTCCCTCGCAGTGATCGCCGAAATTTCCGCCTGTAGGGTACTGCAGAAGGAAGACGGACTGAAAGGATAGTTCCCAGCCCTTCAGAAAATATGCCAATCCCAACCCTTCCGTCGGTCTTAGAGTCATCCGTATAGATGGCCATGAGATCCAAAGTCAAAGGCATATCTCCCATCAGTTGACTCCTCGACGGAATCAAATTGGTGAAGTTCCTACCAAAATGGTATTTTGGAGGAGTGTAGTCCGTCTCCGCAGGGAGATGGTGGGCATCCGAAGATGCCCAAGTGTAATGAAAACCACCTGTAATGAACCATATTATGGTCTGGTAGTGCTGCTCCCACCGGCAGATTGAAGCATCACCTGATGAGTAGTGATCTGTTGGTGGTACGAAACCAGAGGCCGAGGGTCCCATTACAGCCGGACCCAGGTGCGACCACGTGGGCGTCTGATCCGTCCGCCAACCATTCCATCCTTATCGACTGTTTTTTTTACTCCCCATTTTTACCTCCCCTGTTTGTGTTGTCTTCCCCAGGCCTATGAATTTTTGTTAATACGTAAAGGACAGGGGCGACGAGCGGCGAAAACCCCGCCCACATCTCCCGAACTGAGCTACAGCAAGCATAGGCCGCTGCTTAGCTCGTTGAGGGGCCTTTTTCTTCGCCACATGGCACGGCCCGACCTTCACGGTCAATTATGCTACCTTAGGCTCCGTCCCCACGGGCATCAAAAATGTCGGCTGCATAATCTCAGGTGCCGAAAATTAGGTTTTCCTTCAATTTTTTTTTAAACGAAGAAATTGAGCCATTCTTCCGTTTGGTTTCGTTCTTTTGGGAACCTTAAATAAATTCAAATTAATATACATTTTAAAGTTTTTGCATTTCATCTTACCTGTGATACGAAATTCGTCCAATTCCATCACTTTTGATCACGCCACAAATAAAACAATATGGGGATTTCGGCATATTATTATTTTTATTTACTGTAACTCGCGAATTGACAGGCACCACATAAATTCGGACTGAAATGTCAGAACTGAAAGCTGGCAAATTTGCCTACTTGTTAATTTTTGAATTTTTGGTCTAAAACAACAGAAAGTCTAACCACATGTTCTGGCCACTTTTCTAATGGAAAATTATAGGGCAAGCGCAATCCATATTCTATAAAATTTATGGATCCGAGGCACCGTTTAAGGTCGCCACACATGAACGCGCACAACCACGACCGAACTTCCATTGAACCATCAATTTCATAAAACGGTGGAAATCGGGGGAATTTTTTTCCGCACGTTCCATGAAATTGATGGTTCGATGGAAGTTCGGTCGAGGTTGTGCGCGTTCATGTGTGGCAAGTTTAGAAATTATTTCTCAGATTTTCGCCCACCAGAAGTTAAGCTCACCTTCTGCGACCGTGCAAACTCAGTCTCCATGTATTCAGTATCTACAGAAGGGATTAAAATTATTTCCAGATATTTCCCTAATTTTTATTAAAAAGCCCCTAAATTGGCTTAATTTTACCGGCCCAACACTCTAAATACACACTTTAAAAGCCAAACATGGCATCAGGCCAAATTTGTGAATTTTGGGGCACGTTTAAAATTTGACTTTTTACATTATTAATCGATGCCTCCCAACCTACGATGTAAGAATAATATACCTATATCGTTGCTCTCAACCCTTTCTTTTAGAGTTGTGTGTGAAGATAAACAAATAATTCTTTCCATTTTACTTTTTTATTCAACTACTTTCATGCCAACGCCGGTAATGTTTAACTAAGGACTTCTTTTGTTTAAAATCTCTCTTGCAAACTTCACATTTAATTTTCCTATCTGCATGCGACAGCCTATGGTGTCGTAGATTTCGTTTGGCCGAGAAAGTTTTATCACAAAAGTCACAACTGAAAACTCCTTTTCCATGTGTCTCGATATGCGATGTTAAGTACCTGGAGCAGGTGAAGGCTTTATCGCAATTTGGACACTTGAAATTCCTTATGTTCATATGCCTCCGCATGTGGATATCCAAAAGCTTTTCATCTTTAAACTTCGCTTCGCATTCGTTGCAATGATAAGGTGTTTCGTTCGAATGAACTTGTTCGTGACGTTTTAAGTGAAACTTTCGTGAGCAGGTATAGTTACAAAGACTGCACGCAAATCGTTTTACGCTCAAATGAGTTTTGGCGTGTTCTTTCAGACTGGCTGGGGCCGAAAACATTTTGGGGCACTGCGAACACTTATACGGTGTTTTTCCCTCGTGAGCGTCGATGTGATAATTTCGTTTGCGTTTTTCTCGAAAGGTTCTTTCGCAATACGGACAGGAGTATAGTCTATCGAGATGACCAAACTCCAAATGGCTATGATACTCTACTGGATCGCTAAAAATGTTAAGGCAATATTTGCACAGCATCTCTTCTGGCGCTTTGGGAACAAATGACGTTTGTGTAGTGTATCTTTGATGCGTGTCCTTTTGAATCATGTCGGGATGTTCGGTAATATAGTGCAAGCGATACGTTTTGTATATATAGAAAAGTGTACCGCACGAATAGCAGCAAAACGAATTACGGCTTTTATTATTTTGTTTCGCATTCGCACTTTGCGATTGGGAAGAATCGTCTTGTGCTGTTTGATGATGACCATCCTCGTATGACACGTCTTCGATAAAACTGATCGTTTCTTTATTGTCCTCTGATTTCCCTTTTCCCTGCAATTTACCCAGATAGAGAACTGTTGTTGCGCTGATTTCTTAAATCGCCCTAGTACGTACCTCATCCTCGTCCGGTCGTTCAGGTGGTTCCGTTTTTATTAGCGGAAAATCATTTTGGAAAGCATCCGTTGAAGTAGTCTGAATTTTTGTAGGCAGGTGTTCAGCGGGTATGGGCTCTTTGAACTCCTCAGGATCAGAAAAACTGTATTCTTCAATGTCACACTCTTCTTTCATTGTGAAATATAACTTAAATTCAAAGCCCACAACATAAAAATGTAGCAGCCAGCTGTCAAAACCTGAGTTTCGTACTCAAACCGTGGCGTTGGCATCGCTAACAAGGAGCGTCAACAAAGAATATAGATTGGCTGCGTTCCTGCGAACGAATCAGAATTTGAACTTCCCGAATTCTACCTCATATGCTTTTCCCTCCGGTAAAATTTGTAAAGTGTCAATTTTCGGATCTGATTACTTTTCAGATCCGGAGGGAAAATTTTCAGATCCGAAAATTGACAGTTGTCTGTACAAATTTTACCGAATGAGAAAGCACATGGAGGAGAATTCGAGAAATGTCAAATCTTGATTCGTTCGCTGGAACGCAGCCATTGGAATTATCATCATAGAGGAAGTAGATAAGAGGTGGAACTGAATAGAATTGTGACGATGGTTGTTCCTATTGGATTTGTTGCATATGTATTGAATTCCACTGTCGGTACACAATGGAATTGCGGAAAACAGATAGCAAAACAACCGCGTCATATGTTTCCGTTTACCAGAAAGAGATAACACTATCACAGCAGATCGATCGGGTAATACCAAAAGTGCGTTCATTCTCTTGTTTTCGATTCTGGCAATACTAAATATCTGTCAAATCGCACGCATACAGGGAAATCTAACCAAAACCATGCACGCACACATACATAATCTATCCTCCGTGTTACTTATACAATCGCAACTAAAACTGATTGAACCCAATTTGACTTTTGAGCAGCTGTTCGGAATTGCTTTTGTCCTTATCGTTCTAAAGGGCAATTTCCTCCTAATTGTAGCCGTCATTTTCAGCTCAACGGGGTAAGTTTGTGTACGCTGGAGTAAGTGCCATAGAGGAACTAGATAAGAGGTGGAACTCAGTACAAATAATTTGTAAACAGGGACGCACTTACTCCAACGCACACAAAGTTACCCCGTTGAGCTGAAAATGACGGCTACAATTAGGAGGAAATTGCCCTTTAGAGGGGTAAGGACAAAACCAATTCCGAACAGCTGCTCAAAAGTCAAATTGGGGCCAATCAACGCCATCTAGATAGACAGGCCTGCGCTCAGCTGATCGTTACGTAATTATTTCCTTCGCCAAGGCCATGCCAATTAGTATAGATTTCACAAGAGTTATCACTCCATAGAAGTTTCGCCTCTGCCAGGAGATTTGTATGTATTGACAAATTGTATAAACATAGTATAAACTGCACAGTATTAGATACACAAGAGAATCAATACATACAAATCTACCGCCGGAAGCGGAGTCAGCTTTCTTGTGAAGTCTTTACAATTTTTCAATACATATAAATCTCCAGGCAGAGGGGAAAGTTATATGGAGTGATAACTCTTGTAGAATTGTCAATCCTCTTTGGCAATGCCAAGGCAGTGACTGCACACGACGATGTTCCCGGCACGACATATGTTTACAATTGGAGTTGCGCCAGACGGCATTTGAGTCCTCTAAAAATACACTTTCTGGACACTTGCACCAATTTGGTCGAAGCCGCAGCCCCGGGGATCAGTCGCAGAGTATCGTGGAACAATTCACACTTGACCAAATACATCTATTAACTGCACGACACACTTTCATCGCGTACGTGTTTGTTTTCCGGATCACTAGATGAAATTTAACTAACAAAGAAACACTCAACGCGGAAAACGAAAACTAATCACGGAACGCACAAATACCGGGGACTCGCCGCCATCAGTCGCCGACCACTGGATTGTGGATACGATGGTGTCATCAAAGGAAATAATTGCGTCAAAACCAGCTGAGTGCAGGCCTGTCTATATAGGTATAGATGCACTGCCATCTTTACTCTCAGGCCGGAGTGTCAGCTGATTGTCAAAGCACTAACGACATGACAAGCAGTCAACCTAGTGTGAACTCGCGCGGTCGACCGGTAAAATTTCGCGTTATTTGTCAAATGACAACATTACAGGTGATTTCCGGCCTTTTCATCGGAATTCATAGGGTAAGTATACATTTTTTGTTGTGCTAAAATTTTAGTGGATTGTTGCGCCCCAAAATGCGGATTTTGACGAGGATGTTGACGAACCGGATGAAAGTTTCACTGCCAGGCATCTAGTCCTGTCAGCTGCAGTGAAACTTTCGTCTGGCTCGTCAACAACGCGTGCAAGACCCGCATTTTGGGGCGCATCAATCCACTAAAATTTAAGCGCAACAAAAAACGTATATTTACCCTATGAATTCCGATGAAAAGGCCGGAAATCACCTGTAATGTTGTCATTTGACAACCACTTTGAATTCACTTTTTGAAGCACTTCCGGGAGTTTCCGCTGAACTCACCGGCCCGAGGATTCAACCCAAGGTAGTGCTGCACCATTCACACTAGCCGAATTGCCGGAAAATTTACGAAAAATCCGAAATTTCCCGTGTCGCACTTTCATAACCTCGCACTTATGTCTCGCGCACTTTCGAGCGGTTCATTTTGGACGGAAGTTCGCGGCACCTTCCATTTTTTTCACTTTTAAATATCAGTGATAAGCACTACTTTCAATTGCACTTAAAATCGCTACACTAAAATCACTTTTACGCACGAAAATCGCCAGATTTCAGGAGGTCGACTGCACGCGTTTTTCACTTTGTTTACATATGGTTCACTGCTTGTCATGACGTCATTACTTTGGCACTCCGGCCTGAGAATAAAGATGGCGGTGATAGATGGCGTTGGTCCAATCAGTTTTATAGCCATCATATACGATGCAATCCGTCGTAAGATCGATCTGACGATATTTTGATCGTCAGATGGATTGCATCGTCTATGGCGGGTCTTAGTTTCGATTGGATAAGTAACACGCTGGATAGGTTACGTATGTGTGCGTGCATGGTTTTGGTTAGATTTCCCTGGATGCGTGCGATTTGACAGATATTTAGCATTGCCAGGATCGAAAAAAAAGAGAATGGCCGCGTTCCTCTTTTGGACCGTGTTGGAAGCGCGTCGACACGGTTTCATAGGTCGCGTTTACGTGCAGACCGGACCAGTCTAAAAAGACCGGTTGGGTCTTTTTCGATCTTGCATTTATGTGTGCGTTTCAACATAACCAATTTGAAGCTGTCATTTTAAATATTATTTTCAATCATGGTTGCAAATTTGAAACTGCACATCGCTAAGTTTGCGCAAAGAGAAGCAAAAGAAAAGAAAACTTACAATAATAAATTAAGGTAGGACATTAATGATAATTTCTTAATCAATTAACTGTATCTATGCATATTTATTTTTTCAGAGCACTTAGAGGATGGTACAAGTGGAACCAATACAATTTATTAAAAATTTCATCCTTTCAGTGCCTTAGTTTTGTTTTAACAGCACTATTGTAGGTTATGTTTTGGTCTAAGACCGATTATGTGCCAGTACTAGACTGGTTCAGTTTCGTTTGGTTCGTACCAAAATCAGAACCAAAATAAGTCCAAATGGACCGGTCCGGTTTACATTTGCGTGCGACTGAACTAGTTTTCTTGGTCTTTTTAGACTGGTCTGGTCTGCACGTAAACGCGACCATAGATACTTTGCGAGAACGGTACGATTTCAGACAGATACCAGAATCTTTTTGAAGTGCAGAAGTATCACGAATTTTTTCCGATCCCATTACCCCTTCAACGATTCCTAGAGTTTTGACAACTCGCTCTTGACAAGTTCTGTCACCCCATTTGTAAATAACTGTTTGTTGGCCTCAAAGTGCGTATAGTGATCGGAAAGTCTGTCCTCGCTCATAATTTTATTTGAAAATTGATCCCTTATTAAGTGGCGTATGTTTGTGTGAAATATATTCATGGCGGCAAAGGAATCGTGTCGTTCACCGGAGAAATCACGTATCGATGAAGGGACAATGGATAAGTAGCGGATTTACGATACTTTTAGGAACGCACCCAATGAACGCACTTTTGGTATTACCCGATCGATCTGCTGTGATAGTCTTATCTCTTTCTGGTAAAAGGAAACATATGACGCGGTGGTTTTGCTATGTGCTTTCCGCAATTCCATTGGGTGGTATGCATAAAGTGAGTCGAGTGGAGTAAAGCTGAGTTGACAGAATTCCACTCAATTTTCACTATGGAGCGGAGAGTAGTTTTATGCATACAACTTTTTCACTCGATTCACCGAACATAGCAGACTCAGGAATGTCCTCAATAGACTTCTCTCTTGAGTATATCCTCATTATTATGCATACCACCCAATACATATGCAACAAATCCAATAGGAACAACCATCGTCTCAGTTGTACTGAGTTCCACCTCTTATCTACTTCCTCTATGCCAGCGCCAGGTAGATATACAAGCCTGCGCTCAGCTGGTTTTGACGGCTAAATTACGGTAGCGCAGTGTGTTGAGGCATCAGTCTCATGTTTGACTACCGGCGTTTCGAGTTCGAATCCCGTCCACGACGACGTTCGTGGCCATGGATGTGCAGGAGGTGCATGCTGGCAACTGCATTCTCCGAAACCAATTTATGCCGTCGAAACGTCAACTGGGCTACATGGAACAGTTGACGCGCTATGCCCCACAAGGGGTTAGGGCAATTGAGAAAGATTCTGTGCCCAATCTGGTTAGGGCCTAAGTCGCAGAGTATCGCCGAACAGTTCACACTTGAAAAAAAATACGTCTTTTCACTGCACGACACATTTTTATTTTAATTCGCCGAGAAAGATATCTACGTTCAACCAATTCACTTTCAACTCTGATCAAGATGTAATCCAATATGATACTTGGATCATGGGATATTTTTAGTTTCCGGGGCCCGGGGTGAAAAAATCGTTTTTCACTCTGATTTTTTGTCACTTATCACTCGCGTCACCCTAATGGCTCGTTTACATTTGCCAGTGCACCGGCATGCCTGTAGACTTGTCGACAAGTGCCTTGCGTGTAGCTGCTTGCATGACGTGTGCCAGTAGGTGTTTACACACAATTCGAGTTGCAAGTTGGCTGGGATTTTTTCTTGAGTGTCAATTTGATTATCACGTATTTACCATTGCGACATTCAGTTGCAGGCGACATTGAGTGCGTTCAGAAGGTGGCAAAAGAGCAGAAACCGCTCGCGAGCGGCTCTGCAACTGCTCGCGAGCAGCTCCGGAGCTGCTCGGTTTGGAGTCTGCACCTGCTGAACGCTACTTCACCAGCTGATAAATCGACCAGCTGAAAGCTGACGATGACAATTTTAGACGTCAAGTGCCGAAAAGTGGAAAATACATTAATCCCACGGTGTCCATTACAAAAATCACGAACAACGTGAAAACAAATTCAGAAGCACCCGAAAACCAAAGAACTAGAAGCCGAAAACGGCGAAAACACAACAACCAATTTGATAACTGTCAAAACTCGGAAACTCGCAACATGAGCGTGAGGTTGAAAAAGAAGAAGAAGAACCTGAGCACTGAGCACTGATCAGTGAGCAGAAATATTTCTTGCTCGGTGAAATTTGATCATGATCACCCGAGCGGAAGTTGCTCAGTCACTTCTGAACCCGCTCGTTCTGAACATGTTCGCTGAGCGGAAGTTGCTCAGTTCCTTCTGAACGCACACATTGATCTTTGATCGTTTTTTGGCGTACCAATGACAGCAAACATATGTTCGCAAGTCTACTGGAATGCCTGTAGGAAATCAATTGGCCCGGGAGGCCAGCTACTTGCAAGGCGCCGTGCGGGTTTACTGGCCTGGCAGTTCACATATGCAAGTGACAGCTTGCAAGTTACTTGCAAGGCACTTGCAATGCCTGTAAAATGTACGTACTTGCACGGTCTACTGGCAAGTGTAAACGCTACTTAAGACTCTCAAATTTGAAAAAAAAAAAAAATTTAATTTTAATTTTTTTTTTATTTTAAATTTTTTTTTTTAATCTTATTTTTTTTTTAATTTTTTCCCATATTTTATTGTTCTAATGATTTATAATGAGTGTTTTGTGTGTTTAAAACTGATCAAAACGCTGTTGCACGCAGAGCGAGCGAAGCGAGCGTTCATGTTTGTGCGATACTGAGGGTTGCGATTCCTTAAGCGCGGAGCGAGCGTAGCGAGCGGAGCCCACGCAAGGGGATTTGCGAATATTTCAATTTTCCATGCCTCCAATATTCCAAACACTCAGTATAAATTATGAAAAAAAAATTAAAAATAAAAACAAATTAAAACTTATAAACTCAAATTAAAAATAAAATAAAAATTTTTTTTTTTTTTTTTGCAAATTCTTGACTTTTAGACTGACGCGAGTGAAAAGTGACAAAAATCCGAGTGAAAAATGGTTTCCCCTGCCGGGGCCCCGGAAACTAAAAGGTTGCCGTCGTTTTGTATGAAAATGATCTGAGTTTTGGTTGAATCGAAAGCGGCTAATATGTGTTATTCATTGTAAATCTCCCAAGCACACACAAGAAACTATTGCGAATCGACAGTCTCTTTTGTGGGCTCCGTTCTGAAACCCGGTTGTGCGACACAAACCAATATATTGTTCTGGTTTACGTAGAAGTTAGGCCAATGACAAGCAATGCTTGAAAACTTTAGAGGACACAATCAGGCCCAGCAAATTTGGTTATTCGGTTTATTTGTTGAAGTTCCATAAAACGACCCAGCTGTTTTCCAATATTTGATGATTTGAAATTGGACTCACTTCTCTAGAGACGATAGATACGCCCTCATGTATGCGATTTCAGTGGTTAAAAACTTTTCGATCGCACGAAATCGAAAATTTGATGGATCCCTTATCCCGTTTATAAGAACTATTTCATCGTTATTCAATTGTATACAAACTACAGGACACTATTCGCTATTTGCTTTTATTGAAACCTCACTATGTTCCTTTTTCAAATGTCTGTTCACAGACCAACGCTGTTTAAAAGTTTTCGCGCATATTTTACACTTATACTTTCTAACGTCTGAATGGGAAATCTTGTGATCTCGTAAAATTCGCTTCTTTTTGAACTTCTGGCCACAAATTTCACAACTAAAGGGACGATCTTCGCCATGCGATATGATGTGTTCTTTCAAGTATTTGGGACAAGCGAAAGATTTTTCGCAATGCGGACACTGCCTCTTCTCCCTATGCTTGAGCATGTGAAAAACCAATGCACTGCGATGTGTAAAATTCTTGTTACAAAATCGACATTTGAAACGTTTTACGTTCAGGTGAATGTTGACGTGATACCCAAGATCGCCTCCGTGGGCGTTAAAGTGAATGTTGCGTTCAGTCTTTTCAGAAAATGACTGCGGACAGAACGGACAAGTGAATATTCGGTTGGGATGAGCGTACTCTGTATGCGCATGATATGCCGTTATGTTATCGAATATTTGAAGACAGTACTGACACAAAGTATCTTTCGGTGCTATGGGATCACACTCGTCTTGGGAAAAGTCATCGTGCGTGCTCTGCTGCGAAGTTCCCGGTTGCGAGTTGGAACCGTCTTCCGTTAACTGATTGTTGTCCTCATGATGTATATCATCGACAGGACTGGTAAAGTTCTCCGTTGTTCTTTCTTCCATTTTCTGCAAATTACAAATTATAGTAATCCTACTCACATTGACTACCACAAAGTATTGTAGTACATACCTCGTCAATAAGTTCCGAGTCAGTTTCGATCTCGGACTTAACTCCTTCTGGTAGTAAGGTCTCTCCTTTAACGAGTGAGCTTACATCGCGTATATGTTGTTCAACATCGCAGCTATCCTGAGATCCTAATTGGTGCGTAAGTACGTGTTCTTTTAAATTCTGTGAGCAACGGAAACTTTCCTCGCAATGTGAACACTTGAAAGTGTTCATGTTCGCATGTTGCCGCAAGTGAAAGCCCATTTGGCTACTGTCCTTAAAATTCAGCCCGCACTCATTGCATCGGAATGGTCTCTCTTTCGTATGAATCGGTTCGTGGCGAATCAAATTAGTTCGTCGTACAAATTTCTTATCACAAACTCGACAGGCATATCGTTTCAAGTGAGTGTCCACGTGGTGTTCCAAAATATCTGGCATTGAGAAAGCCTTGGGACAATGCGGACACTTGAACGATTTTGCATGCAGGTGGTTCCCAACGTGGCGACTTATATCATTCGGGCACTTGTTATGTTTACGCGCTTTGACGTGGTGATTTCGCTTATCCCCTCGTGTGAAAGATTTAAGGCAGTGCGGACATGTGTATAGTTTATCACGGTGGGCATTTTCCATGTGACTATGATACGATGTTGTATCGCTGAACGTTTGGAGGCAGTATTTGCACAACATCACTTGTGGCACTTTGGGAACAAAGGATGTTTGGTCGCTCGAATACTTGGTCGAGTTATCGACCGCAATCATGTCGGGATGATGGATCCTGTAGTGCAGTCGATATGAGTCAATCCTGACGAAAGTTTTGCCACAGGAAAAGCAACAGAACATTCTACCAACTCTATCCGAAGCATCGGTTTGTTGTTGTTGATCGCCGTCATCGCACCGCCCGTCCTCAATTGAACCGATGGATTCGTCTTCATCCTGCAATTATGTACATAAATATACATTAGTCCGCTGAGTTTGGCCTGGGACTGTTATACATACGTACCTGGCTGCCTATACGCTCATCGTCAGTACCACCCTCGTCTAGAGGTTCCGATTTTGGCTGTATGACATCTTGCCGAGCGACATTCGACACAAAAGCGTCGTCTTTCGGAAGGGCGTGTAAATTACGGATATGCTCCCCGAAACTGGAAAGGTCGGGAAAATCTTGTTGGCACAGGACACATACGAAGGTGAAATCTCCTTCTCGGTGATGCAGAAACACTTCGCCGCATTTTAATCTGGTTTCGTCGAACAATTCGGCGTTGGCCAGGTCTTCTGTATACTCTTCTTTTACGATATCCTCCGCGTATTCGAAGGGCATTTTCTTGAGACTTCCGCGCTGTTTCCACTTGTTTTGTTCCGCGGTGTCCGGATCAACATGGGGGAATTCAGAAATGTATGATTTGTTGGAACGTAAGAAACCTACAGAAAAACCACTTGACTCTTTGACTTCGCTTGACTGACAGCAGAAGTGTTATACAGCTTTGACGAAAGGTTGAAGTAACGCCAGATGGCCTAGCGTAGATTAGAAGAAATTGGCTTAAGTTCATAACCACAGAGACATATAGAAGGAGAGGAAACCCCCATTCACTGTTAACAAAATTCTGGACGTAATTTCACCACATACGAACTAGTAAAAAGTAAACAGAGAGACACACGCTCTCCACTGCGCAACACCCGCACAGGCTATATAAAAGCACAGGAAGCACAAAAGATGTCATCCCCTCTCCTACTTCTCCTATTGGAACAATAACATTCCAGTCTGTCTCTCTGCCGCGGAACACCCGCCCGGTCCATATAGAGCAAAAGAGATGTCAAATTTCCATCCCCCTTCCTACTTCCTCACTTGTGCCGAATTGCTTCGTTTCTCTCGCTCTTTTTCATTTCCTCTGATTCTCAAACACAACCACGACCAAACATGGTATAGCTTCAAGTAAACTACTGCCTTTAATACTTCTAAATAAAAAACTAATTATGAACTGCTTTAAGGTGGCCACCCATTGACGAGCACAACCACGACCAAACTTCCATCGAACCATCAAATATCATAGAACGGTGGAAATAGGGGGAATTTTTTTTCCACACGTCCTATGAAATTGATGGTTCGATGGAAGTTTGGTCGTGGTTGTGCTCGTCAATGGGTGGCGACCTTAAGAAAACCGATTTATTACCCAACAACATTTTGTTATGACGCTCTTAAAGTGCTAACAATTCCTAAACTATTTAAATTAAAAGTTCTGAAATATGTATACACACATAGAAAAGAATTCCCCACTGAAACTACAACGGGACAGAGCACACGTAGGCAAGCGAGGCGTGCTTTATTCCAACCCAGATGTAATACGTCAACCGCTTCTTGTCATGCCTATTATAGCCGCCATACATTATCCGATCCGTCGTCCGATCGATCGGCCGATGGATCGCCACAAAATATCTGCCGATCTCCACTGCACACACACTGAGCGATTTTCGTGCGATGCGATAACGAATAACAATTCAAAAAATAGGTTATGATTCACTCCCAATCCAACCTAGATTAATTTTTGTTAACTATTTGGATGTGTGTGGTATTTTCGTATACCACATATTTGATATTTCAATTGCAGTGCCATTTAAATCATAAGAATCCTTGAAATTTCATAATTTAATAATTTGGTAATTTGACATTCACTTGCGATAATCACATACACTATCCAATCGATCGTCACCGATCGATCGCACGAAAATCGCACAAAAATATCGGCAGATCAAAATTGATCGGCCGATCGGTGCGATTTCCACATACACAGGCCGATCCATCGGCCGATATCGATTTCGGGTGACGGATCGGCCGATCGATCGGTGTGTGTATGGCACGTTTTACATAGAACCTAGGCTCTTTAACAGTTTACCACAAAACATCTCCAATCTGTTGAATTACAATTCTTTTAAGAAGAGTATTTTAGAGCACATTTCTAAATATGATTTAGAGCGCGTTGACACGATCAAACTACGATTTGACAAACTAGCATTTGATGAAAAGTTGAGCACCGTCCAACTACGGTTTGACAGAAGCACAAGACATCAAACCAGTTTGACAAGGTGTTGACACGTTCAAATAAGTGGTTTGTCAAACCGTAGTTTGATCGTGTCAACGCGCTTTAAACTATTGTACAATTAAAAATATTAAATTATCAACTTGCTAATAGTTACATGTAAATATAATGGAAAATGAATCACAAAATGAAAAGCAAAATACGCGATTACTTATGATGTACTTTTCTTTCGCACTGTGCACTGTATAAAATGTACACTTTCAGTTCCACAGCACGAGCTTAGCTCTTTGTGTAACTGCCAAATTAAGAAAGCTATATTATGTTATCACCCAAAATAATTTTTTAAATAACTATTTTTTAAATAACTATATTTTTTTTAAATAATTATTTATAAAAATGAAATTTTTGAATGAAATCATACAACATAATTTTTGTTAGGCGGCTATTACACAGGCTGCGCGCATGTTGGCTCACGTTCGCGTGTCGCGTTCACGTGTTTTATGTCAAACGGTTTGAGCCTATGGTTTGCAACCAAAGACGCGAATCTTTCAATATGACAAATGCTCGGCCATTGTCGCATCAACAAATTGAGTTCATTATTGTGCTTTAAAATGGATAATTAGGTAAGAAGTAAGAGCGCGTTGACATGATCAAACTACGATTTGACAAACTAGCATTTGATGAAAAGTTGAGCACCGTCCAACTACGGTTTGACAGAAGCACAAGACATCAAACCAGTTTGACAAGGGGTTGACACGTTCAAGTAGGTGGTTTGTCAAACTGTAGTTTGATCGTGTCAACGCGCTCTAAGTGGCAAAACAAACGACTGGGGAGTAGTAGGATGTGCATAGATACACATTTCATACTAAATTATTGACGTTAATACACAATAATGAATCCAATTTGGTGATACGACACCGACGCGAAGTTAGCCCCCCCAATCTTACGGAATACGAATTTTTCAGTTCAGATCGTTTGTCGGTCGTTTGTCGGTGATTGTCGGTCACTTTAAAACGTTTGTCGGTCCGTAGTTACTGACTTATAGACGTATCAAATATTTGCGTTAAGTTGGCCCCTCCTGAACTTAAAAATCGCCGTTAGGGAAAACAACTTGTTGGATTTCGATGCAAAATCGTTTGTCGGTCACGTTTTTCGTTTGTCGGTTCTGAAAAATGAGTATTTATATAAGAAATTAGTAATTAAAGTTTTGCTTACGAACTGTCAAGCGGTTCCCCGTAGAGCTTCTCTGTAAACGGAGCATGGTTTGGATCTGTGCTATGGAGAATTTCATATGCTCGGTGTAGACCTGCGACCAGCTGACTTGACGATCAGATGATTTGTGCCACCAAATATCTTGTATTTCTGAAATCTGAACCAAAAGGAAAAAGAAGAAGAAGCAGATTCATCGCGCCGTAAACGTCGTGTTGTAAAGTTGTGAACTTTCGTCAATTTACTGTGGGGATTGCGGAAGCTTACGACGAATACAACATTTACGACAAGGAGCGTGAATCCCCCTAAGGAGTTTTTCTGAAATGTCAAGGAAATGACTAACTTGTTGGATTTCAATTTGGAGTAATGAGCGAATTCGATATGTTCGTGGCGCTAAATCGTTTCAATCAACTCTCATCGAATTTTCGACCGTACTGCAGTTAGATATGCATTTCCCTTAACCTACCTAGATTGAATACAGCGGCAGCGGAGAAGGCAGATCTACCTGTTGTTGTTGCTGCCGCTGCTTTCTGCGTTCAATCTGGTTCGGGCATTGAAGTATGCGTATGCAAACCATTATAAATTTATAGTATGATATTATACATATTATTGTAAATGGATTAACATTGCTGTTCGTTCAGGTTATAATAAAAGGACTAGTTTGATTTTTCACTCGAGTACATACATAGTGACGATATTTATGTTGTTCCCCCGAATTCATTTGTCGTTTTCTAGGTTAAGGCCTCTGTACACTTCACCTTGAACGTGCAAATGAAATGAATTGCACCATGAAAAAAAAATTGCTGTGGAATGCACGGGGAATAAAAAAAATGAAATCTCAATGTAAAATTGTGAAAATATATTCAAAATGTAGTTTATCAAATTCTCCATTTACTCCAATACAATCCCCGCATGTAAAAAATCATTTTCACAGATATTTTCCAAGAAAACTTTTTTCATTTTCACGTTCACAATAGTTGCTTACGTTCAACTAAGTAAAAAATAATTCCTTGCTTCGAACACCTGAAAGGATTTTATGAATTGTTACGGTTGGTAGGCGGATTTCGGATTCTGTTCAGAACAAAACACAGATTTATTTTCTTTTGAAAAAAAAATTAGCATATGATAGAAGTTAAAAAGTAAACTTTTTTTAAACAAATTTTAAAAGCATTTTTTACTTTACATAGCATTTTATTGTAAACAATTATGAATTTTCGTATTTTAGGGTAAAGTATTAGCAGCAATTGGCACGATTTTAACATTTGACGTGCCAAATTTTATCGGCGGCTCATTCACGCTGAAAACAGAAAAAAATTAAATAATGATTCATGAGGTTACCGGTTTGTTACGATCCATCAATTGATTGACTTACCTCCTGATTGTCCATCCAGAGTAATTCCTCCTAGGCACCCTTAGTCACAGTTGAGTCATAAGAAATATTCATCGCCATCGGCCAGCATGAAGAAAAATTCACATATTACGGAATAGCATCGCTCAAGTTGTACAGTTAATTTGATGAGATCCTATTGTAACGATTTGGCTCCTCAAACATATCAAATCCGATGAACGTTTATTCCAAACTGAAATCGAACAAGATATTTCCCATTTCAGAAACCATTCTTCTTCTTCTTTTTTATTGGCTTCCAACAAATCCAACAAGATATTTGGCTATGGTGCAAACCATCTGATCGTCAAAATCAGCTGGTTGCACATTTACGCATATGAAATTCTCCATAGCACAGATCCAAACCATGGTCCTTTTACAGAGAAGCTCTACAAACGGGAGACAGTATGACAGCTCGTAAGCAAAACTTTAATTACTAATTTCTTATATAAATACTCATTTTTCAGAACCGACAAACGAAAAACGTGACCGACAAACGATTTTGCATCGAAATCCAACAAGTTGTTTTCCCTAACGACGATTTTTAAGTTCAGGAGGGGCCAACTTAACGCAAATATTTGATACGTCTATAAGTCAGTAACTACGGACCGACAAACCTTTTAAAGTAACCGACAATCACCGACAAACGACCGACAAACGATCTGAACTGAAAAATTCGTATTCCGTAAGATTGGGGGGGCTAACTTCGCGTCGGTTGATACGACAACAGCCGAGCATCTATCAAATTGACAGATTCGCATCTTTGGTTGCAAACCATAGGCTCAAACCGTTTGACACAAAACACGTGAACGCGACACGCGAACGTGTGCCAACTTGCGCGCAGCCTAAAAGTTATTTCACAAATATCTTTTATAAAAGCCATTTTCAAACAACTTTTCTGGCGTAATAGCCGCCTTAAAACGTGCCGATATCGATATCGGCCGATGGATCGGGCTGTGTATGCGCTTATCGTTGTCGATTTTTTTTACATTTCCGTATAATTTTTGGTCAACTGACATTTTGTAGCGGCCGATCGATCGGGCGACGGATCGGATAATGTATGGCGGCTATAAGACGGGGGTGTCATTTTCTAGGTAAAACATTAAATATTTAGATATGATGTGCACGTTACTTGTTTTTGTGAGTTTTCTGTCAGAAAACCGATATTAAAATGTTTGTTTTGGTTTCTGATTCCCCGCTGTATATAATGCTGTCAATATCCGCGTCCTATTGGTGGTTGTCATTAATAGTCCTGTTCTTTCTCTCTCCCACGAAAAATTAAACGCGCTCTTCTCTCGGCCCATAAATTTTGCTTATGGGCCACTCCAGTGTGACATACTCAAAGGACTTCACCACATTTTGTTTGTTCACAGATGATTGCCGCGCTGTCAAATTTACACAGTGCACATCCGTGAACTATTGTAAATATCAATTGCATCAGAATACTAAGCCCCTGGATAACAGATAATAGAGGTAGTATGTGAATATAGATTAAAAATGGATTGTAATTTCATTAGTAATGTATGCAGAATCGCGAACGAGGACCTATTTTCGAGTTGCAGTTGGCGGCCATCTGTTATTTAGCGTTCTACATGGCGGATTCTCGAAGTGCCAGGGGCGCCTCTATAAAGACGAATTCCTTGCATAATATGCGAAAGAAACTATTAACCATCGAAGAACGCAAGGTGAGAGCTACCGAGGGCATGAATGAAACGTTAAAGGAAACGAACAGGCTGCTTAAAGAGCGAAACGACTTGCTTCGGCAGCTAATAAATATACGCAATGTTGCCAATGGGTGTTTTGTCTTGAATTTCTTTTTAATCAACGTTTGTATATCGGCTCTTTTTTCAGAATATCAACTTAATTTACAATCAATACGGACTTCTTGTCGTCCAGCATACTGCGTGTGGTATTAGCAGTAGTAAATTTTTGCGAGAGTGACCGTGCATCCGCTGTAAGAAGGAGCTCGATTAGTTGACTATGTTGCTAGTTATGTACATAGTTAGAATATAATATTCTTATCTATATTTATAATGTGTTACGAAATAAATGTAAAAATAGTGTGAAGAAATCTGACTTTTAAGTTAGTTAATTGTTCATGGTATTGCAAAGGTGATAATATAACTAAAAAATTTACATGACTCATAAGCTATGGCACAATAGACCTTCCTCTTAGTTGCGCCACAACGGCAATTAGCATAATGATCGTACTAGTTAATCAGATTACGAAACAAGTTGTCCTAAGTTAAAAAATGGGGGGGGGGGGGGGGGGGCGACCGGTAGCGCAGTGTGTAGAGGCATCAGTCTCATGTTTGACTGCCGGCGTTTCGGGTTCGAATCCCGTCCACGACGATGTTCGTGGCCATGGATGTGCAGGAGGTGCATGCTGGCAACTGCATTCTCTGAAACCAATTTATGCCAACGAAACGTCAACTGGGCCACATGGAACAGTTGACGCGCTATGCCCCACAAGGGGTTAGGGCAACTGAGTAGTAGTAAGTTAAAAAATGATGAGTGAAACTGAAAAATGTCAAATGCAGAGTAAACTTTACGATATTTTCTCTTGAGATGCTACAAAGTTTGAATGAATAAAAAGTTGAAACTCTTCAATTTTCCTAGGTCTTGCATTTTATTCATCTAACTATAAAATATAGAAGTACGTCGGTCGGTCCTAAAGCGGAAATTTCCTGAGTTTTGTGAAAATTCTCCCTAATTTAATAGAGAGAATTCTCCGAAAAAGGCTAAAACCATTATGTTCCGCGGGAATAGACTACCTAACGCGAAAATGCCGGAAATTAAGCAATAAAAAAAAATTCTCCCTAATTTAATAGAGAGAATTCTCCGAAAAAGGCTAAAACCATTATGTTCCGCGGGAATAGACTACCTAACGCGAAAATGCCGGAAATTAAGCAATAAAAAAAAATTCTCCCTAATTTAATAGAGAGAATTCTCCTAAAAAGGCTAAAACCATTATGTTCCAAATTGAGTTGCCGCCGTGGGAAAGACGATTCCGCTTTTAACAATCCACAAGAAATTTTGGAACATAATGGTTTTAGCCTTTTTAGGAGAATTCTCTCTATTAAATTAGGGAGAATTTTTTTTTATTCCTTAATTTCCGGCATTTTCGCGTTAGGTAGTCTATTCCCGCTTTAGTTGGTAAGAACCTAAAACCCATCCGGGGGGATTCGTCGGTCCTAAAGCCGAAATTTCCTGAGTTTTGTGAAAATTCTCCCTAATTTAATAGAGAGAATTCTCCGAAAAAGGCTAAAACCATTATGTTCCGAAATTTGTAGAAAAAAAGCAGTAAAATATTGTCGTGAATCAGCAGTATCTTGTGTCGGTTCCGTTCATTGCGCCAGCTCCACGATCAAAATGTTGCATATATTGACTTGTGCATATATTTTCACATGTGCATATTTGGAGGCGATTACTAACCAGATCCAAATTTATCCTGTACAACCACCCCGAGGAGAATTCTTTATATCCGGATAGAGAGAATTCTCCAATAAAAGCTAAAACCATATGTGGAACATAATCCAATTTAATAGAGAGAATTCTCCTAAAAAGGCTGAAACCATTATGTTCCCCATATGTTCCTTTGTTAGTGCCTGTCCCTCCACGTGATCGCACTTGGAAATATCTAGCCTATACAAAACCCTGTCGTTTGTGCTCTCGGATAATTTTTATTTACATGTGCATACTTTTAGGCGATCACCAAGAAAACCATTCACTACACCAAAAAGACCTGCAGAAGTATGGCGATGTTTACAAATTCCCTCTCTTCTCAATTCCCCCTTTTAATTGCAAACGGCTTCCCACAATCTATCGATCTATGTTTATGCTGAACATAGTGAAATCCAATCTGCATGTTCGAAGCGTTGAGGATCGTAAAATTTGATTGAAAGGAAATCGGCAAATAAAAGGTTTTTTTTTTGTTTTTGTTTGTTTTTTTTCTCCAAATATGTATGTATCATAAGGATTTAACGTTTATCTAATATTTATTTTACATTAGATGGAAGTAGAAGAGTAAAGGCAACAGGCAACATTACACTATACACTAAGCCTAGCTGTTGTTTGGCTTGGTATTCCCATTAGCATGCCTATTTTATAAATACGCCATCCATTATTCAACTATTGGGGGCGCATTTGTTCGGTCGGGACTGGCCTGCTCCTGGCAAAATATACTCCTACGTGTAGACGCGACGCGAGCTAAGAAGTGTAGGAAGTAAGAGACTTTGGTGTATTTGATGAGATAATTACGCGAGTTTGTCGTTCGGAAATCAAAATAGATTCATATTTAAAAGAAAATATAAAAAAAAACGCAATAAAAGCAACAATACAAACAAGTGTAGTGGTGACGAAACAATTCAACGAATAAGAAAAAATTTAATGGATATAAATGATATGTGTTGGGTTGATGTGTATTAGTAAACATGTTTAACAAGTTAGTAAAAATTTCGGCTGTTATTCGTCTCCTTTAATAAATACAAAACTTAATCTTTGACTTGATCGACGCGCACGCCCCACAATCAGTTATTTTCCCAGGAATACGGAGCAATAATGATAAATAATATCAATTAATTTATTATAAAGACAGTTTATCGATTGATGTTTTGTACAACGGTTGAAGTGTTTAGTGAAATTTTTGTTGAAACCAACAACCAACGAAAAACTGACAAACAACATTCGGGAAGTATGTGTTGATAAACAACGGCATTTATTGTTAATTTTCCCGACAAGAGTTCAGTGAGTTCAAAAAAAAAAGTTCCGATTGATGCTAAAGTGATCTTTTCCCCTTCTTGATTTTAATTTAATTTATAAAATACATATTCGCGCTTTTATGATAATACGGTACCTTTGCTGGAAGATTGGCAACATTGGGCTGATAAAACCGAAAGGAGTATATAGATTTGAGTCAAGTAAGTACCTAAGTACATGAATTTGTACTCGAATACATAATTTTAGTACGTATAATAATGTGCTGTTGACATAATTTTATGGGAATTGGAAAAATATGCATTCTTGTGTAACATAAGAAATTAAATGACGTGACTACTTACGCGCGTACACGACCACAACCCTGTTCGAATCATCTATCTGCAAAGATTATTTTTCAAATAGATGAGAAAATGTGCTAAACTAGTCCACAACAACTACTACAGGCGAACTACGTAAAGCTTCATGCTAACTGAATTAAGTAAATATGCAAACTATGGGTTTGAGGTGAAGACACCTCACCAATATGGTTCGTTACGGAGTATATTACTCAAATCCATGGGTGGACACTGCCCATGAACACATTCTAGGAGAATTACACAACCCATCTCGGGTGGACCGATCTCGCTAGAATCCATACTGGCCATTCAGACCTGGACACCACAACCCGTCCGGGTGGAACCGTCCCCTCTGAACCATCCCAGGATGATAAACCGACCCATCACAGGTGGAAATATCATCACCGGGGACACTAGCTCAGGATGACTCACCGGAACTTTCACAGATGAAGTCATCTTGCCCTGAGTAGTGCTATCGCTAACTAACCAAGCATACTCAGGATGGCTCACCGGTACTTCCCCAGGTGAAACCATCTGCCCTGAGAACTGGTATCTACTAAATCACTAAACCACGCATACTCAGGATGGCTCACCGGTCCTTTCCCAGGTGAAGCCATCTGCCCTGGGCAGTGGTATCAACTAACGACCAAACACTCATCACAGGTGTAATGGCCTCACTAGGGCAATCACATGCCAAAAGCACAAACGGCACAAAAATACCAGGCACCATTAACATGCACTATAACTAATTAAACACAAAATCCCAGTGATCACTCACCTTCTAAACCTGCAACGTTAAAAATAAAATCGTCCAACACAAAAATGTCACAATAACTAGCACAAGCACAACTAGAAGGTTTACACTCGAATGAGAATACGATCTCGATTCTTCATGTGCTGACCCATAGCCTAAACCAAAGATATTTACTCGGTCCCATAAACAGAAAGGGGCATAAACACTTCCTTTTGAAGTGGAAATTGAAAAACATGCATGAAAATCGAGACAGTTCGAATTTCAATGAACTATTTTCTTTATTCCTACGTTATCTTTTACATTCGGCCATCCTAAACTAACTCGCCTCGAGTTACTATTACTAATCGAAAGCATTGTCAGGCTCATCAATTACTACACCATCTTCTCCGCTTTCGCTACAAGTGTCATCCGAAACTCCTTCTGGTGGAACCCATGGTTTCATTCTGTCCGTAGAAACTATCCGTTCATAACTTCCTTTCTTCGTTGTTCGGTGGCTATCATCCATATCACGCACATTATAGCGATCATTCGGAAGCACAACTTTAACAATCATTGGACTTGCAAAAGGTGACAACAATTTCCTGCTCACGTTCAAGGCAACTTCATTTTTCTCGATTAAGACCAAATCTCCTTCCTTATATTTCCTAACGCTCTTTCGACGTCTGTCAAAATACTCCTTCTGACGCCGTTGAGCAGCAATGACCTTCTCTACAGTTTTCTCCCTTTCGGTAACAAGATCCACCATAGTTTGCGCTGTTGGTGTAATTCCTTCTCGTAAATTAAAGTCACTTCCGCCTCTACTTTTGTACCCAACCAGAAGTTCACTTGGGGCTTTCCCTGTGCTATTATTTCTGCTGTTATTCAAAGCTAGCTGCACCTCCGTAATACTTTCGTCCTAACGTTCCTCATCGCTAACTATTGTTGGAAGTATACTAAGAATCGATCGATTAAGTCTTTCCGCCTGCCCGTTCGCTCGTGGAGTCGCTACCGAATTATTTGTGTGTTGAATATTGTTCTGATCACAAAAAGATTGAAACTACTTCGACATTAATTATGACCCTTCATCAGTAATTATCGTCTCTGGAGGTCCGAAAATGGTAAAGATTTCTTTCAACTATTGAAACTCATTTTCCTCCAGATCTGTTCGCTTCCACTTCACCGACTTTTGTAATAGCTTTGTTAAGTGGTTTAGCAATATTAGCGTAATCCTAAACAAAAACTGTCGAAATTAGCGTGTTAGACCCAGAAATTGTCTAACGTTATGAACACTCTTTGGTGTCGGAAAGTCTTCCCTTGCTACTATTTTGTCTTTTCCAGGTTTAGTTTTACCTCCGCTGATTTCAAATCCATGGAAAATAGCCGTCGTCATCAAGAATGTACTTTTTTTATATTCAAAGTAATTACTTCTTCTCGAAAAAAATATTAACCGTTCTCCTAATTCCCTCTAATGCTTCCGGTATTGTTTTCGCATGCAGCAAAACATCGTCTAAATAAACTGCAGCGATGTCATTAATTGGCTTTAAAATGTTGTTCATAAACCACTGGAACATTCTAGGCGCATTCGTTAGTCCAAACGGCATTCGGTTAAACTCATACTGACCAGTACAAGTCACGAAGGAGGTAAAACGTTTCGAATTTTCTTCCAACGGAGTTGGATGGTAACCGGATAGTAAATCAAAGCTAGAAAGATATTTGGCGCCCTGCAGTCTATAAATCTGATCATCAATACAGCGTAATGGGTAATTATCCTTTACTGTCACCGGTTATACAGGGTTAGAGAAATAACAAGCTGTACAACAACATAAACCTTTATGGGTTGACGTTCTGCCCTGGTATTTTATCCTGTGTAAATTTACACTCGATCGAACAAAGGGCGAAGGCTACATCTAGTGTTCGCGCCTGGAAGTTCATTCGTTCACTCTATTTGCGCCTCATTTCGCTGTAGTGGAACTCCATATTTTTTGGATTGGAAAAGTGGTTTTGTTTAAAATATTGGGAAAAGGAATCTATTCGGAATCAATAAGTTTTTTAAATCACAGTCGCATTATACCAGCTTAATGTTTGCTCTTGATCTATTAGAATGAAAATTACTTTAATATTGTTGGTTTTCAAACCTTTGGATTATACAATCATCTATAATGCTTTTCTGCCCACACTATAATGGGTCAGCTATATCGTCTTTTTTGCAAATACTTCACCTAATCATCGTCTTTTTACGCATCACTTCGCCTAATCTACACTTGACCAGGATAGGGGCAAAAAAACGCACCTAAATTGTGTATTTAGGTGATATAACCCCTAAGTGGATAATAATTGGAGACCATCAGGGCCTACAATTTTTTCCGGTTATGGGGTCCGCTGAAAAGAACGCCGACATTTTGTTTGGGGCAAACTTCCAATTTTTTTAAAGAATAAAATAAACGGACCGCTAGTGACGTTTAAAATTTTTAATCACACCCAGATCCAGACCCGCATTTTCTTTTGCGGTAAACCGCAAGTAAGTGAGCCTCCGAATGCCATGGAAGCACAATATTGCGCGTTACCACTCAACGTCTAGAATTTGTGTACGTCTAGAATTCGGTAAATCAAAGAACAGTGGGATGGGTAGCCACTGTTTCCGTTGGTGTGTTGAACGTTCGGTTCCAGGATTTGCAGGCAGCCATATTTCTCAAACACCCTGCTCCTATCCTAGGTCTAGACGGCGAAGGCCTCCGAAATACAGCGTGTTTCATTGTGGGTACTACTTCTACTATTTGCGTTTAACATATAGAAGTGGTTGTTACTTACATTTCACAGGGAGTTCTACATGACAAACATATTAACCCATTAATATCTGGAATAACCGACTGCGCGCAAATATGAAATATGCTGAAATGCAGTGAATTCCCTGCATCATGCAACATGTCTTGGAATACGAATGTAACATACATTTCAGCTGTCATCGCAAAATATCACAAGAAATTATGTTCGAAAGCATATCTTGCTACTAATTTACATGTTGCTCGAGTGATCCCAAATAAATATGTATGCGCAAATGTGGATTTATGATTGTGACGTTTAATTTGGCGCTGCTAAGGTGATGTGGTGACGACGTAGCCATCCTAATTCGTCCCAAGGAACAAAATAATTAATTGGTCCGTTCGTGGCGTTGATCTGTTGAAGGTTTGCCAAAATGAAGGAGGCGGTCAATGAATTTGTGGGAGGAGGATGTTAGCAGTAATTCTAGGGGTACATTAGAACGAAATGTTTTTATCGTAATTAAGTTGTTTACTACTATTCAGCCTAATAGTTCTTGTAAAATGATTTACATAATATATTTCAATATTTCGTCGGGTTACTGCAAAAACAAGCTAACTCCATTTTTGTCATTTTTCAGTTAATGGCAGTTTCCTGCTTAAAAAGTGCTCTACTATATACTGTCAAAGCAAGGAAAAGGTCTAATGCCTGTAAGAGGGTGATCTGTTTGGGTAAACAAAAAGTCAAGTTACTCTCGACTACTTCGAATTCAACCAAAGAAAGACAAGAGCACATTTACTTTATTTACATACTTTAATATGATATTCTTGTACACCCCAAAAAAATATTTCTGGATCTGCAAAAAGAAGCTATGTGTCACTTATCTGAATTCGCTATAACCTTAGGCAGTTCCAAGGATTTAAATTACGAGTATAATAAACAAACTAGCTGCCAGTTGACTTATTTTTGAATGTTTTTTTTTGGTAGAATATTCAAAAATGCGTAAAATTGGAGGCACTTAACGTATTTTACTTGTACCATTTATATTGCGTTGGGTTGTAATGTAGCGTGCTTGGCACCGCGGGCTTGGCGTGAATTTTGCCCTGGCTGTACTAATTAATCTGACGTTAACAACCACGATAATTTCTTCCAATGATGACCAAAATTAATTCCTTTTTTAAATTCGGACATTGTTCTTTTGTGTATTTTATGGTTTTTTTCTCAAATAAAGTTGAATGATTACTGGAATATTGGTTATCGTTTTAAATCAAACATTTTACTTTGTTACCATTATATTACTTGGAAGTTACTACAGTTAGGCCCGTTTCCTCAATGTCTGGTTAACACTAACCGGGAGTTTAATTTATCGAATCGATAAACTAAAACGGTTAATACGAATTAGTCAGCTAGATTTTTTTACGTTTATAAATTCAAATGGGTACATTGAAATAAGTGAATAATTGATTAATTGATTATTAACTCATTTCAATGTAGAAGCATTAAAAATTCTACCTAACGAATTCGTATCAGCCGTTTTAATTTATAGATTCGATAAGATGTTTATAGAGGAATGTTTTAAACATTCAGCTTTATTAAATCCGCAATGTGAATGTAAATAAGCCTTTAAACTGATTTCTCACGAGTTCACAGTGTTAAGTGTTTCGTGGGCTATGGTATCCTTTATTCTTCCTATTGACTCTATAAAAGAATAATTGTGGTCATAAATCCAATTTTTTTCGCTCATTATTTCGTACGCTGATTATTGTTGGTTTTTATTTTTGTTTCTAAGAAATTTCATCTTTCATCTCACAGGGCTTATTGGCTATGCAAAAAATCAAACAGGAAACATATCCTCTGGGACATTTAGGTAAGTTATAAACATATCTAGTTAGCTATAAATATTTTATTTAAAACGAGTCGTCCAATTAATGCATTAATTGCAATACTGTTGATTTTCTAGAAACGTACAAGTAACCGACATTTCTCATTTACATGACCCAATTATCAAATTTCGTTCACGATTGCAAAAAATATTCTTCGACGACTTTGTTTGAAGAAGCTCAATTGCCAATTTCGTTTTTAATTGTGTCAGCAAATTTGATAGATAGTCCCGAACAGTAAATAAAGGCAAATGGTAATTATACAGAGTGTCCCACAACAACCGCATAAGCGCTTCACACAACGATCCCCCATGTAATTCCGGGGGTCTTGTTGGTCTTGTTTCGTTTTTTCCAGTTCTCAACCCTTTCCCTGTTACAGGTATTCACACTCTTTGCAAATCTTATTACTAAAAAGCGTTATAACTAAAGAAACTACAGAAGCTAGAATACCCAAATAGTAACTCAACGTAGCTAATAATTTACTCTAATTCACTCTAATCGCTAAAATGTATTCAGGAAAACCGTACTAACCGTTTAATAGTGATAGATTTGTACGTGTGTAAAAAAATAGTTTTCATCACTTCCTACATTTAATTTTCTACATACATAATGGAGGTACTTGTCCAGTTCCAAAAATTACTTCTCTATTTAATTATAATCAAATCTTGCTAACATAATTTCCTCTTAATTAGTCGTTTAAATGCAGAAAACGTTTCTTTAGTGGCGAATGTTCTTTTTCGAATCACCAGCGAGTCACCCTGAGCGAATATACAGGGTGTTACTAGTACAGAGGCTCAAACGAAAATGGGAGATAGAGGAACTTGTCTTGAGTAGAAAATCGTTCCACACATACTTCCGGTTTTGCACCGTCAAGGAGATAGCGCGATTTTAAGGACGAAGGATTTTCATCGTACCTGTGATCACTCTTTGATCTCTAACTTGTGCTGTACTTAACGTAACATAATAATTCTGAGCTCGTTGGAAAGCACACAAATTGTTCTTTCTAATTGCTATCAACTGTGTCAACCAGTGTTATAGTTTTTAAGAAAAATTAATTTAAATGACACAAAAATAATAAAAAAATAGAAAAAAAAATAAAAAAAGTCCTGTTTTCTCCAAAAAGGACCTGATAAACCACCAAATTTTATCACATTTTCGGAAAGCCCATAATTTCTTCATAGGTCGAATTGTAAAGGAGCGGGACTACCAGTTATCAAGCACGTTCCCTTAAAGTAAATCTGGTTTGACACCCGTCACTCGCCAATGGAGTATGATTAATAATAGTGAGGACGAAATGAAAGAGTTGAAGTATGTTTGTCACGTTTATTTATTGTATAACGTTTGGAACTGGTCATTTGAGATGTAGCGTATCCTAAAGTACTAAGAAAGAATGTTTTGCAAACGGAATGCCTACTACCGCACTCATCCTTCAAGAAATATGTTACACTATATTTTCGCCGTGAGTCAATTTTTTCAGATGTTTTCCTTTTTACTTCATATTTTTCAATATTGTGTAATAAAAAGCTTTTTCGATCTACAGCAGAAGCTTCCCAAAAAGGGGGAACCCAAGAACCTCCTCCGCCTCTCAACCAGGGCCGGACAGTGACAGAGGAGATGGAGTACGCTGTCCTCCTCATCCACGTCATCACAGCTCCCGCAGTAGTCATTGTGAGGAATGCGAAGCCTCCAGGCAAAGTCTCCTATAGGGCAGTGCCCCGTAATAGCCCCCACAACTCTGCCAATGTGATTCCGGTTTCATTTAATGATCCGGTTGACCGCTAGGAAAAGCATACAAACGTAAAACCGGTTTTTAAATGTTAGGACCGGACAGGTCTACCTATGCGATTTCGTCGCTCGCGAGCTGTTATCGACTATGCGTGGTCTTGACATTGCTATAATTGTTTGCATTGCGATTGCCGCAACTGACAGCAGCTCTTCGCCGATTCTTGCCAAGGTCTTGCCCACAAGGCACCAAATCGCCAGTATACAGTCTCTGTGTTCAATTTTTTCAGAAACTGGAGTAGGTCCTTGGCAAGACTTGCAAATCTGAGTCGGCAAATTTTATCGGTGGCTTATTTACGCTAAATGTAAAGTACAAGTGGTCTGAAAATTTGAAAAATTAAATGATGATGTATCATAGTAGGTTGTTAACTATCTAAAGCGGAAATTTATTCTACATACAAAGCTCCAGTTTCACTGCACAGCGCTTACGGAATATTTTCCGATTCTAGCGAAGATGATTTGAAATGCCCGAAGGTGTTGTTGAGGACCTCAGTGAAATGCAGTCTCCACCCTAGCAGTTGGCGTTTCATTCAACCGTAATAAATTGTGCCCTCTTTGATCATTCAGGAGGCAGCAGCATAGGATAGAGAGATAGAGAAAAGGATTAAAATATGGTCGGCACGACTCTTGGATGCCTTGTGACCGCTATGATCGAATGGCCGTTAATTAGGCATACGATCTTCTGATCAGATTTGCCCATTGATTAGGCATCTGATCAACTATTAGCTGATTGCCCTGCCAATGGGCACGAGTAATAACACAATTGAGGGTGTGTAGTGCTACATTGCATAATACATCAGTACAACATATTAAAGCGGTAGACACAGCACTTGTATGAAGTGCGGATATATTCGTACAAAATATGAGAACGCTCATTGAGCTCTTGAAAATCGGCAAAACCATGTCTGCATCTAAAATTTACATTAAAATATAATGCAGGTGGGCCATTGTAAATGTGTTTGTTGTTCTTTCACAGCTCAATTTAAAAATGGCCCGCAGGCAATGCGAGAGCTGCGGCAAGACCGGGCACTCAACAACAGGGTCCACGAAATGCGATAATTACGAACCGCGACAAAAGAAGGCCAAAAAAGTAAAGGTCTTTGGCGAATGCTCAAGCTGTCACAAAACGGACCACACCACAAGAAGGTCCGAAAAATGTGACAACCACCTCCCCCCGCAGAAGAAAAGGTTTGCACCAGATTCTGTGGGGAAATTGGAGGAAGCATGGACCTTGAAAGCAGGGTTTGCAAAGTTTTGCCTAGATGAGGCAATACGAAAGAAAATAGATGAAGATGTCGTCGAATGTAGCGACTTAGCTGTAGAGGCATCTCGGTACATACATTTCCATTACATGGAAATGTTAGATGTTGCTAGACGCCCCACAACATCAGGGACGCCGCAGACTTCCAGTTGGCCCACCACACCAGTGACGCCAACGGAAATCTATGCATTTTTCCGCGATTTGTGTGGGGCAAGGCGAAAAAAGAAAAGTACAGAAACAGAACAGAAGAAAAATGAAAACTATTTCAAAATACGGGCCGAGCAACGTGAATACGATTGTAGCGCCCGTTATTATCTATTGAAAGATCTCGCGACGCAATACTTTACGGCTTGGAAGAATTGCATAGTCGTGCACGCACGCCAGCGGCTCGCGAGGTTTGGGTATAACTTCGTGAACGCCGATCTTCGCGCCGATATTGTTGAAGCCGAGAGGGATGGTCGTGACCCAGGGCGGGAGGAAAAAGATCTCATGACCATGCGGGAGTGGCACATACGGCTGGAGACAGAGCTATTTTCGAGGACATACGATCCCATGTCGGAGGAAACTTACCGGTTGTTGATGCGCCTGCAATGTTTTGGAAAGGAACACCTTTTCCGACACATTGAAAGCAGTTGGTGGGAATTGGTACCGATCATGTTTCGTATCGGAAAAGAATCTGTGTCTCCAGACGGAAGGAGATTAAAATCGTTCACGATCATACCGGTGTATAAGTGGGGAAGGAAACACGTTCGCTACATAAGCTCCGCACTTTATGATCTGTTAAAGTCAATAGGACTGGTGGGTGGCAAACAAATGGATTTCACTGCAAATAGTCCGGAATATTGGTGGAAGTATTTCAACTTGCGAAGCCTTAAGCAATGTGGCACGTTGGATACTCCCACCAATGAAATCCATGGACGGACAACGTTCGGATTATCTTTTTCCACCAATGGTGTAGACGTGTCCCTTTTGATGAATCGGTACTCCGATCATCCCCCACAGTATACCGAAATGCCATCAACATCGAAGGGACCGAGAACGAAACCGCCCGCTTTACAACCCGCGAATTCCGGCACTTTGAACGTTAGCGCTTACCAACAGATAATCGGTATCGACCCCGGCGTGGTAAACTTCATCGGCGCGTGCAGTTTTCACGCCGAGGAAGGGCACAAGAAATTTCTGTTGAAGGGCGCAACATTCAAAGAAGGAATGTGCGGGGAGAGAGCTAGGCGGCGAAAACGGCAGAAAATAATTGGTTGGTTCGAGAAAAAGTTGCTGCACAAACGACAGAGGCGGGAGGCGCTGGCGCATGAGCAGGAGGTGGCGGAGCCAGCCTCACCTAAGTGTTCCAGCGATTATTTGACATTCGCAACCGAACAACAAGCGCTCCTCGAAGAATGCCAAAAGAGGTATGGACGGAGGACTGTGACGCGGTTGAAGTGGGACGCCTACATACAACGAAGGCGAGCGATGGACATAGTTGTTGGAAGACTTTTGCGTGATGGTGGGACCAAAAACCTCGTCTGCTTGGGCGACGGTTCCCTGCAACATGGCGTCTCTTACGGCCGCCGTAAGAAAGCGAGTTTCAAAGCAATAGAAGCTGCCTTCAGACGCCATTGGAGTAACCCGAAAGTGGTGAACGTTGACGAATATCGGACGTCAGTGACGTGCAGTCAATGCCTCCGGTGGAATATGAAGAAACCGCCAAAGAACGAAGTGAGAACGTTATACGGCGGCAGGCGAGAACGGATCAGCCAGCACAGATTTCTAATGTGTGAAAAGTGCAGAAATGAAAGAAATGTGTGCTGGAACCGTGACGTCAATGCCGCCAGAAATATAGTTCTTGCGGCGTTCGGCATCCGCGACTACCGGGGTGGAAATAACACGGCGAATGAAGTAGAACGGCTGTCCCTAATGCATTTTTTACATGAGTCTTTGGGACCACAAATACCAAAGGTTAGCAGGAATCCCGATGCACAAAAGGATATAATGTCGAGAATAAATAAAAAACGGTATTTAGGTCTTTGTGCATTGGGAACGAATTAGGATTAGACAGTTGTGGAATTGTCCTCCATTTGCTTTCCCTTCCAGTTAAATTCGAAGAAGCAATTATCAATTTTCGGATATGAAAATGGTCCCCTGACGATCGGAATACTCTTCATATGCGAAAATTGTCAGTTGTCTATGCAAATTCAAGCGGAAGAGGAAGCAATTGGAGTAGAATTCGAGAAACGCCAAATCCTGGTTCGTTCGCAGGAACGCAGCCATTGATATTGGAGAATTCGTTTCAAATCGATGACAGCCGTCATGTCAATTGATAATTGGTAGTAGCGGTGTGGCGGTATACAGCGGCTCACAGCTTATTTTAAGCAGTACGTAAAAAATATGTAACTCACTATAAAAACTAAAGTAGAGGAGATATCAACGTTATTTAAAGGCAGGTTCTAATGCTTAAGCTGATAGCTGACTTGATCTTCATTTAAGTAACGTTGATATCTTCTCTACTTGAGTTTGTATAGGCAGATGAAGATTTTTTTTACGTACCGGTCGAAATAAGCTGTGAGCAACTGGAGCAGTTCACGATCTAGCACAAGCACGGCCGAACCGTTCGCTACCAACGCAGTGGAGTAGCGTGCAACCAACAGAACACCACCAATTGGTCGCACGCAACGAACACACATTGTTTACGGGTGGTTCGGTCGTGGTTGTGCTCGGTCGTGTATGGCGGTCGGTAGCAACTCAACCATGACTCAGCTACTGAAGCTCAACACGGACCCGACAGGCGTTTAGGTAGTGAGCATGCATCGAAGCACATCTAAATTTATAGAAAAAGGATCTCATCATTTCCACTGTTCCATTCGTTTTGACGTGGTCAGATGCATGCTCGCGGCCGAAACGGATGTCGTGTGCGGCGAACTGATAGTTGAGCCATGGAACTCGAACACCGAGAGGTTTCAACTTAGCAGAAGCTATTTGCCCATATTTCGCGATACGGCTCCGTGTAATGGTCGCCACACACGATCGCGCACAACCAAGACCAAACATCCACCCAACCAGCAATTGCATGGAACAAGTGAGTGTTTTTTCTAGCTCGGGCGTTTTATGAAATTGCTGATTGGTGGAAGTGCGGTAGTGGTTGTGCGCAATTGTTTGTGGCGATCCAATGTACTATGCAGTTCTTCTATACCGTAAAGTGTTGCCCCGACTTGATTGTACTTTTCCCACGCAAATCGCGCTAAAATAGCAACATCTAACATGAAGTGGGAATGGATGTACATAGATGCATCGATAGATGCAGATGCATTATATGCCATCTGCATTTATTTTCATGATTGTCTCATTTGGACACAATTTGCAAACCGCGTTTGTCCATGTTTTCATAAGTTTCTCCATTGAATCCCGGGGGAAGTGGTTTTCATATTTTAGGCTTTCGTGCATGTCCGTTTTGATGTTGGACAGCGAGTCGACCTTGTAAGTAAAAATATAAAGTACACAAATACATAGGTAACGATGTTTAACCTTCCCGAATTTTTAATTTATAAAAATCAGGATTGACTGCGCTGCAAGCTTGAAAGTAAAAGGCGGCTCGGGTGGGAAAAGTCGTAGTTGTCGCGCCCATGGCCCTGGAGAACACGTAGGTATGCTATTGTTATTTGTTAACGCTAAGGCAAAATGAAAGAATTCATAGAAAAATCCGGAAATTCATTTTCATTTCTTTCATTTCATTCATTCAGGTTATTTGGATTATACAATATTTTGGCAATACAATCCTTAGGGATTAGCCATCGATCCTGGCTAGGAGCCCCACCTGTGGACTTCTGTATACAGCGTTCCTGATCTGGATCACCGGTGCACCATAAAATGACATGCTACCCAAGAAAAAAAAATTCAAGGTATAATATAATTTCTTTATTTTATTCAAATTTGTCGATTTACAACGATTTCTCCTGTCGAAGGAGAACTTTTCCGACCGTTCCGCGCTTGCTAAAAAACTGTCAAAAATACTTTTTTTTCTCTTCTCTAGAAAGTCCCTCTTAGCTACATTATTGTATTCACATCTACTTGAGAGGTTAAAGCTACGTTTACAATTCAAATTCTTGCAAGTCAGCAGTTTACATTATACTACAAAGGGTAGGTGTGCTTTTTTTTGACATTCCTGAATGGATATTTCTACACGTTTATCTTTTCCACATTGCAGCAGAACGTCGTGACACTACCGCGGCCAACGAGTTGGACACCACCACATGCTGGCCTCAAACGCTTAAAAGTGAATCTGGGGTGGACAACGTCAGAGCTGCGACGGACACCAAGTCACGGCGTTCCAAGCCAAACGCGGGTTGTATTCTCGGACATTGCACTATTCGTCCGGGTTAAAATCGACCTGCGGCGAAAAGGATACCTTGTTTTGGCTTCCTTGGAGCGAAAAGAAGTCGAATAACTTCCTTTTGCTCTGCGGCGAAAACAAGTTATTCAAATCGCGTCCTAAGGAAATAATAGGTTTCCAAAGGGACAAGCGCATTGAATGAAGGACATGAAGACAAAGATTGGCTATCGTAAGTTTCCACCAACCTCGCTTCCTCTTGCCGTTATCTTTGATATTTTTTTTAGGTTTTTTTTTTCTGATTTTGCGAATAGGGCTGGAGACCAGCCACACCTTATCTCTTGGGAGTATCTCGGACCACAATTTTAAATACTATTTTTTGAGTCTCTAATACGCCTCCAATAAAAGTTTCAGCACTGCAATGAATTCTGTTGGTGCAAATATATAATGAATTATTGATTTGTACATGGAAAATGTGGGCGATTCCCGGCGTTCCATTGCCCAACCGAAAAACGCATTAAAATTAATCTCCATTCCGGGCCCGAGGGCGAAAAAAATTATTTTCAGAAAACTAGCCGTAAAGTAAAGGCAAACTGTAACTATAGAAATACACTATTATTAACCTATTTCGAGAAGATACCAAAATTCCATAATTTTCTGTGCTAGTTGAAAGCCACCTTCCTGTATATTTCTAAGTGTAACGGTCTCGAAATGGTAAGGGGGTGGGACAAATTATGATCTTATATTTAGCCATCTACCTCTCTTCCCCTTTTTTCAAAATTGATGAAAATGCCAAAAATGGAATGTACTCGGTGTTACATTTCTCATGATACCCCACTTATACCAGATGAAAAAAAATGTTGACCTTCATTTCCCCTCCCTCCCCTTAAAGTTAGCCTATTACGACGCAGGCGAATTAGAGTAATTCTATGTATTTTCACAAAATTTCATGTATGTAGCTTCAGTCGTTCATGAGATATTATATGGACAGACAGACATTTGACCGATTTCATAAGGGTTTCGTTTTTACTATAATACAAATCCCTAAAAAGAAAAATTGGAGAAGCTTTAGTAGTTTTTGTAAAAAGGTGCATTACCTAGATGAATCTTACTTAGGAAAAAATGAGGCTTTGAATGCTTATAATTTTGATATTGTTTGCTCGAATTCAATAAATGCACGATGTGTACTGGCAAGTGACACGCCCGCGAACATATCGCTGCGTAACCTGAATTCGTTGAATATGGAGCACACGATCAACGCGCCTCATGGACACGCTTGTGGTATGGCTAAATCGGAAGTTGGTCGATTATATGTTAAAATTTTTTTTTTTTTTTTTAAGAAAATTTAATGTCGTCAGAATATGATGACACAGTTGACATGAGTGCTGAGGGTCAGAAGATAAATGATGAAGGAATATTTCAATGAATCGACGTAAAAGCAGGCCGGTATTAAAATATTTTTCTTGTTCAAATCAATATTATTCTGCTTGCATTTCCTCTACTCTCACCTTTCTGTTCGCACGCCTTAAGGTCGCCACCCATGAACGAGCACAACCACGACCAAACCTCCATCGAACCATCAAATATCATAGAACGGTGGAAATAGGGGGAATTTTTTTTCCACACGTCCTAGATGGCTCGATGGAAATTTGGTCGTGGTTGTGCTCGTCAATGGGTGGCGACCTATAGAACGGTGGAAATATGGGGAATTTTTTTCCACGCGTTCTATTAAATTGATGGTTCGATGGAAGTTCGGTCGTGGTTGTGCTCGTTCTTGTGTGACGACCTTTAGATGACTCCGAATCAAAGAAAGAGCAGCAAACAAAAATGTATTAATCAATGTCAGAAGTGCAGTGAAAAGGTTATTTTAGATTATTAAATACTGTATTGCCCCTTTTATTTACAATTATTCACCACTTTCAGAAAATAAAAGGGAACATTCTCGTCATATGCAATCTTATTTACCTGTCAAATAGCAAGGAAGAAAAATTTTACAAGTTAACTTTGTGTAGAGAAAACAACTCCAATATTCTGGGCAAATTAAAAGAAACTCTCGCCGCCCAATCAATGCATTAAGGCGAGACTTGATCTGAATCGTCTCGTTCATCCCGATAGGTAGCCTGTGTGCACGATTCCAAGTTTTTATACTTAAGCTGCGCGCACGTTGGCACGCGTTCGCGTTTTGCGTTCACGTGTTTTATGTCAAACGGTTTGAGTCTATGGTTTGCAACCAAAGATGCGAATCTGTCCATTTGAGAAATGGTCGGCTGTTGTCGTGTCACCGAATTGGGTTCATTATTGTGTGTTAACGCCAATAATTTAGTATGAAATGTGTGCTTATGTACATCCTACTACTCTCCAGCCATTTGTTTTGCCACTCAATTCTTAACTTCTTATCCGTTTTAAAGCACAATAATAAACCCAATTTGTTGATACGACAACAGCCGAGTATTTGTCATATTGACAGATTCGCGCCTTTGGTTGCAAACCATAGACTCAAACCGTTTGACATAAAACACGTGAACGCGACACGCGAACGCGTGCCAACGTGCGCGCAGCCTTAATGTATCTTCTTTTTCACCTCTAGACAAACACCTGCAACTAACACATTGTTGAATGAATCGCCGAAACATGGACAAAATTCATACTTTCCGTTGAGCTTTTCCATGCTTGTCAAAGGTGAAAATCAACCTGAAATATGTACGTCAAATTGTCAGTAAATAGGGGGCTCGGATAGGAGGGTGCAAGCTAGCAACTGCAACAATCAGTTTGAATGATTGAAAACAATCTAAATGGGTAGGTGTGCTTTTTTTAAACGTTCCCGTTTCACATATATTGGGAGAATCTCTCTATGTTGTGTCGTTGTCATCATGGGTGTAACGGGGCAATGCAGTTAGACATTTGTTTTATCCAACCACAAATCCAAATCCAAGCTAGCCTAGATACAAACCTAGATGGCGGGAAACAATAGGCGTGTTTTTTACGTGCAGAGGAGAGCAGGTTAAGCGACGAAAAAAACGATCCAATGCAACGCATCTATATAGACAGGCCTGCGCTCAGCTGGTTTTGGCGCAATCATTTCCTTTGATGACGCCATCGTATCCACAATCCAGTGGTCGGCGACAGATGGCGGCGAGTCCCTGGTATTTGTGCGTTCCGTGATTAATTTTCGTTTTCCACGTTGAGTGTTTCTTTGTTAGTTAAATTTCATCTAGTGATCCGATAAAACACACACGTGCGCGATGAAAGTGTGTCGTGCGGTCAAAAGATATATTTTGTCAAATGTGAAATGTTCCACGATGCTCTGCGACTGATCCCCGGGGCTGCGGCTTCGACCAAATTGGTGCAAGTGTCCAGAAAGTGTGTTTTTAGAGGACTACAATGCCGTCTGGTGCAATTCCAATTGTAAACATATGTCGTGTTGGGAACATCGTCGTGTGCAGTCACTGCCTTGGCATGGCCTTGGCGAAGGAAGTGATGACGTAACGATCAGCTGAGCGCAGGCCTGTTTATCTAGATGGCGTTGTCCAATGCCATTAAACGGAGTAGGTTTTTGTCTTTGCTGGGAGTGTGTCTTGGTTTAGTTAGAATTTAAATGTCAACTAGAATTTCAAGAGAAAACTTAAATCTTTAGTACATATACAATCGGACAAATTTCCTGTAGGCAGCAAGATTATTTTGTATGTTTACTATTCCAAATAATTACACAAAACGGACATTTTATTGAGAGGGAAGGAACTTTGTGTGCTTCCCAAACTGTAAACTGTCCAAAAACTGCCACCTCTTGCACCGCCTAAATTTCAAATGTGGAACTATTTAACAGAGTAGAAATCCTGCACTAACGTTCTATCGAGAGCAACTCAGATCAAATTGTTAGTGTAATTGTGTGGTCTTAACCTGCTCTGCTCTATATGGATCTTGAAAAACGCGACTAATATAGAGACATCCTAATTTTTTCTCCATGAAATTTACTGATTGTTGATTCTATACGTTTATGTTTTCCACATTGCAGCAGAACGTTGTGAAATTGCCGCGGCCAACGAGTCGTTTTAAGTAATCAACGGTGGACTACGTCAAAGCCGCGACGAAGACACAACGTTCGCAGCCAAACGCAGGGCGTGCTCTCGGACTTGGTCCGGGATGAATTCGCCTCGCGGCGATATGAATAAATTCTCTGGCCTTGCGACGAAAGAATTTATTCAAATTGCGTCTAAATATTATATTGTAATAATATTATATTATTAATATAAAATTACGTTTACACTATCCCCAGATTACTTCATCTGGTGCTTAATCTGGGTGTGGTGAGTTTAAAATTGTATGTATTTGACAGTCGCAGATTAAATCAGCCGGCGCAGATGAAGTAATCTGGGGATAGTGTAAACGTAATTTTAGGACATGTAGACGGGAAATATTGTTTCTAATTCTTTTGGTATACCGATTAATCATTAATTTCTACATATTGTTTTAATATATTTGAAATTTACATGTCCTAGTATTCGATGCCATTTTTCTTTTTGTGACATTTTCTCATTTTTATTATTCGAAATTTCACTACTGTTAGTTTCTGTAATTTTATCTGGTACTTATAAAAACTTGTTACTCGATAAATGTCATTGATTGCAATTATTTCATTTCTCGCATTGTAAATTTTAGAAACATTATCGTATGAAGTTATCGTGTTATTAGTAACTTTAGCATAAGTCATCAGATTTTGTCTCATTTCTTGAACATAATAAACATTTTTTATATTTACTATACTTCATACTCTTTGTTATTGACTCTGCCTCTTAGCACTGATTTTTATTTGACTTTTTAGGTACCCCACAGTTCGTTCTTCCACTAGAAATACATCCACAGAGGTTGGACAAAATTATTCAAAGCAATAATTATTATACTATTATTATTCGTTTTTCAATTTTCAAAATAATAATTATTGTTTGACATAATCATTTCCCAGAGGGAAAATAATTATTAAAATTACAATTACTTGTTCAAATTTGTAATAAATATTTATTTATTTTTATTAATGTACTTTTTTCACGAAGTCAAGAATGTTCATCCTGCGATTATACGATTATTATATTGTATATACAATATACTATGAGCCCACTCAACTGTTAAATAACTCGGTTGAGCGTGTTTCTGATCACATACCTCTGCACAAAAACCGTCACGATCTAGAAAATGAGATGATGCTAACTCATCTCGAGGCCGTGGTTCAAATTGGACTGTTGCGCCAGTTATTTATTTTTTATTTATTTATATACAATTTTGATAAAAAATGTGCAATCTCGGCACTGATTTTTGTCATTAGTGGTGCATTTTAAAGGGTCTTGCAAACAACGAGTCGAGGAAAGGTTTTGACACTGGAAGAAAAGGGCTACATATAATATTACGTTTACACTATCCTCAGATTACTTCATCTGCGCCGGCTGACTTCATCTGCGACTGTCATATACATACAATTTTAAACTCACCACACCCAGATTACGCTGCAGATGAAGTAATCTGGGGATAGTGTAAACGTAATATAAGCCGGTAGTGTATTTTTTTTTAAATCAGTTCAACTACGGAAAAAAACATGAAGCGAGTGTACAAGTAGAGCGACTACACACAGTGAAGAAAGAAGAATGATTAAGGAAGCCTGAAATTCCCACTGCTCTGCACAATATCACGGACCGGCTAATGAACAAAATCCACTTTTAGGAGTATGCTTCTGCGATGTGTATTTGAGTAAGAAATAATAATTATTGAAGAATCCGCTATCTGCATTATTCATTTGTAATTATCATTATTATTATTATTTGATGTTTGATGAGATGATAATAATTATAAAAATTCACTGAAATTCTCGTTGAAAAACTATTATTTCCATTCTCTGTACATCAATGATATCTCCAATATGACTAAACGATGACGGGAGAGCTTTCAGCATATAATTTAATACTTCTTGATCGTTAACTGTCGCACCTGCTTTTTTTTTAACCCATTTACGGCCTTCTCAAATGCGTCGGAAAAATCTTCAACGTTCGAATAAACTTGCAGTTTGATTCTCTCTAAATCGTTTCTCTGAATTATTTGAAGTGCTGTCGATTCTTTTAAACACATCTGATCGAATTTTTTAACAATTTGGTAGGCTGTTGTAAGATCCTTAAAGGTGGCCACCCATTGACGAGCACAATCACGACCAAACTTCCATCGAACCGTCAATTTCATAGGACGTGTGGAAAAAAAAATCCCCCTATTCCACCTATGATATTTGATGGTTCGATGACTTTGGTCGTAGTTGTGCTCGTTCATGGGTGGCTACCTTATATTACGTTTACACTATCCCCAGATTACTTCATCTGCGCCGGCTGAGATAATCTGCGACTGTCAAATACATACAATTTTGAACTCACCACACCCAGATTACGCAGCAGATGAAGTAATCTGGGGATAGTGTAAACGTAATATTACTCTAATTGCTTGTTGTTAATATTACGTTTACACTATCCCCAGATTACTCCATCTGCTGCTTAATCTGGGTGTGGTGAGTTTAAAATTGTATGTATTTGACCAACACCATCTAGATATACAGGCCTCAACTCAGCTGGTTTTGACGGCTAAATTACGCAATTATTTCCTTTAATGACGCAATCGTATCCACAATTCAGTGGTCGGCGACTGGTGCTGGCGAGTATTTGTGCGTTCCGTGTTTAGTTTTCGTTTTCCGCGTTCAGTGTTTATATTACGTTTACACTATCCGCAGATTACTTCATCTGCGCCGGCTGATTTAATCTGGAACTGTCAAATACATACAATTTTAAACTCACCACACCCAGATTAAGCAGCAGATCAAGTAATCTGGGGATAGTGTAAACGTAATATGACGTTTACACTATCCCCAGATTACTTCATCTGCGCCAGCTGAGATAATCTGCGACTGTCAAATACATACAATTTTGAACTCACCACACCCAGATTACGCTGCAAATGAAGTAATCTGGGGATAGTGTAAACGTAATATTACACTATCCCCAGATTACTTCATCTGCTGCCTAATATTACGTTTACACTATCCCCAGATTACTTCATCTGCAGCGTAATCTGGGTGTGGTGAGTTCAAAATTGTATGTATTTGACAGTCGCAGATTATCTCAGCCGGCGCAGATGAAGTAATCTGCGGATAGTGTAAACGTAATATAATCTGGGTGTGGTGAGTTTAAAATTGTATGTATTTGACAGTTCCAGATTAAATCAGCCGGCGCAGATGAAGTAATCTGCGGATAGTGTAAACGTAATATTATTTGTTAGTAAAATTTCATCTAGTGATCCGGGAAAACAAACACGTGTGCGATGAAAGTGTGTCGTGCGGTCAAAAGATGTATTTTGCCAAGTGTGAACTGTTCCACAATGCTCTGCGACTGATCCCCGGGGCTGCGGCTTCGACCAAATTGGTGCAAGTGTCCAGAAAGTGTGTTTTTAGAGGACTAAAGTGCCGCCCGACGCAATTCCAATTGTAAAAATATGTCGTGCCGGGGACATCGTCGTGCGCAGTCACTGCTTTGGCAGTGAATTAATGACGTAAAATAGACGTCACAAATGAAGTCTAATTCACCACGATCAGCTGAGTTGAGGCCTGTCTATCTAGATGGCGTTGATTTGACAGTTCCAGATTAATATTACGTTTACACTATCCCCAGATTACTTCATCTGCTGCTTAATCTGAGTGTGGTGAGTTTAAAATTGTATGTATTTGACAGTTCCAGATTAAATCAGCCGGCGCAGATGAAGTAATCTGGGGATAGTGTAAACGTAATATAAATCAGCCGGCACAGATGAAGTAATCTGCGGATAGTGTAAACGTAATATAACTGTACCGTAAATATAATTGCAAGCCTTTGTATCGCTCTCATCCCATTTTACGTGATTATCTTTGTCTTCTCCGGTAGCAATTTCTTCTCGTTCAACTACTGTTTTGCAATTTTTCATTTTCAAAAACATAAACAGCCTTGTTTTATAACTTTGATAGTCCGACCCATCGAAAATTGGAATGTGCACTTCATTATTTTCTAAGAAATATAATTTGGAACAAGCAAAACTTTATAAAACGCCCATGGAGACAATAAAATTGATCCAGCTGAAGAAGTTAATGAACGGATCAAATATCGAACAATAGTTGGTGAATTATTATATATCAGCACAGGAACAAAACCAATTGCATTCAGTACTAATTACTTGAGTAGATTTCAAAATTGTTACAGGCTGGTATGAATAAAAACTAGCAAATTCTAAAATTTGTAGTAACTACTCAGAAGTAAACTCTACCGAAAAAGTCCAAGGGTCGCATGAGTAAAAACAATTTTTCGAAGTTAAGGACGGTACTCAGATCGCGTGGAATGAAATGTGCCGTGAAATCCCATACAAAATCGCAACATTTTTCCCCGATAAAATTACGTTTACACTATCCCCAGATTACTTCATCTGTGCCAGCCGAGATAATCTGCGACTGTCAAATGCATACAATTTTGAACTCACCACACCCAGATTACGCTGCAGATGAAGTAATCTGGAGATAGTGTGAACGTAATATAAAAACAGACGTGAAATTGTGTGGAACCTAAATTTCATTCCACGCGATCTGTGTACCATAGAGGAACTATTGTAGATAAGAGGTGGAGCTCAGTACAACTGAGACGATGGTTGTTCCCAAAACCATCTATAGAACAAGCCTGGAAGTAGGCCGGTCACAGACACAACTACTCAAAGAACTAGAAGATAATATGGAACGGGGGTTTTCACACAGTGCCCATACGTGTTTGAAACATGAATGTAATCCCGTCACTCTCCCCTCTTTGAGTTTGTAGAACGATTGTGTCAGTTTGGACACAAACGTCATTGGACGATTGTGTCACTTTGGACAGAAACGTCATTCCAAAGCCATCTGATCAAAAGTTTTTGTCGTATCGTCAGTTTCGCGACTAAATACCAGTGCTCTCGCCTTGTGTTTAGCCGGTTTGACATTAATTACTCGATTCCAAACGAATTTAAAAGTGATTGTGCCGATAATTAGCGCGTGCCATTGCCGTGAACTTTTATAAAACTAATAATGAAGTGCGTTGTACCGGGTCGCGAAAACACCACGTATTTACGTCCAAATTGCGTATCGTTTCACATGTAAGTATATATTCATATGATTTGTGATGAAGTCTCCTTAAAATCAACTGGTAATTTTCACGGTGTTCATTTACAATTTGCATTTTTTACGAATTCGGTCCAGTATAAGCAAACAAGAATCGCCGACTTGACTTTTGTCATCCAAATGACTTTTGTCTTTTGTTGAGTGCCATTAGCGTAGTCTAAAATATTTTTTTTAGGGGGGCTGGTAAATTTGATATTGAAATTAAATTTTTAATGTACATTATATATTTACAGTTTTCCGCAAGATAGTACCACAAGGTCGTTGTGGTTAAACAATTTTAATTGAAGGAGTTTGAAAATACGCAAAAACAGTCGGTAAATGACGGTAAGTACTAATTCACTCACAATTAAATAAAAGTAATCATGTTTTTTTCTAATTTATTGTATATTCTAGGTTTCTGCCATTCTAAAATCGAAAACACGTTCGAACGGAAAGTCCTTCGGCAAATTTTCGGAGCAATTTACGACCGAGATGGCTGGCGCATCCAGTACAATCATGAGTTGTATGAACTCTACGATGGACTGGAAGTTTCCAAAATCGTCAAACTACAACGTCTTCAATAGGCATTATATTACGTTTACACTATCCCCAGATTACTTCATCTGCAGCGTAATCTGGGTGTGGTGAGTTTAAAATTGTATGAATATGACAGTTGCAGATGAAGTCAGCCGGCGCAGATGAAGTAATCTGCGGATAGTGTAAATGTAATATTACATGTACAACGAATGAACGATGTTCGCATGCCTACACAAGTAATGAACGGACGACGCGTCGACGGAGCGAGTCTGCCAGGAAGATCGAGAGCTCATTGGGAGAGCTCAGTATATGCTGACACCGAGCAAGTACTGGGCTTCTAAGATTGGAGGATGTGGTCACGTGACCGAGATAATTGGAGGACAACGATCTAGGCGGCCAGAACCCGACGTCGGACTGTTGCGTCACGATGATGATGATATGCAAAATGCAGAATCATTGATGACATCGTTCATCAAATCAGCATCGGAGCAAATGGTAGTAGCATGTATGTGCATTTGTACTCATCATCATCGCGGCGCGACAGCCCGACGTCAGGCCTTAGATGCAGGTGGTGGTGCATTTGTACTAAATACATGGAATTTTCATTGCAATAAAATGTCAGTCAATATCTTCAAAACATTTTGTATGTAAATCATTTGGGTTATATTATTATACGTTCACACTACACCTACATTATTTCATCTGTGCCAGCTGAAATGAATCTGAAACTGTCAAATCCATACGATTTTAAATTCACAACACCCAGATTAAGCCGCTGGTGAAGCAATCTGGCTATAGTGTAGACGTTATATAATTTCTTCTCGTCAGGTGCTTTGGAAGCTCAGAATATAATCGAGTTGACTGAAGTTCTAAGGCGGCTATTACACTATAAAAGTTCTTTTTCAAATATCTTTTACGAAAGCTATTTTCAAAGAACTTTTGTAGTGTAATAGCCGCCTAAGGAAAGATTTGCGACATGGACGTTGCTTGTTTCAACTACTTTTCTTATATGCTTGCACACCTTCCCCCTTTAGCGGCTAATATCATTCATAAAAGTTCTTTTGAAATATCGTTAGTCAAATATATTTGTAAAAGAACTTTTATAGTGTAATAGCCGCCTAAGTATTCAATTTTTTGCATTAGTCGTCAATCTACCCTTTTTATGACAGCAGGGACCGGGCTGAATTTAATACTTAGTTTGAAAGGTCAATCCATATTAAACCAAGCCCAAAACTATCAATTTTGTATTGGTAAGAATGCGGTATTTCGCACGACATCAAATCGTCTCACCGTGCGTCCATTTGGACGCGGACCAGAATGTAATCTGTCATGGACTTTTGTTAAAATCCATAAAAAAAAATACTAGTCAATGTAGCCACGATGAAAATACTCCAAATATACAAGGGGGATTCACGCTCCCTGTCATATATGTCGTATTTGTCGTAAACTTTTGTCATCTCCAAAGTAAAATGACAGAAGTTTACAAATACGACGTTTACGACGTGAGCATGAATCCCCCTACTATAAATATACCTTTGTCACAGGAATGATTTATGGTTGCTATCATCATCATCATTGCAGCGCGACAGCCCGACGTCGGGCCTTGGCCCCCTGCATTTTGGATAAATACATTTTTGCCGGAATTTTTTGTGACACTTGGTTTCATTCTGCACACCAACTTAATATGCTACAGCTTAGCTCGGTAACGCACCGGGCATTTTTTTTGGTACTCGAAACACGGTCTTCTACGTTTCAAGCCCCGCAACTGGACCAAATATTTTTGTATTCTAAAATTCTCTCCCGAGCTAAGCTACAGATGCATACCAAGTTGGTGTGCAGAATGAAACCAAGTGTCACAAAAAATTCCAATTAACACTGAAATAATTCGCATTTGTACATTGCAAGAACATTGAATACATAAAAGTAAAATTTTTGCCGATAATTTAATTCAAATTTACGCGCCAAATCAATGCCCCCAATACAGAAAAGTTGCCTACGCCTTTTAGATTTTTGCCTGGTGTGCAGCATCTTTCATAGTATGTGTGAAAATCACTAAAAATGTATTCAAAAATTTTGCCGAACAGCCGCCCTTTGCAACTACTACGCAAAGTAGGCCGATGTCAAACGAAAATTTGCACGGTGTCTTATGGGACGCGAGTGGTTCGGCGGAACATTTTACACGAAAAATGTGGGTTCTCGGTCGATTCGCGCAGTGAAAAGTGGATATGTTGTGAAGTGGAGTGTCGCGCTAAGTGTGAAAAGAAAAAATTGCGGAAAAAACTAAATTTTCGACGAAATTCGCGTGTTTTAAGTTGCCGTGGAAAAGTGTTGTTTACATTCGGGTGGCACGTGATCAATTTGTGAGAGAGCCGCAGTGACAATATGGCGGCTGTTAAATGTTGTGAATTTCGGTCGAATTTAATTGAAAATATTGAAATATTAGATTTTAATTTTTTTCGGTTCGTGAATTATGAAGTGAAGTGGAATTAGTGCGAAAATGCGGATATTAACTTGAAGTATCCGGCATAACGTTTTATTGGTTGTTTAAGAAGTCAATCAATTGACGATTATGCCTGAACGACTTCAATTTAAGAAGCAACTTTTTATATTGATTCTTGATGCCTTATTATCTAGGTAAGTACGCTGATGTTGTGTTTGTCCGGTTCAACTGAAGGTACCCCATGAGGTGTGGTTGCCGTTCTGTGACAAGTGTCCTGAAAATAGTGCTGTGTGGAGGACAAAAATGCCGCCACTTGACATAATGTTCCGGCATTAGAATGGATGGTTTTTTTTAATTATTTTGTTCCAGGAATGCTAAATGTACTCAAAAGAGTACAAACGGTATCCCTCAACGTAAGTAGGGTTTTAACAGATTTTATAAATTTATATTCTCATTCTCATAGGAACAATGAAATTTTAATGGGAGTTCCGGGAATGACAACATTCTGGTTGTGCGATTAAGTGATCAGTTGTTGGACATTCCCGGACAAACTTCTGTTAATAAAACAACGTTACTTTTTTAATAATTAAATTAAATTTATTAATTTATTAAATTTAAATTTGAAACACGAATTTTAAAAATTTCCTAATGCTTTCTTTTAGGTTGACGAAAGTGGGTGGGAAACGTTCGTTTCGTCTCCCCAGACCCTGGTTCGACCATCATTTCCGCACAGACAAAATTCCTTCAAAAAAACTCTCCCCCAAAGCCGCATACTCTAATTGCAGTGGTTCCTGGCAACCGATGTCGTGCGATTTTGTGCTTTCTTGTTAATCGTGGCACTGTTAATGGATATCGGGGAAGCAGAGGCCGCTTTCCCTCAAACGATTATGAACGGTCTGTGTCGAAATACGGGTTTCTGTGGCGTATCTGAGGTCATTTTGTATGGAAGCTGCCGTATTTTGACGATTTTTGAGTGCGCTTAAACGTATAAATCTGCCTTTGCTATAAGGTGTTGTTCTTAAACCCTGTCCTCGTCTTCTTGTGAGTTGTTCTGTCTCCTGGAACCCCAGAGCCGACGACTCACTTCCCGGAATCCATGGCCTTCCTCTATAGGTCGCTACACATGAACGAGCACAACCACGACCGAACTTCCATCGAACCATCAATTTCATAGAACGGTGGAAATAGGGGAAATTTTTTTCCGCACGTTCTATGAAATTGATGGTTCGATAGAAGTTCGGTCGTTGAGATGTCTTCTAGCACCTTGTTGAGGATCCATCACCTGCTAAACAATGCCAAATTTAATTGAAAACTACACAACATACTGGTTGTTGTTGTGGTAGCGATGCTTCGAATACTGCAGTTCTTACATCGAGGGGGTTTGGCAGCTCTTGGCTGTCGAAAAACGGGTCGTTCCGGTACGAAGAACCGGCTGCCACCGGAACGACAACATACTCGTAAACACCGACGGTTGTTTAAAAGGCAAAGCAGAAGAACAAGAAACACTAAAACCTGTAGGTCGAAAGAAAACAACATCTACTTTTTTTACTTGCTCATACCAAGAAAAACGATAATCGCAATTTTTATATATTAATAAATTGTTTTTTTCAGTTTTACATGGAATAACTTAAGATCTTGGACGTTCATTCTTCTCCTTGTAGAGGGCGAGTAGTGACACGTTGGCGACCTTAACAACCTGCAAAGAAATTCAAGAGAACGTGTATTAGTATTGATGAAGATTCTGATATCAATAAATACATATAATAGATTTTTATTTGACTTGTTCAGATTTAATTGGGAATATAAGGTTAAGAATCATGAATTTTCATATGATTGGTTCTGTCGGCTGTTTCATCATTGGAAAATAAAAAAAATCAAATCTTGATGCAGAATGCTATGCGAAGACACGAAGGGTACATTAAAATCGAACATTTACAAGGGATGAAATTGCACCAATTGTTGAAAGATTCGATTTCCGAACTCGATCGCCGCCTTCTTGATGGCATTCTGACGATGAACTCCGCAATCCGGCAATCCGGGCTGTTATAAATTCATAGCGAGCACTTAGTACCATATTGAGGCATCGAAATGAATTTGTTTCTGGACTAAAAGATCCTCCAATCGTTTGTCTTGCGTCAAAATTCTTGACTTCCACGTGAACCCAACGGCTGGAGTCGTTGAGGGGCCAGCCCAACTCGAAAACGTACATTGGAAATGTTCCTGTGAAGTTTTCGTCGTTGACGAGGTAGTGAAAAGCTTTCGCTTGTAAAGAGACGCAGAAGTTTGTATAGTTTGTTGCAGCTGTTAAAACGCTACTATTGGAAATCGTCATCAGATATTGGGTCGGCGAGTTTTCGTAAAAGTTCACGACGTCATCGGACTCTTTGCTACAAATTCCGTAGATCGATTTCGGTAGAGCTATTCCTGTGTGAGCATTGCGAACGGTCTCGTTCGGATGGAAGTAGTTGATAATATGTTGCCGTTCGTCTCTTCCGCTGCTTCGGAAACATTGACATATTTTCCGACTATCACTGGAGATCCAATGCGGTATCCGTATTTGCCGCTGACATTTGTGTCTCTTTGTCTACATGTCTCATTGCGTTGTTTGAATTTCACGTTGAAGCTCTTGAGGTCCTGTTCGTCCCCGTCGCATGTCAGAAAAACATCAATGCCTGTAAGATTTATGAAATTATGATATATAACAATATCCAACTTCCAGCAAGCATCGCTGGAAAAACACTGTCGTTTTTAAGTCTGATTTGCAAAGGCTTACGTTGAAATCAACGTAATGCGATCGTTCAATGGGAGTTTTCGTAGCGACGAGTTCGCTACGATTGCGTAATAACTTTGCGGAACCAACATCCTGAATGAATGTGTTGAAGAAAGTCTGGGAGTCGTCCGGTGTCATAACACACTTGCGACTACACTCCTTTAAATGTCAGACTGGCTCCGAAATGTGACAATAAGAGCTCAACAAAGGGTAGGGAAGATCTGAAATGAAAATCGCATAATTTTACCAAAAAACTATCCTGCCAGAGAATCAAAATTGATTTTACTCACCCAGGGTCTTTTTCTCCTCCGTTTGTTCATTGTAAATCAGAATTTGATCGCCAGCCATATAAAACTCTCGATCATGTTCCACTTCCTCCTCATCTGGCAAAGAATTGGGCCACTTGTGCCTTGTCTGAAATTTTCTCTCAGCATCATACACCTCAACGACTTGCCTCTGCGAATTGTCCTTGAAAATGCAGAGCCATCCATCGTTTGTTTTGCACGACGGAAGTCCTTGATGGTATGGTAGCAATGTTCGTAGGTCGCATACGACTGGCACAACTGAAGGCCTCTAACATTTCTTGCGTGCAGTCAACATCACAACAATTAATATCGCAAATATGAAGTCTGAGATCGCATTCGCAGAAAAAATCGCGTGTAGGACTTCCGGACGAAGAACTGGAATGTTTAGTTGATGTCGAATTTGTTACGTTGGGTTTTAGGGTAGGTTTAGTGGTTGATGTTGGGGCTATTGTTGAAGTAGTGACGATCGCAGTGGTTGATGTTAATACTGTGGTTGATATTGTAGTCGAAATTCCAGTGGTTAAAGTAGGAGATGGTGTAGTTGTCGTTGTCGACTCATTAGCGTGTGATAACTTGGAATTCTCCTATCTAGTATCGGTAGGATTGAGTCGCCCAATTTCTATTGAAGTAGGCTCCGTTGACCAGAACCAATTCCAATTTAATTTTGCCCGGAACAAGGATAAAAATTGCTTAAAACAACACAAAACAAACACAAAACACGTCCACCACACACAACACAATTGACACCAAAACAAATGTCAACAAATCTATGACAATCACTACGTTTAGACCGCGGGACTATCTTCGAGATTTAACTAAATCGATCTAACTCTCGACGATATAAACGTATCGATTTAGTTCGTTTTGGACTTGGCTTATCTCACTGCCATCTTTACTCTCAGGCCGGAGTGTCAGCTGATTGTCAAAGCACTAACGACATGACAAGCAGTCAACGAAGTCTGAACGCGTGCGGTCGCCCGGTGAAATATCGGGATAATTGTGTGTAAAAGTGAGTTTAGTGCCGGAATTTTAAGTGTAACTAAAAGAAGTGGCTATCAGTGCCGTGTGAAAGTAAAAAAAAAACGTGGAGTGCCGGGAAATATCGAGTAAAATGGTTTATTGAAAAGTGCGAGGTTAGGAAAGTGCGACACGGGAAATTTCGCATTTTTCGTTTATTTTCCGGCAATTCAGGAAGTGTGAATGGTACAGCACTACTCTGGGACGAATCCTCGGGCCGGTGAGTTTAGCGGAAACTCCCGGAAGTGCCCCAAAAAGTGAATTCAAAGTGGTTGTCAAATGACAACATTACAGGTGATTTCCGGCCTTTTCATCGGAATTCATAGGGTAAGTATGCGTTTTTTGTTGTGGTAGAATTTAAGTGGATTGATGCGCCCCAAAGTGTGGATTTTGACCACGATGTTGACGAACCGGACGAAAGTTTCACTGCTAGGCATCTAGTCCTGTCAGCTGCAGTGAAACTTTCGTCTGGCTCGTCAACAACGCGTTTAAAACCCGTATTTTGGGGCGCATCAATTCACTAAAATTTTTGCACAACAAAAAACGTATAATTACCCTATGAATTCCGATGAAAAGGCCGGAAATCACCTGTAATGTTGTCATTTGACAACCACTTTGTGGTTCCGGGAGTTTCCGCTGAACTCACCGGCCCAAGGATTCGTCCCAGAGTAGTGCTGTACCATTCACACTAGCTAAATTACCGGGAAATTAACGAAAAATGCGAAATTTTCCGTGTCGCACTTTCATAACCACACTCATGTCTCGCGCACTTTCGAGCTGTTCATTTTGTTCGGAAGTTCGCGGCACCTTGCGTTTTTTTCACTTCCAAATATCAGTGACAAGCACTACTTTCAATTGCACTTAAAATCGCGACACTAAAATCACTTTTACGCACGAAAATCACCAGATTCCAAGAGGTCGACTGCACGCGTTTTTCACTTTGTTTACATATGGTTCACTGCTTGTCATGACGTCATTACTTTGACACTCTGGCCTGAGGATAAAGATGGCGTTGCTTATCTCTACTTGCGATGCGGAACTGCACTAAAAAAATTGGGACTATGTCGCTGTCATCGCTAATGTTGACGTTGTTGTCGTTTTTTTGTTCGGTATTTGTTTTGTTTGCAATTTCAGGAAAGCAGTGCGTGATCACGGGCAAGAAAAAGTCTTTTTCTGTCGTAAAATTTATATCCATCAAATTTATCTGTGCTTTCAACGGAGAAAGAAGAAGAAGAAGTACCTCTCCGTATGGTCGGTATAAACACTCCACCAACAAGTGCTAACACTAAAATGATTTAGTTAAATCGACTTTTAGTTCCACGGTCTAAACGTGGCCAATGCTCCCGCTCTCTGTGAGAGCTGTCAACAAGTAGGCTGGGAGCGTAACAGCCGTCAAATAGTAGGCCGGTGCACTGAACTGAAATCCTGGTTCCAGGCTTGTTCTATAGATGGTTTTGGTTGTTCCTATCGGATTTGTTGCATATGTATTGAATTCCACTGTCGGTACTAGTTCCTCTATGCAACCATCGTCTCAGTTGTACTGAGTTCCACCTCTTATCTAGTTCCTCTATGGTACGATTACCGATTTGTTCTATTTAAATCTATTGCCTGCATTCATGTGAAAAATTTTCGCTACAGAACGCTACATCCCCTCCACTACACATTTGAGGAGACGCTACCTGTCAACATTTCTTTCGTGATTGAACCGCTACATATGAAATGTCTGACAAACAGGTGACAACGCAAATATTTGACAATTGCCAATTTTCCATCGCAAAACATTTCTTTGGCACATCACGAAACAAGGAAATATCAAATCGAAGACGAGAAGACAGTGAATTTACATAGACGGGGATTCTATTTGCGCTTTTGACGTACACAAACGTCACAACACACATACCAGCTGCGAATTGTCAAATGTAGCGCTACATGCCCAGAGAGCGTAAAAAATTTCTGCTACCAAGGGGAAGTAACCGCTCCGGAGCGGATGGAAGGAGCGGTTGCAATCACGACCGGGAGGGGTTGTAGCGCTACGGAGCGCTCCGTAGCGCTCCGTAGCGATCCGGATAAAACGAGCGTGGTGAATGCACTCAATGGCAAAGTGCCCTTCCACATATCTTGTAGTTCTATGTTTTGTTTACGTTCTGTTTCTTGGTTTCGTTTCGTCAAAGCCAAAGTCAAAGCACAAAGAAGGAATATACATGCTTTGTTTGTTTGTGGTAAAAGCCGGTTGTAGTTAAAGGAGTGGTAAAAGCCGGTTGTAGTTAAAGCAGTGGTTAAAGCCAATAAAATTTCCGAAATGGCTGCGAGCGATTCCAACATAATTTCTCAGATTCTTGAGAATGATATCGAATTTTTTGTGAATGATGTTGAACATGTGGTTGTAAATATAATGGAATGTTTGGTGGAAAATAATACGACGCCAGATCTTGGCTTGTGGGACGTGGTTCCCCGTAAGAAAAAGGCCCGAAAAGGGACTTACTATAAAGTAACCGTTCCCCGGTACAATGACGATTTGTTTAAAGAGCATTTCAGAATGTCTCGGAGTACATTAGAGGTATGTATTGTAACTTGCGGTAATTGTGTGAGAAGATGAATTTACAAATCCAATGAATTCTTTGCAGGAGTTATTGCGGGTAGTTGGTAATGCGATAATAGGAAAAGCAGATCACTACGGAGAGTTGCGAATGAAAGTCATGTTTACAATATGGAGCTTGGCCAACGCAGAAGGTTTTTCTCCGGCAGGAGAGCGTTTTGGATTTGCCAAAACTACTGCATACATGGTGTTCAGGGAAATGGTGACAGTTATTGCTGGTATGCTACCTGCGTATGTGAAGTTCCCCAATACAACGGAATGCAACAATGAAGCTCGAATTTTCCAAAGACGGTCGCATGGCTTTCCTGGCGTAATCGGCGCCATCGGTTGCTATCGTATACGTATTAAAGCTCCCGCAAGCAACCCTACCGACTTTTACAACAGACACAAGCAACATTCCATTATATTGCAAGGTAGGCACTTTATGCATATATATATATATATCATGGGAAAAACAATATACAAGTCTCATCGCAAGGTACGTGTGATCACAAGGCGCGTTTCATAGACGTTTCCATTGGAATGCCCGGAGGAATGGATGGCGCAACAGTGTTAAAGCAGAGTGAGCTGTTTACAAAACTAACTGATACCTCATCACCACTTCTACCTCCACATTTGCATCTTGTGGGTGACTCTGCCTATCCTTTAATAGAAAGTCTTATGACTCCGTTTCGAGATAATGGTGATTTAACTAGCAAACAAAAGAATTTCAATGTCAAGCTAGAAAGTTGCCGATCGATCATAAAAAATGCATTTGGTCTGTTGAAAGCCAAGTTTCGAAGACTGGAATACTTGGATATAAGCACTCCAGGCGCACGCAATGAGTTAATTGCGGCGACTTGTGTGCTGCACAATTTTTTAATTGAGCGGAATGGAGTTACGTTAGAAAATGTTGTATATGAAGAGGATGAAGAAAACGAAGAATACATTAACGAAGTATCTGTCGAAAATATTGCTGCAACATCAAAAAGAAATACTATCGCTGGAATATTGTTGTAATTAGTATTTTCAATGTTAAGTTTCTTTCTTATCAAAACAAAATGAAAAAATTATTCTCAATTTCTTTTTTAACTATCTATGCTTCCTTTTAATCAGCGGCACGAATCTGTCTCTCAGCTTGGTTTCCAAAATCACGTCAGTCATGTGATGGAAGACACTGAAGAACTGCTACAAAATTAGTTGGTTTAACATTTCAACCAACTAATTTTGTTCGATTGCGTGCAGCAGCTGTTCGTGGAAAATACAGATGTCGTACAACAGCACCAAGTTCCTTTACCGTCAAAAAGATCGGTAAGTCTAGCGTAATAGGAAGAGAGTATGTATGCAAATTCTTTCACGGCCTCGACAGAAGAAGCTTAAAGAAGCAAAGAACCTAAACGCCGTATACGGTGTCAAGGAGTTTAAAGGTGGTAACTACTATCAACATCCGGTGAAGGACAGTAATAGAAAGCTACTTATCTTAGATGGAGAAAAAGCCTTCCGTTACGGTTTTGTTTCGTTTGTTAAATCCTCAAAAATGAGCAAATTTCTTCGATATAGTAAATGTAATGTGCTCACCGGTTTCGATCGCTGGTGTGTCTCATCAGACGCCTCCACTTCGCGCATCACACCAGTGAGGAAGGCGTGACCGGGCACAAGCCAAGTCGGATTGTGTTTTGCCTTATATTGAGTGGCAGACACAACAAGTGCGAATTCATTTCAAGTGGAAATCGCAACTTACGATTTTCCGATATGAACTCGTCTGTGTTCTGGCATAGCGCCAGTGGCTACAACAAACAAGTTTTTTGTTGCCGGGCGGCGACCATCGACACCATACAACTTAGACCCGCCATAGACGGTGCGATCCATCGTCAGATCGATCTGACGATGGATCGCCACAAAATATCTGACGATCGAAATTCTATGGAACTGTCAAAAAAATCGTCAACGATAATCACATACACTGTGCGATCGATCTGACGATCACAATATCGTCAGATCGATCTGACGACGGATTGCATCGTATATGGGGGCTATTATATGTTATGTCATGTCGCGATCGAAACTGGTGAGCACATTACATTTTTCATCTATTGAATTGTGTAGTCCCACTAGGACTGATAAGGGCGACGATATGACAAGCATCATATAAGTTGTATGGTGTCGATGGTCGTCGCCCGGCAACAAAAAACTTGTTTCTTCGAAATGTTTAGGGTCCTGAAGGTTTAACATTTGACAGTATATAATATATTTGACAATATATTTCACCACTATCTTGGCTCATTAAATAACATTTTCCACCGAACAGTGTGCGGTACTGACAAAAACAACACAACTACGATCGCTTGGTGCATCTTCGATGGGTATAACGTATCAATCAATCGATACCCCCCCCCCCCCCCCCCCCCCAGATACAATGCACTTGTGCCAACGCTTTTTCCAATCCTCAAAGCACTTCTCATAAGCACTTTTTGGTATAGCCTTGAGCTCCTCCAGCGATGCAGTTTTTATTTAATCAATCGGTGCAAATCTCCGCCCTTTCATAGGTCTTTTCAGTTTTGGGAACAGGAAAAAGTCGCATGGGTGAATATGGTTGCTGAGGCATGATTGTCGTCTTGTTTTTGGCCAAAAAAAATGTTCACAAGCAACGATGAATGAGCAGGTGCATTATCGTGATGCAAAAGCCATGAATTCTTTTCCCACAATTCCGGACGTTTTTTTCGTAATGATTCTCGCAAACGGCACATAACTTCAAATCTCACATCTTTGCAGTAATAAAACATGTTTGTATGTTTTACATATAATGAGGTTTTGTAGATACGTCAATTTGTTCTAATTTATTCCTTGTAGTTACGGCATTTTTTATTAGTTAGGTCCCATACAACTGAAATCTAACGTAATAGTAGCACAACAAACAGAAGAATTTTAGAAAAGAATATAAATAATTATTCAGTAAAAATGTTTCGTTACACAAAAACTAATAGTATGTACGTTATCGCTACATATAACTTCATAATTTGTTTAAATGTGGTTTCAGTGCGTATCCAAACTAAATTGTCCTTAGCGTCTGTTTTAAGAACGAAAACAAAAACATTATTCCAAAAATTAACAAAAAAAAAAACATTCTTAGAAAGATAATTAAATGTATAGTATATTCACAAAATATAAAAAAAAGCTTCATAATATTTCAGTCTGTATCCGAATAACTAGCGTCCTTTTCACCGTTTGTTCGCAAATCCTAATAGAATTGAATCCTATTTCGGGAAGGGTATGTTGAATTTTTTTTATAATGGTAGTTTTCCTTTCCATTTTCATGTTTTGTACTTACAGGCCAATATTTTTTTGTAAATGTATTGTAGTTTTTACAAAATTCACTTCCAGTGCCGTTTGGGTAATAGAATTTTTGTAAGAAGTCTGTTTGTTCCCCTTCGGAATTCAACGTGCACTATTGCATTCAGATATGGTCTATGATTGGTATTTTTCAATTCCTTTTGATTAGAAAAATCCTTGCATTCGAAGAAGTAAAATCTTCAAAGTCGTAAACCTTTTCTGCTCGTTTAAGTTGAACTTCAACATGGTGTAATCCTCCTTATTTACCGTACGACCTTGAGGTAAAAACTGCTCATGCACTACGCCACGGTAATCGAAAAAAATTTCCACATTGCGGCGAAATTAAGGTCATTTTTTTCTATCGACTAGAGTAGGCAAGTAAGGTGTCGTGAGAAAGGTAAGGTTGATTACATTTCATTTTTCGCAGGGGAACAGTGGGGGGGGGGGATATTAGTTCGCAATTTGTCCTACCCCCCTTGCATTTCGAGACCGTTATACTTAGAATTATGAAAACTTATAGGAAGGTAGGTTCCGAATAGCATATAACATGGAAAATAATTTGTATATGTCCTCAGAATGGGTCAATAATAGTTTATTTCTATAGTTACAGTTAGCACACCTTTGCATACCTTAAACACGTTCGAGGTCAAAAGTACTGATGGCCAACGATAACCAACACCATACAATACGTTTACACTATCCGCAGATTACTTCATCTGCGCCGGCTGATTTAATCTGGAACTGTCAAATACATATTTTACAATTTTAAACTCACCACACAAGCACCCGAAAACCAAAGAACTAGAAGCCGAAAACGGCGAAAACACAACAACCAATTTGATAACTGTCAAAACTCGAAACTCGCAAGATGAGCGTGAGGTTGAAAAAGAAGAAGAAGAACCTGAGCACTGATCAGTGAGCAGAAATATTTCTTGCTCGGTGAAATTTGATCATGCTCACCCGAGCAGAAGTTGCTCAGTCACTTCTGAACCCGCTCGTTCTGAACATGTTCGCTGAGCGGAAGTTGCTCAGTTCCTTCTGAACGCACACAATAATTATTAAATCGTCTGGCTGAATTTGTTAGACTTTTCTTTTATTTTTCTTCACTAACTTTCACTCACGAAACATGGCATTTGTTTACTCGTCGAGTTTTCCTTTTTTTCCTGTACGATTATCTGGGAAAATTGGCAAAATACGCGGAATGTAAACGTAACCGAGACACACAATGTTGCTCGGTCGACGATCGACGGAATCTTTTCGGAACAACTGCCCGTTATTCCGAAACAATGTACCTAGTCTAGCCATAAATACTGTTACAAACTTTTTGAAGCACTGTTCAATAAAAGAGGTGTTATATGTTAAGAAATCATTGTTTATTTATTAAATGCATTGTCAACAACGGAAATTGTAACAAGTTATTCGAAGTGATTGCCTTTTGCCTTTACACAAGCCTTTAATCGAGCTGGCCACTTATCTATGGAAGCACGCACGACTTCAATCGGAAAGTTGGCGACTGCATGTGTAAGAGACTTCTTTAAGGATTCGATATTAGAATGTCTTTTAGAGCACGTCATTTGCTCTAAGACAGACCATAATTCGTAATCCAGCGGATTCAGGTCTGGGCTACAGGAAGGCCAATCTTCAGCTTTAATAAAATCTGGAACATTTTCTTCAAGCCATTTTTGGGTTGACTTCGCCTTATGACCTGGTGCAGAATCTTGCTGGAAACTCCAAGGCTGATTTTTGAATAATGACGTGTTGAGAGGTTTCACTTCACTTTCAAGGACACTTTCTTGATAAATTTTGGCAGACGTTTTGACGCCCTTCTCACAAAAATGCAACTTTGTCACCCCCTTGTAGCTAACACCCCACCAGACCATTACTGAGGCTGGATGATGACCTCTTTGAACCTTTTGGGCAACTTGAGAAGCTTCTCTGGCACTGCGAGCATAAACCCTATCGTTTTGTTTATTAAATGTTTCTTCGACAGTAAACATTTTTTCGTCCGTAAACAAAATTTTACGGTGTTCTTGGTTTGCGTACCGGCAAAGTAATCGTTTTGATTTTTCCACTCTATTTTTTTTTTAACGAATCTGTTAGTAAATGCCCGGTAGATCTACGATAAGCACCCAACCCCAAGTCACTTTTGATGATACGTGAAATTGTTCTTTGGGGTATTTTCATCTAACGCGATAAAAATTTTTGTTTCCGAAGAGGATTACGGCGAATTCTCTCGCGCATGGCTTTAACCGCTTGAGGTGTTCGAGTAGTTCGCGGACGGCCACTTCTTTCACGGTCACTTACTCCAGACGTATCATTAAATCTTTCAATAGCCCGATATACAAACATTCGGCTTATACCAAGGGTATGCAGAGTCTTAAAAATATCACTTGGTTGCATTCCTACTTTATGAAGTGCAATCACAGCAATTCTATTTTCTTTGTCACCCCAATCCATGTTCACTACACTAAAAATTAAACTCAAATGATGACAAATGCATCAAGCACAAGCGTACTATAGCGATTAGCTCAATTTTTAAGAAATGCAATATAACGGTTCCTTTCTGCAGGGTTGCCAAACCTTGTAACAATATTTATGGCTAGACTAGGTATAAACAAACGCGCGTTGAGGAAGGAAAAAAGTCGCTTCTGAAATACGGTATGTATCTGTAAATAAACTAAATTATTGTAGTGCGGAACATTTGTTTCTGTTTAAATTTACGATTTAATAAAAACTACAACCAACATTAAATCTAGCCAAAGTCTATAAAACTTAGATATAACACTGATGAAGTCATTCTTAAAATCTAGTCGAATGCATACTAAAGGCTGGAAAGTACATAAATGTACGTGTACGTGTACGTGGCCTATGAAAAAGCCTCAAGCACTGCGACAATAATCAAAATCAGATTTTGACAATTGTTACAACAACAATGCCATGTGCGCGCTACGCTAGCTGCCTTACCTACGTCCAAGATGCGGCCGGCCTAATGCTGCGCGCACGTTGGCACACGTTCGCATGTCGCGTTCACGTGTTTTATGCCAAACAGTTTGAGTCCATGGTTTGCAACCAAAAATGCAAATCTATCAATTCGACAAATGCTCGGCTGTTGTCGTATCACCAAATTGGGTTCATTATTGCCTGCGTTCAGAAGTTACCGAAGAGCATGAACTGCTCGCGAGAAGCTCCGGAACATGTCGATTATGCAGTCTGTACCTGCTGAACGCGACTCTCGTTGTCACACACACTTCATACGAACGTCAAGGAGAAAGAAGAAGAAAAGTGCGAGCGATGAGCAGAAATTTTTCCTGCTCGGTGATCAATTGATCATGGTAAGTTGAGCGAAAGTTGCTCAGTATCTTCTGAACCCACACATTGTGTGTTAACGCCAATAATTTGGTATGCAGTGTGTGCTTATGTACATCCTACTACTTTCCGGTCATTTGTTTTGCCACTCAATTCTTAACTATCCGTTTTAAAGCAAAATAATAAACCCAATTTGTTGATACGACAACACTCGAGTATTTGTCATATTGGCAGATTCGCGTCTTTGGTTGCAAACCATGGACTCAAACCGTTTGACATAAAACACGTGAACGCGAGCGTGAGCCAACGTGCGCGCAGCCTAATAGCCCCCATATACGATGCAATCCGTCGTCAGATCGATCTGACGATATTATGGTCGTCAGATCGATCGCACAGTGTATATGATTATCGTCGACGATTTTTTTGACAGTTCCATACAATTTCTATGGTCTACGGCTGGGCGCACGCGTTCACATGTTTTGCTTCAAACGGTTTGAGTAGGTGGTTTGCATCCAAAAACGTGAATCTGTCAAATGACAAATACTCGGCTGTTGTCGTATCAACAAATTGGGTTCATTATTGTGTGTTAACGCTAATAATTTGGTATGAAATACTATATATGCTGATATGCACCCTACTACTCTCCAGTCGTTTGTTTTCTCACTCAATTCTTACCTAGTTATTCGTTTTAAAGCCCAATCAATAATGAGCCCAATTTGTTGATACAACAGCCGAGCATTTTTCAAATTGAAAGATTTGCGTCATTGGTTACAAACCATAGACTCAAACCATTTGACATAAAACACGTGAACGTGACACGCGAGCGCGAACCAGCAGGCGCACAGCCCAAATCTATTGTGCTCTAAATTGAAAACTTTTTTTCTCAACTTTTGAGTCCATCCCATGCTAACCATTACTATTATTTAGTTTTTTTTTGTCCTACGGCTGGGTTCAGAAGGTACGGAGCGGTCGGAACCGCTCGCAAGCAGTTCCACGATTAAGCTTCGCTGCGGAACTCCGCTGCATGCCGCGGAACAGACTGCCTCAAAATCTTTGTTCCCCTATTTTCATAGCGGCAAGATGCCGCTGAGTGTTGCGGAACAGACTGCTTTCGAGGCAGTCTATCCCGCAAGAAGCAGTGGTATCCTGCTGACTGGAAAACAAGGCTGAAAATAGTCTATTTCGCAAGACACTGCGGAATTTTGCAGCTTACAAAATGGGGCTTTACGCAGTCTGCGCTGCGTTCAAAAGGTACCGAGTAATCGGAGTAGTTCCGCAATTAGTCGGTTATGCAGTCTACGCCTCCTGAAAGCCACTCTTGTCACACACTATTTATATGTTTTAGAGCGCGTTGACACGATCAAACTACGGTTTGACAAACTAGCATTTGATGAAAAGTTGAGCACCGTCCAACTACGGTTTGACAGGAGCACAAGACTTCAAACCAGTTTGACAACGAGTTCACACGTTCAAACAGGTGGTTTGTCAAACTGTAGTTTGATCATGTCAACGCGCTCTTAGCCCCCATATACGATGCAATCCGTCATCAGATCGATCTGACGATTTTGTGATCGTCAGATCGATCGCACAGTGCATGTGACTATCCTTGACGATTTCACTGATCTGACGATCAAATTTTATCTGCCGATTTTTTGGTGCGATTTTACTGCAATCCGTCGGACTGACGATCGATTGGATGGTGTGATTATCGCGATGAATGTCAAGTAATCAAATTATCTAGTTATGAAATTTGACGTATTCTGATAATTTCAATGGCTCTGTAATGCAAATATAAAATGTGTAGCATAGAAAAATGCCATACAAATCCAAATAGTTAACAAAAATTTATGTAGGTTGTATGGGGAGTGAATCGTAACCTATTCCTTGAATTATCATTCTATCTGAACGGCGGATCGCAGGGATCAAAGCCAAGGAGAAAGATGAAGAAAAGCGTGACCGGTGAGCAGAAATATTTCTTATCCGGTGATCATTTGATCATGATCACTTAAGCAGAAGTTGGTATCTCCTCAACCCACTATCAGACACTCTTTATATGAAAGTGAAGAAGCAAGAAGAAGAAAAGCGTGAGCGGAGAGAAGAAATATTTCTTGCTCGGTGACCATTTGATCATGATCATTGGAGAAGTTGCTCGGTATCTCCCGAACCCAGCCTATGCTTCGCCCTCATATTATGTGATTTCAAGTTTGACCGACGCAAAAACGTCTTCCCGCACACACTGCACTCAAAATTTCTTGCACTGAAATGCACAGACAAATGATCTTGCATGCTTGATTTTAGTTTAAAAGCTTGGCCGCAAATATCACATTTAAACCGTCGCTCATTCTTGTGAGTTGCCACGTGATTTTTCAAGTAGCCTGCACAATAAAACGTCTTTTCACAATGCGGGCATTTGTAATCTCTAATATTCATGTGCACCCTTATGTGGATGTCCAAACGCGTTTTCGTCGGGAATGATTTGCCGCACTCTCCACACTGGAACAGTTTCTTTTCCGTGTGCGTTTGCTCGTGAATCTTCAAAGTATCTTTGATTCTGAACTGTTTGTTACAAATTTTACAAGAGAATGGTTTAATGTTCAAGTGAATATTGACGTGATCGTCTAAACTGGCTTTAGTGGCCAAGGCTTTGGGACAGTGCGGACACTGATACGGTTTAATTCCATCATGACCGTTGATGTGACTTTGCCGTGCTCGATCGCTTCTGAATGACTTTCGACAAAGCGGACATATGAATTCTTTTCCTGGGTGGGCGTTATCCATATGTGTATGGAAAAGTGTTGATTCGGTGAATTTTTCCATACAGTACTTGCATAACATTTCCTCTGGCACTTTGGGAACAAACGATCCTTGAGCCAAAGCAGTCTTCCTCAGATTGTCGTACTCAATCATGTCCGGATGCTGGGCCCAATAGTGCGAACGATAGGTATTAAATCGCAAATAAATGTTGCCGCAGGAGAAACAACAAAATCTTTTCCGAGGATTCGAAATCTCATTTAGTGGGTTATTTGAATGAAGACTGTCCTCCTCTTTTACTGAATCGGTGTCCATCACTTCCTCGTACTGAAATTCGTCAAAAATAAATACAAAAGCTTAATTTTTATAATAAAAAAATATTATCCACCTCTTCGCCTTCATGTCGTTCTAAGTCGCCTTCACTCTTGTCAGGAGGATCCAAATTGGGCGGTGGAAGGGTATCCGATGCAAGAGTCTCGACTATTGCAAATGAACTCTTATCATCGTGGGTATAATCTCTAATAGTGAGAAGACTTGACGAACATTGCACAGAATCTCTTTGTAAAAAACCTGGGAGGACTTTGCCTGTCTTAGGCCCGACAGAAGTACCATCGTCAAACTCTATATTAGATTCGTGGATTTGATATTCTTCTTTGACGACTATATCCTTAATGAATTCGGACATGCTTTCGGATGTTATTTAAGCCAATTTGGGAATGAATACAGCAAGTATCTGAACGAAACTTAACAACACGGACGATACTTTTTTTCTGCTCCTGTGACTATGCCGGTCTTCGTCCTCGATGAAATCAGAAGTCCACGAGTGGGGCTCCAAACATGGTTGGCTAATCCTAATTGAATAAGATTGTACTGCCGTACTACCAGTGAATATGCATATTATATTTGCCAATATCTGTTTGATCACCTAATCCTGCCCTTCTAGACGATTCTGAACCAAGTAAGCCATCCACCAAAAACATCCAGTGGTAGACGTCGTTAATCTGCGCTGATTCGCAACGCAATCACTCCACTATAAGACAATTCGCTAACAAATTCCTCGGGGAATTGTAAACTAAAATAGTTTGCACAAATAGGTATGTTAAATTAATGACAGCCACTTCGCGATAAGCCCTCCTTGGACGCTGGCCACGGATGACTCTAAATATATATTTATTTATGCAACTGTCACAACACATGTCACATGAAATCACTACATTGCCTGCATTCATGTGAAAAATTTTCGCTACAGAACGCTACATCCCCTCCACTACACATTTGAGGAGACGCTACCTGTCAACATTTCTTTCATGATTGAACCGCTACATATGAAATGTCTGACAAACAGGTGACAACGCAAATATTTGACAATTGCCAATTTTCCATCGCAAAACATTTCTTTGGCACATCACGAAACAAGGAAATATCAAATCGAAGACGAGAAGACAGTGAATTTACATAGACGGGGATTCTATTTGCGCTTTTGATGTACACAAACGTCACAACACACATACCAGCTGCGAATTGTCAAATGTAGCGCTACATGCCCAGAGAGCGTAAAAAATTTCTGCTACCAAGGGGAAGTAACCGCTCCGGAGCGGATGGAAGGAGCGGTTGCAATCACGACCGGGAGGGGTTGTAGCGCTACGGAGCGCTCGGTAGCGCTCCGTAGCGATCCGGATAAAACGAGCGTGGTGAATGCACTCATTACTACGTTTATATTGAGTGCGTTCAGAAGGTGGCAAAAGAGCAGAAACCGCTGGCGAGTAGCTCCGCAACTGCTCGCGAGCGGCTCCGGAGCCGCTCGGTTTGGAGTCTGCACCTGCTGAACGCTACTTCACCAGCTGACAAATCGACCAGCTGAAAGCTGACGATGACAATTTTAGACGTCAAGTGCCGAAAAGTGGAAAATACATGAATCCCACGCTGTCCATTACAAAAATCACGAACAAGGAGAAAACAAATTCAAAAGCACCCGAAAACCAAAGAACTTGAAGCCGAAAACGGCGAAAACACAACAACCAATTTGATAACTGTCAAAACTCGGAAACTCGCAACATGAGCGTGAGGTTGAAAAAGAAGAAGAAGAACCTGAGCAGTGAGCACTGATCAGTGAGCAGAAATATTTCTTGCTCGGTGAAATTTGATCATGCTCACCCGAGCAGAAGTTGCTCGGTCACTTCTGAACCCGCTCGTTCTGAACATGTTCGCTGAGCGGAAGCTGCTCAGTTCCTTCTGAACGCACACATTGCCTGCGTTCACATTTTGGAGCGCTTCGGTTATTCAGCAATTGAAATGCATGTAAACGGAAAAATCAGTGATTTTTTCGGTTTACATGCATTTCAATTGCTGAATAACCGAAACGCTCCAAAAATGAGTGGGTTCAGGTCGCGCAACGTTTTAAACGCAAATGCAAACAGTTCGACTGATTTTGCTCGTGGACGGTCCGTTTCAGTTTGCGTTTGATCTACCACATATCGGGGAAATTGACCAGAAATTTTTCCTGGTTAATTTCCGGTCAACCGGGGGGTAAGGGATATTAGCGTATTTGACAGTTGTTAGTTGACGTATTGCATATGGTGTGGATTTTCGTTTTCGGTTTCTTGATTTTTACATGGCGTCTTGTATGCTTATTTACACCAGAGCAACAGAAATTTGTGGCGATTTTGCAGTGTTGTTCATTTTTCCTGAAACCGTCGCGAATTTAATTGAAGTTTTGTTTGAAATTCAATAGCGAATCGGCTATCAGGTGTTTAATACATGACAACTGCAAAACAAGTCGTTCGGGTTAAGAGTTTATGGTTGGGTGGAGGAAAAATTTTTACCGAAATTACAACGTTGCGGAACGTGAACGCAGGCAATGTGAACGCAGGCATTGAGTGAGGGACTTTCTTCGAGGTTTTAACTAAAGGCGCGTTGACATGATCTGATGAAAAGTTGAGCACCGTCCAACTTGGGTTTGACAGGAGCACAGGACTTCAAACCAGTTTAACAAGGGGTTCACACGTTCAAGTAGGTTGTTAAACGGTGGTTTGTCAAACCGTAGTTTGATCATGTCAAGTACCATAGAGCAACTACAATAGATAAGAGGTGGGACTCAGTACAACTGAGACGATGGTTGCATAGAGGAACTAGAAACTCAGTACAACTGAGACGATGGTTGTTCCTATTGGATTTGTTGCATATGGATTGAATTCCACTGTCGGTACACAATGGAATTGCGGAAAGCAGATAGCAAAACCATGGCATCATATGTTTCCATTTACCAGAAAGAGATAAGACTATCACAGCAGATCGATCGGGTAATACCAAAAGCGCGTTCAGTCTCTTGTTTTTCGTTTCTGGCAATACTAAATATCTGTCAAATTGCACGCATACAGGGAAATCTAGCCAAAACCATGCACGCACACATACGTAACCTATCCACCGCGTTACTTATACAATCGCAACTAAAACTGATTGAACCCAATTTGACTTTTGAGCAGCTGTTCGGAATTGCTTTTGTCCTTATCGTTCTAAAGGGCAATTTCCTCCAAATTATAACTGTCGTTTTCAGCTCAACGGGGTAAGTTTGTGTACGCTGGAGTAAGTGCCATAGAGGAACTAGATAAGAGGTGGAACTCAGTACAAATAATTTTGTAGACAGGGACGCACTTACTCCAACGCACACAAACTTACCTTGTTGAGCTGAAAACGACAGCTACAATTAGGAGGAAATGGCCCTTTAGAGCGATAAGGACAAAAGCAATTTCGAACAGCTCCTCAAAAGTCAAATTGTGCCCAATCAGTTTTAGTTGCGATTGTATAAGTAACACGGAGGATAGATTACGTATGTGTGCGTGCATGGTTTTAGTTAGATTTCCCTGTATGCGTGCGATTTGACAGATATTTAGTATTGCCAGAATCGAAAAACAAGAGAATGAACGCACTTTTAGTATTACCCGATCGATCTGCTGTGATAGTCTTATCTCTTTCTGGTAAACGGAAACATATGGTGCGGTGGTTTTGCTATCTGCTTTCCGAAATTCCACTGTGTACCGACAGCGGAATTCAATACATATGCAACAAATCCAATAGGAACAACCATCGTCTCAGTTGTACCAACGAACATCGAGACTAGAAGGGGCACTCAGTACAAGATGCCCAAAGGTTGTTTTCTGTTCCCGTAATTGTCATTGTGTTAAATTTCCTTGTCCGTACACAATCGCTTTGCGAGAGGATTGCGAAAAATAGGCAGATATACACCTCTTCGTATGATCCCGTGAGTTTGAAAAGGAAGTCGAACCCGAAATGCATGAAAAATAGTACACACACCACTGCAATTGCGGGTAAAAGTGATACCAATACAAATATAAACGAGGGCTGTTTTCTCTCAGGCTACCAATACATTTAAAAACGTGGGACGCTTGTCATTTGAACAGCTGATTACAAAGTGATGCTGTCCTTATCTACCCAATGCATTTTCCCGTTTAGGTTCCTGTCAAAAATGGGTAAACATGGGTGGTGTGGGGCTGACTATTTGCATCCCGCTTCACAAAAATTAATGAACTGAGTGCCCCTTCTATGTGAATCCATGTTCGTTGGTTGTACTGAGTTCCACCTTTTCTCTTGTTCCTCTATGGTTCAACCATATAGAGGAACAGTTCAACCATAGAGGAACTAGAGTTCAACTTTTTGTCAAATGCTGGTTTGTCAAACCGTAGTTTGATCATAGAGGAACTAGAGTTTGATCATGTCAACGCATATAACTTCTGCATACACCCAACAAGTTGACACCAATGGGTGCGTTTTCAAAACAAAACTATCAACACTGTTACATATATGTGACAGATGTAAAATCTTGTGCACCCGTGAGTGGCGCAACAGTGTCGACACTGAGGATTAGCATATCAAAGACTGAGTATCTTTGCTGTCCTTTCTCAGATCCAGAGAGACCAATACCAGATATCTACATTAAGGCTGCGCGCAAGTTGGCACACGTTCGCGTGTCGCGTTCACGTGTTTTATGTCAAACGGTTTGAGTTTTTGGTTTGCAACCAAAGATGCGAATCTGTCAATTTGATAGATGCTCGGCTGTGTTCGTATCACTAAATTGGATTCATTATTGTGTGTTAACGCCAATAGTTTAGTATGAAATGTGTGTTTATGCACATCCTTCTAGTCCCCAGTCGTTTGTTTTGCCACTCAATTCTTACCTAGCTATTCATTTTAAAGAACAATAATGAACTCTAATTGTTGATACGACAATAGCCGAGCATTTGTCATATTGACAGATTCGCATCTTTGGTTGGAAACCATAGACCCAAACCGCTTGACAGCAAACACGTGAACGCGACACGCGAACGTGAGCGAACATGCGCGCAGCCTAAAGCACAATAATGAACTCAATTTGTTGATACGACAATAGCCGAGCATTTGTCATATTGACAAGCCTTAGGCGGCTATTACACTATAAAAGTTCTTTTACAAATATATTTGACGAACGGTATTTCAAAAGAACTTTTATGAATGATATTAGCCGCTAAAGGGGGAAGGTGTGCAAGCATATTTGAAAAGTAGTTGAAACAAGCAACGTCCATGTCGCAAATCTTTTCTTAGGCGGCTATCACACTATAAAAGTTCTTTGAAAATAGCTTTCATAAAAGATATTTGTAAAAGAACTTTTATAGTGTAATAGCCGCCTAAGGCTGCGCGCAAGTAGGCACACGTTCGTGTGTCGCGTTCACGTGTTTTATGTCAAACGGTTTGAGTTTTTGGTTTGCAACCAAAGATGCGAATCTGTCAATTTGGCAAATGCTCGGCTGTTGTCGTATCACCAAATTGGATTCATTATTCACTACGTTTAGACCGCGGGACTATCTTCGAGATTTAACTAAATCGATCTAACTATCGACGATATAAACGTATCGATTTAGTTCGTTTTGGACTTGGCTTATCTCTACTTGCGATGCGGAACTGCACTAATAAAATTGGGACTATGTCGCTGTCATCGCTAATGTTGACGTTGTTGTCGTTTTTTTGTTCGGTATTTGTTTTGTTTGCAATTTCAGGAAAGCAGTGCGTGATCACGGGCAAGAAAAAGCCTTTTTCTGTCGTAAAATTTATATCCATCAAATTTATCTGTGCTTTCAACGGAGAAAGAAGAAGAAGAAGTACCTCTCCGTATGGTCGGTATAAACACTCCACCAACAAGTGCTAACACTAAAATGATTTAGTTAAATCGACTTTTAGTTCCACGGTCTAAACGTGGCCATTGTGCGTTAACGCCAATAATTTAGTATGAAATATGTGCTTATGCACATCCTACTACTCTCCAGTCGTTTGTTTCGCGACTCAATTCTTACGTAATTATCCGGTTTAAAGCACAATAATGAACTCAGTTTGGTGATACGACAACAGCCGAGCATTTGTCAATTTGACAGATTCGCTTCTTTGGTTGCAAACCATAGACCCAAACCGTTTCACAGCAAACACGTGAACGCGACACGCGAACGTGAGCCAACATGCGCGCAGCCTAAAGGAGAGCGGTTGAAGTCCTGTACGAGTTTCAAATACCTGGGCTCGATGGTCAACAAAGAAGCTACCTGCGATGACGACATCAAACATCGCATCAGTGTCGGTTGGATGAAGTGGCGAGAAAATTTTGGAGTTTTCTGCGACAAGAAGATACCACGAAAGCTTAAGGGCAAGTTGTACAAAACGGTCGTACGTCCCGCACTCACGTATGCGTCTGAATGCTGGACTATGTACAAGACAAATGAAAGCAAAATGACTGCGACCGAGATGAAAATGCTACGAATGTCAGCCGGTGTGACCAAAAAGGATCATATCAAAAGTACCTACATCCGAGGCAGCTTGTTCGTTGAGCAACCGATCACTGAAAAGCTCGAAGATCGTCGTATGGATTGGTATTGCCACGTTCAAAGGCGTCCGCCTGAGAACCCTGTCATGAAGGCACTATCAACGAATGTTCCATTTGCTGGACCCAAACGCCGAGGCAGACGGAAACACACATGGATCGATCAGATGAAAAAGCAACAACAACGCGTTAATCTTGGCGATGATACGATCCAAGACCGTGCTGCCTGCAGAAGGAAGCTGATATTATACTGCCAGATTGGCGAAGTGCCAACACCACAGGCAGAGCAACGCAAAGCCGCAGTGTGGTATGAAAGGGCAAGGAAGAAGAATATCAATTTCGTCCGATATAATTAATTCGGACGACATATCTCCGCGTCGTGGAGGTCGTAACGGGCATAGGCCCTTGAGTGTAAAACTGACAACTAGATTTAGTAGCTAGTTGTCAGTTCTATTGGTTCTATGGGCCTCTGCCCAATAATGTAAAAGCCGACAGACTTTGAATAAAACGTTGATTTTTGAGAGTGGAGCACATTAATTTTAGGTGCAAATATATCAACTAATAGTCCATAAATCCTTGGATTCGAATACATTAGTTAGAAAAGGATACTCATAGTGGGCTGAGAGAGGAATTGGGAGCTAATACTAGCCTTAGGCCCTAACCAGATTGAACGCAGCAGCAGATGGTGGCAGTAACAACAACAATAGGTAGATCTGTCGCGGTGACACAGCGGCGATGACAGGTCGCTGTGTCATCTCGACAGATCCGCCTGTTGTTGTTGCCACCGCTGCTGCTGCCGATGCCGCTGCTGCTGCGTTCAATCTGGTTAGGGCCTTACGCATACATTTATACTGTGAAATTAAAAATGTTGTACTAAGTTTGTCGGCTATATATTAATTTTTTTTCAAGGGATTAGGGATCAGTTTCGCTTTGGCACTATCATTCTTAGGCGGCTATTACACTATAAAAGTTATTTTACAAATATCTTTGACTCACGATATTTTAAAAGAACTTTTATGAATGATATTAGCCGCCTAAGGGGGAAGGTGTGCAAGCATGTAAGAAAAGCACTTGAAACAAGCAACGTACACGTCGCAAATCTTTTCTTAGGCGGCTATTACACTATAAAAGTTCTTCGAAAATATCTTTTACAAACGATATTTGTAAAAGAACTTTTATAGTGTTATGCCCGGTTCACATTATTCCAGTAACCAATCCAGTCCAGTAATCCAGTCCAGCGCTGGACTGCTACTGGAATAATGTGAACCGGCACTGGACAGCAATTCAATCCAGCAATCCAGTCCAGTGACTGGATTGTCGGTCTACTTTTTGATTCCAGCTCGCCCAAAAATCATTGTTACCATAGTCACCAAATCAACAACACACTCGCCAGACTACTGGACTGGAATCATGTAGACGATATGATCCAGTCTAGCACTGGACTGGATCGCTGGACTGGATTACTGGACTGGAATAATGTGAACCGGGCATAATAGCCGCCTAGTCATGTAATTCAAAAGCTCTTATCATCATTTCCCTGGGGGAAAAGGGATTGGGGAGGTAGAGACAAATACACTCAATTCAGGTCAGGTCCACAGAAATACGACATGAGGAGCTGTAATTGGTGTTTAGGATAACACATACCCGCCCAACATAGTTAAAGGGAGAAAAAATTAGTGTGTGCCAAAGACAATTTACATTTGGAGAAACATTAAAACATAGATTATAAATTTGAAACTTGTTTTGCCTCTCAGACAGTGAAGAGACGTTGGTATGGAGGGAAGGCAAAAAAAAGTATTTTTAACAAAATGAGAAACAAAATTTAATCAAAATGAGAACGCGGTAATTAAACCATGGTTGGTGAGTGCGATTGTTTGGAATTAATCAAGTATTTAGTTAAATCTCGTTAAGCTGTAAGTAGGGAAATGGACGTTTTATTTTCCTTATTAACGATCTTCCAAATAATCTTTTCTTTTTTTAGAAATGATAATTTTTTTAAAGGTAGTTTACCTGTTAATTCATATACTTCTGAAGTAGGTGTTCTTGGGTGGAGATTATGGACCGCTTTGACAGCTTTATTAAGCATTTGTCCGATAGCTGAAATATTTCCCGCTGATGTTTGGCTCCAGTTCAAAATACCGTATGTCAAAATAGGCATAACGTGAGCGTAAAAAATCATGTTTTTGAGTTGGGTGTTCATGTATTTTTTACGTCTCAGTAAAGCTACTAATGGGCACAATTTAGCGCTGATTTGCTCGATATGATCATTCCATGAAAGCTTCTCATCAATAATAAGCCCTAGGTATTTGGTTTTGTCGACTCTGTCAATAGTCTGATTTCCAAATTTGATAGTTCAATATCGGCTTTATTTCTTTGCCTGAAGCATGTAGTGAGTTTTTTTAATGTTAAGTTCTAACTTGTTACCTAAAAGCCACTGCTGATAAACTTTCAGATCATGATCAATCACTTGTTCGGCATCATTCTTACCGAAATGAGAAAACAGCAGAAGAGTATCATCTGCATAGGTGACATATAGTAACTATTTCCCAGTTGAGTTAATCCGTATGCCAAATGAAAAAATCCCTATCCCAAATGAAAAACTCCTTCCCAAATGAATTAAACTATTTTCCAATATAATTAAACTATTTCCCGATTGAATTCAAACAGAGAGAATTTGTTTGTAGCTTCCGATATATTTATTTAAAACTAACTTACCGATGAAATATCTTGAAGGATCATTGAAAATCTATAAATCAAACATTCGTGGGTTCCAGTGATTTCGGATGATATCTTGAAATTTGAAAAAAAAAAAAAAAAAATCTGCGGGCAGAATTTCCATCATTCGATGTGCGCTTGCTCTGTTTTACTAGATCTACAAACAATCCTAATTCCGTGGGGCGACCGGTAGCGCAGTGTGTTGAGGCATCAGTCTCATGTTTGACTACCGGCGTTTCGGGTTCGAATCCCGTCCACGACAACGTTCGTGGCCATGGATGTGCAGGAGGTGCATGCTGGCAACTGCATTCTCTGAAACCAATTTATGCCAACGAAACGTCAGCTGGGCCAGAAGGAACAGTTGACGCGCTATACCCCACAAGGGGTTAGGGCAATTGAGTAATTCCGTGCGAAATTTATTTTGGATTGCTAATTTTGACATAGATTTCAACGTTCTTTCCTCTGGATATCTCGCTGTCTACTTCCTGAATTCCTATTTGTAAGTACTGCGGAATCAGGAGGTAAAATTTACAAATGGAATTGTCACAGACACCTCTTTAAAGAGTCCAAATTCGAATTTGCGTAAAAAAAAATATTTACTGGAAGGATGCAAAAAAGGTAAAAAAGGGTATTTTTTTTGTTCGTGGATAGGCGTGTGGGGTGTCATCGTATCATATCGGAAGCGACATAAAATATAAATTCACTCTGTTTGAATTCAATAGGGAAATAGTTTAATTATATTGGGAAAAAGTTTAATTCATTTGGGAAGGAGTTTTTTTCATTTGAGATAGGGATTTTTTCATTTGGGATAGGGATTTTTTCATTTGGGATACGGATTAACTCAACTGGGAAATACTATACTTGGCGGAAAGGCCGGCATTACTAAGATTATTCACGTATAGTAAGTATAGTGTGCGGGCTAAGATGGAACCCTGAGGATATTGCTGTTTATCAAACCCAATAGTCTCATTAATAAATCAGACAATTCTGGTATTTACAACCTTTTCAAATATTTTGCTAAAAACGCTTATTAGCGCAATGGGTCATTGGGATCTCCATTTTTGAAAACTGGTTTGATTTTGGCAATTTTCAACACATCAGGAAATGTGCCTTCGCAAAGGTGTTTATTAATACTGTTGCATAGGAGTAAACAAGAAAAACGTAGTTTACGATGCCGTACTCTATGAGACCAAAATCAATGAACAGATTAACATATTTGCCTGAATGAATGCTCCTGGCGACTTCGACGAGTGTGAAAATGGAACATTATCATATCTTTGCCGATGTGGAGACGTCTACGAAGTGGACAAAAAGGATATTCAAAATGAAAATGAATTTATTATAGAATGCAATCAATGTTCGTTAGTGGTCAAATTGCACAATAAAACATGACAAAAGATGTTTAATTTTCTTTTAGTTTTATTATTTTCCCCCAATATTAACATATATAATATTAAATAGCTATATATTGGCTTATATTTAAACATTTTTTTCACTTCCTGACGTTGTTACATCTAAAGGTCGCCACCCATTGACGAGCACAACCACGACCAAACTTGGCCGTGGTTGTGCTCGTTCATGGGTGGCGACCTTAAGGCGCTCATGCCTGGCGAGGAAACATTTGGCGTCTAAAATTGTCATCGTCAGCTGGTCGATTTGTCAGCAGATAAAGTAGCGTTCAGCAAGTGCAGACTCCATAACCGAGCAGCTCCGGAACTGATCGCGAACAGTTGCGGAGCCGGTCGCGAGCGGTTTCTGATCTTTGCCACCTTCTGAACCCACCCTTCTTAGGCGGCTATTACACTATAAAAGTTCTTTTACAAATATCGTTTGTAAAAGATATTTTCGAAGAACTTTTCTAGTGTAATAGCCACCTAAGAAAAGATTTGCGACGTGAACGTTGCTTGTTTCAAGTGCTTTTCTTACATGCTTGCACACCTTCCCCCTTAGGCGGCTAATATCATTCATAAAAGTTCTTTTAAAATATCGTGAGTCAAAGATATTTGTAAAAGAACTTTTATTGTGTAATAGCCGCCTTATTGCGTTTGATAGAAATTGCTTGCTTGGGTAGCAGCGAGCCATAACCGCCACGCTCCACTTCTTTTTGGCTCACGGTGGGTAATATTAGCCATTTCCGATTCAATTTTCGGATCATTTTCATACAAAACGACAGACCGGTTTTAATCCAACTCTCACATGGGATCTCATCGGAGCAAAGTTGAAAGCATATTGGTTGAACATCAACTTCTCTCGCCCCGTCTAAATGTATACGGAGTACGCAATTCGCCATCACGACGGCGAAGTATCAGTATGGTGGCTGTTTAAGTTCGCTCGTCGCGAGCCGTAGCGTTCTTTTCGGTCTGTGAAGCCGGGTTAATGAATCGAAAGCAGCTAATGTGGAAAGGACTTTTTATTTTATTTTACCCTAATAACCTGATTTTACGAGTCTCCTATTTAATAGTTCCATGTGATTTCATATGAGAATACAAGCCTGGACGTTGAGCAAACGTTTTACCGCACACATTGCACGCATATGCCTTCGTATCTAAGTGCAACTTCTTGTGTGATCTCAATGCCGCGCTTGCTCTAAATTTTTGATCGCATATGTCACAGCTGTAGGGGCGTTCTCCTGTATGCGTTATCATGTGATCGCGTAAAATCCGTGAATTAAAAAAAGCCTTATCACAGCTGGGACACTTGTAATTCCGAATGTTCTTATGCCTTCGCACGTGATTGGTCAATTTAACTTGCGCAATAAATGACATGCCGCACTCATCGCACTGAAACGGTTTCTCCTTCGTATGAATACGTTCGTGAATTTTTAAATCCGACTTGTGGGTATATTTGTTGTCGCAGTATTGACAAGCATGTGGCTTTATGTTCAAATGCACATTGATGTGAGTTTGCAGATTGGTTGGATGAGAAAAGGCCTTGGGACAATGCGGACACTTGTGCGGTTTTTTACCTTCATGGGTGTCGATGTGGTAGTTTCGTGATTTGCTATCTCGACACGTTTTTGGGCAATAGGGACAGGAGTATCGTTTTGAAGTATGAGCAGTCTCCATATGCTCATGATATATGGTTGGGTCTTTGAAAGTGTTAAGGCAATACTTGCATATCATCTCTTTTGGGACTTTAGGGACAAAATGCTTCTGATTCGATGAACCAGGAATACCGGGGTCGTCTCTTTCAATCATGTCGGGATGTTCAGTCCTACAGTGTTTACGATACGAATCAAACCCGATGAAGATTTTGCCGCAGGAGAAACAACAATAAGATTTGCTGTGCTTTCTCCTGTATGGCTGTGTCGCCTTTTCCTCGGATGTATCGCCTTCGCCGTGACCGCAAAGCTTATTATCCACGAAATCTTTGCTAATTGGCTCTTCCTCCTCCACCTGAAAATTCGAAAATTCGAAAAAAGGGATACACAGGTTGACATGAGGCTATACTAACCCTGTTCTTATGAGGTTCAGTACGCAGGTTGTCCTGGTCTAGAGACTCAGTCTTAATTAGACTCGCTATTTGGTCTGGAAAACCATTGGATACTATTGTCTTGACTGGCATGGGATGTACATCACGTATATGCTCTCCAAAGCTGCGAAGATCGAAAAAACTTTGCAGGCATTGAATACAAACAAAAGTGAAATTGCCTCGATGACCCAGGAAAACTTCGCCGCATTTATTTGAGGGATCCAGGTGCAAATCAAACTCATCGTCTACACATTCCTCCTTTACGACCACTTCTATGAAGTCCATGTTTCGCAACTTTTGTGTAAACTTTAAGCTATAGTAGTATAAAGTAAGGAATAGTCTGTTCTTTGGGCTCCACTCGCTACTCTCGGTCCGCACTTAAGGGATCACAACTGTCCGTGTCGGACCAATTAACACTCACTTCGCTCGCTCTGAGTGCAATGGCGGAACCCACACAATTGTCAAAATGGCATTTATGTTGCTAAATAAATGTCAATTGACCCTTGCTATAAACCCAGTATTATCTAGACAGGAACCAGTTTAGTACTAAGTGTATTATGCGGGAATTTCATTGCCGGCAGCAGCAGCAGTATCGGCTGTGTCTTCGCCAAAGAATATTGAGTGCGTTCAGAAGGTGGCAAAAGAGCAGAAACCGCTCGCGAGCAGCTCTGCAACTGCTCGCGAGCAGCTCCGGAGCTGCTCGGTTTGGAGTCTGCACCTGCTGAACGCTACTTCACCAGCTGACAAATCGACCAGCTGAAAGCTGACGATGACAATTTTAGACGTCAAGTGCCGAAAAGTGGAAAATACATGAATCCCACGCTGTCCATTACAAGAATCACGAACAACGAAGAAACAAATTCAAAAGCACCCGAAACCCAAAGAACTAGAAGCCGAAAACGGCGAAAACACAACAACCAATTTGATAACTGTCAAAACTCGAAACTCGCAACATGAGCGTGAGGTTGAAAAAGAAGAAGAAGAACCTGAGCACTGAGCACTGATCAGTGAGCAGAAATATTTCTTGCTCGGTGAAATTTGATCATGCTCACCCGAGCAGAAGTTGCTCAGTCACTTCTGAACCCGCTCGTTCTGAACATGTTCGCTGAGCGGAAGTTGCTCAGTTCCTTCTGAACGCACACATTGATTAATAGCCGCCATACATTATCCGATCCGTCGTCCGATCGATCAGCCGATGGATCGCCACAAAATATCTGCCGATCTCCACTGCACACACACTGTACGATTTTCGTGCGATGCGATAGTTCGTTCGGTATAGGCAAGTCGGGTATCGTAAGAAAGGTACCATCGAGTACACTCCATTTTTGACATTTTCTTCAAATTTGAAGAAAGGAGAAAAGAAGGAGAAGGAAAATATGTCCCCCCCTTCTTGCATTTCGAGACCGTTATACTTAGAAACATGGAAATTTACAGAAAAGCGGCATGGCTTTGTGGTGGTTCCACATAGAGGCGAAATTAAGGTCAAATTTTTTTTATCGACTAGTATAGACAAGTGGGTTGTTTGAGAAAGGTAATGTTTAGTATATTCCATTTTTGGCATTTTCTTTAAATTTGAAGAAAAGGGAACAGTGGAGGAGAAGAAAGAAAATATTAGATCGTAATTTGTTCCACCACCCATGCAGTACTCGAGTCAGCTGTCTGAATTACATTTTTTTAATCGGGGATTTATAGGATATGTATTAGGCGACAGGGCGATTCATGAAAAAACCAGGGCAACGCCGATCAAGAGGAATATCAATAGATGGGGAACAATCTATTCGGCTTTAATTAAGCCTTCAAAACACGTCCCTTACTTACAAAAATGACCTCAGGCACACAGAAGGAACCGATATTTCGACTCATATTTGTAAATGGTCAAGGTAAGGTTCCCTACTTTTCACTTTCTAATAACTACCGCATCTGTCCACATGGTACCAAATCCTCAGAGAACATTTTTCAAAAAACACATCAACGGACATACGACAAACTTGAGGAGGTCCTTCTTCTCCAAAGGATCCAAATTGACAATATACAACAATGAAGGCCTTTCTGTAGTGCGAAGCAGAGGAAATGAACATATTCTACCTGTGTAATTTGGGTAGCATTTGACGATAGAGCAATCATGTGTAGGAAGCAATTTCCTTCTAAACTATTGTCGGGCGCCTTGGTGATATAGGCCCGAACCAGATTGAACGCAGAAAGCAGCAGCAGCGACCAAATGTCAAGTTAGAAAGCATGCGTTTCCCTTAAGCCACCCAGATTGGACGCAGCGACAGTGGCGAAAGCAGATCTTCCTTTTGTTGTTGTTGCTGTCGCCGCCACTGCTGCTGCGTTCAAAATGGTTTGGGCCTTACGGTCAATAGCGGCAATTTCACCGGACATCTGCAAAGTAGACAACCTTGCCCTAACCGTTTATGAATAGTTTGAGTCGAAATAACGGTTCCTGCTGTGCGCCTGAAGTCATTTTTGTTAGGCGGCTATTACACTATAAAAGTTATTTTACAAATATTTTTTATAAACGATATTTTAAAAGAACTTTATAAATGATATTAGCTGCCCAAATGGGAAGGTGCGGAAGCTTGTAAGAAAAGTACTTGAAACAAGCAACGTTCATGTCGCAAATCTTTTCTTAGGTAGCTATTACACTATAAAAGTTCCTTTAAAATAATTTTTATAAAAGATATTTGTAAAATAATTTTTATAGTGTAATAGCCACCTTAGTAAGGTATATGTTTTCATTATTTTTGAAACCTTAAGGCCGAAAATGTTGCTCCCTACCTGTTGATATTCCCCTTGATCGGCATTGCCTTGATCTTTTCATGAATCGTCCTGTCTCCTGGTACATATCTGTAACGGACGGTTTGGTGGGCATACGGGGATGCCCGTGGGGACGGAGCCTGGTAGCATAGTTGACTGTGAAGGTTGGGCCGTGCCATCTGGCGAAGAAAAAGGCTCCTCAACGCGCTAAGCAGCGGCCTACGCTTGCTGTACCTCAGTTCGGGAGATGTGGACGGGGTTTCCGCCGCTCGTTGCCCTGTGCTTTACGTATTAACCAAAATGCATATGCCTGGGGAAGACAACACAAACAAGGGAGGTAAAAATAGGGAATAAAAAAAATAAAGCGATAAGAATGGAATGGTTGGCGGATGGCTCGATTGCCCTTGCGCTCGCATTGGGGTCCAGATGTAATGGGACCCTCGGCCTTTGGTTTCGTACCACCGACAGATCCTTATATTACGTTTACACTATCCTCAGATTACTTCATCTGCGCCGGCTGATTTAATCTGCAACTGTCAAATACATACAATTTTAAACTCACCACACCCAGATTACGCCGCAGATGAAGTAATCTAAGGATAGTGAAAACATATTTTTACCCATCAGGTGCTGCCATAGATCTACCGGTAGAAGCAGCACTATCAGGAAATGCTCTATTGCATGTGGTTCATCACATATCCTATAAATTCCCAATTAAAAAATGTAATCCAAAATACGACAGCTGGCTCGAGTACTGCGTAATATTACGTTTACACTATCCCCAGATTACTTCATCTGCCGCTTAGGCGGCTATTACACTATAAAAGTTCTTTTACAAATATCTTTTATGAAAGCTATTTTCAAAGAACTTTTATGGTGTAATAGCCGCCTAAGAAAAGATTTGCGACATGGACGTTGCTTGTCTCAACTACTTTTCTAATATGCTTGCACACCTTTCCCCTTTAGCGGCTAATATCATTCATAAAAGTTCTTTTGAAATATCGTTCGTCAAATATATTTGTAAAATAACTTTTATAGTGTAATAGCCGCCTTAATATTACGTTTACACTATCCCCAGATTACTTCATCTGCGCCAGCTGAGATAATCTGCGACTGTCAAATACATACAGTTTTGAACTCACCACACCCAGATTACGCTGCAGATGAAGTAATTTGGGGATAGTGTAAACGTAATATAATGTGGGTGTGGTGAGTTTTATATTACGTTTACACTATCCCCATATTACTTCATCTGCGCCGGCTGATTTAATCTGCAACTGTCAAATATATACAATTTTAAACTCACCACACCCAGATTAAGCAGCAGATGAAGTAATCTAGGGATAGTGTAAACGTAATATAAAATTGTATGTATTTGACAGTTCCAGATTAAATCATTCGGCGTAGATGAAGTAATCTGGGGATGGTGTAAACTAATATTACGTTTACACTATCCGCAGATTACTTCATCTGCGCCGGCTGATTTATATTACGTTTACACTATCCGCAGATTACTTCATCTGCGCCAGCTGAGATAATCTGCGACTGTCAAATACATACAATTTTGAACTCACCACACCCAGATTACGCTGCAGATGAAGTAATCTGGGGATAGTGTAAACGTAATTTTAATCTGGAACTGTCAAATACATACAATTTTAAACTCACCACACCCAGATTAAGCAGCAGATGAAGTAGTCTGGGAATAGTGTAAACGTAATATAAGAATAACACTCATTTGTTAAATTCACAACACTACATTGGTCATAAAAAGAAAGGCATATCCTAATACCTTGCGGGAGGTCTTTTTCTAGCTTAACAATAGCAAGTCTAAAAAAAACAGCATACATCATTAAAGACGAATTTTTGATCAACACTAATATTACGTTTACACTATCCCCAGATTACTTCATCTGCTGCGTAATCTGGGTGTGGTGAGTTTAAAATTGTATGTATTTGACAGTCGCAGATTAATATTACGTTTACACTATCCCCAGATTACTTCATTTGCTGCGTAATATTACGTTTACACTATCCTCAGATTACTTCATCTGCGCCAGCTGAGATAATCTGCGACTGTCAAATACATACAATTTTGAACTCACCACACCCAGATTACGCTGCAGATGAAGTAATCTGGGGATAGTGTAAACGTAATGTTATATTACGTTTACACTATACCGTGATTACTTCATCTGCGCCGGCTGAGATAATCTGCGACTGTCAAATACATACAATTTTGAACTCACCACACCCAGATTACGCTGCAGATGAAGTAATCTGCGGATAGTGTAAACGTAATATAATCTGGGTGTGGTGATTTCAAAATTGTATGTATTTGACAGTCGCAGATTATCTCAGCTGGCGCAGATGAAGTAATCTGGGGATAGTGTAAACGTAATATTACGTTTACACTATCCCCTGATTACTTCATCTGCTGCTTAATCTGGGTGTGGTGAGTTTAAAATTGTATGTATTTGACAGTCGCAGATTAAATCAGCCGGCGCAGATGAAGTAATCTGGTGATAGTGTAAACGTAATTTAATATTACGTTTACACTATCCCCAGATTACTTCATCTGCAGCGTAATCTGGGTGTGGTGAGTTCAAAATTGTATGTATTTGACAGTCGCAGATTATCTCAGCTGGCGCAGATGAAGTAATCTGGGGATAGTGTAAACGTAATATAATGTAAATCAGCCGGCGCAGATGAAGTAATCTGGGGATAGTGTAAACGTAATATTAAGCCAAGTTTAGAAGCTGCGGGAGCACCTGCGGTTTACAAATTTACATTGAATTTAAAATTACGTTTACACTATCCCCAGATTACTTCATCTGCGCCAGCTGAGATAATGTAATGGACGATGGCGACACCCGAAGGTGTCAACGGGGACGGAGCCATTTCGACCGTTAAGGTCCGGGAGTGACAGCTGCCAAAGTTGACAGCTGCCAAAATTGGCTCCTCAACGAGCTAAGCGGCGGCCTGTGCTTGCTGTAGCTCAGTTCGGGAGATATGGGCGGGGTTTTTGCCGCTCGGTGCCCCTGTCCACACATATTAGAAAGGGATGTCACAGGCCTGGGAAAAACGTCACGAACAAAGGAGGTTAAAATTTGGAAAATGCAAGGAAGTTTGGGAGCCAGCCTGCTCAATTTGCCATTTTTTTGAGCTCCGAGGTCCAGATGGCGGTGAACCTCGGCCTTCTCTACCCGCTGAAAAACAAAAAAAAAACCCGACCGTGAGGCCCCCTTGGCCGAAAAGAAAATTTATGGGGCCTCCCATAGCGAAACAAGGGATGAGGCCTTTCACCTCATCCCATCATCCAACCTGAAATGGGATGTGGGGTTCCTTAAAGGAAAAGCCGTATTTTTAATTGGAAGTTAGTGATACATTTTTCACTTTTTTTTTTTATTTCAGTATTTCTTTTGTTGGTTCAGCCAAACAAGTCGAAAAAAAAGAAGGAAGAAAAAAAAGAATACAAAATGAATTATAATAGTATCCAAATCGGTGAGCCAGTGGAAATGCCATGCAAAAACATCAAATATGAATCAAACAAAACTTACCCCCAAATTCAAAATGGCCATAGCGAACTGGAGCAGCTGCGAAGAAATTGGTTAAAGCACAACCGAAAGTCACCGATTGGAAAACTGAGTTAAAACAAACGAGTTACTATATCAAGTGAACCAAGAAAAAAAACTAATAATTTACAACTGATAACAACAAAAAGAAAGACACTAAATATTACATCAAAAATAAATAAATCAACGCGAGCGGCAACACGATAAAAATGAAATAATTACAAAACGAAATTGCCCATTTGTAAACAAATAACGCCACCTTGAACTCCGCTCCACTCAGCACTTGTCTTGCTTAGCCACGCACATCTTAGCTTAAAGGGCCTCGAACGCTGCCTCACACATACTATCGACGTTCGCTATAATTGCACAAGCGACCCGACGCTCCAGTGACGGGCCCTCCGCAGCCACTTCCAAACAATTTATGAAGCGCCAAAATCAAGGCTCGGGGCCCAACTACCTCCAACAAATTGGGATGAGCACGGCGAATCGGACAGCGACCGTTCACCTTCCTCCGACCACAATATTGGGGTTTTCACACTTCGATAACACAGTGTCGGCGACTGGTGAATCGCAACCCCTCCGCTCAATTATCATCACGATACCGCTGATGGCGGGCCGGGTTGGTGGGCCACTTTTCAGCTGCCGTCTCGGCACGGTTGCGTCGGCACGGAAAAATCTTCCAAAACAAGATTTACAACAAAAATTATCCGTTTCTCAAATGATCACTCCTCAAAAAACACGGCCGATTTTCTTGGCGGGTGAATATCAAGGTTCCCACTCAAATATATAAGAGGAAAATTCGCCGAAAAAAAACGGATCCCAAAATCGACCGGCCTCGATCGCGGGTGACTCGCCAATCCCTCCTTGATGACAGCAGTTTTGGCGCGAACATCCGCCCTTCGAGATAACAAATTGTCCGGAGTGGCTTATCACTCCCACCGAAAACATGGCCGCCAAGTCCGCTTATAGGAGGCCGATTCTAACTCATAAATGCCCATTTTTAAAAATTGTAACGACTTTTCACAAATATAAATGATTTGAAATAAAGTCAAATCGAATATATTTGTGAAAAATATTCAAATTCAAAAATAGACACTTATGTGTCAGAATCGGTCCGTTACAGGGCAGCTTCTACTTCGCGGCCTGCCAAGTAGGGGAAGCTGAGGGAATCTATCGCCGGATGTCTTTGGCATGATAGATGCCAACTGCTTTGCCTTGCAGGTCCGACAACAGGTAGCGGCTGTTACCCACTTTCTTAACAACGCGACTCTTGATGAACTTGAAGTCCAGCTTGGAGTTGTAGTGAGCTGCCGCATCGCTTTGTGCAAAGCTCCGACGGAACACTTCATCTCCAGGCTGGAATTCAACCACACGAGAGCGCGTGTTGTAGTGGGCAGAATTCTTCGCATGAGCCGCTCGCAGGTTTTCTTGAACCTGTTGTCGGAGAACTGCAAGTTTGTCACTCGTGCTGGTAGTGACAGTCGGGTCTTGCAGCAAATTCAGCTTCCGCAGCAGGTCATACGTTTTGCCATGGGTGACCATAGATTGGCCAAAGGTGACGAGATATGGCGACGAATTAATGGCGGCATGGTGTGCAGACCTCAACGCACAATTGATGGCTGACAGTCTCTCGTCCCAATTCCGCTGATCTGGATTGATATAGGCCCGTATTGCTGCGACGATTGAACGGTTAACACGTTCAGACGCATTCGCTTGAGGCGAATAGAGCGCGGCGTAAAGGTGGTTGACACCATACCGATCCAGCAGGGAATTGAAGACGTGAGACTTAAACTGCACGCCATTATCCGTCACCATCGTCTCAGGAACCCCGAAGACATGGAAAATCCGAGTCTCAAGCCAACTGGTCAGAATCCCGGCTTTGAACTTCTTGATAGGCTCCACAAAAGAGAACTTGGATAAATGGTCCACTAAGACTATCGTACCCACATTACCTGACTTAGACCTGGGGAAAGGACCTAACAGATCCATGTACAATCGTTGGAATACACGATCGGAGGTGAATTGGCCTTCCATAGGTGGACGAAGGCATTGGTTCGGAGCTTTGGTGGACTTGCAAATATCACAAGACAACACATATTCTTTGACCTGTTTGACCATCTTCGGCCAAAAGAATAGTGCACGAAGGCGTTTGAGTGTCTTTGTGATACCGCCATGAGCGCTCAAGGGATGGTCATGCGCTCTTACAAGCAAGTCCAACCGTAGCTCCTCTGGAACCCAAAGTTTCCAGGATAATTGCTCCTGCAATTCATCTCCGGTCGCGTACTCAGTACGTTTGTACACGAATCCGCCAGATACCTTCAAGTCTGGGAGTTGATGTTGATGCAAGGTAATGTGGTCGATAAGGTCAAGGTATTTCGGAGACCGAAAGTGTGGAGAATCCAAGTCCACTTCCACGGAGTCATCAAATGGGTCGCTCAAAGCCAAAGACTCTGAACAGTGGACTCGAGACAAGGTATCAGGGACGACGTTTTGGCTACCTTTTCGGTGGACTATAGTAAACTTAAACCCCTGTAGTTTAAGTGCCCATCGAGCCAATCGGCCATTTAGATCCGATTGATTCATTAGCCACTTCAGCGAAGCGTGATCAGTGACTATCGTAAATTCTTGGCCCTCCACGTATGCGCGGAATTTTTTAATAGCGTGGACCGCCGCTAAACATTCCTGCTCCGTGACAGTATAATTTCGCTGGGCAGAATTAAGCTTCTTCGACATATAAGCGATAGGCACTTCAGCGTCGTCATCGATGGTTTGTGTCAGCACAGCCCCAATGCCGTCCTGGCTTGCATCGCAGTGTATTGCGAATGGACGCGAAAAGTCGGGGCTGTGCAACACCGGTGCCTTAGTTAAGCTGTCTTTAAGCGCGTTAAATGCCGAAGAACCTTCATCTGTCCAGACGAAACCACGGTTCTTGCGGAGCATGTCTGTTAGCGGAGCCGAAATGGCGGCGTAGTTATGGACGAATCGCCTATACCATCCGCACATACCCAGGAATCGACGCAGTTGTCTAACCGTCTTAGGTTTTGGAAAATCAGTAATTGCGCGGATTTTGTCGGAGTCAGTCCCGATGGTTCCGTGACCGATAACGTGACCCAGATAAGAGACTTCCTTCATTACAAACTTACTCTTCTCTATATTCAGGGTCAGCCCTGCCTTTCTCATACAGAAGGCTACTTCTTCCAGTAGCTTGAGGTGTTCTTCGAACGATGATGTAATCACCAACAGATCATCCAAGTAGACAAACACTTGGTGTCGCAAGTGCGCTGGGATGACATGGTCCATTAGCCGTTGCATCGTCTGCGGGGCGTTACAAAGCCCAAAAGGCATTGTAACAAATTGATACAACGGTCTACCGGGGACGGTGAAGGCAGTCTTATCCTTTGACGCCGTATCGAGTGGAATCTGCCAAAACGCATCTTTCAAGTCCAAACTCGAAATGAATTTGGCCTTTGGGAGGCGGCTCAGAATTCCATCAATGAGTGGCAAAGGATAAGCGTCCTTCAACGTCACCTCGTTGACCTTACGTGCATCCAGACACAAGCGAACCTTATTAGGTTTGACTACAAGGGTGACTGGTGATGACCAAGCGCTTTGGGATTCCTCAATGACACCCATTGCAAGCATCCGATCTATTTCTGCATGGAGAAGCTTTTCGACGGCGGGAGAGATCGCATAGTATCTCTGCTTAATAGGCTTGCTGCCTCCGACGTCGATGGCGTGTGATATAAGGTTTGTACGCCCTAAGCCCTCCGCAGAAAAGGATGGAAATCTTGCAATGACTGCATTGAGGCTAGCTTGTTCAGACGCGGTCAAAGGATGTTGGTTGACTCCACGTTCAATAGGTTCCAGAGACAAAGCTGCTGAATACAGAGAGTCATTGCAAAGTGCAGGAGCAAGCTCGAATCTGCGCACGAAATCGATTCCGAGGTAGAGATTCTGGCTGAGGGTTGGCATTATCAGAAACTCTATGGTTTCTGTACGCCCTCTAAAGGTGACAGAAGTGGAAATTTTTCCAACGGCTGAATGACGAGTGCCATCAGCAGTGGTAACCCCCATCCGGAATCTCTCCCAAGGATGATTGGGTGCCGCCAGGAATTTCTTCGCAAAATCCGACGCAATTACACTGCATGACGCTCCCGTATCAATTAGGCCACTTACTGAAGTATCAAGCATGGAAACCTCAGCGTATGGTCTAATATCATCACGGGGACGATTCAAAAGAATACCAGAGCATCGTCGACGATTAGCAAGAACGTTACGCCAAAACTTGCGTAAGCGTAAAGTTGAACGTTTTGGGCGACTTGGTTTAAGTTCGTCGGCACTGAAAATTCGACGACGAGCAACTTGGTATTCTTTTAAACGCTCATGCAGCGGCTTAAAACTGTAATGGATGGGTTTCGATTCGGTAGTGGACGGTGAGACACTAGTGGAAGGTAACGAATTCACGGTAGTCACTGCGCTCGACGGAGTTTCTAATGAACCATTCAGATCTAAATGGTTATGCGTGCGTGGTAAAATACGCACGTCTGGGGTTTTAGTCGTAGCATCAGTATTATGGGACAAATCCGGTGAAGACATATCAGGTATATTGTAGGACACGTCTGGTATTAATATGCCAGATTGCTTGGACGGAACCAGACCATTCTGTTCCAGGCAAGAGCTTCCGGCATCTACAATCGTAGGGTTTATTCGTTGACATTGTTCGAAGGCTGGTTGCCCTGCACTTCCTGGGGAGACCTCTGGTGTTGTGGAGGTCTCCGGCGATCTCGGTTTTTTGCACAACGAGAACACCGCGGTTTGTAGACCCCCGAAGCTCCGCAACCGAAACAGAACACCCTTGGTTCCGCCTTGCAATCGGCATAGGTGTGTCCGGGCTTATGACAGTTCCAGCAAGTAGAGGAAGATTTCAACTCCTCCACTCCAGAACTCGGTTCCGCTTCCTCTTCCGAAAACTCAACGGGTTCTACTTCTTCAACTCTCCGACGAGGAGGTTGACTCCCATCCTGCGAAGAACGCCATTGTTGCGCGCGTTTTTCGACATGTTCCAACTGGGTGACGCTTAATCGAAGGTCCCGAAGGGAACGAATATCCGATAAAGCCAGATGTTGAGCTAGGAAGGGGCGTAAGTTTCTCCGCACGATGCGAGTCAGCTCCCCGTCCGTGAGCTTGAAGGACATACGATCGTTGATCCTCATGATATTTTCGATGAAAGTATCATATGATTCACCTTTCCTTTGACAACGACTTCTCATTTCATCAATGAGGTCATCGTCGTTATACCGACTCCCATAATGCTCCTCGAGAGCCTCCTTAAGGGATTCCCACGTATAGTGGTTTCGGCAGCCGCCAGCAAATCGACGAAACCAGATGGCAGTATCCTTTTTGAACAGGAGGTGTGCACAAAGGCACAACTGGTCATAGTCCCCTCCCAGTGTTCGGTCAGTGAAGAGCTCAACCTGTCGGATGAACTCATCCACTGCCTCACCATCGAAATGAAGACCCCAGTCGGAAATTATTCTGAATACTCTTTCGGCTGGGATTACTGATGCCTGGCTCCGTTGATTCGCAGACACGGCTGGAGAATTCACTATAAGTGGGTTTTCGGCAGGAGAAGGTGTCGATACAGGTGCTTGTAGATGTTCGCGGAATAATTGGTCTATGTAGGCCTTCATGGAGTCAAATAGACCCCGTTGAATGTCCGCAAGAGACGGAAGAACCGGGTTCTCAAGTGGGAAGTGGAAACCTCCCACTCCTTGCTGATGCGTTTTGGGAAGTTCTGGTCCCTGAGCACCCGCAGTATCACCAAGTTGCATTGGTGCAGGAGTACGGAAGACACGATGGACAGGATCCGGCAAGCCTAAATCAAAAATTGGGTTTTCAACCCCCGTCGGCGTATTAGGTGGAGTTGGCGACGAATCTGGCCGTGCTTGGCTTCGCGTTTGGACGCCTTGTTTCGGCACGGCACCACGACCACGACCTTTGGCTGATGCGGGAGTGTTTTGAACGGGCATTTTTTTTTTTTTTACAATAAATAATTAATAATACTAATATAAATAAATATATCTATATAATTTTTCCCTAATTGTTGAACCTAACTAAGCTATTTCCTATTTTCAACTGCTACTCTAATCTAGCTAACAAGAATAAATATTTCAATAAATATATAAAGAAATAAACAAATAATTAGATAAATAATTTAAGAACTAACGAACAAATTTTACTAACTACACCTAGTGAATAAATAAATAAATAACATATGCTACACCTAACGAATAAATACAAAAATGACCTAAATTGCAAATTGCTAAACTAGATACTAACTACGCTGCTAATAAAAATTGACTAATCAAAACTAACTAATTATAAATAAATAAATATATATAGAGTATACCTAAATAATTACCAAAAGCTAGCTAATCTAGTCTAAGTAGATATTGACGGCACCTGCCAGAAATTCAACCTAATTTCGCGTTTCAAAAATCACGTGATTTCCGACAGCCTTACAGACAAAAAGTTAGATTATCTATGCTTCTTTTTTTTTTTTCTTTGTAGAGATGATTGTCTCGCGCAGCAATCTGCAGACTTTAAACGAAACCGAAACTATACGATATCATACGACACGAAACAACTATAAGTATAAAGACGATATCACGTAGAACTAGCCAACTGCATTTCAAGGTAAATTGTCACAGCAAGAAAATTATTACGAACGAGGCAAAATGACGGCTTTCCTTATCAGAATTCCCCTTTCCCCATTTCAGGTTGGTTTCGCACTTTCGGAGCATTAAGATGACAAAAAAAAATAAAGGCATCTGAGCTAGCCGGCAACCATGGAAAAAGATAAAAGCAAAAAGAGAGAAAAAAAAAAATATTGCAGCTTCGATCATTAAGACGCAGCCTTTTCCAATGAATCATGATTAGTCGCGTAGGTGCACAATTGCAAATACCTTGTCGTATTTCCAATCATGATCCATTGGTAAAAACTTTGCATATCAAAGATGAAAACTGTAATAATAAAGTTGTAAAGAAAATATTATGAACTTGATTGATAGGTCGGTCCTTTCCAACATAAAGGTACCAAGGTGACTTCAAAGAAACTGGGATAGATTTCCAGAGAAACTCAGGGAGTCAGTAATTCTCCAGGTTCTTTGAAGGCCTTAGGTACGTGGAAAAAACCACTTTAGACAACACAATGAAAGGACCGCCTTGTATACTGAGTCTAAAAGGAAACACTACTCTACATGGATAGGGATGCTACAGAGGGATAGGAGTTGCACAGCTACCAGAAGGGAATATACGTGAAGTATTGAGGCTAAGTCCTAAGTCTTAGAACTGGTAGCCTTAATGTGCTGTGGGAGCGCCACTTGGTATAAGGACTAAAAATAAATTTTTAGCCCTTTACCGGACCAAAGTGGGCCCCACGTTGGGCGCCAAATATGTAATGGACGATGGCGACACCCGAAGGTGTCAACGGGGACGGAGCCATTTCGACCGTTAAGGTCCGGGAGTGACAGCTGCCAAAGTTGACAGCTGCCAAAATTGGCTCCTCAACGAGCTAAGCGGCGGCCTGTGCTTGCTGTAGCTCAGTTCGGGAGATATGGGCGGGGTTTTTGCCGCTCGGTGCCCCTGTCCACACATATTAGAAAGGGATGTCACAGGCCTGGGAAAAACGTCACGAACAAAGGAGGTTAAAATTTGGAAAATGCAAGGAAGTTTGGGAGCCAGCCTGCTCAATTTGCCATTTTTTTGAGCTCCGAGGTCCAGATGGCGGTGAACCTCGGCCTTCTCTACCCGCTGAAAAACAAAAAAAAAACCCGACCGTGAGGCCCCCTTGGCCGAAAAGAAAATTTATGGGGCCTCCCATAGCGAAACAAGGGATGAGGCCTTTCACCTCATCCCATCATCCAACCTGAAATGGGATGTGGGGTTCCTTAAAGGAAAAGCCGTATTTTTAATTGGAAGTTAGTGATACATTTTTCACTTTTTTTTTTTATTTCAGTATTTCTTTTGTTGGTTCAGCCAAACAAGTCGAAAAAAAAGAAGGAAGAAAAAAAAGAATACAAAATGAATTATAATAGTATCCAAATCGGTGAGCCAGTGGAAATGCCATGCAAAAACATCAAATATGAATCAAACAAAACTTACCCCCAAATTCAAAATGGCCATAGCGAACTGGAGCAGCTGCGAAGAAATTGGTTAAAGCACAACCGAAAGTCACCGATTGGAAAACTGAGTTAAAACAAACGAGTTACTATATCAAGTGAACCAAGAAAAAAAACTAATAATTTACAACTGATAACAACAAAAAGAAAGACACTAAATATTACATCAAAAATAAATAAATCAACGCGAGCGGCAACACGATAAAAATGAAATAATTACAAAACGAAATTGCCCATTTGTAAACAAATAACGCCACCTTGAACTCCGCTCCACTCAGCACTTGTCTTGCTTAGCCACGCACATCTTAGCTTAAAGGGCCTCGAACGCTGCCTCACACATACTATCGACGTTCGCTATAATTGCACAAGCGACCCGACGCTCCAGTGACGGGCCCTCCGCAGCCACTTCCAAACAATTTATGAAGCGCCAAAATCAAGGCTCGGGGCCCAACTACCTCCAACAAATTGGGATGAGCACGGCGAATCGGACAGCGACCGTTCACCTTCCTCCGACCACAATATTGGGGTTTTCACACTTCGATAACACAGTGTCGGCGACTGGTGAATCGCAACCCCTCCGCTCAATTATCATCACGATACCGCTGATGGCGGGCCGGGTTGGTGGGCCACTTTTCAGCTGCCGTCTCGGCACGGTTGCGTCGGCACGGAAAAATCTTCCAAAACAAGATTTACAACAAAAATTATCCGTTTCTCAAATGATCACTCCTCAAAAAACACGGCCGATTTTCTTGGCGGGTGAATATCAAGGTTCCCACTCAAATATATAAGAGGAAAATTCGCCGAAAAAAAACGGATCCCAAAATCGACCGGCCTCGATCGCGGGTGACTCGCCAATCCCTCCTTGATGACAGCAGTTTTGGCGCGAACATCCGCCCTTCGAGATAACAAATTGTCCGGAGTGGCTTATCACTCCCACCGAAAACATGGCCGCCAAGTCCGCTTATAGGAGGCCGATTCTAACTCATAAATGCCCATTTTTAAAAATTGTAACGACTTTTCACAAATATAAATGATTTGAAATAAAGTCAAATCGAATATATTTGTGAAAAATATTCAAATTCAAAAATAGACACTTATGTGTCAGAATCGGTCCGTTACAATAATCTGCGACTGTCAAATACATGCAATTTTGAACTCACCACACCCAGATTACGCTGCAGATGAAGTAATCTGGGGATAGTGTAAACGTAATGTTTATATTACGTTTACACTTTAAACTGTTCTAGGAAACAAAACACGTTCCCATCGCGAATGGGAAAATGTTCTTGTTTTTTAAAACAGATCAAAGGAAAACACATTTGTTCTTGTTTTTTGTCTGGTTGGTTGAAGCACGCACTTTGGTTTTCTGCGACAGCATCCAAGTACACAATCCGTTGTCATTTTAAAGGTTCGAGTTATATAACTTTTAGTTTTTTCTTTTAATTGGGAATTTAATATATAATATAATATTTCCGTTTTTTCTTTTTTAGATGTCATTTATTAAAAAAAGCACTACACACTTTCATCGCGCACGTGTTTGTTTACCCGGATCACTAGATGAAATTATACTAACAAATAAACACTGAACGCGGAAAACGAAAACTAAACACGGAACGCACAAATACCGGAGACTCGCCAGGACGAGTCGCCGACCACTGAATTGTGGATACGATGGCGTCATTGAAGGAAATAATTGCGTAATTTAGCCGTCAAAAACAGCTGAGTTGAGGCCTGTTTAGAGCGCGTTGACGTGATCAAACTACGATTTGACAAACTAGCATTTGATGAAAAGTTGAGCACCGTCCAACTAGGGTTTTATTACGTTTACACTATCCCCAGATTACTTCATCTGCAGCGTAATCTGGGTGTGGTGAGTTCAAAATTGTATGTATTTGACAGTCGCAGATTAGATTACGTTTACACTATCCGCAGATTACTTCATCTGCGGCCGTGGTGAGTTTAAAATTGCTAAGGTGTTTACACTGTTCCGGCGTAATCTGTCGTTGACAGTTCATAGATTGACAGTTTAACGAGGGAAACAACTTTTGAAATACACATGTGTATTTCAAAAGTTGTTTCCCTTCGTGAAAATTTTTTAGTGAATTATTACTTTATAGTAGAGTGATTGTGCCGCGAATCAGCGCACATTAACATACATACGTCTGAAACTGGATGTTTTTGGTGGATGGCCCAAGTGGTCCAGAATCGGAGTAGGCGATCAAAACGAGTGTTCATGTTGTGTATTTCAAAAGTTGTTTTTGCAACAGTTTCCTACATGAAAATTTGTTATATTTCTCTTCTTAAGTATTTTTTTTAATAACTTCATTACCATTTTGAATTTCTTTTAATACTTGTGATTGAAATTTTTTTTGTTTCTTTTTAGGAGGTTGCACATCATTGGCCGGTCTGCTTCCTGTTTGTCTTCTCGTCATCGGGATCGACGGCGCGCCTACATTACGTGGAGTAAAATTTTCTGTTTCTGTAAATTTAAGTGTATATACTCGTAAAGGACTACTATTTATTTTCTGTTTCACTTACCATCTAATTGCACGATGGGTAATGGTCCTGATTCAAACATTAAATCTGGATATGTGAATCTTAATTAATATAATCGTTTCGATCTACCATTTGTTTTGCGTTTCACTTACCATCCATTTGTTCAATGGAAAGTTGATTTGCCAACTGCCTGCTCGTCATCTGGCTAGAAGACGCGCCTACATCAGGTGGCGTCGAATCTGGTTCTAACATTATGTCCAGATATGTAAATTTTAGTTGATATGCTCATATGGATCGGCTATTTTCTTCGTGTTTCACTTACCATGCAATTGATCGATGTATTCAAATTCCACTTGACTTTCTCGAGGCGGTCCATTGTCCAATTGTCTGTTCGTCGTACAGCTTGAATACACGCCCTCGTTATGGTGTATTGAATTGTCTGATTCAAATGTTGAATCTGGATATGTAAATTTCAGTTATGAGTCTACTTTTTTGATGGTGATTCACTCACCATCCAATTGTTCAAAGTTTAACGATGCTGAATTCATGTGATATTCGATTATCGCACTGCTCGATGAAGCGCCTATATTTGGTTCCGACTCCAAGTGGATTGGATCTGGGAATACAAATTATGGTGCAAACAAATAGGGAAATTTTACAAGGCAGGGGGTACTGGATGAAAAGTCCTACTTTTGTCGTGTTCGCTGCGCAGATATTACCTAGTAACAGTAATGCCCGAACCAGAATGAACGCAGGAAGCAGCGGCAGCGACAAAAACAACAACATGTAGATCTGCTTTTGCCGCTGCGTTCAATCTAGATCAGGGGAAATGCATGCTTTCTAACTTTCCATTTCGCATGCCGGTGCTGCTGCATTCTGCTTTCATTCTCGTTCGGCATAAGGGTTTTCTTTCAGAAGAAGAATTAATCCTGTAATGTTGCTATGTACAATTTTTTATTTGCATCTTCGGAACGTTATGGCAATAAAACAACACAAAATCGTTGTCGATTTGAAACAACCGTACGACAGTATCCATCGAAATTTACTGTACAATATAACGCTGCAATTTGATATACCAGCAAAACTAGTTCGACTAACAAAGATGTTAACGACCAATCCCATCTTACAGGTCAGAATGGGGGGAATGGGTCATCGACAAAAAGGAAACGAATCTTTTCTTAAAATAACATTTAATGAAAACAATAGACAAACAAGATAATATAATAATATTCCTAACGACTAGCTTCAGACCTATATCCTTACAGAGAATAAAATACGAGGTTATCCGGTTCGTGACCGATCTCCTCTACGTCGTTAGAAACGATGGCCGGGTGCATTCAATGGATATGCGCTTGCAATATGGTTTCATTTTTTAAACTCGTCATACACACCCCACAATTGAACCGCTTCGTGGGCGTTTGTCAGTCGCTATGTTTTAAACGATGTTGATTTAATTTGTACTCTGTCACAAAAGCTTCTCCGCACCGGTCACACTTAAAATTTCTATGCTTATACGAATACGAATGCCTATAAAGATTCCTCTTTTCTCGAAATCCCACCCCGCATTCCTTACAATCGTATCGCGTTTTCCGCAAAGATCACAAGCGTATGGTTTATCGCCCAGATGCCCTCGGATGTGTGTCTTCAGTTCGCTGATCATACGAAATGAGGAGTTGTATAGCGGGCAAACAAACGGCCTGCTATCGTCGTGACTGACAAGATGCGTTGTGCGATATCCTCGTTTCAGGAAATATTTCGGGCATTGATTGCACAGATACGGATCGTCCGGACTGTGTTTCATCTCATGCTTATGTCGCGCCAGAGGTGTTTCGAATGTTGCGTAGCATCGGTCGCAAGCAAGATATGTGGGATCGTTTTTGAGCAATTTTGGTATGCTATTGCCATGATTCGAGACAACATGCAATTGGAAATATCGTCGGCTTTTGAACGTGTCCTTCTCGTCCTTGTTGGTCTGAACACCGAGCACTATTCCGCGCTGCAACGAACACAAAAATCAATGACATGATAACCAAGAGCACCCACTTTCACTCGGACGACGAAAAGGGCCATGACTGGCATACTCACATTTTCAAATACTCCGATACCTTTCCACCAGTGGACTTGTCGTAGCGTTGGGCGTAGAAGAATCCTTCTCGTCCTTGTTGGTCTGACGAGCACTATTCCGCGCTGCAACGAACACAAAAACACAAATAAAATGGGCATATGGCCATTTGCATTTACACGGTAATTGACATATTGACAATTTTGACATTTCAATTTGTCATTTATTTTCACCAAACGTGTGGTGAGTTTACGTTGAGATAATCAGAGTGCGTAATCTGCTGCAGATGAAGCTCCCCAGATGAAGTAATCTGCTGTGTAATCAGGCCCTGATTAAATAATCAGCGCGCAGATGAAGTAATCTGCGGATAGTGTAAACGTAATATTATCTCAGCTGGCGCAGATGAAGTAATCTGCGGATAGTGTAAACGTAATATTTGACAGAAGCACAAGACATCAAACCAGTTTGACAAGGGGTTGACACGTTCAAGTAGGTGGTTTGTCAAACCGTAGTTTGATCGTGTCAACGCGCTCTTATCTAGATGGCGTTGGTCAAATACATACAATTTTGAACTCACCACACCCAGTTATGCTGCAGATGCAGTAATCTGGGGATAGTGTAAACGTAATATAAACGTAATACGTATTATTTCTCTCTCATTTCTCGTCTTTTTCAAGAAGACGCTTAGAAGACGATTGTCCCATTTTCAAGCTGTCAATTTGTAGGGTTTGACAGGCATATAACCCCTCCTGCTGCAAGTTTATTCTCAAAGTATTCAATTATTTGACATACGCTGTCACTTATGTTTATATTCCTTGCAAAAATACTAAATAAAATGTCGCTAGACTTCATTGAAGAAGTGTACGTAAAGGAGGAATATGTGGGAGTTGAGTCTGAAATTGATTTCAATCACCCACTGCTCACCCCGCATCTTACAAGAAAATGCGGCGAAGTTTTCCTAGATCATCGAGGCAATTTCACTTTTGTGTGTGCTGTGTGTCGAGAAACTTTTCCCGATCTTCGCAGTTTTGGAGCGCACATACGCGATGTACACCTGATTTCCGACTCGACGGTAGTCCTGCCGAATGCTCTTGCAGAACAAATACCGAGACCACTTAAGACTGAACCTGTAGACCAGGGCAGCGCGCATCCGGAACAAAAGGTTCGTAAAGCTTCCTGTTACACTGAGTGAGTGTATGGTCTTTCTTCAAATCTTAAAACTTTCAGGTGGAGGAAAAGCCTATTGGAAAAGATTCTGTCGATAGTGGACTTTGCCAGGAAGGTGATCAATCAGAAGATGAACCGACACAAACCAAACGAAGACGATGGAGAAGGAGAAAAAATAAATCGTATTGTTGTTTCTCTTGCGGTAAAATTTTTGTTGGATTTGATTCGTATCGCAAACACTATCGGTCCGAACATCCGGATATGATTGAAACGGACGACCCCGGAATCCCTGGGTCATCTAATCAGGGGAATTTTGTTCCTAGAGTTCCAAATGGGATGCTATGCAAATATTGTATCAACACTTTTGAAGACCCAGCAACATATCATACTCATATTCAGACTGCTCATACTTCAAAACTATACTCCTGTCCCCACTGTCCAAAAACATTTAAAAATGGCACATCACGAAACTATCACACCGACACCCACGAAGGCAAAAAACCATACCAGTGTTCGCATTGTCCCAAAGCGTTTTCCCATCCAACCAATTTGAAAGCTCATATCAATATGCATTTGAACATCAAGCCATATGCGTGCCAATATTGCGACAACAAATATACCCAAAAGTCCGATTTGAAAATTCACGAACGTATTCATACAAAGGAGAAACCGTTTCAGTGCGACGAGTGCGGTATCTCTTTTAATGCACAAGTAAAGTTGACCAATCACGTGCGACGGCATAAGAATATCAGGAATTACAAGTGTCCCAGCTGTCAAAAGGCTTTCTTTAATTCAAGGATTTTGCGCGACCACATGATAACGCATACGGAGGAGCGTCCATACAGTTGTAACATGTGCGATCAAAAATTCAGAGCAGGATCGGCTTTGCGATCGCACAAGATGTTACACTCGCAAACAAAGAGGTATGAGTGTAAATTGTGTGGGAAAACGTTTGCACAATATCCGGGATTGTACTCGCATTTGAAGTCCCATGGGGAAGTTAGCTAGTAATAGCTTGTATTATGATATATTTGTAAGTATTTTTGTTAGTTATCGACGCTTATGGCTATCATATTGATTCAATTAAGCGAAAGATATTAGTGATAAAAATAAAACATTTCCTTGAGTCTTTGGCAAGTGAAAATGAGTAAATATTAATATAATATTGTATACAAATTGTTAACAATGAATAAAATTATTATGATATAAATTAACGGCTTAGTTCCGATTCGAAAAGTTAACAGTGGCCTCTATTGTCCCTTCGAACGTTAACTGTTGTATGCGTAACAAGGACCGAAGTACGACAACGGAAATGAAATTCATTAGTTACATTTGCCAAAATACTTGATCTGAAACTCATGTTTATAGGTACAGTTTCAGATCAAGTGATCTGGTGTGAAAATAATGTTGGTCACGTGAAGAAACAGTATAAACGACAAAGTGAAACATCGCCGATCGGGGTCCGCCGACAAAAACAGCAAAGCGTTAAATAGCTAGTTATACACTAGACCTGTATAATGTATAGGGTATATTGATTTAGTCACAACGAAAATATGCGACACCTTAAGAGAGTCTTTGTGGGTATATCAACATATATGGAAATGATCAGGGTCACCTCTTTCTAATCGACTTAGCCATGTCTGTCTGTCTGCCAGCGCGTCCATTCGCACGATAACTTTCGACAGAATGAAGCTAGCGACTTGGTCAAATGTTCGTAGTAGTTTCTAGATAATTGGTATTGAGAATGAGCAAGCTCCGGCCAAGCTACTTTCCCTACGATTGATACTTCAAATAGGCCAAACTTTCGGTATAATAAAGCTAGTGGCTTAAAATTTTGGTAAAAATGTGTGTAGTATGATCTAGTTGATATTGAAAATCTGCGTGATCCGACCAATGGAACGCCTACCTCTCCCCCTACATATGTAAAATAATTAAAAATCTATAAATCCCGATCGAATGAATGTAAAAAGCTCTAACTTTGGTAGATGATTGTAGAGGTTTATATTATACTTTCTTTTGAAAATGAGATGGATCCGTTCGAAATCAAGGGTACTTTTCTTAGGCGGCTATTACACTATAAAAGTTCTTTTACAAATATATTTGAAGTACGATATTTTAGAAGAACTTTTATGAATGATATTAGCCGCCTAAGGGGGAAGGAGTGCAAGCTTGTAGGAAAGGTACTTGGAACAAGCAACGTTCATGTAGCAAATCTTTTCTCAGGCGGCTATTACACCATAAAAGTCCTTTGAAAATGTCTTTCATAAAAGATATTTGTAAAAGAACTTTTATAGTGTAATAGCCGCCTTACAAAGAGCCTCGTATTACCCTTCTTTCTTATTTTTTTTTTTGTCTCTAGAACAAATTCACGTAGCGAGATAATTTTTGGCATGTACACTTTTGGGCAAATGTCTGCATTATTGGTTTCTATTTAAATAGGGCAAAATCCTTCATAAAAAAACCTTTGTGGTTGACATGTTTCAAGATAACATCAAAGTAAAAGGTCAGAGTGTACTTTGACCGTGTCAACCCACCTTCAACTACATATCAGCTTACACTTTGATGTATAAACTCTTGTCAAAGTCAGCTGAGTTTGACATGTACAAAGTACACTTTGGCAAAGTGACTTTGACTACTTTTAGTGTCTATCGTGAGTCTCGGACGGTGCTTCTCGGGCTAAATTGTATTAAAGTATTATTTAAAAAATGAGTGAGAGCAAAAGAATGGATAAAGGTCGCACAAGGAAGTGGTCAGAGGCAGAAACAATAAAATTCGTTGAGTTATATGAAGCCGAGCAAGTTTTGTGGAATATACATCTGACTGAATACAAATTGAAAGATGCCAGAGATGCTGCAGCGGAAAGAATCATTAAAAATATAAATATAGATGGATTAACTGTCACTGACATTTACAAAAAAATTAACGGCATTAGGACAACTTATAATCAACAGAAAGCTAGAGTAAATAGATCTATAGAAACAGCCTCAAGTCCTGAAGATGTGTATGTACCGACGCTCGCATGGTACGAAATAGCTGATCGCTTTTTGCCGACCGTCCATAAAACTGAATATAATCATACTGTCACGAATACGGTAGGAACTTTATTTATTGTAGCAAACTCAGATTAGTAGGTGTTTAAACTGAAATGTTGTTAATATTTGGTCTACAACTTAATAATGAGACTTTTTTTGGAATTTTGGGCATTTATTCATAGATTTATTCATATAACTAAATTATTCAAAATATTGGCCATCAGCAGCGATAACTTTCTCCCATCTTTCGGGAAGTCTACGAATTCCGTCGCGAAAAAAATCTTGGGGTTTCGAGGCTATCCATGAATCGAGCCAGTTCTTAGTATCCTCATATGAAGTGAAGTGCTGATCAGCCAACGCATGAGTCATCGAAGCGAACAAATAGTGATCGGATGGAGCAATGTCAGGGCTATACGGCGGGTGGGGTAGCACTTCCCATTTGGTTGTTTCCAGGTACGTTTTCACGACTTGCGCAACATGAGGGCGAGCATTGTCATGCTGAAGAATTATTCTGTCGTGCCTTTCAGCAAATTGTTGCCGTTTTTCACGCAAAGCTCGACTCAAACGCATCAATTGCAGTCGATAGCGCTGCCCGTCAATGGTTTCATTCGGTTTTAGCAGCTCATAATAAAGAACACCGATCTGGTCCCACCAAATGCAGAGCATAAGCTTGGAACCATGAATATTTGGCTTCGCGGTCGATGTTGATTGGTGCCCGGGCGGTCCCCATGATTTCTTTCGCTTTGGGTTATCATAATGAATCCACTTTTCATCGCCGGTCACAATACGATGCAAAAAACCCTTCCGTCTTTGCCTTTGAAGCAGTTGTTCGCACATGCAAAAGCGCCTCTCAACATCTCTTGGCTTCAACTCGTACGGAACCCAGTGGCCTTGCTTTTGGATCATTCCCAGTGATTTTAACCGCTTCGATATGGCTTGCTGAGTCACTTCCAACGAAATTGCCAACTCTTTTTGAGTTTGGCACGAATCTTCTTCGAGTAATTTCGTCAATTCTTCGTCTTCAAACTTTTTTGGCTGGCCAGGTCGCTCTTCGTCGGTAATGTCGAAATATCATTTTTGAACCGATGAAACCACCGAAAACACTGTGCACGCGAAAAAGCATCGTCACCGTAAACTTCCACGAGCAATTTATGACTCTGAGCTGCAGTCTTCTTAGCAAAATAATGTCCAAGTAAAACTTCCCGCAAATGTTGTTTTTTTCGTGAATTTTCGAAACTTTCCATGGTCCGGTAAAATACGTTGTCAACAATCAACACGAAATGTTTATACTGACATTGACAGCTTATGAATACAAACTTCAAATGGTATGTATGTCAAAGATGGACTACCATTGGTTTATCGGTGTTGCCATCTCTAAAAAAAGTCTCATTATTAAGTTGTAGACCAAATACATACACTGCTCCCAAAAAAAAGAGTGACGCACCCACTATTCTTCCAATTGAAGAGAACAAGGAAGAAAAATTACAGTTTTTGTTTCTAGTGCAGGTAGAGAGAAAAGGAATAAACATTTTGAAAATTAAATTTGCAATGTAACGGTAAATTTAAGTAAATTTTATTACAAAAAAAACCCAGGGAATTAACATTCGGCCTGTTAAGCCACATTTATCCAATCTGCGGGAGCCACAGCGGTTTACAAATTTACATTGAATTTAAATACAATCCCGCCGCTCAAAAAACCGCGGCGGCAGCTACATTTTGTTGAACGGTTTGTTCCAGTTAAATTCAATGTAAATTTGTAAACCGCAGGTGCTCCCGCAGCTTCTAAACTTGGCTTTAGTGTTGATCAAAAATTCGTTTTTAATGATGTATGCTGTTTTTTTTTAGACTTGCTATTGTTAAGCTAGAAAAAGACCTCCCGCAAGGTATTAGGATATGCCTTTCTTTTTATGACCAATGTAGTGTTGTGTTAACAAATGAGTGTTATTCTTAGTTTACACTATCCCCAGATTACTTCATCTGCGCCGAATGATTTAATCTGGAACTGTCAAATACATACAATTTTATATTACGTTTACACTATCCGCAGATTACTTCATCTGCGCCAGCTGAGATAATCTGCGACTGTCAAATACATACAATTTTGAACTCACCACACCCAGATTACGCTGCAGATGAAGTAATCTGGGGATAGTGTAAACGTAATATAATATTACCTTAATTTCCCCTCTATGGGGACCCCCCTTAAAGTTGGTCTATTACGACGCATCGCTTTCTCCAGACAAATTATAATACTTCTACATATTTCCACCAAATTTCATGCATGTTCGTGAGCTATTTATGGACAGACAGACAGACGGACGTTTGACCGATTTCATAAGGGTTTGGTTTTTACTACAAAACCCTAAAAACATCTTTAGTTTTGTCTATGCCTTTCAGTATTTAAAGAATAATCATTGTAGTTTTCCTCATAATTTTTGGGGCTCACCAGCCGGACGTCAGTTATTGATTGGCTACCTGGACCATTGTCCATCCTACAATACAATTGTCTCGGTGCAGTGACCGCATTCTCCAATTCGGAAACCCAACAATTGTTGGACGCCCAAGAGTCCTCTCAAGAAACTCTCAGTCTCCCTCTCACCCTAGGTTTGCCGATGTGACCTTTCAACATCCATTTAGTCATGCAACTGTCGCCCATTCGCTGTATATGCCCTGCTTATTCCCGTTGTAGTTCGACAATTCCCGAAACTCCCAGTTACTTGTATTGATTGTACAACGCAGTTGAATTTTAAAACCCATAGCAAATTTAAAAGTTTTACAAAAATAACAAAAGCAATATAATATAACAAATTATGTTTTATTTGCAGAAGTCAGATATTAAATGCGAGATAAACGAGGAAACTATGCATTCGCCATCATATGCAGTAGCAATTTCTTTTCCCGAAATCTCAAACAGCCCACGCTCATGTTCGTCGAATGAACAAGAAAATCTTTACTCCGTACCATTTAATCACGGTAAAAAGAAAAAAGTGGAGCGTGCCTGTCACTTAGAGGAAGCAATAAACTTGCAAAAATCACTTAAACAAGATGCATCAAAGGATAATGCACAAGAAGACGAATTCGCACATTTTGGTCGAAACATTGCATGTCAGCTCAGGCAGCTTCCTTTAATAGATGCTTTAGATTGTCAATCGCAGATGATGGCATTACTGTTGCAAAAAAGAAAGCAGTACATTAAAGACTCTGCTAGCTTACGGTTGGATGTTGCAACAACGAACGAATATATGTTGCGAGGGCGAATAGAGGAGGCAGGAAGGAGCATTAATAGCACGCCGTACTAATAACAGGAACATTACATATTTGGTATTATTATTTTAAGATGAAGACCTTATGTAGGCAGCGTTGTCGTACGCGAAAATGGCATTTATGGAATAAGAAAAAAATGGATAATTACACTGCCATCTATATTATCCAGGCCTCCGCTTAGCTGATCGAAACTTCTACTTTGATGTCAATTTGACGTCATTTTCACCTTGCCAAGGCAGTGGCAAATTATTGCCTGCATTCACAAACTGGTAACGTTACCAGGGCGCTCCCATTTCTGTTCCAATTTTGCACTGAATTACATCTACTACATCTACGAACCAAGGAATTAATTGTACACAATGCATATAAATACACATAAATATTAAAAAATAGTCGTTTTTTGTTTTAAGTTATGGTATTGTTTTAATGCCGGGTTTCCACTAAAGAGACAGTTTTGGAAAACACGGACAAAAACTGTTTTTCTGAACAAACACACCAATGTTTTGTAAAAACTGAACAGTTTTTAGAACATTTGTGTCTCTAAAAACTGTTCTAGAAAACAAAAACACTTTCCCATCGCGAATGGGGAAATGTTTTTGTTTTCTAGAACAGATCAAGGGAAAACACATTTGTTCTTGTTTTTTGTCTGGTTGGTTGAAACACGCACTTTGGTTTTCAGTGACAGTACCCAAGTAAACAATCAGTTATCATTTTGAGAACTGACCCAATAATATCTCCGTTTTTTTTCTGTGTGGGATGTCATTAATTAAAAAAAAACATCAGCTAATTATGAAATCCTCGTCGTCTAAAATTTTTGTTGGACACTATGTAGAAGGTAGAACATAGACATAAATGGAAACTGGAATGCCATAAAAAATGTGTACATTGGCTGGTATGAAGAATAATGTACTAAATGTAGTAAAGATAAGTTTACTACATATTATGTACTAGAGGTATGGTTTGGTATGAATAAACGGTTGTTTACTACACTACAACTTTCGAACTTACTACAAAAATGGCGAGTTTTGTCGATTTAATATGAATAAAACCTGACTATACTACATTTTTCATGTAGTAAACAAAATGCAACCTACACTTGTGTTTACTACAGATGAGTTTCGTAATTATATGCGAATTGGTGCATTTTTTGGCGATTTCAAGATAAGTAAACCGACGCCATGAAGATGTGGTTTAACAATCAATAATGTGTACAGTCTGGAGCTGCTATCGAGTTAGGGAAAGTAAATTTGCGTTGCCATATTTCTTTGGCCCGAATCATTTCTTCTTCTGTAGTCGGAAATTCATTTTTTGAGAATTCATTAAGCGACCACCTCTGGTTTCACCACTTTCTTCACCCATAAAATAATCAGCCTACCAATGCACGTTTTCCGCCGTAAATCTGTACAGGGACTTAAAATTATCTTCAGTAGCTACACGACGGCTAGAATATTTTTTTTTTGTTGGCGAGGCTGTATTAGGCTTAGAAACATCGCCATGGTAAAAACAATAACGCAAACGGCGATACTATCTGTCAATACGTGACACATGCTACATTTTATTTTCGAATTAGCATTTGCTGTAACTTCGAAAAATGGTTTTTATTCATACTACCCTTGGACTTTTTCGGTAGATTTTACTTTTGAGTAGTTACTACAAATTTTAGAATTTGCTAGTTTTTATTCATACCAGCCATTGATAGCGCAGATACCATCTTTGGCACAAACCCGGATTGCCGGAATAAGCCCTGGATGTCCGACGCTTCATGGCAGTGGATTGTTGAAAGAAAGGAGCTGAAAGTTCGTTTGGCTGCAGCATCAGACGACAATCGAAGCAGCATCGAACTCCTTTACCGTCAGAAACCTCGAGAAGTTCAGCGTAGTGTGCGACGCGATAAAAGAGTTTATGCGAATTCTCTTTTAGCCTCAGCAGAAGAAGTCGCAAGAAGTAACAACTTAAACGCCGTATACGGTGTCATCAAGGAGTTTACAGGTGGTCGTAACTCCTGCCAACATCCGGTGAAGGATAGTGATGGAAAGCTACTTATCTTGGAAGAAGATCAAATGAGGCGGTGGAAAGAACACTTCGCCGCGGTCTTGAACCGTGTAACCTCTGGTGAAGTCCCCCCTCATATAGATAATTTAGCTAACCATCAAAATGTGCGTATACGGTCCACTGCCCCGACTAAAGAGGAAATAGTCACTGCAATTATTGCACTAAAACGAGGAAAGGCCGCCGGACTCGACGGTATCCCTGCCGAACTTTATCAAGCAGCGCCAAGCATAACTGCCGATTTGCTGCACCCACTTGTTGGTAAAGCGTGGAATACAGAGACCTTTCCCACTGAGTGGAAGGAAGGTTTGATCATCAAACTTCCAAAAAAGGGTAGCCTCACAGATTGTAATAGTTGGAGAGGCATTTGTGTGCTTCCTACCGTTGCCAAGATAATAGCTAAAATCGTTCTGGAAAGACTAAAGGCCCACTTAGAAAGCACAATTTATGAAGAGCAGGCTGGTTTTCGATCCGGATTCTCCTGTGTCGATCATATTAACACTTTGCGAATCATCATCGAGCAATGCGCTGAATACGATTCTCCGCTTCACTCGCTTTTCATCGATTTCGACAAGGCTTTCGATAGTGTGAACCGGGATTCTATATGGGTGGCCTTGCGCAGGAGAGGCATCCCTGAGAAGCTTGTGGCTATTATTAAGGCAACCTATGACGGCGCGAAATGTCTCGTTCTGCATAAAGGTAAGGTGTCGGGGGACTTTGAGATTCGCAGTGGAGTTCGGCAGGGGTGCATCCTCTCACCGATCCTATTCCTCATTGTGATCGGCGATGTGTTGCATGCAGCCCTATCCAGACTCGACAGAGGAATTCAATGAACTTTGACATCTTATCTACAACATCTTGACTACGCTGACGACATATGCCTACTCTCCCACAAAATCATGGAGCTGTCCGCAGTGGCGTTAGATCTCGAGAGGGAGGCAAGCAAGGTTGGGCTAAAGATTAATACCAACAAGAACAAGGTTCTTAGCCCGACGTTGCGAAAAAGAAATCCGACACTTATCGCCTGTGGAGAAGGTGGACAACTTCGTCTACCTGGGTAGCATTGTTGCCGAAAATGGTGCTACGGAGCATGACATCGCTCGTTGTATCATCCAGGCTAAACGCGCATACGGCATGCTGTCCAAAATCTGGCAGAGCAGTTATCTCAGCATCAAGACCAAGCTGGGCCTGTTTCACTCCCTGGTACTGTCAGTGCTTTTGTATGGGAGTAGTACATGGAAAGTTTCCGTAGGAGTTACCAGAAAGCTGCAAGTTTTCGTCAATTCATGTCTTCGTCGAATTTTAAGAATTTTCTGGCCCGAAACAATATCAAATGAAGAACTAACCCTAACCAGATTGAACGCAGAATGCAGCAGCAGCGGCAGAAGCAACAATAACAACACGTAGATCTGTCATCGCCGCTGTGTCATCGCGACAGATCTACGTGTTGTTGTTGTTGTTGCTTCTGCCACTGCTGCTGCATTCTGCGTTCAATCTGGTTAGGGCCTAAGTCGGCGTACGGGTCAGATGCCAATCGACGAATTGATACGCAGGCGAAAATGGCAATGGATAGGTCACACATTGCGGAAGAGTGACCCCATTTCCAACCAAGGCCGACCAAGAAGGGGTCTTCGAATTACATGGCGACGATCTGTGGCAAAGGAGTGGCAAAGGAGTGTCAGGCACTGGGTAAGTCTTTTGGGGAGTTGCGCCCTATTGCCCAGAACAGAATACGATGGCGCGCAGGAGTAGTTGACGCGCTATGCCCCACTAGGGGTCAAGGCAAAGTACAATAGTATGTAGAACAAGATAAACAGAACTAGAAACAAAACCAGTCTGTTCAATTGAAACAGTTCTGTTTTATGTAAACAAACTGTTTCAACTGAACAGACTGGTTTTGTTTTTAGTTCTGTTTATCTTGTTCCCAGAAAATGTCAGACAACGACGATTTTATAATTGCACTCAGTTAACTGCTTCTTGTTTGACACATTTTAAGTTAAAAAACACAAAAAAAGTAAAATTGATATCACTTCAACCTTTAAAATTACAACTGATAACTGACTGTGTAGAATTGTCGCAGAAAACAAAAGTGCGTGTTTCAACCAAGCAGACAAAAAAAAACAAGAACAAATGTGTTTTCCCTTGATCTGTTCTAGAAAACAAAAACATTTTCCCATTCGCGATTCCATTTCTTTCGCGATTTTTCAGCCAAAATTATTGTATTTAGTACTAATTTAATACAGGCGAAAAAAATTGTTTTTCATGGTATGGTAGTGTCTGTCAGCTTAAAACTTAAGCTGGCAGGTAACTGAACATAAAGCTCAGTCGACTCATCTGTCATCTCATCATACCGACTAAGAATATACATATGTATACTTTACGTGGTCGGAGATGCTTCCTTCTGTGCGTTGCAAATTTCATGACATAGTTAATATACCCTACCACAATCGTGAAGGATATAAAAACCGACATACCAGTACATTTCCATAGTTTGTAAAATGCATTCAAGGTACGTCTGGGTTCGTTTTGGTCTTCTGAAAATCGACAGCGAGCTGTTTTCCCAGGCAAAAAAAAAAGAAAATCGATTATAAATTTGATCTTTCTTTCCTATTAGCACTCATATTTTAAAATAACCACTAAATTTCATCTCCCACACTCAAAGCCCTCCTGGTTTTTGCAATAGATTAATTAAAAGTTTATAAATGTACTAAAATATATAGAAGTAATATTGGAATAAGGATTATTATATACGTTTTTTCAATAAAAAAGCAATACGTCATGAATAATAAAAATATATTTTTCGCTGTCCAGAATTTTTTCGCTCCAATCAATATGATCACTGTAAGCTTCTATCGTAATTTTGTCCATTGTACTGTTCTGATACAAAGAAAAGCAACAAATATAAACGGAAGAGTCGATATTTTAATTTGACCTTAGTACTTAAGCTTTATTCGCATGCGTCTTCAAATGCGCATACAAGCCGGAATATTGTCTGAACTTTTTTCCGCACTTCTCACATGGGTATTGTTTTATGTTCGTATGCAAAAACTTATGATTGTGCAAGCTCGCTCTAGACTTAAATTTTTTATCGCAAACATCACAACAGTACGGTGTCTCGTTCGTATGCGTCGTCATGTGCGCACTCAACAGTCTTGAATCATAGAAAGCCTTATCGCAATGCATACACTTGTAATTTCGAATGTCCTTGTGCCTGAGCAGATGAGTGTTCAATTGCTTCTTCGCAATAAAGGCCCGGCCACATTCAGCGCACTGAAACGGTTTCTCCTTCGTATGAACCCGTTCGTGAATTTCTAACATGGCCCTTACTGCAAACCTCCGTTTACACAATCGACATGCATACGGTTTAATGTTCAAGTGGATTTTTCTTATGTGGGCTTGTAAAATTTTGTAAGTTGTAAAATATTTGGAGCACTCTGGACAATCGTGCGTTTCCTCGCCTTTATGGGCGTTGACGTGCAGATTTCGTGCAGTCCAATTATGAAATGTTCTTGGACAATGGGGACAGATAAACATTCTGTCCGGATGAGCATTGTCCATATGTTTGTGGAACGTTGTTGGTTCAATGAAGCTTTTAAAACAGTATTTGCACTCCATCTTTTCTGGTATTTTGGTGACAAATTCCGTTTGATTGGACGACTCGAGCGTGGTGTCCTTGTGAATCATATCAGGATGATCGATACGATAGTGACTACGATACGAATCGAAGGAGAAGAAGGTTTTGCTGCATGAGTAGCAACAATACGTTTTACGAACAATTTTCATTCGTTTCGATTCGTGTTTATCTTGAGCTGATTCGCCGCTGTCCGTTTCATAGGATTTGAGTTTGGCTCTCCTTCGTTTGAGCTTTTTTTCTGTTTCAGCTCTCACTTCATGTCGAACTGTTTTTAAACTGCGTCTGATATTCTTTCGTCTTGACGATTTGACTTTTAATTTAAGTGAATCCTTTTCTGATTTGCAATCGCTTTTCTCCCGTTTCAAAATATAAGCTGTCGATTCTTGGGCAACTTTTGGTTGATTGTCTTTTTCGCAGCCGGCTTCAGGTTCTTGCGGATCTTTTTCTGCAGTGTGTTTGCTATTCGATTCGCGAGAAAGTTTGACCGTTTTGCGAACGCTTCTCCTTCGGGTCAAAGAACTGCTATTCTTGCAACTATCTTTCGAATCAGCGTGATCTTTTTTTGATGTATCTTTTATGCAACTGGCTTCTAATTTTCGTGTGCTTTTCTTTCGTTTTGAAAATTTGACTTCAGATTCATGGGATGCATTTTCTTGCCTTCCTCGCAATCGTTCGTCTTGTCTATTTCGAGAAGTCACGTTATTACTTTTCTCTTTCGGAAACAAACACAATTCAATAAATTCAGATGCGTTGCCTTCCTCACATTCGTTCTCCTCGTCCAGCGCCAGAGGATCCTTCTCAGCTAACATGTCATCCTTTTTCCCTTCCTAGAACGGAAAAAGTTGAAAGTGACCGTTAAGGTGGAGAAAGTGAAAGAGGGAAAAATGCACCGCAAAGGTCGCACACTACAGAACTCTCCTATTGCGGGCGAAGCCCTCTACTTTCCGGCTTCACTTATATTTTGTGAACAAATCTCCTGCTGTTACACATACCTTAACCCGACCCCGACGCTTTTTGCCATCACTTCGTTTAGAAGGGGATTGCGATTCCGGGCAAGATTTCCATGTGTTGTTGCTTCCCCTGGAATTAACTTGCCATTCGTACTTATCATTTCCCAATTTCACACTTTTCGATTTGTGAGTTATCGAGTCGGATGAGAGGTTATCATTTTCTCTCCTATTGTCTTTGATGCAGCTTTCATTTTCCTCCAAGGCCAGCGCATCTTTAGCAGGTGGCAACCCACATTCTTCTGCTTCCTATTGTTGAATTGAAACAACTAATCAATAAATATTTAAATGTACGTAATGCATTGCCTACCTCATTATAATGTTGTTTTGAGTCAGAGACAGCCTGGCTGGGAACTTGTCCTAATACGCGATTGCCTATATCTTGTATAAGATGCCGGGATACATTTTCCAACTCTTTGCTTTCCCCGCAATTGTTCGTCTTGCCCAGTTCGAGTGGGTCCTTCGCAACGTTATTCCTTTTCTCTTTCGGAAACAAAAACAATTCAATAAATTCAGATGCATTGCCTTCCACGCATTTGTATTCCTCGTCCAACGACAGTGGATCCTTCTCAGCCTGCGTGTCATTCTTTTTCTCTTCCTGAAAAAAAGTTAAGAATTTAGGTTTTTGCTTAACAAAAAGCAATGTAGAAGTTTTATTCAAATCATTTCCGATTAAACAAATAAAGCTACATATTAGATTGCCGATGAGCGCGGAACTGTAATGTAAAATATGGTGGGAACTTGAAAGTGACCAAGAGAAAAAAACAGTACGCAGAGCTTTTACTGCTTGCCCGAGACCTTATATATATCATACATACATAATATTATAGGCTTGGGAAAAACGAAACAAACGAAGGTTGAATAAAAGTTACTTAATTTTTAAATGACCCTCGTGTTGTTACACATACCTTAAACCGATCCCGAGGTTTTTTGCCATCACTTCGTTTAGGAGGCTCGGATTGCGATTCCTGGAAAGACTTTTTACGATCTGTTTTCGAAGCATTCAATTCGGATGACAGGTTTTCTGCTCTATCGTCTTTGATGGAGCTTTCAGTCTCTCCAAAGACCAGCGCAGGTAGCAATTCTCGTTCTTCTACTCCCTATTATTGAACTGAGAAACTAAAAATCGATTAAAATTTAAATGTGTTGCCTACCTCATTGTAATGTTTTTTAGAGTCATACACAGCCTGGCTAGGAACTTGCCCTAATATGCGATCGCCCATATCATGTTGCTGAGGAGTTGTCTTCGATTGGTTACTTTCTGTAAGTAGGGCTTCCCCCCTTTCATTCGATACAAGTGAATTGAAGGTGATAAATTGTTGCACTGATGAATTATGCCCAATAACCGAATCAACCCTCACCTGCCCAGAAGCTTCGTCCGAAGCGGGTTCTAGTTTATCATTCTCTTTGCAATCTCCAGATGCAGGGAAACGTTCTTCTATCCTATCGTGCTTTTCCAGAATTTTGCTTTCCAATTCGAATTCGCAAGTGTTGAGCGTTTGCGTTGCTGCATTCGCTTTCCTTGGTACAACAGGCTTGCAAGTTTCCTTCTCTCTATTATATAGATCAGACTCAACAGCAAACTGGTCTGCTGAAGATCTTAGTAACGTTGTGAGAAAGTTGACTATAGGATCTTCAGACATAAAAGCGAGTTGGTCAGGAAGCAGATGTATATCGCGGATATGCTGCCCGAAATTCAGAAGATCTGGAAAACTTTGTTGACAGAATGCACACGCGAAAATGAAATTTCCTCGATTGCCCAAGAAGATTTCGCCACATTTCCTCTCGGGATCGTGAGTCAACAGTAGGTTGTCGAAATCTACATTGGATTCTTGGATCGCATACTCCTCCTTTATGACTAAGTCCTCCATTAAATCGGACATTGTTTAGTGTAGTGGAATTTTGACAACAATCCAACAGATGCACCACATGTCAGTGAAACACAAGTTGCTAGCAACGTCATCTAGATAAACAGGCCTGCGCTCAGCTGGTTTTGACGGCTAAATTGCACACACAATCCAGTGGTCGGCGACTGATGGCAGCGAGTCCCCGGTATTTGTGCGTTCAGTGTTTGTAAAATTTCATCTAGTGATCCGGAAAACAAACACGTGCGCGATGAAAGTGTGTCGTGCGGTCAAAAGATGTATTTTGTCAACTATGAACTGTTCCACGATGCTCTGCGACTGATCCCCGGGGCTGCGGCTTCGACCAAATTGCTGCAAGTGTCCAGAAAGTGTGTTTTTAGAGGACTAAAATGCCGTCTGGCGCAATTCCAATTGTAAACTTATGACGTGCCGGGGACATCGTCGTGTGCAATCACTGCCTTGGCGAAGCGCAGGCCTGTCTATCTAGATGGCGTTGTTGCTAGCATTGGCCACGTTTAGACCGTGGAACTAAAAGTCGATTTAACTAAATCATTTTAGTGTTAGCACTTGTTGGTGGAGTGTTTATACCGACCATACGGAGAGGTACTTCTTCTTCTTCTTTCTCCGTTGAAAGCACAGATAAATTTGATGGATATAAATTTTACGACAGAAAAAGGCTTTTTCTTGCCCGTGATCACGCACTGCTTTCCTGAAATTGCAAACAAAACAAATACCGAACAAAAAAAACGACAACAACGTCAACATTAGCGATGACAGCGACATAGTCCCAATTTTTTTAGTGCAGTTCCGCATCGCAAGTAGAGATAAGCCAAGTCCAAAACGAACTAAATCGATACGTTTATATCGTCGAGAGTTAGATCGATTTAGTTAAATCTCGAAGATAGTCTCGCGGTCTAAACGTAGTGAGTGCCTGCGCTCACGTCAACGAACATGGAAACACATAGAAGGGGCACTCAGTACATTAATTTTTGTGAAGCGGGATGCAAATAGTCAGCCCCACACATGTTTACCCATGTCTCGATGTTCGTTGCTCACGTCCGGCAACGTTGTAATTGTGGTAAGGATTTTCCCTCCACCCAACCATAAACTCTTCATCCGAACGACTTGTTTTGCAGTTGTCATGTATTAAACAGCTGATAGCCGATTCGCTATTGAATTTCAAACAAAACTTCAATTAAATTCGCGACGGTTTCAGGAAAAATGAACAACACTGCAAAATCGCCACAAATTTGTGTTGCTCCGGTGTAAATAAGCACACAAGACGCCATGTTAAAATCAAGAAACAGAAAACGAAAATCCACACCATCTGGCAGTCACATGCAATACGTTAACTAACAACTGTCAAATACGTTAATACCCCTTACTCCCCAGTTGACCGGAAATTAACCAGGAAAAATTTTAATTTTTGTTAACTATTTGGATTTGTGTGGTGTTTTCGTATACCACATATTTGATATTTCAATTGTAGTGCCATTTAAATCATTAGAATCCTTCAAAATTCATCGTTTAATAGTTTGGTAATTTGACATTCACTTGCGATAATCACATACACCACCATCCAATCGATCGTCACCGATGGATCGCACGAAAATCGCACTAAAATATCGGCAGATCAAAATTGATCAGCCGATCGATGCGATTTCCACATACACAGGCCGATCCGTCGGCCGATATCGATATCGGGCGACGGATCGGCAGATCGATCGATGTGTGTGGCCACTGCCATCTTTACTCTCAGGCCGGAGTGTCAGCTGATTGTCAAAGCACTAACGACATGACAAGCAGTCAACCAAGTGTGAACTCGCGCGGTCGCCCGGTAAAATTTCGTGATATTTGTGCGTAAAAGTGAGTTTAGTGTCGGGATTTTAAGTGAAAATAAAAGAAGTGGCTATCAGTGCCGTGTGAAAGTGGAAAAAAACATGAAGTGCCGGGAAATATCGAGTAAAATCGTATATTGAAAAGTGCGAGGTTAGGAAAGTGCGACACGGGAAATTTAGGATTTTTCGTTAATTTTCCGGCAATTTGGCTAGTGTGAATGGTCCAGCACTGCCTTAGGTAGAATCCTCGGGCCGGTGAGTTCAGCGGAAACTCCCGGAAGTGCCCCAAAAAGTGAATTCAAAGTGGTTGTCAAATGACAACACTACAGGTGATTTCCGGCTTTTTCATCGGAATTTATAGGGTAAGTATTCATTTTTTGTTGTGCTAAAATTTGAGTGGATTGCTGCGCCCCAAAATACGGGTCTTGAACGCGTTGTTGACGAGCCAGACGAAAGTTTCACTGCAGCTGACAGGACTAGATGCCTGGCGGTGAAACTTTCGTCCGGTTCGTCAACATCGTGGTCAAAATCCGCATTTTGGGGCGCATCAATCCACTAAAATATTAGCACAACAAAAAACGTATACTTACCCTATGAAAAAGCCAGAAATCACCTGTAATGTTGTCATTTGACAACCGCTTTGAATTCACTTTTTGGGGCACTTCCGGGAGTTTCACCGGCCCAAGGATTCGTCCCATGGTAGTGCTGCACCATTCACACTAGCCAAATTGCCGGAAAATTAACGAAAAATGCGAAATTTTCCGTGTCGCACTTTCATAACCACACTCGTGTCTCGCGCACTTTCAAGCAGTTCATTTTGGTCGGAAGTTCGCGGCACCTTGCGTTTTTTTCACTTTTAAATATCAGTGATAAGCACTACTTTCAATTGCACTTAAAATCGCGACACTAAAATCACTTTTACGCACGAAAATCGCCAGATTTCAAGAGGTCGACTGTACGCGTTCTTCACTTTGTTTACATATGGTTCACTGCTTGTCATGACGTCATTGCTTTGACACTCCGGCCTGAGAGTTAAGATGGCGGTGGTGTGGCACGTTTAGCCATTGTGTGCGTTCAGAAGGAACTGAGCAACTTCCGCTCAGCGAACATGTTCAGAACGAGCGATTTCAGAAGTGACCGAGCAACTTCTGCTCGGGTGAGCATGATCAAATTTCACCGAGCAAGAAATATTTCTGCTCACTGATCAGTGCTCAGGTTCTTCTTCTTCTTTTCAACCTCACGCTCATGTTGCGAGTTTACCGACGCGAAGTTAGCCCCCCCAATCTTACGGAATACGAATTTTTCAGTTCAGATCGTTTGTCGGTCGTTTGTCGGTGATTGTCGGTCACTTTAAAACGTTTGTCGGTCCGTAGGTGCTGACTTATAGACGTATCAAATATTTGCGTTAAGTTGGCCCCTCCTGAACTTAAAAATCGCCGTTAGGGAAAACAACTTGTTGGATTTCGATGCAAAATCGTTTGTCGGTCACGTTTTTCGTTTGTCGGTTATGAAAAATGAGTATTTATATAAGAAATTAGTAATTAAAGCTTTGCTTACGAGCTGTCATACTTGTCTCCCGTTTGTAGAGCTTCTCTGTAAACGGAGCATGGTTCGGATCTGTGCTATGGAGACTTTCATATGCGTAGATGTGCAGCCAGCTGATTTTGACGATCAGATGGTTTGCACCATAGCCAAATATCTTGTTGGATTTGTTGGAAGCCAATAAAAAAGAAGAAGAAGAATGGTTTCTGAAATGGGAAATATCTTGTTGGATTCCAGTTTGGAATAAACGTTCATCGGATTTGATATGTTTGAGGAGCCAAATCGTTACAATCAGACCTCATCAAATCAACTGTACAACTTAAGCGATGCTATTCCGGAATATGTGAAAGCAGCGGCAGCAACAACAACAGGTAGATCTGTTTTCGCCGCTGTCGCTGCCGCTGTATTCAATCTAGGTAGGTTAAGGGAAATGCATATCTAACTTTGTATTTCGCTGCCGCTGCTGCTGCATTCTGCGTTCAATCTGATTCAGGCATTTTAAACTGTCGAATCGTTTCTGTCCGCAAAATTTTAAACTGAACCCAGGTAATTAAGAAACCGAGTACGGAAAAGTCATTAGTGGAGCAAATACCCAATAGACGAAAGGATCTTTTTGTAACCATGTGCTCATTAAGGAATGCGGGTACAAAGTAACGCAACAGTCATAAAGTTCAATTAAAAAAACCTATACAAGGAGTAATCAGAAGGATGTTTTGTTGTGAACATTATGTTCGTAAAGCATGTCTGGCCAGACCCATATGCGTTTTGTGTAAAAAACGATGCCATTAAACCTCTTTACCTCGAATTTTTAGTCTCTTCCTATTTTAACCAATATGAACAAACAGACATGCGTTCAAATGAATACATGAGTTTGTATACATTTTTAAGCCCCAGACCTTCAGAATGTAAAGCATATATTGTTTTTGTCGCTGGGGTCGTAAGCTTCCGCAATCCCCACAGTAAAATGACGAAAGTTCACAACTTTACAACACGACGTTTACGGCGTGATGAATCTGCTTCTTCTTTTTCCTTTTGGTTCAGATTTTAGATATACAAGATATTAGTGACGCAAATCATCTGATCGTCAAATCAGCTGGTCGCAGGTCTACACCGAGCATATAAAATTCTCCATAGCACAGATCCAAACCATGCTGCGTTTACAGAGAAGCTCTACGGATAACCGCTTGACAGCTCGTAAGCAAAACTTTAATTACTAATTTCTTATATAAATACTCATTTTTCAGAACCGACAAACGAGAAACGTGACCGACAAACGATTTTGCATCGAAATCCAACAAGTTGTTTTCCCTAACGTCGATTTTTAAGTTCAGGAGGGGCCAACTTAACGCAAATATTTGATACGTCTATAAGTCAGTAACTACGGACCGACAAACGTTTGAAAGTGACCGACAATCACCGACAAACGACCGACAAACGATCTGAACTGAAAAATTCGTATTCCGTAAGATTGGGGGGGCTAACTTCGCGTCGGTCCTTCTATGGGTGGTATGCATAATAATGAGGATATACTCAAGAGTGAAGTCTATTGAGGACATTCCTGAGTCTGCTATGTTCAGTGAATCGAGTGAAAAATGTGTATGCATAAAACTACTTTCCGCTCCACAGTGAAAATTGAGTGGAATTCTGTCAACTCAGCTTTACTCCACTCGACTCACTTTATGCATACCACCCTATGTCTCCATGTTCGTTATACCGGCCTTCATGTCGAATGAATCGACTAGACTACGCCGTGGCTATGCAGCTGGGCATTTCGAAATTGACAACCAACAAATGGTATCTGCCAATGTCGCCTTGTCGATGTTTATATTCGTAGATTAGCCTGATTTCCTTAGACAATGTCGGAGGAATTTAGAGAAGTTGTTGTAAAAGAGGAGTATACGTTTGAAGAATCCAACGTAAACCTCAGCAATCTACGGTTTATGCATGATCCGAATCAAAAGTGCGGCGAAATATTCTGGGGACTGGAAGGCCATTTCACTTTTGTATGTTCATTATGCCATCAAAGATGTTCAGATCTTCTCAGCTTTGGGGAGCATATACGCGATGTGCATTCGCTAACTGAAAACGAGGCTTCCATATGGAATGCACTTGAGGACGACCCAATGCCTGTGGAAAAAGAGCATTCATCACCAAAAACTGGACTGGTTCAAGTCGATGTAAGTAGGTACATATTACAAAAAAATTAAAGATAGTTAACTAAGTCCTATGTATCTGTTTGCAGAAGGCAGAAGGTGTAGTGCAAGATGTCAATTCCACAATGTTAGACGATGCCCATAGCGAGGAAAGCGACCAATCTGAATGGGACCCGTTTGAATCTAAATCAAAGGGTTCGAAACGAAAGATAAGCGAATACAAACCCTATTGCTGTTTCACGTGTGGCAAGGTTTTTGTCTCCTTTCAATGGTATCGTAATCATTATCGCAAACAACATCCTGATATGATTGAAAAGGACGACCCAATCGCCTCTGAAGCCGACAACGAAACGACATTCGTGACCAAAGTTCCAGTCGAGATGGTGTGCAGATACTGTCTTGGAGCTTTCAGTGACAAGGCGAAGTATCACAACCACATGGCAAACGACCATCCTAGCCCCAAAATATACTCTTGCCCACAGTGTCCCTCCCTTTTTTCCAACCTGAAACAGCGAACCTTTCACCTAGATATTCACGAAGGCATTAAACGAATGCAGTGCACGATGTGCCCCAAAGCATTTACACATCCCAACAACCTGCAGAAACACATCGATAGTTGCCACTTAAAGCTGAGACCATTCGCATGTCGATTTTGCGACTTGAAATGTGGCCAAAAATCCTCGTTAGTAATTCACGAAAGAACTCATACGAACGAGCGGCCATATCAGTGTGACGAGTGCGGCAAGTCGTTTATAGCACAAGTAAAGTTGACCAGTCATATGTTACGACATAAAAACATCAAAAATTTCAAATGCCCATATTGTGATAAGGCATTTTATAGTTTTAAATGTTTGAAGCCTCACATTCGGACGCATACGAAGGAGACTCCATATAGTTGTGATGTTTGTGGTCAGAAGTTTCGAGCCAGGTCAAGTTTACAGTCGCATAAGAAGTTACACAGTGGCTTAAAGAGATATGTGTGCAAATTGTGCGGAAAAAGATTTGCACAGGGTCCCGGCCTGTATTCACATATGAAGTCACATCGAGATGTTGAAAAGTGCTAGGCTACAAGCTGAAATATATTATTTTATGAACTTATGACTAGTAGATGCTTGAAGTAATCCCATCGGCTGAGTTCAGTAGCACAGCACACTCACAACCTATAAAGGTTTCGCAATCGTTCGCTCTGAACTGCACCGCCTGTAATCATGCCTGGGTGTTGAATTTTACATTTACATTTTTACATTGCGATCACAGCAAAGCATTTCACATCACCTCTTAGTGCACTCTTCTTTCCGTAATAAATGCGTTCAAATAAAAGAAAAGTGAACTTTTTACAAATTCCCTGAATCCGGATTTTAATGACTACGTTTCCATCGCAGGACTATGCTTCAGTATCAACTAATTCTAGAAGTTAGTCTATGTATTTGAAATGTGGCAACCTTTTAGTTTCCGGGGCCCCGGCTGGGGGAATCACTTTTCACTCAGATTTTTGTCACTTTTCACTCGCGTCACTCTAAAAGTCAAGAATTTGAAAAAAAAAAATTAAAATTTTTATTTTTAATTTTTGTTTTGTTTTAATTTTTTTTTTTTATTTTTAATTTTTTTTTTTCATAATTTATACTGAGTGTTTGGAATATTGGAGGCATGGAAGATTGAAATATTCGCAAATCCCCTTGCGTGGGCTCCGCTCGCTACGCTCGCTCCGCGCTTAAGGGATCGCAACCCTCAATATCGCACAAACATGAACGCTCGCTTCGCTCGCTCTGCGTGCAACAGCGTTTTGATCAGTTTTAAACACACCAAACACTCAGTATAAATCATTAGAACAAGAAAATAAGGAAAAAAAAATAAAAAATTAAGCGCAGCCGAAGTGCCGGGAAATATCGAGTAAAATGGTGTATTGAAAAGTGCGAGGTTAGGAAAGTGCGACACGGGAAATTTCGCATTTTTCGTTTATTTTCCGGCAATTCGGGAAGTGTGAATGGTACAGCACTACTCTGGGACGAATCCTCGGGCCGGTGAGTTTAGCGGAAACTCCCGGAAGTGCCCCAAAAAGTGAATTTAAAGTGGTTGTCAAATGACAACATTACAGGTGATTTCCAGCCTTTTCATCGGAATTCATAGGGTAAGTATGCGTTTTTTGTTGTGCAAAAATTTTAGTGAATTGATGCGCCCCAAAATACGGGTCTTAAACGCGTTGTTGACGAGCCAGACGAAAGTTTCACTGCAGCTGACAGGACTAGATGCCTAGCAGTGAAACTTTCGTCCGGTTCGTCAACATCGTGGTCAAAATCCACACTTTGGGGCACATCAATCCACTTAAATTCTACCACAACAAAAAACGCATACTTACCCTATGAATTCCGATGAAAAGGCTGGAAATCACCTGTAATGTTGTCATTTGACAACCACTTTAAATTCACTTTTTGGGGCACTTCCGGGAGTTTCCGCTAAACTCACCGGCCCGAGGATTCGTCCCAGAGTAGTGCTGTACCATTCACACTTCCCGAATTGCCGGAAAATAAACGAAAAATGCGAAATTTCCCGTGTCGCACTTTCCTAACCTCGCACTTTTCAATACACCATTTTACTCGATATTTCCCGGCACTTCGGCTGCGCGCAAGTTGGTACACGTTCGCGTGTCGCGTTCACGAGTTTTATGTCAAACGGTTTGAGTCTATGGTTTGTAAGGCGGCTATTACACTATAAAAGTTCTTTTACAAATATATTTGACGAACGATATTTCAAAAGAACTTTTATGAATGATATTAGACGCTAAAGGGGGAAGGTGTGCAAGCATATTAGAAAAGTAGTTGAAACAAGCAACGTCCATGTCGCAAATCTTTTCTTAGGCTGCTATTACACTATAAAAGTTCTTTGAAAATAGCTTTCATAAAAGATATTTGTAAAAGAACTTTTATAGTGTAATAGCCGCCTAACCAAAGATGCGAAACTGTCAATTTGACAAATGCTCGGCTGTTGTCGTATCACCAAATTGGATTCATTATTGTGTGTTAACGCCGATAATTTAGTATGAAATAGGTGCTTATGTGCATCCTACTACTCTCCAGTCGTTTGTTTTGCCACTCAATTCTTACCTAATTACCTGTTTCAAAGCAAAGTAATAAACCCAATTTGTTGATGCGACAATAGTCGAGCATTTGTCATATCGACAGATTCGCATCTTTGGTTGCAAACCATAGACTCAAACCGTTTGACATGAAACACGTGAACGCGACACGCGAACGTGTGCCAACGTGCGCGCAGCCTTCACGTTTTTTTTCACTTTCACACGGCACTGATAGCCACTTCTTTTAGTTAAACTTAAAATTCCGGCACTAAACTCACTTTGACACACAATTATCGCGATATTTCACCGGGCGACCGCACGCGTTCACACTTCGTTGACTGCTTGTCATGTCGTTAGTACTTTGACAACAGCTGACACTCCGGCCTGAGAGTAAAGATGGCAGTGGTCACACAACTAAGGCGGCTATTACACTATAAAAGTTCTTTTACAAATATATTTGACGAACGATATTTCAAAAGAACTTTTATGAATGATATTAGCCGCTAAAGGGGGAAGGTGTGCAAGCATATTAGAAAAGTAGTTGAAACAAGCAACGTCCATGTCGCAAATCTCTTCTTAGGCGGCTATTACACTATAAAAGTTCTTTGAAAATAGCTTTCATAAAAGATATTTGTAAAAGAACTTTTATAGTGTAATAGCCGCCTTAAAGAAGTGGCTATCAGTGCCGTGTGAAAGTGAAAAAAAACGTGAAGTGCCGGGAAATATCGAGTAAAATAGTGTATTGAAAAGTGCGAGGTTAGGGAAGTGCGACACGGGAAATTTCGCATTTTTCGTTTATTTTCCGGCAATTCGGCAAGTGTGAATGGCACAGCACTACTCTGGAACGAATCCTCGGGCTGGTGAGTTTAGCGGAAACTCCCGGAAGTGCCCCAAAAAGTGAATTCAAAGTGGTTGTCAAATGACAACATTACAGGTGATTTCCGGCCTTTTCATCGGAATTCATAGGGTAAGTATGCGTTTTTTGTTGTGGTAGAATTTAAGTGGATTGATGCGCCCCAAAGTGTGGATTTTGACCACGATGTTGACGAACCGGACGAAAGTTTCACTGCTAGGCATCTAGTCCTGTCAGCTGCAGTGAAATTTGTTGTGGTAGAATTTAAGTGGATTGATGTGCCCCAAAGTGTGGCCGAGGTCCACCGCCATCTGGGCCTCGGAGCATCAATGATGGCCTTTGAGCAGGCTGGCTCCATACTTACCTTCCTTTGTCCAAATTTTGTCCTTCTTGTTTGTGAAGTCTACCCTAGGCCTGTGATTCCCTTTTTTAATATGTGTGGACAGGGGCAGCGAGCGGCAAAAACCCAGCCCATATCTCCCGAACTGAGCTACAGCAAGCACAGGCCGCCGCTTAGCTCGTTGAGGAGCCAATTATGGCAGCTGTCAATTTTGGCAGCTGTCACTACCGGACCTTAACGGTCACAATGGCTCCGTCCCCGTTGACACCTTCGGGTGTCTCCAAAGTCCTTTACATATTTGGCGCCCAACATAAGGGGCCCACTTTGGTCCGGTAAAGGGCTAAAAATGTATTTTTAGTCCTTATACCAAGTGGCGCTCCCAAAGCACATTAAGGCTACCAGTTCTAAGACATTGGACTTAGACTTAGTATTTCACGTACATTCCCTTCTGGTGGCTGTGTAACTCCTATCCTTCTGTAGCATCCTATCCATGTAGAGTAGTGTTTCCTTTTAGACTCAGTATACAAGGCGGTCCTTTCCTTGTGTTGTCTAAAGTGGTTTTTTCCACGTACCTAAGGCCTTTAAAGAAACTGGAGAATTACTGACTCCCTGAGTTTCTCTGGAAATCTATCCCAGTTTCTTTGAAGTCACCTTGGTACCTTTATGTTGGAAAGGACCGACCTTTCAATCAATTATATAATATTTTTTTTTTTTGCAAATTTATTATCACAGTTTTCATCTTTGATATGCAAAGCTGTTACCAATGGATCATGATTGGAATTACGACAAGGAATTTGCAATTGTGCACCTACGCGACTAATCATGATTCGTTGGAAAAAGCTGCGTCTTAATGATGGAAGCTGCAATATTTTTTTTTTTTTTTCTCTTTTTGCTTTTATCTTTTTTCCATGGTTGCCGGCTAGCTCAGATGCCTTTATTTTTGTTTGACATCTTAATGCTCCGAAATTGCGAAATCAACCTGAAATGGGGAAGGGGGATTCTGATAAGGAAAGCCATAATTGTGCCTCTATCGTAATAATATTTTTGCTGTGAACTTACCTTGAGATGCAGTTGGCTAGTTCTACGTGATATCGTCTTGCTATTTATTTAATTATCGTTCCGTGTCGTATGATATCGTATAGTTTCGGTTTTGTTTGAAGTCTGCAGATTGTTGCGTGAGACAATCATCTCTAAAAAAAAAAAAAAAAAAAAAAAAAGAAGCCTAGATAATCTAACTTTTTGTCTGTAAGGCTGTCGGAAATCACATGATTTTTGAAACGCAAAATTAGGTTGAATTTCTGGCAGGTGCCGTCAATAGCTACTTAGACTAGATTAGCTAGTTTTTTGTAATTATTTAGGTATACTACATATAGGTATATTTATTTATTTATAATAGGTTAGTTTTGATTAGTCCATTTTATTAGACAGCGTAGTTAGTATCTAGTTTAGCAATTTGCAACTTAAGTTATTATTTATTTCGTATTTATTCGTTAGGTGTAGCATATGTTACTTATTTATTTATTCAGTTGGTGTAGTTAGTCAAATTTGTTCGTTAATTCTTAAATTATTCATCTAATTATTTATATAGTTCCTTATTCATTTATTTATTGAAATATTTATTTCTCGTTAAAAAAAAAAAAAATAGGAATTAACTTAGTTAGGTTCAATATTTAGGGAAAAATTATATATTTATTTATATATTAAATTAGTGTAATTTATTTATTATTTATAAAAAAAAAAAATGCCAGTTCAAAACACTCCCGTATCAGCAAAAGGTCGTGGTCGTGGCGCCGTGCCGAAACAAGGCGTCCAAACGCGAAGTCAGACCCGGCCAGATTCGTCGCCAACTCCACCCAATACACCGACGGGAGTTGAAAATCCACTTTTCGACTTAGGCTTAGTGGATCCCGTCCACCGCATTATCCATACTCCACCACCACTTCATCTTGGTGATACAGCGGGTGCTCAGGGACCACAACTTCCCAAAACACATCAGCAAGGAGTGGGAGGTTTCCACTTCCCACTTAGCAACCCGGTTCTTCCGTCTCTTGCGGACATTCAGTGGGGTCTATTTGATTCTATGAAGGCATACATAGATCAATTGTTCCGCGAACATCAACAACCACCAGTATCGGCACCTTCTCCTACCGAAAACCCACTTATAGTGAATTCTCCAGCCGTGTCGGCGAATCAACGGAGCCAGGCATCGGTAATCCCCGCCGGAAGAGTATTCCGAATAATTTCCGACTGGGGTCTTCATTTCGATGGTGAAGCAGTGGATGAGTTCATCCGGCAGGTTGAGCTCTTCACTGACCGAACACTGGGAGGTGACTATGACCAGTTGTGCCTTTGTGCCCACCTCCTTTTCCAAAAAGATACAGCCATCTGGTTCCGTCGATTTGCTGGCGGCTGCCGAAACCATTATACGTGGGAGTCCCTTAAGGAGGCTCTCAAGGAGCATTATGGGAATCGGTACAACGACGATGACCTCATTGACGAAATGAGAAGTCGTTGTCAGAAGAAAGGTGAGGCATATGATACTTTCGTTGAAAGTACCATGCGGATCAACGACCGTATGTCCTTCAAGCTCACGGACGGGGAGTTGACTCGCATCGTGCGGAGAAACTTACGCCCCTTCCTAGCTCAACATCTGGCTTTATCGGATATTCGTTCCCTTCGGGACCTTCGATTAAGCGTCACCCAGTTGGAACATGTTGAAAAACGAGCGGCACAATGGCGTTCTTCGCAGGATGTGAGTCAACCTCCTCGTCGGAGAGTTGAAGAAGTAGAACCCGTTGAGTTTTCGGAAAAGGAAGCGGAACCGAGTTCTGGAGTGGAGGAGTTGAAATCTTCCGCTACTTGCTGGAACTGCCTTAAATCCGGGCACACCTATGCCGATTGCAAGGCGGAACCAAGGGTATTTTGTTTCGGTTGCGGAGCTTCTGGGGTCTACAAACCGCGGTGTTCTCGTTGTGCAAAAAACCGAGATCTCCGGAGACCTCCACAACACCAGAGGTCTCCCCAGGAAGTCCAGGAGAACCAGCCTTCGAACAACGTCAACCAGTAAACCCTACGATTGTAGATGCCGGAAGTTCTTGCCGGGAACAGAATGGCCTGGTTCCGTCCAAGCAATCTGGCATATTAATACCAGATGTGTCTTACAATAGCCCTGATATCTCTTCACCGGATTTGTCCATTAAACCTGACGCTACGACTAAAACCCCAGAGGTGCGTATCTTACCACGCACACATGACCATTTAGATCTGAATGGCTCATTAGAAACTCAGTCGAGCGCAGTGACTACTGTAAATTCTTTACCTTCCACTAGTGTCTCACCGTCCACTACCGAATCGAAACCCATCCATTATAGTTTTAAGCCGCTGCATGAGCGTTTAAAAGAATATCAAGTTGCTCGTCGTCGAATTTTCAGTGCCGACGAACTTAAACCAAGTCGCCCAAAACGATCAACTTTACGTTTACGTAAGTTTTGGCGTAACGTTCTTGCTAATCGTCGACGATGCTCTGGTATTCTTTTGAACCGTCCCCGTGATGATATTAGACCATACGCTGAGGTTTCCATGCTTAATACTTCAGTAAGTGGCCTAATTGATACGGGAGCGTCATGCAGTGTAATTGCGTCGGATTTTGCGAAGAAATTCCTGGCGGCACCCAATCATCCTCGGGAGAGATTCCGGATGGGGGTTACCACTGCGGATGGCACCCGCCATTCAGCCGTTGGAAAAATTTCCACTTCTGTCACCTTTAGAGGGCGTACAGAAACCATAGAGTTTCTGATAATGCCAACCCTCAGCCAGAATCTCTACCTCGGAATCGATTTCGTGCGCAGATTCGGGCTTGCTCCTGCACTTTTCAATGACTCTTTATATTCAGCAGCCTTGTCATTAGAACCTATTGAACGTGGAGTCAACCAACATCCGTTGACCGCGTCTGAACAAGCTAGCCTCAATGCAGTCATTGCAAGATTTCCATCCTTTTCTGCGGAAGGCTTAGGGCGTACGAACCTTATATCACACGCCATCGACGTCGGAGGCAGCAAGCCTATTAAGCAGAGATACTATGCGATCTCTCCCGCCGTCGAAAAGCTTCTCCATGCGGAAATAGACCGGATGCTTGCAATGGGTGTCATTGAGGAATCCCAAAGCGCTTGGTCATCACCAGTCACCCTTGTAGTCAAACCTAATAAAGTTCGCTTGTGTCTGGATGCACGTAAGGTCAACGAGGTGACGTTGAAGGACGCTTATCCTTTGCCACTCATTGATGGAATTCTGAGCCGCCTCCCAAAGGCCAAATTCATTTCGAGTTTGGACTTGAAAGATGCGTTTTGGCAGATTCCACTCGATGCGGCGTCAAAGGATAAGACTGCCTTCACCGTCCCCGGCAGACCGTTGTATCAATTTGTTACAATGCCTTTTGGGCTTTGTAACGCCCCGCAAACGATGCAACGGCTAATGGACCACGTCATCCCAGCGCACTTGCGACACCAAGTGTTTGTCTACTTGGATGATCTGCTGGTGATTACATCATCGTTCGAAGAACACCTCAAGCTACTGGAAGAAGTAGCCTTCTATATGAGAAAGGCAGGGCTGACCCTGAATATAGAGAAGAGTAAGTTTGTTATGAAGGAAGTCTCTTATCTGGGTCACGTTATCGGTCACGGAACCATCGGGACTGACTCCGACAAAATTCGCGCAATTACAGACTTTCCCAAACCGAAGACTGTTAGACAGCTGCGTCGATTCCTGGGTATGTGCGGATGGTATCGGCGATTTGTCCATAATTACGCCGCCATTTCGGCCCCGCTAACAGACATGCTCCGCAAGAACCGTGGTTTCGTCTGGACAGATGAAGGTTCTTCGGCATTTAACGCACTTAAAGACAGCTTAACTAAGGCACCGGTGTTGCACAGCCCAGACTTTTCGCGTCCATTCGCAATACATTGTGATGCAAGCCAGGACGGCATTGGGGCTGTGCTGACACAAACCACCGATGAAGACGCTGAAGTGCCTATCGCTTATATGTCGAAGAAGCTTAATTCTGCCCAGCGAAATTATACTGTCACGGAGCAGGAATGCCTAGCGGCGGTCCATGCTATTAAAAAATTCCGCGCGTACGTGGAGGGCCAAGAATTTACGATAGTCACTGATCACGCTTCGCTGAAATGGCTAATGAATCAATCGGATCTAAATGGCCGATTGGCTCGTTGGGCTCTTAAACTACAGGGGTTTAAGTTTACAATAGTCCATCGAAAAGGTAGCCAAAACGTTGTCCCTGATACCTTGTCTCGAGTCCACTGTTCAGAGTCTTTGGCTTTGAGCGACCCATTTGATGACTCCGTGGAAGTGGACTTGGATTCTCCACACTTTCGGTCTCCAAAATATCTTGACCTTATCGACCGCATTACTTTGAACCAACATCAACTCCCAGACATGAAAGTATCTGACGGATTCGTGTACAAACGAACTGAGTACGCGACCGGAGATGAATTGCAGGAGCAATTATCCTGGAAACTTTGGGTTCCAGAGGAGCTTCGGTTGGACTTGCTTATAAGAGCGCATGACCATCCCTTGAGCGCTCATGGCGGTATCACCAAGACACTTAAACGCCTTCGTGCACTATTCTTTTGGCCGAAGATGGTCAAACAGGTCAAAGAATATGTGGTGTCTTGTGATATCTGCAAGTCTACCAAAGCTCCGAACCAATGCCTTCGCCCTCCTATGGAAGGCCAATTCACCTCCGATCGTGTATTCCAACGATTGTTCATGGATCTGTTAGGTCCTTTCCCCAGGTCTAGGTCAGGTAATGTGGGTACGATAGTCTTAGTGGACCATTTATCCAAGTTCTCTTTTGTGGAGCCTATCAAAAAGTTCAAAGCCGGGATTCTGACCAGTTGGCTTGAGACTCGGATTTTCCATGTCTTCGGGGTTCCTGAGACTATGGTGACGGATAATGGCGTGCAGTTTAAGTCTCACGTCTTCAATTCCCTGCTGGATCGGTATGGTGTCAACCACCTTTACACCGCTCTTTATTCGCCTCAAGCGAATGCTTCTGAACGTGTTAACCGTTCAATCGTCGCAGCAATACGGGCCTATATTAATCCAGATCAGCGGAATTGGGACGAGAGACTGTCGGCCATCAATTGTGCGTTGAGGTCTGCACACCATGCCGCCATTAATTCGTCACCATATCTCGTCACCTTTGGCCAATCTATGGTCACCCACGGCAAAACTTATAGCCTGCTGCGGAAGCTGAATTTGCTGCAAGACCCTACTGTCACTACCAACACGAGCGACAAACTTGCAGTTCTCCGACAACAGGTTCAAGAAAACCTGCGAGCGGCCCACGCGAAGAATTCAGCTCACTACAACACGCGCTCTCGTGTGGTTGAATTCCAGCCTGGAGATGAAGTGTTCCGGCGAAGCTTTGCACAAAGCGACGCGGCAGCTCACTACAACTCCAAGCTGGACTTCAAGTTCATCAAGAGTCGCGTTGTTAAAAAAGTGGGTAATAGCCGCTACCTGTTGTCGGACCTGCAAGGCAAAGCAGTTGGCATTTACCACGCAAAGGACATCCGGCGGTAGATTCCCTCAGCTTCTCCTGCTTGGCAGGCCGCGAAGCAGAAGCTGCCCTGTAACGGACCAAGTCTGACACATAAGTGTCTGTTTTTGAACTTGGGTATTCTTCACAAATGCATTTAATTTGGATTTACTTCAAATCATTTACATTTGTGAAATATCGATATAAATTCAAAAATAGTCATTTATGGGTTAGAATTGGCCGCTGTAAAAACACCGCTGCCACCAAACTCCAGGGTTGAGTAAATCACCTGATTGGTGAAGCGAAATTTTGGCGGCAAAAGTTTTCAGGAGTGGGGGGATAAATCGAACAGGTGGAACGGGTGGAACAGGTGGAACGAGAGTCCGACTTGAAACGCCGCCGAGCACGGGAGGACGTCGGTACCGAAAAATAATAAAAATACAAAACTAAAATAAGAAAAACAAACAAAGAACTTGAATTTCGGGCCGAATTTGAGAGGAGCGAAACTGCGGGCCTTTTGTACATTTCGTGCGGCAGTGTTTATCGCTAGAAATTTGCGCACCGAAAATCTAACCGCGAACGACCGCAAATTGTGCGACGACGACGAAAACAGTGCCAGCAGAATTCCGACCCCGAGTGTTCGGTTGTGCTAAAATGGTGTCGTAGCCTGGAAGTGTATTGCGGGAGTCGTGCTAGGGAAAAGGACGAAAAAGCGTCAAAAGTGGAAAGTGCGCGCAAAATTCATCGCCCGAAAAGCGCTCAAAAGGTGTTTATGCGGCGCCTGTTCCCTTTTTGGAGTGTCAGTGGGGCGCTTGAGAAATTTTGGGGTCGACGATCCACCACCGGAGGGACGACACCTGAATGGCGAGATCGCTTGCGAATTAAAAGAAGAAATGTCTGCCGCCGTCATCTTCGAGCAATGTTTGTGAGTCAGGTGTGCCGAAAGTCGAGCCGGTGCCACTGTCTGCTTTTGGTTAGTCGTGGCTGCGTCAATTGTTTGATTTAGGACCTGCTCGCATCGTGAAAGCCCTCGTCGACGTGAAAACTGTTCGTCGTCATCTTCCGACGCTTCGTCATCGTGTCGTGCACAAATAGTGGCCCAACGTGTTTTCATCGCGACTCGCAATTGCGAGGAAAATAATTTGCCGCACTATTCGGTCCGCAATTCCCGTGGAATTTTGTGTAGCGCGCCCAGTCAGTTGCCGAATGTTTGGACGGAATTTTTCCGTGACACGAAAGGGGAGTTGAGGAGCCAATTAAGTGGCGGAGTCACAACGGGAGCAGCAGGGACGCTGGAAAAACAAAACAAGTTCGCTTTTCGTAATTGATATTCATGACACAAAAGCCCCGGTCCTCAATACTTGTGCCTGTGAACGATCGAACAAGCAATAGAATATTTATAATCAGTTTACTTAGGCAAAACACGGTGACGTGAAGCGACGTAGTTTAGTTTCATTCTTGATTTTTCTTTTTCTTTTTTTTTGTTATTCATGTGTCAAAAAAATAATTTTAACGAATTACGCGTATAAGCAAAAATCACAAAAAAATTGCGTGTCGCAGCAGCCCGGATAAACCAAAAAAAAAACCCAATAATAATTGTTTTTGGTGTCGTGTAAAAATTTCGCTTTCAGCCCTGCAGCACCGAAACGGCCGTGGAGGAAAGGAGGGGTGAGTGTGATATGTGTTCAGAACCGTATTAATATGCATGTTTTTTTTTGTTTTCTTCGGCTGCCGTAATTTGTTTATTTTTCTTGTTTTTCGCTTTATCTTTACGACAATAAAAAAAAAGATGTTTGTTAATTGCTAAAAAAAAAATCGGCTTTTCCTTCAAGGAATACCCCGGTACCCTTTTCCGGTTGATTGACGGGATGAGGTGAAAGGCCTCATCCCTTGTTTCGCCATGGGAGGCCCCTCTCAAAATTTTTCTGTTTTCGGCCATGGGGCCTCACGGTCGGGTTTTTTTTTCTTTTATTTCAGCGGGTATAGAAGGCCGAGGTCCACCGCCATCTGGGCCTCGGAGCATCAATGATGGCCTTTGAGCAGGCTGGCTCCATACTTACCTTCCTTTGTCCAAATTTTGTCCCTCTTGTTTGTGAAGTCTACCCTAGGCCTGTGATTCCCTTTTTTAATATGTGTGGACAGGGGCAGCGAGCGGCAAAAACCCAGCCCATATCTCCCGAACTGAGCTACAGCAAGCACAGGCCGCCGCTTAGCTCGTTGAGGAGCCAATTATGGCAGCTGTCAATTTTGGCAGCTGTCACTACCGGACCTTAACGGTCACAATGGCTCCGTCCCCGTTGACACCTTCGGGTGTCTCCAAAGTCCTTTACACTATGTGGAGCTTCGTATTTCTGTAACCATGCCATAGAGGAACTAGAGTTCGGTCGTGGTTGTGCTCGTTCATGTGTGACGAGCTTAAGGCCGGTCGCATCTTGGATGTAGGCAGGGCAGCGCAGCGCGCACATGGCATTGTTGTTGTAAAATCAGATTTTGACAATTGTTACAACAACAATGCCACTGACTACGTTTAAACCGTGGTAAGAATGGTAGTACTAACTGTGATGTATTCGAGTTATGCCCGGTTCACATTATTCCAGTCCAGTAATCCAGTCCAGCGATCCAGTCCAGTGCTGGACTGGATCATATCGTCTACATGATTCCAGTCCAGTAGTCTGGCGAGTGTGTTGTTGATTCGGTAACTATAGTAACACTGATTTTTTGGGCGAGCTGGAATCAAAAAGTAGACCGACAATCCAGTCACTGGACTGGATTGCTGGACTGGATTGCTGGATTGAATTGCTGTCCAGTGCCGGTTCACATTATTCCAGTAGCAGTCCAGCGCTGGACTGGATTACTGGACTGGATTGGTTACTGGAATAATGTGAACCGGGCATAAGTACAAGTTCTTGGTATGTTTAGACCGACGGGTGCACCAAGTATTACCGATGTCAGCTGTTTTTTTGCCTTTTCGGTCATTTCGGGACTGCTCTTAATCCAGGCAAATTGTTAACTTTGAGCCAGACGTTCGGATTGAAGTTCACAGCAGAAAACGCAAACGTTACACGCGATGACAGCTGTAGTCGGCTCAGTACCGCATGGCAAATGGAGTTAAAGTTAGTCATAGCACTAACTAATCTGGTACGTTTAGACCGCGGTGAGTTTCTTCGTATTAGTTAATCCTCCAAGTAGTTCGCACGGTCTAAGGCTGCGCGCAAGTTGGCACACATTCGCGTGTCGCGTTCACGTGTTTTATGTCAAACGGTTTGAGTCTATGGTTTGCAACCAAAGATGCGAATCTGTCAATTTAATAGATGCTCGGCTGTGTTCGTATCACTAAATTGGATTCATTATTGTGTGTTAACGCCAATAGTTTAGTATGAAATGTGTGTTTATGCACATCCTTCTAGTCCCGAGTCGTTTGTTTTGCCACTCAATTCTTACCTAGTTATTCATTTTAAAGAACAATAATGAACTCTAATTGTTGATACGACAATAGTCGAGCATTTGCCATATTGCCTTAGGGCCGGTTGACACGTTCAAAGTACACTTTGGCAAAGTACGTTGACAACCTACTTTGAGGTTACTTTGAACGTGTCAACCCCCTTCAAAGTGCTTTGAAGTCTCTAGCGTCCTATCAAAGCAAAGTAGGATGGTGCTCAACTTTCCATCAAAGAATTGATTGTAAATCGACAAGTTCACAGAAAAAAGTTGTTGGAGCGGGAAATAGTGAGTTGTTGGTGGTTTTTATTCAATTTACGGTGGTCTGAACAATGTGTTTTGGTATAAATTCCCTAGAAATGCTAAATCCAGCGTTTTTTGCAAATGGCAAAGTGATAATTCACAATGGTGGATATTCTTGCCAAGTCATACTTTGACAAAGTGTACTTTGAGCATGTCAACCGGCCTTAATTCTTTGATGGAAAGTTGAGCACCATCCTACTTTGCTTTGATAGGACGCTAGAGACTTCAAAGCACTTTGAGGGGGGTTGACACGTTCAAAGTAACCTCAAAGTAGGTTGTCAACGTACTTTGCCAAAGTGTACTTTGAACGTGTCAACCGGCCTTTAGGCTGCGCGCAAGTTGGCACACGTTCGCGTGTCGCGTTCACGTGTTTTATGTCAAACGGTTTGAGTCTATGGTTTTCAACCAAAGATGCGAATCTGTCAATATGGCAAATGCTCGACTATTGTCGTATCAACAAATTGAGTTCATTACTGTACTTTAAAATTGATAATTAGGTAACAATTGAGTGGCAGAACAAACGACTGGGTAGTAGTAGGATGTGCATAAACACACATTTCATACTAAATTATTGGCGTTAATACACAATAATGAATCCAATTTGGTGATACGACAACAGCCGAGCATCTATCAAATTGACAGATTCGCATCTTTTGTTGCAAACCATAGACTCAAACCGTTTGACATAAAACACGTGAACGCGACACGCGAACGTGAGCCAACATGCGCGCAGCCTAAAGGTACTCATGTGCGCGCTGCGCTGTCCTGCCTACGTCCAAGATGCGGCCGGCCTTAAAGCGCGTTGACATGGTCAAACTACGGTTTGACAAACTAGCATTTGATGAAAAGTTGAGCACCGTCCAACTACGGTTTGACAGAAGCACAAGACATCAAACCAGCTTGACAAGGGGTTCACATGTTCAAGTAGGTGATTTGTCAAACCGTAGTTTGACCATGTCAACGCGCTTTTATAGCCTCCTGAGCGGACCAATTGAGCGATTTCAATAACAGGCGTGTTTTTTGGGAATTTATCGCGTGTAGGGTAAAATAACACACGCGTTACACCAACAACATTAACCGGGATAAATTATTTGGGTGACTGCCCTACACGCTATGAGCCCTCAATAAATTCCACATGCATGACACAACAGATGGCTCTGGTGTCGTGTAGAACGTAATATGTCGATGTTGGCAACGCTTGTGTTTCTGTCACTCAGCCAAATTCATTACTAAACTAATATTACGTCTTGCTCTTATGGGCCCATGCCTATTATTAAATAATAGATTTTCAATAGGATTACTAAAAATATCAATGGAACAAAAAAAAAGATAAGAATTTGCTGGGGATCGAACCCGCGACCCATTTGGATAGAGTTGCACTTGTAGCTGTCAATGATAAATAGCTCGTTTGAATGATGTTTGTTAAGGTAGAGCGGTACGCCAAGTTTATAAATGTCCGCTGTCGCGATAAATAAACGATCCGACAATCAAACTGATATTTCATTCGAATTTTTTAATTTATTTCCACCACATGTGAGGTGCACCACTTGACTTTAGTGTAGACAACTTCACGATTCGGAATTTAATATTATATTACGTTTACACTATCCTCAGATTACTTCATCTGCGCCGGCTGATTTAATCTGGAACTGTCAAATACATACAATTTTAAACTCACCACACTCAGATTAAGCAGCAGATGAAGTAATCTGGGGATAGTGTAAACGTAATTTTACGCTTAGATTACGTTTACACTATCCCCAGATTACTTCATCTGCGCCGGCTGATTTAATCTGCAACTGTCAGATACATACAATTTTAAACTCACCACACCCAGATTACGCTGCAGATGAAGTAATCTGGGGATAGTGTAAACGTAATATAACCTGGATGCTGCCCTAGAGCGTTTTTTGCGCAACCAGGGCAGCGACCCTACATGGTTACGCAAAAAAAACACGCCTAACGATGCAGAAAAGTAGCGCCACGGAGTAGGCCAGCGGTGTGAACGTACCCATATTTTCCCGGAGGGGAAAGCATATGGAGAATTCTGTTCCTGATCCTCTCTTAGGGCCGTAGCCATTTATTGTCACTGTCAGTTGGTGTTTGTGTTTTTATTCATCGCTCGACTTTTCCAGCCAGTTCCAGCGCAATGTCGATTAAGGGAGAAGTCACTGTAAAGGAGGAATATATGGTCGAAGAATCCGATGTCGACTTCAACCACCTATCGCAGGTCGAGGGATCCGGAACAAAGTGCGGCGAAGTTTTCCTGGACCAGCGTGGCGATTTCACTTTCGTGTGTGCACTGTGCCTCCAGATTTTCCAGGATCTGCCCAACTTCGGGGAACATGTTCGAAACTGTCACCCAACATCTAAAATTGAGCCTTTCGTGGCGGATTTCACTGATTTGCCGCTCATCAAGTCGGAACCTCCCGACGAACTTGAGGGTCATACAGAATTCCCCAATTGTAAGGTAGGTGTTCCACTGAATGCACTTCATCCCTCCTATTATTCGCATTGTACAACTTCCAGATGGAGGATGGTGGCAAGGAATTACTATCGACCCACAACGAAATTCGACAGGATATCGATAATTCTGAAACAGATTCCAACCAATCGGGAACAGATACGCTAAAACCAAAGCGAAGAAAACGTAAAACGTATTGCTGTCTGTCCTGTGGTAAAATTCTATCGTCATTCAGTTTGTACCGCCTCCACTATCACACCGAACATCCTGGCATGATTGAAAAGGACGTGACACCGGTCGGTTCCCGCGACAAGAAATCATTTGTTCCAAAGGTGCCCGAAGAAATGTCGTGCGTCTACTGCCTCAAAAAGTTCGTGGATCCAGCAATTTATAAAGATCATATGGAGACCGCTCATCCTGGGCTAATACGCTATGTATGCAGTCACTGTCCCAAAGCGTTTGCAAGACAATGTGCCCGAGATTATCACGTCGACGTGCACGAAGGTAACAAACGATTTCGATGTACGCATTGCCCGAAGGCGTTTTCATATCCGAAGAATCTGCAATGTCACATCAGAATCACCCACATGAACATCAAATACATGTGTCGATTTTGTGGGCTAGAGTTTACACAAAAATCTTCTGTAAACATTCACGAACGAACCCATACGAAAGAGAAGCCATATCAATGCGACGAATGTGATAAGTCATTTGCGGCAAAAGCAAGACTGACCTATCATAAAAAGCGACACTTGAAAATTAGGGACTACAAGTGTCCGCATTGTGAATGGGCGTTTTATACTTCTAGTAATTTGAATTCTCACATAGCGGCCGTGCATACTCCCTTTAGCTGTGATATTTGCGGCCAAATATTTAAAGTGAAATCAAAGCTACGATCTCATCAGCTGGTGCACTTCGACGAGAAGAAAGAGGGTGGTGCAGTGAGTGTGACATTCAAGTAGATTATAAGCTTAAATAAAATGTATTCTTATCGTTGCTTTCATTTAATGCCGAATCGCTTAAAATAAATATCTAAGAAGTTCCATCGATAATTGCCGCTAAAATCAATAGGACGGTGGAAATGAGATTTTTTAATACCCTTCACGAATGTGATAGGGTATATTAACTTTGTCATGAAGTTTACAACGCACAGGAGGAAGCATCTCCGAGCATATAAACTATACATCGAAGGCGAAGATCCACAACCTCCTATGTCAATTTTTGGGATTTTTTTTTCTCTTTTTCTAACGTGTTTTTAAAATATTTATACATCAATTGCTCAACCGCCTATGTTCCCAGCAAGACTTTTGTCTCCGATCCCAGTGGAATCGAAAAGTCTTCGATCCTAGAGCGGTTCCATTCATCGGTTTGTATCCGAAGCGGGGAAATTTAAAATATTTTCGATTATATATCGACCTTTGTCATCGGTTTGTCTCTAATGTGAAAGGAATCGAAATATCTTCGATCATACATCGATTCTGGTAATCATTTGCCTGAAATTTGAATTCATTAAAGTATCTTTGGCGAGGGATGTTGCCGTACCATCAAATTCGGAATATGTTTTCTTTTTTTATATATAAGCCTGGTATACAATGCGCTGTTAAATGAAACGAAGTCAATACCAAAATTTTAATGAATTTTTCCGCGAAAAGTTTCGGGTGAATTTTACACGAGATTTCACGACAATGGAATAATTGTATATCTGGTTAAATAGATTCTACACATTTCTAGTCATCGATCCGAATCCGATCTCAGTGTCGATTCTACGTTGACTCCACTCATCGATTCTACATCGATTTTGGATCGATTCCTGTCTTCATTTTGGATATCGCAAAAACGGCCATGCCCATACAAATGTCTCCGACGTGTCATCGATAAAGTCATCGATTCCTTAGTAGACGGTCTTCGATCCAAGATCGATCAAGTTTCGATTCTTGTCTGACTGGGTTATTTTCAGTGAAAAACCAATAGAAGCAGCAACATCCAAACCCTCTATGTCAATGTGTTTTATAACTTTTACCTTTACTTACCTCCTAACTTGCCTCCTGACTGCAAAAATTCGATTTTTGACATAGGAGGTTGCCTACCTTCACCATCGATATATTCTTGGTCAGTATGACGAGATGCGTCGATTGAGCTCCGTCTGTCTGTTTCTATGCAAACTAGTCTCTCAGTTTTAGTGCCTTCTTTCTGTTGCATGCTGTATATATGTCGGAACCAACGGAATCAGACCGCTACGTCGTATAGCTGTCATCGGAACGACCGGTCCAAAAGTAAGTTGTTGTTAGACCCGCCATAGACGGTGCGATCCATCGTCAGATCGATCTGGACTTTTCGTAGTAGTGCGTTTTTAAGGGTTTTGTAGTAAAACAAACTCTTATGAAATTGGTCAACTGACAATACAAGTGTTTTCAAAGCGATTTCATTTGGCATTGCCAATATTCCTTATGAGTGAAGTCCCGGGCCCGGATTTTCTCTCGACGGCCCTGACCATACGTAGAGGTACTAATTGTGAAAGACGTCAGTTGTTGGTTTGTGACTTTGGTTGGGAAGATGCAAAGAGGCAGTAACCTCCTAATAAAAGCGCATTTATACCGCTAAAATCAAAGGATGAAGCGAATACAGAATTTCAGAAAAGGATGAGGTATTTACATAGCATATAAGATGTAATTATCACCAACAACGCCATTAGCGAAGACAGCAACACCATCTAGCCCCAATTTTTCAATTCAGTTCTGCTTCGCAAGTGGACCTAAGGTGGCTATTACACTACGATGAAAGAATAGATCGTTGCCATTACACTATAAAAGTTCTTTTACAAATATCTTTTATGAACGATATTTTGAAAGAACTTTTATGAATGAATGCGTTCAGAAGGTGGCAAAAGAGCAGAAACCGCTCGCGAGCAGCTCCGCAACTGCTCGCGAGCAGCTCCGGAGCTGCTCGGTTTGGAGTCTGCACCTGCTGAACGCTACTTCACCAGCTGACCAATCGACCAGCTGAAAGCTGACGATGATAATTTTAGACGTCAAGTGCCGAAAAGTGGAAAACACATGAATCCCACGCTGTCCATTACAAAAATCACGAACAACGAGAAAACAAATTCAGAAGCACCCGAAAACCAAAGAACTAGAAGCCGAAAACGGCGAAAACACACCAACCAATTTGATAACTGTCAAAACTCGGAAACTCGCAACATGAGCGTGAGGTTGAAAAAGAAGAAGAAGAGCCTGAGCACTGAGCACTGATCAGTGAGCAGAAATATTTCTTGCTCGGTGAAATTTGATCATGCTCACCCGAGCAGAAGTTGCTCAGTCACTTCTGAACCCGCTCGTTCTGAACATGTTCGCCGAGCGGAAGTTGCTCAGTTCCTTCTGAACGCACACAATGATATTAGCCGTCTAAAGGTCGCTACATATGAACGCGCACAACCACGACCGAACTTCCATCGAACCATCAATTCCATAGAACGTGTGGAAAACAAAATTCCCCCTATTTCTACCGTTCTATGATATTTAATGGTTCGATGGAAGCTCGGTCGTGGTTCTGCGCGATCATGTTTTGCGACCTTTGGAGGGAAGGTGCGGAAGCTTGTAAGAAAAGTACTTGAAACAATCGATCGAACGACTAATTGTATGGCGGCTATTAAACATAACGTATGTTATTATTACCAATATAAATGTATTTTTGTTTTATTTGTTTAAATACATAAAATACAATAGCTATGAATACTGTTAATTTATTAACCACACATTTTAATATTATTTATGCACTCCTGGTATACGAATATACGCATACGTTTTAACCAGTATAAAGATCGCCACACGCGACAACGACACGACACGATTTTGGCCGACAAACTCAATAGAAAAAAAATCTCCTCATTTCCATCGATCTATGATATTTGATGGTTCGATGGAAGTTCGGTCGTGGTTCTGCGCGATCATGTGTGGCGACCTTAACACCATTTATAGCGAAGTGTTCGCTTTACCGTTTATAACGAACACCGGCTACAACGTACAAATATTACCAGTCCCTTAAAGTCCGTTATGTAGTCCGGATGGCGTAACGGTTAGCACGTTCGCCTTCAACGCACTGGGCCCCGGGTTCGATTCCGGGGATTTACGTGTCGGACTATGATCCCACTCAGCTGTTAAATGAGTACCCATTATGGGGTAAATAACTCGGTTGAGCGTGTTACTGATCACATACCTCTGCACAAAAACCGTCACGATCTAGAAAATGAGATGATGCTAACTCATCTCGAGGCCGTGGTTCAAATTGGACTGTTGCGCCAGTTATTTATTTTATTTATTTAAAGTCCGTTATAACCGATATCGACTGTATATCTTTACGAAATTTCACATTAATTGATCATATTTGCCGCCAAATCAAATTCCAAAATTTGGACGAAACCGGCTCACTATTTCATTTACCTATTATAGGAACAAGTTTTACTGCTAATTTCACAGTGGTAAATGCAGAATGGATGAAATTGATAGCAACACGGCCCCAAATATGAAGTCATTCCGAATGAAGGGACATCGTCCAAAGAAATAAAATAAATCAGCCATGACATGAATATGTCTTATCGATCAGGATGATCCCCAAAAATTTGTACGTCACGTAATATGTCACGATTTTGATAAGGAAAGTGAGACTCCGTTAGTTTTCATCCCAAAAATAGTTCACCACTCGTTGAAAAGCTCTCAATTTATCTCAACAACTCATGCCAATGCCAAAATCCACCCTCCTGGACCTTCCAGTAAAAAGTGTGGCTAACCGAGTAGGGTAGGTAACTGGTTAACCAAAACATGAAAATCGTGGCCCCCGCATAGGTGTTACAAAATGTTAAGGGTAGGCTAATAAAAAAATTCATTAATGTCATTGGTATTTTGCCAACCAACGGTGGCCCCTAATGTTACTAACATAAGCTACTACCGTATTTACCTTTCCTTAGCTGTTCCCTACCCAGCAAAAAGTAAAAAAGAAATCAGCAACAGGTTGGTATGCCTATTTGATTTTAAAAATAAATAACTGGCGCAACAGTCCAATTTGAACCATAGCCTCGAGATGAGTTAGCATCATCTCATTTTCTAGATCGTGACGGTCTTGTGCAGAGGTGTGTGATCATCAACACGCTCAACCGAGTTATTTACCCCATAAATGGGTACTCATACAACAGATGAGTCGGCTCATAGTCCGACACGTAAACCCCCTTTTTAATCGAAAACTACCGCATTCAGTAGGAATCGAACCGGGGCCCAGTGCGTAGAAGGCGAATTTGCTAACCGTTGCGCCATCCGGACTACATCGTTAGTTGGCAAAATACCTGTGACATTGATGAATTTTTGTATTACCCTATCCTTAACATTTCGTAACACCCATGCGGGGGCTACGATTTTCATGTTCTGGCTACCCTACTTAGTTAGCCATACTTTTTGCTGGGTCGGGTCGTTATGCTTCAGAGCCCATCACGCTACCACATATGCCATCAAGACTAATATATAATCGCTTCCAAAAAATGCTAAATGCTTTATAAGCAACACTGTCCCAGCATAATAAGTGGTTAACTAAGTTACGTACGTATCTGGGTTACCTAATCATGAACATCGTAGCCCCCAAAAAGCTAAATACGTTGGGTACGTACCTAGGTTACCTAAATCATGAAAATTGTAGCCACCGTGCCATGGTCATAGCTCACATTTTATAGATCTCTATGGGCTGAGTAAAAATGGTGGGAACGCCAGGATGGCTAGTTAGCACAGTACCTACGCGTAACCGGGGGTACGGGTTTTTGCTGGGCTCATACTTCATAAAATTGAATTGAATTTTCGTATAATCACAAAACCAGTGCCGTACTGTCCGATTCTTAATTCACTTCCTGTACCAGCGGTGTCGTCCAGTTTTTCATAATTTGAGTGTTATTCAGAATAGGTGCAGAAAACAGACAGTCACAAACACACTTTCAAAAGACCCAATCGGGTCCAGCTTTGGGATGAATGTAGTGTACAGTTTAGTCCTCCTATCCCGTTACCTAGTAGTTCATCATCAGTAAACTGATGGCGAGTGTCTACAGTGCATGGGCATGCACATACATCGGTACATAGATATTATAACGGACGGTTTGGTGGGCATCCGAAGATGCCCGTGGGGATGGAGCCTAATAGCCGCCATACATTATCCGATCCGTCGTCCGATCGATCGGCCGATGGATCGCCACAAAATATCTGCCGATCTCCACTGCACACACACTGTACGATTTTCGTGCGATGCGATAACGAATGACAATTCAAAAAATAGGTTATGATTCACTCCCAATCCAACCTAGATTCATTTTTGTTAACTATTTGGATGTGTGTGGTATTTTCGTATACCACATATTTGATATTTCAATTGCAGTGCCATTTAAATCATAAGAATCCTTGAAATTTCATAATTTAATAATTTGGTAATTTGACATTCACTTGCGATAATCACATACACTATCCAATCGATCGTCACCGATCGATCGCACGAAAATATCGGCAGATCAAAATGGATCGGCCGATCGGTGCGATTTCCACATACACAGGCCGATCCATCGGCCGATATCGATTTCGGGCGACGGATCGGCCGATCGATCGGTGTGTGTATGGCACGTTTAAGGTAGCATAATGATTGTGAAGGTCGGGTCGTGCCATCTGGCGAAGAAAAAGGCCCCTCAACGAGCTAAGCAGCGGCCTATGCTTGCTTTAGCTCAGGTCGGGAGCCGTGGGCGGGGTTTTCGCCACTCGTTGCCCCTGTCCTGGACAGTATGGCCACGTCATCCCCCCATGCTTCAACAGTGTGTAACAGGATGCGCGGAAGGAACAAGATCCTTAAAGCCTTGGCCGGTAGCACCTGGGGTAAGGATAAAGAGACCCTACTGGTCACATACAAAGCAGTCGGAAGGTCTGTAGCCAACTATGCGGCTCCAGTGTGGTCACAGAATGTCTGTGACACACAATGGAATAACATCCAGGCCTGCCAAAATGCCGCCCTCCGTACTGTAACTGGCTTCATCCTGATGTCTTCCCAGGACCATCTACATCAGGAAACAAGGACGATGATGCCTCTAAGGGACCACAACAAACTTCTTGCAAAACAGTACCTGGTGGGTTGTTATCGTGAGGAGCACCCCAATTCTGACCTCATGGACAAGACGCCGCCACCAAGGCATGTCAGGCGTGATTTGAGGGACCTCGAAAGAGACGTCCAGAGGTACAAAAGGGACCCCTTCGACAACAACGCATACAGAACAGCCATCGCAGTAATACACCACGAGGAAGTACAAGCGTCAATTGCGAGACTAGGTCCAAACAAAGTCCTCTCGACACAACCACCACCCATCTCTCCAGACGAGAGAACGCTTCCGAGAGCAACGAGGACGACACTTGCTCAACTTAGGTCGGGTTGGTGTTCGCGTCTAAACTCCTACCTGTCTCGCATTGATCGGGATGTTACGAACACATGCCCCGCCTGCAATGGTACACCTCATGATGTAGACCACATTTTCAGATGCCCAGCTGCACCCACACACCTGACCCCCAGATCGCTGTGAGAGAACCCCGTAGAGGAAGACGAAGAACAACACAACATGTAACACACTCACAGAACGAACTTCTGACCATTGCTACAACAACAACAACGAACCGTAGGCACGTAACTTACCTACACACCGAACTCCGACCATTGCTACAACAACCAAAATGCTTGTCGTGTATGTCGACCATAACAATAGTCGCATATTCGATATAAGCCGACAGAGATCCAGAATGAATCAAACGCCATGGATCTGTGACGAGCGAATTCAAACAGCTACCATATACAATAGATACGCGGTAAAAGTGGGGGGCAAATTGCGGACTCAGTATATAAATATATACGTGCGAACTTTCGAGAAACAAGCCGACGTTCGACCAGTTCACTTTTAACTCTGAACCGATGTGATCCCATGCGAGACCTGGATCATAGAGCGGTCAGTAGTTTTGTATGGGGATGGATCTTTGTCGGGTGAATCGAACACGGCTAAAATTGTGTCGCCTGCTTTAAATAATTGCGAAAAAATTAAGATGTTATATTATGTTGGCTTCTTTATTTATATAGTACAGAGTTTTAGTCATCAACTAGACATCGTAATCTACCCTACTTGTTTACAACCTCTGTTGGAACCTCTGCATGTGACTTCATATGCCAATACAATCCCGGATATTGTGCAAACGCCTTACCACATACTTTACACACAAATTTCTTATTGTCGGAGTGCAATAATTTATGCGATCGTAAAGCCGATGTGGATCTGAACCTTTGATCGCAACTATCACATTTGAACGGATTCTCCTTCGTATGCGATCGTATGTGATTATTCCGAGTCTCGGCATTGTAAAAAGCCTTGTCGCAAAACTTGCATTTATAGTTGCGTATGTTGTTATGTCGGCGCATATGCTCTGTTAATCTAATTTGCGCTATAAACGCTTTACCGCATGCCTCACACTGAAACGGCTTCTCTTTCGTGTGAGTTCGTTCGTGGACCTTTAATGCGGAGTTTTGAACGTACTTTTTGCCACAAAACCTACAAGAATGTTGTTTGTTATCCAAATGAAGATTGATGTGATCGCGCAAATTGGTTGTATGTGCAAACCGTTGCGGGCAATGCAGACACTGAAATCGCTTTTTACCCTCATGTGTGCCCATGTGTAAGTCTCGTACGCTGGGAACTTCGAACTTGCTTGAACAGTGTCTGCACGAGTAGCGTTTTCGTCCCGGATGACCCGCTTTCATGTGTGCTTCGAAGACATTTGGTTCGTCAAAAGTGCCAAGGCAGAATTTGCAGACCATCTTTTCAGGCGCTTTGGGAACGAATTCCGTTTTTCTGAACACCCCTACGCCGTACGGCTCGTCTTTATCAATCATGTCAGTTTTCATTTTAACGGAATTTGATTTATCTTCAAACAATTCTTCTTCCGACTGGTCGCCTTCCTCGAATCTCTCGTGCTTACCTGAAGATGAGTCTTCTAATTAGCCGAGAGTAGTCAACTCTACATTATATTCCTCAGATTTCAGATTCACTGGCAAATCAGTGAAATCCGCCACGAAAGGCTCAATTTTAGATGTTGGGTGACAGTTTCGAACATGTTCCCCAAAGTTGGGCAGATCCTGGAAAATCTGGAGGCACAGTGCACACACGAAAGAGAAATCGCCTCGCTGGTCCAGGAAAACTTCGCCGCACTTTGTTCCGGATTCCTCGACCTGCGATAGGTGGTTGAAGTCGACATCGGATTCTCCGACCATATATTCCTCCTTTACAGTGACTTCTCCCTCAATCGACATTGCGTTGAAACTGACTGGAAAAGTCGAACGACGAATAAAAACACAAACACCAACTGATGACAATAAATGGCTGCGGTCCTACAAGAGGATCAGGAACAGATTTCTCCTCCATATGCTTTCCTCTTCGGAAAAATATGGTTACATTCAGACCGCTGGCCCAATCCGTAGCGCTACTTTTCCGCATCGGCATTGAAGTCGCTCAATTGATCCGCTCAGACGGCTAGGCCCGCAGCAGCAGCGGTAAAAGCAACAACAACAATAGGTAAATCTGTCGCGATGACACAGCGACGATGACAGATCTACCTGTTGTTGCTTCTGCCGATGCTGCTGCTTTCTGCTTTCAATGGGTGGGTTCAGGTCGCGCAACGTTTTAAACGCAAATGCAAACAGTTCGACTGATTTTGCTCGTGGACGGTCCGTTCCAGTTTACGTTTAATCAACCACACATCGGAGAAATTAACCAGAAATTTTTCCTGGTTGATTTCCGTTCAATGGGGGGTAAGGGGTATTAGCGTATTTGACAGTTCTTAGTTGACGTATTGCATGTGACTGTGAGATGGTGTGGATTTTCGTCTTCGGGTTCTTGATTTGTACATAGCGTCTTATGTGCTTATTTACACTGAAGCAACACAAATTTGTGGCGATTTTGCAGTACTTTTCATTTTTCCTGAAACCGTCGCGAATTTAATTGAAGTTTTGTTTGAAACTCAATAGCGAATCGGCTGTCAGCTGTTTAATACATAACAACTACAAAACAAGTCGTTCGAGTAAAGAGTGGGGGGAAAATCCTTACCGCAATTACAACGTGGCAAACGTGAACGCAGGCAATCTTGGGAACATTCCTGTTTCGCGAATATTACGAGAATTCTCTCTATTAAATTAGGGAGAATTTTCACAAAACTCGGGAAATTTCCGCTTTAGGATCTACTAATCCCCCCGGGTGGGTTCTAGGTTCTTACCACCTAAAGCGGCAATGGACTACCTAAAACAAAAATGCCGGAAATTAAGGAATTACAAAAATTCTCTCTAAAAGCGCGTTGACACGAACAAACTACGGTTTGACAAACCTTGAACGTGTCAACCCCTTGTCAAACTGGTTTGATGGGGTATTTTTAGTTTCCGGGGCCCGGGGTGAAAAAATCGTTTTTCACTCGGATTTTTCGTCACTTATCACTCGCGTCACCCTAAGACTCTCAAATTTGCAAAAAAAAAAATATATTTTTTTAATTTTTATATTTTTTTTTAATTTTTTTTTATTTTTAATCTTAATTTTTTATTTTTTTTTCCTTAATTTCTTGTTCTAATGATTTATACTGAGTGTTTGGTGTGTTTAAAACTGATCAAAACGCTGTTGCACGCAGAGCGAGCGAAGCGAGCGTTCATGTTTGTGCGATATTGAGGGTTGCGATCCCTTAAGCGCGGAGCGAGCGTAGCGAGCGGAGCCCACGCAAGGGGATTTGCGAATATTTAAATTTTCCATGCCTCCAATATTCCAAACACTCAGTATAAATTATGAAAAAAAAAATTAAAAATAAAAAAAATTAAAACTTAAAACCAAAATTAAAAATAAAAATAAAAAAATTTTTTTTTTTTTGCAAATTCTCGACTTTTAGAGTGACGCGAGTGAAAAGTGACAAAAATCCGAGTGAAAAGTGATTCCCCCAGCCGGGGCCCCGGAAACTAAAAGGTTGCCAAGAGGGGGTCCTAGAATCACATGGTGTCGATCTGTGTCAAAGGAGTGTCAGGTGCTGGGTAAGTCTTCTGGGGAGTTGCGCGATGGAGTAGTTGACGCGCTATGCCCCACTAGGGGTTAAGGCAAAGCAGTACCTTAACTATGATTATAGTTTTCTATTTTGCTGTGAAGAACGTGATGCAAGCCGGATTGCTAAACTCCTAGATCCCAAAATATACACCAAATTCTCCTATTCACTGGAAATGCAAGTTATTGCATAGTTAAAACAATTACATCTTCCACGAATCGGATTTATATTTGAATTATATCCTACGAACAATATGCATTGTTTGGTTACGTATTCCTTCTTTTAATTTCACCGTGGGTCTTCATATGCGAATACAAACCGGAATGTTGCGCAAACGATTTCTCGCACAGCTTGCATGTATATTTCTTCTCGTCGGAATGTAGTAGCATGTGCGATCGCAGACTCCCTTTCGCTCGAAATTTTTTATGGCAAATATCACAGCTAAACGGGCTTTCCCGCGTGTGCGTTCGTACGTGATTCTTCAGGCAAAATGACGAAAAGAACGCCTTCTCGCAAAGCGGGCATTTGTAATTTTTTATGTTTTGATGTCGTCGCATGTGATTTGTCAGTTTAACTTGCGCCAGAAACGACATGCCACACTCATCACACTGATACGGTTTCTCCTTCGTGTGAATACGTTCGTGAATTCGCAAGTCCGACCCACGTACATACTTTTGATCACAGAACCGACAAGAGAATTTCTTGATATTCAAGTGACCCTTGATGTGAGTCCGCAAATTAGTGGGATTTGAAAATGCTTTGGGACAATGTGAACACTGGTGTGGCTTCCTGCCCTCATGAGCATTGACGTGGTCGTCTCGGTTACGACGTTTTGGAAATGTTTTTGGGCAGTGGGGACAGGAATATATATTGGCGGTATGATCACTTACAATATGGACATGGTAAGTCCTAGGCTCGTGAAAATTTTTTAGACAATATTTGCATAACATTTTTTCCGGGAGTTTGGGAATAAATTTTGCTGGATTGGATGATTCCATGTCGGTAGAATCATCCCTTTCAATCATGTCTGGATGTGCGGTCCGATAGTGTTTACGATAGCGTCCAAAATCTCCGAAAGTGAGGCAACATGAAAAGCAGCAATACGTTTCGCCGCGTTTTTTCTTTATTCGTTTTGCAGGTATTGGTTCCTCGCTAGAGGCAGGCTCCTCGTACTCCTTCAAATCAGTGCCTTCTTCCTGATTTATCCATTCATCTTTTTCGTCCTCCTAGTATTAAAAAGCAAGAAACAGATTAACCGTCCTGGAAACGCTGTTACTAATTTATAGACACACCTCGTTGTTTGGATCAGAATCTTCTACAGCTTCGTCCGTAGGTTCCGGTTTGAGCGCTGGCGTATTATATTGCAGGATACTTGGTGCATGAGTTTCGTTTCTACGGATTGGATGTGTATTCCATATGTGCTCCCCGAAACTGGGAAGATCTGGGAAACTTCGTAGACACTGCGTACACACGAATGTCAAACTATAACCAGTTTCACCCATGAAAACTTCACCGCATTTTGTTTTGACCTCTTGGCTGGCTTGTGCATCCAAGGAATCTAAATCATATCCTTCGGCCATGTACTCTTCCTTGACGACATCTTTCACAGACTCCATCGACATATGCAAAATGTAATCTGCAGTGTTGTTCACAGTTGATGCCAGACAAATTATTGGCTGCGTTCATAAAACCATAGAGGAAGTAGATAAGAGGTGGAACTCAGTACAAATAATTTTGTAGACAGGGACACACTTACTTCAACGCACACAAACCTACCCCGTTGAACTGAAAACGACAGCTACATTTAGGAGGAAATGGCCCTTCAGGCGGTTATTACACTATAAAAGTTATTTTACAAATATCTTTTATGAAAGCTATTTTCAAAGAACTTTTATAGTGTAATAGCCGCCTAAGAAAAGAATTGCGACATGGACGTTGCTTGTCTCAACTACTTTTCTAATATGCTTGCACGCCTTCCCCCTTTAGCGGCTAATATCATTCATAAAAGTTCTTTTGAAATATCGTTCGTCAAATATATTTGTTATTACACTATAAAAGTTATTTTACAAATATCTTTTATGAAAGCTATTTTCAAAGAACTTTTATAGTGTAATAGCCGCCTAAGAAAAGAATTGCGACATGGACGTTGCTTGTCTCAACTACTTTTCTAATATGCTTGCACGCCTTCCCCCTTTAGCGGCTAATATCATTCATAAAAGTTCTTTTGAAATATCGTTCGTCAAATATATTTGTAAAAGAACTTTTATAGTGTAATACCCGCCTTAGAGCGATAAGGACAAAAGCAATTCCGAACAGCTGCTCAAAAGTCGAATTGGGCATTTGAATATATAACTCTCAGAGGAACTTCTGGAGTGGCCCATAGGCTCAATTTATGGGACGAGAGAAGAGCGCGTTTAATTTTTCATGGGAGCGAGAAAGAACGGGACTATTAATGCCAACCACCAATAGGGCGCTGATGTTTGACAGCTATATATACAGCGGGGAGTCAGAAACGAAAACAAACATTTTAATATCGGTTTTCTGACAGAAAACTCACAAAAACCAACGTGATCTTAAAACCGTTAACTTTACTCTCCCAGCTCTCGACTTTTTCAAGAAGAAGATCGTCCCATTTTCAAGCTGTCAATTTGTATGGTTTGACAGGCATATACCCATTCCTTTGTTAGTTATATATTCAAGTAAGGCTGCGCGCAAGTTGGCACACGTTCGTGTGTCGCGTTCACGTGTTTTATGTCAAACGGTGTGAGTCTATGGTTTTCAACCAAAGACACGAATCTGTCAATTTGGCAAATGCTCGGCTGTTGTCGTATCACCAAATTGGATTCATGATTGTGCGTTAACGCCAATAATTTAGTATGAAATATGCGCTTATGCACATCCTACTACTCTCCAGTCGTTTGTTTCGCCACTCAATTCTTGCCTAATTATCCGTTTTAAAGCACAATAATGAACTCAGTTTGGCGATACGACAACAGCCGAGCATTTGTCAATTTGACAAATTCGCATCTTTGGTTGCAAACCATAGACCCAAACCGTTTGACAGGAAACACGTGAACGCGACACGCGAACGTGAGCCAACATGCGCGCAGCCTAATAGCCGCCTAAGTGCGTCCCTGTCTATAAAATTATTTGTACTGAGTTCCACCTCTTATATACTTCCTCTATGACGATGATTCCTGAATGCAGGCTTTATGATCTTTGGTGGTGATTACCATCTTTCATAGTGCCTGCATTCATGTGAAAAATTTTCGCTACAGAACGCTACATCCCCTCCATGACACATTTGAGGAGACGCTACCTGTCAACATTTCTTTCGTGATTGAACCGCTACATATGAAATGTCTGACAAACAGGTGACAACGCAAATATTTGACAATTGCCAATTTTCCATCGCAAAACATTTCTTTGGCACATCACGAAACAAGGAAATATCAAATCGAAGACGAGAAGACAGTGAATTTACATAGACGGGGATTCTATTTGCGCTTTTGATGTACACAAACGTCACAACACACATACCAGCTGCGAATTGTCAAATGTAGCGCTACATGCCCAGAGAGCGTAAAAAATTTCTGCTACCAAGGGGAAGTAACCGCTCCGGAGCGGATGGAAGGAGCGGTTGCAATCACGACCGGGAGGGGTTGTAGCGCTACGGAGCGCTCCGTAGCGCTCCGTAGCGATCCGGATAAAACGAGCGTGGTGAATGCACTCAGTATGTTTGGACGTCATCGTCCTGTGTTAGATCTATTTAGTTAAACCTTGGAGATAGTCTCGCGATATAAACGTGGTGAGTGCGAATTTACACTTGGGTTGTTTAGCTTTCTTGGCATATGTCGCTCGAGTTTGTGGAAAATGTCGTCGTCAAGGAGGAGTACGTGGTCGATGAATCCAATTTAAATTTGTTCGACTCACAAGCCACCCAAGACCATAGCGACATCAAAATAAAATGCGGCGAAGTTTTCATGGGTCAAAATGGATATAATTTGACATTCGTGTGTGCACAGTGTCTACAAAGTTTTCCAGATCTTCCCAGTTTCGGGGAGCACATATGGAATACACATCATAAAGACAAAATTCGTGCACCCATTGCCCCGCAAGGTGATACCCCATCGTTAAAAGCGGAACCTAAAAGTGATGTATGTATATAAATAATATTGTTTTTATATCGACTAATCTCATTATACGTTAACTATTAGGTCGATGAGGAAGATGAATCGATAGTCCAAAATAAACCTATGGATTTAGAAGACTACCAAGAGCCTAGCTCTACCAAGAAACCTATAACCCCGAAACGTATCCACCGAAATTGCGGCACAGCGCACTGCTGCTTTTCATGCGGATTAACATTCGTCGATTTTTTAAGGTACCGTAAGCACTATCGGACCGATCATCCCGACATGATTGAAAGGGACGATTCCAGCGACATTGGATCATCCGATCCAACGGGGTTTATTCCAAAAGTTCCAGAAGAGATGATATGCCGATATTGTCTCAAAGCTTTCCACGAACCATCAGCTTATCATGTCCATATTACGAGTGATCATACTGTCAAAATATACTCCTGTCTCAACTGCCCAAAAACATTTCGACATCGCCATTCAAGAGACCATCATCGCAACATTCATGATGGCCGAAAACCATTCCAGTGTCCGCATTGTCCGAAGGCATTTTCAAGTCCCCCTAATCTGCGGAGTCACGTCCACATTCACTTAAACATTAAGCCATACTCTTGCCAATATTGTGGACAGAAATACGTCCAAAAATCGGCTTTAAAAATTCACGAGCGAATTCATACAAAGGAGAAACCGTATCAGTGTGATGAGTGTGGCATGTCGTTTATAGCACAAATTAAACTTACCCACCACATGCTCCGACATAAGAACATAAAGAATTTCAAATGTCCGCATTGTGAAAAGTTGTTCTTCTCGTCACATCAGCGTAGTAATCATATACGAACACATACGGGGGAAAAACCATTCAATTGTGATATTTGCGGTAAGAAATTCGGAGCAAGGGGACATTTACGCACGCATAAGCTGCTACATTCCGACGAGAGGAGATATGAATGCAAGCTGTGTGGGAAATTATTTGCACAACACGCCGGATGGTATTCGCATATGAAATCTCACGGTGAAATTAAAAATAGTAATAGTTGAAATAGCAATTGCTGTGGATTGAATAAATTTCTCTGAAAGGAAAACACTGCTAGTTTTAATTCTTTCTAATTGGATCAACTTATAATAGATACAATTACTGGGAAATAAAGTACTGTCTTAAAACTGCAGAGGTATTTCACTCTCTCTCAATTGCCCTAAGGCGGCTATTACACTATAAAAGTTCTTTTACAAATATATTTGACGAACGATATTTCAAAAGAGCTTTTATGAATGATATTAGCCGCTAAAGGGGGAAGGTGTGCAAGCATATAAGAAAAGTAGTTGAAACAGGCAACGTCCATGTCGCAAATCTTTTCTTAGGCGGCTATTACACTATAAAAGTTCTTTGAAAATAGCTTTCATAAAAGATATTTGTAAAAGAACTTTTATAGTGTAATAGCCGCCTAAGAAAAGTACTTAAAACAAGCAACGTTCATGTCGCAAATCTTTTCTTATAGCTCCCATATACGATGCAATCCGTCGTCAGATCGATCTGACGATGGATCGCCACAAAATATCTGACGATCTCCGCTGCACATACACTGTACGATTTTCGTGCAATGCGATAACGAATGACAGTTCAAAAAATATAGGTTATGATTCACTCCCAATATAACCAAAATTGATTTTCGTTAACTATTTGGATTTGTGAGGTATTTTCGTATACTACATATTTTATATTTGCATTACAGATCCATTAAAATCACCAGAATCGGTCAAATTTCACAATTGAACAATTTGATAATTTGACATTTACTTGCGATAATCACATACACCGTCCAATCGATCGTCAGACCGACGGATTGCAGTAAAATCGCACCAAAAAATCGGCAGATAAAATTTGATCGTCAGATCGGTGAAACCGTCAACGATAGTCACATACACGGTGCAATCGATCTGACGATCAAAATATCGTCAGATCGATCTGACGATGGATTGGATCGTATATGGGGGCTATAACGTGAACGCGACACGCGAACGTGTGCCAACATTTGAATATATAACTAACAAAGGAATGGGTATATTCCTGTCAAACCATACAAATTGACAGCTTGAAAATGGGACGATCTTCTTCTTGAAAAAGACGAGAGCTGGGAGAGTAAAGTTTTAAGATTGTCATTTTCACGTTGTGCATATGGCTGTCAAATGCTTTGTGCAAAAAGTGGCAAAAAGTAAATACGGTTGAATTCGCGAAAGTTTGGAGCCGGTTTTTGAGTGTAAAGAGCCGCGATTATGTAGAGAAGACACTGAAATTTCCGGTAGGACAAATTGGTGCGGTAGTGAGTTGTGGTAAATTGAAATGCCTCGTCGGTGACTGCAAAAATAACCAGCGTATCCCTAAGACGGGGGTGTCTGTTCATAGGTAAAACATTAAATATTTAGATGTGATGTGCGCGTTACTGGTTTTTGTGAGTTTTCTGTCAGAAAACCGATATTAAAATGTTTGTTTTCGTTTCTGACTTCCCGCTGTATATATAGCTGTCAAATATCCGCGCCCTATTGGTGGTTGGCATTAATAGTCCCGTTCTTTCTCTCTCCCATGAAAAATTAAACGCGCTCTTCTCTCGTCCCATAAATTGAGCCTATGGGCCACTCCAGAAGTTCCTCTGAGGTTTTGGACTTGGCTTATCTCTACTTGCGATGCGGAACTGCACTAAAAAAATTGGGACTAGTCGCTGTCATCGCTAATGTTGACGTTGTTGTCGTTTTTTTTTGTTCGGCATTTGTTTTGTTTGCAATTTTAGGAAAGCAGTGCGTGATCACGGGCAAGAAAAAGCCTTTTTCTGTCGTAAAATTTATATCTATCAAATTTATCTGTGCTGTCAACGGAGAAGGAAGAAGAAGTACCTCTCCGTATGGTCGGTATAAACACTCCACCAACAAGTGCTAACACTAAAATGATTTAGTTAAATCGACTTTTAGTTCCACGGTCTAAACGTGGCCAAGTTGTCTGGCATCAATTATCAAGCTTCAATTTTGCTGAAGTTTATCCATCAGTCAACCCCCGAGCAGCCCTGAACTATGTCGCTGGAGTCTGTCGTCGTCAAGGAAGAGTACATGGCCGATGGATTTGATTTCGATTTTTTCGATGCACAAACCTCACAAGAGATCAAAACAAAATGCGGTGAAGTTTTCATGGGTGAAACTGGGTATAATTTGACATTCGTGTGTACGCAGTGTCTACAAAGTTTTGCAGATCTTCCCAGTTTTGGGGAGCACATATGGGATGCGCATCCAATTCGTAAAGATGAAACTCGTGCACTCGGTGGCCTGCAAGATAATATTCCAACATTAAAAGCAGAATCTACGGACGAAGCTGTAGATTCTAATCTACACAGCGAGGTGTGTATGTAATTGAATAACAGTGTTTGCAGGACGGCTAATATTTTTTTTTAATACCAGGAGTACGAAAACGACGAATTGATAAGTCAGGAAGAAGATACAGATTTGAAGGAGTGCGAGGCTGACTTTAGCATGGAGCCAATACCTCCGAAACGAATAAAAAGACGCGGCGAAACGTATTGCTGTTTTTCATGTTGCCTTACTTTTGGAAATTTCGGACGCTATCGCAATCACTATCGTACCGCACATCCAGACATGATTGAAAAGGACGACGCTACTGACATGGAGTTATTCAATCCAACAGGATTTATTCCCAAAGTGCCGGAAAAAATGTTATGCAAATATTGTCTAAAAACTTTTCACGAGCCTAAAACTTATCATCTCCATATTGTAACTGATCATACTGCCAGTATATATTCTTGTCCACACTGCCCGAAAACATTTCCAAATCGCGGTAATCGAGACTATCACGTCAATGTTCATAAGGGTATAAGGCCACAATGTCCACATTGTCACAAGACACTTTCAAATCCCAACAATTTGCGGATTCACATCATGGGTCACTTGAACATCAAGAAATTCTCCTGTCGATTCTGTGATCAAAAGTATGTACGTGGGTCTGACTTGAGAGTTCACGAACGTATTCACACAAAGGAGCAACCGTATCAGTGCGATGAGTGCGGAATGTCGTTTAGGTGTCAAAGTAAACTGAAAACACACGTTGCACGTACACATCAAAAGATACGAAATCACAAATGCCTGCTTTGTGAGAAGGCGTTCTTTTCGTCATTTTCGCTGAAGGAGCACTTACGAACGCATACGCGGGAGCGTCCGTTCTTGTGTGAGATTTGCCATAAAAAGTTTCGAGCGAAAGGGAATTTGCGAGCACACATGCTGCTACACTCCGATGAGAAGAAATATATATGCAAGCTGTGTGAGAAACCGTTTGCGCAACATTCCGGCTTGCATAAGCATATGAAAACCCACGGTGAGATTAAAAAGATTAAAAGTACATGTAACATGTAGTTGAAATGGTGATTACAAGGGCGATCGTATGTTAAGTTGCAATTCATATTTTCTTTGTGGGATGTTCTATCGCAATGTAATTCAAATATAAATCCGACTCACCAACAATTAGAACTTTCAGTAAATAGAAGCTTATTTTCTGCAAATTTTAGGACGTGACCACCCTACGAACGACGTAAATTTCATAGAACGTGCGAAAAAGGATCGAACGCCATGGATCTGCGTCGATTTCAGAATTAGATTGAATCGGTGGCGGTGATCCAGGAAAAAATATTTCTGTTTTCGAACAAAAAAAACGCCAACAAAGTCGGTTGTGTGGTAATAGATCTTATAGAATACTTGGATTGCGCTTGTCGTATAATTATCCATTGGCCGGAACATGTGGTTAGAATTTCTGTTAGTTTTAGACCAAAAATTAAAAAAGTAGTCGGATTTGCCAGCTGCCAGTTCTGGTATTTCATTCTCGATTTAAGTGGCGCCAGTTATTACAAATTTAATGAACGGGTCACGGAAGACAACGAGCTGCTCAGAATATCTGTAGCAAGTCTCTTCTTCAATGTGGAGCTCGTTTCTTTTATATGTTGTATTTTGCTGACTCGACGTCGCGACGTGTGCAGGAGCCTATCATGTAATTCGATTCGTATCGAAATGATGAAAATTGTATCATGTAACTCGATATCGAATTTCCCTTTCTGAAAGTCATCGAATACTCGATTCGATTAGAACATGTTAAGCTCAACGCGTTGGGTCCGCAATCAAAATTTAAAAGTCTCTCTCCAAGTTGTTAAATATAGCGCAACAATAGTCTGAAGGACTAACGTTCTGCAGAAAAGTGTGCTTTTTTTTATTATCTTTTATTTGTTTTTATTGTATTTCATCTGATCAATAAATTAATTATATTTAGTAATTTTTGTCATAAAAAGAGTTTATCAAGTTTTGTTGTGTTGTTCTTCGTCTTCCTCGGTGTTAAGTGATAGGAAGGTATCTGGGGGTCAGGTGTGTGGCTGCAACTGGGCATCTGAAAATGTGGTCTACATCGTGAGGTGTGCCATTGCAGGCGGGAAATGTGTTCGTGACATGCCGATCAATGCGAGTCAGGTAGGAGTTTAGACGCGAACACCAACACGACCTAAAGGTGGCCACTCATTGACGAGCACAACCACGACCAAACTTCCATCGAACCATCAAATATCATAGAACGGTGGAAATACGGGGAATTTTTTTTCCACACGTCCTATGATATTTGATGGTTCGATGGAAGTTTGGTCGTGGTTGTGCTCGTCAACCACCTTTACACCTATGGCACAACCAATTATATCCGCTAAGTTGCTAAGCGGCCATAGAAAGGATTTGTCCGAAAAGGATATCTTTTCGCCAAACAGACAAAGCAAAAACTAATTTTATGGTAGAACGGGACTTCCGGGCGTTATAGATGTATCGATGGGACACACGTGACTCATTAGAAAAAAAAGAGTCCATTATTTCGTATCTTATGAGGGGGATTCGTGCTCACGTCGTAAACGTCGTATTTGTCTTAAAGTTGTAAACTTCTGTCATTTTACTGTGCGGTTGACAGAAGTTCACGATGAATACGACATTTACGACAGGGAGCGTGAATTCCCCTATTATCCTGGCAGCGTTTCGTTCATCCGATGCATGTGCATCTTCCACTACGCCGATGTAAGGATCATTGTCCATTTCCATAGAATGATAGAATGGAATATTGTAGTGGGTGGCAATATTGTGCAGCGCACAGCAACAGTTTTTTATTGATGTTAGGGGGATTCATCTTTGCGGGCAGGATTGGTTCCTGTTAACCCCTTATGGGGCATAGGGTAATGCCACCACCACGCCTACTTTCCACCTCGTCCTGTTCATCGCTTTCAGCTCACTCCACGACTTGCTTGTTGTGGCACACCCTCTCTTAACTGATCTTCTCCAGGTGTTACTAGGCACCGGCCACCGTATGTGTAGGATGCGCTGTAGACACTGGATCACAAAAGTTTGCAATCTAGTTGTTATCTTAATATAAATTTTAAGCCCCGCATTACGGCTTTCGCAATGCAGAGCATCAGACATTTGAGCTACTTGATCCGATTTATTTGATAGAAGACAAATGTCGTCAGCATAGCCTAGGTGTTGAAGGTATTTGAACAGCTTCCATCTCCTACCTTTGTTTTGGTGTTCTTGAAGCGCGCCGCTTAGTACATCATTAATAGCAATTAAAAACAGTATAGTTGGCAAAATCTAGCCTTGTCTCACTCCGCTATGCACCTCGAAAGGATCTGATAGCTTACCCTTGTGTAAAACGTGACATTGGGCTCTTTGATGATGAAAATATTTTTTTCTGGTATGCCTCTCTTACGTAAAGCCCCCAGATATATTCCCGGTCAACGCTGTCAAACGCCTTCTCGAAATCCATGAACATGAGATGTAATGGAGATCTCCACTCTGAGGATTGTTCAATAAAAATAAATGAATAACTGGCGCAACAGTCCAATTTGAACCATTTTCTAGATCGTGACGGTCTAATAATTCGAATGTAAAATACATACCAAATCTATAATCAAATTACAATCCTGCAGGAAATCGCGATGAGGGTAGTCAACACGCGATCATGTCTTTACTATTATACTTGCGAATTTGATGGCAGATGGAGTGGATCCGATGCAACTCGTAATCTTCTACGACACTTATATTGCCGTGTTCTTCTTCATCATCTGATAAATACTCTCCAATCCCGAACATCCTTCGTGTATTTTTTTTACACTTTTATATTACGTTTACACTATCCCCAGATTACTTCATCTGCGTCGGTTGACTTAATCTGCAGCTGTCACATACAATTTTAAACTCACCACACCCAGATTAAGCAGCGGATGAAGTCATCTGGGTATAGCGTAAACGTAATATTACACATCCATTCAAATAAGCGATATTATTACGGACCACTTGATAAATTAGACAAAAATGATTCCGACAAGCTATTAAAAACTATTAAGCTATTAAGTTACATGAAATTATTTTAGTTAACTGTCAAACGTATATTAATTTATGAAAAGTCCTCGTGGTTGCCAGGTAAATTTTCACATTGCATCAGGCAATGCAATTCATTCGATACGATCGGGTTATACTCGTATGATACGGAATTGCAATCGAATCGGATTCAATGGTCGAATTACCTTTCGATGCGAATCGAATTACATGATGGGGCCCCTGTCTTCGGTGAAACTCATGCTGCAATTGTGATAGTTTTGCTTTTCAGAGAAGTCCTTTGCAGAGATTGTCAATTGCCCTAACCCCTCCAGTGGCATGGGTTCGTCAAGATCTCTTGCATGACTAGAACCGAGAACATCCTTTGCAGAGACGGTACTTATAAATTTTTGTCTCCTTGCTTCGTCCCCTAGAAAGTGAAAAATAATAGCCGTATTGTAGGTTCAACAACAACCCGGAACGCCAGATTAAGTTTGGTTTAGTTCAGAAACGATGTTTCGTCACAATCTTTTGGGCCTACAGAGGAAACATAAAATCACTGTGAAACCACAGATTTTATTAAAATAAAATAATAAAATGCCTCAAAGAATCAAAAAAGGTGTAACCTGCTAGAATCAAACTGCATTGTGATTTTATTAAATATCCCGCAATCATAATTTTACCGTGGGACTTCATATGCGAATACAAGCCAGCCAGTTGTGCAAATGTCTTCTCACACAGCTTGCATACCTAAATGTAACAATTTATGCGAACGTAGAGCCGCTGCCGTTGGAAATTTTTTATCACAAATGGCACAGCTGAATGGTTTCTCTCGCGTATGCGTTCGTATATGTCTTCTCTGATCAACCGAGGTGTAAAAAGTCTTTTCGCAACACGGGCACGGGTAATTTTTCACGTTCCTATGCCTGAGCATGTGTTTGGTCAACTGTACTTTTGCTATAAATGCTTTGTCACACTCGTCGCACTGATATGGTTTCTCCTTCGTGTGAGTACGTTCGTGAATTTTCAGTTCCCTCCCACGTATATACTTCTGATCACAGAATCGACAACAGAATTTTTTGATGTTCAAGTGAGCCTTGATGTGGGTTTTCAAGTTGTTGGGATGTGAGAATGCCTTGGGACAATGCGGACACTGTTGTGGTTTTCTGCCCTCATGAGCATCGACGTGATAGTCTCGTGAATAACGTTTTCGAAATGTTTTTGGGCAGTGGGGGCAAGTGTATGTTTTAATATTATGTTCATTTGTGATGTGCGCATGATAGGTTTCTGGATCATGGAAACTTTTTAGACAATATCTGCATATCATCTCTTCTGGCACTATGGGAACAAATCCATCTAAGTTGGCCAACCCAGTGTCGGTGAAATCGTCCTTTTCAATCATGGCGGGATGTTCAGTCCGATAGTGGTTACGGTATCGTCTAAAATCGACAATAGTCAGCCCGCACGAAAAGCAGCAATACGTTTTGCTGCGACTTTGTTTGATTTGTTTCGGAGGTGTAGGTAGTTTCCCAGCGCACTGCTTGAAGGCCTTCTTTTCCTTTTCAACTGTAAAGTCGTCCTCCTCGTCACCCTGGAAGTATTAAAACAGTGTATTAGTATTAAAAACAGTGTTATTTAATTATAAACATACCACGTCATTGTATGGTTCAGATTCAATTTCAGCCTTGTCTGGGTATTCTGTTTTTAGTAGTACATCGTCGCGCAGAACAACTGGTGCATGAAATTCGTCTCTATGAAGTGGATGTGCACCGCTTATGTGCTCTCCAAAACTAGGAAGATCAGGAAAACTTTGTAGACAGTGTGTACACACGAAAGTGAAATTCCATCCAGTAGAATCCATAAATACTTCGCCGCATTTTATGTTGGCCTCCTCGGTGGCTCGCGCATCGTAGAAATCCACATCAGATCTATCGGGTACGTACTCTTCCTTGACGACGATATCATTTACAAACTCCAAAGACATAGTTTGAGGAAACTTCAACGCAACCTTTCTTCCTTCTTCTCTTCTACAAACCAGAATTCTGTTGGCGCAGAGAAAAGAGAGATGGAAGTATAATCATAGAGGAAGTAGGTATAATCACATGTATGTACACTAAATTCCCTGAAGCAATCCCACCTCATAAGTCCGGTGAAAACTAAACAGAGAGACACGCGCACTCTACCCTGGAACACCCGCCAGATTGATATTGTCTGACGTCTGACCTGTCAAACTCACATTCCCAATTCTTCATTTCCCCGGCTTTGAGTATGTAACACTGGAGTGGCCCATAAGCAAAATTTATGGGCCGAGAGAAGAGCGCATCTAATTTTTCATGGGAGAGAGAAAGAACGGAACTATTAATGACAACCACCAATAGGACGCGGATATTTGACAGCATTATGGCTCGTTTACATTTGCCAGTACACCGGCATGCCTGTAGACTTGTCCACAAGTGCCTTGCCTGTAGCTGCTTGCATGACGTGTGCCAGTAGGTGTTTACACACATAATTCGACTTGCAAGTTGGCTGGGATTTTTCCTTGGTGGGAGCATGTAATTCCTCGACTTGTTCTGTCAATTAATCTGTAAAGCAAAGCAAACACCTTCATTCAAAATCTTTTATTAGGAGATTATCACTTATTTACCATTGCGATATCCTATTTGCAGGCGACATTGATCTTCCATCGTTTGTTGGCGTACCAATGACAGCAAACATATGATCGCAAGTCTCTACTGGAATGCCTGTAGGAAATCAATTGGCCCGGGAGGCCAGCTACTTGCAAGGCGCCGTGCGGGTTTACTGGCCTGGCAGTTCACAGGCACGGGTGTTTACACATGTGCAAGTGACAGCTTGCAAGTTACTTGCAAGGCACTTGCAATGCCTGTAAAATGTACGTACTTGCACGGTCTACTGGCAAGTGTAAACGCTACTTTATATACAGCGGGGAATCAGAAACCAAAACAAACATTTTAATATCGGTTTTCTGACAGAAAACTCACAAAAACAAGTAACGCGCACATCATATCTAGATATTTAATGTTTTATTTAGAAAATGACACCCCCGTCTTAGGGATACGCTGGTTATTTTTGCAGCCACCGACGAGGCATTTCAATTTACCACAACTCACTACCGCACCAATTTGTCCTACCGGAAATTTCACTACTGTCTTCTCTACATAATCGCGGCTCTTTACACACAAAAACCGGCTCCACACTTTCGCGAATTAAACTGTATTCACTATTTTCACGAAGTGCTTGACAGCGTTGTGCACAACTGGAGAATGACAATCTTAAAACCGTTAACTTTACTCTCCCAGCTCTCGTCTTTTCAAGAAGAAGATTGTTCCATTTTCAAGCTGTCAATTTGTATGGTTTGAAAGACATATACCCACTCCTGTTGTTATATATACTCAAATTTCCCCGGAATATCCGACCGATCCACAGAGAATGTCTATGGAGGAGCAACCCGCATATACCCAACACTAAACTATTTTATTTGAAGCAATTCGTCGTAAAAAGTAAACAGAGACACACGCCATCCACTGCGCAACACCCGCGCAGTCTATATAAAAGCACAGGAAGCACTTGAGATGTCATCCCCTCTCCTACTTCTCCTATTGGAACAAAAACATTGCAGTCTGTCCCTCTGCCGCGGAACACCCGCCCGGTCCATAAAGAAGCACTCTGATTATCTCTCTTCAAAGGACCGATCAATTTAAGCAGAGCAACCAAGCTGTCAAACAATTGCTTTGTTTCTCTCTTTGAAGAGAGAGTATATGAGGAAGTGAAAAAGAGCGAGAGAAACGTAGAAATTCGGCACAAGTGAGGAAGTAGGAAGGGGGATGGAAATTTGACATCTCTTTTGCTCTATATGGACCGGGCGGGTGTTCCGCGGCAGAGAGACAGACTGGAATGTTATTGTTCCAACTGGAAAAGTAGCAGAGGGGATGACATCTTACGTGCTTCCTGTGCTTTTATATAGACTGCGCGGGTGTTGCGCAGTGGAGGGCGTGTGTCTCTCTCTTTACTTTTTACGACTGGAATTGCTTCAAGTAGTTTAGTGTTGAGTATATGCGGATTACTCCTCCATAGGTATTCTCTATGAGCGGAGATCGTCAGATATTTTGTGGCGATCCATCGTCAGATCGATCTGACGACGGATTGCATCGTATATGGGGGCTATTGAAGCACAATGGTGAACCCAATTTGTTAATACGAAAACAGCCGAGCCCTCTATGGCCGAGCATTTGTCAAATTGAAAGATTCGCCAACCAACATGGAAACACATAGAAGGGGCACTCAGTACATTAATTTTTGTGAAGCGGGATGCAAATAGTCAGCCCCACACATGTTTACCCATTTTTGACAGGAACCTAAAAGCTCAACACGTGTGCCTCAGAAAATGAGGTTACGCTGATGTGGGTAAAAGGACACATAGGTACAACAGGAAATGAAGCGGCGGATGCCCTAGCAAAACGGGGATCTGCGGCAACTTTCATTGACCCAGAACCCAGAGTTGCTCTGGGGAACGGCATGATTGGAGCGAAGGTTGGGAAGTGGATGGACTCCATGCATCAACAAAGATGGCAGGAGCTAGTCACTTGCAAACAAGCTCGGAATGCAATGACCAGCCCTTTAGGCAGAGAAGCGAGAAAGGTACTCAGTTATAAACGGAGTACCCTAAGCTGGATAACTGCCTTGGTAACAGGGCATGGTAATTTTAAGGCTCATCTGGCCAAGATGAAAATCGGGGAAGATGACGTTTGCAGGTTATGCCTGGAGGAGGCCGAGACGGCAGCACACATTGTGTGCGAATGTCCAGCACGAGGTTGAGGATCACAGGCAGGCACACGATAAGTGTGGAAGCCATGAGTGAACTCAGCTTAAACAAATGCTAGCAATACCACGGGACTCAGTGATGAAGAAAGAGGTCGACAATTATCAGTCGACATCTGGAAGCCACTGATGACCGGGAGGGGGCGAAAAGGGACCCAAACGTTAGTGGTCTGCTTCGGCTATCCCCCAGAATATATAATAATAATAATATAAGTGGCGCGTCCCTGTCTTAAAAATTATTTGTACCGAATTCCAAATCATGGCTGAATTATAGTATGCGCGAACAACGCGGCTTCTGCTCTCAAATAAAGTTGAACCAATGTATTTCAGATGGCGATAAGTATACTGTGCGCGAACAACACGTCGCTCGCGCCGCAAAAGTTGAGACGAGTTCAACTTTGTCGCAATCAACGAGCCGCGAAGTGTCAATTCACAATATGCATGTGTTTTAAAACTGTGGGTGATCATTTGTTTTAAGTTACTGGTATGCGCTTAGAAGTGCATGTTTCTATTCTTGATTCAAAAAAGTGTTTCAAGTTTGTTAGGAAGCCAGTTTTCACAGCTCAAATGTGTCAAAAGAACGCGAACAAGAGATTTGACTATAACAGGCTGAACAGCTGATTTTCGTTGACTGCGACTTGTGGACGTAATGCGGGCACAGTATAATTCCGAGGTCATCCTTATGCCTATTCTTTGGTTTCGCCACAAACTTTTGGACCTACGGAGAAAACATGAAATTGTAAAGCAACTGATTTTATTAAAACAGAAATTGTATTTCTTTTTTGTAATCGAAAAGGGGTCTTGTGACCTGCTAAAATCAACTAGCTATTATATATACTTTTTCACACAATCATAATTTTCATTTTCACTACTATTTAATCCCACCGTGGGACTTCATATGCGAATACAAGCCAGCGTGTTGTGCGAATGTTTTCTCACACAGCTTGCATGCATACTTCTTCTCGGCTGAGTGCAACAATTTATGCGATCGTAGAGCCGCTGTCGCTCGAAATTTCTTATTGCAAATGTCACAGCTGAAGGGTCTCTCCCTCGTATGCGTTCGTATATGTCTTTTCTGATCATTTGAAGTGTAAAAATCCTTTTCGCAATATGGGCACTTGTAATTTTTTATGTTCCTATGTCTGCGCATGTGTTTGGTCAATTGAACTTGCGCTACATACGCCATGCCACACTCGTCGCACTGATATGGTTTCTCCTTCGTGTGAGTACGTTCGTGAATTTTCAATTCCGTCCCACGTACATACTTCTTATCACAGAATCGACAAGAGAATTTTTTGATGTTCAAGTGAGCCTTGATGTGGGTTTGCAAGTTGTTGGGATGTGAAAATGCCTTGGGACAATGCGGACACTGATGTGGTTTCCTGCCCTCATGAGCATCGACATGGTAGTCTCGTGAATAACGTTTTACAAAAGTTTTTGGGCAGTGGGGGCAGGAGTATATTTTGATAGTATGTTCATTGGTGATATGCGCATGATAGGTTTCAGGATGATGGAAACTTTTTAGGCAATATCTGCATATCATCTTTTCCGGCACTCTAGGAACAAATCCATTTAAGTTGGACGATCCAGTGTCGATGGAATCGTCCTTTTCAATCATGGTGGGATGTTCAGTCCGATAGTGGTTACGATATCGTCCAAAATCGATGATAGTCAGGCCGCATGAAAAGCAGCAATAAGTCTTGCTGCGATTTTGTTTGATTTGTTTCGGAGGTATACCTATAGGTAGTTTCTCAGCGTACTGCTTGAATGCCCTAGATTCCTTTGCAATTGTAAATTTGTCCTCCTCGTCACCCTGGAATTATTAAAACAGTGTATTTATTAGTATTAAAAACAGTGTTATTTAATTAAAAACATACCACGTCAGTGTTTGGTTCAGATTCATTTTCAGCCTTGTCTGGGTATTCTGTTTTTAGTAGTATATCGTCGCGCAGCACAACTGGTGCATGAAATTCGTCTCTATGAAGTGGATGTGCACCGCGTATGTGCTCTCCAAAACTAGGAAGATCAGGAAAACTGTGTAGACAGCGTGTACACACGAAAGTGAAATTCCATCCAGTAGAATCCATAAATACTTCGCCGCATCTTGTGTTGGCCTCCTCGGTGGCTCGTGCACCGTAGAAATCCAATTCAGATCTATTGCTGATGTACTCTTCCTTGACGACGACATCGTTCACAAACTCCATCGACATATTTGAGAAAACCAACAAAATCAAACTGGAATGTTTTTGACAGCTGATGCCAGACAACACTATTCTGCATTCATAAATGGCAGCGCTACCGGAGCGATCCAATTTTTTTGCTGCGATACAGTGCAGAAATGGGAGCGCTTCAGTAGCGCCACTATTTTATGAATGTAGGCAATGAGTGCATGTGCATCATAGATATATATTAAACAGATATGAAACAGGCACTGAGTAGGGGTAAAAATTTGAATATCGAGTTATGGCTGACATATCCGCGCCTGCGCAGTGAAACGCACACAACACGTATTAATATTTGACCCAGGGGCCCGAGGAGCGAGGGGCCAAATGCTTCGCAAATGTCAAAATTGTGGCTGAGTGGCCGATGGCGTAACGACATTTACCGAACGTACGGCGACCGCGTGCAAATGGGTGGCTTAGTTCGAAAGTAACCTGAAGCACAGAGTGGGGATAGTACTATTACCGATCTGTTCTATTTAAATCTATGATGTGCATTCACACACGGCCATCTTTACTCTCAGGCCGGAGTGTCTAAGCATTGACGTCATGAGAAGCAGTGAACTATATGTAAACAAAGTGAAGAACGCGTGCAGTCGACCTGTTGAAATTTGGCGATTTTCGTGCGTAAAAGTGATTTTAAGTGTTGCGATTTTAGGTGCAATTGAAAGTAGTGCTTGCCAGTGACATTTGAAAGCGAAAAAAACGCAAGGTGCTGTGAACACCGACCAAAATGAACTGCTCGAAATTGCGCGAGGCATAAGCATAGAGGAAGGAACTAGATAAGAGGTGGAACTCAGTACAACTGAGACGATGGTTGTTCCTATTGGATTTGTTGCATATGTATTGAATTCCACTGTCGGTACACAATGGAATTGCTGAAAGCAGATAGCAAAATCACCGCGCCATATGTTTCCGTTTACCAGAAAGAGATAAGGCTAGCACAGCAGATCGATCGGGTAATACCAAAAGTGCGTTCATTCTCTTGTTTTCGATTCTGGCAATACTAAATATCTGTAAAATCGCGCGCATACAGGGAAGTCTAACCAAAACCATGCGCGCACACAGACGTAACCTATCCACCGTGTTAAACGTGCCATACACACACCGATCGATCGGCCGATCCGTCGCCCGAAATCAATCACTACGTTTAGACCGCGGGACTATCTTCGAGATCTAACTAAATCGATCTAACTCTCGACGATATAAACGTACCGATTTAGTTAGTTTTGGACTTGGTTTATCTCTACTTGCGATGCGGAACTGGACTAAAAAATTGGGACTATGTCGCTGTCATCGCTGATGTTGGTTCGATGGCTGACGTTTCCTTTGTTGTTGTTTTTTTTTGTTCGGCGTTTGCTTTGTTGGCAATTTCAGGAAAGCAGTGCGTGATCACGGGCAAGAAAAAGTCCTTTTCTGTCGTAAAATTTATATTTGTAAAATTTATCTGTGCTGTCAACGGAGAATGAAGAAGAAGAAGTACCTCTCCGTATGGTCGGTATAAACACTCCACCAACAAGTACTAACACTAAAATGATTTAGTTAAGTCGACTTTTAGTTCCACGGTCTAAACGTGGCCAAAATCGGCCGACGGATTGGCGTGTGTATGTGGAAATCGCACCGATCGGGCGATCCATTTTGATCTGCCGATATTTTAGTGCGATTTTCGTGCGATCGATCGGTGACGATCGATTGGGTAGTGTATGTGATTATCGCAAGTGAATGTCAAATTACCAAATTATTAAATGATGAAATTTCAAGGATTCTAATGATTTAAATGGCACTGCAATTGAAATATCAAATATGTGGTATACGAAAATACCACACACATCCAAATAGTTAACAAAAATGAATCTAGGTTGGATTGGGAGTGAATCATAACCTATTTTTTGAATTGTCATTCGTTATCGCATCGCACGAAAATCGCTCAGTGTGTGTGCAGTGGAGATCGGCAGATATTTTGTGGCGATCGATCGGCCGATCGATCGGACGACGGATCGGATAATGTATGGCGGCTATTACTTATACAATCGCAACTAAAACTGATTGGGCCCAATTTGACTTTTGAGCAGCTGTTCGGAATTGCTTTTGTCCTTATCGCTCTAAAGGGCCATTTCCTCCTAATTGTAGCTGTAGTTTTCAGCTCAACGGGGTAAGTTTGTGTGCGTTGGAGTAAGTGCGTCCCTGTCTATAAATCTTATCTACTTCCTCTATGGTAGTGCTGCACCATTCGCATTAGAGCGCGTTGACATGATCAAACTACGATTTGACAAACTAGCATTTGATGAAAAGTTGAGCACCGTCCAACTACGGTTTGACAGAAGCACAAGACATCAAACCAGTTTGACAAGGGGTTGACACGTTCAAGTAGGTGGTTTGTCAAACCGTAGTTTGATCGTGTCATCGCGCTCTTAGCCAAATTTCCGGTAAACTAACGAAAAATGCGAAATATCCAGTGTCGCACTTCCATAACCTCGAACTTTTCAACAGTCCACTTTGCTCTTTTTTCACGGCACTTCACGTTTTTTTCATTTCCACACGGCACTGATAACCACTACTTTTATTTGCACTTGAAATCATGAAATTAAACTCACTTTTAAGGCCGGTACTCAGATCGCGTGGAATGAAAAGTGCCGTGAAATACCATATAAAGGCCGGTACTCAGATGGCATGGAATGAAAACTGCCGTGAAATCCCATACAAAATCGCAAAATTTTTCGCCGATGAAAACAGACGTGAAATTGTGTGGAAGGTAAAATTTCATTTCACGCGATTTGTGTACTACGTTGAGTGAAATGTCTAGTTTGTGGATTTCACGAGGATGAAATTTTTTCTCGTGCCAAATGTACGAGAAAAATTTTCCCTGACAGCTGAGCTGTCTCTGTTGGTGTCGTTTAGGTTGTGTTGTGTTTTCTCGGTGTTATTTATAATTGAGCGGTAGATTAGTGAACAAAGTAATCGGTGTTAATGTTTCTTGCGGTGCTAATATTTCATTTCACCGGTACACAGATCGGGTGAAAAGTGATAAAATGATATGTTCCACGCAATCTTTTCCACGAGCCATTTCGCCGATGAAAAGTGCTGCTGTCATATTTTTCATTTCACGCGATCTGAATACCAGCCTTAAAATCGCAAAATTTTTCCCCGATGAAAACAGACGTGAAATTGGGTGGAAGGTAAAATTTCATTTCACGCGGTCTGTGTACTACCTTGAGTGAAATGCCAAGTTTTTTTTTTTTTTTTTTTTTTTTTTTTTTTTTACAGGGATGATGGGATCAGTGTGGCTAAGGCGCTTTCTTCATTGTGTCAGTGAAATCCAAAGCTGTTATCATCATTTCCCTGGGAGGGAAAAGGGAAAGGGTTAGGTAAACACGCATACAAATCAAAATAAAATTCAAGATACGACAAATGGAACAACGATTGGATTTTAGGATTTATTAACAGATACCTAGACCCCATACATATTAGTAGGGTAAGAAATTAGTAGGCGCCAAAGACACAGACATAATGTACAAAATTAAAACATTGAAGCTAAATTCAACACTTGTTTTGCCTCCCAGACAGCGTAGAAACGCTGGTATGAGGGAATGCGAAGTAAGTATTTTCAATCATTTATAGTAAAATTGATTCAATTAACGCGGTTGACGCTAATTAAACTGTAGTTGTTGAATGCAAGTTAAACTGGTGTTTATTTTTAAGTTAAGTTAAAAACTGATTAGACTGTAAGTGTCGCTTTAATTTTCTTTTAAAAGTTTCGTACGATGTTAGAGTACGAAGCTCCGAAGGTAGAGAGTTAAAAAGTATTATTGATGATCGAATTGGGTCGGTTAGAATTCTATTAGTATTAGCTGAAGGTGTTCTGAAGTTTCCAGCATTTCGAGTACTATAGCTATGAACTTCTCTGTTCAACGTTAGAGAAATTGATGTTTTCGTTCTGTTATTAACAATTTTCCAAATTGTTTTAATTTTTTCAAGAACTATGATTTTTTCTAACGGAAGTTTGGCGGTTAATTCATAGATTTCTATAGTAGGAGTCCTTGGGTGTAAGTTGTGGGTAGCTTTAACAGCTTTATTGATCATTCTACTGACTGTTGAAATATTTCTAGCCGAAGTCTGACTCCAGTTTAATATTCCATAATTCACTATAGACATAATATGGGCATGAAAAATCATATTTTTAAGCTGAGTTTTAAGGTACTTTCTTCGTCTAAGCAAGGCAATTAATGGGCATAATTTAGATTTGATTTGATTTATATGATCATTCCAAGTAAGCTTCTCATCGATAATAAGGCCTAGATATTTGATCTTATTCACTCTTTCAATGGATTGGTTACCAAACTTTATATTCAATTCAATATCGGCTTTGTTTTTTTGTTTAAAAAGCATGAATCGTGTCTTATTAATATTTATATTTAGTTTGTTACCATGTAGCCACTGTTGATAGATTTTCATATCATTATTAATCATTTCTTCCGCATCACTTTGCCCGAAATGGGAATAAAGTAGTAGTGTATCATCTGCATAGGTGACATATTTAGCAGAGAGACCAGAATTGCTAAGATTATTAACGTATAGAAGATACAATGTAGGGCCCAAGATAGAACCCTGGGGGACTCCTGAATTGAGCAACATTTTCTCACTAATCTCATTTTTGAACTCAGTGACAATTGGCCTGTCTTTCAAGTAGTTCATAATAAGGTTGCCAGCGACTCCTCTGATGCCAAGTTCATGTAGCACTTCTGACATAACTGAATGATTTACCGTGTCAAAAGCTTTGCTCAAGTCTATAAAGATGCCAGTAACATATTTTGATTTATCGAGCTCAGAGTTTATGAAATGAAGGGCATCAGTAAGCGCTGACGTGGTGTTGCTTTCAGCTAGGAAGCCATATTGATGTTTATCAAATCCACATGTTTCGTTAATGAATCTAACAATTCTTGAATTTACCACCTTTTCGAATATTTTGCTGAAAACGCTGGTAAGCGCGATGGGCCTATAGTTGGATGGATCGTTGGGGTTGCCATTTTTGTATATCGGCTTAATTTTAGAGATTTTCAGCGCATCCGGGAATGTGCCTTCACAAAGGTGTTTATTGATAATTTGACACAGAAATGGTGAGATAGTATTACACACTAATTGAAGATCACTGGATTTGATGCCGTCTAAGCCAGCAGATACGTTACGTAGGGATTTAATTATACTTGATACTTCCTCTACACTAGTTGGTTCGAAGAATATAGTGTGTTCATTTGAAATGTTGGAAACTCTTCTGCAATTCTGCGGTGAGCTGATTTGTTGCGATCGTTCTTCGACTTTTGCGAAAAACATATTTATGTCACTGGCTGAAAGATTGCTCTCAATTTCCTTACTACGACTTCTGTCGGCTGATAATTCTTTGTTGATGATTTGCCATAGTTTTCTGCTGTTCCCAGAGGCATTCTCGTATTGTTTATTTATAGAGTTTGACTTAGCTTGATGTACGAGTTTAGAAGCTTTGTTTTTGAGGAACTTATAGGCTGCTTGTTTGCTTTCACTAGTTGGGTCTTGTTTGTGTTTTTTGTAGGCAATGTTCTTCTTTTTGATTGTGTCAATTATTTCAAAATTAAAAAAAGTTTGTGGATTTCATGAGGATGAAATTTCTTCTCGTGCCAAATGTACGAGAAAAATTTTCACTGACAGCTTAGCTGTCTCTGTCGGTGTTATTCAGGTTGTGTTGTGTTTTCCTGGTGTTGTTTATAGTTGGGCAATAGATAAGTTAACTAGTCGTTTCAATGTTTGACATGTTTCATTTCCCCGGTACACAAATCGAGTGAAAAATTGGCATGTTCCACACATTTTTTTCCACGAGACATTTCCCCGATGAAAAGTGCTGCTGTCATTTTTTTCATTTCACGCGATCTGAATACCAGACTTTACGCACAAAAATCGCGAAATTTTACCGGGCGACCGCACGCGTTCTCAAAATGGTTGACTGCTTGTCATGTCGCTAGTGTTCTGACAATCGGCTGACACTCCAGCCTGAGAGTAAAGATGACAGAGTGCCATTAACCACTTTGTATATCGATGATGAAGGTAGCCAACCTCCTATGTCAAAAATGGCATTTTTGGAGTCAGTTTACAATAAGAGGTTGTAAAAGTTATAAAACACAACATTGAGATATAGGGTTTGGATGTTTCTGCTTCTAACGGTTTTTCACTGGAAATAACAATATAGGCAGTTGAACAATTGACGCGTAAATATTTAAAAAAAACACGTTAGAAAAAGAGGAAAAAATTCTCAAAAATTGAAATAGGAGGTTGTGTTGGCTGTGTATCTTCACCATCGATATTAAGTAGGCAGTACCAGAAGAACCCACATACTGCAATCGAGGCTTTTTTAAGGTGGACACACACATGCGTCCAAAATCCATTTTTTTTCCCGCGTCCAATCCAAAATTTTTCCGGTCGATGTAAGGATTTGACAGTTAAATTTTGGATTCGCCCGGGGAAAATTTGGATTTTAGACGCAAGTGTGTGTCGGGCTTAACATCAAGTAAAAATTCTCTAAAACCCTTAAAAGGATAAATTTAAAAAGCATGGCCATTTTAAAGGATTTTATTCAATTTCAATCATATATTCAATTAATCTCACGGTGGGACTTCATATGCGAATACAAGCCAGCATGTTGTGCAAATGACTTATCACACAGTTTGCATTCATACTTTTTTTCGTCTGAGTGCAACAATTTATGTGATCGTAAAGCCCCTGGCGTTCGAAATTGTTTATTACAAATATCACAGCTGAAAGGCCTCTCCCTCGTATGCGTTGTTATGTGTCTTTTCTGTGCGGTCGAATGGAAGAAAGCCTTCTCGCAGTACGGACACTTGTGATTTTTTATGTTCCTATGTCTGCGCTTGTGAATGGTCAATTGTACTTGCGCTATAAACGCCATCCCACATTCGTCGCACTGGAACGGTTTCTCTTTCGTATGGATACGCCTGTGAATCGTCAAGTCCGAATGTGTTACATACTTTTTGTTGCAATACTCACAAGAGTATGCTTTGATATTTAAATGAATTTTGATATGAGTTTGCAGATTATTGGGATGTGAAAATTTCTTGGGACAATGCGGACACTGATGTGGTCTTCTGCCCATATGCGCGTTAACGTGCCAGTCTCGTGGATTGCGATTCGAAAATGTTTTTGGACAAAGGAGGCATGAGTATATTTTAATGAGATGATCATTTGCCATATGGCCATGAAAAGATGCAGGCTCGCTAAAAGTTTTTAGACAATATTTACATAACATCTCCTCTGGCACTTTGGGAACAAATTTTTCTGGGCGGGAAGACCCAGTATCGTCCTTTTCAATCATTTCGGGATGTTCGGTCCGATAGTGGTTACGATACCGTCCAAAATTTACAAAAATTAGGCCACATGAAAAGCAGCAATATGTTGTACGGCTTTTTTGTTTGATTCGTTTTGGAGACATGGATTTCTTGTCACGGACGGGCTCTTCGTATTCCTCAGAATTCGTAGATGATTTTTGGCTGATCAACTCGTCTTTCGCATCGTCCTTATATTATAAAATAAAGCAGATTAGTCGTCTTCGAAATAGTATTATTTAATACCGTACATACCTCGTCATTTTTAGGTTGAGAATCACGTTTAACCTCTTCCGGGGTTTCGGCTTTTAGTGGTGGGATATCGTCCTGTAGGACAACTGGTTCATGAATCTCGTTTTTATGATGTGGATGTCCATCCTGTATGTGCTCTCCGAAACTAAGAAGATCTAGGAAACTTTTCAGACACTGTGTACACACGAAAGTGAAATCACATCCAGTAGAGCCCACAAATATTTCGCCGCATTTTATTTTAGCCTCTTCTGTGGCTGGTAGATCATAGAAATCTAAATCTGATTCATTGACCATATATTCTTCCTTGACGACAATATTACTTACAAATTCAAGCGGCATTGTCTGAGGAGGTTAAATAGCAAATGTTAACCGGATATTACTAATTATTTCACGTGGAAACTATGAGTTAGTTGGAGACCTCTATTTACAATATGAGTGCTGCAGAGAATTAGCAAAACCCCATACAAAGCGAGTAGTAGTTAGTGAGATGACACATTCGGAACATGGAAGGTGGAAAAAAATTATTAGCGACTGTAAGCTCTTGCTTTATAATTTCCAGGTTCCGGAAGTGTTGGATTACTTGTGGATCACATCCACCTTGCACCTTAACCGTCTTTTAGTCTTAACGCGATTGAATGAAGCGGCCAAGAACCTCGTCAATCTCTATGTAAACTTTAATCTCATATTCCAAGTAATGTACAAGTTTATGCGTATTAGAGCCCACGCAGACGGCAAAATTTTTAGTTCGCAGAAAAACTAAATAGTTTAAATAGTATAAGGTTGTGCACCCATGGACGTGCACAACCACGACCAAACTTCCATCGAACCATCAAATATCATAGAACGGTGGAAACAAGGAGATTTTTTTCTGTAGAGTTTGACGTGGTTCGATGCACGCTCGCGACCAAAATGCTTGCCGTGGGTGGCAACCTTTAGTCAGAAAAATAGAACACAAACCGCGCACACAGCGATTACTGAATAGTTTAGTTTGTTGTGTGCGCGGTCTCATAAACCGCCGTATGTTTTATTTTTCTGACTAAACTATTCAATTTTTTTGCGAACTAAAAAGTTTGCTGTCTGCGCGAGCTCTAATAGATATATTTTCGTTTGTCGCTGGATTCCAAGTGATTCCGTACAATGGTCTGTTTCAACGAGTCCAGGTGAACCGCTCCATGCTTTTATAATGGGCTCAAGCACATGAAAAGTGGGCAATAAATCATTATCTCCCAAAAACAACTCTGTTGTAAAAAATTTCCCGCCAAAAAAAGAAATAAAAACTCATCAGCCGCAAAAAGGATTGATATGAACATAACTCCGCCAAAGTACTCGTAGCTTTGCGCCTCGCTCTAGGATATGCATATTGAACCCTGATTAAATTAATTTATTTATTTTAACGCTGATTGGCGGGGAGCTTTGTGAGCTTAAGCTCTGATGCCAAGTCTTCTCACCCGGTTTCCTTTATAAAGCTCCGTGCCTTATAAAGGACTAGAGAGGCACTTCAGGTCAGAAATGATCAATGGACAATATATGTATTGTGTGCACAGCACAGATCAGAGCAGAACAAGAATTGCAAGCGTCACACTTACAAAATTGCTCTGGATTGAGCCGGTTGTTAGTGTAATGCTTATGATTGTTGCTCTGCACTGATCTCTACTGCACAAAAGAAAAAAACCAGCTAATACATAGTTTCTACTTCGTTCTTCTCTTTAACCAATTCAATTTTCCGTTTTATTGAGCAGCTTTCGTTTAATTAACTTAATTTTCCAATTAAGTAAAACTATTCCATGTTCTTCAGATCTTCCTACGTATCTGTTTTTATTTTAAACAAGCTCCCCGCCAAACAGCGTTAAAATAAATAAATTAATTTAATCAGGGATCAATATGCATACCCTAGAGCGAGGCGCAAAGCTACAAGTCCTTGGGGGAGTTATGTTCATATCAATCCTTTTTGCAGCTGATGAGTTTTTATTTGAATTTTGAGTTTTTATTTGAATTTTTTTCTTTGGCGGGAAATTTTTCACAGCAAAGTTGTTTTTTGGGAGATATCACATCTTTTTGGATTTTATGGAGGAAGAACCCGGGTATGAATTCCAAAACTGCTTTAGAATGATTAAAATTTATCGTTATGTACTACTGATTACCAGTGGCGTGGCGTCCATGGAAACAAGGGAAGCATTGCTTCCCTTATATTTGGCGATTGGTGGAAAATTTTCTAAAAAATTTTTTCTGAATCGCGCAAAAAAGTCGCGAAAAAAACTCTTCGGCACAGTCTATGTAAATAAAAGTTACAAAGAAACTAATCGCGAATATCTTACACAGCCGAATTGGTAACACCGCGAAAACCACCACACCACACCAAGAAGAAGACACATGGAAGCATATCAAAATTTGCATCTATGAGCGTTTATTTTTTTCCCCAGTAAACCTACTGTGTCGCGATAAAAAAAAATTCACGTACACGGTAGGTTGGAAGCACTCAGGAATTTGCTTCCAAGTTCCCCTCACATGTAGTAGAGGAAATTCTTGCCTGCAGCGGAGCTGCTGGCGCATGGACGCTGGGGAACTTTTCTTCCCATTTCCTCTTTGTTCGTATTTTCTTGTGGACTGAAAATATTTGCTGTGTTGCAATGCGTATGTGATGTGCTATATGAGTTTCACAAGGGTTACCAGAGTAGGATAGGAATTGAATTGTGGAAAAAGTTTCGATTTGAAATATAATGGCTTCATGGTTAAAAATTATTATTGGTAAATTCGAGAAGAAGTGATTTCGCATAGAATTATTAGTGTATACGAGTATTAGTAAGAGACGAACTCAATTATAGGGATATTTATGCATATTTCAATAACTTATATCTAATCGAAAACCATTTAACGGAAAATTCCAAGAAAAAATAAGTGGGAGATGGTAATACTGCCTCAAGTCATTGACGTCACAAGGAATTGAATGAGCCGTTAAATTTAAAACTCATTTGCTCTAGTGTAGTGCTTTAGTGTAGTGCGATTTGTGTGCTTTTTGTTGGTGAAAAGGTGAAGGGGTTTTTTAATCGGTCTAGGTGCTTATAATTGCTTATAGTGTTTTGATTTGTTTTTAAAGTAGCATGGATCAATATTGTGTTGTTGATGATCTTTTTCGATTGTCTTTTGGATCTCGATCTTTCGCAGAAAAAAAAGACATTATCGAAAAGGGTCGACCGAAACCGATTTTGGAAATTGTTTCTAAAACAAAAAGATGTACTAGGCATTTTACTGCTAAGATTTATGAAGATACGGAATGGATTACCGGTTGTAAGACCAAGCAAAAATTATTTTGTTGGCCATGCTTGTTATTTTCAAATGATTCAAATGTTTGGCGAACTACCGGGTTTTGTGACTTAAATAATTTACATAAAGCTGTGGACAGGCATGGTACGAAAAGCGTTGATCATTTAAAGTCAGTACTTCTTCTTTCCAAGTTCGGTTCCGGTCCTAGAATTGAAGAATTATTAAGTAGCCAACATAGATCTTCAATAATATTGCACAATGAGAAAGTTTCGAAAAATCGAGATATACTAAAAATGCTAATTGACGTTGTGTGCCATTTAGGATGTCAAGAACAGGCATTTCGTGGTCACAATGAAAATGTGAATTCTTGCAATAGGGGAAATTACGTTGAACTTTTAAATCTTTTAGCTAAATATAATCCGGACTTGCGAGCTCACTTGGAGCAAGCGACTGTTTTTTCCGGAATATCAAATTATATTCAAAACGATCTCATTAGTAAAATAGCATTTCTAAAATTTTATTAAAACAGATTTATAATGAAATTCAGCAAACTAAATTTATAGCAATAATATTAGATGAAACAACCGATGTTTCATGTCGTTCTCAACTCTCAACAACCTTTCGTTACATTACTCCTTCCGGTGAGGTTAAAGAAACTTTCATAACTTTTACAGATATTTCTGATGATCAGACTGCGTCGCGTTTATTTGACCATGTTTTAGATGTTGTTCAAAAATTCAATTGCGGTAACAAACTTATTTGTCAAAGCTATGACGGGGCTTCGGTAATGTCTGGTAAAATAACTGGATTACAAACACGTGTAAAGGATGTGTATAAAAACGCAATATATATTCATTGCTTCGCTCATCGGTTAAATTTAGTTTTATCTAAATCATGCGATAAAATACGCGAATGTCGAATTTTTTTTCAATCTATTACTTGTTTTTCAACATTTTTTAATCATTCAACAAAGAGAACAGTTGCACTAGATTTATTCCTCAAAAAAAGGCTTCCAAAATTAGCTCCAACACGTTGGACTTTTAATGGTCGATTAGTTTTAACGATTTTTGATAATTTAGATCAATTAAAAGAACTCTTTGAATATATCATTGAAAATGAGAGTGGAAAGTGGGATGGCGAGACCGTTAATAGCGCAAGGGGACTTCTTGTTTTACTTACAGATTTTCAGTTTGTTTTCCTGCTCAATGTTTTTTCTAAAATTTTTCCACAAACCGACGTACTTTTCGATATATTTCAAAGTAAACAAACTGATATAATGTACTGCATTCAAAAAATTACAGATTTTGAAAATCAACTTCAATCGTTAAGAAATAGTTTCACGGAAATTTGGACCCAAACCACATCTATTTGCGAAACTCCACAACGCCGGAAAAAAGCCAGGTGCCTTGTTGACAGTAATGAAAATGTTGAACTATTCTTTACACGTATTTATGTCGAAATTATAGATAATATTACCGCAGAAATAAATTCAAGATTTTCATCCTTAGCAAGTTTCACATTTTTAAACCTATTAGATTCTTCTAAATTTAACCAATATTTGAAAACATTTCCGGACAATCTTTTACTAAATTTAACTAAAACTTATGCTGATATATTTGACCATATTTCATTAAAGACTGAACTCATTGTGCTTTATTCTGATTCTGATTTGCAGGCAAAAACTTTTCAAGGTATTTTTAACTATTTCATTAATAACAAATTAAAAGATAGCTTCACACAATTTTATAAATTAATATGTTCAGTTTTAACATTACCAGTAACCAGTGCGTCCGCAGAGCGCAGTTTTTCTTGCTTAAAAAGGATTAAAACGTATCTTAGAAATTGTACAGGCGAACAACGGCTTAGCGACTTGGCAATAATGTCAATTGAAAAGGTTTTCCTTAAATCATGTTTGTGTGAGCAAAGTTTTTATACAGATATTATAGATGAATTCGCAAAAAAAGAAAGACGAATAGAATTAAATTACAAATAATAGTATGTACGGATCTTATTATTTATTTTGACTTGTAATATATTTATTGCCCAATTATTATTATTTTATTTTACTCACTAACTGTGATTTTTTAAATAGTAAATAGTTGAATTATTTTTAATTTTTATTGTATTGTTATTGTTTTTATTATTCAAATTTTGATTCGCTGAACATGATTACTTTCTTTATGAGTGTATGGATATTTATTTTGCAATTTTTTTGCTATTGTTGTTATTGTTATAGTAGTTCTAATAATTCGAATATGCTTTATTTATATACTTATAGTTACAGCTTTGCTTTTTTGATAAGTCTACCAACATATAATTTTTACAATTATTTATTTAAAAGTAAATTATTATATATTGGTAGCATGGGAATTAAAATGCTGATAAAATACAGTATACCTACTCTCACGTCCCCGTTCGTGATTCCTGGGTGCTTCTATATTAGAAATGTTAAAAGTAGCTAACGAGAGGGGTTCAATTAATACGCAGTAAATTTGTGGAAAGCATAATAATAGTAAATTTTTAATACCAATTGCTTCCCCTAGTTGAATTATCACGCCACGCCACTGCTGATTACCAACGTGTAGGTTTTTAATACATAGACCAACACCCGAAACAATTTGCTGCAATTAATATCAAATTTTGACTCCACAGATTCTCAACTTCCATTGTGCAGAACCTGATTTCAAAAACTGAAATTTTTTCCGTATACAAGAGCGATGAATTCATCCGCACTTTGGCAATACATTTCACTTTCATCCATTTGCTTTTAAGTTGTCAAGGAACTAATAATTTAGGTGGACATCATTAAGCAAATGTGCCTCTGGCATCACTATCACTCGGGGGGCAAAAGACCTTTTCCATAGTCCTCCACATGGGCGCCCCCTGGTAACGGCAGTGTTTCAAACCGCTGACGGCCAAGTCTGCAGATAGCTGTAACCCGAATGGCTGACCAACACCTAAGCGTCTCAGGTTTAGTAGGATGGAATGACTTGCCTAGTTGGACCTGCAACATAGTTGTGTGAACTCCAGCACGTTTATTAAACCATCCGAAGCAGCTATCTTCCGAGGCTATCCGTTGAATGGGGTTAAGCGATGTGCTGACAACTCTGACCACTCCATGTCAAGCAGTGACGTGCAGTGACTTTTTAATCTGGTCAAGCGCTAGAAAATGTTTCAAAAGTACAAGGCTCTAAAAGTGCTATTTTTTAACATTTTGACATTTTTTTGTGAATTTTTGAAAGTAAAACGATAATTTCCCCCAAAAAATTTCCTAAATTAGTCTTCGGCCCGAGCTCAGGGGATGCACTGAGCTCGGGCCGAAGACTAATTTTTGGATGAATAAATATATTTCATCAAATAACTACCGTGTAAAATCAATTTCAAACCAGTTTTTAAACAGAGCACTGCAGTTTTATTGTTTGCATAAGCAATATTAACTCTCTACTTTGCAAAATGTTTGTTTTGAGAAAAATGCTAGCAAATACAGGAGATAGGTGAAACACGGGGCAAATTTTACCAATGGATATTTCTCCCGGACCAGAGGTTGAACTCTTTGAAATTCGGAAGGAAAATCCAAAATCGGAAAACTTAAAAAATAATAATATTGGCTTGAGCAATTTCTGAGTTTCCCAAATAATTTTATGTACAATATATTGTGGGCAGAATGTAGTCCGGATGGCGCAACGGTTAGCACGTTCGCCTTCAACGCACTGGGCCCCGGTTCGATTCCGGGGATTTACGTGTCGGACTATGAGCCCACTCAGCTGTTAAATGAGTACCCATTATGGGGTAAATAACTCGGTTGAGCGTGTTGCTGATCACATACCTCTGCACAAAAACCGTCACGATCTAGAAAATGAGATGATGCTAACTCATCTCGAGGCCGTGGTTCAAATTGGACTGTTGCGCCAGTTATTTATTTATATTGTGGGCAATTAAAATTAGGTTAAAAAATACTTTAAAGTAAAAAAAACCCACGCGGTCGGGCACATTCCTACGCACTTTATATTTCCGTACAGTAAAACAAACGCTAACACTCAATTTTTATACATCCTACAAACACCATAAAACAGTTTTTGGATGTTTTACCATACAATAGAAACTCCTTTTCAACCGTGTTGTCAATAAAGATATTAAAAGTATCCATGATAAATAGGAATTTGCGATCGACGTCACAAAAATAGCTCTCGTGAAAAGTTAAAGTTTTACCGTTTTTGGTCCTTTTTTCTCCCTTTTTCAGTTTTTAGATCCGGATCTAAAAACCTGGACTATTATTTAAATGAAAACTATAACTGTAAATTCTTCACCATTACTACCAATTAGCTCTCTTTTGATTAAAAATTATTTTCATAACATTGATGTATGTACGTTGAAATATAAATTAATTATTGGAATATTTTTTATCAGCCGAGAAAAGATATAAACAATTATTATTTTTGTAATCTTTGATGAAAAGAAAGTTAAATTAAATCTTTATATGATAATTTGCGAAAGGAATAAAGATTCTGGCATGTGTAGTATCCGAAAAAAAGGTAACGAAAAATTCACTTTTTCCATATAAATGAGAAGACTTCGCAATATACATAGATACATTTTCTTCACATGCCTATATCCTCCATCATCTTTCTTCATGTATAAGGAATCAGGCTACATGTATCAGACAGTTGTTGCTGATTCATCATACAAGCTGAAAATATAGCGCTTGCATATTACCTATTAAATCGAAAATGCATTTTAAACCAACATAAGAAAATTGTATCGACCGATTCCAGCAGTATGGACCGATTATGAGAAATTTTGTTTCGCAACAAACAGCTCTGCTCCCCAACCCACTATTTGGCTTTGATGCGTTGTACCGAGCGAATTCAAATAGCTCATCTCACATACAGATAGCAGAGAATGAGGGTGAATTGAAGTGAAGGAGAACAAACCGCTCTGTTCCCCAACAGAAACATCTTAACAACCCGGATGGCTTTGATACGTTGTAGCTCGCAAGCAGATAGGAGTAAAAATAGATGCGAATTGCGTTGAAGAAGAGCAATGCGTTATGTATCTATGTGCATTGTATTGTTTTGAATGTTTATGTTATGTCTTGTATAAAAAGAGAGTACTGTGTAAAGGTATAAATGCATGTATAGTTTGAATGAAATGTTGAGATACATTTCTACAATTGTTAAGTCAAGCGGCGCTTGACTCGCTTGTATGAGGTGCACGTCACTGATGTCAAGAAATCTGGAACAAAAGCCTCGGATTGGACGGATCACAACGACGACCACGCAAACGACTAAAGGATTATTCTTAAAGATCCTGGAATGTACACTCCTTGAACAAACCGGGGGCCGAGAAGGCCCTCCTTCAACAGGTCGAAAAGTACAAACTGAGCATTACTGCAGTCCAGGAAACAAATTGGCTTGGCAGCGAGATCAATGACAAGAAATTGCACACAAGTGGCAAACCATCGGGTCACAAGGAGTTTGGAGTAGCATTTATAGTAAACAATCACCTCAAGCCGCACATTACTGACTTCAAACCCATAAACGAACGGCTATGTGCGATTCGCATTAAGACTCGATTCTTCAATCTCTGGCACATTAATGTACATGCCCCCACTGAAGTTAAAGAAGACGCAGTAAAAGACGAGTTCTACGCTCGCCTTGAGACTCTCTTCGACTCACTTCCAACAAACGACGTCAAATTGCTGCTGGGAGACTTTAACGTCAAAGTCGGAAATGAAAGTTGGCACCGGGGGACCACTGGAGGCCAGTCTCCATGAAAAATGTAACGACAACGGCCAGCGACTTATCGACTTCGCCTGCAGCAGGAATCTAGTCGTAAGCTCTCTAGTCGTAACCTCTACGTATTTTCCGCATCGACGCATTCACAAGCAGACCTGGAAATCTCCAGACGCACATACCGTCAACCAAATTGATCACGTAGTGTAGTCAATTAGTCCGGATGGCGCAACGGTTAGCACGTTCGCCTTCTACGAACTGGGCTCCGGCTCGATTCCTACCGAATGCGGTAGTTTTCGATAAAAAAAGAGGATTTTCGTGTCGGACTATGAGCCCACTCAGCTGTTAAATGAGTACCCATTTATGGGGTAAATAACTCGGTTGAGCGTGTTGCTGATCACACACCTCTGCACAAGACCGTCACGATCTAGAAAATGAGATGATGCTAACTCATCTCGAGGCCATGGTTCAAATTGGTCTGTTGCGCCAGTTATTTATTTATTTAAATTGATCACATCCTCATTTGCAGGAGATGGGCGTCTAGTGTGATGGATGTCCGCTCCTATCGAGGAGCAAACTGCGACTCAGATCATCACTTAGTTAAGATGACCTACAGATGTAGAAGTTCCTCAGTGCACCAGTCGAGAATCAGCCCTCCCAAAATCTTTGCGGTTGATAAGCTTCTGAGCGATGCTACGGCGGTGGCGTATGCTGCCGTCCTTGAGGAAAGACTATCGCCTATGCTACACAACATCAGCAACACACACAGGCGTTCATGGGTTCTGGGAAGAACTCAAGGGTACCATCAGAGATGTCGCAGAGAAGGTCGTGGGATATAAAGCCCGGCAAGCGCGAAATGACTGGTTCGACGAAGAATGCAAAAATTCACTTGACGCGAAAAACGAGGCCTACAGACAATGGATTCAACAAGGAACCAAAGCTAGAGGAGAAAAATATGACGAGCTACGGCGAATATCGAATAGAATAATTAGACGTAAGAAACGTAAATACTTTGACGAGCAGTTGCTGAATATAAACGAAAACTTAGCTAATAGGAACACCAGACAAGCCTACAAACTAGTAAATACAATTGAGAACGGCTACCAACCCTAGCCTTTGTAAGGACCAGAATAGAAACATCATCAGCGACACCGATGGCATTAACAAACGATGGGCCTCTTATTTTGAAGAGCTTCTGAACCTACCATCTAACATCCCCACACAAGAAGCTCTCGACCATATTGTTGATCCAGGCCCACCCACACAACCCCCGACAGTAGAGGAAGTTGATCTCGCGCTGCGGTCACTAAAACGAAATAGCGCCGGGCGCTGACGAGATTCCAGCTGAACTGCTAAAATTCGGTGGAACGGGTCTAGCTGATGCCATACATCAATTGCGAGTATGGGAGGACGAGGAGATCCCAGACGATTTGCGCAGAAGCATCATCTGTCTAATTCGCAAAAAGGGAGATAAACTGCGGTGTGAGAATTATAGGGCATATCACTAGTTTGTACGTCCTATAAAATTTTGACGAAAATTCTGGATAATAGAATGAAACCGTACGCAGAACGAATCATTAGCGAATATCAAAGCGATTTCAGACCTGGTCGCTCCACAACCGATCAGCTCTTTACGGTCAAACTGATACTCCAGAAGTGCTGGGAATACAACGTAAACGTATACCAAATCTTTGTCGACTTCAAGCAGGCATACGACAGTATCGATCGTGTACAAAATCATGCTGCAATTTGGTATACCGGCAAAAGTAGTTCCACTGACAAAGATGACGATGACCAACTCCGTCTCACAAGTCAGGATCTATAATAGACTTACTGATCTATTTGAAAGACGCTTTGATCTGAATCAGGGCGATGGACTGCCACCGACGCTCTTCAACTTAGCACTGGAATACGCTATTCGGGCTATGAATATGGACAACAGCAAGACGCTACTCATCAAGTCGACACAATTAGCAGCGTACGTCGACGACATCAACATCATGTCCCTAAGATTGGCCGACGCAGAAGAACTTCTGCATACGCTCGATACCGCTGCAGAAGAAGTTGGACTACGTATCAACGAGTGTAAAACTAAAATAATGATGCAATCGACGACAAGGACACCTGCACAACAGAGCATCAATGTGGGGAACCTCAACATCGAGTTCGTGAACAACTTCATATACCTGGGTTGCAGCTTGTCAAGGGACGCCAACGAAACTGACGAAATCAAGCGACGGATACAATAAGCTAATGAGACTTTTTTCTCGGTTCTCCCTATAATGAAGTCGAAGCATGTGCACAGAAACACGAAGCTCCGCGTGTACAAAACCATTATACGACCAGTGCTATGCTATGGCTGCGAAGAATGAACCCTAACTCAAGCCTCCGAAAACATGCTAAAACGTAAGCTTTTACGACGAATTTTCGGGGCTGTTTGCGATGGAGATGGAAGGCGCATCCTGTACAACCATGAGTTGTATGAACTGTTCGATGAGCTGGAAGTTTCGAAAATCGTCAAACTACAACAACTTCAATGGGCAGGGCATGTACAAAGAATGGACGATGATCGCATGCCAAAGAGAGTAATGAATGCAGAACGAGTCGACGGAGCGAGACTGCCTAGACGTCCGAGATCTCGTTGGAAGAGCTCAGTAGGTGTGGCCGCCGCGCAGCTACTGGGCTTCCAAAATTGGAGGACGCGCCACGATGATGATGATGGCGTCACTATGAGTTACCTTCGATGAAATTACGTGTTTCGGTCCTTTATGTCCGTTGAGTTATTTATATCCTACATGTTCCTTAAGTTGAATCTGATATTTTCTAGATTTGGTTTCTGTTTAATTTCATGCTTAAGATGCTCTTTTCCTAAGTAAAGGACTGAAACATCATAAACAGTACTCTAGTGCATTCACACCACGATCCCCAGTCATATGATACCCATCCTGTCTAGATATCGCTTTCTTGCAAGGAATGCCATTTTTCCAGTTCAAAGGGCTCAAAATGTCTTCAACAGTAGTCTACTACATTCGTCTCATCGAGAACAAAATTTAAAAAATAGCGATTTTCAAACTATCATATCTCGGGTTTTTCCTCGAATCGAAATCACGCTACCACGTCTCTAGATCACTGACCGACCGATCGAGATCACCAGCTCGAGATAAGTTCAAATTAATCTTGTGGAAACAATCATTTCTGATCCGACTGATGGAGATGAGACAATTTACAAGAGCATAATTTTGATTCAATACATTCTCATTTTAATTCAAATAAATAAATAAATACCTCACTGCATGTGATTCTGTCATTTATCCGTTCTGGTTTATCATCTATCTTTACTGCCTCGTTCCCTTCCGTCTTGGCACGCCGCCTCACGCGATATTCCTTACACATCTGCGCGTTTGATTTCGAAACTAGGTGACCAATTGTGTTAATGCTTAAGCACGCCAGAGACGATCGAAGCGAACCGTTTCTTTCACCACGCAACCATCTCGCCAATTTCATAGAACCATGGAATTGGAATTTTCTTCGCACGTTCTATGAAATTAACATATTTCGGTGGTGCTCACGAACGGTTCGGTTCGATCGTTTATGGCTAGCTTTTTTGTCTGTTTTCGTGGTATACTCTTCACCACAGCCTGGGAATCACTGTTTTACCCTTCTTGATTTTCGCCGGATCACGTTTCCTTTGCCGGTATTCCTTACATCTCTGCGCGTTTGATCTCGAAACTAGGTGACATAAAAACAGCAATTTTACGAACGGTTCGGTCGTGGTTGTGCTGGATCTTGTGGCGTACTTTCGCCACAGACGATCGACTGAATCGTGGCAACCACGTCCATTTCACAGAACTGTGGGAGTGAGGCTTTTTTCCGCCAAGTTCTATGAGATTAACGTGGTCCGGTGGTGATCTGACCACGAACGATTCGGTCCGATGGTCTGTGGCTCGCTTTATTTGTCGGTTTTCTCTAGTATTCTTCACCAAAGCCCTTGCCTCACTTTGTGCTTTACCCTTCATGTCTCCCGCTTTATCACGTCTTCTTTGGCGGTATTCCTTACACCTCTGTGCGTTTGACTTCCCCATATGTTGATCAGTTCACTCAAATACCAGAAATTGGAATCGCAGCAAACTGCTCATCAAACAAGAAAAACCACAAGACACGAAGTGAAACTCTTGACGGCTCAGAGCAACTATCTTGACGGCCATTTGTGTATGCAAACACCATAATGGTGCGTCCACACGAGGGCAATGGAGCCTGCATTCACAAACTGGTAGCGCTATCAGAGCGCTCCCATTTTTGTCCCAATTGTGCACTGCATTACAATGCCTGCGTTCACGTTTGCAACCATAAACTCTTTACCCGAACGACTTGTTTTGTAGTTGTCATGTATTAAACAGCTGACAGCCGCTTCGCTATTGAGTTTCAAACAAAACTTCAATTAAATTCGCGACGGTTTCAGGAAAAATGAAAAGCACTGCAAAATCGCCACAAATTTGTGTTGCTTCGGTGTAAATAAGCACATAAGACGCCATATACAAATCAAGAACCCGAAAACGAAAATCCACACCATCTCACAGTCACATGCAATACGTCAAATAAGAACTGTCAAATACGCTAATACCCCTTATATTACGTTTACACTATCCGCAGATTACTTCATCTGCGCCGGCTGATTTAATCTGGAACTGTCAAGTACATACAATTTTAAACTCACCACACCCAGATTAAGCAGCAGATGAAGTAATCTGCGGATAGTGTAATATTACGTTTACACTATCCGCAGATTACTTCATCTGCGGATAGTGTAATATTATATTACGTTTACACTATACCGTGATTACTTCATCTGCGCCGGCTGATTTAATCTGCAACTGTCAGATACATACAATTTTAAACTCACCACACCCAGATTACGCAGCAGATGAAGTAATCTGGGGATAGTGTAAACGTAATATTACGTTTACACTATCCCCAGATTACTTCATCTGCAGCGTAATCTGGGTGTGGTGAGTTCAAAATTGTATGTAGTTGACAGTCGCAGATTATCTCAGCTGGCGCAGATGAAGTAATCTGGGGATAGTGTAAACGTAATATAAACGTAATATTAGGCGGCTATTACACTATAAAAGTTCTTTTACAAATATATTTGACGAACGATATTTCAAAAGAACTTTTATGAATGATATTAGCCGCTAAAGGGGGAAGGTGTGCAAGCATATTAGAAAAGTAGTTGAAACAAGCAACGTCCATGTCGCAAATCTTTTCTTATATTACGTTTACACTATCCCCAGATTACTTCATCTGCTGCTTAATCTGGGTGTGGTGAGTTTAAAATTGTATGTATATGACAGTTGCAGATGAAGTCAGTCGGCGCAGATGAAGTAATCTGAGGATAGTGTAAACGTAATATTAGGCGGCTATTACACTATAAAAGTTCTTTGAAAATAGCTTTCATAAAAGATATTTGTAAAAGAACTTTTATAGTGTAATAGCCGCCTTATATTACGTTTACACTATCCCCAGATAACTTCATCTGCGCCAGCTGAGATAATCTGCGACTGTCAAATACATACAATTTTGAACTCACCACACCCAGATTACGCTGCAGATGAAGTAATCTGGGGATAGTGTATAATATTACGTTTACACTATCCCCAGATTACTTCATCTGCTGCGTAATCTGGGTGTGGTGAGTTCAAAATTGTATGTATTTGACAGTCGCAGATTATCTCAGCTGGCGCAGATGAAGTAATCTGCGGATAGTGTAAACGTAATATTACCCCCCATTGAACGGAAATCAACCAGGAAAAATTTCTGGTTAATTTCCCCGATGTGTGGTAGATTAAACGCAAACTGGAACGGACCGTCCACGAGCAAAATCAGTCGAACTGTTTGCATTTGCGTTTAAAACGTTGCGCGACCTGAACCCACCCAATGAGTGCGTTCAGAAGGTGGCAAAAGAGCAGAAACCGCTCGCGAGCGCTCCGCAACTGCTCGCGAGCAGCTCCGGAGCTACTCGGTTTGGAACCTGCACCTGTTGAACGCTACTTCACCTGCTGACAAATCGACCAGCTGAAACCTGACGATGACAATTTTAGACTTCAAGTGCCGAAAAGTGGAAAATACATGAATCCCACGCTGTCCATTACAAAAATCACGAACAACGAGAAAATAAATTCAAAAGCACCCGAAAACCAAAGAACTAGAAGCCGAAAACGGCGAAAACACAACAACCAATTTGATAACTGTCAAAACTTGGAAACTTGCAACATGAGCGTGAGATTAAAAAGAAGAAGAAGAACCTGAGCACTGATCAGTGAGCAGAAATATTTCTTGCTCGGTGAAATTTGATCATGCTCACCCGAGCAGAAGTTGCTCGGTCACTTCTGAACCCGCTCGTTCTGAACATGTTCGCTGAGCGGAAGCTGCTCAGTTCCTTCTGAACGCACACAATAATAAAAATGGGAGCGCTCAGGGAGCACCACGATTTATGCATGCAGGCATTGTCTTATCTCTTTCTGGTGAACGGAAACATATGACGCGGTTGTTTTGCTATCTGCTTTCCGCAATTCCATTGTGGATCGACAGTGTAATTTAATACATATGCAACAAATCCAATAGGAACAACCATCGTCTCAGTTGTACTGAGTTCCACCTCTTATCTAGTTCCTCTATGCAACCATCTTCTCAGTTGTACTGAGTTCCACCTCTTATCTACTTCCTCTATGCTACTTCCACCGACCTTTTGTCACACGCGATTCGTTTGATTATAGCTGCCGTGATGCACAGAGCGACAGCTTTAAATAGTGGGCCATGGATACGCAATTTCTTGATGGCCCATGTAGCAGGCATGAGAACTTGCTGGCTTTGAAGAGAAAGTATATGAGGAAATGAAAAAGAGCGAGAGAAACGAAGCAATTCGGCACAAGTGAGGAAGTAGGAAGGGGGATGGAAATTTGAAATCTCTTTTGCTCTATATGGACCGGGCGGGTGTTCCGCGGCAGAGAGACAGACTAGAATGTTATTGTTCAAATTGGAAAAGTAGGAGAGGGGATGACATTTTACGTGCTTCCTGTGCTTTTATATAGACTGCGCGGGTGTTGCGCAGTGGAGGGCGTGTGTCCCTCTGTTTACTTTTTACGACTGGAATTGCTTCGCACGGTTTAGTGTTGAGTATATGCGGATTGCTCCTCCATAGGGATTCTCTATGCTTGCTAGTGGAAACAACACCCTCTAGTTGCCTCTAGTTGAAAGAAAATGGAACCATCTGACACTAGCTGACAGTGCAAACATCAGTTGCGGTCTAATGTTTACTCTTGCATTTCGGTTCATCAGTCTAGTTGTTCACGAGAATGTCGCTGGAATTTGTCGAAGCTGACTCCATTAAGGAGGAGGTGTATTTGAGTGGGGACTCCGAAGTAGCCAACAGCGCTTGGTTTACCGAGTCCTCCTCGACAAAGTGCGGGGAAGTGTTTTTGGGTCAAAATAAAGAAAACTTTACTTTTGTGTGCGCACTATGCCTTCAGTCTTTTTCGAATCTCCCCAACTTTGGTGAGCATATACACAAAATTCATCTACTTCCTAAAGAGGAAGCACCGGATGTTCAGATGGAAGCTGTCCTACTAATAAAGTCGGATCGTTCGGAAGTGGGCGAGGCGGAACCTGAAATTCATAATAGCGAGGTACAAATTTAGTGTCTTACTACACATTGTAATTCTTCCCTCACCAGCATTGTTAATTTGTTTAATCGTAGGAGGATGAGAAAAAACCACTCGATCTAAAAGATCCCATACAATTAGGGGAAGACGAAGAAGCAGCGCTAGATACAGAAGATCCCATACAGTTAGAGGAAGACGAATCGCCACTAAAGACTAATAAGGTCGCAAATACTAAGCGCAAAAAGACAAAGCCCATGAAAAATGATACACAAAACGATAAGCCTGCGAAACAGAAGGGAGCAAATCCCAGCAAAACGTTTTGCTGCTTCTCGTGTGGCAAACTTTTCCTTGTAAAAGCCTCGTACCGCAATCACTATCGCGCCGAACATCCCGACATGATTGAAAAGGATGACATCGTCGATTGGGGAGTGCGCAAAATATCTGCATTTGTTCCCAAAGTGCCAAGCGAGATGTCATGCAAATTTTGCCTGAAAACTTTTCACGAACCGGCGACTTATCACTCCCACGTAGAGTTCGATCACCTCGACAAAATCTACTCCTGTCTCCGTTGCCCAGCGACGTTTACCAAATCCGTTGCACGAGATTATCACGTGGATGCGCATGAAGGCAAGAAACGTTTTCCGTGCCCGCATTGTCCCGCAGCGTTCTCACATCCGTCGAACAGGCGTACGCACATCAATGTTCACTTGAACAAAAAAAAATTCGTTTGTCGATTCTGCGATAAAAAGTATGTACGCGGTGTAGACTTGCGAATTCACGAACGTATTCACACGAATGAAAAACCGTTTCAGTGCGAGGAGTGCGGAAAGTCATTTAATGCCCAGGTTAAGTTGACCGGCCACCTGCGCAGGCATAGAAACATAAAGAATTACAAGTGTACACATTGCGATAAGGCCTTTTTTGCTTTAGGCATGTTGAAGGCGCACATCATTACACATACAACGGACAGTCCGTTCAGTTGTGATATTTGCAACCAAAAATTCCGAGCGCTGTCATCGTTACGAGCTCACAAGTTATTACACTCAGACAAGAAAACTTTTAAGTGCAAAGTGTGTGGAAAAATGTTCGCACAGTATGCCGGCTTGTATTCGCATATGAAGTCTCACGATGGAGTTGAATAGGAAGTTCAAGTGAAAAGATCACATGTTTGTCGCATGCTCACATGTAACACATTGATGAAAATTGTAGCCACGTTGATAAGTTCAAATAAAAATCAAATATGCCACTTTGCCTGGCTACAAGTATAATTCAATCTTTGTATTTGGTTGTATTCTGAAATTGTATGAGAAGTCTGAATATACCCGTATTATATTACATGATACTTGCCAGTAGATTTCGGCTCAAAAAAGTGGGAAGACTACCTTTTATGGATAGCCCGTAACCTCTTCCCTCAAGAACACTAATGAACCAGTAGCAGATACGTACTATCCACCTCCTTTCCAATTTGTTCCCGGAATCGAATGAGCTCCTTCAGGGGATAATAATAAACTGGATTCTTCCTCTTCACGGTTGTTTCTTCCGAACACCTATAAATCATTGTGACACCAGCTAGTGCGCAAATAACTCCTCTGTAGTTACTCAGTTAATAAACTAACATAATGGGAACCATGAAATATAAATACAGCATTTATCCACACACATACGCACATACCGTCAACCAAACCGATCACGGCCTTATTTGCGAGAGATAGGCGTCTAGTGTATTAGATGTCCGCTCCTATCGAGGAGAAAACTGCGACTCATATCATCACTTGGTGAAGTGTGCTCCAGTCGAGAATCAGCCCTCCCAGAATCTTTGCGGTTGATAAACTTCTGAGCGATGCAACGACGATGGCGTATACTACCGCCGTTGAGGAAAGAATATCACCTATGCTACACAGCAACACAGGCGTTCATGGGTTCTGGGAAGAACTCAAGGGTGCTATCAAAGAGTTCGCAAAGAAAGTCGTGGGTTATACGAGGGTAACGTGAAAAGTTATCGGCCTGACACAGAAATACCGTTACAATCAGCAAAAATTTATGTTTCCTGCCTGGGTGCACGTGTCGCACGTGTCACACATGTTATTAGTTCATATGAATAGTTTCAACCTGTTCTCTCAAGTAGTTAGTTTACACGAGTTTTCGCGCAGTAGACTTCTTACGTGTTTTTCATTAAAATGGAGAAACTTGAATATCGTGGGGTCATAAAATTTTTCGTTTTGAATGGATTAACCCCTAACGAAATTCATCCGAAGTTAACAAAAATTAACGGGGACTCTGCTCCTTCGATGTCAACCGTTAAAAAATGGGCAGCTGAATTAAAACGTGGCGAACGTTCCTCGAAGACGAGCCACGTGAAGGACGGCCAAAAGTCGCAACCACACCGGAAACCAGTGACGTCAAGTTCAACATAACTTGAATTTAACTATTCATATCGTTTGTTGCTGATTGTTGGTCATTTAAAAACATTTGTTGGTCGCTAGTTACTAAATTATAAAGAAATTAAAAATTTATGTGTCAAGTTAGCCCCCTCACAAGAAAATGCTTAAAAAATGATGTTACTGACATAAATTTGCTTAATTTCGAATGATAATCGTTTGTTGGTGATTGTTGGTCACTTAAAAACATTTGTCGTATCACCAAATTGGATTCATTATTGTGTGTTAACGCCAATAATTCAGTATGAAATATGTGCTTATGTACATTTTACTACTCTCCAGTCGTTTGTTTTGCCACTCAATTCTTACCTAATTATCCGTTTTAAAGCACAATAATGAACCCAATTTGTTGATACGACACTAGTCGAACATTTGTCATATTTACAGATTCGCATCTTTGGTTGCAAACCATAGACCCAAACCGTTTGACAGCAAACACGTGAACGCGACACGCGAACGTGAGCTAACATGCGCGCAGCCTTAGGGTCCATGTTTCGCAGCCGTAGCATAGCACTGATCGTATAATGGTTTTGTACACGCGGAGCTTCGTGTTTCTGTGCACATGCTTCGATTTTATTATGGGGAGAACCGAGAAAAAAGTTTTATTAGCTAATTGTATCCGTCGCTTGATTTCGTCAGTTTCGTTGGCGTCTCTTGACAAGTTGTAACCCAGGTATATGAAGTTGTTCACGAACTCGATGTTGAGGTCCCCCACATTGATGCTCGTTTGTGCAGGTGTCCTTTTCGTCGATTGCATCATTATTTTAGTTTACACTCGATGATACGTAGTCCAACTTCTTTTGCAGCGGTATCGAGCGTATGCAGAAGTTCTTCTGCGTCGGTCAATCTTAGGGACATGATGTTGATGTCGTCGGCGTACGCTGCTAATTGTGTCGACTTGGTGAGTAGCGTCTTGCTGTTGTCCATATTCATAGCCCGAATAGCGTATTCCAGTGCTAGGTTGAAGAGCTTCGGTGCCAGTCCATCGCCCTGTTTTAGACCAGTGCGTGTTTCAAATAGATCAGTAACTATATTCTGGATTCTGAATTGTGAGCCGGAGTTGGTCATCCGTCATCTTTGTCAGTCGCATTAATTTGGCCGGTATACCAAATTGCAGCATGATGTTATACAGTACTCCACGATCGATACTGTCGTATGCCTGCTTGAAGTCGACAAAGATTTGGTATACGTTTACGTTGTATTCCCAGCACTTCTGGAGTATCAGTTTCGGTTGTCGAGCGACCAGGTCTGAAACCGGTTTTATATTCGCTAATGATTCGTTCTGCGTACGGTTTTATTCTATTTTCCAGAATTTTCGTCAAAATTTTATAAGACGTACAAACTAGTGAAATGCCCCTGTAATTCTCACACCGCAGTTTATCTCCCTTTTTGTGAATTGGACAGATGATACTTCTGCGGCAGTCGTCTGGGATCACCTCGTCCTCCCATACTCGCAGGAGTAATTGATGTATGGCATTAGCTAGCTAGACCCGTTCCACCGAATTTTCAGTTTATGTTAGTAACATAATTTTTTAAGCATTTTCTTGTGAAGGGGGGGGGGGGGCTAACTTGACACCTAAACTTTTAATTTGTTTTTAATTTAGTAATTAGCAACCAACAAATGTTTTTAAATTACCAACAATCACCAGCAAACGACCGACAAACGATATGAATAGTTAAATTCAAGTTTTGTTGAATTGGGGGGGGGGGGGGGGGGGGGGCACCATTCACTCATCCAACATGAAGTTTCCGCCGAGTGACTGGTGAGCGCGAAATTGTTTTGAAACAAAAGGTGGTTCGGTTGTGATTCGTCTTGTTTGTTCGTCCTAGTGGGGCATAGCGCGTTAACTATTCCGACCTGGCTTAGTTGGCGTTTCGTTAACATAAACTGGTCTCGGACGATGCATGTTGCTAGCATGCACCTCCTGCCTATTTAGCCGCATACCTGTGACAAGTCGAGAAGATTGTGGCTTCTGTCACGCCCCACACTACAGGGACAAAACAACACAAACATCCATTACCTCAACGTGGACGGGACTCGAACCCGTGACTAACCGATATGCCGAGACATTAAAAATCCTATAATTCCATGTAAAAATGTTATTGTAGCTATGAGTTTAATTTTTATTTAATAGTACAATGTATACTACAAAAACATTCATGCAGTGAAATTCCGTAAAAACAAAAAAGTTCACAAAAAATATTGTCTTAGAAATCGGTGAAATGTATTGATTTCAATTCAGTTAGCGTCTTGGTTACTGCAGCTGATTCCGCCATGTTCACATTTTCGAAATGAGGACTCGCAACACTTGAAGCTGATGTTGAGCGTGATTTAGGTGGGATCGGAGCTGAGGATACATGCTGTGAAATTTCGGAAAGAGGACTCGCAACGCTTGAAATTGATGTAGAGCGTGAAGTAGATGGGATCGGAGCTGAGGATTGAAGTTGAAAATTCGTATTGTATACATGTTTATAGACAATGTTTTGAATCTCCATTCTACACAGTAGTTTCTGCGCTGGTTCCAACTTTTGTACATGCGGCAATAAACTGTAAAAAAAAGCTACGTCTTCATCCCACTCTTCCCTCTTAGTCACTTTCTTTTCGAACAATTCCAACTTCCTATTTTCTATGTCAATTATTTCCGCATTGTCATCTGCCCCTTTTTTTACTTTTTTTAAACTGGGTTGGAGCGACATTTCAAAATTTTCAAATTCCACTTCTGGATATAAATTTAACGTTTCATCGGCCACATCATTTGAATTGTCCTCTTCTTCATCGGACGGTACAAAAGCTTTTAAATTACCAGTCGATGGCCGGCATCTTATTTGGTCTTTTAAAAAAAGTAGGCTTTTGAAATATATCCAAGTAGAACCATATTCTAAAGGGCCGTCACCTGATTTTGCAGTTAAAAGTTTTTTCATCTCAACCCTGAATTGATCCCGCAGATACTTCCATTTCCTCTTCAATAGCTCCTCTAAAAAAAAGATAAGACATATAAAAAGCGATTTTATTAAACATAAGGTATTTGCAGATTTTTTTTTATATGTATGTAAACAGAATTAAATATGTACACATTTTCATTTGTGTCGAAACTTAACTATGCAAGGAAAAAATAAGTAATTTCTTGCCAGGTCTTCGGTCCACGTTCGGTAGTCGTGGGCTATCGGTCGCCACTGTACGATGCTTGCATCTGGAGATCAGGGGACTATTTCCCCGGCGCGGCGCGTTAATAAAATACAAAACTACCAGTTAGTACTATTTCAACTCCCACAGTGTTCCAAGCTTGTCAGTAAGAGGCGGCTATACGGATAGGTGTATGCTATCAACAGCATCACCCGAAATTTACATGCTAACGAAACGTCAACAAGGCATTACTAGAGATGTTAACGCGCCCATGTCCCACTGGGGTTAAGGCAATTAGTAGTACATAGTAGTAACGTAGTTCATTAGCATTTTCATTAAAATTGCGAAATCAACGATTAGTGACATCGTTGCGGATACGAAAAAAAGCAATATTGATAAACACGTTTCTTTTGTCTCATTTGGGAAGAATTGCAAACAATTCACATGCTTCAGCCGATAGAAAGTTTATTTAATTGCGGAGATTCTCTAGAAATGGTAGAATTTTCCGAATTTGTGTGAAAGTGATCAACGGAAAGCATAAACGCATTAAATGCTTGAAAAATCGCGATCAGTGTCCTATAATTATAAAGTGTTTTCCGCTGTTCGCTGCTGATGCGAACTGGAAATTTATATCAATAAAAATAGGAGGTTGCAGAAAGCAAAGTTCCGGTGGAATATTATATACATATATGGCCCTAACCAGATTGAACGCAGAGGGAGCGGCAGAACCAACAACAACAACACGTAGATCTGTCGCGATGACACAGCGGTGATGACAAATCTACCTGTTTTTGCTTCTGCCGCTGCTGCTGCATTCTGCATTCAACCTGGTTAGGGCCTATGTATTAGGGGATTCATGCTCGCTGTTGTAAATCGTAAAAGCGTCATAAATCGTAAACTAGTTCACAATTGCCTCGTATTTGGTGCAAATATGAGGCCCTAGCCAGATTGAACGCAGAATGCAGCAGCAGCAGCAACAACCTGCCGCGATGATACCTGTTGTTGCTTCTGCCACTGCTGCTGCTTTCTGCGTACAATCTGGTTAGGGCCTGAGGCTCTTCTGAACTAGTTTACGATTTACAACAGCGAGCGTGAATCCCCCTATACTGAATTTACCCAGAACAAATATATCATCATCTTTTGTATTTCTGGGAAATAAAACTTGATGCAGGCTGAAATAATTGTTAAGACTATTTGTGTTCTTTACAATTTCATTGTCGTTCGTGAGGAACTTGGTATGATGTGACTTTTTTGATTATGATCTGGCAGTGATAAAATATATTGGCCGCTAGTTTGAACCTACTATTAGTAATAGATACAATGTATAATTATACGTGAGGTGATAAATTGTCTTAAAATAAATAAAAAGATACTTACTTGGAATTTTCATTTCTTTCGATATTGATATCCAAAATTTTTCCACAATTACTCGATTGTGGTGCATCTTGCATGTCTGGTCCCATATAACGGGACGAGAATAAACTGCATTTATCAACACTTCCGGCTTTATTTCCATTCTATTTACACGATGCAAACGCTTAATTTGTTAATGCGAGAAAATTTATCAGTCACGTCTCTCGATTTATCATTCGGGATAGGCACAGGTGTCCGTTATTTACCGACCACAGAGAAATAATGGCCGGGTTCCTAGAAGAGACTAATTCCAATCCCGATTTAGTGAGTGACATCTGATCTCGAATCAGTCTTCTAGGACCGGCCAATACGAACGTGTGACAGCTTCAGATTCATACGCGCGCGATGCACATAGTATGGAGTTATATATCGATGGTGAAGGTACCTCCTATGTAAAAAATGGCATTTCTGGAGTCAGTTTATTTTGGAGGTTGTAGAAATTAAAAAAAGAACATTGACATAGAGGGTTTGGATGTTGGTGCCATCGGTCGGTTTTTCATTAAAAATAACAACATAGGAGATTGGACAATTGATGCATGTATAAATATTCTAAAAGCACTTTAGTAAAAGAGAAAAAAAAGTCCCATAAATTGACATAGGAGGTTGAGAATCTTCGCCATCGATATGTATGTACTCGTATGTATTTTTAATGAAAATTTGAATACGAATCTACAAGTTTATTACTTAATGATCTTGATCAAGTTTTGAGTACTCAACATTGAGCATATCTGCCATGAGTGTAATGTAAAACGTCCCATACACGCAGCGATGGATCGGCCTATGTACGTGGAAATCACACCGATCAGCCAATCAATTTTTATCTGCCGATATTTTAGTGCGATTTTCGTGCGATCGATTGGATGGCGTATGTGATTATCGCAAGTGAATGTAAAATTACCAAATTATTAAATGATGAAATTTCAAGGATTCTAGTGATTTAAATGGCTCTGCAATTGAAATATCTAATATGTAGTGTACGAAAATACCACGCAAATAAAAATAGTTAACAAAAATTAATCTAGGTTGTATTGGGAGTGAATCATAACCCATTTTTTGAATTATCATCCGTTATCGTAACGCATGAAAATCGTAGTGTGCGAGCAGTGAAGATCGGCAGATATTTTGTGACGATCCATCGGTCGATCGATCGGACGACGGATTGCAGTGTACGGCGGCTATTACGCCCAGATAGCAAACAATTTGCAGACTTCAAGTTTTGAGTCACGGGAATCAGCTTTCAGCTCGGCCCGTCTTTGCTTGAGAAAACTTGCCATGGCCACCTCTCCCGCTTTACGCTCCGGAATCAGCTTTCAGCTCGGAACACCTTTCCTTTTATATACGCGCGTTATTTTTTTGTGAAAATGAAGGAGCGGCCTTCCGACCGTACAAACCTCGGGATTATTTGGTTGATAACTGCCAGTCCGAGCCACGTCGGCAGGCTGTCTATGTTCAGCCTCAGACCCATCAGAGGGTTCTGACTTTACTTGTGACGACCTATCTGGTACCGGTACGAGTGATTCAACTTAGGGAAATGGAAATTAACACAGACAAGTTAGTAATGGACTACGTTCTTGAAATTGCCTGAACATCTGGTTCAGCTGATTACGGAATAAACCGAGCGTTAAAGCAGACACGATCGAAAGTAATTATATTGGACGGTCAATTGCCAACGATAGATACACAATGCGATCCATCGGTCAATGGACCACCCTGTGTATAGGCTTTTAAGCGATGTAAACAATCGGGTAAACCGGACGTTACTGCGGCAGCTCAGAACAAAGATTCGAGTGATTGAATGTAAGATTCAAAATATTAAAACAGGAATATTTATTCAAAATGTAGCGCAGCGAGAAATTGAAACTCCGAACCAGATGTGCCAGCCACTTTTCCATATTAGAAAGGCAAACGCGGTCCATATACTAATCGCGCATATGAAGGTTTGTTGGCAAAGTAAACTCGAAAATGAGCTGCCTCCTGGGCGTTAAAAAAACACTTCGCCGCATTTTGTGATGGTCTCACCGCCGGGCAATACTTTGTCGAGGTCCAAATCTGGTTGGTGGATTATATATTCCTCTTTCACAACAAGGTTGTTTACAAATTCAGTGGACATTGCATTAAACAAACGCGAAACCAAAGACCCAAACGACAAATATTAACGCTTACTGACAAGTGTCATAGAGTGCATTCATGACGCTCGTTTTATCCGGATCGCTACGGAGCGCTACGGAGCGCTCCGTAGCGCTACTACCCCTCCCACTCGTGATTGCAAGCGCTACTTTCATCCGTTCCGGAGCGGATATTTCCCCTTGGTAGCAGAAATTTTTTACGCTCTCTGGGTCATGGAGCGCTACATTTGACAATTCACAACTGGTATGTGAGTTGTGACATTTGAGTGACATTTATTTGTGTACAAAAGCGCAAGTAGAATCCACTGTTTGTAGCCTCACTCGTGGACGGTCACGGAAACCTTGTCAATTTACGATATCCACTATGACCGCTGTTAAAAGGGTGTTTTTTAGACGGCAGCCGAAGAAGGCGAGATTTCAGGAATCAGATACTGGCGTTCCATTTGTGGCGTTTTTCGGCTGTAAATACAGTTTTAACTCCGATTTTTCCACACGTCGCTTTACCCAAAACACTCCGCTGTTCGAAAGTCGCCCTAACATCTGTGCGTGGCTTCACTTTAGGCGCTCTGCTGGGGGTGACATCGAGAACAAAGCCCGGCCTAGTCAAGTGGCAATATAGGAGTACACAGCTTAAAATTGGTAAAAGGTGAGTGTGACGTTGTGAATTTTCTTTGACGGCTGCCCAAGGAAGGGTATTGTCGTTGGTTGAGGATGCTTTATATTTCCTTATTCTCATTTAGGGCGCTGCTTATAATGGGCTTCAACATTGAGTCAGCAATTGACGAATTAAACTACAGAGAAATTCAACATAAATTTCACGACGTTGACTTCACAGACAATCCTATTTTGCTTACATGTGCTCTCGGAATATTAGTGGACCTCAAGGCGCAAATAATTATGCACGGTAAACTTGAAGAGATTCCGTACAAAGTGATAACCGAGGAAGAGTTGTATGTTCAGTTCTGCTTCACTCGTCTACAATGCTGCTTAAAATGTTTCAACAGATGAGACGGACACAAAAACTATAGCCAGGAACATGCAGAAACTACAGAAGATGCTAATAAATACATAACTAGCAGTAAGTATTCAGTCAATCTAAATAAGTAAATTGTGGACAATGCAACGCTAAAGCCAAATTACTTAAAGGTCAAATTGTTTAATCTGGGATAGATTACTTAATCCGAAACGTAAGATACATCCTAATGTAATGTTTAACACTGAGTAATTTGGCTTGAGGTGGAAGTTGTGATTCTTAAAATTTCTCTTTACTTTTCCTTGTCGATTTTTAATTTTATTTACACATGATAGTACTTCTCTAGATGCATTTTTATATATTTTAATTAAACTTTTTTTTGCAGATAGACTGGACGATCATAAGAAATTGTATCGAATATTTTGAATATCATCAACAATCCCCGCGCCGATGTCAAACAGAAATCCAAAAGTAAAGCTACTGCGGCTTCGATTCAATATGATATTATCGTCCTGTGCCTACCCACGAAGAAATACAAAAGTATTTAGTGAAGATTGGCGATAAACCGCGAGATTTTATAGGTTCTAAGAAATGGATCGGATCGATCGAAGTTCAGACATCTCTCAAAGGATTACTGGACCTTGATTCTCGCATTTTAAATGTTCCGTCAGGTCGCGATTTTGCAACGAAAGGTTCGGAGCTAGCAATGCATTTCAAGTCACAGGGAACACCAATTATGATTCGAGGTGGTGTCGATTCGTTCACAGATGATATTAAATTTCTCATCCTGGATCCACATTACACAGATCGCGACGATTTGAGTATAATCTAATAAAGGTCGCCACCCATTGACGAGCACAACCACGACCAAACTTCCATCGAACCATCAAATATCATAGAACGGTGGAAAAAGAGGGAATTCTTTTCCACACGTCCTTTGAAATTGATGGTTCGATGGAAGTTTGGTCGTGGTTGTGCTCGTCAATGGGTGGCGACCTTAAGGAAAAGGATGGTGTGGCTGGAAAGGTCCGGAGTTCTGAGACAAAAATGCGTATTCTAATTTATGTATGCTGCGACGGCCGCATATCTATTGTACTAAGGATAAAAAATGTGTTTTTTTTTATACTTCGTCAAAACGCATTAAAATTGCAGGTGGAAGAATAAAATAATTTGAATTATATTTAAGTGACAAACGTTTTTTTCAATACAAGTTCAATTTTATTGTTACAAAAACTCGCACTATTTGATAGAATAAACCTTTTATGGGCCTCCACATTGTATATTGGAATTTCTGGTCGTAACAAACCTCTGAAATATAAATAGAATTATTTAACTCGGAATATGAATGAAGAGCTTTGTTTTAAAATCAAGGGTTTTGTGGGATAATCCAAATAGCCAAATGAATGCAAGAAGTATAAAGCAAGACTACTCCTAGCGCTCGGAGGCCGTGGTCGTTCGGTCACCGCTCTACAATACTAGTCTAGAGCTCGGAGTTCAAATCTCGGCGTGATCAAAAACTGCCTGTGAGTACTAATAGAACTCTCACAGTGCTCCGGGCTTGTCAGTATAATGGCAGCGCGGATAGGAGGTGCATGCTAGCAACTGCACTACCGAAAATAAGATATGCGATCGAAACGTCAACAAGGCATAGAAATATTAGATATGTTGACGCACCCATGCCCCTGGAGGGGTCAGGACAATTAACAACTCCTGTGTACGCTCTATGTACAGATTTTGGACATATACGAACCGTTGGGTGCAAATGTGGCGGAATGTAAACATATATCAGTATGTAATTACCATTCATAAATAAAAGAATTATTCAATTGAAAAGATGCAAGAAAAAAATCTTTTATCTTATCTTGGATCCCTCTTATATGGTATCCCATCCCATATGTTAATTATCTTCACCCCTCCAGGGGCATAGGCCATATCATATCTGCATTTTCGAAGGAAGCACGACGACCGTTGGTTCGAATGGTTCGAATATTCTGCGAAGCATTTCCTCTATGATGTTAAAGTTCAACGAACCAACGTATAGACGCATAAGTTTGGTGTGATTTTTTGGTGTAAATGTCGGAACACTGTTGGCCGTACGTTTTTTCTCAGCTTGGGTGTGTTCAACGGAGATAGGGATTCCCAATAAACGCTGACCGGACAGTCCTAAAGCCTGCAAACGTGAATTATTTATAAGTGAAAACTTTTCCTATCATTTTATCCTTGAACTGAATGCAGGCAATACCTTTAAACCGTTTCGTCTTGTTGCATATTATCAGTCTGCCATCGCGCACCTTGCCAACGCTCGGAAGAACTCCTCCAAGTCTGTAGCTCGTATTCTTTGTAAAAGTTGCATACAGAACACGGTTGGAGCAGTACGCTAACTTCAGCTGATCATTCCGATGATTATCATTCTCCTTCCGACAATCTTTCGATGCTGATCGTTCTTGGAACTAGCAACAGAAAAATCACAATTAACCAAATATTCAAATACGTTTTCGATATACAATTTGCATACTGGAAAAGGTTAATCACCTGGAATGACGTTTAAGTCCATTCTCCTTGCTTTTCGATTCGTGATTATGCCGACCTGGCGGTGATGCTTTGTCGCCACCGCACGACACTCACTTTGTCGATGGCGAGGCTCAATTTCCCGGTTATCCTCTTACATTATTCGGCGCCAGGGAGTTGGAGACTTCTGCAATTCCGAAACACAAAACATGCACGAACTCCTGTCAGGCAATTGTCAAATATTTGCGGTGTCACCTGTTTGTCAGACATTTGATATGTAGCGGTTCAATCACGAAAGAAATGTTGACAGGTAGCGTCTCCTCAAATGTGTAGTGGTAGGGATGTAGCGCTCCGTAGCGCAAAATTTTCACATGAATGCAGCCATAGCTGCATTCATAAATGGTAGCGCTCCCGTGGCGCTTCCATTTTTGTTATTGCGATACAATACAAAAATGGGACAAAAATGGAAGCGCTCTCGTTGCGCTAACAATTTATGAATACAGGTAGGGTGGGCATAGAGGAACAAGAGAAAGAGATAAAACTCAGTACCATAGATGAACAAGATAAGAGGTGGAACTCAGTACAACTGAGACGATGGTTGTTCCTATTGGATTTGTTGCATATGTATTGAATTCCACTGTCGGTACACAATGGAATTGCGGAAAGCAGATAGCAAAATCACCGCGTCATATGTTTCCGTTTACTAGAAAGAGACAAGACTATCACAGCGGATCGATCGGGTAATACCAAAAGTGCGTTCATTCCATTGTTTTTCGATTCTAAATACTAGATATCTGTCAAATCGGACGCATACAGGGAAATCTAACCAAAACCATGCACGCACACATACGTAACCTATTCACCGTGTTACTTATACAATCGCAACTAAAACTGATTGGGCCCAATTTGACTTTTGAGCAGCTGTTCGGAATTGCTTTTGTCCTTATCGCTCTAAAGGGCCATTTCCTCCTAATTGTAGCTGTCGTTTTCAGCTTAACGGGGTAAGTTTGTGTGCGTTGGAGTAAGTGCGTCCCTGTCTACAAAATTATTTGTACTGAGTTCCACCTCTTATCTACTTCCTCTATGGTGTCATCGCGACAAATCTACCTGTTGGTGTGGACCGTTCTGATAAAACATATGATGCGGTGGTTTTGCTATCTGCTTTCTGCAATTCTATTGTGTACCGACAGTGGAATTCAATAAATATGCAACAAATCCAATAGGAACAACCATCGTCTCAGTTGTACTTCCACCTTCTTATTCTTCTATGCTTTAAAGCGCGTTGACATGATCAAACTACGGTTTGACAAACCACCTACTTGAACGTGTGAACCCCTTGTCAAACTGGTTTGATGTCTTGTGCTTCTGTCAAAGGCCGGTTGGCACGTTCAAAGTACACTTTGGCAAAGTATGTCTTGAAAAGAATATCCACTATTGTGAATTACCACTTTGCTACTTGCAAACAACGCTGGTTTTAACATTTCTAGGGAATTTATACCAAAACACATTGTTCAGACCACCGTAAATTGAATAAAAACCACCAACAACTTACTATTTCCTGCCCCAACAACTTTTTTATGTGAACTTGTCGATTTACAATCATTTCTTTGATGGAAAGTTGAGCACCATCCTACTCTGTTTGATGGGACGCTAGAGACTTCAAAGTACTTTGAAAGGGGGTTGACACGTTCAAAGTAACCTGAAAGTAGGTTGTCAACGTACTTTGCCAAAGTGTACTTTGAACGTGTCAACCGGCCTCAAACCGTAGTTGGACGGTGCTCAACTTTTCATCGAATTCTAGTTTGTCAAACCGTAGTTTCATCATGTCAACGCGCGTTAGCCGTCAAAATAAGCTGAGCGGAGGCCTGTATTTCTAGATGGCAATGCCCGAAAACAACTTGAAAACGTCATTACAAACTAAGCTACGCCATGTAATTTACGCCATCGGCTTGTCACATTGGATGTTTAAACCTGGTCTTTTTATCTTGCTGCCAATAGTGGATTTATGAATAAAAATGGAGAAATATACAGTTGAAGAAACTGAAGTTGATGTAAAAACCCCGTTCCTAGATCCCGACGTCACACGAAAATGCGGCGAAGTGTTCTTGGGCGATCGAGGCGCATTCACTTTTGTTTGTTCACAGTGTCTACAGTCGTTTCATGATCTTGCCAGGTTTGGAGAACACGTACACGATATACATCTACATCCTATACCCGAGGCAGTTGTATTGACTATACTTGAGGACGAAGTAGCCCATTTACAGAATGAACCTGTCGACAAACGTGAATCTGACGAGGAGCTCCATAAAGTTGAGGTTTGCTTAACGTCAAATCATAAGTGATCTAGATTGTTACACCTACATTTTAATTAAGTGAATTCCAGGAACAGAATGATAAATTACCGAACATGAAGTCACCAGCAACTTTATCCGTCGATCGTTTGGAGGATTCCGTCGACCATGGGGCAAAGCGTCGAAAAAGGCAAATAATCAGTAAAAGAAAACACAGAAAATCATACTGCTGCTTTTCGTGCGGTAGGATTTTGACCGCATTCGGAACATATTATAAACACTATCGGGTCGAGCATCCGGAGATGATTGAAAAGGTCAATCTATGTGAAACGGAATCCTGTAATGAATCCGAATTTGTCCCTATAGTACCAGATGAGATGGTGTGTAAATATTGTCTTAAAGCTTTCGTCGAACCGGATGCGTTTCATACACATATGGAAGAAGGTCACACCGATAAACTGTATTGCTGTACCCACTGTCCGACAACATTCAAAGATGGCAGTTCACGAGATTATCACATTGACGCACACGAGGGTAATCGTCGATTTCAGTGCTCGCATTGTCCCATGGCATTTTCACATCCCACCAATCTGCGGAGGCACGTGAACATTCACTTGAACAACAAGAAATATACTTGCCAATTCTGTGGTCAAAAGTATATACGCGGATCGGACTTGCGAATTCACGAACGTATTCACACGAAGGAGAAACCGTATCAGTGCGAAGAGTGTGGCATGTCCTTTATAGCACAAGTTAAACTGACCGATCACATGCGACGCCATAAAAACATAAAAAATTACAAATGTACCTATTGCGAAAAGGCGTTCTTCTCATCAGCTCTATTGAAAAATCATATACGCACGCATACGCGAGAAACGCCGTTCACTTGTGATATTTGCAGTCAAAAATTTCGAACGAAAGCGACTTTACGATCGCACAAGCTGTTACACTCCGACGAGAAGAAGTATGAGTGCAGTGTGTGCGGGAAACTGTTTGCCCAAGGTCCTGGATTATATGCCCACATGAAGTCGCATGGAGGGCTAAAACAGTAGTCATGTAGTCATCCAAATTGAATAAAGTCCACATTTCACATAATGAGGTGCATTTTATAAGTGTAATCGAAACGACTTGAGAGGATGAGAATCTATCCTAATTAGCTGTTTTAAGCTTTCTTTTCCTATGAATGGTCGATTGATTAACTTACCCGTTACCATGGAGGCGAGAGTCCTCCATAGACTTTCACGTGAGGGTTCCTGGTAGCGACAGGCAAACCGCAGGTGATAACTTTTTATCGAAAATTCAGAACTAGTAAGCTCGAGTAGATAGTAGGGAAAATTTAGCTTTGGACCGTTCGTTAATGTCCAGCGTTAGAATTCGACGAAGATGACTCTGGCCGCACATTATGTCGTAGGCAGGGCAGCCCGCGTAGCGCACACATGGCATTGTTGTTGTAAAATGTGATTCTGACGCTTGTTACAACAACAATTCCATGTGCACGCTGCGCGGGCTGCCCTGCCCACGACGCAATTTGCGGTCGACCTTAATGTAACCTGCTGAAGAAAGTGCAAAGGCTTGCTGTGATTGCCACTTCAGGGGCTTTATATCCCCTATATACGATGCAATCTGTCGTCAGATCAATCTGACTACGGATCGCAAGCATATGGGGGCTATTGGGAACTACTCTGTATCAAATTAAGAACACGACTTTAAGGTGTTTAGCCTGTAAGGCGTCTATTTCAACTTGCAACTGACAGTACACATACATACATATGTCTTCTTTTATAGCCCCAATATTACTATGCGGTCTGACGATTTTGTGATCATCAGATCGATCTGACGACGGATCGCATAGTATATGAGGGCTATTATTAACACTGTGTATGTTTGAGCAATGAGTTATTAAGGTACAAGTACGTTTTACTTGACACTCCGTCCGCTGGCTGTTGGACATACTGCTCAAATTGTCACCGGTGTATATTTTTGGCGAACAACTGGCGGCGAAACTCCACTATTCTGGGTAGTCTGGATTTTCCTTGGGAGACTGACACGGCTCCACATGCATTTGGCGGCACCCACATAAGCCTGATTCCCCCTAGGGATCAAAGGGTACGCAACACACCCATTGTACCAGACTCCTTGGCAGGGCCGTCGAGAGAAAATCCCATATATGGCGACCGGTAGCTCAATGAACAAAACAAAAAAAAAAAGGTCAAAGCGTACGTTTTTCTTTTTTTTTTTGTAGGGTCCCAAATATGGCAACGGGTAGCTCAGTGTGTAGATACATTTTTTTTCTCTTTTTTATTTAAATTTTTCAAGAGAAAAGCACGGTCCCGGGACGCCCCCCCCCCCTCTCGACGTCCATGCTAATTGGCCATCTACATGCATGGTTTCAAGGCCGACGGAGGAGTGGATGCGGGTATTTATTCGGCGGGACTGAGGATTAATTTGTCGCTCCACCATCTTGACTACTGCCTTGTATTCCAGGCAAAGATTTGGGAGATCTCGGAAGCTCTGACCTGGTTGGTGAAGCACGCCATAACTTTGAGACATCACTATCTATTTACTGCCAAGCTGTGATACGGTCGCTTGAATGTGACATAGCTACAAATTAACTAACATCAAAAACTGTTAAGAATTGTCGCTCGGCCCTCAGGGAAATGAGCAGTTAATCAATGTTACTATTTGTTGGATTCCAGGCCATAGAGGTCTTACGGGCAACTGCATGGCTGGTGAGCTTGCCCGTCAGAGGCACTTGCCAAACAAAGACAATGAAATAGCCCTGACTAGATCTTAATCTTTCTGCCACACTGCTTTCATTGCATAGGAAGCATATTAGTGTGATAATGGAGCTCGCGAGGAGGCTTTCGTCTTCCTCACCGCGACTACTGTAGAAGTTGTTAGAATGTGGATGAGAATGTTTTTCACGTTCTCTGCCACTGTTCAGCTTTGGCTAATAGGAGGAAAGGGGCTTAAGGGCTCTCTGTTTTCCACGTCCTAGAGGGTCTTGTGGAAGTAAGTGCGATTCACCTCAATCGTGTTGCTGCCAGTAATTGGTGGTATCACAAAGAACCCAGAAGTAGTCCATGTGTGATGTGGTTAATTATGGCAACCCCTGTACCTAATTGATAATACGGTAACTACAATAGGTGGGGCACGAAACCCAACATCAATTAAGCCTTTTGAAAGTAGTAGAAATTTAGTATTAAATAGTATCGATGATTGCAGCTTGGTTGTCCCGAATGGCCACCATTAACCAAACCGGTACATTTAACTATAATTCAATTCAGGCAGCCAGCCTTTCCACGGTACTTTACACGATATGATGGGGTAAAGTTTCTGTTAAGTTTGCCTAAATTCCACTTAACGGTGTATTGTTTTTTAAATGCAAAAATACGACCATAGCTTAATACTTGGACCATTTCGAGCAGCAAAGAAAAAAGTAACTGACAACATCTGAGATTTATTATAATACACGTTTACAAACTTTAAAATATTTTTGGCGTTCATTTTCATGTTAAGGCGCAATATGCTTAAACACTGCATGTGTTTGATTGTTTTATAAACTTTTTCCCGGTTGCTCGGACGAGAGTAATGACTGTGGCCTTTGAAATAGAATATTACTATTCCCCAAAAATAGAGAAAATAATCTTACTTAGTAATTAAAAAAAGGAATAAAGTGAAGTTTTCATTTAAACTAGCTATTACGACTGAGCGCCATTGTGAGTCTTCATATGTGAATACAAGCCGGCATGCTGGGCAAACATTTTACCGCACACTTTGCACACAAATTTCTTCTCATTTGAATGCAACAACTTATGAGATCGCAAGGATGATACCGATCGAAATTTCCTCTGGCAAATATCACAACTGAACGGACTCTCGGTCGTATGGGTAATAATGTGGGCCTTCAACACGCCTGATGCAAAGAAGGCCTTATCGCAATGTGGACATTTGTAATTCTTTATGTTTTTATGTCGTCGTATATGATTGGTCAGTTTAACTTGCGCTATAAAGGACATGCCACACTCTTCGCACTGATACGGTTTCTCCTTCGTGTGAATACGTTCGTGAATTCGCAACTCCGATCCGCTTCCATACTTTTGATCGCAGAACCGACAAGTGAATTTCTTAATGTTCAGGTGAATGTTGATGTGAGCACGCAGGTTGGACGGATGTGTAAACGCTGTGGGACAATGCGGGCACTGACATCGTTTCTTGCCTTCATGCGCGTCCACGTGATAGTCTCGTGTAAAGCCGTTTGTGAACGTTGTTGGACAGTGGGGACAGGAGTAGATTTTGTCGAGGTGATCGAACTCCATATGGGAATGATATACTGGCGGTTTGTGAAAAGTTTTCAGACAATATTTGCACGTCATCTCGCTTGGCGCTTTGGGAACAAATGCATAGATTTTGCGCGCAATGTCGACGGGGTCGTCCTTTTCAATCATTTCGGGATGTTCGCTGTGATAATGTTTGCGATACGAGGTCATTACGAGAAAAAGTTTGCCACACGAAAAGCAGCATAACGTGTTGCTGAGCTTTGATTCGTTCTGTTTCGGAGCTTTAGTGTTTCTGGATTTGGGTTTTCTAGACATTGGGCAGGGCTTCCTTTTCTTAGGCCTCGTTTGTCCGGGCTTACTACTTTTCGAGGGATTAGTTTCTAGTAAGAGTTCGTTTTCCTCTAATAGTATTGAGTCTTTTATATCCAGCGGTTCTTCGTCGTGTGCAGGATCTCCGGTATCTAATAGTTCTTTTTCGTCGTCCTCTAATTGTGTCGGGTCTTTTACGTCGAACGGCTTTTCGTCCTAATCAAAAATCAATTTGGCGAATGAAAAATCAGAATGTGTCGTAAGCTTCTAGTTACCTCGCTATGCATTTCGGTATCTACCTGAGCCACTACCAGGCGAGCTTCCTCTTTAAAGATGTGCTCACCAAAGTCGGGAAGATTTGAAAAGGGTTGACAACACAGTGCACACACGAAAGTGAAACTGCCTTGACTTTGACTCAAAAAGACTTCGCCGCATTTTGCGGACATTTCGGTACACAAAGCAGGATCTTCGCCAACATCGTCCTCTTGTTTTATTGAGTTTACAAACTCCATCGATATTCCCCAAGAAAACACTAATAACGCAAACAACACAAACCTCAGATCATGGTGGGACCAGGTCGAACTTGCACTTGTCACATAAAGTAGCTTCAGAAGGTAAACACCGTTCTGGAACGGTTGCGCAATCGTTCGGACAGAGCGCGTTGACATAATCAAACTACGATTTGATGAAAAGTTGAGCGTCCCATCAAAGCAAAGTAGGATGGTGCTCCACTTTCCATCAAAGAACTGATTGTAAATCGATAAGTTCGCAGAAACAAGTTGTTGGAGCGGGAAGTAGTGAGGTGTTGGTGGTTTTAATTCAATTTATAGTGGTCTGAATAATGTGTTTTGGTGTGAATTCCCTAGAAATGCTAAAACCAGCGTTTTTTGCAAGTAGCAAAGTGGTAATTCACAATGAGTGCGTTCAGAAGGTGGCAAAAGAGCAGAAACCGCTCGCGAGCAGCTCCGCAAGTCGAAACTCGACTTTTGACAGTTGTCAAATTGGGTTTGTTGTGTTTAGGTTGTGTTTTCTTGGTGTTTTCGCTGTTTCTGTTTCGTTTTCTCGTTTTTTTGGGATTTTCATCATGGACAGCGTGGGATTCATGTATTTTCCACTTTTCGGCACTTGACGTCTAAAATTGTCATCGTCAGCTTTCAGCTGGTCGATTTGTCAGCTGGTGAAGTAGCGTTCAGCAGGTGCAGACTCCAAACCGAGCAGCTCCGGAGCTTCTCGCGAGCAGTTGCGGAGATGCTCGCGAGCGGTTTCTGCTCTTTTGCCACCTTCTGAACGCACTCATTCACTCACACATGGTGCACTTAGAACGTGTCAACCGGCCTTAATTTAGCCGTCAAAACCAGCTGAGCGCAGGCTTGTATATCTAGATGGCGCTGCAGCTTGGCCATGCATATGGCTGGCATATTCGTACGTCGCTGTCATTTTACGTTTACATTACTTAATGGAAGAAATTAATGTCAAACAGGAATATGTGTTTGAGGAAGCCAATCTAAGCGATTTTAACGACCCATTGCTCGCCCCGGATCCTGCACGAAAATGTGGCGAAATCTTTTTGGGCCATGGAGGGGGATTCACTTTAGTGTGTTCACAGTGTCTGCAAACATGTCCAGATCTTAGCAGCTTTGGAGAGCATGTACGCGATGCACATCCTCTTACTGCAATCAAATCACCCGTGTCAGATGTCGTGGATGATCCGGAGATCCCATTGAAGCTTGAACCTTTGGACGATGATTCTGACATCCATACAGATGGGGTATATGTACTTAAATACAACTTTCTTGTTGCATCAAATTAAATCGGTTTTATATAATACTATTAATTATAGAAAACGGAGGAATCGCGGGATGTCCACGATGAATCCAATTTCGAGGAATCGGATACCCAATTTCAAGGAGACACTCCGCCACTTACAGTTCAACAAACTAGACGACCAAAGAAAACTAAAAGCAATAGATATTTTTGCTACACATGCTGTAGAGATTTCGCCGTATTCAGAGACTACCGTGAGCACTATCGGACAAAACATCCTGACATGATTGAAAAAGACGACCCCAACGACACTGACTCATCCAACCCAGGAGTGTTTGTGCCCAAAATTCCAAAAAAGATGACGTGCAAATATTGTCTTAGCAACTTCGACGAACCGGCAAATTATCGACAACATATACAAATCGGTCACCCAGGTCTAAAACTATACACTTGTCCGCATTGTCCACGCATTTTTCAAAGGAAAAACGTCCGTGATTATCATTTTGATACGCATGAGGGCAATAAACGATTCCAGTGTCCGCATTGTCCCAAAGCGTTTACACATCCTAACAATCTCCAAACTCACATCAAAATTCACTTGAATATCAAACCATTCTCTTGTAGATTTTGCGATTTGAAGTGCACCCAGAAGGCAGCTTTGAAAATTCATGAGCGAATTCATACGAAGGAGAAACCCTTCCAGTGCGACGAATGCGGCATGTCGTTCATAGCCCAGGTTTTGTTGACCAATCACACGCGGAAGCATAAGAACATCCGGAATTATCCATGTCCGTTTTGCGACAAGGCTTTCTTTACATCGAAAGATTTGGTTAAGCACAAACGAACGCATACGAAGGAAACTCCGTTCAGTTGTGATGTTTGCGGTCGAAAATTTGGAGCTGAAGGGACTTTACGAGCGCACAAGCAGTTGCACTCTGACGAGAAAAAATATGAGTGTAAACTGTGTGGGAAGATGTTTGCACAGTGTGCTGGTCTATATTCACATATGAAGTCGCATGGCGAGCTTAAAAATGTGTAACTTAAATGGAATATATAGTTTAGAGTTAAGTGATCTGGAGAATATTATTTATTAAAGAACTGCTATGATTTCACTTAGCAACCCGCACTGTGGTCTATCGAGAGACTATCACACAATCGGCAAACTCAATATGACATAAGTGCAGTGCATAAGATCCCTCGATTTATTAAATAATAGACATTGCTTTTTAGTAAACTACAGGAACGTACTCAGTTTCTCAAACCACAATATCCACCACTCATACCCTAGATACCAATGAAACAGGACAATGTGCTTTCAGCTGGAGTTTGAGATCATAACATAACACGTCAACTACCCCTACTGGGATGTAATTACCGGTTCGTTACTACACACAGGATTTCGGATGGTGCATGTTGCTGGCATATACACATCCGGTTCGTTTAGTCGCAAGCCGGGATATTATTCTTACGTCACAAGAGGTCCCTTTCTGATTTGACTAAATAGAGAGGTTGAGGAAGATCACAAGTAGGCCGGTTTCTCTTAATTCGTCCTCTGCTTTCAGGCTATGTACAGGGATTTGGTTATACCGGATTTACTATCCATTTCCATTAAAATTGCTCCGAATATTCGTCGTAGGATCCTCCTTTCAAAAGTATCTAGCATGTTTTCGGAAACTTGGTTCAGAGGCCAAGTTTCGCCATATCAAATAGCAACTACTACTACTACTTCATTTGAGGAAGCCGCTGGATCGTACCCGAAATTGCGGTGAAGATGTCTTGGGTCAAGGGCGTTCACTTTTGTTTGTACGCAGTGTCTTGCAAATCATTATGTTCACCAAGTACTTCAAAAGTCTTATCGCATCACGAACGCAATGGAATGAAGACTTTCTTCCAATAACAGATACGATACACATCACGGAATAAACCGACAATGGTGTAGGAACCGGCGTTTAAGTCTAAACTTATCGGTACGACAACCTGATTACTGTAGCGTTCTACAAGCGAAACTGGTAGCAGTTGAGGAAGTTGGTCTGGCTTGGGCGTCATATCGTATCTGTGAGGAATATTATTATTTTAACAGAATGTCAAGCTGCGATTAGATCCCTGGAATTCGTACTTATCACCTAAAGGATGGTGTTGGAGTGCCGCGAGTCTCTTATGGAGATGGGTAATTTCTTTGATATTGTTTTGTACTACAATAGATTCGGCGCGACAAGTGGTTTCATTGGCAACTCCCGAGCTGACGAACTTGCTAGAAGATGAACAACGGAAGAAACCGAACGTACTCGTACTTCAAGTGCCAATCGATAGATGCATGCATGGCATAATGCAGGCTGCGATTAGTAGTACTAACAAGAGATGGCTAAGCGGCAGCACTTGTTATAAAATAAAGCTAATATGGCCCAGGCTGGGCATAAGTCGAAGCAAGGCATCATATTGGTGCGGTTGTGTGCATCATCACCTAACATTGACCGCTCCATCGTAGGCGGCTTCGACTTACATTTAATTACTTCTGTAACCGCTGTGGGGATGAGGATGAAGAGGACACATTTTCTCAGGAATTGCCCAGTCCCAGAAAGTATGAAGAAGTGGAGGCTTATATTTTATCCATTTTACTCAGAAGCAGCTTATGGTTGACAGTGTCAAATGCTTTCTTGAAATCGAGAAAAATCCTGTAACCACCCACAACATCTTGGAGACACAGGCCATTGCCATTCAGTCGGGTAACATCGATATTGAAATCTATAATATCTATGTTCCACCTGTATCCAGCTGTCCCTCAGGATACAATGTCAACATCACACCACTGCTAACTGGCCAATATCGTCTCCTACTTGGTGACTTCAACGCCCATCACGAACTATGGCACTCTAACCTCGACAACGATACCAGAGGGGTTGCCATAGCCGAACAACTTGACGCATCAGACTTCTGTCCACTCAACGATACGCCTACTCGTATTGCTGGAACATGTTCCAGCTCGCCCGATATCTCAATTGCCAGCGCTGGACTTATTAATGATGCTCAATGGGAACCAGTCCTGACGCTATCCTCGGATCATCTGCCAATCCTAATAAAATTGGACACTCAGGTTGCTGATCATCGCACGTTAATCAACCACAATAAAGCGGATTGGGATGGCTTCAAATCCTACACCAACACGGCCTTCGCTGCCTTACCAACTCCAACTGACGTGCGCACGGCCGAACGAAATGTAAGGCACATACTGCAGGAAGCGATTATGAAGTTCATCCCAGCAGGTCGGATACCCAAAATTCGACCAAATTTCCCTACTTCAGCAGCTAGATTGGCAGATGATAGAGACCGCATACGCAGCATTAACCCGCACGATCACAGGAGAAGGAAATGGAACTCCCACCAACAATTGCAACTTGACAACGGGTGTCAATAAGCTCTGGTCAACGGTTAGGGCCCTTACAAACCCAATCAAACACAAAGGGCATGTTGCTATCCAATTTGGCAACATTACGGTTAACGACCCAACAAAATGCGCCAACAACTTTAACAAACAGTTTATCGAACATCCACCTCCTGATAGACTTAGGCGGCTATTACACTATAAAAGTTCTTTTACAAATATATTTGACGAACGATATTTCAAAAGAACTTTTATGAATGATATTAGCCGCTAAAGGGGGAAGGTGTGCAAGCATATTAGAAAAGTAGTTGAAACAAGCAACGTCCATGTCGCAAATCTTCTCTTAGGCGGCTATTACACTATAAAATTTATTTGAAAATAGCTTTCATAAAAGATATTTGTAAAAGAACTTTTATAGTGTAATAGCCGCCTTAAGCGCATTATTAATATACTAGGAGCATTCGTAACCGCCCAGCTGAGCAGCAACTTCAATTTACATCTCAGGAAGTTGAAGCAGCAATAAAAAGAGCGAAGAATTCCAAAGCCCTTGGACCAGACGGTATATCGATGGTCATGCTCAAACATCTTGACACAAGAGCAATTGAATACATAACGGCCACGATCAATCTCTCCATCTCATCGTCTATCATCCCCGAATATTGGAAGAAAGGAAGAGTGATCCCTATTCTAAACCCGGGAAAAAACCAACACTGGGCGAATCATACCGTCCCATCACACTTTTGTCTTCTATAGCCAAGACCTTAGAAGCGCTGCTCCACCCTATAATTGCGACTCATACTCAGATGGCCAACCACCAAATGGCTTTAGAAGGATGCACAGCACCACGACGGCTTTGGATGTCATTACATCGAAAATACTCAATGGCCTCAACCAAGCACGTCCCTTGGCCACGTTTAGACCGTGAAACTAAAAGTCGATTTAACTAAATCATTTTAGTGTTAGTACTTGTTGGTGGAGTGTTTATACCGACCATACGGAGAGGTACTTCTTCTTCTTCATTCTCCGTTGACAGCACAGATAAATTTTACAAATATAAATATAAATTTTACGACAGAAAAAGACTTTTTCTTGCCCGTGATCACGCACTGCTTTCCTGAAATTGCAAACAAAGCAAACGCCGAATAAAAAAAACGACAACAAAGAAAACGTCAACCACCGAATCAACATTAGCGATGACAGCGACATAGTCCCAATTTTTTTAGTCCAGTTCCGAATCGCAAGTAGAGATAAGCCAAGTCCAAAACTAACTAAATCGATACGTTTATATCGTCGAGAGTTAGATCGATTTAGTTAGATCTCGAAGATAGTCCCGCGGTCTAAACGTAGTGCTTGTCAACGAACGATTCTGGTGGCATTAGACTTGTCAAAGGCATTTGACACTGTCAGCCACTCGTTTCTCCTGTCAGACATATGCGGTACATCGCTTCCGTCGCATATTGTAAAATGGATCGCCAACTATCTTGCCGGCAGACAGTCCTACACAGAATTTAGATCCGGGAAATCTAAACTAAGACGAATTAAACAGGAGGAGGAGGAGGAGTCTTATCTCCCACCCTGTTTAAGCTTTATAGCCGCCATACATTATCCGATCCGTCGTCCGATCGATCGGCTGATGGATCGCCACAAAATATCTGCCGATCTCCACTGCACACACACTGAGCGATTTTCGTGCGATGCGATAACGAATGACAATTCAAAAAATAGGTTATGATTTACTCCCAATCCAACCTAGATTCATTTTTTTTAACTATTTGGATGTGTGTGGTATTTTCGTATACCACATATTTGATATTTCAATTGCAGTGCCATTTAAATCATTAGAATCCTTGAAATTTCATCATTTAATAATTTGGTAATTTGACATTCACTTGCGATAATCACATGCACTACCCAATCGATCATCACCGATCGATCGCACGAAAATCGCACTAAAATATCGGCAGATCAAAATTGATCGCCCGATCGGTGCGATTTCCACATACACACGCCAATCCGTCGGCCGATTTGATTTCGGGCGACGGATCGGCCGATCGATCGGTGTGTGTATGGCACGTTTTACATGTCAGGACTCCCCCACCTGACGGACTCGAAATTGTCAGTTATGCCGATGACTGCACGATTCTAGCAACCGGCAACGATATCACTCAAATGTGCGAACAGATAAAAACAGGTATCTTGACGAACTTAACACCTTCTTCGTCAACAAAAATCTCACTCTGTCTGCGCCGAAGTCTACCGCTACTCTGTTTACCACATGGACCAAAGAAGTGAGACAACAACTGGATATTGTAGTAGATGGCCAAACTATCCCCATCAATAACCACCCTAAAATCCTCGGTGTCACCCTTGACAGCATGGCTACCTTCTCAGCCCATGCGTCAACCATTTGTGACAAGATGAGAGGCAGGAACAAAGTCCTCAAAGCTCTTGCTGGCAGTTCCTGGGGGAAAGACAAAGAGACCCTACTAACGACATACAAGTCTATCGGGAGATCTGTGGCCAATTATGCGGCTCCCATCTGGTCGGAAAACTTATGTGACACTCAGTGGAGGAACGTCCAGACCTGCCAAAATGCAGCTCTCAGAACTGTCACAGGCTGCCTACTGATGTCGTCGCAGGACCACCTTCACCAGGAAACCAGAATGATGCCGCTAAGAAGCCACAACACACTTCTAACGAAGCAGTATCTGGTTGGCTGTTATCGGAGTGACCATCCTAACTCTAACCTTATGGACAGAAGCCCACCGCCACGTCATGTAAGACGTAATATGAGGGATCGCGAGCGGGAGATCCAAAGATTTAAAAGAGTCCCCTTCGATAACACCAGCTACAGATCGACCATCACAACACTGCATAGTGAAGAAGTGCTATCCTCAATCACGGACATGACACCAAACAGGGTACTAAATGCGCAACCACCTGCTATATCTTCAGACGAACTTCGACTTCCTAGAGCAACCAGGACTACACTCGCCCAACTTCGTTCTGGCTGGTGCTCACGTCTGAACTCGTACCTATCCCGCATTGATAACGAAATACAGAACTCCTGTCCAGCCTGTGGCCTCACTCCACATGATGTTGAGCACATATTTAGCTGTCCTGCAGCTCCCACGCGCCTAACACCTACTGCGCTATGGGATAATCCTATTGAAGCAACTGCGTTTCTACACCTGGACACTGAAGAAAACATGGACAACCTGGGACAACCAAGCTTTATGACACACACATTCATCGAATATCAACGCGTCGCTACTACAACAACAACAACGGGCATGTGTAAACGCTACTTTAAAACGCGAATCTCTCCAATTTATTCAAGAAATGCAGCGGAAATGACAACAGATGGCCAAGCGCTGTTTGGGAGAATTTCAACCGTCGTTCCACCATATAGAAATTGCATTGACAGTCATTAAACTGTCATACTTCTGTGACAATGTTGTAACTATGGTCATATTGCAATATTGATCATATGTAAACGAAAAATGGTGTATTTCGCCGAAAATTAAATGAGATTATAATTCCAACGCAAACGTATTTATTTGATTTGAGAAGACGTTTTTTAAGAACTGTGTTTAACGTGGATAAATAGTGTGGAGATATGGCTTTAACGCGATTTTCCTGGAACGTGAAAAGTACCTTAGCCATAATTCGTGATTATGAGAGGTACGAGTTTTTGTGGAACGAAAAACATCCACAATATAAGAACAGAAACCGTCGACAAGAAACATACGGGCAAATGGCAAGGACTGTAAGCATTATTGAACCCGGTTGCACCACGGAAGACGTCCGAAAAAAAATTAACAGTCTAAGGTCACAATATCTGGCTGAAAAAAATAAGGTGAATAAAAAGCTATTTCTTGAAATACTATGTATTGCATCTAAATGTCCTTGCATTACGACTTTTTTTTTTGTTTATTTGTGGAAAAGACCCGCCTGAATCTCAGTTTACCATTGCTTAACAGTACGGTTAAGTCCTTTATCCTTTAATCCACAATTCGTAGTGGAAAAATCTTGAATTGTAATATTCTATAATTTTATTTTACAGATAAAGAAAGGTTCGCAAAGTGGAGTAGACGGTGTCAAGTCAACACTATATTGGTACCCACTAATGGCATTTTTAGAAAAGTCCACATATGCTGATAATTGGGAAGATGAAGTTGAATATGTGGGAGCGATCGGCAACAACTCGAATTTAATGAAGATGGAAATAGTAAGGAGAATGTGATATTTTCATACTAACATACTAATGTAATTATCTTGCCGGGACCCTTTTCCTTATGTTTCTGTAATCATTCCGTTAGTGGATGTTGCAATGTATACCCTTTTTTTTTTGTTGCCGACATCCTACTAAAATTATGTATAATAATTTGCAGACTTCTTATGAAGACACCGATTTCCCGGAACCAGACATAATAAAAAAATCGGATTATGATTCAAATTTCACAGCGAATAACACAGACGGCCAAGATGATGAGTTCGACATATTTGGGAAGTTTATAAGTAACGAATTGCGAAGCATTCGCGCAGAAGGTGGTAATCGTCTGACAAGGCAGGCAAAAAGAAAAATTCAACAGGCAATTATGAACACATGGGATTTTATTGATTCACAATTTGAGACTGGGATTCGGACTATATCTAGTCCTTTTCCGACTGAGGTCCAACCCAGTGCATCTCAAGAACGAATTGAATCTAGCCCTTATGTTGATATTAAGCAATCATAATGTATTATCTTATTTACCGGAAATGGGTAATTTTCTTTTCATATAAAAGTGTACATATCATATATCACTTGTATTTTCTGGCCAAATTTACGCTTTTCAAATCAAATTTACCACATTTCAAATTAAGTTAACAATTTTTCTAAACATTGGTCGCGGTCCTAAAAGCCTGACCGGAAGGAAATGGCAGTGAGCAACAGAGATGGCAAGGCATTGTGGGGCGACCGGTAGCACAGTGTGTTGAGGCATCAGTCTCATGTTTGACTGCCGGCGTTTCGGGTTCGAATCCCGTCATGGATGTGCAGGAGGTGCATGCTGGCAGCTGCATTCTCTGAAACCAATTTATGCCAACGAAACGTCAACTGGGCCACATGGAACAGTTGACGCGCTATATCCCACAAGGGGTTAGGGCAATTGAGTATTGTGTATCCGTAAGGGAAAGGCCCTAACCAGATTGAACGCAGCAGCAGCGGCATCGGCAGCAGCAGCGGTGGCAACAACAGGTAGATCTGTCGCGATGACATAGCGACCTGTCATCGCCGCTGTGTCATCGCGACACTTGTTGTTGTTGCTGCCACCGATGCTGCTGCCGATGCCGCGGCTGCTGCGTTCAATCTGGTTAGGGCCAAAGAGAGACGCATTGAACTGATACATTCACACATTCGACGCACACGACTCATGCCAAAGCATCTACATACGAATCCCGAGACCAGAATGACAACCAACCAATTTTCGTTAAGTCTGTTTCTAGCAATGAAGAAGAAGACACAGAAAGTAGTCATATCGAAAAATTTGGGAACCATTCGCCTATATGTGGTTGTCACACGACCACTATTACATTTTAACAAATGGCGTAGGTGCCGGCCGCATCTAGGAAGTAGGCAGGGCAGCGCGCACATAGCATTGTTGTTGTAACAATTGTCAAAATCTGAATTTACAACAACAATGCCATGTGCGCGCTGCGCTGCCCTGCCTACGTCCAAGATGCGGCCGGCCTTATTGTTGCAAGTATAAATATTGTTTAACGTTCGCAACAGACGATCGATTAAACCATTCGTGACCACCGTCGAACCACATGAACTTCATAGGACGTGCTGAATGAAATTTTCATCACTTCCACTTTTTTATAAACGTTTTTAGGGCAGATGCAGTCGCTATGGTGCTCAGTTTATTTTATATTAATATATTCGCCACAGCAATCGTACCGAACCGTTCGTCACTACACGCAATTGAGAAAGTAGTTTCACACTACAGGCGAAATCACTTGATTTGGCGGGTTGTGTGAACTGCAAAATCACATTTGTATGGATCTCACATTTTCATACAAAATTATCTGACCAGATTTGGCCCTTTCTAATTAATTAACCACTAGTAAAAACAAAACTTTCCCACTTTCTTTCAACCACACATCACACTTTAAACGCTACGCCACTGAAACAAAAGTAAATCAGCTGATAACCCACGTGGGCAACTTTTATTTTCATTTGATGGCTGATGCACCGCGAGCAAAAACATTTAGTTTCCGAAAAAGATCTTTACACTATGGGAATTTGAAATACATAGAGCGAAACTACACTAAATTTTGAAAGCAATCAGGGTACTTACCTGAGAACCGACACTCAACTTTGTCGAGAATTTCATCTGTTTCGCGCAAACTACAACTGCACACCATATTTCAGTGATATTTACACGATTTTGCACATTGAATCAACTTACTGAGTACACTAAATCGACACTGAAACATTAATTTACAGTTCCGGTGGCAATTACAATTAAACTAACCGCGTTTTCACTCAAAAATCAATCAATTTTCACTGATATCACACAATTGGATTTCAATCAGCACGAAAATGACGTCTAGAATTGTCATCAAAAGTAAAAACAGCCAAAAAAAGAAAACAACAGTTTGGTTCCCTACACATACAGCACACACATACGTTGGTCTCCATCCTCTTCTTTTTGTATATCAATGGTTTCTAGTAATTGCACTAGAGCGAAAGAGACAGAGAGTCCGGTAGATATATTTGTTTATAAATCATGGGCTGGGGAAACGAACCAACAAATTTTTCCGGTAAATTTCTCCTCTAAAGATTCTGTCAGATAAGCGACACTCTCTCTTCAACTTACGGATATACAATACCAGTGACGTGCAGTGACTTTTTAATCTGGTCAAGCGCGACAACGATAATTTCCCCCAAAAAATCTCCAAAATTAGTCTTCAGCCCAAACTCACTGCACCCCCTTTCCTGGATGAATAAATATATTTCATCAAATAACTACCATGTTTAATCAATTTCAAACCAGTTTTTAAACAGAGCACTGCAATTTTATTGTTTGCATAAGGCCCTAACCAGATTGAACGCAGAATGCAGCAGCAACAACAACAACAGGTAGATCTGTCGTGGTGACACAGCGGCGATGACAGATCTACCTGTTGTTGTTGCTGCTTCTGCCGCTGCTGCTGCATTCTGCGTTCAATCTGGTTAGGGCCTAAGCCGCACATACGATCCAATCCATCGTCAGATCGATCTGACGATATTTTGATCGTCATATCGATTGGACAGTGTATGTGACTATCGTTGACGATTTCACCGATATTACAATCAAATTTGATCTGCCGATTTTTTGGTGCGATTTTACTGCAATTCGTAGCTTTGACAATCGATTGAACGGTGTATTAAACGTGCCATACACACACCGATCGACAAGTTCACAGAAAAAAGTTGTTGGAGCGGGAAATAGTGAGCTGTTGGTGGTTGTTATTCAATTTACGGTGGTCTGAACATGTGTTTTGGTATAAATTCCCTAGAAATGCTAAATCCAGCGTTTTTTGTAAGTGGCAAAGTGGTAATTCACAATGGTGGATATTCTTGCCAAGTCATACTTTGACAAAGTGTACTTTGAGCATGTCAACCGCCCTTTAATAGACAGGCCTCCACTCAGCTGATCGAAACTTCTGTTTTGACGTCAATTTGACGTCATTTTCGCCTTGCCAAGACAGTGGAAATGACGTCAAATTTACGTCAAAATAAAAGTTTCGATCAGATACACGTATATAGATTATATGTAGGACTTTCAAAGCCCGACGTGGGGCTGTTGGGCCACTATGACAATGTCTAGACTTATGTCCCCCAATAGAAACGACTATTAATTTACATAATGTACTTCAAGAAAACTATAAGGTCGAAGGTACATTGATACTTTCGCATTGGCTACTCTATATAGGAGTAGTAGGTATAGCGCTCTGAGGACGTGAATACGTCTTTGTAGCCCAAAATGCAATGTATAATTAATTAATTAATAAATCGAGAGGTCTTCTAAATTTTTTATTTATATTATTGAAAATCTTCCAGTAGAACACTGTACGAGTACAGAGTTCAATCACTGAATTACTTGAATAAAAAATAATTTACTAGGTAATATTTCCATCTAACTTAATTCTTAACTATAGGCGCGTTTTTCTGCGTATCTATCGAGTGTAGTGTAGTGTAAAACGTGCCATACACGCAGCGATCGATCGGCCTGTGCATAAAGTCCATGTACATATATTTTAAAAATCCTTGTAATTTTGATAAGCTGATATTTTGTGGCGATCCATCGACCGACCGATCGGGTGACGGATCGCTCCGTGCAAATTTATAAGGGTATAAGACCCGCCATAGACGATGCAATCCGTCGCCCGATCGATCGGCCGATGGATCGCCACAAAACAGCTGATCAAAATTATATACTCAATTGCCCTAACCCCTTGTGGGGCATAGCGCGTCAACTGTTCCCTGTGGCCCAGTTGACGTTTCGTTGGCATAAATTGGTTTCAGAGAATGCAGTTGCCAGCATGCACCTCCTGCACATCCATGGCCACGAGCACCGTCGTGGACGGGATTCGAACCCGAAACGCCGGTAGTCAAACATGAGCCTGATGCCTCAACAAACTGCGCTACCGGTCGCCCCGGTGTCAAAAAAATCGTCAACGATAAGCGCATACACAGGCCGATCCATCGGCCGATATCTATATCGGGCGACGGATCGACCGATCGATCACTGCGTGTATGTCACGTTTTACACAAGCTACAAGGGGTATAGGGTAACGAGCACGCGTTACACAACCAAATTGTAACGCGGGCTCGTTATCCTACACTACACTCGACAGGTACGAAACAAATCGTGTTTTTATGTTGTGTTAAAGCTACACATTTTTAAGCTCACCATGCGATTTCATATGCGAATAAAGACCAGCACATTGTGCAAACATCTTCCCACATACTTTACATTCATACGTCTTATCGGAGTGCAACTGCTTATGCGCTCGTAACGTCTCTCCAGCTCCAAATTTTCGACCGCAGACATCACAACTGAATGGAGTTTCCTTCGTATGCGATCGTTTGTGCTTAACCAAATGTTTTGATGTGAAAAAAGCCTTGTCGCAAAACGGGCATGGATAATTCCGGATGTTCTTATGCTTCCGCGTGTGATTGGTCAACAAAACTTGTGCTATGAACGACATGCCGCATTCGTCGCACTGGAAGGGTTTCTCCTTCGTATGAATTCGCTCATGAATTTTCAAAGGCGCCTTTTGAGTGCACTTATAGTCGCAAAATCTACAAGCGTACGGTTTGATATTCAAGTGAATTCTGATGTGGGTTTGCAGATTTTTCGGATGTGTGAACGCTTTTGGACAATGCGGACACTGGAATTGCTTATTGCCTTCATGTGTGTCAAAATGATAATCTCGATCGTTCTTGCTTTTAAAAAGGCGTGGACAGCGCGGACATGTGTATTGTTTTAGACCTGAGTGACCGATTTGCATATGCCCTTGATAATTTGAGGGTTCGTCGAAAGTGCTTAGACAGTACCTGCACGTCATATCTTTTGGTATTTTGGCCACGAACGCTGCTGGGTTAGACGAGTCAGTGTCGTTGGCGTCGTCTTTTTCAATCATGTCGGGATGTTTTTTCCGATAATGTTCTCGATAGTCTTTGAAAACGGCGAAATCCCTACAGCACGTGTAGCAAAAATATTTGTTTTTAGTTGTTTGTTTATTGCTTCGTCTGGTTTGTTTAACTCCAGATGTGGAAGATTCCCCTTTCAATTGTGCTTCTGATTCTTCGAAAATTGAATCAGCGACAGCATCCTGAGATTCCTTTGTTTTCTATAATTAACAGAATTCCATACAACCGATTAAATTTGATTCAACAAAGTGTCATTTGCGAAGTATATACCTCATCGGCATGAATGTCAGGATCATACTGGTCCAGAGGTTCCAATTTCAATGGAATTTCCTGATCATTCACGATATCCGATACGGGTGATTTGATTGTGGTAAGTGGATGTACATCGCGGATATGATTTCCAAAACTGCTAAGATCTGGACATGTTTGCAGACACTTTGAACACACAAAAGTGAATTCCCCTCCATGACCCAAAAAGACTTCACCACATTTTCGTGTAGGATCCGGGGCGAGCAACGGGTCGTTGAAATCGCTCTGACTGGTTTCCTCAAACACATATTCCTCTTTCACATTAATTTCTTCCATTTTTTCCTTTCACTCCTGTGACTATTTTCTCCTTCACTGTGTCGAGCTTTGCTGTCGTCCTTGCTTGTTCCTGAAGTCACCGCTGAATTTCCATTAAATTTCTTTTCCTCCTGTGACTACGCCGATATCTACTAAATGACGCAACTTCATACAAGGAATGTAAACGTAAAATGACAGTCGTGTATAAATATGTCAGCCATATGCATGGCGTAGGTTAGTTCTTGTCTTCAAACACTTTGAGGAAATAACACTGGAGTGCCCATAAGCAAAATTTATAGGACGGGAGAAGAGCGCGTTTAATTTTTCAAGGGAGAGAAAAGAACGGGACTATTAATGGGTGCATTCGGGAGTCACGCACTACGTTTAGACCGCGGGACTATCTTCGAGATCTAACTAAATCGATCTAACTCTCGACGATATAAACGTTTCGATTTAGTTAGTTTTGGACTTGGCTTATCTCTACTTGCGATGCGGAACTGGACTAAAAAAATTGGGACTATGTCGCTGTCATCGCTAATGTTGATTCGGTGGTTGACGTTTCCTTTGTTGTCGTTTTTTTGCTCGGCGTTTGCTTTGTTGGCAATTTCAGGAAAGCAGTGCGTGATCACGGGCAAGAAAAAGTCTTTTTCTGTCGTAAAATTTATATTTGTAAAATTTATCTGTGCTGTCAACGGAGAATGAAGAAGAAGAAGTACCTCTCCGTATGGTCGGTATAAACACTCCACCAACAAGTACTAACACTAAAATGATTTAGTTAAATCGACTTTTAGTTCCACGGTCTAAACGTGGCCACGGTTGCTAGCTAGCTTTAAGGCCGGAATTACATTATAATATTTATAGTATAATAGCTATGATATTAGGTATTATAATATCATAGAGAAGAGGTGGAACTCAGTACAACTGAGACGATGGTTGTTCCTATTGGATTTGTTGCATATGTATTGAATTCCACTGTCGGTACACAATAGAATTGCGGAAAGCAGATAGCAAAACCACCGCGTCATATGTTTCCGTTTACCAGAAAGAGATAAGACTATCACAGCAGATCGATCGGGTAATATCAAAAGTGTGTTCATTCTCTTGTTTTTCGATTCTGGCAATACTAAATATCTGTCAAATCGCACGCATACAGGGAAATCCAAAACCATCTACATTCAAAGCCTGGAAGCAGACTTGGTCTCGCACACAACAATAGCTCAAAGGAGGCCGATGTCAGTCGAAAATTTGCAAAATCGGCGAATTTAGTGTTCGTTTTTGCGTTTGAAGTGGATGTGGAAATTGTTTGTTTACTTTTTGTGTCGCGTGTGGCAAGTGCGGATAAAAAGCAATATGGCGATTTGTGCGGGTGAATTAATTTTTTGTCACACCAAATATATTTTTTTGTTTCTCTGATTATGCTACTTGTGAAAATGAAGTGCGAGGTGCGGGAAGTGAACATACGAATCAAATTGAAGTTTCAGGCATGTTATCTTTTGGTTGTGATAATTAATAATCAATCAATAGATGTACATGTTTGAACAATTCCAATTTGAGACACCACCATGTTCGTGCCGAAGTGAAGTCGGAGCCATTCGGAACTTGGTCATCGGAGCTAGTGCCGGTTGTCAGTTTGAAAGGAGGCCGACTCACACACTCTCAGCGACCTGCTTCCAGGCTTTGTATGTAGATGGTTTTGGGGAAATCTAACCAAAACCATGCACGCACACATACGTAACCTATCCACCGTGTTACTTAACAATCGCAACTAAAACTGATTGAACCCAATTTGACTTTTGAGCAGCTGTTCGGAATTGCTTTTGTCCTTATCACTCTAAAGGGCCATTTCCTCCTAATTGTAGCTGTCGTTTTCAGCTCAACGGGGTAAGTTTGTGTGTTGGAGTAAGTGCGTACCTGTCTACAAAATTATTTGTACTGAGTTCCACCTCTTATCTACTTCCTCTATATAATATTTCTGGGATGAAGGGGCTATTACATAGCATATTACACTACGTGATGTCTAGTATAATAGATTTGTTAATTTCACAATGAATGCAGGAAAGTTTTTTCAGTTTCTCGGCCAAATATTGAGACCACAGATTGTTAATTCTCCTTTTGATATGGTTTACCGTGCAACCGCCACCAATACTGTCCGCAATATCTCTACAAATTTGATTGCGAAAATCCCGGTTTTTGTATTCTTTGCTTTTATTATTCCAAATATTATAATGTAATTGTGGCCTAAGGCGGCTATTACACTATAAAAGTTCTTTTACAAATATCTTTGACTCACGATATTTTAAAAGAACTTTTATGAATGATATTAGCCGCCTAAGGGGGAAAGTGTGCAAGCATGTAAGAAAAGTACTTGAAACAAGCAACGTTCACGTCGCAAATCTTTTCTTAGGCGGCTATTACACTAGAAAAGTTCTTCGAAAATATCTTTTACAAACGATATTTGTAAAAGAACTTTTATAGTGTAATAGCCGCCTGAGGCGGTAAAAGATATTTTCGAAGAACTTTTCTAGTGTAATAGCCGCCTAAGAAAAGATTTGCGACTTGGACGTTGCTTGTTTCAACTACTTTTCTAATATGCTTGCACACCTTCCCCCTTAGCGGCTAATATCATTCATAAAAGTTCTTTTGAAATATCGTTCGTCAAATATATTTGTAAAAGAACTTTTATAGTGTAATAGCCGCATAAGGCGTGATTTCTTGCTTCTGAATTTTCTTGTATGAAAATCATTCGGTAGAGCACCGTACGAGTGTATAGTTAAATCAGAATCATTTGAATAAACAATATTTTACTATTTAATACATATCTCCAGCTCACTTAATTTTAAACTAAGTATTAAAGCTACACAATTTTAAGTTCACCATGCGACTTCATATGTGAATATAGGCCAGCATATTGTGCAAACATCTTCCTACACAATTTACACTCATATTTTTTTTCGTCGGAGTGCAACTGCTTATGCGTCCGTAAAGACCCTTCAGCTCCAAATTTTCGACCGCAAACATCACAACTGAACGGAGTTTCCTTCGTATGCGTTCGTTTGTGCTTAACCAAACATTTCGATGTGAAGAAAGCTTTTTCGCAATACGGACATGGATAATTCCGGATGTTCTTGTGCTTTCGCGTGTGATTGGTCAACAAAACTTGTGCTATGAACGACATGCCGCATTCGTCGCACTGGAAGGGTTTCTCCTTTGTATGAATTCGCTCATGAATTTTCAAAGGCGCCTTTTGAGTACACTTGTAGTCGCAAAATCTACAAGCGTACGGTTTGATATTCAAGTGCATTCTGATGTGCGCTTCAAGATTTTTGGGATGTGTAAACGCTTTGGGACAATGTGGACACTGGCATTGCTTATTGCCTTCATGCGTGTCAAAATGATAATCGCGGACGCTTTTGTTTGTAAAAACACGACCAGGACAACGTGGACAAGTGTATTGTTTTAGACCTGGGTGATCCATTTGAATATGCTTCCGATAATTTGTCGATTCGTCGAATTTGCTTAGACAGTACCTGCAGGTCAGATCTTCTGGTATTTTGGGCACAAACGAATCAGTGTCGTTGGAGTCGTCTTTTTCAATCATGTCGGGATGTTTTCTCCGATAATGTTCACGATACGCTTTGAATACGGCGTAATCTCTACAGCACGTGTAGCAAAAATATTTTGTGTTTTTAGTTATTTGACTATTGTTCCTAGTTTGTGTAACTGCAGATGTGGAAGATTCCCCCTTCAATTGTGCTCCTGATTCTTGGAAAATGGAGTCATTGACAGCACGCTGTGATTCCTTCGTTTTCTATAATTGACAGAATTCCATGAAACCGATTTAATTTGGAGCAACAAAATGTATTGAAATACCTCATGAAGGAGAATGTTAGAATCATCCTTGTCCACAGGTTCCAGCTTCAGTGGGATTTTCTGATCATCCACTACATCTGATACAGGTGATTTTATTGTAGTAAGTGGATGTACATCCCGTATATGCTCTCCAAAACTTCTAAGATCTGGACATGTTTGCAGACACTGTGAACACACAAAAGTGAATCCCCCTCCATGGCCCAAAAAGACTTCACCGCATTTTCGTGTAGGATCCGGGGCGAGCAATGGATCGTTGAAATCACTCACATCGACATCCTCGAACACATCTTCTTCTTTTACATCAATTACTTCCACTAAATTCTGGGACATTTCCGATGCAAGGAGTAAACGTAAACAGAAAGTGACAGTGACGGCCCAATATGCCAGCCATATACACGGCGTAACTTAGTTAACTCCCAAGCTTATGAAACCATTGAGTGCGTTCAGAAGGTGGCAAAAGAGCAGAAACTGCTCGCGAGTAGCTCCGCAACTGCTCGCGAGCGTCTCCGGAGCTACTCGGTTTGAAGTCTGCACCTGCTGAACGCTACCTCACCAGCTGAAAGCTGACGATGACAATTCTAGAAGTCAAGTGCCGAAAAGTGGAAAATACATGAATCCCACGCTGTCCATGATGAAAATCCCAAAAAAACGAGAAAACAACACAGAAACGATGAAAACACCAAGAAAACACAACCTAAACACAACAAACCCAATTTGACAACTGTCAAAAGTCGAAACTCGCAACATGAGCGTGAGGTTGAAAAGAAGAAGAAGAACCTGAGCACTGATCAGTGAGCAGAAATATTTCTTGCTCGGTGAAATTTGATCATGCTCACCCGAGCAGAAGTTGCTCGGTCACTTCTGAACCCGCTCGTTCTGAACATGTTCGCTGACAGGAAGTTGCTCAATTCTTTCTGAACGCACACATTGTCACGTATTACACAAGGGTAAGCTTTCAGACCACTTTGAGGTACATAGCGGAGTGAGACAAGGCTGCATTTTGTCACCTATATTGTTTTTGATTGCAATTAACGACGTACTCTGCAGTGCGCTTCATGAACACCAGAGCAAAGGTATCAGATGGAACTTGTTTGAATACCTTCAACACCTAGACAATCGACCTAGATTACGCTGACGATATTTGTCTTCTTTCAAATATATCGGATCATATAGTTCAAATGACGGATGCCCTGCACCGCGAAAGTGGCAATGCGGGGCTTAAAATCAGTGCTGCCAAAACTAAGCACTTGAGCTTGGATCCAGGAAGACAAAGAATTTGTATTTCGGGCAGGCAGTCGAGAAAGTTGACAATTTCTGCTATCTCGGAACCGTAGTTACAGCAGATGGTGGAGCGAATGCCGATGTACAGTCTCGCATCAACAAGGCTCGAGCAGCTTTTTTCAGTTTGACTCCTTTCTGGCAAAACAACAACATCACCAGACGTACCAAACTCAGGATCTTCGAAACCAATGTAAAATCTGTGCTTCTTTATGGCTGCTCAACTTGGAAGGTGACCAGGGCGATAACAACTAAATTGCAAACTTTCGTGAACCAGTGTCTACGGCGCATCCTACACATACGCTGGCCGGAGGTCATTTCTAACGACGACCTCCTGTTCATTACTGGCCAAGCCAGGATGGACACCTACATAAAAAGGCGAAAGTGGCAATGTATAAGTAACACACTTCGAAAATGGCCGGAAAACATTGCTAAACAGGCCCTCGATCGGAACCCACAGGGAACCAATGCAAGCCGCAGCGTTGGACGACCTAGAAACACCTGAAGAAGATCAGTTGAGGTCGAGGGTAAGTCATCGTGGAGTCAGTTGAAGGCGATGGCGGCGGACAGGACGAGGTGGAAAGTCGCCGTGGTTAATGCCCTATGCCTCACAAGGGGTTGACAGGATCCAAAGAGAGAGAAGTGAAAGGGAGACGCGGTACCCGAATTATACCATTAACCGCTATCCTCCCAGATACACGATAGCAATGCCAACGTCCAGGATTGTAAACGTTGCAAATATTTAGCAATTTAGATGCATGACACGAATGCTCAGAACCTTTCCTGAACGCAGGCAATGACTTCCAACTGCCAGTTAATGAGCATTTTCTGTAGCAGGTTTTACCCGCCAATGATGGTGATTGGCGGGAAGATTTTGGATCGTTTGGTAGGAGAATGATGTCCCGTCAATGTGCACGAATAAAGATTTCTAGCATGAATTGGTCGCAAGCAACCATTGGGCATTTAGCAATTGGGTTTTAAGCACTTTCGAGACAAATCCTTGTAATTTTCCGGTATTCAAAAGTGGATAACAAAAAACTTCCAGTAATTGGGCACTTTCTAAAAATAGGAAAGACTTCTATATAAAAAAAATATATATTTAACATAACAGTTATCCTCGAAGGTACAATCCAAAGATTGTAATCCTTCTCCTTTTCTTTCATTTTCAATTTACATAGATTTATATTTTGTAGAAATGATTTTCTAAGCATTAGACGAAATCACTATTTGTGGTCTGCTGGGAACCCTTTAATCCTTTTGTCTGCATTAGCTTGTCCTTAGGCATGTGTTATCCGATAGTGTAATGGCCACGACAACAAATGGGCATTAACCCTACCTACATCCACCAACTCAAGGTATAGTAAACACGTGCCGCTGCTCATTTCGCTGAGAAGCAATCGCCTGGTAGCGCCTTCACGGTTCCCTGGAAACTTCTGTAACACTATGCCTACCACTTACTGTTATCATGAACAAACAAGTCTTCAACTGAATGCCGTGAACACTATTTGCTTATTATTGTTGCGGTTTCTGTCGCAAAATATACTGAATGGGATACTTGAGCGTTGTCACGAGCATGTCGTTGTGCTCCTCCAGGGAATTGTTGGCATAGTGCAACACAAGACTCTTTAGCGACACGTAAATATTGTACGGTTCGGCGAAACCGAAACCACGTTTCGTCTCGTATATGATACAGTGATTGATGGTGTTCTGGCACATAATGGATAGAGCATAATGACCGGCCGAACGGGGACGTATTAGAAACGTACCGGTAGGCGTGTTGGCCAGAAGCGATTCGGCCTGTTCCCGGGTGCATTCATTCATCAACCACGATGCGTCATCGTAGTGCGTCAATTCTAAATTGCTCTTGTACTTTTCATGCCAGACATCGTAACCGTATGCGATCAGTTGTTTGATTTCGTCCTCGTGAAAACCATACGCCTTCAAACGACTGCAATGATACGACGAGGAATTAGAAAAAAGACGGGATATCTACTATCTGTTCATACTCACTTTTGATAGCGTTGCTTCTGTCGGTACAGGGCAATCACTTCCGGCTTACTAGAATTAATATCACGTTCAATTGACTGATAGAATTCCTTGCGAGCTTGCAAGTATTCATTCAACTGGTTCAAGCTCTCGCGTAAAATCTTCAATTTTGCCCTGATCAATTCCTTATTCTTGTCGAGATATTTCATTTCGCTGGCATCTGGCTGAGCGTCGGCACGATATCGATCTTGCTTTGCCATTTGTTCCTCGAACAGACGTATGGCCTTGTTGAATGCCTCCTGAGCGGGCTTTTGCCAATTCAGCTCATTCTCGATTTGCTCATAGAGATCTTTATTCTGTTGTAGTTTCTGATTTTGTTCCTCCCATGTTTCGTGGGCATTCTGAAACAGCTTGACCAACTTGTGCAAGTCCGCTGAGACAGCACTCGTGCCAGTGGCGCCTATAACACCACCCAGGCTACTAAATTCATCGTCGTCGGCCACACCATAGCGTGATATCGGCCTCGTGAGCATAATATCCAACTGAGCATTGTACTCATGAAGTGAGTGCTCGCGATAGAAATTGATTAGGTCAATAACAGATGCAAACTTATACGGTTTGATGAAACCAAATTTGCCGTCCTCGTGGTATATTTTGATTAGTTTCTCGGTGCCGTCTTTGACGAGTGTAAGCGTAAATTCGCCACATTGCGAGGATGCATCACGCACTAGAAAACTGCCGTCCGGATAGCCGGACAATTTCTCTTTGACCTCTTCGCGAGTCAATGTGCCCCAATACCAGTCCACATCGCAAAGACGTTCACTTCCCGGATTCGCGGAAGAGATAGGATGCAACGGGGGTAATAGTTGTTGTTGCTGCTGTTGTTGAGGCAGCGACGGAGGATGATTTTTCGGGCTCGACGTAGAAACGGATACCTTGCGAGGTGGTAGAGGCGGTGGTGGAGCGTCCGTCATGCCTCCTATCGGTTGAAACAGGCCGCGTCACTCACGCTCATTAGATTCGGGAGTTCGCACGCACGAGAACACGTTTGATAGTTGTCTGTAAGAAAAATAAACAATCCGTACGTTCAGAACTACCGATTATTCAACAATCAGATTCGAATAAACCAGGAATAGAGGAAATTAACCGGTTTACATGAATTTGAATTCCAAATCCTGAACGTAGCCATTATCGGCCGATCGATCGGGTGACGACTTGTTCAAAGAAGTCGCCACGCCACGATCGAGCCGAACCACGCCATTTTGATAGGAACGCAAGGTTCCGCACATTCTTTTAAATTGACGTGGTTCGGCTTGATAGTGAGCAGCGTGTTTAAGGCATTTGCTCATTAAAACTATATTATCCATTTCTGAATAAGACTTGGCCAACTACTGGTGGCACCGGGAACTGAGCCAAGCAAATAAAGGAATGCATATATCTATGACAGGAGGGGCACCTAGATACTAGACTTGAAAACAAAATAGTCGGAAAACCCGTCCGTTTGGCCCCCGTTTCGGATGTTTTGTTGGTGCATTTGTCCAGCTACACTGAAGACGGTGTGCATACCAAGTGTTGAAAATCCGCTCAGAAGAATATAAAGGACTAGCCTAAAGTCTCGTGAACATTAAACGGAAGGTACAAGGTGCGTTTTCACAAGCAACACGGCATGAGCGACAGGCACCGATAAGATGAGATATGCCAGGTGTAATTTCGATGTTAAGCACGAATAATATAATAAAAAGTAATCTTCCTCAGTTCATTTCTCCCGTACCTTAACTATATCATGAGCCATAGCCGTCTTTAAATTTTCAACACAGGCTTTTTGAGCATGTCAAGTTTCCAGCACTTTGTGGGGATAAATAGATGCGACGATCTCCAAAAGTCACCTCGCGGCGGGAAAACCTGGACTAATAAAGGACGATAGGATGCAAATCCGTATTATACGACATCCGTACAAAAATAAAACTCTACCAATATGGCTGAAAAAACTCGCACGAACCAAACTACACCACCCCCTACCCTACCACTGAACAGACTGACATTTCAGGTCGATTTTGACGTCTATCAGATGGAGCTGCGCTGCCTTCATAGAGGAACTAGATAAGAGGTGGAACTCAGTACAAATAATTTTGTAGACAGGGACGCACTTAAGGTCGCCACCCATTGACGAGCACAACCACGACCAAACTTCCATCGAACCATCAAATATCATAGGACGTATGGAAAAAATTCTCCCTATTTCCACCGTTCTATGATATTTGATGGTTCGATGGAAGTTTGATCGTGGTTGTGCTCGTCAATGGGTGGCGACCTTTAGGAAACAATTACATTGAGTGCGTTCAGAAGGTGGCAAAAGAGCGGAAACCGCTCGCGAGCAGCTCCGCAACTGCTCGCGAGCAGCTCCGGAGCTGCTCGGTTTGGAGTCTGCACCTGCTGAACGCTACTTCACCAGCTGAAAAATCGACCAGCTGAGAGCTGACGATGACAATTTCAGACGTCAAGTGCCGAAAAGTGGAACATACATGAATCCCACGCTGTCCTTTACAAAAATCACGAACAACGAGAAAACAAAATCAAAAGCACCCGAAAACCAAAGAACTAGAAGCCGAAAGCGGCGAAAACACAACAACCAACTTGATAACTGTCAAAATTCGAAAGTCGCAACTTGAGCGTGAGGTTGAAAAAGAAGAAGAAGAACCTGAGCACTGAGCACTGATCAGTGAGCAGAAATATTTCTTGCTCGGTGAAATTTGATCATGATCACCCGAGCAGAAGTTGCTCAGTCACTTCTGAACCCGCTCGTTCTGAACATGTTCGCTGAGCAGAAGTTGCTCAGTTCCTTCTGAACGCACACATTGTGTGCACACATTGTGTGCGTTCAGAAGGAACTGAGCAACTTCTGCTCAGCGAACATGTTCAGAACGAGCGGGTTCAGAAGTGACTGAGCAACTTCTGCTCGGGTGATCATGATCAAATTTCACCGAGCAAGAAATATTTCTGCTCACTGATCAGTGCTCAGTGCTCAGGTTCTTCTTCTTCTTTTTCAACCTCACGCTCATGTTGCGAGTTTCCGAGTTTTGACAGTTATCAAATTGGTTGTTGTGTTTTCGCCGTTTTCGGCTTCTAGTTCTTTGGTGTTCGGGTGCTTTTGAATTTGTTATCTCGTTGTTCGTGATTTTTGTAATGGACAGCGTGGGATTCATGTATTTTCCACTTTTCGGCACTTGACGTCTAAAATTGTCATCGTCAGCCTTCAGCTGGTCGATTGGTCAGCTGGTGAAGTAGCGTTCAGCAGGTGCAGACTCCAAACCGAGCAGCTCCGGAGCTGATCGCGAGCAGTTGCGGAGCTGATCGCGAGCGGTTTCTGCTCTTTTGCCACCTTCTGAACGCATTCATTATAATATTTGGAACATTCCTGTTTCGTGAAAATTCTCTCTATTAAATTAGGGAGAATTTTCACAACAAAACTCGGGAAATTTCCGCTTTAGGACCTACTAATCCCCCTGGGTGGGTTCTAGGTTCTTACCACCTAAAGCGGAAATGGACTACCTAAAGCAAATATGCCGGAAATTAAGGAATTACAAAAATCTCTCTCTAATTCAATAGAGAGAATTCTCGTAATATTCGCGAAACAGGAATGTACCCAAAAATTCATAGGCCTGGGGAAGACAACACAAACAGGGGAGGTAAAAATGGGGGAACATTCCTGTTTCGCGAATATTACGAGAATTCTCTCTATTGAATTAGAGAGAATTTTCGTAATTCCTTAATTTCCGGCATTTTTGCTTTAGGTAGTCCATTTCCGCTTTTGGTGGTAAGAACCTAGAACCCACCCGGGGGGATTAGTAGGTCCTAAAGCGGAAATTTCCTGAGTATTGTGAAAATTCTCCCTAATTTAATAGTGAGAATTCTCGTTATTTTCGCGAAACAGGAATGTTCCAAAATGGGGAATGAAAAAAAATAGTCGATAAGGATGGAATGGTTGACGGACGGATCAGACGCCCACACGGTCGCACCTGGGTCCGGGTGTAATGGGACCCTCGGCCTCTGGTTTCGTACCACCAACAGATCACTACTCATCAGGAGCTACTTCGATCTGCTGGTGGGAGCAGGACTACCAGACCATAATATGGTTTGTTACAGGTGTTCATTACAGGGGGTTGACACGTTCAAAGTAACCGCAAAGTAGGTTGTCAACGTACTTTGCCAATTTTGATCGTGTTAACCGGCCTTTTGCAAAAGTTTGAAATTTGAACGGGGCACACTTGGAGTGCGTACTTTTTCTCCCGCGTCCAAATGGACGCTAGTGTGTGGCCACTTATATAAATGCGGCAATAATTTTGAATGCACTCAAACTTAACTATGCCATGTAATGTTAAACGTCAGCTGGTTGCGTACTGTCGTATGTCGTTGGTGTTGGGATGATTATTTGTTTAATATATTTATGTTTGGACGTTCGAGAACTACATCATCCCTGCAATTATGGAAGAAATTATCGTAAAAGAAGAATATACGGGGGACGATTTCGAAGATGACTTCAACAGCCTTTTACTAACCCCCGACATTACACGAAAATGCGGAGAAGTGTTCTTGGGACAACACGACAAATTTACTTTTGTGTGTTCACAGTGCCTACAAAGATTTTCTGATCTTCAGTGTTTTGGAGAGCATATACGCGATGTGCATCCACTTTCTCGAGCCGAGACACTCGTATCGGTTACAATTGAAGACGAGGTAAGCCTCCTAAAGACCGAACTTCCTGACGAGAATGAAACAGGACACGAGATGGAATATTTCGTGGTACGTTCTATAATAATTAACTACTGTTACTACACTTAGTATTCTATTCATTTCTTGCATTACGTACATTGCAGAAAGAGGAGGACGATTTCCATAGCACGAAAACACTAAATGCTCAGCCCGTTTCTAAACATTGCGAGGAAATCGATTTACTAAGCACGAAAACATTAAATGCTCAGCCCGTTTCTAAACATCGCGAGGAAGTCGTTCAATCAGATGATTCCAGTGTCCCTGAAACAAAGCCCACGAAAAGGAGACAAAGCAATAAAAGAAAACAGAGCAAATCGTATTGCTGCTTCTCGTGCGGTGGAATTTTCGCAGCATTTGAAAAATATTTTAAGCACTATCGTGTTGAACATCCGGAGATGATAGAAAATAACGAGCTTATTACCACTGATTTCTGCGATGAATCGGCATTTGTCCCTAAAGTACCAGATGAGATGGTGTGCAAATATTGTCTTAAAGTCTTTTCCGAGCCAGCTGCGTATCACACACATATGGAAAACAGTCATATAAAAAAACAATATTCCTGCATCCACTGTACGACGACCTTCAAATGTCGAAAAGCACGAGATTATCACATTGACGCGCACGAGGGCAATCGACGATTTCAGTGCCCCCATTGCCCCAAAGCATTTTCACATCCCAACAATCTGCGGAGACATGTCCACATTCACTTAAACATTAAGCCATATTCTTGTCAATATTGTGGACAGAAATATGTCCAACATTCGGCTTTAAAAATTCACGAGCGCATTCATACACGAGAGAGACCGTATCAGTGCGATGAGTGTGGCATGTTGTTTATAGCACAAATAAAGTTGACCGATCACATGCGACGGCATAAGAATATAAAGAATTACAAATGTCCGCATTGCGAAAAGGCTTTCTCTTCGTCCAGTATACTGAATGGTCACATACTAACGCATACGCGGGAGACCCCGTTCAGCTGTGATATTTGCAATCAGAAATTCAGAGCAAAGGCTTCCTTGCGATCGCACAAACTGCTACACTCAGACGAGAAGAAGTATGAATGCCAAGTGTGCGGTAAAACATTTGCCCAACGTCCAGGTTTGTATTCACATATAAAGTCGCATGGGGCGATTAAATAAAATATTACCAAATTCTCAATTAGAAATTAAATATAAATAAATAAATATATCTGTTCAATCCTGTTTCGATGGACCACTGCAGATTCAAAATAAAGTTCTTTAGTTTTTAATTAACAATTAATTAATTCAATTTGAAAATTCAAACACGTTCTAAATATGACCGCACTACTTGACCTTTGGAACAAGAGTGTATATTCTAACAACGGCAAAACGAGTTAATATTAACGAACAACGGTCATTCGTATCGTAGTTACAGTAATGGTTCAAGGAACTATTTGTGCAATTGAAATCTGTGTTATACATGATTTTAATATTAGTGATACAATTTAATTATATAGAAAAACGATACTGCCGCCGCCAGGATTTGATCCGGGTACCTCCTGGGTGTGGAACCCCACTAGCCACACTAGGCTGATGAGATCGATGTTGTGTGGTGAGTTGGGTACGTATACATAATAATGTGATTATGGTGTCAACGATTGTTTCCATTCTCAGGCGTGGATCGATCCTGAACGATATCCATTCAGAAGTGGAACTCAGTACAACTGAACCGATGGTTGTTCGTGTTGGATTTGTTGCATGCATATGCATTGAATTCCACTGTCGGTACACAATGGAATTGCGGAAAGCAGATAGCAATACCGCGTCATATGTTTCCGTTCACCAGAAAGAGATAAGACTATCACAGCAGATCGATCGGGTGATACCAAAAGTGCGTTCAGTCTCTTGTTTTGAGATTCTGGCAATACTAATGTCAATTTGACAGTTCCATATAATTTTGGATCGTCAGATGTTTTTTGGCCAGGAACATTGCTGTTTCAGAAAAATTGGGAGAATTCTCTCTATTTGATTAGAGAGAACTTTCACAAAACCCAAAAAATTTCCACTTTAGGACCTAAAAATCTCCCCGCGCGGGTTCTAGGTTGCTACCACCTAAAGCGGAAATACCGCAATGAAGGAATTTTAAGAATTCCCTCTAAATCGAATAGAGAGAATTCTCCTAATATTCGCGAAACAGGAATGTTCCCGTTTTGCGATCCGTCGCCCGATCGATCAGTCGATGAATCGCCATAAAATACCAGCTGATCAAAATTACATGGAACTGTCAAGAAAATCGTCAACGAAACGATAAGCGCAGGCCGATCCATCGGCCGATATCGATATCGGGCGACGGATCGGCCGATCGATCGGTGTGTGTATGGCACGTTTAAGCGCTGATACTAATCACTGCAGTTTTAAGTATAATAGCCGCCATACATTATCCGATCTGTCGTCCGATCGATCGGCCGATGGATCGCCACAAAATATCTGCCGATCTCCACTGCACACACACAGCGATTTTCGTGCGATGCGATAACGAATGACAATTCAAAAAATAGGTTATGATTCACTCCCAATCCAACCTAGATTCATTTTTGTTAACTATTTGGATGTGTGTGGTATTTTCGTATACCACATATTTGATATTTCAATTGCAGTGCCATTTAAATCATAAGAATCCTTGAAATTTCGTAATTTAATAATTTGGTAATTTGACATTCACTTGCGATAATCACATACACTATCCAATCGATCGTCACCAATCGATCGCACGAAGATCGCACAAAAATATCGGCAGATCAAAATTGATCGGCCGATCGGTGCGATTTCCACATACACAGGCCGATCCATCGGCCGATATCGATTTCGGGCGACGGATCGGCCGATCGATCGGTGTGTGTATGGCACGTTTAAGGCTGCGCGCAAGTTGGCACACGTTCGCGTGTCGTGTTCATGCTTTGAAGAGAGAGTATATGAGGAAGTGAAAAAGAGCGAGAGAAACGGCACAAGTGAGGAAGTAGGAAGGGGGATGGAAATTTGACATCTCTTTTGCTCTATATGGACCGGGCGGGTGTTCCGCGGCAGAGAGACAGACTGGAATGTTATTGTTCCAGTTGGAAAAGTAGGAGAGGGGATGACATCTCACGTGCTTCCTGTGCTTTTATATAGACTGCGCGGGTGTTGCGCAGTGGAGGGCGTGAGTCTCTCTGTTTACTTTTTACGACTGGAATTGCTTCAAGTAGTTTAGTGTTGAGTATATGCGGATTGCTCCTCCATAGTTATTCTCTATGCGTTCACGTGTTTTATGTCAAACGGTTTGAGTTTATGGTTTGCAACCAAAGGTGCGAATCTGTTAATTTGATAGATGCTCGGCTGTTGTCGTATCACCAAATTGGATTCATTATTGTCTATTAACGCCAATAATTTAGTATGAAATGTGTGTTTATGCACATCCTACTACTCCCCAGTCGTTTGCTTTGCCACTGAATTCTTACCTAAAGGCTGGTATTCAAATCGCGTGAAATGGAAAAATTGACAGCAGCACTTTTCATCGGCGAAATGGTTCGTGGAAAAAAGGGCGTGGAACATATAATTTTTGCACTTTTCACCCGATCTGTGTACCGGTGAAATGAAATATTAGCACCGCAAGAAACATTTACACCGATTACTTTCTTAACTAATCTAGCGCTCAACTGTAAATAACACCGGGAAAACACAACAAAACCTGAATGACACCGACAGAGACATTTGGCACGAGAAAAAATTTCATCCTCGTGGAATCCACAAACTTGACTTTTCACTTCAAGGTAGTACACAGATCACGTGGAATGAAATTTAAGTTCCACACAATTTCACGTCTGTTTTCATTGGGGAAAAATGTTGCGATTTTGTATGGGATTTCACGGCACTTTTCATTCCACGCGATCTGAGTACCGGCCTTAATTATCCATTTTAAAGCACAATAATGAACTCAATTTGTTGATACGACAATAGCCGAGCATTTGTTATATTGACAGATTCGTGTCTTTGGTTGGAAACTATAGATTCAAGCCGTTTGACATAAAACACGTGAACGCGACACGCGAACGTGAGCCAACATGAGTTACGCACCGATCCTAATATAGATAAGGATGCATTGAGTCGTACATGCATCAGTAGATATGTACTCGCATCTGTACTGAACCTTGTACAGATGTTCAACAGATGTGTCATTACGAGATATGCACATTGAACTGCATTGTATTGAATATGTGTTAGGATAGTTAAAGTAAAATAGATAATAAACATAGATAATGATTCATAGTATAGGAATAGTATAAATAGATTTAAGAAAACTGTATTGGGAGAGTTGCGAATAAATTGTAAACGAGACAAGTTGTGTGTTTGAGTATTGATCGTAGATCTCTGTGTTTAACTCATGCGCGCAGCCTAACAATGCTTTTCTGGCTTAAAAGCGCGTTGACACGATCAAACTACGGTTTGACAAACCACCTACTTGAACGTGTCAACCCCTTGTCAAACTGGTTTGATGTCTTGTGCTTTAAGAGCGCGTTGACATAATCAAACTACAATTTGACAAACTAGCATTTGATGAAAACTTGAGACAGAGAAACAGAAGCACAAGACATCAAACCAGTTTGACAAGGGGTTTACACGTTCAAGTAGGTGGTTTGTCAAACCGTAGTTTGATCATGTCAACGCGCTTTTAGCGCAGTATTTGACGGATTAGACTACTTCTCAGATCCGGAGCGGACCATTTTCATGACAGTTGCCCGTACAAATTTTACCGGAGGGGAAGGCATACGAAGAACAATTCGAGACATTTCAAAACCTGATTCGTTCGCAGAAACGCAGCACAAAGTATATGAAAACAGTCACTACGTTTAGACCGCGGGACTATCTTGGAGATCTAACTAAATCGATCTAACTTTCGACGATATAAACGTATCGATCTAGTTAGTTTTGGACTTGGCTTATCTCTACTTGCGATGCGGAACTGAACTAAAAAAATTGGGACTATGTCGCTGTCATCGCTAATGTTGACTCGGTGGTTGACGTTTCCTTTCTTGTCGTTTTTTTTTTGTTCGGCGTTTGCTTTGTTTGAAATTTTAGGAAAGCAGTGCGTGATCACGGGCAGGAAAAGTCTTTTTCTGTCGTAAAATTTATATCTGTAAAATAGAAGAAGAAGAAGAAGCACCTCTCCGTATGGTCGGTATAAACGCTCCACCAAGAAGTACTAACACTAAAATGATTTAGTTAAATCGCCTTTTAGTTCCACGGTCTAAACGTAGCCAGTGTCGACACGGTGTCAAAACGGTCCAAAACTGAAACGCAGCCATTGAATGCACTCCTCAAACTTAACCACGCCTTGTAATTTTAGACACCAGCTGCTCCGTGCTGCCACACCAGCTGTCGTTGGTGTTTGGTATTATTTCTTATTTACATTTGAACGTTTTCTGCCGAACACGATATCCCTGGAATTATGGAAGAAATTATCGTAAAAGAAGAATATACGGGGGACGATTTCGAAGATGACTTGATAAGCCTTTTACAAGCCCCCGAAATTGCACGGAAATGTGGAGAAGTGTTCTTGGGTCAAAGCGACACATTCACTTTTGTGTGTTTACAGTGCCTTCAAAGATTTTCTGATCTTCACAGTTTCGGAGAACATATACGCGATGTCCATTCACTTCCTCGAGCCGATACGGTCGTATCGGTTACAATTGAAGACGAGGTAAGTCTCCTAAAGACCGAACTTCCAGACGAGAATGAAACAGGACACGAGCTGGAATATTTCGTGGTACGTTCTATAATAATTAACTACTGTTACTAAACCTAGTATTCGATTGATTCTTTCCATTACGTACATTGCAGAAAGAGGAGGATAATATACATAGGACAAAAACACTAAATGCTCAGCCTGTTTCTAAACATTCCGATGAAGCCGATTTTTATAGCACGAGAACACTAAACGCTCTGCCCGTTTCTAAAGATTGCGAAGAAGTCGATCAATCAAATGATTCAGGCGAACCAAAGCCCCTTAAAAGGAGGCAAAGCAATAAAAGAAAGCCGGGCAAATCGTATTGCTGCTTCTCGTGTGGTGGGATTTTCGCAGCATTCGAAAAATATGTCAAGCACTATCGCGTTGAACATCCGGAGATGATAGAAAATAACGAGCTCATTACCACTGAATCATGCAATGAAACGGCATTTGTCCCTAAAGTACCAGATGAAATGGTGTGCAAATATTGTCTTAAAGTATTTGTTGAGACGGCTGCGTATCACACACATATGGAAAACAGTCATATAAAAAAACAATATTCCTGCATCCACTGTACGACGACCTTCAAATGTCGAAAAGCACGAGATTATCACATTGACGCACACGAGGGCAATCGACGATTTCAGTGCCCCCATTGCCCCAAAGCATTTTCACATCCCAACAATCTGCGGAGTCATGTCCACATTCACTTAAACATTAAGCCATATTCTTGTCAATATTGTGGACAGAAATATGTCCAACATTCGGCTTTAAAAATTCACGAGCGCATTCATACACGAGAGAGACCGTATCAGTGCGATGAGTGTGGCATGTTGTTTATAGCACAAATAAAGTTGACCGATCACATGCGACGGCACAAGAATATAAAGAATTACAAATGTCCGCATTGCGAAAAGGCTTTCTCTTCGTCCAGTATACTGAATGGTCACATACTAACGCATACGCGGGAGACCCCGTTCAGCTGTGATATTTGCAATCAGAAATTCAGAGCAAAGGCTTCCTTGCGATCGCACAAACTGCTACACTCAGACGAAAAGAAGTATGAATGCCAAGTGTGCGGTAAAACATTTGCCCAACGTCCAGGCTTGTATTCACATATGAAGTCGCATGGGACGATTAAATAAAATATTTCCAAATTCTCAATTAGAAATTAAATATAAATAAATATATCCATACACAATATTGCTTGTTTCTATAGTTGGGGAATTGTACACAGAGGCGCCGACTGTGGTGGTGGTGTTTTTGGTTGACTGTCGAATTTCCTTGTTGTGTTAACTTTTTGTGGTGGTATCCTCACAATAAACTGATGCAATTAATGTATTTCTAGCACTTAAAAACAAATAATAAATAACTGGCGCAACAGTCCATGGCCTCGAGATGAGTTAGCATCATCTCATTTTCTAGATCGTGACGGTATGTCTTGAGGTGTGTGATCAGCAACATACTCAACCGAGTTATTTACCCCATAAATGGGTACTCATTTAGCAGCTGAGTGGGCTCATAGTCCGACACGTAAACCCTCTTTTTTTATCGAAAACTCCCGCATTCAGTAGGAATCGAACCGGGACCCAGTGCGTAGGAGGCGAACGTGCTGGGGAGGTTATGGATGTTTTTAAACTTTTAAATGCATCCTGTCAGGCTTGATTCCATACGAAATTCGGATGTTTTCTTAATAAATTGTTTAGAGGCTTGGCTATTGCAGCAAAAGCCTTTACGAAGCGTCTGTAATAATTACAGATAGCAATGAATCTTCTAACTTAATCGACATTGGTAGGAATGCGGCAATTGTTTACAACCTTACCCTTATCTGGGTCAGCGGTAGCACCGTTACTTGTAATCAAATGACCCAAGTAAACTACTTCTAATTTTAAAAAGTTACATTTTTTAGGTTTGCATTGTGGTGTTTCAATGAACACCAGAATACTATAATGTCATCCACGTAGAGGAATGCATTAGAATCAAGGCCAGCTAGTGCTATGGTCAACATGCGTAGAAAACTTAGATGAGATTTTTAGGCCAAAAGGTGGTCGCTTAAGTTTTTTATGTCTATCACTCGTAGAAAATGTCGTTAAGGGTCTAGATGGTTCATGTAATTCGATTTAGTGGAATGAGCTAGCCATATCGAGCGTAGTGAAGTATTTTGCTCTACCAATTCGATCTAAAACATCTAATTGGATAGTGAATAATTTCATTTATTATATACAAAGATACCAGTGAATAACAATCATCTTATCATCTAATTGAGTTAATGGGAATCTATAATTTACCAATTTTTTATCTAGTTGCCTAAAGTCAACTACAATCGAGAACGGATAAATGCAAAACGCTTAAGTGCAAAAACCGCATTACTGCAAAATATATAAAAGCCCGGTATTTTTTCAACTATTTTTCATAATGTCTCTATAAGTGCACAACGCATAAGTGCAAAACACGCTTAAGGGGACATGAGCACTTGCAAATTCCCAATGAAAACTACACAACTTCAACATCCCTTTTCTCAGCCCCACTTAATATTTTTGTCCGTTTTTTCTACTGTTTTGTCATATTGTCGACATTAATTCGGTCGAAGATTTGAACCGTGCGATTTTTTTTTTTTTTTTTTTAAGTGAAGAACAAAAATCGTTTTTTTTATGTTTTCAAACACAGATTACTCAGAGACCAGTAAATATTATCAATTTTTCTTCGATCAGATCATAGAAATTATTATCTATATCTATAAAAGTGAATGTTTGACAGAAGCACAAGACATCAAACCAGCTTGACAAGGGGTTGACACGTTCAAGTAGGTGGTTTGTCAAATCGTAGTTTGATTGTGTCAACGCGCTTTTAGGGTTTTGTAAAAAAAAACATAACCCTTATGAAATCGGTCATGCGTCCGTCTGTCTGTCCATGAAATATCTCACGAACCGCTGAGGAATTTGGAATGGATTAAATGAATTAATACCAATTGGTGGTCATGTTAAAAAAACGTAGTTCAGCTGTTGGTGATAAACTTCTTCTTTTTGTACTTTAATATCCAACAACTTCTATAGATAACATCTTAACACAGACGATACTACACCAGCCTATATCAAAAATTGCAGACTTCCACATGCGCATACAGTTGAGATAAATATACAGGTACAAGATTTGTTCGATAAGGACATAATTGAATCTTCTATCAGTCCTTACAGCTCTCCAATGCTTATTGTGCCTAAAAAATCAGAAGAAAACAGAAAAATGGTGACAAGTAGTTGACTTTAGGCAACTAAATAAAAAATTGGCAAATGATTAATTCCCATTAACTCAATTAGATGATGTTATATTACGTTTACACTATCCGCAGATTACTTCATCTGCGCCGGCTGATTTAATCTGGAACTGTCAAATACATACAATTTTAAACTCACCACACCCAGATTAAGCAGCAGATGAAGTAATCTGGGGATAGTGTAAACGTAATTTTAGATGATGTGATTAGATGTGTTATATTACGTTTACACTATCCCCAGATTACTTCATCTGCGCCAGCTGAGATAATCTGCGACTGTCAAATACATACAATTTTGAACTCACCACACCCAGATTACGCAGCAGATGAAGTAATCTGGGGATAGTGTAAACGTAATATTAGATCGAATTGGTAGAGCAAAATATTTCACTACGCTCGATATGACTAGCTCATTCCATTAAATCGAATTACATGAACCATCTAGACCCTTAACGGCGTTTTCTACGAGTAATGGACATTACCAATTTAATATTACGTTTACACTATCCCCAGATTACTTCATCTGCGCCAGCTGAGATAATCTGCAACTGTCAAATACATACAATTTTAAACTCACCACACCCAGATTAAGCAGCAGATGAAGTAATCTAGGGATAGTGTAAACGTAATATAAGCGACCAAATTTTGGCCTAATAGTTTTCGACGCATGTTGACCATAGCACTAGCTGGCCTTGATTCTAATGCATTCCTCTACGTGGATGACATTATAGGATTCGGGTGTTCACTGAAACACCACAATGCAAACCTAATATAATATTACGTTTATATTACGTTTACACTATCCGCAGATTACTTAATCTGCGCCGGCTGATTTAATCTGGAACTGTCAAATACATACAATTTTAAACTCACCACACCCAGATTAAGCAGCAGATGAAGTAATCTGGGGATAGTGTAAACATAATATAATTGAGGCATTCAAACACTTAAGGAAATACAATTAAAAACTAAACCCAGAAAAATGTAACTTTTTAACATCAGAAGTAGTTTACCTGGGTCATTTGATTACCAGTAACGGTGCTACCATAGAGGAAGTGTTACCGCTGACCCAGATAAATGTAATATTACGTTTACACTATCCCTAGATTACTTCATCTGCGCCAGCTGAGATAATCTGCGACTGTCAAATACATACAATTTTGAACTCACCACACCCAGATTACGCAGCAGATGAAGTAATCTGGGGATAGTGTAAACGTAATATAAGGGTGTTGCCAATTGCCCCATTCCCACCAATGTCGATGAAGTCCGAAGATTCATTGCTTTCTGTAATTATTACAGACGCTTCGTAATTCGGATTTTGCTGCAATAGCCAAGCCTTTGAACAATTTATTAAGAAAACACGTATGAAATCAAGCCTGTCAGGATGCATTTAAAAGTCTAAAGACATCCATAACCTCCCCACCAGCTCTACAATACCAACGCAGTGGTTGCGCCATCGTATCCTCAATCCAGTGGTCGGCGACTGATGGCGGCGAGTCCCCGGTATTTGTGCGTTCCGTGTTTAGTTTTCGTTTTCCGCGTTCAGTGTTTATTTGCAAGTGTCACCACACACTGTCGAACTCGAGCTCGAACTCGAACCTAGTACAAGTGGACCGGTTTTCTTGACACCTACGCGAAGTGCATGTGTGTGTCAGAGGACATTTATACCAGGTTCGTGCTCGAGTTCGACAGTGTATGGTGACACTTAGTAAACTTTCATCTAGTGATTCGAGAAAACAAATACGTGCGCGATGAAAGTGTGTCGTGCGGTCAAAAGATGTATTTTGTCAAGTGTGAACTGTTCCACGATACTCTGTGACTGATCCCCGGGGCTGCGGCTTCTACCAAATTGCTGAAGTGTCCAGAAAGTGTGTTTTTAGAGGACTAAAATGTCGTCTGACGCAATTCCAATTGTAAACATATGTCGTGCCGGGGACATCGTCGTGTGCAGTCACTGCCTTGGCGAAGGAAATAATGACGTACACGATCAGCTGAGCGCAGGCCTGTCTATCTAGATGGCGTTGACAATACCCAAATTTTGACGAGTTTGTCCATACTACCGATGCGTCAGATTACGCATTAGGAGCAATTTTGTCTCCTCAAGGAGACATAGGCCCAGGTCTACGCACCCAGTAGATATGAACATCAACTGAATAAGCCTATAATTGAGAAAGAACTATTTACTATCCACTGGGGATTACCGACCATCGCCCGCTAGTATCACTGTTCGTAAATAAGAACCCATATTAACTAGAATTAGGATATACCTTATGGATTATGATCCATATAGTGTTCAAGCAAGGAAAGATTAATTCTGATGCTCGTTCCAGAATAAGACTAGATTCGCAATCATTCAAAAATATGATTCCTAAGACCATAAATGTTGTAACCCGTAGTACAATAAATTGAATCCATTATCAATCCATTTTTAAGTGCAAGAAATATATTAATTGCATGTTTATTGTGAGGATACCATCACAAAAAGTCCACACAACAAGGAAATCCGACAGTCAATCAAAAACACCACCACTACAGTCGGCATTTATGTGTACAGCATATTCCCCAACTATAGAAACAAGCAATATTGTTTATGGATATATTTATTTATATTTAATTTCTAATTGAGAATTTGGTAATATTTTATTTTATCGCCCCATGCGACTTCATATGTGAATACAAGCCTGGACGTTGAGCAAATGTTTTACCGCACACTTGGCATTCATACTTCTTTTCGTCTGAGTGTAGCAGTTTATGTGAGCGCAAGGCAGCTTTTGCTCTGAATTTCTGATTGCAAATATCACAGCTAAACGGGGTCTCTCGCGTATGCGTTAGTATGTGACCATTCAGTGTACTGGACGAAAAGAAAGCCTTTTCACAATGCGGACATTTGTAGTTCTTTATGTTCTTATGCCGCCGCATGTGATTCGTTAATTTTATTTGAGCTATAAACGACATGCCACACTCATCGCACTGATACGGTCTCTCTCGTGTATGAATGCGCTCGTGAATTTTTAAAGCCGAATGTTGGACATATTTCTGTCCACAATATTGACAAGAATATGGCTTAATGTTTAAATGAATGTGGACATGATTCCGCAGATTGTTGGGATGTGAAAATGCTTTGGGGCAATGGGGGCACTGAAATCGCCGATTGCCCTCGTGCGCGTCAATGTGGTAGTCTCGTGAATTTCGATTTCTGAAGGTCATCGTACAGTGGATGCAGGAATATAGTTTTTTTGGATGACCATTTTCCATATGTGTGTGATACGCCGCTGGCTCGACAAAGACTTTAAGACAATATTTGCACACCATCTCATCTGGTACCTTAGGGACAAATGCCGATTCATTGCAGGATTCATTGGTAATGAGCTCGTTATTTTCTATCATCTCCGAATGTTCGACACGATAGTGCTTAAAATATTTTAAGAATGCTGTGAAAATTCTACCGCACGAGAAACAGCAATAGGATTTTTGTTTTCTTTTACTGCTTTGCCTCTTTTTCAGAGGCTTTGGTTCATGGTCACTGGAATCATCTGATTGATCGACTGCCTCGCAATGTTCAGAAACGGGCGGATTATTTAGCGTTTTCGTGGTATGTAAATCGTCCTCTTCTATCTGGAACGTACGTAATTTAAGGAATGAATCGAATACTAAATTTAGTAATTGCATTTTATAGGACGTACCACAAAATACTCCATTTCGTGTCCTGTTTCATTCTTGTCGGAAAGTTCGCTCGTTAGGAGGCTTACCTCGTCTTCAATTGTAACAGATACGAGTGTCTCGGCTTGAGGAAGTGGATGGATATCGCGTACATGTTCTCCAAAACACTGAAGATCAGAAAATCTTTGTAGGCACTGTGAACACACAAAAGTGAATGTGCCGTGCTGACCCAAGAACACTTCTCCGCATTTTCGTGTAATGTCGGGGGTTAGTGAAAGATTGTTCAAGTCATCTTCGAAATCGTCCCCCATATATTCTTCGTTTACGATAATTTCTTCCATAATTCCAGGGATACTGTGTTCGCCCGAACTTCCAAATATAAACATCAATGGCAGTGGTGTGGCAGCCAGCAGCAGCTGATGTTTGACATAACATGGCATAGTTAAGTTTAAATGGATGGGTTCGTTCAGAAGTTACCGTAGAGCACGAAATGCGCGCGAACAGTTCCGCAACTTGTCGGCTATGCAGTTTCTGCCTCCTGAACGCGCCTCTTGTTGACACCACTGCCAAAGGGGAACTAGATCTAGAGAAACTAGATAAGAGGTGGAACTCAGCACAACTGAGACGATGGTTGTTCCTATTGGATTTGTTGCATATGTATTGAATTCCACTGTCGGTACACAATAGAATTGCGGAAAGCAGATAGCAAAACCACCGCGTCATATGTTTCCGTTTACCAGAAAGAGATAAGACTATCACAGCAGATCGATCGGGTAATACCAAAAGTGTGTTCATTCTCTTGTTTTTCGATTCTGGCAATACTAAATATCTGTCAATGTTGAGGCACTCTGATGCACTCGTCTGCCGCCGTATCGTTTCGCATCGACCTGTCGTTCAGTTTAGCCAAGTCAGCGGTCGGGTTAACACCGCAAAAAACATACACAAATGTACATAATTGGACACTTGGAATAAATGAGTCAAAACATATATCCTCAGTATTCTTTTTATTTCAATTTCGCCGTGCCGCCACATTCGTTTTTTTGCGTAACCCGCCGTCGCCGACTTACCAATTTCGTATCGCCTTGGTCGTCGCCGTCGCGCTGTCGTTTTAAACATTAGTGTTTCATAATTCCCATAGACAAAGGAAAGTTTTCGACAGTGAATTTACCGCTCGTAATAAACTGTGTCGTGCAAATTTAGTGACAAATAACTGTGTACGGACACTACAGTTTTGCCAAATAACAGTTGCCTTCAGACAATACAGTTACATATCGCAACACTTGTTCTAGGCTCGTGCCCATGTGTGTTTAGTTTGTCGCCGCCGCTATAGAATTTTCGAGTTGCGTGCAAGTATTCGCTGGACAGTTTTTCGTTGCCGCCACCGCTTCGAAGTCGAAATCATTAGCAGGAGTTGTTTAGCTACAATAATTTGGACTTGCTAGCTGTTCCTTTCCTGGACGATACAGTTTCACTTAGCTACACACGCGTGTTAGTGTCGACTCATTTGTACCGTTATCGTCGCAGCTGGTGTTATTAAAACGGTGCTGTAGTCTACAGACGCCATGCCGAAAACTAGACAGACAACGAGACACGGATCGACAACGTCCCAAAATGGCAGTGAAAGCGATGATGACACCGACACCTCAGTAGTACGGCCGATTGGAAATACAGCCGATGTTATGTCGGACATTGCGTCCAGTATGGCAGCGCTTCAGAAACTTGTCGAAGAAGTAAAACGACAGGGAGAAGAGACTAACAACAAAATTAATGCCATGCGCGTTCAGCAAGATCAGACCAACAATGAGATCAACGTTGTGCGCGACCAGCTAAATGCCAAAATCTCCAAATTAACGCTGAATCCGTCATTGTGCAAGGCTCAGTCCTCAATGTCGACCGATAAAATTGAGCAAATAGCACACGACACGCCAGCCTTGTCATCGTCTCCAAATATATCGCCGCCTAATGCCTTTGACCAGTCTTCGTCGTCGTCGTCGAAACATACGCCGACAAGTGCGGTTGGTGGCGGCAGTACTAGCCACAGCTACAACCTGTATCCATTGCCTGATTTCGATGGAAAATTGGAAGAGTGGCCCCTCTTTTACGCCACCTTTATCGACACGACAGCCGAGTTCAAATACAATAACAAGCAGAACTTAATTCGACTGAACAAAGCGTTACATGGGAATGCAAGGGACGCAGTCGTCTCTCTTTTAATCTATCCGGATGATGTGTCAGAGGTCATAGAAGAGCTTCAATTTAATTTCGGTCGCCCAGAGTTACTTGTCCGCTCACAACAGGAGAAAATTGCAAAGATGGCCGCCATACCCGAAAACCGATTGGATGCTATTTTATTGTTGTCTAACCAAGTGCGCAACATGGTTGCACTATTTAAATCATCGAATTGCTCACATCATCTGTTAAACACCACGCTGCTAGATCAGCTGATCAGCAAGTTGCCACCGTCGAAGCAGTTTGCGTGGGCCGAGTATGCCACCAGCTTGGTAACAGGTCCGACAATCGAAACATTCTCGCTTTGGATTTCCAAACTTGCCAGAGTCGTCAGCGTTATGTCATCAAATGCCACCGTCGTCCCACGTTTTAATCAGCAGCCGCCATCACAGCAACGACCCTCACAAGCCACCCGTCGCGTGTTGCATAGTAATGACGTAAAGCCCGAAGCCGTTAGTTTCGTATGTCCCGTGTGCCAGGGATCTCATTGTATTACGAATTGCCAATTGTTTGCTGCGCGTTCGACAGACGAGAAGTGGAAAATTGTCAAAGAGAATCGTCTCTGCTTTGGATGTCTTAAAAAGGGACATAGCTTAATCGATTGTCAGGACAAGGAGATCTGCAACATCGATGCCTGTAAGAGAAAACACAACCGACTACTTCATTCCGACAATACTTCAAGCCCGCAGGAATCAAATCTTAATCCGGCCGCACATGTATTCAGTTGCCGCCCCAGTAGCCGTATCAATCAATTATTCAAAATTGTTCCTGTAATTATATCCGGACCATTGGGAAGCTTATCCGTCTACGCCATGTTCGACGAAGGATCGTCCATTTCCTTATTGGAAAACCACGTCGCAGTCGCATTGGGATTAAGAGGTCAATCCATGTCAATTACACTTCAGTGGTACGGTGACGAGACGAAAACAGAAAGAGTGCGTAAGACAGTTGTCGGGATAAAAGGAACGTTCAGTGGAGCCAAACCGTATAACTTATCAAATGTTTACGCCGTGTCCGAACTTAACCTGCCAAGACAATCCTTTCACGCTGAGGAGTTCGCCCACTTGAATACAATTCCAGTCGCCAGTTATCAAGACGCCAAACCGGTCATACTTCTGGGTCTCGATAACGCATTCTTGGGAGTACACGATGATGTTGCTGAAGCCGGAACAGAGCAGCCTATTGCCATAAAGACGAAACTTGGATGGGTAGTCTTTGGACCATCCAATTCAACAGCCAATCGAGTTCCAACCGTATTGCACATTCGAGAGTCGCAGACCATGAACAATATCAATAAGTTGGTCGAGGAATACTTCAGCATCGAGAATTTTGGAGTGCGCAGCTCAAACGTTGTGCTGGAATCAGATGACAACCGCCGAGCCCGTGAAATACTGGAGAAAACGACGAAGAGATGTCAACAGCGTTTTGAAACTGGTCTTCTATGGCGTGAGGATGAAGTTAAACTCCCTCCAAGCTACGAGGTGGCGATGAAACGTCTGCTTAAGACCGAAAGGAAAATGTCCGCTGATCTTTTATACGCAGAATGCTACAAGCGTGAGATCGCCAAATATGTCGAGAAGGGATACGCCAAATTGCTATCACCACAGGAAGCTAATATCAACAGTCCAGGGACATGGTACCTGCCGCACTTTGGTGTCATCAACCCTAACAAGCCGGGTAAGCTGCGCATTGTTTTTGACGCCGCTGCCACTGCAAACAACGTATCGCTAAACGCCAGCTTACTGAAGGGACCAGAGCACGCAAAGCCATTAATTGATGTGCTCTACAAATTTCGCCAGGGAGCTGTCGCCGTCGCCGGGGACATTCAAGAGATGTTCTTACAGATTCGCATACGTGAGGCGGATCAGGACGCTCAACGATTCCTGTGGAGAGATGGTAACAAGGATCAGCCAATGAGGACATATGTCATGACTTCAATGATATTTGGAGCAATCTGCTCGCCGTGTTGCGCCGAATTCATTAAAAACAGAAACGCCCGCGAGTTCAAGCATCTAATGCCAAGAGGAGCCGCCGCAATCATTGAGAAAACCTATGTCGATGATTTTGTCAGTAGTTTTGTCGACGAGAGGGAAGCCGAAGAAGTCACGTTAGAAGCAATTGAGATAAATGCCAAGGCCGGTTTCAATCTTCGTGGTTTTGTTTCCAACTGCAAGGAGTTGCAGTCGAGATTGAATGGAAACCAGCCAGTCAACAACAAGATGGTCGCCATGGAACGTCAGGCTCAGGCCGACAAAGTACTCGGTCTTTTCTGGAACATCGAGATGGATACTTTGGAGTTTCACTTTCAATTTCACAAAGTGCCACGCCAAGTCCTAGATGTCGAACGCCCACCGACCAAGAGGGAAATGTTAGGAGTCGTCATGTCCATTTACGATCCATTTGGTCTGCTCGCCAACTACACTATATTTTCGAAATTATTGATGCAAGCTACATGGAAACTGCAGATTCAGTGGGACGAGCCTTTGCCACACAAGCTATTTGTACAATGGAAAAATTGGTGGCGAGAATTCCAAAAAGTGAGAGAGTTTTCGGTGGCCAGATGTTATTCGCCTTTGCTGTCAGCTGCTGATGAAGTGCAATTGCATATTTTTGTCGATGCCAGTTCAAGTGCATACGCCGCCGCCACATATATCCGAGTCAAGAAGAAGGGTGACATCGACGTCTCACTTGTTGCCGCTAAATCGAGGTGTGGACCACCTAAGGGAATGACGGTGCCCCGCCTAGAATTGCAAGCTGCCGTACTAGGTTGCCGTCTAAGCGAATCAATCCGTCGATGCCTGGAGTGTAAGATACACAATATCACGTTTTGGAGTGATTCGAAAACAGTCGTGTCATGGATTCGATCTAGAACTCGAGAATATAAACAATTCGTCGCATGCCGTATCGCTGAAATTCTAACTGTGTCAGCAATCAGCCAGTGGCGTTGGTTGCCAACGAGATTAAATGTAGCTGATGAAGCAACAAGAGCCAAATTACCGAGTCAGTATTCGAAGTGGATTAGTGGTCCAGACTTTTTGCATCAAGATGAGGAGTTTTGGCCTCAAGAAACCGGTGAGATGGAATCAGAACATTGCAATGATGAAGAGATAGTCAGACGAGTTTTATTATTGGAGAGTAGCCATACTTTTCCAGTCAAGTACGAGAACTATTCATCATACCATAAGATGCTACGCTCCTTTGCATGGATTAGACGTTTCGTGACTAACTGCCGATTGTCGAAGAACCGCCGTCAGAAAGGAGAACTTACTGTCATGGAAATAACTCAAGCCGAAATCGACATATGCCGTCAAATACAAATGGAAGAGTTTGCACATGACTTTGATCATTTACGCCGTACCGGATGTGTCGCACGTGATAGCAGTTTGCGAAAATTAACACCGTTTATTGCCGAAGGAGATGTTCTGAGGGTCAATGGACGAATTGACGCCGCCTATTGTCTGCCAGTGACAGCCCGTCAGCCAATTATCCTACCTAAAGTACATCCTGTGTCACATCTTATCGTCGCAAGTCATCATCAGAAACGCCATCACCAGAACGACCACTTAGTGATCAATGAGATACGCCAAAGATTTTGGATACCGAATTTGCGCTCGGTACTAAAATACGTCAAACGAAGATGTCCACCGTGCATAGCCAGCAGAGCTCAGCCATCCGTGCCATTGATGGGACAACTACCGCCCGATCGCCTTACGCCCTACGTACGCCCCTTCAGTTACACCGGAGTGGATTACTGCGGGCCTTTCTTTGTCGCTATTGGTCGTCGACGTGAAAAGAGATGGGTGGCATTGTTCACATGTCTCACCACGCGAGCAGTGCACCTTGAAGTCAGCAACGAACTTTCGACGGACGCATTCCTGTTATGCTTTCGGAATTTTATGAATCGTCGTGGAACGCCAATTCGCATAAGAAGTGACAATGGTACGAACTTCGTCGGAGCCCAGAAGGAGCTATTGCCGAAAAATCGCCTATTTGATCCTGACGAAATTCAGCGAAACCTAGCAAGGGATAATATCGAATGGATCTTCAATTGCCCAGCTAACCCCAGTGCAGGAGGATGTTGGGAACGACTCGTCCAGTGTGTAAAACGACTTTTAGCTCGAACGCTAAAAGATGAAGCACCACGTCTCGAAATATTTCAAAGTGTCATCATTGAAGCTGAAAACATCATTAACAGCCGCCCTTTAATGGCTGAATTATAATCTGCGCGAACAACGCGGCTTCTGCTGTCAAATAAAGTTGAACCAATGTATTTCATATGGCGATAAGTATACTGTGCGCGAACAACACGTCGCTCACGTCGCAAAAGTTGAGACGAGTTCAACTTTGTCGCAATCAACGAGCCGCGAAATATCAATTCACAATAGGCATGTGGTTTAAAACTGTGGGTGATCATTTGTTTTGTTGTAAGTTACTGTTATGTGTTTGGAAGTGTATATTTCTATTCTTAATTCAAAAAAGTGTTTCAAGTTTGTTAGGAAGCCAGTTTTTCACAGCTCGAATGTGTCAAAAGAACGCGAACAAGAGATTTGACTATAACTGGCTGAACAGCTGATTTTTGTTGGCTGCGACTTGTGGACGTAATTCGCGCACAGTATAATTCCGAGGTAACCGATTTGCCAGTCTCGTCTGAAGATGAAGAACCACTGACGCCAAACCATTTCCTGCTCGGATGCCTGAACTCGACTCAAACGCCATCGCAAGACGAGGGGAACGTCTGTCTTAAAAAACAGTGGAAGATAGCGCAAAATCTTAAGGATCGGATTTGGAAAAGATGGATTGCGGAGTACCTGCCACAGCTTCTACGTCGGCCAAAGTGGACGGAAAGGGTCGAGCCACTAAAACCAGGACAGCTAGTAATCGTCTGCGATCCTAGCATGCCCCGAAGCCAGTGGGCTAAGGGAGTAGTCACGGAAGTACACCCCGCTAAGGATGGCCAAATTCGCTCAGCAGAAGTACGTACCAGCCGAGGAGCCATACGACGTCCAGCATCAAAGCTAGCCGCTTTGGTATTTGATTTGAATCCTCAGCCCAGTAAGGATTCACGGGGGGCGGGATGTTGAGGCACTCTGATGCACTCGTCTGCCGCCGTATCGTTTCGCATCGACCTGTCGTTCAGTTTAGCCAAGTCAGCGGTCGGGTTAACACCGCAAAAAACATACACAAATGTACATAATTGGACACTTGGAATAAATGAGTCAAAACATATATCCTCAGTATTCTTTTTATTTCAATTTCGCCGTGCCGCCACATTCGTATCGCACGCATACAGGGAAATCTAACCAAAACCATGCACGCACACATACGTAACCTATCCACCGTGTTACTTAACAATCGCAACTAAAACTGATTGGGCCCAATTTGACTTTTGAGCAGCTGTTCGGGATAGCTTTTGTCCTTATCGCTCTAAAGGTCCATTTCTTCCTAATTGTAGCTGTCGTTTTCAGCTCAACGGGGTAAGTTTGTGTGCGTTGGAGTAAGTGCGTCCCTGTCTACAAAATTATTTGTACTGAGGTCCACTCTTATCTAGTTCCTCTATGCTAGATCCACTGTCGGTACACAATGGAACTGCGCACAACCACCGCCTCATATGTTTCCGTTTACAAGAAAGAGATAAGACTATATGCTATCTGCTTTCAGCAATTCCATTGTGTACCGACAGTGGAATTCAATACATATGCAACAAATCCAATAGGAACAACCATTGTCTCAGTTGTACCAAAGATGATTGATAATTCAACAAGAGTTATCACTCCATATAACTTTCCCCTCTGCCAGGAGATTTGTATGTATTGATAAACTGTATAAACTTCACAAGAAAGCTGACTCCGCCTCCGGCAGTAGATTAGTATGTATTGATTCTCTTGTGTATCTATACTGTGTAGTTTATACTATGTTTATACAATTTGTCAATACATACAAATCTCCTGGCAGAGGCGAAACTTCTATGGAGTGATAACTCTTGTGGAATCTATACTACAATATTTGGTTGTACTGAGTTCCACCTCTTATCTAGTTCCTCTAGTGCGGCTTCGACCAAATTGCTGCAAGTGTCCAGAAAGTGTGTTTTTAGAGGACTAAAATGCTGTCTGATGCAATTCCAATTGTAAAAATATGTCGGCGGCGATGACAGATCTACCTGTTGTTGTTCTTGCTGCCACCGCTGCTGCTGCGTTCAATCTGGTTAGGGCCTTATAGGCCCTAGCCACATTGAACGCAGAATGCAGCAGCAGCGGCAGAAGCAACAACAACAACAACACGTAGATCTGCCGCGATGACACAGCGGGGATGACAGATCTACCTGTTGTTGTTGCTTCTGCCGCTGCTGCTGCATTCTGCGTTCAATCTGGTTAGGGCCTTACAAGCAAAACATTAAATATTTGGAAATGATGTGCGCATTACTTGTTTTGTGAGTTTTCTGTCAGAAAACCGATATTCAAATGTTTGCTTTGGTTTCCGATTCCCCGCTGAATATAAAGCTGTCAAATATCCGCGTTCTATTGGTGGTTGTCATTAATAGTCCCGTTCGTTTCCTCTCCCATGAAAAATTAAACGCGCTCTTTTCTCGTCCCATAAATTTTGCTTATGGGCCACTCCAGTAGTTAACTCTGAGGTACCGACAGTGGAATTCAATACATATGCAGCAAATCCAATAGGAACAACCATCTGTTTGTACTGAGTTCTACGATGAAAGAATACAGGATGTAATATAAGCGAGAATTTTGGGAACCAGTTTCTTCATGTGGTTGTGCGCACCAACACTATCTCATTTTCAATGGGCTCATTCACCAAACATGAGCAACAACGCGGCAACTACTGCCGCTCCGGAGCATTCGTTCTGGAATGACTACCTCGCTTTGTTATTGTGTGTGCTATCGGAATCCACATGGCACATGATCCGAACATACAGAAGGTCTTATCAAGACAAATATTTCTATCTCTACGATTTTGTGAAATTTATCCTGAAATACAACGCGAAAACCACGAAACTAGTACGAAATCTTTTTATTTCCGGGACTCTCGCACTTTTCGCTACGGAGGTGAAGTAGCGGCTCAGCAACATGAATGAGCCCAATGGTGAAAATGACAGACGGACATCTGTTTACCTTGCGACTGGCGAGAAATGGCCCGCGAAAGAAAACAATTGTTTTATTAAGAACACAATTGTATTTTATTTATTCCAACGCCACATCACGGTTCCGCACATCTTAAAGGACGCGTTCAACACTTTTACGTGTGTAATGAGATTCTTATTTTCCGGAAATTCTACTTGTTTCGGCGGACTTTTACGACGCGCGCTATTTTTGTGAAATTTGGGTGTTTCGCACTATATTTTACCCACAAATAGAATTTAAGATTCGAATCTCGCAAGATTACGAAAAAATTTCACCAAACAAACTTAACTTTCTCTTATTAAACCGCACTTGAAAATTCCACTGCGCCAATTCACTTCTTTAAAACTAGGAACTGTCAACCAAACAATTGTCATCCAGTCTAAACAACCAAAACAGCTGTTAAAGTTTGGTTCCCCACACACATAGTGTATATGTGCGTTAGATCTCATCCATATAGATCGTTGACTGAGTTCCACTTACCTTTTTTAAATACATATTTTTTGGCGTTGCTACACTACTTTGACAAATCGAAGCACGAAACCCCACTCAGGTTCAGAATTCTACCTCCCCGAGGCAGCAGATACCACTCAAGAATCAAAATGTGTTCCCACTTTCTAGCCTGTCTGGAGTTTCTTATGCTGATGTAGCTAAAGCTACGTCTAATCCTCATGTGGGGCGTGATTGTTCTTCTTCAATCTTGCCATTTAAAGCATTTCAAGAGGAAATATCTCAACTCTTTGGCATGTCCTTTGAGGCATTAGTCCAACGCATTTCCACCTTTTGGAACACCACGCGCTCCCTGAGCAACGATGAAAAAAAAATGGCTTACATAACATTTATTTTAAATCTATCCAATGGATAAAATTCGTATTCTGAATGCTAATATTAACTCGCTGCTCTCGCACGGGAAACGTTTTGCGCTCAATGAAATACTTACCCAAACACAGCCTGACTTTGCCTGTGTTACCGAAACGAGGCTTGGGGAGCTCCCACCTGGATCAAAAATTTCTCTTAAAAATTATAAAATAGTGAGGAACGACTCTGGAAGGGGTACATCCATTTGCATTAAAGCAAACATTAAATATAAAAATGTCCGAATTGAAACTCCGTTTGCATCAATAACGGCAATTGAGACCGAGCTTACGGCCCGATCTAGCTTAAAAATCATCATTGCCGCCATTTATGTCCCTTGTAACCTAGGCTCTAAACTCAAATCGGTGCTGGATACTTTTTTCGAAACTGCAGAAAGATACGATGCTTTTATCCTTGGAGGAGACTTTAATAGTCGTAGCCCGAGTTGGGGTGACTCGTCACATAATACTAATGGCTCAAGCCTTGAAAGTTGGCTCTCAGAAAACTCAGATTTGGGTGCTAGCTTTGTTACTTCGGATTCTCCTTCTTTTCCCCGTGGAGCTTCTTTTTTGGACGCTTTTTTAATGTCATCTTTTCTCACAGAACCAGATTACCAATGTGAATCACTCCCTCTTTTTTCTGATCACCTTGCTCTCCTACTTCAACTAAATTCAACTACTTCCTTTCCTACACCCCGAGTATCTTGTGGCCCTAGAAGCTTTAAAACTGTCAACTGGGACAATTTTAATTCGGACCTCACCAGAGTATTACCACATCTTCTTCCCATAGATAGAATCATTTCTAATAATGACATTGACGATCATATTAGCCTTTTAAATGATTCAGTTGCTAAAACAGTTGACAAACACGCCCCTTCAATTAGTCCTTCATATTACAAATATGGAAATCTCTCTGAGGATACATTACACTTCTTTCGCGTGAGAAAAAGATTACTACAACGTCGGAAAAGGATTTTCCACCGTGCTCACAACAGAGTAAATGAAGCATATGAGTCCATCACAACAGAAATACATCTTCTATCTACAATCATTGAACAAAAAATTAATAATGATTTAAATTTGGCGTACATCAGCTTTTTAAAAAAAATTAAACCAGGCCCTGATTGCTTCCGGGCGATAGACAGGATTTCGGGACGTAAAAAGAATGGCTTCAACATTAATACATCTACATTAACCCATCTCAATTCGGAGTTTTCATCCACACAAGAAAAACTTGACGCGTGTGCTTCTTTCTTCGGAAATATATTTGTTGATAACCCTCCTGAAAATCGGGAGTGGACAGGAGAGGTGAGTGAAGTGGTAAGTTCTTACTTACATGGCCTTGAAGGATCATTTCTCACTTCGTTTACTACCACTAATACAGCTCTTAACCCAAATTGCCCTCAATTTTCCGATTCCTTCACCTCTCCAGGTGAAATAGAGAGTACCATTGATACATTAAATACGAAAAAGTCATCTGGACTCGACTCGATCTCAAATTTTATAATTAAAAAATCGTCCAAATGCATTAGCAAGCATTTAGCCATTATCTATAATCACTGCATAAATAATGGATACTTTCCAAATAATTGGAAAGTAGCATCAATTTTTCCTGCCCCTAAAAAAGGTTGCAAGGGAGAACTTAATGAGCTTAGGCCAATTTCCTTGCTGTCAAATTTTGGCAAACTGCTTGAGCGCATTTTATTACGCTTACTTAATCCATTCTGCGAAGCGCTTATTCCTCACAACCAATTTGGTTTCAAACGTCATCACTCCACTGAACATGCTGTTGCCACTTTACAAGAACACGTTTTTTCCAATCTTCGTCAACAAAAATGTACAGTTGCATGTTCTTTGGACCTTACTAAAGCCTTTGATTCCGTATGGCACACAGGTTTAATCTTCAAGCTTATCGACCTCTCCTGTCCTATTCCGATTTTGAGGATGATTATAAACTTTTTGTCAAATCGAAAATTTGTAGTTAAAATCAACAATTTATGCTCCAACCCACAGGAAGTTAGGTCGGGGGTGCCTCAGGGATCAATTTGGGGTCCACTCCTATTCAACTTATATGTGTATGACTTTCCTGTAGGTTACATGCCTGCATCCTCTTCCTGTCAGCTGCCTGCGGTATCTGGAGCTTTAATGTATGCTGATGATACTATCATTTTTGCAAGTGACCCCAGCCCACTCAAAGCAGCAGACATGCTTCAATCCCTAATCAACCGTTGCACAAATTACCTTGAAAAATGGGCCCTCAGAGTTAACCCCAGTAAATCTGAACTTATCTGTTTCAGAAACACGGGTCGCAGTTGTAAAAAAGGAACAGTACCAGAAAGCAAATCTATAATCGTCAAAGTCAACGGCGTCCCTGTACCTCGTAAAGAATCTATTAAATATTTGGGAATCTCGTTTAAATACGATATGAAATTTAACGTACATGGAAGAATACAGTTAGCGAAAGCAAAAAAAGCTAGGTTTGCCTTAAATAAAATCATGCCACGGAAAGCTATTCTCCCTCGTACTAAAACATTACTTTATAAAACGCTTCTACGACCCATTGTTTCTTATTGTTTCCCAATTTGGGCAACTATCTCACCCTGCGTGGGTAATGAATTGCAAATATTTGAACGGAAAATACTTCGTGCCTGTACCTCTCTCTATCGTCGACCTGACAAGAGATATTTTAAAAATTCGATACTTTATAAAAAAACAAAAATAATTCCACTATTACAGTACATGACATTACTAGCGGCCAAAAGAACGGATAATTGGATCAACCATTGCAACCCTATTATAAAAATAATTTCGGAGCGTAGTCAAATGATACCGGCTAACAACTCCCTAGTTACAGGTCTTTCTTTAATCTTTTCAAAGTTTCCGGATATGTTTGATTTCGGTGACAGTCCGAAATTTCTGTCGAAATTTTACTCTAAAAAATCGGACCGAGTCCGTAGGGGTTAAATTGATATTTTAACATACAGTATTATACAAAATTACAGTATATTGGACACCGTTTCATTCTTGTACTTGTAATTACATTGCATTATACATATAGAGATATAAGTTTTTAATTTCCACACTTAAATTTTGTAATAAATCATTATCTGAATAGTGTCATCATTTATGTTCTAATCGCTTTATAATAACGAAATGAATCGTAACGCCTCTACATTGAATTTATATAAATATGTACTGTAAAAGATGCTTACAATATTCTCTCGCAATATAATAACGAAAAGTTATGTTGTTCGTCGTTTTCTAATTGAATGAATATGCATTTTGTTCCCTAGTCATAAGTTAGTTATAAGTTTGTCCATCTCTTTTAAAGAATTTAATCCTCAGGTGAGCATTGAGGAATCTTAACATTTTACGTAACTGAAATAATTGTATGTCCCACTGATAGGTGGAGCTGTCAAAAAAATGTCAGAGTGACATAATTTAACTAGTCACCATTAATTAAGATTCATAGCACAACATTTGTAATAGATCATAAGTCTAATATGTACACATATATTATCCGCTCAATAAAAATTCAGTTCAGTTCAGTTCAATCGAAGCACGTTGGCTGCTTATTTGTTTACGTCTACTTCTTGGCCTTCAGAAAGATCACCCGGCTGAGATGAATTCGCTAAATTTGCGCGTATCGTCTGTGAAAACTGGAGAAAATATTCGTAAAAATGCTGAATTACGTACAACTTTGATGCGATTGCCGCGAAAATATGTAAACACGTCAAACACTATCGCAAAGCAATTTGAAAATGCACGAACCATTCCCGACCAAGTTAATGTTGTGAAAAGTGTATGGATGATTAAATATTTTGTATTTATAAATCACGGTGACAATTTTTCAATAAAGAATTACTTTCAGATTTACGATAGCTCAAGTGGAGATAGACTGGTATTGGAATTTCTTGCAGATGTGTACTTTGATGCACCGTTGAAGCATCCTGTTCGTAATCAAGTTGCCAAGTGAGCGATAGTGCTAATGTTTCAACAAAAATATTATAGAAAGAATGGTGGTGCATTGTTGAAAACAGTGCAAAAAATATATTTAGCGGTAATACGAAAACCACAAATTTGCAACGACGATATGCATTCAAACTGAAATGCACACTCGAGTTCCCTATTTGGTCTATTTGTACGGGAGTTAGCCAATAAATTTAAACTTCCTTGCTACATCCGTTTCAAAATTACATAGAAATATACACAGCAAAACAAGGGACTACCTTGATACGAATAAGGAAGTAGAGAATGCAGAAAAAGCGAAGCATAACGCAAATTTTCAATTTTTATTTTCCAACCCAACAGTAAATTTGGAATTGTTTGTGACACTTGGTTTCATTCTGCACACCAACTTAGTATGCGTCTGTAGCTTAGCTCGGTAACGCACCGGGCATTTTTTGCTACTCGAAACACGGTCTCTGCGGTTCGCGCCTCGCAACGGGACCAACTATTTTTGCAGCTATCCATGTGCAAGACGACCACGAAAGTGTGAGAATTCTGTTTGTATAAGCCGTGAAGGCGTGATTTTACTTGAAAACTCGACCGTGGAGGTCTAGATGGTGTGAAGCACTTTATATTAACTCACGGTCGAGTTTTCAAGTAAAATCACGCCTTCACGGCTTATACAAAGAGAATTCTCACACTTTCGTGGTCGTCTTGCGCGGTCATGTGTGGTGCGAATACTTATCAAAAGACTAGTACTAAAATATTCGCGACACCCAAATTTTCGTAACCCATAGTTTAAGAAAAAGAAAGAAAATCTTATCGACTATTTGTGGAAAGACCATCACGAGCCAGAGAAGACAATTGTCGCGAGCTTAAACGATATGCGAAGAAGCTGTATCGACGAAAACAATGTAAATATTGCAACGATAAAAGGTCGCCACACATGATCGCACACAACAACGACCGAACTTCCATTGAAACATTCACTTCATAGAACGTGCGGAAAAAATTCTCTCCATTTCCACCGTTCTACGAAATTGATGATTCGATGGAATTTCGTTCGTGGGTGTGCACGATCATGTGTGACAACAATAAGCAGAAATGACGTGCGATCAGCATTTAGTACCGTGAATCAGATGAGACAAGGATATAAACCATAAACCACCCTTTTTAAGTACGAAGATGACAACATTATTATTAGTGACGTGTCTGAGATCAAAACAAGATGGGTTCAATACTTGCAAAATTTGATGAACCCGACAACATCACAGTCAGAAAACCTTTCAATGCCAGACGATCTTGATGGAGGACAGATACTCACTATACCAACATTTGACGAAGAGAAGATAGCCTTAGATAAATTAAAACAAAATAAAGCGTGTGGAATTGAAGAAAATTCCTGCAAAGCTTCTGAAAGAAGGCGAACTGCGCTGATCAGTCGAATCCATTAATCAACAGTTAACAACTGGACGACTGAAAAAGTAGCTGACGACTGGCGGAAGAGCATATTAGGTCCAATCCACAAAAAAGGCGACCGTCTGAATTGTGAGAATTACAGAGGAATATCTCTGTTGTGTACGTCCTACAAAATTATCGAACAATATCAATTAATAAGAACCTGAACCAGAGAGATGGGCTCGCACCCATGCTCTTAAACCTGGCTCTAGAGTACGTCGTCGGAAACGTGAATGAGGTAGACAGGATAAGTCTGCTACTAGCGAAATCAGCGCAGTTAGTAGCATACCCAGACGATATCAACATTATGGCTAGATCACTACCGTGCTAAAGAGGTATTCCAAGAACTAAAGTCAGCAGCTAGAAGTCGGATTAAAGGCCAACGAATCTAAAACCAAATGTATGAACCAGTCTCGAAATATTACGAACGAACGAATTTGTTTTATTTGGGGGCCTTACTATCAAAGGACGGTAACGAAAAACATGAGATCTAGCGGCGAATCAGAGTAGCATAATTTTAAGCCCTTCCGAGGAGCAATTGTATCTTTTTCTCCTCTATTATTTCAGGCTTCTCCAAAATGCAAAACCCGAAATCGAAGAAAAACTTTTAAGTGTTCTCAGCAATGTAATTAGTGCCTTACTGGATAGATCTATTGAAAATGCATCGTGTATCGATCTAAATAAAATAGTCACTTCGTTGTCTGGTTGTTTCGAAAACTTCTCACGTTCGCTGCGTAGTTTGAAAGAAAACGTAGACTCTACATTTGTCTTCCTTAGTAAATCACTAAAAAAATATATGCATGAAACGAGGTAAGCTACCACTTCTATGTTCAAATAAAACTCCTGGCTAATTTGTTTTTGCTTCCAGCTTGCAATCATCCCCGTCCAGCAAAAATGAGCTTTACTTGTTCATACATAATCTCATTCGATTTGCGCTAGCATGTATTCAAGAATACTTTGAAACCCTTTCCGATGATGCCAAAAGCAGAATTGATAAATTAAAAAAACCGGCCCGTGACCTTACGTTAGATATCGACATGCCAATGGATGTGAAGACGAATTGCGGAATCCTGATTGCGTACATTGCAAAGATTAACGGAAATTATTCGGATCATGTAGCGCAAGTCGCTTCAGAAAAATCAGCTGAAGAGAATAATAATTGTCTCGTTCTTTGCTTATGTATCGGAGTGGTTAATACGTTGCATGCCGAAACATTTGAGAGTATGAAGATTGACGTTAAAGCGATTGTTGCACAAATTTGTGATATTGCGAACAAATATTCCACTGAGCCACCCATGCTGCTGAGTGCCACTCGAATCCTGTTCCAAGTTTCAAAGTTACTGTTGTCTGTAGAGGCAGTGGATTCGAAAGATGGTGCCGTAAAGGCCATTATTCGATCGTTAACAGAACATATTCTTTCTTATATAGAGCACAACATGGATAGTGTACGACATATATGCAAGGACCTTATTCGTAATATCATTAAAATAAATTCCAAACGTCAGTTCGATGATCTTCAGATCGAATTGTTTCAGACCTGCCGGAAAACCGACACATCTTTATCCATTAAATGCACACTTTTAATAGCCATAAGCAACACAATTGGGACCAACGTGATCCTAAAGAACTTCCCCACGCTGCTTGACGAACTAGTCTCGGGGGGACTGGGAAATGATTTGAATGTAACCAATTGCTACGAAAATTTGATGATTTCAAATCACAAAGAAATCGAATTCGACGAATGGACAAATTTGTGGATTATCCCGCTAATCAAATTAGCGGCCAAGGATAAGGAGCTGTTGGGAGGTGTTGAAATTCTCATTAACAAAGCGATCAAATGTGAACCCAACGTTGTGAATATTCTTATTGATACTGAAAATAAGGAGATTTCACTAAGTACCCGTCTCTCAGCATTATGGACTATAAGAAAGAACGCTTTACAGACTAAGAACTTTCAAAGTATCCTGCAGACGTTTGCCGATGTTCTGAAGGATGTCATGATTTCAAATGAAGACAATACGAAAATTATGGCGTTAAGACTTGTCGTTGAAAGTCACAAGACAACAGAGCCTCTTTTCGATGTCGAGTGCGAAACGATATTTGAATTTCTCCAGTACAATTCAAATTGTCAGAGTCCTGAAATTCGTCAACGAAGTCTGGCGCTAATATCAAAAGGACTGTCCCGATTGAAAGTCAGTTTCGAGAAAGCCCTAAAACAGGGCGATAGTCGAAAAGAGTTTTACGCGCAATTCTTGAAGAAATTGATTGATTTGTTGATGGGGAATCTATTTCCGGGTGCAAATTTTAGTCGCAGATTCATAACGTTATCGCTGCTAGAACAGAGTGTTAACATCATCGTGGATTGCCAGGAAAATGTCGAAACATACTTGCCCGAAGAATATGTCGTTAAACTGATCGGCGCACTAGATGATTCGTACGAGAGCAACAAAGCGATTGCAAATTCAATATTGAAATCAATTATTAAAAATGATTCCCAACGAATTTCCCTGAAAAGTATTCAAGGCTTGATGACAGGTGTCCGACCTATGGATTCATTGACAGCTGCCTATCATTTGGAGTACTTTTCCTTTCGTGCACAACCTTCCGATTTTGGATTAGAAAAATCGGTTCTTGTGAAGCATCTTGTCGAGTTTTCAGCGATCCAGTGGTGCATCAACATTTTGGCAAACGGACTAAACTGTGCGCAAGATTCAATCCTGTTAGCTGCACGAAAAAATCCTCTGTATGGAACGGTGCTAGCCATCCGACATATTTTGTCTAAACTGGATTTTAGGGAGTTAGTCGAGGATATTGAATGGCAAGAGTTGTTCGTCGAACTGATCAGGTTATGCAAAATTTCAACTCAGGTAGTGGGACCTATTGTTAATAGTTCGTCGCCTGAAGGTCATCTTCCGAATGATTTTAGTGAAATCCCAGAATATTTGGGCACTGTGGCGGACGAGAATACGGACGAGCGTCATTGCAAAATTCTCTCGTCGAAACAGGACATCAAAGCGAAACTGTTGAAAACCACTCCACAAATGGTTTTGCTGTGTGCATGGCGAACTGTGAAGGAGGTATCTTTGTTACTAGGTGAAATTGTCCTTCGAGCTCCCATCAAATCCCCATCATCCGCTAACTTCCTTATAACCGTCCATCAAATAATCGATATTGGAGCGCATTTCAAAGAGCTCTTGTCCGAGACGAAACATCGTGGGGCATTCGAACAAGCATACGTTGGATTCTCCAAGGTATGCACGCGACTATGGCGAACGGAGCACTATGAGCTTTACAAACTACCAATGCAATGGCTCAGCGAGCTTATTGCAATAATTTCGAAAGATGATAAAATCAATGAAAAAATTTGTGCAACACGTCGAAGTGCGGGCGTTCCATTTATGGTACAAGCGCTTATAACGTCCGAACTGCAAGTGGGCACCACCAAGTCACTCACGTTTTGCATGAGAAATTTGCTTGGTCTATGTTCAGACCCAAACAAGAGCACAGAGTCAAGGACGCATGCCTTAAATATTTTGCGTGCCCTATTCCGATGTTCGGATTTAAATGAATCGGTCGGAGAATATATTGCAGACGGAGTGATATGTGCCATTCGAGGATACTCGGCGAATACATGGGCCGAACGGAACTCTTCAACGCTTCTGTTTTCAGCACTAATTACAAGGATTTTTGGTGTGCAAAGAACGAAAGATTGGGAGAATTTAAATGTGCGAAATCGAATGACCGGACGAATATTCTTCTTGAGATATCCGCAACTGTACGATTTCTTTTTGGTGGAGCTGAAAGAAGCCAGCACATGTATTCAGCGAAATGAGCGACCGGCGAAATTGCATCCGTTACTGTTAATTTTGAGTAGACTGTATCCTTCTGCGTTGGAGGGAACTGAATCGAATTTGAAGGTATATTGATTAACATTTATTTTATCTTTATTTTGGTTATTTTTTTCTGAATGTGATTTCTATTCTTAATCCAGATTTCTTCATTTATTGAATATACTTCCATCTGTGCGGGAAGTGCTGAGATGACGACGCGTGTCCTCACTGCAAAAGCAATTGTAGCATTTATGACAGTTGATGCTACCGAATCGAGAATATCAGAAGTGTTTAAAATCATAAAGGTACGAGCAACAAAATATGAGCAGCTATCACGTTTAAATTTAATGACGAAACAAAGGTACAACAATTTATGTGACAGGCAATGACTCCTTACATTCGCTACTTTGTAGGTTCGAATTTTAGGACCATTCGACCTTCATTGTGTATATCTTTACCTGTAGGTGTCATGGACTTATGTGAACTCTCATCTTATCGTTGATTTATATGCTGGAATTAGCGGGAGCATGCGATTTGACGGATTTGGTGGAGCAAAATTACAGTCTGTTCCATAAGAAAGGCGCGAGTATTTCGATAGTTATCGAAATATGTATTCCAATTTTTTTGTACAGTGTAATACAAGTAAAAAGCTTCGGCGCAATCAATTAGTAGACAGTGTAGTCACCTTCAGCATTCAGAATGGCCTGGCACCTTCGAGGCATGCTTTCGACGAGGTTTTTAGCGTAGCTTATTGCAAGAGAACGTCAAATCTTTCCAACCTCCCGAGAAAGCTGCTTCAAATTGTGAACCGGCTTTCCCGCAAGTTTGCTCTTAATAATGGCACAGACATTTTCGATGGCGTTTGCGTCAGGAGATTGAATGGGCCAGTCCAAGGTGTTGATGCCATTTTCCTCCTTTCAGGCGCGGTAGAGGCGGCTTCGATGCTTCGGGTCGTTGTCTTCTTGAAAGACCCAATTTCTGTCATCAGGTCCAAACATTTTCTCGGCCGACTTCATAAGGCTTCGTTTGTAAATTTCAAGCATTTTTACTGCATTTAAATTCTGCGTGAAAAGCCGCAACCAAATTACCGCTCTGAGAAGCACCCTCAGACATTTACTTTTACCGTATGTTTGACAGTGCGCTGAACGAAATCGGTACTGCTTCCCAATCAGGCACGCTTCACTGGAACTCACGCCCAAAAAGTCGCTTCATCCGAGAAAATAGTTTTCGACCAATCGCGATCCTTGTTTTCCTCCGCCCAGTTCACGCATTTTCCATGTGGGTTGCGCTGAGAAGAGGTTTCGAGCTCGTAGAACGGTAGCAGCTTGGCTTCATGTAAACGTCGCCTTATCGTGTTGAGGCTGACATGAATTCCATTCCTGGCGAGTTTGACCTTGGTTTCGCGCAGGTGCAGAGTGGGATGACTCCTGAACATCTGCACTATTACTTTGTAGTGTTTGCTGGACGTCGGTCTTGTTTTCCCGCATTCAGGAAGATCATTAACATTTTTTGTCTCTTTGTATCTTTTCACCCACTTCTCAACGAACTTCTTTGACTTTTAAATGACTTTATCTGGCGCGGAATATGATAATTTCGGTCCTTTTGCATGCGTGCACAAAAAGACAGCCTCAAAGCGCTTCGCGTACGTGGAACTCATTTCGATAAACGACTGCTCACTTTGACGTTTCGAGCAAATGTATGTAAATCAGTATCTGCCTCGCAGCCGGCCGATGGTACGACCCTGCAAAGAAAAAAAATTAGAATATTTTCAATTTTACTATTAAAAACCCCGCCTCCTTTACTGTGGAACAGACTGTAGATGCCTTAATTCCTATATCGAAATTAATCACACACCCCAGCAAACATTCCAATGTCCGCTCATATTGTGCAGAACCAAGCATGTTTTGCTCAAAGCAATACTACGATCTTTTATGGTTAACGTTTCGAATTGTCAATCTTACTATTACTATTTAAACACATGTATGCATTTGAAACACTTTCAATTTAAATGCCTTCAATTACAGACTTATGTTCAAGATGCAAGTCCCAATCAAAATTATATCCATGGCCTATTGCTTCAAGTACTCTATATGATCAAAAGCCACAAAGGCTTAGCTATCGGAAAATATAGTACCATCATCCAAAATATCTTAAAAATATCCCTGATATTATCACCAAATCCGGCGACGTTTAAAGTTTGCTTAGATATTATTCTGGAACTTTTGGGAAGGTATGTGACAGTAGACAAATATTTAAGATAATGAGTAACAAATTAATTTTTTCCGACAGGCAACCAACAACGGAGCTATCACCCAATGTGTATACCAGTCTTATGAATTTTGCAAACATGCCAGCAATTTATCATTCTGACTTCAGTAGATTGTATCCAGTATTCAGAAAATCTCTCTTCGTTTTCAATATGTACAGAATGAAAATGTTATCATCTCAAGTTTTATTCGAGTTTTTCGTCAAATGTTGGGAAACGATATCTTCCTTAACATATGAAGAAGTAGAGACGTGTTTGAATGTGATAATACTCATTCTCCTGGGTTGTGATGATTCATCGACGGCTGCATCGTATGAGTGCCATAACTTCGAAGTGAATTTTGTAAAAACATTAGATAAGAATTACATTCACAGACTTCAAGTTGAATTCCGCTCAAGCTCAATATTACGCAAATGTTTAGCAGAAGTTGTAATAAATCGACGATTCTACCCAGAGTGCACGAGGAAAGCCTATGGAATTTCAAGTCAACTGCCCCACGTGAGAATGGATTTACCGAAATTCGTTCTGACGGCCAAACAATATCCTGATGATGTGAGAGATGCCATGGCTCAGTGTTTGGAATCTTACATCCAAAATCAAAGTTTGGCTGACACAGAAATAGAATTGTGTCTAGAATTCGTGGAGAATCTGGCGCTGCCATGGAATTCCGACGATTTAAGGTGTGTCGAGCGTATGTTACTTAATGCACATTTTATTTTATTCCTTAATTATTCTTTTGTTTAGGATGATTGCTGCAAAAATAATTAATCATTTATCTTGTGCAGTAGCAGCTAGTACTAACAAAAACAATTCAAAGAATTTGGTGCAGGTGGTGTGTATAATGTTATCTCTCTGTCAAGATGATGACTCGGATGTTCGAGACCACGTATCAAGGACAATTGAAATTTTAACGGAATCTAAAATAGGTAAGAATTATCCAATGTCTAATATATGTTCAATTTTAAATTTTATAAGAAATTATTTCTTTGATGCGTTCTGGCTTTGTCGAATAATTTCTTCTTATTATTACTATTTTCAATTTGTGAACATGAAATCTGTAGGATATAAGCCTGCATTTTCAAAACGTGCTCATCACCACAAGTTGTTAAATCAAACTACATAGTATTAGCAATTTACCAATACTTACCAATATTTAAAACCGATAAATATGCATAGTGGATAACGATATTTTCATCATTACTTTCAGAAAACATTTCCCCATCATATGCACCCATCTTACTTACAAGATACTTAAGTAATCTGTTAAAAAATATAGACAATTCGGAATTTACGAAAAAAGTATTACACGGCATTCTATCGGCACAAATCGACGAATTAAAATCCAGTCAAGCAGACGATGATAATGACGATTCCGGAGAAGTGTTTGATAAAAACGAAGCAAATATTTTCGCTGAACCGTATAAAACGTTTGTAGATTGCATTGACATTTTTGAGAATTGCTTTGCTAAGGACGAAGATGTGTTGCAATTTATCAAGACGCTAAGAGAAAAATGTATGTGTTGAGGTGTTTGCTAGCAACATGCATCGTCCGAAACTAGTTTATGCTAACGAAACTGTATGAGTATAGTTGACGCGCTATGCCCCACTAGCAGTTAGTGCAAATAGTATAAAAGGAAAGTAATATTGAAAATATTGTTATGATAATGCTACATGCATTTATAATTTAGTTGTAATAAGGGAAGTTACTTGTTTTGGGTTTATAGAGTAGTCAATTTAGATACTGAATGCAGTGCTACTCGGATTTTTTTGAAACCGATAAGACATATGCGAAACGGTTTCGTTATTAACATATTAATTTGTTTGAGGTCAACTCTAACCGCAGAGGCTATAATTAACGAAAAATCGCCCCGACCAATTCCAAATTGCACTCATCATTTCTCGGATATTTTCAACTCAATCGGAAAAGCAAAAATCTATATTTTTAGTGCAGGGAATTTGCTGTAAAATATGGCTGGAATCTATATAAGCAAATCGGCGGTTAATTTGCAATTATCATTCCAAGAAACTTTTGGCCATTTTTTGACAAATCACTCAGCTGATATCATGAATCAATTTTATTCCAGGCCCGCATCGATTGTAGCATAGACTACCATACATTTGATAAGGAGACTACGATCCGTTAAATGCGGGCCAGAATAGATTTAAAGTCTGCAATCAGCTGATTGAGACGTAAAAAAATGTTCGAAAATTCCTTGCAATGATAATTGCAAATTAACCGTGGATTTGCTCAAGTAAATTCCAGTTATATTTTATAGCGAATTCTCTGCGCTAAAAATAGGAAATTTGGTTTTTGCCACTGAGTATATATTTTTGAGAAATAGTACAATTTGGTCGGAGTCAATTTTTGGTTTTTCGTTAAAATGTTAATAACAAAACCATTAACTATCGTTTCGCTTATTTCTCATGGGTTTCAAAAAAATTTCCGAGTAAAACGTTAAATTGATTACACTATTAAGCCTCGTTTTCCAAGCTGCGGAACAGACTGCCTGAAAATCCTTGTTTTCCAATTTTTGAAGCTGCGAGATATCGCTGCGTGTTGCGGAGCAGACTGCTTTCGAGGCAAGACGCAGCCGTATCCTGCAGCCTAGAAAACAAGGCTCAAAGTAGTATATTCCGTAGCGGAATTCCGCAGCTTGGAAAACGAAGCATAAGGAAAGATTTTTAATATGATACGAGTTTACACGAAACAAATGCAACGCCTAAATAAATAAATAAATAAGTGGCGCAACAGTCCAATTTGAACCATGGCCTCGAGATGAGTTAGCATCATCTATGGGTACTCATTTAACAGCTGAGTGGGCTCATAGTCCGACACGTAAATCCCCTGTTTTATCGAAAACTACCGCATTCAGTAGGAATCGAACCAGGGCCCAGTGCGTAGAAAGCGAAAGTGCTAACCGTTGCGCCATCCGGACTACACGCATGCAACGCAACGCCTGCTTATTCGAAAATTTTTGCAAAGTATATTTCCAGGAACCCATCAAATTTTTTAAAATATATTAAATAATTATTATATGATTATTATTTGAACTTCGAACTTTAAAATAATAAATATTTATTATTCAAACATTTCCCATCTGGAAAGTAATTATTATAATTATATAATTATTTCCTCAGATTTGTAATAAATATTTAGTAATAATTATTATTTTTCCCTACGCAATATACGTAGGAATAGTAATTTCAATAGGAAGATTGGAAAGAGCTGGGAAGCGTAAGATGAAGATGCCAGTCGAACTCGCACATGAATATGACACAACCGACGGGAACATTGGGGCATATGATCAGAGGACTCTTCACATCATGTGCAAAAGACCTTTTCCATAGTCCTCCACGTGGGCGCCCCCTGGTAACGGCAGTGTTTCAAACCGCTGACGGCCAAGTTTTAGCGATAAGACATTTGGAAAAAAGCAGATAGCTGTAGCCTGAATGGCTGACCATCACCTAAGCGTCTCAGGTTTAGTAGGATGGAATGACTTGCGTAGTTGGACCTGCAACATAGTTGTGTGAGCTCCAGCGCGTTTATTAAACCATCTGAAGCAGCTATCTTCCGAGGCCATCCCCTGAATGGGGTTAAGCGTTGTGCTGACAACTCGTCCTTGTAAAAACCACTCCATGTCAAGAAACCTGGAACAAAAGCCTCGGATTGGTCGGATCAACAACGACGACCACGCAAACGACTAAAGGATTATTCTTTCGGATCCTGGAATGTACGCTCCCTGAACAAACCGGGGGCCGAGAAGGCCCTCCTTCAACAGGTCGAAAAGTACAAACTGAGCATTACTGCAGTCCAGGAAACAAATTGGCTTGGCATCGAGATCAATGACAAGAAATCACACACAATTTTTACAAGTGACAAACCATCGGGCCGCAAGGAGTTTGGAGTAGCATTTATAGTAAACAATCACCTCAAGCCGCACAATACTGACTTCAAACCCATAAATGAACAACTATGTGCGATTCGCATTAAGACTCGATTCTCCAATCTCTGGCTCATCAATATGCATGCCCCACTGAAGTTAAAGAAGACTCAGTAAAAGACGAGTTCTACACTGGCCTTGAGACTCTCTTCGACTCACTTCCAACAAACGACGTCAAATTGCTACTGGGAGACTTCAACGAAAGTCGGAAATGAAAGTTGGCACTTTCTGGAGGCCACAGTCTGTATGAAAAATGTAACGACAACGGCCAGCGACTTATCGACTTCGCCTGCAGCAGTAATCTAGTCGTAAGCTCTACGTGTTTCCCGCATCGACGCATTCACAAGCAGACCTGGAAATCTCCAGACGCACACACCGTCAACCAAATTGATCACGTCCTCATTTGCAGGAGATGGGCGTCTAGTGGGATGGATGCCCGCTCCTATCGAGGAGCACACTGCGACTCAGATCATCACTTGATAAAGACGACCTACAGATGTAGAATTTCCTCAGTGTCACCAATCGAGAATCAGCCCTCCCAAAATCTTTGCCGTTGATAATCTTCTGAGCGATGCTACAGCGGTGGCATATGCTGCCGCCCTTGAGGAAAGACTATCGCCTATGCTACACATACACAACATCAGCAACACAGGCGTCCATGGGTTCTGGGAAGAACTCAAGGGTATCATCAGAGATGTCGCAGAGAAGACGAGGAACCAGAGCTAGAAGAGAAAAATATGACGAGCTACGGTGAATATGGAATATAATAATTAGACGTAAGAAACGTAAATACTTTGACGAGCAGTTGCTGAATATAAACGAAAACTTAGCCAATAGGAACACCAGACAACACCGTACAAACTAGTAAATACAATTAAGAACGGCTACCAACCCAGGACTAGCCTTTGTAAGGACAAGGATAGAAACATCATCAGCGACACCGATGGCATTGACAAACGATGGGCCTCTTATTTTGAAGAGCTTCTGAACCTACCATCTAACAACCCCACACAAGAAGCTCTCAACCATATTGTTGATCCAGGCCCACCCATACAACCCCCGCGTTGCGGTCACTAAAACGAAATAAAGCGCCGGGCGCTGACGAGATTCCAGCTGAACTGCTAAAATTGGGTGGAACGGGTCTAGCTAATGCGTACATCAATTTACTCCTGCGAGTATGGGAGGACGAGAAGATCCCAGACGATTGGCGCAGAAGCATCATCTGTCCAATTCACAAAAAGGGAGATAAACTGCGGTGTGAGAATTACAGGGGCATATGACTAGTTTGTACGTCCTATAAAATTTTGGCGAAAATTCTGGAAAATAGAATAAAACCGTACGCAGAACGAATTGGCGAATATCAAAGCGGTTTCAGACCTGGTCGCTCCACAACCAATCAGCTCTTTACGGTCAAACTGATACTCCAGAAGACAGAAGTACTGGGAATGCAACGTAAACGTATACCAAATCTTTGTCGACATCAAGCAGGCATACGACAGTATCGATCGTGGAGTACTGTACAACATCATGCTGCAATTTGGTATACCGGCCAAACTAGAGCGACTGACAAAGATGGCGATGACCAACTCCGTCTCACAAGTCAGGATCCATAATAGACTTGACTTACTGATCTATTTGAAACACGCACTGGTCTGAAGCAAAGCGATGGACTGGCACCGACGCTCTTCAACCTAGCACTGGAATACACTATTCGGAATATGAATATGGACAACAGCAAGACGTTACTAATCAAGTCGACACAATTAGCAGCGTGCGCCGACGACATCAACATCATGTCCCGAAGATTGGCCGACACAGAAGAACTTCTGCATACGCTCGATACCGCTGCAAAAGAAGTTGAACTACGTATCAACGAGGGTAAAATTAAAATAATGATGCAATCGACGACAAGGACACCTGCACAACCGAGCATCAATGTGGGGGACCTCAACATCGAGTTCCTGAACAACTTCATATACCTGGGGTGCAACTTGTCAAGGGACGCCAACGAAACTGACGAAATCAAGCGACGGATACAGTTAGCTAGTAAGACTTTCTTTTCGGTTCTCCCCATAATGAAATCAAAGCATGTGCACAGAAACACGAAGCTCCGCTTGTACAAAACCATTATACGATCAGTGCTATGCTATGGCTGCGAAGCATGGACCCTAACTCAAGCCTCCGGAAACATGCTAGACACATTTGAACGTAAGGTTCTACGGCGAATTTTCGGTGCTGTTTGCGATCGAGATGGATGGCGCATTCCGTACAACCATGAGTTGTATGAACTGTACGATGAGCTGGAAGTTTCGAAAATCGTCAAACTACAACGACTTCAATGGGCAGGGCATGTACAACGAATGGATGATGATCGCATGCCAAAGAGAGTAATGAATGCAGAACGAGTCGACGTAGCGAGACTGCCTAGACGACCGTGCCGAGGTGTAGTCGGAGGCATTCGGAACTTGGTCGTCGGAGCTAGTGCTGGTTGTCGGTTTAAAAGGAGGCCGACTCACACACTCTCAGCGGCCTGCTTCCAGGCTTTGTATGTAGATGGTTTTGGGTGTGCACAATGTGTTAACCACTTGGCTCGTGGCTCGGCGAGTCCCGCATTATGTGGTACGGGCATAAAGAGATATCAGTATCCAATGCACTGATATGGGGGAGATAGTGGTTATCGGGGTCAGCGAAGCTGAAAGGAGAAAACTGGAGTTTACCATCTTGAAGGTCTGAAGGGCGTGGAACACGCAATCTCCATCAAATGGTAAGCGGCGGCATGTGCTGATACGTAGCCCTGTTCGGGAGAAGTGGGGCGCATTCTTGCTACCAGTCGTCCTTGAAATCCTCATCACATATAAGAATAATCACATGCCTTCATAGGGCCACCAAAACGAAGGGAAAGGAAAAACATCGGAAAAAATGGTGGAGACAACAAAAGAAATATCATAGTGAAGTGAAGAGGGGGAAACGTCAACTATCCTGACCAATCCATGCCTTATATGAGTATTCAGTGATGCTAGTAATCCTCGGCGTCATTGCCCACCAAATTTGGTCCCCTGGCCGCGCGTTCTATGGGACCACCCTAAGCATTAAGCATACGCCGAAGCAAGAGAACAAACTAATTTTCATGGTGCTGAAAAGACCTACGTACTCTAAACGTCGAGACTCCCTTGCATATTTCGTCATGTCACTTTCGGTGATAGTTTTTAAATATCGCAGGAGATCATCAGGTTCCTCATAATTTCCTACTTTTCATCGGAAAAAATTCGTGATATATTTCCCCTTCTCAAAGATTCAGGTATCGCTATCTGAAACGTAACGTTTTCGCAAAGTACCCATGAAACAGTGTTGACACGGTCCAAAACGGAAAAGTATCACGAATTTTTTCCGATCAAATTTCCCCTTTGATGATTCCTATGGGTTTTGACAGTTCGCTCTTGACAAGTTGTGTCACTCCATACGTAAACCACTCTTTGTTGGCGTCAAATTGCGTCTAGTGATCGGAAAGTCTGTCCTCGCTCGTCACTTTGTTTGAAAATTGTGTTCAAAAGTGTAAATATCCCTTATTAATTGGCGTATATTTGTGTGTTTTATGGTGGCATGGGAATCATATTGTGTCGCAGACAAATCACGAATCGGAGAAGTGGACAAGTACCGGAATCACGATATTTTCGGGAACGCACCCATTGTCATTTCATCGGACGACCATACCCACTCATTTTTCCACTCAAACATTTTTGTCGCAGCTGTTTTCTGTCAAAACCCACTTCATGTCGACTTTCCTGCCGGTTGGTTATGTGGATTTTGCTCCGTGAGTAAATTCGTTTGACCCGATTGAAATTTTAATTTCGTGATATGAAAAGGTGATGTTCTAATCAGCAAAAGGTGAATTGCATATTTTTTTCGTATTACTTTTCGGCGGAGTTGGCTCAGTCTAGTTCTTGGGGATGGCAGCGACTTCAGTGAAATTGCACAGTGGCTTTTTTCACTCAACTTTGAGGAAATTGCAGGAGCAAAATGTTGAAATACATCCTCATAACTTAATGTATCCTCTCTTTATAGTGTATGTTATAGAATCTTTTTTTTTTATAGATAAAACATTTGTTTTGACTTTTGGTTAATTTTGCAGTGAGAATGACGATGATGTTCAACCGATACCGAGCATGCCTGGGATTTCTCGACTGGGTATCAATGAGGCGAAGAAACACTTGGAACCACTTGTTGCTAATGGTCTAGAATCGATACTTTTGTTTGGTGTGATCGAGACAATTCCAAAGGTATGTTTCATTCTTAAATAACTATAGGTTTTATTGTTAATGTATAACCATTAACATTTAATTTAATAAATTTATTATTGATTTCAGTGAATTTAGTGTTTAGATGAGTGAAGGTTTTTCACTCGAAAGGATTATTTTCATTTAAATATCAGATATACAAACGTCTCGTTTTAGATTAAGGAAATAATAGCTTAATCTGGACCTATAGTGGGAACATCAGATTTCACATCTTTACCCAACGGAACGTTAATGTTCAACTGCTAACTCCGAAGAACTTGCTGTACTAGCGATATTACCAGGCCCTTATGATATCGCACGTTGAGTGTCGAAATTTAGCACTAAAATTTATAAAGTGTTCCCAAAGTTCTAAAAAACCAACCAAGCCTGCGTTGCTACTATTCCAGCACACATCTATCTACATCACGGCATGTCTATTGAAATGAAAGGGAAGATCGTTGGACACTGCATTACGCTCTCTGGTTAGCTACATTGAGAGGTCTCTTGGCTGTAAAAATATACATACCTTGGTTACCTTCTTGGGCATCGAGGGCGCTTTAATTATGTTGCACCTGCGGCTATAACTAATTCTCTCTCCGGTTTGAATGTAGATGTATCACTCTGTAGGCTTATAGACCAAAAATTAATAGCTAGGGCTATATGTTCGCTTGAGTGCAGCATCTGAGCGCAGGTGTGTTAATAGGCGAATTCCTCAGGGTGGTGTCCTAACCCCCCTTCTTTGGAATCTGATGGTTAACAAACTGCTTTTGGACCTGGAGGGTGTGGGATGTGAAGTAAAGATATTGCAATCGCCATCTCTGGGAAGTTTCTCTGTGTGCTTACAGATACTTTGCTGAATACCCTCTCAATCCTAACGAAGTGGGCTAGACTAGCTGGGGTTAGTGTCAATACAGCCAAAATAGAACTTCTCTCTACAAGGGAACACGTGTCACCAATAGTCGAGCCACCACTGCTGAACTGGGCGAGAATGGTTTTCTTTGACAAAGCCAAGTTTCTGGGGGTCATCCTGGACCGGAAGCTCGGGTGCACACTCAATATTCAGCAACGAGTAGCCAAGGCGACTGCTGCACTATACCTGGGTAAGAAGTGGGGCCTTCGAACGTTGTATTCTCGCTCTATGTCTCGGTCCTATACTTCAGCATGGAATTATCGAAACATGTTAGAAAAATTCCAAAGAATAGTGAGTGTTACCATTATAGAGGCCCTTAGAACCAGCGACTGCTTTTGATGTGTTGCTGAATCTGCTCCCCTTAAATGTTTTTGCCCAACAGGGGGCCGTGAACGTAGCCATCCGTCTTCGGAAAATTGGTCAATTCACTTTGTCAACCAAGGGACACTCGCCTGTTCTTAACAGCTTGGATCTTCCTGCGAGGACGGATTCCACTCTTCCCAAATATTTCTTCGGTAAGCATTTTGTAAGCCTAATCCCTTCGCGAGACAAGCGGGCGGCAAATATCTCCCAGGAGTCAAATGCTATAAGTCTATACAGCGATGGTTTTAAAAAGGACCAAGGAGTGGGAGTGTACTCGGATAGGCTGAATATGAAAATATCGTGAATATGAACATATCTCCCTGACTTTTGCAGCTCTCGCCTGGCTGGGGCATAATGTCATAGCTGCTAGGGATATTACCGTCCTCACTGATAGCCAGTCAGCGACTAGATCCCTAGGGTCTGTTATTGCACACTCGAAGACTGTTGCCGAATTTCGCACCTTCCTGCTGGAGATGTGAAATTTTTCAACATCTCCCTTTGTTTGATCCCGGGCCATTGTAGCTTTAACAGTGACTGCAATGCAGATGAACTGGCTAGAGAAGGTACGAAAGGGGGGGGGCTAAGCCATCGTCATTTTGGGCGGTCGATAGCAGCTTGTAAAATGATGGTAAATGCTGATGCGTGATGGTGGCACTTGTATTGTTACTAGACAACTTTGGCCTAGGCTCGATCCTAAACCCTCTGCGAAGCTGTTGGCGTTAAATAGAGGAACTTGAGGACTCTGTTGGGGTGATTACAGGGCATTGACCAATCGGGGAACATGCTAGGAAACTGGGACTTCCACACTATGACTTCTGCAGGAGCTGCGGGGATGAGGAGGAGTTACTATGTAAATGTCATGCCATGGCTATAAATCATTTTTTTTTGCCTATCTGGACGACCTTAAGGATGTCAGTATGAGTCGGCTCCCTTTTATCAACAGCTCTGGCTGGTTCAATTAATATTTAGGACTCAGGTTATGGAGTCGGTGGTGGTATCATAACGTACTTAGTGGTGGTCTATGTGTGTACCATGCATGTGCACAGAAATAGAAGCTCCGCATATACAAAGCCATCATATGACCTGTGCTATGCTATGGCTGCGAAACCTGAACGCTAGCTCAAGCTTCCGAAAACATGCTAAACACATTTGAACAGAAGGAAGGAAGGACCGAAATGGAATGCGTGTCCGGTACAACCATAAGCTGTACGAACTGTACGATGAGCTGGAAGTTTCGAGAATCGTCAAACCACAACGTCTTCAATGGGCAGGACATGTAAAATGAATGAACGGTAAACGCCTAAGAGAATATTGAAAGGACGCTGGACTTCCCAAATTGGTGGACACGGTCGCTTGACCGAGCTAATTTGAGGACAATGATCCAGGCGGCCGAAGCCCGACGTCGGGTTGTAGTGCCACGAAAAATTGCTCCAATGAGAAATATAATGGTAAGTAAAAGTCCCATGTTGCCACAAAAGAAGTCGTTCCCATGACAGCTACATATATGAAATAGTACTCCAATTTCAACCAAATTCGGCTGTTTGGCAATAGATATGAATGAATAATATGAAATTAGGTAAATGTATCTTTAGAAACAAAAAAGTTTTTCTAACAAAAACAGACTGGCCCAAGCCAGTTGTTCCTATGACAGCTATATGACGTAGTAGTCCGATTCCGTTGGTTCGGACATATATACAGCGTGCAATAGCTTGAAAAATGAGAGACTAGTTTGCATAGAACCAGACAGACAGACGAACAAAGCTTAATCGACTCATCTTATTATACTGACCAGCAATATATAGTTTATATGGTCGCAGTTCGGAGATGCTTCCTCCTTCTTCTTTATTTGAGTGATCTAGCTACCGTAGTTTTTCAGATATTGTGTTTTTAGGAATGTGAGATGGGCAATTATCAGAAAAAAATTAAAATGCCTGTAGCAGCTAAAGGGTTAAAAATTCGAAAAATGTTTGTTTATATTTTTGCGCGGAATTATATGAGGAATCGTTTGGCTTATACGGGACACTCTGTATAGAAATTCATACATTACTGCAGTTTTCTCTGCCAAGTATTACGACGGAAATCTAATGCTGAAGTTATTATCCGCTTTAGGCAGTACGATTCCACGTTCGTCAAACTTTGGTGAGCCAATTTACTACTACTTTGCCTTAACCCCTAGCGGGGCATAGCGCGTCAACTACTCCTGCGCGCCATCGTACTCTGTTCTGGGCAATGGGGCGCAACTCCCCAAAAGACTTACCCAGTACCTGACACTCCTTTGCCACAGATCGACGCCATGTGATTCGAGGACCCCCTCTTGGTCGGCCTTGGTTGGAAATGGGGTTCCATTTCATGGCATGCATAGCAATGCAGTTATCACTCTTCCGCAATGTGTGACCTATTCACTGCCATTTTCGCCTGCGTATCAATTCGTCGATTGGCATCTGACCCGTACGCCGACTTAGCTCTTCATTTGATATTGTTTCGGGCCAGAAAATTCTTAAAATTCGACGAAGACATGAGTTGACGAAAACTTGCAGCTTTCTGGTAACTCCTACGGAAACTTTCCATGTACTGCTCCCATACAAAAGCACTGATAGTACCAGGGAGCGAAACAGGCCCAGCTTGGTTTTAATGCTGAGATAACTGCCCTGCCAGATTTTGGACAGCATGCCGTATGCGCATTTAGCCTGGTTGATACGACGAGCGATGTCCTGCTCCGTACCACCATTTTCGGCAACAATGCTACCCAGGTAGACGAAGTTGTCCACCTTCTCCACAGGCTGCCCATTAATATTGATGGCAACAGGTGTCGGATTTCTTTTTCGCAACGGCGGGCTAAGAACCTTGGTCTTGTTGGTATTAATCTTTAGCCCAACCTTGCTTGCCTCCCTCTCGAGATCTAACGCCATTGCGGACAGATCCATGATTTTGTGGGAGAGTAGGCATATGTCGTCAGCGTAGTCAAGATGTTGTAGATAAGATGTCAAAGTCCATTGAATTCCTCTGTCGAGTCCGGATAGGGCTGCATGCAACACATCGCCGATCACAATGAGGAATAGGATCGGTGAGAGGATGCACCCCTGCCGAACTCCACTGCGAATCTCAAAGTCCCCCGACACCTTACCTTTATGAAGAACGCGACATTTCGCGCCGTCATAGGTTGCCTTAATAATAGCCACAAGCTTCTCAGGGATGCCTCTCCTGCGCAAGGCCGCCCATATAGAATCCCGGTTCACACTATCGAAAGCCTTTTCGAAATCGATGAAAAGCAAGTGAAGCGGAGAATCGTATTCAGCGCATTGCTCGATGATGATTCGCAAGGTGTTAATGTGATCGACACAGGAGAATCCGGATCGAAAGCCAGCCTGCTATTCATCAATTGTGCTTTCTAAGTGGGCCTTTAGTCTTTCCAGGACGATTTTAGCTATTATCTTGGCAACGGCAGGAAGCACACAAATGCCTCTCCAATTATTACAGTCTGTGAGGCTACCCTTCTTTGGAAGTTTGATGATCAAACCTTCCTTCCACTCAGTGGGAAAGGTCTCTGTATTCCACGCTTTATCAACAAGTGGGTGCAGCAAATCGGCAGTTACGCTTGGCGCTGCTTGATAAAGTTCGGCAGGGATGCCGTCAAGTCCGGCGGCCTTTCCTCGTTTTAGTGCAATAATTGCAGTGACTATTTCCTCTTTAGTCGGGGCAGTGGACCGTATACGTACATTTTGATGGTTAGCTAAATTATCTATATGAGGGGGAACTTCACCAGAGGTTACACGGTTCAAGACCGCGGCGAAGTGTTCTTTCCACCGCCTCATTTGATCTTCTTCCAAGATAAGTAGCTTTCCATCACTATCTTTCACCGGATGTTGGCAGGAGTTACGACCACCTGTAAACTCCTTGATGACACCGTATACGGCGTTTAAGTTGTTACTTCTAGCGGCTTCTTCTGCTGACGCTAAAAGAGAATTGGCATAAACTCTTTTATCGCGTCGCACACTACGCTGAACTTCTCGAGCTTTCTGACGGTAAAGGAGTTCGATGCTGCTTCGATTGTCGTCTGAGTGGTGAGCCAATTTAATGCCCCAAGTTTTTTCGTGGGCATCCGTTGGCATGTTGGAGGGATCAAGGCAATTAACACATTACACACATACATGATGGCGGAAAACCACTCATCCTCGATCATAACAATGCAAAAAATAAGTAAATTACTTGAATGCTTTCTTAATGAATAATGAATTGTTTTTAATTTCGATTCCATTTCATTTGTATTTCGTGGTGGTATTGCAGACTTTTTTCTAGTCATTTTGTATCACAAATGGTATCGATACACATCTCTGTTTCGACGCTTCGAATTGACGAAATCAATACGTTCCTACGGCAGCCGGTTCTACGCACCGGAGCGACTCGTTTTTCAACGGCCAAGAGCTGCCAAGCCCCTTCAATGAAGAAGGAAGTATACATATGTGTGTGTCATATCTTCAACATGTCCATTTTTTATGGAATTTGGGAGCTTCACATCTCAGCGCAGCTGCTCTCATCACTCCTCCACCGCGCCGGTTTCGAACACAACCCTGGTCCATGGATCTGCTGCGTCTGCAAGAGAACGCTGTATGAAAATGCAACCTAAGTTAGATGCAACTGTTGTGACGAGTGGTGCCACCTCAAGGGATGCTCCGTTTTAAGTCTCTATATACAGTGGAACGCAACATTTACAGCTAGTCTCTGTAGGAACCTAATAACTATTTACTTCACCAGTGCAAAAAATGTAGCGCTGGTGAAGCAAATAGTTATTATCTAATTGTTTTTATTTTAAATTTTATTTTTATTGGCTAAGGTAGTAATTTATATAGCATTATTGCATAATTTAATAGAATAAGTTTTGTTTGAATTATTTGTATTATATTTATTATAATTATTATAATTAGTATCACCATACACTGTCGAACTCGAACCTAGTACAAGTGGAGCGGTTTTCTTCACATCTATGTGAAGTGTGTGTGTGTATCAGAAGACATTTGTACCAGGTTCGAGTTCGACAGTGTATGGTGTAGCTAAGAGGCAATAAAGAGTTATTATTTATTTATCATTACTTTTGTTGCTGACTTTTCCTGCCTTGCTTGAATAGATGAATTGGCACCTTCCGGGCTCCATACCGTAGACTTCTGTTTGGTTTTCAGCGTCGTACTTATAAAACCAAGACTCGTCGCCTGTGACGATTTTATGGAAGGTGCTACACCTCCCCCTTTCAATGTTTTGAAGGAAATATGTGGGGAAAATGCACACATGCTTCTTTTTGGCTGTCAGTCAAAATTAAATTTTTGACTTCACGAGAGCAACATTTCGATGTGAGATTTTGGGCGACCCTGACTAGACTCATCTTCCACAAAAAAATGGCCTGCTGGGAATCGCTTGTATCACTTGGAAACATTTACTGTGGTGCATCCACTTCATATGCAATTTGGCATTCGTCGAATATTTGTATTGGCAACAAATGCCGTCGAAATCCATAGAGAATTACAAATCGAATTATTTTTTGTGTCGGCAGCGGTGGCTCTACCGACCTTCTAAAAATTTTCGTTTTCTCGTCGGCATTTCTAACAAGAATTCTGAAAATTGGAATGAAATATACTTAAACCATAAGCTATCGACTACAATTTTTTAATTTGCGAAATACTAATAAAAAATCACTAATTACGCGAACTTTTGTTAGGCCCTCCGTATACCTGCGGATACAGTGCTGCGAAAACAGTTCCATATTTCAAGTCCATTTGATTGCAAAGCTGAGAAGCTTCCACCTGACCTTCAATTTGCAATAGATTGACCACACAGATAAGCATTCGCATTTCGAAATTTCTGTCCGGCCCGCTCTGTTTAAAATTTAAAAAGTCGCCCCCTGGTCTAAGTTATAGTGTTTGTACATTCATTATGGCGAAATCTACCCCTTATTTCGAATTAACGTTTATTTGAAGCCGAATAGAAGGATCTGCAGTCCTGACTTTTAAAAAGACATATCGTCCACTTCCCTTTCCTCTAATGAGGTCGGACTAACCGTAGCGTCCAACTAAGTTTTTAGGAGAAAAATGCATCAAATTCGTGAAACCATCTCTGGCCGTAAGGAAGAGTCCTTGGGATGGATGGCTTTGATGCTTTATTAGTTGCTATGATGTTATCATATAGCAGAAGCGAATAATAAAAAAAAATTGAAACCTACATCCTTATCATAGTTATCTTTAAACATATACATTTCAATTCATTATCCTTTTTCTTTAAATAAAATTTTGCACAGGACAACAACGGAACGCCGGCTGACTCTGTGAATAATCCTGTGATCCGATCTCTCCCAAAACTACGAGAGTGGTTCCCGAATCTTCTAATTGCATGCGACGTTTGCTTGTGCCCGTATACCGATCATGGACATTGTGGCATAATGAACGAAAATGGCATTGACAACGAAGCGAGTATTCGTAGATTGGCTGAAATATCGGTTTCATATGCTTTGGCTGGCGCCCATATTGTGGCACCGTCGGATATGATGGATAATCGCATCGGTGCCATCAAACAGGCTCTCGTTTCGCACGGACTGGAGAAGAAAGTTTCCTTATTGTCGTATGCCGTGAAATTTGCTTCAAGTTTCTATGGTCCATTCCGTGATGCTGCAAAATCAGCTCCATCATTTGGTGATCGACGATGTTATCAACTACCTCCCGGTTCAAGAGGACTTGCAGCTAGGGCAGCGGTAATGTTGACGCTAAAGTTCTTTGCTGAATTTATGCTAATTTAGTTTTATTTTAACAAATTTAAGGAACGTGATGTTCAAGAAGGCGCTGACATGCTTATGGTAAAGCCTGGTTTACCATATTTGGACATTGTGCGCCAAACGAAGGATTTGTTCCCGAATATGCCGTTGTTCATTTATCACGTAAGTCAGTCAGAGAATTTGATTTTTTTGTTTACTACAAATTTAATTTCTTCCTAAACCCATTAGGTTTCCGGAGAGTACGCTATGCTTCACCACGCAGCGGCAAATGGTGCACTCAATTTCGAATTAACCCTTAAGGAAATTCTGACATCAATGCGTCGTGCTGGCGCTGATTGCATTATTACTTACTACACTCCAAAAATTTTAGAAATGATTAAGAAAGCATAAGTTTCAGGTGACTTCTACGTATTCTGAAAAGAATATAAGTAGTAATTTCAATAAAAACTTTTCATGTTTTATAATATTCCAAAAGTTCTTTGAACTACATACTGCCTTGACCCACATTGTATGAAAACTCCCCTATATTAAATCGTGCATATGCACAGGGAGAAAAGCCCCTTTTTATTTTCGATTGCAACTGGATTTTGTTTGGAGTGCAGGATATCCATAGAAACACTACCGTGCGCATCGTTTGCATGAACATAGAAGGATGAGAATTTAATGATGTTAAGTGGTTGTGTAATATAAGGCTCGCCGAGTATAAATGATTTTTTTATTTATGACATTCTGCATAAGAGTAATTCCGTGGTTAATAGTGAATAAAATGACGATTTTTGCAGTCCGGTAAAAAAGTTGAGTGTGAAAATAAGGAATTGGTGGATGGTATTTATTTTGCGTGTATTTTTGGTTTTGTATTTTACAATATTTGCAATATGAGACATAAAATGGCTAGTAAGGTAAAGTATGCTTGACATTTTACGTATTATATAAATCACTTAAAGGCTTCCAAAATCGTGTCTGAGGGTAAATACATCTATTAAGAAATGCATGAATTCCACGGGTAGCTCAGTGCGTTGAGGCGTCAGTTTAATGTCTTATCATACCGGTTATATGTACGTGGATTCGAATGGATGTTTCTGTTATCTTCCCCCTGGTCTGGGGCGTAATAGTAGGCCACAACCTTCCCGACTTATTTTAGGTGTGCGGCTAAATGAGCAAGAGGTGCGTGTATAAACCAGACTTTTCGTTAAGAGTCAAGAAAAAACGTTTCCAATGAGCTTAGGTGCGTGTCATTTGGACTCAGGAGTTGTGGAAGACTGTCATCTTTTTGGACGAATCGCAATTTAAGCTACATGTTGGTGACGTAAAAATCCTTGTGCGGCGGGAATCTCGGGAAAAGTCCAGCGATGAATGTCTTTAAGGACTCCCTACGAAATCTAAAGGGGTTATGGTGTGGAGATGTTTTTCCAGTCATGAAAGTGGTCGATCTGCCTTACTTCAAAAGTAACAATAGCGGTTTACCAATAGAAAATAAATTGGAGTTTTGTGTGTAATGGAGTCGAAGGATGCCATAATACAGGGTGTCCAAAATTAGTGGACACGGATTTAACGACACGATTCCTCGTGAAATTCTAAACAAAAGATGCAATGAAAATTCGCTTCTATTTCTTAAACTTTTAGAAATTATTTCAATTTCATCGTTCAACTTCCAACGTTTTCCATAGGACACGAATGGCTGAATCCACTACAAACCAATAAAACATTCAACCTAAACAAACAAAATTAACCTTAATAATTGCATAGACTTTGTGAACAGGCTGCCCGCATATTGAATCGCGTTCGCATGTTTTCTGTCAACGGGTTGGATCTTTGTTTTGTACAGCAAAGAAGCAAATCTGCCCGCGTTGATCAATACTCGGCTGTCATCGTATCGATGTGTGGTAAAACAAATGACTGAACCCAGCAAACAATTTCTATCTTCCGCGATAAGAATGGGATTCGCCTTTGAAGATAAATTTATCGACGGGGATATCGCCATCTTATCGCGGGAGTCATCCCCTTCGGGAAAAAATATTTACCGAAAGCCAAGCCTTCAGGAGAAACTTTGGTGAAACGAGTCGGTAACAAGAAAACGAATCGCGACTGGGATAAATTGACGAATTGATAAAATGTCGCGTAGAAGAAATTTTGGCGATGAGAGTTAACTAAAACAAAAATTATTATCGCTTTTTTTATTAGATTTCCATCCTTTTTTTTATCCTACATATTCTTTGACGCTCATAGTTTATATTTCATCCTTTTTTACATTACAACTGATATTTGTAGGATTAGAACCAGGTTCCCATGTTTGTAAGTTCATAGTGCTAACCGTTGCGCTATCTAGACTACAAACAATGTGAAATATCATCTTGGCGATAAATTGGCGAATTGAAATCGTATCGCGATTCTTTCGACTGAGGGATATCCCCTAATTATTGAAAAAGCGACAAATAATCTATAAAATTACCGTATGGAAAAATCGCCATCGTATCATCTGGGCAATTTATCTTCCAAATGATACAAAAATTGTCTGCTGGGAACAGGAAACTGGTAAGTATAGTAGTAAGACATATCGTCGCTGTTAAATCAAACAGGCATATGTGCAGAACGATTCATTCTGCGGGGTTGATTTCACAGCGACGATATATCAGCACGCAGTTCTTGCCAAACAATTCACACAATTTATTAGTACGATAACATTCCAGAATTTGAATTGAAATTTTTACTGAACAAACCAAAAACGAAGCCCGTTAACAGAAAACACAGGAACGCGATTCAGCCTTAAGGTCGCGATCCAAAAATATACAACCTTGAATTCACGTGCAACTTAAATACCGGCCCGACAGTGAGTATTGATTTTTAGTAACCTTGATAGTGAACTTATTTGGATGACACCTAGTCAAGGATAAACACATAAGAATATTCTTCTGGCCTACTTAATGCGTTCAATAGCCCTCAATAGTCCTTTGCCTTGATGTGTGGAATTGAATTTCATTGGATTGTCGTTCTGGGGACTTAGACCTTGACCTTTATTGATTATAATTTCTGAATTGGGGATGATTGGAGGCGAACTAGTAAGATTTATTTTATTGTTATCACTTTTCATTACATGCTGTCAATGCCTGCATCCATAAGTGGCTGCATTCATGTGAAAAATTTTCGCTACGGAACGCTACATCCCCTCCACTACACATTTGAGGAGACGCTACCTGTCAACATTCCTTTCGTGATTGAACCGCTACATATGAAATGTCTGACAAACAGGTGACACCGCAAATATTTGACAATTGCCAATTTTCCATCGCAAAACATTTCTTTGGCACATCACGAAACAAGGAAATATCAAATCAAAGATGAGAAGACAGTGAATTTACGTAGACGGTGATTATATTTGCGCTTTTGATGTACACAAACGTCACAACGCACATACCAGCTGCGAATTGTCAAATGTAGCGCTACATGCCCAGAGAGCGTAAAAAATGTCTGCTACCAAGGGGAAGTAACCGCTCCGGAGCGGATGGAAGGAGCGGTTGCAATCACGACCGGGAGGGGTTGTAGCGCTACGGAGCGCTCCATAGCGATCCGGATAAAACGAGCGTCGTGAATGCACTCAGTGGCAGCGCCACCGGAGCGCTCCCATTTTTGTTGTTGCGATACAGTACAGAAATGGGAGCGCTCTGGTAGCGCTACCAATTTATGAATGCAGGCAATGAGTGCATTCACGACGCTCGTTTTATCCGGATCGCTACGGAGCGCTCCGTAGCGCTACAACCCCTCCCGGTCATGATTGCAACCGCTCCTTCCATCCGCTCTGGAGCGGTTACTTCCCCTTGGTAGCAGAAATTTTTTACGCTCTCTGGGCATGTAGCGCTACATTAGCAACAATTAGCAGCTGGTATGTGCGTTGTGACGTTTGTGTACATCAAAAGCGCAAATAGAATCCCCGTCTATGTAAATTCACTGCCTTCTCGTCTTTGATTTGATATTTCCTTGTTTCGTGATGTGCCAAAGAAATGTTTTACGATGGAAAATTGGCATATGTTGTTATTGGGTGGTATGCATAATAATGAGGATATACTCAAGAGTGAAGTCTATTGAGGACATTCCTGAGTCTGCTATGTTCGGTGAATCGAGTGAAAAAGTTGTATGCATAAAACTACTCTCCGCTCCATAGTGAAAATTGAGTGGAATTCTGTCAACTTAGCTTTACTTCACTCGACTCACTTTATGCATACCACCCATTGTATATGTATCGCTCCAATCTTGATTGGATTGTGTCCGGTTGTCAATATTTTAATGGTTATTAGGTGTCCAGGATTTATTAGGTCAAGTATTGTAAATATGTAGATGTATGTTGTATTGATTTAAATATTGTAATGAACCACATTATGGTATGGTAGTGCTACTTGAGTAAGGATCTGTAGGTGGTACGAAACCAGAGGCCGAGGGTCGCATTGCGACCGGACCCAGATGCGACCGTGTGGGCGTCTGATCCGTCCGCCAACCATTCCATTCTTATCGCCTGATTTTTTTATTCCCCATTTTTACCTCCCTTGTCTGTGTTGTCTTCCGCAGGCCTATGAATTTTTGTTAATACGTAAAGGACAGGGGTAACGAGCGGCGAAAACCCCGCCCACGTCTCCCGAACTGAGCTACACCCAGCATAGGCCGTTGCTTAGCTCGTTGAGGGGCTTTTTTTCTCCGCCAGATGGCACGGCCCGCCCTTCATGGTCGTTATGTTTCCTTAGGCCCCGTCCCCACGGACATCTTCGGATGCCCACCAGCCGTCCACTACAAATAGCAAAGAGAAAAAATAAAATATTACATCTCGCTATTATTCAGATGATCAACAGAGTTCACAGAATCACGACGATAGCAGAGGCAGAGGCGCAACACTGCATTCTTTGCAATAATTTAATCATGACTGTTGAGCATCTCAAGTATAAAAAAAATGCAATAATGCGGAAACAAACGTTTTAAATGACGTAAAAAGATAATCCCGCCAAACAGAAAGGTACCCAGGGTTCCTCCGCACTTTGTTCGGACACCGAAGAAGCTCCAAAAAAAGCATTTTTGGAGGCCTTAGGTACGTGGCTAAATCACAAAAGCGAAACACAGCACCAGGATTGCCTTATTACACTGCCTCTAAAAGGACAATCTACTCTATAGGAAGGATTGGGGTGCTACAGAGGAAAGCACAGCTACTTGAAGGGAAAATACGTGAAGTGAAGGAACCAGATAAGGTCCGTTTTAGCCTCGTTTTTTTTTACCTGAAATGGCGCCACGTTGAGCGCCAAATTTGTAATGGTCAGTTTGGTGGGCACCCAAAAATGCCTGTAGGGACGGAGCCTAAGGTGGCATAATGACCGTGAAGGTCGGGCCGTGCCATCTGGCGAAGAAAAAGGCCCCTCAACGAGCTAAGCAGCGGCCTATGCTTGCTGTAGCTCAGTTCGGGAGATGTGGGCGAGGTTTTCGCCGCTCGTTACCCCTGTCCTTTACGTATTATTGTAATAAAAATTCATAGGCGTGATAAGGATGGAATGTTTGGCGGACGGCGCAGATACCATTGCGCTCGCTTCGAGGTCCGGGTGTAATGGGACCCTCGGCCTCTGGTTTCGTACTACCGACAGATAACTACTCATCAGGTGTTGCCTTCGATTTGTCGGTGGAAGCAGCACTACGAGAATATGATTCATTACAGTGTTTGGGGTTGCCATTTCAGCGGTCTTCTTTGTAGTTATGAACATATTCGCCTTCATTTATCTTGGGTTTGGGTCCAAAATTTGCCACTCCCCCAATCCTTTAATCCGAGATTTGACCTCGCTTTCTGAAACGGCATAAAATTTCACATAAAACATCAACATTTTCCCGATTAAGAAATTCACCGTTACTTCAAAGGATACAACTGTTCAAACTTTAAAAAAAATTCCAAACCCGATTTTTCATCGCAATTTCAAATGAATATTTTATAACGGTACTTCGATTGGCAAATCTGCAAATGTGACAAAAGCTGTCCCAATGTGTTACATTTCCAACGATATCCGTATATAGTATTTCGTTGTTTGCATTCATAAATTGATAGCGCTACCAGGGCGCCCTCATTTCTGCAGGTGCTCTATCGCAAAAAAAAAATGGGAGCGCTGAATTACCGATACCATTTATGAACGCAGGCATTGATACATTGAATAATACGCATTAAAGGAAAAAAAACATGGTCTGGAGATGAAACAAATTCATTTCAATCTTGACTTAACAGGTAGTCCACGCTACGAATGAAAAATGAAAAAAAAATCGTGGAGTTCTGAAACCTGATACAATTGATGTGGAGAGTCCTCTGAATATATGTATGAAGGTCCCTGTTGATAGGGGTCTGGAAGTGAAGGGGGAATGGCAATCAATCGTCTAAAGTGCACGATATGTCATTTTCTAGGAAATTTTATGTGTTTTAATTTGCCTAAATTTACAAACGCACTTTTTTATTTTGTCTTTACAATTTTTTTTTACCGCTCACTGCCCCTGTCTATGTCATATTAAAGGGATCTCGTGACAGAAGAAAAGACAAAACAACATGGTAATCAAATGTGGGAGAGAAAAAAAAGGATGAGTGGCGTCAGGCAGCATAGGTGCCATCTTTATGCTCCGGGATTCAGATGGCATTGAACCTCCGACCTTCTATACCCACAAAAATCCAATCATGAAGTCCATTACCGACAAGAGGGGGGGGGGGGGGGGAGCTCGCTTAGCGAACCAAGAGTCAACTCAGTCAACCTGGAAGAGGGTGTGGGGAAGTTACATGATGGAAAAGCCGAGGTTTTTAATTACTCGTACATGTTTTTTTCCGATTTTCTTTACACAAAAATAAAATCAAGAGAAAATCCCAGAAAAACGTTGAAGGGAATATAACGGTAACTCGAAAGAGCAGATAAAATAAATCTATGCCAATAAAATTGAATGATAGGCAGCAAAAAAAAAAGAATTTTTTTTTTCGGAAAGCTGCAAAATAGAACATCAGTACTCACCCCAAGATCCGACGATGACCACCGCAAAAACTAGAGCAAATAGGATTGTCTTTTTTAACTGGTCAACAAAAACAAAATTACAATAACAAAATAATGGGGTCCAATTTTACACCAAAAATTATTTTACAAACTGAAGGTGATAAAAAAAAACAATGGCGCGGCAACTCGACAGAGACTGGATACACATCAGCTGTTCTTGTTGTTGCGACTTTTTCGTGCAAAATCTCTCCACATCATTACGAGCAATTTTCACGCGAAAACAATTACTTTGCACTTTATTCTGCTTGAAAACCGGTCTTTTGAGTAGAAGGGAAAATCACGGCGTCGTATAGAGCGCCGCGTTAATGTGCTGTGTGCAAGTCTACACTGTCACTTTTTCGTGGGAGAGATAAGTGCAACATTTTCACGAAGAAGTTAGTACTAGCCTTTAATACGTATTATTCGAAAATTTTCAAATCCAAATGTGTCAAAGCATTATACCGTGGGAAAGTCAATACATTGGGGCAGCTTTTCTCAAATTTGCAGATTAATTACCGTTGTGAAATTTTCATTTGAATTTTCAGTGATGAATCGACTTTGAAACTTCTTTGAAGTGTGAAAAGTTGTATCTTTGAAGAAACGGCGAATTTCGCTACCTGGAAAAGGATATTTTGTATGTAATTTTATGTCGTTTCAGATAGCGGATTCAAATCTAGGATTAAAGGATTGGGAGAGTGACAAATTTTGATTTTGTTTAGTAAGTATAGGTTTTTGTCTCAATTCACAAAAAATGCTATAACTCGGTAACGGTAAAATTTGGTGTAAATTTTCTACAACTTAAAGGTACTGTCTTTCATTTAAGTATTTACCATCTAAAGCGAGACACCTTATATTATATATGTATATTTTTTTTGCAGCATCCGCCGTCATTGATGAGTTCGGTTGATATTTCGATACATTTCACTTTTTATTCTGTTACATTTTTATTGATAACCCAGGTGGTCTATATACCAGAATATAAGTCTTTTTCCCTAAAATATTCATTTTCAATGGTAGTGAATTATTTCTTTTGCCTAAAACATATTTTATGTATTGTATTTATTTTCCTTCTTCTTCTGTCTCACTTGAGATTTATATTTTCCAAATACTCAGACTTCTATATTTAGCTTTGCTAATATATTTATTAATATTCAAGCAGTATTCACGCTAATTCAAAATTGAAGCGATGACAGACATATCGTCTACCCTTGATCGATTTGTGTAATGGACCATCCCTTTTGTTCGAACAAAGGGGATTACATAATTCAACAAAAACAATATACCCTATACTTTATAAAGTGTAGGGTATAACGACCACGTGTCCTTCAGAAATTTTCACACATTTTCCCAGGGCCTTGCTTCGCATGATTGTAATTTCGTATGACTATGAAAATATTTATGTATGGATAGAATGTCTAGTTTTTGCAAGACTTTGGGGTAGCTATAGCGTGTGTTAGTAGCTAGCATGTAGTATCAACAATTGTAAGCGAACGGTTATAGTAAACAAATCAGACCACAAACTGTAAGCTTTGTGGAATAAACAAGCAAAACTCAGCTGCTTGCTAACTTGCCGACCAACTCCCACACAAAAAGCTGGCGACAACGTAGACGTGTTGATATCTTTTTGTGGAGCTTTCTTCTTATGATTGAGATAGAACAGCTAGGGATGAGATCGCCTTCCCCTTGGCGGAGAAAAATGTGCTTAACATTAAGTGGCAGAAATGTGAATCTCAATAAATTTTGCGAGTACCGAGATGTTAAGGACATTCGAATCCAATGATACACGTTCGAACCTTTCAAACGAAAAATTCAGTTTTCTCTTTTATCAAATTTGACACTAGGTATTTCAACAAAATCCAATTTGGTTTCAAACTAAATATATGTACGAGTATATCTTAGAACATACAGACATGGAATGAGCTTTGTAATGATCCATATTCTAGTCTGGTCGTGCTGCTTCCACCGGCAGATCGAAGGCAGCACTTGAGTAGTGATCTGTGGGTGGTACTAAACCAGAGGCTGAGGGTCCCATTATACCCGGACCCCGATGCGAGCACGAGGACATCTGCATCGTCCGCCAACCATTTCATCCTTATCACCCCATTTCTTTTTTATTATTCTCCATTTTACCTCCCATGTTTGTGTTGTCTTCCCCAGACCTATGAATTTCTAAAGTTTATCCTGTAAATAAGTGTTGCACCCAATCTTCAGTTAAAAATTTATCGGACGATAATTCCAAATAGATGATACGGGCTGCTGAAATTTTGACAGCTAGAACTGTTTATGTTTGCACATTCAAATGATACAATTAAACTGGTCACAAAGAACACAGTTATGGAAGTTCATTGGATGGAAGAGGATTTGAAACCAACTTAGCCGCAAATTAATGCTGAGAGATGGCACAGACGTAGAATAGAAAGGCGGCATTAGCCGAGCTTTCTATTGCATTATTATATTTGTACGCTAAGGTTAAAGTTAAATTTAGTGTCCCGGATAGCTAACTGGCAGTTTAACCAAACATTGATAAAATGGGCCTTAATCTTTCAATTCAATAAAATCCCATGTTCTCCATATTGGCCAACATATTTGTTTTTATTTTAAGCAAGCTCCCCGCCAAACAGGTTTAAAGGAAATTAACAGATTTAATCAGGGTTCAAGTCGGTAGATCAGAATAAGTGTCGCACTGCGCACGAATGATACAAAAAGAGCGATGAATTCGTCGGCACTTTAGGCAAGGGACTGACAACCGCATTTCATTTTAATCCATTCGGTTGGAAATTGTCTGTGATTTGCATTCAAAAAAGTTGTTCTCAAAGAACTAATTCTTGAATTGCGCATCGTTCTGTATATTGCATCCGAGGACATTTTGCCTTTCCGTCCTTAACGTCCATTCAGTCCTTTATATCCTATATATGCCTTACATCCAGAGTGTTGGTATTATTATCCCGATCCAAAAATTACCGATAATTGCTAGGTTTGGATTCTGTTTCAATTCATGCACAATAAGGTGCTGTTTTCCTGACAAAAGAACTAAAATTGCCATCAAGAGTAGCTTAGTACCTTTGGCTCATAACTCCCAGTCATATGCGATCCATCTTGCCTAGATATTACTTCCTTGCCAAAAATAACCTTTTTCCTTTCCAAAATGCCATCAAAAGTAGTTGAATGCAATCGCCTCAAGAGCCCAGCCATATGACAGCCATCTTGCCTAGGTATCACTTTCAGGGCAAGAATCTCCTTTTTTCATCCCCAAGGACTCAAAATTGGGTTAACAGTACTAAATTGGTTTGGTTTCATCACCATACATCAGAACCAGGTTTGGTTTCTGTTTCATTTCATGGTTAAGAAAGTCGTTTTAACGTACACCTTTAGCAGAACCAAAATATCACCGTTAGGTACTTATAATAAACCAAAGAATTTACGTACAAAATTTGGTCGAAATTAGACCGCGGTAAATTTCTGAACATTTTTTTTTCTCTGAAATCTTTGAAAAGACTTAAGCGATAAACTCTATGAAATCATAAATTTTTGGATGTATCTTTTCTTCTACTGCACGGATCAGAGCAAATGATAGCCTATGCAAACCCTTGGAACAGAGTCAATCCGTGAGAAAAGAAAACAGATCTCGACACGTTCCCTACCAGGCTGTAGCCCTGTAAAATACATGGAGAAATAGAAAAAATTGGAAAATAGCGATTATCAAACTGTTACGTCTTGAGTGTTTTTTACGACTTTTATCGACTTCAAATTAGATACATTTCCTAAGAGAGCTCGCGACAATGACCCTACCAAATTTAAACCCCCACGACAACCAGGGGCCCTAGTTTATGTTTAGGTTAAAAGGCTGCCGCAGGTGACACAGCACACATAGGCCACTTGAGGGCCCGTTGTGAAACCTATCCCATTGAAATTACTTCATTGGCATTCAAGGCAGGATAGGTGCATATAAAATGAAATGTACTCCCTCGTCAGCATCTTCGTAGCTTCTACAGAAGTCATTGTAGGGTAGGCGAAGTCTTCTTGCGTGCTCCTCAATGGGATAACATTCACCACCACACCAATGTGTTTCCTGGTCAATGATAATATTGCAGCAGAGCGGCGGGTCCGCTGTGGGCCATAACCTCTTCATGGTTTGACACGTTAGAGTGGATAATTCGCTTGCAGATTGTGAAAGGCACTCCGATGTCCCAACGACCATCTTCAATTGCCCGAGTCGTCCTAGCCCGAGCAAGCTCTCAGCCACACAATCCAGCACAATGTGATTTCAAAGAATTGTCCCATCTCATCAAGATGCGATCGACAGTTCGTAACCGTCCGCGATGCCGACAGAGCGGATTCAAGTGATCGAATTGCCGCCTGACTGTCAGTGAGTTTCCTACCAATTGTGACATTACATCCCAGCCAGGTGAGAGCTTCTGAGATCGCCAAAACCTTTGCCTGCAACACGCTGCAATGATAGTGTATGCGGAAAGATAAACTAATCTTCAACGAAAGATACCGGCTCCCACTACAGCATCCATTTTGGATCCGTCAGTATATAAAACGATGGAGTCTGGGTGAGTGATTGCCCCAGTTTCCCACATGTCCCTTGAGGGAATCTGGCTTACAAAATTTTTACTAAACATATACTTAGGGGAGGTATAATCCGTGGCCGGAGCTTAGCGTACGCCACTGACCGGTCTCGCGAAATCGCAATGCTAAAATATAATCTCTGTTTGCTACTCAGCAAAAATATCGAGCGGTGAAAGATTTAGAAGCACATCCAGGCTTGCTGATGGAGTGGATCTGACAGTTCCGGTTGCAGCAATCGTCGCCAATTTTTACATCTCCGCAAGTAGAGTCCTGTGGGTCACCATTCTAGGCGCCGTCCACCAAACAAGAGTGAAATGTAAACGATTGGACCGAAGAACTGGGCTGTAGTCCCCAGTTCCGGTCTATCGGCTTTATCAACACATTCCTGAATATTTGGCCCCCATCCCAGCGTGCTGTCTAGGATGAGAACAAGGAATGTTAGTCTGACATCTTCTAGTACCGGAGGTTCGATACCTGAAGGTAGATTGTGTCTCCTTGAAAAGCGTAGAAGTTCCCTTTTGTCAGGATTAACCCTGACATCACTCCGACTAGCCCAACTGACCAGAGTCGATATAGCATTCTGCAGCACCTCACTAAGAACGTTCGGAAACTTACCTGTAACTGCGATGACAACATCGTCGACATAGGAAACAACCCTCCATAGCAGACTCTCAAGATCCAAAAGCAGTCGATTGATTGCTAGATTCCATAAGAGCACACCACCTTGAGGTGTGCTCCTACTGACGAACCTACGCACAGTAGATTCTCCCAAATTGGACTGTATAACCCTGGAAGTTAACAGCAGGTTAATTAGTTCACACAATGAATGATCCACGAGCAGGCCCGAGAGTGCCTCAGTGATGGTCCCAGGTAAGAGGTTTTTAAAGGCACCCTCAATGTCCAGAAAAATCAACATGGTGTATTAATTGTGACTGAAGGATTTTTCAATGTAGCTAACCAAAGAGTGCAGGGCGGTGTCCACCGATCTGCCCTTCCAGTAAGCGTGCTGCGAGGTGGAAACAGTCGAAATGGAATACTACCACGTTGATGGATGTCAATTAATCTCTCAAAAGTCTTAACCATGGTGGAGGATAGACTAATCGGCCTGAAGTCATTAGGGCGCATATATGAGCTCTTTCCTACCTTGGGATAAAAGTCACTTTAACCCCCTCCAATGTACACCAACTCCAGACAAGCTCTAAAAATAGTCACTAACCAAGGGTGTACGATGTCCGATGCGTGTTGTAGGTCTGCTGGAATGATGCCATCCGGCCTAGCGAATTTGTGAGGGTCGAAACTATCGATCGCCCATAGAATCTTTTCTTCTGTAATAGTTGACCCTAGATCACATGTAGTCCTAGCAAATGTAGACGAGGCCACTGGCAGTAATTGTCGAACTTCCAGGGAAATGTGCATCGAGCAGAACCTCAATGGTCTCTGTACTTGATGTCGTCCAAGTTAGTGCCAATGATGTATTCGAACAGCAGTTCGTCCCGTGCATTTGTATCAGAGCTGCCCCACACAGTGTGATGCGCATTAGCATCAGACCCGAGAATGAGGCCGATTCTTGTTTCTTTGGCCTTTGTAAATTACCTGCCTAATATTTGTAGCAGGTAGCAATCCTTCATAGTCATATGGAAGGTAAGCCGATATGAGTCAATATACCCTATCATTGATATCGATGCAGATATCATTGATATCGAGGCAGACCACCACAGAGCAGCAATATCTGAAGCCAGTGACACACATTCCTCATCGACAACTTCCTCCGCCGATTTCAAAGCTGGCTGATCATCAGCCACCTTCTCGTGAGCAACAGTCTCAACCAAGTGGGCCTCAGTTTGCGACTGCTTTGAGATCCTTTTTTCTGCCTTAGTTATAGGTGTCCGAAAACCCGTACTTATTGTGTCGCGTAAATATTGCTTTGGGCGCATTTTCGATTTTAGCTTTTTTTTTCGATTTTTTCGTTTTTCTTTGGTGGACGGGACCCTCTCGTGTCGCTAGATTATATATACGAAGCGAAATCTCAGTTTAAAGCAGGAATTATTGCCGACGGGGTAGAAATTGTGGGTTTGATGGTTGGTTTATTTGTCCAACTGAGAGACCGCCGCCGCCCCATGTGACTGCCTGCCTGTGAGAACTAATAGAACTCTCATAGTGCTCCGAGCTTGTCTGTAGAAAGACGGCGCGGATAGGACGTGCATGCTAGCAACTGCACTTCCGAAAAGTATTGTAGATATGATGCTATCGAAACGTCAACAAGGCATAGAAATGCTAGAGATGTTGACGCGCCCATGCCCCTGGAGGGGTCAAGGCAATTAGAGACACTATTAGAGCTCGTGCACACGGCAAACTTTTTAGTTCGCGGGAAAACTAAATAGTTTAGTCAGAAAAATAGAACACAGGCCGGTTTATAAGACCGCGCACACAGCAAACTAAACTATTTAGTAATCACTGCGTGCGCGGTCTCATTAAAACACCGTGTGTTCTATTTTTCTGATTAAACTATTTAGTTTTTCTGCGAACTAAAAAGTTTGCCGTGTGCGCGAGCTCTTATATGATTAAAAGTATGTAATTTGTAATCACCTTCATATTATGAATTTAGTCTATGTCCTCGTACATACTCAATTGCCCTAACCCCTTGTGGGGCATAGCGCGTCAACTGTTCCATCTGGCCCAGTTGACGTTTTGTTGGCATAAATTGGTTTCAGAGAATGCAGTTGCCAGCATGCACCTCCTGCACATCCATGGCCACGAACGTTGTCGTGGACGGAATTCGAACCCGAAACGCCGGTAGTCAAACATGAGACTGATGCCTCAACACACTGCGCTACCGGTCGCCCCCTCGTACATATACATACGAGTACTTATATATCTGGTTAACCATAAAACGTTTAATAGTTTATTCTGTTCCACATTACTAGCAGAATACTATTTCGCTTCACTGTATCACACAAATCCCCAACATATTACATGCTATAATATTAAGTTTAGCATATGACGTCACAACACCACCCAGCGTCAATCCAGCCTGTTTCTTGTAGCTTCCACATGAATTTCTTGAAGCAGTTTTGTCGAAGCTCTTCGTGAAGGGGGACGGTAGTTTTTAAGGCGCTGTGTTGCACGTGAATGCACTGTGCTTATGTCGTTTGACATTGTGTTACGTGCAATTGTCGCGTGAGAACGTTCGTGGTCCAGTAGACCAACAGCAACAAAGAAATTCAGTGAGTGATGTGACCATAGCGAGAAGCATCGCTGTATAGTTCTCAGATCCAAATCCAGTTAGTGAAATTTATTGAGTTGAAGTGTTTGTTCTGTGCTACAAGTAAATACGACTAGTGTGTGTGAATTGTATTCTTTATGCCTTCTGCGACTTGTCGAATGTAAATTAGACGAGATCAGATTTAGTTAGTTAGGAGATACACACGCGGTGAGTACATTATTGTTTGCCAATCGAAGTAGACAACAAAGAACGGAAGTTTAAGATAAGTTAGCGAACCGTTGTAGAGCATCCTTAAATTGCGATATAGCTAACGGATTTGAGGATAGAAAAACAACTTCGCTGATGAAGTATATGCCTTTTATTATTACTGTTAATTAAATAGCCATTTTTCTAATTTTCCTCATAGCATGGGGTCGTAATTTTGTCCCCCATCAAATTTTAAAGTCCAGCTACTACCTATGCCTATGTGTAAAAAATACTGTGTACTTGAGTTGTTTGCTTCTGTTCTTGTGATCTTCCGCATGACGTAAGCATTTAACGCACTAGAGAGCAATAGCCAAGAAAATACAATGGGATGGGAAGATTATTCAGAGATCTAATTACATATCTACTAGATATGTACGAGTATAAGTACAGACACTAATGTTTTTGTCGTACACTTCTTTACTAGTAGGAAATATTAATATAGATATTTCATTCACAAAAAAAATTAATTTATTCCGGGTAGAATTGAATAAGTTTCGTAGTTAGTATGTATAGCGAAAAATTTGCAGGGTATGTACATATGTACAATATTTAATGGAGCTAGGTCTAGGTGTAGGTATATGAATTTTTGTTGTTCTAGAGACCGAATCATAGAAATGGACCTCTGATTTGTTTAATTTTTATACCCTAGACTTTATAAGTATAGGGTATATTGTTTTTGTCACGACGAAAATATGTAACACCTTAAAGGAGGTCCGGAAGTACAGCAATGTAAATATGTAAATGATCAGGATCACCTCCCAGTATAATTCGATTTTGGTTTGTATGTCTGTCTGTCCGCTCGCACGATAACTTTCGATAGAATGAAGCTAGAGCCTTGAAATTTTGGTAAAATGTTAGCAATATGATCTAGTTGGTATTGAAATGGGCATAAAATAATTAAATGTATCTATAACTCCCGATTGGATAAACGTGAGAAGCTCTGGCTTTAGTAGATAGCTCGAGAGGGTAATTTTATACCCTCCTGTAAAAATAAAATCGATTAGTTGGAAACTAACTGTACTTTTCTTACAAAGAGCCCCGTACTATTCTACTTTTCACGTTTTTTTGTCTATAACTCTTGAACTAATTGACGCAGACACCTGATTTTCGGCATGTAACCTTCAGATGAGAAGCTGCTTCAGTTTTAGTAAGATGGGCATAATCAGACCAAAGGAATGCCCCTACAAATTTCAAAATATGTAATATTCCTTTAACTACGATAACTTTAGATAGAATGACACTAGCGAGTTTAAAATTTGGTAGAATGCTGGTAGTAAGATCTAGTTAGTTGGTATTTAAAATAGGCAAGATCTGACAAAAGCAGCCCCCACCTCCCCTACAAATGATACGTTGAATAGGCGATCACTTTCGATACAATAAATTCAGCAAGTTGAAATGTTGACTAAATGTTTGTAAAAGAATCCAGTTGACTATTATTGAAAATGGACATGATCGGGCCAAAAGGACGCCTACCTCTCCTACAAATGATATCTCAAAGTTACCATTTAACTTCCCATAGAATGGAGCTGGCGACTTGAAATTTTGGTCAAATATTTGTGGTGTGGGTTAGTTAGTTGATTTTGGGAATAGGCAAGATCCCATCTCCTCTATAAAGTAAAGTGTGGTAAAAAGGACTCACTCGTCTCAAATGGCGCCCATTTGCCCTACAAATGTTCTTTCATCGTAGCTTCATCTGCAAACTTCTGCCCAAACTGACCATATATGAAATAGACTTTCAATCCATATGGCTGTTGCATATTTGAAATTTTGGTATCACCACTACGTCTGCACAATTGTAGTCTGTCCGTCTGTCCGTTCGCACGATAACTTTCGACAGAATGAAGCTAGAAGCTTGAAATTTTGGTCAAATGTTCGTAGTATAATCTAGTTGGTCGGTATTGAAAATGGGCGTGATCCAGCTAATAAAGCGTCCGCCTCAAAATAATTAAATGTATCTATAACTCCCGATTGAATAAACGCGAAGAGCTCTAACTTCGTCAGATGACTCGAAAGGGTCATTTTGTACTCTCCTGTAAAATTGAGATTGATCAGTTGGAAAATAACGATACTTTTCTTACAAAGAGCCGCGCATTACCCTACTTTTTAGGGTTTTTGTCTATAACTCTTGAACCAATTGACGTGGAGCTGATTTTTGGAACGTAAACTTCAGATGAGAAGCTTGAATTTTAGTAAGATGGGCATAATCAGGCCAAAAGAAACACCTACCTCCCCTACAAATATCAAAAAATAAAATATTCCTTATTTACGTTCACTTTGGACAGGATAAAGCTAGCGAGCTGAAAATTTGGTCGAATGTTGATGAAAAATTTGCGAGATTCAATCAAAGAAACCTCTACCTCCTTTACAAATTAAGCTTTAAATAACCGATAACTTTCAATAAAATGAAGCTAGCGACTTGAAATTTTAATCAAATATTTGAACTTAGATCTAGTTAGCTAATGTTGAAAATGCACAAGATCCGACCGAACGAACCCCTACCTCTCCCTCAAATGAAACTTAAAATAATCGATAACTTTGGATAAAATGAAGCTAGTGACTTGAAATTTTAGTCAAATGTTTGTAGTAGGATCTAGTTGGTTGATATTGAGATTGGGCAAGATCCTACTGAATGAACACCAAAGTATCTAAAAAAGGTCCTTTTTTGTAGTTTTTCTGAGATTTTGCCGAAAGTTGACTTGGGATTCACAAGCACTTTTGGTATAATATTCCCCGAATCCCCCTTTAAGAATAGAAAATAAATAACATCTTGGAATATTAGCATCTTTTATATCATTAATGACATAATTTTTACACACTTTAATCCATTACAGCCACCAAACCCACCCTCGAAAGCTGGCCAGACTTCTCATTCTCTTATTCCTACATTACAAAATACCGATCGTGAAAGTTCTTGCCTTGTTAGCTATATAACTATTATACATACATATATGTCTTACTTATTTTACTCTGCGCCATTCGCAACAAGTCACAAATAATAATGATTAATTATAAGCTCAAAAAATCATCACAGTAATGTAATGATAATGAAATATGCATATAAAATAAAATAATTTTGATTGCTGAACGCGTCACTTACGCGCTTGGGAAAATTGCTTACTCGCGCACTCATCCATTTGATATTTTTTTATTCTTAATTGGGTATATGTACATATATGTACATACATATAAAGTATTGCAAAAATTCTTTGAATCGTTGCATTATTTGGTGCAATATAATTAAATCTATCGCAATGGATAATATTTTATTGGTAAAATCGTTACCGTGGCTAGTGTAGCCCTTTATTTATCTCGAAAATGGTATATAGGTACAATCCGTATAAATGTAATATTTGCAGCCATTGTTAATTCCGCTCGCTTAATGAGTATGTATTTCTATCTGTTATTTATTTTTTATACCCTTCACTTTGTCACGAAGTTCGCAACGCACAGGAGGAAGCATATAAATAAACATACCATATAAAATATATACATATATTTTTGGTCAGTTTGACGAAGTGAGCCGATTAAGCTTTGGCCGCTGTTTGTCCGTTTCTATGCAAACTAGTCCCTCAGTTTTAAAGCTATCGAGCTGAAATTTTGTTCAAAGCCTTCTTTCTATTGCACACTGTATACATGTCGGAACCAACGGAATCAAACCACTATGTCATATAGCTGCCATAGGAACGACCGGTCCAAAAGAATGTATTAGAAACTTTTTTGTTTCTCAAGATATCTTTGTCAGAAAAACTTTTTTATTTCTAAACATATATTTACCAAATTTCACATGAATCGATCATAGTTACCGCCAAACCACATTCCACATTTGGGTGAAATCGACCCACTATTTCATATTTCTATCATAGGAACAGTGGAATCGGAACAAGTTTTACTGCTAATTTCAAAGTGAAGAATTGATAAACTATTCTGCATTTACCATTTATAGCAACACAAACACAGAAACTTGTGTATAAGTGTGTATAAGTGTATCATACCTTCGGCTAGCTTGTTTTTTGTTATCAATGTTTTGGCAACAATGCCTCTTCTCCGTATATTGAATCATCTTTTTTCCTTAGTTGATGACTCAATAGTCCGAACAACAATGAACTGTAAAATACTACGTATCTATGTACCTCGGATTCATTATTTTCAATATCATTTGGTAAATTAACAAAATTAATTTTACATACCACGCGCGACCACAGTTGTCTGGAGTGCATGTGAACGCATGGTTGCTGTTTAATTGGTCCGACTTGAGATTTTTAATTTTTCTTGCTTGATAACTTGACTTTCACCAATTCGCTTCAAATTTCAAGCTTGGTCCGTCAATGTAGATAGATGTACATAATACCGAGTAAAGTACAGCTATGAAACCCGCACTCTTCGCTGCGGTGAAAAGAAGTTTACTCGAATGCTTACTTGCAAGAAAGCGAAAATAATATAGTCTTATGTTACAAACTATGTATGTATGTACCTACATGCCAAACATGTGGGTTGTTTCTTCGATTTCATTAAAGTCTTGCTTGCACTCGCACGCAAAAAAAAAAAAAAAAAAAATTAGGTTTATTGGTTGAAAATCTCCGATTTTATACATTAGTTGTGCGTAGGCCATTTTTGCAGTGGGGCAAAAAAAGCGTTTCCCATAGTCCTCCTCCTGGGCCGGCAGTGTGTCAAACCGCTGACGTCCAAGTCTTAGCAATAAGACAGTTTGGAAAAAGACAGATAGCTGCAGCCTGAATGGCTGACCAACACCTAAGCGTCTCAGGTTTAGTAGGATGGAATGAGTTGTGTAGTTGGACCTGCAACATACATAGTTGTGTGAACTCCAGCGCGTTTATTAAACCATCTGAAGCAGCTATCTCCGAGGTCACCCCCTATGGGGTTAAACGATGTGCTGACAACTCGTCCTTGTAAAAACCACTCCACACCAAGAAACCTGGAACAAGATTGGACGGATCAAGAACGACGACCACGCAAACGACTAACGGATTATTCTTTCGGCTCCTGGAATGTACGCTCCCTGAACAAACCGGGGGCCGCGACCCGCGAAGGCCCTCCTTCAGCAGGTCGGAAAGTACAAACTGAGCATAACTGCAGTCCAGGAAACAAATTGGCTTGACAGCGAAATCAATGACAATAAATCGCACACAAGTGGCAAACCATCGGGCCACAAGGAGTTTGGAGTAGCATTTATATAGTGAACAACCATCGCAAGCCGCACATTACTTCAGACCCATAAATGAAGGGCTGTGTGCGATTTGCATTAAGACTCGATTCTTCAATCTCTGGCTCATCAACGCACGGCCCCACTGAAGTTAAAGAAGACGCTGTAAAAGACGAGTTCTACGCCCGCCTTGAGACTCTCTTTGACTTACTTTCAACAAATGACGTCAAACTGCTGCTGGAAAACTTTAGCGCGAAATTCGGAAATGAAAGTTGGCACCGGGGGACCACTGGAGGTCACATTCTCCATGAAAAATGTAACGACAACGATCAGCGACTTATCGACTTGGCCTCCAGCAGGAATGTGGTCATAAGCTCTACGTGTTCCCGCATCGACGCATTCACAAGCAGACCTGGAAATCTGCAGACGCACATACCGTCAACCAAATTGGTCATGTCCTTATTTATAAGAGATGGGCGTCTAGTGTATTAGATGTCCGCTCCTATCGAGGAGCAAACTGTGACTCAGATCATCACTTGGTGAAGATGACCTACGGATGTAGAATTTCCTCAGTGCACCAATCGAGAATAAGCCCTCCCAAAATCTTTGCGGTTGATAAAGTTCTGAGTGATGCTACGGCGGTGGCGTATACTACCGCTCTTGAGGAAGGACTATCACGTATGCTACACAACATCAGCAATACAGGCGTCCATGGGTTCTGGGAACAACTCAACGGTACCATCAAAGAGGTCACAGAGAAGGTCGTGTGATATATAGCCCGGCGAGCGCGAAATGACTGGTTTGACGAAGAATCCAAAAATTCACTTGACGCGAAAAACGAGGCCTATAGATAATGGATTCAACGAGGAACCAGAGGCAAAAGAGAAAAATATGACGAGCTAGGGCGAATATCGAATAGAATAATTATACGTAAGAAACGTAAATACTTTGATGAGCAGTTGCTGAATATTAACGAAAACTTAGCTAATAGGAGAACCAGACAAGCGAACAAACTAGTAAATACAATTAAGAACGACTATCAACCCAGGACTAGCCTCTGTAAGGGCAAGGATGGAAACATCATCAGCGACACCGATGGCATTAACAAACGATGGGCCTCTTATTTTGAAGAGCTTCTGAATCTATCATCTAACATCCCCACACAAGAAGCTCTTGACGACATTGTTGAAATTTTCGGGACTGTTTGCGATCGAGATGGATGGCGCATCCGGTACAACCATGAATTGTATGAGCTGTACGATGAGCTGGAAGTTTCGGAAATCGTCAAACTACAACGGCTTCAATGGGCAGGGCATGTACAACGAATGGACGATGATCGCATACCAAAGAGAGTAATGAACAGACGACGAGTCTATAGAACGAGACTGCGTGGACGACCGAGAACTCGTTCGGAGAGCTCAGTATATGCGGATGCCGAACAACTACTGGGCTTCCAAGATTGGAGGACACGGTCACGTATTTGGAGGACAACGATCCAGGCGGCCAAGGCCCGACGTCGGGCTGTCGCGCAACGATAATGATGATATATAGGGTGGGCCAAGGAAAGGTTAGGGGTCTGAAATAATAATAACTTTTTTCTATCCTGTATTTTTTTAATATTGTGTAGGGTAGTACTTAGTTTTTATAAACGCTTTTGGGCGGTTTAGCATTGATTCCATATGCTTTGGGGCTCAACTTCCACTTATTCCTCCTTAAACACCTGTTTAAGCTGAAGCACTGAGCATATGATAGTAGTCGGCATAACGCAGCGGTTAGCACGTTCGCCTTCTATGCACTGGGCCCCGGTTCGACTCTTACTGAATGCAGTAGTCTTTGATAAAAAAAGGAGATTTACGTGTTGGACTATGAGCCCACTCAGCTGTTAAATGAGTACCCATTTGGGGTAAATAGCTCGGTTGAGCGTGTTGCTAAATGGTGATCACACACCTCTACACAAAACACACAGTCACGATCTAGTAAATGAGATGAAACTATCTGGAGGCCTTGGTCCTAATTGGACTGTTGCACCAGTTATTTTTATTTTTGAGCGTATGATTTTCCCGGCATATTTCATAGGTGCTCAACCGTATTGAAATCAGGGCTTTGCGGTGGTGTTTTGAAGAGATGTGGGATATTGTACGCAAGGGACGAGTACATTTAATCGGCTAATTGCAAAAAATCATCAACTACGTTATTGTCGTTTTTGGGTTGAAGAGGAAGCCGGTTTGTTTTAATCATCTGACCCAGTTCAAAAACTCCATAAATACATCGATACATCGAAAGGCGGCTTAAGGGTTTTATAGGCCTCTTTAATAAAGTTAATTAAGTTAATGCTGTGCGAAGATTTGGTGCACTATATGTATTGCTCATTCTCATTTTACATTCTAGCGGTTTAACACTGCTTTTTATCAACTTTTGGAATAAATTACTTAAAAATTCATCTCATTTTCACTTTGTTATTTGATTTGAATTTTTTTCATGGCCTTATGTGTTGTGGTTTCCTGTGTTGAGAAACAGACGCCCGCTAATTTGCAGTTAGTAGGTCGAAAAGTTACAAAATATATCTTATATTTATGAAATGCAGGTTTGCATTACTAACATTTTATACAAAATTGCGAAAGTGACCACAAGTGGTGCCGGGTTTTTTTTTTTATTTTCAATCAAATTCTTTTGAAGATGAAGGAAGACAACACGAACAACCATCGGGACCCGAACTCACGAATCGGTAGGAGTAAACATCGTACTGACGCCTCAAGCCAATCAGCTACCGACTTCCCAAGAAAATAGATTCCACAGAAAATTTGTAACAAAAATTATGATTAATTTTAATTAATATCAAGTTGTTTTTGCATGCAATGTAAACAGAGGAAGTGCCTGCATTATATTGATTTTATTTTGCGCATATTAATAACTGGGAATAATATACATACGGTATTCCAGTGAATGCTAATATGTATTATCTTTTTGACTGATAGCAGCCGCGACCGAGACCGTGACGCAGATAAGAAATTCGAGTACTGAATATGTTCCACTTTGTTTAGAATTTTAGTTTTTTTTTTTTAAGAAAATGGCCTTCGGCTTTGGCCATCGCGTTGCTTTCCGGACTGTAAATGTGTAATCACGAAATATCAATCCTGCTTGAGCAGATCCTGCCGGAAATGACTTTTAACGATAGCCTAGACCAAGCAAGCATGTCATTTTCGCCTAAATTTTTTTTTTGCTGTCCTTATGTTTTTTAGCTTCTCTGTTTTGCTCGGTTGAACGGCTGTTATCTTTATTATATTACCCACGTTAAATCATTGATTTTTCATTGTGAGTAGATTTTATCTTAATCTCCGCATCCTCTTTTTATTTCGAAGAAATGTTTACTGTTTATGTATGAATTTCCGTCAAAAAAAACAAAAACTGCATGTTATCGATTTCCTCCTCAAATTCACTTTTGCAGTTACTATCTTATCGCTTAAAAAAAAACTCTACAATAATTTTAACTATCACTGCAAATAAACGACAAGAGTTCTTAAGAAAAATCTGTAGAAACGGTATATAGGTATTTTGATTACTTTTCAGATAATCTTGAAATTAACATCCGCTGTTTGCATTTTTTCTTTATTTTTATACGCTTCACGGATGTGATAGGGTATATTAACTTTGTCATGAAGTTTGCAACGCACAGAAGGAAGCATCTCCGACCATATAAACTGTATATATTCTTGGTCAGTATGATGAGACGAGTCGATTAAGCTTTGTCCGTCTGTCCGTCTGTTTCTATGCAAACTAGTCCCTCAGTTTTAAAGCTATCGAGCTGAAATTTTGTACAAAGCCTTCTTTCTATTGCGCGCTGTATAGGTATATATGTCGGAACCAAAGGAATCGGACCACTACGTCATATAGCTGCCATAGGAACGACCGGTCAAAAAATTCGTCTTTGTGAGAAAAACTTTTTAATTTCTAAAGATATCGTTCTCAAATTTCACACTAATCAATGGTATCCTTAGCTAAATTACATACCCAAATTCGGTTGAAATCGGACCACTACGTCATATAGCTGTCATAGGAACGACCGGTCCAAAAATTCGACTTTGTGAGAAAAACTTTTTTATTTCTAAAGATATCATCTTCGAATTCCACACTCATCAGTATCTTTAGTCAAATCACATTCCTGAATTTGGTTGAAATTGGACCACTACGTCATATGGCTGCCATAGGAACGACCGGTCCAAAAATTCGTCTTTGTGGAATTAACTTTTTTATTTCTATAGATATTGCCTTCGGCTAGCTTGCCGAAAGTATGATATCCTTCACGCGAAGCTTACGCTTTATTGTGCACTTGCCACTTTGAAATTAGTAGTAAAACTTGATCCGATTTCACTGTTCCTGTGAGAGGTATATGAAATAGTAGGCCGATTTCAATCAAATTTAGGAACGTGATTTCGCAGTCAATATGATTGAATAATGTGAAATTGGGTAAAGATATCTTCAGTAATAAAAAAGTTTTTCTAACAAAAACTTTCTTTTGGAACGGTCGTTCCTGTGACAGCTATATGACAGAGTATTCCGATTTCAACCAAATTTGGGAATATAATTTAGCTAAAGATAATATTGATTAGTGTGAATTCGAAAAAGATATCTTTAGAAATAAAAAAGTTTTTCTCACAAAGACGAATTTTCGGACCGGTCGTTCCTATGGCAGCTATATGACGTAGTGGTCCGATTCCGTTGGTTCCGACATATTTTCAGCGTGCAATAGAAAAAATTCTTTGTACAAAATTTCAGCTCGATAGTTTTAAAACTGAGGAACAAGTTTGCATAGAACCGGACAGACAGACGGACAGAGCTTAATCGACTCGTCTCATCATACTGACCAGGAATATACATATATATAGTTTATATGGTCGGAGATGTTTCCTTCTGTGCGTTGCAAACTTCATGACAAAGTTAATATACCCTATCACATCCGTGAAGAATATAAAAAGGGCTAAAGTTTCTCAGATTTTCGCCCGCCAAAATTTAAGCTCACCTTCACCTCCGTGCAAACTCAGTTTCCGTGTATTCAGTATCTACAGAAGGGATTAAAATTGTTTCCAAATCTTTCCCTAATTTTTATTAATAAAATTTAATTTTACTGGCATATCATGTCCATACATATGTATATACATATTACTTTTCTTATCACTCCTTGCAAACTATTGCAGAATGCAGATTATGTTATCAAATGATCTTTTGTATATTTACAGATAGATAGCATAGAGCATGGGATCACCATTACCGGACAGGGAATTGGAAGGATACGGTAAGTTTGCTCGAACTATGACGCTAATTAATGACAAATACATAACATACATTTTATATACCATGTAATGTCGTTTTAATTGCTAATTTCCAGTACTATTATAATCTACTACCATAACTGGTGGATGTTGATGAGTAAATTAATTGAACGCACCCAAAATGAGTGAATCATAATCGCATACGACAGAAAGTGTACGAGTATCTTTTTTATATTATGATATACAAGCTGCAGTGCGTTTTACTGCAGATGCTTAATATTTACACAGTCAATATGACACATTGCCGCATACGTATTTTTATTTAAAAGGTGTTATAAATTTTTATAAATCCCAAATTATTTTTATGTTTTTAAGATTATTCCTAGTGTATCATTCATTATCATCTTCTTCCTTTGATTATGATGAATTGACGCAAAACTAAAAAAGTACAGGGTGGGCGATAAAGATGAGCGATTTTAAAATCACTATTTTTTGTAAATGGCTTCCGAAGCCGGAGAATATGTATATACAAAATTTCTCTAAATATCCACTTAATAAATAAATAAAATAACTGGCGTAACAGTCCAATCTGAACCATGGCCACGAGATGAGTTAGCATCATCTCATTTTTTAGATCGTGACGGTGTGTTTTCTGCAGAGGTGTGTGGTCAACAGCATTACCCCGTAAATGGGTACTCATTTAACAGCTGAGTGGGCTCGTAGTCCGACACGTAAATTCGATTTTTTATCAAAGGCTACCGCATACGGTAGGAATCCAACCGGGGCCCAGTGTATAGAAGGCGAACGTGGTAACCGTTGCTCCATTCGCACTATCCACTCAATAATTAATAATGAGTATGAGCCAAAGGTCCTAGTTGCCAGTGCTCCAAAATGTATATTTACAATATAATTTATTTTATTGTAAATAAAAATAATAATAATAATGAGTAAACAAAATTTACATTTTTTCTTCCCTCGGATTTTTTTCGCTATTACCCAACTCAGCCCCTTCTTCTCACTTCGTTCCCTAAACAAATGTCCCTTGTGCTTTGCTTAGTCCAGTCCAGTCGAGTAAGATGAGTGAGTCCTGTAACTGCCTTCTTAAAACACTGGCCAAACTGTAGAAAACATATTGAAACTCTGACTCCATAAACAACATTATGACATCACTAGGAATTTTTGTATAAAGAAGGCAGTGGTGCTACAATACATCTGCACACACCTTTCCTTACAAACAAACAATACACATTTTCGATCAAATTCCATGTATCGTTCGCTGATGTTGTGGTGCTCGGAAGGAATGTATGGAGTTCCCTTTAACGCATCGATAACTCCTCCGCAACTGCGGGTGCAGTTTCTGGATGTCGAGTTTTCGGAGGGGGCTGGCTTTCAATAGAAGTGCTTCACCTACGACAGCGATATTTAATTTTGACATGGTAGTGATGCTTCGTTGGATGAGAACGTAGTCTATCTGGTTAGAAGAACGGTAAGCAGGGGATACCCAGGTTCAGACTCGTGCAAAGGGGCGCCATCAGCAAGGTGCTCCAAGCGCGATAGCACAAAAATGAAAATTCAATAATACTTAACAAAATAAATAATTTAAAACACTTTATTAAGTTAACGTACGTATTTTTTTTAACTGGCGAACAATCAATCGGCCTTAATAGTAAATGAATTGACCATTAAAGCAATAGACTGCGCGAAAATACACTCCCGGCGACGTGAATAGGAACAAAATCAACGATACTGGTTTTACTCAAAATCTCCAGTGCTTTAGTTCAGAGAGTAATACTAAGTTTCCTTTATGAAGGGTTCCTTGCTGCTCACTCGTTTCGAGCAATATGAGAGATTTGACTAACAATAGTTATGTTTCATTAACTTTAAGTATAATTGATATATCGATAAATTTCATGTTGAAAATGGGGCCACTTGAATAGGACCACTAGTAAATTTCTGCTTTCACACCATTAAAAAGGATACATATAGTATACGATATTTTCGTTAATAATAATTGGTCCTTCCGCCTTTAACTGCGTCAAAAATTTCATTCGACTTGATAACTTATACTGATTAAACGTAATTTAGTGAAAGTTCACCCAGAGCACCTTGGATAACCTTAATTAGATGTTTTTCTTCCTCAAACTGCATGCTTCCATCATCCTTTTTTCGACAAAAACATCCTCAAAAATTTTGCAGAATATCTAAGTCTGGGGCGCATTTTGGGCTTGGATCTACTTTTTATCAGTCGGACTGTTAGCAGCATGACCCCGCTGCTATATCCATCTGCCACTGAAATTTTCGAGTAAAGCAATCGACAAAAAATTGAGTGCGCGATTCTTGCTGTTTACAATGAATTTGAAGAAAACCGTGAGGAAAGAATATGGACAGTTCATACTTCACTGCATCGATGTGAGTCATCAAATTGGTTATGTACGTTTTTTGAGGTTGTTGGCGCATGCATTTGAACAAAATATTAAACAATAATTTGCTATAGTGTGAGGGGTCCACTGGCGTTCAAATTTTTGTACAATAATATGATCTTCAAATTTTTGTTCAATATATTGAAGAGAACATTGCTAATCTAAGGAGCCATTATGTGGACCAAAAATATTCTAGAGTTGTGGAAAAAGGAACTCGTATTTTCCGTATCTTATGGTACGATTTTGTTGCCATTTTGTAAGCCGTATCTAGGACGAAGTTCCCCAAAGTATGACGCAATTTTCTCTTCTGAGAGGGCTTGTCAAAAATGCAATTGGTAGTTTCTTCGAAGCAAGGCTGCGAGGAAGACCGAGAGCTTGTTGGGCAGACCCAGTGGTCGCTGAAGCCGAGCAACTGCTGGGCTTCTGAAATTTTTGGATGTGGTTACTTGGCCGTGATAATTGTTATGTTAATTACTTTGACCCCTCCAGGGGCATGGGCGCGTCAACATCTCCAGCATTTCAATGCCTTGTTGACGTTTCGATAGCATACCTACTTTTCGGAAGTGCAATTGCTAGCATGCACCTCCTATCCGCGCCGTCTTTATACTGACAAGCTCGGAGCACTGTGAGAGTTCTGTTAGTACCCACAGGCAGTTTTTAATCGCGCCGAGTGAACTCCGAGCTCTAGATTAGTATCGTAGAGCGGTGACCGAACGACCACGGCCACCGAGGGCGATACCGTGATAATTGGAGGACAATAATCTGTTTCGCCACAATGATGATTAGTTCCTTCAGATGAAAAGGCAGTTAACATCAATGGCCCGGACGGACTTAGCTACTGTATCCGGTATTTGCCAAAGGAATTGCGGTTTTTTTATGAGTTCTTACATAAGAGAAAGTTGCGTCAGTTCCGGTGTCGGCTTATGTTCGTTGTTGGCATAAAATCCTGTCCGTTGAGTCGCATTTTACTTCTACAAGCCTGTGGCTTATTCTTACACCCCACAACACAAAAGATTATATTAATAATTACATGTATGTACATATATTTATACAGTGCTGAGAAAAATTGCGCAAACCATTTTATTATCTTTTTCGGAACCGCTTTAAAACTTAATCTGACATTAGGAACGATATACTTCAGGCAACGATTAACCAATGTGATAAAATTTGATAAGAAAAAGCTTGTGAAAGCTGGCTTACGTGATGAAACCAGTCCATACACCCGACTTTCCGTTAAGAGTCAGGAAAAACATTTGCAATGGGCTCAAGAGCATTACTTGGACTTCGAAGATGTGGAACACTGTCATCTTTTCGGAAAAATAAAAAAACTAAACCACACGTTAATGAAGGAAGAAACCTTGTGCGGCGGGAATCTCGCGAAAAGCTCAACGCTGAATGCCTTCGAAAACTGTCAGAAAAGTTGTCGACTCTTCCCAAAAGATGACAGAGATTATTATCTTCCGAACCCAAACTGCAAACTTCTAAGCCCATTGCATACGTTTTTTCCTGACTCTTAATGGAAAATCTGGAAAATCGATGGTTTCAGTGCATTATTTATTATTATATTCTGGGGGATAGCCGAAGCAGACCACTAACGTTTGGGTCCCTTTTCGCCCCCTCCCGGTCATCAGTGGCTTCCAGATGTCGACTGATAGTTGTCGACCTCTTTCTTGATCACTGAGTCCCGTGTTATTGCTAGCATTTGTTTAAGGCTGAGTTCACTCATGGCTTCCACACTTATCGTGTGCTTGCCTGTGATCCTCAACCTCGTGCTAGCCAGTGCTGGACATTCGCACACAATGTGTGCTGCCGTCTCGGCCTCCTTTAGGCATAGCCTGCAAACGTCGTCTTCCCCGATTTTCATCTTGGCCAGATGAGCCTTAAAATTACCATGCCCTGTGACCAAGGCAGTTATCCAGCTTAGGGTACGTTTATAACTGAGTACCTTTCTCGCTTCTCTGCCTAAAGGGCTGGTCATTGCATTTCGAGCTTGTTTGCAAGTGACTAGCTCCTGCCATCTTTGTTGATGCATAGAGTCCATCCACTCCCCAACCTTCGCTCCAATCATGCTGTTCCCCAGAGCAACTCTGGGTTCTGGGCCAATGAAAGTTGCCGCAGATTCTTGTTTTGCTAGGGCATCCGCCGCCTCATTTCCTGTTGTTCCTATGTGTCCTTTTACCCACATCAGCGTAACCTCATTTTCTGAGGCACACGTTGTATAAATTTGCGTCTGATGCTCACTCTGGCACGTGGACCAGAGCTCGCTTGCAAAGAAGGTATGAGAGTTGATTGAGTATGGGAACCAAGCACTGGCACTTTGACCAGTACTCGCTAATTCAATTCAAGTGAAACTACGAGTGGTTTTCTTTCAACTCGACTGGCTACTTGCAAGTGCCAGACATTTATTGAACAAAATTGCTTACTCACAAAAAAACATTATTATTGTGTGTGCCCGGTGCACCATAATGCACTTCACGTTGCATTGTCCGTAGACCAAACATGCATATCGTGTTACATTTGTGCACAATTGTGAAGTATCTTATCTTTTATCTTGTTACATTTCATTTCTTATTCTACATACTCCCCCCCCGGTTTGTGGAGGATACGATTTTAGAAGAAAAATTAAGTCTCGTGGACGGTGAAGGGAAGGGTTGTCGCCTCCATCCTTGGTGCTGGTACAGGTACCGCTTGTAATGGGAGGACGGTGGGACCTCCCAGGTGGTGTCGCCTCACAAAGTAGGTTATGATTGCGGCTGTGCTAACGATTAGAACCAGGCTGACGTAACTCATCGTATAGTGGTGTATGTGGTGCATGGGTGAATCAAACGGAGCATTGACCTTGAATGCGGTTAATTGCCTTTTTAGGTTACTTATCTCTTCCTCGTGGGCGCGAAACTGATGCCTGTAACTGGTGTGCGGTGTTTCCGGTGTTGTTAGGGCTTGGACCAGTTCTGAAATGTTCGCTGTTGGGATATAAGAAAAATTACGGTTAGATTCGAAGCTATTATGTCCCTGGATGGTGATCAGGGGTTGTTTGAGGGTGCAGCCGCCGTCGAGTGTTAGTATGCCGGAACCGCTGACGGTCCTTTGGATTAAGGAGCTGCCGCAAACTATGTTTAGCGATGTTTCTTGATCGAGGATATATATCCATGCGTTTGGATCATGGAGTTGTATCCAGTACGGTGCTGGATCTGCTAATGCCGGTTCACATGATGATGTTGTTGCATGGCTGAGCAGGTCGAGTTCACATGAACCTTTCTTCGATCCTCGTCTAAATAAGGGGTAGTTGTGTCGGCAGAGGAATCGGTCCTTCTCTGTAGACACGCATCGTCTCAGTTCATCTGCGCTGATGGGGTAGAATTGCTCTCTGTGTAGATCGATGATCAGGTATGGTGCGAAAGGTTTGAGAGCGACGAAGTTTTGCTCGGACTTCCATGGGACCGGGATGACGTGTAGTAGTTCAAATTGTTCTGCGTTTACCAGCGGGATTTTAATGGTGAAGATGACGTACTGTTTTGTCACTCGCCCTTGAATAGTCATCAAGCTGTATAATTTAAGGTTTTCCGTGGAGGTGGGTAACACAATAGATTTGGGTAGTGTTGCTTGGAGGTGCAGCAATTCTGTCTTCAGTTGCTCGGGGGGTAGCAGCTCCGGGTTGATTTTTCCATGATGCGAGTCCATGACGGTATCGAGCAAAGAATCCTGGAGGCGTTGGAAGTTCATTATTAGCGTCAAGGTTTGGAAGGCCAGTTCCATCAATTCTTGAGAAGCCTTTTCCGTGAGCTGCGTATTTTTGAGGAGCGCGGTAGTGCGGTTGAGCGCCAGTTCGATGTCCTTGAATTCCCTTTCGGTGTCCTGCTGACCCCTTTTCATTATGGCGATGGTGCTGTCAATGAATGTCGTCTGATTTTGAATTTGACGGGCAATGAGATTATCTGTGTGTCGGAGATTATTTATGGTAACTGCGAGTTCTTCTGCATATTCTGAGTCTAATACGCCGAAGAGACTGTGTGCGACGTTGCCTACAAAGTTGAAGGCACCACGTTTACGTCGTGTCTGGGGGGTTGGTCTCAGCAACTCGTTGTTTCGCTCCAGGTCACGTGCTGTTTTTTTCGAGCTGGAACCCGATTCTTGAGCAACTGTTATGCTGTATTGCTCCCTGGCATAGTTTTTGGAAGATTTGTAGATATTCCCTTATGATTTTGTGTTCCTTCCAGTAAGGTTGCATGTCAAAGTAGGTGACCATGTTCCATTCACTTGTAATAATTCCGACGGAGCCGATCTTTTCGAAGTAGACTCCCGGCTCGGTGTTGAATGGGAGAATGCTAATTCCTTGGCTTGAAGTTGGTAGGACAAACACAATTGCTAAAAGAAGGCTCAGAATCGCTGATCCAGTTGAGACGCGAGCTCGTTTCTTCGAAGGCTGATTATTTGTGGATGTCCCTGAGGTAGATGCCTCCGTTGCGGACGGCGGTTTGAGATTATTTGGTTCCTGTGTGGTTGGATTTGTAGGGCCTTGGCATTCTTCAGTCTGTGTTGTTGGGTCGTCGGGAAACAAAGGCGCTAACCGATGTATGGCGCGCTTAACCACTCCGCTCGAAGTTTTAACATCTACGACTCGAACAATCCCATCGTCTCCGTGGTATACTTTGACTATTCTTCCCAGCGGCCATTGAAGTGGTGGGGTGTTGTCCTCTTTGATTATAACCATGGTGCCTGCTTCTACATTGGATTTCTCGGTTTTCCACTTTCTTCGATGCTGTAGCTCGTTCAAGTATTGTGTTGACCATTGCTTCCAGAAATCGTCCTTTATACTTGAGACCAGTTTCCATCTTTCCAGCAGACCCATTGGCTTTGGGGTCGAATTGGCGCCTACTGGAGCGGTGAGTGGTTCGCCGATGAGGAAGTGGCCAGGTGTGATTGCCTTCAGGTCGTTTGGATCGCTGGACATTGGTGTGATTGGTCGTGAGTTTAGTATGGCTTCAATTTCGACCACCACAGTTTCAAGCTCCTCATAGGTTAGGGAAGCCGTCTCTGTGCTTCTTACTAGAAGGTGTTTTGCTGATTTCACCGCCGCTTCCCACAATCCCCCGAAATGGGGGGCTCTAGGCGGGATGAAGTTGAACTTTATTCCCTTTTCACTGCAGGTTTTTGTTATTTGAATTTGAGAGGAGTCCTCGTGGATGATATTTGCGATTTCCATTAGTTTATTGCTCGCGCCGACAAAGTTTGTTGCGTTGTCGCAGTATAAGTTTTGGCAGTGGCCTCGACGGGCTATGAAACGTTTGAGCGAGCCGATAAATGCATCGGTGGTAAGATCGCTCACGAGCTCCAGGTGTACTGCCTTCGTGGCGAAGCAGCAGTATACTGCGATATAGGCTTTGTGCGGTCGCTTGCCTCGTACCTTGAAGTGCACCCAGAATGGCCCACAGAAATCAACACCTGTGTTGAGGAAGGGGCGAGCCGGAGTTACTCTGGTTGCCGGTAGGTGTCCCATTATTTGTTGATACAGCACTGGTCTGGCTCTTGTGCATCGCACGCAGTTATGAACGATTGAGCGAGCCATTGTGCCTAGTTTGATGGGCCAGAAACGTTGCTTAACAATGGCTTCCAATGCCTTCTGTGTACAGTGCTTGTTCTTCTCGTGCACATCTTGTATCATCAGCTTCACTATTGGATCATTGTATGGTAGTAGCATTGGATGCTTGGCGTCGTAGGCTAGCGATGAGGCTTCTAGACGTCCCCCAACTCTTATGATTCCTGTTCCTCTTTGCAAGAACGGGGACAGGCCGACTATTGAGCTGGTATTTCTAACTTTGTTGGTCAACTTTAGTTGCTCAAGATCTTGTTTGAAATCGACTTGCTGTATTGATCTTACGACAACGTGTAGTGCGTCTTCAAGTTCGTTTGGGTTTTGGATGATGGAGGAACATCCTTGACCAGTTTTACCCTTTGCATGTTTGATGAACCTCATGATGTAACCAATGATCCTTAGAAGTTTTGGAAACGAATTCCTTGTGTTTATGTTGTAAAGGATGTCTTGAGAAATGCTGATGGTCGTTGCTGTTAACTCGATGGTTGTTGCTGATGCCGCCACGGACGACTCTGCTGATTGCTCCTGCGTCTCGATGTCGCCTGTAATCATGTGTACTCTCTGGGCTACTGGTGGCCAGGTGGATTCATGGCCGTACAAGAAAAGCGGCCCGTAGAACCAAATGTTGCAAGTGTGAAGTTCCTTTGGTTGTAATCCTCGAGAGATAACGTCGGCTGGGTTATGTTTTGTGTTTACATAACGCCACTGCTCGGTTATGCATAACTGCTGGATCTTAGCAACTCTGTGAGCGACGAATATGTCTTCTAAGGACGACCGGGTATTGATCCAACCCAACACGGTAGTTGAGTCTGCCCAGAAGAATGTTTGGTTGTCTTCAAAGTTTAAATCATGTTTCACCTTTGCCATGAGCTCTGCACCTAAAAGAGCTGCGCATAGCTCCAGCTTTGGTATGGTTGGTTTAACCGGTGGCACTACTCGAGACTTGGCGCACAGTAGTCTGATTGCAACTGTTCCGTTTTGAAGGATGGCCCGTGTGAAGATCACGGCCCCATACGCTTCTAGAGAGGCATCTGTGAAGCAGTGTAGTTGTACCTTGGTTGGTACCTCCTGATTGAAGATATGCCTGGGTATCGTTGTATCGTTCAATTCTCGTAGATCGGTCCGAAACTTTGACCACTCCCTTTGGTAGGCTTCCGGTATCGCGTCATCCAGAGTAAGCTTCATCTTTGTCAACTGCTGGCTGAATATTTTCGCAGTCACCACTACCGGGGCTAGTAAGCCCAACGGGTCGAAAATGCGTGCCAGGTCTGAGGCTACTGTTCGCTTCGAAATGGGCCTGGTTGTATCTATGTTTGTTACAATGCGTAGATTATCCGATTGGGGTGCCCAAATTAGCCCAAGGGTTTTAACGGTGTTGTTCTTATTGTCTGCAAGTTCGAGATTGACTTCTTGATCTTCTTCTGGGATTCCTTGTAGCAACTGTATGTGATTGGCGCACCACTTATGCAATTCAAAGCCACCACCTTGTAGTATCTTCTTTAATTGGTGTTGGATATGAATGGCGTCGGTTAAACTGTCTGAACCGGTTAGTCCATCGTCAACATAGAAATCTCTTTCTAGTGCTGCTGCTCCTAGCGGAAATCGTACTTTGTTTTCCTTTGCAAGTTGTTGGAAACACTTGGTAGCAAGATAAGTAGCTGGACGTGTTCCATACGTTACAGTCCGGAGGCGATAGCATTTCAACGTGTTGACTGGGTCCTTTCGCCAAACTATTAACTGCAACATCTCGTCACTTGGGTCGATACGGATTTGCCGAAACATCTTTTTTGCGTCAACCTTGAATGCGAATCGGGGAAATCGGAAGCGGAGCAGTATAGAGAAGAGTCCACTCTGAATCGTTGGTCCCTTGTGCAATATGTCGTTCAGCGACCGACCGGAAGTTGTCTTCGCTGAAGCGTCGAATACCACGCGGAGTTTTGTAGTGGTGTTGTTTGGCTTAGAGACGCAATGGTGTGGAATAAAGTAATGTGGCGTCAAGATTTCGTCCGTATCGATTTCGATCATGTGGCCGAGTTGTTCGTAATTCTCCATGAATTCGACGTATTGTTCTTTCAGTTGGGGATCTTGTGATAGTCTTCTTTCGAGTGCCAAAAATCTACTCGTGGCCTTGGTCATTGATGTACCCAGTGTTGAAGGGTCTTCTACAAAAGGTAACTTTACCACAAAGCGTCCATCTTGAGATCTTCGTGTGGTTTGTGCGAAGTGAGTCTCACATTGTTTTTCGGCTGCTGTCAAGGTTGTTGCTTCATACTCAAATTCTTCCAGCTCGCAGAAGCGATTGAGCAGGTCGGTTACTTGCTCCTCTTCTGTATAGATGCCACAGAATGCGTTTTTCTGAGTTTCGCTATTGATCTTGCCGCCGACTACCCACCCGAACACCGTGTTTTGTAGTATTGGGAGGTGTTCTGCTAACTTTATTCTTCCGTGAGTGATTACACTAGGATAGAATTCCGCTCCTAGTAGTAAGTCGATGTTGTCGGGGCGATGAAATTCTGAATCAGCAAGCTGGAGGTTGCTTGGCAGCGGCCAACCGGTGATGTCAAGCTCTAGGGATGGTTGTTTCGAGATTATGTTCGGGAGTATGTAGGCCTCAACCGGGGTGGTAAAGTCGCTGGTGCTCGACCGTATATTTAGTTTAACACGGTTGTTGGTCTGTCTTTTTTCTTTTCCAATGCCTTCAATGGTTAAGGTCGCAGATTCGGGGGACAATCCGAGTTGCTTTACAAGCCTTTCTGTGACGATGTTAACTTGAGATCCGGAGTCTAGTACAGCTCTGCATTTGTAGTCTTGGCCATCGCCGGAGGAGACCTTCACTCGTACTGTGCCTAAGAGGACATACCCTCCTGGCTGCATATTCTTCGAAGCTGTTGCTGTCGACCTGAGGTTACACTCGCTTTGTGTTTGAGTGCAAGTAGCAGTGGTAACTTCTTTCTGTTGATTGTTGGTTCTGTAGTCTGCACTCGTAGTTGATGGAGCTGATGCTGAGTCCGGGTGCAGCAGGGTATGGTGTTTCCTGTCACACTTTGTGCAGTTGCGAGACGTACATGATTTAAGTTGATGACCTGCTCTCATGCAATTGAAGCACAGGCGCTGATCCTTCACATGCTGGTTGCGTTTGCCCACTGTTGCGTGCAGGAACTGGACACAAGTGTATAGTGGGTGTGCTCCTTGTTGACAGAATTTGCAGATCCCTGGCGTTGGCTTGGTCGGTTGACTTGTTGCTGCAACCGAAGCCGATGATGCGAGCGTTGTCGGTGATGACACTGACGCTGACGTCGTGGTTGTCGCAGCAGTACAGGCCTTTACATTGTTCGGTTTATCCTTCCTCTGAGAAACTGCCTCCAGTGAATGAAACCTCAGCTCTAGGAACTTTAGGAAGCCGTCCATAGACTGTAGCTCCTTCGGATTGCTCAATGACTGCTCGTACAAGACTCTTGTTAGCCTATCCAATTTTTTTAGTAAGACGTGTAGTAGTAACGGCCCCCAGCTCTCGGTGGGAATCTCCAACGCTTCTAACGCCAGCAGACTCTCTCTAGTTGTGTCGTGTAGAACTTTGATGCTGTTTGTAGATGCTGAGTCCGAATTGTTTGCTGGTTGTTCGAGGAGCCGTTGGAGGATGGTAGAGACCAATATCCGTTTATTATGGTATCGGTCCTTTAGGATTTCCCAGGCAGTCGTGTAGTTTTCCTTTGTGAGTGGCAAATGCCTGATCAGCCGTTCTGCTTCGCCGACCAGATTGGTCTTCAGATACCACATTTTTTGGATGCTGTCCAGGGGTTTTCTATGGATCATTTCCACAAACAAGTCGTAAAACTGGGGCCATTTCAAATAGCTTCCGTCGAACTTCGGAATCACAATTTTGGGTAACTGCATGTCCGAACCCCCCCCGTAACGATAATTATGTGTGTCAGCTGCAACTTCTTCAGACTTCACCGCCAAAGTTGCTACAATAGACTGTACTCGGGTCTCCATGAGCAGGTATTCGTCCATGTCGTATCCTGTTGCTCCAGGGTCGTCCATGTTCTCCCAGAGTGTGTAGTTTATGGCCTCTACCTGGGTCCATAAACGATCAATAGACTGAATTTTCAACTTGTAATAAGTCTCTGGTTGATTGTCCTCAATGTCCATCTCGAGAAGTCGACCTAATGAGGTTTTCAGCGCCCTTTGCTTTCTCATTAGGCCTAGCATGCTGGCCGGTTGCATGTCTTCCATCGCGTTGATCGGTGAAACGTGTTTGGTGACGTCTTCCTTGGTGTTTTCTGAGGGCTTCTTAAATGCCTCAGTATAGGTGCCCTTTGATGTTAACGCGTCCATTGAATCAATGGCCGACTGGAACACCGAGCAGTAGTGTTTGGCCAGGGTGATTACTTCCGTGAAGTAATCGTTCGCAAAGTAATCGTGCTGCCTGTCGAGATCCTTGAGCTGTAGGATTCGGTTATGGTCCTCCTCGAACTCCTGTAGCATAGCCTGCAGTTGTTGCAGTCTCCCCTCATAATATTTTCTGGTCTTCTTGGATTCCGACTGCTTCTTAAAGTTGGTAACGAGTCGCTGGATTTCCTCTCCGCTGCTTAGCTGCTCCTGAACTGCCTCCGGAAATGTGGACATCTTGGTTGAGTCCTGTCACGGTCGCCAATGTATAAATTTGCGTCTGATGCTCACTCTGGCACGTGGACCAGAGCTCGCTTGCAAAGAAGGTATGAGAGTTGATTGAGTATGGGAACCAAGCACTGGCACTTTGACCAGTACTCGCTAATTCAATTCAAGTGAAACTACGAGTGGTTTTCTTTCAACTCGACTGGCTACTTGCAAGTGCCAGACATTTATTGAACAAAATTGCTTACTCACAAAAAAACATTATTATTGTGTGTGCCCGGTGCACCATAATGCACTTCACGTTGCATTGTCCGTAGACCAAACATGCATATCGTGTTACATTTGTGCACAATTGTGAAGTATCTTATCTTTTATCTTGTTACATTTCATTTCTTATTCTACACACGTGTTGAGCTTCCGGACACACTCTAGTACCAGTTTAGAGTTTATGTTCGTCTGCTGCATGCGTTTAATCACCGATTGGTTGTCCAGTGCAATAAGAATTTTCTTCCCCCGCACCTGACCTTCAAGCAGGTGGTCCAAAGCATTCAACAAGCCAAGCATCTCTGCCTGGTATACGGGCACATACTCTCCTAGACTAAGCGCACATGCTAGATTAAGCTCTTCAGAGTAAACACCCGCCCCCGCTTTACCGTCCATTAAAGAGCCATCAGTATGAATGCTGATGTCATTGTACATACACTCATTGTGTATGTTTCCATCTGTAATGTGAGTCTTGTGTAGTCTTTCAACTACCCTACGTCTACTCATGCCTTCTACCGGCATTAGAGTCTCCTTGACCTCATCATGGTTTCAGTGCAAGTAAGCCAGCTTTCACAAACCTTTTTCTCATCAAACTTGATAAGATTTGCTTACTCCGTTGTCTGAACTAGAACGTTCCAAATGTCATGAAGCTTTGAAGTTGTTCCGATCGTTTTGTAAAAGTAAAACGCGATTTTCCAATGGAGCAGTTTTTCTAACCGTTTAAATCCTTTGTACCGGCCGGCAGTACCCATTTCCCTAAACTTTTTAAAGTACCATGCAACAATACGCTAAAGAATATCCAGCAATTTGCACCGCTGCCGTTACCAGGGGATGCCCGGCTGGCGTGGAGGATTATAGTATATTAGTAGTCTTTTGCCTCCATGTCCTTTAGTAGCTCTTATAAAATACTGTTAATAAATATCTAAAGTGAATGTGCAAATGATATTAGGCACGTTCTCGAATCAGTTCCAATACAAAATGACCGTCCGGTCTTTGATCCAGGGAGATCTAGATCCGATATTGGATCTACTTGGATCAATGGGCGTTGGTGTTGCTACATGTACCCTATAGTAATACTATCAATTTCCAACTGGAATGTTTCATGTTTGGCATTTGAATTTCACGGGCGTTCCATTCACTCGTGTCCGGGTGAAACGAACGCACCTAATATCAGCAGCTTGCCTGCAGATGCCGATAGAACTTGTTACAGTAAGCAATTAAAAGAACAAGAAAGTGCCATTATATCGACACTCATTACGTTGTTTTTTCTGTACCTATTTGTTATCGTTTTTGATCGGTGGAAAAAAGCATATTTGGAGCAAAATGATTTCCAGATTAGTCAGTTTGATACTCCAACTTTGCGAAACTAATCACGGCTTGTTAGTTAGTTAGTTTCCTCAGTTTGAAGGAACACTTATTGACATTTTTATTTAAAATCTGCGGTTTACGTATGCGGAAGATCAATTTAGTGTACCCTTAAGTTAAACTAATATATAATGTTTAATAAATGCTTAAATCTTAAAATTAAATTCAGAGCAGTACTATTAGAATATGTACTAGCACAGTTGCCAAAATCGAAAATTTGTAAATAAATTAGTGTAAACTGTAAATAAATTTAAGTGATTAATACAAGTCAATAATAAATTATCCAATCCTATGTGCAATTCCAGATGAATGTCGGGAAATTTTTTTATGTGTGTTTTACTCGAAAAGTTCAATTGTGCAATTGACTGTTTAGCTAACACATTTGTTGAAATATGGCGTTTAAGAATTTTTTCCAAATCAATGCCGCAAAAGTTGCCCGTAAACGAATAGATCCTTTGAGTAAATCAGGTAATTTATGTGAACGATACGTTGCTAATACTTTATTGCACTTATTTTTTTTTAATGTTTGATGTAGTTGTTGTTTTTTGAAATTTAGCGTAGTGAAAAACTTTCCGATTACGGTAGGTTAACTCCTGCAAAAAAACCGATTTTTAACGAAACTCCGAATAAATTGTTAAAATGTTCCACTTTTTGTAGAAAGGTTTTAGGACATTTAAAGAATATACTTTTGCAGATGCGCAGTAATTGAACTAGATAGGAAGTAGGAGAGATAGGGCTCCGAGCTATTAAGGTCCACATCCAATGATGTATCAACACCCTCGCAGAAACAGCAACTGTTGTTCTCCATGTTGTTATTGTTGTAGCAACGGTCAGAAGTTCGTTGTGTGAGTGTGTTACATTCTATTATTGTTCGTCGTCTTCCTCGGAAACACAAAAAAATGAATATAAGCATGTAACACATACAGTCATTTCCACAAGACCGTATACCTCACAAAATAAAAACAAAGTGTTACAAGTAAGAAATTTTATTTTTTAAAATACATTTTCGCAATTATATTTGATACATGGTCCAATCGCCGTCACTATTGATTATTGACTGGCATCTTCGGTGACAACTTTCGGCCAATTTTTCCGCGTAGTCTGTCGATAAGTTATTCCAAATTGATTTGGATTGATTTTGAAGCTCCTTGAAGCTTCTGCTTCATTAATCCCCAAACATTTTCAATAGGATTGGCATCCGGCGATTGCGAAGGCCAATCAAGTACTTGAATGTTATTTTCTTCTTTCCAGCGTGTACACAACCGGCTTCTATGTTTCGGATCGTAGAAACCAATCGGTGTTGTCGTTGCCATATAGCATCCTAGCAGACTTCAATAATCCTGTCTTGTACAAAATGATCATCCTTTCAGCAGTAAGAATTCCGGTAAACGTTATTAATTTTCCGAAACCGCGTGCAGAAAAGCATCCATAAACATGGACCTTCACAGGGTGTTTAACGGTTCGGTTCACGACAGCTTCTCCTTTTTGTGACCACACTCGTCTCCTGAACGTATTTACAGCAAAACTTGATTCATCCGTAAAGATCACGTTGTCCCAATCACGATCGATGTTTTCCTTAGCCCACTCTACACGTCTTCGCTTCTGGTTTTCGGTAAGTAATGGTTTCATCAAGGCATACCTGGTTTTGATGTTTTCCTCTTGTAATCTTCGCCGAATCGTATTCAAGGACACGTAAATATTCTTCTTCGATAACATTTCCTTTGCTTGCACTAAGGTAGTAACGGACGGATTTTTCTTAAAAATATCAATGATGGCTTTATCCTGGGTTTTTGAAGTGCTTCGGGTTTTACCCCTACCAGGTAGATCGTCTACATTTCCAGTATCTTTAAAACGCTTTATCCACTTATTCACAAACTGTGTCGAAACTTTCAGGTACTTTCCGGCCGATGTAGGTGTCATTTTTGGTCCTTTCGGATGACTTACTAAAACACAGCTTCGAATCGTTTTTTGTAAATCGCACTCATTTCACTTGACGTCTTATCACTCTCCTACTTGAACTTAGAATGACCAAATTTATACAATGCGAAAAAGAGGAAAAATGCAGGTAACTAAAAGTTCCCCACCACTCTTTGAGAAATGGTGCATTAAAAAGTTACAAAGTATACGCTCTTGTGGAAATGACTGTAGATACACATCCTTCTTGCGTTGCCATCTTCTTGGCCGTTGTAAAAACGGGTCGCTCCGGTGCGTAGAACCGGCTGTCGCAGAAACGGCCGTTCCATCATAACCATGGGCTCAAGATTACCTTTCAGACACGCGTCTCGAGGGGGGAAATCACAAATAATTGCAATGTTCCTTGCACACTACAGGATAGATTTGGATAAATCTCGAGATTTAAGGAAATTTACCCCTAAATCTACTTGATTTACCATACATTTATCAAGATTTACTAATGTAGAATTCGAACAAGATTTAAAATTAATTTCGTCTCAAATCTTAATATTTCCCCTGAACTTCGCCGCAATGTATGCAATTGGAAAAGTACATGTTGGATATTGTGAATTATCCATGTAAACCGAGAAGAAGATGGGATCATATGACGTTTGTTTCTTATGAAATTCACGTGCACGTGCGAGTACATGTAAGTGAACGACAGTGCATGCCAACTAAATCTTGGTGGTAGGACGAGAAGATGAAAACGGATGGTGTGCATGGGTTTCGGGATTTGCAAATCTATCAAGATTTAGGTGTCTGGTATGCAAGGGATATAACCTTGCTCGAATTGAGCCACAGTTGATTAGCGGATGGTAGAGGACTCTGCGAACTATCCCTCCAACGAATACTCCCCCTCCCCACCTCAATAACATATCCCTTAAAAATGTGGATTTGGAGTCATTTCATATGATATATCTCCACCCCCTTTGGAGGATATTTATTAAGATTCCTCCAAAAATTCGAACTATCTCCCAACGAAATATCTGCCTAAAATTTGGATTGGATTGGGGGTTATTTTATATAATATATCCCCCCATTTTGGGGTTTAACAAAATTCGCCCAAAAATTTGATTTTGGTTTGGGACTAAAAATCATCATGATGACACAAGACTACGAAGTGTATACGGATACATTTTGCTGATGAAAAAAAAAACAATTATCCCCAAACTTTGAGGGGGGGGGGGGGTAATTAATTTTTTAAATTGTTTTCAATGATACTTAATTTGTGAAGTTCGCATCCGACACTCCGACAGCTTATTAGCGCGAGAAGGCTATATTTTCAGCGCTGTTGCATGCAGAGCGAGCCCACCTAAGGGGACTTCCGAATATTGCAATTTTCCATATCTTAAATACATAGTACCAAATATTCAGATAAATCAAAATTAACAAATATTTTTTAAATTTTTTTTTTATAATATTTTTTGTTATGTCATGAAACATCCCCTAATGTCATCATTTTTGGGGGATAATTCATTTGTGATAGTTCGTGAAATATTCCCCAAAGTTTGGAGGAAAATGCCATTTTTTGGAGGAAGGGCAATCTTTTTAAAGGCGTTTTGCTATTTTCCGGAGGAGGGCGGGTATTTCACGGGTGACTATACCATCAAAATGATCATTTGGTTTTGGGGAATAATTCATTGTGGGATAGTTCCCAGAGCCATAGTAAAGGACTGTAGTATCATAGATAGAGTAGCCCGAAATGAACATCTTGGCCTGCCTCAGGTCCCGGATAATCTCGCAGTGGACGGTGCGGTGGCACAGATGGTTCTTAATCTCAGAAGTGCCTTCTAGGGAGGAATATAGAAAGGAGTCGGAGTCGTCCTGGCAAATTACCGGGTGCGTGTCAGTACACTGCACATTTTCAGTCCTTTCATCGGGATAAAAGGATCTTTTGAGCATGAAGTGAAATCAAAGTCATTTCAAAGACACATTTTCTCAAGGATTTAATTATTTGGAGTCAAAAGATCTCAAGCAAATCATAGACAAATTGAAAGCAAATAGATGACGTGTATTTGCATGGGGCAGGCCAAAAGTATCAATAAACACAGGAGGTGTATGCTAGCAACTGCACCATCTGAAATTCATATGCTAACGAAACGTCAACAAGGCGTTGCTAGAGATGTTGATCGACGCCATTGGCATCACCATTTCGCTGGTGGTGCTGACAGACCTTTATGGTAACCTTCGGCCGCGTGCCCACTAATAATTTTGAGTTTCTTTCTCTTTTCGGGTTCATCGTCATTGGCACTTTAGCCCGTGTCTAGCCTTGGCCTCCTGAATACAGCTCCTCTTACTATCTCGCTCAAACGACCGCGTCCTCCAGTTCGCCAATCGTACACGGTTAGAAATTTTGGTATTATTTAGTATACCAATTCTAGTATAACGTGTATGTATATCATGTCTTGTATACATATTATATGTTTTCACTTTATGAAAGCTTTTGATAACACATATTATATAAATGATATACAAAATTAATATAATTTAAATTTTGATAACATTTATTTATAGTTTTTATAAGGAACATAATATATGTATATCGTCGCTTTTATAATTTGACAGTATGATTCATAGAAAAAACATATAGAAATAATGCGTTGTATATCAATTTCTTATTCGATTTATGTGAAATGTAGTATGCAAAAGAAGCTATCTAATTTTTTTTATTAGAATCATAATAGATTTGGATAGTTTTTCTTGGCATAACAAATTGTTATTAAAGGTATCTTAACATGTTATTAAATTCGCGCGTTCATTCAAGTATATATCCTATTTTGATATAAAAGTTATACCAAATTGGTATTCACCGTTGTAGGTTTTGTACTCAAGATTCGTAGTTTTCGAATTACTCTAGGTAGCCGAAGTGGTACGGGCACTATTCTATAATGCACTTGGATGAAGCGGACCGCGGTTCAATTCTCCGTAGAAAAATAAAAAAAATTCAGATTATGGATTCTGCGAAGGCACGTCGCGAGCACTTGTCCTTTGAAGAGAACTTTAGGGGAAAGTTCAGAAAATATGGAAGTCAGTGGTGGAATAGACTGTTAAAAGATTATACTTTTTTTTCTGATAAATATTATCGTATAAATTTAGTAATAAAAATGTATAAAACTGTATGATTGCCATATTTTATACTTCTATCGTATAAATTTAATAAGTGTTTTGTCGATAAAAACTTAACAAACACGTCTTATTGAAGTTATAAGAGTTTCCTATACCATTTATAATATCCGATCTTATTATTTTTATCCGAAATATTTATGGATCTATATGCATACGGAAATCTTATTAATTTAACACCAAAATTTTTAACCGTGTAGAAGCTTCCTGCAATTTATGTCGTGTACGGTGGGAGGACTTGCCCACCGTGCACGAGGAACGCGGTCTTCCTTGCTATAAACGTTTCATATATGCGCAATTTATTGTTTTTATGGACTGGTTTCGACTCTATTACGAAATAAATAGATCCACTTATTCGAAATTGTACTCGCCCATCGCAATGTTTCGCGCGCTCATGCCCCACTGGAGGGGTTAAGGTATTTAGCATAGTAGAATATAAGGACAAAGGGTAGGGGGGTACAAAAAAAATATAGGACTGGACAAGGGACCAAGGACAAAGGACCTAAAGCATATAAAGAACATAACGGACATACAGCTCATAATGTACATAATGGATATAAAGAATGTAACGGACACGATGGGTAAAAAAGAAAGACATCATTCATAATAATTTGAAGGAAATAGCGAATGTTGAAGATGTTTGATCAACTGAACCAATAGAAAGGGTAACAAAGTGTCAATGAATTGAATTCACTGTGCACATCAAGCGACGTGGAATACACCAAAACCCGGCCTTAAAATATTTGCAAAATGGCTTAGGGGGGGGGGGGGGGGGGGGGGGGGGGCAATAAGATTACATATTGATAATGGTCGCCACACATGATCATGCAGAACCACGACCGAACTCCCATCAAATATCATAGAACGGGGGAAATTAGCAGATTTTTTTCTATTGAGTTTGACGTGGTTCGATGCATGCTTGCGACCAAAATTGCCTTAAGACAACATTAAATGTCACCCACCGGGAGCAGATTTCCGACGTTGGAATCCCAAAGATAGGTTGGTTGGTTGGTTAGAGTGGCTGTTACTTTCCAGCAGGGAAAGAAAACACAAGTAGCGCTAGGTGCGCCGTTTTGGTGCCACACGTCTTATAGGAGGAATAAACCGTTGCTATCAAGAACGTTCTGAGGTGCCATAGGAACGACCGGTCCAAAAATTCGTCTTTGTGGGAATAACTTTTTTATTTCTATAGATATTGTTTTCAAATTTCACATTAATCAATAGTATCTTCAGTGAAATCACATTCCCGAATTTGTTTGAAATCGGACTACTCTATCATATAGCTGTCATAGGAACGACCGTTCCAAAAGCAAGTTTTTATCAGAAAAACTTTTTTATTTCTGGAGATATCTTTATGAAATTGCATATTACTCAATCATATTGACTGCTAAGCCACTTTCCTAAATTTGGTTGAAATCGGCCCACTATTTCATATACCTCTTATAGGAACAGTGAAATCGGAACAAGTTTTACTACTAATTTCAAAGTGGCAAATGTACCACAAAACACGCGAAACGTGAAGGGTATCATACCTTCGGCTAGCTTGTTTTGCATTAAAAATGTTCATATGCCTGGCAACACTGTATGTACTATTTACAATATATCTTGAACCGTTATCCGCAGGTAAAAAGGTTATTGAGTGTACGTACACTTCATCAAATCTTTGAATTTAATCTAATTTGTTTTATTGGTAAAAAAAGTGATTAAATGGAAGAGAAAAAGGTCCATATTAGACACGTTTTGTGGTTCTTGTACAACAAAGGTGTGAAAAAGGCGACGGACGCCAAACGAGAGATATGCGCTGTGTACGGCGAGGAAGCCGTTAGTGAAGACATCTGTCAAAGGTGATTTTCTCGCTTTCGTTCCGGAAATGCGGATTTAAACGACTCTCCCCGCACTGGTCGCACTGTCACCCTTGAAAACGATATAATCTTGGACCTTATCAAAACCGATCGGTATATGGCAACTCGCGAAATCGCAGAAAGGCTCAACATTGATCAACCGTCGCAAAACGACTAAAGCAGCTTGGCCCCATGAGTTGTCCGAGCGCAACATGTTAAACCGAATTTCGATCTGCGAATCTCTACCGAAATGGCATTCGTTGGAACCATTTTTGAAGAAGATTGTAACGGGGGAAGGGAAATGGGTTGTTTACAAGAAAAACATCAAGCGGAAAAAATCGTGGTGCTCGCCTGGAGAATCATCTACAACCGTTGCAAAAGCGGATTTGCATCTCCACGCGGTCAAACTATTGATTCGACTAAGTATTGCACTCAGCTGGAAAAGCTGCAACGAGCAATAGCCGAAAAACTTCCGGAATTTGCTAAAGAAGGGAGGGGGGGGGGGGGGGTGTTTTTCATCACGACAACGCCAGACCCCAAACTTCTGTGGAAACGAAACAAAAGCTACAGAGCTTCGACTGGGAAGTAGTGCAACACACCCGCCTTACTCAACGGATCTTGCACGGTCGGATTACCACCTTTTCCAATCTCTTCAGAATCATTTGGATGGGAACCGCTTTGAATCTGTGGAAGCCATTAAAAATGACCTTGATGAGTGTTACCGCAATAAGCCACGGCGCTTTTATGGACGTGGCATCATGCTCTTGCTAGAACGTTGGCAGAAGGTTGTTGAAATGAACGAACAATATCTGGTTGATTAAATGCATTTTGAAGAATATCCGTAGATTTTTTTTTGTCTTATTTCTGGTGGAAAAAACCGCAGAACTTTTTCCACAACCCAATAATTCGTTTTTTCTTAGAGGTCAAAGTATGTTTACATGTTTACGCTAATAGTATATGCACACCAGACACCTAAATCTCGATAGATTTGCAAATCCCAAAACCTATGCACACCATCCCTTCTTCTTCCGCACCAAGATTAAGTGCTGTACATGTACATTTTTTTTTCATGTGGAAAGCACATATTCAGACGAAAAAAGAACATTTCAACAAGGTTTCAGTAAGATTTGTTTTAAATCTTGGTCGAAATCTAGATTAATGAATGTATGGTAAATCTTGGAGATTTGGAAGTATGTTAAATCTCGAGATTTATCCAAATCTCCTGTAGTGTGCGAGGTACATAAGATAAAACAAGCACTAAGTTGTTATTAATATGTAATAGTACTAGTTGCTTGCTTCTCTGTTCTAAGTCCATAATACTCGTATATCTGTAGGTTATTTCAGTTGTTCCGTCCATCTTATTATAACCCACATACTACGTTCACAAAGCTTTCTCTATCTATGCACTACAAACCGGTATAGCGGGCATACCAGTAGCAATATAAACCGGTTTGTTACTCTGCAGCTTTGCTGTTCTTGGTACGCTTTTTTTCTAATCTAATATATCCCACTAGTTAGTTTCGTTCAGTCTACCTGTCGACTGACTGAGCGCCAAGCACTGTTCTGCTGATAAGCGTTATCAGCTCGTTTGAACTCACAGTGTCGGGCCTATTCGTCATTAGTTATCGTGTATTTCGCTTGCATCGGTCACGGACAACATTTATTTCGTTAAAACATTGACACTTAATCTTCATCGTAAAAAAACATTGTTTTGTGGAAATAGTTTGTTGCTAAATGATGTTCTGTGTGGACTGTGACTGAGAATCCGGTGTTGTTTCAGTGAATCCAGAACAATGGGCATCTGTTGCGGAAGTGGCGATAAAGTTCGCAATCGTGATGATGACGAAGACGAGGAATTTGAATTGCAACCATTGGATCCAACTCCGGGAAAATATGGTATACCTATGCTTAGATTAATGCTTGGTAAAAGTTACTATAGGCTTTATTCTTTTTAGATCGTGTTTTAAAGAATCACCTTGATAGTGTCAAATCTTAAAAGTGTTCAATGTTCATAATATGCGCCACCCATATTTCCAATATTTGCAAATAATTTCGCACACAGTTGAAACCATATCGGCTGTTTTTTACGAACTTCTACACTATCATTTGATGTTGTTTCGCAGCGTTTCAATTATTCAATTACCTCATCCATCACTGAGGCCAGTCTTAATTTGTCATTCTGCCTAAAAGCTTGCCCATAATCTCAAAACATAAAATCTACGTAATATAACTAACTGGTTTCTCAATTCAAGTCGCTTATGTTTTCGGAATCTCCCAAGGTATGCGCATACTCGCAATTCACAGAAGAGATTTTGATCGGTATTCTTTTTGATATCACCGTGATTCGCTGCCGGTGTACTTATTTATATCCCTTGGTGAAGTATTATACGAATCAATATGACCCATGCATATATTTTTGAGTTGATATATTTTTGGATAAGATTACTTTAGGGTTTATACATACATAGGTGTCAATATTTATCATAATTATCTGCTTTTAATTCAGTGCACACAACATTACATTACGATCATTGAGCACCGGTGTTCATGAATCCGTAAAGCCATTTACATTGTTTTGGAGTTTGTGGTGTGTTTATATCAACGTAGATTGGGTTGGATACTTATTATTGTAATAAAACAACTAACAATACTGGGGTTGCGATTTGCGGTCAAGTCTTTTCATGTTCTTCTTTCGCTCGATTGGTTGTACAACCACTAATCGAGACTTAGAGTGCTACAATAAGCAAATAATTATTTATAATTATTAGAAATGTCTGATTAATATTCTAAATGTGTATAGGGAGCACGTGGGGTAGAGATTTCGGTGACATTTAATTTAATATGAAATTTATGTTTTTTTTATCCTAAATCATTTCCTTCATTAGTTCAATTACTATTTCCATGGTAATTTCACTGCCTTACTGCTATAAGTGTTCGTTACTTTTCATTCAAAGCACTGTGCCATAGAAGATTAGATTAGGTGGGGAGCGGTTGGCCCGAAGGGCCACCAAGCACTGTGACCTATTGTGCTACACACTAGGTTCTATTCATATTAGGGATTAATTGTCGAGACCAATCATTCCAACGAATCTGCTCAGCTGCTCGAGTTTTAGTGAGGCGATCAAGCGGCGAATTTGAAGTGCATCACATTCACAGAGAATGTGCTGGGATGTTTCATCCTTACAGAAGTGACAGCTTACGTCAGAGACATCCCCAATGCAGATGACCCCTCAAGGTAAAATGACCCGTGAGGAGACCGCGAATAGCTCTCACCCGGTTGCTACGTAATCTTAGCAGCTTAAGAGTACGATTGCGTGAGTGGTCAGCTATAAATACTCGTAGTTTTGACTGTCTGAGACCGGGGGTGTTGTCCCAGTCCAGTGCGCAATTGTTACTGAGTGCTCCCACTCTCTGATGTGCCGTCTTACACTACACAAGGAGATTCCACAGTATGGCTCTGGGCCGACGAGAGGGGTTGCAGTAGGTTTCTTCGCCAACTCGTCGGCTGTCTCGTTTCCTGCGATACCGGCATGTCCGGAGAAGTTACTTAGCGCTTGATGGCAGCCTATCTGTCTGTGAAGATTGCAATATTCTTGCTCGGTATCCGGCTGCTAAGCATATGTTCGCACAGGTTTCGATTGCGACAACTTCCGCCTGATACTCGTATATCGTAGCGTTCTTTCCCATAAGAAATGAATAACTTAGCCCGCCCCTGTACCCTCTCCTGTTTTAGATCCATCTGCATACCACTTAACGATGTTGGAGAGGAGGGTGTTGAGCTTTCAATTTCAATCTTCTCGACTCCAAATTTCGGTTGAGAATTGAATTTTGAAGCAGAGCTCCCAATCTAGAGTAGAGTTGTTGTTGTTGTAGGAATGTTGAATTCAAGTAAAGTGTGTATATGTTAAAAAATTTATGTGTTCGTGTCGCTTTCCTCAAGAGCGAGTTCGAGCAGCTTCAATAGGGTTGCCCCATAGCACTCTCGGTGAGTTGTGTTGGAGCTGCTGGTCAATTGAAAATATGCTCAACGTTGTGGGGGGTAGTGTTGGAAGCCGGGCAGATGTTTTGGATGCTGTGGTCGATACGGGATAAGTACGAGTTAAGGCGCGAACACCAGACTGAACCTAGTTGAGCGAGCGTGGTCCTCGGTGCTGTAGGCGATCTACGTTCATCTGGAGAGATGTCTGGTGGTTGGGCCATGAGTACTGGATTGATTTTGAGGCTCGATATCGACGTAAGTACTTCCTCACTATACAGCGTAGCAATGGCGGATTTGTAGTTGGTGTCATTGAAGGGAAATTTCTTAAATCTTCGGACTTCCCTCTCAAGTTCCCTCAGATTTCGCCTGATGTCGGGGTTTTGTCCATAAGAGTAAAACTTGAATGAACCAACGGAATCGGACCACTACGTCATATAGCTGCCATAGAAACGACCCATCCAAAAATTCGTCTTTGTGAGAAAAACTTTTTTATTTCTGAAGATATCTTTTTCAAATGTCACACTAATCACTTTAGTTACATAACATTCCCGAACTTGGTTGAAATCGAACTACTCTATCATATAGCTGTCATAGGAACGACCGTTCCAAGTTTTTGTTAGAAAAACTTTTTTATTTATGAAGATATCTTTACGAAATTTCATATTATTCAATTTGGTTGAAATCGGCCCACTATTTCATATACCTCTCATAGGAACAGTGAAATCGGAACAAGTTTTACTACTAATTTCAAAGTAGCAAATGCACCACAAGTCACAACTAAGGTATGATACCCTTCACACCTTCGGCAAGCTAGCCAAAGGCTAGCTTGTTTTTTGTTAGCTTCGCACCTCGCTGGAGAAATGAATATTGGACCGGGTAACCTCCACGTTCTGCCTCCCTGTAGAGTATCATATCCGCTTCACTTAGCTCGTGGAGGACTTTTTCGATTTTACGATTTGTCAAGAGTTGGATAAGCCGGAAGACAAACGCAGTTCTTCGGATTAATCGCCTCCAGTTGCTGAAGCGATTCTAGTCAATAACATTTTCAATCTCAGCGTGATGGAAATCGATGTGCTCTTTTTCAATAGTCTTTTCTCAGATGTCGCTCACAGCATCTTGAAGACCATTAAGGTTTGTCGTGTTTTAAGAATGAGGGTCCTTGAAACCATCTGCTTTCTGCACTAAGGTCGACGCGATCGCGCCATTTAGTGGGTTCATTCGCGATATTTCACTTAGTGGGAACCCAACGCGAGAGGCCTCGCAGACAAGAAGTTACTTCGTCGAATTTAGCCAGTCTAATACTGTCGTAGAATTGCTCCAGTAGATTGTTTTGGATTGTGTAGTTTAAGTAACGACGTATGTTTTTGGAGTGAAGTGCTCCGAATCCGGAAGCCTGCAGTTATAGCTTCTTTAAACACCCGTCATTGGTACGAATCCTGATTTATCCGCAACCAATGTGATTTGTTCATTATAAGAAGTTTGAATTCTCAGGTAAACCATAGCAGCATAAGCGTTCCCGCCAGCGTCGACTAGAGTGTGAAAGAAACAGAATCTATTCTAATACCTCCATTGCTAATGTTTTCAGGGGTAATGGTCCCAATAGCACTGCCGCACTTTGGCTGAATGGTTTCAACTAGTATGGCCGCGTGCTTTTCCACCATTTGGAGTCTGATTCCCATTTGGTGGGGAACCTTGAAAAACTATAAGGATTTTCCTGTTGAGACCTATGATTTGACTGCCTTCTTTTTGTAGACTGGCTTTTAGTTATATGTATTATGAGAGTTTATAGTAAATTCATCTTATTTGTCGCTCTGCTACGCTTAAGCGTGTCGCATTGTATAGGTAGGTCATCAGTTTGCTGTATATTTTCTAGTTTCCCACGCAAAGTCCGTGTCCTTATTAATAAGTGTGGCCTGAACATAAATTTGTTTGCCCATTTGGGGGTTTTATATCTTTTTTAGTTATTTTTTATTTACAAACTATGTATTCATTGTTGCTTACATTCACACAAGATGTTTAGACGGGACAACCACATATTTACATGTTCTTTAATGATCTAATTGATTTGTTGGTGTGCCTACTTTCTATAAATAGCGCCTGGTATTCGTGTAAAATAGGGCATATGGACAACATTTCTTTGCCAAATGTTCCATTCGGACCGAGTGGAATTACAATTTGTAATGTTTGTAGAAGAATTGTGTGAATTATTTTGAAATATGTAGTATCAGCTAGATTTTTTCATATAAATGTTTATTAAAATTTGAGCACTGCATTTTCACCACAGTCAGCTTTGACGTGGAACTTTAAATACCTCCGATCACCTTAGGATTATATTGCTTGACAGAAAAAGTCAAATCTTTAAAAATCATTTTTGTGTTATAGTCTCAATCCCAATTTCATAATTCCAATGAACCCACTTGCAGGAGAACCCATCAAATATGACGTACGCTTCAAGGGACCGCTCGGACAACGATCATGTACCGATGTCCTATGTTTAATCATATTTATAGTCTTCCTGATACTATGGTCATTTATAGCATATTACGGTAAATATGTTTTTTTTTGTAATACAATAACAATAAAATGAAAAAAAAAAAAAACTTTAACGTGTTTATTTCTATTCCCAGCTATTGGACATGGTGATTTGGAAAAGCTTCTGGTACCCGTAGATTCGGATGGACATCGATGCGGTGTCGACAGTCCCGTCCTGGACAAACCGTACTTATTCTTCTTCAATTTAGAGAAGTGTATAAGTCCATTGGTGCCAATTACGGGCTGTCCGACACCTCAAGTATGTGTCAAAGAATGTCCCGACCAAATGTTTATTTTTGAAACATTCACCGGTTCGTTTGAGGAACTCAAGGCAAAATTGATATGTCGAACGGATAAGGATAAGGCAAATATAATGAACATTGAAGATGCCAAAAATGCAATAAAGGAAAATTTTTGTGCCGCTTGGTATATACCGAGTGTTCCATGTAAGTATTGATTAGTCGTTGAATTGTGGTTTTAGCTTATCATATGCTGGTGCTTTCTGTATGTCGTAAATAAGTGTTTTATTTTTGAGGATGTTTTTGTTTTGGTAATATTTATTTTATATTTTTGTGTAATTTTTACTTTGGTTTCAGTACGAGATTGGCAGTTGTGATTTAGTAGAATGGGGTATTAAAAACCTTAATTAATCTCTTAAAACTCTAATTAAAATTTTATTTACATATTTTATTTATTTATTTTACATAGAGTTGACAATCTTATGAATGTTTTAGTATTTTCTGACACTCGTATTACGGAGGATACCTTTAAGTAAGACAAGAACTTTATTTTAATTTTGGGATTTTTAACTGAAACTGAGAAATATTGTTCTTTTTCCGATGGCTGGACCATGATTAATTCTCATATACGAGAATGTTAAGCCATGAATCGCGAAAATGAACCGCCCCCTATTCATGGTGTATATAAATCTGGGAACATTCCTGTTTCACAAAAATTATGTGAATTCTCTCTATTCGATTAGAGAGAACACAAAACTCGATTAATTTCCGCTTTAGGACCTGCCAATCCTCCCGCATGGGTTCTAGGTTCTTTCCACCGAAAGAAATTCCGCAATTAGGGAAATTTAAAAAAAAAATTCTCTCTAAATGCAATAGAGAGAATTCTTCTAATATTCGCGAAACAGGAATGATCCTAAATCTGAATTGTTTCTTTTTTTAGCCCGTCCCATATATAAACATACATAAAAATGATTGTACGTTTCTTTGAAGATATATTAATATAATGGATGGGCATATAGTCCGATGCATGCAGCGCATTTGTCCGGCCATTACCCTTGGTTCTTCCTTAACCGAAACTATTGTGTAGCTTCCGGGGGTGACGCTGATCACGGTGGCATCAATTTCGGTTATCGACTGGATTATGTCTTTTCGAAGTTCATTTCTCCACGCAATTCTCGTGGGCCGATTTCAGGACAACAGGACCCTCTTAGTAGGGAAGATGGATCGTCATCATATGATGGGGATCATGAGGCGAATGTACTTAACTACTGTTGGTGGCATTCTGAATCCTTTAGTCAGGACAAAAGGACCATCCTGGGCATAAAGTGAAACCTACTCAATATGGGTATTTTCTGATTAGGGTTGATGAAGCCAATATCCAGGAATACTGGTGAAGGTATTTTGAGCTGTTTGGACATCACTAAAGGTTCTTCTCGGATAAGAAGTGAAATCTAGGCAATACGGGTATCTTCTCAAACGGGATGATGAGGCAAATGTACTGGAGTCAGTCATCCGTTAGCCAGCATCCAGGGAGGACGTATAGCGAAGTGGCTTTTATTAATTTGCTGCGCAATAGCCTACATACGAGGGCGGTTCAAATACGATCGAGACAAACGCTCTGACACATTTATTTATTATCGAAAATATTTACAAAAATTTACAGTTTTTCTAGGTAATTCTCCTCACTAGTTACACATTTTTGCCACCTCTCCGGAAGTTTTTTCATGCCGGTATCGAAGAATTCCTTGGGCAACTTGGACAGCCATGTGCGCACGAACTCCTCTACCTTGTCGTCGGTGTTGAATCTTTGACCTCCGAGGGCTTCTTTCAGTGGTCCAAACATGTGGTAGTCGCAAGGTAATAAATCCGCACTGTAGGGGGGGGGGGGGGGGGGGGGGTGTTCTAGTACCTCTTACCCCAATTCTAATATTGTATCGAGCGTAAGACGCGCGGTATGGGGGCGCGCGTTATCCTGGAGAAGAATAGCACTTCGCGCTGGAATGCTCCTCCGTTTCGAGCGATAAGCGGGTTTCACGTGTGTTTTTAGAAGGTTAGAGTAGTATGCAGCATTGATGGAACGTTGTGTGCGCAGGAAGTCAACGTACAGTACTCCCCGCCGGTCCCAAAATACAGTACACATAACCTTACCCGCGGACCTGGTTGTCTTCGCTTTGACTGGCGCCCCTTCCTCCTTCTTCCTCCACTCTTTAGACGACACCTTGCTTTCGGGATTGTAATAGGGTACCCATGTCTCGTCTGTAGTGAAGATTCGCGTCAAAAAACCATCCCCCTCCGCCTCGTATCGCGTCAGCAAGCGGCGACAAACTTCCAACCGCATGAATTTTTGTTCGAAGTTCAACAGTTTGGGAACCCATCGCGCCGTTATTTTGCGATATTGAAGATGTTCGTGGATGATAGACTCTACACTACTAATGCCGACATCAGCCGAAATGTTTCGAACATTTATCCTACGGTCTTCGAAAATGAGTTCTTCTACGTGGCGAATGTTGTCTGGTGTGATGCTGGTTCGCGGTCGACGATCATGCTCTTTCTCGACGGTTTCGCGGCCATCTTTGAACGCTTTGGCCCATTTAAACAAAGCAGACCTACTCAGGCACTCACTACCGAACTGATTTCGCAAACGCCGAAGAATTTCCGTGTTTTTAACGCCTTCCCACACCAAAAAACGAATGACAATATAACGGTAGGTTTGGTGGGCATCTGAAGATGCCCGTGGGGACGGAGTCTAAGGTAGCATATGACCGTGTAGGTCGGGCTATGCCATCTGGCGAAGAAAAAGGTCCCTCAACGAGCTAAGCAACGACCTATGCTTGCTGTAGCTCAGTTCGGGAGATGTGGGCGGGATTTTCGCCGCTCGTTGCCCCTGTCCTTTACGTATTAACAAAAATTCATAGGCCTGGGGAAGACACCACAAACAGGGGAGGTAAAAATGGGGAATAAAAAAAAATAGTCGGTAAGGATGGAATGGTTGACGGACGGATCAGACGCCCACACGGCCGCACCTGGGTCCGGGTGTAATGGTACCCTCGGCCTCTGGTTTCGTACCACCAACAGATCACTACTCATCAGGTGTTGCTTCGATCTGCTGGTGGGAGCAGCACTACCAGACCATAATATGGTTCGTTACAGGTGGTTCATTACAAATACGTTACACAACGGCGGTCGGCACTTGATGTTCGTAGCACGCGCGTGAAACGTGCGTTCGCGACGAAAACTATGCCACACTATTCATAAGGGACCCAGCTATCGCATACTCAAGCCGCGACCTTCAAAACATACAGGCGCGCCATCTACAGCGTTTGTCTCGATCATATTTGAACCGCCCTCGTACCTACTTGGGCAAACTAGCTAACAGCTGCCTGTGAAATTTGTTAGTGAATTGCCTTATAGTGGGGTGATTGTGCAGATTAACATACATCTGTAACTGTATGTTGTTTGGTGGATGGCTCAAGTGGTTCAGAATCGTCTAGAAGGGCAGGAGTAGGCGATCAAAACTTTTTTGACATAATAAACCCTGGCAATAAAACCCTCTACGTGGGTTTGCCAACCGACTGTGTTTGGAGCCTCACTCGTGGACTTCTGATTTTATCAGTGGTGCCATCGAGAACAAAGCCCGGCATAATCACAGGAGAAGAAAAAACAAATGTACTGGAGTACTGTTGAAGGCATTTTGGGTCCTTTAGTCAGCACGAAAGGACCTTCTTGAGCAGTATGAAGTATTATTATATTCTGGGGGATAGCCGAAGCAGACCACTAACGTTTGGGTCCCTTTTTCGAGCATGAAGTAAGATCTAAGGGACATAACGGACGTAAAAAACACAAAGAACTCAATGTCAACTCAAAGGTAATAATTCCGATCTGGTAGCTGAAGTACCCGGCGAAAGTAGTTGGGCGCTAGTGCATTATAAAAACGATTGTTTTCAAAATGCAGTTTGCCGGCTAGCTATTACTACTACTACTAAATAACACGCACCCGCTTTGAACGGCTTGTTAGACACAAATACCTAAATACTCGTTAATCAGCATGTGAATCGGATTTTGGATTTCAGTAGTAAGAATATTGTAACTATTGAGTAAGTTTTCAAAATTCTAACTGAATATAATACATACACACATAGTTTTCAAACGCTGCGTCTGGGAGTTCACACCGACAACATGTCCTAGGATACCGGTTCATCTTCTAGACCGGACAAAACGTGAAATTCCGGTCAATGATACCCTAATATTTAATGACAACCTTAATGACAAAGTGGATGAACCAATAGACATTGATTTGTACAGTAGCAGTCAACTACAATCATTGGATCAACGAAAACCCGTCGAAGAACCCGCATTTAAATGCGAGACACGAGCTAAACTGGGCGAAGAAGTAATCATACGAAAAATGCAACGCATCAACACATATTTGGCAAAATTTGTTGGAAATCTTGTGGCAAATTTATACTCACATAATGGAACCGACGCTCAAGAGGTAATTTTTTACTTAGATATGTAGTTAATAGTAACTAAAAAATATAACTCGTAGAGAATATTCGTACTTTATTTTGTGTTCTTCTTGTTGGTTTCGTGATCCGCATGCTTTCATATTGTACATGTTTGTCGCTGTGTGTCGATAACGCGATATCACCAACTTTTCTTTCGAAAATCACTTTATTAATTATGCTTTTATGATTTAATATTATGATGTAGTATCCAGACGTTGTATACCACAAAATCCAGCCGATATATTAGAATTGGTAAAGGCATTGCATATTTTTCCTGAAGATTTCGAAAAAGCCCTTGAACAAGTTAAACTATTGGCTATAATCAATGGGGTAAGGTCTCTTTTTTGTCTCTATTCTATGTTTCGTGTTGTTCTATTAATCTAAACAATGTGAATAATTAGTTTTACAAATGAAAGGAAACATATTTTTTGTCAACACTTTGCTAAACACGAACTGAACACCTTCTTCGTCATCAAAAATCTCACTCTGTCTGCGCCGAAGTCTACCGCTACACTGTTTACCACATGGGCCAAAGAGGTGAGGCAACAACTGGATATTGCAGTAGACGGTCAAACTATCCATTAACCACCCTATTGTCGGTGTCACCCTTGACAGCATGGCTACTTTTTCAGCCCATGCGTCAACCATTTGCGGCAAGATGAGAAGCAGGAACAAATTCCTCAAAGCTCTAGCTGGCGGTTCCTGGGGGAAAGACAAGGAGACCCTACTAACGACTTACAAGTCTATCGGGAGATCTGTGGCCAATTATGCGGCTCCCATCTGGTCGAAAAACCTACGTGACACTCAATGGAGGAACGTCCAGACCTGCCAAAATGTAGCTCTTAGAACTGTCACAGGCTGCCTACTGATGTCGTCGCAGGACCACCTTCACCAAGAAACAAGAATGATGCCCATAAGAAGCCACAATACACTTCTAACGAAGTAGTATCTGGTTGGCTGTTATCGGAGTGACCATCCTAACTCTAACCTTATGGACAGAAGCCCACCGCCACGTCATGTAAGACGTAATATGAGAGACCGTGAGCGAGAGATCCAAAGGTTTAAACGAGTTCCCTTCGATAACGCCAGCTACAGATCGACCAACACAACACTGCATAGTGAAGAAGTGCTATCCTCAATCGCGGACATGAAACCAAACAGGGTACTAAATGCGCAACCACCTGCTATATCTTCAGTCGAACTACGACTTCCTAGGGCAACCAGGACTACACTCGCCCAACTTCGTTCTGGTTGGTGCTCACGTCTGAACTCGTACCTATCCCGCATTGATAACAACATACAGAACTCTTGGCCAGCCTGTTGCCTCACTCCAGACGATGTTGTGCACATCTTTAACTGTCCCGCAGCTCCCACGCGCCTAACGCCTACTGCGCCATGGGACAATCCTTTTGAAGCAGCTGCGTTTCTACACCTGGACGTTGAGGAAAGCATGGATAATCAAGCTTTATGACACACACATGCATCGGATATCAGCGCATCGCTACTATAATACAACAACAACAACCCCTCATAGTACGCTAATCGGATAGTTTCAGAATGCATGCCAGGCACTCTCTGAGATTATTTTGGAAATTCGGAAATCAAATTTGGACCACCTGAAAAATTTTCTAACGGTACTAATGGGGAATTTTGTCTTGTTTTAGTTGTTTGTTCTTCGCCCACGTTAGTCATATATCAATAATTTAAAATAAAAAAATCCAATTATTCGTAATAAAATTATCTTCAACTTTTGCATACAGTGTGTTTAGTTTAAATAAACACGTAAAATTTTATAACGCGCCAAAAATAAAAAAATCGATTTTCGAATCAGTTTTTTTTTGCAAAAAAGTAAATAATGGTGCATTTCTGTGAAAATTATTAAAAGATTGAGTTTGCTGCACTCGATTCCCTGCAAACTACAAAAAGAAAAATTAACACGATACGATTATCCAGGACCTATTTAGCCTTGAGAGAATCTGTACACATCGGGCCGAAAATAAGCCCCTTGCATTCTTTTTCCACAAATCGATGCCATGTGATTTTACGACTCCCTCTTGGTCGGCCTTGGTTGGAAATGGGGTTCCTTTTCATGGCATGTAAGGCAATACAGTTATCATCCTTCTGCAATGTGTGCCCTATACACTGACATTTGCACCTGCGTATCAATTTGTCTATTGGCATCTGACCTGTACGCCGACTTAGCTCTTCATTTGATATTATTTCGGGCCAGGTTTCTAGGTTTCACATATTTCTAACTGATATTTTCAATCGAAAAAGCGTGAAAAAATACTAGACACATGTCTTTCTTGAGATGCGATGGGAGTTCTAATAGTACCCACAGGTAGTTTTTATTAATGCGCCGAGGATTGAACCCTTACTTCTCTAAATGCAGCATCGTAGAGTGGCGACCGGAACCTCACAGCTACCGAGCGTGTCAAGGCGAACATAGAATGTGGTTCGAAAATGTGTCTGTATTGCCCTGTTTTCACTTCAATTCGCCGCAATTAGATGATGAATTTTGATTGAAATATGACGAATTTATTCGGAACCAATTGATTTTATTTAAATTAATAGATTTCATTTCATTTATCACGCGCAGACTTAATGCTCGCTTTTGATATATGTATTAGAATTAAGTTTTGATGTTTTTAATTACACCGTTTTGCACCAATTGTATCTTTATATCTTTTTTCATACTAACTTCACGCTCCCATCCTGTAAAGCTGACCTGAATCATTTTTCGTGTAACGTTACTTACCCTAAGCTGCACTACACTGGTATCTAACCAGAACCACAAAAAAAGCAAAGTGTTTTCACAAAATTATTAACTGGAAACTTTACTTTTCTATCACAAGTATATTCTCACACGAAAACACAACATTCTTTTTTTTAATTATTTTATGAACTTGCCAATCATGCCAATTTTCATCAAGCTAACAATGTTGAGTGTTCGTAATGGGTGAATGAGTCGCTGATTATCAAAGGCTCCCTTTGAGTCCACTGTAAAAACGTCGCGGAGTCGATCATCTCGTCATCTCAAAGCGCTTGTGTAAATACATAGGATATAGCACAGATAACGTCCTGCGCCATTCAGACCCATAAGCACTGACCCTGTTCTGTTGTACCAGGTCTGAAATCAGGACTAAGCTTTCGGTTCAAGATTTGATACTCGAGTTACCCGAAATGAACATCTTGGTCTACCTCAGACCAGGAAAACTCTTTTAGTGTCGGCGGCCTCAGACTGTTCCCAAACTATGATGCACTTTCTAGCGATATATTGTGGAATCCGGACCGTTGAAAGGATTGACCGAGGTTGTCATTAACCGTTTCGTTTCTATTTCCGGCGATGTGTCCAGGAACCTAGTATGGAAACTTTATTTAAAGAAGCCTCTCTTTCTGAAGCCTCATTGGCAGTGACACATGTGACAGACCACTTATTTAGAGCCCTAATGGCCGCCTAACTATATATATTTTGATTATGATAACCGGCTTCCAGGCGTAATTCCCCACACACCTCAATGGCGTAAACCTCTGCCTAGAAGACAATAGAAAACATTCCCCTAGGTATAGGAGGCTCAATAGCTTGAACTTGAAATGCTTGCACAGGTTCCTCCTTCCGTCTATTTTCCAACCATCCGTTAACCACTTGGTGATTGGAATGTGTAGAACACTTCAGTCAGCCACCCTCCCGCCTGGTCTGCTTCAATGGTTTGGTTGAGTATGGTTCTTTAACTGCTCCGCGAACTGTCACCCTTATGAATTTTCCAAAAAAAAGCCTTCGGCTAGCTTGCCGGAGGTATGATACCCTTCGCACGGATCCTTCATTAGTCTGTGTTTCTATAAATGGTAAATGCAGAATGGATCAACCATTGACGAAAACTGACTTATAACTTGAAAGCAAATGGATTAAAATTAAAATGTACTTGCATGGGACGGGCCTAAAGTGCCGATGAACATCATCGCTCCTTTTCTGTTATTGCTAAAACCCATATAAACATTCATTTTCAAATGAACTAATTCTACCACATTTGATGTAACAGTTGGGTCAAGTCATCGTGGAAGATCTGGCTGAATCGTGGCCTGTGATGGTAGCTGCTCTATTTCTCGCCATGATACTATCGCTCATCTTTATTGCCGTGATGAGATGGATGGCGAAACCAATCGTGTGGCTGTCAATTTTGGGTGTTCTAGCGTTGCTGGCATTCGGTAAGTGCCTTTTTTATGCTATTTTCCGAAGAGTTCATAATTTATAATTCTCTGATCATTTTCAGGTATTTACTCAACAGTTCATTTGTTCATTTATTATCGAGACCATCCCGTACGTACGGCCGTTTCACCCAACTTGGCGGCCTATATAAGATCATGGGGAACGGATAAAATTACATGGCTAGTGCTAACAATAATTTTAAGTATTCTATTCATTGTTCTGCTTTTGGTGGCAATATTCTTGCGAAAGAGAATACAGATAGCCATTGCCCTGATAAAGGAGGCGAGCAAGTATGTTATTTAACGGGAGTCGCATTGACGACTTATCTAAGATGAGTATGTTCGATTCCACAGGGCGGTATCTTCTACTTTGTCAACAGTCCTCTTCCCCATTATTCCGTGGATATTCCAAGTGGCCACCATTATTTTCGCCATTGCCGTTGGACTTTACCTGGCATCAGTCGGTCCGTCATCGTATAGAGTGGCTGGATCAATACCAAATAATTGTCTGTGTTCCGGACCAGCTGCACACTATGCCGACGGGTCCTATTGTGATCCGAAAATATTTAACGAAAATTGCCACCTTCCAATTCAGACGGCTACCGCTTTGACACGACTATTGGGCACGACTCATGCCCCCTGCTCGAATGCCGGATGCTATTTCGAGAAGATATCGAATCCAAATGTTATTGGTTATATGCAGGTAAAAGATTTGTGTTTTCTGCTATTTTATCAGTTTTAATTCAACCCATTCTTTAATTTCAGGCATATAACGTGGTCGCATTCTTCTGGGTGATATTCTTCATATCGGCATTTGGTGAGATGGTATTGGCTGGGGCGTTTGCCACCTGGTACTGGACATTCCACAAATCCGACGTGCCTTTCTTCACGCTCACAAAATCCCTGGGACGAACAACACGCTACCATTTGGGAACATTGGCATTTGGCGCGCTTATTGTTACAATATGTCGAATAATTCGTGTCATACTGGAATGGATTGATGCAAAATTAAAGAAATTCGACAACCCGTGCACACGTGCCATGCTCTGCTGTTGTAAATGTTTCTTCTGGTGTCTCGAAAAGTTCATACGATTTATCAATAAGAATGCATATATTATGTGTGCGATACATGGCAAGAATTTCTGTTCCAGTGCAAAGGATGCATTCAATTTGTTGATGAGAAATTGTCTTCGGGTGATTGTTGTGGACAAAGTGACCGAATTTATTTTGTTCTTGGCGAAATTATTGCTGACATTGGGTCTGGGCACGGCAACATATTTCTACATTGGAACGTATGCGGCGAATCAGGAGATACATTACCGGTTAACGCCAAGCATTATTGTGGCGCTTGGAACGTTTTTGATAACATCGGTTTTCTTCCAAGTGTACTCGATGGCAGTGGATACACTGTTCTTGTGCTTTCGTGAGTATTTTAAAAGATACTAATGCTCCTCCATCAATTCCTAGATTTAACCAATTTCTTATCCGTAGAAAAAGAAATAATTTTTATAATGAACAATTTAATTGTTTTCTTTTGGTTTTCAGTGGAGGACAGCGAACGAAACGATGGATCTGCCGAGCGTCCATTCTTCATGTCCAAGCAGCTCATGAAGATTTTAGGTAAACGAAATAAAGTGTTGCGAAGAGATTATTCTAGTTAGACTTATGTTCATTCATCATTAGTTTTCTTTATTTGAAAAAAAGGAGAATATTTATTTCACTTTAAAAGAGAAGCTTCGTTAAAATTTTCCTAGTATAATACGTTAAATTGCATTATTTACAAATTTTTTTGTTATTAAAATTTTGCCCCTTTATGTTACCGCTAATACATAGTTTATATCTTCTTATTTTTTGTATTTATTGAGTAAGTTATATATACGAGTATTTATAGAGAATAGATAGCTCCCAAAGTTTATTAACCAACAAACGCCGCTAAAATTATCAATGACACAATCCACAAAAGACTATATAAAACTGCAATGATAGCAAATGATACGATTAGCATTTTGTATTCCTGTATCTTCATTGGCCAAAATATTATTTGACTAGAACATTTTGTTCTTTTTATTATACGCATACGTATAGCTCGTATAGCTTGATCAAGCAACTACCATGCTTGATGCTGATTGCCAAGTAGAAGTATGTACAATTTACATTTATACATATCTTTACAATATTTGCATACTTATACGGGTTTTCGCCATCATCGTTTCGTGCTCAATTGTATGAGTTGTCAATTTTTGCAATTCTAGAGCAACATAATAGACACAACGGGCTCATCTACACAGTTAAGTCAACAAATGGCTATAAAATGAATTTAAGACACTTTAACAAATATCCTAAGCAAATACAAATTACAAGTTTCGAGAAAATTAATAATAATACAAAAGACTGTACATCAATTTAGTGTTTTTTACCATGTGAAGCGAAAGACGTTTTTTGAATTAAAGGCATTGATGTTTGATGTTGTAGATTTTGTATTTCCAACAAAAATGTAATGAATTTAATAAGTATATTTGTGAAATGTACCGAATTACAATGAAATTATACGTGAACATGTATGTAGAGGACATGTAGAGTAAGTCAAGATTCTTAAATAGAAATATGTGAAATTGTAATAGAAAAAAAAAGATATCCATGTATTATTTAAAAATACATGTATTATATAATATATGATTTATCTTTATTATGACTAGTTTTTGTATTATAGTAAAAAGCAAAAATAAAAAAGAATAAGATGATAGTTTTACAGTAATATTGTAGTATTGTGTTCCTCTTCAAACAACGCATTTCCTAATATTAAAAATCTTAATCACCCTTTCATTTTAAAAGTGACAATTGCAAAGAAACTTAAAAAAAACATACACACTACATTACGAATCAAAAACAGGCACGAAAGGGAATGAACACTGATGCGATTTTTGCGTTTTCCGGACTGATTTAACCAGTATAATTACATCTTTAAATCGGAATTTAACTCGGGATTATGAGTAAAAATCCTACTTTTCACGTACCTCTAGAGAAAGAAGACCTTATTGTTTCATGAGATGATGTGTCCTGGGACGTTGTCGGTATCGACATTGTTTCACGACCCGTCAATAGCACCGTACTGTTAAAATCGAACATTGTTGAAGTCCATACCTTTCAGCTGAGCTTAAAAAATTGTTAACATATCGCGATAACCTTCACCACAAAGGACGTATGTCGTCAGCGTCGTCAGTTCAAAAAATTCTGCTTGGTGGCACAAAAAAAATAAAAGTCTCGAAAATAATCGCCGACCCTTGTTGCATAACCCTATATTGTTGTATTGTTGTTGTGATCCACGACCGAACCACCATCTAACTATATTTGAAAGGGTTGGACTGATTCCTGTAGAAGTGTCCCTATGGTCATCAGACGTCTTTTTTTAAGAGAACATGTCCTCTTTTTCAGTAAATATGGTATAAGTGGTGGCTGAAGCACAACTTACCAGAGCCCAATTAGCGCGAATGCGCCGTTTTGTAACCACAAACCTCGGCAAAATCGGTTATAAGATGGTTGGGCGAACAGGGGATGGAAGGATGCCTAGATCCAACCGGAGGAGTTCAGGAAGTATAGCAGCTCCCCGATACATCCCCCAGGTTAACAGAAAGGCCTCGCCCAATGCTCGATGTCTGGCCTTAGCAAGGGCCGGGCATTCACAGAGGAAGTGAGTGAGGGTTTCCTTTTCATTCTCATTTTCACAGCTGCGGCAGTGCGGATTATAAGGGATGCCAAGTCTAATTGCATGTTCTCCGATAGGCCAATGGCCTGTAATGACCGCCGTGAGCCTGGCGACATCCCTACGGGACTTGGTTAATAGCTCAGATGTTTTCCTACTGTCATAGGAGGGCCAAATCTTCCTTGATACGACGCAGGTGGGCAGATTCCGCCATTTGGAATCCGCAACATTGAGGTAGTAAGAGGAGATCTTGCTCTTAACAGTCTTCAGCGGAATACAAACAGATTCCGCATGAGAACTTTCTAAAACGGCCCCCCTCCTGGCCAGCTCGTTGGCTTTTTTGTTTCCCTCAATGTCTCTATGACCAGGCACCCAGAGCAGGGTGATATTAAGCCGTCTGCCTCTTCCCCACACCGCTCGACCAGTTTGGAGGAAGTACTCACCGAGTTCGGTGCCTTGATAGCGGCCTGGCTGTCTGAGCAAATGGCGATGTTCTGGTTATCTGGTATATCACTGAGAGTGAGACACGCCTTCATAATTGCTAAAGTTTCCGCCTGGAAAATGCTGGCATAGTCCGGGAGGCGATAACTTCAGTACTTCAGAAAAGATTCCTGCACCGACGCCGCAGTCCATTTTCGACCCGTCGGTGAAAACCGTGATGTCAAAGTCCTTCACCACCTCGTCCCCCCTCCATTCAGCCCTGGTGGGGAATTTGGTTTAGAAGCTTCTGTCAAACCTCAGTTTGGGCACAGTGAAGTCTGTTTTTATGTTGACCACATCTCGTGGCAACTGGTTGAGGATGTTGCTATGGCCGTACGGCTTGGCAGTCCAGGCTCCCGAGTCTCTGAGCCCGACTGCACTGCCCGCCGCCAGCTGTTTAATAAAGAGGTCTATTGGCGGAAGATGCAGGATCACGTTTAGCGCTTCCCTCGCTGCAAGTTCGCATGGCACCTGTAGTGCCAAGACAAGCTGTCCTTTGCACCCTGCCAAGTTTTGTTATGTTATAGGTATATCCCTTAGCAAGTGTTGGTCACCAAACTAACGACCCATATGACCCATTTCAGTAAATAAATCGTGTACTCTTTCTTTTTTCAAAATATAACGATTTGTCGTCTTTTATCTTAGTCTCTACTACTACTTATTAAATTGAAGTATTTACAATAAAAATAAAATACCAAGATAAGTTGTAATAGCTTTGGCCACACCTCCAGCATAAGGCAAAATTACATCAAAACTTTTGTATGTTTTTGTGAATGGATTAATCTTCATCGTCCACATGGAATTCTACAAACAAATCTTTATCATATTTGAAAGTAAAGGATATTGAGATTATTCAGTCAATTCTTTTCAATCAAACGTGTTTTTCGCCCATCCACCATTCTGAACAAGACTAGTAAGTCTTAAGTAGGAGTTTCCTGAAATCTAGAGGGTTCTTGGTGCCCGAAGAATGTATTCCTAGCCCGTTCGATCGCTGGGCCAGAGGATTGATATTCTGCAAGAGTGATCACTCCATAGAACTTTCCCCTCTGCCAGTAGATTTGTATGTATTGAGAAATAGTATAAACTACACAGTATAGATACACAAGAGAATCAATACATACGAATCTACCGGCGGAGGATAAAGTTGTATGGAGTGAGCTTTCTTGTGTAGTCTATACAATTTGCCAATACATACAAATCTACTGGCAGAGGCGAAAGTTCTATGGAGTGATCACTATTGTAGAATATCAATCCTCTTCGGCTGGGCATTCGCACAGAATGTGTTTTTAGGTCTCAACTACATACATACACAGATCACATTCTGTCTTGTTAGTCTAATTCATTTTGCTGAGTGGTCTGTGATGTTTTAATAGTTTAAAAATTCCATTAGCGATCAAAAACTGCCTGTGGGTACTAATAGAACTCTCACAGTGCTCCGAACTTGTCAATGTAAAGACGGCGCGGATAGGAGGTGCATGCTAGCACAACTGCACTTCCGAAATGTAGATATGCTATTGAAACGTCAACAAGGCATAAGATGCTAGAGTTGTTGACACGCCCATGCCCCTGGAGGGGTCAAGGCAATTAGAGAGAGTATAGTTAGCATTCAACCTTTCAAATTCACATTCTCTCGATGTGCAAAATTGCTTCCTCTCTCTCGCTCAATTTTATCCTTTCCTTTTATCTCGCTCTTCCAAGTATCCAGTCTAATCAGGCGGGAATTATTAAATTGTTTTGATAAGAAATAATGGAGTAAAGGCGGGACGAGCGTTATACCGCAAAGATCACTAAATCTCTCTAATACCTAGGAAACAAACCAGCAATGAAAGGGTTGAGCTGAGTCGTACTAGCGCTGTTGAGGTCGTTCCAAATCGTTTTTGCGGCAGCCGGTTCTTCGTACCGGGACGACCCGTTTTTTTCAACATCCAAGTGCTGCCAAACCCCCTCGATGCAAGAAGAGCTGCAGTATTCGAAGCTTCGCTACTACAACAACAACAAAAGGTCCTTCCAAATTGTATAAGAACGAGAAACCAAGAAATCTTCTCCTGTAATGCCCCCCCCACAACCTTGCTAATGTGCAATCAATTCAACGCCAGCAGCCACGACAGAGCAGCTAGCGTTCCTGCGGCAGCCGGTTCTTCGTACCGGAACGACCAGTTTTACGACGACCAAGAGCTGCCAAACCCCCTCGATGCAAGAACTGCAGTATTTGAAGCATCGCTACAACATAAACAACAACAGAGCAGCTAGAATCGTAACAACAGAATCTAATGTTGAAAAACACCTATTACCAATAGGCTTTCTGTACGTGTAGTGCCGTAGTGGCCTTCTTCACCCGCTTCTAACTTATTTTACTGTCGAGAATGAGATCAAGAAATTTTGCTTAGTCAGTAAAAGCCAGTTTCTATCCCTTCGGGTGGGAGCTTAGATAGTTCAGAGCGTATACTGTCTGGTAAAAAGGCCAAGCTCCGTCTTGTCCGGGTTAACATTGATACTATAATAGTTCGCCCAATCGATAAGTATGGATAAGGCGTTCTTCAGTACCTAACTGAGGACGTTCGCTAATTTACTAGATCACATCATCCGCATAGGCAGTGTACCCCATCTCTTCCAGCACCGGAAGCCAATTATTGGCGGCTAGATTCCAGAGAAGTGGAGACAATATACCGCCTTGGGGGGCCCTACAAACGCATCTGCTCACAGATGATGTACCCCGAGTGGCACGAATAAGCCTAGATGTTAACAGCTTACATTTTATTCCATTAGTTTATAGAGCGACTCATCGACATGCAGGCTTAAGAGTGCTTCAACAATCACGCTAGGTCAGACATTCATGAACGCGCCCTCGCTGGCTATTATAGCCATGGCGTATTTCTTGTCATCAAGAGATTTTTCAATAAGCTTGACCAGGGAGCGCAAAGCTGTATCCACTGATTTGCCTTTTCAATAGGCATGTTGCGAAGCGGAAAGAAGTCACGACGGAGTGGCGCTTTGATCGAAGATGGATGTCAATCAGTTTTTTTTAGTAATATCAGCATGTTGAAACAGAAGTTGATTGGTCGGAAATTATTTGGGCGCGCGTGCGAGCTCATATCCACTTTCGGGATGAAAACGACAAATACCTTCGTCCAGGTCTGAGGAACATGGATCGCCTCTAGGCAGAGCGTTAGGATGGTATCTATGTACAAGTATATAAAATGTCTAAAGAATGCTGTAGGTCCGCCGGAATAATGCCGTCGGGCTCAGCGGATTTGGAAGGTTGAAACTGGAGATTGCGCACAGAATCTCATCCCTGGAGAGAATGGATGCAAAGCCATACGGTTCTATCCGTTGAGTAAAGTAATCATCATACCGACGCGAACAAAAATCGCAACGGCAACATTCGCATTCACCTTCTCTAATAAGTAAATCACTGTTCGTTGCGCATTTTGGTATTTGTCATTGGTCCACTCGGAAACAAAAACAAAACTAATTGCGAACAGGAAGACACGGCGTGGAACATTCCTGTTTCGCGAAAATTAGGAGAATTCTCTCTATTGCATTTAGAGAGAATTCCTAAAATTCTTTAATTGTGGCATTTCCGCTTTCGGTAGTCTATTTCTTTAGGTGATGAGAACCTAGAACCCACGCGGGGGATTTGTAGGTCCTGGAGTGAAAATATTTTGAGTTTAATGAAAATTCTCTCTATTGGAACATAGAGCATTCTCATATTTTTTGCGAAACAGGAATGTTCCCTTAATTTATATTAGTGAAAGTATTTTCGTTAATATAAATTCAACAATTTTATTATATAATTTATATAAACTCCTTGAGTCAAAAAATATTCAATTATTCAACAATTCATCCGATATTTCATACAAAACCTTATATCTACACCTATCATATTAGGAGTCGCACAGTCACTAACTTGGCAAACTTTCCATCAAATCTTCAACGGTTTTACTGTCCTCCAAGGCACTTGTCATTTCCACTTCCATCGTTACACCATCCTTTTTCTTCTTGCTTGCCAATATCTTGGCGTAACTCTTGCAATCGAACGTCTTTTGTTTCTGATGACCAAATGAGAAATTTTTTATCAGTTTAGGCGAAGTCTGGATTCGGGTTGCGGTTGTTGTTTTTGTTTCTTCCATTGGTATATCGTCACTCTGTTTGGAGTCTTTTCGATCTTTTTTGCTCTTCGTTGCTGCCGGCGATGTTTCAAATCGGAAATTCGACGGAAATTTGTGATTTCTCATACAATGATCCTTTCGTTCTTCAGGTGTTGCACTCATTTCTTGGCATTCTTCGACGAAACACGAGTACATTGGCTTGCGTTCGGATAGCACCGAAAAGTAGGAGTCGTGTTGTTCGAGGATGTGCAGATCAAGAAAATGCGGAGTGGGCAAACATTTTTTGCATTGATGGCACAAGTAACGATGCAAAGAGTTGTAGTGGCTTTCGTACTCGAATACGGAGAAGAATTCCTTGTTGCAACCGGGTACGTTGCATAGGACATAATCTCTAGGGATAGAAAAATAGAAGTGAATAGCGTTCGTAATTAAAAATATTTCTTTAAAAAAACCTAAGTCCTTTTTAAGACCAATTTTGAATTGTAGTCAGGGGAACGTTGGAGACAGATATTCCGGTTTAGTTGGCAGTCGGAATATGGGTTGCGAAGTGGTAAGACCGAGAAATGGAATAGTTCCAACATGCTCGTTTCGCAACTCTGAGATTGATCGTAACCAAGCCAGGAATAAGTTAAGAAATGTTTCTTTATATAAAATAGGGAGATTTTCAATATCTGCTAAAACACAAAGACTGCCAGAGAATATACAAGAAAGCCATTAAGACCGCTAAGCGGGATTCTTAGAGGGACTACTGCCAATCAGTTAAAGAGACGGGGACTCCAGCAAGACTCCATGGGATTCTATTGTTGTTGTTGTAGTAGCGACACGCTGATATCCGATGAATGTGTGTGTCATAAAGTTTGTTTGTCCATGTTTTTTTCGATGTCCAGGTGTAGAAATGCAGCTGCCTCAATAGGATTATCCCATAGCGCAGTAGGTGTTAGGCGCGTGGGAGCTGCAGGACAGCTAAAGATGAGAGTGAGGCCACAGGCTGGACAGGAGGTCTGTATTTCATTATCAATGCGGGATAGGTACGAGTTCAGACGTGAGCACCAGCCAGAACGAAGTTGAGCGAGTGTAGTGCTGGTTGCCCCAGGAAGTCGTAGTTCGTCCGAAGATATAGCAGGTGGTTGCGCATTTAGTAACCTGTTTGGTGTCATGTCCGCGATTGAGGATAGCACTTCTTCACTGTGCAGTGTTGTGATGGCCGATCTGTAGCTAGCGTTATCGAAGGGATCTCTTTTAAACCTTTGAATCTACCGCTCGCAGTCCCTCATATTACGTCTTATCCATAAGTTAGAGTTAGGGTGGTCACTCCGATAACAGCCGACCAGATACTGCTTCGTTAGAAGTGTGTTGTGGCTTCTTAGGGGCATCATTCTGGTTTCTTGGTGAAGGTGGTCTTGCGACGACATCAGCAGGCAGCCTGTGACAGTTCTAAGAGCTGCATTTTGGCAGGTCTGTCTAGGATTCTATTCAAAGGCCACAGCTATCCGACGTCCATCAAAAGACCTGACAGTGATTGGACTAAATCTAAAATGACACCCTTGAACTTCTTATAACCACACTCTTCCCGAGCAGCGAGGACTGCTGCGGGGACGTAGAAGAGCCAGGTGAGCAACGCTCTTCATGGCCAGAAATCGAATCGGTAATCATACAAGAGAGAATGATATGGACCATTTTTCTTGTCATACAAGTCCCCGGAGCTTGACGGTGTACTCCCCGTTTTGTTTCAGCAACTGCGTGATGTGGTCACTCCGTGGCTGGTGGCCATTTTCAGAAACTGTATTACATTGAACCACGTTCCCTAGTTTTGGAGGTATGAGTCCGCGAAGGACTTCAGACTTATCAGCCTCACCCCATTCGTAATAAAAACATTAGAACGAATCCTGGATAGTCACATACTACAGCTGAGGAAAGCAAGCCCTGGACACGGTCAACGCCTGAACTGCAGAGTGCGGACTAAGTGTGAATCCGAGTAAAACCGAGCGGTACTATTTAGCATAAAATCCAAAATATCGGAGATCCGAGTCCCATAGTTAAATGACCACCCTCTGAAGCTAATTCTCATCGTCAAATGCCTTGTAGTTATCCTTGACTCCAAACTTAGCTGGAAGCTGAACATCACATCAAGAAAGCCCCAAGACTATTTGGGCTTTCTTGATACGCCAGCCGCAGGACCTGCGCCAAAAGCTGGGGACTTCAACATGTACACCGCTGTGGTATGACCTTTTATCGCCTACGAAGCGCTGATATGGTGGCCAGCTCTTTGAAAGAAATACGACCTTAATTTGCTGAACAAAGTTCAAAAATCGCGCGCATCGAAGTGACAGGTTCTATGCGATAATGTGCCGCAGACACATTGAATATTATCTTACATCTACTCCCACTACACCTACAGATTGAATTAAATGCTATTTGTAGCGCTGTTATGAGTTAGGGAGTCTATGAGCTGGATTCCTAGACCTTATGACCACGGCAGCATCACTACCCAGAGTAGTACAGGATCTACTCCCAACAGACTACATCGTCACCGCAGACGACTTCGACCGACACTTCACAACTGGTTTCCCAACAAGGGCGGTATGGGACAGATGAGAAGTGATCAGGAAGTACGAATGCAAAATTTTAACTAATGGCTCAAAAATAGCATGCGGGGTCGGCCTCGGGATCTTTTCCGAAGTTCTCGGATTACCAAAGACCCTTCGCCTCCCAGACCACTCAAGTGTTTTTCAAGCTTCTCAGCTACTGGTGATGAGGGAGGCGTGTCGATCACTAAAGCGCATCTATGTCATCACAAACAACAACGCGATTTTCACCGACAACCAAGCAGCGATCAAGGCTCTGTCGTCAATTTCAATCTCAGTCAAATTAGTAAGACAATGCCGCATAGAGCTGGCAGGATTGACCGAGCTCTATATTTTCCTTTTATGGGTTCCGGGGTACAGGAATATAGCGGGAAACGAGAAAGCGGAACAACTGGCGAGACAGGGCGCCGCTCTTCACGATTCCTGTGCAGTAGTACTCCATGCACCGCCTAATGCTGTAAAGAGGGAGATCCATAGTCCCTACCTGAAACGGGCTAGCGATATATGAAGCACGCTGTCGACTTGCGTCACATCTAGAGCGCTATGGGCATCACACGACTTACGGAGGACCGGCGCTCTCCTGAGTAGCGTCCGACCGAAAACTGGGCGAAACATTCTTCGCTAGAATATCCGTCATCCCCTCAAGACGATTGGGGAGAAATTACGTTTCTTAATTCGGCGGGAGGGTTCTGAGAACATTTCCCGACAATCACCATTGAAGATCCTCCTCCTACGAGGCTTGTGATATCAATAGCGCTACTCGTGTCTTCTCGCAGCAGCGGATTGACAGCCACTTGAACCAACCGGGTGGTAAATTAAAAATGGAGAATCTGTGCAACCCAGGTGGTAAATACAAAGTGGAATCGTCCCGATGTGGTTCATTTACGGTCCCGGTGCCATCTCCGTTTTAATATTCATCATGAAATATTCCCAGTGAGGTATAACCACCCATTTCGAGCCGTGTATTGGATGAGTTCTGACCCAACGAAGTCTACTTTTTAGCGTTTAACTGTTTTTCCGTTGTTGTTAAGCTTATGAGCTCATCCAAAGAAGTTTAAACTCATATAAATAACTAAAAAAAGTCATAAAAGACAGAGGAAACAAAATGGCACTAAAATCACCTGCGATGCAATTGCTCCTCGTCGTCGTAGCTTATAACGCCCTTTTTGACAAACTTTTTATTCAGCTTATTTCCCACTTGGAAGAATGGATCATCCCTTTTCTTGAATCCACCAGGGACATCTTTAAGCAATTCTTCCAGTTCTTTTTCCGTTAAAAATGCCGACTGGAGAGAAACCGCCATTCTGCCGATTGACACTTCCTGCTTTGACAGAAATGACAATCAGCCGGCGAATGGGCTGTGTTCGGTGTACAGATAGACGAGTCAGAATGTGTGCTAGTCATCACCAGAGAACGCAATGTTGGGACATGAACGTCATTTCCGGCGAAAAATGCCGGTTTATGAATTCAATTCAATTCAATTGACAAATTATTGGAAAGCAGTCAATCATGTTTATTAAGAATAGTTTATGTATGGAAACTACTATACGGTAACCTGCGATCATAGAGAATCTATGGAGGAGCAATCCGTATATACTCAACACTTAAATATTTGAATTAATTTCACTCGTAAAAAGTAAATAGAGGGACACACACCCCCTTCCCCGCAACACCCGCTCAGACCATATAGAAGCGCATGAGATGTCAAACTCCCATCCCCCTTCCTACTTCCACATTTGTGCGAATTACTTCATTTCTCTCGCTCTTTTATCATTTCCTTCTAACCAGGGCCAGCGGAACATGTAAAACTCACTTAACAACCACCTCAACATTTTGTCTGACTTTAGGAATTGAATAAAAAAAGTTTGTACTACTTTTAAAATGAATATTTTACAGTTATAGTCGAAGAATGGTGGCTCATACAAGCGGCCGAGGAGGAAAGTTTTGCAGAACAAATGTTTTTTGTGAACCTTTATATAATGCCCCACTAGGAGTTAAGGGAATTTACCAGTAGGTAGTATGAATTCGAATCTGGGGTTTACCAACATAAATTTAAAAATTTTTTTTTTGGCAAAAAAATACGTTTTTTACTAAACTTTCGACAGTGATTTCTGTCGTATTTCTTCAGTTGAATTTTTATTGGGTAGAAGAATACTCGTATTATCGAACGCAAAGAGCAATCGCAACGGAAGCGAGAACTTTCGACACTATTCGATACTAATAACGAGCCGAAGAATATTTGCCGAATCAGCATCCCCACGTCCGCTCTCTTCTACCCAATAAAAAATCAACTGAAGAAATACGACATCCAGATAGTTGGAACCAGCAGCAACGCACGGCTTAAGACCTATCTGGGGAGTGAGAAGGATCCACTTAAGAAAGAGGAGAAGAGCGGAATTTATAAGATAACGTGTTCGGAATGCAATATGCAGTACGTGGGCCAAACGAAGCGATTGATAACGACTCAATTTAAGGAGCATACAAAAGAAGCCGTTAATGAGTTACGAAGAGGTAAATCAACCCTCAAGTCATCTGTTGCGACACACATCGTAGACGAAGAACACACCAGGTGAATCTTAACGACGCTACTGAACAAGTCGAAAGCGTGAAGAGCAGAAAAGTTGAGGAGTCTAATTCTTTGAAAGTTGTGCGAGTACTGAAGGCGAAGAGCTTGCTTAGTATTTGGAATCGGACGAATATCTTTTTTACGGGCGGTTGGATGTTTGCACCGAAATTTTCATTTCTTCTTGCTCATACGATTCTTTATAATAATTTATTTTATTTAGTTACAATTGGAACTCTATCGAAGATGATCGATCGTCATCGTGGGAGCACCGATTGTGAGTCTGAATTTCGTAATGAACCACCTATAATGGACTATATCCTGGTAGTGCTGCTTCCACCGGCAGATCTATGGTAGCAGTTGATGAGAAAGGATCTGTCGGTGGTGCGAAGCCAGAGGCCGAGGGTCCCATTGCGCCTGGACCCTGATGCGAACGCGAGGGAATCTGCGCCGTCCGCCAACCATTCCATCCTTATCGCGTCATTTTTTATAATTCCCCATTTCTACCTCCCCTGTTTGTGTTGTCTTCCCCAGGCCTATGAATTTTTGTTAATACGTAAAGGACAGGGGCAACGAGTGGCGAAAACTCCGCCCACGTCTCCCGAACTGAGCTACAGCAAGCATAGGCCGCTGCTTAGCTCGCTGAGGAGCCATTTTCTTCGCCAGATGGCACAGCCCGACCTTCACCGTCAACTGTGCTACCTTAGGCGCCGTCCCCACGGGCATCTCCGGATGCCCACCAAACCGTCCATTACAATTTTTATACCCTAGACTTTTAGTATAGGGTATATTGTTTTTGTCACGACGGAAATATGTAACACCTTAAAGGAGGCTCCGGAGGTATAGCAATGTATATATAAATAATCAGGGTCACCTCCTGATTCGATTTAGCCATGTCTGTCTGTCCGTCTGTCTGTCCGTCTGTCTGTCCGTCTGTCTGTCCGTCTGTCTGTCCGTTCGCACGATAACTTTCGATAGAATGAAGATAGAGCCTTGAAATTTTGGTCAGATGTTGGAAGCATGATCTAGTTGGTTGGTATTGAAAATGGGCATGATCAAGCCAAGAGAACGCCTACCTCCCCTATATATGTAAAATAAATAAATGTATTTATAACTCCCGATTAAATAAACATGAAAAGCTCTAGCTTTGGTATATTGCTTGTAAGGGTAATCTTATACTCCCCTGGAAAAATAAAATCAATCAGTTGAAAACTAACAGTAATTTTCTTACAAAGAGTCCCGTACTACCCTACTTTTCAGGTTTTTGGTCCATAACTCTTGAACGTTAATTACGTAGACATCTGATTTTTGGCATATAACCCTGAAGTGCGAAGCTGCTTGGATTTCAGTAAGTTGGGCATGATCAGATTAAAGGAACGCCTACCTCCCCAACAAAAGTAAAAAAATTAAATTTTACTTTAATTACGATATCTTTCGATAGAATAACACTGGCGAGTTGAAAATTTTAGCAGAACGTTGATAGTAAAATTTATTTAGTTGGCAGTGAAAATGGGCAAGATCCGGCCCAAGGAACCCCTACCTCCCCTACAAATGAAACTTCAAATAAGCGATAACTTACGACAAAATAAAGATAGCGACTTGAAATTTTCGTTAAATGTTTGTAGTAGGATCCAGTTGGCTAATATTGAAAATACGTAAAATTCGCCCAATGAAACCCCTGCTTCCCCTACAAATGAAACTTCAAATAAACCATAACTTTCGATAGAGTGAAGCTAGAGACCTAAATTTTTATTTTAAATGTTTGTAGGGTGATCTAATTGGTTGGTGGCAATAATGGGCAAGATCCGATCCAAGGAGCCTCTACCTCCCCTACAAGTGAAACATCAAATAAGCGATAACTTTCAATAAAATTAAGCTAGTGGCTTGACATTTTAGTTAAATATTTGTGCTGGGATCTAGTTGGTTGTTATTAAAAATGCACAAGATTCACCAAACGAAACCTCTGCCTCCCCTACAAGTGAGACTTCAAATAAGCCATAACTTTGGATAGAATGAAGCTAGCGACTTGAAAAATTCGACAAATATTTGTAGAATGGGTTAGTTAATTGATTTTTATTGAAGAATGACCAAGATCCTCCTGAATATGTGTCAACCTCCCCTATAAACTGGCCTTATAGGAAATTCACTTTTAGTGCATATGGTCGTTGCCAATTGGTACTTTTGGTATCACCACTAGGTCTGTACAAGTCTAGGGTATGCACGCTTCGGACTGGTTTTTATTATTTTTTTTTTGCATACTTGAATTAGTTGGTGTTAACTTTGTTTCGTTTGGTTCATTCATTTCATTTGATTAAATTAATTAATTTCGAAGCATTTCTTAAGATTTTTATTAAATTTAATATTGAGTTGTCTAATTTTTTTTATTCGAAATACAGTATTGTAATGTTTAACTAAACCTTTTCGTCACTTTGGGTTCTTCAGTGTCCCGAAGCATGGACACTTTTCTTCCCTCCTCCAATTCCAGCCCTCATGTTTCAATGTTCTAGGTGGCTTATCTAGGACCAAGGTGCTTTGGCTCTAAGCCCACGACCTCCGCTGTTCTAGCCGGGACAGGAGGCACCGAGCCAGAAGCACTCTGGTCAAATTATATTTTTTGTTGCAGTGACGGCGGCTCGACAAAGCCGTGGTTCGCAACATATGGGGCTCTAAATCGAATTCAAAACGCTAGAACCTATTCTGGGTCATAACGAATATGTTTGTGAAATTTTCATGGGAATCGATCAATCAGTTCGGCCGCAAAACATGAACAAACACCCGTCCATTTTCTTATACATAGACGAAAGATAGATGATAGATTGAGAAAAGTGAAAGTGCTGTCATTTATAATTTAAAAGGTGAAAACAAACATTTTCATTAAAGTCAACTGGGCCGTTCTAGATAAGATAAGAATGCATCTATTTTGCATCGCAAAGGAAAAAAGTATGTGTTGCTAATAAAATAGCTTCACGTTTGAAGTGTAATTTTTTCTTATTTTTTTTTTCAATTTGATTATTCTAGGTGAACTAAAGAATACATGGACGCTTTTGATTTTTTGAGTTTTCATCCAAATGTACCTAGTACGACAGTTGCCGCTGTATGTCTTTGTATACAGCGATGCGCCGCTCTTCAAACCTTTTGTGAAATCGTGCCTTCTAAACACTGCCCACATCAATGCGGCGGCGCTTCTTTAAATTTGACAGCATGTAAATAATTTAATCCCTGACACAATTTTCCAAACTTTAAGATTGATAAAGTTTTTCTCGGGTAAACACATTTCGAATATTTATTTTTGTCCTTTTTATATGTGTTTACACATAACAGCTATACAATATTCTACACGTTCTCCTCGTCGCGTCCCTCGTCTTTCTCACATTTTGTATTTGATTTGATAAATTTTCCAGTTGACTGGATGATAAGGCCTGCATGAATTGTAAGTGCGGGTCAACCTTTATCATAAAACTGTCCATCATCTTATCAGTTCTAGAGACTTCTTATCGTCACTGCCCATTGAATTTTGCTCTTACGTTTTTTTTCTTTGATTAAGAAGTCTCTTGGATTTTTGGAAAAACAAAAACCGTACATTGCTGATAGGAGGTTTAGTTGCAGGAATAATGAACAATGGGAGCATTCATATATTACTACAATGGTTACTTGTCTTTTATAAGATACGAGTATGAAGAAAGTAAAGTCAACACAGGGATTTAAACCCTTTTCATGAAGTGCATGTGGGATGTGTTTCTGTTCACATTTCGGAGTGATGGTACAAGCCTGGAATGCCACAAGGTGGATATTGAATAACGAAATTAAGCACCACAATTCAAATAAAGTGTCCCAAGGTTCTTAAACTGGATTTATGTCTAAGAAAAAGAGCTTGTTCAATGCAATACAATTTTCACGATAAATCCTTGTTGATGGGCGGTTTGGTGGGCATCCGAAGAAGATCGAGCTAAGCAGCGGTCTATGCTTGCTGTAGCTCAGTTCCGCAGAAGTGGGCGGGGTTTTCGCCTCTCGTTGCTCCTGTCCTTTACGTATTAATAAAAATTCATAGGCCTGGGGCAGACAACACAAACATGGGAGGCAAAAATGGTGAATAATAATAAAAAAAATGGGATGATAAGGATGGAATGGTTGGCGGATGGCGCAGATACCCTCTCGCGTATCTGCGTCCGGGTGTAATGGAACTCTTGGCCTCCGGTTCGTACCACCGACAGATCACTAACTCATCAGGTGCTGCTTCGATCTGCCGGTGGAAGCAGCACTACCAGAATACGGTTCATTACAGGCAGCTTCTACTTTGAGGCCTGCGAAGAAGTAGAAGCTGAGGACAGAGTGTGCCGAAAAAAGGAAAAAAACGAACCGGGCTCCTGCGCTAGACGGCAACCATTGTAGATATACGACGAAAAACACCCAAGATATGACAGTTTGAAAATCGCTATTTTTTAATTTTTCTTGTTCTCGTTGTTCTTTGACAGGGCTACAGCCTCGTAGGGAGCATATCCAGGTAAGCTTTCTTTTCTCACGGATTGTCTGTGTCCCAAGGGTTTGTGCATAGGCTATCATTTGCTCTGATCTGTGCAGTAGATAAGAAAATACATCCAAAAATATGAGATTTTATAGAATTTCTCGTTTAAGTCTTTTCAATGATTTCAGAAAAAATAGAAATTCTCGCTTAAATCTTTTTAATGATTTCAAAGAACAAAATCTTCCAGGTACTACCCGTGGTCAAACTAAATTTTGTATTTGTATTTGGCCCAGGGCCCGAAGAGCGAGGGGCCAAATGCTTTGTAAATGTCATAATTGTGGCTGAGTGGCCGTTGGCGTAACGACATTAATCGACCGTATAGCGACCGCGTGCAAATGGGTAGCAGTGCGCATGCGCGAGTTGGTTCGAAAATAACCTGAAGCACAGAGTGGGGATAGTACCATTACAGATCTGTTCAATTTATATCTATGGTAGATACGCTCCGTGGAAAAAAACGCCAGAGTCCAGATATAACTTTGATCCCTACATTTCATTATCATCGATTATTATTGGCGCGAATCAGAGTTCAAAATTACGTCCAATAAAAATATGATATTAGTAACAAATGTTCCAAATGATGAAAACATAATTTGTTTCGTTTTATCAGGGAGTGCGTGACGTCAATGTATAAACGAAGTGAAAGAGACGTGCTGATGATTTTGTTACTGATGATTCCATGAGACGTGATTCTAGTCACCATAATGTTGATTAGAACTGTTTTTGTTTTATCCGTTAAATTGTATGTACATAAATGTACAATTTTTTCATGGAGATTTAAGTACAATCTATACTTACCATTACAGTACCTACATTAAATATTTCTATGACGGAAGAGGAACGTAATAATAATTGAAAACGTGACCGATGATTGTGATCATTGTTGAAATATGTGAGTTGAGCTAAACTCACTTACTTGTTTGTTTATGATGTACAACTGACGTGAGAATTGCTGATGTTTAATGCGAAAACATCGAAATATGCATGTTATAATAACCATTTCAATCGCGTCGTGTTGGGAAAACACTCATGCATAAATAATAATTTCTAGAAAAAAGAAACAACCTTAACCAAAAAATGAAACCGGAAAATAGAGGGCTACGCCCGCAATCCGATGGTTTTGTAGTGTCCCATGCCAATATTAGATGAACTGTCCTACTCTTGGAGGTGCTTAACCATTCATGTTAAGACGATATTGCAAATTGCAAGCTTGCGTAAAAATATTGAAAATAAATTGTTTGAATAATTATAGAAAGTAGAGTCAGCGACCAGCAGAAATTTAGAGATATTATTGCCTATAATGTTGGTTATCATTGGCCATCAATATTTTTGACCTCGGGTGCGCTTAACGGATGCAAGGGTGTGCTAACTGCAACTATAGAAATGTACTATTATTAACCTTTTCTGACGAGATTTCAAAATTCAATTATTTTTAGTTTTCTACGGTAATAAAATGCCGGTTTTCTGTAAATTTTCACGTTTCTAAGTATAATGGTCTCGAAATGCAAGAAGGGGGGAGGGCAAACTCGCATCACATATCTTCTCCCTCTTCCTCTTTTTTGTTTTCCGTCTTCTTCGTCTTCCCTAAAGTCGATATGAACTGAAGATTTCGAGGCACCTCGACGTTTTTGTTCATCACTTTTAGTGTTATTGGTGGTTGACTCGATCGACGACTTATCGACTTTGTGGAAATTCATTTTAATCCCAAAAGAAAAAATATCGTACTTTGTCTTTTCCACTTTTATTTTATTATTCCTAACGCGTTTCGCTCTTTCGAGCATCATCAGAGGAATGTGAAATACAACTGTGAAAACTATATATAAAGAAGAAACATTATCTTACACAATAAAACGAATTTAAAAGACAAAAAATTAATACCTGAAAAAAAAAGAAGGAGACAAAGGATCATAAAATTTAATAAAAAATGGATTTGTTACGAGATGCATGGGTAATTAAGGTTTAGAATTTTGGAACGGTTAAGGTCTGTCTGGTCGTTCAAGAGAATCCTGACAGGTAAACGGTTGGTTTTATTGATCTCTAGAGCTTCCAGGAGATCGAGTTTTTTCCCTTTGGGACAGGAATGAAGAATACGAGGCTCGAATTTTTCATCGATACGATGGCCGGTTTCTTTTAAATGGTCGGAGAAATTCGAAAATTTGGAACTGTGGGTATGTTCCTTACACCGTACCTCGATCGATCGACCCGTTTGTCCAACATATACTGCTGAACACTCGGGGCATTCAAGTTTGTAGACTCCAGGTTTCTTAAATCTGTCAGACCGGGGTTTTGCGTTCAGCAATCTTTTGCCAAGAGTGTTGCCACTTTGGAAAGCTGGAGATATTTTTACTTTTTTGAACAGGTTACCCACATTATCGGAGAGAGTTGGGATAAATGGCAGTGAAATGTATCGTTCGGGTTGCTCTTTTGAATGTTTGGGGTATATCAAGCTCCTGACCACTTCCACTCTCTTCTTTTTTATTAAACTCTCAATCATACTGGGGTGAAAGCCGGTATTTGCCGCCATATTTCTTATTGTATTAAGTTCACTTACCCGATTTTGGTCTGACATGGGGATTTGGAACGCGCGGTGAACCATTGACCTGTATGCTGCTATTTTATGTGACCATGCACAACGGGAGTCCTCAGGGATTGTTACGTCCGAAAAAGTTGGCTTTCTGTAGATCTTGAAAACGAAGTTGTTGTTTATATGTATATGAAGTTAGGTCCAGGAAGTTTATAGAGTTGTTAACACTTTTCTCGAATGTGAACTGAATATGTTTGTTGACCGCGTTCAACGATACTAGAAATGCATCTAGTTTTCTGTCCGTTCCTTTGAAACTTACCAGGATATCGTCCACATACCTGTACCAAAAGAAAATATGTTTTTTCGAGAGCGCAGAGGATAAAATACTGGTTTCGAAATTGGACATATAGACCTCCGCTAAGAGGGGAACCCATTGGTAAGCCCGTGCGCTGCAGGAATGTGTAAGATAATGTTTCTTCTTTATATATAGTTTTCATAGTTGTAATTCACATTTCTCTGATGATGCTCGAAAGAGCGAAACCCGTTAGGAATAATAAAATAAAAGTGGAAAAAACAAAGTACGATATTTTTTCTTTTGGGGTTATTGGTGGTGTCTGCGTACCATCGAACGCTTCTCCGCTAACGTACTGTATGCGCTCCACCATTGAAAGTATTGATCCTAGGACAAATATGAATCAGATCTTTTTATTGGAAATGTCGTTTTCTTTTTTTGATTTGAGGCTTTTTTATACCCTTCACGGATGTGATAGGGCTTTGTCATGAAGTTTGCAACGCACAGAAGGTTGCATCTCCGACCATATAAACTATATATATATTCTTGCTCAGTATCATGAGAAATGCAATTTTGTACTTAGCCTTCTTTCTATTACACGCTGTATATATGTCGGAACCAACGGAATCGGACAACTTCGTCATATAGCTGCCATAGGAACGACCGGTTCAAAAATTCGTCTTTGTGAGAAAAACTTTTTTTATTTCTAAAGGTATCTTTCTCAAATTTCACACTAATTAATAGTTTTAGTGCAATCACATTTCCGAATTTGGTTGAAATTGGACTACTCTATCATATAGCTGTCATAGGAACGATCATTCCAAAAGCAAATTTTTGTTAGAAAAACTTTCTTATTCCTAAAGATATCTTTATAAAATTTCATATTATTCAATCATATTTACTTCCAAACTACGTTCCTACATTTGGTTGAAATCGGCCCACTATTTCATATACCTCTCATAGGAACATTGAAATCGGAACAAGTTTTACTACTAATTTCAAAGTGGTAAATGCACGCAAAGCGGGAAGGGTATCATACCTTCGGATTGTTTTTCTAGAATTAATATTAATGGAGCTTTAAGCAAAAAAAGAGCCAGCCGCAAAACAGCTCTCACCCCCACCATCCAGGATTTTCAGTATAATATTCTTTAAGTAACAAAAATCCGTTGTTCAAAATTTCTAAGCTAAGTAATTTTTCCTTTCGATCACCATATTGATATAATTTTTTAATCAGGGTTGTTTATACCAACCTGTTTTGAAAGATAGTTTTGTCGTTTTCTCGGTAACTATTGATGCTACGGACATTCCATATATCATAAATTAAAGCTAATAAAATTACCTAGGAATTGAATTGAGAACTTATCCCCTGAAACGAATACTTTGTCCTATACGCAACATCGAAAAAGAAAATTAATCTTTTAACGAAATTTTTCCCATTTTTGAAGATCTGCTTATCGGAAAATGTCGCACGTATCGAGATGGTTTTTGCACTCAAATTTATAAAATTTAATGGTGTTCTAAAGTTGCGAACTTTGCTTTTCTATGGAATACATACTTCAGAAGGTATTGAGTGATTTTTACATTTTTTCGCCTGGAAAGCTAAAATTGAAACAAATTAGTTTTACTCCAGTTTCTAACTAACTACAAATTCTATGGCCGTTGCATATATATCAAATCAAAGATGATTTAATTATCTACAAGCTCATTTCTGACATGTTTCCTTGTATGATGAGTCGTTTTCTCGATATTTGACAATAAGCATCCAAAAAGCGGACATTTTTCGCTTTTCGGAGAGTATTTTTGACGTTTGAAAAGCTTTTTTTTCGTTGAAATTTTCACGTACGGAGCAGCCTTATATATCAAATTTTAGGAAATTTAATACTCTTTCAAATAGCATAAGGTTTGCATTTGTGTTTTGTGAAGATTTTTTTTTGTTTTAATTTTGATTCTCTTTTTGCTAAGTAATTACCATACGTACGGGCATTTGACTTATATCTGAAGATTATTTAGTTAAAAAAAACGACTAATTTCACTGTCTGTGTGGATCCAGTGGGAAGTTCATCGTTCATCCATTCAGATTTTGTATATGCATATTTGAACTAACGTTTATAGGGGAGTTTGGCGTTCATTCAGTAGGATCTTGCTTATTTCCAAAATCAACTAACTAACCCACACTACAAATACATATTTGTCGAATTTTTCAAGTCGCTAGAATCATTGTATCGAAAGTTATTTGAAGTTTCATTTGTAGGGGAAGTAAGGGCTTCTTTTGTTGTATTTTACGTGTTTTTAGTATCGACCAACTAGTATCTACTACAAACATTTGGTCAAAATTTCAAGTCAATAGCTTCATTTTGTCGAGCAATGCGCTGGGTATGTGAACCGGGATTCTATATGGGCGACCTTGCGCAGGGGAGGCATCTGTGAGAAGCTTGTGGCTATTATCAAGGCAACCTTTGACGGCGCGAAATGTCACATTCTGCATAAAGTAAGGAGTCGGGGGACTTTGGGATTCGTAGTGGAGCTCGGCAGGGGGGCATCCTCTCACCGATCCTATTCCTCATAGTGATTGGCGATGTTTTGCATGCAGCCCTATCCGGAAAAGACAGAGGAGTTCAATGGACTTTGACATCTTATCTACAATACAATATCTGGACTACGCTGACGACATATACCTACTCTCCCACAAAATCATGGATCTGTTCGCAATGCCGTTAAATCTTGAGAGGGGGGCAAGCAAGGTTGCGCTAAAGATTAATACCAACAAGACTAAGGTTCTTAGCCCGCCATTGTGAAAAAAACATCCTACACCTATTGCCATCAACAGGGCCGTCGAGAGAAAATCCGGGCCCGGGACTCAACTTTTATGGGGCTCCATAATATGACATAATAATAATGGAAGTTATTGCACGCATTTTTTTCGTCTTTGGAAAAATTCGGAAAGTTCATGGAATTTTCAATTAAAATTATTTGCATTAGAAATTCAGCTTAAAAGAGTCTATGTACCTATATGTTTATTACGAATTGATTCAATTTGGAAATTTTTTTTACTTTTATCGAGTTTTCCTGGGAGCCTATCACTTTTTCGCAAAGCAAATTTGATACTTTCTACGATGATCGTTGGTCAACTAACGATTGATTCCCTTCTCGTGTCGGGCCTCCCATCCTTCCTCTCATCTCCCTCTTGAACTTCCCTAAACACTTTTCTAGCCGGCACCCAGCATTTTCCTACCCTCTTACACCTACATTTCCTGAAGAAAAAGAAAAACCGCGGTTCGCGAGTTTCGCATACTCTACTTTTCATGCATGGGATTATGAGGCTACATTTTAGTGTGTTACAAAATATTTTTCAACGTTAATCGAAGTTTCCTGCAAACCATCACTTTTCCGTAAATATGTCTACTAAGCAGAATTGTATAGAGGACTAGCATCTGAAGAATTTGAGATTAAGTAAAACTTTCTACGATTGTCCAGCTCCTAGCGATTTTCGGAACGCGTACAGCTTGACCGCCTGTTGTTAATTTCCTCCGCCTCCTAGGATAACGACCACAATTTCCAGCCGGCACCCTGCACTTTCCTAGTAATTTCTAACAATCCCTAGAAAAGAATCCACTAAGAAACCGCGGTCCCCTAATTTTTCATACTCAACCACAGTCATCTCTTAGTTTATTACTAGATATGACTATCAGGAACAATGGTAACGCCAAATTAAATTGCTTTGCAAACACTTGTATCATCGAAACGACCAATTCCATGTCTCTTAATCCCGGTTCCCATTAGGGCATAGCGCGTCAACTGTACCATGTGACCCAGTTAACGTTTCGTCGCGTCGGCATAAACTGGTTTCGGAGAATACAACTGCCAGCATGCACCTCCTACACATCCATGGCCACGAACGTCGTCGTGGACGGAATTCGAACCCGAAACGCCGGTAGTCAAATATGAAACTGATACCTCAACACACTGCGCTACCGGTCGCCCCTAATTTTCGGGCCCCTAAAAAACACGCACCTTCCGCACCCCCCTCTCGACGGCCCCAGCCATCAATATTAATGGGCAGCTTGTGGAGAAGGTGGACAACTCCGTCTACCTGGGTAGAATTCTTCCCGAAAATGGTGGTACGGAGCAGGACATCGGTCGTCGTATCAACCATGCTAAATGCGCACCCGGCATGCTGTCCAAAATATGGCAGAGCAGTTATCTCAGAATCAACCCAAAGTTGGCTCTGTTTCGCTCCCTGATACTGTCTGTGCTTTTGTATGGGAGTGTAAGTGTTACCAGCAAACTGGAAATTTTCGTCAACTCATGTCTTCCACGAGTTCTAAGAATCTTCTGGCCCGAAACAATATCGAAGAATTGATACTCTGGCGAGAATGGCAGTAGATAGGTCACACATTGCGGAAGGATGACAACTACATTGCTTTACATTTCATGAAATGGAACCCCATTTCCAACCAAGGCCGGCCAAGAGGGGATCCTAAAATGACATGGCGTCGATCTGTGACAAAAGAGTATTGAGCCCCATTGTCCAGAACAGAGAACGATGGCGCGTAGGAGTGGTTGTCTATGACTATGTTGACTATGCCCCAATAGGGGTTAAGGCAAAGTAGTAATAAGTAGTATACTCGTATAGATACTTGCTTAACAGAAGTTTTCAAAATTTTCTAGAAAAAAAAAACCTAAAAGGGAAACTGCGGCAATACAATACAACAATAATAAACAGGCTCATACTGCTCAAATAACAACCAACTTTATTGCATTCTGGCATTGACAAAAAGAGTCTCAGAACCATACTCCCCATATCTAATGCCAAGTAATTTCTGATTGTTCCGAAAAATTATTATAACAGAAATTTTAGGGGCAATTTTTTAATAGCAATCAGGAACTGAACGTCGGAAACTGCCAAAAAATGTTTTCAAAGGACGATTTCGAAAAATTGATTTACCGTTTGAAAAGGAGTATAGAAACTAACGGAAATTAAATTGAAAGCAAAACAAAATTATGAAAATTAAGAATATGCAAATTTTATATTATTATGTCTGTTTTTTTTTTAGCCCAACTCTTCGAACTTTTGTTAGTCTCCTCGTATACCGTCCGCACACTGTTTTCTCGCTTTCCAAAATTTTATTCAGTGCAGCTTTAAGTTTAGTATTTAATCTAGTGTCAAGTCAGCAGTTGTCATCCATGTAGAAAACATTTCAATGAAGATAAACTCTGATTGGCTTTCTGCTCAGACTATAGCACCCTATGCAAATCTGTTCTCAATTCCAAGTGTATATAAATTGAATTTCGAAAAGAAGTGAAATGAAAATATCATAAGAAATCCTTCAACGTATAAATAAAATACCTTGGTGACCTATCCTATATCTATCGCTTTTACAATTCAAATTCAGAGAAGTTCCACAAGAAGAGGTCGATTTGCGCCGTCCAATGGAGATTGTATGAATTTATTTATCGAAGTATCCGCTGACTTTATCACAAATCTGAAATACACGTGAAATCCATCAGCTTCAAATGTACTCGTATAATCGGTGTTTGCGTGTGCACATTCGGTTTAATATAGGCACGCACGTAGTTGAACAAATACTTTTTTTTTATTTACGATACATGTACCTATATGTATACATGACTTAAATAATGTATCAATTTCCTTGGATCAACTCAGTTCGATAAACCACATTCGGCGAAAGAGGGACATTGAATTATTTTATTTACCGAATTCTGTATCGAATGCCAAATAACGAATTGATAGATAAACATCGAATACACAAAAATAAGCTTGGTCAGGGCTCTTTTAAATGCGACCAAACAGAAAGGCATTTACCAACCTGCATAATAGTGTTTAATCATTGAACCAGCGGGAGCTGACAATGAAACTAAGGAGCTTATTGACAGGGGCGACCGGTAGCGCAGTGTGTTGAGGCATCAGTCTCATGTTTGACTACCGGCGTTTCGGGTTCGAATCCCGTCCACGTCGACATTCGTGATAGATGTGCAGGAGATGCATGCTGGCAACTGCATTCTCCGAAACCAGTGTATGCCAACGAAACGTCAACTGGGCCACATGGAACAGTTGACGCGCTATGTCCCACAAGGGGTTAGGGCAATTGAATAGTTATTGACATCCATCCACTATCACCCTCGGTGGCCGTGGTCGTTCGGTCACCGCTCTACGATACTAATCTAGAGCTCGGAGTTCAAATCTTGGCGCGATCAAAAATTGCCTGTGGATACTAATTGAACTCTCACAGTGCTTCGAGCTTGCCAGTATAAAGACGGCGCGGATAGGAGTTGCATGCAAGCAACTGTACTTCCGAAAAGTAGATATGCTATCGAAACGTCAACAAGGCATAGAAATGCTAGAGATGTTGGCGCGTCCATACCCCTTGAGGGGTCAAGGCAATTAACAAAAACAAGTGTTTTCACACAATGAGTCGCTCATAGTTTAATTGGCGCTCTGAGGCAATGAATCGATGAGTTGTTTTAAATTTTTGTCAAAATTCAATAAAGGGCGAAGATATTTTCACCGCGCCTAGCCGTTGCACATAGGGCCTATTGATAACGCTTCTATTAAAAGTGAGATTGAATTGAAATTAAGTGTTTCTGTGGAAAAGCTATCAGTCCATCGAGCTAGAAAGTATAAATAATATAATTAATTCGACATTCAAATCTGAATGAAATCTTTTCTTCAAAACAACACTTATAAACAATTTAAAATTCATATTTTCCGTTACAAAATCACTCATCATTCTAATGGCTAATGGGTATCAACATTACCGAATAATAATCCTAAATGTTCCCAGGCAATTGCAACCGATATTCTATTTGCCAAAGGTACCCGCATTCATCAGCCGATAGTGTGACGAGTAGTCAAAATCGAATACCATACCTTTTCAACAATCGGATGATGTTCTCCTAAATCCTTCGCAAGTACCACTCATGATGGTGCTTGAGTGGTGTGTTGCTACTGTTTCGAAAAGGGAGAGAGGTCCAGGTCACACGATTGCATGTTGCCGGGCACTTACAATGGCACTTATCTCCTTCGCCAATTAATATTGGAAAATGCATTCTTAATTCATTGGAAATTCCCCGGGCATTATTCTCGGGATACCCGCATAGACGCGACTGTTTTCCGACCGGGAACGCATCAATGCATTTCACTCGTGCCTCACACGGGACAAGAATATGAGCTTTTTTATTTTCGACTGCCATGTCGTACGGATACACCGGGGGGAGATAATTATTGAAGGCCAGTAGGATGATAGGGGTTGGTTGTGAAATTTTGATAGTGGCTGCAATTCTTTTAATTTTTTTTTTGTGTTCAAGGAGGCAGGCGAATGGCACGGGAATGACACAGAAAGTGAATGAAGGTCTCACTCAACAGACCCTAAATTCAAATGTTTGTTATTCATATGTGTCGCCTCACACTATCGAACCCTAACTCGAGCACGAATATGGTCTTTATAGCTTGCACGAATGTCTCATTGGATTTTAATTCATCCGGGATGGTATACATATACCGGTCACTTAACTAGGGACAGCCGTTTGGAGAATTGCTTAACTCAAAATCTCCACTTCTTTACGTCAGAGAGCAAAACTGAGTATCTATCCAAGTCGCTTTGGAGACCTTTCACTTCACAATCACAATCCTTGAATACAATTTTTGACGCAGTTTAGTGCTTATTATTAAGAAAAAAATGCATAGTATGAGTGTTCTGTTCTTGGTGTAAAAGCATTTTGAACGTAAAATTTAATAGTGCATCAACACAACGTTAAATAAATTTTGCTTTTACTATTCAAAGCCATTAATGATGTACTACGCGGCGCGCTTCAAGAACACCAGAACAAAGGTGTAAGATGGAAGTTATTCAAATACCTTCAACATCTAGACTATGCTGACGATATTTGTCTTCTATCAAATAAATTGGATCAAGTAGCTCAAATGTCAGAGCATCAGACATTGCGAAAGCCAGTATCTACGGCGCATCCTGCACATACGGTAGCCATACGGAGATTATTTCTAACAACGACCTCCTTACTATTACTGGTTAGAACAGGATAGACACTTCCATTTAAAGGCGAAAGTGGCAATAGATAGGTCACATTCTCCAAAAAGGGCCGAACAATATTGCTCAACAGGCCCTCGATTGGAAGCCGCAGGGAACCAACGCAAGTGTTGGGCGACTTAGTAACACCTGGAAAAGATCGGTTATGAGAGAGGTTGCCTCAATAGGCAAATCGTGGAGTGAGCTGAAAGCGATGACGATGAACAGGATGAGGTGGAAAATAGGCGTGGTTAATGCCCTATACCCCACAAGGGGTTAACAGGCACCAGAGAGAGAGAGAGAGAGAGAGAGAGAGAGATTCAAAGCTAATTTTTTTTTAACTGTGAACAACGAAGTAACCTTTCATAACTGTTCAGGATTCTAAGACGAGTTTCAGCGATGTCATTTCATCTTCCCAATTTTATTCGACCATCCTTCATCTTCCAAGGCAATTGAACTTGGTATCTACCATTCGTTAAACGACGCGTAGTGTTCGAGAAAATTTACTCACGTTGCTTTTCTTCCGACAATGAGTTACGCTTTCATTGCTAATGTCATCGAGCTCCCGAAACGTTTTAAAGAACTGTTTAGATGAGACAGAACGTGGAAATTACTGATCTTATAGTTCTACGTAGAGCAGTTAACTTCCCCGAATAGTATCCATCCCAGAGATGTTTCTTGAGCTGCTGGCGATCCGCGTGGATCCTTAACCCCTTCAGACCCGGTTTATTTCTAGCGATGGTATTTTTTTTGTTTAAACAATATCACGTTTATGTTTTTGTTTTGTTAAAAAGTTGATTTTTTTTTTAAATTATGGCATGTGCATAGTTATGCCCAATCCCACTGAAGCGTCACTGAAATTACAATAATAGAAACTGAAATTGCAATAATTAAAAATTTACCTTTACTCGGGTGCAATTAAATGCAAACTAACTTGCAAATATAAAATTCTCGTTTTTTATAAATTATTTTTCAATGGTGTGAATGCTTTTTTCTTTTTTTTTATACATAGATGTCCTTGCATTTGTTACACTGGAAATGCGTTTTCTTACCACATTTTTTGCAACGCTTTCCTTCTGTGTTTCAATCTAAATATGGAAGATGATCTATTCCATCATATTGGATATCTCTTGATGGCCGAACCTTCGCACCTTTTTTTTCGTTGTAGGCCCTGGCGTACTTAGTGCACTATTTGGACGTCCCATTTTCCTGCACATCTTTCCGTACTTTATACAAACATTCTGCGACTTGAAGTTGAAAGTCCAAGAAATATAGTTGCTTTTTTTTGGAACAATAAAACAAAAAAGTCTACTGAAAAATTGGCATATGGTTTCTTTGATTGACGTTTGAGACCCAGTGTGCATAATTACGCACATTGAAATTGTGGGTTGGATTACACTAAAATGCAAAACCACAATACATCAGTAAGCCAATATTATCACTTCTCAAACACTTTTATTCTTTTGAGCGAAATTCTAAAGCAATTGCATTTAATTGATGATGTGTCACAGCTTCAGACTTAGACTAACATTGGGTCCATTGTTGTACCACCACTATCACCTTCATTGCAACCTACGTATCAAACCAACCTGTGCTGTCAATGTAACGACTGAGCCGTGTGGTGGTCATATCCTTAGCGTCATTCAGATCGTAAAAGACCCGTGAGCCCAGAAACTTCCTTCTCCTACCAGCCAAGGCCGGGCAATGACAGAGAAGGTGAATAACGCTTTCCTCCTCCTCCACACAGCCACAACTATAACAGAAGTCGTGGTGATGAAGATGGAGTCTTCCGTATTGGGTAGTGCCCTGTGATCACTCTTACTACCCTGCCAATGTGCTTCCTGTTCAGCGACAGCAATGTGACAAAACGGCGGGGATTTTTCGGTCAAATCATCCTCGTTGTTTGACATGTATTGCCGCAGAGCCACCTAACATTTGCCCTGTCCACGGTCTTAATCGCCAATTTGCACAGGGCAAATGGCACCTTTATGTCTTTGCGGCTTTCATCAACTGCACCAGTTGTTCCCTCCCGGGCCAACTCATCTGCCTTGCAGTCACCCGCAAGGCCACTGTGGCTCGGAATCCAACTGCCATTAGCTGCGTTCCTGCGAACGAATCAGGTTTTGACATTTCTCAAATTCTCCTCCATAAAATTTGTACGGACAACTGTCATGAAAATGTTCCCCTCCTGATCTGAAAAGTATTCTGAACTCATATGCTCAATGGCCGGTCTTTGCTCGGTAGTAGGCAATATTCCACATAAAAAGCAAGTTTGGGTGTTGCTAAAGCGGTAACAGAAGTCAGAAAAAGCACGAAACAATAGACGCACTTGATGCCATTCGATTCATAGGATACTCCTGCAAGTGTAAATGTAAAAAACAGAAAATTTGAGTAATTGGAATTCGATGTTACGAAAACGACGGCAGACGTCATCAAAATCGCAGATCGACCATTCTCAAGTGCACAGTCTCCATTCAAATGGTATTCGATTCAGGACACTGCCACAGGTGTCTGTGCTAAAAGGCAAAACCAAAATTTTGTTGCTAACATTGCCCTAAAAATAAGAATAGGAAATTTGGGGGTGCGAATCGACTTGTTGACTCGAGGAGGTTCAACCGTCGGCGCGTCAAGTTATGGTGTGCTCTTGAAAAGAATTTCGACCTGTCGCTTTCAACTAGAGCCTATGGAAGCGTCAGTGATGCTAAAAAAGAATGAATGCTTTAATATTGCTGAGTGTAGTCTCGATTAAAACTGACCACCTCAGTGGATTTATCGAAAAGAATAGGTTGGATCAACAGAACGGCTCCGGCTCTCTAGAATCAGGGCAAACACATAATATACTGATTGACGAAGTGTTTGTGGCTCTCTTTTGGTACAGGCCCATTTGTCATATATGTAATTTACGCTAATCCACACTCCCTACACAAGAATCAAAGGAGAATGATTATGATTCGAAATGCATTGCATTTTAGTGAAGTGTGTCAAGTGCACATATAATACATATTTTTTGGGGCCTAACTAAAAATTCGTAAATTGTATTTTAAATTTTTCAAATTCGCAATATTCTGTTCAAGAGCTCTTTTAAAATCGTAAAATCGTAAAACCGTATTAGATGCTGAAAATAGTACAAAATACAATAAAACGTATTATCTGGCACCGCTGGGGAGCGTTCTATATCAAATGTCGTCCAAATCAACATTGCACAAATGACGTGACTACGGTCAGTTATTCGCGGATTTAATAACGTCGGCCGGCGTTTTCCATATTTCCAATTTCCAACATTTTGTGTGCATGGGCAAAGGAGTTTCGATTTGCACCGAAGTTTCGGTTTGTATTTTTGTGCACTGACACTTAGATGAGTATCTTGAAGTATCGAATCAAGAATAAGAAAATGTTTTGACTTTGGTCCTTTTTTGACGCTGCTTATGATGTCTGCAGGAGGCTTAGTAACTAAGACTATATTTCCAATTTGACAAATTGCTTGCGTGGCGTGGTGCTAGCAACAGAATTTGGGTCTATTTTCTTGTACTGATACTTCATGTTTTTTCCACTGCGCGGCCGCAAAGAAATACTTTTATGAAAGTGGCCCACTGTCCTAAAAAAGTTGCCAACACCTGCTATAGTGAATCATCAGCATAACACATACATATTTACATAGAAATAAACAAAACATATTTTGAATTTTAAGCTTAAACTTCTTAGCTCCTATCTCCTAAATTAAAAAAAATCCCATAATCTCGTAATCCTATTAACTTGCTTGTTATCAATTAAAAAAAATACATGCTAGTGTGTGTGTATAGAAAATTAAAATTTAAGATGCATACTATACTTGTAATCTTTCCATGATTGTAACTTTTCCCGCTTGATTTATACGAGTACAATCTGCGATTTTCAAATAAAACTGTGCGTGTGTTGCTCTTTTTCTTTAATTGATTCAACAACTTTGTTTGTCCAAGTGATTGGTCGATTTCAATCAAAACAAAATTTAACAGTTTGAAACTGATGAAGCTGTGGGAAGGGGGTGAGGGTTCCTTTTTGATAGAGAGAGAGAGAAATCATTGCATAAAATCTACATCTAATATATAAAAGTGAAGATTATTTTTGTATGTTTGTCGTGCAAAAACTTTTAAACCACTGGGGCGATTGGCGCCAAATTTGGCAGGAGTATATTTGGCTAGCTAGGTTGTTCGCGACCTTACACAGTAAAATCCCGTTTAACCGAACCCAAGGGTACGGTGTTAATTTGAATAAAGAAATTTTTCATAAGTACTTTCGGGAGGCTGGGGAGGATAATAAGGTGGTTCACGACTCCAAAATGATACCACTCACAGAAAAACCCCGATTAACCAAACCAAAGAGGTCGGCAACATTTCAGAGAACGAAATTTTTCACAAGTAATTTCGGGAGACCGTAGAGGAAAATAAGGTGGTTCGGGAATGCAAAATATTACAACCGAACCGAGGGCGGCACAGCGTCATTTCGGATAACAAAATTTGATATGACTGTATTTGAGAAGGTGACCATGAATGTTAAATGGTTAGCGACTGCATAATGTTTTAACATGCAGTTAAATCCAATTAATTAGACAATTTTCTTCAGATTTGTGTGAATTTTATGTGTATTGAGCCATTCAGAGAACACTTGTACCATGTTCGAGTTCGTGATCGACAGTGTGTGGCCGGGCTAACCATACTAAAGAGGCCGGCGTCATCTCGGTTTACAAAATTTACGGACAATCCGTGAAAACTACCTATAGTATTATCTTTATCTGACCGGGATTAGTATTAAAACCCTTAGTTTTTGGGGTCGCTGAGATGAATGATAGCATTCCCAAAGACCCACCCCCTTCCTCTCCTACTCCCTCCTTCCCCCGGGAATGAGTGAATGAGAATCAAATGTCCAAAATTTAATATTTATTTAATATGTAGTTTCGAGATCGCTTAGATGTATGGTGACACTACCCAAAATACACAAAATATAAAAATTATGGTACGATCACAGGGACGAAGTGGCATCGGTGCGAGAAGGATGAGGGTAGTCAGACGGGAAGAATCAGCGCAACAATGTTAGCGGCGTGTTGGAAGTGTTCGCTGTAGAATTGTTGAAACACCGCAGGTTTGTGAAACTCGCAACTAAGGCCTTCCGCAAACGACTCAACTGCCTTGCAACTCGAGTTGCAAATCCGTTTCCGATGTAACCGATTTCTGACATTGCCTGTATATGGCAACAGGGATTCGCATACGAATCGACTAGTTGCAAACCGGTTTGAAACGAGTTTGCAACGCGTTGCGTGCAACTGGATTCCCAAGTAGCAAAGAAGTTGCAGTTGGAAGTTGCATATGTATTTTGTGGTTGCCCATAGACCGCAAGAAATCTGGTCAGCTGTTCAGTATGTCAAAATGTTTTAAAACTGGTTGCAACTGCGTTCGAAACTGGTTGCATCGCAAACTGGTTTTGAGTTTCAAATGATTTGCGTCATGTGCGGAAGACCTAAGAGGGCAAGAGTAAGAATGACCGCTGCCAGAAACGCTGAATCAATTGTTAGGTCAAATCAGTGGAGAGATTTGGTGATGGCTGCATTCCAATATGACAAAAATTTAGATTACAGCATCCATTCAAACGTTTCAATTTGGAAGATGGAAAACGTGTGTATACAATGCCACGCTTTGAAATTTGGAAAAAGAACGCCCAGAATGTGCTGTCCAAACGGGAAAGTTCAACTGTAAAACATGATTTTCATTACATTCGTAGTTCACAGTGCTACCCAAAATTGGAATTGAATGACATGCGGTCACAGAAGAGAGAGTTAGAGAGAAGTGAATAAGAGCGATCGAAATTAAGTAATTCGGCACAAGTGTGGAAGTAGGAAGGGGATGCGAGTTTGACATCTCATGTGTCGGCAATATGGATCGGGCGGATGTTCCGCGGTAGAGAGACAAAATGGAATGTTATTGTTCACAAAGGAGAAGTATGAGGTGGGAATGTGAGTTTGACATCTCATGTGACGTATTTCTCTCTGTTTAATTTTTAGGACTGGTATTACTTCAAATAGTTTAGTGTTGAGTATATGCGGATTGCTCCTCCATAGATTCTCTATGCATGCGGTAGTATGCAGAATGAAACCGAAGTCACCTACCCAGGTTCCATTGAAAATAATTCGCATTTGGACATTTTTAAAAACCCTAAACACTCAATTGTCCTAACTCCTAGTGCGGCATAGCGCGTTAACTATTCCACGTGACTTACCTGACGTTTCGTTGGCATAAACCAGTTCCGGACAATGCACTTGCTAGCACCTACCGACGATGGCAAATCATTATGGTGGTGTTAAAACCTGGCGCGAATTATTATATGAATTCGTAAATTTTATTTAAAAGCCAAATATCCAAAAATCTTAGCATCTAACATCAAAAGAGCCAACAGTAGATTTCCAAGCATGTAATCATTAGCAAAATACTTTTTTTACAAAGTATGCATAGTCCAGAAAACTATTTTAAAGCGAATGCACACGTGTTTTTAGCGCTTATCTTATCTCACTGTGACTTCTGAACAAGAAAAAAAGCCTCCCTAGTAAGGGAAAACTTTATACCCTTACTAGGGAAGCTTTTTTGATCAAAATAACGAATGGATATACATACAATATTTTAGTATTGAAGCTCTTTTTAGCACATTTCGTTTTATTTTTCAATATTTCCTTAAGTATGCGTCCGACCAGAGAAGTAGCTAAACAGTTTTGACTTTAATGTTTCAAATAAACTAAAATAATCCGCTTTCCCTTTCTTATCCAGTGAAGTGGAACATTGTTACATAACGCGGGGCCCTATTCCAACTATCGCTAATGCGAACACTCAATCGCTAAAATTCTCTAAACAGTGTTCGACTAAAGCAGTAAGCAGCTATTATGCAGTCAAATGTTTGACTACTTTTCGTGTCAAATTTGAGCAAAGAGTGTAACTGCATTAATTTAACATAATAATAATCACATTCATATTAGCAACCAATTTTATATAAAAAAATCGATGTCAAACGCGTCAAATTGTTTGGCTGTGGAGTGGCCGCTTAATGATTTTTATCAAAAGGAATCGGAACATTCCTGTTTCGCGAATATTAGGAGAATTCTCTCTATTGCATTTAGAGAGAATTTTTAAAATTCCATAATTGCGTGATTTTCGCTTTAGGTAGTTCATTTCCAGTTTAGGTGGTAAGGACCTAGAACCCATGCGGGGGAATTGGCAGGTCCTAAAGCGGAGATTTCTCGAGTTTTGTGCAAGTACTCTCAAATCGAATAGAAATAATTCTCATAATTTTTGCAAAAAAGGAATGTTCCCTGGTTTTTGAGATACACAAAGAAAATGTTGTTATATTTTCGCAGAGGCAAAAACTGCCATTAAAAGTTTACGCGACCCCCTGGTTTTCTTATACACAAAGAGAATATTGTTATATTCTTCCAGCATCAAAAACGACGCGCTCCCCCTTCTTCCCTAGAAAGTATCGTAACAGAAGTGTTAATTTTCAAAGAGTAACTAACTGTAATTTGTTACTTAAAAGTACCGATATTGCCCAATTACGTTCAAACTTCAGCAGAGCATTATTTCTGCACCAGCACTCTATCTAGAATTTTTATCAATGTACGATCGAAGGGAAAGGGATGACGGGTGCTCAAAATGTGCATTTACGATATATAGAGAAATCAAAAATTTATTTCTTTTAATTTAACAATTGTTCCTTTTAATTGTTTTCTCCTTAATTCAATGCAACACGCTCTCGCAATTGCTACCATATTTTCGTGTTTGTACATTTGCACCAGAATTTCATGTCTTTGTTACCTAACAAAGTATCTAGTATATATTGATGCAAGTAAACATTCAAATTCAATTTCAAACAATTTTTACGTGCTTATACAATACAATCAGCTTTCGATCGAAATAAATATTTTGAGACTCGTGTTGGTACAGTTTCAGTGCAATGAACTACACGCCTCCATATGTGATTGGTAATAATAGTCACAATTACTTACAATGACTATTATAGGCTTATTCTTATCAATTTGTATTCGTATCTAAAATAAATTTTGTCGTTTCTCTAGAAAATCTTTGTACATACATAGAAAATACTCTTCTAAAATATTAAATCCCAGGCTTTTGATAGTATGCTTGTGATTTGTATAGACAAGGAATCGTTTCGGCCATTTAGAGGTAAATATAATATATATTTTGAAATTATTGAATATGCCGATACATCAGCAGGGCCGTCCATAGTGGTGTGAGCAGATGACTAAGCGCAGGGATGGCCAAAGTCTAACTTAAGGAACAGGCAAAGAAAATTTTAGCGCCCCTCCTTCACATTTTTTTCAAAACAGTTTTGCATATAAGCTAGAATGATGCATCGCTTCAAATATGGTTTGCAAGTGTTTTCATGTGGAGGGAATCATTGTTGCATAGTTTTTTTAAGCGTTATTTCGATCCAAGCTTTTCGCGAACCATTTGGTTTCATGTGTATGTCAAAAAAAATTGGTGGCAAACTCTCTGACTGACCAACAATCATTTACGGAGATCCGATCCAAACTAAGGAGAATCAAACAGGGTTTCCCGCAAGGAGGAGTCCTATCACCTACCCTGTTCAACATCTGTGTATCAGGACTCCCAAAACCGCCAGAGGGACTCCAACTCATCACCTACGCCGATAATTGTTCGGTTCTAATGGAATGGACAAGGAGACCCTGCTGGTAACATATAAAGCTATTGGAAAATCGGTGGCGAACTGGGTGACACGTACGGGAAGAACATACAGTCTTGTAAAAACGCTGCATTACGCACAGTCACAGGCTGTCACTTGATGTCATCTCAGGATCATCTAGTTCTAGACGAACAGATCAATACTGCCCATTAGATGCCACAACACTCTCCTGTCGAAGCAGTACTTAGAGGGCTGCTACCACAATGACCACCTGAATCATCATCTCATGGACAAAACACCGCCCCACTAAACATCAGACATAGCCTGTGGGACCTTGAGAAGTAAGTCCAAATACTATTGTATATGAAAGGGAGCATTTCAACGAAGCCACCTACAGGACTGCCATTGCTACTATACGTAGAGAGGATGTTCAAAATTCGATTGCAGGGCTCAATTCCAACGCTGTACTACAAGACCGGCCACCACCCTTTTTTTCTGTTGAGAGTAGTCTACCTAGATCGACCCGAACTACGCTTGCACAGCTTCGATCTGGCTAGTGCTTCCTCTTAATTCGTACTAGTCGTACGTCGATCACGGTATTGCTCAGCGTGTAACGATACACCTCATGATATTGATCACATCTTTAATTATTCAGCAGCTCCCACAACATTAACGCCAATAGCTCTGTGCGAGACTCCGATCGAAGCGCTCATTTTCCTCGGCATCGATATCGATACATAATTCGACGACGTGGCTACTACGCCAACAACAAACGTGTGTGTCGAGCTTTAAATCACTCTCAGTGAAGAATGAAACCCAAGCATTCGAAATTGGATCTTTCATACGCGTAAATTTGAAGAGTGAGAATCACTTTCGATCGGAAAAATTGCGAAATATTTATAGGCAAATGGAATTACTACATTCAGCTTTAAATTGACAAAATTCACTCTCAAATTTGTCATTCCTCTTGGCGTCCTCTTCAGCACCCTTTCAGAGTCGTCGACCCAGACAATCGCCTGTTTCGCCTTAGCCTTTCACTGGCCCTGACTAGGCGATATAGCCACGCACCATATTCCGCGCTTGTTGGATTCCACTCCTTTTTATACCCTAGACTTTTAGTAAAGGGTATATTCTTTTTGTCACGACGAAAATATGTAACACCTTAAAGCAGGCTCCGGAGGTATAGCAATGTATATATATAAATGATCAGGGTCACCTCCTGATTCGATTAAACCATGTCTGTTTGTCTGTCTGTCTGACCGTCTGTCTGTCCGTCTGTCTGCCTGTCCGTTCGCACGATAACTTTCGATAGAATGAAGTTAGAGCTTTGAAATTTTGGTAAAATGTTGGTAGTATGATCTAGTTGGTTGGTATTGAAAATGGGCATGAAACTTCAAATAAGCGATAACCTTCGATAGAATGAAGCCTGCGACTTGAAATGTTACTCAAACGTTTGAATTAGAATTGAGTTAGTTGGTATTAAAGATGGGCCAGACCCGACCCAAGGAACCCCTACCTCCCCTACAAATGAAACTTAAAATTAGAGATAACTTTCGATAAAATGAAGCTAGTGACTTGGAATTTTGATCAAATATTTGTAGTAGGATCCAGTTGGCTACCATTGAAAATACGTAAAATCTGACGAACGGAACCCCTACAAATGAAACTTTAAATAAGCGATAACTTTCGATAAAATCACTAGCTTCATTTTGAAATCACTTGAAATTTTAGTCAAAAGTTTGTTGTAGGATCTAGTTGGTTGTTATTGAAAATGTACAAGATCCAACAAAGGAAACCTCCACCTCCCCTACATGTGGGACTTCAAATAAGCGATAGCTTTCGATAGAATGAAGCTACCGACTTGAAAAATTCGACAAATATTTGTAATGTGTGTCACTTAGTTTATTTGGGAGTGGTCAACCTCCTCTATAAACTGGCCATATAGGAAACCGACTTTTAATGCATATGATCGTTACCAATTGGTACTTTTGGTATTACCACTAGGTCTGTACAAGTCTAGGGTTTATACACTTCGGACTCCAGGCCGAAGCGAAGTTTCGGTCTGGTTGAACGACTCTTTTTGGATTGCTCAGTGCAAAGAGTTAGAGCGTATGTACTGGAAAGAGTCAATATTCGGATTCGGAAGACATGTTGAGTACTATGGACTGCGATGAAAAATAATTAATAATTTATTGATTAACAAAACTAACATATTTTATTTCATATATATTTAAGAAGATAAAACTAACTGATTGCAAAATGCAAACAGATAGAACATGTAAAAATAACCAAATTCTATGGAAATATTGATTTTGTAGCTTGAAATCTTTTAGTGCTGTCGTATCGATAGTGTTTTGATCTTAGTTGAAAAATTGTAACTATTCAATCGTTTCTAAGTGGGTATGCCGAAAAACTTAAGCTTAGTGCTTAATTGACAAATTTCGTGTTTTTCTGAAAATTTGCTAATTTTGAATAGCTATATCTTGAAATTTAGGATAGCTGTATTAACCGTTTTGGGTTCCAAATGTCCCAAATTTTATTGACTTGGTTCTGATAATAAATGCTTTTAATCTGTAAAATTAGATCCCGCAGTAAATTTTCGCTCCAGACTCCCAAACCTCTGGGACGACTCTCCACATCAATATGATGCAATGTGATTAGTATAAGCTTCTGTATTAAAGATGGCTTTATAAAAATGGTTACCTAAAACTCCACCGAGTCCCTAATAGTTAATACATATCTACTTTATACTCTACAAATCCCACGAATTTAGAATATGACTCACAATACCCTCGTTTTTGTTCCTTTTTTTGAGGAAATTTTTAAGCTTTTCAGGATAATAATTCCTTCCTTCTATCTGAAAATACGGATTGACAACATAATAGAGGGCTGTTTGTTGCCGACAATCCAGTAGATTTCCAATCAATCCATCTGTATCGATTAATTGACCGAGTTCGTTACAATCCTCCTTATCAATCTTATCAGTCAAAAGTCATCGAACAGTCAACTCATTATGACTGCGATAAGCTCACATTATATATGGCGCGAAAATCCATCTTGGTCTTATTTGATAGCAGATAAAAAGATAAAATTGTTGTACGGGTATTTTATGTGTGCAGTAGTATAAATTCAAATAGGCGATGATAAGACGATAACAGAATGAAACCATTTTGTTTGATATCAGAAATCATTTTATTTGCCGACAGATAAGAAGCTCACAGAAAAATGACTTCTTTTTTTCTCAGTCTTAAGAAAATCCTAGGGAGTTGGCATGGTAAATTGTTATTCGATATGTAGTCTATTTTTGGTCAGATAACTCACGTTGTTGTTGTGTAAATTTCTTAAGCAAATAATTTATCGATTAAGATTATTTGCTGCAAACATTTATTTATGGTCTGTACATTTGACTTTTGTGGGTACGAAAAAGAAAGATAAGTTTAAACGAGTCTTTCAAAGTTGCGATGAAGTCTTTCGCAATTCGTTTCGGAAATTTGAAACTCAAACTTTTGAATCAATGCAAGGCGAATATTAATCCACATAATTCTAGTTAATTTATCATTAATAATTGGTTAGAGTCGGTCGATTTTAAGATGTTCTGTACTACTTTCGGCTCCAGAAATAAGAGGTTCTCAATATTTAAGAAAAAACTCCTTGAGGATAAATTGCAGTCTCGATATGCCCACTACGACAACTAACAACACCCAGCCAATGGGCAATGCTCGTTTTCTCCTTGTGGAGGGGAAGCTAGAGGGAGATTGTCTCTGTTTTATGCATAGATATAAATTGAACAGATCTGTAATAGTACTATCCCCACTCTGTGCTTCAGGTTATTTTCGAACCAAGTCGCGCATGCGCACTGTTACCCATTTGCACGCGGTCGCTATACGTTCGGTAAATGTCGTTACGCCCTCGGCCACTCAGCCGCAATTTTGACATTTACGAAGCATTTGGCCCCCCGCTCCTCGGGGCCCTGGGCCAAATATTAATACGTGTTGTGCGCGTTTCACTGCGCAGACGCGAATATGTCAGAAATAACTTGATATTCAAATTTTTACCCCCACTCTCTGCCTATTTCATATCTGTTTAATATATATCTATGGTTTTATGAGGAGCGAAGGCGATTCAGTTGAAAATCGACACGAATTGAAACTAGTATCAAATCTTTCAATAGATATGTCCGAACTTTGATGGTTTCTAACTTCGAACTCCGACGCTTCAACGGGCTGTCCTTTGTAGTAAAAACCAAACCCTTATAAAATAGGTCAAATATCCGTCAGTCTGTCTGACTGACTGGTTTCTCCATGCAATATCTCATGAACGGTTCACGCTACATACATGAAATTTGGTTGGAATATGTAGAAATATTATAATTCGTTGGTGAAAGATATGCATCGTAACATGCCAAGTTTAAGGGGGGTCCCCACCATATAGAGGGGACCTTCTTTTCGTTTCGTTTCGTGTAGTCCGGATGGCGCAACGGTTAGCACGTTCGCCTTCAACGCACTGGGCCCGGTTCGATTCCGGGGATTTACGTGTCGGACTATGAGCCCACTCAGCTGTTAAATGAGTACCCATTATGGGGTAAATAACTCGGTTGAGCGTGTTGCTGATCACATACCTCTTCACAAAAAAACCGTCACGATCTAGAAAATGAGATGATGCTAACTCATCTCGAGGCCATGGTTCAAATTGGACTGTAGCGCCAGTTATTTATTTATTTATTTCTTTTCGTTTGGTATAGGCAGGTGGGGTATCATAAGAAAGACGATGTTGTGTTCATTCCATTTTTCAACTAATCCAAATTTGAAGAAAGGGGAGAAGAGGAAGAGGGGAAAATATGACAGCATAATTTTTCACACCTCCTCGCATTTCGAGAAATTTGTTAATGATAGGATATTTTTATAGTTTCAGTTAACACACCCCTGCATCCCTTAAACATGAACGTGGCCCAAAATACTGATGACTAACGATAAACAACACTATAGGCAATAATCTATAAAAGTTTCACAAAAAAAAAAAATATATTTGATAATAACATATCCAATTAAAGTTGAGCATTTTAACAGCATTTCTGGGGGGCAAAAATCTTCTTCCATGGTCCTCCTCGTGGGCGCCCCTGGAACGGCAGTGGTCACTGACCATTACTAACCAAGTCATGCCGCCAGTAATGGTGGTGCGATGATTTGGTTGAGGTAAACATTCCCCCTGTGGTGTGGGGCGGCCATTCATAGGAACCGACAAACAAAGGACAGGATGTGTATGTGGGCAACTTGCACTATCCGAAATCTTCTATAGTTAACGGTTACGACTTAGGGCTATCGTACAATGACAAAGATTGGATTCAGGAATGTGCGTACTCTCCTGGATCAGAAGGTCCCCAAAACGCACAATTTCTCCAATGAGAGTGTGAGTGAATCTCTACTGTACGAGTATAAAGTTAACATCTTAGGAGTGAGCGAAATAAGGTGGTGGAACTGTGGAGAATTTATGTATTGTATATGCCGTACTCCTGTAGAGTCAGGTGTTGGGCTCCTCTTAACCAAAGCCGCACGAAACTGTCTCTTATCCTTGGATCCAGTCTCCGACAGAAACATCACAATAATACAATGTTATGCTCCAACTAAGCCAGACTTGGTTATGGGGGATCTGAATGCAAAAGTTGGCGCTGATAAATATGGGCTCAGACATGTGGTGAGGAGACACGGTCTTGGGGATCGTAACGACAACGGTGAAAGATTTGTAGACTTTTGCAACTTTCAGTGTCTCTTCATCGGTGGTCCCATGTTTGAACATGCGTAAAAGAAATCCTACATTACAGGTGGACAACTTCCTCTACCAGTGTAGCATTGTTGCCGAAAATGGTGTTACGGAGCAGGACAACGCTCTTCGTATAGACCAGGCTAAATGTGCATACGGCATGCTGTCCAAAATCTGGCAGAGCAGTTATCTCAGCATCAAGAACAAGCTGGGCCTGTTTCGCTCCCTGGTAATGTCAGTGCTTTTGTATGGGAACAGTACATGGAAAGTTTCCGTAAGAGTTACCAGATAGCTGCAAGTTTTCGTCAATTCATGTTTTCATCGGATTCGAAGTGGGTGTCTTGAGGTGAATGCTAGACTACTGGTGAAGGCATTTTGAGTCCTTTGGTCAGTGAAAAGAAGGACATGGTTCAGAATGAAAATCTAAATCTACGAATCAACGAGGGCAAACCGAAAATAATGTTTCAATCAAAGACCAGGATATCACAACCGGGGATCTCCACATCGAACTCGTTGAGGACTTAAAATACCTGGGTAGGAACCTATCAAATGGCGTCAGGAAAACGAACGAAATCGACGATGGATACAGCTTGCAAGTAAAATATATTCTCGGTTCTACCAATAATTAAATCAAAGCATGGAAAACAAAGCTCTTCACCTATAAAACTACCATACGGCCTGTGTTGTATTATGGCTGCAAAAGCCTCCGAAAACATGATAAGCAAGCAGGTCCTCCGAAGAATATTCGGAACGATTCGTGACCGAAATATACATTGTACTTTGTAGTGCCTTTATGATGAGCTGAAAGTTTTGACAATCATCAAATTACAATTACAACGCATAGATGAGAGCCGAACACCTATGCAAGTTTTGAAAGGTAGCATCAGCGGAACAAGGAAGACCGAGAGGTCGACGGGGAGGTTCAGTTGATGCGAATGTAGAACAACTGCTGGGCTTTTATAATGGAGGACGCGGTCAATAGAGGAGGAAAACTATCCAAACAGCGAAGGTTCGATAGCAGACCGTTAGCGTCACCATGCACTGTCGAATTCGAACTCGATTTCGAACATGGTACAAGTGAACCGGTTTTCTTCACGTTTATGTGAAGTGTGTGTGTGTGTCTTGCTATTTAGAGGACATTTGTACCAGGTTCGCGATCGAGTTGGATAGTGTATGGTGACACCTATGCCATAATGATGATGGCGATTCTACGTAGAGAGACTAAAGGGGGATTCATGCTCACTGTTGTAAATCGTAAAAGTGTCATAATCGTAAACTAGTTCACAATAGCATCGTATTTCGTGCAAATACGAGGCAATTGTGAACTACTTTACGATTTAATTTTTTTTCTCATTTCGATATACGAGGTATGTTTAAGCTGATTTTCGTAATTACATGTCGGTAGCTCATCGTAGCGACGGGTGGTTGGCAGCAATGCTATTGTCGTATGCTATGCCACCGACGTGGAACACGTCGCACTCAAATAGCAATAACTTGGAATTGGAAACCAAACGAGATATACATACATACATATATATTCTGTAAACAGTCAGTCGGTCGGTTGGCAACACTGCAATTGTCATAATTTATCGCCCGTCGCTGCAAGGAACCGTCGGCTTGTAAGTAATTAAAAAGTTCCGTTTTTTTTACAGACCTCGCATATATGTATGTTGGAAAGACACTTCAGTAAAAGAGCGAAAGTGAATTCTCGTCAGGCGCATTTAAGATCCTGCTCATTGCTAATTCCCCTTAAATAATTTTCTTCTTTCGTCTATACAAACATTACAGAAGCTTATGAAAGATGCATTATCATTTCCTCCTTAGCTTATACATATGTACATATACAGATCGTATACATGGTATTTAAGAACAAAAGTGCATTGAAATTGAAACCGGCAGATAGTGTTAAACAATGTTATCTCGAGTAAAATATTTACCATTTGAAATCGCCAACAATGGCACTCGTACCAACGGCTTTATATTTACTTATCAAGAATGTCTTCACTTATCATTTGGGAATGGGAGTAATGTGTAGAAAACAGTCATAAAGTCATAACTTTTTCAAGTCGTCGACTTTATATACGTGGTGTACCCGTTCCAGAAAACAACCCACAGATCACGAAAATATTAAAAAATGCGCAATTTTTTGTAGAATATAATGTGTTGACTCCATATTTACAAGATACTGGCCATAATCTCAACCGCGTTTATTTTTTTTATACGAGAGCTTCAAGAGTTATTTTTACTAGTTCTTTTATTTTTATCATTGTCATTAAAAAATACGACTGTGAACTGAACAGTCTTATCATTTCCTCTATGTGGCATTTTTTCAGGCGTTTGTATGTTATCAAATGTTTAAGATTGTTAGTTCAATTCCTAAATGATAACTGGGTACATATTGTAAAATGTTTTTTTCTTTTTTTTTCGTGAATTAATCATTTGGAATAACGTACATATGTATGTTGAAATTTCCTAACGATAAATGAAATGAATTAATAAAAACCGCGAAGTTTCGTTACTGATTGCAAATGAAAAGACCAGAAAAAAGTCGCGATCGCCAAAGATTTCCGATGATTTAAGCAACTTACCGAAAGTCTTTCAATTGAATTAATTTCGACTTTAAACGAAATGTTTTTAATATTCTAATTTTGAAATGTTGGTGCTTATCTTATATTTAGCCGCCACCGTGACTGATTAAAACAAATTATCATAATTTGTTTTTACAATTTGCCAATGACAAATCCAACAAAGATATAGCAGTGGAAAGATACGCGTACCTTACATTTACCAAAATTTGATGTTTTTTGATATCAATATTAAATTGGTAGTTAATTTAATAAATGTTGTTTATTTGGCCCGTGGTGATTAATGAAAAGACAATATATATGCACACTTATCTTTAACGTTAATATTGCCAGTTAATATACAGTAATAATGCAAAATGAGTCATAGGATAGTTCCCTTGGGACAAACAATTTTCATATATAGTATTTCCCAGTTGAGTTAATCCCAAATGAAAAAATCCCTATCCCAAATGAAAAAACTCCTTCCCAAATGAATTAAACTTTTTCCCAATATAATTAAACTATTTCCCGATTGAATTCAAACAGAGTGAATTTATATGTAGCTTCCGATATGATATGATGACACACCCCCCCCCCCCCCCACACGCCTATCCACGAACAAAAAATTTTGACTCTTTAAAGAGGTGTCAGTGACGATTCCGTTTGTAAATTTTACCTCCTGATTCCGCAGTACTTACAAATAGGAATTCAAAAAATAGGCAGCGAGATATTCAGAGGAAAGAGCGTTGAAATCTATGTCAAAATTAGCAATCCAAAATAAATTTCGCACGGAATTAGGATTGATTGTATATAGATCCAGTAAAACAGAGCAAGGGTACATCAAATGATGGAATTCTGCCCGCAGACTTTTTTTCAAATCCCAAAATATATATCATCCGAAATCAGTGGAACCCACGAATGTTTGATTTATAGATTTTCAGTGATCCTTCAAGATATTTCATCGGTAAGTTAGTTTTAAATAAATATATCGGAAGCTACAAACAAATTCTCTCTGTTTGAATTCAATAGGGAAATAGTTTAATTATATTGGGAAAAAGTTTAATTCATCTGGGAATCAGTTTTTTCATTTGGGATAGGGATTTTTTCATTTGGGATACGGATTAACTCAACTGGGAAATACTGTATTGACCGATTAGCAGGAAAATCTATGAGAAGCCGGAAGAACGGCACCTAAAAAAAATTGGAAGCGGGCCTGTAAAGTACGCGAAATGAGTAACTGGGACAATACATTTTTAATGGAAATTGTTAAAAAAAGATTTTAAATATTTATTTTTTTATTTAAACTTAATGAAACAGCAATTCAAATTTTTATAAGGTTATACCAAATAAATAATAAATGGCACCTTGAAAAAACAATCGAAACATTTTCGAAAGAAATAAGTAAATGGGGCCAATAAATTAATTATTAATTTTTATTAGTGCATATAATACAAATTTTCAAAATTATATTTTAAATAGGTGCTCTTTTATTATTTAAGGCTTTCAGAGCGGATCCTGAAAGCCGGTATTGAGGATATTAGATTATGAAGCGTGGATATGTCTACTTTTCACCGCTCCAGGACAACGGACTCTTTTAAGCCCATTAAGGTGTCATATTACCTTCCTCTGGCTTAAACTCTTTGTGAAAAAATAGCCCGTTGGCTTTAGGTCGGAACTATGAGCTGGGCACTTCAAGTCGTTAATATAAAAATTCCTTGCTTTTCCGTGCAACATCGATTGGGGCATTGTTGTCTTGCTGGAACGTCCACAAATCACCCAACAGTGTTCTCCAAAGGCAATCAAAACGCTACCAATCACTATAATATTCTCCAGTCATCCGATGAGATACAAAACAAAGCGAAAAGCGCCTCAAACCATTAACGAGCCACCGTGATCATTTCTCGCCCGTCGAACTTGTCTCGGGCTCCTGTTGTCGCCGTAATACTACCGGTAAACATCGGCGCCATCCAAATTAAATTTATGTTCGTAGCCTAGTTATCAGGTAGTTTTCCTCAAGCAAATTGTGGTGTATGTAGTTTTGAGTTTTTTTTTCTTTTATGTTTTTTGGGGTGCGGATTACCAATCTGAGGTTTGCTACCAAGTTTTCTTTTGTGGGATTTGAGTTATAGCCCAAAAACAACAACAAAAACACAGTTTTTTGTGTTTTTTGAAAATATTTTGAAAACGGTAAACCCTAACGAAAAACTTTCTGAGACAAGATTAAAGGTCTGAAATAGCTTAAGAAAAAATATTTTATATATCTTCAATAGTTTTCGAGATATCTTCACTTGAAAATGACTATTTTTCATGCTTCTATTCTTTATCTTTTGTTTCCACAAAGAGAAAAATACATGGTTTTCTGATGTGTTTTCCAAATATAGGGAAAACTACATATCCTACGAGGAAATGAAACAGGATGAATTTGTTGATAGCTTAATTACCTTTCATTTAAGATAAACAAGATGCACATGGAAAAAATAGTTACCTAGATATTGGCAAACAAAAAATTGCTTCAAAAATCAACTGCGGAGAAAAAAACCTAAACATAATTTAATAAAACGTAAAGAAAGTTTGTATCCCGCAGACAAATAACTTATAATTCGTCCATCTCCAGAGCCTCCTCACCTTTGCCGATCCTCTATCATTGTTGGAAAAGCTTTGTTAGCACGTCTCTTTCGCCTTTCGAGTTGTTGATAACATGTTCTTATGGTATGGTAAGAGGGGCTGCTGTAATCTCTTTACAGCACACTTAGACCAAAAGAAGGTCCCTTGTGTTGCCCTGGAATTGAATAATTCCATCCGTCATCCATTGTTGAACCATCCGGAGCTAATAGCGAGTCGCCGGAGTCGACCCACATCTGCATTAGCTAGGTCTCCTAGATCCGCATACGCAAATTCACCTAGAGTTGACATTCTCCTGTAGGCTAATTCCGGGCAGGTGCATAGTAGATGAAAGATGCTTTCCTCCTCATCTATGTCTCCGCAACTTCTGCAGAAGTCATGGTATGGAAGTCGGAGCCTCCTCGCGTATTCACCGATAATACAATGACCAGTAATAATTCCCACCACTATCCTGATGTATTGCTTACTCATCGACAGCAGTTTAGAAGTACGGTTTTTGTTCAATAAGGGCCATAATAACTTCGCATTTTGGCATTTACTACCACTTAACCATCTCGAATTAGCCCTGTCTATCGCTGTTATAATTAGCTTATGTTTACACCTCGAGATGGGCATGACAGTTATATCGTTTGCACCGTTCCGAGCGAGCTCGTCAGCCCTACAATTAACAGCAAAAGCACTGTGACCTGGTATCCAGCATAGTGCAATATTTTAGATACCTCCCATCTCCGCAAGGCGAGAGCGACAGTCCACAACGGTTTTTGACGAGACTATACAAGATTCAAGGAACTTTATTGCAGCTTGGCTGTCAGTATAAATTATGATATCTGTTGCTGCTATAGTGTTACGGCCAATCCACCTCACTGCCTCTTTAATAGCGTGGATCTCCGCCTGGAGGACACTACAGTAGTCTGGGAGACGAATCAACAGGTGGAGGCTAGGCCTATCGGTGAAGATTCCAACCCCCACCCCCTTATCGGTCTCGGAACTATCAGTATAGATGCACAAGGATTCAGTGCATGTCGGGTTCATCACTTCCCAACATGTTCCTAACTTATTGAGTTATTACGACAAAATTAAAGACAAAATCATTTAATGCACCCATACACACATTCCCTAGCTATTTCCATTCAAGGATCATCATTTCCGCATTTCTGACACCTTTTAGCCGTTTAACACCTTTCAATTCGATACCCTTCAATCAAATATCCCATTTTTTCCCTAAAACCGTTGAAAAAAGTGCATCTCCATCCCCTAAATGAAAAATCACCCGCATATGTTTTTGACTATTGACAGATCTCTGCTTGTGTCCTTATGCTTCGCGAGTAATAAAACGACCCGCGAATAATACTTAAAGGGTGCACTACGTACACACACACCCATCATGTGCAACTATATTCACGAGGACGGTTTTCCGTGAAAAACCGTTACGAAGGGTGAATTATATGTACGTTTACATTCTCGCCTGTATGCACATTTCCCAGGACGCATAGATGATACGCAACTAGAAACGGACTAGGGAAATACCAGCAGCTTAAGCTAAGGTTCACTTAAAATAACATCACACATATAGTATCAAGGGGGTCAAATTTTCCAATTGACTTTCTCACGGGTGGTGGTTTGAAACGGGGGCAGAATCCATATCGTCCCGGTGCTCACTCCCTTGAATTTATTAGATTCCGGTGAGTGTTCGGGTGGTCATCACAAAATGTTAAAATGATGCGGGTGCGTATAATATGGCAGTTGATATAACGAAGGAAGTAGCGTGTGCCTTTTTGATATTTCGCCGCGGTGTCAGCTGCGCCCAGTGTGATTCCGAAGGGATGGCTTCATGGAATTGTGCACGGGATGGGATGATTAGTATCTAAACACTTCAGTTAAGTGATAATGGCAAATTAAAGATGCTTTACGGAGGTTGATATAATACTATATATAAATCACAAGGGTGTCATTCGTCAATATTTTGTTTTAAACTAACCCATAATTATTATGTTATGGATTTTGGGAAATGTGGATCGCATACATCCGTTGAACATATGATTGTTGTGACCATAATCATTTTGTGTCGCTAAAGTCTATTAGTTTTGCATTTTTTTTAAATATGCAGAAAAGTTAAAAAGGAAAAGTTGATACGGCGTTAAGTTTGGCATCAGCAAAATAACAAAAGGTGGTTCTTCGCAAAAAAATGCTCTTTCGACTGGCGTCTTCATTCTTTTTTGTGCAACCAAACAGACGCAAAAAAAACGGTACGTAGCTGCGAAAGAAGAATTTAGGCGGAAATGGAGTGTTTTCTTGGTTCAGTGTTTCGGTTTTGTTAACCTTCAAACCTCAACTCAAATGAAAAGAGAAAACTTAAATTCTAATTTGTATTGTAATGGATGGGTTGGTGGGCATCCGAAGATGCCCGTGTTGACGGAGCCTAAGGTAGCATAATGACCGTGAAGGTGAGGCCGGACCATCTAGCGACAAAATAGGCTTCTCAACGAGCTAAGCAGCGACCTATACTCTCTGTATCTCAGTTCGGGAGACGTGGACCGGATTTTCGCCGCTGGTTGCCCCTGTCCTTTACGTATTATTAAAATTCGTAGGTCGTAGGTCGCAATTACCGACCCAAAAAAACCCACAATCCATCATTGGCCACGACCACCCACAACACATTGAAAGACGAAAAGCAATCCAATTGAAAATTTACTCCACTTCATTCTACACCAAAATATAGCGTAGCGACATCGTATATACGTATATGTCACATCATCTAATCTAATCAATAGTTCAGTTTTTTCATCTACATACTTTTCTATTCCCCCCCCCCCCCCAGACTTAAACGATCTGATCATGCTCCGATACCGAAAGACAGAACTATTAAACCTATTCACTTTTCAACTGATCCGACTCCGACCTGAAGCTACTGATCATTTTTTGATTGCGGAGACCTACTCCGCCTACCTAGTCCGGTGTACGGAGTAAGTTAAAAAGAGTTCCTTTTCATGCTCCGATACTGATCATTTTTCGACCTGATCATTTTTCGATTGCGGACTGGGTCGACCTAGTTCGGTGTACGGAGTAGGGTAGAAAGAGTAAGTTCGTGAATTGGCAACCATAAATAGTTTTAAATAAAGTGAATTAGTTTATTTTCATAAGAAAAAAAATAAATGCCTATATCAGATAAAACGTTAAGAATTCGAGAAAATGTTCCTTAACATTTTTGCTTGAAATTGTATGGGATATCGCGTGGCGATGCATTTATGCGCCAATTTGCTGACACCCTGTGTATAAACCTCAAACTCCAGACGCAATGAAAATTTATTTATAAGGCCTAGTATACAGATCGACGTGGAATGAAAAGTGCCGTGACATCCATACAAAAATTTCAAATTTTATCGGTGAGAAATTTGGCATGCATTTTGTACGAGATTTCACGGCACTTTTTATTCCACGGTGATCTGTGTACAAGGCTTTACTCATTTGCCCTAACCCCTAGGCATAGAGTGCATTCACGACGCTCGTTTTATCCGGATCGCTACGGAGCGCTCCGTAGCGCTACAACCCCTCCCGGTCGTGATTGCAACCGCTCCTTCCATCCGCTCCGGAGCGGTTACTTCCCCTTGGTAGCAGAAATTTTTTACGCTCTTTGGACACGTAGCGCTACATTTGACAATTCGCAGCTGGTATGTGCGTTGTGACGTTTGTGTACATCAAAAGCGCAAATAGAATCCCCGTCTATGTAAATTCACTGTCTTCTCGTCTTTGATTTGATATTTCCTTGTTTCGTGATGTGCCAAAGAATTGTTTTGCAATGGAAAATTGGCAATTGTCAAATATTTGCGGTGTCACCTGTTTGTCAGACATTTCATATGTAGCGGTTCAATCACGAAAGAAATGTTGACAGGTAGCGTCTCCTCAAATGTGCAGTGGAGGGGATGTAGCGTTCCGTAGCGAAAAATTTTCACATGAATGCAGCCATAGCGCGTCAACTTTTCCATGAGACTTGGCTGACGTTTCGTTGGCATAAACCAGTTTCGGACGATGCACATTGCCAGCATGCAACTCCTGCTCCCATTTAGCCGCCTACCTGAGACAAGTCGGGAGATGTTGTGGCTTATTATTACGCCCCGCACCACAGGGGGAGGACAACACAAACATCCATGACCACAAACACCGTGGAGCTACCGGTCGGTCCAATACCAGGCCTTAAAGTGCGCTTATATGACTAGTACAGTACATGCAATATTTTCCACTGCAAGAAGCCATGTAGTTCGGATGGCGCAACGGTTAGCACGTTCGCCTTCTATGCCCTGGGTACGAATCTTACTGAAGGAAGCAGTTTTTCGATAAAAGGGGACTTACATGTCGGGTTATGAGCCCATTCAGCTGTTGAATGGGCACCCTCAGCCATTTAAGGTAAAATAACTCGGTTAAGCGTGTTGCTAATCGCAATCATCCACATAAAAACAAAACACACCGTTACGCTCTACGGTTGTGCAAAACTCTGTTCAAATTTTTGCGTTTAGAAATTGCTGAGGACATGTATATTCGGTGAAACACACAAGTGTATACACTTATAAAATGTGCGTTCTTTCCCAAGCAGCACAAAGGATATTGTCATATCAAAGTCATGATAGCGTTATCGTCTTTTCTCAAAAAATGGGAAATTATTTTGATTATATGTATACATATACATAATATCCATATGTTACTCATTTGCCCTAAGCTCTTAGTGGGGTATAACGCGTCAACAATTCCACGAGACTTAGCTGACGTTTCACTGGCATAAACCAGTTTTGCACAATGCACGTTGTCAGCAGGCACCTGCTCCCATTTAGCCGCCTACCTGCGACAAGTTAGGCAATGTTGTGGCTTATTATTACGCCCCACACCACAGGGGGAAGACAACACAAACATCCACGTCCACGAACGCCGTGGACGGGACTTGAATCCGTAACGACCGTAGTCAGACAAGAGACTGACGCCTCAACGCTCTAAGCTACTGGTCACCCCAACCGTATCAATTTGTACAAATGTCACAAATGTCTTTTGTTAATGGCGCCCGGGGCAGTCAGCAGCTGCATCAGTTTTATTCTGTCTTTTGTATTAACAAGTAGTCGCTAAAAATGCCAAAACGTAAGCAGTTAACTATGGATCAAAAATTGCGAATCTGCTGTTTATTCGAGCAAAACAACATCGAAATCCGATATGGCTAGTGAAGTTGGATGCCATGGGTGGACAGTGCGAAGTATAACAAAAAAAAAACAGAAGAGGCACTGTTGAGAGGAAAGCAGGCAGTGGAAGGCGGCGGGCTACTACACCAAGAGAGGAGAGCCATTTGAAGCTCTTGTCACTTCAGGATCGCTTCAAATCGGCTGCAAAATTAAGAGCTGATCTGGAACCTTCGATGAAGAAGCCTTGTAGTACGCGAACTATCCAAAGAAGGCTAAATGAGATGGGTTTGCGCTCCCGTCGACCTGCCAAGAAGCCCCCTTTTGCTAAAACGAATGAGGAAAGCTCGACTACAATGGTGCAAGGAGCGGGAAAATTGGACTTTGAAGGATTGGAAACATGTTATTTTTTCCGATGAATCCAAATTCCATTTGATTGGGCCCGATGGATCAGCCAGAGTACGCCGCAGAGCAGGAGAGCGTTATTCTGGTGATTACGTTCAATCAACTGTGAAGCATTCCCCCTACGTTATGGTTTGGGGATGCATCATGTACAGCCGCGTAGAGCCTCTAATCCTTCTAGAAGGATCTGTAAATGCAGCAGCATACAAGCAAATAATAAATGAAGGTGTTGTTCCAGCAATTGGGGACCTAACAGAAAATATTCAAAATTCGATATTTCAGGATGACTCTGCTTCAGCTCGCTCTGTAAGTTGCTTTGACATTGAATCAAAATCCGCTGTTATCGTAACATTTATCAATAACAGATCACGCAATATAAGGCGCAACTCGTGATTGAAACCCTTCCCCTTGTCCGGAAATAGCCCCGAATTGAGCCCCATTGAAAATCTATGACAGATAATGGGATCGAAAATAATGAAAAAAAAGCCAAGAACAATAAAACACGTCATCCAAGAAGTATGGGAAAACGAAATAAATGCAGATACGTTGACCACGCTATATGAAATGTAGTATGAACAGGTGAATAAAAGCTGTCATTAAAGCAAAAGGCGGAAACATTAATTATTAACAGCTTTTACATGTATTAATTTTAATATGCTTTCATTAATTTTTGTTTAAGAAAATCAAAATTTATAGGCATTCGGAACATAATGGTTTTAGCCATTTTAGGAGAATTCTCTCTATTAAATTAGGGACAATTTTTTTAATTCCTTAATTTCCGGCATTTTTGCGTTAGGTAGTCTATTCCCGCTTTAGTTGGTAAGAACCTAGAACCCATTCGGGGGGGATTCGTCGGTCCTAAAGCGGAAATTTCCTGAGTTTTGTGAAAATTCTCCCTAATTTAATAGAGAGAATTCTCCGAAAAAGGCTAAAACCATTATGTTCCAGGCATTCACTAAATTCTGCTAAAATAAAACAATATCTCTCAAATACGTGTTTAGATAAAATTATTTATAAAGAAGTGCTATTGTCCAAAAAGTCACTCTCTAGTATTTTCAGACCCAGTCTTAACATTGGATTTTTTTAATCGTCAAAACATCAATTCAGTATAGCAAACACAATAAGAAATACATATTTCCACAATTTGACAATAATTTTTGACATCCGGATGAAAAAGACAAATTTCGGTAAATTTGTTATTTCGGGTTTTTTTGTCACTGGGTGTACTTTGTACTGATTTACTACAGTACTTGTACCTGCCATGCATCTGGCGAACAACTGTTTGTTATTAGTAAAAAATCAGAGTTTCCTTTATACTGTAGATTGTTTATTCAGTTAAATGCAAACACGTGTTTCGGGAGCAACTTGCGCCCTTCTTCAGTGCCCGATTCAGGCCCGTGCGCACGGGGAGAGGGGGGTTCAAACATTGGGATTCTCTACTAAAGGATTTTTACAAAAAATATGATTTTCATCCACTGGAATTGATACTTCTCGCTAAAATTTTTCATTGGCAATGAACAATTCTTAACGAAATTTTGATCATTTGAACATGAGGAAAACATAAAATTTTCTATGAATTTGTCATAAGGTGTTACATATTTTCATCGTGACAGAAGCAAATATACCCTATACTAAAAGTTTAGGGTATAAACATCTCTCGTATTTTGCCAATACCAAACGATCCAAATGTACTTTTAATTTGGATTTTTGCCCCTTTTCAATTTCTTTCGAGTGCCACTGTGACCTAACAGTTACGGTGCGAATGCATTTTTACATACTCCATTAACAGTGCCGTGGCTAGTAGCATCGGTTTGGGAATTCGAATTTTTTTTAAACGATAATGGATATTCGAAGGTTTTTGTGCAAAAAACCGCGCCTAGATAACGAGAATGTAAGTACTTAAATGCTATATTACATTATAGGGGGATTCATGCTCACGTCGTAAGCCTCGCATTTGTCGTAATGTTGTAAACTTCTGTCATTTTACTGTGGAGATGACAGAAGTTTACGACGAATACGAAGTATACGATATTTACGACAAGGAGCGTGGATCCCCCTTATATGTAAATTCTAAAGCATTTACAGTGAAAACTCCCATCGACGAGAATCCATGGCCCCAGTCTTTTTGTCCGGCTGCGGGAAGGATTGTAAAATGTTTGGTATTGCTTGTTAGGCAGCCCCCACACAAGAGTGATGCGCTACGCGATGCAACACACGCAACAACAACTCGATATATAAGTGATAATTATCGCTTCGTTTATTTGAGTTTCGTATCGCGTATTGCGTGTGCGACGCATCGTGCGTCGCCGCATTCTGATGTGGGGGACATATTCTCGCCACCCGCAACCGCGAAAGTAAGTATTTTAGCTCGGCTCCATAAAAAACGCAAGAGTTGAAACTTAAATTACTTTGCGTATGAACAGGATGAGTCGCATGAGCAAACTACTATATATTGGCGACCAACAACAAAGTAGATGGTTGTGGCGCGAAAGTACTGTTCATCCGGTTCGTAGGGCCAATGTAAATGAAGCCTTAATAGAAAGGAACGACACACATGAATGGAACAGTTTAGTACAACTGGGAATCAACGATTCCATTGCAATCAACAACGCACAAATCTGTGGAATTTATATGCATAGTATAGTCAAATTTCTCAATAGCGGACATCCACGGGACCAACAATTTTGTCCGCTAATCAGAGGTGTCCGCTTGTTCGTGAGGATATTCTTTCCTATTTGTAGCGGTTTGTAGTAAAAACAAAACCCTTAAAAAACCGCTTTGATGTCTGTCTGTCCGTTTTTCCAGAGATTATTATCTCTGGAACGACAGAAACTACATTCATCGAACTTGGTAGTTGTATTTAGTCCACTTTACGATAGAGGTGAAATGAGGGTCAAACTTTTTTTTTCATAGAACTCAGCCATGTGGGATATCATATGAAAGGGGACATTGAGTGCATTTCATTTCTGGTTTAAAATTTGAACAAAATAGTGGGGGAGGAGGGGTTCATTCGTAGGAGCCCGAAATACTCCGCAAAACGGTATCTTCTGGAAAAGGTTCATAATAGTAGATTTCTATATTTTTAATTTACACCCTCCAGCGCCTGCAAATTTCATACATAATAATCCTTCCATGTTTCATTTAAATCGAAGCATATTTAACCGTTCTATATGCCCTTGAATTTAAGAGTTTCAACACGAGCAACACAAAAATTTGGCTCTGGTTTTGTCTGTTGGTGTGAACTATTGTATGAACTATTCAGGTGCCACCACATACGAGACATGAGAAGTGGAGGCGCTAATAAGCGGTATAAATTTATTGATTTTAGGATGAAATGTGCGGGATATTTTAAAAGTTAGAGTTAATTAGAGGTGTCCGCTAACGGGAGATGTTTGTTAAGGGAGATTTCACAAAAGGATAATCAAAAAATTTAATAACAAGTTTTGTTCGGATATTCATCTGTTAAAACGTGTTTTATGAGATTTAAAGCAGAAAATGTATAGAAATATTGTGTCCGGGTCCGCATCATTTATTGGAGAGTCTGCTCATTAGAGTGTATTTTTCGCTGAAAACGTAATTAAAAACCTGTGTCCAGGAATGGAGGTATCCGATTATGGGACAAGAAGAAGAAGAGTTTTTACTGTATTATCATTTTATATATATTGTTTTATGTTTGATTTATAATTGATTTTTGTTTGTGAATGTGATTAGGAAAATCCTAATCCCACTCAGCCCAATATTGGAGCAGAAAATGTATCTGACCACACAGGAAATGAATGCGAGCGTGAGTCCGAAGCCGAAACAATGCTGGTATGTTTTGATTGGGATCCAAAATTACATATTCGTTCTCAGATCAAGTAAATGATAAGGACAGTCACAATCTTATAAAGGAAAATTCGTTGATCGTGTGGATTTAAAGTTGAGCTTAGGTTCCATCCCGGGTAAATTTACACGAGATTAATCACTTGGGCAGCGACAGTAACCCGTGTAAGTGTGTGTTGTTGTAACGCGTCTTATTAGCCTGCCCTACACCGGATAGATTCGCAACAAAAATCACCAATAAAAAAGTTCAACCCCCCGGAGGATTATTTCTGCGCACGGGCCTGGCTCGATTTATAAAAAAAAACTGTTTTTTCCACAATTCATATCACTTCTAAAATAACTAATACCATCGAAATCGCAATCTTCATACCAACACTAAACACCTAAAAAATGTCGTAACATAAAATGAAACAATCAATTTTTTCCATTTAAATAATCGCGTTGTATTCAATTATAATGTTTTTATTTTTAAATAATTTACAAAAAAATAGTATAAATATATAAATTATTTCACTTCTTATGCATATTACAGATCTAATCATACACAGAAAAAAATTAACACAATTCTCGTTTTACTTCCTTTTCCTTTTTAGTTCACGATTTCTTTTGTCCCTTTAGTAATTTTGTCAAATTCTTTAAATTACTTCTTGACTTCTCATATAAATAAACTATCGATAAATGTATGCGCATAATCGTGTCTTTCGAAAAATACAATTGCATATTAAATTTTTATTTTTATCGTATTATTTTCCACAATATATCGAAGGAATTCATAGATCTTTCACAAGGAAAAATAAGGCAGTCAATTAAAGACATTAAGCTCAAAAAAAATCCAACATTCAAAGCAAATCAAAAGAAAGTGATATGCAAAAATAAAAAGAGACGAAGAGTTTCAATAAATTTTTAAAAGAAAAATATATAAAAAAAAAAACAAAATAATATTAAATATATATTTACATTCATTACTCAGAAAGAGAAATAAAATAAAAGAGAAGAATTTAATAATTCGAATGTGTTGCTTTTATTGAATTTAAAAAAAATGGTTCCAGGTATGTATTTCAAAATTAAATTGAAAGGTTGGTTTTTTTTTATCAAAATATATTAATTCATGCTTTACGCGTTGTTGCAAATACAAAATACAGAAAAGGAAAAGAGAAACAGGTATTTATATATATATGCATATATATTTAGAGTATGTAATAAATTAGCGAAAAAATATATAATAATAATATTGAATATAAAAAAGAATTAAATATTACATATTACAAAATTGATGCAGGCTCACACTATATATTTATTGTTTATTTGTCTTTTTTCAAAGGTCTCATTTATTCTTTGTAGCTTGAAAATACAGATATTTCAATATATGTATCCATATACAATTAAATCAAATATATATTTTACGCGTAAAAAAATATCCTATCGACTATTTAAGAAGAATATTTAAAAGTGTGTAGATTGTGTTTTTTTAGTTTTCATTCTCCATTTACCTTTGCTTTTGTATGGTATTCATATAATCTTTCGTGTGTGTGTGTGTACTGTGTGTGTAACAAAATAATGTGTGCATGTATTGTAAAAGGAGGAGAGATATATTTCTTAAAATGTATAAATATGTGTATATAATATATTTATATAAAAAAAAATGTTCAAAGAAACCGCTAAAAAAAATTGTATCAATAAATATTTCATTTAAATTACGTTTCGTTTTTGAATTAGGTTTAATTTCACAATATTGTTTCATTTTAATGTAATTAATATAAGAGGTATAAAAATATAATGTATATCTATTTAGATAATTTATGTGTATTATCAACTTCATTCCTTGGACACGAATCTGCATTTTAGGGTTTTTTTAAATAATTTATAAATATGATACCATCAATTTATAGAAGAAGTGAAACTACGAAAAAAAAAAAGGTTTTACCAATTGAAATATTTCAAATAAACCAAAATAATGTGTTATATAATTATGATATATAAATATATATATGTATATATAAAGAAAGTGTAAAGATAAAAATACGAAAAATAAATCTGTAGTGTTTTTTTCGGTTTGTTTTGTTGTTTTTTTTTTGGGAAGACAAATCAACTTAGAATCTATTTTTTTTTGTTTTAAATCGAAGAAAAACTTATTCACGCACGTTTTTTTAGGTTTGTTTTGTTAAAGTTAAATGCTTTGCTTGCAAAATTTAGAAGACTTTTTTATATAATATTTCGTGTAAACGGAATTAAAAACGAAACATACCCATGATCAATGTTTTGTCGTTTGACAAACACATAATATACAGAATAAAATAGGTATAAAAAATGGGGGGGTAAGGAGAAGAAGAAAAATGCAAGATAGTACGAATATAATTCACAAAGTTTTATGTATATATAATAAAGTGTATAATAATAATTATTAAAAATAAAAAATAATAAATTAAAAATAATAAGGCACTTGAGAAACATGTTTATCCTTTCTTTTCTCTTCTCACTTGTTTTGTAAATAATATATGTTCACATTTCGAATAATTACATAGTTTTTTTTTAAGTTATAAAAGTGTTTTTTGTTTTTTTCTTTTTTTTTAAATACATCTAATCATTTTCATTCTGTTTCGTCTAACAACTATTACTTGAACGACAATACAATATTTTTGTGCGTTTCGAATTTGTTATGCATCTAATTCTTATTTGTCGCAACTAATTAAATTTATTACCACACATGATATATCACTAAACAGTATTTAATATAATAAAGATAATTCTAATTACATAAAAAGGAGGGAAGGGGAAATAGCAATGGGAAAATATGAGGAGAAAGTCGAAGCAGAAGAATTCAATAGAACAACAATGTGCTAAAATTTGGCTCAACACAAAAGAAAAAAACTTGATGACGGGGCGTGTATGTGTGCATATTATAAAAAGTGGAATAAAAAATAGACCCGCACCGTTGATACGGATCAGGGTCATGTGATCTCTCTGAACCACACTCAAGATCAAAATTTTTTACAAAATGATGTCAATTAGTTTCTCAAATTTTGTATTTGTCGTGGGCGTGTGAGTCAACGTTAAACGAAAATGCTCCCGCTTTTATTCTAAAACTTACCGTCTTATGCCAAATCTATATATACAGATTTTAATAAATCATATAACTAAAAATATAAATGGAAGAACAATATAGTAAAGCTTGAAATTCTGAGCTCAGATGTGCTTTGATATTGACATCGTGGTAATCCTACTAATTCGTTTCAATGTCGATGTGCCGTGAGCACCCTAAAATCTAAAATGAAGTCCTTTTTATATTTAGCATTTCGAGGAAAATATAACATACACACACACAACGAAACTGGAAGGATTTATTTAGGTTGAAAGCCTCCCTCCGCGTCTTATAGAGAATCGAAGAAGCCGGCTGTTGTACAATGGTCATTTTTTGATTAATGTAATTTTCTTCTGTTTATTCAGCGAAGCCTAATTTTTGAACACCTCCCCGTGATAAAGAGCGTCAGTTCTCTGGTTTGTTTAAGAGTTTGTGCTAAAGAAATAAATAATATACATCATATAAATAGATGGACGACGAGAAAGTCGCCCAGATACTTATCTACAGTAAATCAAGAGTTGGATCAGAAATGGATTTTTGTTTGACACGAGGACTCTTGGTCGTGTCCCTAATCCCCAATCTTTCTTTGAGGACGATTCTCGGCAAGTACTTATTATTATTATGTTTTTTTTTTGTGGAAGACAATAAAGCGTTTTGCCAAGTACGATCAAGAGTTACGCCAACGGTTTCAATTACAGCGAAATCTTATCACTAATCCTACGTTGTAACCAGCGGCATGCGTCATTATTAAATTTCTATATATACAAAAAGGAGCAACTTAATTCTGATAATAGCTTACAAGCAAGAATGCGTGAAAGTTTCAGAAGAGTCCTTAATCGCTAAAGAGTATGCTTATCGCGCCCCCTCTACAACACACACAGTGGCGAGTTTAGATGTTCAAATTGGTGAAGGCATCAACGGCCGAGCTCAGACGATTGAAGACTGGTAGACGTGCTTCGGCATCGGTGACGTTGGCTCCAGCAGCCCCGGCTGTGGTATTCACTGCGCTCACACTAGCATTGCTGTTCTGTTGCGATTGCTGCTGCGGTTGTTGTTGTGGTTTATTGTTGAAATGCACTGGACTGGGATTTTGTTGCGATAGAGATCCGCATGATCCACCAATCGAGCCCACGGACGAAGCCGACGATCCAATCGACGACGTGGACATCATTGATGGTGACATGCCACCACCGTTCATGAGACCATGATGTGGTGGTGGTGAGGGTGTAGTAACTGGCGATTGACCATGTGGACTAGCTGGCGGACTATTGAAATTGAAAGCAGCCGAATGGGCCAACACCGAGTTGGTGGGACTGATTTGATCGACAAATGGAAAGCTGGCCATCGAATTGGTCGGGCTTAAGGATAGCGAACCGGTCGGAGAGGCACGATCCGATCCCGTAGACATGCTCATTGGTGGACTCAAGGGTAACTGATGATGCATACCACCGTTCTGTTGTTGTTGAGCTGCTACGGCCGCTACAGCAGCAGCAGTTAGCCGAGTGTAAGCAGCTGTTGTTGCATTGATATTATTGCGTTGTTGCGGCTGCTGTTGTTGTTGCTGTGGTGGCGGTTGAGTGCAGTTGCGCGCTTCATCAGCATTATGCACGAAATGACAACGTGGACCGTACGGACAAAAACCGACACTGTGGAATGTTCGGCAATATTCTGTCTTGTATTTGGGATGACGTTGAAGATTGCGTAGTTCGTGAGCACCGTGGGCGAATTGGCATTTTTCGCCGTATTTACATTCGCCAGCTTCCTCAAAGGGACGGCACAATTCGGTCTTGTATCTGGAAAGAGAGAAAACAGGGACTGTTATTTACGATTCAACGGAAAATGGTAAAAGAAAAGGGAAATGTTAGGCCTAGAAAAAGTAAGCATCTAAATCTTCAATATTTTTCGAGGGATGTTTGACACCTTTTTGGGTACTACACGATCCAAACCAGGATTCTCTAATTAATGTCACTACTTTTTGGAATTTCTGTCCTATTTCGAAACCAGATATGTATCTTTTGAAATTAATGAACGAACAAAAAAATTCAATTAGAATTACTATGTACTTGGAATGGGAAAATGGCACGCCCTGTCCAGCGCGCTGAGATCCACGCCATTGAGGTCTGCGCCAGGGTAATCTTGGAAATGGGAATTCGGACAGCAAAGCAGCCAGAAAGGCGCTCTCCTCATATAAGGTCTCTTCAAAACTGGTGAAGGAGTGTTACGAACTCCTCCAACTGTTGGCAACCTAAAACCGAGTCTTCTTGTGTGTGGTGCCAAGCCACCAGGGAATTGAGGATAAGGATTATCCAGTCGCATTCATGAATCTCAGCCTTACTGTGGCTTTGGGCTGGCTTCTACCAAACTGCGGATCACAGACTGGTATGCACGATTGCGTCATCAGTACTGGAACAATCTTCCAGGGCTACGTCAATTAAAGAAGCTGATAATGGCCTTCAGTACAAGAGTACTACCCAAGTGAGTAGAACCATATTTAAGACTTCTAGTGGGGTATCTATTTGGCCATTAATAGGTCAGATATCACCTGAACCAGATGGGTCTCTCCAGCGAGACTGAATGCCGTTTCTGTCTTGAGGACATGGAAACGACCAAACACATCTTGTGCGAATGTCCCGTCATCGCGCGTTTTAGGATGTCAGTCCTCGGGTTGGCTACTATCAGCACTGCAGACTTCAGGTTGATCCCTGCTAAAGACATATTGTCCTTTATTAGAAAGGTGGACGGTCTTTTGACTTAATGGGCTACGGTACAATAGACCTATTATGGTCGCAGTGCCTTTCTGCTGTGTCAGTAGCTCGACTAATCTTATCTTATCTTGGAAGATACTGTTGAAGTTTAGGGATTAAACAACAGGCCCAATTTGGGTTCAACTACTTCTTGAGGTGCATTGATTGAAGAAGTTCGATCAGGTTACATCATGGAACCAGGTTCGAGGGATATGTTCAATTTGGAATTCAGTTATCCGTAAAGACCAATGGAACATACATCTTTGCAAAATCGAAAGATAAAAACATAGAATAAGTTGGGTTGAAGTACCTGTGAACCAACCTTAGGTGATTCTTAAGGGTTTGAAGAAAAATTTCCCAGATATTAAAGGAAAGTTCTAATCAGTTTTACGTTGAATAAGATATACGAGTAATCTTCAAGTCTACCAACTGTAGCTCAAACTCGAGTAGGGTTCCGAAAACTGTCGCTTAGACATCATTAGAGGAAGTAGTTTAAGATGACAATTTAAATTACAGTTTCTACTCACCGTGAAGTATTAACCTGTGCAGCCAACGGTTCAGATTGTGTCCGTTCCAATTTACGATGTCCCAAATCGATCAATGTATGCATCAAAGTGTTCATCACATTTGTATTGACAGCACCCTGAGGATGTGATACGGCACGCGACAATGCACTATGCAACAATTTCTGTTGTTGTTCCTGTTGCGCAACCACGGCATTGATATGTTGTTGCAACAAAGCCGGTGAGGTTGAAGCCACGGCGGCAGCTACAGCATTTTGATAGTTATTATTCAAAAGATTAGCCGCATTGATTTGATTCTGCTGTTGCTGTTGACGCATATTTGCCGCGGCAGCATTCACACTGGACTGAGTTGTACCCTGTGTCAGAAGACTTTGCATTGATGAGCCAATCACATTGGATAGAAGTTGCGAATTTGTCGTGGCATTGTTAACGGCTGCCGATGTGTTATTGTTGAGTGTATTGCTCAATAAATTAACGTGTGAGGTATTCGTTGTTGTTGAAGCACCGTTGTTGTTGTTGTTACTGTTGCCATTCTGCTGTAGATGTACGGTGGCCCGGGATGAAGTCTGACTCTGTGAAAGAACAAAACGAGAATTAGTTGGGAAGATTTCAGATTCAGAAATGGTGGATTCTGTTAAAGAATGATGAGTTTACTAGCAGCGTGTTTTTCGCCTTTATGAGTGCAGGTTTTCTGTTCGAGACATTTGATTCATTTAACAAGTGATTTAAAACTAGAACACCTAGTGCTTCTGATGTGATATTCTTCACTGACTTGCTTAAAACAGATTCGTAGCATCTATTTGTTACCATACTTTCTACTACACTAATCGCTTATCAAATAAAAATCGAACTTTTTCAGAAGAGAAAAAAATGAGGCGGTTTTATGAAATGGCATTCGTAGATTTACCTATCTTTTCAGTCGATATTTTTATACCATCATCAAACAACAATCGAATGAAATATTCTTTTTAATATTGATTTTTATTTTTTAAACTGGAGATGTGGAAATACTCTTTTAAATAATTTCATTAAATTAAATAATTAACATAGGTACACAGAAAAAAAATCGATTAAATTAAAGCAAATAATTTTAAACTACCCAATCGATGACAACTGGCAAAAATCAAAGTGATCTAAGGTTTTGACAATTTACAAAAAAGTGTGAAATACGGAGCGGATAAGCAGACGTCCTTGCCAGGTTATTGAAACGTTATTCAGACGATCATATCAGCGGTAGACTCAACTAGGTTCAGTCAAATCTGTTAAAAAAATTCTTGTGAATTTGTAGAGACTACAAACAGTACAGTTTGAATATGTTCGTGGCAGGAATCGAACATGCGACCTCTCGGTTGGTATAGGTCGCAGGTTCGATCCCCGCCACGAACATATTCAAACTACGATACACTACGTACTAACAAAACGAGTATTTCTCTGAATATGATTGAGCTACACTTAATGCTTTAAAATTGTTTTCCCCTTTAACCTCGTTAGCGTTAAAGCGTTAAAATCAAATTCCAAAAATTACAGCTAACAAACAAAAAAATTTCTGAGAAGTTAACTATGACAGAAACTAAGTGATTATTTTGTTTGATAGAAATCAAAGACGCAAAAGAAGATGTCAAATGTTATCGCCAATGTTTTGTTGCTGTTTATATTTTATATAGAACCAGAACCATAACATTCTATAAACAAATCACAGAAAAATAAAATTAGGTCGTATCGATTAAATCCGAAGCGTTCTAGTGTTACGCTTCGGATTTAATTGATACGACCTAATTTCATTTTTCTGTGACTAGACACAATACCAAAAAGGAATTTTATTTATTGAAGCAAGTCGTGAGAATAGAAAACGTTTTTACGCCGCCTTCGGTAGGGGCAGGGCTTGGGAATTACGGTTGCCCAGGATAACACAATCAATTAGCTGACTCCATTACTAATTTTACTAATAGTGATGGAAAACATTATGGCAGATTTTAGATTGTTGAGTTGAAAAGACAACTCAATTTGTTGTATTGCCGGAATCAATCAATTTTAGCGCTGGTTGTTGTATAGCCTCCAGTTTGATTCGCGAATGAAAATCGTAATTTTGTTTTATATCATGGCAGATCCTCACGAAAAAATGCGAATGTATTTAATTAAAGCTGTGTCTCTATGTGTGTGTGAGACAGATAGATGCGCAGCGAATATATAATCTCGACATGTTTCCGTACAATTTAGCGACGCCAAAATCGTCTACTATCTTGTTCACCTCTTGGACCAAGGATGTGAAACTATTGTACAATTTCATCGGCCCATGCCTCCACGATTTGTAATAAATTGAGAGCTCGCAATAATGTTCTCAAAGCACTCGCTGGAAGTTCGTGAGGTATGGATAAGGAGACCCTGCTGGTAACATATAAAGCCATCCGAAGATCGGTGGCCACCTATGCAGCAGCCGCTTGTTCCCAGAACCTAAGTGACACGAACTGGAAGAACATCTACTTGTCAAAATTCTGCATTACGCACAGTAACGGACTGCTACTTGATGTCATCTCAAGATCACCTACACCAAGATACCAATCATGCTGCCTATTAGACGCCACAGCACTCTCCCCTCGAAGCAGTACTTACTGAGATGCTATTGATCAGTAGCTTCCACCCAATTAACAATTAAGAGCTCTGTGAGAGATCGATCGATCGGCTCCGATCGAAGCCGCGATTTTCCATGGCTTCGACTCCATAGGAGAAGAAGCCGCTGCTGACATATATGTAGCTTTTGCTACTAAAACACAACAATTTTGAAAAAAAAAAACCCTTCTCCAAGTACGGGATAGATCACACAGTTGGGTTACAATTAGGTTGCTTATTATTGAAAATTATGTGGTCCCAAGTCTATGGTTTTTAGAAAGATTCATAATTATGTAGTAGTTTTCAAAACTGGTGCCCTCGAGTCAACCAAATTGCTAACCTAAAAGCAAAACAATCAGGATCCAAAGGTCATGTCATCTAATTGTCTATCCTGGTCGAGAATAATTCCCTACAAAACATAACCTTGTACATAGTCTACAAACTCGCCGCAATAAAAAGTAATGAATGTGTCTTCTTGGTTTGTTTTTTTTTTTAGGAAACCATCATAAAACCAAACCACCCATCAGACACTAAAACAAATAATCTATTTCCTTGGCATATACTGTGATTTGTGTACCAGTAAAAAAAACGATTAAAATGCAGGAAACTATACTATAATCCGCGACCTGGCCTTGTTGTGAAGGGGGTCGGACGGCTCATTAAAACTTCAAATACATTCGTAATTCAATTTTTTTTATTTGGACCCACGATTCACAAGCCAAGAGAGCGCGACACCCATTCGTTGCCTTTACGAAAATATTAAACGTTCAAAATGGCACAAAAATTTCAAGATGATAAAACTTGAAGTTAACTAATTGTGGTTCAATGATAACAACTGCGAACATAGTCCCATTTTACTGAGCCGTTTTTTTTCAGCTTGCTTTCTAGCAAAGGGGGTTTTACACGTCAGACCACGCAATAGACCACCTATCAGAGTGGCATCTGTTAATAAGGGCATTTTACACATTAGACTAACCAGCTGCGTTAGATCACAAATTAAACTACCTATCAAACCATGCATTAGACCATGCATTACAGACCACGCATTAGACCAGACATCAAACCACGTATCACAGCAGCTTAATAAGTGATCTACTGACTGGTCTGATAAGTCGTTTAATACGTAATCAAATGGCTGGTCAGATTGGTAGTTTAGTGTGTGGTCTGACGCGACTGGTTGGTTTGATGTCTAAAAAGCCTTTAACAGATGCCACTCTGGTTATTTATTGAGCTATATATTTACTTGTTTACCAAACTGCTGTGTCAACATTTTTACCTGGTTTCTAACATTTTTTTAAATGATAACACCAGCCAGAACTTACGACTTAAGTTGCGCGAATGATATGCAGACGAATATTACATTAGAAAAAAAAAAGACATCAACAGACAAATTGCTCATGCCAATCTTATCGCAATGATTAATAGCAAATTACATTGATTGAATCTGGAAAATAGCAGTTGCGGAACAAATGACAGACACACTGAAATTGAAGATAAAAGTTGTAATGTACAATAATTATGGATTCCGATGCCCTTGAAAGGAAAAGCCAGCAGCTCTATCACTTCTTCATTACAGCAAAGTGGCCAATATCAGAGCTGTGATTAGTTAATTGGTGAATTGGGGTTCGATATGATCGTTACTGATTGCATGGGTGTGCCATATAAGGAGATAAGGTACAGCCTAGATGAAGGCAATTCCTAGTGCACCGTTGTCGACTAACATAAGAGCATATTCCGTATCTAGGTCCTTCTTTTCCTGCATTCAAACGAATTTTACGTCAGAAAATAAGTTCACTTGACTAACTTTTAACCCTTCTTTCTTACTGTTTATTTTACTTTTGATTTCCGTTTTTTCCTTTTCTTTCTTTATTCTTAAGTATTTTTTCAACGTATAAATAATAATAATCCGAGTTTTTCTCTTTCTATTATAAATTATTTTTAAGTTTCCGCTTTTTAATTTAAGTTAATTTGACTGGCTAAGTTCATAAAACAAAGCGGAATCGCAACACGCTGTGCCAGCAGTATCGAAGCAGCTTTAAAACAGGTTGTTGTGTTATAAACAACAGTCGCATCTAGTCATCATAGCTCAAAATTAACTACTGACAAAAAATCATATGGCTATGACAATACAGGTGTCATTTCTGAATTGTCATCATATGCTGGTCCTAGCCACCGGAGAAATTTTTGTGATGGAGAAAATGACATTTTTCACAGCATGTTGTGTCCATCAAAAACTCAGTAGAGAGAATTCATAAAACAAATTGGCAACAGCATGCCAACCGTTGTGTGATGTGAACTTAGCCATTATTGTTTGCTGTTCAGTAATATATTTTAAATAAATAAATGAGCATTAGTTCTAGACTCAACGATAACCAAGCCAGCTTCGTCCTTGATTCAGTGCGCACCATTACACTATTTGATGAAGAAAAAACTTTTAGTTGTAGACCTAGGGCCTATCAAAAAAAAAACTATTTGGCCTACAACTTAATAATGAGACTTTTTTTAGAGATGGCAACACCGATAAACCAATGGTAGTCCATCTTTGACATACATACCATTTGAAGTTTGTATTCATAAGCTGTCAATGTCAGTATAAACATTTCGTGTTGATTGTTGACAACGTATTTTACCGGACCATGGAAAGTTTCGAAAATTCACGAAAAAAACAACATTTGCGGGAAATTTTATTTTGCTAAGAAGACTGCAGCTCAGAGTCATAAATTGCTCGTGGAAGTTTACGGTGACGATGCTTTTTCGCGTGCACAGTGTTTTCGGTGGTTTCATCGGTTCAAAAATGATAATTTCGACATTACCGACGAAGAGCGACCTGGCCAGCCAAAAAAGTTTGAAGACGAAGAATTGACGAAATTACTCGAAGAAGATTCGTGCCAAACTCAAAAAGAGTTGGCAATTTCGTTGGAAGTGACTCAGCAAGCCATATCGAAGCGGTTAAAATCACTGGGAATGATCCAAAAGCAAGGCCACTGGGTTCCGTACGAATTGAAGCCAAGAGATGTTGAGAGGCGCTTTTGCATGTGCGAACAACTGCTTCAAAGGCAAAGACGGAAGGGTTTTTTGCATCGTATTGTGACCGGCGATGAAAAGTGGATTCATTATGATAACCCAAAGCGAAAGAAATCATGGGGACCGCCCGGGCACCAATCAACATCGACCGCGAAGCCAAATATTCATGGTTCCAAGCTTATGCTCTGCATTTGGTGGGACCAGATCGGTGTTCTTTATTATGAGCTGCTAAAACCGAATGAAACCATTGACGGGCAGCGCTATCGACTGCAATTGATGCGTTTGAGTCGAGCATTGCGTGAAAAACGGCAACAATTTGCTGAAAGGCACGACAAAATAATTCTTCAGCATGACAATGCTCGCCCTCATGTTGCGCAAGTCGTGAAAACGTACCTGGAAACAACCAAATGGGAAGTGCTACCCCACCCGCCGTATAGCCCTGACATTGCTCCATCCGATCACTATTTGTTCGCTTCGATGACTCATGCGTTGGCTGATCAGCACTTCACTTCATATGAGGATACTAAGAACTGGCTCGATTCATGGATAGCCTCGAAACCCCAAGATTTTTTTCGCGACGGAATTCGTAGACTTCCCGAAAGATGGGAGAAAGTTATCGCTGCTGATGGCCAATATTTTGAATAATTTAGTTATATGAATAAATCTATGAATAAATGCCCAAAATTCCAAAAAAAGTCTCATTATTAAGTTGTAGACCAAATACAATTTGTCATATGCAATAAGAAAGTATTCGACCTTAACTAGACCTGATCTAAAATCTATCATGAATCATATGAAATGAAATACCCGCGACATCCATTTCGGATCACATCCAAGCGAAACCAAATTAGGGTCTCCAAAGTAACAGTAGTTCAGCTTCTTTTCTGATTCCTAGAAACTATGACATGACCTAGGTTATCAATTTTCCTGCAGCCGGTGAATTCAGACTCTCCAAATTTAGGAAACCTGACCCTTGACCTTTTGCGCAATCATTTGGGTCAGGGTCAAAGAAGTCCAATAGTGTAAGCCTACCACTAGTTTGCCGTAACCTGTTAAAATGTTATCGCTATCGGTAGACCATCAGACCATCACTCTCCTCAGCTACTTCTTGCGCAAGCTCTGCACATATTACACAAAATGACCATCATGACGCCATCAAACTAACCGGTTACAATGATTACACATTACCTCATCCATGACTCGGATTTTTTTCATCATAGTCTTTGCCTCCTTACTTCTCTCTCTCTCTCCCTACTTATATATACCTGCATGAATAATTTTAACATTTCTTTCATGTATTTTTTTTTTATTTATCTCTCTTCTTTCTAGCTTCATTTCTTTTTCTTTGGCGCGCTGTATGAAAGTGAAAGGGCCTTGACTTGAATTACAACATCATAACAACATTACCAACAGTAACAGCGACCACTATACTATAATAATAATAACGACATATTATGGAGGCAATGTAATTTTCATAAATTTTTTTTTTCTTGTACCTTTTTATCTTTTCGATGAGTTACTAGTTACCTCTATAGTCGGTATACAATTATAGATAATTAGATGGTCATTATTACGTATTATGAATAATTCATAGTTTTGCATTTTTGTGCATTGTGTGTGTGAATTATTGGAAATGGTGTCAATTGGACATACGTATTTGACGACACGGCTAAAGTTTGTACCAATTTAAGGTTGTCGATTGGTAGTGTTGTCCTTCAGTTTTGAAAAGAAATTTAAGCTGTTTAAGTGATCGATCAAATGTTCATTTTGGCAGAAAGGTTTGTCCACCTACACGGCCCACTTACCAGTGACTTTGAAGCCAAGAGCATTTTCCATGTACATAATGCTAAAATATTTCGAGTAAACTTCTGTAATGTCTCCCCGATGTTTGGTGTTAGTATAAGGGATGTTCTATGCCTAAACCGCAGCGTTTGTTGGTGGAGTTATTTTTGAGATATGTATTATGTGTTTTCTCGTTTGAAATGGCCAGGTTTCGATCGTGGAAGTGTTGGCAGCACCTGGTTGATAAAAAAAAGGAAATTCATATAACGTTTCCGAGTTCTTGTCTTGACCGTGAGCGGCGCCCTAGCTCTCGAACTGTTCACTTCTTTTTAGAATTTATTTTTGTCAGGCGAAGACACAGGTTCTTGACAGAGTCTAGTCTCTGAACTGTGTGTCTGTAATTTTCCCACGAACGCTGCGCATCCTGCAAACCTAAATGCAAGATATCTATTTTTCAACTCATTTATTAGCAGCAATGTATCTTATAAAATTTCAACAAGACACAATTGACAGCTTAGCTCTTAAAGGATTTCAATTACGTATTATTATTATATGGCTCATTAGTGTCCATCAATACGCATATATTATTCCCTTTCAAAGATGACATCTCACTACCACCGTGTACAATCGTATTGTCCATGTAGTAGCTAAATGAAAAACTAGATAGAACCTGCCGTTCATCATCTCTTCATATGTCCGAGAGTTTCAAATGGTACTTTGTTAAATCGACTTAAGTATCTTGTACGTATCTTTACTACATACTACACATTGCATACTTCTACTTCGTGCGATTGTAACGAACATATCATGGTGCGATTCTAAATTGGGGTCGGCGTTGTTGAAATGAAAATAGGGGCGAAACCATCTTCTTAATAGTTTTAAATTGACCGGAATCGATTGAAATTGGAGAACATTATCAACATTATGTTAAATGTCTTAATAAATTGTTTAATGGATGTAATGTTCATTATGTCGTAGTAGTAGAATGGAAGATGATGAGTGTCAGTAAAAAAATAAATAAAAATACGGTGATTTGTTTAGAAGAAGGACAAATTATGAGAATTTCATCCTTAAAACTTGATTATCCTGGTTTGTGCTTAAATATTTCGAGGATGTTTCCTGTGGTTAGTAAAGGTAAAATTTTAAGAAGAATCATCTGTGGCCTAAGCTAGTGGAACAAACTTGGATCGTGTGGCTTTTGAAGACAAGCAGAAATAGAAAGTGACTCCTACACACTCTTTTCTAAAACTTACAATTCCGCGTACTCGCGTTTAAAAAAGAGACAACCGTAAAAGTTCCGTTTCAGACCTAGTTCCGTCAATTCTACGAAAGTGCATTGTTGGTGTAAAAGTAAACGCCGTCAACCGCGGTTTGGCTAACCAACTCACAGACTTTGTTAGAAGCAATTAAACTGAAACTGCCGTCAGATTGGAAGGATCCCGAACGAAAAAGTCTCGGGTATATGTCTAAAGAGCTGTGTGAAGGAAATGTACGAGTACATGGTGTCCCGCAACTACAGCATAAACGATGTACTAAACGATTTCCCCATGTAATTTCGAGCAAAAATATAAGCAAACATTTTGTAAAATTCTTAACCTTTTAGTTGCTACAGGCATTCACATTTTTTGGGAAATTATCCATCTAATACTAATAATGGAAAATTCAAAAGCCACGCAGAAATACCTAAATAAAAACTTGATCGTAGCCAAAAATCTAAAAATTCATCCCGTAAAAAGCATACAAACGTTTTAATTGTTATAGGTGTGTAAATTAAAATAAAAAAAAAAAAATTTTCATCATATTTCTTCTCTATTTTTTTTACATATGTACAGGACGAGTGTAGTTTAGGCGAACTCATTGTAAAAAAAAAACCATTCTATCTGACCCATATAAGGTAGGAACTTGCATTTGATATGAAATTGATATGCTAAAGGTTTGGATTGTGGATGATTGTCTAATTTCAATTTTGCAAAAAATTAAAAAATTATTAAAAGTAATGATTCTAATGTATCAAGACAAAGGATTAATCTTGTCAAATACAACTCCGATAAAAGAAAGTAATTTATTCCGAACGTTTCTCTAAAATTTGAACGAAAATCATTTTTCCAATCAGAACTTCTTGCGGCAATCGCTAGAAGTAGCCTACATAAGTGTGAAGATTTATAATCCATCCAGGTTAGATCCGTGGATCTTATCCACGGATAAGACACCAGGGTAGAACGCTAACCTATATAGATTAGTGTTGTTGTAGTGCGTGTTAGTTGTCTAGGTTAAGATTTATAAAAGAACGCGCCTGTAATGTACTTGTCCTGTTTCCAAAATTGTTTCTCTATTTTTTTTATTATGATCAAATCCTGTTAACATCATTTCATCCTAATTTCCTGAATCTCTGGAAGTTACGGGCGTTTGGTTGCCTGGTATAAATGGTGGCTGAGGTAAGACTTACCAGAGCCCAATTAGCGCAAAAAGTGCCGTTTTGAAGCCACAAGCCTCATGAAAATCTGTTATTGGCTGATAGTCGGAAAATACAGGGGATGCTGTCTAGATCCAACCGGAGGAGGTAAGGAAGTAAAGCAACTCCCCAAGCCTCACCCCCGACACATCCCCTAGGATGTCAAGAAAGGCCCTGTCCAATGTACGATGTCTGGTCCTAGCAAGGCCTGGGCATTCGCAAAGGAAGTGAATGTTTTTTTCTCATCTTCATTACCGCAGCTTCGGCAATGCGTATTGTAGGGGATACCCAACCTGACTGCGTGATCCCCTATAGGCCAATGCCCCATGACCGCCGTGAGCTTGGCGACATCTCTGCCTGATTTGGTCATAAGCTCCGATGTTCCCTCCGATGGAGGGCCATATTTTTCATGATACGGCGCAAGTGTGCAGATTCCGCCATTTGGAATCCGCAACCTTGAGGTAGTGATTATCCGTGATATATTGCACTTAACAGCCAACAGCGGAATGCAAACAGGCTCCGCTTGAGATCTGTCTAGGGCGGCGCTCCTTCTGGTCAGGTCGTCTGCCTTCTCATTACCCTCTATGTTCTTGTGACCAGAAACCCAGAGCATTGTAATATTGAGCCGTCTGTCAAGGCAAGCTAACTCCACTCCACATCGCTCTACAAGCTTGGAGGATTTACTTACAGAGTTCAGTGCCTTGATCGCAGCCTGGCTATCCGAGCAAATGGCGATGCTGTGGTTATCTGGTATGTCTCAGAGAGTCTGACAAGCTTCCATGATTGCAAACGTTTCCGCCTGAAAGATGCTGGCATGATCTGGGAGGCGGTAACAAAATAATTTAAATATTCAATGCGCCAGAAAAGATTCCTGCACCGACGTGAAGGGTACAAAAAAAAAAAGCTGGAGCAACAGTCCAATGAGTTACTCAATTGCCCTAACCCCTTGTGGGGCATAGCGCGTCAACTGTTCCATGTGGCCCAGCTGACGTTTCGTTGGCATAAATTGGTTTCGGAGAATGCAGTTGCCAGCATGCACCTCCTGCACATCCATGGCCACGAACGTCGTCGTGGACGGGACTCGAACCCGAAACGCCGGTAGTCAAACATGAGACTGATGCCTCAACACACTGCGCTACCGGTCGCACAAAAATATGTCAAGATCCATAAACTTACTCCATGAGAGATACAATTCGAAATTTAAACAGAAACATCTGTTCCTAACTGCAACCGTTTATTTTATTTTAAATAGGCACAGTGATTCGGCAGCAAGTTACTTCTTTCCTCAGTGCTTATGTTTCCTTGTACATATTCTTTATTCAGTTTAAATTTCTAATTCCATGCGAGTGTGTAATCTGATTACTCTGAATACCTATACATAGTATGTAGGATTAATAAATTTCTCAGTCTATTGAAGATTGATCAAAGTAATCAAGGTTGCATATTGGGCTTCCCCACGAATTAGATCGAAAGTGTCTCGATAGTTTACAACGCTTTAATGAGCCGCTGGTAAATATTTGTTAGAGTTTTCGTTGTCTCATTATATGCACGTCGAGCTTGTACATACTTAGTTTCAATTGCTACTGAAATTTGCACATATTGACTTATTTTCCAAGTGTTTGAGCAGATGCAGGCCAAGATCAGTCTGTATGTACTCGTAAATATTATTCTACAGATGTTCCAGTGTCTTATGATAAGGGTTGTGGAGAGAATATAATATACAGTCGAAATAAGTAGTGCCCCGTTGCTAAGAGTAACAAAAATGCAAAATTGTTACCAAAAGAACAAGACTCAATCTAAGAGTTCTCAGTCAAAACTATCAATTCAAAGAATTAGTTCAATTACACATACAAAAATATGATCCTTGTTCAAAAATCGTTAAAAAAAAGTCGTCTACACTAACTCCACACGTTAAGTGCACTAATTCAACTTCGGGGATCTTCCGATTTATCCATACCCGTACAGCTCTACACTCTGTTGCGGGTCATATAGAAATCGCAGCATCACAGGGAGTTTACCTTAGTTAACTTCCTGAACATTAAGTGAAAGTGTGCCTTGCCTTTACAGCCAGGGTTATATTGTCGAGACTGGGGGACTCAACTGTACGCTGGTCTGTACCTGTCTGTCTGAGTTACTCCACAGGACGGTGTCCACTCACGCCTCTTGTGGAACATTGTTGTCAACAGACTGCTTTTAGACCTGGAATTGTTGGTTGTAAAAAGACAGCGTATGCGGATGACGTATTTACTGTCATCCCAGGTAAGTTTCATACGAAAAAAAATTGTTATAAAATTGTTGATGTTTTTTTTTTGCGTTCTTTAATTTTGTCTTAGAAACTTTTCTCTAGGATTCACAGGTGGAGAGATAAAAGACAAAAAAAATCCCCTTTAACCCACTCCCGCCACGCGGGCTCTGACCCCACACGCGGAAACTTTTAGTATAAAATACTCCTAGTGCTAACCAACAAATCGTGCAAAGTTTAAAAATTCCTTGAATTGTTTCCCTCGATTTTTACTCGTCACCTGGAGTATCGTTGACAAAATTCCAGATCATCGTGGTGGTTGGAGTAGTTCAGGGTTTTCGCGTCATCAGCGAGCACGTCAGAAGGCACGGACTTCCATACAATGATTTCTGTAGAAGCTGTGGCTATGTGGATGAGGAGGAGAGGAACTTTGATCTGCTCTGTAACTTCTCGGCACTGGCAAATAGAAGGACAATATTTGGGAAACTTTTTTCCATCTGGGGGAACTAAGAGATGAGGATGCCGGTGAACTTTTCCGGGTTGCGGTTAGCTCCGGTTAGTTCGATATTACATAAAGACTGGATACAATTTTAGTAACAGAATGAACCTATCCCTGATCTAACCTATCCACTGATAAGAATCTCGAAATATTGTCGGATTGATAAAAATTGGATTATTTTATTTCCAAATTGCATATTGTGTTAACATAAAAGTCATCTAGACTAACAATTTTATACAAGTTCCACTCTATGGTTTATGTTCGTACGCATGATGTTCGATTCGCCGGTTCATTTTTTGTAACGTTTGAAAGAGGAATATGATGAATATTTTTCAAAAATTATCAGTTTACGATTAATGAGATGACATGCTCACCTTCTGCGAGAGTATGGATCAAAAGGAATGACCATTTTGGCATGTGTACATGTTTACCATTTAGCATGAGCAACCGCAACAACGGTTGCTACTATGCAAACAAAATAAAATTTAATATTAAATTAAACAAAATTGCATACCTCACAGTAAGCTGAATCGTATGTGCCGTTTTGTTTTGTCTGTATGTGACAATGGGTGGTATGCATAAAGTGAGTCGAGTGGAGTAAAGCTGAGTTGACAGAATTCCACTCAATTTTTACTCTGGAGCGGAGAGTAGTTTTATGCATACAAATTTTTCACTCGACTCACCGAACATAGCAGACTCAGGAATGTCCTCAATAGACTTCACTCTTGAGTATATCCTCATTATTATGCATACCACCCATTGTCCCTAGATATTTGTTTCTATTATTTATGCAATAGAAAAATTACTGCAAAATCAACATAGTATCCACATTATCAGGCACAAAGTACAATATTTCAATTAAACACGATCTTATTCAATAGCTGTATGTACATACATACATCGTATGTATATGAATGCCACTATATTTTCCTGACTTGACTTTTTCGTTAATTTTTTTTCTTTTGGTTGTTGTCGTGTACGTAAGACTCTCCTCCATTCTTAATCATTCAAAACACATGTTCCGTTATCTTATCATATTATATATTTTGAAATATGAAGAAAATGTTCTTTAAATCGTTGATAAGATAGATGACACTCTATATGGCGAACTAAATACATACATTGTGCAATCTATTCGCTAGGAAATAAGTTGTTTAGTAAGCACATACTCCTATATCGTCGTGTCCTGTATCATTTTATTTCTTTGAAAGTAACAAAATATGGAATTCACGTTGTCTATAAAAAACGGTTTTAATCTGTCGAAGTTGCAAGAAAGCTACAAAAAAAACTTTTTTTTTTCATTAATAAGTAGAGAAAAGTCCATTTAAGCTATTTATTAAAATAATATGCATCACACATGTCCGCGTCCGTTCCCGGTACCCATATGTGGGCGCTGCTGATAGTGCAGAAATATTTTGTTTTTATATATGCATTTTGATATATATCTCGCATAATATTAGGAGATATGTATGTACTCGTATATACAATTTTTTGCATTTACTTCAAGAAAATGTTGGATGTATGGAAGCAGAAAAAAAACAGAAAATGGATGGATTTATGTAGAACGGAAATTTCACACTTTTCATGATAAAAAATTTATATGGCATCTGGTAGCTCTAGTCTCGAGGACGGAAGCTTAGCTGAATCATCTACACTAGAGTCGAATGCAGGCTAGGCAACGACTACGCGGAACGAAGTTGACGTAATAAAGACACTTTACACCCTAATAAACTGTAGCTACAAAGATCTATTTTTTTTAAATAAATAGTACATGTCGTCCAAACCACAGAAAAAAATGACTGACTTAATCTTAATCTTTTCTACGACAAAACAAAAACAAGGAAGTCAGTCGCTGCTGATATGACAGTGAAGAACAGAAGTTTCTAGAGAAATGATAGATTACGCTTGATTAATCGGGAGAGTGATTTGGTTAAAAAAAATGACTCATTTGATTGAATTTGTTTTGTTTTTACCATTTTTTTAAAGCAAAATAAAAATGATAAATTCTCCCAGAGACGAGATGAAATTTCTCCTTATTGATCAATGCGCATTTTGCCTATCCATTGCGACCTTCTTCAGATCAAATTAGAACTTCCAGCTAGACAATGTTGGTCGACTTATTGATATCGATAGGTGTGAGCCAAAATTGATAACCTTAAATTTATAACCCCAAAATAGCTAACTATACTATGAATGCGTTCCATAACATAACTATAGTTGACTACAGTCAACTATCGGAATCAGTGACTATTGCCGTTCCATAACTCCGGTAGTCAGCTATTGTAGTTGACTCTCGTGGCTCCATAACGCACAATAGTCAGCTTTGTAGTCAACTATTTTAGCTTGTGCCCTTGAGCTTAGGTATCGATAGCTATTACACACACACGAAGTCAAAGTGACAGTAAACAAACAGCCGATGTTCTGCATAATTACATTGGTTACGAATTGTTTTATGCAGTTAAGTGCACATCAAATTGAATTTGGGAAAAATTGGTGAGAAAGTGTTTCTCCATGAAAAATCTTCGCATGGAAAGTTAAATACCAACGCAAATCTGAGTCTAGTGAAAAAGATGGCGGTGTTTGGGCTATTTCACGACTATTGTCGTCCCATAACACTCAGAGCTATAGCTGACTATGACAGTAGTCAGAGTTAACTACATCTCTGAATATAGCTACGTTATGGTGCTCTATGTAGTCTTTCAATATTCCAGTATTCGAAGTGATAGTGCAGTCATTTCTGTAAGTCACTATTTACCATGGAACACTACACGATTGAACAACGCGCAAAAATTGAAGCTAGCGACTTTAAATTTTAGTCAAATTTATGTAGTGTAGGTTAGTTATTTGATTGCTAGCATGGGCAAGATCCGAGATCAGTTAAAAATGATGCCTAACTTCCCCATAAAGGTTTTCTGTTCAAATTGACCATATCGGAAACACACTTTTAATGCACATGGCAATAGCCGACGCTAATTTGTAGTTTTAGTATCGCCACTACGTTTGCATAGGTCTAGAGTATCCACGCTTCGGGCCTGGGGTTCGATTTCGGCATCTGAATTGAATTTTTTCTACTGATTCTATTCAACCGAGAATTGATATTCAGGGTGTTTCAGAATAAATAGAATGTCAGTCCATTTCGCCATTGAACTTATGTGAATGAAGGTGATATGTGGAAATTTTCAAATACATACTAAGAAAAACGCTCCCTAAGCTCTTAAGTTGTTGCTTTTCCTGTAATAATTTTTTTTATTGCCCTAAAACGAAGTTATATTTGTAGTTAGCAAACATTATCTTGTCTATGGGAGTTCATCTTGTCATATTTTGAGAGGTTTGAAGGTTCAACTGTCTCTCATAAAACAAATTTTACTGTCTATCGTTTAATTCTCACCATACATAATTTGAATAGATCCAAACACATTTAATAGAATCGTCAATTGATATTAATGCCTATTAACCACTTTACTTTGTATGGTATGGTAGATTAAATATAAATATAAATTGTTCATAATTTTACAGCAATTTTCATTGGTATTCCACAAAATTCGGGCTTATGCAATGTAACAAAATATCTCAGATGAACTCAATAATTAAATTGTCCACCAATGGCTGATTTGCTAGAACATCTTGTTCAAATACTCGTATATTGATTAATGTTGTGCTTACCTGGAATAAAACAGAAAAAAGGATGGTTAGAGTATTTTGTATACAGGCAACAAAAAAAAATAATTAAATGATATAAACATAAGAATGCTGAAAAATGTATAAAGGCTGCGTTTGAGTAAAAGATCGGTTAAGACGTCTAACTTCAATTCTGCCGAATATACACTTAGTCGCACTCAGTTGCCTGTCTAAACTAGTAACGGCATTAGAACATTGTGCTAATAAGGAGCCCCACTTTGGGCGCCAGTTAACATATAAATGTGTCCTTTTTCTGCCATTTTAGCGGCATTACGATTGGAACCCAAAGTGGAATATTTGATAATATATGCATTTTTTTTTGTGAAAAGAGAGGAAGCTGTTACTTGAATACATTTACAGTTTTCTTCTACACTGGATCGTATACATTACAATTCATTCGTATGACGAACAAAATACGGTGGAGTTCATTCAAAAACTTGGGGCGACCGGTAGCTCAGTGCGTAGAGGTATAAGTCTCACCACCAGCGTTTCGGGTTCGAATCTCGTTCACGACGACATTCGTGGCCATGGATATTTGTGTTGTCTCCCCCCCCCCTGTGGCACGGGGCATAATAATAAGGCATAGCATCTCCCGACTTGACGCAGGTAGGCGGCTAAATGGGGAGTACATAAGGTGTAGTAGTCGCTAGGGCAATTCTGTATCTAAAAATTCGCATAGGCAGAGACATTTACGAAGGTCTTTGGTAAATTCTCCCGGGACAGCAGTACTGATCTTACAATTCTTACACCGTGTATCGAACTTTGGAAGTGCAACCCTATCAAGAATGTTATTTTCAAGAATCTTATTTTAAAAATAAGATGTTTATAAAGAAGTGGTACTTGAAACAAATAAAAGTCAGCATAGCTATAGGGGTTTGCAAGTGTGATGTCAAAACTAACCGGCCACTTTGAAATCGGTTTCTGGCTGAAATCTGCAGTCTATCTTCAGTCGCTATGTAACTCATAACTTACATGATTGTTGTTTTTTGGGTTAGTGGCGTTGTATGCTGTGGCGAGGTGTCTACTTTACCTCACCAACATACATCGGCCAGCCACTCTGATTTTTTTTCCCGAAATGTGAAACCCCCTTCAGCTGTAATCCTGCAGTTTTTCAAGAGTTGGGGAGAAGCTGCCTGCTGTATATGTACAAGAGTGACTCATTCAGTTTCTGCTGTCGATATCTTCCCAATATTCACGTACATGAAATTACACCATAACGTTTGATAAACATTTTTATTAAGAGCCTATAAATTATGTCTATTATGTACCGTCATGAAAACTTTTTTTATGCGTATCTTGAATAAGAAAAGCACCCAGTATGATTGACATAATCAAAATCACCCAGTATGATTGACATAATCGTAAGTCCAAGAAAATATTAAAAAATACGAGTATATATTAACTAAAATAACATTATGGATAAGATAAGCACATTAAATTGCGCCAGCCAAGCGAGGATACCCTCGAAGATTTAGTGATGATACTAAAATACTAAACATTTCTAACGGCCATGTTATCATATGGTTTAATATCCGCTCTACGATCTAAAGAACGAAGGTTCGATTTTTGGCGCGAACAAAAACTGCCTGTGAGTACTAATAGAACTATCACTGCGCTCCGACCTTGTCAGTAATGGTCGTGGTATGATCCGATAATTTAGCGGATCGGACTTGATCCGGTACGGCACATAACCTAGATCTGAAAACCCAGGTCGGTGGACCTACCCCATGTTTATGGAATGGATTAATCCGATTCACATTTGCATTTGCAACGCGCCCGATTTTTATCCAGAAAAGCATTTTCTGTTGTTTACGCTCGTTTGGGTTTCTTTCAGGATAAAATAAATATTGTATAATCAAGATATAAATAAGTTGAAATCACATTATGCATGCAGTTGCAGAGTGCGGCCTGACATTTTTGGAATGAATATTTCCTTCATGGTCGCACAAAAGTTATCTGGATTCCATATTTTTTTGAAATTTTGTTGTTATCAGCGACCAAAAAAATCCTACTTCCAGCAAAATCGGCTGTGTTTACGAAAACAAATGTTGCCATTTTTCCTGATTCTTTTTTTGAATTTTCACTCCAGATTCGCAATTAGCGACCTCAAAAAAAAACCCCTACTAATTTATTTTCCAGCAAGACTGGTCGTGTTTATATAAAAAAAAAAGTCTTGCCATTCTGGATCCCCCACCTTGGTTTTTGCAATATTGACTTTAGGTTCGTGATCAGCGACTCAACCATTTTGGATCCCTTATTTCATTTTTTTTCGCAAAATTTTCCATATATTTACATATTAAGATTTCCAAATCCGAATTTGGAACGAAATTTAAAACAAATCTCATCTGAAATCCAGCATTTCCCCCAGAATTTGTATTTGACCACATTTCACTGTATGCCACACATTTCTAGTGAACTATCTAAGGAAAATAAGAAGGAATCATTATGACAGTTGTTTGGTATGAAAGACAGCACAAATGTTAGCTAAATCTATCTTGGTGGTAGAAGAAGAAATGGATGATGTGCATGCGTTTCGGGATTTATCTAACTTCAGGTACATGGAGTGCGTGCATTGCATACTCGTATATTTACTTTAAGATAATCTTTAGCCGCCAAACAGATGAAACAACCCTCCTTATGCGAATCTACCAATTTTCATGGACATGCCTTGATCTTGAGATTGAATTTCCTTGAACTGCGCACTGCCACCACTCACGTAGGGGGCTAATAGTCAAGTTATTTATCCCATCCCGCTATCGTGTTCGTGTGTATCACAACAAACATGCAAGCTTGTCATTATCGCGTTGAACTCGCAACGATAAAGGCGGAAATATTGAATAAATTCGCATTGTGGTGGCGCATCCAAGGTCTGCTTTGTTTCATCCAAATATGTATTGCTATTCGCTTTATCTGTCGCTTTATTTACACACGCTTTTCAGTGCTGTTGTGATTTGGATCAAACTCTGATCTCGGATTTTTTTATGGGCTTATCGCTGCCTCCGACTCCGACTGCGGATGCAATGGATATTTTATTTCTATGTTAAAAAATCAGTCGACCTTATCACTTGAGCCGTGGGCACAAACACAAATTGCTCTACTCTATAGGGACCAACGCGACCATTAACAGCCGCCTACAAATCTCCGGTTTAGAATTTCAGTAAGATACGAAAGATTTTTTGTATTTTTTAAGCTACGGCAGAATGAGAGGTTTGAACTGTGACCATTTGAGTGTCATGTCGGACATATGATGTGGGTTGATGTCTGAGACCTGGTTTTCCTCGGTTCTAACATGTTCCACAAGCCTTTATGAAAAAAAGAGCCTCAACGATCCACCGCACAACGCATGACCTGACACACATGGAAAGCACTTAAGAAACGTCGCCTGGTTTTCATTTCCCTTGGATAGAGAGTGCATTGTGTGTGCAGTGCAACGGGATGCAACGAGACGACGCGACGCAGCAAGGGATCGAAATGTATCTTCTTCATTTTTGCCTCTAGGTCAAGCGACCCTTCCAAAATCTCTGTGAGAAAAAACACGAGTCATTCAATATGTTAAAAATGCAGGAGGGAAATTAAAAGGAATATACTTTTTTTTCCTAATCTAAACAGTAATTTTTCTTTTTAAGTAATGAAGGAAGAAATGAAGGAAGACACATAATACAGCAAAATCCTCCCCTACAGTGAGTAGCGTTTTCTTTTTTATTTTGTATATCTTCATAAATTTTCGTGTTCCATGTCTCATAAGGAGAATAGGATGAAGGCGGATGGTGCTGAGGGATTAAAGTGTCGGTGTTCGGTGTATGCAATCTTTTCTATATTGGAATTTCAGGTCTTTTTTCAGTTAAATTGCAGAGATAGGAATGGCAGATGTTACTTTCATATCGATGGACCTGATTTTATTTATCGCAGGTCGAGGTATGATGAGATGTGGGTTGATTAAGGATGCGTAGGGCTTTAGGTTGTCTTGTTGTGAAGAGGAGTTTTAGAATAAAACCGAAGCCTATGATTTCGAAAAGTGACAGACCTGTCCAGGACTCGGAATTTTAGCAAAGATTGAGATTCACTGAGGAGACATATAAGAATCTGAGCCAAACGTAGGGTATTTTTTTTTTCTTTTTTACATTTTATATTTTCGACGTTCGGGGATCACCACGGATGTTGTAGAGCCTAGGGAATGCAGCAGCAGATCAGAGACTTTCAGTCGCGCCCAATGTGGGATTGCCTATGTGTATGGAAGTCTGTCTTTTGTGTTACCGAAAAATGTTTCTTGATCTGAAAGGGCTACTATACTATTTGCCCTAACCCCTATTGGGGGCATAGTGCGTCAACCACTCATAATAGCCTCAACTTTCGCCTACTAAATGGCTGGCACGGTAAGCGGGGTAGTGCCTCCCGACTTATAAAAAGCTCAAAATCAATCGCCTTGATCGGTTTTAGAGATGGTAAGGACGGGAAGTGATGTCGGAGGCCCTGAAAAGATCGACCAAAAAGTGTTCGACGGGCTGAAGACCATAAGGGTTCCGCAGTCCGAAATAGTGGACTTAGGATACCTTCTTGATCTCGAAGCTCTCTGTTTTATCAAGGCCCAACTAACTCGCAAAAAAATCAAAAGACGCATCAAACGCAACATTGCCTCTTCCACTGTGTGGAATTTTGAGTTTTTCTATGCCTGCCGTAAGTCAAAGAGTTACCTTATTGCAGATGCTTAATCACCAAAGTCGCCTCCGCCGCCGCCGCGCTATCCAAACCCCTCCGCGAATGTGTAGGTTTATTTTTGTTCGGTTGACTGATTTTGTACATTCAACCTCATCTTCGTACAAGTTAACCATGTTTTTTTTTACTATTTTATATCCAGTTAAATATTCAACAGTCAGTGTTTTTTTTCTTTGGTGCTTCCATTGTTGGTTTTGCTCGGTTAATTTTTTTTTGTATTGTTACCATTTTAACAATATCTTTCCACCCTGCCGCCCGCCACTTTGCCTATTTAATTTTCTTTTTTCTCATGCATTTGTGTTAGCTTTACATCGTGTAGCGCGACGGTTCTCGGTTGTTGCTCATTTTATGGTTGCTGATTTATGTGGGAGGAAAATGTCGAGTTTCCCGAAAAATAAATACGTTACGGTGGTGACGAGGCTCTATGGTAAGCAGTTTTCAACAAAATATGTATATCCAAAAGGGGTTTTAGGGTTTTGTTCTAAAACGAAACTCTTATAAAATCGATCAAATGTCCGTTTGTCTGTCCATGGAATATCTCACGAACGGCTGAAGCTACACACACATGAAATCCGGTGAGAATGTATAGAAATGTTATAGTTTGCTGGAGAAAATGTGTGATTATAGGCCAACTTTAAGGGGGTGTCCCCATAGAGGGGAAATGAAGTTAGAAAAAAATGTTTCCCACGTGCAAGTGGGATATATCATGAGATATGCAATGACGAGTACATTCCATTTTTTCGCGGTTTATTTAAATTTGTAGAAAAGAGAACAGAGGAAGAGGGGGAAATATGAAATCATAATTTGTCTGTGTCTTGTCAGACTCTACTCTCTATAATTATGCATACAATTTCTTTTTTTTATTACGCAATCTCACAATTGGCAATTTAGTCTTAACATGAATGGCTTAGTAGGACAGTTCATCCATCTCCTACTGTTTACATCGTATACGACAAAACCCTGAAATACCGGGCGAAACCCTCCACTTTTCGGTTTTATTTTTTAGTTTCTTTCAACCTGCTGCTACCTTTTTTGACAATGCACTTTTGTGTGATGTGGAATCGATGGTTGAGTCGACATTTTGGTGGATAGAGAGACGAGAGAGTGTTATGAAATGGTTTGGTAAAAAAAAAAAAATTGAGGAAACCAACAGCGGTGGTGAAAGAAAATCGTGAGGCATACAATACACTTCAAACAAATTTTCAAGACTACTAAGTAGCTACGTAAACTTCATTTCTCAAATTTACAACAAATTGATAATAGTTGATCATCATAAATTATCTCTGATTTCTGAGTGTCGAAATCTTCTAAGCTCAAATTATTATAACAAGTATATAGGTATATTGTAAAATAATAATAAATAACTGGCGCAACAGTCCAACTAATGGGCCATGGCCCGTTAACCGTTGCTCCATCCGGACTACTATTATATTAATTATATATAAATTACCGAAGGTCTTTGGATTCGTCCAGGTGTCAGCACTTGATCACATGCCTTGTCCTTGTAGAAGAAAAAGAATAGTTCACAGCGAATGATATACTTGGAAAACTTAATTTAAGTCGCTAATACGTCAAAATAAGCTATCATAAATAAAAAAAAATGCTATCCCGGTTTCGTCCGCTGATTAGAAGCTCAACTCATCAGGTGCTACCTCGTGCTTCACGACGTCAACGGGGGTAGTACGACCGGGATGCAAACTAGATGCCTGAGCCATTACATCAACGTTCCTTTATGTTGCGCCTGCTTAGGAGGGTGCACTCCGCAATGTTGTCATATGAGCATGTGGCTGTGCTGGTATGACCAAACAATTGGGAGGCAGGGCGTGGCAGTTTGATTAACATTCAGCAGGGAGCTTAAGCGCAATTTAACGGCAAAACGGAGCGGAGGAGGCGGATAGTTAAATGTACCTTAAGCGTTCCTGCGGCGTAATAGGCAATTTCAGTCGCTTCAATATAAGCGGACTGTGTCGATAAACGCGGACTCTGTCGATATACGCTAACTGTGGCGTTATATGCGGACTGTGTCGATATGCACGGACTGTTTGTCGGAATACGCGGACTGTGTCAATATTCGCAGACTGTGTCGATGATCGCGGCGGACTGTGTCGATATATGCGGTCGATAAGCGCGGACCGTGTCGATATATGCAGACTGTGTCGATAAGCGCGGACTGTGTCGATATACGCTCATTGTGGCGCTATATGCGGACTGTGTCGATATGCACGGACTGTATGTCGGAATACGCGGACTGTGTCAATATTCGCAGACTGTGTCGATAATCGCGGACTGTATCAATACTCGTAAACTGTATCCTTATACGCGGGCCTATGTCGATTTACGCGGACAATGTAATCTCTCCAATGCTCACTGTATCCCTCCACAAGCGCAACACAAGCTGTCGACATCACCGGACACCCGAGACTACTCGTAGTCCTTTCACAAAAAGCTCTCTGCCAACATCCAACTGGACTCCAGCAAAACACCGCATGGGCGCGTGCTCATACTGACGCGTCGTAGGCAAACATCCTTCCAATTTTATCATCTAAAAGAATTTCACCAATCTAAGTATGGAGTGGGAAGCTGTGGGTCCACTAAAATTGAATATACGTTCCCTTCCACTCAATTTTAGTGGACCCCTTCCGAGTCGCCCATTTGTTTCACGGTTTCGTCCGCTGGCAGAGACGTACTCTTCAGGTACTACCTCGGGTCCCATATTGCCAGCAGGGATAGCACGACCGTAACGATGGGAGTTGGAGTTGTAAACTGCGAGGATAGAATATGGCTTTTGTTTACCTTAACGTTATAACGAAGATGCTATTAAACGAATGTTATTCAGAGATTCGTCCGTAAAATTCAGAGTGGAGCTTCCTTACAATTCACAGTAAAGCGTCCTTAAAATCCGGAGCGGAGCGTTTTTTTTTCTCGCAATGCGGAGCGGAGTGGACCGATTTTTTATTTGGTAGATTTGACATAAGGAGTCTTTTTTTAGATGAATAAATGGGGACCGTGGTGTCATTTGTGACTGTTCTATAGAGTTTATTTTTCTTTGGTAAATTATCAACTGTAGATTTTTATTATGTAAAGTTCTTATTGGCTGCAAATTGATCTGTTCAAATAACTCGATAAATAAATCTGGCCGATCAAGTGCTTTTCAAGTGTGAACATCAAGTTCACACTTGCCAAAGCTGATAATTATTGGATAATTTAATCTTAGCCGATTTTGCTAAAATGGCTGAAAATTATGTTTAACATTGAGACTCTCTTTTGTTTGAAACCAATATTTAGCGCGCTTTTGGTGAGGTAAAGCACGAAATTTTCAAAAGAGTCATCCAAAATTAAATCGCCAAAAATAGCCGAAGATGCCATATGTTCTACATCAGGTCCACACTTACAGGCAAAGCAATTCACCTGGCCAGATCATTTAACCTGAAATTGTCACTAGTACAATTACGTTTCTGATAAAGAAATCTGCTAGGTCAAGTATGGTTTGGTCGGGAGTGTGCACCTAATGTTAGATCTTGTTGTAACCATAATGTCATGTCGTTCTTCATAATAAATGAAGATTTTTGATACAAATTTGATTCCTGTCGATATTATTTAAAAGAAAAAGTTTTATTGCTGCTAAAGAATATTCTTTACATGGCAGAGCGTTTTTTTTTATTGAAAGAAGGTTTACTTTCAAATATCCACCAAGTTGGATAAAACCTGACTTTACTGCTCTTGTTGCGACATAAACTATCAATCGAATGGTGGCAAGGCCGCTGCTCTAATCTAACCTATGAATATGCAAATAATTTTCTCATCAGACCAGAATCAGGATTGCGATCATTTTAAGACAACCTTTAAGGCTTAATCGGGCCTTCCGACGTTTAACGTAGAACAACAATTTTAAAGTATTGTTATTAATTGCCTTGACCCTCCAGGGACATGGGCGTGTCAACGTCCCTTGCATTTCTATGCTTTATTGACGTTTCGATAGCGTATCAATTTACACCATGATCCATGTTCTGAACTACATTTAGCCGAGTCATCACACGTCCTCAGAGGAACAGATCTAAGGCAAATCGTGGTAAAGTTCTAATTTTTTTCTACTTATGTTTTTTGGGGTGCTGATTACGAATTTGAAGATTGCTACCAAAAATTGTTTGTGCAAATAGAAAAAAAAACAGTTTTTTTTTGTTTTTTTTTTTTTAAATATTTTGAAAATCGTCAACCCTAGCAAAAAAAAACTTTGAGACAAAATCAAAGATCATTAATAGTTCAATAAAAAAATACGCCCTACTTTTTCCGTATCTTTAATACTTTTCAAGATACTCTCACTTGAAAATACATGAGAAAGTTTTAGAAAATGTTTCGCTAGGGTCAACCGTTTTCAAAAAAAAAACCCCAAAAAAGTCGTTTTTGTTGTTTTTTAAGCTTAACTCAAATTCCACAAAAAGAAATTTGGTAGCAAACCTTCGATTTGTAATCAGCACCCAAAAAAATATAAATGGAAAGAAATCAAAGCTACACCACAATTTGTTTTAGGAAAACTGCCTGACGACTAAGCTAATTAGTGAAGAGCCTATCCTAATTAATTCAATATTGAACATAGATTTCGAAAAAAAATAAAGCAGATATTGCGATTCATAGAATCATAAACATCGGCGGCCTCGCAATTACCAGGGGGTGTCTATCAATTGAATTCCTCATAATTTCTTCTCATTCGTACTGTTCGTCCGCTCTTTCACTTCAATTCCGGCGTTCACCCTTGCTGCTCCTTGAAATTGGGGGCACCCGACCCGCTTGAAAACCCAACCATCTCAACCCGAAAATGTTGTGGTCATTCTCCTCCCCATTATTTTGTTTGGACAGAAAATTGGTACGTAACATACTCATAAATTTTCAATCGATAAAGATCCGTGTTTCGATCGAAACGAGCCACGATGAAGTATTGATTATGTTCGAAATTATTTTTGGATTTCAGAATATTTATTTTGGATCCATTTTTTTCTGAATAGGATTTGGAAAGGTGGGGGGTTAGTGAGCGTGCGTGGTTTATTTTAATGGTCATAAAATTGCAAAAAAAAAAAAAAAACTTTATGGGATCTTGAAAGATTTATTTGTATGTTCTTTTTTTCTTCGATCGTCTCGGGGGTAGCACACGGCTCAAGGTGGACTCACTAAAAAAAACAATATATACTAAGTACATATATACATACGAGTATATATGTATTCAAATTTACAGACAGTAATCGTGAACAGGTATGCGCAAGCCTTCGATCGTATATGATCTTCCAGGGCTTGGGTTGATGCACGATGATCAATCCATGAGAGTCTGTGCTGTGTTTTCTGTTGGGTAAGTTGGTTGATCTGCGATCGCAACCGCAACATAAACAGGTCTATTAACTATCAATTATACAATTTCCAAGTTTTTATTTCCCTACTTTCAGATATACAGCAAGTTTTGTTAAAGACTTCCCCATTTGATCATGCTGATCGTGATCACCATCGCGAGCTGTTTCCGCCTCTTCCGTTTTCGCATGTTCGCTGCTGTTGCTGTTGCCTGTTTTGCTTCGAGATTTGTTTTCCTGTAATAGTACTCTCTCTGGGTGTAGTAGATGCATATAAATAGATACTTTGTTTACAGGACAGGATGGGAGAAGACGGCGACGACGACAATGAACAACGATAAATGATAGGTGGAAATGATAGTGCAATCGTATAATGAATGGATCGAATTGAAAAAAAAAAACGAATCCCAGCCAAACGACAACCTCTCACTGCCGTGTGTGGTTTGGTTTGCGTCAAATAGCCGCACACAACAGCACACTCAAGTATCGCGTCCGTTGACAACACCTATATGGTATTCCTATCCGCAATCAAGTTGGCGTTTTGTTTTTCCTATTGAGACTCTATTGATAATTAGACGGCAGACGGTGAGACTGTCATTGAGCCCATATAGGAGGAAGGCACACAAGGTGGGACGTCGACACCGATATATGTACATACAGCACACCAAACGGAAGACTCTAATGGTTGATTATTCACCACAACCACTACACTTATCTATCTAATTATCTACTTAGCCAGCTACCTAGCAAGTTGCTTGGTCTACGATCACGATGATGATGGTGTAAGGTCATCCGCAATAATAGTGAAAACAACTTGGCTAAGAGATCAATAATAATTATGGAGTGTTGTGTATATCGATCCATGTGGGTAAACTAACGTGGATGAGCTGGAGCAGCACACATTTTGTATTGGCACTGAGGAGGATTATGAAACCCCAAGAGTTTGCAAGAGATGTACTACCTATAGACTGGCTGATTAGTAAAATAGATTGGCAAAGATTCGTGTTTGTGGTTGTTATTTCTTACATCACGCGTCTCGATAAAAGATACTTTTGGACGATCGGATCAAGGGAGAGGTTGTATTGCTAAGTGTCACCACACACTGTCGAACTCGAACACGAGCCTGGTACAAGTGCACCAGTTTTATTCACGTTTATGTGAAGCGCGTGTGTGTCAGAGGACATTTGTATCAGGTTCGTGTTCGAGTTTGACAGTGTGTGGTTTCGATTTAGATAGAAATTTCAGTTTGTTCCTATTAGGTGTGCGAGGGTTTTGATGGTTGTTTGCGAGAAATCCAATAAAGATAATAAACCATAAGGAAAACATACGATCTAACCCATAAAAAAAACCTCTTATCAATTCGTTCATATCATTCCTTACTTTGATCAGAACGCATAGATCAAGCCGCCCGCCCCTCATAAATACAACCGTCGTAATCTAATTAAAATTTCTAAATCACCAAGACAATAATTGCATGCTTGAAGACTGCCATGCTATACTATATTTCCTGATCTTTGTGTGTTTCTTGAATGCATACATATCTTTTTCTGAATTTGATTAACCACAAATCATCCGTCATCCATTTCTAACTAAAATACTATCTACTACTATCCGTGGCCGCGTCTTGGTTCCACCATCATAATTATCCATCGTAAGTCGTCCTCCCTCCCAAGTGAAAGGGAGTGTGTTTTCGGACAGTACCTCATAGTTGTTCACTAAAGTATCTTCGATAGGGATAGAGTTAACTTGATGGATAAAGGTGCGTTTTGCTAGACACCACCCTGCGTCGATCGCAGGTGACGATGAAAAAGATACACACAAATAGTGCTCCGTGCTCTATGGGTTGATCGCTAATCGCAAACAATGTGCGACGATTGTGCCTAGCGCAACACACCTTAAGGTGTGAGTTCCTAGGTTGCGACGGAGCGACTTGCATTTCCGACTGTGAAAATAACTATCATAACAAAGCACTATTCATGTGTATTTTGAAGTTAAGAGGATCGTCGAATGCAGTAAAATACACGTTTTCTTTCCCCAGTCGCAAATGCAAGTCGCTCAGTTGCGGCCTAGGAACTCACACCTTTAGGCGAGATACTAGCAATGGTTTCAAGCGAAAGCAAAACACCGGTCAGGCCGATCGACGTGACCACCTCCTCCCATCAGCCACTGAACCAACAAGAAAAGATACGCAACGGATACAATAACCAAAAAAATTGGTCGAGTAAAAATAGCGTAATAATTATGTAAAAGAGGTGACAATCTTTTAGGCATTACATAATTCCAGAGACGAAAAATTTAAACCATGCCATAATCGCTGTTATTACCGACACTATTTTATTACGTACTTAAAAAAAATCTATCACACATACAGCCGTTTTCACAATGTCCGATTAAAGATGATCCCGTGCGTAGATAAACGCTAAACGTGACCCAACCTCCAGTTTAAAATTTATCGGACGATAATTCCAAACAGGTGATACGGGCTGCTGACATTTTGACAGCTAGAGCTGTTTACGTTCCACATTCAAATGAGACAATTAAACTGGTCATAGAGAACAGAGTTCTGGAAATTCATTCGATGGGAGAGAATTTGAAAACAACTCAGCTGCAAATGAATTCTGAAAGACGGTACAAACGCAGAATAGAACTAGCAGCCGAATTCCGCCAAGAAAATCGGTTGCTTTTCAACTGCATTAGCTACTTTTTTCTACTGCATTATCATATTTTGAGCGTTGCATATGCTTAGGTTTAATTTAGTGTCCCGGATAGCTAACTCACAGTTTAACCAGACATTGAGAAAACGGCCCATAATCGAATTATTTAAAGCTAATGAAAAAAAAAAAGAAAAGACGGATAAGCTGTGTTAACTGCTTAAAAAAATATGTATATCGAATGTTGTAATCGTGCGATTTTAAAAGCATAAACCCGTTTAAGCGCGTAGAAAAATATGAAAAATTATTCATTCAAATTACTTCGGTCTCTATGACCGTTTTTGATACTGATCGAAAGATTTGACCGCGCTCGAAAACAGATACATGTAGCTAACGTGATAATAATAAATTATCCATGTCTCGAGAGGTTTGGATGTTGTTGATCTTTAATGATTGCTGCGATTATGTAATTTCCAGCTGAACTGGTTTTGAAATGGTGTACGATAAAGAGGAGGCTCGAACTACGGCTTGAAAATGTCAGAATAAAATTGGGCATGGAAGCGAGGTTTAAACCTGGCTTTGGTAAAGATCGAGGACGCATTTGATGTGTTTGTTCAGTAAGTGTTAATTAGAATAACACATGGAATTTGAACCTTTGATCCTACGGCTCTTCCATGCGCCAAAGTGTCAGTCACTAAAATCTCTGAAGTAATCAGCTTACCACAGAAGCTTTTATAAAGATCGGAGGATATTCGCCTGCTCCAGAAACCATGAACCTTAAACATAAACCATAAAAAAATTTAAACCTAAAATGTACCAAAAATCTCCAAGTGTAACTAGCAAAAGTTGACTGGGCCTTTGCTGGTTTTTTTTTCACCTTTAAATTAAAGAAAGAAGTGTCTAGTCCAAAAAATTTCTCAGCCTGGGGCCCAGATTAAAGTCAAAATTCCCGGAACCTAAGGTTGGCAAAAAACGCCAAATCTCGGGAAACCTACAGAGCCGCCTGACTGGGACCTTGCTGTTTTTCTCGCTCTTATTTTCCATTATAATGCCGTAAGTGCAAAATCTTAATTTGTTCACTGGTATCTGCATTGAAGAAATAAATATGTACAGGGTTGAACCTATAAGTCTGCCATAACAATGTAGTATTTATATTTAACCCACCTTTAGTGCCTCTTTCGGTCTGGTAAGTTGTGAAACGTCATGTTTTCCAGTATGCTAATACAAGAAGCCTGATTTGAACCAAGGAACCTCGAGCTTAAGTTAAATCAAAATGTTAGACCCAAGTCTATCAGACACGGTTCTTGCTGGTGGACAAACTACTCTGTTGAGGAATAGCAAAATACTTTCATTCTGACCACTGGCCTTTTTATGTTAGACCGGCCCCACACGCACAGTTTTAACTGACAGTTTGGACTCAATAGTTCACCTATACAGTTTAACCTCTACGTTTATGGGTATTTCGGTCTCAGTTCAACTCAACTGCACAGTTAAACTGAGACGAAAGAAATTTCAATTTTTTAAACTGCAAGGTTCAACTGAATGTTGCGTGTGTGGGGGTTCAACTGTACAGTTCTCAGTTCAATGGGTGTCAGGATCACGTGCGTTCAGTTTTTTTGAGATGTTTTTTAACAATACAATTTTCACGGAGTTAAAGATGTCGCGTAACAAACAAAACCCAGCAATTGTAAAATAGTTTTTATTTCAATGCAACAATCGGAACCTTTTCTGTGGCAAGTAAAGAGTCATGATTATTATGACTGTAGGAAAAAGGATACTGCATACGCCAAATGGTAAATTGCACCACTGTTTACGTTTTTTCGATATTTTGCTTTTTTGTAAAATTACAAAAAGTAAACTGCGAGCCGCGAAATCGTCCTGCTTCTTGGAGTTCATTGTAAGGATTGAACTGTACGTGTGTGTGCTTCTACAGTGCACAGTTTCAACTGTTCATCTAAACCTTCAGTTGAAACTGTACGTGTGTGACCGGCCTCAGCGAACCAGGAAATGATCGCTTAAAGATTAAAAACTTGCTTTTCACTCAGAGGATCCCGTTTGCACACCAAATTGGCTGATGCGGTTCAGTATTTGTACTAAAACCTTATCTTACCTCTTCCCGCCCGGTCCCTCCCCCACTTAACGTCACTCAAAGAGTGTACAGATTAGGTGTCGTAAAATCCAACGATAGTCTGATCGACATTAAGTGTTGTATAAGATCACTTTTTTTCCATTACATCTTCGTTTACCTGAGTGCAACGAAACCAATTACAGATACCTCGAGCACTTGTAGACATAGGAGTAGACAGACTCACATCAAAGGCATAACATAGAGTGTTGTACAGAAATTATGTACGTACGAGTACATAGGATCGAAGCGCATCAGAGCAATACGATGTACCACGCAACAACTGTCACGGTGGTGAAAGTTAAATGGCCAGGCAAGAGATTCATTCAATGGCAACGCAAGTGTCGATTATGGAAACAAACTGGCGATGCAGATGACGAAGAAGACGAGACGCTTTATTGTATTTTAGTTGCACTTCTTAGGTGGAATTACTACCTCACTATCCATTTGTATGACTCAAGATTCACAACGCTTTCAGAGAGGAGCATACACTTTTCTACGCTTTGTGGAGCATTTAATGAGCGTAATAGGCTTCCTTGAAATAACAAACAATACTGTATTGAAATCGAGAGTTTTGGAAAAGTCGGAAAAGTGGCGAAGAAAATAGCGCGCGATTACAAAATAAGTCGCTTTGGCAAGATGCTGGGGTTAAGAATGAAGGAGAAAAGGGAGTTGGGGGGAAAATGCTGGGTCACATAATAGGTGATTCAAGGTATCAGAAGAAAACAGGTAAAGTGAATGCATACCTGATTAGACTTTTATTTATATGAACCATAGGTTCCTCGGTGGAACCAAGTAATACAATTGATGCAAATCTGATCCCGAGACATCGTTTTAGCTGACTGCATTAAGCTTGCTGATCGACATTGGAATATTAATTAGAAAAAAATACGAAGCTTGTCCTGTATCACAATGTAGTTTTTAGATAGTTATTTTCGGAGGAGCAATTGACTTCACCTTTCACAATACAATACAATAGATAGGGGAAACGAGTACCTACGTTGTTCCCGAAGTTTTTACAAATATGTATATTGTATTAATGAGCTCCACTGTAGTTGCGGACAAAAGCGGTACCGTCTCAGGTTTCATTAGCGAACCTAAGACCGCTAAAACTTGCTCCAAGGAAGAAATTTGCACAATTATATTTTTGTGTGAACCTAATGCCCCCTGACAGGGGTCGGTAAACTTTTTCTGGAAAAAGCCAGTTCGTTGGAATTTTGGGCTTAGCGGGCCGGATACGGTTTGACGGAGGCACCTCAGTCAAATAGACTTCAATAGTTTGCCTTAACACCTAGTTTGGCATAGCGCGTCAATTTCTCCTATGCGTCATCGTGTTAGTTTAGGTTCGGCACATTTAATTAGTTTATGTTTATTGCAGATCATAATTCCAGGGGAGAACAAATGAAATGTGCAATAATTTAATGATAAAATATGAGCACCTTTTCCCCTATAATTTTTTTCGCTATGCCATCGAACTGTTGTATGACAGGCCAAGCCAGGAATATTCAAGTGTGCCACAATTAGCAGAGCTGAAAGTCCACAAGTAAGGACGAGTTTAGAAGCTGCGGGAGCATCTGCGGTTTACAAATTTATATTCAATTTATATGGAACAAACCCTGTTGAGAGGCGAGATTGCATTCAATGTAAATTTGTAAACCGCGGCGGCTGCCGCAGTTTGGATAAACTCGGCCTAAGGAATAAAGTTTAACTCTTACACAAATGGTACGATAACAGTTATTCGTCTTCCTTGAAGATGTTATTCAATGCAGACCATTAATGTCTCTGTAACTCTATTTAATTCGATAGACAAAGTCCAACATTCCAGCTAAGAACCAGCTAAAACCACGAATGGGTTCTGACCCCAACAAGTCCCCAGAGTGAGTTGACTAGAGGCTGCCAGATATTGAAATCCTCGAAGTACTCTCACTAGTCAATGGTACGAGATACATGGTACTAAGTCCTCTACCAGGGAAACTTCAAAGGCTTCGACTGAAATACAATGGGCCAAGGGTTAAAATCCTAGTGCTCAGTTCGGAGACTCCAGCATCAGTTGCCTCTTCCACTTTTTATCCATCGGTGTATCACATGATACACCTAAGGTTGATGTTTCAGAAAATGCACGTATCCGGCGTAGTTGGGTCGCTAGATGATCCGTCAAGTTAGGTAAGAGGGTTGCCGCTAGCGCAGCGCGCATTAGGCCTTCGATTTGGGCCCATTTCCCACCTTCCGCTGGATAATTATAACTGCCAGGTGACCACTTCGCTAAATTTAATCTGCTGAATCGACGAGGCGGCACTGGCCACCTCAGCTAGCTCTTGGAAGCTGGAAGCACCTAAGATGTTGAAGCGTTTCCAAATTAAGGTTGGGCACTCACACAAAGTATGTTTGATGGTGTCCTCTTTCATCTCCCATCTTCTGCATAAATTGGTGGAGGTCAGTCCCAATCATCTCGCGTGAGATGCAGTAAGGCAGTGCCCTGTAGTAGACCTACCGTCTCTCTCAGTCTATTTCTTTTGAGTTTGAGCTATATAGGTATGCTGCCCTTGCTCAAATCAAGTGATGGCCACATGGTCCTGGCTACTCTTGGCTATCCGTTCTGCTTGTCCAGTCGGATTGTCGTTTAGTACATATGACTCCATCACTTGAAATAGACCGAGGGATAGGTGCCGGTGGGCTGTTGACGGCTCCCAAGCTTGGAGTTAATCGAAATTATTTAGCGCAATTATCTGGTTAGATAACCGAGGAAATAATGTCGATTAAGTGAAGATAAGTGAGAAACCGGAGTTCATTGAGAATTATCTCTATAGTCTGTCACCGGTATATATATATATGTATATACCCTAATAGGCACCTAAACTTCTTTTAAGTTATTTATAATTCATGGACCAATCTAAAGTTATTTAGATATCCTGCGTTCTCTTTGCACAGACAATATAGATAGGCTATCACCAATACTGTATTTAGAATGTGCTACAAGCAGGAACAGCTATTGAATATGCTAGTTGAAAGAGAAGAAACGTCAGACCAGATGCCCCTTTTGTTCGCATGTATATTCACCCAACAGATTTAATGAGGAAAACAAAGTTTTCGCAAGTATTTGCAAATAATCTATAATAATTACCATCCATGTCAGGGGTGTCGTCGTGAAGCCATAAACTAAAACCCAATCAACCTCCCATCCTTATTGACATTTATAATTCTCGACAATCTGCCAAACTACATCTAATCTCCTTGGGCTTTTTACACTTCGTTGTTGTTGTTGATTTTTTTTACATTTTCATTCAAACACGACACTATTTTTAGATGAAATAATATTCCCGGGTAATTCTCCAACCTAATACAAATTATTATTATGTAATCTACAAGTTGAGGTAGAAAAAAAACTGATCCCTACCTAATACTTGGGTAAATATGCTGGAAATCTCAGCGTCGCAACAACATAATATTTAATTTGTACTTTAGCGAGATAATGTTAAAATTACGCGCACGTTATAAATTGTTGCTGTCGCATTTCTATGGAAAATTGTTAGGAAATCTGATAAATCATGTAATAGATACATTTCGAGGAACCGAGATACTGATATAAACAGGGAGGAAAGAGGTGAGCTCGAGTGCATACACAGAGACTACGAGCTAATACTCGTAGTTAAGTTGTCGATCAAATATTATGGTTTTCAATAAGATGGGTGCTGATAATTGTTATTGGGATACCGATTATTGTTATTGTTCGTAATTATGCAAAAATAATATTAATAGTAGTGTTGCGCGCCATGTGTGATGTACGTCAATGTTTGACGCAAGACACATGTGGACGATTGGTGCAGAAAAGCTGTGAGTTTTTCTGCCTTTTTAGAGAGAACAAATTGATATCAGCGATGTCGATTGTCCCAAGTTCATTATTGCATTTTCACTTACATTTCCTGAAAGAATTCCGACAGATAAAGATCTATAAGAAAGAATGTTACGTATAACAGAAGCCCATCTAGTTCAAATTCAGGTGCAATCAATCTCCAGAAAATCTAACAGATAGCTACATACAGGCATTTTGACAGATAGGTATGCCGAATGAAAAAAAATGCATTTGTTTTTTTTTTTACCAAGCTGACAAGTAGTTGCAGGGTTGTATTATATCAGATACAACCTTGCAACTACTTGTCAGGATTTAGATGTGGTTGGTACTTTACTTTTTGAACTAGTACTCCTTTATTTGCAAGGTCATTAAAAACAGGATCAACCTCGGTGGTTAGAACGAATGGCCGATAACCGAATGCCTAAATGAATATTGAAATATGAATAAGCAAAGTAAGGCCGCGAGGAAGACCGAGAGCTCGTTGGAAAGACCCAGTCGATGCTGACGCGCCGTACAACTGCTGGGCTTCCAAAGTTGGAGGTCGAAATGACTTGATCGAGATAATTGAAGGACAATGTAGTGCCACAATGATGAAGTTCGGTGCTTTCACATAAAGAAACAATAACTCAAAGTTGCGATGATAATGAGATAGTAATATTTTTCCTTTCGATTTACAATACGTGGAGATCAGGATCCTGTCATCCATGTGTGAAGACAACTTGTCGGGAACTACTGCATCGAATAGCTTTGAAGGACTTAAAATACTTTTTCATGGATCAACCGGAAGAATTTCCATAACCGTTTGAAACAGGAGGATCACCACTATATATATACTACACTATATTCTGAGTATTTTTAGAATATTTTTACGATTACATTTTTATAGCAGCTTCACGGTTAACAGCGATAGTGAATGCTCAAGAAAATAGTTTGGGATTTTTTGATACAATATGAACATAGTCGTAATCGTAAAAAGTCTACGATAATAAAAATATATTCAACCCAATTTTACTTGTAACCTTCGGAATTATTATAAATAACAAACAATTTCCGTTGCCGGTCTAGGAAGTACACATTGTGAGCAAGGCTGCTTTATTTGGAGCAGATGGGATGGTACAGTTTATTGAAGCTGTTGGCCGGAATGATCATTGCGATGATCTCTCCGCCCTGAGCATCCGTTGATATGTTAGAACACTGTTATTATTTCACATGGGGCTGTGTTTCTCCAAGCGTGAGTCGCAAGCTGAACAATAAGCTTAAAGCTCAGTGTTCATCGCTGAGCTATCATCGCAATGGCCGCTCCGAGAAACACGTAGTTTAATGGAACACAATGCCTTAATGCACTGAAACGATGAATGCCTTCCATAGTTGATCTTTTTCAATTACAACTCAGGCTGTAGGTATTCCCTACCCTTATAAACATTGTCGTTAAATTTCTTCCATATATCAGTAGATTTAAGAACAACTGAAGGTGGACGATAACTAGTTGCTAGGATAGAGTCTCATAAGCCCCTGCACTAAGTGTGATTAAAATTTTCATGTATTAGTTCTAGTACTTACAAAATACTGTTTAAAGCTCACATTGCAATATTCCAAATTTGGGTGTGTGATACATACCTGAGAAAAATAAGAGAAAAAATTGTAAGAAAATGCTAGTGTAAAAACAAGCTGCGTATAAATATTTAATTGTTTAAAATCAATCAATCAAAATATTTTGGAAGCCATTCACAAAAAATGCTATTGGTTGCATTTGCTCAAGTGTAGGTTAATTCGGGTTAAGATTGAGCGCCGTGAAAATGATGTTCGGGATCAACAATTCGGTTAAGTATAATCCAGATTAACGCATTGTTGTAATTGCGTGTTGTTAAACCGAATTAACCCACATCGGAGTACAAAATAACGCGCCTGATATAGTCGAACTGAAATATTGCTTAGTTAACTGAAACAGCCTGTCTTATGTCCGAAGTAAGCATTCGCAACTATAAGAAAAAACTATCAACCGTTTCAGAAACTACCGTTTTTCACTTCCTGCTCAGTTGCCCCAGTCGTCTCAATCCGAGCAAGCTCATAAGCCTTGCACTTGCCAGCATAACAATTGTGGCTTAGAATCCAGCACAAAATAATTTTAAAGTAACGCCCCATCTCATTAACAAGCGAGCCACAGTTCACAACTGTCCGCATTGTCGACAGAGCAGATTCAAGAGATCGAATTGCAGCCTGTCCGTCAGTTGTGTTCTTATTAGTTATTTATGGCATGACAGCCGAGCCAGGTGAGAACTTCCAAAATAGCTAAAATCTCCGCCTGTAGTGCACTGCAATGATCGTACAGACGAAAAGATAAATCAATCTTCTCTTTCCAAATAAAATACCAGACCCTAGCCCAGTCTCAGTATATATATTGATAGAGTCTAGGAAAGAGAGTACATTAGTTCCCACATGTTCCTTGAGGGATCCGGCCAACAAAATTCTTACACATACTTAGGGGAAATATAATCCGTGCAATATGCAGAGAGATCAAAATTATTCAAAATAGCGGAGTGGCCGGTGCTGCTGACGGAGTATATCTAATAACCCCGGTTGCAGCAATAGCCACCAATCTCTTCATTTTTCTCCAAAAAATACTGTTGGTCACCGTCCACCAAACAAGGATGCCATGTAAACGAATTGGCCGGAGAACTGATGTGAATAGAGCCACAAGACTACAGGTTGTAGTTCCCAGTTCCGACCTATTATCTCGCTCGCTCCGCGCTTAAGGGATCACAACCCTCAGTATCGCAAACATGAAAGATCGCTTCGCTCACTCTGGAGGCAATAGTCTCTTGTGTAGGCTTCGCTCGCTTCCGCACTTAATGGACCGCAACCATCGGTATGGGAAAAAATGCCCGCTCTGGATGCAACAACCATGCAAATAGCTTGAAAACCGTAACCATAACAGCTCTACGGCCTGATATCATAAGTTGACGTTATTACACTTTGGTAGTAAACATTATTTCAACTTCAAAAACGAAATAATGTCAATTAACTTTATTTAGGTTTTAGGAGGGAAATAATAACATTGTAGCACTTGACGTTCTTACACACCGCCATCGTATCTGAAGCAAACATACTTGATAATAACCATTATATATATTATATTACGTATTAATGATTTTTCTTTACTTCCTTGCCATGTCCAATAACTCCAATAGTTCCAGTAACTTCTTTATAAAGAGCCCCCAAATTCTACACTCAGCCCATGTGCCAGAATTTTCGACTTCTCTGTTACTTTGCTAGGTCCTCATAGAAGGTTAGGTTATTTATAGTACTCCTATAGTAGCAAAGATATAGTGCAAAAACATGTCTCTCGATCAATTTAAGAGTGCCCCTTCTTCAGTCAGGCAATTGTCCGAACCGAATTGAACGTAGAAAGCAGCAGCAGCAACAACAACAGGCAGATCTGCTTTCGCCGCTGTTGCTGCCGCTGCGTTCAATCTAGGTAGCTTAAGGCGAAATTCACACACACGACACCGCGCTGCACGACTGGTTGAAATTTCAGTCGAGATACACAGCATCAAATGGGCGGATTCACACTCATCGCTCAGCATGCGATACGATCGACTATGCTTGGCTATTGTGCGTGGCTGCGTCAGAGCTGAAAATGTAGCTAATCTGAATATCGCCTAAGGGAAATGCATGCTTTCCAGCTGACATTTCGCTGTCGCTGCTGCATTTTGCGTTCAATCTAGTTCAGGCATTAGGCTACTTGAGACAAGAATAGAAGAATGAAATTCTTGATATGTTAAAATTACTTTAAACATTCCCGAATAAGTGTGCTTAGCAACATGAATCATACACACCATTCACACGAAATATCAGTCAATTCTAGTTTGAGGATAAAGCAAACAACTTGCTCCTGAATCATCTACTCGTATTCGTGGTCATTATTACGAAATGGAATTTACTAGTCATGCACTAATGTTTATTGACACAGCAACATGCAAATTCAAAAAAAAAAAAAAAAACAAATTAAAAATTTTCACTTCTGTATAAAAAAAAACAAAAACGTCAAGAATTTTTCTCGCTGCTTGTGCTGCCAATTATCAATAAAATCTACTTTTCGTGACATAGAGCCACCATACAGATGTCTCGCCGCGGTTGGCACGAATTGTCGACTTCGTATGCAAATGTACGGAGCGAATTGCCGAGAAACAAACATGTTGGCGATCAACTAATTGACTTTCAACTTTGATCCAGATTCGATCCAATACGATAGCTGGATCATCTACGGTTAGTCGTTTTGTATGCGAATTAATCTTGATCTGGTGAAAGAAACACGGCTATTAAATCAAAGAAAGGCATCATCAAATCTACTTGTACCCAGATCTACTCCCGATGTTCTGTTCTTTCGTAACCTGTGTGTGTATCTAACTAGACCTACTCCATTGGCAACCACCCAGCACTGATCTTCTGTGCTTTATAAACCTGTGTATCTACCCAGACCTAGGGACCTACCCAGACCTGGATACATACCTAAACATCACAAATTTTCTGTTCTTTTAAAACCGGCTGATCATCCCAGACCTGTATACCTGTATACAAGTTTTTATGAAAAAGGGTTGCCGTTCTGCAACCGCCGTTCGATTTGAACTCGGCGACCCGAAAAAAAACACAGTACTAGGGCAAACCCATTTTTTCGGCATTTTGACTTCAGACCTATGAAGGCAAAAAGTGACAAAAGTGGCGATTTTCTGCAACAAAAACTAATAAAAAATACACAAATGCTTTACTGGACAGTAAAGAATCGAGTTTCAACGACTACGTTTTACTTAAATCGTTACGACGAATAGAATTTATTTTGCTATCTTGTAGACAACGAAAAAACCCTTGAAATCTCTACCAATCTCAAAGACCGTGAATTTATATTACATAGTTATTTTCGACCTTAACCTAAACCAAAATATATGTACTGTACATATAGGAAGTCTTCAAAAGAATTGGTACTTAAAACTGTGGCCATTATTCACAGTACATAATAATATGCTTTTTAAGGGACCGGATGACATTTTCATCACAGCATAATCAATTAATTTAAAAATCTTGATTTTAAATAACAAAAAAAAAATGTCTTTTCCATATATTTAATAAAATAACCCTGCGTAGACTACTATCTTTTAGCAATGAGACGAATCTATCTGATAAGTTAAATGAATTTCAGTTTCCCCGTCAGACTTCTGGTCTGATATTTGGCCCAAATCTGACATTGCATAACTCAGGTATATTCCATAATATTCAACTTCATGATAATGGAAGCCTCCGAAAAACTTGTTTTGTCAATTCGTCGTGACTTTGACATAATTTCCCGACCCGTCATCGTCGACAAAAAAAAGATGCGCGCGCGCTGAAAGCCCAAAACAAACCTCATCCGTTCACATATCACGTCCCATCAACAGTTTATTCAATAAGCCCGTATAGCTAACTTCCAATAAATCGAAATATTTTCATAATTCTTCAGATATTACAAAAAAAAAACATTAATATTTAACGAATCATATATGTATACATAATATCTTTAATATATGTAAATAGGAGAAAAAAAATAAGTAGAAATTTCACGAATCTCTGACAGCCACGCTACGTTAGCGCGCTAACTATTATCTCATAGAATTGCATAATGCACTGTATGGTATTACATAAACTCAGTAATGTGTGTTAGATTGTTTTGTTTACTATTACGTTGACTGCCAAAAAAAACTCGAATAAGCTTATTCAGGCAACAAATCCAACACACCATTGCTAACAATTTTATAACAAATTTGTGTCCGCGTGCAGTGGCCACAATTATTATGGACAAAAGTTGATAGGTTTTTTCCTCTCGTCGGTCGGTGGTAATCAAGCAAGCCCTCTCTCCTCCGTCGGAATTCAACTAGTTTTCGTTACAAAGATAAAAAGTTGCGCCAAGCGTACGAGTACTATGCAACGCATTGTTGTTTGTACGTCGTATAGCCGACAGGTATGTGCGTTTCATAAACGCAACTAAAACAAATTAAAAAAATAGAAAATAATCGACGGCAACAAAAACAGATTGATAATTTCTTACGTGATTAAATGGTAATGTGTTTTGATTGTTCAGTGTAATCTGTTAGGTGTTTGATGGTGTCGATGGTGACAACACAGAAAAGATACCGATACGAGTATTGAACATGTTGATGAACATATTAATTTGGGTATTTTTCAAGTGTAGAGGATGTAATGAAGCAGCTGTAATGAACCATATCCTGGTAGTGCTGCTTCCACCGGCAGATCGAATGCAGTAGCTGATGAGTACTGATCTGTCGGTGGTACGAAACCAAAGGTCGAAGGTCCCACTACACCCGGACCCCGATGCTAGCGCGAGGGCATAGGAGTCGTCCGCCAACCATTCAATCCTTATCGCCTAACTATTTTGTTTTTCCCCATTTTTGCTTCCCCTGTTTGCGTTATTTTCCCCAGTCCTATGAATTTTTGTTAATACGTAAGGGACAGGGGCAACGAGCGGCGAAAGCCCCGAGCTACAGCAAGCAAAGGCCGCTGCTTAGCTCGTTGAGGGGCCTTTTTCTTCGCCAAATGGCACAGCCCGACCTTCACGGTCATTATACTACCTTAGGCTCTGTCCCCACGAGTATCTTCGTATGCCCGCCAAACCGTAGATTATAAGGATTTGGGTCACCGGAGTGGTGCCATATTAAATGACTGATTTAAAATACATTTGCGCATCTTTAATGCAACAAAGCATACTCAAGGCATCACGAATTGAATGTTTGTAATTCAGGTAACGTACCGAGATCCGAGGGTAGCGCCACGAAATATGAGCATTGTAAAATATAGATGCAAAAGCACTTTTTGGTTGGCATTGGCACAATTAGGATTAAAAAAAAATTGGTAACTTATGTAAAATGCAGGCATAACAAGAACATCAGCTTTCGTTTTCAAAGTTTCGTACTGACTGTCTTTTAAACCGAAATCAAACCGTAGGAAAGGTCCCTGGATCCAGCGCGGAGTTACATTATTAGCCGGGCACTTCGACTCGCATATCAGGAGAAGTGCTAGTATGATTCCGATCCGCGGTATGAATGTTTATCCTTACAGATTGCTTAAGCTGCCACTTTCCTTTTGCTCCTTCTAGGAATTTGCCCTTTTAAGGACATGAAGCCTGATAAACATTCAAAATGGGCAGTGCGCGTCGAATGACTCTTTTGGAACATCTCAGTGGAAAGAGTCAGAGCTTCTGTGTCAGGTCAACACAGTAAAAAAAAAAAAAAAGTCATTAGCCGTGTTAAAGGCAAACCGATAAATGAATCAGTTACGAGCGAATTCAATCAGCAACCATACAGTTATTCGCCGTGTGGAGTCGAATTGCGGACACAGTGTAGAAGGTTAGGTTAGAGGGGCTGCTATGAATTGTCAAAGCTCACTTACAATTAGACCACAAATGGGTCTGTTGTGATACCCAATGGGTCTGTTGTGATACCCACGGTATCTATCAACCTGCATATACAACGATGAAACAGCGAGAACTGACAATGAAACGAAATACCTAGCTTGTTTAAAGATATCCTTCCAGGTCAACCAAATCTCTGCAGAAGAAATTCTTCCTTACGGCTAAGGCAGGGCAGGTACAATGAAGATGGGAAGTAATTTGCTGCCCATCCTCGTCATCACAACTCGTACAAAAGTCTTTGCAAGGAAGTTCAAGTCTTCTTGCGTGATAATTCCCGCCAACACGCTAATATGCCTTCCATCCATCGATCGAAGTTTGGTAGACCGACCGGGATCGATTCAAGACCGTATCAGTTTTGTCACTTGGCGGGTGCTGCCAACCACATCTACCATTATTTTCATTTTGCCAGCAGCTATAAGCATATCAATTTTAAGAGGTTCCATCACGAACCCCCTAGTCCCTGCACAAGCCACCTCGTCAGTCATTCAATTTCCAGCAAAACCACTATGGCCATGGAACCAGCACAACAAAATGTTGAAGAATTTTCCGAGCTCAACGAGGGGCGAGCAGCAGTCTTCCACCAACTAAGATGAGGTGAAAACGGAGTCGATGGATCTTATTGTAGCCTGGCTATCCGTGTATGTAGTGATGTCTCTAGAGACTACATTGTGACGTCCTAGCCATGCCAAAACCTCTGCAATCGCCTAGACCTCCGCCTGAAAAAGGCGGCAGTCGGTAAAGGGAAGGAGATTTTAACTCCTACGCTTTCCTTCCCCAGTCATAGAGCCATCCGTATAGAAATCATCAGAAACCCGTTCTAAGGGGACAGTATCTACCCAGTTTCGCCGTGACGAAATCAGGCTTGTTAAGTTCTTTCCGAATACAAACTTAGGAGACGTGTAGTCGATTGTTGAAGGAATATTTATATTGTTGAGAATGGTAGAGTCACCGGCAGCACTTGACGTAACCCACCGACCAATCTCAGGAAACCGAACAGCCGTATTTGCAGCTACTACTTCAGCATAGATACCAATTGGTTGTATGTCAAACAGCACACCCAAAGCAGCGCATGGTGTTGTTCTAAGAGCTCCAGTCATTGCTATGCAAGCTAGACGCTGCAACTTCCCAAACATATTACCATAATGGCCGGTTTAAGTTACAGCATATTTGGCGAGAATGCCCGAGATAAGCAGCGGAGAGCATTTAATTTTTACCAACCATGACATGTTCTATGTAATTTTCTTCGAAAATTGTTTGCCCGCATTTAGGTTAAGCGAAACTACGTAGCCCCCTACCAGTTTTTCCAAACAGATTGATCGTGTTTAAAAAAAAAAAAGAAAAAAAAATGTGTTGCCATTCCGGATCCTCCATTTTGTTTTTTGCCATTTGGACTTCAGATTCGCAATCAGGGAACCAAGGAATCTAGCTGGAAAAAGCTGGTAGGAGGACCAGCTTTTCCAGCCAGATTGGCAGTGTTTTGGAAAAAAGGGTTGCCGTTCAAAAGCTCCTTTAATTTTGGTCTTTTTGAAATGTTGGCTTCAGTTTCGCAACCAGCGATCAAAGAAACCCCCTACCAGCTTTTTGCAGCCAGAATTGGCATTAAAAAAGGAGTTGCCGTTCAGAAACTTCTTTAGTTTTTGACTTTATGCAATTTTGACTTCAGATTCGCAATCAGCGACCCAAACAACACCCCGACAGTTTTTTTTCAGCAAAATTAGCCGTGTTTGCAAAAAAAAAAAAAATGTCTCCATTCTGGGTCCAAAATTTTTTTTTTTACATTTGGGCTTCAGATTCATTTAAGCGTACAGCAAGATAGACCATGTTTTTGAAAAAGCCGAACGGCTCCCCTGTTATATGTATGTATACGGACTTTTTTGGACTAACTTTTTCTCGGCAAGTGGTCAATAGTTTTGTATGAAAATTTATCTGATCCAGGAAATAGGAATATGTATACCGAAAATTCTAGCCTCGTATTTCCGTACTCTCAACGTCTGAGCGAGATTAATGTTGCTTGCGTAATATGCCATCGCAGTGAAGCTATTTCAATCACTCACTGCGCACCGATGCACACAAAAGTCTATTGCATTTTTACACAAGAAACCAAAATGCGTTATTCATTCAGAAAAATTAATCAGTCTGACCGAATACAAAGTTCAGTCGGTATGCAAATTCGGTAACAATATTCTATATCGACCTTATTTTTCAAGCCCCGCTTTGTTTCTAGTGAAAAAATGTAGGTATAGAAAAAACGTGTGCATAGATTACGGATTTACCTAATAACAGCTCGTAATATAGTCAGTCAATTAACTGAAATTGAATGACTAAACTGGAATTGCAGCATACAAAACAGAATTCCGAGAAAATTTCAAATTACGAATATTTTTTATGTGGTTTTATATAAGTGATATCCTGGTATATTTTATATATGTACATATAATAACAATCCGTCTAAATATTATCTACGATTATGATTTATTGTATCTACTCGTATGTGTTCAGATAGATGCAACATGCGACCACAACTACGTACATTACAATAAATAAATAATCCACTTTTCAGACTATGTTTAGTAATTCGCTATAAAACTGTGGATATGTAGTTAATATCAGTGACTTTTATTCATTTTTTTTTGGGAAAAAAGAAATAACGACTATAGATTGCGTGAGAATCCTGTTCACCCACAGAAAGCTTTTTTTTATGTTATCAACTCGTTGGGAAATGAACCTCTGACCTCTAGATGCAAGTATCGTAGATTGACCACCGAGAGATCTCACGGCGAGCGTTTCGAATAGGAACGGGCACCACAAATAATATGTTCCGATTGCCTTTTCCGTAGAGTTAAGAAAGAAAATCTGACTGAACAAAGCCGAACTTCATCAACATCCAAAATAATTACTCAAGCATACTACGCTTGGTAAACGTGAGTTCTCCACCCCCACTCTACGATACGTTATCTAAAGAACATGGGTTCCATCCGCGGTGCGTCAATAAAAGCTACCTGTGGGTATTATTAGAACTCCCACAGCGCTCCAAGTTCGTCAATAAAAAACGGTTCGGATAGGAGGTGCATGCTAGCAACTAAACCAACCGAAATCTATGTATATGCTACTGAAACGTCAACAAGAGATGTTGACGCCCTCATGCCCCTGGAGGGGTCAAGGCAATTAACATACTACGAGAAAAAGCCTCAGTCTGAATTCCGTCTGAATGTGAATTCCACCTTAACTTCTAATTTGCCCCTTTTTTGCTGCATCGACTTCTTATCATATCAATTCGACATGTGATACTGCCAAAAAACACGGACCGAAATTCATCGATCCATCGAGAATTGCATTTCCCTTCGGGGAGAAACTGCGCGCAAATAATAATGCAAAACTGTCTGTGAGTGTGCGGTACACCCTCCCAACAATTAACCCATTCGTGTGTCGATATAATCTATATGGTGGTGTCATAAATAAAGATAAAGGAGTAATAATCATCCAGCCTATATCTATATTGTAGGCCTATTTAGGAATCGACATATCTAGATAGGAGATATTATTATTATTCATCTGTTATCGATAGCAATCGGTTAATACTTCATTTCTGGTCTAATCTCGGCTACAAATATGTCACGAGCACCGGGCAGGGGGATTTGGCCGCAGACATTATGACCCCCTGGTTTAATCTGGATTCACAGAACACCTGATTAGGGATAGTGAGAGGATCACGGGAGCCACAACCGGCCAATATATGAATGAACTGAACAGATGAGCCTTTAATCGGGGAGCCTCGATGACTAAGAACGATTACTAATTAGTGGAAAACAAAACCGCATGTTGATACAGTTGATACAATATTTTGCAGATAAGGTTAATGGCAGCAGACATATTCTGGATAAATGTCGTAATTGCTCTTGTTTTATTCTTATTTGGGTAAAACCCAGAAAATACAGGCGGAGACAGGGAGTGTGCTAGAATGAATCATGGTTATAGGAAATTGTTTATAAGGTTAACGGTTCATCAGAGCCATGACTTTCCCACCGCATTGAAATGGAAAAAATACGAGTGTGATTGATAGCCCATATAAAAAAACCTTTCTACATGTTAGATCAACGAGTCGTTAGACCACGCATTGGACCACCTATCAGACCACGCATTAGGCCACCTATCAAACCAACCATTAGACCACCTATCAGACCAACCATTAGACCACCTATCAGACCAACCATAAGACCACCTATCAAAGCAACCATTAGACCATCTATTAGACAAACCATTGACCACTTATCAGACCAACATTAGACCACCATCAGACCAGACATTCGACCACACATGAGACCAGCCATTAGACCACGTAACAGAGCAGCTTAATAGGTGGTCTACTGCGTGGTCTAATGGCTAGTTTGATAGGTGGTCAAGTGGCTGGTCTAATGCGTGGTCTAACGCGGCTGATTGGTCTAATGTGTAAAAAGCTCTAAAACAGTGATGGCTACGACGATTACTTATGCATCCCTAGTTCATAAATATGCTTTCTGATTTCGATAAGGTGCGATTTCGAGCTCGATGAACACTCTCCGGAACAAAACAAAATAGTGCCTAACGTGGAACATGTATTAATATTTTGGTTAGCATCTTGCAACCGACCTGTATTTTTTTATTAGTAGCAGTAGCGCAGTGTGTTGAGGCATGTCTCACGTTTGACTACCGGAGTTTCGAGTTCGAGTCCCGTCCACGACGACGTTCGTGGCCATGGATGTGTAGGAGGTGCATGCTGGCAACTGCATTCACCGAAACCAGTTTATGCTAACGAAACGTCAACTGGGCCACATGGAACAGTTGATGCGCTACACCCCACAAGGGGTTAGGGCAACTGAGTATTTTGATTACAAGTTGTACCCTTCTTTCAACTCATTGTTTTTCTCGTAATGAAAAGTAACATTGACAGTCACCGAAATCGTGTGTAAACATTATTTAGGTATAGGTTTATTTTTCTTATGAACGTACAACGATATAACCAGCACTTGTAATTCACAATAAATATTCAACAATTAAAAAAAAAATCATATTTAAACAATTGTGCAATATTATACACGAGTATCGGCATACGAGTACTGCAGACACATAACAACAAGTGTTAGCAGCTAACAATAATGTCTGAAGATACAAAAAAAAACTGGTAAATCCCATATTTTTTGAAGATTTTTAATAATTAATGTTGTTTTATCTAAAGCTGTTATAACATGCGCTTTTTCTTCCAACTTTGCTAATGGCTGGAGGTGAAAAGAGCAAAGATTTTAAATAAAATGATACGAAAAGAGGAAAACGTTTTTGGGCGTTTTATGCAGATGATTTGAATCGTACTACCTTCTAAATATGCAATCAAAGGAGCACGAGTTGAGGTACATATCTGAATGATACTGTATTTCGCACTGACCACGCTTTATTATCTTCTCTTATGGATAGTACCTCTGTCCCGAGATCAAAAACATATACATGTTAAATTGAAGAGCCCTTGTGGTTGGAAGGGGGGGGGGGGGGGGGGGTATAATAAGCTATATCATATATTAGCTAAGCCACATGCTGCTTATCTGATTTTCACCAAATAAATTTTGTATTTTAGAGTAACGTATTGGCTACCATTGACTTTTTATTTAAGCGCTCTAGCTAGTGTAGCTGAAGGCATTAGTAAGGAGGAAACTGTCAATTTTGACAGCTTACTTTTCTGGGAAGTTTTCCGAAACATCGTTCATTGCATAGAACCGTGAAAATTATAAGTGGTAGGTGAAGGGACTGAGGACCTGATTACATAAAAAAATATCTAAAATTAAAAATTATCAAAGAAAAAATACCAAAAATAAAGAGCAAAACAAAACGAGAAATTAACAAACTAAGAAAAATAAAAACGAAAAAATAAGATACATAACAATAAGACAATAAAAGATTATTTATCAAAAGAATTATCAGAATACAATCCACTAAAAAACGTCATAAATAACATTAAAGCCCAACAAAAATAATAATAAACATTCTTCTTATACCGAGGTGATCAGCAAAAATTCCAAGAACGATTTGATGCCGCCTTAACGGCCAGTCTTTCAGATCATGCAATCATTTCTGGAAGATTGAAATTGAAAGACACAATAGTGCGAGTGCCCCCTCGTAACACGATTAGAATGAAATATGTAAATTTTTATAGTCGCAGAATACATCGAACTAAACCAGACTCTCGACTATAAAAATATAAAAGACACATCTTGTTGAAAATGTTAAAGCAATTTAAATGATTTTGCAAATATAATTTTTAAATTATTCATATCGTGTTTATAAGAAAAACATACTCGTATAATAGCAAAACAAAAAAAAAAGAAATAATTTTAAAAATAGCGACAAAAAATTCAAACCATGTCTCGTGAACCTTAACCAGACCGAAGCGAAGCATCGAGTCCAAAGCGTATATACCTTAGACTTGTGCAGACCTAGTGGTGCCACCAAAACTTCAAATACTCGTATGCGACGGCCATATGCATATGATCGGTTTGGGCAGAAGTTAGCCGTTGAAGCTACGATGAAGGAACATTTGTAGGGTGGGCGCCATTTGAGACGAGTGAGATCTTTTTGCCACAATTTTATGGGGAAGATAGGATCTTGCCTATTCTTAAATTCAACTAACTATCCCACACTACAAATATTTGACCAAAATTTCAAATCGCTAGCTCCATTCTGTTGGAAGTTACCATATATTTGAGATATCATTTGCAGGGGAGCTAGGCGTCCTTTTGGTCCGATCATGACCATTTTCAAAACCTGCCAACAGGATTCTTTTACAAACATCTGGCCAAAATTTCTACTTGCTAGAGTTATTCTATCGAAAGCTATCGCCTATTTGAAGTCTCATTTGTAGGAGAAGTAGGGGCTGCTTTTGCCGGATCTTGCCTGTTTTCAATACAAACTAACTAGATCTTACAACCAACATTCTACCAAATTTCAATTCGCTAGTGTCATTCTGTCGAAAGTTATCGTGGTTAAAGGAAAATTTCATTTTTCGGAATTTGTAGGGGAGGTCATCTTACTAAAACTGAAGCAGCTTCTCATCTGAAGGTTACATGCCAAAAATCAGGTGTCTACGTCAATTGGTTCAAGAGTTATAGACAAAAAAACGTGAAAAGTAGGGTAGTATGGGGCTCTTTGTACGAGAAGTACCGTTAGTTTCCATTTGATCGATTTTATTTCTCCAGGAGAGTATAAAACTACCTTTTCGAGCCACCTACTAAAGCTTGGGTCGACCGGTAGCGCAGTGTGTTGAGGTATCAGTCTCATGTTGAACTATCGGCGTTTCGGGTTCGAGTCCCGTCCACGTCGACGTTCGTGGCCATGGCTGTGCAGGAGGTGCATGCTGGCAACTGCATTCTCCGAAACCAGTTAAGCCGAGAATCGTCAACTGGACCAAATGGAACAGTTGACGCGCTATGCCCCACAAGGGGTTAGAGCAATAGAGAGAGACTAAAGCTAGAGCTTTTCACGTTTATTTAATCGGGAGTTATAGATACATTTAATTATTTTACATATGTAGGGGAGGTAGGCGTTCTCAATCCCATTTTCAATACCATTCAACTAGATCATACTGCCAAAATTTCACTAAAAGGCTTGTAATGAACCATATTATGGTCTGGTAGTGCTACTTCCACCGGCAGATCTATGGCAGCACCTGATGAGTAAGGATCTGTCGGTGGTACGAAACCAGAGGCCGAGGGTGCATTACACCCGGACTCCGATGCGGGCGTGAGAGCAACTAAGCCTTCCGCCAACCATTCCATCCTTATCGCCTCATTTTCTCTTATTCCCCATTTTTGCCTCCCCTGTTTGTGTTGTCTTCCCCAGGCCTTTTTCTTCGCCAAATGGCACGGCGCGACCTTCACGGTCATTATGCCATTTTAGGCTCCGTCCCCACAGGCATTTCCGGATGCCCACCAAACCGTCCGTTACAGTCTAGCTTCATTCTATCGAAAGTTATCGTGCGAACGGACAAACATACAGACAGACAAACATGGGTAAATCGAATCAGGAGGTGTATATACATTGCTATACCTCTGGAGCCTCCTTTAAGGTGTTACATATTTTAATCGTAACAAAAACAATATACCCTATACTTAGAAAGTCTAGGGTATGCAAATGCCAAGACCATGCAAAGAAGCAGAATGTTTTTGTCTTTGTTTTTTTCTTTTTTGAATTCTTCTTTAAATAAAATTTTTAAAATTCGAAATGTATGCAGCTACTAATAAATATAGTATTTAGTTCGACAGGTTTTCTGCATTTTAATTTCCTTTCTACAACATTTTACTGATTTTCCTTACTGCTGCTGATTTTCTGATACGCATTATTATTTAATTTTATTTTTATTTTAATCAATCGCAGTAGAAGCCTGTTTGCTGAAGTTGCTTGATTAAAAAAAACGCGATTACAATGGAGTGTCGCAATCAAAGATTTTAATCGGATACTCGAGAGGCAAGACTCTGAAACGATGATTATTTTGCCAAGTATGTATGTGGGCAATTCGTTGAATTAATCGCGACCCAGAGTATGGTGGCCCCCGTCATCGACGTAAATATGCATAATGTGTCTGGCAAAATATTAGGTACGGGTATTACCAATATATGTTGTTGTTGGCTGAAAATCGTAAACATTACACTGATTGCCTTCTGCATAATTAGCAAGCCAACATCTCGTTTGACACTTGGCGTGCGAATACGAGAATTGTGCCTTTTTATACTCTAGATGAAATCTGAGAGTATTATAAGTTTGCCACAAAGTTTGTAACGCTAAGAAATAAGGCTCGCAGAAAAAAATGAATGATACATATTATCACTCGAATATCTCAAAACCGGATGTCCGTCTGTCCGTCTGTCCGTCCGTCCGTCCGTGACTTCTCTAGCTCGAGAACGCGTTGAGCTATGAAGTTCAAATTTTGCACACGTTATTTTTGACAAAAAATGAAGGCTAAGTTCATGAACGGGCTAAATCGCTCCACCCCTTCTACCCTCTCCCATACAAAATGACACATTTTTGAAAATTTACAATAATCAGATTTTCTCAGAAACTATAAAACATATTGCTTTGAAATTTTTAATATATCACTTTTATGATAATTGTAACCTATGTTATAAAACTTATTGTAATCCTCACCCTCCTTCTACCCCCTCCCATACAAACTGCACTATTTCATGAAATACGTTAAGCCAATTTACTCAGTACGTATACAATTTATCGGGCTGAAATTTTGTACTTAACACTTAATTAAGAATATCAGTTAGATTCAAAAAAATTAATCGATTACCCTTACTCCGTCTACCCCCTCCCATACAAAATGACACATTTTTGATAATTTACAATAATCAGATTTTCTCAGAAACTATAAAACATCTTGCTTTGAAATTTTGAATATATCACTTTTATGATAATTGTAACCTACATTATAAAATTTATTGTAATCCTCACCCTCCTTCTACCCCCTCCCATACAAACTGCACTATTTCATGAAATACGTTAAGCCAATTTACTCATTACCTATACAATTTATCGGGCTGAAATTTTGTACTTAACACTTAATTAACAATATCAGTTAGATTCAAAACCAGGTTCAAATTCATCTAGAGTATTGCATGATTGGGGTTTACCCCAATCGTAGTTCTTTTATGTTTTATTTGTGTCTGTGCACATTTTGTTTATCGATTTTATATGGAAATGAAGATTTATGCTAATCAAAATGGCGCCGCTATATGTCAAGAACCAAGGTCGCGTGATGTATTGACACTTCAGGTAATACTGACGCCAGTCGTCAGAGCAAAAACAAACAGGTGTCGTAAGCCCGCATGAGATGGGTCCGGGGAAAATGTGTATATACTATGGGGGATAGCCGAAGCAGACCACTTACGTTTGGGTCCCTTTTCGCCGGGGAAAATGTGTAACTGAAAGGTGAAAAAGAATTAGGTTTTGTTCTACCTTTCATTTTCTATCGGCCTCATTTCTGCGCTAATAATATCGGAAACATTACGCATTAAGCAATCGCTCCTTGACAGGTGAATTAGTCCAAATGTGCTAGTTTGACATTGACAGATACAACTGCTTTGACGTGCCATTAAGAGATGGATCTGTCAAATTGTGATGTTAGAGATTCAAAAATATGAGTCAAATATTGTAGTTTGACATCTACATAATCACCTGATTACAAATTTCAATGTGCATCACTAGGATCTAGTTAATGAGATTACGCTAACCAATTTCGTGGCGTTAATTCTAATTGGATGGTTGCGCCAAGTTTACGAGTAAGTTTGATGGGTGTAAAGGCAACGCTCAAGTTCAGGCGAGATAAAATGACAGATGCTGTCAATGTGAAAAATATTAACATTAGAGTTCCGTCAATCGACTTTCGTTGTACGCTATCTATTAAAGAAATATCATAGAATACCATTTCGAAATAAAAATAAAGATATAAAACGAGTCAATAAGAACTAACAAGCAAGCTATACCACAATCTCCCATCCAACCTACATAAAAAAAAACTCCCAATAATCATAAAAAATCACGACATACGAAAAAGAAGTAAAAACTGCCAACATTAGCAAACTCGCCCCACGACTTTTACACATACTCACTAGAATTTTATGTAAATCAACCATGGCAAAATAAAAGACAGTAACGAATTCTTCAGCCAGAAAGAAAAATCTTGAATTTCAAGATCGTCCGGAGGGGGATACATCACATACACGTCTATTGATAAGATTAATCCAAAGATGTTTGTTGCTGCGCTGCCGTGACTGTTGGTCCCATGTTTTGCCTGTCTGCTGCCTTCTTCTCTTTCGGTTCGGTGTTGGGTATAATCAAAGAACCATATCGTCTTTTCTCGTGGAAAATTCATTAATAATAATAAATTTAATACGACTGAGCTTCCACGGATCGCTGGGGCTGCAGCAACCGCGAGACTGCAGAATCGACGCAAACTGATGGCGGCGGCGGGTGCGATAATAAGAATAATCTCTGGAGGTGATATGACGCGGTTAAAAATGGTGGTTGGTAAACCAGAGATTCGTTAGATTCTTCTTTAAAAAATATATACTGCATATAAAAAAATAAAAGAGGCATCTCGAAGGGGATTTGTGGTAAGGGCGACGGGCCGAGCTTGATAAATTGATGGTTTCGGAATTAAAAGTGACATCTGATAGGAGAACTTGTTTGGATCAGAAATAGATACCCCGATGATTGTGGGTAGATGAATTTTTTTGGGTGTTACCAATGAGGGTTGTTGAAGAACTTCGACCTTAGACATGCTCGAGAAAATTGAAATTAAATGTAGGCAATAACAAAACGAAATTGGGAGTGGTTTGCATATATTTGAAGGGAGACAGACTGCAGACCTTTAAGAACCATTAAACCTTGGTACAAAACTGATCATAAATATCATAAATAAAACCTGTTGAGGTATTGTTCTAAGTTTCAAAACCGAACCTAAAGGTCTGATGGCCAAATTCTGTCCTGTTTCAATTTCCAAACTGAATCTAAAAATTTCTTAACCAGACCTTTGCCTAGGATACAAAATTGGGTCTAAGGAGTCTCGTGGTGTTACTCTGTCTTGAGATAAAAAAAAAAAACTGAACCTAAGGTGATTCTTCAGGCCATGTCCTGGTTTTTAAACCTGAACCTGAAAGTCTCCGGATCAGACTCTGACCTGGGAGAAATTTTAATACAGAGCCTTAGGTTAGGTTATAGAGGCTGCTGTATAGAACACAGCAAACATAAAACACTACTGGGTCCGTTGTGATACTTCGCAACACAAACGCCATGATAGTCTAGTATTCGAAGTATCCGGAGCTGTCAATGACCAGCACTTATGTGTTTCAAGTTATCCAGATCAATGAAGTAGAGGGACCCTAGAGTGTAATTTTTCTTCTACCGGGCAGGGCAAGTGCGCTGGAAGTGCTGAATTGTTTCCTTCTCGCCTTCATAGCTACTACAATAATCGTTGTATCGAATCCGCAGGCGTTAGGGATGTTCACCCATCGGACAATGTCCTGTTATGATCCCCACGGCCTTCCTGAGATGCCTTATCTCCAGCATCGCTGAGGAGCGGTAAGGATTGAAGATCGGTCAAATCTGTCTTGTATTATTGCAGGTAATCGAATTTAGCCATCCGATGAATACAGAACCTTAAGACCTGTTGTTCACTTTTTTCCAGAGTTAAATTTCGAATCTAAAACTAAAGGTCATCTGATCAAACTCTGTCCTGACAGACATTTCAATTTCAACACTGAATCTAAAGGCCCTGTCAGGGGTTCAATTTTTAAAGATACTATTTTTGTTCAAATTCTAACCTGATAGAGCCCATCGCATTAATGACGATTAAAACCAGAATTAATTTTTCAGATACTAGAGCGTTCACAAGCATAATTTTGATTTTAAGGTGCCCCGACACTTCTTCTGAACCTCACTAACTGTCGCATTTCGTGCTGGTAACTCCTAGACCCAATACAACTTAAACCTCATCGGCTTGGATTCTAATTTAGATACGGTCTTATTTTGAAACTCCCAAAGGCTCAATTCAAAATCAATACCAATCAAGTCTCTGATCTGATCCGAATGGAATTCTTCAAAGCCATAATTTTAAGTTCGCGCAAGTAATACAAGCTTCGACGGTGCGTTGATAATCATCGGTTGAAAATTACTATCTTTTTTTCTCGAACCTCGATTATAGGAGAACTGCGTAGATGAACTGATTCTTCTCTGTTCATCTGAGTTGCATTGTCAGTCGGTCCAACGCGAACCACTCTAACAAGGCACTAAATTGTTCAAAGAAGGGAGATATCCGAGACGAGAAGACCTAAGAAAGTGCCTGCACACTGCAGCCTTCTTTCGTTTCTACCTGATCGTTTTGTTATCGTTAGCCGTGCGCACCTGAGAGACGCTTTCGGAGGTGGATGACGGTGATGGTATGTGTGTGTGTACTAACCTATTGTCGAGAGATCCTTCTTGGAACTAATAACGCAAAAGAAAATAAATCTTGAAAACATAATGAATCGGTTCCGGTTCAAACACATAAATTACGGAGGTTGTAGGGTCTACCTGTCTGTGCGTACGTTCCGAATTAAAAATATGTACTACCTATATACAGTGAGGGTTTCGTGTGGGTTTCGATTCATTTAAACCCTTGGGACAGGAGATAGGACGAGGTGTTTTGATGCGATTTTGTCCTTTGGGTTGACACGGACGCGAGGCTGAGATAAGGTTTGTTGAAGTCTAGGCCCTTTTTTTAATGAGGTTTCTCTATGTTTTTTGTCGCTCTAGGCGCCTTCGGCATTTTTTTTTGCTTGTTATTTGGCCAAGTAAACCAGCATGTCCCGCAATGCAGCGACAGCAATTGACCTAGAAGCACTACAGGAGATTCTGGTTTACATAAAAAATAACCTTTATAGTGCGTAACACGGTAACAAAAGACGACACAGCATGCCGATTTTTTGACTGGATTAGAAAAGATCTGAGACAAATTAGAAAAAAAACGCTGGAGTGAAAATTCAAGGTTTTCTGAAGCTCGAAAATCTTATTCCGAAAGCCTAAGCCATGGAAACAACGGAATGAAGTAACTATAGAATACCACACATTTTAGAAAACTTGGTTTAAGACTTTCTTTTGAAATCCTAAATTAATTAAATAAAGTGTAACCCAAAAATATCGAAACTAGATATGAAGCTGACACAGGCTTGGCAGAGCTGCATTGAATTGAGCGCCAGGGTGCAAAATCGTTTAAGAGTTTTCAGATTTTCGATAACTAATAACTAACAAGTTATACCATAAGGAGCATCACTTACTTTCTTTACAGGTGAGCTTATTGGCAGATAGTAAAAAAAACTAAGCTAAAACTGACTCCGATAAACCATTTCATAGCGATCCAATAATTTGGTATCAATCGCTAGCAGCTCTTTCACGTTTAATGAACTCTCGCAAAGACCCTGGTTTGTCCATACTTGTATTCACACATTAATGTAGACATAAATGTTTATGAATTTTCGATGTCAACAACGAAGAAACGCATTTGTTACAAACAAAATTATGCAAACCAGTCAGCAAATTGACTGAATTCAATTTTCTTTACGCAAATTTCTGGGACAAAGGCTTGCGGCAGGCGGATAGCTATTGGCAAACGCTAGCGGCTAAGGCAATCCGTGTCTTTTAGAGGGTACTGGTGGTCAATCGACTGACATTGTTGCAATATATGTATATGGTCAAGTTAGGTTAGGGTGTTTAACATTTTTTTAGTTGACGAAAGTTTGGGCAGGTTTACATACCTGTCTCAGTGCAGACCTGAAGAAAACATTTACTATTAATTCCATTAGGTATAAAAATCAGGTCATAAATCTATCGATCTTCCATCAAGTGTATTAGGTTCAATTAGGTTAAATTTGAAGGTCCTGCGTTTACATATAAAGTTTTGGTATCAAATCTAATTGGACCCTAAAAATTGACTGCATCTTCGTCTAAATTGTCACATTTTTCTACCGAGGAACCATCAACCAGCTGACATCTTGCCGTCCGACACAATTCCTTATCTAAGTACTCAGCAATTCAACAGCGACTATTTAGAATTCCTGGAATACCCTATTTAACCTCACCGCTATCAGGCACCAACTATCAGCTATTTGCATAGCACAACCCACCACAGAGTCTATTTGTTAGCTTTCTTGTGCCGTGCAATTAAACATTTGACAACATGCAGGCAGAGCACAATCTTGTGATCTTGTGTGTCATAGTCGCAGGTCTATTGTTGCTTCTAGAAAAACGAGCTCAATTTAATTTCGTTACATGTCGTGTCATTGTTGTCGTTCAAAAACCTAAATAGATGCACAGAGTTAGAGTTCAGAAGAGTTGCACATAGTTTCTGTAGAATATATTATTATGGCTCGCGCGCGACCCAACAGCTTGCTCGCTGTATGCTCGAGAATTTCTGCAAGCTTCACAACGGACAATGCAACGCAGCCCACGGAAAGGAAAAGTGTAATTGAAGCCTATATAGTACTAGTACGACCAACGCGTCAGGCGTACTTAGTAGAACGCAGCGTTCTCTAGTGCACTTTGAAATGCCCTATGGACTCCGGACTAATGAAATATAAGCTCGGATCGAGGGGGTCTATGTAGTGTGTAATGTATCCATCACACATAAGTGCAATGGCTTTAACATTTGTTAAGTACACAACACAATATGTTGTTTGTTGGAATATTTATGGAAGTATGGAGTACATAGAGGTGGTAACAGCGGTCATATGCTATTCAATGACATTTATGTTTGTTAAGGCGCGTACGATTGCATAGGAAACACGAAAGATCACAGGCCGGGGTCAACCGCTTTGAATCTTTATGACCAGTATATGGGCAGTCATTGTCTTGGACAGAATTGCAAAAAAAAAAACAAATCGAATTGCGAAAGGAAAGCTGAATTGGATCTGAATTTTACTTAAAATTGGACGTGGGTGGAATAGTTTTGTGATCAACTGGAGGGTGTTATCTACCACGAAGAAGCAAGTGACAGTGTTGGTTAGTTTTAGCCCTCTGAATACTACGATTACGGATTGCATCAGTTTCAAAGTCATATCCATTTTTACAAGCTCAATAGAAGCAGAACTGAATTTTGACGCAATTTTGGAAATAATTTAATTTACTATAACACATCATTTTTTCATTATGTCAATTTTGGTACCATCAACCAAAATTGGCTCGCTCTGTAACAATGAAAAAGGTCCTTTTACCGATATCGCCAAGCCAAACTAAATTTTGGGATAATTTTCTTAAAATTTGACAGTGCGACGAAAAAGTGTTATTTTGACAGTTGAATTTTTACATATTTTAGGGAACCAATTCAATTGTACAATGTCAAAGTTAACTAATCAATGCAAAACAAATATTTCGCCAACTCAAAGCGAAAGGAAATTTTAACACAATTTTGGAAATGTTTTTGGGGCCAAGCCAAAAATAAGTTCTTTGGCATCAAAATCATTCTATTGACGGTACCAGTCAAAACAGATATTTGACACAAGTTCGCAAAGGTTTTCTTCAATGATCTGATTGAGATCCAAAGCATTTTTGCATAAGCGAATTATGAAACAATTTTGGAAACGTTTAAAATGAATTTTTACAGAATTTTGGAAACGTTTTAAGTGAATTTTACGAGATCAAAGCCATCAAACAGCAATCTTTCGATGATAGCAAGCAGAACTGCCCATTTATCCCATGAAAACGCTATCACGGTAGTTTCGACGACAGAAGAATCAATTCTTTCGATGGCAGCAATTAAAATTATAGGAACATTCCTACTTGACCGGGCGAAATATAGTGGTTCGCGTCCTTGGCCAATAGTGGGTTTTAATTTGAGTGGATTTTTCACTCCCCTTGCATGGAGAAATGTCCTTTGTTGCAACCCTCAGTATACAGCCCTAGAACACTCGCTCTATAACCCACAGCGGTAAACCCAGTGTTAGTCAAGGCGCGAGCCACACCACCACCAACACCAAATTAGATTTTACCTATTTTTTGAAAGGTTTTCCCCGGAGTGGATAGTCCTAAAATTAACCTTTGTTTTGACGGTGCCCAACAAACTGAACTTTGATTCCATTTTTGGAAACGTCAAATTACTGACTAAAAATTCCCCACAGACAAACATGAAATCGAGTTTTGACCTAATTTTAAGTTACTATTTTAGACGAATTTTGCTTAGTCTAAAATTCGCCAAATTTTAACTACACTGAAATTCAATTTTCAATGGAATCAGGGCAATGCTTTTTACTAAGGATTTCAAGAAAGATTCTGGCAATCTTGCGAATTTTTGTCAAAATATTTGATAGACCAACTACTCTTTCTATCTTCTACCACTCACCACTCATTGAAACGTGAAATTCCCACTTTCTAATTAATTTCGTAACAAACATGCGGGCATTGGAAGACTCTTGTACTCGCCGAGACCTGCATCGCTCTTACAAATCTTACGCGTCCATAATTGAAAAACCAATGAAAAACCTGGAAAGCAGCAACAGGCTGTGCGTGGCGTCGTCAAGGCTCATTGTATTCGATTTCCTGTCATCATCGTCATTCACTCGCACAACATTCCCCCATTGAAAAGCGCACTACCCCCTGTGTGTGAGTCTTTGCAACATAACATATGCCTGCTGAACCGAGCACCAATTGACGAAGTACGAAGCGCATAAGAAACCAGGGTATAAAAATGCCATGTGTTTTTGTTCGCCGAAACCGAGTTCAATGTCGAGAAAAGTTCGATGATGATGTGTGTGGTGGTATGAATCTTCCGAGTCCTCTAGCGAGATCGAAACCGACCCTCCCAAAACAAGAAAACTCGATATCGTCTCTCTAAAACCACCTCGAGCCTGGGCTTCGCAGAGCCCACAGGAAAGCAACAATTGAAAGGACGCCGTATCACCAACAATGTGCGCAGAGAGTTGTGCTATTTTTATTTTTATTCAGGACACAATGTAAAAAGGTGACGCGGTATTTGACAATGCGGAAAATATTGAAAGCATGTGACGATCATAAGGCCTGGTAATGGTGGAATGGACGAGCTGAAGGACAACTTGTAGCTATTGTATAATGGATTTTTTTTTATTGCTTATAATTGATGAATTTGAAGGAATTTGTGTCACATATTTGACACAGATTAAGACTGATTCGAGTGAGGATGTGGCGTTTGTAGTACAGAAGAAATTGACTTTAAGGTCAATTATATAGGGTCAGAAAAAGGACTGTTTTCGAGCTCTGGATAATCCAGAGCATGCTACTTATTAGAAAGAATCTGAAGTTATTGTTAGAATCAATTTTTAAACCTGAAACTGAAGTTGATACAACAGCCGAACGTTGATGACCGATGTTTTTCCGCCCTAAATGATTCCGGCTTAAATGTTTGCAATAGAACAACATTCGATCAAGAAAAAATCAAAACAAGAATTATTCTGAGATATCGTGCTGGAACTGACCTGGGCGCTATTAGGAATTTCAACTAGACAAATCTACTTGGGTCTACAACTTAATAATGAGACTTTTTTTTTGGAATTTTGGGCATTTATTCATAGATTTATTCATATAACTAAATTATTATATACGAATTATATTATACGAATCTTCTTCGAGTAATTTCGTCAATTCTTCGTCTTCAAACTTTTTTGGCTGGCCAGGTCGCTCTTCGTCGGTAATGTCGAAATTATCATTTTTGAACCGATGAAACCACCGAAAACACTGTGCACGCGAAAAAGCATCGTCACCGTAAACTTCCACGAGCCTGAGCTGCAGTCTTCTTAGCAAAATAATGTCCAAGTAAAACTTCCCGCAAATGTTGTTTTTTTCGTGAATTTTCGAAACTTTCCATGGTCCGGTAAAATACGTTGTCAACAATCAACACGAAATGTTTATACTGACATTGCCTGCGTTCACGTTCTTGAACGTTGCGGTTATTCAGCAATTGAAATGCATGTAAACAGGAAAATCAGTGATTTTTTCTATTTACATGCATTTCAATTGCTGAATAACCGCAACGCTCAAGAACGTGAACGCACGCATTGACAGCTTATGAATACAAACTTCAAATGGTATGTATGTCAAAGATGGACTACCATTGGTTTATCGGTGTTGCCATCTCTAAAAAAAGTCTCATTATTAAGTAAATAGCTAGTACACATAAACTAGTTTATGGGGTTGACATACATAAGTGGAAGCTACACAGAGTACCGCAGTCTTGTATACAAGAACAGAGTCGGCACAGGGCTTCATCGGCATGCCATATAAACCAAACTGAGGAAATATATTTGCTTAAATCCATTTTAACTTATGGTAGCATTCGCCCTAACTGTGGGTCTATACATATACAAAAGCAACGCATAACGGTATAGACCTGTGATTTTTATGTACGAGCGCATATTTCGGTCTGGTTCTTGTATACAGGTGTCTTCAACACGCGATTTCCCATGCAATTCCAAGCAAACCCATCATAACACATACATAAGTATTTTGATATCGCTTTTTAACGCTTCAGCAGTTGCAGGCATTTAAAAAAATCGATATATCACATAACTGAAAACGCAATATTGAAATATAGAAATAAACAAGATAAATTGTTTACTAGATGTACTCTTCAAAGTGTTTTGCTCTCTGAATATTTCGCTGACCAATGTGTAATTGGTTTTCATGTACTTCGGGACAATTTATTTCAACTGAAGAGTTCAATTTCGTGATTCACCATCATTCTGCTGGTAGCATTTGCAATGTCGTTTGTACAGATAAAAATACCTCGAAGCTTATATTTTCGAAGGATCTACTACATCCTTATTAAAAAAAAAAAAACATTAAACTTACCTTCAAATAACAATCACCGAACTCGTACAGCGATGCGTGCATGATAGCTGTAGACATTTTATCGGCTCGTTTTGCCAATTTTGTACGTTTCGATGTTTATTTTTTTTATTATTATGAGTTACGGAGTAATTTCCTGTTTTGCATTTAACAAAAAGCACTCAAAATTTTCTCGTGTCAACTCGATGCACAAACGTAGCAAAAATATGTAGACAGGCAAAAGGAACGTTAATTGCTTCTTTTCGATAATTTTCTTTCCATTTACCGGTTTAAAAATTGAGAACCATTGGGAAGGCACTATGTTAGAATATTGAGGATTTAATTTTTAGTTGTTTAATATATTCTTAGAATTTTCTTGAAGATTTTTGTTTCGGTTTAATTTTATCGGATGACTATAAATGATATATCACATTAAAGCACTTGGATTTTTTTTTATGTTTTGCGTTATATAGTATTTAATTTTATTTAAAAACTTTTTCTGGTATTGAAGATGCAATTTGTTTCGATAGTAAAAATCGTTGTTTTTGTTGTTGTGCACTTTTCTTTCAAATTTTCTGCGCTTCTTGGTGGAATTCCGTCGAGATGTGAATTCAGCACGAAACACGTTGGAAAATATTCTTTCTTTGAATACAATTCAATCAGAATGCTCCTTCGGTGCACAAGAAGGATATCAGACGTCGTCCCGGGACTTGTCACGTGGTGCACAAATTTTATTCTATTGAATTACTCCTTTTCGCTAAGAGCGCAATGCAGTTTTTTGTCTTTCTCCGAGAGAAGAAAGAACCGTTGGAAATTGTTCTTGTGATTCCGTTATTTTTTAATATTTATTTAGAAATAATTATTTAATTTTGTGCTTTATTTCGAATAACGTTATTTTTGATGAGATCAAAACTATAATTTCCGTTAGAAGGTCCTGGGGTCGTTTCTCAAGTACCTTGCTAGTCACGAAAACTCTTTTAAACATGCAGCTTCACAAAACGCACACTCGATTACTCGGAAGATACCGTTTGGTCCGCTAGACAACACACACGCGTCTGTTTACCTTTTCCGGGTTAGAAAAACTACGCAACACGTCTAAAAACACTTTTACTTTCCGCTTGCGAAATTTTCCAAAAGCACAGAATGCGACGATTTCCCGTTGGATTCGTGTGATCTGGCTGAAAGAGTCAATGACGCGGTGGCTTCTAAGCCTTGTTCCACACGGCGAGGACACAAGAACTTTTGAAAATTGCCGCAAAAGCATGCACGCACTTGCTTCTGGCTTTTTTCCTTAGTATTTTCCGATCGCGTTCCGGCGTGGAAATGTACTCACTGAAAAAAACGGGTTTTCCGGAAGCGATCCTCCGTTCTAGTAAAATTCCTATGTCGTTTCGATAGAACTTTTTGCAAGGAATTTTTCACCGTTCCTGTTGCACACTCACGATTGCGTCGCTCGCTACCTCGGGTCTCGTTTCAGATATTTTCTCACACCGCGTGCGCCTCGAACGCCGCCTGTTTCACTACTGAAACCGAAAACGAAATCGTACCGTCCGTGAACGCCGACACTGGCGATGAGCGCACCTCAAATGAAAACGAAAACGAGCCTGACGCGTCGCTGGCGACATGCCATGCGATTGGAATTGTTGCTGTAGCGCTGGTTGGTAGACTGGATAATGTTTTTTTGAACGGAGGAGCGGGGTGAGGCGAAGAAACGCAGAACAGCCCAGCAGCAGCAACAGCAATCCAGCCAGTGAACTGCGATGTGTGCGTACCGCTGTATGAGGAGATAGGGCAAAGGGGGCTGGTTGCGGGCTGCTGTTGCAGATCCATCGATGCTCTGTGGTTGGTTGCACGTTATTTTGTAGTTATGCAAAGTGTTACCGTTTGGGTATTGCTGTTAAAATCAAACTTACATATTATGTGTGTTGTTAAAATGGAAATATGTATAGTCGAAAACGGATAATAGGCCAGTAAAATAAAGCCAATTTGGAGACTTTTTAATAAAAATTAGGAAAAGATCTGGAAATAATTTGAATAACCTCCTATAAATACTGAACACACGGAAACTGAGTTTGCACGGCCGCAGAAGGTGAGCTTAAATTTTAGTGGGCGAAAATTCGAGAAATTTTAGCCTTTTTTTTAAATATTATCCTTATAACTTCTAAAAGGTGCCTCGGCTAAGAAAAATTGGCATCTGTAAATAAAGTATTGCGTCGAATGCACTACTCAAACTTGAAATTCGGTTCAATAGAGTAGTTTAATAAAAATCGATAGTTAAAAAACGACAATTTTCGAGGCTTCGGAAAAAAATCACACCTTATCACTTTTCAAGCCCACAGATCTTTAAAACACGTGTTTCCAATGGAAAAACTTCTATGTAAAAATTGAAGTTAATTTGATTTCAAGTCGAACGTGGCTAATGTTTTTCAATTCGGCCCATTTTTAGAGTAGTTATGAGCAAAAATTTAAAAATGTCATCTTAGCGATTTCTGCCATAATAGCTCAATCTCGGTAAGTATATCCGTAACAGCTGGAAGTTTTATTTAAGTCTCAAATTATACATAAATGAATCCAGTTTAAAAAAATTTTGCAAGGTTTCTTGCAAGCCTAAAATAAAACTTCTAGCTGTTATACTTACCGAGATAGAGCTATGGGCAGAAATCGCTAAGATGACATTTTTAAATTAAGGAGATATTAAAAGGAAACGGAGCAAACGAAACAATTAAGTGCTTTTCAGTATGGGGGCGGCGTCCGCGCTGGACGGGGAAACAGAAATCTCGAATTTTTAAACAATGATAAAGTGTGATTTTTCTCCGAAACCTCGAAATTTGTGTTTTTTTTGTGATTTTGACTATTCTACTGAACCGAATTTCAACTTGGAGCAATGGGTTCGATGCAGAGTGAACGCTCTTTAATTTATTTAATTTTTTTTTAAATTCGAGACACCACTTAGAAGTTATAGGGATAATATTGAAAAAGAAGTGTTAAAAATTCTGGAATTTCCGCCCACTAAAAGTGTTAAATAAAATTAGCAAATGTTAATGTTATATCTACAGTTTTTTGTGTTTCTGAGATGAATTTTCTTGATGGCGTATTTCTATTATTTTCATCGGTGAGAGAGAGAGAGGGGATCAAAAGTAATATATTTAATTACCAAATCCAGTATGCCGGCAGCCAGTACACTTTAGTTCTGTTAAAGACGTTTTTAACCCTTTGGTGTTGCCATTCGCACATTCTTAGACATGAAGTGAAGTATAGGAAATACGGGTGTCGTTTGAATCGGAGTGATGGGGCCAGTGCGCTGGAGTCTCGTTAAAGGCGTTTTTAACCCTTTGTTGTTGACATACGCACATTCTTGGTGGAACCTCGAAAATGCGGGTGTCGTTTGAACCGGAGTGATGGCATTGAAGGCGTTCTTAAACCTTGGGTGTAAGCATAAGCACATTCGGTGGAACCCAGAAAATACGGGTGTCGTTTGCACCGAAGTGATAGGGACATTGTACTGAAGTGTTGTTGAAAGCGTTTTTAACCCTTGCGTGTTGGCATAAGCACATTCTTGGACATGAAGTGGAATCTAGAAAATACGGGTTTCGTTTGAGCCGGAGTTATATCGCCATTAGAATGGAGTGTTGTTGAATTCATTTTTGACAGAAGCACATTCTTGAATATGAAGTGGAATCTAGGAATTGTGGGTGTCGTTTGAATCGGAGTAAGGTGTCCAATGCACTGGAGAGTTGTTGAAGGCGTTTTAAGCCTTTGGTGTTGACATAAGCACATTCCTAAATAGTAAATATGAGTGTTACTGACAACGGTTTTGACATTTTGGTGTTGATATCAGTTATCAGAGCAATTTCAAAGCGATCGAAGTGTTATTTATGGTTATGCCGCCGATACGTAGTTTCCACGCAAGATTGACGCAACGCTGACGAGACGTCGACACAACGCTGACTCAGTGTTGACGCATCACTGTCGCAACACTGACGCAACATTGATTCAACGCTGGCGCATAGCTAACATCACGTTAACGCATGCGGATTCAACACTGGGCCCATATTTATGCAACGTTGCCGCAACGCTGACGTGACATTGGTCCAACGTTGACGCAATTAGTAATTTTTTTTGATGAATTTCCCCAACTCTTAGCTTAAATGAGATTGAATTATAATCAGGGTTTGAAATACTGAACGTAGTCAATATCGTCTTTGTGAAAGATACATTTACATGATCTAATATTTTCCAATATGAGATAAGTTCCCGTGACATTTTTTTTTATCTCCGGAACTGTTAATCCCAGCAAAAAACTTTCTGAGACAAAATTAAAGATCATAAAAGATACGTAAAAAATGTTATATCCACTTTTCCCGTATCTTGAATTGTTTTGGAGATATTTCTTAAATCATAAATGATCAGAATCATAAAATTATCACATGTTCAATCTAATTTTCGTCGAAAGGAGCTACCTAAGGCATGTGTCCTACTAAAAAGTCATCCAGAACTTTTTGAAACAGTATTAAATTTAAAATTTCAATAAAATAAAAAAGAAAAAAGAAATTGCGCCTCATGCGATAACTGTACATTTTTTTTGTTTAAATTAAATTACACTTTGTTATTTCCAATTTTTTTTTTGTATTTTACGAAAATTTTTAGGACAGTACCCTAAGCGGCAACCCCAATTGGGGAGCCAAACGAATGCGTGTCTCGCTTTTGTAGTGTTCTCTGTTGTGTTATTTTTTTTGTTTGTTTGGCGATCCCACAACGTTCTTTGAGATAAAGAACTGCTTCTCCAGCCCAGCATGATTTTTTTTGTTAACTTTGATTGCTTCTTGTTTTCTTGTTTTTAACAATACCTCGCGGTGAATTTTGTTTTCGTTTCGTTGCGTCGATTCTGTCTTGTATACACTGTTCTGTTTGTTGTTTACGTATGCAAGGAATACAGATAGCAGATAGATACAGAAACACACGGACTTAAACCGATTAGTTGAGCGGGTTGCCTAAATTTGAGTACAATGCTGCTTGTTCTCTTCTTTTCGGGATAATATATTAGCAAATCGACTGCGGTTAAAACCATCTACACGACAAGCCCGGAACCAGACCAAGTAAGTAACGTAAGTAGGCCTATATACATATATTACTCCTGTCCATTACTAATTGTTCTAAATAAAAAGGAACAGATATGTAGGTATACTGTACGAGTAAGTAGGCCGGTTTCTCTTTATTCTCTCTTTGGGATATTTTTAGTTTTCGGGGTCCGCGGTGACGAAATTACTTTTCACTCGAAATTTTTGGGACTTTTCGCTCGCGTCACCCTAAAACTCTAAAATTAAAAAAAAAAAAATGATTCCGTAGGCATCAAGCACGTGAAGTTCTTTTCAGGCATAATTGTAGGAGACAAATAGTCCGTTACCCCTGGATATTCAGATTATTTAGAATTGTAGAGTGGCCAGTTTCCAGCGAGAACCAGTGACCTGATTCTCGAAGGCGCATGGCCGTACTTGCAGCACTTTACTATCCAAAACTATCGGTAGGGACCAACAAGCAACATGTCCAAGGCAGATGGGGTAGTTCTCAGAGCCCGGTACACTGGCTAGTCTTTAGACTTTACTCAATAAAGCGTTATAAGTCGCTACATTTAGGGCCTTTCACTAGGCAGTACCGGTCGCACAACGGACACGTAGCATCAGCAGATGACTTTAGGTTGCAGGCCCCAGCTTCTGTCTATGGCTTTCTCGCAGGAGTACAAGGTAATTATAGCGTTCCTTACACGTTCCTGCATATTTGGCTTCCATCCCAACTTTTTGTCAAATACAAGCCCAAGAAATTTCGTCTTATCAGCAGAAATCAGTCTAGTCGCCTCTAACAAAGGGGGTACTTTTGGTGTAATTCTGTACTTCCTAGTGAAAAGAACAAGCTCCATTTGGCTCGGATTCACCCTTAAGCACAGGAGGTTGCCCAGTTAGTAAGTAGATAGAGGACATTTTGTAAAACCTGGCTGAGGACACCAGGAAACTTGCCCGAAATGGCGATGGCGACATCGTCAGCTTAATCAATAACTTCGCACCGCAAACCTTCCAGTTCCAAAAGAAGGGGAGAGAGAACTGCACCTTGCGCGGTGCTTTCTCTTAACAAATCTGTGCTCAGGCGAAGAGCCCAGGCTAGTACAAACAATCCTTGATGTAGGCAGTAAGTTTATGAGAGTGCAAAGTGAAACATCTACACTCAAACCTGAGAAAATTGGAGCATACTACTCAATTGCCCTAACCCCTTGTGGGCATAGCGCGTCAATTGTTCCATGTGGCCTAGTTGACATTTCGTTGACATAAACTAGTTTCGGAGAATGCAGTTGCCAGCATGTTAATTGCCTTGACCCCTCTAGGGGCATGGGCGCGTCAACATCTCCGGCGTTTCTATGCCTTGTTGACGTTTCGATAGCATATCTACTCTTCCGAAGTGCAGTTGCTACAATAGCATGCACCTCCTATTCGCGCGGATAGGACAGGCTTGGAGCACTATGAGAGTTCTATTAGTACCCACAGGCACATTTGAACTACGAGCTATAGATTAGTATCGTAGAGCGGTGATCGAACGACAACGGCCACCGAGCGCGACAGGGACTTCGTTTGGCTCTCCTCAATTCCTTTTTATATATGCAAACCTTCTTTTTTATAGCAATCTTGAGAGTTTAGCTCGGTTAAAAGACCTTCTACATATTAGTTTAAGACCAGAATTCTGCGCATTCCACCATGTAGGTTTGTTTTTGCATTTACAGATCCCTACAGGGCATGATTGGGAAACAGCTTTGTTAAGTGCAGCCGTTAGTGTCACCGCAGACTGTCGAGCTCGAACACGAACCTAGTACAAGTGGACCGGTTTTTATCACATCTATGTGAAGTGTGTGTGTGTGTCAGAGCACATTTGTACCAGGTTCATGTTCGAGTTCGACTGTCTGTGGTGACACTTAAGGTGTCAACTACATTATCTAGCTCTTCCTTATTACCTGGCTTGGTAAAGGAGGTAGTTTTTCCAATAGAGTTTCTCTATGTTTCACATAGTTAGTCCTTCTGCCATTCAGAGTGATAGTTTTGGGACTAGGTTGTTCGTCCAAACTAAACTGAAGGTGGTGGTGATCAGAGAAAGAGTGTTCGTCCGACACCCTCCAGTCCCCCACCAAGTGATGAATATCCTACGACATCCAAGAAATGTCCAAGACTTTCAGCTGACATCTGACGTTACACAACAGGAGATTCGCGATTATTAGGTAGTCAAAAAGCACTTCTCCTTTCTATTATTATGTAAAATATATAGAATAACGGAAACTTAAAATTTTCTTTTTTTATAAATCCAGCTTTGGGCCAATACTTGTTAGGTATCCAATCTATTCGTAAATAATCTTTCGGTAATATGTTGATGCCTGAGTCCTTTCATGTGAAATCACATCATTTAAAGATGATACCAATCGCTCTGAGGGCACATAAATTCCGACCAAACCTAAATATTTTGCGCACTAAATGACAAGCCCGACATACAAAAATCGAATGCATTACTCGCCCTTTGAAATAAAGGCTCCTGAAGATAGAGTTTCAAACTACATATTTGAAAAGGACTCCACCGACCCACTTTTGGTTATGTTATGACCAAAGAAGATTTAAATTTTTTTTCTTTTCGCTATGCGTGCTCCGAAACGTCGTCTCATAATCGGCTCGTATGTGATTCGAAATCCACTTCTCAAGAAAATCGATTCGCTTACGTGCCGACCTATGGACGACCCGCGTGCGAATCTCCATGCATTTGCTTGGGAAGTGGAGTTCAAATCGCAGACGAGCCGATTACGACACGAAAATGAGACGACCCGTCTGAGCACGGCCTTAGTGTCAGTGAAGGTAATGATGACGATGCTCGGTCTAGGCAACTGAATTAAAGCTCGCCACTCACTATCGAGCCGAATGAAAATAACCGGTTTTTTAAATGGAAAATATTGTTTGTCGGAATAATCGGTGGGCCCATGGTTCGATTTGTACTAATGGCAGTAGTCTTTTCGGGATTTACGTGTCGGATTATGGGCCCACTCAGATGTTAAATGAGTACCCATTTTGGATTGATTAGGAGAAAAACATTTGTGAAAGGTTTGTATAGCTAGTTTAAGTCACCCCCCTGCCCCCTCCATAAATCGTTCTTACTACCCACACGGGCCAGACTTGTTTCGCCACCCCTAGCAACGTCCCTATGAAAATAAAATAAAAAATGACAGGTTGTAATATAAACATACCAGCTATTTTTCAACAATGGGGAAAACATAATCCACAGGACTTTGCAAAGCGGGTGAACTTATGCGGATGATTGCAAAATCCAAATTTTCGAATTCTCTGATGCAGTCGTTTCCATAAATCTATTCGATTTGCAAAGTCCTGCGAATGAACCTACTAGTTTTTTCTGCATTAATTAAGAACTAGGCGAATTATCTTTCTGTCTGAGCGACCACTATTAACAATTTTACTCCATATGTGAAAGCAAGCATCTTATTCAAATTTTCATATTAGCGAAGCGAACACGGATTTAAGGCAACAATGATTTCGAAGTAAGCACATCTTCGAATCTATGATAGCTTTAAACCGTGCCGGAACCACTCCGGGACCAAGTAGCAAACCAAATGATGTTTAAGCTTTGAAAGATTCCCGAAATGGTGACTCAAATTACTGATAACGGCTTTAAATCATGCTGGTTTTCAGTAAATTCCTTCGGTTCTGACTTAAAATTAGCATAAGAAATGATACTCAGCAGAGTTCCTGAACTAACTATACGCATACCTCTGATTTAACGTCAGACCAAAGAAAAAACAATCCGATAATTGATTCCAATCAAATTAATTCGGAAGACATGTTCTATTGGTTAAGAATTAACCACGCTCAATAATGAGACAATCTTTTCGGGAAATAACCAGCAAGGTTCTACGTTACCACTTTGCTTGTTAGGTCTAATCAAGCGGCTCTCTCCCGCAGTCCTGGCTTTTATTGCGTATAAATTACCCCCCGAACCTAATTTATATCTTTAAGATAGTCGTCAGAAAACGATCAGACTGTGAATGTTAAGGAAAAAGACTTGTCTCCTCGACAAAACTCATCTTCTCATCGAAAGAAAAGAAAAGCAATGAATGAAAAAAAAAATCGAAATTTATTTTGAAAACGAAATTATGGAAAATCTTAGAATTCATTAAGTGGATGATGGCGTCCACTTGCTCATTATTATTCAATGGCACTTCGGTTTAAGCACCTGAACGAGCCGAGCATCGAGAACGCGGCCCGAACCTGATTAAATGAATACTAATCGAGTCGTTTACTTTAAAGAACATGTGGATGTGTAGATTCATGGCAGAATATTATATTAAAAAATGTTAATACTCGTATTATTAAGAACTTTATATCGTTTTTTTTGTCTATGCTGTTTTTGAGCTGTGGTGGCTCTTGACAAGATTCCTCTTCAGTTTCCTGGTTGAAATTTATGGTTTCCCCCCCGGGCCAGATGATGGCTCGAAAGGCGTCTGAAGGTCATTGCGAAAAGAAAAACATCATCTACGCCCCAAACACGAGCTGAACGAAATAAGATGCAAAAAACTCTATGGTTATGAAAACAACTTACTGCATAAATGTCGGTTGTGGCTGACTCTTACTGCAAAATTTTTGTAGACCAGGTATGTAACACTCAAAACATCAAATCTGTGCATTTCAGACGATTCTTTTTTGTCGTTTTCGACTCTTTGTTCGACTTTTTGGATAATCTCGCCTGTCGGAATCTCCCCGAGAGATGAAGATGGCTACAGCGCCTCCAAGCTTTTTTTTCATCTTTTGGCCTTTTTTTAACGATCGTAACTTATTTCCAACGTCTTATTATGCATCCACATGTAGTCGCGGGGTATCTTTTTATTCGCTATAGTGTATCTATATCTGACAATACAGAGCTAGATACAGTTCGTATACGTCGTTTATTACGTGCCCGTGATGATTTTGCTGAATCCAGGTAGAAACAGGTAATCAAGTCTGCAAGAGAGGGCTAAGCCGTCATCGTTGTCGTCGCATCGTCGTGGCTGCTGCGACCCAAAAACTATTACGAACAACACACGTTACGTAAAATGTTTTGGAAGCAATTTTCAGACCGGTTATTTAGAGATTCGAGGGTTTGGGACTAGTCCCAAAACCTCTTACCGGAGGATTCAATTTAATTTTAATTGTACCCATGGAGCCCTTTTTTATTAGGCAATTGGATAAAAAACGATTAATGAGACAGGTAAGATATATTGACAGAATGATTCGAGGGTACCAATATATTCTTATCGAGACGATCAATTCATGGGACAGATTAATGAAATGGGATCTTTCCCATGAATATGTTTTGGTGCGAATGGGGGATTTGGAGTTCTTTCGTAAAGTTTTTTTGTTGATGGATGCTTGAGTTGCTCGAATAGATTATTTCTATTGTATTCTCATAAACGGCTTACTAGCTAGGCTGTGTCTGTGAATGTGATCATCTATCGGATACGCCGATAATACAACCATAATAATCAGGGGAAAGTTTGAAACTGAGATGTTGGGTGCAGCACTGGACCTAGTCCTTTGCTAATGCTCTGCAGTTGGCCTGAGCGTTAATCCTAAAAAAACTGTTCTAGTTCTATTCACTCGGAAAAAATCTTAGTTTAAGCTCGGTCTTCCTAAGGGAGGAAGACATCCACATCACTCTTGTTCAGGAACCCTGGATTCACGCTGAATCTGTTAAAGGGCTCATGGACAAGCAAGACAATCTCTTCTACAAGAAAATCAACCTGGATCAATGTAAACCGAGAACTTGCATCTTAGCCAAAAAATGCATTAATGCCTTCTTTAGCCCTATTTTCACGTTTTTTGATCTAACAGTTGTTAGAATTAAGGTCCCAGAGAAAGGATAGCTCACCTTTCCTTGGGACCTTAATTCTAACAACATCTAACATCTCCTCCGCCTACATGGCCCAAGGAAGGTGGGCGGCGTCGGAGGAGCAGGATCAGCTTGTAACATTCACGACATCCAGGAAGGCCAACCTTTTGGTGGCGTGCGTTGCCAACGCACGACATACATTGTGGGGGACCACCGAAATCAATGATAGAGGTGAGTCCCTGTTCGACTTTATCCTGAATAGTAACCTCGTGGTGTGTAATAAGGGGAACGCCCCAACCTTTGTTTTCCCAAGTTCGGAAAACAAGGTAGGATGGGAAGAAGTCTTATAAGTCTTATACTAACGGACAACAATATATTTAAAGTTGAACATTGGAGAGTATCCGATCTGAAATCTTTTTCGGATCACAACTCAATACTCTTCAATTTCAATGTTTCCAGGGAGACTCCGAAGCCTTACAGAAACCCCAAAATAATCGACTGGGAAAAAATTCAAACAGATTTTCAGTGCGAAACTCTCGGGTTTACTTAACTCAATAAACTCCGTGGAGGAGCTGGACAAGGAGATTGAATCTTTCGAGGAAGCCATGGAAGTAGCTTTCAAAGCTTTGTGTTCGGTGAAAGTAAGTAAGAAAACTCTTCCCCCATGGTGGAACGACGATTTCCCTATGCTAAGAAAACTGATGAGGGAGATCTTCAACATCTGCAACAAACATATGTAGGTTCTGCCAGCCTTATAAAAACTGCCTAAAAATATACAAAAAGGCCATTAGGGCGGCGAAAGTTCAAGCGTAGGAGGATTTCTGTCAATTTTTGGATAGCATCAAGGACTAGCATGATCCTGTCCAAAGAGCATTCCAATCTGTCCTTGGTGAAGAGAACGGACGGCACTTGGACAGAATCCACTGCCGAATCCCTAGAGCTCCTTTCGAATGCACACGTTTCTGGTTGCAAGGGAACCTGCATGGAAGGCCCAGAATTGCGTAACGAGGAGTGCGCACAAGTGCGCGTCACGAGGAGTGCGCATACTACCTATTATGCTTCAGGAATTGCAAGACTCAGTAGTTCCCGGGCTGCTGGTATTTTTCAGAAGCTGTCTCCTACGCAACCACGTCCCCCAGTCGTGGCGAAGGATTCGTGGTGTTCATGCCGAAGGCAGGCAAGCGAGGGCATGAAACAGCGAAGGATTTCAAACCGATCAGCTTATCCTCCTACATACTGAAGACGTTAAAACGTATTATAGACTTCCACATCCGATAAACCCTGGAGGACTCACCGCTTTCCAAGGAGCAACACGCCTACCTCAAGGGTGGATCCACAGAAACGGCTCTCTACGAGGTGGTGCGCACCATCGAACAGAGCCTTCAGTATTAGCAATATAGATTATCTGCTTTCCTCGATATAGAGGATGCATTCAACGATGCCCGAATCGAATCTATTCACGACACCTTATCAGACTTGGGAGTCGAAGCAAGGATCGTCAGCTGGATAGCAACTCTGCTAACATCTAGAATAATTCATGCGGACTTAGTCATCTTATCAGATATGTATGCAGAGGGACATCTCAGCGAGGCGTCATCTCCCCACTACTTTGTCTAGTTGTCTTCAATAAAAACCTAGTTAGGCTTGACAGAGAAGGGGTTAAAGTGGTCGTGTACGCGGATGATGTGGCGAACGTAGTGTCAGGGATGTGCCTCTCCGTTATTAGTCAAATAATGGATAGGATCGTGGGTATGGTGAGTGCCTAAGCTACAAGCTGTACCACAAAGCACCACATTTTACCCTTCCTAAACTAAAAGGACAGCCACTCCAATTATCGCACAGCGCAAAGTACTTAGGAGTCATTCAAGACCCGAAGTTCAGCTGCCTGCATTGCTTTCTACACCTGTAAGAAAGCCTTCGAAAGAAGGTGGCGCATTAAACCAAGTATGGTCCTTTGGATATACACAGCAGTAGTCCGTCAGATTCTTATGTACATATGAGTAGTTGAACTGGTAGCCAGCGCTTGCTAAAAAATATAGCCTTACAAAACTTGGCAGGGTTGAAAGAATGGCATGTCTTGGTACAATAGGTGCCATGCGAACATGCCCGGGGGAAGCAGTATTTGAAATATGTATAAAGATTTTTTTTAATTGAACTAAATAATCGTAAAAATCGATTTCCCAATTTTTAAAAATCGTTAAATTTGTTCTTGGCCTCGAGAAACATCGTAAAATCGTATTTGAAGTTGAAAATCGTAAAAAATATGATAAATCGTACTATTTAGCATCATTGTATGACGTCACAGCCACACCACGGCCTTATTTATCGCTTAGATCTCTGCCTGCAAAATGTTGCAATGATTCGGCGGTCCGTGAAAGTGACTGAAATTAAAGTGGATGCCGCCGTGTACACCTCTAGCGGGGTTAGAACCGTCTGAATAAATATATAAACGAGTTGGAAATGGAGGACCACCCGATTCCCACAGACTACATTGTGGGATTAGGTTCTCATGTTTTTTCTCGAGCCAGGACGTGGTTGAGGTGTAATCTGTATGCTGGGGTATGCCAATCCTTTTATATAATTGAGTGAGCACTATACAAGGAGCTTCACCGACCGTCCTCCCGAATCTTAATGGCTGCATTTACTGCCATTTATTCTCCTAGAATGTCGACCTAACAGCCAAAGCATGCCATCCATCCCCGCAGTTAGAGTTGTCCGGATATCTCCGTTAACTGCCACGCAGACTACCCATTGCATCTTGTACAGCAGTACAAAGAGTAAGCTGCCATACCACTACCGCGTACAACATTATTGGACGTAAGACTGACACGTAAAGCTAATGAAGAGCCTTAGGCTGCAAGCCCTATAGTGTCCTGTTTCCACCCTCCTGAATATTTAGTTTCCAGTTAAGTTTTCTATCAAATATTACTGCTTATTACTGCTTGCAAAAGAGCTATCATTGGCGGAATGTTATGTTTCTTTATAAATAGCACTATCTTGGTTTTACTAGGATTGACAGTAAGGCCGCATTCATTGGCCCACTTTATTAGAAGGAGAGCGCGTATTGTGTAACTTCGCTGAGCATACCAGGGAATTTACCGGATATAGCAACCGAGACGTCATCAGTATAGGCTGTCACCACACAACCCACCTCCTCCAGCTCTATGAGTAATCTGTTGACCGTGACGGCGTTAACATCAGGTCAGACTGATAAGTGGGACCAGAGAGCCGTGCACGTTTAGACCCATGTGAGCGTCGGCGATTGCCGTAGGCATAATATTATTGAAGGCTCCCACAATGTGCAAAAATGTAACCATGGTATACTCCTTACAACTAGGAGATTTCTCGGTGTGACCCACAACGGGATGCAGTGCTGTATCTATCGCCTTCTCTTGGTATAGGCATGCTGCGATGCTGAAAGTAGATGTTTTGGGATTGTACTTCTCAGGTAGATGTCGATTAAAACCTCCAGAATCTTAAGAAGTGCGGAGGATAGACTAATGGGAATAAGATCCTTTGATCCCGCATGTGAACTTCTCCCCGCTTTGGGAATGAAGATGACTTTTACCTTCAGCCACATTTACATTCTTAATGTCCTTGATATTCTTTATATCATTCATATAAAATACTTTCCTTTTGTTTCTTCCTCGTTTCATCCCTGGGTCCTTTCGTCTGTTGTCGCATATTCCTTGCCTTTGTCCTCTTTGTCGACTCCAGTCCTATTTTTTTTACAGGGAATGAAGGGATCCGTGTTTTCCATTCCCTTTTCTTCTTCTTATCACAGAAACTTGTAATTTTGAAACTTTAATATAACTACTGGTGTATGGTTAAATCTTCAGACACCGTTTTAATTGTTTAACACAAGTGTTTACATATACTGCAAGTGAGTGCCATTTCCCCTAGCCTAAATAATAATTTGCCGTTTGAAATGCCCATACCTCCAACATCAAAATATGGTTGCTTTCCCTTACTACTTAATTTTTGGGAATAAAAGACCGTTAAACCTCAAATGTAATTTTTATAGAAACCGCAAAATTCTAGGTTTGATTGTTGCTAGAAAATCTGTATTTCACTTTTTCAATGAGAAATTGAGTTCGTAACTTTAATAAAATTAAAATGAAAGTTTCTTGAAACGTATAGTCAATTACGTAATCAGGATTGTAATGGAGTGGATTCTATTAGTAAGTATCTAATCTATGTCCAAAGTTTTAACCAACTCCTGATATCAGCTTTTGAATGTTATTTGGTTTCTGGGAATTTTGTCTACTTCGAATCAACGACAAAACGAAAGAGTTAAGCGAGTAACTCGACTGAAGGATATCAGTAAATTGCGAAAAAAGGGTTGAATACTTACCGCCCGTTCTTTTGTACTTCATGGCCATGCCTTTAGTTGTTATTAGTTTTTTTCTTTGTCGACCTAGTTGCTCGCAGATATATGTGGCTTCTGTAAGTCGTCGTTGCATGATTTCAGTTCTCTGAACAACTTTCGGTTTGTGTAGTCAGCAGCCTATCATCCCTTTCGATGGTGCTATAAAGTTTATAGAATTTTTTAAAGGATTGAAATGATAATAGATCCTCACAGCACACAGCCTCGCTCAGTTTATGCTATTGGTTGTCTGCTTTATGCCGGTTGTGATGAAATGAAATGAAATCTACGTGGTTGACCTGATGACATAATTGTTACCAAGATATAATATTTGCATCCTGTCTGAAGTCTTGATAACTATCAGTTGGATATAGTTTTCATCCACATTTAAGCTAACCGTTTTCAATGTAAAAGTAACCTATCAGAGGGGTAGTTCCTTTAGCATTGGAAATGCTAGTCTTTCAACCCATCATGAGCATGCAAAACTCTTGCCAATTCATCTGTTCGTTTTTTTTCTGTCTCAAATTCTCAATCTCCTTATGATTGATATGGCCATTCAGATCAAAGTAAAAAAAATAATATCCAAAGCGGCAGGTGTCAGATTATAAACTTCGTAAAAAATTACGTTGTCATGATCTTTTATGTCTTCTCCGACTCGCATGGTCAGATTTATTTACTATATCTTTTTTTTTTGTCCCCGTCGTCTTTTCCAATAAAAGGATCCATCGTAAACATGGAAAACATTTTTTACCCATTCTACAGCCCAATGCACGTACGGATACTACAAGTCCATACCTTGAGTATTTTAGAGTCAACCGTAGTATTAATGGAATCTCAAGTAATGGCCTGAGTATAGCCAGCACCCTGCGGTGTCATAAAAAAAAAATATTTTATCGTGTTTTTCGGTTGTTTTGGTATTTCTTAATTTTTTCGGACACATAATAAAATGATGCCAAGGAATTGAAACAAAAGACAACGAAAACAAAACTGGGTTGTCTTACCGGTAATAAGATGCTTTTGTGTAGTATATCTTATGTGCTCGTCGCCGTATCTCAGTTGGGTCAGTTGTTATTGTTTTATTGAATAGAAGTCAAAGAAAATGGTGGATGGTATCCGTCGCGGTAATTATTTATAGTTACCAACTAATTTAGGTATTACATAACCGACCAACTTACCTCGATCTTGTATCCATGAATTTATTGATTAAACGTATTACGAAAGAGCGAATTAAAATACATAAAAAAGAAAGTAACACATTAAGTAATTAAATGGCTCAGTCATTTTGTTGTTGAATGATGCCAAGATAAAAATTGGCTTGTGTTTTCAGCTCGATGAACATCAACGCTGCGTTTAATCTTGGCAAATCCAAGGGGTTTGATGAAATGCTCATTGCATTGAATGCAATATTCAGAGCATTCAAAGTATTTGCGTAAATTTGCGTTTTCTTTTTTGGAAAATGTGCTGACTTTGGCTTTTAGCCATGCTGCTATAAAACTAAGCCGATTAAATTGTCTGTTTTTGAGCCAGAGAGATGTATTCTAATTTTACTAGATTACTATTGACTTATTCAATAAATTGGAAAGTTGCATCGCAGTTACGATGCGTTCATGTCAAGCAAACAGATTAAATATGATCCTAATCCTTCTCCCTACTTCCTATCTTCAAATAGAATTCAACGCTGCGTACAATGTTGTCAGACTAAGGGAATCTGGATTTCGGACTTCCAAACCATATGGGCACAGTAATATACTGGAGTTCCTACCTGTCGGAGTACGAGACATGTTGTCCATAGACTGTATTTTCACCGAAGTTGACTTTGACAAGAACCTCGTAACTAGGTTCCCAACGAGAGCGGAATGGAGTGAGGGGAGGTGGTCGGGAGGCACGACTGCAAAATATTCACTGGTAGCTCTAAAATGGATTGTGGAGTCGGTGCGGGGATCTTATCTGAGGATGTCAGAGCATCAGTGTCATTTCCCCTCCCAGATAATGCAAGCGTATTTCAAGCTGAAGTGCAATAAGAGAGGTGTGATGCTAAAGTATAGGGCAGGAAGTACTAGGTACGTCGCCATCTTTCCAGATTACCAGACCGCAGACATATGTACGATTTGTAGTTACATGGAGCATGAAAAAAAAAACAAATCTGTTTGAATTTAGCCTTCCGGGCAAAAAAAAAATGAAAAGATCCCTCAATACCTCTTAAATTTTGCATTATATTGTACATAAATGTGACGTCTGCAACTTTAAAAGGGCTTTAAATTCACTTCCAATTCTGTGACAAAGCATCTCGATACGTGAGAAATATTCCGAGAAACTGCTTTTAAAAACTGAAAAATTTTCCATAAAGGGTTAAAAAAATTTAATTTCGTTCGTCCATATTGCTCGTACAAAGTGTTCGTCTGTCGATAAAAGTCATTAGATCATTTTCTAGGTAATTCGATTAGCTTTAATTTGAATTAGCTTGGACGTCCGTAGCGTCAATAGTTACTAAGAAAACGGTAAAATAAAGTTTTCAAACAATGATAGTTTGCTAAAATATATATACTCGTATGTAAACAAATTGTTTGAAGTGGTTTTTATTGTTGTTCTTGCTGTTGTTGTGGCGCTTCGAGCTCTGATAAAGTGTGTGTATCGAAAATTCTGACTATCCATGTTAGTATCCTCTATGTCTAGGTGGAGAAAAGCAGCTACCTCGGCGGGGTCCTACCACAACGCAATACGAGTTAAGGGTGTGGGGGCTGCTGGACACTTATAGATGTGCTCAACGTCGAGTGGAGCGAGGCCACATGTCGGGCAGGAGTTTTGGATATCACTGACTATGCGGGATAGGTATGCATGCAGACCCGAGCACTAGAACGAAGTTGAGCTAACGTAATTCTGGTTGCTCTTGGGAGCCGGGATTCGTCTGGAAACACGGATGGTGGTTACGCATTCAGTACCTTGTTTGGCTTTAGTTCCGCAATCGAAGAACGCACTTCTTCACTGTGCAGCGTTGTGATGGCCGAAGGGATTCGAAGGGATCTCTTTGAAACTTTTGAACTTCCCTTTCGCGGTCCCTCATGTTGCGTCTAACGTAACGCGGCGGTGTCCATAAGGTTTGAGCTAGGATGGTCATTCTGATAACAGCCAACTAGATACTGCTTGGTGAGAAGAGTGTTATGGCTTTTTAATGGCATCATTTTGGTGTCTTGATGCAGATGGTCCTGTGACATCAGTAGGCAGCCTGTGACGGTTCTAAGAGCAGTGTTTGGACTGGTCAGTATGTTTTTCCACTGAGTGTCGCATAAATTGTCTGACCATATGGGAGCCGCATAATTGGCCACAGATCTCCCAATGGATTTGGATGTCGCGAGTAGGGTCTTCAAGATAATCATTTATCTGCTCGCACATTTGGGTGATGTCATTGCCGGTTGCCAAAATTGAACAGTCAGCGGCGTAACTGACGTTTTCAAGCCCATCAGTTGGCTTCGGGAGTCCTGACATATATAGATTAAACAGAGTGGGGGATAAAACTTCTCCTTGGGGACACCCATTTTAATTTTCCTTAGTTTAGGCTATCTTCCGGCAAGATCCACTTGATTATTCCTGTCGGAAGAGATGTACCGCAGATGTCAGACAGGAAAAACAAGTGGTTGACAGTGTCGAAAGGCTTTGACAACTCTAAAGCGACTAGAATTGTTCGTTGACATGGACATGCTTGATTGAAGCCATTGTGTGTTCTTGATGTGATGGCATCTAAAGTCGTAGTTGTTCTGTGCATTCTTTGAAAGTCATGTTGATGATCGGCTATTTGAATATGGGTCGCAATTATAGGGTAGAGTAGGCGCTTCAAGATTCTTGGCCACAGGAGACAAAAGTGAATTGGGACGGTATGATTCGCATTGCGTTGATTTCATCCCTGGTTTTAGAATAGGGATCATCCTTCCCTTCTTCCAAAACTCGGGGATGATGGACGATGAGCTTGAGAGGTTGATCGTGGTCGTTAAATAGTCAATTGCTGGCGTGTAGAAGTGTTTAAGCATGACCATCGAGATACCATCTGGTCCAAGGGCTTTGGAACTCTTTGCCTTTATAATAGCTGTGGCAAGTTCTTCGTGCCTGGCCAACTGAACGTTTACGAATGCTCCTGGTAGCACTTAAGTCTATCAGGTGGCGGATGTTCGATAAACTGTCGTTTTTGTATTGAAGCTGTTTGCGCATTTGTTAAGATTGTTAACCGCAACGTTACCAAACTGGATTGCAACATGCCCTTTATGTTTAGTCGGGTTTGTAAGAGCTCTACCCGTCAACCAGAGCTTATTAATGCTATTCAAGGTGAGAGTTCCATTTCCTTCTCCTGTGAACTGCTACTTGGTTATAAATATCAAGATTTAATTCCTTGATACGAGGATCATCCGGGTTGGTGCTGCATATGCGGTCACGTTCGTCTGCTAATCTGGATGCGTAATTAGGAAAATTTGGCTGTATATTGGTTATGCGACCAGCTGGCATAAAGATTGTAGTCGCTTTCTGGAGTTTCCGTCTTAAGTTCCGTTCGGCCACACGCACGTCAGCAGGAGTTGGTTTGGTTTTGAAGCCGTCTCCGTCGGCCATTTTGTGATTGATGGACGTGCGGTGATTAGCAAACTGAATGTTGGATGTTTTATTCATTTTTATGAGGATTGGTAGATGATCGGAGGACAGCGTCAGAATTGGTTCCGATTGTGCATCGTTATTAAGTCCGGCGCTGGCAATCGAGATATCGGGCGAGCTGGGACAAGTTCCAGCAATACTAGTGGGCGTGTCGTTACTAAGTGGAAAGAAGTCTGTGCATCAAGTTGTTCAGCTATGGTAACACTTCTGGCATCGTTGTCGAGGTTAGAGTGCTACAATTCGTGACGAGCATTGAGATCACCAAGTAGGAGACAATATTGGCAAGTGAGCAGTGGGCTGATATTGGCATTGTATCCCGAGGGACGACTGGATACAGGTGGTATGTACAATATATGTTGTAGATTTCAATATCAGTATTGCCCAACTGAATGGTTATAGCCTGTATATCCGTGATGTTGTCGGCCATTGTGACATCAATTTCTCGATATGGTATTGAGTAGTGGGTTAGAAAAGCAATTCCACCACCAGCGTTGGACATTATCCTTCCTGATGATGTTGTAGTTGCCATAGGAGTTGAGCGATTTGGTGTTGATTTTCGTCTCCTGAATGGCTCCACTGTCTGTCCATGAATTTAGTTCTGCATTTTTTCGCCCATTGCAATTAAGTTGTACAAATGAAACGGTGTTGAAACTGGCGACGAGTAGTGCAGGTGTCAGATGGTGTTGCAATGGAATTCTGTTGGAAATGCTGTTCACTGGAGTCGTGGTTGACAGCTGGAAACCCGTTTGTATACTAGCTGATGGTAGTACGCTAGGCATTTGTGATGTAAGTTTGTGATTTGATGTTGAAGATTGATGACTCGCAGTAAAGGATTGCCTGTGGTGATTCAGCCCAAAGCAGTTTCTTAGATGGCACCAATCGTCCCAGCATGAACATTTTACTGTTGTGGCATTAGGGTGCAGCGGTTTACTGCAGACGCAGCAGATCCAGCAGGTTCTAGGACTTGGGTTAAGCTCAATTTCGGCGTTTTGGAGGAGAATTGAGAGCAGTTACGCCGACATGTGTTGCTCCCAATTCCTAGGAAAAACGATGGTTAGTCAGAGTGTGACACACACAGGGCCGTCGAGAGAGGGGGCGGAAGGGGCGAAACGCCCCGGGCCCGTATTTTCTCAGGGGCCCGAAAATTTGAAAAATTGAGAAAAAAAACGTATCTACGCACTGAGCTTTTTTTTTGTTGCTCCTTGCTCTTTCATACCACTCTGATGCACTGAGCTATCGGTCGCCATATATGGGCCCCTACAAAAGTTGAGTAATTTGAAAAATTGAAAAAAAAAACCTATCTTCGCTTTGAGCTTTTTTTTTGTTCATTGAGCTACCGGTCGCCATATATGGGCCCCTACAAAAGTAGTTGAGTACCGGGCCCGGATTTCCTCTCGACGGCCCTGCACACACACAGATATCTTCCTTCTTGCTTCGAAGGGGGTTGTGGCAGGCCTTGGCCGTGAAACACGGGTCGCTCCGGTATGTAGAATCAGCTGCCGCAGGAAAGAAGTGTTTTTATTTAAATCTTTTTTAGTAGTGTGCTATTGATTGTAGAAAAAATAGAAATTGTAGGAAATTTTGTTATGTGAATGTTATGAAAAAGTGAATAATGTAATTGGTATTTTTTAACGTTACTATGGAATTTAAAAGTATGTATACTATAGCTCTTATTGGATAACCCAATAGAAGCAAAAAGTTGCGCATTACACAAACAAATGCTAGTTTGTTACCCTAACCTGCACAGGCTAGATGCACAAAAAATGCACTAGTATTATACGTATCAGTATCGGTTCACATATTATGTATACATAACAGGGTTCGTAAAAAAACAGTTTCCTTTAATTTGAAGATATAAAACAGTTTTTGTTTTAAACTGTTTTTACCTCGTTTAAAACAGATTTCTATATAAATATTTCTTTATGTGTTTTGAACCTGTTCAAAACACGGTGTAAAACGATTTCATGTTTTTTTTTTAACCTTTCTTATTTTTACCTTTCCTAAGTACCTAGTACATTCCTATAGTAATTATGTAGGAAAATTTGACAAGTATGAACAGAGATAATGAGCAAAATGTATTTCCTGGTAACGATCTTAACTCAGATAGAATTAAATACAAAGGCATTTTCTCACAAACACGTGTCAAAACATGAACCAAGACAAATAGTTGAATAAGTATCCGAAACACAGAAAAAATTAAGAACTGACAGTTAGAACCGTGCATCGTGCGGTCACTATAATCAGTCTCATTACTGTTTTATTTTGCCTTTATCGGTGTTCAAAACTTCGTTTAAAACACTTGCTTAAAATACACTGGTTTTTCTTAATGTTTAAAGCAAGTAGTTTTAAACATTATCCACCCTGATACATAATCAAATTAGGATTACTGTACTAAGTGGTTCAATAAACAGCGTGTTTATAATCTATATCTTAGTTCTACGTGTGACTCATTCAATTAACCTACATATTTATAAATATTGTAAATATTATTCGAAAATCAGGAGCTTCATCCGAGCACACCTATCTTTTGAATTTAATCATAATAGACCTACCAACACTCATAGTTATACTCATTCGATATCATCTCGCATGAATCTGAATGCTACAGATACTAATTCTATTGGGTTTGGCCATACTATCTATCTTACTAACCCAATAAAATGAAATCATCGTATAGCCATCTCAGTACTATTACCCGGATCATTCTTCAACGAATGCAGCAAAAAGATAAATGTAAGTATTTTCGCTATTCAGAATGGACTGGCTTACCGTGCAAAACACCGTAAGCCAAAAGATACATCGATATATCGACAACAATCGATTGTATCCACATAACTACCATATACGAATATGTCTATGTAGAACCAAACTTATATCCACTTCTGCACTAATGAAACCAAAAACCAGTTCTGAAGCTCAAAAGATCATCGAAATACCCAGAAAAATATTATAAAATCATTTCTTAAGGAGATCGTTCGCAACTCTGTCCGCATCTTCTTCGTAGTCTTCGCGTCTCTTCACGAGTCGCGAGCTTGTAACCGGTAATTTCAAGGTAAACCAAAGGTGAGTTTCTGAAGATGAGGAGACAAACAAAAAAGTCCAATCAAAACAAGATACATACGAGTACAGCGAACGAACGAGCCGCGAGGCATATAGGAACAGTGTTGAAGTGGTATGAGGCTGGAGCGATGGTGGTGGAGCTCTTGAGAAGCACCAAAAACCAAACAGCCCGTCGAAAAGAGCCTCCTATGCTTCGTTAGGGGGATGGCTTGTATCTTACAAGGAAGCGAACCCATGCGCGCATATGTAATTGGCCATGATCTCTGCTCCGACTGTTGCACGTTTTGTGCAGCTTTTATTCTGTCGATCCTGTCTGGTCAGAATAGTCAGTATAGAACATATATGGATCTACCTATCTTCTCCACACGAGAATATGGTGGTCACGATGCAAATATCACTGTGTATTCTACCCAAGGCAAGATCAACACAAAGCAAGAATGGCTGGCTAGCGTGGCGTGTAAAGACCAAGTCGCACCTAGTTAATAAATAACCTGAGTCACTTTTACCTGATCGATTGATCTTAGCAATTCATCGTGAAGATCAAATGGCGCACTTAGGCATGTCGAGGTTGTCATAAGAGTTTGATGCATTGTTTGCTTTGTGTGATCTTCTTACGAGTATAGGATAGCGTGGATGACCCGGCGATTCCATTAATCACACATGTGAAATGTAGACCCGACGACGGTTATTTCTTGGGTAAACTGAAGGTTATGTCTGTAAATGGGGGTTCGACCAGACAGCAGCAGATTGTTTTTTTGTTTGTTTTTAGTTTGAGGTCCGCACCACATGTACAAATGTTTATAATGTAATTGTATTGGTCGCCACACATGATCGCGCACACTTTCAACCGAACTTCTATCGAACGGTACTCAATTGCCCTAATCCCTTGTGGGGCATAGCCCATCAACTGTTCCGTATGGCCCAGTTGACGTTTCGTTTCGGAGTATGCTGTTGTCAGTATGCACCTCCTGCTCTCCCATTTAGCTGCCTCTACCTGTAATAAACCACCTGTGCCACCACCGGTAGATCGAAGGCAGCACCTGATGAATACTGATCTGTCAGTGGTACGAAACCAGAAACCATTACACCCGGACCCCGATGAGAGGGAGTCTGAGCTGTCCGCCAACCATTTCATCCGTATCGCCCCATTTTTTATATTTTTCGCCATTTTTGCTCCCCTGTTTGTGTATGAGGCATATATTATGAGCGTATTACCTTAGGCGTAAACCCACATAGAACCCACTATCCAGTAGATCAAATCCTTTTCGACCTCCCTCAGTTCGAACTTCCATGTACTCGTATTTTGAAGTGATCAATTTTCATAAACGATTTTTGGGGAATTATTCATGTGTGGTCTGTTATCATTTTTTGGTGGGATAGTTCGCTGAGCCGTGAAAGGAACGTCCTTCAATTATTGCTTCAGAGCAATAATCTAGAGCAGAAGGAACTGGAAGATGGAATACTCCAATCTCCCACCAAACACCATCACATAGTCCACGGGTAGTTTAAAAACAGAGGCAGGAAATTATGCAGGCATTTTGAATCAAAGTTATCGACCCTTTATACTTATACAGGAATATTTCCTAGAGTTTTCCAGGCTGAGGTTCACACCATTTTGGTGCGGAACTTGCCTGAAATATTGATATTTTCGCAAAAGTGATAATAAGTGGTCTATCGCAACGAAGATGGTGCACAGATGCCAATGAGGCTTCAATCAGAGGGTTCTCTAAATAAGGTTTCCATATGCTGAGCTCCTGGACACATCTGCATTGCCAGAAATGAAACAGCCGACATATTAGCTTTAGGCCGTTCCTTTCAATGGCCCGGATTCCACTCAGCACCCTATAAACCGTGCTCGATATAATTGATAGCATTGGTTATGTTGACTTTTAAGGCATCATCTGCGGCTTATTATCATAGACTTGTCTTTTGACAAGAAAAAGTGTAATGGCGTTAAATCACATGACTTCGGTGGTAACTTGACGCCGAAACGCGAGATAGTCATGCCGTCGAATTTATTGTGCTAAATATTCATTGATGCATGCGCAGTGTGGGGGCGACCGGTAGCGCAGTGCGTTGAGGCATCAGTCTCATGTTTGACTACCGGCGTTTCGGGTTCGAATCCCGTCCACGACGATGTTCGTGGCCAAGGATGTGGAGGAGGTGCATGCTGGCAGCTGCATTCTCCGAAACCAGTTTATGCCAACGAAACGTCAACTGGGCCACATGGAACAGTTGACGCGCTATGCCCCACAAGGGTTTAGGGCACTTGAGTAGTGTGGAACGTAGCGGCTTCTTGTGGCAACCACATGTCGTCGAGATTCATATCTACCAATGACGGTGACAGTTATTGTGGCGCCAGCTGCTTTTTGAATAATATTACGTTTACACCATACCTAGATTACTTCATCTGCTGCTTAATCTGGGTGTAGTGAGTTTAAAATTGTATGTATTTGATAGTTGCAGATTAAGTCAGTCGGCGTAGATGAAGTAATCTCGGTATAGTGTAAGCGTAATATAAGTACACTCCAATGACCTCGCCAAACCAAAATCCACACAGAACAGTGACTCTTCTGGTGAGTTGCCGATTATCTAAAGTCCATATCAAATGGGTTCTGGGAAGAACTCAAGGGTACGATCAGGGATGACGCAGAGAAGGTTGTGGGATATAAAGCCCGGCGAGCGCGAAATGACCAGTTCGACGATTAATGCAAAAATTCACTTGACGCGAAAAGCGAGGCCTACAGACAATGGATTCAACGAGGAACCAGAGCCAGGAGAGAAAAATATGACGAGCTACGGCGAATACCGAATAGAATAATTAGACGTAAGAAACGTAAATACTTTGGCGAGCAGTTGCTGAATATAATCGAAAACTTGGCTAATAGGAACACCAGACAAGCGTACAAACTAGTAAACACAATTAAGAGCGGCTACCAACCCAGGACTAGCCTTTGTACGGACAAGGATGGAAACAACATCAGCGACACCGATGGCATTAACAAACGATGGGCCTCTTATTTTGAAGAGCTTCTGAACCTACCATCTAACATCCCCCCATCGAGTTCGTGAACAACTTCATTTACCTGGGTTGCAACTTGTCAAGGGACACCAACGAAACTGACGAAATCAAGCGACGGATACAGTTAGCTAATAAGACTTTTTTCTCGGTTCTCCCCATAATGAAATCGAAGCATGTGCACAGAAACACGAAGCTCCGCGTGTACAAAACCATTATACGACCAGTGCTATGCTATGGCTGTGAAGCATGGACCCTAACACAAGCCTCCGAAAACATGCTAGACACTTTTGAACGTAAGGTTCTACGGCGAATATTCGGGGCTGTTTGCGATCGAGATGGATGGCGCATCCGGTACAACCATGAGTTGTATGAAATGTACGATGAGCTGCAAGTCTCGAAAATCGACTTCAATGGGCAGGGCATGTACAAAGAATGGACAATGATCGCATGCCTAAGAGAGTAATGAATGCAGAACGAGTCGACGGAGCGAGACTGCGAGGACGACCGAGATCTCGTTGGGAGAGCTCAGTAGGTGTGGACGCCGCGCAGCTGCTGGGCTCCCAAAATTGGAGGACGCGGTCACGTGACCGAGATAATTGGAGGACAATGATCCAGGGGGCCAAGGCCCGACGTCGGGCTGTCGCGCCACGATGATGATGATCTAACATCCCCACACAAGAAGCTCTCGACGATATTGTTGATCCAGACCCACCCATACAACCCCCGACAGTAGAAGAAATTGATCTCGCATTGCGGTCACTAAAACGAAATAACTACTAAACTACGTATTGGTATCACAATGGAGCCAATAGTGGTCTAAGGTACTGACTGGAAAAAAAGGGAAAGATCTTTGATCAATTTTTCTTTCGTCACAATTTTAAACTTTAATTTTTCTTTAATTTCCAAGTTTTGGCGCCCCTTTGGTAATTGAGCTAGAGGTAAGAGCCTTGGTCGCCTTGCTATGCCACTGTTGCAGATTTTTATTTTAATATCATCACTAGATCTAATCCAGGTCTAGATTGTATCATGGCTACGTGTAAGGTACTCTCGCGTCGTAAATATTAAACTCTAATTAGCTCTTTTTCATCATTTGAAATATTAACGTTTTTAATTCGAGAATATCTCCTAATGCCTGTGCTTGTTACATACAATGGTCGAACGCCGACAGTTGGAAGCCATTGTCATAATGTACGGGTATCTGGTCGAATAGCGGTTACTGGCGACGGTGGCTGTCAGAAAGTGGCTTTGAAAGCAATCTTGAGCAACTTTCTGACAGCCATCATCGCCACTAACCGCAATCCGCCTAGATATGCGATGAAAATGACTTCCAAACTTCCAGTGATGGGCAATTTTGTGTAGCAGGCATAAAAGGTGCAATTACCATTTGAAATTCTGACGATCTTTCAATCCACACACATATTATTTCCAAGTTCAGTGTAATTTCCCAAGTTTGCACTCATACCGAATCCGGTATATCTACGAATATACCGACATAAATGACTGGCGTTATTGGTCACGTATACGTAACCTTTATTATCGTCTATACATGCGGCTATCATCCAAGCGACCTTATAACGTGGAACCACACTAATTATTCTTCGTATCTCCGCCAATGGTTTTCCATTCATAATACGGAAGCTCTAAACATATAGCCAAAGTACATGATTCGAAAAGATATCGCGATATGAGTACATCACATATCTACTTACTTTACTACGTACTATAGCTGCACGCTACGTTTTTTAGCTGCTATTTCTAGTGAACTCAAGCAAAGCATGACTCGTCGTGTACTTGACGAAGTTTGCAATCATACAATAAAATGAGCAATCAATCAATCAATTCGGTTAATTGTATGTAATCGGTGAAATAGCTAATTTTCATGAAAAAAAAAGATATGACGGGAGAGAAAAAAAAGATGATGATGATATTGTGAAGCTGATTTAAGTCTTGAAATAATGATCCCCGTGGTGACGATAGTTGTGAAAGTCACTATTTTAAAAGGGTGTTATATGTATCTTTGTTTGTTGAATGAAATCCCAAGATACTGTGATTCAGTTGAACAAGATACTCCGTATTTAATCACATTTAATTCTCCATGTATTTACTGGAGTTTTTCTTTGATAGTAAACATTGTTATGTTTACTATGTTTTACTTTATAGTTAATTCAAGCGTAGTTTTTCGACAAAATTCTAGATTTTTAATTTTTTGAGGTCCAATAAATAAAGGTTTCTGCTTAGCAATCTCAGTTCCTAAGCCGAACGTTGAACAAGGGTCAAACGACTTGCGGCTACTGCTAAAAAAACTTTATGAAGGATTATTCGGCAAAATTTTAGATTTTTCAATTTTTGAAGTCCCATAAATTAAGGTTTCTGCTTGGCAATCTCAGCTCCTAAGTCGAAGGTTGAACAAGCGGCAAAAGACTTGCGGTAACTCCTAAAAAAAAATCTGTGACACAAAAAGAGCGATGATGTTCATTGGCACTTTAGGCTCGTCCCATACAACTACATATTAATTTTAATCCATTTGCATTCAAGTTGTCTATGAGCTGCTTTGAAAATCGTTGTCCTTATCGCCCCGATTCAGGAGATACCCATATCTGCTAGGCAAATGCAAGAAAGTCCTCATTTTCTGACCCAAGGATCCAGAATACCAACAAGAGTAGTCTAGTGCATTCGCATCAACACCCTCAGCCATATGATACCCATTTTGCCTAGATAACACTTTATTAACAAAAATGTCCATTTTACACAACAAAGGACTCAAAATGCCTTCAGCAGTAGTCTAGTGTATACGCCTCTATAGGTATATCCCCAATAATATGATACCCATCTTATATATAACTTCAAACTTGCCAAAAATGTCCTTTTTCCACACCAAAGGACTCAAAATGCCTTCAACAGTAGTCTAGTGCATTCATGTCATGACAGCCATTCATAGCTATGATACCCATCATATGACTGGGGATATTGAGGCGAATGCACTAGACTAGTGTAGAAGGTATTTTCAGTCCTTTAGTGTGGATAACGGACATCTTTGGCAATGACGTGATATCAAGGGAAGGTAGGTATCATATGCCTGGGGATGTTCTGGTGACTGTACTAGACTACTGCTGAAAGCATTTTGAGTCCTTTCGTGTGGAGAAAAGGACATTCTTGGCAATGAAGTGATATCTAGACAAGATGGATATCACATGACTGGGGATGTTGAGGCGAATGTACTTGACTACTGTTGAAGGCATTTTGAGTCGTTTGGTGTGGAAAAATTGGCATTTCTGGCGAATCCAAGGCGAAAGTGGCCAATCAAAATAATCCATATAGATACTTGTGTTTTCAGCCGAAAGTGTCCCTTGGAAAATAAATAAGTCACGCCGAAAGTGTCCCTTGGAAAATAAATAAGTCACGCGTTAAAAACGAAGATAGCCATGCAGTGTCCGGAACGAGAGAAGTAACCCCTCAAAAGACTGTTCTACCCAGAGCGAACGAAGCGAGCTTTTATTTTTGTTCGATACTGAGGGTTGTGATCCCTTAAGCACGGAGCGAGCGGAGCCTACACAAGAAACCGTACTACCCACAGCGAGCAAAGCGAGCGTCCATGTTTGTGCGATACTGACGGTTGTGATCCCTTAAGCACGGAGCGAGCGTAGCGAACAAAGCCCACACAAGGGACTGCTGATTCCCAACCCGCAGTATCGCACAAAGTGTGCATGGACAATTTCGGTTTGGAACGAGTTGAGCTAGCTCCGCTCCTAGCGGGTTGCGACCCCCGTACATAGCCCTAGGTGGCCCGTTCCACTCCTTCTATACGTACCTGCATCCGTTTCGTCCTAGCATATCTGCATCCTGCATTTTTTTTTGGTTTATGTAACAATTTCAAACCGAAATAAGGTTTGCGAAGGAAAGCGAAAATAGCCAGGTACATACTCACTTTCGTTTTTAAATGAAATCGAGCATTGAATACGAATCGAAAGTGGCCATGTATGTATGTGTCATAGAGGGGAAAAGAGACATTTATTCCTTTTCGTCGGGTATAGAGGCATGTGGGGTGTCGTATCAAAGGACTCAATGAGCACATTCTATTTCTGGTATTTTTTTTTTAATTTCATGTAACCATAGTAGAGTAAGGAGGTGCAAAAGGTAGATGCCTCTCCCCATCTGTTATTCGCCGCCGAAATTGAGCATTGATGAATGCGAATCGGAAGTTGGGACGACCTGTAGCAAAGTGTGTAGCGCAGTGTGTTGAGGAATCAGTCTCATGTTTGACTACCGGCGTTCCAGGTTCGAATCCCGTCCACGACGACGTTCATGACCATGGATGTGCAGGAGGTGCATGCTGGCAACCGCATTCTCCGAAACCAGTTTATGCCAACGAAACGTCAACTGGGCCACATGGAAAAGTTGACACGCTATGCCACACAAGGGGTTAAGGCAATTGAGTAGTAGTAGTGTGTATGTATGTGTCATAGAGGGGAAAAGGACATATTCCTTTTCGTCGGGTATAGAGGCATGTGAGGTGTCGTATCAAAGGATTCAATGAGCACTTTCCATTCCATCCAAAAATTCGGCAAAAAAGTGAATATCTTTGAATTAATGGTAGCATGCAATCGCGGTTGGTTTCAATTGATTCAGAATGATCAAATACATTAGGAATCAACGTAAAATTGGCATAAAAGCATTTTATTTTGAATTTATTTAATAAAAAAGCTTATTTAATTAATAAAAAATCTGAAAAAATGTTAATATCTTTTGAGCTAATAGTTTTATGAAATTTTGCGGAATTGCGGTTGCGGTTACAGAATATTTAGATACATTAGGAATCAATCCAAACCCTTTATATAAGTTGTTTTAACTTTGAAATTATGGAAGAAATTAAATTCTTTAATTAATTAATTATTTAACTATTAAAATTAATCGGACAAAAGACTCAGCATCAAATATCTACAAATAAATATTGACACCGTTTCGAAAATATTAGGAGCTTATTAAAAAAGGGCTTAAATTTTTCGGTTTTTCGCCGGCACAGCCGCTTTGCCATGGGCTTCAAGGTGGGTCTATCTCTATCTCACGATTTAACGATACCATCTAACCAGTGTGCCATAGGCCATTCAGTGAGCAATGGCAATGGGTATGTATTAAGAAGTAGCTGGCTGTTTTGTGGCTGCACGAAAAGAAAGCGGGAATAACCTCTATTCACACACCCAAGTCGATTTCCGCTTTAAGCAGTACGAACTTAGCTTTCCGGTGTGCATACACGCTTTATCCGTAGTACATACTTCAAATGGAAAAACACTTTGGGCCTGCCATCCGATCGATTTCCGCTATAAAAAAGGATTCTATGCATATGGTACTGTGATATATTGAACATACCCTTTGTCGAAACAATAAATTTGCTTTTCCTCGAAGATAATACATAAAGGGTGAACTTGTTGCTTATCAATGATACTTATTACGTTCTCTGCTATCGACGACTGCATGTTTTTCAGATTTTTTTTCTTTTTCCACCAATTAACATTGCATGAGCCTGTTCCGATACTAACTGATTAAATAAACGTTTTGAGGAACCCATTGTAGGCGTTTGAAATTATTCAACCAAATATTGACTTGAAAAAAAGCTGTTCGTGCAGAATGCATCTCTGGATATATTCTATGTTTACACAAATGTTTAGAATAAATATTTTCGCACTAATATTATGTATATGTTTCTGCCAAGATGTTTCTTGGCGGAATGATCTTCGAAAGGCGTAAAGAGGAACGTTAATTATTTTTTTGTGTGTAGAATTTCAAGACGAGAGTGTGTGGCGTCATCGCAACACTCCTTTGCTGTTGTAAGGCAATTAACATGAATATGAAAAAGACGATGTGTAAAGAACTGGTTCTTGTTGTAGCAAAAACGCACTTCATATGTCCCACACGAAACGTTCCGAGTCAACAGCATGGCCAAATTCGAAATACTCGACATGTTGTTCTTCTATACAATACAAGACGACAGCATCAGCATCCAGCCCAGCATCTTCTTGTCGGCTACACGGTCCACCAGAGGCGATCTGCTTCAACCGAACGATACGTCTTGAGATGTACTCTCAGCTCCAACGCTCCAACCCTCATATTAAACTTTAACCCATTGCCTTAATGGCCACTGGCCATTTTTCTTAAAACTCGGGGAAGAATATCCGAACAGAACACAGTTTTTTAGTTTCTGCAATCGGCAACCAGATACATATCGTTTTTGTGGCTAATGTCCACTCGAAAAGATACGGCCCGTTTCAAGGCGATTTCTGGAGACCGACTCCGAGGCGGCATCATGAAAAGGAATATTTCAAGATCGACTTTTTTTGGAGGAAGATGGCACGGCAAAAAATTCGCCATGTTGATTATTGATGGTGGAAAAAGATGTGAAAAGTAACCAGGATGGATTATATTCTTTTCGAGTGGATAGAATCTCTTAATATCGAGTGTTATGGTGCTCACGAATAGATACATATCTGTATACAGGGTGTTCCGCTTCAGATGGTATAAAGTAGTTACCAGTTAGTTATGGTAAATAGTACCGTTCATTTGGGGAAAATTGATACCAAAATGGATATTCTGTTTTTAAGCGTTACAGAGTTATAGCATTTTTGATGAATTGTGTCAAAAAGCTTGACTTGTCGAAAAATCAAAATTTGCTACTGTTTCAATCATTTAAATTTAATCCGAGATTTGTCCTCACTTTCTGAAATTACATAAAATTTCATATAAAACGTACAATCATCAATTGCAGGACTAGGTAAATGTAGTTCTCTCGGCACAACCACCAGCCATTTCTTCTGAAAAAAGAATACTTCCGAGAGCAGCGTGAACGACACTTGCCCAACTTCGGTCAGGCTGGTGTTCGCGTCTTAACTCCTACCTATCTCGCATTGACCGGGAACTGACGAACACATGCCCCGCATGCAATGGTACACCTCACTACGTGGACCACATCTTCAATTGTCCAGCTGCACCCACACACCTAACTCCCAAGTCGCTGTGGGAGAACCACGTAGAAGCAGCCCTTTTCCTATCCCTTAACATCGAGGAATACGACGAATTATAGCAAATAACACACTTACACATCGAACTCCTGATCATTGCTACTACAAAAACAATAACATCTACTATTAAAGTACTTACCACCTAAAGGGGGACACCCTGTATATACAGCTCAGTGCTTGTGAATACTTTAACAAGCTTCCCAGAAATATCCTCCAATATACAATACTAAGTATCTCATGTGATGAGTAGAATGTATAAAATTAGTGTAACATCATATTGAGAATATGTGTTAACATAGATAATTAGGAAGAAACTATGAATCATAATTCCATTCAGAAGTCGACTTCCGATCGTGAGTCATCTGAGCTTCGGGATTTGGTATTTGGTGGAAAGAGATGTAGATAGGGGGATTTTTCAGACATTGGTACTGTTGGGAATTGTCGAGCGATGTATGTTCCTTGAACGTGCCATATAGAAATTATGTGCTTTCTAAACCAACGACCGTTCAATTTAACAGACATTTCTCAAGAGATGCGCACATAATACGTCATGCGAAAATAAAAACATAGTTAAGCTTTCAAATTTATTTTAATAAATTCGTGGTCAAGTATCAGAAACCGAAGTGGCGCCCAATATGGGACAAATGGAATAAACATCCTTTTTTATGGATAATGTTTTGAACCGGTAATTTGTGCCTGCACTTCAAATTAATTTTTATTGAAATTTCTTAATTCGTGGTTTAATGGGTCCATTAGAGTGCATAATTTGAATAGGCCTCCATTGAACTGAGAACACTATTTCCATACTAAACGTTGGACTGGAAGCATAAATCAAAGTGCTGCATAACGTGGGGTGTGCGAGGAAAATCAAAAACACTTGTCCGTAGACAATGATTTAACTAGTAAAGTTAAAAAAAGAAATAAAATAAAAATACATCGCTTATGTCCTTAGGTCGTTTATAATCGAAATACACTGCCCAGTCCTCCAGATCTGACCACGTAAGATTTTATTTTAGTTCATTCGCAAAGAAAGAAAGAGAACTAGACTCGATCCAAATTCTTGAAGGGGTGCAATGGTTAGCTATGATGCATTTTCCTGCACCATTACATAATCGATGCTAAAAACTAATGAAAACCAATATAATGCAGATGAATGTGCAATTAAAACTGCACATCCATGTTTTTTGTGAAACCGCTTTTGAATATTTGCTCTGTGGCTAAAAGTTTTCATTTCATGTTCTTTAAATTGTTTTAAATCTTAAGAAAGACTCATCATTATCGTGGTGCTACAACCTGACGTCGAGCATTGGCCGTCTGGATCATTGTCCTCCATTTATCTCGGTCAAGTGACCGCGTCCTCCTATTTTGGACGCCCATCGGTTTTTCGGCGCCATTTCCTACTTCCCAACGGGTTTACTGTCTTCTTCGTAGCCTTATTTCGCTGATGCATACTTTCAATATTTGTTTAGGCATGCAGTTATTGTCCATTCATTGTATGTACATAGCCTGCTCATTGAAGTCGTTTCCGTGTGACCATTCTCGAGACATCCACCTCATCATTCAGTTCGTACAGCTCATGGTTGTATCCAATACGCCATCCATTGCTGTCGGAAACTACTCCGAAAATTCGCCGAAAGACCTTTCGTTCAAATTAGTCCAGCCATTGCGTGATTTGGGGAAACAAATTCTGGTGGAGAATTTTTTACTTTCATTTCTTATGTTTTTTGGGATGCTGAACACGAATACAAAGCTTCCCACCAAAATTTGTTTGCGGAACACGGTCAAAATCTCAAAAAAACCTTGAAATTTCAGTACTTTTTTTGGTTTTTCGATTATAACTTCAAAACCGTGGATCCTAGCTAGAAAAATCTTATGATAAATTGAAAAGCACAAAATTCTGCGTTGAATTAGCTACTTAAACGTTAAATTTGGTCTAGTGCTGTAGCCGGTATTGACAGTCGAAAAACGTCGATTTTTCTTAACTTTGCGAAAAACCCTGTTGTGGTTACATTTGAATGTCTGTAACTTGAAAACGGCTACTAATACGTAAAAAAACTTCAAATGAGGGTGGAGAGCATGAAATTCTCCGTTCAGCAAGTACCTAATCTTTTTAATTTGATCAAAAGAAAATTCAGTAATTCGAAATAACTAAAATCACGTTTTTGAACGAGTGTTCATTTATAACATATTTTCGTTCTTTTTTTAGTAGGTGCTGGTAATTCTTCCACGATTTGAATATTGAAGATTGTATTTACATGTATATATTAAAAGAAGTTGAATAAAAAATACGCTACTTGTACAGCCTTAGTTTTTTTTAGAAGGACCGGTTTGTGGGAATGGTGGTCTGTGTTCTGGTGGATGGGATTCGTCGACTCACTCTTCCAACATCTCTTCGAAGTCCTCGTCGTTCATGGCTGCAAAGAGGTCCACATTTTCACACTTGCCCTCACAAAGCGGGAGCAACGTATACCTGGCTTTTTGCAGCCACAGCATCCTTTGCAGCGGTATCGAGAGTATGCAGAAGTTTTTCTGCGTCGGCCAATCTTCGGGACATGATGTTGATGTCGTCAGCGTACGCTGCTAATTGTGTTGACCTGAGGAGTAGCGTCTTGCTATTGCCAATATTCAAAGCCCGAATAGCGTATTCCAGTGCTAGGTTGAAGAGCGTCGGTTCCAGTCCATCGCCCTGTTACAGACTAGTGCGTGTTTCAAATAGATCAGTAAGTCTATTATGGAGACGGAGTTGGTCATCGTCATCTTTGTCAGTCGCACTAATTTTGCCGGTATACCAAATTGCAGCATGATTTTGTACAGTACTCCACGATCGATGTTGTCGTATGCCTGCTTGAAGTCGACAAAATTTGGTATACGTCTACGTTGTATTCCCAGCACCTTGGGAGTATCAGTTTGACCGTAAAGAGCTGATCGGTTGTGGAGCGACCAGGTCTAAAACCGCTTTGATATTCGCCAATGATTCGTTCTGCGTATGGCTTTACTCAATTTTCCAGAATTTTCGTCAAATTTTATAAGGTGTACAAACTAGTGATATGCCCCTGTAATTCTCACACCTCAGTTTATCTCCCTTTTTGTGAATTGGACAGATGATGCGTCTGCACCAATCGTCTGGGATCACCTCGTCCTCCCATATTCGCAGGAGTTATTGATGTATGGCATTAACAAGGCCCGTTCCACCGAATTTTAGCAGTTCAGCTGGGATCTCGTCAGCGTGCTTCGCGCTTACATATGTACATATATCCCTCCATGTGGTAACGCGAAATGGATTTTGAATTTTTTTATGGATAGTGCCTGAATCTTAAGGTGTGTCCCTCAGTGTCAACATACACTGTCGAACTCGAACACGAACCTAGTACAAGTTTACCGGTTTTCTTCACATCTATGTGAAGTGTGTGTGTGTGTCAGAGGACATTTGTACCAGGTTCGTGTTCGAGTTCGACAGTGTATGGTGACACTAACGCTTTAACTATCTATGATAAATTTTCAATGAGAGACTGACTTCAATTTCGCTGTAATTTGGCAGAATGTTGTTCACATGAAAACTATTAGTGGGTTAACACATGGCACTTAATAAGTTTTGTACAAAAAAATAACATTAGATTACTCTACTTCCAACTGAATTGCATTTAACTTTGAGGAAAAAAAACGGAGACGATTTCCATGTTTTTCTCATAGATTCAATTGCACTTTGTCATCAAGGGTTTCATATTTCTGCGCAAATGTCTCAAGTCCTCATTCCACCGACATAAAAAACCATCCCCATACAAATATTTTTCGATGATTTCGCTATACTGGGTCATGATCTTAAAAAGACAAAAGCAAAAAACGGTTAGGAAAAAAAAAAGAAAAACATTTTCAATGCAATCTAATATTGGGTGTGAAGGTCAAGATTAAAAATCGCCTGTTCATGAATTTACTTGCGTCAATGGGTCGATTACTATGAAATCTGGGCCCGCTGAAGAGCATACACATCTGTTTTGTGTACTAGTACAAGTATGCATGCGGGGCATCTTATCGAAAACATCAAATTAAAATGAAATAATTTATTTAAAATAAAATGAACATACTGTACATATACTTGTACATGTTAGCGTAGTTTGGGAGGGAAGCGTCAAAAAATTTATTCCAAAAATATCATCGGCAGACATAACCTCGACCCATCAAAATTTTGACATGGTACATCAAACAATATAAAGCATCAATATTTCTGAGTTAATTTGTTTGGGCGAGATTTCCAGTTACGCGAATCTGTTATGGTAATAGGCATTCAATAATGAAATCACACAGGGCTATCCTCAGCCCCATTGATACTAGATAAAATACATTTGTAATTTCACTTTCGTAGCCGCTATTTTTTCCCAGAATTGTGCGAATTTTATGAATTATCTCTCAGTAGTTTTGAATATGTAGCTGCGGTATTGATAAACACTTGACTTAAGGGGAAGATCATAGTGATTCCTGAAAATAATTAATCTGAAACAACACTCCATATTGAATCTAAATATTTTTATACAACATAAACCGGATTCCGTTGTTAAGTAACGTACAGAAATATTATTACTCAGTTGCCCTAACCCCTTGTGGGACATAACGCGTCAACTGTTCCATGTGGCCCAGTTGACGTTTCGTTGACATAAACTATGTAGTTTCGGAGAATGCAGTTGCTAGCATGCACTACCTCCGCTTCCCCATTAGCCGCCTACCTGCGACAAGTCGGGAGATGCTGTGGATTATTATTACCCCCCACCACGGGGGAAAGACAACACAAACATTCATGGCCATGAACGTCGCCGTGGACAAGATTCGAACCCGAAACGATGGTAGTCAAATAAGAGACTGATGCATCTACGGACTAAGCTACCAGTCGCCCAATACATTTTGAAAGGGTGAGCTTGGTTCCAGAACGTTATGACATTCCAGTGCAAGAATGTTCCAAATTGTGCCTAGGATATAAGAATATTGACAAAATAAGGGTTCAATATTAAAAATGAAACGAATCTATTTTACAAATTTTCTGCCCTATTTTAGGCTGACCTCCTTAAACAACCTGACTTGAAATCTTAAAATGCTTAGGTCTTTTTTTTAATTATACACGGTACATAACTCATTGTTTCCGATTTCAACCAGAGACCTTCAGACGATCTACTCCCCAGGTCGGCCCATCTAACCCAACAGACAGCTTGGATGTAGTGCAATAATCAAGACCCAATTATGGTTGTTTAAAATTAAATAGTCATTACTGTGTAATTGGTATCCACAATTTTTATGACTATTTCGGACGAAATCCAAAAACGCCGTCAACAACAACAAAACAGTGTAAACGCGTCAATACTCAACACGGTTACCATATAAACAAAATGGTAAAAACTTTCGCTTTCAAGAGATTTCGGTTACTTAATATGGTTTTGGCTGAATTGAAGATACCCAAAAGAAAACTCGATTTTTTTTCGGCACTCTGGCATTTCATATCTCGGACGCAGGTTATATGAAAAACGAAAGAAGCGGCAACAACAACAACTATTATTGTTGTAACCATGCTATGCCAGCAGCCATTATTTGACCTCTTTTGTATTACATAATCTTTTTGGCTCTTACTACGATTACGACTACTGTGGTGTATCTTATGTGACACAACCCATCATCATTTCAATTTTATAATTACGTCAACAAACGACCTTGCCTTTATCTGTGCCACGATATTACGTATTATCCAAAACAAAAACATTGCGATAATTCCAGTAAGCTACATGCACTTGTAATTTGATCATACATTGTTGATGAAAGTACAAGTCGCGTGCTCACATGGAAATATTTTTGAATCATCAAAACATATGTAATACAGGTGAGTAATGGCAGAGTCGTTGACCATAGGAAAAGTGGAGCAATCAATTGCACATTTTCCTATGGGAACTAATCAATAATGAATAATGAGTAATCGATAAGAACTTAGCAAGTAAGCATAAATTAAGTATAAATACTTGTTAACTATTAAGTAAAATACACAGTCGTTATAGCATACTTGACAAGTGTGTTATTACTAGAGTGCCTATCCATCTCGGCACCGAGACCACCAAAGGAGTGCCTATCTGGCGGCACCCGAAGGTATTGCCTTTAGTGGCATTGGCCAGTGGCATCTAGTTGTGCCGGCCCTCTCCTCTTGCCAACAAAAATTATAATTATTTCTTTCTTCTCTAACATGGCCCGTAGACGACAAAAATGGAAGCAAAACTTCCCCACATGGCGATCCTGCCCACCTCGACCGGAACTAAAGTAGTAGAGCAGTCTGAAGATGAGAAGCTGCGAGAAGTTCTAGCTAGAGTAAAATTTAGTATAGAGAAACAACGCCCTGAGAAGGAAAAGAAGAAAATATCGTTTATCAGCTGCGCCGCGGATACTTCTATCAACCGCAAGAACGGGATAGATACAAAGAAACTACTGGAGGAGTATACAGCAAAACCCCCAACAACAAACGAGATTCCACGGTACACACCATGTAAGATACCGAGCGGACCACGACCGATTACGTTAGAAGATTATAAGAAAAGAAAAACTGGAAGTGCAGAAGCCAAACTAACAACGATACCAACTCTGAAGAAACCGAAGAAGCGGAGAGGAGGCGTACAGGTACGAAACAGAAGATTAATAGGTGCGCTCAAGCGGGATATACAAGAGCGAACGACCCGAGATTGGCAAAGGGACCAAGAAATATACAACAGAATTGCAGATCTGGAAGCACAGACGTTCAGAAAGAAGAAAGATGGGAGGACAACAGTCGATAATCAGCAACGTAAATGAATACGAGATGACTACTTTAGCCTTAGTTATAATCATTATAATCTATTTTATTATAAATAAGAATTGTAAAAATTATATTAGACATAATATTAATAGAACGGTAAACATATAAAAAAAAAAATATATATATAAAATACAAAAAAAAAAAAAATTTAAAATAATATACCTTTCACTATAATATAATTGGGTATTTTTGTAATTTGATTTTTGATAATTTGAATTTCCACATAATTCCCATACTTTCACTAAAATTTTTTCAATTAACAATTTTTGTCGTCTTGGAATCCAATCCACTACCCAATGAAAGAACTGGTGAATGAGATCGATAGAATTTTGAATAGCATTCTAAAAAATCCAAATAGAACTTATACTAAAGAAACAATCCTTCAGAAATTAGAATACATTTGCGAACTTAAAAATAATTTTCAACAGGCACAGAAATCCAAAGAAACCATCACTATTGAGATTGAATTTAAAACCAAATTCCTCAAAACAGAACATCTATTGCAAAAACAATTAGATAAATACAAGATGGCTACTTTCAATATTAGTACGGCTTCGAAAGCTATACCAATATTCACGGGAAACTACAAGGAATTAGAATCTTTCCTTAAGGTTGTAGAAATTTTGAGTTCTTGTTTAGATGCTGTTGAACATAAAAAACTAATAGAGTTTACATATCACGTGAAATTAAATTCTATGGTAAGAACATCGGTTTGTGCAATAAGTGAACCAACAACATTTAATGAGTTATCTACTATTCTCAGAGAAAGATACAAGAGCTCACTTACAATACCTAAAATCCATACCATTCTTACAAACTATTCTCAAAACCAATTGTCAGTGACAAATTTCAAAGAAAACATTTTATCATTAATCGCAGAACTTAATAGCTTACAGATTAAGGAATTAGGGATTTCCGCATCAGAGGCTGAAAAGAAAGTCGTTACAAAGATGAATGACGTCTACGCCCTGAACATATTTAAAAATGGTTTGAATGAACAACTAAAAAGTACAGTGTTCGCTGCTCAACCAAAAACTTTTACAGATGCTGCAAACCTAGCATCAGAGCTTGAGAAAGCATACTCAAGTAATCAGGTCATGCAATATAAAAATAAGAATAATAATAATAAGGGACAAAACTATAGCAATAATAAAAATAATAACCAACGTAAAAATAATAATAACGCTGGTAATAAAAATAATACTAGGAATAATAATAATAATAATCAGAACTATAACAATAATAGTAACACTAGTAATAAAAATAATAACACTGGAAACAATAATAACAATAATTATAGACAAGGAAATAATTACAATAAAAATAGAAATACAAATAATAATGTAAATATTATAAATGACCAGGGAAACGTAACAGACCCGGAGATCGAAGAATAAGTAATAAAAATATATCACTTCCCTCCGGTTCAGATAAAAACATATATAAAATATCGGATAACCTAACCAATTATGTCACACTTAGAGTATTGAATGTTAAGAGAACATTCACATTCCTGATAGATACTGGAGCAGACATCTCTATATGCAAAGAGATCATTCCATTTGAAATCTCAACAGAAAACAGGTGTAGACTTACCGGAATTACTAATGGAGAAATTTTTTCATTAGGCACATCCAGTCTAGATTTCGCTTTTGACGAAAACAAACTAAGTCACAATTTTCATATTGTAGGCAACGATTTTCCGATTACCACAGATGGTATACTGGGAAGAGATTTCCTTATAAGATATATGTGTAAAATCGATTATGAAACTTGTACTATCAACATTTCTCTCAAAGGTGAAGAATTTACTTTACCATTAAACACAAAACCCTTGTGTATCAACCAGATACATTTACCACCCAGATCCGAAACCATACATCCAATAAATCTAAAGTTAGATGAAGACAGCGTCGTTCTTAACCAGGAAATTCAAGAAGGAGTTTACATTGCAAATTCCATCGCACCCGCGAGAGGAAATTGTCATATCAAAATCCTAAATACCAACAATGCTAATGTCTCACTATCAGCCATCAGAATAAAAACTGAACCATTAAGACTTTATTACGTTGCAAAATCTTCGCAACAAAATTCACTAGATCAAGAGAGATTAAAGAAACTCTTAAAATTACTAAATATAGAATTAAAAGACAAAAATGCGGAAGATTCTCTCATTAAGATATTCAAAGAGTACCAAGATATATTTCATCTTGATGATGAACCACTATCCACAAATAACTTTTACACACAAAATCTTTCGACTACCGACTCTAATCCAACATATGTAAAGAATTACAGACTTCCTCAAACACAACAGGAAGAAATCAATAGACAAGTTGAAAAACTGATGGATGATGACATTATTGAGCACTCAACTAGTCCATACAATTCACCATTATTACTAGTTCCCAAGAAAGGAACAAACGACACAAAGAAATGGCGACTTGTAGTTGACTTTAGGAAATTGAATACAAAAATTGTTAATGACAAGTTCCCTCTTACACGAATAGAAGATGTTCTAGATAAGGTAGGAAGAGCAAAATATTTTTCAACGTTAGATATGACTAGCTCTTTTCATCAGATCAGTTTAAATAAAAAATCAAGACCACTTACTGCATTTTCAACCTCTAATGGACACTTTCATTTCAAACGGTTACCATTCGGCTTAAAAATATCATCGAACAGTTTCCAGCGAATGTTAACAATAGCTCTTTGTGGCTTAGATAGCAACGCCTTCTTATATGTCGATGACATTATAGTCTTTGGTTGTAGTTTGCAAAATCATAATGAAAATTTGATTAAGGTATTCAAACGACTACAGAGATACAACCTGAAACTGAATCCTACCAAATGTTGTTTTCTAAGACCAGAAGTTGTATACTTAGGTCATTTAATAACTAAAGATGGTATAAAAACCGACCCATCAAAGTTCCATGTTATAAAAAATTATCCTACACCAAAAAATGCAGATGAAGTAAGACGATTCATTGCATTCTGCAACTATTATCGCAGATTCATTCAAAATTTCGCTCAAACAGCAAAATGTTTGAACAATCTATTGAAGAAGAATCAACCTTTCATTTGGTCAGAGGAATGCCAAACAGCATTCAACTCGTTAAAACAGAAACTGATGAACCCACCAATCCTACAATACCCTGACTTCGATAAAACTTTTATTGTAACCACAGACGCATCTGACTTAGCACTTGGTGCAGTACTTTCACAAGGTGAAATAGGTTTTGATCTACCGATTTCATATGCTAGCAAATCGCTAAATAAGCACGAAATCAACAAACCTGTGATTGAAAAAGAATTATTAGCAATTCACTGGGCTATAAACTTTTTCAAACCCTATATCTTTGGTCGCAAATTTATAGTTGTCACAGACCATCGACCATTAGTAGCTTTATTCTCTCATAAAAATCCCTCCTCTAAATTAACGAGAATAAGACTGGATCTAGCGGATTATGATTTCGAGATCATATACAAACAAGGTAAAACTAATACAAACGCAGACGCGTTATCAAGAATCAAAATTGATTCTGAAATGTTGAAAGAAATGATTCCAACGTCTATTGATAATACGACTCCAAGAACACTTGATATACTAGCTATCACGCGAGGTATGTCGAAGAAAAGTGATTTACTCTCTAACAAAGAGAATCAAACTGACAGTCCAGATGAGAGCATCACCCAACAGAAGCGTCATGAACTTCATATTTGGGAATGCACATCTCTATCGGACATCAGAAATATAAATAAATTGAAATTTATATTAGAACGCAATGGCCGCAATCATATTTCACAAACTGCAAGATATAGTGATAATCCACATAACTCAGGTTATCGGTCGGAGAAACTATCATCAAATATGCGTTTTGAAATAAACGAAAACGAGGTAATCGTAAGATACAGTGATAATCCTCACAATCCAGATTGTCTGATGGAGAAACTAGTATCACAAATGCGAAAACTCGGAATAATAGAGCTAGCGCTAAGTGAAAATGATGATATTTTCATGCTCTTTAACAAAACAGAATTTAAAGATAAATTCAATGAACTACAACAAAAGAATGTTGAAAAGTTCGCCAAAGGCCAAAAATATGATAGTGCACTAGAACAAACTCAAAATATTGAAAATTTCAAGCGTTCACAATTGAGAATTATAATTTATAAACCACCCATAAGAATAATCGATAGCGCAACACAACAAAAGCTTATCGAAGAATATCACAATACACCTTATGGAGGACATTTCGGAGTACGTAAGACAATATTAAAACTAAAACAAAAATTCGTGTGGAAAAATATGTCGAAAATGGTTAAATCCTTTGTATCAAATTGTTTGTCATGCAAAAGGAATAAACAAACCAGACACATTAAGGAAAAATTATAATTGTGGTGTATCTTATGTGACACAACCCATCATCATTTCAATTTTATAATTACGTCAACAAACGACCTTGCCTTTATCTGTGCCACGATATTACGTATTATCCAAAACAAAAACATTGCGATAATTCCAGTAAGCTACATGCACTTGTAATTTGATCATACATTGTTGATGAAAGTACAAGTCGCGTGCTCACATGGAAATATTTTTGAATCATCAAAACATATGTAATACAGGTGAGTAATGGCAGAGTCGTTGACCATAGGAAAAGTGGAGCAATCAATTGCACATTTTCCTATGGGAACTAATCAATAATGAATAATGAGTAATCGATAAGAACTTAGCAAGTAAGCATAAATTAAGTATAAATACTTGTTAACTATTAAGTAAAATACACAGTCGTTATAGCATACTTGACAAGTGTGTTATTACTAGAGTGCCTATCCATCTCGGCACCGAGACCACCAAAGGAGTGCCTATCTGGCGGCACCCGAAGGTATTGCCTTTAGTGGCATTGGCCAGTGGCATCTAGTTGTGCCGGCCCTCTCCTCTTGCCAACAAAAATTATAATTATTTCTTTCTTCTCTAACATGGCCCGTAGACGACAAAAATGGAAGCAAAACTTCCCCACACTACGACGCTGACGCACTACGGTTGTTATATTTCAATTGAGCTGTGATAATTACTTTTGGGATTTTGAAAGAGCCCAAAAATTTTTGCAAAATTCGCGCCGCTTATTGAATGTCGGGAAAGTGAAATATGTGTGTGAGGAGTACGTACCTTGAGCTTTGGGCGTGTTATGTGGAATAGCACTTTTTTCGGGTGCGACATAAAGTGGGTCATAAAAGTGGGTGGTATGTAGATTAAGTGAATGTTTTTATGCACAACCAGTTTGAAGACCTTTCTTCAGGCTGATCCGGAAAAAAGTCGGAAGATGTTATGCCATACTAGTTATGTGAAATTCTTAGTTTTATGTACCGGTTGTGAGAGATTAAGAGGTACCTAATGGACTAATCTGATGGACTAGGTTGATTATATCAGCAAGGTTGATTATATCCCGAAGCTTTTTGAATTGATTCTAAAAAAGAAAATAAAAGATGTTTTGGTCAGCGGGTTGATGTCGACATGACTTCCTTAAAGGTAGATCAACTTCAACAAATTTATTTTAGTTTCCTTTACTAAATTTAATGCTAACTCTATGGAAGACGGAATGCTGGTTGATGTGGTGTACACCGACTTCTTGAAGGTTTTCGATAAAGTTGATCACAACAGCAGTTGCTGAACATTAATGATAAAATTGATAAAAAACATTAGCTCTCCTAACTACAATAATTTTAATTCATGTTTATGCATGTATTTCTGGAGCGAATCCCTTCCTCAGGAACTTGGGAGTGATCGATAGCGCAGTGTGTTGAGGCATCAGTCTCATGTTTGACTATCGGCGTTTCGGGTTCGAGTCCAGTCCACTACGACGTTCGTGGCCATGGATGTGCAGGAGGTGCATGCTGGCAACTGCATTCTCCGAAACCAGTTTATGCCAACGAAATGTCAACTGGGCCACTCCGCTCCTACTGAAATCAAATCCTAATGAATTTTGTGTTATCAGAGATTCATATGACCATTGTTTTTGGTCCTTTTATACAACGCCTGGGAGTAAAAATGCAGTTGTGAGATATATTTATAATATCGCTGTCCCTTTCATTTCTTTTAGTACAATTATTAAGGTTTAGTGATATGAGGAGTAGTAGGCAGGTTATATAGTTTGCTTCCGGGCGAGGTAAAGGTGTCAACAAGTAATTGGACGTCTAACGAAATTTTACGGCCGCTACATAACTCAAATCAAACCTTCTATGTGGTGCTCAGCCTATTAAATAAAATAATATAAACAAGTCTCACACATATGAAGGCAATGTTTCAAATTTATAAGACAATAGTTCGACCTGTGTTAGGCCAGGGTTTCGGGACCTGTACCCTTATTCAGGTTTTTGAAAGAAATGTCAAATGCCTTTGGAAGGAGGTTTCTTCAACGAATCATTGTAATAACGCGCGAAGCTGACCAATAGCGACGATTGTATAGCCATGAACTGTACCAAATATTTAATGAATAAGAGGGCTCCAAATTCATCAATGTTCGAAAGCTACGGTGGGCGATGCAACGAATGGATAACCACAATACACATCCCACATATGTACCTGCACCTATCTCCAACTCGATAATATAAATTGGCATTGCCCGCGAATCATTCTTTTATAAATGTCATTAACTGTAATTGTAATTTTAATTAGTAATCGTATTTGCTGCCATGTCGGTTTCTGGGGTTGGTAAAAATGGCCAACTTCACAACGAACGGACTCCCATTGCGTTTTGAATTCCAGCCACATCCTATTATCATCATCTTTCAAATTATCCTTTTATGTTAAAAACGACTACGAGTAACTCATGAGATAACGTGATGTAATTTGAATAACTCTTTTTTATTTTATATTTTAATAATTCAAACGTTTTAAATGATTGTATAAACGTGAATCATGTGAAAGATACTTCCATCTTAATAATTACACCGTACCGTGGCCAACGGAGTGCGCGCCATTATACTTCCGGGTCTTACTTGGCTCTATTATCCACTTCCCGAAACCAAAACAAAAAGAAACCGAAATGCTTATTTAATGCCATGCGGTCTAAACAATTATGACCTGGTGGCACCTTAGACCCAATAGGTGCCTATGAATTTTAATAAGACCCCATACCACATGCTCATTATGTCATACAATGAAATTGTGAAGTAGGTGATATTTTAGTCGAAAATTAAAAAAAAACTCACTTTTTATGTGTCTGTCAGGGCAGTCGGCAAATGGGGAGTCCACTTCATGACTAACTAATTATTTATTTATTTAATTTTTGGTAATTAAATAGGTGAACGTGAGCTTGGAGGCTCGTTCTGTTCATTTGCATTGAACTTCCAAATTGGGAATTCAATTGCATTACAGTATACATCAGCATATGAGTCAACATTAAGCTGGTTAAAGAGTACATACTTGATGTTGAGAGCATTTGGTTAAAGGTTAAGGGAACATGTTTGTCATGATTGAAGAGTGAGATACAAGGCTAAGTAAATACAAAGATAATCACAATGTTTTAGAAAAGGACCGTGCACACGTCACGCGCCTAAGGGGAGGAGGAGGTTTCACGATTTGTGACGAAGTGTGACATGGGGGAGAGAGGAGGTCTACCGATAGTCACGACGTCACATTATCGGAATTTATATCTCTATTTTTTCATCCAGATTTTATTCGAATTCTTCCTGTACTAGTCTAGTCTTCCCAGCATAAGAAGAATATATACTACACATGTATAAGATTTTTGCGTAAGTTAAATTGGAAACATAATACAGTGAAATCTCTCTTAACGGGAATCCATCAGTGACAAATAATTTGGATTTGGACTCGAGAGTATCTGCTAAAGGGGAATTTCACTGTATGTGCCAGTACTTTAGTATTTTTTTCCCATCAATGCCAACAAATCGGAAAGGGGAACTCAGAAATATGGTTTCCACTTACATAACTCATTGATTCCAATGCTTGTCCTGTGGTTGAGCCCAAAAAGCTTTTACTTTTAATGTCCCTATTGGTGGGTTCTCTGTCGAGGCGGAATATGTCGATCAAGAGGCTCATACAAACGCCACGTCTCGCCCTATAACAATTGGCGTCCAGGAAAAGATGGAAATGGCGCTTTCTTTTTTGCTAACAATATTTTTTAATACTCTAAGGATTCACAAATCTTAAAAGCTTGTGAATGAAATAGAATTATCGGAACATTCCTAGTTGACCTGGCACCGCACAGTGGTTCGCGTCTTTTACCGATAGTGGGTTTTAATTTGAGATGGTTTTGCACTCCCCTTGCATAGGCTCGGTTTGCTGCGCGAGTTACGCGACTTAAGGTGTTCATACCTTCATTACACCGCCCTAGAACGCTAGCTTCGCGCCCTATAAGCTACAGCAGTAAAAGCATTATTAGCTAAGGCGCGAATCACGATGCGTCGCGTCGCCCGGTGAAATCAAAATACACCGAATAATCAATTAGATTGAATTTTATTATTAAGTAAATCAAAATAAATTCAAACGTAATATTCAAAACACGACAGTCCTCAATTTTCAAACTATTTTCTGAGAGTCCTTCAAGCAACAGATCTTTTAGCACTTTACCTGTAGAATCTGTCACATGCTTTAACCTTACGAAGTGTTCTTTGAAATGGCCGATCCTATCCTTGATCTACACAAATGTCATTGTGAATGACATCTTTCCTGAATGGCTGATATCTGGAGTGTAATCCAATAAAAATAATGTAAAGTAATAACGAGTTCTGAACTTTTTGGTGTATATTTCTTAGGATGTTGTCGCTTAAGGGATTCAGTCGATTTCACTTCCGGAAATGCGGCGCAGCAATTCTAAAATATCCAAAAAGTTTCCATTGTTTCTTGTGAACAGCTTGTCAGACGAGCCTCAAAAAAGCCTAGTTATGTCGGCCCAAATACGATTGCTGCGTTTCATTGAACAATCCAGATTAGAGCAGAACAACTATTGCACGCATTACACTAACAACATTGTCCTGGATAACTCTGGATGACTCTCGATGAGCAGCTGGTGCGAAGGCGAATTCGTAAGGTTGAAATATTCCAAATCGCTACGGGCAATGCAGTTCTCTTATACAGTTTGGGAGCCACATGGAATTCATTTTCTGACAATAAAGTGTTGATTTTGTGTAATTATATGCAATAGTAAAAAACAGACGTTTAAATGCTAAATAAACCAATATGCACTCCAAGCAAAGACACATACCATTTTTCTCTTCGCTGCTCAAATATGTTCTACATCGTTTTTTTCGAACCAGTTGTTCTGCTCTGATCTAGACTGTTGAATAAAGTACAGCTATTAACTATTATCGACACCAGATATTTGAAAATAATTTTCCAGTCATCAGTTATTGGCTATTTGAATCGCTACCTTAGTGTAAAGAAAGCCTGAAAATACACTCTGCCCATTGAAAGGTTGCTTTTAAGGCCGAATTACATGCAGACGGCATCCAGGCGGCTAAGGCCCGACGTCGGGCTGTCGCGCCACGATGATGATGACATGCAGACGGCTAAACGGACGGACGGTAATATTCTATTGATCGACTTGTGATCAATTATTCTCATTGAGAGTATCTACACTAGGAACATTTCTTCCGTGCACAAAACCAGTTTTGTGGCTGTCTAGACGAAGCTCAACGAAATGAGAACAACTTGTATACATGTAGGGCGTTTTCAATGTATTGATTTTATGGAAAAATGCGAAACGTGCGTGAGTTAGTTGAGAACAATGGTTGTGCTTGAAATTTTCGATCACAAGTTTTGTTCCCTTCATGCATGTAGCCTACAAAAGCCGGTTTTGTGCCGGAACAATTGTGCCTGTTGTAGACAGCCCCAATCGCAGTAAGTTCGGCACACACAACGTTTGAGCTTTCTCCCAAATTATATAAATTATGAGCACTTGCGGAAAAAAGCCGGCTAGTGTGTGCAAGCAAACGCTTTCAAATTTCATTGCTCTCCGCGAAGAGCCGAAGCACACGATGTTTACATAGCTTATAATGGATATGTTCGCTGACAATCTCCGCAGATCTATTTGATCCTGCGTAAAGGTCGCCACCCATTGACGAGCACAACCACGACCAAACTTCCATCGAACCATCAATTTCATAGAACGTGTGGAAAAAAAATTCCCCCTATTTCCACCGTTCTATGATATTTGATGGTTCGATGGAAGTTTGGTCGTGGTTGTGCTCGTCAATGGGTGGCGACCTTAACGTCTTTAATCTACAACCTTTTGATAAATTTTGCGTGGTGAACAATCAAAGGGGAAAGAATTGGTTGCCATTGAATAAAATTGTAAACAATTGAAATCATGAACGTCTGCCCCTGAACCTGAAATAATACCCAAAAATTAATGCGTCCGTCCGTCCGTCGCATCCAACGGTCGGCATGTAGTTTGGCCTTTACGTGTCCCGACGATTTTTCGTGCTCTTTTAGGCGAAATTCACACACATGACACCGCGCTGCACGACGCAGCCACGCACAATAGCCAAGCATAGTCGATCGTATCGCATGCTGAGCGATGAGTGTGAATCCGCTCATTTGATGCTGTGTATCTCGACTGAAATTTCAAGCAGTCGTGCAGCGCGGTGTCGTGTGTGTGAATTTCGCCTTACGCTTTCGTGGATCCGCTTCTAGTCCCGAAAAACTAGGTTTTGTATATAAACTCGAACTTTTGGCATATAGTGTTTAAGATTGAAGCGATACTTTTGACTTTTCTCCAGGTATTAAAATTTTATCAAGATTGAGCCTAGGCTTGTGTAGAGCTTGTGACGATTTGAGACAAGGAGGAAGGGAGGGGTCATAAATGGGTAAAAATCGCATGACGCATTATGTGCACGGACCCTAAGCAGAAGTTCGAAAACATTGTGGATGGGTTACTGCAGACTAAACATACAGGTGAAATAGTTCTTCTGTATGACTATGAGCCCCCACCATCAAGTGGATTTCCACATTGGGCAATGGAAACGAACCTATGTTCTATGTCTAAAGTAAACATTAAACCGACGCGAAAAAATTCACAGCGGAAAATTCCGCGGCGGATTCGCGGCGTAGTGTGGGCATCCTTGTAAGATACCGTGTCAGATTTTTGACACAGCGGAAATTTCCGCCGCGGATTCCCCGTGCGATTTTTTAGCGTCGGTCTGGTGATCACTTAAAGCTTTTATTTTATGATGCATACACGGTACGTTCGTACAGCATAATGCGGAATGCACTAGAGCGTGGGTATGCAAAAACTTTGCACCCAATCCTCTCCAGGTGCAGAAGCAATCTGCTGATGCATCCAAGGTAGGATATGTATACGCCTATGTTAATAACTTGTTAACGAGTTTGCAAAGCGGTTCAACAAGAGTTGCTTAATAATCGCATTAGGTTTTGAAATATTGAAAGTACCTTCGATATACAGGAAATCAACCATCGTGTGTTCCTTTTGATCAAGAGATTTTTCAATGTAACTGACCAAAGAATGCAGCCGTATCCACCGACTTACTTTTCCAATATGCATGTTGCGATGCGACATGAATTCATTCATTTCATTGACGGAATGGTATTTCATTGATGGATATCATTCAGTCTCTCTAATAGTTTCTTCATGGGTGAAGATTGACTGATGGGTCTGAGGTCGTTAGGAGACGCATGCGATCTTCTACCCGTTTTCGGAATAGAAATAACCCGAACTACTCTTCAGATGCGAAGGAACATATACTAACTTAAAAGGTTCGAAGCTGGACATCGACCACAAAATCATCTCACGAGACAGGATGGATGCACTGCCACATGGCGATATGCGATAAGCGAAGAAGTCTCCAAGTGAGGCAACAACCGAACTTTCTGGGAAAAGTGTGTCAAGTGTTCTCTTTACTCGAAGATGTCCATGTCACATCCTCTTCTTGAAGGAAACTTGAGATATATGGATTTTACGGCAGGATTTTTCGCAATCTAGAGGTCTCATAGGACCCTTCGATACATTCGCAAAAGCTTTTCCATGCATTGCGTTTATCAGCTCTTAGTCAATTCCTCTCCAACCTCGAAGCCTTAGTTTTATTGAAACTTCTCCTACACACAGTCATACAAGAGGTAGCAGGACACTATGAAGGCACCGCCGCATTCATAGCGACTGCCAAAATATTTACCATATCGTCCAGTCTCTGGGCTCACGTAGTAGTGTTGGTAGCCCTTCAGAAAGAGCATGACGATACCTAGGCGAGTATGTCTTTCTGCGATTTATAGTATGTTGAATTGCTTCAGGACGCCCGGCAAGGCTGAACTGAAGGTATCGGTAATCAGAGGAGAAATGTTCTGACAATACTCTCCAGTCTCTAATCTGACGCAAGAGGGATAAATACTTTACCTCTACTGAAGAGAATAGTTTTCTTTTAGCAAAAACTTACCCATCGTGAAGATATTTTGGTTTTCCCTTCTTCAGCTGGTCTGGTACTTGGGGAAATGAAATGAAAAACCAACGAGGGATTATGCTATTTCCGAAAAAGAGGTTGTCTGATACAAGCTTCAAGATTGAATGATTGATTGAATACTTTAAAATAATCAAATTGAGGATCTCCAATTTTTTGTCGTAATTTCTCGTTTTCCATAAGTACTACAAGGGAACCATAGCACTCATTGCCAACATATTATGCTAAATATTTTCATCACTTTGATATATTGAAAATGTCAGCGGGCAGAACACATAAACCGCCCACGTACAGGTACATTACATTTTTGTCCAAGGGAATAAAAAAACTCAAAAGATTAAAGTGGCCGAAACATTTTGTCGGATTATTTTTTTGGGGTCCAGCCAGCATAACGAGTTTTTCGAGCATTCACCTGAAGTGTGACTTCATATGGCATTTCGCAAATATCATACATATAAATGCCTATTAGCCTCATAGGTAGTAGTATGCAGAAAATGAATATAATCGTACGTAGTATTATAAGTATAAAATAACAAGGCGAAGCAACACATGCCCGCATATATAATTTGCAATTCATTTTAATAAATAATAAGAGATCCAAGCTCCATGCCAATAGCGTTTTCAATTTCATTGTGCAAAGTGTCTTTACCGCTCATGAAAAGATACATTCATTTACATACTAATACTCTGAGCTTTTTCGATTCAATGAGATATGAATCAGAGTAATCAAAACAGATATTCGTCAATAATGTTTAGTATGTATTATGTTTACTAGCCAAGTTTAATTGGAGATTTATCCAATTCCTGTTTATTCCAATTCCATGCAAGCGTTTATCAAAGCCACGGGGAATTACAGTCTCTGCACAATTCCATTCCGTACCGTACCATGACGTGACGTTTACAGAACTTCCGAGAATATTCTCTTCTGGAAATTCGCATGGTAAAACTGCTAAAGGTGAGACATGGAAACAGACTGAAGTATATTGCTAATTCACTTAGCAAGATTAGCTGGTAGTAGTGAAATAACGAATTCTAAAATATTGTATTTTTAAAGTGACGACAACTTTTGTAAGGTCATCAGGAATGGGTGACATTATTTAAATTCATTACTTCTGGTGTGTCTGTATCTGGTTTCAAGAATATCGTCTGACAAGTTGACAAGAATAATTAATTCCAAAAATGAAATTTATGTCGTTATAGAGAAAAGCAGGAAGATGTGTAAATTATGGTCTTAAAGCCAATTAAATCCATGGCGCTTCAGTAAACTTGTTATCCAAAAGAATTGTAAAAGTACGGAAGTAAAATGTTCTGTATAATTTGATCACGTCCGTTCCGCTGGGGGTGCTAGCTGTACCACCAAGTATCGATATAAGACCTATTGCATAATTAGATGATAATTAGTTGCTAATTAGTTGCTAAATAGTTGCCAATTAATTACTCTAGTCCGATTAGCTATACAATTGATGGTTTTATGTGGGAATGTTAGCGTAACGTTACGCCATCAGAAAGTACATATCATGAAAGTGATAATTATTTTCTAATTTATTGCTCTATTACGGAATTTAATGCTCCTGCCGAATTGCCAGGATAATGCTTTTTGCATGGTAGTAGTAGCGTAACATTAGGCTAGCATCCCCACATTTTAGTGCAGCATATATATGACTTAAATTCAATTTGTTACTCTATTCCAGAGTTTATTGATCCTGACGAATTGCCAGGATAACGTTTTATGAATGGTAGTGCTCGCAAAACGTAACACCCCTACTTCTTAGTACGGCATATATCAAACTCAAATTCCATGTATAGTGAAAGTGATAATTATTTTCTAGTTTGTTCCGTTGACGGTCCATACGGAACGAGGGCAAACCATCATCCTACAAATCAACAAGGAAGACATGATTTACCCTCGATTTGGGAAAATGGCGTGGGATTTAGGAAGTGTGCCAACGAGGTGGAGAAGGAGTTAGAAACTCTGACCGAAGCGGCCGATAACATTAGGCTAAACGAAAATGAGAGCGAATCTAAGACGGATGATCCAGACTCTACTCTAACAACCGCAACACTAATGAAGTAACCTTAGCGTTATGCTAAAGGATTGTGTATTTCTGTGGAGGGCCACATCAACGGACTCTCAATAAACAAATACAACATTATAAGCTATCGGAAGGAGGACAGACTGCGGACAGCCATCATGTCAAGGAAAAGCCTTAATGCCCTTCTAGACTCTGATAGAAGCACGAGTGACCTGACAGTTATACATGTGGAGGGCGCTCAAGGACGATCCCTTATGCTCGCATCAGCATACATGGTTCACGATAAAGCCGCGCCACATTGCTTGAATACGCGACTGGAAGGAAAGCGAACATAGTGATAGGCAGCGACACTAATGCACACCACACGATATGGCGAAGTAAGGACGACAACAAGAGAGGTGAGTCACTACTACTTTTTCTACCCAACTATAGTTTCAAAATAGCAAATCGTGGAGGGGAGCCTCCTCATAGGAGACCTACTTGCGAGAACGTACTAGATGTAAAGCTACACTCAAACTATGATACGTGCGATGTCCACAACTGGAGGGTTCTGGATAAATCCTCATTCTTGGGCGATACGTACATAAGCTTTGAGGTAGGGTTCACAACCATAAATTAAACGAAGAAATACAGAAAACCGAACTTTCCAGTCGAAGCCTTTTTAGACTCCATACCTTAAGGCTGTCTTAATGCATCCTTAAACTTTCTTAAGGCTATCTTAAGCTTCTTTATTTACCTCGAGGACAAACAAACAAATTGCCACCTTAAGGCTATCTGAATGCATCCTTAAGCTTTCTTAAGACTACCTTAACCTGTCTTAAAGTTACCTTAAAGTTTTTTCTTGCCCTACGTAGGTAAAACAGTACTAATCGAAAAATCCCAGAAATAGCCGGCGATTAGTGTAATTTTATCTCGGCGACGAAACCGAGATGAGCCATCGAATACCGTTATTGACAAGTTAAGTAAAATAAACCTTTTCAGGTCCTTACTCTAAGGTTAAATTAAGGCTTTTTTGATCTAATATCATTGAGAATTCGGTGACCAATATGGAGTCGGTGTGATTTCATTCAGTTATTAAAATCGGCAATTGAATTAGCGCGTGGTGCAGTTAGTCACAAACCACAAAACCGAAAAACTTTTTTAAAGCATAAATAAGGTCATAATCGTAAGGTAGAATTAAGGTTATTTAAGACTACCTTATGATTTTTAAGATGTATCATTTTGTTTTATTAGGCAGGATATTTCGCGCCCCTACATAATGACGCCCTGTTCAAATGCTCAGTTTGCACATATCGTAGAGCCGGGTCTGGAGAGAACAATAAATGCCCTTTGCGTGCTTGTGATGCATTGCATGCCGAATGCATCGTGCACACTTGCTACTAAAGTAGTCAGCCTAAGCTGCTCCTGTATCGGACGTATGGACAAAAGATAGTAACTTTGATCGCCAACGGTGGTTTATAACTATTTTATGTATCAATTAAATCTTGAAACTAAAAAAAAATTTTTTTGGATACAGGATACTTCCTTTACTAGTTATTGGCTATTGCGAATTTGGGGCACCACTTGTGTCGCGATTCAGTACGCGTGTTCAATCACAATACTTTCACTGTACATTTTCAACACCGAACATATTTGTAGAATACATCAAGCGCCGCATATATTGTACGAGTATCTATGATTCGCGCTTTTTGAAATTTATTCTAATGTTGTGCAAATGGTTGATGGAACTCATTATGAATTCTAAAATGTTGTCTTTGAAGGCCTCGAGAAGTTTTCGCGTCGCGACCATAGCGTAAGTATGGCGCGACTTTATCGACATTTTTAGATTTCAATTTCAATCAAATGCAACGACATACAACATTAAAATTCTAAACAAAACACACAACACAAATGAATATAGCATTGATTCTTGATGAAGACTTCTGGAGAGAGGCTTAGAATTAATTAGTTGGCTGTAAAGGTCCTTCGCCGTTCTCTTGCCGAGTGTGATTTATGTATAATGAGACATTAATTTTGACATAAACTCATTTGCTAAAAATTCAAATTTAAATTTGTTTTAACCAAATAGATGTGACAGATCAGGTAGGTTTCAGCTGTAAAATATTAAGTGGTGGCTGAAGTACGACTTGTCAGAACTCAATTAGCGCAGTAGGCGCCGTTTTGAAGCCACACATCTCGTGAAAATCGTTATCTGATGATGATTGGAATTTCACGGGATGCTAGGTTGCCTAGATCCAACCAGAGGAGAAAGGCCTTGCCCAATGCACGGGTCTGATCCTAGCAAGACCCGGGCATTCGCAAAGTAAGTGGGTGAGGATACCTTTTTATATTTTCACGGATGTGATAGGGTATATTAACTTTGCCATGAAGTTTGCAACGCACAAAAGGAAGTATCTCCGACCATATAAACTTTATATATTCTTCATCAGTTATGATGAGGCGAGTCAATTAAGCAAAAATTCGTCTTTGTGAGAAAAACTTTTTTATTTCTAAAGATATCATTTTCAAATTTCACACTAATAAATAGTATCTCTAGTCAAATCACATTTCTGAATTTAGTTGAAATCTGACTACTCTATCATATAGCTGTCATAGGAACGACCGTTCCAAAAGCAAGTTTTTGTTAGAAAAACTTTTTTATTTCTGAAGATATCTTTACGAAATTTCATATTATTCAGTCATATAGACTGCTAAGTCACGTTCCTAAATTTGGTTGAAATCGGCCCACTATTTCATGTACCTCTCATAGGAACAGTGAAATCGGAACAAATTTTACCATCAAACACAACGAAAGTATGATACCCTTCACGCCAAGCGTGGCTAGCTAGCCAAGGGCTAGCTTGTTAATCCTCATTTCCCCCTATCCCGATTGCGTGATCGCCAATAGGCCAATGTCCCGTAATGATCATCGTAAGCCTGGCGACATCTCTACGTGATTTGCTCATATGCTCAGAGATTTTCTTCCCGTCATATAGGGCTTTATTTTCCTTGATAAGGCACAGATGAACAGATTCTGCCATTCGGAATCCGCAATGTGAAGGTAGTGAGAGGAGATACTCTTTACTCTTTACAGCTCTTAGCGGAATGTAAACAGGTTCAGCCTGAGAGCTCTCTAAGGCGGCGGCGCTTCTCCTGGTCTTCGTTGCCCTCAATGTTTCTGTGACCAGGAGCCCAGAGTAGGGTAATATTGAGCCATCGTGTCGGCAAATTAACTCCTTCCCACATTGCTCAACAAGCTTTGAGGATGAACTTCCCGAGTTCAGTTTCAGTGGTTGATAGCGGCTTGGCCGTTTGACCGAATGACGATCTTGTGGTTATTTGTTGTACCTCTGAGAGTGCGACAAGCTTTCACGATTGCAAGCGTTTTCGCCTGGAAAATTTTGGCATGATTTGGGATGCGGCAACACTCCGAGATATTCAGTGAGTCAGGAAAGATTCCTGCACGGACGTTGCGGTCCATTTTGGACCCGTCGGTGACGTGATGTGTGTCGTCGAAGTCTTTCACACTCCTGGGTTGACGTCCAGCTCACAGCTTGTCGCCCAGGCGCTCGCCATACGCAGAGCCCTTTCCACGATCTGATTTACCACGAAGAATATGAATATGCTTCACACTACAATTGTCTCATCTTCGTGTATGCGACCACTTTCACCCCTTCTCTGTCAAGCCTTGTTAGGATTTCATTGATGACAACTAGCCAAAGTAGCGCGGAGATGAGCTGTTCCTCTACATACAAATTTGGTTAAGCGACTGCTTCTCAAGTTGGCATGAATAATTCTGGGTCTTAGCAGACTTAGTTTCCAGCTATGCATCCCTGTTTCGAATCTCAAGTCTGATAGGGCGTCGTGAATAGGTTCGGTGCTGACGTCGTAGAAGGCAGTGGGTGTGTTCATGGCGAGGAAAGCGGATAATGCGTGTTGCTTCCGCCGAAAACTCTGCTCCATGGTGGGCACCATGTCATGGAGAGCCACTTCTGTGGATCTACCCTTGAGGTAGATGTGGGCCCATTTATAGTTAAAAAATTCAACAAATTTAATTTCATATTAGTCCAATATACTCGTGTATTAAAGATTCAGTTTGTTAAAAGCTGAGAGCCACATTTGGAATTGCACTACATTACCTTATTTCTCGTATGTCCGATGCACCACAAGGTGATTGATACTCTCTATAGTCTATACCTAGGCACATAAATCACAAAAATAACAGAGGGCGTAATTGAAGCGCGAAATTGATGACAATTTTTATTGATGCAAATTTTGGTTGTATAAAAATCTCAATTCAACTTGACCTCTGCATTTATGTGTCTTTATAAATTAGAATAAACAAAATGTGCATTGGTAACAAAATTCTTAGTCTCACGTTTTGTGAACCTAAAAGCACGGATGTAAATTTTAAAACTATGTCATAAATGTACCAACTATTTCCTTACCTGTTACTGATAACACGTTTGGGACCACCTCATTTCAGCACGAACTATTTTTGTATATATGTACATATATACATACCTACTGCAAACAAATCAGTCCCAGTCATAATGTAGAAAGTAACGTGAATCTTTTTTTACTGATATCATTACCAACACGAACTATTATTGCCTCACAGATAAACAATGAATATTTGTATACTCGTGTGCTCGTCATAATAAGTGTAATGGGCGTAAATGCAAAAATTAAAATAAGTAAATAAGAATTTCTCCATTCAGATTGTGACGAGAGCCTCCATCAATTAGGAAAAGTTGAAATGATGTTAAAAAAAATAGGTGAGTCACTGATAAGATGCTTGTTCTCGTATAATCTGACAATGGTAATGTTAACAAACTTTTTAATGACACGAAAGCGAACTCATTGCTAATGAATTGGGAATTTTCGTAGTACGCGAAATAAAAAATTGCAAATTATTTTTTGATAACCCCTGACAAAATTGAATTGCATTTTATTTAAAGCAAATTCAATTTTATTTAATGATTAAGGATAAGCAACAGGCTTTCCAGAACGGAAGAACAAGACTCGATATACAAGTAGGCAACAAATGAACAGTAAACCCATAAAATGTACTTTGCATATTTTACATTGTTACAAGTAGATCGGGTGCAGTTTCTTAAAGCCGCGTTCCCATGGAGCGACAAAAGTCCATCGAAAAAGTCCAATGGGATATAAACCCGTTGTCGTTCACACGTGTCAACAAAAGTCTTTCAAAAGTGAAACACGTATTTCACATATAACTAAGGAAAATTCCTGGTTCGCAAAAATTAGGAGAATTCTCTCTATTCGGTTAGAGAGAATTTTCACAAGAGTCAAGAAATTTCCGCTGTGCTCAATTTCCCCGCGTGGGCTCTAGGCTCGTGCCATCTAAATACCGCAATTAAGGAATTTAAAAAATTCCCTTTAAGCGCAGTACATAGAGAGTTCTCATAATATTCGCAAAACATTTCAACAATTCGTTGAAAATCACATCATATCGGACTGTTCAGAGTGGAGCGACAAAGTATTGTTACCGAGACAATACTTTGCTGTTCGACTTTGCTGTCTGTCTTTCAACGCTGTTGAAAGTGCTTTTCCCACGAGGAGATTTGTTAGCTTCTTGTTGCCCGACTTGTCTCTTTCAACAAAAGTCGCCTCGCTGCTTTAGACAGACGTAATACGTATATGTGATTGCATCAGAAAAGACGGTTAAGTGGAAATCTGAAGGCAGTGGTCAGTGGTATTTACTGCTAAATAATTGAAAAAATGATTAACCACATGCGATAGGTTAATAGCTATCTAACTGATCGTCATCCATAAGTATTTATGGCGCCTACAGCCACCAAGCAGCATACTAACCAATTGACAAACATTAAAAATAAAGTATTTACCTTTCGTTCGGAATCGGGACAAGGGTTACGAAGTGTACACCTCATTTCTGAGATAGATTTGACTGGCAGATGGTAAATAGAAGGTGACATGGTCATTATCACACACGTAACCTCTTTACTGTAATAACTTTTTATCAAATTAATGTACTCATTCACACCTAAGTCGACTGGAGGCCGGCGATAAAAGCAACTGTTTGAATATGTTTGCGACAGGAATCGAGTCTTACTAATATTTGATAGGCCCTATGGACCACCATAAAAATCAATAATTACAGTACAGCCTCATTTGTTCTTCTCATAGCAACAACGCAATTTCTTCAAATTAAACCTCCTGACAATAGCAATAATGTCAAACTGACCCGAATGTTACAGGAAAACACGGAATATTCAAAACAATGATCCACGATTAAATTGGAGTTAACAAAAGGGTAAAGATTGATGGGAGAGGAGGGAGGAGGGAAAGGGGGGGGGGGGAGGTATGCTGGTCGCTGACTATACTTTCTATAATTAATCAGACAATTTATTATCAATATTTTCTACTACGCAAGCTTGCAATCTGCAATATCGTCTTAACATGAATGGTTGAGCATCTCCAAGAGTAGGACAGTTCATGGGACACTACAAAACCCACGGACTGCGGGCGTAGCCCTCTATTTTCCGGTTTCATTTAACGGTTGACATCGAAGAAGCGGAGTCCTTGTCAACTTTTGTTAATTTCGGATGAATTTCCTTAGGGGTTAATCCATCCAAAACGAAGAATTTTATGACGGCACGATATTCAAGCTGAGAACGTCCGTTACGCTGGCACCCCCACCACTAAGTATCGATATCAGGCATAGTGCATAATTAGGTGCTAATTAATAGTTCTATTCCCGAACTTATTGCTCATGCCGATTCGCTAAAATTGACGATTTTATTTACTTTTTTATACAACATCTATCGCATCGAAATTAGATGTAAAATGAAACCCATAATTAATTGCTAATTTGTTGCTCTATTCCGGAATATATTGTTCCTCTTGGATTGCCAGGATAATGTTTTTTGAGCGCACGCTAGCATCCTCACTTTTTAATGCGGCATTTATCGTCTACAAATTGAATGTAAAACGAAAACCATAATTAATTGCTAATTTGTTGCTCTATTCCTGAATTTATTGCTCCTGCCGATTTGCTAGGATTCCAGCTTATATATGTAGATAACACCATATTTATATCCCCTTGTACTATCCCCACTGACACAATTTCTAAAATGATGCATAATGAGAGTAACAAATATTTGCTAATTTGTTGCTCCATTTCAGAGTTGCTCCTGCCGACTTGCCAGGATAACGTTTTTGGTTTGGTAATGCTAGTCTGACGTCATCTTAGCAACCCACTTCTATAGAGAGCCGCCGCCATCTTGAAAAAAATCGATTAATTGTTTGGCTTGTCCCGTTTTATTTAAAAAATGACTTCTAAATTAGTTTGGCGTAAAACTTAGCAAAGCTTTTCTAAACTAGTGTTAATTATCTTTTTTTACTATCAATTTTAGATTAAATCGAATCTTATAACTGTTATACTAGCCGAGATCGAGCTATCAAAGCTGAAATCGCTTCAGAGACATTTTGGCAATTTTGTTCACAACCACACTGAAGTTAGGTCGAATTGAAGAAGAGTTTTTCACTTGGAAAATGCGTTTTAAAGAACTGTGTACTGTGAGCTGAACTTGTTTAATTTTTAGGTAAAATTTGCTGTTTTGATAATGCGTAACTCTTAAGATAATAGATTTACAAAAACTCGTCGTATGCAAAAGTGATAGAAAATGTAATCTACTTTTTCTAATATAATGTTTTTCTCTGAGATGCATTATTAAAAAGATATGTACAATAAACTAAAAAATGGCCAGAAATTCTGTGGTTTTTGGAGAGCCACATGGAATGCACAAGGAGAAGAAAGTCTAAAGCTTGGATTCCGAACTACGGGAGCGACCTATACAGCATATCAAAGAATTAGAACTACTGAACCTTTTGCAATGTAAATTGGGGCGACCGGTAGCGCAGTGTGTTGAGGCATCAGTCTCATGTTTGACTACCGGCGTTTCGGGTTCAAATCCCGTCCACGACGACGTTCGTGGCCATGGATGTACAGGAGGTGTATGCTGGCAACTGCATTCTCTGAAACCAATTTATGCCAACGAAACGTCAACTGGGCCACATGGAGCAGTTGATGCGCTATGCCCCACAAGGGGTTAGGGCAATTGAGTCTATTCCTGGACTACTAGCTTTGTCGTGGAAGAAATTACACTGAGTGTTGTATTTTAAGTGTATAAATTAGATAGTGCTATAAGTAATTTAAATATGTTAACTGCAACATTGATGGCTTTTTTCCATACTGAATCCTTTACATTTGATACTCACCATGGAGCTTGACAGTCTCGAATCCCGTATGACCATTCAGTACATGCAACCGTTTCCGTAGAGGGGTGTTTGCACTCATTTCCAATTTTTTCGCCAAAATATAACGCAAAACAAAGGCAAATGTGAAAACTGCGGAAGCAACAAACTATTCTGTTTTTTATTTAACGTTACATCAAACGATTTGTGAAATTATTTGGTTGGTTGTTGAACTTTGAATATCATTCTAACCGTCTCTAAATTGTTAAAGGTCACAAGCGAATCAATTCAGAAGTCCAACGTTCAATTTGTTATTATTTACTGTGTTTGCTTTCGTAAATTAGTCAATTTAATAATTTTCATATTTTGCAAACTGCAATTATGGGGAAGAGCTATTGTAGATTGCTCTTTAAACATATTATTAGTTTTGGCTGTCATCGTTTTGTAATCAATTACTGTGGAGCTCAAAATAAATTGAAAGCTGCAGGAAACTGTTTCATGTTTTTCTGATCTTATTTGTGGATGATTTCGAAGATAATTAATACATTTACTGTCAAATAATTTCGCAGAACAAAAAGTTTGATATATAGGTAAATTATGAGATATGCTGCAGTTTTGAAGTGTAAACCTCAAGCGCAGGAAAGGTTGTTGAGACATTCACCCCGGTTGAGTGTCTTATGGTCTGAAGTAGAATAAGGTGACTAATTAAAGTCCAAGCATCAAAATATTTCGGAGACTATTTAATCATGGTACATATGTTGATATCTTTCAATTCCTTTTATAAACGATACTTCAATAGGAGGAGGTCGATGGGATTGCCACCGTCAAAGTAAGACTCAACAGAATCAGGACCTAGTGTTATTTATAGTATTAGCGAACAACTCTCCTATTGGTCACAGTCCTTATAGATTCTATTGTATCATGGCCTATGGCCCAATTTAAATACAGTTGGACAAGGCAAAATAATATAAATACAGATACGGATATATATGGTCCAATAGTTGTCTAACAATTAAGCCTTTTCAAGAAGAAAATTAGATTGATTTAACCCTATCAAAGGATCATTTTATCAATCAATTCTCACTCAAGAAGAATTCTCTAGAAATCCAATACCTCCCCACTCATTCAATTCATCATTAATCGTTTACTTAACACATTAACATGTCGATCATCGGAAAATCCTTTCATTTCCACCAACTATTGGCTTTTCACGAAAACTATCTAGAGCAGCCCCAGCTTGTCATTCATTGCGTCAAGATGAAGACGCCTCCACAGATCTTCTTAGCTCTTAGGCATCAAGGGGTTCCTTGTGTCGATGGGCCGGCCGTTGCTCCTAATACAAAGATCAATCAGCATATGACAAGGCTATTTAGTGCCGGCAAAACCCCAAGGGAGAGTGCATTAGCCATACATCCGTCATCATTTCGGCGACGACGAAGACCCATTGAGAATTCCCAAGCCCGAAACCAACAGGAAAAAAAACAACCAATTGATGCGTACAGTTTCAAAGGAAAGAGTTTCTTGTTTTTTTCCCAGTAAAAATCGTCTTGAAGTCAATTCGAAGGATATGCATGCATATGAATTATTTTTGCCCAGCGAACTACATAGACGCAGCATGAGAGATTCAAGATTCAAATGAGAACATGTGCATCCAATATGGCCGTTTCATGTTCTTGAAATGCATTGCGGGAATACACAGGCAACTGATGGCAACGGCAACGCAGAAAACGGATCATAAATGGTGGTTCCGGAGAAGCAAAGGCACATTATGTTCAAAAATAGATGAAAAGTTTAAAGGAAAAACAAAAAAATAGAGCACAGAGTCAAGTGCAAGGGATTGAATTGTATAATGTAAGTGAATATGTGTGAATACGCTTCGATTTTGTAAAGAATAGGAAAGTATCAGAAATTATTGGTACTTTATGGAAAAAACACTGTTTTATACGGTAAGAATGGACCTTAATTCGAAGATTATAAGTTTACTGCAGTTACGTCTCTGATTTTGAAGGTTAACAGCCTCATAATGAACATTACTGAAAGCCTCATCGACATCTAGGGAGAATCCCATTATATTCCTCTTATTAAGATAAATTTCGGAAACAGCCCTAGCCTAACTGTCAACATAAATGACCTGTTTTGTACTGAACATGTAATTCAAAAGCTTAACGACGAGGAGACGGAGCGTATACACCGCGCTGCCAACTAAAGGAAACATATCAATCGCAGCAGATTTAAGGACTTTTCAGGCGTTCATATCCCATTCATATCAGTTGCAGTTTAATGTAATTTCCCATAGGATTTGCTTCAGATCAATTTCGCAGGATACGTCGACAGTGTTTTATAATTTAAAATTAAAAACACCTTATTGATTTTGCTATTATGTACTCAAAATTATTTTAAAAATTATTTTACAAAAAATTTAACTATCTCGGATGCATTTCGACTATTGTCATCCTCAGCGAGTACATTTAAACTACAATAGATTAAAATCGTTAATGATTCTATATTCATGTTAAAAGTGAAAAAATTGGATAGAGAAATTAATATAAAATAACTGATTAATATGAAATTACTGTAATAATTATTTTGCACGAGAAGAAAAACTAGTTCGTTGACTTTTCCTAAGACGGGATTCTTTTTTATTAGTAAATGCGTATTTTGGACACCAGTTGTGTCCTTCTTCAGTATAATTCAACTATTTTACTCAACACGATGGCTTACAACTATTTTATACTCTATATCTTAATAGCCTTAATTACTTTACATTACGTTACGTTAATTTCGCAACTCTAATTACCATTTATTTACATTGAAAATATTTTGGACAACAAATAAAAAACCGAAAACAATAAACCCCAGGTAGATTGATGATGGAAAAGAACCTTTTAACTTCCTGGGTGTATCTACCGCTAGTAGTTTCAGCAGCCCCGATTATAGATTACCAATGTCATGGTTCAGCCTTTCGTTTTCCGGTTCCTTAGTGTAACCATACACTGTCGATCTCGAACTCGAACCTGGTACAAATGTCCTCTGACACACACACACACACTTCATATAGGTGTGAAGAAAACCGGTCCACTTGTACTAGGCTCGTGTTCGAGTTCGACAGTGTATGGTGACACTTAGAATGATCAGGCTTGCATCCAGTTTCCTGCTGTCTATACCCTTTTTAAGGGTTTCCACGTCGTCCCATGTTATATTGTGCCCCTCTCCTGCTCGCTTCCATAGATTTTTAGCGATGCGGGGTCCGTGTTCTTTTTTACACTAGTTTCCGCCTCTCTCATGTTCTCTCCCCATCGTATGGAAACTAGTCGCTTCGTCTGCCCGACGTACGTTTTGTCACATTCCGGACATGAGACCTTGTATACGTCGCTTACTTCAAGTTTCAGATTCCTGTTCTTCGTGGACTCCAGTTTGCTCTTGCGCTGTTGTCTCCGGGTTGATGAGACCATTTCGATGTCCATATCCCTCATCGCCCACTTCAATTTCCCAGATACGTGCGAATGTGTGACATCAATCCTTCTCCTGGATTCTTCCTTGCTGCGTTGGAGGGTAGTCAATCGCTGTTCTTCCAGCTTTCTGCTTTTCTTGCGGATGAGACTTGATATCGCCCTTCGTTCGAGTATATACATACTTCCTTTCCCTTTCGAATCGCTCCGTGCTTATTGAAACCGTGAAAAGTCGTGGATCATCGAGTGGAACGAGGCCATCTTCTGGGAGTACGAATGGCTGGAGCTCCATGGGATCGATCTTTATGTGTGGATTGGTTTCCTGAAGATGTAAGATTCGATGGAACACCTGTTCCTTATGATTTTCAAGTCCAGAAATGGCAGTTCTCCATGTTTCTCCATCGTAAACTTGATGTTCCGGTGGATCGGGTTCAGGTTGGAGAGAATTTTCTCCCCTTCCTCTTTGTTGATGATAGCCAGTACGTCGTCCACATATCTCACCCCGAATTTTGGCAGTGATCCCCTCGCCTTTAGTTCTTCCTCTATTCTGTTCATAAAGATTTCACTAATGAACGGAGAGAGTGGGTTACCTATGGCTAGCCTCATGAGAAGATTGACTTCCTTCCTCCAAGCCGTAGATGTCGGATCCTTTTCGAGTAGCCGTTCCTCCTGGTAGAATAGCGCCTCCTTCACCGGGATGCTTAGAAGCAGGGTTTTAACGTCGAAAGAGACGACCCGTTCGTCGGACGAGATTGGACCCACGGTCTTCAGTTTGTCGATTAGGTCGTCCCGGTTCTTAAAAGATCTGCACGAGCTGGACCCACCTAAATCGTTGAACCTTCCCAGGAGCCATTTGGCGATGTTTTGTGTGAGGGAATTGCTGGCTGCCTCGATTTCCTGGAATTCATTCCCAGGCTTGTGAACTTTGGGGAGCCCCTTTATCCTCGGGAGAGCGGGCATTCTGAGGTTCGAGGATTGTTCTATGATCTAACCGGCTGGAATTTACACCAGTTCTAAAACATAGTACGAAGACTACGAAAGCGTACGTCAGCCCGGGTCTATGACCCATGCAACACGATCAACATTGGCCACGGACCCGGGCAGGACTGGGCTGACGTACGTTTTGGCAGTGTTCGTACTATGTCCTACACGTGGTGTAAATTCCAGCCGTTTACAGATGACGAAGGCTTTCTTGCAGCGGGCTCTTGGACTACTCGTATTATATGATTTCATCAAAACAAAATAGAAATTACATTTTTGATAGGAAATTAGCCCGTTTTGTATGCGAAAATTCGAAAAAGAAACCGAAACATAGCAAACTTTTTAGAGAATAAAACATAAAATTTTTAGTTTATAGAGTTATAACTATTAAATATTTTCCAATTGATTTTAACGTTTCTGCGCTGTTCTTACTTGCAAAGTTCTACTCGCCGTTTATCTAGCTGCATAAAATTCAGATCCATGATCAATAATTCCCCGTGGAAAAACCACACTACGAATATGGTACGTATTGGTTCGAAATGCGAAATTCCAAGACAGCATCTCAAATATTCGTACATATTATACTACCTATATAGTACCTATACAATAATTTAGGATGCATGGACGCGACATCATCACCTGATGTTCGTCAACTGGTATCTGGTTCGGTAATTAGCATCATTTTGTAATGTTTCGCACTTATGGGTAGCGTACCATTCCAAGAACTGTCCAAAGTACAATTTTCGCACATATGAATAGAATGTTTACATACATCTATTTGCGTAAATTTAGTGTTCAAATATAAGACTATCTTTCCGAAGGTACAGCAAGTTGCTGCCATTGGAAATTATAAGGTGAAGGAACTCAAATGATATTGAAAATTAAGACACCGTTCAGAGTCAACACAGTTCATTTGTTAACATTAGGTTTGAGTGAATATTCCCGACCCGTAATTGTGCGTGTCGCTCAGAGTAATCATTGCGAAAAATGCTTAGCGATAGTCTATTGTCTGTAAGCTACAATCAACGGTGAGTTTCCTTCACTCAGAGTGTGTGTCTTTGCTGAAGTTATCATTGGCTGCGTTCCCGCGAACGAATCAGGATTTGAAATTTCTCGAATTCTCCTCCATATGCTTTCCCCTCCGGTAAAATTTGTACAGACAACTGTCAATTTTCGGATCTGAAAATGTTGAAATGTCTGCGATGGTTCTACAAATCTTCTGATCTCTCTTCCACGAAACAATTACGGAAACGCTGGGATTCCGAAAATTATGCCCAAGATGAGTCCCAAATCATCAGACAGAGCAGCACAAATTGAATCGGGTCGCTAGCGCTCGCGAATCCCTTAAGCGATTTGAATAGGAAAGTAAGGATTTTCCTGAGCTCCATTGTAACTGGTGATAACACATGGGTGGCTCATTACAACCCTGAGACAGAAAGACAGTCCTCATAGTGGCGGCACACTTGTTCCCATCTGCCAAAAAAATCAAAACCTCTATTTCGGGTAAAAAAAAAAGTCCTGGCATCCGAAAAGGAATCATTTTGATCGAATTTTTGATTCAGGCGGAGACGATTAATGCAGCGCAATATTGTGAGACCTTAAAAATCTCAAGAGAGCAATTCAGAGTAGACGGAAAGGAATGTTGACGTAGGGAGTGTGTTTGTTTCACGACAACGCCTGCCCACACTTGGCCAACCCCACCAAGGCGCTTTTGAATTCCTTTGGTTGGGACATTTTGAACCATCCTGCATACTCCCCCGACTTGGGGCCTTCAGACTTTCATCTTTTCACCTTCACATGGGTAGAGAGAAATTTTCAATTGATGAAAAGTGTAATAAACCACCTGTAATGAACCATATTATGGTCTGGTAGTGCTGCTCCCACCGGCAGATCAAACCAGCACCTGATGAGTAGTGATCTGTTGGTGGTACGAAACCAGAGGCCGAGGGTCCCAATACACCCGGACCCAGGTGCGACCGCGTGGGCGTCTGATCCGTTCGCCAACCATTCCATCCTTATGGACTATTTTTTTTTATTCTCCATTTTTACCTCCCCTGTTTGTGTTGTCTTCCCCAGGCCTATGAATTTTTGTTAATACGTAAAGGACAGGGGCAACGAGCGGCGAAAACCCCGAACTAAGCTACAGCAAGCATAGGCCGCTGCTTAGCTCGTTGAGGGGCCTTTTTCTTCGCCAGATGGCACGGCCCGACCTTCACGGTCAATTATGCTACCTTGGGCTCCGTCCCCACGGGAATCTTCGGATGCCCACCAAACCGTCCGTTACAAAAGGTGAAACAAGAGGTCTTGAAGTGGACGAAGGTGATGGCGGGAGAGTTTTATGAGGAGGGAATCAAAAAGCTTGTGCCACGGCTTATAACATGGATGAAACGTAAAGGTGACTTCGTAGAAAAATAAGTAACATATATACCTTCAACATCATGTAATTTTTTAAAAATAGAAAAATTGAGTGAGTACTTTACTCTCTGCACATGCCTCATTTCATATTCATTTACGCAAAAACAACAAAATTGTTTTTATTAAAAAAAGGAAGTTTGAATCGACTCGGAATCGACCCAGATGCTGCAGATACTCGTACGTGCACCGGCGACGCTCGCGATGGGTGCACGTTATGTTGCGGCCGGAAGGAAAATCATTCCCGCTAGACCTCTACCACACGCATTCAGGCGGCCGGATGCACAATTGAAAATCAATCTTATCGCCAGAGATTCAAAGTATCTTTCTATCTACTGAATTGAATTGTACGGCATTAGACTTTCCATGGCCAAATTTCAGATACATTGGTATATTGTAATAAACTCCTGCAAAAATTCATTCTCGTCAGGCGGCCGGACTGGCGGCCTTGAGGCGGTTGGACAGATAAGATCGATTTTGAGTTGAGTATTTGGCCGCCTGAAAAACCTTTGCGGGCGCCTGAACCGGCCATACACTATCCGGAATTCCTCAAGTCCGGGCCTCATCAGTTTTTCCGGAAGGAGGAATTCCGGATGGTGTATGGCCGATTAAGATGTTTAAACATCAATAAGTGCCGACGACGCCCCCACCCCCCACTCGATGAAAATCTATCTACGCCACTGATTGAAGTTTGATCTCGGTGCGAATAAAAAGAGCCTGTGCTAATAGAACTCCCACTGCGCTCCGAGCTTGTGAGTATAAGGACGGTGCGGATAGGAGGTGCCTGCTAACTGCACGTTCGAAAAGTAGATATGATATCAAACTTCAGAACCACAACAACAAGGCATAGAAATGCAAGAGATGCTGATTCGCCCAAGCCCCTGCAGGGGTCAAGGCATTTAACATGTAAATAACATTTTATTAGGATTTAGCCAACCCGAACACAAACACGCATCGCCTGTGCGGTTCAGCTCACCGAACTTATATCAGGGTTTATGCACGTGTGTTCAAAGGAGAAGGAAAAAAAATAACATTTTATTAACAGGAAATAAACTGTATTACCTGCCTGATATGATTTTGTCAACCACCATTTCATCCTATAGATTGAATTGAATTCCCAATACATGTTTCAATCTGAAAAATAGCTCACAGAACAGAATTAAACAATAAAATTTTTGGTCGAAGAAACAAAAACTTCAAATACAATCGCAAACAAAATTATCACCTGAAAACAAAAATCGTTTTTCAGAAAACAAAAAGAAAAGATGAAATGTGCTTCGCAAAATGCAAAGATTAATTGTTTAACTTGTACGAGTATGTTTTTTTTTATTGCCGTGCAAAATGTGGTAGTCCTTTCTACTGCACACAATTACTCTACAATTTATCGTCGCTAGTGCGTCTGCTTTCGATAACGAGTACTCGTACATACCACCCTAATTGCCAATATGCACGTTCCACGCCGTGTACATACAATAACATCCAAGCAAAACTTCAACAATAATCGTTCAGCTCTACACACGTTACGGCTGACATGCACCGCCGCCATGCCGTGGCGCGCCACATGTTCAAGTAACGATAGGCACCACGATTTTAAAATGTATTCACCTTCCTGTAGAAGAGCGACTATTGAACACATGCGTTCTCTCTTGCGGCTCTAATCGCAGTCGCACGGAGAAGCACACCTGCCATCAAGTACACACACACAAATAGTGCTCAAGGTTATCGCTCTCAGAAATACGAACATTCCGAGTCGCTATAGCGATCATCGCCAGTATTGAATCGTCTCGCGGCGGAGGAGGGTGGATGTTGTCGTTGTAGCTCGTTTTTTTTTTCTTGCCGATAAAGTAGTGATTCATTGCGCGTTGTGGCTGCTATATAACTTTATCTTGTAAATCAATAAATCGCAGGCGCCCCGAGCAATAGTACGAGTATATTATCAGTGTGACATGACTCTTTTATTTTCGGATGAGGATGATAAAATTTTGGTCGATCAGGTGGCGAAATTTCCCGGACTGTGGCTGGTCACACATCCGGACAATAAGAATCAAATAATGAAGGAGAATGCCTGGATTGATATTGCCGATAAAGTTGGAAAACCAAGTAAGTTCTTCGTTTTGTTTTTTCTGATGAATGCCGTTCAAAACGCGACCAATTTACATGTTTATGAAAGTGACAATAGATTGAATTCAAAGGAGTAGGCACTGAAGCAACATATGTAAGTATGTATGTAGCATTGACCCAAGTCCACAAATTTTAAATGGTACAAGCCGCACCGTAGCTTGTTGGCTGTCGGATAACGGCAAATTGTAGCATGCTGCAAAGAAGATACATTATTTGTTTCTTATCTCTATTGAGTTGCTTTTCTATTGAGAGACGTGCGGCTTCTTACAACCTGAGACAATTGGCGCAGCCCCAGATTTAGAGTGACAAAGATGTAAATAGTTGGACATTCGTGAGTGAGAGAAAAAGTTGCCGTATTTGGTACAACTCATGTGAATTTTTAGAGGGGAATTGACGAGAGAACAAATTTCTCATTCGTTGACAGACTGAGAAGAGAGAGAATAAAGAAATCAAATTACCCGAGAGTAACAAAGCAATTGTTTGGCAGCTTAGTTGCTCTACTATATGGACCGGGTGGGTGTTCCGGCCATAAATAAATAAATAAATCAGCCAAGATTCCGGGATTCTCCGAGGAAAACCCGTAGAACACTATTAATATTTTGTGTCGAAAAAAGATAGGCAGGCAGTCGGGACAGAATCCTAGCTTCTCCTTATTTACCTCGTGTATGTACACACAGAAAAGAGCATTCGATACGATGAATCGGTCCTGAGCCTTCTTCAATCTTTCTCATAAATGAGTAGAGGGTAATTATTGCCGAATGGGATGCAATAATTCCTATGGGGAATTATAGGCGAAATCCATACGAATGGAATACGTTTTTGCATCGCACGGAGGGTAGTTCAATGTTGCACTTATAGTATGTGCTGATGATGATTTTAAAGATTGTTGCGTTATTCCGGACATCTTTTTTTCCGGTCGCTAAAGCCATGGAGACTTAGTGATTTTGGCATTTCCATGGCTTTTGTGACCGAAATAAAAGATATAACGCAACAATCATGATATTTGTGGGTCATGACATGGCGCGAAATGCGGCGCAGCGACTTAAGATAGCATGTCGCGTTGCCTTCTAATATACAATAGAAGTGACGAGTTGGCTAATAAATATAACGAAAATTGCTTCGTAGTGGGGAAACGAGCTTTTTTCACTATTCCAAAACCAAGCTACGAACACTCTCTTAAAAATATGTTTTGTACATAAGCCCCGAGGAATTTGAGAGAGTTTTTGCTGATAGGGGGGAAATGGAATTGGGGAATGTGAGTTTGACAGGTTGGTTCGGGACTATATGGACCATGCGGTAGAGGGCGCGTGTCTCTCTGCTTACTTTTCACAAGATGGTATGAGGTGGAATTCAAAGAATTTAGTGTATGCGGATATATGGTGATTATCCTTCCTTATTCTCTTTCTTCTCAGTCTCAGACTATGATCTATAAAATATGAGGGAAACCAGCTTCTCTGTCTCTTTCTACAGCTATTTTAATTTGGGACTTTTCTCGGAACGCCAACGTAGATGCTTCAACGTGGTTCGGAAAGATGGCGCACTTCATATAAATTAACGCAGTCCCTGTTAGTTGCATATGTGTTGGTTTCCATTGTGATATACAGAGGCGTAATACCAACTAACAAGCAAGTTACTCATAAATGAAACGTACTAGGCAGTTGTCATTTGAACAGCTGTTTGAAGTGTTGTTATCCCTACCTCTCTAAAGCTTTGAATTATTACCGTCGCCAAAACTATCTACAGACAAAGCCTGGAAGCAGGTCGCTGAGAGTGTGTGAGTCGGCCTCCTTTCAAACTGACAAGTGGCACTATAGCTGCGATGACCAAGTTCCGAATGGCTCCGACTTCACTTCGACACGAACATATTGGTGTCTCAAATTGAAATGGTTCAAGCATGTACATCTATTGATTAATTATTATTTATCACAACCAAAAGATGACATGCCCGAAACTTCAATTTGGTTCGTGTATTCTGTTTCCGCACTTCTCACTTCACTTTAACAAGTAAAATTAAGTACAGATACAAAAAAAAAATGTATTTGGTGCAAACAAAATTTAATTCACTCGCACAAATCGCCATATTGATTTTTGTCTGCAACAACAAATTCAAATTTCACGCCGCAAACCGACTGAGAACCGACATTTTTTAATAAAATGTCTCGCTGGACTGCTCGCGGTCCATATACCGCCGTACAAATTTGCGACTGGCATATGCCTCCTTTGTTGACCCATGGTTGTGTAGGCGGCTAGGTCTGCTTCCAGGCTTTGTATGTAGATGGCTTTGATACATCTCTATACAATATGAGAGTGAGAATCGAGGGAAACCGGTTTCTCTGTCTCTTTCTATTTAGTGTTCTCGATATGGTTCGGGAAGATGTCGCACTTCATATAAATTAACGCAGTGTCTATTAGTTGCATATGGGTTTGTTTCCCATAGTGAGTACACAGAGGGGTTATACGAATACCAACTAACAAGCAAGTTACTCATCCAATGAAATGTACTAGGCAGTTGTCATTTGAACAGCTGTTTGAAGTGTTGTCGTCCCTATCTCCCTAAGGCGATTTTCCTTTGAATTATTACCGTCAATGTTGGCACCACGAGGATTATTTGTGTGCGTTAATTTGTATGAAGTGCGACATCCTAGTAATCTCTGATGTTCATCTCTGTCACACTACCTGCGTTTTGGTGAACTCTGATTAAATATCATGGATCTGACTTTTCTCGATTTTTCCTCCATATGCCCTACATGGTGTCCATGGGAATCAACTAAATAAGCTATGCATGGGCAATATCGGTTTCAAATCGACAAAAGGCATGTGAAAATAGCCATGCAGTGTCCAGAGCGAGCGAAGCGAGCGTTCGTGTTTGTTCGATACTTAGGGTTGTCACCCCTTAAGTGCGGAGTGGGCGGAGCCCACACAGGAGACTATTGTACCCTAAGCGAGCGAAGCGAGCGTTAATTTTTGGGCGATACTGAGGGCTGTGATCCCTTAGTGTCACCATCCACTGTTGAACTGGAACGCGAACCTGGTACAAATATCCTCTGAATAGCTCAAGCCAGACACACACTTCACATAAACGTGAAGAAAACCGGTCCACTTGTACCATGGACGAGTTCGAATTCGAATGAACAATTTCGGTTTGGAACGAGCTGCGCTAGCTCCACCCCTAGCGGGTTGCGACCACGTTTATAGCCCTAGGTCCTTTGTACCAGCATCCGTTTCATCCTAGCATATCTGCATCCAGCATTTGTTTTTTTTTGTCTATGCACGATTTCGTTTTTAAACGAAAGTGAATGCCAATCGGAAGTGGCATTTTCGGATTCAGCCGAGATTGCCTATCAATGGCTTATTTACAAATGGCTTATTTCCAGCGCCCGTTCATTGGTGTAAATTTCAACTGCCAAACAGCTGAGCATTATTATCAATGATAATACAAATATTAAGATTTCCACAGTTGACGTCATTGAAGCTTCAGCTTGAAAATTCATACTCAAACATCCCACCATATTGAAATTGATTATCTATCAGCTTCACCTTGCAGAACCATTGGTATTCCCCGTATAACGGAATTAAAAGCAAAGGCATTTTTAAATACTAAAAGCATTACTCAATCAATGTTGAAAGTTGCGAGCTGCTTGTTGAGGTATTGAGATTGGCACCTATGCGGTACAAATCCACTCGATTACCATGCGTGCCTAAGGCCGAAATACATATAGACAGACGGACGGACGGCTATTTTCGATTTTTCAATTTTACACACACAGCGTATGAACTTTTCCTCAAATTATGCAAATTCCATAACAGCAAGTGCTTGCAAACAAAAGCTTTCAAATTTCATTGCTCTCCGCAAAAAGTCGACGAACACGATGTATGAATAATTTATACTGGAAATGTACGACGATGATCTCCGAAGATCTATTTCTCCACTAGCAACATTGAGTTTCTCATCAGTGGGTGGTAAATGCAAGCACATATGCAGCTCTGAAATGTTCGCCTCATGAGGAAGTAGCATACTTCGCAACCTCCCACATCTATAAACATAATGAACTTTTGAAAAATTTTGTTTCGTGAGCGATCCAAGAGGAAACAATTGATTGCCATTGAATGGAATTGAAAACAAATGAGTTCAACTGATATGACGCACGTCTGCCCCTGACCCCGTGATAATACCCAGAAGAAAATACGTCCGTCCGTCCACGTCTCCATGTATTTCGGCCTGTACACGGTACCCCCGAGCACTACGATACCCTTGTGCATCTCACTGACGAACAAGCAAAGTATTCTTATCGCGTGCGTATACTCGTAAAGTGGATGCTATGACGTCATCTGTTGAGGCTTCAGCTTGAAAATTCATTTTCAAATTCCTATAATGTCATACATTGAAGCTTCAGCGCTCAAAATCGTTTCCGACCGCAGCGTTATCGATAGCTGAAATGGGGCCCCAAACTGGCAAATAAACCGAACGGAGTGGTGAAGAGTGTTTTGAGGGTCATCAATTCGAATGATGCAACGGTTAGCAGGTTCGGCTTTTATGCACTAGGCCCCAGTTCGATTCCTACTGGAAGCAGTAGTTTTCGACAAAAAGGGGATTTACATGTCGGGCTATGAGCCCACTCAGTTGTTAAATGAGTACCCATTTAGGGTATATAGCTCGGTTGAGCGTGCCACACATCTCTGTACAAAACAAACTGTCATGATCTAATAAATGAGATGATGCTCATCTCCTGGCCTTAATTTAAATTTGGGAACATCGATCCTCTTTTTTCTTGGATATTTTTGTTCTCTTTACGATTTGTGTGTGTTGCTTATCTATCTATCTATCTATCTTAAACCGATTTTAGAAGCCATCTGTCGGTGAATCGATGTGTCCATGAGACGGCGAACTGTTCGCGGGCGCATCTTCCGAAAACTCTGATTGAACTCTGTATTAATGACAAACTCTGCTCTATGCTGAGAGCATTCTGGACATACCGTACCGACACATAAACCCATGGAAAGTGTGTCGTGTGACACTAAACATAGGCATCAAATAGTGGGGTTCCGTACCCTAAACAGGAAGATGGCAAATAAATTTGAATTAGGTGCCTATTTCAAATTTGTTTGCCATCTCCGGAAGTCCTGCCACCATAGTTTTAATAATTTTGCTGATGTTGCTTACAGACAGTTGAAACTTTGTTGAATTGATATTGTTTTAGTTATTATTTAATACATTTCTTATTTACAGTTGAGCACTGCAAAAAACGATGGAAGAATATACGAGACACTCACGACAGAAGGAGAAATAAAAAAGTCGAACCGGGAGCTCCGCCAAAAAAAGGGAAAAAATGGGCTCTGGAGGAAAGGTTGTCCTTTTTAAAGTTAATTAAAAAATATCGCGGGTTCGTAACTATTTTTACAAATTTAATAAATTTATTATCCTTTCTATCGAATGACATCTACAATCTATGCCAACTTTTTATTGCAGAAGCTCTTTCAAGATTAATACCCCGCCACGCCAAGAGGGAGGGCAATTAGACGAGTCATCTTTGCCAGATGTTGATCTAACATCGCAAATTTGTGCCCCGGCACTTGCAACATCGCCTATTCGGCCAAATTATAATGACTCACTACCAGACCGCACCACAAGACAAAAAAGAAAAAAGAGTCAAAAAAGAAGTCTAATGAAACGAGAAAAGAAGGATTCTAAGCGGAAAAGAATTATGGAAACTTTACTTTTGGCGGGAGAAACTGAAGACGATGTCGATCTGTTTTTTAAAAGTTTGGCACAATCAGTAAAAAAATTTAGACCGGATCTACGTCGACGAGCTAAGGTCGAGACGCTAGGCATAATAAATAAGTTGGAAGCTGAAATGTGTAGCTCAGGAAATTTTAGTTCCTCCAATACTTACGATGTACAAAATCAGTCATTTTCCAGCGATGTCGGAGTTTCTGTTTCTAATGCTTTGTCTGCAATTTTTAATGCGGATCGCTCGCATCACAATCATGGTTAACTTAGTTTCATATCTTCTCAAACATATCTTCCTCCTGGAAGCTGTACATTTTAATTTTATTTATTGAGTTTTCATATATATGTAGTTATATGCCGCTTTTGACTGAATTTTAAGCATTTTTCTAATAAATTTATTTAATATTCATTGCTTCTCAATATCCGCGTTTTTGTTAACCCATTGCGTTACACCTTCGTGATATCAGTTGTGTTTGTCAGATGGATAGATCTGATTTTCCTAATAAATGCACCAAAGAGTTATTCTTTCTTTTTCAAAATGAAATTAGTGACAGTGGAAATGGGGCCTAAGTCTTTCGTGTGTGTTCATTCGTTGGATAACAATTGGCACCTGATATGAAACCTTGAATTAGACTTCGTGAAAAAATTTCGCGTAGTCGAAGACCACGTCTATTCCCCTTACAAACGTCTCCGCAGGGCCGTCGAGAGGGCGGGGGCGAATCGCCCCGGGCTCGGATATTAGAAAAATCGGAAATAAAAAAAAAAAAAATCATTTTTATCATATGCAATATGCAATCATAATATCTACAATATGCAATTTATCAAATCTAAATTATTCTTAATTAATACATATTGTCGATTTTTCTAATATTAGTAACGCTGACACTCTAGAAACCAATATGGAATTGACGATAATGCAAGTGTTTTCAAAGCAATTTCATTTGATAGTAATTTAATAGGCTAGGGGCTGATGGTGGTTGACTATATAAAATGAGCGGACCGCGGTTTCTTAGTAGATTCTTTTCTAAGTGTTGTAGGAAAGTGCAGGGTGCCGGCTGGAAATTGTGGTTGTTATTCTGGGAGGTGAAGGAAAAGAACAAAAGCTGGACATTGACAAATATTTCTTAACTCACTAAAATAGCCTTTCTTTTGTTTCATCTTCAGCAGATGTAGGTGTAGGAGGGTAGGAAAATGCTGGGTGCCGACCAGAAAAGTGTTTAGGAAAGTTCAGATGGGAGATGGGAGGAAGGATCGCAGGCCCGACATGAGAAGGGAATCAATCGTAACTCGCTAAACGCTCATCGAAGAAAGCTTCACCTAGTATCATATTTGCGAGAAAGTGATTGTTTCCTCGAAAACTCAATAAAAGTTAAAAAAATGTCTTCCAAACCTTTTAAAAGTCCGCAAAATCGCTGATATACCTGAATAAACGCAAATAAAAGTTGGGTTTAATTTTTTAAACCTCATCGTCATGAAAATGAGCGAAATAGGTAAGTATGGCGCTTAATTTATTTGACTTAAAACCGGTAGTAAATAGGCAACCACTCATCGTAGATAGCTTTGCTTAATTTCAAATTGTTGATTTTAGTCTTCTTTTAATAAAATAATTTTTATTAAAAAGTGACAGTGTCCCTGGAAAAGTAAATCTACGTTAAAAAAAAGTGAATCCTTTAAAAATGTCACCGGAAAAGCGGTGCTCTCGGCGTGGAGATTGTGGTGAATGAGTAAAATATGTAATAGTTTAGTGGAAATCGCTATAAATCGACAGCCACTAGTTGTAAAATTTCGGACACTGTTTTTTCGTTGGATTGCCCTCCCTACCCGCATAACGACCAAAAATTCCGGCAGCACCCTGCAGTTTCCTAGTCACCTACACACCCTAGACAGGAATCCATAAGGGACTACCGGTCCGTGAATTTCGTATACTCAACCGTTGTTAGTTCCTAATTTATGAAACTATTCGTGCCAAAGAAGAAGAATTAGCTGAATCACTGGGAGTGACTCAGCAAGCCATCTCGAAACGCCTCAAGGCAATGGGCATGATTCAGAAACAAGGAAATTGGGTTCCGTACGAGTTAAAACCGACAGATATTGAACGACGATTATTTGCATGCGAACAACTGCTTCAAAGGCAGAATCGGAAGGGATTTCTACATCGCATCGTAACCGGCGACGAAAAATGGGTCCGTTACGATAATCCCAAGCGCAGAAAGTTATGGGGAATACCCGGACATGCCTCAACGTCAACGGCAAAACCGAACATTCACGGCGCCACAGTTATACTTTGCATTTGGTGGGACCAGCTCGGTGTGATATACTACGAGCTACTGAAACCGAATGAAGCTATCACAGGAGATCGGCACCGAACGCAATTGATGCGTTTAAGTCGAGCATTAAAGGGAAAAGAGAGACACGACAAAGTCATCCTCCAGCATGACAGTGCTCAGCCACACGTCGCAAAAGTGGTGAAGACATACTTGGAAACCATGAAATGGGAAATCTCGCCCCACCCGCCGTACTCCCCAGACATCGCTCCTTCCGACTACCATCTGTTTCGTTCCATGGCGCACGGCCTGGCTGATCAGAATTTTCGTTTGTACGGGAAGTCGAAAAATGGATCCAATCATGGATCGCGTCGAAAGACGCCTCCTTTTTCCGAGATGGAATCCGAAAATTGCCTAAGATGGGCGAAAGTTGTCGCTAGCGATGGACAGTACTTAAGTACTTTTTGACAATTAACCTTTCAGGAAAAACGGCGGAAGCAAAGTTGTACACCCAATAGTTACAACTTAGTTCGAAATGGTAGCTTTCGCCACATTGGGTGTACTTCTAGGCCAGGCCCTCTCAGTGAGGTATGTCAAAATGGCATCTCATAACTAATCAATTGGTTTGTGAGGGTCCGAATCCGAATAAAATGGCAATTACCCTCTTCCTAATTAAGTACAGGATACTTCAAGTTGAACCTCCTGTGTTGTTTCGGATGAAATTCGCCTTTACTAATAAGATAAGGCTCGTTCTTGTGACTGAATAAGAGTTTAGCGCTTGGATCAAGGCCTAATATACTGGAAGGAGTGAACAAGGTTTCTATTGCACTCTACTCCTGCAATCGAGCTATAGGCCTGCCATTTATTGTTGAGCGATTATCCCAAAGATTGCTTCAAGCAAATAAACATCTTTAGGCCAGTTTCACACGGAACGTACGTTACACGAGTTTCCCTGTGGCGAGAGGGCTTTGTATGTGCAACGATTGAATTAAAATTGCACATTCGTATGTACGAGTTATTCAGTCCTCATCCCTAACCGCTCTGAATGGGTAAATGGCACACCCTGTCCAGACCCTAGATGTATCAAGTGGTTCACCGATGGGTCTAAAACGGAACAGGGTGTTGGTGCAGGTGTCTTTGGACCCAACACCAGGATTTCGATCGCAATGGGAGTCTCGCCCAGCGTTTTTCAAGCTGAGATCCACGCCATTGAGGTCTGCGCCAGGGTAATCTTGGAAACTGGACTTCGCGGCGCTCACATTGCTATCTACTCAGACAGCCAAGCAGCTATAAAAGCGCTCTCCTCATTTAAGGTCTCTTCAAAACTGGTGAAGGAGTGTTACAATCTCCTTCAACTGTTGGCAGCCAAAAACCGAGTCTTCTTGTGTTGGGTGCCAGGCCACCAGGGCATTGAGGGGAACGAGGCTGCGGATGAACTTGCTAGACAAGGATCATCCAGTCGTTTTCATGGACCTGAGCCTTACTGTGGCTTTGGACTGGCCTCGGCCAAACTGCGGATCACAGATTGGTTTGCACGATTGCGTCAACAGTACTGGAATAACCTTCCAGGGCTTCGTCAATCAAAGGAGCTGATAATGCCCTTCAGTCACAAGGGTACTACTCAAATGAGTAGAACCCACCTAAGACTCCTAGTGGGGTACTTATCTGGCCATCACCTGGTCAGATATCACCTGAACAAGATGGGTCTGTCAACCGAGACTGAATGCCGTCTTTGTCTGGAAGACGTGGAAACGACCAAGCACATCTTGTGCGAATGTCCCGCCTTCGCGCGTTTTAGGATGTCACTCCTCGGGCACTGCAGAATTCAGGTTGATTCCTGCTAAAGACTTACTGCCCTTTATTAGAAGGGTGGACGGTCTTTTGGATTAATGAGCTACGGCACAATAGATCTTTATGGTCGCAGTGCCTTCCTGCTGGGAAAGTAGCTCGTATTGTTATATCTATCTATCTATGTACGAGTAGAAAGCTTGCTGTCACTGGTGCTTTTTGCTAGAAACTCGTATACGGTACGTGCCATGTGAAACCGGCCTTATACTACATAATCGAGATTTTAACATTGAATCAACGTGTCCATGTTGTCAACAGAAAAATCAACGATTTAATGCAAAAATCAAAAAGGTAAACATGAGAACCAGTTGATGTAACAACACACATGATAAACATACCTTACCTTGGTCAGTCTGGTACCTGAACCAAATCCAAACAGGACTTTGAGAACCGGAGTCGCGCGGCGTCTTCAAAAAGGCAAATTTAATAACAAACGAAAATCTACTCTCAGACGATGTCCAATCTTTAGTATTGTTAATATGTACACGCTAATAGCGTTCGAATTTTTAGAAAAGAAGTGTACAGTCAGCAATGAAACGATGGCTGTTGATCAATTCAATCAATTATTTCAGTGGAATTTTAAATTGTGTCTTCCCTAGGTTCTTGCATATGTGCAAGTGCGAATTATTTTCAGTGAAACTTGGGTTGGTGACTTCGTTTTTATTCTGCATACCAACTTGTTAATTGCCTTGACCCTTTCCAGGGGCTTGGGCGCGTCACCAACTCTTGTATTAGGCGTTGTTGACGTTTCAATAGCATGTACATTTCGGATGGTGCAGTTGCTAGCATGAACCTCCTATCCGACCTGTGTTTTACTAATGAGTTTGGTGCACTGTGGGAGTCCTAATAATACCCACAGGCAGTTTGCATTGACGCGCCGGGGATCGAACCCATGTTCTCTAGATACAGCATCGTACGGATAGAGTGGTGACCGAGACTTCACGGCTACTGAGCGTATCATACCAACTTAGCATACGTCTGTAGCTTTAGCTTGACAACACTTGGCATATATATAGCTGGTATATATAGTAGAATGAAACCGAAGTCACCAACCCAAGTTTCACTAAAAACATATTTCTATTTTTGCAAACCGCGGAGATTTACTCGTTGAACTATGAAAGTTATTGTCCCATCAGTTACATATGATCAATTTCATACTACGTATCTTAATAAGACAACCATATATAGTTACTGCACTACACTCCAATAGGACATCCTACCGTTCAACCATTTTCTGACCGCTGAGTGTACTTGTCCAAGAAAGTCTAACCAGCTTAGCATTTAACACCATAGTGCAAAAAGAAGACATTCTCGTTAGCATTTAATGCAGAATTCGAAATTTTTCTTGACTTTTTGCATTCTGTGCTGCACATTGTTTACAGAGTACACACACCGAACATCACATATGCCAGTTTGATTTGGTGCTGTTTATGGCCTGGCACTGCAGTTATCCTTCATTAGACCCCTGCACATTCATCATCACAGAAACTATAGACTTTTACTTCGTACGTAAATACATAACATATCTATAATTGCCGCGAACCGACACATCCCGTTTTCCTTTTTCGTCATGGATGCGTTGATTTTCCCGTAAAAGTGTTAAGTGATGTTATTTTAGGACATCTTGCCATAAAATTCATGGCAACACAAAAAGGATTTCGTGACTTGTGAGTTTATGTTTTGGACTTCATCCAACGCAAATACGAGTTAAATTATACCGACAAGAGGCTAGATCGTGTGATGATGCTGTGTCCCTTCAAAAATGGAAAAATCCAAGTGGAAAATGTGACCGGAGAATGGCTTGAAATTCGGTTTTGGAATAATATGGCGATTTAAACGAAATTAAATTCTATTTTGGGCTGGACTCGGTAAATGGGAAACACAGTGTGAATGTTTTTGAAATGATCAGCTCAAATCTTTCATCCCTTTGAGGATTATGTGATCGGGTACTTTGGCCAGATGTGTGTGAACAAAGAACGAATCGGACTCATAATTCTCAAGGGAAAGGTGGGAAAGTTTTATAAACTTAGATCCATGACACAAAGACGATGCATTGTGCTGCTTCAGCTCTAGCACATCCGGCATAAGATTGATGAAAATTAGCTTCCTGGAATTCAGGGAAATTATGTGAAAGTACGGTCATTTTTATTTGACTCCTTAAAAATGTAGCAAAATTGATATTAATATAAATAAATGAAACAGAAACTTAAAGAAGTCTTATTCCGGCGAGATATAGTCTTAAGCACCAACAAATATTCACGAAATCCTCCGAATCTAAAGTTGGATCATACGAACAAATTTTCCAATCCCTTGGTTCACATACTCGTATGTAAGGGTGTTTCATAGGGCGGACTATGCCCATTTACCCATACCTACGAACTAGACTATGTATCTGTAAACATTTCGACAAAATATCAAGTCGGTAACTTCATTTTATCGAAAGTTATTACATATGTACATATTTGAGAAGCATCATTGTAGAGAAGGTAGGGGTTCCTTTCGTTGGATCTCGCCCATTTCACTAAGGCGGCTATTACACTATAAAAGTTATTTTACAAATATCTTTTATAAAAGACATTTTCAAACAACTTTTCTAGCGTAATAGCCGCCTAACAAAAGATTTGCGACATGAACGTTGCTTGTTTCAAGTACTTTTCTTACAAGCTTGCACCCCTTCCCCTTTAGGCGGCTAATATCATTCATAAAAGTTTTTTTTTAAATATCGTTCGTCAAAGATGTTTGTAAAAGAATTTTTATAGTGTAATAGCCGCCTAGCAACGAATAATATATACCGAAATATCCCATTGCCAACATCCAACCAAATTTTCAACTCGCTAGCTTCATTCTTCACTAGGCGTTCTTTTGGCTGAATTATGTCCGTTTTACTGAAACAACTTATTAGGTGCGTTTTTTTTCGTACAGAGCAGAGCAGAGCAGAGCAAGTTAAGCGACGAAAAAAACGATCCAGAGCAATTTAACGGAGTAGGGTTTTGTCTTTGCTAAGGGAGTGTGTCTTGGCTTAGTTGGAATTCAAATGTCAACTAGAATTTCAAGAGAAAACTTAAATCCTTAGTACATATACAATCGGACAAATTTCCTTTAGGCTGCAAAATTATTTTTGATGTTTACTATTCCAAATAATTACACAAAATGGACAATTTATTGAGAGGAAATGAACTTTTTGTGCTTCCCAAACTGTAAACTGGTCTAAAATTTCGACGCCTGCTCCGCCTGCATTTCAAATGTGGAACTATTTAACGGAGTAGAAATCCTGCACTAACGTTCTATCGAGAGCAACTCAGATCAAATTGTTAGTGTAATTGTGTGGGCTTAAGCTGTTCTGCTCTATATGAATCTTGAAAAAAAACGCGCCTATTATTTGTTTACATGTTTTACATGCAAAAAAAAAGCTCTCTATGTCAATATTTTTCAAGAGTTATGGACAAAAAACATGAAAGTAACGTAATTATGAAGCTCTTTGTAAATAAAGTACCCTTCGTTTCCAATTGATTGATCTCATTTTCATAAGAGAGTATTAGGCGCTTTTTTCATACAGAGCAGAGCAAGTTAAGCGACAAAAAAAAACGAACCAGAGCAATTTAACGGAGTAAATTTTTGTCTTTGCTAAGGGAGCGTGTCTTGGTTTAGTTAGAACTCAAATGTCAACTAAAATTTCAAGAGAAAACTTAAATCCTTAGTACATATGCAATCGGACAAATTTCCTTTAGGCAGCAAAATTATTTTGTAGTTTACTATTCTAAATAATTAGACAAAACGGACATTTTATTGAGAGGAAATGAACTTTATGTGCTTCCCAAACTGTAAACTGGTCTAAAATTTCGACGCCTGTGCCGCCTGCATTTCAAATGCGGAACTATTTAACAGAGTAGAAATTTTGCACTAACGTTCTATCGAGAGCAACTCAGATCAAATTGTTAGTGTAATTGTGTGGTCTTAACCTGCTCTGCTCTATATGGATCTTGAAAAAAACGCACCTATTGTTGAAAGTCTACAGTTCCCGGCAGGGAACGACAATTTGATTTGAATATGAAAAAAATGTAAAATTCACCTCTCACCTCATAAGCTTTAGCGCTAAACTCCACCGATTTGTGTTTAACGACTAATGTAAAATATTGAAATACTTTTCATTATAATATAATACTGTAACTCCCGATAGAATGAATCTGAAAAGCTAGCAACTTGTAATTTGGGTCAAATGTTTGTGGTAGAATAACCAACCAATAAGTGGTATTGAAAGTGGGCAGTATCCGACCAATGAAACAAACACCTAACCCCCCTTTCTATGTGAAATAATGAAAAGTCTCTATAACCCCCGATTCTCAGCCTTGAACAGCAATTCCGATCGAATATGCATAAAATATTAAACCTCAGTTCTCACACAGCTTAGCGTAGAACTCCACCGATTTGCGTTTAACAACTCATGTGGCGAAATATCGGTTGACACAAAGCTTTTGTAAATTTTTTCACCATAAGGTTAATATGTTTATGATCATGATTGAGATCAGAGAGCACAACCTGCGGAAAAATTTAAAAGCTTATGCGGGAATTTCTTACACCTACCGCACATGAGCAAAGTTTTGTACAAAGCTTTGAATAAAACCTTCGACTTCTTTTGATGATTTGCGAAAGGTTAACGATTTTAACTACGATACTTATCAGGCTGCTCGCTGGGCACGTCACTTGCTAGATGGTGATCTGCAGGTTTGTTGACACATTGGCCGCAGCATGTGTCAACGATAGTTCCCATAGCTTGCGTCATTAGGCGGTAATTCTTTCTCTCAATACGGTATGCACACAACTAACTCAGGCGGGGAACAAATTAATAGGGAGTATGCGCCGAAAATCAACTATAGTTCAGTGGAGATTGTGAAATGTTTTATCGAGTATGGCAGCAGAAAAACCTTTGAAAACGTATTTGGGCTAAGATGAATTTAGTGAGAAACATTTTCCCTGTACCACCGGGTGCATCGATAAATAGGATTTCCCCCAAATCCCCTTCTACGCTATGACATATACGATTGAATAGCAAGGGTTCTGCTTATTTGTTCCTTAATAATATGGGCCGAGTGCACTACGGCGAATCGTAAACCGGTAGAGGAGTAGATGGAACCTTACGTGATATCAAACAAAACGACTGGCCTACATTACTTTTCTGTGGCGACTTTACCAGTAATAGCCCGAGGGCTGATGAAATTAGGGCATGTCTAAAAAGCTCGTGTCTATGGCGCATTGTCATACCAATCAACCAATATGCGATAAAGATTGAAATACTCGTATTAAAATGTGTTCCTGGCGAATGTGTTCAATACAGCTCAATCAACTGAGTAACGGATCAAGAAGATGCTACATATTGTCCGGTTGAATTTTAAATTCTTTTCTGGGCTTCTGTCTTACAAATCAATTTGATAAGTATGCGTCCCTCTAATTCTGCTTAGAAATTTCAGCCCGCCGACGCGTTACATTAACAAAATTGTTCTATACAGAGCAGGTTGTTAGTGTAATGCGTGCGATTGTTATTCTGCTCTTGATCTGGACTGTTCAAAAAAACGCGCCTTATATAATGAATATTTTCGAAACGCAAGACTAATGACTAATTTATCAGCCTCTTTTAAAAACTTGATACTAACCGGGATACATCGATTTTATTAGTAAAATAATATCCATTTGCTGGTTTGATGTGTTCTCAAGGTCCATATCCAATTCTACCCAATTAACCTTCAAACATCAACCTTTAAAACTATACGCTAGAATACCATCAACTTAATTCATTTTCAAAGGCAACCATTCAATCCAAAAATACCCTTATCGGTCTTCAAACCCTGATTATATTCATCCATCATTCCTTCTCCCCTTACTTCCATAGCTGAGCTGATGAGGTGAAATGAATTGGATATATTAAATGAACCTCTGACAGCAACAACGTTTTTTTTGCTATATCAAATGCATCACTGATTTCTTCCTTAAATTCGATCCTTGTATAATGCAGGTGTGTTAACACTTGGCCGAGATCACGCAGACAAAGAGCATATACGCGTACTATTCAAAGCAAACTGTCTATATACGGATAAAAGGAAATCCACTTAAGTTGAGGCATTGAAGGAAGAGAGGGTTCTGGAATTTTTACTACATTTAGGTTTTTTTTCGCTTTTTAAATTAGGTATACCTGGGAAGTGTTGCTGTATCGTTTAAGGTATAATAGTCCCGGCTAGGAACGAAAAATAGGTAATAAATCGTGTAGTTTTGAAATTTTGCGCAATTGTTGGGGACGGTCTCCCGAATATGTGTTACAAAGTCCCAGGTGATAGAAGGTCCGGAAGTATAGGGGAGAGGGGGTCAAAGGTAAATTTTTCTGCTTTCCTTGATTATTTTGAAAACTAATAACTCTACAACCAATCAGATTGTTGGGCTTAGCAGGCCGGATAGAAGACCCAAATTGTAACTGTTCACCGGTGTGGTCAACACACTACCCACTGCTAATTGAAGGTTTGACAGAAGCACCTAAATTATGCAGTCAAATAGACTTTACTAGTTTGCATTAACACCTAGTTTTGCATAGCGCGCCAGCTACTCCGACGCGCCATGGTCTAAGGTTTCCGCCAACAGTTGCTCTGTAATCCTGTAAGAAAGTAATAGGCAGAAGCTGGGGCATGCAACCTAAAGTCCTTTACTGACTTTATATATCTGTTGTGCGCCCAATACTAATGCATTTAATTATTTTCCCTTAGACAAGCGACATACTGCGGCTTGTTGAACAAAGTCTAAAGGCTAGCCAGTGTATTCATTACTAAAGCCCTGAGTACCACTCCATCTGCTGCCCTGGGTATGTTGCTCAGCTTGCTGCCACTCAGTATTTTTGGGGAGAAGAATGATGCAAACGCAGCCAGCCGCCTTAAATAATCAAGTCACTGGTTTTCGTCTGCCACTGGCCACCCTTTGCAATTCTATATTGGATGGTTCTACTCGACCACTGTACTGTTTCCCAGGCGGCTGGCTGCCTCATCTTATATCCCATGAAAAGACAGCACTTTAGTTCGGTCGTGGTTGTTATCACTGGACACTGTTTTATTGGTGATCATACCAGGAGATCATGATTTCTATAGAACTGGTAGAGACGTGAAAGAGGAGGAAAGTGGCTTCCATCTTTTGCTCTTGCTGGGTTTGGCTGGAAGGAGGATATCAAGCCACATTTGCACTTTCCAGATCCTCTAACTCGGAGAATACATAGGATCTACATGTATTCATCTTTTCCGAGTTATAGGAACTGAAAAGTGCAAATGTGGCTATGCTACATTGCTTCATCACTAGCTCGGGCTGGTTTAAACAAGTAATTAAGGTTAAAGGTGATGTATTCCAAATTTTAGGCTTTACAACGGATCAGCCCATGGTCTATGTGTACTGTTGTAGTCATAGCATTTAGATCCCAAATACTTTTGTAGCGTGGTGTTGGGGAATGGTATTTTCTAATAGATTTTTTTAAAGCAATTAAAAAATTCAAATATATTTAATTAATTTGTGTTTTAAATGCGAATTTCCGGAAGTATAATTTCACGATAGGACGTTTTAGATATGAGCACCGTTTTCCTATACTTCGAGATCTGTTGTATGACAGGTCAAGCCTGCGAAATTGGCGAAACTGGATGCGGTTAAAGAAGTCCGCGAGAAAGAAATAAAGTTGACCGCTTACGCAAATGGTACTATAATATCGTTTTCCTTGAAGATGTTATTCAATGAAGACTTTTCATAGAAGCTAATTTCCCTGCCACATGAAACTCAGTATAGAATACTCGGAAAACAGCGAAATTTGGGTAGTATCGGTAATTGTCGACTCATCTTTCTTATTACTCTTCAAAGCAACTGCTGTGCATTTGCGTAGATAGTGTTTAGTAGGATCGACGTCATTCAAGCAGAAACAAAGTTCCGTCAGCGTTAACAAAGGACTTAATGGCAAGGATCTCGGATTGAAATACATTGGACAAGAGATTAAGATCCTGGTGTCAGTCCAGAGACTCCAGCAACAGAATAGAATATTTCTGAAATCTTTAACACAAGATGCCTAAAATGTTATGCAACATATCTATTTTCTTATTTGTTCCTCTCCTTCGTCTACTAGGCTACAATCCAATATTTATAGCATACTCGTATATTTATTATTAAACACATGTATTAGAATATGTATGCTGCGTAATGCTTGAGGCAACTGAGTATCCTTTTGAACCCACAGACGAAGTATGGCCGTACTCAAGAAGTACATAGCTGCATAAAGCTAAAAACTATCTTAATTCTGGAAACTGAATGACTGAAGAATGCAAAATATGCAATAAAAATTCTACGGATCATTCTCTTTTCCTCTCGACAAATCAAGATCCCAAAAGGGAAAATCAGCTTGCAGTTTTACAGCCCCATTCACATCTCGCATTGCATCTCAGGAGAAGAAAACAACTCCATAATCTATACAGCCCACAACTCCACGGGCAGGTTTTCGGACATTGTGGCTCCGAAATGAACCCTCATTTCCACCAGCATTATCGTCATCATCATCATCGTTATTGTAATCACGAACCTTGTCCATTTCAGGACCTTTGATACGGTCTCTTTTTCTTTCAAATTTTTTTTTCGGACAAAAGATTGTTCGTTTTTCGTGTCGCTGTTGTTGCATCCCAAACCGATATAATTCAAAGGTACTAATACATACTCGTACGATAAATGCATCTAAAAATGACCTGAAAGGCTCGTACCATAGTAACGTCCATCGGAACGATAACAACAAAAAAGGAAAAAAAAAACAAATAAATGTCGAAGAGGTAAAACTGGTTTCAGAATGTTTTCTTTTGCAGGTTATCTTATTTTCTTTCTTTTTTCCATTCCGAATGTTTACATTTTTTTTGAATGCCATTTTTCATTTCGTGACTGTCAGTCGTGGCGTGTATGCTTGGCTTGAAAAATAATCATCGTCGTGAAAGTTATAAATTGGTCCTTTCTTGTATGTACTTATTTGGGAAGGATATAAATACACGAGATGAGTCGTGATTACGAAAATATATTTTTATTTGTAGAACGATAAGAAAAAAATATCTTTTCTTTGTTGCATTGCTTGTGATATTGGGACATAGGTTTGAGTGATGCATTTTCGAAATAGGATCACACGGAGTTTCCCAGCAGAATTCAGAGTTTTAACAATATAATGTGAAATAGTTTTATCGACGGATTAAAGAGCTCCCAAGTTCCAAAAATCGAATAATCGTCAGGACCTTACAAATAAGTTACATAGCTACAAATGATGTAAGAAATGTATATTGAAAGTTTTTTTTCTCATTTTTTGGGAACATTTTCCGTACCCGATAGACATGAGCAAGTTTTCGCGGCACTATGAAATAAGCCATTTGCAAACCAGACATTGATGGACAATTTCGGCTGAATCGCATTCAATGTCCAATTTCGTTTTAAAACGAAAGTGAGTATGTACACGGCTAATTTCGCTTTCCTTTGCATACCTTATTTGATTTAGAAATCGAAATTGTGCATAGATCAGAAAAGAAATGCTGGATGTAGGACATTCTAGGACGAAACGGATGCTGGCACATATAGAAGAAGTGAAATGAGCGGCCTTGGACTATATACGGGAGGTCGCAACCCACTGTGGACGGAGCTACCCCAGCTCGCTAAAAACCGAAATCGTCCATGCGATAGTGCGGGCTGTGAATCAACAGTCCCTTGTTTGAAGGCCGAACATTTTTTTTCGTTTGGTATAGGCAAGTGGGGTATCGTACCGTTGAGTGCATTTCATTTTTGTAATTTTCCACAAATTTAAAAAAAGGAGAAAAAAAGGGAGAATGGAAAATTTGTGATCCGAGTTTGTCCCCCCGCCCCTTGCATTTCGAGACCGTTATACTTAGAAATATGGAAATTTACAAGAAAGCGGCGTTCCACTAGCATAAAAGACTAGAGATAATAGAATTTCGAAATCTCATTCGAAAAAGTTAATAATAGTACATTTCCATAGTTGCAGTTAGCACACCCTGCACCCCTTGACCACATCGCAAGTCAAAAATATTAATGTCCTATGATAAATAACACCATAGGCAAATTGATGAGGTCAAATTGTTTTTATCGACTGGTATAGGCAAGTGGGGTGTCGTGAGAAAGATAATGTTGAGTACATTCCATTTTTGACATTTTCTTTAAATTTGGTGAAAGGGGAACAGTGGGGAAGGAGAAAATATTAAATCGTAATTTAGATGGCAATTGATAACCAACACCATAGGCAATAATTCGCGCGTTTTTTTCAACGGTCCAGATCCACGGTAGAACAACAATTGCATGCATTACACTAACAACCTGGTCTTTATTTTGTTGCGTGCAATTTTTGTTCTGCTCTGATCTGGACTGTTGAAAAAAACATTAGGCGTGTGTTTTTTTTTAAGTTTCGTTACAATTACGTAAAATGAATTGGCATGTAAGATACTATATTATGGCTTAGACATTTCAATTATGGTTTTTATTCATCTGAGTGGTACTAAGATAAGCAAGGAGTCGATATTTACATATCAGAATAAGCGCTACATGCAAAACCCTCGGATTGTGAGTGTAGCCCTCTATATTTCGGTTTCATTTCGATTTGAAACCGATAATGTCCATGCATGGCTTATTTCGTTTGTTTTCCGATTCAAAACGTAAGTATCCGTATGGATAATTTCGGATGGTCACTTTCGCCATGGTTTATTTCGGTGCCCCGGTTTTCGCACTGAAATCGAAGTAGTCAACCTTGAGCCCATAACCAGCCACAACTCGTAAAATGTTGTGGCTATTGTTTATCATTTATCCATAAACAATACCACGTTTCATCGCAAACAAATACGATGGGAAACATTACACAAGACAAAACTGTCCATACGGTTCACTTCTAAGGTAAGTTTCTAAGTTTTATGCGTGCTGCCTGTAATTTTTTCAGGCCACCTCTATTGAACGTGTCATAATGCGTTAGGCAAGAGCTTCGGCCCTATACTTACTAACATAATACATATTCACACGCTGTGTATTGAAACTTTGAAAAACCAAAAAAACAAAGAGACAGTGTGGACGTTAAATGTTTACAAATGACAACCTAAACGATCGTTTGACTATATGTATGATAAAAGTAAAACACTAAAAAGTCACATTTTGCATTCATAGCGTGTCAATTGTTAAAAGAGTGTCTTAAATGGTCTTGGCCTGAAAATTGAAATGGTAACAAAATATATTTAACTGTTGCAATAAATATTTTATGGGATTTGCCAGGTTGAAATATGGATAATTGATCTTCATTGATTAGATATTATGTCTTTATTTTATAACAAAAAAGAAGTGCCGTCAGGACCGCAACCATTGGCATCTGTGGAGAGGGTAGGGCCTTCGACTCGCGGCAAGTCCGCGTAATGGTCTAAACACACAGTCCCCGTACCAGGGCAGCACCGTAGCCGCCCGTATATCAGGTACATGACCGAACATTGCAAGCGAAACCACACACTACCCGGACCGGGACCCAACCGTATGTCCCCCGTGTGTCGGTTTGGCGACGGTTCGTCGCAAGTGACTGCGGCACACAATTCCATTCAGTCGGCACAGTCGGCGATATTGTGTGTATAACTTGCGGTTACTGATGTGATGGCTACACAGCGACCCTCCCGGCGGCGGCTGTTCGGTGATGTGAGTTTCCAATTTCATTCCGTGCCGCTCCGTGAGCGAGAAAAATTAAACCAAACTAAAGGGGCTCGTTTCGCCCTGTGATGTGCAGGTGACTGTTTGTTGTCCGCGTGGGTAAGTGCGAACCAGCAGTTTTATATTGTGCAATTTGCCTACCGTAAATCGCAAATATACGGGCGAGTGCGGCGCTGCCCTGGTACGGGCACTGTGTGTTTAAACCTTAAAGTGGATGCTATAAGGTCATCTGTTGAGGCCTCAGCTCGGAAATTAATTTTCAAATTCCTGTAATGTCATTCATTGAAGCTTCACCGCTTAAAATCATTTCCGACCCCATTTAGAGCGGTCAATTTTTAGCGTTAGCGATAGCTGAAATAGGGCCCCAAACTGGCAAATAAATTGAACGGAGTGGTGAAGAGTGTTTTGAGAGTCATCAATTCCGATGACGAAATCCTCATTTTCTTGAGCTCAGTAGTAATCGTACCGTTAAATTCTGTGATTCATTTGTATCCAGAACAACACGAATGTGGAACAATCTACCATCTTTTGTTTTCCCCTGCAGTTATGATCTGAAAAATTTAAACTAAACGTACACCTACCCTAATTCCCTTCCCGCCAAGGCTGTGCTCTCGCATTAAAGGGTATCCCCTAAGCCTTAGCATAAACATAGAAAAAATTATTAATAAACTCAAAAAAAAAAAAAAATTAAAATAATTCCAAAGGATTTCTGAGGAAGGATAAAAACAAAACCAATGCAAAATGTTTCAGAAGGTCAGCAGTTATTTTAAGAAACACATATATACTTTCATCTAAAATACTGCCTAATTGGTTTTACGAGTAGCTGCCGTTTTATGCGTACTTGTCATTTTTCGGGGAAAAATCAGTTTTAATTCCGCTTTGCTCATGTATATTTCTAGACATACATATATACACAAGGTCATAATTCCAGCAAACTTATGCCAATTTATTATTTTTTGATAACATGTTTGCCATACTTACAGTCTAGGACAAAAAATAATGATATTTATAATTAAAAAAATAAATAAATTAAGGAAAAGTAAATTAATTCTAAGATGCAATTGAAGCAAGCATAAAAAACAATGTAAAAAGTTCCAATTAACTGATAATATCTTTAAGGTTAATACTTTTTTTTTTATTTATTTATTTACGTTTATTAATATGATACATACATTCAAGATAGTTATATTGAGATAGAGTACAGACTCTTTGAGTCTTTGCTACTATAGTTTAATTGGTAGATACTTCAAATTAAGTTAGTATTATAATATATAACTAGATGATCCGACTTTGCCGGATCATCTAGCGACCCGGCTCCGCCGGATCTTCTCACAACCCGGCTGTGCCGGGTCAATGTCTTATTGAATCATGGGCTATACGTCACTACCTAAACACTCCATAGAATAAGAAGAACAAATCGTAAAATCGACCGTAACCTCAAGAATAAGAGTCACTCAAACTGAAAATTGGTTAGGACCAAGTATTTAGCTCAAAATATAGCTGGTATTTGGTTTAGATCGATAGTTTAATTTCGATTTTAAAGCCCATTCATCACGGCACGGTACACCTTCTTGAGTCGACTGCAGTCTCTTCGATTTTAAGTCCCATTCACCACGGCACGGTATACCTTTTGGAATCGACTGCAGTCTCTAGAAATAAAGCCCCGAACTGAAAACTATAGAAAAATGAAATTTAATTGGTTACGGCCAAATATTTAGCTCAGAATATAGGTGTAGGTATTTGGTTTAGATCGTCGGTTTTAATTCGACCTTGAAGCCCATTCACCATGGCACGGTATACCTTTTTGACGTTTTGTTTTTGGATTCAAACTATTTCTCTTTATGTCTCCAAGCTTGGGCTGATGTATTTGCTACAGCGTTGGATCAGCGGTTCGTGGCTTTGCGGGGATTCGGTTCATGTATATAATGTCGTAAGCTTGGGCAAATATAAAAAACATTGCGAGCTTAGAATTTAAGCTTGGGCAGATGTACCAAGCTTGGGCAGATGTATACGCTACAGCGTTGGGTTAGCAGTTCGAACTTTCCGAAAAGCTCCATAGATATTTCAAGAAGTTGTTCGGCAATAAAGAGATTCGGCCTTTCATTCGATGCGGTTGTGTACTTCCGCGTTGAGGGGCCTGGCTGTAAGTCATAGGGCGATTTGTTGATTCGTTGGCATTGAGATTCGGCATAACTCTTATGTATATGCACAGAAAGAGGCGGAAAGGTTGATGGGACAGTCATTGCTGCTTGTTTATGCAGAGCTTTTGACGTTGGTTGGCCTTGATTAACTGCAGTGTGATTTATACGAGTTCTAGTTTTTTGTTTATTTAATCTATCGCGAAGTTCAATAAATTCTTTGCGTTTTGGGCAGTTAATGTTGTTTGAGACGTGCTTTCCACCGCAGTTAGCATATTTAACCTGGACAGCTTTATCAGCGGGACAGGTGGCATATGATGGGGTTCGCTGCAAATCATACACTTCGCTTGCAAGTAGCAATTCGATACGCCGTGGCCAAACATTTGGCAGTTCCTTCCTGCACTGCATTGGGCCTTTTTATTTCCAGAATAGTAATTCCATCGTACAATTGTGTGCCTGTTAGCCTTAATTTTCCTAACCTCGTTGAGTTTAATTGATCCACGTTCCATGTAAATAATGTAATATGTCTCGATGCCAGACTTGCGCCTCGTTGGAGTGAATTTTTTAACATCAAGGCATGTAATGTTGTGATCTTTTTTTAGGATATCGGAAAATTCTTAAACATCTACATCTTCGTAGCCAGAAACTACAACCAGATTAATACTTATAGTAATATTTGCCAGCCCTACAATTCTTTCTAGAGCGAAAGTTCACTATTATGAGACAAATTTTTCTTAATTACTCCCATAAATCTGCTGGTCTATAGGGAATTTCCGCAAAGGTTTATAATGACCCATGTCTTCAAAATGCGTGATCGTAGCAAGTTGGTATTTAAAAAGTAAACGAAGAGTAAGTTCGCCAACTGTTTTATATGCGTACTATGTTTCAGAAATCGAATGTGCTCCGCTTCCAAAGTATTTAATAAAGCCCACTACGTCTCCTTAGTCCATCATCTGATCAACTTGAAATTTATTCATAGCCAAGACAATCAACTGTTTATCATTTGTACCAAGTTACATTAAAATCTGTTCCCTCGCTTTCAAGATATAAAATTAAACACACTCTTACTTCTAAGATTCGGCACAATATTGACTATATCTCCGAAATACGTCATTGAACCAATTTGAAATTTACATATAAATAAGTTACTCAATTGCTCCAACCCCTTGTGGGGCATAGCGCGTCAACTGTTCCATGAGGCCCAGTTGACGTTTCGTTGGCATAAATTGGTTTCAGAGAACGAACTACTAATATGTACTTGTTGACTCGTTCTCGAGATATTGGTTTTTGTCCACTTTTTCATACATTTCGCAACACTGTGCGACGGGCCAAAAATGGTCCTAATGAAGACACGAGAGGAAATTCAATTGCGCTGTGATCTTATTTTCTACCGCTCCGTGGTTAGCTGCTAGTGCCGTTTCGGCAGAAATGAAACATGTTTAGCTGAGATGTCAACTACAATATTTTTGGGAATTCCGAATTAACTTGCTGTTGAAAATTTAACACCAAGCAGTAAAAAACCAAACAATTTGAATTTCCCGTGTATACGAGTGTATGTACATGTATCGAAATCTTCCCTTATCATTCGCTGCTGTACTAGTCTGATTAATATAATACGTACAGGCACCTTTGAATTCAATTATTCGAACAATTCATTCGCGAAGCTCGTGACGAGTACATGCATATAATTTTCCACCGTCATTTATATTTTCCATTGTACAATTTTTCAGTTTTCCCACATTATGTCCGTTGTTGTATGTATGTTTGTTTTTTTTTGTACGTTTGCAATGACCTTTCCGCACTGTCGCATACTGGAAAAATGCCGGAAAATCAAGAGACCTTTTACTCATGTTTTTGAAGGTTGCTTCCACTGGGTTGCACGTTGATACGCTACGTTCGTATGCATACTGCTACGGGTGTTGCTAGACTATCACCATACATTGTTGTGACCACTGAAGATTGTGGAAGCAGGCAGCAGCAGCAGATTCATCGAAGCATCTATGGATCATGTGAAAAGCGCATAGTGCAACGAGTATGTAACCACAGTCGGGTGAATGGCGGTTATAGCAACATTTCAATTGTTTTCCTCATTTCTAAACAAACTGTCGGTTATGAGGCGAACCAGAGTTTCATAAGTTCAGTTGTACACCTGAAAACCCCGGAACAACTGCACTTGCAAAAAAGTGGTGTTTTACTAAATATGGTTCCGAAAATCGGCCACTTCCTGTATGTGTATATACCATTGAAACAAATGTTAATTGCACCTTAATCTGAAGATTTAATGACGGCTATGATGTACGGCATTGGGATCTTAGGTGGCAAAAAAGTGCAACAATTTTCCCGATTTTCCACAATTTTTTCCTCTGGTCAGTCTTGCTGTTGAATTTATCGAAAAAGATTTACGTAATACTTGTAGATAGGTGGTTATAATTTTGTTAAATAGACTCATGATTTTATTGCAAATGAAATCGCCGCAATGACGGGGTCGCACACATTGAATTGTAGCCGCCATCAGGAAATGATAAGATCTCAGGTTAACCGGAAAGTTGTCATCAATAATAATGGCTTGCCTACTGGATTATTATTATTATTATTATCTTTTCCATTCCCATGAAAGGTCGGCGATTCCACCATGCAATTCGTTGGCATGGCATGACTATGACTCGGACATACGCTAGCTAACATACGAGTACAACGATCACATTGGAGAAAGTCTGACAACTGTTGCATTTGCTAACGTCGTTGGACATGTTGCCAAAGGTTACATAACCGAAGTATGTAAGTTATAGTGCATAATAGGGACCGCGGTAATAGTAACCAATTGTTAGATAGTGGAACAGAATTAGTGGGCCATTTCGAAATGCGATTCGTTTTCTATTGATGATGCAATGCATACTCGTAGTCGTAGTTGGATTCAATGATGATGCAGGACTAAACTACCACGGCATCAGCAGCCGGTATGAGTGCCGTCAATAATGAATCAGGCGACAAGGTCGTACGTAATGAACGTCTACATGCATTTTTTATTTTCATAGAAATTTGGGTAATTATGCATATTAACTACATACTTCACCTCCGATTTCCTTGAAATTTTAGCATATTGTAGAGTTCAGTATGCTAAACAAGAATATATGTTATTTATGTTGGGCGCCAAAAGCATTTGACATAGTTTTTTAATATTGAAAATCTATGTTAATTTATGTGGAGTTGAGGATGCTCATCTCCGATGAACTTGAAATTTTAGTATGTTGTAGAGTTCAGTGTTAAGTAAGAATGTATACTATACATATATGTACATATATACATGTTGGGTGCGGAAAGCATATCTTCACATAATTTTCGAGCTTGGAAAAATAAAACGATGTATCGTAAATATGTTGCACCCAGAGCGAGCGAAGCGAGCGTTCATTTTTGAGCAAAACTGAGGGTTGTGATTTCTCAAGCGCGGAGTGAACTGAGCCCAGACAAGATATCTTTGATCTCCGCACTTAATACATCACATCTCAGTATCGCACAAACATGATCGGTCATTTCTCTCGCTCTGGGTGCAATTTATTTACAATACGATGCAAATTCTTTACGCAATGACGTCATTTTCATTAAACGTAAAAAGTAGTCTAAACGTGCGTTTTGCTAGCCACCCGATCGTCGCGATTAACGATCAAGCCATTCAGCATGGAGCACATTTGTATGTAGCTTTTTGATCGTCGCCTGCGAGCGAAACCTTAATACAAGTATTCCTATACATTGTCAACATTAAATGAAACCGGAATATAGAGGGCTACGCCCGCAATCCGAGGGTTTTGTAGGAAGCGCTTATTTTGGTATATAAATATCGGCTAGTTGCTCTTCTTGATACCACTCAGATGGACAAAAAAAAACATAATTAAAATGTCTTACCCACTTACATTTTACATGCCAATTCATATTACGTGATTGTAACGAAACTTAGAACATATTATTGCCTAAGGTGTTGGTTATCGTTGGTCATCAGTACTTTTGACCTCGAACGTGTTTAAGGCATGCAGAGGTGTGCTAACTGTAACTACAGAAATAAACTATTACTTACCTATTCTGAGAAGATATACAGATTCCATTATTTTCCATTTTATATGCTATTCGGAACCCACCTTCCTGTAAGTTTTCATAGTTCTAACAGTCTCGAGATGCCAGGGGGGGGGGGGGGGGGGGGGGCAAATTACGAACTAATATTTTTTCCTCCCCCACTATTCCCCTTTCTAAAAATTTCAAGAAAATGCGAAAAAATGGAATGTACTCAACATTACCTTTCTCACGACACCTCACTTGCCTATACCAGTCGATAAAAAAAAAAATTGAGCTTAATTTCGCCTCTATGTGGACCCCTCCCCCCTTCCACTCGGTAAAGTTTGCCAATTACGACGCAGCGCCCCCAACTAATCTTTACCCTTTCAAAAATGATTAATCAAATAACTGCAATTCGCACTACGAAAAACAACATGAAAGTAATACTCACACCTACATATGAGGCCGGTAGGTGTAATTTTTGTGTGGATAGTGTCAAAATGCCTAAATTTAAATGAATATATTTTACTATTATTAAATATTATGTGATTGTAATGAAACTTAAAGATATTATTGCCAATGATGTTGGTTATCATTGGCCATCAATATTTTTGACCTCGGCTGTGCTTAAGGCGTGCAGGGGTATGCTAACTGCAACTATAGAAATGTAGTATTATTAACCTTTTTTGTTGAGATATCAAAATTCTACGATTTTCGGTTTTCTACACTAGTAAAATGCCGCCTTTCTGCAAATTTTCATATTTCTAAGTATAACGGTATCGAAATGCAAGGGGGGGGGGGAGGCAAACTCGGATCACATATTTTCCCCTCTATCTCTTTTCCCCTCTTTTCAAATTTGATGAAACGGGACAGGGATTTTTTTTGAGTAAAATTTATCTTACTCGTATGTATTAACGTAATGAATATTTATCAATCAAAATTTATTTTTTTTTCCAATATTAATAAATATCTTATGAACAAAAGGAAAGACAAAATTAGCCTCTAGCTTTTTTCAATTCTTTTATAAATTTTTTTCTTAATAAATTTCAAATGCCGCATTTGAATAGAGACACACTATAAAAGTAAACTTACAAAATATTGAGCGTGAACTACTAAGTTTTTTCGATGAAATTTGAATTGTTAGTAGTAGGTGCAAATAGACCTGTTCCTAAGACCGGTGCACCGGTTTAAAACCGGTCTTTGTTAGTACCGGGCCCGAGATTCACGTATTCAAGTACCGGTTTCAAAAGAACCGAATCATTCAAGCACCGGTAGGGTGCAGGATTACATGTACCAAAAAATCGATTTTAGCGACTTCTAATTTGAGTGATATTTGCCTAAATATGTACTTATTAATTAGTATTTTCATATTGCAAACTTTCTGTAAAAGAGTTCGCTCGACGAATTATGTGGGTCGTTCAACTTGAGAATCAAATCGATGACATGTTCATTGAATCGCCTGAATTATATCGCACTGAAATGCTTGGTATTAAAGAAGATCCTGAAAATGTTGCTATCCCATCGATTAGACGGCTTTCGGCTATACATTAGCTGTTTTTTTAACATTTATCTGGTGCAGGTTAGGGTATCTTCATGCATTACAATAACTTAAGCCTGTACGGGCCAGCGGGGTGGCTCACATGAACTCGGTAGATTGTACAATTGTACAAAAAAAAAACGCGCCTATAGGTGTGCTTGTCGTTAATTTGACAATTGGTGCGAAGTTCCGACGACACTTTATTTGTAATTTCCAGATTTTATTATTTCTCGTCACTACTATCTGGTATTTAGGCGGCCATATTCATAATTGCTTGTCGTTAGGGTTAATTTTGAAAACTAATCAGACTACTCTGATTGGCATGACATTTAAAGGTTAACCTGGATGGTTGCCCTCGAACCTCAATCGGTTTTTTAGCTCCACGATTTAACTTACCCTAACCCGTTGTTAAAAAAAACGCACCTCTTATTTCGCATGGAAACTTGCGTTGTGGTTTACTATATTTTGGTGCCCCGATCCCGTACAAGACCAGGATCAAAGGCCAGTCAGTAGTTTTGTGTGAAAATTCATCTGATCCAAATGAATCGAACGGGGCTAATATCTCCAACACTTCCAAATAGGGAACAGCCATGAATAATATTTGACTTGGCTAGCTAACTTTATTTTTTAACATTTGCATGGACCGCGGCGGTGACAATGCCCACTTTGTTTGGTAACGCGACAAGCAGCCAACCTTGACTTATTTGCGTTTTTACATGCACTTCATAGGTACAGTCATAATGTACTCGTACGTAGACACGAAATATTCGTACTGGTACGTACATGTCTGGTCACTTAAATTATTGGACTTTCAGTTAACGTTTTTTATATGAAACGTTAATTTATGTACGTACGCGTACTATCGTACTTTTCGCATATGTACGTTCTCTAGCTACAATTATACCGAGTAGGTTCATTCTTTGCAGTAGTCTTAGCAATTACAGCTAACTAAAAATTATGTGTACCATCATATTGTTGCGAATAAATTGAGAAATATTTATAAATATGCACAATTCCGGCATGTGGGTTTTAATCTTTTCTAATTTTAAGTGTACGAGAGGCCAAAGATACTCCATTGCACTACTAGTTCGAAATGGAGTGTATTGTACACAATCTTAGTGTGGACTTGAACAGAAATGTTGTGTCTTGGACCGGATTGCATTACCTATTGGTGTTATGTGGATACATTGCGTGGGTTGAACAACTCTCAGCTCTCGACGTTCTCATGATTATGACGTAAGAGGCTTTTAATCTGATTAAAGCTTCCTGGTTAACAGATTTGTTAAGATGCAAGTTTAAGTAAAATTTGTACTTGATGCATGTTTTCATCGATTGTTTATTAGTTCTTTGTTTTATTCTTTTTAACATAAATTGGGAGGATGTTAATTGCCTTGACCCCTCCAGGGGCATTGGCGCGTCAACATCTGTAGCATTACTATGCGTTGTTGACGCTTCGATAGCATATTTTTCCTAGAATATATCTCTTATCCGAGCCGTCTTTTAACTGGTAAGCTCGGAAGAGTTCTAGTAGTATGCACAGATAGTTTTTATTAACGGACTGGGGATTTATCCTTTGTGTCTCTAGATGCAGCATTGTAGAGTGGTAACCAAAACCTCACGGCTACCGAGGGCCGAGCGCGTTTGTAGGAGGGGGGCTAACTTACATAAATACATATGCATTACCTTTTGTGCATGACGCGCTCGGTGGCCATGTTCGTTCGGTCACCGCTCTACGATCTAGAGCAACGTTTCCCAAAATTTTTAGGACGCGGACCGTTATTTTCTGTAAATTTTTTTCGCTGCCCACTTTTACATTGAAACAAATACATATATTGTTATGGATGGTATTTTTCATCCTTGGTGAATGAATTTTTTGTTACTCTTTTTAAACAGATTTTCATATATTTCAGTGGAAATTCAAATAATTTTTAGCAGTCATATTATTAAAGAAAAAAAAATACTCAAATGAAAAATGAATATTTCAAGTAGGAGATTTTAATTTAGTTATCTCAGTTTGAAGGATGATGTTGTTTATCATCACAAGACAATTTAAAGTCAGGAGAGGAAGATGTTATTTTATTCTAAAGTCTGGTTCAATATCTAATCTATTTCTGTATTTGTTTTTTAAGTATGAACACTAAAGTAGAGAACGCAGTTTCACACGAATAGGTGGTTGCAAATGGCATTAAACATTTAATTGCCGTTTCACTTATTTTCGGATACACCCTTTGCCAACTTAACAACAAATTAATCAGTGGTACAGACTAAAATTACTTTTTTTTTTAGAGCAGTGTCGCATGAGATCTCAATTAAATTATTGACTTCTTCTTTATCAAGTTTTATTACTTCCTCATTTTCAGTGTCGATACTAAAAGGGTCTTTAATCCACATTTTGTGGGTAGAAATATCCGGAATATAATCTTTGAAATTTTATATAAGCTCAGCCAGGTGTTCTTGTATGAAATTTGAAAGCTCTGGAAGTTGTAAATCTTCTCCAGGATGTGGTTGTTGTTGCTTCTTCATCTGATCGATCCACCTGTGTTTCCGTCTGCCTCGGGGTTTGGGCTCAGCAAATGGAAAATTCATTAATATTGCCTTCATGACTGGGTTCTCAGGTGGACGCCTGGAACATGGCAATACCAATCCATGCGACGGTTTTCAAGCTTTTCAAGCTTTTCAGTGACCAGTGACTCAACAAACAAGCTGCCTCAGATGTAGGTACTTTTGATACGATCCCTTTTGGTCACATATGCTGTCATCCGCAACATTTTCATCTCGGTGGTAGTCATTTTACTCTCGTATATAGTCCAGCATTCAGACGCATACATGAGTGCGTGACGTACGACTGTTTTGTACAACTTGCCCTCAAACTTTCGTGGCATCTTCTTGTCGCAGAAAACTCCAGAGTTTTCCCACCACTTCATATAACCGACACTGATGCTATGTTTGATGTCGTTATCGCAGGTAGCTTCCTTGTTGAACCTTGTACAGGACTTCAGCTGCTCTCCTTTAATGTAGATATCTGGTATCGGTCTATCTGGATCTGAGAAAGGACGGCAAAGATACAGATACTGAAACAAGAGTGATATCTAGGACTTCTGAACAGCAATTATAAATAAAAAGAAAATAAAAAATATGGCAATTTATAGTTAAAATAGAACCTTTAATTTGATCGAACTAGAGGTTTCATTGACGTTTCGTTAGTGTACAATAAATTTCAGATGATAGAAGGAATTATACAATATTTTGCAACATATTCAATTTCTACTTGATTACTTTATAACATAATTTTGAATTTCAGTTTCAAAAAGCTTATAAAATGCATGCTACTAACTTTATTCAAATCACTTTTTTTTATTTATTCATATCATCATCTGTTTATATACAGATTCATGCGTAATGTGTAGTGTACTTTAATACACTGCTGATTGATAAAAAAGACATTAATTTGACTATCTTTGCGATGAAAATTTTAGTTTTTTTTTAGTTTTTTGTTGCTCCCTCCAAATTCGTATATGTATGAGCAAGCTATGCGCATATCCAAAACGAAACATGCACACATGTGCCATAAGTGCTTCAAGACGATCAACAAGTTATCGTTGCAAAAATCCGTCGACATGTGACGCAGCCTGACACCCATGAGAAAGTGTGCAGACAAACAGGAAGAGGATTCCAAACATGTGTGAAAGATTAATATGTGGATGATCAAACAACGTCTGGCCAGTAAAAACAAGCCTGGGAAATATTTAATCTACCCGAAACCCCCTTCACAAGTCGAAGTCGGATCTCAGTGGCATTATAAAATTATCGCCATTGCACACATGGTTTTTCCTGGCAATCGACTGGAATATTTGTGCACGAAATATATCACTGACTTTGCAAATGAAAAATTATTAAAAATCCAAAGTAAAATTTCTATAAAAACGTGCGAAAATATTCGGATCTGTCGCTAATCTACTTGGGTCGTCTACACTGTGGGCTTTTCCCAGACAGCCACCCTCTTTTCGCTGCTTGCTACCTGCTCTTGTTCGCTTCCTATTTGCCAAGATTGCAGACTTCCAATTAGTAAACATTCGCAAATTGCGAAAACCTTAACCTTCACTTATTATCAGAAAATTGCGATATGTAACTCATACGAGTTCGAGTACTTAGTTTGCTGGTATGTTCGCTGTGTGTTTGGCTGATTGATAGTCGTCTCACCGTGTTGGCCCAACAATCTGATAAAGCGTTATGTATTCTCACAATCTACGACGTACTCGTAGTTGCGTACAAAAATGCAAATAGTCGAACATGTTTGCAATTATTATTGCAATTGCCTTAACGCACTTTTGCTCTCAACCATGATAGGGAGTATTGTTGGAGGTGGAGCAGAACAAGCAAAGTTTATGACCGATTACTATGAATGGCAATGGGGGTTGTTGGTGAAGGAATGGGAGAAATGTTCTCGATACTGAAGACTTTGTTTTTCGATTTAATGTGATATACGGCGCTCACATGTCCATTGTTCAGTTGCGCGATCGATTGATTGCTAGACTGTGTGTGTTCACACATAGGCTTGCCGCCCATATACAATTACTCACTGGTGCAATCACTTAGTTGCAATTGCACGTTTGTTCGCCTACATATGGAAGCATCGGTTGCAAGTTGTGCGCACACGTAGAATTTTTGGATGCAATCGATTGCATTGTGTTTTAGTTGATTTTTATTTTTTAAGTTCAAGTTCAGTTTCGAAATGGATTTCGAGGAGGTAGCTGCTCTGTGCTCTCGATTCAAAAAGGAGAATGAAATAGAAAAAGGCGATTATGGGTACATCCTTTGATAGCCCAGCGGCATGAAAAAGACCAATTCCATAAAATATATTTGGATCTAACAAGCCACCCCAAAAAGATTTTCAGTTATTAAAGGATGAGCACCTAAACTTTTGGCGAACTATTGGAACTGCTTCGTCCAAATATTTTTTATAAAGATACGAGATGGAGACAATCTATCACACCAGAAGAACGTCTTTCAGTTATGTTAAGGAAAGTTAAATTATTTAAAATGCTTACAGATTTTAGTGGTTTACTATTTTCTTATTTTATTGCATGTTGTGTGTGACATTATCTATACATATAATATATCTGTAAATTTTTTGTGTCTGTACATTCGAAATATTTGGGAAAAGAAGTTGTCGATACGATAGTTGCCAGTAACAAAATACATAAAAAAAGGTTTTTGGATTTTTTGCCTGTTTGTCTGTTGGGGTATCACATCAAAATCGCTTATCCGATTGGAGTACAGTTTTTTGGAGAAAATCATGTTTAATTTTCAGTAACATTTAGTTTTTGATATGTAAACATCTTATCGCTCGGTATGGGGTAAAACCGTGGAGTTTGCGTAATGCGTAAACAACATTAATGTCCGTACATGTTGATGTAAATCTTAATTTAATGTATGTATTCCGTGCTTCGCTATATAGAGTGCACAAGGAATAGTTTCCATCAGAAGCTGCATTGCTGCATCGGGAGCGCATACAAGCTCAAAAACATACTACTTTGCCTTAACCCCTAGCGGGGCATAGTGATGGAAAGCTACTTATCTTGGAAGAAGATCAAATGAGGCGGTGGAAAGAACACTTCGCCGCGGTCTTGAACCGTGTAACCTCTGGTGAAGTGCCCCCGCATATAGATAATTTAGCTAACCATCAAAATGTGCGTATACGGTCCACTGCCCCGACTAAAGACGAAATAGTCACTGCAATTATTGCACTAAAACGAGGAAAGGCCGCCGGACTTGACGGCATCCCTGCCGAACTTTATCAAGCAGCGCCAAGCGTAACTGCCGATTTGCTGCACCCACTTGTTGATAAAGCGTGGAATACAGAGACCTTTCCCACTGAGTGGAAGGAAGGTTTGATCATCAAACTTCCAAAGAAGGGTAGCCTCACAGACTGTAATAATTGGAGAGGCATTTGTGTGCTTCCTGCCGTTGCCAAGATAATAGCTAAAATCGTCCTGGAAAGACTAAAGGCCCACTTAGAAAGCACAATTGATGAAGAGCAGGCTGGATTTCGATCCGGATTCTCCTGTGTCGATCACATTAACACCTTGCGAATCATCATCGAGCAATGCGCTGAATACGATTCTCCGCTTCACTTGCTTTTCATCGATTTCGAAAAGGCTTTCGATAGTGTGAACCGGGATTCTATATGGGCAGCCTTGCGCAGGAGAGGCATCCCTGAGAAGCTTGTGGCTATTATTAAGGCAACCTATGACGGCGCGAAATGTCGCGTTCTGCATAAAGGTAAGGTGTCGGGGGACTTTGAGATTCGCAGTGGAGTTCGGCAGGGGTGCATCCTCTCACCGATCCTATTCCTCATTGTGATCGGCGATGTGTTGCATGCAGCCCTATCCGGACTCGACAGAGGAATTCAGTGGACTTTGACATCTTATCTACAACATCTTGACTACGCTGACGACATATGCCTACTCTCCCACAAAATCATGGATCTGTCCGCAATGGCGTTAGATCTCGAGAGGGAGGCAAGCAAGGTTGGGCTAAAGATTAATACCAACAAGACCAAGGTTCTTAGCCCGCCGTTGCGAAGAAGAAATCGGACACCTATTGCCATCAATATTAATGGGCAGCCTGTGGAGAAGGTGGACAACTTCGTCTACCTGGGTAGCATTGTTACCGAAAATGGTGGTACGGAACAGGACATCGCTCGTCGTATCAACCAGGCTAAACGCGCATACGGCATACTGTCCAAAATCTGGCAGAGTTGTTATCTCAGCATCAAGACCAAGCTGGGCCTGTTTCGCTCCCTAGTACTATCAGTGCTTTTGTATGGGAGCAGTACATGGAAAGTTTCCGTAGGAGTTACCAGAAAGCTGCAAGTTTTCGTCAACTCATGTCTTCGTCGAATTTTAAGAATTTTCTGGCCCGAAACAATATCAAGTGAAGAGCTAAGTCGGCGTACGGGTCAGATGCCAATCGACGAATTGATACGCAGGCGAAAATGGCAGTGGATAGGTCACACATTGCGGAAGAGTGATAACTGCATTGCTTTGCATGCCATGAAATGGAACCCCATTTCCAACCAAGGCCGACCAAGAGGGGGTCCTCGAATCACATGGCGTCGATCTGTGGCAAAGGAGTGTCAGGTACTGGGTAAGTCTTTTGGGGAGTTGCGCCCCATTGCCCAGAACAGAGTACGATGGCGCGCAGGAGTAGTTGACGCGCTATGCCCCGCTAGGGGTTAAGGCAAAAAAACATACGGTCCGGGGATCCAATCCCCGTCGCGCCAAACTTTTTTTTTTTATTTTTTGATAATTTTGTGGCGTTTGCATAAATAATATGATTTTAGTAACGGCCAAGTAAAAATTAATTTGTTATTTTGGAATATGACTACTCTCCTAGACAATGGATCAGAAGGTGTTGAGATACGTAATACATACAGCCGGAAACAGAAAACGATACCGGGTCTCAAAAGTTCATGCCGCATGTTAAGGGTAAATAGTTATATTCACATAGTATTTCCAATTTGACGTCGTTTCATAACGCGATGGGATGTTTACACATAGACCTCGAGCTCAAAAAGACTAGCTCGTTTCGTGTTTTTATTTCATTACAATCGGTTTGACCGATCAAAAGATATCCGAATTTTACGGTATTAAAAACATCATTATTATCATGAAAGCCGTTCATACATTGTGGAATTCCTACAGTTCCCGGCAGGGAACGGTAATTTCATTTGAATATGTAAAACAATGAACAATTCACCTCTCACCTCATTAGCTTTAGCGAAAGCTGCACCGATTTGTGTTTAACGACTCATGTAAAATAATAAGAAGTATCTGTAACTCCGGATCGAATGAATCTGAAAAGCTACGAGTAGCAACTTGAAATTTGGGTCTTATGTTTGTGATAGGATCGAATTATTGATTGGTATTGAAAATGGACAGTATCCGAACAATGAAACACCCACCTCCCCTATTTATGTGAAATAACGAAAAGTATCTGTAACCATCGATTCTCGGGTTTGAATAGTAATTTCGATTGAATATGAAAAAAAGATTCAAACCTCACCTCTCACCTTACTAGCTTAGCGTAGAATTCCACTGATTTATGTTTAACGACTTATGTGGTGAAATATCGGTAGACACAAAGCTTTTGCTAATTTTTCACCATAAGGTGAAAATGTTTGTGGTCATAATTGAGAACGATCAGAGAGCACAACCAGCGGAAGCATTTGAAAGCTTATGCGGGAATTTCATCGCCGGCAGAAGCATAGCAGCGGCATTAAATGTGTCTTGTGTAATGTGCTTTGTTACACCTGCGTATGAGCCAAATTTTGAATAGAACTTTCTACTTATTTTACACTCAATTGCCCTAATCCCTTGTGGGGCATAGCGCGTCAACTGTTCCATGTGGCCCAGTTGACGTTTCGTTGGCATAAACTGGTTTCGGAGAATGCAGTTGCCAGCATGCACCTCCTGCACATCCATGGCCACGAATATCGTCGTGGACGGGATTCGAACCCGAAACGCCGGTAGTCAAACATGAGACTGATGCCTGAACACACTGCGCTACCGGTCGCCCCAAAGGTTGAAGATTTTGAATACGATACTTATCAGGCTGCCTGCCGGGCACGTCACTTGCTAGATGGTGATCAGCATTGGGATGACGCATTGGCCGAAGTACATGTGTCAGCGATAGTTCACATCGCTTGTGTTGTTGTTTGTTTGCCATATTACTGGTATTTTGTGGTCTTTCGGATATTGCAGTGTTGAGGCATTGTCAAAATAAATTCATTGAAAACTTTTTCAGGGATGCATACCTCAACAATAACGGGGAACTGAATTACGCGAAATAAATCTCAATCGATGCTTGCTGGCTTTGGCGAAACGGTCTCTTAGTTACACATTTGAAATACACAACTCAAATATCAGCCAAAACTTTAAATGAAAAATTACTAATCCCTCTTATTCGAAATATGGGGTTTTCGCCTGCAGCTAAATTTTAATTTGTACATTTTGGGCAAATTGGACTAAGCATCAATGACGACAAAACGAAAATAATGATGCAATCAAGAATAAGGACGTCAGCACAACCGAACGTCAACGTCGGGGACCTCTGCGTCGAATCCGTAGCCGACTTCATATACCTGGGTAGGAACCTGTCAAAGGAAGCCAGCGAAACAGATAAAATCAAGCGATGCATAGAGCCAGCAAATACAACTTTTTTCTCGGTCTCTCCAATAATGAAATCGAAACATGTGCCCAGTAATGTGAAGCTCCTCATACCGAACGAAGTGGATGGCTGGATGGCGCATTCGGTATAACCATGAGCTGGACGATGAGCCGGTCAAATTGCAACAACTTCAATGGGCAGGGCATGTACAACGAATGGACACCGAACAACTGTTGAACTTAGAGAACGCGGTTACTTGACCGTGATAATTGGAAGACAATGATCCAGATGGCCGGGGCCCGTAGCGACGTCGGGCTTTTGTGCCACGATGATGATTTGTCAGGGTATTTTTTTCAAAAAAAAAAAAAAAATATTTGAGAGACTTTTGTTAACTATACCTCCTTCCTATTTGGAAAGATTTGTCATTTACAAAATTACTTTAGTCTCATACAATTTTTTACCGTACGGTTACATCTTGTGCATTCTACTATTTGCCTTAACACTTTGTCAGGTATGGCAGGTCAACTACTCCTATGAAGCCAAGTTAACCTTTCGTTGGCATTATCCTCGCCACTGGTTTCGGATAATGTTGTTGTTGCTATTAATAGCCTGGACCCCTCCAGGGGCATGGGCGCGTCAACGTCACTAGCATTTTATGCCTTGCTGACGTTTCGATAGCATATTTACTTTTCGGAAGCGCGGTTGCTAGTATGCACCTCCTATCCGCGCCGTCTTTATACTAACAAGCTCGGAGCACTGTCAGAGTTCTATCAGTAACCACAGGCAGTTTTGGATCACGCCGAGATTTGAGCTCCGAGGTGTAGATTAGTGACCGAACGACCACGGCCACCGATGATGTTGCTGGCATACACGTCCTGTCCACTTGGTCGCCTTCTAGGACAACCCGGAAAAGGCTGTGACTTACTTTTACGTCCTACACGACAGGCAAGTGCCAACACAAACAACCATGGTCACAGTAGGATTCGAACCTACGAGCTGATAAGAATTAATGTCATACTGACGCCTCAACGCACTGAGCTACCAGCCCCTATTGAGACCTACATTCCTAGTGGACAGGGCGGCGCACAGTGGTTCGCATCTTTGATTAGTAGTGGATTTTAAATTGAGATGATTTCGTACTCCCCTTGCGTGAACTCGGCAACTTAAGGGGTTGCTTTGTTTTAGTAGGCAAGGAAATTGACTAAATATTGATGGCACCCAACGTGGGGTACTATTCTGTATGATATTTTTAATGTGGGATCCAATTTTTATCACAAACAAGACAAGAATAATTGGGGCTTCGTGGTTTCGAATTCCATTACTTGGAGACGAGAACAGGAAACATAACCTGGATAGATAAATTGAATAGATGGGATAATCGCCGATATATTTATAAATGATTGCAAATTGATCGATACCTTTCTTGTTCACTAGACCCCACTAAACCACACAAACCCTGAGTTCTTATCGTATTTCAGGTGGACACTAAGATTTCCTGCGATACGGAAGTCTGTTCATTTTTCCCTGTGACTCTTGGAGCATTCGTTATCGTTGACTTATCACCCAGCGGGCTACCATTGTTTTCTTTGAGTGCAAACAATGCGAGTCGAATCAGTGCACCTGAACGCAAATAAAAAGTATTTTCACCTTTTGTTTATGAAATTTTAACGTAAATGCGCGGCCGCAGTAAATGTAAGTTGCCAAGTCGTTACAGTTGTTTGTGGCTGATGTGTAAATGGGCGTCTCTGCATCAAAAAGCAAAAGACAACAACGCCCTCTTGTAAATGCAAAATTACGGAATGAGCTTAACGTACGTTTCACTGCATTATACTCGTAAGACGTTCTTCAAGATACGCGGGGGCATTCGCATTTGCCTCGTATTACGCTCAATTCACATTTTCAATGATCAATTAAATGCAATACCTGATGGTTACGTTCATTACCTCGAGTGTAATTGTCTATTGTGAAATGGTTTGCAGTGAGCAGTACTGCTCAACGTTGGAAATAGGCTCCATAAAACCACCATGTGCTTTCTTGATTGCATATTATGTTTTTTTTGTGCATGCCTGGCATACGATTTCACAGCAATTGAACAAAATGAGTGCAAATGCGAGAATTTGTCTGGGTTGTTCATTGTGTTGCGAACATCGATTCGTAGCCGTCGATCAAGATGAATATACGAAATTTAATGAAAATGTCGTTTCATCTTAATCTGGTTAGAAATTTCCACAAAGTCGTTGAAGGTTAATTTGAATATCATTGTCATTTTATATAATCTGAGCATAACCAAACCGGTGCCTAACCTTTGCGAAGTGGTATGGTGATCGGCTTACAATGTTTTGACTTCCAGCGAGCAATGTTGTTCGTTACAACATTGGTATTCCAGCGCCATCTCTATCTGCAGAAAGGCTAAAGGAGCCACCTTCAAACCATATAAGTCCTCTAGCATGGACGGTATATTTCCCGCCCTTATCCAGAAAGGGGCGAAAGTAGTATTTATTCCCAAGATGGGCAATCGCTCCAAGGAGGACCCTAAATCCTATATGCCCATAAGTTTAACATCATTTATGTTGAAATCAACGGAAAAAGTCATTTTTTTTTTTGCATATGGGACAAACATTACTAAAGAGGAATCCCTTATAATGTAAGGCTTACATGATAGACAATTTGCATACCAGTCTGTAAAATCAATCGAGACTGCTCTTCACAATCTAGTGAACGAAATCTAGTAGTAGTACATTTCGGGATCTTTACGAATGATTCAGAGAATCAATGACGACACTCGAAACAAAATAGAAGCAAAGCTAGCTTTATGAATTCAAATTCATTGTATTTATGAATGGTTCATAAAATCGAGTATAAACACAAAATATAAATTGCACCTCAGAGCAGTCTCACACAAGGCCACCAAACCATTGCGGATATATCGAAAATATGTAGGACGTGGGGAATCAGACCCTCTATTGTCCCCTGGGTCTACAAGTTTATCGTCAGACCCATTTTAGAATACGGCGCAGTAGTTTGGTGGAAGGGAGGCTTTACCACAGGTGGGAAAGCCACTCTGGCCAAAATTCAGAAGCTTGCCTGTCTTACAGTAACAGGAGTTACTTGCTCTTGACCAACGGCGGCCCTGGATGCTTGATCTCCGCCTCTGCATATTCTGGTGAAAACAGAAGCAACCAGGCCGAAGCTTCGCTTCGGCCCGGAGTCCGAAGCGTATATACCCTAGACTTGTACAGACCTAGTGGTGATACCAAAAGTACCATTTGGCAACGACCATATGCATTAAAAGTGAGTTTCCTATATGGCCAGTTTATAGGGGAGGTTGGCATACATTCAAGAGTATCTTTGCCATTCTAAAAATCAATTAACTAACCCATTCTACAAATATTTGTCGAATTTTTCAAGTCGCTAGCTTCATTCTATCGAAAGTTATTGCTTATTTGAAGTCTCATTTGTAGGGGTGGTAGAGGTTTCTTGGATCGGATTTTGCCCATCATAGCCACCAACCAATTAGATCACCATACAAACATTAAAAAAAAGATGCCAGGTGTCTAGCTTTACTCTATCGAAAGTTATCGCTTATTTGAAGTTTCATTCGTAGGGGAAGCTGGGGTTTCATTGGTCGGATTTTACGTATTTTCAGTATTAGCCAACTGGATCCTACTACAAATATTTGACCAAAATTTCAAGTCGCTAGCTTTATTTTATCGTAAGTTATTGCTTGTTGAAGTTCCATTCGTAGGGGAAGCAGGGGTTTCATTGGTCGGATTTTACGTATTTTCAGTATTAGCCAACTGGATCCTACTACAAACATTTGACCAAAATTTCAAGTCGCTAGCTTTATTTTGTCGTAAGTTATCGCTTATTTAAAATCTCATTTCTAGGGGAGGTAGGGGCTCCTTAGGTCGAATCTAACCCATCCTTAATGCCAACTAACTAGATCTCACTTCAAACATTCGACCAAAATTTCAAGTCGCTGGCTTCATTCTATCAAAAGTTATCGCTTATTTGAAGTTTCATTTGTAGGGGAGGTAGGGGTTCCTTAGGTTGGATCTTGTTCATTTTCAATACCAACTAACAGGATGTCACTACCAACGTTCTGCCAAATTTGCAACTCGCTAGTGTCATTCCATCGAAAGTTATCGTAATTAAAGTAATATTTAATTTGTTAAATTTTGTAGGGGAGGTAGGCGTTCCTTTGATCTGATTACGCCCAACTTACTAAAACCCAAGCAGCTTCTCACCTCAGGGTTACATACCAAAAATCAGATGTCTACGTCAATTTGTTCAAGAGTTATGGACAAAAAACCTGAAAAGTAGGGTAGTACGGGGCTCTTTGTAAGAAAATTGCCATTAGTTTTCAACTGATCGATTTTATTTTTCCAAGAAAGTATAAGATTACTCTCACGAGCAATCTACCAAAGCTAGAGCTTTTCATGTTTATTAAATCGGGAGTTATGGATATATTTATGTATTTTACATATGTAGGGGAGGTAGGCGTTCTCTTGGCCTGATCATGCCCATTTTCAATACCAACCAACTAGATCATACTTCCAAAATCTGACCAAAATTTCAAGGCTCTAGCTTAATTCTATCGAAAGTTATCGTGCGAACGGACAGACAGACAGACAGACAGACAGACAGAGAGACAGACAGACAGACAGACAGACATGGCTAAATCGAATCAGGAGGTGACCCTGATCATTTATATATATATACATTGCTATACCTCCGGAGCCTCCTTTAAGGTGTTACATATTTCCGTCGTGACAAAAACAATATACCCTATACTAAAAGTCTAGGGTATAAAAATAACTATTGCTAAAATATTAGACTGAAAGCATGAGATACATGCATCAAGTTAAACTTAGAACAGGAAAGTTGGCTCAATCAGATGACGAAGCTAGCATGCCCACGGACTATTTGATGAAAGAACCGTCGTGCAATAATCTGTTTGTAGTCACAACTTGGAGCAGAAAGTGCTGGGATGACGAATATTCCAAACTCCCACCAGACACCATCAAGTGTTTCACAGATGGTTTAAAGACTGACGAGGGAACTGGGGCAGGCATTATGTATCCAGTGCATCAAGCTCGAGCTACAGTTCTTATTGGTAGGCTCTCTAGTGTTTTCCAGGCAGGTATGTGCGGAGGCAGGCTACCAAATAACTAAATAACTGGTTAGTCACATCAAAGCCAGCTTGTGCTTAAGAAATTGGGTGCTCTAAATGGGGTCTACATTTACTGGGTTCCTGGACACGTTCACATTGCTGGGAATGAGGAAGCCGATGAATTGGCCAGGACGGCCTCGGCCACCTCTTTCTATGGACTGGAGCCCTTAAAACATTTGAGGTACTGGGAGCGTACTGAAGCCGCAGTCTTCTGGGATAGTCTCCCGGATCTGACGCAGGCCAAGATGTTCATTTCGGGCTATTTACTCGTAAGTGGTAGATTTGCTGGACTGCTGCTAACCGTAAAAAGGTTAGTACCATATGTGGTCTTCTCAACGGACCTTCATGTGTACGTCGTCATCTGAAAACTATGGACTGTAGATTCTGTGAGGGTGAGGACGAAACGTCAACTGACATTCTCTGCGATTGTGAGGCGTTAGCATGTCGTCAGAGGAATAATGTTGGGATCGCGTTCCCTGACCCGGATGATATAGCCTGATCCCCACTTAAGCTTCCGAGAAACTTCATCAGTGCGATCAAGCTTGATCGTCAGGCTGAGTCCTGATATTAGATATTCGGGCTATAGCACAACAGAACTTTTGGTCTCAGTGCTTGTGAACCTCGTTGGTTTACAACACTTTGTTCTATCTATCTATCTCCAGAAAAATCGGAAAGTATGCAGGAAACAGTTATGAATAGAAAAGGTCAAAATGAACAGAGTAGACAACATATTTTTAATGACGCCAAATTATGTCGAGGACTATAAATTAGGTTTAGTAGTAGTCCGGATGGCGCAACGGTTAGCACGGTCGCCTTGAACGCACTGGGCCCCGGTTCGATTCCGGGGATTTACGTGTCGGACTATGAGCCCACTCAGCTGTTAAATGAGTACCCATTATGGGGTAAATAAGTCGGTTGAGCGTGTTGCTGATCACATACCTCTGCACAAAAACCGTCACGATCTAGAAAATGAGATGATGCTAACTCATCTCGAGGCCGTGGTTCAAATTGAACTGTCGCGCCAGTTATTTATTTATTTATAAATTAGGTTTACGGAAAAAAGGAGAATAATCCTGTTGAAATATACCAATTCCCTACATAATAAGTAAGTAACTGTGAACGAAACCCATCTAATTAGAAACAGACAGTGAAACCTAATTTAAAATGATAATATCAAAAAATCACCTTAACCTTGAAGGGAACGGAAAACAAATTTCCAGCAAATCCAAGGGCCCTGAGTTTCCCCTAGTCTTCTGAACGGATATACATATATTATTATTTTTCTGATCAACCAGGAAGCTTGAAATATAATTCATTCGTAACACAATAGGAAAATTAATGGAGTTGATAAGATATTTTTTGTCGGCTGCGGGCTTTTTAAATTGACCGAGTCGTCGTCGTCTTCTCGACCCTCTCGGCCGTTACATATTCATAAACATAACATAGTATATGTATGCTTGGGGATGAAAAATGAACTGTGCGAATCAAATGAAATGGCCAAGAACCAGACCATCATTGCGATGCTCCAACTACAAAACTCGCCATGATGGTTGCGCCTATACTATTAACAGAACAGACTTTTCTTGATGGTACGGTTGCTTGGTTGAATGCTTTATTGACTCAATTGCGTATAAGATCGCGATGGAAGAAAATATATGACCTGACCACATCTGCACAAATTGATCTCGTGACCGCGGTGTAAAAATAATCTTCGCTGTGCGGTCCGAATTGCTGCTATCCTAGTACAATATGTATATTGGGCATAGTGCGAATGGTAGCAGTGTGTGGGGAAAACGAGCTCTTTCAGAGAAAATGCTACTAAGGAGGAGAAAAGAGAATCAGATTTTAAGAAACTCCGAAGTTAAATAAAATTAAATGTATTTTAATTTTTAATGTCTTAATCCTGAAGCTGAAATTCCATTGCTAAAGCTGTTAAAACATCTTTAGTAGCTGCAGAGCTCATTAAATGATTGCGCCCAACGTGGGGCCATGGGACGTCCGACAGAAAACACCGGGACCTATAGTGCGTATAGCAGGCCGATCCAATTTTCGCCTTCTTGGCACAATCATCAGTTCATTCATTCGAGTTCGAATCCCGTCCAGGACGACGTTCGTGACCATGGATGTGCAGGAAGTGCATGCTGGCAACTGCATTCTCCGAAACCAGTTTATGCCAACGAAACGTCAACTGGGCCACATGGAACAGTTGACGCACTATGCTCCACAAGGGGTTAGGGCAATTGGGTAAATATAAAAAACATACGATTTTCTTCATATTTTCCATTCGTATCGTAGACTATCAGTTTAGTCAAGTTTGAAGTAAATTTGTTTCATCTTCAGACCAAGCTTTTTTTCCTTTTAGAGTCCACGCACACGGCAAACTTTTTAGTTTGCAGAGAAACTAAATAGTTTAGTCAGAAAAATAGAACACACGGTTGTTTATGAGACCGCGCAAACAGCGATACTAAATAGTTTGGTCTGCTGTGTACGCGGTCTCATAAAAAGCAGTGTTTTATTTTTTTGACTAAATTATGTATTTAGTTTTTCTGCGAACTAAAAAGTTTGCCGTATGCGTGGGCTCTTAATATTGCACTTATCTTTTCCACGAAAAAATGACAGTGTGAACTAGTACGCAGCACATATTCGTGGCGCTTTACACGACATTTGAACTTCCCTTCTACTCGAAAAAACGATTTTAAGCGAAATAAACTGCGAAGTAATTGTTTTCGCGTAAAAACTGCTCATAATGATGTGAAGACTTTTTTCTTCGAATGAAATATGTTAGTGCTGAGAGAGTGAAATTTTTTCACGCGAACGAAACTTCCGACAGTTTTTTTTTATGAGATTTCGCACGAAAAGCCGACCTTTGTATTTTACCTTAACGCGCGATTTCCTTTCGCAAATTTTCAAATCTAAGTCCATGAAGTTTACATGAGGTTCGAAAGTGTAATGGACGGTTTGGGGGGTCATCAGAAAATGCCCGTGGGGACGGAGCCTCACAATGACCGCGAAGGTCGGGTCGTGCCATCTGGCGATGAAAAAGCCCCTCAACGAGCTGAGCAGCAGCCTATGTTTGCTGTAGCTCAGTTGCTCCTTGCCCCTGTCTTTTACGTATTACTAAAAATGCATAGGCCTGGGAAGACAATACAAACAGGGAGGCAAAAAATGGAAAATAATACAAAAATGGGGCGAAAAGGATGGAATAATTGGCGGACGACTCAGATGCCCTCGCTTTCGCATTGGGGTTTCGGGTGTAATGGGACCTTCGGCCTCTGCTTTCGTACCACTGACAGATCAATACTCATCAGGCGGTGCCATCGATCTGCCGGTGGAGGCAGCACTACCAGGATATGGTTCAATACAGGTGGTTCATTACAGGGCAGCTTCTTTTTCGAGACCTGCCAAGAAGAAGGAGCTGATGACAGAGTGTGCTGCTAAAAAAAAACACAAAGACGAATTTTTGGACTGGTCGTTCCTATGGCAGCTATATGAAGTAGTGGTCCGATTCCGTTGGTTCCGACGTATTTACAGTGTGCAATGAAAAGAAAGTTTTGTACAAAATTTCAGCTTGAAAGCTTAAAAACTGAGGGACTAGTTTGCATAGAACCAGACGGACAGACGGACAAACGGAAAAACGGACAGACAGACAGACGGACAAAGCTTAATCGACTCGTCTCATCATGGTCGGAGGTGCTTCCTTTTGTGCGTTGCAAACTTCATGACAAAGTTAATATACCCTATCACATTCGTGAAGGGTATAAAAAAAACAAATACAAATACAAGCTGCGCACCGGAGTCAGGCGTTACCAGAAAGTGCCCATCAAATTTTCAAATCCGAATCATATTCTAGCGCAGACTCTTTCCTTTTTTGCAGAGTCCTCCCACTTAAGAAGACTGAGATTATACTATATCAACTGGCTTCACTATGTCCGATGAGATGTGATGAGCATCAATTGGGCTGCAATCACGATTACAATCGTAATAGAGCATTCAACATGCTGGCTGGGTATAGAACGACTACGGTTGACGAAGCAACCGGCGAATCTAGCGAGCAAGGGTCGTAAACGAGCATCGTCTTCTCCATCTTGGTCTGATTGGGGCAAGCATTGCGTATGTCAGGGCGCACAGCATCCCAGGCAGTTTCAAACAACTTGACTTGAATAAATTGACATCAATTTCATTGGACACTATAATAAAAAGTGAAGTGTTGCCCCGTCGACGTAATGCTTTTGTTGTACGTTCAACTATGCCAATTGAAGCATTCTACAGAAACAGAAGTGTCGCTCTCGAGTGCTTCTTGGAATATAGGCAATAAGCTTTGACCAATATACTTACATATGTATGTCTAATATTGGTCCGCCTTGGTAGCCATAAATTGGTCCAATGCCGCCGAATAAGGATGCTATTAGTTGACTTCCGAAAATTGGATTCTGAGCTAAACTACGAGTATACGTAAGTCCAGGACCGAAGTCCTTGCTTGCTTGTCACTTACTCAACGCTTACAGCGAATTGACGATGTCCATAATCATTCACCATAATTACAAATCATTGAATCTTTATTGATTTATGGTGTTGGGTCACGATGACGTCGCCGTGGGATTAAAGTCACTCGCGGTGTTCACCTCCTTAAGTAACGAAAACAATCTGGAAGGCATATTGTGTGCCCATGGAATTGCCGAGAATGATTCTCCTCGGGCCGGACCAAGTTCAATTTTGTTTTTATTGATTTTGATTAGAAATGATTGAAGCTCATTGTGGCCCAGTTGCATTTCATTTTTATGTGTCACAGTTGTTCAAGTGATGCGATCTCGTCCCTTGTTGTCAATAGATTTCAATAGGTTTTCGGGAGATTGGATCTTGAATGGAATCATCGTATTAAATGAAATTGTTTATAAGATTGTTAAAATGTCTAATTTTGCAATAGTTGAATCTGTCGGCTTCAATTATGGCGGGTTGTGCTAAAATGATTGATCACGGCTGAGGACAAACGAAAGATGTCGGGTTCAAAATTGGAGACTGTGAAAGAGGGAAACAACAGAGCTAGTTTATTGGTTGCTCTGGTTTCAGGTCGTTAGTAAGATTGTCCGAAGAAAAATAAGTTATCATTATCATCAAGTCGGTTACATATTTTTTCACATGTGTACAATATGATTAAGACAATAGAGTATGTTGACTTTTCCTCGCTGAGTATTACTAGACGGAAATCGCCTAAAGAAAGTAGGATACGCATCCTTGCATAAGAAAAACGTTACCTAACATACAAATACTCGTATCGTATAAAATGTTTGTTTATTATTCATCATGTTAGTCCATCTAAGCATGTACTTCATATGCATATAGCATTATAGCCATTCTAAGATTCCGTCATCATTTGGCGTCCAAGGAGCCTTCTGGCTAACAATAATATTCTGTTCGACTAATGAACGCCATGCACGCAACGCCGCGCCTAACAAAAGATACGTGCAGGCCTCTTTCTGATAGACCTCCACGCGAATGTATTCTGTATGTTTGTTGCCCGCAAAGAGATGAAAGACTAACAAACGGATGACATTGACAAGTGTTTGATGTCCATGATCCCAAGAAAGTTAAAGACAGAAAATCCAACTAATATGCCTACGGTTCTGTTTATGGTATTTTTCTTTTAACCGTGCCGACAAAAGAGGTTTGCTCTGTTATGCAAGCAAAAACTGTTTAAAACGGAAGTTGACCGGGATATACAGTATATGTTTTCATGGATAGTATTTGTTTATGGACCTTTTTGAAATCGTCAACGTACAACGACTTCAATGGGCAGGGCATGTACAACAATTGGACGATGATCACATGCCAAAGAGAGTGAATGCAAAACGAGTCGACAAAGCGAGACTGCCTAGACGACCGAGATCTCGCTGGGAGAGCTCAGTATATGTACATATGTGGACAACGAACAGCTACTGGGCTTCCGAAATTGGAGGATGCGGTCACGTGACCGAGATAATTGGAGGACAACGATCCAGGCGGCCAAGGCTCGACGTCGGGCTGTCGCGCTACGCCACGATGATGATGATGGAGTATCCAGATACTAAGGAGACACCACAAGAAAATTTTGCGATGCGGTAGTTAGTCTGATATTCCAAATTGTTGTTTCTGGGGAAATAAAATGATTTTTTTTATTTGAATTAAAATTCGACATTAATATGAGTAATTTAATTCATTGATACTAGAGATTAACTTTCATTTTCCACACAATTACAATTTTCGCCGAACGTTTGTGTTTATGCTACGTTTACGTATGATTGCCTTCGATTTTCCAATTATTATTGCTTCGTGTTGTTTACACTTTAAAGATATATTGTTAAAGTTAAACACGTTTCAAGTTTATGATAAACACTGGTCACTCTCATACATATGTTTAGCGTTTCATCGTCTTATAAGGAAGCTGTTTGACTGTTGCTTCTGGTTTGTATAGGCAAATAAGCATATTTACCAGTACTGGTCATAAAGATGACTATAATTGTCAGCTGAACGAAATAAAAGACGGCTCGATTTCATGTGCGTGGTACATACGAGCAGTACATGAATTTCACGTACGCGTTTAAGATGGATTAGCAATTCGAATTGGTTTTAAATCTCGTGCTACATATGAATGATTCGTCAAGCCGCATATGCTTATGTTTTCAGTGTATTTCAAAATCTATATTCATGAAATGAACAATTTTATTGCAATCGGATAAGGTTTTTTTAATATCTATGACATTCCTGGAGTCTGTAATATAAAAAAAATGCAATGAAACAAAATCCGCTCGTATCACTGATAAACATTCTACTAACAAGAACCGGCTTTAGTGCTTAATATCAAAATAAATGTTCATTTTACGAGTATGACTAAAATAACCATTTATTATATTAGCGTAGTCAAATTAAACCTTTGAGGAGGAAATAATTTTCCTGTCGATGAAAGTCATATCATCATGTCGGGAAAACTCCCCCGACCAAAATAAAAAGTGTCACTTATTACGTTACCAGCAAATTATGTAACATAATTTAGAACTAATCCCAAATGACGTCATAATCATTCATAGTTCCATATCAGTTCACCTAATCGACAAAAAAAGATACCATTTAGAAGTCTAAAGAATTCCCTACGAATTCGCAATACCATGTTAATTCACACGATTCCTATTTATCGAGTAATCAATAAAGGATCAATAAATAATTTGAAATGATTCGCGACAATGAACATTATCCCATAGGCAACAGTACCAAGAATATCCCCTTCAACTTGTTTATACAAATCCATGGTACGTAGACAATCTTTTGTTTAGATTGATATTTGACTAAACATTTGATGGGACTACATGTACCCTAAATTTCAACCTAAACAAAAGAATGTCTATGCAACATGGAATCGTACGCACAAGTTGTTATCTATGGGATAATGTTATTGGCGGAAAAATTTCAAACTAATTATTGATTTTTTATTGATTAGTCTATAAATAGGAATCGTAGAAACAATATCGTAATGTGAATTTGCAGGGAATGCTTTCCACTTCAAAATTGCATCTTCTGTTTGTCGATTGGATGAACTGATATTTAATTATGAATGATTTAGGCATTATGAGCCATTTTGGCACTTATTTTTAATTAAATTACAATAAATAATTTGCTGGTAACGTAATGAGTGAATTTTTTATATGTTGTTTGGTTTTCCCGACACGATGATATGACTTTCATCGACAGGAAAATTACTTTCACTTCCCCATATAGGGACCTTCTAGTTTGATTAGTCTATATCCTCTATCACAGAAATGGTTCGTTGTTTTACCATTTAGTTTAGTCGGCAGATATGTACATTGATCCTTACAAAAACTGCGAATTTAGTGAAACTTGGGGGTTTTGTTCGTGCGTGTCCAGTAGTATCACATCCAATTTATTATTGTGCTAACTTGGTGGCGGCCAAAAAAATGCAAAAATTTGGAACTGCTTTCAGTTTTTACTAAGTAACTTTTTTACCTTGAATCCTATGACAAAGTGATGAAGACATTTTGTAAAGCGTAATACAATTTGCACTGGTCAAAATTATTTTTTCACCAAATACAGCGGTGTATGTCTTACACCGCTTTGAAAAACAGCCAAAATTTTGAAAATGCTAAAAAATACAAGCTGGTTTTTGTACGTATTTTTCATTTAGCTTTATGTTTAGCGAAGTTATGATAACTAACCCCATTTGGCTACATTAAGATATCTCCCCTCCCACACGAATTCCTAAAAGTCAGTTTGATGCTCATATTGTATTGGTTTGAAAGATAATGAAAACGATCTGATTTTTTTTTTCTATTTAAATACGTTCAAAAAGTCCTACTCGCATTAAGGACGTGCGTCACCTCTAGGAAATTATGGCCATCCTATAATACACAAAGAACTAATGGCCTTCCGATAAGGACTCGTCCTGAGGTGGCCAGGCCAGGATTGCCGCCGTTACAATGGGTCACTGGCCTGTGGGAGAGCACGCAGCCAGACTTGGTATTCCCTACAACGAGTGCTGTCGCAGTTGCAAGGACAGTGGGGAGAAGGAGACTCTTTTACACTTTCTTTGTAGATGTCCGGCACTGGCTAGGGCGCGGCACTCTTCTTTGGGCAGTGCCTTTCTTACAAACATAACCGAAATCTCCTCTTTGGGAACTGGCAAGATACTTCATTTCCTAAATTCCACAGGGTGGATTTAAGGAAATACCCCTCCTGGCCCCTCTGATAGACTTAATAGCATCAATTTTCCTCTTATGAGGTTTGTGGCATCAAAACGACGCACACCAGCGCTAATTGGGTATTCCCCTCCTAAACCAACCAACCAACCAACCTACTCGCAATTACTGACTCTTCTACATCCCTAAGCTTTCGTTGCAGTAAAGTTAAAGCGAAAGGATAAGGTAATCACACCCACGTCAGTTTCCTGTTTGCTGAAAATTGTGAATACAACAGCTCCTGTTGACCCTGTAACTTTATTTCAAAGAGTTTGAATTGCTAAGCAGTCATATAAAGGTTTAAAGAGATTATTCAAGTACGAGCTTGCACCCTCCCCGAAGTCTTTGTTTTCAGAGGAAGGTATGCGTAAAGATACGAAGTCGGCGATGTACGCAGCATTCACCCCTATGCAGCAAGAAGTATGCGTTAGCAGCAAAAAATGTGAGGTGATCGACGGAGAGTATGAGTATCTTCTATATAAGGTCGTATGGAATAGGACCATAATAAACAGGTTTAAGTCGGTAAGATCTATGCTGATTATGTGCAAAAACAATGCCCATTGTCATAGTAGTTTTAAATAGGTATCCTAATAGCATCCCTTATGAATGCACCAAAGTTACAGAAAGAATTCGTCGCGCTTTACTACACTCATCCATCAAAGTAGTTTTCGCAAAGACAACTGAAGTGACAATGGCTCAGGAAAAGTTTGTATCAAACGATTAAAATAAAGCAAACTTAATTTCGATGCTGATGATTCAATTGGTAGCTAAAGGGGTTGACGCGAAACATGCTACAGATACAGAGGATGCTGATGTTATGATTGTCAACACAGTAATATCAAAGGCTACTGAATATTATTATATATTATTACATATTAATATATGTATTATTATATTCTTGTGTTGTTGACTGCACTAGCATCTTCACACCAACAACTTTCAGAAGAGTGAACGAAACAATGCGCCCAGCATAATATATTCATCAGCTTCCAGCAGATTGGACCCAAGGGATATTAGTGGGTGCGACACCACTTTAACACCCTTCGGGCAAGGAAAGAAGAAAGTTTGCAGCCTGTATGTGAAGAAGACTTCACTACTTGCACAGTAGTTGTGTTCAAACAGCCCCAGCGCATTCCGATATTTCTGGGGCAGGTGAGAAATCCATGGTGGCAACACACGAGAGACGCAGCCACTTACCATTCTTCCCGCACCTATCTTCAAGTTGAAAAGTGGCTATGGGGAACAATAAGACACCGTCGACTTGGGGGTGGTCGCAATCAAGACAAGGTGTGGTTCCTACTACAACCATTCATAATGCGGCCCCGGACTCCATCTTGCATATTATTTCATGCAAATGTACGAAAGGATATAGCACTGCAGGCTGCGGCTGCATAAAAGCAGAACTTACGGTATTCCACACTTTGCAAGAAAAAAAACTGCTCAGAGCACGCATGCGCAAATTTGGTAGAGACTGACCTGCAGGAGGAAGAAGCTGAGAACGCGATTTTCAAAAGGGAAGACGAGGACGAATAGAATCCCAAAGTGGTTAACGAACGGAGGAAAAAGGGGGTTAGTTTTCGAACAAAGCCAAATGTACTTAAGTAGGTACTAAACCTTTATTAGGCTAGTTCATTTTAGTAGCGTTGGAGGGGGCTTGGTTTTCTCTCTCAATTGCCCTAACCCCTTGTGGAGCATAGCGCGTCAACTGTTCCATGTGGCCCAGTTGACGTTTCCACGGCATAAACTGGTTTCGGTAAATGAAGTTGTCAGCGTGCACCTCCAGCACATCCATGACCACGAACGTCGTCGTGGACGGGATTCGAACTCGAAACGCCGGTAGTCAAATATGAGACTGATGCCTCAACACACTGCGCTGCCGGTCGGCTTTAAATTTTACCAAATGCAGATAACTACTATAACTCCATGAAATATAATGTAAAATAAAGGATACATACAAAAGCCAGCCGTTTTTTGCGAAAATCTACTAGTGTAGATTGTGTGAAATTTTATATGGGTTATAAACTGCCTTCAGTACTTTTTGTTATATGATATACGGTAAAAAAGTTACAAAGCGAAACCTAAAAAAAGTGCCATTTTTTCGGGATTTTGGCCGCCACCACACCCACCAACAACATCCGCAAGTTTCACTCAATTCGTAATTTTGTAAGGGATCTCCCTTTTTTAGTACTTGTCGACTGAACTGATGTGATGATGTGAATATCCATTTTTCGAACGAAAACTCCGAAATTCCCCATGCAATTAAAAAAAACATCCCTTTTTCTGAGCAACACAAACAAAAACTAAATTTGCCTATTAATATGGTATCAAACCACAAAAGCGTAATTCCAGGATGTAATGGGTAATCGGCTGACGAATTAAAATAAGAAAAGACGACCCCAACTAAGTGATGTGAGTGATCTTGAATTTCAATGGGTTCTAAAATTATCTCGAAAATGAAATTCGATCAAGGTCTCTTGATAATTTTGAATTATGATCCAGGATGGTGAAAAAAGAGGTTTGGCTTTATCCTATCCTTTCCAATGTATTTCTTATCTTAAATTTAAAATTCTCCGGCTCTCTTATAATAAGAAGATCTGCGAACATATGCGCTATAGATATATACCTATAATAATATTTATAATATTGAGCGTGTTCAACATATACTCGTATAGGTATCTGTTGAAGAACCCAAAATGAATTGAGCTAGGTCTGAGAAAGGTGACATTGCAGCAAAGATTCTTTCGGACAGGTAAGTTTTGTGGAAAAATATGAAGATGTGGCTTAAGAAAAACGCATATTTCTCTCGCTTAGTCGAGTCAGACGTGTTAGCTTTTGATGTGGTGTCGTAAAGGACATTGTTGCTATCAAATGACAGATTATCTTCGAGGTTCAACATACAATTCATATTTAACAGGTATTTTCTACTGTATTTTAATTAAAAAAACATCACAAATTTTTAAACAACAAATTTTTTTGATGGATGTTCCTATATTTACAGTCTACTTACGTCATCGCACCACTGTAATGATTCCTTTACATTATCCGTGAATAATTATTCCACGTTATCTCTTTCAAGATCCTTCTTTCATTTTTATTCTTATAAAGGCACGACAACCTGTTGCCCTGCTGCTAAAAAAAAAGAGGACCCTATCAACTAACTACTCTCATCCCCTTCATATTGGTTGATCCGTCGTTCAAGTAGCGTTAATATCGTCAGTATATGAAATGACCGTGTCTCCGGGATCTTCCTTTATACAACTTCACTTGTTCTCTACCCTGTGAAGGAGTGCATCCACCACTCTTTTCTGTGAACTACACACTCGGGACCCTTAACTACTCGAAAACCATATTACCTCATTTCAGCCCTTAAATTGAACATTGCTTTTTCATCTCTTTACTTTTTTTAGGTTCCTTCGACCTTACAAGACTGCTTTCAGTGCCTTTGTATGGATGAACGGAATTACAACACGTTCATTATAGCGACATCGTTGTATTATAAATTAACGAGCACCGCACCGTAGGGAAAGAACTGTGGGAAAGTTTTTCTGTAACCGTCACTTGGTCGTCGCCGTTTTCGTCTCATTTCAGAGACTTTGTCATCTGATTTTGCTTTGATTGCACACATGTTTTGGTAAGACCAGGTTGCAATCGAGACGTGTTCTTGTCACGACCCCTATTTTCAATATGCCAAGTAATTTGGTTCTGGGTGAGATGTTAATCAGGGAAGCGAAAGAAAAGTGGGAAGAAACCGCGGTTTGTTATGGTGGTTGAATTAAATAATTCTAGCCGTGGTTGTGTTGTTAAGAACTCGCGGAATTTCCACAAATATGGAAATTTGTTGAAAGAGTTTTAGGGAATGGAAAAGTTCTAAGCTATGTGGTTGCATATTTTTGAAAAAAAAAATTATGACGGGGCCAAACACTTTTTCTTTTCTATTATATTTATTTATTTCCGTGTACGTCGATTCTTTTTTACACTATTCAAATTTCAATTCATGGATATACTTTACTACAATGGCATAGCCAGACCGTGAATATTTTATCTAATGGTTAAAACAAAAGGAACAATCACATAGTAAGAAAAAAATTAAAAACAAAACAGATTTAAAAATTATTAAAAATTTATAAAATATAGAAAATGTAGTGGCACTAACGTAACATAACAAATAGAAAATCACAATAATTAGTTCCAAGCACTCAAAAATTTTATTTGCAGGATTATACTTTTGAGTAGCAAGTTGTGATAGTTGTTTCTATGTTTCTTTTTATTTTTCAATTGATGATGGATGCTAAAATATATTCTATTGATATGCGATTATGTTATGTGTTTGGGCAAAAGTTGAAGATTTTGACTTCAACTACTTATGAATTTGGCATTTTGGCATACAGTCCTTAAAGTATTCGAGGAAGGAACCACAGGCATTTTAATTTATAACAAAAACCCGTAGTGACATAGATTAAGGGGATCACACCGAAGCCATTTGTTTCACTACATTTTCTATGTTGCCTGGTTTCTTTTTACGGCCTTTCATCCATGATGACATCAGCTAGATCTCTCTCTCTCTCTCTCTCTCTCACTCAATTGCCCTAACCCCTTCTGGGGCATAGCGCGTCAACTGTTCTATGTGGCCCAGTTTCGACGGCATAAACTGGTTTCGGAGAATGCAGTTGCCAGCATGCACCTCCTGCACATCCATGGCCACAAACGTCGTCGTGGACAGGATTTGAAACCGAAACGCCGGTAGTCAAACATGAGACTGATGCCTCAACACACTGCGCTACCGGTCGTCTCGGATACAGAAAGGAGTCCTACTGGCTTATTTTTGATCTTACGTCAGTGAACGTGGAATCAGTGTTATTCTATCTAGCCAAAGAACACGAACTGTCCAATCGACACGACGCGCGGTACCCTACGCCACAAAAGACAAAACCCGAAATCTTTTAGATCTTACTATAAGCCTTAAGATTACATTAAGGATTTTTTCGATGCTACATCACTGATAATTTACAGTTAAAAACAAAAACTTGTCGAATATGCCTGAAAAAACTTGGCGCCCAATGTGGGGTCGGTGTGAATTTATCTAGTCAATTGAACGGAAATAAAAATTTGAAAAAGCGTGTAGTACCAGCGGTAGTAATATGTTATTTTAGTAAGATAGATAATACAGCGGAATACTCACCTGGCGGTTAGGCACTGAGGCCATAAGAGGTCTATTGTGTCGTAATCCAATAAACTGTCAAAAGTTCATCCACCCTCCTATTGAAGGGTAGTATATCTTTGGCAGGAATCAACCTGAAATCTGCAGAGCTGATAGTAGTCTGTCCTAACCAACCTAAAAAAAATTGTCTGCGTTTTTTTGCAAGGGTGGGCAAACGAAACTTTTTCCTGGGCAAACCATGTTTCACCATGGGCAAAAGAACTGCCCAGCTTGCGGCTACAAATTGTCCTTTAAGGAGCCAAACTGTGGAAATAGGCGCCCAAGTGGGATTAAAATACTTACTTTTTTATAAAAAGAGTTGGAGGAATGGGCAAACGATAGTGCACGATGGGCAATCGAACTGATGGGCTTACACCCAGTCTACCTCTCCTGTAGGTTTAGCTTATACAGGAGAGGCAAACTCAAATTGTTACATTTTGTTAGAATATAAGCTCGGCTTACCATACTACACACACGCTAAGGTTTATCTGTCCAATTTTGCCAATTCATTCTTCTGCGTTCGCCTGTGCTGGTCTGGACGCCTGTCTAGGTATACCTCAAGGTGACAATACACACGTTCCGGTACACCAGGAGGTGCATGTTGGCAACTGCATTCTCCGAAACCAATTTATGCCGTCGAAACGTCAACTGGGCCACATGGAACAGCTGACGCGCTATGCCCCACAAGGGGTTAGGGCAATTGAGAGAGAGAGTACAGTTGATCTGTGCAGGTATACCTCAAAATATACCGGCTTAAGAAAGGTCTTTATATTGACAAGCTCGGAACACAATGGGAGTTCTATTAGTACTCACAGACAGTTTTAGTTCGTGCTGAGGATCGAACGTCAATTCTCTAGATCGTAGAGCGGTGACCGAACGAACACGGCCACCGAGCGCGTGCTGAAAAATTCCGTACCCGCAACCTATCAGTGCGTATAGGCGTCTCGTCAGTCTGATGTTTCGCCGGGTTCGAGAGTTCGAGTTGCGCCGTAGACAGTGTCGTTTGGGTGCCACCGTTTGTCTTGTCTTCCCCTGTAGTGTAGAGCGTAAGAGTAAGCTACAACTTTTCCCGACTTGTCGCAGGTATGTATGGTAGGTAGGCTAAATGGGCAGGAAATCATCCGAAACTAGTATATGCTAATGAAACGTCTACTAAGCAACATTGGAATAGTTAATGCGCTATGCCCCATTAGGGGTAGGGCTATTAGTCTAAATTATATATATTTTCGACTCCAGCTACTGATGTACTCGTACATCGTGAAGGAAGCCTTCTCGTACTTCTAAATTAAGTAATGGATTTTCTTTAGATATTTAGAAACCTGCTTACGTAACCTAATTCTGGACATTTCCAGATAGACCTTCGACAAATTTATTGCAAACATCTTTGATGAAAACCTAAGCAACATCACAGATTCCTTCATGTCCACTTATTCAATGCTGCTCACATTCTACAATTCCGAAAGCTGCTTACCTACATATATGGAATCTGTCGCATTGATGCATCTCAGTATCATTACCGACAACATTCTTGCAACATTTTTTTTCTCCTTCTTCAAAACGCGATATGTATTTTATGTCCTATGCAACAAGACGTTGGAATCGTAAAACCAAGTCTCTGCCATAACAATTGTTGTCTGTTCTTAGCAAGAAATATCCATGACAATGCACTCAACAAAACATCACCACCATCACCATCATCATCGCGATTCGCCAAGATGTTGCCCGGAATTGAAAGAAATCGCAAGTCATTTAGTATGTTAGTGGATTACAAGTTCCATCCAGGTGTTTAGTGCAGAAAAAGTCTAGGTATGTATTCGAAAGGAAGGAACCCGAGCCCGCAGTCTCGAAGCCGAGAATCTTTAATATGTCGGCTTCGAGACAGCGGGCTCAGTCTAGAAATCAATATTTGATGTGTACGTCTAGTCTAGTTAAGTCTGGGTGCATCGCAGACTATACTTTTGTATATTATTGTTTGTTGAAATTATGTTGGTGGGAAGTTAAAGACGAGATTTGTACTATATGTTTTGGAAAGGATTTAACTTTCGGCGCCTTCTCACCAGGCGACTTTTGTTGACCTTTTAGCCTAGTCATGTAGCTTTCCTACAAATTGTATTGTAGTTTTGATTTCTTTCCGTTTATGTTCTTTTGGGGTGATGATTACGAATCTGAGGTTTGCTACCAAATTTTTTTTTTGTAGAATTTGAGTTTTGGCCAAAATACAACAACAGAAACACGGTTTTTTGAGTTTTTTGAAAAATTTGAAAACGGTTGATCCTAGCCAAAAACTTTCTGAGAGAAAATGGAAGATCTGGAACAGCTTAAGAGAAAAGAATAGTGATGTATTTTTTGTGTCTTTAATAGTTTTCGAGATATTCTCACTTTAAAAAGACTATTTTTCATGCTTCTATTCTTTATCTGGCTGCAGGAATTGTAAGCTACTAAATACATACTAAGGAAACCCGAGAGCATCTTCTGTGTGAATGCCCAACACTTGCCAGACAAAGACAAAAATGTCTAGGGGCTTACTTCTTTCGCAAGCTGAAATCACTTGCAGGCAGCATGAAAAGTCTTCTAATTGTAGTGTAGTTTCGATTTTTCTCCGTTTATGTTTTTGGGGTGCTGATTACGAATCTGAGGTTTGTCACCAAATCTTTTTTGTGCGTTTGAAGTTATAGCAAAAATACAAAAAAAAAATTCTTAATATTTATGAAAATATTTTTAAATTTTGCGAAAAACTTTCTGAGATAAAATGAAAGATCTTGAACAAATAAATATAAAACGTTAACGCAACTTTTTCCCTATCTTCAATAGTTCTTGAGATATCCGTTATCGGATGTATTTTTCCAATGAGAGTATCTCGAGAACTCTGTTCATGTTCCTGATCCTGATTTTGTCTAGCCAAGTTTTTTGCTAGGGTTGGCGGTTTGGAAAATATTTAAAAGAAGGGGTTTTTTTCGTTGTTTTTTGGCTATAACTCACATTCCACCAAACAAATTTTGGAAGCAAACCTCAGATTCGTAGTCAGCACCAAAAAAAAACATAAAAAAATAATCAGAACTACACCACAATTTGCTCTAGGTCAGCTCCTATAAGCAAGTGATTTCTCGGCTACTTTGTTCACATGTTTCAACGGAAGTCAATCAGCTTTTCAACACAGACGCACACATTTTATACGCTATCAAAAAGTCGGTTTCACTTTCATTATTCCAAAGCAATACCTCGTGTTGACTAAAGTTGAACAACAAGAGCTTGACTGAATCAAACTTGTGTTGACCGATCCGAGCAACTGAGCAAATCTATTGAAAATGTTGGCCCGATAAAGGCAGGAGTGACGAGTGTTAGTCTTATTGTGTTAATATTAGATTATTAAAATAGCAGACCATTCATTCGGCAACGAAACGAATTACTTACACTTCGGAACCTACGATATCTGAAATACAAATTTGAATCAAGCACGCTTCGTTGCCAAATGAAGGGTCTGCCATTACAATACATAATCTGGAAACCGTGAAGACTAATTTACACGTCCTCTTAATGATAATTAAAGAATTAAAGCTTGTCATAATATTATGTTTTTGCTTTCGTTTTAATTATTTCCTTTTTCTTTTGGCCAATGCCACGGTTAAATTATATTAAAAACATCCTATAACTCATTTCCCAAAGTTTTCTCAAAAGACGACTGCGGCACGTGTATGAATAGACAACAAACAAAAACAAAAGACTTGGATCTTTGCTACACATTCGAATATCAGTTCTCCTGCATAAGTCCCCATCACTGACACTATATCGAAGAATCTAGCATTCTGAACACAACGCTATATTCTAAACTCTAAAGGTCTTTGCTAAGTAAAAGCTTAGCACTGTAGTGTGCAATATATGAGAAAAGAAGAAAAAAGCAGAATAAAAGATTAACACAAGAAGGAACCAGTTCTGAAATCGTTCCGGGCACGAGTATTACCACCAAAACAAGTTTGCCATTTAGATGATGTCGGTTGTTATTCATCTTCTTAAAGCGATTCAGATTTTACTCGTATCTTGGAGTGGAGCGAGTCTGTCTACCTGAACTCTGAAATTTTGTTTTCGCCTTTTCCCTTTCCATGCGGTTTCTTCAAGATGCGCAGCCTTTCAGAGAACATCAGCAAGCGACCAGCATCTTAGCATCGTAAACGCTCTGTACCATGAAAGGTGGTTACGAAAAACTGAAGAATTCTCGAAGCCATAAATAACCAAGAACCCTGCCAAGAACAACATGGAAAAAATGCAAACATGCCCGATCAGCCAGGTCCGAAAGTTGAAAGAGAGGGTTCAGGTTAACCCTTTGATGGTGAGGAAGCCTTGAATGAAACCTTCTACAGACCATTCTATCCGATTCAGAGAATTTCGAAATGGGTTTCGGATAAAAAATATCATATTTCTGATTCAAATACCATCTTCTTCGAGTTACTGTCACGTTTAATTCCAAAAAGGGTTAACATGTCAACCATTAAAACGTGGTTGGGATGCAACCGCATTTCAGAACGAAAACGATCTAAAGTCGTGGCTAAAGTACGAGAAGAAAAATGAGATTCCGCACTCCGAAGGTAGGCAGAGACACATACGTTTATGTAGTACTTTCGTCTCATACATACGTATGCAAGTATCTAGCTGCAACCATATTGAATCTTGGGAAGCACTATAGTTACCAGTTGAATGCTTAATGGAGGAGATCAAGACCTTTTATGGCTCGAGGTCTTCTGCAATGACTTCTCGCGAACCCAACCACAAAACTCAATTTTTATAGTTCGTGCATGGCCAATGCAACGTTGCAAAGTCTTGACATATCTTGTTGAACTTCCGTGTGGGTCATTCGGCTCCAGCTCCAGGGTTGCCATCAGGTATTATATGTAGAATCTGCGCATTTCAGTCTTAAAAATTTCCCAAAAATTTCCTATTTTAATTTTTTATTTATCTTAATTAATTTTTTTTTAAACACTATAGTGCCATTAATTTTAATTGTACATAATTCAATCAAACCGTACGATTAATTTAATATTATTCAAAAACAACTTCTTATTAAAGTTGGAAGCTTTGTTTCTCCTTGAGTATTGTCCGAGTTCACGATTCCATGCGGAATTGCAGGATTCTCCAACTTGGCAGCCCTGTTCCATTGTGTGCTGCGATTCTCATCACGTACCAGACAACTTTCGAGATTTTTTTCAAGACGATTTTCAATGGAAGGGGATTTAGGGCTTTCAGCATAAAAATGTTGAATTTGAAGATTATTTATTCTGAAAAAGTTAAAGTGAACTTTAGGATATTAAAAGTGACCCGGGTGGTATGATAAAGAAGTACTATAGCTAGCCGTGATTATTACTCTCGATCTAGTTTGTCTAATTTGATTCTTGGAAAAAATGTTTAACATTTGATCGCTTGACCTTCCCTTTTTCCTTTGTGAGTTCTTGGAACAGATTCATCCCAGCAACTTAGGTTTATCCAATTTAATTTGAATACATTAATCATACTGTACTAGGTATAAAAAAATTTAAAACGCATATTTTTACTTACGAAAGTTGCGGCCAACATGGGTCAAAACTAATTTGATCACAGGACCCGTTTCTAGATCACTTCTTGGAAATATTGCCCCAATATTTATACCCTAGAGCCTAGACCTAAGAAGCTATAGCGTATACTGTTACAACCCTCTCATTATCGCTCAACAGTCTTCTATTTTTTTTCGTGGAGGAGTAGCGCGAAAAGCAAAATATTATTTAGATATTTGTGGATATACCCAGTTGCGTAGATAGCTTCTGCGGGGGGAAATCAATATTTCTTCAAAGCTCTCATAGAGAACGAGTAGCTGATGAAATATTCGATGAGTGTCATCAACAATGTCATCAAAATGTTACACGTAAAGTTTGGAATTTACCAATTTTTGACGTGGAGAACTAGCAATTGTATCTGTGTTTGAATATAGGGAATCTTAAGTTGAGCGGAGCATTAACAAGCCAAGCTTTTTACAATGAATGAGCCCACTATCACCGTTATTTATTCGGCATACGTGCCATAGGACCGTCATCCACACGATGGATCGACGTGATCCATCGGGGAAGACATTCATTCAGGTACTTATCATGTCATTAATAATATGTACCATTAGCAGCGTAGCTTTAATACATATATGTACGCAGACTGTCCATTTAAAGAGGGTATCATTATAAAGGGGCGCGAAATCTCATTCCTTATTAAACAATACGCTACGTTTCAAAAATCAAAAGTTATCTTTAAGACCGTAGTCTAAAAAGGTTCCGGGTGTTGTGTCTCGTGACTAACGGCACCACGCGCCTATTCGATTGTTCATTTCGATTTCACTGATTAGATAAAATCACAATGACCCCCCTTGTTGAGCGTCGAATATGTTCAAGCCCTTTTGACGAATTTTCGACTATTTTCCACTGAACACTTTTACTGAGGTAGGATAAAAACACGCTGAAGTCACGTTAAAGCAGCCTGATGTTAAGGTTCAAAAAGGTTTCGATATTTTTGTGCTGTGACTAACAGTACCATGTTTTGATGGCCCATTTCAGTTTCATTGATTTGATAAAATCACACCCACTCCACTTTGGACGCCAAATATTTGCAGGCTTTATCGATCATTTTCTACTGTAAACTTCCACTGATGTAGGGTAGAAAACAGCCTTTAGGTCGCCTTGAGATATCCTTCCAGTAGCTTATGTCCTATGTTAAGGTCTAAAAAGATTTCGGTTTTTGTGTATTGTGACTGATGGCATTACCTTTATTTTTTTATATTTTAGTTAAAAGCAGAATTTAGGATTCGCCAATTTATTTACTAGTTGTGGTGTCAATAGCCCAAGGACCGCACAGTAAACAATATTTGGCTCCCTTTGATATTAGTTGTTGGATAATGCACGTTTTCTATCCATTCGGTGAATTAATACTCCTGAATACACTGCCTTATCGGTGTTTAGAGTATAATACCTTAACTTGGTGTATTTGTATTTGTACCTCAATTAATAGGAGGGACGCCCTTCCAATATTTTAGGCACAAATATCGCCATTAATCGTTTTGCAGATGCTATCAAATAATATTCGCTCTTTTGTGCTAACTATTATGATGTGAAAGGCCGAAATACTCGTACAGTGATAACTTCACTATTTTACGCTTAAATTTTGCGTTAGGACGCGCCAGTTGCAATGGCTAATGAACACGGCAGCGGAATTTGACATAAGATTTTAGCGTAAAAACTCTTGAGATCCGTCGTCAGATCGACCGACCGATGAATTACCACAAAATGTTTGTTGATCTCCGCTGCACACACTGTACAATTTTCGTGCGATGCGATAACAGGTGAAAGTTCTTGAAAAACAGGTTATGATTCGCTCCCAATTCAAGCTACATTAACTTTTGTTAAGTCTCTGGACTTGTGTAGTATTTTCGTTTACCCATTATCATAGGCTAAGGAGGTGCATGCTGGCAACTGCATTCTCCGAACAGTAGACGCGCTATTCCCCACAAGAAGTTAATGCAATTGAGAGAGAGAGAGAGATCATCATAGGCTCTTTAGCCTACGTCTGTCCTTGACTTCCTGGATGCAGCTCCTCCAACTGTATCGATCAAGCGTTCGCGTCCTCTAGTTCGAAAATCGTAGAATCTGTATCAATTAATCATGGGGTTTTTCTGTCCTTGGCTTCCTGGATGCAGCTCCTCCAACTGTATCGATCAAGCGTTCGCGTCCTCTAGTTTGAAAATCGTAGAATCTGTATCAATTGATCATGGGGTTTTCCTTCCGGTCAATTTTCATAAGCGTGCCCCTTTAGTACTCTTTTCGGAATTCGAAAATGGGCTGGTGGGGTTGTGGTCAGAGCAAATTGGCATAAAACGGAACTCGTTCTCTTCACTAGGATATATAGACTACCTTTATTTGAACCACCACTGATAGAGGGCGCAAGGCTTTACTGATAAAGCCCAATTTCTTGGGCTTCTTTTGAAAAAAAAAAAAAAAATATGTTGGAACAGTGGCGCAGATAGCTTTTTGGGGAGAGAGGAGATATGCCATCGGCTCTACGTATATGGCGAACAAAAAGGTCCCTCAACGAGTTAAGCTACGGTCTATGCTCGATGTAGCTCAGTTCGGGAGACGTGGTCGGGGTTTTTGCTGCTCATTGCCGCCGTCCTCTGCGTATTAGTGAAAATTCGTAGACAATACAAACATGGGAGGTAAAAAAAATAATAAAAAAAAAATGGAGCGATAAGTATGGAATGGTTAGCGGACGGCCCAGACGCCCTCACGCTCGCATCGGGATCCGTGTGTAGTGGGACCCTCGGCCTCTGGTTTCGTACCACTGACAGATCAGTACTCATCAGATGCTGCCTTCGATCTGCCGGTGGAAGCAGCACTACCAGTACATGGTTCATTGCAGGTGGTTCATTGAAAAACCGAAAAATCTATATTTTTCAGTCCAGTTCCCATGCACTAATTACCAGATTTTCGCGAAATAAATTTTGAATAATTAAGCACAATGTTAGATGCTATTGACCTTCTACTTCATTATGTTAGTATCGCGCAACTCGATACCTACAATTTACTTTCACTGCTGGAAATCTAGATTTTATCAAAATGTCTAGTGGGATCTTTGTAATAGAATGCAACCTTAATTGGCTGATAGTTCTCGGCCACTCACAATCTGACCAAAACGACATTTTTGTTTTTACAAAATTTTATTAATAGCCTGGCAATTAAATTAATGAATACTAATATTAAACACGGACTTCTAATAATAAACAATAAATAAAAAAGATAACATATTTCCAGAACAGATCACAACTCTCAAAGACCGTGGGTCTGAAGGTCTCTTATCTGGACCGGCTTTAATAGCTGCGTTCGTTTCACCGTATTTTGGTCTATTCGTCGTATGGGATCTCATCGGATCAGAGTTGAAAGTGAATTAGTTAAACATCAACTTGTTTCGTTTCTATCTAAATGTATTGTATACTAAATTCGCAATTCGCCTCCACGCGGCGAAGTATGTATCTATGTATATGGTGGCTATTCATGTTCGCTCGTCGCAGATTCGTGGCGTCCTTTTAACTCGTGGTCAATCTGAGCTCTGAGACCGAAATCCCGTGAAACGAACGGGGCTATTATTTTCTCTTTTTCTGCGAAGACTTGAATTGGCACATCGGAGTTAAGTATTTGGATTTTTTTCTAGAACCAACCACACATGCGAAAAAAGAAGAAGAGAACGCCGAAATCTGCCAAATACTTGTAAATTATTTTTCCTGGGGCGATTCTTGATCTTGGCATTCAAGACGTTCGTTCTGTGTTACGTGCATCGATTCAGAACGTAATCAAAAAGAACCTGTTCTCATCGTTGCCTCGGGATCAGAATTCTAAAGAATGTTTTTTATTTTTATCAGCGATGTTTTGGTCGATGTTACTTCTTACTGCTGCTGGTTCCTTATTCATTGGTGACTTAAGTTTTTTTTCTTCCTTTCTGATTTTTTGTAGATGTTTTTGTTGTCGAGTTTTGGGGCAGTAATATCTGGAGTTGTTTTTCTTGTTTCTGTTTAAAATGTCACTTTATAAATTCGGTCTGCTCTGAGGCGTTATTTTAAGCTGCAGAGTTTTTTGTTGATTTTCGGCTCAAATTTTAACCCTGAATTGCACATCGTTATTTTTTGTCAATCTTATTTGTCAATCGTAACAAAATTTTCAGCTTTCTGAAGATAGGAGTATATCAGTCATTAGGCTGTAAAAAAAACCTGTGGAAAGCTGTCATATCGGAAATTCTAACCGCGGTGCTTTGTATATTTTTCGTCTAACAAAGTCGCCCCCATATCATGTCTGCCTCAATCGCAATGAATTGACGCAGTGTCTTGTTAATTAACACACATGTCATTAAAAAAAGAATTAAGAATCGGTCTGAAAATATTTAGCTTAATGTTAGAAGCATAGACTTCCGAATAAGATACTCGTAGCGCAATATACATATGTTAATAAGAACCTATCCCTTACCTGGGTTAAAAATCGACTACCTTTTTTTAATGGCAATTCCCAACTTTCAAGAGCAAGATGTCATTTACTCCATAATAAGTGATTATCACGCCTGACGGGATCTCGACGATTTTCGACTATAGGATTACGTCTAATTGACGGGTTAGACATTCTGGCAAGAAGGCATAAATTTGAGGATCTGAATAAAAAATGTTCAATGGCCGGCCTATGGAAGTTCATACACGCTTCATATACCCCGTTGGGTGATGGTAGGCTACAGAACTCGGGGTTTCATTATTGGATGGTGAAATATTTCGCGTGACAAATTAACTCGCTTCCCATCGACTTACGACATACGGTTATCTGTATCTGTCTAATAAGATAGTTTTTAGAAATCAGTACTGCGGATAAAATTATTGATTCCTGAAACGAATTAATATTATGCCCGGTTCACATTATTCCAGTAGCCAATCCAGTCCAGTAATCCAGTCCAGCGCTGGATTGCTACTGGAATAATGTGAACCGGCACTGGACAGCAATCCAATCCAGCAATCCAGTCCAGTAATCCAGTCCTGTGACTGGATTGTCGGTCTACTTTTTCATTCCAGCTCGTACAGAAATCATTGTCACTATAGTTACCGAATCAACAACAGACTCGCCGGACTACTGGACTGGAATCATGTAGACGATATGATCCAGTCCAGCACTGGACTGGATTGCTGGACTGGATTACTGGACTGGAATAATGTGAACCGGGCATTATGAATACAGCATAACCGTCAGATACACTGTCCGTATTCATTTATTCCCCACAATGCTACCACTTCCTAGAAACTCTATTCCGTAACACCCACATGAATCTTGTTATCCACCTGTCCAAAGACCTTCTGCATCAGTGACATTAACTCGTACTTAATATGCATCAAGTCGAGCCGATATGAATGAAAACAAAGAAACGTGAGGATTAATTCACACCTTGGGTACGCCACTATACGAAACAAAAAAGAAATGTTTGTACGATAGTGACGAGTGCATCGGTGAAAAAGGTGTAAACATATTCCGTTCAATGCGTCATGAACTCATATACGAGTATGCACCTCCAACATCTCTTGTCATACAGAAGTGACTAAGGTTCTGCATAGTGCCAATATATTATCTACAGCCGAGAAGAATCTTGCGGCTTGCTGGACATAAGCCAATGAACTATTCATTGGCCCCTTACCAGGTGACTCACACCCGCCAGCAAGTGATTCAAAGAACCCCATCAATTTCTCCAGATGGACTAATGGATTCGGGATGGTGACATATGTACATCATTTTAAGTGCTCTAGTGTAGGAGATGCTGGGGATAGACTTAACATTTGATCCGTCTCAATGATCAGAATAGGTAGGAGCAAGATTAATGCAACTTCTTTCCAACTTCTGAGACTTTTCAAGACGAATGGTAGTCTCAATACTCCTAACATGACTCTCATATTATAAGTGGCTGTTATCTCATTCCCAACTACATACCTTAATTTCTCCTATATCCAAATAATAGCTACATTCGAGTATTATGGATGTTGCATGTAACTTTTTTTGCTGTTTTCTTCTGCTTACTTAATCTGATTACTTCAAAAGATACAAGAGATACGCCAACGGCAAACGACAACGACTTTTCTTGCCGTGTCATATAATGTTCACTAATCATGAATCACACATTAGCATCGCTTGACTACACGTTCGTGGTGTAAGTGCGCACAAGGAACTGGTTTCAAATTACAACATACTATCTACTCTCGTCATTTTTATGCATTTAATTGTCGGCTTTTATTTTTCCCAGAAAATTTTCTTAATTAGAGTGTACAATCATGCGGCTCGCCGTATATTCGATTCGGGTAGGTTCTAGCTAGAGAAATGGCAGACCACATATACAAGAAAGGTAATTAATTCAGTGATCAATGATTCTATACTTCGGTCAAGTCGAACCCGGACTTTAAAAATTTAAATTAACATGCTTCTATCTATTCAGCGGTTCTGAAGATTCATTTTATTATTATTTTTTCTCCGTATTGTTATGGTCTCGCAATTAATTGTCTAATGTATTATTCATAATTTGTGGGATCACTACTCTGTTGTTTGTCTAGATTGTAATTAAGCGTTTCTTTTGTGACATAATCTTTTCAGTAAAAGATGAATTCTCTGGTTTTATGTAGACATGATAGTAGCATCGCTTGTTAACGTGGTGACTTTGGCGCACACACATCACGCTGCAATCAACACCCCTCAACGTTGGCGTTAGACCCGCTGTAAACAATGCGATCCTTCGTCAGATCGATCTGACGATACTCAATTGCCCTAACCCCTTCTGGGCATAGTGCGTCAACTGTTCCATGTGGCCCAGTTGACGTTTGGTTGGCATAAATTGGTTTCGGAGAATGCAGTTGCCAGCATGCACCTCCTGCACATCCATGACCACGATCGTCGTCGTGGACGGGATTCGAACCCGAAACGCCTGATGATGGATCGCCACAAAACGTCTGACGATCGAAATTATATGGAACTGTAAAAAAAAATCGTCAACAATAGTCACATACACTGTGCGATCGATCTGACGATCACAATATCGTCAGATAGATCTGACGACGGATTGCATCGTATAAGGGGGCTATTAGCTATACTGTTGTTCTGCACATCTTCATGAACATAGGCGCGTTCTTTCATACTCCCGTGTAGGTTAAGTGCCGTGCAAAAAAATGTTTGCTCAAAAAGAGCCCTTTAAAAAAATGATTCGAAAAGATTGTTCAAAAAGAGTCGATCCAAATGAGTCGTTCAAAAAAATCATTCAATATTTCTACCGATACCAGTACGATACCGAAACGCTACCGATACGATACGGATATATAGCGAACTATATCCTATAATGCTGTCGTATGCCTGTTTGAAATCCACAGACATTTGGTGTACTTCCCTATTAAACTCGAAATGTTTCTCCAGCATTTGATTCACCATGAATACCTGATCAGTTGTGAATTTTCCGGGTTGAAAGCCTCCCTGGTATTTGCCGACACTGTCTGTGTCGCATTACCTAATTCTTTTCTCTAAGAGCCCAAATACACGGTTAAGTAAGTTTGTCAAAATTGGCTCATCAAGTAAGTTTGCCAACTAAATTTGACCGTATAGGGGCTAACTTTCCAGAACGTGTGTGGTGGAGGCCTGGCGGAAACGATTTTCGTTCCGGCTGCCTGAAAGGCCAATCCGGCTGAAACGGCCATACATGATAAGGAACTCCTCAAGGCCGGCCCTGATCAGTTTTTCCGGCAGGAGTTCCGGATGGTGTATGTTCGGCTTGACTGCAGTTCGGCTATAGTTATGATACACTAACAAAATTATATCCATGTCATAACTGAAACAATTAAAAAACGATATGGTTATAATTTCGCGGAATGGAAATTAAACTATCGCTCTATCGCTTTAATAAACTAAAATGGGTTTCATCAAAATATCTCACAAAATACCGGACTAAATGATGCGGCTATTGTTATGCTACGTATATATACTACTATAGCCATGTACTATAAGTATGCTGAGTAGGATAGGTTCATAGGATGTGGTCACACGTATCGTATGTAGTAGGGTTTTGTAGGAACCCTTGTATTGTACAATCTGCCAAATGTCTGTGTGTCCGTCTGTCCAAAAAATATCTCACGAGCGCCAGAGCTGCATATGTACATGAAATTTGGTGGGGATGTGTAGATGTGTTATAATTCTCTGACAAAATGCGTCGTAGTAGGAGGAGGACGAGGAATCCCCATAGAAGGGAAGTGAAGGTCAAACTTTTTTTTACGTCTGGTATAGGTAAGTGGGGTATCATATAAAAGGTAACGCCGAGTACAATTAATTTTTGATATTTTCTTCAAATTTTAAGAAAGGGGGAAAAGAGGGAGAGGGTAGGATATAAAATCATAAATTGTCCCAACCCCTTGTATTCGAGACTGTTACGCTTAGAAATATGGTAACTTTCAGGAAGGTGTCATTCAACTAATATAAAAAACGGAAAAAAAAAATGGAATTTTTATATTTTCTCAAATTAGGCACATAATTGTATAGTTACAGTTAGCACACCCCTGCACACTGTTGGTTTTATTCTTTATGTCTCTCAATTGCCCCTTGTGATGTTTCGACGGCATAAACTGGTTTTGTCGTGGACGGGATTCGAACCCGAAACGTTGATAGTTAAACATGAGACTCATGCCTCAACACACTGCGCTACCCGTCGCCCCAAGAAATATATTTTCAAGAAACAAAATTTGACAAACTTATTTGTACGTGTGTGGTAAGCACCGACATCGAGCTTACTTGACAAAATTTTCCTCAAACTTTCATCAAGTAAGTTTGACAAAGTTTTGATTGTGTAAGTGGCCCCAACGACATCGAACTTACTTGACAAACCTGTCCTCAAATTTTCATCAAGTAAGTTTGACAAACGATAAAATTGTGTATGTGACCTCAAAGGCTCGACACACTCGGCACCCATTTTCGTCGCGAGCCACCATCGAACCACATCAAAATCAATAGAACGTGTTGTCATGTGTAGCGAAGTTAAGACTATGCTACGCTGAAAAAAAAAAGTTTGAATTACCAGATTCAATTGAATGCCTATCGTGGTGTAGGTAAATTTTTGCTTACATATTACTTTTTACTGTTATATTACGGTAACCTTTCGACTGTACCATAGATTTTCCTGAAACTCCACCACTACCACTTTCACCAATTAGACAAGTTTCGCTCGCTAGCTTTTCCCGTTATAAATTAATTGTGTTCTTAAAATTATGCTGTTATATAGCTGTAACTCTGCAACTGACTCATTGATGTTGCTTAAATCAAATAAGAGCCCAGTCCTGACGATCGCCCATCAATAAGAGAAGTTTCACTCAGCTAGCTTCTTGCGTTATAGAGTTATTTTGCTAAGAAAATTTTGCCGTTATATAGCTGTAACTTTTGAACCGTTTGATGCATTTTTCTGAAATTAGGTAGGAGCCTAGTCCTCCTTAACATCCAACAACAACCAACTGGATAGGTCTTGCCGAGCAAGCTTATTGCATTATGCAGTTATTTTGTTTATGAAATTATGCCGTTATATAGCTGTAACTTTTTAACCGCTCGATGGATGTTTGCTAAAATGCAATAATAAGCTAGTTCTTATTAACGTTTACCTACTGCACAAGCTTGGTCCAGCTAGCTTTTTCCGTTATGGAGTTATTAGGCTTAGATGCTTTTGCCGTTATATAGCTGTAACTTTTTAGCCGCTTGATCGATACTACTGGATTTCAATACCAGTTGGCTCCCCACATCTATCAACTGGAAAAGTTTCATTTCGCTTATGACTTCCTCGACTGTTATCGTATCCACAGTATATTGCGGATATATACTCGTATATGTATATAAATGACACTAAAAAATCTGATGATGCCAATCGATTCTTGGGGTAAGGAAACGTAAAGAAAACTAACTCCGGGTTCGAAACTCGTTTTCGTGGGAGGGTCAAATAACTGATTTTTTCTTCAAAAATCAGCTAAAAATACAGTGAAACCTCTGCTAACGGACACCCCTTATTGCGGACAATTTTCAAAAGTCCCGAATGGAAGGTATAGGAAATCAATGCATATAAACTAGGGATGTAAGCGATATTGTTTAGCGGATGAATTTCCCGACGACAGTTTACGAGAAAATTTCTTCCCACACCATGATCGATCTACCCTCAAATGGTAATATTGTTGGAAGTACACAGGGTAGAAAACGTTCATTTTCTCTTTTTCACACTCCAAAAAAAAATATCTTTTTTTTTCAAAATGTTCTCTAACGGTTTTGGCCTTGGTCAGTAGTGGTAATTTTACGGGACACCTAGAAAGTAGGAAACCTTACCTCAACCGCTTACGAATAGTTTCGAGTCGGAACCCAAATTCCTGCATTGTAGGAATGTATTCCAGAAGTCTACAGCACACAACACACTTAAAGCGAATTTTTTATCGAAACTAACAAATCGAATCTTAATTATTTGACTGTACGTAGTAGTAAAGTTGGCTTGAATTCTCTGTTATATTGTAAATTTACTTTACAAAATGTTGGTTTCTTTTGACCCTTTCGACACGAGTAACAAAAATAAAATCTTGCTTCCTTGCTCCCTTCAGTGGGAAGAATAGTGAGAGCGTAACTCTTTATGTGGAGCAGTGTATAAACTTTTGAATCAACATTTTCATCCTTCTCTTTATGCAATGGACAATTTTGTTGGAACCGTAACTGTCAGTTGTAGAGAGGTTTCACTGTATTCTCGTTCATATACGGATTTCTCAGAACGTGAAAAAAATTAGTTTATAATGGAAATATCGTTGTAAAATGAAAATATAACTTCTCTCATTTCGCTTCTGGAATTAATAAATATTCAATTTCTCAACAGAGAAAAAATTCTCGGCAGAAGTGCTATATCCACTTCTTCATTTTCTTCATAACAAAAGCTGAAGATCGTCAACCGTATACACTACATTACTACACTTTTTCAGTTGACACTAAATTCAGGAAAAAATACGTATGTATGTATAATAAAATCCAGTAAAGTTAAATCAAATTGGAAAATACCATGTTTTATTTAATTCATAAGTAGCGTGACAACACTTTTCTTGATTTCCATCCTCGTATCTCGGTTTTAGCCTTTTCGTCTGCCATACTATAGTTGACTAACAAAAAAAAAAGCACGTCAAGAAAACAACTAAAGGGTCTTTTATCAGTTTTGTATGTCCTAAACCCAGATGAGGAAAAAGAAAATACCCAACCATATGATCTGAAGAGGTTTACAATACGGATCATATTTTGTGTACCCTCCATAATACAAGAAGTATACCCGCCTCATTTGACTTAAAGACCATTTACTCGTAAAAAAAACCTTCGTTTTAAACCAGAGACTCTCTCCATAATGACGTACGGCCGTAAAGTGCCGTCAGACGTGAGCTCCGAGCTCAAGTGTTTTTCTTCTTTTTTTTTTCGTCCCCTTTTTCATAATCCCAACACAACATACAACGTGGTAAGTTATGGAAAAGATCCAATTTAAAGATTTTAAACGTTGACTGTTCCGATCATTCAAACGTGAAAAAGTATTAAATGACATCTTGGATTCGGTCAAGATAAGAGAGCATAGGTTGTCCAATTTAAAATATATTTTTTTATGGGTTTGGCATGGTGTTATGGCTAATGAAGGTCGACAGGATAAATAGAATTGATTAGAATTTTAATAGAGGGAAGGGTTTATTGAGCGTATTAAGTTGAAGCTTGAAAATTTATTTTCTGAAAAAAAAAAACATATTGTAGGAGAAAGATTAACTACTGGCAGTGTGGAGTATAATTGATAGTCCTTGTACCCTTTCGAACTCCTAACATGTGTCGGGTAATACTGGCCCTGTGAGGAAAATTGAATGATTGAACTACTCGTAAATGCCGTATAATGTACAGCAAAACAGCCTTAACCTGGACATCCACAGACGGTCTAAAGCCTAATTTTCGCCGGTAAAAACCAAAATTTCCCTGTCAAAACCATACATCAACCAGGATATTTTTGACTTCGACCAGGGAAAATTTGGCTTTGGACCGTCCGTGAATGTCCAGCATTAAGAGCCCGCGCAGACGGCAAACTTTTTAGTTCGCAGAAAAACTTATTAGTTTAGCCAGAAAAATAGAACATGCGGAGGTTTATTAGACCGCGCACACAACAAACCAAACTATTTAGTAATCGCTGTGTGCGCGGTCTCATAGAATACCGTTTGTTATATTTTTCTATCTAAACTATTTAGCTTTTCTCCGAACTAAAAAGATTTGCCGTTTGCGCGGGCTCTAAAGTGAAACATTCATCATCATCATCGTGGCGCAACAGCTCGACGTCGGGCTCCGGCCGCCTAGATTACTGTCCTCCAATTATTTTTGTCAAGTGACCGCGTGCTCCAATTTTGGAAGCCCAGTAGGTGCTCGGCGTTAGCATATACTCAGCTCTCCAAACGAGCTCTCGGTTTTCCGGACAGTCTCGCTCCGTCGACTCGTCTACCGTTCATTACTTTTTTAGGCATGCGAACATCGTTCGTTCGTTGTACAGACTCTACCCATTGAAGACGTTGTAGTCTGACGATTTTCGAAATTTCCAGTTCATCATACATTTCATACAACTCATGGTTGCATCGGATACGCCATGCATCTCGATCGAAAACTGCTTCGAAAATTCGCCGAAGGACTTTCCGTTCTAATGTGTTTAGCATGTTTTCGAAGGCTTGGGTTAAAGTCCATGTTTCGCAGCCATAGCAAGTCACTGGTCATATAATGGTTTTGTAAACGCGGAGCCGCGTGTTTCTGTGCACATCCTTCGGTTTCATTATGGGGAGGACTGAGAAAAAAGTCTTTGTCGGACGGGACGGGATTCGAGCTCGAAACGCCGGTAGTCAAACATGAGACTGATGCCTCAACACACTGCGCTACCGGTCGCCCATTTTGCATTGCCGTTTTCTAAGTTACTAACAAAACGATCGGTGATCGCCTTAATCCCCCCTTAAGGGAGATAAATATTTGGCTTTTAAACAATCGCTTCTCTGTCGCTCTTGTCTCGAGTTTGTAAAAAAAACCGTCTAAAATCCTGACAAAATCAATTGAACTCATAACGATTTCAATGCAAAACACATACACAAATAGAAACGATAAACACAAGTATGAAATGCGCACAAGCTTCGTCAGTTCGACTGCGCTCGGGAACAATCACCTTAGAATTATTACTTTATTTTAGCGTCATATTCAACTTATAGGAAAAATGCATACTGGTACTGGACATACATATACACCATATTCCCTTTAAAAATGCCTCTGCTTCTTAAAATCGACCTTTATTCACAGTGCAAAATTGACGATTTTTCTTCACACAACCACAACCATCTGGAACAACGGAAAACTTATGAAAAAGTTGGACCTTGCAAGAATTCCAGAAATTTACCAGGTTTTGTGTTGTCTAAACTAAAACTATTAACCAAAATTGGCAAATTGCTGTTTTCAACTTAACATTCAAATCATTGAAAACTAAAACACATCGAAGCCACTTTATTTCACAACATTTTCTCTGTAGCGTGGTCAATTTTTCTTTCAGCCAGTCATCCATGATGACTTCAACCAGTTGGCTGATGCATGGCTACGTTAAGGCTTTCTTAATCGTATGTTATTGAAAACTTACAGTAGAAATCAACCGAAAATATTTGGCGCCCAATGTGGGGTCGACTTGGTGGGCGTGTTACCGATAGTGACAAAACACAAAAGCTGAAATCTTCCTAGACCATTCTATAATCCACCTTAACGTTGCTGTAAGGATTTTTTAATTCTTGCCTCAGAGGGAATTCACAGTCGAAAAATGGCCAAAGAAGCCCGATATTACTTGACGCCCAACGTGTATACCATATTTGCCCTAACCCCTTGTGGGACATAGTGTGACAACTACTTCTAACTCCCATCTCTTGTGGGAATGAATCAAATGCTCGTGAATTCATGTTGGCCATGTATGTATGCGCATTGGGCGCCCGGTAGCTCAGTGCGTGGAGGCATCAGTCTCATATCTGACTACCGGCGTTTCGGGTTCAAGTCCAGTCCACGACGACGTTCGTGGCCATGGATGTGTTGTCTTCCCCCTATGTTGTGGGGCGTAATAATAAGCCACAGCATCTCCCGCCTTATCGCAGATAGGCGGCTAAATGAGGGAGCAGGAGATGCATGCTAGCAACCGCATTCTCTGAAACTAGTTTTTACCAACCAAACGTAAACTGCGCCACATGGAACATTTGACGCCATAAGGGGTTATGGCAATTGAGTATAGGTAGTAGAGAGTGTCATGACCCTGCTCGAGTCTTTGAATTTTCTAAGTACCCAATATACTACTGATGAAAAACTTGTCAATATTAGGAATAGCTATAAAAAAATCTTTTAGATACATTTTGTTACAGGACAAGGTCTTTCTGTGTTGTTGTATTTTTAGTCAGAAGGATCTCTTAATAGGTTCAGTTCCGGTACTAATAATTGTGAGTTGACACACTGAAATGGCTTAGCCTCGCAATTCGCTGCACTGTCCAACGACATTCCCGGATAAGGACTGACTCAACGGTTACGACTTTTGGCTATCGTACAATGACAAAGATTGGATTCTGGAATGTGCGTACTCTCCTGGACAATGGATCAGAAGGTCCCCAGAACGCACGATTTCTTCAATTAGAGAGTGAATTTCTGAGGTACAAATTAAATATCTTAGGAGTTAGTGAGATAAGATGGTGGAACAGCGGAGAATTCATCTCTCCAACGGGCAGCACTGTAATGTTGTACTCCGGTAAAGCTACCGGTAGTCGTCGTGAGTCAGGTGTGGGGCTCCTTTTAACAAGAGCCGCGCGAAACTGTCTCTTATCCTGGGAACCGGTCTCTGACAGGGTCTTGACCGCCAGGTTCCGGACCAAAATGAGGAACATCTGAATAATACAATGTTATGCCCCTACTGAACCCGACAATGTCTTGGCAAAAGACTCCTTCTACGAAGAACTAAACGCCGTTCAGAGCAGAACACCTAAAGGTGACATTATAATGGTTATGGGTGATTTGAATGCGAAAGTTGGCGCCGATAACTATGGGCTCAGACATGTGATGGGGAGACACGGTCTTGGTGATCGTAATGACAACGGTGAAAGATTTGTAGAGTTCTGCAACTTTCACAGTCTCTTCATCGGTGGTACTATGTTTGAGCATAAGGACCACCACAAAATCAGTTGGTCCTCTGTTGATCGGCGCAGAACACAAAATCAGATCGACCATTTTGCCATTAGTAAAAGATTCAAGAGTTGCCTCCTGGACGTGCGAAACAAGAAGGGTGCCGATATTGGGATGGGAAGAGACCATTATCTTATGATCGCTAATGTTCGATTGCGTATTGCAGCCGTGCGCCGCCCCAGCGACGAAAGATCCAGGCCCCGCAAATTCAACACCGCTCGACTAAAAAATCCAGCTGTCTTACAACAATATAATGACCATCTTGCGCAAAAAGCGGCTGAGATAACTAGTCACCCAGATAGTGACATAAACGAAAACTGGGATGCCATAAAAAAAAAGCGTACATTGATACCGCAAATACCATCCTTGGCCCAAACCCGGATTGCCGGAATAAGCCCTGGATGTCCGACGCTTCATGGCAGCGGATTGTTGAAAGAAAGGAGCTGAAAGTTCGTTTGGCTGCAGCTTCAGACGACAATCGAAGCAGCATCGAACTCCTTTACCGTCAGAAAGCTCGAGAAGTTCAGCGTAGTGTGCGACGCGATAAAAGAGTTTATGCCAATTCTCTTTTAGCGTCAGCAGAAGAAGCCGCTAGAAGTAACAACTTAAACGCCGTATACGGTGTCATCAAGGAGTTTACAGGTGGTCGTAACTCCTGCCAACATCCGGTGAAAGATAGTGATGGAAAGCTACTTATCTTGGAAGAAGATCAAATGAGGCGGTGGAAAGAACACTTCGCCGCGGTTTTGAACCGTGTAACCTCTGGTGAAGTTCCCCCTCATATAGATAATTTAGCTAACCATCAAAATGTGCGTATACGGTCCACTGCCCCGACTAAAGAGGAAATAGTCACTGCAATTATTGCACTAAAACGAGGAAAGGCCGCCGGACTTGACGGCATCCCTGCCGAACTTTATCAAGCAGCGCCAAGCGTAACTGCCGATTTGCTGCACCCACTTGTTGATAAAGCGTGGAATACAGAGACCTTTCCCACTGAGTGGAAGGAAGGTTTGATCATCAAACTTCCAAAGAAGGGTAGCCTCACAGACTGTAATAATTGGAGAGGCATTTGTGTGCTTCCTGCCGTTGCCAAGATAATAGCTAAAATCGTCCTGGAGAGACTAAAGGCCCACTTAGAAAGCACAATTGATGAAGAGCAGGCTGGCTTTCGATCCGGATTCTCCTGTGTCGATCACATTAACACCTTGCGAATCATCATCGAGCAATGCGCTGAATACGATTCTCCGCTTCACTTGCTTTTCATCGATTTCGAAAAGGCTTTCGATAGTGTGAACCGGGATTCTATATGGGCGGCCTTGCGCAGGAGAGGCATCCCTGAGAAGCTTGTGGCTATTATTAAGGCAACCTATGACGGCGCGAAATGTCGCGTTCTGCATAAAGGTAAGGTGTCGGGGGACTTTGAGATTCGCAGTGGAGTTCGGCAGGGGTGCATCCTCTCACCGATCCTATTCCTCATTGTGATCGGCGATGTGTTGCATGCAGCCCTATCCGGACTCGACAGAGGAATTCAATGGACTTTGACATCTTATCTACAACATCTTGACTACGCTGACGACATATGCCTACTCTCCCACAAAATCATGGATCTGTCCGCAATGGCGTTAGATCTCGAGAGGGAGGCAAGCAAGGTTGGGCTAAAGATTAATACCAACAAGACCAAGGTTCTTAGCCCGCCGTTGCGAAAAAGAAATCCGACACCTATTGCCATCAATATTAATGGGCAGCCTGTGGAGAAGGTGGACAACTTCGTCTACCTGGGTAGCATTGTTGCCGAAAATGGTGGTACGGAACAGGACATCGCTCGTCGTATCAACCAGGCTAAACGCGCATACGGCATGCTGTCCAAAATCTGGCAGAGCAGTTATCTCAGCATCAAGACCAAGCTGGGCCTGTTTCGCTCCCTGGTACTATCAATGCTTTTGTATGGGAGCAGTACATGGAAAGTTTCCGTAGGAGTTACCAGAAAGCTGCAAGTTTTCGTCAACTCATGTCTTCGTCGAATTTTAAGAATTTTCTGGCCCGAAACAATATCAAATGTAGCTCTTCATTTGATATTGTTTCGGCGTACGGGTCAGATGCCAATCGACGAATTGATACGCAGGCGAAAATGGCAGTGGATAGGTCACACATTGCGGAAGAGTGATAACTGCATTGCTATGCATGCCATGAAATGGAACCCCATTTCCAACCAAGGCCGACCAAGAGGGGGCCCTCGAATCACATGGCGTCGATCTGTGGCAAAGGAGTGTCAGGTACTGGGTAAGTCTTTTGGGGAGTTGCGCCCCATTGCCCAGAACAGAGTACGATGGCGCGCAGGAGTAGTTGACGCGCTATGCCCCGCTAGGGGTTAAGGCAAAGTAGTATAAGAGTCGCTCTCCTTAAAATTAATTTTTTTCAATTGGATTTGATGGATGGATGTGTATGGTTACACTTCAGCATATCAAATTCAATTGTATAAATGCTTTTTTCTTCGGACACCTTCAAGCAAATTGACTCCTTAATTGTTTCAATTCGCGCTCATCGAAACATTGACTTGCAATGCAACCAGTTTATGTTGAACCATTCAACCAACTGACAGACATTTTCAATATGAAATAATGATGCCATTACATTACGCTACAACAAATTGAAAGCACTTAAGGTTTCACTTGAATTTCGAGAGCGATCAGCAAAACCAGCCCATTTAAATTTGATGGCTAAAGTCAAATCATCATCGTAATCAACTCCACCAGCATCACCACAAAAATAGTGTTTTTCTTCGTCTACCCCATAATCTTTTGACTCGAGAGACCATACGCGTATTCTTCCTTTTCGATACACCTTCCGTGTCGATGATGGTTCGAAATTTATAGTTTTTATGCAAGTCTGGCTGGAGAGACGACTAAAAGAATATACATATGTACAATACGAAAGGTTCTTGAAGAGTCTATTGTTGTCGACTGAATCGACGAAGAAGAAAATACGATGACGATGGTGGTTTTTGTGGTGAAGGCTGGGCGAGATGTATTCACAACGACGAATTTACGCTCGTAATTCTGGAAAATGGAGATGAAGATTCTGAAGCGGGCATTTTACGAAGAATGTTGACTGTTTGCCCTCAGGATACCACGAAATTACTCCATTGTTTTCGATTTGCATAGAAATGTGATGTTGTTATTTGGATGGACCACGATTTTGAATGGCATGGCCATCAGCATATGGAAGGGAAGCCACAATCTTGGCATTAGTTCTTTTCAAAATTCGCAGGCTTTTGAGTTGTGTTTTAAACTGTAAGAAGACTCCTAATCGTCAGTTCTAGCGAATACTGATCAAAAAGTTAAGCTATTTTGAAGCTTCCCAGATACGTAAAATTTTGGAAAGATTATCAATATTCTTGAAATTCAATCCCTCTTCTAACCACGATTCAGCGCTATCGCCGTTATTATCTATAGATTCCCGAAAGCTGCTTGTTATTCTGGACAACTTCTTCCTTGCGCTGTCATTGTCAATGATGACTTCGACGATGGTGATGTGTTGAGCACCTTTGTGTCTTGGCCATTACAGCAAGTTGAGACGACGACGCGGCGCGACGTTTCTCAAGTCATCCGCATCGCCTGAAGACTTTGGACTTCCACGTACCTTGTGCATTTTTTCAACGCTGCCGTGCCACCAAACATACATTATAATTCATTTATAAATGCTACGCATGTCTTGCACAAACTCTTTTCAAACTTCGAAGAATTGAAATGACTCTCCTGCAGCCGGAGGCTAAACTAAAAGAAAACCTATAATAGCCTTCTCCGCATAGCCACAAGAACCCAAGACGTGTACCACACTGTATACCACCTTAAGAACGTTCTGCAAAGAATACTAACGCCAAGATTTGAAGAAACAGAATGATTGAACGAGTCGACCATAGGAATTTGTTAAGAACAATTGTGATTGTGAAATAATCTTTTTATCTACTGGGTTTACGAAGTTCACAGTACAATTGAGAATTGGATAGTATAATGAATAGCACGATTCGTAATTACTTTCTAAATTATTGGTGGTGCTTCGATGAGAAGCAGGAAAGCAATGATGACTTATGGGTAATTGTGGCAAAATCTAACGGCAAAAAGTGAAGAGCTAATGAAGTAAACAAAACCCGGAGATTGTAAAGGAAGATATCCGTGATTGTGTCGAATGAATAGATTTAATAAGATTATATAAAAAGAAATCTTCACATCGCCCACGGGAAAATTTAAATAGATGGCAGCGGTGGTTTATCTTGATATGTGAAAACTAAGATGGTGTACATTCCCGATATACGGCAGTATAAATGGAGCACCTAGAGTTAATTGAATGAGCCTATCAACCTGAAGCCAAATGAAGTTTATCTGGATCAGTAATTGCCAATATACTCAGGGCTGGCGGAATATATGGGCAGTATAGTAGAAGTAGTTAGTTCTACCCACACCGAAAATTCTGACATAGGTTCTCCAGAATCTCATGCTAACACATCAACGTTCTATCTTTGAACTTATTTAGTTACAAGTGTAATTAATGTTCGTGGATACTGCATGGCAAGCGACTATAATAAATTACAATATCAACAAATTATACACATCAATAGAAATTGGCATAAAGAACGCATTAGTCGTAAGAGATCCAGAGTATTGGCTCGTTTTGTATGGTAGGTCTTCCCTTCCTAATAGAGTGGTGACATAGCGATGCGACTTCGAAGTGCGATTTAAATAAAGATAATTATTGAAAGGACTAGTTCTATTATTTAAAAAACTTTCAACTAACTGATACACAACCTTCTTAATTTGCAATACTCCGGGCATGGATGGCAGTACATTAACCATAACAATATACACAGAGGGAGGCAACGTGGTTTAGTGGTTATTTTTGTGCGGAAGTGGAGAGCGAGGTTGAGTCGTTTTGATTTAGACTCGCAATGACCCATTCCACTTTATTCTCAAAAAAACATTTTTATTTTCCATCCTAAGCACGAACGAATCATTGGCGAATATCAAAGCGGATTCAGACCTGGTCGCTCCACAACCGATCAGCTCTTTACAGTCCCGATACTCCAGAAGTGCTGGGAGTACAACGTAGACGTATACCAAATCTTTGGCATACGACAGTATCGATCGTGGAGTACTATACAACATCATGCTGCAATTTGGTATACTGGCGAAATTAGTGCGACTGACAAAGATGACGATGACCAACTTCGTCTCACAAGTCGGGATCCATAATAGACTTACTGATCTATTTGAAAGTCCAGTCCAGTCCATCGCCCTGTTTCAGACCAGTGCATACTGAGACAGGGCGATGGACAGGCACCGACGCTCTTCAACCTGCGGAAACATACCAGACACATTTGAACGTAAGGTTGTGCTGTGAATTTTCGGGGCTGTTTGCGATCGAGATGGATGGCGCATCCGGTACAACCATGAGTTGTATGAACTGTACGATGAGCTGGAAGTTTCGAAAATCGTTAAACCACAAAGACTTCAATGGGCAGGGCAAGTCCAACGAATGGGCGATGCTCGCATGCCAAAGAGAATAATGAACGCACGACGAGTCGCCGGAGCGAGACTGCGAGGACGACCGAGATCTCGTTGGGAGACCTCAGTGTATGTGGACACCGCGCAACTACTGGGCTTCCAAGATTGGAGGACGCGGTAACGTTTCCATGTACCGATGTAATTGGAGGACAACGATCCAGGCGGCCAAGGCCCGACGTCGGGCTGTCGCGCCACGATGATGATAATGATTCTAAGCGTACCATTAGTTCTCTAGGTAACAAACAAGTTCGGGCCCCTTCGAACTCGAGATCTGTTTTGGTAGGACCGCACTAACATCGAGTTGACCAATCTGCTTGCCAGTGCCTTAAGGGCATGAATATCATCGATTTTGCTCGGGATGTTATTACTCGCCTGCCTGCGTAGGTGACACATTGGCAGTGTTGCTCGTCGATATGTATTACTCGTTGACTTTTAGTGGGTATGCTACCTCTCCTTAACACCTAGTGAGGCATAGCGCGACAACCACTCCTGCGCACTATCATACTCTGTTCTTGGCAATGGGGCGCAATTCCCCAAAAAACTTATCCAGTGCCATACACTCTTTTGCCGCAGATCGACGCCATGTGATTTTAGGACCCCCTCTTGGTCGGCCTTGGTTGGAAATGGGGTTTCCATTTCATGACTTGTAAAGCAATACAATCATCATCCTTCCGCAATGTGTGATCTATCCACGGCCATTTTCGACTGCGTATCAATTCGTCGATTGACATCTGACCCGTACGCCGACTGAGCTCTTCATTTGACACTGTTTCGGTTCACAAAATTCTTAGAATTCGACGAAGACATGAATTGAACAAAACTTGCAGCTTACTGGTAACTCTTACGGAAACTTTCCATGTACTGCTCCCATACAAAAGCACAGAAAATACCACGGAGCGAAACAGGCCCATCTTGGTGTTGATGCTGACATAACTGCTCTGCTAGATTTTGGAGAGCATGCCGTATGCGTCCTGCTCCATACCATCATTTTCGGCAACAATGCTTCCCAGGTAGCGGAAGTTGTCCATCTTCTCCACAGGTTTGTAATGAGCAAGCTGGATCACCAGATGGTGTTTTGAGGACGGAGCCGGAAGTTTGCCGAGAAGACCGTGAAAGTCCGGCGACGCTAAAAGCTCCTCAACAAGCTGAGCGGCGGTACATGCTTGTTCCAGCTCAGTTCGGGAGATGTGGGCGGGGTTTTTGCCCGCTCGTTGCCCCTGTCCTTTACGTATTAACAAAAATTCATAGGCCTGGGGAAAACAACACAAACAAGGGAGGTAAAAATGGGGAATAAAAACATAAAAGAACTACGATTGGGGTAAACCCCAATCATGCAATACTCTAGATGAATTTGAACCTGGTTAAAGCCAATAAATTTTTTGAATCTAACTAATATTGTTAATTAAGTGTTAAGTACAAAATTTCAGCCCGATAAATTGTGTATGTACTGAGTAAATAGGCTTAACGTATTTCATGAAATAGTGCAGTTTGTATGGGAGGGGGTAGAAGGAGGGTGAGGATTACAATAAATTTTATAATGTAGGTTACAATTATCATAAAAGTGATATATTCAAAATTTCAAAGCAAGGTGTTTTATAGTTTCTGAGAAAATCTGATTATTGTAAATTATCAAAAATGTGTCATTTTGTATGGGGGGGGGGGGGGGGGGGGGGGGTAGACGGAGTAAGGGTAATCGATTAATTTTTTTGAATCTAACTGATATTGTTAATTAAGTGTTAAGTACAAAATTTCAGCCCGATAAATTGTATACGTACTGAGTAAATTGGCTTAACGTATTTCATGAAATAGTGCAGTTTGTATGGGAGGGGGTAGAAGGAGGGTGAGGATTACAATAAGTTTTATAACATAGGTTACAATTATCATAAAAGTGATATATTAAAAATTTCAAAGCAATGTGTTTTATAGTTTCTGAGAAAATCTGATTATTGTAAATTTTCAAAAATGTGTCATTTTGTATGGGAGGGGGTAGAAGGGGTGGAGCGATTTAGCCCGTTCACGAACTTAGCCTTCATTTTTTGTCAAAAATAACGTGTGCAAAATTTGAACTTCGTAGCTCAACGCGTTCTCGAGCTAGAGAGGTCACGGACGGACGGACGGACAGACGGACATCCGGTTTTGAGATATTCGAGTGATAATATGAACTTCTGTATCATTCATTTTTTTCTGCGAGCCTTATTTCTTAGCGTTACAAACTTTGTGGCAAACTTATAATACTCTCAGATTTCATCTAGAGTATAAAAAATAGTCGATAAGGATGGAATGGTTGACGGATGGATCAGACGCTCACACGGTCGCACCTGGGTCCGGGTGTAATGGGACCCTCGGCCTCTGGTTTCGTACCACCAACAGATCCCTACTCATGCTGCTTCGATCTGCTGGTGGGAGCAGCACTACCAGACCATAATATGGTTCGTTACAGGTGGTTCATTACAAGTTGTTCATCAATACTGATGGCAATAGGTGCAGAATTTTTTCTTCGCAATGGCCGGTTAAGAACCTTCGTTTTATTGATATTAATCTTTAGCTCAACATTGCCAGCCTCCCTCTCAAGATCTAGCGCCATTGCGGACAGATTCATGATTTTGTGGAAGAGTAGGCATATGTCGTCAGCGTAGTCTTAGTAGTTGTAGCTAAGACTGTAAAGTCCATTGAATTCCTCTGTCTAGTCCAGAGAGGGCTGCAGAGAACACATCGCCGATCACTATGAAGAATAGGATCGGTGAGAGGATGGACCCCCGCCGAACCCCACTGCGACTTTCAAAGTCCCCCGACACCTTAGATGTATGCAGAATGCGACATTTCATTTTATCATAGGTTGCCTTGATAATAGCCACAAGCGCAAGGCCGCCCAAATAGAATCCCGGTTCACACTATCGAAAGCCTTTTCGAAACTGATGAAAAGCAATTGAAGCGGAGAATCATACTCAGCGCATTTCTCGATGATGATTCGCAAGGTGTTAACGTGGTCGACACAGGAAAATCCGGATCGAAGGCCAACCTGCTCTTCCTCAATTGTGCTTTCTAAGTGAGCCTTTATTCTTTCTAGGACGATTTTAGCTATTACCTTGGCAACGGCAGGAAGCACACAAATGCCGCTCCAATTATTACAGTGTGTAAGCAGCTTTTCTTCGGAAATTTGATGATCAAACCTTCCTTCCATTCAGTGGGAAAGGTTGCTGTATTCCACGCTTTATCGACAAGTGGGTGCAGTAACTCGGCAGTTACGCTTGGCGCTGTTTGATAAAGTTTGGTAGGGAGGCCATGGAGGTGTTACATATTTTCGTTCTGACAAAAACAATAAACCCTATACTTTGTAAAGTTTAGCGTATAAAAAAAGCAAAAAACTTGAATTAAGGCTTCTTTTTTTGGCTTTCTCTTTCGATATCTCGAAAGCAATTCATCACATGCAAGGAGGTTATAAACGTAAATTGTAGCTGGAAAGAAAAAACCTTCAAAATGAGCTGTAAGCTCAATTGTAACCTGGTTATCGCGAGTTTCACGCGCTCGAGGGCCGTGTGGTATCGGTCGCCGCTATACGATGCTGCACCCAGAGAAATGGAGGTTTGATCCTCGGCGCGAACAAAAAGTGCCTGTAAGTACTGCTGGAACTACCACATAGCTCCCATCTTGTCAGTAAAAGACGGCACGGTTAGGAATTACTTGCTAGCAACTGCACCATCCGAAAAATATATTCTATCGAAACGTCAACAAGGCATAGCAATGCAAGAGATTTTGACGCTCCCATACCCCTGGAAGGGTCAAGGTAACAAACAAAAACATCAACATTCTAACACCCGGTTCAGAAGTCGAAAACTTGTAGTTGAGCTTTTCTTGACCCAGCCTACATTTTTCAATTGGAATTTCGTTCGGCGGTTTTCTTTTATAATGCGGTTTCATGTATGATAGATAGTGACTTAAGTAAGTTGAGAATAACATATGGGGGAAGCCGATAGAGCCTTACATTTATACCTAGTGGTCGGCTTCGACAACACAAGCCTATACACACAGCCGTGAAAACACAACGTAGTTCGAAGCCGTGAACCAGTAGAACCAGATATTGGACTGATGCCTCAATGCACCAAGTTACTGACACCGCCGTGCTATTTAAACGCTCCAATTTGATCGATTGAGACGAATTGTGCGAAAAGTCGAAGCGTGTAAACCGCACTTTAACCAAAAAACCACAATTCAGAGCATAATTCAAGAATGTAAACAACAAATTATTCTGTAAACTACTTTCACTTTCTTTTTGTATTTAAAAATAGCGTACTTATGAGTCTTTAACCTCATACTGAAAAATTTTTCAGCAAAAATTTTAATATCGTGTGTTGGTGCGAAAATAATCACCGTGGCATGGGTATTCACGCTTCTATAGGTCGTCACACACGAAAACCGTTTTGGTCGTGAGCATGCATCAAACCACGTCAAACTCAATAGAAAAATCTCCTAATTTCCACCGTTCTATGGTATTTGATGGTTCGAAGGAAGCTTGGTCGTGATTCTGCACGATCATGTGTGGCGACCTTTAGTGTGCATCAACAACTCGATCTTAAAATTTTTGTTAAAATAATTTGCTAGTATGAGTATGAGGTTTGCATTAGGGCATATGAAAACTGCAAACTGAAAATCTATTTTGAATTTCAGAGCCAGTAATATCTTTTCACTTCCTTGTGTAAATTTTGTTGACATCTTGGATCTTATACATAGTATACGCGTAGTGACAAAAATACATCATACGTAAACATAAAATATGATTTCCAGAAAGATTTTTTAATATCGTCATGGGGAAAAACCACCACAATTCTGGGTGATGTATGCCTTCGCTTGCTTGCTCGATTGCAACATTTAATGATTAATATTACTAGGAGTAATTGCGTGTATCATGAATTTAGTTGGCATTATACTCGTACTATACTATTATACAATATATTATAATACTCGTAATTATAAGAAATGGGAGAACCACCCATCATCCAATTTGTTTTGGTGATTTTGTAATACAGTAGAGCGTCGATAATCCGGTGACGATTCTGACGAAAAGAGTACTACTACTGCGCTACAATATATGTATGTTGGGAGCATAAAGGAATGGAATCCAGGGTAGACGAATTGTAATGCGGACATATTTCAAGAGGCATTACTAATACAAAAATACGAGGATGATTTAGTTGACTGAAGGTGTACTTCGAACAAATTTTGAGCAGTCATAGCATTAAACTTTGAACTGCCCGCAAATTCACAATCTCTCAGAACCTATAATGAATTTCTTTATTTATTATCAGTGAACAATGAATATTTCTGAATGGTTGGTCAAGGGAGAAAACCTAATTAGCGGTGGCAGGCACCGCGCCGTTTTGATACTATACCACAAGCCTCGCAAGAGAAAATCCGAAGTCTGTCTACGCTCTAGGAGTTTAACCGGGGTGCTTCCTTGGATCCAACCTGTTGAGTTGAGAAAGTAAATTATCTCCCCAATTCTATTAGATAGGTCTTGGATATATCAGTGAGAAAACCACTGCCAAAGGCAGTTATCGTTACCGCTTCCTGGCTAGTGCTGAACATTCCCAAAAAAAGAGTGTAGCGGAAACTCCATCTTCACCTTGCAGCTTCGATAGTGCTTGTTGTATGCTTAGTCTGGCTCTCCCACTAACCAGTGACTCGTTCTAACCGCGACAGCTGTGGCCACCTCTGGACGGGTTGTATTCAGAAGGGCATTCGTTCTTCGCGTATTGTAGGATGCCCTTATGTTCAAAGTGGCATAAGTCCTTAGTGCGCTACATCTATCGTTCGTCATATTCATATGGAATGCTACCGTAAACAAACAATTACAGCACACTTAGACCAGATATAGGTCCCTTGTGATACCCTAGTAAAAACATACCCCAAGTCGTCATCCAATGATTGAACCAACCAGATCTAGAGGAAGAAGTTGACCCACATCCGCACTAGCTAAACCTCCCAGAAGAGCATACAGATAGGACCCTAAAGTAGATCTTCTTTGATGTGCCAAAGCTGGGCAACCACAGAGCAGGTAAAAAGTGGTCTCCTCCTCCCTCATTCCCACAGCTTCTACAAAAATGGTGGCATGGAAGTCGGAGTCTTCGGGCGTATTCGCCGATGGCGCAGTGGCCACTGATGATTCCCACAAGGCTAATGTGGGATGTCTTCATAGAAAGCAGTTTAGTGGATCGTTTTACATCCAAATTAGGCCATACCAGTTTTGATTTATGGCACGTATCTCCATTCAGCCATCTCGAGTTGGATTTGTTGAAAGAGGCTATCTTTATACCGTACTTACAAGTTTAAAGGGGCATAGCAATGTCTCAACATAACTGCAGGTTTCCGTCGGTGGTAGTTCCCGTTCTAGCGAGCTCGTCCACTCTACGTTGCCAATGAAGTCACTATTGGCTGATATCCAATACAATGCTATATTGAAGAAATTTCCCATTTCCATAAGGCGTATATGGTAGTCCGGATGGCGCAACGGTTAGCACGTTCGCCTTCAACGCACTGGGCCCCGGTTCGATTCCGGGGATTTACGTGTCGGACTATGAGCCCACTCAGCTGTTAAATGAGTACCCATTATGGGGTAAATAACTCGGTTGAGCGTGTTGCTGATCACATACCTCTGCACAAAAACCGTCACGATCTAGAAAATGAGATGATGCTAACTCATCTCGAGGCCGTGGTTCAAATTGGACTGTTGCGCCAGTTATTTATTTATTTATAAGGCGTATACGATAGTTTGCTACGCATTTTGACGATACCAGGACGAATTGCAGGGATCTCACAGCGGCCTGGCTGTCGGTGTAAACCATAATATACCTTGCATATATGATATTCCGCCCGAGCCATATCAGATTACTGCCTCTTTTATTGTACTGATCTCCGCCTGGAAAACACTACAGTAGTTTGGCAGGCGGGAAGACGTAGCAAGCCGAAGCCAATCGGAAAAAGCTCCAGCCATCGTCATCGTCAGTTTTTGAGCCATCCATGTACAATAAATACACAGAGGAGGATCAACCATTTCGCATTGCATACGAGGCGGAATAATGCATGTGTAGTTTTTACTAAACCAGTGTTTTGGAATATAGTAGTCCGTGGAAGAGGGGATGCCAATCTTGTTTAGGATTGCAGCATGACCGAAGCATGTGTCGGTCCATTGACCTATCTCCCTTATGCGGATCGCCGTGTTGGCAGCGACTGTTGTATTGTCCATATGAAGAAGGTTTAGCATCATCTCCAAAGCAGCGGATGGGGTTGAGCGAAGAGCCTCACTTATAGCCATGCAGATTGCTCTCTGAACCTTTGCCAGAATACTGCGGCTTGTCTCTGTACGTAGGGCAGTCCACCAGATAACTACCCCGTACAGCAATATGGGACGCAGGACCAAAACAGAAAGCTAATAAAGCATTTTTGGTTTCAGACTCCACTTCCTGAAAATAGCTCTCCTTGAGCAGTAAAGTACTACAGTTGCTTTGTTGGCGCGTTCTAGAATATTCTGCCTTCAGTTTAGTTTTTTATCAAGTATAAGACCTAAGAAGTTCGCCTTATCCATGAAGGATAATCTCGCCCCTTCCAATACATGTGTTTTTGCTGAGACTAACGCTGAGACTGCTGTTTTTGGTCCAGTTCACCAAAATAGTGGGGGCATATTGTGTTATCTCGCTAAGACTATTTGGGAACTCTCCTGAGATGGCAATAGGGATGTCATCCGCGAATGCCGTCGCTTTGTAACCCGCTTGCTATTGAACTAACAGTAGCCTATTGACCACAATGTTCCAAAGTAGCGAGCAAAGCACATCGCCTTGCGGAGTGTTCCCTACATGCAGCTCTGCATTCAGAGGATGTCCCTAGATTGGAGAAGATTATCCTGGTCGTTAACATCAGGTGAATTAATTCAACCAGGCCTGGGTCTACGCCAAGCCCTAAGAGAGCGTCTGACATTATTAAAGGCATCCTCGATATCTAGGAAAGTTGGCATTATGTACTCCTTGAAATACAAGGATTTTTCGATGTGCCTAATGAGAGAGTGTAATGATGTATCCAAAAATCTTGGATCATAATAATTTCCTCCGTACTACGGGCGAGGCGAAGTAAGAGAGCGGCAGTGGCCGCCTTCGAGTGGTGTAAGTTTATTTGAAGGAAGCTGATCATGGTTATGTTTTTGGGGGGTTTATCCATATAGTATTTGGGTATTTCCCTCTTAGTAAGACCCAGTGGTACATGACCTATGAATACTGTCGAGGGAGATTTTTGGGATATCTGTCAAAATTTTCAGGTCATATCTCGACAACACATCTTCACCACACCATTCCGTCCTAGCTAACTGCCTTTCAAAGTTTGTTTCGACGATAATGTAGTCCTTTGGAAGCATGTCCTGAATCTTTCCAGGTATTGCCGTGCCCTTATGGTTTTGCTGTTCGAGTCTTAATGCGAATCGCACACAGCCGTTCATTTATGGGTTTGAAGTCAGTAATGTGCGGCTTTAGGTGATTGTTCACTATAAATGCTACTCCAAACTCCTTACGGCCCGATGGTTTGCCACTTGTAAAAATTGTGTGCGATTTCATGTCATTGATCTCGCTGCCAAGCCAATTTGTTTCCTGGACTGCAATAATGCCCAGTTTGTACTTTTCGACCTGTTGAAGGAGGGCCTTCACAGCTCCTGGTTTGTTCAGGGAGCGTACATTCCAGGATCCGAAAGAATAATTCTTTAGTCGTTTGCGTGGTCGTCGTTGTTGATCCGTCCAATCCGAGGCTTTTGTTCCAGGTTTCTTGACGTGGAGTAGTTTTTACAAGGATGAGTTTTCAGCACATCGCTTAACCCCATTCAGGGGATGGCCTCGGAGATGCTAGAAGTATTTCAAAATAGTACCTTAGTGGCACCATACACTGTCGAACTCGAAATAAGTGAATTAACGTTAGAAATATATTATAAAATAAAATATAAAATCTTTTTATACCTCTACGATAGCTGGAATGAAGCATTTTTAAGTTTTCTGTCAACTAATTTATTATAAAGTGACTTACAGAAATAAATATGTACCAAAAATTGAAAATGTTATGAACGTTTTTGTAAGTCACTGTATATGCGTGGGGCTATATAGAACTATGATGGATACCATCGGAGATTCCCCAGAAATCAACAATAATCTATTTAATTGATGCACATAGCCAAAAACAAAAAAAGTAGGAAATATATAAGACACATATACCAGCGCATCCGAAAAATGAACTCCGCGGAAATCCCATAATATTCGAAACAACTACATAAATAATAAATTAATTTACCCAGTGATGAATGGGCTTCCTTATCTAATGCTGAAAAACATCTTGAATATCAGAACCAGCACATCCAAGTATCTTCTATATTTCGTGCGATCCGTAAGTAACCTTACTTCTTCATCGACATTGGTTTCCCACAGCGAGAAAAACAATAAAACACAAACAAACAACACGAAATTGTTCTGAATGAAATGAAAATTTTCAGTTCCGTGATAGCACTAATTCAAGGCTTAATTTTTAAATAGCACCTACGTACACGTACTATAAAAAATGCCAAACATCATAAATCTATTTTATTCGCCAAAAATTGGTATCGCAAATGCGAAAAAGATACAAAGCAAAAAGAAAAAAACCAACGACTGAAACAACTTTAGAACAAAATGAGTATTTAATGATTTTATTAAAAAGAAACGTATCATTAAAAAAGAAACGTTTTTTCTCTATTTCGTTTTAGGTTGGAGCTGGCATAATAAAATGGTAAGTTATTTTTCTGATTATGATAAAATTATTCAAATTGGGGGTTGTTTTTTTAACTGCTAGGATTGCTTTCTAATTTTCAACTTGTTTGGTATAATAATATATTAGAATAAAATGGAAAGCTTATTGGCTATTTTTTGTGCATTCGTTTTTTTTTACTTATGAGAAATTTTCGAATTATGTTCTTATCGGACTTTGTCCTTTGGGTATTCAGATCAACGCTGAGAAAGTTCAGATAACGTGTACTCCAAACAACGACCAAAATGCCGACTCCGAATGGATGCGGATCACAACAAAAAGTGTGAAGCAAGGGATGAAGGGAAAGGCATGCCATCGGGAAGATCTCGAATCAACTCGGCGAGTTAGGCATGAGGAGTCGACTCCGGAAGTGGAAAGGCCGGTGAAGAAATTTAAGGGTGGCAACCCTGCAAACTCAAAACCGGACAAACCCCGGCGAAAATGCTGGAGATATAGGTTTTCTTAGCAATGCTAAACTGGTCGACGGATTCATTACCATATAGTGTAAGAACCAAAAGCTGACTTATCAACACTCAGCAAACACTGACCAATTTATGGGGGAACGCCAAACTGAGGGTGGATACCCTGCATGCGTTGTGAGACGAGGTAAGGATGATCATCCTTGCTCATGGTTGTACTGAGAGCAAGTATATCATTCTGAAGAGGCTGAAAAGATAAAATGGATGCGTGAGGGATCCTTCCAAGTGGAGGGTTACTCACGCGGAAAGTTTTGGCAATGCAGAAAAGGGGGGCATGATGCTTACGGTATGGTGTCCAGAGGAGGACGCAAAGGCTATCGAGAACGCAGGAGAGACTCAACTGTGGTCTTGTTCAAGCCATTGTGAAATTCAAAAGGAATGACCGTTGAGCTGAATGTCCACATTCGTGCGGAGGTAGATGATTCCGCTGGGAGGAGTCTATCAGGGATGGTGGTGGGACCGCACAAAGAAACACTAACTGTGTGAAAGTTGAATATTCATCACAGCAAAGCAGCATTAGCAATTTTACATAACAAAATTAGGGGTTTGTAACAACAAATCGGAAATCTGTACCATGCACAGGTGGACGGTAAAATAAGGACCTGCATCCTCGTGCGTCATGAAAGAATACGTGCAGTATGAAGCATTTCTGCATGCCTGATCTTACGGTAGTAATGATGGGCAGTGGTGCAGGATCATTCCTTATTGCATCAGCATATCTCCCCTATGATGCACCGGAACCACCTCCATTAGAGGAAGTAGAAAATCTGGCAAGATATTGTAAGGAAAGAGAAATGGCCTTGATCATAGGCTGTAACGCCAATGCGCACAACATAGTGTAGGACAGCACAGACGACAATGCCAGAGGACTGCAACTGCTAGAATTTGTAGAAAGGTACAACCTGCTGGTAACATACAAGGGGGTAGCTCCCACCTTCGAGGATGCAAGAAGGGCTGAGGTGATCGACATTACCGTAAGCTTTGTTAATATGCATGACAGGGTTCCGAAATGGAGAGTAGTGGACAGGCTAACCATGTCTGATCACAGGGCTATCTAGTTTAAAATTCTATATAGCAGAAAACGGAACGAAACGTAAAAGTATAAGAGTGCCAAAAAATTCCGATCGTATTAAGTACGAGAAATATTTATTGGAACAAGTCGCGAATATTCCAGACAGAATACCTCGGAATACGGTTGAGATAGAGCGAACAGTGGAACAACTGAACTCCGCTAATCGTGCTTTCGAACACGCTTGTGAGCGCTCTACTAGATAGGATGGGGAACATATTCGTAGCCTGTCTTTCAACAGGCCACATCTCGGAAGGCATGGAGGGAGGCTAAGGTGATCTTGCTGCCTAAACCGGTAAAAAAGGACTATACAGGGGCAAAGGCTTTAGGCCGGTTATCCTTACATCATTCCTGTTGAAAACAATGGAAAGGGTGTTGATGACAACTTGATTATAGAGCAGGCAGATCTACGGAAACCGCTCTATACGAACTTGTTAGAGTTGCAGAGAGAGAGATTAATAATGGCGGGATCGCTATGTCTATTTTTATGGACATAGAGGGGGCTTTTGATAAAATTTCCTTTACCAAACTAAAAAATGCCCTGACTGAGCGGGGGTTGATTCTATTATAATCAAGTGGATCGAATCTATTCTTAAGCAGAGGACGATAATTCTTAACAGTGGATGTGCCAAAAAACGGGGTAAGGTAGTCCGAGGATGCCCACAAGGAGGTGTTCTTTCGCCTCTACTGTCGAACATCACCGTAGACAGCCTCTGGAAGCTGGCCTTGATGGACGTACACACTGTAGGATATGCCGATGACTTGGCTCTTTCGGTTAGTGGAAAGTTCATGGAGACAATTCTAGGTTGTATAGGACAGGCTCTCAAAGTAACCGAAGAGTGGTATAATGACCAAGAGCTAACCATAAACGCTAGTAAATCAAACACTATGATTTTGACTCGTAGGAGGAAAGAGATTATCTCGAAAACTATTTAAGATAGAAAAAATATGTTCAGACTTTTTTATGCATATTTTTGTGAACTTTAATTGCGCCTCAGAAAGTTCTTTGCTTGGATTAATATTTACAGAAATAAAAGCCAAAAACTAAATATTCATACAATTGTATGAACCTGTGACGTAGGTATTCAGAGAGCCGACATGCGCAAGGCGATATCTTGTCTTCCTTGTACCATGGGTAAGATCCATTCTAGCCTATGGATCAGTGGTATGGTGGCTAAAAGCCATGCAGAAAACCACAAAGCGGAAGCTAGATGGGGTACAAAGGATACCTTGTGTAAGCATATGTGGTGTAATGCGCACCATAGCAACGCTAGCAATGGAGACATTGCTGGGACTGCCGCCGCTGAAGTTATTTATAAAGAAAACGGTGGCGCTTTCGGCAATGCCGATTGAAAGGGATGCCATGTGGCATCACTTTGGAACCACCAGCGGTCATAAGAGCATCCTAGACATTATACATGATGAGGTCAGGAAGACTCTAACGCCGGTAGAAAGCATGAGTAGACGTAGGGTAGTTGAAAGACTACACAAGACTCACATTACGGATGGAAACATACACAATGAGCGTATGTATAATGACATCAGCATTTTTACTGATGGCTCTTTAATGGACGGGAAAGCGGGGGCGAGGGTTTACTGTGAAGAGTTGAGCCTAGCCTGTGCGCTTAGTCCGTGTGTCCGTATAGCAGGCAGAGATGCTTGGCTTGTTGCATGCGTAGGGCCACCTGCTGGAAGGTCTGGTGCGGGGGAAGAAAATCCTTATTGCACTGGGCAACCAATCGGCGATCAGACGCATGCAGCAGACGAACATAAATTCCAAATTAGTACTAGAGTGTTTTCGAAAGCTCAACACGTGTGCCTCAGAAAATGAGGTTACACTGATGTGGGTGAAAGGACACATAGGTACAACAGGAAATGAGGCGACGGACGCCCTGGCAAAACAGGGACCTGCGGTGACTTTCATTAGACCAGAACCCGGAGTTGCTCTAAGGAACGGCATGATTAGAGCGAAGGTCAGGGAGTGGATGGAATCCATGCATCATCATGAGTTAGTCACTTACCAACAAACTCGGAATGCAATGCCCAGCCCTTTAGGCAGGGAAGCGTAAAAGGTACTCAGCTATATACGGTTACAGGGCATGGTAATTTTGAGGCTCATCTGGCCAAGATGAAAATCGAGGAAGAGTACGTTTGGAGGCTATGTCTGGAGGAGGCTGAGACGGCAGCGCCCATTGTGTGCGAATGTTCAGCACTGGCTAGCACGAGGTTGAGAATCACAGACAAGCACACGATAAGTGTGGAAACCATGAGTGAACTCAGCCTTTAAGAAATGCTAGCAATAACACGGGATTCAGGGATGAAGAAAGAGGCCAACAATTATCAGCTGACATCTGGAAATCCCTGACGACCGGGAGGGGGCGAAAAGGGGCCCAAAACATTAGTGGTCTGCTTCGTATATCCCCCTGAATACAATATAAATTAACTATTAAATTATTATTACTAAAGAACGCATCTTTATTTTACGTCAACAGTATAAACTTTCCATTCAATTTACGACTGAAAACTCGTCATTTTTCGTTTTATTTAGGCGCAATTCTACTCTATTAATAACATTAATATTTACTGATTATATTAACCTTTTTGCAGTGGTTTTAACGTATTATCACGCTTTACGTGACTCTAATAACCTTTGTTCTACATTTGCGTAAAACTGACAAAAATAAATGATGCATAAGTCTACCACGCAATTATGCACTTAATTTTTACACATTCACGTATTAAAATAATGCGACAGTTTAGACTTGGTGGCGTTCCTATTTATTGGAAGATGTTCCATTGTTCCATTTATTGCAAAACGTTTATAAAATCTTTATGGAATGTTCTTCTTAGAAATTCTAGAAATATTTTACGGACTTGTCGATGTGTTTTTACACTTGAATTACAGAGATTTACTATTTTTTAACCATATTTCAATAATGAAATAGACAAGACCCCTTTCTGGTTGGATAGCTCGAGGCGATAAGGTTCGACCTTTAGTGCGAGACGTTTGCGGTTCAAACCTGATCAGTAGGTTCAAAAATGCATCCTAAGGTCTAAATGAAAATAAATAAAATAAGTGTCTGCTATATGATACCACAAAAGCTCCTTAAAACGCGCTCCTGATAACTTATTCCTCTTTCTTTTATCATAAGCTGATGGCCTGAACGAAAAGTTAAACTTGTTTTTAAGGCCTCAAGCTAAATGCTGGACAAAAGGCCCACGATTGATTCATGCATCCCTGAATAATGAACACCATAACTCTTATCAGCGATTAGAACTCCGGTCTGTTTCCTGTGCAAACTCTTGTAAATAACACTATTATTTCGCTTTTTCTGAACTGCATCAATAACATCCTCTGCAATCAATTTTCGCAGGAAACATGAACTTTTTGACACGCATCCGCGATAATACCACGACAAAGAAATATTAAAGCCACCAGTCTGTTAAGTATTTATAAAGACGGAAACTATGGATGAATATTTTTTGCCGTTTAGAACAATTTCGAGTTGTTTGTTGGCTATCAACACGTAGTTGTACACAACCCGTTTATTTCCACTAATCAGCAGAAAATTCTTATCTAAAGCCTCTGCAGTAATTCCTACAAAAAATGAAAATAAAAGAGAATTGATAAGGAGGGGAACTCCTTTCCATTCTCTTTTTTCCCAAGAAGGCAGAAGGCCAAGTAAAAAATTATCTCAAATGTTAAACAAGCTGACGAAGTCTTCTTTAGGCACATTTGCGAGCACATAATCACTAATCAACCTTTTAGGATGTCAGTCAGTCAATCTTAATGGCTGTCATTTGCATTTTATTGGTAGTACCCCATTCATTTCGAAATATGGGAACATGTCTAGAATGCTAACAATAAGTAAATGGCTAGTCAACCTAATACTCGTATGCACTGTTAAGCTTACAACTGATTTTTAGTTTTGTTTGCGAATGAGACTAAAAAAAAGATGTAAAGATATTTTGGTCTGATTAAAGATATGGTCTTGTTAGATATTTGGTTTTAAACTCAGAGGGGGTCTGCTAAGACAAGCTATTAAGGATACGTGTTATGTAATGGGCAACTAGTCAAAGTTTATCAAAACTATTAGATTTAACTAACGATTAGATAAATTGGCATTTTGTTTGCGAATCAGATACCACATCAAACGATATAAAGAAACAGACGTGAGACATCATATGGATTTGATGTAAAAATTTTCTAGGATTGTTTAACACTCTATGGTACACCTATTGTAAGACAAGATAAGTATTATACTGGGTTGTGACGCTAACGCACAGCACACCGTGTGGGGTAGTACTGACACAAACGAACGAGGCGAGTTGCTGTTCAACTACCTTATTACGACAATTCTCTTCATTTGCAATCTGGGTTGTGAGCCTACTTTCATCACCAAAACTAGACAGGAGGTGCTCAACATTACTCTCGTCTCAGAGGACTTACAACACTTGGTGCGGGGCTGGAGGGTGTCGACTGATCAACCCTTTTCAGATCACTGCTACCTTCAGTTGAGTCTCAACAAGACTCCCACAACAAATCCAGTTATCATTTACCGGAACGACCGAGAAACGCGCAGGAGCTGGACAAGATGCGTCGCGCTTGGTGACCGTGGTCGTTCCGTCACCGCGCTACGATACTACATCTAGAGCGCGGAGTTCGAATCTCGGCGCGATCAAAAAACTGCTTGTGGGTCCTAATAGAACTCCCACAGTGCTCCGAGTTTGTCAGTGTGAAGACGGCGTGGATAGGAGGTGCATGCTAGCAACTGCACTTCTGAAAAGTATACATGCTATCTAAACGTCAACAAGGCATACAAATGCTAGAGATGTTGACGCGCCCATGCCTCTGGATGGGTCAAGAATTGCCTTGACCCCTCCAGGTGCAACAACAACAACCTTATTCTGATTTAGCTGTAACAGTTAAAAAGATCAGCCTTTGAAGTTCTCCCAAGGTCGGCCTCAGTGCAAAAATCATCGCTAAAGTATTTTCTAATGGCACACATAGTGGGAACCCAAAGAAAAGCTCCGTATTACGAATTCTTTAGACATTGCGTTTCGTTAACTTAAACTACACTGGATGAATCGAAAAAAAGCCACCTAATATGCGGGGCCTCTCTTGTTAATATTCCTAGTATTGAAGTTTGAACCTTGTCCGAAGTAAAATCCTACGTTCTTGCTTCAGGCTATGGTTAACTCATCACTCTCTCCCTCTCTCTTTCAATTGGCCTAACACATTGAGGGGCATAGCACATCAACAGCTCCATGTGGCCCAGTTAACGTTTCACTGTATAAACTACAATAGTTTCAGAGAATGCAGTTGCCAGCATGTACCTCCTGCTCCCCCATTTAGCTGCCTACCTACCTACCAAGTCGGGAGATGCTGTGGCTTATTATTACACCACAGGGCGAAGACATCATAAACCTACACGGCCGCGAACGTCGTCGTGGACGGCATTCAAACCAAAACGCCGGTAGTCAGACATGAGACTGATGCCTCAATGCACTGAGCTACCGATCACCCATTACGCTCCGGCGTTATTCGTCATCAAAAGATCTGTGTTGAGCTCGAAGGATCATCACTCATTAGTGAAGCTCCAAAAACTTCTCAAGCTGAGACCAGCAACTCCTCCGCCTGGAATATGCTACACTCACCTGGCAGCCTAAAGGATGGATTGCATGGAAGTTCTGGCGAGTAGACTGCTGCACCAACTCCAGCTGCATCTCGGAGCAGCGTCTTTCCACGTCCAGGCTCAACTATCGGGAAATGCTCTCTATTGGTTTATATTAACCTTAAAGTTTATGCGAAAACTGTGTTGTGGATTCGTATAGTCTTCATTATTTGATGGTAGCCTAATACTGCGATAAGGTTACCATATAAATGTTGTCTGCAGAGCCCTGCTCCCTCTAGCCTTAGGGACATTTAGCTGCCTTATTCCGTAGATATAGGTCGATCAGGGGCAAGTTTGTTCAGATATCGCAAGGATACAGTCTTCAACGCACCGGTAATCCCCAAGAAACAAAGTCTTGTTGTCTATGTCTATGATATAGCAATGCGATGAAGTGTCTGCTGCAACCCAGGCTAACCTGATAAAATAGATTGATAGCGTGACTATAAGACTAAACCCCTGGAAATCCAAACATACATACCTAATCCATAACACTTGAACAAACCTGCAACAGTATTCCATCTTTTCTTTTTCTCAGCTCAATGACAAAACGCAAACGCATAACAATACGTCACAATACGCGGGCTGATGCTAAACAAGGAAGCAATAACTAAGTGCATACATTTGTGATGGTTTCTACAATATAAATTATTGTATTTTCAAATTAGAATTCACGCGTGCCTGGCTTTCTTGGAGAACCAGAAGTGAACAACGTAAACATAAAATTAACTTCCTAATCAACTGAATGCTTTTAAAACTCAATAAAACATTCATCGCTTTTGTTTATGACTTATGAATATTTGTTACTGCTGCTGGGACCACTTGTGACAGAATTAGCTGCCAACTATGACACATTTAGAACAATGCCTTCGCGTAGTGTCCATTTAAAAATACGTAAAGTTGTCACGTTGAGTAAGAGACACAATAATGACAATAAATAAAAATAAAATACAATAAATATGTTGGCAATAAATGACAATGGTGTGGTATGTGCAGAGCCATAGTACTTGGTCTGTCAATAGAAATTCAATGAACTAATAAATCAATAAACGATATGGTGGATAATGGTTGGATACTTGGTTAGAAGGAAAGGAGTACGTAATCGGGGTTTCATTATGCCCTTGTTGCTTGAATTACAGACTTGCATTCTCGTACATGCGGCAGCCTAAGTTCCGTGCAATTGCTTACCTAAGTCGCTCATGATAGGATAGGTTAGGTGTAGAGGCTGGCATTGTAACTCATAGCACGGATAGACCACTATTAGGCCCGTCTTATACCACCGAAATCGCCTTATTAAACCTAGGTCTCAAACCAGCGTGAACTGACGATATAACGATTGAGCTGCATTGCACTCACATCCTTTTGGTCCTAAGAAGCTGAAAAAAGAACAAGAACTCAGGAATTTCCTCCGCCTCTCAGCCAATGATAAAGAAGTTTACGAACGCGCTCCTCCACATCCACGTTCTCACAACTCTAACAATAGTAATTTTGAGAAATAACAAACCCCCCGAGGCAAGCTCACCGAAGGGATAGTGCGCTGTGACTGTGATGACCCTCACCACCATGCCATATTTCCTGTTCAGTGATTGATGTCTGGTTCTCCGGGTTAAACCATTCAGATCCATCGAACAGATACTTCGTCTTCACCAAGACCAACAGTCCGGCCATCATACCGTCAAACATGCTACTGAGCCTACTAATCTTGATATTTAACCTACCATCAAGCCTGCCGTCACGCCACTTTTTATTCCTGCTGTCGAAGATGGCATCAATCCTGCTATGAAACCTATAGCCAAATCTGTCGTCAAGTTTGCTATCAGAACTGTCATCCACAATGGGGGGGGGGGGGGGTGATATAGTAATCCTCGCGGGCACCCACTGGAACGGTGGTGGTTATTGACCTTTGTTAACCAAGCCAAGCAGCCAGGTAATGGCGGTGCGATTATTTGGTTGAGGTAAACATTCCCCCTGTCGTATGCGGCGTAAGAATAATACCACGGTCTTTCCCTTTGATGTCAAGTTGTAGAAACCGATAAACAAAGGACAGGATGTGTATACCAGCAACTCATACTATGCTAACGAAATGTCAACTATGTCTCGGATAAGGACTGACTCAACGGTTACGACTTTTGGCTATCCTACAACGACAAAGATTAGATTCTGGACTGTGCGTATTCTCCTGTGCAATGGATCTGAAGGTCCCAAGGTATCCAGAACACACGATTTCTTCAACTAGAGAGTTAATTTCTGAGGAATAATTTAAACATCCTAGGAGTTAGTAAGATAAGATCGTGCAACAACGGGGAATTAACTCTCCAACGGGTAGAACTGAATTGTTGTACTCCGGTAGAGTTATCGGTAGTGGTTGTGAGTCGGGTGTGTCGCTCTTTTTAACCTGAGCCGCATGAATCTGTCTCTTATCCTGGGATCTGGACTCCGACAGAATCATGACCGCCAGGTTCCGGACTAAAATGAGGAACATTTCAATAATACGAAAGAAAGACTCCTTCTACGAACAACTAAACGCCGTTCAGAGCAGAACACCTAAAGGTGAAATCATAGTGGTTTTGGGGGACTTAAATGCAAAAGTTGGCACTGATAACTATGGGCTCAGATATGTGACGGGGAGAGACGGTCTTGGGGATCGTAATGACAACGGTGAAAGATTTTTAAAGTTCTGCAACTTTCACAGCCTCTTCATCGGTGGTCCTATGTTTGAACATAAGGACACCACAAAATCAGTTTGTCCTCTGTTGATCGACGCAGAAGAAAAAGTCAAATCGACCATTGACTTTTTTCACATTTGCGGGACTTCTAACTCAAAAAGTAATGAACCGATCATTATGAAAATTGAAAGCATGATTCATTTTAAAATTACGAAGAATATGAACTAACAATTGATATAATATCACATTTTTAAGGGAGTTTTTTTTATAATTAATGAATTATTTTCAACTGCAACCTCAAGTTCATATTCTTAGAAAATAAGTCAATAATGAAAAATTAAAACCTTTTTGATTTCGGTTAAAAATTGGAATCGCTACACATCTCGCAATTGTAGAGATCTAGTTACGGTCTTTAGTGGACATCAGTGCGTAACTTTGTTATTTTTTTCTTAAATTATTAAAAAAAAATCACAAAAGTTGTTCGAAATGTAAATAAAATGATGTCACAATTTGATTGAATTCCATTTAATTCTTCCCACTCAAAAAAAAAATCGTAAAAAATTTGTGAAAATGAGCCTCTAATGTGGTTTCATCCCGTCAGAAATAAGCTGATAAACTATAATATATTAATAGGATACGCTGCACCGTTGATTTAGTTAGTATTCTATAAGCAGTTGATAAAGTCAGTAAAATATTTAGATAGGTTAAACTTCATCAAGATCATTTTAAAGGAAATCCAACCGAAATCAATAAGATCGATCAAAAATAACTGTCAAACTTCATCATACACTACATAGCCTCGCAATGAATACATTCATTTCGCAGGCTAGCTAGTGTATCGATCATGCAATCGTTAGGCATTGAGTTCAATCCCCGAATAATAAAAAAAAATAGTCGTGAATAAATTCCAGGTTTTACAATAAATAAGGGCATATTAATGTGAGAATTTGCTTTTGGTCTGGGATCAATCTTAAACTGTAAATTAAATTTTATGGTAGTTTTTCTGTAACGTAATAACATAAAAAACACTATGTTCTGCTAGAAAACACTTAAGAGATTGGGAATGTACTAAGGCCGCTTTCCACTATGAGAGTCTACCAGGCTTGAAGAAGCCAAGCTGTTCATTTCGAGCTACTTGAGTATCAGATCTTCTGATCGGCTGCAGAAAAAACGAAATGAGCTTACAATTATTATGTGGACTTACTAGGCAATCGAAGGCTCGTGGCGATTTTGAAACCATGGGACAATAATAGCTGCTAATTCTGTTAGGGTGATTGATGAGGAACTTGTTTTATAGTATATAACAATTTTCAATTTCCGTCTTTCCGTGTTTAATTTTCTATTTGCCCCAAAGCTGTTTACGCATTCCACAGATTTTACGGTTATACACCGCCCCGCGCCATAAGATGTTTACACTACCCGCCACTGCTCGAATAAATGATCAGCTCTCTACTCATCGAGCTACCACAACCCTCGTTGACAATTTTGCTGCAAAATGTAGAAAATTCGTCAGCTGATGGCGTCGTAATGAGTTTCTCAATTACTTTTATTAAATATTTCATCGAGCGACGGTATGGTGAGCAGGGTATCTTCCACAGAATATTGATATAATTTGATTGAAACTGTCTTATTTATTTGGGATTATTTCAGGGGTAAAATGTATTGAAATAAGCCCCAAACAATTTAGCAGCTGAAAGGCATTTTTTAGAGCCTGTGAGAAATTTTTTTTTAGAGTTCCTTTTTTGCAAATTGAGACTATTTAAGCGAAGGCTATTGTTTTTATTTATGGATTGAAAAACTAAAAATAAAAAAATAAAAAGAAACCAGTTATAAGTATGTATTTGAAATCGTCGGTAAATATGGGACATTCTGCATGTGAGCCAATAGTTGTTCAGCCCGGGGCCCGGATTTTCTCCCGACGGCCCCGTTACAGCCCTTCTCTATCTATCTATGAAATACTGCATCAATAAAATGAGTATTTGACAGAGAGATCCTAGAAAGGAGCACACTCGGTTTCGAATCGCATCTCAATTGTATTTCTTTCTACTTAAATTGATGTTGCGTTTGGTAAGAAGCGAAATGACTATGAAATCCCGATTTTAAACACCCTTTTCCTAAAACATTTAATATTTATTCAATTGAATTTATGATGTACGAGGATACGAGTATGACTCAAAAGTGTCAACCGTGTGGCTCCAATCTCGCAAGTGTACGAGACGAAAACTTACAAAAATTATTTAGAAGTGTCGTAAAAGTTGGGGAGCCAGCGACGGTTCCATTACGCTATAAGTACCAAGGCTAGAACTTTCACCATCGTTTCTTTGCAATGCAGGAAAAAGAAATTGAGTGATTTTCGGCAAATTGTCGGAAAAAAGGACAGTTTTTATATTTTTAAAATATTTTGAAAAGGGTTAACCCTAGCGAGAAAAATTCAGAGATAAATTCGAGTTCATAAAAAAATTTTACATTATTTTTTTCGTATCCGAAACACTTTTCGGGATAACCAGGAGAAAACACAAAAAAAAAGCATTATTTTTTTTGTTTACTTATATCGAAAACTGCTAATCACGGCGAAAAATACCTGCAATAGTTTCCGAGCTAACCTTGAGCAAAAACAATAAAAATTTACTACTTTTTTTTTGCAATATTTCGAAAATCGTTAACCGTATCAAAGACATTCTAAGACAAACTTCAAGAACACAGGAAATTACATAAAAAATATTCTAACAACTTTTTTCGTATCTGAAATAGTTTTCGAGATAACATCGTCTTAAGGGTGATTCTACTATACTTTTTTGGTTCTTGGATTTTATAGTTCCTCGAATTTCGCTATTTTTTTTCTCTCCACTTTTTTTTTAAATTTATTTGCATCAATTATTATTATTACTTTTGAGTTAAATTTCTCTGCTATCTCGAAACTTTGTATAGCGCATCTGACGCCAAGCAATAAAGAATAATGATTGTGATTGACTTGCGAAAACCTGGCGTTTCCTTTAAGGAAATATCCCCACGCAGCTGACGTTTACGTCATTTTACCAACCTGAATGGGTGGTTAATGAGATGATGTAAACGTAAGCTCTTTATGATTTCGTTAAGGAAGCCTCCCATTTGTTTGGCCTTGAGACCTTAAACGCAGAGTAGGTAAAGAGGCCAGGGTAGACTCTATCTTGACCAGGAGTCGTGTCAAGGTTCATGGGGCGGTCGACGGCCAATATCTTTATGTAGTTTTTTTTGCAAATTTTTTAAGGCCGTGGGACCTTGGCACCTTTGTGTGTGCTGTTTGTCCTTACAAACCGTCAAACAAGCAGAGGCGGCAGCCGCCGCGGTTTGTTGAACGGCGAGACTGCATTTGTAAAATTGTAAACAGCAGTGGCTTCCGCGGCGGTTACTGCGCGCGGCTTCCGCAGTTTGGGTACTCGATTCGGCTCGGTTTCCGCGATGGACCCAAGTCGCGATCCATAAGCCACAAATATTCGCTGAGCCAGAAAATAAACATGTTGTTACAATGGTATTCGGCCTTCGTCCCAGACTTATTGTACATAGTCCCCTGAGAAGTTATGACATCAAAACCCAAAATATTGTTAATTTTTGTGTGTTTCCCGTGGTTTCGAAAACTGTTTCAGATACGAAAAAAATTATTGTAACATTTTTTATGATTTTCCTGGCGATCTTTCAATTTGTCTCAGAATGTTTTCCGCAAGGGTTAATAGTTTTGAAAATATTTAAAAATACACAAAAAAGCTCCTTTTTAAGGTGTTTTTTTTTTCGAGATTTGCCGAAAGTTCACTCCGTATTCACGAGCATGATTTTAAAAGGGCCCGGAAATTTGAAACACGAACAGAAAAAAACCGGTCAGTTTTGTAAAAAAAAAGTACGAATCAAACATTGTTCAAGAATGGAACAAGAATAATTCTTCTAATTGAGCATGAAAATTTCGATATTACAACTTGTTTTATATAACAATTTTAAATTCCTTCTTTCAGTGATAGTGCAGGTCCGGTCGCTACTCGGTCTGCACTCGACTTGGTCCGATTACAAAGATTGTAACACCAGTGATCTGGGTCGGTTCTGATATGAGGGCTAGGTCTCGGAATGGCGTTAAGTGGACTGGTACCTAGCTATATTATATTATTCAAATTACCCATCCTATGACAGATAAAAAAAAACCTTTTGCTCGTGGCAAAGCTTGAACCAGCCAACGCTCGAATTAGAGATCGACTCTCTACTTATCGAGCTCATCGTTGAGTATTCCGGTGAAAAATGGAAGAAGTCATGAGATACTTAGCTGATGACATCGTGACGAATTTATCAATTAATTTCATTAAATACTTCATCAGCTGAGCGACGGTATGTTTAACAAGGTGTCTTCTACAGAATATTGATGAGATTTGGTGGAAACTGACTTATTTATTTGGGATTATTTGAGAAGCAAAATGAACAGAAAGAGCCCCAAACAATTTAGCAGTTGAAAGGCATTCTTTTAAAACAATAGAGCCAACGGAAGGAAATTGTTTTTTCTATTGCTCTTTTTTCCAAACTGAGACTGCGATTATTTAAGCAAGGTATATTATTTTTAAACATATAGTACATTAAAAATTTAGTATAAAAAAACTTGAACGGCTGCCGAAAGTATTTGAAATCGTCGGCAAATATGGAACATTAAGTAGCCAATAGTTGTTCAGCCCTGGGCCCGGATTTTCTCTCGACGGTTCTGGTTTTGCCGTCTAGCACCCACTTTCCACTCTCCAAAATGTCTCACATTGAGAACTCTATTTTTTCGGGGATGTATTTAACGATATATGTAAAGTTAGATTCAGCCATGGTACTTATGTATAACATAAATCGGGTCGTCGTTTAAGCTACTTCAACCCCGTCTGGCAACCACTTTCCACCCTCCAAAATATCTGGGGTTTTTTTATTACATGGAACATTAATATCTTTCATATTACAGAGCGGCAGCTTTGTTAAAATAACGTAATTTTAACATAACGTTAAAATTAAATTGCACACTTTTATCCTCTACAGCCGCCAAACCCTCCGTCGGAGGTTTGCAAACTTTTCATTTTCTTATTCCTGCATTACAAAGAACCGATGGTGAAAGTTAATTATACCGTAACAGAATCCGTCGCTGGCTCCCCAACTAAGGCATACCAAGCTAATAAATTGACTGAGCTAAGGCATACTATCCGTATGTATGCAATATGCTTCTTACTGTCATATATGAACAAAAGACATTAATCTGGCAATGTGTAGTCGACCAGACGGGCGAGTAACCAGGAAATATCTTTGAGGCACCAAATACAATTACGTCTAGTATTCAGCTGATTGATGACCAAGTCAGTCGTCAGTCATATATACTTAACTTAACTAGCGCAATTAGTAGCTCATTTAAGCTGGCGGAGCAAAAGTAGCAGACATAATTGAAAGAAGTGTACTAAATCGGGCCTATTTAGTGCTAATTTCGTACAATCGAAAAAGTATTTATAATTACATCTTTTTCTAAAAAGTTAGTGTCTGCCAGCTTAAGACTTAAGTTGGCAGAACATCGAAAAAATTAGTGCTTTTTTCGTCAAAAATTACTTGTTGTATTTAGTGCTAATTTAGTACAGGTGAAAAAAATTATTACACTTTTTTTTTTGAAGTTAGGGCAGTGTCTGCCAGCTGACAACAACTGAAAAAATTTTCTTGTTTTCATTCAAAATCACCTTGTTGTATTTAGTGAAACTGGCACTAAATAGGCCCGAATTTAGTACACTTCTTTCAATTATGTCTGCTACTTTTGCTCTGCCAGCTTAAGAGAGGTGCAATTAGTCTCGTAAACAGCTTTTTGATTTATCCTATGCGGGAAGACATTTGCAAAACAAAATAAGATAAAATCACCTGAAGCTCTATCAGCAGACATAATGCGTGCTGTACTGAGTTGAAGGTGAAAATAATGTATAGAATGGACTAAATAAAAGTATTATTTATATGTATATCCTTAAGTTTTAACATCTTTCCGTAAGACTGATAGACTATCAGTGATAGTGAATGAGAATGTTAAAACTACCCTTTCCCAATGTCAAAAATAGCCGGTAAAGTATGTATTCTGTTTTTTTTTTTCGAAGTCGAACCATGGATTACAAAGTGAAGCATCACAGCCACAGCATATCTTTTCCGAGAGATTCGAACCCGAAACGCCGGTAGTCAGACATGAGACTGATGCCTCTACCCACTGAGCTACCGGTCGTCCCGAGGCCTTGGTTTAAAATTGAACTGTTGCGCCAGTTATTTTAATACTCATTCGCAGCTGAGTCCACTGGAGATCGGCGAGTAAAGAAACAGTTTAAATACGCAAATGCCAAGAATTGAACCCGCGATCATCCACTTGATAAATCCGTTGCCGTTGCAGTTTATGCCGTCGAAACGTCAACTGGGCCACATGGAACAGTTGACGCGCACAGAAGGGGTTAGGGCGATTGAAAGAGAGTTATTTTAGTTAAAAAAGACACCTGATCTTGTTCTGGAAAGTTAAGAATCACAGTCCAAAAGACGGCACAGCATGGACCATCAATAGCTTCCCACACACAATTCACCAAGTTCATATGTACTTCCGATCATGCTCTAGCAGGCAGAGGACATAGCGACCCATTTGTCAGGAGCAGTTTTGCCTGTACTAAGTCTTCGCGAGAGACTTCAGACCTGTCAGCCGCCTGCGTCATGAAGTCACTGGTGCCAATTTTAGATTACCATGCCTACCTAAAGGGAATGTCAAGGGAAACTATAAAAAAGGTTAATTGATTCATAGACATTGGAGGCGTGTAATGGACAGCTTGGTGGGCATCCTAAAATGCCCGCGGAGACTGAACCTAAGGTAGCATAATGACCGTGAAGGTCGGGCCGTGCCATCTGGCAAAAAAAGGCCCCTCAACGAGCTAAGCAGAGGCTTATGCTTACTGTAGCTCAGTTCGGGAGACGTTGGCGGGGTTTTAGCCGCTCGTTGCCCTGTCCTTTACCTATTTACAAAAATTCATAGGCCTGAAGTAGACAAAAAAACATCTAAGGTAAAAATGGGGAATAAAAAAAAGAGGAGATGAGGATGGAATGGCGGACGGCTCACTTGCCCTCGCGCTCGCATCGGGGTACAGGTGTAATGGTTCCCTCGGCCTCTGGTCTTGCGCCAGATTTTTTTCTATTCTTTAACTGATATTCGGGGAATCCAATACCAAAAGCCTTCGAGAATTTTAATGACCTTTAGACAGAATTTTGAAACCAAACGACTTTTTTTTTGCTTTTGGCAACATTTTGAAAACGGATAACCCTAGTATGTACACAAATGTAAAAATCAATAAAATTTCTGTGAAAAAAGGTTCGCAACATTTTCTTTTCAATAATTTTGGAGATAACCTCACATGAAAAAAATATTTTCCATGCTACATTCTCTCTTTCACAAAAAATATTATTTTCTTTCAAAAATGCTTTGAGCTTACTAAGAGCATTTCTTGGACACTTTTGAACGCAAAGAGATGATAAGCCAATTTAATAGCATGGGAAAAAGAGAAGGTTTCTTTTAGTTAGAGTTGTTTTTCATTCAGTGTCTCTTAAATTAAATTCCCTGCAAACTCATTTCAACTACATTTGTCAATACATCGCCAGGCCAAGATTTTTCATTTCTCAATTTCCGTTTTCCAATTTTTGAGGCGCTTCCTCTGAAAAGTACGAACATGATTAAATATTAGGAAATTCAAAATATTTTCTAAAAAAAATGTTGTTCTTTTTTAGTAACTGCTCGAAGTTAACTTCGTATTTCTTTTGTTCCCTAAACTTTAAATAAATATTTTACACAAAAAATATGTATTTAATATAAGAATAAGACTATTTTGACTGGATTCTAGATACGACGTCGCCGCCGTTACGAACGGTATTAAAGCTATCAGAAGCAAGGATTTTTTTTATTTTTTGATGTCTTACTCGGCTAAAAAATCTGAGACAAGGGGAAATGCCATAAAGAAATTCATAAAAAATTTTGTCACCACTTTTGGTATTTTTAATCTATGATCGGATCGGGGGGTCACGTGTAATTTTTTCTCTCTAAGGCGGTCGCGGTAACAGAAAAAAAGATACAAAGTATCTACACTGCATGCAGATACATCGGAACATGGATATGTCTATGACTACCGACTGCGTGGAACCTGTTGTGTTGAAGATATCGACGTAAGTTTTATAAAGATCCCAGTATAGTTATACTGGATGAAATCATTCGAAAAAACACGTCCCACGCTTTCGGTTGGCATAAGAGATATCCATGTACCCATGTATCTGGTGGCAGTGTGGATACTCGTCATAAATTCTGCTTTGCTTTGTCCTGTCCGGTTGGGCTCCTTTCTCTCGCGGGATCGTTTCGTTTTCGTTTGCATCGCGTGTGTGCAATATTCACCTCCTCTCGTGCTCCCTGTTCCATCGACATGTTCCATCTTCCCGTTCGGTACAGTTTGCAGACTGCAGCCTATCGACATTTCTCTGAGTACGTTTCTGCTAATCGCAATCACGCTTCCCACCATCTTTTCCCAATCGGACGTGTATTGTGTTTGTGTATCTATTGCAAAATCGCTCCCACACTATCCGCCTCATCCCGCCCCTTTAATCAACAGTCCGGGTCCGGCACACACAATCCGTTTCTCAAGTAACGCGTGCGACTCTATGCGATTGTGTCCGGCAAACAGAAAGGGAAACTAACAAAAGTAAACAAAACATTCCAACACACGCACAAAGAGAATGCACAAGACAAATTTTGGAATTTTCGCAGAAGGGGGGGGGGGGGGGGGCATTTGATCTTCTGCAGACCTCTGAATGTACATCATAACATCTAACATCCTGCAACGAATATTTCTTTATTTCGGGACTTGAGAGATTCTAACTCGCCTAGTATAAATCCGCCATTTTGTTCTATTTGTTTATTGCACGTGTGGTGGGGGCCCACATTGTGGACCAGTCAGACCTCAAATCGCCGCCATTGCTAATGCACAAACGCAGTCGCTGGATCACCCGATTTGGCTCGAATGAACTTTATCCGCTCTCGCTCATCTTTGGGGGGGGGCGGGAACTATGTACACTCTCTCAAATTGCGTCTGCGCATGCCCAAATGTTGGTCGAACTGACTACTTGCTACCTTTTCTGGGACCCTAGTGATTCAGATAGTACAACACGGGCTATTTTATTAAATGATGAATAGGAATTGGCGGAAATTGAAGGTCATTGAAAGTCCGCCCGTTCACCCCTACACTATGTTATTTCTTGCCGTCCACAACGTCAACCTTTATCGCTATCAAATCAACATCCCAACATGTACACACAGGATCCCCGCAAGCGCACCGCCCGCGCGGATCTACAAGCAACAGCCATGCACAATGACCACTTCACTCAAACGACATGCACAACCAGAAAAGAAAAATTTTAAATGGGCTTGTTCCCTCTTCTGACCCCGGAGTAGAAAAACAGACATTTCGTGTGACGGACAGATTTTTAGGATGACCCCCAGCTATAAGACATATCCATGTCAAATTGAGAATTCCTGATATAGAGTATCCTGGAGGCAATGCAATAGATAAACACTAGAATACCAGTTTTAGGGTGGTATTAGGAGGTCAACTGCTAATAAACATTTCAGACCCTACAAAAACAAACATTTTAGGCAACCAATATACGACCCCCATTCAAACCACTCGGACCACTTCATAAACAATAAATCATTTTTGTCACTGTCGACCAACACACTCTGTCTGCTTACTTCTGGATTTTAAAGCCCGAGGTATTATCTATATAGTAACGTATCAAGTACAACCTTTGTATTCGTTTGGCTAGATGCCTGCATAGGTGTTGCCATTCAAGGTGATCTGGCAAGAAACCAGCTTCTCTGATCCGCAGTCATGATAGCAATTGCAATTCCCCGCGATGCAATTACATTATTATTAAGTACAGAATCTAAATTTAAGATCATGGCGCTACGTCGTCCAAGACCCAAGTACGTATACTACTTGCTTTTCCAGCCGAGACAATAGATTCGATTAGCCGACTTCGTCAACGTAACGTACATAAATTCTCTATTGAAATGCTGCACTTACTTGCTGAGCGCGTGCATTTTATTGTATATTTTGAATTTGTTCAACAAGATGACGACGCGACGGTACTATGACGAAGTAATAGTGTGGTCTTATGTTACGTACTACTAGCACTGGCCCCATTTATACCGTGGAACTAAAAGGAGTATTAACTAGATCATATTAGATTTAGTTCTAGTTTGTGGTGTGTTTATACCGACCGGTACTAAATATGGCAAACGTCAGATGTTGCCTTGTCACTTGGGTTTTGAAGAGAATTTTAGAAATATAAAGAGCCCAGCAGCTTCTTGTGGAAAGCGCTTTTATACCACCGACTCCAACAAAACATAATCATCGACAAAAACAAGCGTCAACAACGAAAACACAAACCTGATCCAAATTTTTTAGTTCAGTACCATATCGCAAGTGGAGCTAAGAACTAGTCGAATCAACTAATCCGACATGTTTACATCGTGGTGAGTTCGCTGGGATTAGTTAATATTGAAACATAGTTCCACGGCATAAACGTGACCACTAGCCTACAGTCGCTCTGAACTATCTGATTCTGATGCATTTCAATCGAACATTTCGAAACATCGATTTCGTGGAGCAATCAGTCTCCTAATGTATTTGATTGATTAATTCGCTCCTCTAAGTTGAAGATTGGTGATCTTAGGAAAAAATTGAGCAGGTGCTATTCGTCTTGTATCGATAAAGATCAGAAACCACGGCACGGTGTTGAAATGGGAATAGGCTAAGTAGAAAGGGCATGCATTAATTGTTACGACACGAAAATTATGAAAATGTATGTAGATGATTATGGTTGACGCAAGCGACGTAAGTAGCCTCGGTAGTCAGTATCTGAAAGAAATCACTAAGATTTGTTGGTCACCAACTTTCCCTGCATTACAATTACAAATTACGAGTATCTCATTAAGATTTTATAATTGCAATATTCTGCTTTATATGTTTCTATTAGCACTCTTTATATACGAGGCAAGAACCATTTAAGCCAGAACTCATTTGCTTGCCAATCTTGCCTGAGTTGAAACTCACCAGACTCCACTTGTATACCACTTTCAATGCCTTTTAATTTCGCATATTAAAAGCAATCAACTCTCATCTCGTAAAAAACAACAACCAAAGACATTTCCTTCTTTAATCCTCGCAGATTAATTAACGAACTCGACAAAAAAATGGCTAAAACCAACCGGACAAGTATTTAAGGCCTGGCGCTGTAATGTCGTGCGTGGAACGTTGCTAACAAGTAACAATCAGAATTGGATGTTTTGCTGAAATTGACCATAATTTTTCCTAAAAGGGTTCTCCAGAGTGCCATTGCGAAATAAACGACGAGTGACTCGGACTGTCACTTGAACCCTGCGTGAACTTTTTATTGAAAGATGGAACCGAAAATTGAGTCATTATTATAGTTCCAGATGGTGATGGTGGACTTTGTATCCACGGTAGTTAAGAAACTGATCAGTGTTGACAACCGTTTGTTATATTTTGATACCCTAGACGTTATAAGGAATAGAGTGTATTGTTTTTGGCACAACGAAAATATATGAAACACCATGAAGGAGGCTCCGTAGCTATAGCAATATTTATGGAAATGATCAGGATCTAGTAGATTAGACAAGATTGCAGGGTGGGCGTTGAACCCCGAAGGGATCAGAGCACAGAGATCGAATGGCTGGTAACAGCAGGCCCGTTCGAAGGGAGGGGCGAAGGGGCGGCCGCCCGGTCGCCGTCAGCAAGAGGCGCCGAAAGTGATATCACAAAATTTAAGAATAATACTGACCAAAATAAATGATTTAAAATATAATATTTTAATGAATTAACGCCCATAGGTATATTTTTAACTGGTGAACAATCAATCAGCTTTAAAGATAAATGAATTGACTATTAAAGCAACAGACTGCACGAAAATACACTCCCGGCCGCTTAAAGAGAGAGATTGGGTTAAAACAGTTATGTTTCATAACATTCAAGTAGAGTTAATGCATTCATAAATTGCACGTTCAAAATTAGGCCACTTGAATATGACCACTAGTAAATTTCTGCTTTCACACCATAATACTACTACTGAATTGCCCTAACCCCTTGTGGGGCATAGCGCGTCAACTGTTCCATGTGGCCCAGTTGACGTTTCGTTGGCATAAACCAATAATAAGGGTACATATAGTATACAATTTTACAATTTGTCCTTCCACCTTTTTTGAAAATATTAAATTACTATTAATTATTAAGGATTAAATGAAATTTAGGGAGCATGGGAGTATGACCCTGCTGTTATATCCATCTAATAGATGTTTTTGTTCAATATATTGAAGAAACCATTGCTAATGTGAGGGGCCTCCAATTGGATTAAAATTATTCTGGAGTTGTAGGAAAAGTAGTTGTATTTTCCGTACCCTATGGTACGATTTTGTTGTCATTTTGTACGCTGTATTTCGGACGAAGCGCACAAGGTATGACGAAATTTTCTCTTGTGAGAGGGCTTGTCAAAAACGCAAATGGTAGTTTCTTCGAAGCAAGGCTGCGAGGAAGACCGAAAGCTCGTTGGGCAGACTCAGTGGACGTTGACGCCGAGCAACTGCTGGGCTTCCGAAATTGGACGTTGCGGTCACTTGACCGAGATAATTGGAAATTGAAAATAATCCAGTTGTACCGCCATAATGAGTTACTACCCTATCCGGTATTTGCCAAAGGAATTGCGGTTTTTTTATGAGTTCTTGCAGAAGAGAAAATTACGTCAGTTCTGATGTCGACTTATGTACGTTGCCGGCATACATATACTGTCCGTTGAGTCGCCTGCTTCAAGGATGTCGGGTAGAACCCTCTGGAACTTTTCTTTAATTAAAATCACTAAGTAATCGGCGTAGCCCTATATTGCGTAGCCCAACCACTGTGCACCACAATAGAAGGGACAGAACTCCTTCTTGTGGGCAGCCACAGTTGACATAAGCAAGAAGGGTAAAACCTTCAATGCTAGTGGTAAACCTTCTGGAAGCATCTGTCCCATCCAATTTATTGTTGTGGTGTACGCATTCTTCCCCTTAAGTATTTTACCATGTCAATAACAGTGAATGTTGAGTTGTCGAAAGCCTCTTCTATATCGAGAAAAGCTATATCTCTCTGACCAGACAGTGGAGAGCGGATACTGTAGATTTACCTGCTTGGTAGGTGAACTGTGTATCATGAAGAGGATTTCGCTTCAAGAGAGTTTGACGAATATGTTCATTCAGGATTTCCTCCATCGATTTTAACATAAACGAGGTATGACTGATGGGTCTGTATAATTAAGAATCATCTTTAGGGCTATTGCTAATTAAGAACACCACCTGAAGCATTTCAATGAGATTCTAAAATGTACTCGATCATTATGAGTAACACATCTATCTTTAACTATTTTAATATGAGACAAACTTCAACAGTAACCCCGATCCTTCCTCAAACATCTTGCGCGAAATGACGTGACAAACAAGCACCAATGCTCTAGTCATAATATGAAATAAAAAATATTAATTAAAACAAATTCAACCGTCAAACGATTTGTGCGGCACATAACAATCCTCTCTTGGGGTCTTCTATCAAGAAACCATCCATTTCATATGGGGGCGTACTATAGAGACTCCAACATGTGCGATAGTAAGAAGAACAAAAAAAAAACATAAAATAAAAAGTTGCTTTAATTAGTCATGGTTAACTGTGCTGATGACTTCGGTTAATTTCCATGACAAGAGCATACGTCTCCCGGAATATGAACTACATATTTCAATTTAATGGGGTGATAAGTTTTGTCTTAATCTTATAAGATGATACAATTTCTATTTCGTAACGAACAAAACAAAATGGTTACGGTTTTTTTAGAGCAACCACGAAATGCTTCTTGGACAATTGGTGGGCAGAAATCCTCTCCCATAGTCCTCCTCGTGGGCGCCCCCTGGAACGGCAGTGGTCGCTGACCATTGCTAACCAAGTTAAGCCGCCAATAATGGCGCGGTGCGATGATTTGATTGAGGTAAACATTCCTTCTCCGGGTGGTGTAGAGCGTAAGAATAATACCACGGCCTTTCCCTTTGCCGGCCTGTCGTAAAAACCGACAAAAAAGGACAGGATGTGTATGCCAGCAGCTTGCACTATCCGAAATCTTCTTCGTATTTACTGATGAAACGTCAACTATGCCTTGGATAAGAACTGACTCGACGGTTACAACTTTTAGCTATCGTACAACGACAAAGACTAGATTTTGGAATGTGCCTATTCTCTTCTCCTGGACAATGGATCAGAAGGTCCCCAGAATGCACGTTTTTTTTTCAACTAGAAAGTGAATAACTAAGGTATAAATTAAACATATGAGTTAGTTAGGAGTTAGTGAGATAAGATGGTGGAGCAGCGGCGAATTTATATCTCTCTCGGCTAGCACTGTAATATTGTACTCCGGTAGAGCTATCGGTAGTGGCTGTGAGTCGGGTGTAGGGGTCCTTTTAACCAGAGTCGCACGAAACTGTTTCTTATCCTAGGATCCAGTCTCCGACAGAAGTATAACCGCCAGGTTAAGGACCAAAATGAGGAACATCTTAATAATACAATGTTAAGCTCCAACTGAACCCGATAATGTCGTGGCGAAAGACTCCTTCTACGAACAACTAAACGCTGTTCAGAACAGAACACCTAAACACCTTGAATGCGAAAGTTGGCGCTGATAACTATGGTTTCAGACATGTGATGGGTAGAGCTGGTTTTGTGGATCGTAATGACAAAGGTGAAAGATTTGTAAAGTTCTGCAACTTTCACATGGTACTATGTTTGAACATAAGGACCACCACAATGTCAGTTGGTCCTCTGTCAATCAAATCAAATCGACAACTTCACCATTAGCAAAATATTCAAGAGTTGCCTCTTGAACGTGCGAAATAAGAAGGGCGCCAATATTGGGATGGGAAGAAACCATTATCTTATGATCGCTAATGTTCGATTGCGTATTGCAGCCGTGCACCGTACTAGCGACGTATGATCCAGGTGCAGCATATTCAACAGCGACTAAAGAATCCAGCTGTCTTACAACAATATAACGACCATCTTTCGCAAAAAGCAGCTGAGATATTTATTCACCCAGATTGTGACATAAATAAAAACTATGACTCCATAAAAAATGCATACATTGAAAGCGTAGATGTCATCCTTGGCTCAAACCCGGATTGCCGGAATAAGACCGGATGTCCGACGCTTCATAGCAGTGTATTTTTGGAAGAAAAGAGCTGAAGGTTCGTTTGGCTGCAGCATCAGACGACAATTAGAGCAGCATCGAACTCCTTTATCGTCAAAAAGATCGAGAAATTCAGCCTAGTGTGGGCCGCTATAAGAGAAATTAAGCTAAGTCTCTTCTAACTTCAGCAGAAAAAGCCGCAAGAAGTAACAACTTAAACGCCGTATACGGTGTCATCAAGGATTTTACAGGTGGTCGTAACTCCTGCCAACATGCTAAAGCAGAGTGCGATGGCTCACAGGAGTGGTTTCGGCGCTATGCGCCACTAGGTGTTAAGGCAATGTAGTATACTGAGTTTAGTTTTTAGCGTATACTTTTGAGTAAATAATTTGAGACTGTACTTTACTCAACATGTCGGCTAATAAGTAAATTATAAAAATGATGATTTTATTCATACGGCCTAACACGTTAGATAGATTCGTCTTTTAGAGTTAACGTCTCACTCAATCGAAGATCAGCTCCACCCATGCGAGTATTATTTCCGTGACTTCATTACTGCAGTCCTTGAAGACCTTCCGAATTATTAATTCATAATTGCTTAATACATCATGGAATTGGTATATCATGTAGATTACCCCAATTCCTGCCGAATATTGTGGTGGGGCTGGATAGAAATTAGCTTTCTAAACATTCACTTTCAGAAATCCGCGGTTTAAATGATCTTGTACTAGAAATTTTTGTAATTCTTTTACCAATCAACCACTAAAGTATGTTTCATTAACTTAACTAACGACGACGTTACGTCAACCTTGCATGTCGTTACAACTCACTGACGCACCTACACATCTCCACCAGCTGTTTAACGACTATGCCAGCTACTTAGCATACTTGAAGCAAATGAACTGCTCAGCTCTCGGCGTACTTACATGTATTCCTATTACTTGTGGCGGCATTGTCGAGTGCCTTTGCTTTTGTTCATAACATTTTTCCAGTTCGAGTACAATGCAATTGTCAGAACGTTTTTCCTCCGGCTTTGATGAGATGTCTGACGTCGCTCCTTTACTATATTTTATTTTTTGTCCACAGTATGTACCATATGCTGACAATAATAAGAATAATAAGAAAAATGTCTTAGAAAAAAAGTGAGTGTTGAATGAACCCTGAATGTCGATCAACGACTTCATTGCCTCGTGTGGGTGTCGACTTGATCAAATAGTTTAGATGTGTTCAAACATTTAGTACGCGTGCATTGTGTTAATTGTTTAGCTAGTTGAAAAGAGTTTTACGTCGTTTATCGCTATTATGTCAAACATACATTATTTATTTTGCACTTATGTATATAAAATACCCAGTACAATTGTGGATAGCATTAGAGGTAAATCTAGTACAGCCGGCTTTTCAGCTCTTATCGCAAGACTATCCATCAATCGTCGCTTTCGGGAAACTGTTACTCGAAAAGCAGGCTTATGATCTTACTGACATGACGCTGTAGAATTAAATTTATGACATCCAAACATTTTCATTAAATTCGGGCTACTTGGAAACATCTGAACATATTGTTTCAAACGGCGCCCAGTGTGGGGTGACATTAGTTGTAGGTTAGGTTGGAATACAGTGTACGCTCCCATAATCGGACACCATCGGGACCAACAATTTAATCCGGTTAGGTCGAGTATCTGCTTATGGCAAATCTTGGCGCTCATGTAAGCGGAGAGGCAACCTTCCATTTTTTTGAGAATGAAATAACCAAAACTGGACCGGTTAGGATAGGTTAGGAGGCGGCCCGCATACACCGCTTGGATCCATAGCGATGCCACATTTGTACGGTGCGTATTATGAGTTGGTGTTGATCGTTAGAGCCGGGTCTTTATTAAGTTCAAAAGTCTTCGCCGCATCTGCAAATGTTAGAAAACTTTTTATGGTAAGGTCTGCAACTTCTTTCAGAATGTGAAAGAAGTAGGCCCCTAGACATTTTTATCTTTGTCTGGAAAGTGCTGGGCATTTACACAAGAGGTGCTCTAGGGTTTCCTTAGTATTTGGTAGCTATCAGGCGGTGTGTAATGAACCATATTCTATTCAGGTAGTGCTGCTTCCACCGGCAGATCGAAAGGATCTGTCGCTGGTACGAAACCAGAGGCCGAGGGTCCCAAACTTCACGGTCAACTATGCTATCTTAGGCTCCGTCCCCACGGCCATCTCCGGTTGCCCACGAAACCGTCAGTTACAAGTGTCCAGTCAGTAAACCAACTAAGATTGCACATTTTTCTCTGAGAAGAGAGTCCTAGAGTCCTAGAATTTTCTGGTTATTTTGGATTTAGTGGCGCTGCTCCAGTGATTATTATATTGGCCAGCTCTATCATCTTACAGTCCATTTTCGTCTGTAGTGTTTGTATTGGTATAGAAACTATTTCAGCTACCGTGTGATGGAAAGCAGCACATAGCATTGCTATGTTATAACTGTGGCCTGGTACCCTTCGGAGTTCAACCTTCCTTATAGTGCCTCGCATCTGAGGCACTAGATGGAAATGGATTGTATCACTTTTCGATGCTGCTTGGCTCTCAGATTGAATGAAAATCTTTCCTTTTTGCGAGTTGTTGAGACTACCTCTGCTGCCTTCTGAATAGCAAGCATATCCGCTTGGAAAATGCTACACTCGTCGTCAGATGGATAGATTCATTTCTTTTTTTTTAACTTTGAGATTTCCTAGGTTTTTGCTCGCCTGACGCGTAGAAATCTCTGACCGGTACTATTACTTTGACGCGCCCATGCCCCTGGAGGGGTCAAGGCAATTAATATTTTTACTGAGAAGTTTCTGTTGAGAGACGCCACTGGCTTTATCTAGTCAGTGGTCCCGGTTAGTAAGATATATAAGAGTATTTAGGGAGTTCGTAGACGTGCTTCTCATTGCTCCAGTGATACCCAGACATCCCAGTTTCTGAATCCTTTCCACTTTTTGTTTATTGGGGCTGGTGCCAAGTTCTGTCCACGAGACCAGGATTCCGTGCGTTAGAATCGGCGTAGCGACGGCTGTGTACTCCCAGTGTATCATACTTGCTTTGAGTCCCCACTTCTTACCGAGCAAACTCTTGCAGGTGTAAAGAGCGATGGTTACTTTCTTTGTTCGCTCTTCGATATCGCGACAACTGGACCGGTAGTGACATGTGAAATTTTTAATCATACCCTGATTCAAGGGTTGACACTCACTGGATGTATTGTATTTGTGGGCAAAAACATAATGGTGACTTCTGACTGAGTACCAGACTTGTTGGATGGGAATCAGCGATATCCAAAAATAGCAATATTTTCTTATTACGCCATTTCTCATAATAATTTGGTTATTAAATGTCACTTACCAGGGCCGGCCCTACCATATGTATAGACTGAGCATTTGAGCAGGATGTTAATTATTATAGGGGCACAAGCTCTTCTACCTAGTGAAACAAAATGCTACATTTTGAAAATCATACGGTAGTCTTAAGGTTAGATTTAAGTTTTCAATTTTGTGCCGTATGTAATTAATTGCACCACGCGCTTATTCAATTGCCATTTCGGTTTTAATGACTGGCTAAAATCCGGCTGACCCCACATTGGACGCCGAAAATCATCGGACTTTCCGTTTTCGACTAATTTCTACCATTAATTTTTATTGATATAAGTAAGAAAAGCCTTAGTGTAGCCTTAAGGTGAAGGCCTAAAGTAGTTTAGTTTCCGTTGTTTTTTTTTCGTTCATCGACGAGATAAAATCACAGCCCACATTGATCGCCGAATTTTTTCAGACGTTTTTGACTAATTTCTTCTGTTGCCCACTTTAGTTTCGTCGACCAGATATCACACTGATCCCACACTGAGCGCCGAATATTTTCGGTTTTTTTTCTTTCAACGATTGTTTTTACTAATTCCTACTCTTTTCACTGACATAGCGTTAAGAAAGCTTGAGGATGCCTTAAGACGGTCTTAAAGTATGATAAAATTACAATTATCCCACACTGGGCGCCGAACTCGAGTACCAGTTATTATGTTGATTTGCTCGTTTTGGTTGTGCTGTCACATAAATGAAAAGAATAGTGAACTTAAGCTCAAATTGGTGAAGTATACACATTTCGGAGCTTCCTGCATTACGTGTGACATGCATTTTGAATGCTATGCTAGAATGTTACGAGCCATTTTCTATTAATTGAATACCGCGCTTAAATAGTTGAGGCTGGCGCTGTCAATAACCAGTCGTTTAGAATCTTTAGAGTCATGAAAATGCGAGGAAACACAATTGCGAGACCATCAAGATGCCCGGTTATTAGGGGTTTCGCCTAAAAAAAAAACTGAAAAATGTGTGTCCGTCTCCGACTATAAGAGCGTCCAGTTAAGGCAGCCTAATTTATTTGAAAATATGCGAAAAATTTTCGGGACCGGAAAATTTGTCTACGTATAAGAAGTGTCCGGTTATGAGAGGTGTCCGTACAAAGAGCGTACACTGTTACATTTTCGACGTGTTTAACAGTCCATCTTGATTCCTATATGTAAATTTTTCTCAAATAACTTGAATCAAAGTATGTGTGATTGTCTAATCCTGATTTGGTCATCAGGTACATGTTAAATTCTTCTTCCCACCAAAGGTAATAGTTATTAACTGAAAATATGAAACGACAGCATAGCTACCATTCTTACTAAACGTTTATTGAAGATTGCCCTGACATTTCGATATGTTAAGGCTTTAACATATTATAATCAACGATGGCATTACGCCTCGGAAATGAAAAAAACGTCGTTGCAACGAACCATGCGAATAATATTTTCCCAATACATTTTTCACACAGCCATTAATTAAAATGCTAAATGCAAAAGTCTCTATAATAACAAACGAATGACCTCAAACAAACTTCTTACTTGTCATAATCAACATATTATCTTCGTAAACATGCGTTGCGAACATAAACAGAAAACAGCATCAAATGAATATGAGACGGTTACTGAAAATGTTATCAACAAAATATAATGAACAAAGTCTGACATCACAAATAGCCAAAATGATAGGGATGGGCTGACAGACCTCAAATGAGGCAAGATAATCGCACACTGGAGAAAGAAGGTCTTGGTTGGGTTCATTGCAAGCAAGTGATCTGCGCAAGATAATCGTTACGCCTTCTCCGCCGGCTCTTCAAGATGCCGAGTCGAGCCTATTAAAAGAATTTTAACTTTATTTAATTGACTTTTGTGGTAAGAGCCAGTGATAACAACATGGTAATCATTTTACGGCTGTAATCAAGAGAAACACACTCAGAAAGTACTGGACCAGATTTCAAATTCGAAGTCTAATTCCTAAAAATAACTAAAAAGGACATTTTAGGGATTTTCAAAACTCTCGAAGCTCATGTATACATACATAGATTGCTCAAGTGTCCTCTTGATCTTTGATTAACTCCAATCGACCAATTCTACATACATATATTGATGTATTCTTAACAAAGTCTACGCAAATGAGCTCGTTTATGATGGCCTTCTCGTTGACTTTTAATCATCTTCTTCGTCAATTTTATGACTATAGCTCATTCCATAATCATTTTATGTACTGGCTTGTTGGAAAGTGGTAACGTTGATGTTTCCAGGAAAATTAACTCATCCAAACAATAAATGATCCAGAACGAAAATGTATTTGGTGAAAATCTAGTCTGACGCCACTATAAAATAATAAGCAAGATGTAGGGTCACAAATGTACAACCGATAATAATGAGACTCATACTTGCAAATGGATGACTTAGTCCAGGCAAAATAAGAAAAATAGACGCAATAACTCATGTATTTCCAAAACTTTCAGAAATGTATAGGGTTAGGCTTCATCGATTTCAGGTGGCGCGGAGGTCGGGGGGGGGGGGGGAGAGACTTTAAAGGTACCCTTTCAAGTTATTCGCTTGCATCTCGAAAACAGTGTGTTGCACGTTGAAGTAATGTAGAGCAAAAGAGCAAAAGAAATAGGAAATAAAGTTTCTTCCTATCTCTAATCGTTTCCGAGATATTCACCCGCGAAAATGAATAATTTTCGAAAAAAATTGTTTTGCCGCACAGTTTTTGTCAAACTTTCTCTTCCTGCTCCTCACCCGGTTTCTGAGAGGAAAATTACTTTTGTGGGTGGATATTTTTCTGTCGACATATCTGTTTCACGTTACTTTTACGTGCAACGCACCGTTTTTGAGATCCAAGCGAAAAATTAGAAAAGGGTACCTTTGAGGGTCAATCAGACTACTCTGATTGGCATAACAGGACATTTAAAAGGTTAACCTGAATGGCTGCCCTCGATCGTTTTTTGCTAAACGAGTAAACTTACCGTAACCCGTTGTTAAAAAAAACCCACCCTTACAGAGACTACTTACCTAGTGGTAACACCAAAATTTCAAATAGAGACAACAGCCATATACATTAGAAGCACAAGTAGGAGCCAACAACTACGTACAAAACTGGGAACCCCAAAGGACAGGCTGGACAAGACGGAAAAAAGCAGTGTATAAGAGATAAGCTGCCCTGAATGCCCCAAAGTACATATATAGGTATGTACGAATAGGCCAAACAAAACGATTAGTAACAACGAGATTCGAAGAACACCGAAGAGAATACGAAAAGACGAAGTTAGGCATATAAAGTCTATGGTTGCGAGGCACATGTTGGAGAAAGGACACGAAACCGGGATAGAACATTTGGAGGTAATTAAGCAGGTAAGGGAAAACTACCTGCTCGATGCGGCGGAAAGTCTGTTCATAATTAAACAGGATAAAAAATCTGTACTGAACCATTATGAGGGCAATTGCGCATCTACCCTCATAAAAGTGAACGAAGGGTACTGATTTCTCTTCCGATGAAGCTACGATGAAGGGACCTTTGTAGGGAAGGTCGGCGCCACTTTAAGATGAGTGAGCCCTTTTTACCACAAGTTTATAGGGAAGATAGGATCTTCCCCATTCCCAAAACTAACCCACAAAACAAACATTTAACCGAAACTTCAAGTTTGTAAGAGAGGTAGGAGTTTCTTAAGTCGTATCTTGTGAATTTTCTATACCAACTAAATAGATCTTATTACCAATATCGGAGCAAATTTTCAATTCGCTAGCTTCACTCTATCGAAAGTTATAGAAGTTAAAGGGATACTTAATTTTTGACATTTGTAGGGAAGTAGGCGTTCCGTTGATCTGATTATACCCTTACTAACAGAATAATCTTCTCATCTGCAGTTTACATGCCAAAAATCAGCTCTCTACGTCAATTGGTTCAAGAGTTATCGAAAAAAGATATAAAAATATACCCTAGACTTTAGGGGTATATTGTTTTTGTCACGACGGAAATATGTAGCACGTTAACGGAGGCTCCGCAGATTTAGCAATATATCACCTCATGATTCCTACCTCCCCTACAATAGTAGTAGTAGTAAACATCATAGAAGCGATAACTTTCGATAGAACGAAGCTAACAAATTGAAATTTTGGTCAAATATTTGCAGTGGGATCCGACCCAGCCAACTTCTACCCCCCCCCCCCCCCCCCCCCTACAAATGAAATTTCAAATGATCGATAACTTTCGATAGAACGAAGCTAGCGACTTGAAATTTTGGACAAATGTTTGAAGTTGGATCCAGTTAGTTGCCATTAAAAATGCCTCAGATCGGAGAAAAAAAACCTTCACCTCCCTTACAAATGAAATTTAAAATAAGCGATTACTTTCAACAAAATGAAGCTAGTGACTTGAAATATTGGTCAAATGTGTGTAGTGGGATCTCATTGTTTGGTATTGAAAATGGGCAATTCAATTCAATTAAACGACAACTTTTAATACAATAATGCTAGCAACTTTAAAAATTTGACAAATGGTTGTAATCTGGGTTAGTTAGTTGATTTTAAGGATGCGCAAGATCCTAATGAATGAACGCCAACCTCCCTTATAAACGTTACTTCAAATATACAAATATAATAAATCCGAATAGATTATTGGATCCACACACACAGTTCAAACTGACCACTTAGGAAACTCACTTTTAATGCATCTGGTCATTGCCAATCCGTACTATGGGTACCACCACTAGGTTTCTACAAGTCTATGGTATATACACTTTTGAAGTTTCATTTGTAGGGGAGGTAAAGGATCCTTGAGTCGGATCTTGCCCACTTTCAACACCAACCAACTATATCCTACTAAAACACTTGAATAAAATTTCAAGCCTCTAGCTTCACTCTATCAAAAGTTGTCGTGCTAACGGGCAGATAGATGGACAAACAGACAGACAGGCAGACAAACATGACTGAGTCGAATCAGGAGGTGACCCTGATCATTTATATATATGTATACATTACTGTACCTACGGAGGTTCCTTTAAGGTGTTACATATTTTCGTCCCGACAAAAATCCTTTTAAAGTTTAGGGTATAAAAACGTGGATTACCACACTGCACGTTATGTAAAAGGAAAACTACCCATTTTACGTAAATGTTGAGCATTTTTTATATTACATGGTGACCTTGAGCAGTACTGATGGAGGGTTTTGGTATCAGTTTTAATGCTATTGCAGGTCCGTGTCAGGACAACTGCACTTTCTTGAACAAGAAAATAACTAGAAACTAAACCTATCCCATATGGATATTGTCGAAATATTTGTGATGGGGCAAATTCTCTGGAAGCGTAATGATGATGGCTTTTTGCATATGGATGATGTGCATTTGCATGTGACGGGACACGGTTTTCTTTCATTTGTGAATAGGGAATATTTTATACTCTACCTTGTAGTACGGCTCATTCCTCTTCCATTGAGTCCTCGTGTTTAATGAGAATCCTCCATCAGTTCGGTTTTAAGAACTATCTTTACTCACCACTGCGATGTTTTGCAGGTTCACTTGCAGTTGGGGCTTCATTTTTACTATAACGCTAACTTCTAATATAAAGCGGACGTTCTCTCTCCCGGTAGATAAGCGTGGATGTAGAAAGACTCTGAACCTCTACATAGACGGCTCCAAGATGGAAGCTGGAGTTGGTGCACCAGTCTATTCTTCAGAACTTCCATGCAATCTATCGTTCAGGTTACCAGATGAGTGAAGCTAGCATATTCCAGGCCGACGTACTTGCAATTCGCAAGGCAACTGAAGCGGTAACAGCATTTCGGAAAAGAGGATGAATCGTTATACATTCGATCAGTCAGGCAGCGCTAAATTCACTACAGTCCGTTACTATCAAGTCGAAGACATGACATAACACATAACATGTCTAATAGCCCTTCAAGCGTTGGGAACCACTAGGACTGTGCAACTCCGGTGGGCTCCAGGCCATAGGTAACGAAATCGTGGACGGACCAGCTAAACAGGGGAGTAGCCTCCACCGAGGGACAGCTGAAGATGCCAATACAAACATAAAGAAGAAGAAACTGGACGATAGGATGTATGGAATGACCAACACAAACTGGCATAGTACCAACTACTCCAGAATATTGTAACAAAATTATTTTGGAGCTCACATGACAGAAGAAAGACCAAAAGTTTTGTAGAAGTAGGAGCTTCAGAATATTTTTGTTAAAAAGTATATTATGCCAGTTTCGTTGGCCATAACGTACACCCTATCGTCTAGTTTCTACTTGCATCTTTGTATTGGCATCAGCACCTCGGTCGAGGCTGGCGTCCTGTTGAGGACCCTGCTTGATAGGGGAACACTCGTGCAGATACGAGTAAAAATTGATAACCAGCGGCGGCTGAATTGCAAGGTATCAAATACAGGGAAACTCTAGAGCACCTTCCATGTCAATACCTAGCGCTCGCCAGGAAAAAAATAAAATCCCTGGGAGCATATTCCCTCAACGATCTGGAAAGAGTTGTAAGCCTCAGCTTGAGAAGCCTTTGGAGCTTCGCTTATGAGTTTAGGATCCTGCGAGCTCAGAAACGATCTTCTAGTAATATAAGGGCTAATGGGGCTAACAATGAAACGCTTTGAGTATCGGAAGTATCATATTTGGTATCGCTATGGACCCAAGTGGTCTAGCAGAGCCGTTAGGCTGCCAACCTTACCTAACCTACATACATATTTTCCTCTTTCACTACTCTACATTTTCCATAAATTTCACTTTCTACATTTTTCATTTTCTTTATTTTCAATTTTCCACTAATTATTGCTTTTCAACAAACACTCTGCGGAATCACTACCACCACTGAAACTGATCAGTCAAAGTACCGGTTTATTTCCATTATGGATCTGCGGACAACAAATTACATATTCCCAAATGTTTCCTTTTAATAACACATAAAATTATGTACATATGTATTAATGTCTGTTTGCCCGTCAGCCGAAGGTGTGACAGGGGGACTAACATTTGGACCACCATGGTACATTTGCCGTAACTGTCATGCCCTAGGAAGTGCGACCTTTACCTCCGCGTGGTGACGGGTGGAAGCAGGCTGTTGGCAAAATCTTATCTGTGCCATCAGCGCTGACTAAACTTGGTCGGGCGGGGAGCGGTATCTCCCTTATAAACATACCCTAAATCCAAGGTGGAACAGCATACGCCGAGGGATGCATGGTCAAGAGGTTGCTTGGCCGCTAGTATGCGAACTCTGGATACCTGTCGACCTCCAGTTTTAAACCAGACTTCTGACGGCAGACCGGGTGATGCCGTCGGTGACTGTTTTTCCCGGATATTCATGGGCTTCTATGAATAATAAAAAAGAAAAACAAAACAAACCAGAGTGTGATGCAACTCCAAATGCATCAAACACAGTTTCCTCTGAGCTGCCTACTAGCTCACTGCTCGACGGAGCCTCCAGGCCCGTTGTTGAGACTGTCGATGGACTGAACGTTAAGCGATACAGTCCCTCTGAATCGTCCTTGGACTTCTTTAGCCCGAGGAACCTCAGCGGCTCTCACCGAAAGGAGCGTCAACAAAAGGGGGACGGAGGCAACAGTTCCCGACAGGGCAAGCAAAAGTGCCTTGTCCAACGCTCGCTATCCTCGCAGGACCATGAGCGCCATTAAGGTGCTTCAAGCGAACCTGCACCACGCAATAGGAGCATCGGCCACTGTGTGCAGGTTATTCGCCGATAAACAGGCCACCATTGCGCTTATTCAAGAGCCATGGGTGGCCCGTGGCCGAATTTGCGGTCTAAACACAACAACTGGTAAGTTGATATATGACAGGTTAGCGGGTTGTCCGCGTGCGGCGCTTCTGATCGACAAATGCGTCAACTACTTGCCACTAACCAATTTTATTTCTAGAGATCTAGCTGCAGCATTGGTGGAGGTATCCACGCTCAACGGTCGTCAGAAAGTGGTAGTTGCGTCTGCCTACTTCCCATCTGACAATGTTGAGATTCCACCACTCGAGGTCCAGCAGCTCGTTGACTTCTGTCGACGTACAAACCGGCATTATGTGATCGGTTGCGATGCAAACGCACACCACACGGTGTGGGGTAGCAGCGACTTCAACGACAGAGGTAAGCGCCTTCTTGACTATCTTATGTGTAAACATATGAATGTCCTGAACAGGGGGTGCAAACCTACCTTTGTCACTGCGGCAAGGGCAGAGGTACTCGACATCACCCTTGCTAGCGGTTTCTTCTCCAGGTTCATTGCGAACTGGCACGTGTCGGACGAAGTGTCTCTTTCAGATCATAGACACATCAGATTTGACATCCTAGGACAATCCGACATTCGCTCGGATACTTTTTGTCCAAGGAAAACTAACTGGATTAAATTCCGTGAACTAGTTAGCTCCAAAGCGGAACTACTGGTCAGCCCCATAAGCACTACAGGGGAAATTGAGATTGCAGCTGAGGAGCTCAATGAAATTTTAACTTCCTCCTACAGAGATAGTACCGTTTCACGTTCGGTGGAGTCGGGGCGAAAAGTACCCTGGTGGAACGAGGAATTGGCCCGCAAGCGATCTAAAGTTAGGAGGATGTTCAACAAAGCCAAGCGCTTCAATAGGTGGGATGAGTACAGAACTGCTCTCACCGAGTACAACAAACTCATTAGGCATTCCAAACGAGAATGCTGGAAAAGACATTGTGAAAGCATTCAGTCGCTACCGGAAGCGGCGCGCCTTCACAAAGCCCTTTCCAAAGTCTCAGCTAACGGCGTCGGCCTTCTATTGAGACCAGACAGTTCGTATACTGAAGGTCCAGAAGAAACATTAAAGTTGCTTCTTCAGACCCATTTCCCTGGGTCCGTACTGTCTGATGGTGACCCCTGCCCAACTGCGAGGCCCCAACGGGTTCCCGTAAGCCGGGCTCGCAGTTTATCGGGGGTCATCTTTGACATGGACAAAGTAAAATGGGCGATAGAATCCTTTGAGCCATTTAAAGCTCCCGGTGTAGACGGCATCTTCCCCGCTCTGTTACAAAACAGCTTGGAGATCATAATAACTCCGCTAATCGAACTTTTTAGGGCAAGTTACACCCTAGGGTACATACCACAACCTTGGAGGAAAGTTAATGTGGTCTTCATACCCAAAGCGGGCAATAAGCCGGAACATATGCCCAAATCCTATAGACCGATTAGCCTTACTTCCTTCTTCCTTAAAACCATGGAAAAGTTGCTTGATTTGCATATCAGGCACAAGATGGAACTGTCAATCCCCCTACATCGTATGCAATTCGCGTACACGAAGGGTAAGTCAACAGTAACCGCCTTGCATAGCCTTGTCAGTACAATCGAAAAGTCCCTCAGTGAAAAGGAAATCGCGTTGTGCGCGTTTCTTGACATTGAGGGGGCTTTCGATAATACTGGCTACGAGTGCATTTCCAGAGCACTGGAACTCAGAGACATCCCGCCCGCTACCATTGCATGGATAGACGCCATGCTCCGTGGACGGGATATTTACTCAACTCTAGGCAGTACATCCATTTGCGTGAATGCCGTAAAGGGTTGTCCACAAGGTGGCGTTCTGTCACCCCTTTTGTGGTCCCTTGTCGTAGACGAACTGATTTCCATGCTTAATGAGCGCGGTTATCTCACTATCGGATACGCGGATGATTTAACTATCATAGTCAGGGGCAAATTCGAATCTACCATCACTGAGGTGATGACGTCGGCCCTTGACATAGTTCTACGCTGGTGTGTGGCTGTGGGCTTACATGTAAACCCACAGAAAACTGTCGTTGTGCCGTTCACACGAAAACGAAATATAACTTTGGATCCAATTTCGTTAGGCGGCACGACCTTAGATTATTCCACTGAAGTTAAATGCCTCGGGGTAACTCTAGACTCGAAACTCACCTGGAATACTCACATAGATAATGTACTTGGAAAAGCCACACGCACAATGTGGGCTTGCAGAAGTTTCTTTGGACGGACATGGGGGCTCACCCCAAAGATAATTGAGTGGTTATACACCATGCTGGTGCGGCCTATGGTGACCTACGCAGCGCTTGTGTGGTGGCCGAAAACTCAGCAATCTTCTGTCTTACTGAAGTGCAACAAGCTTCAACGCCTTGCCTGCCTTGGCATCACTGGAGCTATGCGCACTTGTCCTACGCCAGCCCTGGAGGCGATTATTGGACTTACTCCGTTGCATATATTCATTCAAGAATCAGCAGCTCTAAATGCTCTTAGACTTCGTCTAACTTCCGACGTGCGTAGTGAAGAAAGCGGTCACATGAGCATTCTGAATCAAATTCCTGACGTGCAGATCTGCTTGAGATCAGATTACATGATCACGGAGGTTTGCTTCGGCAGAAAATATTCAGCCCTCATCCCTAACCGCTCTGAATGGGTAAATGGCACACCCTGTCCAGACCCTAGATGTATCAAGTGGTTCACCGATGGGTCTAAAACAGAACAGGGTGTTGGTGCAGGTGTCTTTGGACCCAACACCAGGATTTCGATCGCAATGGGAATCTCGCCCAGCGTTTTTCAAGCTGAGATCCACGCCATTGAGGTCTGCGCCAGGGTAATCTTGGAAACTGGACTTCGCGGCGCTCACATTGCTATCTACTCAGACAGCCAAGCAGCTATAAAAGCGCTCTTCTCATATAAGGTCTCTTCAAAACTGGTGAAGGAGTGTTACAATCTCCTTCAACTGTTGGCAACCAATAACCAAGTCTTCTTGTGTTGGGTGCCTGGCCACCAGGGCATTGAGGGGAACGAGGCTGCGGATGAACTTGCTAGACAAGGATCATCCAGTCGTTTTCATGGACCTGAGCCTTACTGTGGCTTTGGACTGGCCTCGGCCAAACTGCGGATCACTGATTGGTTTGCACGATTGCGTCAACAGTACTGGAATAACCTTCCAGGGCTTCGTCAATCAAAGGAGCTGATAATGCCCTTCAGTCACAAGGGTACTACTCGAATGAGTAGAACCCACCTAAGACTCCTAGTGGGGTACTTATCTGGCCATCACTTGGTCAGATATCACCTGAACAAGATGGGTCTGTCAAGCGAGACTGAATGCCGTCTTTGTCTGGAGGACGTGGAAACGACCAAGCACATTTTGTGCGAATGTCCCGCCATCGCGCGTTTTAGGATGTCACTCCTCGGGCAAGCTACTATCAGCACTGCAGAATTCAGGTTGATTCCTGCTAAAGACTTACTGCCCTTTATTAGAAGGGTGGACGGTCTTTTGGATTAATGAGCTACGGCACAATAGATCTTTATGGTCGCAGTGCCTTCCTGCTGGGAAAGTAGCTCGAATCTTTATATCTATCTATCTATCTATTAATGTTTAGATAGTTTTACGTTTCATTTTATTGTGATAATACTAAAAATTATGAAAATCTGGTCTTATTTAGATTACATACATACATTAAATGAAACTAAAATAACAAAAAATTATAAACGATTCCTCACATTTGATTCTAAGAAAATTGCGAAATGCCATATTCATGATAAAGTTCAATCTATTTTTATAAATTGTATTCACTAAAACAAAGTTGGTAAGTTAAGCTAAACTAAATACATACATATGTATGTATATTTGTGCTAAAATATGAGTCAAACAGCTCAAGAAATTTTCGGCTTTACGATAAGCAACTTCAGTTGAAAAAGTGCATGACTGCTGACAAAGTGTCTACTCCAAAACTGCATAGTATGAGATTGCCATACGCGTCCCCACAAATTTTTAAATAATCTTCAGATATCAAACCTATCCTCTATATATGTATGTAAGTAAACACAAACAGTAATATTAAATAAAACTTGATTATACCTACCTATATTCTTACATAGGCACAAGAGTACATTACATCAGTACGTTCTGGTGTAGTAACAGGAATGTTGTTTTGCAGTTTTATCTGATAACAACGACACTATCGTCGTCTTGAAGTGTTTCGTATCATTCATCAACGCAACGCAAATGATAAGAGAGAAGACCCCAAAAAGATTTAACACTTTCTCGAGGACTTTCTTGTTGTTTGCACGGCAAGATAAGATTTATGAATGATCATTTGACAAATAAACACTTTGGTATATGTATAGAGAGAAGAGAGGGAATAACAAAAAAAAAACATTGAGTCAATATTTATGGACTTTATGGAGTAATCTTTTTGGTATGATAGTGGCGAATGATAATGATACGAGTGTAACCAGCTTTGCTAACTACACAGAAAATTTTAAGTCTTGCATGGAGGAATGACGCTAAGGAAATCTTATTTCGGTGTTTACATTGAAAAGTCCTTTTATCTTACAACACACACTTTCACACACTATAATAGATATTCATACTTTCGTGTGAAGCCTATCATGCATGCCTAGTTCTGTAGGCCCTTCGTTCACCGGCGACTGGGTTCCGGCTTAAAAAAGAGTCGCATTAGCGTTGGATGGGAATCGCATAATAGTCGGACACGTGTTACTGAACCTCGTCCCCTGGTGCAACTTCAACGCAACCTTTGATCAACTCCCATACGACTTGGCTGTCCAGTTCCGTGTCGACTCCTGTCCGACTTTTTTTTCAACTGAGATATTTACATCGCCTCCAGCTTGTGTTAATTTTTTCTGATTATTGGACGAAGTTATCCTATAAAAGACTTTAAACTTTGCATCGTTCTTTGCAAGCTCATGTGCAAAAACAATAGCTGATTGCATTTGATATTTGCATATGAAAGGATGAACCCAACATTTCATTCTATTTTGGCAGCTCCTCAAGTATCAATACAAACAACATTATGAAGCGCACGGCTTGCCATTCTGGTGCAGGTGCAGACTGCTGAAAAAAGAAACTTGTGAGTTGATCACAAGTCGCAGAAGAGTTACGTCAATGGACGACGAATGGTAAATGCAACTTTCGCACAACTAGCTGTTGCAAGCAAGTTGGGTTACAATTGCGTTGCAATTGAATTGCGCTGGTGAACGAAGGCCATAAGCTTTTTTAAGGTTGTTGCTAACCTCGTGCGAAATCTCATACAAAAACTGTCAAAAATCCGGTTCGCACGAAAACTTTCGCTCTTCTCGGTAATCAGTTCTTGGTACGAAAATCCCATACACAGACAAAAGCCTCCACACTGTTGTGGCCAATTTCCACACGGAAACAATTAGTTTGTATTTTATTTCGTGTGGAAACCGGTCATTACAATGGTGATCGCGCTCTTTTGAGTAAGAAGAGGAAATTCAAGTGTAGTGTAGAGCGCCGAGAATATGTATGTATGTACTGTCTGGGCCAGTAATTGGAAAGTTTTCGTAAGAACTACCAGAAAGCTGCAAGTTTCCGTCAACTCATGCCATCGTCGAATTCTAAGAATTTTCTGGCCCGAAACAATATCAAATGCAGAGCTAAACGCAGGTGAAAATGGCAGTGAATAGGTCACACATTGCGGAAAAGTGATAACTGCATTGATTTGCATGCCATGAAGTGGAACTCCATTTCCAACCAAGACCGACCAAGAGGGGGTCCTAAAATCAAATGGCGTCGATCTGTGGCAAAGAAGTGTAAGGCACTGGGTAAGTCGTTTGGGGAGTTTCGCTTCCGGCCCATTGCCCAGAACAGAGTACGATGGCGAGCAAGAGTAGTTGATGCGCTACGCCCCCGATGGGTTAAGGCAAAGTAGTAAGTCCACACTGTCACTTTTTTCTGTGAGAGATAAGTGCAATATTTTTGCTCGAAGAGGTTAGTACCAGCCTACACGTTAATTTCAGTTCCGATTGGAGTTTCAGTCAAACTGTCCGTTAAGGCTGGTTCGCATTTGGCTTAGTAGTTTAGTCAAGTGGCGGGTAATTTAGTAAAGTAAATGTCCGAACAACAACATTTTAGTCAAGTAGTTTAGTCAGTGACTAAACTACTTGACTAAATACTTTAACCATCCTACTGGATTTTTTTCTGGCGAGTAGAGCCCCCCACCGAGTTGCTACTTGCTCAGATACTTGCTAATTGCCACTCGACTAAATTACTAAACAAATGCGAACAAGGCTTTATACAAAGCAGAGACTAAAATGAAATTATCACGTAAATATTCACGTCAGTTTGATTTTAGTTTTTCTATCGGTTTTACTTCAGTTTCACTTTTATATTTAGACATAAGAAAAATGTTCAGTCCGAGCTTAAATGAAACTGAAATGAGAACCAAAATGATACTCAGTTAATAATATAAAGTTCCCAGTCGTGGTCAAAACACTTGATCTGGAACTGTCAGATACATACAAACGTGAGCTTCAGATCAAGTGATCTGGCCGATGTTCGATTAAACTCTTTGTTAACTAACAGGGACACAAATTAATCGAAGCTATAAACAGCCCGATAAGCATTTTCGTTTTCTCACACGTCTCGTACAAATTACCAAGCCATAAAGTGTGGAACCTATCTCAGACCACAATTATGGCAAAATCAGCCGAATTTCTTGGTGGAATTCTACCGTCCACGAATCTATTTTGTATTAGTGCGGTCTCTCAGCATATTCATTTGCAGCTGAGTTTGTTGCATTTTCTCTTCTAGCGAATTAATTTCCAGTAACTTTGTTTTTTATGGCCGCTTTCATTGTTTTCATTTCAATTTGGAAAAGTGAACAGTTCTAGCTGTCAAAATCTCAGCATCCGGTATCAGGTGTTGGGTTTTTGTTTAGGATAAATTTTCAACCGGAAACTAGGAGTTGGGTTTTGTTTTGGATAAGAGATTAATCAAAGGCTAGGGGACGGTTAACGTTTACCCGATTAATAACGCTAAACAGATATTGAGAAAATCAAATTGTGCTAAATGGCAGTTTATTCTTAAGATAAATCTTAATCGGACATTGAGCAACCGGCTAAGTGTTTTCGTCGCAAGTCTGAAATTTTAACAAATATCCTTCCCGACTGAGATGAAACTGGAGTGTACAGAAATTACTGTCTAAGGTCATGTTCACGCTGCCAGCAAATCACTCGATCTGGACGCAGATCAAGGCGTGGTGACTTAAGGTGTTCCTTGCCCGGTATATTATTCAACAGCTCCTTGCGATTTTTAATCAAACTCTCAAGCTTAATTTCCTTCATTTTGTAGTTCATTTACTTCGCCAGCACTCTTGAGTGTCCCATGTGCTTGTTACCAGTACTAGCGAGCTTGCGTTTTACGATTTTTACTAGACTATTATAGAAATAAATAAAAAAAGAAATAAAAAAACATATTTCAGATAACCACACAGATGAGTGCATATGTGTATTAATATAATACTCGTAAATTTTCATATTTTTTCTTAATGGGCATGATAACATACACCCAGGTATCTCTTAAAGATTACCAACTAATCTAGGCAGGTAAGACGTTCAGATATACGAGTATTTTTTTTTAAACAAATACACAAATAGAAATTATCATTCCATTCGTAATATTTACTCGGGAAAATCGTTTCCTGCTGATATTTTCAACGTTATTTTGCAAAACGTTTCCTCCGATCCGGATATTGAAAATGTTTTATAGAGGAGAACAAAAAATTTGACGCTTTGGAAAATATGCAAATAGAGGGGAACAACTTTGAACATCTGGGACGTGAATATACAAGGGAATTTTTTATGCAAATAGTAACTGCGTTTTTTAAAACTTGGTGATCGAATATCGGATACTTTAATCGAAAATGGCCTTCAGCTCAATTCCATTGCGTTTCTGGTCTATTCAAAATAAAAATAACGTCGCGGCCAATGCATATATGTATTTTATGTCCAGAAGTCGATTATCGATTTCATTAGGCGCGTTTTTTTTTTAACAGCCATGCAGAGCTGAACAGATTAAAATCACACAATTACACTAACAATTTGATCTGAGCTGCTCTCGATAGAATGTTAGTGCAAAAATTCTACTCTGTTAAGTAGTCTGCGTTCTGAAATGCAGAGGACCCAGATGTCGAAGCTTTCGGGCAGTTTACAGTTTGGGAAGTACATAAAATTCATTTCCTGCCAGTTTCAGGAAGAAAATATAGCAATTTTTATACTCTAGACTTATATAGGGTATATTGTTTTTGTCACGACGAAAATATGAAAATGACGAAAGGAGGCTCCGGAGGTATACTCAATTGCCCTAACCCCTTGTGGGGCATAGCGCGTCAACTGTTCCATCTGGCCCAGTTGACGTTTCGTTGGCATAAATTGGTTTCAGAGAATGCAGTTGCCAGCATGCACCTCCTGCACATCCATGGCCACGAACGTTGTCGTGGACGGGATTCGAACCCGAAACGCCGGTAGTCAAACATGAGACTGATGCCTCAACACACTGCGCTACCGGTCCGGAGGTATAGCAATGTATATATATAAATGATCCGGGTCACCTCCTGATTCGGTTTAACCATGTCTGTCTGTCTGATCGCACGCAGCTCTTTGGCCCCATTTTTATACATGGCATTTTGGTTTGGTGGACGGTGCTTAGAATGGTGACCCACAGGTCTCCACTAGGGAAGGTGCAAAGATTGTCCATCAGATCCACTCCACCAGCAGGCCTGGATGTGCTTCTAAATCTTTTACCGCTCGATATTTTTGCTGAACAGCGATTAAAGTGGAGAACACATATTTGCGATCGCGATAAGACGCATTCCTTGTTAGCAAGTTAAGTAGCACATAGTTGTGGCAATCTGTTAGCGATAGAGTGGACATCTGCAGCATTCGATCGTGAGGTAGTAAGCGATCAGCGATCAAACGCAACTGGTTGAGTTTTTCGCAGATAGCAAATATTAAAAATGACAGATTTCACAGAAAAATTGATTGAACATGTAAAAAAAACATAGTGTATTGTTTAGTATGTCACATAAATAAATAAAAATAAATAACCGGCGTAACAGTCCAATTTGAACCATGGCCTCGAGATGAGTTAGCATCATCTCATTTTCTAGATCGTGACGGTCTTGTGCAGAGGTGTGTGATCAGCAATACGCTCAACCGAGTTATTTATCCCATAAATGGGTACTCCTTTGACAGCTGAGTGGGCTAACCGTTGTGCCATTCGGACTACTAGTATGATACATGCTGACTAAAGAAATTCGCATACAATTAAAAAAAAAAATCCTTGCAATTGCGATCGCGATTGCAACATGGTGTGTTCGCTTCGCTTCCTCGCGAACGCAATCGGCCGCTCTCCTGCAATATTATCATTGAACAGGGAGCACATTGGTGTGGTGGTGAATGTTATCACTGGTCACTGTCCCATTGGGGAGCAGGCGAGAAGACTTTGCCTACCCTACAATAACTTCTGTAGAAGCTGTGAGGATGCTGATGAAGAGGAGAATACCCTTCATTTTCTATGCACCTGTCCTGCCTTGGCTGCGATGAGGGGGGTCTTTCTGGGGGTCTCGTTCTTCCTTCATTTGGAGGAACTAGAGGGAATGTGCCCGCTAAGTCTTTATGGGTTCATGGCAAGCTCTGGCTGGTTCAATGAATAGTAATTTCATTGGGACAGGTTTTATCCTGGTAGGCATCACAACGGGCCCTCTGGTGGCCTATGTGTGATGTGTCATCTACGGCAGCCTTTTTAACCTAACCTAACCTAAGGACCATCTTGTGAACAAGCTTACTATAGCTAATTTTCTCTTTCTTATGTGAAGTATCTCGTTAAAACGGAAAGCGACAACGAATGGGATGTCGAATATTAAAACGTCAACAGCAAAGACCGACACTGTTTCTCCATACTACCGTCCACTGAACTTATTCAACAGTTACGAGATATTAAAGGAATAACCTTTGAGACAACGCAATTTCTTACAAGTCACGGTTACCATCAAGAGTATCTGCATAGATTCAAACGGGCGAGAACAGACCGCTGCCCATATGACAAGTCGAGCGTCCAATCTGTTCAGCATTTACTACGCGATTGCCAGAAGCGAACTATTTCGCGAGCGCCATATTAGTAAGTGCGGTAGTACAATACCAGAACCTCTTAACCTCGAATCTCTTCTTCGTAATAATTGCAAACATTATGTTGACTCGTATCTAAACTTAAAGTAATGAATAAATATTTTTTAACTTTGTAAAATTTAATAGTTTAAATAAATCCCCGTATGTGTTCATTCACAACGGTTTAAGCAAAAAACCTAAGGAACAGAAGATAACAGGTGAATAAATTATTGACTGATTTTTTTTTTTTTTTTTTTTTTTGTAGTAAATTTACGTTCAATCTTACTAAAAAAAACTTCAAAATTAATGGGGGATGCAGAATGGTAGCATTGTTTTCGATAAACACGTTTAACCTGCTAAAAGAAACTAATGGGGGTTTTTAGGGATGATAATTTCAAATTTGTAGTCAAAAAGGCAATTGTAACACTGTTTTCATAAATACGCTCAATCTTGCTGGTAGAAACTAGTAGAGGTATTTTTGGGACTCTGGTTGCGAATCATGAGTTCAAAATTGCAAAAAAAAAAAATGAAACAGAGGATCCAGGATGACAACACTGTTTACATAAATACTTGCTGGAATAAAGTAGTAGGGTGTTTTGGGTCGCAAATCTGAAGTCAAAATTGAAAAAAATGGGGGATCCAGAATGGCAATACTGTTTTCTGTAAATACATTCAGCCCGACAAGATTGGAGGCGACGACTTCCAAGAACCATACCTCGGGTGGAATATGACTTTTCAACAGGGCATCACCGTCATTCGTTTAGGTTAACTAACTTGTAATGGTTGAATTAATGCAAGTTTCGCGATGTCGTGTTAAAAAATGAAACTAATACTTTTTTAGTGTGTTGCGTAGACTTCGATATTTCGCTGTTAGAATACTGCGGCTATGGTGCTTAAATTCCAAAAATAGCAATAACTATAAACCACTGGCTCTAGTGTATACGAGTACTCCATTCCACTATTCGAAATCAGCATTTATTAGGTGTTAAGGAAATCGCTGATTTTCAAGGTCAAAACAGCTCAGCTTACCAGTTGGTGGTATATACAACTGTGGTTATTATTCACATCTCATAACAAGCGCTAATAGCCTAACAAAGACATTAGTTCGTCAGTTCTTTGGTCGGCAGATTACAGGCAATCAGCTGGAAGCTCTTAATATAATCTACCTGGCTAAAATATGGTCATAGGTGTACTATTATTCAGGTTGAAAGCAATGCGTACTGGCAGATTTTGACGACCAAACCCACTGATAAATATGCACAAGATGTTTTCACGAAACTTGAAATGTGTGAAGCTATTTAGAATACAAACAGACCGAGTTTGGCTTTATGGATTTTTCTCGGATAGAATATATGTATATTTGCCGGATGATCATATGACGTTCGTATTTGATTGATAATTTAAAATGTTTACGTACGTGTAAAAATCTAGCTTGTTTGATTATATCGCGAAAAGGCTTTAAATTTAAGAGGATTTAAAATACACACTTAAAATTCTATTCTGTCCATACTATTATAATACAATCAGCATTTCATTTTGTTCCTACCGGAAATAACAACTATTGCCAATATTCCACTATTTTGAATACATGTGTACAAGGCTGACCGTGATTTTCAAAATCGTTATAAATAATAGATGATCAATGTGCCATCAACCTTTTCCTAAATTGTATGTATTTTGCAATTCGCATCTCGAAATATACGACTCTAAATTAATGTCTTGGTTTAGTATCCTATTTCAAGGCCGGAATTTCAAAATGCCTGATTACCCCGAGATCAAGGTATTAGAAGGATTATTATTCCCTTTCAATTATCATTGAACGTCACTGAAACTACATAACACGAGCTTCGGCGTTTTACCAGGGAAATGAGAGAAACATAGGCGCAAAAAGTGAGACGTCACATTATCGACATGAGATATAATACTGATATACGAGTACAATTTAAATGATGCGCGAACAGCATAACCACGGTTAATCAAATTTGAAAAAAAAACACATATTGCCGTTAAATTAGCAGAACATACTAACTTAGGGTAGAACCATATAGATGTACCTACCATCCGCTCCGATTAATCGGGCATTAACCATTGACACGCGAACCATATATGTACATACAATTTACATTCTAGCGAAGTAGTCAAACAAGGCTACTAGCGCCGCCATCCCGCTCCGTATTAATGTATAGGGCGACTGTCTTTGCTGCTCGCATATGGTCCGCGTGTCATTGGTTGATGCCTGACCAATCCGAGCGATTGGTACGTACATTGATGGGGCACATTACAGATAATACGAAAATGAGTATCTATTGTACAATTATCGGATTACCAAATTAGCCGATTCCAAAAAGAGGACAATTTTCAACGAAATTATATTTCTATTATTATTCCTTTCGAGAGGTTTCGTTATTAGAGACAAATGCTAGGTCGAACTTTTTATACCCTAGACTTATAGTATACGGTATATTGTTTTTGTCACGACGTAAATATGTAACACTTTAAAGGAGCCTCCGGAGGTATAACAATGTATACATATATATAAATGATCAGGGTCACCTCCTGTCCGTTCGCACGATAACTTTCGATAGAATGAAGCTAGAGCTTTGAAATTTTGGTCAAATATTGGAAGTATGGAAGTTGAAGAGGGATGGGGGACGAACAAGGTGCCATTTTTTCCGTTTTTTTTTGCATATATCTCGCAAAAAGTTTGCCGTAGCAAAAATATATGATAAAATTAAAGAGCATTTGATTCTCAATAATGGCATCTCACTTTATTTTTTTCGTATCTTTTAATAGTTTAAGAGATATGTAAATGCTTATCAAATTCGCACATTTTCCAAAAAAAAAACCATTTTGCCTCACATTTTTCAAAGTTTTTTTTTTCCTTTCATTTTTCCCCCCAAAAAGGTTGCGAAGGAAAAAATTGCAGATAATAAAATTTCCATTAAAATGAATTTAGTATTATATTGTATATTGAACTGATCAAAAGTTAGACCAATTCGAAAATATGGTTTAAATTACGAGATTAACTTGTACAACACAATCAATCGTACATAAATGTTATTCGACAATGAGGTGGGTAAACTGGAGTGTGCGGAAATAGCAAACCTCAGTTTCTCTTTTAATTCTTGCTTGGAGGGTGTAGAAAAATGCTTTCAGTTGGAAATAATAAAGGCGTGAGAATTGAGAAAAGCAAGACCGCCTGACTTACCTGATGGAAAACCAGCAAAACGGTCACCACTCATCGCGGAAAGCTCAACTTAGTCTCAAATTATTCAGGTTTTAGTTGTTATTGTAGTAGCAATGCCTTCTGGCGTGGAAGGGGTTTGATAACCCTTGTCCGTTGCTGGTGAATGGGTCGCTCCGGTGTTTACAACCGGCCGAACGTATTGATCCTACGACAAAACGGACTAAGACAGTTTTTGTTGGAATTTGGCATTCTTCTTAGAATTAATAGTAATGGAGATTTAGGCAAATAAAGAGCCAGTTCAGTTGCTAAACAGCTCCTAACCATATTCTCTCCCTCATCAAACAGAATTTTTAGTATGATGCTTTCTGTAGGCAATTTGAAAACTGGAGATATTTCAGCGTTTATTGTCTGCGCTTATGCCCACTTTTTTCGGGGCTTGGTTTTGCCGTTTGTTCGGTAACTAGTCATGCTACTGATGTTCCAGATACCTCAAATTAAAGTAATCAATTTATCTAATACAAAGTAATTTGTTAAATAATCTCGGGAGATAAATACTTTGCTCTATATACAATGCCAAAATAAAGATTTTTAATCTTTGGAACAAAATTTTCCAAATTTTGAACAGATGTTTCTCGGAATGTTTTTCACATATTCATATGAATTACATACCAAATTTTAGAAAATATGTTTTGCTTTTTTGAAGTTGTTCAAGACACTTTTCTGTACGGAGCCTGCTTTAGCAGAGAGAGATCTTGGTATTTTTTGCCCGGTAGGATAAATTTAAGCTAATTGATTGTTTCCACTTTTTACATAACTACTAATTCTGCACACTTCCCTTGTATCTCAAATTAAAGATAGTTTAATAACTTATTAGGTTCTTTACAAGCTGTTTCGTAGGATGAGTACTGTTTTCGATCCATTGTGGAAACAGCACGACCAGACACTCTAGCATTCCTATTTGAGTGATGACTAAAATCGGAATGAATGAATGGAATGGCTGGAGCGCCTGGCCGTGCTGCTTCCACAATGGACCAAAGGCAGCACCTGAGGGGCGACCGGTAGCGCGGCATCAGTCTCGTGTTTGACTACCGGAGTTTCGGGTTCGAATCCCGTCCACGACGACGTTCGGGGCCATGGATGTGCAGGAGGTGCATGCTGGCAACTGCATTCTCCGAAACCAGTTTATGCCGTCGAAACGTCAACTGGGCCACATGGAACAGTTGACGCGATATTCCTCACAAGGGGTTAGGGCAATTGAGAGAGAGAGATTGTGTGACGAAACCAGCACACCATGGTTGGAATGGCGTTTAGTGCCGAATAAAATGATGGTAGTGTGCTCTTCCATAGCGAGAAGCATGGATTAGCATTTACCTACACCACTCAGCTCTATTCTCAATTTTGATGTACAACATTCTGATAGGGAATTTAGTGCTCTTTGATTTTACCATACAACTTTTTTCTTTGGTGAATGATTTCCGAGAAATATGTGAAAAAATAATACCGCCCCACGACGTTGGTCCGGGGACTTTTAGTATGTTTACCTTCAAACTAGTCCAAACAAAACCCCATAATTCATTGTGGTACCGATATTTCCATCTAAAAAGTCTTATTGCCTATGGTTTAATACTCGTACTCCGGCAAAATTTTCTCTGTTAGACTATCCGATTTACTCTACAGGTATTGTTGAAAATGGCCTCCTTCATGGTGCAAACGACATCTTTTACCGGTAGACGAAACCGCTCCAAGGACTTATTCCCGTTATTCCTTCATATCGTTGCAGGCTGTTTGGATTTCTTGTAGCAGATGCTCTCGGAAAACGATCCAGCCAACCGACTGCGGTTTTCAGATTACCCTAAATCATCCAAAACACTTTTCTCCAAATTCATGATTCAAGAACTCGGTAACTATTCTCCCAGCCAGTCATCCGTTCATCTGCCACCAAAGGTCCGTTCCTTGGACAATAAGGGTATTGTGCGGTATTGTAGACGCTACTTATTTTTGCAGCATTTGAAGGAAGGCAGATGAGTTCAGTCAATGAGGAAGAATAATAGGATCAAAGAGTTCAACGCCACATATTTACCATGAACTTGTGTTGGTAGAGAGAAGTGCGAATTGAATGGTGGTTTTCTCGATTCCAAATGTGGTTATTCCGCCTTTTAATGACACCACTGCATGTAAACGTACTTTCATCCGTCCATATGGTTTTTTTGGGAAGATTACGATCGGTCGTTTTTCTCTTCAGAAACCACATACAGAATTTAATCTCTATTGGCAGTAAATCCTTTAAATGGTACGAGTAGCGATTGTCAGAATAAAGCGTTCGATGTATTATCGTACGGCAGATATCCAGCTGTAGGGCGGCCCTTCTTGTGCTCAAGCTAGAATTGTCACCAAAGACCTCAAGAATTTTTTTCTTCCTTATAATTCCGATACGCCGAATACGTTCTTCAATGGGGAGAGCACCACCGTTTCTACAAAGATCCGAAAGGTTTTTTTTTTTTCAAACGTTTGCCTGTCCAGAAGTTTTCTCTGTGTGAAACGTCGACTGTACTGTCTTGTGTATTTGTTGAATTGGGGTCTTTGAAATCCCCAATGATGCCTCAATCTCGCGATACGTCACATGTCGATCTTCCGTGATGAGCTTGCGCACAGCATCGACGTTTCCTTGGGTGACTGCCGTGTTTGGTGCACCAGCCCTTGGATCGTCGCTAAGACTCACCCGTCCACGTTTGAATTTTGCAACGAGAAATAGTCGACTGGTGTGGTGCTTCATTGGCGAAAACAGAAAACAACTCGGCGAGGCATTCTTTTTGAGATAATTGTCTTCGAAAGTTGTAAAAAATTATTGCGCGAAAATTTTCTCGGTTCAATTCCATTATTCGGATAACGCGACGACTTCGACAATTCGCTGTAGCTGTAACACTGTACGTATCGCACTAACACTTTGGATTTAGGTTAACGAAGGATGCAGGTTATATTTAATAGTGACATTTGATTCGTGGCAACCTCGATGTTGCAGTATGCAAAACTTAAAAGACAGCCCTCGTATACTTAGAAATCTGCAATCATTTTTCGATTAACGTCAATATGATTTCGCAATGCCTTTACCGTCACTGTAGCTGCGTCATTAAAATAATAATAGACATTTGGCAACAACTATTCTACAATATTATAAATAGTTATCACTTAGTCAGTGGAATTGAGTCACAAAATCCATCTAGTCCACTTAATTGCATCATCCTATTATATTCGCTGATATCAACAGAAAATTCAAGATTTATTTAAATCAATAATTTAAATGCAACTTCGACAAATACCAATTACCCAGAAATATATCAAAATCAAAACAAATTAAAAAGATTCCTAAAATCAAAGATATACATACTTATATAGGTATACACACATATCAAGTAGAGACATAAAAAACCAGGGAATAAAAGAATTTCATCGTAAAATGTTATTGGATGCCATTTACTCAGAATTTCATTCATTGATAACTTGTTTTAAAAATTATAGGTTTGTTATTTGTGAATTTATTATAAACTTGTACACTTATCATTAATATAAATAACAATTTTTGCATATATAAGTATAAAGTCGCGTAACGTTCGATTATCTACAATCTATAGCAAATATCGATCTGTATATTAATAGTTGTATTTAAATATTAATGAAAAGCAAAATATCACTTTTAATATACGAGTAGGAGATAAATGGTCTGCCACTCAACATGATTAATGCAAACAAGTTATTTGTTAATTTTCTATAGTACACAGGATTAGATATGTTTATGAGTATGAATCTACATACTCGTACGTACTTATATTCTCGGTATCCACTTCAAAAGGTAGCAAAAAGCCAGTAAAAGGAGTTTTTATTAAATTAAATCGAATTGAATGTTAGTTGTTTGAGACTGCTTACTAATAATTTCAGATTGCTCGCAAAAAAATAATAGCATCAAGAAAAATATTAATAATTTTTTAATTGACGATATCGTTAACTTGGGTCTACTAGTATTTGTGGGAACCATACGAAATCTCCAATCACGAAATCCCCTAATGAAGAAAAATCCCCTATTACAAAATCCCCAAACACAAAATCCCCAAACACAAAATCCCAAAATACAATTACACTAGAAGTGAATGCTCCACAACGAGCTGAGCGGCCGGCGCCACATGCTTGTTGCAGGTCAGTTTTGGGAAATGTGGGCGCGTTTCTTGCCCCCTGGTTGCCTCAAACATCACACAGATAACATATATCATGTGCCTTGGGGGTAGGCAAAGTATGAAACTGAATCCCACGGATTCAGACAAACTACTAAACAAGTGTGTGCTGCCCTCAGCTCTTTGTGGAGCATTCGCTTCTAGCGCTTTCGGTTCTTCACGGCCACTTTGGAAAATTTCCGGCTCCTTTCCCGTAAACACCATCCGGTGAACACCTTGCATACATTCCAGGGGAGCTGAGGTAGTTTATGGGCCACATATCTTAAGAAGCACACACATCCAACACCATCTGCTACAAACTGACTGACTCCCTGACCGTTTATGATGAAATTGGGCAAATCACAACTTGTCACATCACATAATCGAAATACCGAGTTTTGCAACTGGATCTTGTCCAACACAAAATAATTATGAAGTTTTGACAACAATATAGGTTATGCTATTGAGCTTTGAATCAAATCATACAGTGGTTGAAATTTCAATAGGTTGACACACAAAAAGTGACATACTCATTTGCACTGATCACTAGTGGGGCATTTGCCTCAACCATTCCATGTAGTTTAGCTGACGTTACCAATTTCAGAATATGCACGTTGCCAGCATACACATCCCGCTCCCATTTAGCCGTCTACCTGCGACAAGTTGGGAGATGTTGTGGCTTATTATTACGCCTCGCACCACAGGGGGAAGACAACATGAACATCCATGGCCACGAACGCCGTGGACGCGACTTGAACCCGTAACCACCGAAGTCAGACAGGAGATTGACGCCTCTACGTATTGGGCTACTGATCGTCCTACACGCAAAAAGTGACATTTCACGGAAAGGGTAATCACGAATAAAAAGTCTTCCGTTATGAAATATTATTTTGAGCAAGATTTATTGCTGCCTATATTCATAAAAATGAAATGATGTTCATATGTCAGCCGTAAACTGCGACCGGTAGCGCAGTGTGTTGAGACATCAGTCTCATGTTTGACTATCGGCGTTTCGGGTTCGAGTCCCGTCCGCGACGACGTTCGTGGCCATGGATGTGCAGGAGGTGCATGCTGGCAACGGCATTCTCCGAAACCAATTTGTGCCAACGAAACGTCAACTGGGCCACATGAAACAGTCGCCGCGCTATGCCCCACAAGGGGTTAGGGCAAGTGAGTATTCAACGGATTTTCATATTTTTTTTTAATTTTCCTTATGGTGTGTAGAAGGTTTATAATTAGGTGGTTCGTGACTGCATACAGTAAAAACCCCGTTTGATCAACCCCAAGAGAGCGGCGTCATTTCGGATAACGAAATTTTGTGTAAGTACTTTCGGGTGCCAGGAAGAAAGATGATACGACGTACAGTAAAACCCCATTTTAATGCATCAAAGAGCGCACGTCATTTCTCTCTCTCTGGTTCCTTTTAACCGTTTGTGGAGCATAGGGCATTAACGACGCCGACTTTCCACCTCGTCTTATTCGCCGCGATAGCCTTCATCGAGTTCCAATCGAGGGCCTGTTTGGTAATGTTTTCCGGCCCTTATCAGAGTGTTTAACCTATCCATGGCCACTTTCGCCTTTTTGTGATGGCGCCTATCCTGTCTTGACCAGTAATGAACAGGGGGTCATCGAAAGAAATTACCTCCGGACAGCGTGTGTGTAGCATGAGCCGTAAACACTGGTTCACGAAAGTTTGCAGCCTAATTGTTATCGCATTGGCCAACTTTCCAGTTGAACAGCCACATACTATAGAAGCACAGATTTTACATTCGTTTCGAAGATCTTGAGTTTGGTGCGTCTTTAGTTGTTGTTGTTTTGCCAGAAAGGAGTCAAACTGAAAAAAGCTGCCCGAGCTTTATTGATGCGAGACAGTTGATCAGCATCCACTCCACCATTTGCTGTAACTACGCTTCCGAGATTGAGAAACTTGTCCACTCTTTGTACCGTCTGCTCTGTTTTTCTGGGTCCAACCTCAAGTACTTAGTTTTGCAAGCATTGATTTTAAGCCCCGCATTGCGACTTCTGCGGTGCAGAGCATCCGTCATTTGACTTGATGATCCGATTTATTTGAAATTGAAATATCGTCAGCGTAATCCAGGTGTTAAAGGTATTCAAACAGCCACCATCTGATATCTTTGCTCTGGTGTTCATGAAGCGCGCTGCAGAGTACGTCGTTAATGACAATCAAAAACAATATAGGTGATATAATGCAGCCTTGGCTCACTCCGCTATACACCTCGAAGAAATATGAAAGCTTATCCTTGTGTAAGACGTGACATTGGCATTGACATTGACATTTAGGACTTCTTGATGATGGATATATGTAAGTTTATCTGGTATACCTTGTAATGAACCACCTGTAGTGAACCATATTATGGTCTGGTAGTGCTGCTTCCACTGGCGGCAGATCGATGGCAGCACCTGATGTCAACATCCCTTGCATTACAATGTTGTTGTTGACGTTTCGATAGAATATATTTTTTCGGATGGTCCAGATGCTAGTATGCACCTCCTATCCGCGCCGTCTTTATACTGACATGCTCGGAACACTGTGGGAGTTCTATTAGTACACACAGGCAGTTTTTTTGTTCGCGCCGATGATCGAAACTTCGTTTCTCGGGATGTAGCATCGTACTCGTAGAGCGGTGATCGAGAGCAAACAGCCACCGAACGTGTCAAGATGTTAATTTTCCATAAATTTTACTTAGTTGTGTGATTCCTACTTACTTTGTACGTTAAAGGCACCAATGGCTACAAAAACCTACTCCACAACTTACGTGAACTGGGCTGGAGTGAAAATCTGGTTTGCCGGCAGCAAATCAGAGATGAGCTTTTGGTACTATGAAATTCTTAAAATTATTCTCTTCTACTGGCAATGTCCCAATCTACCATCAATTGATTAATTAAATCTGCATATCCTACGCTTTGCAGACGGTGGTCCATATAACTGTTTGTTTGACATTTGCAAATACGAACATACTCGTATCTGAAAGAGAGTTGATGGTCAAGCTGAGAAATCTGAAACTCGAAATGATCATTTCTTGTGTTTTTTTATTTTTGTTATTTTCATTTGCCACAATCGCGACGTTGTTTCTGTTTGCTTCTACATTTTGCATGATTGCTGCTGCTGCATATCGGCTGTTATACTGTCGCCGTTTGTGAACTTCTCATCTTTTGTTTATCAAAAGCCACGCAAACGCAATTCAATCGGATCAAGTGATACTGAAAACAACAACAGCCAACAATAGCCACCGTAAACGCATTCAAAGGGCCACTGTCACTATGTTGTGGTTGATTGCATTTCATTTAAAGTTGTTGCATATGCTCCATGTATACGAACAGGAATTAACAATATAAGTTACAGTCATGGAGAATGGCCCATGCTTGGGGGGTTGAGATTGGACCTCGGCTTTCCAGAATATACAATGTTTTTTTTTTGCATCTTGATATTTCTATGTACATTGTACGTTATGTTGTATCCAAGGCGAATTTGCAAAACCGACAGCAATATGAAACTCCGGTTGATAAAAGTTGCCTACCTGCATTGTAAATTGCATGCGTGTGATGTGTGATGATGACTGATGATGATGACATATGAAGCGACAAAATGTTCACTGACATAGAAGCTAAAAATAAAAAAAAAAGTGTTAAAACTGCCTAATGGTAAGTTTGTTGCATATGGATGAGTTTTAAAAGGCATTGAATATGATTCTTATCGGAGAGCAACAAAAGATTGCATGTTTTAAGGATGGATTTAAGACTTGGATAAGGGGCAAAACAAAATGACTTGAAAGTCCAACATGGATGCTCGGTATGCTAGGCTGCATAATGTATAGAAAAGCAGCCTTGTAAAGATCACTCTTAGTATGTAATTCCTATGCGACGACTGTAGCCGTACGACTACAGCCATGCGGCTAGAGTCGCATGTCAAATTGCATGGAATATTGGACACGGCAATTGTTTTTTCAGACACGAAATTCGCTTATTAATGGAAGATACGTTTTGTTATTAGCGTGGCAGCTTATGGAAACATACTGACGGCGGACGACTTTAGTCGTTGCTTAGGAATTACTCCTTAAAGGTCATCCTTACATCCTTTTTCTATGCGGTCATACGGCTAAAATCGCATTCTATAAAATTACATACAGTTTGACATCACATGCGACTCCAGCCGTACAGCTCTAGTTGTTGCAAAGGAATTACTCCTTAAAGGTCAGTTTTGCTAGACACCACTCTGCATCGATCGCAGGCGATTATCAAAAAGATACACACAAATAGTGCTCCGTGCTCTATGGCTTTATCGCTAATCGCGAACAATGTGCGACGATCGTGTGCCTAACAAAACGCACCTTAAGCACGGCTGACTCAAACGACGCGACGCAGCAAACTTCACGTTGGTTAGTTGCCATGAGTATGATTGGCACATTTATTTTATTAGTTGCAATTTTACCGATTGGCGTCCAATGTGGGAAACTTTTATGATTTTCGATTTGCAGTACTAGCTGTGAAATAAATTTTTACTTGAAATTGTAGTATATTAAATTTGAAAATTTGAAAATGACAAGTGGCATCACTCGGTGACACGAGCGCCACAATACGGCGGGAGGCTATATCGTTGCGTGGTTCCATTAAATGCCTGAACTGTCAGTCAAAAGTAAATTCCGGGCATTCTGTTAAGAGCCGTCAAGGCGGAAAGTCATTCCGTTTAACATACGAGTATTAAGTCGCATTCTGTTAGGAGCCGTGAAGGCTTTAGGTCGTTTCATCGGATTTAAGTCCGTGTATTTTATAAAGACATAACGAAGTGTATATAACATTGAGAAATAAACTTTTATATTAAACAGAAAATAAAACTTATTACAAAATTAATATCGGTGCTAAGTATAACTTTTCTAGTACCACTACTGGAACCCACTTATGGAGTTGTCGATCACACAAATCACTGCAATATCATGTGATATAAACGCAATATGTATAACAATGAAAGCGAGTGCGAAGCGATGCAATTTCTTTCAATACGTAGCGCAATACCCGCTAATTTACAACGTGCACCTAGAAAACAACACCTGTAATAACAATTTAGTCGGAGGTCGCACCAAGCGAGTTCCCAGCTGCATAAACCTGCTATCACCATCGTCAGAAATAAAAATACTTTACCTTTAAGTAATGTGGCGCCATTTCGGACGTTTAAACGTTTATACACGGTTCATTTTCATTTCAACTAAACAATTTTATTGAAAATACATAAGTATATATTCTTGACAGCCACTGGCAACAAATTATTGCCCAACCGGATTTTTGAGCTTTTATCACCAACACGCCACCGCATTTTTGGCTCGATTGGTTCTTTTATTTTCTAGTATCCAAAATAAAAACTGGCTTGACTACGTATGCCGAATGTCCGAATGTACATGTATAGAGATTAAACGCGTTTACCAGTTCCACAGTTAAGTCGCACCAATAAGAAAATTTATTAAAGTTGTTGGCCTTTTTGTTTTGCACAAATATCATCTTTTCTTCGTCAAGAAGAAATTTCATTTCGCCTGTCCGTATACGTACTATTAAAAGTGCCTTTCCATTCTATACGACATACGAAAAGATACATATATAGTACATACAAGTTTCGCAGACTCAGCACACGATTCGAAGGTGACCAAGATCATCCCCCCGAATGACTGGAGGATCCCGCAGTCGACACGATTTATATTTTTGCGGTATAACCTGTTTTTTGAGGTCTTTTAGATGATATTCTTGTTGAATTGCAGTAAGCAAGATTTTCCTCTTCGTCGCGTGAAACACAAAAATTTCAGTTAAAATTGCTTCCTAATGACATAACCAAATTCGATTTTTACCTGTGAAGTATTAAATAATTCCAAAACATGTTTTACGTAATTGATATCAACAAATCGGATAGGAGTCGATGAAAAATGGTTGATGGCGTCCCGACAAGATAGATTGATGGACTTTGGTCTGTACACATAGCTTAGCTTCTGTACAGTGGGTGTTAATAATACATCCAACTCTTAAAGCCGGCCATAGACGATACGGAAATCTTCCCCGGAAATACAAAGTATCTACACTGCATGCAGATACATCGGAACATGGATATGTCTATGACTACCGACTGCGTGGAACCTGTTGTGTTGAAGATATCGACGTAAGTTTTATAAAGATCTCAGTATAGTTATCAATCAATCAATCAATGAAATCATTCGAAAAAACACGTCCCACGCTTTCGGTAAGCATAAGACATATCCATGTACCGATGTATCTGGTGGCAGTGTAGATACTCGTCATAAATTTTGCTTTGCTTTGTCCTGTCCGCTCGGGCTCCTTTCTATCGCGGGATCGTTTCGTTTTCGTTTGCATCGCGTGTGTGCAATATTCACCTCCTCTCGTGCACCCTGTTCCATCTACCCGTTCGGTACAGTTTGCAGACTGCAGCCTATCGACATTTCTCTAAGTTTCTGCTAATCGCAATCACGCTTCCCACCATCTTTTCCCAATCGGACGTGTATTGTGTTTGTGTATCTATTGCAAAATCGTTCCCACACTATCCGCCTCATCCCGCCCCTTTAATCAACAGTCCGGGTCCGGCACACACAAGTAATGCGTGCGACTCTATGCGATTGTGTCCAGCAAACAGAAAGGAAAACTAACAAAAGTAAACAAAACATTCCAACACACGCACAAAGAGAATGCACAAGAAAAATTTTGGAATTTTTGAAGAAGGGGGGGGGGGGGCATTTGATCTTCTGCAGACCTCTGAATGTACATCATGTCACGATGAGCTGCCCGGAACTATAACATCCTGCGACGAATATTTCTCTATTTCGGGGCTTGGGAGATTTTAACTCGCGCAGTACGAATCCGCCATTTTGTTTTATGATATGTTTATTGCACGTGTGGTGGGGGCCCACATTGTGGGCCAGTCAGACCTCGAATCGCCGCCATTGCAAATGCACAACCACAGTTGCTGGATCACCCGATTTGGATAGAATGAACTTCATCCGCGATGGCTCTCGCTCTCTATCTTCGGGGGGGCGGGAACTATGTAATGTACACACTCTCAAATTGCGTCTGCGCATGTCCAAATGTTAGTCGTACTTACTACTTGCTACTTTTTCTGGGACCCTATTGATTCAGATATGTAGTACAACGCGCGCTATTTTATTTGTTTGGATTCCAGCCATTTTAAACATTTTGGAATTTTTGCGGAAGGGGGGCATTTGATCTTCTGCAGACCTCTGAATGTACATCATAACATATAACATTCTGCAACGAATATTTCTTTATTTCGGGGCTTGAGAGATTCTAACTCGCCCAGTATAAATCCGCCATTTTGTTCTATTTGTTTATTGCACGTGTGATGGGGGCCCACATTGTCGACCAGTCAGACCTCAAATCGCCGCCATTGCAAATGCACAAACACAGTCGCTGGATCACCCGATTTGGCTCGAATGAACTTCATCCGCTCTCGCTCATCCTTGGAGGGCGGGAACTATGTACACTCTCTCAAATTGCGTCTGCGCATGTCCAAATGTTAGTCGAACTGACTACTTGCTACTTTTTCTGGGACCCTAGTGATTCAGATAGTACAACACGGGCTATTTTATTAAATGATGAATGGGGAATTGGCGGAAATTGAAGGTCATTGAAAGTCCACCCGTTCACCCGTACACTATGTTATTTCTTGCCGTCCACAACGTCAAACTTTATCGCTATCAAATCAACATCCCAACATGTACACACAGGATCCCCGCAAGCGCACCGCCCGCGCGGATCTACAAGCAACAGCCATGCACAATGACCACTTCACTCAAACGACATGCACAACCAGAAAAGAAAAATTTTCAATGGGCTTGTTTCCTCTTCTGACCCCCGAGTAGAAAAACAGACATTTCGTGTGACGGACAGATTTTTAGGATGACCCCCAGCTATAAGACATATCCATGTCAATACGATTTTGCCCAAATCACCGTCTACGCTATGGCATACGCGATCGAATATCAAACGTTGTTCTGCTGCCATACTTGATAAAACATTTCGCAATGCTTCAGCCAACTCCGCTGAACTATAGTTGATTTCCACTGCATACTCCCTATTAATTTGCTCCCCGCCTGCAGTTGGTGTGGTTATACCGTATTGAGAGAGAAAATTATCACCTATAGATGTTACTGTTTCTTGGATGGCCAGCAAACATCGATTGAGATTTATCTCAATTCAGTTCCCCGTTATTGTTGAGGCATGCATCCCTAAAAACGCCTTCAATAAATTTATTTTGATAATTATGCCACAACTCTGCAATATCCGAAAGACCACAAAATACCAGTAATATGGCAAACAAACGACGCAAGCTAATGGGTCAGTCCAATGCTGATCATGATCACCATCTAGCAAGTGACGTGCCAGGCAAGCAGCCTGATAAGTATCGTATTCAAAATCGTCAACCTTTCGCAAATCAGCAAAAGAAATCGAAGGTTTTACTCAAAGCTTTGTACAAAACTTTTCTCATGTGCGGTAGGTGTAAGAAAGCACATTACCCAAGACACGTATGATGCCGCTGCTATGCTTCTGCCGGCAATGAAATTCCCCAATAAGCTTTCAAATATTTCCGCAGGTTGTGCTCTCTGATCATTCTCAATTATGACCATAAATATATTCACCTTATGGTGGAAAAAATTAACAAAAGCTTTATGTCAACCCATATTTCAGCACATGAGTCATTAAACACAAATCGGTGGAGTTCTATGCTAAGCTAGTAAGTTGAGAGGTTTAAATTTTTTTCCGTATTCAGTCGAAATTGCTGTTCAAGGCCGAGAATCGGGGGTCACAGAATCTTTTCATTAGTTCACATAGATAGGGGAGGTGGGTATTCCATTGGTCGGATACTGCCCATTTTCAATACCAACTCATTAGATCCTAGCACAAAAATTTGACCCAAATTCCAAGTTGCTAGCTTTTCAGATTAATTTAATCGGGAGTTACAGATACTTTTTATTATTTCATATGAGTCGTTAAACAATAATAGGTGGAGTTTTGCGCTAAAGCTGACGAAACGAGAGGTGAATTTTACATATTCACTTGAAATTACCGTTCCCTGCCCTGATGATAATAATGATATTTTGAATACCTTAAAATTCAGATATCTTTTGATGGTTAAAACCGATTGCAATGAAATTAAAACTAATGTTACTGCAAATTAGGCATAATTTTCTCTGCTGTAGGTATTTTAAGCTTTAAAAAATAGCCGGCCACACTTTACTATAAACTCAATAGCTCAGAAACTACGATACGTAGAAAATTGCAATAAGAACTTGGTCGCAGCCAATATTTTACACTAAAGTAAAAAAATTAGTCCCGTCAAAACAAGATAATTTTTTTTTTACTAAGAAATGAAAACCTCTGTAAAAACGAAAAATTGTTTTGGTTTCAGTTTCGAAATGTTACTATTATAAATATTATATTATATATTATAATATATTATAAATTTACTATTTATTTTTTATTTGATGGCGGACTTAAACACTACAAATCAAAAAAATTTGTCCCAAAGTACTTGAAGACCGATTGTAAAATGTTCAATAGTTGATTTTGCTTGAATGTAACCAAGATGAAAATACTTAGAGCGAAATCCATAGTCGTTTCTTATAATAAGGAGTTGAATAAGGTTGCTGTATACGTACCTTAAGTGATAAAGAAATGTTAAAGCAATTGCTTAAGCATTTCCTTAAAGAGTGACTATGAATTATGAAACTGTCCTTAAGGGATTCCTTATGTATAAGAAATGACTATGAATTCCGCCCGGAATTCCTTGTGACCACTAAGATGGTTACAGTTTATTTTTTGTTGGTAGGCATATTTAGTGTTGTTATCAAGTGTAGTCTTTTTTCAATTAAAATACCTGAATTCGGAAAATAAGGACAAAATGAAGTCAACTTTATTTCTTTCCCGTGATGAAGATGAAAACTCTAGGAAAATAAAATAAAATAATATAATTTTGACAGTGAAAACTATTTTTTCTTACAGAGCTACGTATATCGAGTCAATTTTATGAAATTAATTTCTTATTTCCACACATAAAGTATTAGCCGCGATTTTTTTCATTGCAATGCTCCACCACCTCTCAGTTACTCCGTTTATAGAAATGTGAAGTCGTTAATTTCGTAAAGCTTAAAATGCCTGTAGCAGCTAAAGGATTAAGCAATCGAAAAAAAATCTTAATAATTTTTGCTTAGAATTGCATGAGAAATTGCGTAGCGGAGAGATTATACGATCGTATTGGGACATCCTAGTTTTAAATAGAATATGATTTTATGGCTGATATTAGTGAAGTTCAAGTTCACTGGATCAACACCGCGCCGCTCCGACTTTTACTTAACAAACCAGACTTTCGTCTGCTTTTCGGTCAAACTTAAAAGCATCTCCCTAGCAACACACAGCCCTTAGATTTGAAAGGTGTCGAGATATCGAGTTTCATTTCCCTAAACATACTATACTACCCGCCGTTCCATGGTATCCAATTTCCATTTTGCTACAATGTAAATGTAACACATAGCCTATCAGATACATAGATTATTCTTCTGCGTGGACCGGGACTAGCGTCAGAAGACGAAGCCGTCATTGAACGATGAAGTAACGACAAGGCAAAATAGCAAATGAAAGTGAAATTTCTTCTTTCACTGAATGTGCAATGGGCACAGCCATCCACGGTTCCACGGTATACCAAAACCACACTAATGCAATCGCGTCATGGTCGAGCAATCTTACGTTCAATCTCTTACCTAACCGAACATGCGGTTATCGGCACAGGTAAGCAGCCAACGTTAATTAGAGACACACGGATTTGGTAGTGTATCGGAAGATTTGTAGGAGCTGTCGGATTGCACTTATGTAGCTTAGAAGTGTAGAAAAAAGAAATAATTGTATTTTCAACGCCACTGTGATGAGTTTTAGCGACATTCGTTAATGATTAATCGGTTCGTAGTAGTGGCGCTTAGCGATGCACCATTGCAGAGCATTTTCTGCAATTATTGCTAAGAATAAAAGTCTCCAAATAATTTTGTTCTGATTTTGTTTTACTGAACTGGGCAGCAACTCATCAGGAGCCTCCACAATTCGTGGCTTGCAAAAATGAGATAGGTTCGACCAGATCGGTGGCGATGGGTTTGATCTTATCTCCCCTTATACACCCTCAGAAACACAACGTGATTACGAACTATATCTCAGCGAAATCCACAGCCGGGTTTTCTACTTCTACTTTTCTAGCATGTCGCCAATAGTATTACAAATCACATTTGTACGCATATACTTATTAGTATTTTTTGGTTGATGGGAGAGAGATGAGAATTTAGTGACATATGGCGGATAATCTGCAAATTAATTAATCTGGCGGGTAGTGTTGTCGCTGTCCCAAGCTCTTCAAAATCTTCCCAAGTAATACTTTTACAATCAGTTGAATCTGTCTTCTCGGCGTTTCTTTGTATATTCCTATTTCACCGGGCGACACATCGTGGTTTGCGTCTTGGTTAAGAGTAGCTTTACCACTGTAGCGTATAGAGCGAGCGTTCCAGAGCGGTATACCAAGGAAAGCAACCCCTTAAGGCCACGCGAGCGGAGTGCGAAATCATCTCACCCACTATTGTTCAAAAACGTGAACCATTATTCGTCACCCGGTGAACTAGGAATGACTGCATTCCTGCGAACGAATCAGGATTTGACATTTCTCGAATTCTCCTCCATATGCTTTCACCTCCGATAAAATTTGTACAGAATACTGATCAGGATTTGACATTTCTCGAATTCTCCTCCATATGCTTTCACCTCCGATAAAATTTGTACAGACTACTGTATATACAATACGAATATGAAAATGTTCCCCTCTGGATCAAAATACTTTTCACATCCGAAAATTGACAGTTGTCTGTACAAATTTTACCAGAGGGGAAAGTATTTGGAGGAGAATTCGAGAAATGTCAAATCCTGATTCATTCGCAGGAACGCAGCCAATGCTTCCGTTTTTTCAACAAACTATCTGATTTTTCACTACAGCACTGCTTCATCAGCACTAGAGGTTGGTTTAATTACTGTTATGTAATGATCCTTTCTATTCAGTTACTAACTTGAGTTGATATTACAATGCTTAAATCAAAGATTACTATACATTTAAATTCGATTTATGTTATCCATGTGAAGGGGTACAAAGAGAAGTGAGGAGGCAATAACATATTTGCATCTTAATCTGAATGCTCATTACAAAACCATCAATGTGTTGTTCATTTGGAAATCGCACGAAGGACTAGATTACATTTCCATTGTTATGTTTTATGCAAAACCGTAAAATTTTTATAAAACTAAACTTCTAAAGTCTCTGGAGTTTTCTTATAAACTGGTTCTTTAAAAAAAGCACAATGATATGCAGATCATGCAACCATCATATCGTACTGGCTCCAGCGATTCCTGCTTCTGAGGTTGCTCCATTGCACTTAAACCACATCCGCATCCTTCTTTAAAAAAAAGTCACTAAATCCACAAACAATGAGAATCAACCGTATCAGATGGTATGCTTCGCGTACCATATGGGGACTCGATTCCACCGCTATCTGTTGTGGTAGTTAAAATTCACTTTCTTGGTAAAAGACACTCGTTGGTAAATAAGAAAGTTCTAGTTCTATTTTTGCCGAATTCGTAGTTACAGACGTTAAAATAATTAATGAAGCTTTTGTACCCTCGAAAAATGGATATATGTACATATACTATTTGCCCTAACCCCCAGTGGAGCATAGCGCATCATTCCCACGTTGCTTGACGTTGCATTAGCATAAACTGGTTTCGGACGATGCATGTTGCTAGAATGTACTTGCGCATTTAGCCGCATACCTGCGACAAATCGAGAAAGGTTGTGGCTTATTATTACGTTCCATGGCCACGACGTGGACGGGACCCGAACCCGTGACTATTCGGTTTGTTGAGCTACCGGCCATCGAAAAAAAAATGGATGCTGACTATTGAGATTAGTACTCTCCAGTTCCCCCAATTTAAATTATAAGGATCCAAGGATTTATTTCCTCCTTTCTGCCAAAGCTGGATAGCAGCAGAGAGAATGGGAGATGGTACATATGTAAAGAATTTATGAAAATTATATATGTAGACTCTAAAAGAGCAAAACAAAAATAGTTCAATTCAAAGAGCAATGTACCTGTACATGTACAACACAATAAATTGCCTGGTGAAGAGCATGAACTTTAATTGTTGCAATCATAAACTGCAACAATTACAACACAAGCTCTTCATCAGACACCTTCACTGCTTCACTTGACATCTTCATCTTATCATAAGAAAGACTGTTATTAGTTGAGTGTGAAACGGATCTAAGCATCTTTGATTACCTCACAAGCTCTAGCTTAGAACTTGGATTTGCAAAAAAAAATATATGAACTTTTGCAGCCATGGGAAGAATCCGTGCAGGAAATAGAAATATATTTCCTCTTATGGTTTGGTTATACGATTTTCTTATGTCATTATTTGGTTCAGTCAAATTTCATAGTTGATCGTCAAAAATTCCAGAAATTTATCGCCTGTTTTCGTTATGAACGTCTTGAAGAAAAACGGAACCAATAGCAACACAATATATTATCGCTTGTATATAAAATAAACACCTCTAGTTCAAGTAAACATTTCGGGTCAGTCTCGTCCGTGCGCAAACAGTGCTTGTTACTTATGTTTATTTGGGAGATTTCGCTTGCCTGTTGACATAGGATATTTGTTAAAGTAAACTTTAGGACCTCCACAAATTTAAATGTTGAATTTTCAACAATAATTTAATCAAATATTGCCATACGGTTTTAGCAGCTAATCTGATATACACTGCATGGCAAACAGTCGTGAAGAAATAAATTTGTTGCTTACGTCTCATGAAATGTCGGAGTTATCGGACGGAAATCAGGACAAACTACCTCTGAGGTAAGCAATTCATTTTCTTTACACTTTATCTAACAGCTAACCTTATGGAAGTAGTCTCTTATGTATGTCTACACACTCCTATTTACCTTTCTAATCATCTTTGTCATATTGTCTACCGTACAATGAATAGATAAACTTAACTGCATAATCTGTGGCACGATTCTAATCTCACCACGCACGAGTAAATGTTCTCTTTCGGTGGTAAATTGAAGATATGTACATATGTATATACTACTTATTTATAAGTATTCATCGTCTATTCAACTTTCCATCTAATTTCAGAGTCACGCTTCCAGAACACTTTCAATTGTAGGTGGATTAATCTGCGAACTATTCCCCAATGAATGTGATGTGTGTGTGTGTGTGTAATGTAAAATCTCTCCAAATTTTGGGGGATAATTCGCAAAATTCTACATACTTGGTGCGATTTTTTTATAATATTGTACTATATAAAATATTAAATATTGTATTTTAAATGTATATACAACAAAGAAACGGCGGATAGTTATGCTTATGATTGATTTAGCAAAATAGACTGGGGAACAAAAAGCTCCGCGCTTAAGGGGTTACCACCCTCAGTAGGCCACTCTAGTACGCTTGCTCTGCTCTCGCTCTAACGGTCGCTTCGTTGGCTTTGCGTATAGCTGCTGTAAACTGTCCTAGTGTATCCTTATCAAAGATATTTTCTAGCTTACTCGCTAGGGAATAGAAGAGCTCCTGAAGTCGGCTCCGGAATTCAGAAGTCCACTTTGGGCCAACCCCCAAATTCCGCTTCCGATTTCCGAGCTATGTAACTCCAAGGGAATGGAAGAGCTCTTGAAATCGGCTTTGAAATTCAGAAATTCCCTCTGAGCCAACGTCTAAATTCGGGTTCCGATTTCCGCTTTAGTACTATGGTGGGCTTTTCGTGCGAAATCTCATACAAAAACTGCCAAAAGTTTCGTTCGCACGAAAAATGTTCGCTCTCTCAGGGCTAAAATATTTCATTCGATGAAAAAAGGCTCCAAATCAATATGCGAAATTTGCACGCGAATACAATTACTCGTACTTTGCACTTTATTTCGCTTGAAAAACCGGTCTTTTGAGTAAGAAGGGAAGTTCAAGTGTCGTGTAGAGCGCCGCGGATATGCGCGGCGTGCATGTTTACACTGTCATTTTTTCTTGGGAGAGGTAAGTGCAATATCCCTTTACATCCCAAACAGTTTCAAACTGATAAACCTAAGTTCGCACTCTTAAAAGTTGGGACGGTAAGCGACAAATATGCGCACAACCCATGATACAAGAAAGACAAGATATTGCCTTACGCATGTCAGCTCTCTGAATACCTACGTCACAGGCTCATACTATTGTATGAATACTTAGTTTTTGGCTTTTATCTCTGTAACTATTAATCCTAGCAAAAAAAAACTTTCTGAGACGAAATTGAAGACCACGAAAATATACATCAAAAATGTGTGCGAGAAAACGGAACATAAAGTAGAAACATGGCTTTTCGGAAGAATATATTTTCTGTTTAAGTTTCTTTGCAAATCATGTGATATCGATATCTGCAAAAATTGATTTATACCACTTCCCATTGTCGGAAAAATTTAAGGCTGCTATCATTGTTTTCAATAAAAGTTCTAGTTTCGATAAAACATAAAAATTAATTTCTTTGCCGCTCCTAACGTCAAACCCCTTAGGAGTCAAATTGAATTTTGAATTTTAAAAGTTGCTTAAACGGATAAGTTTGCTTTTTGATTTATTTGTAACAGTCTCTTAAGATTCAGAAACATTAAACTCAAAAATTTCATGAAAAGTAAAGTATGTGGCTGATATCCACGATATCTACGATGAATTAAATAATAAAGGCGTGACATTTTTCAAAAATAATTATAATCAAATTTTGATTTCTAACTAAACGGTAAACCCTAATCAACAAAGTATCCTGGAGACCATTACAACCAACAGATTGAGGCAATTTATTCATCTACTTGCCCTTTATTCATTATTCCATTCAGGGTACTATGTCAGAGGTCCTTTTTTTATTTGTATCTTTCAGTTTATCGTCGCATTTCTTTCGGCCGTTGCATCGTTGGCCATTGGGCTTCATCATGAAAGGCAGCACGCAACGATAACTGTTTGGATCGGCCAGATATACTATGAACGGTGTCCAGATCACGACAAGATGTTGGTGCGTGTACAGTAATTCAAAAGTTATAATAGGAGGCGAAAGTGCATCCCAATGCACCATCCATGCATGCATCCTCATAATCTTCAAAAGGCGCACACATGTGCTTGCCAACACAGAATAATGCGTGGGAATTTTGACATGTGCAACATGTTGATAGTGGCTTTTGTTAAGAGTTTCTTTTCTTTGAGATCCTTTTTTTTTGTTCGTCAGTCGGATCATGTGCAGTACATGCATACAATGGTACGAGTGTTGCATCTTGCACTGATGGTTTTCAGGCAGTTCTTACGATTGTTATTACTATCGATAAAAGGATCCCACTGGTGATAAGGTATAAAGAGTCGTTTCCTTTTTTGGTTACAGAAATTGATATTTTTTCAGTGTCACTTGGGGTTAATAGGATGCTGCGCCGCCGCACAGTGGATCAAGCTGTACATGGTTGGGGACATCGACCTAAAATCAAATTTCCAAATTTCATCAATTTTTTTTTCTTCTAATTATTTGTTATATGGAAAATTAGAAAACATACATACATATTTACAATTGATTCGAAAATGCAAGAAATATGAAGAAAAAGGGAAATAATATGGTTTACCTAGAGCAGTATGAATCATTTTGTACAGGTGTTGATTTCGTGCAGGAAAATTGTATGTTATAGCTTGTTGGATTTTCTAGCAATGGTGTATGAGACAACGAATGATAGGAAAACTGTGTTTCGTTTTTTAATTTTCCAATATTTCTTTTATCGGAAAACCGTTTTTGCAATCGTGGCGTATTTTACACCAAACTCTAGCACTTAGCCGGATGGTGAAATTCTGTTTATTTTTTCTTACATCTATTAAGCAAGTCCAGCCGTGGAGTTATATTGAAATAATGGAAACCTGTGATCAGTTTTTTGAGGAATACCCACACCACCGAGAAGCATAGATTTGAAAGTAGATGTGGGACATTACAATCTGTTTGAGCAAGACTGTGTTAGCACAATAGACTTCCGGGTCGCAGTGCTTGTTGGCCCACTGGGCCAACTGCCCTCCATCTAATCTAATCTAAGACTGTGTTACATTTTCGAGTTTCGTGACTGTAGTTGCTCGTCATCTTCACACGGCCGCTACTAAAGTCGCGAGTTGTGCACGAGTAGTACCCCAAGCAAGTCGACCCTGCACATCCATAAACAATCCGAAAACCATATTTTCTTGCCGTCCACAACGTCAACCTTCATCGCCATCGGATGTCGAATCTCCTAGCCTCCGGTCGCGCAGTTGCCGAGTATCCACGACTGGAATATGTCCATATGAGTGCCACCGTCTGATTATTACACATGCCAGATCTATTATTCGCCGGTTAGCCCAGTCGCTCGGGGATTTGAGTATCCCCGTGTGAGTAGTGCCTTAGTGTTTGGTCGTCTCGTAATCGACTCGTCTGCGATTTGAACTCCACTTCCAAAGCAAATGTATGGAGATCCGCACACAGGTTGTCCATTGGTCGACACGTAAGCGTACGATTTGCTTGGGAAGTAGAGTTCGAATCGCAAGCCAATTACGAGACTACCGGTCTGAGCAAACACTTAGGATGACCAACTGTACCGAAATTTCTGATACGGCTCCGAAATTTTGACCTTCTTTTCATGACACGGAAATATACCGAAGTTTCATTATAGAAATAATTCAGTAGTGATCGAATATGTTTTCCAGGTATAGTTTTAAAATTTTCTTTCTTTGGCAGCAATTAAATCAGAACGAAAATAGACAACTAATGCTACAAGTGATTCCTTAGATATGATATTTGTTTAGATGAGTGAACAGAACACTCTTTTCGAATGTAAGTTGTGTCCTCCTTCAGTAAAACTCACCTGAAGTTGACGTGAACTTAAGAAAACAACAAATTCAATCCATATACAAGAGATGCGCTTAAAAAAATATCTCGTCCAAGGAGAACAATAAAACCTTTGTTTTATTTTTAGTTCAGTGTTTTCGTATCCAAATGTGGCTGAATCGAAAAAAAAATACAAAAGATCTTTCCAAATTTGAAGTTCGCCTCTCAAAAAGAAAACTGCCGCATCATTGAGAAAATTCAAGAAAAAGGCCACACGAAAACAGTGCATTTATCGAGGAAATTATTTATTACAAAAAGAAAGTATACCTATATGATATTATATTTACTACCAAAAACCCTAATTCTTTGTTCTGTCAAACGAATGCGTTAAAAAATTTGGGCATTTTTCGACCGGGTAACTACGCCGAGGAAATATCCCTCGTGATGGTACTCTATTCAGCATATTTTCATTGAAATTGATTGTGCTACTCAATAATTTGAATTGTTATTTTAATTACAATACATACTTCATAATCTCTACAATTCCAACTCTTCATGGCCAGTGATGATGGCAGTGATTTCGGATCGGTAAAATTTATAGGAATGACCAAGCCTTGCCCTTTGCCTCAGCGAACCGTTCAATGCATATTAACAACTTACGTGTTCCTATCAATCAAACCATGTTTTTAAACAGAATGCTGTCATGAGATGTGATGGAATTTTTTTCAATTTAAAGGACCTCTACTCTTCAGATGTTGCTCAGATAAAATAAGCAGCGCCACATAGACGGACGTCTATTGTATTATAGCCCAAGAATATTGTTAAGATCTAGGTTTGTCGATCAAGTTTGATCCGACACAAAACTGCTCAACTTCCTGGTTCAAGTATAGCGATAACATCCACATCAGGGAAAGGATCACCGAAGCAATCTTAGTGACAACAACAATGAGCCTGACACTCGCAGAGGATGTTCTAGGAGGTCTCATCATTATCTTTGCTGAAGCGACAGCTGGCGTCAGAGACAACACCCGCATTGTACAGGAGATACCTGAGGGTCAAATGCGCTATGAGAAGGCCGCAAGTAATTCTAACCCTGTTTCTGCACTGATTCATCAGTTAGGGTACGATTGCTTGAGTTACCTGGTATGGACAGTTGAGACTGTCTTAGGCCAGGGAGACTATCACAGTACGCGGCGTTGTCTACCTGCTTCCGTTCTCTAATATGGCGTTTAACTCTGCGTATAGAGGGACACCACAAAAGGGTTCTGGAACATTCAACGGGGTCAGAGATGTCTTCCTAGCCAACTCGTCGGCAATTTCGTTACGCAAGATACCGACATGGCCAGGGAATCCAGTATATGGTGAGTCTCTGCAAAGGTTCGTAGCAGTTAAATACTGATTCAGATAAAAACAAGGGATTATTGAGACCCTTGACAACAACTTGACTGTCTGTGAAGATTGCAATACCTCAACTATGGCATCGTGGCCATGGATGTTTGCGTTGTCTTCCCCCTGGCATAACAATAAGCCCCAAACTTCCCCGGCTTGTCGCAGGTTTGCGGCTAATTGGACAGGAGGTACATGCTAGCAACATGTATCGTCGGAAACCAGTTTATACTAACGAAACATTAAACTATGTCATATGGAATAGTTGACGCGCTATGCCCAACTAGGGGTTAAGGCGAATGGTAAGTAAATTTGCCCTTCCTGGTACAAGATTTCTTCCATCAAATAATATATAATATAATATATTAAGTGAGAGTTGTACATGAAGAGACACCTTATCGAACTGATACTTTTTTTGTGAAGGCAATGACAATTGCCTTGGCTGGATTGTCTCATATGCCGTTGTTTTTACACTATATTGGTACTGTGTTCAAGGCTGATTGAAGGACTTCTTCAAACTTTCCTCTAACAGTTATCACCAGGCCATCAGCCTACCCTTGTGTAGAATACCCATAGTGCTAAGTTTTCACATCAAGCTGTCTCCTTCAATACACTACAAGATGGGAGATAGTACGCCTCGTTATGGACAGCTTCGATTGACGCTTGCTGATAAAGTCCAGTCTTCAATCTCTGTGATGGCCCATCTGGATGATAACATGCTTTGGACCCAGATTGGAGTGGTGTCATCAGCCCCTCCTCTAAGCGCAGAATCAATGCTGGGAAAGGATGTATTGTCAAATTGTAGTACAAATTCAGAATTGTAGTTATGTTTTGAACATTGAAAACGATCGAAACTACACTTTCGTGACAGTTAAATTAACTTTCAAGCTTAGAACATAGAGCCATGGAATGAGCTTATATTGTATGTTTCTGGCTCCAACATTTGGCGAATAAGTCGACAGTCAGCCTACTCGGTTGTTGTTTGATATTGACATATGTTGACTGTTCTGTCGAATTGTGCATGAATAAAAGTCCATTCTTGTCAGATTATCGACAGTCAGCCTACTCAGTTGGCGTTTCGGTATTGACATAATGTTGACCGCGCTGTCGAATTGTGCATAAACAAACGTCAATTTTTGTCAATATTTAAATTTCATAATTTCTAAACGGTCTACTGAGTTAGCTGACTGTCGACCACATGTCGACTTAGTACCCAGATTTTGGAGCCACTGTTTCTATGGAAACATATAGGACAAGCTCATTCCATGGCTATATATTCAAAGCTTTCAAGCATTCACATTCATTGGGTAAATAGATATAAATTATTGTTCCAATTTCAAATCAGTTAAGTTGTAATTAAAACACGCAATATTCCTATTTAAAAGTCCCCCATACGAGTATCATATCAAACACAGCAGTCCAGTTCAATATGTAGCAGAGAATCCGCATTTATTCTAATAAAATCCATCCAAATAAAATTTCTAGAGAAATTGATGCCATCAACTCGTTTATTTTGATACCCTAGACTTTATAAAGTATAGGGTATATTGTTTTTGTCACGACGAAAATATGTAACACCTTAAAGGAGCCTCCGTAGGTACGGCAATGTGTATAAAAATGATACAAGTCACCTCCTGGTTCGATTTCGCACGATAGCTTTCGATAGAATGAAGCTAGAGATTTGAAATTTTGGTCAAATGTTTATAGTAAAATCTAGTTGGTTGGTATTGAAATATGGGCAACATCCAACTTAAGGAACCCCTACCTCCCCTACAAAGGAAACTACTAATAATTGATGACTTTTAACAAAATGACGCTAGTGACATGGAATTTTGGTCAAATGTTTGTAGTGGGATTTAGCTTGTAAGTGTTGGAAATGGGTGTGATCTGACCCAAGCAGCCCTTACCTCCCCTACAAACTAAACTTCAAATGAGCGATAACTTTCGATAGAATAAAGCTAGCGACTTGAAATTTTGGACAAATGTTTGAAGTTGGACATAGTTATTAGTTGTTCTTGCAAATGCGCAAGACCGGACTAAAGGAACCCCTACCTCCCCTTCAAATGAAACTTAAATATGCGAGAACTTCCGATAAAATTAAACTAGTGACTTGAAATTTTGGTCAAATGTTTTTAGTGGGATCTAGTTGGTTGATTTTGAGAATGGGCAAGATCCTACTGAATGAACGTAAACCTCCCCTATAAACGTTAGTTCAAATATACATACATATACAAATTCCGAATGGATGAATAACGAAACTCTGTCATTGGATCCACACTCACAGTTCAAACAGGAAACTCAATTTTAATGCATATGGTCGTTGCCAATTGGTAGTTTCGGTATCACCACTAGGTCTGTACAAGTCTAGGGTATACACACAGGCTTCCGTCCAGTTTAATTATTAATTGTGTGCGGACTTATGCTGGTTGAACCCTCCAAATATACAAACGTACCATGCAAACATATTTACATCCATTTTTGAATTAGCACAAATAGTAAAGAATGGTTGTAGTAATCAGAATAATCATATTCAAAGATGCCAGTCCGTCTATTTAACCGACCCTTTGAAAATCGTGAGAGTCAAGGAAAATCAACAGGGGGAAGTGTTCATTCTGCAGGAGTATGAAAAATACCAGAACAAAGTCAATTGTGTGAATTCCGTAGAAAACGGATGGAATTTCCCGTGACGATAGTAAATGTCGAGTTCAGGGTAGTTGCATTCGCAACCCAACTCATTAGAAGTGTTCTGTGCGGGATGTACTAGTAATTGAAAAAAAAAAATATCGCGGCTTCCACATACGAATGGACTACTCAACTCCTAGACTATACTACTGCACTTTTTAAAGCGTCGTCGCAGCAGGGGAGGGCACAACTGCGATTTTTATCAATTCCACGGCTACTTTATATGCAATTAGGGTGATATGACAATCTCAAGCAGGACTCGGAAAATAAATGTAGAAAATTAATGTATGAGGGCAATGTGTGTACTTCAGTGCAGGAAACTCTCTCTTGAAATCCTGTGTTTAACTAATTTTAGGGAATCGTAAGGGTACTTAAGTGCAATTCCTCAAGTGCTTTATAATTTTCCCATAGAGGGGTTGCAAACAAATGAAAATAGAAATAATTATGCCGTTTATAATATGCGATTGTTTAGGAATTCACATGTTAGATCTTTCGTTGATAAGCTTTTGATGAAAACTTAACTATCGGATTTTTATAAATCAGACGATGGAGAAAATTAATTAAGAATTTTTTGAAAGTATATACTATTATTTAAAGCTTCTGATACACGAGACGCATAAACACGTTGCGACAAATCCACGATATCTGTCCCGTGTAAACAATAAACGGATACATGACAGCTCGTAACATTTTGGACGATGACGGGCACCGAAGTATAAATGCGCACATGGAATTTACGCGACCGCGTAAAAGCTTCCCAAATCAAATGCTTAAGTTTATGTTTGGCTAGAATATAAAACATTTCGGATGATGCATGATGCTTGCATACACATCCTCTCGGCTACTGCTCTTTCTTACGCCTTATAAAAGTACACAGTAAAAAATAATTGGCTCCTTTTGACCCGGTTCACATAAAAATACAATGAACGGGCAAATATAGTAGTCCGATGCCTGCTGTACGCTTATTCGTTTGTGCATTTGTCCGGGCACTTTCCGTTTCTGATCTTAACCAAAATTGGTATGTAGTTTCCCTGTGTTAGTCATGATATGACCTGCTCTTCTTGGGGATCAGGTCGACCTACTCCGAGTCCGACATCGGAGTAGGTTCAAGAAACTAGGTTCGCAGACCTACTCCGTATATGAAACGAATATGTCGTCCGTTATGGAAATGGAGATGGAGTGAAAAAACAGAAGAGTGGGTGAACTAGGTTCATCGAAGTCCGAGTAGTAATTGTAAATAAGAGAATGGAGAATTGAGCTACTGACTAGATTAGAAGACATATCTACATATTGCTATATTGCAATGTAGAATAAAATAGATTGTATTTTCATTTGGGTTTTATTGATATCAGGTGGAGTGGAGCTTTTATGGTCGGTTTACATTCTCGTCGAGTGGACAAAGCATGTATTGTATATTCGGCGAGAATGCTGCCTGGGCGATGTGCGCGTTCACATTCTCGCTCGAGTACGAGTCACGAGTACTGTTCTGTTGGGCAATGACAAACAACTGATGGTGGCATACGCGCTCCCATATGGAAATAATGTGCGCACTTGTGATGAGCGTTTACTTTCATTTAATTTTAACCAACCACATGTTCCACGTAATTTTCTCCGAAAATCGTTTGCGCGCGTTTAGGTTAAGCGAAACCACTCACGTAATCCCCTACCAGCTTTTTGCAGACTGATTGGCTGTTTCTTCGAAAATATAATTGCCGTTCAGAATCTCCTTTATTTTTTCTTATTTTCTTTGCAATTGTGACTTTAAATTCGCAATCAACAACCCAATCAACACCCAACCAGTTTTTTTTCCAGTAAGATCGGCCATGTTTATAAAAAAAGTGTTGTCATTCAGGATCCCCCATTTGGTTTTTGCCATTTGGACATCAGGTTGTTGTCATTCAGGATCCCCCATTTGATTTTTTTGCCATTTGAACATCAGGTTTTCAATCAGCGACTCAAAAAAAACTCTATGAGCTTTTTCCATCAAAATTGGCCGTGTTTTTGAGGAAAAAAGGATTGCCGCGCAGAAACTCCGTTATTTTTTTGATTTTTTGCAATTCTCACTTCAAATTCGCAATCAGCGACCCTATCGACTTCCTACCAGTTTTTTCCATCAAGATTGGCCGTGCTTATAAAAAAAAGTGTTGCCGTTCTGAATCCCCCATTTGTTTTTTTGCCATTTGAACTTCAGATTCGCAGTCAGCGACCAAAAAAAATTCTACCGGCTTTTCCAGCAAGATTGGCCGTGTTTTTGTTTTTTGCCGCTCAGAAACACCTTTATTTTTGGATTTTTCTGCAATTCTGATTTCAGATTCGCAATCAGTGACTCAATCGACCCCCTATCAGTTTGTTCCCGCAAGATTGGCCGTGTTTAAAAAAAAGTGTTGCTATTCTGAATCCCCCATTTGGTTTTTTGCCATTTGGACCTCAGATTTGCAACGACCGACCCAAAAAAAACCCAATCCGTCATCAGCCACAACCACCCTCAATACAATAAAAGACAAAAAGCTTCACTCCACCCAACATCAATAAAATCCAATTGAAAATTTACTCCACTTCATTCTATACCACAATATAGCGTTGCGACATCGTATATACATATTACATATATGTCACATCATCTAATCTTATCAACAGTTCAGTTCTCTGATCTACTTTTCCATGCCCCCCAGATTTAAACGATTTGATTTGATCATGCTCCGATACCGACAGACGGAACTATTAAACCTACTCACTGTTCATTTTTCAACTGATTCCGACCTGAAATTATGATCTGGGCTCGTTTTCATGCTTCGACACTGATCATTTTTCCACCTGATCATTTTTCGATTGCAGAGTAGATCGCCCTAGTCCGGTGTACGGAGTAGGTTCGTGAATTGGCAACCATGACTACCCTGTATCACCCTGAGCACAAATCGGGGACCGTAAGTTCTGTTTTGTTTAAGACAGGGTTACTCGCCTGAATGTTTTTGAAGATTGCTCCTCCAGGCATTTTCCGTAATTTCAGATTTCAACCAAATTTTGTACGTAGCTTCCTTGGGATGAGACCAATTAACTCGAATTACTTTTGGAGGCACTTTGAGTTCTTTGGTCAGGACTGATGCCATTTTCTGTCCTTTGGTGTGGAAAAAATATCATTCTTGGCAATGAAGCGATAACTAGGCAATAAGGGTATCATATGACTGTTGGTCATGAGGCGAGTGCACTAGACTAGGTAAGGAATGACCTTAAACGCCTTTATAGCTGCTTGGCTATCTGAGTAGATAGTCATGTGAGCGCCGTGAAGTCCCTTTTCTAAAATCACCCTGGCACAGACCTCAATGGCATAAATCTCAGCTTGAACAACACTGGGCAAGATCCCCATTGCAATCGAAATCTTGGTTTTCGGTCCAAAGAAACCTACGCCAAACCCCTGTTATTATTTTGACCCATCCAGAGGGATGAGGGCTGACAATTTTCTGCTGAAGTAAACCTCCGTGATTATGTAATCTGATCTCATGCAGATTTACACGTCAGGAATTTGACTCAGAATGCACATGTGACCGCCTTGTCCACTGCGTGTGTGGGAAGTTAAATTAATTTGGAGAGCATTTAGAGCTGCAGATTCTCGAATGAATAAATGCGGAGTAAGTCCAATGATCGTTGCATCCCATTAAAACTGATTTTCTCTTGTGTTTTTGTAAATGTAAAACTTTCTTTTTTTATATGCATGCATTTATATTCTTGTTGGAAGGAATAAATTATTTTTTTTTAAATACTTACAACCAATCTTTACAGAATTTACAGAATTTCAACCACTCAAAATTTGAATTCATTAGAGCTTCTGCCGTATATACGAGTAACATCATTCATATACTTTAATTGATTGACATTAAAATCAATTTATTGAATGTACATATCTTTGACGTTTTTGCATAGATATACTATACATACATATGTCTTAATTTGTAGTCTTTGATTTTCTGGGAAATAGTGTACCGAAATTTATTCAGAATAAGGTGGTCACGCTACATAAGAGTATGAAATCTACATGAACCCATCTACGGCCTACTGTAGAGTAAACCTTCTGCTTATAAAAGAAAAATGTTTGATTACGATTCAAGATTAACACGTACAATCGTTTAATGACTAGACCACCTGATCTCAGAATTATATAACTTTATGATAGCAATTCTAAGATGATCTTCAAGGTTGGGATGGAAGAATTGCCTTAGCAAGTGGGCCAGCACAGCTACATAAATATGTGTTGCTACGAGTATGTACGAGCAACAAATGCGGTTGATGTTGTTTATTTTTCAAGGCAGGTAGAATTCAAGAAGTTTATTAGAAGCAGTGGTAAATGGGCAATAACAGCCAGTAATTCTTCTGCTTTATGCATGCATAGAAGCACAGAAGTTTAGCAGGGAACCTTGACGTTAATTAATCGTGAGAGCAAGATTTTTCTTCAAGCCAGTAATGCGTTAAGCCAAGCTTAAGCCGTTTTGGCTGACTTAGTGGCTTAGATTATTGTCTAGTCCGTATGGTGCCTGACTTTGCCGACTTGGCCACGAATTGTAAAAGAAAAAGAAAAACAGGTTTGCTTTTTACGTGATTTCATTTGAAAATGAATCTACTCGTACCATGACTTTCAGTTTTCTTAATGGAATAAACATTCTCGACTATTTTTTGTTCACTGTGTTATCGGGATCTCCTCCTCTTCCTCTGTTGGCCAAAGATGGCTCTGAGCTCAGATGAGCTCTTATTGTATTGCTGTTTATGCGAAAATATATTTACCTCTACGTGTGGATATGTATAGGTATTTAGATATTTTTTCTCCATGTTTTTCACTGTTCTAATTGCAGGTTGTTCAGATTCCGTCTGCAAAGAACGCATAGTACCTGCAGGCTAGATTCTCGAGACCACTTTCGGTTTCTTTGATGCCTATAATATTATTTAAGTAACTTTTGATTTTCATTTTCTTTGTTAGCAGAACTTCTCTGTGATGATTTCCTAGGTATAACTACACAAAATTTTTTTTTTGTAAATACGAATACGTACACTAAACTTGGGTGTTACGAATGTACGATAATCCTGTCCTTGAAGTGTTTGGCTTAAATTTCATTGATTGCACGCTTTTGATTGAGGTGATTGAATGATTTCAAGTCGAAGATTGTCTAATTCATTCATGGTGGTTTTCAAGATTCGTTATGCTATTCAGAAACATGTATAAAGATACACAAGCACAAGATGCGTTAATGAGTTAAAGTTGATGCTTTACTTTTTACTTCATTGTTAGCAATTTGTTTTGTATGTTCGATATTCGTTTTTTTTTTTAGTTGGGAATGAATGTGGTCTTTGACTTAATAGCAGAGTCAAAGTATCAGACAAATTAATTGAGATAATGTTGAAATTTGTTAATGTATCTTCTAGTATGGTGCGTTCGATTTGCTTTCCTCTTTTGAAAGGTCCATTTCGTTTCAGAAATGTGTACAAACATCTAACCTTCAGTCTGCACGATTAAATTCTTGCATAATTGATCTTATTTTTTTTATTCCATGCGTTTTAATATAATACACATAATTAAAGTCGATCCGATATTGATTTCCATAGGAGAAAAGTAGGAAGTCACCGCCGACCACCAGTTCAGAAGCGGTGTATCAGCGCCGTCAGTTTGATTATACAGGCCAAGTTAATGCAAATAGCACAGCCGCTCTCAAAAATGCAATTCTACTGCTTAAAATGACGCCATTAACCATTTTGGTCACAATGGTATCAACCGACTGGTGTCCTCACTTGTCGGTACGGTAGCGGTGCGGGATCGGCATGCTCGGTATATGCAGTACCGAAAGCTTACCGAGCGCCTTTTTTTCAATGAGTGCTTCCTGATTGGTTCTGTCCCTCCCCGCATCCGTGAATACCGATTCAATCAGGAAACACTCATGCAAATAAAGGCGCTCGGTAAGTTTTCGGTACTGCGTATACCGAGCATGCCGATCATACACCGCTACCGTACCGACAAGTGAAGAAACGACCAAAGGATTGATATAAACATACTTCCGCCAAAGTACTCGTAGCTTTGCGCCTCGCTCGCTAGGATATGTATATTGAACCCTGATTAAATTGGATAATTTAACGATGAGTGACGGGGAAGCTTTGTAAGCTTAAGATCTGATGCCAAGTACGGTCTTCTCGCCCGGATCCGTTTATAAAGCATCCCGCCTTATAAAAGACTAGAAATGCACTTCAGGCCAGAAGTGATCAATGGACAATAGTCGCATTGTCTATGCCGCACAGTTCAAAGCAGAACAAGAAATGCACGCAGCACTCTTACAAAATTGCTCTGAATTGAGCCGGTTGTTAGTGTAATGCGTATATGATTGATGCTCTGCCCTTGAATTCCACTGCACAAAAAAAAACGCAGCATATATTTTCTATCGCATTCTTCGCTTTAATCAATCCCATTTGCCGTTTTATTGAGCACATTTTATTTAATTAACTTAATCTTTCAATGCAATAAAATCATTCCTTGTTCTTCAGATTGTCCAACTTATCTGCTTTTATTTTAAGCAAGCTCCCCGCGGCTGATGTATATTTATGTGTCATTTGATTATTTGCGTATCAATTCGCACAGTGCTTTTGCTTAAATCGTATGAAGTGCCACCCCCCTGACCATGCTATGCAGTGCTATGCTATAGCTGCGAAACCTACACATTAACCCAAGCCTCCGAAAACATGCTAAACATATGCGACCGAAAAGTCCTTCGGCGAATTTTCGGAGAGTTTGCTACCGAGATGGTTGACGCATCCGGTACAACCATGAGTTGTATGAACTGTACGATGAGCTGGAAGTTTCGAAAATCGTCAAACTACATCGTCGGGAATGACGCCAAACAACTATTGGGCTACCGAGATTGGAGAACGTGGTCACGCCATCGAGATAATAACCCGACGTCGGGCTATTGTCACGATGATGATGATTATTTTGTTGTTAATGAAATGAGGTATGAATACCGATTGCATACGTTACAGTGGTTAAAAATTACATTAGAAATTTTATGGGGCGTTCGCTGAAATTTGGTTCGAAAACTTAACTATAGTCAGCGCACTGCATTGATCGAATTTACGTGAACCTGTTATTACAGCAAAAACTTTGGGAAACGGTGCTGTGGACTAAATAAATATTAGAGTTTGTATTGTCCTCCCTGAGGATAACCAAACTTCGTTACGGGATCTATCTGGTTCAAGGTACGGTTATTGAAGGAAGTACGTACATATTTACATTCCTGACAAAATTTTAATGTTAATACATATTTCAAATCGAAGATTCACAACGTTCCCACGTTAAATCCTCGACAGGCGGCCGAAGATCTTTCTCAAGCCTATTATGTGCATTATTTTTATGTAAATATGTTCGAACCCATCCATATACAAATATCTTGTCATCTTTTCAACTGCCATAAACTTGCTCATAACCGGATCTCTGGAAACTAATAAACACTGCACAAACATTACACGCTTAACAAGCAATTTGAATTGAAACCTTGCAAAATTACCTTCAGCGACAAAGTTCAATCAATTCTCTAACGACTTATACCACCTACTCGACGAGATGATTATACAAAGTGCTAATTACTTGAGAAATTTATCGTTTAAGGTGTGCCTGAAGGAGGCTCCTCTTTTTGCTGCGCAACTTTGCATAAATGCAGGCAGATACTAGGTTCGTCTGGAAATCTTCTAAGATCTTAGACCAACTTACAGAAGCACTACTATAACCACAATATTGGAAATAAATGCATGCAGTTTATGATGATGTAAAGTTTTGGATGGGTTAATGATCGCGCTTTTTGCTAGCATACTCAATCAGCAGTAGCAATATCTTGAAACTCTTATTTTATTGCTTATAACTTTGTTTACCTTTGATAATTATTAGGTGTTTGAATGATAGTACCAGGTGCATATTCATAATTACCTGCAGCTCTTTATGCAAATACACTCAGTAGCACAGAACCTTCTCGACCACAGAGGTCGAACGACGTGCTCATTATGCCGTGTTTGGAACCTGCGAGAGCCGCCGCGGTCTACAAATTTACATTGAATTTAAATGGAATAAACCGCTCAACCACTAGACCTTAGGCTTAAGGCTGTTTTTAGACGCTAGACCAACTACCCGCGTTAGACCATGCACTAGACCACATATTAGACCACGCATTATAACGACCGTGAGGCCACGCATTAAACTACCCATTAGACCACGCATCAGATTAGCCATTAGACGACGACGCATTAGACCGCCTATTAGATAACGCATCAGACCAGCCATTAGACCACGCATTAGACCGCCTATTAGACCACGAATTAGACCGCCCATTAGACCACTCGGCGTTTTGGATTCGAATCCCGTCCACGACGACGTTCGTGGCCATGGATGTGCAGGAAGTGCATGGTGGCAACTGCATTCTCCGAAACCAGTTCATGCCGACGAAACGTCAACTGGGCCACATGGAACAGTTGACGCACTATGCGCCACAAGGGGTTAGGTCAATTGAGTATGAGTTCACTCAGCAGTTAAATGAGTACCCGCTTATGGGGGTAAATAACTCGGTTGAGCGTGTTGCTGATCACACACCTCTGCACAACACATACCGTCACGATCTAGAAAATGAGATGATGCTAACTCATCTCAAGTCCATGGTTCAAATTGTAGTGTTGCGCCAGTTATTTATTTTATGTCTTATGGCTGGAGGTCATTGTCAAAGTTTTTCTGTCACGCCACATGTCACTATTTTCATTTGACTAGCAGAAGTGAAAACAAGCCAATTGCAAATGTTTCCAAGTCCCATGAATGTGGCGGCTGAGTGGTGTATAAAATGCGCGTACAAACACGCATTACACAAACTACAAGCGACTTGTCGTTTGTGGAAAGCGTATTCACTACCCTACCCTACACTTAATAGATACGCAAAAGAACGCGCCTAGAGTATATATTTTCAACCAGGCTCGCAAAATTGTCAGACGGTCAAGTTTAATTTAAACGAGTGTCATGAGTAAATTCCCATTCGCAGCACAGCGTTTGAGCTTTTTGTTAAATTGATTGCCGTTGAATGAAATTGAAAAGTCCAGCTTTAGGATGAAAGCACTCTGCAGCTTAGTTCTCATATCCTCTTATCTAGAATCATGTAGTTCATCATCAGCAAACTAATGACGAGTTTCTACACTGCGTGCAGATGCGTCGGTACATGGATATGTCTTATGGATACCGAATCCGTGGAACATGTTCCGTCAAATGATTTCATCCAGTATAATTAACGATACTGGAATCTTGATAAAACCTACGTCGATCGATATCTTTGATAAAACATATTCCACGCATTCGGTACCCATAAAACATATCCATGTACCGATGTATTTGCATGAAGTGTAGATACTCGTCATTATTTATTAATGAAAATTTCTGTCTGCTTAAAAATATATGTCTAAATGTGTAAGTAAAAGTAATAATGAGTATAAATGATCCGAATAGTGATAGATGTTTATTTTTTCTGTCCCTTCTTCTCGTAAGGTTCTTTGACTTAGAGGTCCAATCTTTGTTATTTGTGTTAAGTCACATAATATTGCAACCCCCACATTCGAAACGTTTGTATTTTTGTTTTCACCAATCACTGCAGCAAATTCTGCTGAGAATCACACACCTATTAACCGCAGGCATACGGTTCGAATCAAATATGATTTCAGCTTCGCAGAAACTAAAAACAAAAACCAATCGTGACAAGAATTTCGACAAGGGTCTCATCGATTGTAGCCCGTCTACCTCTGTCTCAAAACAACACAACATTGTTGAACCTCTCTATCCTCAAGACGAACTCAAGAAGTTCTGGTGTTTATAGTTATATCTTCATACCTTCTAGGTATACCCAGGTACTTTAATAAACACACTTCATGCTGATTGTATCTATTCTATACATCTTTGGATATGTGCACTTTAAGAAGGTACTTTCAATACGAGCCGGCTTATTCTGAAAACTCAATTCAACTTCGTCTTCAGCAAGTAAAACTGAATTGCTCTGATCGGAATTCTTAATGACATCAATATTATACGGTCGTCCAGGCGGCATAAGTTGATGATTTGGATGAGGATGACGAAGGCCGGTTGTAAGCAAACCATGCGACATTCCGCAAGTTTTATTGATTTCTGTCAACAGTAAAAAAGACATCTACCCAGCTAATTCACCATTTGAATTTTATTGAAGCGGGGCGATAAGGACGGACGTAGGAAGATTGTGTCACAGTGTTGTTAACACCATTGTTTCACAAAGCTTTTACAGTTCTTGTTCAGTGGTAAGTTTGATTGTTATTACCATTGTTTTAACAGAAGATTGCAGACGTGGTCAGTTGAATAATGGTTCTAAAAGTCACCTTGGTTTATTTCAAAACATTTAGCTTATGGATAAGGCTAAGCGTGAGAAATTTACAAAGAAAATTTTCGAAAAATGGAAATGAGAAATGCAAAATTGGAAATAGAAAGAAAACTGAAAACATGGAAATAGAAATGGGAAATTCAAAATTGGAAATGGAAAACTGCAAACAGATAAAAAGAAAACGGCAATTACAAATGGAGCCTGGGAAACGGGAAACTGAAAAATGAAAAGTAAAAAAAGAAAATTTCACACAAAAAATCGGAAATCATCATTGTGACGCTAAAACGCGACGTCGCGACAGGTGCAAGTGAGGGTATCTGAAAGCATGATAAACGCCTTCGAATAAAGGGTTCTTCGACAAATCTTTGGAGCTACGCGCGATGGAGACCAGTAGCGAAGAAAGTACAACAACGAGCTGTACAAGTTATTTGACGAAAGAGAGGCCTCCATATTTGTGAAAATTCGTAAACTGTAGTTGGCAGGTCATCTGCAAAGAATGGACTAACACCGAATCCCCCAAAGGGCTTTGCTGGCACCCGACAAATGTGTTAAAGCGCTTGGAAGACATAAGAAGCGTTGGGCGCACTCAGTGTGAGACTAGTTGCTCGGTGTGCGGGATTGGAAACAGCGATGTGAAGACCGAGACGATTGCAGGCGATACCTGTCGGAGGCCACATCCCAACGGAGACGACATGGCTAATAAGAATAAGTAAGTACTCGATTTCATATAATATGAAATCGAATCTTTGATGAACTACTCCCGAAAACATGTTGCTTATGCTTATACATGCCCACAGTCAACAAATCTCAAGTTAATAACATAAACTAAACATTATTTGGTCCATAAAGAACAAAGGCCTATAAAAATAAACTCTGCGGCAGCGACTTACAAACGCATATATACACCATTTTCCATTATGCTGTCACGGCTGATATTCTTTAGTGAAATGGCGCTCCTAAATTTAGAATAAAGCCACTCATAAAAGTCAATACAAAATGGTAATATATTTCAAAGATCAAGAAAATTTAGGAGACACGGCCAAGATCAAGTTGTTTCAAAACGGATTACCGTGCCAAGGTTCCGTACAGCAGCAGCAGCGTCCCCTTTCCTTTGTGAAAGTGGAGCGCGCATAATGTATTCGGTGGATGCACTGGCTTTTGTCTGAATATGAACATCACAAGAACAACATTCATTTGAGCCTATCCATCACCATCTAGCCACTTCATGCCGCCTACGGTCTATTTAAAAAACGAAGAATTTTCATATATCGTATCGACTTGACATTAGGCAGACACAAATCATTTTAATTTGCTACCAAAAAGGCGTTCTGCTTTCTTTTGCTCCTACAACTTGAGATTTCTACAATTTCTTACGCGCATATCAACGGAGAGAAATGGGAAAGCATTGTGAGTATGGTGAATGGGTAAAAGCGAGGAAAAATAGGACTAAATTCGTAGAACCTAATCAAATTAAAGACGCGTTTCTCCTTCGTACTCCAGTGTATTGCAGATTAAAACCCTCTAACCCTGAGTAACTACCAGGTTAAATGTCAAAAGTGCAATTGGACCCCTGGCATCATTTTATTTTATATTATTATATCCTTGACCTTATACGGTGTAGGGTATATTGTTTTTGTCACAACGAAATTATGTATCATACGAGTATTAAAGGGACTCCACAGATTCATACAATACTTATATATGGTCGTGAATATACATATTTAGCCATGTCTGTCTGTCTGTCCGCCGTCCGTCTGTCTGCATCTGAAACCTTTTACATGCTAACGAAACGGCAACGATATCTTTTAGGAGTAGTTTATGCGTTATGTCCAGTAAGGAGTTAATACAAAATAGCAAGCGACATCTGTTGATATATCCACCCAGGCTTACTACCTCGCTGAATTCTCCAGGTTTATGCAGGTTAACAGGTCCCCATTAGAGGGGAAATGCAGCTCAATTTTTTTTCGTTTGGTACAGACAAGTGGGGTATCATAAGAAAGGTACTGTCGAATACATTCCATTTTTGGTATTTTCTTAAAATTTGAAGAAAGGAAAAACGAGAGAGGGGGGGAAATATGAGATCAGAGTTTGACTCCCCTCCCCTGTAGAAAGCGATATGTCGTAAGTGGAACAAGAATAGCGAGGAGCCGATATTTTATACCAAAATAAGCGCTTGCTACAAAACCCTCGGATTGCGGGCGTAGCCCTCTATATTCCGGTTTCATTTATTTATTATTTTTATTGCTGAGTAGGATTGAGAGGGATTTTGGTTGGCATAATTACTAACAAAAAATAATATTGTGATGAACAAAGTAGGTTCATACTTCTAAAGCGGGAATTACTTTACGGCTATACGAACCTCACATATATCAGAGATTTTTTCTGGTTTTTACTAGAGCTAAAATTTTTCAAAAAAGAATTTGTCGTGCACGGTGGCAGCTGCATTCTCCGAAACCAGTTTATGCCAATGAAATGCCAACTGAGCCACATGGAGCAGTTGACGCGCTATGCCCCACAAGGGGTTAGGGAAATTGAGTAGTAGTATAAAATGACCACCACTGAAAGCCTAATTTTACCCTTTTCCAGTTAAATAAAAAACTGGAATATTGAAATGTGAGACTCCCAATTTGGAGATTTAGTGTTTGTGGATTATGTATTTGGGGACTATGCATTTGGGGATTTTACATTCGGGGATTTTGTATTTGGGGATTTTGTGTTTTGCAGATTTTGGGTTTGGGGATTTTGTAACTGGGGATTTCGTATGGTTCCGGGGCGACCGGTAACTTAGTACGTCGAGGTGTCAGTCTCATATCTGACTACGGTCGTTACGGGTTCAAGCCCCGTCCACGGCGTTCGTGGCCATGGATGTTTGCATTATCTTCGCCCTGTAGTGCGGGGCGTAATAATAAGCCACAACATCTCTCGACTTGTCGCAGGTAAGCGGCTGAATTGGAGCAGGAGGTGCATGCTGAAACGACACCTAAGCCACATTTTTGCGTCGTTGAAAAAGGGGTTAAATCCCACGACCGAGACGGACATTTGCGAGGACCGTTGCGTGAGATAACTCGCACGCCAAACATGGTCGACAATAATTCGATTGTGTCGTACGCTGTATGGCACGTTGTACCGTCCTATTGGAACGACATATCGTCCAAGTTTATAGCGTCCAGCTGGTCCCAAAAATACCCCGATATCATGACCCTGTAGCGATCGCCGTTGACGGTTGTTGGCGCGCCGTTTTCATCAAAAAAGATGACGCCGCCGGCATGAAAACCGCACCAAACAGTTGATTTTTTCGGATAAACTTGTGTCTGGTGCATCACTTCAGGCTGCTCACTTGACCAAATCTGGCAATTTTGCTTGTTGGCAAAACCATCGAGCCAGAAGTGAGCTTCATCCGAAAAGATGATTTTCTTTAGAAAGTAGTCGTCAGCTTGCATCTGGTCCAGAGCCCAATTTGCGAATGTGCGACGCGTATAAAAGTCGGTTGGCTTCAGTTTTTGTGTCAACACAATCTTATACGGGAGGAGAGCCAAATCGTTCCGCAAAAACGTTCAATAATCCGTCTTGTTGGACGGTTTCGTCGACCGAAAATTGGCGTAAGCGCGCACAACGTAGTCGCGATAAAACGTGAATTTTGATAGAAAAGTTAAATAATTAGCAAACGTTGTTGAAGCGTGTATCTATCTATCCACGATTAAATGGCATAGACTGACGTTTGAAAATGTGAAAGAATTATAAAGCCAGCTTCACTCCTGTTCGAGAAATGTCAAAAACAAAATACGTCGTCCCTATTGAAAAACTCTATAAATTATGATTGAGCACCTCGCTCGAAGTATATTGTTTAGAATTAGAATTGGAGAATTTTACGGAGGTAGTAAAATTGTTTGGCACTTCGAACAACCCACTTTCACTATAATGAAGAATGAGATTAAGACTTTGTAGTTTTTTTTCCGAGCGAGTTCGTTAGCAGGTAGAATTTGTGAATGGGGTATTTCACAACACAAATGCATGTGTGTCAGACCGACATATGATACACGTTCCTAAGTTTTTGCTACCCAATTTAGCTTCCTATCTAAAATCAGACTCTGGAAGTATGCATTGTCCGGAAAAGTTGTCCTCCCCTCGTTCAACATGGGAAGGAGTATTTGCTTCCTCGTGATTTGAAAATTTTCGGTTTTACTTAGGCTGACACTAAAGCTGCATTTGTTGGGCTTAGTTCCGTACATATGTAGATACACGAGAGATCCTTCTGCTACTTGCACAATAAAAACTTGGCTACAGCCAACAATTACTTTTTCGGCCTATTATAATGCGTGTGCATAATGGGAGGGTTATGAATCGAAAATAATTTTGAAAAAGAGATTTGGCCAGAACCGTGGCGGGCTAGTGCTGACCGGAAGCGCAGTGTGTTGAGGCACCAGTCTCATGTTTGACTACCGGCGTTTCGGGTTCGAATCCCGTCCACGACGACGTTCGTGGCCATGGATGTTCAGGAGGTGCATGCTGGCAACTGCATTTTCTGAAACCAATTTATGCCAACGAAACGTCAACTGGGCCACATGGAACAGTTGACGCACTATGCCCCACAAGGGGTTAGGGCAATTGAGTAGTAGTAGTGCTGAAATAAAGTAATGTAGGTACGAATAGTATTGCAACTTCCAATGGCCCTTCAATTACTCCGACACACTATTGCGTTCGGTTTCAGGATTCAGGTCAATTCAATTTTTTCTTAAATGATACATACGTGTTTCATCGGCAACTGTGATCTGCCCACGAGTTCCTGGGAAATTGAGCATTACAGCATTACATTAATGTTAAAATCCAGTGATCATTTTTAGTGCATACACATACTTTATTCATATTTCCATGTTTTTGCCCCTCTCTGAATCAAATTCGGGCTACGCCCATGCTCGTTATTGAGTTTAATACTACCTTATGGCAAAGAAGCTGCGATATGTTTAAAAAATAGCAAATTAGAGACTTGCATTTTAAGCTGAACTACGCGGAAGTGCGAGTAATGAAATGAAACAACCTCTGCACTGACGAAGGGTTATTTAGGTAATAATATACTATGTAACATGCACAGAAAATATTCTACTGATCAGATGTATTTCTCTATTCAGTCACACGTACCTCCCCTACCAAAAATCCATGAATATTAACAGTAGCTCCTCTGGGCGCTTGCTCCATAATCCAGCTATATGGCTAGCCTGAAAATAGCTTGCGGATGTTCGTTGTCCATAAATAAAACAAATTTTCAAGAGCAGCATCCACAACATGTTCGAAACATTCTGACAACCTAAAATAGCGTACAACACACGACGCGAGCCAAATTTTAAATTTTTGGCAGCTACGGCAACGTGCGGAAGCATCACACCGCACCTAAGCATCTTGACACGCAAGCTGGCAAAGATTGCAGCAACGATGAAAACAAAAGTCCCGATGGTAATTCCTAACGTAAACGAAAGTGTGGCGTTTTGGCATTGTAGATGTACGAATAGACTCGTAGCTCAGCTCTCAGTATAAAAGAAAGGAAGAGCATGTTGCACTTGAATTCGGCCGACGCTCCTGGGACTGTTTGACGATGCATGCCAATCTAGATTTGCAAGGCGACCCCGTCAATGTACGAGTACTATACACACAAAATGTTCAATTTCACTTTCAAGATGCAAATTGTCTTTTTTGGGCTATTCTCAGTCCATACATCTGCCCGCTTGAAAGAGTATCCTTTTGGTGGAAAACGGAAAAATGGAGGCGGGAACACATTATTGCAGAAAGGCTCTCGTTGTTTAGTATGGCGTGAAGATTGGCAGTCGAAGTCAGCGTGAAATTATTTGCTTGTGGTCCTATGCCTTTGTATGCGAACAAAAGAACTGGATGTTTAAATTTATTTTATAAATAGATTGTAGACTTGCAGAGTGCTTTGTTTGGCATTAAGTTGGACGTTAACATTGTTGAAATTGGTTATGAATGATATTGAACACTGCATCGATTTATTATAAATAGATTTAATGGAAGCGAAACAGTAGATTTGTTTGAATGTATATGTATATGTACAAGTATAGTATAGTAGTGGGAGATATTTTTGAGAGAAGAATCGGTGTCCTTTTTCTGTGACAATTCATTATATTCAACCGCTAGCCAGACCTAATCCTCTAAGACGATTTGACTCCTGAAAGTCGTCGTATCGATTCTTTCTCATTCCAAATTTTACCTCCCTCAGTTTCGCGATTCGAATACCTTTTCTGCTTCTGGGTAAAGAATACCATCTCCCGTATTACAGCTTTACTTCCACCCTTCAATACCTTTCTAGATATGCACAGTAACAAATGTAAAAACCTCTGATACGTCATGTATAGTACATATTTCGTAAAACTTATTTAACCTGTAACGGACCGGTTGTTGGGCATACGAAGATGGCCGTGGAGACAGAACCTAAGGTAGCATAGTGACCGTGAAGGTCGGGCCGTGCCATCTGACTAAAAAAAAGGTCCCTCAACAAGATAAGCAGTGGTCTATGCTTGCTGGAGCTCAGTTCGGGAGACTTGGGCGGGATTTTCGCCGGTCGGTGCCCCTGTCCTTTACATATTAACAAAAATCCTTAGGCTTGGGGAAGACAACACAGGGGAGGCAAAAATGGGGAATAACAAAAATGAAACCGGAATATAGAAGGCGACGCCCGCGATCCGATGGGTTTGAGGCAAGTGCTTATTTTGGTTTCTAAATATCGGCTGCTTGCTTTCCTTGGTACCACTCTGATGGATTAAAAAAAAAACATAATTAAAATGTCTTAGCCATAACATAGTATCTTACAAGCCAATTCATATTAAGTGATTGGAACGAAACTTAGAGCATATTATTGCCTAAGGTATTGGTTATCGTTTGCCATCAGTACTTTTGACCTCGGTCATGTTTAAGGGATGCAGGGGTGTGCTAACTGTAACTATAGAAATAAACGATTATTAACCTATTTTGAGAAAATATCCAAAAACCATTATTTTCAATTTTCTATGCTATTCGGAAGCCACCCTCATGCAAGTTTTCATATTTCTAAGTGTAACGATCTCAAAATGCAAGGGGGGTAGGACAAATTACGATCTACGATCTGTAGGTGTGGCGCTACTACGTTGTTCCAAGTTGGTGTGTATGTAGCGTTAGTATGTTTTTGTGCCCCAAAGTGGCGGAGTCCCTATGAGTAATTCGCACTTTTAGGATTTTTTTTTACCGCAGCCGCAGTTGAATTTCGCGCTTGAGTAGTTTTTTGGGTTATGTATGTTATGTGGCCCCCATGGCGGAGATCACGTCGGGATCACTAAATTGCTACGGAAACGGTGCTATTGGGCTAATGTTCTTCGTAAAATTACTGCAACTCTCTTCAAATAATAAGTTAAGCGTGTTCTAAACAATACCAATTTATTAAAACTAAGAAGATCACAAGAATACTAAAACGCATGTATCGTGTGCCAGTTCCGACAGACAAACAAGTAAATGTCAAAAATGAATTTCCTCTTCGATGATGTGGTAGGAAGTGGCGTGAGAAGTCGTCACATATTAACAAAAATCGTGACATTTTTGAGCGAGTACAGTCTAGTAGGAGCACTTTTTATTAGGAGCCCCAAAAGATGCGTAGCTGTGAAGTAGAATACCGCTGTATATCTAATCAATGAATTGGATTTTCTGTGATTTTTTTTTCAGAGAATTTCAAAATATGTATTCAATTGTCCCTCGGGGTACCACCTCCTTGACACGAAATCTTTAAAAGATGCGATTTTGGAAATCAGATACAATTTTACAGACCACATCAAGCTCGAAAGGATTCAGTTGGCAATTCAAATTTATTCATTTAAATTGGTAACTCTCGACCTCATTCATGCGTCGTGAACGCAATCACCATAATAGAATGTCCCAGAAGTCTACATATGTATGAGAACTGCTAAGCAAAAAAAAAAAACACAAATATATTACATTCTGTGACGATAGTGTAAATCCATAAAAATTAAGAGTCCATCAGCATTCGTGTCTGACTTTCAAACCCCGGGCGCAGATCTGTCCATATATATACATTTTTATTCTCAATGGTCCGTTTAGAGATTCAGAAGAAGACATTCTGGAGGCAAAAGAGGGTCTTAAATATTCCATGGAAGTATTGTTACATCCTGTTTAGTACGGAGGGAGATGTCGTCCGTTCGCACGTACGTAGCGAGTAGTACATTCGTCGCGGCTCGCGGATATAAAATTCTTTAATATTATTTCTTATTCATAGTATACAGGCGAGGAACTGACGAAGGCCAGGCCAAAAGTGCTGGCATTCATATACTCTTCAACCGGGACATACGCTGAAATCGAAATTGACTACTTTTTATGCAAGACGACGCTGGATCTTTTAAGTATGTACATTTGAGTATACGTGAAATATCAGCAGTTCGATAAATGTTCGTCATGGACTCTGCTATTAGAATGTTCAATATATTTAAGCAGTTGTTGAGCAACAATTAAATGCCTGGTTTACATTAACATATGCATGCTCGTATACCCCACCATACCAGGATGCTATCACTGTAAATAAAAGGTGGCGCAAATATCAATATCATATCAAATATCATCATGACAAACATCACGTTAAACTTAATATCGCTCCCACATTGGGCGCCACTGACTGAATAAATATGTTGGAAGAAAAATACAGGCAAATCCATGCCTGTTGCCCGGGGTAAATAACAAGAGGGGTTAAGTGTTAAGTACACTGTAAAAAATTCACCAATTCAATGTGCATTATAAAGTTTTTTTTTTGTATAAATAAAATACTATCTGTGCAATTATTATTTTTACACATTTAGGTGAATTTCAAAATATCCCGAATAGATGAAAAATTGTCCATCAAAAGTATTAACACAAATTAACACTGGATACTTTTATTCGATCGGCAAAAAGCTCGGACACCAACCACTGTCACGGCGCGGCGGAATTTGAATTCATGGTTGGAAGGAAGAATATATCGAACTGACGCCTCACTGATATGAAGATATGTGTTTCGGAAAAAGAATAGAGCTAATATGATATAAATATTTACACCACCCATTAGAGTAATAACTAATTTTTGCTTTTAGTTATGCATTTTTAGTAGTCTGGATGGCGCAACGGTTAGCACGTTCGCCTTCTACGCACTGGGCTCCGGTTCGATTCCTGCTGAATGCGGTAGTTATCGATAAAATGGGGATCTACGTGTCGGACTATGAGCCCACTCAGCTGATAAATGAGTACCCATTTATGGGGTAAATAGCTCGGTTGAGCATGTTGCTGATCTGATCACACACCTCTGCACAAGACCGTCACTATCTAGAAAATGAGATGATGCTAACTCATTTCGAGGCCATGGTTCAAATTGGACTGTTACGCCAGTTATTTATTTTATGCATTTTTACACGCTATGCTTTATAAAGTATAGGGTATACTCGTATTGTTTTTGTCACGACGAAAATATATAACACCTAAAAGGAGGCTCCGGAGGTATACCAATGTATATATAAATTATCAGGGACACCTTCTGATTTTATTTAGCCATTCTGTCTGTCCTTCTGTTTGTCTGTCTGTCCGTCCACATGATAACTTTCAATAGAATGAAGCTATAGGCTTGGAATTTTAGTCAAATATTCGTAGTAGGATCTAGTTGGTTGGTATTGAAAATGGGCATTATCCGGCCAAGAGAACCCCTACTACCATACATACGTAAAATAATTAATTGTATTTATTTCTCCCGATTGAATAAACGTGAAAAAACATGAAACTTTTGTCATAGAAGCCGAAAAACGAACATCTTAGAATATTGGATACGATCGGTGTGAATTGTGAAATATTAGTCTACTTCATTAGGAAAGAGATTAAGAGAGGGACTTGAACTAATTAACAGGTTATAGTGTATTATATGTTTACTTATTATGTTTTATTATATGTATTAGACGTTAGGTCAAAGCGGGGTGCTGATATTGGCAGCGATCACCAAGTTGTTGTCGCAAAAGTGCGCTTACGAACTAAGTACTTGAACTTGGATCCAGGAAGACAGAGCCAAATTTGTGTTTCCGGGCAGACGGTGGAAAATGTGGACAATTTTTGCTACCTCGGAAGCCTATTTGCAGCAGATGGTAGAGAGGGTGTTGATGTACTGTCTCGCATCAATAAGGCTCGGGCAGCTTTTTTCAGTTTGACTTCTTTCTGGCAAACAACAACATCCCCAGAAGTACCAAACTCAATGTAAAATCTGTGCTTCTTTATGGCTGTTCAACTTGGAAGGTGACCAGGGCGATAACAACTAGATTGTAAACTTTCGTGAACCAGTGTCTACGGCGCATCCTACACATACGCTGGCCGGAGGTCATTTCTAACGACAACCTCCTGTTCATTACTGACCAGAACAGGATAGACACCTGCATAAAAAGGCAAAAGTGGCAATGGATTGGTCACACACTTTGAAAAGGGCCGGAAAACATTGCTAAATACACCCTCGATTGGAACCCACAGGGAACCGATGCCGCCACATTGGACGAGGTCGAGGGTAAGTCATTAGGCAAATCGTGGAGACAGTTGAAGGCGATGGCGGCGAACAGGACGAGGTGGAAAGTCGGCGTGGTAAATGCCCTATGCCCCACAAGGGGTTGACAGGATCCAGAGAGAGTGCTATTGTATTATTTAAAGATTAGTTTCTGGAGTGTGCATATATAGAAAATAGATCAAAATATTTACTGAAGAAACGATCTCTACAATTTAAGCGTGAATTTCAACAGAAAACTTTTCTCATATCGGCCGAAAAACGAACATCTTAGAATATTGGATACGATCGGTGTGAATTGTGAAATACTAGTCTACGTCATTAGGAAAGAGATTAAGAGATATACTAATTATAGGTATAATTAATAGGTTATAGTATATTATAGTAAGTACACTATCCACACGAATTTATTTATATAGTTTTGTAACCTTCCAGGACCGTTCCGCATGTAAAATCCCTAATTCCTTTAACCCATGAAACCGACCGGTAGCGCGGTGTGTTGAGGCATCAGTCTCATGTTTGACTACTGGCGTTTCGGGTTCAAATCCCGTCCACGACGACGTTCGTGGCCATGGATGTGCAGGAGGTGCATGCTGGCAACTGCATTCTCCGAAACCAGTTTATGCCGTGGAAACGTCAACTGGACCACATGGAACAGTTGACGCGCTTATACCCCACAAGGGGTTAGGGCAATTAAGAGATAAGACCTTAATATCTTGCATCAAAACCTTCTAGCTCCACCCGTATCTGAGCTAACCAGTTGGTAACTTTACCAGGAGGAATGAGTCTTTTTTTTATTCTGTACCAAATTAACAGCTTGCGTATTGACGAAGCGCCAACTCCATCGCACGTACGTACTTGTATTTTCCTTCTTGTGCCAACTACTTGTAGAAATTACAATACCCTGATCATGATGGCAATAATCGCGATAACGTTGACAATTGATACTTCATTAAAAAACAAAAGAACATGTATGTATGTAACGACTCTTATAGCAACAACGAATATGAAAATAAAAAAATACCTATCCGATTGCAATTACATTATGCAATGAAGACATGCCTACATAAAATATGTAGATGTACACGAAGCCGGCTTAACCATTGGCGTACTACTTTTTTCTTGTTGCTTTAGAGTTATTTATTGGTTACGACTTGTAAGTGCCACAACTGATTATCTTCAACACCAAAAAACATAAATTATAATAATGTTCATTTGCGAAATCATTACTTGTGTGTGTGTTTGTTTGTCAGCATAATTACAATACATACAATATACGCCATACGAATATAACTTACCAGTTTGTGGCAGCTGTCTCCGGTCGGGCCGCACTTGATTTCCTTGACTTTATAATTCCTATAGTGCAAATAGGAAATCGACATTAAAAAAAATCATATTGGAAAGGATTAATTATAATAATGAATCAAAATCATGGTTAACCTTTTATTCCGTTATAAAAAATACAGTTTTAACTGTATTATTGAGAGTCCTTTCCAATAGATATTACTATATACTATATTTTACTCTCAGTTATGAGTTTCGTTTACCTGCTCTCCCGAAGGAAGCTGGAGTCAATAAACTGTCGGAGATGGTGATAGCTTATCTTGTAGCGGGCGAAGGAGCATCCTTGTCGTGCTGCAAAGGAGCTGCGGAACATCAACACGACCAATGTTAACGTGTGTACAAATTAACCTTAACCGCAGATGGTCTGCGACTCGTCCATGAATCATAAACCAAGGACCTGAAGAGTAAGGACAATAACAATACAATAACAAAGGAAGGCCTAGGAACTGCAGCATATACGTAGTTTAGAAACACATAAAAGCTTTTATAAGTGCGCTTGTGGTAAACGACGATTTATGGGGAAATTTCATGATAAACGAAAAAGATGAGTCACTGCGGGCAAAGAAATCCGGAGAGTCAGTTTTCATGAATTTAAACCATAGTAGTAGCCGTTAGACAAAAGATATATTTAGTAGGTACAACTTCGCGCACGTTGTTGATAACTTGGAGTAAAAAAAGTAAAGTAAAATTAAGAAAATGACGAATCAAACCAAGAATGTCCGGGTGCCGTAAGGCCGAAATTTTGGCGTTACGAACGAACTGAAAACTCAAGTGCAAAAGTGGAATTCAAGCAGCCTTCCATTGATGTTTTTGGTCTAAACCGTAGGAAAGGTTATCAACTCTTCGGCTGATCTGACCCGGAGATCAGTTTGGTGGAGGGAAGGAAGAGGAGGGTAATGTTCGCGGTGCTTGTTAATAGCGGAACAAATCTCAAATACTAATATTTCTGAACCGTTTTTTTCAGAACACCGATACTGCAAACGTTTTCCCGGTATTCTCGGTACTAGTTTCAGTACCGGTATTAGAACCGGTTCTTCAGTACCAGTACCAACCCGTACAAACTAAAACTTAAAAAAGAAGAACAACGGCAAAAAAACCTGAAAACAAATCGAAAAAAACGGTACCAAAAAACATGTATGTACCTATTAACAGATTGGTATCAGTCCTGAAAAAAATGGTACCAAACCGGTATACCGGTTTTAAGAACAGGCCTAGTAGTGCAAATTACGCAAGGGTTGAAAAAATGGCGATCGGTTCAGGAAAAAATGCGTCTAAAAGAATATAAGAAAAAATGGGGTCGGAGTGAAAAAATACAAAATCAATATCAATCCACTCCACACTATTCTACATACGATTATAAGCCGAAAATGTTAAAAGAAACATTTTACGATTTCTTAACCCTTTGGCTGCTACCGGCGTTTTCATATTTGAGTCGCACATTTCTAAAAACGCTAAATAGAAAATAAGCTAAATCACGGAAATAGGAGGTCAATAGTACTAACATTTTCCTCTAATATTCAAAAAATTTTTCGTAAAAATCTGATAATTTTATACAAGAATATAGGTCTCTAAACTGAAAAATGTCGATATTTAGATTGTCTGTTTTTTTTTACCTCAACCCTGATGTTTTATATTTTCTCGTTATGCACATTTTTATACCCTTCACGGATGTGATAGAGTATATTAACTTTGTCATGAAGTTTGCAGCGCAGAGAGGGAAGCATCTCCGACCATATTAACTATATATACATATTCTTGGTCAGTATGATGAAACGAATCGATTAAGCTTTGTCCGTCTGTCTATCTGGTTCTATGTAAACCAGTCCCTCAGTTTTAAAGCTATCGAGCTGAAATTTTGTACAAAGCCTTCTTTCTATTGGACGCTGTAAATATGACGGAACCAATGGAATCGGACCACTACGTCATATAGCTGCCATAGGAACGACCGGTCAAAAAACTGGTCTTAGTGACAAAAACTTTTTTATTTCTGAAGATATGTTTTTCAAATTTGACACTAATCAATAGTATCTTTAGTCAAATCACATTTCCAAATTTGGTTGAAATCGGACCACTCTAGCATATAGCTGTCATAGGAACGACCGTTCTAAAAGCAACTTTTTGTTAGAAAAACTTTTTTATTCCTGAAGATATCTTTACGAAATTTCATATTATTCAATCATATTGATTGCCAAATCACTTTCTTAAATTTGGTTGAAATTGGCCTACTATTGCATATACCTCTCATAGAAACAGTGAAATCGGAACAAGTTTTACTACTAATTTCAAAGTGGCAAATGCACCATAAGTCACAACCAAGTCTCCGGCTAGCTTGTTTTTCTGACATTTTTCTGAACCGATTGCCATTTTATCCAAGGCGCCAACCGCGATGCATCGCCCGGTGAAATAGCAATATAACAAATTTTCAGCAGCTATCACCGAGGCCACCCCTGGATAGGGTTTAGAGATGGGCTGACAACCCATTCTTGTAAAAAGTCAAGAAACCCGGAACAAAAGCTCAACAACGACGACCACGCAAATGTTTAGCTGATTATTCTTTGGGATCCTGAAATGTACGCTCCCTGAACAAACTGGGAGCCGTAAAGGCAGGTCAAGAATTACAACCTCTGGCTCATCAACGTGTACACCCCGACTGAAGTTAAGGAAGATGCAGTAAAAGACGAATTAAATGCCCGCCTGGAGACACTGTTCAACTCACTTCCAACAAATGACGTCAGAGTACTGCTGGGAGATTTTAATGCGAAAGTTGGAAACGACAGTTGGTATCGGGGAGCTACTAGAAGACATAGCCTCCGTGAGAAATGCAATGATAATGGTCAACGACTTCGCCTGCAGTAGGAATCTTATCGCAGGCTCCACATGTTTTCCACATTGACGCATTCACAAACAGACTTGGAAATTTCCAGACGCACGTACCGTCAACCAAATTGACCACGTCTTCATTTACATACAAAAGGTGGGCGTCGAGTGTATTGGATGCCTGATCCTATCGAGGAGCAAATTGCGATTCAGACCATCACTTGGTGAAGACGATCTATCGGTGTAGAATTTTTTCAGTGCACAAATCGAGAATCAGCCCTCGCAAAATTTTCGCAGTTGGCAAACTCTTGAGCGATGCCACGGACCAGGCATATAGGCTGCATTCATCTAAAAAAAATTTCGCTACGAACGCTACATCCCCTCCACTACACATTTGAGGAGACGCTACCTGTCAACATTTCTTTCGTGATTGAACCGCTACATATGAAATGTCTGACAAACAGGTGACACCGCAAATATTTGACAATTGCCAATTTTCCATCGCAAAACATTTCTTTGGCACATCACGAAACAAGGAAATTTCAAATCAAAGACGAGAAGACAGTGAATTTACGTAGACGGGGATTCTATTTGCGCTTTTGATGTACACAAACGTCACAACGCACATACCAGCTGCGAATTGTCAAATGTAGCGCTACATGCCCAGAGAGCGTAAAAAATTTCTGCTACCAAGGGGAAGTAACCGCTCCGGAGCGGATGGAAGGAGCGGTTGCAATCACGACCGGGAGGGGTTGTAGCGCTACGGAGCGCTCCGTAGTGATCCGGTTAAAACGAGCGTCGTGAATGCACTCTATGCTACATGATATCAGCAAACACGCTTCTGGGAAGAACTTAAAGGTACCATCAAGGAAGTCGCAGAGAAGGTCAAAACACAAAGCCCGTCAAGCGCGAAATTGCTGGTTTGACAAAGAATACAGAAAACCACTTGACGCAAAGAACAAAGCCTACAGACAATATATCCAGTGTACAACTAGAGCCAAAAAAGAAAAATATGGTGAGCTACGGCGAATATGAATAGAATAATTAGTCGTAAGAAACCGAAATACTTTGACGAGCAATTGCTCAAGCTCAACATTAATGAAAGCCTAGCTAATAGAAACACCAAACAAGCATATAGACAAGCTATCAACCCAGGACTAGCCTCTGTAAGGACAAGGATGGAAACATCATAAGCGACACCGATAGCATCAATAAACGATAGGCGTCCTATTTTAAAGAGCTTCTGAATCCAATATCTGAAGTCTTCACACAAGAAGCCCAAATCGATGGAGTTATTATTGATCATGGCCCCACTACACAACCTCGGACAGCAGACGAAGTTGGTCAACCGAAAGTGTTCATATGCATTATTTCGAATGGACACTTGCGGCATGAACGATTTCGGTGCCTCACAAGGAATATCTCAAATTCCCCCTACATATTTGCACACCATCCACATTATGGTAATGCATACTTGTACAAAAATGCTGTACTACACCCGAGCAAAATAGGAGTATATTCATTACATCCACGTTACATACATTCCTCAGGTGTTAACTTTCAATCTCTCAAACATTTTTCTAATAAATTTGTTACATTTCAAGTTTATATAACGGCAAGTGGTCAAGATGCAAGATCACTTTTACTTTCAACAATGCCCACAACAGTAATACACACAACTGCACAACAACGGTCGGAGTATGTTTCAAAGTGTATTGTAAAGTAGATGAAAATGCTGTTCCTTACCCCGGCCACACACTGTGGAACCCGAACATGGTACAAGTGGACAAAAGTGACAAAGATCCGAGTGAAAAGTGATTTCCCCAGCCAGGGCCCCAGAAACTAAAAATATCCCCGAGTTTATGTTCGACAGTGTGTGGCGAGCCTTATAATAGTCTTACAGATTAATCTGCAACTGGTAGCAGCAACAAACGTATGAAATTCCTTTACGCATTGATGGCTTTTCATGTAGAGTGCACATAATTGCATATGGCGAGTGCACAATTATTGTACATTCCAAACGCACCGCTTCTTGTATCCGGTGGCAAAAGTGATTTTTGTCCAATTGTCTGGGGCTGAAAAGAATTAAAACTGATCTAGCAGCGTTCCAGGTTTATATTTGCCTAAAGTACTCGTACATATGGACGACGGCCACGGACCACACGCTGTTGAATACGTTTTAAATATTTCCACTTTATGAACATGATTGAAAATAGAAGTGTTCAGGGAATTGGCATTTAAGGAAAAAAGTGTGAACATATGGTACCCCCACTTTTTTATCCAACATCTATCGCACCCAAATTTGATGTAAAATAAAAGCCATAATTAATTGCTAATTTGTTGCTCTATTCCGGAATTTATTGCTCCTGCCGAATTGCCAGGATAATGTTTTTTGTATGGTGGTGCTAGCGTAACGTTACGCTATAACGGGGGCTTTTAGAACAACTCCGTCAGCCGGATTGGACATGGTGCTCGGCTTGCTACCTCTGGATATTTGCGGCGATCAGCTGGCGGCTAACACGGCTTTACGCCTTCGCGAAACTGGCCAGTGGCGCATGTTGAGTTGTGGACACTCAACTTTACTGGGCAACTTAGATCTCCCTGCGGAGATTGATTATACTTGTGCAAAATACGTTTTTGGCCGGAAGCATACCAGTTTGATTCCGTCGAGGGATCTATGGGGTGTTAACACGCTCATGACCGCCGACTCCATGGTCATCTACACGGATGGCTCTAGGACCGACGGCGGAGTTGGGGGTGATATCTATTCGGAAGGATTGGGAATTAATTTGTCATTCCGTCTTCCCAACTTCTGCAGTGTCCTGCAGGCGGAGGTTTCGGCAATCGTGGAAGCTCTGACCTGGCTGGGAAATCATGTTGTGACCACGAGGGACGTTACTATTTACACGGACAGTCAGGCTGCAATTCGATCACTTGAATCCGTCCTGACCACATCGAAAACCATCGCGAACTGTCGTTTAGCCCTCAGGGAGATGGGTGGTTTTTTCAACATTACGCTCTGCTGGATACCGAACCATTGTGGCTTCGCAGGCAACCGCGAAGCGGATGAGCTGGCTCGAGAGGGGACAACCGGAGTTATTGACGGGGACCGTGTAAACATCAAAATGCCTGCCTCATCGTGCAAACTTGTCATCAAGGCCACCGCGGTTGACAGGGCGAACATGAGATGGTTAAATGGCGATACGTGCCAAACAACGAAGTCAATTTGGCCGAAACTTGACCCTAGTCGTTTCGTCACACTGCTTTCACTGAACAGGAAACACATTGGCGGAGTTGTGGGGGTTATTACGGGGCACTGTCCTATAGGAGAGCTTGCGTGGAGGCTTCGTATTCCTCACAATTACTTTTGCAGGAGCTGTGATGATGTGGATGAGGAAGAGAGCGTTCTCCATCTTCTTTGTCCCTGTCCGGCCCTGACTGAGAGGCGGAGGAAATTTCTGGGTTCCTGGTTTTTCCGGGAACTGGAGAACCTAAAGGATACTAATGCAGCTCAATCGCTATATTGCAGGCACAGGCTGGTTTTGTTGCCTAGGTTTAATTAGGTGACTTTGGTGGTATCACAACGGACCCAGAGGTGGTCCAAGTGTGCTGTGCGGTAGCAAGGCAGCCCCTTTACCTAACCTAGTTGATTTTGAGAATGGGCAAGATCCTATCTTCCCTATATAGTTATGCTAAAAAGACATCACTCATTTCCCTACAAATGTTCTTTCATCGACTAAATGTTGCCACACATTATCGCGTAGAACCACGACCGAACCGACCGTTCAGTTTCGGAGAACGGAACGGAAAAAAAAAATTCCGCAAGTTCTATGATATTCACGGTTCGATGGAAATTCGGTCGTGGTTCTGCTCGATCATGTAAGCGACCTTAACTTCTGATCAAACTGACCGTATAGGAAACACACTTTCAATGCATCAATGCTGTTGGTTATTTGAAGTTTTGGTGTCACCACTAGGTCTGCACGCGTCTAGGGTATAAACGCCTCGGACTCGGGATTCCGTACAAACAGTACGAATAGAAAAGCTATAGAGAAAACATCCATTAACGAAAAGAAACCGAGAAACCAGCTGGAATCGGTACTGGAGCCAAAGAAGCGCTGATGGTAACTAATTTGAAGAATACTTTAGCAATTAAGGCGAATTATAAAATACGAGTATGTAGCTTTTTAAGTATATCATTTATTAAATGGATGTTATTTTAATAAATTTATTATATTATTAATATAAAAAAAATCTCAAATTTATTCGTTTGATGGTTCTTTCTCTTCTTTTGTCGGAATCAGCTGCTCGTTGAGATGACCGAGCACCTTGATCTGTTGACTTGCCTGGTCCACAAATGACGTCGGATTTGGCACTAGGAACATGATTCATCCTGGAAATCGTACCAGACGGACAGGTAGCCATTCGATTGGCTTCCTCTTAAAGAAGAATCTTCTCGCTGACTTGAGCATCCAATACTATCTTCAGGATAGCAATTTTTGCAGCATTCAAGGTTTCTAAACGCTGAAATCCATCCAGCTCAGCACAAACTAGATCGGAAAATGCTTGGTGTTCGCAGCCGCTTGTTTCCTGCGCTTTCAGCATATTTGATGCAGTGTCAAATGCCGTTTGCGCTGCTTCGAACAATTTATCTAATTTCGGGTCGCTAGGATACTTCTGAATATAAAAAATAAGAATTACCTATAAACATTATTTCAAATAAATAATATTGTAAAATAAATACTTGGTTTAAATTTACTCACCACACGTTTTTTTGCTCGGGCCGACGGCTTTGGCACCGCTTAAGTTACCAGCATATACGGCACGCGACATCAGCGCAGCTACGGGAATCAGCAGACGTGGCCATGCCTCTCTCCAAATCCGCAAAATTTATGTTAAACGTGCCATACACACACCGATCGATCGGCCGATCCGTCGCCCGAAATCGATATCGGCCGATGGATCGGCCTGTGTATGTGGAAATCGCACCGATCGGCCGATCAATTTTGATCTGCCGATATTTTTGTGCGATTTTCGTGCGATCGATCGGTGACGATCGATTGGATAGTGTATGTGATTATCGCAAGCGAATGTCAAATTACCAAATTATTAAATTATGAAATTTCAAGGATTCTTATGATTTAAATGGCACTGCAATTGAAATATCAAATATGTGGTATACGAAAATACCACACACATCCAAATAGTTAAAAAAAATGAATCTAGGTTGGATTGTGAACATTTATCGCGGACATTGCGATATCAATTTTGGCTTTGGCGGCGTTTGAACGAATTGACTGTCAATTGCCGTGCTACAAGTAGAACGTGCTTATGTGACTTGTGATAAAAATCGTCGAAAATCATTCTTTATGTGCGCCATCGGCACATTTTTTCCTGTTTGGTGCAATCCAATATTAATAAACCTTCGCTGCGAATATTTGTCGCGGGAATTACGAAATTAATTTGTCTTTGCCATCGTATACTTTGGAAATTGGAAAATCGTGCACATTTTCTTCGGCAGGTCAAGTCCCGTGCTACAAGCAGGACGTATTTTGTGACTTGCGTGATCAAGTTATTCGAAAAGCGTCATTTGTGTGCGCCATCGGCACACTTTCTCTACTTTAGTGTGACTTATTATCAACCTGCATTTTGTGCCGTGAAATCTCAGCGACGGATAGCAGCTGACATCCTACCTTCTAACAAACCCAGCGCTTTCAGCGGAGTCCGTCCAGCGGGCCCCCGGCATGTTGCCGCGTGGTGCAAGGGACCACATTTTTTTATCGAAAGAAACCCCTTCAAGGATGTCGCAGAATGTATAACACCGAAAATTGAAACCGGGATGTCGCAGAATATATAACACCGAAAATTGAAACCAGGTCAAGTTCTGTGCTGCAGGCAGGACGTATTTTGTGACTTGCGTGATCAAGTTCTTCAAGAAGCGTCATTTATGTGCGCCATCGGCATACTTTCTCTACTTTAGTGTGACTTATTATCAACCTGCATTTTATGCCGTGAAATTTCAGCGACGGATAGCAGCTAATATCCGACACAAACTTTGCAAAATCGAAAGAAACCCCTTCAAGGATGTCGCAGAATATATAACACCGAAAATTGAAACCAGGTATGACAAAATCAACGGCATATACACCTATATAATAGAATTAAGTGTTAAGAAATTATACATAATAAGAAGGAAGGCCGGTTAAATCCTAGTGGGCTTTACTCATAAGTACACGGTAAAGCCGGGTATGTTTTATATTTTTTGATAATGATGACCTTACCTGTGCCTATCTCGGTATATATGAACTATAATTATCGTCATAAACTAAACTGAAAAAAAAAACAACAACCAAAAATAAAAAAAAAAAAAATAATAATACTCCTAACAGGGATCATAATTAATTTTATGCTGTTACGAATGGCTCTGTTTTGATAAAAAATATAGATGCTAATTCCGAACGGTAACACTCTTAAAACAAGCTTAAGGCCACAATATACCCAGCACTAAATAATACTAATTGATCTTGTCATTAAAGATCTTAGCAATTGTTTTCTAGACAATTAATTGATTTAAAAAAAAACCCCCATCTTTTCCATTTCTCTAAACGAATGAAAACTGCTCGCAAAAGAGCCACATTTGGAGAGACGCCAATAATGGCAAACAATAAAATACAAATTTTAAGCAATGATGTCATAAAAATGGCTGAGCCACAAAATCCTAACGAAGATCAGCAGCTTCCTTTCCCTCCCCCCCCCCCCTCTTTTGTCTATGAAACCAACAGCGCCTTGGGCAACGCTGCAGTTTCTGACACCATCTTAATAGAAGATGAGTGCTCATCCAATGAGATGTACGATCTTAATGATCCTAACTATTCATACACCTGTAAGCCTCCTGCTCCGGTTAATGAAACGCCCAAAGGGCAATTTCCTAACTCACAAAGTTACATACTCGAGGACACAAACAACTTCAAGCCTGCGACAGGAAAGCTTGTCGCCAAAAAACCTTATAATGCTGCGCCTGACAATAGAGATAAAATTATCAACTCTAACCGCTTTGAAATGCTACAACATGAAGAAAACTATACGAACCCCCCCCCCCCCCACTCGTGCCTAGGAGGGATTGGTGCCCACCTATCATTAATAAAATCAAAGCACGAACCATCAAAATTATGATGGACGAAACCCCCAATTCTGACTATAGAGTAACACACTACTCTGAATATAGACATAAGCTCATAGTGGCTGATATCAACACCTACAGTAAGGTGATGGATATTTTAAAAACCACTCCGGCCGAGGGCCATTCTTACACACCTACGGCACTTAAAAAATTCCCGATTATAATGAGAGGCTGTGGAGCCCAGTTCCTTGCAGACGAAATCAAAGAGGATATTCTATCTAAAAGACCGGAGCTCAAGCAAGATTCGTTCTCTATTGCGAACCTTATCACTGTATGGTCTAAAAGTAATGATGTCACACTCCCCTTTTTCAAGTTGACATTCAACACCGAAGAGGAAAGGAAAAGTGTCCTTTCCCTCCGATACGTCATTAATCAGAGAGTGTGGTGGGAGAAACCCAAAAACAATAATGTCCTACAATGCTTTAAATGTCAAAGGTTCGGGCATGTAGCAAATAATTGCGCATACTCCCCTAGATGTGTTGCCTGTAGCCTGGAGCATCAAGGGCTTGATTGCCCGAGACGCACTGATCCAGAGCTCAAAAACAATACCCCTCCACGCTGCGTACTATGTAATGCAGAAGGACACCCAGCAATGGGAAAACGTAATTCCTGATGTTTCTTACTCGGACGCAATTAGAGCCGGTACTTAAAACCAAAATGAGTTGTCCAACCTTTTTACTGAATGCAAAAAAATGCTAGGTTTCAGTTTTAGTACCCTAATTCAAAAAACCAAGGACTTTTGGGTCAGATACAGAACCCTTAGTGCTGAAGACTTTTCTTTCATTTTAAATATTACTAACAATGTTTAAAATATTCAATTTAAATATTAACTCCCTGATTTCTACGGACAAACGGATTGCTCTTGAGCAGTTGTTGGATAAACACAAACCCCACATTGCGTTCATTTCTGAAACTCTCCTCAACTCTGGACATAGAATAGTTATAAAAAACTATGGCATAATTAGGAACGACTCTTACCGAGGAACAGCTATCCTTTATAGAAACAACCTCAGGGTTTGCGAAAACAACATTAATACTGTAAGTAATGACATCAGCGGCACCTTTGCCACCATAAGCTTTAAACAGCAATATGGCGCCAACTTCAAAAAAATCCTTATTGGCTCCGTGTATGTTAAAAGCAACATAGGGCCTGCAATATGATGACGGCTCTTAAACTACTCGCTAATATGATGGCAGACTTTGAATAATATATAATATAATGAAAATATATCTACTCATACTCTAAATAGATAAACCAACTGGCCGTGATACACAAAAATGTATAGGATAAATCCCCTAGAATATAAGTAAAAAAAAAAAAAACATGTAAACATGAATATGTATTTAGTTTATATTATTATTAAAATTTATACTCTACTTTACAATAATAAACCATTAGGCCTTGATACACTAAAATGTAAATAATAAAAATTTCTAGAATCAAAGCTTTAAGAAAAAATCTATATAAAAAAAAAAAAAACAACGGCGAAAATGAATATGTATTGCTGTTATAGTACTTAAAAATTACGGCAGATTGGATGGCAGATTTTGAACAATCCAGCCACATCGGCGTATAAATCTGACTGTATATAAAACTATATCTGCGCATACTCTAAAACGATAAGCCAACCTGCCTTCGATGCACAAGAATGTAAATATAAATGCAAATATAAAGGTCCATAATAAAATTCCTAGAATCTAAGTGAAAGAAAGAAAATAAATAAATAAAAAAACAAAAATCCTGTGATCATGAATATATATTTATTTAAACATACCGATGTACAAAACTAGATGTATAAACATAACTATATCTATCCATACTATAAAAGGATATACCAACCGGCCTTCGATACACAAAAATGTAATACTGCTTCAGTTATATTGAACTTATAACAATAAATTTTTATGCATATGTCCTACTACCTTGCAAACATGTATGTACGGTTTAACCTGAAAACAATGAAAGATGTGATAACGAAATCTAGATTATTTATTTTCCTTTTATTTTCTATATATTGAACTAACCGTACAGAAGAAATGTGACTGGCACACAGCGTGAAGCTACAATTTCAACTCAATCTTTTGGATTACAGAAACGGAGGCAATTCTTGAATCTATAGCCCTAGAACTCAGTACCCTCCCTCTCTGTAGTTCAAACAATAGAGTTAAGTTTTGTTTTGTTTGTACCGAAAATATTTAATTTATAAGTTATTTAGTTTTAAGGCCTATTTGCTCTTTATAAGAGTCAACACCTGTTTAGCCTATGAGCAATGGCTATTTTCTCTTTATATTAAAACATCTATCAGAGATTGGCAAACAAATTGAAATTGTCGAATTATATGCTATATATATATATATATTCTGACAAACTGCGACTGTCAGAAGTCCAACATCATTAAATAATAAGTGACATACATTGTAATCTTGAAGTCTCAATAAAGAAACTTGAAACTTGTGTGCAGTGGAGATCGGCAGATATTTTGTGGCGATCCATCGGCCGATCGGTCGGGCGACGGATCGGATAATGTATGGCGGCTATTAGATACGCCTTCCGTTTCGTTGTTGACATTCAGAAGGAATTTGAGATCACCAAAACACCATAGCTTCGGCATGTAGACTTCGTCTGCGGCCGCTCCCATCTTCATTATCTGTCGCTGCCGCATTCTCATTTTTTCCCTCTGTAGTTGTCTACGGAGTCTCCTCCATTTAGTCTTAATTGCATCGATCGTTATTCCGGGCTTTATATCTGACAGCCCTTCTCTAATTTTATTATAAGACTGCAGTCTTTTATGTCTTTTCATAATGTCAGGGTGCTTCCATTGATATAGTAGCGGGCACTCTCTGTACAAAGCGATCAGCTTCCGAGTCTGCTCTATTGTCCAACCCTCTGACATTTTTAAAACTGTTTCTCCTCACAATCTCGAATACAAGTGATAATCTTACAAACTAAACATGGTATTTATGTCGAACAAATTAAATTATTTGCGACAAACAGGACCATTACTAAAATATTATTCCAAACAAATTGAGATTTAATCTAACCATAATTACCTATAATTTTTACACGAAGGATGACGACCATTTGCTCGTTAGATGGATCATAAAAGTTTGGAATTGAAAACAGGGAGTTTCCCTGTATCGTATTTTTTTATGATCGAACGGATATCCAGTGTCTATTCTTCACACGCGTCACACTCTACACGATTTTCCATATAATTGCTTCTTCTTAATGATCGCATTTTTACCCATTTATCAACGACGGATGAATATGCATGTGTTTCACCTATAATTTGAAATGTTACACGGTTTGCAAAATTTTGACGCCAAAGAAAGAAACCTTTTGGTTCGCTTCCTCGAGCAAATGCGGACTTTGAGTCCTTAATTTCGCTCCTGTGTGTTTTTATGTCCATTCAGTCCTTCAGCTACTATTATGTCACTTATGTATGTTCAGAGGATTGCGAAAATTCATATGCTAGATCTGCTTTCCGTTTCACTTTATGTCGAAGAAAGTCCTTTCGCCCCGAGCAAAGGACTCAGAGTGCCCTCAACAGTACTGGAGTTAGAATACACATTGACTTTAGCGTGGCGAAATGGACCTTCTTGTACATAAAGCGGTATATGGTTGTCACGGTATTCGAGGTGAAAGGAGAAGTGATTCGATGTGAAAGGAGAAGTGTATTGAAGTGTTGGTGAAAGCGTGTTAACCCTTTGGTGTAGAGAAAAGGACCTTTTGGGCATAAAGTAGGATATGGGTGTCGCATGATTCAAGGTGAAAGGAGGAGTGCACAGGGGCTGAAAGTATTTCAACCCTTGATGAGGCGAAAAGGACCCTTTTGCACCTGAAGCAGAACATGGGCAATATGGTTTTCGCGTGGTTTGAGGTGAAAGGAGGAGTGCACAGGAGTATCGGTGAAACCATTTTAACCCTTTGAAATTGAGAAATAGACCTTTTTATACATGAAGCAGTAAAAATTTGAGATCCAAATACGCTTTGCGATGGCAAAATACGGTGTTTCTACTCGCTATATAATCGAGTAAAATATTTTTTTATAACACAGAGTATTCGACTTCGGCAAAATTACTGTGTCCGCGTGGCGCTCAGACAGTGGAATTAAAAGAAGTCATATTATTTTGACAGTAAATTAATTTTGGTGTGAATTAGTGCAACCACAACTCGGTTTTGGATCGAAGAGTTTTCTAAGAAGAAGAATAAGTAAATTTTCTATGTTAATTATAACCTAGAGCATAAAATATATAGTATTATAGTGTTTACAAAAAGGTCTCCTTCGCCTGAACTCTTTCCTCCTTGCCTCTCTCCACTACATTCAGACCTAGCTACTATCCACACCTCCTAAAAGCTCAAAAACGCCCCAACTCCAAAATCATCTTTGTGAATTTGTATTAATCTATAACAAACTGAGAATATGAAGACTATATAAAGAACGAAAATCAGCTTAAATTTTTGGTACCCGTTTACACACTGTGATATACAATATTACACGCACCACAAAAATGTTCCCTCGGCTGTCAAATAATTTGTTGTGATTTTCAATGAGTGCGTTCAGAAGGTGGCAAAAGAGCAGGAACCGCTCGCGAGCAGCTCCGCAACTGCTCGCGAGCAGCTCCGGAGCTGCTCGGTTTGGAGTCTGCACCTGCTGAACGCTACTTCACCAGCTGACAAATCGACCAGCTGAAAGCTGACGATGACAATTTTAGGCGTCAAGTGCCGAAAATTGGAAAATACATGAATCCCACGCTGTCCATTACAAAAATCACGAACAACGAGAAAACAAATTCAAAAGCACCCGAAAACCAAAGAACTAGAAGCCGAAAACGGCGAAAACACAACAACATATTTGATAACTGTCAAAACTCGAAACTCGCAACATGAGCGTGAGGTTGAAAAAGAAGAAATGTGAGCAGAAATATTTCTTGCTCGGTGAAATTTGATCATGCTCACCCGAGCAGAAGTTGCTCAGTCACTTCTGAACCCGCTCGTTCTGAACATGTTCGCTGAGTGGAAGTTGCTCATTTCCTTCTGAACGCACACAATCATTCCGCAACCGAGGAAGCACCAGCTGATAGGAGAAAGTAGGCAATGAAAAAAAATATATTGGGCTCATTCACAAAACATTGAGCAGCTACGTAGCGACATCTCCCCTCCATGTCACACGGAGCGACTGCTCCCCGTCACAACCGTCACACACCTGTTTTGTGAATACACCGGCTACATATCGAATTTGAGACAATCAGCTGACATGGCAAATGTCTAAATACAAATATCTTTTATGAAAGCTATTTTCAAAGAACTTTTATAGTGTAATAGCCGCCTAAGAAAAGATTTGCGACATGGACGTTGCTTGTTTCAACTACTTTTCTAATATGCTTGCACACCTTCCCCCTTTAGCGGCTAATATCATTCATAAAAGTTCTTTTGAAATATCGTTCGTCAAATATATTTGTAAAAGAACTTTTATAGTGTAATAGCCGCCTAACAAACGGCTAACGGCTGTCTGTTTAAATTGTTTGGTTTGGCCGGGTTATATTTTACAAACATACAATTAATTGAAACACCACTCACCTTTTAATTGTAATTTTGCTGCATAATTCCCGTAAAATAACACGCAGGACGTTGTGTTGTCAAACACTCAAACACTCAATCAAATGACATATGACGCGCGCATCATCTGTGATGCGAATTGTGAAAACAAAAATGTATCACGCTCCAAGCCAAGGGAGCGTGGAAAATTTTCGCTCAAAAGGAGAAGTAGCCGCTCAGTAACGGCTCCATGGAGCGATTGAATTCACCAGACATTGGGACAGTAGCACTCCACAGCGCTCAAGAGGGGAAGGACCGCTCAGGGAGCGATGATGATTCCTGAATGCAGGCATTGTACAATAAAAACCCGACACAAATTGCAACTTTCAGCCAGATAATTTGACAAACGAAGAAAGGAAAAAAATGTTTCCGAAACACGTGTAGATTGTGTGTGGTGATAGCCTCTCTTCAATACATGCTTCATACTCTCAGATAACAGCACTCATTGCTAATAGGATGATGTTGCAGACGCGTTGGATTGCAATGGGCACATAACGGGTCAATTTCAATTCGGCTCGTCTGCGACACTATGAATGCACCGTTTTGAAGCCACAAACCTCGTGAAAATTTGTTGTTAGCTGATAGTCGGAACGGATTAGTTTTCTATTTTTTCCGTTTCTTTAAAGTTTTTATAATGAGTAGTTCAAGTGATGAAGAGGACGTTATTATGTTTTACTATTACCGTCAAATGAAAAGAAGGACAAAGCAAGTTTTTTATGAAGGATAATAAGCAAAATAAAATATTAATACGTGTCATGTCACATAGGAGAAAAACATGGGTGCATCCGTATATTGAACGCACTATTGGGTGTCGATTGTTCGTTGCAGCTACTTAGTTGCAAGAGAGCGATGCAACATTTCTGGCATTCTATAGAATGTCAAAACAAACATACGTTGGGCTCCTAAAGTCGCCACCCATGAACGAGCACAACCACGACCAAACTTCCGTCGAACCATAAAATATCATAGAACGGTGGAAATAGGGGGATTTTTTTTTTCCACACATTCTATGAAATTGATGGTTCGATGTAAGTTTGGTCGTGGTTGTGCTCGTTCATGGGTGGCGACCTTTAGGCTTATAGCTCCTGCTATCCATTATGTGGATACAAATATGAGGCAATGTGTAACTCCAGAAGAAAGAATAATCATAACATTGAGGTATGTTTTTTTAAGAAGTATTAAATATACAGAGTTTAGTAGTTTATTATTTAGTAGAAAATTACATTTGGCAGATAAAGCATCTTTAAGTGGCAGGTTCGGATGGATCGATACGTGGAACCTGAGTACCCACCACTTTACAAGAGGGATTCACTTGGTGTTTGCCCATTATCCCCTTAACTAGCATCAGTGATTTTTTGTTGTATGTCAAAAGTTGTAGATCATACATTTCAAGGAGATATTTTCCGCTACATATACACGAAGGTCCATTTCGCCATGCCAAAGTGTTAAAATGCTTTCACCAGCACTCCTATGCACTCCTCCTTTTACCTCGAATCACGCGAAAACCATACTGCCCATGTTCCACTTCATGTACAAAAGGGTCCTTTTCGCCTCACCGAAGGGTTAAATTGCTTTCACTAGTACTCCTGTGCACTTCTCTTTTCACTTGGAATCACGCGACAACCATATTGCCCATGTTCCGCTTCAGGTGCAAAAGGGTCCTTTTCGCCTCATCAAGAGTTAAAATACTTTCCGCTCCTGTGCACTCCTCCTTTCACCCCAAACCACGCAACACCCACATCGCCAATATCCCGCTTCATGCCCAAAAAAGTCCTTTTCACCTCACCAAAAGGTTTATTATGCTTTCATCTTGAATCACCCGACACCCATATACGAATACACCACAATTTCTTTGAACATATTTTTCAATTGAACAAATGCATCCATAAACTTTTTTTCTGGTGTCCGACGTCGACGCCTTTTCTCGTTCCAAGTAGTTTGCATGGTTCGAGACGCACAGACGAGTACATCGATTCGATTACGCGCCGACCAATGTACGACCCGTGTGCGGATCTCCATACATTTGCTTTGGAAGTGGAGTTCGAATCGCAGACGAGCCGATTACGAGACGAGTACGAGACGACCCGTGTGCGGACGGCCTTATTATTTTAACCGTATATATATAAAACTGGCTTCGCACTTCTTCATACAAAAATTTGTTGGATTTTGAACTGGTAGATTGTGAATCGGTTTCAAACCGCACTTCCCTCCCAAATAGGTAGCGTCCCAAAAAATACCTGCAAGCCTACCTCCAACAACCTACTCTAGACAACCTTCCCACATCAAGTCACCAAGAAGAAGACACCCTATTCGAATCGTGTTTTGTTTTTCTTTTCTTCAGTCCGTCGCGTGAAGTTTTCTTCTGAAAATGAACAGCTACAAGCAAAAACTCGCATTGTTCCTGCTACTCCTTGAGACAAGAAATATAGGAAAAAAATACCGAAGATACAGGTATGTTCAATTAGTGCGCAATCATCACAAATCGTTGAAAATGGCGTTGGTCAAAGCCGTGGAGCCTGACATTTTGTATAGTCAGCTAGGTTTGTGTTGCAGTTGTATCGCCAAATGACTCCGAAAATTTGTAATTGTGTCCAGAATTAAATTCCCATTTCGTCCTCCGAGCGATGGATTCGATAGTTCGGGAATCACTGCTCCAGAGTAGTGCATTTTTGTATATGTTCTTGTTCGGCAAGGGAGGAATTTTGCAAAGGTTAGTAAAAACGGAAAGTGGTTCGTTCGCGTCAGTGGGCGTCCAGTGACATAACCTAGATCTTTGCGCATTTTGACGTTTGTATGATTTATGATGGTGGTGTAACCACTGTGTGGAACAGGGCAGGTGTTTTGTACGTGGTAGAAAAATGTTTTCTTTGCAATTCCCCGTTTTCGGTGAATAGTTGACTGTAAAATGGTGTTTTTTGCAAGTGCTCTGGTTTTTGCACTTGCCGCGGGCTTTCTTGATCTGAAAAAGCAACGGTGAGTAGCGAACTGGCTGGAAAGTGGACAGTGTTGTCAGGGATTATTTGATGGCGGTGGTTACGTTATATGTTAATGCGAGGAGGCCTAGTAATGTTTGTCCTGTGATGTCGATATGTTTAAATTATAGGAGTGTTGAAATGAATGTATAATGTGAGTTTGTCCGTAATCGCAAATGAGATCCTTTTTCTTACTTCCATTCTATGAATCGACTACATGCATATTACAAGCAAAAGGAAACATCATCTTTTCGCTGCGTAAAAAGTATTATTGTCCCCTGTCTCATTAATGGGACTAGACTCGACACTTAAGTTCAAGTGACGTAGGCAATGGTCTCCTCAGATAACATTCTCAAGCACGGCTTCACTGCTTCATAATATTCGATAGTCACCTATCACTCTAATATGGTGAGATAATTCGGTCCCTCACTTTTCTCTCTCTCTTTTGTAAATTTTAGGGTGGTTTACAGTATTTGCGGCGCGCAATATCATGAGTCTATACTGCCAATTGCCAAATTAAAACAATTTGCCGCTTGAAGAACCGGGAAGGAAAAGTATTTACCTTTTTTTTTCTATCTAAGAACAGGGTTAGCTTGCCACTGCGTGATTATTAACATCTACTTTGACCGATTAGCCTTACTTCCTTCTTCCTTAAAACCATGGAAAAGTTGCTTGATTTGCATATCAGGCACAAGATGGAACTGTCGAGCCCCCTACATCGTATGCAATTCGCGTACACGAAGGGTAAGTCAAAAGTAACCGCCTTGCATAGCCTTGTCAGTACAATCGAAAAGTCCCTCAGTGAAAAGGAAATCGCGCTGTGCGCGTTTCTTGACATTGAGGGGGCTTTCGATAATACCGGCTACGAGTGCATTTCCAGAGCACTGGAACTCAGGGACATCCCGCCCGCTACCATTGCATGGATAGATGCCATGCTCCGGGGACGGGATATTCACTCAACTCTAGGCAGTACATCCATTTGCGTGAATGCCGTAAAGGGTTGTCCACAAGGTGGCGTTCTGTCACCCCTTTTGTGGTCCCTTGTCGTGGACGAGCTGATTTCCATGCTTAATGAGCGCGGTTATCTTACTATCGGATACGCGGATGATTTAACTATCATAGTCAGGGGTAAATTCGAATCTACCATCACTGAGGTGATGAGGTCGGCCCTTGACATAGTTCTACAGTGGTGTGTGGCTGTGGGCTTACATGTAAACCCACAGAAAACTGTCGTTGTGCCGTTCACACGAAAACGAAACATAACATTGCATCCAATTTCGTTAGGCGGCACGACCTTAGATTATTCCACTGAAGTTAAATGTCTCGGGATAACTCTAGACTCGAAACTCACCTGAAATACTCACATAGATAATGTACTTGGCAAAGCCACACGCACAATGTGGGCTTGCAGAAGTTTCTTTGGACGGACATGGGGGCTCACCCCAAAGATAATTGAGTGGTTATACACCATGCTGGTGCGGCCTATGGTGACCTACGCAGCGCTTGTGTGGTGGCCGAAAACTCAGCAATCTTCTGTCTTACTGAAGTGCAATAAGCTTCAACGCCTTGCCTGCCTTGGCATCACTGGAGCTATGCGCACTTGTCCTACGCCAGCCCTGGAGGCGATTATTGGACTTACTCCGTTGCATATATTCATTCAAGAATCAGCAGCTCTAAATGCTCTCAGACTTCGTTTAACTTCCGACGTGCGTAGTGAAGAAAGCGGTCACATGAGCATTCTGAATCAAATTCCTGACGTGCAGATTTGCTTGAGATCAGATTACATGATCACGGAAGTTTGCTTCGGCAGAAAATATTCAGCCCTCATCCCTAACCGCTCTGAATGGGTAAATGGCACACCCTGTCCAGACCCTAGATGTATCAAGTGGTTCACCGATGGGTCTAAAACGGAACAGGGTGTTGGTGCAGGTGTCTTTGGACCCAACACCAGGATTTCGATCGCAATGGGAGCCTCGCCCAGCGTTTTTCAAGCTGAGATCCACGCCATTGAGATCTGCGCCAGGGTAATCATGGAAACTGGACTTCGCGGCGCTCACATTGCTATCTACTCAGACAGCCAAGCAGCTATAAAAGCGCTCTCCTCATTTAAGGTCTCTTCAAAACTGGTGAAGGAGTGTTACAATCTCCTTCAACTGTTGGCAACCAAAAACCGAGTCTTCTTGTCTTGTGTGCCAGGCCACCAGGGCATTGAGGGGAACGAGGCTGCGGATGAACTTGCTAGACAAGGATCATCCAGTCGTTTCGCCTTACTGTGGCTTTGGACTGGCCTCGGCCAAACTGCGGATCACAGATTGGTTTGCACGATTGCGTCAACAGTACTGGAATAACCTTCCAGGGCTTCGTCAATCAAAGGAGCTGATAATGCCCTTCAGTCACAAGGGTACTACTCAAATGAGTAGAACCCACCTAAGACTCCTAGTGGGGTACTTATCTGGCCATCACCTGGTCAGATATCACCTGAACAAGATGGGTCTGTCAAGCGAGACTGAATGCCGTCTTTGTCTGGAAGACGTGGAAACGACCAAGCACATCTTGTGCGAATGTCCCGCCATCGCGCGTTTTAGGATGTCACTCCTCGGGCAGGCTACTATCAGCACTGCAGAATTCAGGTTGATTCCTGCTAAAGACTTACTGCCCTTTATTAGAAGGGTGGACGGTCTTTTGGATTAATGAGCTACGGCACAATAGATCTTTATGGTCGCAGTGCCTTCCTGCTGGGAAAGTAGCTCGAATTTTTATATCTATCTATCTAACATCTACTTTTGGACTACAAACTACGCGTATTCTTTGTGTGTTGTCTCCTATTGCGGTCAATGTTACTCGTACGTTAACGTTAGAAATCACGAGCGTATCGGGTGTTGCTGGGCTAACGGCTTGGCATCAATATTTTGTAGTTTTGTTTCGGTCCTGATGTCCCTGCGTTAAATTTTTATCGGGCGAGATGTGCGATACATTAATTGGTACGTTTATGATGAAGGCCAACAGCTGTTCTTCCTCACCCCGCCATTCCTGAGAACTCACCTGATCTGCTTTCATACATCGCCTGCAGCCATTTGGAAGCATTATTTTCGCTTCGAGTTTCTTTTTCATGGCTTTTAATTGAAACGGTAACGATTTCAGTTACTTTCCATTTCCACCAATCGCAAATCGCGGGGAGATAGGACTAGACGCAACACTACATTCAAATACTTACACAAGCATATACGTAGAAATCCGAGTACAGCTAACTAGGGAGGAGTATGGCCTTATCGTAAACAATAAACTTGCCAGCAGGCGCCCGGAGTATGTACGGTCTTTAACTAAAAGTCCTGTTAGGGCATTTAGTGCAATATGTCCCCTCGGAAAATCCCCCAGAAAATCGAATCACATCAATCACAGTTAAGGGCGGCGAATCGGAACGGCTGTAGAGACTTTTACAGCCAAATTATTGGGTGTACAACTTTGCTTCCGCCGTTTTTTTCCTGGGGGAATTAAAAGCTTAATTGTCAAAAATTACTTACAGATGTATTATTCAAAGTACTGTCCATCGCTAGCGACAACTTTCACCCATCTCTCCGGCAATTTTCGGATTCCATCTCGGAAAAAGGAGGCGTTTTTCGACGCGATCCATGATTGGATCCATTTTTCGACTTCCTCGTACGAACGAAAATTCTGATCAGCCAGGCCGTGCGCCATGGAACGAAACAGATGGTAGTCGGAAGGAGCGATGTCTGGGGAGTACGGCGGGTGTGGCAAGATTTCCCATTTCAGGGTTTCCAAGTATGTCTTGACCACTTTTGCGACGTGTGGCCGAGCATTGTCATGCTGGAGGATGACTTTGTTGTGTATCTCTTGGTACTGTGGTCGTTTTTCCTTTAATGCTCGACTTAAACGCATCAATTGCTTTCGGTACCGATCTCCTGTGATAGTTTCATTCGGTTTCAGTAGCTCGTAGTATATCACACCGAGCTGGTCCCACCTTCCGATTCTGCCTTTGAAGCAGTTGTTCGCATGCCAATGATCGCCGTTCAATATCTCTCGGTTTTAACTCGTACAGAACTCAATTTCCTTGTTTCTGAATCCATGGCCTTGAGGCGTTTCGAGATGGCTTACTGAGTCACTCTCAGTGATTCAGCGAATTCTTCTTAAGTTTGGCACGAATCTTCATCGAGCAGTGCTTCCAATTCGTCGTCTTTGAAAAAATTTTCTCTCCCACCACCATGTTTGTCCTCGACATTGAAATCGCCACTTTTAAAACGTTGAAACCACTCAGAACATGTTCTGTCACTCAGAGCAACCTCACCGTAAGTATCTGAGAGCATTCGATGAGCCTCAGCTGCAGTTTTTTTTTTCAAATGGAAGCAGATGATCAAAACTTCCCGCAAACATTTTGAATCACGAATCTTATTAAAAACGCGAACAACTTTAACTAATGCGGGAATGTCGATACTTTCACAGACGTCCAAACTCACTTTGTGACACTTTTGAACTACGTATTTTGACCAGGCCTCACCGATGCAGCCGTCTGTCGGAAAACGGCGGAAGCAAAGTTGTACAAAGTTGTAATAGATAGACAACTTCTGAATAGGCTAGGCCGATTGATCCCGATGCGAGATGCGTTGGATTTAATTACAGGATAAGACCTTTTGTCTTGTTACTGGTGGTTATGGGGTATAGCGCGTCAACTGTTCCATGTGACCCAGTTGACGTTTCGATGGCATAAATTGGTTTCGGAGAATGCAGTTGCAGCATGCACCTCCTCACCGTGATCTTTAGTCCAATCGTGCTCCTCGTCCTTCTCAAGATCCTAAACCATTCCGCTAAAATTCAGAACTTTAAGCTATGTTTAGACACTAGAGAAAAAGTGGTAGAGCTCTACCAAAAAAAATCATTGCTCTACCAAAAAAAATCATTGCTCTGCCAAAAAAAAAAAAAATCATTGCTCCACCAGAGCGTTCAGACGAGATTGTGTCTCTACCGCAATTTCGTTCTACGTAAACTCTGTAGACTCTTTTTTAGTAGAGCTCTACATTAGAGCTCTACCAGGTGTTTACATAGTCTACATATTTTTCTCTCTGGAAGATATTATTTTAGTAGAGCGTTAAAGCACATTCTGAAAATAAGTCAGTTTGATTGAAATTGCCCTTGCGTGAAGTTTTGAAAAAAAAAGTGTTACAGACAAGTTGCGGCTTCTACTGTTTTGTATTTGCTGTTAAGTGAGGAAAAGGAGAAAAAAGTCGAGAGTGGGTGAGGAAGTGAATAGAAAAAAATACAGATTTTGGAATTTATACGCAATTATTGAGGGAGTTAAAAGCTGAGGATTCAAAAGCTAGAAAGAATTTTTTGTGCGTATGTCACATTCAGGATTTCAGTTTACTACTGGAAAAAGTGACTCCACTAATCCAAAAACATGATACATACATGTAAAAATCCATTAGTGCTGGTGAAAGAGTGGCCGTAACTTTGAGATTTTGGTTACAGGTAAATGCCACACACACAAATGGTCCTTCCCAGCAAACAATTTCGTATCATTTGGAAGATAAATTGCCCAAATAATACGATGGCGATTCTTCCATGCGATAAATTTATAGATTATTTGTCGCCTTTTCAATAATTAGGGGATATCCCTCAGGCGAAAGAATCGCAATACGATGGCGATTCTTCCTTACGATAAATTCATAGATTATTTGTCGCCTTTTCAATAATTAGGGGATATCCCCCAGGCGAAAGAATCGCGATACGATGGCGATTCTTCCTTACGATAAATTCATAGATTATTTATCGCTTTTTCAATAATTAGGGGATATCCCTCAAGCGAAAGAATGGCGATAGGATTTCAATTCGCCAATTTATCGCCAAGATGATATTTCGCCAATTCACAATAAATACGAAACGACGATTGTGTCATTGTCATTGTTTGTAGTCTAAATAGCGCAACGGTTAGCACTATGGACTTGCAAACATGGGAACCTGGTTCGAATTCTACAAATATCAATTGTGAAAAAAGATGAAATATGAATTATGAGCGTCAAAGAATATGTAAGATAAAAAAGCATGAAGATTAATAAAAAAAGCGAAAATAATTTTTGTTTTAGTTGACTCTCATCGCGTCATTTTGTCAATTCGTAAATTTATCTCCGCCGCGATTCGCTTTCTTGTAGCCAACTCGTTTCGCCAAAGTTTTTCCAGGAAGTTTCGCTTTCGGTAACTATTTCCACCCGAAGGGGGTGACTCCCGCGATAAGATGGCGATATCCCCGTCTATAAATTTATCTTCCAAGGCGAATCGCATTCTTATCGCAGAAGATAGAAATTGTTTGCTGGGTTGGATCAATCATATTGGCTGATTCCTCTTCGTGGCATTTTTACAATAAAAATTCTGAAATCAATAACGAAACTCAGCAATCTGAGAGTTGGTAGAGCTCTGCTAGCTTATACATCTCTATGTATAAGTTGTAGAGCGGATGTAGATACGAAAAACTGCTCTACGATAGGTATTCACACCGTAGAGAAAGCTCAAAGCACTCTCTCGTAGAGATAGCATAAAATAAAATACTATTTTGTCTTAACCCCTAGCGGGGCATAGCGCGTCAACTACTCCTGCGCGCCATCGTACTCTGTTCTGGGCAATGGGACGCAACTCCCCAAAAGACTTACCCAGTGCCTTACACTCCTTTGCCACAGATCGACGCCATGTGATTCGAGGACCCCCTCTTGGTCGGCCTTGGTTGGAAATGGGGTTCCACTTCATGGCATGCAAAGCAATGCAGTTATCACTCTTCCACAATGTGTGACCACTGCCATTTTCGCCTGCGTATCAATTCGCCGATCCGTATGCGCATTTAGCCTGGTTGATACGACGAGCGATGTCCCGCTCCGTACCACCATTTTCGGCAACAATGCTACCTAGGTAGACGAAGTTGTCCACCTTCTCCACAGGCTGCCCATTAATATTGATAGCAAGAGGTGTCGTATTTCTTTTTCGCAACGGTGGGCTAAGAACCTTGGTCTTGTTGGTATTAATCTTTAGCCCAACCTTGCTTGCCTCCCTCTCGAGATCTAATGCCATTGCGGACAGATCCATGATTTTGTGGGAGAGTAGGCATATGTCGTCAGCGTAGTCAAGATGTTGTAGATAAGATGTCAAAGTCCATTGAATTCCTCTGTCGAGTCCGGATAGGGCTGCATGCAACACATCGCCGATCACTATGAGGAATAGGATTGGTGAGAGGATGCACCCCTGCCGAACTCCACTGCGAATCTCAAAGTCCCCCCGACACCTTACCTTTATACAAAACGCGACATTTCGCGCCGTCATAGGTTGCCTTAATAGGCACAAGCTTCTCAGGGATGCCTCTCCTGCGCAAGGCCGCCCATATAGAATCTCGGTTAACACTATCGAAAGCCTTTTCGAAATCGATGAAAAGCAAGTGAAGCGAAGAATCGTATTCAGCGCATTGCTCGATGATGATTCGCAAGGTGTTAATGTGATCGACACAGGAGAATCCGTATCGAAAACTAGCCTAGCCTGCTCTTCATCAATTGTGCTTTCTAAGTGGGCCTTTAGTCTTTCCAGGACGATTTTAGCTATTATCTTGGCAACAGCAGGAAACACACAAATGTCTCTCCAATTATTACAGTCTGTGAGGCTACCCTTCTTTGGAAGTTTGATGATCAAACCTTCCTTCCACTCAGTGGGAAAGGTCTCTGTATTCCACGCTTTATCAACAAGTGGGTGCAGCAAATCGGCAGTTACGCTTGGCGCTGCTTGATAAAGTTCGGCAGGGATACCGTCAAGCCGGCGGCCTTTCCTCGTTTTAGTGCAATAATTGCAGTAACTATTTCCTCTTTAGTCGGGGCAGTGGACCGTATACGCACATTTTGATGGTTAGCTAAATTATCTATATGAAGGGGAACTTCACCAGAGGTTACACGGTTCAAGACCGCGGCCAAGTGTTCTTTCCACCGCCTCATTTGATCTTCTTCCAAGATAAGTAGCTTTCCATCACTATCTTTCACCGGATGTTGGCAGGAGTTACGACCACCTGTAAACTCCTTGATGACACCGTATACGGCGTTTAAGTTGTTACTTCTTGCGGCTTCTTCTGCTGAGGCTAAAAGAGAATTTGCATAAACTCTTTTATTGCGTCGCACACTACGCTGAACTTCTCGAGCTTTCTGACGGTAAAGGAGTTCGATGCTGCTTCGATTGTCGTCTGATGCTGCAGCCAAACGAACTTTCAAGTCCTCTCTTTCAACAATCCGCTGCCATGAAGCGTCGGACATCCAGGGCTTATTCCGGCAATCCGGGTTTGGGCCAAGGATGGTATTTGCGCTATCAATGTACGCATTTTTTATGGCATCCCAGTTTTCGTTTATGTCACTATCTGGGTGACTAGTTATCTCAGCTGCTTTTTGCGCAAGATGGTCATTATATTGTTGTAATCGAGCGGTGTTTAATTTGCGGCGCCTGGATCTTTCGTCGCTGGGGCGGCGCACGGCTGCAATACGCAATCGAACATTAGCGATCATAAGATAATGGTCTCTTCCCATCCCAATATCGGCACCCTTCTTGTTTTCCACGTCCAGGAGGCAACTGCTGAATCTTTTACTAATGGCAAGATGGTCGATCTGATTTTGTGTTCTGCGCCGATCAACAGAGGACCAACTGATTTTGTGGTGGTCCTTATGCTCAAACATAGTACCACCGATAAAGAGACTGTGAAAGTTGCAGAACTCTACAAATCTTTCACCGTTGTCATTACGATCACCAATACCGTGTCTCCCCATCACATGTCTGAGCCCATAGTTATCAGCGCCAACTTTCGCATTCAAATCACCCATAACCATTACAATGTCACCTTTAGGTGTTCTGCTCTGAACGGCGTTTAGTTCTTCGTAGAAGGAGTCTTTTCCCAAGACATTGTCGGGTTCAGTAGGGGCATAACATTGTATAATTGAGCTGTTCCTCATTTTGGTCCGGAACCTGGCGGTCAAGACTCTGTCAGAGACCGGCTCCCAGGATAAGAGACAGTTTCGCGCGGCTCTGGCTAAAAGGAGCCCCACACCTGACTCACGACGACTACCGGTAGCTTTACCGGAGTACAACATTACAGTGCTGCCCGTTGGAGAGATAAATTCTCCGCTGTTCCACCATCTTATCTCACTAACTCCTAAGATATTTAATTTGTACCTCGGAAATTCACTCTCTAATTGAAGAAATCGTGCGTTCTGGGGACCTTCTGATCCATTGTCCAGGAGAGTACGCACATTCCAGAATCCAATCTTTGTCATTGTACGATAGCCAAAAGTCGTAACCGTTGAGTCAGTCCTTATCCGAGGCACAGTTGACGTTTCGTTAGCATATAAAGATTTCGGATAGTGCAAGTTGCTGGCATACACATCCTGTCCTTTGATTGTCGGTTTTAACGACAGGCCCTCAAAGGGGAAGGCCGTGGTATTTTTTTTTACACCCCACACCACAGGAGTACCTCAACCAAATCATCGCACCGCCATCACGTTGTAGCTCTACGCGGCGTTTGCACGTCTCTCATGTTTCAACCGAGATTTTCTCTCCACTACCATTTTTTCTCTAGTGTCTAAACGTAGCTTAAGAGAGTATAGACTTATGCATCAGCATCTTCCAAGATGCCAGGTAAAATGTCAAGCGCCATTGAGCGACTACTACGTTTCTTTAGTCGAAGCAGGGGACCGTCTACTTTCGACAATCCGCTGCCATGTTGGTATTGATATTTGTGCGGACCTTTTCTTTTAAGCAAAGTGACATCAAATGGGAATTTTGGTCAGAATTTCAATATTGTCTTTTTCCCGTTTTATTTTCAGGAAAAGAAAACAGAAGCTCACAAAAAATGGCGAACCACAAGCGAAACGTTTCAAACACGCAGAATCGTCAGAATCGAGCAGTTCAGACGATGATGATGATGACACGTCTGACAGTGTCAGTTCCTTTGATATATTCTCTTCCGATACGGACACCGACTCTGCAGATTCATCGGATGAGGAAGCATCTAATTCAGAGATTGAAGAAGTTGCCAGCGATTCGGATATACCACAATCACAAGAGTAAACTTTCACATCTTTCAAATTGTCTAAAATGCAATTTACCACATTTTTTTTGCAATTTTCTACTTGTAGTGACATAAGCATAAAAGAGGAGCCCATATACGAATCAGATCTCGATTGTCCCAGCGAGGACGGGGAAGACAGCAAAAATCATATTGAATTGGGTGCGGCCGCGCCAGAAATTAAAACTGAAGTTTTAGATGGGTAAAACACGAAACATACAAATTCAATTTTGGATTGCATCCTTAACGGTTTTCTTTTGATAATAGTATTGTAGATGGTGTCGAAGTGGATCGGAGTGTAATTCTTAACAATGAAGAGTTCAAAGTAAAAGAGTACGTAGACCATGTTATTAATTATTAAAAAGTGTTTAATAACACGCATTTCGCATATTTACAGAGAGCCACCCGAAACTTTTGAATCGACTGAAGCGCTGCCGTTGGAAGTCAAAGAAGAACCCATAACCGATAGTACCGTCGGTTCTTCGTCGGACCCAGCTGCATCCACAAATGCGCAGAGTGAGAGCTAGTGGATTCAGTACTGATGTCTTTTTTCCGTAGAAATCTATTTGTGTGAATGGAATATTTTATGTTTTTCGAAAGAATATGCGCGTTGAAATGTACAATACGTTTGGTTATTTTTTTTTTACATTTATTCGCCCGGATGGTGAGCATTGATTTTCGTTTTTTTTTTTCTTTATGTATGTCATCAAATGCGCCATAGCTGTGCTAATATGAAAATAAATTAAAATATAATTTGAATAGTTAGGTAGTTTAAATATTCTGAAATTTATACTTTTTGACGTTGGGGTCCACCTTTTTATGTTCTTTCATTTTGTCCCGGAAATTTATCATCATCGTGGCGCAACAGCCCGACGCACAGTGGTCAAAAAAAAAAAAAAAGTTTACCAAAAGTAGAAAACATTAAGTTGAAAATCTGTACTCGGGGGTTTTGGGGGTCGCTAACTGCGAATCTGAAGTCAAAATTGTATGAAACAAAACAGGGGTCTAGAATGGCAACACTGTTTTCTATAAATACATTCAATATTGTTGAAAGTTACGGTCTGGGGGTTTTTGTGGTTGCTGATAACGAATCTGAAATCAAAATCTATTGATAAAATAGCGGATCCATAATGGCAACACTGTTTCCCAAAAAATGCATCCAATCTTCCTGGAGGTTACTATTTGGAAGTTTTTGGGGTCGCTGGTTACGAATCCGAACTCAAAATTGTGGAAAATAAAATATCGGGTTAGGTTAGGTTAAGGGGCTGCCGTGCTACACACAGCACACTTAGGCCTCCGAAGGCCCGTTGTGACACCACCCGGAAAACAAAAACCGTCTCCTTAAGAGGGCTGCGTATCAAACCAGCCCGTGCTACTGATATAGCGATTTAACCGGAAGGCGCATATATTCTTAAGGTCATCCAAATCATGAAAGATCCGCGAGCCCAGAAAGTAGCCCCTCCTACCAGCCAAGGCCGGACAATGACAGAGAAAGTGGAGGATGGTCTCCTCCTCATCTCCACAACTGCAGAAATCATGATGGGGGATATTGAGCCTCCTGGCATGCTCCCCGATTGCGCAGTGTCCGGTAAAATATCGGGTACAGAATGGCAACATTATTTGCGATAAATACGTTAAATCTTACTAAAAGTTACTAGTTAGCGGTTTTTGGGCTTGCCAATTATGAATCTGAAATCAAAATTGTAAAAACAAAACGAAAGCGGTGGACCCAGAATGGCAGCACTGTTTTCAAAAAAATATGTTAAATTTTGTTAAAAGTTGCTATTCGGGGGTTTTTAAGGTCGCCAATTGCGAATCTGAAACCAAAATTATAAAAAACAAAATGGGGGCCAGTATGGCAACACTGTTTTCTATAAATACGATTAATTTTCTTGAAATTTACCATCTGGGGGTTTTTGGGGTCGCTGATTACGAATCTGAGAACATTCCTGGTTCGCAAAAATTAGGAGAATTCTCTATATTCGATTAGAGAGAATTTTGACAAAACTCAAGAAATTTCCGCTTTAGAAGCAACGAATCTCTCCGCGTTGTTTCAAGGTTCTTACCACCTAAGGCGGAAATGCCGCAATTAAGGATTTTTTTTTTATTTCTCTGCAATAGAGAGAATTCTTCTAATATTGGTGAAACAGAAATGTTCCCGAATCTGAAATTATCAAAATAACGAATCGAGAATGGCGACCATATTTTTCGCTCAGAGTATATGGCGTGGCTTTAGGATTATAAAGGAAGCTCTGAAAATAAAATCATCATCATCGTGGCGCGACAACCCGACGTCGGGCCTTGGCCGCCTGGATCGTTGTCCTCCAATTTTGGAAGCCCAGTAGCTGCGCGGCGTCCACACCTACTGAGCTCTCCCAACGAGATCTCGGTCGTCTAGGCAGTCTCGCTCCGTCGACTCGTTCTGCATTCATTACTCTCTTTGACATGCGATCATCGTCCATTCGTTGTACATGCCCTGCCCATTGAAGTCGTTGTAGTTTGACGATTTTCGAAACTTTCAGCTCATCGTACAGTTCATACAACTCAAAGTTGTACCGGATGCGCCATCCATCTCGATCGCAAACAGCCTCGAAAATTCGCCGTAGAACCTTACGTTCAAATGTGTCTAGCATGTTTCCGGAAGCTTGAGTAAAGGTCCATGCTTCGCAGCCATAGCATAGCACTGGTCGTATAATGGTTTTGTACACGCGGAGCTTCGTGTTTCTGTGCACATGCTTCGATTTCATTATGGGGAGAACCGAGAAAAAAGTCATATTAGCTAACTGTATCCGTCGCTTGATTTCGTCAGTTTCGTTGGCGTCCCTTGACTAGTTGCAACCCAGGTATATGAAGTTGTTCACGAACTCGATGTTGAGGTCCCCCACATTGATGCTCGATTGTGCAGGTGTTCTTGTCGTCGATTGCATCATTATTTTAGTTTTATTCTCGTTGATACGTAGCCCAACTTCTTTTGCAGCGGTATCGAGCGTATGCAGAAGTTCTTCTGCGTCGGCCAATCTTCGGGACATGATGTTGATGTCGTCGGCGTACGTTGCTAATTGTATCGACTTGATGAGTAGCGTCTTGCTGTTGTCCATATTCATATTCCGAATAGTGTATTCCAGTGCTAGGTTGAAGAGCGTCGGTGCCAGTCCATCGCCCTGTTTCAGACCAGTGCGTGTTTCAAATAGATCAGTAAGTCAAGTCTATTATGGATCCTGGCTTGTGAGACGGAGTTGGTCATCGTCATCTTTGTCAGTCGCACTAGTTTGGCCGGTATACCAAATTGCAGTATGATGTTGTACAGTACTCCACGATCGATACTGTCGTATGCCTGCTTGAAGTCGACAAAGATTTGGTATACGTTTACGTTGTATTCCCAGCACTTCTGGAGTATCAGTTTGACCGTAAAGAGCTGATCGGTTGTGGAGCGACCAGGTCTGAAACCGCTTTGATATTCGCCAATGATTCGTTCTGCGTACGGTTTTATTCTATTTTCCAGAATTTTCGTCAACATTTTATAGGACGTGCAAACTAGTGATATGCCCCTATAATTCTCACACCACAGTTTTATCTCCCTTTTTGTGAATTGGACAGATGATGCTTCTGCGCCAATCGTCTGAGATCACCTCGTCCTCCCATATTCGCAGGAGTAATTGATGTATGGCATTAACTAGGCCCGTTCCACCGAATTTTAGCAGTTCAGCTGGGATCTCGTCAGCGCCCGGCGCTTTATTTCGTTTTAGTGACCGCAACGCGAGATCAACTTCGTCTACTATCGGGGGTTGTATGGGTGGACCTATATCAACAATATCGTCGAGAGCTTCTTGTGTGGGGATGTTAGATGGTAGGTTCAGAAGCTCTTCAAAATAAGAGGCCCATCGTTTGCTACTGCCATCGGTGTCGCTGATGATGTTTCCATCCTTGTCCTTACAAAGGCTAATCCTGGGTTGATAGCCGTTCTTAACTGTGTTTTCTAGTTTGTACGCTTGTCCGGTGTTCCTATTAGCTAAGTTTTCGTTTATATTCAGAAACTGCTCGTCAAAGTATTTACGTTTCTTACGTCTAATTATTCTACTCGATATTGGTCGTAGCTCGTCATATTTTTCTCTTCTGGCTCTGGTTCCTTGTTGAATCCATTGTCTGCAGGCCTCGTTTTTGGCGTCAAGTGAATTTTTGCATTCTTCGTCGAACCAGTCATTTCGCGCTCGCCGGGCTTTATATCCCACAACCTTCTCTGCGACATCCCTGATGGTACCCTTGAGTTCTTCCCAGAACCCATGGACACCTGCGTTGCTGATGTTGCATATGCGATAGCCTTCCTCAAGGGCGGTAGTATACGCCACCGCCGTACCATCGCTCAGAAGCTTATCAACCGAAAAGATTTTGGGAGGGCTGATTCTCGATTGGTGCACTGAGGAAATTCTACATCTGTAGGTCGTCTTCACCAAGTGATGATCTGAGTCGCAATGTGCTCCTCGATAGGGGCGGACACCAATCACGCTAGACGCCCATCTCCTGCAAATGAGGACGTGATCAATTTGGTTGACGGTATGTGCGTCTGGAGACTTCCAGGTCTGCTTGTGAATGCGTCGATGCGGGAAACACGTAGAGCTTACGACTAGATTCCTACTGCAGGCGAAGTCGATAAGTCGCTGGCCGTTGTCGTAACATTCTTCATAGAGACTGTGGCCTCCAGTGGTCCCCCGATGCCAACTTTTATTTCCGACTTTCGTGTTAAGGTCTCCCAGCAGCATTTTGACGTCGTTTGTTGGAAGTGAGTCGAAGAGAGTCTCAAGGCGGGCGTAGAGCTCGTCTTTTACTGCGTCTTCCTTAACTTCAGTGGGGGCGTGCACATTGATGAGCCAGAGATTGAAGAATCGAGTCTTAATGCGAATCGCACACAGCCGTTCATTTATGGGTTTGAAATCAGTAATGTGCGGCTTGAGGTAATTGTTCACTATAAATGCTACTCCAAACTGTTTGCGGCCCGATGGTTTGCCAGTTGTAAAAATTGTATGCGATTTCTTGTCATTGATCTCGCTGCCAGGTTTGTTGACATGGAGTAGTTTTTACAGGGATGGGTTGTCGGCCCAGCGCTTAACCCTATCCAGGAGTGGCCTCGGTGACAGCTACTTCAGGTGGTTCATAGCGTGCCAGAGTTCACACAACTATTTTGCGGGTTTGACTACGTAATTAATGACACCCTACTGACCTGAGACGCTTAAGTGTAGCTATCCTTCTCTCCTCCTTTCACAACCATGGCTTGGGACAGGCTTCGGCGGAGTAATATCTCATCACATGAAGATCCTATTATGTGTTTTTTCCCATGTCTTGCATGGTCTATAATCTGTTTGGAACATGGAAGAAAACCATAGCATAGATGATAGGATTTTCTGAGAAAATGAGAAAGAAAATTTCGAATTACCGAGTGGTGATTATTTCGAATTATAGAATGTCACCTACATTTCAGCTGCAAAAAGACTTCTTTTTGTCGTCTGTGTACAAATACTATACATGAGAATTTTGCCGCTTTTTCGATTTACTGAAGGGACAAGCTAACGAGTTCAAATTATTAAAAAATTCGAATTATCGACGTCGGGCTGTCGCACCACGATGGTGATGATGAGGTTCGAATTAACGAATGTATAACGCGTGGCCTAAGTCGATCTTAAAGCCAATTTATCTCGGGTCTCCATATGCGATTGCATGTGTAAATCTCTCAAGTCAGTAGTCGAGTTTGGGCGACTTTTGCCCATCGCGGCAACTGAAAATTGAAAGAAAAAAGGCTGGGCCTGTTTCACTGGTGCTGCTTGTGTTGTTGTATGGGAACAGCACATGGAAAGTTGTCGCAATTGTTACCAGAAAGCTAAAAGCTTCATCGAATTCTAACATTTTTTTTTAACCCTAAATACAAAACGTTCCGTCGTGACGCCAATTAGTGAACGAACGAGTGTACCCGAAGCCTGAAACCAGACGCGATGGTGGGTAAGAGTAATTACGCGCTTTGCCGGGGTTAACACAAACTACTAGAAGTAGTATATAACAGCACTCAAATCCAATCTAAGCTACGAATTCCTGATATATTGCTTTTATTTTAAAATCATATATTTTCACTATTAAAAGAAAGGAATTATCTTACAACAAAGTAACAAAAAATATACTCGTTCGAATGTGTGCAGTAAATGCTTAAATGTAATCTTAAAAATTGTGCAAAAAGTAAATTCACGATGACTTGTTAAACAGCACCTAAATCTTACGCCTCTTGAGCTTTCTCATAAGATCCATGTTGGTCCTTGATAACCCAAAACGAGTCAATAATGTCGCCATTCTTATCATCAGACACTTGTTCAAAATATAAATGTGTCGTATTGTAAGCACGCATTCTTGTATAGCCGTAGTCCTGAAAAAATAAAGTTAAGGAGATCCTTCTGAACAAAAATAGCTTCCTGAATCTTACCCTACTATGAAAAGCACTCCACTCGGGAATCTTCTTCGGAAACGGTTCACGTCCCTCTTTGCAGCCCGCCGATCCGGTTACCATATGAATGGGTGCACCCGGATTTGTATATGGCGCCTCGTACGATCCGTTGTACACTTTATAATCATAGATGGGCCAAAGTCGTTCGTACGAGTGTTCATGAGCCCAAATTTCCACATCCACTCCGTACTTGTAGAAGAGCTCCTCCAGACCGAAGAAGTGTATGAACGGAAGTCCCACACGTACCAGTGTTTCGAAATGCGTACAATCGTCACCGTTTTCATTGCTGCAATACATTGGACGATGTCCGAATGTCACGATCCACGGGCGGAGTTTACGATTCTCGGGCTTCGTCGCCTCCTTCAAGTCATTTTCCAGCCATGCATATTGATTGACTAGCGTTTTGATGCCATAGTTCATGAAGTAGTAGACTTCGGTGGAGAAGCCAATGAAGTGGACCGGTCCCAGGTTAAAGCTGTACATTATGTTGTCCGTTTCGCCGGGCATATTGAAACGAGCCCGATAGTTGGAGAAATTGCTGGAAGAGGTGGATGAATAAGTTGAACTTGAAACCTACCAGCTGTACGAGTAAATCATTGATACTTACTATGCCTCCTCATGATTTCCCGCACATACCATATACGGTAAATAGGCAGCGACCGATTGTATCTGATTCATGAACTCATCACCCACTCGAGCATTCTCCGAGTTCATATCGTAGGCAAAGTCTCCCACATGCAAAATGGCATCGTACATTTCATTTTGTGTATCGCGCTGAAGTCGTGCCAACGACTGAGCATTTTCATTCCCCATATCGCCAAATATGGCCAAACTGGGCGACCAATTTGAGTCCGTGCGCGGTGTTCTAAACCAATATTCGGATGACCAGCCCAAACTGCTGCCACAATGATAAACGTATTTTGTTTTTGGCAGTAGGTTTTTCAGTGTTACCTGAATGGGGAAAGCAATGGATGGTTTGAATGATGATCAAGGCTAAAATGCTGCAGGATGTGGTGACGTACCGTGTGAATGTATTGAGAGTGTTTGCCTGCACCACCATCAACGAAAAGCGTTGACGATCCGATTGCCTTGTTCTTTAAATCGTTGATCCCATACTCCACAATCGCCTCCTTTGTGTCGTCGAATGTTGACCATGTCACGACTATTTCATTTGTACTATCTGGAAGGATATGATTTTTTTAGATTAGAGTTTTGTGAAGCTATTGTAGAAAGTAACGTACTTCGCAGTATTGCTGATCCGGACGTACGCGTTTGCACTGAACAACGTGCACTGTGTATGTTTATTCATCATCGCTGTAAAATTATATCAGCTAATATAAAACGGATCTAAATATGTTAGGTGTCGTCCGACGTTTGTAGCTGTCAACTAAATCAAAGAAGACGCAGCTTTCCCAAACTACAAATTTTATTTATATGTATATATATATTTCGGGAGCGACTTACCCCCTTCTTCAGTACAAAAGCTACCTAGCACTATTTGTATGTATCTTTTTGATCTCCGACTGCGATCGACGCAGAGTGGTGCCTAGCAAAACGCACCTTTAGCCTTTTCCAGTTTCCACAATCAATCAATCTCAACAACGAAAGCTTTGAGTTTGTTGTAACTCCACGGAAGGTAGTAAAACGAAAGGTTGTTCTCAAGCAAAGGCGATTGCAGCTGAGAAGTTCTAACAAGAGCTAGAACGTCAGACGGATAACAGATCGTCATTGCAAGAGAAACCTAAAGACAATGCCAGAATGTATAAGGTCGCAGCCCAAAGGGGAAGAAACGCTCGAGAGATTAAGGCGCCAAGTACGTTGAAGACTCACAAGGAGTGCTACTGGTTGAAGACACAGCAATCTGCAGCAGAATGCGTGAGTACTTTGACAAACTTTTGAACGAAGAATTTCCGCAAGAAGCTTTTCAAGGTGTCGAGCGAAACACCACATCGCTGATTTTTCAGTGGAGGAGGTGATGAAGGCAATGATGCAGATGAAACGCGGAGAGGCAGTCGGAACGGACAAAATACCTTTGGAATTTTGGTTGAAGATGAATCATTCCGGGCTTAGATGGCTCACTGCTCTATTCAACAAAATTAAAAGAGGGCAATCGATGCCTGACGCTTTCAGCAAAAGCTTCCTTCTTCCGTTTTATAAGAACAAAGGTGACTCACGTAAGCTCAACAACTATAGGGCAATCAAGTTAACACCTTACACACATTGAAGACTTACGAGCGGGTTGTCTGCAATCGATTGAAAGAGATTGTACGGTTGGATGACAATCATTGCGGCTTTTTGGAGGGTCGGTCCACAGTCGATGCTATTCAGTCCATACGTGTTACAATGGAAAAGCATCGTGATGCACGGAGGGACTTGCACTTTGTGTTCATCGATTTGGAAAAAGCCTTCGATAGAGTTTCTCGTGATCTGATTTGGGTGGCCCTAAGAGCACTTAAGGTCCCTGAGGTATATGTAAAGATGATACAAGACATGTATGATGGGGCAACCACTAAAGTTAAATGCACAGCTGGTGAGTCTGAAGAATTTCCTGTTAAAGTTGGAGTTCACCAAGGCAGTTTATGGAGTCTTTTGCTCTTCAACATCATCATGTTCTATTTATTAACACTTATCTGGAAATATCCCTTCTCTTCACCGATGACGTTGTCCTGGGTAGCAAAATCATCGTTGCTTTGCAGGCTGCACTGACCAAGTGGTGTAAGATACTGGAGGATCATGGACTGAGGATTAGCATACCAAAAACATAGTACTTTTGCCGTCCTTTCTCAAATCCAGAGAGACCAATACCAGATATCTATTGAACATTAAAGGAGAGCAGCTTAAAATAAGTCCTGTACAAGGTTCAAATACTTGGGCTCGATGGTCAACAAGGAAGCTACCTGCGATGACAACATCAAACATCGCATCAGTGTCGGTAGGATGAAGTGGCGAGAAAACTCTGGGAGTTTTCTGCGACAAGAAGATGCCACGAAAGCTTAAGGGCAAGTTGCACAAAACGGTCGAACATCCCGCACTCATTTATACGTCTGAATGCTGGACTATGCACAAGACATCCGAAAGTAAAATAACTGCGACCGAAATGAAAATGTTACAGATGTCAGCCGGTGTGACCAAAAAGGATCGTATTAAAAGTACCTACATCCGAGGCAGCTTGTTTGTTGAGCAACCGATTATTGAAAAGCTCGTAGATCGTGGAATGGGTTGGTATTGCCATATTCTAAGGCGTCCACCTGAGAACCCTGTCATGAAAGCACTATCAATGAAAGTTCCATTTGCTGGACCCAAACGCCGAGGCAGACGGAAACACACGTGGATCGATCAGATGAAAAAGCAACAACAACGCGTTAATCTTGGCGGTGATACGATCCAAGACCTTGCTGCCTGCAGAAGGAAGCTGAGATTATACCGCCAGGATGGGCGAAGTGCCAACATCAGAGGCAGAGTAACGCGAAGCCGCAGAGTGGTATGAAAGGGCAAGGAAAAAGAAGAAGAGCGAAACCGGTGAGAATTGTTGGTTAAATTTTATTTTATCACTTAATTGAAATGAACTTTAATTTTCAGCTGTTTTGGCGAATTTATTTTCAAACAATCTTTTCATTAAAACTCATGGATTTCAGCCCTCGTTAACTTTCATTTATGTACATTATACTTAAGAACAACGTATGTTTAATTTAACAATAACGTCAAAAATACGAATATTTTGAAATAAACAACAAAATTAACGAGTGTCCGATTTTTTTTTGTCCCTGAGTGTATTTAATATCACAGTGCCCATCTGTAAATTTATTTGACAGATTAAAAATTGATTTATTAGACGTTTTTTCAGTCAGAACGATAAAAACCCTACGACAAAAGAATGTCACGTTCTTGTTGTTGTTGTTATAGCAGTGCCCGCTGGCGTAGAAGGGGTTTGGCAGCCAGTGGCCGTTCCTGATGAACCGGCCGCTCCGGTGCGTAGAGCCAGCTGCCGTGGGAGCAATGTTACGTTCTTGTACAAGGCCTTTTGACGTTGAAGGGTTTCGGCAGCTCTTGGCCGTTGTAGATGAACGGGTCGTTCTTTCATAGGGGCGATGTCACGTTCCTCGTGCTCATTGGCCCCCAAGAGATTCTGACGACCAGATGGCATTTCAATGACCATGCTCAAACACCTCGATCTACCAGCCATCAACTATCTCACGGCTACTTATAATCTATCCATCTCCTCGTTGATCGTTCCGGAAATCTGGAAAAAAGGGAGAGTATCCCAATATTGAAACCTGGGGAGAAAGCGACACTCGGCGAGTTCTATCGTCCAATAACTCTACTGTTACCAGTTGCCAAAGTGCTTGAAGCACTAATCCACCCTGTTCTTACGGCCCACATCCAGTTCGCTGATCACCAGCATGGCTTCCGAAGCATGCACAGTACGACCACGGCCTTGGATGCCATTACATCCCGCATTCATAATGGTCTCAACCAGGCTCGTCCTTGTGATAGAACAATATTGGTGGCGCTTGACTTGAAGGCCTTCGACACTGTCAGCCATTCAGCGCTTTTGTCTGACATCAACCGTTCATTGCTTCTGACGCAAGTAGTGAAATCGTGAAACAAGGTGTACCTCAAGGAGTAGTTCTATCCCCTACCTTGTTTAATCTATATCTATCAGGACTTCCAACACCTCCTGAAGGGATCGACATTATCTCCTACGATGACGACTGTTCCATTCTGACACCAGGGAACAACATAGCGGATATGTGCAGAAACATCAACGGTTACCTTGAACAACTAAACTTGTTCTTCATAAACAAGAACCTTACCGTCTCAGCGTCTAAATGCTCGGCAACCCTATTTACGACCTGGACGAAGGAGGTCAAGATGCACCTTGAAATTTCGATCGGGAATCATCCTATTCCTACTATAAACCATCCTAAAATTCTAGGAGTCACGCTGGATAGCATGGCCACATCATCACCCCATGCCTCAGCTGTGTGCGATAGGATGCGTAGTAGGAATAAGATCCTCAAAGCCCTGGCCGGTAGTACCTGGGGCAAGGACAAAGAAACTCTAATGGTCACATATAAAGCAGTCGGAAGATCAGTGGCCAACTATGCGGCTCCTGTGTGGTCGCAGAATCTCTGTGACACACAGTGGAAGAAGATTCAAACGTGCTAAAACGCCGCTCTCCGTACTGTTACTGGCTGTCTTCTGATGTCACCCCAGGACCATCTGCATCAGGAAACCAGGATGATGCCTTTAAGGGACCACAACCAGCTTCTTGCCAAGCAATACCTGGTGGGCTGCTATCGAAGTGATCACGCAAACTTCAACCTCATGGACAAGACGCCGCCGCCCAGACATGCCAGGCGCGATCTGTGGGACCTAGAAAGAGATGTCCAAAAATACAAAAGGGTACCCGTTGATAGTGGCGCACATATGTTGGCCATCGCAGCAATACATCGGGAGGAGGTTAATCAGTCAATAGCAGGCTAAGGTTCGAATCCAGTTCTCTCGTCCATACCACCAACGATATCTCCGAAAGAGGAAATACTTCTGAGAGCTACGAGAACAACACTCGCCCAACTTCGGTCAAGCAGGTGTTCACGACTGAACTCCTACCCATCCCGCATAGACCAGGACGTCTCAAACATCTGTCCTGCATGTAACGGAACCCCTCACGACGTAAACCATATCTTTCATTGCCCAGCTGCACCCACGTACCTGACTCCTAGATCGTTGTGAGAGAACCCAATAGAGGCGGCTAACTTTCTATCCCCGGTGTTGAAGACGAAACCGTAGGCATGTAACCAACAAACACACCGAATTCTGACCATTGCTACAACAACAACCGTGTAAGTGTCACCATACACTTACACTTTTTTCATTACTGTGTGAAAAGACTTCATCATAAATCGATAGCAAGGCAACGAAAGTTGAAAAATAATCACTAAAATCAAAAAATATTTGAATGTTTATTTGTATTTGTTGGTTTTTATTTACGAGTAAGTAAGATTCAACCAAGTTAGATTTCACAAATCTCTAAAATAGAATATGTTATGTTATGCCCTATAATCTTTCACACGCCCTTAATATTTTAGTCTATTTTCTTGTAAGCTCCATGATCCTCCTTTACAATCCAAAACTGATCAATGATAGCACCATCCTTATCATCCGAGACTTGTTCAAAATACAAATGCGTCCCATTGTGAGCCTTCATTCGTGTGTATCCATAATCCTGTATTAAAAATGTGCGCTCATAAAAACAATGTCGCTTCTTTCATATCCTCCACCTTTTAGCCATTCACTTACCTGGCTTCGAAAAGCACTCCATTCCGGTCCAGCGGGCGTAAAATCTGTCCGGCCCTCTGAACATCCAGCCGATCCGGTCACAATATGAATTGGAGCTCCGGGATTAATGTAGGGGTTCTCGTGCGACCCATTGAACACTTTGTAGTTGTAAATTGGCCACAATCTCTCGTATGAATGTTCATGTGCCCAAATTTCCACGTCCACGCCGTATTTATAGAAAAGATCCTCCAGGCCGAACAAATGAAATACGGGAAGTCCAACACGAACTAGTGTTTCCGATTGGGTACAGTCATTAGAGCCTTTATTGCTACAGTACATTGGACGATGTCCGAATGTCACGATCCATGGGCGGAGTTTACGATTCTCTGACTTTGTGGCCTCTTTTAGATCTCGCTCGAGCCATTCGTATTGAAGCACAAGCGATTTAATGCCGTACTTGAGGAAATAGTAAACTTCGGTTGAGAAGCCGATGAAGTGAACGGGACCCAAATTGAAGCTGTACATTATGTTCTCAGTGCCTCCGGGCATATTGAAACGTGCGCGATAGTTGGAAAAATTGCTGGAAAGGAGCAAGTGTTTTCAATTGGATCGAACTTAGATAATACTCAACATTTGAAGACTTTCGACATACGGGGTGATCCGCTCAGTCACCACACTTCCCACAGAACACGTGTGGTATTACATAAAGAAACAGATTAGAACTCTGGAAGTTGAGTGGTAAAGTTCAAATGTTGGGTAGTACATATATTTCTTATGCTGTCTTTAACCGCGCATGGGAGTAAACCATCCTTTAAAATTTCCATCAACTTACTATGCCTCTTCATGATTTCCAGCACACACCATATACGGCAAATAGGCCGCCACTGTTTCTATTTGAGTCATAAACTCGTCACCAACTCGTGCATTATACGAATCCATATCGTAGGCAAAATCGCCGACATGTATAATTGCATCGTACATTCCGTGTTGGGTGTCCTCTTGAAGTCGCGCCAACGATTGAGCATTCTCGTTGCCCATATCACCGAATATGGCTAAGCTTGGTGACCACTCACTGTCCGCGGGCGGCGTTTTGAACCAAAACTCGGCCGACCATCCCAGATTGCTCCCGCAGTGATACATGTAGGTGACATTGGGCTGTAGACCCTTGAGTCTGACCTTTAAGAAATTCGAATGAGTACATTTTGTCCAAGGATTTTTTGTTGTGTTTGAATATGTTTACTGTGTGGATATATTGCGAGCGGTGCTTGGATCCACCGTCGACGAATTGTTTGGCGTGGCCCGTGGCTCGGAGGATTAAACCGCGAATTCCATATTCGACAATAGATTCCTTGGTGTTGTCGCGGGTCGACCATGTCACGACAAATTCCGATACATCCTCTGGAGTAATTTCAATGGATTTTAGATAATATTTTTAAGGAATAGCATACATTTGTTAGTTCGAAGCGATAAAGCATTATAATGTAGTTAATAAGAGTCATTCAATCTAGAAATAGTACCCAATATTTCAAACCAGATGTTAGTTGCTATCTACCGATGTAAACAAATTCTAGAATAAAAAAGCTTATCACACGCTTGGCAAACGACGAAGAACGCGTCGACAAATCTAAACCAATAACACTATAATGCGTGTACAACATGAGCGTGATAGTACAGCAATACGTTTTTATTTTTGCGAATTGCGATGAATTTGAAACAGTCTTGCGTAAATGTGCGACACTGGGTCACATTTATCATTTTTAAGTTTTTTTTTGTCGATTACAGAAAGTTTAAAATTGCTTACTACTCAATTACCCTAACCACTTGTGGGGCATGGCGCGTGAACTGTTCTATGCGGCCCAGTTGACGTTTTGTTGCCATAAACAAGTTTCGGAGAATGCAGTTGCCAGCATGCATCTCCTGCTTCCCCATTTAGCCGCCTACCTTGGACAAGTCGGGAGATGCTGTGGCTTATTATTACACTCCGCACTACAGGGGGAAGACAAAACAAACATCCATGACAACGAATGTCGTCGTGGGCGCTCTTTTCCAGCTGCTACGGATGGAAGGACCATCAGCATCTTCAGCACATAGTTTTGTGCAATCAGTGGATGAGACTGAACTGACTACTTGGAGAATTGAATTACTCCTTGGAGAATTAAATCGGTTAGGCTGTGGTCACGAGCTATGTACATCACTTAGAGCTTAATGAACAGATCCCTTTACTTTAGAGAATACCTTCTCAATTGAATTAAGCATTGGTGGTTAAAGGTTAAAATAAGATTAACACGTTCTAATATCCCCTTGACTTCGTCAACGTCGTCCACTATGTTTAATGCTTCTTCCCACGACGAAGCCAATTTTGGCACCAACTATCGTAAAAATATAAAAAAATTGCTGCATAGCAAGTTGTTTGTGCCAAAATGGTCATGTGGAGCACTTCCTCGTTCGTCATGGCAGCAATAAGGGTAATATTTCGCCCCGAGATCGGAAAGTCGTTATTGAGACCTGGAAAGTCATTCCGAAAGTCGTTAATTTTAATCGTAATCGTTAATGTCATTCATCAAGTCGTTAATTTGTAATCAATCATATTCTGGTCTGATAGTGCTGCTTCCAACGGCAGATCGATGGCAGCACCTAATGAATAATGATCTGTCGGTGGTACGAAACCAGTGGCCGAGGATCCCATTACACCTGGACCCCGATGCGAGCGCGAGGGCAAGTGAGCCGTCCGCCAACCACTCCATCCTTATCACCTCATTCCCCATTTCTCCCTCCCCTGTTTGTGTTGTTTTTCCTAGGCGAGCATAGGCCGCCTTTTTCTTCGCCAAATGACACAGCCCGACCTTCACGGTCATTATGCCACCTTAGGCTCCATCCCCACGGAGATCTTCGGATGTCCACCAAACCGTCCATCACATATTTGGCGCCCAACGTGGGGCCCATTCCTGGTAAAGAACAGGACTAAAAAGGACTTCATCGGGTTCTTTTTAGTCCTTGCACCGATTTGCATCCCCACAAGCACATTAAGGTTACTTGCTCTAAGTCTTAGGAGGATCTCCATAAATGCTTTGAACTGCCGGCATTTGCAGCTTCTTCGGTGTCCGGACAAAGCGCGAAGGAGCCCTGGATACCTTTCTGTTCACCAGGATTGTCCTTTCACGTCAGTTTAAAATTTTGATTGCCTAGTATTGCATTTTTATATTATTCATGTGCTCAGCAGCTTACAGAGTTTATGAGTGAACTACGGCAAGAATACAGTGTTGCGCCTCTGCTGGCCTCAGGATTCTCTGTAACCTGTTGATCATCTGAATGATGGGAGATGCAGTATTTTTGTTCTCTCTTTGCTATTTTTCTCCTTTACAATGGTTGCTGGCTAGCTCAGGATCCCAGTTCGTTTTTTCTTTCTTTTTGCAGCACACTCTGTCCTTAGCTTCTACTACTTTGCAGGCCTCGTAGTAGAAGTTGCCCTGTACCATGAACCATATTCTGGTCTGGTTGTGCTGCTTCCACAGGCAGATCGATGGCAGCACCTGATCAGTAATGATCTGTCGGTGGTACGATACCAGAGGCCCAGGGTCTTATTACACCTAGACCCCGATGCGAGCGCGAGATCAAGTGAGCCGTCCGCCAACCATTCCATCCTTATCGCCTCATTTTTTTTATTTCCCCATTTTTACCTTCCTTGTTTGTGTTGTCTTTCCCACGCCTATGCATTTTTTGTAAATACGCAAAGGACAGGAGCAACGAGCGGCGAAAACCCCGCCCACGTCTTCCGAACTTAGCTACAGCAAGCATAGGCCGTTGCGTTGAGGGACCTCTTTCTTCGCCAAATGGCATAGCCCGACCTTCACGGTCATTATGCTACCTTAGGTTCCATCCCCACGGGCATCTTCGGATGTCCACCAAACCGTCCTTTACGTATTTCATTCGAAAAATCGTTATTTTCATCCGGAAAGTTCGCTGATGAACTTGCTAGGGCTGGGACGACTGGGGCAATTGAGGATGGTCGTTGGGACATCGGAGTGAATTTCACAATCTGCAAGCAAATAATCAACTCTGACGCGAAACATAAAGCGAGCGCTAAATGGATTGAGGACGGTGCGTGTCAAACCATGAAGAGGTTATGGCCCACAGCGGACCCCGGCCGTTCTGCTGCACTATTATCACTGAATAGGAACCACATTGGTGTGGTGGTGAATATTATCACTGGGCACTGTCCCATTGGGGAGCACGCAAGGAGACTTCGCTTACCCTACAATGACTTCTGTAAAAGCTGCGAGGATGCTGACGAGGAGGAGACTACCCTCCATTTTCTATGCACCTGTCCTGCGTTGGCTGCGAGGAGGCGGGTCTTTCTGGGGGACTCTTTCTTCCTTCACTTGGAAGCGCTAAGGGGCATGAGCCCGATCAGGCTTTATCGGTTCATTGCCATCTCTGGCTGGTTCAATGGATAGCAATTTCAACGGGATAGGTGTTTATCCTGGTAGGTATCACAACGGGCCCTTTGGTGGCCTATGTGTGCTGCGTCATCCGCGGCAGCCTTTTAACCTAACCTAACCTAAGGGATAAATGCTATATACACAGCACTACGTCTTAAAAACTACTCAGTGCGCTGGAGCTACGACCAAGCACCCAGGGAGTTTTCGACAAGACAAGTCATATTGGCATGAAGATCGTATTGTCCATTCGATAGGTGTGCTTTCTATTTCTTGCACGATGCATAAAAATTCGCCCTACAGGCGAGACTTTCCAAATTTTTTGACTTATTTTCTCAAATGTTAGTGGCCGTTGAGCTCGAGTTGACTTTGCGACGGTGCCACGCCGCCAGGCCAGTTGTCTGCGGAGTGTATAACAACAACTGACAATGGTTTGTTGCGGATATCGCGCATAATCAGAGTGACAGCCGGATGGCTCGACGACTCGACAACACTGATTTTGGACCGAACGATAGTCCGAAGCTGGCCGAGCCTTCTCTTCAAACATGACGAGTTTTGTTTAGTGCGGGGCCACTTGGTTCAGTGGAACGCTCATGCAAGCCTGGATTAAAACGACGTGCACACTAATCGGTGATAGATATAGATAAGACTAGTTGAAAAAGTATAAGTAGAAAGACGAAAGATTAACTCAACAGTCTGACTTGATAACATTAAACAGAACACCCGCTTATTGAAAATGATTGATATCGGCCATTCACTTTCTTAACAAAAAGAAAGCTCGTTTAGCACAATTGTGCTTTTTTTATTGAGAAATATGAGTTAATAATAAGCAGAGAACAGATTGCAAATATGTATTTGTAAATGTGAGTAAACAAAACAAAGAAATTTACTGAAACAATCGCATTTTCCTTTATTCTTATTTACGATTTTGATAAAGTACACGCCTGTTAGATTACTTCTAGCCATACTGATAGTGACTGTTGGAATACAAAGCAATCATTTCAGTGTTTACTGAAACGGATGAAGGTCTTTCTATAAAGCGGCTAAGAGAAAAAAAAAGACCACAATTCATTTATCATCACTGCAGTTGGAGATACAACAGCAAACGTCACACGAAATTGCCCTCTGGGAGGTGTACTAGCGCCCCTGAGTGCATCATTGTAGAAACTCTCATGTGGAGATTATAATCCTTGGGATTTTTAACACAAGGATACGCGGACGACCTAGTTATTATGTGTATGTATGGTAAATTTGAAGAAGTTGTAGCCCCCGTCGCCCAGAGAGCGTTGCGCGTATTTCAAGAATGGTATGACATTTGTGGACTACGGTTCAGCCGGTCGAAGACCGTCATTGTCCCATTTACAACGCTAAAATGCCGCACTTCACAGTGAAAATGATAGACAACATCAAGTACTTGGGGGTTACTCTTGACTCTTTCAAGAAGCCTCATCTTCCTCCCCTTGTGTGTTCTGCATTCGGAATGTCCGATTTGGCGAAATGTTGTCTCACTACAAAATTGTTCAAGGCTAAAAAATACCAGCTACATGCCGGGTCCTAGCCGTGGGAAGGACGAAAAGCATATAAAAAAATAACTGGCGCAACAGTCCAATTTGAACCATGGCCTCGAGATGAGTGAGCATCATCTCATTTTCTAGATCGTGACGGTATGTTTTGTGCAGAGGTGTGTGATCAGCAACACGCTCAACCGAGTTATTTACCCCATAAATGGATACTCATTTAACAGCTGAATGGGCTCATAGTCCGACACGTATATCCCCTTTTTTATATCGAAAACTACCGCATTCAGTAGGAATCGAACCGGGGTCCAGTGCGTAGAAGGCGAACGTGCTAACCATTGCGCCATCCGGACTACACGAAAAGCATATGCTCTCCGTTTCGGGTAAACCCGGTCCGAGAAAACCGATGCAAGGCCCTCAAAAAAAAATACATTGGCTTTGGCTAAACCCGGCCAATTCAATCAGGAAACCAGGGGTCAAAATCTACCTCCGCGGACTCAAGCGAAGCTTGGTCCTAGCGAGAAGGCGGTTGCGTCCAATGACATTCATACCCTCCGTGCGCAGACCGTGGGGAATCCTGGTCCGTCGGGAAGTGGACTTGCTTCTGGTATATCACGACCGCCAACGACGCATCTCGAACACAGAAGCCCGATTGCCGTCTATAATGTCCTTGTATAAGAAAAAGCGCAGTGCTTTCCGGCTCCGTGACCATGTGGAGAAAAATCCGGTGGAACTGAGGACTGAAAAGCATCTGGGCGAACAATTATATTAAACTCCTAGATAAACCAGCCGTCGCTAAAAGGAAAAGATCGCTGGATTAATCAGTGGGGGAGTCCAAAAGGCAACGAACATCCGCTACTAGCGGCCCTATACTTTCATATGCAGAAATACGGCAGGACTGGATAGAGCTGGCGCATTCAATTGATGAATTTCGCCGATTTATTCGTTATTGGCATCAGGAAAGCAGGGGAGCTTTGTACTGGCACAAAGCTGGAAACCATACCAAGGAAAGAGATTCCCTCGCGACCCGAAGTTCCCGTTATATCTGATACGGATGAAAAATCCATATTCCAGCTCAAGACTGGAGAATTGTCAAGGTGGAGGAGCCCGCTGGAGATTCCCGTGCTGCTGTTTTCGTCTTAAACACAGAATCTCTGGCTCCTCGTGCCAAAACCAACGAGATACTGGCATACGGTTTCCCTAGTATAAAGCTCCGTGTGTACAAGAGTGATGAAAGGAAGGGACGCAGTAAGGTGGAAGATCCAACAGAGGATGTCAACACCGGGACGGAGGATGATCCCCCGGTAATCATCCCACCCATTGAGGTTGACATCGATAATACCTGTCTTTCCTTCGGATCTGACTTGGAAAATCTGTATGGAACTTCGGAATCCTCTCTCGCGTATTATTCGCTCAAGTCTGACGTCGAGGGGGAAATGACGTTACAGTGCTGGAGTCGAGATAGTAAAGTTTGATTATATTCGTTCAACTTAACCCATATCGCCTGGCGGGGAGAATGTTGTTTTAATACAGGAGCCCTGGTTCGTACACGATCTAGTGAAGGGCTTAGGGTTTCCGGTGTATATTTTTTACGTTAGAGATCAGGGCAAACCCCAATCTTGTATTCTTGTTTATAAGACCCTTAATGCGTCCTTCGTTTGGGGTTTTAGTGATAAAGACTCTGTGTCAGTAAGCCTGGAGCTCAGTACCTCACATACGATCAAGTGGGAAACTCTCCTACATCTATTTTGACGCAGGGGTTATGCGCCGCGGAGTCACAAAGACTCCAATGCACACCACGCGGTGTGGAATAGTTCCGCCACAAATGAGTGAGGGGACGCGCTCCTCGAGTTCTTGTTAGGCACGAAACTCCTGTAATCTGTAATATAGGCTCTGTGCCAACTTTCGTTACTAAGGGCAGACAAGAGGTCCTGGACCTCACCCTTGTTTCAAAGGATATTAAGCACCTACTCACTCATTCAATGATCACTGATACCTGCAGTCTGGACTGGACAAAAGCGCTAGTGACTCGGTCTTCAGAAATCGTAAAATAACCGACTGGTGTAAATTTAAGGATCTCTCAAACTGGCACTACTTCCCTTGCCACGCCAGCCGTGTAGTAAACGGGAGCTGGACGTTATTTCGCAGACTCTGGTGGAAGCGCTCTCTGCCTCCAAATCGTCTTTAGTCAGCAGGCATAGAGGCAAGAGGAAACCGCACTGATGGAACGTTCGGATTGGCGAGCTAAGGGCCGTGAACAGAAAAAGCTTCAATGTGGCGAAGTCCTCAGGGATTGACTCTGATTGGCAAATGTACAAAAAACATCTCAGATTATTCAAAAACAAAATGAGAAGGTCTAAGCGTGGGTCGTGGAGGATCTTCTGTGAACAAGTTGAGGAATCCAGCGAGGCTTCCAGACTACGGAAAGTTATATCCACTGTTGCAAGCATGATATGCTTGCAATCTGCTGAAACAAGATGGGACCTCTAGTGAGGAAACTATTGAGGTTCTGTTTGATACTCGCTTCCCTGATAGCTCATCTAGTGACAGATAACACCTGAACAGGAATGGCCCTTTGTGACTATCACTCTATTCTCCCGAATGACATAATAGTATGGACTAGGGATTCAAACCCGAAACGCCGGTAGTCAAACCTGAGACTGATGCCTCAACACACTGCGCTACCGGTCGCACCGGCAAGATTGGGGTGTAGGTAGAAGTGATGGGCATAATGACTCTTTTCACTGTGCCAGCACATAAGCTCTGACTCTTTCCAATGAGTCGTTCAAAAAGAGTCAAGTGAAGAGTCTGAAACTTGGTTAATAACATATTCATTAAAAGTCGTAGTTTTTAAAAATTCAGTTTTTTCCTTTATTTTTTACCCCCGATTCGAAGTGATGCCATTTAGTTCGAGCCAGCAAGATCGGACCACTATTTCCCATGAAAACGGGGTTGCCAATCTGGGATGGACGACCGAAATTTTTTTTTGCCTTTTTTGACCCCACATTCTGAGTCAGTGTCCCCCCCAATGCCCTTTAGTTCGAGACAGCCAGAACGGACCACTATTTCCCATGAAAACGGGGTTGCCAATCTGGGATGGACGACCGAAATTTTTTTTTGCCTTTTCGACCCCACATTCTGAGTCAGTGTCCCCCCAATGCCCTTTAGTTCGAGACAGCCAGATCGGACCACTATTTCCCATGAAAATGGGGTTGCCAATCTGGGATGGGCGACCCCAATTTGTAATCAGAAATTATGAATGAGCGTGGATTTTTTATGTGTTACGTAGTATTTAATTTAATTTAAACATTCATTTGACAGTGTGTCATTCTTGAATTGAACGACTCGGAGGCTATGTCGTTGTGTAGAACCTTTCGCTCATTCTGTTGAGTCGTTCAAAAAGAGCGACTCGTTACTGTGTTACATATCACTATAGTAGGTAGTACTCCAGAGTCGGAAACCATTAGCTTCTTACTGATGGCTCAAAGAGAGAAGAGGGTGTGGGCGCTGGGGTCTACTCGGAGGAATTAGATGTTTGCTTGTCACTCCGTCTCCAGATTTCTGCAGCGTCTTTTAGGCGGAGATTACTGGAATTGCCGAAGTTTTAGCATAGTTACGTTCTAGTGTCGTGTCGGTAAGGAATATTACTATCAACATCGATAGTCAGACCACGATTAAATCCTTGGACGCGGTGCTTGCCACTTCAAAAGCCGTAGTGAGGTGTCGCACAGGAGAAAGTTCAACAGGCCCAAGATTAATCTATAAAAAAAAACTCAAGAGCTTTTCCTACACACACACTTTCCGGGTTCAGTTCAAACTGAAATCTGTGTATCTGTGGTTTCGTTTAGCCGACGAAGTAGCCTCTCTGGGGTCATTCTCAATCAAAGGCGGAAGAAAAGGTCGAATGAGCTGTGGAGTCCTTTGAACCCAGTCCGACAAATAAAAGACTAGGGGCCCAGTGAACAGTGCACAAAAGATGAATGTGCTAACCGTTACACCATCCGGACTACTAAAACAAGCCATTGGTTCTTTATTTAGCAGTAGACTGCGTCTTGGTTGCACTGAGTATTATTCCGGCTCTAAACACAACGTCCAGATGATGACAATTCGACGCCCCTCAGTGTACATTTCGCTAAGTAGTCGAAAAAGCATTGATATACAAGAGAAGGATAGAGACAAAAGCTATACGTGACTGTCTGTGAAAGTAACCAAACTGTTGTTTTCCTTTTTTTAGCTGCGATCAGCTGTTCTTAGTTTCGATTTCGTGGGATGACATTTCTCGCCGGTCATTTTGTGCTGAACACGAGATTGCAGTGAAAAATTACATTTTTTCAAGTGAAAACTCTATTAGTTTTGTGAAAATTACATCAAGAACTGTAAAGTGTTGTTTATGTGTTCACTTAGTGGCCTATTTTAAGTGAGACAAGCTACTAATCCCATTAATTTTGGAAAATGGAGTGTGCTATGGAACATTGCCACAACAGATGGATTTCCAGGAAAAGTGGAGTTTCATTTCACAGGTAAGTGTCCTGATTTTGTATCGCTATTAAGTGCATCGTCGCTCTACGTAGCTGAAATGCTTTTAGAACAAAGATATTCCCCGGTAAGTAAGTGTTTTTGTTCGTGGTCCGCGGGTAATTAAAATCTTAACACTTGGGTTATCAGCTGCTTAGTTTTGATTCAGTAGCGCAGCCTTGAAAGTGCAATGTGTGGGTGACCTCTTGAGAGAAGTTGCATAAAACGCAAACGCCACTGGAAAGATGTGATAGTGGTCGTGTAACAACCACATCTAAGCGAATGGTTACCAAAATTTTCCCTTTGTCTACTTCCTGGTCTCCCTATTCCAAGCGAAAAAGGCAAAAAACTTTCTTAACCAAACTCAACCAAACAGAACCCTGCAAGTTCTACTTATCATGTAGCAAGCAAACAAGAAAAAATATTCTGCACGTACCTCCAAAGGACAGGTGGATTTGTTCCGGTTGATAGTGAAAAACTTTCGCTTCAGCCAAAACGGCGGCAGCACACACCACAAAAAGGCGCAGCAAACGCATTTTCGCTGACGCAAGCACTTAGAATATTAATCACAGAAACCGAAAAATAATTAGAATCGCCAAATAAAACACCCGTTCGCAGCTCAGCAATAAACTGAACAAAGCCACGAACGAATGGCACTTTTGTTGATAAAGGTGGTCAGCTGTTTATAGCCAAAATTGACAATAGAACTAGTCAGTAAATTGCTTTGAAGAGAGAGTATATGAGGAAATGAAAAAGGGCGAGAGAAACGAAGCAATTCGTCACAAGTGAGGAAGTAGGAAGGGGGATGGAAATTTGACATCTCTTTTGCTCTATATGAACCGGACGGGTGTTCCGCGGCAGAGAGACAGACTGGAATGTTATTGTTCCAGTTGGAAAAGTAGGAGAGGGGATGACATCTTACGTGCTTCCTGTGCTTTTATATAGACTATGGTAAACATAGAGAATATCTATGGAGGAGCAATCCGCATATACTCAACAGTAAACTTCTTGAAGCAATTCCAGTCGTAAAAAGTAAACAGAGAGACTCACGCCGTCCACTGCGCATCACCCGCGCAGTCTATATAAAAGCACAGGAAGCACGTAAGATGTCATCCCCTCTCCTACTTTTCCAACTGGAACAATAACATTCCAGTCTGTCTCTCTGCCGCGGAACACCCGCCCGGTCCATTTAGAGCAAAAGAGATGTCAAATTTCCATCCCCCTTCCTACTTCCTCACTTGTGCCGAATTGCTTCGTTTCTCTCGCTCTTTTTCATTTCCTCATATACTCTCTCTTCAAAGATGGTAAATTGAAATTCAAGGCAGCGTTTGTCAAAGTGTTCCAGTGGTGCGTGTATAGAATATGTAAGTGTTCAGATGGGTAATTTGGTCTGCGAGGAATCCTTTCGCATTATAAAAAATATGTTTCACTAATTAAGTTGAAGAGGATCCTTTTAATATCGTAAATACCAACTTTAGTCGAATTCCAATTGGACTCATTCCCTAGTTCCAATTCCACTGGATTCCAATTGGCCGGCATTTCCAAGACATAAAATGACATCTGTCATTTGTCAAGCACCCCATGTTTTGTTTACGTCTCTCGTGGTGTGTGGTGTCTGTCGGTGTATCTCACGGCCGAACTCTAAAGGCGCCTTCTTCTGCCTTGGAAAACTTCATCTTTCCCGAATTCTATTTATAAAGCGTGCATGAAATCGTCGTACAAATGTCATGATTTGATCTCTTGAACGTATCGAAGGTATTTCAAGTGCTGTCGTTGACTAGAAGTTGTGCAATTCGTCATCGTTCGTGTCGCGGTCTACTGCCCGAGAGGCAACCACGTTTTTGGCGCGATCAAGTCTAGAAAAGTGAAAAAAGTGTCGCCTAATTAATTCATCCCGTGTTCGAAATTACTTGAAATTATGGGCAGAAAACCACAGAAGAAGAGTAACGCGCCAAAGGCGGAGCCTTCGAAAAAGTTGTCAGCTCAAAAGCGCAACGAATTGGATCAGCTCGTCGATCGACTCTACTGGCTGGGCTTTAAAGTGACCCAGGCGCCGGCCGAATTGTGGAACGAGTACGTGGAAATTCAGGGAATTCTGGACAGGATTCAGGGTATTGAGAGTGCACTGAAAGCAAAAGGATCGGCTAGTAAGAGTCGCGTGGCAACTATCGAGACGTTCTGTAAGTGGTGCGAAGAGAATGGCGCCCAATACGAAGGTATCAAGATTTCCGAGTTTCCGGGCTATGAATTGGGATTGGAGGCGGCCAAGACGATCAAGATGGGTGATTTGATCATTACCGTGCCCAAGGCGATGATCATGTCCGAGGAGTGTTTGTCCGAGCAATTGACACCCGTCGTGGCGGAAATTCCCATGCTCGATTCTATGACCAATGTGAAGCTGGCATTTGGCCTGCTTCTGGAGAAGCTGAAGTCCGATAGCTTCTGGAAGCCGTATCTGGATCTGTTGCCCGAGCGTCACTCAACGGTCATGTATTTCTCCGTTAACGAGATGCAGGAGCTGAAGGGATCGAATATACTCCCCCAGGCCCTAAATCAGTGCAAGAGCATCGCCCGGCAGTACGCGTTCATTCAGAAGTGCATTCAGAAAGTGAACACCTCGAAATTCGGAGCAGACTCCACCGGTCGCGAAACATTCGAGATCCTGAAGGAGAAATTCACCTACGAACTGTACAGGTGAGTTCATGTTGAAGAAGATTTGTGTAAGCTGTCCACGTCGCGGCGCCTAGGTGGATAAAATCAACTGGCGATAAGATTTGTGATAAGCGTAGCCAAAATATATTTTCGATTATAACTGGTAGTCTAACATATAATAAAGCCGATGACAGTCTTATCGGTAATCGTTGACTCAAATTGATAACCGAAAATTTTAATGCCTAGTTATTGCCGTTTTTAGGGTGATCAGCTAAAGCATTGTTCTATGATTGTTGGTCATTTGAACGATGATGAGTTTTGGACGCCGCGTCATTATGCAAAAAACATGACTTCTTAAGATTTGACGTAATAGTTTGGATAATCGCCGTTGTCTTTGTTCTGGTTTTCTTCCTGACCGCCCTTGTGATGATTTCAGACAATAACGGTGACGTTACTGTGCTTGATACCTCGGTGAGGAACCTAATTGAGACGGAACATTATATAGCGTAATTACCTCAGATGTTGTCAAAGAATTTCTGATGAATTTCAAATATCCTTAGAAGGAATTCTGTTTGGGGATGAAAACTGAAGGAATTTTCATACCGGCCAATTTCAGAAGACGTACAGAGAGAGACCTTTTCATCATCCCAACTCCCATGACGATGATTTTGATGATGACTACAAGAACAACTGTAGTTATCATCAACATCATCGTCGTGGCGCAACAGCCCAACGTGAGGCTCTGACCGCCTGGATCGTTATCCTCCAATCTTGCCAGCCCAGTGGTTGCTCGACGTCAGCATATACTGAGCTCTCCCAACGAGCTCTCCGTCTTCTTGGCAGTCTCGCTCCATCGATTCCGTTCATTACTTTTTTAGGCATACTACTTTGCCTTAACCCCTAGTGGGGCATAGCTCGTCAACTACTCCTGCGCGCCATCGTACTCTGTTCTGTGCAATGGGGCGCAACTCCTCAAAAGACTTACCCAGCGCACTACACTTCTTTGCCACAGATCGACGCCATGTGATTTTAGGACCCCCTCTTGGTTGCCCTTGGTTGGAAATAGTGTTCCATTTCATGGCATGCAAAGCAATGCATTTATCACTTTTCCGCAATGTGTGACCTGTCCACTGCCATTTTCGCCCTCGTATCAATTCGTCGATAGGCATCTGCCCCGCACGCGACTTAGCTCTTCATCTGATACTGTTTCGGGCCAGAAAATTCTCAAAATTCGACGAAGACATGAGTTGACGAAAACTTCCAGCTTTCTGGCAACTCTTACGGAAACTTTCCATGCACTGCTCCCATACAAAAGCACAGACAGCACCAGGGAGCGAAACAGGCCCAACTTGATCTTGATACTGAGATAACGGCTTTGCCAGATTTTGGGCAGCATGCCGTATTCGCATTTAGCCTGGTTGATACGATGAGCGATGTCCGTTCCGATGTTCCGTACCACCATTTTCGGCAACAATGCTACCCAGGTAGACGAAGTTGTCCGCCTTCTCCACAGGCTGCCCATTAATATTGACGGCAATAGGTGTCGGATCGGTGAGAGGATGCATCCCTGCCGAACCCCACTGCGAATTTAAAAGTCCTCCGACACCTTACCTCTATGCAAAACGAGATATTTCGCGCCATCATAGGTTGCTTCAATAATAGCCACAGGCTTTTCAGGGACGCCTCTCCTGCGCAAGGCGACCCATATAGAATCCCGGTTCACACTATCGAAAGCCTTCTCGAAATCGATGAAAAGCAAGTGAAGCGGAAAATCGTACTCAGCGCATTGCTCGATGATGATTCGCAGGGTGTTAATGTAATCGACACAGGAGAATCCGGATCGAAAACCAGCCTGCTCTTCATCAATTGTGCTTTCTAGGTGGGCCTTTAGTCTTTTCAGGATAATTTTAGCTATTATCTTGGCAACGGCAGGAAGCACACAAATGCCACTCCAGTTATTACAGTCTGTGAGTCTGAGGTTACACGGTTCAAGACCGCGGCAAAGTGTTCTTTTCACCGTCTCATTTGATCTTCTTCCAAGATAAGTAGCTTTCCATCGCTACCCTTCACCGGATGTTGGCAGGAGTTACGACCACCTGTAAACTCCTTGATGACACCGTATACGGCGTTTAAGTTGTTACTTCTTGCGACTTCTTTTGCTGACGCTAAAAGATAATTGGGATAATTTTTTTTTATCGCGTCGCACACTACCCTGAACTTCTCGAGCTTTCTGACGGTAAAGGAACTCGATGCTGCTTCGATTGTCGTCTGATACTGCAGCCAAACGAACCTTCAGTTCTTTTCTCTCAACAATCCGCTGCCATGAATCGTCGAACATCCAGAGCTTATTCCGGCAATCCGGGTTTGTGCCAAGGATGCGCTACCAATGTACGCATTTTTTATGGCATCCCTGTTTTCATTTATGTCACTATCTGGGTGGCTAGTTATCTCAGCTGATTTTTGCGCAAGATGGTCATTATATTGTTGTAAGATAGCTGAATTTTTTAGTCGAGCGGTGTTGAATTTGCGGCGCCTGGGTCTTTTGACGCTAGGACTGCGCACGGCTGCAATACGCAATCGAACATTAGCGATCATAAGATAATGTTTTCTTCCCATCCCAATATCGGCACCCTTCTTGTTTCGCACCTCCAGGAGGCAACTCTTGAATCTTTTACTAATGGCAAAGTGGTCGATCTGATTTTGTGTTCTGCGCCGATCAACAGAGTGCACCGATGAAGAGACTGTGAAATTTGCAGAACTCTACAAATCTTTCAGTGTTAACGTTACGATCACCAAGACCGTCTCTCCCCATCACATGTCTGAGCCCATAGTTATCAGCGCCAACTTACGCATTCAAATCACCCCTAACCATTATAATGTCACCTTTAGGTGTTCTGCTCTGAACGGCGTTTAGTTGTTTGTAGAAGGAGTCTTTCGCCAAGACATTGTCGAGTTCAGTTGGAGCATAACATTGTACATATTATTGGGATGTTCCCTATTTTGGTCCGGAACCTGGCGGTCATGATTCGGTCGGAGACCGGATCCCAGGTTAAGAGACAGTTTCATGCGGCTCTGGTTAAAAGGAGCCCCACACATGACTCACAACCACTACCGGTAGCTTTACCGGAGTACAACATTACAGTGCTGCCCGTTGGAGAGATAAATTCTCCGTTGTTCCACCATCTTATCTCACTAACTCCTAAGATGTTTAATTTATACCTCAGAAATTCACTCTCTAATTGAAGAAATCGTGCGTCCTGGGGACCTTCTGAGCCATTGTCCAGGAGAGTACGCACATTCCAGATTCCAATCCTTGTCATTGTCCGATAGCCAAAAGTCGTAACCGTTGAGTCCGTCCGTATCCGAGGCATGGTTGACGTTTCGTTAGTATATAGAAGATTTCGGATAGTGCAAGTTGCTGGCATATACGTCCTGTCCTTTATTTGTCGGTTTTAACGACAGGCCGTAAAATGAAAGGCCGTGGTATTATTTTTACACTCCACACCACAGGGAGGTTTACCTCAACCAAATCATCACACCGCCATCACTGGCGGCTTGACATTGGTTAGCAATGGTCAGTGACCACTGCCGTTCCAGTGGGCGCCCACGTAGAGGACTATGGAACAGGAATTTTTGCCGACTCTAAAAGGGCGCCGAAGAGGGTGCCAACAAGAGGCCAGGTTTAAGAGTGATTTCAATTCTGAGCTGGATTTAAAATAATTCCGTTTAGCTATAAATATAGTATATCATATACCTTTGACCCCCTTTCCCCTACACTTTCGGACCCTCTATCATCGGTGACTTTTGAGCGCATACTCAGGGGACTGTCCCCAACAATTGTGCAAACTTTCAAAACTACACAATTTATTTTTCCTATTTTTCATTCCTAGCCTGGAGTGAAATGTAATTAGTGCATGCAGTGAAAAGGAATATTACAAAATGCATTTCATAGCAACATAGTAATTCCACTACCATCACAATTTTCGTTTTAAGTGAAAACCACAATCAGTGTACCATTAAAATTCGTGTTCGCGAAATCACCATTTAACATCTCCCGCCCACTGAAAAGGACTTTCGAAAAAAAAACCTGTTGAATCTATTTCCTTTGCCGCAATTGAATCCCTTACTATCATTCCCACTTTGCCCGAAAAAAAAAATGAAAACATAATTTAAAAAATAAATATTTACATTAAACCGTTGGCGTCGGTTGCCGAGCTGTCTGTAGATTCGGAGAAAAGCTGTGAGAGGCAACATCAGCGGTAGCCGCTAGTAAAGAATTGATTGACTGCACCCAGTACTCTGAAGATGAAGAACAAAATTAAATGCCAAGGAAAGGTGGAGGGAATCTGAACAATTAAGGACGCTGTTATTTGAATTAACACAAGTAGACTAGAAGAATTTCACTCTTTCAGCACATGCTGTGATTCTACAAAATTAAAACGCTTCGAGCATTCGAAATGGAATGAGTTCTCTAGATGTAGCATGCAGATCCTGCCGACGACGAGTCGACTCCTTCGCGTGTTTTCCGCACCCACCCATGATAAGTACATATCTGAATATCTGATATCAGTATGCATACAGAGCAGAGCACTTGAAATTTAATTGGGTACGAGCGAAATACGATTCAGTGAATTCGGCGCTGAGAATATACATACCTATATTTCGTAAAGAGACAGAAAGAGTAAGCGATTGGTTTCCAAATGGAATGCTAAACGCATTCGTTTTTGTATGAAGAGAGGCAATGGCCATATATGAGTGAATGCTAAATTCTAGGATCCAAAAGAGGGTGTTCTTTATGCAAAGGCTATTAGATGAAAGAAATATTTTTGAAAAATTTGAGTTGAAGTTGAGTGTCGACATGATGAGATAGAATTATTGACATTAACTTTGATTTTATTGACGCTTTGAACTGTACCGTAGGTAGGATGGTTTTGAGGACGTACAAAGTTTAAGTTATCAAATTTATCTTTTTTAAGTCCTTAAGGTCAATTAGGTAAAAGTCATCTCTTCGCCGCAGGCTATCCTGTTCCTTATTTCACTTCGCGGTTTTTTGCCATTCATCTTCACCTTCTCTCTTACTTTGTTACCTACAGCTTCGAGCGTAGGAACCCTATACATACTGGCTTTATCCTGACACCTGCAAATTCTGCTTAATATGTTAAAATGGATTAAGTTAGCTTCAAAGTCGTCTGTGACGCTGACGCTCGTCATACTGTGTTCTGACTCCTTCTATGACGACCGTTATATTGAATTTAGTCTTGCTACTTCTCCTATAGCCTGCCCGACCTTTATAAACAGATGTAGAACTGGTCAAAATATCGCAAGAGCATTGTTCTATCACCTTTTATCGTGGACAACCCCGCTGTAAGCTAGAGCTTGATAACATGGTGTTCACTTTGTACTGGTCCTAAGACCGGTCCTGTAATTTATATGTTTGGACCGGCAAACTTAATTGCCTTAGGCCCGGAAAGGATCGTCTATATTGTCGCAACGAAGCGACAAGAGTCAAACGCAGTCAAGCGTACTGGAGGAACTGATCCTATCTTCAAACATAGAATTCACATGCATAATGGTGTGTACACACTACAACTTTAACCGACGCGCTAACTCAAGCTACGGCAAAATCATGTCTCGTCAGTAGGTCCAAAGGAAGCTGAAACATGAATGGTGGACGAGGGTGTCTGCAGCTCACAAAGTGGTATGAAGGAAAAAAATCATGTAGCCAAACCTCCAGCATGGAGTCAAATTTGTCTCTCGTATAAAGGACATCTTGGTCAGTGCAAGAAAGAGTTGAGGAAACCCAAAGGAAGTTCATGGAGGTTCTTTTGCTAACCCATTGACGGATCGTACGGACGACCGTGCGCTGAACGAGTCATTGGCAAATATCATGGCGGTTTCAGACCTGGTCGATCTACAACCGATCAGCTTTTCGCGGTCAAGTAGATCCTGGAAAACTGCTGGGAATACAACGTTAGCGTATACCAAATCTTTGCTGATTTTAAGCAAGCATACAGTATTGATCGTGGAGTACTGTACAACATCGTGCTGCAATTTGGTATACGATGACCAACTCCGTCTCACAGGTCAGGATCCAAAACAGGTTGACTGAACTCTTGAAACATGTGCTGGCCTGAAGCAAGGCAATGGACTGGCTCCGACGATCTTCAACCACTTGAACACGCCATGCGGGTAATTAATGAGGAAGAACGAGAGCTCGTTGGAAAGGCTTAGTAGATAAGGACGCCGAACAACTTCTGGGCGTCCAAAATTGGAAGAAGCGGTCACTTGACCGAGATAATTGGAGGACGATGATAATCGGAGGGCCCGACGTTGGGTTGTTGCGCCATGATGATGATGATGATTGACGGATCGATGAAGACCTCCAGACTGCAGAAAACCCTGTCGACAAGAACTTCTGTGCCTAGCTATATTCAGAAGTAAGATCGGCCTGGACAGCTTCTAGTAAAGAGACTCTGAGAATCTTACTTTCCGGATAGTTCATCCGTTATCACCCAGTACACCCACGCACAGGAAAACGGAACAGCTTCGTGCAACGATGCTATCATTTCGAATGAAAAAGTTATCTTTAAGCTTTAAGTCTGCTGGGACTGATGGCATTATTCCAGCAGATATAAAACGTGAAAGGGCCTTGCTGTCCCTTGGGTCGAAATCATTTTCAAAGCATGTCTGGACCTAATTTATATTCCCCAAATACGGTAAGCGTAGTGTTTATTCCTAAGGCAGGGAAGTGCTCCCACAAACTTTAACACCAATTAGTCTATTGTCCTTCTAAAGATGCCGGAGAGACTAATTAATTTCCACCTACGAAACACCGTTCCAGTACAATTACTCTTGGTCCGACATCATGCCTATTGTAAGGGTAGATCTGCGGATACAACGCTATACTATATCATTAGTCACATCGTATGAGTATGAGTATATTTCTAACTTTTCTGGATATCAAGGGAGCCTTTAATAACGTCTATCCGGAGGCAATTACTGGTGCACTACTAGGGCTTGGCGTGGATCCTTGCCTCTTTGGAAGGACTAATTAACCTGATGTTGACAACCAGGGTTATTTCATCGAAATTGGGGGCATCCTGCGAACGCAGAAGTGTATGTGAGGGCAGTCCGTAAGTAAGTGTGCTTTCTCTCCTCCAATGGAGCATAACGGCCAACAGGCTGCTGTTGGACTTGAAGGAGGTGGGTTGCAAAGGTAACGGCATACGCGGATAACATCTCTATTGCCATCTCAGGTAAATTACCTAATACCCTTAGTGAGGTAACACAGAATAAATAAATAATTGGCGCAACAGTCCAATTTGAACCATGGCCTCGAGATGAGTTAGCATTAGCATCATCTCATTTTCTAGATCGTGACGGTTTTTGTGCAGAGGTATGTGATCAGCAACACGCTCAACCGAATTATTTACCCCATAATGGGTACTCATTTAACAGCTGAGTGGGCTCATAGTCCGACACGTAAATCCCCGGAATCGAACCGGGGCCTAGTGCGTTGAAGGCGAACGTGCTAACCGTTGCGCCATCCGGACTACAACACAGAATGCCCTCACTATTTTTTGAAAACTGGTCCAAAAACGGTGGTCTCAGTGTTAACCCAAACAAAACCTAGCTTGTTCTATTCGCAAGAAAACATTGCCTGCCTCCCGTTGAACCTCCTATATTGGAGTGGGTGAGGCTATTCGTCAAGGACAAGGCGAGATTCCTAGGTAGTGTACTAGATAGAAAGCTAAACTGGAAGCTAATATTCAGGAATGTGTCAACAAAGCAACAATTGCATCGTATTTTGCAAAAAAAAGGTAAAATATGGGGTCTATAACCAAAAGTGCTCCATTGGCTTTTTGTATCGATTCTGCGCCTCAAATTGATGTATGAGGTGGTTGTTTGGTAGAATACCCTAGGCACACAGACCAATCGCCATGTCCTTCCAAAGGTACAAGAAACGGCTTGCATGACTATAAGTGGGGCTCTCCGCTCAACCCCATCAGCAGCTTTCGACATATTGCTTAGTCTGCTTCTTGTGGACAAACATCATAAGTGAACGAATCGCGTTTGACACGGCAATCCGCATACGGAGAAACAGGAGGACGTCCAAGCAATACAAGAGGCATTGTTGTGGCTCGGGCGAAATATCATAACAGTGACAGATGTTACGATTTATGCAGACAGTCAAGCCATAGTGAAATTCCGTGTGCTGTGGGACACCAGGGAATTTAGACAACATGGCAACGCTATCCACATAGCAGTCACTTTCTCATACATACTTTCTGATACAGAAGATGTGTTGCTTCTATGACGTTGTTAAAAGCACCCCTCGATAAGAAAGTATGGAGCTGTATTCACAGAACCATCCAGTAAACGTATGGTAAAATGGATAAGAGTGGCGATTTAATACTGGCTCGTAGGCGAATGTAAATCACCCTCTCCAGGATCTTTAGTAGCGTCAGTGATAGGAAGGAGATCAGTTGAACGCGCTCGTGAGCATTTTCGCATTTTCGATCTAAAGACAATAACCACCTTTCAAATATGGTAACTTTGGTAATAGCGATCTAGGAAATTTCTGTATCAGCTTGATGCGTTCATGGTACAATCTTTATTTTTGGGAGCTTGCTCTCCTCCATTACTCTCCAGAAATCCAAGGTAAGTTTATATTAACCTTAATCCTACATCAACCAGCGTTAGCTCTATTCTATCCATTTCTTTAACGCTTCCATGTAAGCGGAAACTGAGACGCTGGTAGTGTTTTATTTTTCCTTAAAATCCTTCGGCGATTCCTTTACCGGCCCCCGATTCCACACTGCTGGTAAAGACTGCATCTCTTCAATGAACTTGTTTTCGGCTCTTTGATCTTTGAGGATTTTACCTAAAACCTCGTTTTATGTGTCTCTCTGAATCGATGGTATGGATTGGATGGATTTATTTATACATATTTGGCAATCGGTGAAACATTACAACACAGGTGGAAATCATCCATTATCACCACTACTGAAATTAAATCAGAATGGGCTTCACGTTTCAGGGTTTGTCCGAAACTCACCCCATCTCCGGGCTGTTCTGCAAATACACTTCACTTGCAGTTTATTGGAAAGAGTTCTCTCCTGTAAAGATACTTCTCTGTTTCCTCTGATACACAAGTGAAAACATTTTTTCATATAATATATTATTTTTAATATAATTTCATATAATTTTACAATAAATAACGTATAAACAAATAACAACATAATTTATCATAAAAAATGAATATTACATTGAACCTATAACGAATAGGGAGGAAAGTAAAATTTCTTCTTTAGAAAACAAATCAATGACAGTCTCTCTCTATATTCTAAGCATTATAAATATTGCACGAGTATAATCTCTCTACTGCTTAAGATATAATATTATCTTCCTTCTCACCTCCTTCCTAATATTCTCTAAAATGGCTTTCGCATTGCATCGAACAGATACTCTTGTACTTCCGGCGAATTTGGATCCATCGTATTAATCTTATTGTTCTTTGTGCCAGGGAAAATCAGCGGACTACCACCGGTTACGGTGGCCACTGAAATGGGCGGTGGCGCTATTCGCTTCATGGTGGATTGCGTTGATATGATTGGCAAGCGTGTCTGCTTCATGGCCTTGTAGTTATCCATGTAGGTGAGCTTCTTGCGCCGCTTCTGTTTCCATCGGCACACAACGAATATGACCAAAAAGATGGCAAGCGAGCAGATTACAATAAGTGAGCTAGCTATCACGGCTGATCTAACACCCATGGGTATTTCGCTGCTGGGTACGATCGGTGATCGTCGAAGACCATGTCCGGAAAGTTCCAGGTCCAAGATGTCATGGGCGCGTGCAACCTCGTCCTCTATTTGAGCGGCTGTGTCTAACTTATCGGCCGAATCTTCTTCGGGTGGTGAGATTTGAGCCGATGCTTCGGCTGGCTGATCGATGTAGTTATTGCCACTCTCCTGGGAACTATAGCTGATGGGGATTGCAAAAGATTTCCACGGTTCGGCGTAAAAATCGATAGCCTTGTCTTCGCCGGAGGCAACGAATGTCGTTGGTTCTGCTGAGTCTGCTAAGTAAATACACAAAACATGTTAAGTCATAAAAATCACAGTCCGAGAGGGCCCTTTGTAAACTTACCGAATGACAAACTCTTCATCTTTCGTCCCTCCTTCTGAGACTCTCCGGTGGGTTTTATATCAATAATTGATGTGAAGTAGCTGGACCCTTCCGAGTCGGTTTTAATTTCATCCGGCTTAATACTTTTCAAATTCTCCAAATTGAAGTGGGGAAAATTATCGAACGCTGTCACGATATCCAGTTTCTCATTCAAAACCTGAGGCTTTATAGAGAATGGTTTGGTGCTTGCAACAGTCGTCTTGTTGTTAATAATTTCCGAAAGGTGTAGCTGACTCGAGCCCCTCTGACGATGTTGAATCAATTCGTCCAAAGTCATGTTGCGTTGCGCCAAGACTTTGAACAGTCGACTTCCCGATCGGCGATCTTCCAGTAGTTCCAAAAGATCGGTTCGATCGTCCACTTCTTGCGACACGTCCATATCAGTAAAGAGTGACGGATTGCTCTCCGTAACATCTGATTTACCCGCGCCCATGTTGAAATGTTTTTCCGCGATGATATCCACTCGAGAGGTGATCGTTTCAAATAGGTTGCCATTGTCCTTCTTTTGGTACAATGGTCGAAAGAGTTCCTCAATTGTTGTTACATCCTTCGGCTTGGCTTCTTCGAACGTTGCAAACTTTTCGATGAAATTTGTCTCCTGGTCCTTTTGTGATAATCTTTCCTCAATGGATTCTTGGCTACTGCTGTTCTTATCTTGGTATGGATGTTCGTAATGTCCTTCATGAGATCCCGATTCGGATGAACTGGAGGAGTCCTTATGTTGTTTGATAGCGCTAGATATTTTATGAGTTGGTTTTATAGTAATACGTTTCCTATAAATCGGTCTCGTTGGCACGGTATTGACTGGAAGCTTAGACTCGTGTTCTTCGCCTGCCAAAAAATCGACTTTTTGCTGGGCGAAATGGAAGAAGTCGTCTGCTTCAAGGGGCGTACTTTTCGAAGGCAACTCTGAAGTCAGAATAGATACCTGACTACTTGAATAGTATCCTTTGTCGTGGGCGTAGAAATCGTTGGTGTATATCAAATTTTCAGCGGATGCACTATTCGTCTCTTGTGTGCTTGGAATTCTTTCCTGCGTTGAACTTTCAATGTCTTCTCCGACTGTATCGGAGAATGGAGGTTCTGTGGTAGTCGTTGTGCTTGTCGATGTAGTTGTCGTTGAAGTCGTTGTCGATGCTGCCGTTGAAGTCGTCAAATAACTGATCGGTATTCTTCGTATCGGTTTCATATATTTTCCACTAGGGTCAATCGTTGGAGCAGCAGGCGTCTGTAGGGCCAACAGCGCATTCTGTTTCCCCTGGATCAGATCATCAAGCGACAAATTTTTCTGTTGAAGTATCTCACTTAAACTCAACCCTCCCGAATTTTTGAGAATATCCTTCAGATCACTACCCGATTTAGGTGTTGTTCGGGAAGTGTAGTTATCACTCTCTCGTCGTTTCGTTTGTAGATAGGATTCGCGATGAGGTTGCTGTCGCTCAGCTTCGGTCGTGGACACTGACGACACCGTGGTCACTCTCTTTCGCTGTTTGTCCCGCCATTCCGAAAGTCGTTGTTCCTGTTCCAAGGCAGCCAGTGGCTCGCGAACTTTTTCAATTCGCGGCTGAGGTTGAATCAAAAATCTTCGATTTGCCTGTTGCAGAACCTCTTCTGAGCTTGGCGCTGCCGATGAATAGTAATCGGTTGTGTTGTAAAAGGGCATTATTTCGCTATCATTGATTGCTGCGTCCTCATTAATTTGTCCCTGCCAGTAGTAGTTGGCGTATTCGTTGGATTCGGTGGATTGATAAGTGGCGCCTTGTGGACGACGTCTACGTTTCCGACCGCCCGGTCTTCGGCGACGTCGACCCGTTTGATTGGGTGTTGGTATTGGCTCGGCAGCCGGACTCTGGTATGAAGAAGACACTGTGATTTCACTACCCATGGTAAGTTGAGTGGGATCGGGTTGTGGTTGTTGCCATGCCTGGAAGAGTAAATGAGAGAACAAATTTTGTTAGTTGCTGATATATTTCGCTGGAATTGTGAGGTATCCTATAAAATGTACACATTTAGTTTAGCCCACTATTACTGCGCCAATATAGCGCGGCATTTATTATAAATTTGGCATAAGGGAGTCATTACTTGTAGTAGGTGTTCGACGGATAAACTGAGACCAAAAGAGCAGACAAAACTTGAAAACCTTGGATGTATTCTGTCAACAATCTAGACTTCGTTGTGATTGGTTTTCGATTCAGTCAATGAGCCACCCAGTCGCTATAGCGACAGGAACCGAATTATAATTCTGTTCCAGTTTATTCCAAATCGCCGCTTTAGAGAAGTCAATCTTTGGAGTGAATTCTACATCGCAGTTCACTCACAATTTCTTTGAAATCGAAAGCTCTAAGCCTTAAGGCCTTAGACCGGTAAAAGTTTCTAATGTTATGAGAGTTCTTGTGGATTCGTTCTTTCTCTGAAATATTTTGAATGGAACTGCCAGACTCTTGAAGCTACAGCACCGTGCTGATGTTCATCAAATTTGCCAATTATACGTGGTCACTCATCACCTAGTCTAGAGGCCTTTTTTTAAGTTATTCATTTCATATCAGTTTCAGTTTCCTATCCGTTTCCGTTTCTATGCTGGATTTCCATCATTTTTCCACCATAGGATTTAGATTTTTAGATTTGCTTCATTTCAGTTTCCTATCCATTTCTGCTGAATGTGTTGAATCGCGAACAGACTGAGGCTACAACCATTTGGTTCGTATTCTTCCGAACCAAGTCAGGATGTGTAGAAATGAGATTCCTCTTTGACAGTATTCTCCGCTTCAGATCTGGTTAAACTGGAACTGTAGGGTTCTTATGAACATGCCGATAATGCTGATCTGAGCAGGCAACCTTAAGAACATACCTTAAGCCAGATTCATGAAGCGATGCGACTTTTTGTGGAACAGATCCTAATGAGTCCCCCGCTCGACAAGTGGACTAAGGTTTAGTGCAAACTGGCCTTAAACTTCCGCAGTATGATGGAGCGTCATCCTGGGTCTTTACTAAACCCAAATACGGCGGCTATTAAGGTCGAATTGAGCTGATAAGCAGTGTACCAAACAACACAACGATTGTCTGATCTAGGTCCTAGAAATACTGAGTCTGCTGCCTTAGACCTTGTACTCAACCTGCTTTCTTTGGAAAGTAAATATAGCTACAAATATAGCCTTATTATTATTATTTCCTATTAGAATCTTAAATTTACTAGCCTGGAATATGGAAGGCTAGTAAATTCAAGATTCTAATAGGAAATAATTGGGAAAGATCTGGAAATAATTTTAGTGTCCTCCAGACAGAACTTCTGGTCATTCGAGAGGTAATGATCTAGCTGGGGCGTCGTGTTGTACCCGTTAGGGATTAAACTATCTTCGCAGATAGCCAAGCTGCGATAAGAATACTGCAATCAGTACTTACCACTTTGAGGACGGTGCTGGAGTACTGTGCATCTCCCATGGAAATGCGCAATTTCTTCAGCATTGTCTTATGCTGGATTCCAGGTCACAGTGGTTTCGCAAGAATCCACAAAGTCGGACTAACTTGTATCAAGAATATCTTGATATAAAATATAATATGAAAATGGAGGGCCATTGGTAGTGCCTTAAAAATTGACAAGCACTGACGCAGCTTTTCATGGCCATCTTAAAAAAGGGCAACAGTCACTGGTTCTACACATCCTAAGCGTTTTCAGGTGCCGCTTTGCTCTGGGCAACTTTCCCAGGTCTTGGAGGTCAGTAAAAGTGGTCTTCATTCCAAAAAATGGCAGCTGACCTACGGATAACCCTAAGTTCTATCCGCCACTCAGCCTAACACATTTTATGCTAAAATCAATGGAAAAGATGCTTGTGAATAATATGCTTCAACGTAGACAATTTGTCTATTAATCCGGCAAATTTATTGAATACACTTTATACAACCTTGTTGGTGACATTGAAGCTGCTTTCGTGCTTTCGACAACACCACTTTTGATGCTACCAGCGCTCCTCGTATCAAAAGGTGATGACACTCCCACCGCATTCTGAGCGAAACGAATGCTTTCTTCCAGAAAAGTCATCAAAATTCCAGATCGGCAATGGCATGTGCAGGCCGCCTTGAAGCCGCCGAACAGGCCTTTGAGACAGCCGGATGGATAATTGGAAATCGATCTTATCGCCATAGAATGAAAATATCTATCTATTGGATTGAATTGTATGGCATTTTACTTTCCATAGCCAAGCTCCTAGTGGGATACTTATCTGGCCATCACCTGGTCAGATATCACCTGAACAAGATGAGTCTATCAAGCGAGACTGAATGCCGTCTTTGTCTGGAGGACGTGGAAACGACCAAGCACATCTTGTGCGAATGTCCCGCCATCACGCGTTTTAGGATGTTACTCCTCGGGCAGGCTACTATCAGCACTGCAGAATTCAGGTTAATTCCTGCTAAAGACTTACTGCCCTTTATTAGAAGGGTGGACGGTCTTCTGGATTAATGAGCTACGGCACAATAGATCTTTTATGGTCGCAGTGCCTTCCTGCTGGGACAGTAGCTCGACTATTTTATCTTATCTTATCTTCCATAGCCAAGCTTCAGATACATTCGTCTATTGAAGTAAACTCCAGTGAAAATTCATTCTGGTCACGCGGCCGGACAGTTCGCCTTGAGACGGCCTGACCAATAGACGAATGTATCTGCAGCTTGGCTATGGAAAGTAAAAAAGTAAAATGCCGCACAATTCAATCCAACAGATAGATACTTTCATTCTATGGCGATAAGATCGATTTCCAATTATCCATCCGGCCGCCTGAAAGGCCTGTCGGGCGGCCTGAACCAGCCATACACGATCCGGAATTCCGGAAGGCCGGGCCTGATCAGTTTTTCCGGACAGGAATTCCGGATGGTGTATGTTCGGCTTTATTGTTCGAATTATTTGCAGACTGATGACAGATGAATGGCAAACTTTTTTTTTTGTATTTTTAGAAAACGTTTTTTTTTTTACGTTTTCTTATGCCTATCTCCACGTCTGTACACTATCAACTCCAATTTCAGAGTTTGACACTTCCATCGAAGCACTAACTATCCCAACTTCAATTTGTGTTTCTCTGTAATCACTCCAAAAGAATTCCAATTTAAAACATTTCCGACAGTGTGTCAATACCAAAATACAGGAGCTAGTAGCACCAACCAGACGAATCCTATGCAAAAAAACCAGTGCACTACAACAATTTCGCTGGATAAAGTTTAAAATTGAAATTATCCAACTCCCGTTAACGGGGGGCAGGTACCTGGATTAAATTTCTATGCGAATAATAAGAGGAAAGCAAATGAAAGTTGATTACTAATAAAATAAGTTTCGGATGGTAGTTTACAGTACAATACATTGTAATAAGTTCTTCTTTTGCCATCATCATCCTGTTATCCCTGAAGGAAAAGTTGTGAAGTATTTAGTTACATACTTTCCATATAATTGTCATGATTTTATCGTCCTTGTTCGAAACAACTCCCTGGAATACACGCACATTTATTTCGCTAAGAAAGTTCAAAAAAAAAAACATGTAGAGAGAGAAAGAAAATGGAAAAAGGACGTCACATTGTTAAAAGCTTTGGTAAGATTTTCTTTGTGCCTTGCAGGGCGATTTGTATTGAAAGCAATGCTTGAAAGGGACGACAGTTAATCCGTTCTCCTCTCGAAATTTATTTTGAAACTTTTGCAAATACCGAACGGAGACCCTCTTTTCGATTGAAAAGCGATATGGGTGATTAGTTTTATTGTGTGTCTTCTTTTGGAAAGAAATACATAAAGGGCAAGTGATTGGCAAATTAAGAGGTACTCTGAAGTCTTGTGATTTGATTGGAATCAACTTTTTCTTTAAAACAGCTTATAAATTGCAGAAATAAATAAGTTGGACAGAAAATAAGCTTTTAGGGTCTTCAAAAAAAAAAGAACTAGTACAAAACGAACTTGTTATTTAGGTCGTTTCTCCCAGAAGTTTTTTTTAGTTAGTTTAGTTGATTACTCATGTAATTGATCTGTGAATTGTCATCTAGCCGTGTCAAATGAAATCTCTAGTTTTCCAGAATAAGAGTAAAAGTATGACTCATTAAAACCTACTATTAATTCGACAGAAATGTCAAAATACCAATGAACTTTCAACTTACATTTACCCTGAAAATCAAAATATTATTATATACTATGGGGGATAGCCGAAGCAGACCACTTACGTTTGGGTCCCTTTTCGCCCCCTCCCGGTCATCAATGGCTTCCAGATGTCGACTGATAATTGTCGACCTCTTTCTTCATCACTGAGTCCCGTGTTATTGCTAGCATTTGTTTGAAGCTGAGTTCACTCATGGCTTCTACACTTATCGTGTGCCTGCCTGTGATCCTCAACCTCGTGCTAGCCAGTGCTGGACATTCGCACACAATGTGTGCTGCCGTCTCGGCCTCCTCCAGGCATAGCCTGCAAACGTCATCTTCCCCGATTTTCATCTTGGCCAGATGAGCCTTAAAATTACCATGCCCTGTGACCAAGGCAGTTATCCAGCTTAGGGTACTCCGTTTATAACTAAGTACCTTTCTCGCTTCCCTGCCTAAAGGGCTGGTTATTGCATTCCGAGCTTGTTTGCAAGTGACTAGCTCCTGCCATCTTTGTTGATGCATGGAGTCCATCCACTTCCCAACCTTCGCTCCAATCATGCCGTTCCCCAGAGCAACTCTGGGTTCTGGGCCAATGAAAGTTGCCGCAGATCCCTGTTTTGCTAGGGCATCCGCCGCCTCATTTCCTGTTGTACCTATGTGTCCTTTTACCCACATCAGCGTAACCTCATTTTCTGAGGCACACGTGTTGAGCTTCCGGACACACTCTAGTACCAGTTTAGAGTTTATGTTCGTCTGCTGCATGCGTCTGATCACCGATTGGTTGTCCATTGCAATAAGGATTTTCTTCCCCCGCACCTGACCTTCAAGCAAGTGGTCCAACGCATGCAACAAGCCAAGCATTTCTGCCTGGTATACGGACACATACTCTCCTAGACTAAGCGCACATGCTAGGTTTAGCTCTTCAGAGTAAACCCCCGCCCCCGCTTTACCGTCCATTAAAGAGCCATCAGTAAAAATGCTGATGTCATTGTACATACACTCATTATGTATGTTTCCATCTGCAATGTGAGTCTTGTGTAGTCTTTCAACAATCAAAATAACAACTTCATATCCCTTTATGACCGGAAACCTTTCTTCCAATGATTTTCGCAATTGCCAACATGATAATATCCTAAAACACTCGTTAGTACAACTACCATTATTCATGTGTGTGTTATCACGGGCATTATATGGTCCACAATGAACCCTTTTCATTTCACCCTCAACAAACCAACCGCCAATAACAATTTACGCTTCGTTTTCAGGGAGGTTTTGTTCTTTACGTACACAAAAACATGAGAACCCTATAATTTTCAAAATCTACTTCCGTAAACTAGACTGGAATTTCAATTTCGAGTCCTACAGAAGCTATGTTAGTCGTCGGTGCTCTTCTGTTTCAAAAGGACCATAGCTTAACCACATTAACCGACATCACGTAGAAAATGCTCTACTAGTCATCGACTTTCATTTTAATACTTTCGGGTGCGAAAAAGACTATCTCTGGGGAGCTGTTACGTTTTTATGTTAGTATGCTTGTTTTCTTTCTTTTCGATTTGCGAGGCTATGTTGGAAGACTGACAGACCACAGGGACGATGAAAAGAGACTCGTTTTTTGATCGTTTAATTTTAGTGTTAATGCGAGTTTAGGACGTGCAATAATCGTTAAAGCAAAGTAGTCGAAATTTTTGAAAAGGACTTGTAAGGATATCGCACATCGTAAATGGCTGAGTAGTTCATATATTTATTATACTGAATCCGATGATTTTTTGTCTGAATGAAGATTGGTCGACTGGAAGTTGGAACACTTTCAAGGTGATTATCCTCGTCGCGATCTTCACGTGTCGTGTTTTCCAAAACTGAGACGACCACTCCGAAGACAGCGCTTGAATCGCCCGTCGCCGGTTGTCTTCCATTTTATTCTACTTCATTATCTGCACATCATGAGGTGGGGGATAGCTCCGACACCTGCCCTGCCCTGGTTCCTAGGCGGTTTGATGCCGAACGGCATCTGTATCCTGATGAAATGGGCTGGTGAGGTTGGTCAGAGTAAATCCGCACAGAACGGAACTCGTTCTCTACACTAAGAATTGCAGGCTACCTTTATTTGAACCCCCATTGATGGAGGGGCGCAAGGTTTATGCTCACCGATAGAGCCAAATTTCATGAAATCATTCTAAAATAGATAAAAAATTGTGCTAAAAGGCTAACATTCAGGAACGTGTGACAAAGGCAACTTTTGCACAATACTCTTGCAAGAAGGCTATATGCTAGAAATGGGGATTGCAGCTGAAAGTGAATGGGATCCTTGTCTGGTGGACAGCACTTAACATCGTGGCGTACAGAAGTCTGTTGGAGAATGTCCAAAAATCCGCATATATTGCCGTCAGGGCTGCTCTAAAGACAAGACCGACCACTGCCTTGGGCGCATCAGTTATCTTTTGACTAAATTCAACCCAAAATCAATAGAAAAATTAATCAGACCTGAAAATAAATTTTCTTTAACAGATCGATCGCACTTTTATCCTTTAGATCGAAAGACATCAACACAAAGGGTACACGAACAAAATCTTCGTCACTTTCTTCTCTTCGAAGAAAAAACTTTACGTACCCAGGCTTACCTGTCACAGATGAAAAGAAAAAATCCCTGTACGATTCCTTTTTTGTCATATATCTCGAAAGCCATGAAAAGTTCGCCTTCGCAGAACGCCAATTGTACAGAGTGTACACACAATGAACATTTTCTGCTACTCCGTACTTAAAAATGTCGTCTGTCGACAGTGTCGACATGGATAGAAAAAACAGGTGGAAATGGTTGCCGAATGCACGACATTATTTAAAAGGCTTCAGGCGAAAATGTCGATGATTCACAATACGTCGAAAAAAATACGAAAAGACTTTAAAGATATGCATCGTATTCGTGAAAATATTTGAAAGTTGAATATGAAATGTGTGAAATGTTTGCCCATATTAGTCACAGGGAATTCTTTACTCCATAAGGCGGATGTGCTTGCTGGGGTGGTGGCTTTTTGTTTAGCAACAACCTCCAATCCCCCAATGTGCGATCCTTTATACACAAAGCTGCTGGGGTTTACATTGAATTCGGGGTCGTGAAAACGCGGCTTTTCCGGCATAAGAGAAAATTCTTTGCGATATAAAGGCATGGATTTATGTATGCATGTCTCACGTATTTGCACAGAAAGAAAAACAGATTACATGTCAGGATTTGTGGACAACGATATCGTAAGTGTATCTGAAGCGTGTTTTTATGGATATAAGGCGTCGGCTTCATAGCAAGTGTATCTAAAATGTTTGTGACACTTTTCTAAATGTAAGACGACATATTTCTATGAAATCGTGATCCTTTCACGCCAATCCTGTTGTTTGGGGAAAGCAAAGTTGAAAGTGTTGTAAGGAACGATGCAACATATGGAAATGCATTAGGAAGGCGGAAGTCAGGGACGTGACAAAGTGAAATGCCTTTCAGTTATGTCACGAAGAGTTACGTCAAAGCCGACTGTTTTGAGGGCCATAAAATTCTAATGCATTTTTCTTTCTTACCTTTTCGCATATTAAGTCGACCCGGTCACATCACTCGAGATCATTCTGAAATCATGCTGAACTCAAAATTCAATTCAACTTCATTATCTAAATACTCTTAGTATTTCTCAAGTATTAGTCAGTTATATAAAGAACTACCCGATGCATTCATTTTCATCCCCGTCAAAACTATACGATACTAACGAATCCCGATTCGAATCCGGCATTGTCTTCTTTCGTTTTCAATTCTACTACTGCTGCTACGGGCTGACAAAGACCATTCATTCCGTATCGAATAATAGGCAGATGGCAAATTAGGCAGTGTACTTAGATTTTCAATTTGAAAATAGAAAGCCCAAGCCATCCTTGTTAATCCTTTTGAATCCGGCCTTGTATTCTATTCAAAAACACAAACGACAACAGCTTATACCCTGCATTTTTTTTTTAATCAAAAATACGACACTCGTCGCACAGCAACTCAGACCATACTCTCGGTTCTGTTCGTACGGGGTACAGTAAAATGAAAACTACGGAACGCAGATAGAGATAGTTGTTGCTCATCCACTTGAGCCCCAACTAGTGCAGCAAAATGTACAACAGCTGGATCAGTGCGAGAGAATTTTCGTCAACAAACACGCTTCCCGAGCGCCTCTCTAACAAGAACGATGACTCAAAATATCTTATGTCGCTGCGCTGCTATGCTATCATCAGTCCAAATAGACGACAATAGCGTGCTGTAATGATGGCACTGATGAGATCTTATTGAGACGAGGATACTCAACGACATCGTTCCTTAAAGCTTTGTTGGATATCATTGTCCCAAAAAAGGATAATCAGAAGTTTTTTCTATATACGTACGGACGTAAAAGTGTGTATAGTATTCAGTAACTACACGCCATACTGCTTCAAGGATAATAATAAAATATTGTGGAATAATAGTACAAAAGAGTAGAATGCAAGAAGGACAGCAGAGGATTGAACGTGTCTCATATAGACCGGGGAAAAGTTGAGAATTGAAAGTTTAAGTTTTCGGGCGGAAATTGTCAACGGAAACATGGAGGAAATTCTGTAATAAAGAGGATATGTGAGCATTTCAATTACGTAGGTGAAAGCCATTGTAGACTGATGAATTGTGTACTTGTCTTTGTGGAAGCAAATGTTTGAGTTATGAATACATGCTAGTGGATAATGTTGGATTTAAACAAGGGATAGTTAGGAACCAAAAAAAAACTGATTATAAGTTCCTTAATTATGATACAATACGATTTCATCATTGTCTACCTGAGTCGCGCTCGGTGGCCGTGGTCGTTCGGTCACCAACTGCCTGTGAGTACTAATAGAACTCTCACAGAGCTCCGAGCTTGTCAGGGTAAAGGCCGCGCGGATAGGAGGTTTTCATGCTGCTGCTGTTTCAGCTGCACTTCCAAAAAGTAGATATGCTATCGAAACGTCAAAAAGGCATAGAAATGCTAGATATGTTGACGCGCCCATGCACCTGGAGGGGTCAAGGCAATTAACAAAAACCTAAGTTTTTTGAAAAAACAAGCTAAAGCGCGGCTGGTTTTGTTTAGTTGAGTGACTATCGTTTAAGTACCCTTTACCATAGAGGGTGTCCCGCTTCAGAGGGTAAATACTTAAAATAATAGATAGTACCGACTATTTGTGAAAATTCACACCAAAATAGACAATCTATTTTAATTGTTACAGAGTTATAGCATTTTTTTGAAAATTGTATCAAAAAGCTCGTCTTAGGACCTTTTTTTCCAGTTTGCCTTAAATATATTAAAAATTATGAGTTCGCCTTCTATGCACTGGGTTCAGGTTCGATTCTTAGTGAATGCAGTAGTTTTTGATAAAAAAGGGGATTTACGTGACGGACTTTGAGCCCACTCAGCTGTTAAATGAGTACCCATTTATGGGGTAAATAACTTGGTTCAGCATGTTATTGATCACATACCTCTGCACAAAACACATCGTCACGATCTAGAAAATGAGATGATGCTAACTAGCTAACTGATGCTAACTAGCTAACTGATGCTAGACCTTATAAGGTATAGGGCATATTGTTTTCGTCACGATGAAAATATGTAACACCGTAAAGGAGCCTCCGTAGCTTAGTAGCGTAGTAATGTATGCTTAGTAGCGTAGAATGAGAATATAAATGATGAGGGTTACCTCCTAATTCGATTTAGCCCTGTCTGTCCGTTCGCACGATAACTTTCGATAGAATGAAGCCAGAAGCTTGAAATTTTCGTCAAATATTCGTAGTAAAATGGGCATGATCAGGCCGAAGGAACCCCTAGAAAACTCACTTTTAATGCATATCTCTCTCTCAATTGCCCTAACCCCTTGTGGGGCATAGCGCGTCAACTGTTCCATGTGACCCAGTTGACGTTTCGACGGCATAAATTGGTTTCGGAGAATGCAGTTGCCGGCATGCACTTCCTGCACATCCATGACCACAAACGTCGTCGTGGTCGGGATTCGAAACGCCGGTAGTCAAACATGAGACTGATGCCTCAACACACTGCGCTACCGGTCGCCCCTTATAATGCATATGATCGTTACCAATTGGTAGTTTTGGTATCAACACTAGGTTTGTGCAGGTCTAGGGTATATACGCTTCGGACTTTTATTTTGTGAGTTCTACAGAAAAAGGCGAATTAAAGCACATTCAAATTTCCTGTCTAACCTGCGTCCCGCAGAGCGTTTTGATGCGGCCCATGTTCAAACCGTGACCTGAAGCCCGCATGTGGCCCGGACAGAGTTTGATTACGGTCACTGAAGCGAAAACAGGGTCAAAGAAATATGACACACCTCAGTTATTTATGTATGACTATGACTATGCATTGAATTTTTTTAACACACTTCATGACTGAACCCTCATTAATTGCGGTTCTTTAGTAGTAATATATACAGTAAAACAATTAAAGGATCGCTGATTGAAACGAAAAAGAATAAAGAAGTAAAGATTATAGGTTTTGTTAAAAATGATATAGAAAAAAGGGAAGTTCAAACGGATAGGTTTCGATGACTCCTGATTAAACGTATATTTCGATCCTTTATTCATTATATAGATCTTGGAGGGACAGAACGTCCGCCCGAAGTCGACCAGCCTCGCTGATTAACGGTACAATTCCGTACCTATCACATTTTGGAAGGAAACAGCTTTACACTCTCTGGGAGATCTGACACTTGCAAAATAAAAGGAAGAAATTGACCCTTTGTTAACAAGTTGGTTACTGCTACTGCGACTGCAAGCTGCATTCAATCTAATGTTGCTTTTATATGCTACATAACGTGTACAAGGCTCATACTAAGCAGAAGCTTGTCGGCCTAGCGTTTAGTGTATCAGAGCGTGGGAGCAGGACATACCACATACCGGATTCAAATTCCAATGATGGCCACGTTTGTTTTTAAATAATTTTATTCTTCAAGAAATATTTACGTGTATCGAAAAAAAAACATCATTCAGAATTCGTTCGTTTCTGCTCATCTGACACACAATTTTGAATACGGCTGCCTGAATTACGAATGAACTCTACGAATTAATTAATGCATCATCGTCGAAAATTGGGAACGATTGTCAAATGAACGACAGGCATACCAATAGACGCGTTTTTTTTAAGCAATCGTACAATCTATCGAGTCAGCCACCCCACTGACCCACACTGCAGGTTTAAGTTGTTATTATAATGCATGGAGATATTGTAACCTGCACCGGATAGATGTTCAGAGTAAAACATACCTAGAGTTCTCTATCCGTCAAGGACACATAACTCGATAGGATGTTTACATGGATCGATATCGAGTTAAAAATGATCAGCACGTTTTAAGTGTCGAGGCTCGCTATCAAGCATTTTGAATGAATAACCCTTTTTTTTACCAATTTTTCATCCGGTTTTCTCTTGCCAACTTCCTTTCTAATATTTTTTCGGCTTGGTCTGTGATGTGCTTACCAGTGCTAGCAAAATAGGGAGCGGCTACTGAAATTTCCAGACCTAACGTTTCTCAAGCCGTGATGCCAATTAAAATAAACTTCATTATTATTAGCTGAAAGGAATTAGAAAGAAAGAAGTGCTGTCAAAGACTAAGTTGATATGAAACTGTCTGAACAAAAATAAAACTGTCTGAACAAAAATTTTCCATTTACACTTCAAACGACTCCCACTTGAACTTTGAAACTTACTTCAAGTTCAACCTTCTATCCAAAGATATTTCTATACTTAAGTGGTAGGAATATCGTATCCATAGTAATATGGACAGTCGTTGCAAACACTGACTCCATCATACATACGTTTTCAGGTACTTTTTATTCCAAGAAGTCTACTGACCTGAAAACTCACAAACAAATTAACGCAAGTCATAATTTTCGTAATTCAAATTTTCCAACATGAAAATGAAATTTTCGACAATGCCACTAGCAAATTAAGCCCCCGTAATGTTGATATTCAAATTTTACCTGTGGTAAAACTTTTAACAAAATATTTTTTTTTTAAACATTTCCCGAGTGCGTCATACCTACCCCCTAACATTTGGCTAGTTGTGGAGATGAGCCGGAGGAATGCGACAAAAATTAAATAGCAAACTGCGCCACAACTTTTTCTTCTCTTCATCTTCTCCGACAGAGCACGGCAATTTACAATTCAAATTGCAACAATAACAACCAAACGAAATACGAGTACAGAAGCTTTTAAAATGCTCTTAATGTGGTAACTATTTAAAATTCTGTTACGAGTACTTAGTTTTCGTCTTTGTCGTGGATGACCACAGTTAATTTATTACAATAATATGCTTTTCTATTTACCTTTCTGCACTTTAAAGTGACAATTATTCGCCTTTAAAATGTTTTTGCATAATAAGGTGGTTGAATAGAAAGCAGGTTTGTGTGTATTTACTTAGAATCTCGTATTCACCTCCTTTGCCCCATGCGGAATTGTTTCATTGCGAATGTCCTTTAAGTGAAGCGAGAGAGAGGAAGAGTTCCAGAGGCTACCATTTGATTTTTTTTTATGTACGAGCCCAATAGTTGGGGAGTTAGCGACAGGTTCTGTTACGATATACAAGTAAGTAACAAGGCTAGAACTAGAACAACTAGAACTTCACGATCGGTTCTTTGTAATGCAGGAATAAGAGAATGATAAGTCTGGTAACCCTAGTTTGGAGGATTAAGAGGCCGGAGGAGGGTTAAATTTTCTAAAAGAATGACACAAAAAGAGTAATGATGCTCATCGGCACTTTAGGCCCGTCTCATGTAAGTACATTTTAATTTTAATCCATTTGCTTTCAAATTGCCTATGATTTGCTTTGAAAAATGTTGCCCTTATCACCCCAAATCAGGAGATACCCGTATATGCCAGGCGAATGTAAGAATGTAAGGGTAGTTTAATGCGTTTGCATCAACACACCCAGTTATATGATACCTATCTTGCCTAGATATCACTTCATTGCCAAAAATGTCCTTTTTTACACATCAAAGGACTCAAAATGCCTTCAACAGCAGTCTAATGCATTCGCCTCAACATCTCCAGTCATATGCCAAAAATGTCCTTTTTCGTCCCCAAAAGACTGCCTTAAACAACAGTCTAGTGCATTCGCCTCAACACCCTCAGTCATATGATGCCCATCATGATACCTATATATCACTTGATTGCCAAAAATGTCCTTTCTCCTCGGTGAAGCACTCAAAATGCCATAGCAGTAGTCTAGTCCATTCGCCTCAACACCTCCAGTCATATGATTCACATCTTGCCTATATATCACTTCGTGGCCAAGAATGTCCTTTTTCCTCACCAAATGACTCAAAATGCCATCAACGCGCAATGTCCTTTTCCCTTACCAAAAGATTCAAAGTGACTCCAGCAGTAGTCTAGTGCATTCGCCCTAACAAACCGTGTCACCTACGAGTATCTTGCTTAGATATCACTTTAATGTCAAGCAGGTCCTTTTATCCTATCCTGCTTACACCAGCAGCAGGACCAAAATGTCACTGTGTGTTTTTTATAATAACCCAAGGATGTCAAATTTCGTTGAAATCGGACCGGACGGGAAAAGTCTGAAAGAGTGAATTTGGAAAAGACTTAGGCGAGTAATCCTGGTCTGAACACAGCTGAAGACACCGTTAGTCCAGTCGATGACCGAATTGGCTGCCACAGTTCAGTAATCAGGGTCACTCAAGGAGCTTAAATATCGAATTTTGTTAAGATCATACCACGGGACTAACGCACATACGCACAGTATGGATCAGTGCATATGCCCGTCTATCATATAAATATATGGGACGGGCCAAAAAAAAACGTTAAAATTACGTTATTTTAAGAAGTTTGCCGTTTTGTACTCGTATTATTAAATACACCATTCGGCGTATATATTTTGGCATGCAACAAAACACTTTGATTCTGTTGTTATTTCAGATCTATGTAACGGAAAATTCTGCAAAAATTTGTGGATACGGCAAATTAAATTTTATTAAAAAAAATTAAATCATTTCAAATGTAACGCAATATTTTAAATTAAAATTTAAAATTTCAAGATGGCGTAAGTATTTTGATATTTTTCTGTAAGCGTTTTTAAGACGAAAATTTATTTAAACTTTCGATTGAAAATTATATTAATCAGTACAATATCGCCTTTAGTTTCAATTACTTTTTAAAGCCGTTTTGGGACGGAATCCATCAAGGATTGGAGGAAGGCTGTTGGGATCTCTTCAACGCCTTTTTGACTTCTTCGCCGTTTTTTCTTTCGATCTATTGTTAATCAGATGCGCCCGTTGGCCGTGTTTGTTCGATCACCGCTTTACGATCTAGAGAATGGAGATTCGATCCTCGGCGCGAACAAAAACTGTCTGTGGGTACTAATAGAACTAACACTGCGCTTCGAGCTTGTCAGCATAAAGACGGCGAGGATAGTAGGTATACATGGAAACAACTGCACATTCAAAAAGCGGATATGCTACGGAAACGTCAACATGGCATAGAAATGCAAAATATGTTGACGCTCAAGGCAGTTAACACACACCGTTTCTGCTTTTGATCTAGTTAAATCCGCACTTCTCTTTCCTTTTATGAATGACCAACATTTTCAATTGCATTTAAATCTGAACTTTGTGATGGCCAATCTAAGGGTTTGATTCCAAAATCTTTAAGAAATTTCGTTATCATTTTGTTTTTATAGCAAGGCGCACTATCTTGTTGCAGTACGAACGCTTCACCAATTAGTTTCTTAGTTCTTCTTAGTTTAATCTGCAAAGTGAAATGCGTTTTCATTTAACACCATCTAATATTGATTTGGTTTCATGGAACCATCAACGGGCACCACAGCTCCCAAGCCATTGTATGCATTGGATCCCCGGAGCATAACACTACCGTCTTCATGGCTAATTTGTTCACAGTGCTTGTGAAATACTCACTTAAATTTTCTTTCGTGACGAATGGTAGTCAAAAATACCTTCATCTGTCCACAATACTTTTGACCAAAACAATATTGGCTTATTCACAAATTTCTTAGAGAATTCCAAACATTTAATTTGGGTTTTTAGGAGACATAAAGGGGATCGCCTTTGCTTGGTACGTTTTAATTTTGGCATCCTGCAAACGATCGCGAATTGTCCTTTCACTTAAGCTTACATTTGCAAATGTATTCCACTCTGTAGCCTCGTGCGAAAATGCTCCACTTATCTTTCCCACGAAAAAATAACCGCGGAAACTTCCACACATCACATATCCGCGGCGCTCTACACGACACTTGAATTTTCCCTGCTCACTCAAAACAGATCGAACACCACTGTGATGAGTGAATTAAAGGCAGAGGAATTGTTTTCGCGTGGAAATTGCTCATAATGATGTTGAGATTTTTTTTTCTATGTGTGCAGTTTCGTGTGAAATATATTATTACCGAGGTAGTGAAAATTTTTCATGCGAACGAAACTTTTGACAGTTTTTGTATGAGATTTGGCACGAAAAACGAAGTTTAGTATCTGGCTTTAGATATTTTAAGTGACACGAAGAAGAAGCTAATCAGCCTAGTGGTTACTATATCGGGCGTAGGAGCATAACATGCCGAGCTTAAATCAATTCATCAAGAAATAATAAATAGAATGATTTGGTAAACTTCTTACCGGGTGGATGGCGCCGAAAGTAGGTTTCTCAACTTTGACATTCGGCACCGAATATATCAATCAAATTTCAATTTATCGCCTATATTAAAGTAATCACTCAATACCTCGATTCTTTAAAATCATTAATTTTTTTGACTCCCTTCTATAATCACCATCGCGCTCAGCTTATCATAAATACCCTCTTAAAAAATTTATTGCTATAATCTCCTCAGTCCTTATGTCTATATTTTAATAATTCAGTCTCATTTAATACGGAAACGAAAATCGTAAACGAGTTTCACTAAACCTTATCCAATTCTGGTACCCATCCTTTTCACTATATACGAGTATGTACTCTGCTTCTGGCTCCTAAAAAGGAAGACGACCATTCCAGAACCATTCTAATTTAAATTGTAAATACTTCGAATCTCATTAAGGTAAACTAAAGTTGCGGTCTGGGTCTTGTGTCTGTTGTTTTCTGGAACTCACCAAATTCAAATCAGTACACAAGGTTATAAACACCCTGTAGCACGTTTCAGTAATTTAGTTGGACCCTCGTTTAAGATGTAATTATCTACTAGTACTTGTGTGTAGCATCAGCATGTATTTTTAAATTCGAACCTTATCTGTGTGTGTGTGTGTGTGTTTGATAGCAGATGGATATTGTTTGGGGCTAAAAGGACGACGGTAGTGTGATGGCTCTGTGGTACGGGACGTAATTTAAATAATAGTAAAGAGCTCAATTAAGAAGTTTTAATTAACTACTTACAAAGTATTTACTTTCTAATTTGACGGTGTCATGATCTAAAGAAGGGTGTTGACGGGAACGGAGCGCACTTTTTGAAAAGTTGGATTAGTTTTTCGTTTAGTGTATTGTCAATTACCTCACAGGTTACATATGTATGCTGATTGGTATAAGAAGAATAGTACGAGTTTGGTTTAGTTGTTTTTAAAATTTTGACACAAAATGCGTTGAATGCGGAGTAGCAGATTATGAATTAGGACTACTTTATCTGGAGTTTTGACATGTTCAAAGCAGTATCTATCAAAAGAATGTCACTGGAAACTTCTGTTTTGGTGGTGGTTCCCCCGTGCATCGTCCGCAACTGGTTTATGCCAACGAAACGTCATATAAGCAATAACCCACATGGAATAGTTGACGCGCTTTGCCCCACTAGGAGTGAGGACGAATGAGTAGTTGAGGTTCCCCTGGTAGACCTCTAAAATGATCCAACAATTTGGGAGTTCCTTTGTCGTATAGTGTTGTACGAATACACTTGGTTTGATCCACCAAAGTAATTTCGATATGAATATGCCGTGTTTTTCGACGCTAGCATCCAATTATCGTCTAGGCCGAAAAATTATAGTCCGCTACACTCATTCCACAATACTTCGGCACAATGGTCAGATTGATCGGGTTGATTCAGGCGAATGTCTAAATGCATTGATCTACAGTCGATCTTGAGATCGCCATTTTCATATTTCTGCGAAATTAAAAGGTTCTGAGAATTACTTATTATTCTGTGAGAGAATTTAACAAAAATTAACCTGGGCATGGGAATTACTTTTGCGTCCCGATGTGACTATCAAATACTTGGTTTCAAATCTGTTAATCGCCTCGTGAAACAATGCTATTCACGAAAGGGTTATCGCACTCGGTGGCCGTGGTCGTTCGGTCACCACTCTACGATACTAATCTAGAGCTCGGAGTTCAAATCTCGGCGCGATCAAAAACTGCCTGTGGGTACTAATAGAACATCACAGTGTTCCGAGCTTGACAGTGTAAAGACGACGCGAATAGGAGGTGCATGATAGGAACTGCACTTCCGAAAAGTAGATATGCTATCGAAACGTCACCAAGGCATATAAATACTAGAGATGTTGACGCGTTCATGCCCATGAAGGGGTCACGGCAATTAACACAACACACGGAAGGGTTCGAAGCTATTGTATATTTTCAAATTACAACAACTGGAGCCTTTTTATATTACCTCGATAGTAATATCGTATCGAATCGATTGTAACAAATTCAATCAAATTTATTGTCACAATTTCATTAAATCACAAGACCATTATTTGCATCTAGTCTTTTCCAAACCAGGTCATATCATCGTCCTCAATCCTTTCAAACCTCGACAAGTTCCCCCGGTGAAGATATCGAGCACATCATGATCTTTATGTTCTGAAACTGTCGAATCATCAAATTGGACGAAAAAGGACTATCCGGCTTCTTAAAGATAACGAGCTTTGCTTCCACGAGGAATGTATGGATGCTATCACCCTTACGCAAATTGCGGTCAACAAAATTCACAGAGGAGACCAAGACCGAGAAAGGAGCATGGAAGAACGAATGCCACTGAAGAACTTTTGAAGAAGTGAAATAATAATAGCTTCTTGTCGGACGAAGCCAGCATCTAGATAGCAGAATATATTCCAAAAGACAGAGAGGGAGCGTGTGAAGTCATAATGTATATTGGTGACATAAATTTGCCTTGAGTGGGAAAAGTGAAGTGATAGCAAACGAGGAGTGCGGGTACTGTTGAAAGTGACACACACAGAAAGAACGATGTCAACAGCCAGGCAAAACGTTCCTTTTCAAAGTAAATCTGGTGATAAATTTCCACACTTGTTACGCTATCAAATGCTTTACAGTTTCCGTTTTCGCCCACACCACACCCCACATTTTATAACGCCCACCGCAGTTTTCTCGCAACGGAATCCGGTCTACATGTCCGTATCTGTATCCATTTGTCCTTAGCCAGGAAATACATTTTCGTATTTATGCTTCCAGATTTTTACAGCAAACACTTCGTGTTTTGCTCTAACATGCATAATGGCTTGAAATGGCCCGCGGTACACAAGCAAACATAACATTCGCCAAAAACTAAGTCAAGTTTTTATATGGATTTTTGCAACGATTCGTTGTTTTCGGTGCTTCTGAACTTCGTCCTAGCAGCCATCCATTTCCGTATCCTTCGTATCTTACATGCTCTCAACGCGCATTTCACTATAGGTATGCTTCCATTGCCGCAGAACAAAAGGACGAAGCATAATGGATTGGGGGGGGGGGGGGGGGGGAGTGGGTTGGTTTTTTAAGGATTGTCTTGACTATTTTCAGATTGCTACTCGTACATATTCATTTCATGTTTGCCGAAACAACTTCATGGCAATTGTATATTTGTGGCATAATTCGTCCGGGTATAGAATGGAACTATAATGGAGAACAGATAAAGACACCCGAGGGGACCGAAAGTGTTCCAAGACAAAGAACACACTAAGTGCCGGGACTTAGTTTCTTATATTGTAGTTGAGAAGTCGAGAAGTTGGTTGAGAAACTAGTTTCGGAACTTTTTCATTTGCATCTCGGCAAATGTATGTATGTAGTCTATTCAGATATAATGAAGTCTATATGCAGATGAGCTAAATCTTGACATGATTTCTGTCATGACAGAAGGATTACCTCAGAGATAAAAGTGAAATATGTGATATAAGCGCAATTCGGCATTAATGTGAGGTGGCATCAAAGGCTTCGAGGAAAGGTTCATTGCAAAACCAAGGAGGCTTTGATACAAGTACGTTGGATGGCATCTGTCATTAAGTAAGGTCGCAAATTTCAATCAGGCTTTCATCAACAAAATGTTGAATTGCTTTTGTTTGTATACGGGGTTTAGGCGTCCATGTGTACATTAATAAATTGAGAATAATATACGCAATGAGTAGATAAAAAACTTTCTTAAAAAAGCAATCACTTTAGTCATTATGCAATCATAAGACATTTGACTATTGTCCAAACAATAACATTAGACAAAGAAAAATTTTCTAATCAAAAAAGCCCCCGAAGATGCCAAAAAGGCGAAACAACGTTAGACCCCAATAAAATTATAAAATAAATAACTGGCGCAACAGTCCAATTTGAACCACGGCCTCGAGATGAGTTAGCATCATCTCATTTTCTAGATCGTGACGGTTTTTTGTGCAGAGGTATGTGATCAGCAACACGCTCAACCGAGTTATTTACCCCATAATGGGTACTCATTTAACAGCTGAGTGGGCTCATAGTCCGACACGTAAATCCCCGGAATCGAACCGGGGCCCAGTGCGTTTAAAGCGAACGTGCTAACCGTTGCGCCATCCGGACTACCAATAACTACAATAAAATTATGAACAAGCTGAAAATTGAGCAATTTTATTCAAGAAGAATCATAAGACATGTACATCATACTTAATGTTTTTTTTTCCAAATTTTTTGCTTAGTCGATAGGACCAACTTTACTCAATTGCCCTAACTCCTTATGGGGCATAGTACGTCAACTGTTCCAAGTGGCGTGACGTTTCGTTGATATAAACTAGCTTCGAAGAATGCAGTTGCCAGCATGCACCTCCTGCTCCCCCATTTAGCCGCCTACCTGCGATAAGTCGGGAGATGCTGTGACTTAATATTACGCCCCGCACCACAGGGGGAAGATAACACAAACATCCGTGGCCACGAACGTCGTCGTGGACGGGATTTAAACCCGAAACGCCGGTAGTCAGACATGAGACTGATGCCTCTACGCACTGAGCTACCGGTCGCCCAATGACCAACTTTGGAGGGCAATATTATATTACTATATATTAACTCTTCATTAAAAAAAATGAAACCGGAAAATAGAGGGCTACGCCCGCAATCCGAGGGTTTCGTAGTGTCCCATGCCAATAGGAGATGAACTGTCCTACTTTTGGAGATGCTTAACCATTCATGTTAAGACAATATTGCAAATTGTAAGTTTGCATAAAAAATATTGAAAATAAATTGTTTTAATAATTATAGAGAATAGAGTCAGCGACGAGCATACCCCCCTCCCTCCTTCCCCCCTTCCCCTCCTCCCACCTCTCCTACCAATCATTACCCTTTTGAAAATGGTTAACTCCAATTCGCTCTACGGAAAACAATATGCAAGTATGTTGTACTCGTAGTACTACATAGTATGTAATACAAGAGACCTGTTATGTGCATTTTTTGTATGGATGATAGCAAAATGACCAAATCTAAATGAATGTACTACTATTAAATATTACGTGATTATTACGAAATTTGGAAATATTATTGCACATGATGTTGATTACCGTCGGCCATCAATATTTTCGACCTTGAATGAGTTTGAGAAATGCAGGGGTGTGCTAACTGTAACTATAGAAATATACTATTATTAACCTATTTTGAGAAGATATCAAAATTCCATATTTTTTTTTGTTTTCTGTGCTAGTTGAAAGCCATCTTCCTGTATGTTTTCATATTTCTAAGTGTAATGGTCTCGAAATTGTAAGAGGGTGGGACAAATTACAATATGATCTCATATTTTCCCCTCTGCCTCTTTTCCCCTTTCTTCGAATTTGATGAAGTCGCCAAAAATGGAATGTACTCTGTAGTACCTTTCTCATGATACCCCACTTGCCCATATCAGATGAAAAAAAGTGTTGACCTTAATTTCCCCTCTATGGGAACCTCCCTTAAAGCAGCAACGCACCTACCTCCCCTCTTAAACTTCTCTCTCCTACCACTCCTATACCACCCTTTCAGAAAAGGTTAACTCCAATTCACTTTACGAAAAACAATAAACAATATTCAAGTATACAGTAATAGTACTCGTACGAGTATGTTATGTACATTTTTTGTATGAATGGCATCAAAATCTCAAAATTTAAATGAATGTACCAGTGGCGTGGCGTCCGTGGAAGCAAGGGAAGCATTGCTTCCCTTATATTTGGCGATTGGTGGAAAATTTTCTAAATAATTTTTTCTGAATCGCGCAAAAAAGTCGCGAAAAAAACTCTTCGGCACAGTCTATGTAAATAAAAGTTCCAAAGAAACTAATCGCGAATATCTTACACAGCCGAATTGGTAACACCGCGAAAACCACCACACCACACCAAGAAGAAGACACATGGAAGCATATCAAAATTTGCATCTATGAGCGTTTATTTTTTTCCCCAGTAAACCTACTGTGTCGCGATAAAAAAAAATTCACGTACACGGTAGGTTGGAAGCACTCAGGAATTTGCTTCCAAGTTCCCCTCACATGTAGTAGAGGAAATTCTTGCCTGCAGCGGAGCTGCTGGCGCATGGACGCTGGGGAACTTTTCTTCCCATTTCCTCTTTGTTCGTATTTTCTTGTGGACTGAAAATATTTGCTGTGTTGCAATGCGTATGTGATGTGCTATATGAGTTTCACAAGGGTTACCAGAGTAGGATAGGAATTGAATTGTGGAAAAAGTTTCGATTTGAAATATAATGGCTTCATGGTTAAAAATTATTATTGGTAAATTCGAGAAGAAGTGATTTCGCATAGAATTATTAGTGTATACGAGTATTAGTAAGAGACGAACTCAATTATAGGGATATTTATGCATATTTCAATAACTTATATCTAATCGAAAACCATTTAACGGAAAATTCCAAGAAAAAATAAGTGGGAGATGGTAATACTGCCTCAAGTCATTGACGTCACAAGGAATTGAATGAGCCGTTAAATTTAAAACTCATTTGCTCTAGTGTAGTGCTTTAGTGTAGTGCGATTTGTGTGCTTTTTGTTGGTGAAAAGGTGAAGGGGTTTTTTAATCGGTCTAGGTGCTTATAATTGCTTATAGTGTTTTGATTTGTTTTTAAAGTAGCATGGATCAATATTGTGTTGTTGATGATCTTTTTCGATTGTCTTTTGGATCTCGATCTTTCGCAGAAAAAAAAGACATTATCGAAAAGGGTCGACCGAAACCGATTTTGGAAATTGTTTCTAAAACAAAAAGATGTACTGTACAAGCAAAAATTATTTTGTTGGCCATGCTTGTTATTTTCAAATGATTCAAATGTTTGGCGAACTACCGGGTTTTGTGACTTAAATAATTTACATAAAGCTGTGGACAGGCATGGTACGAAAAGCGTTGATCATTTAAAGTCAGTACTTCTTCTTTCCAAGTTCGGTTCCGGTCCTAGAATTGAAGAATTATTAAGTAGCCAACATAGATCTTCAATAATATTGCACAATGAGAAAGTTTCGAAAAATCGAGATATACTAAAAATGCTAATTGACGTTGTGTGCCATTTAGGATGTCAAGAACAGGCATTTCGTGGTCACAATGAAAATGTGAATTCTTGCAATAGGGGAAATTACGTTGAACTTTTAAATCTTTTAGCTAAATATAATCCGGACTTGCGAGCTCACTTGGAGCAAGCGACTCTTTTTTCCGGAATATCAAATTATATTCAAAACGATCTCATTAGTAGCATTTCTAAAATTTTATTAAAACAGATTTATAATGAAATTCAGCAAACTAAATTTATAGCAATAATATTAGATGAAACAACCGATGTTTCATGTCGTTCTCAACTCTCAACAACCTTTCGTTACATTACTCCTTCCGGTGAGGTTAAAGAAACTTTCATAACTTTTACAGATATTTCTGATGATCAGACTGCGTCGCGTTTATTTGACCATGTTTTAGATGTTGTTCAAAAATTCAATTGCGCTAACAAACTTATTTGTCAAAGCTATGACGGGGCTTCGGTAATGTCTGGTAAAATAACTGGATTACAAACACGTGTAAAGGATGTGTATAAAAACGCAATATATATTCATTGCTTCGCTCATCGGTTAAATTTAGTTTTATCTAAATCATGCGATAAAATACGCGAATGTCGATTTTTTTTTCAATCTATTACTTGTTTTTCAACATTTTTTAATCATTCAACAAAGAGAACAGTTGCACTAGATTTATTCCTCAAAAAAAGGCTTCCAAAATTAGCTCCAACACGTTGGACTTTTAATGGTCGATTAGTTTTAACCAGGCGAACAACGGGTTAGCGACTTGGCAATAATGTCAATTGAAAAGGTTTTCCTTAAATCATGTTTGTGTGAGCAAAGTTTTTATACAGATATTATAGATGAATTCGCAAAAAAAGAGAGACGAATAGAATTAAATTACAAATAATAGTATGTACGGATCTTATTATTTATTTTGACTTGTAATATATTTATTGCCCAATTATTATTATTTTATTTTACTCACTAACTGTGATTTTTTAAATAGTAAATAGTTGAATTATTTTTAATTTTTATTGTATTGTTATTGTTTTTATTATTCAAATTTTGATTCGCTGAACATGATTACTTTCTTTATGAGTGTATGGATATTTATTTTGCAATTTTTTTGCTATTGTTGTTATTGTTATAGTAGTTCTAATAATTCGAATATGCTTTATTTATATACTTATAGTTACAGCTTTGCTTTTTTGATAAGTCTACCAACATATAATTTTTACAATTATTTATTTAAAAGTAAATTATTATATATTGGTAGCATGGGAATTAAAATGCTGATAAAATACAGTATACCTACTCTCACGTCCCCGTTCGTGATTCTTGGGTGCTTTTATATTAGAAATGTTAAAAGTAGCTAACGAGAGGGGTTCAATTAATACGCAGTAAATTTGTGGAAAGCATAATAATAGTAAATTTTTAATACCAATTGCTTCCCCTAGTTGAATTATCACGCCACGCCACTGGAATGTACTATTATTATATATTATGTGATTGTTATGAAACTTGGAGGTATTATTGCCTATGATGTTGATTATCATTGGCCATCAATATTTTTGACCTCGGATGCGCGTAAGGGGTGCAGGGGTGTGCTAACTGCAACTACAGAAATGTACTATTATTAACCTTTTCTGATAAAATTTCAAAATTCCAGAAATCTAGGTTTTCTACGCTAGTAAAATGGCGCTTTTCTGCAAATTTTCATATTTCTAAGTATAACGGTCTCCAAATGCAAGGGGGGGGGGGGGGGACAAACTCGGATGACATATTTACCCTCTCCCTCTTTTCCCGTTTCTTCGAATTTGAAAAAAATTCCAAAAATGGAATGTACTCGACGGTACCTTTCTTATGATACCCCACTTGCCTGTACCAAACGAAAAAAAAATTTCGACCTTCATTTCCCCTCTATGGGGACCTCCCCTTAAAGTTGACCTATTACGACGATTCGCTTTCTCCGCCGAATTATAGTAATTCTACACATTCCTACAAAATTTCATGTATGTAGCTTCAGCCGTTCGTGAGATATTCCATGGACAGACGGACAGACAGACATTTGACCGATTTCATAAGGGTTTTGTATTTACTACAAAACCCTAAAAAGAGTTTTCTTCTCCTTCTTTTTTATCAGTCACCACCTTTATCCCGGTAAAATGCAGATTCCGTAAGCTGTCCCCTTTCGCTTGTTAAACTTTCAATTTTCTAAAAGTTATGACGTACGCTGCCCTTGTTTGGTGGCCGAATTCCAAATTGACTGACTGACGTGCAAATCTGCTTGAGAGATTTGCGTCGGCAGAAAATTTTCAGCCCCCTGATTGCACTGAATGTGAAGATGGCATTGCCTGTCAAGATCCTACATGTATTAAGATCAACGAAGGGGTCTTTGGACCGAAAACCACTATTTCGATTCCAATGGGAAGTTCGCCCAGCGTTCTTCAAGCTACGTCATGCAACTAAAGGACTCTCCCATGGTAATCTTGGAAAAGAGACTTACGGCGCTCGCATTGCTATCTACCCAGATAGCCAAGCAGCTATAGAGGTGCCCTCTACATTTAAAGTCTTTTCAAGACTGGTGACGGAGTGTTACGAACTCCTTAAACTGTTTGCAACCATAAACCTTGTGTTGGGTGCCAGTCCACAAGGGCATCGGTTCCACTCAAGCTAGGAATGAACTTGCTAGAAGAGGACCATCCAATCGATTTCATAGAAGACGAACCTTGCAGTGGCTAGGGATTGGTCTAAGCCAAATTGCAGGTCAGAGACTGATCTGCATTATGACGGCAATAATACTGAAATAACCTTCCAGAGCTGCGTCAATCGAAAAAGCTGCTAATGTCCTACAAACATAAGGGTTAGTTGGTATATGTAAGTGGTGGCTGAGCACAACTTGCCCAATTAGCGCGAATGCACCGTTTTGTGACCACAAACCTCGGCAAAATCGGTTATAGTAAGATGGTTGGACTAACAGGGGATGCAAGGATGCCTAAATCCAACCGGGAGAGGTCAGGAAGAAAAGCAATTCCCTAATTCTCACCCGCGACACATCCCCTAGATGGTCAAGAAACCCCTTGCCCAATGTACGATGTCTGGTCCTAGCAAGACCTGGGCATTCGCAAAGGAAGTGAGTGGAGGTTTCTCTCTCATCTTCATTACCGCAAGTTCGGCAAAGCGGATTGCAAGGGATACCCAGCCTGACTGCATGATCCCCTATAGGCCAAGGTCCCGTGATGACCGCCGTGAGCCTGGCGACATATTTCCGTGATTTCGTCATATGCTCCGATGTTCTCTTTCTGCCATAGGGGGCCATATATTTCTTGATACGGTGTAGGTGTAGAGACTCCACCATTTGGAATCCACAATATTGAGGTAGTGATTAGATATATTGCGCTTAACAACCAACAGCGGAATACAAACAGGCTCCACTTGAGATTTATCTAGAGCGGCGCCCCTTCATTACCCTCTATATTCCTCCGATCAGGAACGCAGAGCAGGCGTCTGCAAGGGCAAGCTAACACCACCCCAGATCGCTCGACAAGCTAGAAAGATATACTTACCAAGTTCAGTGCCTTGATAGCAGCCTGGCTGTCCGAGCAAATGGCGATGCTGGGGTTTTCTGGTATGTCTCTGAGAGTGTTGCAAACTTTGATTATTGCGAGCGTTTCCGCCTGAAAGATGCTCTTTGGCAGGGATTAGCTCGATCTTCAGGCCTTCCCAGGCATCGCTATCTTAGCGACACACATACCATGGAAATCCTTCGAGAATTCGTCCTCGCATTTTATTACCCGATAGTCCCTCACGTTTCGGTCGCGAGCTTACTACTGGTAGAGCATCTGTCCACCAACGCAACCTGTAGGTGATCTCTGACCACCCCGCTGTAGGATTTTTTCGTCTTGCTGCCTGATCTGGCTCCTGGTTGGTTCGCAGTAGCAACGTGGGTTGCTTGCTTGGCAACTTTAAACTTTTTGGCGACTTTTGATTCGGGGAACAGTTGCTCTTCGAAGCCTTCCGCTGCTGCTCAGGTTGTTTCTTTTTGGTGGCCTGGCGATTGTAGTAATTATCCGTACCGCCTGGTACCTTTTTCTGCCCTCCGCATCCCTTTCATGAGCAATACCGGGGAGATGTAGTTTGTGTAGTTTTTTTGCAACTGTGACGTTTTTGGTTGTATTTTCCTTCACAACCGTTTTTTCGACGATGTCGTTACCGCTTGCATTTTTATACCCTAGACTTATAGTATAGGGTATATTGTTTTTGTCACGACGGAAATATGTAACACCTTAAAGGAGGCTCCGGAGGTATAGCAATGTATATATATAAATGATCAGGGTCACCTCCTGATTCGATTTAGCCATGTCTGTCTGTCTGTCTGTCTGTCCGTCTGTCTGTCTGTCTGTCTGTCTGTCTGTCTGTCTGTCTGTCTGTCTGTCTGTCTGTCTGTCTGTCTGTCTGTCCGTCTGTCTGTCCGTTCGCACGATAACTTTCGATAAAATGAAGCTAGAGCCTTGAAATTTTGGTCAAATGTTGGAAGTGTGATCTAGTTGGATGGTATTCAAAATGGGCATGATCAGGCCAAGAGAACGCCTACCTCCCCTATATATGTAAAATACATAAATGTATCTATAACTCCCGATTAAAGAAACATGAAAAGCTCTAGCTTTGGTAGATTACTCATGAAAGTAATCTCATACTCTCCTGGGAAAATAAAACTGATAAGTTGAAAACTAACGGTAATTTTCTTACAAAGAACCCCGTACTACCCTACTTTTCAGGTTTTTTGTCTATAACTCCTGAACCAATTGACGTAGACACCTGATTTTTTGGCGTGTAACCTTGAAGTGAGAAGCTGCTTAAGATTATGTAAGTTGGGCATAATCAGATCAAAGGAACGCCTACCTCCCCTACAAATTTCCAAAAATTAAATATTCCTTTAATTACGATAACTTTCGAAAAAATCATACTAGCAAGTTGAAAATTTGAAAGAATGTTGCTAATAAGACCTACTTTGTTGATATTGAAAATGGGCAAGATCCGACTCAAGGAACCCCCACCTCCCCTACAAATGAAACTTCAAATAAGCGATAACTTTTGATAGAATGAAGCCAGCAACTTGAAATTTTGGTAAAATGTTGAAAGTGAGATTCAGTTAGTTGCCATTAAAGATGGGTAAGATCCGACCTAAGGAACCCCTACCTCCCCTAGAAATGAAACTTAAAATAAGTGATAACTTACGACAAAATAAAGCTAGCGACTTGAAATTTTGGTCAAATGTTTGTAGTATGATCCAGTCGACTAATATTGAAAATACGTAAAATCCGACAATCGAAACCCCTACTTCCCCTACAAAATAAACTTCAAATAAGCGATAACTTTCGATAGAATGAAGCTAGAGACTTGAAATTTTGTTTAAATGTTTGTAGGGGGATCTAATTCGTTGATGGAAATGCTGGGCAAGATCCGACTCAAGGAACCCCCACCTCCCCTACAAATGAAACTTCAAATAAGCGTTAATTTTCGATAGAATGAAGCTAGCGACTTGAAAAATTGGATAAATATTTGTAGAATGGGTTAGTTAATTGATTTTGAGAATGGTCAAGATCGCACTGAATGAGTGCCAACCTCCCCTATGAACTGGCCATATAAGAGACCCACTTTTAATGCATATGGTCGTTGCCAATTGGGACTTTTGGTATCACCACTAGGTCTGTACAAGTCTAGGGTATATACGCTTCGGACTCCTGGTTTAGTTTACGTTTTTTTCGTGGTTTTTGTTCGTCACAACACTTTTTTCAAGTTTGTCGAAGTCGGTTGCGTTATTGTCGACAGCCGTTTTTTTCAACTGTGTATTTTAGGGTTCGGTTTTTTTTGCAATAGTTTCCTGAACGATACCATTTGGTTTTTTTTTACTGTAAACTGTGTTCTTTAGAACATTGCGAACCGTTGCAGCTGGATGATATAGTCTTTCTAAATTTCATATAGTTTTGTATTGTTTTGGCCTGTCTTTTTTTCCAATTTGTGGCCAAATTTGTGGTTTAATTTAACTTTTTTTTTTCTACGAGAGCAAACATTTTTCGAATCGTAATGCATTTTATATGCAATTTCACGTTCGATTTAGTGATAGCCTCTTTCATTTAAGGCTCACTATATTTATTCGTATACTAACCTATAATTTTGATTCCTATTCAATTATATTATTAATACTTCATCACTTCCCCCTCTTCTCGTACTAATTTACACACGTATTGAAATCAATTTCCACGAATCAATTGCAAAATTTGCATCGTTTTGTTTAACATTCATTTGCCAGAGCTGTTGAACCATATCAGACCAACTTGCCATTTATCTTTTGTCGACGATTGCATTGATATAGCAATTACATTTCCCAACCACTGGCCTAAATGAATGCTAAACGAAAATGCACGCAAAGTACAACAACAACTGGTGAAAATCATTATCCATCCCGTTCCAGGACTATGCTGTGAAGCCGTATCTATTTATTTAAGCTGCAATATATGTGCTTGCAGATAGATGAATCTACTTGGGCCATAAATAAAAAAAAAATATATAAAAACATTTCCAAATATGTACGTTTACTACATTCATATGTATATCCAAAAAGATATGGAAAGTAAGCAATTTATGAGCCACGTATTTATCTAGAATTCCTAGCGCGTTGACTTTTCCAATGCATACTTAGTCACAATGCCCGGTGTTTCGGGCAGAACTACTGACCTCGTCATAATAATACGAACGACACAAAGCCTTTTCAGGATTCTGGACAACACAGGACTTTGCACTTACATGTAATATGCACGTACAATGCTGTGTATAGGTATATAGATCGATATTCCTAGCCAGGCTATGGTGCGGTTTGAAGTCATGGCATTGTGGCGTTTCTGCCGCGATCCTGATATAGATGGCATCCTCGTGGCATTTATGTTACGACTACTACTACGAGCATTCTGCTGCTGCAGGCAGCGATGGTGGATGTGAAAGTGTCCTGTGTAATTTACAGGAGCTGCTTTATCGGTCAGTTCGGATTAATTTAATGAAAAGGACGACGATTTATTTCAACCGTCACATAGTGAAGTTCTATTGTTTCAGACCACACATTATGACCATTTCGTCTTTATTCGAGCTCAGGGCATTTCAAGTTCCCATTATCTGGCACACTCAAACTAAATTCTTGGATGCTTCAGAGTAAAATAAATTTATGGGGAGTTTTTTGGGGATATACTTTAATTCGATGCGATAAAGGTCAAATGCTGTGCTTCGGTACAGTTTCTGTTAAAAGGACAACAATAAGGAGCAAGTTTTGTGTGGTAATTAGTTTTTAATAGCATTAGCAACTTTCGGTTTTATCATTGTATTTATTATCATGGTAATAGTAATGAATGAATTTAAAAGATACCGCGTTTTTTTGTTCTCAACCATCGAAAGCCTCAATGAATTTTGGAAAATTTATATATGTAAGATATATACATCTGAATTCGTCGGATACCAGTATCCAAGCTAGATTGGACGTAATTGAAAAATTAAAATATGTATCTATAATAGCAAATAGTCTTCATAAACAAATAAAATTTACTATCATCGTAAGTCCAGTAACTGCAATCCCTCTCGCTTCTCTATCTTTTCTTCGATCTGGCTGCAGAGCTCTTCTTAACAAAATTCAGTTTGCTCTCGTACTTATGACATCGCCACACAAATGTATATAAAAGTGCTTCCTTATACCCATTATCCTTGAATAAAATCTGTTTTCCTTGCCATATCTGCCCTCTACATTTTTTTTTCGTTATCTTAAAAGATAAATTTTCCTACTATCAACTTATCCTGTTTTTTGCCTCAATGCCCATACAGAAAAAGCTCACTTCGTGGAACTTATATGTAGGTTAATGTATCTCAGGCTTATCAGCTTAAATTGAGACTCGTTTGCCATTCACGCTCCCATGCAGACTGCCTGCCCTCCTTGCGACGATGTAGGAACTGACGAGGAGAACGAACTATCTCCGTTGATAGTACGAAGCGCACTAATGGGCTCTAAGATATTCAGGACAAGTTATTTTGAAATTCTGAAATCTTCACTAAAAAACAAATATTTGCTAGATATAAATATATTTGACGATATATGTATGTATGTACTATATGTATGGTATTTGTTTGACTATTGTACGGAGGCGATCCTTGGAATATGCATGCATGATTTGATGAGTCGTATTTGGGATTCTGTGTGTTGTAGGGACAGGATCATACGTTCCATTAAATATTAACCGGAGACACAAGGATAGCGGATATCCGAAAGTGGGGGCGAGGCGGGAGGACTCCATTAGGGTGGAAGTCTAAGTATTCTATTATAAAGTATGTTTTGTTCTGGCTATCACTTTCACCTTATAACTATAGTATGTACATAAGACTGTTTTATTTATGTTTGGAATAGGTTTTTATAGCCTGGGACTTCCGGGTTAATCTGGATGTGATGTCAAGTACGAGTAGAATAAATTCTGATGAGCTAGATGCCTTCTAAGGTGAACTATTAGCGTCAGTGATGGGCTTTGTGGTTCCTAATGTTGTATGCTAGGAAGAAGTAGCGTGAATCGTGGATAGGTTACGTGAGCGTATTTTTGTTTTTGCTCTGGCGCCTCGTTTGCTCAACACCATATACCTCCGATTTTATGCTAATATTATCCGTTAGAATCTGAACCCATTTCATATTTTCTCATCACATTTCCTACTCGAGTGTGACCCAGGAAAACATCTGAAATCTCCCAGATCTCCCAGTGTTGCCTAATAAAATTATTCGCAATTTTAGCCAGACTTGTGGTGTGTGGTGATAGAACGCATCAGCGGAGCAAGGCTGAGAAGTAGATCGAGAGGTCGTTGGGAAGACTCAATAGATGCGGACTTCGGAATTGTGGAATAACGAACCAGACGTTAACGTATTCAGTTGGTTATTCTTATTAGGTTCCGCTGAGGGATTGTTCCCCAACTTTCTTCAAATGGTACTTCTAGAATAAGTTCAACCCATGACGCAACATAGTCCTTATCAGTTCATAACTAATTTGTAGTTGGAACACAACCACTTTTTCCAGAAAAATGTACCTACAAACTGCTGCATGAGGCAGTGGCGTAGATAGCTTTCAGCGGGGGGAGGGGATATGTTGTCGGCACTAATTTTTTTTTATGTGTTCTCGACGCAAAGACCTACCACAACTGTACTTTTAGATAAAAACTGAGTAAATTTCAAACCATCCACTTATGGATTAGCTAATGACAATTTTCAATATATCTTCAAAATGACAGACATTTTGTCATTTGTACTCATTGAGAACGGTTAGCTAATGAGGTAGTCAATGAGTGTCACCAGCAATGTCATCAGAAGATTGGTGATGATATTCTTGTTGACTGAAAAAAAAACATCGCTGAGTTTAAGAGATCAAATTTACCTGGAATCTGCCCAATTTTTGTCGTGGATGAGTAGCGAAGCTAGCGCAACTATATTGTCATTGTATGATTCGAAAATATTTTAGTGACACTTTATTCCAATGCAAAAATTACTAATGCTAACTTTGTATTTATATTCGAGCCTTGAGAATCGAGTTGAGTTCACTGGATGACTGTTAATCCAAGTCTCGCTATGGATGAGCTATGATACTAGCATTCTATTCGGCATAAACACCATCTCACCCTTTGTTGACTTTGTCGTTCCTGGTCACACTAATGCCAGGTACGATGCGGAGGCGTCTGATGAGACGTGCGAAATCGCGAAACACAATTTTTTGGGGAAAATTTTTTAATAAATATAATTTTAAGTACCAAAAGAACAAACTACTTACCATTTTCGAATGGCTACAATATTTTTCCACAAAAGAGGACAGTGAACTAAGCGACTTTAAGAATTTTAAAATTACGAGCGATTTCCTTTTATGGAAGAACTCATTAGACGAGGGAAAGGGAATTGATCCCCTTAACCCCCCCCCCCCTTTTCTACGCCACTGGCATGAAACTTGAGAGATTTTTACAAGCGCATGGGGCCAAGAAAAAGGGGCCCTCGATGCAAAAATAAAAAAGGATTCAAATAAAAACCAACGGCAAAAGTTTGCGACAGATTGACATTGACATTCTATGGCATGAACCTATGCTGGTTTTGAGGACCCGTGGCTGCGAAAAATTCGGGATCTTCCTATGCAACCTGTAAAAAATACCTTAAGGTGTCACCTCAATCTATCGAAATATTGACGTGACAAACAAACCAATAACTATACACTTGAAATTAAAAGGCATAGAAGATAACAGAGGTATTTTCATGATATACCACATAATGATCTTGCTGGGCTAGAACGAGGTAATTTGCTCCGTCACCAACAACGGAATACAATTCTATGAAAGTCCCTGTGGCAAGAGGCAAGTCCCTTAGTAGGTCTAGATTCTATCTTGTGAGTACCGTGAGACAGACAGATTTTCCTATCTCAGACTTGGTAAGGTCTCCTATTTTAGGTGGCTTCTACATGCTTCCAACACTTGATTAGAAATAGTTCCAGTCCATTCTTAATTGATTTAAGGTTCGGTTTTTTGGAATAGGTGACTTTAGTACTCTCCCAACCTCTGATTAGTGGCCTCACATTGCAAAATGGAACTCTAGAGAATGGTTCTGGACCGAAAAGATGCGCTCGGTAATCGCCCGAAATGTAGCTTTGCCCTTGAAGTGAATAAGTCAGCAGTTAGCAGTTCTGGTAAGAACACTGTTCCGATGGGAACAATAATATCCTAATATCCGCCTCATTACTCTTTTATGTTTTTAAGCCATTCATGATGTTTTTTATAGTGTTTACCGGAAGAGTATCTATATCGTTTAATCTTTGCTATGTTAAATCTTAATAGTACATCAACTTAATTTTACAAACAGTACTTTTCGCCTTTTGGAAATATGTACCTACCTACATATCCGTATTTTTTCTCGATTTTGACTCAGCTTTACCGTAAACTCAACACTAATTCGTAACTGGAAAAATCTAGCCTGACCTAAGGTCATCGACAAAAGTCAGGTTCCATCGATTTTTCCTCTTTCCACATCCATTTTCTGTAAAAGTAACAAGCAGCCTAGCAAGAAGCCCAATCGCCTAAGTGCAAACTGTGACACCTAATTGATTGTTGTCGCCTAATGGACGTGCTCTCGATTAACTTTTTACGGTCAATCTACTTTCTCTCGCACCAGCACCATATCTCGATCGATGGGTACAAGTAATCGCTTTTTGAACTGAAATTAATTAACTGTGGCGTTCAAATAGAACTTCAATATTAATTCCATAAAGCTAATGACGTCTATGGACGTCATTGTCATCATCATCAGCACTAGCTGCATCATTCATCACCATCGTCACTAAACTATCTATGTATACCTTCGGAAAGACAAACACAAAAAGTCACTCCGGTGTGTATTTTTATTTTTAGTCAGCACGCTTAAGATAACTTATCTTGACAAGTATTGAAGCTGCTGAGGAAAATTTCCCAGCAAGTTCTCGCTAGGTCGATGGAATGGAAACGACATCGTCTAGGATGAAGAACGGTTGAAATTGAAGGTAAATGTCTATCCTTCAATTTCAAGTGCACGCCATGCCATCGCGTCTTTAACTTTGCACAAGACGTAAAGTACGGTGGAAGATGATGATGAGGAGGATCTACGACTTCGTCAAGAGTAAAAGTAATGATCAGTAGAGGTAAATTGAAAAGCAATTGCTACATGTAATCGTTCGTCCCTAGCCTTCAGGGGAAGATGGAGACGAAGATGAGCTGTGTGAACAGGTAATACTAGTAGTTTCATCCCGGAACTTTGTCTTCCATCCGTACAGAGAAACGTAGTGAAAATTGCCCATAGATTTATACAGAGTTGGGGTTCTTTCATGCTAGTAAGCTAGAGTACACATTCGGAAGACGTTATTCTCGTGTCTGGCTGGCAGCAGAGCTCAAAGATCCAAATGAGCCTTATTTGTTCTGTCAGTGCAATTTCTCAGATCTACTGAGTTACCCCCATGGATAGACCTAAATCACACCGTGTGATCAGAATTTTCTATTCGATTCTCCATTTATATAATTCAGCAAAATCGGACACTGAACAATTCTGGACTCGTCTCACTGTAACCATTGTCATACAGCCTACGGTCTTGTCACCGATGCTTACTGCATTTTATGGAGTATGACTTATTAGAAATTCAAAGTTGGAGTTTTCCTATTTTCTTGCAAAGATGTTTCAAGTGGCTTTTCACAATTCATTTTGTTAAACACGCGACGTGGTGACTTCGTGTTCCGTCCGCCTGTAATTTTTCCTCGTCATTTTGTCTAATGGACAAATGAATAATTTATTAGTGCAAGAGTGGAGACGTACATGCAACATCACCTTTTTTCCTAGCAATCGTTGAAAGTAGGTTGATAGAAAAGTACCTATTGGTAGATACAAACTACATTTAACCCATTCTGTGTATTCTAGCAGGACGTATACAGTCGTTGCCACAATTATTTACACAAAGCAAATCACAAAGAAAAATTGGAATTAAATGAAAATAACTCCTTCAATTTATATTACAACACTAGTTCACCATTCAAAAAGGACTTAAGAAGCAGGGGGAAAACGAAATCAGCATACTCAATCTAAGTAGAATATACAAGAACTGATTTTTCCTTATTATGACATTCGTCAGAACTTTAAAATGAAAGAGGCAGTCTATTAACATAATAGCTGCGTTTTTGTACAGAGCAAAGTAGAGCAGGATAAGCGGCAAGAAAACGATCGAAAGCAGATTAGAGTAGCGAACACGAAAACTGGGCATGTCTTTGCTGGGAGTGTGTCTTGGTTTAGTTAGCATTCAAACGTCAATTCAAATTTCAAGAGGAAACTTAAATCCTCACTGCAGATACCGTCGGACAAATTTCCTTTAGGCGGTAAAATCGTTTTGCATGGCTGTCAAAAAAAAACCACCTAATATTGAGCTCGATCAGCCTCTAAGCGTCATTGACGTTGTTCTGTTGTTCCCGCACGCCGCGCCGGCCGCGTTCCTTCTACTCTTTCTCTTTCAGCCATTAAATAACTTTCATTTTCATTGCCCGTCCGTTCATAATTGTTACTACTAATGATTCTGATACTAATTTCCCTTGGTACTGATTTTCGGTTTCGAGAGCTCTGACGCAGTTGTGACGTTCGCGATCGGCTGTTAATCGCGTTTTTCGTTCTTCAGTACTTTTAAGCTCTCGAAAAACCGTTGTGCGAGCTCTCTGAAAACTCAAGCGAGATGTTCTGTCGATGAAACTTTCAGAATCACGAGACAATGCATGACGATTCCGGTCAACAGACATGCGCGCTTCACGTTGCTCTTAGGTTTCCCGAAACCGAGAGACTGCTGTCCGAGCCATTTGAGAGTTTAAGCGAGACGTTCCTTCGGTGAAAGTCTCAGACTCGCGTGAAGATGCATGTCTGACTCGGTCGACACTGCGTCGCAACTGACGACCATCTTCAGATTCGTGAGACCCTGACTAAGCGCTTTCTTTTAGCATTCCTGTTATATTGGGAAAGGTTTGTCCTTTTCCGTGAAGGCATTCTCAATAGACAAACAAACCAATTATGAGCAAACCATAGAAAGCACGTGAAAACTTCCAAAGATCTTAAATGTAATGGAACTTACATAAAATTGATTCACCTTCAATTCGATGAATATTTTAGATATCCACTTTCACGGCTCCTTAATTTATATCATGCGAGAATTTCATTGCTGGCAGAGGATAGCAGCGGCATCAAATGTGTCTTGGGTAATGTGCTTTTTTACACCTACCGCACATGAGCGAAGTTTTCCAACCCATTTTTGAACAAAACTTTTGCTTATATGCGGTAGGTGTACGAAAGTACATTACCCAAGACACACATATTTCCGCTGACAATATGTACAGCTTGTCATGGGGAATGCATGCATTCTAATTACACAAGACACAGGTGATACCGCTGCTGCTACCGCTGCGATAGATTCTGCCGGCAGTGAAATTCCCATATCACATTATTTTTTATACTCTTTTTTTAGTTTACTGCGTCACTCCCTTAATGACTTAAACTTAATTGACTTTCACTTGTTCAAATATTTCTCCCCTAAAATATATTCGTATTCAGTTTGGCTAATACAATATGTTAAAAAAAAAACTTTTACACGTGCGAGCACAACCTAATGCGAGAATTTCATTGCCGGCGGAAGCATAGCAGCGGCAGCAGCAGTGGCATCAAATGTGTCTTGGCTAATATGCTTTCTTATGCGGGAATTTCATTGCCGGCAGAAGCATGGCAGTGGCGGCATAAAATGTGTTTTGGGTATTGTGCTTTCTTGTATCTACCGCACATGAGCAAAAGTTTTGTTCAAAAATTTGTAGAAAACTGCTCATGTAGGATAGCTGCAAGAAAGCACATTACCCAACACACAGACGATGTTGCTGCTGTCGCTGCTATGCTTCTGCCGGCAATGTGTATGTAGGGCCCATTACACCTATCGCACATGTGCAAAGTGTTGTTCACAAATTTGTAGAAAACTTTGCTCATGTGCGGTAGGTGTAAGAAAGCTCATTACCCAAGACTCATTTGATGCCGCTGCTATGCTTCTGCCGGCAATGAAATTCCCGCATCATACAAACGAATAAGTAGGAATCGCAACCACTTGTTTACAGTTCGTCGCTATATAGGTAAATATAAACCAACTCTTCCTAATTTCACCATCATCTACCGTTATGTGTCTGGGATTCATATTAAGCTTTACAATGTTTCCGCAGGTTTGCTCCCTGATCGTTCTCAATTATGACCATAAACATTTTCACCCTATGGTGAAAAAAAAGCAAAAGCATTCTGTCAACCGATATTTCATCACATGGGTTGTTAAACACAAATCGGTGGCATTCTACGCTAAGCTAGTGAAGTCTTAAATTTAAGATATGATTTCCACCAACATTCATGTCAAATGGCACCTCTTAATCACATTTTGCAAGGGTGGGTCCATATTTGTCGTTACTGTCCCAACTACGAGTATAATGGAAGGAAACACCAAGTATTAGTCAATGGTCCCAGCGAACCTTTTATATTTAAGGCGTGTTTTTTTGTACTGCGGTTAGGGTTAATTGGGGGCTATCCGGGTTAACTTACACACATTACACAAACAACATACCCTAGTTGTTTGTGTAATGTGTGTAAGTTAACCCGGATAGCCCCCAATTAACCTGCACCGCAGTACAAAAAAACACGCCTTTAGATAAACAACCAATTTTCACGTTTTCGCAGATTTTTTGGAAAAACGAGGTGCAATTCATTATGTGTAAATAATGGGGGTACAAATAATTTTAGCCCTTCATTTTTGCTTTGCTCTGCGACATTTTATTTTAATTTTTCTTTTATTAAGTAATAATGAACTTCCCAAAAACCACCTGTACAAAATTTCATTTTGTTATAATATAAATTGAAGGAGTTATTTTGATTTCATTTCAATTTTTCTTTGCGATTTGCTTTGTGTAAATAATTGTAGCCACGACTGTACGAGTACATGGGCTTTAGTATCTTATTACTGAAAGTGGAAAGAAGCTTTATCCGATTATGATGAGATAAAACGACATATGAATACAAGTTTATCAAGTTCTCTGTTGAAGGAGGAAAGGATAGATGTTAAGGAAAAAAGAAATATCAACTCGTTTGACATGATGGTTACTTGTTGATAACATAGTTGCAATTATGTGGAGAGAATTGTCGATGGATAGTAACTGGTCAATTCAGTTCCTATCAACTAATTTGATCGAGTTGTCAATTAATTGCTATACTATGATTTCTCAGATAAGCAGAGTCCAAGTAACTTGATTATTACGACGAAACACTTTGTCTACAATCATTGTCAAATCGTGTGGAGAAGGATCTTTTTGGGAGTGCGTCAAGTATGCCTAGGTTATGGTGGAATGTGATTAACTCTTGGTTCAGTTCTCTTTATAGCAAATAAACTGATGACATAAACGTCTAAAGAAAAATGAAATCAGCCTAGCGAAACCCAATTTTATAAGGGCTTCTCTTTCCGTGTATGTCAAAAGTACAAATTTCAAATTGAGTACCTGTATTGTAGTTTCTACCCTATTGCCAAATTCACTCTCCATAATAAATAGGCACTCTATCCATCTGGCTAATTTCTCATAATGTGCGTATTCGAGTGATAGTCGTCAATCGCATTAGTCGATTTCACACTATAATCCAATTTCCTTTCACTCGACACCACATCGCATCGTTATCCTCCCACTTTATACGATCAATTGCATTATAAATTCTAATTAATGAGATTCTCCATACGGAAGCTAGGATATCAAATGTTACTGACCGATGTTATTAGATTGCCAGTTGACGACGGGCACGATGAAAATGAGAACGCGAACCACCACCATAAAAGCATGTTCGGAATATTGCCGCGGTGTTAGCAGGCAGGAGTAAGAGCAGAGTCGTTGGCATACGAGTAGTTATAGAAATGCATATATACAGAGTCGGAATTGCAACAAAGGACGATGGAATACAATGCTATTAGCGCGAAAGTCTAGTCTACTATAGTGGAGACCCATTATGCAAACTTGCTTTTGACGGAACATTAATTTCGTATTGCCGTAAAGTATGAAAAAGGAGCCTTTCGGGAGCGAATCTAATAGATAGGTACAATGAATGCATAATAGCAAATGTCTGGTGGCATTTAGTCAATTGCCCTATAGTGCGTCAACTGTTCTATGTGGTCCAGTTGACGTTTCGTTGGCATAAACTAGTTTCCGAGAATGCAGCTGCAGCATCCACCTCCCTTCTGGTGGCATTTCGTACTCCTAGTACGTCTACGTATGCTGCAAATGGAACGCAAACAACTGTGCAATTAAAGAAAAAAATAAATAAATTTGCTAAATACGTAGTGTCTATTATTTGTCTGTCTGTTATTTTTGCTTAAATAATCGCCACGACAACATAATGAATAGGAAGTGTTGTTCATCCGAAAGACCGTGGGGAGTACCATAGATTCGAGTAAAACAGAGGAATTTTCACGGTTTTAGGAAGAGGGCACTGGAATACGTTATTCGGGCCATGAATATGGACAACAGCAAGACGCTACTCATCAAGTCGACACAATTAGCAGCGTACGCCGACGACATCAACATCATGTCCCGAAGATTGGCTGACGCAGAAGAACTTCTGCATACGCTCGATACCGCTGCAAAGGAAGTTGGATTACGTATTAACGAGGTTAAAACTAAAATAATGATGCAATCGGTGACAAGGACACCTGCACAACCGAGCATCAACGTGGGGGACCTCAACATCGAGTTCGTGAACAACTTCATCTACCTGGGTTGCAACCTGTCAAGGGACGCCAACGAAACTGACGAAATCAAGCGACGGATACAGTTAGCTAATAAGACTTTTTTCTCGGTTCTCCCCATAATGAAATCGAAACATGTGCACAGAAACACGAAGCTCCGCGTGTACAAAACCATTATACGACCAGTGCTATGCTATGGCTGCGAAGCATGGACCCTAACTCAAGCCTCCGAAAACATGCTAGACACTTTAGAACGTAAGGTTCTACGGCGAATTTTCGGGGCTGTTTGCGATCGAGATGGATGGCGCATCCGGTACAACCATGAGTTGTATGAAATGTACGATGAGCTGCAAGTCTCGAAAATCGTCAAACTACAACGACTTCAATGGGCAGGGCATGTACAAAGAATGGACGATGATCGCATGCCTAAGAGAGTAATGAATGCAGAACGAGTCGACGGAGCGAGACTGCGAGGACGACCGAGATCTCGTTGGGAGAGCTCAGTAGGTGTGGACGCCGCGCAGCTGCTGGGCTCCCAAAATTGGAGGACGCGGTCACGTGACCGAGATAATTGGAGGACAATGATCCAGGCGGCCAAGGCCCGACGTCGGGCTGTCGCGCCACGATGATGATGAGGAAGAGGGAATTTGCACTTTCTAGCTCCTCTGAGTTAGTGAAGGCAATAGGACCCAAGACTGATCCACTCCTTCCTGCCAAAGCCGAGCAGGAGCAAATAATACGGAAACTACTTTCCTTCTCGACACTGTAACATGTCTTGTGATTGAGCTGGGCTCAAATGAGGACGAAGGTTGAGGCCTTGGTCGTTCGGACCATGCCGGACACCTAATTTCAAAACTTCCTATGCGGTGACAGGTTTGACGCACGCTTCATAGCTAGCTCGCCTACCGGTAGTGTGGGCGGGGCTGAAAAGTGTCAATGCTGCCTCTCAATGTTACAAAACAAAAATATCCCGCGTCGACTCAAATGCCGAAATAGGCGGGATGTCCCTAACAAACGATATGCAAAAAAAAATGATCCAAGAAGCCCTAAGGCATCTCTGCAACTAGCACGGGAGTCTCCTGATGGCGTTGAGGCTCCGCGCTCCCAGAAAGAGGTAGGTAGGTCAGTGCCTACACACAAAGCTGGGAAGACGTTCGAGGGACTCGAATTGGAGATCAGGATTAAACTCTCGATTCTGGTAATTCCGAAATGTCCCTCTGATCGAAACGTCTTGCCCACGGTGCAAAAGCATCCTCTGACAAAACGACGTAGACACTACCTGTTGGGGGATAGGAAATCCTACTCTACAAGGATAAGGTACTCTTCAAGGATCGGATTCAAGAAGAAAGAGGAAATACAATTTTTGTCCGGAGTTTGGAAGACCCTGTGTGAGTGAAGCACTGAAGTGGGGTTGGAACCTCAAAAGAATCAGACTCTGACAGTGGGGCCGCTGAATGGACTTCAAGGTGGAAGGAGGTCCTAGGGTGACCGAAGTTAACCCTCACGGCTAATTTTTAGGCCCCACTTTGGGTGCCATTTGTAACATGTCTTGTGATTGAGCTGGCCTCAAATGAGGACGAAAGTTGAGGCCTTGGTCGATCAGATCATGCCGGGCACCTAAGTGTCAAAACCTCTTCGGCAAGTGACAGATTTGACGCGTGCTTGATAGCTAGCTGGGTTACCGGTAGTGTGGGTGGTGTTAAAAAGTGTCAATGCTGCCTCTCAATGTTAGTTAATGTTACAAAACAAAAAAATTACCGCGTCGGCCCGAATGCCAAAACAATTCGGGATATCCCTAACAAACGATTTACAAAAAAGTTGACCGGAGAAGCCCTAATGGCGATGGGGGCTCCGCAGTCTCACCCCGACCTGGGGCTTGGCTGCGCATTTTGCCTGGCCCTCTTCTTTTTTTATACCCTTCACGAATGTGAGGTAGTTTGTAAGGCACAGAAGGAAGCATCTCCGACCATATAAACTATGTATCGTTGCTCTAATGTAGAAAGGGCGTAACTAACATTTTTCTCGACGTCAATTTTTCGTCTTTTAGGGTAGATCACACTCAAAACACGCTATACTTCAAAATTTTAATAAGCTATAGTGAAAACGTAATAGATTTAAAATAAATAGAAATTTTTAAGGGGATTGTTCTTTGAGAGTGACTTATTAAAATTCACAAAAAACTTGACTTCGAACAAAATGTTAGTTACGCCCTTTCTACATTAAAGCGACGGTATATACTATATATTCTTGGTCAGTATGATGAGGTGGGTCGATTAAGCTTTGTCCGTCTGTCTGTCTGTTTCTATGCAAACTAGTACCTCAGTTTTAAAGCTATCAAGCTGGAATTTCGTACAAAGCCTTCTTTCTATTGCACGCTGTAACTATGTCGGAACCAACGGAATCGGACCACTACGTCATATAGCTGCCATAGGAACGACCGGTCCAAAAATTCCTCTTTGTGAGAAAAACTTTTTTATTTCTATAGATATCTTTTTCAAATTTCACCGATCGATAGTATCTTTAGTTAAATCACATTCCCGAATTTAGTTGAAATTCGAACGATCGTTCCAAAAGCAAGTTTTTGCTAGAAAAACTTTTTGATTTCTGAAGATATCTTTACCATATTTCATATTATTCAATGATATTGACAGCCAAACCTCATTCCTAAATTTGGTTGAAATCGGCCCACTATTTCATATACCTCTCATAGGAACAGTGAAATCGGAACAAGTTTTACTATTAATTTCAAAGTTGCAAATGCACCATAAGTCACAACGGCAAGCTGTTTTTCTTACTGTTCAAGTATACCTATATACAGCAGTATAAATCATTCATATGGTGATAACTGAAGAAAAATGACAGTTAAAAACCAGACCGAAGCATATATACCCTAGACTTCTACAGACCTAGTGTTGATACCAAAAGTATCGATTGGTAACGACCATATGCATTAAAAGTGAGTTTCCTTTAAGGCCAGTTTATAGGGGAGATTGGCTCTCATTCAGAAGGATCTTGACAATTCTAAAAATCAACTAACTAACCCACACTACAAATATTTGTCGAATTTTTCAAGTCACTAGGTTCATTCTATCAAAAGTTATCGCTTATTATAAGATTCATTTGTAGGGGAGGTACGGGTTCCTTGGGTCGGATCTTGCCCATTTTCACTAAAAACTAGATCTTACTATCAACATCCGACCAACTAAATTTTCAACTCGCTAGCTTTATGCTGTCGAAAGTGATCGTAGTTCAATAATATTTCAATTTTTGCAATTTGTAGGGGAGGTAGGCGTTCCTTTGGCCTGATTATGCTCATCTTACTAGAACTGAAACAGCTTCTCATCTGAAGCTTACGTACGTCCCTACGTCAATTGCTTCAAGAGTTATAGACAAAAACTTTGAATGCGGGACTCTTTGTAAGAAAAGTACCGTTATTTTCAAACTGATCAATCTCATTTTTACAGGAAAGTACAAAATAACCCTTTCAAGTCATCTGCCAAAGTTACAGCTTTTCACGTTTATTCAATCGGGAGTTATAGATACATTTAATTATTTTAAATATGTAGAGGAGGCAGGCGCTCCCTTAGCTGGATCACGCCCATTTTCACGAAAATTTAAAGCCTCTAGCTTTTTTCTATCGAAAGTTATCATGCGAACGGACAGGCAGATAGACGGGCAGGCAGACAGACGGACAAACAGACAGACAGACATGCATGGCTAAATCGAATCAGGAGCTGACCCTAATCATTTATGTATATACATTACTATACCTCCGGAGCCTCCTTTAAGGTGTTACATATTTTCGTTGTGACAAAAACAATGTACCCTATACTTATAATATATAAGTAGTCCGGATGGCGTAACGGTTAGCACGTTCGCCTTCTACGCACTGGGCGAAAACTACCACATTCAGTAGGAATCGAACCGGGTCCTACTGAGTGTGGTAGTTTTCGATAAAAAAGGGGATTTACGTGTCGGACCATGAGCCCACTCAGCTGTTAAATGAGTACCCATTTATGGGGTAAATAACTCGGTTGAGCGTGTTGCTGATCACACATATCTGCACAAGCCATGCCGTCACGATCTAGAAAATGAGATGATGGTAACTCATCTCGAGCCCATGGTTCAAATTGGACTGCTGCGCCAGTTATTTATTTATTTATACTTATAAAGTCTAGGGTATAAAAATAATAATTTGCTATCATACCGACGGGATTTAAAAAAAAAATGAGGGCCTAAGGCTCAATTCAATCTCGCGCCACCCACAACCATCTACTTTTGAGCTGGTTGTGGTTTGCTCATACGACTCATCCGGTTCATGCGGCAATGCAAATGGAGCCTTAAGCTTGCCAAAAACCGCAGCGTCAATTAGAGACGGTGGTGCGGAGGGAATGCTTCTTTCATCATGCTGTCTGTTCCGTAATAAGATGCGCAACTTAATGTACATCAAAATTTGGTTTGCTCATGCAAACATAATTTTTAAAATCGCACTCTGAAGTTAATTCAAATTCGTTTAATCATTCCGTCTGTTCAAGAAGCGCTCTTTTCTTAAATCACACTTTGCACTAAATTTGTCTTTTTTGATGTTACTTATGCTTCTTCCATTTTACGTTTTATTGTAGCAAGGAGCAATATACGAGTATCATCAACACATGAATTATCTGCGACCGCCGGGACTTTCGTAGAAAATCTACTTCACTTCAGTGCAAAAAGACCCGAAGCAATTTTGTAAAATGCTTCTCCAATCCTGTTTTATTCTCCTCCCTTTCAAATATTACGAAGTGTACCATATTTTCCCAACCACCTGTGGAGTGTAATATTCAGCAACACCTTTTCCCCGCATCTCCTCAAAAATTAATTCAACGTAACTTTTTGGTGTGCCTGTAAATTATAATTTACGAGCAGTATGTAAAGCTGTTCTATAACGACACAGGGGACTCAACTCACTCATTCATTATTCGTAGTGTCCTTTTGTTCCTTGAAATTTTGTTGGCGTAAATGTTCAGTTAAGGGCTACAATGTGTCTGTCAGCCGTATAAAAGCTGTGCACGACTGGAAATGTAGATGAAGCCGAGGGATTCCCGACCACAGGCCAATATACATTCCATCCGCATCTCGACTCACTGTAACACCCTGGCTGGTTGGGTCTATTGTACCTTACAGATTCCCCATCAAGCGGGGTTGAGTTCGGTTCGGTCACTGAAGCGAAATTGCATGGCAATTAGCATTCTGTTCACATGTGCCAACCCATGAACAATTCTGTCCGAAAGGATTCAATGGAATTTCCATCTCTTCGATGCCTGCGACAACCAAAGGATGAACAAATCAGATCCGATTAGAATCTGATTTATCGTCCTTGGTCAGTCGGTAATTATCATCACATGGCACTCGTTTCGGGAATTCTTCCAGGCACTGAACGAGAAAGACTTACCACGATGATGTGATGGCGGTTGCCAGATAGCCAAACTCTGTACAACTGCGGGAATACTAATTGCAAACGTGAAGGTTTCACGAAAGGCTCAGGCTGACTGACAATCAAACTTGACGATGATGGTGCTAGCTATGGTGGGTAGTACCCACACCATCGCTGTCACACGACCCATAATTTATGAGAAGCAATGCTTGACGCAGCCATGTGTCAACGGCATCATTGTTCAATGCCCATTAAGTAAATCTTTCCATTTCTGCGGTGAAAATGAAGGCCGCGCGATGTCCGTAAAGTCGGGAACGTGGACGTCATTCGTGACATTTACAGGAAGGGATGAAGTGTTTGGAACGGATAGTAATTGACTAAGTGAGTAGCCAGCCAGGGCAAGATAACGTTTGCAGGTAATGAAAAATGGAAATATGTATCAACATGGTGTCGTTACGGTGGAAAGAAAAGTTTATTACCACTTATAAAGTGACAAAGGCAAGTGAATAAATCCTGTGATAATGAATGGTAAGGATGCGGGAAGATGGATTTTATTTGGACACATAAAAGGAATATGCGGTCTGGGTAGAGGTTTTATTTAGGTCAGATGGAATAGATATGACAAAAAGATATTATACCTTTCTTTGGGCTGTTATTTTTATGCTTCTTAACGAATATGATATGAAAGGTTGACGTCAAGGAATAATATTTTTGAGAAATTTGTCATGGGGAAGAGTCGTTATAAGGCATTTGGCAATTGGAGCATGTTATCATCATCTAACTCAGCTCTACTGAAGATGCTGGAGCGTCTAATCGACATAAACTTGCGTGCCACCATTTCCACCGTACTTCCTCTCCTCTTCCCAGCATGCCTACTAAAAGGGTAGCTCCGTGGACAACTTTGCATTGATTGGTAAAATATATTGAAAAATCTCTTTTTGAGTTGCAGGTACACATTGATTAACTTCTTAGATATTGTTGGTGCATTCAATAAGGTCAAACCGGCGTCTACATGTAGATGGCTCAATCTGTGAACTTATTAGCCTGTTGCTTACGTTTAGGCTTATTTGTACCTGTGTACGATCATCGAAAATACCCAGACAGATGTGTAGGGGTACTCCTCAAAGGGGTGTCCTCTCACCCCTTCTTTGGAACCTGCCGGTTAACAGCTTACATCTAGCTTTAGAGGAGGTGGTTGGAAGGTCATTGCTCGTGCGGACGACATTGCCAATGCTATCCATGTAAAGTTTCGCGGGGTCCTTAGTGATATCATGCAAAAAGTCCGAAATATTCTATCTCAGTGGGCTATGCAAGTTGGTGTTGGGGTCAACCCGCCTAATGCTGTGTTTTGCTAGACAGCGGCTGGGCGATTTGCGTCTGCGGCTCGAGAGCAATTGATTCATCATTCAATGTCGGGGTTTTGTATGAAAATAGTACTAGTATGTTGGGCAGGTTGTCTATGCAATCAAGGATTTTTATATGTACGTGAGGAGAATGGATGGAAAGAGACGAATGTACTGTAGATGTAGAGTCCTTCGGTGGCGACAAGGATATTCGAAAAAGGATACTTTTGGCAGTGAAGCGAAATACGGTCAATATGGGTGTCATATGAATCGGGGTGGACACCCGAATATCCAGGAGTAGTGCAGATGGCATTTCGAGTCCTTCGGAGCGAAAAGGACATTCTTGGAAGTCAAGTGAAAAATGGGCAATATGGGTGTCATATGAATTGTGGTGAAGAGGCGAATGCCTAGGAGTACTATGGATGGCATTTCGAGTCCTTCGGTACCGACAAGGATATTCGAAAAAGGACACTTCTGGCTGTGAAGCGCAATACGGTCAATATGGGTGTCATATGAATCGGGGTGGACACCCGAATATCCAGGAGTAGTGCGGATGGCACTTCGAGTCCTTCGGTGGCGAAAAGGACATTCAAGAAAGTCAAGTGAAATATGGGAAATATGGGTGTCATATGAACCGGGGTGAGGAGGCGAATGCCTAGGAGTACTATGGATGGCATTCCGGATCCTTCGGTGGCGACAAGGATATTCGAAAAAGGATACTTTTGGCAGTGAAGCGAAATACGGTCAATATGGGTGTCATATGAATCGGAGTGAACACCCGAATATCCGGAAGTAGTGCAGATGGCATTTCGAGTCCTTTGGAGCGAAAAGGACATTCACGAAAGTCGAGTGAAAAATGGGCAATATGGGTGTCATATGAACCGGGTTGAAGAGGCGAATGTCCAGGGGTACTGAGATGGCATTCCGGATCCTTCGGTGGCGACAAGGACATTCGAAAACGGATGTTTTTGGCAGTAAAGCGAAATATAGGCAATATGTGTGTCATATGGACCGGTGCGAAGAGGCGAATATGCAGGAGTATTATAGATGGCATTCCGGATCCTTCGGTGGCGACAAGGATATCCGAAAAAGACTTTTTGCAAGTAAAGCAAAATATATAGGTAATATGGGTGTCATATGAATCGGGGTGAAGACGCGTAGATGTAGATGGCATTTCGAGTCCTTCGTCTACTTGCGCAGCATTTCCTCGAAAATTGTGGTGCGGACCAGGACAACGCCCGTTCTATCAACCAGGCTAAATGCGCATACGGCATGCTGTCGAAAATCTGGCAGAGCAGTTGTCTCAGCATCAACATCAAGCTGATATTTTTTCGCTCTCGGGTACTGTCTGTAGTTTTGTATGGGTGCAGTACATGGAAAATTTCCATAGGAGTTACCAGAAAGCTGCACTTCTGCGCGCCATCGTACTCTGTTCTGGGGAATAGGGTGCAGCTTACAACAGACTTACCCAGCGCGCTGTACTCCTTTGCCACAGATCGTGGCCATGTGATTCTAGGACCCCTTCTTGGTCGGCCTTGGTTGGAAACGGGGTTCTATTTCATGACGTGCAAAGCAGTTCATTTATCACTCTTCCGACATGTGTGACCTACCCACTGCTATTTTCGCCTGCATATCAATTCGTCGATTGGCACCTGCCCCGTACGCCAACTTAGCTCTTCATTTGATATTGTTTCAGGCCAGAAAATTCTTATAATTCGACGAAGACATGAGTTGACGAATACTTGCAGCTTTCTGGTAACTCTTACTGGAACTTTCCATGTATTGCTACCATACGCAAACGCAGAAATTACCAGGGAGCGAAACAGACCCAGCTTGGTCTTGGTGCTGAGATAACTCCTTTACTATATTTTGGAGAGCATGCCGTATGCGCATTTAGCCTGGTTGATAGAACGAGCGTTGTTCTGGTCCGCACCACCATTTTTGAGTAAATGCTGTGCAAGTAGACGAAGGACTTAAAATATTATCTACATCTACGCCTCTTCACCCCGGTTTATATGACACCCATATTGCCCATTTTTCACTTGACTTTCGTGAATGTCCTTTTCGCCACCGAAGGCGTTGAAATGCCATCTACACTACTCCTGGACATTCGTCTTTTCACCCCGATTCATACGACACCCATATTGCCCATATTTCGCCTTACCAGCAAAAATATCCTGTTTCGAATGTCCTTGTCGCCACCGAAGGACTCTAAGTGCCATTTATAGTGTTCCCGGACATTCGCCTCTTCACCCCGGTTCATATGACACGCATATTGTCCATTTTTCATTCAACTTTCGTGAATGTCCTTTTCGCTCCAAAGGACTCGAAATGCCATCTGCACTACTTCTGGATATTCGGGTGTTCACCCCGATTCATATGACACCCATATTGCCCGTATTTCGCTTCACTGCCAAAAGTATCCTTTTTCGAATATCCTTATCGGCACCGAAGTACTCGAAATGCCGTCCATAGTACTCCTAGGCATTCGCCTCCTCACCCCGGTTCATATGACACCCATATTGCCCATTTTTCATTCGAATTTTGTGAATGTCCTTTTCGCTCCAAAGGACTCGAAATGCCATCCGCACTACTTCCGGATATTCGGGTGTTCACCCCGATTCATATGACACCCATATTGACCGTATTTCGCTTCACTGCCAAAAATATCCTTTTTCGAATATCCTTGTCGCCACCGAAGGATCCGGAATGCCATCTATAGTACTCCTAGGCATTCGCCTCTTCACCCCGGTTCATATGACACCCATATTGCCCGTATTTCAATTGACTTTCTTGAATGTCCTTTTCGCCACCGAAGGACTCGAAATGCCATCCGCACTACTCCTGGATATTCGGGTGTCCACCCCGATTCATATGACACCCATATTGACCGTATTTCGCTTCACTGCCAAAAGTATCCTTTTTCGAATATCCTTGTCACCACCGAAGGATCCGGAATGCCATCCATAGTACTCCTAGGCATTCGCCTCTTCACCCCGGTTCATATGACACCCATATTGCCCATATTTCACTTGACTTTCTTGAATGTCCTTTTCGCCACCGAAGGACTCGAAATGCCATCCGTACTACTCCTGGATATTCGGGTGTCCACCCCGATTCATATGACACCCATATTGACCGTATTTCGCTTCACTGCCAAAAGTATCCTTTTTCGAATATCCTTGTCGCCACCGAAGGATCCGGAATTCCATCTACACTACTCCTGGACATTCACCTCTTCATCCCGGTTCATATGACACCCATATTCCCCATATATCGCTTCACTGCAAAAAATATCCTTTCTCGAATGTCCTTGCTGCCACCGAAGGACTCTACATCTACAGTACATTCGTCCCTTTCCATCCATTCTCCTCACGTACATATAAAAATCCTTGATTGCATAGACAACCTGCCCAACATACTACATAGTACTATTTTCATACAAAACCTCGACATTGAATGATGAATCAATTGCTCTCGAGCCGCAGACGCAAATCGCCCAGCCGCTGTCTAGCAAAACACAGCATAAACTCGAATTTGTTCTTTCCACAAGGAAATGAATTCCACCTTCACCACCATTGCTGATGGGTATCAGACTGGTCCCTAGCGAAAAAGCGAGATTGCTCGGACTTATATTCGATAAGAAGCTATCTTGGAACGCAAATATTCAGGAGCGTGTTACTAAGTCAAGTGTTGTACTCTTGTAGGAAGGCTATTGACCTGAAACGGGAGCAACGACCTAAGGTCTGCTGGCTTTGATTATTGCAGAAGCTGTGAGAACGAGGAGGAAACAACACATTACTTCTTGCGCACTTGTCCTGGTCTGGCAGGTAGAAGAAAGGACACTCTGGGGTCCTAACCTAACACCATTTGGGTGAACTATTAGGCCAGTGCGTAGATGTATCAGTCGCATGTCTGACTACCGGCGTTTCGGGTTCGAGTCCCGTCCACGACGAAGTTCGTGGCCATGGATGTTTGTGTTGTTTCCCCCCTGTAGTGCGGGCGTAATAATAAGCCACAACATCTCTCGACTGAGGAGCAGGAGGTGCATGTTGGCAACTGCGTTCTTCGAAACTATTGTAGTTTATGCCAATGAAACATAAACTGAGCCACATGGAACAGTTGACACGCTATGCCCCACAAGGGGTTAGGGCAAGAGTAATCATAGATAAGTTAACGTACTTTTGTATTTCGAGGTGGGAATCGTTGCACTTTTATAGCGCTGGAGGAAATATTGATGGGAAAACTGTTTTTATAATTTTATCCAAGGTTAGGTAGGACTGGTCACCTCTGCTAACTCTTTGAAGAAATAAGCACCTAGAGTGTTGAGGCGTTTGCAATTTAGGACTTGTAATCATTCGTAATCTTTTCGCGTGTAATGCAGTAAGACAATTTCCTGTAAGCAAGCCGATTACCGCTGTCATTTTTATTTTTATACCCTTCACGAATGTGATGGGATATATTAACTTTGTCATGAAGTTTGCAACGCACAGAAGGAAGCATCTCTAGACCGTATAAACTATATATATTCTTGATCAGTATGATGAGATAAGTCGATTAAACTTTGTCCGTCTCTCTGTCTGGTTCTATGGAAACTAGTCCCTCAGTTTTGAAGATATCGAACTAAAATTTTATACGAAACCTTCTTTCTATTGCACGCTGTATATGTGTCGGTACCAACGGAATCGGATCACTACGTCATATAGCTGCCATAGGAACGACCGGTCCAAAAATTCGTCTTTGTGAGAATAACTTTTTTATTTCTGAAGATATCTTCTTCAAATTTCATACTAATCAATCAAATCACATTCTCGAATTTGGTTGAAGTTGGGCTACTCTAACATATAGCTGTCATAGGAATAACCGTTCCAAAAGCAAGTTTTTGTTAGAAAAAATTTATTTCAATGTGGCTAATGCACCGTAAGTCACAATGAAGGCGAAAGGTATCATACCTTCTTCAAGCTAGCAATCTCTGGCTCTTGCTGAGGTCGGGTGGTGGTGACAAGGATCTGCTACAATACAATTCACTCTGTTCATCCATTCAGATTGTAGTTTAGTCCATATATCATCTATTTGGTTTGCGAGGTCCTTAAGTGAACGTGGTATAGGTATCAGAGGGCTGTTCTCGGCTCCTGATAGTTCTATTCAAAATGTAGGGAATATTTTATTGAATAAAGTCTCTAATGTCCATGAAATAGTAACTACTCCAATTGATGAAAGTTAGTTTCTAGTTTTCCTAAATGCAATTGCCTGCAGGACTGTGATATAACTTGTATGTGGATACCTTCCCAAATAGCTTCTACATGCAAATGACTCACATTATTTAAATTATTCGACAATCACCATCATCCATTCATCACACTCAACTCTCAACATGCTCAATTTTAAAAATATCCCCGTCACCAAACTTCTATCCCAAACCCATCAATCATCACGAAACCTATCGACATGAAACCAATAAAATGAATCTCTCAAAAATAATCGAAGTCCCCCACTTTTTAGCACCACTTAAAAACTTAGCCCAACAAAACTTTGTGTTTTGTTCTGGTTATTCAAAACCTCAATAGCAGAAAATAACCAGGAAAAGTTCCTTCCAGTGATGACTGATTTTACATGATTAATGTTTTAAGTTTTCTGCAAGCCCGCCTGCTTCGCATCGCTGACAATCGATATTTTTCTTCCAACAACACATTCGACCTTGTTGATCCTTTTCAAAACGCCTCTTTTCGTCGAACGTTAATCTTTGTCCTGTTGGTAAATATTGTTGTAGAGGATTACTGGAAGAAAAAAACAGGGTTGGATCCTTGAAAGAAGAGAGTGCCTAAATACATAGGCGACGATGGGACGTTTCATAATGACGCAGCAACTGGATTTCGGCCGGCTCGGATTCAGAGGGTTTTCATATTTCTCCAGAAGGATGGCATTTGTGGTTTGACGCTCGTACCGGTCCAACTTTCTTTTCAATTGCCACGTGGGAAACTATAGTTGATACGGTTCCAGTTCAGAGGGCTAGAGAGAGGTTGGCATAGACCTATTCAAACGTTTCAAGGGTTCAATTCAAAAGGTGGCAGTCCTCGTCTGGAAAAAAAAATAAACAGCCAACTGGCTGTTGTTATTAATGATTTTTCTTGTCCTGATTTTTGAACTTTGTCGAACGTTGCATGTTCAAAGATAAGGCGCTAACGATGGAGGCAACATTTCAGCAGGGTCGACGACTACGACGTACGACGACAGCGTTATAGAACAGCGGAATAAAAGGCATACATTTTATCGGAGCTTTTCCATTAAAACTTAACAAAACACCTTTGTGGAGCGCGCGAAAACTCCAGCAGATAGCTATAAGAAATTTTCTTTTTTTGCTTGGCAAGTATGGTTACAAAGCAATAACTTAAGTTGCCTTCAACCTCCGGTGCTGGGCTTCGGTCAACATAAGGGTCGCAACACACTGCTGGACACGAATTCAAGCCTGTTACAAGTGTTCTCCGAATAGCTCAAGCAACACTGATACTTCGCACAAATCTGAAGAAAAAAGTGCACTGGAACTATACCATTTTCGTGTTCGAGTTTGAGTTCGTGTTTGATCGTGTGTGGCCGGGGTAATACAGCTCTCTCGCCTGCCATGAAGTTTTGTGAACTTCTTGTGAGGCAAAACTTTCTGACCTATAGGCATAAGGCACAAGCAGTGAAGAAATTACCACCAATCTACTTTTTCATGCTCGTAAATACCGAAGCAAAATCAATATTTACCATGTTGTCCTGGTTGTACGTACTACGAGACTCTACGTACTCGGACTTTCATCGAAATAGCAGTGTACTGTTCTGTACAGTACCCGAGTAAAACGAGCGACTATTTGTACTTTGCATGGAGTCCTTGCAGTTGTCCAGAACTAAGAATTGGGCCAAACCAATTGGTGTTATGCTGGAGTTGTTCCCTGTGTGAAAACGGACACTGGTAAATAATTAAAAACGAGTAAACGAGGACAGAATGAACACGGTGGAATCGTTGTCGCATTGAATCAAAACGGACGCAATCAACAACGATGACAGGATAGTGGCATTAATCAAGTTGAGAAGTAATGGCTATCACGGTCGACTCTAGCGAGTATTATTGTAATGTTATAATGAATTGTGAATTCAGCTAAAGGTGGGTCGAACCTTGAAGGAAATTGCGTTCGTGTGATGGGCAAGTAGGGAGGATGAAACTGGAAACTTAGGTAGTAGGAGACGTTGCCTGTTTATCATGAAATTGAATTGAAATTACGTAAAATATCTCCGAATGACTGTTAGTACGAGTATATTGATACTGTTATTAATATTTTCTTTATTGTCATCACCATTGTGTGGCCATCGGCTGTGGCCGTCTCGACTTTTTTTAACTGAAGTATTAATTCGAAATAGCGCTTATGGCATTGAATCTTCAATTGGCCGGAGGAATATACCTATACACACAGCAAAACAATTAAAGATAGCTATAGCCTGATCGGCTGAGTTACACCTAAGCGTCTCAGGTCAGTATAGGTTGGAATATATTACGTAGTCAGACTTGCAACGTGGCCTGACACGTTACGAACCACCTGAAGCAGCTATCACTGAGGCCACCCCTGGATAGCGTGCAATGGGCCGACAACCCATCCTTGTAAAAGCTTTTAAGGCATGAATCGATGAGCAGGCATTTTTGATTTTTTTGCTCATAACCACTCTTAAAAATGGGCCGTGATGTAATATTTCTCCGAAGCCTCGAAAATTGTCATTTTTTTTTACTATCGATTTTGACTACACTACTGAAACGAATTTCAACTTTGAGCAGTGGATTGGACGCAGAATTCAACAGTATTTAATTTACTCATGCAAGTTTAGGAGTTATCAGGATAATATTAAAAACAAAAAATTTCTCGGATTTTCGCCCACCAAAAGTTAAGCTCACCTTCTACGACCGTGCAAGCTCAGTTTCCATGTATTCAGTATATATACAAGGGATTAAAATTATTTCCAGATCTTTTCCTAATTATTATTAAAAAGCCCCCAAATTGGCTTAATTTTACTGGCGTAGTAGTCTAATGAGCGGTCTAATACGGGGTCTAATGGACGGTCTAATACGCGGTCTAATAGACGGTTTAATGCGTGGTCTAATGGACGGGTTGATACGTGGTTTAATGGACGGTCTAATTCGTGGCCTAACGCGGGTAGTTGGTCTAGCGTGTAAAAACAGTATCGGACGGCACATCAAGCAATGGGAACACCCAGTAACCATTGCTCGCTGGGACAATACCCCTGGTTTCAGACAGACCAAACTATCATATTTTTATAGCTGGTCATTCACGCAATGGCACTCCTGAGCTGTTAAGATTACTCAGAAACTGGGTGAGAATTATCTGCGGTGTCATGTTACCTTCCAATTGCAGGACACAGAGATTTTGCTTAGATCGACGATTGTGAAGTCGTGAAAAAAGTGGGTTGCAAAGCCACATTTTTTTTTTTGTGGTTATGGGGTTTTTTGTAAGCAGCCGCTAAATATAATTCGATTCATTTTGTTTATTTCCTTTTATTGGCACAACGTCGCCCTAGTTAAAATTTCTGAAAAAATTCAAAATATCCTCCAAAAAAGTAAAAAAAAGTCCCCATACTATTTTTGCCGCTATAGAGACCTCACAGTATTTAAAGGCTTTATCCCACAGGCACCTTGAAGTCTCGCGCCAACTTACTCCGCTCAATTAAAAAAACGCATAGGAAAAAAACACGTTATCGACCAGAGCAATTACAAATACCCGCACATCGTGCTATCCTTCTGTCGGAAAATGGAGTCAGAACAATATTCTTCCTACGTAACCGCATTCTTTTCATTCGATTAACAAGCATCTAACTATAGAAAAGATTACGCTTTACTGGCCAACCAGCAATTGTAATTAGAAAACAATAAACGTATCTACGTATCTAGAGCAAAATAAAAATGAAAAACAATATAGCCCGGCCACCACTCCGCGCCGGTAACCTCCACACAGGTGAAAACTCGAAGCATGTTGTTGAATAATAGCTGAGACTTGGAGAAAAACCATTTTCACTTTTTTCCATCAATAACAAAAGATGTTCGCCAACAACAGGTGAATTGCGTGTAGAGATTCTCGGAGGTGAATTACGACTTTTCCAGAGAGTGAAAAAAAGCACTTTCTTCTTAACTATCACGCAATTGTCTGTATATGAATCAAATATGTGCACGTTTCTGATGAAGCGCATTATATGCGTTTTGCAGGCTTAAATTTGCATAAGTTGTAAATTCTGTTCATTTGTACGTCACTCTTGGTTTTAGACATGGATATGTCTTATGGTGGGGGGGTCATCCTAAAAATTTGTCCGCCACGCGAGATGTCACTATTTTCATCTGGCTAGCAGAAGTGGAAACAAGCCAATTGCAAATGTTTCCAAGTGCCATGAATGTGGTGGCTGAGTGCGTATCTGTTCAGTGTGGTGTAGGGTAACAAACACGCATTACACAAACTACGACTTGTCGTCGATGTATGCATACTTTATAATAGATATATTATATATAGATATAGATATATCAGTAAACTGATGACGAGTATCTACACTGCGTGCAGATACGTCGGTGCATGGATATGTCTTATGGCTACCGAATACGTGAAACATGTTCTGTCGAATGATTACATCCAGTATAATTAACGAAACTGGAATCTTGATAAAACCTACGTCAATATCTTCAATACATGTTTCACGCATTCGGTAGCCGGAAGACATATCCATGTACCGATGTATCTGCATGAAGTGTAGATACTTTATTATGGTATACCCTTCACAGATGTGATAGAGTATTTTAACTTTGTCATGAAGTTTGCAACGCACAGAAGGAAGCATCTCCGACCATATAAACTATATATATTCTTGGTCAGTATAATGCGATGAGTCGGTTAAGCTTTGTCCGTCTGTATGTCTGGTTCTATGTAAACTAGTCCCCCAGTTTTAAAGCTATCGTGCTGGAATTTTGTACAAAACTTTTCTATTTCTGAAGCTAACTTTTTCAAATTTCACAGTTGTCAATAGAATATTTAGCCAAATCATATTCCCGAATTTGGTTAAAATTGGACCACTCTTTCATATAGCTGTCGTTCCAAAAGCAGGTTTTTGTTAGAAAAACTTTTTTATTTCTAAAGATATCTTTTTCGAATTTGACACTAATCAATAGTATCTTTATTCAAACACATTCCCGAATTTGATTGAAATTGGACTACTCTACCATATAGCTGCCATAGGAACGACCGTTCCAAATGCAAGTTTTTGTTAGAAAAACTTTTTTATTTCCGAAAATATCTTTACCAAATTTCACATTATTCCATCATATTGATTGCCAAATCACGTCCCTAAATTTGGTTGAAATTGGCTCAATATTTCATTTACCTCTCATAGGAACAGTGAAATCGGAACAAGTTTTACTACTAATTTCAAAGTGGCAAATGCACCATAAGTCACAACGAAAGTATGATACAACCTTCGGCAAGCTAGCCGAAGGCTAGCTTCTTTTCTTTGCTATTGTATTTCACCGGATCCTTGAGGTCGAAAAGGCAAAATGCTCTGCGGTTCGGCCTTCCGTTGACGCCTCGCCTCGCTTTCACGCATTTTCTGATTGTCAATATTTGCACAAACGTTTGTACAGACCACATATACCGCATGGATTTGAATTTTCAGTTCTTTTCTATTTACGATATCAGCTTTTCTTTATCTTTGCAAACACCACTCGGTGGTGCCTACTACCCGTAGTGGACTCGGATTCTATGCAAGGATGTCGATTCCAGCTCGACGACTAGATTCCTAGAACATGTGATTCTGTTTTGCATGTGCACCTCATGCACATTAAACATATTCTGTCAGTGAGCTAGTGTACTGCAAAAAACACAAACAAAATGAAAAAAAAAACGGATTTTTCATGATTGCGGAATGCTGAAAAAGGACGTGTGCACTTTGAGTTGCTTCTGCTGCTTCAGAGTCCTGCACCTGTCCCAATGGTGTAGAAGTAGAAAGTTCAACTTTTGCCTAGTCTTGCTGTATTTGCAAATGGTAAACAAAGCCTTTCAGATTCTATGCTTTGAAATGGTATGGTTTGTAAACGTTTGCGAAGAATGCACTTCTACTCTCTGTATAGTCCTTGTAGGGATTCAGATTAAGAATTGAGTGCATATGATATGGTGGAGTCCAAATTGTTTGTTTTCGTGCTATTAATTTTGTGTCGTTTTAGCGGTTGGTTGTTAACCTGATTCAGTTGGAAAAACAGGCGGTTTCTGGAACACACTACACTTGGTTAGGCTTTTGTTCAGAAAGTTTCAATGTCTAATAAGTAAAGGATCCTTGAAACCAACGCGAAAATGCCGCGAATAATTCGCGGTGAATTATTCGCTGCGGATTCGTATATTATGTTCACACCGACGCGATTTAATCGCTATTGAAACTCTAACAAAACTTGAATGAAATCCATGAAATCAGTAGCCATAGTAACGTGAATGTTTCACGGAAAAATAAAAATCGCTGCAAAATCGCGACAGCCGCGAATTCGCGTCGCGTTGTCGGTGTGAATAAAAGAAATGTGAAGAAATTTAAACTTGATACAAAGTAGAGTCATAAAGCCATGGTTGGTATAAGTGGTGGCTGAAGCACAACTTGCCAGAGCTCAATTAGCGCGAATGTGCCGCTTTGTAACCAAAAACATCGGCAAAACCGGTTATAGGAAGATGGTTGGACGAACAGAGGATGCCTAGATCCAACCAGAAGAGTTCAGGAAGTATAGCAGCTTCCCGATCTTCACTCCCGATACATCCCGAAAGTTAACAAGAAAGGCCTTACCCAATGCTCGATGTCTGGCCCCAGCAAGGGTAATATGAGGGCCATATCTTCCTTGAAAGGGCGCAGGTGGGCAGATTCCACCATTTGGAATCAACAACAATGAGGTAGTGAGAGGACATCTTGCACTTAACAGTCCTAAGCGGAATACAAACAGACTCCACATGAGAGCTTTTTAGGACGGCCATTCCTGACCAGCTCGTCGGCTTTTTCGTTGCCCTCAATGTATGACCAAGCACCCAGAGCAAGTCTGCCAAGGTAAGTTAACTCTTCCCCACACCGCTCGACCAGTTTGGAGGAAGTACTCACCAAGTTCAGTGCCTTGATAGCGGCTTCGCTATCTGAGCAAATGGCGATGTTTTGGTTATCTGGTATATCTCTGAAAGTGTGACACGCCTTCATAATTGCGAGCGTTTCCGCCTGCAAAATGCTGGCATAGTCGGTTCAGAAAAGATCGTTGCACCTATGCCGCAGTCCATTTTCAACCCGTCGGTGAAAATCGTGTTGTCAAAGTTCTTCACCACCTCCCCCTCCATTCAGCCCTGGTGGGAAATTTGGTAGAGAAACCTCAGTATATTTTTACAATGACCACATCTCGTAGCAACCGACTAAAGATGTTGCTATGGCCGCACGGCCTGGCAATCGAGGCTCCCGAGTCTCTGAGCCGGACTGCACTCCCACCGCCAGCTGTTTAATGAAAAGGTCTATTGGTGGGAGATGCAGGATCAGCGCTTCCCTCGGGCAAGTTCGCATGTCACCTGTAGTGCCAAGACATGCCGTTCTTTACGCCCTGCCAAGTTATGTTACGTTGTATCCTTTAGCAAATGCTGGCCACCAAACTAACGACCCATATGAAAGAATCGGACAGACTACTGCTGTGTACATCCAAACAAAGATGTTTGGCTTGAGGCCCCACCATTTTCAGAAGGTTTTCTTACAGGCGTAGAAAAGAAAGCCTGCATCACTTTCTTCAGTCGCTCTTCAATATTTAACTTCCAGCTGAGCTTCGTATCTAAAATGACACCTAAATACTTTACGCTGGGTGATAGTTGGAGTAACTGGCCCTTTAGATTAGGGCGGATAAAATGCGATACTTTGATTTTAGTGGTAAATAGCCTTACCTGGATTAACACCCAGTTCACAGCTTGTGACCCAGGCGCTCACCATATCCAGAGCCCTTTCCATGATTTGGCTTATCACGGAGAGACACATTCCTGGTACCACTATTGTCACATCATCCGCGTACTCGATCACTTTAATCCCTTCCCTGTCAAGCCTTGTTGGGGTTTTGTTGATGACCACTAGCCGTAGTGGTAGAGAGGTGACGGCCCCCTGAGGTGTCCCTCTGCATACAAATCTGGTTAGATGGCTGCACCCTAAGTCCGTATGAATTATTTCAGATTTTAGCAGAGTCCCTACCCAGCTGCCGATCCCTGCCTCTACTCCCAGATCTGCTTCACGATCTGGGCATCGTGAATAGATTCGATGCTGACGTTGTTGAAAGCACCCTCGAGCATGTCGAGGAAAGCTGTTAACGTATACTCGTATTGCTTATACTGAAGGCTATGCTCAATGGTACGCACTACCTCGTTTATGTAGATCTACCCCTGATGTAGGCGTGCTGTGACTTTGAGAGCGGTGATCTTTCCAGGAATTGCCGGATGTGGGAGCCTAAGATACGCTCTAGCGTTTTAAGTACGAAGGAGGATAATCTGATCGGCCTAAAGTCCTCGCACTTTCATGTCTCTTCTCCCATCTTTCTTACCTACCTTTGATGTGAATACGACTCGAACCCGTCGCCACGACTGGGGGACGTGGTTGAGACGGAGACAGCTTCTAAAGAACACCAGCAGCCTGGAAACTACTAAGGCGATATTCAGATTAGCTACATTTTCAGCTCCGACGCAGCCACGCACAATAGCCAAGCATAGTCGATCGTATCGCATGCTGAGCGATGAGTGTGAATCCGCCCATTTGATGCTGTGTATCTCGACTGAAATTTCAAGTAGTCGTGCAGCGCGGTGTCGTGTGTGTGAATTTCGCCTAAATCTTGTAGTTCTTGCAGCATAATGGGCAGTGTGCCGTCTTGCTCCGGCAATTTGAATGGGGAGAAGCTGTTGATTGCCCAGGATCAACAACCTGTGATGACAGATTGCACAAATTCACTCTGCGTGCACCTCGCATCACGCGGTTCTGGGCTTTCTGTTTAAGTTTCTTCACAACCAGGAAAGTATGTGTTTAGAAGAAGCTCAAGGGATTCAGAAGTGGATTTCGTTCAAGTGTCATCCATTCTTTTTACCGAGGACGGATTGAAGTGCTGCTTGGACAGGATTTTGCTGCCCCTTGCTGTGTTCTTGATATTATCCAAAGATTGGCAAAAGTCCTCCCACTCTTGGGCTCTAATGGTTTTTTTTGTATATTTTTAGGCAGTCCTTATACGACTGATTGTACTTGTTGCAAATATTGAAGATCTCCCTAGTCAATTTCCTGAGCATTGAAAGGTCCTCGTTCTACCACTTACTTCTTTTCGCTGGGCATAGGACTTGGAAAGCTACTTCCATAGCTTTCTCAAAAGATTCAACCTCCTTATCCAGCTCCTCCACGGAGTCTATAAAGCCGTATTTGTTAAAAGTGAAAATTTGCTTGTCCAAATATGATCAATTGAAGATGTGAATGAGTTCAATAGTTCGTTAGCATATTGCACTTATCTGGTGTAGCTAAAAGAAACGTCAGTAGCGGTGTTGGTTGAATGTTTTGAAAGAGGCAGGCTAACGACTAATGCGCCTTGAACCACAAATGCGCCTACGCCAATCGTTCCATCCCTTGACTCTATTTCATTTTCATTTCACGATTCTTCCTTTCCCTGTTTTTAATACAAGCGTTCTAGGACTATTTCATGAAAAAGAATAGATATCCCTTAAGCAAGAAAGGAAGATCCCTTAAGAGCGTAGCCCATATCAGAGACTGTTGTATCCAGAGCGAGTGTTCATATTTGTGCTATACTGAGAGTTGCGCGGAGCAAGCGGAACCCACACAAGAGACTGTTGATTTACATAGCTTTAAGAGAAAAGTATGAACAACGCCAAATCAAAATGTAACTGTATGTACAGCAAATCAAAAAATTATATTTTCAAAGTCGGCGGCCTACGTTGATAATATAATTTTTTGGAGCATTCCTGTTTCGCAAAAATTAGGAGAACTATCTCTATTCAGTTAGAGAGAATTTTCACAAAACTCAAGAAACTTCCACTTTAGAATATATAAATCCCTCCGTGTGGGTTCTAGGCTTTTAAGGCCTAAAGCGGAAATGAACTACCTAGAGCGGAAATGCTGCAATTAAGGCATTTTAAAAATTCTCTCTAAATTTAATGGAGAGAATTCTTCTAATATTCACGAAACAGGAAATTTTTGATTCATTGTCGATATTTGGAAAATCGAAATTTGGATAAGTCGAGATTTCTACCTGTCGGGATTATGATACAGTCGAGATATTTGCAGTCGATATTTCGAAATCGAGATTTTAACAGTCTACGTTTCGTACCCAACCTTCAGTATCGCTTCGCTCGCTCTGTAATAGTCTCTTGTGTAGGCTCCACTCGCTTCGCTTTTAAGGGATCCTAACCCTCAGGAAATAAACCTAGAGCGCTTGTTCTCCAGTAAAAATGTTCAATGGGTCCATATTACTAAAGCGGAAATTTGCCTCAATGGGACCACACTACTAAAGCGAGGAAAAGCTACATAATGTCAATTGACTTTATTTCATTTTCAAAACGGAAATAAAGTCAATTGACATTGTCGCTTCTGAGGTACCTCACCATTGAATTCATTTCAAATTAGCCGAGATTATCGAGGTTATTTTCTGTCGATTTTTTCATCAGTCGAGCTATTTCGTAGTCGACATTTTCTCAAGTCGATATTTTGGAATATTTTTCCATAAAAAGGAATCTCTACTTTGGCAATCGAGATTTTAAAAGTCGACGTTTCGTTCCACTTCCGATTAGTTGTCGTTCATAATACGTTTATATATTCATAACTTCTTTGCATCACCGAACCTATGTTCTAAGAACAAACTCCTGATTACTATCTTTAATTCTAACACAAAACCCAGACTCCTTTGAAAAAAGAATTTCTGTCGAAAAAATTTGAAGGCGAACCCGTCCAATTTCTCCAAAAACCCTTCCTAAAATCTGCAAATCCAAACCCATACGCTTATCAAACAAGACTCCTGTCGTCCTATTTCATGTAAGCTCAAGTTACGTTATCGGGATTTAAAAATAAACGAAATCTCTTTTCATTAATAAAAATTTCCAAATGAGACGAATACATTTAATATAAAAGCCTAAGAGCTCTCGTCGCTTGTCTGATTAAAAAACAAATGTCGTCAACTACTACCATCCACTTATCCTCGTACCTGTATTTAAAATATTGTACACATTTTATGTCTGCTTCCATTTCTACTCAAAGGTTACCTTCTTTTGTACTGTGAATTTGAAACCAACAAAACACGTCTATTTAAACATTTAATGAATGGTACTCGTACCACGGATCGTTTTCGTCTCCTTTTTGCTCCACGCAACTAAACATTCAGGACCTGTTGACCAAGTAACCCCCAACCGAGAGAGAGTAATTTATGTTTTCCATTTACACGCGCTTTGATACCGGGCACCGAGAAAACGTGTATCTGAAATCAGTTACAGGGTTCCAAATCGACGCATTTTGCTTTTCATCCTTTAGCCGGAGACGTTGAGATCTTCAACTACTTGAATATGTTAAAAGTGTCGAGTGCTCTGACTCTCGCTGTTTTCAATGGAAGCCTCTTTCACGGCTGACAAGTTGTGTCCTATTTACTACCCGTATTTTCATCCTTCGTGTCGTCTTAGGTGTTTATACCTCCTTCGTTGCGAACACCATCTGCCATGAGGATGCTGCCTTTTCCTATGGCCTCGGGCGACAGTAACCTATTTCGACAATGGAAGCTAAAATCTACGTGACTTGGTGCTATTCTCCTAATAAATATTAAATTTTGTTGATTCTATTAGTTTTGCTCGGCGTTTCGTCGCCGAGTTTCACTTCGCCTAAAGTCCGTCCAAGGATTCAAAGTGTGAACGAGGCAACAACGAAAAATGTTGTTGCTAATAAGAAGCGGACTAAGCTGCTGATGCTGAGTGTTAATAAATTTTCTAAGACTACAATTACATGACAATAAAGTTTTTGCCCGGAGCACACAGCTGCAATGCTCCTGGGGGTGAAATTCTGCTTGTTGTGATGAGTTCTGTAGTCTTTAATGAGAAACGCAGAGTATGTATTTGCGGAAAAGGTGGCACGCCATTTGGTGTACTTGGCAAAGTTTTCTGTACCCGGGTCGGTGTTTGGTTAGAAAGGAAAATCGTGTAAAGGTAACTTTGCGGGAAAGACTCTATTATAGAATAAATATTTGTGTTGACCTGAAGTCTAATCGGGGTAAATGGTTGTTACGAGTTTTCCTACGAAATGGCAGATTTCAGTGAAATGAAATTTCCGATAAGAATGTCGAGTCAGCAGTGTCGACAGATGCGGGTGGTTAAAGGGGATTGTATGCTAACTCGCATGTTGTCTCTTATTATGATTATCTGAATGTAGTCTTAAGTACACAACTTTCAAAAAGTAAATTTTTCATGAATGGTTAATTACGGTCTCGATAATTCCAGTGGTAATCAGCCTTCTTGTCCTTTCATTATAATGTTCAGTGTTTACTAATGGACGCATCCAGTCAACCACTAGCTTCCATTAATTTTGACTTTTAATAAATATGATAGTTGAGTCCTTGTTAATAGCCTTATTAATAACAGCAATTTATAAATCAATAATGTCATTATTCTATTCTTGTTCCATTTTCAGGTAAGCTCCAATCATTCCATCACGTCAGTCGAATCGTCTGCAAGCACTCGTACATACTTGGTTTTCATATTGTACATTTATGTAAAGCATGGTAAGTTCGATATATGTATGTACGTACATACTTGATATGTTATGGAGGGGGTAGCGTTTAAATTCTAAGCCTAATGAGAATATAGTTCCAAATTATTTAATCGAGTTCCGGTCAGCGCAATTAATTTAATTTGATTTTGAATGGAAACGATTTGATTGATTGATTGTGTGATATAAAATATACATTAGCGTCACCATACACTGTCGAACATGGTACAAGCGGACCGGTTTTCTTCAGGTTTATGTGAAGTGTGTGTGTGTGTCTTAAGCTATTCAGAGGACATTTGTACCAGGTTCGTGTTCGAGTTCGAGTTGGCGCTCAACAGTTATTACTGTTACTTTGCTGAATTCTTAGTCCGGGCTAGGAAGTCCGAAAGAGATTGATTATGAAAAAAAAATCGTGTAGTTTTGAAATTTGGCACAATTGTAGAAAACAGTCTGCTGAATATGTGCTCAAAAGTCCCCGATGATAGAGGGTCCGGAAGTGCAGAAGAGAGGGGGTCAAAAGCCCTAGCCTTTGTAAGGACAAGGATGGGAACATCATCAGCGACACCGATGGTATTAACAAACGATGGGCCTCTTATTTTGAAGAGCTTCTAAACCGACCATCTAACATCCCCACACAGGAAGCTCTCGACGATATTGTTGATCTAGGCCCACCCATTCAACCCCCGACAGTAGAGGAAGTTGATCTCGCATTGCGGTCACTAAAACGAAATAAAGCGCCGGGCGCTGACGAGATTCCAGCTGAACTGCTAAAATTCGGTGGAATGAGTCTAGTTGATGCCATACATCAATTGCTCCTGCGAGTATGGGAGAGCGAGGAGATCCCAGACGATTGGCGCAGAAGCATCATCTGTCCAATTCATAAAAAGGGAGATAAACTGCGGTGTGAGAACTACAGGGGCATCTCACTAGTTTGTACGTCCTATAAAATTTTGACGAAAATTCTGGAAAATAGAATAAAACCGTACGCAGAACGAGTCATTGGCGAATATCAAAGCGGTTTCAGACCTGGTCGCTCCACAACCGATCAGCTCTTCTCAGTCAAACTGATACTCCAGAGGTGCTGGAAATACAACGTTAACGTATACCAAATCTTTGTCGACTTCAAGCAGGCATACGACAGTATCGATCGTGGAGTACTGTACAACAGCATGCTGCAATTTGGTATACCGGCAAAATTAGTGCGACTGACAAAGATGACGATGACCAACTCCGTCTCACAAGTCAGGATCCAGAATAGACTTACTGATCTATTTGAAACACGCACTGGTTTGAAACAGGGCGATGGACTGGCACCGACGCTCTTCAACCTAGCATTGGAATACGTTGTTCGGGCCATGAATATGGACAACAGCAAGACGCTACTCATCAAGTCGACACAATTAGCAGCGTACGCCGACGACATCAACATCATGTCCCGAAGATTGGCTGACGCAGAAGAACTTTTGCATACGCTCGATACCGCTGCAGGGGAAGTTGGATTACGCATTAACGAGGGTAAAACTAAAATAATGATGCAATCGGTGACAAGGACACCTGCACAACCGAGCATCAATGTGGGAGACCTCAACATCGAGTTCGTGAACAACTTCATTTACCTGGGTTGCAACCTGTCAAGGGACGCTAACAAAACTGACGAAATCAAGCAACGGATACAGTTAGCTAATAAGACTTTTTTCTCGGTTCTCCCCATAATGAAATCGAAGCATGTGCACAGAAACACGAAGCTCCGCGTGTACAAAACCATTATACGACCAGTGCTATGCTATGGCTGCGAAGCATGGACCCTAACTCAAGCCTCCGAAAACATGCTAGACACTTTCGAACGTAAGGTTCTACGGCGAATTTTCGGGGCTGTTTGCGATCGAGATGGATGGCGCATCCGGTACAACCATGAGTTGTATGAAATGTACGATGAGCTGCAAGTCTCGAAAATCGTCAAACTACAACGACTTCAATGGGCAGGGCATGTACAAAGAATGGACGATGATCGCATGCCTAAGAGAGTAATGAATGCAGAACGAGTCGACGGAGCGAGACTGCGAGGACGACCGAGATCTCGTTGGGAGAGCTCAGTAGGTGTGGACGCCGCGCAGCTGCTGGGCTCCAAAATTGGAGGACGCGGTCACGTGACCGAGATAATTGGGGGACAATGATCCAGGCGGCCAAGGCCCGACGTCGGGCTGTCGCGCCACGATGATGATGATGAAAAGCCCTTTTTCCAGTTCGATTATCTTGAAAACTGAGGATTCTACACAAAAATGTCCAAAGGCCGAATCAAAGTACATAAAATTTCCTACAATGTGATATATAATATCATACCCTTGACTATAAAATGGTATATTATAATCTAGACCATAAAATAATATAGGGTAAACTGATTTCCTTACAAAAAGACCTTTTCCATAATCCTCCACGTGGGCGCCCCCTGGTAACGGCAGTGTATCAAATCGCTGACGGCCAAGTCTTAGCGATAAGACAATTTGGAAAAAGGCAGATAGCTGTAGCCTGAATGGCTGACCGACACCTAAGCGTCTCAGATTTAGTAGGATGGAATGACTTGCCTAGTTGGACCTGCAACATAGTTGTGTGAACTTCAGCAGATTTATTAAACCACCTGAAGCAGCTATCTTCCGAGGCCATCCCCTCGATGGGGTTCAGGGATGTGCTGAAAACTCGTCCTTGTAAAAACCACGCTGCCATAGGAACGACCGGTCCAAAACTCCGTGTTTATGAGAAAAGCTTTTTTTGATCCTAGACAGCAAGCTTACTTGGAATCGTAACATCGAAGAACGTACCAAGAAAGCAACCATTGCCCTGTACACCTGCAAAAGTTTGCTTGGTAAGACATGGGGGCTCAATCCTCGAGCTATGCACTGGATATATACAGCAGTTGTTAGGGTAATTCTACTATACGGAATTCTGGTCTGGTGGACACTACTCAAAACCAGGTCAAATAAACTGAAAATGGAAAGAGTCCAAAGACTGGGATGTTTGGGAATCACAGGAGCGATGGGAAGCATGTCCACAAATTCCCTAAACACTCTACGAACTTACCCCCACTGGACCTGTTTCTAATGAACGCAGCGTCCAAATGTGCATTAAGACTTAGAGAAACAGGGCAATTTAGCACGATACCTTATGCCCACGGAAACATCCAGCTGCCAATCGAGAATACAGACCTCATCAAACCGGTAATTGACTCCAAGAGAAACTTCCGGGTAATCATACCAGAAAGAGACTTCTACTCTACAGGCGAGAAAAGACCTAAGAATTCCCTAAACCTCTATATGGATGGCTCTAAAACAGAAACTGGTGTGGGAGCCGCGGTTCATTCGTTGGAGCTCCTACACAATCTATCGCTCCGACTACGGAACGAGGACAGCATCTTCCAGGTGGAGGTGCTAGCGATACAAAAAGCTGCAGAGCTAGTCTCAACAACACTTAGGATGGGCAACTTCTACATTCACTCAGACAGTCAGACTGCGTTGAAGGCGCTGCAGTCAGACATTATCAGATCAGGGACGGTGCTTAACTGCCTCTCAATTCTTCAGAGATTGGGCACCTTAAGGAACCTGGAACTCCGATGGATACCAGGCCCCAGCGGCTGCCTTAGCAACGATATTGCGGCTGAATTCGCAAAGCGGGGAGCTACACTGGATGTCACTATGGCAACAGCAACTCCTATTCCAATACAAACACTAAGAACAAAAATGGACTCTAAGATGATGCAGCTGGCCAACCAAAATTGGAACAAAACCATCAACTCCTGAATAACGAGAGAACTCTGGAACTTATACAACACTAAGAAAACCGATGTACTCTTAGGGCTCTCTAAGGGTAAATGTGCAATGCTAGTGGGCTTATTAACGGGTCACTGCCTAATAGGAGAGCACGCACACAGACTGGGACCGATCACATACAGCGGCTGCAGAAATTGTAAGCTGCCAAATACCAAAGAAACTTTGGAGCACCTCTTGTGCGAATGCCCGGCACTCGCAAGGACAAGACATATATGTCTTGGAGCCTACTTCCCCTGCAACCTTAAGGTGATTGCAAACCTTAACATAATGAATCTTCTAAGATTCGCAAGCGCGACGAAAACATTCGTGCTCAACAAGGACTTGTTGATTAGAACTGATATCAACACCTGCTGTTTTCTTTGCGGCATCGCTATGGACGCAAGTGGTCTATGCGGGGCCGTGAGGCCGCCACCTAACCTAACCTATTTGAAGCACATATGCTCAATCTATGAGAGACTCTCATCTTCGCAACAACCGAAACAGATCATGGATGGCAAAAGCCCTTCTTCAATCAAATAGCAACAGAAATGTTCTAAAAATCATTAAAAATTGGCCAATACAGAACACACGAACCAAAGTGAGTACACCACGTTGTCCCAGTATGAATAACATCAACGAGGACCTCTCATTTGACGCCATTTATTTTTAGGATAAAGGCTATGAAAGTCTTTATGCTTCGAGAGTAAATTAAATCTCAACTCTCAGCAAAGAAGGAAGCTTAGCAAAAAACTCAATATTGATTGTTCCCTTTTAGGGACTGGTTAATCCGACTCAACGACGGGAGTACACGAAGACGGAGTATACTGTAGTTTGCGATGAATCGCATGATTGAATTTGCCTTGTTAGCTAAAATTGTTGCTCCGTATCACCAAAAAAGTCATTAATAATATATGTATAAAATTAACATTATTGATAAAGGGAGACTCCTGTGTGTGCAACGCTAGGACCTTTAAAAATTTGTATACTCGTACCATTGAAATCAGTTGAAAATGCCCATCTTTCTTTCAAGTAGAAATCAAAGGCCAGAGTCAGTTACAGTAAACGAGCCCTTAACTAAATCAATAGTTGATTGTTGACCACTGGTCTATATTATTTAAATATAGTAAATACATAATTTTCACTATCTAGCATGTGTTTATATTTACTTTATAACTAAATCATTAATAGCAATCCAGAAAAGTAGACACTAACCTATTATTATGATATTAACTGACAATTGATATCTAGGTCCGATACGGCTTAAATCGAAAAATAGCCTGTCCATGCCATATGTCTAGCACGTCGTTCCAGGTTGCTGAGGTCATGTCATGTCTTCAGCACGAACATCATCATCATGTTTGGTGTACCATGTAGCCCATACCCTTGTATGTACCCCTAATGATATAACCTTTAATACCATCGTTGATAAGGCCGCATGTAAACACTTCCGCGAACGTTTTCTCAAACCACCGCACACTGGCTGCCAACCCATGAATATTTCGGCAGCACGAGTAAATTGTAGATGTGGAAGGATAACAGCCCCAGCAACCTCATGCATGCTTTCTTATACGCGAATCACCTCTAAAATTCAGTGTCCTGTGTGAATAGCATTATATCCAGGTACGGGTAATTCAGGACAATTTCTACATGCTCACAGGTATTTATTCCTGAATGTAGTTGTATATATAGCCTTACACGTGGATTGTTTGAAAAATGTCGGAAAATGATGTGTTCCACCTGAAATTTACTCTCTGAAATTACAGACTGCAACGTCGATTAATTTCACTATTAAACATCGTCTCACCCCCGCTCCGTTCGTACGTCATGATAGCGCATGCAAATCTAAAAGCGTCTATTTATCCAGATTTTATGTTAGTCCAGGGGGCATGTGGAAGAGCGCAGATATGAAATTATATGCATGGAATAATTTGATAACCTACTGTCAGTGTTTAGATAGTTCAAAGGACACAAACGACTAACTTCACCGTATAGCAACAGAGCGCTGCGGCGGCGGCGGTGCAGAGGGCAAGAGTTGGACGATAGCGTGGAAACTCCACACTTCATGAAACTTTCAGTTGGCTCAATACTAATTTATTGGACCAGGTGGTGGGGCGGCAGCGGTGTTTATTTGTTTTTTTGTTAGGTGGAGGCACTAAATTGGTTGAAATTGTTGTGTTTTGGAATTTTAAAGGGAATTAGTTCTCAGTATTCGGTTTAGAAAATTTTACAAATTTTGTGGAACTCAAAGGATAATTAAATGTGGTTGGAAGGCGCGAGCGATAAGACTCAGGGTCAGTCTGATGATAGATAGCAATCAGGAAGGCTAATTAGCTAAATGATATCGCAGAATTCGGATAGAATAATCAATTAGAGAAGGTGTTAATAAGGATTTCTTTGTTCCACCCATTTTCATGACTATTTAAGTGATTCTTATCATTGAAAGTAGACACACCTATGTGGCCGGCATACATGTCCTGCTGATGATTACTGTAATAAAAGCGCCAACCTTGTCAACTAAAGTAAAGCGCAGACTGAGGGGAACGCTTCGTACGCCTATATTGCTTCGATGATGGATTATTTTCGGTACGTATGTTCAAACGTATTTCAAATCAATAAAATCTTCTCCCAACAGTCCCGCAAAGCAGAGCACGGGCTTCTATGGCGTGTAGTGATCAGGTGCTCGCGACCACGATGCTCGCCCCAGCGCCCTTGTCTGTCTTAGAGCCATCCGTAGACAATTTTATGGTATCAGAGGGTAATTCTAAGTACTTCTTTTCCGAATCCTCTCCAGATTAAAGCGGAGTAGGAGTGATCGAAGACTAATTTCTTTATCAAATACTCGATTGCCCTAACTCCTAGTGGGGCATAGCGCGTCAACTGTTCCATGTGGCCCAGTTGACGTTTCGTTGGCATTAACTGGTTTCGGAGAATGCAGTTGCCAGCATGCACATCCATGGCCACGATCGTCGTCGTGGACGGGATTCGAACCCGAAACGCCGGTAATTAAACATTAGACTGATGCCTCAACACACTACGCTACCGGTCGCCCCGATGGCATTCTGGCTTCAATGCTCTTACTGCTCAGAAATTCTTGTGCTGGACTAAGCTCGATATTGCAGTTGCTTGCACCAAGTCTTGCAGATGGTATTCTTGCTTCCGCCAAGATATGGATGTGCAATGGAGGCAAATCCATCAAAACCTCTAGAGTCGCAGTGGGGCAAGTTCGGATAACCCCGGTCATATTGAGGCAGGCCAGCCGCTGTATCCTTCCTAGTGCTATCATAGCGTCAGTGGTGCTTGCTCTTTTCCTACAGACCACCGCGCCATAAGCTACCATACGCAATAGCTAAATAAATCTAGGCGGCAATGGAAGGGCTGGATCCCCAACTTTTACCTACAAATAGTCTGTATATCCATAATGCCTTCATGGCCTTATCAGAGATTGCCCTAATATGATCCTTCCAAAGAAATTTTTTGTCGAGGATGACTTCAAATAACTTGGTCTTGTCTGTCAAGAGTACCGGGGAGTTGGATGTTATAGGGCACCTGGTATGAGCTTTCTTTTATTAAAGAATGGAGCGTCAACGGTCTTGGATGGATTGACTCGAAGTCCGTTGGCGTCGAACCAGTCTTGCACAATGCACAGCGCATATTCCAGGATATCGGTTAGGGCCTCCCCAAATTTACCTCTAACCGTTATCACCAAGTCGTCTGCGTATGCTTGAACAGATAATCCTTTTGTTGTAAGTTCCCACAACAAACCATCCACCACTATACACCATAGGAGGCGAGGACCGGCGACGTGTGACATTAGCTGTGAGGGTACAGTCTCCAATAGTAGTTTTTACTAATCTGGAGGAAAGCATTTCTCTCACCCAATTTGTAGTGGTGGTACCCGCAGCCTTAGACCTTTAAGCTTTATCGATGGCTGAGAACGAGATGTTGTCAGAAGCACCCTCTATATCAAGGAAGGCACTTTGAGCAGTTTTCTTCACCGACATGTTCAGCTCAATCTCCCTCTCAATACTGTGCAGAGCACTATCAGTTAACTTACCCGGTTGGTAGGCAAACTGCCTCTCGTGCAGTACTACTACTACTAGGAATGGAGACCATTCTCACTTTTCTCCACGAGTCTGGAGTATACCCTAGTGCAAAGCTGCCCCTGGAGATTCTTAAGAGGTAAGGTATCAACACTTGCTTTCCTTGCTGTAAAAGGGCAGGGAATATCCCATCGATACTAGGTGATTTAAATGGGTCAAAAGTGTTAATGGCCCATTTCACATTACCATAAGTGAATATCTTATTTGCGGCTAACCAGAAGGTTTTGCTATACGCCGCCTCTCTGAGTCGATCTGACAACTACTTCTTTCTTCTTGCATCCTGGGGGTGTGTATCAAGGAGTAGTTCACCTGTTCTTTCGGCATCCTCCGTGATGTTGCCGTCTGTTCTTTTGAATACTAACATGATCAGTGCTTTTATTTGCCAGAACGCGACGTAGTCTAGCTGCTTTATTAGTGTTAACATCAGCGTAGAAACTCTGTATCAAAGGGTTGTTTGAAGAAGGTACATTAATATGTTGTAGGTTCTAGGCTGATTATAAAATTAAAGACATTTATAAAAAATATCTCGAAGAGGGCACTGTGCATCCCATCACTAACAAGTGATCGTGCTACTTCCAATCACAGCCAGAAGTAGTACATATTGGGTGCAGTGTTCATGATGAAATTACGAAAAAAAAAAATTTCCTCACAGAATGGCTCTGACATCCAAACAGAGAACTAAAAACATTTAGAGAAAACTAGCGAAAAAAAATCTGGAAACTAGAACATGTAAAAATACACACTTAACCCACTTTCTCAGCATGCATCTCTCTAAACTAATTAGTACAGCTCGCATCTGCATATAATGCCATCTCATTGCCCATTGTGACAAATCAACTGCAACTGAATACAAAAATGCTTGAAAAATCCTTCACGATGCACATTGCGAAGGAGCACGACGTTAGCGACCCAGTGTCACGAATGTATCTATATGATGTGTACCTGACATTAATTACGACAACTTGGCAAAGAACACTCGTTTCAGTGAAAGTTCTCCTGCTGTTTTTCTTGTCATCCCCCGACATGTACGAGTATATGAACGATGACAACGAAGGATAAGATGGACAGGTTTTGGGGCATTTTAATAACACAATACCATCAAGTTCTTGTCATGAACACAGTTCGCAATTATTTTCTCTACTCCTTGCTACGAGTATCCTGTGCATAGACATACCACATTTCGCGATAATCTATACAGATATATGTATATATGTAGATACCTCAAGGAATACATTGTGCACGACAGAAGCATCCAGTCTTTCCTTCTTTCGAGAATGACGTTCTCAGTTGCTCTACCTAACTAGAACAACACATCAGCTGCGTTTTTTTCATACAGAGCAGAGTAGAGCAGGTTAAGCGGCGAAAAAACGATCGAGAGCAAATTAGGGTAGCGAACCCGAAAACGGGGCATGTCTTTGCTGGGAGTGTGTCTTGATTTAGTTAGAATTCAAATGTCAATTCAAATTTCAAGAGAAAACCTAAATCCTGAGTGCATATAGGATCAGACAAATTTCCTTTAGGCAGCAAAATTATTTTGTATGTTTACTATTCCAAATAATCACACAAAATGAACAATTTATTGACAGGAAATGAACTTTATGTGCTTCCCAAACTGTAAACCGTCCGAAACCCGACACCCGCGCCGCCTGCATTTCAAAACGCGAACTATTGTACTTAACGGAGCAGCATTCTTGCACTGGACGTTTTGTCCAGAGCAGCTCAGATCAAATTGTTAGTGTAATGGTGTGGTATTAACCTGCTCTGCTCTATATGGATCTTGAAAAAAACGCGCCTATCGTCTGCACAATTCATGGCACAGTGACTGTGCACAGGAGAGGTTCAGTCTATTTTATAGAGTAGGATAACCGGCAGCAGGCACGGCCAGGACATGTATGCATGTAAGAAGAAGGCAATCTTCAGATGCAGTCAAGTGTGTCGGTATGCTCTGAATCCACTTAACATCCTTTCGGGCGAAGACTTTTCTTCTAATTAAGGTAAGAAAAACAGAAGACGGGAGAGAGAAAATGCAAAGCCATTCTTTGTTTCGCTCCGTTTCTTTTCGACAACGACGACGTCGAAAGTAGATGCGAGCAATCGCTCTTTATGCGATGGAAACGGCTGGAAAAAAAGAGGACAAAACACTCGGTCATTTCTGCAAAGTTTTTAAACTGAAGTTCTAGTCCTTTTTTCCGCTCAACGCAGATTTCAGTTTTTTATCCATCTTGATATCCCCTTTGTGTGTACTACTGGATGTATGAGGGCAAAGGAAATGGAGGATAATGGGAGAAATAATGGAGTCATGAAGGCACAGTATCATCAGCGAGCGGAAAGATAAAATGTACTCCGGGGCTACATTTCTGGGAAACCATGTCATAATAATAACAAAAAAGTGGATTTTAACCGTCATTTTCATAGCAGGGAGCAGTAGAGGCGAGATTTTCGCCAAGACGACTTATCAACTGCCATGCATTTTAATTTTTATTCAAACGAACCCCATGCTGGTCGCAGATTCATCCCTTTACGGAGACGTTTGTATGTAGTATACGATTTTATCATAACGATGAAAATTCATGTCAATTGTATTCTGTTTCCCGTTTTGGTGAGAAATTGAATTTATTGTACGTACCTGTACTCGTATTTATCAAGGTTACCAACCAAGTCGTTGACTTCGTTCCAATATGGTGGCAGCAGTACGTATAGAGAACGCCTTAGAGCTAGGCGTACTCGCACTTACTGAAAAAGTACACGAGGGAAATTGTTCCGGGCCGAAAAAGAAATATCAAATTGCTCCATTATGTTCATGAGATCTATTTTCATGGAATAGGTAAACGATTTCCTTTTGGTCTTTGTTGAGTTGATGAAAATTTTATGGAGTTCACCTTCTACGCTCCTGTGCTATGTATTTTTCAAGAAGTGTTTACGTGCAAACACGAAAAACTTCCCAGTGGTGATATCTGTTTGCGAAGTGAAGAAATGTTGTCTTTGGAGACACGAAGGAAATATCTTTATTTGACTAGACGCATTTATTTTGAAGTAGCGGAAGTGAGAAGAGAAATGTTACAGGAGATGTGGTCGATCTTATTTCAAAGTTAAAAATATTTTTTCCAGTTTTTTTTCTCATCCATTCAAATTTAAATTGTGGTACATACATACATATAAACCGTTAGGTACAAAAAAAATATGATTCACATATTGCTCCCTCTTCAGGAATGGACTCTCATTTAGGCAACCTTGTGATTGCGAGTAATCTTTTTTGTAGATTAAATCAATGTAGTAAATGCAACTTCTCTGGAGAATCTTAACCGTAGCTGGGTCTAGCTATGGGTTACTGGTAGTCCAAGAACAACAGATCCTGCACTTTTAGAACACCTTCCCAGCCCTTGGGATAAACGGCGCCCAGTAATTTACTGAATATAAGTGTGACGCATACACAGCGGAGATTGAGGGAAACCAAAACGACACAAAAAGTAGCGATGGTAATCGATGTGCTTGCTTTCAACCCATATCACACTATGATTTAAAGTGCCAAATTTTCAAATCTATGGGCGCGCATCATATTAAATGTGCCTTCGACAATCGACAGGGTCGGTCTAAGTCTAACTAATGGCGCAGGCAGACAATTTTAGCGCCTCCTCCTTCTCCAGACATTTTTTTCAAAATAGTACCTACTTGGACAAGGGAGGTTGTGAGAGTGACTTTTCAAGTGCCGCTTTTGCCCAAGCGGTTTCGCTTTATACTAATATCGACGTCACTTGGAGAAAAGCAGTCGTTAAAGTGCCTTTTTGTCCAGGCGTAATAATTATGCCGGCTTAAAATATTTTAGCACCCCCTTTAGCACTAATAGAAAATGGCTCATGACATTTTAGCTTAGTCCTTAAAAATACATACATAGGAAGGCCCGCTTCGAAATCTCTATTTTTACTGTGGCGCCTTCCTACCGAAGGCCTAATAAAATTTGTTCTAAAAATAAATTTAACTTTCATTCCTTATCGATGAGGCACCTCTCTATCCTATTCCTAGGTTTATAAAAGTCAACGTTATTACCTTTCTGACCGTCTAAACAAAATAAACATTGAGAAATCAGACTTGTTATAAGGAAGTCCTATTGAATGTCAGTGCCTACTGCAGAAAAGTGAAAACAACGATCGAGGATCCCGGATTGAATATTGGGAGTAAATGCCCGACACCGGTAGTTCGACAGGGTATCCATGTCGATAATGTTGCTGTCTACGATGCAAAAGCAGCTGAAGACAAAACAATAACTCCCAATATGTTGTGAGATAGGTGTTGGAAATAAAAATTTACATGGATGTTATCAAATGGCGCCCAAAGTGGGGCCTAGTAATTTACCGTTAAGGCAAAATAATATTGTAATAATTACGTTTCACGCACTCAGAGTCTTACAGACTCCGTCCATTTTTTAATCTTTGAACCCTTATCTCATCCATTTACTCTTTCCTTGTAGGGGCGACCGGTAGTGCAATGTGTTGAGACATCAGTCTCATGTTTGACTACCGGCGTTTCGGGTTCGAATCCCGTCCACGACGACGATCGTGGCCATGGATGTGCAGGAGGTGCATGCTGGCAACTGCATTCTCCGAAACCAATTTATGCCAACGAAACGTCAACTGGGCCACATGGAACATTTGACGCGCTATGCCCCACAAGGGGTTTGGGCAAATAGTGAGTGACTCTTTCCTTGTAGAATAGAATTTTCGCTAGTATCGTTACACGTTACAAGTCCTATGTAAAGTCACGCTCCAGCAATTTCACCTTCACAGTCACCTTCGAGGTTCATATTTGTGCCTCGCGGATTGGGCAAAATACCCCGCTTACCCTAGCAATGGTGGGACTGCACGGTGCCCCAAGCGCCATCACAAAGCACCTGTATCAGTTGTTAGCTACTCATCGCGCGTCAAACTGCTCGCTTACTAATGAGGTTTTTGCACTTAGGTGTCCGGGACGATACGCACGAACATTCTCAGACCTCACTAAGGTTTCTTAAGACGACCGTAGGGAGTTTTTTTGGCATCAGTGAAACTTTTTAGGAAAAAATTGTAGAAAAAATTACCGAAAAAGCCAAAAAAATATCTGGCGCCCAATGTGGGATCAGTTTGATTTTATCTAGTAAATAAAGTGAAAACGGACAGTTGACTAGGCGCTCAGCTAGTCAGCGTTAGTCAAAAGAAGCAAAAACCAACAGCCCTTAAGAACTTAAAGCTACCTTACGGTTTTTTATCCCACCAAGTAGTGAAAATTTATCATTGCATATAGTCGAAAAATATTCGGCGCCCAATGCGTGGTCAGTGTGATTTTATCTAGTCATTGAATCTGAAATGGGCAATTGGGCACAAACAAAATACAATCTTATTTAGACCTACCTTACGTTCGTGAATTATGAGATATTTATAACTAAACGAAATTATATTCAGTTCTAAATTGCCAAAATTCACTTTCAATCCCGGCTTTCCTCTTGGCGCGCCTTCGGAGTTGGCGCTCTATGCGACCGCCTGCTTCGCCTTAACCTTGGACCGGCCCTGGCCTTCGAGTTGACTTTGAGTCCTTTAGGTTTTCCGTACCCATTATAACCTTCATATCTCTTCCATATTTGAATACAATCCAAAGTCCTGTTTGATTATTGCCCGCACGCAGCCTACTGAGTTTATCTACAGACTGAGATTTTTAATGTTTGTGGTTAGGTTAGTAGGTCTCCAGTTTTGGGTTGATATGTTTTTGATTTGAGAGGTAAAGAAATTGTTGATTGATTGTTGGTAGGAAATCCACCTTCAATCTTGCTGCTATTAGTTGATTTTTGGGTTGCTTACTGCCGATACAAATTCAAAATTGCAAAAAACAAAATAGGGGATCCAGAATGGCAATACTATTGTATTTTCTATAAATACGTTTAATCATGCTGAAAGAAACTTGTAGGTTTTTTTTGGGTGGCAAATTTTGACTCTGAAGTCAAAATGGCAAAAAAATGGGATTGCTACAGAATGGCGATTGAATGTGAAGTTAAAATGACAACCCCAGAATGGCAACCCTGTTTTCATAGAAACTCATTCCGTCTTCCTGCCAAAAACTACAGTAGGTTTTTTGGGTTACCGATTACGAATCTGAAGTCAAAACTGCTAAAAAAGGGGGAACCAGAACGGTAACACTATTTGCCAAAAATACGTTCAATCCTGCTGGAAGAAACTAGGAGTGTTTTTTGGGGTCGCTGATTGCAGAAGCTATGTCAAAAGTAAAAAAGAAACACAATGGGGATGCGGAATTTCAGCACTGTTTTCATAAGTACGTTACATCTTACTGGAATACCACGAGAACACATACTCATAACACAAAATACTTGCCAAAAAAAGCAACACAGGTTCAACTATGCATTTGAATGGCGAGCAAAGCACAACGAAACTCTCTTCAACCTAATGACATACGCTGCAAGCGCGATCATATCATGCGATCGTGTGATACCGTGCTAGCCGCAGTAGCATGTACCAAAACATCTTCATCTAAAATACACACAAATAGTGCTCCGTGGTGGTCGCTTGATCACTCGTCGCCAACGATTGTGGCTCAGCCGCATTTAGCAAAACAAACATTTATTTTTTATTCGACTTTATGTGTTCCGGCTCTCGTTTTATTGCTGATATTTCTGTGATGTTTTGTAATACTTTCCATCAATACGGAGTAGAAAAAGAAAACTCGCCAAAATAGGTTAACATTCCCAAATCAGAAACAGCCAATATAGCCGATTTGGACTGTTTGCAACGATTTAACTCATAATGTACAAGCCGGCTTATGTAACCAAGATGGCGGTGTTTTCATGCGATGGTATTGTTAAACACGGCGAAAGATTGATTGACTTCGCCAGCAGTAAAAACTTAGCCATAAGCTCCACATGCTTCCGCATCGTAACATACATAAAATAACATGAACGTCACCAGGTGGTATGACATCGAATCAAAATGCGACTCGGACTGCTTTCTTGTCCGAGCTAAGTATACCGGTGTCGTAAAGCAAATACCAGCCCCACAAAAAGGAGCAGAGCTCCTAAGCTTAACGTGCGAAGGTTACAAAAGTTTCCTTATTGAGAGTCGCTCCACGGATTGTTTCAAAGTCAAGAGGAAGAATGCACTTAGTATAAGTGCCTGTTCAATCGAGACTTTCCAAAATACAGGATAATGGCTACTCCATCCATTGACGATTTTCATGAGATCAGGACCCTGTTTTTGCCCAAATGAATGCGCTGAGTCCCAATTTATTGATTTATTGCAACAGGTGAGATTATCGTTGACGTCGGGTGAACGAAAAGCCTCTTTTCATGTCTTTAAAATGCATAAAAATCCAAAAGCCTATTTCCGATTAACCTCAATCTACTGGAACATTGCTTCAAATCAGCTTAGTCCTCACTGCCCGAAAATTACACTGAAATCTACAGAAGCTTTCAACAATAGTAATCGTGAATGTCCTTCTCTACATTCTCTAACCCACGAATTAATGTAATCCATTACCATCTCTTTCTACAATTAGATTTTCGTATGCAATCATGTTTCCATAAATGGAGGGTTTGTGTTTAAATATTAAATTATTCATTCCCTTTAATGCATTTCGGTAAAAAGCTGGTTGAACACTGAATTGTATTCCCTTCAGGACACAATAATTGCTCTAGAGAAAACCCAACTTGAGGACATAGTAGAATACACAATGCTCCACATGCGTTCTAAATAGATGGGGATTTTATACACACCTATAAGGACTCTAAGGATGTATGAATATACTAGTAGATAGAATATAACCCATGAATATTACTACCGTTGTGTGCAGTGCACACATCATGTTTGTTGAAACCACCCGTCGATACTGAAAATTTAATATGTATATTCGTTGGAATACTGGAACTGGAAGACGACAAACAACACAACTTAAATGCAGTTAAGCAACATCAATCTTGTTATCATCCCCCAAAGGCACTTTGACAATATACCCATATATCCTGTAATTATAAATGGTGAGCGCACATAATAATGAATGGTTGACTAAAAATGATGGTGGGTGGTGAAGTAATGTGTGGGGAATAAGAATATTCAGGAAGTAAATTAGGTTGGCGCAAAAATCCGTGAAGCCTAATTATATGTAAATTATTAGGGGCTCTATGGGATTTTGTTTAATTAATCGCCTATCTATATGCATATATGCTTATTGTTAGCATAAGCAGATGCATGCGGTAATGTGACGTATGTAAATTGTTATAATTAAGAGCCAGATTAATAGGTAATTGAAAACCGGACATATTAACCTTAAAATAACACATTGGGGTGTAACGTGCCCCACAAGTTCTTGGGATGCAATTCCTGCCTTCACTTTTAACGGTCGCGGTCCCAAAAAAAAAAACAAAATCAGGAAGATATTTAACTTTTGATCCAGGTCCAGGTTCGTGGATCATTTTTGCCTTACAAACGGCTACTCGTATGATGCATCAGCTGTCGACATTCACTGAATTTGTTCTCTGCGAACACTGCGACTTTCACCAATTCACAAAAACGATGGCTACCACACAATTTACACACGACAGCAACTGAAAACTGACGACCAACTTAAAACTGAAACACATCCACTGGTATCAGCTGTAAGTTGCCAGATTCGTTTGGGGAACATGTTTTGCTAATTGACCTGAAAAATTTATGATCCGAAAAACGACATTAGTTGGAAACATGTTGTTTACCTGGATCGGAGCCCGATCGGAAAGCGTTTCTAAAGAAAATCAGAAAACGGTCCCAAAAGTCAGAAAACAGTTTTGTCGTAGAAACCCGATTAATCTTTCGTAAATCATCTTTGCCCACATAGTGGTGATTTCCAAGTCTCCGTCCTAGCTCGGCATTGAAGAATATAGCTCATTTTGAAGTCTTCTTCAGGGGTATCTCACATCCTAGCCCCCAGTGTGTTAAGGTTCTGATACACGGGACGGGTATACGCGATCACGTGATTGCTACCCGACTAGTGTTTACGCAGACGAAACGTCAGAAAGGGTATCGAATCGAAATAATGCACATGTCGTTTTGTTTACACGGAGTGCGTTTATGATTCGACAGCATATGTGTGAGTGCTGAAATCATCTTTTTTCTTGTGTTTGTTGTTGGATACATTGACTCATCAACGGCAGATAAGTACCAGTCGGGACCCGTCGTCAGCTAACAACATGCGCGTTGTCGTAAACCCGTTTGCTGTCTACACGGGACGGGCATCGTAGCATTGACGCGCCCGTCGGGCTTACGCTTCACGTGTATTAGAACCTTTATGACTGTACCACGTTATTCGTGACTCGCCGAATCGAGAGCCAAATGGTTAGCAGCTTGTGCACATCCAAGCACCATCCAGCGATTCCTCAAGTGCATCGAGTGGAATAGCAATGACCCACATCATTCTTAAAAATTAGATATGCGCTCAGTCGTGACTAAGACAGACAATTGTTTACGAAAATATTTCGCACCCATGTCGTACAATGCACACTATAGTGTGGACATTGTACCCAGGGAGTATTCCGATTTAGTTCAGAATACAACTTGGTCTGGTCGAGTTGTTTCCCCGATGGATTACGGCAGCTCCTGAAGAGTACAATCTATCATGTGGAGGAAACCAGTAGATACGTGAAAAATTGGCTTTATGCTGTAGCAATGCCTGCACGCTTTTACGAAATGACTTTCCGGACAACCCAATAGAATAATAAAAATATAATAATAATGTATATAGGGGCATGCCAAAGACAGTAATGAACGCAAAACGAGTCGACGGAGCGAGACTGCGAAGACGACCGAGATCTTGTTCGGAGAGCTTAGTATATGTGGACGCCGCGCAACTACTGGGCTTCCAAGATTGGAGGACGCGGTCACGTGACCGAGACAATTAGAGGACAACGATCCAGGCGGCCAAGGCTCGACGTCGGGCTGTCGCACTACGATGATGATGATGACAGTGACGTGCAGTGGAAATTTTTCATAGTCAAGCAGTTGGGCGCCCTAAAGCCAATTTAGCATAAACAAAAATGGACTGTATAATAGAATATGGACAGTCACAAAAACATTTATACCAAGCGGCTTTAAGCCTTAAAGAAGAAATCAGGAAAGATATAAATAAAATATTGGCACATATATTCGGAATACAAAAAAAAAAAAAAAAAATAAAATATTACTAATAAAAAAAATGATAAATATTTTAAATATTATGTTAATTAAGACTAAGAAAAATTCAGGGGTATTTGAAATAAATAAATATTCTTTCGCCATTGCCATTTATTTGTATTCCAAATCTATGCGCCGTTCTTTAAGTAAAAACTCTTTAATCACATTATCAAAAAAATCGTTTTCTCTTCGCATTTGTATAAGAAGATCCTTTTCAACCGCAATTAAAGCAAGATCCGAAAGACGTTCTTGGGATTGGCGATTTCTCAAAAATGTGTGAACGCGCTTTAGTGTTGAAAATGACCTTTCCGCAGTTGCCACTGTGACTGGAATTGACGTTAATAATTTTGCTAAAATATGAACTTGCTTAAAACCGTTTGCGACATAAGGCCGTTTTTGAAAATAATCGAGAATTTTACTAGGATTCGCGTTTTTAAACTCATCTGAAGAATAAATAACTTTTAGCTCATTTTTCAACTTTATTCTGTCGAAAAATTGACCGTGATATTCAATAAGTGAGTCAAAATTTTTATCGGGAAAATTTGACTTGAATTTAGAAAAATAATTCGGTTCAAGCAACTCTAAAAATGAAAGATCTTTAAACGAATGGAATCGATCTCGAATTTGCCCGAGAATAACATCTAGAATCTCCCGAAATATCCGCCGTAAATTTTGTAAAGGATCTATCGCATTTCTACATTTCTTACGTGGTGGCTGATATTCTGCTGTAACTGTCGAATAGAAATTATCAAACTTTTTAGAAAAGTCATTTTCAAGCCAATTTTCAAATTCAATAATTTTTTGGCTTGCATATGAAATGTTTACCACTTTGCTCTGAATAATATTAAATAATATATCAGTTTTCGAAAAAATTTCAGAAAAAATTAATAGATATAATTGAAAATCTGACTCTGCGAATTTTTGTAAGTATATATCGGAAAAAGTCAAGGAATCGCCATCCCAGTGTTGAGAACCATTCGAAATTGTCTCAAAAACTGTACAAATTTCATGTTTATGTTCAAATATAACGTTAATAATACGCGAATGATAATGCCAACGCGTTTTGGAAACCGATGGTAAACGACGATTTACTATATTTGCAAAAAGGTCCGACCTTTTAGTGGATGTATTAAAAAATGATGCGATTTTATTGATGTGCGCGAAAAATAATTTAATTTCCGGAATAAACTCAACTGCTTTAGACAATACTAGATTTAGTGAATGAGCGTAACATGGAACGAAAATTGCCGATTTATGTTTTTCCCGAATTAAAGTCTGAACTCCACGAATTTGAGAACTCATTACTGCTACGCCATCGTAACATTGTGCAATTAATTTCTTATCGATATTAAAATTTTGCAATTGTTTTAAAATGTGAGAGCTTATTGCTGTAGCTGTACGATTAGCGCTTACATCCAAAAATCCGATAAATCTTTCTTCAATCTCATTTGATATTGTATATCTAAAAATCATCGTTAATTGTTCCCGACCGCTAACATCTGGCGTTTCGTCGACCATTACAGCTACAAATGGAGCCTCCTTTATTTCCAAATTGATTTTATTTCGAACCACATTAGCTATAGCGGAAACAAGATCGTTTTGGATTCTATTAGACAAACCCGAAAACGATGCATTTGCTTTTATAGAATCTATGTGGGACTCAATTATCGGATCGTACAAACTCAAGAAATTTACGGTTTCGATAAAATTACCACGATTATTTGAAGAAGAGTCTTCATTATTTCCGCGAAAAGGAAGCTCCTGTTTTGCCAAAAAAATTACAGTATCGATTAAACGTTTCAAAATATTACGATTACGCTCAACTTTTTCATTATGCAAACTAACAGATATTGCCACCTGGTTACTAAGCATAAACTCTATACGCTGAGAACCAAAATTATCTAATTTAATTAACGACTGAAGATGTTTTTCGGAACTTGAATGGTTTGCTGCTGAGCCCGTAAAATTATTCAAATCACTAAATCCAGCTTTATTCCAAACAGATTTTTCATTCGTGAACAAAAGACACGGCCAGCAAAATAACTTATTTAATTTACAGCTTCCCGTTAACCAAATGTACTTTTCATACGTTTCGATATGGAATTTTCGCGTAATATTTTTTAATTTAAACTCTAAACTAAGATCTGGCTTCGGTCTATCCGATTCTATAATTTCTCTTTTCTTGGCAAAGGAAAGAGTTGCAAATCCCGCTTTTAGTACGAAATCCGTCGCGCAGCAATACTCCGACATAATGCGAAAAGAAAACTTACCACTTTTATCACAAATCAAATCAATTAAATCACTACAAACGGTCAAAAAAACTTCAAATCACAATTTAATCAAAATCACCCGATTGCACTGATTTCCTCTTTTAAATTGCAACGGAAAATCCATTACATAACAAAAACAAAAGCTCTACTGGAAAAATCAAATTCCCATAAACATTCCCTGCATTGGCAACATTTCATCAACAAGCATCATTGGGCTTTATCCCACACACAAAAGCAGTCGCGCCAGTGCTTGACTTGTCTCATATAAATTTGCGAACAAAACAAAAAAAAAATCGTTGCCCAATGTACTACCGAAATCCAAGATTCCCATTTTCTGGAATCAACATGTCTCTAGTATTTGGATGCACACATGGTACATGCATCTAAAGATCTAGGCACATTTTCCTATTCTAAGTTTGGTGTCTATGGTGTGCAAAATGTGGGAGGTTTGAATATTATCTAAAGTAATTGAACGAATGTTTTTAACCAAAAGAAGGCGCGGATCAGAATTTGAATGTGTAAAGGAATATTTGAATGATAATATGTATTCTTCAGCTTAAAGAAAAACATTGACTGAAATGATGATATGTGTATTGGTGTAAGCAAAGTTTATTATTGAATTGCTTATTTCGGTAAGTCAAGCAGTTTGGAATTGCTTACTACGAGTGCACGTCACTGGATGATGATATAGGGGCTCACGTGGGCAACGAATGAAATGGAAAAAGGAGATAAACCTTTTTATCATCCGTTCCTACTACGAGATCGAACTCCCGCAACGGACAACATCATAGCGTCCCTTATTACACCAGAGGTTCGTTGAGCGATTTCCACAATATGCACATGCGTTAGTGCAGCGGATATCAGACTAGTACCGCTTCATTGTGCGAAGGAGTGCAATATCGGAAACGACAAGGACAGGAAGTCGACTTAAGGTTTTGGGGCAACTCGAAACCAAGAGTCGGCGGGGTAGGATGTGGCATCCCCACAACCATCACGTCACTCTGACCAGCATAGGAGTACCCACTACACCAGACGAAGTACACTACTTCACCGCCAAGTGGAAGTCTCAGACGAATATGAAAGAGCTTGCTTGGAATATCAGGAAATAGATCCCCTGCACATGCCTAGAATTCCCAGGTTACATACATCCGCTCCAATACCTGATATTCTTTCTCAAATCGACAACGAATTTGAATGCAGACTCAGCTCTGATACGACGTTACTAGAATTGCAATCCCTTGTGTATTGCGATGCAGTGGCGGCTATGAAATAACATGATAAAAAAAAGAACCAGCCTGAAAGATTCGTATTGAACGGAGGAGAGATTCTCTACGGCAGGATATTGACCGAGTTGAACAATCTGCCACCGGCAATACTTGTAAGTGGTTGAACAAGAAAGTGGAAAAGTATTCCGCTCCTTCCGGAACTCCTTTGGTGTGGTAGTACTGAATACACTAAAACAGAAGCTCGCAGTCATCACAAATCGTCTGTGACAATACATGCTAGGACTCTCCAGACGTGTTCAGAACGCTGCTTTCACCAAAAGCCTGTCGAACTTCTACAAATCTTTCAACAAGGACCAACAGGCCAGCCGCACTTTTAATTTCTCAGTGACTGACGCGGGACAGTACTGGGTGGGCTTTTGTAAACTCCCGCTCGGCACACCCAACACCCTGAGTGGATAACTGCACCACCCGCCACGCCAGCTTGCCTGGTATGATTTTCAATAAGTTCACTGGATCTGATGTCCGCGATGCGGTCCAAAAAAAAAAATTGATCCTGATAATTTGCACAATTTCTGGTATAAGCGAGCATGGTACATAAACATGTGAGTTGCCTTTGGCAGCCATTTGTCGATCTTCACCTGTCGAACAGGTAGCTTCGTTCTGGGTATCTTTTTGTTAAAATCAATGGTTGCCATTCAGGACGGCGTGGTTCCCACACGTGCGTATCTTAAACATATATGCAAGCAACGCGTGGATGACGACCGATGCTAAATGCGTGGTTCGGTATTGGAAACACTTGACCATCTCATTTCTGTCTGTTCTACAATGGCACCGGTAGAATACACGGCCAGACACAATACTGTATGCAAGGTAATTCACCAACACCTCGCATACAAGCACGGACTGATCAGTGAAACACTTGATGAACACTATCACCCGGTCACCCACAATAAACCCGATGTCACGGGATGTGACCTCCAGAGATACGTTATAAACATAGGGTTAATATATATATATATATCGATTCTGTTTCCACCTCATCAAAGTTGATGGAAGAGTTCCGCTCATCCCTCGTTGAGATCGGAAATTTCTTCAACATTGTGTTATGCTGGATTCCTGTTCACAGTGGTTTCGCTGGCAATTGTACGGCTGACGAGCTGGCTTCAGCAAAGACTAGGGAGATCGGGATGGAGTCTCACGAAATTGGAATGCCCATTGCTGCTTGTAAAATTATATAATAATGGCTGATGCAGTTGGCAGCACTAATACAAGATGGAGTACCACCGTCTTGTCAAATAACAAAACTGCCACTCTTCCAAACTTTGATCAACGGGCACATTAGCGTGTTAGCGAAAGTTATCACTGGACATTCTCTGATTGGCGGACAAGCCAGAAGACTCCAAATTCTTTACAATGATTTTTGTAGGAGTTGCAATGACAAGGATGAGGAGGAGAGTACATCCCATCTTTTTCGTGCCTGCCCTGCCTTAGCCGAAAGGAGAAGTGAGATTATTGGGTCTTTCTTTCTCAGAGATTTGGACGACCTGAAAGATATGGATGTCAACAAGCTAATTCGTTTCATTGTCAGTTCCGGCTGGTTGAAAGATTAAACTTTGTCTATGCAGGGTGGGGTATCACAACAAACCCATATGTATGTGGTCTAAGTGTGCTGTGGCATTCAAAGTTTACCATACTCGTACATTTGTCACACTTCTAAACTCCGCCAACATTTAATGGCTCTCTGCAGTGACATTTTTCACATTTTATTATTGTTAATTTTTAATTAAAATTTGTGTGGCGGCGACATTCAACTTTTGCCGCCACCCCCTCGCTCCCCCCCCCCCCCCCCCCCCCTCCCTCTCTCTCTGCAGTTGAGTGCTATCTCAATGTATGAAAAATCCAATTTTATCACAAATGCATTCAGGATGTATCTATGTGTCATTACAGTGCAAATTATGCCCGTTCCTGCTGTGCTTGAAATTAAGTATACAATGTTGCATCCCATAAATAAGGAGGAAGCTGGCATAGGTCAGGAGGTCAGCAAAATTACAATCGAAAATTTATTGTAATTGAATGTAGGCGATAATAGTTGGATGCGGTCAGCTATTTTAATGATTCTGTAAATTCGAGGAGCGTTAAAGGTCGACAACAATTACGATGACTTTAGTGCGCTCGATTTTAGCATAAAATTCACCACACTATTCTGTCCCGTGCTGACAGTTTTCGTCTTCAATATTCTCGGAGTATATTATCGCCGCAATATATTGTAAATACAGAATATATGTACATATTTGGTTAATTTTGTTGATGTTTGCATTCCGGAATACATTAGATAAACCCTCATCCGATAAATTCTATCATGATTCATCTTTTGTGGTGCATATGTATTTGTATTAAACATTTGCGGTAACAATTGTCACATCCGTAGGACTATAATAGATGTTTCGTTTCGATTCGAATCAATAAAGCCCGGTCACAACACTTTTCGCCCTTGTACATGGTGAGAAATATGCCACGGGTCAGGAGTATAGGATCCGTATTGGGGATATGAAGGGTCGTTCGTATTTGAACGGTTACATACGAAATTAGTTGAGTTAATTTGCGGCTTATTATTTATGTTCCATGTTTACATTACCTGCCGTTTGGATTTGATTAATGCTTACCACCAATGTTATGTATGGGGATGTGATGTGTAGAGTGTACTGTATACGGTACAGTACACAGGACACAATTTGGTGTTACATTGTGTGAACATTCAATGCTGAAAGCTGGTGGGTAATTAATTGACGCGGATAGCTTTTATTGGCTTTTATGGTAGCAGGTGCACTAATGTGATGTGAGGGGATTTATTTCATGCGTGCCCGACTTTTATTGGTTTCGGTTAACACGAGATTGATAGGTGTGATTTCTATGGAATAATTCGAATGAATATGAATTGTATATGGTATGGTATTTCGCTACCAATAATCCATTGCTAAAGCCATCATTAATCAGATTCCAGAAAACGCGAGAGTTTTCCCTGAAACGATTGTTTGTTCGAGCAAGTTTTTGTCCGTCACTTGCTTGACAATATCGACTACATTTTGCTGGATAGCATTATAGTCCAGTCGGCGGGGTCCCTTGCAAAAATTGAGAATTTAATGAATTTTAGGGATGTTGTTGGTTGTGGTCCAGTAGTATCATATTCAACTTTTCCAACAACATTTCTGAGCCATCTTGGTGGCAGCCGAAAGAAAACACAAAATTTTTCGCACTTTTTCCGTTTTCGCTGTTTTTTTTTTTACTTTGCGGAGCGCGCATTTTAAGCGCTGTATCTTTTTATGTAGCTGGTGAAAAAAAGAGAGCTTGAACAGTGTAAATTGCAGTAAATTTAACGCTCTACAAAGTGAATGCAGTACTTTTAGTCGTAGGATCGTCATTATCGTAGCGCGATAGCCCGACATCGGGCCGCCTGGATCGTTGTCCTCCACTTATCTCGGGCATGTGACCGCGTCCTACAATCTTGGAAGCCCAGTAGTTGCGCGGCGTCCGTATACGTATACATATGCCGAGCTCTCCCAACGAGCTCTCGATCGTCCTCGCAGTCTCGCTACGTCGACTCGTGGTCCGTTCATTACTCTCTTTGGCATGCGATCATCGTCCGTTCGTTGTACATGCCCTGCCCATTGAAGTCGTTGTAGTTTGTCGATTTTCGAAACTTTCAGCTCATCGTACAGATCATACCACTCATGGTTGTCCCGGATGCGCCATCCATCTCGATCCCAGCCCCGAAAAATCGCCGCAGAACCTTGTGTTCGAATGTGTCTAGCATTTTTCCTGAGGCTTAATCGACTCGTCTCGTCATACTGACCAAGAATATATATAGTTTATATGGTCGGAGATGCTTCCTTCTGTGCATTGCAAACTTCATGACAAAGTGTATACCTCCAGCCAGATCTAGATCCAGCACTGAACTTCTGTTCTTTCAAAACCTGCGTATCTACCCAGACTTGTATACCTACCCAGGCCCGTAGAGCTACCCAGACCTACCTAGACCTGTTGATCTACATATTTTTCAGATCGTACCTACCAGACCTAGGTTGTTGGCTGTTGGACTTAGGTCGAAAAGATTAGATCCTGTTTTGGGTAACCATGCCTAAGCTATCGTATGAGTCTCATGTTCTCGGGCTTCAGTTCTTAAGTCAATCGTATCTTATACGCAGTAAGGCCAACTTGCTATAAACGACGAGCCATCGAGAGGTTGAGGTCCAAACGCTGACTTGCAAACAGATCACAAGTTATCGTGAAAAAAAACTCACGATTGCGTTCTTCGATTGTGCAACGCTTCGTGGTAAAATAGTGACTTTGAGTGAACACAAATGAATAGGAATTACGCACTGTCTTGAAATATCAGAAAAATGAGCTGCCAAACTTCGTACATCCTTAGAAAAAGACCCTGTTCCACTCATTCCATATCACCTTTGCAATATTTTTATAATTAGATTTTCTTCCATAAGAGTGTAAACTTAATCCCATTCAAAGTCGATTGGACAAAAGACAACTTTTTAAGGTACATATTTTCTTTTTCGTCCGTAATAATGCAATTCGGTTTCCTTTTATCGCCTTTGTACCTAAACTCTTCTTACTAACAATTGAAAAATATTTTAGCAGAGTGTGGACGAAAATGCGAAGGCGGTAAATTTGTTAACCTTTTTTTTTGGCTAAACAGTTTCGACCCTTTTCAAATCTATCTTTTATTCTCCATTCGTGCACGGTTTATAATTTCTAAGAAAATTTAAAGCTCATTCCCGTAATGTTCGTTCACGACGGAGGATTGAGTCTTCAAACATACGCTCCCAGGTAGAAACGTAGAAATAAAGAGATTTTGCAGAAGCCTTGTAAAACCGTGTAGATACGTACTGGGTACATATGCTTGTGGGAGGTAGTTCAAGCTTTCAAGTGAATATTAATTTAGACTTGATGATGGAAGTTCAGGACACTTCTTTCATCATTTTATCTCTACCTTTTTTAATAATAATTTCATCTCGGAAATCTTGTACACGAAAAATGATTGCTTAAAAAAAAAGTCATGGCGCATTACATAAGTTTATTTAGATGTTATGGAAACAGAAGCCAAAATAGAACACTTTCAACAAGGATTAAATTAAATTGCTAAGAGGATGACCGATATATGTAAAGGGAAACTTTGTGGAAGAATGCGTATATTGCGAAATTTAGGTTTAATTTAGAATTTTCAATTTTCGACAGTGTTGTAATGTTATCGACAGAGTGCACGGGAAACAGAATGCCGAATACAAAACAATTGGCTGTTGGTCCCTCAAGGTTAACGTTAGGTAAGTTAAGAGGGTCGCCGCTAGCGCAGCTCGTATTAGGCCTGCGATTTGGGCCCATTTGCCACCCTCCGCTGGCTAATTACAGCAGCCAGGTGATCACTCGACTAAATTAAATCAGCTGATTAAACGAAGCGACACTGAAAGCTTTAAGCACCTAAGGTTTTGACGCGTTTCCAATCTAGGGCTGAACACTCACAAAGTTTCTACCTCGCATCTTCGCCATAAATTCCTGAAGGTCACTCCGAATCTTCTCGAGTGAGATGCAGTAAGGTAGTGTCCTGTGAATAGACCTACCGTCGCTGTCAGCTTATTTCTTTTGAGTTTCAGCAATATCCTACTCTTGCTCCTCAGATCAAGTGTATGCCAAGTGGTCCTGGCTACCCTACAATCCGTTGTGCTTGTCCAGTCGGATTGCAGTTTAGTTCATATGACTCTAACTATTTCGTTTGTGATGTTCGCAAGTGACCGTGACATAGGTGCCGGTGGGCTGTTCATAGATCCCGAACATCTCCTTGTCAGTTGATCGGCTTTCTCGTTGACTGCAACACCACTGTTGCCGAGCACCCACATAATCCGTATAGCAATATGTTTAGCCTCTCTGTCGACAGCTTCTCTGCATACGTTTACAGTTCTCGAATGACACTAGAGCCAAAATAGCCACCATACTGTCAACGCAAATCGTCGTCATGTTAAAGTTCCTTGAATGGACTCTACCGCCATGCGTATAGCATGTAATTCCGACTGAAATACGGTCGCATGGTTCGCCAGTCTGAACCACTGGCTTAGGCCCAGATCCGCCAAGTAGACCTCAGGCGTCTACTTCTTCTTCTCCAGTGTCAGTCTTTGAACCATCCGTATACATCAGAACGCCACCGTTATTGATTGCTTCTCTGCTCTCCCAGTCTCTCCTTGTAGGGAGCTTCGAAATTCCTTTGGAGGTGTGTTTCTTTGATCATGTGATCCGGATCATCAAGATCGATGTCGTATTGTCTCTGATATGTTATAAAAATGCAAGAGTGACCTTCTCGATTTAAATCGTGCCACATGCCTGGACTTTTTAGCGTGTATTGCTGCTAAGCATGCGCTTCTGCAGAAGAACCGATCCAAGGGCATAAGCCCCAGGATCATTTCCAGCTCAGCCGTTGGGGTGGTTCAAATGGCACCCGTAATATTTATGCAGACCAGTCGCTGCAATCTCGTTAGTTCCTTGACATTGGTTTTGCTCTCAGTGGTTGTAATAGGCCATCTGAGGTCTGAGACCCCATATACTGAAGTAAGCCGACCAACACGCAAAGAGGGCCGTGCCGGCCTTACCAATTCTGTGCTTCACGTTATCCTCACAGACCAGTTTCTTGTCCAGTATTAGACCCAAATATTTAACACTGTCAAAAGTAGTACTGTAGTGTTATTCCGTTGAGGGTGGGTGTGGTAATTTCCGATACCTTATGTTTTCTTGTTCGGTGTCTAGTTCGGTTTTTGTCGGAGAGCAGAGTCAGAGACCAGCATTACCCACCATCATTCGAATGTTTGATGGAACTTACCTTCCATAAGTACCACAAGGTCATCGGTATACACTAACAGCTCAAAGCCGCTGTCTCTTACCCCTTAATTAGATTGTACGCGAAATGCGTCCACAAGTTGCAGTCAACAAAAATCAGCTGTTCAGCTTATTATAGTTAAATCTCTTGTTCGCGTTCGTTTGACACATTTGAACTGTGGAAAACTGACTTTCTAACAAACTTGTAACACTTTTCTAAATTAAAAATAGGAACATGCACTTCCAAGAGCAAGAGACAGACAGACAAATAATCGCCTACATGCATGTGTGAATTGACAAGTGTCAAAGCGGCGCGTTGCTTCGGACAAAGTTAAACTTGTGTTCGTGAGCGACGTGTTGTTCGCGCAGAGTATACTTATCGCCACCCTTTAAAAGCTGGCCTCTATTTTCCTGTTCCTGAGCAAATCCAAAGCCCAAGTCGCTAGGTTTGGATCATGCACGTAACGGGTTATAGCATTAATAATGCTTGTCACATTGATCTTGTTGAAAACCCCCTCGACGGAAGGAAGGCTGCTAGCGTAAATTCATTTTGTTGTAAGGATTTTTCTATCCCCCCAACTACTTTGTATGGCTCTTTTTCCACTGATCTACCCAAAAGATATGCATGTTGATTAACACAGACATGACATCTGACATCTTTTGGTCTCTCAAAGTTCGCCTACATCTTTCTATACGCCGGAGTGTTACCAAGTCAAATCCAAGATGGCGATGGCGGCAAAAAACTTTAAAAATGCAACGGAAAGAGGTGAACTATATGCAGGCGGTCGTTACACAGGTGGATACATTACAATCTATAGGCGGTAATTCTCTCTCTCTCTCTCTCTCAATATGGTATGTTCACAGCAACTTCAGGCAGGTACAAATTAATAGGGAGTATGCGGCGGAAATCAACTATAAGGCCGGCCGCATCTTGGACGTAGGCAGGGCAGCGCAGTGCAGCGCGCACATGACATTGTTGTTGTAACAATTGTCAAAATTTAATTTTACAACAACAATGCCATGTGCGCGCTGCGCTGCGCTGCCCTGCCTACATCCAAGATGCGGCCGGCCTAATTCAACGAAATTCATTCATTGCGAAATGGTTTATCGAGAATGACAGCAGAATGACGTTTGTAATTCGATCGTTTATGCCATAGCGTAGACGGCGATTTGGGGCAAATCCTAATTTTAGGTGCACCCGATGGTACCGGAAAAACATTTCTCGCTAAAGTCAACTTAGTCCAAATACAAAACAAAGTAGCGCCACATTGTTATCAATCATACAACTGCCCATACTTCGTTCAAGATCCTGATTGGCTTGGAGCATACGGAGACTACGGAGACCCCAGTGTGTACCATTCCTAGGAGCAGTGACGAAACAAGGGTTCTGCGCAATTTCTTCTTAATAATATGGGCCGAGTGCACTATGGCGAATGTGAAAGCGTTTGAGGCAGTAGATAGAACCTTACGTGACATCAAACAAAACGACCGGCCCATAGGCGGTATTACATTACTTTTCTTTTCATTGCGGAGAAGCTATTTTGACTCCCCGGAACGACCAGGCATCTACGATAAACGCGGAAATATTAAAATGCGTTCCCGGAGAATATGTTGAATATAGCTCAATCAACCGAGTAACGGATCAAGAAAACGCTACTCATTATCCGGTTAATTTTTTTAATTTCCTAAGAGCACCTGGGCTTCCGTCTTACAAAATAATTTTAGAAGTTGGCGTCGCTCTAATTCTACTTAGAATCCCGCCAAAACCATGTAACGGCACTCGGCTGAACGTCATAAATCTTCACCGAAACTTGATAGAAGCTGAAATTTTGACAGTATGCGGAGCAGGTGACAAGTCATTTATTGGGAATGATGACTGTTTATGGAAATTGTATTAGTTGAACTAGAAATCCATTTACATTACTCATTACTCAGGACAAATTAACGAGCCAAGAATAGCATTAACAGTAAAAACCCTTCGTACATCGTCTCAAAATCTAAATTGATCCATGCTTACAGATTCCTATTTGTCATGAAACTTAACTATATGTACAGCATGAAATATAATTTCTTAAAACAATCAGTCCTACTCCTCTCTTTAAAATTCTGTCATAAATTTCCTTATTGGCAACACACTCTACATTCTTATCCTTTTCGATAATTTATTGTATCCCCCGAACCCTAACAGAAAACGCGAACCGTTCCGTTACCACTCTCGTAATCTATACCGTGCCATTACAATTTAATGAGGCCATAATAACAAATCCAATTTTCAACGACATAAGAAGCTTTTATTCCTCTTCTTCTTCAAAAAAATAGCACTAGAGATTGTGCTATTCTTGTTTATATTTTGGCTCGAAACGCTGCTTCCTTCCGTTGTTGTGCTTCTCGACGCCCGGCCACTTCAAACACACAGCGAAAGCAAAAAAAATACATCGTGGAATATCAGTAACAAAATCCGGCATGATGAATGCTTCCCACTAATCGAATTGAGAGGACGACGAGAACTTGAGGCAAAAAGAGGACGTATACCCAAACTGGGACTGGGAACTAAGGAAAAAGTAGGAAAAGCGTTTCATCTTCTTACAAATTGCAAACAAAAATCAGAAAATGGTTTTCAATGTTTTGTTTCCCATGCGCCGGGCAAATGAGAAGGAGATTGAATCTCAGGACACAAGGAACAATGACGCTGAGGAGCAGGGACATGTAAAGAAAGAATTGAAACCCGCCGCCTGGCTACGCTAGGAGGGCAGCGAAAAGCTTCAAGCATAAATGCTAATTTCCAAAGTTTGTCTTTTTCTTTTAAAGGTTGTATTGTACGTCTTTTTTTTATGTTTTTTTTTTTTTGTTTCCACTTTTTTGTTTGTTTATTTAACAAATTAATTATTTAAATGTGCCCCTTGGAATGACTTAACTGAAAAAAGGATTATAATTAACGGTCGTAATTAGCTGGCAAAGGAGATATGAACTTTTTACAGCTTTTTAATTCGCATTATCTGGGTGATAAAAGTTTTTTACATGGAGTTTTTATCTGCGGATGTTAGCAGTTGTGTAATGCAATGGAAAATCGGATAATCTTGGCGCACAGCATTTGCAGGTTTCTATGATGTTTTCGGCGAGCGTAAAATTTTTTTTATGAAGTTCCAACAAAAAATATTGATTCATGCAAATTGTTGTCTTCTTCAAAAATATGAATCGAAATTTTCACTAGGGTTTTGCACTGTCCTCATATACGTATTTAATTCGAAGCTAAAGGATGAATACTTCATGATACATCTAATTCAATTCATCTTGTTGCTGGTGTTTGATGTTCACGGAAGTATCCTCCACAATTTTGCAAAAGATATCGCAATCATCAGATGATCTGGCAGCAGTTCGCAGGTTAGGTTAAAAGGGATGCCATGGTACACACAACATTAGACCACCCCTGGGTCCGTCGTGATATCACTAAAGACTTCACAATCCAAGTCGTATCTATTCATTGAGCCAACCTGAACTATTGATAAAGCGTTACAGCCGGCCGATGCTAACGTCTTCAAAGTCATTCAGATCTCTAAAGTAGAAGGACCTCAGGATATCCTTTCTTCTTATATTACATTTACATAGTAGATGAAAGGGACACTCTTCATACCCACAACTCCTACAGAAGTCATTTTATGAAAGCCTTATCGGCCTACTATGATTCTCACTCGAATGAGTGACTTGACTACTACTTTGCCTTAAAATCTAGTGGGGAATAGCGCGTCAACCACTCCTGCCCGCCATCGTACTCTGTTCTGGGCAATGGGTCGCAACTCCCCAAACGACTTACCCAGCGCCTTACACTCTTTTGTCACAGATCGACGCCATGTGATTTTAGGACCCCCTCTTGGTCGACTTTGGTTGGAAATGGGGTTATAATTCATAGCATGCAGTTATCATCCTTCCCAAATGTGGCGTATCCACTATAATTTTTGCCTGCGTATCAATTCGTCGATTGGCATCTGACCCATACGCCGACTAAGCTCTTCATTTGATATTGTTTCGGGTCAGAAAATTCTTAGAATTCGACGAAGACATGAGTTGACAAAAACTTGCCGCTTTCTGGTAACTCTTACGGAAACTTTTCATGTACTGTTCCCATACAAAAGAACAAACAGTACCAGGGAGCGAAACAGGCCCAGCTTGATCTTGATGCTGAGATAACTGTCCTGCCAGATTTTGGACAGCATGACATATTCGCATTTAGCCTGGTTGATACGACGAGTGATGTGCTCCGTACCACCGTTTTCAGCAACAATGCTTCCTAGACAACGTTGTCCACCATCTCCACAGGCTGCCCATTCATATTGATGGCAATAGGTGTAGGATTTCTTTGTCGCAATGGCGGGCTAAGAACCTTGGTCTTGTTGGTAGTATTTTTTAGCCCAACCTTGCTCACCTCCCTCTCAAGTTCTAACACCATTGCGGACAGATCCATGATTTTGATCCAAAAGTCGTAACCGTTGAATCAGTCCTTATCTGAAACATAATTGGCGTTTCGTTAGCATATAGAAGATTTTGGATAGTGTAAGTTGCTGGCATACAAATCCTGTCCTTTGTTTATCAGTTTTTACGACTGGCCGCCAAAGGAAACGGCCGTGATATTATTTTTTCGGCTCACACGACAGGGGGAATGTTTATTTCATCCAAGTCATCGCACCGCCATTACCAGCGACTTAACCTAGTTAGCAATGATCAGTGACCACTGCAGTTCCAAGGGGCGCTCACGCGGAATGGAAGAGGATTTTTGCCTCCCAAGGTAAGAGATCATGTGAAGAGCGTGCCCTGGCGGCTACCCGTTTATTTATGCGGATATGGAAAAGCGAGCCCCACAAACCCTCTGAATTTTCCTCCGGCACAGGACACAGGACAGGAGTCCTGTACCAGGAAAAATCCAAAGGCTGCTCTTACGACACAAATTGCATGTATAACTGAACTTGCTATTTAGACGTGGTGGTGTGGAGGGCTCTTATTGTGCTACCACATTATTTGCGACTCGGTGATTACCTAACGAATGCTCGCCAATTGCCGAGTAGTTGTCAAATATCGAGTGACTTACACCGAACATGTGAATATTCTCATCGAGTCATCGTGAAGGCGATAATATTCATCAACTAGTTTTAATCAACAATTAATCGGCGAATACAGAGAAAATACTTTCACCAATCACCAAGCAAATGTCCAGTGTGCTTTAGTCCACCATTAGCGAGTATTTGATCAGTACTCGCGTGTATTGTGGTAGCATCATTAGATATGGCGCGAATCGTGCACACAAGAAAATAACGTTTTGACGTTAAACTTTAACTTTTTACTTCAACTTTAAACTATTTATATATTTTTTTTACATAATTGTTTCATGTCAAAAGCAATATTAACTTACGAGCCGGATAAAAATCAGAGACGGGCCGGAGTTTCCCGACCCCTGATCTAAACTCTGACTCGAATGCAAACCCCTAACATCCAAAATAAAAAGTTCCGTAGCAATCATCTGAAAACCATAAACCAGTATGAAAGAATGAAAATCGATAAGCTGTCAGCTGTTGGTGTTTTCTTCAATTTGGAGAATTGGAAACGTCTTCTGGACGAGAGAACATTTATTTGATTTCCCGGGTGTTTTAATTCATTCATTTTGTGTTTTGTGAACAATATTTTTTGTTTCGTTTATTTGAAAGCTTGTACATATCTGTCTGATACATACTGGTATTTTTGATCCTGCAGGATAAACATTTCGTTGTTTGCATTCATGCGAAGTGTGCATCTCCCCCGAATAAAGTTTCATGAGTTATGTGTATGTGTCCTTTGCGGAAAAAAAATAGTCCAGACAAGCATAAAAATACATATCTCTATTGCTATATGCATGATTATTTACAGCTCGATACGTAATAATGACACAAATCCCTGGTATGAGTTCATCAAAGTCTTTCCCTTTCGCGAACTGAAAGCCGTATTATTAAAACATGTCAAAATGTTCAGTTTCAGTATGCTGGGCGTTTAGTCTCCGTATTACATATTATACTTGAAAGACTTGACAATGATAATCCGGGATTGAAATTACTCTTTCATGGATGTTTAAATCATGTGAATATGTTGAGTGTGCAGTGAAGAAGCTTATTAAGAAAATTAGGGTGTATAAGGATACTTTAAGTAGTATTATAGTTTAAAGGGAATCTGTGATAGTTTTGTAATGGGAGAGAATTTTTAATAGAACGATGTATGTTGTTTCATTGATAAGGGATAGCTTTTAAAAAATTTAGTAGTTTCAGTCTGGGAAATGACTCTCTGGCTATTGTTTTATTTTAATTGCTCTGTTAACGATGCGCATCAGCGGGATAAACTAATCCTCGTCGGGGGGGCAAAACTTAAATAGTCTGTAGGCAACATCTATAAGACTGAGTTTACCGTGGATAAGAACCCATGACTAATAATACGAGGGTTGTCTTTAAAGTTTTGCGCAGAGGGCTGAATGAAAACAGTGGGCGTGTTTTTTTCCGTAACCGTGTAGGGTCCCTGCCTTGGTTGCGCAAAAAAACGCTCTAGGGTAGCATCCAGGTTAAATTCCGAATCGTGATGTTGTCTACACTGACGTCAAGTGGTGCGCCTCATATGTGGTGAAAATAAATTACAAATTCGAATGAAATACCAGTTTGATTGTCGGATCGTTTATTTATTGCGACGGCGGACATTTATAAACTTGGCGTACCGCTCTAACTTAACAAACATCATTCAAACGAGTTATTTGTCAGTGACAGCTACAAGTGCAACTCTATCCAAATGGGTCGCGGGTTCGATCCCCACAAATTCTTATCTTTTTTTTGTTCCATTGATATTTTTAGTAATCCTATTGAAAATGTATTTTTTAATAATAGGCATGGGCCCATCAGAGCAAGACGTAATATTAGTTTACCAATGAATTTGGTGAGTGACAGAAACACAAGCGTGCCAACATCGACATATTACGTTCTACATGACACCAGAGCCATCTGTGTGTCATGCATGTGGAATTTATTGAGGGGTTATAGCGTGTAGGGCAGCCACCCTACTAAGCTATCCAGGTTAATGTTGTTAGTGTAACGCGTGTGCTATTTTACCCTACACCCGATAAATTCCCCAAAAAAAAACACGCCTACAGATTGTGTTAATTGTCGTGTGTTTAAACAAACAATTAGGTAAGAAATGTATGCTGATATACACTGTGTAGTCGTTTGTTTAGTCTTTTTTAGCCCGGGGCCGCCCCTGGACCGGCTCATAGTCCTACTGGCGCGGACCTCGGGGCTCTGAACCCTGCAATTCTTATGAGGTTTCAAGGCCGAACAAAAATCGAAACCTCCTTAAACCAAATCAAATAATAGAGAGTAATAGACGATACCTTCCTTTCTTTGATTTTGTTTAGTGAGGTCTCGATTTATGTCAACGTTGATCTGATAAGATGATCTATTGTAAATAGCTAGCTTGATTAGATCCTTATAAAAACTGTCGAATGAGTCGATTGTTAATGCTCATTACTCAAACACTAATTAATTTAATTAATTTTCATCGAAAATTATTTTTTTTTTACATCCGAATAAACTCTCTAATATCGTCGATACATTTTGTAATACAGGAAAAAAAGCTGTACAGGACACGGAAAATAAGGATGATATAAAGAGAGGGAGAAACTTCTTGTTATTCTCAAAACCAAGGCTACAAATTTCGTCATCATCGTGGCGCGACAACCCGACGTCGGGCCTTGGCCGCCTGGCTCAAATTTGATTGTTCGAAATCAATTGTTCCCTAACCATCAGATCAACGTAATTATATGCGGCCATTCGACTTGGGCTTTTACTTCGTGGTGGTAATTGAACAAAATATAATTTGTGGACATACATATTTGATGGCTGCTATACTAATTAGTGGCTCTGACATTCGAATAAAATTTTGCCAAACATGGTGACAGATTTGATTAATATGGTTGACAATTTAGGCCATTACTCATAACTAATCCAATTTCTCACACTATCTCGCTTCCCTTTTTTAGTTTATTCGAATATATGTTGTTGATATTTTAAACAGCTTTCGTGCATATCGATTTATTTTGCCGTCTAAATATTGCCCTTTTTTATTTTCTAAGCGGCCTGAGGCATTGTAGACTCACTGAGCATGAGTTGCATTAAAAATTTAATGGAAAATATGAGGGGACTATCAATTTGAAATATGAAACGTTCAGCGTGTGAAATTATCACGAACATCGGTAATAATAGATTATAAAAATTTTGTACAGATACAAGTACACACATACATAATGTATAATCAAATTATGTCGCCGAGAAGTTTCTTCCTAGTTGAATATTACTCGTGGATAGGATTTACTCGTAGGTATCCATTAGATGTCTGATGATTCTTAAGAATGCAGGTGCCGGTGATGATAAAAGGTAAAGTAAAATAGTATAATGGTTGTTGGATTGGGAAATCAATCTATCTTTTTTACATGTATTTTACCTTACTATACGAAGAATATGTTGTACTCTCCTATTATAGCTTGTTGACACCTCGTGATAATTGGCTGCCCATCAGACGCCACAGCAACCATACCATACACAGTACCAACCCATGTCTATAATTGACTTAATTCAAACTACGCCTATCCCCAAACATCACAATCGTTCAAACTTATTTTTCTACGAACTTTGATCTGATAAAACTTCTGGCCCACTTTCAATTTCAAATAATGAAGCTATATTCATTACATTGACAGCTTGTGTAGACTATAGTGTCTTGTAAATGTCATCGACAACTCCAGGAATATTTTTGGCTTGGTACAAATCCATCTGTATCCTTTCCCTTTTCCGTCAGATGTGCGTGTCACTGTTCAGTAGCTGGGAACGTAGATACGTAGACACTCGTAGATACACATCGGTATGATCAGATATGTTAAGTGGAATTTATTCAATGTCCTTCGTTGAAACCATTTCGTAAAATTGGAAAGTCTTCCTTAACACCCTTACTTTGAATAGTTAAGGGTAAGTATTGATTCAAAAGCATACAAATTCATCCAATCCTACTCAAAGACAATCTCGATTCTTTGTTTTTTGTTTTTTTTTTTTTTGATGAAAAAAAAATTGAAAAGGCTTTGGAATCATTCACTTTTCATTCATACCACATATTCCAATGCAGACGACATCAAAAAAAGAAACTGATCCTTATTTCGTTGAAAGATGAGTGAGAGAGGTATGGTCGTAATTCGTAGCTTCTTATAAGTATGCCGAATTCGAGTGTGTCAAGTTAAGGTTAACACAAAATTCAATTGATTTCATTTACATTTGATTTCATTCAATGACAATCATCTTTCCCGCTCCCCATCGCTCACAAACTCATTTGTATCCAAAAATCCCATTGGCTTTATAGGCGTGGCGTGGGATAAAACGTTTACATGAGACGATCATTTCTAAAACTTGTGCTTACAACTCATACCTTGTGTGATAGATCCTCACGGCCGCTGATGGGGAAATGGATCGGACTTCTTTGTAGTGTATGGCATTCCAAGGGGTGGAGCACCTGATGAGTTCTTTAAGATCTGATCGCCCATTGTTTAGTGGATATTTATGATAAACTGGAATTCGATCGGCTGAGTGGATGCGAGTGCCATTTACGTTCTTCGTGTCTACTATGCCCCTTACGTCCTTTATGTTTTTTGCCCAGTGGATCGGCCTAATCACTCCGTTTCCGAAAACATCCATATTTGCTTGCTCGTTTAGTTTTCGTTTCACTTCATGTTCAGAACGGTCCTCTCGTCTTGACCAGAGGACTTAAAATGTTCTCAATATTACACTAGTGGATTGGCTCCATCCAAAATAAGTAGCTTTACATCACTATCCTTCACCGGATGTTGACAGGAGTGACAACCACCTGTAAATTCCTTCTCTCTCTCTCAATTGCCCTAACCCCTTGTGGGGCATAGCGCGTCAACTGTTCCATGTGGCCCAGTTGACGTTTCGTCGGCATAAACTGGTTGCAGAGAATGCAGTTGCCAACATGCACCTCCTGCACATCCATGGCCACGAACGTTGTCGTGGACGGGATTCGAACCCGAAACGCCGGTAGTCAAACATGAGACTGATGCCTCAACACACTGCGCTACCGGTCGCCCCTAAACTCCTTGATGACACCATATATGGCGTCTAAGTTGTTGCTTCTTGCGCCTTCTTCTGCTGAGGCTAGAAAAGAATTCGCATAAATTCTTTTATCGCGTCGCACACTACGCAGAGCTTTTCGGGCTTTTCATTTTCATATTAGCCAATCATATTGACCCCCAAACGACATTCCTAAATGAGTTTACATCGGCCCACTATTTCAAATATCTCTCATAGAAACATTGGAATCGGAACAAGTATTATTGCTAATTTTGAAGTGGTAAATGCAGAATGGTTCAAAATTACCGCAACTCAATCGCCTGAAGGTATGATACCCTTCACGCGAAGCATATGCTAGCAACGGCACCACCCGAATTTTATGAGCTAATGATACGTCAACAAGGCATTGCCAGAGATTTTGGTAGGTTCCAATTTCACCGGGGACGCGTCGTGGTTTGCGCCTTGGCTAAAAGTGGGTTTACCGCTGTGGGATATAGAGCAAGCGCCGTTAGCGTTCTAGGGCGGTGTACTAAGGGTTGCAACACCTTAAGCGGCTCCGGCCGCGAAGCAAGCAAAGCCCACGCAAAGAGAGTGAGAAATCCACTCAAATTAAAAGTCACTATTGGTCAAAGACGCGAACCACTATGCTTCGCCCGGTAAAGTAGGAATGTTCCCTCATCTATTACCAAAGTACGCTCCAAAATTTCACAAAAGCTAAGCAAAATGCACTGGATCCTAATGATATGTATGCAGATTAAATATGCAATTATTTAGAATAATCAAAAAGAAATTAAAAATTTCTGGATTTTTAAGTTTAATTTAGATTCCGTACACACGTTTTTAAACATGGCATAATTGTTTTTCCACATGGATTAAAATTATTTCCGATGTAAAAATAATTTCCATTTTTACGAATCGTACATACAAAATGCACACATAGATTCTTCTCAGCATCCACATTGAAAAATTAATATTTGACTAGTTAAAAAAATACATAGTTCAGTTTAATCCCGTTAGCTAAAACACACTATTACTAAACCACTTTATTCTGTTTAGTCCAATACTACCCTGTCCAATCTAACCGCTTTTCAACGAACAAAACCCACCTGTGGCTGCTGTATGTGGTCCTCTGCAACGACACCATCCCCAACAACTTGTTGACAATTCACACATAGAAACCTTAAGCCGAATATCACAATGAACACCACCAGACCAAACACCACTTTTGCTCTAAGCCCCATAATTAACTTTTTCTTTCTTTTTTTTCACTCGAAAATGATTTATTCAATGGATTAATTATAACAGTTCGCGTTGATGCTGTTAACGTTTTTATCAGCCACTGATCAAACACATGATACACCGTGGCAAATACAAAAGTCGCGCGAGTTAACTACCATTCACAATAGCAAAAGATACAGACGATACGTGCTCAATGTCGATTCGATACAAAATTTAATACAAATTCAAATATCACGCGCTCCAATTAGAAAAACAGTGGCGAATGCAAATTAATTATTAATTGCATGTTAAGTGTCGCGTGACTGTGGCGCTATGTCCCGTCCACAACACTCGATGAGAGTTTCGTGGCAATGTGCAGAATGGTTAAAGCCAAAGCACGGCTCAACGGCTTTTCGCTATTTTGCATCTATCTATCCATAATTGGGAAAATTTCACACTTTCACTGCATCTTTTCACGAACACATAATCATCATCAATTATGCGCCTTATTACGCACAATTATCTTTTGCGCATTAATTGTTACCGAAGCGTGAGAGCGAATAAAAAAAAACACAAAATCGAATCCAGTTAAAATTCGCATAAATCTATCACTAATCGCCTTAACTGACTGCCGCGACCTTCCACAACTGTATCTACATAAACTTCTTTCATAACACAACACAACCCACGAGCAATCGTTGTCGTCTTCGAGATGAATGAACGATTTTGGCGCCAAACTTTTCCATTCGTCGTCGTCCGTTACTTTACGCGGAAGTACGTTTTTCACCTGACTGTGTATCTTTAAGATACCCGAAGAAGCGGCAGCAACGATACGAGAAGAGCACTTCCAACCGTTGCAAGTGCTTCTTGTTGACTGGCTTTACGGAATGAATGTTGGTTGTCGACTGCCGGCTATCCAACTGCCAAACGTGTCGACATCACAGGCACTAGGCAGCCTCCGTAGCACCGAAGACTCATCCACATAAAATAGAAGTGAAAATTGCAACCTCATACTCGTTGGTCGTGGCTCCACCATACCCCATAGTGCTCCTCATGGCCGGTGAAACCATAGCCAGCGCAACTCCAGCTGAAGCTTCCTTGAACGCGTGTGAACGTCAGTTATACCGAGTACGTTCGTGGGAGAGTAAGTTAGAGTGGCAGATCCTTAGGCCCATGTTGCCTGCCCATCAACCACGGTATAGAGGCTCGGTGAAGAGGAGACACGTTAATATGCTGTCAAGCTGAATTCAGGAGCATGGACATGTCCACCATGGTAACTGTCCATCTGATACCTGTAAAAGGACTTTTTCGATTGTAAACGAGACATATAATAAACAGTTCAAGGTTTAGGACAAAAACTTGAGATTTTATTTATCTGCTTTGGTCCTGGCGGAAAGCTGACAATCGAGAAGTTTGTAGAAGGGCATCAACATTGCGACCTAATATACTCGTAAAGATACAAGTATCTTTGCGATAATGTTGTGGTTTGAAGTTTTGAAATGTTCATGAAGAAAGTTTTTGAAGTTTGGTGATTCGACTGAGACCGCACTTGTCCCTCACTTCAATTTTATACGCTTTTTAAGCGAAATTTGGTAATATGGTTGAAATTCTTCAATACTTCATTAGTAGGATTATATGTATTAGTCCAGGCTAAGAAGTCGGAAAAGGCTTGATTAGAAAGAAAAATCGTTTAAAACTTGGCGCTATTGTTGGAGACAATCCCCTAAATATGTGATCAAAAGTCCCGATGATAGAGGGTCCGGAAGTGTAGGGGAGAGGGGTTCAAAAGTCCTTTTTTCAGTTTCCCTTGATTATTTTCAAAAGTATGGATTCTCCAAAAAAATGTCTCAATGTCGAATCTAAGTAAATATTTTACATAAAATTTCCTACGAGACGATATATCATACCTCGACTATCAAATATAGGTAGTATCTTATACTCTAGCTCTAGACCATAAAATAGTATAGGGTAAACTGATTTCCCCACAAGGAAAAATGGCACGATAACTCCCGACAAAATACAGTTAGCGACATGAAAATTTGGTCGAATATTCCAAATGGTACCGCAAATAGGGCCGATCTGACTAAAGGTACGCCCACCTTCCCTACAAATATTATTCTTGCAAACATGCCAGCAACGTCGCAACGAATTAAATTAGGCAGATCAAATTCGGGTGGATACCTCCTTAGGAAGGTCCTAAGGAGGGAATTTTATGTACTTTGATTGGGCCTTGGAAAACTTTTTTGTATGTAGAAGCCAAAGTTTCCCAAATAATCAACGAAAATGGGAAAAAAAGACCTTTGACCCCGGACCACCTATAATCGGGCCCTTTTGAGGACATATTCAGGGGACTGTCCCCGACAATTGTGCACAAATTTAAAAAATACACATTTTTTTTTCCTATTTTTCACTCGTAGCCTGGACTATATAGGATTTTTTTTGCGGAGTGAAGAATGTGATACAAGGCAACCAATCCAATTGGGGAATCGTGAAGTATTCCCATATAATTTCTAAATTTAAGACAAACTTAAGATCTGGTGTATTGGAAGAGCTGTGTCGCGGAAGCGAAATGGTTTTTGATCTCACGTTGGGCGCCAATTGTCCATAGTTAGGCAACGAGAACTCACTACCACCCTGTTGTTCCAGTTCGCTCCAGTTGGCTGCAGGTGATTTGCAGGCCAGCTCAGTTCTCGGAAGCTGCAGTGGGGCCCGCCTAGCTGAGCTTCCTTCCTGAAAAGGAAAAATTAATGAATTTGATATTAGGGGTAAAAATGGACTCTGACAAGTTTGAGCCCAGGCGGCCAAGGCCCGACGTCGGGCTGTCGCGCCACGATGATGATGATGACAAGTTTGAGGACTTGTCTGCTATGCCGTTCTTAAAGCTCACGTTGGGCGTAGATTGTTGTTCAGCCATAAACGGCGAGGACTGTCTTCCACTTTAACTCCTCACAACTACAATCTGGGGGTAGCAAAAAAAAACATTTTCCTCGTGACAGAACTTGAACTCGCCACCGCTCGAATAAGATATTAACTCTCTACTCATCGAGCTGCCACGGCCCTCGTTGAGTATTTCGGGGGAAAATGTGAAAATAATCATCAGCTACTTAGCTGAGAACGTCCCGATGACATTATTAATTATGTACTTTTATTAAATATTTCATCAGATACGGCTTGATAAATTCGTCTATGATACTTTTTGAGTGGTTACATATATATGTATATCTCTTCATTGAGCGCGACTAATTCAACAGAGGTAGATAAGCGTATGTCTAATGTCTACAAATTAATATACAGGGTGTCCGAAAACTGTCGGATTAACGCATTGCCACATGATTTTCCATACAATTTCCAGTAAAAAAATACTCAGGAACATAATTCAATATCTCGGAATCTACGCTAACTAGAACACTTAAATAAAATGATTAACGTAACCAATATGTTGCTCTAAAATATAAAATCTGTTTGGTAAAAATCAGACAAATTCTTTAATTATTAAACATTTTTAAAGTTTAAATTTTTGCTTTGCTCCCGAAAATATTTTCTTTTTTCTATCACCTTTTTCTTAACTTTTTCCATGTGGGGCATAGCGCGTCAACTGTTCCATGTAGCCCAGTTGATGTTTCGTCGGCATAAACTAGTTTTGGAGAATGCAGTTGCCAGTATGTACCTCCTGCACACCCATGGCCACGAACGTCGTCGTGGACGGGATTCGAGCCCGAAACGGCGGTAGTCAAACATGAGATTGATTCCTCAAAACACTGCGCTACCGGTCGCCCCTAATATTTTACAGTTACCTTTAAAATTAATCCCATTAAATTCAGAGCAACAGTTTAGTGTGTGCACCTCCGAATTTTCGTTTACATAATGTACAATTTTTTTTGTTTTAAAAATCTAATCTCTGTTTTCTTGTGGTCAAATCGTTCGGGGGCAAACTACCTTTTCCATAATCCTCTACGTGGGCACTCCCTAGTAACGGCAGTGGGTCAAACCGCTGACGACCAAATCTAAGCGATAAGACAGTTTGGAAAAACGCAAGATAGCTGTAGCCTGAACGGCTGACCAATACTTAAGCGTCCCAGGTTTAGTAGGATGAAATGATTTGTGTAGTTGGACCTGCAACATAGTTGTGTGAACTCCAGCACGTTTATTAAACCATCTGAAGCAGCTATCCCCCAGGCCACCCCATAAATGAGGTTACAACTCGTCCTTTTAAAAATCACTCCACGTCAAGAAACCTGGAACAAAAGCCGAGCAACGGATGGGCCACAGTACCCACGTGCCGAGGATGGAGCCTACTCGTAAGTTTCTCTAGATGTAGAATTGTAGAGGGGCGACCGAGAAAACACGGTTACCGAGCGCGTCCCGAGATATAGTATAAACAATACGTAAATATTTGGATACTAAAAGTATGACACCTTAAACAGGTTTTTAATAATAATAACAACAACAACAAATGATATAGTCATTCATTTTTCAAATATAAATTGAAAACAAAAAACATTTTCAAAAGCATCTCAACAAGATATTTACGAGAAAAAGTCAAACAAATTGCTTGAAATATGTTCAGGATAATTGAACCGTGTCGCATTTTTTTAATACACAAAAAAAAAACATACCAGGACCGGTATTTTCAAAAGAATGTACATACATCCACAGACGGAATACCAGGTTTGTTTATTACACAACGTTATTGGCAACGAATGTGCAGGATGAAATTGTGAAAAAACACACATACAACATGGAAATTTTGATCCATACGACGACGCTACTGCTCTCGCACTCTACGATGGAATTCTATATTTATATGAACTGCCAATACCAGTCGATAATTAACTTCCTATATATACAAAATTTCGATGGATACACGCACCTCATGCGTATCCTATCCTCATATCTATGTCCTACATCACAGGTCGCACATCAAGTCTGCAATTTCTGATGATTCATCATCCGGACAAAAATTTATGGAATCGATACAACCCCCACTGCCACTTTCCAATAATATGCTTCAGCAAAACGGATACCCAGTCGATATTTAATAGTAGCGTGTCCGCAACTTATTACATCCACCCGTAGCAGAAGGATGGCAAAGGACGACGACAACAACGGCTACGACGACGAAGAGGCCGGCATACCGTCTTCACGTCACGTTATTTGTGGAATGCATGTCCCCATTACGATTAAGAAATCGATCACGTGTGGCATGTGAACCATGTGCACTGAATGTATATGAAGAGTTCCAATTTCTGGAATTCTTTGCTTCGTTCCGGTAGCCACCGTCCTATCCTCCCGCAGGATACAAAACACAGCTCTGCGAAAAAAAGAAGACACGAAGCGCAATTATCACACGTAGTCCTTATCACATTTTTAATGACAGCAATGTCTACAAAGTGGATAAGCTGGCGGATTTGAAATGGGAAACGTGTTAAACTGGAGTTGGAAACAACGAAAATGGACATAACGTTATACTCCGGCCATCGAGAGTCAAGCATTCCCAAAGGAGTGTTTTCAGGAAGCAAGTGAAACTTTTGCCATTGAGAGCGGATATTAAAGAAGTCCTTAAAGCATTCCTGTTCATTCAGTGTCAGGAACGAATTGGAGGTCTAATGATGACATTCTTTCGCACTTGGAGAATTTAAGGTCATTTAGCGAATTGATTGAATATACGTGTGGCCAGAATGGCGGAAATTAAGAGTTCAAACAACAATTTTTATTGTGGAACTTATTGTATTTTTATCAGGCTTTGTTGTTGCCTGTGGGAGGCAGGGTGGAAGGAAGTTTATATGTGCCAATTTCGTTTACCATGATAAGTAAGGACTTTAAAACAGAACTAGTAAAGCAAAGTTAATGGAAGGGACTTCAAGGCGGTGATACATTAGCAAGTAATACCGCGGTTTTGTTTCCTCTACGGTAAAGCTCGCTAGTGTATCACGTCCATATCGCGGTTTTGTATACTGCCGTACTGGCTCGCTGCTCGTCAGTTCTGCTTGAAATTCTGAATCGCATCGAATTAACCTACAGTGTTATCACGCGAGCCAAATTGACGAATTCCGAATTCGCTTAAATGGATCTGCGAACATTAAACCGCGCTTTCTTATTACAATTTATAAGTTGCTTCAAAGGAAACGACTGCCTTTGCCTTGTTATTTGTTGTTTATTTTGCAATTATTGAAACTTTAAAATGATCTTATGTATTCAGTGGTCTTGCAATGTGCAAGTGCGAATTATTTCAGTGAAAATTTGATTTTTTGTGACACTTGGTTTCATTCTGCACACCAACTTAGTATGCGTCTGTAGCTGAGCTCGGTAACGCACCAGGCATTTTTTTGCTACTCGAAACACGGTCGTCTGCGGTTCAAGCCCGGCAACGGGACCAAATACATTTTCATCTCAAATTCCCTCTGTTTTCATTTCTCCAAGGTTAGTGGTTTCGTATGGATAGAAGCACTCATCAGGTCTTGCATCTTTGCAGCTATCCATGTGCAAGACGACCACGAAAGTGTGAGAATTATGTTAGTATAAGCCGTGAAGGCGTGATTTCTTGCGATATCCCACTTGCCTATACCCAACGGAAAAAAAAATTGGCCTTCATGTCCCCTCTATGGAGACCCCCGTTAAAGTTGGCCTATTACGACGGATCGCTTTCTCCAGAGAATTATAATACTTTTACATATTTTCACCAAATTTCATGCATGTTGCTTCAGCGGCTCGTGAGATAATTCATGGACAGACACAAAGTCGGACGTTTGACCGATTTCATAAGGGTTTTGTTTTTTGGGTGTACAACTTTGCTTCCGCCGTTTTTGGATTATTCAAAGTACTGTCCATCGCTAGCGACAGCTTTCGCCCATCTCTCCGGCAATTTTCGGACTCCATCTCGGAAAAAGGAAGCGTCTTTCTACGCAATCCATGATTGGATCCTTTTTCGACTTCCTCGTACGAACGAAAATTCTGATCAGCCGGGCCGTGCGCCACGAAACAGATGGTAGTCGGAAGAAGGAGCGATGTCTGGGGAGTACGACGGGTGGGGCAAGATTTCCCATTTCAGGTCCAGGTTTCAGGTTTCCAAGTATGTCTTGACCACTTTTGCGACGTATGGCCGAGCATTGTCATGATGGAGGATGACTTTGTCGTGTCTCTCTTGGTACTGTGGTCGTTTTTCCTTTAATGCTCGACTTAAATGCACCAATTGCATTCGGTACCGATCTCCTGTGATAGTTTCATTCGGTTTTAGTAGCTCGTAGTATATCACACCGAGCTGGTCCCACCAAATGCAAAGCATAACCTTGGCGCCGTAAATATTCGGTTTTGCCGTTGACGTTGAGGCATGTCCGGGCATTCCACATGACTTTCTGCGCTTGGGATTATCGTAACGGACCCATTTTTCGTCGCCGGTTACGATGCGATATACGAATCCCTTCTGATTCTGCCTTTGAAGCAGTTGTTCGCATGCAAATAATCGCCGTTCAATATTTCTCGGTTTTAACTCTTACGGAACCCAATTTCCTTGTTTCTAAATCATGCCCATGGCCTTGACGCGTTTCGAGATGGCTTGCTGAGTCACTCCCAGTAACTCAGCTAATTGTTCCTCCGTTAGGCAGGGATCTTCATCGAGCATTGCTTCCAATTCGTCGTCTTTAAACACTTTTTCTCCTCCACCACCATGCTTGTCCTCGACATTGAAATCGCCACTTTTAAAACGTTGAAACCACTCACGACATGTTCTGTCACTCAGAGCAACCTCACCGTAAGTATCTGAGAGAATTCGATGAGCCTTAGCTGCAGTTTTTTTCAAATGGAAGCAGAAGATCAAAACTTCCCGCAAATGACGAGAACTTGGCTCGAAAACAGACATTTTGAATGGCGAATCTTATTAAAAATGCGAGCAACTTTTACTAATGCGGGGATGTTGATACGTTCATAGACGTCCAAACTCACTTTGTGATACTTTTGAACTACGTATTTTGACCTGCCCTCACCGATGCAGCCGTCTGTCGGAAAACGGCGGAAGCAAATTTGCAGTTGTAATACTTAGGGGAGATACTGTATAATCCGTATATGTAGGGTGGTCAGGATTATTCAAAATAGCAAAGTGGCCGGAGCTTATTGCACGCTGCTGACCGGTCTTGTGAACTCGCAATGCTATAATCCTTGCTTGCTGTTCAGCAAAAATATCGAGCGGTAAAAGATTTAGAAGCACATCAATATCTTAAGACGCGTACACTTGATTGGGTATAGGAATGCCACTTATCTCGATTTAGATAATTTAATTATATATTAATAAATTTTATCCCTTTCCTAGTGGGATGGGTACTTTCCCCCATATTTGCAAAAAACAACAACAGTTTTCACACATTTCGAGACAATACTGAAAATTTCCTGGACATACAAAGCTGATTTTGGTAGGAAATTTTAGTAAATTTAATAAGCGTTAAAAATAGTTTTTTTTTGTAGGGCGTGTACTTTGTGAAAGATTTAGCAAAAGCGAAAAAAAAGGTAAAAAAAAGGAAAAAGTGGAGAACACACATACGCGATTGCGTTCGCGACCGCGATCACAGGAGGAAGCAAACATCGCATTCGCGGGGAATTTTTTTTTTTTATTTTTTTTAAATTTTTTATGTACATAGTCAGCATATGTGACCTATCAAACAACACATTATGTTTTTTTTACATGTTCCATCAATTTTTCCGTGAAATCTGCCATTTTTAATATTTGCGATCTACGATAAACTTAACCAGTTTCGTTTGATCGCTGATCGCCAACCACCCCGCGATCGAACGTTGCAGATGTCTACTCTATCGTTAACAGATCGTGAGAAGTGTTTGCTGCTGCATCTGTTTACGAGGAACGCGTTTGATCGTCATTGCGAATGCAATCGTGATCGCGATCGCGTATGAGTGTTCGCCGCTAAAATCGTCATTTCGTTTTTTTTTTGTATAAAATGGTGCCTTGGTTAACATTTTTATTGGCAGACCTCAGATTCCCGAAAACAAAGAAAAATACAAGTCTTCTTCTCCAGTCAATATTTTTGTTGGCAAAGCTCGCATTCGTGTTCAGTATCCCAGAAAAACACACAAAGCAAAACTTCTGCTAAATTTTCCATCTCGGCTGGTCATATGAGCCCCGTTCCTGGGCCATTGAGTAATAATAGAAAAATATAAATATACCCATCAGTTTCAAGCCCGTCAGATGGTATTCTTTATTAATACAAATAATGGACAAAACGAAAATGATATTCTCATTTTATTTACAGGTACGTTTCAAACTAACCATCATGAAACCCAACCCAAGCGACCCACAGCACTGAATCGCAATAATGGTAAGTCCCACTAAGTATATGCGAAGGCGCTCTTATTTAATAATGCTCACAGTCAAGTCGAAAATGTGTAATTATATCGGATTCCGGCCAGTTCAATTAACTTAATGAAATTGATTGTGAGACCATTGTAATTCTGTAATCATCCGAAAATCGTTCGATTTCAATGAATATGCCATACTAATTGGGGGATTTTTCCATAAAAGCAGAATTTAATAGCAGATTGACTGAGCTGATTTTGTTTTACACCTCATCCCTAACGACAAGGCAGTATAAATTAACATAGCATAAAATCTACCTTTCTAAAAGCAGGCTGTATCGGTACCGAAATATCTTCCTTTAATTATTTATTCAAATTTCATGAATTTCAGAGATAAAGGCCGCGATAAAATACACCTGTGGCAGATAGCTTTTAATTTCTGGGACAAAGCAAAACAATCTCTTTATCATCCTTTTGCTATTTCAAAGGTAATACATACTATATACATCATGGTAAATGTTGATATATCTCATTATTTTGTGAAGGTTACTCGATTTCAATGGACATCCGAGTATATATTTTTTTTATCTTTTTGTTCTGGCTTTGTGGTTTTCCCCAAAAATATTCCGACCTTTCAACAAATTCCAAGTCTCCAAAAAAAAATCTTTTTATTTATTCTATTTCAAATGCTCTGTATACTTCAGTGTCGCTATAAATGTCCTTATTCCTTGAAAAATCCTTATTCAATGTGTAATATGTGATCGGTTCGAGTCAAAAGGACTACAGAATATGAACCCGCAAAATGATTGGGAACGAAATTTAATATTTTTGTGTGTGTGTTTCTTGTTTGTGTGGCTATAGTAAAAGGACCGATTATGTATTTGAAATTCAGTGAACCGTGATATATATTGACATTTCGTATCTTTTTCAACAAACTAATTCATGCATTCGTAATAGACCGGAGTACAAGTCAAAAGGTAGTACGTATAGACCTTGAGGAAGAAGAAGTGGTTATAGAATGGGTAATTCTGCAGATTTATTTCAGAATGTTTGGTATGTCAAAGTCGGATGCCTAGGCCTAAACAGATGGTGGAAAGAGAGTTCGAAAATAAGGGTCGATTATGTGGGGGGCGTATTATTTGCCATGTATTCGTTATACTATATGTATGTATGTTGTATATCTGCATCTGGTCAGAAGTTGGCAATATTGTCAATAAGCTGACATCACTTTACAAGATGAGGATTTTAATCGCCCTATTATCAGGTCTGTCTCATTATGTACTAGCTTCAAATCCTTGCTATCCATCTGCCTGTAACTCAGTTCAGTTCTAGACTTCACCGACATGATTCATTAGAAATATTCGTCCTAACTCCGTGCTTACTCCACTCCACAAACCACTTAAAGCAAGTTCATTTGCAATTCATGGCAAATCATAGCCCCCGATATACGGGCTAATACCCGGTGAGAACGAACGAAATTAGATATTCACTTTTGACGAGGAACCGAACAAGAATCTCTCTCGTGTTGAATTACCCCGATTACATTGAACATCCAATCGAGTGGAATTTGAATGAAAGTCAATAATAGGATGGAAGACGAAGTGTAGGTGTCTACGAGTAAGTACTTGGTTGGTGTACTCGGTATGTATTGCTGGCTTCTTGACGCTTCTCTTTTTGATCTTATCCAACGAAATTTGAAAAATTTACACATTTATACTTTACACGAACACCTCTCTTGCTCGCTGATTGAATTGTATCGATGTAGGATTAGCATTTTCTCTTTATTAGAAAGTAAAATTGAAAAGTATATGCTTTTGGATTTTCTTTATCCACATCTTCGACAAATCCATCTTAGACACGAAAGCCTCCATGTGACGATACGGAGAAAGATGACTTGGATGGTAGTAGACTCAGATTTTAGATGATCGTACATCAAGTGGATATTTGCATGTTGAATTGATACCAGCATAGTACAACCTAAATAACGTAACAATGTACACATAAAATGTAAATATCTCCATTTTCACATACCGACTCTGTTGTATCTTATAAAGAGCTTAAAGTATTACGTCGAAATTCTGGAAGATGTGTGTAGACCATGTCTCTCCCGATATCTACAAGAACACGAAATACGACGTAGAGACATCAACATCTATGGAAATTTGGTGGGAGGTTTTACGTACATCGACTGACATTGTACAAATGTCAGGACTTCAAGGCGGCTCCATCGAAACCAATTCAATATTGGAAATTTTATTCAACACCTGAATAGAATATTCTGTCACAGAATTCTCCATCAGATTATAACCGAAAGCAAATTTACTTTATCAAATGCATTTATAGTCTGGTCTGCTTAACAGACATTTTTTGGGGGGTCTGCGGTAACCTACACTATAATGTGTAGGCGAATAGTGTTAGTGTCCTGGGAAAGTCGGGTGTGTACTATATGTACGAGTGCTTGCGATTTCTCGCAATTTTACGTATTCAGTGAGAGTCACGACCTTCTGAGTTCTATTCGACTGAAGAGTTACCACTCGTATAACTTCAATGGCTGCTTTTGGAAATGATGCAGAAAGAAAGATGCAGATGAAAGATTTTTAACAGGTACGTCAAGAGTTCAAAGGAAAACGGAGACTTATTCAGGGGAACATACAAAAGCCAATCCTCGTAGATGTGAGATGAATACGACACAAAATTGTTTTTGTTGGCTTTTTACTTAAAGTCACGTTTTTTTTTCAATCTAATGAGAAATGAGAAGATATTAAATAATTTTCACATACTCGTATGGCCATGGTTTTAGTAACAACATTCCAGTGTCTTCCAGGTCAATTCAACACTCTTGGTTGCTTTTTCCGTACTCCAAGCCCAAGTTACCCAAAATTACTGGGTACAGTGTTCACAACGAAGTTCCTCACGTATTTATAAGCAAAAATATTCGGATTTTTTTTATTTCTTAAATTATAAGCTACTACAGGTATTTAAATTTAAAAGGAAAAAACGTAATTCGGGAACAATACGGCTGATGCATTACTCTAACACATATCTATAATATATTTGACCTCACAGCCTGATTAGGTTGGGTAAGAAAGTCGGGCTCTGGCCGCCTGTATCATTGTCCTCCAATTACCTCGGTCACGTGACCGCGTCCTCCAATCTTGGAAGCCCAGTAGTTGCTCGGTGCCAGCGTATACTGAGCTCCGTCGACTCGTCGTGCGTTCATTACTTTTTTCGGCAAATGATCATCGTTCATTCGTTGTACATGCCCTGCCCATTGAAGCCGTTGTAGTTTGACGATTTTTGAAACATTCAGCTCATCGTGCAGTACATACAACTCATGGTTGTACCGGATACGCCATCCATCTCGATCTCAGCCCCGAAACTGGCCGCAGAACCTTGCGTTCGAATGTGTCTAGCATTTCTCCGGAGGCTTGAGTTAGGGTCCATGCTTCGCAGCTATAGCATAGCACTGGTCGTATGATGGTTTTGTACACGCGGAGCTTCGTGTTTCTGTTCATATGCTTCGATTTCATTATGGGGAGAACCAAGAAAAAAGTCTTATTAGCTAGCTGAATCCCCGTCGCTTGATTTCGTCAGTTTTGTTGGCGTACTTTGACAAGTTGCAACCCAGGTATATGAAGTCGTTCACGAATTCGATGTTGAGTTCCCCCCCACATTGATGCACGATTGTGCTGGCGTCCTTGTCCTCGATTGCATCATTATTTTAGTTTGCAGCGTTGTGGAGCGTATGCAGAAGCTCTTCTGTGTCAGCCAATCTTCGGGACATGATGTTAATGTCGTCGGCGTACGCTGCTAATTGTGTCGACTTGATGAGTAGCGTCTTGCTGTTGTCCATATTCATAGCCCGAATAGTGTATTCTAGTGCTAGGTTGAAGAGCGTCGGTGCCAGTCCATCGCCCTGCTTCAGACCAGTGCGTGTTTCAAACAGATCAGTCTTCTATGGATCCTGACCTGTGAGACGGAGTCGGTCATCGTAATCTTTGGCAGTCCACTAATTTTGCTGGAATACCAAATTCAAGCATGATGTTGTACAGTACTCCACGGTCGGTACTGTCGTATGCTTGCTTGAAGTCGACAAAAATTTGGTATACGTCTACGTTGAATTCCCAGCACTTATGAAGTATCAGTTTGACCGTCCGTAAAGAGCTGATCGATTGTGGAGCGACCCGGTCTTAAATCGCCTTGATATGATTAGTTCTGCGTACGGTCTTATTCTATTTTCCAGAGTTTTCGTCAATATTTTAGAGGAAGTACAGACTAGTGATCTGCACCTGTAATTCTCACACCGCAGTTTATCTCCCTTTTTGTGAATTGGACAGATGATGCTTCTGCGCCAATCGTCTGGGATCACGGCGTCCTTACATATTCGCAGGAGTAATTGATGTATGGCATTAACTAGACCCGTTCCACCGAATTTTAGCAGTTCAGCTGGAATCTCGTACAAGATAAAACAACAAAAGGGCAACAGTTCGGAGTAAGGCAAAAATAAAATATACGTACGTATTTTTATACCCTTCACGGATGTGATATTAACTTTGTCGTGAAGTTTGCAACGCACAGAAGAAAGTATCCGTTTGATGAGGTAAGTCGATTAGGCTCTGTCCCTCTGTTTCTATGCAAACTAGTCTCTCAGTTTTAAATTTATCGAGCTGAAATTATGTACAAAGCCTTCTTTCTATTGCACGCTATATATATGTTTTGCACTTCATGGTGATCGTTGAAAAAAAAAAAAAAAAGAATATGGAAGCGAGTCAAAAACAGCTACTTTTCCTTTACGGATTTCATCTAGAGCACAACGCAACGGAAGCAACGAGGAATATCAACAGGGCATTTGAACCGGATACGGTTAACGAACGAACCACTCAGCGGTGGTTCGAAAAATTTTGATCCAGAGACATGAACCTTCGAGCCGAGCTACGTGGAAACCCAGGACCATCGATCGATAATGACGAGCTGCGTACATTAGTGGAGTCTTACCCCCGCGAAATCATAAAGGATCTTGCGGAGAAATTGGGCGTGCACCAGTCGACAGTTTTCCGCCACTTGCAACAACTTGGAAAAGTGAAAAAGCTTGACAAGTGGGCTCCTCATGCTCTTACCGAGCAAAACATGGTCTGTCGAATGGAGATCTCTAGTTCTCTTCTCTCTCGCAACAGAAACGAACCGTTCTTGAACCGAATTGTGACCTGCGATGAAAAGTGGATACTATATGATAATCATCACCGATCAGCCCAATGGCTATATGCCGATGAGGCTCGAAGACACATGCCGAAACCAAGCCTTCATCCGAAGAAAATAATGGTGACTGTTTGGTGGTCTGTAGCTGGATTTATACACTATTCTATTATACACTATTACACCTGGCGAAACCATGCTGAGAAATACTGCGCTCAACTGGACGAAATGCATCAGAAATTGACAGTTCAACGACCTAGGCTAGTCAACAGGGATGAAGTTATTCTTCATGACAACGCACGACCTCATGTATCGAGAACAACGATCCAAACATTGAACGAGTTGCGCTATGAGACTCTTCCTCCCCCGCCATATTCCCCAGTCCTCTCGCCAACAGATTACCATTTCTTTAAACATTTGGATCACTTTTTGACAGGAAAACAGTTTAACAAGGAAGCAGCTGTCAAAAATGCCTTCGAGGAGTTTCTTCGATCCAGAAATTCGGACTTCTACGAAACAGGAATAAATGCGCTTGTATCTCGTTGGGAAAAGTGTTTCGCATCCGCTGGTACCTATTTCGATTAATAAAATTATCTTTATAAAAAGTTACAGCTGTTCAAAAATTTACTACTGACAAATCATCTGCACTAATCTAATACATTCCCGAAATTGGTGGAAATCGGACTACTATATCATATATCTGTCATAGGAATGAGTGGTCTAAAAGTAAGTTTTTGTCAGAAAAACTTTTATATTTCTAAAGGTATCTTTACCAAATTTCACATTAATCGATCATAGCTATTGTCAAATCATGAAATCGGCCCACTATTTCATGTTCTCTCATAAGAACAGTGGAATCGGAACAAGTTTTTTTTCGATACAATGCCATAGAACATTAATCTGTCTCAAAAATTCTAATGGATAATATATTGGGCTTTAGAGCAAATTTGAATTTCAATCGGATTTACTAATTCTTTTTCGGCTATTTTTGAACGAGGAGGGGTTTAAAGTTGACCGAAGCGACCGCGCACTTCTGGCAGCGCCATCTGCCGAAAACTCCTTCAACGATTACAGCGATGGCACAGGCTTAGTATAGCTCAGTATCAGGAGATGTGGGAGTAGTTTTTGCCCACACCAGATTTGACTGACCTTTCTGGAAAATTTAAACCAAACGACTTTACGCTTTACGGCTGATTTCCTTTTTAAATATTCTTGAAATACCTAGCTTAACATTGAGACCGACCCGATAATGTTTGTCGTGTAAATTTTTTAAATTTTTTTTTAAATTTTGTCTTGCCCCTTCGAAAATTTTAGCAAAACACTAACCCCTAATCCTAGACAACTTTCTATTTATCCGATTCGAACCGAGTTTCCATGTCGATACCCACCCTTAAGCTTTAACGTTTCACGCCGCGCCATACACGTTACTACAAGTAGTAAGAAAAGTTTCTGTTATGTGACAAAATTTTCGTTATCATGTGTATAGGTACAATGCTCTCAACTTCAATTTCTTAATAGGCGAAACTTGCATGAACTCAAAACTTTGCCTGACCTGGTCGGTTGTCGGGAGCTAGATCCTAGTACCATGTCACCTATACCCAAAGTCCAACCATCAACCTTTACTACGGATGCATTAACGTATATTGCGATATGTAACAACTTTTCCGTGTATCCAAATTGCATTTTCTTTCGTTCTTTTATAGTTGGGCAATATAAGTTAAGCTGGCGGAATTTCCCAATAGATGGTCCACATTTTCCCGCTTTTTTTGCTGGGTACTCCTTTTTTCCCAGCTTGTCGAACTCCATGCATACATACATAGAAGTACATTGAGGACTCTTGCAGTTGATAATAAACGTTTTGTGGGTATGACGGAATGAAAGGATACGAACTTCAGAGATGGTGGTAGTGCCCGAGAGCATAACCCAGAAGGATAAGAGTTTTGACCGAGGAGTGGATCGAAAGAATTTCGAAGCATATTAAACCCACTCTTGATGGTTGAGTACGGATTACATTCAGGAGCACTACACAATAGTAAGTTTCGACGGTTGGTTCAGATAAACTTTTAAGAAAAGTTCGTTTCGTTGACCAGAAGGAATGTTACCGTTGCTAAATAGCCCTGAAATATATTGCATTCAGTTATTCGCAGAAGAGTCTAGGCAAAGTTTGATGTTTTTTCCAGTATATTGAAAAGCAGCGTAGTCCCATTTATAAGAGTATTTGGGTAGTCATCGGATGTAAAAAAGTTCTATCCTCGGTTTAATTGTGTCGGAGAAAATCAAGTGGAAACGAGGATTTTTGAAATTCCTATTCAGGAATGTCGTTTAAAGTGTCAGTTAGTCGGCATAATATTTTATTCGAAATTTCTTCATGAAAAGGACATTCGGCAATGGTTGTGGACAGAAGCGATAGTTACAGTTTAGTCAAATTTGAATTTATTAAAACTTGTAGCATCCGTGATTAACATGACACACTTGCATAGCACACTGATTTGCGCCACTGAAATGAGTTAATCAAACGGTTTTTTTAGGACTTAGGAATGAATGTCAATCAGGCGTCGTTTTCTTAAAAATACATACTTACAAAGGGAGCAGCAGGTGAATCGGATAATCACAAACCATGAGTTTCGTTTGCCCCCGTACCACGACTACGAGTTTTGAATTAGTGTAAATATTGTGCTATTTACAGAACTGAAGATTCGCCAATTTAAGAACTGTAAGAGCATTGCTCCCCGAAGGATTGCATGGTAAGAAGTCGTAACCTTTTACATATGCCTGAAGCCGTAAGAAAGGCCCAACCATTGACCTAGTTACCATCACACAACTGCTACCCAGATAACACCGGCTGATGTCAGCGCTGACTTTAACCTCCCTCATGCTCACCAAAGGCACACTTCGTAGGACGGGGCGGGAAGTAGATTTCTCGACTCCGAAACTTCTTCTGACACAAGGTGTACGCTGAAATTTATTTTAAGGTTTCAGGATTAAATCAAGACTGAGAAAAAAAAATAAGGTTATCTCCGGCGTCATCCATAACTCTCAGAGGAATCATAGTAGCACGATACGATTGGTGGACGGCTTGCTGGTATTACGCTTTGCCCCAAGTCATATTGTTTCATTGGTCCGCGAGAACGGGTGTAAATATTGATCTCTCGTACCATGTTGTAGCACCCTCCAACGTTTTAATAAAGCTTATTTTCCTCAAAATAGTAAGAAAATCTCAGTTAAGCTGCTGCTGCGTTCCATGTAGGTAAAATTAGGTGGCGGGCTTTTGGCTCGCATAGACCACTTGGATTCAAAGCGATCTCATCAGGTCCAGATAATTTGTATGGATCGAAGCAGTTTATGACTCATTTTACCCGTCTGACCACAGAGAACCCTGGAATGTTGCTGCAGTTTGTATTATTTGCCACCGGTGTTGTCTGTGGATGGATGGGCAGGCTTTCACAGAAATGAGTAGCAATGATTCCATACTACTCCCCGTCCATCCACCATTTCCTTTCATGAGCGAAAAGGGGGGTGTCTGATTTTTTGAAAATTACCTTCTTTAGCCTTGATGCTTCTGATGTGCATTCTATTTGGCTACAGAAGTTTCGCCAACTTTTCCGTTTAGCCGCTCTCAGTTGTTTCATGTAGCACGTCTGATCGTCGAAAATCTGCCTCCTCGGCTTAAATGCAAGAAACACTAGAACCTGATGTGTCCTAGGCTTCCTTAAACCAATGGAAATTTACTTGAGAGTTGACTGATTACTGCTTAAGGCGGAAATCTACTTGAGTCGGTTTAGGCAGTACGAACCTACCTCCTATACATCGTAGAATTTTTTTTTTATTTTTTACTCCACTGTAGTAGTGGTAGTGATGTAACTACAACGAAGTTGCGATAAAGGACAGATTCTTTCATTTTAGACTGAGATTCACCGAAATTTTCTCAACAAGGAAACTAAAATCTTGCCATGTTTTCATGTTCTTTCGGCAAAATTCAACTTTTTAACTTTTATCTTAAGTTTCAACCCGGAATTCACAGTTTTTTTTCTTGGGGATTTTTTTTCATCTTAGGATTTTTTGACGGGGATTTTTGGACTGAAATTTTCGTATGCCCGCTGGCAATTAAACACTCAAGTGTTGCGATTTCTCCTTTTTCTAGGATTCAAAACTGTCGGGACACTTTTCATCATACGCACTTTTCTTGGGACCAACATGTTTTTCCTTCAGCCAAGTGCCGCGACTAACTTGGGTATAGTGAAAAGTGTCACGATAATTTGCTAAAAACGCAAGTGTCATGCTGGATTTTTGGCCTGTCCCAAATAAAAATATAATGAACGGGCCGATGCGTGTTCGTTTGTTTGTGTTTCCGGGCAAACAATCCGGGCACTTCCCGTATTCTGATATTAACCAAATTTGGTATGTGGGTTCCATGTGTCCACCTGAGCACAAATCGGGGATTGCAATTTTGGTAATCGACTGGACTAACGGTATATTCTGTTTTGTTTAAAATAGAGTTACCTGGCTAGGTATTTTTAAAGATTTTTCCTCCAGGCATTTCCCATGGTCAGATTTGAACCAAATTTTGTATGTAGCTTCCTTGGGTTATTATATAGTAAGTACCATACGGTGATAATTTGGTCCTCCCGCATGTGTGCGTCAGAAAAAAAGGACTTTCTTTATAATGATTCGGGTGATGAGACGAATGCACTCGAGTACTGTTGAAGGCATTTTGAGCCTTTCTTTCAGGACTGATACGGTTTTGAGTCCTTTGGTGTGGAAAAAAGGACGCTCTTGGTAAAAAAGGACATTATTGGCAGTAAAACGATGACTAGGCAAAATGGGTATCATAAGACCGGGGGGTCATCAGGCGAATGCACTAGACTAATGTTGAAGGCATTTTGAGTGACTGGAGATATTGATGCGAAACTTAAACTATACTGTTGATGGTATTCTAAATCCTTGGGCTAGAAAATATGGACGTTCCTGCATTTGTCTTGTAGATATGGGTATCTCCCCTATTGGGGCGATAAGAACAACGTATTTCTAAGCAAATCATAGACAGCTTGAAAGTAAATGGATTAAAATTAAGTAAATGAGCTTGCGTGGGACGAGCCTAAATTGCCGATGAACATCATCGCTCGTTTTCTGTCATTATAAAACCAGAAATATCGCGACACTTTTCACCAAACACACCACTTTTCCCACAAGTGTCGTGAGAGTCTTTTGATATGTATGGCTATCCGTGAAACTGGGATATCTCTGTCTCTCTCTCTGGTTCCTGTTAACCCCTTGTGGGGCATAGGACATTAACCACGCCTACTTTCCGTCTCGTCCTGTTCATCGCCTTCGCTTTCAGCTCACTCCGCGACTTGCCTGTTGAGGCAATTTCTCTCTTAACTGGTCTTCTCCAGGTGTTACTAGGTTGTCCAACACGGCGACTTGCGTTGGGTCCCTGCGGGCTCCAATCAAAGGCCTGTTAAGCAATGTTGTTCGGCCCTTTTCGAAGAGTGTGACCTATTCATTGTCACTTTTACCTTTTAATGGAAGTGTATATTCTGTCCTGACCAGTCATAGTAAGGAGGTCGTCGTTAGAAACTACCTCCGGCCACTATATGTGTAGGATGCGTCGTAGACACTGGTTCACCAAAGTTTGCAATCTAGTTGTTATCTTATTTGTCACCTTCCAAGTTGGACAGCAAATGGTTGTTCAACTTGGAAGCACCGATTTTACGTTAGTTTCGAATATCCGGAGTTTGGTGCGTCTGGAAATGTTGCTTTGAAAGAAAGGAGTCAAACTAAAAAAAACTGCTCGAGCCTTGTTGATGCGAGACTGTACATCAGCATCCGCTCCACCATCTGCTGTAACTACGCTTCCGAGGTTGCAGAAATTGGCAACTTTTTCGACTGCCCGCCCCGAAACACAAATTCCGCTTTGCCTTCCTGGATCATGCTCATGCATGCTCAAGTTGCTTACGTATCCCAGTTTCAAGAGCTATTATTATTGAAACTGTACGTAAGCAAATTTGTATCTGCACATGTGAGGTCTAAACAATATTAGTGTTGTATCCGTATAACGTGCGCAGCACACAGAACATAATTCACTAGGATCCTCTTAGTCTTGTAGCTAGTGTATCGGCGGTGTCGAGTTCAGTCCTCCCCATTTCATTAAAGCAACATTTGGCTCGAGAGAAATGTATCGCGACAGATTTTCTGGAGAAAAGTGGTGGTGTTGCAAGTCCTTTTTCTGAACCCCAATGTTACGACTTTCTTTTGCTCATAATAACAGTTCTTAATATTCTTCTCAGAGCAATTTGCTCAACTTGTAGCTGATTTCACTTGAAAATGTATCTCATTATTATTTTGAAATCTGAAACATAGCCTGCAGATATTTACATCTTGCCGAGAATGGATGGACTTCATTCCAGAAATTACATGATACCATTTGAGAATGAAATTATTATGACTGTCTGCGTAGAGTTGTTAACTCAATGAAAATTACACCTGGCTCCAGGACACTCGCTACTGAATTCATCCACCTGGAAGGTACAAATGGAATATACGAGTATGTCTGAACAGCTCCGGGAAAAAAATAAGGCAACTATGTAATCATAACCTATTAGGTAAGGGAAGTATCCAAAGCTGAAACTGAATCGAAATCCCATGTCCATGCTTTGTCACTGCTTGGCTCACTTTGAAATTATTCGAGCACGACTTTCGGCTTACTGTCGAGCATTATCCCGTCATCCTGACTATCTTCTCTGTGTACCCTTTCTGATTTTTTTTTTCATCAGCAAGCAGAGCATCCATTTTCATAGTCAACGAGCTCCACATCCGAGACAAGACACCTACCCTTCTCGGATGCACCGACGATGATGATGATGTTGTTGGTGCCGGAGTCGCCTCCCCCTGTGGAACATTCTGGTTCTGGCTCCGTCGGTCATCTGATGGACACATGCAAGCAAACTATATCGCGTGCAGGACACATAAACGTTGCATACATGAAAAATGCACAAGCAAACTCCAATGTCATGTCCTGCATTCAGAAATCGGGATCTGTATCGAAACAGAGTGGAATTTTATTGAATGCGACAAAGGAACGGACCGGAGATTTTTTTCAGCTGCTGTTGATGCTACTCTATACTGCCTGCTTTTTCGTCGGCTGCATCAGGATAGTAAGTCGGTGTGTTCAGTAATTCTGAAATTCTGGCGGAGTCGAGTCAAATTTATTTAATGATCACCGGCCATTGTTGGTACGAAATAATGGTTTGTGATGTTGAGTGTCGTGATAAGCTTCCCAATGCCTGTACTTTGCCCTAATTCATTTTGGAGCAGACTGCACAGTTTTTTTTATGACAGATTAGAACGACCTCGTGGTACTAGGTGGAAGAAAGTGCAACGCTCCCTAATGAATTCATCGACTGAAGACTGCAGCCGAGAATGTGATTATAGCGTGCCTCATGCATGCATGTAAAAGCAGCAGGTACGAGCACCATCACTGCATCTCATAAACATCGTTTTTTTGGTCAGTGGTCGGTAGGACGAGAGAAAGTAAGACAGCTAACTGGCAGGTTTTGGATTGGATTTTTACAGGAACCCATCTGTTATGCATGAGACTGCATATAGTACATCATTTTTGACCACCACTTTGAAACCTGATGTCGGAAGGAGGAATTTAGAATACGATGTCATGGTGGATGAATAGACATTTTGGCAAATGATCGATCCATTGTTTTCCCATGAGACGTCAACGGAATTTCCTTAAAAAGCTTTAGCAGATTTTCAGCTGAAAAGAGACTTATTTTCTTCTACCGAATAAATTGGCCCATCCACTCAAAATCGATATACGTACTCACATATTAGGTTTTCTGTTTTTTTTTTTTTTTTTTTTGCTGAACATTTTGCACACGGAGCAATTGAATTATTAAATTGCCAACATGCTGCGCTATACAGTCGCTTGAGTTCCTTCTGATGGTGCTGTTTTTGCCACTTTACTTCACTCATCGGATTGGCTGACATTTCGAACTCCCAGACTTTTTGAACAGCAAAGTTTTCACGGCATGCAATTAATTATATGAAGGTTCGGGCATTTCAGTCATCTATCACAGGGCACTAGGTAGATGGTAGATACTCATGTTGCTTCTCGTAAATTTACGCTAATTGACGCCTATTACTGCTCATTAGCATGGAAAATTGAAAGCAATCTGCGCCATATCGAATTAAATCGACGAATTGTCCAAATCGAAATAAATTGTTTGGCAGTTTGTAGCACAAGTGTTGCTGCCATTTCGAATAATATGTTGGGTCGGAAGAATAGAAAAGAAAGATACAAGACAGCTTGTATCTTAATATATACCCGTGTGTTATTGATTTTTCGAAAAAATTATTCCTTTTCTTATATCTTGGAATATACGCCAGGTGACGAGGAAAAATCGAGGGAAAAAAATAAAGGAACTTTGAAAGTTAGCGCGATTTCCCAGCAAGACATTTGTCTCCGATCCCAGTGGAATCGAAAAGTCTTCGACCCTATGCCGGTTCCATTCTTCGGTTGTTCTCCGAAGCGGGAAAAATTCAACTGTTTTCGATTATATATCGATCCTGGTAATCAATTAGCCTGAAATTTGAATTCATTTGAAAGTACATATCTGGCATTTGGCGACGCATGTTGTCATATATAGTACAATAAGAAATACGGAATATGTTTTTTTTTCTGTAAGCCTTGAATACAGTCCGCCGTTAAATTAAAAGTGTCGTGAAATTAATACAAAAAGAGTTTTCACGAGACTTTTAGTTTCTGGACGAATTGTATATCAGGCTTAAATAGATCCTACACATTTATACAGTCATCGATCCGAATCCGATCTCAGTTTCAATTCCTCGTTGGCTACAGTAATCGATCCTAATTCGATCTCAGCGTCGATTCCACACCGACTCCAGTCGTCGATTCTACATCGAATACCGTCATTGATTTTGGATCGATTTCTGTCCTCATTTTCGGTATCGCAAAAGCAAATGTCTCCGACGTATCCTCGATAAAGTCATCGATCCCTTAGTAGACAGTCTTCGATCCAGGATCGATCAAGTTTCGATTCTTGTCTGACTGGGTTGTTGGTTGGTAGTAGGAGCTGCACTTCCGAAAAGTAGATATGCTGTCGAAACGTCAACAAGGCATAGAAATGCTAGAGATGTTGACACGCCCATGCCCCTGGAGGGGTCAAGATAATTAACATAACATATACTCGTACTATATATACATTGTAGTCCGGATGGCGCAACGGTTAGCAAGTTCGCCTTCTACGCACTGGGCCCCGGTTCGATTCCTACTGAATGCGGTAGTTTTCGATTAAAAAGGGGATTTACGTGTCGGACTATGAGCCCACTCAGCTGTTAAATGAGTACCCATTTATCAGTGACGTGCAGTGACTTTTTAATCTGGTCAAGCGCTAGGAAATTAAAAAAAAAATTCAAGGCTCTAAAAGTGCTATTTTTTACATTTTGAGATCTTTTGCGAATTTTCGAAAGTAAATCGATTATTTCCTCAAGAAAATCTCCTAAATTAGTTTCCGACCCAAATTCAGTGCATCACCTTTCATGAATGAATGAATGTATTTCATCAAACAACTACCGTGTAAAATCATTTTCACACCAATTTTTAAACAGAACTGCAAAATATTTGTTTTAGGAAAAATGCTAGTAAGTACAGGAGATGGGCGAAAGACGGAACAAATTTTACCAACGGATATTTCTCCCGGACAAGAGATTGAATTCCTCGAATTTCGGAATTTATTACAGCTACTTATTAAGGAGAATCCAAAGTCAAAAAACGTCACAAATATAGCTCTCGTGAAAAGTTCAGGTTTTACCATTTTTGGCTCTTTTTCTCAGAAACAATGAAGTGTAAATTTTAAATATTGATCCCGATTTTTCCCTTACGATTTTCTTTATTCGTGTTTGTAGAAAACAGTTGTTTCGTAAGCAGTGTACTCCCTTCTTCAGTTCTAAGATCTAAAAACCTGGACTATTATTTAGAAATTTTCTAACAATACGAGAAACCACCAGAAAAAAAGCAAACGAAAACTATAAAGTGTAGCTAAGTGTACTCGTATATTCTTCACCATTACCACCATTACTAAAACCAATTAGCTTCCTTTTGATTAAAAATCATTTTCCTAACATTGATATATGTACGTCGAAATATAAATTAATTATTGGAATATTTTTTTATCAGCCGAGAAAAGATATAAACAATTATCATTTTTGTAATCTTTGATCACAAGAAAGTTCAAGTAAATCTTTATAATTTGCAAAAAGAATAAAGTTTTTAGCATGTGTAGTATCCGAAAAAAAGGTAAGGAAAAATTACACTTTTTCAACATAAATGAGAAGACTTCCAAATATGCATAGATACATTTATTTCATATGCATGTATCCACCGTCATCATTCTTCATGTGAAGAATCAGGCTACAAATGTTTCAGACAGTTGTTGCTGATTCATCATACTCGTACAAGCTGAAAATGTAGCGCTTGCATATCACCTATTAAATCGAAAATACATTTTAAAGCAACATAAGAAAATTGTATTGACCAATTCCAGCATTCTAAACCGATTATGAGAAATTTTGTTTCGCAACAAATAGCTCTGTTCCCCAACCAACCGGTTGGCTTTGATGCGTTGCACCGAGCGAGTTCAAATATCGAATTGAAGTGAAGGAGAACAAACCGCTTTGTTCCCCAACAGAAACATCTTAACAACCCGGTTGGCTTTGATACGTTGTAGCTCGCAAGCAGATAGGGGTAAAAATGGATGAGAATTGCGTTGAAAGAGACTAATGCGCTTTGTATTGACATTGTACGTCTTGTATAAAAAGAGAGTACTGTGTAAATGTATAAATGAATGTATAGTTTTAATGAAATGTTGAGATACATTTTTGCAATTGTTAAGTCAAGCGACGCTTGACTCGCTTGTATGGAGTGCACGTCACTGCCATTTATGGGGTAAATAACTCGGTTGGGCGTGTTGCTGATCACACACCTCTGCACAAGACCGTCACGATATAGAAAATGAGATGATGCTAACTCATCTCGAGGCCATGGGTCAAATTGGACTGTTGCGCCAGTTATTTATTTTATATATACATTGCCGTACCTACGGAGGCTCCTTTAAGGTGTTACACATTTTCGTCGGACCAAATACAATATACCCTATACTTTATAAAGTCTATGGTATCAAAATAATAATAAAATAAGAAATCTAAAAAAAAGTTTTTTAGCTCTAGCTTTTTACAGTTAAATTTTGTTTTTCTAATGTGTAAACATCTTATGGCGCGGCACGGTGTAAAACCGTGGTATCTGTGGAATGCGTAAACAGCATTAGTGTGTGTGGATTCTCAATTTGTATTTAGTCCATTTTATGTACACTGCATACCGTGCACAAGAACAGCTTTCGTCAGAAGCTGCATAGCTGACCCGGTAGAGGACCCAGGCCAATAAACATATGGCCGGATTCAAGTTCCCGCCGCGCCAAACTTTTGCGTATTTTGTTTTTCTTTTTTTTTTAATGAAAATGAATAATGAAATTTTTATTATGGTCAAATAAAATTGAATTTGTTACTGTCTGAGGTCAATCTTGAGTTCTTGTATATTTTCCCATATTAATCTCAGTCTTTTAGTCGCACTCGGTGTCCGTAGTCGTTCGGTCACCGCTCTGTGATACTACACCTAGAGCTTGGAGGTTCAAATCTGGGCGCGAACAAAAACTGCCTGTGGGTATTAATAGAACTCCCACAGTGCTTCCAGCCTGTCAGCATAAAGACGACACGGATAGGAGGTGCATGCTTGCAACTGCACTTCCGAAAAGTAGATATGCTGCCGAAACGTCAACAAGGCATAGAAATGCTAGAGATGTTGACGCGCCCATGCCCCAGGAGGGGTCAAGGCAATTAACATCGCCCAACGGGGAAATCATGTGTTCATGTGAATCTTTCAAATTTAGTGTATGTGCGTGGAAATTTTCAACTTCATAATATTTTATGCTTTACTTTATATACACTGAGCAACGTGTATAGGGAATAGCCTCCGTCAGAAGCTACATAACCCATGAAAAAAACAGGTCCAGGCAGGCTTCGAACCAACGACCCCTCGATCGGTAGGACTTGCTTTCTACCCATTGAGGCTTACAATGAATGTATTATACATACCAATGGAAATAGTAAGAACACCGTATTTTCAATTTGGCGTCATTTCATAACGCGATGGGAGAATCAGTCTCATGGCTAACTGCCGACGTTTCGGGGTCAAATCCCGTTCACGACGACGTTCGAAAATTTGGATAAGGTTTAATAGATTTTTGCCCATTGTTCCTTCTGCTCGGAATGAAGAGGCACTGAAAAAAATTTCTGGTTCTCTGATTCGGTTAGGGTAACTAATCAATACCATGCAGGCTTTTCGCATTCACAACCCCCCACCCACATGGAACGGTAACACATTGACATTTTAACTCTTTGAACCACCTGCTAAAACCATATAAACTATTCATCAACAGGCGCGGACTTTATTCCACCACCGTCGCAATAACCAATTGAAATGGATGGCCGTCATTCATCTACAAAGTTCACTTTGACGCCACTTCGACGAAATTTAATGCATTCCTATTTTAGTTCCATGGTAAAGTAACGCCAACAGACGGTCCAACTACCTGCAATGAACGTAAACGTACCATCAGGTGGTTTTATGAAAATTGATTGAAGCGATTGGCTTCGAAAAACTTTCTTCCAACTGGGGCACGCTATTTTTTGCCCCAAAATCGCTACCCGTATTCAATTAATCAACCATCGTAATCGACTGCAGCACGTTAAAAGGTTTGCGAAATTTAACGCTAACCAACACCCCGCGACCACATCAGAACCAGCCCCGATTAGCACCTGCGTTTATTCAAATTAAAGAGCAAACTGAAATTAAATTGAAAGGAATCTGTGTACCAAAGCTGAAGCATTAAATTTTATGGCCCGGAGGATCCTGCCTGATAATAATAGAAATAATGTTAAGAGTTTGAAACGGCTATAATTCCCCTGGGGATAGAGTTCACACGCCAGTGAACAATCGTAAAAAGAGTTAATTTACGTTTGATTTCCGTTAAATTTACATTCATTAAGTTCCAGTTGGAGTGAAGGTATACAGGACACACCGAGCAGACTCCTGGTCCTATGGAGAGTTCTAGCTAGGAATTAATTTTTATCTATTCTCGTCTATTATTTTTACGAGCCTTGGAGGCAATGAGATGAAAGAAAGTAATGTACATAGTCTGGATGATACTACAATGTAAATGTGAAAAGACATTTCAGAATTTTTTTTGGTTAGTTTGATGAAACTGAAACTGATTAAGATAAAAAAAGGAAAAAAGGTTTGAATAAGTGTTTGATAATTGAAACATTTTGCAAGGAAATTGACTCCTGATGCTACTAGCTTTCTTAGGAGTCCGTCCATCGCTATGATCCAAAGCAGGGGAGACATCACCCCACCCTGAGAGGTAACCCTGCGTACGTATTTGGTGGCTTGACATCCCGCCAGCTCCGATTGAATCGTTCTGCTGTTTATCATCGCTACTCTCCAGCTGCTAAAACAAGTCTCCAAGCTCGGTGAGGGACTCCTGAATGATATCAGTTCGGATGTTATTAAACGCGCCCTCAATGTCCAGGAAAGCGGCTAGAGTGTATTGTTTGTAGTACAAGTCATGCTCAATTGTGCGTACCACCTCATGGAGAGCCGTCTCCGTCGACTCACCCTTGAGGTACGCATGCTGGCCTTTTGAAATTGGCGATTTTAACAACAGCTGTCGAATATGGCTGTCCAATATTCGTTCCAGTGCCTTCATTAAGAAGGAAGTGAGGCTTATAGGCCTGAAGTCTTTTGGAGACACATGACCACATCTGCCCGCCTTCGGAATGAACGTGACGCGTACACGTCTCCAAGAACTGTGTACATGGTTGAGTGCTATGCAACTTCTTAACATGGCCACTAGCCATGGAGTTACTATGTCTTGTAACTGCTGAAGCATGACCGGCAAAATGCCATCAAGTCCCGGAGACTTGTACGGTGAAAAACTGTTGATGGCCCAAGTCGTTCTCTCTTCTGTTATTACCAATGCTATTTCCTCCCGAGAAAAGGACTGCTCAACTGATCTGTCAGTGACGCAGCGGTCCTCGCTGCCCGGGAAGACAGGATAAAACTGGCAAGCTGAAAATTTGGTCGGATGTTAATACAATAGTAAGATCAAGTTAGTTACTACTAAAAATGGGTAAGACCCGACCAAAGAAACCCCTACCTCCCCTACAAATTAAACTTCAAATAAGCGATAACTTTCAATAGAAGGGAGCTACCGACTTGAAATTTTGGTCAATTGTTTGAACTTTGACCTAGTTAGCTACTGTTGAAAATGCGAAAGATTCGACCAAAGGAACCCCTACCTCCACTACAAATGAAACTTAAAATAATGAAGCTAGCGACTTGAAATTTCAGTCAAATGTTTGTACTAGGATCTAGTTGGTTGATTTTGAGATTGGATTGAATGAACGCCAAACTCCCCTATAAATATTAGTTCAAATGTACGTATATAACATCCGAATGGATGAACGATGAAACTTCTCATTGAATCCACACACACAGTTCAAACTGACCATATAGGAAACTCACTTTTAATGCATATGATCGTTTACATTTGGTACTTTTGGTTTTGATATCACCACTAGGTCTATACAGGTCTACAGTATATACGCTTCGGACTTCTGGTTTAAATTGGGTTCACACTGAGGCCAGATCACTTGATCGGAGCTCGATCTGACCAGTTCACTTCATCTGAATCTGTCAGATGCATACAAATTTTAACTCACCACACCTTGTTCTCCGTGATCGAATTGATCTCACGCCAAGTGTGAACCCAATATTAGATTATGTAATCTGGCAAGATAAACCAATTTGGCCTCTGATATGAACGTAATATAAAGGGAGAGCGAGGCATTTAACAACTCCATATATTTTCGCTTTTTTTGTTGCCAGCATGCACCTCCTGTACATTCATGGCCACGAACGTCGTCGTGGACGGGACTCGAACCCGAAACGCCGGTAGTCAAACAACACACTGCGCTACCGGTTGCCCCAAACCTTTAGTATGAAATAATTTCTTCAATAATTAGATTTGAATTGATGCCCAAAAACTAACATATCTGCGAAATATAAATTACAATGATGTAGGCAACATCATTGTGATTTTTGGTGGTGTGTGTAATCTGTCACAGTGTGGGTAAACGGGTACGAAAAAACTTTGGCTGATGTCCATTCTTGGGATCTTTATATTCTCATGTTTTAACGTACAGTCCAATATGATACAAAAAGAAAATCTTCTCATAGAATAAAATTTCTACGGAACAAAAGGAAACTACAGGAACCAGAAGAAATTAAATAACTTTATTGGACTCATTCGTGTGGATGAATTTATCTTGTACTTGTACAGAGTGTATTTTGCTTCCGGAATGATTTCATCCTGCCGGTGCTGGTTCTTGCCTCTTTCCCTGTTGATGAAGCTGCAGTTAATTTATATTTTCGAAACGTTGAATTCAATTTCAATGCTCGCTCGTGTGTCGTTATGGAAATTCGTTAGTTCGAAGAAATTCCCCAAAGAGATATGACTATGAACAGGTAGAGAAAGATGAGATGGATATGCAATTAAATTAATCCTTTTGAATTATTCATAATTTTATCGTTTATTGTTCGTATCTTTCAAATTTTATGAGTGGCGGATAGATAAATTTATTATTAACAATACAATCGTATTCCTACGTGAAACTTTGTTGTAGATTAAATGTATTTAAAATTTAAAATATCCATGAACATTGAGAATGATTTTTTTTTGTATTTACTCCTTAACACTTTTTGTTAGTGTTAGTCATCTAGGTAGAGCCGTGGTCGACAAACTGCAAACGAATCCGCCCCTCGATAATATTATTTTTGGCATGGAACAAACAAATGACAAACGAATTTGTAAATAATAATACATAATATGAATGGAGCAAGATTTTATATTCGCTTTCTATTCACTGTAGTAGAATAATAGTTTTTGACAAAATCGTTTTCACATTTTTTTTATTAAAAAGAGGAAAATTTAAAAATTGTCAAATATAATCCAACCTACTCAGATGGATCTAATGATTAAATCAAAGAAGACGCAGCTTTCCCAAACTACAAATTTTATTTATATGTATATATATATTTCGGGAGCGACTTACCCCCTTCTTCAGTACAAAAGCTTTTGTACTGAAGAAGGGGGTAAGTCGCTCCCGAAATATATATATACATATAAATAAAATTTGTAGTTTGGGAAAGCTGCGTCTTCTTTGATTTAGTTGACAGCTACAAACGTCGGACGACACCTAACATATCTAATGATTAGTTTCTTATTAACATGACAGTTGCCTCGCGAACAATTTGACCCTAAACGTTATTTATCCTCTTCTTTTTCTTATTTTCCTTCTTTTTTAAAGATAAAAGGTTTGACGAGGTAACTGGAGCAAAACCTAAACACTGGAAAAACTGCCAGTGCAGAGATACTGCCCAATTGCTACTATTTATTCAAGGAATCAAATCAGTTAAGGCCAAAATTCATGCAGAAGGTTGGACGCACGCGTCGAATGTAATTGCATTTGGGCGTTATCACGGGATCAGGGCAGACGTACATGATTTCAATTGAACTCATTTGTTTTCAATTTCATTCAGCGGCAATCAATTGTTCCCCTTTGATCGCTCACCAAAGATATTTTTTCAAAACTTGGCTGTGTTTGTAGCAGTGATTTGTAACACAGTAACAAGTCGTTCTTTTTGAAGGACTCAACAGAATGAGCGAAAGATCCGGCACAACGACATAGCCTCCGAGTCGTTCAATTTAAGAATGACACACTGTAAAATGAATACCCAAACTAGACCCCGCATAAATACTACGCAACGCATAGAAAATCCACGCTCATTCAAAATTTCTGATTACATATATGTATTACATTCATTCACATCCCATCATAATATCTATCTGAAACTACAATATAAGCACCATTAGTTATCTACCAAACCAATCCCATCTAAATCCATCATAATCAGCTCTATGCAGTATGTAATGCACGCACTGCGTATACTCCTAAATATATACACGACAACTTGCTTAAGCTGACTGCAAGCAAATCAAAAAACATTTGCTTACGTCGCACCGCACATCCAAGTTTCCCCAAATACATAAAACAAGCCCAACATTCAAACAAAAGTAATCGTCTTGTGATGAAAACGATACCAAACCAACAACCAGGCAATTTCCTCTGTATACTGTGGCACGACATGAGTTATTCGCAATGTGAGTTTTGAGTTTTAAACACAAACAGCAGACTTCTACATTTCACTCACTCTGCTGTGAGACATACTGCGCTGTGGTGATAATGATAACAAAAACATTGATTATTTGTGTGATTCAGTATAGACTCAAATTCATGTGTTTCACTCACAAAGCGCATACTCCAATTACTCAAATTCTCTGCCAAATGAGGAATTCATGGCATGAAGCTTTTAGAATAGAGTGGAATCATTTGAGTCTTTTTCAGTGCTTTGCTTCGTATCTTGCAGCCTATATGAAAATAAAAACCATATGAAAAATTTTGACAAAGCAACAGTCTAGTTTAGAAATGCCAGCCCAGCAGCTGGAGATGTTAATAGTGTTGATTATTGAGTAGGTAAATGTTAGTGGCTGCATCTGCACAGGCGCGTACTTTATCGCGCAATTAAATTTGATATAACGGTTTAAAATTCAATTTCAAACATTTAGTTCAGTTGATATTTTTTTAAAGTAAAAGCTTCGTGTTTAAACTGTGAGAACTGTGAAGATAGTGACCAATCCGACGAAATCGACTTCAGTTAAGTGTTTTGAGTAAGAGGAAAAGTAAGTAGCTTTAAGGATCAGTTAAGAAGATAAGTACGATAAAAATATCCAATAAGAAGATCGTGCTTGGAAGAAATAAGGTCATGTTACCGTTTTTGTAAACTTTAGTCTACCGGTCGTAGGTCGAAGAGTCGAAAACTAATTTAGCTACAAAAAATATTGATGAGTCACAAGGGTCCGAAAAGGACGAAAGAGGGGGCTAATTTTTTTTTTTTTGACTATAGGCTTCTAGGGAGTCATATCAAAGAGGAAAATGAATACTTTATGGCGAAGCGATTCACTACACCCAAAACAAAACGTCTCTCCAGTTCCCGCCTGTCAAAATTCCAGCTGCCCGAGAACCCAGTGACAGAAGGCTGCGTTCAGCACAAACCGGTTCATATCTGACGAACATCTGAATTTAACAGCAGGACCACAGGCACATTTATTTCGAAGCAAAAAATAATAATAAATAAAATATTTTGAATTATGTCAAAATATGCAAATGCAAAATCCCATTTTGATACAGACAGAAATGTCAGACGTGTGTCAAATTTGGTTCATTACAAGACCTATGGTCGCAATGCCCACCATTAGGGTTAGTAGCACCATTTCTATTCTATAGCCTACAAGCAATACGGGCTTACCCCATTGGGTTGGCAGTTACACGTCGAGTCTGACCCTTTCCGGATCATATTTGAATTTGCTTTAACATAATATATGTACGAGTCAAAAACTAAAATACGAGTATTAATTAAAATAAAAAAAAAATCAATTATTGCTTATAAGAGCACATTCCATAATTATTATGGCAAAGATGGAGTGCAACTGGTTTTGATATATTATCGCATATACAACAAAGAGCTTTGAAATCCTGAAATTTTATCTAAATACTGGTAGCTAACCTCTATCGTTTTTTACTTAACAATATTACTTAACTAAACGGAGGAGCTAAAAAAAGCCCATTATATACGAATATATCTATCAAATTTATTCCGTCAAGCTCTTAATTTGTAGCTTCAACATCTTCACCTTAACATATCTTTGTAATTAAATCCGACACTTCAGTATTCGGTGAATATCAAGGTTATAATGACTATGATTATAAATGGCTGCAAATGCAGTATTTTCGTAAAAACTGTTATGCATACGTTTAACGGTAATTTTTAGTACATATTAGGAAGTGATATAAAAGATACAACAAATTATTTTGGATAAACAAAATCTGTTGACTGATTTGTTTTGTTAGTGAATAATTTGAATTAATTTCTTTTTGAAGGTCATTTCTTGCCGGGTAAAATATTAACTTGCTTTCTACGTTTCGGACGTGCAGTTGCTAGCATGCATGTAAATGCTAGAGATGTTGAGGCACCCATGACCCTGGAGGGGTCATGGCAATTAACATACTTGCTGCAGTTTCCACATTGTAATAGTTAATTGATTTGCAGTGTGCCATTATTATTGTTGGAACACAGCTCATAGAGCGGTTCACTCCAAATACCCACTTTGCAGCACGAATATTCATTCGAAGTCAGTCGCATGGATGTTGGGGCGACCGGTAGCGCAGTGTGTTGAGGGAGGCATCAGTCTCATGTTTGACCGGCGTTTCGGGTTCGAATCCCGTCCGCGACGACGTACGTGACCAGGATGTCAAGGAGGTGCATGCTGGCAACTGCATTCTCCGAAACCCATTTATGCCGACGAAACGTCAACTGGCCACATGGAACAGTTGACGCGTTGTGCCCCACAAGGGGGGTTAGGGCAATTGGGAGAAAGTCGCATGGATTGAACACTCACTTTCCATTTGGACCCGCATCAAAATGGATCCGCTCCGAATGATCTCAATCCAAATTTCGGAGACACACACTGCGGAGCAGATCCATCGCGAGTCAGAAGTCATTTTAAGAGTAGAGTTCGATGACCAACTCAATTTTTCACTTGTCCGATTTAATTACAGCACCGTCAATTGGATTGAAAAAGTTTTGCATAAATACCTTGGCGGCCAACAACATGCAAAAACGATTTCATTGTTGCTATTTAATGCCTAGTACTTACCTTTTCTGTTCGTGCGAAATTTCATACAAATACTGTCGAAAGCTTCGATCTGTTGGCAGTATTTGTATGAAATTTCGCACGAAGAGAAAAGATTAGTACTAGGCATTAGTGACAACATGAAACATTTCGTTGGTAAAAATTTGGATTTATTTAATACAAATAAGGATAAATTAAAAAAGATTATATTTGATTTGTTTGACTAAATTTTCTAAACTTCTTTGTACTATACATTTAAGCGATTACTTATTTCGGATTAATATTTGAATATTGGACATTTAATTGAAATGCCACTAAATAATTATTTTAAAATTTAGCTTTAGTTTAATCTATTCTATATTTATTGTCACTTTACGACAGCAATGTTATGTATTTATTATAAAAGGACTGTCGTCCGTTAGTTTAAATAAATAAACGAAATTTGATTCCGTTCGGTTCGGATTCGCGCGTAAGTGCCGTGGCAGTCCGGTGATGGTTGGGCCGTGGATTTTGGGCGAATCGAATATTCAAATTGGATCACGGTGAATCGCGGAGCCATAAACTTAAACCTCACACACTACGGATTTTGGTTCGAACCGGGATCATTTTGGCTGGATGGACGCACACTTGCGTCCAAAGCAAGTGTGCGTCCATCCTAAGGCGTGAACTTTCTTAGCTAGGGCTATTGGACCGTTCTGTTCGTAGCTCCATCATCAGTAAATTTTTTTTAAGTGCAAGAGATACGTTAATTGTTATTTCCTCCAAAAATGGATCCGTTTATTGTGAGCATACTACTATTTGCCCTAACCCGTAGTGGTTTATAGTGCGTCAACAATTCCCAGGTGGATTAGTTGACGTTTCGTTTGCATAAACTGGTTTCGAGCGATGCATGTTGCTTGTATGTACCTCCTGTCCATTTAGTCGGGGCTTATTGTTACGCTCCACAACACAGGTGGATGACAACACAAACGTCCATGTCCACGACATGGACAAGACTCGAATCCGTAGCTGACCGGTAGCATGAGATATCCGACTGGCGCTTCAACGCACTGAGCTACCGGCTGCCTCAATTCACAAAAAGTTCACACAACAAGTCAATCCGACAGTCAGTCAAAAACTTACGAAAAGTTGCGCTATAAATTTGCGCATTTTGCATCCCAGTGTTCGTTGTTACTAACTGGGTGACTATTTATCATAGCTGCTTACTACGGAAGATGGTCAGTGTATTCAAGTACAACAGCTGAATCTTTAAGCCGGCCGGTGTCAAATTTACGACGCCTGTGCGTCCCATCAAAGACGGCGCACGGATGATATACGCAATCGAACATAAGCGATCATCAGATAGTGGTCTTTAGGCTGTCCAATATTTTCGCCCCCTCTTATCCCACACGTCCAACAGGCAACTCCTAAATCTTTTGCTAATGGCAAAGTGATTCATCTGATTTGCTGTTCCCTGCAGGTGGAGCAATCCTTGTGCTCAGACATGGTGCCACCGATGAACAGACGGTTAAAGTTGTAAAATTCTACAAACCTTTCACCGTTGTCACATCGGTTACCAAGACCGTGCCTTCCAATCACATACTTAAGCGCATCGTTATCAGTACGTTTAGCATTTAGCGTTCAGACCTCCCATTACCATTACAATGTCATCTTTAGGTGTTCTCCCCATGACGGCGTTAAGTTGTTCATATAAGGAGGAGGACTCTTTAGACTCAATCTTATCAGGCTCAGTTGGGGCGTAGCATTGCACAATTCTATTGCTTCTTATTTTTGTCCGGCGGTCGTGATTCTTTCAAAGACCGCTTCCCAGGTTATGAGGCAACTGCCTGCGGTTCTGGTTCAAAGGAGTCCTACCCCAGCCTTCCGGGTAGTGTTTGGTTTCTGACCGGAGTACAACATTACAGTGCCGTATTCCAACCATCTTATTTCGCTAACTCCTCTGTAATTGTAGAAATCGTGCGTTCTGGAGACCTTCGGGTTCATTAACCAGAATAGTACGCACATTCCAGAAACAAATCTTTGTCATTAAACGATAACCAAAAGTGGTAACCGGTGAGTCAGCCCTTATCCGAGGCGTAGTTGACGTTTCGTTAACATATTTAAGTTTTCGGTGGATACAAGTTGCTGGTATGCATCCTGTCCTTTTTAATCGCCTTCTACCTCTATGCTGCCAATAATAATAAATTACAGTCAATTCCGGCAATGATTGTTAATTGCAATGCACAATTAGCGAATCCACTTTTTTCGTTGGCGCGTCAGTACTTATTAAAATTACACAATAATGTCCAGAAAAAACGTGAGCCAACCATGCATGACATCAACTATGAAAATTGCCATTCATTTTGCATAATATACCGTAAGTGTTTGGCACTTCCATTGCATGCATAAAAAATCCACAGCAATAATTTTTGTCCCATACTCGTACATCGAATTCGCAATGTTACTACTTGCCACTAGCCAATATCTCATATGTCAACAAACAGAATGACTAAGTGGGTAGGAGCATTTACCTCAGTGTATTTTCATTTCCAATTTTCAATAATATTTTTCATTTTCTTTTCAATTTCATTATGGTGGCAAATAATATGTTCCGGATGAGCTGACTTCAATGTTGCACGTTCATCTTCTTCCGTGTTGGTACTCTTGCTTGACTCGTTGGTGGTATCTTCTCTGCATAGAAGAACAGGCGGACGAATAAACAAACAAACAACCAAGCATATCGGCTTCTCAAAATTTCCTGGAAATCCTACTATAGTCCTGGCCAAACTTTCATGGTTGGCTTTCGGATGATTTTCATTGTTTTCGGATGTTGTTTGCCTGTCTGCCAAACATAAGCTTTGTCCATCGCCACAAGCTCGGCAGGACTAGTTGAATGTGGTTGTTTGCTTGGTTTCCAGTCAGAATCGTCCTTTTTGTACTTTGCTATGGTGATTAGAAAGCTACGAGTTACTAGTTGCGGGTAATCTCGGTCGGAGGGAGCTTTTATAAGTTATAATTAACCTTAGACGGCTAGCCTTGCAGTTTTTAGAGGTGAATTGGGTTAATTTGGAAAAGCAATAGATGCAAGCTAAGGCACATGCACAGGCTTACTAGAAAGCTACGTTTAGAAGGATCTCATCCCTCGTTACACTTACGAAAGCTTCTACGGTCCGCCTGGTAAAAACAAATACCTGAACTATTTACCCCAGCCCCTAGTGGAGCATGGCTCGTCAACTATTTCTGTAACCCAACAGCATATTATATTCGGTTTGATATCGTAGCACAAACTTCATTGAGCGGAAATTTCCCGAGTTTTGTGAAAATTCTCCCTAATTTAATAGAGAGAATTCTCGTAATTTTCTCGAAACGGGAATGTTCCGAAAATTGTCTTCCTAGGACTATTGAGGGCAGCAGGGAAGTTCTGTGGTGGAACACCGAACTCTCTCGCTTGAGAAAACGAACAAGAACATTGTTGAACAGAGCTAAGCGCAACGGTGAGTGGGATCTATATCGTTCTACACTGACTTCAGCGAAATGATCAGGACTGCAAAACGCAACAGCTGAACGCATTTCTGCGAGGGTATACAAAATACTGATACTGTTGTCAGACTCAATCGTGTTCTGGCCAAGAAAGGCTGTAATTCAGTAAGCTTCAAAAACCGATAGTAATATCACAAAAGATTCCGGTAGGACATGAAAGTTTCTTCTTCATACGCACTTCTTCGGGTGTATTATTGAACACGAAGATAGTATCAATTTGGACAACGATTTTATGTGGCTAGTGAGAGTGTGCTTCGTTGCGAAGATAAAACCTTTGGATCACCCTAAATGCTATCGGCCAATTAGCGCAACATTTTTTATCTCTAATTGCCTTGACCCCTCCAGGGGCATGGGCGCGTCAACATCTCTAGCATTTCGATGCCTTGTTGACGTTTCAATAGCATATCCACTTTTCGGAAGTGCTAGCATGCACCTCCTATCCGCGCCGTCTTTATACTGACAAGTTCGGAGCACTGTAAGAGTTATTTTAGTACTCACAGGCAGTTTTTGATCGCGCCGAGATTTGATCTCCGAGCACTAGATTAGTATCGTAGAGCGGTGACCGAACGATAACGGCCACCGAGCGCGACATTTTTTATAGGAGGTGTTCTGTCCCCCCTGCATGGTTGCATCGTGTAGACACTCTCATGTAGAGATGATCCTCGTTGTGACCTTTAGCACAAGGATACGCGAACGTCCCCTACAAAGCGATTGCTTGACCAATTATTGAGAACGGGGTAGTTGTTTGGTGGAAAAGATCAACCACTTCTGGTAGGGACACTCTCATCATCATCATCATCATCGTGGCGACAGCCCGACGTCGGGCCTTTGCCGCCTGGATCATTGTCCTCCAATTATCTCGGTCACGTGACCGCGTCCTCCGGACACTCTCACTAAAATATAAAGGCTTGCATGACAAACTATAACGCCAACCATGTCCTATTGTGACCCTTTAGCACTCCTTCTGGTGAACTCTGTTGGATAGAGAACAGTGGACTGAGTCCTACAAGTCTCTCTATTCCACGGATACCTCCCAAATGGAACTGAAGGTGTCGAGAATAAACCCCAAGAAGCTACGCGCAGATCAGGTCAATAATTCAGCTCAATTACCTTAAGTCGAGTGAGACTATCGCCACCTCAAAAGATATCAAACGGAACAACGGAAGGCGCGGCGCTGCGGCGGGATAATTCTCTTAGGATTTTGGACCAACGAGAGTTATTTTGTTGCAGAAGCTTTCCTAGCCATTTCGTCGGCACTCTCATCAGTCATCACCTAACATAAGGTGCCAACACGTTCACACAGTAAATAGTGTTTTTGTATTCGCAGAGCCTCTAAAAAACTAAATTACTACTTTCGAGTAAACCCGCCCGATTGTTTGCGAAGAGCATTGGTATAAATATTGGCAACATTCCTACTTGACCGGGCGGAGCATAGTGCTTCACGTCTTTGACTAATAGTGGGTTTTATTTTGAGTGGATTTCTCACTCCCCTTGCGTGGGGTTACAACCCTCACGCGGGAATTTCATTGCCGGCAGAAACAAAACAGCGGCAGCAGCAGCATCGTCTGTGTCTTGGGTAAGTGTGTTTTCTTACACGTAACTCGCACCAGGCAAATTTTCTGAACAAAAAGCTTAAGCTTTGTACGAAAATTTCCGAGGTGCAGGTGAAACTAGTTAATGTCGACGAAACGTCAACTGGGTCACATGGAACAGTTGACGCGCTATGCCCCACAAGGGGTTAGGGCAATTGAGAGAGAGAGAGAAGGTATTACCCCTTGTTATCTTAGGTCATCGGTCTATGTTCAAGGAGGATCTTTCTGCTTCACCAGCTCAACTAGTTTTTGGTCAGAATCCACGATTGCCTAGTGATTTTTTCAAAGCTTCATCTTGAATGGAATTTCAGAATGATTTTGTCAAACAACTGAAATCTCACTTTTCTTCGGTTAAACCTTCAGATTCTTCAAATCACGCTGCTAATAAATTCTCTATTTTAAAAGATTTATGTTCCTGTTCTCATGTTTTTATTAGAACAGATGCTGTAAGTTCATCTTTACAATCACCTTATGAAGGTCCTTTTCAGGTTATTAACGTGATAAATTTTTCTTCACTTTAAAAATTGGGAGCCGAGATGTTAATGTTTCCCTCAATAGGCTTAAACCTTGTTATCTTCGTCTTTTAGAGGATTCTGTTGGTAAAACTGTTTCTCTAAAATCAAAACAAGTATCTTTTGAGTTAGAACGAAACATTGTCCATGATATTCCTTCGCGATATTTTACAACGCTTTCATAATTATTTTAATTAAAAATACAAAGAAAATATTTATTTTTAATTGCAATTTTGTTTTAATGCATAATACCAAATTCATGGCATCAATCGGACGAAGGATGTGTCAATGAGAAAGTATTTTAGTACAAAGCACAAGCTTTAAATAATATCTATCTTAAGGGGGAAATCACATTAGGAGGTTAAAAAAATCTAATTTTTTTTTATTGCATAAATTGTTAGCTTAACAATCCAAGAATACGCTGCCAAAATTTCAAAACGAATTTCGCATTCGTTTAGATTTTATGAGCATAGAACCGAGCGCTCATCGGGTCTACAGTCTACAGGCTCGAGCGCACTCTAGGGGGTAGGGCGGAGCACTACCTCAGGTAGTCGCTTTGTGTCCTTACGTAGCCTTGTAGCCGAACCCTACTTTTGCATCTTTGTTTTCAAAAACCGGTATAGAAGGCACTAGAAGCATCAACAAAAGAGATTATTTTAGTTATATCCTGTTTTTCAAATGGGTTTTTCTCAAAATGACTTTTTTCACATTTGTGGGAAGTCTAACTCAAAAAGTAATGAACCGATCATAATGAAAATTAAAAGTATGATTCTTTATAAAATTACGAAAAATATGAACCAACATTTGGGATGATATCATATTTTTAAGGGTGTTTTTTGCATAATTAGTGGAAATAATGGTGAAATTTGAAATTTTTTTTTTCCAACACCTGCAAAATTTTTAATTTCCATTATTTTCACCTGCTTTGAGGTTCATATTCTTAGAAAATAAGTTAATAATGTAAAACTAAAACCTTTTTGACTTCGGATAAAAATTGGAATCGCTACACGTCCCACAATTGGAGAACTCTAGTTACGGCCTTCAGCGGACATCAGTGCGTAACTTTGTTATTTTTGGCTTAAATTATTGAAAAAAAATTCACAAAAGTTGTTCGAAATATATAAAATGATGTCAAAACTGGATTGAACTCTAGTTAATTCTTCTCACCCCAAAAAAAAATCCTAAAAAATCAGTGAAAATGAGCCTCCTAATGTGGTTTCCCCCCTTAACATATTTAAATTCGACAGTTGCAGAATGTGGCCTTTTAAAAATCGATGACAGGCAGTTATGTAGTTGGTATCTTGAAAATTTGCATCATCAGGTTCATTGGAAATCAGCCAGTAAAGGATTTTGAATTCATTTTTTTTTTTGCAACTTGATTTATATTCCTTGCAAATACTCTCAAACATTTTTAAATGGGTCTATCGATTTCACATAACACACTCCCCCACTAGTACAGCGTATTCCAGTATAAATACCAACCTTGTTCCTAAGAACCGGAGAAAAAAAACGTTATACCTTCCGAAATAAAAACAATTGTCCTGAATCATTGCAGTATTCTCCTGACAACACTACACTCCACGTACATGTACACCGCACCAAATTCAACGCCAGATTGGATCAATTTTCCACAATATATGATACGTAGCGTACGTGCTTACGCCAGATTTCGCTCACAACTTTTTGGACTAAAGCCAGATGATTTCCAGCGATTTTGCCTAAGCAATAAACTACACTTTATGGCATATACGGGATATGGCATATTCGAGAAAATGGCAGAAATTCAAAATATTGTTTATGTTTAGTATCTAGATATTCGGTATGTTCAAACGTTTAACCATTTTCTTTGCCGTATGTATGGGTTTTATTACAGACGAGCATGCATAATAAATGGTATTATACTACTATATATCCAACTTCGCTCGGTCGGAACCACCCTGAAGATTCTCCAGCTAAGCTACTACAGCTAATTGCTTTTAGCACACGTCTTTATCTACCTGTCTGGAGACGACACGGACGGCAAACACTAAAAACCACTTTCATTTAATGAACATTATGGCGTACAGATACAGACGGACACCACATTTTTGAATTACCGAAAGCAGGTGTAATGTAAGCTGTAATCAAGAAATCAAGAGTCGTCGCTACTTGCCTGGACTAGCGCCAGGTGTCGGCCTGCCACACCTCGGCCTTCGGTCAGTAACTTCTTCATAATCAGATTTTCGACTAGTTGGCCTATTGTTTATCATCTAAACGTCCAAAGATACAAAGTAGCCGTAAAATGTTTCACTTTTACTTTTGCTGAATGTGGCCGGCTGCTTTCCATAGCAACCGAAATGGACTCATCTTCTACGTTTGTTTAACCACGCTTCGTTATTAGTCTCCATTTATGACTTCTTTGAATGTTTTTCCGGTTACATAAGCGTTATTCAAGTGTATATCGTTTTTGGCGGACGATTGGCGGAATAATTGCATAGCGGGAAGTTTGTTAATTTGCTTCTAATTATGTTGGCTTACTTACTAATCATACTTTAGAGATGCATGCTGTTTTCCAACATTTAATGAAAGAAGACATACCACGCCAAATTCATTCGTAGTTGGGCAAAAAAAGATTACACCAGTGGAAATACGGATATACATAATATTGAGAATATATATTTTAATTGGGCTTTCGAAGATTTAAATTTAAACGATATTAAGTGAAAGTAAAATGAGATTCAATACTACTTAATTACTACAGCATTGAGGAGTGTTACTGTGCAATACAGCAAATCTTAAAAGTTTTCGCGCTTAAAGCCAAGATACGCCTTTTTCCATCAATTGTTCAATATGCATTATTTACTTTCCATAAGGACAAAAATAGCATTTGATTTTTATTCAATTTCAGAATGAAAAAAATCCGATAGGATGTCATTAATTCGTACATGTTGCTACAGTACCTCCCAGCCAACCAGTGGCACTAGTTCGTTCATTTAATTTACTAAGTTCCTCCTCCGGGTATATTATTATGATTCTGTTAGATGTTTTGGCATACATACATATTCCTATTTTACCGGGCGACACATCGTGGTTCGCGCCTTGGCTAATAGTGACTTTACCTCTGTAGCCTATAGAAGGAGCGAAGCGAGGCCCAACACCCAGATCTTAATCTATGTATGTATAGACAAAAATTCAAAGAGTTCCAGGCTGGAATCGAATTGGGATTCATACAAACGACATCTCGGGGTGTACAAGAAAGAACTAAGGAAAGCTAAACGAAGCTCGCGGGGCGCTCTTTTGTGAACGTTTCGAGGGGTCGAGCGAAGCCTCTAGACTCCGAAAAATTCTATCAACTAATCCATATACATATATCCACCTACAATATATTCTAAAGCCAGATGGGTCCTGGACAACCTCCAGCGAAGAGACACTGAAAGTCCTACTGGATACACACTTTCCGGATAGTTCGACACACAATTGACTTCGGCTGACTCGAAACGCATTATTTCTAGGGAGAAAGTTCTCTAGGCAATATCCAGCTTCGAACGCTTGAAGTCCGCTGGACCCGATGGTATAGTAATCCCGGCAGACAAATAGAGTTTTTCAATAGGGACGACGCATTTTGTTTTTGACATTTCTCGAAGAGGAGTGAAGTTGGCTTCGCAATTCTTTCACATTTTGAAACATCTGTCTATGCCATTTAATCATGGAGAGTTTGAACGGACGTTTGTAAATTATTCAATTTTTCTATCAAAGTTCACGTTCTATCGCGACTACGTTGCACGCGCTTACAATTTTCGGTCGACGAAACCGTCCAACAAGACGGACTATTGAATGTTTTGTGCAAAAATTCGAAACAACTTATGCATTGCATAATGTCCCAGTGCCTGTGCGATAACGTTATGCTCGAAGTGAAGAAAATATCGCGCCCGTTCGAGAGAGTGTGCGTGAGCACTCAAGGATGTCGATTCCACGTCGATCGCAGGCTTTGAACATCAGTGTGACCAGTTTGTGGCGAATTTTGCGGAAGGATTTGGCTTTCCGCCTGTATAAGATTGCATTGACTCAAGACCTGAAGCCAACCGATCATTTTAAGCGTCGCTCATTCGCTAATTGGGCTCTGGACCAGATGCAGGCTGACGACGACTTCCTCAAGAAAATCATATTTTCGGATGAAGCTCACTTCTGGCTCGATGGTTTTGTCAACAAGCAAAATTACCGCATTTAGTCGAGTAAGCATCCGTTATTTCTGAACAGACCTCGTATTATAATTAAAACATACAGATAGGACATTTATTTTCTACAATGAACTTGACCTGATTTCATTGACACTTTTTTCTCTCTATAAACTTTCATAACTTTACATTCTACATATATACTACTCGTATACTCGTATCTGTAGCCGTCCTTCTTCTGGAAACCGTTGAAATGAAACGTCTTCACATCTTCTTTACTTTTCTCAAAAGTGTATGGAAAAGGTAAGATAAAATATTTTATAAACTATCAGCTCAATCGATTTCCTGACCACTTGTAAGAATAGCAAAAATGCAACAAATATCAATCGTTTGAACATTTATGGTTTTCCCGAACAGGAATTGTGCAGACAATTTTCTTTCACCGTGCAGTTGTTCCACCCAACATGGACCGTGAAAAGAGGAAAATTCACAAGACCGCAATCATATAAAAACTTTCGAAGAATGGCGTGCCAATGTAAACCAGTTCGGGAAGGTGTAAACGAGGATTTATGAAAGAAAATCAATTGAAAATGTAGAAATCGAAATGAGATCGATAGGCTTTGTGGATATCATTTCATATTGGCCATGGCAATAACCTTGCAGCGATTAAATAGCAGTGTTATGAGTATCATCACACACAGTCCAGCATATGTTATTCTAGGCAATTGCATTTTCTTTAAGATAAATATTGAAAGGATCTCTGCTGCATCTAGTAGAGATATGACTTTTTGGAAACTGTCCTACTACCCTCCTGGGACAGTTCAAAAGAAACAAAAAAAAAACACAAATCAGTATTTTCGGTAAAATAATATCACGAAGCGGAGTTCGAAAGATACTTCCCATAAAATCAACTCTCACACGAATTCTTGACCTCACTTGTTCTTTCTGTAAGCAATCTCTTACAGAAAGACCAAGTGAGGCTCATGCAGACCATACCTAAGACCTAGAGCCTTGTCCATCAAATCCATTACGTATTCATAGAATCTAAAGACGTTTTCATTTTTTAGATGCTGCTATCACTATTCATGAGTGCCAGAGTGTACGGAATCAATAGTAAATTGACATAGTACGTACAGAAAACCGCATATGCCCCAACCTGGTTTGCGCCAATGCACAGCTGTTTGCATTACTTCGTCGGATTCGGTTGAGTGAAAGCCTTTCACAGACTAATAATTGGATCGGCTTAAGTCAAGCTAACCGCAGTCACAAGCCGCTCTAGACGAGATAATCAAATAGTCCGTAATTTCTGCTAGGTGTGCTCCATGGTCCATGCTACTACTATCACTCAGCACTTGATTTCATTTAAGGCATCGACAACCGGCAATCTGTCATGCAATTGTGCATTGAACACACATTACCAACATACGAGTACATGGCATAGATGACAAGACATTGTACATATAATACAATTTCGACATTGTATATTACAGCTCCGACATTGTATATTTCCCAGAAGCCAGTCACATTAGGTTGCAAACAGGACTACCACTTTTTTTCACGTGGAGAGATAGTCAACTATCTTAGATGCGATATCAGCATTTTATGTTTCGAGTTCTTCGTAAAATATACTCGTAGATATTGAAATATGGATATGAATCTAAAAATTCAGCAGAATATTCTGTTGGGATCTATTAAAGTCGAAGATTTAAGTGGATATACGAGTACTCGTATATCCCGACCTGTTGATTAAACAGCGGTCCGTGGTACATTTACTTCGTAGACTCTTACTAATAAATAAAAACGACTCCACACCAAAAATTGTAGCTTTATACAGTCCAAAGGTGTATCCATAACCATGGCTTCACACCGAGAAAAACAAAGATTTTCATCCTAGTACAGTGTATGCCTCATATATGTATGTACATAGCTCCATGCTGAAAAATGCAGATCCTTCTAGTCGTTAGCTGTGTGTTGCGTTGAGGCATCAATCTGACGTTTCGCTGGCTTCGAGGGTTTCAATCCCGCGGTAGCCAGCCATAGATGTTATTGCTGTTATTGTTTAACTCACTGCATTCCAATTGCTTGCTTATCTCAGCATGTGATCCACCAAGTTCGCTAGGTTAATGCGTCTGCCCAGTTCCAGTTCTGGCTCATCTCGGTACAGTGGACATTGAAATAGTACATATAAGTTTCGCGTCCGCTACCACTGCCTTGTATCTCAGGCAGTCTGGGGAGTCATCCAACCTGAACTTATGTAGGTACTCCCTGTATCCACCATGGCCCGTGGGGAATTGTGTCAGGTAGTGGTTTAACTCACCTTTTGAAAGATTCCTTCCGCTAAACGTCCCAATGAATTTCGCGGGTATCATACGAACCGCCACTTTCCGGGCCTTCACTATCCCCGATTCTCGAAGTGATTTGGAAAAGCTCTTTTTTCGATATGGCGGATATAGTGAGAGAATCTGTTGTTGTTAATTGCCTTGATCCCTGCAGGGGCCAACGCAATTAACAACAAAAGACCGGGACACTTCAGTTGGGGCTTTTTGGCTATTTATTTTTGTCATCACCGCCCTATGCGATTTTCCCCATGGATGCATTTTGGCAAAGCTCTTTAGAGCGGTTTGTATACTTCTCTTGATCACAAGCTTCAAGAGTTTGCGCACGGTCTTATCTAACTGCACCAAGTCTGTATACCCGGTGTCTCAGTCGATCGCTGGCTGAGACAGCGCGCTCTCAGGCACCTACATCACAACCTTGTGATTTTTTCATTCCACCAATAGTTTTCCTGTCACTGGTATGAGGACTTCCTTTTTGGCATAGAGGCATCGCATGCTTCCGCTATCTGCTTTACAATCTGCAATGCCCTCGGCTCTGGTAGTCCTTCGCTGAGACCTTTTTGGAGCAGGGCCTCCGTAAATGTTCCCTCATGACCTCTTGACTTACCATCCGGGGGTGATTGTTTTACCCGCTTCGCATCTCCGATCTGCGGCCGTCTAGACCGTAAAGAAGATGAAAAATCTTCCTGTTTTATAACACATATGCGCAACCCTTTTTTATTTCGTGTTTGAAATTAAGAATAGTTAAAGTGCAGTGGGTCATTGCCAAACTAAGCCGTGATAACTTAGCTGGGCTTTCCACTGCCACCAGAAATTGTTCAGATCTAGGCCAATCTTACCACTGTCCTCTGATTTTGTCCACTGATTGGTTTTATTCATCAGGAGCTACCTTAATTCATCGAGGAGGTAGCTCGACCAGGTCAGGGGGTGGTATGCGGCAATCTTTCGAATCCCGTGGGGTTCAGCCGTGATGCCGCTGATTTTTGCTCACAAAATACCGTTCATTGATTGTGAAATGCTTGCTGGGTGCTACCGTATGCCCCCCGCATTAATTTCACTGCGTCGGGGTGGAGATCTACCTCGAGTCGTTATTGGAAGGCCGTGCAGGTATCCTCCTTGGTTACCTTACATCGCTTTCTCAGCTTCTTTTTCTTTTTTTCTTTGCAAAATGTTGCCCCAAGGAATTAGTCATTTAGGTGGACATCATTGAGTAAATGTGCCTCGGGCATGTCTATGAGTTGCCTTCGTCGAAATTATGTCTTTCCGTCCTTTATGTCCGTTGAGTTATTTATATCCTACATGTCCCTTAACTCGAGACCGATATTTTTTAGATTTGGTTTCTTTTTCATTTTATGCCTAACAAGATGTTGTCTTCCTAACTATAGGACTCAAACACCATCATCAGTACTTTAGTGCATTCGCACCACGACGCCCCCAGTCGTATGATACCCATCATGCCTAGATATCCCTTCCTCGCCAAGGACATCCTTTTGCCTCTTCATAAAACTTAAAATGCCTTCAACAGTAGTCTACTGCATTCGCCTGATCGCCGCCAGTTATGTGATAACCATCCTAGTTAGATATCGCTTCCTTGCCAAGAATATCATTTTTGGTAGTCTACTGCATTCGCCCCATCTCCCCCAGTCATATGATACCCATCATCCTTTGATATCACTTCTTTTCCAAGAATGTCCTTTTTCCTCTCCAATGGACGCAAAATGCCATCAGTTCTGACCTGAAGGACTCAAAATGCCTTAATCAGAACTTCAGTGCATTGATCTCATTGCCTTTAACAGTAGTACAGCGCTATAGTGGCCCTGTTCTCTCTCTCTCTCTCTCTCTCTCTCTCTCATGAAGTTTGCCCTATCAGAAAACGCCAGTGTTACTCCTTGTAAGGTTGGGGCTATCACTGGGGGAATGGTATGTTTCCTTGTGAATATGACTATTTTGGATTTGCTAGGATTGACAATAAGGTCGCATTCATTGGCCCATTTTGTTAACAGGGATAGCGCGTATTGTGTAACTTCACTGAGCATACCAAGGAATTTATCGGAAATAGCAACCGATACGTCATCAGCATAGGCTGTAACCATGCAACCCACCTCCTTCAGGCCTATGAGCAATCTTGACCGTTGACAGTGATGTTCCACAGAAGTGGTGTACCCCTGCATATGCTCCTACATGCTGATGAAGTCCCTAATTTCGATGATATAACCCTTGATAAGTGCGACCAAAGAGTCATCCAAGTTTAGTGCCATGAGAGCGTCGGTGATTGCTGTAGGCATGACATTACTGAATGCTCCCTAAACATCCTCAAACGTAACCATGGTATACTCCAGACAAGGCCTGAGAATAATTTCGATCCAAGGAGCAACTGGACATAATAACTCTTGATTTCAATGTCGCCTTTAAGCATTGTGCTTAACATTTTATTGTGCCTATATCCCATTACTGTGCAAAACTATTCTCAATCGATGATGCGTATATTAAGACATAGATCGATTCTCTTTTCAATAGAAAACGTTACGTAATCATTGTGTAACCTGCTGTGACATCAAGCTCTGCCTTATCATATTACGTACAGATTTTCGTCCTTAAAAGCTTTCCCCCATATCAAAGGCTCTATTCAACGCCCACTCCAGGACCCAAAATCTCAGAAGTATGATTGAACCATTTATCTGCTGACACGCTTTCTTTCAGAACGATACACCATTCATTCGACTTGCAAAACGTGTCCGATTTTCAATAGCGTAGAAAATGTCAACAAAACGATCAACTCCCCGAGTTTCTTTCTGATAAAGGTAAATTAAAAAAGGCAATTCATCACTTCATAGCATCCATTCAGGCCGGTCGTCTTCAATATATACGAAATGTGCCTGAATTGTATTTTTCAGCATGTATTCCTAAACTGTCACTGACAAATGTAGAAGATAAATCACCAAACTGCCACAAGTTTGGGCGACGCGACGCGACGTAACAAATCGATTCGATAAATCACCGATAAGGGAATAAAATGAAACCGGAATATAGAGGGCTACGCCCGCAATCCGAGGGTTTTGTAGCAAGCGCTTATTTTGGTATATAAATATCGGCTCCTTGCTCTTCTTGATATCACTCAGATGGATAGAAAAAACGTTATTGAAATGTCTTACCCACTTAAATTTTACATGCTAATTCATATTACGTGATTGTAACGAAACTTAGAACATATTATTGCTTAAGGTGTTGGTTATCGTTGGCCATCAGTACTTTTGACCTCGAACGTGTTTAAGGCGTGGAAGGGTGTGCTATCTGTAACTATACAAATAAACTATTATTGACCTATTCTGAGAAGATATACAGATTCCATTATTTTCCATTTTTTTCGGAACCCACCTTCCTGTAAGTTTTCATAATTCTACAATAAGTATAACGGTCTCGAACTACAAGGGGAAGGGAACAAGTTACGAACTAATATTTTCTCCTCCCCCAATGTTCCCCTTTCTACAAATTTCAAGAAAATGCAAAAAAATGAAATGTACTCAACATTACCTTTCTCACGACACCTCACTTGCCTATACCAGTCAATAAAAAAAAATTAAACTTAATTTCGCCTCTGGACACCGCCCCCCCCCCCCCTCCACCCGGTTAAGTTGTATTAGTCAGCCAATCTTTACCCTTTCAAAAATGATTAATTAAATAACTGCAATTCGCACTACGAAAAACAACATGAAAGTACATAGTACTCACACATATGAGGCCGGTAGGTGTATTTTTTGTGTGAATAGTGTCAAAATGCCTAACTTTAAATGAATGTACTATTATTAAATATTATGTGATTATAATGAAACTTAGAGATATTATTGCCTATGATGTTGGTTATCATTGGCCATCAATATTTTTGACCTCGGATGCGCGTAAGGGGTGCAGGGTTGTGCTAACTGAAACTATAGAAATGTACTATTATTAACCTTTTCTGATGAAATTTCAAAATTCTAGAAATCTAGGTTTTCTACACTAGTAAAATGGCGCTTTTCTGTAAATTTTCATATTTCTAAGTATAACGGTCTCGAAATGCAAGGGGGGGGGGACAAACTCGGATGACATATTTTCCCCTCTCCCTCTTTTCCCGTTTCTTCAAATTTGAAAAAAATTTCAAAAATGGAATGTACTCGACGGTACCTTTCTTATGATACCCCACTTGCCTGTACCAAATGAAAAAAAAATTTCGACCTTCATTTCCCCTCTATGGGGACCTCCCCTTAAAGTTGACCTATTACGACGATTCGCTTTCTCCGGCGAATTATAGTAATTCTACACATTCCTACAAAATTTCATGTATGTAGCTTCAGCCGTTCGTGAGATATTCCATGGACAGACGGACAGACGGACAGACAGACATTTGACCGATTTCATAAGGGTTTTGTTTTACTACAAAACCCTAATAAAAACGACTGCACTTGGAGGAATTGGTTGACTTTAAGCTGTCGAAAACGATATGCGGCGATCAAGTTTAAAATAGTGCACTCGCTGTCGAGTAAGAAACGTGCAGTGCACTTTTAAAAACTTAGACCATTTCCGACTGTACCGAAAAAAGGATACCGCACTTTCACTATATTCAAGCCAGTTCAAAAATGTCCTGTTTTTCACTACCGAACTCTAGTCTACGAGTATGGTGGAGTATGGTATCCATGCGAAAAGCATTAAGTTTCCATTCCACCTTGCCGGGGGTCATTAATGGCTCGCACGCGGAATTGGTAAAGCAAAAAGGAAATCGATGTGGCAAGGAGCAAGCAGGATTCTTTTCTGGTATTTCGCATTCAAGAAATTGGATGTTCCTCATGACCGTGGAACTGCACGAAAGAAATGTTTAAGCATTGCACTCAACATTCTCACTATCTGGATAAAACGTTTATGTGAAGCAGTTATAGCGGACAGCATGAAATTAAGCAGTTTTTTAATGCCGTGTTGCTGAATTTTCTCAACATGTTTATGGCGTGGCATACATACATATTAGAATGGTATTCTCGGGTTCTTCAGAATTTATTTTCAGGGAATGTATATGGAAGTTTTGCGATAAAATGAAAAGAGTTAGAGCCACGATAAAATGTCAGGATATCGTGCTGCTTTTTAAGCGGTAAGTTACGATGAATTTCTTCAAGGAGGGCGTCACAATTTATGCGAAAAAAGAAAAACTTTTATACGCATATAGAGGTTGATGTTATGCAAAAATTATAAGTGAAAGCTAGTTTTTAATTTTGATAAATCCGCTCTCAGTGAGGAATGAAGTTAAGGTTCAGCGTTGTAGAAACCGGGGGAAGAGGTTGTTCCAGGAGAAAAGTTGTTATATTAATTTTGTTTGGTATACCACTACACATCTTTATAGTATGCATCGTAACTGATAAACAATGTGCTAACATGTTCAAATAACGGAACACATTTTTTTCGTTTAATCTTTACGGAAATTCCTTGATGGAACAAGGAGTTTACTGGCAGGAGACCCCATACTCCTTAATGGTTCAAACGGAAGATTTTAGATTTTTATAGACACTGCAAAGGAGTGCAGTTGCATCCGCAAGAAGCACGCTTTCAAAAGGGACAGCACAAAAAAGAAGTGTCGGCCTATTAAAAAGACAATATATTCCTTAACCTTATTAGACTTATGAACCGCAAGTATGAAGAGATAAATCACTTTTTTTTACCCAGTTCTCCAGGGCACAGTTTCCCAATTTAGGGCGAAATTTCGCGTTGCATCGTTACTCTCTTAAATCGGACATTGTGAAAATTTCCACAAAAAAAATGATACACATCGCACTCAAGTAGCAATAACTCAGAAACTAAACGAGGTATGAACAATCTGTAAGCAGCCTGTTGCACGGAAGGTTATGACAATTGCAATGCTGCCTACCACCCGTCGCGTCGCTACGATGATCCATCGACATATAATAAGAAAAAACATCCGTTATTTTTAATTGGAACATATCTTCATGTATTGTCTAAAATATTCCGTGAGACGTTCTTACTTTTGTATTCCTGCTAGTGCAGATGATGTTTATCGACAAAAAAAAATAAAAAAAAGGGAATTTTGACGAGATTTTTAAGTGCGAATAGCAATTTTGAGGATCTGTAACAAGTTGCTGTTAAATAGGTCCTAAAATGGATCCAAGTCTACTTTCTGATAAAGATCATAGTCATAAATTTACTAACATATTTCTTTGCATATGCCATCCACCATCTATCCTGAAATAGACTTGACCTATTTCCTCGATACGTAAGTAGAAAGTTTCCAACAAAATTAATTTCGCCATTCCTTGTCTTTTGGGGACACCGGTAGCTTAGTGCGTATAGACGTCAGTCTCATGTCTGACTATGGTCGTTACGGGCTTAAGTCCTATTCACGGCGTTTGTCGCAATAGATGTTTGTGTTCTCTTCCCCTGTGGTGTGGGGCCTAATAATAAGCCCCAACATCTCCTGACTTGTCCCAGGTAAGCGGCTAAATGGGATCAGGAGGTACATGCTAGCAACGTGAATTGGAAATTCCCTGCTATCGATTTGTTCATGAGTATATGAATCTTCTGATATCATTCACCATTCATACATGTACTATGTATGAACATTTTCAACATTTAGGTCAGTCGAAGATATTCGAGAAAATTACGAGATGGCTGATATTGCATTATTCTCTCGTAAATTTTCTGTATTATGTGGATAAGTGCACATTCGAGCCTGTCAGTCAGATATCGTATCAAACCCATAAAGCTCGAATCGAGATTCAAGATTCTACCGTGCGGAGAGAGAACTAGAGAGTTTAGAAGAGAGAGAGAGAGAGAAGGTAGGCGCCATAAATTGCCTTGCCTTCTCATGATATTGAATGCAAGTTTAAAAGGCTCTAAATCATATCCCGAATTCGGAGCTTAATTTTAAAGTATCATGGTGGATGATGTTAAGGAAACTGAACCTGAAACTTGAGGGTGGATGTAATCTGCTACAAATGGCGTTCGTCACCAATGTTATATAACTTAATTTGAGATTGTATGATGTATGTGACGTTTTAAACTAAGTGATTTGATGCGGTTATCTTATCATTGGTCCATATTTTCTTATACATATACAGTGAGTGACAGTGAAATTGAGCCACGATTTCGAGAAACGAGAAGGCGACAGCGTTGACCGTGAATACATCTGGAAGGCTTTATGAGGTATGCCATATAAAATTATATCGCTCATCAAGGAGTCCTATAGGGGAGTCCAATGTCACAAGGGTAAGCTTTCAGATTCCTTCGAGGTACAAAGCGGAATGAGGTAATGCTGCATTTTGTCACCTATATTATTTTTGATCGCCATTAATGACGTCTCTGCAATGCGCTTCATGAACACCAGAGCAAAGGTATCAGATGGGAGCTGTTTGAATACCTTCGACACCTGGATTACGCTGACGATATTTGTCTTCTTTCAAATAGATTGGATCATCTAGTTCGAATGACAATGAGTGGCAATTCGAGGCTTAAAATCAATGCTGCCAAAACTAAGTACTTGAGCTTGGATCCAAGAAAACAGAGCGAAAGTTGTGTTTCGGGGCAGACAGTGGAAAAAGTGGACAATTTTTGCTACCTCGGAAGCGTAGATGGTGGAGCGGATGCTGATGTACTGTCTCGCATCAATAAGGGTCGGGTAGCTTTTTTTCAAATTGACTCCTTTCTGGCAAAACAACAACATCTCCAGACGCACCAAACTCAGGATCGTCGAAACCAAAGTAAAATCTGTGCTTCTATGTGGCTGTTCAACTTGAAAAGTGACCAAGGCGATAACAACTAGATTGGAAACTTGCGTGAACCAATGTCTACGGCACATATTTCACAAACACATACGCTGGCCGGAGGCCATTTCTAACGACGACCTCCTGTTCATTACTGGCCAGGACAGGATATACACCTCCATATAAAGGCGAAAGTTGCAATGGATAGCTCAAACACTTCGAAAACATTGCTAAACAGGCCCTCGATTAGAACCCATAGGGAACCGATCCAAGTCGCCGCGTTGGACGATCTAGAAACACCTGGAGAAGTTCAGTTGAGGTCGAGGGTAACTCAATAGGCAAATCGTAGAGTCAGTTGAATGCGATGGAGGCGGCGAACAGAACGAGGTGGAAAGTCGGCGTGGTTAATGTCCTATGCCCCACAAGGGGTTAACAGGAACCAGAGAGAGGGAGAGAGCTTGCCGTCAACTGTACCCAGGCAATTCGGGAATTGCCATTTTTTTAGTTCCTTTGCAATATCTATCATTTTATCTTCCGTGTTCGGAAACTGAAATGAACAAAGAATTCAATACTTTTTATGTTTGCAAGTATCAGAATGTTCATACATCCCAACATCTTGTACAACACCAGAACCATCATCTTATACAACACCGGAACCACCGTTACAAAAACGCAAAAAGGAATCGGATCGAGATCAAATCGTTAATACGAGTGCCATTGCTCAAAGATTACCCCAGAAGGAGTATGAATTCGACGTCTTTGGAAAATTCGTTGCCCATAAATTGCGGAACAGATGCACTATTCTATGGACAGCGTAACACCCTCAACGCACAGTCTCATGTTGAATTTGAATTAAATACAACTGGGACTTGTCTTTTTGCTCAAGTCGCTGGTGATACTGTGCAAAGTGGTGAAACGCACACATTGGAATTGATGATTTGTAAAATTAAAGAAACTTGAAATAAATTTCTAAAAATTTGCATACCTTCATATATTCGTATATTTAATTTTCCATATATCGCTTTACATGCCTCAACAATTATGTGTCTCAAACTTTGCCTGGAAATCATTGTACTGAATTGCAATTGTGATTGATTTAATCCTGTCACTAAAAATCGTAGCGTTGCTCTTAAACGTAAGAGTAATAGCTTCTCGACAGATCGAAAACGAGTGCCTTTGACTTGTTCCTTTATTTATTTCGCAATTATTAAAACTGTCTTAAGCCGAACATACTATACACCATCCGAAATTCCTGTCCGGAAAAACTGATCAGGTCTGGCTTTCCGGTTTTCCAGAATATAGAATACACCATGCGGAACTCCGGCCAGAATTTCTCAAGGCCAGGCCTGATCAGTTTTTCCAGAGAAAAACTCCGGAACGCGTGTGGTGGAGGCCTGGCGGGAACGATTTTCCTTCCGGCCGACTGAAGGCGTCCTAAAACGGCCATATACGATCCGAAATTCCTCAAGGCCGGGTCTGATCAGTTTTTCCTGACAGGAATTCCAGATGGTGTATGTTCAGCCTTAGACTGAAATGTTTATATGTAAAAATGAGTTGCGTGTTCTGTTCGACATGCCATAACTCGAGAACCGCTCTTTGAATTTACGTGATTCCTTTTGCAAGTGTGTTGGAAATTACCTGCGTCGCTCGGGTTTATAAAAAAAAAAAAAAAAAAAAAAACATTTTGAAAAAATTCAAATAAAAAATCTGAAAATCGTGAAAAACACGACAAATGAGTTGTGTGTTCTGTTCGAAATGCCGTAACTTGAGAACCTCTTCTCGGATTTACATGATTCCTTCTGCAAGTGTGCTGCAAATTCCCTGAGCAAGGCTTATAGATAACAAACTTATGGAAAAATCCAGTGAAAAAATCTGAAAATTATGAAAAACCGAAAAATGATTTGTGTATTCTCTTCGAAATGCCAGAACTCAAGAACCGTTTCTCGAATTTGCAAGATTTCTTTTGCAAATGTATTGGAAATAATTTCCTTTGTAAGGTTTATGGAGAAGAAAATTTTGAAGAAAATCCAGAGAAAAAATCTGAAAATCGTGAAAAGCAAAAAAAAAATTAATTTTGTGTTCTGCTCGAAATGCCATAACTAGAGAACCTCTTCTCGGATTTTCATGGTTCCTTTTTTCAAATTACCTGCGAGAGATTTATAGAGAAGAAAATTTTGGAAAAATCTGAAAATCGTAAGAAAAAATAACGAAATTTTTAGATTTTTGTATTGGAATCGCTCCTCGAGCACATTATCGGCTACAGAATGCTTAGCAAGACAGAAAAATCGGAAAAGATGCCCCCAAATTCCGATAAATTTGGAATAATTTTATTCCAACTACAAAATTACAAAATGATGCTTCCGCCGCATATTTCACAACACAACTTTGGATATTGGAAATGGTAGAATGCCAATAGGTGCAACCACAAAATGTATCACATTTCCATCAGATTTTTGCCATCTCAAAGAAAAAAGATTTGATTCAAGGCGTATTTCCAAATATCTCCCAAAATTATAGAAATCGCCAGTGGCTAAGTGAACATGCTATTTTGGCTGCAAAGAATGTGGATGTCAATACTGCTAATATTCGCATTCAGAACAAAATGTGAGCGAAGCGAACACTCAGCTAGTCATAAATATATACTCATCTCAAAAACTAAAAAAAATTGCGTTTGTCATGATGTTATTTGATATACAAGTAATTTTCCAAAAAACATTTTTTTAATACAACGTTGCTCACTTTCGCTGTGACTCACTGTATATTTATCTTTTTTTTTCAGATGGGCTGTATCAACCGTAATGACTCGCCAGAACGCCATACCACGCAGCCAGTCTGAAGGTGAAAATTCCGAAACAGCTAACCTTATGCCAGCTCTCATTCCACTATGGGATTTGGCGAATCATAAGGAAGGCAATTTTACGTCATCGTACAATCTCGAAGAGAAACGTTTGGAAAATTGTGCCCTTTCTGATTATGAAAAGGGTGACCAAATTTTCATCTACTACGGGGATCGGTCTAATGCTGACTTTTTAATACATAATGGGTGAGTCCGACACTTATTTTTGATTTTAACTGTAATTTCAAATTTGAAAGATAAATGATTTAAAGACGATCATATTCAAACACAAGTATATTTTATAGGACAGATATTTGACAATTGATTGCTCCTCTGGCAGTTTGCCATCAATTATTAACCGAAGAAGTTTTCCCTCAGACAGTCAGATTCTATACGCTCGTATTAAAAATCGATAGTATAAATATAGATTCACGGTATAAACTCATTTATTCTCTTCGGATCCAAAACTGAATTGTGTATTCCATAGCATGCATTTCAATTCATCTTACCAATCAAAGAAACATTTCCTTTTGTTCATGCATAGTTCACAGGAAAGATTTCCGTCTTCCCTCTGTCTCAAAGCAAGAACTCTCTCTAACATGAAACCGTATTACAAAAGCTCTTTGAAATTTATTACAAAATTTCTCAATCTATCGAAGACGCCAAAGTTTGCAATTGAAACTTTCTTCCTCCCAAACAATTTCGTATCGCTTTCCAAGAAATTTCTCTTGCAGAACTATTGCCCTGTGAATGGTTTCCTGTTAGTATTATTCATGTTTCATAACACCCCTATGCTTAGACACTTTGCAAACCGAAACCATACGTGGCAGAACAATTGAGAATATTTCTGTTATTACTAACTTTACAATAGTTAGTGGAATTTCGATAGTAAAAATAAAGTACACTTCCTTCCTGGGGTAACTTTTGCGAAGCGACCACACCAACGACATTCGTACACCTAATAAAAAAACTTTTTCGAGTAACTCGATAAGAAGTATCAGGGATATCATTAAATTCAAATTTTGCGCCCCCGAGCGATTGTAAATACCGTGGTTCGGAAAGGTTAATGGAGTCTTTATGTCGCGGTTCATATCCTGGTTGGTCATACCCTTCCCTTTTTCTGCCAGTGAGCAATCTTTTTTTTTCAAAACAGACACAGGAGGCTTTATAAACGAGTCAAAGTTATGGAAACCCCCAAAAAGTTACCAGGAGAGCGAGCAATCAACGAAAGTTTGTCGATTAGTGGTACTAGGAACTTTAATTGTGATGAGAACTAGACACAGGGGAATTTGGGAAAGCAGTTTTGCTTTTGCCTGGCAACTTTTCCTAACGTCTGATTGTGATGGAGTAATTTTTGTATTTCGGAAAAAAAAGGAGGCATGAATTCGGTGTGGTAGGACGATATGCCGTTTTTAGTTTGAAATTTACACAAGTTTTGATGAGAGTGGTTCATGGATTTTTTAATACGATTTAAAAATTTACGTATATTAGTTTGCGAAAGTTTAGGATTGCACATTAGGTTAAATGCGGCCAGTTTGCAAAGTATATGGTCGTTTTCTTAATTTCTGGTTTAACCCTCATCTGCTCCTTGCGTAGAAATCTTCGCAAATTCAATATTCTTCTGATTATATTTCCCAGAGCTTCGAATGAAAATTCCTGAAATTTTTTGACTTTGTACCTATCGTTATTCTAAACAAATACATGCGTTTCCTCGAGCAAAAAATGTTTGTTTTTTCAAAATAACCAAAAACTTACGTTGTCGTCCCTCTGCGTAGCTTTCTACGCATATGTAAGCCTACGGTATTTCGGCTCATTTTGCATCGGAATGAAAATGTGATTGATCTTACTCCTGGAATAACGAGATTTGCGAAATCCCGTGTTAGTAACATCGCTGAAGCATTCATGCTCTATTTTCCACCTCCGGCTGAAAACAGGATTCTCACATTTTCCAATGACTACGCAACATCAGTCTTGGGTCAAAATTGTACGCAAATTACATCAAATATGCTGCGTGCATATATCGGAGTGCTGATTTTGGCCGGAGTTTACAGGTGATATTGTGTTGTTTTTATTATCCAAGTACGCATTATTCTATCTATAAAATTTTAGATCAAAAAATGAATCCATTGTCGATTTATTTGACGATGAATATGGTCGCCCTATTTTCCGAGCTATAATGTCGAAAAAACAATTCAAATTTATAAATCGTTTCATCCGCTTCGATGATGTAATGAGCAGACGACAAGAAAAATCTGACGATAAGTTCGCACCGATTCGGGATTTATTTGAAAAGTGGTCAAGCCTTTTGCCTGACTATTTCAACCCCCATGAATGCGTAACCATCGACGAAAAACTCCTTGGTTTCCGGGGCAGATGTAAATTTAGGCAGTACATGCCTTCAAAACCCGAAAAATATGGTTTGAAATTTTGGATTTTAGTATGTTCCGAAACCTGCTACGTTTGGAAAATTCAGCCGTATTTGGGAAAAGCAATTGGTGCAAACGGTCCGGAAAAACATCAAGGTGCTCGTGTTGTGCTAGACTTAGTAGATGGCTTGAAAGGCCGTTACAATGGACAATTTTTTTTCATCCTGTGATCTTGGCCAACAGTTGCTAAAGAAAGGAATCACAATGGTTGGAACAATGCGAAAAAATAAACGTAGTATTCCACCAAAGCTCCTTCAGTGCAAGAAACTTCCCTTGTTTCAATCAACGTTTGCTTTCACGGACAACACAACACTGGTCTCCTATATCGGTAGAAAAAACAAGTGCACTGTTTTGCAAAGCACAATGCATCACTCGACTGACGTCGGATCCGGAACAAAGAAGTTGCCTGAAATTATTGAATTTTATAATAAAAAGGTATGATACAAATTCTATTCTATTTTTCAAATAAATCACAATATGCGCTTGTAGGTGGTGTCGATAGTTGACAAAATGCTGTCTTGCTATAGCTGCAAAAGGAAAACAAATAGATGGCCTATGACAGTATTTTCGAATATGATTGATATTTCAGCTCTGAATGCATTCATTATCCATAAAGAGCTGAATCCAAACTGGCAAACTACCCAAGTGACAACTAGGCGAAGGAATTTTCTTCGTGAACTTGGTCTAGCTCTGTCACAGCCATATATGTTGGAAAGAAGAATTTTGCCACGTTCAACGTCAGCATTGTCAATGATTTCATCTGTAAATCGCAAATCACGTAACAATTCCCCAAACATGCAGCCGTCCTCGCAATTCAACTGTGAGCCCACAGGTTCCCGAGAAGGATCATTAATTACAAAGACATTAGAAATACCACCAAAACGATCAAAGAGTGTCCCTCCGCAGATAAAAGGCCGATCTAGGTGCTATAGTTGTTGTGAAGAGAAGTCAGAAAGGAAAAACCATATGCATGAAACCATTTGTTGCTTTTGTCAAAAGGGAGTTTGCAAGGCCAAACACAATCGAAACGTTTGTATAAAATGCATTGAAGACAAACTAATTTAATAAATTAAATCCATTTAATAAAATACATATTTGGTCCTGTCATTTCTATGAAAATTCCATATGCGTAGAATTCTACGCAAAGGGACGACAACGTAAGTTTTTTCGAGGGTCAGATGAGGGTTAAGTTTATCCAATAGATAAACGCTAAACGCCATCCATCCTCCAGTTAACGATAATTCCAAACAACTGATACGGGCTGCTGAGATTTTGACTAGAACTGTTTACGTTTGCACATTCAAATGAGACAATTAAACTAATCATTAAGAACACAGTTCTGGAAATTCATTCGATGAAAACGGACTTGAAACCAACTCAGCCGTAAATGCTGAGAGACAATACAGACGTAGAATAGAACAGGCGGCCGAATTTCGCCAAGAAAATCAGTTGATTTTTCCACTGGCATAGATAAAGGGGGATTAAGGGGATCAATCCCCCCTCCCCTAATTATAAGTGAATTGAATAGTCAATAAAAATGAGTGTTACACGAACGCAGAATATTCTGTTTCGAAATTTCTGTAATTTTTAAGGTCGGCGTTTAGTTCATTTGTGGAAAGTACCACCAAAACTGGCATTTATCTTCATATAACCGACACAAAAAAAAACACAAAACACAAAAAAAACTGTTGTTGTTCCAAAAAAGATAGATTTTAAAACTAAAAATTGACTGCACAGCGAAAAATTTCCTAGCGAAAATTAAACGATTTTGTGTGCCATTACCACGTTTGGATTGTTGGCATAACATCGGTCCTTCACGGTTCCCCAAAAAAAAAAAAAGTCCAAAGCGGTCAAATCGCAGCTCCGAGGCGGCCAATTGACATCGCCAAGACGGCTGATAACACGATTTGGGAATTTGGTGCGTAAATGATCGATTGTGGCATGGGCTGTGTGGCATGGCGCGCCATCCTGCATGAACCAGAGGTCGTCCAAATCCATTGTCTTCAATTTAAGTAAAAAAAAAGTCGGATAACATGGCTCTGTAACGTTCACCGTTGCCCGAAACGTTGTTCCCAGCCTCATTTTCGAAGAAAAATGGTCCAATGATGCCACCACTCCACAATCCGCACCAAACTGTCACTCTCTGTGAATGCATTGGCTTCTCGACAATAACGTGCGGGTTTTCCGAGCCCCAGATGTGGCAATTTTGTTTGTTAACGTTGCCTCCGAGATGAAAATGCGCCTCGTCATAAAAGATGATTTTTCGTCCAAAATCGTTGTCCAATTCAAGCTGCTCTAAGGCCCAAACTGCGAAGCGATAACGAAGCGGATGGTCGTGCGCCTTCAATTGCTGAGTCAATTGGACCTTGTAAGCGAATAATCCGAGATCTTTGTGCAAAATTCTCCTCAGGCTAGTGCGTGAAATGTTGAGCTGTTGAGATCGATGGCGAGTTGATGTTCGTGGAGTGAGTCTCACACTCTCGGCTACAGCAGCCACATTCTCGTCTGTGCGCACCGTACGACGACGGGGACCATGAGTGTTGTCCACTAATATGCCAGTCTCACGAGCTTTCTGCACAAACTTGCGTACAGCAGGTGCGGTAGGTGATTCATTTCGGCCAAAACTTCTTTTCAAAAAACCCACTCACTTTGGAAATAAGTTTTCACTCACTTTGGAAATAAGTTTTCACTCACTTTGGAAATAAGTTTTCAATATTTCTCAATGTTGTTCAAGTGTAAAGTGACTCATTTCGTTCTGCGGAGGTATGATACTGACTTTCTGTCAAGATTTCGAGCGGGAAACAGCTTTCGCTGTCAAAATAACCTATGATTTAAAAAGAAACCACTAGATGGCCCACCCTGTATACTCGTATGTTTATTGAAATTGAAAAGTTCTCTTTTTATTTTGGATAATTCGCATATTACACTTCGTTGGCTCTCGGTACACTGCCTCTGGCTTTTCTTTGTCTTCAAGAACAAAAAAAAATCAGAAACGACATTAGCTAAGAAATGTACGTCCCACTTATATTTAAGACGTGTGATATTAAAATTTTGAACATAAAAACGCTAAAAAACAAAACAAACAAAAGTCTACGGCAGCGCCTTATATTGAGGTTTTGGTTAATTGGAAGCTTTAATCAAAAATCCGTTGATGCACATTTTTTCAGTAACGTAAATATATTAATAAAACACGAAAACAAAAACTTTTTATAGCAAACTTAAAGAGAAATCCATAAAAACTTAAAAAATTGAATGGACAAAAGTCTACGGCAGTCAGTGCTGGCAGACTTATACACAAAAAATTTCCAACTAAACCTAACTGTATTTCTTCGAAATGTGTTTATTTGATTTTACTGCCATTCAGTACATGTGCGGCTGCAACTCTACTATAGGTTTATCGCTAGTTTCGAACTGTAAGGGCCGCAAAATGTCATCGCGAAAAGAAATTTCTAGTGATGTCCGAAATTTGATCGTCCAGTATAAAAAACTGCTCGGAAATTGCGAAATAACTGAAACTAAAACGAAGTTCTGTTTATACCTTTATCAAAAAATTTTAAAGCACTGGTTCCATTGAAAATAAGCCGCGAACTGGCCGACCGAAAAAGCTTTCACGCAGAGACATTAGTTCAATTTGAAAAGAAGTGAAAAAAATCCTAAAATAAGTGCTCCAGATTTGGCGAAATAAGTAGCTGCGGTAAGGAAAAAGGATGTCCATGCAAGAACAATCTCGAGAGCATTAAATTTTATTGGGTTTCAAAGCAGAACTTCACGTAAAAAAACCATTAATATCCGCAAAAAACCGACTTCTGCGGCTAGAGTTCACCAAGGCCCATATCAACAAGGACAATGATTTTTGGAATCGAGTAATTTTTACCGATGAGTTTAAATGCAACATGTTCGGGTGTGATGGTCGCATTAAAATATGGAGAAAAAAGAATACGGCATTAGAGACCAAAAATTTGATTCCTACTGTCAAGCACGGTGGAGGTAATGGTATGGTTTGGGGAGCCATAGCTGCATCTGAGGTCGGCAGATTGGCTTTTGTTGAAACTACTATGGGCCGCTATGTTTACAAGAACCTGTTGGAACAACATTTAAGGGCATCAATTGAGAAGTTATGCCTTGGAGGGAGCTGGATTTTCCAAAAGGACAATGATCCGAAGCACACAGCACTTTTCGTCAAGAACTGGTTGTTGTACTATGCTCCCAGGCAGCTGAGTACGCCTCCCCAAAGTTCGGATTTAAACCCAATAGAACATGTATGGGAGCTTCTGGAGCAGAAAATTCGGAAATGTTGCATAAAAAATAAAAATTTGTTGAAGGAAGCGCTCATTACAGAATGGGAGAAAATTACATCCGCAGAAACTGGTAATTTAGTCGGATCTATGCCCCGAAGACTGCAAGTAGTAATTGATGCTAAAGGGGGTCCAACCAAGTATTAAGCCAGCAAATAATTTTAAAAATTCCGAAATGTTTAGTTGGAAATTTTTATTGTATAAGTCAGCCAGCACTGACTGCTGTCCATTCAATTTTTTATGTTTTTATGAATTTCTCTTTAAGTTTGTTTTGAAAAGTTGTTGTTTATGTTTTTTATAAATGTATTTACGTTACTGAAAAAATGTGCATCAATGGATTTTTGATTAAAGCTTCCAATTAACCAGAACCTCAATATAAGGTGTTGCCGTAGACTTTTGTCCGCCACTGTATATATATACATAAATTATATATAGTGCGCTGCGCACTTTTTTTTTAATTTTATTTCTTTAGATATTCCTTCTAAAATAGATACATTTAATCATTAACACATGTAAAGGCAAAAGAAACAAGACTTAAATTTATTAATTTTTACACTCTCGCAAACGTGAATTGTCTGGTCTCATTCTGTTCATATTACTGCAACTTTACTGTACATTCTTCCCGGATTTCAATTCATTCAAATCCATAACATCTACCTTATTTTAATTTTTCACTTAAACCATCTATCAACAAATTTTACTACTACTACTACTTTGCCTTAACCCCTAGCGGGGCATAGCGCGTCAACTACTCCTGCGCGCCATCGTACTCTGTTCTGGGCAATGGGGCGCAACTCCCCAAAAGACTTACCCAGTACCTGACACTCCTTTGCCACAGATCGACGCCATGTGATTCGAGGACCCCCTCTTGGTCGGCCTTGGCTGGAAATGGGGTTCCATTTCATGGCATGCAAAGCAATGCAGTTATCACTCTTCCGCAATGTGTGACCTATCCACTGCCATTTTCATCTGCGTATCAATTCGTCGATAGGCATCTGACCCGTACGCCGACTTAGCTCTTCATTTGATATTGTTTCGGGCCAGAAAATTCTTAAAATTCGACGAAGACATGAGTTGACGAAAACTTGCAGCTTTCTGGTAACTCCTACGGAAACTTTCCATGTACTGCTCCCATACAAAAGTACTGAGAGTACCAGGGAGCGAAACAGGCCCAGCTTGGTCTTGATGCTGAGATAACTGCCCTGCCAGATTTTGGACAGCATGCCGTATGCACGTTTAGCCTGGTTGATACGACGAGCGATGTCCTGCTCCGTGCCACCATTTTCGGCAACAATGCTACCCAGGTAGACGAAGTTGTCCACCTTCTCCACAGGCTGCCCATTAATATTGATGGCAATAGGTGTCGGATTTCTTTTTCGCAACGGCGGGCTAAGAACCTTGGTCTTGTTGGTATTAATCTTTAACCCAACCTTGCTTGCCTCCCTCTCGAGATCTAACGCCATTGCGGACAGATCCATGATTTTGTGGGAGAGTAGGCATAATTTAATTAAAGATCAATTACGAGATGTATTCTAAGTCGAGATTAAAATATTTTCCCTGGTTGTGTATTCAATCTAAATATTTGTTCGAATTGCTTAACATCCACTAATTCCCATGATTTATCATCTTGTAGATAGGCATAACGAACACGTACTAACACAGACGACAACAAGACGCGTTTGATGCATTGTAATCGGTCGGCAAAAATAACTACCCGTGTACAAGATACAATCCAATGGGAATAAAATTTCACAGGCAGGCAGGCGCCAGACTTATTATCGTCTTGCTAAGACCGTTTTTGTTGAGAATAATTATTTGGGCCGATCCCGGCGGTACTGCAATACCGGGCCAACCCGCGACAGAGGTGGAGCAAGCCCCTAGCACTCCGTCAATTTCCAAAAATCAGTTTAACATTTGTTGTCCCCCTATGGGGGATCTATCAGATGTTAAGCTGATAAGAACAGATACTACACTTTGATCTTAGCCATAAGGCCGAGAAGCGATACCGGATTTCAGTATTGCTCGGGTATTTATACCACTCACTTCACTACACGGGTACGAATTATATTTCAACGAAAAATTTTTTTGTGTGAAGCCGCATTAAAGATTCAAATTAATTTCGTTGGTAAAAGAGATGCTACCGACCGTGTGTACTGTGTACTATGCGTGAACATGAGGCGGCGCGGCGTACATTTGTCGGTGCATAGTTAGGCACACCGGTGTGCTGGAGAAATACGGACGAGATTTAAATTGACATTTGATTGAATGTATTTTAGGACAGGAAAGATGGACAGAATTAACGACAAATGTTGTATTTTGTATTGTAGAAGATAACGTAGGATTAAAGAGAATGAATCATTGAAAATCGAACTGTTTCTATTTTCATGCCTGTTTTTCAATCTCCACTTGTTTCTTTTTATTTATAGGACCAAACAAATATCTTTGGTCTAAACTATGGGTCAGCACATGAAGAATTGAGATTGTATTCTCAGCCCGGAGACTTTTTACCTATTTTCCATATAATATTGCCACTATAAGTGCAAAACGCATAAGTGCAAAACACGCTTGAGTGAAATGGAAATGTATGGCTGGCCCATCATAAACACAAGCAAACCGCAACGGATGAGTGCAATGATTTTTCGCATGCTCATGTAGGTCAGTAAAATAAGTCAATTCCTGGGCCTTAGAGAAAATAATTATGAAAGATCTGGAAATAATTTTTACCTATTTTATAGATCATACATAGGTAAACTTAATTTTTGGTAAGTGAAAATCCGAGAAATTTGAACCCTTTTCTTAATATTTTCCTTATGTGAGCAAAAATGCAAAAATATCTGTTTAGTGATTTCAGCCTTATGGCTTAAGCTAGAAGTTTTGTTTTAGTCCTTAAATACTCTAGTTTAAAAAGACATTACCGAATATTTTAACAGACTAATTTAGAAGATATTTTGATAAAAAAAAACGGTATAAGCCAAACAAGCGATTTTTTCATGATGGCGAGGTCCGCAGTAGCATTTTAAGCTTTGCAAAATCGCACAAAAAAGCACATTTGTGCACACATATTTTTATTTTCCTCAATGCTCTTAGGATATGCGGTAGTGATATTGGTCGCATGACTATTTTGAAACAAATTCTTGGCATGCAGATCTGCGTAGGATCAATCAAGATTCGCAATTTTTTTTTTAGAGTGTCGGCAGCATCATAAGCAGGTGTTTCAAAAAATCCCCGAATACATTTGATTTTTTTGTTTTTTTTTTTTTTTGTAATAGTATTGCGCACCACAAATGATGATTTTTGTGAAGAAAAAGGGGGAGGGGGGGGGAGGTGGTCTCGAACGATTTTTTTCCCTTTGAGTGGTCGCAGAAAGATTGAGAACCTCTGCCCTAATACAAATACGCTAATGTTTACCTCTTCGGTTTAACCACTGCCGAAGATTTTGCCTTCGTTGACTACATCATCATGATGTCATTAATAATTTTTGTATAAAAAGGCAGTGGTACTACCAATACCAACACAAACGTACAAACCCAGCCAACACTATTTCTTCACTCACATATGACACACTGAATTAGAACTGAATGCGGAAAATGAAACTAAACACGTAGTGCACGTAAACCAGACTCGCAGCCATCAGTTACCAAGCACTGCCTACTTTCGATAGTAACGCACACAAGCAAGTCAGTCAAGCATATTGACACGCTCGGTGGCCGTGTTCGTTCGGTCATCGCTCAGCGATCTCGAAAGTGGAGGTTCCATCCCACTGTGACCCGAGCTTGTCAGTACAAAGAAGGCGTGGATAGGAGGTGTATACTAGCAACTGGACGTCTGAAAAATAGATATGCTATCGAAACGTTAACAAGGTATAGATATTTGCCAGAGATGTTGACGCGCTCCCCATGCTCCTGGAGGGGTCAAGGCAATTAACAAAAAATATTGACGAAGGCTGCTGACATTTTCGATCAGCTGAGAGCCGGCCTGTACTTTTAGATGGCAGTGGTTTAACACGATACACACACGCTCCAGTTAACCTCTCCGGTTTACACTAATTGATACCTCTCCGGTTGCATGTACAGCCTGGACGCCTGTGCAGGTCTGGACGCCTGTGCGTGCAGGTCTGGACGCCTGTGCAGGTCTGGACGCCTGTGCGTGCAGGTCTGGACGCCTGTGCGTGCAGGTCTGGACGCCTGTGCGTGCAGGTCTGGACGCCTGTGCAGTTATGGACGCTTGTGTGGATATAGCAGTACGTGATAACACACACGCTTGCGTATAACTGTACAGGTGGACTATGCATGTAAACCTCTCCGGTATACCGGAACGTATATGGCCGGCCTTAAAGATAACCCTTTACCATAATGTATAATTTATTATAACCTGTCACATGCCAACATTATTCATAACAACACTTTCACATTTTTCTCTTTCTAGCTTTGTCTATTCGGATCACACAAAGGACACCATCACCATCCGTCTAGGATTGAGTGCATCCGACGAATTGCTCTCTCAACGTACAACCCTTCTGGAACGTTTGAATATCGCTAAAAATTTCGAATTCAAAATACTTCAAATGCCCGACTACATTTCACCCGAACTGTTAGCCTTTGTACGTATCTTCAACATGAATCTGGATCAATTGAATCATTGGATCAATTCCGAGCGTGCAGCGGACCTTCTTCATTTGGATTGTGCTCTCGAAACTAGTCTCGAATCGAAAACGTGGATCTTTTTACAAACACGTCTAACGCTTCTGCTTAAAGTGTTCCCGAGCGGCGTGGAGGAGGACGAAACGCTTTTGTCGAATCATGCGAAAGGACAAACCAAGTTGGGTCATGTGAAGGCGATGCTTTTGCAGTATCGCATTCTCGAAAAGAAAATACTCGCCAATGCATTGGAATATGCAAAGCAACGAACAAAACCTTAAAGAGCTATGAACAATAATAATATTTTGCTTGTATTAAGTATAAGTAATTGACAAACAAACCAATATATTTCTCTTTTTTTATTGCGAAACATTATAATAAATAAGTAGTCGTCAGTTTGTTTTTGCATTTGTATGCTAGCACATTGGTAATTATGCCCACATGCTTATTGAGTGAGCAAATGAACAAATAGTATACGAGTATAAACATAAATCAATGAGCTTCAGTTGGAATCCTCTCATTGTACATTTATAATCATCTGAATATAAGGATGCAAGCTGCAATGCTTACTATACCACAGAATTTTTAATGAGGTTTTTATAAAAATTGCAATGATGGCTGGGTGAATGTAAATCAATGCGCCTTTGATAAGTCGGTTCATTAACGGCTTCCTTCAAATCTTTTCCATCACGAGACTTACATGGGATATGGATGCTTTAATATATTCAGGGTAGGCACTATCAAGTTGCTCTTTTGAGTGAGATGTTTATTTAAAAAGCAGCATGAGTCTTTTATTATACTTACTGTGTTGTAAAAGGGGCAACTAAAACGTCCGTTAAGCTGGCATCCCCACAACGAAAATTCGAGATGTGACACATCGCATAATTGGGTCCTAATTATGCTTTCAACTCAAAAATTTAGTGCTCCAGTCGAATTGCCACAATCGAGTGTCTTATATGAGGATGCTAGCTTGACGTTACGCAGCACCCCCGCTTTTTTAAAACGCATATAATAATTTCCAAATAAGCGTATAATGAAAGTATTAATTAAGTGCTAATTTGGTACTCCATTTTCTAATTAAGTGCTTCTGCAGGAGTAACAGAAATGATAATTTTTATATGGGGGTGCTGACTTGACGATACGCTAGCACCTCCACTTTTTTAAACCGCATATATCAACTTCCAACTTTAATTTGATGCTCTATTCCCGAATTAAATGCTCCTAGAGGATTGGAAGGATTTCAGTTTTTACATGGGTATCACCCCAAACTATGACGGCACTGAATTATCCCTAGCGGAATATGTCAAACTCCAAATAGGTGCTAACTAGGCCTATTTTCGAATTGATTGCTCCTACAGAATTTTCCGAAATGATAATTTTAATATGGGCGTGCTAGCTTGGGGGCGACTGGTAGCGCAGTGTATGAGGTATTGAGGCATCAGTCTCATGTTTGACTACCGGCGTTTCGGGTTCGAATCCTGTCCACGAGGACATTCGTGGCCATGGATGTACAGGACGTGCATGCTGGCAACTGCATTCTCCGAAACCAGTTTATGCTGTCTAAACGTCAACTGGGTCACATGGAACAGTTGACGCGCTATGCCCCACAAGGGGTTAGGGCAATTGAGAGAGAGAGAGTGCTAGCTTGACATTACGCTAGCACCCCCATATAAAAATTATAATTTCTGCCATTCCTGCAGGAGCACTTAATTCGGGAATAGACCACCAAATTAACACTTAATTAATACTTTCATTATACGCTTCTTTGGAAGTGGGTGGTGGCGTAACGTCAAGCTGGTACCCCCATATAAAATAATCAATTGTGATCATTCGGCTGGTGCACTAAATTTTTCAGTGGAAACCCTAATAAGCACCTAATTATGCGATATGCCTCATCTCGATTTTCCGTTGTTTAAAGAAGTCGGGGTACTAGCGTCAAGCGTTCACCATATAAGATACTCAATTGTGGCGATTTGGCTGGAGCACTAATTTTTAAAGTTGAGAATCTAATTAGCACCTAATTATGCGATATGTCACATCTTGATTTTTCGTTGCCAGCTTAACGGACGTCTTTTTACCCCTGATTCTAAAAAAACTGGTCTCGCTTTGTCGGTGTCTTTCAACTCCCCACAGTGTCGTATGTCGTATACATCCAATGCTTGATGAAACATGAAACTCATCGACATGAACGCTATTATCATATGCATATCATTTCAGATCCAAAGCATTCATCTGAATATCGTCATTACTACGATAATTCATAAAGTTAATTTTCATACTTATCCATAGTGCTATCAATTCCGAACAGTACATTTCCACTCTTTTCGAATTATCGGGACGCGTCGCTCATCCGGTTTATGTTTACGAAGGGAAATTCGATAACACACGTTACCTCACCAGGGTACTACGAGTAGCTATAGCTCAATTTTCTCAATATTATTAAACGTACCTCATATCATGTAGTATATTACATAAAATGGTCCCGTTTTTCATGAATTGAAACTTCCCGGCTTCGATTATTCTCCTGTTCGTCTGAGTATGTTTTATGATGATGTTGATGATATTGCAGCAACGCATTGTCAATACGGAACATGCAGTTTCAATTAATCAATTGATTAGCTATACTCGTACGTATAATATCCAGTGGCGTAGATAGGGGCGGGTGGGGGGATTACAGGGATCTGGAAGCAGATCTTTTCGTGGTTCGTTATCAAACAAGTTTAGTATATTACTTCCCTGGGTGATTTTCAGCACAACCCGTTGACTGGTTTTTGCAATCAGATTTTTTTGGTGCCGCAGGACCAACAGGGCCTTCTTTGGTATGAAGCGAAATAGAGTGCAAACTTAGACAACATGGGTACTGCCAGTATAGAGGTAATGATTGATTTGATTGGATTTTGGATGGAAATTAAATTCAAATATATTAAAAATATCACTTCGAAACCATCCATCCCATAGAGTAATCGACTTAACGATATAGTCTACATTCTGTATAGGTCCTCGTCCTCGTAGAACTTCCGCAAAAATATAGGTAGCGATGATGTTATGAAGGTAGCAATCTTTTTAGTCCCTTTTTTGGAGGAAGGGAATATGTCGGGCCTGACTTCTTTTGTAGCTTCGCTTGAAAAATTGAAGTCAATGCAAAATTAGAGGTAAAAGCTCGAAGAGGATATGAAACCTCCTCTATAAGGGATTGGTGGCAATTCTGCCAACTTCAAATCTTGTTCTCTTTAATCTGTATACAGTTCCATTCTCAGTTTTTTACTGGTTTTCAACCTTTTCATATAACTTTAGTGTCACTTGACAGTTTAATCTTACACGTAGCGCGCTGTTTTTATTTATTAATGCATACGAGGGCTGTATGATGGCTGCCGCGCTGGTTCTCTTTTTACTAAAAGCCTCTCCCCCATGAACACTATAAAGAGCCCTTCAAAAGAATTCTAAGCGAAACAAGAAGGACTTTTTGCGTAGATTCACCATTGTCAAAGGGATATGCCTCAAATATTGTCATATTGGGATATTGTGGGTTCGGTAATTGAGATTTGGTTAACTAAGCATTTTATTCAGAAGATCTGCCCACCCATGACTACTTTTTGGTTTCAAACTCGAGTTTTGGCTGATGGTAAAATAATATTCATCAAATAACGAGGGCATCTCACCAGTACTGACTATTTTAAGGTTTGACTATCGTTAGGCAAAGTAAACCATTCTAAAAAAGACCACATTTAAAAATTAAACGATAATTGCATGATATTTTTCTACAATGTTTTTGCACGGACTTTCTAGACACCCTTATTTTTTACTTTTAAATAAATATGTAGGGCATTCCAGAAAAAAAAAATTGCCATTGGCGCTCGTTTCCATAACGTTATCTTGCCTTCCTTTAGGTTTTATTATTTCACGTACAGCTGTTGGCTCATCAGATCCCAAGACGTGCCACCAGAGGTAAGAGTGTAACTAGAGGTTATAAAAGTAGGTGTCATTTTCAAGTACTGTATTTAATGCACAATTCCTTCAACTTCACAAAAATCAGTAGAACTTTTTGAAGCTAAGAAGTCTTAAAAGAATTGAAGAACAAATTCATTGACAAGAAAATTATGTAAATATTTACCAGTATCTCGGCTATCAAAAGCCAAATCCTTCAGAGGACACGCAGGCTGATAAGTATAAGTAACTACAAAACTAATTATCTTGAAAAAAGATGTATGTATATTCGAAATTAAGTATACGCTAATGGAAATGATCGTCAACTGAAAGCATATTCGGTGATGTTCAGTTGCGCTGATGGCGGAAAATTACGCCTGATAATTGATACTACGAGTATCTAACCAATCAAAGGCGAATGGAGTCTTCCAAACTCAAAGAAAGAACCGTTAACCCCCTTCTTTATTCTAAAATTCGTTTTAGAATTAACAAAATTGGTCACGCTCAAAGGCGTGATCTTCAAGCGGTCTCGAATAATACAATATGATTGACGCGTTATCAAGCTAAAGCTGCTAGACTAAACCCCTTCTCTATCAACGCCACTGATAATAACGAATTGAACGGGCCAGTTCGTATAAATTATATTCGTAAACTGACACAATACTCATATAATCCCCACATCAATTTGTCCTACACATACCTCTATAATAAAATACGAGATTGCAATTAACTTTATTTTAATTCAGTTCTGTACATAGTCAATCAATAATTGTAAATACACACAAATATCCGATAAAGTGCTGTTTATTCTTTCTTTGTAATTAATTGCACTAATTCAATGAATCAATCTCGATTATAAATTAACGATGGATGGAAATATGAAACAAATAGCATGATTTTATTTATTTAAATATTAAAAATATTTCATGGATAATGGCGTGAAAATAAATATTCATGAAGTGTTTGTAACTAGAAATACAACAAATGAATTGTCAGTGTAAAAGAAATATTATTGTAGAGGATATCATTTGTGCCAATGTGCTAGAAAGTTACAACAATTTTGTATGTTTTTACAATGAAAAGTAATTTTAATTTAACAGTGTGTGTTTTGAATCAGTAGACGGCAACTGAAATATAGTACTCGTAAAATTGTGAATAAATTAAAGGGTGTGTTTTTATTGTTATTGAAAAATCGGGAAGACGGTGAGAGAATATACAGGACCAATAAGTGCATAAATCTCACGCATTAAAAAATAAAAATATAGGAGTAAAAATTTTACTCCTAGATATTAGATATTTTTTATACTACTTAATATATGTACACTCAGTTTTTTTTTATCTATTTCTTTTTTTGAACCATCTTGTTTCAATGTAAATTTGTAAACCGCAAGTGCTCTCGCAACTTCTATACTCAGCTTCATTTCCGCCTTTGGAAAGCACTTTCTCGCTCTACTTCCAACGAAAATGATCGAAAAGGATAATTAAAATACAAAATGCCAAATACCGTTACAAAAGTGCTGTTAGATGTTTGCTGTAAATCAATCTTAAGTTAATACCAGTGTGAACGCTGAAAATCTGAGTGATTTTCGGGAATTTTTTGGAAGAAAAGTACTCAATTAAATGTTTCGCAAAATTAAGAACATATTTGGCTATATTTGGTCTATATTACATATTTTGTTTATAGAAAAGTATTGGGATCCAAGCGACTTATGCGCTGGACTCGGAAGCCCACAATTGATGAAGAGCAGGCTGGTTTTCGATCCGGATTCTCTTGTGTCGATCACATTAACACCTTGCGAAGCATCCGAGGCAGCTTTTTTGTTGAGCAACCGATCACTGAAAAGCTCGAAGATCATCGTATGGCTTGGTATTACCACGTTCGAGGGCGTCCACCTGAGAACCCTGTCATGAAGGCACTATCAAAGAAGAAAGAACACTTCGCCGCGGTCTTGAATCGTGTAATGTCTGCTGATGTTCCCCCTCATATAGATAATTTAGCTAACCATCAAAATGTGCGTATACGGTCCACTGCCCGACTAAAGACGAAATAGGCACTGCAATTATTGCACTAAAACGAGGAAAGGCCGCCGGACTCGACGGTATCCCTGCCGAACTTTATCAAGCAGCGCCAAGCGTAACTGCCGATTTGCTGCACCCGCTTGTTGATAAAGCGTGGAATACAGAGACCTTTCCCACTGAGTGGAAGGAAGGTTTGATCATCAAACTTCCAAAGAAGGGTAGCCTCACAGACTGTAATAATTGGAGAGGCATTTGTGTGCTTCCTGCCGTTGCCAAGATAATAGCTAAAATCGTCCTGGAAAGACTAAAGGCCCACTTAGAAAGCACAATTGATGAAGAGCAGGCTGGTTTTCGATCTCCTATGTCGATCACATTAACACCTCGCGAATCATCATCGAGCAATGCGCTGAGGACGATTCTCCGCTTTATTTGCTTTTCATCGATTTCGAGAAGACTTTCGATAGTGTGAACCGGGATTCTATATGGGTGGCCTTGCGCGAGAGAGGCATCCCTGAGAAGCTTGTGGCCTATTATTAGGGCAACCTATGACGGCGCGAAATGTCGCGTTCTGCATAAAGGTAAGGTGTCGGGGGACTTTGAGATTCGCAGTGAAGTTCGGCAGGGGTGCATCCTCTCATCGATCCTATTCCTCATTGTGATTGGCGATGTGTTGCATGCAGCCCTATCCGGACTAGACAAAGGAATTCAATGAACTTTGACATCTTATCTACAACATCTTGACTACGATGACGACATATGCCTACTCTCCCACAAAATCATGGATCCGTCCGCAATGGCGTTAGATCTCGAGAGGGAGGCAAGCAAGGTTGGGCTAAAAATGACTACCAACAAGATCAAGGTACTTAGCCCTCCATTGCGAAGAAGAAATCCGACACCTATTGCCACAATATTAATGGGCAGCCTGTGGAGAAGGTGGACAACTTCGTCTACCTGGGTAGCATTGTTGCCGAAAATGGTGGTATGGAGAAGGATATCGCTCGTCGTATCAACCAAGCTAAATGCGCCTACGGCATGCTGTCCAAAATCTGGCAAAGCAGTTATCTCAGCATCAAGACCAAGCTGGGCCTGTTTCGCTCCCTGGTACTGTCTGTGCTTTTGTACATGGGAAGTTTCCGTTAGTGTTACCAGAAAGCTGCAAGTATTCGTCAACTCACGTCTACGTCGAATTTTAAGAATATCAATATCAAATGAAGAGCTAAGTCGTCGTACGGGTCAGATGCCAATCGACGAATTGATACGCAGATGAAAATGGCAGTGGATAGGTCACACATTGCGGAAGAGTGATAACTGCATTGCTTTGCATGCCATGAAATGGAACCCCATTTCCAACCAAGGCCGACCGAGAGGGACTCCTAGAATCACATGGCGTCGGTCTGTGGCAAAGGAGTGTGAGGCGCTGGGTAAGTCTTTTTGGAGTTGTGCCCCATTGCCCAGAACAGAGTACGATGGCGCACAAGAGTAGTTGACGCGCTAAGCCCCTTTAGGGGTTAAGGCAAAGTAATAAAAAAAAAATTCCTCCACTGCTGCCATGACTCCGGCCGATTGAGTAGCTAAAACCGAAAAAAGAAAAAATGCCGTTAAACTGGAAGGTATTTCCTGTACAATGACGTAGGATTTTCGAAAAATATCATAATCTAACAAAATGGCGTAGGTACGAAAGAAAAGTCTGTTTTCTTGCCAATAAAATGGTCGTTTTTTCAATGCCAAGTCGTCAGTTTTTATCCAATCAAAAATATCCTACGTCATTGTAGAGTAAATATATTCAGTACAAGTTTCAAGTCAATCGGACAATTGCTCTTTGAGTTACGATGGTAGCAAATTTGAAAAATCTCATTTCGAGAAAAACGCGTTAAAGATTTAACTAACGAACTGCGTTGAACGACTCCAGAATACCTTTTAAATGGCAACGCTGTTTTCAAATGGCCGTATACCTAGATAATATATTTTACATATTGTATTTCTAGCTTAAATAGTGTCCCCTCATAATTATGTACAGTTTATGATGCCGAAAGATTCAGGTAACAAACAACTTGACTGGATTAGCAATGGTCAGCGACCACTGCCCTTCCGGGGGACGCGTCCATGAGGGGGACTATGGAAGAGGACTTTTGCAGAATACAATATTAAAAAATAGAAATAAATCATCATAAAATATGGTTGAACATTGGTTTTTTCTTTAGAGTTTGTAAAATTTGTATGAAATACACCGTTACGTTGGAAATTGAATTAACCCTGCCAGGGTTATGAAATTATTCTTCAGCGGCAAACAGGTTTCGAGATAAAAGTCCCGTTCGATTCATTCGAACAAGACCAATTTTCATACAAAACTACTGACCGGCCTTTGATTCAGGTCTCGTATGGGATCACATCTAGATCAGAGTTGAATTGGTGAATTGGTTGAACGTCAACTTTTTCTCGGCTATATCTCACTAGGAGTTAAGACAAAGTATTGTAGTAATATGTAACATATCATGCATTTCCGGAAAAATCACTTTTCCGAAGCTCTAGATGGAGTGGAAAAATTTAACCGCTTTGGATACGCCATTTTACCACGGAGGACCGGACTAATTTTGCCTATTGTACATTTTGAAACACTTTATTTGAATAATTGCTGGTTTGCGGCAAATTTCCAAATATATGGATAAAACTCATGATCCAACAGAAAAAAAAGGAAAATAAATATGTTATACGCGGGCAGAATTGAACTCGTAACCTCTCTACCCCACGACCTACCTTATCGGATATACACTTCCAACACGAAAATTCCGAGTTCGATTCCCGCTGGCTTCATTTTTTTTTCTTGCTTCTATGTAATCCACACGCGAGGACTCGAGTCATAGCTTTTTTTTAATCAAGTCACTTTTGTGTAAATTCCAGGTTTTTTCAAGGTAATCCCAGACCAGGATGGCCCGATAAGATTTTGTCTGTGGTCAACCTCTTCAACTACATATACAGGGTGCCCAATTCATGATGGTAAATATTTAAATGGTAGATAGTATGGCTCATTTGGAGAAAATTAATATAACATGAACCCTCTACCTTTAACCGTTACAGAGTTATAGCATTTTTAAAAAATACTGTCCAAACCCTTGACTTGTCCAACAAATTCAAAATTTTCTAAGCCCCCAATTATTCGACCCAAGATTTAATCTTACTTTCTGAAACTACATAAAATTTCATATAAACTTTTTACCGGTTAAAAATCACCGTTATTTCAAAGATAAAACCGTTCAAACTCTGAAAAAATTGTGAAATCTATTTTTCATCAAAAATCCAAATGATTATTTCGTAACGGTACTTTGAACTGACAAATCTGCAAAGTTGACAAAAGTTGCCCCATTATGTTATGTTTCGATGGGCGTATAAATATTAAGGACTTAGATTTGAAAATTTGCGAATGTGACGTTTTAAAGGTAAAAAACGCGATTTTCATGTACAGCAAATCACATGATATGAACAAGTATGTACTAACAGTGCCAAATTAATGTAGCAAAAAACTTTACATTGGAAATGTTTCTGGCCAAAAATACATCACAACGTACTTGCTAAGCTAACGGTTATTTTAACAGTAAATGCTTGTTATTTCTAAATCATGCTTGTATTTACTCGCAAGTTCTTCGACACGCCAGTTTCAATTGTTTTACGTAAAGTCAGTTATTATTACATAATTAATCTGTTGTTATTGTACAAATATTATACCAGGTAATAATATTAATATTGAAATTAATGCTATAATATTATAACTTCGTCCTTTGGTTGGTATAGTGTTGCTCCCGATTAGTAGATATGCAAAGGGCATTATACTGATGGTGAATACGCCAATATGGTGTTTGTATATGGCGTTGCTGGAGGGAACGGATGCGAGGCAGTTCGGGAGTACAGTAGACGCTTCCCACATAGACAACTTCCGGACAGTAGGGCGTTTACTAGAACGTTCCGAATTTTAAGAGAAACGGGAAAAACGCCTAACCACAACACCAACGATCAAAGCGAACGCTCGACATGGAATCAAGACGAGATGCTTAGGCACTTTGATGCGAACCCCGGTTCGAGCACGCGAAGGACTGGACTTCAACTGAATGTCCCGCGTATGGCGGTTCAGCGGACACTCCACGTCGACGAACAGTATCCGTATCACTTAGCACATGTTCAGGATCTATTACCTGCAGACTTTGAAAGGAGGACGACCTTCTGTAGGTGGTTTTTGGATAAAACTGCAACAGATCGGCATTTTCCGAGGAAAGTGTTATGGACGGATGAAGCAACATTTACACGGAGTGGCGTGTTTAATTCGCGGGATACGCATGTCTGGGCTCATCAGAACCCCCACGCAACTCGAACTTAACTTCTAGATACCAGCATGAATTAAGGGTGAATGTTTGGATAGGTGTTCTCGGGGACCACCTTTCCGATCCCATAATTCTTCCTGACCGATTGAATTCATCCGCGTTTCACCACGTGTTGGAGACTGATGTCGGCCCGAATTTGCTCGATGGTATTGCGATTGCAGAACGACCTGAAATTTGGTGGCAGATGGACGGATGTTCTGCCCATAACGGAAGAGTTATCATGGAGTTCCACGAAAGTGAATCGGACGATACGGGCCTATTGTATGGCCTGCTAGAAGTCCTGACTTAACTCCTCTTGACTTTTATGTTTTTATAACGAACCCATCACGTCGCGGGAACACCTGATTCGGAAAATTGAAACGGCATGCAGCGATTTGAGAGAAAAGAGGGAAGAAGTTCTCCGGGCTGTCGCATCAGTTGTCAAAAGATATCAAGCTTGTATTCAACACGAAGGAGGACATTTCGAACAATATTTCTCGTTTTCACTTTGGATGTGATTTGAATTCCTTTGTCACTAGTTTTACTATTTTTCTGCTATTTCGTTAACTAAAAAATATAACATAAGTAAAAATTTTTTGAAAATAGCGTAAATGTGTTTTACTTGAAAATCGCGTTTTTTTACCTTTAAAACGTCACATTCGCAAATTTTCAAATCTAAGTCCGTAATATTTATTTAGTTCAAAGTACCGTTACGAAATAATTGTTTGGATTTTTGATGAAAAATAGATTTCACAATTTTTTCAAAGTTTGAACGGTTGTATCTTTGAAATAATGGTGATTTTTTTAACCGGTAAAAAGTTTATTTATATGAAATTTTATGTAGTTCCAGAAAGTAAGATCAAATCTTGAATCGAATAATTGGGGGGAATTTAGAATTTGTTGGACAAGTCAAGGGTTTGGACAGTTTTTTTTTAAATGCTATAACTCTGTAACGGTTAAAGATAGAGGGTTCATGTCATACATTAATTTTCTGAAAATGAGCCGTACTATCTACCATTTAAATATTTACCATCATGAATGGGACACCCTGTATAAAAATCTTGAATTGTCTGTCGCCTTTCCTTTTTAAGCTGTTCGAGAGTGTCAAAAACCAGTTAACAACACTGGATTTTCCCATTTTTTTGAGAATTGATTTACCATGTGCACGTTCAAATGAGTAATATTTTCTTTAGAAAAGCAGGCCATCCGAACTGCATCCACCAAAATCAACATAATCATCCAAACTCAGCACCATAGTAACCATTTATCCGACACATAACATATTATCCAAAAACAAAATATCTTCAGTACAAATCGAATTCTAAATGAAGCCTCTAACTGAACAATTGTGTTCATTGTCTGAATATAAAATGGGAGCCAACGAAGGAAAATTTAAAACCAAAAAGACTCGTCGTTCGCATCGTGCTGGCTTAACATTTCCAGTTTCACGCGTTGATCGAATGCTGCGAAAAGGAAGATACGGCGATCGGATAGGTTCGGGAGCTCCTGTTAATTTGGCCGCCGTCATGGAATATTTGACAGTTGAAGTTCTGGAGTTAGCCGGAAACGCTGCTCGGGAGAATAACAAAAGGCGGATAACTCCAAGACATCTTTTTCTGGCCATTCGAAATGATGAAGAGCTTAGTAATTTTCTATCTCACGTCACCATTCCGGAAGGTGGTGTTTTGCCAAACATTGAACCTGTTCTATTGTCCAGACTATCGAGTACAATAATAGCGGACTAAATAATGTTGATTTAAATTGTATGTTGAAGAAGAGATGACTTAATAAAAAAACATTTTTTTTTCAAGAGTAATTGATTTGATCTCTGTATTCTACGATCATGTTCCATTTTGATTCTCATTTTATGTTGAATACAATATAGGGCGTACTTTAAAACTCTGAAAGTGTGCTTTTGTAAAAAAAAAAACCTGAAGACCTCCCAAAGCCTTCCACGTCTTCCACAAAAATTTTGACTTGAGGGAAATATCTGCCCCTGACATTTTTTCTTTTTGTATAAACGAGAATCCTTCCTGAAATAAATGATGCCAAGTTAAAGTGCGCCTTCTGTTTCTTACTTAAATATTTATATTATTTACTTGCTATCATTTACAGTTTGATTGAAATTCGGGAGACCTTAAACACGATTTAATAAAAGAAAAGCGAGACATCTAAACTTAAAAAAAGAAACCTTATTGTTTAGGTATCACTCTTCCAAAGTTTTATTGTTTTATCATTTTCCAATGCTGCCGAAGCTATAATATTCTCTGTTGGATGACACGCTGTGCAAAGCACGGTATCGGTGTGTCCTTGTAGTCGTTGAACAACTTCTTTGCTTTGCAAATTCCAAATGTAGACCATGTTGTCTTCGCTACCCGATACAATCCACTGTAAAACAAACAGAACATTAGCGACAATTTTTTACATTTTCCACACAATGACTATCACAACACACTCACCTTTCCCCCCGTCACTGAAAAGTTGGCAAAAATGCAATACTTCTCATTCGTATGTCCGGTGTACGTCTTCAAGCATTTCCCCTTCGAATAGTCCCACAATTTCAGAGTATTGTCCAGCGTGGCGGCCAAAATGTACTTTCCATTTGGCGAGAATTTTACAAAACTCACAGGCGGATTGTCATTGTCGATTAGAGTTTTCAGACATTGTCCACTCGCTGTATCCCAGATACGACATAAACCATCGTAACTGGACGATACAATCAACGACCCGTCACGATTGAAATGAACCGCCGACACGGGATCCGAGTGTGCCGGCAACGTTTTCAGACATTTACCGGTTCGCACGTCCCAGATGCGTACACTTTCGTCAAAACTGCCCGAAACAATTAGATTGCTTTGTGGATTGAAATTACAACAGAATACATAATTGCTGTGTCCTTTTAGCGTTTTCAGGCATTTGCCGGAGCTCAATTCCCAAATCTTAAGGGTTTTGTCGTCGCTGGCGCTGACGAGTAGACGACTATCGGAGGACCAGGCTACATCACTAATTCCCAGTTTATGACCAGCAATGGTTTTCTCGAATTTACCATCGTACGCTCCCCAGATTTTGATGAGTTTGTCGGCAGCTGTACCGGAAAACGGAGAGAAAAAAACAAAGAAATTGTGATTAGTGGGAGAATAACGACTATATTTTTGTAGAAAATAAAGTTATGTATCATCATCATGGCGCAACAGCCCGACATCGGGCTCTGGCCGCCTGGATCGTTGTTCTCCAATTATCTCGGTCACGTGACCGCGTCCTCTGAACTTGGAAACAGTGGTTGCTCGGTGTCAGCATATACAGAGCTCTACCAACGAGCTTTCGGGCTTCCTCGCAGTCTCGCCCCGTCGTCCGTTTATTACTTGTTTAGGCATGCGAACATCGTTCATTCGTTGTACATACCCTGCCCATTGAAGACGTTGTAGTTTGACGATTCTCGAAACTTCCAGCTCATCGTACATTTCATACAACTCATGAGTGTACCGGATGCGCCATCCATCTCGATCGTAAACTGCTCCGAAAATTCGCCGAAGGATTTCCCGTTCCAATGGGTGTGCATGTTTTCGGAGGCTTGGATTAGGAGCACTGGTCGTATGATGGTTTTGTATATGCGGAACTTCGTGTTTCTGTGCACATGCTTCGATTTCATTATAGGGAGGACGGAGAAGAAAGTCTTATTTGCTAGCTGTATCCGTCGCTTGATTTCGTCAGTTTCGTTGGCGTCCTTCGACAGATTGCTACCCAGGTATGTGAAGTCGTCTACGAATTCGATGCTGAGGTCCCCTCCTACCTTGATGCGCGATTGTGCTGGAGTCCTGAGTTCCTCATTGCATTATTATTTTTGTTCTGTCCTCGTTAATGCATAGTCGGAGTTTTTTTTTGCAGCGGTGTCGAGAGTATGCAGAATTTCTTCTATGTCGGTCAGTTTTCGGGATATGATGGTGATGTCGTCTGCATACGCTATCAATGGTGTCGACTAGATGGATAACGATCCGCTGGTGTCCGTAAACATTACCCCAATGGCTTATTCAAGAACTAGGTTCAATAGCATCGGAGCCAGTCCATCGTCCTGCTTGAAATCAGTACGTGTTTCAAAAGGATCAGTCAAACCTGTTCTGGATCCTGACCTGTGCGACGGAATTGGTCATCGTCATCTTAGTTAGTCGTACTAGATTTGCTAGTATACCAAATTGAAGCATGATGTTGTACAGTACACCACGATCGATACAGTCGTATGCTTGCTTAAAGTCGACAAAGATTTGGTACATGTCAATGTTGTATTCCCAGCACTTTTGCAGGATTAGCTGAACCGTAAAAGGATGATCGGTTGTGGTTGTGCAACCAGGTCTGAAACAGTCTTGATAGTCGCCACTGATTCATTCGGCGTACGTTTTATTCTATTCTTCAGAATTTCGTCAATATTTTGTAGGACGTACAGACTAGTGAAATACCTCTGTAATTCTCACACCGCAATTTATCTCCCTTTTTGTGGATTAGACAGATGATGCTCCTGTGCTAATCCTTTGGGATCAGCTCATCCTCCCAGATTCGAAGAGAAGTAGTTGATGTATGGCCAATCAACCCGTTCCACCGGATTTTAGCAGCTCAGCTGGAATTTCGTCAGCGCCCGTCGCTTTATTTGGTTTGAGTGACCGCAAGGCGAGACCAACTTCGTCTACTGTCGGAGGCTGTGTAGTAGGGCCATAATCAATAATAACGACATCGATTTGGGCTTCTTGTATGGGGACGTTAGATGTTGGATTCAGAAGGTCTTCAAAATAGGACGCCCGTTTATTGATGCTATCGGTGTCGCTGATGATGTTTCCATCCTTGTCCTTACGGAGACTACTCCTGGGTTGATACTGGTTTGCCTTAACCCCTAGTGTAGCGTAGCGAGTCAACTACTCCTGCGCGCCATCGTACTCTGTTCTGGGCAATGGGGCGTAACTCCCCAAAAGACTTACCCAGCGCCCTACACTCCTTTGCCACAGATCGACGCCATGTGATTTTAGGACACCCTCTTGATCGGCCTTGGTTGGATAAGGGGTTCCATTTCATGGCATGCAAAGCAATGCATTTATCACTCTTCCGCAATGTGTGACCTATCCACTGGCATTTTCGCCTGCGGATCAATTCGTCGATTGGCATCTGCCCCGTAGGCCGTCTTAGCTCGTCATTGGATATTGTTTCAGGCCAGAAGATTCGTAGAATTCGACGAAGACATGAGTGGACGAAAACTTGCAGCCCTCTGGTCACTCTTACAGAAACTTTCTATATACTGCTCCCATACAAAAGCACAGACAGTACCAGGGAGCGAAACAGGCTCAGCTTGGTATTGATGCTGAGATAACTGCTTTGCAATATTTTGGACAGCATGCCGAATGCGCATTTAGCCTGGTTGATACGACGAGCGATGCCCTGCTCCGTACCACCATTTTCGGCAACAATGCTACCCAGGTAGACGAAGTTGTCCACCTTCTCCACAGGCTGCCCATTAATATTGACGGCAATAAATGTCGGGATTTCTTTTTCGAAATCGCGGGCTAAGAACCTTGGTCTTGTTGGTATTAATTTTTAGCCCAACTTTGCTTGCTTCCCTCTCGAGGTCTAACGTCATTGCGGAAAGATCCATAATTTTGTGGAAAAGTAGGCATATGTCGTCAGCGTAGTCAAAATGTTAAAGATAAGATGTTCAAAGTCCATTGGATTCCTCTGTCTAGTCCGGATAGGGCTGCATGCAACAAGTGGGTGCAGCGAATCGGCAGTTACGCTTGGCGCTGATTGATAAAGTTCGGCAGGGCGACCTTTCCTCGTTTAGTGCAATAATTGCAGTGACTATTTCCTCTTCAGTCGGGGCAGTAGACCATATACACACATTTTGATGGTTAGCTAAATTATCTATGAGGAGGAACCTCACCAGAGGTTATACGGTTCCAGACCGCGGCGAAGTGTTCTTTCCATCGTCTCATTTGATCTTCTTCCAAGTAGCTTTCCATCACTATCCTTCACCGGATGTTGGCTCCTTGATGACACCGTATACGGCGTTTAAGTTGTTACTTCTTGCGGCTTCTCCGATTAATCGTAGACCGTTTTCATTGCATTCCTCATGGAGGCTATGTCCTCCAGTGTTTCCCCGATGCCAACTTTTATTTCCAACTTTCGCATTAAGATCTCCCAGCAGTATTTTGACGTCGTTTGTTAGAAGTGAATCGAACAGTGTCTCCAGGCGGGCATCAATTCGTCTTTCACTGCATCTTCCTTAACTTCAGTCAGGGTGTGCACGTTGATGAGCGAAAGGTTGCAAAAAAACGAGTCTTAATGCGAATCGCATACAGCCTTTATTAATAGGTTTGAAGTCAATAACGTGCGGCTTGAGCTGCTTGCTATGAATGCAACGGGCACCGAAATAAGCCAAATATGAAAATAGCCATGCACATGCAGTGTCCAGACCGAGCGAAGCGAGCGTTCATGTTTGTTTCACAAGGTTCAACCTTGTCCCCAAACGATGCCGTCTGAAGTAGTTAGCGAATCCATTTTTTTCCTCCTAGTTGTTTAATCAGTTATTCTATTGTTTACTGTGTAACAAAAGGTCTGTTTACACTACTTAATTGTGTAGTAAGACGGATAGAGCATCGACGACATGTCTATGATATGTTCAGTCTTCTATGTCTGATTTTCATAGTGTCGTGATGTGAATTTTATGCTCATTAAGTTTTACTTACTAAGTACGTAGTTGTTGTGTTTGGTTTTAATGCATGGATTGTGGTGGATTTGGTATTTTACGGTGGATGACCAGTGACATTTTGTAATATTCTTCATTGACTGGAATCGTGTCGTGAACTAGTTTGAAGTCGGCACACCTGGTAATGACGATCCTCCCAGGCAGGCGGAGTAAGTGGTTTATATTGGGATCCACAAGTGGGATGGTGACCCTCCCCTTGGCGGCATGTATTACTTCCGTAAGAGATAGTGATGGTGAATCCTCCTATTTCCAAGAAAATGTGCGTACTTAGATTAGGTTAGGTAATCTGGCTGCCATGACAAGCACAGCACACTTAGACCATAAGCTGGTCCATTGTGATACCACAGGGTCCTATATTGACCCCCATCACCCCAACTAATTTTTGAACCAACCTGACCTGGTGATAAAACGGAGGAGGCGGTCGGTCTATATTGACATTCACCAAATCCTCCAGTTCTGAGAAAAAAAAGGAGCCAAGAGTTGATTTCCTCTTACTTGCCAGGGCTGGACAAGAACGGAGGAGATGGAAACAACTCTCCTCCTCATCGACGTCTCCACAGCTTCTGCAGAAACCATTAAAAGGAAGGCGAACCCTCCTAGCATGCTCCCCAATAACGCAGTGGCCAGTAATTACTCCCACAAGAGAACTGACATTCTGTCTTTTCAACGCTATGAGTTGGGATGAGCGAACAGGGTTTAGACGAGGCCACATCGATCTGGTTGCATGACATGTAATACCACTCAACCACCTAGCATTCGCCTTATTAATAGCCTCAGACTTAAAGTATAGCCTACATGAATTAATAGGCAAACAAATGTTCGCATGTTGCTGCTGAATCACGCCCATTGTCCCCTGCCTAGCGAGCTCATCAGCGTGGAAGTTTTCACCAAAGTCACTATGCCCTGGAATCCAGCACAAGACAATATTAAAAAAAACCCCTGCCTCAACGAGAGTCGAGCGGCATTCAGCTATTATCTTAGATGTCAACAGTGTAGATTCCAGCGATCATATTGCGGCTTGGCTATCTGTGTAGATTGTGATATCCTTATATGGCACGCCTCAACCAGATAAGGGCCTCCAAAATCGCAGTAACCTCCGCCTGGAGGACACTACAGTGATCTGGAAGACGGAACGATAAGCTTAGGTTAAGCTGATCGCAGTAGACTCCTACTTCCACCCCGTTGTCAGTCTTTGAGCCATCCGTATAGATGCCTACAGAGCCCGTCAACGGAAACTCGCCATCAATCCACTGATGACGAGAGGGGATTATACTTACGTTCTTCCCGACAATGAGTTTAGGGGAAGTGTAGTCAGTGCCAGCATGAATTACCAGGTGGTTCAAGACCACCGAGTGGCCGGTGCTCAATAAAAACCAGTGCCCTGTTTCACGAAGGCGGATGGCAGTGCAAGCAGCAAGCTGCTCACCAAGAAAGTCCAAAGGAAGCAAGTTAAACATAACATCCAAGGCGGCAGAGGGAGTACTTCTCAGGGCTCCACTAACGAGCAAACAGGCCAGTCTTTGCACTTTATTCAACAAGCTACACAAAGCCGCCGTCCGAAGAGCATTCTACCAAACAACAATACCATGCAAGAGAATAGGCCGTACAATAGATACGTATAGCCAGTAGACGATCTTAGGTTGAAGACCCCAACTACTTCCAATTCGGCGGCCCACCACAGACATATCGCAGCTGAATCGGCAGTTCGGCGAATATTAGTGTATATGTACATATGATACAAATGCAATATAAGCATTTAAAAAAATTGATTCTTATTTTTTCACCCTTACAACTGAATCGAATGTTTACAAATAGTAGTACTAATGGACAAAAGCACAGCACAATTGAAATCTTCTCATTAAAAGATAACCCACTTCCTCTGTCTTAGCCTTTGAAAAAATAGCTCCAAGTGAGAGCATTTGTTATATGATCGACTTCCAACGTTCAGAATGTTTATTAAACAATTACAAAAAAAGCAGACAGCAGACAACCGCCTTTAACTGCACGACAAGCCTCATAAATCACTCAATTAGTCAGCACTCAACAATGAATGGAATGTATAACAAATCGCTCCCAGCATTTGGACCACAATCTGTGCGGTTCAGTCGGGTAAACAACTTGCTTCTAAACCGCCAATTTAATGGTTTCTAGCACGATTCTGAAAACCCCCTTTCCAATCCCTCGTGCTTACCCCCCAGATCCAATCAAATAAAACTGTTACCGAACTACTTACACGAACTGGCAAGCCACTCTCCATTTGGACTGAATTTAACGGCTGAAACTGCTTTTGTGTGACCGGCCAAAGTAAATTTCAGTGTATAGTTGGGTTTCTGCAAGCGGGAAAAATGCACAATTAGCAAAAAAAGTATGGTAAAACCGGGCAACGGAGTCCGGGCAACGGAGTCAACCTACCACTGTTGTTGACGACTTGTTGGACTGACTATTGGCGGACAATGTGTTGGGACCGGATGGGGTACTCTGTATCTGCGGCTGATGTACAGGCGGATGCCCGCCATGGCCTACACCAGGCCCCATCGGAACCATACTGCACTCTCAGCTCCGCCCGGGTGGTACGCAGAAGGAAAACACCTAACCTCACTCAACGGATCGTCTGTTCTCCGACGCGCCTACGAATACTCCCAACAATTTTACACTTCTTCGCCAATTTTCATGTAAAGCAGAGCTTTACAATTGCAGAATTCCCCTAAATCCGCAATGAAATACACGCTAAAAACACCAATAATACACCACTTGCACGAAAACACATCAAGTATGGCGCGTCCTTTCTTATTTTCATCAAGTTGGCACGACAGGCACGACATGACAAGACGCAAAAGGGACGGTCTTTCGGCGAATCTTCAGTTCAGTTCTGAACTCTCCCCACGACAAGCAGCTGATCGCCGTCTTGTCGAAGCGAATTGTCACTTGTACATTGTGCTGTCAGAAAAATGGCTGCTCTCATAAAAGGCTTGAAATTCGTGCCACAACTGACCAATCGTGGTTCAGGTGTGGTCTATATTAGCGCCCGAAACCGTAAGTATCAGTCTGGATTCATTTAAATTTGTTTCGCCGACAATTCCAGCGGATAGACTGCTCAATAAGTGGGCTTGTCGCACGTTTGTTTACGTAACTCCTGCCGAACACTGCACATCTATGTGTCGGGATGAATTAAAAGTTTCATTTGATTTTGTCTGTTTTCAGATTGGAATAAGGACTTCAAGCCGGCGCCAGTCCCTCAGACCAAAGAGGAACGAGATGCAGCTGCCAAAAAGTACAATTTACTGCCCGAAGAGTATAAACCATACGCTGATGACGGTTTTGGTTATGGTGACTACCCCAAACTGCCCGATATTGGAGCCGAATCGAAAGATAATTACTACCCGTACGATTATCCCGAGTTGAGGAGAAATCATGGTGAAACTGTAAGTGAAAAAGTTAATGTGAAAATGTGGATGAATAACGCATAGACTAGGAACCCTCTCAGCAGTATATAAAATTAGCAGAACACGGTTTCTCTATGGAGTCAGGGGTGTAGGAGACTAGGAAAGCGCAGGGTTGTTAATTGCCTTGAGGTGCTGATAGACCTTCTCATGAGAATGGTATCATGAGACTGATTACATTCTCGAGAATCATCTAAATAGCAATGAAAATTAATTCTCATGGAAAATTTGTAATGAACCATATTCTGGTCTGGTTGTGCTGCTTCCACCGGCAGATCTATGGCAGCACCTGATGAGTAAGGATCTGTCGGTGGTACGAAACCAGAGGCCGAGGATCCCATTACACCTGGACCCCAATACGAGCGCAAGAGCAAGCAAGCCATCTGCCAACCATCCCATCCTTATCGCCTCATTTTTTTTTATTCCTCATTTTTACCTCCCTTGTTTGTGTTGTCTTCCCCAGGCCTATGAATTTTTGTTAATACGTAAAGGACAGGGGCAACGGGCGGCGAAAACCCCGCCCACATCTCCGGAACTGAGCTACAGCAAGCATAGGCCGCTGCTTAGCTCGTTGAGGAGCCTTTTTCTTCGCCAGATGGCACGGCCCGACGGTCAATTAAGCTACCTTAGGCTCCGTCCCCACGGGCATCTTCGGATGCCCACCAAACCGTCCGTTACAAATTCTCCGTTTTCATGGGAATTATTCTCATCATCGTGTAAGCAGATAGCGTTGGAGTATTCTCATGATCACGCTCGGTGACCGTGGTCCGCTCTGCCTGTGGATATAAACACAGTGCGGATAAGAGGTGCATGCTGGCAACTGCACTTCCGAAAAGTAGATATGCTATCGAAACGTCAACAAGGCATAGAAATGCTAGAGATGTTAACGCGCCCATGTCCCTGGAGGGGTCAAGGCAATTAACAACCATTCTCATGACCGAAGTTTATTCTCACCAGCTATTCCTGAGAACAATCATTCTCACGGATGGTCTTTTATAGAAGTTTAGGTTCTTTTCTCTATCTCTCTCTGGTTCCTGTTAACCCCTTGTGGGGCATAGGACATTAGCCACGCCGACTTTCCACCTCGTCCTGTCCGCCGCCATCGCCTTCAACTGACGCCACAATTTGTCTGTTGACTTACCCTCGACCTCAACTGATCTTCTCCAGGTGTTTCTAGGTCGTCCAACGCGGCAACTTGCATCAGTTCCCTGTGGATTCCAGTCGAGGGCCTGTTTAGCAATGTTTTCCGGCCCTTTTCGAAGTGTGTGACCTATCCATTTCCACTTTCGCCTTCTTATGGAGGTGTCTATCCTGTCCTTGCTAGTAATGAATAGGAGGCCATCGTTAGAAATGAGCTCCAGCCAGCGCTATGTACCTCGAAGCGATCTGAAAACTTACCCTTGTGTAAGACGTGACATTGGGCTCCGCTAAAGGACTCCTTGATGATGGATATGATTTTATCTCCTACGTAAAGCCTTCCAGATGTATTCCCGGTCAACGCTGTCAAACGTCTTCTCGAAATCGAATGGGGATCTCCATTCTGCGGATTGTTCAATAATAATTTGTTTAATCGGTAGTGATCGCAAACGGATTTTGAAAAAAAAAATAATCATAAGGGTCCAAAAACACAGGAGGTCAAAGTTTATTTCATCGACTACAAACCTGTTGGGTGTTATTTTAAATTAGCACTTTCCATTCCTGGCATTTTTTCCGATTCGAAGTAGCTACGACGGATTGAGGGGCGAAATAGAAAAAACAAACAAGTATTTAAAAAAGTCTTGCACGGTAAATCGGTCAATATTAATTAAATGAATGGTAACACTTCTTTTTTTTTTAATCACGGGCAATCTTGCCGGAAGTAACTATTAGGTGGTTGTTGTTGTAGTAGCAACGCCTACGGGCGTTGAGGAGGTTTGGCAGCCTTTGGCCGTTGATAATGATCGAGCCACTCCGGTGCTGCCGCTGGGATCGACTTTAAGGGGGTGGTTTGGGTCGCTGACTGCGAATCTTTAAGTCATAATCGCAAAAAAAAAACATCTCAATGAAAATAGGATTTCCATTCTGGAGTGAGCAACCCCAATTTTTTTTTTTTGCTTCAGATTCGGAATTAGCGACCCAAAATTACCTTGTAGTTCGAACCAGCCCGATCGGACGAGTATTTCCCCATGAAAACAGAGTTGCCATTCTGGGGTGGGCAACCCCAAAGAAAATTTTTTTTTCTGACTTCAGACTCGGAATCAGCGACTCAAAATTACCTTGCAGTTCGAACGAGGACGATCAGACGAGTATTTTTGTTTTTTATTCCCCATAAAAACAGCCAGGTCGGACGAGTGCTTCCCATCAAAACTATATCGCGCACGTCTGTTCCTCTTGACGGTCCGAACTCAACTCCTTCCGAGCTAAATCGGAATACGCCCCTGGATAGAATAGCTACGCTATATATAGTGCATTGTACGACACGGGTGTGAACTATTTTCTAATGAAAATCTTTCTGATTAATCACACATAAGCGCATAACTACCTTTTTTACCCATTCGCCGCATGTGCATCGCCCACTGTAGGTAGTCTTCGTATTTTGATGAATCTGGAGGCTTTCGGCTCGTCAAATATTTCGTACAACTCAGATAGATATATGAAGGGTGGGCCGTGGATCGCGTGATTGTGTTGAAACCACAAGCACCGCGACCTTGAGTTTATTGTGCTCCGAGAAGCTGAACTAGATCATATGATCCAGTCGACTCATCTCGATAAATTGACTGATCTGGTCAGGTTTAAGTCCTCCTCGGCCAAAGAGAATATTGTGCCGAAGCAGTCCGTGCGTCGTTCCGCAAGACCTTCGCACTCACAAAGAATGTGCTGTGTCTGTGAAGTCTCATCATCAGTCTTCGGCAGCTAGCATCTGATACTATACAGGTGGTTTTTAGGTGACCCCCCGGACGCGAGTGTGCCGTCAAAACTCCACAATTTATTCTGACTCTGTTTTTTGCTCAAATGCAGCAAAATGAATAGTGGGGCTGTCTCAGGCCTGGAGGTGCCTCCCATTGGGATATGGCAAGTACGCTTTCCCAGTTTCTTACTATATTTAGTTTCTGCAGTAGCAGAGTTGTATTCTACAAAACGGTTCTGTGCTGTGGAAGGAGGCTTTGGAGGCTCGGTTTGTTAGCCTATCTGCTAGCTCATTGCCTTTGATTCCCGAGTGACCAGGGACACAGTAAAGTGTAAGTTTATTGGTTGAACCCACATTATGGAGGACTTCTTGGCAGGCCAGCACCAGCTTTGAGTTGATAGTGAAGCTGGTAAATGCTTCGATGGCAGCCTAGCTGTCGGTAAATATTGCTATGTCCCAGTTTAAAAATAGCCAGCGCTAGCACAGACCTCGATGGCGTGTATTTCCGCTTGGAACACGAACGGCGTTTAGAAGCCATCTGTGAACCATTTGATTGTGATGGGAAGACAGTTGCAGCCGTCCGCCTTTCTTTGTCCAATCCCTGCTAAGTCATGATAAACACATCCTGCAAACCATCGTTCACCAGTTTTTTTTCGCAGAGAAGCAGGGGGGGGGGGGGGCAAAAAAATCATTTAAAGATATGCATGTAGACATACACATTCCCACTTCGATCGCTTATGTACCTTCATAAATTGCTCACGCTCACAGCTTATTTTGTTTTGCCCTCGATTATGCAATACTTGACAAAAGTTGCCATCGAGGGCCTTGATATTCGCTTATTTTCCTTCAGAAGAAAACAGCTATGGTGGCTCAATGGCTAGAGATTTGATCTCATAATTCGTGCGGTCTGGGTTCAAACTCTGCCACGAGCAAATATCTTCACCTTGATAGCCCTCGGTGAAACCCATAACCATCTACGAGTCCCTACATGCGCCCCTTCGGCAGCTAGTTCTACACACCGGAGCTAGTTCCACACACCGGAGCGACCCGTTCATCAGCAACGATCAAAGGCTTGTAACGGACGGTTTGGTGGGCATCAAACGATGCTCGTGGGGACGGAGCCTAAGGTAGCATATGACCGTGAAGGTCGGGCCGTGCCATCTGGCGAAGAAAAAGGCCCCTCAACGAGCTAAGCAGTGGCCTATGCTTGCTGTAGCTCAGTTCGGGAGACGTGGGCGGGGTTTTCGCCGCTCGTTGCCCCTGTCCTTTACGTATTAACAAAAATTCATAGGCCTGGGGAAAACAACACAAACAAGGGAGGTAAAAATGGGGAATGATAAAAAATGAGGCGATAAGGATGGAATGGTTAGCGGACGGCACGGATTTCCTCGCGTTCGCATAAGGGTCCAGGCGTAATGGGACCCTCGGCCTCTGGTTTCGTACCACCGACAGATCCTTACTCATCAGGTGCTGCCATAGATCTGCCGGTGGAAGCAGCACTACCAGACCATAATATGGTTCATTACAGGTGGTTCATTACAGGCTATCAAACACCTTCAACGTCAATTGGTGTTACTAATACAACAACAGTCCCTACATGAGTATCACTGAGGAATTCATCAAGCCAGCTTGAATGAATTCAATTTTTAAGGTGCGTTTTGGTAGACAGCACTCTGCGTCTGCGTCGATCGAAAAAGATACAAACACTGCCCCGTGCTCTATTGGTTGATCGCTAATCGCGAACAATGTGTGACGATCGTATGCCTAGCAAAACACACCTTTATTGCCCTAGGAGTGGAGAGCGATGAAAGTTAGCAAAATAAGTAGGCGCTTAATTTGTTTGATGGGAAATCTGCTGTAAATACTTGTTTTTTTTTTTTTTGCACAGTGGGTTAGCCTGCAATACATCGGAGTTAAAAAGAACGCGCCTAACGCTGGCTACACGCTATCGAACAGTTTTGTGTGAAGCGTGTGTGTGTGTGGGTTGAGCTATTCGAAGGACACTTGCACCATGTTCGTGTAGAACTAGCAGTATATTTCCATTTCACCGAGCGACGCATCGTGGTTCGCCTTTTGGCTAACAGTGGCTTTATCACCGTGACGTATAGAGTGAGCGAGCGTTCTAGGGCGGTATACCGAGGGTAGGAATCCCTCAAACTGCAGAGCTCAATTTAGAACCCACTAGTGCCAAAGACGCGAACCACTATGCGTTGCCCGGTCAACTACAATAGTAATGTTCCGAACTAGGAATCTAGAGGTTTTGAAACCTAGATTTACATAGATAAATCGAGGTTTAACTTAATGATCAGAGAAACTGGACATTCGCTTGTCACTTCGCCTTCCAGCCTTCTGTAGCGTTCTGCAGGCGGAGATCACTGCGATTGCCGAAGTTCTGACTTGGCTGGGTCGTAATATCATATCTGCAAGGAATATTACTATCTACACAGACAGTCAGGTGGCGATTAAGTCCTTGGACGCAAACCTTACTACTTCGGAAATCGGGGTGGTATGTCGCACCGCACATAAGGAGCTCGGTAACTTTTTCAACATCACTGTGCTGGAGTCCGGCTCACAGTGGTTTCAGCGGAAACTGCAAGGCAGACGAGCTGGCTCGGGCAGGTACGACCATTATGGACATGGGATGTTTCCGCAATGTCAAAATGCCTATAGCAGCATGCAAGAAGCTAATTAACGCAAACGCAATAAGCCGTGCTAATATCGGTTGGCTAAATGGTAATACCTGCAACGTTACAAGGCAGATTTGGCCGCACTTCAATCCTCGCCGCTCCTCAGGGCTGATGATGCTGGAGAGAAGGCATCTCAGAAAGATTGTGGGAATCATCACGGGGCATTGCCTATCAGGTGAGCATGCTAGGCGTCTCCGGCTTCCATACAATGATTTTTGCAGAAGCTGTGGGGACGAAGAAGAAGAGGAGACAGTACATCACTGTGCACCTACCCTGCTCTGGCCGGTAGAAGAGAGGATATTTTAGGATCTACTTTATTGACCTCGATGACCTGAAGGACGTAAATGCTGGTCATTTGCATTGTTTCATTGATAGATCCGGGTGGTTTGACGACTAGGCTCACTTGGCGTCTTTGCCCCTATGAGGTATCACAACGGACCCAGTGGTGGTCTATGTGTGCTGTGTTTGCGCGCAGCTGCCTTTTTAACCTAACCTAACCTAATAATAAGATGTTTCCTATCATATTTTTCTTTTGTTACATTTACACTAATACTTTCACATTTTATTTCAGCTCCATGTCGACGCTGATTTGTACGGTGAAGATCGCTACAGTCAACCGGACCGACCACGCTACGCCAATAGTACATATTTCTACAGTTTCTTTGGCGTGATGGCTGGCTGTTTTGCGCTATATTTCTTCCTGGAAGATAAGAAAATGTTCAGACCCGTTCTGCCGAAACAATATCCGTCAGATGGCAATAAGCATTATACATTTGAAACAAACTAATTTAGTTTAATTAAAAGCAATTCCTTGTTTTGCCGTTGAAATAAATGAGTGGGGAAGAAATACTCGAACAACGTGTTTTTGGCTCCCGTTATAGTGTGTCATGCAAGACTTTGTATTTTAGTGAGAGAGTGTTCCAACTGAGGTGGTCGCTCGCTTCCACCAAACAACTGCTCCATATTTAATAATTGGATGAACAATCGCTTGGTAGATCTAGAGAACGATGCGGGGCTTGGTCTTGACTGCATACTGCCTGCAAATACACAAATATATTGTAGCCTCGTCAGATGTTCTGCTCAGAGTAAGTTTCTGTCAACCGTAACTCCTAGGTATTTGACGTGTTCTGCCATTTTCAAGGTCTTCAACGGGCTGATTCGAAGAGCAGTACTCATTCTTGAGCTACACGCAAATTTTTTTTTATAGAGGGGGAAATCTCACTGGTCAGGAGACACTGCCGGCAACTAGTGTCAATTGTACGGCAGCGACTGATGCTCCTCTTTCCTCAGTTCCCTATGTATGTCGCATATTGTGCGAGTTACGACCTCCCAATTTGATTCAGATCTTATCGTGTGCTCTACTATGTTATGTAGATTGAGGTCACTGCCGAGTTCGACCTCCAGTGCTTCACGCTATCCTGTAAACCTTGGACATTGAAAGAATACATGTTCCGGGTCTTCCACTATTCCTGGGCACCTCGGACAGTCGGGCGAACCGTTCAGCTTGAATCTGCATATGTACTTCCTATATCCGCCATGTCCAGTAAGAACTTGGGTTAGATAGTTTTTCACCTTTTCATGTTTGCGGTTCAGCCACAATTCGATTCGCGGGATAGGTATATGTGTCCAGCTTGCCTTCGGAGTTTCATCCCATCGCTGTTGCCATTTCCTCAGAGACCGCACCTTTCTTATTTTTTGCGCGCATTAGATACGTCCAGTGGATCCATTGTGGAATCGGTCCATTTCGTCGGCAAGAATATCTATGGGGATCATACCTGATACAACGTATGTAGGTAGCCTCATCTGATGTTGTTGGGTATGCACAGCACACTCTTAATGCGATCCTTCGATAAACAGAGTTAATTCTTCGACTGTTACAGTCGTGACGAACCGACAACTAACGGTCCGGCGGGTATATGCCACGAATGAACTTTCGATTACTACTTGCTCTTGATCATTGTCATCTTAATTACACGGGCCTCCGCTCAGCTGATCGAAACTTCTATTTTGACGTCATTTCCGGCTTGCCACTAAGAACAACGATTAACTACCCTCCAACATAACAAGGAAGAACCTAGGAGAAGGATAGGTGTCACACACTCATACGCATCCGGGAAATTGAAGCGGGTGATGAAGGATATGGACGTCGAAATGGTCTCATCAAGGCGGAGGCAACAGCTCAAGACCAAGCTAGGGTCCACGAAGGACAAGAAACTCAAACATGAAGTAAGCTGCGTATCCAAGGTCTCATGTCCGGAATGTGACAAAACATACGTCGGGCAAACGAAGCGGCTAGTTTCCACGCGATGGGGTGAGCACGTGAGAGAGGCTGAGTCTAGCGTAAAAAACAACAAGGACCCCGCGTCGCTAAAATCGATGGTAGCGAGACACATAGCAGGAGAGGGACACAACATAACATGAGACAACGTGGAGATCATCAAAGCGAGTACAGACAGCAGGAAACTGGATGCACTAGAAAGTCTGGCCATTCTAAGGGAACCGGAAAACCAAAGGCTGAACCATGAAATCGGGAATCAACAATCAGGGCTGCTGAAACTACTGGCGATGGAATCACTCAGGAAGTGAAACGGGTTGTTTTCATCATTATTCTACCTGTGGCTCAATTTTCTTTTTTTCTCGATTGGGTTTTTTTTATTTTCTTCCAAAACATTTTTTATGTCATTAAATGGTATTTAGAGTAATATTACGTTTACACTATCCCCAGATTACTTCATCTGCGCCGGCTGATTTAATCTGGAACTGTCAAATACATACAATTTTAAACTCACCACACCCAGATTAAGCAGCAGATGAAGTAATCTGGGGATAGTGTAAACGTAATATAACGTAACGTAATGTAAAGTAATTAATTAATTAATTAATTAATATAGGTGTAGGTCTTTGTGTTGAGGAAAATAGTTGAATTGTACTGAAGAAGGACACAACTGGTGTCTGAAATGCGCATTTACAAATAAAAAGGAATCCCGTCTTAGGAAAAATCAACGTTTTTCATTTAGTATTGCTATAGGCGTGGAAAACATCAACGAAAATCTCTTGTGTATTACAGTATTTTTGATTTTTATATAAGTAGGAAAGCGTGATAGTCCTATCTCAAACTGACTTAAATCTAATAATGGCTCAGACTAATTCGTGCACCATTTTTGAACCACATGAATTCGGGCAACGGGAATCCCGTGATTTGCACTTACGGATTGAGAGGATGTGCGCTTCCGGATTGAGAGGATGACCAATAATTCAAATCATTCAAAGACATCATTAATTTCGGATATACGGGGGCAGCTGTTGGGCAACATGGAATTTGGGTGATAATATTTGTAAAGGTCGCCACACATAAACGAGCACAACCACAACCGAACTTCCATCGAACCATCAATTTCATAGAACATGCGGAAAAAAAATTCCCCCTATTTCCACCGTTCTATGATATTTGATGGTTCGATGGAAGTTTGCTCGTTGTTGTGCTCGTCCATGTGTGGCGATCTTTAGATTGAATTTTTAAATAAATCTTACGTTTCACTGCAACTGCGCAAAGAATTCTTGCGGTTGGACACAAGCTTGTAGGGACTAGGATCCTGTAATTAAGCGTGTTCGATTTCCAGCTTGACGAAACCGTGCGTTGTTGCTAGTAATATTTCACGAAAGGCGTTGCCTTCTTCACAGAAAACACTACGCGCAGCTGATACAACAGTCTTCTTCTTCTCTCCTGTCAAAAGCTGTCAAAAGTTTATATTTTATCAAATAAAAGAATTTTTATAAAATACATCTCTTATAAAAGTTACCTCATTACACTATAAAAGATCTTTCAAAAATATCTTTTATAAAAGATATTTGTTTAGTGCTGTTTAATTTTGCTCTATGACATTTTTTCCTACAATAAACGATTTCCGAGATATATGCAAAAAACGACCCACACTGTACTAATCTCGAATGATCGATGACAGTACAAATTGAATAGACACTAGGCTATTCTCGAGCCATCTATAGTCTAGAGCCTTCTCCAAACAGAAACATTGAAGCGGATTCTCGAACCTTCGTTGAGTAGTGAAACCCGAGACTCGAACATCTCGAAAAATTTAGAGTCTTCGCTAATTGACGAAAGCATGGACTTCCACCTATAAAAGGCAGATGTCACGGAACGAAGGAGCAGTCGTAAAGCAGTAGTGAAGAAGTAGTCATCGGACTCGACACTCAGTGGCGGTTGGATCGCTAAGGAAATATTCGTTATCTGCCGTCGTCGTGGTTATTGCTAGTTTTAACGTTTGTTGTTAGTACGCGTGTGTAGTTCGTTTTGTAAATAAAGTGTGTGTGTTTTTCAATCGAAGTGTTTCATTATTCAGCACAAGAATATCTAACGAACCTGCTTTGGTTTCGTGGTTTCACTCAACAGAGGAAACATTACAGTATTGTTGCGTGTACGGGGTGGGCGTCTTATACGACCCACACTGTACTAATCTCGAATGATCGATGGCAAGTACAAATTGAATTGACACTAGGCGATTCTCGAGCCATCTATAGTCTAGAGCCTTCTCCTTACAACCATTGACAACGAAGGGGATTCTCGAATCTTCGTTGAGTAGTGAAACCCGAGACTCGAACATCTCGAAAAATCTAGAGTCTTCGCTAATTGACGAAAGCATGGATCTCCACCTATAAAAGGCAGATGTCACCGAACGAGGAGGCAGTAGTGAAGAAGTAGTCGTCGGACTCGACACTCAGTGGCGGTTGGATCGCTAAGGAAATATTCGTTATCTGCCGTCGTGGTTGTTATTGCTAGTTTTAACGTTCGTTGTTAGTACGCGTATGTAGTTAGTTCGTTTTGTAAATAAAGTGTGTGTTTTTCAATCGAAGTGTTTCATTATTCAGCACAAGAATATCTAACGAACCTGCTTTGGTTTCGTGGTTTCACTCAACAGAGTGTGGAGGTATAAATTTTAAAATAAACTCAAACAACGAACTTGAGAACAACGTTTATTCGATGCCGTCCACGAGGCTGTCCAACATGAAGTGACACACTCTACTACACTCTCTTACAAGAACAAAAACATGGTTGTCAATTTCTACTGATGCTAATGCCATCTCTGAATATTCTTAGAACTAAAACAAAAACGAATTCAAATTCAAATTGAATATTTCTTACATTCTACATTCAGCCATCTTGACATTTGGCAATCGGCCTCGATTGTTCGAATATTTTCATATTGAAAGCGGCAGCTATCCCAGAATATCTTTTACTTGTAACTTGATGGTCTGGAATATCCTCCACTATATAACGATCATTTTGTAAGACTTTAGTTACAATGTACGGCCCTTTATACTTAGGAAGTAATTTATGACTAACTCCAGCTTCAGTTACAACATTTTTAATAAGTACAAGGTCATTTATTTTATATTTAAATGCAGGTTTGCGTTTTTTATCAAAGTTAATTTTATATTGTTTTTGCGCAACCTTATTATTTTGTATGATTAGTTTTCGAATTATCTCAAGATCGCGTCGATCACCATTTAAATCTTCAATGTAACTGGAAAGATCATCATTATTTTGTTTCTGGGCGATGCCGAAAAGAGCTATACTAGGAGTGGTATTTATTGAACGATTTATAGAGTTATTAAATACATATTCCGCTTTATCAAGGACATGATCCCAAGTAATAGCCTTCTCAATATCTATCATCTTTGCTAACATCGGAACTAACACCCTATTCATTCGCTCAACTTGGCCATTTGATTGAGGCGAATGAGTTGCAGTAAGAATGTGTTTAAATTTAAACCTTTCCGTGAAACTTATGAACTCCTTAGAAGTAAAACATGACCCTTGGTCTGAAATTAGACGTTTCGGAACGCTGTACTGCTTAAAATAATTTTTCAAATGGTTGGTAACCTCCCTGGTATTTGTAGTTCTAGTTGGATAGAATTTCACGAATTTTGAAAACGCATCTACAACAACAAGTATATGCTTAAATCCGCGTTTAGTCTTTTCCAATGGACCTATGTGGTCAATGTGAATTGTTTGGAAAGGACTCTCCTCCTTATCTATAGGGTTTAGAAATCCCTCTAATCTTCCACTTTTTGAAGAAAATGTTAAACACTTAAGACACTCGGAGATATGTTCCTTGACTTTAATTGTCATATTCGGAAACCAATAGTTCCTTTTTATCAATTCAACGACTTTATGGTGACCTAAATGTCCCATATCGTCATGATATCTACGAATAATATTACCTTCCATCCTCCCCGGAACGTAAAATAAAATTCTTCCATTAAATTTTCGATAGAGTAAGTCTTCACGTATTTCAAAATGTGGAGACTCTATATTTGCAATACTCTTTTTAACCTCGCCGATCTTTTCATCGCGACCTTGATGAAGAGCTAACATTTGGGCTAAAGAACAACTACTTAGCACTAAGATATTTTGCACTCTGCTTAGTGCGTCAACATGCTGCATGCGTTTGGATTCGCGATGAGTTATGTCATAATCATAGTTCTCTAAGAACAGTGACCATCTAGCGATTTTTGGATTGACATCCTTCTTAAGTAGAGTTTGTCGTAATGAATTGCAATCAGTTATGATTTTGAAATTGATTCCATGAAGATAGACGTGGAATCTTTTTATGGCATTCACGATTGCTAAAGCTTCAAGTTCAAATGAGTGATACTTTGTTTCAGCACTAGTAGTCCGTTGACTAAAATATGCAACTGGGTGGAATTTATCGTCCAGTTGCCTCTGCAAAAGCACCGCCCCATATCCGACTGCACTGGCATCAGTGTGTAACTCTGTATCCGCGGCAGAATTATACACTTTCAAAACGGGATCACTGATTAAGGCTAATTTCAATTGTTCTATTGCAGCCAGTTCTTTCTCTCTAATAGAGAATGTTACTCCTTTTTTTAGCTGGTCATACAAAGGCCCTGCGATGATTGAAAAGTTTTTCACGAATTTGCGGAAAAATGATGTCAAGCCTATAAATCTTTGCAATTCAGCAACAGAATTTGGTATCGGGAAATCTTTTATCGCTTCTATATGACGGTCTGACGGATGTATGCCCGACCTATCACAACGATAACCTAGAAATTCGATAGACTTTTGAAAAAATAAACACTTACTCGGTTGAATTTTCAAATTTAGTGTGCGAAATCGACGAAATACTAATTCTAATAGTTCAAAATGCCTTTCAACAGATTCAGTGGCAATTAGAAAATCATCAAAATATATTTGAATTTCCCCGGTAGATATCAAATCTTGAAAATTCTCAGTAATAAATCGCATGAATATACTTGGCCCATTACAGAGACCAAACGGCATTTTGTTATATTCATATTGGCCAGACGACGTTAAAAATGATGTAAGATATTTCGAACCTTCGTCGATGTCGATATTAAAATACCCATTCTTTAAATCTATAATTGAAAAACATAACTTATTACGTAATGAATCTAACTTGTCCTCAATCCTAGGAAGCGGAAATCTGTCTTTCACAGTGATCTTATTCAAAGCGCGGTAATCGATACACATTCGCACTTGACCGTTTCTTTTATTGATTAGAACGATTCGACTGGTACACGGACTATTACTTTTCCGAATGATGCGTTCATCTAACAATTTGTTTACCATTTCGGACACGATTTCTTTTTCCTTAATCGAAAACCTTTTCGGATTAACGTAGAACTTAGGTTCTTGAGATAATTCAATTGACATACTTTTCTTACTTATTTTAAATTCTTTTTCGACATCTTCATTTTCCATCATTTTGTTGAATGACTTAACGATGCCTTGATCTTGTTTATAATCATCATAGTAGGGACCTATTTTATAATAAGGAACAGTATCATTATCTTCCTTGACAATTATATTCATAATTGAATTAACTTCTTTATTCAATAGTTTTTCATCATTTTGTGTAACATTAATTAACCGTTTGTTAATTGTATCGATGACTACTCTGATTCTTGAATCTAATATGAATGATTCTCCCAAAATACAAGCTACATCGAATGAATTATTAGGGACTACATAGAACTCTATCTCAATAGGGTCATTATCATCAATAACGCAATTTAAATTTACTTTTCCGATAATATTTAGTACTGAGTTATTTATTCCCGAATATTTTTTATCGTCTCTATCTCTAATTACCTTAATAAGCTTCGGCACGATTTCGATTTTAACTAAATTGATCGGACTTCCTGTGTCCAATAACGTTGCAACTCGATGCATTCGTCCATTTTCATCGACTATTCGATTATCGATTTCGAACGACGACTGTTTCGAAATGACGCACTTGCACATGCACGTTTCAGCTCGATGACCAAATTTATTGCATTTGCTACACTTCTTTTGCTTAGCAGGTTCGGTACATTTGCTGGCAATGTGACCCGGCTTGTCACAGTTGAAGCAAACAATATTCGTACGCTGTCTCTCCATTGGTTTGATAGAAGTTGCTGAGATATTTCTTCCGGTGAAAACTGGCTGTTGACGCGCTTTATCTCGATCTTCTCTTACATTACTGCGATATCGCCGAATTGACAGTAGCAATTCACTTGTCGATTTTAGGTCCATTGTCGCTAAAATGGATTGAATGGATTGATTATTAATGCCTTTCAAGATGTACCTAATAATTGCAGCATCAGATAGCCTGCCACGACGCCCAATGGAGCACATACGATGGAAGTATTCCTCATAATCCTCGGAAAATTTCCTTTGTGCACCCATCATTTCAATATGAATGTCGGCCTCGTTTGAACTGCATGGGAAATCCCTGATGAGCCGCTCTGCGAATGCTTTCCAATTTGGGAAGGTTTCCACGAAACTGTCAACCCATATTTTGGCGTTCCCTCTCATGCGTGTCTGGACCGCATATACAAGAACTGAGTCGTCCCATTTATAGCATCTCGCAAGGCAACTCACTCTTTCGACAAATAAATATGAACTCATCACATTTGGATCAAATATGGGCAAGATCTCCATTACGTCACGCACTTGACTAAAATGACTCATCGGACCACCCCTATACTGGCAAGACGACGCCACATCCACACCACCAACCGGCCCTGCCTCAAAAGCCGCTCCGCCACCTTCAAATTCACGAGGTCTAACTTCGAATGACGCTCTGTCACATTGAGTTTTAAGACGCCTCGCCTTAAATGCCGTTTCGCTACTTTCAAATTCACGAGGTGTAACCTCAAAATGCGCTCCGTCACTTTGACTTCTAATACGCCTCGCCTCAAATGTCGTTTCGCTACTTTCAAATTCACGAGGTGTAACCTCAAAATGCGCTCCGTCACTTTGACTTCTAATACGCCTCGCCTCAAATGCCGTTCCGCTATCTACCGTATCTAGCGGTCCTTTGCCTTCCGGCTCGAACATGTCGACGGCGCCACGTGTTGCTTGGACGCCCGCCGTAGATTTCACAACGTGGGGCACACTTGCCTGCGCAATAAACCTCTCCATTAATTGCCGCAACTGGTTCACTTCCTCACGCAATGCGATCACTTCTTTACTTTCAGCATCCTTCCGGACAATATCTGGTTTGCCAGCCTCGCCAGCTCCTTTTGCGACTTCGCTCGATAATCTATCGATCAGAGTGCGCTTGCTTCCCTTCGTCGACAAAGAACGAACCTGCAGCGCCTCCCTCAATTCGCGCACTTCCATGTTGTCAATATCACTCCGCGACAGCATTACTTCAGGGTAAATCCCACTTCTGATTTTTGTGGAGGTATAAATTTTAAAATAAACTCAAACAACGAACTTGAGAACAACGTTTATTCGATGCCGTCCACGAGGCTGTCCAACATGAAGTGACACACTCTACTACACTCTCTTACAAGAACAAAAACATGGTTGTCAATTTCTACTGATGCTAATGCCATCTCTGAATATTCTTAGAACTAAAACAAAAACGAATTCAAATTCAAATTGAATATTTCTTACATTCTACAAGAGGAAACATTACAGTATGTTCATCTTCTAACTAGTCCAAACAAAACACCATAGTTCATTTTTGTGGTACCTGGTACCGACATTTCTGTCTAGAAAGTCGTATTGCAAATGCTGTTCGACCAACTCCTCTCTATATTCGTGGACAATCGTTTATTAACAACAGAATGGAAATTATTTCACACACGCCCTAGTAGTTCCGTAGTTCTCATTGCGCATTACCGCGTGATAACTGAATCACCGGATATCTGGTTCGTACCTCGACTATCTGCAATAATTCCATAACTCACCGAATTCAATTTGGTTCCACTGGCAACGCCGGTCTGCAACGCTTTCTGCAATCTGCAGCCGAAGACGTCGTCGTCGCATCGTTCGCAAGCATGCCGCTCGCCGCTACGAAACAAAAACAAAAGCCGACACAGCTGTGGTCCTCAAATGAAAACGAAACGCGAGCGCCGAGCAGTTCGTTCACGTTCCAGTTCCTTACGTTCCGCAATCCATTCTTGCAATTGGCGCTCGCTTGTACTCGAGGGCGTTTGGTCGTTTCAGTTCGGTTCAGTGTTCAGTTGATTTTGTTTAGTATCAGAGCGCGTGCGGATGGTGTCGGGGTGAGTGACGAAGTGCAGATATTCGTGAGTTCTCGGGAGTTCCAGTGCCACAGTGCGTAGACGAAATTCGTTGATAAGAAACAGATTTTGGCCGGCGATGATAAGCTCAACGACATCAAAGTAAATAATTTCATTGCGGTCCCGTAAACACGAATAAGCAGGCGGAACGAGCGGACGTTCGGCCAGTGTGTGGTGAAATTTGCGTGTGTGCGCTCAGTGTCCCGAGTGTCCGTTGCGAGTGCGAGTCCTTTTCGAGTGAAAACTGAAGTTTGGTGTGCAATTTCCCAAACGGAAACCATCGAACAACAAAGAAGAGATCGAAAATGATGGCGTCGTACTTCGAACTAATTGTCCTTCTGTGTCTGCTGCTGATTCCCGTCCTGTACGAAACTTCGCACGTCTTCCGCTACTATTTCAAGTTCTTGGTTTACTACCTGGTCGTGTCCATGTGCTCCATAATCCTAATCCCGGCGATGCTGTTCAGACCGTTCGACTGTCGCAATTTACTGTAAGTTTTCACGTATGCACTAGTACATTCCGTAGCCTTGACGGAGCGGAAGCATGTTTCCAGCTTTTCAATTTTTAATTTAATTTGGGTTTGTTGTGGAAGATGTCGGACAGTGGGGGGACGAATCGCGTACGCCCCCATTTGTAAACGCTTGAACGCTGTCAGCGTATAGTTGGGTGGTTGGGATCCCAATCGATATGCTGACTCCTTGAGTGTTGCTAATTCTCCGATGTCTTGTGATTGTGAGTTCAAGGTGCGCGGCCTTATGTTGGTGTGGACATAATAAAGGAAAGCGGAGGGAAAAGTGAAGAAGTTGCCGTTCACATTGCAGTTATCAGCCTTGGGTCCGACTCGACGCACGGTACGACCCGCATCCGTCCCATCAGCCCTTCAATTCCACAGATTGCAGCAGCAGCAGCTTCAATAAAGCATTCTCAGTCACGCTGGTACTCGTTCCCAGTGGCACAGCGACAGCAAGAATAGATCTTTGCGTGTCGTCACCCAATGCACTGAGATGACGAGGGGTTAGTGCACCGCATTGATGCAAGTGTACAATAATTGAAGGAACTGGAGACCTCATGCAGGAAGGTTCCATTTGTGCGGGATGTTTGCTTTTGCTGTCGGTCATTTCTGCAATTGCCCAAGTTTTAGGCGATTTCAGTTTCATAAAATAAAATGTGTTAATTGGGCGGTGGATCCTTTTAATGACTGAAAAACTGAGTACGATGGAACCGTACCAATCCACTTGGTTGAATGTTGACTTGTTTCTGGCCAATTCGTTCTGTACATTTGTAAACGAAGTCCTCCGCAACTCTCCCTAGACGCGGCGAATTATTTGTATGGTGATTGTTTGAATTTGCTAGTCACTGATCCAGGTCATTCGATTCATTCTTGAATTCTGCCTGCTTGTCTCGAACACGGCCAATATTATTTATGTAATTTATGGTAAATAATAATTAATTACTCACTTTCCAAACATAATTTCAATCAAATAAATCGGACAAAATTACCATAAGCCAGCAATTTTTCTAAACAATTTATTTTGAAAGTGGCTTAAGTGACTTTATCGTGGTGAAAAACAGTGATTTTTCAATAAATTTTTGAAATTGTTCATACGAAAAAATATAGCATCCGTAGATAACAAACGCAAATAAATCTTCTCGAAAGTTGCCAGCAAATTTTTAAACTTTATAAAACGCAAACCTTTAAATATTTCGATTTAAAGATAGTGACTTATGCCACTTCCAAAATAAACGGTCCATATGCATAATACCAACTATCATAACGGAGCACTATTCGTGGGAATTTTGAAGTTTAGGGGATCCTGTAATTTTACGACTGTTCTCTTCCACATAAAACACACACATGCACATGAGTAGTGCTCCGTTATGATAGTTTTTTTTTCCGAATCACAAGCGCAAGTCGCTCAGTCACGGCCTAGGAACTCACAGCCTAGCAAAACGCACCACTCTAAGTGTGAAAACTTATCGCATCAGACAAAACGTTTTTGTCTTTTAAGACAAAAGAACGTGTTTCATTGCAGCACACACCAAGCGAAACACAGTAAGACAAAACAAAACGTTTTTTGGTCTTGTTTCGTTTGGTGTGTGTTGAGATGAGACAAAATTGAATTTGCAACTTGGTTTAGTAGTACCTACAGTGGCCGACAAAAGTCTACATACGGCCCCTATTTTCGCTGCTTGACGAGTCCAACAGCTCTAATTGAAAAAGTAATGATGTAGTCTTGTTTATAATATATTTTTATTTATTTGTAACAAACAAATATTTTTTCCAATACAAACTTAACAATTTATTCATAAAAAAACTAAAAAATAGCATTGACAAAAGTCTACGTACGATCATGAGATCCACCAAAAACTTAATTAAGGAATTCACATTTCATTTCAAAACTTAATATTAATAGGGGTAAAAAGAACTAGGTTTTTCCTTATACTGTAAGCGTTTTTATTTGAAGGCATACAATTGTTTCGGAAGCAACGTACTTCCTTCATCAGTGCTTCCGAAACAATTGTATGCCTTCAAATAAAAACGCTTACAGTATAAGGAAAAACCTAGTTCTTTTTACCCCTATAAGCATCTGTAAGAACAATGGACACAAATTTTAATTTAATATTAATATTTTGTTGGCCCACCATGGGCATCTATAACTGCCTGCAAGCGTCTTGGCATCGATGCGACCAAATTCTCTAACTCGTTAGGCGTTATTTGGCCCCATTCCTCAATGAGCTTCTCTTTTAGCATTGTAGCACTTCTAATGTCGTGTTTTCTTATTTTTCGATTGAGAAGCTCCCAAACGTGCTCGATGACATTCAAGTCCGGACTTTGTGGGGGTGTATTGAGCTGTCTTGGAGCATAATATAGTAGCCAGTCCTTCACGATTTGAGCGGTGTGCTTGGGATCATTGTCTTGCTGGAATATCCAGCTTCCACCAAGGCCCAACTTATCGACAGATTCCCTTAAATTGTGTTGCAAGATGGTTTTGTAGAGATGGCGATCCATGACACCATCAATGAACACCAAATTTCCTACACCCGACGCCGCGACATCACCCCAAACCATCACATTGCCACCGCCATGCTTAACTGTAGGAATTAGGTGTTTTAGGTCCATTCCCGTGTTTGCCTTTCTCCAAACTTTAGCTCTACCGTCACTTCCAAATATGTTATACTTCGATTCGTCGGTGAATAAAACCTTCTTCCAAAAATCAAGTCCCTTGTCCAGATGCTTTTTGGCGAATTCTAAGCGAAGTTTGCGATTTTTTTCGCTTATAAGGGTTTTTTTGCGTGGTGTTCTGCTGTGATAATCATTATTATTTAATGTTCTTTGAACTGTTCTTGGATTCACCGTGGCTCCTGTTCGTTTTGCTATGTCCTCCGCCAATTTTGTGGCATGCACCTTTGGGTTTTGGTTCACTTCTTTCAAAATAAAGGAGACCTCTCTGCGAACCAGCTTCTTTGGTCGACCACTGCGCGGCTTGTTTTCAACAGAGAACCTGCTTTTGTAGTTGTTGAATATGGTTTGCACTGTCGATTTACTTAAATTCAACAATTTGGCTATTTCTCCGAAAGATTTTCTTTCGTTTCGATGTTTTACCACCAAGTTCCGTACTTCTGATGAGATTTCCTTCCGAGAAGCCATCGTCACAGCTGCGGCCTTATCGAAACTGCCCAAACTGAAGCCTAACGCGAAACGCAAATGCCGAAACTTGATAAACGGTACTTCCCGTTATAAAACAGAACCGCACAGTAGCAGGAAGAATGATTTACCTAGCCGTATGTAGACTTTTGTCAATGCATTTTTCTAGTTATGTATGAATAACTCGTAAAGTTTATATTGGAGAAAAGATTTTTTTTTTGTTAAGTATCAATTAAAATAGACTTAGAACAAAACTGCATCATTACTTTTTTAATTAGTACCATGGGGCTCGTCAAGTAGCGAAAATAGGGGTCGTATGTAGACTTTTGTCGGCCACAGTATGTTTAATAAAATGAAATACTATACAATCAACTTAACTTCACAATTCATTTCGGTTGCTATTTCTACCCATAGCTTATCAATTGCAATTTTATTTGCATGCTTCTTTTCCCTATAATTATAAATTGGGCTTCTTGCCTCGATTAAAAACAACAACTTTTCGGCGTCGACGTCCATAATTTGCGACATTTGACATAAAATGATCAGCTATTAAGCAGCAACGAATTTTTGTTTCTGAAAGACAACTGGCCGTCTAATGGCAACGAAACATGTCTTTCTGTCTTTTCTTGTCTTTTTGTTTCGTTTCATGCGGTGTGTGTTGCGCCTATTGCAATATATGCAATTATCGACAACGACGTTTGTCTGAAGCATGTTTGTTTCATTCGGTGTGTGTTAATAATATCCAAAGTCATGCATTATCGACAACCAGTCATAAAACGCATCGAGACAAAGACATTTGCTTTGTTTCGTTTCTTTTGGTGTGTGCTGCCTGATAAGAAGCAATGGTCTGTTGTTTCTTGAGACAGAAACAAACGTTTTGTCTTATGCGGTGTGTTTTCAGCCTAAAACGCACCACTCTTCGTCGATTGATCAAAATAATAAGTAGGGGCAGGCTAAGATACCCATCTGGTAGGCACTGCGACCAAGAGATCTATTGTGCCATAATGCTCCGTGCTCTATGGCTTGATCGCTAATCGCGAACAATATGCCATGCTCGTGTGTCTAGCAAAACGCACATTTAGCAGCACAAACACGGCTATTGGCTACTCTATGAGGTGTTGAAAGTTAACAGCTCAGCTTAACAGTTTACACTAGGTTAGTAGTTAATTGTAGGAGCACTAATACTATCTTGGCTAGTATTGCTAAGGCGCTGCTTCCCTAAAAAGGTACCCAACATTCCAGACAACTGTGATCAACGGTTCGGTGTTCATAAAATAGGTTGATTCAGAAGGACAAGGAATAATCTCTTTTTAAAACATTTTTACTTGCTAGGTGTTATATTTTTAAAAGTGATTTACTTGTTGTTAGCACTTGACACTTTGCCAGTTATTTTTAGCTTCTAATCAATAATAACAATTAAGCCCGGTTTAATTATTGTGCCGCTATGCAGGAATTGGGTACCGTGTATTTTGAACCTTTGCTTTAAGCTGTTACATTTTTTCGTGAGATAAAACTAATATAACCGAATAAAATGTAACTAAAGAATAGGGAGAAAAAGAGCTGGAACTCTATACAAAATTTCTAGTGCCTATTAGTGGCATTCAGTGAAGAGAGGGGGTAATACTAATAGGCACTAGTTTTTTAAACTATCGAATAACTATCGATAGTGCCCAGCCATCACTACTTCAAACAGCTGTTCTGTTGTAAGATGCTTGCTAGGTGGTATTAGTAAAAACTATCGACAGTTTTGAAAACTAGTAACTAGTAGAAACTATCGATAGTTTGAAAAAATAGTAACTAGTAAAAACTATCGATAGCTTTAAAAACTAGTAACTAGTAGAAAACTATCGAATAACTATCGGACGAGAATTCCGATTGTCCCGATACTTTCGATAGCCCGATAGTTTGCTATCGAAGGACTTTTTCGAATGAATTCAAGGAAAATTTTACATTTTGAATGAATATGATTGCATATACATTGTGTAGATAGATGCGATGTTAAGAATAAAGGACACTCTTGGCGATGAAGTGAGGCCAGATGGGTATCATAAGGACTGGTAGGAGTAATGAGGCGTATGCACTGGACTACTGTCGATGGTATTGTGTGTCCGACACAATCAACCTCCTGCCAGTTTTTTCCAGCCACATTGGCTGTGTTTTTGAGGAAAAAGGGTTGCCGCTCAGAAACTCCTTCATTTTTTGAATTTTTGAAATTCTGACTTCGGATTCGAAATCAGCGACCCGATCGACCTCCTATCAGATTTTTCCAGCGAGATTGGCCGTGTTTGTAAAAAAAAGTGTTGTCATTCTGGATCCCTCATTTGGTTTTATGCCATTTGGACTTCAGATTCGCAATCAGCGGCCCAAAAAAAACCTATCAGCTTTTTCCAGCAAAATTGGCTGTTTTTGAGAAAAAAAGAGTTGCCGCTCACAAACTCTTTTAATTTTTTGATTATTTACAATTCTGACTTCAGATTTGCAATCAGCGGCCAAATCGGCCGCCTATTAGTTTTGTTTTCAGCAAGATTGGCTGTGTTTATAAAAAAAGTGTTGCCATTCTGGATCCCTCATTTGGTTTTTTTGCCATTTGGACTTCAGATTTGCAATCACCGATCCAAAAAAAACCTTACCTGCTTTTCCCAGCAATATAGGCCATGTTTTCGAAAAAAAAGGGTTCCGTTCAGGAAAAGATCTAAGTTCAAGTTTGTAACCATACAAATAATCTGTATTGACTTATAAATCTAAAATCACATGGACATGATATTGAGTCAGCCAACATGCCAAAGTATATAGTCATTCATTCGAATAAACTTTTCCTACATAGAAAACTATCGGAATGTCGAATAAACTTTTCATTCAAAGCATACTATCGGGTTATCGAAACTATCCACCGATAGTCCCGATAGTTATTCGAATAGCTATCGACCGATAGTCCCGATAGTTTCGATAGGCCGATAGTTATTCGAATAACTGTCGACCGATAGTGCCGATAGTGAATTATAGCTGATGATGGTGTTGCTGATCACACACCTCTAAGAGAACCGTCACGATCATGAAAATGTGGTGATACTAACTCATCTCGTGGCCTTGGTCCATTAATTGGACTGTTGCGCCGTTTTTTTTTTATGGAAAAGAAAAACAGACAATCAGTTTGAAATTATCGGTCGAGAGCTCAAGGAAAACTAGGGTATAAAAATCATTCTCATTCATTGCAAAACAATGAAAGTGTAGAAACACTGATAACAAAATGTGTAAGCTATCATACGATTATATTGTAGTTCTTGCATATTTACAAACATCTTTATCAGTTTCAATTATAATGGAAAACAACAATTAAGAAACAGTCCATTAAATAAAGTGGAACAATTATTAGATTTTTAAATTTTGTGAACTATTTTGTGAATCATGAAAGGCTACTACAATATGTACTACTACTACTGCAATAGGACAGAAAAGGGCTAGACCAGTGACCATTTGAAGATGATAGGCACGGGTTTCGAGCCGCCACGCTCATTTGATAGATGGGATACTTTGTTCGTCTAGTTATTTCGTAAACGTTACTTACTCGTTTTAAAATAAGTTAGAATTCACCTATGTTTTCTATTGTTGTGATTAGGTATTGTCAAAACAGTGTAGTTCATGATGCATTGTATTTTAAGGGCCACAGTGTTGACAATATCTAATCAAACTAGTGAAATCTATGAACATGTTATTTTAATTCTCATTCATTTAAAGACACAAAAGTACCGCTTTTATAGCCCACATATACGATGCAATCCGTCGTCAGATCGATCTGACGATATTGTGATCGTCAGATCGATCGCACAGTGTATGTGAATATCGTTGACGATTTTTTTGACAGTTCCATATAATTTCGATCGTGAGATATTTTGTGGCGATCCGTCGTCAGATCGATCTGACGATGGATCGCACCGTCTATGGCGGGTGTTATTCTTATCGCAGGGGTTACAGTGCCAATAATCTCGATAGCGATTCGTCTCCATCTAGTGGTCGTGTTGAAGACATTTTATAGCCAGGTGATACACGCTGCTGAAATTTTAACACATTCAAATGACACAATGGGCAAGTTTCTACGACGGATCAGCTTTGAGCTGTGAGAATAGTTTGGGCAACATGGAAAAAAATGACGTTACCTGGAACATGTTCCATTGGATCGGAATCGCACCGGAGAGCGTTTCTAAGAAAATCAGAAAAAAAAATTCAAGAATCTTTTTTCTGATTTATGCTTTCCGATCCAATGAAACATGTTCCAGGTAGCGTCATTTTTCCATGTTACCCAAACTATTCTGACAGCTCACAGCGGATACCTACGAACATGTTTTCAGGTGCTGTGGTGTTTTTTTTTAGCTATGCAGTCGCCAATTTTCAATCGCTGTCGCGTGTAAATTGTGTGGTAGACATTTTTTTGTGAATTTGTGGAAGCCGCAGTCCTTGCATAGATCAAATTCTGTTCGAATATCTGACAGCTGATGGATCATAGCCGTTTCTGAAACTACTTAATGATCCACGGACCTGGGTCTGGGTCGGAACTGGACCACGTTCCTGGTTTTGGTGTTTTGGGACCGCGGCCAGTCATAAAGAATGAGCTCTGGAAATAATATAGTTCTGGAATAGAATATAACATGCGCAGGCGGCACAATTGCGGCAAGAAAATCAGCTGATTTTTTTACTGCGTTATTATATTTTGAGTTGCATGAGCTTAGGTTTAGGCCTTCGTTAGACGGGGTACTTTCAATGTCCCAGATAGTTAACTGGCAATTTAACCAGACATTGATAAAACGGCCCTTTGTTATATTAGAAACACGTATTGATCTTATTAACGGCTGGGGGGCCTACGACGTAGCAGATACGGTTAGCGAATTGCGTGTTCCGCTTAGCATATATTGTGTGTATATGATCCTGCCTGTTATGTACATTGAGAAAAAGGATAGGAATGCTTGAAGTATGTGAAGATCTGAATTCTGAATTAGGGTTTACAAAAAAAACGCCCTTGTTTTTTGGTGATTTTCAAGTCCAAAAGAAATTGCCATAGTAAATATTGCAAGCTGTTCTTTTGACAATAATCACAACAATTGGTGATTACCATTTGCAAATGTTTAAATGGTTCCCCCAACTTTTTACCTACATTACACCTACATCCGTTTCAGATGGTTTTCGGCTTTTCGTGTAGACAACATTTTTCTTTTCTTTCTTCTTCTTTTCCCCCCAAAACATTAAAAATCTGTTAAACATTTATGTATACCTAACAAAAACCAATTTCTCTGAAACCATTTTTTTTTCGTCTTTAATGATAAACATTTTTCCGATAAGATAATAGCAAATTTAGAAATCTTGTTATTCAATGAATTCTTGAAATAAGATATGGTCTATTATAGAGCAACAATGTATAGAAAATCATTTCACAATTAAAAACCGAATTAACTATTATCTACATCCGCAAACACACACACAAACACATTGATTTTTTTTCACATTAGCAGACTGCAAATCTTTGTTTAGTATAGTTCATGTGACACTGGCATTGCTACACTGTATAAAAAAGACATTGGCTGAATAAAATATTTTCGAACTTCTGTATTTGACATACCCAAAGATCAACTCATGGTCCCATCTTTGTTCCCTGCTTATATTCCTTGGCCATGTTTTATTATTATGGCTATTCATCCCATAGGTGGTGTTTAAGCTGGAGAGCGATAAACGCGTAAGCGACTAAAAAATTATCGAATGCATTTCGGAACATTATGGATTTGGCATTAATTGGAGAATTCTTTCTATTTCGTTAGAGAGAATTTTCATAAAACTCAAGAAATTTCCGCTCTAGGTCCTACACATTTCTCTGCGTGGGTTCCAGGTTCATACCACTTAAAGCGGAAATGCCGCAATCTCTCTAAATGCAATAGAGAGAATTCTCCCATTACGGCCAAATCCATAATGTTCCGATAATTTTTATTCGCTTACATGTTCGATCGTATGCTTATCGGTCATCAGCATGTTCGCACCCTAAGCCCGGCCGCACACTGTCGAACACGAACATTGTTTCAGTGGACAATTTTCTTCAGAATTGTGTGAAGTGTGAGGAAAGGAAATCCTCAAGCGAATGGCTGAAGACATTTGACTCAAATCTGAAGAAAATTATCCACTGAGACCATGTTCGTGTTCGAGTTGGAGTTTGCATTCCACAGTGAGGCCGGGCTTAGGTTGTGTTCAGAGTGAAAGCTGAAGTTAAAACTTATTATGAAGATGGCCAATGCGAGAAGGCTCCGCATTCAAAACCGATCGATTTGTATAGTATATTCACATCGTCGACCCCAATTCAGGAAGATATGCAAATCCTGAAACTCGTTCATATCATGAGAATTGGGAGGGGAAGTAAATTTTATTTGTCGCATGGCTTTGATTAAACTCATCAGGCACGAGGTGTGGAGGCGCCTGATGAGTTCGTGCCATGCTATGCACCATGGTAGGAAACCAGACTCAGGCCGATTTTTTTAATCTTAATTAAGACTTGCACACGATCTGCCTATGAGTCTGACACTTTGACTCACCGAATCAAAACCAACTACGTATCATTTCCAGGATTCACTCATTGACTCACGAGCTCAGCGTGTCTAAACCTCTATTTTATCCGGTTGAGGAGGTCCATTTTCCTCGGGGCTATAGCGCAGCAATGAGCACTATTTGTGTGTATTGTCTATGGAGCTGTGTTCGGCCAAACGACTGCAACTACGCTCGCCAACGAGCGTCGCATGGCTTGGTCAGTCGCTTCGCAGGAGGTAGGATATCGTCGCTATCGTATTTGTGTGTCGCAATCGCTGTTGTGCATGTCGGCTGGTTGAGGTGTACGTTGTGGATGCCTAGAAACATGCGATTGCTTGTGCGTGCGCGGGGTCGTCTTTTTGGGGCGTACTTCGTTGTACATGGTAGCCAAGCTGCTGGTCGTATATGCCATGGACGTGGTGATATTATTGCTTGTACAAGCGCAGGGTCGGGGTACTTGAGTTGTACATATCAGAAAAGTTGCGATCGCTGTTGTGCATGTCAACTAACTGAGGTGGACGTTGTACATGGCAAGGAAGACGTATGGTTTGCCGATTGCTTGTGCATGCCCGGGGTTGTTTTCTTGGGGGGGACTTGCGTTGTACATGGCAGTCAGTTAGCTGTCGTAAATTCCGTTTATGTGATGATGTTATTATTGCTTGTGCTTGATCATCGCTTCGAGGAGCACTCCTCGTGCACGATCCTTGATGAGCTTTCGTCGTAGGGCTATCGTCGGTGAGCTACCATCGCTTTGGTTACCCCGAAGAATACATACCTTTAAGGTGCGTTTTGCACGGCACCACTCGTCGATCACAGGCGACGATCAAAAAGATACAAATGGTGCTCTATGGCTTGGTCGCTAATCGCGACGATTGTGTGTCCAAAACGCACCTTTAGTCAATGAGCCGGTGAGCGACTCTCACAATTATCCATGTGTTGCGACTGTACTTCTGATAAGCTCGGGCTAATGCTGAAAACATTGCGGACTCATGGACTCACCGCGTGAAATTAGCTTTATGTACGATGCCTGGAATTAATTTCAATGAAATATGAAAAATATGTCAAGAACAATTTGCCTTATTATGAGAAGTGGTTTTTTTTGTATACATTATGGTATGTAATATATAATTAATAATAATTAATAATTTTTCAATTATTTCTATCATGAATTCGCTTTGATTATCCATGTCTGCTTTGCATATTCGCTGCGTTCATAAAACGCCATCGCTAAGTGAGCACTGAGAAACGATTAGTGCTGCATGTAATTTATCCTAGAAACTCTTGCGCTGAGCTAAGCGCGGACACTAAGCGCTTTCACTTTTAGTCAGCATTAATTTTTCTCGCTTTTCTGGCTCAGGGAAATATTCGGCATTTGCGACAATTGTCAAACTTCGATTCTAACCTCGGTTGTGTTGTGTATGGGCGATGGTCGTGTTTTTCACGTGATTGTTAAATCTTATTGTGGGAAAGTTGTCACCGTATCTTGTGTGTCACGTGGGACTCGTTTCTAAAACACGAAATTAATCATAATGTTGTTAATTGTTAATTGCTTTAACCCTTCCAGGGGCATGGACATCTCTAGCATTTCTATGCCTTGTTGACATTTCGATAGCATATCTACATACTTTTCGAAAGTGCAGTTCCTAGAATGCACTTCCTTTCCACGCCTTCTTTATACTGACAAGCTCGGATCGCTGTGAGAGTTCTATTAGTACCCACAGCCAGTGGGCCGAGATTTGAACTCCGAGCTCCTGATTACTATCGTAGAGCGGTGGATTTTTATGAACGCAGCCATTGGTAAAAGGTTTTCCCAAGACGAACCGCGCATGGCAGATTTCCAGTAACATCTAAATACTCGTATGTTAATAATCATATTTGAAACATAATGGAAACCATAAGTTCTCAGATATTCGTCGTATAAAGAAAGCTGTATAAACAAAAAGTTTCTATAAATAATATTCAATTGATAACTGTTTCATTCCGTTATGATGTTAATAATTTGAGAAGTTTGCTGTCGTGTGTTTCAAATGCAACATCATGTCCCAATCCAACTATCATAGAAACCATAGGCAATTACATCACACAAATATGCTGACTATCGCCATATCAAGAGTCATATTGTACTGTAAGCATTTTTATCTGCGGATGTTTCTCAATTGTCAGATTAAATGTGTGACGTTATGAAGAATGTGTTCCATAAAACACAGAAATATGTATTTTAAAATTTGTGCTGTGTAGTACACGTTTAAAAGATTAGACTCGATATATTCATAGAATCGTTGGAGGGGTCTAGCGACCCTTTCGATATATGAGTTAATTTGTACATATCTATATATTATATGTAGTTTCAATTATTGTATTGTAATATAAATTGAACATAATTGATTCATTATTCCAAATAACCGCTATGCATTCACTGAGGAAGTGGTTAGTGGTTTCCACGTCCTTTAGACATAGCCAGAGACGCTTCGTTTCGCTGGAGTGTCCCCTTTTGTTGAGGTGATATCTCGTCCATTGTTGCTCCCGGATGTACTGCTCTAGTGTTGCGGACTTTTGTTAGCAGACCGTTTCCAAACTAGCGTTCTGCCTAAAGCCTAGTTTTGACCTCAAAAGGGATCCATCCAGTGAAATTGACAGGGTGAGGCTTGCGTTCCTAGCAAGTTCATTCACAGGTTTGTTACCTCGATGACCTGGTGTTCGTAAGACACTAAAGGATATACAAACAGTCTTTCACCAACCTCAATGAGAGTTAATAATCCGCTCACCACTGGCAGTTCTGGAACCGTCCGTGCATATCTATAAGGAGCTAGGTCTGGCAGGATCAAGATGTTTCTTCACCAACCTGCCTCCCGAATTCTAATGACCTTTTATGCCCCTAGGAACTCTACCGGAAGGACGCCAAGCATCATATCCAGTACCGCGGATGGAGTAGTCCGGAGAGCGAGAGCTCCGCTGGTGGCCACGCAGGCGCCTCTCTGCGTCTTAGTCAGCAAATTGCAATGTGCTACAGTAAGCAGAGCAAACCTCCATACTACTCCGTACAGCATAATGGGACGCAGTACCTATACGTAAAACCAATGCAGAAGCTTAGATTGCAGACCCCATGTCTTGTCAATAGCCTTCCTACAGGAGTAGAGTGCTATAGTATCCTCAATGATAAATCTTACCCTTTCCAAAATAAGGAGGCTCTACTGGTGGAATGTTATGTTTCCTTGTTAATAAGACAAGAAGAGTTTCGAGTTATCGAGTCTCGACTGTATAGTATACGCTCTCAACACCGGACACTGTCGGGACCAGCAATTTTGTCCGGTTATGGGGAGTGCCGGCTTAAGAGAAAGAAAGCCAACTTTTGTTTAAGGCAAACTTCCAAAGAAGAATTATGGGGGGGGGGGTCTAGGACAATTTAAATTTTTGGGCTGAAAGTTACAAAACCGGAAAGGTATAACTGTCTACTTTTTGGTGATGGCTTCACCTTTTGCGACCATTTGCGACCTTGGAGAATATTAAGGTATTTGTATTTTTATGATTTGAAATTAAGAAACACCGTATGAACTTTGCTATTTTTAAAATTTATTTTACAGTTAATTTCAATATTTCGGATGCATTTCGACTATTGTCGTCCTCAAACAGTTTTAGTTTTTGATTAGAGCAAGTGATACCGTTAACTTAATTAAATGAACATTACATCCGATAAATTATTATATAACAAATTCATAATTCAATTTTATTTACACTAAATTATGTTTGATTTTTTTTTTTTTGTATTTTCATAATTTTATAGATTCCTTTGTATTTTTCAAAAAAATAAGTATAATAAAAGGATGGTGGAATTTTAAATGTTTATTAATTATTTTCTCTATGGAAATTGTACATGCTTGTGCCTAGATCATTAATCTAAACCACATACAAAATTTCATCAAAATCGGTCCAATACTTTCCGAATTATTGCTATGGCCAGACTCGTCCATGGCATCGATCCACTGTGCGCCGTCTCATTTGGTTATTAATTGTCACTAACCAGTCGTTCATAATCTTTGAAGTCATGAAAATGCGGAGAAGGGCAATTGCCAAACCACCTCTAATAGCCGGACATCTCCGGCTATTAGAGGTTTAGTCTGAAAATGGAAGCCTAATTTGTTCAAAACATGCCAAAAAGTCTTGGGACTTAAAAATTTGTCCGCTTAAAAGCGGTGTCCGGTTATGGGAGGTGTCCGTACAAGGAGCGTACACTGTGACTGTACATGTGATAGGTGAATAGATAATACACTTTTCCAAGAATCTTGACTATCAGATCCTCTTTCTTCTTCAAAACCTAAAAGAAACTAATTGCTATTCACTTAACGTTTAATTTTGTTTATTAAATCGATCAATTCAATTTTCGTTCACAAATTTAAAATACTTGAACCGTAAAATCAAGATCGGATTTACGTAGGTAAACGTACGTGTACGTGACGTTTTTAGAAGCATTGATTATATTTACAGTATATACATATAGCCACAGCTATTGCGTGGGTTTCAGTAACACTCCAATAAACAAACGGAAAAAATGTTTAAAATAATAATGAATTTTATTACTGCGCCGAGAATAATTATTTTGAGAGAGTATAAGTGTTTTTATTATTATTTTTTACAATTGCAGTATGACTAAATTTGAGATCAAAGGCTTTAATGATGGATAAATAATGATAGCATATTACGTGCGAAGGAAATGACGCTTGGCATTGTGCCAATTCATATTTTAATTTGTACCTCGATGCCTCGAGTATGTCAATTAAAATATGTATATATGTATGTATAATGCATATGGCTGAATGTCAGTGTCAATAAAACACAAATGTACAGACGTGTAAAGGTAGTATATGTACAATATGTACGTACTCATATTTAGTTCTTTAGGTTGCTGGAGAAAAGGTTACAACATCAAAAGGTTTTACTAATTCATATGTATGAACAAGTGTGCAGCTCAAATATTACTCGTAATCTATTCTATTATCAACGGAGCTTATGAAAACTTGCTGAGGTCTTTTTTATCTATACCCAGAGAATGATGGGCATTTACGAATTTCAGATCAGCTCTTCTCATTTCTTTCTAATCAAATAGCCTATAATTTCTGCGAATTCCATTGTCCTGAAAGATCTAAAGGGCATCCCATTAGGCATGTAAAGTGTAAATAAAACAAACAGTTTTGAAAGAATTACATATTACAAAATTTAAAACGCCTTAAAATCGCTGATAAACTATATACATATATACAGTCACTCCCCGACATACCGACTTACGTAAATCCAAAATTCATCGAAAAAATTCTAACTGCCTTGCTTAGTGGAAACAAAACAACGTTTTTTTTTTGGCGGACGAAACGCAAAAATCTATTTTGACTATTTTGATGTGGTATGGTATGGTATGGAGGGCTGCCGTATAGCACATACAAGTACAGGTCCCTTGTAACACCATAGTAATACACACCTCTATCCATCATCTAGTGACTGAACCAACCAGGTCTAATAGCTAGACGAAGGAGTTTGCCCACATCCGCACTAAGTCCCCCAGATGATCATAGCAACAGGACGCCAAAGTAGCTCTTCCACGACGTGCTAACGCCAGACAAGTACAGAGTAGATAAAAAGTGTTCTATTCCTCCTCATTCTCACAGCTTCTTCAAAAGTGGCATGGAAGACGAAGCCTTCTGGCATGTTCACCGAGGACACAGTGGCCCGTAATGATTCCCGCAACTAGACTGATGCGAAATTTCTTTATCGAAAGCAGTTTAGCGGATCGTTTAACATCCAGCTTAGGCCATACAAGTGTCGCTTTATGGCAAGTAACCACCACTTCGAATTGGCTTTGTCAGTAGAGGCTATCTTTAATCCATACTTACAAGTTTGAAGGGGTATAGCAATATCTCGACATATCCGTAAATGAACATCGGTAGTACCTTTTCTAGCGAGGTCATCCGCTCTAGAGTAACCAGTGAAATAGCTATGGCCTGGTAATATTGAAGCAATTTCCCATTTCTATAAGTCCGTTGAGGGCGTCAGTCTGATGTCTCATATTACCGGTCAGTTACGGGTTCGAGTCCCGTCCCCCTGTAGTGCGGTACATAACAATAAGCCACAACCTGTAACGGACGGTTTGGTGGTCATCCGAAGATGCCCGTGGGGACGGAGCCTAATGTAGCGTAATTGACCGTGAAGGTCGGGCTGTGCCATCTGGCGAAGAAAAAAGCTCCTCAACGAGCTAAGCAGCGGCCTATGCTTGCTGTAGCTCAGTTCGGGAGATGTGAGTGGGGTTTTTGCCGCTCGTTGCCCCTTTCCTTTACGTATTAACAAAAATTCATAGGCCTGGGGAAAACAACACAAACAGTTGAGGTAAAAATGGGGAATGATAAAAAATAAGGCGATAAGGATGGAATGGTTGGCGGACGGCGCAGATTTCCTTGCGTTCGCATCAGGGTCCAGGCGTAATGGGACCCTCGGCCTCTGGTTTCGTGCCACCATCAGATCCTTACTCATCAGGTGCTGCCATAGATCTGACGGTGGAAGCAGCACTACCAGACCAGAATGTGCTTCATTACAAACCTTTTCCGACTTGTCGGAGGTATGCGGCTAAATGGGCAGGAGGTACCTGCTAGCAACATGCATCGCCCGAAAACAGTTTATGCTAACGAAACGTCAAACCACATGGGAACAGTTGACGTGCTATTCCACTTAGGGGCTAGGGCAAATAGTAGTATTAATGCCAAGGTTTTTTTTGACACCAAGCTGGATTCAAGGAGCCTCACTGCGGCCTGACTGTCTGTGTAAATCGTAATATCTCTCACAGATATGAATATTTCGCCCGAGCCATAACACTGCCTTTTCTACTGAACGGATCTCCACCTGGAAGACACTGCAGTAGTGGGAAAGATATAGCAGGATGAAGCCAATCGGAGAAGCACCCACTTCTTCATCGGTTTTAAAGCCATCAACATAGATACACAGAGGTGTTTAAGACCGTTGGGTCATCCATTTCTGAGCAACTGCGGGGTGGAATTACGCAAGTATATTTTTTTATGATACAAACCAGTGTTTTAGTATATAGTAGTCCGTAGTAGAGTTGATGTCAACATTTTTCAGGACTAAAACAGGACCAATGTCTGAGTCCGTCCATTGACTTGACTCCCTCGCTCGGTTTTATTTGGATTAACACTGCGACGGCAGTTTTTGGTCAAGTTTATCAAGATAGTGAGGGCGTACTGTGTTACCTCACTTCGAAGCTGAAAATAGGTCAGATAGTTCGAAATGATAGAATCGGAGTCGCACGAAGCTGTTCCGTTTTTCCCGAGTCTCTTTACTAGACGCTATCCAGGAGTCATCTAACTGCAGATTATAGCTCGACATAGATGAACTTGTTGATAGGATTTCTTGCAGTCCAGAGATCTCTTTGTCAATTTCACAAAGGATCCTGCATGAGATTCGTTTGGCTTTCCTCAACTTTTTCTTGTATTCACCAAGATGTTTTTTTTTTATACGAGTATGAGCGGCAAACCGACTCCATTCTGGAGGTTTTTGCCACATTAAATTTTTTCCTACATAGCACCTTGTGAGCTCCCTCGTCTACTATTTTAGAAGCTGACGAAGCTTCTTTTGTTAACAAATCTTATTTAAATCCGAGTTTATGAATTTTGCTGGCATTTAAAAATAATATTGCTATGTATTTAGAAGGAATGTCGACATGCGTAAAATTTCGACTTACGTAAATTTCCTTGGAACGAAATACTTGCGGAAGTCGGGGAGTGACTGTACTCGTATACCTGAATAAAAACGCATGGAAATAGGGTTTAGTTTTTTAAACCTCAACGCCAGTTATGCGAGAGTAGGAAAAGTGCATTTTAGTGCTACTTTCCATGGGCGGTTTTGGATCGCTGCGGTTATCAATTTTCCTTTGTATTTTGTTATTGCGCAACAACAAAATACACAGGAAAACCACCAACCGCGGCTTTAAAAAATCGCCCATGGAAAGCACCACTTAATGGTTTGAAAAGCTGTTCCCTGGTAGTGGAAGGGGACAAAAGTAAGGGAAATTTGTATGGCGCTTGAGGTGTATGATGGAAAACAAATTGTAAATCAGTAACCACTCGTTGAAGAAAACTCTTTTTGCCCTTAAATTGTTCAGATATTAGTCCCCTCTATAACGAATGAGGAGAACAGTGGTTCTAGATCTACCGAATCATAGTGCTCGCCAATTTGTTTTTCATAACTTCCTAGTATAATTGTATTTGTTGGTTATTCCCATAAATAAAAGAAAAGGTTTACGATTTGAAATATACAATATTTTACAATATTCTGAAAGAACCGCTTTCTAAGATTTCAATACAGAAAGAATACATTCAATATTTCATTTTCAACACTTCATTCAAAGTGACAATGAAATTAAAAAGATTCTCCACACAGCAGACTAAACAAATTTCTTCACTTGAAATTAAATGATAAGAAAGAAAACGAAAAGCGAGTCAGTTTGTACTTAGACATTTTATAGATTCTTAAGAGGGTCTGTACTTCAGAATTTCTTTTTCTCATAGATTAAAATGCATTATCCAACAGTATTTTTTCGTTGAATGTCGGGTAATCTCATATCAAGAATCATATTTTATTTAAATATTTACTAATTTTATATAACTTTCACGTTTTCAGCATTACAATTTAGAAAGATTAACTAACAGAACGACACCTCTATTTAATTGCTATGTTAAACAACTAACTAACAACTAAGTGGCCAATTAGCCTATAGTGAAGGCTCTAAACAAATTACATTCTGTAAATATAATATACAATACAATTACAATGATCAAATAATTAGATAACAATGTCACGTAAAACTTCACAGGAATGAATTTTGTGGCTAAGCACTCAGACTATTGAGTTCAAATGGGGTTTAAATATTCTAAGAAGAAATACCATAGATATAGTAATCAAATCGAAAATTGAATTTACAGTAATTGTAGTAATTAGCAATTCTATACTATTTTTTTAATGATAGAATATTCAATGCTACTTTACCAATCTACAGCCAGAAATGATGAAGGTGAGGCTATCCTGACTACGTGTAGATCACATGGTCTGGTCATCCTCAACACATGGTTCATTAAGAACCAAAGGCACCTGATCACATATAGCAGTGGAGCTCATGCGACGCAGATAGACTATCATCTGTGTCTAAACTTCATGAGACGTTGAGTGAAAGACTGCAAAGTTATCTTGATTGAATCTGCAGTCACCCAGCACCGGGCTCCTGACAAATTTATTTTGAAGGGAGGAACAAGACCGCAAGCAATCCTTAAACCAGTCGAGAAAATCAAGTGGCATAATCTCAACAACGAACGCTTTGAATCTGTTGTAACTCCACTCATTGTTAAAATGAAGGAGTGGCTTCAATACAACACCAACTGCGACAAGCAAAATCCAACACAAATGTGGAATGCTTTGGATGAAATATTAGTAGGTGAGGCTGAAAAGACACTGGGAGCTTCGAAAGATCCACTCCACACGAACAAGGAGACGTGGTGGTGGAATAAAGAAACTAAAGAAGCAGTGCGGGCCAAATCGAACGCATTGAAGGCTTGGACAACATGCAAGACAGGCAGTGAAGCCGAGAAGGTTCATAACTTCGGGAGAAATATGATACAATGCCAGAAGGAAGTAAAGCGAAAGGTGGTGGCTCAAGCAAAGGCGATTGCAGCCGAGAAGTTCTATCAGGAACTAGAAGATCTGACTGCGGATAAGAGATCGTCATTGCAAGAGAAACCTAAAGACAATGCCAGAATTTATAAGGTCGCAGCCCAAAGGAGAATAAACGCTTGAGAGATTCAGGCGCCAAGGTACGTTGAAGACTCACAAGGAGTGCTGCTGGTTGAAGACACAGCAATCTGTAGCAGAATGCGTGAGTACTTTGACGAAGTTTTGAAGGAAGAATTTTCGCGAGAAGCTTTTCAAGCTGTGGAGCCAAACACCACTGATATCGCTGATTTTTCAGTGGAGGAGGTGATGAAGGCTATGATGCAGATGAAACGCGGAAAGGCAGTTAGACCGGAAAATGAAAAATGAAAAAAATGGATCATGTCGGGTTTAGATGGCTCACTGTTCTTTTCAACAAAATTAAAAGAGGGCAACCGATGCCTACGGTTGGGTGACAATCAATGCGGCTTTGTGGAGGGTCGGTTCACAATCGATGCTATTCAGTGCATACGTGTTACGATGGAAAAGCATAGTGATGCACGGACGGACGTGCACTTTGTGTTCATCGATTTGGAAAAAGCCTTCGACAGAGTTCCTCGTGATCTGATATGGGTGGCCCTAAGAGCACTTAAGGTCCCCGGGGCATATGTCAAGATGATACAAGACATGTATGATGGGGCAACCACTAAAGTTAGATGCACAGCTGGTGAGTCTGAAGAATTTCCGGTTAAAGTCGGAGTTCACCTACGGATGTCAGCTGGTGTGACTAAAGAGAATCGTATCAAAAGTACCTACATTCGAGGCAGCTGGTTTGTTGAGCAACCGATCACTGGAAAGCTCGAAGGTCGTCGTATGGATTGGTATTGTCATATTCTAAGGCGTCTGCCTGAGAACCCTGTTATGAAGGCACTATCAAATGAATGTTCCATTTGCTGGACCCAAACTCCGAGGCAGTCGAAAACACACGTGGATCGATCAGATGAAGAAGCTACAACCACGCATTAATCTCGGCGATGATACGATCCAAGACCGAGCTACCTACAAAAGGAAGCTGAGATTATACCGCCAGAATGGGCGAAATCAACGCCATCTAGATAGACAGGCCTGCGCTCAGCTGATCGTGTACGTCATTATTTCCTTCGCCAAGGCGGTGACTGCACACGACGATGTCCCCGGCACGACATATGTTTACAATTGGAATTGCATCAGACGGCATTTTAGTCCTCTAAAAACATACTTTCTGGACACTTGCAGCAATTTGGTCGAAGCCGCAGCCCCGGGGATCAGTCGCAGAGTATTGTGGAACAGTTCACACTTGACAAAATACATCTTTTGACCGCACGACACACTTTCATCGTGCACGTGTTTGTTTTCTCGGATCACTAATTGTAAGTAAAATTTTACTAACAAATAAACACTGAACGCGGAAAACGAAAACTAAACACGGAACGCACAAATACTGGGGATTCGCCGCCATCAGTCGCCGACCACTGGATTGTGGATACGATGGCGTCATCAAAGGAAATAATTGCGTTATTTAGCCGTCAAAATCAGCTGAGCGCAGGCCTGTCTATCTAGATGGCGTTGGCGAAATGCCAATACCACAGGCAGAGCAACGCGAAGCCGCAGAGTGGTATGAAAGGGCAAGGAAGAAGAAGAATGCTACTTTGCCCGTAACACGTTCTTTAAATTTGATGATAATTCGCTTTAAAGTACGCGGACAATTAGAAGTAAAATTTACATAAAATCCATGATAATTATACAAAAGTGTAAACATCGAAATATTGTATTCATATTTTCGATTAATCAACTCATGTCCGATTCACATGAACAAATTGAAATCAATTAATTTCACTTTTCTGATCTTATCTCTTTTTTCGCACTTTCGATGAAATTGATATTTCGATGGAGGTTCGGTCGTGGTTGTGTGATCGTGTGTGTCGAACTTTAAAATTGGCCCGTGGTCGGGGAGAGGACTTTCGTTTTCAAATTGGGGTTGATTTACTTACGTTCATCCCCGTATGAGAAATGTATTAAGACAGGTACATAGTTGCCCATTGCCAAATACAGCATTTTGAGTGAGGTTTTTTATGCAGCTGATTAGAAACTGATTAGCTGATTAGCCACCCCGACGTACTTGAATCTCATATTCCACTTCAAGTCATGAGCAGTGCAATAAACCAATAACGTTGATAAGAGCAGATGTAGTAAATATTAGTATCTACAGATTAATGAATTGGTTTATAAATTCTTGACAATTTTTTTCTTATTCAGAGTAGAAGGAAAAAATAGGTTATTTGTCATTAATTACTTAATTGAGTTTTTTTCTTTTTGAATTGGATTGATTTGTAGTCCACCTTACTCATCGAAACAAAAATTTTGTATTTTGATTTTTAAATTTATATGGATGTTATCTATACATACATATAGTAAATCTGTAAATTTTGCGTGTCTGTACATTCGAAATATTTGGGAGAAAAAACTTATTCGGAGTATAGTTGTCAGTAACAAAATACATAAAGATGGTTTTTGAAATTTTTGTCTGTTCGGGCATCACATGAAAATGGCTAGTCCGGTTGAAATACAGTTTTTCGAAAAAAGTGCTTAAATTGCAGTAAGGTGTGTACAACTTTGCTTCCGTCGTTTTCCGACAAACGGCTGCATCGGTGACGGTGAGGCCTGCTCAAAATACGTTGTTCAAAAGTGTCACAAAGTGAGTTTGAACGTCTGTGAACGTATCGACATCCCCGCATTAGTAAAAGTTGTTTGCATTTTTAATAAGATTCGCGGTTCAAAATTTCTATTTTCGAGCCAAGTTCTCGTCATTTGCGGGAAGTTTTGATCTTCTGCTTCCATTTGAAAAAAAAAAACTGCAGCTGAGGCTCATCGAATGCTCTCATGCCTGCTACAGATAATGGCCCATCGCGATGGTGACTTTGATGGCCGCCATCGCACACCAAATGTCAATTCAAATTCAAATTCTTTATTCTACCGATCAAAGGGTTTTTGTGTTACATAGATACATTTTGTTTTTATTAAGTGATCGAGCACTTGCTCTTACAACTAATGAGATAAACAAAGTGTAGTGTAAAAATTACAAACAGAATATAAACTATGGTGATTTTGATAAAGTGAGGTAAGAGGAAAAGTGGGATTAAAAACCTCTTATGCATAATTTAGCCTTAATTACTAACTTATATCTATCTTATTCTAAACCTAAAAACGTATTTACGACTATATATACAGCTAAACTGTGCTAAGCGCAAAATTGATACTGAGTTGCATTATGGAGTGCAGAGTAGAGAAAAGGTACAGTACATATGTAGATACTCGTATCTTGATATTATAGTCCAGAGACATGGTGGAGAGATTATCTTAAGTCGGCAAGCAGGGGGTTGACGGAATTAGCGCAGGATAAGTGAAAGTTTATAGTGATATGGGAAATTTTAGAATGAATTAATGAAACGTTGGCGTTGGAGTGTAGTAAAGGTGTAGGAAAATAAAATGGCAGATCTAGTAGGATTTTTAGAATTTTGTTTTGCTTAATTTGAAGTTTATTTGAGTGTGACGTAGCGCAGGATCCCCAAGCTGCTGCTGCGTAAGTTAGAGTAGGTTGAAAGATACTTTTAAACAACTGAAGTTTGTTTTCAATTGACAAAGTTGATTTTCTGTGTATTAGTGGATATAAAATTTTAATTAACAGATCGGCTTTTTTAAGTAGAGCATCAGTGTTTGCCTTAAAAGTAAGTTTTTTGTCAAGGAGCACTCCTAAGTATTTAATGTGGTCTGGGTTCCAAAAAACGGCATTGCCCCCTAGCTGTAGCGGCTGGGTAGGAATTAATGAGGATTTACGCTTTCTTGTAAAGTAAATGGCTTCTGTTTTGTTAGGGTTAATTTTGATTTTCCATCGTGTAAAATAATTTTCTAAAGTTTGGAACCCGTGTGTCAGTGCATTTGATATGAAGTCAGGAGAATAAGAGCTACAGATCAGGGCAGTGTCATCAGCGAATAGACAAATATGACAATCCTCAGGAACTGGCATATCGCTGGTGAATATGTTGTATAGAACCGGACTAAGAACTGATCCTTGGGGGACACCCGCTGGGAGTGCAAAAGGTGATGATTTGGATCCGTCGACGTTGACATAGAAGAAACGATCAGAGAGGAAGTGAAGGATTAGTTTGGTAAGATAAGGTGGAAATCCATAAGCATGCATTTTAAAGATAAGTCCTTCATGCCAAACGCAGTCAAAAGCCTTTTCAATATCTAACGTTAGCATTCCAGCGGATTTACTCGACTCGAAACTTGATTGTACTATTTGCTTAATCCGCGCAATTTGGTGCACCGTACTATGCGCTTTTCTAAATCCAAATTGTTCGTTTGGGAGTATATTCTTCTCAACTAGTACTTCTTCAACGCGATCTTTTATTAGGCGTTCAAATATTTTCCCCATATTGCATAGCAGACTTATGGGGCGATAGCTACTTATCAAGGATTTTTGTTTGTTCGGTTTTGGAATACAAATTACAGAAGCAATTTTCCAAGCCTTTGGGAAGTAAGTAAACTTTATACAGGCGTTAAATATTTTACACAAATAAACATACATTTTCTTGTGCATGTTTTTTAACAGAGCCATTGGAATTAAGTCAGGACCAGGGGCTTTGTTTGTTTTCGAGAGCTTAATTGCATTTTTGATAGAAGATAGGGACAGAAAGGGTATTCTAAAATTTGTCAGGCTTTTAATTTGATTAATGGTCGCGTTGACCAAATTGTTAGTTTCTTCATCTCCTAAAGAGCGAGTAGCAAGGTGTTGTCTGTGAAAGTGTTCACCAAAAGCTTGAGATTTCTCAGCATTTGTTATGAGAATTAAATTCGACTCATAAATAGGAGGAATCATGTTTCTTCGCTTTTTAAGCGCTTTTGTGATATTCCAGAAGGTCTTACTACCCTTTTCTAGCGATTTGATGCGATTGCTCCAATGCAGGTTCCTGAGTTTGTGGATCGCTGCATCTATTTCTATTTTTAGTCGTTTGATCTCCGCTTTATAGGCTGAACATCTCGAGCGTTGCCATCGCCTGCGGAAGCGGTTTCTTTCGGCTATAAGGCGTTTAATATTCGGCGTGAGATTCAGTTGATTTGGCACTGAAGTTGGATGTGCCTGCGGAATAGATTCCTGTGCTGCTTTCAAAAGAATTTCATTGAAACTCGATATATGGCGATCAATGTCATCTGTTGAGGAGAAATTCATATTTCCGCTATCAAGGAATGTACGTCTGCCGGTTGCTTGTGCGAAACGAGACCAATTGGCTTTTTTCAATAAAAAGTTTCTTGATGTATTCTCTACAATGGTTTGATCATTTAAGTTGAATAGGACTGGTAAATGATCTGAAGAAAAGTCAGTATTTGTGAGTGGTGGAGAAACGTAATGAGGGCAGTTTGTTAAAAGAAAGTCTAAGGTCGAAGGGTGACCTCTTAATGATTTGGGAAAGTATGTCGGAGTAGGTGGAAACAGGATGTCAAAACTGCTGGTTGCTATTTTGTGCTGTAGTAGTTTACCCCAATGGTTTGTTTTAGCGCAGTTCCAGTCGACATGCCTTGAATTAAAATCGCCAGCGATTATGTAATTACCTGGAAGTCTATTAAAGAGTTGCAGGTCATTTTTATAGTGTAGTTCTTTAGTGGAATTGGAGTTTCCTCCCGGAAAGTACGCCCCGATAATGGTGAAGGTATTCCTACAGAGGTGAACATCAATGCCTACCGTTTCAAAAATTCGCGTTTTCAATGTCGGTTTTACTTGATGACAAATCTTTTTTAAAACTGCGATAGCTACACCACCGCCTCTATTATTGTTTCGATCGACTCTGTAAATTTGATAGTTTGGATCATAAAATTGACTATCTTCTTTCAACCATGTCTCAGTAATGATTGCTATATCTATTTTGTTTTCGTTTAAGAATGAGAAAAATTCAATGCGTTTGGCCAGCGGCCCAATACTTTGTGCATTCCATAATAACAATTTTACATTTGATGAATTATTTACCATTGTACAGGTACTTTACAGCCAATTCAGTTATGACTCTAAACTGATCTTCCTTAGACTTACAGTTTCTTAGGCTAATAAACATTTCATTAGATAATTCTATTAACTCAGATGCATTGAACAGATTAGAGTTAGTACTAGAAAGATTAGCTCCTGTGTTTCTCGCGGCATCTGCGAAGCTAACTGCAAATAATCGGTTTGGATTTGGGACTTGAGAGATCGATGGTTCCGCTCTTGTTTGTAGTACGGGATAAGTCTTTTGATTTTGTAAGTCAGCATCAAAGCGATTGTTGACAACATTTTGGTTTATTCGCTTTGCTTTCAATCGTTGTAGAAGAGCGATGAAGTTAAGTCTGACTGGACAATTTTGAAAACTCGCTGCATGTTCACCGGAACAATTGGCGCATTTTCTTTTGGCGTTTGGAGTATCTTTTTGAGGGCACTCAGTCGTTTTGTGCGTGCCTGCACATAAATTGCAAACCGTCTTTAAGTGACAGCCACTGATGCCGTGCCCCATAAATGTCAATTCAAATATTTTCAAATACCGTCCCTCCACACAATGGTCTGCGATGGGCCATCAGGAAATTGCGTATCCATGGCCCACTATTGAAATTGAAAACTGTCTCTCTGTGCATCACGGCAGCTATAATCAAACGGATCGCGTATGACAGAAGGTCGGTGGTAGTAGCACTGTGATAATTGTGAAGTGGCCTGTCAACTTAAATCATCTGTTCAAAGTTGTCGACACGATGGGCAATCGCGTGGAGGAAAATGGCTCTCGAAGCCATTTGTGGCCATCCGATGGCCCATCCCTGTTGACAGAAATGACGGTTATGCGGCATTGGCCACTGAACGCCATCCGCCCGTCCACACAGTGGCGATGGCCCTGAATGGCCGGGGCTGGGCCATTGTCTGTAGCAGGCATCAGATACTTGCGGTGAGATTGCACTGAGTGACAGAACATGTCGTGAGTGGTTTCAACGTTTTAAAAGTGGCGATTTCAATGTCGAGGACAAGCATGGTGGTGGGAGACTGGGAGAGAACAAATTTTCAAATTGGAAGCACTGCTCGATGAAGATTCGTGCCAAACGCAAGAAGAATTAGCTGAATCACTGGGAGTGACTCAGCAAGCCATCTCGAAACGCCTCAAGGCCATGGGCATGATTCAGAAACAAGGAAATTGGGTTCCGTACGAGTTAAAACCGAGAGATATTGGACGGCGATTATTTACATGCGAACAACTGCTTCAAAGGCTGAATCGGAAGGGATTTCTACATCGCATCGTAACCGGCGACGAAAAATGGGCCCGTTACGATAACCGCAAGCGCAGAAAGTCATGGGTAATGCCCGGACATGCCTCAACGTCGACAGCAAAACCGAATATTCACGGCGCCAAGGTTATGCTTTGCATTTGGTAGGACTAGCTCGGTGTGTACTACGAGCTACTGAAATCGAATGAAACTATCACAGGAGATCGGTATCGAACGCAATTGATGCGACATGAGACATATCTTTGCAGTCGCTAAATTGAACTTGATCAAAAAATCAGAAAGGTTCTCTTAGGGTATATGAACTCCACATATATTCAGGGAAACTTCGGCTCGGATCTACAGAACCGAAATGGCTGCCGATACAGAACAAATACTTACACGAATACACTACTGAAGGCCATTGTCGAAGTAACGATAGAGCACAAGCTCCCAGGAAAGGGTGGCTTTTACTGGTCTGTTCCAACTTCGCGACCGCAGAGTAGGCTCGGAAGAACTAGGGACATAATAAGTTCCAAGTGCTGCTTCGAATTTACCCGTGTAAAGAAGGAATAATTTCCTCGCAGCATCTTTTTTGATAGGCCTGCCCGGTACTGAGATTTCAGTATCGGTTTTCTAGGTGCCCGTATTGCAAGTGGTTTAACGGTACTTTTAGGTAACCGTTTTAGTACCGGTGATTAGGCCTGTTCCTAAAATCAGTACACCAGTTTACCCGTACCAATCTCGGCGAGCGTCGGTTTTTACCCTTTATTTTACCGGGTTTTCATCCACTACCCGGTTTTTTTAGTACCGGTTTCTACCTGGTCTTTTAGGAGGTATTGGTTCTTTACCTGTTTTTTTTTTTTTTTTTGGTAACTAAAAGCCGAAGTTAAAAAACAAAAACGGGGAAAGAACTGGTACCCGAAAAAACCCCTCATTTCTGTGGGGGTACAGAACAGCCTCCAGACACACTATTACTCGTTTTTCTTTGTGAGGTTCATCTCAATATTAAGGATAAGTACAGATATGCAGGGAACTATAGACGAAACATTACCTGCTAAGGAGAAACCACTTGGTTTTAACTGCTTGTGGGACAGAGTGCGTAAGGGGCACCGAAATAAGCCATACGTTTTGAACCGAAAGTATCCATCGGAATATAAACGAAATAAGCCATGCATAGACAATATCGGTATCAAATCGAAATAAGACATGCAAAACAAAATAGTCATGCAGTGTCCAGAACGAGCGTTCATCTTTGTGCGATACTGAGGGTTGTGATTCCTTAAGCGCGGAGCCTACACAAGGGAATGTTGATTCACCATCGGAGTCCACACAAGAGACTGTTGCACCCAGAGCGAGCGTAGGGAGCGTTTGTATTTGTGTGATACTGAGGGTTGTGGTCCTTTAAGCGCGGAGCCCACTCAAAGGACTGTTGATTCACTACCCGCAGTATCGGGCAAAGTGTGAATGGGCAATTTCGGTTTGGAACGTGCTGGGCTAGCTCCGCTTCTAGGGGGTTGTGGCTTCCCGTATAAGGTCACTCGTTTCACTACTTCTATATGCACCAGCATTCGTTTCGTCCTAGCATCATTTCGGTTCCAAATCGAAATAAGGTATGCGAAGGAAAGCGAAAATCCATGTACATACTCACTTTCGTTTTTAAACGAAATTGGACATTGAATGCGAATAGAAAGTTGCCATACACGGTCATTTTCGGATTCAGACGAAATTTTCCATCAATGGCTAATATCCAAATGGGTTATTTCATGGTGCCGCGCTTTAACTACTCCTGGAGGTGTAGTTAAAGTTTCGTTAGTATGTAAAAGATTTCAGATGAAGCATGTTTCTGTGTATGCATGCACATCCTTCCCTGTTTAGTTGCCTCCTTTTTTGACAAGCCGGGAAAGGCTGTGACGTTATTCTTACACCCCACACCACAGTGGAGAAATCCTTTTACTTATTTAAGAAAGTACAATAAGGGGGAAAAGTCCGGGAACATTTCTGGTTCGTTTCTCCAGCCCATGATTTCTAAACAAATACATCTACCGGCCTCTCTGTCTTTTTCACTCTAGTGCAATTACTAAAAGACAGAGATAACGAATATTGGTTGTCATTCTACTCTCGGGACGTCGTACACGACGATTGTGTGAATGTGTGAGTCGAATGCGTGTATGTCTTTCACTTACGAATCCACATAGCTTTGCCATTTCTGCTGCTCACTGTCTTTTACTAAATCAGTGATGAAATATCAGGCTCGCGAAAACCCCACCATTGTGAAACCTTTTCGAACCCTTTAGAGACTCATACATCATCCGTCTCATTCTTGTCATCTATTTAATTTCAGATGGGCCAGCGCATGTTGTCGTCATATATCAAATATACTCGGATTAAAATGGGAACTTCGCCAAAAAGAGCATTTGGAAAAGGATCGAGCGTGTATTATTGTATCAAATCATCAGAGTTCCTTAGACATTTTAGGTATGTTTGGCACTTTAGTTATCATTCCATTCATTTCATTTATTAATTAATAATGTCCGTTTTTTTATTAGGAATGTTCGATATTTGGCACGTTATGGATAAGTGCACAGTTGTTGCCAAACAAGAACTGTTCTATGCATGGCCATTTGGATTGGCCGCCTGGCTATGCGGCCTAATTTTTATTGATCGCGTCCGAGCGAAAGAGGCTCGTGATGTGCTGAATTCTGCCACCGATCAAATTAAACGGAAGAACATCAAGCTTTGGGTGTTTCCTGAAGGTAATTGAAAATAATAATAAAGATTTTACTATTATCGTTAATATTTTGTTACATAAATTATTAGAACGTATATTTTCCGGTTTTTAAGGAACGCGACGAAACACCGGCGAAATACATCCTTTCAAAAAGGGTGCCTTTCACATGGCCATCGAAGGACAAGTGCCCATCCTACCAGTAGTCTACAGCTCATACATGACATTCCTGAATGATAAGAAACGAATTCTAAATTCTGGTGACATTATCATTACCGCACTTCCTGCTATTCCGACCGTTGGTCTCACCACCGAAGATATTCCTCGTCTTATGGACGAAGTGCACGCTCTCATGTCCGAAGTGCACAAGAAAACTTCAGAAGAAATCATTTCACGAATGAAAATGGCGAAAATTACACATGACATCAACACAGCCTCTATGATGGAGAACAGTATCAAGAAGGACGAAAAAGTGGACGTCAGTATTAAAAGTAAAGGGCTGAAAGATGTTATTAAGGCCCAATAGGATTGAGCTGGAGTAGCTGTAAGGCGAGAGAAAGAGAAAGAGAGAGATCGGAAGTGTGATAATCGTATTATATTATTGTATTTAAGAATATGAGATACATGCCGAGTAATAATGGTCAATTTCAGACATTCTCTTCTTCTATTTTTTTCTTAGACGTTAATTAAATTATATTAGTGCAGAAGTGATTATATTATGTTAGAAAATGAGATTAAAGTGCGCGATTGTGCGCGTTTAATAGTGTAGTCGATAAATCATCCTATTTGTATTCTTAAGTATGTACAAAAACTGTCTGTAGTTTGGTTTTTCCACTGTATGGTTAGTAGCACCATATATTTATTAAGCTGCGCTTATTTTCGGGAGACATAATGTAAAGTTTTTTTTTGTTGTATACAAATTGATTTGTAATAAAAGAAAGCAAAAGTTGGTCTACAACTTAATAATGAGACTTTTTTTTGAATTTTGGGCCTTTATTCATAGATTTATTCATATAACTAAATTATTCAAAATATTGGCCATCAGCAGCGATAACTTTCTCCCATCTTTCGGGAAGTCTACGAATTCCGTCGCGAAAAAAATCTTGGGGTTTCGAGGCTATCCATGAATCGAGCCAGTTCTTAGTATCCTCATATGAAGTGAAGTGCTGATCAGCCAACGCATGAGTCATCGAAGCGAACAAATAGTAATCGGATGGAGCAATGTCAGGGCTATACGGCGGGTGGGGTAGCACTTCCCATTTGGTTGTTTCCAGGTACGTTTTCACAACTTGCGCAACATGAGGGCGAGCATTGTCATGCTGAAGAATTATTTTGTCGTGCCTTTCAGCAAATTGTTGCCGTTTTTCACGCAATGCTCGACTCAAACGCATCAATTGCAGTCGATAGCGCTGCCCGTCAATGGTTTCATTCGGTTTTAGCAGCTCATAATAAAGAACACCGATCTGGTCCCACCAAATGCAGAGCATAAGCTTGGAACCATGAATATTTGGCTTCGCGGTCGATGTTGATTGGTGCCCGGGCGGTCCCCATGATTTCTTTCGCTTTGGGTTATCATAATGAATCCACTTTTCATCGCCGGTCACAATACGATGCAAAAAACCCTTCCGTCTTTGCCTTTGAAGCAGTTGTTCGCACATGCAAAAGCGCCTCTCAACATCTCTTGGCTTCAACTCGTACGGAACCCAGTGGCCTTGCTTTTGGATCATTCCCAGTGATTTTAACCGCTTCGATATGGCTTGCTGAGTCACTTCCAACGAAATTGCCAACTCTTTTTGAGTTTGGCACGAATCTTCTTCGAGTAATTTCGTCAATTCTTCGTCTTCAAACTTTTTTGGCTGGCCAGGTCGCTCTTCGTCGGTAATGTCGAAATTATCATTTTTGAACCGATGAAACCACCGAAAACACTGTGCACGCGAAAAAGCATCGTCACCGTAAACTTCCACGAGCAATTTATGACTCTGAGCTGCAGTCTTCTTAGCAAAATAATGTCCAAGTAAAACTTCCCGCAAATGTTGTTTTTTTCGTGAATTTTCGAAACTTTCCATGGTCCGGTAAAATACGTTGTCAACAATCAACACGAAATGTTTATACTGACATTGACAGCTTATGAATACAAACTTCAAATGGTATGTATGTCAAAGATGGACTACCATTGGTTTATCGGTGTTGCCATCTCTAAAAAAAGTCTCATTATTAAGTTGTAGGCCAAATATATTGTAGCTCACATTCGAATATTCCGTTTTGTTTTTAATTTTCTAGTTCATTCTGTTTTTCAGCTACTTCTAGACTTCGTATCCAATCTATAATTACTAATCAACTGTAACTTAACTGTAGTCCGGATGGCATAACGGTTAGCACGTTCGCCTTCTACGCACAGGGCCCCGGTTCGGTTCCTACTGAATGCGGTTGTTTTCGATAAAAAAGGGGATTTACGTAAGGAATTTCACACAAATCGCACATTGTGACTCCGACTTCGAGTGTATGTGGACCGGCTTAATAAAAATTGGTTCGCGGACGCGTGAACTGCTGCAGATAGGAGCAGAAACCAGCGACATTCCAGATAGCTATCACGACGGCCAAGAGATGCCGATAGCTATCGGCGGCCATGTGCATCGCTTCATTGATCGCAATGTATTTCTTCCTATCCGATTGAGAGAGGAGCTTAAGTAGCGTGGCGTCGAGCGTCATTTAGAAGCGCATGAGCACCGGGATTTGTTGATAGAAACAAACTGGAGCAACGCGTTGTTTCCAAAGCAAACAGCAATACGATTTAAGCTTATTTCCTCCGCACCAACTCCGCAAGCCATTTTTGAGCCATCAGTGAATATTCTGCAGTTGTTGTTGTAGTGACGCGTTGATATCCGATGAGTCTGAGTGTCACCAAGTTTGGTTGTCCATGCTTTCCTCAGTGTCCCAGATGTCGAAACGCAGCTGCCTCAATGGGATTATTTCCTAGCGCAGTAGAAGTTAGGCGCGTGTGAAGTAAGGCCACAAACTGGACAGGAGTTCTGTATGTCGTTATCAATGCGGGACAGGTACGAGTTCAGACGTGAGCAGCCAGAACGAAGCCAAGCGAGTGTAGTCCTAGTTACTCTAGGAAGTCGTAATTCGTCTGAAGATATAGCAGGTGGCTGTGCATTCAGTACCGTGTTTGGTTTCATATCCGCAATCGAGGAAAGCACTTCTTCACTATGCAGTGTTGTGATGGCCGACTTGTTACTTGGCGTTATCAAAGGGAGCTTTTTTAAATCTTTGGATCTTCCGCTGGCGATCCCTTATATTACGTCTTACATCACGTGGCGGTGGGGTTCTGTCGATAAGGTTAGAGTTGGGATGGTCATTTCGATTACAGCCAACCAGATACAGAACCGTTGGAAGTACCTATGTTGTGGCTTAAGGGCACCATTCTGGTTTCATGGTGAAAGTGGTCCTTCGACGACATTAGAAGGCAGCCCGTAACAGTCCTAAGAGCTGCAGGTTTGGATGTTTTTTCACTGAGTGTCGCGTAAGTTTTCTGACCAGATGAGAGCCGCGTATTTGGCCACAGATCTCCCGACAGACTTGTATGTCGTTAGTAACCTTGTCTTTCCCCCAGGAACTGCCAGCTAGAGCTTTGAGGACTTTGTTTCTGCTTCTCATCTTGTCACAAATGGTTGACGCATGGACCGAGGAGGTAGCCATACAGTCAAGGGTGACACCGAGATTTTTACGGTGGTCGAAGATGGGGATAGTTTGACCATCTACACGCGATATTCAGTTGTTGCCTTCTTTGGTAAACAGGGTGGCGGTACACTTCGGCGCAGACAGAGTAAGATTTTTGCTGACAAAGAAGGTGTTCAGTACGTTAAGATATCTGTCTATCGGTTCGCACATTTGAGTTATGTCCTTCCCAGTTACCAAAATCGAGCAGTCATCAGCATAACTGACGATTTTGAGCCCGTCGGGTGGTGTAGGGAGTCCTGGCATGTAAAGATTAAACAGGGTGGGAGATAAGACTTCTCCTGGGGGGACTCACTCTCTAATTGCCTTGACCTCTCCAGGGGCATAGGCGCGTCAACATCTCTAGCATTTTTATGCCTTGTTGACGTTTCAATAACAATCTACTTTTCGGAAGTGCAGTTGCCAGCATGCACCTCCTATCCGCGCCGTTTTTATACTGACAAGCTCGGAGCACTGTGAGACTTCTATTAGTAGTCACAGGCAGTTTTTGATCGCGCCGAGATTTGATCTCCGAACTCTAGATTAGAACAATCACGGCCACCGAGCGCGACTTGGGGGACACCCTATTTAATTCGTCTTAGTTTTCCAGTTCTAAATTCTGTATAGGACTGTCTGTCGGTGCGATCGTTGATGGTCCACTTTGTTGTATGCGACGGACGCAATCTACCGCAGATGTCAGACAGGAGAAACGAATGGCTCGCTGACAGTGTCAAAAGGCTTTGGAACGTCTAATGCCACTAGATTGTTCCTTGGCAAGAACGTGCTTGGTTGACGCCATTGTGTATTTTTTATATGATGGCATCCAAAGGCGTCTAAGTGCTGTGCATCGTTCTAAAGCCATGTTGGTGGTCGACCAGCTGAATGTGAGTCGCAATTATAGGGTGGTGCAGCGCTTCGAGGGTCGTGGCTACAGGAGACAAAAGTGTGATGGGACGGTATGATTCGCCTAGAGTTGGTGATCAGCAAACTGAGTGGTAATTGGTTTATCCAATTTTATTAGGATGACAATTGAAATATCGGGTGAGCTGGAACATGTGTAACGAACCATATTCCGGTCTGGTTGTGCTGCTTCAACAGGCAGATCTATGGCAGCACCTGATGAGTAAGGATTTGTCGGTGGTACGAAACCAGAGGCCGAGGGTCGCATTACACCTGGACCCCAACGCGAGCGCGAGGGCAAGCGAGCCATCCGCCAACCATTCCATCCTTATCGCCTCATTCTTTTTATTCCCATTTTTACCTCCCTTGTTTGTGTTGTGTTCCCCAGGCCTATGAATTTTTTTAATACGTAGATGACAGGGGCAACGAGCGGCGGAAACACCGCCCACGTTTACCGAGCTGAGCTATAGCAAGCATAGACCGCTGCTTAGCTCGTTGAGGGGCCTTTTTTCTACGCCAGATGCCACGGCCCGACCTTCACGGTCATTATGCTACTTTAGGCCCCGTCTCCAGGGGCATCTCCGGGTGCCCACCAAACCGTCCATGTGTCGTCGTTAAGTGGACAGAAGTCCGACGCATCAAGTTGTTCGGCTGTGGTAACCCCTCTGGAATCTTTGTCGAGGTTAGAGTGCCACAATTTGTGATGGGCGTTGAAGTCACCAAGTAGGAGACGATATTGGCCGAAGGGTTGTTGTGGTAGCCGATCAGCGTGTTGTTTTTGCTCCTGAATTCGGTGTATAATTGCCTGCCCGCAAGATAATTGGCAATCCATTTCGTTGTTTGCGTTGGAAGCGATACACAATATAAGTCAGACAGAAGGGCTGAGTGCCTGACTCTGTCAAAGGCTTTCGACAGGCCAAGTGCCACCAGAATTGTTGTGTGACGTGGACGAGGTTGATTGAGGCCATTGTGGATACGATTTGTAATGGCATCCAGGGCCGTTGTCGTACTGTGCATCCTTCTGAAGCCGTGCTAGTGGTTCGCAAGCTGGATGTGGGCCGCAGAACAGGGTGGATTAGTGCTTCGAGCGTTTTGTCAACTGATGATATAAGTGTGATGGGACTATAGGACTCGCCGATTGTCGCTTTTTTTCCCAGGTTCCAAGATTGGGATTACTTTCCCTCTCTTCCAGAGTTCCGGAACGATCAGTGATGTGATAATAGATTGAATGTAGCCATGGGATATTCGATGGTTGGTGAGTCGAGGTGTTTAAGCATTGCTATTGAAATTCCATCAGGTCCCAAAGCTTTCGAGTTATTCGCCTCCCTGATTGCTGCAGCCACTTCGTCCGCGGTGAAGACAGGTATTTTGGCTGCGGTTCGGTTATGGATCCTCCTGCGGATTATGTGCTTTTGTCTGTCTGGTAGAGGATGTTCAATAAATTGCTTATTGAAGCGGCTTGCGCAGTGGGTAGGGTCGCTGATTGAATTGTCTCCGAATTGGATGGTGGTATTCCCTTTCTGTTTCGGTGGATTAGAGAGGGCACGGACTGTCGACCATAGTTTGCTTACATCTGTGGCCAGGTTGCAGTCATTTGCGTACTCCATTTTAACTTCTTGTGCCCGGGTACTAGTCTTTGAATTTCACAGTTCATTTCGTGAATTCTGGGATCGTCTGGGCTTGTGCTCCTGATGTTGTCTCTCTTGTCTGCCAGTCTGGCTGTGGTGGGAAAGTTAGGCAGAATTTTCGGAATGCAGGAATGAATTTTGCAGCCGCTTTATTAAGGACTTTCCCGATGTTGGATTCGGCCTTCTCGTTGTGAGGAGTTTAGCACTAGTATATTGGGTGCAGCCATTCCAGTCAGCCTTGTTGTGGTTGACAAAAGTGCGATATTCGACAGATACGATATCTGTCGGTTTGTCAAGCCTTATCACGATTGGTAAATGCTAGGAAGATAGTGTAAGAACCGGTTTCCATTGAGCTTCATTTATGAGGCTACCACTCGCAATCGTGATGTCTGGAGAGCTGAAACAGGTACCGGCAATACGGGTGGGCGTATCGTCATTCAATATACAGAAATCTGAAGCGTCAAGTTGTTCTGAGATGGAGACACCTCTGGTGTCGTTGTTCATATGTGAGTGCCAGAGTTCATGGTGAGCATTAAAATCGCCAAGTAGGAGACGGTGTTGACCAGCGAGGAAAGTGTTGATATTTACATGGTAACTTGAGGGATAACTGGATACCGGAGGAATATATATGTTGTAAATTTCAATATCAGCATTGCCTGATTTTATGGCGATGGCTTGCACTTCCATGGTGATATCGTTGTTGGTGACATCTATTTCCCGGTATTGCACGGTATGGCGAATGACAAAGCCCGCAAGCCCTCCTCCAGCGTTGGTCAACCTGTCTTTCCTGATGACAACGTAATCTCCATGAGCGTTGAATTGGGGTGTAGTTTTGTCTCCTGAATGTCTCCAACTTGAATGCGGCGTCTGTCCATGAATGAGGCGAGTTCGGCGATTTTATTTTGCAGCCCGTTCCAATTTAGTTGGACGAATGAGAGCGTATCGAAAATTGCGATCGGTGGTGCAGGCGTAAGGTTGGTTTGTTGGGGAATCCTACTGGGTCTTTTCGCAGGGGCCATTGCGATTGACTGAAAGCTCGTGTGGGCGCTCACTGGTGTAGGAAGGTAAGGCGTGTTTGACGAGCTCGCTGCTTGTGGACCTCGATTTCTACACTGACTGGCAGTAAATGAAGGATTCCAGTGCCTGTGAAGGTTTAGACTGGAGCAGTTCCTCAGGTGACACCAATCGTCGCAGCAGTTGCATCTCACTGACGTCGCATTGGGGTGCAGCTCTATATTGCAAACGCTACAGACCCATGGGCCTGAGTTGCTTTCAATCCTGGCGCGGTGTAGTAGTATTGAGAGCAGTTGCGCCGAGATGTGTTGCTCCCATTAAACCCAAAAAACGAATACAAGCATATAACACAAATCCTTCTTGCATTGAAGGGGTTTCGCAGCTCTTGGCCGTTGTAAAAACAGGTCGCTCCGGTGCGTAGAACCGGCTGCCGCAGCAACGTTTAGCAATACATCAAGAGCATCGCTTAGAGTCGTCCTTAGAAACAATGTACTTACTGTACAATGTACTCTCTCTCTCTCAATTGCCGTAGCCCCTTGTGGGGCATAGCGCGTCAACTGTTTCATGTGACCCAGTTGACGATTCCCGGCATAAACTGGTATCGGAGAATGCAGTTGCCAGCATGCACCTCCTGCACATCCATGGCCACGAACGTCGTCGTGGACGGGATTCGAACCCGGAACGCCGGTAGTCAAACATGAGACTGATGCCTCAACACACTGCGCTACCGGTCGCCCCCAATGTACACTATCAACTAAATAAGAAACATTCGTTGCAGTTTCAAAACATTTATTCAACAACTTATAGGGAAAAAAATATGTATTTCACACCTGACACTTTTCGTTCATATTCTACCAATATTATTTGTTGCGTCCCTAATTTAGAAATTTACTTACTGGTCGAACAGTCGTCCTGCAATAGAGATATCAACAAAAAACAATCACATTACAAAAATCTCATTTTATCCTTCGTCATTCATAATTACCTCGTCCCGAAGTTCGACTTACAGTCGAAGAACTAGCCGAATTTGTCTCGGTCTTCAAACCTCGACCTCTTCCAATCACAACAGAGCTAAAGCTAAATGACTCTTCATTTGGTAGTCGTGGCTTATTCTTACTACGTGATGCCCACGGGCTCTCCTCCACCTCGTCATCGTCATCATCGTCATCGCTTGGATTAGTAGTAGGAACGGGAGCGTGACCTCTCTTTCGTATATCGGAGACTACCGATGTCGTAACAGTCGAAGCAATATCGGACTTTGAATCGTCTACATAACGACGTTCGATTTTAGGTTGTGTGAGATTCGTGTGTACTGAGCTTGCGGCATATGAACGTGCCGAAGTAGAAACGACCGATTTTGAATCTTCATAGATCGAGTGCCGGGCCGAATTGATGCCGGCGGCTGATAGATCCGCTTCTAATGGAAGATGTGCACCCGGAATCATTCGTACGGCCAAATCGTAGCACATGTAATCGGAAAACATGAAACCCCAGCGAACCACACAGGAGAGTGCACAATATTTGCCCGTGTCAATTTGTTCGTGATACTGAAAGAACGAAAAGAATGCGGAAATTATTATCAAGCAGTTATTTCTTCAAGAAGTAACAAGTCGAAAGATAACTTGTTTGTGGATGTACAAATTGCCATTGTCACTGACAAGATAATTACCGCACACGAAATATTATTCTGATACTCGTACGTATCACGATCGAAAATTGCATCTGAAATGAAAATCGATTCCGGCTTCTTAACTTCACCTTTTTCGGCAGTAGCATTCTTCAGCGTAAAGAAAAGATACTGGATTGGATAAATCCTAATGTTAGCTGTATTATCACCATAGTCTTCGTTTTGTAAGGTGGATATGACATTCTTCAACATTTCTAAATGAATTTTATGCGTATAGAGAGGCGGATATTCTCCATTCTCGTCCTTCTTCACAAAAGAAAGCAAATTTTCAAAGATACGTGCGAAGTTGCGCTCGCCCTTGGCATTTGGTGGAGCCGGAAGACGATGTGTATCATCCGAATGCTGCTTGACTTGATAACCCATGCCGATTGGTAGAGTTCCTGAAAATAATAAAAAAAAATTACAATGCAATGAATATCGGTTATCATTATTACGTCATTAGCGACTTTGCCCAAGTGTAATTATGTACCTAAATGAGCCGGCTGACCTACAGTTTAGGCCGAAATTTCACAAACACAAACGACTACACCCTGCACATTCCTACGCACCGCAGCGACCCGTTTTTCAACAGCCAAGAGCCGCCAAAAACCTCTTCAATGCAGAAGGAAGTATATGTGTGTGTCATATTTTCAACGTGTCTCTTTTTTACGGAATTTGGAAGCTTCACATCTCAGCGAAGCTGCTCTCAATCTTCCTCCACTGCGCCAGCATCGAACTCAACCCTGGTCCATGAATTTGCTGCGTCTGGAACAGAACGCTGCACGCAAATGTAACCTTAGTTAGATGTAACTGTTGCGACGAGTGGTGTAATCTCAAGCGATGCTCCGGTTTAAGTCACCGTAGACAGTGGAACGCAACATTTATAGCTGGTCTCTGCAGAAACAGAGGACAACAAACATCTACCTCAAGTAATTCACCTTCAGTTACTGCGAGTGCGCAACAAGCTCCTAGCTGTCTCCGGTTTCACCTGCGAACAAAAATCCCGCACGATTCCTGTTCCACCCGTTGCTAACTTCAACAACCTATCCATTGTTCAGCTTAATATCAACGGGCTATAGCGCCAAATAGCAGAACTCACCACGTTCATGGCAGTGGCGGCTCGTGGCCTGCGATACTGAGGGTTGTGATCCCTTAAGTGCGGAGCGAGCGTCCATGTATGTGCGATGCTGAAGGTTATGATCCCTAGCGCGGAGTGAGCGTAGCCCACACAAGGGACTGTTCTACCCAGAGCGAGCGTTCGTGTTTGTGCGATACTGAGGGTTGTGATCCCTTAAGAGCGGAGTGAGCGTATCGAGCGAAGCCCACACAAGCGACTGTTAATTCACAACCCGCAGTATCGCACAAGTGTACATGGATAGTTTCGGTTTGGAACGAGCTGCGGTAGCTCCGCTCCTAGAGCGTTGCGAACCCCCGCATGTAGCCCTAGGTCGCCCGTTTCACTCTTTGTACATGTACCTGCAGCTGTTTCGTCCTAGCATATCTGCATCCAGCATTTTTTTTCTGGCTATGCACAATTTCAAACCGAAATAAGGTGTGCGAAGTAAAGCGAAAATAGCCATGTACATACTCACCTTAGTTTTAAACGAAATTAAGCATTGAGTGTGAAACCGAAAGAATCTATGCATGGCTACTTTCAGTTTCAACCGAAATTATCCATTAAACCTTATTTCCAAATGGCCTATTTAATTAAGTTATTTTTCCTGTATTAAAATCGTCATTTGGTTTTCTCCTTTAATACGGTTTTCCGGCAGGGGTGTATCCTCTCATTAATCCTATTCCTCATAGTGATTGGCGATGTGTTGCATGCATGCACCACATGGAAAGTTTCCGTAAAAGGTGCCAGGAAGCTACAAGTTTTCGTTAACTCGCGTCTTCGTCGAATTTTAAGAATTTTCTGGCTTGAAACAATATCAAATACTTTCTTTCTGCATTGAAAGGGTTTTGGCAGCTCTTGGCCGTTGGAAGAAGGGTCGCTCCGGTGCGTAGAGCCGGCTGCCCTAGGAACTAACAAGATGAGGAGCAGGAACAAGGCCCTTAAGGATTTAGCTAGAAGTTCCTGGGGTAAAAACAAAGAGACTACTAATCACCTACAAAGCGATTGGTAGATCTGTAGGTAACTATGCGGAACCAGTGTGGACGCTAAATCTAAGTGACACAAACTGGTAACACATTCAGACCAGTCAAAACGCAGCCGTACGCACCATCACAGGGTGTCTGCTGATGTCTCATCAAGACCACCTCCACCAAGAGACTAAAACACTGCCCATAAGAAACCACATGCTGCTGTTAAAGCAGTATCTAGTCGGATGCTATCGCAGTGATCACCCGAGCTTTGATCGAATGGACAAAACTCCACCGCCACGACACATCAGGCGAAACCTAAGAGACCTCGAAAGGGAGGTCCAACGATTCAAGAGGGTCCCCTTCGATAACGCCAGTTATAAATCTGCCAATGCTGCACTGGGAGGAAGTATAACACATACGGCGATTGTAGACCTTAACAGCACTTAAGGCTCAACCAACAGACATTTCACCGGAAGAACGAAACCTGCCTAGAGCGACCAGGACCACGCTCGCACAGCTCCGTTCAGGCTGGTGCTAGCACCTCAACTCGTACTTGTCTCGAATCGACCACAGCATCCAAAACACTTGCCCGGCATGCAACAGTTCTCAACACGACGTTGAGCACATCTTCGATTGCCCTGCAGCACCGACGCACCTAACACCTATAGCGCTTTCGGAGAACCCCATTGAAGTCGCTGCGTTCATGCAACTTCCTACGGAGGAAACTGATTCGGACGCGCTAATTTTATGACACACACACACTCACGCTTAATTTCTGCATTGCTACAACAACAAATAATCTCAAACGAAGAGCTGAGTCGGCGTACGGATCAGATGCCAATCGAATTGATACGATATGTCACACATTGTGGAAGGTTGATAATTGCATTGCTGGATATGCCATGAAATGAGCCCCATTCCCAATTGGGGCTGCTAAAAGCTCATGGCGCCCATCTGTGGCGATAGAGTGTGAGTTGCTGGTTAAGTCCTGGAAGCAGATGCGTCCCACTGCCCAGAACATCAACAAGTGGGTGCAGCATCTCGGCAGTTATGCTTGGCGCTGTTTAATAAAGTTCAATAGTTCAGTACCTCGTTTTAATGCAATATTTGCAGCAACTATTCCCTCTTTAGTCGGGCCAGTTAACCGTATGCGCACATTTTGTTAGCCAGCTAAATTATCTACATGGGGGATCTTCGCCAGAAGTTAGACTATTGAAAACCGTGGTGAAATGCTTTTTTCCACCGCTTCTGATCTACTTCTAAAATAAGTAGCTTTCCATCGCTGTCCGTAACCGGATGTTAATCAAAGTTACGACCAATCAAACCGAAAGAACTGCATTTATTTGTCGTTTCTTTTTTTATTTAATGAACACTGCGGAGCTCTCATACATTCCCGATGCGAAAACGTATCGTGGGCGGAAACTTCACTTGGATGCCGTCCCGGAATAGCGGAGGACAAGAAAAGAACAGTCAAGAAAAACGCGATGGTCTGTTCGCCCAGCGGTTATAATCAGATTCCACTATCAAGACCCGGAATCTCCAAGTCGGCAACTACCGTCGATATTAAAGTGAAGAAGCAGCCAGCCGGTCGCGGTGGCAGGTGATTTGCAACGCTTTCTCATTTTTTTAAACGGCGGATCAAAGCTTGATCGCGACACGGTGGCGATGTCGCCTCAATAGCAGGGCAAAAAAGCTCCTGTCAATGACGCGCCGATGTGAACCTGGCGGCGAGTGTAAGTAATCGTCCTAGCGAACTCTCTCCCAACAGGTCGCGAGCCCCAATTCAGCAGTCATCGGCTGAATTTCTCTTACGAATCAAGTTCTATGAAACGGAATTCCTAATACGAGTTGAAATAACGGTTCCTGCTGTACGCCAGAAGTAATTTTTGTTAGTAAGGGACGATTTTTGAAGGCTTATAGCCTTCTATATTTCTCTTTAGCGACATTGCCCTGGTCTTTTCATGAATCGTCCTGTCTCCTGGTACATATCCTATAAATCCGCGATTAAAAAATGTAATCCAGAAGTCGACAGCTGGCTCGAGTATTGCATGGCACTTCTCTGTAAGTCCACAACTCTACATTGGTCATATTCGGAAAGGCGTAGCCTAATATATTGCGGAAGATCTTTTTCTAAAAAAAAGCAGCAACACCCCTAAAGAAGAAATTTTTGATCTTCACTAACAAGCCGAATCTTTTTTTTTTGGGTTTGTCGCATAGAGAATCTATGGAGGAGCAATCCGCATATAATCAACACTAAACTACAATATTTGAAGTAATTCCAGTCGTAAAAAGTAAACAGAGACACACGCCCTTTTCTCCGCAACACCCGCACAGTCCATATAGAAGCACATGAGATGTCAAACTCACATTCCCCCCTCATACTTCTGCTTTGTGAACAATAACATTCCATTTTGTCTTTCTACCGCGGAACACCCGCCCGGTCCATATAGCCGACACCTGAGATGTCAAACTGCCATCCCCTTTCTTCTTACACGCTTGTGCCGAATTACTTCATTCCTCTCGCTCTTTTTTGTTAGTTTAGTTCGGATATCGCTTTGACCTCTGCATATTAGGCAAGATGAATGTCCAACTTGGATTCCGCAAACGTCAGTTGGATCCAGAGCCATCAGTTGACCACCACACGAGGTGAGCTTTGACTTCGAGCGAAGCCATTTGGCTCTGTGGCCTATCCGTGGATGTCAGTATCAAGTTACCAAACTGACACGACCGGAATACAAACGTTATTGCGGCAGCCGCGGTTCTTCGTACCGGAACGACCCGTTTTCAACGGCCAAGAGCTCCCAAACCCCCTCGATGCAAGAACTGCAGTATTCAAAGCATCGCTACCACAACAACAACCGGTATACAAACAAAAACTAATCTCCATACACATTGCAAAAATATGAGCGCTGCACTTTTTTACCTCAAAATAAGATGAAAAAAATCAGAAGTGAACCTACCGGGATCAATAAGAGTGTGGAACTTATTGTTTACACCATCCTTCAGTGAATACTCGGAGACCGCCAACTCGGCTGGAATGTATCTCGATTCGCTGACCTTAGCAAAATAGTTGGCCATAATGAAGTAGAATTTATGAGTCGTCAGGGCTGCAAAAGAGTTGGAGACAATTCAAAAAATCCTGCCTCTGCAAGCCACCCAAAATACTCACTGTCATTGGCTTCACAATGCTTCACCGTATCCTCAATTTCCTTCTTCATTAAGCGCTCCGCCAAATCTTTATCTTTTCGTTCTTTTTCGATCAAAGAGAGAGGAACACCCTGGCTAGAGAACTTCTCGGCGCCAGTCGTTCCCTTTATCTTGTCCGATTTGGCGCGCGACTCGTACGGAGCACGCTGCGCTGGCGTCATATTCTGCAACGGACGGAAAATACGACAAATCTGCATAACAAAGAAGACATTTTTATGGAAAAAAAAAGAAGTAGCACCTTCCATGATTCGCCGGCAAGCGTAGCTGCTTCGGCCATAGTTATATTTCGTCCACATCTTGCTTCACGTTCCTTAAAATCGAGCATGTAGTAGAAAAATGAGTTCTTGGGTGCTTTCTTTGGCATCTTGGTTGAATTCCCGGTGCACTTGTCCCACCACACTTGTTGACAAACACTTCAGCAAAGATTTTTTACAATTTACACGATATCAACGCCACCCTCAATCCTCTATGACAACGATGTTTTGGCTGAAAGACAGACAAACGGACTGAACTGACATAACCGCAAATAAAATTTGCTTGGAAGAAACCGGCCGGATACAAGTACCACTATCTGATTGGAAAAAAAGCGTTTTATGTGAAAGTTTAAGAAGCTGTGGAATCCATGATGGTTTGAGAAGTGAATTGGACTTTTCTTCGGTTGTATTATTGGCTATATATTCTAAGGCTTCCCACACACTGGCCACGTTTATGTCGATGCAGAGCTGGACTGAAAAATTCGGACTAGATGGTGTTGCTGTCTTCGTTAATGGTGTTGTTGGTGAAAATTATATTTTATATGTGATATAAAAACCTCATCCTTTCCTGAAACTCTACATTCGTTTCATCCTTTGATTGTAGCGTTATAAACTCGTTTTCATTAGGAGGCTACTGCCTCTTGAAATTTTCTAAACCAAAGTCACCCGAAGTCACAAACATCTGACATCTTTCATATTTAGTACCCCTCCGTTTGGTCAGTATAAACACACCACGAACAAGAACCAGCACTAAAATGATTTAGTTAAATCGTCTTTTAGTTCCATGGTATAAACGTGGCCAATATAATAGGCGCGTTTTTTCAACAGTCATACAGAGCAGAGCAGGTTAAGTCTACACAATTATACTAACAATTTGATCTGAGCTGCTCTGAATAAAACGTCAGTGCAAAAATGCTGCTCCGTTAAGTAGTTTGCGTTCTAAAATGCAAGCGGCGCAGGTGTCGAAGTTTTCGGGCAGTTACAGTTTGGGAAGCACATCAGGTTCATTTCCTGTCAATAAAATGTTCGTTTTGTGAAATTTTATGGAATAGTAAACATACAAAATAATTTTGCTGCCGAAAGGAAGTTTGTCCGATTGTATATGTACTAAGGCGGCTATTACACTATAAAAGTTCTTTGAAAATAGCTTTCATAAAAGATATTTGTAAAAGAACTTTTATAGTGTAATAGCCGCCTAAGGATTTAAGTTTTCTCTTGAAATTTGAGTTGACATTTGAATTCTAACTAAACCAAGACACTCCGAGCAAAAACATATCCCGTTTTTCTGTTAGCCGCCCTAAATTGCTCTCGATCGTTTTTGTTTTTGCCGCTTAACCTGCTCTACTCTGCTCTACGAAAAAAACGCTCCTTAATAGCTGCGGTTTTTGTACGCAGATCAAGGTGTGGTGAGTGAGTTTAGGTGCTCTCACTTGCCCAGCTTGATCTAGTCTTTGGCATAGTTTTTTGACATGATTATGAAAACATGGCTATTTTCTCTTGCTATGATAGGCGCATGCTCATTATTAAATAATATATTTTCTATAGCTTTACTAAAAATATTAATATAAAAAAAGAAAAGAAATAAAAAAGATAATATTATGCTGAGGATCGAACCCGCGATCCAATTAGATAAGAATCTGCACCTACACTTGTTACTGTTACTGATAAAGAACTGTAAGGCCGGCCGCATCTTGGACGTAGGCAGGGCAGCGCAGCACGCACATGGCATTGTTTTTGTAAAATCATACATTGACAATTGTTACAACAACAATGCCATGTGCGTGCTGCGCTGCCCTGCCTACGACCAAGATGCGGCCGGCCTGCCGAGTTTATAAAAAACGTCGTAGCATTGAATAAATGGCTGCGTTCAGAAGGAACTGAGCAGCTTCCGCTCAAGTGAACATGGGGCTGCGTTCAGAAGGAACTGAGCAACTTCCGCTCAAGTGAACATGTTGAAAACGAGCGGATTCAGAAGTGACCGAGCAACTTCTGCTCGGGTGAACATGATCAAATTAAATGTCATTTCACCGAGTAAGAAATATTTCTGATCATCGCTCAGTGTTCAGTGCTCAGGTGCTTCTTCTTCTTTTTCCTCCTTAGAGCGCGTTGACATGATCAAACTACGATTTGACAAACTAGCATTTGATGAAAAGTTGAGCACCGTCCAACTACGGTTTGACAGAAGCACAAGACATCAAACCAGTTTGACAAGGGGTTCACACGTTCAAGTAGGTGGTTTGTCAAACCGTAGTTTGATCATGTCAACGCGCTTTTACGCACATGCTGCGAAATTCGACTTTTGACAGTTGTAAAGTTGTGTTTGTTGTGTTTTCGTATGCTTTTGATTTTGTTTTGTTTTGTTACCTCGTTTTTCGTAATGCACAGTGTCCGAAAATCCGCCCGCGAATGTGGACGGGGTGGTTCATCGGTAGATTGTAGTCCGCAAAGTGGTAAGTTAGCTTTTTATGTTCTTAAAGATGAAGGTGGGTAGCTTTCTGCAGGGAACGTAAACAAAACCGGCTCCTTTTTAAAAGTTTTGCTGCGGACCATATTTGTCGTCTAAAATTGTCATCGTCAGCTGTCAGCTGGTCGATTTGCCAAAAATTTGTCAGCTGGTGAAGTAACGCTCAGCAGGTGCAGACTCCCTAACCGAGCAGCTCCGGAACTGATCGCGAGCAGTTGCGGAGCCGCTAAACTAAACACGCAACGCACAAAAATCGGAGACTCGCCGTCATCAGTCGCCGACCACTGGATTGTGGATACAATGAAGTCATCGAAGGAAATAATTGCGTAATTTAGCCGTCAAAATCAGCTGAGCGCAGGCCTGTATATCTAGATGGCGTTGGATGTATTCATAAATAATAAAGGCCCATTTTTGCGTTGCGTATACGCTCTCTTATCCAAATGAGTGTTTTCTCATGCTAAAATTGGATAGTAAACAAATTGAGTGGCGAGGTTCCATTTAAAACCATGTATTTGTAAACCGCGGCAAGAGCTGCAGCGGCAGCCGCTGTATGCCTTTATACACACACACAGTGATGCGCCGCTGCACAAACCGGTTATGAAACCGCGCCTACTAAACGCGGTCTGAAAAAGAAAGAAAAGGACAGTTTCACCTAAAAATAGCCTATATCAACAAATAAACAGATTTTGCTTATATGAATCATTTTATTTATATTTCTACATTTGTATAAATTTTATTACAATATCATTATAAACAAGTTCTATACTTTTTTATTTTTAGTTTTCCATCATTTTTCATTTCACGTACCTACATGGCCATATATTCACATAGTATTAATAAAAGCAGCGTACAAACGGTTTCTAAATATTTTTCTTTCTTTCTGCATTAAAATATGTATATTATAAGTATGTAAATAATAATAGCAAACTGTTTTCATTTTAAAAACTTCCAGAAATAATATAATATGATTGCTTTTATTTTTATCGTGGCTTTATATCGGTACACTTTTCATTGTTTCTTCAATACGCTATTTATTTCTTACTTTTTTTTTGTTTCATTTATTTATTTTTCCAAGCGAATCGGTGTGACATCATCTCAATGTGATCATGTATGCGTTTATATTAGGCGCGCTGTTTTGCGTATTTATCGAGTGTCGGGTAGGATAATAAACACGCATTACACAAATAACAAGTCACTTGTTGTAATAGATACGCAAAAGAACGCGCCATTATCTATCTGATAAAGCTCGTGTGTGCATCATGCCTAATGTTGAATGTTTATTTTTTCACCTAGGTTAAGAGTGTTTAATTGAACTACACAGTCGTAATAAATTTTGTTCTCTTTTGTAAAATATTCCCCACATTCATTCAGACAAATTGATGCTACATTTCTAGTTGATAAAGTACTGACAGAATTTTCAATGATTTAGTTAATGGTGATTTGATTATGTTAAACGTGCCATACACGTAGCGACCGATCGGCCGATCCGTCGGCCTATATCAATATCGGCCGATGGATCGGCCTGTGTATGCGTTGACGATTTTTTTGACAGTTCCGTATAATTTTTGATCAACTGACATTTTGTGGCAATCCATCTGCCGCTCGATCGGGCGACGGATTGGATAATGTATGGCGGCTATTAAACGTGCCATACACGTAGCGACCGATCCGTCGCCCGATATCGATATCGGCCGACGGATCGGCCTGTGTATGTAAAAATCGCACGGATCGGCCGATCAATTTTTATCTGCCGATATTTTAGTGCGATCCGTCGTTGACGATCGATTGGGTGGTGTATGTGATAATCGCAAGCGAATGTCAAATCACCAAATTATTAAATGATGAAATTTGAAGGATTCTGATGATTTAAATGGCTCTGCAATGGAAATATAAATTTGTAGTATACGAAAGTCGCGCTCGGTGGCCGTGATAGTTCGGTCACCGCTCTACGATACTAATCTAGAGCTCGGACATCAAATCTTGGCGCGATCAAAAACTGCCTGAGTATTAATAGAATAATAGAATAATCTAGGTTGTATTGAGAGTGAAACATAACCTATTTTTGAATTGTCATTTGTTATCGCATCGCACGAAAATCGTACAGTGTGTGTACAGTGGAGATCGGCAGATATTTTGTGGCGATCCGTCGGCCGATCGATCGGACAATGGATCGCATAGTATTTGGCGGCTATTGGTTTTTAACTAGTCGGAGCCGGTCGGTTTTTAACAAGTTGGTCGGTTTTTTGGTGAATCGGGCTTTAATGAGTCGGTTTTTTTACCGGTCATGAGTCGGTTTTTCGAAACCGGTACTTGGGAATCTCGGGACTCGTACTAAGAGAAGACCGGTTTTACACCGATGTGCCGGTTTTAGGAACAGGCCTACATACACCGTATTGTACCGGCAGGTGCGTATAGAGTTACTACCCCTGGAATCAGTTTATCAAGTATCGGCGCTCTGTTTACAAAGTATTCCGACTGGTTTTTCCTTTTTGGTCCGTCCCACAAAAAATATAATGGACGGACATACAGTCCGATGCATGCTGTACGTTTGTTCGTCTGTCCGTTTGTCCGGGGACTTCCCGTGTTCTGATCTTAACCAAATTTGGTATGTAGGTTCCATGTGTCACCCTGTCACAATACATATACATACAATCGGTCATATTCCTTTTAGGTAGCAAAATTAATTTTGTATGTTTACTATTCCATATAAAATAATTACACAAAACGAACATTTTATTGGCAGGAAATGAACTTTATGTGCTTCCCAAACTGTAAACTGTTCTTAAAATTTCGACGCATGCGCCGCCTGCATTTCAAATGTGGAACTATTCAACAGAGTAGAAATTCTGCACTAACGTTCTATCGAGAGCAACTCAGATCAAATTGTTTTTTTTTTTTTATGTTTATACCAAAGCTTAGGGGGTAACCCTTTGATGCGAGAGCACAGCGTTGGCGGTAAGGGATTAAGGTAGTGGGGAGATGGGTTGAGTTTGAATAAGGTGACGGTGTACATTCCGTTTAAATTTTTGTAGGTCATAGTTGCGGGGGAAAACAAAAGATGGTAGATCGTTCCACATTCGTGTTGTCCTAGATACAAACGAGTCATGGAATTTGGCGGTGCGACTATTGCTGAATTCTAGAAGATGAGGATGGACACGACTGGCTAGTCGGGTGTTACGTAAAGGAAAAGTACGCTCAGGAATGAGGTTGGCTATTTCATCAGAGCAACGGCGGTTGTAGTAGCGATAGAAGAGTGAGAGACAGCCGACACTTCGCCGGTGTTCAAGCGGTTCAATTTTAGATGTTATGGGTTCCTCGCCAATAAGCTTGAAGGCTTTCCGTTGAACTTTGTCTAACGCGGATAATGCGGTTCTACCTGCGCCTTCCCATACGTGGGAATTAAATTCAAGTCTCGGTCTTGTATGAGCCTTGTAAATTTGAGCCAGATCAGATGGTGAAAAGTATCTTTTACAGCGATTCAGAAAGCCCAGACACTTCATTGCGATTTTTGCAAAATGTGGTCGGACCAATTTAGTTTACTGGAGATGTTAATACCTAGTATGTTCAGTATGGGCGAATCAGGAATGCTGACCCCATCGACAAGAATGGGTTGGGCGGTAGGTGGAGCACATCGCTTATTGGAAAGTAGACAACATTGAGTTTTTGTGGCGTTAAACTCTACTCGATTCGCTTTCCCCCATGCAATAATTTTTGAAATGTCTTCATTTAGTGAGTCAAACATGCGATCTCTGTTGATAGATGTTGAATTTCGGCGAGAGTCAGCTACAGAGTTGAAAGAGTAAGTGTAGTCAAGGGTGCTATCGTCTGCAAAGCTATGGATTGAGTTGGAAGTCACGCTGAGAAGATCGTTGATGAAGAGAAGGAAGAGTGTTGGTGAAAGGACAGTACCTTGGGAGACCCCTGCGTTGGTGGTATGGCAATTTGATTTAACTCCATCAAGGACGACCTGAAGCGAACGGTCGTGAAGGAAACTTTCGATCCATTTAACTAATTTTGGGTCCAAACTAAAAGCCTGGCGCTTAGCTAGAAGAGCCGGATGCCAGACTCTATCAAAAGCTTTCGAAATGTCGAGAGCAATGATTTTAGCTTCGCCAAATTGGTGGATACAGCGATTCCATCTTTCGGTGAGGTATGTCATTAGGTCGCCGGTGGAGCGCGAAGACCGGAAACCATATTGCCGATCATTGATGAGATGATGTGAGTCAAGATAGCTCATTAGTTGGTTGTTAACCAGGGTTTCGAAAACTTTTGATAGGGTCGAAGTTAGTGCTATTGGTCGGTAGTTAGATGGATCACATGCTTCTCCTTTCTTGGGGATTGGTTGGACATGAGCTAGTTTCCACGATGATGGGAACACTCCTGTTGCGTAGGACAGGTAAAAGAGTTTTCGGAGAGGTTTGGCTAGCGAGGAAGCGCAGTGTCTGAGAACTAAGGGGGAGATGCCATCAGGTCCAGCCGATTTTGATACATCGAGTTTTGAGAGTACTTTAAATACTTCCCTAGTGCGGAAATGCAAAGGTCTCTGGTGTGAATCACATAAGGGTATGGCTGGTGGACTCTGAGTAGTGGGTAGTAGGCAAGAGTTTGCAACAAAAGTTTCGGCCAACAGGTTGGCCTTGTCTTGCGGTTCACTGTATATTTTGCCATCATATACCAGTGGTGGAATAGAAGAGGAGGTGAAGTTATTCTTCACAGATTTGACGAGTGACCAGAAACCTTTGCTACCTTTCCGTTGAACGAACACTTTCTGCCTAATTTTGCTGTCAAACTGGAATTTAGCCTTATTTATGACTGATTTGCAGATGTTACGCGTAGAATTGTAAACTTCTCTCAGTTCGACAGAGGGGCATTGTTTGTATGCACGGTATGCCGCTTCTTTTCTCTTTATAGCCTCTTGCAATCTCTGTTAAACCAAGAGTTGGTGGTTGGTTTGGTATTCTTAGAACTGTGTGGGATAAAGCAGTGCATTCCATACCAAATGATGTTACTAATTGACTCGCTTATATAATCGACGTTCTGCGTAGAGAAGCAGTCAGACCAGTTCAGTTCACTGATGAATTGATTAAATGCGACCCAGTCGTTGTGTTAGTGTAATTGTGCGGTCTTAACCAGCTCTGCTCTATATGGATCTTGAAAAGCCTAATATTAAATTATAATATTCATGGACTTTACGGTTAAATATGTTTATCGTTCGCTCTCTCGTTGTGGGCAGCAGTGGTAAGCCACTTATACCCCACATAGACGGAGCGATCCGTCGCTCGATCGATCCGCCTATGGATTGCCACAAAATATCAGCTGATCAAAATTATAAGTAACTGTCAAAAAAATCGTCAACGATAGGCGCATACACGAGCCGATCCATCGGTCAATACCGATATCGGGCGACGGATCGGCCGATCGATCGCTGTGTGTATGGTGGGTGTTACAATTGAATTGAAATGACACCTCACGATAATTTCATACATTTTAGCATAGGCGCAAACCAATTGGTCGTCGCCCGGCGTGAAAGTACTATTTGTTGGAGACCAATTCCAAAAACTTCCGTTCATTTCTATGTCTTTTATCCTGTGTTGAATTCAACACACTGGAAATTCCACGTGATGAGCTCTCAATATATCCAACATACCTTGGCTGGCCCTGTTAACAATGCAGTTGTCATGTAAAAGCATACCTCACCCTTTTTCCGAAGTATCACGAACGGTTCGTCTTCTATTTCAAGCGATGTAGACGGCTCATCCATTTGCTTCCCATGTTAAATCCATGTGCCATTGATGAGTCGATGAGTCCAATAGCAAACACATTGCATAACCTTCTTTTGCGCCAATTTTACATTCACACTAGTAAATTTGAGCGATGATTTCAGGCCCGGTCGAAATTCGATTCGAGTTGAAAAGTTTTATTTAAGTAGTAGTTTTATTCATGCATCCTTGCTTTCCATCCATTCGTCCGGCATTTTCCGTGGCCCGATTTCAACCAAATTTGGTGCACAGTTAGAAATGATAAAAAAAAAACGTTATGTATCTGTGTCACAATGGGTGGGTTCAGAAGTTACCCAAAATCACACGCTGCTCGCGAGCGGTTAGGAAACCACTCGGTTATGCAGTCTGTGCCAGCTGAACGCCACTCTCGTAGTCAAACAACTTTATATGAAGAGCCTGAGCGAGGAGCAGAAATGGAAATATATCTTGCTCGCTGATCATTTGATCATGTTCACCCGAGCAGAAGTTGCTCCGTAACTTCTGAACCCATCCATTTTCTCCCAGTTCTCAGAACATCCGGGCCCGAAGTTATACTCGGCGCAACCCAGACGGATTCTATTGTCAAATGAAGTGAAATAAAATAGTGCCGAGTATACTCAACGCGAACAATGCGCCGCATCGGCCGCGAAGGTTGATACCGAGTTAATCTCCGTCGCCATGATCGAACTTTCGCTTCTTAATCGATGCGAGAATTTTGACTATAACTGATTAATAACTGATTTCCGATAGCTGCGACTGGGCGACGTTGTTCGTGTAAGTATAATTTCAGCATTAACAGTAGGAAACACGGCACTATTTTTTTTAAATTATACTACTACATTGTACACTCAAACAAATGAAATGTCTTTAAATCTGTTAAACTCATATTCTTATTTATCAGCTCATTTTATTTTTATTTATATATATTTCGGTTACAAATGCATTCACTATTAGAGTAGCCGAACAAAGGCCATCGTATTATAAGCATTATATAACTAGTATATACAATTCTCATTTCCTATCATTATACAGTACATTTTCTCCAGAAGACAAATTAGTTAATCTGGGCCCGATTATTTAATTTGAAACGTGACATGCATACTAATCAGACGTCTTAAATTAAGCGGACCCAGATTGTATAAATTGGCCTCTAGGGAGAACGTACTATTATTTAAACAAAACCAAAACTATTATCTCTTTTTCCGGTAGAAAACATTCTGCATCAAACGAAACGTAACACCACAATAATTATACTCTCCAAAAAATCACATGTCGTTCCTACTAATTTACAAAAAGGACATACTATTTTTATACTAGTAACAAAAAAACAAATTAATATTATGTAACTAATTTATCCATCATATATTATAATTATACTATATATAAAAAGAAACTATTGATATTTATTAAATTCACTATACAATACAATTTATTATGTGGAATTAAAGATATTTATGGTTCGAAATTTTAATGAACATAGACATTTATTATTAGAATCCATATAATGTAGATTGAATCTGGGGATGTTGAATCAATCTTATCTGGTCTGATCATCGATATCCTCTCCTTCAGACGAACTTCGAATCGTATTATATTGTGAATTTCGACTTCGTAACATACGTAGAAAACTACCTACTGCAAAGATTGTTCGCCGATGACGATGAAAGATGCCCTGGTAGAGAGCATCGCGCAACGTTTTTCGATCTTCCACCAAGTCGACTTGAGCCGTTATGGATTTTTGGTGAGGTAGCCGCCCGGTGCGCACTAAAAATAACAGAAAACAAAACAAAAATGTATGTTATTACGTTTGGGGAGAAGTATATACATACATATATTCATGTGTATTTAAAAATATATTTAAATGTGAATGAATACGATTAAAAAGGAAGGATTTCCCTTTGGAGAATTATGCCCGAACCAGATTGAATGCAGAACGCAGCAGCAGCGGCGGCACCGAAATGTCAATTTAGAAAGCATGCATTTCCTTTAAGCGACCCAGCGACATGCAGCGAAAGTAGACCTGCGTTCCTACGGAAGCCGGTTCTACGCACCGGAACGACCCGTTATTCAACGGCCAAGAGCTGTCACACCCCATCGATGCAAGAAGAGAAAAATATGTGTGTGTATTCTGTACATTTCAAATCGTTTTTTTATACGTTTTGGGAGCAACATATATCGGCGCAGCTGCTCTCAACACTCCTCGTTCGCGCCGGAATTGAATCGAACCCAGGTCCCTGGATATGCTGCGTTTACAATAAACAAATTCACCATAATGCCACCTCAGTCAAATGTAATTGCTGCAACGATTGGTGCCACCTCAGAAATTGAAAAAAATTGAAATGGAGCCCTTCCTTCACTGCTAATAATGTAGAATCAGGGCTCGATAATCGCCTTTATCGCTCGGTACCCGCAGCTTGTCGTTATCAACGGCTTCTCAAACGGGCTCGCAAACATCTCCGCAGTAACTCCAATGAATAACAACACCAATCATCGAGGTTCTTCGTCGCAGTACAACCTTACTCCAGCACCTATTATTGCAAACCTGGACATAATATCGCTTATGCAACTGAATTGCAATGGGCTGCAACATAAAATCCCCGAACTTACGGCTTTTATGGACAGTCAGGTCACCGAGCATAGAAGAGACAAATGGAATAACTCCCTCAACAGCTGTAATCTAAAATCTGGCATCAATAGACTTTGGACGAATGTCTTTTTAACAGACAATTTATCGAACACCCGCCAGCTGATAAATCTAGGCGTATAATACGTAAAAAAAATTCGAAATGAGACTCCTGACGAAGTTGCAGCTACCATCTGGAAGGCCAAAAGTTCTAAAACATTAGGTCCTAATGGATTATCCATGATCATGCTCAAAAACCTTGACACGCCACAAAACATGAACACAAAATCAAATCGACCACTTTGCACAGATTTAGAGTTGCCTCCTGGACCTGCGAAATAAGAAGGGCGTCGATATTGGGATGGAAGAGACCATTATTCTATGACCGCTAATGTTCGATTGCAGATTGCAGCCGTCCTAGCGACGAAAAATCTAGGCGCCGCAAATTCAACACCGCCCGACTAAAAAATTCAGCTGTCCTATAACAATATAACGACCACCTTATACAAGAAGCAGCTGAGAAAATTAGTCATCCAGATAGTGACATAAATGAAAACTGGGATACCATAAAAAATGTGTACATACATTGACAGCGCAGATATGTACCATCCTTGGCACACCGGAGAATAACCTCAGACAAAGCCACCAAAGTTCTATGGATCTGTAGGCAGTTTGTAGGTAAGACTTGAGGGACAAGCACTCGATTAGTACTATAAATCTATAAGGCAATTGTGAGACCTATAATTGAATATGGGGCTATCATCTGGTGGAAAAAAGCTACCAAGGAAGGAAAGACTATATTAGGAAAGATTCAAAGACTGGCATGTCTCACAATTACTGGGGGTATTCGCAGCTGCCCCACGGCTGCTCTTGAGGCGTTGCTAGATCTTCCGCCGATCCACATTCATCTAAAGGCATAGGCAAAATCAGCAGTAGCTAGGCGCAAAGATAAATCAGACTAATCTCAAGTTTAATTCGGAGCTGGAACACTGGCTTCATGAGGATGATGAATTAGGCTTGCCATCAGAGCACTCAACAAAGGAACTCCGCTTCAATCACCTCTTCTTTACAACTATCTGGAGCAGAGAGGAATGGGAAATGAAGCACTCAACTCTTGCTTCGAGTACTGTTGAATGGTTTACGGATGGCTCTAAAACTGAAGAAGGCTCAGGAGCGGGTATCATAGGCCCCCCAATTAGAGTGTCTATTCCCATGAGAAAGTACACCACGGTTTTCCAAGCTGAATTTGACGCGATTGAGGTATGTGCGAAATTGTGTCTAGAAGCTGGCTACCGTGACAGAAGAATTGCAATCTTCACTAATAGTCAAGCTGCAGTCAAGGCGCTTAGCAAATTCTCCTTTTCATCGAAACTGGTTCTGAACTGCTTTGAAGCTTTGTAAAGAATTGACACCGCTAATAAAGTTACCATCTATTGGGTTCTGGACATGTTGGTTGGTTGGTTGGTTGTAACGAAACCGCTGATGAGCTAGCCAGGACGGTTTCTGCAAACCGGAAATCAAAAGTTGGCGACAATGTCAATGTTTACAGGGCCCGAACCCTTCTGTGGTATCCTTCTATGTAGGGTAAAATTACACATAAGAGAGCAAGAACAGTTAGAAACCACTGCGCATTGGGAAAACCACCCTGGTCTGAGACAACCGAAATTGTTTATTTCAGCTCACTCACCCAAGCGCTCCCTCGAATTGGTGTGCCTTGGCAGAAGCAGAGTGAGAATCATTTGCGGTTTCCTCTCAGGGCACTCAACCCTGAGGAGTCACTTATACAACAGAATGGGGATTGTCTCTAACCCCAACTATCGTTTTTACGAAGCCGATGATGAGACTTCTCAGCACATGCTCTGGGAGTGTGAGACACACGCCCGTCGTCGCTTGGAGAGTCTCGGTGAGGCATTCTCTGAAGCGGAAGCGATCGCCTCTTTCAAACTTGGGCAGCTGAGCAGATTTGTGGGATCGATCAAACTCGATCGCTCACTCTAGATTTACAGGGCTATAGCACAATAGACCCTATGGTCACAGTACTTTTGAGCCCTAATCATTGGCACAAACCCGGATTGCCGGAATAAGCCCTGGATGTCCGACGCTTCACAGCAGCCGATTGTTGAAAGAAAAGAGCTGAAGGTTCGTCTGGCTGCGGCACCAGACGACAATCGAAGCAGCATCGAATTCCTTTACCGTCAGAAAGCTCGAGAAGTTCAACGTAGTGTCTGACGCGATAAAAGAGATTACGTGAATTCTCTCCTAGCCTACGGCGCCTCAGCAGAAGAAGCTGCACGAAGCTTCTTCTGCTGAGGCGCCGTATACAGTGTCATCAAGGAGTTTACATGGGCTCGTAACTCCTGCCAACATCCGGTGAAGGATAGTGATGGAAAGCTACTTATCTTGGAGGAAGATCAAATAAGGCGGTGGAAAGAACACTTCGCCACGGTCTTAATCCGTGTAACCTCTGGTGAAGTTCCCCTTCATATAGATAATTTAGCTAACCATTAAAATGTATACGGTCCACTGCAACGACTAAAGAGGAATTAGTTGCTGCAATTATTGTAATAAAACCAAGAAAGGCCGCCGGAGTCGACGGTATCCCTGCCAACTTTACAAAGCAGTACCAAGTATAACTGCCGAGCGGCTGCACCCACTTGTTGATAAAGCATGGGAAAGGTCTCTTCCCACATGCAGAGCAAGAAAGGATTGATCTCCAAACTTCCGAAGAAGGGTAGCCTTACAGACTGTAATAATTGGAGAGGAATTTGTGTGCTCCCTGCCGTTGTCAAGATAATAGCTAAAATCGTCCTGGATAGACTTAAGGCTCACTTAGAAAGCACAACTGATGAATAGCAGGCTGGCTTTCGATCCGGATTCTTCTGTGTCGATCATATTAACACCTTGTGAATCATCATCGAGCAATGCGCTGAGTACGATTCTCCGCTTCACTTGCTTTTCAACGATTTCGAGAATGCTTTCGATAGTGTGAACCAGGATTTTATATGGGCGGCCTTCCGTAGGAGAGGCATTACTGAGAAGCTTCTGGCTATTATTACGGCAACCTATGACGACGCGAAATGTCGCGTTCTGCATAAAGGTAAGATATCGAAGGTTTTCGAGATTCGCAGTGGAGTTCGGCAGGGGTGCATCCTCACACCGATTCTATTGCTTCATAGTGATTGGCGATGTGTTGTATGCAGCCCTATCCGGACTAGACAGAGGAACTCAATCGACTTTACCATCTTATTTACAACATCTTGACTACGCTGACGACAAATCCCTACTCTCCCACAAAAACATGGATCTGTCCGCAATGGCGTTAGATGTTGAGAGGGAGGCAAGCAGGGTTGGGCAAAAAATTAATATCAACAAGACCAAGGTTCTTAGCCCGCCATTGCGAAAAAAGAAATCGTACACATATTGCCATCAATAATAATGGGCAGCCTGTGTAGAAGGTGGACAACTTCGTCCACCAGGGTAGATTGTCGAAAATGGTGGTACGGAGCAGGACATCGCTAGTCGTATCAACCAGGGTAAATGCGTATACGTCCAAAATCTGGCAGAGCAGTTAACTCAGCATCAAGACCCAGCTGGGCCTGTTTCGCTGCCTGGTACTGTCTGTGCTTTCGTATGGGAGCAGTACATGAAAAGTTTCTGTAGGAGTTACCAGAAAGCTGCAAATTTTCGTCAACTCATGTCTTCGTCGAATTTTAAGAATTTTCTGGCCTGAAACAATATCAAATGAAAAGCTAAGTCGCCGTACGGGTCAGATGTCAATCGACGAATTGATATGCAGGCGAAAATGGCAGTGGATAGATCACACATTGCGGAAGAATGATAACTGCATTGCTTTACGTGCCATGAAATGGAAACCAATTTCCAAACAAGGTCGACCGAGAGGTGGTCCTAAAATCACATGGTGTCGATCTGTGGCAAAAACAGTGTAAGGCGCTAGGTAGGTCGTTTGGGTAGTTGCGCCCCATTGCCCAGAACAGAGTACGATGGCGCGCAGGAGTGGTTGACGCGCTATGTCCCACTAGGGGTTAAGGCAAAGTAGAAGTATAAATGCCTTAAATTCATCACCTAGAGTACTAATATATGAAACCGAGGACGATCCCAGAGAATACAATTATCCCGACCGGTATTCCTCAAGACTCTGTCCTTGCCCCTCGGTCCTCTACAGATTACAAGCATTATAACTGGGTTTGTGGACGAACGTTGTAATAGTTAAAGACGCGGTAAGCGTCACGTTTGCTTTGCTACACTCTGAGCATCAACTCTGTTTATAAAACGAACGCGTTTAGGGTGTGTTGTGCGTATACAACAACATCAGATGAGTCTGCCAATCCAGTCGCTGTCGGACGAGCGTGCACCCAATAAAATGGTCTTGAAAATGAAGTGCTCTGCCACTATTCGAATCCCGTATTTAAAATATCGCAATATGCTGCTCTTAAAGTTGTTTAAAGGCTTTTTTTTCTACCGACATCTAGTCGAAGAATGCAGTAAAAAGCACTTGTAATGCGAACTATAATAAATTGTTTATTTTCCATGATAGTTACATTCGAATGCTTTGTTAATCTTGACATTATTTATTTCGGGAGGTAATCTTTGAACTGGTACAATTTATGAGTAATTGTAGCCACACATAGCATTGAAATGCAAACTAAGATTTTGCTGCAGGTCGCATCTGTGGGTAGACAGAACTAGTTTATTTATTTTAAGAGTCTAGTTTATTTAGATAACTTGTGATTATTCGATTGAACTACTCAGTTCACCGACGAACTACATCGTTTCATATCAAAAGGTATGGAAAAGGAAAGAATGGTGTGCATTTATTAATTGCCTAGACCTCTCCAGGGGAATGGGCGCGTCAACATCTTTTGTTGCTATGTCTGGATATGAAATATAAGTTGTTGCTTCCTTTTTAGAATTTCTACTGAAAATGAAGGTAAATGGATTATGGCGTGTTTTACGTATACTCGTATGCGTGTGTCTCTTTACTTTTTCGAATAATATAAACACTTTTATCGCATGAAAACCGCCATGGTTTCCATAAGAGATAATAGGATTTCACAAGTGACTCGGTTTACAATTTTTACAAAGTCAATCAGATGGAAGAGTTTTTTTTAAATAGCTTTTTTTTTTACATTTTTCTAGAACTCTTAGAACATTGGCTTTTGTTTTTTTTAACATAAATTTAGTTCCTAGCATAATAGACACAAACATGCATGCGTATTAAGGAATAAAACGTGGAAGTATTTACCAGTGGTGGCCAAGGGCGATTTTGGCGACTTAACATTAAATTCGTTAACAGTTCTGGTCGTCGTCGTCGTATTAACTAAATCGAGTTTAAGGGCACGTTTCGCTAGTTCTGTATCTGTTGCGGCGGCGGTGGTAGTGGTGGTCGTTTTTGGTGCAATCTGCAATTCGATGGATCGCTGACTAACAGCACTTTTTGAGGTGGTGGTGATTCTTTTTGCCGAATCACCACCACTTGGAGCGTTTGCTTGATGGTGATCCGGCTGTTGGGGTACATCACCCGCTCGTTGTTGTTGAGCATTTGAGGACTCCACAATAGAAACCATGTTGATTGTATGATTATGATAGTATTATCGATGATAATATACTCAAGCAATTAATCGTATCTATCACTTAGTCTCAGTATTAATGTTAACCAACTAATAAACAATCTCTACTTGTTTGATTACGGTACAACTAAAAACAAAGGACACACAAAAGGTTACTCTACGGTTGAATCGAGAGACGATGAACAGTCTTGTTGTGGACAACGTGTTGCCTAAATTATGGCGGCCGGGCCTCGCTACGATAGTTAATCTCACTAGGAATATTAAGGCATCGATCGATGTCGCTCAGTTCAACAAAGTTAACGGGCTTCGGCGAGCCCACCTGACCACTTGAGGTCGAGCTGACAATGAAAGAAGGCGTGGATGTGGCACTTGTGTCTTGTGAAGATGAATAGTCGGTCAAAACGATTTTCGGTAGGCTACCTAGTTCTGCGGCTATGTCGAGACGATACAGGCTATTAATCAACTCGAGAACGTTGTCATTACGATCCACAATACGTATTGAGTTGTTATCCGGATTCACAGTGGCATTCTGTTGTACCCGGGACGAAAAACTTTCGTAGCGCTGATTGTTGTTGTCAGTCGTTGTCACGAAACTCCTCATGCTCTCGTTACCGTCTGAAGAATGTTCAGGAGGTGATAGTATCTCGACCGAGGAGTTTCTACTATGGGCTTGTTCTGATTCAGCACGTTGTTGTTGCTCGAACTGTACACGATTCGCACGACTAGCAGCACTTGTAATTTCAACACGAATTCGACAGTCGGGTTGCGTTGATTGCGAGGATAATGTTGTGGTCTCGTCGAGATTCCTTAATTGCGTCCTCTTATTTCGATTTATTGCAGGCCGTTTTGTATGGACAATACGCCGAATAGTATTTGTAAACAGATTTCTACCGCTCAGATGTCTTAGCTCAGACCGTGTTGAAAATGAACTGACCGGAATCGCGGTGCTATTCGCAAGGCTAGCCTCGCTTTCTACCTCGTTATTGGCTTTTCGATCGCCAACCCTCTCTAAATAGCGCAAGTGGCCAAGAAGCCCTTCATCGTAAAAATCGGAAGCCAATTGAATGAGCTTATCTGATTCCGAGTCATCGGCTAGGAAACGTGAATGCTTGCCACCTGGACAGGTGGTTGACGGTGGTCGATTTTGCCACAAGTCTCGTTCGTCTAATGTGCGGAAGCAATGAGTGGTATTGGACTCAATGTCCCCAAGTTTTCGCTTCTCCCCTACCCGCTTTCTGGTAGTGCGTCGAATGATTGCTGAGGTTTGCTTATACGAGCCTTTGGCTGGTATAAATTTTGCCGACTCCTTCAATCGATAGGCCAACGTATGGCTCTGCTTTTCATATGCTTTCAATGCGTATTTTGCAATTTTTGTTTGATAATTTGATAGACACTTTAGCTCATCGAGGGTTGATGCGAATTGAATGCGTCTTACAGAGTCGTTGAATAGTTCATCGGGTGGATTACGTTTACATAACGAACGACGTCCCCGCCATGGAAATACTTCAGAGAACCTGAAAAAAAAAGAAGTTGGAGATTAAATGAAATTGTTGGTTTGGGGTTAATGAAGCAATAGAATAAAATGGTACATCGAATAAACTAATCAATGATCGATTGCATGTCGCGGGGATTATACATGCTTTGGATGAACTATTAAGTGATTGGGGAGGCGCTAACGAAAGTTTCCTTTTGTCATACATATCGAATTAACTCTGCGATGTAGACTTGTGACGGATTTTGTTTTTCAAAAAGATTTCCACAAATTATGCTAGACCTTTTCTTAGTAGAGCAGATCCATGGTTTGGGATATTTTTAGTTTCCGGGGCCCGGGGTGAAAAAAAAAAACACTTTTCACTCGGATTTTTTGTCATTTATCGCTCGTGTCACCCTAAGACTCCCAAATTATAAAAAAAAATTTAATTTTTAATAATTTTTAATTTCAATGTTTATTTTTTTTTCCTTATTTTTTTGTTTTAATGATTTATGCTGAATGTTCGGTATGTTTAAAACTAATCAAAACGCTGTTGCACGCAGAGCGAGCGTTCATGTTTGTGCGATACTGAGGGCGATCCCTTAAGCGCGGAACGAGCGGAGCCCATGCAAAGGGATTTGCTTAAAACAAAAATAAAAAAATAAATTTTTTTTTATGCAAATTCTAGACTTTTAGAGTGACGTGAGTGAAAAGTGACAAAAAATCCGAGTGAAAAGCCGTTTCCCCAGCCCGGGCCCCGGAAACTAAAAGTTCGCAATTCGAATAATACTCCGTAAGGAGTTACACAAAAAAAAACAGTAGCAAGGACAAAGTCAGCGTAAAGGAAGGTACTAGCCTCGATTTTTCGTGCGAAATCTCGTACAAAAACTGTCAAAAATCCGGTTTGCACGAAAATTGTCGGTTTTCTCGGTACTCAGTTCTCCACACGAAAATTCCATACACAGACAAAAGTCTCCACACCGTTGTGAGCAATTTCCACGTGAAAACAATTACTTTGCATCTTATTTTGTGTGGAAACCGGTTATTACAGCGGTATTCGCTCTTTCGAGTGAGAAGGGAAATTTAAATTTCGTATAGAGCGCCGCGCCGTGAATATGTGTGAAAGTTTTCACTGTCATTTTTTCGTGGGAAAGATAAGTGCAACATTTTCGGACGAGAAGGTTAATATCAGCCTTAAAGAGTAAAAGTTAGATATAGATAGATAGATATAAAGATTCGAGCTACTTTCCCAGCAGGAAGGCACTGCGACCGTAAAGATCTATTGTGCCGTAGCTCATTAATCCAAAAGACCGTCCACCCTTCTAATAAAGGGCAGTAAGTCTTTAGCAGGAATCAACCTGAATTCTGCAGTGCTGATAGTAGCTTGCCCGAGGAGTGACATCCTAAAACGCGCGATGGCGGGACATTCGCACAAAATGTGCTTGGTCGTTTCCACGTCCTCCAGACAAAGACGGCATTCAGTCTCGCTTGACAGACCCATCTTGTTCAGGTGATATCTGACCAAGTGATGGCCAGATAAGTACCCCACTAGGAGTCTTAGGTGGGTTCTACTCATTCGAGTAGTACCCTTGTGACTGAAGGGCATTATCAGCTCCTTTGATTGACGAAGCCCTGGAAGGTTATTCCAGTACTGTTGACGCAATCGTGCAAACCAATCAGTGATCCGCAGTTTGGCCGAGGCCAGTCCAAAGCCACAGTAAGGCTCAGGTCCATGAAAACGACTGGATGATCCTTGTCTAGCAAGTTCATCCGCAGCCTCGTTCCCCTCAATGCCCTGGTGGCCAGGCACCCAACACAAGAAGACTTGGTTATTGGTTGCCAACAGTTGAAGGAGATTGTAACACTCCTTCACCAGTTTTGAAGAGACCTTATATGAGGAGAGCGCTTTTATAGCTGCTTGGCTGTCTGAGTAGATAGCAATGTGAGCGCCGCGAAGTCCAGTTTCCAAGATTACCCTGGCGCAGACCTCAATGGCGTGGATCTCAGCTTGAAAAACGCTGGGCGAGATTCCCATTGCGATCGAAATCCTGGTGTTGGGTCCAAAGACACCTGCACCAACACCCTGTTCTTTTTAGACCCATCGGTGAACCACTTGATACATCTAGGGTCTGGACAGGGTGTGCCATTTACCCATTCAGAGCGGTTAGGGATGAGGGCTGAATATTTTCTGCCGAAGCAAACCTCCGTGATCATGTAATCTGATCTCAAGCAGATCTGCACGTCAGGAATTTGATTCAGAATGCTCATGTGACCGCTTTCTTCACTACGCACGTCGGAAGTTAGACGAAGTCTAAGAGCATTTAGAGCTGCTGATTCTTGAATGAATATATGCAACGGAGTAAAAGTTGAAAACCCAGTCATCTAAAATGCGCGAGGCAATTGGAAAAACGGTTGTTTGAAAACACCGTTTTAATTTTTATTTTTCGGAAATCAGTTATGTAAAATAGTTCAATCGTGTGCTTTTATTGATAACTGCTTTTCTGCCTTTCCGTTTTTATTTTGAATACGTTAGGATAAAAAAAATGAATGGAAAACCGGAGTGGAATGAAACAGTAAGATTGGAGGTCCGAGGTCTAAAAGATAATAACTCATAACTGTGATATCCACATCTACTTTAGTTAATGAGGCACCTTATTAGGTTGGGTCTTGTCGGCGTGTAAATTTCAGCAAAAGAGATGAGTGGGACATCGATCTACTACAGCAGGTACACTACCCAGCATGTCGACTAGATTATCGAGTACGGAAAGAGAAGAAGAGGCGCATAAGAAAATGGTTGGTTCAACTTTTGGAAGGATAATGGACGCACAGGATCTTCCAGAAATTTCAGTATCCTATATAGATAGAAATATCGCAATCGGACAAAAATTGGTTTCTGCTTAAAATATTATTTCATGTACATATTCATCCCATCTAAATTAACCCTTCACTACTAAGTTAACATTTCTATGTACGTGGAAATGCGTCCATAACTCCCTATTATTCTTACCGCGGGTAAATGAAGCATGGAATTTGTAACACTTCTCGATGAACCGGCTCATTCTGGTCGGCTTTCACGAATTTCACTGAACTTTTCCGCCGCCTCTTCGTCAAGATACTTTTCTTACCCGCCCGATAATTATTCGCTATCACCCTTTTTTCTTCGGTTGCGAAAAAATCATTAATATATAATTTCCGAACACCATTTCTCCCATTTCTCGGATGATCTTCAACTACACAACCACTTCCCTTAATAAATAACTGTAGTCCATTCATTACTAGGTAGGAACAACTAATCGTTGCGCTTCTTTCAAAGTCACTGACTTTTAAACGCTAGCTTCATCTATTTTAGTATCTTGTGTTGGTTTCGCGAATCAGACACACAAGTCAATTGACTTAGTTTCCAATACAAATCAAAAACGATTGGAGGAACGAAAAATTGAAATCACAAGCGATATCATAAAAAATAATATAAAAAGGATTATTTTATGGAGTACGGTCGCTCGAGGAAATCTAAAGGGGTTGGCTGTTGTAGTATGCTTCGTACCAATATTGGAAGGGGGGGGGGGGGTCCTTTTTTACTTCTAATGACTTTCATAACGTAACCAACTACTGCCAGAAATGAATTCGGCGACATTTGTGAACAGTTCGACATGCAAAAAAATGTAATCGAACGTCGTCTGATTTGAATTGGTAATTGAGATTGCTATACGAGTCGGGGTGGGTTGAAATGTTTAAGGATTAGGGTGATTGATATGGTTCTTGTGAATTATTTGTTGAATGGATTAATTTAGCAAAAATCGAATTAGGCAACTTTATTTGTTTTGTCCATAAAAACACTATTTGCGGCGTTTGGCGGGGTGGGGGTTCGATTGAATTATAATTACGTAAAAGAATGCTTATCTACGAGTATATTTAAATGTGAAAATTATTCAAAAGTTTAATCCATTTCATTTTATTCCACCTCCTTTTCTCACATCTTCTTTCCACTTAAAATTCCAGTCATTAGGAGCTCAGAAGGGCTTCTGGGAAACAAATTGTGGTGAAGAATTTTTTTTCTTTCGGTTTTTATGTTTTTGGGGTGTTGAACACGAATCCGGAGCTTCCCACCAAATTTTTTTTTGCAGAACATGGTCAAAATCTCAAAAAACCTCGAAATTTCGGTACTTTTTTTCGGTTTTTCGATTATAACTTAAAAACCGTGGATCGTAGCTAAGAGAAGTCTGATAAATTGAAGAGCATAAAATTCTGCGTCGAATGAGCTACCTAAACATCAAATTCGGTTCATTCGTGTAGCCGCAATCGACAGTCGAAAAACGTCGATTTTTCTCAATTTTGCGAAAAACCCTGTTATGGTCACATTTGAACGTCTGAAACTTGCGAAATAGCTAAAAATCACTTTTTGAGCGAGTGTTCCCATACAACGCATTTTTGGGCATTTTTTTAATAGTCCGCTCTAGCCACCGTTCTAACCACCAGAAACATTGCGTTTCCAGTTGTGACTGCGGTAGTCACAGTTCCATTCAGAGGTTCCTTGGAACGTTCTCGGTAGCAGTTCCACGAGTAACAACTCGGAAAAAGTTTTTTAAGTGCAATTTGTGGTCAGGTAAAGAGCTTCTACAGTTTCCCCAGATTTCTACCCATTTATTGTTTTGTTCGGGCCCCCTCCCTTCCATCTCCATCCTTCTAACACAGAACCCAGCCCCCTGCTCCCTACCTGCTGAAGTTCAGATCACCGACAGTTCGGTTCTAAATTCTGGCATGTGAGCAACTTTTATTTCTGAGACTCAAGCGAGACAAGATTGATCAAGGAAAGCTTATGGATTGGTTTGATGAACATCCCCCTTCCCCAGAAACATCAGACCTCACATTAATAAGTACTGGCATTTTCGGAGATGAAAAGATAGACTGCCACTTGGCTAAAAAGGTGGGCGTGCAAGGAATAAACTGCATAGTTGGAGACGATTTCCGGGCAGTTAAATTCAAATGAGCTTATCGAGTGAAGCCTCTTGCATTGGCCACTTTTATGCCGTGGAACTATGTTTCAGTATTAACTAATCCAAGCAAACTCACCACGATTTAAATATATCGTATTAGTTGATTGGACTAGCTCTTAGCTCCACTTACAAAGCGATGCTGATCCAACAAATTTAGATTAGGTTTGTGTTTCTGTTGTTGACGCTTGTTTTTGTCGATGTTTATGTTTTGTTGTAGCCAAATGCTTTCTACAGGAAGGTACTGGGCGGTCTTTACATTTCTAAAATTTTCGTTAAGCCCAAGTGATAAGCCAACATCTGACATTTGCCATATTTAGTACCGGTACTCCCCGAATTTGAACTAAATCTAATATGATATAGTTAATACTCCTTTTAGTTCCAAGCGGCCATTGATGAAGTGCTATCCAAATCCACGAAAAGTCTGTAGTTGTAAATCCTGACACGCTATTCCATCGAAACGCCATTGCAAAACAATCAGATATTGAGTTGGCAGAGTTCCTGACATACGAACTGTCTCCCTAACCTCAATCTGAGAAACTTTCTTGTGAGAAGTTCAACCAAGAAGCAATGTGTTGAAGTTCATTGAACTGATGGTGCCCACAGTTGCCTAACACACTTTCTTGACCCACTCTTCTAACAAAAGGAGCCTGATCCCAATGCTCATGGAGAGATACACAGAGTTCTAGATGAAGTGCGAGCAAGCCAGGGAAGACGCTGATACGCTCATATTCACGACAGCTCTCTCCTTGGCCCCAACAAATTAATCCATCACAGGGTGGGGAAAGACGTTGATCTTTTGGTCAATCTGATTGGTCCTTGTGCGCAAAGCATACAAAACGTTTTATTCCTCAAACCATCAAGAGGGAATGTGCCGCAAACCCTGTACGCTCCTCATCCCGCAACTGAGAAAATAATATCGCAAAACATACTATTTTTCCATGCGACTCCCCCAGTGCGCTGTTCAACCAGGGGAAGAAGAAATTTCTCAACGTCCTCCGGAGAAATTCATATTTGCCATCCGTCATAAAAGTTGTTCAAGATCCCCAGGCAGCTCGTTCAAGTATAGCCACGGCAGGATAGGCATTCTTGAAGGCGCTGTACGGCCAAAAAGACGCCACCTCACTGAATCTGCTGAGAAACAAAAGCTATGTGACGTCCTTCTTCAAGGCGCGATTCAACATCGCCTCAATTCCATCAAATGAGGATGCAGCTCAGCAGAATTCAATGAGGGCATACCACCAAGTGCAGAAGTGGCTTTGCTTTTGTAATATTGTGGTCCTTGGTTTAATAATTAAAAGACTTGACTTGACTTTTGAATATAAATGTACGTCTTTATTAGACGACTATGACTTACTGACTAAAGTACAATATGTATGGTAGAGGTTAGTAATATTAGTATGTATTACAATACTATCATATTACATAGTATTAGTTTATGTATGTTTGAATACCATCATATAACATCTCCTTTTGTAAGATAAATTTTAAAAATTTATAAGTTAATTCATGTTTAATCTTTAATTAAAATTCATTGGTAAATTTTACATCAAAATATTTGTTAGAATGAATATACATAAAAATATGTGTAATTGATACTAGAATTCATAAAATACTATAAATGAAATATTTGAAGGTTTACCGCGTATCTGTAGACTACTACTCATATGTAAGTTTAGATGGAGGTAAAACCTTTCTTCCAAATCTTGTCGTGACATGACTTTCTCTTGATATTGAAGGAGGGTCTTTAGGATAAGGAGGAGACGGATCTTTATCTGAAATTTCAGGAGTTGGGAATGCGGAAGTTTTCTTAGAAGATACGATAATATGTTGCCTATTGCGTCTGTAAATTTCCTTCAACATCTTCAACTACATAAGATCTTGGTTCTTTACAAACTGATTTTATTTTCCCAGGTGTCCAGTAGGAGTTTGGATTTCGTTTGTAGTACACCTGTTCTCCTTCCTTCAAAGGTTTTAAAATCTTTGAACTTTTGTTATAATAATTCGCGTTCTTTTGGTTTTGTTGGTTCATTGATTTCTTAACTTTTTTAAAGTCAACTTTACGAGGATATAGAATTTTATTTGTAGACGGAATTTTTGTTCTTAATTTTCGAGACATAAGTAATTCAGCAGGTGACGGAATATTATTTTTGGCAATTGCACGATAGTGGAGTAGAGCAATATAGGGGTCCGATTTTTGTTTCCATGCATTTCGTAAAAAGTTTCTTTATGGTTTGAACGGATCTTTCAACAAGTCCATTAGATCGCGAAAGATATGGACTAGACGTTTTGTGTTCAATATTCCACTCATTACAAAACTTACGAAATTCATCAGAATTAAAAGGTGGTCCATTATCAGAAATTAATGTTTGGGGAATTCCATGCCTAGCACATATAGATTTTAATTTGTCTATGACAAATTTACTGCTGAAACCAGAGTTAAGACATTCAACTTCAATATATTTTGACCAATAATCCACAACTATTAAAAAATGTTTCTTATTTAATTCAAATAAATCTACACCAATCTTGTACCAGGGTATTGGTTCAATTTCATGACTTTTTAAAGGCTCTTTTGATTGTGAATTTCTATGACGAATACAAGTTTCACAATTGCTAACAATGTTAGAAATGTCGTTATTAATATTGGGCCAAAAAACTACATCTTTGGCATAATTTTGACACCTTTGTATGCCTAAGTGGCCTTCATGAAGCAAATTTAAAATTTCTCTTCGCATTTTAAACGGAACTACAATTCTATTGGACAGGAAAATAATGTCGTTTACTACATGTAAGCAGTCTTTAAGAGAAAAATAGGGCATACATTCGTGATCTACTAATTTCTTATGTTTTGGCCAACCAGACCTAATATATTCTTTGACACGACTCAAGACTTCATCTGAATTCGTTTCATTTTGTATTGTTTTAATCTTTTGCTCAGAGACAGATAGACTGGCTATTAATAAATTACAATGTAAATCAAGTTCGCTGTCGAAATCTTGAAGAGCATTTTCTGAAAGTGGTGCTCTGGACAACGTATCAGCAACATACATGTATTTTCCAGGTTTATACGTGACATTTAAATCATATGTCTGTAAACGAAGCATAAACCTTTGAAGTCGAGCTGGAACTTTAAGTAAAGGCTTGTTAAATATGGACACAAGTGGTTTATGATCTGTTTCTACCTTAATAGATTTACCATAAATATAATGGTGAAATTTTGTGCACCCGAAAAGAATGGCAAAAAGCTCTTTTTCAATTTGGGCATAATTTTGTTGACTTTTTGTAAGCGTTGCTGATGCGAATGCAATTGGTTTTTCGTGAGCAATGAAAGCACCAACCGCTTCTTTGGAGGCGTCGACTGAAAGGGTGATTTCTTTATTCGGATCATAGTATGTAAGAACCGGAGCGGAAGATATTAGCATTTTTAGTTTTTGAAATTCTTTTTCGTGTTTCTCGTTCCAATGCCAATCGATTTCTTTTTTTAATAAATTCCGAAGATTGGTAGTTTCCATTGACAAATCTTTAATATAACTACTTAAATATGTTATCATACCTAAAAATCTCTGAAGATCTGGTACTGATTTTGGACGGGGCATTTCACAAATAGCACGTACTTTAGACGCATCTGGCTTTATCCCATTCTCCTAAAGGTAACTTGTGATAAACAAAATCTCGTTTTTTCCCTATTAAATTTCAGACCTATTTTATCAGCACGTTCTAAAACTTTTTCCAAGACCTTATTGTGTTCTTCTATTGTAGAACCAAATATGAGGAAGTCGTCAATATATATGACGATACCCTCTATATCACCAAAATATTCCATCATTTTTGCGTGAAAAATTTCAGGAGCCGCATTAATACCAAACGGCAATCGTAAAAAACGGTACCTACCGAAAGGAGTGATGAACGTTGTTAATTTAGATGACGATTCATCTAGAGGAATTGTCCAAAATCCTGAATTGGCATCAAGTACACTGAACACTTTTGCTCCGCTTAGTTTTGATTTGACTTCATCTAATGTTGGAAATTGGAAATGAGACCTTAAAATTGCATTGTTTAAATGACGAGGATTGAGACACAATCGTAAATTACCATTACGTTTTCTAACTATGGCTATTGAATTAACCCATTCTGTAGGCTCATTTACTTTGCGAATAACACTCAGCTTTTCGAGCCTATCTAATTCATTTCTAAGGGGAACACGCAATGCAAAAGGAATTCGACGAGGTGAATCAATGACAGGAACGGCATTAGGACGTAGTTTTAAATGACACTTTTCTTTTATCAAACCGATTCCTTCAAATATTTCATCATATTTCGCAATAATTTCTTTACATTTTTTATTTTCCGAGCTAGTCTCACTTTTTCTATTTTCAATATTCATTGATAGAACTTTAACATCATCACTTTTGCTTATAATTTTCAATTCAATGCTGCTCTTTAAGCCTAGCACTGTTTGACACTTACTATTTAAAATGAAAAATTTAATTTGAAATTGTTGATTTCTAAATTTCACTGAAAAATAGTAAAAACCTAATACCGACATTGACTCTCCTGAAAAGCTAAATATTTTTGTACGTGTTGAAGTTAGTTGGTTAGTACTGAGACCTAACTGCTGGAACTGGTTTTTAGACATGACGTTCGCCTGAGCGCCCGTATCCACTTGGCACTCAATACTTTTGTTATCAAAATTCAGTGTAACCATCCATGTATTCGTGTTGCTTGAAAGACTATGTTGCAATGCGCTTATAAAAAACTCTCCAGACTCAGAATCAGAATCAGCAGAGTCAGCTTCAACGTTTTTCACGTATACGCGTTTTTGATCTGATGTTTGATGAGAGCGACACATCTTTGCAAAATGGTTAAATTTTTTACATTTGTTACATGTAATACCAATTGCTGGGCATTTTTGCCGATGTATTTGTCCGCAACGTTGACACTCTTTAGTTTTAGGTTTTGATGATGTCTGTTGATGTTGACTGGCTTTTTTGTATTGGTTTTTTTGAACACTTTTAAACGAATTTTTGCCCAATGTATTAATTTCAATGTCGTTTGACTGCAAAGTTTGTGTGTGTGACTTGGCTATAACAATAGATTTGGCAATTTCTACCGCTTTCTCTAATTTTATTGCACCCTCACTAAGGAGTCTTTCTTTAATGTGGTTATTTGCACTTTTTAGACCACATACAAAAATGTCACGAATCATGTCTTCTTTCAGCTCACCAAATTCACAGAATTTACTTAAATTTGTCAAGACGGTCACATATTCGTCTATCGACTCGTTTTCATTTTGACGACGGGTAAAAAATGTATGACGCTCAATAGCAATATTCACTTTTGGCAAAAAATATTTTTCAAATTTCGAAACGAGATCCGTGTAGGTAACTTTGTCCAAATCTACATTGAAGGATTTAAATATTTCCAGGGATTGTGGTCCCATATGATGAAGTAATAATGCTACTTTCCTTGATTCTGGCTGCATTTCCAAACCTGATGCTCGCAAGAAGATAGTAAATTGGGTTTTCCAAGTTTTCCACTCTGCCGCCATGTTAGATTTCATCTGGAGTTGAGGAACCGTTGCGAAAAATCCAGGGACTGAAGTATCCATCATTAATCCTTCTTTGGGCTCTTCTTTGGAATTCAATGACATTTTTATAGTGTTTTCTGTCTTTTAGACGATTACCTGACACCATGTAATATTGTGGTCCTTGGTTTAATAATTAAAAGACTTGACTTGACTTTTGAATATAAATGTACGTCTTTATTAGACGACTATGACTTACTGACTAAAGTACAATATGTATGGTAGAGGTTAGTAATATTAGTATGTATTACAATACTATCATATTACATAGTATTAGTTTATGTATGTTTGAATACCATCATATAACAGCTTTGGCAAACGGCCCGAAGAATGGAGTGGAAAATCGCCAAAAGTGGACTCCTGCCTGTAACAATCACGAAGAATGCCGCATCAAATGCCCTACTGCGCATCATTTCTTGAAAACGCAAGAATGCATGTGTAGGACATTGTGGCTGCAAAATGAGAGATTTACATTGCTCCCGCTTTGTGCCAACTGTGAGGGCAAGCGTGAGAATGTGGACCTCACTGCAGCCCTGGACGACGACGAGGACCTCGAAGAGATGTTGGAAGGGTCAGTCGACACATCCCATCCACCGGAACCCAGACCACCATTCCCACAAACCGGTCCTTTCAAAAAAATTAAGGCTATAAACCTGTAGTGTATTTTTTATTCAACTTCTTGTAATATATACATGTAAATACAACTTTCAATATTCAAATTGTTGAAGAAATACCAGTACCTACTAAAAAAATGAACAAAAATATGTTATAAGCGAACACTCGTTCAAAACTCAACTAACCAATCAACCAAATCAAGTATTAACCGAAAATCCTCTGCCGTTTCTAGCTAACTACTGCATAAGTTAACAAAATTAAAGAAAAAATAATAAAATTAATAAAGACAGATCCCAGGTATCAAAAAGTTGTTTTCATTATTAATTACCCAATTGCTTTAAAATGCGTCAGTCTATTTTTACACTTCCCCCCAAATAAAACGTGTACATAGAGCTACAGGTGGTTGCCCCAATGAAAATACAACAAATAGAACTCCCCTATGACAAAAGATATTCCGGCGCGGTTGCATGCAAATTTTCCATTAAGTCACATATTCGAGCACATATGCACGGAAGTTGTCATCCGTTACCATCACCAATGTTTTCTATAATTAAAAGCATTTATTTATACTTTAACTGTTTATACTCATTTCTTATAATATCATGCATCGGTTCTCCTTGTCTATTTAGGATACGAAGAAGACCCATGAGTGAAAGTTTTCTTTTCTTTTTATCAAATAAGTTGTATCACACACCCCACATCACGACCTCACAGAATCATTCATCGGTATTATAAAACAGTGGGTGGAGAAAATACTCGTACATGGATAGGGTGTATTGCGGTCGGCCTTAAAGGCGCCTTCGTTGACAAGACAAATTAAATCAGAAATGATATAAGGAATACGAGTAGGTATGTGTTTTGTGCTTTTTTATGACTGTGCCACTCAATATGACATTAATTGTTGGGGAGAATTTAATGGCTGCTAATGTTTTGCAGGACATTTTCATTTAGTGTAGACTTCTGGCGATCTTTCCAACTTCTGCACGGAATTAGTGAAATTAATGAAACTATTAGTGTAAAAAGCATCATAAGGATATGAACATGCATTAAAATAGCAACAGATTAGGTTGACAGAGGACAAAATACATTAGCGCTCGGAATTCATAGGTGTCCATTACACTTTGGGCGGTTGTTGTGTCGCCAATATCGTCTGGTGAATTCAATTCTCTAATTTATATAAATGTTAGCACACATCAAAGCAAATATCAAACCAACCACGTGGTGCTGTTACAAGGACACAAAAGGGAGGGAACATAAAGTATGTACTTTCTCGAAAAAAAAACAGTCCTAACCCAACGAAAGCACGTCTAGGAAAATAAAAAGTTTACGCAAGGACAAAAACAGTGACAGTGCATGAAATACGAAAATTGATTTGAGTTGTGACATTCATAACTATTTTCCAAACATCAATTAAAATAGTTTGTCACGACTTATGTAATTATGCCAGTAACAATGTGGTTCAATGCCAAGGGGAAGTTTTTTATGATCGAAGTAGAGGTCGAATTGTCAGAAATTAACTGCGAACTAATATTTTCCGAATAAACACATTTGGATAAATAGATATTTTGTTGAAATGTACTTGGAAATTTGCCCTTGAATAGTTGCTTATAGTCAACAAAACCTGCAAAAGAGTTTTCTTTTTTTAGAGGTGATGTGTGTTGAAAGGTTTCTACGAAAACTAGCAGATATTACACTTGGGATTAATTTCCTGACCACGAAACATATTCATTCGTCATGTGTGTGACATCATGTGCGACCCTAGCCAAACTCTAAGGATTCGCAAAAAAAAATGAATTTCAATTCGTAAGTCCGTCCTTGTGTGCGTGAATATTTAGTAAGCTCGAAGGTTGGTAATCATGTACAGTACAATCACATAGGTCATCCGAGGGGAGATTTATAAGTTCACGTAAAGGGAGAGGTGGCGGGGCCAGATCACCTTTCATTTCTTTTTTAATTTTTCGGATTACTCAGTAGTATATATAAATAACAAATTTTATGAAAATCTTTTCAGTACTCGTACTGTCATTAGGTTCTTTACAAGCAAACAGACTCTTCCTCTCTCTGGGGAAAGACCATGGGTTAGGAGTAACATAATTCTTGCATTGCTTGAAGTCATGTTATTTTCAATCAGAGGGGAAATATATTTTCCAGTCGAAGATTACGTTTTGATAAAGATGTGTAACAATCGATTTTTGTACATTTAAATTTATTTAAATATTAAATAGTGGAGCTTATTTCAAAATGCATTGCCAATCAGTGGCGGATTCTGAGCGGGGCCATGGGCGCCCGGGCCCCCTCCAGAATGTTTCAAATACAGAGCGTGGTCTTCAAATATTCGAGGAAATACTCCAAAATGACTTACTAAAATTACAGCGAATACAAAAGATATCCGACAAGTGTGGATTTCTTTGCGCTACGTCCCTCTTCGATTTTGCTTTCCGAAGCTCATGGTACTAGTGTTGGCACACTTCTCTGGAAACATCGTCTGAACAAAGACTTGTGAGCAGGGATAGCCCGCAAGATGGAGTGCTCTCTCTCTTTTTCTCTAGAACTTTGTTGTGAAACGACTGATATAAGACCTGAAAGTATCGAGCAGCTGGGAGTGTGTGCTTACGAATTTCACATTGCTATTACCGTAACTAGTAAATTTTCTGGTGTTCTTATTGATGTATTGTAGAATGCCTTCTCACAACAAACCATTTGGCCTAATAAGTACGGGGTAGAAATTAATCCGGGGCGACCGGTGGCGCAGTGTGTTGAGGTATGTATCAATCTTATGTTTGACTATCGGCGTTTCGGGTTCGAATCCCGTCCACGACGACGTTCGTGGCCATGGATGTACAGGAGGTGCACGCTGGCAACTGCATTCTCCGAAACCAGTTTATGCCGTCGAATCGAAACTGTTCCATGTGGCCCAGTTGACGCACTATGCTCCACAAAAGGTTAGGGCAATTGAGAGAGAGAGAGAAGTTAATCCGAACAAAACACTTGTGGCTGGCTATTATTAAGGCAACCAATGACGGCGCGAAATTTCGCGTTCAGAATAAAGTAAGGTGTCGGGAGACTTTGAGATTCGCAGTGGAGTTCGGTAGAGACGCATCCTCTCACCGATCCTATTCCTTATAGTGATTGCAGCACAGAAGAATGCGCCTTATGTAAAATATACAATTCATAATAATTATGAAATATTTCATACATATTATGTACTATGTATGATGAAATCTGTAGCTGACCAAAAATCGATTTTTCACGGGAACCTCGGATTAATCGGTTAACCAGTTAGCGGCCATGGTCTCCTTCCCGACCAGAATGGGTAAGATTACTCACTTTTCCCACTACTGGTTTTTAACAATGCGGTGTGCGGTGATATTTTATTCATGGGAAAGCATTGAAAAGAACTAATGGCTGGACCAATCCAACCACTAAAAAATAAATAACTGGTGCAGCAGTCCAGTTTTGGACTAAGGCCTCGAGATGAGTTAGCATCATCTCAGTTAGCATCATCTAGATCGTAACAGTGTGTTTTGTGCACAGGTGTGTGATCAGCAGCATGCTCAACCGAGTTATTTACCCCAATTACTCATTAACAGCTGAGTGGGCTCATAGTCCGGCACGTAAACCCCTCTTTTTTTTATCGAAGACTACTGCATTCACGAACCGGAGCTCATTGCATAGAACGTGCTAACCGTTGCGCCGTTCGGACTACTACCAATCCAACCATTAAAAGGCGAAAATTTAAAGCAGAAAATAGCCGAAAATAGTGTATGTGATTTACCTTGTGAAATAACACGAAATCTTTTAAGACTTTACCACAAGCTACCTTTGAGAACTACCTATGTTTTTTTTTCGTTTGAATATCAGTGAAAATTTGGAGTAGAAAATAATTTAAATTTTTTTGGAAAAACCGGAAAATATTTGGCGCCCAATGTGGGGTCGATGTGACTTTGGCTAGTCAATGAAACCGAAATGGGCAATCGAAGAGACACCGTAAGTCAAAAGAGCTTTTTTACATCTTTACCTTAAGGCTTTTAATTCTACGTCAGTCAAAAAGTGTTCGAAAAGGCTGGAAAGTATTCGGCGCCCAACGTGGGGTCAATGTGATTTGACTTTATCAATGAAATTGAAGTGGCCAATCGAATCTGCACGTGGTACCATTAGTGACGAAACTCAAATACCGAAGCCCTAGGGAATACCTTCTGATTTTTTACCTGACCCATGTAAAAATATAATGGACGGGCATATAGTTAGATGCATGCTGTACATACGTTTGTTTGTTTGTGCGTTTTTCCGGGCACTTTCAGAATTCTGAACTTCACCAAATTTGGTTTGTAGGTTCCTTGTGTGCCCTTGAGCGATTTGTGCTCACCGCAATTTTGATCATCAACTGGACTAACGGTAGATTGTTTTGTTAAAATAGAGTTACTCGGCTAAGTCTTTTGAAAGATTTTTTCTCCAGGCATTTCTCGTGGTCAGATTTCAGCCAAATTTTGTACGTAGCTTTCTTGGGTTATTAGAAGTACCATACGGTGATATTTTGGTCCTGCAGAGTCCTTTACCATGAAATTAAACGTAAAACCAAACCTGTTAGAAATGGGTATCTCCTGCTTCGGGGAATGAGAACAATGCTCTCGAGTACCGTTGAAGGCATTTTAACTGATACCATTTTGAGTGAGTCCTTTGGTGTGGAAAAAAGGACACTTTTTTTTAAAAAAAGGACACTTTTTAAAAAAGGACATTTTTGGCAATGAAGTGATATCTTGGCAAGATGGGTATCATATTACTGGGGATGTTGTGGCGAACGTACTAGACTACTACTGAAGGTATTTTGAGTCTTTGGTGTGGAAAAAGAACACTTTTGACAATGTGATATCTAAGCGGAATGGGTATCATATGACTGGGGATGTTGAGGCGATTGCACTAGACTACCGTTGAAAGTATTTGGAGTCCAAGGTGTAGAAAAAAGGACATTCTTGGTAATTGAATGATATCTAGGCAAGATGGTTATAATATAATGGGGGGTGTACATGCTACTCCTGATGGTATTCTTGGGTCATAAATTGGAGGACTTTCTTGCATTCGCCTGGTAGATATGGGTATTTCCTCAATCGGGCGATAAAGACAACAATTTTCAAAGCAGCTCATAGACAGCTTGAAAGCAAATGGATTAATTTTTAAAGTACCTAAAGTGCCCATGAAAATCATCGCTCTTTTTGTGTCATTATTATTAAGTGTAAAAATCTTTACAATATGATTTTTTTTAAATGAAACAATTTCCGGTGCAGTGGCCTATATTCCCCCTATAGGCTTTACCAGTATATGGACATAACTCCCAAAACAAACATTCCGACGCATTTATGATTCGTGCAAACATAACAGAACTAATGAAGTCACTTTTGTCAATATTTTCATCGCTTTATTGTTAAACTTCACAAGCACTGTTTAAAATCTACAAAGGACGCCATGCATGTAACATAGAGTCAGCTGAATATATAGATATATGTATATACAATACAACCTCCCTTCATTTACGATGTTCAACAGTTCAACATTTTAGTATAGTGCGAGTACGAGAGAACGAGTGAAGATGGGTCGATAGCGCACTTCTGCCTGCCATAGAAGGATGCTTCCCGCTAAGTTCACTGGCACCATTCCTCCGTGGAAGTATGTATGTGTGTTGACGTACGGATACATTTCGAAATACTTCGCACACTTTTAGCAAACCTACTGCTTTCGTTCCCTTTAAGTGTGCGCACTGGATTATTAGATTTGAAACGGACCATTGTTTCAAAACGAAAAGTTAGAATGAATGGAAAACTAGCAAAAACAAAAGAAAAAACGTGTACTGAAAAAGAGGTCAGTGCTCGGATATGCACAAGTGGTAGTAAGCGAAAATTCATATTTTATGCGCGCCAATAGAGGAGCTCTTAAAGGACATTCATGATAATATCACTTCGGAAAAAGGACAGTCTGAACATTGTCTTTAACTTAAGCGAAAATGAATGGATTGAGGTCGAAAAATGGTGACATGAGAAAGGTTTTTTATTATGCTTACACACAGAGAACAGCTTTATGAAAGAATTGCGGGTATGCTTTTTCGTATTTTAAAATTCAGTTTTTCTTTTTTGTTGGAATGCCTTTTTCCTAAGGTAGAACCTCCGATGTAGTTTGAATCAAAAAGAGAGAGAGAGAGCAATTTAAAAATATGTGCAACGGAAAGCAGTATGTAACACTAGCTTTGTTATGATACTTCTTTAATATATGAATAAATAAATATCTCCTTATATAAACCCTAGTCCTAATGAGTTGGATTTAGCTGCAGAACAGCTTACGATGTCCTTTTAATCTCCTACTCGTACTAAGACAGTACTGTAGCACGTAGCTTAAGTCCGGCGGGGAATGTTCCTTGGCGGAATGAAGAACTGGCGCGCAAAAGAGCCCAGGTTAGGAAAATTCAATAGGGTTAAACGTAAAAATGAATGGGGCGAATATAGAGAAACGCTCTCTTAATATAATCTACTTATCAGACGCTCCAAATGGAAGAACTGGAAGATACATTGTGAGAGTAGTGGATGTCCACCAAACCCTCTACTACATATTTGGAACAGGACTAAAAAGGACCTCACTGGGTTCTTTTTAGTCCTTCCACCGATTGGCATCCCCACAAGCACATTAAGGCTACTTGCTCTAAGTCTTAGGACTTAGCCACTTTTCTTCACGTATTTTCTCTTCAAGTATTTTAGCTGTGCTTTCCTCTAGCAGGCCCATCCTTCCTATAGAGTAGTTTTTCCTTTTAGATTCAGTTTAACAAGGCAGTTTTGGTTTTGTGTTTGTCTTTGTAGTTTAGCCACGTATTTAAGGTTCTATAAAGGCTTCGAATTGCGGACATTGGGAGCCTCCTCGGTGGCAGGACGAAGCACGGTGGAGTCCTGGTCACCTTTCTGTTTGCAAGGATTATCCTTTCGCGCCAGTTTAAAATTTTTCATTGCCTAGTATTGCATTTTTGTATTATTTATGCGCTCAGCAGCTTATAGAGTGGAACTCTGTTGATCATCTGAATATGTAATATCTTTATACCCTAGACTTTTAGTATAGGGTATATTGTTTTTGTGACGACGGAAATATGTAACACCTTAAAGGAGGCTACGGAGGTATGGCAATGTATGTATATATATAAATGATCAGGGTCATCTCCTGATTCGATTAAGCCATGTCTGTCTGTCTGTCCGTTCGCACGATAACTTCCGATAGAATGAAGCCTAGAGCCTTGAAATTTTGGTCAAATATTGGAAGTATGATCTAGTGGTTGGTATTGAAAATGGGCGTGATCAGGCCAAGAGAACGCATACCTCCCCTACATATGTAGAATAATTCAATGTATCTATAACTCCTGATTAAATAAACATGAAAAGCTCTAGCTTTGGCAGATTGCTCGTAAGGTTAATCTTATACTCTCCTGGAAAAATAAAATCGATCAGTTGAAAAATAACGGTAATTTTCCTACAAAGAGCCCCGTACTACCCTACTTTTCACGTTTTTTGTTTATAACTCTTGAACCAATTGACGTAGACACCTGATTTTTGGCATGCAACCCTGAGGTGAGAAGCTGTTCGAGTTTTAGTACATTGGGCATAATCAGATCAAGGGAACACCTACCTCCTCTAAAAATTTCAAAAAATCAAATATTCCTTTAATTACGATAAGTTTCGATAGAATGACACTAGTTTTTCTTTGCTATTTTGCTCCTCTACAGTGGTTGCCGGCTAGGTTAGAAGTCCAGTTGGTTTTTTTTTTCTTTTTGCAGCACACTCTGTCCTCAGCTTCTACTTCTTTGCAGGCCTCGAAGTAGAAGCTGTCCTGTAAGTGTAACCACACACTGTCGAACTGGATCTCGAACCTGGTACAAATGTCCTCTGAATAGCTCAAGACACACACACACACACACTTCACATAAACGTGGAGAAAACCGGTCCACTCGTACCATGTTCGAGATCGAAATATAGGGTACTCATTAAACAACCCTCGTAATCGCACTTTCGATTTTATTTATGTACATACTATATGGCTGTACAATACTGTACAAAACATAACTTAAAAGACGCGTTGTTGTTGTAGTAGCGACGCGCTGATATCCAATGAGTGTGTGTGTCACAAAGCTTGGTTGTCCATGTTTTTCTCAGTGTCCAGGTGTAGAAACGCTTCAAGGAATATCCAATAGCGCGTGGGAGTTGCAGGACAGTTAAAGATGTGCTCAACATCATGTGGAATGAGCCCACAGGCTGGACAGGAGTTCTGTATGTCGTTATCAATGCGGGATAGGTACGAGTTCAGACGTGAGCACCAACCAGAAGGAAGTTGGGCGAGTGTAGTCCTGGTTGCTCTAGGAAGTCGTAGTTCGTCTGAAGATGTAGCAGGTGGTTGCGCATTTAGTACCCTGTTTGCTTTCATGTACGCAATTGAGGATAGCACTTCTTGACTATGCAGTGTTGTGATAGTCGATCTGTAGCTGACGTTATCGACGGGAACTCTTTTAAACCTTTGGATCTCCCGCTCGCGGTATTACGTCTTACATGACGTGGCGGTGGAGTTCTGTCCATAAGGTTAGAGTCCCTCCGATAACAGCTAACCAGAAACTTCTTCGTTAGAAGTGTGTTGTGGCTTCTTAAGGTGGCCACCCATTGACGAGCACAACCACGACCAAACTTTCATCGAACCATCAAATATCATAGAACGGTGGAATAGGGGGAATTTTTTCCACACGTTCTATGAAATTGATGGTTCGATGGAAGTTTGGTCGTGGTTGTGCTCGTCAATGGGTGGCGACCTTTAGGGGCATCATTCTCGTTGCTTGGTGAAGGTGGTCCGGCGACGACATCAGTAGGCAGCCTGTGACAGATCTAAGAGCGGCATTTTGGCAGGTCTGGACGTTCCTCCATTGAGTGTCGCATAAGTTTTCTGACCAAATGGGAGCCGCATAATTGGCCACAGATGTCCCGATAGACGCGTTCGTTTCACTCGGTTTCAGATCCATTCCCATACAAAGTGACTGACCGGTCATTGATCCATATCTCGCGTGGGATCTCATCGGGTCGAAGTTGAAAGTGAATTGGTTGAAAGTGAACACCTTTCTGGCAATTCGCTTCCAGTCTATTTGTGTATGAGTCAACAATTCGCCCCATTTTCGCCGCCTATCTGGCGTTTGATTCACTCTGAACCTGAAACTGGCTGAAACGAACACGAATAATGACGTCATCACACTGCACACTTCCCACCGATTTGTACATTCGCACGCCGGAACTCGGAAGAATCTATCTCGACTCGATACTGTATCCAAAAATGTTAATCTATTTGCAGTTTCCTCTATATACCTACAAGTATATTATATGATTATACCTCGAAGCCAGTTTATGAATATCAAAGGCCATGCAAATATAGCTTTTGGCTAAAAAAAAAATTATTATGGATGCACTGAAGAAGAAAGTCTCACATCGAATGACGTCAGTACTTGCGCAAAAGTCCGTTGTAATACCTCCTGTTGAAAATACTGGCCCAGTACTGATTATCGGTGCATTCGCTACTCCGTGTCCGCTGGTGGTGTTTGTGCCCTTGACTGCAAGCGAGTGCAGTATGGCATAAACTATCGTACTTTTCTCCTAACATATCCTTGCATATTCGCGTCGTATTCCATAATTTATAAGAATACCTCGTTTCATTCTTGTTAATTATGTACATACCAGTACATTGTAATTTCTTCCGTCGAATGAGGGCAACTAACAACTGCAAAAAGTACACCGAGGTACGTTATGGATAACCTCCTGACCATCAAATGACGTTCCAAGGCTTGCACTTTGATAGTAGACAGAAAGAGAGCTCTGCTTCCTCCCATCCAATGAATACAAAACATGATTACAGCCGACCAGGTACCTGGCGAATTCCTTTCATTCTTCCTTTCTTTCTGCTCTCCTCAATTGAAGGATATATAGTACATACCTATTTTCCAATTACGTACCATTAACCAATTTCAGGTGTTTCGTTATTAACTATTTCGTAGATTTTTAATGAGCAATTTTCAACATCTTTCAACTGTGTTGTATTCATGTACGTTCTTCGCCAAACGTCAGGAATCAATTGAATTTTTCAACGGTTTTACACTGCTGGACAATTTAACTGAATTTCAACATCTGTTGCAAGAATTTCGGGAGGGAATTCTGGAGAATTTATAGCTGAGAGAGTCTGTATCTTAAAATACATACTCTAATTAGAATAAGAAGATAGTATATTCTATGGTACGAATTTCTGAAATTGAATAAATATTCAATGTTTCTATTAAGTCATGGTGGAGTGCGACAGCTGAGTTGGAACGAGTGGGAATAAATGGAGTTTGATATAAGTACGTAGTCGAGGATTTACGCCGTAAATATTTTGTAGTATGTAATTTGTGGTAAGGATTGGGGGAAATTATTATAGACCACCTGTAGCTAAAGATAATAATTAGCGACAAAGCGAAATACGTCCGTTTTTGATAAGATGTAAGATATGTCAGATATTTATTGACAGCTGATTATGCTTAATCAGAATACATAAAAGTCTACTATGTTCTACTCGAACATTCTCAAAACTCCCACTTTCGAAAGATCATCAATCTTTCCGACGGCTCTTTTTTAGATACAAAGAATTAGCTCGAACCGAGACGACTGGATGCAACGACTGGCGGTTTAAATAAAATACTTTCTGTACGAATATTATTTTTACACCATTAGGCGAATTCCAAAATATTCCGAATGGATGGAAAATTATCCATAAAAATGGTCAAAAAAAAAAGTATCCATGCGATGAATCACTGGATATTTTTATTCAATCGAATCGGCAAAAAGGCCGGACACCAAGGTATTCCAGGAGTAATAATTTGCCGAATTCATTAAAAAAGTGCATTATCCAGCAACTGGTGTTAAAAGGCGCCAAATATTTTTTTTTACTGTGTATTAAAAACTCCATGAAAGCATGTATTTCAAAAAGAACATTTTTTTTTTCTTTTTTTCGTGAAAATACAATACAAGTGTTTATGAAATATCCAGCCAGAGTCAAAAAAGCACTCCCTAATCATTCCATTGCCTCTCGAGCAAATCCAAAACACTCAGTTCATATTACGCTCCACTTGAATTATCCTACACATTTCATTTCATTTTCCCCACTAAAATTTCCATTACCGGAAGACTGCTTGATTTTCATTGCGTTTTTTGAATACCACCAAATAAAATTTTGATAGTCATCATAAGCATTCGGCACCATTGGCCAAATTGGATTTTTTTTTTGATGAACGGAAGATGGATATTTTTGTTTTGAATAATTTTAATAAATTTCTATTTTTATTGGACCGTATGGCTGTGAATGGACGAATGGATGGACACATGGTTGGAAATGCATATGGCACGAACGCTGGGCGGTGGGGATTATTATTATTATTATTTGGAATTCTTTTGATGGTATTTCAGGATCATCATCAGATGAATTTCGGATGTGATTTAAGCGATCAAAATCATCAAATCAAAATTTTAACTAGTGTGGATGAAAATGCGCATTTTATTTTGTATGTTTCAGAGACATACAAATCTGATTTATCGCGTCTCTCGCGCTACCCCTCGGCGGAAAAATGTGTTGTTGATTGAAAAGAATGTAAACAATGTTTGAACGGATGTGTCTGGATTGATACTGAACAGAGTATGAAAGCTTCTGCTTATTGTTTAATAGACGATTCTGTATTTACGAGTCGATAAATGTATCATTCAATGGCAAATTTTTCAATAATATAGTCTCGGGTCGAATTGATATACAACTCGTAGTTATGATTCCAAAAATACATATTTTACGAATAGGAAAATTAAAAAAAAAATAAATAAATGAAAATACCTGTAGCATTCGGAGAAAAATATTTTTGAAATTTTCGAAAACGATACGTATTAACTCAAAGCGAAATCTTTGTAATGTTTTTAGTGACAGCTTAAATTGAAAGAATTATGCAAACACATCAGGAAGTAGCTGGACAAGGACTTGTAGTTCAGTGTTGCACTTGTAAACTTCATGTTCTTGGCAATGAATATGCACACGTGGTGTTTACAAACTTTACTCTTGTTTACAAAATGCTAATGATGTTTATAATAGAATTGTTAGTTTACTTGTGCATGGCCTAACTTCATAGGCATCATTATCCTCCTGAACGCTTTTGCAAATATAAGCCAAACATAAGGACATTTTTTTGCGAATCTCCACCTGTATAGAGATTAGGCAAATAACGCGCTGTACAGCAACAACAACGTTAACCTAAATGAGTTAATACCGTAGACACACGTAGACGATAATTCTGAATTATCTCCGATTTCTCAATTATCTCGAGTTAATCGAGATTAACTTCTCACTTATCGACCGAGATAATTGAGAAAAATAATCTCGATTAACTCTAAACTGAATTAAAAATGTGTCCTCGCTAAGCTGAAAGCTTTTGTGGAACGAGTGGAATATTTGTGGACTAGAAATATGAACAGTTGTTCTTGTTGTTATTTTGTCGTATTTGTGTCGTTAATCTTGCGTAAGTGGCTATTTTCAGCAGATATTTTGTGCTTTTGTAAAGTGTCACTTAGTGACAATGAAGTGTTTTTCAGTCATAAAACTGTGCTAACGTGCATGATTGAGTGTGGTGACAGATGACTGACCAGTGGGAAACGAAGGCAGAGCTGCCTCGGCACTGCTTCCAGAAACAAAAAGATTGATTAAGCAAAAGCACTGGGGCAACTGGTGCGCGAGGAAAACTTTCAAGTAGTGTGAAAGTGTTGCTCACCCGGAAGTAATCTCACGCGAGGATTTCACGGTGTTAAAGTGCGTTTAGATTTAGCCAAACGACTCAAGTAGTTGACGTGTTTCTCGCCCGAAACTAATCTCGCGCGAGGAACTCGCGGTGTGACGCAAACGGGTGGCTCCCTATTAGGTCCTCGTACGCATTTACATGAGACTCCGTCTCTGATTTCACCTAATGTGAATGTTACGCGAGTATGTTTCATGTGTGGATAGTTTTGATGGAAAGTACTCGTCCGACCTGGCTGTTTTCATGGGGAAGTACTCGTCCAATCCGGCTGGCTCGACTTACAAGGTAACTTTGGGTCACTTCCGAATCTGAAGTAACCCCAACATTTTTTTCTTTTTTGTCTTCAGATTCAGAATCAGGGACCGAAAATTACCTTGTAGTTCGAACCAGCCCGATAAGACGAGTATATTTCCCCATGAAAACAGCCAGGTTCGACGAGTACTTCCCATCAAAACTATCCTCACCTGCAAAATACTTGCACAACGTTCACATTAGGCAAAATCGGAGACGGAGTCTCATGTGAATGCGCGCGAGGACCTAATAGCGAGCCACCCGGTTGCATCACACCGCGAGTTCATCGCGCGAGATTAGTTTCAGGTGAGGAACACGTTCACACAAGGCGCAATTTTCCCTGGTGAACCACTTGCGCGAGTTGTTTCGCTAAATCTAAACACACCTTTGCGAATCCGGTGGCTCACTGCGAGTTTTGCATATGCAGAATTCGGGCATGTACTATTTCATGGTGCCTCTTGATTTGATACATATCACTTGTTTTACACCGCATTCGGCCACCGCAAAGCGGATTTGGTTCACAATTCGTACTTGTGTTGCTGTCGAGGCACATACCACTGTCAAAGACCAACTCTTCAGTCTACCATAAAGGCGGAGGTATGGGTCTAAAGACCTGGATCTATGCCATTTTCAATCATAGTAACACGTTCCTCATTGCAAACACTTCCGAATAACGAACTGATTGGTTTCTTTAATTCCAACTATAGTACTGGACGATTGAAGAGTCTCACCTCAGTTTATTACGTAAAAGTGCTATGTGAAATCGAGGTCCATTCCATTCCATCGATTAACACAATGCGCTACACAGAAGAAAATTATCATTCTATGGCAGTAAATACGAGTAGTTACAATAAGGACCCACATAAGGATATATCACGTTAAAAATAAATAAGGCGGCACAGACAGCATGCATCTAATTTACACCTTCCAAGGCAGCAGTCAATCATTAATCTTGGATATCTCTTTTTCCCGCTGGGTGACAGCAGAAATCGTTTGAGCTTAACAATTAAAATAATTGAGTTTGAGTACGTGTGTCACTATGAAAAGCTCATCGAAAGAAAGCTTTTATAATGCAGATTAACTCTTAACGTGTGTCTAGGACATAACGTTCTGCCCTAGTAATTTATCTATTGTATTGTAAATTTACACGCGATGGAACATAAAGCTTTACTGTATTTAGACAGGCTACATCTAGCGGTTGCGCTTAGAAGTTCATTCGTTCCACACTGTTTTCGTCTCATTTCACCGCAATTGGATTCCACATTTTCTGATTGGAATAATGTGGCTTGATATATTAGAATGAAGTTTATTAATATCTTTTAAGGTTTTGTATTAAAAAAAAATCGGTCAAATGTCTGTCTGTCTGTCCATCTGTCAGTCTGTTTGAATATCTCACGAACGGCTGAAGCTATACACACATGCAGTTTGGTGAGAATGTGTAGAAATATTATAACTCGCTGGAGAAAACGATGCGTCGTAATAGGGCAACTTTGGGGGATTACAAATATGAAAACTTAAAGAAAGCTGGCATTCAACTAGCATCGAAAATGGAAAATAATGGGATTTGAAGATTTTCTCAGAATAGGTTAATAATAGTATACTTCTATAGTTACAGTTAGCACACCCCTGCATCCCTTCAACACGTTCGAGGTCAATAATACTGATAGCCAACGATTATACACTCTATAGGTAATATTCTTCTCATGTTTCGTTCGCATAATATTTAATAATAATACATTAATTTAAAATTGGTTATATACTGACAAACTCGGAGCGCAGTGAGAGTACTATTAGTACCCACAGACAGTCTTTGTACGCGCCGAGGATCGAATCTCCGTTCCCAGATGTAGCATCGTAGAGTGGTGATCGAACGAACACCGAGCGCGTCAAAATCTATAGAACAGTGGAAATGAGGAGATTCTTTTTTCCGCACGTTCTATTGATTTTGACGTGGTTCGATGGTGGCCACGAACCATTTGGTTCGCCATATGTGTGACTTCACATCCATTCTCTCCAGGGATAAGATGGGCGATTTCCAGTTTCAAACTTTCAAATCTGCTGGAATCTAAACCATTGTGGTAACAAGGTTAACTCGGACAATACGGAGCTTGGGCTTTTCATCAGACAGTGTACGCTCTGTCCTATTGTTCTTAGTTGCCTTGACCCCTCCAGGGGCATGGGCGCGTCAACATCTCTAGCATTTCTATGCCTTGTTGACGTTTCGATAGCATATCTACTTTTTTTTCGGAGGTGCAGCTGCTAGCATGTAACATGCACCTCCTATCCGTCTTTATACTGACAAGCTCGGATCACTGTGAGAGCTATATTAGTACTCAACGGCAGTTTTTTGATCGCGCCGAGATTTGAACTCCGGGCTCTAGATTAGAATCGATATTAATCACACAAATTTCGGTTAAAACTCCAGTAATAAGAAACTCGGAGCTTCATACGATAATTTTTCATTAATCTAATTAAAATACGTACATACGAGTGACTTTATCAAAATCACGTGACCTGACGATAAATACAGGTAGCATAGGCAAGCATCTCATGACTGCAAAATTGTTCAAACGTGGCATGTAGACTTTATCCAATTTCCGTTACTTTCATCTGCCAGCGAATTAGTAATAGAGATAGTAAATAAACTAATGAACCTCCGTCTATTTTAAATTGATACTGTTTGATCTGATTGCAAAGTTGACTTTATTTCTGCCATGCAAATTGAACGCCGCAAGGCGGCCGAACGACGCGGCATACACGGCTGCACAATTTTAAAACGTATTTAGTGGAGAAGCCTCTCCAATAATATACAATCAACGCGCTACGCAATTCCAGCAAGATGACGTCAAACGGACAAAATCCACGACAAATTCAATTTGCCATTTGCAATTGTTAATATTTAATTAAACTGTTATAGCCCCATGCTGCCTGAATCTTTGAATTTTGTCGTTTTACTGCAAATATTGAATTGGCGCTTTCGTAAATGCGCAATGGATTTTAATTAGATCGGGCAGCGTTGATTTAATTGGAGATTTTATTATGTTTGGTTTGCAAAACATGTGAGAATCTCTGAAAATGACTAGAGAAGGTCGTCACGATGTTTGCAATCAAATTGAATAATATTTACCGAGAACTTGATAAGCCTTGATGAGACTAAATCACGGTTTCGATATTTGTTTTGATGGGATTTGTAATGAACCATATTCCGGTCTGGTAGTGCTGGTTCTATAGGCAGATCGAACGCAGCACCTAATGAGTACTGATCTGACGGTGGTACGAAACCAAAGGCCAAAGGGTCCCATTACACGCTCCCCGATGCAAGCGTGAGGGCATCTGAGCCGTCCGCCAACCATTCCATCCTTATCACCCCATTTTTCAATTATTCCCCAATTTACGGCTCTGCGTTGGGCACCGTATGTTCCGAACTGCGACTCTGTTGAACTGCTTTCACGGCGACATCATTTTTTCGTGACCAAATTGTTTCCGACTCGGTGGCTTATGACTCGGGCACCCTGCTAGATCAGCGTATGGTTCCGGACTTTAAGCCGGAGTTTTTTGGTCGTGAAATAATCTGATAGCAGTGACGGCTGCTTATCCCTATGTTGTAGGGTATAAGAATAATGCCACGGCCTTTCCCAGCATGTCGTAGAAGCCGACAAAAAAGGAGAAAATGTGTATTCCAGCAACTTGCATTATCTGAAATCTTTTATATGCTAACGAAACATCAACTATGCTTCGAATGGGGCCTGACTCACCGGTTACGACTTTTGGCTATCGTTCAAGACAAATATTGGTTTCTGCATGTGCATACTCTCCTGGACAATGAATCAGAAGGTCCCCAGGACGCACAATTTCTTCAATTAGAGAGCGAATTTCAGCGGAGATAAAATGTTGGAACAGTGGAGAATGTATCTCTCCAACGCGTAGCACTTTAATGTTAGCTATCGGGTAGTGGTCATGTGTCTATTAACCAGAGCCGCACGAAGCTGTCTCTTATCCTGGGATCCAGTCTCTAACAAAATCATGACTGCCAAGTTTCGGACCAAAATGAGAAACAACAGAATTATACAATACTATTCTCCAACTGAACCCAATAATGTCGTGGCGAAAGATACCTTCTACGAACAATTTGCAGCAACAGAATTTCGGTTTGGTTTTTTGAACTGACACTTAAACGAGTGTCCAGATATCGTTCTTATCAATATTGTGCATTCGATTAGCGTCGAGTTATGTAGGATTTTTATGTCGTAATCCACCTTTTTATACCAATTTCAAAATTGTAAGTCTGCCGCGGTGCTAGCAATGGAATTTTTGTCTGCCTTTTTGCATTTAGACTTGCGGGTGGGTCCCTAACGTAATGACACTGAAATCAAGTCTTAGCAAATGACTTCTGTAGAATTTTTACCACCTTTGATGTTGTCTGCCACCACTTTAGCAACATCCTAATTGTCGGCCTTTCAATTTCTCGTTATGAGTGGACCAGTAACTGCTACCATGCAAAAGACGAACTATTTGCAAATGACTTGACTTGCCTCGATTTCTTACCACTGAAACGACAAATTTTCTACCTGTTAGCAACACGCTCCGATAGGCAGACAAACTTTTTCTTCTAGATATACAAGTACTATTCGATAATATCTATTAGAACTGTTAGCAAATGGCTTTACTTTTTTGTTCATTGGCTCTTAGACTATAACGGCAAATGACCAACTACGAGAACTTTTGTTAGACCTTCCATGTAAACAATCTTATCCAACGAGAAGCAAACTCGTGAATTATATCTTCCATGTCGATTTTTCTAGTAGTCTCACATTCTAATGAAATTGTTGCCAATGCATTTAAATGATCCTGTTTCATCGTAGAGCGAAAATAATAATAATTTTCAGTTATAATTTCGATAGTGAGATTTGGGACCAAATCTTGGACATGTTTCAGGAATTTCAGAGCATCTAGTGCAGTTTTCACTTTTTGAAAAAAAAAAAAAAACATTTCTAAAGTTCAAACTCTCATCGAAAATGTAAGGCTGTTTTTAGACGCTAGAGTAACTACCCGCGTTGGACCATCCATTAGGCCGCCTATTAGACGAGCTATTAGACCACCCATTAGATCACGCATCAAACCAGCCATTAGACTACGCATTAGACCATCCATTTGACCGCCTATCGGACCACCACGCATAAGACCACCCATTAGATCACGCATTAGACCAGCCATTAGACCACTTATTAGCCCACGCATTAGAGCACGCATTAGACCACCCATTAGACCGCGCATCAGACAAGCCAAAAAAAAATCCCTTAAGATACATAATCTTCTTTTTATACTTCATTCGTGCCACAAAGAAAAAATCGATTATTGTTACGGAAAACAATAGGCGTGTTTTTTTCAACAGTCCAGTTCAAGAGCAGAAACAACAATCGCACGCATTACACTAACAACCTGCGCTGTAGAGAACAATTTTGTTAATGTAACGTGTGCAATTTTTGTTCTGCTCTAATCCAAACTGCTAAAAAACGCGCCTAATGATGAACATTCCGAATGGGATCTTAAGTTGGGACATATTCATCAGGAAAGAAATGTTTTTTTTTTTTTTGGATTCGTACGGAATGATCAAGGCTCTGTACGGGAAGCGTGGGGCCTCTACAGACGCAGGGCCGGGGCAACCGCTCCATCCCCCTTGTGACGGCCGTGCAAAGAGTGTGCGTCGCTGGGTAACTCGTGGGGACCGGTGCGTCTCATTACCGAATACGATGGCGCACAATAGTAGTTGATGCGCTATACCCTACTAAGGGTTAAGGCAAAGTAGTAGTAGTGACGGCTGGTTGACAAAGCCGTGGTTCGCAATAGCCCAACATTATAATATGCTGAAGTATCCACTACTGAAGACCTAATATTAAAGAAAGGATTCACTTGAAATCGTAGTATGATAAATAATGTTATGTCTGGATATTTGGCGGAAAAAAAGTTAGCAGTCCGGAAGCATAACCGTATTCGAGGCATCAATAGTTGAATAGAATCAAAATTACCTATCAATAACTCCACGTGTCATTCACCCACGCAATTCAAACCATCCTTTATATTTAACGAGGACATTTTAGCCGTGACCATTTACCACAACCAATTTCCTTCGCTATCAAAAGCCGCTACATAAACGATCATACCTGCCCTTATCTCGATGACAATTAACCTGACGGTAACCATCGGATCCAAAGTTGATGACTATAATTTCCGCTTCATATGAGGAGAGGATTGAAGTATTGTACTTTGACTCCTTACGAAAAAGGGAACAAGAAACGTTTCAACTTTCAGACAAGGAAGGACATTGGCTGACATTTGTTATTTTGATACGCGCGACATTAGACAGTCTGTCGAGGTATGAACGCGTATGGCTGGTAGCCGTCGTCGTATTTTCAGAATCGTATTTTTCGAGAAAAACGGAAAAACAGACAGTAAATCATCATATTCGATTTTGACGTCATTCATGAACTGTGTTGGTCTTTGATACACTCTATAAGGGTACTATATATATTGTATATACAGCTCCCTGTGGCATTGCGATGTGCGTAATACACAGCAAATGGTTGCAAGTTTAGTCGTCCTGCGAGAAAACACTCGAAAAACTAATTTTTCGCTTCATTCGTTACTCAAAATAATAGAAATATGGCTCTTGTCGATAAAAACGATTGCGCGCCAAATTGAAGATTTACCTGCGTAGGTGAGCATTCGGAAGCATCGGCTGAAAGTTAATAGAATTTCTGAGGAATATAGCGGTTTGAGAGAGACAAAGAGAGGTGAATGAGTATACCCGGTTAACGAACTGGATCTAACTGGGAATGATGATTGAAATAAATATTTGCTTTAGTTGCGTGGATATGGAAACAAATAGCAGGGATGGTTTATTATGTTCCTTCCATGGCGATCATTTTTCAAGGATTACTATTGAAATCCTGTTTGTATTTATTTATTATGTAGGGAATTTTATATTTGATTGAGTTCTCCCGTTGTTACCTCAACCTTGAAATGGTGTTCCTGCTATCAGGGCGGGCGGAATGTGTGGGTAGTATAACCACAACAGAAAGACGGGTATGGGTCATTTCATTACTCATACAGAAGTGAACGATGGTTTTCAAGACAGCTATGAAAATCAAATGTCGCTTTCTTGACTGATAGACGGTATGGTGACAGTATGACAGTATTGATTAGATTTTGATTTTTTGTTTTGTTTTACGGCCATGACTCATTGTCACTTGTAGTGGTAGATGGATCGGAAGTAGTCTGACATGTCCATAAGACCTAAGACCTAAATGTCTAATCTCCTTAACCGAGCTAGTCGCTTGACGTGCACTAATTATCAGATTTTCCCGGAATAAATTTTGAATATTAGAGCAAAATGTTAGATGCTATAGACCTCCTAGTTTAGTATTCCAGCTTAAGCAGATTTCTATTTATAGCGATGTGCGATTAAAACATTAAAATGCCTATAGCCGCTAAAGAGTCAAGAAAAAAAATGTTTCTTCGCATTTTTTGCCTATAATTATATGTTGAATGTTGTGGCGTATCATTTAGCGGTACTTCACACACAGTGGAATCGATGCAAAAATATCGATTTTTTCTTTTTTGACCCCGACCCAAATTTCTCTTCCATTTTTTAGGTACATTTTTTGCTAGCATTTTTCTGAACCGATTGCCATTTTTTTTTAGCATCGTGCAATTAAGCCGACCTTCCTGTCTAGATTGATTATATTTAGTCTGAAATCGCTAAACAGGCATTTGTGCATTTTTGATTATTTTGCTCCTCACCACATTAAAAATAGGCGGATTTAAAAATATTGGCCATGCTAGGATTGAAATCAAATTATCTTCAATTTTTATCTTATGATTTTTTTTTCATTTGGAGCATTCGTTTCAAAGATATGTGAGCTTGAAAAGTTGGTGTGATTTTCAGCCTCGAAATTGACGTTTTTCGGCTATCGATTCTGACTATACTACTCAGTATACCATATACTACTGTGTACAAATATAACCCGAAATTTTGTTATAATTTTTGAAATCCTTATTTATTCTTAAAAATCTATTTCATCGCCTTCGAAGTAATCCCCCTCGGCTGCAATGCACTTATGCCAGCGAATTTTCCACTCATCAAAACACTTTGAAAAGTCCTATTTCGGTATGGCCTTCAGCACCTTCTTCGATTCGGCTTGAATCTCTTCTATCGTGTCAAAACGGTGTTTTGCTGAATAGCCAGAAGTCACATGGAGCTAAATCAGGCGAATACGGCGGTTGCAGAACAATATGGGTGGAATTTTTGACGAAATGGTCACGAATAACGAGTGCAGTGTGAGATATTGCGTTGTCATGTTTTTGGAACCGAACGAGATTTGACTTTATTGAGGCACCAAGACTTCCTTCTGTTGACTGATCCATTTGAAATGACAACGATATCAGCAAGCTCTCTAGTCAATCGACGATTTTGGAGCACCAATTCCTTAATTTTCGTGACGTGCTGTTCGTCAGTTGATGTGGTTCGTCTTCAACGCCTTCACTACCCTCATTGAACATTTTATGCCATTCGTATACTTGTGTTTTAGACATAGCCTGTCTACCGAAGGCTTTTTGTAACATTCTGAGCGTTTACGCAGCAGAATATCATTTCTAAGGCCGTATGCACACGGAGCTACTGAAAAGAAACTCAACCAATTGGTAACTTGAGTTACTAACTCATTGGTGACTCGACTCCACACACGAGGCTACTCATCAGCTATCAAAATCTCCAGTTCGTTCAGTGTCGCCATGAATATCGGACGTGAAATGTTGTCTGCGGAAGACAGTTCTTCGAGCGAGGATGAAACCATCATATTGTACTATCTCAGGAGGAGGAGAATAGTGAATAGAAGGTTTTGGGTACACCCGTACCATGAAAAAAATTATGGCACTAGTTATTGCGGAAAAAACACATACAATTTAAAACAAGTCGGAATATACAGAGCCTACATTGGCCAAGCTGGTCTTCAGAGAATTGTGACCATTTTGCACATTCCCACCAAATTTCATCAAAATCGGTCCAGCTGTTCTCGAGATATTCTCTGGACAGACGGACCGACAGATAGACGGACGGAGAAAAACTGATATACGGATACATACTATACTATATACAAAGGGGCAAGTGGATAAAAGTGATATGTAACAATTTTCAGAAAAACCTCTTTTGATAATGAATAAAGCCGTTATGTCCTACTGTATCACAAATATTCTCACATTTGCTAATATGTCGTTTCTTTTCCCAAAACTCAAAACTAAAGGTTGATTGCTTCATTATTTTGTATGAAAAATTAACAACATTAAAACTTTGAACTCGTTTTTCTCAATATTTGAAAATTGTCACTTATCACTTTTATCCACTTGCCTATTTGAACATAGAACATGCCTTTCAATTTTACGTTGTTCCCGATTTCTTCCCACGCCTTCTCCGTTTCATTCCTCTTTGAATACCCCGGCCCCGGGAGATGAAAATTATATAAAATTGGACGTTTTTTCACCTCCCCCACCAGCAACAGGTTGGTCTGATGTTCACACATCTTGTTAGAGCACGGGAAACTAAAAACTGAAATCACCCAAGCGACTCGACATGCGAGTCACCAGGCGACTGGTTACAAACGAGTCACAGACCAGTCTTCAACCAGTAGCCCCGTGTGTGGCGTCCCATTTGATTACACAGGAAGTGACTCAAAGTAAACTAAATAGTAATTCGCGTTACTGATCAGTTCCTGTTCAGTAGCTCCGTCTGCATACGGCCTAACACAAAATTTCGAACGGTTGTATCTTTGCAATAACGGTGAATTTTTTAACCGGTAAAAAGTTCGTTTAAATGAAATTTTATGTAGTTTCAGAAAGTAAGATTAAATTTCGGATCGAATAATTGGGGGCTTGGCAAATTTAGAATTTTTTGGACAAGTCTTGGGGTTTTGACAGTTTAAAAAAAAGTGCTATAACTCTGTATTAGCCGTCATACATTATGGGATCCGTCACCCGATTCATCGGCCGATGGATCGCCACAAAATATCAGCTGATCAAAAAAATCGTCAACGATAAGTACATACACAGGCGGATCCATCGGCCGATATCGATATCGGGCGATGGATCGGCCTGTGTATGCGGTTATCGTTGACGATTTTTTCGACAGTATCATATAATTTTGATTAGCTGATAATTTCGTGGGAATCCATCGGCCGATAGATCGGGCGACGGATCGCATAATGTATGGCGGCTATAACGTTAAAGATGGAGGGTTTATGTCGTACATTAATTTTCCCCAAATGAGCCATACTATCTACCATTGAAATATTTACCATCATGAACGTCCCGTTCACCCTGTATAACGGTACAATCTATCATTAAAGGAGTTTGAACCGATTCACCCTGTAGATAAGATAAGATAAGGATACCGAGGAAGAATATAAAAGATACAACATTGAGTTGGAAAAGAACCGGGTGCGTAAAGCTTAATAAATAATATATAATATAATAATAAATTCCATAAATAATGACTGAAACCCAACAACCCAGAGACTCAACAAGTTGATCTCATCTCATAGAACACCACTTATTGGATATCGTTAGTCAATAACTAACTACTTATCTATTTATTTCCACCATTAATCACGCAAGTCCCCGTACTAGCACACCACCAGTTCCGACATATTCTGAAAAGACATCGATTTCTGCTAGAAATATCCAAATCAGAATATACAATAAGTTGCGCTAACAATGGAAGTGTACATGCCATCATTCATTATCTAATAAGTCTCCCAGAAACAACAACCCGTACGAAGCTGGGGAGAAGAACCCGCGAGGACACGCCACCATCGTCACCACCTTGGCAACACGTGGTACCCGTACCTCGTGAAACCCATAGCCGAGCGGCAAATGAAAGGAGGATGATGGTAAATGAACGATTAAAGCTCACCGCCATTTACAATAGTAAATACCCTCCGATGTCAGGTAATATGCAGGGGTTTTTTAATGAGGCAAATAGATTTACTACTACTGTAGAGAGCGGCAGTCATTAAGGAATTACCGACGTCGTGTACACGATATTTTCTTTGTTCGTCACTCCTTGGAATTGTTTTTTAAAGTTTCCGTTGAATGGTTCTAGGGTTTCGCCGCGCTATGAAGGAACAGAAAAAGAAACAGCAAAAACGTGAGCTAATTATCCAGATATTATACGAGTATCAGCAATATCCACACAAGTTGTAGGCATGGTAAAAATGACCCAAGGGAAATATTTCTAACTGGTTGGCTCTATATAGTCAACCAGTTACCATTGTGTTGAAGCTTTTGTTGTTTCAACAAAATTAATTAACCAGGTCAAGTTTATGGAAAGGTAGGCTAAATGTAAAAAAAAGAAGGATAAAGCTGGTGGGAACTCCGGCAACTTTATTATTGTTGGATGACTGCTTTGTGCGCAATTTTTATATATTATACAATACATTGCGTAATATGAAATTTTCCAACCGTTAGAATTAATAAACTGTGCTGTAATTTTTGACAGTCCTTTGACATTTATGTTCATTATTATATGCGCGAATACCTTTATCATAAAATGTCGAAAAATCGTGTTCTGAATAAAAGCAAATCCACAAAAGGCGATCATTACCCGTAAACAATCCAGATATTGAAAGTCAATATTCAGCACGTACATACGTTATTGGTAAGATAGAGGCCCACATGCTCGAAAGAGTGGCCCAAAATTGGACCAACAAGAGGTGGTTCGTCGAAAGCAGCCATGGAGGCTATATTCTACACTTTCTTTACGATTCTGAATGCAAATATCTTTAATTTTTCTATCAGTACAGGGAGTGGTGACTTTTTTCCTGCCACATTTTCCTGTACGGTGCGCCTCCAGGGGCTTGTTTTGATCTGTTTTGATTTTAATTTGGTTGACGACCGACTTCGAAACACCCGTTATAGCTGCTATCTTTCGCTGAGAATGTGTGAAGTGCAATAGCAATGTCTAAATTTTTCGACATTTGCGTGGAGACGTATCTGAAGTCTTACCTATACAAGAAAGTAATGGTTTTGAGGTTACCATGAATAACGGCTCACAAAAATGAAATTCTCTCGTCAAGTTTGAAAAAAGTTATTCAATACGAGACATTACGTTTAAACGTTTAAACTATTGCAAAAAAAAAACTTGCGTAGAAATAATTTGAAGCTATTTTAAGCGAAGTCACTGCACAGCACTTGTCAACAAACGACAACCAAATGAGCACTTACCTCACTAATTTAATAGAAGATACAGACTTCCAGTGTTAAAACTTGGAAACAACTTGTCAAATATATTAATAATAGTATCAGCATCAAAATTAAATAAAATAAACTTATGAAAGGTAATTATTTGACTCAAAAAAAAAAAAATTTTAATTGAAAAATACATTATTGTGTGCATTGTCCCTAATAATATGGCTGCTGTAAGTGCCCTCTCCTACTAAATCAGATAGTCTCAGTTCTATTTTCCCAGTAAGCGTTAGAGAACGTTGAAAACAGGAAATGGTTCATGAAGAGCCGATACCGGCATTAACTGTCAGAGAGATTTTGGAGATCGTTTCCAAAATAGGGGACAATAAAGCACCAGGTCCCGATGACATTCTCAACAATGTATTGGAAGTACTGGGTGGCGCAAAATTAATCACCCTATCGGAAGATGTTATAACTTTTGCAAATGGCGTCGTACGTGAATCATATTTGATATTTGTGAACTAGACAGCTGCAGTATACAAACCGACAAGCAATGGAGCGCTATACTCCGCAAGAGCGTGGGATAATCGTGTCGATTTTTTTTGACCAATAATCGGTCGGTGGTGTTGGCGCAGCGTGAATTTCGACGTCGATTTCCTAATCGTGTCGCGCCAACTGGGCAAACAATCCGGCTCTTAGCTGCTCGACTCGAACAGACCGGAATCACGCGAGACCTTGCAGGGCGTGGCCGCCACCGGACTGGTCGTTCGACTGAGAATATCGCGGCTGTGGCTGCCGATGCCGCTGAGAACGATGAAACATCAACCAGACGACAGGCCACGCAATTGGGCATGACCAGACGGACCTACAGCGAATTTTAGTGAAAGACTTACACATGTTCTCGTGCAAAGTGCAAACAGTGCATCAGTTAATGCCTGCTAACCGTCAGTCGCGTGTGAATTACTGTCAAGTCATCCTTAATCTCAACAACGAAGAGGACGATTTTGTGTCGAAAATCATCATGAGGGACGAGGCGCATTTCCACTTAGGCGGTTAAGTCAATAAGCAAAATCTTTGTTTCTGGGGCACTGAAAATCCGCCTGTGATGTACGAACAGTCATTACATCCACTCAAAGTCCCTGTGTGGTGCGGCGTTCACGAGGGAGGAGTGATTGGGCCGTATTTTTTTGAGGATGCCATCGGCAATACGGTCACTGTTAGTGTCACCATGCATCGCCCAACTTTCCGAGGGCCTAGGAATAGCGGAGGACCCGGAACATGTATTCTTTCACTGTCCGAGGACAGGAAAACGCGCAGCACTAAAGGTTGAACTTGGCAGTGATCGCCTCAATCCACAGATCAAGAGAGTTGAAGGTTCTACTGGGTAAGTAGTTGCGCATTTACGATGAAAATCCCATGTTGCTGCCGTTGAAATTACTTTCTGAATAGTCTATCGTTCCCCTCTATAATAAAAAAAGGCCATATGCCTGAAATTATGGTTAAAAACAAATGGAATAAATTCAAAATTGATAAAAAAAAATTAATTCAAACTTGTTTCTAGCCCTTTTTATCTAAAAAGGAACTCTATCATCCCACGCTTTGCAAATTAATTTGAAATGAAATATAATGTAATGTAGTCAAAAGTGGTCACGTTTTATTTTAAATTTGTACTATGTATCACATTTTCGTGTTGGTAATTATCGCACGGATATGCAATGAAGTTGAATGTTTGAGGGACAGACCACGTACATACATATAACCAGGAAATTATAAACCCAAGGCGCGTTTTTCTGTATATCCGTGTATTTTTGGTGAAATCGCCGTGCCATGTCGAAAGTGCAGTTAGGCTCCTGGTGTAATTTCTTTTTTTTTTATAATTTTGACTGAGTTTGCTAGATTAAAAATTGAGAGCATATCCGGAAAAATATCCGCGTGTGTTCACTAACAAGTGTAAAATTCAATTAATAAATTTCTACTTCTCCATAATAAATTTTACCGATGATGGGAGCGATGTATGTTGTTGTCGTATTTGGGGCAGGTTTACTACTCCGTCGAATTCTCGAGGTTTATCTAACAAAGAACACACCTTCAGATGATGGTCCAAGTTGTTAGTGAAGCAGTCGACGCTAACAGAAATGCTAGCTACTTCACCTAGATCAACAGAGAGTGCCCCAAGTGTAATGCTCCTCCTATTTGATCGTTCCCGCAGATGCTGATCCATCTTAATTTGGTTTTGCTGATCACTCTGAATATACTTCAGCACCCATCCGATCATTGATCCTGAAGCCATCCTGAAGATGTCTTGAGAGAGAGAGATTCAGTAATTTATTGCAATAGCTCTCTTGCATCAATAGACATTTTATCCAAATATCGCGATCCTGGATGTTTCTAGTGTCTAGTCATCAGGTAGTTTGTCTTAAACAAATTGTGATGTAGTTTTAATTTTTTTCTTTTTAATTTTTCAGCTTTTCTTTCTGTTTCCACTATACTTCCGCGTTCTAAGATCGTATCTCAGATGGGAATTTTGTGTTAGCGTTTGTTTTAGTTTTGCATAGGAATACCTAACCTGAAAATTGCCTATTTTCATGCAGCGGGATTTACCTTGTTCTTACAAGATCATAAACTGATTTCTTTTAAAAAGAAGGTCAGAAGATATAAAGTAAATCCAGCGAACAAAGTGGTTTCAGTTAGGCCTTTCCTATCGGATGGTGGATGGTTGAACGGGGGATGGTGGCGTCAATTGACTTGACCTCTCTAGGGGCATTGGCGCGTCAACACTTCTTGCATTTCTATGGTATAGATTTTCTACTTTTCGGAGGTGTAGTTGCTAGCATGCACCTCCTATCAGCGCCGTCTTCATACTGACAAGCTTGGAACGTAGTGGGAGTTCTATTAGCACCCACAGGCAGTTTTTTGTTCGCGTCGAGGATCGAACCTCCATTCTCTAGATCTAGATCAAGGGTCGGCAAACTTTTTTTTGGAAAGGGTCAGATCGTTGGAATTTCGGACTCAGCGGACCGGATAGCTGCTTACAGGTGTGGTCCACTGCTAAAATAATGGAAGGTTTGATGGAAGCACAATTATGCAGTCAAATGGACTTTACCAGTTTGCCGTAACACCTATAGCGCGTCAACTACCCCAACGTGTCATCGTGCTCGGTCTCGGCTACAGTTGCATCAAGACCTCAAAAAAAAAACCTGTTGCTATAGTAGTTTAGGTTCTTAATTTCTTCTTTAGCGTGTGAATTAGTCAAACATATTTATTTATTTATGAATGTATTTTGTGTTTCAAATGTATATTCTCGGTAGTATGATTTAATGATAGAATTCATTTTAGATATGAGCACCATTTCTCCCATTTATTGCTTTGCCATCGAGCTGTTGTATAACAGGCCAAGTCAGGATATTCATGTCTGCAAAAATTGACGAAAATTGATCAGTAATGTCTAAAAAGCTGGTGAAGCGTTTGACTAGTGGTTGACGGGTCAAGTCAAAGCATCAGCTTTAATGCATTCTTATAGATCAGAACGGGTGGGTACTCTGTCACGATGCAGCGCAAGCTAGAAGGCAACACACATTCAACCTTCCTTCACGTATCAATTGTGATGATTCAACCACTCAGGGCTTCATTATTGGTGATAGTATTTTTTTCTACTTTAAGCCTTCTTCCCTTTGTCAACGTGGGTTGTTTGTTTCTGAGTATCACTGACATGGTTCTCGGTCCTTCGCTCTTTCGGAATCTCTTCCAAAAAGCTATGGAGCCGTGTCGCGTTGCATCGAGAGTGGCACCAGCACGTGTTGTTGCGAAAGGGATATGCGCTCGTTAGGTGTTCCCGTACGACTAAATATGAATATTTAACAAAAATCTTGTAGGCCGGACATCAAAGGAAGATGGGTTGTGGTTTGTATTAACTCTTTTGTTCAGATAGCATCATCCCATCACTGTATAAAAAGGAGTATTGTGCCTTTCACAGAAATCTTTATCATTACTTGGCTGTTGTCCCGATACCCTCAATATGTGTCACGGCAACTGATGCTTAATTACTGTAAGATGAAACCATATTGATTCTGAAGAAAACGCTGAGTAGGAAGAATATACATATACTCGTAAAAATAATCAACTGTGATCAATTTCTATATAACATAAATTACCATTCTTCTTCTTTCCAAAAAAAAAGAAACTAATACATACTCGAGTGCTCTCATTATTATGGTTTCAATGGGACCACCCCAGCTTAAATGGCACTTATCATATTAAATACGTGTTTTTGCTGTAATTTTAATCCATTACTTGATAACATCATCATCATCTATATAAATACTCAAATGTGTATGTCGCACATAATAAAGTCAACAATTTTGTTTAATTACTACGGTTTCCTTCAAAGAAACTTGACCTTCCGTGACATACAAACACATAAGCACTTCAACATTGAGTGGTTTAGTTATATAACAAGCCCAGAGATTCGTACATGTATTAGTCGTCGAATACGTTATAGAGTGTTATGCTAAGTTGAAATTATTCTCACCAGTTTAGTCTATTCGATTTGTTTTCTATTACATAGTAGTAATATGTAGACACTTAATCCGATTAACTTGTTAATTTTTGTACAGTACAGTGAAGTTATGTTCCTTAAATTATACGAAATTTTGGAAGAAAAAAAGCTTCTTACACGTTAGACCAACTAGCCGTTAGACTATGTATTAGACCACATATAAAGTCGGCCATTAGACCACGCTTTAGACCACCTATTACACTATCTATCAGACCAGCAATTAGACCATGCATTAGACCACCTACTTCAAATACATGTAAACAGCTTAAAACATGGTCTAATGCCTGGTCTAATGTGTGGTGTAATGCAGGGGTCGGAGACCAGCGGCACTCGATGAGTTTTTATGCGGTCCACTAGGCAATAACGAATTATGTACCTTAAGTTAGGATCTGCAAAACATAATAATCGACCCTACCTTGAGTCGAAAGGTATTCGATTCAGAACACTGCCACAAGTATCACTGCGAAAAGACAGACCGAAATTACGTTTTGTAGCATTGCACCGTAAGCCCTTAATTTCTTGAAAATTGTAAATTTAAACGTTCGAATCAAGATTATTGACCTGAGTAGCTCCACCAAGTGACTTTCGGTCCGTCTTTTTGCAATAAAGCTTTTGGTAGCGACGCTGATGCAAAAGACTAAAGATAAGCTTTTGGGAGCGACGGCGATGCAAAAGACTAAAGATAAACTTTTCAGAGATTATCAGGGCATAATATATATAATAAAGGCATAATTGGTTGATTACACAAGGTGGGCTCACTAGCTAATATAGAAGCTGGCGAATCACCTACCGCTGTTGGCTTAACACACAACTTTTAAACTCGCTCAGTTACCAACAATATTCCCATAGGAGAAACGGACGAAAATCTTGTAGCAATAACTGGCGATAATTTCCAGCACCAACGACATCAAATAGGAAAAGCTAACGATATTCCCACAGGAAAAACTGAATATCGCTTGCACTGCAAATTAACGTCAATTGTTCCGTCAGATTCTCGTCAGCTCTTCAGGTTATCGTCAGTTATTCCTTAAGATTTTTCGTCAGTTTTTCCTGCAAGATTATCGTCAGAGTATCCTACAAAAATCTCGTCCGTTTTCCCTGTAGTCCGGATTGTGCAACGGCTAGCACGTTCGCTTTCTACGCACTGGGCTCCGGTTCGATTCCTGCTGAATGCGGTAGTTTTTGATGAAAAAGAGGATTGACGTGTCGGACTATGAGCCCTCAGCACTCAGCTCTTAAATGAGTACCCATTTATGGGATAAATAACTCGGTTCAGTGTGTTGCTGATCACACACCTTTGCACAAGACCTACTGTCACGATCTAGGAAATGAGATGATGCTAACTCATCTCGAGGCTATGGTTCAAATTGGACTGTTGCGCCAGTTATTTATTTTATTTCCCTGTAGGAATATTCTCAGTTAAAGCTAGGTACTAAGATCTGTTTTTCGTGCGAAATCTCATACAAAAACTATCAAAAGTTGTGTTCGCACGAAAAATTTTCGCTCTCTCAGTACTAACATATTTCATTCAAAGAAAAAAGTCTCCACATCATTATGAGCAATTTTCACGCGAAAACAACTACTTTGCGCTTTACTTCGCTTGAAAACCGTCTTTTGAGTAGAAAGGAAAATCACGTGCCGCGTAGAGCGGCGCGGTAATGTTCTGTGTGCAAGTCTACACTGTAACTTTTTCGTGGGAGAGATAAGTGCAACATTTAAGCACAGGTTAGTACCAGCCTTAAAACTGATAAGTAAAATTATAGAGGATTACAAACTGCATAATTTGAGGAAAAGTATAGTTTGCTAAGATGCATGCTTGTCGAGTTGCGATTGATTTTTGGAGTGCGTAACCCGACGATTTTCCATGCCGGCATTTCCTACTTTTTTACAATTTATGTGAAGTATACATATTTTTTGGAACTGAACTAGAAAATCGTATTTATTAATCTTTTTAAATCGTAAAGTTTTGTTCTAAAGTTCTTTTAAAATCGCATTAGAAGCTGAATATCGTACAAAATACAATGAATCGTAATATTTTTGCACCACACAGTTTTAACTATTCATTGAACCAGCCAGAGCTGTTGATAAAACGCTTAACCGGTCCATGCTAACATCCTTAAGACCGTCCAGATCGTCAGAAAAAGGACCCCAGGGTATTTCCTTCTTCTTAGAGCCAGGACATGCCATTTACACAGTAGATTAAAGCTACACTCCTCCTCATTCTCATCTCCGCAGCTCCTGCAGAAGTCATAGTGTAAAGTGTGAAGTCTAGCATGTTCGTCGATTAGGCAAAGCCCTGTTATCACACAACAAGAATCCTCAGGTTTCTTCTATTCAATGCCAACAGCTCCGCAGAGCGTTTAGGTCCGAGCCTAGACCAAAGTTGTCTAGTAACAATACAAGTGCTACCATTACTTCACCTGGCGTTGGCAGTACTCGACCCATCAGTATTTACCATCATTTTACAACTGGTCTAACGTATATAAACTCATTTAAATATAAAGCCTCGTTTTCCAAACTGCGAAACTCCGCTGCGTGCTGCGGAACAGGCTGCCTCAAAATCCTTGATTTCCTATTTTTGAAGCTGCAAGATACCGCTGCGTGTTGCGGAACAGACTGCTTTCGAAACAGTCTATCCCGCAAAACGCAGCGGTATCCTACAGTCTGGAAAACAAGGCTGAAAGTAGTCAATTCCGCAAGACGCAGCGGAATTCCGCAGCTTGGAAAATGGGGCTTAAGTGAATTTTTTCCATGGCTAAGTTCAAACTACACAGCGGAATAGCAACACGCTGGGCCAGCAATATAGAAGCAGCATTGCAAAGGCTTGTTGTATTATGAACAGGCGCATCTAGTCATCCATCAGTTATCAAACTTCATAGCACTGCCCAATAATGTAAAAGCCGACAGACTTCGAATAAAACGTTGATTTTTGAGAGGGGAACACATTAATTTTAGGTGCAAATATATCAACTAGTAGTCAATAAATCCTTGCTTTCAAATACATTAGTTAGAAAAGGATACTCATAGTGGGCTGAGAGAGGAATGGGGAACTAATACTAACTCAAAAGTAACGCTGTAGCTGTCATATTGCTACATTTGTCACTGTATAAGTGAGAAATTTTTAATTTTTTGTATGTATTAGCTACCTAACTACAGGGAGTCATGTTCTTATTGGTTACCGAGAGCGGAGAAATATTTTGTTTTGTTGGTATCCTTTTCTCACTAATGTCCTTGTGGATTTGTATCGATTTTGTTTTATTCGCACATTTTTGCTGTCAATTCACACTTATACTATATTCGTTCTAAATGCGTACGTGATATATGAATTGCAAGTCTTACACATACATATATACTGCGAAATTCAAAATTTTGTACTAAGTTTGTCGGCTTTATATTAATGGGCAGTGCTTCATAGCGCAAAACTGACTACTGACAATATCGTATGAATATGACGGCGCGAGTGTTATTCCTGAACATGTGCTGGTCCCAGTCAGCGGATATATTTTTGTGGCGGAGAAAATTACGGATGGCACAGCATGTTGTGTCCATCACTAACTCAGTGGAGAGAATTCATAAAAAAAATGCAACAGTAGGCCAACCGATGTGTGCCTAATGCCTATCTTCAGTAGACTCTCATAGTAGGGGATCTTTGGTTGCACCATAGTACCTTACTGTCTCTTAGTAGTATCGAAGGAAAATGTTTGTGTACTTTAATTTATATTCCCGGATGTATTCAAGGATAATAGAAGGTGTTCCAGGAAATTCGCCACTCCTTAATCATTCCAAATAAAGACGTTTTTGTTTAACTTAGCCACTCGAATTTTGGTAAAATAAATCTTCAAATCCAATAATCTGTGCAATAGAAACGCATATACCAGATATCATACATGCCTTTGTGTATTCAGCGTTTGACGTCAGAGCAAATACAAACACCGTGCTTGTAACGACATAAAATTGTTTAATTCAATAATAATTGTCAACGCATGTGCTATTATTAACTGAACATACTCAAGAACAGTCAGTCGCCGAGGAAAAGTTGTATCGAAGTACTCGCATGGTCATACGTACTAGTACCTATTCCCAGTCCCGATATAAAACTGAAAAAGAACCTATGGACGACTCAGAATCATTCTAGTACAATAGCAAGAATATAATTTGTCTTCATTAGAGACAACGACACGTTTATAGTAGATCAATAAAGTGAATGCGATAGTCACGCTTTTATTGGCCCCGTAATCTAAGATAGATTAGATATTATCTACGCTTAATCACGAACAAGCCCACAGCTCATAGTACAATGAGCGTACTTACTCGTATGTATCATGTCACGTCGTCGTTTGCCAAACAAGCGTCCAGTTATCGAGACGCTTGTTAAATTGACTATTAATGATACCTTCCTTTTTCACTAAATTATTTGTTGCTGTGGTTTAATACGATGATGTAAGGATTTTATTCGATTACTCGTTATTTTTAGAGTGGTTTGTTAAAAATATCGGCTGGAATGTTTACTGACTAAGAGGGGTTTCGCAAGGTGGATACCCATCTAATCGGTTGTTATAAAGAAGACTGCAAACTGGAAACCATAGGGTTCAGACTGAAAAAGATAGTCCCTTGGCAACCATCGTTTTCATATGCTCCCGTCCCTGTTCGTTGACCCATTTTCGTTCCGTCCAATCAAGAATGAATGAAATTGATCAATATATGTATTTAAAAATCTATGTCAAAATCTATATGTCCGTACTGGGGGCCTAAATTACCGGACCGATTAAGATGTAAAATTCACAGTTTTTTCCTACTAGTTCTGCGAGTGTTATGATGGTGGTTTGCCAAAAAATCCAATAAGGATAATATACCATAATGATAACATGCCATTTAGTGACCCATAAAACCGTAGCAAACAAACACACTCTTCTAAATTCATTTCATTACTTCGAACAGCTGTGTATGTATAGTATATGCTAATCGTCGGCAAATAAGGGAATATTTCCGAATCGAAAGTTGCACAGAGACGGGAGCCTCATTGGACGTCTAAGATACTGGACCAATTAGATGAGAATTGCAGACTGTTTTGTTATGGCTCGGGACTAGAAGTGTTTGGAAAATGGCTTGAAGCAAAGCCGAACACTTCGGGTAGTACGTACATAAAGCCACTTAGATTAGTGGTTCTCAATCTATTTGAAGTTGCGGAACACTTAACTTTGATATGATTTTCCGCGGAACACCTTAATACAGGCGTTGTAGGCTGTTGAGGACAGTCCTCTGAATATGTGCTCAAAAGTCCCTGATGATAGGGGGTCCGGAGGGGGTCAAAGTACTTTCTCTCAGTTTTCCTTGATTATTTTGGAAACTATCATCATCACCATAGTGGCGCGACAGCCCGACGACAGGCCTTGGCCGCCTGGATCGTTGTCCTTCAATTATCCCGGTCACGTGACCGCGTCCTCCAATTTTGGAAGCCCAATAGCGGCTCGGCGTTCGCATATACCGAGCTCTCGGTCATCTTCGCAGTCTCGCTCCGTCGACTCGTCGTGCGTTCATTATTCTGTTTGACATGCGATCATCGTCCATTCGTTGTACATGCCCAGCCATAGCATTACACTGATCATATAATGGTTTTGTACACGCGGAGCTTCGTATTTCTGTGCACATGCTTCGATTTCATCATGGGGAGAACCGAGAAAAACGTGTTATTATCTAACTGTATCCGTCGCTTGATTTCGTCAGTTTCGTTGGCGTCCCTTGCAACCTAGGTATATGAAGTCGTTCACGAACTCGATGTTGAGGTTCCCCACATTGATCCTCGATTGATTAGGTGTCCTTGTCGTCGATTGCATCATTATTTTAGTTTTACCCTCGTTGATACGCAGTCCAACTTCTTTTGCAGCGATATCGAGTAAATGCAGAAGTTCTGCTGCGTCGACCAATTTTCGGGACATGATGTTGATGTCGTTGGCGTACGCTACAAAATGTGTCGACTTGATGAGTAGCGTCTTGCTGTTGTCCATATTCATAGCCCGAATAGCGTATTACAGTGCTAGGTTGAAGAGCGTCGGTGCCAGTCCATCGCCCTATTTCAGACCAGTGCGTGTTTCAAATAGATCAGTAAGTCTATTATGCATCCTGACCTGTGAGACGGAGTTGGTCATCGTCATCTTTGTCAGTCACACTAATTTTGCCGGTATACCAAATTGCAGCATGATGTTATATAAGTACATAGTACTCCACGATCGAAACTCTCGTATGTCTGCTTGAAGTCGACAAAGATTTGGTATACGTCTACATTGTACTCCAAGCAGTTATGGAGTATCAGTTTGACCGTAGAGAGCTGATCGGTTGTGGAGCGACCAGGTCTGAAACTGCCTTGATATTCGCCAATGATTCCTCTGCGTACGGTTTTATTCTATTTTCTAGAATTCGTCACAATTTCATAGGACGTACAGACTAGTGATACGCCCCTGTAATTCTCACATTGCAATTTATCTCCCTTTTTGTGCATTTTGAATTTTATCCGATGATCCATAAAAAAATGCGATCCGATCACGCCGGACTGAAGATCCAATGGGAGTAATAATAATGTCAACTACGTTATCAGCATGGCGACACGGATCACGTGGACCTCGAAGAATCGAAAGCTACGTAAACTGATGCTGGTACGATTAATAGACATATACTGACTTGTATATAGGTAGAGGCCTAAAAATCAACAGGCCTACCCTACCATATGAAACAAATAACAAACGTCACGTTATCTGAAACATCAAATATATGTAGGTAGGTGTATCATATAGCGATGGAAAAAAAGAGGCAGCTGGAGGTCCTGGAGTCTGATTGGAAACCAGGATCTTAATCCCTGGCCCGGCATATTCCAATCCGAGATCCATGCCATTAAGTCCTGAGCTAGAGACTTTGTCGAGTTGGCATTGCTTTATGCACAGATAAATGGGTTGCCATTGTGTGCGTTCAGAAGGAACTGAGCAACTTCCGCTCAGCGAACATGATGAGAACGATCAGATTCAGAAGTGACTGAGCAACTTCTGCTCGGGTGAGCATGATCAAATTTCACTGAGCAAGAAATATTTCTGCTCACTGATCAGTACTCAGTGCTCAGGTTCTTCTTCTTCTTCTTCAACCTCACGCTCATGTTGCGACTTTCGACTTTTGACAGGTGTTTGTTGTGTTTAGGTTGTGTTTTCGGCGTTTTCGTATGATTTCAGTTCTTTTTGTGGTAAGTTATTTTAGTTTTTTATGTTCTTAAAGATGAATGTGGGTAGCTTTTTGCAGGAAACCTAAACAAAACCGGCTACTTTTTAAAACTTTTGCGGTGGTCAGCTGGTGAAGTAGCGTTCAGCAGGCGCAGACTCCATAACCGCTCCGGAGCTGCTCGCGAGCGGTTTCTGATCTTTGCCACCTTCTGAACGCACTCATTAGTGTACTCTCGTTTCACAAGCTCCATCGAGGCTGATGAATGAGCACTTCGCGGCCGTCAATGCGTGGCGACCTGCAATTAAGTCGTCCTGTGAATTTTTAGGGGTCAGAACTCATTCGTGGGCTTCAGAGCGCTGGACTGGACTGAAGCAATCGACTTAATTGGTATTTTGGATTTTAACGACGCTATCCTTTTGAATAAAGCTAATTGGACACCACCGAGGCAGATATTACCACAGCCAGATGCGCCTGTCCAACGAAACGGAATATTGTCTCTGCTTGAAAGACGCCAATTCCACTAATCGCCTTGACTATTTTACATGCTACGAAAAAATGTCTAGTATTAACGAAAACGCGATAACCTTGTCATGGCGGAGAAGTTTTCAGAACTCAAAATACAGTTGCGAAAGAAAAAATATTCTTCGGATATTGATATGTTAAGGAGAACTAAGTCCATTTCATTGCATATTTGCAGTGCTTCTGTCAAACATTCGATTAACCATGGGTTGACTACATCGGTAAGCAGTTACATTTCAGATCTTTTGTCTGGCCCACTGAAGACAAAATTCCAACGATTTAGCCCTTTCCAGAAACAGTTTGCCGACTTCTCGTCTAGAGTATAAGGAACCATTTTATGATCTAGGATATAATATATAATTTTGTAGGGAGTTTTACGTGCTTTGTAGAATCCATAAAATAAATAACTGGCGAAACAGTCCAATTTGAACCATGACCTCAAGATGAGTTAGCATCATCTCATTTTCTAGATCGAGACGGTCTTGTGCAGAGGTGTGTGATCAGCAGCACGCTCAACCGAGTTATTTACCCCATAAATGGGTACTCATTTAACAGCTGAGTGGGCTCAGTCTGACACGTAAATCCCCTTTTTTATTGAAAACTACCCTATTCAGTAGGAATCGAACCAGGGTCCAGTGCGTAGAAGGCGAACGTGCTAACCGTTGCGCCATCCGGACTACTTGTAGAATCCATAGTTTCCAAAATAATCAAGGAAAACTGAGAGAAAGGATCTTTGACCCATCCCCCCCCTCTGCTACACTTCTGGACCCCCTATTCATCATCATCGTGGCGCGACAGCCCGACGTCGAGCCTTGGCCCATTATTATCGGGAACTTTTGAGCACATATTCAGGGAAATGTCCTCAAAAATTGTGCCAAATTGTGTTGCCTGCACTATAGGCATTAGACTTCTAGTTAGATTTTAAATTCAAGGTTCAGTTTGATAGAAATTTTCGTTTAAGTTCCGAAGTTGATGACACTATTCAAAATTCCTTTTAAAATAAGAGTGATAAGAGATTATAATTATTTGTTGAAATCACAAGATAAAAACTAACAAAAAAACAGCTTAATACTATAAAGTAAGTCTACTAAAAGTAGAAATCTACCAATATCAGGCGAGAACGATTTCGGTCAATGGTTGGTGCTGCAGAAATTAAAAATCCCATCACATATTTTTTTTGGTCTATATTACATCATCTACTACTATGTACCCATATGTCCCACATTTTTCGAAAATCGAATATAGCCCCATTCAATATTGTCCCCGATTCAGTAGCAGTAGCGCTTCCGTGACACACACAAGTACTTAACGTCAAAATTTCCACAAAACAATCGATTTTTCAATCGAAACATAACAGAAAAAAAAAATATAAACCGAAAAAAGAGCCAAAAAGGATAAGCTGCTCCACATTTCACTTGGCTCGCGTCCTCCTGCGTTTGGAATCGAAGGAATGACAAGAAGCACGGAACCAGAATAGAGGAAAGGAATCACAGACACACGTCATTACATGGTTGGTAAGGGCAATGACTTTACTAAGGTTCGTGTGACTTATGATAGATAGTGCAGTAGTGAGTACTTACCACTTTTTTATAGATTTCCTTAGTTGCCGTATTGTAGTGTGAGTTGAAAGAGAAAGGACTTACGGCGCACGTTGCACCACTTTTCACCAAGCCTCCAAGGAGGCAATGCACTTACAACAGGCAGACTGTTGCATCACTGTCATGTCACCAGCGTTGTCACAATTTTCACCACCACCCGCAATGGCACTGTTCATTGAGAGTCTGCCCTTGCGTTCCTAATATGCCGCTCCAATTGCCGGTACAAGTAGCAACACTACAGCGCATAAGCGCATTTCTGTAATTGCCTATACTGATATACAAGTATAGTAAGATCCAGTGCAGTGCAGGTTGCACACCTTTTGCGTATTGGTTTTATGTAATGTCGCCCCGGTAACACTAAAAATTAAGGCCACTGAAACTCGAAACAGTTTTTTTTTCACGGGCAGGTAAAACACAACGATCGTATCTATCGTTTCCTATACGATAATTTATAGGAGACACACCGACCACTTCACTGGCCAATATTGGCCCGTATGGCCTAAATTCTGTTCTCCGGCCCTTTTTCGGCTTTCAGACGTAATGGCAACCAAAACGTACACCGCCCGTTCAACGTCTTAAGACAAGTCCACACAGTCTAGGATTCATTTTAACTTCCCCATTTGTTTGAAGCCAATCTAAAGCAATAACTTCCGAGCGGAGATCTTATCTACGACGTGAAGTGTCCGTAACTGTAATACAGCTCATTCCAGCAATTTCGTAGTCTGAATGAAAAGGGACACCGCATTTAAGGCAGACGTGACCTCCCACGAGAAAGGATACCGAAGACACGTAACAAAAAGGATGAACGAACACACGCCAGAACACTGCGTCTCGAACTGAAACGCACACACAGGAAGGATGCGAATATTTCGGTGTTGGCGCGACCTCTTTCACAAACCAATGTATCTCATTACAGCATATATGCAAAACCGCGATACACAATAAGTTTCGCCAATCTGTTTATCTTTATGCGAATGTCCGAATTATCGAGAACAACCGTTCAATTGAATGCGCAAAATGCAAATGCCACTAGAGAACTACGGTAGAAGAACCACCATCGTATGGTTGACGAACAAAACAGACAACACACATTCAACGGAATATCCCAAAATCGACGACGACAACAAGCTGGAATATCGCGAAGCTTTTCCTCCGTCCCCAAGAAAATTTATGCGAGTTGCGCAGTTTCGTCGAAAACAAGTTTCTCTGCAAATAAACAGACAATGTGCAGAATCTTGAAAAGACGAACCACGTGAGGAGCGAGGGGGTGTTTCCAAAGTTTGGCGGACGGCAATGCACTTTTTACCGATTTCACGTGCAATTGTTTTGGGTAATTTCTTCAAACGAGCTTTTCCTTTATAAGCGGAAAAAGAACAATATGCTAGTGTGTAATCGGCTTGATAATAATCGTCTGTTAAGTTTTTTTCGTTAATATAAGATTTAAAAATGACCTTTTACCACTTAATACTTTTTTGTATATTTTCTAGCATAAGAGGACAGAATAGCTTAAGCTGGACATTCATGGGGAGTCCGTTTGGTTTGCGACCATTTGACCCTCGTCCATTGGCTTCGAGTGCAAAATTGGAGGTCATTCACGAAAGACTCGAATCCATCGAGCCAAGCTACAATCTGTCAATTAACTGCCGTCATCCCGTGCGTTGTCAATTGACAAAATTACATTTGTCAACCGATGTTTTGGTTATTATTCGTTTGCAGCATAATTGCTTTTTCTGTCCTGTTTTTTTTTTTTTAATTTGTGTGAGTAGTAACGTAACGAAACATAAATATACCCAAATTTTTCACAGTTTAGTTTGAGTGTCGCCTTCCAGGCAGCGGGGTATTCGAGTGTTTCGGTGGCTTTGGATTCAGAATATTGGGCTAGGTGGATTTCCTAATTGGCTTCCGTAAACGTCACTTGGATGACAGCGCCATCAGTGTCAACTCACATACGGTGAGTTTTGGCTTCGACCGGAGGATTTGGCTCCGTGGCGTCGCCATGAATGTCCAGTTTTATTATGGACGTCACGTATTTTTTAAACCTACAACAGCTAACTTGTGCGCATTCACAGCACGCTCGCGTTTTGCAGATCCTATCTTACAGTGCATAATTCCTTATTGCCTCGCGGGCCGCACAAAACGTTATAGGGGGCCGCTGGCTTGCCGATCCCTGGTCTAGGGTATAATATACCATTTTATGGTTATATGTATGATAACTCATATTATTTTGTTTATTTAATATACGTTGATTGGCTTTTTTTTCGTAGAACTCATCGTTTTCGAAATATTCCAAGAAAATTTGACCCCCTCTCCCCTACACTTCCGAACTCCCTACCAGAGAAGATATTGAAGCATATATTCAGAGGACTGCCCCCAACATTTGTGTTAAAAGTTAAATAGTGTGTGAAATATGCGCATGGATTAGATTTTTGTCGTCAATTTTTTTGTCGTTCAGCAAAAGTCGCAGGAACTAATCTGACGATAAATGCCTCGTGGTACACAGTGTGTTGTATGGCTGCCTTTCTATGTGTGAATTTTTTTTGAACAAAACGCCAACCCTAAAATGATTCTGATGTAACAGTGAATAATAGTTAAAAAGGGAATTACAGAAACGAAACATTGGCATGAAATGTATTTTATATGAAACTTTCAACACGTCAATCAATGGTAAGTTACGTCAAATCACCTGCTTTTACATTAATGCAAAGGCGATCACACACACGGAGCCAAACGACCAAAATGATCCCGGTCCGAGGCAAAACCTGTAGTGTATGCGATTCACCGCGATACAAGTTGGATTTTCCATAAGCCTAAAATCCACGAGCCAGAACCCGACTGCCACGACGCTTGTATGCGAAATTCGAACTTTATGGAGTCGAATTTTGTGATTATGTCTTATGTTTCCACTGTTAAATAGCAACAAAGAAATCGTTTTTGCATGTTAGCGGCCGTCAAGGTGTTCATGCAAAACTTTTGCAATCCAATTTAGTCGGGACGCTAGCGATTTCACCTTGCAAAATATGATAGAGAAATGCCATTTGGTATGATTGTTCGTGGTCCCTATACATTCATTTTAAGAGATGGAGCCACCTTAGACCCCGCGGCAAAGCGGCTGTGCGGGCGAAAAACCGCGAAATTCGAGCCCTTTTTTCAATATTGTCCTAATAATTTGTAAACGGTGCCTCGGATCAAAAAACTTAATAGGTTGTAAATTAAAGAGCGTCAAATTCTACATCCAATGCACTGCTCAAAGTTGAAATTTGATTTAGTAGTATAATCAAAATCGATAGTCGAAAAATGTCACTTTTTGAGGCTTTGGAGAAAAATCACACATATCGCTTTTCAAGCTCACATATCTTTGTAACGAATACTCCAAATGAAAAACCGTACAAGTAAAAGTTGAAGATATTTTGATTTCCGGTTTAACGTGCTCAATGTTTTTCAAATCGGTTCATTTTTAGTGTAGTTGTGAGCGAAAATGCAAAAATGGTTTTTTAGCGATTTGAGCCTTAATAGCTGTATCTCGATAAATATAACAGCTAAAGGTTTTGGTTTAGCCTTAATTCGTAGATACTTTAACCTTGTTTATAAAAGTTTTGCTAAGTTTTTTGTCAGACTAATTTAATTATTTAAAAAATTAGTTAATTAAATGATTAAATTTCTTCAGTAATTTCAAAGTTCAAGCAACTTATATGACATTTTAGGTTGGTTTCTAACGTATTTGGTCATTCTGAGTCAAATGAAATCAACCGCTATTCCATCCGACTATTAGTTCAAAAGATATTCACTTTTTTTCCAGATTTTATTTTTAATTAAATAAGTCTTTTTATTAAATACGTTGAAAACAAAAAGCTTTTGTGCCAGTTTTAGGATAGTCCCTAATGTATTTGGTCATTTTGAGTCGAATGAAACCAACCGCAATTCCTTGCGACCATTAGTTCAAAAGATATTTACATTTTTCCAGATTGTTTTATTAGTTAAATGAGCTTTTTCGTTAAGTAAGTTGAAAATAAAAGGTTTTTATGCCAGCTTTAGGTTGGTTCTTAATGTATTTAGTTAATCTGAGTAGAATAAAATTAGCCGTGGTTCCATATGACCATTAGTTCAAAAGATATTCACGTTTTTCCACATTTTTGAATTAGTTAAGGAAGCTTCTTTATTAAATAAGTTGAAAATAAAAAGCTTTGATGCCAATTTTAGGCTGTTTCCTAATGTATCTGATCATTTTGAGTCGAATAAAACTAAAGTCAATTCCATACAACAGTGAGTTCAAAACTTATTCACATTTTTCCAGATTTTATTTTTTTTTTGTTGAATATTTATTTTATTAAAAAAGTTGAAAATAAAAGGCTTTCATTCCATTTTTAGGTTGATTTGTTATGTATTTGGTCATTCTCAGTCGAATGAAATCAACCGCTATTCCATACGATATTAGATATTAGATATAAGTTTGATAAGCTGCTTTATTAAATAAGTTAAAAATAAAAAGCCTTTCTGCCCATTTTAGATTGATACCTAATGTATTTAGTGATTCTGAGTCGAATGAAACCAACCGGAATTCCATACGATCATTAAATCAAAAGATATTCACATTTTTCCAGATTTTGTGATTAAGTGAATAAGCTCACGTATTAAATAAGTTAAAAATAAAAAGCTTTTATGCCACTTTTAACTTAGCTCTTAATGTATTTGATCATTTTGAGTAGAATGAAACTAACCGCACTTCCATGCGACCATTAGTTCGAAAGATATTCACATTTTTTCCAGATTATGAAGAGTGGCACATGCCCTTGCAGCACCCGGCGCTGTTATCCATAATGGGAGCCAAAGTTCTACTTCTAGTTTCCACCTCCAATCTCCAGGAGATGGAATATGTTGCTGAGTTTCCACAGCCTGCCAAAATTTCATGGCTTGAAGGGTGTACCTCAAACTCACCAAATAACAATCAGCATCTATCATACGCGCTATCACTTCTGATAACTGTAAAATTACGTTTACACTATCCCCAGATTACTTCATCTGCAGCGTAATCTGGGTGTGGTGAGTTCAAAATTGTATGTATTTGACAGTCGCAGATTATCTCAGCTGGCGCAGATGAAGTAATCTGCGGATAGTGTAAACGTAATATAACACATTATCACGAAACACAAAACAAATCAGTTTCAAATCTATCCGCTTACTGACTCGACGGTGCACAATGTGGCAATAGCGGACAAAAATAATTTTTATTGTTTTTTATTCTTGACTAGTTGATTAATTATGACTATGTACATGCAAATTGTATCTAATAACCTGCACCCGTTGCTAACGGATTGACATTATTACTTCTCTCTTAAGGTCACTTACGGGATATGCAGAGAGTAGCAAATCAAATTATCGAAATATACTATTATTAAACTTTTTCTAAGGATATCAACATCCTGGATATTTAACGTCGCTATCCTAATTATATGCCGTCATCCTGGAAATTTTCATATATGTGCTTTAAGCGGCGAATAACTGTCTCTCCTTGCAATTTGGCCACTAATGAAAAGCCTTATAACACAAATTGTAGTAATCCTTCATTTTTCTACCAAATTCCATACCTGTAGCTTCAGCTCTTTTCGAGATATTCTTTGAACAGGCTGACATCTGACTGATTTCATAAGGGTTTTATTTTTTCTACAAAACCCTAAAAAGCATAACTATGACCTAAGCTATCAAGCCAAGCTATCAAGCAAAGACTTTTTGAACAAGATTTAATTATCTGTAAATTGAGACTAAAACAAAACTTCAGCTACTATACTTACCGAAATAGAGCTATTAAAGCTGGAATCGATAAGAAAGCATTCCAGCATTTTCACTCCCAACTACACTAAAAATGAACCGATTTGAAAAGTATTGAGCACGTTAAACCGGAAATCAAAATATCTTCAACTTTTACTTGTACGGTTTTTCATTTGGAGTATCCGTTATAGAGATATGTGAGCTTGAAAAGCGATATAGTGTGATTTTTCTCAAAAGCCTCAAAAAGTGACGTTTTTCGACCATCGATTTTGATTATACTACTAAACCAAATTTTAACTTTGAGCAATGCATTGGATGTAGAATTTGACGCTCTTTAATTTACAAACTATTAAGTTTTTCGATACGAGGCTCCGTTTAGAAGTTACGAGGAGAATATTAAAAAAAGGGCTCGAATTTCGCGGTTTTTCGCCCGCACAGCCACTCTGCCGCGGAATCCAAGGTGGCTCCATCTCTTAAATTGAAAGTTTGGGCCCCACCAACATTCGTACCAAACGGGATTTCTCTATCATATTTTGCAAGGTGGCGTCGATTTATGTCGCTTAGCGTCCCAACTAATTGTCGGTGCGTGAAATTAAATTGAAATAAGTGAAAATTAAGTTCGTCTTCGAATTTGACTTGTAAAATGACGCCTGAATAGCGATTGTTCAACTCCGCAGTGTCTTACTTGGAAATTTGGATCGGGCTCATTCGGATCGGATCCATTTTGATCCACGTCCAAATGGACGCAGATGTGTGTCCATCTTAAGATTCACACTTGCGGCCAAAGCACTAAATTTGGTCATATCATTTGATCTGAAACTGTCAGATACATTCAAATGTGAGTTTCAGATCAAGTGATCTGACCAAATCAAATGATTTGTCTGCAAAGGTGAATCTTGCTGCATGCACCTACTCCTACACTGCTTTTCTTCTTTTTTTTTATAAAGTTATATTGCCAGGGTTTGTGTTATAATTAGTTTATTTGTATAAATCATTCCAAATCAAAGAAACTTTGGAAATTGGGAAGGAAGTTTTGAGCCCCATGACCTTTGATTACAAATGTATACCCTTCAGTTTAGAAACACTATGCCTTCAACTTTGTCATCTTCACCTAAGCATTCGGACTCACACCTCTTATTGTGCGTCGTTATCACAAATCAGTCCCACATGTCCTTCAAATATTCACGAACACACATTGAAAATCGATTCGAGCCGTCTCTAATTTAATTCGCTGACTTGAAGGGAAAAAGGATACCAACCAGGACGCTTAAGATCACAGTGCTATGCGACACTTGAAACATGACTATGGTTATACGGACGATAAATTACAGGAGACGAAATCGAAACTTCGGAAATTCCGGTCGTGAATTTTTAAAGAAAGCACAGAAAACGCTTGGTCCTTTCGCATTTGAGTTCTATCGGTGAATTCAGTGGAGCAATGGTAAACAGAAAGTACACGACACGGATAACATCTTTCACCCTATCTCCGTTGTATTCGAATATGTATTCGTATGTAACCAAGGACATAAATAGCAGCGAATTCCATTGCCATTTCACATTTCAGAAGCAAATGGTCTTGAACTAGTGTCTCCCCTATTAGCGTAAATCACAGCCGTTCCGTTGATTACGGGTCGGATTGAAATTGATAAGAGGACGATTGCGTTTCTAATCAGAGTAAGAATTCTTCGCACTTATGTAATATACGTAATCGTATACATAGTTGCGGCAAAGGTTGAATAGTCAAATTAAAACTAATGGTGTGAATTGATAATATTTTCCGAATTTTTATTCTTGTGAAGAAAACATATAGGCGGGTTAAAGTTAAAGTGGTGAATGTGCCATTTAAAAGCTGGTATGTATTAACCTTTTCATGCGAAAATGTTGCACTTATCTCTCCCACGAAAAAGTGACAGTATAAGGCGAAATTCATACATACGGCACCGCGCTGCACGACGCAGCCACGCACAATAGCCAAGCATAGTCGATCGTATCGCATGCCGAGCGATGAGTGTGAATCCGCTCATTTGATGCTGTGTATCTCGACTGAAATTTCAAGCAGTCGTGCAGCGCGGTGTCGTGTGTGTGAATTTCGCCTAAACTCGCACACAGCACATATCCGCGTCGCTCTACACGACACTTGAACTTCCCTTCTTACTCAAAAGACCGGTTTTTCAAGCGAAATAAAGTGCAAAGTAATTGCTTTCGCGTGAAAATGGCTCATAATGGGCTCATTCACAAAACATTGAGCAGCTACGTAGCGACATCTCCCCTCCATGTCACACGGAGCGACTGCTCCCTGTCACAACCGTCACACACCTGTTTTGTGAATACACCGGCTACATATCGAATTTGAGACAATCAGCTGACATGGCAAATGTCTAACAAACGGCTAACGGCTGTCTGTTTAAATTGTTTGGTTTGGCCGGGTTATACAAATATACAATTAATGAAAACACCTTTTAATTGTAATTTTGCTGCAAAATTCCCGTAAAATAACACGCAGGACGTTGTGTTGTCAAACACTCAAACACTCAACACTCAATCAAATGACATATGACGCGCGCACCATCTGTGATGCGAATTGTGAAAACAAAAATGTATCACGCTCCAAGCCAAGGGAGCGTGGAAAATTTTCGCTCAAAAGGAGAAGTAGCCGCTCAGCAACGGCTCCATGGAGCGATTGCATTCACCAGACATTGGGACAGTAGCACTCCACAGCGCTCAAGAGGGGAAGGACCGCTCAGGGAGCGATGATGATTCCTGAATGCAGGCAATGACGTGGAGACTTTTTTTTCTTCAAATGAACTGTGTTAGTACTGGGAGAGCGAAAATTTTTCGTGCAAACGAGACTTTTGACAGTTTTTGTATGAGATTTCGCACGAAAAGCCGACGTTAGTACTATGCTTAACGAGTAATAGCATGATCTTCAATTCATGGCATATTCGCAAAAAAAAACTGTTGAATAAAAAATGTGAACCAACATCTGTTAATCAATTTCGCATTTCTTCCAATTCCTTAAAATAACTTACCATTTCAGATTATTCCAAGTGCAAATTCTGACCTAGCAATAGCTAAGCGTCTGACGTGCATTAACACCTCGCTTTGTATTGTGATGCAAATTATTACAAAACGGAGTGTTTACTCTAGTCATTAATACGTTTCAATGCCAATTGGATTTTTATTTGGACATTCTTTTTTGATAGGAAAACATCTAAATTGATGGCGCATGCCGCCGAATTCTTTCTTCTTTCACTTGAAAAAAAAATTAGAAGAAAATGGCAGCGATAGTCATACCGGAAGTTCACAAACAACAAGCACTGTAGTCCGAAAAGAATAATTGGAAAATTAGGAAAAAAATCGAGTAGTTTTGAAATTTTGCAAATCGTTTGGGACAGTCCTCAGAAACCCCATCGATAGGGGTCCGAAAGTGTAGGGGTTAAGAGGGGGGGGGGGAGGGGGGCAACAACGACCATCACGCAAACATTTAACTAATTATCGGATCCTAGAACGTACGCTTTTGTACAAATCGGGGCCGAGGAGGCCCTCCTACAGAAGGTCGAAAAATACAAAGTGAGCATCACTCAGTGGGTAAAAGTATGTGAACAGTACGTTAACAGTGAATTAACTGTATGTTAACAGTGCATCAACACTGCATTAACAGTATGTTGGGGCGACCGGTAGCTCAGTGCGTAGAGGAACCAGCCTCATGTCTGACTACCAGCGTTTCGGGTTCGAATCCCGTCCAGGACAACGTTCGTGGCCATAGATGTTTGTGTTGTCTTCCCCCCGTGGTGCAGGGTGTAATAATAAGCCACAGCATCTCCCGACTTGTCGCAGGTAGGCGGCTAAAGGGGGGGGGGGGGGTAGGAGGTGCATGCTGACAATTACATTCTCTGAAACTAGTTTATGCCAACGAAACGTTAACTGGGCCACATGCAACAGTTGACGCGCTATGCCTTACTAGGGGTTAGGGCAAATGAGTAGTGAACGGCAGGAAGCGCGCGCAAGAACACCAACTTCTGTAGGCGAACCAAAAACCAACTACTGTGGAGCCTGTCGATACCAACGCGAACACCATATTTATAATATTGTAGATGAGGGCACACCACCGACTCGTGCTGTAAATAGCTCGAGACATTTCAGCAGCTCTCACCGGAGGCGGCAACATCGAAAGGGAGATAGGAGCAAAAATGCTTCGTAAAATATAATGCTCGTTGTCTTCACATGATCATGATCGCTATTAAGGTGCTTTAGGCAAGCCTGCTCCATCCAAAAGAGGCATCGCCAAAAAACAGGCCTCCATTGCGCTGACAGCGTAAAAATAGGTTTACTTACTTTTGACTAGAGTTGGTAACTCTGACCCCAATATACATTTATGTCACCGCCAAGCTACCAGGATCGGTGGTGGACGAGACGACAAGCCGTCCCGGCCGTTCACTCAACTAAACGCGTCCGAGGCGTACATTGTAGCGACAGTCGTTCCAATTACGCGTCATTCGACACATATAAATGCCCTACATGCAGTGCTGAAATTGCCTGCGTTCACATTTTGGAGCGCTCCGGTTATTCAGCAATTAAAATGCATGTAAACGGAAAAATCAGTGATTTTTTCCGTTTACATGCAAAATCACTGATTTTTCCGTTTACATGCATTTCAATTGCTGAATAACCGGAGCGCTCCAAAATGTGAACGCAGGCATTGAGACATCGACACGGACAGAACCAGGTTTTTATGCCTATGACAGGATTTGTTGTAGCACTACTAGGCAGCTTTTTGAATTGTTATTGGATTCCGTGCGGTATTGTCGATCATGGTGACGATAGGCTTGAAACACCGATGTTATTCTATCCGATCGAAATATTATCATATTTACGTTATTCCCCAAATAATTTTTTTCAGAGTACCAAGCCAATAATGCCTGCGTTCACATTTTGGAGCGCTTCGGTTATTCAGCAATTGAAATGCATGTAAACGGAAAAATCAGTGATTTTTTCCGTTTATAGCCGCCCGTCGATTGGCCGATGGATCGCCACAAAATATCAGGTGATCAAAATTATTGTATATGGAACGGTCAAAAAAATCGGGCGACGGATCGGCCGATCGATCGGTGTGTGTATGGCACGTTTTACATGCATTTCAATTGCTGAATAACCGAAGCGCTCCAAAATGTGAACGCAGGCAGTGTCAAAGCAATGACGTCATGACAAGCAGTCAACCATATGTAGAAAATTTTCAAATCTAAGTCGTAGATATTTTTATGTCATTCGAAAAGTGATAAATTGGGCCATCTTTTGAAGATTTTGTAAAGCTCTTAGTGGAAAGCCCCGTTATAAAATGTAGGTTCAATTTTTTCATCAAAAGTTGGTAACGATTTTTTTTTTTCTAAAATTTGAACGTTTGTATCTCGGGCGTTGGAATGAATTTCGAAATCGCTTAGGTATCATTCTAACGGGTATTTTATGTAGTTTCTGAATCAATATTGTTTTTATGGATTCAATAAGTCATAGGCCGGTAAATTGGAGTTTTCTCTGGAAGGTCAAACTTTTTGACAAGCATTGTGAAAAATGTAATAGCTATGTAACGGTAAAATACAGAGGGTTCAGGGTAGCATTTTTCCGCAAACACAGTGTGAAATATGCCCTAGTCCTAGTTCCAAGAATGAAACAATTGCTATTTGCTATTTTGATCGCGTAGTCCTATACTAATTTATCTTATTTCTATAATGGAAAAGATAATTTTTAGAGAATGTTTTCTCATTTATCTCGCAATTATATTGCAATGGAATTTGTAATGAACCACCTGTAACGAACCATATTATGGTCTGGTAGTGCTGCTCCCACCGGCAGATCGAGGCAGCACCTGATGAGTAGTGATCTGTTGGTGGTACGAAACCAGATGCCGAGGGTCCCATTACATCCGTACCCAGGTGCGACCGCGTGGGCGTCTGATACGTCCGCCAAGCATTCCATCCTGATCGACTATTTTTTTTATTCCCCATTTTTACCTCCCCTGTTTGTGCTGTCTTCCCCAGGCCTATGCAATTTTGTTAATACGTAAAGGACAGGGGTAACGAGCGGCGAAAACCCCGCCCACATCTCCCGAACCGAGCTACAGCAAGCATAGGCCGCTGCTTAGCTCGTTGAGGGGCCTTTTTCTTCGCCAGATGGCACGGCCCGACCTTCACGGTCATTATACTACCTTAGGCTCCGTTCCCACGGGCATCTTCGGATGCCCGTCAAACCGTCCGTTTCATATTTGCCGCCCAACGTGGGGCCCATTTCTGGTAAAGAACAGGACTAAAAAGGATCTCATTGGGTTCCTTTTTGGTCCTTCCACCGTAATGCATCCCCACAAGCACATTAAGGCTACTTGCTCTAAGTCTTAGGACTTAGCCATCTTACTTCACGTATTTTCCCTTCAAGTAGCTGTGCTTTCCTCTGTAGCACCCCCATCGTTTCTATATAGGTAGAGTAGTTTTTCCTTTTAGTTTCAGTTTAACAAGGCAGTCCTGGCTTTGTGTTCGTCTTTTGTAGTTTAGCCACGTATCTAAGGCCTCCATAAATGCTTTGAATTGCCGGCATTTGGAGCTTCTTCGGTAACCGGACGAAGCGCGGAGGAGCCCTGGATACCTTTTTGTTTGCCAGGATTGTCCTTCTAAGTAACTTAAAAAAATTTTCTTTACACAATACTGCATTTGTCTTTTATTCATGTGCTCAGCAGCTTACAGAGTTTTTGAGTGAATTACGGCAAGGAATGCAGTGTTGCGCCTCTGCTGGCCTCAGAATTCTTTGTAACCTGTTGATCATCTGAATAATTGGGAAAAGTAGTATTTTTTTTCTCTCTTTGCTACTTTTTCCCCTCTACAATGGTTGTCGGCTGACTCCGGTACCCAACTCGCTTTTGTTTTTTTTTTCTATTTCTAGCAGCACACTTTGTCCTCAGCTTCTTCTTCTTGGCAGGCCTCGAAGTAGAAGCTGCCCTGTAATGAACCACCTGTAATGAACCATATTATGGTCTGGTAGTGCTGCTCCCACCGGCAGATCGAAGCAGCATCTGATGAGTAGTGATCTGTTGATGGTACGAAACCAGAGGCCGAGGGTCCCATTACAGCCGGACCCAGGTGCGACCGCGTGGGTGTCTGATTCGTCCGCCAACCATTCCATCCGGATCGACTATTTTTTTTATTCCCCCTTTTTACCTCCCCTGTTTGTGTTGTCTTCCCCAGGCCTATGAAATTTTGTTAATATGTAAAGGACAGGGGTAACGAGCGGCGAAAACTCCGCCCACATCTACCGAACTGAGCTACAGCAAGCATAGGCCGCTACTTAGCTCGTTGAGGGGCCTTTTTCTTCGCCAGATGGCACGGCCCGACCTTCACGGTCACTATATGCTACCTAGGCTCCGTCCCCACGGGCATCTTCGGATGCCCACCAAACCGTCCGTTACAATATTTTCAATTGGATTATCTCCAAAAAATGCTTACTTGGATCTGTTTAGCGAAATTGCCGGCAAATTAATGAAGAATGCGAAATTTCCCGTTTCGCACTTTCATAATCACAATTATGCCTCGCGCTTTTTAGCAGTTCATTTTGTTTGGTAGGCAGCTAACACTGTCATATTTATATTATCATATCCATTTTTTTATATGCCTATATAGTAGACTTGTGTTTGAATGTCATGACGCATTCCATTTAAAAAAATGAATATTGTAGTATAAATATGATAGTGTAATCGCGGCCAACCAGATAATTAATTAGGCAAAATTGATTTTAGTACCATTCTAAAAAGGGAAACCACCTTGAATCTGCAATACTTTTCAATTAATTTTTAACGGACAAGCGTTTAAAAGTGAGAATAGTGCCATCTGCTGTTTTCTAGCGATCAAGTGTCTTTGGAATAGTACGATTCCATGGCCAAAACTTCACATATAACCGTCTTTTTCTCTCATCACTATTTCTTCCTTTCTTGCACTGTCATTTTTGACACAAATCACTGAATCCGTCGATGCACCGCGCTGCCTGTGGTAGTGTCCATAGGCTATGGGTGCACTTTTCATCTCCGTTGCCATTCCATCTCCATCTCGCTCGCCTCACTCATCCGATCGTTTGTTCGCTTAGCGAAGAACGGGCCCAGTCGAGTTCCGTGTTCCTCTCGTTGCTGCAGCAAAAGTTCGCTCGTTTGTGCTACGGCTCTTCCGCGGTTCGTGTCTTGTCGGAATTTCGACCGTGAATTTGAAAATTCATTTCGCACTCCTGTTGTAACGAATGACCGTGTAGTGGATAGTGTTTGGCGTGTTGAATCATTCTCAGTTGCTTTTAATTTTCCGTTGGCCATTTCACTGTCGTGTGTCCTGTTTCAAGTGAAAAAACAACCATCGAGTTCCCGTCGTCCGTGTCCAGTGATTTCGGCGTCACATTCCCCACTTTGTCCGTGGATTTACTGTCTGGATACCTTCCGTGTGGTCGACCGTTGTTAGTTACTGCCAGGAAAATGTCGTCGGATACCGCCAAGAATGTAAGTTGCAAAGGATTAAGCCGGGACGTGTCCACAAAGGGTTCTTCGTGGAGGAATCACGTAGGTCCGGGTTAGGTTACATTACAACAAAGTGGATGGACGGTCGGCCGTGGAACGAGCAATTGAAAGGGTGCGGTTTGTAGTGTTGTCCTGCTTAGCACCATTTATGGTTAAGGGCCATCTCTGTCGCCGCGAGTAGCGAGCGTCCTTGGTGTTGCCGCTTTAGCAAATGATACGAATTGCGCATACACTAGTTAAATGAGCCACCACTCATCATCATCATGGCACTTCCGAACTAAATGCAACAAATGACTCAGTTCCCTAAATCCCAGTTCCCGTTCATTCACTCCGAGCCAGTGGAGATGCGTCTAGTCGACACCCATGCAATTGTGCTAATTGTTGCGCCCTCATTCCGCGTCCACCGTTCTAAATCATTCCCAGGCCTGTTTTGCAGACCAATTGGTTTGTTACACGCAAACGAATTGTGGTACGCAAATGTATCTCCAGCTGTTCGTCTGAAACTTCAAGACGCAGGATACAGCCCGGCGCAGCTTTCCATGCTATGGGTATCTCCCGACACTCGGCGTGTGTTTATTTATTTTGTGTTTATGTGGTGCATCTTGAAAGGTCGTCGACAACGCGTCCATTGAATTCCACTTGCGTCCTCTTGCGCCCGCTTATCAGTAAAGACTCGCACTTGAGTTGCACAGATAATAATTAAGTTCGTCCGTCGCTAGCGCTACTTGGAATGTGGACGACGTTTGATTGGGTCACATAAAAAGTTCATTCCACTCTGCGTGTTTTAATCTTTTCGGGCATAATGGAAATGTTCACCATTGAAGTAGTTAACATAAATTGTAAGTTAGATATTGAAAACTAAAAGGAATATTGTTGGGTTCTGGGAAATTCGATATTTAGACATGTAACAGATTAGCTATCTACTCTGATTCACAAAACATTTCCTGAAATTCGCATGTCTTCTTATGGTGCGGTCATGTACACGCCCAACTAGTTGGCCGTGCTCCCATAAGAAAGCAGACGACGAGATTTCAAATTAACTGAAATTGATACTGCGAGTACAGCATAAAATAATTGTATGTATCTATTGTCGATAAGACAGTTTGGAAAAGGCAGATAGCTGTAGCCTGAATGGCTGACGAACACCTAAGCGTCTCAGGTTTAGTAGGATGGAATGACTTGCGTAGTTGGACCTGCAACATAGTTGTGTGAGCTCCAGCACGTTTATTAAACCATCTGAAGCAGCTATCTCCGAGGCCATTCCCTGAATGGGGTTAAGCGAGCGACGTGCTGACAACTCGTCCTTGCAAAAACCACTCCATGTCAAGAAACCTGGAACAAAAACCTTGGATTGGACGGATCAACAACGACGACCACGCAAACGACTAAAGGATTATTCTTTCGGATCCTGGAATGTACGCTCCCTGAACAAACCGGGGGCCGAGAAGGCCCTCCTTCAACAGGTCGAAAAGTACAAACTGAGCATTACTGCAGTCCAGGAAACAAATTGGCTTGGTAGCGAGATTAATGACAAGAAATCGCACACAATTTTTACAAGTGGCAAACCATCGGGCCGCAAGGAGTTTGTAGTAGCATTTATAGTGAACAATCACCTCAAACCGCATATTACTGACTTCAAACCATTAAATGAACGGCTATGTGCGATTCGCATCAAGACTCGATTCTTCAATCTCTGGCTCATCAATGTGCACGCCCCCACTGAAGTTAAAGAAGACGCAGTAAAAGACGAGTTCTACGCCCGCCTTGAAACTCTCTTCGACTCACTTTCAACAAACGATGTCAAATTGCTGCTGGAAGACTTTCACGCGAAAGTCGGAAATGAAAGTTGGCACCGGGGCACCACTGGAGGCCACAGTCTCCATGAAGAATGTAACGACAACGGCCAGCGACTTATCGACTTCGCCTGCAGCAGGAATCTAGTCGTAAGCTCTACGTGTTTCCCGCATCGACGCATTCACAAGCAGACCTGGAAATCTCCAGACGCACATACCCTCAACCAAATTGATCACGTCCTCATTTGCAGGAGATGGGCGTCTAGCGTGATTGGTGTCTGCCCCTATCGAGGAGCAAACTGGGACTCAGATCATCACTTGGTGACGACGTCCAATAGATGTAGAATTTCCTCAGTGCACCAATCGAGAATCAGCCCTCCACAAATCTTTGCAGTTGATAATCTTCTGCGTGATGCTACAGCGGTGGCGTATATCACCGCTCTTGAGGAAAGACTATCACCTATGCTACACAACATCAGCAACACAGGCGTCTATGGGTTCTGGGAAGAACTCAAGGGTACCATCAAGGATGTCGCAGAGAAAGTCGTGAGATATAAAGCCCGGCGAGCGCGAAATGACTGGTTCGACGAAGAATGCAAAAATTCATTTGAAAGCGAAAAACGAGGCCTACAGATAATGGATTCAACGAGGAACCAGAGCCAGAAGAGAAAAATATGACGAGCTACGGCGAATATCGAAAAGAATAATTAGACGTAAGAAACGTAAATACTTTGACGAGCAGTTGCTGAACATAAACGAAAACTTAGCTAATAGGAACACCAGACAAGCGTACCAACTAGTAAATACAATTAAGAACGGCTACCAACCCAGGACTAGCCTTTGTAAGGACAAGGATGGAAACATCACCAGCGACACCGATGGCATTAACAAACGATGGGCCTCTTATTTTGAAGAGCTTCTGAACCTATCATCTAACATCCCCACACAAGAAGCTCTCGCCGATATTGTTGATCTAGGCCCACCCATACACCCCCCCCCCCCCCCCCCCCCCCATACAGTAGAGGAAGTTGATCTCGCGTTGCGGTCATTAAAACGAAATAAAGCGCCGGGCGCTGACGAGATTCCAGCTGAACTGCTAAAATTCTGAAAAATGGAATAAAACCGTACGCAGAACGAATCATTGGCGAATATCAAAGCGGTTTCAGACCTGGTCGCTCCACAACCGATCAGCTCTTTACAGTCAAACTGATACTCCAGAAGTGCTGGGAATACAACGTAAACGTATACCAAATCTTTGACGACTTCAAGCAGGCATACGACAGTATCGATCGTGGAGTACTGTACAACATCATGCTGCAATTTGGTATACCGGCCAAATTAGTGCGACTGACTAAGATGACGATGACCAACTCCGTCTCACAAGTCAGGATCCATAATAGATTTACTGATCTATTTGAAACACGTACTGGTCTGAAGCAGGGCGATGGAATGGCACCGACGTTTGTCAACCTAGCACTGGAATACGCTATTCGGGCTATGAATTCGGACAACAGCAAGACGCTACTCATCAAGTCGACACAATTAGCAGTGTACGCCGACGACATCAACATCATGTCCCGAAGATTGGCCGACGCAGAAGAACTTCTGCATACGCTCGATACTGCTGCAAAAGAAGTTGGACTATGTATTAACGAGGGTAAAACTAAAATAATGATGCAATCGACGACAAGGACACCTGCACAACCGAGCATCAATGTGGGGGACCTCAACATCGAGTTCGTGAACAACTTCATTTACCTGGGCTGCAACTTGTCAAGGGACGCCAACGAAACTGATGAAATCAAGCGACGGATACAGTTAGCTAATGACTTTTTTCTCGGTTCTTCCCATAATGAAATCGAAGCATGTGCACAGAAACTCGAAGCTCCGCGTGTACAAAACCATTATACGACCAGTGCTATGCTATGGCTGCGAAGCATGGACCCTAACGTAAGCCTCCGAAAACATGCCAGATTCATTTGAACGTAAGGTTCTACGGCGAATTTTCGGGGCTGTTTGCGATCAAGATGGATGGCGCATCCGGTACAACCATGAGTTGTACGAGTATGAAATGTACGATGAGCTGCAAGTCTCGAAAATCGTCAAACTACAACGACTTCAATGGGCAGGGCATGTACAAAGAATCGACGATGATCGCATGTCTAAGAGAGTAATGAATGCAGAACGAGTCGACGGAGCGAGACTGCGAGGACGACCGAGATCTCGTTGGGAGAGGTGTGGACGCTGCGCAGCTACTGGGCTTCCAAAATTGGAGGACGCGGTCACGTGACCGAGATAATTGGAGGACAATGATCCAGGCGGCCAAGGCCCGACGTCGGACTGTCGCGCCACGATGATGATTTTAGGCGCCTAAACTCATTTTTAGAGCAAATTTGTGGTGTCCTTAGTACTAGTATCCGTAATTACAGATGTAGCAAAAATGAAACGTTTCCATTAGTGGGACTACACACCTTCAGTTTATCGCTCAGTTTATCGCGTGTGACATCATGTCTGAACGATAATCTGTGTGAACTGCACAGCTTTGACAGATTTTTACGCAGATCTGAGATCTGTGCATTCGGACTCTGTTTTGCAACGATAATCTGCGCAGATTACACAGTTTATCGTTCAGTTTTATCAGTTTTCTACTAAATTTCACAATGACCATGAAACCACTAGTTTGTACAGAGATTTCGCTCTCGTACTGATATGTGAATGTTTCGTTTTGGGTGAGAGGATGATTGAGGACGGCCAATTGTGTAGAAATGTATCTTTTTTTTTGCAATGTATCTTTTTTTCGGGTTTGCGATTTGTGTGGCTGTGAAATGCGGAATTTTTGTAGGCGAATGTATGAAAGAGGGGAATGTACTAGAGAACAGGGTGGTCATTCTGGGTTGGGCAACCCCAAATTTTTCTTTTCTTTTTTGACTTCAGATTCGGAATCAGCGACCCAAAATTACCTTATAGTTCGAACCAGCCCGATCGGACGAGTATTTCCCCACGAAATCAGGGTGTCCATTTTGGGGTGGGCAGCCCCAAACATTTTTTTCTTTTTTACTTCAGGTTCGGAATCAGCGACTGAAAATTACCTTGTTGTTCGAACCATGGCGATCGGCCATTGTCTGTAGCAGACTTGATACGTGCTTTTACGCGAGTGGCACTCGCGGTCATGTTCGTATATGTGTAGTTTCACTATAATGTGAACGTTGTGCGAGTATGTTTCAAGTGAAGATAATTTTGATTCCGAATCCGAAGTCAAAAAAAGAAGAAAAAAATTTGGGGCTGCCTACCCCAAAATGGACACCCTGTTTTCATCGGGAAATACTTGTCCGATCGAGCTGGTTCGAACTATAAGGTAATGGGTCGCTGATTCCGAATCTGAAGTAAAAACAGAAAAAAAAATTTTTGGGTTGCCCACCTCAGAATGGTCACCCTGTTTTCATGGAGAAATACTCGTCCGATCGGGCTGGCTCGAACTACAAAGTAATTTTGGGTCGCTGATTCCGAAACCTGATGTGAAAAAATAAAAATAAAATTTTGGGTTGCCCACCCCAGAATGACCACCCTGTTTTCATGGGGAAATAGGGCGTTGCGAGCCCCCGCATGTAGCCCTAGGTTGCCCGTTTCACTCTTTGTACATGTACCTGCAGCCGTTTCGTGCTAGCATATCTGCATCCAGCATTTTTTTCTGGCTATGCACCTTGACCACCTTGTTTTCATGGGGAAATACTCGTTCGATCGGGCTGGTTCGAACTACAAGGTGATTTTGGGTCGCTGATTCCGAATCTGAAGTCAAAAAAGAAATTTTTTTTTGGGTTGCCCACTTCAGAATGACCACCCTGTTTTCATCGGGAAATACTTGTCCGATCGGGCTGGTTCGAACTATAAGGTAATTTTGGGTCGCTGATTCCGAATCTGAAGTCAAAAAAGAAAAAAAAATTGGGGTTGCCCATCTCAGAATGGCCACCCTGTTCTCTAGTACATTCCCCTCTTTCATACATTCATCCACATCCACCAAAACCCAGCGCATCGTTCGTCAGTAAGTCCAGCACAGAAAGATACCATAAAAGATACGATAGATCGCAGTAAAACACCAACAACACAGAAAATATAGAATAGTCGGGAACACTAAAAAGATACTTGCTCAGCCACGTACGATGTGAACACTTCGACAAAACTGATAGAACTGTACAAAATATCGGAATTAATTTAGCGAAAATCGAATGTAGCCTACACACCTTCAGTTCAGATAACTGCGCAGATTTTTCCACAGATATTAGCACAGATATCTGCGCAGTTAAACTGAAGGTCTGTAGTCCCCTTTAGACTGTGTTTATGCCCAAGCGATTTCGCGACAGTTCATTGTCGCCAAATCGTTCGAAACCGCTCCGTCATAAACGCAGCCTTATGGAGATTAATTACAAACCATTTAAATAAACATATTCTGTAAATTTCGCTCTACATGTAGTTACTTAATCTACTAGGTGAATAATAATTATCAATAAGAATTTCACCGTGAAAGTTATTAAGACTGTTGTAATTAGTGCTCAGTTATAGTTTGCAAAAAAAACAAGCAAACGGAACGCAAACCGATAAGGTCACGCGGCAATAATAAAACGAATCGAGTAAATTGAAAATAGCAACTCGATTTGCATATTAAAATACAAAATGAAATTTATGCTTTCTAGTTATAATCATTTGAGGCGAATAGGAACTTGAAGATACAACTAATAGACTAACTTTATTCTGCAAACTGTTATTTGAATTTAAATTTTAAAGTTGAGGGCTGAATAAAACAACTCGACTTAAAACAAAAACCTTCCAACGAGGAAGTTTCTGCACAAGTATTTCGATTATAACAGAAAATTTATTAACCGTTTGTGTTATTTCTCGCAAATATATCGAGTTTACAGCAACTGCTTCATTTAAAAGACTATAAACATCACCTTGGGGGATACATTTCCTCTATTCGGCTTAAAACTCGATAAAACCCAAACTAAATTCGATTTCATTAAATCATCCCAAACAAATCCATTTGCATCAATTCTATGTGTCTAGCTTGTATAGCAATTATTTGAGCGCCTTTTGTTTAAAATCCATTATGAATATGCATTATTAATTGCTTGAAGATGTCTGAGAAAGTCGCCAGTGACTCATTAAATTGTTACATATATTATTCGTTCTACAACACGAAGACTGCATAAACATAAATTTCCAGTTGTTCCACATTTCGGCGAAATGCTGTACGGCATGCTTTTGACTCCGAAGACAACGTCGTCGTACGTACACACTCAAAAATGTTATACGTGCGGCGTCCCAGTTTGGAGATTACTCAGCGCATATTCAAGTAGATTGAATTTGTTGTGTGCGTTAAGCATTTTTTTTGATAATACTCATATGGCCAAGAAAAGCCATCAGGCCTCCGGCTGTTCAAGAAAAAATGCTGGTCTCAACACTGCGAGCAAAAATGCATATTTGTGACTGTTTGGGCCACGCTGCTATTCTGCTGCTGTCCATTGGCTTCTTCCAGTCCAGTCCAATCTACAGAAAATTTTTGTTCTATTTATTATTCATCGAGTGCTGTGATATGAAATTCCAAACAGCGAACGATAGGCGGTACGGAGCGAAATGTAAGGCTCTTCCATAACTAACCGGATTTTTTATTGATGTCAAGACGTTTCATTAAGAGCTCTTCAAACAAGCACTTAGTTGTGACAGTTGCGCGACTAACTATCTGATAGAAGACTAATTAGAATGCCTGGCATATCACTCTATCGAGGTGCTTTTATTTATTGAGTGCTTACTGCGCTCAGTTCGCTCGTAGTTTGTTTTTTGTTTGACCCAAAAGTGTACGTAAACAACAATTGCGATTGTTCGAGCCTGTTTTATCTCAAGATCAAGAGCCTAAACTGTTGGGACATGGTTGCTCCCAGCTATTTGTCGGGCTGAGCTTTCCAGACAAGTATGTGTTGGAGATGTTTGCGATTACTCTCAACTCTGTAGATGTTTGTGCTCCAAGATGATGAATCACTTTGATTAGCAAGCAATTAAGATGCTGAGCATTTGAAAGCATTGTTTTATCAATCTACAATATACATATGTAGTTAGCAGGCTTGGAACAATAGATTCATATGAAAGAAGCGGTCTTATCAAGAGCCGCGTACTTGGTTTGAAAGAATTTAGGCGGGCCGCACAAGCACATTGCGTCGTAGGCAAGCAGCTCGCGCAACCTCATAGAGAATAACTATGGAGGAGAAATTCGCATATACTCAAAACTAAACTAATTGAAGCAATTTCAGTCGTTCCTACGGCAGCCGGTTCTTCGTACCGGAACGTCGACCCGTTTTCCGACGGCCAAGAGCTGCCAAACCCCTTCGATGTAAGAAGAACTGAAGTATTCGAAGCATCGCTACCACAACAACAACAAGCAATTCCAGTCGTAAAAAGTAAACAGAGAGACACACGCCCTCCACTGCGCAACACCCGCGCAGTCTATATAAAAGCACAGGAAGCACGTAAGATGTCATCCCTTCTCCTACTTTTCCTATTGGAACAATAACATTCCAGTCTGTCTCTCTGCCGCGGAACACCCGCCCGGTTCATATAGAAGCAAAAGAGATAATGTCACTGGGATCTGTTTTTTAATTAAACAGTTGAACCACTTTTTTGTAGTCTAAAACGTTGAACACCACTTTTAAGTTTAAATTCCTTTATTGACTACAAAAGTCAGCAAAATAAAATAAAAAATAACATTATATAATTTAATTTATTTTGTAAGTATGCATTTCGAGCAGACTTGCTGCTCATCTTCAGCAAACACGCAAACTAAATAATTTAACAATAATGCAAAAATGACTGTAAACATTTACAAAAGTATTGAGAACAATTTCCGTTTTTTGTGTATCAGTGAGAACAAGTACATATATAAATAGATGGACGTTAATAAACATACAAACATATTTTATTACAGGTGGAAACATTATATCAACTATCGTACAAAAGAAAACAAAGGTGAAATTATGTTGCCATTGTCGCTATTCATTGTATTTTTGTTTTTTTTTAATATAAAGAGCTTCATACGCATCTAGTTTTCGCTCGTTATGTACGGCTTTCACTAAACGTACACTTTCCTCGAAAGAACCGATTCTGTGTGGTGGCGTATCGATACATTACATGTTGAGTGTACATGAGCTGCGACTGAGGAGCGATTTATTTGCATGTTTTTTATGCAGGTTTTGTGTTCTTTGAAGCGGGTCTCTACGTTTCGCCTTGTTTGGCCGATATATTTGGCATCGCAATCCTTACAGCTAATTTCATATATTCCGCTTTGTTCAGCTAATGTTGGTTTGTCCTTCGTTGAGCCAAGAATATTTTTCAATTTGTTGCTGTTGGTGTAAACAATCTTCATATTTTCCTTTTCGAACGCATTTTGTAGATGATTTGTGACCGAAGGAACATAAGAAAAGGGTACTCTTACTCGAAGTTTTTGGTTCTAATTTCTTGATTTTGGTTGAAAAGTGTAGACATATTATTTTTCTTGCGAGCGTCTGAATGTTTTTTAACAATTTTGTCTACTAAGGATCTATCGAATCCATTAATTTCGGCTATTTGAACAATTTTTTCATATTCCTTCCGATAATTTTCAAGGGAAAGCGGGAGGTTTATCAAGCGATAGACCATTGAATGAAAAGATGCAATTTTTTATTGGAAGGAACAGAATGAATCTTTTGCGATGAAGCGATCTGTTGAAGTCTGTTTACGAAAGACGGCAAATTCGATGTGTTTGTCTACTATAGTGCACTTTAAGTCCAAAAAGGATATCGAACGTTGATTGTTTTCTCTTTCAATAGTGAACTTAATGCTGTCATATCTATTATTGATAGTGTGTAATGTTTTGTCAACTTCTGTCTCCTTTATGATACAAAAAACATCATCCACATACCTATACCAGATCCTCGGTAACAATCCTTCTGATAATAAATCTCCTTCAAATTTGGTCATGAGAGCCTCAGCAATTAGTGGGGACAAAGGATTGCCCATACTTGTTCCGAAATCACTAGAATAAAACTGGCTTCTAAACACAAAACAATTGTGTGACATACAAATTTTTGCAGCATTAACTAGGACAGTAAGTTCGTCTGCTTTAACTTATTTGTTTTCAAGGTGTTTTTGAAGTGATTGTATCGCTACATCGACTGGAACACTCGGGAAAAGCGCAGTCACATCGAAAGAAACCATAATCTCACCTTCTTCTTGTTTGATGTTTTTCGCTTTATTTACAAAATCGAACGTGTTCTTAATGTTATTTCCTTCGAAATTTCCATATTTCTTAATTTCTTTTATTCTATTTTGCTGACTTTTGTAGTCAATAAAGGAATTTAAACTTAAAAGTGTTGTTCAGCAAAAGAGATGTCAAATTTCCATCCCCCTTCCTACTTCCTCACTTGTGCCGAATTGCTTAGTTTCTCTCGCTCTTTTTCATTTCCTCTGATTCTCTCTCTTCAAAGCGCAACTTGCACATGGCATTGTTGTAAAATATGATTTTGGCAGTGATGCCAAGTTAGCCCTTCCAATTCAACAAAAATTGAATTTAACTATTCGTATCGTTTGTTGGTCGTTTGTTGGTGATTGTTGGTCATATAAAAACATTTGTTGGTCGCTAATTAGTAAATTAAAGGCAAATTAAATATTTTTCGGTTAAGTTAGCCCCTCCTCCCTCACAAGAAAATCCCCAAAATGACTTTACGAACCTAAACTTGCAAAATTCTGAATTGAAATCGTTTGTTGGTGATTGTTGGTCTGTTAAGAGCATTTGTTGGTCGCTAATCAGTAAATTATAAGAACATTTGTTCTTAACAGATCAACAATCACCAACAAACGATTTCAATTCAGAATTTTGCAAGTTTAGGTTTGTAACGTCATTTTTTGGGGATTTTCTTGTGAGGAGCGGCTAACTTAACCTAAAAATATTTAATTTGCCTTTAATTTACTAAATAGCGACCAACAAATGTTTTTATATGAGCAACAATCACCAACAAACGACCTACAAACGATTTCAATTCAGAATTTTGCAAGTTTAGGTTCGTAACGTCATTTTTTAGGGATTTTCTTGTGAGGAGAGGCTCACTTAACCTAAAAACTTTTAATTTGCCTTTAATTTACTAATTAGCGACCAACAAATGTTTTTATATGACCAACAATCACCAACAAGCGACCAACAAACGATACGAATAGTTAAATTCAATTTTTGTTGAATTGGAGGGGCTAACTTGACACCACTGATTTTGACACCTGTTTTGTACCATCCCTTATATCAACGCAAAATTGTCTGGGAGGTACTAAAGTAAATAAGCAACGTATATGAATTATAGCACCGTCAAACAACACAACATTGACTTTTCATGAGCTTCAATGAATAACGACGAAAGAGATTTTTTTTGGTTCCAGAGGAATCTTTTTTTTCGTCTCAATATACGCTCACTACAATATTTGAGTTAAAATTGATTTTAGAACTGATTCAGTCACGTAGCCAGGATTTTGTTTCGGAGGGGTCCACTCCTTTGTTATCAGAAATGTTGTTGATAAGGGCGACCGTATATTATTCAAAATTAGCAACATACCTTAAGGTCGCCACCCATTGACGAGCACAACCACGACCAAACTTCCATCGAACCATCAATTTCATAGGACGTGTGGAAAAAAAAATCCCCCTATTTCCACCGTTCTATGATATTTGATGGTTCGATGGAAGTTTGGTCGTGGTTGTGCTCGTCAATGGGTGGCGACCTTTACACTGACACTAAAGTAGTGTAATGTTTCCTCTGACCGAATCCGGGTTCGTAAGATATTCTTGTGCTGAATAATGAAAACACTTCGATTCAAAAACACACACACACACTTTATTTAGGAAAGTTGAGGAAGGGCAGTCGTCTGATGTTTGACACAAAACTCGAGAATGAATAGGCGTATTACCATGATGAAGGAACCATGAGTTGTCTCGCCATAACTGTGGTCTCATTTAGCGATTTTTTCGCGCAATCTTTTCAAAACGCCTTCGTACTACTGACAGTTGATGGTTTGACGTTAGGGTAAAAATTCAAAATGCACAAATCCGTTGATTTCGAAAAAAAATCGCTTTGACAGAGGATCGAACCTGTTTTGGGCGTAGAGATCCTTTGCCAACCCACAGTGATGACTGTACTTTTGTCTCAACGTCGAATCTGTTACCCTACTCTCGTTCCCTGTGATGATTCGTGGACATTCTTCCCGATTTCACATAAAATTTCACATTGCAGCGTTACCCTCGTAAATAGGACACTGCGAAAATCGCCCAGAGATCAAATCTCGTAATTGAGCTGAAAGTGAAGAACAGAATGGGCCTAGTGTGGTTGCGGTTTGAATGATAGATGCGACATGGGAAACAAAAAGTGCAATGGTCTGGAGGTGTGGTTGCGGTCTGGGAGGTAAATTGAAATAAAACCAGGCGAAGCTTCGGCCCGGAGTCCGAAGCGTATATACCCTAGACTTGTACAGACCTAGTGGTGATACCAAAAGTCCCAATTGGCAACGACCATATGCATTAAAAGTGGGTCTCTTATATGGCCAGTTCATAGGGGAGGTTGGCACTCATTCAGTGGGATCTTGACCATTCTCAAAATCAATTAACTAACCCATTTTACAAGTATTTATCCAATTTTTCAAGTAGCTAGCTTCATTCTATCGAAAATTAACGCTTATTTGAAGTTTCACTTGTAGGGGAGGTGGGGGTTCCTTGAGTCGGATCTTGCCCAGCATTTCCATCAACCAATTAGATCCCCTACAAACATTTAAACAAAATTTCAAGTCTCTAGCTTCATTCTATCGAAAGTTATCGATTATTTGAAGTTTCTTTTGTAGGGGAAGTAGGGGTTTCGATGGTCGGATTTTACGTATTTTCAATATTAGTCGACTGGATCATACTACAAACATTTGACCAAAATTTCAAGTCGCTAGCTTTATTTTGTCGTAAGTTATCGCTTATTTTAAGTTTCATTTCTAGGGGAGGTAGGGGTTCCTTAGGTCGGATCTTACCCATCTTTAATGCCAACTAACTCAATCTCACTTACAACATTTTACCAAAATTTCAAGTTGCTGGCTTCGTTCTATCAAAAGTTATCGCTTATTTGAAGTTTCATTTGTAGGGGAGGTGGGGGTTCCTTGAGTTGGATCTTGCCCATTTTCAATACCAACAAAGTAGGTCTTATTAGCAACATTCTTTCAAATTTTCAACTTGCTAGTATCATTTTTTCGAAAGTTATCGTAATTAAAGGAATATTTAATTTTTGGAAATTTGTAGGGGAGGTAGGCGTTCCTTTGATCGGATTATGCCCAACTTACATAATCTTAAGCAGCTTCTCACTTCAAGGTTACACGCCAAAAATCAGGTGTCTACGTCAATTGGTTCAGGAGTTATAGACAAAAAACCTGAAAAGTAGGGTAGTACGGGGTTCTTTGTAAGAAAATTACCGTTAGTTTTCAACTTATCAGTTTTATTTTCCCAGGAGAGTATGAGATTACCCTCATGAGTAATCTACCAAAGGTAGAGCTTTTCATGTTTCTTTAATCGGGAGTTATAGATACATTTATGTATTTCACATATGTAGGGGAGGTAAGCGTTCTCTTGGCCTGATCATGCCCATTTTCAATACCATCCAACTAGATCACACTTCCAACATTTGACCAAAATTTCAAGGCTCTATCTTTATTTTATCGAAAGTTATCGTGCGAAAGGACTGACAGACGGACAGACAGACAGACAGACGGACAGACAGACAGACGGACAGACAGACAGACATGGCTAAATCGAATCAGGAGGTGACCCTGATAATTTATATATATACATTGCTATACCTCCGGAGCCTCCTTTAAGGTGTTACATATTTCCGTCGTGACAAAAACAATATACCCTATACTATAAGTCTAGGGTATAAAAATGGAAAATGGAGTGGTCTGGATCCGAGTGCGGTCCCGTTCATCATTCGAACTTTTCCCAATAAGGCGCTAGTTTTTTACCAAGTGGCCGGTTTGGACGACAAAAATAACCATGTCTTCCTCCTGTGGTGCGAGGCGTAATAGTAAGCCACAACATTTCCCGGCTTGTCGCAGGTAGGCCGCTAAATGAGAGCAGGAAGGGCATGGCAGCGTGCATCGTCCGAAACTGGTTTAGGCCAACGTCAGCTCAAACGTGCCATACACACACCGATCGATCGACCGATCCGTCACCCAATATCGATATCGGCCGATGGATCTGTTTGTGTATGCGATTATCGTTACGATTTTTTGACAGTTCCATATAATTTTGATCAGCTGATATTTTTGTGGCGATCCAACGGCCGATCGATCGGGCGACGGATCGGATAATGTATGGTGGCTATAGTTGACGCGCCATGCCCTACTAGGGGTTAGGGTTGTTGTTGTTGTGGTAGCGATGCTTCGAATACTGCAGTTCTTGCATCGAGGGGGTTCGGCAGCTCTTGACCGTTGAAAAACGGGTCGTTCCAGTACGAAGAACCGGTTGCCGCTGAAACGAGGGGTTAGGGTAAATGAGGAAGGTGGGACTCGAACTCAGGGACGACAGATCAATACATAAAACTGATACTCCAACGCACCAATTTAAAAATAATTTTACTGATATACATTACTATATTAAAAGAAGGCATTTGATTCCCATGATTGTCATGAAAGGCATAGAAAATCAATTACGGGGTCGTAACTCGTTTGTGGGTCGGTTTTGTATAACTAGTCCAATGAACGTGTAGCCTGTGGCGCATTATGATGTTAATTAATAATTACACATCCATTCAGCTCACACCATGCTACCCCACATTTGGTATACGGTATAGTAATAAGGTGCTGCTCGCGATTATATCTATTCGAACCAATTATGATGATCCATAAATTACAATACATATGCATATTTCATTTTGCTATCTCGCCTATTAATGAACATATTCACTCCATATTAATTCATTTCAGTTTTCGAGTCTGGAGACACCCGGCTATGTGGGCTTTGCCAACTTGCCCAATCAAGTGCACCGCAAGTCGGTGAAAAAGGGTTTCGAATTCACGCTAATGGTGGTGGGCGAATCGGGTCTGGGCAAATCGACACTAGTGAACAGCTTGTTTCTAACAGACCTGTATCCAGAACGAATTATTCCGGATGCCGTTGGTGAGTACATGTCGGGCATTTTTTTTATTACTACATCTGTGGGTATTGGTTGATTAATGTGAACCATTTATTTTGTATGTTTCATTTTGCAGAGAAACAGAAGCAGACAGTCAAACTCGATGCGTCGACAGTGGAAATTGAGGAGCGTGGAGTGAAATTGCGACTAACCGTGGTCGATACACCTGGCTTTGGCGATGCCATTGATAATTCCGATAGTTTCAGTGCAATTTTAGAGTATATTGATGAACAGTATGAACGATTCTTGCGAGACGAGAGTGGTCTCAATAGACGCAATATTGTCGACAATCGGATACATTGCTGTTTCTATTTCATTTCACCGTTTGGACACGGGTAATTTAATTTAATTTTTTTTTTCATGGAGCCAATTTCACGGAAGCTTCTTATTTTAAATGATTCTACTATTATTCTTTTTAGCTAATATTTTTTCCCATATTTTTCATTCAGGCTAAAACCACTAGACATTGAATTCATGAAAAAGCTACATTCTAAAGTGAATATTGTACCTGTCATTGCCAAAGCAGATTGCTTGACAAAAAAAGAAATTCTACGCCTTAAATGTCGCATTTTACAAGAAATAGAAGAGAACGGAATTAAAATTTATCCACTGCCTGATTGTGATAGTGACGAAGATGAGGACTATAAGGAACAAGTGAGTATAGTGGGTTATTTATGGTGTAAACTACGCTACATATGTAGCCATAGACATTCTAGTACGTGGAATCTTGATATTTAGTATCCCGATATTTCGTATGCGAGTCCCTTGAAAAAATCTCGTCTATTCGTATAAAAGTAACACATTTTGGTCGCCTCGTTATAACATCCTTTTTTTTACTTGGAAATTCAACAAAACGTCTTATAATTCGTATTATTTCGAAATCAATCCCGATAATACGTGTAGTGTAGTGTAATAGAAATTCAGAAATACATACCTGTTTTTCGGGACCATGAGAAATGTGTACATTATCATTGTCTCGCCTCGAGATCTATGTCGTCGCATGTACAGTGTGATTTGTGTCTGGGAAAGTACTGTCGCTTATTACTCATAACCTGGGTTTTGTGTTTCTTTTTTCTGTGCATCTGGTTACGGCTTTCCGGAAAGATAAAAGCAATTTCGTACAGTTGCGAAATCCCTAGGTCATTTCGAGTTCAGATCAGAAACGATATTCTGTTAACACAGGAAAAATCCGTCCGGGAGGCTTAACGTCTGTGCCTACGTCGGGGGTTTACTAGACTCCTCGACAGGACAACGGATTGATTTTGCGGCGACAATCAATTCCCTGTAGTACGGATGGCGCAACGGTTAGTACGTTCGCCTTCAACGCACTGGGCCCCGGTTCGATTCCGGGGATTTACGTGTCGGACTATGAGCCCACTCAGCTGTTAAATGAGTATCCATTATGGGGTAAATAACTCGGTTGAGCGTGTTGCTGATCACATACATACCTCTGCGCAAAAACCGTCACGATCTAGAAAATGAGATGATGCTAACTCATCTCGAGGCCGTGGTTCAAATTGGACTGTTGCGCCAGTTATTTATTATTTTATTTAATCAATTCCCTTTATACATGAGTAGGGGAAGGTTAGGTTAAGGGACTGCCGTGATACAACACAGCACACTTAGACCACTTATGGGTCCATTGTGATGCCACCAATAACATTTCACCTCGCTAAAAGAACCTAGGTCGCGAACCAGCCTGTGCTGGCAATGTAGCGATTGAGCTGTATCACGGTCATATCCTTGAGGTCCTCCAAGTCAGTAAAACCATGAGCCTCGAAATTTCTTCCTCCTGATGGCCAATGCTGGACAGTGACATAGAAGGTGCAAAACACTCTCTTCCTCATCTTGGAACTCCTGCAGTAGTCATTATGAGGAAGACGGAGCGAGTGTGCCGATGGGGCAGTACTACTCAATTGCCCTAACTCCTTGTGGGGCATAGCGCGTAAACTGTTCTATGTGACCCAGTTGACGTTTCGTTGGCATAAACTGGTTTCGGAGAATGCAGTTGCCAGCATGCACTTCCTGCACATCCATGGCCACGAACGTGGTCGTGGACGGGATTCGAACCCGAAACGCCGGTAGTCAAACATGAGACTGATGCCTCAACACACTGCGCTACCAGTCGCCTCCTATTCTGTGACAGCAAAGAAGCAGAGCAACTAGAATCGAATTTCTGCCAAATCATTCTCGTCGTTTGAGACAAGTGCTGCTGTTGAACAATCTAGTATTACCTCTATCCACTGCAGCGGACTTAATTGCCAATTTGCATGATGCAATTGGCATTTTAATATCAATGCGGTCCCCATCGACAACATCAGTTGTCCCCTCATGAGCAAGATCCTCCGCCCTGCAGTTGCCCGCAAAGCCACTGTGACTCGGTATCCAGCAGAGGGTTATGTTGAAGAAGTAACCCATCTCTGAAAGGGCCGAGCGACACTTCTAAATAGTTTTCGATGTACAATAGTAAAAACAGAGTCAACCGAGCGAATCGCAGCCTGACTGTCTTGCAGTTAAAAAAGTCGGGCAGACGGTAGGATAAGTTGATTCTCAGTTCCTCCGAGTATATACCAGCCCCAACGCCGTCATCGGTCTTGAGCTATCCGTATAAATGACCAAGGAGTTGGGGGTAAACGGTACGTTGTCAGCTCATAGGCTCCTCGACGAAATCAGGCTGGTGTAATTCCTGCCAAAAACGTGTTTAGCAGAAGTGTAATCAGTTTCTAAAGGGAGATGTAGGTTGCCCAGAATAGCTGAGTGGCCAGTACTCAACGCACGTTATTGGCCTGTTTCGCGGAGACGCAGCGCCGTGTTACCTGCCAGTTGTTCGCCAAATATGTCAAGCGGGAGCAAGTTTAGCAGCGTATCTAAGCTGGCTGCTGGAGTTATTCTAAAGGCCCCCGTCGTGGCAATCACTGCTAGTCTTTGCACTTTGCGTAACAAGTTACAATAAGACGCCACTCTTAGTGCCGACCACCACACACAAATGCCGTGCGGTAGAATTGGCCGCACAACCACTGTATATAGCCAGTACATTATTTTCGGTTGCAGGCCTCTTTTCTTGCCAATCGCCTTCCTGCTGGAATAGAGCGCAGTTGTGACTTTGTTCACCCGGTCAAGGATGTTGGGCTTCCACGGCAGCTTCCTATCAAAGATAAGACCCAGAAACTGAGCTCTATCAGTGAAAGCCAGATTCTTGCCATCCAATGATGGGGGCTCCACAGGAGCACGTGTCTTCTGGTGAAGAGCACAAGTTCGGTCTTGTTAGGGTTGGCACCAAGGCCACAGTGGCCTGCTCATTCGGTGAGAATGCATAGAGCATTCTGCAGTAACTCACTAAGGAATTCCCGGTACCGGAAACAGCAATGACAACATCGTCTACATAAGCCGTCACATTGAATCCAAGCTCTTCCAGTCTCAGAAGCAGTCCAGGTTCCAAAGAAGCGGGGACATTATCCCGCCTTGGGGGGTGCCCCGCAAACATATCTACTGGCGCATGATGTAGCCATAGTGGTACATATATTCCTAGATGTTAACAGCAAACTAATGAGTTTGCAAAGCGAGTCATCAACACAGTTTCAAGAGCGCTTCGATGATTGCACTAGGTTTAACATTATTGAACGCTCCCCTGATGTCTAAAAACGCAACCATGGTGTATTTCTTGTGTTCAAGGGATTTCTCAATGCAGCTAACTACGGAGTGAAGAGCAGTATCCACGGACCTCGGTGGATGTCGGGGGAATCTGTGTTTAACAGCATGCATATCTTTCGGGCAGAATCAGTGAAAACGTCGCTAAAAAAAGGAGTCGGGACGATAGAAAAATCATTACAACAAAAGGAATTTGTGCTAGCAGCCTTCCTAGATATCGAGGGGGGCTTTTAACAATGTCACTGTGACGAGCATTATTAATGCTATGATCCGTTACGGGGTTGATATAACCCTAATGACTTGGGCGTCGGATTTGCTCAGGAACAGGAAAATTAAGGCCACCTTTTTGGGGGTCAAAAAAGAGTAGACAGTTAGTACAGGTACACCGCCAGGGAGATATCCGTATTATGCCTTCTCTTCTGGATCCTGACGGTCAATGAAATACTATAGAGGTTAAGAGCCAGCGGGTTTAAGGTATTGCCATATGCCGATGACATTGTGTAGCTTGCGAGAAATAAGTTCACTCAAACTTTGTCGGACCTTAAGCAATCGGCGCTGGATCAGAACCAAATTTGCACCGGGGAAGCTGGTCTAAAGGTTAACCCGACAAAAACCGAATTAATACTTTTTACAAGGAAACATAACGTGCCGGAAATTGCCACACCCATCCTCAACGGAGTAACATTACACCTCGTTGTCAGTGTTAAATATTTGGGTCTATTACTAGACAGGGGTTCGAATCCCGTCCACGACGACGTTCGTGGCCATGGATGTGCAGGAGGTGCATGCTGGCAACTGCATTCTCCGAAACCAGTTTATGCCAACGAAACGTCAACTGGGCCACATGGAACAGTTCACGCGCTATGCCCCAAAAGGGGTTAGGGCAATTGAGTATTACTAGACAGGAAACTGTTCTGGGGAGATAACGTGAGTGAAGTACGGAATTGGTAAGCCCCGCGCAGCCCTCTTTGTGTGTCGGTCGGCTTACTCCAGTACATGGGGCCTCAGACGTCAAACGGCCTATTGCATATTTACATGTGTAGTGAGATCTACACTGTGGGACGGTCGTATGGTGGAAAGCCACCGAGAACAAAGCCAATGTCAAGGAACTAACGAGATTGCAGCGATCTGCATAAGTATTACGGGTGCCCTATGAACCACGCCAACGGCTGGGCTGGAAATGATCTTATGCCCTTGTACCGGTTCACCTGCAGAAGCGCATCCTTAGCATCAATACCCGCTAAAAGTTTTGGCATGTGGCACGATTCAATTGAAGACCACTCTTCTATTTTGACAACATATCAGAGACAATATGGTAATACTATACATGACCAAACAAACATATCCCGAAAGGAACTTCGAAGTGAAGTTCCCTACAAGAAGAAGCTGGGAGAGCAGACATCAATAACGGTGGCGTCCTGATTTATACGGATGATTCAAAGACTGACACTGGAGTAGGCTTAGGCGTCTACTCAGCAGATCTGGGTCTAAGCCAGTGGTTCACACTGACGAACCACGCGACCGTATTCCAGTCGGAATTACAGCAGCAGGGCGGCCATTCTGGCTCTAGCAGAGAGGCTGTCGACAGAAAGGCTAAACATTCTCCTATAAGGATTGTGTGGGTGCCTGGCCTCAGTGGTGTCGCAGGAGTAAAAGACCACAGCATGTGTAACTCAGGCAACGATATAAAGCCGGTGAACTAGCAACGAGAGATTCGGAGGCCGTGAACCTATGCCACGGTCACTTGCGGACATCACAACCGAAATAGATGGAGCCATATGGACTAAACTACAATATAATCTGACCGGACAAACAGATCGGATTGTAGGGTGGCCAGGACCTTGTGGCCATCGCTTGATCTGAGCAAGAGCAGAATGTTGCTCAAACTCAAAAGAAATAGGCTGAGAGTGACGGTAGGTCTACTCATAGGACACGAAAAAATTGAGACTGACCTCCAGCAATTTATGCAGAAGATGCGAGATGGAAGAGGACACAACCGAACATACTGTTTGTGAGCGTCTAGCACTAAATTGGAAACGCCTCAACATCTTAGGTGCTTACAGCTTTCAAGAGCTAGCAGAGGTGGCAAGTGTCGTCTCGTCACGTGGCAGCTCTAATTAGCCAGCGGAGGGTGGCTATGGGCCCAAATCGGAGGCCTAATGCTGCGCTAGCGGCCACCCTCTTAGTTAACCTAAGATGGGCGGTGGTAAGAAAAACTACCCCCCTGGGAAGTGCATGCATTTTTTTTTAATTTTTGATTAAGAATACATATTTATCTTTGAAAATAAAGTGAATTTCTAAATTTTTGAGCGATTTCATTATATAGTGGCCTCGGAAAGAGTTAACCTAACCTTGAATTGAATATTTTTTTTTTCACAGGTAAAACAACTTAAAGAAGCTGTACCATTCGCTGTATGCGGCGCTACCACCTTACTTGAAGTCAAAGGAAAAAAAGTGCGTGGTCGACTCTATCCCTGGGGCGTTGTCGAAGTAGAGAATCCTGATCATTGTGATTTTATTAAACTGCGTACTATGTTAATGTAAGTATTTCCCACTTATACAATTACGTTTGAAATAAAATGGAGACACAAAAAATTAATGTATTCCAACCACTTTTAACAGCACCCATATGCAAGACTTACAAGAAGTAACCCAAGAAGTCCACTACGAAAACTATCGGTCCGAACGTCTAGCGAAGGGTATCAAAAAGAATGGAGCCTTGAAGGAAGCCGAGCAGCCAGCTGCCACAAATGGTGCTATCACAGACAAAGACCGAATATTGCAAGAGAAAGAGGCCGAATTGCGACGAATGCAAGAAATGTTGGCTCAAATGCAGGCCAAAATGCAAGCACAAAAATAATTGCAACAAATTGTTAAAATAATACATACACAGGGCAAGCACAAGACATAGAAAAAACAACAGAAACAATAACAGCCAGGAATCAGGAATACGTAACAATATAAAGTAATTGTTATTTGTTTCGTTAGAAAACCATCCTAAACAATATGAATATTATACTCTTGATTATCACTCTCTTTTTTAAGACGGAAAACCAAGGTGGCAGCAATTTGCTTCCGGAAATGTTTAGTTTTCCTTTTATACAGCTGCAGAACCGTTTTGCTACACACACATGGCAATATTATTTAGTATTTTTCTTAGTAATATATATATTTTTATTCTGTACGAATTCGTAGGAAAGTATTGCTCCACACGCGGAGAACAAGAATAATGTATCATATAATTTGTATTGTAGTTGTTTTTTTCTCTTAATTCTTTTCCATTTTTACGATGAAGATATGTACTAGTGATACAATACAATCGCTGCATGAAAATGTTTTCTATATGTTATATAGAAGTATTCTCAAGATAACTTGACAAAATTATTCCATACGTATTTTACCAAGAAATGAGAAATGAAAAGCTTAGGTGTAAATAAGTAATCAATACGTTTCGCATTCAAAAATCATTATACACGAATAGAAAAAATACATTAATCATATCTTATGCAAAATTCATTATTTTTACAAATACATAAATATAAGATTATTTTCTGGTGATTTTTATTCGGTTTTCATTTGTCTGAAGCGTATGTGTTTAAGGCGAAGGTGACACACCTTCTTTATTGGTCGAATCACTTCTTCGTCCTCCTGTGTCCAAGAAGGGCTTTATATCGTGATGTCACCACTGTATAAGAGTAGTCCACAGTTGGGGCTCTTAACATGGGCTAATCCTAGTGGATTGTATTGCCTAGTAGAATCGCGACACGGGGAATTACATCCACCTATGAAAAAAATATACTACTCAGCATTTTATACAACCCTTCACCTGTACACCTTCATTTTTCACTGACAATTACTTTGCTCGTATGCAGCAGTGACGTGCACTCCATACAAGCGAGTCAAGCGCCGCTTGACTTATCAATTATAGAAATGTATCTCAACATTTCATTAAAACTATAACATTTACACAGTACTCTCTTTTTATACAAGACAACATAATGCGCTAATGGCTCAGCGTTCACGTCTAAACGAAGCATAACATAAACATTCAATACAAACGATGCCAACAAAACGCATTGCGCGCATTGCTCTTCTTCAACACAATTCGCCTCCATTTTACCCCTATCTGCTGTTTGAGTTCGCTCGCTACAACGTATCAAAGCCAACCGGTTTATTAAGATGTTTGTGTTGGGGAACAGAACGGTTTGCTCTCCTTCACTTCAATTCGCCATCATTCTCCGCTATTGTATGTGAGCTATGTATTTGAATTCACTCGGTACAACGCATCAAAGCCAACTATGTAGTTGGTTGGGGAACAGAGCTGTTTGTTGCGAAACAAAATCTCTCATATTCGGTTCAGACTGCTGGAATCGGTCAATACTATTTTCTTATGTTGGTTTAAAATGCATTTTCAACTTAATAGGTAATATGCAAGCGCTACATTTTCAGCTTGTATGATGAATCAGCAACAACTGTCTGGGACATTTGTTGCCGGATTCTTTATACATGAAGAAATAGGATATAGGCATATGAAAAAAAATGTATCTATGCATATTGCGAAGTCTTCTCATTGATATGGAAAAAGTGAAATTTTTCCTTACCTTTCTTTCGAATACTACACAGCCTAGAAACTTTATTCCTTTTGCAAATTATAAAGATTTAATTGAACTTTCTTTTGATCAAAGATTACAAAAATGATAGTTGTTTATATCTTTTCGTGGCTGATAAAAAAAAATATTCCAATAAATTATTTATATTTCGACGTGTATTAATGTTAGGAAAATAATTTTTAACCAAAAGGAAACTTCGCTTTCGTTTGCTTTTTTCTGGTTGTTTCTTGTTTTATTATATAAATTTTAAATAATAGTCCAGGTTTTTAGATCTAAGAACTGACAAAGGGACTACGTTGCTTCAGAAACAACTGTTTTCTACAAACAAAAATGAAAGAACCAATAATGGTAAAACCTGAACTTTTCACGAGAGCTATTTTTGTGACGTTTTTTGACTTTGAATTTCCCTTAATAAGTAGCTGTAATAAATTCCGAAATTCTAGGAGTTCAAACTTTAGTCCGGGAGAAATATCTGTTGGTAAAATTTGTTCCGAGTTTTGCCTTTCTCCTGTATTTGGTAGCATTTTTCCTAAAACAAATATTTCGCAAAGAAAAGAGGTAATATTGCTTATGCAAATAATAAAATTGCTGAGTTCTGTTTAAAAATTGGCGTGAAAATGATTTTACACGGTTGTTGCTTGATGAAATATATTCATTCATCCATGAAAGGTGATGCACTGAGTTTGGGCCGAAGGCTAATTTAGGTGATTTAATTGTGGAAAAAATCGTTTTACTTTCAAAAATTCGCAAAAGATTTCAAAATGTAAAAAATATCACTTTTAGAGCCTAGTACTTTTTAAAAAATTTCTAGCGCTTGACCTGATTAAAAAGTCACTGCACGTCACTGGTATGCAGTGGTCTATGTAATCTCCAAAGCTCAAATCTTATATAACACACGTGGATTAGGTTAAGAGGCAGATTAGAGATCGGAAAGTTGACTGACTGACAATAATGTTCAACAGTCAGACGGACATTATCGAAGCCTGACAACGTCTTTAATAGCGAGTTAGGGAATGTAGAAGCAAACTGCTACCAACGGCATTTGGATTGATTTGTGTAAAGCGGCGATTTGACATACAACAGAATTAGGAATATGAACAGAAACACAATAGAAGTTTATTGTTTTCTGTAGTAAATTCTGTTGTTGATTTTGTCACTATAGCGACAGGAACCGAATTATAATTCTGTTCTTGTTGCGAATGTACTGAATTTTGTTCCTATTCCTAATTCTGTTGTAATTGAAATCGTCGCTTTAGAATGCATTTCAACATTTCTCATATGAATAGATGATCATCGTAGTGAAGCGTGTCGTCAAACGACGAGACGCCCGTGGGAATTCATACATCTGAAGAAAGGATTTAGTTGATAAACATTCACTCTACAGACTACAATCAGCGGCACGGAATGTGCCCCTAACAGAAAAAAAGTGCAACGGGATTCTTTGCTATCTCATATGAAAATTTCAGTTTGCTGAAACGTTTGTTTTTGTTAATTTAACCCTAATCTGCTCCTTGCTTAGAAATCTACGCAAATGCAATATTCTTCTGATTATATTTCCCGACGCTTCGAATGAAAATTCCTGACATTTTTTTACTTTGTACCTATCGTTTTTCTAAACAAATAAATGCGTTTCCTCGAGCCGAAAATGTTTGTTTTTTCCAGAATAACCAAAAACTTACGCTGTCTTCCCTCTGCGTAGTTTTCTACGCATATGTGAGTTTACGGTATCTCGGCTCATTTTGAAAAACATTTGCGATGTGTCATGCATTGTTCAATGAGTCTGTGTTGCATTCAGTCGCATTTTAAGCAACTTTCGGTAAATTATAGTAGTCTACTCCAAAGTTTCTTACCAAGTGAGGAAATCGAAACAATCCTCAATGGATGTGACAGTGGAAGTGATTTCTCCGGAGGGAGTGACGACGATTTCCTTGAAGTAGGTGATTTCTCGGAGTGTATCAGCGATGACGATTTTGAAATAAGTGAGAAAACGTATAGCTTTTCCCCAAACTACAAGATTTATTTTGTGTATTATAAAATATATACATGTATTTCGGGAGCAACTTACTCCCTTCCTCAGTATACAAGCTACTGCTAGTAGCGTGTATACTGAGGACAACTACAAACATCGGACGATACAGATTATAGATTTTGAAATGCTAGCGGAGCAGCCATCCGTTTCGGACGAAACGCAGGATCCACTATTTGTCTCAAAGGATGGTATTGTAATGTTTCCTCTGATGAGCGAAACCAGGTTCGTTAGATATTCTTGTGGTGAATAATGAAAACACTTCGACTGAAAAACACATACACTTTATTTAGAAACCAAATTACATACGCGTACTAACAACCAACGTCAAACTAGCTCGAACTACCTGTTAACGGCAGATAACGATTACTTCCTTTTATAGCGATCCGACTGCGACTGAGTGTCGATTATTAATTCTTCTTACTTCCTCTTGTTCTTGGTGACATCTGCCTTTATATAGCTGCTAATCCATGTACCTTATATTAGCGAAGATTCTAGATGGTTCGAGATGTCCTAGTCTCGGGTTTCCACTACTCAACGAAGGCTCGAGAATCCGCTAGTGCCTATTCAGTTGGTACTTGTCATCGATCATTCGAGATTATGATGGAGCTTAGTACAGTGTGTGTCGTAAGAGAGACGTACTTCGTACATACAACAGTATTATTCGGAATTCAAATCCAGAGCAGGTGTCAAGGGAAAGACATCGGAATGAAAATGTGATTGCTCTTATTCCTGGAATAACGAAATTTCCGAAATCTCGTGTTAGTAACATCGCTGATGCATTCTTGCTCTATATTCCATCTCCGGTTGAAAACATGATTCTCACATTTTCCAATGCATACGCGACATCAGTCTTGAGTCAAAATTGTACGCAAATTACATCAAATAAACTGCGTGCATTTATCGGAGTGCTGATTTTGGCTAAAGTTTACTGGTGATATTGTGTTGTTTTTATTATCCAAGTTCATATTATTCTACAAATACGACGTTTACGACGTGAGCATGAACTCCCCTAGTATAATATCATATAATTCTAGAAACGTGGTTTGGCAGTCAATATAATTGCATAATATGAAATTTGGTAAAGATATCTTCAGAAATAAAAAAGTTTTTCTAACAAAAACTTGCTTTTCGAACGGGCGTTCCAATGACAGCTGTCCGATAGAGTAGTCCAATTTCAACCAAACTCGAGAATGTGATTTGACTAAAGATACTATTGATTAGTGTGAAATTTGAAAGAGATATATTTAGAAATAAAAAAGTTCTTCTCCCAAAGACGAATTTTTGGACCAGTCGTTCTTATGGCAGCTATATGACATAGTGGTCCGATTCCATTGGTTCCGACATATATACAGCGTGCAATAGAAAGAAGGCTTTGTACAAAATTTCAGCACGATAGCTTTAAAACTGAGGGACTAGTTTGCATAGAACCAGACAGACAAACGGACAAAGCTTAATCGACTCGTCTCATCATACTGACCAACGCATAGAAGGAAGCACCTCTGACCATATAAAGTTTATAAATTTTTGTGTGTACGGAGTACATCTCTCTTACGACACACACTGTACTAAGCTCTATCATAGTCTCGAACCATCGATGACAAGTACCAACTGATTCTCGAGCCATCTGGGGTCTTCGTTGACGTTTTGGTGAGGTGTACTGTGAACTGAGATTTCAGCTTCGGAGCCAAAGGTTCATTACCCCGCGTGTAGTGGGCAATGATTCTTTGGCTTCGAGGCCGGAAGCTCGTTGGACCACTAACTCTACTTGTTAGCATTGGTTGTCATCATCTTGATGATGCGTGTATGATTCCCTGGGTAGGTTCGTGTAGAGCCCATGGATTTGCGCCTTTGTTCCGTGTTCCAGGCTTACACCTTCCCGATCCGAGGTTACTGATTGTCTCTAGTTCAGGGGAGTTGGAGTGCAGATCCCTATGGATTTTTTTTTCTCCAAAAGAGAGATCCATTGCCGCTGTGATGTGACTAGCCTTGCATGTTGGATCCCTGGTTGTTTGTGTGTTTTAGTTTCGGATTCGGTGTGTGTCTCGTGTCATTTAGTGTGAGTGTGTGGTATTTGGTTGTCCTGTGCTACGTTTGTGCTATGTCCTCATGTTCCTTCTCTTTTCTCCCTTCTTTTTTAGGAGTGTTGCTTCCGGTGATGTGTTCTGCGTATTTTTATGATCTGGTCAGTAGCGCGTTTACCTATGGGCTTATTGGGCTCAAGCCCCAGGGCGCCGCAGCGAAAGGGGCGCCACAGGCGGCGAAAGGAATAAATAAATAAATAAAAAAAAATAAAAAAAATTATGAAAACTAAGTTTAAATAGGCGTACGCAATAAAAGTTATAACGAGATAATTTGATACGAAGGTCTCCTTTGCAATGAGTTTTGTAAAATAAGAAAATTATTTTTTGAAATGTATAATCGTGGTACTCGATTATGTCGATTGTACGATTATATCAATTGAGTTGTGTTTATTTTGAATAATCATCGAATAATCTGTTAAGGTTCCTTCAGAGAACATAGATAAGAACATTTATTCAAGTAAAATACAAAACGGTTGATGATATTCTACTTATTTTATGGTGTTTTCAACTAGTCGCAAAATTCTCAAGCCCCTGGGCGCAAATTTTGAAAACGCGGCCCTGGATCTGGTCAGGGCTGGGTCCATTGTGGTCGTTGGCCTGCAGGATATTAACATCGAATTGGTGTCGCTTAATACGTTGGGCCATCATGAGAGATTCGTCAGGGCCGAACTGTCCGCGAAGGTTTGAAGGGAACCAGTTCTCGACTGCACGCAGTCCGGGCCGCTGTGGTGATGGACGGCTGCAGCGACAACAGGCGTAACGCAGCTGTCAATTTGACACAGTGATGTCCGACTACGGAAGTGCGGCAACCTTTTAGTTTCCGGGGCCCCGGCTGGGGGAATCACTTTTCACTCGGATTTTTGTCACTTTTCACTCGCGTCACTCTAAAAGTCGAGAATTTGCAAAAAAAAAAAATTTTTTTAATTTTTATTTTTAATTTTTGTTTTAAGTTTTAATTTTTTTTTTATTTTTAATTTTTTTTTCATAATTTATACTGAGTGTTTGGAATATTGGAGGCATGGAAAATTGAAATATTCGCAAATCCCCTTGCGTGGGCTCCGCTCGCTGCGCTCGCTCCGCGCTTAAGGGATCGCAACCCTCAATATCGCACAAACATGAACGCTCGCTTCGCTCGCTCTGCGTGCAACAGCGTTTTGATCAGTTTTAAACACACCAAACACTCAGCATAAATCATTAGAACAAGAAAATAAGGAAAAAAATTAAAAAATTAAGATTAAATATAAAAAAAAATTAAAAAAAATATAAAAATTAAAAAAAAAATATTTTTTTTTTTTTGCAAATTTGAGAGTCTTAGGGTGACGCGAGTGATAAGTGACAAAAAATCCGAGTGAAAAACGATTTTTTCACCCCGGGCCCCGGAAACTAAAAATACCCCCTTTTGAATCTATTAAGCTAAAATTTTGTACAAAGCCTTTTTATTGCACGCTGTACCAACGGAATCAGACCACTACGTTATATAGCTGCCATAAGAACGGCCGGTTGAAAAGCCCGTCTTTGTGAGAAAAATTTGTTTATTCTTAAAGACATGTTTCTCAAATTTCATACTATTCAATAGTATCTTTTGCTAAATCAGCTTGCAATTTAATTGAAATTGGACTACTCTATCATATAGTTATCATAAAAACGATTACTCCAAAAGCTAGTTTAGAAACACTTTTCTATTTCTGAAGATTTCTTTACCAAATTTCATATTATTCGATCATATTTACCGCGAAACCACTTAGGTTGAAATCCGACTCAGTATTTCATATACCTTCAGTGAACAGTGAAATCGGAACAAGTTTTACTACTAATTTCAAAGTGGCAAATGCACCATAAATCAAAACAAAGGCATGATGGTATCACACACGGCAATTAAATTAAATAAAAAAAGCTGCAATTTAACGCACAACTGGCAGCACCACCAAACTACCACCAAGAATCTCGTTCTTCTTCAATTCATCCGTCACAGATCGCATGTGCTGACTAAAAAGTCGAGCCCCCATATCCGCTGAAACACAGTCGTCGCCTGTGAATCATCTCGTGTTCTCGTGCCCAGCTGATGCGACCATTCCACACAGTCGTGCCAAGGACGGTCGACTAAAAGTTGCTTTCAACTGGCCACCGATTCAGCATTCAACTCACTCGTCAACTCAGCTCCAATTAGACTTGTCACAGTTGTGCTCGGATTCTCATTGGATTTGTGTTGGGGCGAATGTTGGTCCGCGTTCGGCTCGAGGAAAACGTGCAGATTTCTAGTGAATTTTCCCGGAAAATACATTTCTTGGCAGACGCGGTGAAGTTTCTCAAATCGGTTTTTGCAGTGAATGAAGGGCACGCGACGGTAAAAGACGGTGGCAAGTAGCACGAGTACGATTTCGCATAACCTTAGGTGACATTGAACATTTCGGTGGACGAGTTTTTCGTTGCTCCTGTTGTGTGTATCGCTTGGCTGAAGACGGCTCTGATTTCCGCCTGTGACTCCGGTCCGCCCTGTGTAACCCCGCGTTTCACTTTCAGACGTCGTCCTCGTCCGCAAGGAGGATCCACGGAGTTAGAATTTTGCCGTCCTATTAGTCTCGCTCGCAAACTTTGGCTCGGCGGCTAGTTCTAGTTTTTCGGCAGCAGCGGCAGATGAGTGCGGTGCGGTTCTAAAAAAAGATTGCGCGAGTGATTACGCTTGATCATAGCTTAGCGAAAAATTCAAAGTGTGATTACTGTTGCCCCCTAAGCGCATTGTTGTAGTACGTTTAGTGAAGTGTTGTTGATTGGATTGCGAGCGCGCAGCAGACAAAATTCCACCACCCGAAATGGCTAAGGACGAAGAGGACGATCTATTGCCCGACAAGGATGCCGCCAAGGGATTCTATGCAAAATATGAGCCCAAGGAGATCCTAGGAAGGTAAGGAGATTGTTGGCGAAGGGTTTGCGCTAATTACGAAACGCTGCGGCGCGGGACGAAATGTAAGAAGTCATCGGATCGATCACCGACCGATTGATCGTCACCATCAATGAAATTTGACATTTCGCGACCCACTGTTGACGTTTGTATTTTTAACTCGATGTCGGTGTAGGGCTGCCAACGCGTCGCGATTGGTGATTGTTTGGTAATAAAATTCAGATTAATAATAATTGATTCCCCGGCGTTTGGGAACATAAGATTTGGAGCGTGTATTAAAGCACGTGGAACGCTTTCAATTTATCAAATAAAAAAAAAAAATAAGAAAACGACGATCGACGGGAATTTCTAGATCGATGTCAAATCAACGACGAGCCATTCATTTAATTCGATTTTGGGTTATTCTCGAGATAATTGATTTCAATTTTAGTCATTTTAGTTTTTTGTTTGCTCGAAAATCGTTATATATCGCCTAGAAACAAACCGAAATACTAAAAAAAAATTAATGAAAATAGATAAATAATAAATAAACAAATAAATAATAATCTTAATAAATAATAAAATAATAACTCCATATGGGAGAAACAAACCATGGAAACAAGAAGCATGGCAAACAGAAGACGGGCTGTCGGAGGGAGCCGCGACCTCCGGCGAGAGCTTCCCCTCTGAACAAGAGGGGCAGTCGCCAGTGGCGAATGGGCGTACGGGCGTGCGCCCCCCCTAATTCGAAGGAGGCCGACTGCCGCGAGTGCATCTGGACGAAACGGTAGAACGGGGACTGCTCCAGCAACAGCGAGGAGCCTTTTCTCCTGTGGCTACTGTTTTGCCTGACATTCAGGCGACTACAGTTGCAGGCTCGTGTATTTATTATTATTATATTCTGGGGGATAGCCGAAGCAGACCACTAACGTTTGGGTCCCTTTTCGCCCCCCTCCCGGTCATTAGTGGCTTCCAGATGTCGACTGATAGTTGTCGACCCCTTTCTTCATCACTGAGTCCCGTGTTATTGCTAGCATTTCCATCTTCATCATCCCCGATTTTCATCTTTGCCAGATGAGCCTTAAAATTACCATGCCCTGTGACCAAGGCAGTTATCCAGCTTAGGGTACTCCGTTTATAACTGAGTACCTTTCTCGCTTCCCTGCATAAAGGGCTGGTCATTGCATTCCGAGCTTGTTTGCAAGTGACTAGCTCCTGCCATCATTGTTGATGCATAGAGTCCATCCACTCCCCAACCTTCGCTCCAATCATGCCGTTCCCCAGAGCAACTCTGGGTTCTGGGCCAATGAAAGTTGCTGCAGATCCCTGTTTTGCTAGGGCATCCGCCGCCTCATTTCCTGTTGCACCTATGTGTCCTTTTACCCACATCAGCGTAACCTCATTTTCTGAGGCACACGCGTTGAGCTTCCGGACGCACTCTAGTACCAGTTTAGAGTTTATGTTCGTCTGTTGCATGCGTTTGATCACCGATTGGTTGTCCAGTGCAATAAAGATTTTCTTCCCCCGCACCTGACCTTCAAGCAGGTGGTCCAAAGCATGCAACAAGCCAAGCGTCTCTGCCTGGTATACGGACACATACTCTCCTAGACTAAGCGCACATGCTAGGTTTAGCTCTTCAGAGTAAACCCCCGCCCCCGCTTTACCGTCCATTAAAGAGCCATCAGTAAAAATGCTGATGTCATTGTACATACACTCATTGTGTATGTTTCCATCTGCAATGTGAGTCTTGTGTAGTCTTTCAACTACCCTACGTCTACTAATGCCTTCTATCGGCATTAGAGTCTCCCTGACCTCATCATGAATAATGTCTCGGAAGCTCTTATGACCGCTGCTAGTTCCAAAGCGATGCCACATGGTATCCCTTTCCATGCGTATTGCCGAAAGCGCCGCTGTTTTCTTTATAAATAAGTCCAACGGCGGCAGTCCCAGCAATGCCTCCATTGCTCGCGTTGGTGTGCTGCGCATTGCACCACATATGCTTACGCAAGCTATCCTTCGTACCCCATCCAGCTTCTGCTTTGTGGTATTCTGCATGGCTTTTGGCCACCATACCACTGATGCGTAGGCTAGAATGGGTCTTACCATCATTGTGTAAATCCAGTGTGTCGCTTTAGGTGAAATTCCCCACCTACGAGCACACACTCTCTTACATTGATGCAAAATCCTTTTCGCTTTTCGGATCTTTTCATGAACGTGAACATTCCAAGTTAGTTTCGCATCTAAGGTAACTCCTAGATGCTTCACTTCCTTGGACACCTTAATTTCCGAACCAAAAAGCCGTAAGGGAGTTATCTCTATGTCTTTCCTCTTACGAGTAAAAATCATAGTGTTTGATTTACTAGCGTTTATGGTTAGCTCTTGCTCATTACACCATTCTTCGGTTACTTTGGAGAGCTTGTCCCATGCAACCTAGAATTGTGTCCATGAACTTTGCACTGACCGTAAGTGCCAAGTCATCGGCGTATCCTACAGTGTGTACGCCCATCGAGTCCAGCTTCCAGAGAAGACTGTCCACAGTGATGTTCCATAGTAGAGGCGAGAGAACACCTCCTTGTGGGCATCCTCGGACTACTTTACCCCGTATTCTGTCACATCCACTGCTAAGATTTACCGCCCTCTGCTTAAGCATAGAGTCGATCCACTTAATTATAATATAATCAACCCCCCGCTCAGTCAGGGCGTTCCTTAGTTTGGTAAAGGAATTTTATCAAAAGCACCCTCTATATCCATAAAAGTAGACATAGCGATCCCGCCATTGTTAATCTTATAGCACTTTTGACTCCATTTGGAGTTATTATCCTCTCAGCTTCTTGTTGATTTACCCCACCAGTTGCCTTGTTAGTTTGGGCCCATGGTTGGTTGGATTTGAAACTTCCAGGAAAATGTACCTCCATCAGCGCCTGCAACGTTTCTTCCACTGTTTCTGTCATGGAACCATCATCTTTGCGTATCAGCCCGATTTTCGAAGCAGTGTCTTTCGATATCATCTTCTGTAATCTGCATACTTCCGACGTATCCTTCATGCTAGAGCAGAATTCCCTCCACGTATTTCGTTTCCGAAGACGTAAGGTTCTTTTCAGCTCCCTCTTTTTATCCTTGTATAGTTCCGAAGAGTGAGAGTCTCTCTCCCTCATGTAACGGTTAAAGGCTTTCCTTGTCTCTTTTTTCATAGACTCCAGTTCCCTACTCCACCATGGTGTTGGATCCTTTTCGTCCACTACTGTGGAGGGACAAGCGTGTTCGAAAGAGCGATTAATAGCGGAGTTCAGTTGTTCCACTGTTCGCTCTATCTCGGCCGTATTCCGAGGTATTCCGTCTTGAATATCCTCGACTTGTTCCAATAAATATGTCTCGTACTTAACACGATCAGTATTTTTTGGCACTCTTATACGTTTGCGTTCGCTACTCCGTTTTCTGCCACAGAATTTCAAACTGGATAGCCCTGTGATCAGACATGGTTAGCCTGTCCACCACTCTCCAATTCTGAACTCTGTCAAGCATATTAACAGAGCTTAGGGTAATGTCGATCACCTCAGCCCTTCGTGCATCCACGAAGGTGGGAGCGACCCCCTTGTTTACTACCAGCAGATTGTACCTTTCCACCAATTCTAGCAGCTGCTGTCCTCTGATATTGTCATCTGTGCTGCCCCACACAGTGTTGTGCGCATTGGCATCACAGCCTATGATCAGGGCCATATCTCTTTCTTTACAATATCTTACCAGATTTTCTACTTTCTCTGATGGAGGTGGTTCTGGTGCATCATAAGGGAGATATGCTGATGCAATTAGGAATGATCCTGCACCACTGCCGATCATTACTACCGTAAGATCAGGCGAGCAGAGATGCATCATTTGTACTGCACGTATTCCATGATGCACCAGGTTGCATGTCCTTATTTTACCGTCCACCTGTGCATGGTACAGATTTGCGGTTTGTCGTGACAAACCCCTAATTTTGTTTTGTAAAATCCAGGGTTCCTGTATCAAAGCTGTGTCCAGTTTCTCTTCATCAAAGCATCTCGTCATCATCGCTGATGCCGCTTTACTGTGATGAATATTCAGCTGGCACACAGTTAGTGTTTCTTTGTGCTGTCGGTAGTCGGTAGGTTAGTGCGTTGAGGCATCAGTTCGATGTATTCTTCCTTCCAGTCATGGGTTCAAAGCCCGCCGTGACAAGGTTGGTTTCCTAGCTTTTTGCCGATTGAATGAAAATATCAAGTGATTCACCGCATGGACAATTTGTTTTAACCGTTTCAATAGATCATTTCTCATCCATTCGGGATATTTTGAAATTCATCTAAAAAGGTGTGAAAATAATATCCGCACAGAAAGTATTTATTTACACCGAAAAAAACCTGTCGTAACGGCACACTAAATAGGTGAATTTTCGCTAGGTATTTTTTTTACTGTGAACAAACTATGAGATTCATATACTCATCGTTTTCTATTTATTGCGAATTTATCGAAGATAAAATTGAGGAACTGATATCGTGACGTTGCAAGTGGGAGGGAGGGTAAAATGGCGGAATATCGTCTTGGCGATATATTTGAATTGAATTTGTATCGCAATTCTTTTACATATAGGATATCCCCTAGCAATGAAAAATGGGTAAATATATCGTATAGAAGATAATTGCCATCCTATAATCAAAGGTGACTTATGTTCCAAATAGTACGAATTTGTTTGCTGGGCTGTACCATTTTCTCCCGAATATTTTTAAATTTCGCGAGTTTTTAAGCGAAAAATAGGCGCTCTCTCGCCGGTTTTAGGCGGGAAATGGGAGATCTCTCGCGTTATATGTTATGCCGGATCTGGCAGCACTGCATGTGGCCCAGTTGACGTCTCGTTGGCATAAACTAGTTCCGGAGATTGCAGTTGCCAGCATGCACCTCCTGCTTCCTCATTGCCCCACCCCGCAACACAGGGGAAGACAACACAAACATCCATGGTAGTCAAACATGAGACTGTTGCCTCTACGCACTGAGATACCGGTCGCACGTTTTCAATTCGTCTGTTGATCATTCGACTCTTTAAACTTATACTTTTGTTGCTGCAGCTAATCGTTTATCCTCCAAAAATACTTTCACGACTGATAAGATTTCTTTTGGGAAATCTGACGCGCCTGATAAGATTTAAAGAAATACTTCTTCTTAATTTACAACTGAACGTCACACATATCACGTATCGGCATTGACTGCAACTCTCGTGCATTTGGCATTGCTACTTCTAAATTATTTCGATTGCATAATAAATAATAATAACATGGCAAATTGCACCACACCCCATATCTTGTACGATACCGGTTCTTGATGATTCAAAACGGCAAATGCGAACGAGCCCCCTCAGTAAAGTAAAGTTAAGCCCCTAATCACACATACATACATGTGTCGCAGGAGAACAAACCGCACAATTGGCTTCAATTCCGATTGATTGGTTGTCAATTTATGAGCATGACCATGCCAAGATTTTCTTATTCTTTGCCACTTTTTTTCATGAGTGTTTAGTCAATCGATGGCGTCTGCGCATTTTGCCTCCCAATTGAAACCATTTGTGCAATTTTTTTTACGCAGCTGTTTCTAGCTGTGAATTCAGTGATCTTACAGTTGGTCTAAAGTTTTGTTTCTTCTATAAACTTTTTGGCAATTTTAAAAGGCGTATTGTTAGTGGCAGAATGCGTAAATATTGCCAAAATTCGTTCACAAAAAAAAAAGGAAAATATAGATCTGGGAATTTCTTAATTGGCTAAATTTGCAAAGGATGGGTTTTTTCCATTATTCGAGCGTCGTGTTTTTGTGTGTGCAAGTTTCAGTAATTGTATTCTACAAGATCATATTAATCATACTCTAGTTCATACTACTTTACAGCATGCCTACTGGAAGGGAATATCGGTGGATATTGCGTTACAATCTTTGGTTAGTTGCATTCAGAGGTCTCTTGGCTGTAAAGAATACACCTTAAGATAGGATAAACTTTAACTAGACATTGAGAATCCGCAGAGTGGAGATCCCCTTTACATCTCATGTTCATCGATTTCGATAAGGCGTTTGACAGCGTTGACTGGGAATATATCTGAAGGGCTTTACGTAGGAGAGGCATATCAGATAAAATATTTACAAAATCAAGGAGTCCTACCAGGGAGCCTAATGTCACGTCTTACGCAAGGGTAAGCCATCAGATCCAAGGCTGCGTTTTCACACCTATACTGTTTTTAATTGCCAGTGATGATGTAAGAACACCAGAACAAAGGTATAAGATGGAAGTTGTTCAAATACCTTCAACACCTAGACTATGCTGACGGTCTTCTATCAAATAAATCGGATCAATTAGCTCAAATGCCTGATGCTCTGCATTGCGAAAGCTGTAATGCGGGGCTTAAAATCAACGCTGCCAAGTCTAAGTACTTGAGCTTGGATCCTGGAAGGCAAAGCGGGAATTGTGTTTCGGGGGAGGCAGTCGAGAAAGTTGACAATTTTTGCTTCCTCGGTGTAGTTACAGCAGATGGTGGAGCGGATGCTGATGTAAAGTCTCGCATCAACAAGGCTCGAGCAGTTTTTTCAGTTTGACTCCTTTCTGGCAAAACAACAAGATTTCCATATGCAACCAACTTCGGATCTTCGAAACCAACGTAAAATCAGTGCTTTTATTTTATATGGCTGCTTAACTTGGAAGGTGACCAGAAAGATAACAACTAGATTGTAAACTTTTATGAACCAGTGTCTACGGCGCATCCTACACATACGGTGGCCGGAGGTAATTTCTAACGACGACCTCCTTACTATTACTGGTCAGGACAGGATAGACACTTCCATTAAAAGGTGAAAGTGGCAATGGATAGGTCACACTCTCCGAAAAGGGCCGAACAACATTGTTCAACTGGCCTTCGATTGGAACCCGCAGGGAACCAACGCAAGTCGCCGTGTTGGACGACCTAGTAACACCTGGAGAAGATCAGTTAAGAGAGAGGGTGCCTTAATAGGCAAGTTGTGGAGTGAGCTGAAAGCGATGGCGATGAACAGGACGAGGTGAAAATGGCGTGGCTAATACCCGTGGGGCACAGGGTATTAGGGGTTAACAGGAACCAAAGAGAAAGAGAGAGACATTGAGAAAATGGGCCTATAGTGTGATAATAGGCCGTATGAATAAAAATCTTAATTTTTGAGCATTTACTCACTATAGCCAAAACGTTGAGTAAAGTACAGTCTTAAAGTACTTACTCAAAAGTGTATGCTAAAAGCTACACTCACCGTACTCAACTTCGAATTTTCGAACTAAGTAAATGCTCACTAACCAAACGTCAAATCCCACACAGAAAAAACAACATCCGGTATCCGATGTGTGTCTGGAATGCGTTCTAACTTCATGCGGCATGTTTTAGACCCGCCATAGACGGTGCGATCCATCGTCAGATCGATCTGACGATGGATCGCCACAAAATATCTGACGATCGAAATTATATGGAACTGTCAAAAAAATCGTCAACGATAGTCACATACACTGTGCGATCGATCTGACGATCACAATATCGTCAGATCGATCTGACGACGGATTGCATCGTATATGGGGGGCTATTACGCCCCATCTACAATTTTCGTTGCGCTTTGAGTTTAGAATTCATTTATAGATAGATCAACAAATTGCTATTCGTCTTAGTGTCACCATACACTGTCGAACTCGAACACGAACCTAGTACAAGTGGACCGGTTTTCTTCACACCTATGTGAAGTGTATGTGTGTGTCAGAGGACATTTGTACCAGGTTCGAGATCGAGTTCGACAGTGTATGGTGACACTTAGATACGTTTTTCCATACGGAAAACTGCTGATTTCTGGGAAATTCCGGTCATTAAAATATCAAAGTATCGATTTGAGCATCCTATTGACCAGAATCAGCATTTTTTAAGTAAATACTCACTAACTTTGTTTTTATTCATACCAAATCTCATGTTTAAATACCAAATACTCAGAACTGGCATTTCGCTAAAGTTTTGTCATATCAGTGTGAGTATTTACTGAAAAATAGTTAAATTTGAGCTTAATGAGTAAATACTTTGAGTATTTGCTTTTTATTGATATGGCCTATTGTCGGGGGACCAAACTGATTTTATACACTGGCGCCCAATGTGGGATGATTGGTCGTCTCATGCATAATAAGCAACACACCTCCACAAAATCAATAAAATTTGCACACCTCACAGATGTGTTCCTATGTTTACGAATTTTCAAGCTTTATAAATCCGTTCTACGATTCCACGCAAAATTTAGATAACGCATTGATAAGAACTAGACAAGATTAGATATTCGTGAGAGTGGAAAAAAATGTTACGGTTCCACTAATAACTTGTTATCATATTGGATGCATTTTTTCATTCATGAATTGTGTGGAAAGTAAATATTTTATAATATATTACCATAAATAGAGAGATTGCAATTTTGAATAAAAAAACATCTATAAAAAACTGTGTCAGGCTCAGCCAATAATGCACAGCTCTTCTGTACTCTTGACAGACAATTTTAGATATTTGGGTGTCACTTTTTGCAGTAAATTGTTCTGAGCGCGGAACACCTTAGAGCTGTTTCAGACAAGGCGATAAAAGGACTGTGGATAGGCAGGACATAAGCAACATTTGACGGAACAAAACAGGTCGATTGGTTCTCCACCATTGAAGCAAAAAAATATCAATTGTCACACTGAAAGCGTGCGATCTCTCGCTACGTCATCCAAACATCCAAACTAGCATGCCTCTGGAGTACTTGGTGAAATCCATTTTGGAACCATTAATTGACAGCATAGATATAGTATATATTGAAAGATAGGAAATAGGCACATAGTGGGGGTAAACATTTAAATATCGAGTTATGGCTGACATATTCGCGTCTGCGCAGTGAAACTCGCACAATACGTATTAACATTTGGCCCAGGGGCCCGAGGAGCGAGGGACCAAATGCTTCGTAAATATCAAAATTGTGGCTGAGTGGCCGATGGCGTCACGACATTTACCGAACGTATAGCGACCGCGTGCAAAGGGTACCAGTGCGCATGCGCGAGTTGGTTCGAAAATAACCTGAAGTACAGAGTGGGGATAGTACTATTACCGATCTGTTTAATATATATCTATGATTCACAGCGACAACATGGAACAGAGAGAACTAAGTGGTTCAAAGATGCAGGAGAAAACCTAGGCAGGAATATTGGGTCCATGCCATCGTATTTCTATTAGCCCTGATAGGTTATCAATTGCCTTGACCCCTCCAGGGGCATGGACGCGTCAACATCTCTAGCATTTCTATGCCTTGTTGAGGTTTTGATAGCGTATCTACTTTTCGGAAGTGCAGTTGTTAGCATGCACCTCCTATCCGCGCCGTCTTTATACTGACAAGCTCGGAGCACTGTGAGAGTTCTATTAGTACCCACAGTCAGTTTTTGATTGCGCCGAGATTTGAACTCCGAGATTTAGATTAGTAACGTAGAGCGGTGACCGAACGACCACGGCCATCGAGCGCGACGAAGGGGTAATGTTTTTATTGGCTTAATCGCTTCAGATGAGTCACATCATGACTATACTTCTTCCACGGTGGAAGTGTGTGTTCCGAGAAACCCGCAAGAAACCGCGCAAAAAATGCTCTTTCTGTATGTACATATCTTGTAACGGATGGTTTGGTGGGCATCCGGAGATGCTCGTGGGAATGGAGCCGAAGGTTGCATAATAACCCCTCAACGAGCTAAGCAGCGGCCTATGCTTGCTGTAATTCAGTTCGAGACGTGGGCGGGGTTTTCGCCGCTTGTTGCCCCTATCCTTAACGTATTAACAAAAATTCATAAGCCTGGGGAAGACAACACAAACATGGGAGGCAAAAGTTAGGAATAGTAAAAAAATGCGGCGATAAGGATGGAATGGTTGGCAGACTGCGCAGATGCCCTCGCTCTCGCATCAGAGTTCGAGTGTAATGGGACCCTCGGCCTCTGCTTTCGTACCACTGGCAAATCACTACTCATCAGGTGCTGTCTTCAATCTGGCGATGAAAGCAGCACGGCCAGACCAGAATATGGTTCATATAAACTTCACCAGTACGGTCAACATGATTAGTCCAGCGGGGTTAGCACATAAACCATTCATGATCAGTTAATTTGATACGCTTGGTAGCCGTCAAGCCACGGTCACCACTCTACGATGCTTTATCTAGAGAACATGGGTTCGATCCCGGCACATTCATAAAAACTGCCTGTGGGTATTATTAGAACTCCTACAGCGCTCCAAGCTCATCAGTAAAAGACGGCTCTGATACGAACCACCCACTGTCGATCTCGAACTCGAACACGAACCTGCTACAAGTGGACCGGTTTTCTTCACATTTATGTGAAGTGTGTGTGTGTTGCAGAGGACATTTGTACCAGGTTCGTGTTCGAGTTCGATATCGACAGTAGGTGGTGACACTAATGCAAGAGATGTTGACGCGCCCATTCTCCTGGAAGGGTCAAGGCAATTAACATTTCTAGCAGGTATGGGTTGAGTTTGGATGATGTTCTGGTGCACGTTTCGTTTGAATTTCAGGAGGTCATAATTACCGGCGGAAAAACAGAGCGGAAGACTTGAGTGATCAGCGATGCATTTCAAGAATGTGTACTTAATTACTAAGCCTACGGCTATGTCTACAAGTTATTCATCATTCGGATGTCAAGAGGGATTTTAGATTTTACATGAATGCGCTTGGACTCCGGAAAATCCTATATTAAAATCATAAATTAGGTCGCACGTTTTGAAAGTCAGGGAAAAATGGGACAGAATGACAACGCGAATCGTTTTAAGTATTTGAAATTTGTTGTTTATTTGTTTTTTGTTTTTATTCGATAACGAAAATAGGCTGCTGGGTGTAGGAATTTGAGGAAAAAATAAACATACACTTGCAAATTTGTCATGTAATGGGATCAATTGGTATTTTGTTTTATAAATTAGGACACCTTCGACATACTTTTAGCATCTGATCAGATCTGATCTCCGATACAACCATCTTGGATCATCGCGGATTGTTTCTAACGAGTGCGAGGTGTGGAAATGATTCTAACCTAAAGAGATAGAGTGTCTTCTTGAATTAGTGTCCTAACCATTTTCCACCCAAACAAATGTCAGACAATTGACGTAATATGTTTTATATCAAATCGGAAATTCGAAAACAGATTACATCATTGAGTGCGAATGTCGGAAAAATTTGTTTGACACTTTATTTACATATTCTCGCATAGATCTGATTGAATTATAAATCTGACGTGAAATTGAGAGGAAAATAAAAGTTTTCCGTTTTATAAAAAAAATTAAAAATAAAATCCAGCACTGACCGTACAAAGCAGAGTTCATTGCAAAGCTGAGGAGTATTTTTTAAAAATAACCGAGCGTTCTTTTATGAAGAGATCATTTCGATTTCAGTACAATAACACTGGCAGGTGCATCTCGCGTGATCGTATCGTATGCCGACAGATTTCACTAAACGCAAATTCATTAAACAAATTTGAAGGGGTTAAAGTCTACGATGAAATAAAATCGAGGGGTCTTGATGGATTCAAATAAATTAAAATACATATTCAGAGCGAGATCTTTAATATGTAAATATATATATAAATAAAAATTCTAAAAGAATGTTTTGTTGTTGATAATATCCGTTTAATTTGGACTTTGTTTTATGAATTTTGAAAGAGTTTTCTTTCTTGTTCTTCTGTGCCATTCGGGAAGTGGACTTATAGTCTACATGTGCAGTTTCCATGGAACAAAGTCTTTTAGTCAGGGAAAACGACACAAGGTCACTGGTCTCATGGTCGATCAGCAAATAATTTAATCTAATATTTAGATGTTTTGTTTGAAGACAATTTCTCGAAAATGTATACGTTCGCAAGATTACGAATATCGAATACGAAACAATAGATTTTATTCTTTGTTTTAATTGCTCAGAATCAACAATTCTTCTTAATAAAATTGGTCAATTTCAAGCTTGTTTATAATTTTACTGGGACCCAACAATATTGTCCAAACAATAACTTTAGACAAAGAAAAATTTTCTAATTAACAAAGAAGCCCCTGAAGATGCCACAAAGTCGTAACGTTGGGCCCCAATAAAATCTTAAACAAGCTGGAAACTAAGCAATTTGATTAAGAAGAAAATCTTTTACAATATATTTGCATTCAAATTATATAATAGATTTTTGCTAAATACGCTTCGCTAATATCTTTCTGACTCTGTAGTACGCTCCCTCCAAAGTTAAATTATTTAATTTGGTTCCAATTACTCAATTTGAAATCGATTCAGTTGCGATTAGGATGATTATGAGCTACAAATAATTCGGATGTGTAATGGACGGTTTGGTAGACATCCGAAGATGCCCGTGGGGACGGAGCCTAAGGTAGCATAAGGACCGTGAAGGTCGAGCTGTGCCATCTGGCGAAGAAAAAGCCCTTCAACGAGCTAAGCAGGAGAAAGAGAAACATATACTGCACTGCATCTCCCATTATTCAGATGATCAACAGACTTCAGAGAATCACGAAGATAGCAGAGGTGCAACACTGCATTCCTTGCAATAATTCACCCATGATCTCTGAAAACTGTTGAGATCTCAATAGTAGAAATATGCAATACTAGGCAATCAAAAGTTCGTGGAAGGACAATCCTGACAAACAGAAACAGGGCTCCTTCGCGCTTTGTCCGGATACAGATGAAATTCCAAATGCCGGTAGTTCAAAGCATTGATGGATGCCTCAGGTACGTGGCTAAACCATAAAAGACAAACACAAGACCAGGATCGCCTTGTTTAACAGAATCTAAATGGATAAAAGGATTAACTACTCTATAGGGGGATGGGGGTGCTACAGAGGAAGGCACAGTTAATTGCAGGGAATATACGTCCTAAGACTTAGAGCAAGTAGCCTTAATGTGCTTGTCTGGATACATATCGTTGGAAGGACTAAAAATAAACCTGATGAGGTCGTTTTCAGTCCTGCACTGTATCAAAAATGGGCCCCACGTTGGGCGCTAAATATGTAATGGACTGTTTGGTGGACATCCGAAGATGCTCGTGGGAATGGGGCCTAAGGTAGCATAGGGACCGTAGCTGTACCATCTGGCGAAGAAAAAGGCCCCTCAACGAGCTAAGCAGCGGCCTATGCTTGCTGTAGCTCAGTACGGGAGACGTGGGTGGGGTTCTCGCCGCTCGTTACGCCTGTCCTTTACATATTAATAAAAATTCATAGGCCTGGGGAAGACAAGACAAACAGGGGAGGTAAAAATGGGAAATAAAAAGAAAATGGGGCGATAAAGATGGAATGGATTCCCTCGCGCTCGCACCGGGGTCCGGGTGTAATGGGACCCTTGGCCTCTGGCTTCGTACCACCGACAGACCACTACTCATTAGGTCCTGTCTTCGATCTGTCGGTGGAAGCAGCACTACCAGAATATGGTTCATTACCGATGCTGCAGTTGCTAGCATACACCTCCTAACCGTATAGCCTTATTTTACTGACAAACTTGGAACGCTGTGGCAGTTCTAATAGTATCCACAGATAGTTTTTTTTTATTTTATTATCGTGCTGGCGAAATCCCCTAAACTGTAGATTCAAGCATCGTAAAGTAGTGACTGAGACCTCACGGCTACCGAGCGTGTCTCTTTTAAAGATCTGACGACCTAAATGAAGTATCTTAAATGTTGGTCGGCTTCATCACTTCATTGTCAGCTGTAGCTGGTTTGACGAAGGACGGGGCTATAGTTATTGAGTCTAAGCCCGGTCACACACTGTCGAGCACGAAGTCGAATATGCACGTGGTACAAGTGCAGAATTTTCTTCAGATTTGTGTGAAGTGTGTGTCTGTGTCTTGAGCCACTCGGAGAACACTCGTGTCATGTTCGTGTTCGAGTTCGAATTCGACTTTGCACCGCCGGACTTAGGAGTACCACAAACAGACCCAATGGTTGTCTACGTGTGCTTTGTTTATCATCTACTATTACTACTACTCTCGTATAGCGGACTACTGCGTTACTTTATTGAAAAAGTTAGTTTTTTGCTTTCACTTGTTGTGGCTGATCCAGCGGGGGCTGTATCATTAATCCCAGTGACGACGAGTTTTGGGTATCTTGAACATTTTTTTTTGATCACGGGTAGAGAAGTATGAGGTGGAATTCCCTAATCACATGGGCGACATGGAACAGTTGACGCGCTATGCTCCACAAGAAGTTAGGGCAATTGAGAGAGAGAGATACACCATCCGGAATTCCTGTCCTGAAAAAATGATCTGGGCTCGGCCTTGAGGAATTCCGGATCGTATATGACCGTTTCAGGCGGCTAGATAGACCTTTCAGGCGGCCGGATGGATAATCGTTCCCGCTAGGCCTCCACAACACACGTTCCGCAATTTCTCTACTGAAAAACTGATCAGGCCTGGCCTTGAGGAATTCCGGATCGTGAATGGCCGGTTCTGGCGACCTTCGTTACACTATTTAACATAACGTGAACGGATTACCGTTGAGAGAGCAACCGTAAACTCCAAAAATAACTAAATTAGGCGACAGAATACGGATAGTAGCACTGAGCAAAGAGATCTTTGATCTGATTTGCGTAAGTACGCATTTAATAAAAAAAAGTCAAGTCAGTACAAAGAAAATTCGTATGTAACATCTTTTATTCAGTACTCGTACAACGCACATTATTTTAAATTGGCACAACTCAATTTATTTTGTATGTTTATTTCCCTTTGTTAAGTGCAATTGTAAGTAACATATGCTTTAGAGATTACATATAAGAAGACTTTTTGATTGAATAAGTGAGAATGCTATATATAGTATAACTTATTTTATATGTGCATACACGTCAAAAATATTTGATATATTTTTTTTTTTCATTCAATATTAATTGGTCTAAATATACACATCCAATATCATGTACGTGAATTGGCCGGCCAGGTCGTGCGACTTAACGTCCTTTATGCTAGCCAGGGCTTCTTCGCGCTCTGACCGGACACCGAAGATTCGCTAAATGCCGGTGATTAAGAGCATTTATGGAGGCCTTAGGTACGTAGCTAAACCATAAAAGACAAACACAACACCAAAATTGCCTTATTTAACCGATTCTAGAAGAATAAACTACTCTGTAGGAAAGATGGGGGTGGTACATAGGAAACCACAGCTGCTTGAAGGAAAAATACGTGAAGTAAGGTGGCTAAATCCTAAGACTTAGAGCAAGTAGCCTTAATGGGCTTCTGGGGATGCATAACGGTGGAAGGAGCAAAAAGGAACCCGATGAGGTCCTTTTGAGTCCTGTTCTTTACCAGAAATGGGACGCACGTTGGGCGCAAAATATATAATAGACGGGTTGGTGGGCATCCGAAGATGCCTGTGGCGACGGAGCCTAAGGTAGCATAATGACCGTGAAGGCCGTGCCATCTGGCGAAGAAAAAGGCCCATCAACGAGCTAAGTAGTTGCCTATGCTTGCTGTATCTCAGTTCGAGAGACGTGGGCGGGGTTTTCGCCGCTCGTTGCCCCTGTCCTTTACGTATTAATAAAAATTCATAGGCCTGGGGAGGACAACACGAACAGGGGAGGCAAAAATGGGGAATAATAAAAAAATGGGGCGATAAGAATGGAATGGTTGGCGGACGGCTCAGATGTCCTCGCGCTCGCATCGGGGTCTGTGTGTATTGGGACCCTCGGCCTTTGGTTTCGCACCACCGACAGATCACTACTCATCAGGTGCTGCCTTCGATCTGACGGTGGAAGCAGCACTACCAGAATATGGTTCGTTACAGGTGGTTCATTTGAATTAGTAGAATGGTAGGAAAGCAAATAAATTTGTTCTCACTTGGCCAAGCTATAGGCCAGTCAAATTAAGCCAATTTTGAGACTTTTTAATAATAATGAGGGAAATATCTGGAAATAATTTTAATCCCTTCTATAGATACTGAGTACATGGAAACTGAGTTTGCACGGTCGTAGAAGGTGAGCTTAACTTTTGGAGGGCGAAAATCCGAGAAATTTGAGCCCTTTTTTTAATATTATCATTATAAATCCTGAACGGTGCCTCGGGTCGAAAAACCTTGCGGGAGTAAATTAAAGAACGTTGAATTCTGCGTTCAATGCACTGCTCAAAGTTGAAATTCGGTTCAGTAGCGTAGTCAAAATCGATAGTCAAAAAATGACAATTTTCGAGGCTCCCGGGAAAAATCACACTTTTTCACTTTTCAAGCTCACAGATCTTTGCAACGGATCCTCCAAATGGAACAGCTTGTCTGTAAAAGTTGGGGACAATTTGATTGCGAGCCTAACGTGGCCAATATTTTTCAATTCGGGCCATTTTTAGAGTAGCTATGAGCGAAAACTCAAAAATGAATGCTCATCATAAATGCCTTAAAAGCTCTATTTCGGTAAGTATAACAGCTAAAAGTTTTATTTTAGTTTCAAATTGTAGATAAATTACTCCAGTTAAATAAAGTTTTACAAGATTTCTTGTGAGACCAATTTAAGAGAAACTAAAAAGAAACAGGACAAGCCAAACAATTAGGCACATTTTTAACATGGTGGCGGGGTACGTGGTGTTAAAGGGGAAATAGAAAACTCGAATTTTTAAACAATGTACCAACTCAAACAATATATCAAAAATCGAAACTACCCTAATTAAAGCAACCAGTGTTGTAACAATTTGACTGACCAAACTAATTTAACCTTTGCAAAATCACCGACTTTTTTTTTGAAATAAAAATGCAATTACAGTAATCCCTTGACTTACGTCTCCCTTGTTATACGTTTTTTCGACTTACGTCGTTCATTACTTTGAGACCAAACCCTTGAAATTACGTCGTCCGTCCCTTGACTTACGTCGCCGTTTTCAGCGAAGATCTTTCCAAACACTTTACATGATATTATTGAAAATGGAGGATATTGCGCACAGGAGGTGTTTAATGTTGACGAGACAGGCCTGTATTAGAAATGCATGTCCTCAAGAACATTTCTTTCGATTGAAGAAAAAAGAGCTCCTGGCTTTAAGGCAGAAAAATCCAGGATTACTTTGCTTCTCGGATGGAATGCATTAGGTGATTTGAAACTGAAACCTCTTGCTGTTTATCAATCAGAAAATTCAAGAGCTTTCAAAAATGTGTACAAGGAAAATCTACCGGTTATTTGGAAGTACAACAAAAAGGCCTGGGTTACTTCTAATATATTTTGTGATTGGTTCGATCAATATTTCTGTCCGACAATAAAGAATATATGTAAATAAAGAAATATTTGGAAGCCAATAATCTTTCTCATAAAGCGTTGCTAATCATAGATAACGCTCCAAGTCATCCCATAAATCTCAACAATGATGCCATTAAGGTGATTTTTTTGCCTCCTAATACGACCGCGATTCTTCAACCAATGGATCAAGGTGTTAATGCAATTTTTCAAGTCGCTAGCTTCATTCTATCGAAAGTTATTGCATATTTGAAGTCTCACTTAAAGGGGAGGTAAAGGTTTCGTTTGGTGAACCTTGCGCATTTTTAATAACAACCAACTAGATTCCAGTACAAATATTTTACCAAAATTTCAAGTCACTAGCTTAATTTTTTCGAAAGTTATCGCTTATTTGCCACCAACCAATTAGATCACCCTACAGACATTTAAAAAAAAAATGTCAGGTCTCTAGCTTCACTCTATCGAAAGTTATCACTTATTGGAAGTTTCATTTGTAGGGGAAGCAGGGGTTTCATTGGTCGGATTTAACGTATTTTATTTTCAGTATTAGCCAACTGGATCCTACTACAAATATTTGACCAAAATTTCAAGTCGCTAGCTTTATTTTGTCGAAGTTATCGCTTATTTAAAATTTTATTTCTAGGGGAGGAAGGGGTGCCTTAGGTCGGATCGAACCCATCTTTAATGCCAACTAACTTAATCTCACTTCAAACATTTGACCAAAATTTCAAGTCGCTGGCTTCATTCTATCAACAGTTATCGCTTATTTGAATTTTCATTTGTAGTGGAGGTAGGGGTTCCTTGGGTCGGATCTTGCCCATTTTCAATGCCAACAAACTTAATTTTACTACCAACGTTCTGCCAAATTTTCAACTCACTAGTGTTATTTCTATCGAAAGCTATCGTAATTAAAGTAATATTTAATTTTTTTAATTTTGTAGGGGAGGTAGGCGTTCCTTTGATCTGATTATGCCCAACTTACTGTAAGAAAATTACCGTTAGTTTTTAACTGATCGATTTAATTTTCCAGGGGAGTATAGGATTACCCTCACGAGCAATCTACCAAAGCTAGAACTTTTCATGTTTATTTAATCGGGAGTTATAAATACATTTATTTATTTTACATATGTAGAGGAGGGAGGTAGGCGTTCTCTTGGCCTGATCATGCCCATTTTCAATACCAACCAATCATCAGATCATACTTCCAATATTTGACCAAAATTTCAAGGCTCTAGCTTCATTCTATCGAAAGTTATCGTGCGAACGGACAGACAGACAGACAGACGGACAGACAGACAGACATGGCTAAATCGAATCAGGAAGTGACCCTGATCATTTATAAATATACATTGCTATACCTCCGGAGCCTCCTTTAAGGTGTTACATATTTCCGTCGTGACAAAACAATATACCCTATGCCTATACTAAAAGTCTAGGGTATAATAATACATTCATATTCAAAAAATGAAAGCTTATACATTTATCGCCTGAAGTTGTTTTTACCCTCGAGTTACGTCGTTTTCGACTTACGTCGCAAATTCTCGGAACCTAACTCCGACGTAAGTCGAGGGACTACTGTACTCAAAAACTATACCCGCTAGTATATTCTAGTAAAGAGTGAATCGCAGGTAATATCTTACCCTAAAAAACAAACAATAGCCTGTAGAAATCAGATAAAATAAACAATGATTAGGTAGCACTGATGAAGGAAGTATGTTGCTTCCGAAACAATTGTATGCCTACAAATAAAAACACTTACAGTATAAGGAAAAACCTAGTTCTTTTTACCCCTAAAATAAAACTTCTAGCTGTTATACTTACCGAAATAGAGCTTTTAAGGCATAAATCGATGAGCATTCATTTTTGAATTTTTGCTCATAGCTACTCTAAAAATGGCCCGAATTGAAAAATATTGGCCACGTTAGGCTCACAATCAAATTATCCCCAACTTTTACAGATAAGCTGTTCCATTTGGAGGATCCGTTGCAAAGATCTGTGAGCTTGAAAAGTGAAAAAGTGTAATTTTTCTCGGGAGCCTCGAAAATTGTCATTTTTTGACTATCGATTTTGACTACGCTACTGAACCGAATTTCAACTTTGAGCAGTGCATTGAACGCAGAATTCAACGGTCTTTAATTTACTCCCGCAAGGTTTTTCGACCCGAGGCACCGTTCAGGATTTATAATGATAATATTAAAAAAAGGCTCAAATTTCTCGGATTTTCGCCCTCCAAAAGTTAAGCTCACCTTCTACGACCGTGCAAACTCAGTTTTTATGTACTCAGTATCTATAGAAGGGATTAAAATTATTTCCAGATCTTTCCCTCATTATTATTAATAATATTTAATTTGACTGGCCTACTATACCTACTATTCATCTTATTTTCATGGAACAAATTTTGAATATTAGAATGATGAAGGACGCGCTAGTTAGCCGTGACCTTTCGGTTGCCACAATAAGAATGCTTGAATTTAGAGTTTAAGGGTTAATTTCCCTAGCGCATTAATAAAAATATACAAAAAAACTATCTGTGGGTACTATTTGAACTCCCACAGCGTTATGGGAGGTACTCGTATATGCTAGCAACTGCACCATTCGAAATTCATATGCTAACGAAAAGCCAACAAGGCATTGCTAGAGATGACGCGCCGATGGAAGGGTTAAGGCAATTATTAGTAGTACAATGATGTGTGTATAAACTGCGTAATCAACTTTGCGTTATTGTTATCGTGTTTTTGGTAACGCGAGATCGGCGATTTTGTTTTTCAAAATTCGAATAGGTGTGGCAGATAAGGGTGTAATGAACCACCTGTAATGAGCCATATTATGGTCTGGTAGTGCTGCTCCCACCGGCAGATCGAGGCAGCACCTGATGAGTAGTGATCTGTTGGTGGTACGAAACCAGAGGGTCCTCTTACACCTGGACCCAGGTGCGACCGCGTGGGCGTCTGATCCGTCCGCCAACCATTCCATCTTTATCGACTATTTTTTTTTATTCCCTATTTTTACCTCCCCTGTTTGTGTTGTCTTCCCCAGGCCTATGAATTTTTGTTAATACATAAAGGACAGGGGCAACGAGCGGCAAAAATCCCGCCCACATCTCCCGAACTGTGATACAGCAAGCATAGGCCGCTGCTTAGCTCGTTGAGGAGCCTTTTTCTTCGCCAGATGGCACAGCCCGACCTTCACGGTCAATTAAGCTACCTTAGGTTCCGTCCCCACGGGCATCTTCGGATGTCCACCAAACCGTCCGTTACAAGGGGTTAAAAAAATCGATAAAATCCCCATAAAGTTTTGCTTAGAATTGCATGAAGAATCGCGTGGTGAACTGCGTGTCCATGTATTGTAATAGGTCTACAATCGAAACTGTGAAATACATACTCGACATTCATTTACGGCGGTACCCTTTTTAATATTTCTCCTTAAAATTGAGAAAAAATTACGCTTCAAGTGTCATTTTCATTCGTGATGATAACCACTATCATGGCATGTGTACACACTCGAATAATTTGATTGTTTGTTAAGTCAATTAATCGGACACATTCGTCATTTATTTACAACTTTTGTCTGAAGTGATCTACTCCGCACGTGTACTGCACTCCATACGAGTTCTATGCACTCGTATTCTGTATGTGCAATCTTATAATTTCTAATAGTTTATCATTGTTAAAGTAGCATGTAATGACGGATTAAATAACTATATTCATAGTTTGTTACTATATAATCATTCATTTCTGAGATTGAGATTATCTTATGACGCAGCTCTAATTAATTTGCTCTTGACACTGGACAATGGAGTGAATGCAACAAGATTTTTGAACTAGTGAAATGAAATGGCTTAATCAAAGATACACATCCTGACAGCTGTAAATTGTTGTTGAAAGTTTGAGCAAATATGTTTAATTTACTATACAGTCTTTTGTTAATTTCCGAGAAGTGAATGTTTTGAATTTTCTTGTTATCAGTCGAACTGAAATATGAAAGGTGGGGAACACAAAGATTTGGAAAATTCTTCCAAGTTACAAACAACAAAATTACTATTTTTAGAATTGAGTTAACTACAAAGGATGACGGCGACAAGTCTTTAAAAAAAATTGCTTTGTGGTTTTTTGAACACATTTTTTTCCCTCCAAATTTTTTTTCTGTAAACGACCCGTAGGTACCGACCGGGTACGGGGCTGTAACTGAGCAAGTATGTAATTGTTTTGTAAGCCAAAGATGTTTGCAACAACAATTATTTACTTAATAATTTTAATTGGTTGTCACTAGTCTACACACAATTAAATTTTTTTAAGAATGCGGAAAAACATTATAGTATGATCAAAACAGTACACAATTCGGTCAACTGGTCAATGGCATTATGTTGTTAAGTTGTTTCCTAATTTTGATACTACAATTTTTCATATTTTTAGAATTCAAAGTTTGCTCTAAGAATTTCCATGACTCATGTTATTATGTTATGTATATACAGTGTGTGTCGTTCCTGATGGTGAATACTTTAATGGTAGATAGTACTGTTCATTTGAGGGAAATTGACGTCTGGACACTCTCTCTTTGACCCTTACATAGTTATTTTATATTGGGTTTTCCGGAAAGTCATCTCGTTTTTTTCATGATTTTCAAACTTCTTTTATTAATACAAGCAACAAACATTAATCAATTATATATTGGCCGAAGAAAGTGTGGTCTTTACAAGCAAAAAACTGAATCAACTCATTTTTAACAGCCTCATCCGAGGCGAATGTTTTTCCATTTAAATGGTTCTGTAGTGAATGGAATAAGTGGTAATCTGGTGGTGCAAGGTCAGGGCTATACGGTGGATGAGGCATCACTTCCCAGCCTAAGGCCAATAATTTTTTACGAGTGACCAAAAATGTATGGGGTCTGGCGTTGTCTTGATGGAAGAGGACACCCTTACGATTTGTCAGTTGTGGTCGTTTTTCCTTGATTTCTTTGTCCAATTTCACTAGCTGGTGACAGTACACATCTGAATTGACAGTTCCTTGGGAGCAGCTCAAAATAAATAACACCTTGTAAATCCCACCAAACAGACAGCATAACCTTCTTTTGATGGATATCTGATTTTGATGTCGATTGTGCAGGTTCATCTCGCTTGCCCAGGATCGTTTTCGCACGACGTTGCCGTAAACAACCCATATTTCATCGCCCGTTATGAATCGCTTCAAAAATGGGTCGATTTCGTTACGTTTCAGCAGCAAATCGCAAACGTTAATTCGTTTGATGAGGTGAATTTCCTTCAATTCGTGTGGAATGTAACGTATCCCAGCTTCTGTAAATGTTCGTGAACAGTTGATTTGGATAAGTTTAGTTCCGCTATGCTATCTCCTGTGTCGTACTACGCCGGTTAGCTTTGATCATTGCCTTTATTTTGTCGTCATCGACAGCTGTTGGACGACCAGAGCGTAGTACATCACTGACATCAAAATTTCCGGAACGAATACAAGCAAACCAATTCTGGCACTGGCGTTCTGTTAATCAGTCTTCACCATAAACATCACACAACTTTTGCCTTTTCGGTAGTAAAAAAGCAAAATATGTGGAAAATGTTCACTTTTATTTTCCATTTTCAAGTCGATGCCAAATAAAGATTTGTAAACAGAGGACCGCCAATTTGTGACTGATTATAGCTTCAAATGTCAGTTGTCAAATGGCAAAAGAAAAATCTTGGCTAACGCCACCATAATTTTTTTTCCTCAATAACAGCGCCATCCTTCGGAAGGTAGCGAAATGACTTTCCGGACAACCCATTGTACATTGTGTCAAAAAGCTTGACTTGTCCATCAAAATCAAAATTTTCCACTTCCCCAATTATTTAATCCGAGATTTAACCTCACTTCCCGACCCGCTATCAACGGAGACTTTGGATCATATATTCAGGCGACTCTCCAAATCAATTGTGCCAAGTTTCGAAGACATGCGATCTTTTTCTTAAATTTTTTATTCGTAGCGTGGACTATCTGCTAAGTCATGGTTGAACCAGGTTTTTTTTCACTTTATAATATTTTCAAATTTCCAGATTTAAGTCTTTGGAATTTATATGCCGTTCGAAAGCTAATACAAAGGAACAACTGCCAATTTTACAGTCTTATCAGTTCAAAGTACCGCTGTAAAATTATTATTTGAGTTTCCGATGAAAAATCGATTTTGAAAATTTTTTAAGTTTGAACAGTTGTATCTTTGAAGTAACGGTGATCATTGCAACCGGCAATAAGACCATTTATATGAAATTTTACGTACTCGTGGTTTCAGTAAGTGGCAACCGCTAGCTCAGTGCGTTGAGGCATCAGTCTCAAGTCTGACTACCGACGTTTCGGGTTCGAATCCCGTCCACGACGACGTTCGTGGGCATGGATGTTTGTGTTGTCTTCCCACTGTGCCGCGGGGTGTAATAATAAGCACAGCATCTCCCCACTTGTCGCAGGTAGGCGGCTAAAAATGGGAGAGCAGGGGGTGCATGCTGACAACTGCATCCTCCGAAACAAGTTTATGCCAACGAAACGTCAACTGGGCCACATGGACCAGTTGACGCGCTATGCCCCACAAATGGTAAGGGCGATTGATTAAGCCAAGCTTTTTGACACAATTTACAAAAAATGCAATAACTCTGTAACGGTTAAAGAGAGAATGTCCATGTCATACGTTAATTTTCCTCAAATGAACAGTACTATCTATGTACCGTTAAAGTATTTACCATCAGGAAGGGTACACCCCGTATATGGATATTAAATAAAAAAAAAATGTTTGAAAAACATTCGATTTAGATGATTATTTAGTAAATCTTTTTATTTTTATCTTTACAGGGGTATTAGTTCAACGGTACGAAGATGTATAGAGAAAGAGACTGGTAAAGAATTTGCGGCAAAAATTATTGATTTAGGAGCAGAAATTGGCGACAGTAGTCCACATCAAATGTTAGATGCAACTAGACAAGAAATATTTATATTAAGACAAGTAATGGGGCATCCCTATATAAGTAAGTATACAAAAATAATGATCATAACTGGGGCAACGAAAATATGCTCTAAAAATATAATTTTCTCGCTCTCTCTCTCTGGTTCCTGTTAACCCCTTATGGGACATAGGACATTAATCACGCCGACTTTCCACCTCGTCCTGTTCGCCGCCATCGCCTTTAACTGACTCCACGACTTGCCTATTGAGTTATCCTCAACCTCAATTGATCTTCCCGAGGTGTTTCTAGGTCGTCCAACGTGGCGACTTGCATTGATCAACTGTATGCGGAAAGAGTAGAGCAGCACTGGAAGCTTGGCGTTAGTCGAACCCGATCCAACCCATCTTGTTTCGCTCAGTCCTAATATAGAGATGTTATATGTGGTGATTTCCCGTTCGACTTTAGTGAGCCTTCCACTACTGCACTCGCCCTATATCGTTCGAACGTTCCAAAAAACCGATCGTGGTCCGTTTTTTTTGTAGCCAAAAGTCGTTGCCGGTGAATCAGTATCCGAGGCTCGTTTAATGTTTCGAGTGTAAATTGATTTTAGGTACGCAGGTTACAAGGCTACATACCTAATCTTAGGAGAAGGGTTGCTTTCTTAGATGTCCTAAGAGTCGCCGAGAGCTATTTTTTATATACCATAGAAGTAGCTCTCTAATGGTGTTTTTGGTCGCGCGTTTTTTTGATGATCTTTCAGCTGGGTGTGACGTGTTGGTGTTTTCATAACTATGTTGCAACTTCACCCTTTCGAGGGCGCCCACGAGGAGGACTATGGAAGAGAAAATAGAAAAATATGCCCTTAAAAATTTACAAATATGCTCCTTTTTGCTCAAAAATACAGGGTAAAAGCATGTATTTGACACGAAATGGATTTTCTCTCAGATAGAGTTCGGGGCGGCCGGTAGTGCAGTGTGTTGAGGCATCAGTCTCATGTTTGACTACCGGCGTTTCGGGTTCGAATCCCGCCCACGACGACGTTCGTGGCCATGGATGTGCAGGAGGTGCATGCTGGCAACTGCATTCTCTGAAACCGATTTATGCCAACGAAACGTCAACTGGGCCACATGGAACAGTTCACGCGCTATGCCCCACAAGGGGTTAGGGCAATTGAGTATTGATTGAGTATAATCACAATCTTTGAAAAAATATTAAAACCAAACTTCGTTCCACTAAATCAAGAGTAGAGACAGCAAACTAAACTATTTAGTAATCGCTGTGTGCGCGGTCTCATAAAACATCGTGTGCTCTATTTTTCTGACCAAACTATTTAGTTTTTCTGCAAACTAAAAAGTTTGACGTCTGCGCGGGCTCTAAGATGTGTTGGGCGGTCGGTAGTTCAGTGTGTCAGGGCGTCAGTCTGATGTCTCATCCTACAGGTTAGTTACGGGTTCGATTCCCGTCCACGTCGCGTCGTGGCCTTTGATGTTTATATTGCTTTCACCCTGTGGTGTGGGGCGTAACAATAAGCCACAAACTTAACCGACTTGTCGCATGCATACGGCTAAATGGACAGGAGGTACATGCTAGCAACATGCATCGTCCGAAATTAGTTTATGCTAACGAAACGTTAACTAATAGTTGACACTAGGGGTAGGGGCAAATAGTAAAGTGAAGATATGTGGTTGAATTTGCAAAGCGACCCTACTCACACCTCGGGCGTGAATGAGAGTGGAAAAAAAGTTAAAAACTACCGATATTAGTGTCAAACCATTGGTTTTCGGGGTCGCTGAGATTAATGGGATCGCTCCCGAAGCCCATTCGCGCGATGTGAGTCAGCTTAAAAAATGCAAAAAAACGTGCGAATTTAGCATCAAATTTTTTGTTGTCCTTGGTACAAAAGTTTGATAATAGCCAAGGACTTGTAAAGCATTTTATTGGACGTCACCAGTACATATTTTGCCTTATCAGTGAGTAAGAATCATGCCACACGTTTAATTTATAATGTTAAATTTAGAAATAAAACGTCCACGATTAAGTACGGCTGCTGACGTCAAAAGCTTACGTCTGTCGATATTATGTATACGAAAATCTCCAGTTAATTTCAGTCAATGCAAACATCTCTACATAATGAATAAAATATGTATAAATAATTAAAATTATTGTTTTTGATCCCAACCTTGAAATCTTGTATTTCTCTTTACAGTTGACTTACAAGATGTATTTGAATCGGACGCCTTTGTATTTCTTGTATTCGAATTATGCCCTAAGGGAGAACTATTCGATTATTTAACATCGGTAGTAACATTATCCGAGAAAAAAACTAGAACTATAATGAGGTAAGCTGAAAAAGAACTTCCTTTGAATTAATTTTATGATTATTTTTTACGTTTAATATTTCAGACAAATTTTCGAAGGTGTAGAATATATTCATACAAAAAACATAGTTCATAGAGATTTAAAACCCGAAAATATTCTATTGGACGAAAATCATAATGTTAAAATTACGGATTTTGGTTTCGCTCGACATTTGAGCGAAGGACAAAAATTATATGGTAAGATTTGTCGGAATTTTTTGTTATTAATGGTGGTGAGGGCTTAAAATATATTTGAATTACAGATCTCTGTGGTACGCCTGGATACTTAGCGCCTGAAACATTAAAATGTAATATGTTTGAAGGTTCGCCGGGATACTCGAAAGAAGTGGATGTGTAGGTTTTTTTTTTAATTTAGCTGCATTTGTAAAGCGTATGCATACTGAACTATGATTCTACTAAATATTACATCTTCTAATTGTCAGGTGGGCTTGCGGTGTTATAATGTTCACATTACTGGTTGGCTGTCCCCCATTTTGGCATCGCAAACAAATGGTTATGTTAAGAAATATTATGGAAGGAAAATATAGTTTTACGTCGCCTGAATGGGCTGATATATCAGGTAAGTCAGTATTGAGTTACCATTAAATTTTCAGCTTTGTCATCTGTATTTAGAATATTGACAATTTGGCTGTGTTAAACAAAATGCAGGCCGAAAATATGTCGTTTGGGGATCGGGAGGTGTACTCGTATGTCTATTCGTTTTTGAATGAATCTGCTAATTTTAAATGCACTAATTGAGAGTTCTCGGATGGCGCAACGGTTAGTACGTTCGCCTCCTACGCACTGCGCCCCGGTTCGATTCCTACTGAATGCGGTAGTTTTTGATAAAAAAGGGGATTTACGTGTTGGACTAGGAGCCCACTCAGCTGTTAAATGAGTACCCATTTATGGGGTAAATAACTCGGTTGAGTGTGTTGCTGATCACACACCTCTGCACAAGACCGTCACGATCTAGAAAATGAGATGATGCTAACTCATCTCGAGGCCATGGTTCAAATTGGACTGTTTCGCCAGTTTTTTATTATTATCATCTGTGCGATTTATCTTCCAAATAGTGCGAAATTGTTTACTGGGATTAGTTCGAAATATTTTCAGTCAAGGTTTTCTAAAAGATACCCGTTAATAAATCGCATGTCAATTTTTAGATATGTGACATCGTGTGAACTTAGCGAACTTTTTACATACGAGTATTACTAATCTGTGCACGCGACAGACTATTAACCCGAAAATAAATATGCATACAATAAGCTGATTCGTCTTATCAAATAATGTTGACGTGATCTCCAAGCTGCGTGAATTCAGATGTTGTTGTACTCAATTCCGTACCGAAAATAGATTTTTGTTGACGCGCACGAGATTGAAAGAAAGTATGTACTCCTATAGATGAAGGTTTTTTGTTTAGAAAATGACAAATATTCGTACGTCGTATTTTATTTTCTAATTCCTGATTTTGGTTCGTCCGTCACTCTGTTTGAAAGTATTTCTCCAATGACTAGACTCGTCTAGCAGCCTTTGGATGCAAATTTTTATATATAATATTTGTAGTAATAATTATTGTTTTTTTAATACGTTTAGAAAAGTACGCCGGCAGTGTTAGTGTTTTGTTCTGCCTCTGGCACATTATAATATTGTATATTGGGGTCACAATTTTAATGGAAGATCAAAGACTAAGAATGATTGCGGAAATAATAGTCCAGAGAATAAATGTGGATAACGTATACATTTTCTTAGGTTTTATTTAGTTTTTTCCAAAAATCAAGGTGATTAGAAGATTCGTTTTTCTTCGCCGTAGACAAATTCAGGGTCATTGTGTGGGGGTTAGTTACCGTCTGGATGAAATTAGACGTTCTAATGGTTTGGGGAATCTTCATAACAAAAATAAATAATAAAATGATCGTCTTTTTGTTTTTGTTTCATTAATTCAATAAAAGTAGCCACGAAATGTCATGTAATTTCTTAAATTTGCTGATTAGGTAAATTATGCAAAGAATATTTAAGCGACTATTATACAGTCAAATATTTGACTACTTTTTGTGTCAAAATTTTGACTAATAGTGCAATAGCAATAATTTTTTGATCAAAAGTTTGCCAATAATCGCATTGGCTAAGTTCATAACACACAGCGGTTGGCCTACTGTTGCCAATTTGTTTTATGAATTCTCTCCACTGAGTTTCGGATGGACACAACATGCTGTGCCAAATGCCATTTTCACCATCACAAAAATATTTCCTCTGGCTGGGACCAGCATATGCTGACAGTTGGGAAATGACACTCGCGCTGTTGTATTCATACGATTTTTGCTTAGAACATAGAGACATGGAATGAGATTGTCCTGTATGTATCTGGCTCCAACATTTGGCGAATAATTCGCCAGCCTACTCGGTTTTTGTATGATATTGATGTATGTTGACTGTTCTGTAGAATTGTGCATAAACAAATGTCAATTTTTGTCAAATTATCGACAATCAGCCTACTCAGTTGGCGTTTCGATATTGACATAACGTTGACCACAATGTCGAATTGTGCATAAACAAACGTCAATTATTGTCAATATTTGAATTTCGTAAGTCTACTGAGTTAGCTGACTGTCGACTTAGTACCCAGATTTTGGAGCCACTGTTCCCATGGAGACATACAGGACAAGCTCATTCCATGCCTCTATGTTCTAAGGATTTTTGTCGGTAGTTAATTTTGAACTATGAAATTTGGATGACTAGATGCGACTGTTGTTCATAATACACATTTTTCGTACCTTTATGTTTTTTGGTCGTATTCAGCGACCCAAATGTGAGGTTTTCCATCAAAAATTTTCCCGGGAAATGTTTTTTTGTGCAAAAAAACGTGTGGAAAATCTGTTTCTTTTTTTTTTCGTTTTTCCAAATTAACTTAAAAACTATGCATTTTACGTTAGTTGGCTATTATAAAATTGAAGAGGATAAAATTTCCGACATTTTAGGTAGATTTTTTTTTCTCTCTCATCAACTATTTTAGATTAGATTAGAGGAAGAGAGCAGTGAGTCCGAAAGGTCCACATGTGACGATTGTTGGCGATCAAGTTTGATCCTGCTAACAAAGTTGCACAACTGTCTAAATTGAAGTGAGGCGATTTTATCCACATCAGGGAAGAGATCTTCGAGGCATTCTAGGCGACGACGAGAAAGTGCCTCACATTCGCATAGGATGTGCTGTGATGTCTCATAATCCCATGCCCATTTTGTATAAGTGGTACCTCAGGGTCGAGTGCCCTGCGAGAAAGCCGCAAATGATTCTCACCCTATTCCTGCTTAGATTTAGCAGTTCCAGGGTGCGTTTTGCCTGAGTGGCCTGGAATGATCAGTTTGGATTCTCTCAGGCCAGGAAATCTCTCCTAGTACGCGACGGTATCTATACGCTCCTGTTCTATAATATGAATTTTAACCCTTCGTGGTATACCCCCACGAAAGGGTTCAGGACCAATAAATGGGGTGGCAGATGCTTTCCTAGCTAATTCGTCGGCAATCTCATTACGCCCACGTGGCCAGGGACCCAGTATTTTGTGACTTTATTATGAAAACTAACTCTCTGCAAAAGCTCATAGCTACCAAGTACTGACTTAGACGTCAGTACTGGATTATTGAGAGCTTTGACAGCAGCCTGGCTATTAGTGAAGATTGCAATGTTTCTTCCACGGCAGAAGGCATCCTTACATGTACTAGCACAGGTCTGAATTGCATGAATTTCAGCTTGGAAGACCGTCGGGTGCTTCCCCATTGGGATTTATAGTCTTATAGAAAGGGCCTAAAATTCCTGCTGCGGTATCTTCATAAGTCTTGGAGCCGTTGGTAGTATACGGGGGGGGGGGGGGGGGGGGTAGTGACGAGTGCCTCAGATTCCATACTTCTTTATTCCGAATTCCGGTAGAGTACAGTCAGGTGAAGCGTAGCTCCCTCGTTAAGTGATCACATTGTATACTTAGCTTATTGACTTCAAAGAGCCATTTACATATGTTCTTCTGAATTCAGTTTATGCGAGGTTTGATTGGCTCGCTATAGCTAATTTGGCTTCCGTTTTAGATGCATGTGTAGTGGAGGGAAATCGAGTAGTGCCTCAAGGCCCGCATTAGGGCAGCAACTAATGGCACCCGTTATAGTGAGGCAGGCTAGTCTTTGGATTTTTCCTAGTGTGGCTTTGCATTCCTGGGTACTGGATTTCTTCCACTAGATGACAGCTCCATAGTCAATTATGAGTCTGACAACTGCCTTGTAGATCCAGAGAAATATTCGTGGACTTGTTTAGCGGCGAAAGTGTTGCGGGAACCCATTTTACGCAAATCTCCAACTTTTTCTTCTTCCTCGGTGACCCTGAACGGTACCCACTGAGGGTTTTTGGCATTGCTGCAAGTCCGTTTCAGTACAACAGGACCTTCTGGGACATTAAGTGAAACAGAAATCAAACCTAGTCACTATGTGTATTTTCAGAATCGTTGTGATGAAATAAATTCTCTGAACACAGCGGACATCATGGATGAGTGATGCCACCCCTGACCATAAGCATTACTCGGTGACGGCTTTTTACGTATCGATTATATTTTGTTTTTGCGTGTGATGGGACGGTTTTGTTTCATTCATTAATGGTAAATATTTTATACTATACTTCGTGGCACGGCTTGTTCCTCTTCCACTGGGTCTTCGTGTTTCATGGGAATCTGTCTTTAGCATGGTTTCAAGGACTATTTCGCCTACCTTGTCTTTACTCACCAATGCGGTGTTTTTACAGCTCCTCTCGCAGTTGAGGCCAAACCTTGCCAATATATGTATTTTCGAAATTGGTCTGACTAGATCAATGCCTGGGTAGAACAATCTTAAGAGATACCATGCACATGAAAGACATAAAAGACAAATTTGTACGTAGCTTTGTTGCGCGACCGTAAAGCACAACCCGTTGACTGCTTTTGGTATATCGATTACGTATAGATATTTGCACGGGTTGGGCTTGCTTTGTGCCAATAATGGTAAATATTTATTATAACCGCTTGGGTCTACATGTTCAATGGGTGGGTTATCCATCTCCAGCTCGATTTCTGCTTCCTAGTTCTGACTCACCACTGCGAAGTTGATGCAGCTCCCCCTGCACTTGAGGCACAGGTTGGAATAATAAAACACCTCGAAACTGTAGCTTTAAAAACACTCCTTCACCCGTTTCGTATATAATTTATATGAAGAAAGAACTCTAATTGCTGCCTGACTGACTGTAAACCACGTGGTACACATGGAGTCAGGGCAGAGATTACCATTGATTGCTGCCTCACTGATTGTAAACCATTTGCTAACCTGGAGTCAGGGCAGAGATGGTCATTATCCCATTCCGAACGCCTGGGGATGTGGACGAAAAATTTCGCTTGTGCTGATGTCATTTGCAAATAGCAGCTTATACTTGCTGGTGGTTCTCTGGAAGTATGTAGTTTGTAGACGCAAGTCCAAGCCTTGAATCTCTGTCAAACAAGCTGCTTTTCCCCCTCTCAAATTTACCATATCTAAGACAGCTACCAAAAACCAATATCTTTGTGAAAGAATAATTCAAACTATGGAAACGGTTGTGATAGTTTTGCTTTTACGCAGTTTCAGGAAGAAATAGGCTTAGGTTTGACGATAGACCACTTATGGCTCAGTAGTCACTTCATTCTATTCTGGGTTTATCGCACAGGCAGGCGCCAGACCTGAAAAATGGTACTACTAGGTTAGGTTAAGTTACATGTCGTGGGTATCCACTCTGAGATCCGAAGTTGGGTCCATTGTGTTACCCCAAGAAGTATTTTCTCCCTACCGTCTACTACTTAAAATCAGCCGGAGTTTTTGATAAATATATGCGGCTGGTCAATGTCTATATCCGCCAATTCTCCCAGATGTGCAAAGAAGAATTTCCCAAGGTGTGCCCTTTTTCATCCTGTCTGTGCGTGACATAGTTGCAAAGAAGACGTGAAATGCTATCTTCCTTTTCCTTGTTTTCGCAGCTTCGATAAAAGTCATTGTATGAGAGTCTGGACTACGACTATATAGCTGTATGATAGGTTTCACCACCTTCTCATCTTGCGTTAGTCCTCCTGCCCGTCTCGAGATTGATTTACACGTACACATGGGCATCCCAATATTGTAGTGATTCTGAAAGATCACAACAATTGCTCCGCTACGAGAACTCATCTGCTTTACAGTTACTCTCAAAGTCCCTGTGACCTGAAATCCAGCACAAAATTATGTTAAGGGATCCCCTATATCCAAGACGACGGATCGACATTCCTCCACAATCTTCGATGTGCTCAGGAAATATTCTAATTACTTTTTCGCCGCGAAACTGTGATAATAATGTCCCTGATGGCCATGTCCCTGGCCATGTACATGGAAATGTCGTCCGAGTCATTTCAGCGAGGCAACAATTGCCTCCACCTGGAGAACGTTATTTTGTTGTTCTGCAACAACAAAATACCTAGGAAGACCGCTAACCGTGACTGTCAAAAACCGCCCATGGAAAGCGGCACTAAGATGTTTATTTTATACCGCTGAAATTCTCTAATTGTTCTGGGGACCTTCTGATCCATTCTCCAGGAGAGTACTGACATTCCAGAAACCAATTCTTATCATTGTACAATAGCCGAAAGTCGTAACCGGTGAGTCAGTCCTTATCCGAGGCATTTTTCATGTTTTTTTATGCTGGCAAATACATACTGTTCTTTTTCAGTTGGTTTCTATGATATGCCGGCAAAGGGAAATGCCATAGTATTATTCTTACGCCCCAAACCACAGGGAAAATGTTTACTTTAACCAAATTATAACACCGCCATGACTGCCGACGTGACTTACATAGTTAACAATGGTCAACGACCACTGCCGTTACCGGGGGCGCCCACGAGGAGGACTATGGAAGAGGATTTTTGCCTGACTGTGGGGACGGAGCCTAATCCTGCATAGTGACCGTGAAAATCGGGCAGTGCCATCTGGCGAAGAAATAGGCCCTTCAACGAGCTACGTAGCGGCCTATGCTTGTTGTAGCTCAGTTCAGGAGACGTGTGCGAGGTTTTCGCTGCTCGTTGCCCATGTCCTTTACGTACTAAAAAAAATTCATAGGCCTGGGGGAAGACAACACAAATATGGGAGGCAAAAATGTGGATTGATAAAGTGAGGCAATAAGGGTGGAGTGGTTGGCGGACGGCTCAGATGGTCTTGCGCTCGCATCGGGGTCCGGGTGTAATGGGGCCCTACGCCTCTGGTTTCGTGCCACTGACAGATCATTACTCATCAGTTGCTGTCAGGGCGACCGGTAGTGCAGTGTGTTGAGGCATCAGTCTCATGTCTGACTACCGGCGTTTCTGGCTCGAATCCCGTCCATGAAGACTTTCATGGCCATGGATGTGGAGGAGGTGCATGCTGGCAACTGCTTCTCCGAAACCAGTTTATACCGACGAAACGTCAACTGGGCCACATGGAACAGTTGACGCGCTATGCCCCACAAGGGGTTAAGGCAATTGTGAGAGAGAGGTGCCATCGATCTGCCGGTGGAAGCAGTACTACCAGACCAGAATATGGCTCATTACACATTTGAGGATTAAACTGTTTTGAAAGTTTTTCTGGAAGGGTATAATTTAGCAGTCAATAGAATATTTAATTCAATATATCACAGATGTTGATTTTTGTATTTTTTGTTTCTTTTTAGAGGATCCTAAGGATCTCATTAGAAAATGTTTAGTGGTTGATCCCGATAAACGGATAACCGTAAGCGAAGTTCTACGGCATCCATTCTTCCAGACAATGGTAAGAGCTTACATATTATTTTCCAAATACACAAATATTTCGCTCTTACATGTTATTGATAATAGTCGTTTCTTGGTATTTGTATTATCTGTCATCTGAAAAGTTTCTTCTAAATTGTATGGTATACATAGTCGTAAAAATATATATAGAAAGTAGCATTTTGGCTGTTAACTATTATTCAAAATTTCCCTATCGTTCATTTGAAGCGAATCAACAAGGGCTTTTTGCTATATTTTTGGCTTTTTTTTAACCTGAAATTATTTCATATTAATCTTTTTTCAAATGTTATTTCTTATTTATTTAAGTTATAGTTGAATTAAGTTAGAATATATTTTTATATAATAATATATATTCCATTTTCTTTAATATTATGTTTCTTCTTTTTTCGATTTCCTGTTTTTCTCTTTTATTTTGATGTCTTTCAACTCAAAAATCAAACAAACACAAACAATCGTCATAAAAAATAATAATAAAAAAAACTATACCCAATAAAACACACACAATATACAGCTCTTTGAACAAGATATTGGTCCTCTGAAACGCAGCCTATCGACAAAATCCAGGAGAATGAGTCGAATCACAGAAATAGCACTGGTAACCACAAGTTTCTGGACAAAAACATGTTACAGTTTAAAAAGACGAGTGAAAGTTTCGTTTTACCATTATTCTATGTTGCTTTTCATTAGTTTTTTTCTACACAAGTTCATATTTCATTTACTATGTGTATTTATGAATCTGATTTTTCTGTTTTGGTTTGTTATGTTATGTATCTGTCTGTTCTGTTTTTCTTTGTTTTTATGTTTGATAATTTTCGCGAAGATTATTTGGCACATTTTTATTTATTTTTTATTCGCAACACCCGACAGGGCTTTAAAACATTTCCCTCCTAACAATATTACACATTTTACTAAAAATCATGAATTACAAGTCATGTCCTTCATTGTCCTTGTATGCTTCATGTTATCATAAGTTGTCGAGTCGAATATCGGCTTCCCTGAAACTTAACGTTGCATATGCATGATATATTATTCTATTTTATATAACGAATGTATTTCTATAGGCTATAAAAATCATCATTGATATAAATAATTATAACACAAAATAATTAATCCAAAGCAAAATACAAAAGGCAGGACGAAAACCAACCGAAAGGTTTTTTTTTTAAAAATGAATTGCGAGTATAAGAAATCAACTGTCTGTTGTTCAATTATCTTTAATTTTATTATCAGCGTAGATTGTATTTACAAGTTCTGTAATTGGCTAATTTTTTGCCGATTGATAAGACTGAGATAACGAAAGTTCAATAGGAAATAAATTGGGTAAAAATATTTGTATCTTCTAGTGGGTATCTTTCATAAATATTTGATAAGCTGCGGAACTAACGCCTAGTACGCACTGCGATTCATTGAATATATTCTGTGTGTCTCGCCAGAATCTGGTCTGCCTCGACTCATTGTCACCATGAATATTGTGTGTATGTTCTGCATCTTGCAAATGAGTCGAGGCAGGCGAAACACTGGCGAGACACAAAAGAATCTATTCAGGAGTCGCAGTGCGCACTAGGTGTAAAAAAGACATCAAATTCAGTTATATGTACAGAGTAAGCGTGACATTACACCTTACGTTTTTCTGCAGGAAGAGCAATCCCGCAAAAAAACGCATTGTCGTACAAGAGGACCCTATAATTACACATTGCGTCTTTCTGCGGGAAGAGCTTGTGAAAGAAATATTGTAAATATATCCCAGTGAGGATATTGATGGTTTTATTTTTGTGGCAATATAGTAGGTAAAAGTCGGGAGGCCGATATAATTTCAGCCAATCCTCAATGGATGCACTGTATGAATTTCGTCACTGGGTGCATGAGTTTCTAGTTTGTCGTTGAACCAAAAAACGGAAGGTGAAATGCGTTCCATATACCACCGTGTGTTCATCTTCTCATTGCGTTTTTTTTTTGCGGGAGAAGTCTTCCCGCTGTGGTTGGACTTGCTGCTGCAAAACGATTCCTGCAAACTGCAGCATTGTCGTTACGGATAAGTGTAATGCGTTCCATTTAAATGTACACGTTCCTCTTCTTGGATGACAATGCGTTTTTTGCGGGATTGCTCTTGCTGCAGAAAAACGCAGAGTGTAAAATCACGCTAAGGGCATGAAATACAGCACCATACACCATTGAGTCGCAGTGCTAGTGTGCTTGCCCACGGCCAATCTCTTAACCTAATTTTAATCTAAGGGCACGTGCAGTTGGGAGGGTTAGCAACAAATATGGACGCAACCTTGCAAAATATGAGAGAGATGGCGTTTGGTGCGAGTGTTGGTGGGACCCATATCTTGAATTCAAGAGATGGAGCCATTTTGGAACCCACGACAGAGCGGGTGTGGAGGCGAAAAACCGAGAAATTTGAGCATTTTTTTCAATGTTTGCCTTATAACTTCTGCAGGCTGTAAATGAAAGAGCGTTGAATTCTGCGTGCAATACACTACTCAAAATTGATTCAGTACTAGTTCAGTAGTATACTCAAAATCGATAATAAAAAACGTCAATTTTTGGGGCTTAGGAGCGAAATCACACTTTATCCATTTTCATGCTCACAGATCTTTCAAACGGATGCTCTAAATGAAAATAAAACGCTTAAAAAAGTTGAAGACAATTCAATTAAAAAAAAACACTTTTTGCCAATTGCTTCTTTGTTCCCACGAATTATCTTTTTATACCCTTCACGGATGTGATAGGGTATATTAACTTTGTCATGAAGTTTGCAGCGCACAAAAGGAAGCATCTCCGACCATATAAAACTATATATATTCTTGGTCAGTATGATGAGACGAGTCGATTAAGCTTTGTCCGTCTGTCCGTCTGGTTCTATGCAAACTAGTCCCTCAGTTTTTAAGCTATCGAGCTGAAATATTGTACGAAGCCTTCTTTCTATTGCACGCTGTAAATATGTCGGAACCAACGGAATCGGACCACTACGTCATATAGCTGTCATAGGAACGACTGGTCCAAAAATTAGTCCTGGTGAGAAAAACTTTTTTATTTCTAAAGGTATCTTTTTCAAATTTCACACTTATTAGTAGTATCTTTAGTCAAATCACATTTCCGAATTTCGTTGAAATCGGATCATTCTATCATATAGCTGTCATAGGAACGACCGTTCCAAAATCAAGTTTTTGTTAGAAAAACTTTTTTATTTCTGAAGATACCTTTACGAAATTTCATATTATTCAATCATATTGACTGCCAAACTACGTTCCTAGATTTGAAATCGGCTCACTATTTCATATATCTCTCGTAGGAACAGTGAAATCGGAATAAGTTTTACCACTAATTTCAAAGTGCCAAATGCACCATAGGTAACAACGAAGGTATGATACCATTCACGCGAAGCCTTCGGCTAGCTTGTTTTTGATGTATTTCATCAATTAGCCCACAAGGAAAATGATTAGGATCATTTTTTTTAACTAAAAAACCTTTAATTTAAGGTAAGTCAGATGCCCGTAGGTATAAATGTTACCTAGAAAATGAGAAAATCTATTGGGTGTACAACTTTGCTTTCGTCGTTTTTTTCCTGGAATTAAAAGCTTAATTGTCAAAAAGTACTTACATATGTGTTATTCAAAGTACTGTCCATTGCTAGCGACAACTTTCGCTCATCTCTCCGGCAATTTTCGCACTCCATCTCGGAAAAAGGAGGCGTCTTTCGACGCGATTCATGATTGGATCCATTTTTCGACTTCCTCGTACGAACGAAAATTCTGATCAGCCAGGCCGTGCGCCATGGAACGAAACAGATGGTAGTCGGAAGGAGCGATGTCTGGGGAGTACGGCGGGTGGGGCAAGATTTCCCATTTCAGGCCTGAAACCGGTTTCCAAATATGTCTTGACCATTTTTGCGACGTGTGGCCGAGCATTGTCATGCTGGAGGATGACTTTGTTGTGTCTCTCTTGGTACTGTGGTCGTTTTTCCTTTAATGCTCGACTTGAACGCATCAATTGCGTTCGGTACCGATCTCCTGTGATAGTTTCATTCGGTTCAAGTAGCTCGTAGTATATCACACCGAGCTGGTCCCACCAAATGCAAAGCATAACCTTGGCGCCGTAAATATTCGGTTTTGCCGTCGACGTTGAGGCATGTCCGGGCATTCTCCATGACTTTCTGCGCTTGGGATTATCGTAACGGACCCATTTTTCGTCGCCGGTTACGATGCGATGTAGAAATCCCTTCCGATTCTGCCTTTGAAGCAGTCCGCATGCAAATAATCGCCGTTCAATATCTCTCGGTTTTAACTCGTACGGAACCCAATTTCCTTGTTTCTGAATCATGCCCATGGCCCTGAGGCGTTTCGATATGGCTTGCTGAGTCACTCCCAGTAACTCAGCTAATTGTTCCTCCGTTAGGCAGGGATCTTCATCGAGCATTGCTTCCAATTCGTCGTCTTTAAACACTTTTTCTCTTCCACCACCATGCTTGTCCTCGACATTGAAATCGCCACTTTTAAAACGTTGAAACCACTCACGACATATTCTGTCACTCAGAGAAACCTCACCGTAAGTATCTGAGAGCATTCGATGAGCCTCAGCTGCAGTTTTTTTTTTCAAATGGAAGCAGAAGATCAAAACTTCCCGCAAATGACGAGAACTTGGCTCGAAAACAGAAATTTTGAATCGCGAATGTTATTAAAAATGCGAACAACTTTTACTAATGCGGGGATATCGATACGTTCACAGACGCCAAACTCACTTTGTGACACTTTTGAACTACGTATTTTGACCAGCCCTCACCGATGCAGCCATCTGTCGGAAAACGACGGAGGCAAAGTTGTACACCTAATACAAAAACAAGTTCTTTAAAATATTGAGGGAATATTTTTCCGAAATTTTGATAGTGGCAGGGTTTGCTTAACGCTTTGATGTGTTCACATTATTCTCGTACATTTATATCTACTATTGGTACGATTACGGACAACTGACATGTGAACGATAGACACATACGAAGAGTGTCGCTCTTCAACAAACAATTTTGAAATCACGGATTTGAAAACGACGAAACCACATTTGCAATCACATCAGGCTAAAGCCTGGTTCTCACTAAAACACTTACCGTTCCGGCGAAAGCAACCAACACTGCAGACAGGGACCAGAATAGTGATCTAATAAAACATAAATTTGGTAGTCTAGTAGTTTAAAGTTAGAAATATTATGAAGAGTTGGATATAGTTATGACAAACGCTGCTGTATTATTTTTGTGGTCTTTTTATTATCATATTTTCAACACACTCTACAATTGGTACTTCGACAACTATTCTTCTCTCTCTTCTTGATCTACAATTCAATCAATCCCTGTACACTTTTTCTTATTTATTTTTTATTTTATTTTTATTTTTTACTTTATTACATATAAACGCAACACAAACATAGAATGACGGGAATACGAATAGAAGTTCGTTTCATAAAAAAATAAAATTAATTGAATTAAGGATATCGATAAATTCTGTAATTTATAAGCCTAATTTTTTAGCAGGTAAACATTCCACATGGACATGAAAAGCGTACAAAAGAGGTGAATAATATTATATTTACACAAGAGTAGTAGTGTGTGTAAAAAGCAACAACAATAAAAAAAGAAAAATCTATGCGACGCGACAGTAACTACAATACTGAAGTCAACGAGCATAGTGTATGATTGAACTACTTTCATAGCATTTAGAAGTTTTCGATGCCAAATAATATCGATAAATTCACGTAAATGATATAAATGTGGCATAGTTTTAAATCAGAACATTATCATAAAGATATAACACTGCCAGCAGTATAATATCGTCAATCGTATAATATTACTCCTCGCAAATTTATCTTAAAGTGTACTTAGTAATTTTTATTGAATTTTGTAAAGTAACAAGAGTGATAAAGAACTGCCTCTATATATTTAAGTAAATGTACTAGATGGAAAGAGTGAAATAAAAATAACGGTAGGTCACATGGTCAAGATATGAACTAATTATACAACTTTGATAAGTTCGAATTTTCTACATTTTCCCGAAATCGAATAGCATTCATTTGAATTGGGAATTGATCACGTCATGGCATCATACAGGTATTTGAAAATGTTATCGAGACTATTGAAACAAAAAAAGTAGGCACGAAATTTTGACTGTAGACATGCTTGTTTTTAGTAAACATGATTATATTATAACTTTTGATTTAAACTTAAATTTAACTAGTTATGTTTTCTGACGATAAGCCGCTAGATTGCAACATATTTTTCTTCGAGAAGGCCAGCTAACTCAGCGGCTTATGTGGGTTATAAGTTCTCACTGGATGATACAATATATTGATGATAAAGAAATTCCCCAAATTCCAGTTTCCGTATATGTTTAATTTATTTTTCAACGTTTCGCCTTATAGGCATCATCAGAGAAAGTTTCAAATTGTATTTTATCTTTGCTGTTATTATCTTCTTCTTTCTTAAACAAGGCTTCTATTTAAATTAAGGGATATTATTTATATTATGTTAATTTTCCTCAGTTGTTGACACAATTCCAGCCTAACGTCAATAAAAACCGCCTCCTGATAATGCTTTTAAAGCGAAACGTTGGAAAATAAATTAAACATTTTCTTTATCATCAGTGGCTAATGTCTCTGACTAGGCCAGCAGTGTGGCGTTAGGCTTTAAGCCAGGACACTCTTGACAAGCCACATAAAAAGTCCAAAACACATTGTGCAACCTAATGTAAAAAGTACAATAGTTAAAAACGTTCCAAAAGGAACGATTATTTTTCTGTTACCTACAGACAGGTTTCACACGAAACGTATTTTACGTTATACGGAATTTCACCGTATGGTATGCGGGTTTACATACAAACCTCCCTCGCTATTGGTTCTTTTTGAGGGGAAAGTCGGATACTGTACGTGACATGAGAAACCGACTTCACGGTGTGGTCTCTTTTTCGTTGTGTCGATCCGCAAACAAAATTAGACCAGTTTCCTAGAATTAAAAAGTTATGGAAGAAAACCTAACAAAAGGGATCTGTTACAAAACGACCGTTGGGCTTCGTCGCTTCCCGTCGTCTAAGTGCACTTTCACACTCGCTCGCGAGTGGGAACGAGGCGCGTAAAACTGAAATGCAAAGAGTATATTGGAGCTTTCACACGGGGAGTACGAGCCTTTACGTCGCGCGAGTGAAAGCCGGTACAGTTATGGAAGAAAACCTAATAAAAGGAATCTGTTACAAAATGACTGTTGGGCTTCGTCGTGTCCCGTCGTCCCGTCGTTGTGAAAGCTGGTACAGCTCGTGCATCTCGAGCCGTCGCACCGCGTTTCTTGATCTAAATAAAAGCGAGAAGTGCCTGCATTCACACTGGAAGAGCGACAATGGCACTTTCTCTTCACTCCCTGTTACCCGCTAGGATGAACCTAAACGAGGGTAAGGTGAAGAGTTCTCGGCCTGACAATGAAAGAATGCGATTTTCAGTTAAAAAATGATTTTATTTTTCTACATAATCTGCCTTGACTTGGTCCAGCGTTTCTGCAACATCAGTATTGCTTCCCGGAAATGAGAGTCTGAAAGGCTATGAAAATATTCATCTACGGCCCTCTCAACTTCTTCATTGGATGCAAAGCGCTTCCTAGAAACAAATTTCTTCAAGTTTGGGAACAATTAACAGGATCCCTTTCGCATCCCAAAACACGCTGGCCATGACCTTACTGGCAGATGTGATCGATGAAAGCGCTTTAACAGCCGCCTGACTATTGGCGCAGATAGCGATGTGGACGCCACCAACGCCCCCAGGTAGAATTTTCCTGGCGCAGGCCTCAATGGCGTGGATCTAAGCTGGGTCAAACAGCCATAGCGATTGAAATCCTGGTGTTTGGTCCAAAGACACCAGCACCAACTCCCTGTTCAATTTTTGATCCATCTGTAAACCATATTAAACAGCTGGGATCTGGACAGATGTTGCCATTTTCCCATTCCGTACGTAGTGGGATGAGGACCGAAAATTTTATACCAAAACAATATATGGTGTACCGCTATTGGGTTCTAGGCCCCCATACCAGCGCAGCATATGTTACTACTGGTCGCACTAACGTCAAATACAAACATTTTGTCCTTTTCGTAGTGAGCCCCCACTAAGGGGAAGTCTCCCATGGATAAATTCAGAGAAATCGGACGATTCCGATTTTTTTGAAGTTGACTTTGGGGTTTGTCCTTAAGACTGTGAAGACTTGATATAGCCTCAAACTCCAAGACCAAAGTCTGAATGTTAAATTATCACCAATGTTGTTAATTCCCCAGGTCCCTTCAGGGACATGGGCGCGTCAACATCTCTTGCATTTCTATGCCTTGTTGATGTTCTGATAGCATATCGACTTGCTGTCTTTATATTGACGAGCTCGGAGCGCAGTGGGAGTTCTATTAGTACCCACAGGCAGTTTTTGTTCACGCCGAGGATCGAACCTTCATTCTCTAGACTCTAAATCGTCGGGCGATGACTGAGCTATTGCATTTTTTGTTGATTGTAACTGAGTTTCCGGAAATCATTCAGAGGGATGTGATCCACATTAAACTACAAATTGTTGCGAATCTAATGATATTTAATGAGTCATTTCAAAATTATAGGTGCAGTTGTTGCATTCTTATGATTGTGCGGCCACTCCAAACACGTTTGCAGTGTTTGGGTAATTGTCGGGAATCTGATGAAATTTTTTCTCTTCTTCTTTTTTATACAAGACATGTCCAGAAAATAAGGGTACTCACTTTTTCTATTATCTCTCTTAATTGCCCTAACCCCTTGTGGGGCATAGCGCGTCAACTGTTCCATGTGGCCCAGTTGACGTTTCACGGCATAAACTGGTTTCGGAGAATGCAGTTGCCAGCATGCACCTCCTGGACATCCATGGCCACGAACGTCGTCGTGGACGAGGTTCGAACCCGAAACGCCGGTAGTCAAACATGAGACTGATGCCTCAACACACTGCGCTACCGGTCGCCCCTCTATTATACATATAAAAAAAATTTAATTTAAAAAAAATTACATGATATTGAAGGTATGTTACTTATTTTTCCACGTAGTCGCCTTCCCGTTTAATGCATTTTTTAAGCCGTGGCACAAGTTTTTTGATTCCCTCCTCATAGAACTCTCCCGCCAACTCTTTCGTTCACTTCAAGACCTCTTGTTTCACCTCCTCATCGGTTGGACATTTTTTTCCGTCCATGTGAGTCTTCAGGAAGGTGAAAAGATGAACATCTGAAGGCGTCAAATTAGGGGAGTATGCAGGATGGTTCAAAATGTTCCAACCAAAGAATTAAGAACCGCCTTAGTGTCACCATACACTGTCGAACTCGAACACGAACCTGGTACAAATGTCCTCTGACACACACATACACTTCACATAGGTGTGAAGAAAACCGGTCCACTTGTACTAGGTTCGTGTTCGAGTTCGACAGTGTATGGTGACACTTAGTGGAGTTGGCTATGTGCGGGTGGGCGTTGTCATGCAGCAATCACACTCACTTCGTCAACATTTCCCTCCGTTTGTTATGAATTGCTCTCTTGAGGTTTTTTAGGGTCTCACAGTATCGTGCTGCATTAATCGTCTCACCCTGAGGCAAAAATTCTATCAAAATGATCCGTTTTTAGTCCCAAAACATGGATTCCGTATTTTTTTTCCCCGAAATTGAGGTTTTGAATTTTTTGGCAGATGGAGCACCAGTATGCCGCCACTGTGATGACTGTCTTTTTATCTCAGGGGTGTAATGAGCCACCCATGTTTTATCACCAGACACAATGGAGTTCAGAGAATCGTCACCTTCCAATTCAAATTGCTCAGGCAACTCGCGAGCGCTGGCGACCCGATTCAATTTGTGCTGCTCTGTCAGTTGTTTTGGGACCAATCTTGCGGAATCGGGATTTTCGGAATCCTTGTGTTTCCGTAATTATCTCGTGTAAGAGAGATCTGGAGATTTGTGGAAACATCGCAGGCACTTCATCCACTGTCAATCGGCGGTCTTCACGAACAGTTTCCTCGATTTTTTGCACCAACTTATCGGTCACAATTGAAGGTCTTCCAATCCTTTGCTCGTCATGAATATTATATTATTAAATCCCACGTCGGTGCATCCTGCACATCCGCTGGCCGTCATTTCTAACGATGACCTCGTGTTCATTACTGGCCAGGACAGGATAGGCACTTCTATAAAAAGGCGAAAGTGGCAATGGATAGGTTACACACTCCGAAAGGGGCCGGAAAACATTGCTAAACAGGCCCTCGATTGGAACCCACAGGGAACCGATGCAAGTCGCCGCGTTGGACGACCTAGAAACACCTGGAGAAGATCAGTTGAGGTCGAGGGTAAGTCATTAGGCAAATCGTGGAGACAGTTGAAGGCGATGGCGGCGAACAGGACGAGGTGGAAAGTCGGCGTGGTTAATGCCCTATGCCCCACAAGGGGTTGACAGGATCCAGAGAGAAATCCCACGTCACGAGAGCTCAACACTACTCTTACTTTCTGGACTATATATGGACGTTTCTAACCCGATAACTGTTAACTTTAAAAAGAAACTGAATTTTATAATTTTAAAATCATTTTTGAAAGGCTTGTCTTGAGCGGCAGATGATTGGTTTTTTTTACCCAGTTGTACACCTCAGTAAATTGATGCCTGGGATTGTTCATCCATTAGGGAGATCCCCTAAATTTATTTGTTTTGCCACGGGGACCTCATTTCTCATGGCCGAAGACCATTCCACCAGTACTATAGCATTGGTGTTGTGACACTGTCAGAACTTCATGGTCCTGATAAAGGCGAGTACTAAGATTTTTGTGCGAAAATATGACTGTTATCTCTCCTACGAAATAGAGAGTGGAAATTATCACACAGCTCTACACGACACTGGAAACATAACCTTGAAATTCAAAATGAGAGCGATCACATGATCACGACACTTTGAAACTTACATTTAAAAGGTTTTCACGCGAATCCAAAGGAATTGTTTTCGCCAATGGTTTGTAGACTTCTGTCTGTGTGTGCGTTTTCGTGTGGCATATATTTGGTGGCGAGGATGCGAAAGTTTTGACATGGGATTTGGAGCGAATAGCCAGTTTTAGTACTATACTTAAGCGTGAATTCTTTGACTTTTTTTTTTAGTTTTTAAGGGACAACAAAGATGTTTTTAATATACTTTCAATTTAGCGTTTGCGACACATTATTTTGATATTTTAAAATATTTCAAATTTTTCGTTTTAAAATTTATTTGATATTATTCCTTTGATTGTTTTTTTTTGAAGGAATGAATATTATATTTCTTAATACAAACTTAAAGAATTAATTTTTTTTTGTCTATTTGGCATTGACTACTTCTAAATGTTTTGAAATAGTTCAGCGAATTGTATCGTAGACTATTAGTCTAATTTATGTGGTTTGGGTATATGACATAGAATTATTCACCAAACTTGATCAAATTATGTTACGTATGAAGGATGTGTAATTTTGTTACGGTTTTTATGATAGAGCGGGGTTACTACTGCCAGTGTTAATGCAAACTGTGCCCAATGTAATTCGCGCTTAATGCGTCAAATTCTATTGTTAGATACATCCCCTGAATCAATAACTATAGCTATGTTTTATTTTGATAAAAATTGCAGATTTCTTTGTCCTTACCACTATTTTTATACCCTTCACGGATGTGATAGGGTTATATTAACTTTGTCATGAAGTTTGCAACGCACAGAAGGAAGCATCTCCGACCATATAAACTATATACATATATTCTTGGTCGGTATGACGAGACGAGTCGATTAAGCTTTGTCCGTCTGTCTGTCCGGTTCTATGTAAACTAGTCCCTCAGTTTTAAAGCTATCGAACTGAAATTTTGCACAAAGCCTTCTTTTTATTGCAGGCAGTAAATATGTCGGAACTAACGAAATCGGACCACTACGTCATATAGCTGTCATAGGAACGACCGGTTCAAAAACTCGTTTTTGTGAGAAAAACTTTTTTATTTCTAAAGAAATCTTCTTCAAATTTCACATTAATCAATAGTATCTTTAGTCAAATCATATTCCCGAATTTTGTTGAAATTGGACTAGTCTATCAAAAAGCTGCCATAGGAACGACCGTTCCAAAAGCAAGTTTTTGTTAGAAAAACTTTTTTATTTCTAAAGATATCTTTACCAAAATTCATATTATTCAATCATATTAACTGCCAAATCACGTTCCTAGATTTGGTTGAAATCGGCCCACTATTTCATATACCTCTCATAGGAACAGTGAAATCGGAACAAGTTTTACTACTAATTTCAAAGTGGCAAATGCACCATAATCACAAAGAAGGTATGATACCCTTCACGCGAAGCCGAAGGCTAGCTTTTTATTATTCCTGAGGTCAAGAATAGTGTAATTCCTCTGAAGATGATTGTTGCAAAATTCAACAGGATTAATAAAAGTAGTGAGAAAGGTATTCCTCTGAAGATGCTCGAAAGAACGAAACTCGTCAGGAATGATAGAAAGAAGAGAAAATAATGGTTAAGGCAAAGTAATCTGCCTTTTTTATTATTATAAAATGAACATAAATAAATAAATAATGTAGTTATAACGTTTAACTAAAAAAAATTAAAATTACTCATTCTTCATACCACATCAACGTAAAAATTGTAAACAACTTTAAGGTGGGGGCGCTTGTTATTGTTATATCAGTTGGCAAAATCTAAATTAAAAATATTTCAACATATAAACCTGAATCAAGAGATTCTGGCGAACTTCTTACGTACAATTGAGGTTTTTCGTCAGTTTGGAGCTTTGATTATGTTCTCAGTTATGTTGTAATTATTTTTGTTGAATTTAACTACAAATTTCGCACTTTTGCATTTAAATATTTCACTTTCATTTTAATAAAAATCGTATACTTATTATTTTATTCATTTACCAGTTTATCCATTTACCTTTTGCCTTCATTTTTATGTAAATTTGTATTTGTTTCTCAAAAATTACACGCTTAATGCTTGATATTCAGACTATTTGAAAATAATTTAAATGTTATCTAACGGTACACAGTTTTCATTGTTTTCCACTTTCGTAATCAGTAGATGTACACTGTATACACTTTATGTACTTCATGTGTTGTTGTCTTTAGATGTTTTTTAGGTGTGCTTTAATATAAAGACTAAATTTCGTTCTTCTCTTTGTCCTTTTTTTTATCTAAATATTTCAGCTTCGTAAACAGAGTCGATTCAATGCCAGGAAGAAATTCCAATTTGCTATATTGGTGGTTAGAGCAATGATACGCATCAAAAGGCTACGCTTTACAGCTGAACCACTACGTGTTGATGAAGCTATACGTGATCCGTATCGTGTTAAGGTCCTTAGAAAAGTGAGTATATTTTTTGTTAGAGTTTTAATTAATTATTAATTATTTAATTATATTGATAAAATTTATCACACCGTTAAGTCCATAAATTTTACAATGTGTTAGGTTGGTGCAGATGAAATGTCGGATTTTGCAATGAATTGAATTTGGCTGCGATTTTTATGTATCAAACTGCCACCAGGTGGCCCTAGCGATATGACATATTAAAGTATAAGTACTGCTACCTTGACTTATGGAGTCATTTCGGTTTAGCACTTCATGGTGATCGGTGAAAAAAAAACGAGTGGAAGCGAGTGAAAAAGGACTATTTTTCCTTCACGAATTTAATCTAGAACACAACGCCACGGTAGTAACGAGGAATATCCACAGGGCATTTGGACCTGATACGGTTAACAATCGAACCACTCAGCGGTGGTTCGAAAAATTTCGATTCGGAGATATGAACCTCTGAAATGAGTTGGGTGGAAACCCAGGGCAATAGACCGATATCGACGAGCTGCGTACATTAGTGGAGTCTGGCCCCCGCCAAACCATAAGGGATCTTGCGGAGAAATGGGGCGTGCACAATTCGACAGTTTGCCACCACTTACAACAACTTGGAAAAGTGAAAAAGCTTGACAAGTGGGTTCCGCATGCTCTTGCCGAGCAGAAAATGGCGTGTCGAATGGAGATTTCCAGTTCTCTTCTCTCCCGCAACAGAAACGAACCGTTCTTGAACCGAATTGTGACCTGCGATGAAAAGCGGATACCATACGATAATAGTCGCCGATCGGCCCAATGGCTAGATGCCGATTAGGCTCCAAGACACATGCCGAAACCAAGCCTTCATCCAAAGAAAATAATGGTGACTGTTTGGTGGTCTGTAGCTGGATTTATCCACTATTCGTTCCTGCAACCTGGCTAAGCCATCAATGCTGAGAAATACTGCGCTCAACTGGACGAAATGCACCAGAAATTGACAGTTCAACGACCTAGGCTAGTCAACATGGTTGGAGTTACACTGCTTCATGACAACGCACGACCGCATGTATCGAGAACAACGATCCAAAAATTGAACGAGTTGCGCTAAGAGACTCTTCCTCACCCGCCACATTCATCAGACGTCTCGCCAACAGATTAAAATTTCGTTAAACATTTGGATCACTTTTTGACAGGAAAACAGTTTAACAATGAAGCAGCTGTCAAAAATACCTTCGAGGAGTTTCTTCGAAGCAGAAACTCGGACTTCTACGAACCAGGAATAAATGCGATCGTATCTCGTTGGGAACAGTGTTTCGCATCCGCTGGTACCTATTTCGATTAAAAAAATTGTCTTTATAAAAAGTTACAGCTGTTCAAAAATTTACTACTGAATCCGACATTTCATCTGCACCAACCTAATACTAAAATCCAACTTATTGACTTTGATTTTTAATTCCTTTTTATTAAAATGAAATTATTAATAAATTAATTTTCACGGATGCATTTCGACATAACAACTGTCATCTTTAGCGAATACTTTTAAACTAAACTCAAAATTATATATTAAACAAGATACAACTGAACCCGAAAAACGGAAAATTACGGTAATAATCGTTTTTAGAAAATAAAATACAAAATTACAATTAAAAACGGAAACGGGAAGTTATTGCAGTAAAATAATAGGTGCATTCGATACGCCCGGATCTCGTACGATCTCCATACAAATTGGCAGACCGTCCCAGATCTGTTGTTGGATCTCATTGGATTTGTGATGTTGGGTCGTGCCGTTACATCCACAAAGTTGACGCCCTGGTATCTATCTGGCAGTTCTCAAACGATAATTGTATGACAACTAGTCATACTTATTCCAAAACAATAATTATGGAGTACCGGGGTGGGAACAATGAAAGATATGTCGATGAAAAATTAAATTAATATTAAATGCTGCAATTTGGGCCGCACAGCTAGAGTCGCATTATCTGAAATTTCAATTGACAACTCCCATCGCTTTGTGTTCTTCTTATTTTAGTAAGTACTGCCAACTGTTAGATTTTCAATGCACGAACTGACTCTTGAGATCTATGCCGTTTTTTTCATTCATGATCCAGGTCTGAATGAATCGAATGTGCCTAATATTACATGTATTTAAAAAGAGGCGACTGAATTGGCGCTCCAAATGTGTTCATCGCGATGTCTCTGTTGAGGTACATATAGATGCTTTCATATCCATCCAACTCGTATGGTTTGTTCACCTGTTTTTTGAAACGTACATTTTCGGTGTTCCAATGTATGTTGTTGCATTCGAGTGCGTGCAGTGCTACAGCCGATTTCGGTGCTCTATGTTCCTGAAATCGTGTGCTGATGTTGCGTTTCGTTTTGTTTCGGAAATATTGAGTTTTCAGTGTATAGAAATCCTCCAAACTCACCAAACTCATCAGGTTATATCCCGGGCGCATTGCCCAATGTCCCACAAAAAAGTCGAGTTCTATAGTATGGAACGCCATTTTGGCGTGAGCAACCCTACATATGGCATGCATAGGCTGACGCAGTTTTCGACACCGCGCTGTCATCAACGCAGCAATTGAGTTTTAAACACATCTTGGCTTGCATTGATGTGCAATTGCTGCCATTCATTACCGACATCATAAAATCAACAGCAGAGCAAGACAAGTATGAAGCGTTTAAAAAGCTCATTGTAGAGCTGTTGCAACCCAAGGGGAGGCCATATTTCAGCAGCTTCTTGGCGAGTGTCTAGAAAATAGGCCGCTCCTCCTGTTACTCCGCATGAGGCACTAGGTTGGAGACACCTGTTCAGGTGAAATGCTGCGACATTTCTTCACGCAAAAACTACCAATTCGTTCTGTTGAGCTGTTAGCCGCAAGCGGCGATAAAGACTTGGATTTATTGGCTCAACAAGGCTTCATAATGTTTCGTGTAACCACACAGCTTCTACAGTGGCTGAACCGAAACAAGCGTTGGATAAGGCGGTTGAGAACGATTCGAGTGCGGAACAGCGACTTATTGTCGTCGAGGTCGCGGCACTATCTAAACAATTCCGCTAGGTGGGAACGTCAAACAAAACATCACGGAAGTAAGTATCATATGTTTCTTTCATCGGCGACTTGGGAATGCCGCGCGTAATTGTGCGGGAAATTGTCCTTTTGAACCGTTGCATTCGGGAAACGATCAAGGTGGTCATTAGAAGAGTTAAGCGATCACTATAACACGAATCGCCTCTACATTCGCGCTAACCTGCGTCTTACAACTGACGCATCTAGCATTGGTGTTGGAGCGGTAGCAGAGCAACTGGTGGTCGGATCCTGGCAACCGCTTTTTTCTCCCGGAAACTCCAAGGCACTGAGCTGCGTTACAGTATAAAACCTTTCCACACATCTTTGAAGGCCAAGTCTTTCATGTACGCACTGGCCATAAGCCGCTGGTGTTTTGTTTCCAACAACGGTCGAGTCGCGCGAATCCTTGCCAGGCGAAACAGCTAGAGTTCATGTCACAATTTTCCACGGATCTTCGGCACATTTCGGGCATCGAAAATGCTGTAGCCGACGGGCTATCTCGCATTGAACAGTTGGACTTCCCAACTTCTCCAGGAGTTGGCGTTTTTTCGATGGGATACGTCGTTAAAGCTGGAGCGTGTGCGCGTTGGTAGCTCACCAGCACTAATATGCTGCGATTTCTCGATGGGTGTTCCTCGGCCTTACATTCCTGAAAGTTTGCGAACCCGTGTTTTCGACATGCTCCACAACACATCACATCCAAGTGGGTGGATAACCAGCGAACTGATTCGGCGTAAGTTTGTGTGGGCAAACATGAAAAAGTATGTCATGCAGCGTGTCAAGACGTGCATATCATGCCAGGCAATCAAAATTTCACGTCATGTTAAAACCAGCAATAAACACTTTCCTTTGCCTTCCTACTCGGTTCCAGCAAATCCATTTGGATCTTGTGGGACCGTTGTCACCGTCTGACGGATATACACATAGATATTTGTTAACCATTATTGACCGCTTCACTCATTCGCCAGAAGCGTGGCTCGCAGGAATAGTTGACGCACTACGTCCCACTTAAGGTTAAGGCACAGTAGTAAACATACAGTCATTTCCACAAGAGCGTATACTTTGTAACTTTTTAATGCACCATTTTTCAAAGAGTGGTGGGGGACTTTTAGTTACCTGCATTTTTCCTCTTTTTCGCATTGTATAAATTTGGTCATTCTAAGTTCAAGTAGGAGAGTGATAAGACGTCAAGTGAAATGAGTGCGATTTACAAAAAACGATTCGAAGCTGTGTTTTTAGTAAGTCATCCGAAAGGACCAAAAATGACACCTGCATCGACCGGAAAGTACCTGAAAGTTTCGACACAGTTTGTGAATAAGTGGATAAAGCGTTTTAAAGATACTGGAAATGTAGACGATCTACCTGGTAGGGGTAAAACCCGAAGCACTTCAAAAACCCAGGATAAGGCCATCATTGATATTTTTAAGAAAAATCCGTCCGTTACTACCTTAGTGCAAGCAAAGGAAATGTTATCGAAGAAGAATATTTACGTGTCCTTGAATACGATTCGGCGAAGATTACAAGAGGAAAACATCAAAACCAGGTATGCCTTGATGAAACCTTTACTTACCGAAAACCAGAAGCGAAGACGTGTAGAGTGGGCTAAGGAAAACATCGATCGTGATTGGGACAACGTGATCTTTACGGATGAATCAAGTTTTGCTGTAAATACGTTCAGGAGACGAGTGTGGTCACAAAAAGGAGAAGCTATCGTGAACCGAACCGTTAAACACCCTGAGAAGGTCCATGTTTATGGATGCTTTTCTGCACGCGGTTTTGGAAAATTAATAACGTTTACCGGAATTCTTACTGCTGAAAGGATGATCATTTTGTACAAGAAAGGATTATTGAAGTCTGCTAGGATGCTATATGGCAACGACAACACCGATTGGTTTCTACGATCCGAAACATAGAAGCCGGTTGTGTACACGCTGGAAAGAAGAAGATAACATTCAAGTACTTGATTGGCCTTCGCAATCGCCGGATGCCAATCCTATTGAAAATGTTTGGGGATTAATGAAGCAGAAGCTTCAAGGAGCTTCAAAATCAATCCAAATCAATTTGGAATAACTTATCGACAGACTACGCGGAAAAATTGGTCGAAAGTTGTCACCGAAAATGCCAGTCAATAATCAATAGTGACGGCGATTGGACCATGTATTAAATATAATTGCGAAAATGTATTTTGTATTTACTTTCAATAAAAAATAAAATTTCTTACTTGTAACATTTTGTTTTTATTTTGTGAGGTATACGGTCTTGTGGAAATGACTGTAGTTTATTGTTAGTTAATAAACTAAAGTAACCCATTGTCAAGGAAATCAAAACGGCACATTTCAATTAGAAATATGGGTTACGAAGTAGGCTCTGTGAACTAGCCCCCCCAAACCCCCAAATAAAAATGGCAACCTCACACTGTCTGACTTTTTTTTAGAAGCAATTGGAACCAATTTTTACATTTATTAACAGAGCCGTTAACTAGTGCGGAAAGGGAGGCGGATTGGTGTGATCCCACTTATGTTTCGAATTTCACCCCTGTGATGATGGGTCGTTCTTCGCTTTAACATAGGCTCGAGCTTATTATAAGAGCTGACTCGAACCGGAAAACCCCTTCTTTTTAAGTGAACGCAAATAAGATGCAGACATTAATATCATGCGTCGAAGCGTGCCAGCCGCTACTTCATAATTTTGATACGACTGAAAAGAAGTTGATTTACGAATTAATGAAGACAAATCACGACGACATGATGACGTCAGCATAACTGAACATCAACAACGCCATCGAAAGAGACGATTCTTCCAATAATGATATCTTAGCATGTGCACGGAAATAAGAAAGCTCCTCATTAGAAACGATCTATATGCTATGGTATGGCTGCGACACATAGATCCTAACCAAATTCTCTTATAACTCGCTGAATAATTTGAAAGGTCCTTCGGACCAGTTTGTGACTAATATGGATGGCGCATCCGGTACAACGATGAGCTGTACGAACTGTATGATGAGCTAGAATTTTCGTAAATCATCAAGCAACAACGATTCATATTCAATGGACAGATCACATGCAAAGTGTGAACGACAGCCTCATTTTCTCTGTCCTCCACGGAAGCCACGCAAGGGTAGTTGCGAATATTGCTGTTTTGGCTTCTGTGGCTTAGCTGACGTTTCGTTGGCATAAACCAGTTTCGGGCGATGCACGTTGTCAGCATGCACCTCTTGCTCCCATTTAGCTCCCTACCTGTGACAAGTCGGGAGATATTGTGGCATATTATTACGCCCCGCATCAAAGGGGTAAGTTAATGCAAACTTCCATTTCAACGAACGCGGTCGACGAGACTTGAACCCGTAACGACCGTAATCAGACATGAGACTGACACCTCTGCACATTGAGCTACAGGTCGCCCCCTGTTGTATCCACACTCACATGAAATGCTCCATATGGTACAATTAACATACAAAAGTAACAATTTGTCATTCGTGTGACTAGGTTCAAATTGTTGATCTCTCGCTTGATAGGCCGATACTCTACCCATCCACTTCTCCGATTATTTTTGCGAAATTTATGTTCAAGAAAATTCTCTAATTGTTGACTCTTGTCAACTTCATTTTTAATTTTATAATAATTTCGGCAAACCGATTCAGTAACAATAATGTGAACCTATTTTAGAAAATAAATAAATAATATAATGAAATTTTTATATTCTTCCTCCATTTTCAGGTTATTGATGGCTGTGCATTTCGAGTATACGGACACTGGGTCAAGAAGGGCGAAGGCCAGAATAGAGCTGCTCTATTCGAAAACACCCCCCGAACCGAATTACATGCTTTATATATCAACAATCTTAGCCGATAGTTTAATTAGTTTTAGCTTAGAAACAAAACTATCTAGTAATACTATTAAAATGAAAGCAAGACGTTGTTTTTTAGTACTTTAAATACATATACACACTTTTATGTCTGTGAAAAGTTTGAAAATATGTCTATTTTGAATATTTTGTATCATTTGCATACACTTTTTTAAAATCTTATTATCTTCTGCTCATGTTAGCAATTGATAATACAGATTTTTTATTCACTTGAGTATCATCATAAATTGTTGTTATCTTTAAGAGTCGTTATCATTTTGGGCAAAAAAGGGATTCGTTCATCAATATTGACTTAGTTTCGACTAATAATTCTCATTTAGTCTATTTTGAAAATTAAATTAAATTAATTAAATGTAAAAAGCTCTGGAAAGATGTTTATTTTGCATAGCCCGATATTGCTATAATTTAAAATCGTGACATTTAAATCTTGCACTATCATTTTATTGAACCATATACATTCAATTCATTGTGGATTACATCCCTCCCATAGTTTCTTTGTATTTTGTTGAAGTATTCCTCAACCATTTAGTGTTAAAATTGTGTTTGTCTGCGTTTTAGAAAAACAGAATGTATTTTGTATTCTATGCGTTGTGATTCATTCTCCAAATAGAATCATATCATAACATTAAAAACTCACAATAATTGAGAAGCAATCCATTGGAAAATAAATAAATTAATAAAATTTTAAGAATATGTACTGACAAAGCGAATTTAAAACTAAAATTCTAAATTTGTTTATTTCTTTGAATAAGAGTGTATTAAGTCGTTTAACTATCCAAAAATAAATAATATTAAAGAAATTTGCGCAAATAAGAAGAGTAACCCAGACTAGTTTTTTAATGGCTATGTTAACAATCTGGTTTCTCGAATACTTCTTTTCTTCTCAATTTTAAATATTGTTCTTCTAAACGATATTATCCCTGTTAATTTATTATTTTTGAATAAGAACTTTTCGACTTTTATTATAAATGTTAAAGAGATGTTGATTCATTTTCCCCTATTGTCTCAATAAAATTGATAAAATTCGGATTGTATACTAAAATGTGTTTTCTTTTTTCGATTGGAGGAGTGTGTCCGACTTTTTTGCTCACTGTTCTGAAACAACTGCACGTGTAACACGTGAACGAGAACAACGTTCTCAATAATATTCAGGTCCGATGAATAAAGTGGCCAATCCAGAAGACCCAGATGGATTTAACTATTATTTCCACGATTTACGCAAGGAAGAGTAACAATTGGATCTTCATAGCCGAACTGGGGGTGTTATGGTATGGGGAGCCATTTTTTATTATGGAACCTGTGAGCTGCAGTTTTAAACGTTGACCATGAACGCACAGTGTCCAAGAGGCTTTCCCGGTCTTCAGCAACATTTTTGGAAATTTGAAATGTACTTTTCAGCACGACAATGCCCCGATTCACAACGCCGGGTAGTTAAGTCGTGGATAAGAAATCAGAAATGAGAATATCTCGAAAACTATTAAAAATACAGAAGAAAGAGCGCTTCTTTTTGTTAGGCTGCTCATGATTCTTCGATTTAATCTCACAAAGTTTTTTTTCTTGCTAGGGCTGACGGTTTTCAAAATATTAAAAAAAAAGTTGTGTTTGTAGTTGTTTTTTGGCTACAACTTAAATTCCACAAAAAAAATTTTAGTACATAACTAACTTCAGATACGTAATCAGCACCCCAAAAAAACATAAATAAAAAAATCAGAACTACACCACGATGTGCTTTAGGCCAGTTCCTATAATCACGTGATGACTCGGCTAAATGCAATTAACTCTTCAGGGTATTGCTCATTTATTTGAGCTGCTTTATGTCGCTTCGCTCTGTCACAAGACTCCTCGAATGACTTTTCAGGACCCCAACCGCCTCTTGAATATTCTGTTGAAGAACATGGACTATACTCTGAATCGAAACATGATTTACTGTTTTCAAGATATTTATTTTTGCTGAAAAAATACGATTTTGTTCGATTAGCTTCGTTCCATCTTTTATTAAAATGGGGAATGAAGCGTTTCTTCAGTTCCTTTTGAATGTCGCCCAGGTCTGCTTGCGTCAGGAAAAGATGGTTCCTTGAAATGGATCCCAAACACTTATTCAAATCACGATCATATTCAAGGTAGGTATTCACTAATTCTGATTGTTGTTGTTGTAGCAATGGTCAGAAGATCGTTGTGTGAGTGTGTTACATACTGTTATTGTTCATTGTCTTCCTCGGTGTTAAGGGACAGGAAGATAGCTGCCTATACGAGGTTCTCCCACAGCGACTTGGGGGTCAGGTGTGTGTGCAAATGGGCAATTGAAAATGTTGTCCACATCGTGAGGTGAGGTGTACCATTGCAGGCGGGGCATGTGATTGTGTCATCTCGGTCAATTCGAGATAGGTAGGAGTTAAGACGCGAACACCAGCCCGACCGAAGTTGGGCATGTGTCGTTCTCGCTGCTCTCGGAAGTATTCTCTCGTTGGGAGAAATGGCTGGAGGTTGTGCCGAGAGAACTCTATTTGGACCTAGTCCTGCAATTGATGTTTGTACCTACTCATGGTGTATTACTGCGATGGCCGATCTGTATGCGTTGTTGTCAAATGGCACCCTTTTGTACCTCTGGACATCTCTTTGGAGGTCCCTCAGATCTCGCCTAACATGGCTTGGTGTCTTGTCCATGAGGTCGGTGTTTGGGTGTTCGCTCCGGTAACAACCCACCAGCTTGGTCCCTTAGAGGCATCATCCTAATTTCCTGATGCGGATGGTCCTGGGATGACATCAGGAGACAGCTAGTCACAGTACGGAGAGCGGCGTTTTGGTAAGCCTGAATATTATTTCATTATGTGTTACAGAGAGCAGCGCATTCTGTTGCACACAGTTGAAAAATGGGGAGATGACGTGGCCATGCTGTCCAGGGTTACTTCTAGAATTTTCGGATGGTTCACGGTCAGAATAGGTTGATTGCCAATTGAGATCCCAAGTTGCATCTTGACTTCGTCCAGGTGGTAAACAAGGTTGCCGAGAATTTAGGCGCTGATACGGTTAAATTCTTGCCCGTGAGGAAAGCGTTTTGTTCTTCCAGATAATCGTTAATTCGTTCGCACATTTCCGTGATGTTGTTTTCTGTTGCCAGAATGGAGCAGTCATCGGCATAGAAGATAATTTCGATTCCTTCAGGTGGTGTTGGGATTCCAGATAAATAAACGTTGATCAAGGAGGGAGACAGGACTCCTCCTTGTTCAATCTTCCTTAGTTTCGATTTCGTGCTCCTGAACTCGGTGTAGGACTGCCTGCCCGCGAGATAATTGGCAATCCATTTTGTGGTTTGCGTTGGAAGCGATGCATTATGTAAGTTGGACAGAAGTGCTGAGTGGCTGACTGTGTCGGAGGGTTTCGACAGGTCAAGTGCCACCAGAATTGTTCTGTGACATGGACGAGGTTGATTACGGCCATTGTGGATGCGAGTTGTAATGGCATCCAGGGCGGTCGTCGTACTATACATCCTTCTGAAGCCGTGCTGGTGGTTTGCAAGCTGGATGTGGGCCGCAACAACAGGGTGGATTAGTGCTTCGAGCGTTTTGGCAACTGGTGATAGAAGTGTGATGGGACGGTAGGACTCGCCGAGTGTCGCTTTTTTTCACAGGTTTCAAGATTAATATTATTCTCCCTTTTTCCAGAGTTCCGGAATGATCAGTGATGTGATGGATATGTTGAATGTAGCCGTGAGGTATTCGATAGCTGGTGAGTCGAGGTGTTTAAGCATTGCCATTGAGACTCCATCAGATCTCAAGGTTTTCGAGTTGTCCGCTTTCCCGATTGCTGCATACACTTTGTCCGTGGGGAAGACAGGTATGTTGTCTGCAGTTCGGTTATGGATCCTCCTGCGGATTATGCGCTTTTGTCTGTCTGGTGGAGGATGTTCAATAAATTGCTTATTGGAGCGACTTGCGCAGTGGGCAGGGTTACTGATTGAATTGTCTCCGAACTGGATGTCGACATTCCCTTTCTGCTTCGGTGGATTAGAGAGGGCACGGACAGTCGACCATAGTTTGCTTATACCTGGGGTCAGGTTGCATTCATTCAGATGCGTACTCCATTTTAACCTCTTGTGTTTGGCTACTAGTCTTTGAATTTCGTAGTTCATTTCGTGAACTCTGAGATCGTCTTTCGTCTCTTCTGCCAGTCTGGCGGCTGAGGCAGGAAAGTTGGGCTGAATTTTCGGAATGCGTTCTGCAGGAATAAATTTCGCAGTCGCTTTATTAAGGACTTTCCTGATATTGGATTCGGCCTTACGTACGTCGGAGGGAGTTGGCAGGGCGAGAAATTTATAACTTGTATATTGGGTGAAGCTATTCCAGTCAGCCTTGTTGTGGTTGACAAAAGTGCGTTGTTGTTTGTTTGTCAATCCTTATCACGATTGGTAAATGGTCCGGTGATAGTGTAAGGACCGGCTCCCATTGAGTTTCATTTATGAGGCTAGCACTGGCAATCGTGATGTCTGGAGAGCTGGAGCAGGAACCAGCAATATGGGTGGCCGTGTCGTCATTCAGTGTACAGAAATCTGAAAGATCAAGTTGTTCTGCAATCGAGATACCTCTGGCGTGTGAGTGCCAGAGTTCATAGTGAACGTTAAAGTCACCAAGCAGGAGACGGTGTTGACTAGTGAGGAAAGTGTTGATATTTACGTGGTGACCTGAGGCACAACTGGATACCGGTGGAATATAAATGTTGTAAATTTCAATATGGATTTTATGGCGATGGCTTTCACTTGCACTTCCATGTCGTTGTTGGTGACACCTATTTCCCGGTATTGCACGGAATGGCGAATAATGAAGGCAGGCCTTCAGCCAGCGTTGGTCAACCTGTCTTTGCTGATAATGACGTTATCTCCATGAGCATTGAGGGACGAATTGGGATGTAGGTTTGTCTCCCGAATGACTCCAAATTGGATGCGGTGTCCATGAATGAGGCGAGATCGGCGATTTTATTTTGCAGCCCGTTGCAATTAAGTTGGACGAAAAAGAAATCCTATACCTATTGATATGAATACTAATAAGCAGCCTGTGGAGAAGGTGGACAAAATCGTATACCTGGGTAGCATTGTTGCCGAAAATAGTGGTACGGAGCAGGACATCGCTCGCACGCTGTCCGAAATCTGGCAGAGCACGTATCTCAGTATGAAGACCAAGCAGAGCCTGTTTCGCTCCTTGGTACTCTCTGTGTTTTTGTATGGTAGCAGTACATGGAAAGTTTTCGTAAGAGTTACCAGAAAGCTTCAGGTTTTCATCGTCTGACCCGAAAAAATATCAAATTTAAAACTAAGTCCGCGTATGGATCAGATGCCAATCGACAAATTGATATGCAGATGAAAGTGGCAGAGGATAGGTCGCACATTACGGAATAATGATAACTGTATTGCTTTATATGCAATGAAATGGAACCCCATTTCCCACCAAGGCCGACAAAGAGGGGACCTAACATCACATGGCGTCGATATGTGGCAAAAGAGTGCAAGGCGCTGAGTAAGTCATTTGGGGAGTTGCGCTCCATTGCCCGGAATAGGGCACGATGGGGCGAGGGAGTGGTTGACTAGGTGCTAAGGGAAATTAGTAAATCCTGTGGAAACATTGCAAAGGAAACACATGGGTTTAATTTTTTTCGATTTTATATTATGAATTCAATATTTTGAAAATTTTTCCACATTTTTTCATGTTTGAAAAAAATTAATACAAACATATAATTCAAAAATTATTATTTCAAAGCACAAAACGAATGTTGCTATATTTTTCTTTTGCAGTTAGTTGGTTTTGTTTTTTTTTTGTATATGTATATTGTAACTTTTCTTATTTCATTTTCATCATTAAATTTTACTTTATTTCGCGGACCTATTTTCATGATTTCTTTTTATTGTATGTTATTTCTTCAACTTTTATGTATTCCTTCACACTGCGATGTTCAACCTTCTTTTGAAGTGTTTCCAATATTATAAACATCTCTTATGAGGCTTAAGTTTCCCCTTGCTCCAAACGGTTTTTTTTTGCTACTTAATTCTGCTCTTTGCATTTTTCAAATATCTTTTAATCGTTGACAATCTTTCATTGCATTTCATATTTATTTCAGTTTTCTTTTGCATTTTGAGAGTGTTTGTATGTGTGTCTTGGAATGGAGAGGGGGGCAGGAGAAAGGTTGGGTTGGCATATGTCACATTTTCTGTATACTGACATGTTGACTTTCCTTTTATATTACTCTGGTATCTTTTATTTTCAATTATGTAAAAATTTGCTAGTAGTGTGTTATGTATGTAGGTTTTATGAACTATGTTTTTTTAAATTTGATTTTGTTGTTGTATTGAAAAATGTTGTATGCGTACAGTCGCCGATTTTGGAATTACTGTATCATTTTGTTCAAGTTTATTTGAAATATTTCGAACCTAGTTAAATGATTTAAATAAACGAAATGTTGCCTTTTTACTGTCTGTGTTTAAATTTGAATATCGACATAATTCTGATCAGTTTGTTTGTTATTAATATGAAAAACGTTTTTTTTTGTTTATTTTCATAGTATGTTGTGAATATTACTTTTTTTTTGCTTTTGTTTTCAATATTGTTTGGATTCTTGTTTCGGGTTGTAGATTTCATTGTTAAATAATTTTTTTATATTTAATTTATATATATAAGTCCTTTATTCATTTTTTTATTTATTTACTTTTTGTTCTCATTTTTTTTATACATATTATAATATTCATATCACAGAAAAATGTATTTACATTTTCGCTAAATGTGTATGTGTCGTCATTTTAGTTTTGTTTTAAATTTTAGTTAAATCAATACTTATTTAATGCTTTTTATTTGTGTTTCTGTGTGTATATTTGTTGCCAGTTTGTTCTTTAAATGTTATGAAAAGAATAAAAGAACAAAAATGTTATTGTTTATTTGTGACAGAAAAGAGGAAGGAGGGAATGGAAATAAACTGCATGCAAAAATCGGGAATTATTGAATTATCTCCAATTATAATCCACAAAATAATAGAAACAAAAAAAGTAATAAAATCGAAGCTAAAACGGAATCGTCGAAGGACATAAATAGGAATTGATTAGCAGGAAAGGTAGATTTGATTCAAAATTACTGATTGATAATTAAAAAATTGAATTAATTTCGAAATTTAGAAAAAAAAACAGAAAAAGAAAAATACGTTATGAATGACAATAAGCTCATATAAAATAAATTTTTATATTATATTTACGAATAACTTACAATTTAAAACAAATTAAAACGTACATACAATTGCTTTACGAATCTACCAATTGTCGTATGGGCTTTCATCGTTGGTGTGTTTTCAACTAACTTGAAAATTGGTAAAACTGCTAATAAAAATATATCTAAGAAAAAAAAATAGAAAATATTAAAAAAGATTACCGAGATCTAGGGAATTTATAAAGTTATTGTTTTAAATTGGTTTCAATGGGTATATATTTAGCTAGATTTTTTTTTTCATTTTTATTTAAATATTTATCTATCGAAATATTATATTACAGCTTGGAATACAAATCTTATTAAGGATTTTGTATTAAAGTTAGATGTTCTTATCGGTATGTTGTTTTTTCTATTTTATATATATTATTTTTTTGTCATATTTTATCAGAATAAAAAAAAATCGTAGACTGGCAGTTATATATTTTTTCTTCTCTTTCTGTTTCTCATTTGTTCATGACCATCAGTATATCAAATATATATATATATGAAGTTTTACCGTATTCCAGCAGCTGATTGATATTATGCATTGGGAAATGGGATCAAATAAGTCCAATCATTAGAAGTTTGATTAATGGCCACCGGGCAGGACGGTGGAGTGATTGATTGGGTCCCCACGTTCGGTTGTGGTTCAATGAAGCGACGCTTGTAATAAAATTATCAGACGCTAATCGGCAACGGCAACGTCTGAGCCCTAATTATACGTAAGTCGTAGGCACTGATTGATAATCTGCCCAACCAGCCCGAGAGTAAATAAGGAAAAGGTCAGGTTAGGTTGGGTGGCAGCCTAACGGCTCCGCATAGACCACTTGGGTCCACAACAATACCACGTATTTCCGATACTCGTTACGTTCCGATGTTCAAATCTCGGCGCAAACAAAAACTACCTGTGGTTACTTAGAGAACTTGTCAGTATCAAGACGACACGGATAGGAGGTGCATGCTAGCAACTGCACTTCCGAAAAGTAGATATGCTCTCGAAACGTCAACAAGGCATAGAAATGTTAGTCATTTTGACGCGCCCATGTCCCTGGAGGGGTCAAGGCAATTAACAAGCGCTGGGCGGGGGAGGTAGCTCACTGCGTAGAGGCACCAGTCTCATGTCTGACTACCGGTGTTTTCGGGTTTGAATCCCGTCCACGACGACGTTCGCCATGGATATTTGTGCTGTCTTTACCCTGTATTGCGAGGCGTATTATTAAGCCACAGCACCTCCCGACCAGGTAGGCGGCTAAATGGAGAAGCAGTAGGTGTATGCTGGCAACTGGATTCTCCGAAACTATGTAGTTTATGCCAACGAAACGTCAACTGGGTCACATGGAACAGTTGACGCGCTATGCCCCACAAAGGGTTAGGGCAATTGAGTTTATTCAGGCCCAGGATAACGATGTCACATGAAGTGAAGTATTTGGAAGTGTTTCTCGACAGTTTTATAATCCTTGAAAAGTGAGCTAAATACATACTAACAAAGGCCTTAGCACTCGATGTCGTTTTATCCCATCCTTAGATCTTTAAGCTGATAGTCTCCAAGAGTTGATACCGCTAAAATTTCTATATAGAACCGGAACCGGACATCAACGGCATAGAAGCTTCACTTGCAGCTGAATGAGAGCACGATTGGAAGGAGGAGGGGGGCTAAATCATCATCATCGTCATCATCGTGGCGCGACAGCCCGACGTCGGGCCTTGTCCTCCAATTGTCTCGGTCACGTGACCGCGTCCTCTAATCTTGGAAGCCCAGTAGTTGCGTGGCGTCCACACATACTGAACTCTCCCAACGAGATCTCGGCCGTCTAGGCAGTCTCGCTCCGTCGACTCGTTCTGCATTCATTACTCTTTTTGGCATGCGATTATCGTCCATTCTTTGTACAAGCCCTACCCATTGAAGTCGTTGTAGTTTGACGATTTTCGAAACTTGCAGCTAATCGTACAGTTCATACAACCCATGGTTATACCGGATGCGTCATCCATCTCGATTGCAAACAGCTGCGAAAATTCGCCGTAGAACCTTACCTTCAAATGTGTCTAGCATGTTTCTGGAGGCTTGAGTTAGGGTCCATGCTTCGCAGCCATAGCATAGCACTGGTCGTATAATGGTGGGCTAAATAAGATAACATATTAGCGAAGTTGGAATTTCTAAAATGTTCAAGCATTTTTTTTTATTGTTGGTACATTTGAAAACCCTTCAAATATGAGGCGTTGGCGCTAGTAATCGTGTTGTTTGGCAATGTCAATTTCCCGTATTCATTTTAAATTTATTCGTTTCGGAAGAAAAAAGTTTTCTAACATGAAACGAGAGGAAACAAAAAACCGACTATGCCTTTGCCCTCTCATTGCACCTACAATATTGCTATTAAAATAAAGATTGCCAGCCTAGTACCACAGTAAAATTCGCCCAAAAAAAGCTCGTAATGGACAATAAACAATATTTTGAAAATGATTTACTTTAGCAATAATCTGTCGGAGACGGAAATGAAAGTCATGACGCAATTCATGAAAAATGTTGTAACCAGTTTTTTGAATTCATGTTGGCCATGTAAGAGCAGAAAAGGTATCTTCTTGTTGTTGGTGCTTTCAATACAATTTTTCAATATTCGGTGCGCGGCTCAGCGTTCACGTGAACATTGAGCAAATCATGAAGCATTCGCATGAGCATTCTGCTGTGTCCTTGAGCATCTGGACTAGTATACTAACAACTACCAAGCAAATTTCGTTCTTGACCAAACGGAGGGTATGAAGAAAGTTGGGCTGCTGGAGAGTAACAGATTTGCTCATGGATGCGTAGACAGAAAATTACCCTTTGTCTGTTTGTTGGGACTATTCGAAAGATACATCTATACATAAATGAAAAGGTATATTTCCATTTTGTGCGACGAGCATTCGCGTCTGTTCCCAGTCATCATGTGAACGGGTATCTTTTTCGTTTTAACACTTTTTCCATAAGACGCACGGAAACATTTTGTCGAAAAATTTTCGGAAAATGAATGAATGGGATCATTGGTTGATCAGAACCGCTTACATCATGTTACTGCATTCGCGTTCAGGGAAATACTCACGGGTGAACGAAGTATAACGATAAGTTTAAGCGTGTTAGCATAGGCTCAAACCAATTGGTCATCCCCCGGCGTGAAAGTATTACTTGTTGAAGATCAATTTGTGTTGAATTCAACACACGGCATGTTTCATGTGTTGAAGTCTCAGTATATCCAACACACCTTCCGCCGGTCTTGATAGCATTAAGACCGACCTCTACAATGGTAGAGAACTAAACATACTTCGTTGTCATGCCTTTTACCTCACGAGAACGCGGTGGTGCGTTGAATGATTCAACCAAAGGAAATACAGAACTTCCAGTTTCTGGATTTTTTACTTATTCGATCAAACTTTGGGCCGACCGGTAGCGTTGTGTGTTGAGGTATCAGTCTCATGTTTGACTACCGGCGTTGCGGGCACGACTCCCGTCCACGACGACGTTCGTGGCCATGGATGTGCAGGAGGTGCATGCTGACAACTGCATTCTCCGAAACCAATTTATGCCGTCGAAACGTCAACTGGGCTACATGGAACAGTTGACAAGGGGTTAAGGCAATTGAAAGAGAGAGAAACCCCATGATCAAATAACAATTTGTAAGTCCATCGCCCTAATTTTAAAATAATTTTTCGTCCTACTATTACCAAAGGCGGGAATCTATTTTAGTGGTCCCCAATTTCAGGCCGTACGAACCTATCAAACTTTGGTGTCATAGAAACTAAAATGTTGACTTTATTATACCTTAGAGCTTATAAGGTAAAGGGTAAATTGTTAAATTTGTTACAAGGAAAATATGTACCACTCTAAAGGAGGCTCCGTAGGTATAGCAATATACATACATATGGAAATGAACAAAATTCTCGGTCTCCATCCCCACTCGCGGGGAATGGGACAGCGGCATTCTTGGCTCTGTCTCCCGGTACACCATGTGGTTTACCGACGGATCTAAAACGGAGCTGGGTGTTGGTGCTGGAGTCTATGGACCGGACACCAGGATCTCCATTGCTATGGGCGTCTGGCCTAGCGTTTTTCAAGCTGAAATTCATGCCATTGAGGCCTGCGCCAGAGACATTCTGGACAAGAAACTCAAAGGCGCTAACATCGCTATCTGCACTGATAGTCAGGCAGCCATTAAGGCTCTTTCTTCACATAGTTTCTCATCGAAATTAGTGAAAGAGTGTTTTTATACCCTTCAGTGTCTCACAAACACCAATCGGGTTACTTTATGTTGGGTACCTGGCCATCAGGGCATCCCTGGTAACGAAGCTGCCGATGAACTTGCTAGACAAGGTTCTTCGGATATATTTTTCGGGCCTAATCCTTACTGTGGTCTGAGTTGGGCTAAAACAAGATCACTAGTGAGGGAGTGGTCTGCCAATGAAAGACTGCGTCACTGGGATTGTCTTCCAGGGCTACGGCAGTCCAAAGATCTTATAAAACCCTACGGTCTCAAAGAAACCAGCCGCCTGGGTAGAGCGGACCTGAGACTAATCGTGGGTTACCTCACGGGGCACCACTGGGTGAGATATCACCTCAACAAAATGGGTCTATCCACTGATACGGAGTGCAGGCTTTGCCTGGAGGACACAGAGTCCACTAAACATCTTCTCTGCGAATGTCCGGCGGTAGCCCGTTCCAGATTTTTGTTTCTTGGGGGCTCCTTCGTGAGCTCAGCGGTCGTAAGAAGCACCCCTACAAAGGATCTACTAGCCTTCATTAGGCTGGTTGAGGGTCTTTTGGATTAATTAAGGCTATGGCACAATAGATCTCATGGTCGCAGTGCCCACCCTTGGGTATCTTAGCCTGCCCTTGTTATTATTATTATTATTATTATTATGGAAATGAACAGGGTCATCTCCTGAATCGATTTAGCTATGTCTGTCCATCCGTCTGTCTGTTCGTTCGGTAACTTTCGATAGAATAAAACTAGTGACTTGCAATTTTGGTCACATATTTGTAGTAGGATCTATTTGGTTGGAATTTAAAATGGGGAAGATCCGACGAAAGGAACCCCTATCTTCCTTGCAAATGATATATCGAACAGGCGATGGCTTTCGGTAGGATGAAGCTAGAGACTTGAAATTTTGGTCGAACTGACCATAAAACACACTTTTAGTACATACGACCGTTGCCAATTTGTAGTTTTGGTATCCGCACAAGGTCTCCATAGGTCTAGGGTATACATGCTTCGAACTCGGGGTTTGGCCTGTTTTTTTTTTAACATTTAAGGAATTTCTTATATTCGGAGAAATTGCATGGCTTGTCTGTTTATTGAATCAGTTTAAAAGGAAAGTCGAAGAAAAAACCGCCCAGACTTCCATGTTCAAAATATTGGGTCATTCTGAAAATACATTCGCCAGCTTACCAAGAAATATCGCCGCAGTTAAAAATTATCAAAACTTCATCCGATTGGGCCCATGTTGTTTCTGGTGAAAAATATGTTTTTTTTTTTATGGTAGAGTTTTATCTGTTAATCAAACGAAGTTAAAGTTATTTTTACAACTTGATATTACTTCTGAATTTTTTATTGCGATTTTTCTTTTTGTTTTGTGCAACGACAGATTTTGTGGAGAATATTGGAGTTTCAGTTTATCTTTGCGTTTCCTTTTATTAAGGAGAGAATGAAGGCAAATTGTTTTTATTTTGTACATTATATAAAATGTATGAATAAGAAGCGCATCATTATTTGAAAAATTAAATAAAAACAATTTTCAAGATTTTTGTCTTTTTCTTTAAATTGTACATAATAAGATGCGAAACTGATATTGACCTGCATCGCGATATAGGGGAAGGGGGGAGCTGAATATACACATAATAATATTGATGCTTCTACAAAATAAATCCCAATGATCCTGTGTTGATACCAATCGTTATTCGTATCATACTGCAAAACATATAGCTTTATTACGATTTCGAAGATTATAGTTTTTTTTTTATTATTTTTTGTATTCGTTTTGCTATTTTTTTGTTTTTTTTTTCCTTTTTTCTTTGTTTTCTCGAGTTTATATTTTCTTTTATTATTAAACTTATTAAAGCGCGAAGTCGATGAACTATTATATATATTCGAGAATTTATCTATTTATTTATGAAAAATGTATTTAGTCAATTGGTTATTTTCATATGATTTTTATTTTAATTACATATATTTAATATATGAAATATTTTATACATTTATTTTGGTTGTTGTTTTCCATTTTTCTTTATTATAGTCCTGTCATTACATTTATTTATTTAGAGATGTATGTATGTGTGTCTTTGTATAAATGTTCGCTTGAATCTAAGGTTTCATGAAACTTCATGAAATCAGTTCTATTGAATTCGATGCGATATTTGTTGGGGGTAGTGGGGGAAGGAGAAATTTGAATTTATTTATATTTTTGTTTTTATATCTATAGCAAGTGAATTAAATATTTGACATATGAGTAATTCCATAAATATTTTCTTTTTACAGACATGCAATGTTTTTTTATTTGTTTTTTTTTTTCGTTTTTTTTTTTCTCTTGGGTGTTATTCTATTCTTTTTGGATCAGTATGAAATTTTTATTTATTAGATTTAACTTACATCGTTTATTTAAATATCTAAATGTCCGCGTTTACTATATGAAATTTTTACAATAATGAGGGAGCATACGTGAAGATCCGCACAATTTTATATTAAAATCGTTTTTTTTACTTACAGCTTTTGTTCCTTTTCAGGTGTATCCGATTTTTTTTGTTGATTTTTTTTATTGTTTCATTTATTTTTCTATTTCGTTCGAATAATTTTTAATTTAGTTATATAGATGTTTATATATATTTATGTATGTATATTTACGAAGGCAGGTGTTAAATTAGATTTAAGACTAACAATTATATTTATATATATAATAATGTACAAGTAATAAATACGTTGGTTTCTAGAGATTTTTTTCATCCTTTCTTAATCTTGTTGCTTTTTACTAATTCGTTAGAGTTAAGTTCATTTTTTTCTTTTTTTTTTAATCGTAATACTAAATTATACATTATACTTTAGCTTATTAAAAATTGTTGGTATGAAATCTTTTTTTTCGTTTTTTTTTGTTGAGTTTTTTTTTGTTGATTTTGGTTTATAGTAAGAAATAATAGATATATTATAATCGGCTAGTCTGGAGCTTTTTTTCTTTCAAGGTTGTTTCTTTACATTCTTGTTTCATTTTTTTTTTCGATAATAGTGTAATGCTCATATAATGCTCTGTTGCGTTATCATTCGAATGCAAACTGTGACATAATATCAAACGCACGCAAGTTAAATGTACACCAACTTTTGATTTCAACTATTTCTGAAAAAGTGTATTTGTGTAATGATGGTAATAGTGTTATGTCCTTTATACAAAATGGTGTTGTTTTTTGGTACGTTGTGTGTTTCGAATTTTCAGAAATATTTGAACGTCACTTTGTTTATCATCATTGTCATCATTCGGTTTAAATCGGTGTTTTGGAAATTAATATTTGTCCTTTGTTTTTTTTTTTGTTTTTATATTGGATAATCTAGATTTATCTACTGATTTTGTTTCTTTTGTTTTACTACATATCTATATATTACAGGTTTTTCTTCATCTCATATTCTTAAGGAACAGATCTCATTTTTTATAGCCTGATATAATTTCGAGTCCGACCATTTGTCGTTGTAGTTAAGAGAATACAATAACGAAGAATGACTGTTCTTTAAAAAAAAATTTGAGTATTGTGAATTTTTTCGGTGAATTATCAGAATTGTCGCGACTGTCAATGTTAGAAGTAATAGGATGGTTAACTAGAAAATGATATGAACAATGTATACTACCAGAGTCTTCATCATTTTCAGATATTTGATATTCTTCATGAAAATCTGCACAAAACTGATTTAAGTGTTAACACAAGAGCCACTGGTTATCATTGTATCCCTCCCGAACCCGAGTCAGGGTTTTTCCTGTTTTACTGTATTGAAAAATAATAATAACTAATACAACTACAATAACACTAATAATTGGTACGTTTTTTGAATAATGGGTTAGGGTAAGTTAATTCGTGGAGCAAAGCCCTTGACGACAACCGACCGGTATAAAAGTTTTTTGTCCTAATGGCTACGAACTCGTTCAAACAGTGCGACTTGTAATTTTGGCCAAATGTTTGTAGTATAGTTTAGTTCGTAGTTATTGAAAATGAGAATGATCCGACCAATGAAGCGCCTACTTCCTCTATGTAAAATAATTAATTGTAACTATAACTTCCGATCGAATAATCATGAACTCTAACTTTGACAGATGACTGTACATGATCATATTATACTCTCTCGTTGAGATCGATCAGTTAGAAACAAATAGTACTTTCCTTACATATTACATTCCGTATTACGCTTCTTTTCATGTTTTCTACCGTTTGAACGAATTGGCCTCAGCGGCTTAATTGATTTTTGGCACACAGACTTCAAATGATACTTTGATTTAGTTGTGGTAAAAGTAGCTCGCTCCATTCAAAACAACGTAACTCATTTAGCGGGGTTAATATTTAAAAACTTTCTTGTTAATCAAGCTAAAAATTTCGGACCGAAATATGCTACGTAAACATTTTAGGATCACCACTAGGTTGAACGCGCTCGGTAGTGTAATGAGCCACCTGTAATGAACCATATTATGGTCTGGTAGTGCTGCTCCCACCGGAAGATCGAAGCAGCACCTGATGAGTAGTGATCTGTTGGTGGTACGAAACCAGAGGCCGAGGGTCCCATTACACCCAGACCCAGATTCGACCGCTTGGGCGTCTGATCCGTCCGCCAACCACTCCATCCTTATCGACTATTTTTTTTCATTCCCCATTTTTACCTCCCCTTCGTCCCCACGGGCATCTTCGGATGTCCGCCAAACCGTCCATTACAGTAGTTGTGAGTTCTTGGTCGCCACTCTACATCTATAGGACAGAGGCAGTTTTTATTATCTATAGGACAAAGGCAGTTTTTATTAACGCACCGGGGTCGAGGTGCGTTTAATAAAAACTGCCAATGGGTATTATTAAAACTCCCATAGTGCGCCAAGCTCATCAGTGAAAGACGGGTCGGATAGGAGGTTTATGCTAGCAACTGCACTAGCCGAAATCTGCTTGCTATCGAAAAGTCAACAAGGTGTAGCAACGCAAGAGTATTGGCGCGCCCCTGTCCCTGGGGGGCTCAAGGCAATTAGCACATAACACACTAGGTCAAACAAAAGTCTGGGTTGTATACTCAGTCGCACTGTTTTTTTTTTATTCGGGAAAGATGATATCAGTCTTTAAATGTATAATACAGGAATATAACTTTTTTTTTTTGCTTTTTGATACTATGAACGAGTATTTTGAAGACAGCTACGAATAACACAATAGACCATCAGGTCGCAGTGTTTGGTGGCTCTTCGGGCCAGCCGCCCTTCACCTAATCTAACACTAGCGGCTATATTAAATTTCATGTAAACCTCATCACCGCATTGTCTGGTTCTTAAATAGTTTTTCGAAGCAGATAATCTCACATAATTCTTTGTCTACACGTGAACATTGAGCATAACACTGAACATTGAAAAATTTCACTGAAAAGCACCAACAACAAAAAAATACCTTTCTGTTATCACATGGCCAACATGAATTTACAAGCATTTGAGTCGTTCCCACAAGATATAGGAATGTTCCCACAAGAGATTAGGTCTTACAGTGTTATTTCCCTCCACTCTGGAAGTCAACCTGTTTCGCCTCTATCTAAATATACACTGAGTCCGCAATTCGCCCCCACGACGCGAAGTATCTGTATGGTGGCTGTTTAAGTTCGCTTGGCGCAGATTCGCGTAATTCTTTTCACCCGTGTTCGGTCTGGGAACGAAATCCACGAGAAACGAACGCGGCTATTCTCTGTATAAGAACAGCATGTAATGGGAAAGTTATAAAAAGTTATAATCTCTGCCCAGTTGTATCAGGTGTTTCGGGTTCGAGTCCCCTCCACGACGACGTTCGTGGCCATGGATGAGCAGGAGGTGCATGCTGGCAACTGCATTCTCCGAAACCAGTTTATGCCGAGAAACGTCACCTGGGCCACATGGAACAGTTGACGCGCTATGCCCAACAAGGGGTTAGGGTAATTGAGAGAGAGTTGTATCATGTGATATACCGAACCGAACAATGAGTTGGTAGTGGCGTCTTTGGTCCTACACCAGGACTTAAATCGCTATGGATGCATGGCCCAGCGTTTCTTAAGCCGAGATCCATGTGACTGAAGTCTGCGTCACGGTAATACAAGAGAAAAAAAAAATTAGCAGCTCCCACATTGCTTTCTGTACAGATAGCCAGACATCAATTAAAGCTCTCTCTTTACGTAGGCTTTCATTTAGGAAAATGAAGTAGCCGAAGAACTTGCTAGGAAAGGCTCATCATAAAATTTTCTCTGGCTGGAACACTATTGTGGTCCGGGCTTGGCTTTAGCCAGGACAGTCAAAACGGAATGCTCTAAAAGAATACGAGATAAAACTCCAGGGCAGCGGCAATCGAAACAGTGAATGAGACCCTTCAACTAGGAAGAAACCACCTACATAAGTATAGCCGACCGGAAGCTATCACTTGGCGAAATTTTATCTAAATAAAGTGGGATTGTCTTGTTTTTGTTTGGAGGACATTCAGTCCGCATGTCACATTTTATGCGTATGCGCGGGTGAGTTATACGTTCCTCAGATAGTTGACCACGTGCGCTGCCGTTATCAGATAAATTCCCACAAAGACATATATTATACTAGTCTTCGTACGAGTGATGGAAGATATTTTGCTAAAGGGCAGCTCTCACCACTGTTATGAAATCTAGCAATCAATATACTGCTTCTGGATCTTGAGAGTGTGGGATGCAGGGTTGTTTGCAATACCGACGATTTTGCCATCGCAGTTGTAGGAAAAGTTACTGAGCGTTCTTAGTGAGGTGTTGCAGAATGCGATATCGACTCTGATCAGTTGAGCTAGTCGGAGTGGTGACAAGGTTAATCCTGAAAAAAAAAACGGAACTTGTACTCTTTACAAGGAGACACAATCTACCTTCGGGTATCGAGCCTCCGGTACAGGAGGGTGTCAGACTTTCATTTCTTGACAAGGCTAAGTTCCTTGGTCTCATCCTAGACAGGAAGCTGGGATGGATGCCAAACATTCAGGAACGTGTTGGCACTTTACATCTGCAGGAAGGCGACAGGTCAGAACTGGGGACTACAGCCGAAAGTGGTTTTGTGGCTGTACACATCAGTTCTTCGGCCCATTCTTTTACATGGCATTCTTGTTTGGTGGACGGCGGTTAGAATGGTGACCCACAGGCCTCTACTGGGGAAGGTGTAATGATTGGCAATGATTGCCGCAACCGGGGCTATCAGATCCACTCCATCAGCAGGCCTGGATGTGCTTTTAAATATTTTACTGCTTAATATTTTTGCTGGACTGCAAGCAGCGGTTGCGATTGCAACTTCGCGAGAGCAGTCAGTGGCACGCATTAAGCTGCGACCACTCTGCTATTTGAATAACCTTGATCTCCCTATATGAATGGATTGTCTCTCCCCTAAGTACATGCTTGGTAAACATTTTGTGAGCCTGATTCCCTCAAGGGACATGTGGGAAACTGGGGCAATCACTCACCCAGACTCCATCGTTTTATATCCTGATGGGAGCCGGTATCTTTTCGGAGACGTTGAAGATTACTTACTATATTTCCGCATACACGATCATTGCAGCGTGCTGCTGGCAGATATTTTGACAATCTTAGAAGCTCTCACCTGGCTTTAATGTCACAGTTGGTAGGAAACTCACTATTTACACTGACAGTCCAGTTGCATCGTAGACGGTTACGAACTGCCGATTGCCTCTTGATGAGATGGGGCGTTACTTTGAAGGTACATTGTCCTGGATTGTAATTGTGTGGCTGATGAGCTTGCTTGGGCTGGGACGGCTTTGGCAATTAATGATGGTCGTTGGGACATCGGAGTGCAATTTGCAAGCGAATTATCAACTCTAACGCGAATAAAACGAGTGCTATATGGACTGAGGACGGTACGTGTCAAACCATGCTGCTGCAATATTATCATTGAACAGGAAGTACATTGGTGTGCTGGTGAATATTATCACTGGGCACTGTCCCATTATGGGGAGCTTGCTAGAAGACTTCGCCTATCCTACAATAACTTCTGTAGAGACTGCGAGGATGCTGACTCTCCTTCTCGAGAGTACCCTTCATTTTCTATGCACCTGTCCTGCCTTGGCTGCGAAGAAGGGGGGGGGGTCTTTCTGGGGGGCTTTTTCTTCTTTCATTTGGAGGAACTAAGGGGCATGAGCCCGCTCAGGCTTTATGGGTTCAATACCAGCTCTGGCTGGTTCAATGAATAGTAATTTCAATGGGTAGGTTTTATCCTGGAAGGTATCACAACGGGCCCTCTTGTGACCTATGTGTGCTGTGCCATCTGTGGCAGCCTTTTAACCTAACCTAACCTAATAATAGTTTGAATAAATCCCCGTATGTGTTCATTCACAACGGTTTAAGCAAGAAAGCCTAACCTAACCTAGAGGCAACAGATAGTTCAGTGCTTTGAGGCGTCCGTCTGATGTTTCATGCTACTGGTCAGTTACGGGTTCAAGTCCCGTCCACGTCGTGGCCATGGATGTTTGTGCTGTCTTCCCCCAGTGGTATGAGTCGTAACAATACGCCACAAACTTTCCCGAATTGTCGCGGGTATGCGGCTAAATTGGCAAAAGGTACATGCTAGCAATATCGTCCGAAACCAGTTTATGTTAACGAAACGTCAACTAGGCAACATGGGAATAGTTGATGCACTATGCCCCAGTAGGGGTTAGGGCAAATAGTACTTAGTAAAATAGACCTTTTATGGTTGCAGTGCATTCTGCATTCTGTAAACCAGAAGAAGGATGATCATTTAACAAACGTGGATCGAAAACATATCAAGGTGGGCGCCCTCGGTAACTTCGACTGACAGGAAAAAATAAAACAATTACTAGGAATCTAAAGTGAAACCTCAAAAAGGACTGAAAAATTAAGGCGACGACTTAAAATAAAGTTCGGTTTTAAAAAAAGAACAGTACACGACTTTGTGGAAGTACGCTTCGAATAATTAATTCATTTTGAACATAGGATCGAATGGATGGGTGTAAATTCATATTCATGTTTTAGGCTAGTCATTATGTATGTACTTATAAAAACTGTTCCAAAGCAAATTGTCGCGTAGTTTTGGTCTTTTGTTCCATCTTTAGTTTTTCGTGGATGATAATTACGATTTTCAAATATGTTCGTAGTATATAACACAAGTCTGGCTGGCATCATAGAGTCTCATTTCCTTATTTTCATGGGCTACGGTTGGGTAAAATCTTTTGCGGTGTACCTGTACCTACACGTTTCATTTTTCCGAAGTCGGCTAACATATGTCAAACCAGTAGTCTTGAACCTTAGAACACCATCAAGTGGAGTTATTTTTTTTCGTTATCTGGGAACCTAATGTTAAAAAGGCTTGGTAGACCCATATTGTAGCCAAAAGCACTTAAGCTACAAAATTATTGATAATAGTAAACGGAAAAATCGATATTGAATTCATTTTGATATAATTAGCTTGTAAACAGTCTTGCCCAGGATATCGTACAAATGTATAGTGAAATAGACTTGGCCAGACTTGTCTGTAAACAGAAGGGCTAAGCCAGGATGTATGTAGCTTCTACTATGTCAAAAACATCATCGCTGCTTGAGAGGTATCTCTTAATTTTTTTTTCTAGAATAGGACATATCCCGCGGAGTGCAACTGACTTGAAAAGAAATAACAAAACAAATTAACCATTCATTTATAAATCATATAATTCAAAGTATTTCGAAAAAAATGGCAATGTGTATTGTGATACAAAACTTAAAGCATCCTAATAATTTTTCGAGTCAGTGAGGCAGAGACAATATTATATTTTTATATTTTACATTTTCCTTTAGAGAAATTAAATTTCTAGTTGAAAAAACAGAACATTTGACAGCGCTTTTGTTTGCTGATTGGCTTTTATGTACATTAGGTCGGAAGAAGTTTTTGCTGTTGTTTTTTTTAGAAATTGAAGCATTCTATGATAAAATAAAATCAATTTTTCATATCTACAGATAATTACAGCTCATTCTTCGTTATTTTTTTAGTTAACTTCTTTTTATAATTTTAAGCTAACAACATATTGCACTAGTTAAACAAAATCAATAGTGAGTCAAATTCCAACCCGACCAGCTTATTTTCTTCTTCTTTACTAATCCTTTATCATAAATTAAGACATTTTGATTGTATATTTTCGAATGGAGAGTTTTTCTTTTCGCATTTTTTGGTTTTTGTAATATTTTTTTTTCTTTTATACAGTCTCATTAATAATTACAAAGCTATATAAAATTTAAGAAGAAACAACATTTAAAATATATATTTATGTACGCATATTTAAAAATTTACATTTTTCTTGTTATAAGAGTTTTACGGGGAAAAGTTTCTTTGTAATCATACCATTCGCAACCGAAACATTCCATCCGTTCCCGAGAGACGACATGCCATATTCTCTAGTTAATGTTAAATCGATGAAATATCTTTTAAAGTATCTTACGAGAAAAAAATCAACAAAATTATAACGATGTAAGGATGATCCGCATGATGATGATGACGTATTGATAATAAAAACATATTGCTCCATATTTTAAAGATATCTCGAAATAATGCTTAAAATCCAATTGAAATTAAAAAAATTTCAATATTTTTATTTTAAATTAAAGCTTTTCATTATTTTTGTTCTTGTCTTATTTACTGCTTTTTGTTTTGTCTTTTTTTTTATTCGTCTTAATTTGTTCCAATTGTTCGCTTATATCCGCTCTGGCTCTATCCGTGTATGTAGAATATTATTGTTACGACTATTATTGTATTTCGTCGAATAGAAAAGTCCAAACAGTGTTCACACCCAGATCTGTTCCCTACGATCCCGTCGTAGTCAAAGCCTTTGCTAGCACCAGTCTTCTTCATCGGAATCGGAGTGTCTCGTGTAAAGTCCACCCTTTGGCTTGTAGCCGTTTAGAACAGGCGATGGAAGTACTCGTCCTGTTCGTCCCATAGCAAGCGCCTGTTCGAATGACAGTGGTGCTATGTATTCCAGTCTATTGTGGTTTCATTTTGTTTGATTGTTTTTTTTTGTGGGGAGTTTTTTTTTAAGTTTTATTTATTTTGAAGGTAAAGTGAAGAGAAAACGAAAAAAAATTAAGTGTTAGACTAGTGTAATCAAATTTTGGAAATAAACATATTGTAAGAATTACATGGCATTATTGGACCAGCTTTATGGATCAGTGGTGTCATAACTACCCCGAGTCCGTAAGATTGTCCAATTGCTCATTTCTGAATTTATTGATAGGATAATATTCAATTTGTTTTTACTTTGAATTCAAACAGAATACACACCTTTCTCTTTCATAATCTCTATCACGATCGCGTTCACGTTCATAATATTCACGTTCACGATCGCGATATTCATAACGTAAATCGTAGTCACGCATTCGATCTCTATATCGTTCACGATCCCGTTCACGATCTCTACTACTATAGTACAAATCTCTTTGATCCCGTAGGAAATCACGATGATGTGGCAACGAGTGAACACTATGAGGTGTTGAGTGATGTGTCTATATTATCAAAAAGGATACAAAAAAATAAAAATAAAATAAAATAAAAACATTGCGAATAATTTTTAAAATATTAGTAAACGTATTTTTCGTATTTTGTTTAAATAAATAGAATTTGTGTTTTTTTGCTATTTTAGAAAAGTCATATAGTACAGCGTCATGTATTTTCAATGGTATCCGAAATTTAAAAAAATAGGCATTTAATGTATTGTGCAAATTAAGATTAATGAACTTTGATTTTTACGGTTGCTAAATGCCAAAGGGGCGTAATATTTTCCAGCTGTATGGTGAGAAGCTATTGTAGTATGTGCGGAGTACGTCTCTCTTATGACACAGACTGTACTAAGCTCTGTCATAGTCTCAAGCTATCGATGACAAGTACCGGCTGGACGAGTACTGGCAGATTCTCGAGCCATCTTCGTTGGCTAGTAGAGGCAGGAGTCTAGCAGCAGTCTCGAACCATCTCGAAATAGAGATCCAGCTATATAAAGGCAGATGCCACCACCACCATGTCAAAATTTCAGCCGAATCGGACTCGTAGTTTTGTTTTGACCGCGTGTGGAAGAGCGAGTCCGCGGATTTTAGAAAAATAGAAAAAGAGCAATATCGGTCGGTTAATCGATTTTTGTTTTCGGAAGGGAAATCGCGCAGCGAAATCAAAGAGCGCTTGGATGCTGTGTACGGTGACTCTTCTGCTTCGATGGCGACCGTCAAAAATTGGTTTAACGAGTATCAACGTGGTCGCACGTCGGTTTTTGATGAGCCATGCCCAGGTGCCCCGAAAACGGCTACCACGGAGGATAACGTGACAAAAATCTACGATCTCGTATTGACAGACCGCGGATTGAAGGTGCGCGAGATAGCTGAGACAGTAGGCATCTAAAAAAAACCACGTGGGTCATATCATGCATGAAATTTTGGGCATGAGAAAGCTGTCGGCTGGATGGGTGCCGCGTTCGCTCACTCCAGACAAAAAGCTCAACCGTGAGACCACTTTAGAGCAGTGTTTGACGCTGTTTAAGCGCAATCCGAAGGAGTTTCTGCGTCGTTTCGTGACCATCGGCGAAACAGGAATCCACTGGTACACACCAGAGACCAAGGAACAGTGGACTTCACCCAGCGAATGTGCTCCGAAGAAGGCGAAGACTGTCCTATCGGCCGGAAAGGTGATGGCCACCGTTTTCTGGGATTCACAAGGTGTGATCTACATCGACTACCTGGAGAAGGGCAAAACAGTCACAGGGCTCTACTATGCCGAATTATTGGGCCGGTTCGACACCGAATTGCAGAAAAAACGGCCCCATTTGGGGAAGAAAAAGTGTTTTCCACCATGACAACGCACCGGCTCACACCTTCGCCGTCGCTACCGGCGAAATTGGTCGAATTGGACTACGAACTGCTGCCCCATCCACCGTATTCTCCAGATTTGGCCCCGGGCGATTTCTTTTTTTTCCAAACTTGAAAAAGTCACTCGTCGGGCAGAAATTTGAGTTGAATGACGAGGTCATCGCCACCACGGAGGTCAATTTTGCAGACCTCGAAAAAACGTATTTTTCAGATGGGTTAAAGAAGTTGGAGCATCGCTGGGTCAAGTGTATCGAGCTAAAAGGAGACTATGTTGAGAAATAAATCGCCACTTTTCCAAAATTTTGGTTTTTCTTTTGTAGGCTAAGTACTTATCGGACCGCCAGTGACACTAAAAAAACTCATGAAGCCAATCGATTCTTGGGGTCATGAAACGTAAAGAAACAAACTCCGAGGTCGAAACTCGTTAGTGGGGAGGGTCGAATAACTGATTTTTTCTTCAAAAGTTAATTAAAAATATCTGAGTGTGAAAAGGTCGCAACTTTGACATGCGGGAATTGGCATTCTCCGATTCTTGAAGACTTCCATCGCTGAGTTTTGACCAAAAGTTACAAAAACAAGATCAACGCAGTGGAAATATGGCTCTGGACGGGTAAGAGAGATCACTCCAAAGAAGAATCGTCTCTTGTAACGGATGTGCGTAAGGAATTGGTTAAAAACTGCAGAGCATCCGAGTAAGTTTTTTTTCGAGCTGATGAAGCCGAAATTATTACACGAACAGCACGGCGATATCTGCAGAAAGCCGGGTTATGTCCTCGAAAATTAGCCTCTCTTGACACCAAAAATGCGCCAAAAATGTATGTAGTGGCCTGCACTAGCACTAGATTTGAGCTGGGAGGATTGAAGGAAGATGATCTTTTCCAATGAATCGAAAATCAATCTGATCGGACCAGACGGAATACCCTATATGTGGCGAAGAAACGATGAGTCTGGGGGTATTACGGTCTTAGACAATGGGCCTTGCTAAATGCAACAGTTAATGAACCAACACATTCTCAAAAAAAAACCTGAATCCTTTCCTTGAGGAGCACTTTTCGCCCATCGACCACCTCATCTTTCAGGATAACCCGGCTCCCTGTCACCGTGCGAAATCGGTAGGTAATATTTTTTTCAGCATTACTATAACTTTGATCACTGAATTTTACAAAGTTATCGTCTATTCTTCTTTTTTCTTTATTTTTATAGGTTAAAGATTATTTATCGAAATTAGGGATTTTGTTATTGGATTGGCCCGGAAATAGTTCTGATCTGAACCCCATCCAGAATCTGTGGCACATCATAAAACTTAAAATATCGATTTCGTTAGAACTCAGCAAAATCATTGAGAAAATTTGGTAAGAAGGAATTACAGCCATGACATTACGAGCTCGGGTTGACTCAATTCCCGATCGCATAAAAGCCATTCTCAAAAATAAAGGAGGTCCAACAAAATACTAAGAGGATCATTTTTAAAGTCGTCAGTTGTTACTACTAAATACACCAAAGTGATTTGATAATTATTAAATCTTTGAATTTGAAATTGATTTAAAAATTAAATATTCAGGTATTATTGAAAAAATAAATGGCAAGTGCTATTAGAAAAACTTGGGCTAATAAAGTTAACCAGATAGCTTTCGATAGCTTGTCAAACGAGTCTAATTTACATTTCGAGTTGATGTAACACACTTCGCCTTTATGTGTTCCTGTCACTAACGGAGTAATTTTACGGATACATTTTTAGTGTTATTTTCATTTTGCAATAAGATTTTTCTTAAAACAGATACAAAATCATGCCACTAATTTCGAATACCATTGAAAACCCGCTGATAAAAAGATATAATTTGCATTGACATCCTAGTACTTACATGTGTTGGACTAGCATTTAATTTTGGAAAATTAATATTAGTTGGCTTTAATTGTAATGTCGAAGGTTTACAAGGCGTTGGAGGTAATCTTCGGCCAGCACCTCCACGTCTTGTCGCTAAGACAGGATAACTATGCTGAACGTGAGAGTTACCTGTTATTGTCGACAAAAAAATGGAATCAATAGAAAATATATATTAATATACGACATTAGAGAGATTTGATGTTTCTATCAAACAGTACTTAAACAACTAGCCTTAATAAAGTGTATACAATGTATTATATTGTCAGTTAGTCTATTTTCTTAAAAGAAAATATTTAGAAAATATTATGAGTAGTTAAAGTGCAAAACGTGCATAATGTACACAAAAGTATAATCATATGAAATAATGTCAAATGTGAAACATAAAACATTATAATATAATAAAATAATAATAAAAAAAAAGAATAAAACTTACAATAGTCATGATTACAAATTCATATTTATGTTTAAATTGATAATTATATATGTTAGAAATGAGGTAGGATGATACATGTTACAGTTATTTGCTTTAACGTGCACATACCAACATGTACACCAATTTAATGGATTGAATATTTTAAATAATACTTATGGTTTCTTCTTCTTTGCATTTATTTAAAAATGCTCTTATGTATGAAATAATTAACTATGAAGCGGTTTAAATGATGATATAGATGAGATAATAATAAATCAATTGGATGAAACTAATATTGTATAATCTGTTTATATGTATCGTATATGTAACGCGCAACGTTCACTCGCTGTTCTATATATTGCTTTTATTAGTTTATAGTTTTGAAAACAGAAAAACTTAAAAATTAAAAATAAAGGATAATGTACCCATTTCATTAATCCCAAGTCTATCTCTTTCACGCATCTCCTGAAGTCGAGCGGGACTTGGCGATCGTGATCTTTGACATAGACTTGTTGTCCCATATGTGGGATAAGGCAGATGAGTTCGCCTACATCGTGGATTATGGCCACCATAACGAGCTGGCGATGGCGATCGTGCCGGACTTGTCGATGCTGACCATGAACCTATATTAGAGTGAAAAAAATATAAAATTCAGGGGGAAAAAACAAAACCAGACCAAATCCAAAATTAGGAAATTACGTCGTTTTGGTGACATATTTAGAATCAGCACAAAAAAAAAATTAACACCATATTAGGGAGTTGGAATGAATCTGGAACATGGCACGTAAACGAAAATATCGTGTTCATGATGTTAACATTAAATCTAGCTTGCTTGAAGCAGTAGAAACATTTCGGAAATTACAAAGAAACTGATCAGCATATTCAAATGATAACAGATCTAGCTTGCTTCGTTACAAAAATAAAGATTCCTTAGATATAAAAAAAGAGATCAAGACACGTATTTTTATTGAAGTCAGTATATTCGTAGACGATGTTCAACAGTATTATAAGCGAACCCTACTTACTGACCTCTGTAAATCGAATATTAGGATTGACTTGTTGGTTAAACAGAAATATGTCTGGATAAAATAGGAGCAGGTCAAATGTTTCTTAATATTAACAAAAAATGAAAAATGTTGTCCTTATCGCCCTGATTCAGACATCTACCAGGCGAATTCAAGAATGCGATTATTTTCTGGTCTTGTCTTTCAGTGGTCTAGTGCATTCCCATCAACACCCCAAGTTATATCATACCCATCCTGCCTAGATATCACTTCATTGCCAAGAAGAATGTCCTTTTCTCCACTAAAGGACTCAAAATGCCATCAACTAGTCTAGTGTATTCGTCTCTTGAACATATTCATCTTGCCTATGTATCATCCCTGCCAAATGCCTTCAACAGTAGTCTATTGCATTCGCCTCATGACCTCCAGTCATAAGATACCCACCTGGCTTAGATATCACTCCATTGCCAAGAATGTCCTTTTTCCACACCAAAGGACTCAAAATTATATCAGTCCTGACGAAAGGACTCAAAAAGTTTTCAACAGTCCTCGAGTGGATTGGTCTCATCACTCCGAATTAGGAAATATTCATATCTACCACGTTTGGTTTCCGTTTCATTTCATAATAAAGAGAATCATTTTTTTCCTGACGCACGCATACAGGAGGACAAAAATATCACAGTATGGTACTTATAATAATTCAAGGAAGTAACGCCTGGGAGACCTTCGAAAAAACTTAGGTGAGTAGCTCTAGTTTAAATAAAAGAGGGTGTACTGTTAGTAGGGCGACCGGTAGCGCAGTGTGCTGAGGCATCAGTCTCATGTTTGACTACCGGCGTTTCGGGTTCGAATCCCGTCCACGACGTGGCCATGGATGTGCAGGAGGTGCATGCTGGCAACTGCATTCTCCGAAACCAGTTTATGCCGAGAAACGTCAACTGGGCCACATGGAACGGTTGACGCGCTATGCCCCACAAGAGGTTAGGGCAATTGAGAGAGAGAGAGAGAGACTGTTAGTACACTTGATGATCAAAATTACGGTCTCCGATTCGTGCTCATGGTGACGCAAGGAACTTGTGTACCAAATTTAGTTGAAGATCAGAACATGGGAAGTGCCAGAACAAACGGAGAAAATTATGAAATGTGTGTACAAGCATCGGTCTACATGCCCGCCCATTACATTTCTACCCTGGTTCCTGGTATAAGGTCTATTGTTTTTGTCACGGCAAACATATGTTTTTTCCTTAAAGGAGGCTCCAGAGGTGTAGCAACGTATATATACATATATAAATTATTAGGTTCACCTCCTGATTTGATTAATTCATGTCTGTCCGTCCATCTGTCTATTGTTCGCAGAAAATTCTAGAACTAGTCACAACTATAAGCGAGTTTTCAACGGTTGTTAATCGTGAATTCTCTCTAAGCGAGGTACTAAGATCAGTTTTTCGTGCGAAATGTCATACGAAAACTGTCAAAAGTTGCTTTCGGATAATAATAACTTATTTCATCTGAGTAATAACCTATTCACTTCCAAGAAAAAAGTCTCCACATCATTATGAGCAATTTTCTTACTTTACTTTACTTTTATTTCGCTTGAAAACCGGTCTTCTGAGTAGACTGGAAGCTCACGTGTCATGTAGAGCGCCACGGTAATGTGCTATGTGCAAGTCTACTCTGTCACTTTTTTTGTGGGAGAGATAAGTGCAACATTTTCTCACGAAGAGGTTAGTAGTGGCTTTTATGACAAGGCTAAATTCCTTGGTCTCATTCTATTGTAGATAGCGAACTAAGCTGGAAGCCCAATATTCAGGAGCAGGAGAAAGGCCACACGTGTGGAAACGCCATTGGTAAAAACTCTGGCCTGGCGAAGGTAGTACATTGGATTAGGTACACATACTGTTGTGGTGCGTCTTATACTACTGAATGGTATAACTTTATGGTGGACGGCACTCAGAGTAACTGCCTACTGCAACCTTCTGGGCACCTTCCCCAGAAGACTAGTTGCGTTGGATATAACAGGGGCGTTTAGAACTCTGTCAGCCGGATTGGACATGCTGCTCAATTTGCTCTAGTTGGATACTTTCGGCGAACAACTAGCGGTCAACATGGATCTACGCCTTCGTGAAACTGACCAGTAGCGTGCGCATAGCAGGCGGACGTTTCGGCAATTTGTGCGGCTCTGACCTGGTTGGAAAGTGACGTGGTGACTGCCAGAGACATCATTATTTTCGCGGACAGTTAAGCTCCAATAGGTTTATTTGAATCGGTTCTTACTACATCCAAAACAACTGACAATTCGATTACTCAATATTACACTTTGTTGGATACCGGGTCTTAGTGGCCTTGCAGGCAATTATGGAGCGGATGAGCTTGCGCGTGAGCGAATAATCGGCACTGTGGCTGGGAATCTTGAAAGCAAAATGCCTTTTTCAACATGTAAAATGGTAATAAAGTCCGCTACCGTCGACAGAGCCAAAACAAGATGCTGCTCGGTGACAGTTCATACCAAACGGCGAGGGCGATTGCTCCAAAATATACTTGCCCGTGCTTTAAATTAGTCTTTGACCGGCCCTGTTGGCGGTAGCTGCTAGGAGTACTGAAGAGTCGTATAAATTAGGATAACTCATTGCTCTGATGTGATCTTCGAGAAAGGGACGACAATTGCGAGAAGAAAAAATTCCCAAAGCAGTCATCCGTATATCCTAGTATTTAATACGCCGTGTTGCTAGGTGCTTACAGTAAGCTGCCTATTATGATGCACCATAGGAAGGGAAATAGAAATTCCTTGCAGACAGCCCAGGGAAACATCTGCTGGTAAAGTATAGTCCCGATCTTCGTGATGACTTTTCTAGAGGTGCAGTAGATTGCGCCATTTCTTCTAACTAACTACACCAGCTCTTTAGAAAGTGAATCCATAATATTGCTGTTACTAGAAGTGCACTGCATCTCCAACATAAGCAGCTCTATGTAAAAGCAGGAATCATAACATAGCCGCACCCTTCTACTTCAACGTTTGTGTCGGATTTTTACCGAGTAATGTCAAGTACTAACCATTTACTTGTATTTTCGTGCAAAATTTCATACAAATACTGTCAACAGGACGAAATTTTTGACAGTATTTGTTTAAAATTTCGCTCGAAAAGAGTTTAGTACTAGGGATAAACCTAAAGTTTGCCTGCGGGAACACCTCTCGATATTATTTTCTAGGACTGGCTTCGGTCAATCAGTCGTCACTCTGCATTGTCGATTTACGCCTTCCTGTTTTTATCGAGTTATTGTGGGTCTCACATATGGTGCGACACACATCATTTCAATTTGATGCAGACTTTAGCATATGCTCCACCAAATCTGGGGACAAATGCTACAGCTTTATTTCACCTCCATTTCTTCACGGTTTCCAGAAAATTTCAGGCAATGGAATAGTACGAGCTATGGACTCTCATGTACTCCCGGTTATCCTTGGCAGTCTGGGGGCTATCCGGCTTGAACAGGTGTAGATATTGTCGATATTAACCGTTACGGCTTACGGATAATTTTCCGGATACTACACCTGTCAAAATGTATTTCTTCATTGTAAAATAAAAAATAAAGTATAATATATAAACATAATGAAGAAATTGTTTATTCAGTTGAACAGTTTTTATCTTTTATTATACTCTAGATGAAATCTGAGAGTATTATAAGTTTGCCACAAAGTTTGTAACGCTAAGAAATAAGGCTCGCAGAAAAAAATGAATGATACAGAAGTTCATATTATCACTCGAATATCTCAAAACCGGATGTCCGTCTGTCCGTCTGTCCGTCCGTCCGTCCGTGACCTCTCTAGCTCGAGAACGCGTTGAGCTATGAAGTTCAAATTTTGCACACGTTATTTTTGACAAAAAATGAAGGCTAAGTTCGTGAACGGGCTAAATCGCTCCACCCCTTCTACCCCCTCCCATACAAAATGACACATTTTTGAAAATTTACAATAATCAGATTTTCTCAGAAACTATAAAACATATTGCTTTGAAATTTTTAATATATCACTTTTATGATAATTGAAACCTATGTTATAAAACTTATTGTAATCCTCACCCTCCTTCTACCCCCTCCCATACAAACTGCACTATTTCATGAAATACGTTAAGCCAATTTACTCAGTACGTATACAATTTATCGGGCTGAAATTTTGCACTTAACACTTAATTAACAATATCAGTTAGATTCAAAAAAATTAATCGATTACCCTTACTCCGTCTACCCCCTCCCATACAAAATGACACATTTTTGATAATTTACAATAATCAGATTTTCTCAGAAACTATAAAACATATTGCTTTGAAGTTTTGAATATATCACTTTTATGATAATTGTAACCTACATTATAAAATTTATTGTAATCCTCACCCTCCTTCTACCCCCTCCCATACAAACTGCACTATTTCATGAAATACGTTAAGCCAATTTACTCATTACCTATACAATTTATCGGGCTGAAATTTTGTACTTAATACTTAATTAACAATATCAGTTATTTTCAAAAAAAGTAATCGATTACCCTTACTCCGTCTACCCCCTCCCATACAAAATGACACATTTTTGATAATTTACAATAATCAGATTTTCTCAGAAACTATAAAACATCTTGCTTTGAAATTTTGAATATATCACTTTTATGATAATTGCAACCTACATTATAAAATTTATTGTAATCCTCACCCTCCTTCTACCCCCTCCCATACAAACTGCACTATTTCATGAAATACGTCTTAACGTCTTAACGACTTACGTCTTACGTCTTAACGATGCATCCGAGATTGCAACCAAAATTATTTATTGGCTAACCAGGTTCAAATTCATCTAGAGTATTGCATGATTGGGGTTTACCCCAATCGTAGTTCTTTTATGTTTTTTAATTCATTTTAGATCGAATTATCAAAGGAACGTTCAAAGTAATGCCCGGTTCACATTATTCCAGTAACCAATCCAGTCCAGTAATCCAGTCCAGCGCTGGATTGCTACTGGAATAATGTGAACCGACACTGGACAGCAATCCAATCCAGTAATCCAGTCCAGTAATCCAGTCCAGCAATCCAGTCCAGTGACTGGATTGTCTGTCTACTTTTTGATTCCAGCTCGCCCAGAAATCATTGTCACTATAGTTACCGAATCAACAACACACTCGCCGGACTACTGGACTGGAATCATGTAGACGATATGATCCAGTCCAGCACTGGACTGAATTGCTGGACTGGATTACTGGACTGGAATAATGTGAACCGGGCATAAAGTGAGAAGGAGTCCCATTGGTGTGAAATTACATTTGTGTCTAGGTAGTTTAATGTATTTTACATTAAAAATCAAATAAAAAGTCGAAATGTAATATTTAAATTAAGAATAATTATATAAAATTCTATCTTAATAAATAAATAAATAAATAACTGACGCAACAGTCAAATTTTGGTCTAAAGCTTCGAGATGAAATAGCATCATCTCATTTCCTAGATTTCGACGCAGTGTTTTGTGCAGCGGTATGTGATCAGCAACACGTCGAACCTTGTTTTTTTTACCCCAAATACTCATTTAACAGCTGAGTGGGCTCATAGTCCGACACGTATGTAAATTCCCTTTTTTATCGAAGACTTCTATTGTACATTCAGTAGGATTCGAACCCAGCCCAGTGCATAGAAGGCGAACGTGCTAACCGTTGCACCATCTTGACTATACATTCCAACCGAATTTATTAAAAACAAAAGTTTTTCAATTTGTGAAAGATTAGATATAAGTAAAATTAGGAAATTAAGACTTTCAATAAAGTCCGCGATCGAAAAAGTTTTGAAAACGGCTGTCTAATCTAACGTCGGTTATTTATTTGAAAAATTTGTTCATCGTTGTCTGTAAAAAGTTTCTTAGAAATTTTTTTTTCTAATTTGGGATCCCTGAAAGCTTGGGATTGGGATGCATCTCGCCGTACTTTTATCTCCCCTATCAGTCTTGGCTATCACTATTCTCAAGAGCTTCGGAATGTAAACCAGGGCGAAATAGAATCTGAAGAATTTCGAAACATGTAGTGTAATTGAACAGAACAGCGCCTACCACCTCTAGAAATGTTGTTTCAAATATACTATAACTTTAAGGTGAGTTCACACGTCGTAAATGTCCAATGGAAACAATTTGCAAAGTTGTTTCTTCGCGTGTTCAGATGGCAGTATATATTTGTCACAAAGTTGAATTTCCCATGTTTTTTTCGTAGTTGTCAAGGTAATTCATTTTTGCCAAAACAGTGGGTCACACAAACAACGAAGAATATTTGCCTGTTTTTTGTCAAATATTTGCGACGTGCGAACGAACCTTTAGATTGAATAAAGCTAGCGACTTGAAATTTTGGTCAAATATTTCTAGTAATTTGATTTGATGAATTCCTCACTGGTTATCGTTATTATTGATTCTTGATGTTAATTACTCAACTTCCAGCGGATGAATAAAAAGTTTGTTTGATATTTTTTCACGACGTTTCGCCTTTATTCTATCGGCATCATCAGGTTAAATTTACACTGGAATTGTTATTTACATTGGCATAAGTATATGTTCTTATAATTTCAATATATATACATTATTATTAACTTACTATAATTGTTTATCTTAGTATTTTATTAAAACTATCCCTGCCTCTGGGTTATGTCAGTTTAGTTGTCAACTAATGCTACTACTATCGTTTGTCATTTTGTTATATTTTCCCGCTCTTTTATATGTGTCGAAATATTGGGTTATATTTGTTAATGGTGTTATCTAACTCTGTTCTGGTATTGAGGGAATTTTTGAAATTTATATTTATGTAACATGCTTCTTTGGTTAGTAGTTTATTTTTGTTTGTTTCTTTATCCACTATTCTAGTGTTGCTAAAATCCATTACATGATTATCTTCTAACTGGTGTTTCACTAATTTAGTATGTTTATTAAGTATCATTCTATTTTTGTTTTGATGTTCAGTTAGTCTAGTTGATAGTTGTCTTGTTGTTGATCCATAGTATGCTGTGTTTATATTATTATCCTTACATGTTTTGCATGGTATGCTATATATTATGTTATTTTGCTTATCTTTTTCGAATTTATGTTTAGTGTTCGAGTATAATGTGTTGTTCAATTTGTGATTTGGTTTGTATGTTGTTATTATTTTTGTTGTTATACCATTATCATAGTTGATTTGTTTTGGTAATATCTTACTAATCCGTTCTGTTAACTGGGGTACATATGTTATGGATTGGTATTTAATATTATTAATTGTTCTATTATCACTATGGTTAGTATTTTTGTTAACTATTTTGTAATGGTTGTTTCTTATTAATTTGTTAATAATTTTTATAGGATAGTTATTAGTTATTAATATTTTTCGTATGTCTTGTTTTTGGTATTTCCATTTGTCAATATCTGTAAGTTTTAATCTACGGTAAATGTAGTTTGAAGCCACATTAATTTTCATATGGTGTGGGTGGTTTGATGTGTAATTTAAAATGTTATTGGTTGCTGTGGGTTTTTTGTACCATTCAGTTTTTATTTTATTATCCATTCTTGTTAAAGTTACATCTAGAAAACTTATTTGTTTATTATTTTCAATTTCAATTGTGAATTCTACATTTTCATTGACATTATTTAATTCGTTAAGTACTTCATTAATCTTGCCCTCTTTCACGATTGCTAGTATGTCATCTACATAAATTTTAATGTATGTTACGTCATTATTAAATTTGTTCACTATTTTATGTAGTACATTCGACAAATAAATGTCTGCCGCTATTACACTAAGGTTTCCACCCATTGTGAGTCCTTTGGATTTATAGGTTGTGTTGTCATAAATAAAATAACTGTTGTCTAAACAGAATTCAGTTATTTCTAAGAATAATGTTTTGGGTATTTCGGTATTTATTTTATCAAAGTTGTCGTTAATAATCGTTATAACTTCTTTGATAGGTATGTTGGTGAACATATCTTTTATGTCTAGTGAAATTAATTTTTCGTCATTATTAATCGGAATATCCTTAATTTGGTCAATTAATTCATAGGAGTTTTTTATATTATACCCGAACATATTACGTAATTTATTTAAGTATGGTTGAATTAGTTTGGATATATTTGTTAACGGTGTATTAATACAGCTAACCAATGGTCTGTATGGTATACCTTCTTTATGAACTTTCGGTCTACCTTGTATTCGTGGGGCATTGGCTGCATAATTAACTGTTTTATTTTTTGTACTGTGTCACAATCACAAATTGAACAACACATTATACTCGAACACTAAACATAAATTCGAAAAAGATAAGCAAAATAACATAATATATAGCATACCATGCAAAACATGTAAGGATAATAATATAAACACAGCATACTATGGATCAACAACAAGACAACTATCAACTAGACTAACTGAACATCAAAACAAAAATAGAATGATACTTAATAAACATACTAAATTAGTGAAACACCAGTTAGAAGATAATCATGTAATGGATTTTAGCAACACTAGAATAGTGGATAAAGAAACAAACAAAAATAAACTACTAACCAAAGAAGCATGTTACATAAATATAAATTTCAAAAATTCCCTCAATACCAGAACAGAGTTAGATAACACCATTAACAAATATAACCCAATATTTCGACACATATAAAAGAGCGGGAAAATATAACAAAATGACAAACGATAGTAGTAGCATTAGTTGACAACTAAACTGACATAACCCAGAGGCAGGGATAGTTTTAATAAAATACTAAGATAAACAATTATAGTAAGTTAATAATAATGTATATATATTGAAATTATAAGAACATATACTTATGCCAATGTAAATAACAATTCCAGTGTAAATTTAACCTGATGATGCCGATAGAATAAAGGCGAAACGTCGTGAAAAAATATCAAACAAACTTTTTATTCATCCGCTGGAAGTTGAGTAATTAACATCAAGAATCAATAATTTCTAGTAATGTCTAGTTGGTATTAAACTATGAAACGCCTACCTACTCTACAATTGTTATTTCGAATATTTTCCGCCCCATCATCCCCAACTATCGAAAGTGAGAAAGGGTGGGACAAATAAAAGATTCTTTTTAAAAATGCAATAAAATGAACAAAATTAATTTTTTTTTCAATATATTATGGCTTCATTAGTAAGAGCAAACATTCCCATTAATGATGAAACACAACTTCGTTCAAGTGGTTGCCTCGCTGGCTTCGCAGTAGCGCATTCTGTTATTTGAATTTTCGAAGACCATGTCGATGGTTTCGGGCTGTAGCTCACGGAGTGCTTGGATGATATTGGCCTTAAGTGCTTCAATCGTTTCTGGATTGTTGGCATAACATCGGTCCTTCACAGTTCCCCAGAAAAAAAGTCCAAAGGGGTCAAATCGCAGCTCCGAGGCTGCCAACTGGCATCGCCAAGACGGCTGATAACACGATTTGGGAATTTGGTGCGTAAAAGATCGATTGTGGCATGGGCTGTGTGGCATGGCGCGCCATCCTCCATGAACCAGAGGTCGTCCAAATCCATGTCTTCAATTTCAGTAAAAAAACATAAAAGAACTACGATTGGGGTAAACCCCAATCATGCAATACTCTAGATGAATTTGAACCTGGTTAAAGCCAATAAATAATTTTGGTTGCAATCTCGGATGCATCGTTAAGACGTAAGACGTAAGTCGTTAAGACGTTAAGACGTATTTCATGAAATAGTGCAGTTTGTATGGGAGGGGGTAGAAGGAGGGTGAGGATTACAATAAATTTTATAATGTAGGTTGCAATTATCATAAAAGTGATATATTCAAAATTTCAAAGCAAGATGTTTTATAGTTTCTGAGAAAATCTGATTATTGTAAATTATCAAAAATGTGTCATTTTGTATGGGAGGGGGTAGACGGAGTAAGGGTAATCGATTACTTTTTTTGAAAATAACTGATATTGTTAATTAAGTATTAAGTACAAAATTTCAGCCCGATAAATTGTATAGGTAATGAGTAAATTGGCTTAACGTATTTCATGAAATAGTGCAGTTTGTATGGGAGGGGGTAGAAGGAGGGTGAGGATTACAATAAATTTTATAATGTAGGTTACAATTATCATAAAAGTGATATATTCAAAACTTCAAAGCAATATGTTTTATAGTTTCTGAGAAAATCTGATTATTGTAAATTATCAAAAATGTGTCATTTTGTATGGGAGGGGGTAGACGGAGTAAGGGTAATCGATTAATTTTTTTGAATCTAACTGATATTGTTAATTAAGTGTTAAGTGCAAAATTTCAGCCCGATAAATTGTATACGTACTGAGTAAATTGGCTTAACGTATTTCATGAAATAGTGCAGTTTGTATGGGAGGGGGTAGAAGGAGGGTGAGGATTACAATAAGTTTTATAACATAGGTTTCAATTATCATAAAAGTGATATATTAAAAATTTCAAAGCAATATGTTTTATAGTTTCTGAGAAAATCTGATTATTGTAAATTTTCAAAAATGTGTCATTTTGTATGGGAGGGGGTAGAAGGGGTGGAGCGATTTAGCCCGTTCACGAACTTAGCCTTCATTTTTTGTCAAAAATAACGTGTGCAAAATTTGAACTTCATAGCTCAACGCGTTCTCGAGCTAGAGAGGTCACGGACGGACGGACGGACAGACGGACAGACGGACAGACGGACAGACGGACAGACGGACATCCGGTTTTGAGATATTCGAGTGATAATATGAACTTCTGTATCATTCATTTTTTTCTGCGAGCCTTATTTCTTAGCGTTACAAACTTTGTGGCAAACTTATAATACTCTCAGATTTCATCTAGAGTATAAAAAGTCGGATAACATGGCTCACGGCCAACGTTCACCGTTGACCGAAACGTTGTTCCCAGCTTCATTTTCGAAGAAAAATGGTCTAATGACCGTTCCAAAAGCAAGGTTTTGGTTAGAGAAACTTTTTTATTTCTGAAGATATCTTTACGAGATTATTTCGAAAACTGTTTAAAATACAAGAGATGATGATTTTTATGTATTTTTTTTGTGCTCTTTACTTTTGCCTCAAAAGGAAAGTCCACGGGATGATAGTTACGTAAGAGCGTCTTTGATTGCAAACCATAGACTCAAACCGTTTGACATAAAACACGTGAACGCAACACGCGAACGTGAGCCAACGTGCGCTCAGACTAAGGGTGCTCTTTGGTGGCTGTTAAAATGTATGAGAGTTGCGCGTGAATTTCTTTACCGTGGTGTTGTGTGTTTAGGGATATGGAAAAAGTAGTGATAACATTTTTTCATGAATTTCGTCATGGTCTTTCATTCCCGTCTCAGAAAGTTTTTCGCTAGAGTAAACAGTTTTAAAAATATTTTCCAAAAATAAAAAAAGGCGTATTTTCCAGTGTTTTTTCTGAAATTCTGCCGAATAATCCAGTCAATAGGAGCTCAGAAGGGCTTCGCGGAAAAAAACTGTGGTGGAGGATTCTTTTTTAATTTTTTATGTTTTTTGGGGTGCTGAACACGGATTTTTATGCGGAACATGGTCATAATCCGAGAAAACCCTCAAAATTTCGGTACTTTTATTGATTTTTTCGATTGTAAGGTAAAAAACCGTGGATTCTAGCTAGAAAAAGCTTACGGATAAATTAAAGAACATAAAATTTTGCGTCGAATGACTTGGTCCAGTGGTGTAGCCGCAATCGTTCAAAAATGTGATTTTAGTTTTTTCGAATTTCTGAATTTTCGTTTGACCAAAGTAAAAAGGCACTTTTTGAACGGAGAATTTCATGCTCTCCAACTTTTACTTGCTGCATTTTTACGTATTAGTAGTTGTTTTCAAGCTACAGACATTCAAATGTGACCATAACAAGGTATTTCGCAAAGTTGAGAAAAATCTACATTTATCGACTGTTGATTGCGGCTACACTACAGGCATTTGATGTTTATGTAGCTCATTTGATGCAGAATTTTATGTTTTTCAATTTATCCGTGAACTTTTTCTAGCTATGATCCACAGTTTTCACGTTGTAATCGAAAAACCAAAAAAAGTTCCGAAATTTCGAGGTTTTTTGAGTTTTTGACCATGTTTCGCAAACAAATTTTGGCGGGAAGCTCCGGATTCGTGCTTGGCACCCAAAAAAAAACATAAAAAATTAAAGAAAAAATTCTCCACCACAATGGTTGAATTAGAAAGTTTACTTCATATTTTTCAGGACTTCCATTGACACTTAAAAGATTAAAACTTTGAGAATCACTTCGAGTACGAGCTATTTTTTGGCGAATTTTGACTGGGGTACGAGGCACGATACGTTTATAAAATAGAAATTGTAAGGGCAATGAGAAGACAATGGCACAATTGGTTTTCTTTTTTTTCTGTTTCTGTTGGAAAACTATTTTTCTGAATAAATTGAAACTGAATATGGGAAATTCCCAAACAACACGGTCACCACCGTCAACGCCTAATATTTCAAGGTTTTGAGATGTATCAACAGTCGAAAAATTAATTCTGAAATATCTTTGAAACTCCAACTTCAGAAATCTGCTCACAGTGTGTACAATTTAATTGACAATATTGTCTTGTCAATGTGTTATCGTATTTGGCTCCCCTCCTCACATATTTTGAAAAATTGTAAGGTCACATTTTGGTGTAAGAATTTCAATTTAAAAATCCAACACACGAGTTTTACCCGTTCCGCCGGGCCTGATGAGACTCATCGAATATTTCATCAGCCACTCGTTCTCAATAAGCGCTTTGACGATATAATGGAAAATATCATCAACTAGCTCATTGGCAGATATGTAGTTTCATATTTACTGAATTTTCATCTACAATAAAAAGACAGTAGTGGCAAGTATTTGCGTTTACTTTGACTCAACAGGTGAGGGGTTCAAACTCTGCCCCGAGCAAATACTAAAAAAAAGAGTTGACAGCATATCTTCTCTCCCCACAGAAAGCTATCTACGCCACTACAAGGCATCGAGTGTGAATTTTAGGTAAAAAAAAGTAGTCAATTGATATAACTTAAACCACATACGTAAAAAGATGCAAAACAACAACCGAAGAATATAGAACTTTTTAAATTCCACCACGCGCTAGTTTTGAATTCACAATTGAAGCTGTTTTTTTTGCTCGATTGAAAAGTAGCCATTTTCATGTTCGATAGTTTGCGATGGTAGCGACAATACTATTTTCGATTGGATGAACTCAGAAATCTCTTATTCGGTCAGATGATTTCTTAGAGCCATATTAAACTGTTCTGTAAAAATGAGACCGATCGGCTGCAAAGAAGGTGTAATTCCCATACAAGTGGCACTAAGTACCCTACTCTTCAAGTTTTTGCCTTATATCTTGGAAAAAACTTACATAAAGAGGTGATATTCGACATGGAAACATCAGATGAGACCTTAAAATAGTTGTCCTATTTTCCACACAAAGGTTTCCTCATTGAAGTCCCATTGCTTCAAGGTTTACTCGCGAAAATTATAATTTTTTTATTTCTCCATAACTTGGAACTCAAACTTATTGTGCGATCACTGTAGCTCAAGAAAAATCAACTCCTGTACAAACTGATCATTCAGGAAACACAATTTTAATACATATTGCCGTTGCAAATTTGTTGATACTAACACTAAGTCTGCACTAGGTCGAAGGTATCCACTCATCGAACTCGTTTGGTTTGAATTGAGCGAGAAACGAGTTTTAATTGGAATTAAATTTTTTCTTTAAATTATGCTATTATGTTTTTTTTTCTCGTCTTTTCACCATCCAATTTTATTGCCATGACAATCACTGCCGTACCATAGAAGAAGGAGATTCGAAATTATTCTACTGTTTCAATATACATCCGCTCGATATTTACAGTAGTGTACTATGTTCCAGTATTCTCTCACTTTCAAATCTATTTTCTAATATATTTGGTCTTGTTTCATTTATTTGGAATTTGTTTTGACACATTTTGAATAAAGAAAATATTTTTGGTTTTTGTTAATCGTTATGCACTATTTTCTGAACTCAACACTCGTGTGAAACACAATTGATAGAAATTTTTTGAAAAAATTGTTCTCAGAGTGGCCTTTGAAAAAAACTGTACTGTGATTCAAGAAAAAAAGCTTTTGAAAATATTGATTGTTATTGATTTAGGTATAATGGGGGTAAAAAAGCTAACACTAGATCCGATCACAATGCATTGTAAAATTAAATAAATATCAATTTTTTGAAACCAAATCATTGGAAATGAAATACAAAAAGTAAAAGAAATGGAAACAAGTCTATGTAAATGTATTTATAAAAATATGGTTGTTAGAAGAGTAACGGCTTTAAAAACAATTATCTCAAACTTTTGCCACATTTGCACATATATATTAAATATCACACACTTTCTCCTAATTGGTTAATATGATTATGTATTTTGTTTATTAATTATTCAAAAAATAGACAACAGAAACCATAAACAATGAGGATAAACTTTAACAGACACAAATCAATTATTTATATATATATGAATGTAATATGTACGCATATATTTCGTTACAAACACCATAGTAGAATTATTCTATTGTTGAACTTGAAGTATAAAGCTAAAGAAAATGTCTCTTTAATTTTGAATTTTTTTCTTAAATATGTATAACAATCAAAATGATATTATGTTGGCGACAGAAAAGAAATAATATTTTTATTTCAGAACATGTACACAATACGTTGGCTGTAAATTAAGTTAGCTATGTATGAGTCTGAATTGAAATAAGAGTAAACTATAATTTATATAAACAAAATCTTATGAAATTCCATCTAATTTTTAGTATACTATTTACTATAGATAAATCTCCTATTCTTAACTGGTCAAATCATACACAAAAGACATTCCCTAGAAATATTTTGTTTATTCGGTGACCCATTGAGAGTAGATGTTTTATCTAAAGAAAATAGGACACTAATCGCCCATTATTTAGATGATATTTCTAAGGATCCATTGTATGTATGTATGTGTATGATGTAATGGTAGAACAGCTTATAAGTAGGCTGTCTCGTTGAATTATGTTTCACTATAGAAATGTCAAAACTATGATCCGTCAACGAATGACATGTAGAAAGACTGCTATAAATGAAATGGGCACTATTTTGTGTGCAGTCGATGACGTAATTGACATGAAATAAAGAATAAAGTTTAATTAAAAAAAAAGAAACGAAATAAGAAATATGTATGTAAATGCTGGATGAGAAACTAAGCTACGATGCTGAGTGAATGCTGTGGTGGAAATAAGCATGTAATATTTCTTGTACTATTCGTTATACTGATTTGACATTCAATAAGTAGTCCGGATACGGGAGTGCAACATTTATAAATGAGGTTGTCAGGTGTTTCCACTGGGTGATACGCGATCTTTTCAATCACGATCAGAACCTTACAACCAAGGCAACAATATGCATCAGATGCGTTCATTTTATTTTGACTGAGGGTGTATGCTTGAGAAGAGTTTCGCTGTGATACGTTTGTCAGTTTATAGTATGTATATGCACACCAGAGACCTAAATCTAGATAGATTTGCAAATCCCGGAATCCATGCACACCATCCGATTTCTTCTCCTTTTCCTTAAACTGGCAACAGTTGCCAGTTGTGCTGTCGTTCATTTACATGGAAACAGGTAGAGTATGGTGTGGTGGTATCCATGCACATGCACGCACTTGTGTGGCCCCACAAATTTCATAACAATTAACTGTCATATGATCCCTTCTTCTTTCTCTTTTTCATGGATAATTCACTAAAAAGTATTGCATACATTTTGGCGAAATTGGGATTTGGGAGGAGATTTGTTACAAATCTTGTTCTAAATTTAGATTAGGAAATCTTAATAAATTTATGGTAAAACCAGGAGATTTGGGAGTAAATTTGCTTAAATTTCGAGATTTATCCAAATTTTGTGTAGTGTGCATAAGCTCTTAGGTAAGGTTAGGTTAAAGGGCTGCCATGATTGACCACAGCACACATAGTTTACAACTGCGTCCGTTGTGTCACCACACGGGATACAAAATCTCGACCATCCTATACCTCGAACCAGCCTGAGCGCATAATAAAACGTTGTAACTGAGCAACGTTAACGTTTACTAACCCACAACTGGGTCCGTTGTGTTCGCACACGGTATACAAAATCCCGACCATCCTATACCTCAAACCAGCCTGAGCGTATAATAAAATGTTGTAGCTGACCAACGTCAACGTTTACTAAGAACGCTATTTCGTTAAAGTCGTAAGAGCCTAGAATTAACCCCCTCAGCCTTGTCAAGCCCGAGCATCCTCAAAGAAGATGGAAGGTACTCTCTTCATCCTCATCACCGTAACTTCTGCAAATGTTGTTATACGGCAGCCTGAGCCTCTTGGCGTGCCCTCTGATTGGACAATGCCCAGTGATGACACCGTCGGCAGCACTGATATAATGTCTCCTCAACGACAGCAACTTGGCAGAGCGACCCAAGTCCAACCTGGGCCACATCTGTTTAGTTAAATTGCATGTGCCACCAATTAGCCATCTCGAGTTAGTCCTGCTGACCGCACCCTGGATAACGGCGAATTTACATGAGTCGAAATGCAGTGTGTCGGAGTGAACGCCCATGCCAACCCCACGATTGGTTTTAGAGCCATCGGTGTAGATGTATGTATATCGTGTCTGATGTTGTAAGCCAGTCATCATCCCATTCAGTTCGTGATGGAATAAGGCATTTGAAGTTGTTGCCAAACATGGGCTTTGCCAAAGCATAGTCCGTGCCAGGATATCACGGTTTCTTAAAATTATTGAGTGTCCACTATTTAAAGTCAACCACTGACCGGTTTCACGAATCCGGACGTCCGTGCAAGCGGCCATCTGTTCACCTAGAATGTCCAAGGGGAGTAAGCTAAGCACCATTCATAGCATCAGAACTAGTTGTTCTTAGAACCCCACTGATCGCCACACTGACTGTACTTTGCACCTTCCCCACTAAATTACGGTTAATCGCTGTACTAAGTGCATTCCACCAGACAACTATACCGTCACATAGACCCAATGTAGTGCTTTCGGTTGCAGGCCCCACTTTTTACCGATGGCCCTCCTATAAGCGTAGAGTGAAATATTAGCCTTATTTACGTGTTCCTGAATATTTGGCCTCCACTTTAACGTCCAGAATCAGACCAAGGAAATTTGCCTTGTCAGTGAATCTCAATCTCACCCCATACAGGACAGGAGGTTCAACAGGTGAAATCGTATGCTTCCTCGTAAATAAGACAAGCTCTATCTTGCTTGGATTTACTCTAAGTCCAGAATGCGTAGCCCAGTAATCTTAATCGGTGGTTTTCTTGTGACGATCCGTCGGTTGATCGATAGACAGAACCGGATGATCTCAGTGTATGTGACTTTGAAGATTAGGAAAAATATTATTTTATTTTATGAAAAAAGGCAGGCTATTTTTTCGAATATATCTGATAGTGTTTGAAAAATAAATCTCCGCCCCCCCCCACCTTCCCCCACCTCAATGCTCGAAAGGCCACTAAAAATAACATATCCTCTAAAAAAGATTTAAGGGAAAGATTCCGCCAAAAACTCGATTTCGGTTTGGGCGGAAAAGTCATCATGATACAATGTTGGCTGATGAAAAAACAAAAACGATCCTCGAAATTTAACTTGAGCTGTGAACTTCAAATTTGAAAAGAGAACGATGTTTGCTGCACGCAGACCGAGCAAAGTGAGCGTTTATGTTTGCGCGTATGTTGGGGTTGCAATCCCTTAAGTGCGGAGCCAAATACCAAGTATTCAGTGTAATATTGTTCTCAATTTTTTCTTCGTAATAATTTGTGTGACAATGACGTCAATCTCCCCAAGGTTTGGGAGATTGATCAATTTTTTTTTGGGGGGAAAAATCATCTTTTATGTCAGGATTGTCATTTTTTTTTGGGGTTGACCACAATGAAATATCCCACCAAAAAATGGGGGCTTATGCCAACATTTGGGATATTTGCAGGGCCGTGAAATATCTCGTAAAGTTGGGATGGATCGGTTTTGAGGGGGATTGCAGATGTTTAATTCATTTTTTTTTTGTGTTTGGTAATTTTTTTAGGGGATATATCACGATGAAGAATCCTCCTAAAATTGGAGGTTTATATCATTTTGGGGAGGGAGAGGTAGTTAATTGGGGGATTGTTCACAATCACGGTTCTGCAATCTGGCTACATTCGGTGTCAATACTTTTGGTATCGATTATTTCCTTTCACCAAAATAGAGACATAACCGTTAATCTTGAGATTGAGTTATGCTCATCTTTTTCTGAAGATTTGCTTTTACTCGTATGAACTTTTGCTATTACTTTTACATGTATAAACAAAATGTCAGTGCAATCAATCAATCATCAACCTGAATGTTGTTGAATTGTCTGTTCAAACGATAAATGCTTACACAGAAAATGCATAGGTATTAGCATACAACTACAGTTCGTTGATATTTGAGCTGGATCTAATTTTTTTAGTTCCATGATTAAAAATTTTAACTGCCACAATACAGAAAAAAATTTATATTTTTTGTTTGCCCCTAATTACAAGCTAATTATGTGTATAATTTTAAAAGCTAACAAAAGCACATGTATCAAGATAAATACGTTTTGATTTGTATAAAATACGATTAATGAATTTGTAATATGTATGAAAATTGACTAAACAAAAATCGGCATGCATTCCACTAGACATGTAAAACATTCCATTATTTTTAAGCATATTTCGAGTTCTATTCCAAAATGTGTATTCGCAAATATTCTTATGAAAGAAATAAAAACGGAAAACCGAAATTTTTGTTAATAAAACACAACTGAACATTCAACTGAAAAACACAGGTAATGTTGGAAAATTTTAATTTGATAAAATCATATATATATGTGACGCGAAGGATATAATATTCGTTATTTGGTTGGTAATTTTTTTTGTTGGTTTGTTTGTTTTCCGGGACTTTATAAATACCTCGGGCGAATCGGGCACCATGTGGTCCGAAATGTCGTACAGGATGTCGATTCTCCTTGACCATTTCGACTACGTTTGACACTGTATCGGAAAAGCCGATATCGTGATGGTGCATATAGTGACCGCGTCGTCTAGGACTAGGCGATCTGGCGAGTGGTGATCCGTTACGTCTGGAAAGAAAAGAATAGGAAAATGTTAAGTATAAAGCATTCCGGGGGATATGCGAGCTAATTGGAAAATTCAAATAAACTCTAGGCGCGATCTTTTGCTTTTCTTAACCTGTATGTATACATATGTTAGTGAAATAACACGCAATACAACAGAAATGCTACTCTATAGCCCTTTTCCTAAATGTCCTGTGAAACTGCTTGTCAGGTAACGGGAATTTATTTATCAAAGGTCTTAACCTAAATCATATATGTATAGTACAACACCTAAAATACGATAAAATATGGGGAGTTTTTCCCTTATTTTATAGTATTTTAGGTTTTGTGTATGATTTAGGTTAAGGCCTTTGATAAATAAGTCCCTGTAAGTTAACAGACAGTTTAACAGGATATTGAGTAAACATGACACATGTTTAAATTCTGCCAAAAATTCGATTTTGGTTTGGGCGGAAAAGTCATGATGATACAATGTTGGCCGATGAAAAAAAACGGGGAAAACGCGCCCTAGAAAGAGCTTAAATGGTTGTGTCGAGTAGTGTTACTTTATAACTAATTCGTTAGGTGTGTTTATTAAATTAACGTCGTGTCAATGTTATATATGCGCTATTTAGTTTATTCTGAACGTTTCTTTAATGGAAAATAAACATTTTATTATAGTTCCAATTAAATCGTTATAGAATAATGTGAACAGAACGTTAAATTGTTAACGTAATTGTTAAGAATTAGTGTTAATTGTTAAGGATTAGTGTGAACGTTTAAATAACGTAAAATAGACATTTTAGTTTCAACTAATATAAAGGTGAGAGAACGTTGAATTTGTAACCTAATTGTTAACGACTAACGTTGTCGTAACATTATTAAAACGTAACAATTTGATATTATCGTTATATTGTAACTGACCAAATCCGGTTATCAATTGCCTTGACCCCTCTAGGGGCATGGGCTCGTCAACATCTCTAGCATTTCTATAGGTTAGGTTAGGTTTGTACGGACAAGCTCGGAACACTGTGAGAATTCTATTAGTACCCACAGGCAGTTTTTGGTCGCGGCAAGATTTGAACTCCGAGCTCTAGATTAGTATCGTAAAGTGGTGACCGAATGACCACGGCCACTGAGCGCAACAAACAAATCCGGTTGGCAATATGCAAATACACCGATTTTTTAATATTAAATAAAATTAAACATTGCAAAACTAACCGTGGTTATGGGACGGTTATATAATTAACTGTCCAAAAATGATTTGTGCTACTTGGGTGGTAGTAGATTATTATGCTGATGTGCTTCTTATGTTCACCGCTATTGGGAGTACAAATTAGTTCGGTCCGTTTTCAAAAGGTGGCTCTGGCTGTTACGAATATTTAATAGTAACAGCTGATGTCGGTAGTTTCAGAGAGGCTAGACATCTGTCAATAATATTCAGTTCATATCGCTTCGAGTTTCATAAAAACCTTGTTTTTCACTGTGTTAAATATGTCCAATTTTGTGTTAACTAAGCAGCATTTGCGGGAGGTTTTAGTTTTTTGTTTTATTTTAATTGGAAGAAAATTGCAGCTGAAGCGCATCGAATGCTTGTGGAAGTTTAAGCTGACAATGCTCCAACTGATAAATCATGTCGGGAATGGTTTCGACGTTTCAAGAATGGAGATTTCAGCGTTGAAGACAAGCATCGCTTTGGACAGCCAAAAAAATTCGAAGACAAAGACTTGGAGGCATTACTCGATGAAGATCCGAGTCAAACGCAAGAGGAGCTCGCAGAATCATTGGGAGTGACTCAACAAGCAGTTTCTGTACGATTAAAATCCATGGGAATGATTCAAAAGCAAGGCAATTGGGTGCCTTATGAACTGAAACCGAGAGATATTGAAAGGCGATTTCTCACTTGCGAGCAGATGATTCAAAGGCAGCAAAGAAAGGGTTTTTTTTTTGCATAGAATTGTTACTGGGGATGAAAAATGGATATTCTATGACAACCCCAAGAAGAAAAAATACTACGCTATGCCCGGTCGATCGTTGCCATCGACCTCAACATCAACATCAAAGCCAAATATTCATAGTTCGAGGGTCATGTTGTGTATCTGGTTGGACCAAAATGGTGTTGTGTACTATGAGCTGCTACAACCTGGCGATACCATAACGGGCGATTAGTATAGACTGCAATTGATTCGTTTGAGCCGTGCATTACGAGAAAAACGACCGGAATACAAGCAAAGACATGACAAAGTTATTTTTCTGCATGACAACGCTCTGCCTCATGTCGCAAAAGTCGTGAAAAAATATCTGGAAACGCTCAAGAGGGATATTTTGCCGCACCCGCCGTATTCTCCGGGCATTGCTCCTTCTGATTTGTGGTTGTTCCGACAGATACAACACTTCTTTCGCAGAAATCGAAAATTGGTTTCTAACTTGGATCACCTCAAAAGACGAGACATTTTTTCGAGATGGAATCCAAAAACTGCCTGAGAGGTGGGAAAAAGTAGTAGCTAGCGATGGACGATACTATGATTAATTTTTTGATTCTTTTTATTTTGAAATAAATGTATTTTTGACCACAAAAAAAAACGGACCGAATTAATTTGTAAGAACTCCAAAAATATTTCACATACATATATGTAGCAACAATTTAACAAATATATCTCCATCCTCATCCGTATTCTCATCTTTTCATTATTAAAAATCCTTATTCGCATCTCGCACTGAAAGAATTTTTTATCAATGTCCTCATCCGCTAAGCAATATCCCTTACATCCCTAGTATACTCACAAAAAAGTGAAAAATACATTTTTTTTTAACTGATTTAGAAAATCATCAGTAGTATTTTTGATTTTTGAAAATCGTAAAATTTTGATCTAGATTACTTTTAAAATCGTAAAATCGTATTTGAAGCTGAAAATCGTCTAAGTCTACCCGGTGCGGGCCTCAACAGCATGGAGATAGGATTAATAATAATCGCTGGGTCAAAAACCACAGCGATTGAGTTCAACAGCCCCACCAGAGACACTCTATTCGGTTTTTACCAATGAATGGCACACTTAGCATCTGGACAGGGATTGCCATTTTTCCAGTCCGTGCTGTATGGTTATAATAAATTTATTTGAATTAAAATTAAATGAAATTACGTTCTGATAAAAAAAAAACGTTGTTAAAACTACTTGCATATAAAAGACAATATAACCCCGCGGGCTGGATATAAACGAGAACAAGGCCGGGTTTGGTTCGTGGCCCGGAGTTTGCCGAGACCTGGCCTATATTATGAATAACACAACGGACAAGATGGTGTTACATATTTTTTTTTTAACATTACTTAGTTCCTAACAAAACTTACCTTAAACTAGGTGATCTACGATGGCCATTTGTGTACGGATGGCCTGGATGTAAATGTCCATCTGCCAATGATTCATTTGAAGGATGTCTAGACGGTACATCCTGCAGATCTAACATCTACTCGATTTAGTAAAGAGAAACCAAAAAATACACAATTAGATGATCAATCTCTGAAAGTCGTTATTTTTTCGGAGAGGAATAAAATCACAGGTAATAATGCCTTAGATACTATATATAGCCAATATAATTTACATTTTAAATTAGTTTAAGCCTATTTTGAAAATCAATTGTAAATATTTAAATTTTGAATGAACCCCTTCATTTACTGTTGTTTTTCCTATTTTTTTTTGTCCTATATTTATTATTATTAGTTTTTTGCACATCTAGCAATATGAGTTAGATATAAGAGATTGCATATCCTACATTGCTAGTTAGAATGTAATCATGTGTAATATCTGAATTGATTTGCAAAGGTTAGTAGCGAGTGTGCAAAATGTATGAAATATTTATATATATTTGATATATGTAGAAAAATAGTTAAAATAAAAATACAAAATTATTATAAAAGAATAAATAAACAGAAAAAGTAATATTGTATCGAATCGAATGGATTCAATACATTGATATTATGACACTATATTTACAATATACATATTTTGAATGAAAATGCAAACTTTTGAATATAATATAATGAAATTGGAAAAATTTCAAAACTACATGCACTTACATGCTAAAGAATTTCGTATAAAATTTATGTGCTTAAGAGAAAAAATGTCTACCTAAATATCTGCTTCTAGCTATATCTAAATTACGTTCAAGAATTGCACATACCAAGAAGTTAAATGTTATGTAAGAAAAAACAATTGCTCTATGCATTAAATATTGCAATATTGAATAATGACGAGTTCACACAATAGCACAAAATCGTAGCCGGATGAAGCGACAACATAGCGCGTTATTATTGTCACGGTGAGAACCGGACGTAAGGCATTACGCGACATTAGCTACAATTCTTTGAATTCTGTATTTAATATTTGAGAATATTGAACTATGAAATACGGAAAAATCATCTAAGAGAATAAATGTATATAATACTTTAAGAATGAAAGATATGAAAACATGCTAAATAGTTTTTTTTTTCAGTTTAAATTTTTTTCTTATTTAAGTTGATTTTTATTTTCTCCGTCATTTTTGTAACCAATACTTACCAGAAAATTGGAAAAATGTATTATTATTATGTTTTCTTTTGTTATGAATTTGTATCTAACATTCTACCTAAAACTTCAAGTTTTTTTCCATTTAACCAAATTCTATACATGTTTCTTTTATGGAATACGAGTGCATCTATACAATACAATTTGTTTTCAACTAGTTGAAGAGACTAAATTTAATAAAATTTACTTAAACGTATAAAATTTGCAACAAAACTATTGCAATTTCCTTTCAACATTTTTTTATTGGCATTTGATGCAGTCTTTTTAAAGACTACTTTTTCTTACGCCACGTTGAGTGCTAAGGATAAAATTCAGACTCTCGCTGGTGGCGCGACCAAATTTTTTTGTTGTTTCCCCGTTGATAGGAAACATTTCGGGAAAATAATTTTTTTTTCGGTGTTTTTCCACAAGAACCTCCTCGTTCATATGATCGTCGGCACTGGGTTCGAAAAATATTTCGGTGGAGTTTTGTCGAAGCGTTAACATTTTTTTTAGTTTTGAAGAATCTGTCTACCTTTGATTTGGTTAGATTATCTAAGACTAGCTCCATTTGTCTCCTAAGCAGTGGTGTGGATTCAGAGGGCGGCCACGGGGCTCGGGCCTTCTCTAAAAATTTTAGTATCTATATATAAAGAGGACATTTCCGAAAATGATTTATGAAAATGTTGGCGAATACAAAATATACCCGAGGGTGGGTTTCTTTGCGAATTTGCTAATGAAGCGTATAGTGCTGGTGTTGGCACACTTGCATGCGAGCATCGTTTGAACGAAGATTTGTGAGCAGGGATATCCCGCAAGGTTGAGTCCTTTCTCCCATTCTCTGGGCAAGGTGCAAATATTGGCTGGAGTTGCTTTTTGTGATGGTCCTAGGACTAATTTTTATGTTGCTTACAACATGCTTTTAACCTGCTACTTCTTGACATTTTTTGGCATTATTGCTGATTAGGTGGCTGTGAATACGGCCACTGGACTGCATGCCACTTGCCATAGTTTACTTCAGGTTCTAGACACTACTATGGTACTACTGACTACCACCTCTACCAAATTTGGGCTTGGTAAGCCTTTTGTTGGCCAGCAGTCAAAGTTAATGAGAAGAGAACACCCTTCTGATGCCTGATTCAATAGGAATCCATACAGATGGTTCCAAAAATTGGGGTCGGAGTTTTCTCTGTTCGGCTTAACCTTAATTTATCTTTCAGTTTCCTTGAATACTACAATGCATTCTCTACCAAGGTTACGGCGATTACAGAAGAACTGATCTGGCTGGGCTATCATGTGAAATGAGCATTTTTTTATGTCGGTATCGCTGCTAACAGTAGAGCCAACGAGCTCGCCAGGTAGGGTACAAAAAGTGAAGCTGCATTAATTCGTCGAAAATTTTTCACCTATTGTTGCTTCCAAACTGGCTCTAAAATTTAAAGCAATAAGCAGGAACAACTCTACATGGACAATTGGTAAAATATACCTTTCAACAAAGCCATGGCCGAAATTGGATTTGTCGCTGAAAAGGCAACAAATAAGAGCTCTTGTGGGAGTCATCACTGCGCCTTGAGTAGTCAGGTAGCACGCCATGAGACTTCACGACGAAGACAAAAAGAGGGAATATTTTTTATGTTCGCTGCACTTGTCCAGCACTGAGAGGAGTATGAGGAAGACATTTTTGGAATTCCACTTCTTTCCTGAACTTGATGATTTGATGGTGGCAAAATGCATCGTTTTATGGGAAATTTCGTCTGGTTCAATTATTTGGATTGTCGGGTGATGAGTCCCTGGTCGTAACAGAATGAACCCAATTGCAGTTCATGTGGGCCACGGTAAGCAAGGCAGCCCTAACCTTACTTTAATTCATCATATTAGGCGTGTTTTTTTGTACTGTGGTGTAGGTTAATTGGGGGCTATCCGGGTTAACTTACACAAACAACTAGGGTATGTTGTTTGTGTAATGTTTGTAAGTTAACCCAGATAGCCCCCAATTAACCTCCACCGCAGTACAAAAAAACACGCCTATTGTACATTTATCTTTGCACGCTTCCCTCTAAAGAGAAATTCTACCGCGCTTTCAATAAATGCATGCCTCTTTTTTGGTCATCACGAAAAATTCAATAAACCTGGACATATCCTTAGCTCTCCAGGAGACAAACAAAGTCGGGTCCCCTCCGAACTCGATTTATATTGTAGATCCGCCACTGCTTCTAAATGTCTTTGATTTAGGTAGATAGTAAAATATTTTGTTATAATAAAACCGCTGGATATCGCCGGACCGGATGTACTTTCATTTAAGCCTAGTTTGGCACGCAGATATTGGATCCAACTAGCACTTACGATACGACTTGGAATTTGTTCAGCTAACAGCTGAATGCAAAATCGTAATCCCTGAAGGTGTGTGCTCCAAGGCCGCAACTGAGCGACTTGCGTTTGCGACTGCGAAAAAACTGTCATTACGAAGCACTATTCATGCGTATTTTAAAGTTTAAGGGAAGGTCGAATGCAGACTATAGTTGTACGACCACATGTCCACATAAAATACACACGAATAATGCTTTGTATGATAGTTTTTTTTGCACAGGCGCGAAAGCAAGTCGTTCAGTCGTGGCCTTGGAACCCACCGATGCAAATAATTTGAACTACGCATCAACAAGGACAAAACAAAAATTATGATACAATCAAGAACCAGGACGCGGGCGCAACCGAACATCAACGTAGGAGACTTCAGCATCGAATTCGTAGACAACTTCACACACCTTGGTAGGAACCTGTCCAAGGACGCCAACGAAACTGGCTCATCCGGTATAACCATGAACTGTACGAGCTGTACGATTAGCTGAAAGTTTCGAGAGTCATCAAACTACGACGTCTACAGTGGAGAGGGCATGTGCAACGAATGAACGATGTTCGCATGCCTAAAAAAGTAATGAACGGACAATGAGTCGACGGAGCGAGACTGTGAGGAAGACCGAGAGCTCGTTGGGAGAGCTTAGTATATGCTGACGCCGAGCAACTACTGGGCTTCCAAGATTGGAGGACGCGGTCACTTGACCGCTATAATTAGAGGACAACAATCCAGGCGGCCAGAGCCCAACGTCGGGCTGTTTCACCACGATGGTGGTGCTGATACAGTTGGAAAGTTTGAAGTGTCATGAATCAAAATGTATGTGTTTTGAAACGGTTTGGAGCCATTTCGGAAAACTTTGGGGTGTCAAAAAACAAAGGATTCGAAATAGTTTCACTCGATCATATGGTTGACTGCGCCACGAGTCAGAAATCGTGGTCGATCGTAAGATCGACTTGCGCCACCAACGTGTTAAAAGGAAATTACATTACATTATATATATTCTGTGTATATTATTTAATAGAGCTAATCAATCTACGAATATTCTGACTAAAAGAAGAATAGTGAAGAATTTTGAGATAATAAAATTCTTGACATTAATTTATATTTGTATTTATTCATTTAAAAAATGACATACATTGAGTAAGTTCATAAAACAACGCGGAAAGGTAATGTGCTGTGTCAGCATTACCGAAACAGCACTGCAGTGGCTTGTTATATTATGAACAGTTGCAACTAGTCATCCATCAATTGTCAAATTTCATAGCTCAAAATTGACTGCCGATAAAAAATCGTATGAATACAACAGCGCGGGAGTCATTTTTGAACTGTCAGCATATGCTCGTCTCAGCCAGCAGACAATTTTTTGTGATGCAGAAAATGGCATTTGGTACATTATGTTGTGTCCATCAGAAACACAGTGGAGATAATTCATAAAATAAATTCGGAACAGTAGGCCAACACCCACGCTGTCATATTGATACGATTTTTTTTGTCAGTAGTCAGTTTTGTGCTGTGAAATTTGATAACTGACGGATGACTAGATGCGACTGTTATTCATAATACAATAAGCCGCTGTAATTCTGCTTCAATACTGCAGGCACAGCGTGATGTGATTCCGCTGTGTAATACGAACTTGGCCATTGACTGTGAAATTGTATATAAAATACTAAATCAATTTATTAATTAATTAACCTACCCTACTAAGTTAACCTGTCTAACCTACACAGAGAGTTTTTTCTAACTGATCTAACTATATTTATAGAAAAAAGACTGCTCCTAGACAGATAGTTGATATTAACAGAAAACATATAAACATAAACTAGACATGAAGAAAGTAATGGAGCAGGTTTATTTTCCGGATGGCTGTTTTGGAGATAGTTACATTGTTACTTAACATAGTATTAAAAACTTACCGATTTTTATTATTAGTAGCAGAGTAAGACACATATTCATCATCGTATAGTTCTATTTTTTTTATTTGACCCTAATGTCTTGCTTTGACGCTTTTGATACAGATCCAGAGAATGGAGGTTCGATTCTCGGCGCGTACAAAAATTGCCTGTTGGCACAAAAAGAGCTCCCACTGCGTTCCGAGCTTGACATAAAAAGACAGCGTAGAAGGTACATGCTACCAGCTCCACGTGCCAAAAGCAGATTTGCTATCGAAACGTCAACAAGGCATAGAAATGCATGAGATGTTGACGCGCCGATGCCCTTGGAGGTGTCAAGGCAATTCACAAGTACCTAATGCCCCCGCTTAATTTTCAATCACAGTCTAAGGAATAGTGTTCTAGGCTAATCCCAGCTTTAGATATTTTTTTCCATTACTTTTTCCATGTCAATATGTATACATAATAATATAACCATATAGAAAAAGAAACTAAATCACAATTAAAAAGAATGTACACCTATAGCACTTAATCTGCTAGAGTATTCAATAAAAAGAAAAGAACAAATTAAACACATTAATTTACACAAATAAACGAAACATGTTTAAACTGAACAAGACATTTTAATGTATACCGATATAGGATATCACCTTTTTGCTCCTGAAATATGAAAAAGAAATCAATTGTCATTACATGAAAAAGTGCTGGGTATGATGTCGAGAAACAAAGTTCCATTTTATTGAAGTAATTTTCATCGAGTAGAGTTTAGAGACGTAGTTGGGACGCTAAGCGACAAATATGGGCGCAACCTTGCAAAATATGATAGAGAGATGCTCTTGAATGTTGGTGGGACCCATACCTTCAATTGAAGAGATGGAGCCATTATTGAACGGGCGACAGAGCGGTTGTGCAGGCGAAAAACCGACCAATTTTAGCGTTTTTTTCAATATTTTCCTTATGACTTCTAAACGGTGCAACGGATCGAAGAATGTACTACTTTGTCTTAACCCCTAGCGGGGCATAGCGCGTCAACTACTCCTGCGCGCCATCGTACTCTGTTCTGGGCAATGGGGCGCAACTCCCCAAAAGACTTACCCAGTACCTGACACTCCTTTGTCACAGATCGACGCCATGTGATTCGAGGACCCCCTCTTGGTCGGCCTTGGTTGGAAATGGGGTTCCACTTCATGGCATGCAAAGCAATGCAGTTATCACTCTTCCGCAATGTGTGACCTATCCACTGCCATTTTCGCCTGCGTATCAATTCGTCGATTGGCATCTGACCCGTACGCGACTTAGCTCTTCATTTGATATTGTTTCGGGCCAGAAAATTCTTAAAATTCGACGAAGACATGAGTTGACGAAAACTTGCAGCTTTCTGGTAACTCCTACGGAAACTTTCCATGTACTGCTCCCATACAAAAGCACTGATAGTACCAGGGAGCGAAACAGGCCCAGCTTGGTCTTGATGCTGAGATAACTGCTCTGCCAGATTTTGGACAGCATGCCGTATGCGCGTTTAGCCTGGTTGATACGACGAGCGATGTCCTGCTCCGTACCACCATTTTCGGCAACAATGCTACCCAGGTAGACGAAGTTGTCCACCTTCTCCACAGGCTGCCCATTAATATTGATGGCAATAGGTGTCGGATTTCTTTTTCGCAACGGCGGGCTAAGAACCTTGGTCTTGTTGGTATTAATCTTTAGCCCAACCTTGCTTGCCTCCCTCTCCAGATCTAACGCCATTGCGGACAGATCCATGATTTTGTGGGAGAGTAGGCATATGTCGTCAGCGTAGTCAAGATGTTGTAGATAAAATGTCAAAGTCCATTGAATTCCTCTGTCGAGTCCGGATAGGGCTGCATGCAACACATCGCCGATCACAATGAGGAATAGGATCGGTGAGAGGATGCACCCCTGCCGAACTCCACTGCGAATCTCAAAGTCCCCCGACACCTCGAAGAATGTAGTGGAATGTAAATTAAAGAGCGTTGAATCCTGCGCCTAATGCACTACTCAAATTTTAAATTCGGTTCCGCAGTATAGTAAAAATCAATAGTCATAGAAGTTCCTTTTTTAAGCCTTAGGAGGAAAATCACACTTTACCTATTTTCAAACTCACAAATCTTCGAAACAGATACTCCAAATGAAAAAACACGTAAAAAGGTTTGCAGATAATTCGATTTCAAGTCTAACTTGCTCAATATTTTTCAAATTTGCCCATTTTTAGTGTAGTTGTGAGCAAAAATACAGAAATGTCAGTTTAGCGATTTCAGCCTTAATAGTTTTATCTCGCTACAAGTGTCGTTTTAGTCTCAATTTGTATTGTTTTATTTAAGGTCTTTGCTTGATAGCTTGGATTTATAGCTTAAAGCGTAGTGACGCTTTTTAGGGTTTTGTAGAAAAAACATCATGAAATCGGACATATTTCCGTCCGCTTGGGTAGAGAATATATCAAAAACTGCTGAAGCTACATGCAAGAAATTTGGTAGGAATATAAGGATTAGCACAATTTGTGGCACAATGCTTTTCCTTGTTGGCCAAATTCAAGGGGGGGAGGGTCTCCATTGAGGCTGAAAAGGGTGAGAGATGGTCTTCATTGAAATGCAGATATTTGATTTAAATTTTAGAAAATTTTTTAAACGTATGGAATTGCCATTGGTTTCACTCTATTTGGAATGACTAAATGCATTTTGAGCTTATTTAATAAAATATCTTATTTTATTATTAAAAAAATCGGGAAAAAATCTGGATATCTTTTGACCTAATGGTCGTATGGAACTCCCGACAGTTTCTTTCGATTCGGAATAATCAAATACATAAGGTGTCAGCCTAAAACTGTCATAAAAGCTTTGAATTTTGAACATTTTAATGAAGAGGGTTCGTTAATTACATAAAAAAAATGGAAAAAAAATCTGAATATATCTTTTGATCTGTTGGTTGTCTGGAATTTCCGTTGATTTCGTGGGATTCGGAATTACTAAATTCATTTGGAATCAACACAAAACAGTCAAAAGCTTTGTATTTTGAATTTATACATCAAAATAGCTTTTTTCATTTTTAAAAAATCGCGAAAAACTTTGAAATCCAAAATCCAGTCTTCCTATCAGTATCAATGGACGAATCCGTCTACCTAGGAAGCATTGTTGCAAAAATTCTGGTACGGAGCAGGAGATTGCTCGTCGTATCAAAAAAGCAAAAAATCTGGCAATGCAGATCTCGCAGTATTTAGGCTAAAGATGGCGAAACAAGTGCTCCCATGTACTGTCTGTTTTATGGGAGCAGCACCTGGGAACTTTCCGTACGGGTTGTCAGAAGGCTGCAAGTTTCCCCTAACTCGTGTCTGCGTGGAATTTTAAGAGTTTTCGGGCCCGAAACAATATCAAATGAAGAGCGCACGGGTCAGGTACCAATCGACGAATTAGGCGAAAATGGTAGTAGTACGGAAATGTGCATTGCTGAACAAGCCATAAAGGCCGATTAAGGGGTGTCCAAGAAAATCATAGTGGCGATCTGTGACGAAAGCTATGGTATCGTTGCCTCCCATTGCCCGGGACCGTGAACGATGGCGCGGCAGGAGTAGTTGATACTAGGGATTAAGGCAAAGTAGTAATGAGAAAATGATACAGAGTAATGAGCAGTCGCTGGAACTGAGCTGTAACAGAGCGTGCCGCTGCTCATATTTCTAATGACCCTTTGACATTTTGACATGATCAGGCAGCCACGTTCATTATAAAAACATTTACCCAAACGGACAAAATATAAATTAAAAATTAAAATTCTTTTAAAATGAACTTTGTTTCTCTAAAATGTGTAAATATGCGTGGAATTGGCTTAAAATAAAAATTTATAAAAAGTCTACCACTTACCTAACAGAACGTTTGCGTATTGTTGATCGTCGTGCCAGGGCTGCCAAGCTCGAGCTTTCAGTGTCACCAGCATTGCCGTTTTGCTGATTGTGCAATAAGTGCGTTTGTGCATTAACATTGTCTGTATTCGGTTCGATACTAAGCGAACCAGTACGCGAACCGCCACCACCCTTCTCCATGGCCGCCATATCGAGCAGACAGTTGAAAAATGATTGTTTCTATTTTGTTCGGCCGTACGATATTTTACATCACCATTTTTTGTTTGTTTTGTTTTTGTTTTAATGTATCGTGTTTAATTAATTATTTTTTGTTTGTGATTTTGAAGATTTTTTGTAAGATTGAGTTAGTTTAGCAGGATGCCAGTTTGGAAACATATTTAAAATGGATGGTTGGTTGGTTGTTGATGATTATTTTTGAATTTTTAGTTTAATAGTTTTTAAACATGTGGTTTAGTTTTTAGATATATATTTTTTTGTTTTTTTTTTTTTTTTGCGAGAATGATGCACAGAAAGCGCAAGAGAAAGATCGAAAAGAAAAATCAAGCAAAAAATGTTAAAATGCAATATAATAAGACAAATATATATGTAAATGTAATATATAATGTATATGCAGTAATTAGAATATATAATGAAATAGGTATGGTAAAATTTTGATTTTGAAAATCATGTCTCATTGCAATGATGAGTTTGTAAAAGCCAGATAATCATTAGATTTTCATAATTTTTTGTTGTTGTTTGATAAAAATTTTTTAGTCTTTTTTTTCAATTATTTAATACGAAATAGTCAAAATCATGCATGGTTAATATCAGAATATATGGGAAAAATGCTAAAACTACGGGCAAATCAGTGCACTAGTAGAGAGGAGGATTTTGTAATTATTTTTGTATATTTCTAAGAAAAAAATAGAACAATTAAATAGGACACCACAATTTTTCCTACGGTTGATGACTCTGCTTTAAATATTATTTTCAATTTCGATACATTTTCATTTTTACTTTTTAGAGATTGTAACCATTGATTTCACAAGATGTGAAAAATGCACTCATTTTCGGTTAATACACACAACAAAGCAATTAAAGGGCCTCTTAAAAAAGTCCACAATTGTTCCTGCTAAAAAGAATAAGGAAGCCAAGATGACCGTTTTTGATATAAACGTGCAGTGAGGGTTAAACGTATTAAACATTTGTCTAAAATTAATTTCTAGCATAACGGTATACAAATTTTATAAACCTTTCATAAAAAAAAACGAATATCCGGCCAATTTTATGATTTTATATTTTTATTTTTTTATGTTTTATTTTGCTTCATCGGCTGCTTAACAGGGCGTATTGCCACTATGAGCTCAAATAACAGCTTGAATTCGCTAGCGCCATAATAGATCCCCCTCAAAAGGTGATGTGGCTTGAAGGGCACAGGGTAGGAAACGTTTGGTTTCTATTCTCCAGACTCTCGCTGGACCATTATTTCCACACAGGCAAAATTTTGGTTCGTCACAGATGAAAACTCTTTTCCATGATTTCGGTGGTTCCTGGCAAACAAATGCCGGGTGATTTTGAACTATTTTGTTATCGCGATTATTTCACCGGATATCTGGAAAGCAGGTCACTTTCTCTTAAACGAACGCATGGTTTGTGTGGAAAAGCCGTCCCTGTTGCGTGTCGGAGGTCACTTAGTATGAAAGGTGCCATTTTTCCACGATATCTGAGGGTGTTTAAGGGGATAAATTGGTCCTCGCTGTAAGCTGTTAGATGTTGCCCTTGATCAGTCCAGTCCTCGTCTTCTTGTAAATTGTTCTTCTTCTGGAACCTTTCTCAAACTGTTTAGATGACAGAATGTCTCACTTCAAGCCGACGGCTCAATTTCAGGAATCCATGATTTGCCTCTAGTAATGTCACAGCCCTACATACTTCAAATCCGTTGAGATGTCACCTAACACCTTGTGGAGGATCCATTACTTGCTAAACATTTTCGAACTTTCAAGAAATACACAACGAATCGGAAAAGACCGACAACAGATATATGGGAAACAATGACAAAAAAGGCAGCCGGTACAACGTACCGGAGCGACACGTTTCATCAGCAATGGCCAAGGGCTGCCAAACACTTTCACAAGAAAAAAACAAGTGGCTCTTTCATATTTAATTCTATGTAGGCAAATTTACCGTTATGGTGGAACCTACAATTGTAAAATGTGTCTTACAGTTCACTCTTTCTGCACCTTATACCAACAACTAAAGTTTTGGCTTCCTGTTATACTGGAGACACACTATGCTGGTTTAGAGAAGTTTACGAGCTGTTCGATTTTGCGGCCAATTTACCAGTTTATCTGAGGTTTTTGAGAAGGTTACCTACCTTCATGCAGGTTTTGCAAGAGCTCGTAGCCTTCAGTGTCGAGAATGTTTTGATTCAAAACCTTCATATTTGGGCTTGGCTAAGCAGGATTGGCGCGCTCGGTATCTATGCTTGTTCCATCACGGCTCTACGCTCTAGAGAAAGGAGGTTTGATCCTCGGTGCATACAAAAGCTGCCTGTGGGTACTAATAGAACTTTCACTGCGCTCCGAGCTTGTCAGTATAAAGACGGCGTAGAATGGAGGTGCATGCAAGCAACTGCACGTCCGAAAATTAGATTTACTATCGAAACGTCAACAGGATATAGAAATGCTAGAGATATTGACGGGGCGATTTTCGTGGAATGATTTAGGCAGTTAACAACCCTGTAAGAAGCTTTTTTTTTGCACGAAATGCTGCAAAATTTCAGACTCGTATATTACATCCACATACACGATCATTGCAGCGTGCTACTGGCAGACAATTTGGCGATCTCAGAAGCTCTCACTTTGCTGAGATGTAATGTCACAATTGGTAGGAAACTCACTATTTACACTGACAGTCAAGTTGTAATTCGATCATTTGAATCTGCACTGTCGACACCGCAGACGGTTACGAACTGTCGATTGCTTCTTGATGAGATGGGGAGTTACTTATACTGTGCTGGATTCCACAGTGATTATTCTGGTAATTATGTGGCTGATGAGCTTGCTTGGGCTGGGACGGCTGGGGCAATTGAGGACGGTCGTTGGGACATCGGAGTGAAATCTGCAAGCGAATTATCAACTCTAACGCAAAAAAAAAGCGAACGCTAAATAGACTGAGGACGGTACGTATCAAACCATGCTACTGCAATATTATCATTGAACAGGAAGCACATTGGTGTGGTGGTGAATGTTATCACAGGGAACTGTCCCATTGGGAGCATGCCAGAAGACTGCGCCTACCCTACAATTACAATTCGTATTAACCGGAAAAATTCAGCGTTTTTTAAAGTGACCTTTCAATTGTTTTATGGTGTGTATTTCAAAATGTACTTTAATGGATTAGGTTTTAATAATCTGCATGCTATTGCTGTTATAGAGCAATATGTACTGCAAATTGTGAATGACTTTTTCAAAAGGAATTCTCTGGAATTACCATTAAGACATTTTCTAAGTAGAAAAATTATAAAAATAATTTTGTGTTTGCAGACAATCGTTTTTTTTTAAATAAGTATAATGATTCAAAAGCAAAGTTATGACGATATTAAACGCAATATTTGAACGCAGCTTTCAAAAATAATGGCAATTCTATTTTGAAGCTTATTTAAAATTGCAGCTACACACTGCAACCTCAGCTTTTCGTCTTGGTAACACAAAAAACCTCTAGTAAAGAGTCATGCAATATTTCATATATTGCATCCATTTATTCATTTAAATTTAAAGATATATTAAAAATTCACTAAAAACTTATGCATTGGAATATTGAATCGTGCACAAATATTTTCGAAAAAAATCTTAAAAATTAGATGAATATTGATGCACTAATGGATCTTGACAACATTTTGCGCTATGCTGATTTGAGGAGAAAACATGTAAAAGGATGAATGTTCAAATCTACTTAATTCAATCAACGACAAGATTTTGATTTCAACTAACTAAATTTGTTAATTTGTGGGCAATTGCAATTGAATTGGAAAACTAAACTAAGTGATACGAAAACATGAATGGAATTTTTCAAATAAATTCTCAAGTGGAGGGAAAATAATGTCTAATTGGAATGTTAGATTGTCAAAAAAGATACACGGCTAAACATGACGAATGCAAACCTAATGTACACACTGTTGGTTCGGGGATTTTTTTATTTTAAATATAGGACAATATTGTTTGTAACTCGTTACGGGTATATATAATTTAAATCTAATTAATATGCAATTTAATAAAATTTAAAATTTAACCCTCCTAAAAATAAACTGAACTGGGCATCTAATAATCGTTGTGTTTGTTTATTTGATTTTTTTTTAATAAAAGGATGTACTAACTGTGATTTTTTTATAGTATATTGTATCTCTATTTACTTATATACTAAAGTTATAAAAACAATGCAAATGATAAATAAAAAATTTACTATTGATATTTGAAAATTCTAAGGATTTGAATATTTTATTTTGGATGACCGCAGGCAATACTAATATCTATTTAAGTCTAGCGTTCAAATGTATTGTTGAATGTATTTTTTTGAACTTTTATCTTTTACAGTATATTTCAATAAATAAAATGGCTTTTTGTTATTGTTTATCACTTGAAGTGGCTTTTTGTCTTTTGTGAACATCGAACACACCATATTGAAACCATTAGGATGGATGAACGAACCATTAACTCATTAATAATCATTTCAATCCCCCGATCAGGGCGTAACCTTGCTTCTCAACCCGAGAGCACTGTCTTTCTCTCACCATCATTGTTATAGTGTGTGAAAATCAGTGATGATGATCATATGATGATATTTACCCTACTGCCTAATTTAAGAGCCTATTATCCTCATTATCGGGTTGGGAAGCGGGGTTAATAGTACAAACCTACTCATAGATATTTGCACAAGTCCCAAAACCTATACACACAATTCGTTTTCTTCTTCTCCTTCAACCACCCAGATTTTTTGGCAGTTGTGCTGTCGTTCACTTAGATGGGAATTGGTAGACTATGCTGTGGTGCTCTCCATGTTCATAACAAAATTATTCCTTCTTCTTCTTCTTTTTCATGGATCATTATTATCATTGTGGCGCAATAGCCCGACGTCGGGCCCTGGCCGCGTGGATAATCGTCCACTAATTATCTCGGTTAATAGACTGCGTTCAGCAGTTGATCGGCGTCCTCGACTACAGAGTCTTTCCCATGAGCTCTTGGTCTTCCTCGCAGACTTGCTCGGCCAACGCATCGTCCATTGAATATTTCTTAGGAATGCGTTCACAGCCCATTTGTTGTGTATGTCCTGCCTATTGAAGTGTGATAATTCTCGAAACTTCCAACTCATCGTACAGTTTGTACAGTTCATGGTTGTACTGGATACGCTATCCATTTCGGTCGCAAATTGCTCTGAAAATTTACCAAAGGACCTTATGTTCAAATGTATTTACCATGTCTTCGGGGGCTTGAGTAAAGGTCCAGGTTTCGCAGCCACAGCATAGCAAAGGTCGCATGATGGTTTTGTATATGCATAGCTTAGTATTTCTGTGTAATTTTCATTAGCGTGCTTTGACAGGTTACTTCGCAGGTCGTTTACGGACTCGAGGCTGAGGTCCCCGACGTTGATGTTCGATTCTTTTGGCGTTATTATTCTTGATTGCATTATTACTTTTGTTTTGTTCTGGTTAATGCGTAGTCCAACTACTTTTGCAGCTGTGTCAAGATTATTTAGAAGTTCTTCTGCGTCGGGTAGGCTTCGGGACATAATACTGATGTCATCAGCGTACGCTACGGATATTAACTGCGTCGAGTTATACTGCTGTGGTCCGCATTTAAGTTCAAGAGCGTCCGAGCCAGTCCATAGCCTTGCATTAGTCCAATACGTGTTTCAAAGAGATCAGTCAGCCTGTTTTCGATCATGACCTGTGATACGGGGTCGGTCATATGCATCTTTGTTAATCGTACGAATTTTACTGGTAAGCAAAATTGCAGCATGATGTTGTACAGTACTCAACGATCGATACTGTTGTACTGCTTGCTTAAAATCAACAAAGATTTGATGCGCGTCAACGTTGTATTCCCAGCACTTTTCCAGGCCGGCTTGACCGTGAAAGGCTGATTGGTTGTAGATCGGCCAGGTGTGAAACCGCCTTAATATTCGCCAATGATTCCTTCAGCGTACGGCTTTATTTTTGTTTCAGAATTTGCGTTAGCACTTTGTGGGACGTACAGACTAGTAAGATACCCTGTAATTCTGACACCGCAATTTATCTCCCTTTTTGTGGATGGGGCAGATGATGCTCCTATGCCCATCTTCTGGGATCACCTCATCCTCCCAGATTGCAGAAGTAGTTGATGTATTGCATTTAATAGGCCCGTTCCACCAAATTTTAGCAACTCAGCTGGAATCTCGCCTGCACGCGGCGCTTTATTCGGACTGCAAGGCAAGATCAACTTTTTCTACAGTCGGGGGTTTGTGTATTGGAGTCATGATCAATCATATCGTCAACGATTGGGGATTCCTGTATGGGGGCGTGAGATGCGGGGTTAAGGAACTCTTCGAAATAAGACGTCCAGTGTTTGTTGATACTAGCTGTGTCGCTGATGGTGTCCTTGTCCTTAAAGAAGCTTATACTTGGTTGATAGCCATTTTTAATCGTGTTTGCTCGTCTGTACACTTGTCTTGTGTTTCTGTAAGCTAGGTTATCAATAATTTTCAGCAACTGCTCGTCGAAAAATTTTCGTTTCTTTCGTCTATTTGACATTCGACGTAGCACTTCATTTTTTCTCTTTTAGCTCTAGTTGGACGTTGGATACATTGTCTGTAAGCTTCGTTCTTTGCGTCAAGTGGTTTTTGTTATAAACAAATTTCGGAACATTCCTGTTTCGCGAATATTACGAGAATTCTCTCTATTAAATTAGGGAGAATTTTTGTAATTCCTTAATTTCCGGCATTATTGCTTTAGGTAATCCATTTTCGCTTTAGGTAGTAAGAACCTAGAACCCACCCGGGGGGATTAGTAGGTCCTAAAGCGGAAATTTCCCGAGTTTTGTGAAAATTCTCCCTAATTTAATAGAGAGAATTCTCGTAATTTTCGCGAAACAGGAATGTTCCCAAATTTCAAAACAAACCAACAATTAAACACTGTATTGCCATATTATTGTCTGTTGGATTTTAGGTTGATAAAAGGAAGTCTGTTCACTTCACTGCTGACATAAATACTTCCGTTTCAAAGCCACCTCAAATATTTGATAAAATTTGAACCAATTGGGTTTTCTTTATGCATTTAATTCTAATTAATGATAAAGGTAGCATGCGTAAAAATTAAGTGTCAAAGAGACCTATTAAAACTAATTTCACTGCATCTGCAATTATGTAGGTATAAATCGTTCAGCACTAATAAGATAAATAGTCACGGTGCAATGTCAGACACTAGCTCTAGTTGAAAATCATTTGAATTTAAAAAAGTATTGTCAAATGTCTATGCTTCTCACTCATTACTATCAACTATGCATCATATTTGTTTCTTTTTTTCCTGCCAATTGTATCTCTAACGTAATACTCCGAAGAGTTTTTTTTTCAATTTTCATTTGTCCTATTTTAACTTTTATAGCAGTGGGAGTTGAAGCACTTTTAATTGTTTTAATGTAAGCATTGAATTAACACACCAAGCTTGAAAGTTTGGGTTGTGTATAACTTGATCACAAAACACAAATGAAAAGTTTGTAGCGCAAAATTTCAAACCGTTTTCAAAATTCAAGAAAAAAAAAAATTCAAGGTATCATTCTAATATGGCACAGACAAATTCGTTTGTTAAGAAACTTCATCAACATCCTTTAGATAAATCATCTAGAATTTAATTTGGTGATATGAGCCATCGTTTCTCAATCTTTATATCATAGGATTGCGAACCCCTAAATAGCCAATTATTCGTACAATAAATTAAGTAAATAACCTACGACCCCCTCAATATATATTTTAAATGTTATCAAAATTTTACGTTACTAAAGGTGCGTTCACATGTCGCAAATATTTGTCCAAATTTTCGGAGAAACAATTGTCGAAAGAGATTAATCTGACAAAGCAGTTTTGTCGATTGTTCACATGGCGTTAAATAGAAAGAAAATATTATCGGTTCACGCGTGAAGCAAATATTTTTGCGAACATTTGCCTTTCTTTGCGAAATATTTGCTTTTTTTTTCAAATATTTGCAACGTGAGAACGCATCTTAACGTCACAAATATTTCGCCTTCAAAAACACAATTTTGACGCATTCGCTGCAACTTCTGACTACATTGAGAAAGATTTGAACTTATGAAATTCTGTTGCTGATCGTGTCGGAGAGCTTGAAAACGCATTAACGCGATAGTTCGTTTCTAGAATATTTTCTAAATGACGGCGAAAAGATTCTTAATCCGTTTGATGAAAATGTTGCAGTAGCTGCCAAATTACCTGCTGGAATTTACACGCAACTGATAGATTTATGGACTGACAAAACATTTAAACTGGAATTATTGTTTTGTTTTTATTTTTAATTCTTTTTATCTCAAGATAAGTTTTGGTTTGCACGATGATGTGAATATGGAAGCTTAGTAACAGAAGATTTAAAAGCATTGAGCCCCTTTGTCACTTCTTACTTAAAGCCAAATTACATGCAGATGGATGGACTCGACGCGGCCATCCATCTGTATGTACATAATTCGATTTGTTTCGTAGACATCGCTATCAAAATAGGAAAAAAATCGTGTTGTTTGGAAATTTAGGACAACTGATATGGAGACTCTTCTGAAGATATTCTCCAAGTACCCTATTAATATGGGGTCTGGAAGTGTAGGATAAAGGGGATTGAACGTCAATTTTTTCCAGTTTTCCTTGAAAATTTCAACTTTTTAGTTTTTTTTTTCAGTTTTCGAGGCCTCAGCAAGATTCATTTGGGGGTCCTCACCTCTATATTATAATTTCTACTTGCCATGGGACGATGAAAATTATGAAATATATTACAGTACACACCCTTTTAACCGAACTGCTTGGGAGTGCACCTCAGTCCAGATATATGGATGTACTGAGAGATTAATAATCACGTATTTCGGGAAATCATTTTGAATTTTGTCTTCAGGAAAATTAAAAGCGTTCATACCAAGCTATGTCAGGGAAAAGCTGGACAATATATTGATTCCAGCCTAATCACGACTGTGCTAAACCCAAGGAAAAAATCATGCAGTAGTAACGAAAAAGAGAAGCATTAATAAGAAGAAGCATTGTCACGCTGCGATACTAATTTAGAGCTCGGAGTTCGAATTTCAGCGCGACAAAAAACTGCCTGTGGGTACTAATACAATAGAACTCTCACAGTGCTCCGAGCTTGTCAGTATAAAGACGACGCGGATAGGAGGGACATGCTAGCAACTGCACTTCCCAAAAGTAGATATGTTATGGAATCGTCTACAAGGCCTAGAAATGCTAGAGATGTTGACGCGCCCATGCCCCTGGAGAAGTCAAGGCAATTAATAGAAATGGTGCAAACTTTTCTCCCGGCCGATGTCCGGTTAATCTCGCGGTTAATGCGAAACCGATTACCACGAAGTACACTGTATGGGATTTAAGTAAAAAAAACTTTATACATTTAAACAAATAATTTGAATTGATTATGAATTATGGGACCAGCAAATCTTTGGACTTTAATTATTGTTGTCATTATCTTCTGAAAGTCATCAAGTTTCAGTTGACATTTTTATAAATGTATAAAACAGCATTTCAAACGAAAGACAATTTTTTGCTGAGTCTGGTATCAGAAGCTAAAGCTTCGACTGCATTTTCTAGCAAAATATCATGTTATTCGAAACCACATTTACATTTGACCAGCATTAGACAGTCGCGGATACAGAGAGAGCAGCCATGAGGGCCTAGGTGCCTTCCGAAATATTAGCTATGTTGCTTGGTTTTGGAGTATTCTAGGTATAGGCCAGTAGCTTAGGTTTACAAATTTAAACCACAAGTGGGTCCATTGTGATACCACACAAGAGTGAAATAATCCCCTGCAGCCTGTCCGTTAAAACCAGCCCAAGCAAACAATAAACCGATTCAGTCTACCAGCATCCACGGTCGTCAGGTCCCCTAAGTCGGTAGAGAAATGTGCCCCAAGCTTTCTCATCATCAGAGAGACACTCACAGAGTAGATGAGCGGAACTCTCATCCTCCTCCTTATCGTCACAGATCCTACAGAAGTCGTTAAAAGGAAGCCCGAGTCTCCTTGCGTGCTCCCCGATTACGCAGTATCCAGTTGTGAATCCTACGACCGCATTTAAGTGCTTTCTACTTAGCGACCACAACTTCAGGGATCAACATAAATCGAACCCAGGCCACATCATCCTCGTTATCCGACACGTGGTGTTAATTGGCAATCTAGAATTAGCCTTACTAATCGCAGAGGAGCTGATAGCGTGCTTGCAAGAATCAAGGAGGATGCCGATGTTTGCTGATTTTGAGAAAGCGCCTTTGTTGTCCCCTTTCGAGCGAGCTCGTCAGCACTGATATTACCAGAAAAATCGCTACAACAGTATCTTATAGGCGGAGGTTTCCGCCATTTCGGTAGCTCTGTCCTGGCTAGGCAGTCACGTCATTACTGTGAGGGACATTGCTATTTATAGTACAGATAGTCAGGCGGCGGTTCATTCACTTGAATCCGTCTTGACAACATCTAAAACTATCGAGTACTGACGCTTAGCGCTCGCAGAGATGGCTGGCTTCTTCAATATTACCCTCTGTTGGATTCCGAGCAACAGTGGCTTTGCGGGTAACTGCAAGGCAGATGAGTTGGCCCGAGAGGGGACAACTGGTGCGGTTGATGAAAGCCGCAAAGACATAAGAGTGCCATTTACCCTGTGTAAATTGGCGATTAAGACCGCTGCCGTGGATAGGGCTAATGTTAGATGGCTCTGCGGCAATACATGCCAAACAACAAGGATGATTTGGCCGAAAATTGATCCCCACCGCCCTGTCACATTGCTGTCGTTGAACAGTAGGAGTTATCCCAGGGTACTGCCCAATAGGGGAGCATGCCAGGAGACTACATCTTCCTCACCACGACTTCTGTAGGAGCTATGGCGATGTGGAGGAGGAGGAGAGCGTTCTACATCTTCTATGTCACTGTCCGGCCTTAGCCGGTAGGAGAAGAATGTTTCTGGGCTCACGGGTCTTTTACGATCTGGATGACCTTAAGGATATGACCGCCACACGGCTCAATCGATACATCGCCAGCACAAGCTTGAACGTAGGTTCAAGTGAAGGTGATAGCGGTGGTACCACAATGGACCAAATGCTGGTCTAAGTGTGCTGTGACACATCACGGCTGTACCTAACCTAACCTAACCTACTCAATTGAAGATTGCCGTCCGTCCGTCGCGTTTATCCGTCTGTATAATAAGTTGGCATTCGATGCTATCAAGGCTTCGCTTGAAAAACTAAATAAAGAAATTGTCCAATATAATTTGAAAATAATTTGGTTATATGTGTTTGCAATGACAATCCACATATAGAAAAACTTTTAAGTGAAAAACAAAGCCGACCCTCACATTAGCTGCATTCGATTCGTTTTGGTCTGGATCATGAATGAATAAAACGGCATAGATCTCAAAATCTAGCAGTTGGTAGTACTTATTAAAATAAGAAGAAGACAACGTTAAAGTGATGGGAGTTGTCAATTACCCAAAACGAGAGACGCGTACAGCCGCAGGTTAAATCCTAATGAATTGAATGAAATGCTTGTTCTGTGCACGTATCTTGTTTACGACATGTTAATTTTTCAAACATGTAATTCACAGTTTAATACGTATACAGCACACGCATCTCTTTAAATCCCATGACATCGTTGACAGCCAATTAACGTTCGAGAACTGTCAGATAGATATCAGGGCGACAACTTTGTGGATGTAATGGCACGACCCAGCAGCACAAATTCAACGAGATCCAACAACAGACCGGATCAAAGACCGGGCTGCAAATTTATATGAAGATCCAATGAGACCTGGCGAATCGAAGGCAACTTTAGTTATTAGTTTATTTTGAATTATTATCACCTGGTAAAATAATTTTTAATTACGTAACCCAATAAACGGATTTGTGATTCAATAACAGAATGCTTTGTATACGGGTCTTATTTTTTGGGCCGATCGCGACCTCTTTTCGCAAACGCCAGGTTTAGAAACGATGATCTAAACAAATGCAAATGTATCTGATACATTTTTTAAATGTATTGGGATTGATTGATTTATCTAAAGGTAGTGGCGGATTAAGATTTAGATGAAATTTCTATTTTTTTTCTGTGTTTTGAGGAAAATCATAGAATAGAAAATCAGACTTTTTTGGCATTCCCATAAAAAATTCAGGTCGTTCCACAAAAAACCGGAATCAAGTAATATAAATATATGTAAGATCCATATCCGGAAAAATGTTAGCAATAAAGAAGAAAATTAGCGGTAAAGTGAAATGAAACAACTAATTTTTGAAGCATTTTATAAAACAAACAAACAAACTGTCAAACAAACAAACGATCTCACAAACACAAACTTGAAAAATTGAACATTAGTATTTGTGTATCGTTAAGATAATAAGATTTATGAAACCGAAGAAAAGCCTTAAATTAATGTAATATAGAAATAGTAAATATATAATGCTTCATACATAATAGATAAATGTTTTATTAATTAGACAAAACGAAACGATAAGAAGTTATAGAAATGCTATTGAAACAAATTATGAAATTATAAATAAAATATATAATAAAATGTACCGGTTGTGTGGCAGAAGGACTATTTTTCGTATCGTCATCTTTTTTACTCTGCACATTTGCAAATTGTATGTGTACGGGAGAGTTTAACGCCATTTTTATTGCATTTGAAAGCGTATAAGGTTTAAGTTTTTTTTTTGTTTTTTTTTATTTATTTTGTTATATTTTGATGCAAGCATAGAGTAAAGAAAAAAAGTAGACATAATTAATAGGATTAATTTGTTTTTATTTTTTTTTTGGTAGTATGAATGAGATTTATTGGATATTAGAGTTCAATTTACGGCTAATAATATTATGTACCCATATAGGAATGGATAAGATTGATTGGTGACAGTCATTTAAAATTGACATCGGCTAAATTATTATTGCTGATTTCAAAAACGGTTCCGATCCAATCATCATCCTCCGTCTTTCCTATCAGGGTCTTATAAGTGTGAACCATCAACCTATTGTGCTTTGTTGAAAGTTTAAATGCTACCTTTAACTATTTATCCTAAGAACCTAGTTCCTTATTCTTTAATTTAAATGTACGATTGGAAGTTTAGTCTATATTTTATATTATATATAGATACAAAACAATTGATTAAATGCGGTCTGATCCTTTAATTTTAATTTTCTCATAGATAACAGACAATTAAATTTACTTGAAAATAAATTTTAGGGGAATACATTAGATTATGTATAATTCATTTCTAATTATGTCAAGAACACAAAGATACCAAGAGTCGAAATTAAAATAGTAACAATGTTTTTATTTTTGCTGTTAACATTAACACATAATCATATTGCCCATTTTAAAAAAAATAGTATTGTAACTGATACGGGTAGGGTATGAAAAAACATCTATACGATCAATTTATGTACTTTCATATAAAAACAATGCTATATTGTAACGAAGGAATTTTGTTCGGGGGTTGGGAGGCAGCTACGCACATTTAATTTTAAATTTATAATTAAATCCTCCAGAATACGTGTGATATTTTAATAAATTCATTAATCTCTATACGCTGTATTATTTATTTTACTTTCAATAATATTATTTCTAGGTTTTGTTTAAAATTTAATTTTGCGTTTCATTCATACAAGTATCACGGATATACAAAAAATAAAAATAGATACACAAACTAATTTTCGTATCTTGTATTTGATTTTATATATATTACGCTGTTCTAGTTTTTCTTCTTCTTGTTTTCACAACAAGAAAATTATTTTAATTTGCATATGGTTTCATCATAATAATATTGATAAATTATTAAAACTACTGAACTGATAAAAAGTAATGCATAAATGGTGAACAAGGTTTTTAGCATACGTACCGGCAGTCCAGATTCAATTTGTCCGAAGCGGGTATTACGCCAGGATTCCAATATCAGAATACCAGCGTAAATTTTGCCCACAGTCAATTTTCCTCGGTTCAGATTATCGTTACGTGGTACGAGCAAATCGAGCATTTTCTTTGCTTGCAATGGCCATATATGTTGTATTGTTTCGCGTAGTTCTTCGTCCGCTTGATCCATTTCTTCCGCTATAATTGTATGTATATATGCAATTTGATTGATTATATTTTTTCTCGAAAAAAAGCCAATTGAAGTTACATATTTTTTTTACTATAGCCTATTATGTATCTTAGAACTATAAGGCCGACCGCACATTGCGTCGTAACAGGGCAGCCTGCGAAGCTTGTTGTTGTAAAATGTGATTTTGACACTTGTTACAACAACAGTGCTATGTGCGCGTTGTGCGGGCTGCTCTGCCTACGATGCAATGTGCGTCCGGCCTTAGAGTTGTATATTTACACGGGTTTTTATATTCTTGGGTGTAGAGTTTCTTTTTGCGGACAATTGATATGTATATACAATTTGATATTTTAGATGTGAAATATGAATACAGGATGATATTCAGTTGATAAATGACAGGTTTGATGCGTCTTTTCAGTGAATAGTTTCTAGGCCTGTCACATTAGACATTAAAATTGCAAGGCGTGATGCAGTTCTACATTTTTGGTATGTTGTTTGGACCAGTTAGGTTAGTGTGAACTTAAGTTTTCAGCATTGAAAAACCTGTTGTCGGTGCGTAATACGTGGAAAACTGTGAAATTTTTGTTTTCATTTTTCCGCCTTATGAATCAAAAACCATGCGTTTTTCGCTACTATTCCCCAGGTACCTTGTCCACTGAATGTATTAGGCAGACCAGTAAAGACCACTATCGGCGCTGTGGACTATCGAGACATACGGTCTACAAGCTGGGCATCACGATTGCGTCAAGGACCTTGGGCCATACCGGGAGTCATGTTTTAAACTCGGCGTCAAAACGGCCTCTCAAAAGTCTAACTCAAAAAAAGCCAGCCTTCGGCTTCGCGTGAAGGTTATCATCCCTTCGTTGTGACTTATGGTGCGTTTGCCCTTAGGAATCAGTAGTAAAACTTGTTCCGATTTCACTGTTCCTATGAGAGGTATATGAAATAGTGGGACGATTTCAACGAAGCTTAGGAACGTGATTTGGCAGTTAATATGACTGAATAATATGAAATTTGATAAAGATATCTTTAGAGATAAAAAAAGTTTTTCTAACAAAAATTTGCTTTTGGAACGGTCGTTCCTATGAGAGTTATACGATTGAGTAGTCCAATTTCATCCAAATTCGGGAATGTGATTTTACTAAAGATACTATTGATTGGTGTCAAATTTGAAAAAGACATCTTTAGAAATAAAAGTCGAATTTTTGGACCAGTCGTTCCTATGGCGGCCATATGACGTATACCCTATCACATCCGTGAAGGGTATAAAAAAGGCTTCCTTGGCGCTTATTCAGGCGCCCTGGTCAATGGCCGAGTTTGTGGTATCAGCAGTACATCTGGTTAGTTGATATATGACAGGTTAGCGTCCTCACGCGGCACTTCTGGCTGACAATTGTGTAAGTCATTTACCACTAATCAACTATATATATCTACTCCATTTGGCTGTCAGAAGGCGGTGATAGCCTTCGCCTATTTTCCTTCTGAAGATGATACAATTCCTCCAGCCGAAGTTCAGTCACTTGTAGACTTCAGTAGAAAATCAGATCGGCAATTTATCATTCACTGTGACGCCAACGCACATCATAGTGATTGGGGTAGCAGCGATGTCAATAACAGAGGTAGACTCTCACTGGACTATCTCATGTGTAAACAAGTGTTTATCCTCAACAGAGTGTGCAAACCCATTTTTATAACTGCTTCTCGAAAAGAGGTACTTGACCTTACTCTTACCAGCAGTGTTTTATCGGAGGTTGTTACGAACTAGAGAGTTTCGAATAAAGTGTCAAACTCTGACCGTCCCGGAATATCAAATCGATGTGCAAATATCCGATTTGATATTCCGAGACGTCCTGAACTCCGCTCTACATACATTTATTCTAAGAAGATAAATCGGGAACTCTTTCGTGAATTAGTAGGTTCCAAAGCTGACCAATTTTTAAGTTCTATCAGCACGACTGGTGAGTTGGAGACAGCAGCAGAACAGCTTAATGACGTCTTAATCACCTCCTACTATGATAGTACTGTAGCACATGGCTTCAGAAAAGCGCGGAAGGTTCCAGGGTGGAATGGAGAGCTGGCACGCAAGAGGGCCCAGGTTAGGAGGAATTTCAACAGGGCAAAGAGTACTAATGAGTGGAGCGAATACAGAAAATCGCTCACCGAATATAACCTCCTTATTAGACGTTCAGAACGGGAGTGTTGGAAGAGACATTGCGAAAGCATTCAGTCGCTTCCTGAAGCGGAAAGTATCCACAAGGCCCTTTCGAAGGACCACTTTAATGGAATCGGTCTACTAAAGAAGCAGGACGGTTCCTTTGCTGAGGGCCTACATGAAATTTTGGAGCTCCTCTTACACACAGTGAATGTGTAAGAGGAGCTTCAAAGTTTCGTGTGGTTTCCTGGCTCAGTTCAAGCTGAACTTTGTGTGACTTGTTCTTCAGCAGAGCGTCGGATCCCACTGTGCCACTTAAAAAGCCTCTCTGGGGTCATTTTCGATAAAGAAAAAATGAAATGGGCCGTAGAGTCTTTTGAAACTTTCAAGGCATCTGGTGCCGATGGAATTTTCCCTGCCCTCCTGCAAAATAGCCTTGATATCATTGTCTTCCTTCTGATCGTCATTAATAGAGCCAGCTATACCTTTAACTATTTCACGTTTTGGAGAGCTCTGAACGTGGTTTTCATTCCAAAAAACCGGATCAAATCGGAGGAGCTTCCTAAATTTTACAGACCAATAAGTCTCTCATCGTTTCTTCTTATAACTATTGAGAGGGTACTAGATCTGCATATTTGGCTAAAAATGAAAAGCACGGAACCCCTGCATCGCCTATTGAAAGGTAAGTCGACTGTTGTTGCCTTACCCAATCTCGTAGGATTAATTGGAAAACCCTTCATGGCAAGGAGAGTGCTCTGTACGCTCTCATTGACATTGAATAAACTTTTGACAACACTGGTTATAACAGTATATCTAGAGCATATGAGCTCAGAGATATTTCTACGGCCAAAATCGCGTGGATTGATGCCATGTCTGCGGGTGTAAAATCTACCCAACGTTGAATGGAACCTCAATATGCGTCAACGCTGTTAAGGGTTGACCTCAAGCTTGAGTTCTTTCCCGCTTCTTTGGTCACTGGTTGTTGACGAGTTATTCGCTAGGGTTGGTGATTATTGTTATCAGGCGATTGGATAGGCCGATGGTATAACCATCAAAGTCAGGGGAAAATTTGAAACAACCATCACTGAGGCACTCGACCTTGTCCTAGGCACTCGAGTTCTCAACTGGAATAAAGTGTTGAGGCATACCGCTCGACTAGAGACTCAGTTGGAGCAAACACCTTGAGAATGTTGTAAGCAAGGCCACTCGAATCATGTGGGCCTGCAGGAGCCTCTTTGTCAAAACCTGGGGACTCACTACGAAAATGACTGAGTGGTTGTAGTATTTAATACTGCGGCGACAAGTAGTGACTTATGCTGCGCTTGTATGGTGGCCCAAAATTCAACGGCGTTACACCAAACAGTTGTGCAGCAAACTTTAGTGCCCCGTATTCCTTGGTATAGCAGGATCCATGCATACTTGCCCGACAGCGTCCCTAGAGGGAATTATTGAACTTACTTCGCTGCTCATTTTTATTCATGAATCTGCGGCTCTAAGCGCTCTTTGAGTGCATTCAACTTATGATACACATGCGTATAATCAGGGCCAAATGAACATTCTGGAACGGATGCCATGACAACCGGGTCGAAATCTGATTGCATGACTACGAAACTTTGCTCGGTTGGAAATTTTCGGTCCTCCTCGGAATGGAATACTGACAATCCTTGTCCTGATCAGTAAATCTCGCTCCAACCACATGCCTATTGCTTTCTTACGGGAGTACAGAGTAATCTTAGCGTCCCTACATGCTCCTATATACATATTTGGTTTCCATCCTAGCATTTTGTCAAGGATAAGCCCAAGGAATTTCGCCTTATCCACAAGAACTAGTATAGTCCCTCCCATCAAACAGGGTACTGCTGGTACACTATACTAGGCGAGGGTTAGGACTATGATTCTCCGGTGATATTTTTAAGCCTGCAATATGTTGCCTGCTAGGAAATCTTACCGGTACTCGTAAGGTTTACTGAGGTTTTCCTTCACATTGAATAGTTCTCAGCTTATGGATATAAATAAATATTATTCCTTGAATGATATTTTGAATTTCAGTGATAAATGAATGTTTTCGACATTTGTTAGTTCTTAATTTTTATTAATGTGAATTTTGAGATTTCTTCCGAAGGAACAGACAAGCGAAAATTAATTATGTCGCCATCTATTGCAAGTAAAGCGTAAATGCGGGAAATACTGTGTACTGCTTCAGATCTGCTGTACTTGTAGATTCAGGCATTATACCTTCTGAAATGATTCTTTCATTCATTTTCTTCAATATATTCATTAAATGCAATATACTCGAATACGTATAAGCAGAAAGACAAGATAAAATATTGTGCGAGGTTTCCCATCTGCCGAATTTTTGTGCGCATTTTAAAAAGTATGGATAATATAAATGCGATGGCTATATTATGTAAAAGAGCATAGCAAAATTTGAAATGATTTTTTTTTGTTTATATTCATTAAATCATGCTTGGTAATGAATGGAGTGTTTTTAGTCAAACTAGCTTACAATTGATCTAAAATATATAGCATAGTGGCGACTTATTGACCACTGTTCTTATAATAGCAAAAAATGCTCGGATAATAAATCCAATGGGGAATATTTAAAGAAAAATCAAATTTTGGTTTGGGTGTTTCAGCTAGTCCAGTATTTACGGGTTAATTAGAGCCGGAGTCAAGAATTTTTTTTTCTTTTTTTTTGGTCAATTTCGGTTTATATTTTTGGGGTAATGAATCCGAATTTCAACTTTGTTTGCTCGAAAAATTGATGTGGTAAGAGAAGATTGCGCGAAACTGCACGAAAATCGCTCCTTTTTTTGCTTATAACTTCGAAACTATCAACTTTTCGACAAAAAATCTTATGGGCAAAAATAATCACCATCATACTGGCGCGATAGCCCGACGTCGGGCCTTGGCTACAAATAAAACTGTAGTAATTTTCCGAAAAATAAACTGTAGTATTGTAATTTTCCTAAAAATAGTTCCAGCAAGGTTTTTTCTTCGGTCAAAGCAATTTTAAAATTGGCGAACAAAATTTTTAGTATAAACATAATTCGAAAACTAAAATGAAAAAATTCTTAAATCAGAAACAAATGCTATTCAGGACTAAACACATTGGTTAATTTTTAGCTGTTGGACGCTTCTCGGTTTGATGATTGTTATAAAATCTGCATTTATTTGCGTAATGAAAAATCGCCCCTTTTTGAATGGGAAGTGTGCTCAATTGTACCTCCAAGACATGCACGAGTTAAAAAAAACATAAGGCCATCAGAAGAATATAATGCTTTCACTTCAGATGGGGCCTTCACTATTCACAATCAGTTCTGGTATGGTATGTAGAGCAACATGACTGTCTAGCAGAATCTTCTGAAGTATTTTACGTGAAAACTGACGGTGGATTAACTCGAAGTCGAGGTGTCAGTGAAAGTATTTTGTTCAGATGGACCCAAGAAATGACCTCACTTTAATGCGTTTGCGAAAAAATGGAATGCTTTTGGGGGGTAACTTTCACTACTTTGGAACAACATGTCGATAGTAGACACCAGAATTCTTAGAGACAATCTCAATGTTACAAAAATGTTGGATTGGTTTGAGCAACATCCACCTTTTTCAAGAAATTCCAAAGGTTATTTCAATAAGCACAGATATCGTTCGGGATGAACGGATAAACTGTCACTTGTCCAAGGAGGTCGGCACTCAGGAAATCATCTTTGGCGGTGAGTTCCGATCTGTCAAATTTAAACGGAACGACCGAGTGAAATCGTCACCATGAACTGTGCGATACAAGTCCACAGTCTAAGTGTTGTAATAAGCCCGACTGTTTTATTTCAGAGGATGAAAATACCCAACAGCATACTTGAAGAATCGGATGACGAATTGGAGGAATTCCTCAAGTAATAAATCTGTCCCTTCCTAATGTCACTGTTTGATGAAACTGGCATGCGAAAAGGTACAAAGTCAAGTTTGTACAAAGTGTTCAAACCTATACAATAAAGTCCAGTTCCAGATACTTGTATATTTGTTGTAGATGGGGTTTTTTTTTATCACACCGTGTAGTGGGGCCAAAGGGGTAAACATTTGCAGGTATTTGCGATACTTATGTTGATTTTGTACTTAAAAAGTACAAATAAACTGCAGTCGTAGTTTTTGTTGGATACCCCGATTCAGACAAAAACACTAAAAATCTAGATCGTCTGAAAAGATCCAGCAAAAAAAAAATATCAATTGAAGTAATCAATCATGAATCAATTTTTTCTCAGATTTCAACGCCCACTAGTGCCTAAAGCATCCGTCCGAAGAGAAAACCTTATGGGTTGGGCTACTTATTTGAAATTTAATACAGTTTATTTTTGAGTATGACATTTTGTCGAAAAGTAGATAGTTTCGAAGTTATAAGCAAATGAAACCGGAAAATAGAGGGCTACGCCCGCAATCCGAGGGTTTTGTAGTGTCCCATGCCAATAGGAGATGAACTGTTCTACTTTTGGAGATGCTTAACCATTCATGTTAAGACAATACGAGTATTGCAAATTGTAAAATAAGTTTGCATAAAAAATATTGAAAATAAATTGTTTGAATAATTATAGAGAATAGAGTCAGCGACGAGCATACCCCCCCTCCCTCCTTCCCCCCTTCCCCTCCTCCCACCTCTCCTACCAATCATTACCCTTTTGAAAATGGTTAACTCCAATTCGCTCTACGGAAAACAATATGCAAGTATGATATACTCGTAGTACTAGTATGGAGTACAAGAGACCTGTTATGTGCATATTTGTATGGATGATATCAAAATGACCAAATCTAAATGAATGTACTACTATTAAATATTACGTGATCATTACGAAATTTGGAGATATTATTGCACATGGTGTTGATTATCGTCGGCCATCAATATTTTCGACCTCGGATGAGTTTGAGAAATGCAGGGGTGTGCTAACTGTAACTATAGAAATATACTATTACTAACCTATTTTGAGAAGATATCAAAATTCCATGTTTTTTTTTTCTGTGCTAGTTGAAAGCCATCTTCCTGTATGTTTTCATATTTCTAAGTGTAACGGTCTCGAAATGGTGAGGGGGTGGGACAAATTACAATATGATCTCATATTTTCCCCTCTGCCTCTTTTCCCCTTTCTTCGAATTTGATGAAGTCGCCAGAAATGGAATGTACTCGGTGTTACCTTTCTCATGATACCCCACTTGCCAATATCAGATGAAAAAAAAATTTTTTTTTATCCTCCTCTCCTCCTCACATCTCCTTTCCACTTATGTACGTCGCACTACTTTTATCAACATTTTCAATCAAAACTCTATGAGCATTTATATGTAAAAAAAAAGATTCACTTGGAACCAAAAAAAAATCTATTTCGATGTAATTCATTTAAGCTCATGTATTCCCCTCTATGGGAACCTCCCTTAAAGCAACAACCCACCTACCTCCCCCCTTAAACTTCTCTCCCCTACCACTCCTATACCACCAATCTCCACCCTTTCAGAAATGGTTAACTCCAATTCACTTTACGAAAAACAATAAACAATATTCAAGTATGCAGTACTAGTATGTAACCGGTTATGTGCATTTTTTGTATGAATGGCATCAAAAACTCAAAATTTAAATGAATGTACTATTATTAAATATTATGTGATTGTTATGAAACTTGGAGGTATTATTGCCTATGATGTTGGTTATCATCGGCCATCAATACTTTTGACCTCGGGTGCGCGTAAGGGGTGCAGGGGTGTGCTAACTGTAACTATAGAAATGTACTATTATTAACCTTTTCTGATAAAATTTCAAAATTCTAGAAATCTAGGTTTTCTACGCTAGTAAAATGGCGCTTTTCTGCAAATTTTCATATTTCTAAGTATAACGGTCTCGAAATGCAAGGGGGGGGGACAAACTCGGTTGACATATTTTCCCCTCTCCCTCTTCTGCTGTTTCTTCAAATTTGAAAAAAATTCTAAAAATGGAATGTACTCGACGATACCTTTCTTATGATACCCCACTTGCCTGTACCAAACGAAAAAAAAATTTCGACCTTCATTTCCCCTCTATGGGGACCTCCCCTTAAAGTTGACCTATTACGACAATTCGCTTTCTCCGGCAAATTATAGTAATTCTACACATTCTTACAAAATTTCATGTATGTAGCTTCAGCCGTTCGTGAGATATTCCATGGACAGACGGACAGACGGACAGACAGACATTTGACCGATTTCATAAGGGTTTTGTATTTACTACAAAACCCTAAAAACGAAAAATATCGACTTTTGCGCTGTTTTCTCAGAACGCGTCAACTTTTCGAGGTGGCAAAGTTGAAATTCAGATTCAGCACCTCAAAAAACATAAACCGAAATTGAGAAAAAAAAACTTTTTTTATAGTTTTTTTCCCGCCAAACCCTAATAATACTGGACTAATAGGAAATCATGTCTAACATTCACATTCCTTTTTAGTATATTTTGTACATCGCTTGAAACTGCGTCCCTTACGATAGAGGTTTGAGCTGCCAGAATTAAACATTCCTTGTATTTCAGCATATTGTGGAGAAAACTTTTGAAATATGCACAAGAAATATTTACGTAGAAAGAATTTCATTGAATTTAGGTCTGAATCATTGTGCTGGAAAAAAATAGACGACTTTTTGACTTTAGGAACTCATTCGCTTGCAGGAAGAACTGTCGTTATTCCTATAGGAAAATTGTCGAGAATCTGTGAGAAAAACTCATGATAATCTCAACTGCTGAAGATTACCTGTATGAAAAGCTGACGATAATTCTGTAGGAAAAACAGGAGATTCTGCATCTTCAGTTTATTCCCCATTAGGAATATCACTAGCACTTGAGATCGTCGTCAGTTTTCCTACCATTCTGGCCAGCTGGCCAGTTTTTCCTAAGCTTCTTGTCAGCATTTAAGACTATTGGCAGTTTTTGCTAGAGATTCTCGTAAGCTTGTCCTGCAGATCCTTGTCATTTTTTTTAATGAATATCTTCAATTAGTCCTGTGAGTGATTGGGCTATGAGATTATCATCAGTTTTTTTTTGTGAAAATATCAGTCAGTGAATGGGCTCTTTTATCATCTACTGACACATTTTGAGTTAGCATCTCCTAGTTTTAACTTAAGCTGTCCATACTAGATTCTCTTAAAATTTGGAGCTACTTCAATTATCCAATGGCAATCCTAAAATACACTCGTATTTGAGTGTACAATAAACTACAAATGGCGTAGCAAGGATAAAAAAATCGATTTTGGATGAAAATGTCATGCAAATTTACGATTCAAAATTCCGATGATTTTTTTTTTGTATATTCGAGTATCTAAAATACTTCTTTTATATTGATAGAATATATGGTAAATAAAAGAACAACTTTTACAGCATATACAAATGTACATATGTCACATTGACTTTTACTAAGGGCGGGTTGACATTAGTTCAATATACTCTCATCAGATGTGTGTTAACTACTATTTAAACGTCCAAGCATCTGAACGTGAAAATGACTGTTAACACGTTCCTCGACTGAATACACCGAACTGATGGCAGATTTCCACGTAAGTCAATTCAATTATTTGAAATTTAAAAATATACTAATAATTAAAAATTTGATGTCACCTAATTACTACACTAATTATAACTACTAAGTGAAAATTCAACTTACCCGATCTCATTTTTATACTAAGATTTTCCCGTATCAATGCAAACAGTGTGGTCGTAAAGTTCACCTTTCCATCTTCATCCAATGGCATGTTCATACGTATGAGTTTTTTGTAGGCGAGGCGATTAGGACATTTGTTACCGAACCCCAATGGCGGATCCATATTTTTTAACATATCATACATTTCGGAATAGTGTATTTTACCCCTAGAAAAAAGTATTGTTGTTGCCAAAAAAACAAACATAAAAGAGTTGTGTTACGAATTTGTTTTAGTAAGTATGGTTTTTCGATGTTTTGTTCTTAAATGACTCGATAATCATGTGTGCGTGTGGTGGGTGTATGGTTTCATCTTTTTTTTGCATCTCAATCCAAGTGCACTTACAACGAAAATGTTTGATTCTGTTTTTTTTTGTTCAAATGTTTTCATTTTTCACGATACTTATATGAAACGATTAGAAGGAACGACATTCATGTAATGAACACGTAGAAATAGTAGAAGTACATTTATAGACATTTAGATAGATAGAAGAGTTGCAGAAAACTTTAGCGCAGATTACACTTTGAATTGTGACAGCAGTTTGACAGATCACCAAAAATCAAAAAATTTAAATTCCGTAGAAGAGAAGTGCAGACACTTATTTGATATTTCGGTAAGGTTACTTTAATGACACGTTTCAGTATGCTACAGTCATATTATCTAACTATCTTTACGAATATGTGGCTTAATTTGGGCAAATCAACTTTCACAAATTTTTATTTTCCTAGGTTTAGATCGGTGATTAGAAAACTCCGAATCAGACTATTTCATCCCTTGAAAATTTGACGAAGTTGATCAAAAATTTGCTGCAAATCTCTGATTAATGAGATATTGCACTACATACTATATGTCCACCGCGTTCTTTCGAGGAAAAATTCGTTGGAAACTTACAGACAATTTCAGTTGTCAAATTATCGACTCTTCACTGATGGATTTCAATATGGTCTCAAATACGTGTCATCTTCGACCAGAAAATTCTGTAGTTAGAACACAGAGAAGGGTGGGGTGGATCTGTCGACGATTTTAAGATAAGGCACAGAGGGAACAAGCCCATTCATAATACTCAAGATCTAAGCAAGTAAAATATAGAGACAGACTTGCCTCCTTCTATAGGATGGAATAAAAGGCCCTGTCGTTCAGTCACCTTAATCATTCCATGTTATGATGGAACCATAGAAAGCTATTTCGCAGCTTATGCTGCATTTAGTCTCCGAACCAAACTACGGGAGAGCCATCAAACTGGTAAGCCGTCAGACAATTTGATCAACCACTCCAAAAGAAGCTCGATCCTTTAAAGGTCTCCTCAACACTGACCATTGCCCATAGGTCAGGTTAGGTGCAGGGACTGCCATGATAAGTCACATCACGCTCTCTATACCTTACCCTGAAAACTAGGTTGGCCGCGCTAGCATTGTTGATGTCTTACGAGTTGTAAAAGAAAGAGGAACCAAGAAATCTCTTCCTTCTGCCCGAAAAAGCTCTGCAGTGGTGCAGAAGGTGAATAACGTGCTCCTCCTCGTCAACAACCTCACATCTTCTGCAGTAATCATGGTGAGGAAGGCGCAGCCTTCAGGCTAGTTCCTCACTAGGGCAGTGCCCTCAAATGCCCACCAAATCTAGATTGCGTAGAATATATGCGTGCTCAGTACTCCTCACATGCCACTGGGAAGTTTCGCGAAGGCGTAGTGCCGTGTTAACTACTAGTTGTTCACCGAAAATATCTGCTCAAGCAGAATATCCAATCCGACCGACGGAGAAGTTCTGAACGCCCCTGTTATTGCCAACGCAACCAGTTTCTGCACATTTCTCAGGAAGTTGCAGTAGACAGCCATTTTGAGTGCCGTCCACCACACGCTTATACCATAAAGTAAATGAAACCGGAATATAGAGGGCTACGCCCGCAATTCGAGGGTTTTGTAGCAAGCGCTTATTTTGGCATGTAAATACTGGCTCCCTGTTCTTCTTGGTACCCCTCAGCTGAATAAAAACACCATAATTAAATGTTTTACCCATGATAGATGATAGTATCTTACATGCCAATTCACAAAAAGACTGCATCTGTCACCTCTCAAAGTAATAGTTTTAATACGAGAAGCTGTAGATAGATATGTATGTATACGAGATAAACTGTCCCACTCTTCGAGATGCTTAACCATTCATATTAAGACGACATTGCAAATTGCAAACTTGTGTAACGGCTTCGAAATTCAGGGCGGCTGGGACAAATTACAGTCTAATATTTTTTCCTCCTCCACTGTTCCCCTTTCTACAAATCTCAAGAAAATGCCAAAAATGGAATGTACTCAACATTACCTTTCTCACGACACCCCACTTGGCTATACCAGTGGATAAAAAAAATTTACCTTAATTTCACCTCTATGTGGACCCCCCCCCCCCCTTAAAGTTGACCAATTACAACACAACGCTATCTCCAGCAAATTATAGCATTTCTACACATTCTCGCCGAATTATGTGTGCAGCTTCAGCCGTTCGTAAGATATTCTATGAACAGACGGACAGACAGGTTTTTGACCGATTTTGTGAGATTTAAGACACAAAACCCTAAAAAAATTAACTGTGTGAATAGTTATTGTTAGGATCACCAATCACCAATCTTCACCGTTCCAAAGTTGGTTCATTAAATAACTGCAATTCGCACTACGAAAAATAACATGTAAGTAGTACACGCATATCTATGCGTGAGGCCGGTAGGTGTATTTTTTGAATGGATAGTGTCAAAACGCAAAACTTTAAGTCAATGTGCTATTATTAAATATCATGTCATTGTAATGAAACTTAGAGGTATTATTGCCTATGATGTTGGTTATCATCAGCCATCAATATTTTTGACCTAGGGTGTGCTTGAGGGGTGCAGGGGTGTGCTAACTGCAACTATAGAAATGTACTATTATTAACCTTTTTGGATGAGATTTAAAAATTCTATTATTTTTAGTTTTCTATGCTAGTGAAATGCCGCTTTTCTGTAAATTTTCATATGTGTAGCTATAACGGTCTGGAAATGCAAGGGGGGGGGGGGGACAAACTCGGACCACATATTTTCCCCTCTCCCTCTTTTCCCCTTTCTTCAAATTTGAAAAAAATTCCAGAAATGGAATGTACTCAACGGTACCTTTCTTACGATACCCCACTTGCCTATACCAAACGAAAAAAAAATTTCGACCTTCATTTCCCCTCTATGGCGACCCCCCCTTAAAGTTGACCTATTACGACGCATCGCTTTCTCCAGAGAATTATAGTATTTCTACATATTTCCACCAAATTTCATGCATGTAGCTTCAGCGGTTCGTGAGATATTTCATGGACAGACGGACAGACAGACGGACAGACAGACGGACAGACGGACAGACGGACAGACGGACGCATGACCGATTTCATAAGGGTTTTGCTTTTATACAAAACCCTAAAAAAGGACGCACCACAGCTGTGTATATCCTGGGTACCACTTTCGGTTGCAGGCCCCAGTATTTTCCAATGGCGTTTCTACACGAGTAGAGTGCAATAGTTAACTCGCTCCTGAATGTTGGGCTAACAGGTTAGTTTGCGGTCTTGAAAGAGACTAAGGAATTTGGCCTCGTCAGTAAAAAAAAACAATTTCTTTCCGTTGGGAGGTTCGATAAGACAGGGCGTGTACCTTCGGGTGAAAATCACAAGCTCCCTCTTGTCCGGGTTAACACTAACTTCACAATGGTTTGTCCATTCAGTTAGAATTGACAGAGCATTCTGTAGTGCCTCACTGACAACATACGCAAATTTACCAGTGATGGTAATTGCAACATCTTCCATATAGGAAATGACATTATAGCCCAACCTTTCCATGTCTAGAAGTAATTTATTGACGACCAGATTCCAAAGAAGTGGAGACAATATTCCGTCTTAAGGGCACCCTCTACACACAGATGCTGTGCCCAGAGTGGCACGGATAACCCTCGATGTTAGCAACTTATATATAATCTTACAGAGCGACCCATGGACGTGTAGGCTCAAGAGTGCCTCAGCAATCAATATCCAGAAAGGCAGCCATGGTGAGTTCGTTGTCAACAAGAGACATTACAATAAGGCCGACCAGAGAGTACAGAACAATTTCCACTGATCTGCCCTTACATTAGGCATGCTGCGAAGTGGAAAGAAGTCGTGACGGAATAGCGCTTCGAAGATGTATCTTAGCCAGTCTCTCTCAAGTAATTTAAACAAAGTGGAGGAGACACTAATGGGTCTGAAATCATTCGGTTGCGCGTGCAAACTCGTACCCGCTTTTTGGATTGACCATTGCCAATAGTAATGACGGAGTCTTTTAAAGGGGCCTAGATATCGATAGGAGTGACCGATATATTCGGAAAGTTGGGAGGTATGCAACTATCATATCTCCCAGTTGACGGCTTTCTTAGTAAAGAAAACCAACGTTCACAGCGCAATCAATCAATGGGTGCGTTCCTAAAAACATCGTGATTTCTTTACGTATATATTGCCCTTCTCCGATTCATGATTTCTCCGGTGAACAACACGATTCCCTTGCCGCCATGAATATATTTCACACAAACATACGCCAATTAATGAGGGATATTTACACTTTTTAAAACAATTTCCGAACGAAGTGACGAAGGAGGACTGACTTTCCGATCACTATACGCACTTTGACGCCGATAAAGAGCTGTTTACGAATGGAGTGACAGAACTTGTCAAAAGCGAACTGTCAAAACTGTAGGAATCATTGAAGGGGTAATCGGATCGGAAAAAAATCGTGATACTTTTCCTCTTCTCAAAAATTCTGGTATCGGTTCCTGAAATCGTAGCGTTTCCACAAAGTATCTATGAAACAGTGTCGACACGGTGCCGACACGGTCTAAAACAGAAAGGCAGCTATTCAAAGCGAGTAAGAAATATAACGATAAGGGGCACTAAGAATGATCAATATCATCGCTGGAATCCCATTGTTCGAAGCCATCGACAATCTTCGGAAAATAGAAAGGCATGAGCACTGAAAATATTGCATAATATACTTAAACCGGGCACTGAATATGATTCCTGCATTAATTAAGCAATATATTTTTCGTTGATTAATTTCTCAATACTATGAAAATAGAATAAATGAAATATTTGTCTACAGTTCTCGTCGGTAAATATTTTGGTGTATCTGTCCACCTATCACAATTCATTTTCAAAAACTACAGAAGAAGAGACAGTTAAATAGAGAGAGAGCTGCAAACTGGCAGCTTGAAATTTTGAAAAACATGCCAATTAAAAATTTAACAAAAAAACACATTGTTTTCCACTTTATCTATCGATTCGAGCGATACGACATCAATATAAAGTTTCCCAGGCTTTCTTTATAACGAGAATGTCAACGGAATTCTCAACGAACTAGCAATATGAAACAAATACGAACAAATAATAATCAATTTAATAATCTTGCTGTTTTTTTTTTGTTTTGGTCTTTTAGTCAACCAATTTTGTACTTTTACCAAATGAAAACTACTAAATATCTGTGCGATTGGAAGATTTATTCCAATACTACAGATGAAGTTTGCTAGAATATAAATAAGTTTTAAACATTGTGGAAAATTCTGTTAATTGTTCGAAAACCAGTAGCATGGGTTTTGGCTAAACGAAAATAGTTTATCCATTTTTATATGTGGTGAAACAAATACGTAAAATACGTAATTACTGTTTTAGTCGATTTTAAATGTAAATATTTTTAATATTGTTATTACGTCACTACTATTTTAGCCGAGCTCAAATACCTATATTTAAAATATTCTCAGAAATAATTTTTATTGAGAAAAAACCAGTGTCACAGTTTTTTTTCTAAATGAGAATGTTAGTTTTTTTTATGAAGAAGAGTGGTTATATATTGTATTTAAAGTGTATTTCGTAAACATGAAAATGGTAACATTTAAATTATCAGATTTAACGTATTTTTAGATTGAAATTCAATTCTAGCAAACTTACTGTCAAACTACAAATTAACACACATCGATTGACTGAAAACAGAAAATAATTTTCGAAAAATTCGGCCATACGCAAATTTGCGAATTTCGAACAATCAATCCATCAAATCCAAAATCAAAAGGCACATTTCATAAAAATCAAATAAAAGAAAAATAATAATAAATACAATACATAAAATTGTTCTTTTCTTTTGTGCAACACATATAGATTTACATATATGAATTTAAAATTAAATATTGAATGTTTTAATTAATTATTAAATTTGATAATTACGTCGCATTTGGATCATATTCGGCCCATATCCGAACGAATTCGTCTAAATGATGGGCACCCAATATACTCGAGTCACGTGTTAAATAATCGAAATTATCCATAATGACGGCGACGAATAAATTCAACATTAGAAACGAACAGAAAAATATGAACGAAACGAAATACGCGTATGCCAGTGTTGAACCGCATGTTTCGTGTGGACCCTTATTAGCGCGTGGATCGCATGGTTTCCCCTTGAGGCACGCCAGCATAATGTTCGGCCACGCCTCGCCTGTGGCGCATCTGTTGTTTCGACGTTGTTTGTTATCGATGGAATATAGTTGTTCGAAGAAGATCGATTCCATAATAAAAATAAAAAATAGATAAAAGAGGTTTTAGTTAGTTTTGAGGTTGACATAGAGTGGGCTTACGATAAACGTAGTATTCTTTTTTTTTGCAGAAATGGATTGTTATTTCATAAAACCATTTATTTTTTTCTTATGTGATAATTAATTTAATTTGTATTTTAGTAAAATCGTGTACTCCAAATATCTCGGAATGATAATGTATGAAGGAAGTTTGTCTTTAATTTTCTGGTCTGTCAAATCATAACCGGGGTAGATGCAAAGCGTCTCATTTTAAAATATCCATGAATAAAATCTCGATTTCGAAATATCGACTGAAAATATCTCGACTGTATCATAATCTCGACCGATGAAAATCTCGACTCATCAAAATCTTAATTTTTTGAATATTGACAATGAATCAAAAAATATAATTCCATCGTAGTATTTCTATTGAATTAGGCAACCGAAGCTAAATTTCGCTAAAAGAACTAGGCTCCAACCGTGCTGCACTTGGCACCCGACTGGAAGTATCTTATACATGCTTGCGAAGAGAACAAGCTGTGTTTGTTCGGATTAACCTTTACTATATAGTTATCAGCCCAAATGGTTTGTTGTGAGAGGGAATTCTGTAATACCTCACTAAGAACACCAGGAAATTTGTCCGACATGCACGGTCCTTGTAGCCCGACCCTTTTAGGTTTTAGAGCAGTCTATTAACAAATAAATTCCAGTGAAAAGGAAAGAGTACTTCGTCTTTTACGTTTATCGCTGTTGACGGGTCATCGTTTAGATGACCATCGCCGATAAGTGTGCCAAGACTAGCAATATCACCAAACACGTGGCTCAAAGAAACCGCCCTTGTAAAGAACCATTTGTATTCGCTGTCATTTTTATAAGTAATTTTTAAGTTGATTGGTATAAGTGGTGGCTTAGGCAAAACCTTACCAGAGCCCAATTAACGCAAAAAGCGCCGTTTTGAAAATTTGTCGGTGGCTGATACTCGGAAAACACAGGGCATGCTGCCTAGATTTAACCGGAGGAGTTAAGGAAGAAAAGTAACTACCCAATCCTCACCCCCGATACATCCCTCAGGTTGTCAAGAAAGGCCTTGCCCAATGTAAGATGTCTGGTCCTTGCAAGTACTGGGCATTCGCAAAGGAAGTGAGTGAGGGTTTCTTTTTCATCTTCACCGGAACTTCGGAATGCCTCCCGACTCTTTGAGCCTGACTGCAATGCCCGCCGCCAGTTGTTTGATAAAGAGGTCAATAGGTGAAATGTGTAGGAGCACGTTTAGTTTCTCTCGGGCATCTGTGGTACCAAGACATGCCGTTCTTTGGTATACCAGTGAGACAAGTACGACTCTCATAGATGATGATGACCAACTACGTCTTACAGGTCATGATGACAAACAGGTTGGTTGATCTTTTTGAAAGACATACTGGATTGAAGCATGGCGATGAGCTGGTGCCGAAGTTCATTAACCTGGCGCTTGAACACGTCATCTAGGCCATGAATGCGGACACTAGTGGCACCCTAACCATAGAGTCGCCACAATTGATAGCGTACACAGACGATATCAACATTATGTCCCGAAAAGTGACCGATGCAGAAGAACTTCCGCATACTCTTGATATCGCTGCAAACGAAGTTGGACTACGCATCAACAAGGACAAAACAAAAATAATGATGCAATCAAGAACCAGGACGCCAGAAAAATCGAACATCAACGTAGAGGGCCTCAGCTTCGAATTCGTAGACGACTTCACATACTTGGGTAGCAACGTGTCAAAGGACGCTAACGAAACTGCCGAAATCAAGCGACGGATGCAGCTAGTAAATAAGACTTTCTTCTCGGTCCTTCCCATAATCAAATCGAAGCATGTGCACAGAAACATGAAGCTCCGCTGGCTGCGAAACCTGGACCCTTATCAAGGCCTCTGAAAACATGGCAAACACTTTCGAACGGAAAGTCTCTCGCCCAATTTTCGAAGTTGATTACGATAGAGATGGATAGCGCGTCTAACTATGAGTTTTATGAACTCTACGATTAGTTGGAAGTCTCGGAAATCGCCAAACTTCAACAACTTTAATGGGCAGGGTATGTACAGCGAATGGACGAAGATCGCATGCCAAAGAGAGTGATGAACGCAAAACGAGTCGACGGAGCGAGACTGCGAGGACGACCGAGATCTCGTTGGGAAAGCTCAGTTTATGTGGACGCCGCGCAAGTACTGGGCCTCTAAGATTGGAGGACGTGGTCACGTGACCGAGATAATTGGAGGAAACCGATCCAGGCGGCCAGAGCCCGAGGTTGGAGTGTTGAGCCACGATTTTCAATTATTATTTTTTTTTTTGATCGAAACACTGAAAACTTACTGTTTACTTAATTTGAATCTAATACATATAATAAGTTATAGCATGCAATTGAAAATTCGGTTTTATGTAATATGCAATCCATTTCTGCGGTCTAGAATCATAATTGAATAGAGCAACAAATACTGAATAATAAATGGCGACTACCAATATTATCTAAATTTTTGTCAGTATTTGGAGCTTTGAATATATACTATAAGATACTAAAATGTTTCAAATGCGCGTCAATAAAATTGAACTGCGTTAGGATTATGGGCTAAAATATTAATTTATGTAATTTGTGCTACATTTGAACTGTACTCTAAATCGTTGGTATTTATACGTTTACTGTACAAATGGGGGGAGCAACTGAAAAAAGCGTTATTCTAGACATATCTAATGGGTGTGTCTATTTACGAGTCAACGATTACGATTTAGTTTTTACCATTCGAATTATCATCTTTTTCACTTTTATAAACATCTATTGTGCTATGGGATTTTATTTTTATATTTTTATCTTTTAACTTGTACCCCAGCTAACGCGACGTATTAATTGAACTTAAATACTCAAACCAAAACAACAATATATAAAATGCTACATTGAATTGGGGGATTTCAATTCTTTTTAAAATATTTAAGTAATCACAGTAAGTTTGTCTAACCAAAATTCAAAACGTAAAAATCATTAACGTAAGTATCTAAACATTGCAAACACTAGAAACTTGTTTCGTCCAAAAACAAGTAATTATACTTCGGTATTTATGTTAGTTTTAGGAAAATTAGATGAATTCATTGAAATCGCAATCTACAATAAATTCAACAATAAATTCGTAACAATATATCTCTCAGAACTAAATCGTATAGTAGAACTGAATTAATATAACTTCTACGATAGTGTTATAATGTATATGCTACGCAAAAGTATCTAAAGTTTAGTAACTACTATTGAGTGGTATTTTTTGTAATGTGTTTAGTATCATTTGTAAGATTGTTGTGAATATTGAAGATATTGTGTTTGTAAATTCTATTGAAAAATATTGAAATAGATTTAACTAAATTGTAAAATTAAACATAAGAAAATAAATTAGTACTTAAATGACTTGATGAAGATAGAATGATGCAGACAATTTTATTATTTTTTTTTTATGTGTTTCCATATACGTATTTTTAGAAACCCGTTCTACATTCTTTTGTCATCATGCCATTTTGAAAACAATCATTATAAAACATAAATAAAAACCAAATAAATAAACCATAAGTGACAGACTTGTCGTTGGGTCACATAAAAAATTTGATAGTGTTGTTTGTCTATAAACTAATATCCCTATAATCTAATTCAGTCTGTTATCATTTGTTCGAAACCGAATCAGAATATCTTCAACGTCGTTCCCTTCTGTGTTCGGTTACAAACTAAATCTATACTATGAAATCATTTTCATCTATCTTCTATCTATTTAAAATTCGTAGAAAGTCTAGGACCAATTATTATCGTTTTTGAAGTGTAATGGGGGAAAGGATCTAGTTAAAATCGTAATATTTTATCTTTGTATTATTCTAAGTAAAGTCTAAGACTTTTTTTCATCTATATATCAGTTCTGTGTTGCATCAAAAAGATTATAAGTTGGGAAATTTCTTTTCTTCTTTAATAAGTATTAGTACGTGAAAATTATAATTTTTAGATATAAGTATTAGATAGAGAGTTATAAAAATAATGTCAAAAAAAAAATTTGGATTCCTTTTGTACGGACGTTACCTACCTGAATAGTAACATTAATCCTTGGACAAAGGAACGGAAGTTGTTGTGTCTGGATATCGCATTGTCCGCTGTGAGTGCAATATTCCCGAATACCTGATTTTTTTTTTGTGGATTTGGATTGATTTGGAATTGTTGGTTTTTTTTTTTCAATTTGAATTTTGTATAAATTTTTATATATATATATATTTGTGGTGAATTGAGTTTATGGAAATAAAAATAAAAATTATAGTAATAAAATGAAAACATAAAAATTAACAATAAATTGGCGAAAATTAACTGAAAAGTATATATTTCGTTTTAAAGCTATTTTTGTTTTGTTCACTTGACTGTATGTGACCGTGTATTTTCGGTATTTGATATATATTTGATACAGGATTTTATATATATATTTTTGTGATTTTATATAAAGTTTTACAGTTGTTCTGTTATTTTCGAAGCAAAATATACATTACATGTTACTGATTAGGTACAATACATAACTCGAATACAAAACAAAAAAAGAAACTTGCTTTATTATGATGAGTTCTTACTACTCGTATAATGTAATGAGATATATAATATATAAAAAAAAGTGACAACTCTAAAAGGGTCAACTTTACATTTATTCGAATCGGGCAATGACAAAATGTTTAAAATAAATTTTATAGAACAGAAAATTTTTAAATTTTAGTGAAATGTTCACAATGACCCACGGTATGCATATGCACTTCAACTCAGTGGATGAAGTGAAAATACACTGATGAAAACAATCCCATTGTGCACTCTTATCAAATTCCTGAGTTTCGTATCGGACATCGTGGTCTATACAAGATTAAGGTTAACTAATTTCTATATCTTAAGGACACGATTCACAGGACAATAAAAGTAAATCATAAATAAATTAATAATGCCTTGGACTTAGAGGTATGAATTTTCACTGCCTGACAGAGAGGGAAGGGGGCATGGCTTTGGTAGGAACCCTGGGTCGTAAGCAATTTCTAAGTAGTCCAAGGTCTCCTAGTTAAGTAAATTCGCTTTGTGTTTTTAGGAGCAGAGCAGACAGTAATAAATGGCTTTTCTGATGGCCTATTCGGATTGGAACAAAAGCCTCGGATTGGACGGATCAACAACGACGACCACGCAAACGACTAAAGGATTATTCTTTCGGATCCTGGAATGTACGCTCCCTGAACAAACCGGGAGCCGAGAAGGCTCTCCTTCAACTGGTCGAAAAGTACAAACTGAGTATTACTGCAGTCCAGGAAACAAATTGGCTCGGCAGCGAGATCAATGACAAGAAATCGCACACAATTTTTACAAGTGGCGAACCATCGGGCCGCAAACAGTTTGGAGTAGCATTTAAAGTAAACAGTCACCTCATGCCGAACATTACTGACTTCAAACCCATAAATGAACGGCTGTGTGCGATTCGCATTAAGATTCGATTCTTCAATCTCTAGCTCATCAAAGTACATGCCCCACTGAAGTTAAAGAAGACGCAGTAAAAGACGAATTCTACGCCCGCCTTGAGACTCTCTTCGACTCACTTTCAACAAACGATTTAAAATTGCTGCTGAGAGACTTTAACGCGAAAGTCGGAAATGAAAGTTGGTACCGGGGGACCACGGGAGGCCACAGTCTCCATAAAAAATGTAACGACAACGGCAAGCGACTTATCGACTTCGCCTGCAGCGGGAATCTAGTCGTAAGCTCTACGTGTTTCCCGCATCGACGCATTCACAAGGAGACCTGGAAATCTCCAGACGCACATACCGTCAACCAAATTGATCACGTCCTCATTTGCAGGAGACGGCCGTCTAGTGTGATGGATGTCCGCTCCTATTGAGGAGAAAACTGCGACTCAGATCATCATTTAGTGAAGATGACCTACAGATATAGAATTTCCTCAGTGCACCAATCGAGAGTCAGCCCTCCCAAAATCTTTGCGGTTGGTAAGCTTCTGCGTGATGCTACGTCGGTGGCGTATACTACCGCCCTTGGGGAAAAACTACCGCCTATGCTACACAACATCAGCAGCACAGGCGTCCATGGGTTCTGGAAAGAACTCAAGGGTACCATTAGGGATGTCACAGAGAAGGTCGTGGGTTATAAGGCCCGGCGAACGCGAAATAACTGGTTCGACGAAGAATGCAAAAGTTCACTTGACGCGAAAAACGAGGCCTACAGACAATAGATTCAACGAGGAACCAGAGCCAGAAGAGAAAAATATGACGAGCTACGGCGAATATCGAATAGAATAATTAGACGTAAGAAACATAAATACTTTGACGAGCAGTTGCTGAATATAAACGAAAACTTAGCTAGTAGGAACACCAGATAAGCGTGCAAACTAATAAATACAATTAAGAACGGCTACCAACCCAGCACTAGCCTTTATTAGGAGATGGATGGAAACATCATCAGCGACACCGATGGCATTAACAAACGATGGGTCTCTTATTTTGAAGAGCTTCTGAACCTACCATCTACCATCCCCCACACAAGAAGCTCTCGACGATATTGTTGATCTAGGCCCACTCATACAACTCCCGACAGTAGAGGAAGTTGACCTCGCGTTGCGGTCACTAAAACGAAATAAAGCGCCGGGCGCTGACGAGATTCCAGCTGAACTGCTAAAATTCGGTGGAACGGGTCTAGCTAATGCCATACATCAATTACTCCTGCGAGTATGGGAGGACGAGGAGATCCCAGACGATTGGCCTAGAAGCATCATCTGTCCAATCCACAAAAAGGGAGATAAACTGCGGTGTGAGAACTACAGGGGCTATAAAATTTTAACGAAAATTTTGAAAAATATCATAGAATAAAACCGTACGCAGAACGAATCATTGGCGAATATCAAAGCGGTTTCAGACCTGGTCGCTCCACAACCGATCAGCTGTTTTCGGTCAAACTGATACTCCAGAAGTGCTGGGAATACAAAGTAAACGTGTACGAAATCTTTGTCGACTTCAAGCAGGCATACGACAGCATCGATCGTGTAGTACTGTACAACAACATGCTGCAATTTGGTATACCGGCCAAATTAGTGCGACTGACAAAGACGACGATGACCAACTCCGTCTCACAAGTCAGGATCCAGAATAGACTTACTGATCTATTTGAAACACGCACTGATCTGAAACAGGGCGATGGACTGGCACCGACGCTCTTCAACCTAGCACTGGAATACGCTATTCGGGCTATGAATATGGACAACAGCAATACGCTACTCATCAAGTCGACACAAATAGCAGCGTACGCCGACGACACCAACATCATGCCCCGAAGATTGGCTGACGCAGAAGAACTTCTGCATTCGGTCGAAACCGCTGCAAAAGAAGTTGGACTTCGTATCAACGAGGGTAAAACTAAAATATTGATGCAATCGACGACAAAGACACCTGCACAACCAAAGATCACTGTGTGGGGGACCTCAACATGGAGTTCATGAACGACTTCATATAACTAGGTTGCAAGTTGTCAAGGGACACCAACGAAACTGACGAAATCAAGCGACAGATTCAATTAGCTAATAAGACTTTTTTCTCGGTTCTTCCCATAACGAAATCAAAGCATGTGCACAGAAACACGAAGCTCCGCGTGTACAAAACCATTATACAACCAGTGCTATGCTATAGCTGCGAAGTATGAACCCTAACTCAAGCCTTCGGAGACATGCTAGACACATTTGAACGTAAGGTTCTATGGTGAATTATTGGGGCCGTTCGCGATTGAGATGGATGGCGCATCCGGTACAACCATGAGTTGTATGAACTGTACGATGAGCTGGAAGTTTCGAAAATCATCAAACTACAACGACTTCAATGGGCGAGGCATGTCCAGCGAATGGACGATGATCGCATGCCAAAGAGAGTGATGAATTCAAAACGAGTTGACGGAGCGAGACTGCCTAGACGACCGACATCTTGTTGGGAGAGCTCAGTATATGTGGACGCCGAGCAGCTATTGGGCTTCCAAGAATTGAGGACGCGGTCACGTGACCGAGATAATTGGAGGACAACGATCCAGGCGGGCAAGGCCCGACGTCGGGCTGTCGCGCTACGATGATGATGATGATTGAAATTCAATACCAATTTTCTCCTTTCTTAAAATTATATAAAGAAAATGTTGCTGATTGGAAAATTTGCCATCATTAAGTTCCTTTGTGGTCATGTCATGATCATATTTTCATCGTGGCTAGAATTCATAAAATTCAGTTAGGGAAAAATATGATTTTACGTTTTTTTAATATTATAAATAAAAATAAAAAAAAAGGTTAAATACTAAGTGCCTACTGTGAGTTTAATCTGTTTACCAAACCAACACTTTATTAAAAAAAATATTGTCATTGCCCCTCTATTTTTTTGTTATTAATTTTTTGTTTTAAGTCCACTCCAAATAAATCTCTAAAGTAATTTACGTCTAAGATACGTTTATATAAATATATGTAACCCAAAATCATTTAACCTACATGAAAATGAACTGATTCTCTCTTAGACAATTGTAATAATAACAACATATTCCATGCAATTATGAGCTAATAAAATTTTACATATTTACACGACTGTGTAACATAACAATAACAATCAATATAATTAAATATAATTTTATTGGGGAGAAAAAATCGTACTAAATGTGCGATTCAATTCGTAACTTGGTAACTTCAAAAGTGACTAAGTATGATATTAGTAGAATATATAAATTATATTCAACACACGTATCTAGAAATGAAGATAAATTGTAAGAAATTATAAAGTTTAAATTTAAGTAAAATGATAAGTTATGGATATTATTACAATATATTACTTCTACATTTTCATTTTACTGGCAACAATTTATTTCATATCGATCGCTGATTCATTCGAAAAGCATTTTGGCATGTGAGTGTCCAAAGATAATTCGTTTCGGTGGGTTAATACTTTTAATACTATTTATTAACTCGGCATATACTATATTAAGAATGAATTATTAAAACTTTAATAACTGAGATTAATAATTATAGGAGATTATCTGTATCTTAACGTTGAGAAAGGGTAGTTCTTTCACGACATGAAAATAATTATATGCTTACGAGGGCTGTCTTTTAAGTTTTGCATACGGGAACATCGAGGTTGCCACGAATCAAATGTCTCTACTAAATATTAAATTGCATCCTTTGTTAACCTAAATCCAAAGTGTTAGTGCGATAGGTATAGTGTTACAGCTACAGCAAATTGTCGAAGTCGTCGAGTTATCCGAATAATAAAATTAAACCGAGAACAGTTTCGCGTAATAATTTTTTACAACTTTCGAAGGCAATTATCTCAAAAAGAATGCCTCGCCGATGTTGGTGTCTGTTTTCGGCAATGAAGCACTACACCAGTCGATTATTTCTCGTTGATATGCAGAACTCAAACGTGGACGGGTGAGTCTTAGCGACGATCCTATTCCTAAGGCAGGTGCACCAAAAACGGCAGTCACCCAAGAAAACGTCGATGGTGTGCGCAAGGTCACCACAAAAGAACGCCATGAGACATAACGCGAGATAGAGGCATCATTGGGGATTTGAAAGACCCCAATTTGACAAATATTGCATGAAGAATTGTGTGTAAAAAAATAGTTTCCCGTTGAATACCGCATCTATTGACCGAAGAACAGAAAGCAGCTCGGGTCAATTGGTGTGAAAAAACTCTAGACCGCTTCAACACAGGAAAGTCTAACAACGTGTACAGCATCGTCAGTGATGATGAATCGTGGATTTACTCTTATGAACCCGAAAATAAACGCCAGTCGTCTGTTTGGGTGTTCCAAAATGAACAAAAGCCGACAAAAGTCATACGCTCTCGAAGTGTCACCAAAAACATGGTCGCAACATTTGTCTCAAAACCAGGTCATGTAGCAACAATTCCTCTGCAAGATAAAAAAAAAGTTACTGCCGATTGGTATACAACCATTTGTTTGGCAGAAGTCATTGCTTTAACAACAAAACGTCGAATTGTTAGACCACCCTCCGTACAATCCCAACCTAACCCCCAACAATTTCTTTACATTTCCGAAAATTAAGAACAAGCTGCGTGGTCAAAAGTTCCAGTCGCCAGAAGAAGCAGTTGATGCCTTCAAAAACGCAATTTTGACTGTACCAACAAACGAGTTGAATAACTGCTTCCAGAGTTGGTTCGAACGCATGCAAAAGTGCATTAATCGTCGTGGGAAATACTTCGAAAAACAATAAAGTCTTTAAAAACTACATATTGTTTTAATTAAGCCACATATGCAAAACTTAAAAGACAACCCTCGTATGACCACCATTGTTAGAATGGCTAGCATTTTATTGGAAAATTTCCGGAATTTTGTGGAACGATGCCGGTAAGCGATGCACAAAAAAAAATTGTGCATTGTTTGACGGGCAGTATCGTTATTTGACGTTGTGCACTAAATCCCTGCAACATACAAATATATTTTAATTTCAAATTTGCTATTTAGTGATATGGTCATCCATAGCTTCCTAGCTTGGCTTTGTCTACGACTAGCTTGATCGATAAGTGTCTGTTAGCAAAATTACGTGTATTATTCATATGAAATAATCAAAAGCAACAGTACACGAGTGTTTTATCCAAACAAACCATACAGAAAACATAAAAAAAAAAAACAAATAATAATAATAATAATCCCTTCTACTCAAGTCAAATAACCTATTTATTTACAAATGAATGCAGTGAATTACGTATTCTGCAAATAGCATTCGTTTATGCATTAATATGGACCTTTTCTTTACAAACAGTGCCACAGATGTATACGTTTTAGCTGTTAAGGGATATTTAGCTGACAATACGGGACACGCGCTTAAAAGCTTCTCGGGAGTTTCAAAAACATAAACTCAAAAAAACAAATTGTTCAAAATCTTTACACAATAATTACTGGCTTCCAAAAATGTCTTTTGTTTTTAAATTTAGCTTAGATGTACGCATATATTACTGTTTTAAATATATTATTAACTATTTATTATATCTATATATAATTACTTGAAAATATTAAACAATTTTCTTTTACCGAAAAAGCAGCAGCAGCCCTCCAAAGAATGTTTGGAAATTATTATGCCGGTTAAGTTGAGCATCCGGATCATACTTTATATTGCCAAAAACCTTAATTTTTTATATATATTTATGTATTTTATATTAAAAATAAAATTTGAATAATATTGAGAGAAAAATCAAATAATTGAATCGTTTGGTAGTTTTAAAAACTTTGACTCAAATAATAATCAAAGTAGTAGAATGAACAGAAATATAATATCTATAAAAAAATTGCATACAATTATAATAAATAATATCACTATTTTATATATAGAACTATTTATGTTTTTTGGAAAATTAGGTAATATATATTAGCTAAAACATTATTCCATATAAATATAGGTTGGTTATTGTTGGCTAGAATGTTGTCTCTAAAATGTTTCCTGTTCTAAATTATTTCTTCAATCATGTTACAGAATAATTTTGAAAACAAATAAAGCAGAAAACTATTTTTTTTGGGCACCAATTTGACTTTCCCTTCTCTTCACTACAAATTAAAAAATTTGACCCTTTTATTATTTTTTAAATCTACCTTTTTAGTACCTGATTCATTTCTTTTTTTTTTTTAATTCTATTTAACTTTTGTTTTAGAATTGCTTTTTATAACGACAATTTCTCGAATAAATCCATAAAAAACGTACCGAACAAAAAAATATAAAATAAAATGTAAAAATTATTCATTTTCAATAGATTCAACGAAAAATAATAATAATAAAAAACAAAAACAATACATTTCGAATATTTGCAAAATTGAAATACATAATTATATTGCATTTTTTTTGTTGTTGCAATGTATATGATGCAGAGATGAAAAGATACATACCTGCATGCCGATAATGGCATAAATAAAAAATAGCATTGCTATCAGCAAACAAACGTATGGTAGCGCTTTAAATGATTGTACAAATGTCCAGAGCAATATTCGTATTGTGTATCCTTGACGAAGTAACTTTATCAAACGGGCAGCACGAAATAATCGCAAAAATCCAACGTTTATTGAGTTCGACTGCAAGTAGAGTGTAAGTGGAAAGAGAACAAAACGTAATGGGTGTTAGATTTTTTCGGGGAATAGACAAAATTTGCGATAACTCAATTAGTAGTCTTGTAGTTAGTATTGTAATTGAAAGCAAATACGCAAACGAACTAATTACGCAATTGATCAACCAAAGGACGTTGGTTATATAAATGCGTCCTCTAAAAATATTTATATATTATATATATATAGTTCAACACTAGAGTAATTTTCAAAGATATGTATGTATTTATGTATATATGTATACTGCATCTATGTATGTTAATATACAAAAATAAATTTAAGTATTACATAACTAGAGTCAAAAGTAGAACTAAATTGAATCAGTGTTAACGAAAATGGTAATTTACAATGTTTTAAGGATACTAGCTCTGAGATTCAGATTTGATATTTTCTAGTGAATTCACACGTCGCAAATGTTTGTCTAAATTTAAAAAAAATATTTGTTCAAAGAGATTAATTTGGCAAAGCAGTTTTGTCGCTTGTTCACATGACCATATTTGCCGTTTTTCGCCTATTACATATTTGCAATTTTTTACCATTTATTTGCCATGTGTGGCCTCACTCTTACTGCCGAATTTACAACTTTGTCATCCTGATGATTTTGTATTACTTAAATATAGTTTAGAATAGGGAAAACATAGGTGTATTTGAATTGACTTTAAACCGATCCTCACACCGACGCGACAAACATCGCCCGGCGGATTCACGACGTAAATTTTCGCCGCGACAAAAATTTGATCACCGACGGGAAATTTCGCCTCTTTGTGCAGCGAATTTTGTCGCAACGACAAAAAATCGCTGAGTGTGATTTCATTTTCGTCGATACCTTCTTGTTTACTTCACAAGTAATAGTTTATTCGATATGGCTAGCGGTATCGAAAAACTGATCGAGATCATAAAAAAATAAAATAAAAAAAAAAACATACGAAAAAAAAATCTATTACCGACGAGCTTGGAGCAAAATGCAGTAAGTACCAATTCTTATTTTTTATTTCAAGCTCCCGCTTTTTCCGAGAAAGGTAATCAGTAACGGGTGCATTGAAACTTATACCATGCACCCATAATCTTCTTTCCCTGAGCAGGCCGAATTTTACCTGACTGCGTTTATAAACGTTCCGTCATTCATTGTTAAACGAATTAAATTTAGCTTTGCCTTTCTACATCCTCAGCCACTTCTACAAGCAAAATAGCTTCTTCCTCCGTGGCGGTTAGGTTAGGTTAGGTTAAAAGGCTGCCGCGGGTGACGCAGCACACATAGGCCACCAAAGGGCCCGTTGTGATACCTACCAGGATAAACCCCTATCCCGTTGAAATTACTATCCATTGAACCAGCCAGAGCTGGCAATGAACCTATAGGTATAAAGCCTGATCGGGCTTATGCCCCTTAGCTCTTCCAGGTGAAGGAAGAAAGAGTCCTCCAGAAAGACACGCCTCCTCGTAGCCAACGCAGGACAGGTGCATAGAAAATGAAGGGTAGTCTCCTCCTCGTCAGCATCCTCGCAGCTTCTACATATGTAAGTCATTGTAGGGTAAGCGAAGTCTCCTTCCGTGCTCCCGAATGGGATTCAAGCGATCGAATTGCAGCCTGACTGTTAGTGTAAATAGTGAGTTTCCTATCAATTGTGACATTACATCCCCGCCAGGCGAGCGCTTCTGAAATCGCCACAATCTCTGCCTGCAGCACGCTGCAATGATCGTGTATTCGGAAAGATAAACTAATCTTCTACGTCTCCGAAAAGATACAGGATCCCACTCCAGCATCCGTTTTGGATCCGTCCGTATATAAAACGATGTAGTCTGGGTGAGTGATTACCCCATTTTCCCACATGTCCTTGAAGGAATCTGGCTCACAAAATTCTTGCCAAACATATACTTAGGAAAGATATAATCCGTATATGTACGGAGGTCAAGATTATTCAGAATAGTAGAGTGGCCGGAGCTTAGCGCACGCCACTGACCTGTCTCGCGAAGTCGCAATGCTATGATCGCTGCTTGCTGTTCAGCAAAAATATTGAGCGGTAAAAGATTTAGAAGCACACCCAGGCCAGCTGATGGAGTGGATCTGATAGCCCAGGTTGCGGCAATCATCGCCAGTCTTTGCACCTTACCCAAAAGAGTCCTGTGGGAACCCATTCTAAGCGCCGTCCACCAGACAAGAATGCCATGCAAAAGAGTGGGGCGAAGAACTGATGTATACAGCCACAAAACTACCTTCGGCTGTAGTCCCCAGTCCGAGAGATCTAATAAGGCGGTGGAAAGAACACTTCGCCGTGGTCTTGAACCGTGTAACTTCTGGTGAAGTTCCCCCTCATATTGATAATTGAGCTAACCAATTAAATGTGCGTATACGGTTAACTGCCTCGAATAAAGCGGAAATAGTCGTTGTAATTATTCCACTTAAACGAGGAGAGACGCTGGATTCGACGGTATCCCTGCCGAACTGTATCAAGCAGCGCCAAGCGTAACTACCGAATTGCAGCACCCACTTGCTGAGGAATACAGAGATCTTTTCCACTAATTGTAAGTGTAAAGTAGGTTTAGTCAAAAAAATCCGAAAAAAGGTCCGAATTCTCCAGTGTCGATCACATTAACATCTTGCAAATCATCATCAAGCAACGCACTGATTTCGCTTCTTCGCTTTGCTTGCCTGTCATCAATTTCGAGAAGGCTTTTGATAGTGTGAACTGGAGTTGTATATGGGCGGCCTTGCGCAGGAGAGGCATCCCTGAAAACCTGCAATCTATGATGGCGTGAAATTTCGCATTCTGCATAAAGGTAACGTGTCGGGGAAATTCGGGATTAGCAGTGGAGCTCGGCAGGGGTGCATCCTCTCACCGATCCTATTCCTCATAGTGATCGTGGATGTGTTGCATGCAGCCCTATCCAGACTAGACAGAGGAATTCAATATATTTTAACATCTAATATACAACATCTTGACTAGGCTGGCGACTATGGCGTCTGATCTTGAGAGGAAGACAGGCAAGGTTGGGCTAACGGTTAATACCAACAAGACCAAGGTTCTTATTGCGAAAGGAGATCCTACACCATCAATATTAATGAGCAGCCTGTAGAGATGATGGACAACTTCATCGACCTGGGTGGCATTATTTTGCCGAAAATGGTTGAACGGAGCAGGACATCGCTCGTCGTATCTACCGGGCTAAATGCGCATACGGCATTCTGCCCAAAATCTAGAAGGCCAGTTATCTCAGCATCAAGACCAAGCTGGGCCTGTTTCACTCCCTGATATTATCTGTGCTTTCATTTGGGAGCAGTACCTGTCAAGTTTCGGTTAGAATTACCAGAAAGCTGAAAGTTTTCGTCAACTCATGTTTTTGTTGATTTCTAAAAATTTGCTGATCCGAAACAATATTAAATGAAGAGTAAAGTCGGCGTGCGGGTCAGATTCCAATCGGCGAATTGATACGCAGGCGAAAATGGTAGTGACTAGGTCGCACATTCCGGACGAATGATAACTGCATTTCTTTACATGCCATGAAAAGGAACCCCATTTCGAACCAAGGCCGACTAAGACTGGGTCCTAGAATAATATAGCGCCAATCTGCGGCAAAAGAGTGCAATGGGCTGGGTAAGTCGTTTGGGGAGTTGTGCCCTATTACCCAGGGTAGAGTACGATGGCGCGCAGGAGTGGTTGACGCGCTATGCCCCACTAGGTAAGGCAAGGTAATAGTAAGCCGCCGGATGAAGGTTAAGAAATGGAAAGTCAGATTTTATTACATATTTTCTTCCAAATATATATTTCTTCCTCTTACTCCTTCCTTTTAAAAAATAAAATAGAATAAAGTGATATAACCATCGAGGTATTTCTAATATTTTCATCGCATAGGAAAAACATACGAGGAAAAGTGCAGTGGATTTGGCGTTCTGTGGCATTCATGGCAGCTTTTCGAGCCTTACATAAAATATGCAGTATCCTTTTATTGTGCTAATTGCAGGAGGCTAAACGGTGCCGTTGAACATACCCCCGCTTAAGGTTGAAACACATATCGCCGATTCGAAGCGATGAATCAACAATAAAGCAAACTGATTACATTAATCAAGTTACTGGCTTAGTTCTTTTGTTTTCCTCGATTAATTTTCTTACTTTGCACTATCATGTTAGGTGTTTTTAAGTTAGGTCAGTTCTACAATTTTATACAAAACTCTAGCTAAAATAAGACTGGACAGAACAATGATACTCCTGATGGTCTTGCTAAGGTGCTTTGATCACCGAATTTGGGCAATAGTCATAGCATATTTTTTTTATATCTAGGAAGAGCAATATCAATTTTACTAGTTCGCTAGGTCTTCGGGCCTTTTATTTATTATCTTAATGTATAGCTAGTTTGTGTTTCGCTTAGATTAGACTAAGAGATGACCCGTGGGCAAGCCCACTAGCACTGCGACTTAATGGTCTACTGTCTAAAATTTTGGGTTACTGAAGCTGAAGGCGATATACTGGTATGAAAAACGCTGAGCAAAGAACAATAGTTCAAAAAACTTCGTCACGCCTCGGAAAAATTGACACGAATAGATATGGTGACTCACAGAAATTACATCCGGGCGAGGCTTAGTAGGTTTACGACGAAGGACGACTGTTATGTGAGACTAAAGATCAACTGAAAATATAAAAATTTTAATGCCATAAAATATTTCTTTTTCTCTGCAAATGAATTTTCAAGTTAACGAAACTACATCGTTTTTTCGAGTCGGACCGGCATTTTTAGAACAGTCTTTAGCATTAGCTCCAAAATAATATCATAAATTCAAGTTTTTTTTTCCTCGAATTCACCAGATAATTTTAATTTTGCTGATACATTCGACACTTTATCTGACATCCACAGAGAAATCTTCTTCTCAATCTTAGAGCTATTTCCAAAACAAAATATACTTATGTTATGTCTAAAATATTTAAAAGTTGTACAATACAATGAAATATATATACAGTTAGCAGTAGCAATTCAAATGATAGTAGTAATTTTAAATCAAATATAAATGTATAAGTGTGTGTATATATATAAAATTATGTATAGTATTTAAAAGAGACATTTGTTTCATTTTTTTTTGTCTGCAAAATAAATAAATCCGAAATTTGCAATAATTGTTCCACTTTTGCTGTATGTTCCGAACACCAGAACATTATTTCAGGAACAATTAATTCTCGATATAAACTCAAATAAATCAAAGTTGAAAAAAAAATCTAGTAGTGACTAGTCTATAAAAAAAATGGAAGAATTCCATAATAATGTAAAAACGTATCTCATAGATCACGCTTTTGCACAGAATCTAATAATTATATAACATCACCACGAAATACTCGTAGATATTTGATAAAGTATTTCATAGAAATTAGATCAAAAGCTTACACTCACATAATTCATACAAATCATATTTGGTCTACAACTTAATAATGAGACTTTTTTTAGAGATGGCAACACCGATAAACCAATGGTAGTCCATCTTTGACATACATACCATTTGAAGTTTGTATTCATAAGCTGTCAATGTCAGTATAAACATTTCGTGTTGATTGTTGACAACGTATTTTACCGGACCATGGAAAGTTTCGAAAATTCACGAAAAAAACAACATTTGCGGGAAGTTTTATTTTGCTAAGAAGACTGCAGCTCAGAGTCATAAATTGCTCGTGGAAGTTTACGGTGACGATGCTTTTTCGCGTGCACAGTGTTTTCGGTGGTTTCATCGGTTCAAAAATGATAATTTCGACATTACCGACGAAGAGCGACCTGGCCAGCCAAAAAAGTTTGAAGACGAAGAATTGACGAAATTACTCGAAGAAGATTCGTGCCAAACTCAGAAAGAGTTGGCAATTTCGTTGGAAGTGACTCAGCAAGCCATATCGAAGCGGTTAAAATCACTGGGAATGATCCAAAAGCAAGGCCACTGGGTTCCGTACGAGTTGAAGCCAAGAGATGTTGAGAGGCGCTTTTGCATGTGCGAACAACTGCTTCAAAGGCAAAGACGGAAGGGTTTTTTGCATCGTATTGTGACCGGCGATGAAAAGTGGATTCATTATGATAACCCAAAGCGAAAGAAATCATGGGGACCGCCCGGGCACCAATCAACATCGACCGCGAAGCCAAATATTCATGGTTCCAAGCTTATGCTCTGCATTTGGTGGGACCAGATCGGTGTTCTTTATTATGAGCTGCTAAAACCGAATGAAACCATTGACGAGCAGCGCTATCGACTGCAATTGATGCGTTTGAGTCGAGCATTGCGTGAAAAACGGCAACAATTTGCTGAAAGGCACGACAAAATAATTCTTCAGCATGACAATGCTCGCCCTCATGTTGCGCAAGTCGTGAAAACGTACCTGGAAACAACCAAATGGGAAGTGCTACCCCACCCGCCGTATAGCCCTGACATTGCTCCATCTGATTACTATTTGTTCGCTTCGATGACTCATGCGTTGGCTGATCAGCACTTCACTTCATATGAGGATACTAAGAACTGGCTCGATTCATGGATAGCCTCGAAACCCCAAGATTTTTTTCGCGACGGAATTCGTAGACTTCCCGAAAGATGGGAGAAAGTTATCGCTGCTGATGGCCAATATTTTGAATAATTTAGTTATATGAATAAATCTATGAATAAATGCCCAAAATTCCAAAAAAAGTCTCATTATTAAGTTGTAGACCAAATAATTAAATTGGAAACTAGATTAAATATTGAAAAAATCTAAATTATTATAAATATTTGTTTTTAAGGAACAAAGAACGGAAAAATATAATTTAAACACAAACTATACTTTTTGGTAGTTTCATAAGACTAAATATGCGGAACAGAGTCAGCAGCTAGGCTTCTCATTAAACTATGTTATGTACGTATACGTATATATTGAAATATTATGTAAGTATAGTATGTAGAATTAACAACGCAACACTCTTTTTAGTTAAATTAGTGAATGTTCGTAGATTCTATTCTATTTAAATTCACAGGGTAGTAATACATTGGCAATATCGACGACAAAAACCAAAGTAGTACTTTTTTTGTAGTTCAGACGGGGACGAAGCAGTAGATTCTAAACAGATTTGATAGAGAGAGCGGAAGTTGGGGATTTTTTTGACTGTTTATTGTTTGTTTAGAAATTATTCAAGTTTTATTTCAAAAATTGAGTTGTAATTAAATATGTTGGAGATGTACGCGTACCGTACTCTTGAATAATTTCTTCAGTCAAAACTAAACCTACATAACAATTGCTATGCTAGAAAATGAGTCAAAATTGATCAAAATTTATATAATATATACGAGTAAATCTATGCCAAAATCTGCATATCCGTATGGAGCGCGTATAATACTGGATCGATAAAATTTATAAAAATTTAACAGTTTATTTCTTTCTCTGCGAGTTGTATGAGGCCACCCTCAAACAAAAAAAAAAAAAAAATAAAAATATAAAAATTAGGATAATATACCATAAGGATACACCATATAACCCCGTGGGGTGACGGGTTTAGAATATGCACCCCTAGGTGAGTCCTACCTTGATCGTACGAGGCGACTAATAGGACCGATCACGTGCAGGCAACAATAACACCTCTAGATGATCCTGCGGTACTGTTCAACATCTATAAGACCTCCCACAGGTCAGTGTGTGTGAGTGGGTTGCCGGATCTGGAGACCACCGCCGCATGTAAAAGGAGAATCCATGAAAATTTATTTTCCACATACTACTCGTGGTGCCACCCAAATCTACCTTTCTCCAGATAGGTGTAAAAGACTGGATGTAAGACCTTATGGTAGAACACGCTAGAAGCACTACCTCGCTTCTGCCAGAGCTGAGAGTTGCAAGTTGGAATGTCGGCTCCATGACGGGAAAGAGCGAAGAACTGGAGAACGTCATGAAACGGAGAAGGATAGACATTATGTGCGTGCAGGAGACCAAGTGGCGAAATGACCAAGTCGACCGAGCTCGTTTTATGACGAATTCCAAAAAGTACAAATTGTAGTATTATGGAAACTCGAATGATAGAAACGGGGTTGGCGTTATTCTGTCATCGGCTTTACTTGGTAGCATCGCGAGTATCTCGAAGATAAGTGACCGCTTGATGAGTATCAAATTGGCTATCTGCAGAAGAGTGTGGAACGTCATAAGTGCCTCGCTCCCCAAGTGGGTTTGCAGCAAAGTAAAAAAGAGGCATTTTGGAGCGACGTTGACACACTGCTTCAAAGTATACCAGACACCAACCTTGTTTTTTTCGGAGGGTATTTCAATGGCCATGTGGGAGAATCGAACTATAATTACAAGGATTGCCATGGTGGAAAGGGTAGCTAATCTACAGCCAGTTATGATGAAGGTGAGGCTATCCTGACTATGTGCAGATGCACACGGTCTGATCATCCTCACCACATGGTTCATTACGAACCAAAGGCACCTGATCACATATAGCAGTGGAGCTCATGCGTATTATATAAGTTTCGTGAGGAGTTGGGTGAAAAACTGCTGGGTGAATCTGCAATAGCACAGCACTGGTTGCTCCTGACGGAATTTATTTTGAAAGAAGGAACAAGACCGCAAGCAATCCCCAAGCCAGTCGAGGAAATCAAGTGGCAACAACAACAACGAACGCTTTGAATCTGTTGCAACTCCACTCATTGTTAAAATAGAGGAGTGGCTTCAAAACAATACCAATTGCCACGAGCAAAGTCCAACACAAATGAGGAATGTTTTGGGTGCAATATTAGTAGATGAGGCTGAAAAGTCACTGGGAGTTCCAAAAGGCCCACTCCAGACAAATAAGGAGGCGTGGTGGTGGAATAATGAAACTAAAGAAGCAGCGCAGGCCAAATTGAATGCATTCAAGGCTTGGACAACATGCAAGACAAGCAGTGAAACCGAGAAGGTTCAACTTCGGGAGAAATATTATAAATGCCGGAAGGAAGTAAAGCGAATGGTGGTTCAAGCGAAATTGATGGCAGCCGAGAAGTTCTATCAAGAAGTAGAAGATCTGACTGCGGCTAAGAGATCGCCATTGCAAGAGAAACCTAAAGACAAAGCTAGGATTTATAAGGTCGCAGCCCAAAGGAGAAGAAACTTTCGAGAGATTCAGGTGCCAAAATAAGTTGAAGACTCACAAAGAGTGTTACTTGTTGAAGACACTGCAATCTGTGGCAGAATGCGTGAGTACTTTGACGAACTTTTGAACGAAGAGTTTCCGCGAGAAGCTTTTCAAGCTGTGGAGCCAAACACCACTGATATCGCCGATTTTTCAGTGGAGGAGGTGATGACGGCAATGATGCAGATGAAAAGCGGAAAGGCAGTTGGACCGAACAAAATACCCTAGGAATTTTGGTTAAAGATTAATCATGTCGGACTTAGATGGCTCACTGTTCTTTTCAACAAAATTAAAAGAGGGCATCGGATGCCCGACGCTTTCAGAAAAAGCTTCCTTCTCCCGTTTTATAAGAACAAGGGTGACTTACGCAAGCTCAACAACTATAGGGCAATCAAGTTAACATCTCACATATTAAAGACTTACGAGCGGGTTGTCTGCAATCGATTGAAAGAGATTGTATGGTTGAATGACAATCAATGCGGCTTAGTGGAGTGTCGTTCCACAGTCGATGCTATTCAGTGCACGTGTTACGATGGAAAAGCATAGTGATGCACGGACGGACTTGTACTTTGTGTTCATAGATTTGGAAAAAACCTTCGACAGAGTTCCTCGTGATCTGATATGGGTGGCCCTAAGAGCACTTAAGGTCCCCGAGGCATATATCACGATGATACAGGACATGTATTTTATGATGGGGCAACTACTAAAGTTAGATGCACAGCTGGTGAGTCTGAAGAATTTTCGGTTAAAGTCGGAGTTCACCAAGGCAGTGTATTGAGTCCTTTTCTCTATTTACTAACACTCATTTCTGACGGCCTGGAAATATCCCTTCTCTTCGCGGATGACATTGTCCTGGGTAGCAAAGACATCGTTGCTTTGCTGCACTGAATAAGTGGTGTAAGATACTGGAGGATCATGGACTGAGGATTAGCATATCAAAGATTGAGTATCTTTGCTGTCCTTTCTCAGATTCAGATAGACCGATACCAGATATCTACATTAAAGGAGAGCAGCTGAAGTCTGAACAAAGTTAAAATACCTGGACTCGATGGTCAACAAGAAAGCTACCTGAGATGATGACATCAAACACCGCATCAGTGTCGGTTGGGTGAAGTGGCGAGAAAATTCTGGAGTTTTCTGCGGCAAGAAGATGCCACGAAAGCTTAAGGGCAAGTTGTACAAAACGGTCGTATGTCCCGCACTCAAGTATGCGTCTGAATACTGGACTATGTATAAGACATACGAAAGTAAAATGATTGCGACCGAGATGGAAATGCTTCGAATGTCAGCCGGTGTGATCAAAAAGGATCATATCAAAAGTACTTACATCCGAGGTAGCTTGTTTGTTGAGCAACCGATCAGTGCATGGCTCGAAGATCGTCGTATGGATTGGTATTGCCATTTTCTAAGGCGTCCGCCTGAGAACCCTGTCATGAAGGCACTATCAATGAATGTTCCATTTGCTGGACCTAAGCCCCAAGGCAGACGGAAACACACGTGGATCGATCAGATGAAGAAGCAACAGCAACGCATTAATCTTGGTGATGATACGATTCAAGACCGAGCTGCCTGCAGAAAGAAGCTGAGATTATACCGCCAGAATGAGTGAAGTGCCAACACCACAGGCAGAGCAACGCGAAGCCCCAAAGTGGTGTGAAAGGGCAAGGACGAAGATTATATCTTCTTCTTCTTGTAAGAAATATCATTTTATAGGAAATGTAATGTGCCTGAATTCGCCTTACGAAGTTCATATATTCGGAGAACACTATATTAATTGTGCCAAATTTTAAACCTACAGGATTTTTCTCCCATTTCACATTCGTAGCGGTGGGTGTCTGTTCAAGATCAAGGTTCAATTAAATTTGTTTCATCTCCAGACCATCAAATCCCAATGTAACCGTCCATTTCGCCAAATTTCAGATTTGTCAGTTCAAAGTACTTTAAAATTATCATTTAAATTTTCGATGAAAAATAGATTTTGAAATTTATTTAAAGTTTAAACCGTTGTATCTTAGAAGTAACGGTAAATTTCGCAACCGGGAAAATTTATTTCATATGGAATTTTAATTAGTTTTAGAATATTAATAAATTTTTAAATAAATGATTGAGAGAGTGGCAAACTTTTACTTGGCTCGCCAGGTCAAGTTTTTAACACAATTTACAAAAAAAGGCTATAACTTTCTAACGGTTAAAGACAGAGTGTCCATCTTGGTGTTAATTTTCCACAAACAAACGGTACTGTCTACCATTTACGTATCTACCATCTGAAGCAGGACACAGTATAAATGAGCTATTCGTTCAATAATTTTCTATTGTTGACGTCGCAAATTGAGGAGACATAGTGGATTGTTCGTTCGTTCGATCTGGTTTTTAGATTTAGATGTACTTAGATTTATTTTATGAAAAGTATATTAGAACCAGTTTGAGTATGCATCGATTAGATAACAGATATTTAATAGTTAATGCTAGACTTGATGAATAAACATTTTTTAAATCGTTTTCAAAAATATGCTTTTACTATGTTTATTTTATACATATCTTTTTTTTTTTAATTTAGAGAGTTATACAAATCTATTAATTTGATTCGAAAATGTTTCAATTTGATCCTGTTTTACACAAAGTTAAATTTGTTGGTCAATTCGAATAAGCGCTATTTTGACTTAAAAAATATTTTCATCGAAATTTGTAATTGAAGGTGTTAAAAGAAAAGATAATGGAAAAAACGGGCATACTCGCAGAGCAGACGGACGATTGTCAGTTGTTATCAAAAACGGATGACAACGTCTTTCACTAATTGTCAATAAAATCTGGCTATCTTGACTTTTATCTTACAATAATTCTTTGATCAATTTTGACTCATCTCAATCTTTTTTTTTAATGAAGTAGCAATTTCACCACTAACCACCTACAATACATTTTGATACGAGTATAAATTTAACTTCAACAAATACAAACGCACATTAAATCTATATAGCGATATCTGATTAATTACGAGAATGTACGATATATTTGTATACTGTTAGTACGAGTAACATGGTAGTATTCAAAATTAGTATTAGCCTAATTCTTTTTTTTTATTCAAAACGATGATTATGTTACGTATGCTGTATTTCATATTGCAAGTACTTACATCCTCCTGCAGGTATTAATTTGTTCATTTTGAATACATTCGAATTTTTGATTTTTTGGTTTTGATTTTATCGATTTATTTTTGTTGTAGTGCAATTTAAGTTGGTTGTTGTTGTATTTTAATTTATATATATTTTTGGATGGTCGAATTTTATTTTTATGGTCGTAATGTTGTGTTGACATCAATCATCGCACGTTCAATTCATTGTGGGAAAGGTTTGTGTTTTTGGTTTTTTTTTTTTGTCGATTTGGTTTTTCAATAATTTTAATTTTTGGGTTTTGCAGTCAGATGGTGGGGTGATGATGATTCGGAGCGACAGGTAACCGAAATACGTTTGTCATTTTGATTGAATTTTGTGTGTGTATAGGTGGGGAACGGGCCATCATCATCATCATCATCATTTAACAAGAACATATTAAAATAAAAAAGTAAAGAATATAAATTAGAAAATTTCAATTCAAGGGTTATAGTTTTTGGAATTTTTGATTTTACATGTATAATTAGGAATTTTACTAAAAAACGCACTATTTTTTAATTACTATAAGGGAGGGGGAAATCTAGCTATAATTAACAGTTTAACAAAGGTGAAATTGTTTCCCTTGTTTCTAATTTAAAAATATATTCTACTGGAACGAGGTAAGAAGACAGTTTTCCTAGCGTTAACTAAAACAAGACTGGATGACTCCTAAGATTTTAAAGTTCATTGTTCAGTCATTGCAATGGATGTTAGTTGTTAATTTGTTATTTTTTTTATCGTTTTAGTTTAGTTTAGTTTTCTATTTTATATATTTTTCAAAGAGGGAAACATGTGAATATCAGTTTTCTATAAAACAGAATATAAAAACATTGATTCGGATGGAATGGATTAATAGATACGAGTATACAATAATTGTGATACTTATATTTATCTACAACATGTAAAGATGACGTGTAAAAATATTCTACGAGATGAGTAATGATTTATTTAAACATGAATGGAAGCTACGATATATGTTTTGGATTTGAATATGACAGTTAAGATATAAACACACAACGGTTCCCTCGGATCGGAGTCTGGTGAGTCTCCGAGGGAGAGTTTGGCGGCTGTAGAAGGTTAAAAATTGAGAAAAGAACATTAAAACTAAGTCATTTTAAGGTTATTGAAGAGGACTCTACACTGAAGTTCGAGGCAGCAACCCTGATCTGAAGAGTACCCTCAAGTGACCGAGGGAGGAACCTTCACGTGGTGTCAACTGGCAAACTCCAACCCATACGGTTTGCTGGCTAGAGATGGTAGGTTAATTCTTCCAGGCACATATAAACGCTACCAGTGACAACCACCCTCTTGTGCAATCAATGTACTGTGAAGATATCAATATACCTATAGTGTTAAACCCCAGTTTTTCAGGGCTGGTAGACCATAAAAAAGGCCCAAAAAACGGTATGTCATGGATGTGCAGCGCTCAGAAGAGGAGCAACGAGCATTCTCGAGCAAAGAGCAATGCCCAGTGGCGAGAAGGCCAATGGCTAGCCAGACTCTTACGGGATAGACAGCCAAGCAGATAACAGCGAGCACTTCCAAGAATGCCGGAAAGACCAGGAAACGATGTCGTGATACTGGTATCAGGCAAGCACTCGGGCACACTGTCAGAACTTACAACTATGATTCTCAGTATGTTACTAAGGTGGGCGGATAAAAGAGATCTAAGTGCAAATCGTCAGAAGACTGGACTAGTCATCTTCACAAAAAGCCAGAATTCAGGAATTTATCCTGCCAAAGATGGGCGACACCCAGCTAACTTTGTTAACCTATAAAAAGTTCTTGAGTATGATCCTGGATAGTAGACTTAACTGGTACCAAACATGAAAGGAAGTCTAAAGCACTTTCTATGCGAATCTCCTGGACTCGCTGGAAGAAGATTAAAGTGCCTAGGAGCCTACTTCTCCAACAGCCTCGAAGAAGTTTCATTACTCAGATAGAGAAGCCTCGCCAACGAGCCCCGGTTCCTTCCACCTGAACAACGATCTTCTGGTAAGGGCTAGTAGCGACACGGGATGAGTACCTGAAATATGTGGTATCGCTATGGACCCCAGCGGTCTATGCGGAGTCGTTAGGCTGCCACTCTACCTAACTTAACCTACAAATATATTTCGCGATTTATCCAATCGAATGTGATTCTCACAGTTCAAATTTATGAACGCAAAAGATTCAATTTCGAACCTGGGGCTTCATTCTCCAGTGAAAGTTTATTAACTAATTATCGGCGATAATTAGTACGAAGTAAGGCCTCCCGGATAAAAGTGGTTTTTGAAAAGTCATTCTCAAAACCGCCCTTGTCCAAGCATACAAGTATACCTTGTATTTATTATTTTATGAATTTATATACCGTTATTCTTATGCTCTTTCATGTTATGCTTTTGTTTACATTAAAAAATTATTGCGATTACGCACATTTTAGATCGTTTTCGATTTACACGGTTTAACCATGAATGAGTCAGTCATTTCAAAAACAACATAAGTCCCTAAAACAAAACTTTTCAGGAATTAATAAAAACTGGGCCATTGAAAGCACGTGTATTTTTTGGAATTTCTTTGGATTTATTATAATATTTAGTTTATTACAAGTGTGACATTTGTATATTTTTATTTACTCAACGTTAAATTATAAGAAAAACTATAAGAACTATACATAGTTGATTTGCGTTATTTCCGCAAGAAACAAAAACAAGTGAAGTTCAAATTAAAAAAAGAAAAAGAAAAAAGGACAATGTTGCCATTAGTGTTAAGGAGTTTATAAACGAGGTATCAGTCCAGCTGAACTGACGGCAGGATATACAGCTTTACCATTAGCTGGTTTTATAGCAGCACTGACTGCAGAATTGGTATCTGGACCGATGCATGGACTAGGAACTGGATTAATGGCAGGACTCATAGCCGCTGACTCATGTTGCGTGATCACATTCACCATCATCTTGATCTTGTTTAGATTGGATAGTTTGTAATGAACCATTAACGTTGCCCCTGTCCTTTATGTATTAACAAAAATTCATAACTAGGCTTGGGGAAGACAACACAAACAGGGAAGGTAAAAATGGGGAATGAAAAAAATAGTCGATAAGGATGGAATGGTTGGCGGACAGATCAGATGCCCAAGCGGTCGAATCTGGGTCCGGGTGTAATAGGACCCTCGGCCTCTGGTTTCGTACCGCCAACAGACCACTACTCATCAGGTGCTGATTCGATCTGCCGTTGGGAGCAGCACAACCAGACCAGAATATGGTTCATTACAAGTTGGCCAATTAAATGATTCCCGATAGAATGGCCTATGATCGTCCGGGATACCGCCCTGCATCTGTTTCAGATCACCAATTTTTTGAAGTTGCATTGGAACATGCGAACCATTATAGGCTTTTGTTGATGAAAGTAAACTAGGACGAGTATATACTTTTTTCTTCATTAACATAAAAGATTCTTTCACGCCTCCATCAACATATTCTTCGGCTCAAACCGTTTCTCTTTTTCGAAATCGTAACGGAAAGTCTTGTATGGCGAGAGCGAAAAAGTTGATTTTTGATTTCTTTGAACAATTGTCCCGTACGACTGCGTTGACAAGGATTACAACACCTTCTGTCCTAAGAATTTTGACCATAAATGCTAAGCTGGAGCCTGCGACTAAATCAAAATATTCTTTAGATTCACAACTACTTTATGTACAACATATCAAAGTGTTTAATTAAAGGCCCACATAAGACCGAGACTCGAATATAATTCCGACATATGGGCAGGCGCAGTCGAACTGCCCTATCCCCATTAGACAAAGTTCAACGGAAAGCCTTCAAGCTCCAATCAATCAATCAATCCATAACTTCTCTTATTGAGTCGCTTGAACACCGGTGATATGTCGGTTGTTTATCACTTTTTTATCGCTACTACAACTGCCGTTGTCCTGACGAAATATCCAGTCTTATTCCTGAGCTTGCTCTTCCTTTGAGTAACACCCCGCTCTCCTGCGGTGCCCATCCTCCTTTTCTTAAGCTCAGTAGTAGTCGTACCGTTAAATTCTAAGATCCATTTGTATCCAGAACAACACGAATGTGGAACAACCTACCATCTTTTGTTTTCCCATGCAGTTATGATCTTCAAAAATTCAAACGAAACGTACACCGGTATCTCATTCAAACACAATCCATCCCAGCCCCACTACCCTAGTTTCCTTCACGCCAAGGCTGTGCTCTCGCATCAAAGGGTATCGCCTAAGCTTTAGCATAAACATAAAAAAATTCTTCTAGTTTCAGGATACAATATTAAAAATTTTTTTTTTAAATTTATCTTTAATCGCTATACTGCTAAAAATGTAATAAATGAAAAACTACGCAATGTAGAACCATGGAATTAACATTGAATCACGTCTGATGGGTCACCTTAAAACCATGTATATTGTATCTGACGCTAGCTGCCGCTTTTGCGAGGCCGATGATGAAACCTCACAGCACATCCTTTGCGAGTGCGAAAGGCTTGATCAAAGACGTACCGAATGTTTCTGCATAACATTTTCCTTGGCCGAGGACATCTCTTCTATTAAACCTTGCCAGATCAGTCAATTTATTGAGAAGAGTCGGCTGAACCTTTTCATTTAGTCTGCTTCTCGATAGAAAGGGCAATAGCACAATAGACCTCAAGGTCGAAGTGTTCTGTGGTTCTAATACGACCCACGGCCCACCTCTTTTATCTATCTATCTCTTATCTAAAATTGAATCACAGCTGATAAATAAATAAATAACTAGCGCAACAGTCCAATTTGAGCCATGGCCCCGAGATGAGTTAGCATCATCTCATTTTCTAGATCGTGACGGTATGTCTTTTGCAGAGGTGTGTGATCCTGATCAGCAACACGCTCAACCGAATTATTTACCCCATAAATGGGTACTCATTTAACAGCTGAGTGGGCTCATAGTCCGACACGTAAATCCCCCTTTTCATCGAAAATTACCACACTGAGTAGGAATCCAACCGGGGCCCAGTGCGTAAAAGGCGAACGTGCTAACCGTTGCGCTATTCGGACTACTCACAGCTGATAGTTTACCACAAAATATGAAATAAGATTAATTGGCAGATATAGGCGTGTGCAATGAAAAAAACTGTTGTGCAACATTAATTTTTCTTTTCTTTTAATTTTTTAATTACTTTTAGACCAGGTATTAATTAAGCATTTTGGTATGTTGTACAGAAAATAGTTCTAATATTGTTTTTTTATCTTTTGGATAATAACACGTGCATTAGGCCTCGAAGGCTTTAGGCTTTACGAAGATTGTGTGGCTGCCCATAGGCAACCGTTTCCAACAAAAACAAACTCTATTTGAAAACATCTTGACTCATGTTGTTTTTGAAATGACCGATTCATATTAGGATTTCGATTTACACGGTTTTCTGTGGAGTCGTATGTTCCGTGTAAATTGGGGGATAGGTGTATTGCAGGATAATGTACTGAATGAATTTAAGATGATGATTTCCCAGTACTGACATCTGATGAACAAATTTAACTCAATTCTAACTAGTAAATAAAATTTAATGATACAAAAAAAAAACAAGAATGATAGTAACACATGCTCGTTTTTTCTATATTTTATAAATAAATATTAATTTCAAAATAAAAAGAAATCTTCACAAAATTTAAAAAAAAAAACTGATGAAATGAAATTTTCTACAATGCGCCACATTCTAATGCATATGCTCGTACGTCTATGTTGAAAATGTTAAGCTATGGTTAAAATATAGCTCGCTAAACAATCCCAATAAAAATTAAATCAAACTAAATTTTAATATTTCTATGCAAATTATTCGACTTGGTTGTGTAGAGAGCAACACAAGTATGCAAAATAGATACATGAAGGTATGAAAAAAACAGGCAACACTATAATTCACATGTTCCGATCAAGATGCATTGCAATGATTTTTGATCGATTTGATTAGGAAAAAAATGGTAAATTTTTGCCTCTTTCGACATTCTAAAAAAAAGTGTTCAAATCATTTACGGGTAGCTATGCAGATCTAGTATTTCAAAATAGTATGCTATATATTTTTATAGGAAAACGATTGGTATGAATCAGGATCATGACAGAAATGTCTTCGGTTTTTTTTTGGATCCGGTTCAAATAGAAATTCAGGGGTAACTAGTAGCTAGCTAGCTATAAAAAAAGTAAAACATGTCATTTCTAAAGGGTTTTAGTTATCCTAATATATGAAAAAACAAAACGTATCTAATTATCTCATTCTCTAAGAGGATATAATATTCGGGTTATTTGTCGACTGAATTAAGCTTTTGACCCCAGTTTAGGGCTTTATTTACACTGTCTTGGCAATTTATTTTTTACAGCCCTCACTATTTGTTTCGATTGAAATTATTTTCAGATTTGATTGTTGCTGTTTATTAAATTAATAACTTAGTTTTTCTTTTTTTTTTTTAATTCGCATTATAACTAACGCTAAACGCGCGCATGCATTTTAAACCAAATTAGCATCAGCAGCAGAATCACATTATTAAATATTTTTTTTTTCCTCTAATTAGCAACCGACGATTAATTTGCTAAAGAAAATTTAACGCAAGCTTAATTCAATTAACAAAATGGAAATTCGCAGCATATTATGAGTATATTGAAACATTATTTTCAGAGGGTTTCATTTCATATTAACATTATTTTATCAATAATGTAATATAATTTGGTTGGGGAGCTATAGGGGGTGAAAATCGTACTTACTTCCGGCTGTTGTGCGTTGATTTGTTTTAGGCGGAGTTAGTTTTTGATTTATATATTTTTAAGGACGATTCGCGAGATGGGAAGGATGCAATATTTGATTTTTTTTCGTATGTGAAGAAAATTGATTTACAGGAATTATAAGTATGTCACGTCAATAGAAATTTATCATTCGGATTTAATTTAATTTTTTTTTGCATTCATAATTAACGAAAAAGAAAGGAATAGGATATTGAACGAAACAAAATATAGTTCAATTAATAAATGAAAAGTGTTTGAGGTTTTACTTTTTTTTTCATTTTATCTTCAATATTTCAAACTGAGGCACAATAGTTTCTTAATTGTCCATCATTTCTCTAAAACATTCAAAGAGCCCTTTGGACTAATCGCTTTGAATATGGGTCATGGTAAACTATTCAAATGTATAGTATCTTATCTGGTGTTTATCAAAAGGCAAAATGTCATATAGAGTCACTTCATGGATTTAATTTGTAACTTATATTTTTTATGTTATATTAATTAGCTGGAGTGTATGATATTTAAGATTTGATAAAGCAGGTACATTAAAAACAATGCTGGAAAGAAAGTATCTTTTTGGATAACATACATAGAGAAAGGAGTTAGTTTATGTACATGTTTGGTTAATGAATGAACGTATAGGTGAAAATGAAGCGCTGTTTTTTTATTATTAGGTTAGTAATGTATTATTATGTATAATGAATGTAGAAGCATGTAGAATGTTGTGTACTTACATCTCGCGCACCACCGCTCGTTGCGGAAGACTTTGTGTGTGTGTGTGTATTTTTGTAATATTTGATTCGACGCATGTTGCAGATTTATTGGTGATGATAAATTCAATTTGTGTTTATGATTATAAATCATTGTGAATTTAAATATAGCCAATTTGTTTTTACATACATATAAAAAAATAATAGAAAGGTGTATTATTTGTGGAAATATTTGGAATGAATCGTACGAAGGATATAACATGTGTATCTTAAATAAGAGATACATAAATCTAAGTGAGTTTTGAGGAACAAAAAAGGAATTAAACTAATCGATAGTTGCTAAAAATAAAATCGTTTTTTTTTCTTCTTTTTTTTATTCAAATAAATTCGATTTATTTTTGTATCTATAGATCGTGTTACTTTAACTGTAGATATCATACGAGGTTTGATTTAAAAATATGGTTAGAGGATTCCAGGAGGTTTATTTTCCAAGGAGATGAAATATGACGTTTTCTGAAAAAATAGTAGGCACTGATCTTTGCAGGGGACAGAATATACATCTTCCATAGGGGTATAGAGCCATACAAAATACAATTGTTGTTTTCAACCATAAGAAAGAAAATACAAATTTTCTCCGCTTGATATTTATTATATTTTGGCGTTTAAGAGACAAGAGAATGCATTCGTGTTTCCGAATTTTGTGTTCTTAATACTACTTTTGTTTTGAATAATAAGTGTACGACATCGTACGGAAAGAGTACACATAACCTTTCGACATATAATGTTCGACTAAAAGATTGATAGGTAACGAGAGGGGAGGTGGGCCCGAAAGACGTCAGATGGTAAAGGTGATAACTCTGGGTCGAATATCCTTTGAGAAGGCTGCAAATGATTCCAAACCCTGTTCCTGCTCAGATTCAGCAGTTCTAGGGTGTGTTTGCGAGAGTGGCCTAGTATGAACAGCTTAGAATGTCTCAGGTTAGGGAGATTATCCCAGTTGCTCCAGTTCTATAATATGGTTCTCAATCCTGCATAAGTAAACCCCCATCGTGCATACTTGCGCGAAATGGGTTACATGTTTTCTTTGTCGCGGTTTATAGCGATAAAGGTACTATTGTCGTCAGCTTTCAAGCTGACAAGCGATATTGGATAACTTCTGCTTATCTTGCTCCCGATCAGGTAGGAGTTATCCCCCATGCAAATCTAAGCGAGCAATCGCAGTTTCTATGAGGGAGAAAACTTCTTTTATTCCTGGCTGCGACGTAACTGCCCATCATATTGTATGGGGTAGTGCTGACACTAATGAACGAGGTGAGATACTTTTCGATTACATCACTTCGACAAATTTACTCGTTTGGAATATGGGGTGTGAACCTATTTTCATTACCAAAAACAGGAAGGAAGTCCTTGGCAGTTCCTTCGTATCAGAGAATATTCAACACTTGGTGCGGGGTTGGGTGGTGTCAGCGAATCATTCCTTCGCTGTCTTCAATTTAGTGTCGAGGAACATACAATGAATTGTCCAATAATTCTGAATAGGTGGAGAACTAACTGCGCTACGTACCGGAAAACCTTTCTGGAGGTATTACCAACTCTTCCAGCGCAACCAAGCAGTCAACAAAAGTTGGATGTGATGGTGGTGGTCTTTACGGATGCATGAAATTAAGCTGCCCACCCATAGGCCAAAAGGAAATAAGAAGCCAGAGTGGTGAAGTGCGCTGACAGGTGAATACAGAGCTGCTTGCAGGGATGCTTTTAACAAAGCCGAGACATCGGGAAGCGAATGGAATCAGAGTACCTTCAAAAGCACTAAAGAAGATTTAAGAAAGAAGTGAGGAATAGGAAACGATGTTCTTGAAAACTGCTTTGCGAAGGCATCGACAAATCAAGCGATGCTTCGACGATTCGAAAAGTATTAGCCTCTAATTCATCCACTCCCAGCTAACTTATGAAGCCTAATGGATCGCGTACATCCTCTAGCTGTGGAGACTTTTAACATTCTGTTAGGAACCCATTTCCCAAACAATTCACCGATGAATCCGCATCTCGAGAGCACAAAGGAGGGTATCTCAACTCGGTGTGATTCGTCAACGATTCTTACAAGAGAAAAAATACTATGCACTTTCTGGACTTTCTCTAGTTTTGAGCCGTTAAAGTCTGCTAGACCTGACGGTATCATTCCAGCAGATATAGAGCATCTTTTCAACGTTCTTTATCCCTGGAAAGTAACTATTTTCAAGGCTTGCTTGGATTTAGTCTATATCCTTAAAAAATTAGAAGTCAACGTTGTTTTTATTCCTAAAACGGGCAGGAGTTCGCATTCACGTCAATGTGTCTGTCCTCGACTCTACTGAAAATGTTAGAAACTGAAGTACACTTAAGGAACAGCACTTCTACGCCAATTCTATCAAAAGTGCAGCATGCGGTGGACAATGCGCTGCATTCAATCGTGACCTATATCGAGAAAGAGGAAAGTTTTAACGTGAACACATTAATCGCTTTCTTGGACATTGAGGGTGCCTTTACTAACGCTAAACCTGAGGCAATTATCGATGCACTATCGGGACTGGGAGTCCATGACTCGTTATGCAAATTAGTCTACTTGATGTTAACATCAAAAGTAATCTGTACTGAACTGGGCACATCATCGTACAAAGATGTGTGAATTGGGGTACTCCGCAGGGAGGAGTCCTTTCCTCCCTCGTGATTAACAGTCTTCTCCTTGACCTAGAGGCGCTCGGCTGTAAAGTGATTGCTTACGTGGATGAAGTTGCTATTGCCATCTCGGGAAAGTTCCCGGATTCCCTGAGCGAATTATTGCAGAATTGGGCCTCAAATTGCGAAATTCGAATAAATCCAAGTAAGTTGGAACTCGTCTTATTCACTAGGAAACATAATAGGATTCCACCGTTTAAACATCCTACTTTAGAGAGGGCGAGACTGACGCTTACTGATCGATCGAAATTTCTTGGTCTTATTCTACACGGGAAGTTAAGTTGGTGCTAAATATTCAGGACGCGTGAACAAACTATACGTAGGAAGGCCAACAGTAAAAGGTGGGCCCTGCAGTCAAAAGTGTTATATTGGCTCTATGTAGCAGTTATGCGACCTATTCTTTTGCACGGTATAGTTGTCTGGTGAAATGCACTTAGCACAGCGACTAACCACAACTTGTTAGGAAAAGTGCAAAGGATAGCTAGTGTGGCAATCTCCGGGGCTCTCAGAACGACTCCTTCTGATGGTATGAACATAATGCTCAGCTGGCTCTCCCTAGATATTTTTGGCGAGCAGACGGCTTCACGTACAGCCGTCCGTATTCGCGAAACAGGTCACTGGTTCACTCCAAACTGTAACGATCTTAACCAATCGAGATATACAGACAATGTTTCACTGAAACTTATATTCACAAGGAGCTTCATTTCATTTCGTATTTGTTAATAATATTATTATTTTAACAGACAGCCAAGCCGCGCCGCGATTAAGGCCATGGAATCCGTACTTATCACCTCAAGGATGGTGCTGGGGTGCGTGAATCTCTCATTCAGATAGGTGATTTCTTTGATATTGTTCTGTGTTGGATTCGTGCTGACGTACTTGCTAGAAGGGGAACAGCGGAAGACGCCGTATGTACTCTCTGAAAAGTTTAAATGTCGGTGTCGATACGTGAAAGCTTGCCATAATGAAGGCTGCGATTAGTAGGACTAACACAATATGGCTTACTGGCGGGACTTGTTATAGCACAAAGCTGATATGGCTACGGCAGGATATGAGCCGTTCTGCACAGACTATTGTTGCCGAAAAAGCATCATATTATTGGGGGGGTGCTAGCGTATCGTTTCGCTAGCACCCCCACAAAAAGGGCGTCAAATCGGTAAGAGCAATAAATTTCGGACTAGAGCAACTAATTAGCACCGGTGTGGGTACCAGCGTAACGGACGTATTCAGATTATATAATGTGATTAGATTAAATAGTGGGAACATAGTGCTGCATGTGAGTGGAAACAAAGTACGATCTGGACATGTGCTATGTGAATTTATAATATTGAAATGAGGATGAGACGCTATTACGGTACGCAATAAAGTGGTAGTTCTAGTTCGCAAAGGATTTTTTTTAAGTCAACAAACAAAACTGAATATTCTGAAATCGGAACCATTATTTTTAAATTAAACCTCATTTTGATATTTGATGCAATATTGACAACTCAACTGTTCGATTAGTTATAATTTGTGGTGTTTTCAATAAATTAATATTTGTTTTTTGTGTGTGCATTTTTTTAATTCGTTGAATTCGTCAGATTGTGATACCATTTTCGAAGCCCTTGTCAAAACTATTCATATCTCCGAATCTAATGGAGTAAGTTACTCTCGAGTGTCCCTGGAAAATTTCGTGGTGGATATTCAGTTGCGATTTCCGTTTTTTCTTCTTTTGATTATTACTCAGATGTCTACATTCACTACTCTTTCTCCATTTATATTGCAGTTACGACAGCACGGTCATAACACTTATACTCGTACGCATACACATTCGTCACAATAATTCAACATATTTACACTGAATACCATAATATATTATTTTATTATAGAGTCTTAACAAAATACGGTGTGCCTCGAATTAAATTGACAACGTTTTAATTTGGTGCCAACACATATTAAGTAAATATATAAATTAGGACTAGTCAAGTCACTCTGAAATATTTTGCATGTATTTTCTAAAATTTGCTCATTTTTTAAATACAATAGTAAAATTAAATATAAAAAACCAACAGAAAAGTGTGTTTCATTTAAATTAAAATAAAATTAAAATATGTAATCCGAAAGAAAAATGAGTTTTGTAAAAGTAGCAATATTTACCCCGAATTCCATCCATAAGGCGTCCACTATACTGCCAACGACCGTAATCAGATCGAAAATATTCCAAGGATCTTTGAAAAAATTCTGGGGGAAAAGAAATGAAAATATTTATTAGTTTGTGTTAGGGGAAAAATATAATGGGTATAAAGGTGTAGGTCTAGTTTAAATTTTTCTGTGATATTGTATTAGTAGCTGAAATATTTGCATATATTTAATGTCTTTAACGTATGTATTCTTATTCTGTGGACTTTTCTTGAATGCTGGGAGATAATACATTATTTAAATGGAAGTTTGCAATAATGCAGTAGATAGCTGGGGAGCTAGTGATGGTTTGGTTACGATATAAGTACCGAGGTTACAACTGACATAATCGTTTCTTTGTATTGCAGGAGTACGGAAACGTGAAGGCTGGAGGGCGGATTTGCCGGCCGTAGAGGGCTAAATCAAAGAATAGATATTGTTAACAAGAAGTGGGACTCTATAAGAATTAAGGGTGCATGCCTATTAGTTGCATATGTTTTGAATTCCATCAGTACACGAAGGGGTAATGCTAATGGTAAACTTGCGTCTCAATTGCCACCGCGTTTTTGTTTAAATCGTACGAAGCTTCATCTCTAGTAGTAGTTACTTTATGGTTAAAGTTTACAAAAAAAAACTTTGAAACTAAGTAATTTTTTTACAAGTTTGCCGCTTTGTGTTATGAAATATACTAATCATCTCTATCTATCATATTTTTAATTAATATTTTTAGTGGGGTTGAGAGAAAATTATACCGGAAGTGCTCGTCAATACGAAGTGAACTTTTGGCAGAATCTCGAAATAAAAACTACGAAAAAGAACCTTTTATTTTTTTCTCAAAATTTTGAAAACCGTAAACCACTGCGTAAAATATTCTGAGACTCGATGAACTGTTTTAGAAATATTAATAAAAGAAACAGTAAAGTTATGTTGTTTCGTGTTTTCTAGTAATTATTTCAAAAACTATTTCAGATACAAAGAAATAATAGCATATTTTTAAGAAATTCTTGGCGATCTTTCATTTTGTATCAGAACGTTTTTCGCTAAGTTTAAACGTTTTAAAAATATTAAAAAAAAAAAAGAATTGAGAAGCTTTAACCGTCTATCGCCTCCAAACCCACCCTCGGATGCTCCCCAGACTACTCAGACTAATTCATTCATTCTAATGTTTCTTTCCTACAAAGAAACGACCGAGTAAGCTCTAGTCATGGTACTTGTATCATAACAGAATCCGTCGCTAGCTCCCCAACTAAAAGTAATACTTTTGAAACTTCAGAATGATGCTTATTAATAAAGGTGTGAGGTCCAAAGACGCGACTGAGCGACTTTCGTTTGCAACTGTGAAAAAACTATCAAAACGGAGCACTTTTCGTGTGTATTTTATGTGGAAGTACATTCACATACATACATGCAACTACAGCTTTCATTCAACGATCCCCCAAACCTTAAAATGCGTACGAATAGTGCTCCGTTAAGCCTTTTCATAGATGCACACTTATCGCTCAGCATGCGATACGATCGACTATGATTGGCTATTGTGCGTGGCTGCGTCGGAGCTGAAAATGTAGCTAATCTGAATATCGCCTAAAAGGGAAACCACATTAGAAGAAACCTTCTAATGTGGTTTCCCTCTTAAAGTGTGAATTCCAAAGCCGCGACTAAGCGACTTCCGCTTGCATCTGTGAAAAAATCCAATTTTTTGTTGCATAAATTGTTAGCTTAACAATCCAAGAATACGCTGTCAAAATTTCAAAGCGAAATTGGCATTCGTTCAGTTTTTATGAGCATAGAACCGAGCGCTCATCGGGTATAATCTACAGGCTCGAGCGCGCTCTAGGGGGTAGGGCGGAGCACTACCTCAGGTACTAGCTTTATGTATTTACGTAGCCTTGTTGCGGAACCCTACTTTTGCATCTTAGTTTTTAAATAACGGTATAGAAGGTACTAGAAACATCAACAAGAGGGATTAATTTGGTTATATTCTGTTTTTCAAATGCGTTTTTCTCAAAATGACATTTTTCACATTTGCGGGAAGACTAACTCAAAAAGTATTAAACCGATCATTATGAAAATTGAAAGTATTTCATTCAGGATGATTTCAGATTGTTAAGGGTATGTTTTTGCATAATTAGTGAAAAAAATTGTGAAAATTGAAATATTTTTTTAAATTATTCAAAAAGATTCATAAAAGTTGCTCGAAATATGAATAATAATGATATCAATCATTGAATTCTAGTTAATTCTTCCTACCCAAAAAAAAACCCAAAAAATCAGTGAAAATTAGCCTCCTAATGTGGTTTTCCCCCTTAAAGGCGGTTATAAGCAGTTCCTTTGATCTGATTATTCCCTACTTACTAAAACTCAAGCAGCTTCTCACCTCAGGGTTTCATGCCAAAAATCATTTGTCTACTTCAATCGGTTCAAGATTTATAGACAAACAAGCTAGCCAAAGGCCGAATGTATCATACCTTCGTTATGACTTATGTTGCATTTGCCACTTTGAAATTAGTAGTGAAACTTGTTCCGATTTCACTGTTCCTATGAGAGGTATATGAAATAGTGCGCCGATTTCAACCAAATTTAGGAACGTGGTTTTACAGTTTATTTGATTGAATAATGTGAAATTTGGAAAAGATCTTCAGAAAAAAAAGGGTTTGTAACAAAATCTTGCTTTTGGAACGGTCGTTTTTATGACAGCTATATGATAGAGTATTCCAATTTCAACCAAATTCGGGAATATGATTTAGCTAAAGATAATATTGATAATTGTGAAATTTGAAAAAAATAAAATATCTTTAGAAATAAAAAAGTTTTTCTCACAAAGACGAATTTTTGGACCGGTCGTTATTTTTTCATAGAAGTAACAGTGCAAAAGTGACACTTATGGGAAAGAGCATTGTAAATAATGAATTATGCGCAAATCGGTGTGGAGGTTTAAAAAATTTCCCAGCGAGGAGGACTCGTATTACAATTTCTGTCTCCATATTCCCCGATGCTCAACCCCTTGAAAAAAGATGTCCATCAAGTTAGCATTACCACTTAAAAATTTCGAATTCGCGTATAGTGGATTAATTGTCGTCAATTTGCCTTAAATTTGTCGTGAAAGAAAAAAAATTGTCACGTTTGCTCAAAAACAAAAATTTGTTATGGAAATGCTAACTTCACAGTCAAGTTAGCATTACCACCCCTTAAAATATGGTAACAATTAAATATTTTGAAGTCGGCTATATTAGATTAATTGTCTTAGATTTGACGTGGAAGAAAAAAAATGGTCGCGTTTGTTTTTTAAAAAAGGATCAGTAATGCTAACTTGACAGTCAAGTTAGCATCACCACCCCTTGAAATAGGGTAAGAATTAAAAATTTCCAAGTCGATTGTATTGAATTAATTGTCGTTAATTTGTCGTGAAAGAAAAAAATTTGTGGTGTTTGTTTTTTTTAAATAACTTTAAACTTAAGTAAGGATTACCACCCCTTAAAATAGGGTAACAAATAAAAATTACGAGGTCGAGTATAGTGGATTTATTGTCGTAAATCTGCAGTAAATTTGTCGCGAAATAAAAAAAAATTGTCGCGTTTTTTTTTTAAATAATCCCTGGTAACGAACTTCACACTCATGTTAGCATTACCACCCCTTGAAAGTCGAGTATAGTGAATTATTCGTCGTAAATTTGCGTCAAAATTTTTTCTTTCACGAAAAATCTACAACAAATTTACGACAATTAATCCACTATACTCGACCTCGAAATTTTTATTTTTTACACTATTTTAAGGAGCAATACCAACTTGAGTTTCAAGTAATTTTTTTTTTTAAATAAACGCGAAATTTTTTTTTTCTTTCACAAAAAATTTACATCAAATTGACGACAGCTAATCCACTATACTCGACTTGGCAATTTTTAATTTTTACCCTATTTCAAGGGGTGGTAATGCTAACTTGACTGTCAAGTTAGCGTTACGATAGCATCTTTTTTAAAAAACAAACGCAGTAAATTTTTATCTACAACGACAAATTTACGACAACTTCACGACAATTAATCCATTATACGCGACTTCGAAATTTTTAAATGATGATGCTAACTTGATGGATATTGAAAAAAGTATTTTCTAAACTGCATGTTCAGCAAACACTCGTCGAAGTTTCTTGGGACCATTCCTAACTGAATTGATAGTAGAAGGAGCGCAATCGGTAAAATCAGTAGATTAAAGGAACCTCGTCCTGCTGGTGTTACCTGTTACTGCTGCAGGTCGAAATGTGTAATGATTCATCCGAAAAAAAAATATTTCTTTATAAAACAATTTAATATGAAAAATTTTATTCTTTGCAATAAAAATTATATTACTTAGAGTGCAGTTTTTTTACTTTAATTTCATTCCTACCACTTTTGTCGAGACTTTTTCTTCCGCATTTTGAATATACCGACGGTATGTGGTCGGGGCCGTCGAAAGAAAATCTGGGCCGGCTCAAAAGCTATGGGCCCATATACAGAATGTCACATACTTCCCGACGATTTGAAACACTTAAGCAGATTTTCTTTCTCTGGCTGCTTTTCTCTGATTTTGCCCTCTTTGAAAAATACGTGCTGCCAAATTGTTGGTGGCCTATTGCTATGCATTTTTATTCCCAAATAAATAAGCCAGTTTCCATCAGATCATTAAATAATTTCCCCCCACACAAGATGCTTGCAATATGTGCAGTGGCTTCACCTTCTTGCACCACATTTGATCTACCACAGGAAGTTTTTCATGGTGGGTGGTTGCATTCTACCGAATGCACCCTACTCAATTGCCATAAACCCTTGTGGGGCATAGCGCGTCAACTGCTACATGTGGTCCAGTTGATGTTTCGTTGGCATAAACTAGTTTCGGAGAATGTATTTTAACTGTCAACATGCATCTCCTGCTCCCCCATTTAGTCGTCTACTTGCGACAAGTCGGGAGATACAGTGGCTTATTATTACGCCCCGTACCACAGGGGGAAGACAACATAAACATCCATGACCACAAACGTCGTCGTGGACGGGATTCGAACCCGAAACGCCGGTAGTCAGACAAGAGATGAATGCCTCTACGCACTGAGCTACCGGCCGCCCCAATACACCCTGCTAAATAGTGGGAGGATTTTATTTTAAAGGGAGTAAAATCGTCAGAAACCAGTGAGGGCATTTCCAGATACTAGGTGCGTTTTTGACACTTTTATACAGTTTTGTTTAAGTTAACACTATGTAATCTTCACCTTTGGAAGTAGGATTTCAATGAAGAAAGAAAAATTTGCGATAATGCGTGAGTACAAATCACGATTTTGTTTAAATTCAACCTCAAAATTTTTACTTAGTTTCTGATTGTGGTCCGTAATCGTACCACTAGTGGGAGGAGCGCACAGAGGCTACTACCTCTCGGGAGGATTTTTCAGGTCCAAGCCATGCCAAACTATTCATTTCGAGTTACTCGAGTAATATGTACATCTTCTGAATAAGGTTAAAATTATCTGCAGATCTCCTACACTTTTGTCTGAGACACCACCTGTGGGAAGCTATAGGATAGTAGCTGTCATTTCGGCGAAGGTGATGATGAAATGCCAATGTACATTATCTGTTAAGCTCGCCACAGACGATCCAACCGAACCGTCCGTGACCACCACCGAGTCTCGTCAATTCTATAGAATGTTAAAATAAGAAGATTTTTTTTAACACGTTCTAGGTATTAATCTACACGCGCTTTTGCTCGCCGTCGATGGAAAGATATATGTACATGACTACTCACGACGTGCAACAACAGTATCATTGACGAATTTAACAGGCCTTAGCTGATGAAGTATTTAATGAAAGTAAATGATAAACTCTTTTACTTTTTTCACCGAAGTATGGGTGTACAACTTTGATTCCGCCGTTTTTTCCCGGAATTAAAAGCTTAACTGTCAAAAAGTATATATGCCCTTTTGAAATCACGGGCCCGGAGCCTTTCACCCCTCCCGCCCTCCCTCTCTCGACGGCCCTGTATGCGGTAATCTCATGCTGATACCCGGTTCGAAAAAATGTATGTTCATTTGATTCAAAAATTTGTCGATTTGATTCGTAAGATTGTTAACCTTTAACTGGTAACAAGTGGTCTCACAAGCCGCGCGGCGTCAGCGAAACATCATTTCACCCCCTTCCCCGCGCTGCCTTTGTTTCAACGCTTGAGTAGCTTCGACTTTAGTTGCATCCATGCCGTAGAGAAAGACATTTGCGTCGTATAGTCCCAAATCGGTCAGTTATATCGATGTAAAGTTCGGCAACGGTCTCTCAGACCTTAAGTCACCACTTACGTAACTTTTTAAAGTAGTTTTGCCATATTATTTTTTTCGTATTTTTACAGTTATTATTTACAATGAATAGTTGCGCACCTCCAAAAAAGAAGCGAAGGGAGTCGGGAGTTGCGAATGTAGTGCGAGATACAAGTAAACGGCTTACAAATTCTCAAATTGAAGAATATCTCGCACAGGAAGACTCAAGTGGATCGGAAGCCGAAAATGTTCCCGAAAACTTCGAGGATGGGCCAAAAACTCGGAAGACCTGTACCAGTTGTCCTCCTAAGCTAAATCGCAAATCTAATTACCACTGTAACTCGTGTAAAAAACATGGGTGCTTGCAGTGTGCCAAACAATTATGCCCTGACTGCCAATAAAAATTACCAAAGTTAGACCATTGTCAGTTTTGTAAAATGAGACCTGTGACTAGAGCATTATTTTTTTATTATTGATCAGTATCTTAACTATAAGGAAAACTAGTATTTTTGTTATAATAAATGTTGATTTATTTTTTTTGTTGGTGATTATTGGTCTCATCTCTAGTTTTTTTTATTTTAGTTACTACATAAATTCTAATCGGAAGTTTTTCATTAAAAATTACATTTCGGGTATATTGGCTAGTTTTATTTTATCCTTTTATATGTGATTTAACTGTTTTTAAAGACTGCGGCAAGCTACCATTCCCAATTTCTATGCTATAGACCAGATACGGCAGCAGCATCTCAGACCATTCCTCACCAGTTACGTTACATTAAAACCATGTCACCAGTCAAAGGTTAATTAAAAAGAAAACCTTTTTTTTTTCATTCACAAAAGCATTTATGTAGCTCGGTAAAAATGTTCAAATTTGTTAGTTCGATTTGTAAAAATATCAATTTCATTCGAAAATTGTCAATTTAATCAGTAAATATGTCGATTTGAAGGAAAGAAGTTATTTATTGGATTTTTTTTTTCACATCAAGTATAAAAATATAATTTATACAATGTCCTGGAAATTAACCTGAAATTTGAAGTATTTTTATAACACAACACATATATTTTGTTTTATTTTCCTAAACTTACACATGTTCTTATCCCAGGGACTTCCGACTCATTTCGATTTGTTTGTTACAAACAGACTAAAACATATCTACAAACCTTAAGTCCGAATGCCATGAGTTTCATGACGGTTTCCAGTAGAAAGAAGAATGTAAAAACCAAGTTCATGTATGTCAGGATGTCGATAAGTAATGGCGGCGCATCATGAAACTAAAAAAATATTCAAACATGTTTTCAAAATATACAAAAATAACAATTTATCTTAGACAATTAAAATTAAATACATATTATTTTTTAAGAAAACTTAAATCAAGTTGAATAAATAAGAAAAGTTTCTGCAAAGTATATATTTATTTATAATACAATAAAAATATTCGACTAGTATGCTTTTCTTCATTCACTTTCCAAATGTATGTTTTTTATATATTGTTAATAAATAAGTAATATTCGATAAATAGAAATTAAATAAACGAGACATATCACTATTCTAGATATAAGATTTCACAATAATCAAAAAATAAACGATATCGAATTGGCAACAAAAAATATGTTTGAGTTTCTTTGGCCATTTTCAACAAATTTTAAGGTATTTGATTTTTTTAACCATGTGTTTTATGTACTCGAGACTAGTTGTAATATTTAAGAAACTTAATAAATTTATCAGCCATTAACAGATTAAACTAAAAAGAACAATTGACATACAAGAATATAACATTCACATTAGCAAGGACAAGTCAGTTGAGGTTCATTGTTTTTTGTACATTCTGTTTAATTTATCGGGCAATCGCATGCCATGCCATTAAATAACTTTATTGTACAAGACATTCACAATATTGACATGCACATTAAAAAGAGACACATGTATTCTTTATTCAGATAATGTTGATTTTATATATTATTATTTATTGTTATTTCAAAGGTAATTTCTTGCCTATTCATTCGGGAAGGAGTCATGCCTTTTGGGATACAGGAAGGGTGTCAAGACGAAGTCACTGTTTCATAGTACGAAATCGAAACGATAGTATTTTAAAGAAGAAAGAAAATAACTAAACTCTACACGAAAACAAACTAAAAAGAAAATATATTAGAAATGAAAAAATAAAGTCGAATGATAATCTAGTATCTAAGGACTTTACATACTAAAACATTGACGATTAAACTTACCAGATTGCAAAGAGTAGTTGATAGGTACGAGTATAACTGCAACATTTATAGTCAACACTGTGCTAACAACAATCAATTTTGCATTTAAATTTTATATTTTGTTTCCGCTGTAATTTCCAATCAGGAAATGTCACATTTTCCAGTGCTATTCCCCGATCACATAAAAAAAAATCTTTTCTCTAACTTTCAGAGCATTTAAACCAATTTGTATCTAATACGAACCAATCAATCCAAATTGATCGTTTCTAACAATTTATTTCATATTATGTATTTCAGCTACTAATCGATATTTAGTTTTCCCAATTAGTGTAAAATTATTTAATATCAAAGTGTAGTATATTCATCAAAAGTGTGCAATATGAGCTCTGTGTAAACCCACCTTTACACCAAATCCAATAATTTTCAGTACAGTTTCAACACTGAACATTCCAGTGAATCCCATGTTGAGATACATTAACGACTTTTCATACATCTTGCTTTGTTGATGGTACTGTATAAATTCAATTACATATGATTTTTGTTTTGTTGGATTTTTAATAAAATATGAATTAGGAATTAATTTCATTATGGTGTAATTAAATTCACTATAGTCACTAAAGAAACAAAAATTATGATGAAAGTATCTTGTGAGATTTTTAAATAGGACTACGTGTCTATGAAATTAAAAAAATTAGTGTTAAAAGTAAAAAAAAATTATATGAAATAAAAATCAAATTAATCTCGTTTTGATTTTCTTTAAAAACGTAATTTTAGATATTAGTTCGTTCTAATGCATAGCTCGTTGTCGAAAGACAAAAAGGCTAGGCTGAGAGTTGTATGTATGTTTCATTAAAAAAACATTTAATAATTAAAACTAGTTTTGAAACTTTACTACGTCACTAACGTTTATATATATTTATATTTAATTTTAAATAATAAACTAAGACAACTGTTATTTTATATATTTTTAATTAGTTTGACTCCGTTACATATGGATTTTCCGTATTTATTGTCACATGTTACTTGACATTGCACAAGACTTATGCAAAATAGTAAAATTATATTCAAATAATAAATATATTTGAAAGAAAGTTTGATGTAAATTCTACTATTGCTAAACGTGCAACATTCTATGATAAAAAAAGGATAATTATATAAAATTGATTGATGTTGCAGAATGTTTTGCTGAATGTATGTGTGACTCCAGAAGATTTCAAAATATTCCTAGTTAGTATGAACCTCTAGAGGCGTCATTAAATTATAGATTCAGATTCCCTTTACCCTACTTCTCAACTTCAAAAACGAAATTTTGTTGTACCATCAAAGTTTACCCGAAAATCCATCTTCCAAATTTTCTGGGAGTTATATACCTCCGTTTTGACACTCTGGCAGATAATCGATGCACTTACAAGAGAGGTGAGTCACCTCTACTTTTTCTACTCAACTATAATTTGAAAATAGCAAGTCGAGGAGGGAACATACTTATAGGCGATCTACTAGCAAGAACTTAATATGTGTAATGCTACACTCAAACGGTGATAAGGGTGATATTTAGAATTGGAGGTACCAGGACAGATTCTTATTCTTGGACCATATGTACATAAGCTTCGAGGTAGAGTCCACAGCCATGAATGAAACTAGGAAATACAGGCACCCAAGGACAGCCTAATCATGGATACCAAACTTTCCAGTAGGCGTCCGGAGCACGACTCTAACCAATACACTTGGTACAGCATATAGTGCCATATGTCACCTCAGAAAACCCCATAAGAAGACCCAACCATTATGGTGGAATATGGAGATTATGGAAGCCCGTAGAGTACGGAAGCTGCTCGGCAACGCCAAACGGGGCGTTATGGGGCATGGAGCGAGCGTACAGGAACTCAATAAAAGATTTAAGAAACAATTAAGAGCGGCTAAGAGGAATAGCTGGAGAGACTTTTGCAGCCCAATTGAAATTACGACGGAAGCATCAAGGCTAAGAAAAGTCATCGTCAAAAATGCGATACTGCCCTCCACCCTCAACTAGGAGGATAGGAGTTGGGCACAAGACAGCGCAGAAACACTAGGTGAACTTCTAAACGCACACTTCCCTGGCAGTGAGGACCATCACAAACTCGTAACACGGCCGGAAACAGGAAATGGTGGCGTAAAGAATAAGTAACATCCCGTGACTATTCACGTGCAGACGCGTAAAATGTACGTTTGACGCGTATAAATCGGCACGTCCTGACGGAATCATACCGGCATACCCATAGACACAATAACTTTTTGGGTTGTTGCCATACGTCTCCGACTAGGCTACGCATCTCTGGCTTGGAGAGAGTCTAGAGTGGTCTTCATTCCCAAAACAGGCAAGTGTAACCATGCTAATCCTAAGGATTTCAGACCTATCCGTCTTACGTCTTCTCCGCTAAAAACAATGGAAAAATGTGTTAATGGGTACATTAGGGAGACCATCCACCCATCTTTAGAACTAAGCACGCTTACATGAACGGGAAATCGGTAGAAATTGCACCATACTAAGTGGTCTCCACGAATGAAAAATCCTTTCAATACAAATAATTCACTCTCGGTACATTCATAGACGTAGCAGGGGCTTTCAACAATGTCACCATGCAGGCTAATATGGAGGCACTGGAACTTGCAAAAACTTGATGAAACTCTAATAAAATGGATTGAAGCACTACTCTCGAACAGGCTAATAACGTCTAAATGGGGAGGTGCTAAAGCTGCCAAGAGTACGATGAGAGGCAAGGAGGACTACTATCGCCGCTCCTATGTGTACTCGTACTGAATGCTTTACTAACATCTCTCGAATCGGCCGGAACACGTGCGGTAGTTTATGAAGACGATGTTGTGATAATGGTATCAGACAAGCACACGGGCATACTATCAGAACTTGCAACTATGGCTCTCAGTAACTAATGTACGGAGCAGTGGTCTGGTGGACACGAAAAGCAACATACCAAAATTGAAAGGGTACAAAGACTATGTCGCTTAGGGATCACTGGTGCCTTAAGAACGCTCTCTCTGAAGAACCTTGCGAACCTGCCTCCGATTGAGCTACAGCTGAGGAATAAAGCTGCTAAATGTGCCCTAAGACCCAGAGAGACATGACACTTCAAAGAAAGGCCATATGACCATCGCAGTATTAGTCTGCCATCTATTGTAATAATACTGACTATATGAAACCACAAGTAGGTTTCAATATAAACTTCGGAGTCAACATACCCTTGACGGAACAAATCCCGTTAGTTGATTATGGACGTAGGAAGGCGCCGAACCTCTACACGAATGGCTCCAAGATGGAGGCCGGAGTTGGTACACTAGTCTATTCGTCGAGTTGGTACACTAGTCTATTCGTCTATCTATCTTTCAGATTGCCGAATGAGTATAGCATTTTTCAAGCGGAGGTGCTTACGATCCAAAAGGCAGTCGAAGTGATGATATCCTCCCAGAAAAGGGAACAATCGTTAAACATTCGGACAATCAAGCAACATTAAAGGCGCTACAGTTCGTTATTATCAAGTCGAAGACAGTGAATAACAGCCTAGCAGCTCTACAAGCACTGTTCTAGGAAATGAAATAGCAGACGGACTAGCCAAACAGGGGGCTAGACTCAAACGAGGGACAGCCCAAGTGCTGCCGACACCAATACAAAATGCAAAAAGATGCTGGACGACAGAATCTACGAAAAAGCCAACGCTAACTGACTTAACACAAACGACTCCAGAGTAACGAGAATTTTTAGGAGGTCTTATGACAGAAGGAAAACCAAAACTTCTTAAGGCTACCCAAAAGTCAGTGCGTACTATTAGTGGGCATACTAACGAACCACTAACGGGAACACGGGTACAGAGTAAAGCTACTATACTCGTACTACTATAAGTAACGAGGACTGCAGGAATTGCCAGATACCAAACACGAAGAAAACTCTAATGCACCTTATATGCGAATGTCCTCCACTTGCAAGAAGAAGATACGTTGCAAATGGGACAGCTGGAGGACACACTGTGAGGGCATCCAGGCGCTGAAGCCTGAAGCGGCTCGCATTCACAACGCTCAATTTAAGGAGCATTCTAACGGCATCGTTCAACTTAAGAATCAGAACGGATCCTTCACTGAGGGTCCAGAAAAAACTCTGGAGTTTTTCATACATATAGGTACACATTTTTCGCATTTAGTCCATGCTGAACCCTATGTTTCTCTTTCATCAGCTTTCGTTTAATCGGTTAAGTAGCCTCTTCGGAGTTAGTTTTCGATAGAGAAAAGGTCAAATGGGCCGTGAAGTCCTTTGAACCTTTTAAGGCGGTGGATGGCATTTTTCCTGCTCTATTACACAACCTTGATTTCATTATAGCCCCTTTGATTGACGTGTATAAAACCAGCTACTCCTTGAGCTATGGAGGCCCGTGAATTATTCATTTATTCCAAAAAACGGGAGGAGGAGGAGGAGCAACCGCAAGACAGGTACAGCTGTATATCCAGATCACTCGGGCTCAGAAATATACCTAAAGCAAAAATCATGTGGATCGACGCCCCCGAGTCAAATCTACTCATCGCTGATCATCTTAATTTGTGTTAACGCTGTTAAGGGCTGTACTCAGGGTGGGGTTCTTTCCTCACTTTTTTGGTCACTTGTCGTAGATGAGTTACACGGCAGGCTCTGCGATTTTGATTCTTGTGCTATGAAACGACCGTCACGGAGGTGATAGGTGCATCACTCGACCTAGACCTTCGCTGGTGCACTGAAGTTGGCCCGCGTGTTAATTCTCAAAAAGAAGCATTCTTAGTTTCATCCACTCGGAGGAGATATTTTAGTTTAAGCTCGGCCAGTCTAGGTAGGACGGCACTTGAGTTCGCCATTGTAGTCAAGTGTCTCGGCCTCACGTTCGACTGGAGCAAACACGTCGAAACAGTTATTAGTAAGGGTACTCGGATTATGAGGGCTTGCAGGTCTCTCTTTGGAAAAACCTCTGGTCTCACCTCCTAAGATGACTGAGTGGTTGTATTTGATGTTGGTACCACCAGTTGTGACATGTCTCTCTTTCTCTAATTGCCTTGACCCCTCCAGAGGCATGGGTGCGTCAACATCTCTAGAATTTCTATGCCTTGTTGACGTTTCAATAGCCGTCTTTATGCTGACAAGCTCGGAGTACTGTGAGAGGTACAGGCAGTTTTTGATCGCGCGGAGATTTGATCTCCGAGCTCTAGATTAGCATCGTAGAGCGGTGACCGAACGATCATGACCACCGAGCGACGACAAGTATGACATGTGGTACGCTAGTATGGTGGCCAAAAACGCAGCAGAATTGCACCATAGAGTTGTGTACCAAATTACAACGTGTTACCTGCCTTGGTATGGCAGGATAATTTCGTTCATGTCCAACATCGACATAGAGGCGGTTATTGGAATTACTCGGCCGCATATTTTTATTTGGGTATCTGCGGCTCTAAGCGCTATTAGAGTGCATCAAACTTATGATGCTCATGTGTGCAATCAGGGTCACATGAGCATTCTGGTTTGGACTTCTGGCATGCAGGTATGCTCGAGATTTGAATACATAACTACAGAACTTTATTTTGGTAGGAAATTTTCGGTCCCTACTCCATGCCGTTCTCAATAGGATATTGGCAATATTTGTCTTGATCCCAGGTGTATCATGGTTTACCCATGGGTCAAGAACTAGACAAGGAGTTGGTGCTGGGATCTTTGGACCGCGCACCAGGATCTCAATCGCTGTGAGCATTTGGCACCGCGTATTCCAAGCCGAGATTCATTCAACTGAGGCTTGCGCCAGAGTAATTTTCCAAAGGAAGCTCACTGGTGCAAACATGGATATCTGCTCTGACAGTCAGGCTTAATTGCTGCCTGACTGTCAGAGCAGCCTCTTGATTCACACAAGTTCTCGTCGAAACTAGTGAAAAAGTATTTTGATACTCTACAGTGTCTTGCAAACATAAACCGTGTCATTCTATGTTGGGTACCTGGGCATCGCGACATCCATGGCAACGAAGCGGCTGATGAACTGGCTAGACAAGGCTCGTCAGCAAAATTTTTAAAACCTAAACTCTACTTCGGTCTGAGCTGGACCTAGTGAGGATATAGTCTGTGGACGAAAGGTTGCGGTACTGGGATAATCTCACAGGACTGCGGCAATCCAAAGATCTCATTGATCGCTACAGTCACAAAGAAACTAGTGGTATGGGAAGAGCGGACCTGAGGTTAATCGTTGGTTACTTCACGAGACACCACTGGGAGAGACATCATCTAAACAAAATGGGTTTGTCCAGTCCGACGGAATGCCGGCTTGAGGACATTGACAAGACTGAACACATTCTCTGCGAATGACCGGCGATGGCTCGCTCCAGGCTTACGTTTCTTGGAGATTCAATAGCGAGCTCCGCTGTCATTAAGAGTACTTCTAAAAAGGACCTATTCGCCTTCATCAGGCTGATTGAGGGTCTTTTGAATTAGTGAAGGCTATGGCACAGTAAATCTCTTGGTCGCAGCGCCTACCAGATAGGTATCTTAGACTGCCCTTATCTATTATTATTATCCGGAAAAAACAAAGGAGTTGGATAGACCTTAACATCTTATCTACAACATTTTGACTAAGCTGACTATGCTACGCCTACCCTCCCACAAAATCATGGATCTAATCGCAATGGTTTTAGATCTCGAGATGGAGAAAAGCACGGATGGGCTAAATGATTACACCAACAACACTAAGGTTCATAGCCGCCGTTGCCGAAAAGAAGAAATCCAACTTTTCCAATCAGTACCAATCGGCTGATTGAGGAGAAATCTATCGCATTCTCCTCAATCAGTCCATTGATACCGATAGAAGAAGTTGAATTTCAAAATGAAAACTCCTTTTGTTGTTATTGCTTGTTTACCATATAAGGCAGAGCCCTAGCATTTTTACACTCCAAAGTCGATCGTCGCACTTCATTTCGTGCATCTCACTGTCATTCCCTAGAGAGTCAACAGCAGCGGGCACATAAAGGCACGTAATTAGTATCATTTTCTTCCTGGGATGATTATTTTATTTTCCGATATTTATCAATCAGTTTGTGAGATCAAAATAGTAGCTTTTTTAAATATACATATAAGCGATATCTCCAAAAATGTTGGCCATACAGAGAAAGTGATGATACCACTTTTAATGCATTTTTTTGTGATCTTTCATTCCGTATCAGAAAATATTGGGCAAGGACTAACCATTTTCGATTTTATTAAAAAAAATTTTTTTATAACAATTAGTTCGAGTAGACACTTTCATTTGACAGGACTAGTAGGTCATGGTGTTCTAAAATGTGCTGATTTTTGTTCGTCGAAGAAGTGAAACCAGCGCTTAAAGCACTGTGATTCTTTGAATAGTTTCCCTCACGTCTCGCTAGAATCTCATCTGCCTCGACTCACTGTCTCACTGCAACGAGTGGAAGCAGGCGTAATTCATGCGAAACCAAAAGAATCTATTCAAGAATTACTAGGCGTTAGTACGCACTGGGACTCTTGAATAGATTCTTTTGCGTCTTGCCAGAATCTTGCCTGCCGCGATTCATTGCAAGATGCAGAGAATACATACAAAACTCACGGCAATAACGAGTCGAGGCTGGCGAGATGCCAAAGAGTCTATTCAAGTGAATCCCAGTGCGTACTAGGCGGGCGTAAGGTATGCTCGCGGTACATCTATCATCTAATGTGGTGCCGGCATATCCACTTTGCTCGTGATTCGGCGAGTCCCGCATAATGTGGTGCCGGCATAAAGGCCAAACCTTTGACCATTACTGTAATCCAGCCTCGATTTCAGGACTTCACTAGGATATCAAGAAAATTAATTTTTTTTTTCATCGACATTGCTTTGCGTCATTCAACACTTCATTATTGAACGTGGTTGTTATGATTTACAATGTGCATGCACATGATGTTTATTTTGCAAACAGTGGTTCTATCCAAAAATCGAAAACCTTTACCGAAATGCTTTCGGTTATGGATTTTTCTTGAGATATGTTGGCCACATTACAAAACCATTTAATATTCGGTGTTGAGATATTTGCAACACAATTAGTCAGATAACTACGTAATTGGTCTTCCTCACTGATACCAGAAAATATAAATATCTCAATGTATGTAAGCTCGAGATTTCATCTTATACACGTTCATCAGGGAGGTTTTATTTTATCAAATAAATGCTAATAAAAAAATATTTGTAGGCTTTTAACAAATCTATCAAATACTTAACCATTTAACTAACACACAGAACTAGTGTTAACTTCAATATATCCGTCTTTTAGGAGAATTTGTTCCGACACAGATCAATGTTATTATTACTAAGATAAATAAATTTTAAGTCAGGAGTGGGTAATTGAAAAGAAAAGTAAACAATATACCCTATACTATAAGTCTAGGGTATAAAAATAATGAGGAAATGGAAAGCAAATCAAGGTAAAACAGAGATAAGCAAATAGAGAGATAGACACGAGAAGATAGATTTCCTAAACAATAATAAACTAAAAAATATTTGTAGGTTTTTATGATTTACTAATACTGACTCCGGGATTATTTGGTAGGTGGTTTTTGTTTTCGGTTTAATCGATTTTGTAAGGTACAAGAATAACTGAACACTTTCAAATTCAAATTGCAGTTGATTCCAGGTTTTCGTTTTTTCAACACATATGTTATTTTTATAGTACAGTGCAACTAAAGAAAAAGAAGTCTGTGACAAGCATTGAAATTGTGTGGACAAATTTTAAGCATCCTTTTTGTAAAGATTCCAATTAATGTGGTATTTGCTGATAAAACAATTATTTAATAATTAGAATATGAAAAAAAAACCGGCTATCACAAGCACAGAAAAATGCGAGCAGGCACGAGCATTCTAGTTTTGACAAAGATAGTAAAACAAAAGCTCTGAAATTAGGAATATTTTTTTAGTTTCACTAAAGACTATTTTTTTATAATTACATATTTGTTTATTGCTATATTAAATATTCCTAATTGTTGAGAATGTAACACGATATTTAAATACGACTGGCACTATCTGCAACAGGAAGAGTTGATCATTGAGAAAAAAAGAAATCCATAACTGCTGTTCCCAATGATGTATAATAATTTCGGAAAGGATTTTCGTACTGATTTTTAGATTTCGAGTTTTTTTTATAAAGGAGGTCAATTAAAGAAATTAGGTTCACGACCAGGTCAATGAAAACAAACATTGTTTCTGCCTTCGCAAGGCTGGCCAGTAACGTGTGCTTTGTGTGGGACACTCTACTATAATGATCGACCTGGCTAACCCCAAGAAAAAGGACTACATTCATTCATTCCTCCAAAATATCATTTCGGCAGCAACTTCACTAGTCCAATGCTGTCGAGGAATCTATGGACGATATGCACTTGACCATCCAATCCAAGGCCATCTGTGCAGATGGCTCGAGGACCGACGCAAGGGTAGGGGTATGCGTTTACTCGGAAGGATTAAGGATTAATTTTTTATTCCATCTTCCCGACTATGGCAGTGTCGGTGATCTCCGAAGTCCTGTTTTGGCTGGCCAGTTATGTCGTTACGGTGAGGAACATCACTTTTTATATGGACAGTCAGGCGGCGATACGCTCACTCGAATTCGTCTTGACGGCCAAACCTGTTCTGTTCTAAGATTTCAAGACCCGTTTTAAGTTTTTATGATAACCGGATCATTAAAAAAAAACCATAGCTCATGGTTAACAAAACAGAGTTAAAACGGATTTATTGAACACTGACTCATTACAAAACGAGTACTCAAAAACCGACTCGTTAAAAACTGACCAGCTCATGGTTAAAAAAAAACGAGTTAAAAACAGACTCATTAATTAAAAACCGTTTAGAAAATCGAATATTTTTTTGTGTGGTGCAGCACGGAGTTATTCAAGGACGGGCTTTTGATTTGAGTGTGATTTGGTATGGGGTATGCTCACACATTTGGTCGTCAAGAGACTTGCGTTTAAAGTTAAATAGATTTGAACATCATACCCGTTGCGCCATCTGGACTACCATGTGCCATTCATCATGTGCAAATTGACGATTAAGATCGCTGTTGTGAACAGGACTAATATAACATGGCTCAGTGGCAACACATGTTAAACAACGAGGAAGATTAGGCCGACATTTGATCCCAGCCGCTTTGCAATACTGTTGCCCCTGAACAGGAAGCATGTTGGCAGGGTCGTAGAGGTTATCACGGGACACTGCCCAATCGGTGAGCTCGCCTGAAGGCTTCGTATTACAATGACTTCTGCAGGAGTTGTGGAGATGTGGATGAAGAGGAGAGCGTTCTCCACCTTCTCTGTCAATAATCGTCCATGTGGTTATTTTGCTTTGGAGAATTTCACTTTTACAATTCTTCATATTTCCAAACTCTTTTTTTTATTTAAGACACGGCGAAGACAAGCAACTAAAAAAAAACCCGAGAGGGCTATTGTTTAAAAACACGGGATCTAATATATGCAGAAATTGGGGTCGGGTTATGAGTCAATGCCGAATTGAATTGTGTAAATATTTCTTAATGAAAATTTAAAAAAAGAAAGGAAATATGGGCACCATTTTGATTTGAACTTGGTGCATTCTGCTCCCATGTCCGATATACGAGCGTGGGGTAATAAGCTTCTCGGTAATCATATAAAGAAACTTTTCGTGTTATTTTACAAACGAAATAGTTCTAAATATATTTACGATATTAAAATTTTTTACAGTACAAATATGACTTATTTTACTGCTTCTGTCACTGTAAACAAATCTGGAAGCAATTTCAACCGATCGGCCAGGTAGATCATGTAGTTTTCAGAAAAAGACTATCGCGTTGCATTCTCAAATCACATAAACTACAATAAAATAATCAAGCACGTTTTCAGCTGAATTACAAACGAAAAGCAATTAAATATTTGTTAAACATAGTAGACAAACATACATACATACAACAGACGACAGCAACATATTCTTTCTTTTACATTGGTTCTTTTAGGAGAATTTAAGCAACATATAATTTGGAATTAAAACAACCAAAAAGTGAATGTGTAGTGTAATTTTGTGCGATATATTTTTCATTATACATATTTGATATAATTCACGAGTTCTTGATATATCAGATCAGGCATTGAATTTAAAAATTCAATACAGTTTTTTTTTCTAATTTTCAAGTTCAAATTAATTTTCCGACTCGAATTAATTTTTCTTCTGTGGCTTTAGGTCTTTACAATATTACCCTTAATCTAAAAAAAGGTAAAAATGGCAGGCGCTATATGTCAAAGAGGTGACTTTACTTCTGTTTAAAGGCGGGGAATAAATTAAAATTGGTAGTACGGCCATTAATTTTGTTTATTTTCTACCATTTTTTGTAAGGTGTTCTTACCAGCGCTGGGAAAACCAAGCATCAAAAGCTAAGTGGGCCTGATGGTATCATTTCGGCAGGTATACAACATGCTTTAGACCTTCTTGCTCCTTGGGTCGAAGCTATAGTCAAGTTAGGTCCAGACATGCCTAATCTATTCGTCAAATATGGACGGAGGTGACTTTCAGGTCTACATTACCAAGACGGGCAAGAGCTCCCACGTTCGTCTAAAGGACTTTAGAGTCATTAGCCTATCGGTGGTACTTCTAAAGATGCTGGAGAACTGTATCATTCACACAGCATGCCTATTGTAATCTATGGATACACTCTCTCATTGGCACATTGAAAAATCCTTGCTTTTCAAGGAGTACACAATGGCAACTTTCCTGGATATCGAGGGTGCCTTTAATGTCTATCCGGAGGCAATTACGGGCGCTCTCTTAGGTAGACCTTGATCTGGTTGAATTAATTCACCTGATGTTAATGATCAGGGCAATCTCCTCCAATTTAGAGACATCCTCTGAACGCAGAACTGTATGTACGGGTACTCCGTAAGAGGGTGTGCTTTTCCCGCTGCTATGGAACATAGTGGTCAAAAGGCTGCTGTTGGACCTATAGCAGGCGGGTTGCAAGGTGACGGCATACGCGGATGATATCGGTATTGCCATCTCTGGAAAGTTCCTAAATACTCTTAGTGAGGTAACACAATATGCCCTATTTTGGCGAACTGGACCAAAAATTGCGGTCTCAGTGCTAATCCGAGCAAAACCGAGCTTGTTCTATTTACTAGGAAACATCAGGTGCCTTCTATTGAACCACCTGTATTGGAGGGAGTGAGACTATCCTTCGTGGGTAAGGCGAGTTTCCTAGCTTTTATACTTGATAGAAAGCTAAACTGGATACAAAGTATCCTAGAACGTGCCAACAAAGCAACTATAGCACTCTACTGGCCATTGGTAGGAAGTGGGGTCTGCAACTTCGTTCCATGTGGCCCAGTTGACAATTCGTTTACATAAACTAGTTACGGAGAATACAGCATGCACCTCCAAGAGTAGACTTTCTCCAAACATATTTGGGCACAAAAAACTTAATCCTATGACAGTATTCTAACGCTATATTCTGTCATTATTTACGTGTATAAAAGGATACTATTTTTGTTTCCCCGAAATTAACTATTCATTGTATAATAGCAATAATACTTCAACGCAGATCTTTGATATATCAATAACTAGCTGTGTATTTGGCCAAATTGTTCACTCAAAATTAAAAAAATACCTATCAGAACATAAAAATTGAAAAAAATTAGAAATGTCTCTTCTTTTGTAGAATTCGGAAGATTTATTCAATTGACGAAGGAAGGACAAAAGAAAATACATTTACATAAAAAAATTAAACTTTTCATTTAATCTTAATTTCTTTCCGAAATTCCACATTAGAAATCACTAAACAAAGTGTGGAAGTGACAATGTAAAATTTATTCGTAAATGTGTTATAACTTTTAAAAGAAACCCTCTTAGGTCAGTCAATGAAGACAAACCGAATGAGACAAATATAGAAGTTTTGAAACTTGGCATGATTGTTGGTTGGTACCATAGAAGTACGTCATAATAAAAATCACTGCTGACAGGAGGGTGAACTAGAGCCGTGGAACAAATGATAGAATATTCTTTTGACATTATCTCACTTGAAGTGAGATAATGGCAAAAACTACTCAAGATACGCGAAAAATGGTTAGGATTGATAATTTTGGAGATATGAGCAAAGAACTTGAAAAAAAAATCTCTTTCAATCTGCTCCGCCGCGCTAGCGCCAAATGGTAGCGGCGATTTTTAATACGATGTACTCGTAGTGTCTGTTGCCAAGTATCCAAAATTTTTGATTTTTTTTCCATCGATCACTATAATTGTGGCTTCATTAACTGACCTATATTTCAATATTCGAATTCAATCTGGCACAATATCTATGTTTATTTATGTGCATGATCCGAATATTCAGCGGGTCAAAAACAAAAAAAAAATGTGTGCGTTATGAAATATATGCAGTAGTTTATCTCTAGATATTTCAATGGCGATACATACCTTCATCATTAGTAAAAGAGTATTAAATACAATTAACATCATTATAAAATATTCGAATGGTGTTGATACAACAATTCTCCATACTTTATATTTAAAGCTATTACGATCTTTCGGCATATATCGTTCTAATGGTCGTGCACCTATTGTAAAATCTATACATGATTTCTGCAAAAGGAATTCGAAGAAAAAGTTAAAATTTAAATCAAATCAAATGAAGGGCATATTTGCAAAAAAAAATCAACTTAAGTTATAGGCTGTAATTTGATTTAATTAATTAATATTCGTACTTGATTTTTATCGATTTCACCGTCTTGTAATTCGGCTTCGCCCTGTTCTTGAAATGTAATAATAATCAAGGCCACGAAAATGTTAACGAAGAAGAATGGAAACACTACGAAGTAGACAATATAAAATAAGGACATTTCAATACGGAAATTCTGTATTGGACCCTTATTCTCATATGTGGCGGCCATTGAATTTTGAAGGACCCTGTTGAAAGACAGAAGAGAGAGAAAATGGCAGTTAACTAAATGTTTATAATTAAGGAATCATACAGTAATATTCAATTCTCAATATAAATTAATTTTTAATTTTTAGCATTTTTAATTTTAGAATATTTTTTTTCGGTAACATGAATTTTATTTTAATTAGTAATTTTTTGTTTTATAATATTAATTAACTACTAATAAAATATATAAAATATATATATAACATACAACATACAGTGAAACCCCGATTAACCGAACCAAGGAGGGCGGCGTCATTTCACAAAACGAAATTTTTCACACGTACTTTCGGGAGACCGGGGAGGAAAATAAAGTGGTTCGCGATTCCAGAATGTTATTTTACAACATACCGTAGCATACCGATTAACCGAACCAAGAGGGCCGCGTGGCGTCATTTCAGACAACGAAACTAGACACGAGTGTATTTGGTATATAGGATGGTTAGCGACTGCATAATGTTTTTACATACAGTAAAATCCAATTAAAACCCGTCCAACCCGAACTTGAACACGAACATGGTACAAGTGACCAATTTTCTTCAAATTTGTGAGATGCGTGTCTATGTGTGTCTTCTATCATTTGGAAAACACTTGGACCATGTTCGTATTCGACAGTGTGTGGCCAGGCTAATCACACTAAGGAGATCAGCGTCATCTCGGTTTACGAAATTTACGGACAATCCGTGGAAACTATAGGTATTTACCTATTTATCTGTCTATATAAAACTGGACTGCATGTTTGTTAGTTTTTCGCGGTCAAACGGCTCGATCGATTTCAATGAAAATTTAATAAACATATCCATTATGATCCAAAAAAGGATCCAGTTTTTTGAATTTTTCGACTTGTCCGCAGTACCAATCCCGACATGGGTACGAATGAGCGTCATAAAAGTAATCTCCAAAAAGACCGAGTTTAATGTCAAAATATTGGTTTCAAGCGTCGGTGAGATGACTGGTGGCACTCCCAAAGCTTACCCCTCCACTCCGTCTGCTAATTGACTGTGTATAAAATGGCAAAATTGACCCAGGTGTGTGTCAAGTCAATATTATTCGGGTCGCTAAAATGTATGGTGACACTACCCAAAACATCCCCCCCCCCCCCCCACCCTCCGCAACTGATTGACAGTGAAAAATAATTACCAAAATCACAGAAATTAGTATCAAAACCATTAATTTTTGCGGTCGCTGCGAAGAATGGTGCCCCCTTCCTCAACTCCTACTCTCTTCTTCCTCCGGAAATGAGTGAAAGAGGAACAAATTTCCAAAATTACAAAGATAAGTGTCCATTTAACAGTTTTCGAGATACGAGTAGAAGTACGGTGATATTCAAAAAAAAAAAAAAAAAAAAAACAAAAATGTTAAAAATAATAATACGATCACAGGGACGAAGTAGCGCGATGGATGAGGGCACCCATACGGGCAGAATCAGCAGAGGAATGTTAACGGCGTGTTGGAAGTATTCGCTGCAGAGTTGCTGAAACACCGCATATATGCAAGGCGCGCAACCAAGGGGCGAAAAATGGAATGACTACTGCGAGAAACGCTGGATCAGTTCCGAGACAAAATCAACTGAGAGATTTAGTGGTTCCAGTATGACAAAATTTTTTTAGATTGCAGCGTCCGTTCAAGCGTTTCAATTGAGAAGGGCGAAAAAGTGTGCGGATATGTTTTGAAATTCGAAAAAGGAACGCTCGGAATTTGCTGTTCAAACGTAAAAATTCAACTGCCCCCTATCATGGAGCCATCAAAAGCATTTTGAAAATATGTTGGAGGAGATCCCCTATAAAAATATTTCCTCCAAATTTCGGGAAGTACAAAGCTTGGTTCCAAATGACATCGTTCGGAGCAAAAAGAGTTGTTAACGGGGGTAGATTTATGACAACGTTTAAAGTACAGGGTCAGATATACCATCAAGTTGGCTCACTTCTTGCACTCCCCGATCATGATTACAAGTTCTTGCAAATTTATTTCATGGGCAACGAAGAACATAGCAAGTGGATCAGCGTTTGCAAAACATTCTCGGTGCAAATTATAAATTGAGACTGATCCCCGAAGACATTAATAAGCGGAAAATGTATTGATACGAGTATTCTGAACCACATTGGATCGAGTTGCAACGGGGGACAAGCAAATTCAAATAAGAGCCGATATGATACTAAGTAAACCCGGGGGTGAATGAGAGTGAAAAAAAATTTCGAAAATGACGGAAATTAAACCAATGGTTTCGGGGTCGCTGGGACGAATGTTGGCGCTACCAAAGCCCCCTCCTCCGGAGTGAATGACGTTGAACAAACGACTACACACATGGGCCCACTACTGGGTCCGTTGTAATACCGCCAGGACTGCTTCCCCTCACAGTGGTCTCGGTCTTGGAAAAAAAACAGAAAAAAACTGTACCGCAAATTTTGGTACAATTGGTCACCCTAGTTATGACATAAGAAACGAATACGAGTATACTGATGTCTAAAAAAAAGCTATACTTACTGCGGCCAGCCTTCACCAGTCTGTACAGCGAATAACGTCAGCATAGCTGTCGCTACATTATCATAGTGAAAACTTTGCGTTCTCCACACTCTTGCCTCCTTTTTCGGCAATAGACTACCCTCCTCGAATTTAAAATAAGAACCCCTGAAAGATTGAAAAAACATTTTTATATGAATACACCTCATAAATATGTTAATATTTTTAAAAGATTAGGAATTTTTCAAATGAACTTACTGGCACTCTTCGGCAGTATGTTTACTGTCGTCCGAACAATAGAAAAATTTTCCATTGAACAATTGTACAGCGATTACAGCGAAAATAAATTGAAATAGTATATACACGATTAAAATATTTATAACGTTTTTCAATGAGTTCACCACACAATCGAACACAGCTTTTAATTTTGGAACACGTTTTATTGTTTTCAATGGACGCAATACACGAAGCACCCGTAACGATTTGATTGTTGATAAATTTTGTCCTGCGCTGCTACCACTGTAAAATTGAGAAAAAAATGAAGAAATTAAGTATTTAACCAAAACACGTAATTTTAGATACATTTTTTTCCTTGAAACCAAGACCAAGAGAACATAATTATTCGTAAATATAGGCAACCCATATCGTGCCTTTCGTCAGCAAATAAAAAGGGCGGCTATAAGTCTGAAGCACGAATGTGTTCCCTCAAAATATTTAAAAAATAACAGACATTTCTAAAAAAAACTCTACCATAATCTTAAAAAGGTCCTGCACCTTATGCGAGTAGTGCGGTTGCAAGGAAACCAGATAACCGATATTATTATCAGCTAGTATCAGGAATAAAAGGGAAGATTTTACCAGGAAAGGCATCTTTAAATTCTAGGACATAAGACTCATACATTTAAGGCTCAAACAGACAGAACGCGTTATAACGCGACGTTCATGGAACGCCCCTCAACGCGGCGTTCGGCGATATTGGCTACGTCACACACGCAGCGTTATCTGGGTGGGCGATCCAGTTCTGTGGTTGAGTTTGTACAGCAATCATGAGTAGTTCTGATGAGGAGAACGCCGGTAACGCGCGTTACTTTTGTAATTTTGTACAACCCGAAAAGTTAACGTCGCGTTAACGTCGCGTTCCGAAAGGTAACGCTGAGTGATAACGCCACGTGTGTGGCAGGGATGATGCAATGCAGTGCAATACAACCGTACCGCCGTAACACGACGGTACAGGAACGCCGAACGTCGCGTTATAACGCGTTCTGTGTGGCTGAACCTTTATAGTATGTATCCATTAATCAACTTACCTCATATCGAAACCAAAACTAACAGCAGCGCATATTACAACAACTGCATCCATTATATTCCAGAATTCTCTTAAATAGCTGCCCGGATGTAAAATTATACCTAAATCTACAATTTTTAGTAACATTTCGATCGTAAAGACACCGGTAAATGCGTAATCGAAATAGTTTAGCACTTTGTTACGGAAGGATTCTTCTTCGACAGGATCTTCAGCTGCCAAAGCAATTGATGATAATGAAATTACGACCATTATAAAAAAATCGAAATATCGTAAATTAACCACCCAATGTGCACCGCGGCGTATTCTGCAAAGAGAAAAAAGTAAAACAAATTGTAAAGATTACCTTTTTTTTTCAGGAAAAATATTTTATTTTTAAAGAAAAAACAAACAAAATTAAATAATAAAAAAAAAAAAAATTAATGATGAATAATATAACTTTTTTTTAAATATTTCAAATATTTTATAATGTATAATATTGTTATAATATTCAAATTTATATTTGTTAAAATATATTTTTCATAAATATAAGAACTTAATTTTATTTATTAATATTATTAAATAAAAACAAATGTAAATTTGCGTGTTTGAAAAATTTGAGAATTAAAAAAAAAATCGGTAACGATAATATATAAAAAAAAAACAGATTAGAATATAGTGGACCCCGCTTATTGTGATTGCAATAATGTTATCAACCGTTTATTGTCATCAAAATTTGGAAACCAAACCAGTCTCATGACAATGCATACTAAATGCATGGCTTATTGTAATGGATATTCCGGTTAATGTTATAGACTCGCTTATGCTAAAGTTCAAAAACTTGAACTGAAACGGAAAACGAAATTCGAGCAATTAATTGTGTTAATATTAGACTTGTACGTTGTGTTCTTCTCTTAGATAATTTGGCGCCCATTGTTTTTTAGTTTCGCAGTCAATCGCCCGTTTCCTCAACATCCTGTTAAACTGCTTGTTAACTAACAGGGACATGAGCTTATCCAATCTATGCTGTTAATTGCCTTGACCCCTCCAGGGGCATTAGTGCGTAAACATCTCTAGCATTTCTATGCCTTGGTGACGTTTCGATAGCATATCTAGTTTTCGGAAGTGCAATTGCTAGCATCCACCTCCTAAACCTCCAATCCATACTGCCCGTTGAATATTTACATTTTCTCATACGTCGGTTAAATTTCAATCCATGTGTGTAACGTATCTCAAAGATCAAATTATAGCAAAATCCACTGATTTTCTTGGCAGAATTCTATCGTCCACTTTCTATTCTATATCAGTACGGTTTCTCAGCATAATCATTTGCGGCAGACTTTGTTCCAAACTCTCTTCTTTAGAATTAATTTCAAGGAACTCTGTTCTTTATGGCCTGTTTCGTTGTTTTATTTGAATTTGCAAAAGTGAACAATTTTAGCTGTCGAAATTCCAGCATCCGGTATATAAACTTTCAACCGGAAACCAGGGGTTGGTTTTTGTTCGGAGGATACGGGACGGTTAGCGTTTATCCGATTAATAACGCTAAATGGCAGTTTATTGTTTAGGTGAATTTTAATCGGACATTGAGCAACCGGCCCAATGTAGTAAATCCGCTGGTGCCTGATGCATTCTGTCCCGTTTTGTTAGAACGGTACCAACAATTTTGATTGAAGAAAACATTGAACTCAAATTGAAATTTGAAGATCAATATGTAATTTCACAGTCAATGATAAGCTTGGTCTTACATTACATTTAGATCCCTTAGTGATCAATAGACATCTGGTTTTTAGGCAAATGCCTATTTTTGTCTAAAATGTACTAAACTGGGAGTTAGTGCCTAAATTTGCCTATTTTCTGACAGTCACTTCGTGACTTCCCAACCAAGTCAGAGCCTCACAAATCGCCGAAACGTTTTCTTTTTCCCAGGTCCAGAAGTAATTTATTGACGACCAGATTCCAAAGAAGAGGAGACATATCGCCTTAGGGAGTCCCCATATAAAAGGGCTACTTACAGATGATGTGCCCAGAGTGAGGCGAATATGCCTCAATATTTGCAACTTATTTATAAGTTTACAGAGCGACTTTCCGACGTGTAACCTCAAGAGTGCCTCAACAACCACTCTGGGTCTTAGATTGTTGAACGCGCCCTTGATATCCAGAAAGACAGGCATATTGAATTCCTTGTGATCGAAAGATTTTTCAATAAGGCTGAAAAGAGAGTGTAGAGCCGTATCCACTGATATGCCCTCTTCCGTGAGCAAGCTTTAGTGGGAGTTAAGGTTCGAAAGTGGAAATTTGAACTATGAGTGATTTTCAAAGTTCAAATTCGATTTCGATCGGATAAATCGCGAATTGGCATTATATTACATTCAGCTCTAAATTGACAAAATTCACTGTCAAGCTTGGCTTTCCTCTTGGCGCCCTAAGGGCGGTAAGGCGCCTGTTTCGCCTTAGCCTTTGACCGGCGCTAATGATCAGAAACAAATTTCCCGTAGTTAATTCTCTGATTTCCGACATCAAGCTCTCTCTTCTCTAATTTCCCATGATGACTGTTGAGAAGCGTTCACGTGAAAAATACTCATGTAATTTTCCCTGCCCATTCTGCTCAAAATCACATTCGTAATCATAAGTGTCCGGTGTATTCGTTTCGTTTTTCTGTGTGGTATATATAGATTTTATATAGAAAATCACCGGAAAATTACGAATGCGATCTAAAGCCTTAGCAATAGCATAGGCAGGGAAAGCTCCGTGAGCACGTTTCACGTGAACGTTTTTCTTGACCGGCTGAATATTCCGCGAGCCTGGTGGGAATATGAACTCTGGGGGCGTTCTTTTGCGTATCTATAAAGGGTAGGGTAGCGAACACACTTTACACAAACGACAAGTCGGTTGTAGTTTGTGTAATACATGTTTGTTACCCTACACCACACTGGATGGATACCATTGCTTCAAGATGCAGACGAAAAGATCAGAAGTGCAATGGGAGCAGTCGGAGAGAAGGTACGGCGAAACTGAAAGAGTGTGACTAAAAAAAAAATCAGGGATTTGTGAAGATAAGAAGTGTTGTGAAGTTATTCTTAGGGGAAGGTGGGGAGATTTCCGACGAAATGCAAATGGAAGATGCAAGTCTAATTGAATTCTTTTGTTGGCTATTTCAGGTGCGCTAAACGTAAGTAGCATAAGAGCTAAATATCTAACTTAATATTTTTGAGGCCAATTTTAGCTGCCTAAAACCTTATTTTCCATAATCGTAACAGCTTATTTTAACAGCCTATTTTAAGCTAACCACGTTAGTGTATCGAGCCTGTAGATCCGATGTCCAATGATCAGTTTCAGTTGCCGCGCAGTGGTTCCCAGAGGAAGAAACGTTCACATGCTTCTCACGTCATGGCCATACACTGTCGAACAGAACTCGGACTCTTTCACGAATATGGTACAAGTGTCCTCCGAATGGCTCAAGATACACACACTTCACAAATATGAAGTTAATGTACCATGTTCGCGTTCGACCGTGTGTGGTCACACTAACGATAAAATAAATAAAGTCATTTGGAATATTCAAAGTAGGAGACTGAAGAGGTCGGAGGTGACATTGAAGAACCACCTACCGATGGTTGAATGTTTGATGTCTTCAACTCCAAATAAATGGTGTAACATGTTACATTCTACATGTTACGCTCCGTCCACTGATTTTCAAATTTGAATTTTCATGCGGCAGGGCGGCTTTGATACCGAGAACAAAGCTACAGATGGTGTAACATGTGTCCCCGAATCAGAAGTTTAGTTTAGATTTGATGACTTCAGTTTACTTTAAAATATAAAAAACTTTTGAAAAGCTATGTGTAAATGATGAAAAGCAATCCAAGTTGGATGAGTTTTGCAAATAAAACAACAAATAACACTAAATAAATGAGTTTTGTATTTAAATCTAATTAATTTTGGTGTTATCGACTTTTTGTTTGAATATTTTATCTAATTTGGGAGGAATTTCATGATTTTGATCGTTTTCGCAGTTTATTGTTATCACTTCTGTACAGTCCAAACATGATCACAATAAGCGAGGCCCCCTGCGATAGGAAAATAAATAAATTAAAAAATTCTAAAAATTAAAAATCCGCTCCGTTATGCTGTACATATTTAAAATATATGTGAGCTTTTTTCCTTCCCGAATGACATGCTTTTAGTCCTGGAATCATCCCCCCTCTCTGAAAACAACTATCCCCACCCACATTCTACTTACGGATTTGTTGGCGATAGGATGAACATTGATGAGTATGGCAACATGGGTTTCGGACCATCGGGAATATCGTCGTCGTCATTCTTTTTCTCCTCTTCTTTTTTACTTTTGCCACGTGATGGCGATGGTGGGGATACTTCGACACGTGGTGGTGAACCGTCAGTTACTTGTAACGCTTCCATCTCCTTTTCAAGCTCCTGCAATTGTTTCTCCTTGTCCTCTTCCACCTGTTCTTCTTCGGCAGCAGTTAGTTCTTGGGCATTCGCCAAATTATCGACGGCGATAGCCAAGAAGACGTTTAGCAGTGTATAGTTACCAAATAGCACCAGTACGATGAAATATCTAGACGGGGGGTATGTTGCGCATAATATAGATTTGTGTTGAGAAATTGCTGTCAATCTTCATTTCTTAAGTCGATTGTAATCGGTATTTATTAAAATTACGCGTTTCAAGAAATTTCGGTCAGGAACATTGACGACAATTTTACGCAGTTTAAGGACAAAAGACATATATGTGTTATTTAGACAGAGATATGTATTTAATTTTTAAATGCACCAACAATAAATTTTATTATGATTATAAAACCTATAATATCCAAATGAAATGAAAACGATTAACATAGTAAAAGAAGGCATAATTGATTACAGATTTCTACAAATAAAAATTAATGTATTACTATTTAAACGATACATTTAAACTTATATACTCGTATAGTATTGTATAGTAATGAAATATTCTTCATCTCCGAATATTCATATAGTACTCGTACAGGACGTGATGTCTCCGAGTTACAAAAAATCTTTCCAAAAAGCGATGCTTGCTTTCCGATCAAACTAATCATCAGAAGATTGGATTGGCCTTGTCTATCAATAGTCAGAAATCAAATTGTGCTCACTACTACTACAAATTTAGAAACATCCAGTTATGCCAAAAAGCGACAAACTTAAAAAAAATAGCTCAAAATCTTGTGAGTTGATAAAAGAGCTCAGTCATATTAATAAGTCGTACGATAGATAAAAGAGACTAGAGCTAGGGCCAGAAAAGCCACTTTTTTCATTCATACAGGGGTGTCCACGATGTCATTGGATTTCGTCCACTTCAAGCTATATCTTCATCTGCAGATTCGCTCCAGTCATCACATTTGTTTCCGCATGATGCATAATTTTCCGTCCGGATGGCACAACGGTTAGCGTTAACGTTGTTGTTCTGTTCACTGGGCCCCTGGTTCGATTCCTACTGAAAGCAGTAGTCTTTTCGATAAAAGGGGATTTACGTGTCGGACTAACAGCCAACTCATCTGTTAAATGAGTACCCATTTTGGGTACGATTGAGCGTGTTGATGATCACACATCTCTATTAACACCGTCATGATCTAGTGAACGAGATGATGTTAACTTATTTCGAGGTCTTGGTCTTAATTTGACTGTTGCGTTACTTATTTTCATCACTTTCCCTATCTCCGTTAGGCTGCTTTCACGGTAGCTACGTAACGCTATGCGATGTATGTATGTATTAACTCTAAGGCAGTGTCATACCATCTGCTCGACAGCCATCTGTCACATAAGGGCAAAGTGGACCCATGAAAGCCACTGCCCTCATTCCTTTGTGCTTTGCCGTTTGTGACTCAGAACTTCTTGAACGACAACTCTGTTAATTTGAATCCCTCCCATTCACTTGCTCCGTCACTCTCAGCAATTGATTTGCTCTTTAATTATATGAGAGTTGCGATGGCGTCTCATTTTGATATGGAATCTACGTTCAAATGGACAGAAGGGTCCTGGAATATCTCACTCAGGGATTGTTCCTTCCACATCCTGTTGCGGTACTAAATTTCGATTCATGGTACATCTCTAATCTCTCTAATTGCCTTGACCCCTCCAGTGGCATGGGCGCGTCAACATCTCTAGCATGTATATGCCTTGTTGACGTTTCAATAGCAAATCTACTTTTCGGAAGTGCAGTTGCTAGCATGCACCTCCTATCCGTGCCGTCTTTATACTGACAAGCTCGGAGCACTGTGAGAGTTCTATTAGTACTCAAAAACAGTTTTTGATCGCACCGAGATTTGATCTCCGAACTCTAGATTAGTATCGTAGAGCGGTGACCGAACGATCACGGCCACCGAGCGCGATATTTATGGTACATGATTGAGCAAGAATATTTTTGGTGAAGTACATGATTCACTTGGGGTTTGAGCTTTCTAGAAAGGAGTCCACTATCACAAGCAGCAGGCGTTCCATTGCAGTGACAGGAACACGAACGAGTGGCTGAATACGGATATTAACTATCCTAATTGGATAGTTTGGCGCGAATGACTTAAAGGAATCGGTTTTATCCGCTATTCCTGAAAATCAGGCAACCACCGCCGTCCAGGCGGCTTCGCCGTGTCATCACCAAAATGAAAGAATAATCTTTTAGTACAGATATAACCGATGCATCAAGATTTTTTGAGTCATTACGGTAGTCAATAGTTTACGTCCCAACTTAAACAAAGTGTTATTTCAAAATTAGCAATACCACTTCTTTAGTCAGCATCAATTATTGATTTCCGATGGTGTAGCTAATAGGGTAATAGTTTACCGGTCAATCGGCCAGACTTTAAACTCATGCAGCTTTTGTTAAAAGAATTAGTGTTTACTCAGACAGGTCGTCTCGTAATCGGCTCGTTTGCGATTCGAACTCCACTTTCCAAGCAGATCGATTCGCTTTCGTGCCGACCAATAGACAACCCGTGTGCGCATCTCCACACATTTGCTTGGGAAGTGGAGTTCAAATCGCAAATGAGCCGATTACGAGACGACCCGTATGATCAAACACTTAATGTATGACAAGCACATCTAGTGTATTAGGTGCTACAATTAGGTAAATTTTGTTTCAATTCTATGAAGATAATAGCCATATACCTCGCCCGAGGTGTTGATCCTCTTTCGCGAGGCAGTATTGGCTTTTCGGTATCAAGACCTTTCATTTGATATAATTTTTAGGGCAAGCCTCGATGAGGATACTTCATCAAACTCAAACAACACCTTTACGAGATCTGAGCCCCTGCCACCTAGCAAACTTTCACGAGGCAAGGTTGGTTTTTTGGAAAGAGGACGTCAAGACTTATTGACCAGAGACCTCGTCAAGACTTTTTACCAGACACTACGTTTAACATAAAGTAAGTTTGGGGTAGCATATCAACCTGCAAAAATGAGTTTATTCGTGTGCCCTCATTACTTCTTATGCCTCCCACTTCCGGTAAGATTTCGCGAGTAAGGATTGGTCTTTCGAAAAGAAAACATCAATACTTTTGATATGCCAGCTTATTTTACAGAAAAAGTAAACTATGTACGAGGCACGATCATACGATCACGCCCTGCCCAGCTATCTACACTTTTATGGATTTTTGATTGCAAGCCGTCATGAAAGTAGCGAAATTTGTATTGCGGAGCAGATGGTGGGGAAAGTCGAAAATTTATTCTACCTCGGAAACGTGGTTACAGCAGATCGCGGAACCAGTGAGTGAGCCAGTGAACCAGTGCCTACAGCACATCCTACACATACGCTGGCAGAAGGTCATTTCTAAGGACGACCTCCTTACTATTACTGGTCAGCACAGCATAGACACTTCCATTAAAAGGTGAAAGTGGCGATGTATAGGTCACACTCTCCGAAAAGGGCCGAACAACATTGCTCAACAGGCCCTTGATTGGAACCCGCAGGGAATCAACGCAAGTCGCCGTGCTGGACAACCTTAAAACACCTGGAGAAGATACTTAAGAGAGAGGGTTCCTCAATAGGCAAGTTGTGGAGTAAGCTGAAAGCGATGGCGATGAACAGGATGAGGTGGAAGGTAGACGTGGTTAATGCCCTATGCACCACAAGGGGTTGACAGGAACCAGAGAGAGAGATCAAAGCAACATATAGTAGGATATTATCGTCGTAACCGCCTGAACTGCAACCGTATGGACAGAAGACAACCTCCTCGTCGCTATCTAAGTAATATTGAAACGGATATCCAGCTTTTCAAGAGAGAAACATTTGGCGATACGAGTACTTCCTACAGAAATGCAATCGGCACGCCAAATAGGGAAGAAGTTTAGAAGTCAATCGAGAACTTAAAACCGAACCCAGTATTCTCAGCACGACCACCAAAAATATCTGCAAATGAAGTAAATCTACCGCGTGTAACAAGATCCGCATTTTATCAATTCAGGTCTGGATGATTCTCGCGACTATATTCGTACGTATCTCGTATTGACAGTTCAAAATATTTGTCCAGCGTGTGACGGCACCCCTCATGACACACTACATATTCAGCAGTCCAACTACACCCAAAGCGCTACCGAAGTGGCCATATTCCCAAGCCTTGATACTGACAACGTGGAAAATAATTTCTAATGTATGTATATATTAGACACACACACGAAAGTTGTCAAAACATCGCAACAACAACAACAGGTCTAGGTAGAAAGTCGTCGTGGTTAATGCCCTATGCCCCACAAGGGGTTAACAGAAACCAGAGAAAAACACTAAAAAAATTGCAAGGCCATTGATTTTTTTCATTTCTGGTAATGCCATAGCTCCGTTACTATTGATTCTAGAAGAAAAACGAATCAAATGAAATTTGTAGGAAATTTTGTGCTCTACAAAAATGGACCAAACCTATTTTGTGCTGAAATGGAATATAACTGAGTTATAGGCGAAAAACTGATAAAGGTGCCAATTTTTGGTGTCTTTCCAAGATGGCGGCGGGAGCACAAATTTTGATTTTTTGCTACCCCACCGACCTACACAACATTTCAAAAATTTTGAATTTTGATCTTTTGCACGCTAACTAACTGGCTTCTATTAATTAGCCTAATTCTGTGGGCTCCAAGGCATCTATAGTATGTACTTTGTTTCGACGAATTATAATACAAGGGTGGCATGTTAAATTACAATTTGAATGCAGAAAGATAGACAAAAGGAGGGTGAAACTTTAAATTCGACCTGCACTAATTCCATGTAGAAGTGGTCGGAAAAGAAAAATATCTACATATACTCAAAAAAAGTTAACAAGTGTAAGGGGCCGTAACTCACTCGTACAAAACACTCGTTTAGAATAAATAGGCACAGCAATCAATGGGAACAACGTTTATTTATTTGTTAATTTGCGATATAAACTAGACGCGTAGGTGGTCGGCTTACAACTAACTCAACAATTTGTTTTCCGGCAGCCTCTTTCTCTCTCTACGCCTTGTCGTTTTTGTGTGTGCCACTTGTTTTTTTTTTTTTTTTTTTTATTGTTTATGGAGTTGCCAACAATTCGGCCATCCTAACACTCAATCGTCCCGATTGACCTAATACTATTAAATTCTTTCGACCACGGTTTCATATTTGCCACTTCCCATACTCCCGTATAAGGTATCTGACTTAGCTGTAGGTTATCAGCATCCTTCACCAAGTATCTATCATTAGATAAAACTTTTGCAACGACATAAGGTCCTTTGTATTTGGGTGCAATTTTCTTACAGACTCCTGGAGTACTTATAAAATTTCTCACCAGCACATAATCACCCACTTTGTATACTTTATGAATCCTATTTCGATCTATCTTTTCCTTATTATATGCTTGATTCTTCCGAATATTTTCATCTGCCTTTTCCCTCAATTTTACCAAATTTCTCTCATTTACACTTTCATTAATCTCTTCTAGTTTCTCCTTTAAATAATCTATCACCACTCCTTTCTGCTGGACTCCAAATAGTAATTGACTCGCGGATATCCCTGTACTTTTGTGTATCGTATTATTCATCGCAAACTCAACATCTGGTAACACCCTGTCTAGCGAATAATTTATTCCAGCGCTCGTCATTTTTGCTATCATAGGTATCATAGTTCTATTGACCCTCTCAACTTGCCCATTGGCTTGTGGGGAGCCCGTAGCTATTTTAATGTGTTTGATATTTCGGCTATCAATAAAATCCGAAAAATCCTTTGAAGTAAATGCGCTTCCTCTATCAGAGATTAATACTTTTGGCCTACTATATGCATTAAAATAATCTTTCAAACAACTCAGTACTTCCTTCGTTCCAGTTGATCGAACTGCATACAACCTAGTGAATTTTGAAAACGCATCTATCACTAGAAAAACATATTTTTTCTTAGCCTTTTTCAGACTTATTGGACCACAATGGTCAATGTGTATTATTTCAAATGGGACATCTCCTTTGGGTATATTATGTAGCAGTCCTTCATGTTTCCCATTCTTCGAGGAATAGACTATACATTTTAAACAATTAGCAATATGATTTTTTACTTTGCCTCGCATATCCGGGAACCAATACACCCTCATTATTGCATTCACAACTTTTTCACAACCCATATGTCCCATGTCATCATGATATTTCTGTATAACATTTCTTTCCATGCTACTTGGTACATAAAAAAATATTTCCGATTTAATTTTTTTATATATCAATCCATTACGCATCTCGTAAATACTACTTTCTTTCTTTTCCAGCTGGTCTCTTATCTTCTTTATCGTTTCATCTTGGCCTTGACATACTGCTAAATTCTGTTCAAATGTATTTTCTTCTAAAACCAATATGCTCATCATTCTACTTAATGCGTCTACATGTTGCATCTTGGACCCATCTCTATGTTCAATTACGTAATCATAGTTCTGTAATTCAAGTGCCCACCTAGCTATTCTCGGATTTACCTCTCTTTTGTTCAATGTTAGCGTCAACGAATTACAATCAGTCACAATTTTAAACTTCGCCCCCATAAGATATACTCTAAATCTCTTTAATGCGTAGATTATTGCCAACGTTTCCAATTCAAAACTATGGTATTTGGATTCTTGCTCTGTTGTCCGTTTTGAAAAGTAGAATACAGGGTGAAACTTTCCATCGCCCTTCTTTTGCATTAAAATAGCTCCAAATCCGAGAGAACTAGCGTCACAATGAAGCTCTGTCTCATCCCGTGGATCAAAAATAGCCAATATAGGAGATTCTATCAGTTTTAGTTTCAAAACCTCAAAACAACGTGCTTCTTCCTCACCAAATTTAAAGTTAACATCTTTCCGGATTAGCCTGTACAATGGCTCAGCCAAGAGCGAGAAATCCTTAACAAACCTTCTAAAATAAGAGCATAATCCCAGAAAGCTATGAACTGCTTTTACGTTCTGTGGTATTGGAAAATTTCTTACCGACTCAATTCCCTTCTCATCAGGTCTCAACCCCTCTTCAGAAATGGTATATCCCAAATAATGCACCTCAGATTCTAAAAAGTGACATTTATCCAATCTCAGTTCTAACTTATTGCGTACCAGCCTGTCAAAAACCTCTTTCAATATATCCATATGTTCTTCAACGCTTTCCGTTGCCACCATAATATCATCGAGATATATTGCTATCTTTCCAGCTCGGAGTAGGTCATAAAAAACTTCATTAATAAACCGCTGAAATGTGGATGGTGCATTCTTAAGTCCGAATGGCATTTTTACAAACTCGTACTGCCCTAATGGTGTCACAAAAGACGTATACTTTATCGCCTTTTCACTCATTTGAACATGGTAAAATGCACTCTTTAAGTCCAATAATGAAAATACCTTTTTATTAACCAACCGATCAAGCAAATCGTCTATAAGAGGAATAGGGTAATTGTCCTTCAACGTTACCTTATTAAGATTTCGATAATCTACACATAACCGAATATCCCCAGTTTTCTTTCTAACTAACACAATTGGAGATGTATATTCCGACTTGCTAGTCCTTATAACTTCTGATTGAACCAATTCATCTAAAATAACCTGTAATTTCCCTTTCTCTTCATAAGATAACCTTCTAGGGGAGCAATAAAATGGCTTTTCATCAGTTAATCTCAACTTCATTTCAAATCTAGTATCAGGTAAATCAGGACGCCTGTAACTCAAATAATTTTCCTCAAATATCTTCATAAATTTTTCTTTACTTTTGAAGTCTAACTTTTCATTATTAATAGTAATAGTCTTTTCATCAGTTTCAATGTTCATCAGATTGCGACACTCTTCATTATACGTTTTTTCTTTCGCCACCTGTTCCTTCACATCATCTATTTTTACTATTTTTAAATTACATTTTCTCAGAAAATCTCTTCCAATAATTACTGGCGTATGCATCGTTTCGTTCTTCACTACGTATACATTTAAATCAATTTCATCTTTATTAAATAAAACACAACAATCTAATTTACCAACTATGTGCAGAGGGCTTTTATTAATACCAAAATAATTGTACGGTACATCTTCCTTATTAACTAATGCCTCTGGTACAAATTTTTGACGAATAAGACTTACTGGGCTGCCGGTGTCGATTACTGTTTCTAAACAAGTTTCATACATTAATTTTCTATTTTTAAATGTAAATGTAAAATTTCTTACGTAATCATCTTCATTGTCGTCCTGAACTGTCAATACTCGATTAGCTGGCTTCTTCTTCGCACACACTGCTGCGTAATGCCCCATCTCGCCACAGACATGACACGCGCCAATTGGTCGTTTATCCTTCCGGCATTCACTAGCGATGTGTCCCAGCGAATTACAATTATAGCAGCGAATTGCCTTTGCTGCCTCTCCTTCCACCGTATTCGTATGAAAAGTTGAAGGTGTTGATTTACATGATCGCTGAGGAGGTTCACGAGGCTGACGAACATTAACAAAGGCTTCCAGTAAATGCTCCTTTTTGGCAACACGGAGCATCCTCGCCTGGTGTCGCAATACCAAATCGGAAATTCCCTCGATGATATATTCCTTTAGCTCGTCTTCGCTAACCATGATTTTATTTGCCAGGATTACTTTATCATGGTAGTATTCTTGGAAACTTTCATTTGTCAACCATTTTCTCTGCTCGAAGTGACGTTTCAACATTAACACGCTCTCACGGTCTTTGAAAAGTGTTCCCATTTCATTTAATAGAACGTCGACTGGTACGGTAATCATATCCGTCTTGCTATGTAGCCACTTCAATGCTTTTCCTTTAAGACGGCTTGAGATTAACGCTCTCTTATTGTTGTCATCCAATTCGTAAAGAGAAATTATGTTTTTCAATTGTTGCAGCCAATGCTCAAAGCTGTCTCCGGACCCAGTGAATTCCGGCAACAGATCTTTAATAGCAGTAAAGTTTATCGCACACGCGCCATATGTTTTTCTATCTTCAGTATGCAGCTTCAACAATTCATTTTCTCTCTTCAAGCACTCGTTTTCCTTTTTCTGCAACTCCAATTCGCGTTTCATCAGTTCAAGTTCTCTTTTCATCAGCGTCCACTCCCTCGATACCTTTTCGCTCCTCTTCATTTCTTTCATTCGTTGTCCGCGTTCTTTTGCACTTGTTTCACGTTCTTTTGTATGTGAATCGTTTTTTCCGTCGTCGTCATCGTCGTACATTTGATCGTCACTCGTATTGTAGTCACTCTCTTCATCTGCTTCTTCATTTGATTCGTTATTTGTGTTCGCTGTCGCGATTAACTTCTCCCTTTCTTCTTCGGGGACAGTTAGCAAGCGCAAAATCAGCTCACTTTTATTGCCTGTCGTTTTATGGCCAACTTCCGCCAACCATTTCTTTAGCTGCGCCGCCGTATACTTCTTAAAGTCTTCTGCACTTGACATTGTCACGATTAGTTTTTTTAAAATTTCACCAATTTGACACGATACTATCCCACTTCTGATTTGTAAGGGGCCGTAACTCACTCGTACAAAACACTCGTTTAGAATAAATAGGCACAGCAATCAATGGGAACAACGTTTATTTATTTGTTAATTTGCGATATAAACTAGACGCGTAGGTGGTCGGCTTACAACTAACTCAACAATTTGTTTTCCGGCAGCCTCTTTCTCTCTCTACGCCTTGTCGTTTTTGTGTGTGCCACTTGTTTTTTTTTTTTTTTTTTTTATTGTTTATGGAGTTGCCAACACAAGTAAAGCGAATTTAGCTACGCATGCAAGATAATATTAAGCAAAAAATATACGATAAATGCAAAAGGTTTTCCTTTACTACTCAAAATGGTTTGAAAAGCTGTAATTTTTGAATATGCAATGGGTTTTATCTAATGAGAGCACTAAAGAAAAAATTTCTAATAAACGTAGTTTTAATAAATGATTGGATTAAAAGCTATATAAATTTATTTAAAAAATTTGCTAATTAAACCTTAGATAAATACGAAAATGAAAATCTTTGCGAAATAAAAAGATGAAGCAACTACCATTTAAAAAGCGCTAATTTTCTGTCAAATCTAGCAGCTCTCAAGTAATTTTAACGAGTCCTTTTTAAAAAAAATACAAAGATTTCTTTAAAAATATGTTAAAATTACTCCAGAGTCTTTCCTTACTTTCGTTTAAGTTGAATTACATACTTGAATGTTCGGTTTCTTTAGATATATTTTTTTAGATTATCTAGCGATTGTGGCATTGATGGTTCGACGTTCAATCGAATGTAAATTCATATGTATACAATGACTAGCACATAGAAATACATACGAGTTATATGTAGTCTACTGTTAATTATTTTGAATTTTACGAGACGTACTTAAAAATGAGGAGGCTAGCAAATACCAGATATATGTATGTGAGAATGATGCTAGCAGATACAGATATGTTGATGAGTGAATTTCATATTCATCTTTTTTTTTTAGGAAATGTTTCCTATAAATGGGTTTCAATTTATTCAAGGTTTGTTAGTGCACTCAACGAGCCCTAATTGGACAATTACAATTCTCATTTTATACGTAGACAATGAATTGTAGAGAAGAAAGCTCTTTTAAAAATAAATAAATAAACGGTGAATAAAGATTGAAATTACCACAGCAATACGGCGACACACACATTAAAAAAATTGACGAAGCTCACAACATATTCTAGGAAAAGTTTGTCACGACATTTATGAAGTCTCATATTGAAATGCTTAAACCTAAGTTCGCTGACCAAAATTACATTTATTTTTAAATTCAAATTTCGAATATATGAGAATAAGAAAATACAGAATTTTCTAGTGATAAAAGTGGGTTGGTTATTAAATACTTTTGTGTTTAATTAAGTTAAACACTGAAAAATTTAGTTTGAGGAGATTAATAATGAAGATTCGATATTGAACGATTGTCATGTTGCTGATTATTAATTTACGACCAGCAGTTCGATGATTATTGGAAGCGTACGTGACATGGCTTACCTTCGATTTAATTTATCAGGCAATCATCAAAAACAGTAGAATAGATCAAATTAATTTATTAAGTGTAATTAACTTTTTTTTATATATTTTATTTAGTTTAATCCAATTTTAGTAATACCACGTCAAATATATTCTGTATTTTCGCTATCCTTTGTTATTTTCAAATTTACCGAATACACCGAAATACAAAAAAAAATTAGAATTAAATATTAAAGTCAAAATCAAAGTCGATAGAAGAAAATAAAACTTACAGTGAATAAATCATTCCGCCTTTAAGACCACCTTGTGATTCAATACCCTGATACATCACTTCGTTCCAATCTTCGCCCGTTAAAATTTGAAAAACCGTCAGTAAAGCAATGGGAAACGTATTGAAATTGGTTTCGGGCGTTCCTTCGGGAAAATTAAATTGTCCGCCGAACAGTTGCATGCCCAGCAACGCAAATATGAGTATGAACAAGAAGAGTAGGAACAACAATGAAATGATCGATCTCATTGAGTTCAGTAACGATATAACAAGATTGCGTAACGACGACCAATATTTGGTCACTTTGAATATACGTAAAAGACGTAGGGCTCGCAAGACAGATAAGCCGAACGAGCCACCTTTCACGGCGGACCATATAACTTCGAATATCGAACCACTAATGACGACACAATCGAAACGATTGAATGATGATTCGAAATAGATTCGAGGACCTAGGGCGTACATTTTAATCCACATTTCCATCATAAATAGACCGAGAAATGCGAATTCAGCATAATCTGAAAAGCAAGGGGTATATTGTTGCATATATTAGTAGAATTTTGTTTTGTGCAAATGAAATGATAATAAAATGGGGGAAGATTTTTATTTTATTGAAAATACTAGAAACTTACAGATTGCAAAATTATCCTAAGTTTTCGATTTTTTTTTAAATATTATATTCTTCAGTTCAGCCTACCTTGGCAAAGACAAAACTAAGACTTAGCCGAAATAAATATATAAATAAATTCCGATAAAATTTCTAGTATTTCCATTCTTTTTTGTCAAGAATAAACAGCATTACCCAGAAAAAGAAACACATTCCTAATACTCACATAAAAATTGTGTCAGCCATTCGGGCTGTCCGTAATGTTCTACTGCTACGCAAACTGTATTTAAAAAAACCAAAACTATGACGAACCAATAAAACCATTGTTGCTTAACGGTATGTCGTATCCAAAACCGAAATCGTTTTTCGGCATGCCAGAAGCCTTTACATTTTCCCTGGGCGCCAACTTTCGACTTTAGATAGCCTGAAATCAATTAAAATCGAATAGTGTTAATTATATCTGAAATTGACATTTTATGGCTATACGAGTACGACATACTATCCAGAGAATTTCACGTTGACATTTTAGGTTGATTATCAAATATTTGGGAAATTTTCAAGGTAAATTTTACGTTAATTTTCCAGATAGTGTGTATTCGTATGTGAATTGCCATAGTATGTAGCCAGATCTAGGTATTGAAGCATTATATTTAAATATTTCTAAAAATTATATTTTTAACATTTCGATTACGATGCCTTTACAGTAGTAAGCACGATAGACATGCTGAATATTAGCATTTCATATAAATTCGATATCAGATATTTTTTAATTAGATAAGAAGTTTGGTTCTCCCACATTATTTCACTTGGTTTTGTTCATTGTCTCGACCACTCACAGAATATATCAGAAGAATTTCCCTATCAAAAATAAAACATAATACCAGACAATAAAACAAAAATAAACCAGGCCGAAGCGTATATACCCTAGACTTGTACAGACCTAGTGGTGATACCGAAAGTACCAATTGGCAACGACCATTTGCATTAAAAGTGAGTTTCCTATACGGCCAGTTTATAGGGGCGGTTGGCACCCATTCAGGAGGACCTTGACCATTCTCAAACTCAATGAACTAACACATTCTACAAATATTTGTCGAATTTTTCAAGTCGCTAGCTTTATTCTATAGAAAGTTATTGCTTATTTGAAGTTTCACTTGTAGGGGAGGTAGGGGTTCCTTGGGTCGGATCTTGCCCATCATTATCACACATCACTAATTAGATCACCCTACAAACATTAAAAAAAAATTCAAGTCTCTAGCTTCACCCTATCGAAAGTTATCGCTTACTTGAAGTTCATTTATAGGGGAAGTAGGGGTTTCGTTAGTCGAATTTTACGTATTTTCAATATCAGCCAACTGCATCCCGCTGCAAACATTTGGCCAAAATTTCAAGTCGCTAGCTTTATTTTGTCGTTAGTTATCGCTTATTTTAAGTTTCATTTCTAGGGGAGGTAGGGGTTCCTTGGGTCGGATCTTACACATTTTCAATAATAACTAACTAGATCCTACTACCAACATTCTGCCAAATTTTCAACTCGCTAGTGTCATTCTATCGAAAGTTATCGTAATTAAAATAATATTTATTTTTTGGAATTTTGTAGGGGAGGTAGGCGTTCCTTTGATCTGATTATGCCCAACTTACTAAAACTCAAGGAGCTTCTTTCCTCAGGGTTACATGCCAAAAATCAGGTGTCTACGTCAATTGGTTCAAGAGTTATAGACAAAAAACCAGAAAAGTAGGGTAGTACGGGGCTCTTTGTAAGAAAATTACCGTTAGTTTTCAACTGATCGATTTTATTTTCCCAGGAGAGTATAAAAATACCCTCACTAGTAATATACCAAAGCTAGAGCTTTTCATGATTTTTTAATCGGGAGTTATAGATACATTTAAATATTTTACATATGTAGGGGAGGTAGGCGTTCTCTTGGCCAGATTATGCCCAATTTCAATACCATCCAACTAGATCATACTACTAACATTTGACCAAAATTTCATGGCCCTAGCTTCATTCTATCGAAAGTTATCGTGCGAACAGACAGACAGACGGACAGACAGACAGACAGACAGACAGACAGACATGGCTAAATCGAATCAGGAGGTGACCCTGATCATTTATATATATACATTGCTATACCTCCGGAGCCTCCTTTAAGGTGTTACATATTTCCGTCGTGACAAAAACAATATACCCTATACTAAAAGTCTAGGGTATAAAAAAGAAAAATCGATGTCGGTAGCTCTCAGTGTATGCACGGAGTTGTAGTTTGTGATATTGATACGGGCTTAAGGTCTATGCTGCTCCCTACAGTGTACTAGGAGTAAAATGCTAGGGTTCTGCGTTGAACTAAAGTGATGCTGTATAGGGTACAGTATAAAACCCTAGTACAGTAAAAGTCAAAACAAAACCCTAGTCATCAAAAAAAAAAAAAATATCAATTCCATTTAAGGGAGGGAAATCAAGGAATTTGCGCAAATTTTGATTTGACTCCACTATTGGACGGTAAAGCAGGTTCAAAGATTACTGCACTGCCTCAAGGAGTCGCTGTGTGCTTCGAAATTGCAATTACTTAATACTTAAGGAAACCCACACACGATGGATGTGTAGTTCCTGAAGCAAAAATTCCTGAAATGTATGTTCAGAGCTCATTCTCGCTTAGGAGACAAGAACCTAAAATCGACATCGACACACAATGGTTTGCTGGGGACGATAGGAAAAGAAATCGATACAAAGTTTTGGTCACTGCTTAACTGAAGAACCGTTTCAATTTGGTTGCTTGCTTGGGGACGCACTGGATAGGGTTTTATAAGAACGCGTCACTGACTGCTATAACCTCTAATACAAATGCACAATAAAATTTGATATCTCTTGACTGAATGAACTTTGCTCAACATGTGTTTAAATTCATTTATTATTAAAAGTGAAAAAAAAGTGAATAATAAGCCCTCAAACCTTAAACTGAAACCCTTTAAAATGCAATAAGAAGAGTTTTTCCTAGTCATACACAGTGCTTCGAACGCTAGCTTCTAATTCCCAATAGAAGAGCTCTGAGTTCTAAGTATTCGCAAATGTTTATAAAAGTAAAAAACTGTAATGAACCATATTATCGTCTGGTAGTGCTGCTCCCACCAGCAGATCGAAGCAGCACCTGATGAGTAGTGATCTGTTGGTGGTACGAAACCAGAGGCCGAGGGTCCCATTACACCCGGACCCAGGTGCGACCGTGTGGGCGTCTGATCCGTCCGTCAACCATTCCATCCTTATCAACTATTTTTTTTATTCCCCATTTTTACCTCCCTGTTTGTGTTGTCTTCCCCAGGCTTATGAATTTTTGTTAATACGTAAAGAACAGGGGCAACGAGTGGCGAAAACCCCGCCCACATTTCCCGAACTGAGCTACACCAAGCATAGGCCGCTGCTTAGCTCGTTGAGGGGCCTTTTTCTTCGCCAGATGGCATAGCCCGACCTACACGGTAATATGCTACCTTAGGCTCCGTCCCCGCGGGCATCTTCGGATGCCCACCAAATCGTCCGTTACGAAACTTTGCATACTTTTATACCATCCATTAGTTGTAAAGTTAATTTAGCATATGTTAAATATTATTTTATGACGCCAATAAAGTGCAATCGTTACTTTATTTTTTAATTACTAAGTGAAATAATGTGGCAGTAGTCTTAGATCATATTACTTTTTGCCAAGTCTGTTGTTACTTAAATTATATATTTTCACTAGCTTTAAAATTAATATCTATATAACAGGTCCATTGGAGTAATGGCAAAATGATAATGTCATCTACAAAATCTATTTTATTTTAATACGGGTAAATTGAGGTTAAAGGTAAGTTTCTTCCTAAACTATCTACGTAATTATATAAAATATTTCATAACAATGATATTTATATAGAGATAAATATTTATGATATTTCTATTGTAAGATTTCTTCCTCTATATCTAGATAATGAATGATAATTGTGTATAGTCTGTAGAACTTAAAAATAATAAAATAAATAAAATTAAAATATAATAAAAACGCACAATACAACAAAAACGCCAGAAAACAAAATTAAACTTTTTTAATAGCCCCATTTGGGAAATTTAGTACCACAACATTTTTGTTAGATTTTATACATTTAAAATTTATTAAATGACATCGCTTTGTGTCCGCAGTGAAGGCTCGATTACGAGCCGTTTATAATTCTGTTCCAAAGAAAAAAATAATTGTTAGCCAACCAAGATGATGCTGTACATAATCCTACTCTCCCAAGGCAGTGAAAGTTTGAAGCAAGAGTGAAAGGAGAAGCCACCTAGGATGGACGATGGACTTACCCCTAAAAAACTGAAGTCAAAGACGAAGCGAAGGAGATTGTGTCTTACAAACAAACATTCCAGTTGGATCCAATAAAAGGTAAAGAAGAAAATAAAAGCTACTCAAGGTATTTGAGAAAAAAAAAAGTTTTACTTTAGGTCAATAATCCTGCCGGCGCGGCACAGGGTGTCGTCTTGCCCGTCTGGTTAGGAGCATTGTCACAGCATGCCAGATAGCATTTGACTTGCGGCAGACTTGATGTATATACTCGTATATAATAGGCGCGTCGTGCCGGAGTCGGTGCTGTACAAATCGGATGTCAGTAGTTCCCGTTAGAAGAATTTTTCTGCACGTTCTCATGAGAATGACGTGGTTCGGTGATACTCAAAAATGGCTCTAGTGACAATCGACCTTAATCATCAGAACTCAATGGGAAAAATAGGGATGTTTTCTTTAAGTACAATGCATAAATCTGTAATTCCGTCAAGTTCCAATTATCATTTTTAGAGCTAAAGCCTTTTGGGCGAGAGTAGGTGTAGTATGCGTCTTCTTTTATAAAATTCAACACATGAGTTATACTTGTTTCGCCAGCCCTGACACTATAACCTTCCCATGCTTCCACAATATGCGATAAAATAAGAGCTGGTAATAAAGTTCTCAAAGCGCTTGCTAGAAGCTTGTGTGGAATGGATAAAGAGACCCGGCAGGTAACGTATAAAGCTATTGGAAGATAGGTGGCCAATTATGCAGCAATTACCTGGTCTCATAATATGAGTGACATACACTGGACGCATAAACAGTCCTACCAAAACGCTGCTTTATGTACAGTACAGTGACAGACTCTCACTTGGAGTCATCTCTGGGTCATCTCCACCAAAAGACAAACATGCTGCCTATTAGAAACCACAGCACCCTCCTCGTGAAGCAATACTTAGTAGGCTGCCACCGAAATGACCTCCCGAACCACCAACTTATGGACGAAACCCCGCCTCCGCGTAATATCCGACACAGCCGAAGGGATATTGAGAAAGATGTCTAGAGATTCAAAAGCAAGCCTTTCGACGAAGCCGCCTATAGAACTGCTTTAGCCACCATACAAAGCGAAGAAGTCCAAAAATTGATTGCGGAACTAAACTTCAACACTGTACTTCATGACCGACTACCTGGCAATTCTCCTGTCGAGAACATTCACTAGAAACACACTTGCACAGCTTCGATCTGGATGGTAATCCCGTCTTAATTCGTGCTTGCCTCGTATCGATAATGACATTCGAAACGTATGTCCAGCTTGTATTCGTTACACCTCATGATGTTAATCACATCTTTATGCCTGCTACAGACAATGGTCCATCCCGATGGTGACTTTGATGGCCGCCATCACCACCCAAATGTAAATTCAAATATTGTCCATCCACTTAATTGTCTTCGATGGGTCATCAGGAAATTGCGCAAAGTGGACCATTGAAATTGAAAGCTGTCGTTCTGTGCGTCACAGCAGTTATAATCAAACGGATCGCGTACGATAAAAGGTCGGTGATAGTAGCATTGTGATAATTGTGTAGTAGCCTGTCAACTTAAATCACCTGTTCAAAGCTGCGTACGCGATAGGTCATCGCGTGGCCCATCGCTGTTGACAGTAAGTAATGACGGTTACGTGCTATTGGCCCGTCCACAGAATAGTGATGGCCTCAAATGGCCGGGGATGGGCCATTGTCTGAAGCAGGCATTAAATGCTCAGTAGCTCCCACTTCGTCAACATCTAGAACAATGTGGGAGGCTTCTATCGAAGCCGCTATATTTCGTCATTTGGCCTCGATACCGTGGGAGAGGACACGGTCTCTACGACAACGTTATAGCTGCAATGGAAATTGATAGACAAGTTGGAGTTCAGTTTGGTCTTTTGAACGGCACCAATAATAATCCTAGAAGGCAATATTTGTATTCTAAGTTAACCGATCAGTTCACAACTCTCGAATTGCGGGCGTAGCCTACTATACCAATTGTTTTGATATAATTTTATTCTATAAAGTCTTTGTATCTTGGGTACTACAAATAAAGATACAGTTTTATTCCGTTGTTCTCCCTGTGTAAAAAGTTAATATCCCTTATGTACTGAAATCAACAAAGAAGCAACTGAAGTTTGAAATTTCTATTGTCTAAACTAAACACAACAGTCTCTTAGTAGCCACGACTACCTCATATAACTATGTTTTAAATTAATAATAAAACAATTTTCTAATAAAAATAACTTAAGCAAATCATTAAAGCAGGATCATGTTCTTATAGTCGCCAACATAACCTGATATGCATACTATAAACGTACTTGTAAATGAATAATAAAATAAATACAACGAAACAATAAAAAGCAATATAGATTATTGTATTAATAAACAACAAAATATAAATATAAGTTACGACTTTAACTAAATAAGTACTTGAATTTGTGTCTCTAGTTTCAATAAAAGTGTTACCTTTCTTTGATTTTAAAACTGTAAATAAATGAGTAGGAGTTTTTTTTCATGAAATTGGAATATAAATATTGAAAAAGATACTAGAATAGGAAAGATAGACAGTAGATAGTTGAAAACAATAATAATAGTAATAATGATAATATCTTTATGTAACACAGTAGGTGTGTATAAGAAAGATATGCTTTTAAATTCAACAAATAAAATTCCACTCAACTCGAAATATCCATAAATATGATTGGGAGATTTAGAAAATTCTAAACTATATCTGATATTCTATCGAAAGATTTTTATAATAACATGGATTATTTATTAGGTTGCACTCTGTTTTCCATTGGAAATAATACAAATAACAGAAACACAAAAAAGTGTACCGAACGAGAGTATCAATTGAATTTCATATTTTTTTTTTTCGTTTCTTAAATAATTTCTTGTAAACTTATTTGTACATATCGTTTTAATTGTATTTTACTAGATATTGTACGAGTATTATGTTTTTTTTGCAATAGCTTACCGTCATCGCCATAATCTTCTTCGCCTTCCTCTTCCTCAGTATCTGTTGATTTCGATTTTCCGAGACTTTTCAGCTTTTTCCGTTTTGCTGCATTTCTTCTTCTCGCTTAAAATAGATAAATTGTTTATTTTCTTAGCTTTATTGTATAAATCATCATAGTTGAAACGATTGTGCCGTAAAAAATGTAATTAACTTATAAAATTATGCACTCGTACTGTGATGCCACTAGCGTTGTCGAATCATATGGGCAATTCTATTTTTCTTATGTTGACACCATAACCCACAAAAACCCTCAAGAAAGGTTGTGTTTTGAATAGCCTTTGTGGTAGAAAAAAGCTTCAAACCGCATGTCATGGACTTCAAATCAATAAGTTCTTCAAAATGTGGCAAATCAATGCCCATGCCCCAATTAAAGACAAAAACTGAGATAAGCAACGATGACTTCTACAATATATCACCCTGGAAAGACTCTTTGACTTTCCTCTGTCGAATGACGTTGAATTGATAATGGGAGATCCTAAAGTCAAAGTCTAAAGGTACGTTTACACATGGCAAATATTTGACAAAAAATTAAAAATATTACGCATACAAAAGCAAATATTCGCAAAAATATTAGTTGCACCTATCAACCGATAATATTTTCATTCTTTTTAAGGCTATGTGAACAAGCGACAAAACTGCTTTGCCAGATTAATCTCTTTGGTCAAATGTTTCTTCGAAAATTTGGACAAATATATGCGACACGTGAACGCACATTTAGATGAAAAAATATCCACAATATTTGAAATATGCTTGTAGATTTTTTATTAATTGTAATAAAAAATAGTAAAAATCGCATTCTCGATTTGTCAAAATCGTAAAATTTGTTATAGGCTTCGAGAAAAATCGTAAAATCGTATTTGAAGTTGAAAATCGTAAAGAATACGATAAATCTTACTATTTGGCATCGTTGATGTAAGGTAGATTTGCACTATCGAAAGCGGAAATTCCCGATTTAGGTAGTACGAACTTACCTTGCATTTATCACACCTGGTGGCAATAAATATTACAATAAATGACGAGTAGGCTTAAATTAGGTATTTAGTGTAGTGGCAGTTTTCAGCATTTTATTCATAATTTGCCGGGATTTTCTGAAATGACGATGGTATACAATGTAGTCAAATCAATACATTGTTTGCCGGTCAGTTCGTGAAAGGAGGGGTTTCTCTAAAAGCCTACGACATATTTGTAAGTATATTAGACCCAGGCCTGTTACTAAGTGCTAACCATGTGGCGATGATACATATTACTAACGACATGATAAGTTTTCCTACACTCGCTACTACTCCACGTAAAAAATTAGTCGATTCCAGACCTAACGGGCTGCAGGTTAGTAAATTGAAAATTTTATCTCATAAGCCCATCGACATTTTTTAAGCTTCAGTCATAAATCATCATCACCAATATTATTGTATGTTGATATTGTTGATGGCACTCATCAAATATTTCATCATCTACGTGTTCTCAAGTACAATAGATACTTTTAAGACACATGTATTGAAAAATATATCACCTAGCACATTGGCGAATGGTTTAATGTTTAATGGTTTTTCATCTGAAAGGACAGTAATGGTAGATCTTTGCGTTGATTTTCACTCAATAGATGAGGGGTTCAAATTTTGCTCCGAGCAAATATTAAAAAAAAAAAATTTTTGCCGACAACATATCCTCTCCCCTGCAGACCTGCAGAAAGCTATCTAGGCATGTTCTAGAAAGAAGAGAGTTAGAAACATCTTGAGAAGCTAGCAAGTGCGATCATTAAAATGAAAAAAAAAATCGTCCATGAAAAACTAAGAAGTACAGACGAGAATCTTGAGAGAAATAGGGTATGAGAAGCCTATAAAATAAAGAATTCCATCAGAACCGACATTAGTGTGAAGACCATTGTATGCAAAGACAATGCCTGCATTCAGGAATCATCATCGCTCCCTGAGCGGTCCTTCCCCTCTTGAGCGCTGTGGAGTGCTACTGTCCCAATGTCTGGTGAATACAATCGCTCCATGGAGCCGTTGCTGAGCGGCTACTTCTCCTTTTGAGCGAAAATTTTCCACGCTTCCTTGGCTTGGAGCGTGATACATTTTTGTTTTCACAATTCGCATCACAGATGGTGCGCGCGTCATATGTCATTTGATTGAGTGTTTGACAACACAACGTCCTGCCTGTTATTTTACGGGAATTTTGCAGCAAAATTACAATTAAAAGGTAAGTGGTGTTTTCATTAATTGTATATTTGTATAACCCGGCCAAACCAAACAATTTAAACAGACAGCCGTTAGCCGTTTGTTAGACATTTGCCATGTCAGCTGATTGTCTCAAATTCGATATGTAGCCGGTGTATTCACAAAACAGGTGTGTGACGGTTGTGACAGGGAGCAGTCGCTCCGTGTGACATGGAGGGGAGATGTCGCTACGTAGCTGCTCAATGTTTTGTGAATGAGCCCAAAGATGTTGCTACCATTAGTGACATGCAGGCGGTCAAGAGGAGATCGCCTTCTAGAACATGCCGGGAAAGGCCGTGGCATTATTCTTACGTCCCAGACCACAGGTAGGCCCAACCACAATGGTTGGATGGGTAATATGTGCCAGCCGATTATATTTAGAAGCATATCTTAGCCGATTAATATTTACGACAAGAAAGAAAGAGGATCTATCTTGAATGGACGGTAGCTAATTTTGAAACAAAGCACATTTGAGGAGGTTTGTTTTGCATGTTTGGTTTTGGAGCATTGGCGCGTGAATTATACGCTTATTCCTCGTTAATCGATCATGAGCATTATAGAGACTGTTCGGATAAGTTCTTTCCACTGCTAAGGAGAATTACAAAAAAAAAAACAGACACGTGAGAGTTCCTCATTTTTTTAAGTTGGTTCTTATCGTGCAAGATGTTATTACCGAGGCATCATTTAGGTTCGTACAAGAAAGTTATCTCGGGGTTTCGGATAACGCTAGGTATAGTTCGGCAATTCTAATTAAGTATCATTTTATTATTTTTTATTATTAATATAGCTAATACTCACCTTCCATTATGTGCATTTTTTCTTCTTCCGTTGTTCTCTCTTCGGCTAATATAACTTCCTCTGAAAGAATGTTAACTCATTTATATCACTTTCTCCGAAATCGATTGCAACAATCAACATAAAATTCAAAACAACTTTTGTTCAAACAAGAATTTGCAGGACGAATGGGAAAAACTTCAATAAACTTCAAGGAAAAATATCACGATCGCTACACAGTTCTTGTTTTTTTTTCAGTAATCCTTCAACCAAATGCAATCAAGAGGATATCATGAAAAGGAAATAGATAATTTGGGAGTGGGACACTAAAACAGGGAGAACTTAGAAGTCCGCTTTCAGCATCTGAATTTTTCAAATTAAAATAAAAAAAAAACATACGATAAAAAATAATTATCTGATTTAATTTTTGGCTGTTTGAGAATAATACTCTACCGGCTTTACATATCCATTCAACATAGCCGTTTAGTTCTCTTTCTAGCTGTTGTTGTCTTCTAAGCTTTAGAAATTCTTGTCTATTTTCTACTTTTTCTCGTTCTTTTGCGAATTCACTACAAAAAGATAAAAAGACACAAAAATAGGAAAATTGTTGATGGGGACACATACCAAAAAATTACAAGCTGTAGTTGTCATTTCACTGGATATAGAAAAGGCATTCAGTAAGAAAGACACGTTTTGCCCAGAAAGTGGATTTTTACTTTAGATTACTAATTAATAAAAAAAAAATTAATCTTCTTTTGCAAATTGAAAAAAAAAAAAGATTTTTTTTTACAACGTTTTAGAAGTTACGTCGCTTTTGCAAACGTTCAATTACAAAATATTCTGCTTTATGGTGCCATGATTGTCCGAATCTTTGTATTGAATTTATATTGAAACCCGAATTTTTTATCAACTCTCTTTCTGTTTATTTCTGGACAAAATCGAGTTATACGAATTATACACTGTATACGCAATACTTAATACTAACTTCTGTTTAGTGTGTTTATTTTATAGTGTGCTCTATATCGTTTATGCTATTCGATGCTTTATTTATGACTTTATTTTATTTTAGCTTTCTTAATCTACAGATACTTAAAACTAAGATTTTTAAAAACTGTAGCAACACTTTATACTAGCTGGTGGAACTTATCTGGCATCTAAAAACTTGCAATCACTGGAAACTCTCATTAGTAGTCAAAATCAAACCTAGGTGTAGTATAGATACCGTCTGCATTGAGCTTGGAAAGGATCAAGGAAACTCTTTCTAATCATAAAAAAACGCACTTCAAATCACGGGGCGACTTTCATGATATCAAAGGGGTCAAACAAACAAACTGTTTCTAGCAATAAATCTGGGGAAATTATTATGTTTATCAATGAACTTAAAAAAACACAAACAAAAACAAATTAAATTTAAAAATCAGAGTAGACGATCAAATCGGATAAATTCAGTTTGGTGAAATTAACAAAATGTCCAAAACCACTTAAGAATAAATTAAATTGGATATAGAAACCTGCTTGCGTTATCCAATCTAAATAGGCTGTCATTGCATCCTGAAATAATTGACGAGTGCGGCATTTTTGAAATTGAACACGACGCTCAACACGATTACGCTCATTAGAGAATTCTCTGTGTTATTATTATTAAAGTGTGTTAATAGTTTTTCAGCTTTCTTATTGTTAGTACAATGAACATATTTTTAGTGTTAATGGATGATCAATGATCCGAAATGGAGCTTAAACGAAGGGGCAATATGACTGGATGCTTGGTATGTATGAGAGTTATGAAGACATATGCCTGAACCACATAACACTGTCAATTGGTTTAGTAAAATTACGTTTATTTTTTTTTTAATTTTTATGAGAATTTTGAGCTAGTTTGCATTTAATTCTGATATTATTTAGTCTGTCGGTTAGATGAAGTATGATTGATTTAAGGAAAATTATACACTTACCCGCTAAGAACACCAAGAACTAGGTTGAGCATAAAGAATGAGCCCAAAACTATTAGAGGCACAAAATAGATCCAGTTGTAGTTTGAACCCAACGCGTCGTTGGTCTGTAAAATGATTGTTAATTTATTAATAGCATTCTCTTATTTAAGAAAATATTAAATCAGATAACTCCAATGACACATCACATGTTAAACACATATTACAATTTCACAGGAAGCTTAAGACTAGTTTACATGTTTTGAATAATACACATATTTCACTATTGCTTTCATTAAGTTTAATTCGCTCCAGTTAATAAACAAAAAAAATGTGTGTATTTTTTTAATTCGTAACATATCTCGTCTAAAACCAAATGTTAAATATATATAGACGATCCCTGTCGCTCGTAGCCGCATATTTCCTAGTCGCTAGTTGACGCTTATGTCGCGGGAGCATTTAACAGTTCAATTACGCTTGCAATGAAGGATGTTGAGGTTACCTTTAACAGCAGCTAAAGGGTTAAGAAATCGAAAAGTAATTCTTCAAATTTTCTGCTATAGTTTAAGCAGAATAGTGTGGCGTATCATTTAAGCCTACTTTCCGCACAATCGTTCCAAAATATCGAGTTTTGACTTTTTCACAACAATTTTATTTTTTAGGCAAATTCTTTCCTGGAATTTTTCTGAATCGATTGCTAATTTTCTTAACCATCGTGCAATTAAGTCGACCCCAAACCCCAAAAATAACTGTAGTAGGTAGGGTAGGTAGGTTCAAGATTTGCCGTGAATTAACCACACCACACATAGATCACTCATGGTCCGTTGTGGTGCCACCAAGTTTCTGTTACCTAAAACTCTTAACCCCAGCTATCTAGCCAGCGGACGCTGACAATAAAGCGATTGATTTGAATCGCATTAAAACCCATGGGACCCCCTAGGTCCGGGAAAAAGGAGTGCACCAAAAACCTTCTCCTCCTATTTGCCAAGGCTGGGCAATGACAAAGAAGGTGAGCAAGACTCTCCTTGTCATCCTAATCATGACAACTTTTGCAGTAGTCGAAGATGAAGAAAGCGAAGCTTCCTGGCATGCTCGCCGATAGGACAATGTCCAGTAATGACCCCCAATACCCTGTCAATATGCTTCCTGTTTAATGAGAGCAATGAGGCAGAAAGATTGGGATCTATCCTGGGCCATATCATACTCGTTGTTTGGCAAGTACTACCGTATACAAAAACATACAAATTTTCTGGCAGAGGGGAAAGTTATATGAAGTGATAGCTCTTGTAAAATATCAATCCTCTTTGGTCGAGCCATTTAGCATTGACACTACCGACCACAGCGGACTTGGTTGAAATTTTACACACTTCTATAGGTGTCCTAATGTGGTTAAGACAAGCATCAGTGGACCTGATTGCACGATGACGGGCCAGCTTATCAGCTTTGCAATTGCCCGTGAAAACACTGTAGCCCAGAACTCACCAAGCAGTAATATTGAAGAAACTGCTCACTTCCAAGAGTGTCGAGCGACAATTCATAGCCCGTTTTAAAGTAGAAATTACCGATTTAAGCGACCGTATTGCCGCTTGACTCTCTGTAATGATTGTAATGTCCTGTCCTCTGAATAAATGCGCGATCAGTTTTGGAGCCATCTGTGTAGATGGCCAAGGAGTTGGGTGTAATAGGGGTGGTGCCAGCTTATTGATCTCTAGACGAAATCAGCCTGATGTTGTTACTGCTAAAAGAATCTTTTGGAACGGTATAGTTGGTTACTGCTTGAAGATCCAGACTACCCAGAATAGTGGAGTGTCCACTCCTAAGCGCGAATCTCTGTCGAGTATCTCGAAGCCGCAGGACTGATTTGGCCGCCAGTTGTTCGCCAAAAAGCTTCACCGGAAGTAAGTTGAGCAGCATGTCCAAGCCAGCCGAAAGTTTGATCATCAAACGAAGATGGGTAGTCTCACCGACTGTAATAATTGGAGAGGCATTTGTGTGTTTCCTGCCGTTGTCAAGATAGCAGGTAAAATCGTCCTGAAAAGACTAAAGACTCACTTGGAAAGCACAATTGATGAAGAAGTGGCAGACTTTCGATCAGGATCTCCGGTGTGGATCACATTAACACCTTGCGAGTCATCATCGAGCAATGCGTTTGAGTACTATTCTCCGATTCATTTGCTTTTCATTGAATTTCAGAAGGCTTTCGATAGTGTGAATAGGGATTCTATATAGGCGGCCTTGCGCAGTAGAGGCATCCCTGAAAAACTTGAGGTTATTATTAAGTCAACCTATGACGGCGTGAAATGTCGCGTTCTTCATATAGGTAAGGGGGACTTTGAAATTCGCAGTGAAGTTTGGTGCATCCTCTCACTGATTCTATTCCTGATAGTGATTGGCGATGTGTTGCATTTAGCCCTATCCGGGCTAGACAGAGGAATTTCAATGGACTTGGACATCTAATCTACAACATTTTGACTACACTGACAACATATGCCTACTCTCACATATCATACGGACAGATCCGCAATTGCGTTAAATCTTGAAAGCAGCAGGGTTGAGCTAAAGATTAATACCAAGAACGTCAAGGTTCTTAGCTCTCCATTGCAAAAAGGAAATCCTATACCTATTGCCATCAATATTAATGGACAGCCTGTGGAGAGCATGGACAATTTCGTATACATGGGTGGCATTGTTGCCAAAAATTGTGGAATGGAGCAGAACATCGTTCGTCGTATCAACCAGGGTAAATACGCGTACGGCATGCTGTCCAAAATTTGGTAGAGCAGTTATTTCGGCATCAAGACCAAGCCGCGCCTTTTTCGCTCCCTGATACTGTCCGTGCTTTTATGTGGGAGCAGTCCCTGGGGAAGTATTAGGGGCGCCCGGTAGCGGGGTGTATTGAGTAATCAGTCTCATGTTTGACTACCTGCGTTTCGGGTTCGAATCCCGTCCACGACGACGTTCGTGGCCATGAATGCACAGGAGGTACATACTGGCAACTGCATTCTCCGCAACCAGTTTATGCCATCGAAACGTCAACTGGGCCACATAGACAGTTGACGCGCTATGTCTCACAAAGGGTTAGGGCAATTGAGAGAGAGAGAGAATACATGGAAAGTTACCGTAAGAGTTGCCAGAAAGCTGTAAGTTTCCATCAACTGATCTCTTCGTCGAATTCTATGAATTTTCTGGAAAGAAGCAATATCAACCGAAGCGATAAGTCGGCGTGTGGGTCAGATGCCAATCGATGAATTGATACGCAGGCGAAAGTAGATCGATGATAACTGCATTGCTTTACATGCGATGAAATGGGATCCCATTTCCAACCAAGGCCGATCAATAAAGGTTCCTGCAATATCATAGCGTCCATCTGTTGCAAAAGAGTGGAAGGCGGTGAGGTAAGTCATTTGAGGAGTTGCGCCCAATTGCCCAAAATAGAGTACGATAGCGCGCAGGTGTGGTTGACGCTCTATTCCCCACTAGGGGTTAAGGCAAATTAGTTAGAGAGAGAAAACTTCTCTCTTTTTCTAAGTGTGATATGTAAATCCTACTTTTTATGCAAATAACGTCTGACATCAGTAGGTTTTGACTGTGGATAAAGCAAGCACATAAACCACTGCGCGGTCAAGAAAGATTATATACTATATGAATGAAATAATTAATCAATGCTGTCTTATTTTTATCATGACAAAGGCAATTTCGCGATAATATTGTATCTAAAGTTATCTTATTTCTCTCCTACAAAAATAATTTTTGGAGAACAATATCTCATTTATATCGGATTTCTATTGCAATGAAGAGGTGCCTTATTGTCTCCAGAAAGATTATCATTCGGAAGGCTTTAAAATTATTAAATATATATTATTAGGCGGTACTTTTACGATATTTCAATAAGATTATCACCAAAAATGTTGAATTTAATTAATGCATTTAATATGATGCAGATATAAAAAGATAATACGAAGTAAAATCAAAACCATTTATTGTTTGAAAAATTAAAGTTAAGCTGCGGATTAAATCCAATTTGATACCGAGAAAAGCAAGAGCGACCCGACGTTGAATAAGATTTGAGCCACAACAAAATTGAATAAAATTTTGTACACGAATCCTAAGTTGTCTAAAAAAATTTAAGTTATTTGGAAACTTCGTGAAGCTTAATTAACAATACAGAATTTTAGAATATTGGCGTAAACTTTGAGGAGGAGAAACCTACGAACGTTTGTATTCAATAGGAAATATTAAAATATAAATTATACACACACTTCTAACAAATTCGATTTATCTTTATCATTACACATATACTTTGAAAAAACATATTATTATTTTTTTCTTTTTTGTGAAATAACAATTCTGTATTAGGTAAATTCGAAGAATGTAGTAGATACTTTACAACACATACCACAGCATAAATAATAAATAAGTGAAACAAATAGAATGTCTATAATCTTAAAACATCGGAAAACATGGAAACTTTTGGCTTATTGCAAAATTGACATCGACATTATGTGTATCTTTAAGCATGAAATTCACCGAGTAAATTTCAAGCGAAAAGTATACGGTTGCAATAAAGCGATTACACTGAAACAAAAAAACCATAGTTAAAAGTGAAATCAACAGTAAGGCCGAATGTCTAACGAATATGTATAATTGTGAAATGTTAATACCCCTTTATAGCCTTTTCGAGTAAAAAAAGGAGTCCACATGCCCGCTTTTTTGGTTAATTTAGTATTTAGAACCGACAAAAATGTTGATTTCATTTCCAATTACACAAACAAAAAAAAAAAAAAAAACCACAAAACATAACCTTTCATATGATGAAAAGTATCTGACACACAAGCGAATAGTAATAGTAGAAAAACTATTACTCTTCGTGCACACATTACACAGAGATAATAGACATAAATACTTTTTTTTGTTTTGTTTAATTTACCCAATACAGTATTGCAGTCCAGCCTTCCATTGTTATACACTGGAATACAGTCAACATGGCAAAACCAATATTGTCGAAACTAGTTATCCCGAAATTTGGTCCACCCCATTGTTCTAGACACAGGCTCTCATTATAATTACAAATATACGCTCCTCCAGATGACGCTGCAGCCGTTTCATTATCCGCATAACACGGCGTCTCCATATCGCCTTCTTTAACAATTTTTTCTAAAACGAAAGGACATTATGTTAATAGTACTTCGAACTTCTTCATATAATAATGTGGAATTTATATTTACTTATGTCTTCTAAACTATAACAACTCTTGTGCAATGCTCCCGAATAGAACTCGAGGCCAATGATTGCAAATATAACGATCGCAAACAGGACCAATAGTCCGATTTGAAGTAATGGTGCCATTGCTTTGATAATTGATTTTAAAACTACTTGTAAACCTGTAAATGGAAATTATTGGAATTAGTTTTTATAATTGTTACTTTGAATTTTAGTGTTTTTTTTTTAACTTTGAAATGAAACATTGTTTTTTTTTCTTTGCTATCACGCATCTCGTTTTGACGAAAATATATCACGAAAATATATCACGAAAATATCAATTAACCTTTAAGGTCTAGGCAGACAAAAAATGTTTTTAGTATATATCATCGACTGTCGTGGTTATCCTGCTTACGCACGGTGAATCCGTGTGTGAGTTAGCCGGTGAGTCGCAAAGTCCGCAATGCTTTCCGCTGGCATAGGCCCACCAAAAGTAGAAACCTGGAGTCGCTCATGGACACATGAACTTATCGACTCACCAGACCAGATAAGATTTAAGAGTTTTAATTGAGTTTATTACACGATAAGCTACTCACGGACTCACCAAAACATTTTGACGCTATCAGGACGATTATTTAACTCCGTCGCTCATGGACACATGAACTCATCGACTCACCGACCAGAGGCTTTAAGATGAGCTTTTATTGAATTTTTCACACGATCAGTGACTCGCGGACTCATCAAAACATTTTGATGCCATCAGGACGATTTTCTAACTCCGTGGAAGTATGTCTCAAGCCATGGTTGTGAAAGGAGGAGAGAAGGACAGCTGTAGTCTGATTGGCTCAGTTAGACCTAAGTGTCTCAGGTGAATAGGGCTCGAATCAGGTCAATAGCATAAATCACGTAGTCAGACCTGAGACATAGCTGTGTGAACCCTGGCACATTATGAACCAGCTTTCTCCGAGGCAACCTCTGAATAGGGTTTAGCGATGTGCCGACAACCCACCCTCCTCTTATTCCGAAATTGTTCGTGAAAGGCACACAGCACATACTCTCAAATGTAACATGCACAGTTTAGATGGCCAACGAAGTGCGCCAGTCACCGTAGACACGAACATTTCGTTTAGTCTCACCGTTCTGATTTTTTGGTATGTTGTTAATATATTACATAGATACCGATAGTGTTAAATCAAGCTTGCAGCTTAGATTGATAACTGCGTGGTTCTTGAGAAACGAAAAAATTAAGGAATTAAGACTTTTCAAGAAATAGTGCTTCTTTTCCATGTGCCTACACAATTCAGTGCACTTCTTGAAACGGCCTTGTTCGGATCAAATTGTGACTTTTTAATCAAAAACTTATTTCTCGGCGAACTTATTAAAATGTTTTAATGTCGGCCTCTTGCCCGCCGGGTGTGTGTTTCTTGTGTCGCGGTGTACTTAAGAAGGGGACAGTGACATGAAAAAACGCAGTATTCAGACGCTAATCGAAGTGAGCGAGAGACGTGGGCTTCACCAGAAAAACTATAAACCCTCTCACAATATCCCAATGGCTGTGCGTAACGAAACAGTCTGCAGCCGACCTAAACACCACTTTAGATACGAATTGGCCCCATATCCCATGGCTCTATTCTCCGAACAGGGAATTCAAAAAGGAACCAAATTATCGTTTTACTCTGCCATCACGCCTCTTCCCACACGTTGAACCATTTTGAGAAAAATGTGTCAATTTTATTCGATGACCACCCAAAAAGGCGACTGATAGGAGCCCAAAAACAGCAGAGCGGCTACGTTGCGTCGTTATACAGCCTCAGCGTGTAGCGACATAATTTTTGAAGAATCGACACGATTCTGTTTGAGACATCATTGGAGAAGAGCGAGGAGTGCTTGCTTGTCATAATCGGATGTCGACCTCTTGGTGCTCTTTAATGGATTAGGCCCCAGCATACAAAATGTCTTCTTGCAGAAAAGTGGAAGGGCTGGAACAGGTTGTGAGCAGTTCTCTTCAACATCATTGATTCGAGGAGAGCTCTCATTCCACCCGGGAATAGTTTTGTTCCGTCACGACTTCACTGGTTGCGACACCACCTCTGTCCGGCAAGCCAAAATGAAGATATTGCACGTCCTTTCAAGACAGCCAGAGTTACTTGACGCGGCTACCACGTTTCTTAACCATCCCGCCACTTATAAAACTCAAATATCTCGTGGCACTCTATGTAGCAGAAGAAAACGACTTCCTCCACGCCTGCGTTATGGAATATTGGTCCGATCCGCTGCCAACGCCAAAGTTCACCTCGCTCGTCTACCATCAACCGAAGAGGCCGCTGCCAAACATTCCTACAGAACTTATCACTAGATGCAGAAGTGGTTGGGGTAGAAAAAGAGCCAAGCAACGGGGGTTGGACAAGGAGGCAGCACGGGCTGACACCGATTACAGAACCAAGGAACCAGCACCGCTAACCCTGCTGAAATTCCTGTCATCCATGTGCAAGAAAGGGTGCAGACGAAGCAGCTGCTCCTGTTAGAGAGCTGGGTTGAAATGCTCTGCTCTCTGCAAAGTTTGTTTGGGAAGACCTGCCTGAATACTCCTCCGTTAGCCATGGCTTATGAGTCGGATGAAGAAGACGTCGACGACCCTGAGGAGGACTGAGTCTAAGTAAAAAATGACACAATTGACAATTGAGAGCCGAAGATTAGATAAAGAAAAATTTTTCCCGTTTTTTTTTTTAGAGTAATATGGGAGGGATGTTGATAAATAAGTGGAAAGACACGACAGCGAAGATGACGCGCAAAGTTATATGGACTCGGATATATTCGATATTTGGAAATATTTGATATTCCATTATTGTTTTCAGATATAAAGTACATTTAATGTTCGATTTCGTAATACGAGTAATATAATAAAGTCACCGATTGATATTTTCGTGATAAATCCATGCATATGAGCCGTTAAGGCTATTGTGTATATTCACAATTACAGCTAATTATGAGAAAAATAATCAAGAACATCTATTTTATTCTACTATTAATCAAAAATATCTATAAATCGAATAAACTAGTAAACGAAATTTCTAAATGTAAAAAATGTATTTTGCTTCTACCCAAAATCGTGTTAATGAACAAAAAAAACAAAACCAAAAAGCTACTCACTAGGAATTCCAGATACTAATTTTAAGGGCCGTAACACACGTATGGCCCTTAATGTTCTGAGATCTACATCGATCACTTTTTGTGGGAACATTGTGATGAACCTACGATGAATAATATACGAAAAGAATAGTAATACCAATATACAATCGTATTCATATGAAATATGATAAGTATAATTAAAACTGTTATGCTAATGTCTATGACTAGCACAATCGGCTCGTAAATAGGTATCTAGAATATTAATAGCTAATTTTAAACATATATTATTATCACGCTATTCGTAATTAGATTAATATGTGAAGTCTATAAGAAATATGATTGATTATATGTTTTTTTTTTATTCTGGTATTACAACTATAAAACTAAGTGTTAATATTTGTTGATCTAAATAAAAAAATATAGATTCACTCTAGCTGCAATACACGGTTAAGCTAAAAATGGTAAAATCTATTTGATAAATTAAATTGTTTGGCTAGCGAATTTCCGCAAGAACCTGAAATCAAAAATTGCTAAAATTACACAATAACATCGCAGGTCAGAATCAATAACAACTTAAACCAACTACCAGTGGACTCAACAAAGACCAATATCGACCGTCCAAATAGTGGGATACGCAGATGACATTAACATCATATCAACATCGCTTAGGGAAGCGAAAGATACACTGCTAGCACTCGATCAAACAGCAAAAGAGGTTGGTTTGCAAATCAACAAGCCGAAGATGAAGATGCTAACACAAAAAAAAAATCGTAAAATTAAATCGGTCGTGCCGAAGATAAAGTTAGGTGAACACGACATTGAAAGAGTAAACAACTTCATATACCTTGTCGCGAACATCGCGGTAGATGGCGACGAAATTCTCGAGATCAAGCGAAGGATCGAGCTCGCAAGCCGCACGGCAGAAAACCAGCTGCGCCTACAAAAAAGCGGAGCTGCAAGTCTACAAAACTATAATCCGACCAGTATTATGCCATGGTTGTGAGAAATGGACCCTCACTCGGGGATCTGAAAACATGATAAACGTCTTCGAAAAAGGGGTCCTTCGACGAATTTTTCGAGCGACGCGCCATGGAGAGAGAATGTTGAAGAAAGTACACCAACGAGCTGTACGAGTTATTTGACGAACAAGAGGCTTCCATATTTGTGAAAATTCGTAAACTGCAGTGAGCAGTTCATCTTTAAAGAATGGACGAACACCGATTTCCCACAAAAGCCTTTGGTGGCACCGGCAATGATGTGAGGGCGCATGTAAGATCTAAGAAGTACTGGGAGGAGTCAGTGCGAGAAGACAATAGGAAGCTGTTCGGCGTGCTGGATTAGAAACAGCGATGTGAATACCGAGACGATTGGAGGCGACGACTTTAGGAAGCCATGTTCCAGCAGGGACAACATGGCTAAAAAGTAAGTAAGTAAATATTCTGCGAGCTCAAAATAATGATGTTTAATTCACTCAAATTAAAATAATAAATAGTGTGGAGTTCGCCTACATGATTTCGAGTTAACAGAGTTAAAGCGAAATTTAATGTATAAGAGTTTCGTTCTCTAAGCTCGCTCCGCTCAGTTAATTTTCGAGTCATTGAATACCGATTAAAATAAACGAATTTCAGTATACAGTAAATAGATTTTCTATTAAAATAAACAAAGATACAAACTTGAAAATTATTGAATTTGTCGACTTTTTTTCTCGTCTGAGAATTTGTTTCTTTTAGTAGGAAATCTAACACATCACATACAGTGAATCACAGTCAAAATGAACCACCTTATGTTAGAGAACGAATTACTTAAAAAATGACTGAAAAACCATTCATATTAAAATGGTTTTTATATAAATTTATTGTCTCAACATGTAAGTCTCTTATTTCAGTGTGTTTTAATGTTTAATTATTTTTCATTCTTGGTACACAAAAACTAATATAAACTTCGAAAGTTCAAAAATACACCTCACAGTCAAAATGAACCATTTAAATAAAAGTAAAAAGCAAATACAGGGTACCCTGCTTCAGATGGTAAATACTTTAATGGTAGATAGTACCGTTCATTTGCGCAAAATAGACACCAAAGTAGACACTCTGTTTTTAACTGTTACAGAGTTATAGCATTTTTGTAAATTGTGTCAAAAAGCTCGACTTTCCTACCAAATTCAAAATTTGCCACTCTCCCAATTATTTATTCCGAGATTTGACCTCAATTTCTGAAACTACATAAAATTTCTTATAATTTCCCGTTTTCGAAATTCACCGTTACATCAAAGATACAATTGTTCAAACTATCAAAATCGATTTTTCATAGAAAATTCAAACGATAATTTAACAACGGTAATTTGAACTGACAAATTTGCAAATTTGAGAAAAGTTGTCCCCATCTGTTTCTCTAATATTTCTGTTTGAAAATTTTCAAATCCAAAGGTATCAATGAAATATACCGTTTTACACCCAAAAGATTGGGGCAACTTTTGTCAAATCTAGAAATTTGTCAGTTCAAAGTACCATTGTAAAATTTGAATGAATTTGAATTTGAATTTTTGATGAAAAATCGATTTTGATAGTTTAAACAGTTGTATCTTTGAAGACACGGTGAATTTCGAAAACGGGAAATGTTTTATAAGAAATTTTATGTATTATATTTTAGTTTCAGAAATTGAGGTCAAATTTCGGATTAAATGATTGGGAGAGTGGCAAATTTTGATTTTGTTAGGGAAGTCAAGCTTAATGACACATTTTACAAAAAATGTAATACCTCTGTAGCGGTTAAAAACAGAGTGTCCAGTTTGGTGTCAATTTAACACAAATGAACGGTACCATCTACTATTAAAGTATTTGCCATCTCAAGCAGGGCACCCTGTACATGCTTTTTACTTTTATTTAAGTGGTTCATTTTGACAGTGAGGTGTATATTTGAACTTTTGAAGTTTATATCAGTTTTTGTGTACCAAGAAGGAAAAATAATTATAAAACACACTGAAATAAGAGAATTACATGTTGAGACAATAAATTTATATAAAAACAATTTTAATCTAAATGGTTTTTCAGTAACTTTTCAAGTAATTTTTTCTCTAATATAATGTGGTTCATTTTGACTGTAACTCACTGTAAATTTATTTATTCGATTGGGATAGTTTTATTTGTCTCGAAAATGAATTCAAATCTCCCTTACATTCTTTTTATTTGATAAAAATAGACAAATGTCATCATATGTATTTAATGTTTAGTTTATTGCAATAATAAAAGTAAAATTGTAATTATAAATTGTTGACTTGTATTTTAGGTGCAATCTTGGCTTTTACCGGTTTCAAAATTTATTCAATATCATTACCTACAACAAACTGCACAAGTCAAAGTTTCACTCTTGCGTTAAACTCCTTTTCCACTAGAGAAATTTCTATTGTCAAGATATATTTGACCAACTAGAATTCATCAGGACACTACTTTTCAAGAAACAAATATCTAGGTATAGTATTGAAATTAAAATCTCTTCAAAAATCTAGCGTTATTATTCCACCTAAAGCAGTTAATTAATTTCAGTAAATATGTAGACAGGACACACATCTAAAGCCAGCACACAGATTAGATAATTCAGGAAGTGATCGACTAGCGATATACTCTAGCCTCCATCTAAGATTTTCTATATATTTTTTTATATTTCGCTAGATCTAGACGTTGAAAATTAAATGAAATTTTTAAATTTTGTATCATAATGTGTATATGAATAATATTTTAAATCATTCTCGGCTTCTGCGAACAAGTCCTACTTAACGGCACTCCTTGTTGAGCACTCCGTCGTCTTACTTGGTATCCTAGAAACGAGCTTAAGCGGCCTTAAAACACGAAATGACCGCAACATGCGTAGATCGACATCAACATTTGCCTCCGCGAAGATCGTCATAGAGCTATAGTTTTTGGTATGGTTAGATATTTATTAAACTGTTATTGTGTAAAATTAAATAAATTTATTTATATTTAAAAAAATCAATTTTTCCTTTTAAATTGAAATAGGTGTTTCTTAAATTTGATTTGACATTGAGTGGATGAATATTGCATGCAAAATATTAAGAAAATTAATTTAGTAATATATTTACCCCGTCACTACAACGAAAAAATCCATTATGTTCCATATATTCCTGAGGTAGGAGTGTTTATGCAGAACGAACCCTAAGGCAAGGATCTTGAGCGATGCTTCCACACAGAATATGCCTAAAAAATAGGCCTCTGTTCTCTCCTGCAAAGCAACAACATGTGATATAAGCAATCTTACCCTAATCTGACCGAAATTGGAAATTAACATTTCACTTACCAGTTTCTGAGCCAATACTGTTTTATCACCTTCTGGCAAATGTTCTTCTAATGCCAACACTACACAATTAGCAATGATTGTCAATAACACAGCGTACTCGAAGGGCGGCCATTCGATTATAAATCGTGTATATTTCCTAATGGGGTTATCCTCGGTGAGGATAAACAGTGATGTAGGCCCACCGCCTGGCGGCGATTGGCCTTGACTACTCGGGCCGCCCATTCTATCAGCTAAGCGATGGGCTCCCCTTCGACCCGAGTGCCCCCCGCTTGTGGAGCCCTGTTGCTGTCCTGCAAGCGCCGCTTCCTGAGCCGCTGCCAACCTGAAAATTAGATAAGAAAAAAAAAATGTGCATCAGTTTTAATTCAACCATTTGAGCTAGGTCATGTCGGGCAAGTATCTAGTAAATCTCGAAAAAAAAAGACAGAAAACCATTCAAAAATTTTTTGTAACATATTTTATACCGCTGTGCGCATTGTCATCGCATTTTTCAATAAAACGGAAGCTCGGCGAATTGGATAAAATTTGGATCGGTACCAAGTGAGGCGACGATGGTCACTATTTATATGAAATATTTTTTTCCGACCCGAAGGCTATCCAGCTCTAACTCATCTTACAATTTTCCCTTATCGTGTCGAGTCTTCTCACCGAAAATGAACCTGAACTCTGATTTATTTCGATTCGAATATGGAGCGTCATATATTGCAACCATCTCGAGGTCCTTTCTGTGAGGCGGCTCTAAAAGTGCACATTTTCCCTCTAGGACGACCATTATTGCACTGCTACAAGCCCTTCGTCCCATACGAGTTGAGTGAAATGCGGGAAAATGTCATTTGACACAGAAAAGTTACATTTAATGGATTCTGTGGGATTTTCATAGTGGCATAGTTTTCCGTTACAATTTTCACTTGGATCAAAGCCATTTGTTTCGTTTATGAGTATTTCGGCTCGTTCGTGATCTCCGTTTCCGTATTAATGGTCGTTGCCATGCCAGAGAGTTTAAGTCTAGTTCGCGCAAATGGACGACACGACACTAGCTATTCGAAAGGAATTATTTCGACAGTAGGAATTAATTAAAGAAGTCAGAAAATTAGAAAGACCATAGTGGATGACAAACGGTTGGAAAGAATTTTGTCTGCAGTTTGTTCTTCATTGAACTTTTTAATTTGAGGTTTCACTATTCAGTGAGTTCACTTTCAAAGTTGTAAGTGTTTGATGAATGCATTGCAATTGAGACGTTGTTAGCGACGACATATTTCCAATTAGGAACATCGTTTCGAAATTTTAATTTTATTTAATACGTCGGTTTTTCATTCGTAGATTCTTCTTATTTTTACGTCCCCCTATAGTATGAGGCATATTGCCACGGCCTTTTCGGGCATGTCGTAGGAGGCTTAGAAAGGACTGGATGTATATGCCAGCAACTTGCATATCTATTGTTGCAGAAGCGACGAGTAGCTCAGTGCGTAGAGGCATCAGTCTCATGTCTGACTACCGGTGTTTCGGGTTCGAATCCCGTCCACGACGACGTTCGTGGCAATGGATGTTTGTGTAGGCTTCCTCTTGTGGTGCGTAATAATAAGCCACAACATCTCCCGACTTGTCGCAGGTAGGCGGCTAAATGGGGGAGCTCTGGGTGCATTTTGGCAACTACACTCTCCGAAACTAGTTTATGCCAACGAAACGTCAACTGGGCTACATGGAACAATTGACGCGCTATGCCCCACAAGGGTTGCCCTAACTCTACCAATCACCCTAAAACTCATGCCACCCTTGATTGCATGGCTAACCACTCTGCTCATGCATCAACCATTTCTTACAAGATGAGAAGCAGGAACAAAGTACTCAAAGCTCTAGCTGACAGTTGCTGGGGGAAAGTCAAGGAGACCCTACTAGCGACATACGGGTCTATTGGGAGATCTGGGGCCAATTATGCGGCTTCTATCTGGTCAGAAAAGGTATGCGACACTCAGTGGAAAACATCCAGACCTTCCAAAATGCAGCTCTTAGGACTGTCACAGGCTGCCTTCTGATGTCGTCGCAGGACCACCCATCCATCTTTAACCATCCCAACTTTAATCTTATGAACAGAACCCCACCGCCACATCACGTAAGAGTGCTTTTCCGCGCGTTTATGCTTAAAATAACCTGGACGTCACCAAGTGATATGACATCGAAACAAATTGACAACTTCCTCGCTGGGAAGAGGACTGCTTTCAATTTATTGGACGTAAGAACCCCCAGTGTCACCAATTACGACTCGAAACACTTTCTTGTCCGAGCTACATAAATATCGGTGTCATATATTATATACCAGTTTCACAAAAAGAAGCAGAGCTCCAAAGCTTGACGTACAAAAGTTACGTAACGACGATGAAAATGTGGCTTACATGACACATTTTAAAAAGCATCTCTACGAAAGGGCCCATCCTGGACCAGAGAAAACGGTCGAACAAATGTGGCAAAATATTAAGAAGGGCAGCCAGAAAACAGCCGCTCTGTTTTGGGACACCAAGAGCGGAGGCAGAGAAACGACTGGATCGATGGAGGATGCGACAACGAAGAAAATAAAGCAAATCGACTATTTGTAGAAAGACCAACACGAGCCAGATAAGACAATTATCATGGTCTTAAACGATATGCAAAAAACCTGTATAGACGAAAACAACGTTAATATTGCAATGACAAAATCTCGCAACTTGACGAAAATCTAAGGACAAATGACGTGCGAGCTACACTTAGTACCGTGAATCAGATGAGACAAGGATGTAAACCACAACCACTTTCTGTAAGAACCAAGATGTCAACATTATTAGTGATGCGTCTGAGATTAAAACAAGATGGGTTCAATACTTTCAAATTTTGCGGAACCCGACAACATCATAGTCAGAACACCTTCCAATATCAGACGATCGTGATGGATGACGGATACCTACTATACCAACATTTGACTCAGTGGGGATAGCCTTAGATAAAGTAAAGCCGACGCACCAACAAAATTCCCGCAGAGCTTCTGAAAGAAAGCGGGACCGCCCTGATCACTCGAATCCATAAACTAATATATAAGAAATGGACAGCTGAAAAAGTACCTGACGACTGGCAGACGAGCGTGTTATGTCCAATCCAACCTCGCGTACTATCTCTCTCTCTGGTTCCTGTTAACCCCTTGTGGGGCATACGGCATTAGCCACGACTACTTTCCACTTCGTCCTGTTCATCGCCATCGCTTTCGTGTACGATGGGAGGACTCAATTGACACTGATTGTATGAAGCTTCTACGATTTTCGAACTGGAGGACGCGATCGCTTGATCGAGATAGTTGGCGGAACTGTATCCAGGAGGCCAAGGCCCGACGAGGGCTAGAGCGTCGATGAAGATGATTTTGTTTCAAGTAGTTAAGTTTTGGTGCAATGAGAGATTAGGGTTTACAATAAGACACCTATTTCGTTGCCAAGGCTCATTTTGCATCTGTATTTCAACATCACGATGACATAGTCCGGTTAGTCTCATTCCAACTTTGCTACAGTACATACTATTACTTAGCACAATTTAATTTCCATTTGTCCTTGAAACTTAGTATTCAATCCAATTATATTCCTATTTCTCCTGTTTGAATTCTAACATTTCATGTTATTAATTTCACTGAATGAGTCTGATTTTGTCATTTGACGCCTTCGTGGCCAATTTCCCAACAACCAGACACATAACTAACCCCGTCCTCTACCATACTTCTTATGCATAGCATATCCGTCCTTTCAGTGAAAATATCTGGAAGATATATGTCTTGTGCTCAGTCTACTGGTCTCTGTTGATCCACTTAAATCTAAAAATATATTCTTGATTTGAAGTTTCATTAGACGTAGATGAATATAAAACTCCATCCCTGGGCGCGAACGACAACGACGCGCCATTGAAATATCCTCCCGGAACGCACATGAAAGTATCTCTTGTCAGGATGAAATCATATACTCGCTATATTCATGGTCTATTACTAGTCCAACACTTAGAATTACACCATGCGACCGCCAAAAAAGCATGGTTGGGGGATGACGAAAACGGGGTGGCCAGTGAGACGTTCATCCATATTTCCAAAGGAGAGGGTGGGATGACTAAAATGAAAAGTCCGCTATATATCATTATACGCATTATGTATTGACACTGGGTACAATATTTTTGCCTCATTGGCGTCAATTGAAATATGTATGGAGAAGCTGCTTCCATGCCACACAGAAGGTTGAAAGGCATGACCCAGGACACTAGCTCTGGAAAGTATAAATTTCCTTGAATCAGAGGGGATGCGTACAGACTGGGCTCCGTTACAGACAAGGCAAATTGAGTCTACAATAATCATATTAAAGGGTTGGTAAATGTGAATATACATGAACACATATTTTCCGAATGGCGACTGAATAAGGGCAGCAGGAATGGTAAAACCTTGATCCAAAGGCCGGAATAAGCATACGAGTACGAGTGCCAGCAAATTGGCCGTCCAGTAGTATGGGAACAGACAGTAAGACTCCTTTCGGAGAAGTTATAAGGAAACCTCAACAAGAGCATCCTAATTTTCACAAATGTTGGTAGGACACATTTATTAGTAGGTTTGATCAGAAGAATGTTTATTATATTTTTATATATTCATTAGCTTTTCTAATGAAAAATACATACAACCAGAATAAAATACATATATAACAATAAATATTTTGTTGTTGTTGTTTTGGTATCATCACATCTACAAGTTACTTTCCCGTAAACTTCACTACGCTTGGCAAGCCGGCCATCGCCATTCCACCCGAGGGTATCGTCATTCATTCTCTCAAAAACAACCCCCACACTGTGCTCCTTTCTTGCCCAAACAGAACACATCATTTACAATGCGGTCACATATTCTCAGTCCTTACGAATGTTGGCTCGAACAGCAACAATGGCGGGACAGTAATACCACTTCGTCACCAGAACCCACGAATTTCTTGGAGTTGTGTTGAATACCAGAAAAATAAAATCCTTGACAGTGGGTTATTTTGTGGTCGATGACGACATAGCAACTTTCATGAATGGTTGGGCACGTTGCCTCGATGGCGGCGGCAGCGTTGTCGAATTGAACCCAAAGACGCCATCGTGTCCTATTCAAAAACATATCTCCTTATCGAAAATGTCCAGGCAAGTTGGCAGGCGGAGAAAACACTCGACGGGTAGGACAAGTCAGCTTAAAGAAATCCACAGATTTCATTGATATTTTCTATACTAGTCAAATGTGATAGTTGGTGTAGGAGGGTAAGCGATGGGTTTTCATTAAGATAGTTTGTGTATTTTTAGCAATAAAGATATGAATAGCAGGATTTTTTTTTAAGTATGACGAAAAGTGATTTCCTTATATTCGTATGGATAGATATATCTTCAGGCTTGACGAGAGGAGAGGAGGCAGCGGCGTAGATAAGGGGGAGGGGCCCTCCTAATGAGTTCTTACATACTGAAAAATACCTCGTACTATTTGAGCTTAATCATTAAAAATGCGTATTTTGCTTCGAAATGTCTGTACTTCTCAAAAACCGATACTTAGGCTACTGTCTTCTTCATTTGTTTGTGAAAAATTACCGCCCGAATTGGTATTTACCTTCATATAACCGAAAATATCTTCCATCTTCTTCCACGACAAAAACCTGTTGTGGTTATAAAAAAGCCAGACTTTAAAAAGGGAGATTTGAAAACTAGAAATTGACCAGTTTTCGTGTTATTAATACCAAAATTTATTGGCGACTCCTAAGTACCGCTTTTTAACTAAAATCCAACAGCTTAGAAGTAATGTCATCACCAAAAAAAGTCACAACACATAAAAACCGAAGACGGATAGGAGGTGCGTGCCAGCAACTGCACTTCCGAAAAGTAGATATGCTATCGAACATCTCTATTTTTCGGAAGAGGCATAGAAATGCTAGAGATGTTGACGCGCCCATTCCCCTGGAGGGGTTAAGGCAAGTAACATGGTACTGTTAGCCGATGCCAAATAGTACGATTAATCGTATTTTTTTACGATTTTCAACTTCAAATACGACTCTACGATTTTTCTCAAGGCCCTAGAACAAATTTTACGATTTTGAAAAATTGAGAATACGATTTTTACGATTTTTTTAGTTCGACTAAAAACAATAATCTTTGCGCATATGTCAAATATTGTGAATATTTTTTCATCTTAAACTATCACTGTGTAAACTTTTACCACAAGCGTTTAGGGCAGCCTCACCCTAAACACTAAAATACAAGGCTTGTTGCTTGATAGTAAAAGAATGTTTTATTATTACGATAAACGAAACTTATATACTAACAAAATACTTTGTCAGCAATCGAAGATTATTGAACTGCACGCACTGAAATGCTTGGGTCAAAGTGCTTACTTGCACTTTGAGCCAACGTGCAGCATTGTTACATTGATTATGATACTCTAGTTGAATACATATTTTGTTGAATTTACTTAATTCTAAACATTCTGCGCGCCAAGAACCACTGGTTCTTTGCTGATGAAGGCAAGATTTTGCGTCGCTATTATTCATACCATCGTGTTGAACCGGGACTTGTCACAGTGAGTGATTTAGAGACGTGCATTTTCCAGCACAAGAAGCCCACTATAATTCCGGTAGCTATGAAACCAAGTCCAAAACTAGATCCTAGGATAACGGTATGATGCTTCAGTTGATGCCAGGAAGTGAGCCGCACATCTGCTCGTAGTAGCGCTTCTTGATGTTCAGATCCCGGGATAAAACTGTCGATTTGTTTGATGATTGGTTCTGAGGGTATGTACTGATATGGCATATCAGTGGTATTGTTGGGTATTAAGCGAATCGGTTTAATGTATGTTGATTGTATAGATACGCGGTTTGTAACTTGCGGGTTAGCTCGAATAATAGCTGTTGAGCTCATGACACTACAATGCGGAGCGAACTCGAGTATGCCTACTCCCTTCACCTGAACATCCTGTCGGCGACCATTGCAATTAATCGCAATAGAACTGGTATTGGTAGACAAGAATAGCCAGGTATTAGCACGGGCTAGTTGTTTCCATAGCATGGTTTTGACTTGGAACTTGTGTTGCGGACAAGCCTTCTTGTTGATTCGGTTATATATTTCATCCACGATGCAGTTCGGATGATCCTTAATACTGTGCATGATATGGATCTCGCAATAATGTCTGGAGGGAGGCACCGTTTCACACTGCCCGAGTTGTTTAGAGGTTACTTCAAAATAAACTTGGTCGTCATAGTTGACACCGATATAGGTCGTGGGAGTTTCCTGAACTGAGTAGCTGCCATTGCCTGAGTCGTGTGGAATTCCAGTGCAGTATATAAGCTCGAATTCTCTTCTCTCGATAATCGGAAAGAATCCCAAAATAGTTATCCCGTTTTCTGATGTAATGATTTGCGTATCGCCTATCTGTTTTGGTCCAACAAATACCGTACTACCTAATTTCGACTGTGTACGTGCCAACGCATTCTGCATATCTCTCGGTGAACATGCTTCAATGATACTTCCGATACCTGATTTGAACTTATAAAATAGCTCGTACCGATGCTGAACCTGTTCCAACCATCCTAGAGCTAGCTGATATGCGATGAGAAATTGAAGATTGACGCGGTTCTGGTCTACAGCTCTGTACCATAAGGACATATCATTCAATGTATTAGATACGTGATTGAGTTTTTCTATGATGAGATTTAGTTTTGTCGTCAGGGTATGCCGCGTATCATTTGCTAACAGCGTTGTAGTTAGTAATAGATTACCTTGATGCTTCATTGCTGCTATAAGATGTTTCTGATTTTCATCCAATTTGTCGATGTCTGCATACACTTCGTCGTTTACACCAAATATTCCTTGTAGAATATTTCCCAAGATTCCACGGCGAGTTCTGATTCTGATCCATGGTGTTATCGTGTCAATTGTCTTGGTTACGCTTTGATTCAATTGTTGAACTAATTCTCTGCAACGGCTGTCCTTATGTAGTTTACGTCCGTCTTCGCAGATTCGAGAAATGTTTTGATATAATTGCCGAACATTAGCCATGTCTGTAGCGATTTCTTCAGATGAGACGTTTATACACATTCGCAACTGTCCTCCAACCAGCTGTACTTGACCAACATGCTCTACGTATATGCCCGTCTCTGATTGTTTAATAGTATAGTTGGCTCTCACAGGGACTATGCACACTAACACAGTGAGTAATGTGATCATCATTTTTGATAATTTGGATGTGCCCTTGGAGTTATTAGCTTCTTGCGATCGTTTGCTAGGACGTCTTGTTAATGAGGGTTCCTCGGATATTTGTTTGCCGATGGCTCCGTTTCTTTCGTTACTTGGTAATGGACAAACCTTAGTGATGGGACGTTTTATTATAGCATCCTTCGTTTTTATTGTCACAACTCGAATCAGACCATCCTTTCCAGGATGAAGGGCTTGAATTCTTCCTAGCGGCCATTGGGTAGAGGAGCAATTTTCGTATTTTATAAGCACGAGGTCGCCTAGTTCTATTTTTCTATTTTCACTGAACCATTTCGCTCGCTGCTGTAATGCTGTTAAGTATTCAAGGCTCCATCGCTGCCAGAATTGCCGTTTCAGCCTTTGTACTAGTTGCCACTTCCGGGTTATGTTGTCTTCTGTAGTCTCATCTGGTAGCTCGAATAGACTTTCTCCAGTAAGAAAATGTCCTGGAGTTAAGGCGGTAAGGTCGCTCGGGTCAGTACTGAGTGGTGTCAGCGGCCTGGAGTTTAGGCAAGCTTCGACCTGAGCAAGTAAAGTAAACATTTCCTCCACATTTAGCAAATGAGAACCGATGATTTTTATCAGGTGTCGTTTCATAGACTTTACAGCTGCCTCCCAGATTCCGCCGAAGTGTGGGCTTCCCGGTGGAATGAATTTCCAATTAATATTATTGGCTGCCAATGTCATTTGAGAATCTTTCATCATTTCCGTTGCAGCTTTCCGTAATATCTTATCTGCTCCCACAAAATTAGTTCCGTTGTCACTTATTAAAGTATGACACATGCCCCTTCTTGCAATAAATCTCCTTATGGCGGCAATACAAGTTTTTGATGTTAGATCGCTGGCAAGTTCCAAATGCACAGCCTTTGTAGATAGGCATACAAAAACAGCTATATATGCTTTCGTGGTCTTTGTTCCTCTGCCACCATTCCATTTGATAATAATGGGTCCGGCGTAGTCGATACCAGTTCGAGCAAAAGGTTTTCCTGGTTGAAGTCGTTCGTGTGGTAACTCACCCATTAGCTGTTTACTTGGGTTTGCATTTACTCTAAAGCACGTTACACATTTCCGTGTGATTGTCTTCACTGCTGTTAAACCGTTTATAATCCAATATTTAGTACGAATTGTTGCATGAACTAACTGACATCCTCCATGCAGCATGAGATGGTGATAATGTTTTATGACCAAGTTCGCTAAGTGTCCTCGTGGTAATAGTATTGGGTGTTTCATGTCCTGATTCACTGCACTCTGCTGTATCCTTCCACCGACCCTGAGCATATGCTCTGAATCTAATGATGGTGCTAACCGTATTAACGAACTTGTCTTAGGCAACGGTTTTTTGGATTCGAGAAGGCTGATCTCATTGGAAAAAGCATCTTGTTGTACCAAACGTACACAAGCCTTTTCAGCTTCCCTTAACTCTTCAGTTGTTAAAAACGAATTCTTGGATCTCGTAATCCATCTGCGACAGTAGGCGATAACTCTAATTAGTCTTGAGAACGAAGAAAAGCGTTGAAATATATCCTCTCGATCTTCCACTTTTGTGCTCACTAAACAGGAAGCTTTGGGACGTGCTTCTTCATTGACCATAGCGATGTTAACCGATTTGTGTGGTTTTGGCCATTTATTTCGCTGTTCACTCAACCAACATGGTCCATTCCACCATAACTTGTTGTTGACGAGATCCTGAGGTAGCGTTCCGCGAGAGGCGATATCTGCTGGGTTCAATTTACTGCTTACATGCTCCCATCGCTTGATGTCCGATTTGCATTGTATTTGGCTAACTCTGTTAGCAACGAATACCTTCCATTTAGCTGGCGGACTTTGAAGCCATTGTAATACAATCATGGAGTCGGTCCAGTAAAAAGGTTTGATATGAGACCAACCATGAGCTTCTAATGTTGTTTTCATTAAGCTGCACAATAGTTCTGCTCCACACAGCTCCAGACGTGGGATGGATTGTATTTTCACCGGAGCAACCTTCGATTTTGATGTAAGAAGTTTAACAGATGTTGTTTCGTCGCTTCCTTGAACACGTATATAGATGACGGCAGCATATGCAGCCTCAGATGCATCGCAGAATCCATGTATTTGAATTGATTCAAATGTGGTGTACTGTAACCATCTCGGAATTGAAATTTTTTCCAAAACTGGTAACTGGGCGCGAAATGTTCGCCATTCTTTTTCAAGTTCCTTTGATATTGCATCGTCCCAACCTGTCTTTTCGAGCCATAATCGTTGAATTATTATTTTTCCTACAACGATGCAGGGCTGCAACCATCCTAGCGGGTCAAAAAGTTGTGCTACTTCCGAGAGAAGTTGTCGTTTCGTTATATGTTCGTATGTTGTTGGTTTCAGATTGACCTTGAAGAAGAACGAGTCTCTGGCTGGATGCCATCGTAGTCCTAACGTTTTGATGTGGTCAGTCATCTCAATATCTAATGGTATTTTAGTTTCCCTGTCGCTTATGGGAATTGAAGACAATAAGTAATCATCGTTCGCCGTCCACTTCCGCAGCTTAAACCCTCCTCTATTTAGCACTGACACTAAATCTTGTTGAAGCGTCTTTACTTCCTCGATGTCGTCTCCACCAGTCAACACATCATCCACATAGAAGTCACGTTTTATCGATTGACATGCTTGGGAATACGTTAGCTGTTCGTCTTCTGCTAGCTGGTGTAACGTCCGGATAGCGAGATAAGGTGCACTGGCAGTTCCGTACGTCACAGTTGTCAATTTATAGTGTTTGATGGGCTCCGAAGGATGATTTCGCCAGAGTACTCGTTGGAAATCTTGATCTTGCGGATGCATGGCTATCTGTCGATACATCTTTTCTATATCAGCAGCTATGACGTATTTGTGTGTTCTCCACCTCATCAGTATATGGACGATATTGTTCTGGATGCTCGGGCCAACCAACAGTGTATCATTTAATGATTTACCTGATGGCGTAGATTGAGACGCATTGAATACGACTCGTAGTTTTGTACTTGTACTGTCCTCTTTGAGCACAGCATGATGTGGTAAATAATAGTTGAAGCCGGAATCTCTGTCCTGGGATGGTACTTCCAACATGTGCCCCAGGGTTAAGTACTCTTCCATAAATGCATGGTACTGGTTTTTTAAGTTTGCATCACCGGCCAATCGTTTCTCTAGTTGAGAGAACCGAATGCGCGCCTTTTGCTGAGAGTTGTGTAGCTCTGCGCCAGGGTCAGTATCTAGTCGAAACGGTAACCTAACGACATATCTTCCAGTTGCGTCCCGAGAAGTCGTCCTGTCATACCAGTCAGCTGCAGCTTTCTCCGTAGCTGTTAATAAGGTTTTGGGTGGTGACTCCGTTATCTCCCAAAATCTTTGGATCAATTCATCCGTTCTGTCTTCTGCGCTTATCAGCGACACAATTCCTGAGTGGATGCGTGCTGCTTGCGTTGGTCCAAGCAAAATCCAACCGAATCTAGTTTTCATTGCACACGGAGATCCCTCTTTAAAACCAGGCAAGATTATAGAATTATAGACATCTGCACCGAGCAAGATGTCAATGCGTCCAGGCGTTCCACACATCGGATCTGCTAAGTCACCACTCGATAACGTTTTTGGAGTATTAAACTGTGTCTCGACCGCCGGGCATATGTTGGTTATATTGGGTATAACTAATGCTGATACATTAATTGCAGATTCTCCGTATTTCGGTTTGATTGTCAATGAAATGCTGCCTTTTGTTTGGATCTTCGAAGTCGCTCCAAGCCCATATACTTGAAATTTGCTGTATTGGCGCTTCATGTTCAGGAGTTGAGCGGCTGACTCGGTAACAAAGGTACGTTGTGAACCAGAATCGATTAGTGCCCTCAACGTGACAAATTCCTCTGTTCCAGTTTTCACTTTTATTAGCGCTGTGGCCAATAATACTGTTTCCCAATTTGCTGTTTCCTCGGCTAACAATGAATTGGCTGTTGAGGTGAATGGCTTTGCATTTGCTGACAGCTCTGTATGTTGAACATAATTGTCTCCAGCGTGTAGTAATGTATGATGTTTCTTCGAACACGTGCGGCATCGGGATTTGGATGAGCATTGTTTGATTGCATGCCCTTGTCTTAGGCAATTGAAACAAAGACGTTTTTCCTTAACCACTTCTTTGCGTTGTTGTGTGTTCATAGTTTTGAACGTATCGCACTGACCGATGTAATGATTCTTGGTGCACACATTACACACGGTTGTTTCACGAACAGCAAATGCCTCGATTTTGTGTCCTTTCTTTGGGGTGCCCAAAGCTTCCAGAGTCCTGAAGCGACTCGTCAGAAATTCCAAAAATTGCTCCAAGTTAGGTATATCCGCAGATGCTCCTAGTGAAGTCTCCCATAATCGTCGTGATTGATGGTCCAGTTTCTGACTTATTGAATATATAATCAGTAAGTCCCAATGTTCCGTGTTCATGCCAATGCTCCTCATATTGGCTCCAAATTCAGCTGTAGAGTCCATGAGATTCTTGATAGAGGTGTCGCATTCTTCCTTTGCCTTTGGAAGATTATGAAACTTTTGCAGAAAACTCCATGCAATCGCCCTTTTGTTGTCGAAACGTTTCCGTAAAAGCTCCCAAGCTGCAACGTAGTTGTCATTACTTATATCCATGTGTTGTATCACTCTAGCGGCTTCTCCAGTGAGATGGGTCTTCAGGTACTGCATTTTCTCTGCTGATGAAAGTCCTTCGTTCTTGTCCACCATCGATGTAAATAGATCATTGAACATTCGCCATTTCCCATAACTGCCGTCGAATGTGGGAATGGTAATGCGTTCTAGTTGAACCGTATTGCTTGGTCTCAAAGTCGGCTGCCTGGCATCATCAACACCGACGCGTCGAAAGTCGCTTATACCCGTCTTGAACTTAGTGAGTAGATCCAGATACACAATTTCGGCCTCCTCGAACTCAGCAAGATATTGTGTATTTAGTTCTGAACTATGCGCCGTTTCGTGCAACAGCGTGCCATGTAGTTGGGTGCATGCTTTCCAAAGCTCGTCTAATCGTTGTATTCTGGCCTCGAAATATCCAAGAGAATGCCTCTCCTTGCTGTCCTTTCCGAAATTTCTGGCCAGTCGGATGATATCCTGGAAGTGGTTGTGCTGCGTTATCTTCGCGGATTCCGGCATCTTTGCTACGCCTTGTACTCCACGGAATGTTACTTGATCAAGTATTGATTAATTTCACACTCTTTATCTCACCGGAATCTATTTGCTAATCTGCACCAAATCGTATGTTACAATTTGTGGTAGTGGAGATATAGCACCTAGGTTGCGCCAAAGAGTGGATTTCACCAGGTACTTGATCCGGCTCGACGGACCAAATGTAAACTTTTACCACAAGCGTTTAGGGCAGCCTCACCCTAAACACTAAAATACAAGGCTTGTTGCTTGATAGTAAAAGAATGTTTTATTATTACGATAAACGAAACTTATATACTAACAAAATACTTTGTCAGCAATCGAAGATTATTGAACTGCACGCACTGAAATGCTTGGGTCAAAGTGCTTACTTGCACTTTGAGCCAACGTGCAGCATTGTTACATTGATTATGATACTCTAGTTGAATACATATTTTGTTGAATTTACTTAATTCTAAACACACTGTGAATTTATTTTCAAATAGTTCCAATTCTACCCGTATGATGGCGACACAGTGTTGAATGTATTTTGTCACAATTACTTTATTCAGGAAAAGACACTGTCGTTTCTTCCCAAATTTAATTTAAATCGATGAATGCCAAGATATCTAGGATTTCGGGAAATTATAAATACGGATTTAATAAAAAAAAGGTTTGGGGAAGACGATTTCGGATTATAAACGTGGAGATGGATCCATAGCATTTCCTTTGATTGGTAAATCAATTCTTGAGATACTAACTTTACCGAATTCGTCAGCAAATGTAGAAACAATTATTAATATATAAAATATAAAACAGAGACTTGAAATCGATTACACTTAGAGACCATAAACGGTATTCTCTGATCTAAAGGATATTTTAGACTTTGACGTTACTACGATATTAAATTCACAAATGAATTGGAGAATAAGTTTCATAAAGCATATTTGTAATCGTAGTGAAGCTTTTGTTTGCCTTTCTTTAATTTTGGTATTGATTGGACACCAAGTCCTTGCTTGGCTTCGCAATTTGCAAATCAAATGAAATACAGTCAGACCCCGCTTTACTGTATATTATTTACTTATAATATAGCATACCGAAGCAAAGTGTTTCATTTAACAGAGCATTATTTTAATTTTTGGTTTTAGCACTGGACAGGGATACATACGTTGGTCCTGAAACACTAGGCGCGTTCTTTTTGACTCCAGTGCAGGTTAATTCGGCTTAACAACACGCAATTACAACAACGCCTTAACCTGAATTAACCCGGATAGCTCTACGGGTTAATAAACCTGCACTGGATAGATATGCTAAGAGATGGCGCTTGCAGTGCTGAATGGCGAATTTATCATGGAAAATTAAAAAAAGCCATATTACCAAAAATCAGTCTATACGATTTCTTTGCAGTCACTACTTTTGGTGTTTCGGTGTCTGATTGTTAAATGAAGTAATTGAAGTGCACCATTTCGTTTTAAGCTCAGGCTCAATGCTTCCTAAACTCTTCACATGCCTCTTTAATTTCATTGGTAGATTTTTTAAATTTTAACTTGATTTCAACCCTTTGAGGTTGGAGCCTGTAATCACTGTACGTCCAGGCCAGAATTTCCTCTCCACGGCCCTCATATTTTATTATCATCGGAAAATCCATTCAGATAAATAGTCTCAATAAATATATCCTTTTCAATCGTCTGGATTATTTTGATTAATCATAGACTGACGTTAAAAAGTGTTAAAAAAATTATTAATTTCCCAGAACCCAAGAGGAATACTTTTAAACCAATACTTCGTCATATACAAGTAGAGTTTCCTGTATAATAAAAAAAAAATCATCATTACCAAGAATCATGAAAGCAAAAGAAAAAACGACTTGTAAGAAAACCATTAATTAAAGTAGTTGGTGCATTGGCGTGTTAACACTGTAAAATATGTCAAACCTGATGCAGGGAAAAACTTTCTTAAATGGCTCTAGTTATGTGGATTTTGCATTGTTTCTTTTTCAATGGAAATGACTAAATTAATTCACAGAAAATTTCGAGCGCGCAAAGTTGTATGTTAGAGAATATTACATTGTAACATTTTTAGCATCATGAAGGGGTTTGTGTAACGCGGGGAAGTATTTGCAGTCTGCATCTATTTTTTTTTTTGTAAAAAAAGAAAGAATGAAAGTAAGAAAGGTATGGTAAGGAAAAGTAAGGTGGTACGCATCCCCTGTGCGCTTTGTGAAGGCTCCGTGAACACGTAACTTCTTATACTTGTAAAGCGATGAAATTGCTGCAGTCAGTTAAAAACTACCCCTATGGTGCGAAGAGCTTCGTGCTGCTAGGAAGCAGACTCCATATATGTCACCGTTGTATGTACGCGATTATCCTTGTATTAAACTCGAATTACAATGCTTGTACCTTGGGGTAAAAGACGAGTGAAAAATTCTCCGAAAAAAGAAGTTTTAAAACTTGGCATGATTGTTGGCTGGTACTAAGAGTATATCATACTAAAAGTCCCTGCCGATGGGGGGTGAGCTCTCATGGAGGAAGTGGGTTAAACGGGAGTTTTTCTAGTTCGTCGCATATGTTTCGGTAACCATTTATATTAGCAAAAATCTTTCTGTGATTTTTTTTTTAATTTACTCGTATTTTAATTTTTGTTAACCGATTTAAGGAGGAATTCCCATGCGACGACTAGAGTCGTACGACTAAAGACGTAACAACTAGAGTCGCATGTCAAATTGTATGAAATTTAAAGCCGTGTGTCTGGAGTCGTACGCCTCTAGTCGTACGTCTCTAGTCGTACGTTTCTAGTCGAACGTCTCTAGTCATACGTCTTTAGTCGTACGTCTCTAGTCATACGTCTCTAGTCGTACGTCTTTGACGCGCTTCGTCCCACTAGGGGTTAAGGCAAAGTAGTAGTACTCGTACGTTTCTAGTCGTATATCTCTAGACGTACGGATAGAGGTCCTTTTCTGTAGCGAGCTAATAAGGTAGTTCACACAATCAAGACCTCCAACTCAAGTTAAAGTCACACCCGCACGGCTCGAACTTGCAGAATTCTCACACTTTCGTGGTCATCGGTCATAGAGAGACCATTGCAAATTGCATCTCAAACATTAACCAAGGTGCAACAGCGCAATAGACAGGTCGATAAAGAAACCTATGCAGTCGTTTTTGGCGTTCGCAAATTCTACCAGTATCTGTATGGCAGAAAGTTCACCTTAGTTACCGATAATAAAGCAATTGCCCAAATATTTTCCTCGGATAAAAGTTAAGGGGGACTTTGAGATTCGCAGTGGAGTTTGGCAGGGGTGTATCCTCTCACCGATCCTATTCCTCATTGTGATCGGCGATATGTTGCATGCAGCCCTATCCGGACTCGACAGAGGAATTCAATGGACTTTGAAATCTTATCTACAACATCTTGACTACGCTGACGACATATGCCTACTCTCCCACAAAATCATGGATCTGTCCGCAATGGCGTTAGATCTCGAGAGGGAGGCAAGCAAGGTTGGGCTAAAGATTAATACCAACAAGACCAAGGTTCTTAGCCCGCCGTTGCGAAAAAGAAATCCGACACATATTGCCATCAATATTAATGGGCAGCCTGTGGAGAAGGTGGACAACTTCGTCTACCTGGGTAGCATTGTTGCCGAAAATGGTGGTACGGAGCAGGACATCGCTCGTCGTATCAACCAGGCTAAACGCGCATACGGCATGCTGTCCAAAATCAGGCAGAGCAGTTATCTCAGCAACAAGACCAAGCTGGGCCTGTTTCGCTCCCTGGTACTGTCAGTGCTTTTGTATGGGAGCAGTACATGGAAAGTTTCCGTAAGCGTTACCAGAAAGCTGCAAGTTTTCGTCAACTCATGTCTTCGTCGAATTTTAATAATTTTCTGGCCCGAAACAATATCAAATGAAGAGCTAAGTCGGCGAACGGGTCAGATACCAATCGACGAATTGATACGCAGGCGAAAATGGCAGTGGATAGGTCACACATTGCGGAAGAGTGATAACTGCATTGCTTTGCATGCCATGAAATGGAACCCCATTTCCAACCAAGGCCGACCAAGAGCGGGTCCTCGAATCCCATGGCGTCGATCTGTGGCAAAGGAATGTCAGGCACTGGGTAAGTCTTTTGGGGAGTTGCGCCCCATTGCCCAGAACAGAGTACGATGGCGCGCAGGAGTAGTTGACGCGCTATGCCCCGCTAGGGGTTAAGGCAAAGTAGTAAAGTAATCTATTACCCGAGTTTGTTGTCGTATTCAGTTACCTCTTTTACAATCTCACAATCTCTGGTTATTCTTAACACGCCTCTCCCCATAACCGTTAAGCTCAAATTGTTATTTTTACTGTCTTTATTGATTTCAACAAATCACAAACTCGTTTGACGTCAGATTTAAGAATTCCAACTGGTGTTATTCATATACTTAATACTCGTATAATTTTATATTTAAGTTTTCTGATTCAACCGTAGCTCTTTCCCTGCAATTGGATTACAAGACCATTGCAAATAATTCAATTACTTATTGATAATATAACAATGCGAACAGAATTGTATCAATGCCAATCGATTTTACATTCTCAATCGATAAGTTTATGTGTAGAAAATTCAAAGTTACACCTTGAACATTATAGTGAACATAACCTCTCTAGGCATAACTCATGATGCGTAGCCGCAGTAGTTTGCTGTGATACATTTATAGAATTACATGAATACGTAAAGTTCTTTATATATTCTTTTTCAACCATTCTATTAAAACTTCCATTGTGGGAGCTACTGAGATTTGTTCTAATTTATTAGCTGAACTGAAAGTAAGATTGAAACCACGCGTATCAGATGCTCAAAAACACTAACAGAGATTTTCGATTTTTGAGGTGACGGCTGACAGATTGAGTTTTTTGCTAGGTTAGCCAGCTATTAGTTGACTACGATAGTAGTCAGAGTTTACTACAGCCCCGACTATAGCTATGTTTTGGAACGTGCTTCAGTATGGAGATCTACCGAAAAACGGCCAAAGATCTTAAGCCACAATGATGATGGTAGTAGTATTGATTTTGCCTGTTTCCAGTTCCAGTACCAGCACACAAAACCGATTGTTAAAACTCAAAGAAGGGATATTACAAACTGTAATGAACCGAATTTTGACGAATAGCCGTATTGGCCTGACTAAGCGCTCCCAACTAATGAACTCAAATGAGCGTCATTAAGGTGCTTCAGGCAAACCTGCACCATGCCAAAGCAGCATCGGCCACATTGTGCAGGTTGCACGCCGAGAAACGAACAACCCTCGCGCTCATTCAAATGCCGTGGATGGCTGGTGGTCGGATCTGTGGTCTCAACGATACATCAGGTAATTCGATTTACGACAGTTGAGTTGAGTGTCAGAAGAGTCAATCATTTATCACTACTAATTTTATTTTCAGGAATCTTGCTGCAACAATAGTTGACATATCCACTGTCAACGTAGTAGTATGTTTGTTTGGATATTTTAAAAATAAATGCATTTGTGAAGAATTATTTGAAATTTTATAATTGACGGTTACGAGTATAGAATCAAAAGAAAAAGACATTGGACAACATCACATTTTTGGAGAAATGTCATGCTTGAGAGAGAATGACTGGTGTGTTGAAGGAGCGATGTTGAGGATACGGACCATAGCGAGGAGATTGAAAAGCGGCTCCTATCCTATTTTTGGGTCCATGGGTGCCCGCCCAGGACTACCACTATTTCGTGGAAGGAGTGTGCAGTTTCCGAGCTGTGTGTTCCCTTTGTATGTGTTTCCTTTCGCCTCGGTATAGAAATGATGACACCGAATGCCATTCAACAGACTGACTTTCCCGACTACGGGATGAACGAGATTTACTAACAGAATGTTTTTAAAGTGTGAAATAATGATAAGTAATTGCTAATTTCTGAAAGTAGGTTAGGTTAGATGGGTTGCCTTGAAGAGCAAGGCGAACATAGACCACCACTGGGTCCGTTGTGATACCCCCTAGATACATCATACCTGAGCTTATCTCAATCGTTAAGCCAGCCAGAGCTGGAAATGAAGCGATGAAGACGACTGACACTAACTGCCTTTAGGTCGTCCAGATCGACAAAAAAGTAGGACCCAAGGATGTCTCCACAGACAATAGTGGAGCACATGATAATTTCTGAACTTTGTAATGGACGGATTGGTGGGCATCCGGAGATGCCTGTGGGGACGGAGCCTTAAGTAGCATAATGACCGTGAAGGTCGGGCTGTGCCATCTGGCGAAGAAAAAGGCCCCTCGACGAGCTAAGCAGCGGCCTATGCTTGCTGTAGATCAGTTCGGGAGATGTGGGCGGGGTTTTCGCCGCTCGTTACCCCTGTCCTTCACGTATTAGCAAAAATTCATAGGCCTGGGGAAGACAACACAAACAGGGGAGGTAAAAATGGGGGAACAAAAATGGTCGATAAGGATGGAATGGTTGGCGGACGGATCAGACGCCCACGCGGTTGCACCTGGGTCCGGGTGTAATGGGACCCTCGGCGTCTGGTTTCGTACCACCAACAGATCACTACTCATCAGTTGCTGCTTCGATCTGCTGGAGGGAGCAGCACTACCAGACCATAATATTGTTCATTACAACTTACGTATCTTGGGAGGGCATACGAGGGAACTAAGGAAAGAGGAGCAGATACGACAAAAAACGCAACGGATTAACAGCCTTTAATTAGTTGCGTCCTTTTTGGTTAGCTAAAACCAGCCTTGCGATGCAATACCGAGTGGTAATTCCATTGGAAGGAGCGTGGAGTAAGAGGGTTGAAAGTTTGATTGCGTAAGTAGTTGCGGCAGCACCTGTCAAGTAATAAAACTAATATGGGCTAGAATCGATCCTGGCCGGTCTTCGAAATTTAGATCAATGGATAGAAGGCATATTAGCGTGCTGGTGGGCGTCATCAATGGGCATTGTCTGATTGGTGAACATGGCAGAGGACTCCAACTTTCTGACAATGGCATTTTTAGGAGTTGTGATGACGAGGATGAGGAGGAAAATACTTCCCATCTTCTTTGTGCATGTCCTGCCTTAGCTGTAAAGAAAAATGAGATTCTTGTGTCTTTTTTTTTTCAGAGATTTGGATGACCTGAAAGATATGGATTTCAGCAATTTCGTTTCAATGTCTGTATGGGAGCATTCGGTTAAGGGAGCCTAATTTGTTTAAAGACTTGCGGAAAATGTTTGGGTCTTAAAAATTTGTCCGCTTATAAGAGCTGTCCGGTTATGGGAGGTATCCGTACAAGGAGCGTACATTGTATTGACAGTTCGAAAACACCCCATGTCCATACTGGTCGTGCCAAGCAAGCTCGTCCGCCTTGTAGTTACCGCTGAAACCACTACGTTCCAGAATCCAGCACAAAGTGTTGTTAAGGCGGCTATTACACTATAAAAGTTCTTTTACAAATATCTTTTATGAAAGCTATTTTCAAAGAACTTTTATAGTGTAATAGCCGCCTAAGAAAAGATTTTGCGACATGGACGTTGCTTGTTTTAACTACTTTTCTAATATGCTTGCACACCTTCCCCCTTTAGCGGCTAATATCATTCATAAAGGTTCTTTTGAAACATCGTTCCTCAAATATATTTGTAAAAGAACTTTTATAGTGTAATAGCCGCCTAAAGAAGTCGCTGGGTTCCTTGATGGCTGTGCGACACTTCACTTATGGTTTTTTAAGTGGTGGGAAAAAAGATTTTACTAATTCGATGTATAAAGTCGGAAGAACTCGCTCACTACCGGCATATGATGCTGCACCCGACCATGATCAACAACGCCAGTCGTCGCACTTTAGTGTCTCCATTTGCTGGTCAGCCCTCTCATTACCTTTTAGTGAAAACTTGATAAAGGACTCTATTTTATTCTCGATGCAAACAATAAAGGCCACTAACTTTTCCCTCTATCGCATCTAATATGCACCCCAGTGATTGTAACCGATGCGTACTAATAAACTAGCTCAAGTGTAGATAGTTATCACTTTACCTTTACGCAAAGTAGGACATTGAAAACATACCAGTGTGCCAAACCAAGCATTTACACTGCAATGTAAACATTGAATTTCTATACAATTGCGTGCAAACAGAATCATATATGCATATTAGAAGTTACCGACATCCATACTCACAAAACGGATTAGAAGAAGTACTCCACATTGAGTATAGGCACAAAATGCATTCGCTCGGTCGTGTGTCAGTACTAACGGGTGGTTTGCAGGTTCGTTTTTCTCGCTAAAAAAATATTCAAGAATTGGTAACAAGCGAGCATGCCCCTTTCCAGAAAGGCTCATTCGGCGTTTTGGAAAAAGTTCACCATCTCGGAAATCCACTTTGGGATTATCTGTTTTACTATGCTATTCGATTTCTCTCCAACTTGCCAACTATTCGCCTCTATTCGCGAAACCATGTAACTTCGGGTAAAACCTTGAACATACACAATAGCAATTACGGAGCCATAAACATCCCCAACTCCAGCACATCCGATACATCTGGTATTTGCATAAGATAGTAATTAAGAAATTAACAGGGTCACCGAGCTACCTTAAGCCGCAACCTCGTGCCCAGACGAAGGGAGACACCAGATACGTTCGTAGAAGTAGATACTACGGGTAAACACTCGCTACATATGACCACAATCTTGTGAGTTCCACATGCCCATTCAACCATATGGTCATGTTCTCGTGATATAAACTCGCTTGCCTTTCATCCCCATTTCCGACGACGATGACGGGGTGAGGTTTCATAACCTCCTGTCATGTATAAATGGCATACGGAGAAATATTAATTCAAATATTTGTATGCTGCAGTACAGGAAATGGGATTAGAGCTTGTCTAACACTAGGACTATGAATCCACCAGAAAAAGTTTCATCGTTGGACACGAAACTTTACTGGGTCAGTGTGCATTCTAATGTGAATTTATGAAAATTTAATGGAACGGCGAGAGAAATAGAGAGAGAAATATTTAAGCGTGAAGGGATCCCTGAAATTTATTAATTCGGCTTTATTTCCGGGAATCCTGCAAGTTAGCTAGTTCACCGGGAATAAACCGTTTAACTTTATCTTTGAAATCATAAATATTGTAGTTTGAAAAATACCAGCAATGATCGTAAGTTGGTGGAACGAAAACCAGCTGGAGCTGCAAGTAAAATTTTTCGTAAATTCCTCAGGTCTTATGTACAAAATTTGGCACCACTGCATGCATGCATGCATTTTCGCTTTGGAACCGAATGTGTGCATGAGTGCCGATATTGGTTAGAGTTGCTGGCGTAGCACCCAGAGCCAGCGAGGTAAACTTTGATGTTTGGCAATACTGAGAGCAGTCACAAGTGTAAATGCTCGCCTCGTCCGCTATGGGTGTCACAGCCTCTGGCGCTTAAGGATCATAATCCTCAGTATCGCACAAACATGAAAGCTCGCTCTGGATGCTAAAGTCTCTCACGTGCAAGAGCGGCAATCCACAAACTCTTTCTCCATGCTTTATTTCGGTACCGTCAAATTTTATTTTTGAGAAAGTGTTCGCGCCTTGGTTCTGTAATCGTTAAAAATTTCTCACTCCCCTGTTCATTCCACTAGCTCAGTCGTCAATTTTGTGTTAACAATCGACGCGATGACATTTTAGGTGAACACACTCATGCATCCTAAAACCAAGTTTTCCCCGGTCAAATCGAAAATTTCCCCGTCGAGTGCAGACATCGACCGGAGAAAATTGCATTTTGGAAGCAAGTGTGCGTCCACCTTTATCGATTGCTGGGAGAAGTTAGATCCCACGCCAGTGGTTACAATCCTTCAGGTCGCTTTTTTTCGGGATCTTAATGGTGACGCCCTTCTTCCACTCTTTAGGGAGATAATATTACATAATACAATGTTATGCTCCAACTGAACCCGACAATGGCTTGGTAAAAGACTCCTTCTACGCAACTAAACGCCGTCCAGAGCATAACACCCAAAATTATAGTTATGGAGGATTCCTTGACTGGGCGAAACGTAGTGGTTCGCGTCTTTGACCAATAGTGGGTTTTAACTTGATTTGATTACTCACTCGTCTTGCATGGGCTTAAGGGGTTGCAACCCTCAGTATGCCAACATAGAACACTCGCTGCCATATATCCTACAGCTGTAAACCCACTATTAGCCAAGGTGCGAACCACTACGCGTCGTCAGGTGAAATAGGAATATACCTTTGGCTGATTTCAGTTTTGTTTTGCTAGAATTGATGTAATATGTTTAGTTCAATCTTGTATTTCCCCTAGGGACGATTCACGAAAAAATTACAGTTGTATGGATTTGTTTAACCCATATATTTCGGGTATATGCCCATCGTCAGTGCTCTCAGATCTTGTAGAGTCACATGAACAAAGACTAGTTGGAACAAACATTTTCTTCAAACAATAAAGACCAAGGTTCTTAGACTGCCATTACGAAAAGGAAACCTCTTGCCATCAATATTAATGGACAGCCTGTGTAGAAGGTGGATAACTTCGTCTACCTGGGTAGCATTGTTACCGAAATAGTGGCAGGGCAGGACATCGCTCGTAATTTCAACCAGGCTAAATGCGCATACGGCCTGCATCTCAAAATCTGGCAAGACAGTTTTCTCAAAACCAAAACCAAGCTCCCTGGCACTTGTTATTTTGTATGGGAGCAGCACATGGAAAGTTTCCGTAAGAGTTATGCCCGAACCAGATTGAACGCAGCGGCAGCGAAATGTCAAAGTGGAAAGCACGCATTTCCCATACGCAACCTAGATTAAACGCAGCGGTAGGGACAGCGGCGAAAGCGGACCTGCATGTTGTTGTAGTTGCTGCTGCCGCTGCTTTCTGCGTTCAATCTTGTTCCGGCTTTACCAGGAAACTGAAAGTTTTCTTCAACTCACTATCAAATAAAAAGCTAAGTCGGAGTAAGGGTACAGTGAGGGTCACTGCAGATGCTAATCGACGAATTGATTTACAGGCGAAAATGTCAGTGGATAGGTTAGAGATCACACATTGCGGATGGATGGTAACTACATTGCTTTACATGCCGTGAAATGGAAGCCCAATTCAATTCAAGGCCGACTAAGGGTGTCCTAAAATTTCATGGCGCCGCCGTGCTTTGGCAAAAGAGTATGAGTCTCTGGGTAAAACGTGCGAGGAGTTACGTACGATTGCCCAGGACAGAGTACGATAGCGGACAGGAGTAGTTGACGTGCTATGTCCCACTAGAAGTAAGGGCAAAGTAGTATAGGAAATAGTGTTTCTCCGAGCGAGTTCAAAGGTTCCTACTGGGATTGAGGCCACCTTTTGTTAGCGTCAAAATCAACATGATTGTGTTACGAAAGCTTTTAAAAAAATATAATTATTGAATTTTCCTAAGCAAAAGCCATCGTTTAATAGCAAGAACAGGATTTGTCAGAAAATTTAGCTGGTCAACAACCAAGTGCGGTTCTAATATTTGGAAGATGCGACTAGACAAAAGCGACCATCGGAGAACGAAGTATCTACAGGAAGTACATATATAGGTACATGTGAATGACATGAAAATTTCAATTAGATTTCCACACAGGATGACAAGTAGTTGGTCGACAAGAAGCTACATCGTAAAACATTCAATAACAAACTCCAGATCCTACCCTGATGTTCCTTAGTTATCCGTTGTACCCTAAATCCAGGCATACAAATCCTATGTTTGCCGACATACCCGTCTATGTGCATGTGCATGTATACGTACATGTCAAAGTCAACAACAGTTTTGAGAATAATATGACTTTTTTTCTAAGTCTGTTACACACAGCAAAGAGTTTTTAATACTCGTAGGAACAGCCTGTGAGCACTATTGCCATCGTCACCTATATAATTCAATGTGCACAGAATTCCTTTAAAAAAGTGGGCCGTGGCGCTTGGGTTCGGTACTCCCCGGAGAGTTTATATACAATAATGCAAATCGGATGCCTCTATGTTGACTGGGATCTTTGTGGATTACTCAACATGTCCAAAGAATTCCAAATCCCAAACCCGCTCTCTATTTGCATACAAATCGATTATTATTAGTTCAAGTAGAGATCTCCTTTGCAGAATCCAAAAATGAAGCTGCAATGATACACATTTTTCGCTTCTTTAGCTTGTCACTGCATTATGGTGACAAAAGTGGATTTTAAGCTCTTCACCAGACAACCAACCACTTTCCAAATCAACTTGTTCCTGCCACTACCTTAAGCATTGCTTAGCATTTTGTTAGATACAGCCCAGCAAAGCCCGTGAGAGACACAAGCACAGAAAGAAGAAGCAGTTCCGGCTAAGCCTTTCAGACAGTTCTCGAGAAATCTTTTTCAATATGTCAACACCGGAATGATAAATGCACTCGGACAAGATGAGATGATAAAAGCCACATGATGGGGTTGTCAGCAGTGTAGTGATGAAGGCCTCAAGTTTCCTGTTCTCAAGAGCCTTTCTCCAACCGAACCGAGCGCAAAACGTTGCAGTGACAGACAGTCGAGTGTCGGACGAATCAGGACGAAAATACAAACCTCGGAGGTTAGCAAGCTCAGGACAAAGTGTTCGTAGACAAAAATAAAAAAAAAGTATATTTGAAACACACAGGAAAGATTGGCGGCATGCATAAAACAGGATGCACAATGTGCAATGGTTGTGTGAAGAGTCTTGCCGCTGGAGAGTGTCACGTCAGATTGCATGCAAACAGGAATATGCTGGATTATGAGGAAGTCTTATCCTCTCGGAAAGCGTTCGGTATTCTTCCGACTCTTTGTTACGACATATTCGTAAGTTACATATGCGTTCACCAAGTCTTTTCAATACGCTTCTTGTATGGCACTCTTTTGGTTTAGGGCTGTGACGTTACATGCCCTTTGTTCATGATATCAACAAGAGATATCTTAGTTGACTAGTCCTACATAAATGCACTACTCATATAGCACTGTGAATAAGCAGATTCGACAATGGATCGGCAAAGAAAAAGATGCAAATTTATTCTCAACTTAGAGTAGGTGCGCTTTGCCGGAAGCTCATCATCATATGCATAGTCGATAAAATATGATTTAACTTATCCAAATGAAAAAAAAAAGATTTTCTGATTTTAAAAATTTATTTTTATTGGAGACAGAGTGTAAGTAACATGACCCAAAAACAACCCTGTTGTAAAAAAGATTTGAGCCAAAGAAAAACTCATCAACCGTAAAAATGATTGATATGAACATTATTCCGCTAAACTACTTTGCGCTCTCCATACCGCTCTAGGGTATGCATATTGAACCCTGATTAAATTAGTTAATTTCTTTTAACGCTGAGTGGCGGGGAGCTTCGTGAGCTAAAGCTCTGTGCCATCTTCTAGTCCAGATAAATTTCCCCGCCTTATAAAAGTCTAGACATTCACTTCATGTCAGAAGTGATCAGTGGACAATAGCTACACTTAGCGTAATGCGTACGATTGTTGTTCTGCACCCGATCTCTACTGCACAAAAAAAACCGATCCATTCTCCACTGCGTTCTTCGCTTTAATTATGTAATTCCATTTTCCGTTTTATCGAGCACATTTTGTTTAATTAACTTAATCGCTCAATTCAATAAGTTCATTCCATGTTCTTCAGATTGTTCAGTCTACATATCTGTTTTTATTTAAAGCAAGCTCCTCGCCAAACACCGTTATGCATGTTTTACCACTTTTTTTTGGTTTAGAATTTTCCGAACTATGGTTCTATTGTACATTACCACGCCGAGCTTTAGTTTAGCATAAAAGCTTTCAGACTTATTGGTGATTATGGGCAGTTATATTACCGCATTGAATTACTTCAACTACGTTGGTTGCATATCCCTTTTTGATCGTTACTTCAACTGTCGCTGCTCTCTTGAAATAAGCATTCTAATTGCCGATGTTGTATTTTCCTTACGCAATACCCGGCTGTCTAATCGTGCCCACCATCTTACATCGAGACTAGCATCAGTCGAAGTGTAAAATATCATGATTCATACGTATCGAGGACAACCTGAATGTGGAGGGCTGTTTCCTCTGCAGTTGCGACATGCAGAAATTTAAACTTAATGTTCATCGACATTTAATTCCATGCGATAAAACTCAACCAATCCCAACTCCCTTACTTCAATTTACCTTAAGTCACGGCTATGCTATTGCATTAAAGGGTTTCCTCTGAGGACTAAAAATGCTTTCAACGGTAGTCTACTGCATTCACCTCATCACCCCCGTCATATGATACTCATCTTCCCTAGATATCGCTTCCTTGCCAAGAATATGTTATAATTTTTCCAGTCAAAAGCACTCAAAATGCCTTCAACAGTAGTATACTGTATTCGCCTCAACATTCTTTTTCCTCTTCAAAGAACTCAAACTGCCTGCAACAATAGTATACTGCATTCGCCTCATCTTCCCCAGAAATGATACCCGTCATCCTTTGACATAACTTCCTTTCGAAGAATGTCCTTTTTTCTCTCCAAGGGACGCAAAATGCCATCAGTCCTGGCCGAAGGACTCAAATGGTTTCTATTTGATTTCATGGTTAAGAGAGTCCTTTTGTTCTGACGCACATCTCCAGCAGCACCAAGATACAACCGTGTGGTACTTTAATGGTTATCGCTTTCTGCCATACTTCGTTGCCAAAAGAGGTATCCCAAGTAACATTTTAAGTAGCAAATACCAATGTTTTCGATTCTGCCACTATATGAAGTTGCTGTTACGTTTTTGGTACTAGAGTTGCAGCTTCATCGTAAGAAATCCTGTAACGTAGCTCGCGAAACGTTCCAACATAGTGGCAGTTGGAACATTTTAGTGACATTATTTTGTGATTTTATTAGGGTTCCAGAGGTGATTTTTCATAACCTGGGATTTAAGGAAAATGTTGCCACTATTTATTACACAAATGCAGGTGAACGTTTTGTTGGGCACCACAATAAGGCTACTACCTAGTGAGAAACTATAAAGTACGTTTTAAGGTAGCGAAATCGACATTACTATCATTAATTCTACTATAAAGGTACTAATATTCACGAATGAAAAGATTAGTATTTGGTACTACAATCGGTACCATAAGGAAACACTTACTTCATTGGATAGTTCCAAAAGTTACTATTAAGTATCTATATAATCGCCGTCTTTTTAATTCCTTCGCAGAATTGAAGATCCAAAATTTAAAAAAAAATTAGCTATGTTTGCACTATTAGGAAGACATTATTATTTTTTAAGCAAATAGGCATTATTACAGAAAGATCTCTGCATTACAGGAAGTTTACCTTAGTCACCTTCCGGGACATTGAGATTGCTTTCAACAATGTTAAACCTGAAGCAATTACTGATGCACTAAGAGAACTCGATGTAAGTAGATTGCTCTTTAATTCAAATTATTAACCTGATCTTAACATTCAGGGTCATATCGTCGAAACTGGGGGACTAGACCGTACGCAAGAGTGTCTGTAGAGGTACTCCGCAAGGTGGTGTACTCTCACCCCTTTTATGGAACATCGTGGTCAACAGACTGCTTTTAGACCTGGAGAAGGTGGGATGTAAAGTTAGTGCCTATGCGGATGGCGTTTCTATTGTCATCTCCGGTAGGTTCCCTGGGAGCCTCAGCGAGACTACGCAGTAGATATCTACTCTCTTTACTTACTAAGTGAGCCAGGAAATGCGGCCTCAGTATTAATCTTGAGAAAACCAAACCTGTGCTATTTACACGGAGAAATATCATCCCCCTCCTACCTTGGAGGGGTTGACATTTACAATACATTCAGCGACATAGCGAATTTTCTGGGACTGGCATTGGACAGGAATTTTAACTGGAGCCTAAACATCCAGGAACGTACCAACAAGGCCACTATAGCACTCTACTGCTGCAGAAAGGCTATAGGTAAGACATGGGGTCTGCAGGCTAGTGTGATGCACTGGCTTTATGTGTAGGTCCTGCAGCCTATACTCTTATATGGCATTGTTGTATGGTGGAACGCCCTTCGCACCGATCCAATCGAAAATTGATGGGCAAGGTACAAAGAGCGGTCTGCTTGGCAATCTGCGGAGCTCTTCGATCGACTCCATCGGCAGCGCTAGATACAATGCTTGGTTTACTTTCCTTAGATATTTTAGGGGAGCAAATGGCGGCAAACTCAGCCTAACGTATTAAGGAGACCAGTATCTGATTCACCTTGAGTATTGGGCACTCCACAATTCTCAGTAATACAGACATCCCGACAGTAAACTGCACTCTACCAACGTACTGTTTCAGAAGTAATTATGCCAGCTTAATCCCATCCTGTGGTCCATGGGACTTAGGGATTCCGCCAGCACTACCAACCTCTCTGTGGATTTTCACTGACGGCTCCAAAACCGATGCTGGTGTGGGCACGGGAGTATACTCCGAGGAGCTCAATCTCAACCACCCGTTTCAAGTTCCAAGCTACTGCAGCGTTTTCCAGGTGGAGGTTTATGCGGTAAAAGAGGCTACGATGTCGTAAGATATCGCCACAACAACCAAAAGGGACACCACTATTTTCACGGACAGCCAAGCTGCACTTAGAATAGTTGAGTCTATGCTGATGATGTCTAAAATGGTTGCTCAATGTCGGGCATGCCTTATGTAAGTTAGCAACTATTTCAATATCACATTGTGCTGAACCTGCCACAGTGGTTTTGCCGGGAATTGCAGAGCGGACGAGCTGGCTCGATGGGGTGCCGCCGGCGGAGCTCGGCAGATCAGTGGCTACATTGCAGCAGCACATTTCCTCGAGAATACACATGCAAAGTATGTTTTTATGGGACAAATTTTTTAAACTTAATTATTTACATTTGACGGACCCAAAGCTCCGATAAACATCGATTTACTTTTAGTATCATTTTCCAATTACCGGTCGAATCAGTCGTTCTTCCTTAACATCTGGCTGTTTTAGTCGTCGTAATTTTATTTTTAATTATTATTTCCGTTGTACTAGAATGCCCTTTTTCTTACTCGTCCGAGACATATAGTATGTAAGTCTACACTACATCCTACTCGTATATAACTTAATCAACTCAAAATCTTCCTGTCTCAACTGTCTGAAGAGGCTCTTCAAGCAAAAGCTGGGAAATTATTACCAACCCGCCCACTCACTACCTCCATTATCCATCCGCCCGGATAGAATTAGAGCCTCATGACATTATGTATCCTTTTGCATGGTATACGACACGAATGCGTCTTTGTGCGCGATGGCTTTCAATCGCTTCTTTCTCATGCATAAAAGCAATTATTGAACTTTCAAGTGACCGAATGTTGATAAAGGCGAGCTAAAAAAGGAAACGACCCCGTGGTTGGGAGTGAGATTGCGTGGCCATTGATGTGTTCCACCAGACACAAAATAGAGCTGAATCCTTGACTAGGCCTCTGTCTAGCATATGGTGTACACCAATCGCACCTAATGGTGTTTGACGGTTAACTGGTATTTTTAGAATTTCCTATAAGACACAAGGATATGAATGACAAGATTGTGATGTAAATCTGTAAATACTGTATATAACGCGGTGTGGTATGAATGAGAAGAGTCGTATGCTGAGAAAATGTTTATGCTTGATCCGTTGATAGACCCTATACAATTTGAAAACAGACTTCTTGGCGAAGTTGCAAGGTTCAAAGGATGATTTTTGCATTATTAATTGCCTTGACCCCTCAAGCGGTATAGGTGCATCACCATCGCTGGCATAGATTGTTGTTGACGTGTCGATAGCACAGAGATTTCGGATAATACAGTTGCTACCATGCACCTCTTATCCGAGCCGTCTTTTACTGACGAGCTTGGAGCGCAGTGGGAATTCTAATAATACCCACAGGCAGATTTTATTAACGCGCCGGGGATCGAACCCCTGTTCTCTAGATGCAGCATCGTAGAGTGGCGAACGAGACTTCACCGCTACCGAGCGCATTATTTTATTATTGCATGAATAAAAATAAAACGTTGACAAAATCACAAAGTTCTGTATATTTCCCGTAATATTCAATTTGCATCCCCAGAATAACAACATTTCATTTCAGTTCAATTCTGCATTCAATTCTCCGTCCCAAAAATTCTTTAATATCACTGAAACTAACGCATCTCATCCTTCGCTCATAGTTGGGAGCAATTTAGAGTATCTCTGAACCGATAAGTTGACCTACTCTTGAAAACAAATCGAATATTCTTTTCGTCTGCTCATGTTGAAAATTTCTTGCATTCGAATTGGTGAAACCTGGCGGAAATATATGGACGGGACGATGAGATATTTTCACCCCATAAAAAAAACCAAAACATACTCACACAAACACTCAGTGAAAATTATAGAGGAAGTACAAACGGAAGGAGCCCAGGCTTTTTCTCATTTCCATCCATTTATAATGTAAAAGTGACCTAATTTTTTCCCGAGGGAGTAGGTCTAGTGCTGCTCTTGGTGTATCGTGTGCTATTCATAGTGTATGCTAGCAGTGCGGTCATTGTTGTTGGGAAGCAGTGGAAATTGCCGATAAAATTCCCATCCTCATCCGGCCACCGAAAACTAGTGAAGAGGGAAATGCGACCGGACGTCAGAGGAGCACTGCACTTTTTGAAAGCACAAGGTAGGCCAAATGAAACGATGCAATGATTTTTCTCCTTTTTATCGGAGAGAGTGCATGAAGGCAATGATAGCGAAACAAGGTTTCATTTGTTACGGACCAGATCCTGGAGATTTGTTCTCATTTGTTATACTAAGGAGCAACATCGTGGCCCTATAATATTCCAAGTCGACATACCCGCGCCGCCATCGTGCTATTCGAAAGACTTTAGCAGTTGTGACACAAAAGTCCTAAAGTTGATGAAAACTGTTTGAAAAGAGAAGAGGATGAAATGAGGTGACTTATTTCTTTTTTTTTCCATGCTGAATGGACTGGCTCGTTTGAAGTGCGAACTGCATACCATTTAATGGGTACTTTGCTTCTATTGAAAGGATCCAAAGGCTTTATTAGGGTCTGAACTATTTCGTGTTTTTAAGTTCAGCTTTTCAAAAAAAAAAATCTATTATTGCGAAAAGTGATAAAAAGTTCGCAAAGGAAAGAAGGTCAGTGGCGAAGAAAACCGTGAACTTTCGGAGAGAGGATGCCAGACTGCCTGTTGTATTAGAAATGAGACCTATTTGAACTGAACTCGTTTCGATAGGAGCGAAATGAACCTTAATTGCTTGAATGCAGAAGAACAATATTTTCTACAAGGACGAAGTCATAACATTAGATAAACATAAAAAGAGTTCCAACATATTCAGAATAGCAAGAAACTGTGGCAGCAACCAGATTTGGTTGTCATTATGCTGACTTAGTTGCATAAGATCACGGTGGTTCGCCTCCAGAGCAAAGTCGGACGAGGAGAGGCAAGTAACGAGCACAGGGCCAGCAGCATGTTTACATTCTTGTGCCTCGCCCTTCTTCAATTCCCCAAGATGGGCTATTATAATGACGTTAGATTTATACTAGAATCCTAGTGCATGTTATTAGACCTGTAAACTGAGTAGTAGATTCGACAGTCAGTGCAACTGTGACTGAAAGGCCGCATAAGAGAGAGATGGTGATTACACCTCTAAATGAATTAATGAACGAACTCTACGTTTCAGGTATCGATCAGAATTTGTCTCCAAAACTCTGAGACACTGACTCTTTTATGGACGCTTTATGTTATTTATCTTTACCTCTCGCAAAGGCACGATCCTAATCAAACAAGACACCTCGAAATGTGAAAGAGTAGCTATTCTTCCAATTAGCTCCTCTCAGGGGGTCACATAAAAGGGTTGAAAGGCCTCGGCCAATTTTTATTGCGATCTTGAGGACCTACTCAATTGCCCTAACCCCTTGTGGGACATACCGCGTCAACTGTTCCATGTGGCCCAGTTGACGTTTCGTTGGCATGAATTGGTTTTAGAGAATGCAGTTGCCAGCATACACCTCCTGCACATCCATGGCCACGAACATTGTCGTGGACGGGTTTCGAACCCGAAACGCCGGTAGTCAAACATGAGACTGATGCCTCAACACACTGCGCTACCGGTCGCCCCTGCGTCCCCACGAATATAGCCGCACAGGGAAGGTGTTTGAAGTTTATAGTTCATCTAGGACATATCAATAAGGAAAACTCAGCACTGCGTTTGTTGTAATATGCATTGACTTATTTCGTGCTTGGCTACTGCATGGTTGATAATTAGATGCGGCCCTTTTGGGAGTATCCTTAATGATTGTAACAGACTACGTTTCTATCCAGCGCCCCTCTGGCCCAGCGATAAGCAGAGATATGAGGTAGCTTGACGTACAGCGGTATAAATATTTTTATATCTATAGATTGTCTAAACCAATTTTGTCCTTCTTAAAAACAGCACGCCTGGTCGTCACTCAGTACTTCAGATGATCCTGCACCACGCGAAAGGACCATCTGCAAATTGTTCGCTGAAAAACAAGCTATTCAAGAGCCATAGGTGGCCCGTGGCCATAATTGTGGTCTAAATACAACATTTTATTTCTAAACCTCTAGCCGCTGCATTAGTGGTTCAACAGTCGTTAGAAAGTGGTAGAAGCGTCTGCTTACTCCACATCTGGTAATGTTGAGGTTGCACTGCTCGAGGTCCGGCATCTCGTCACCTTCTGCCGGCGTACTAATCGGCAATATGTAATCGCTAGCGACGCAAACGCACACCATACGGAGGGGCTTATCAGTGATTTCAACGACAGAGTTCTTGCAGCAGTCGGTTCTACGCACCGGACTGATCCGTTGCACCAGGCCTACCTCTCCTACATTTGTAAAATAATTAAATGCATCTATAACTCCCGGTTGAACAAACCTAAAAAGCTCAAGCCTTGTTAGTTGGCTCAAGAGGGTAATTTTATACTTTGCTGGAAAAATAAAATTAATGAGTTGGAAAATAACGGTACTTTTCTTGCAAAGAGCCCCGTACTGCCCTACTTTCATGTTTTGTGTCTATAACTCATAAACCAATTGACGTAGATACCTGACTTGGCATGTAACCTTCAAATGAGAAGCTTCTGCAGTCTTATTAAGATGGACATAATCAGACCAAAAGGACACCTACCTCCCCTACAAATTTAATAAAAATTTAATATTCCTTTAACTACGATAACTTTCGACAGAATGACACTAGCGAGTTGAAAATTTGGTGGAATGTTGGAAGTAAGATCTAGTTAGTTGGTATTGAAAATAGGCAGGGCCCGACAAAAGCAGCCCCTACCTTCTCTACAAATGATATTTCGAATAGGCGATATCTTTTGATAGAATAAAGCTAGCAAGTTGAAATTTTGACTAAATGTTTGTAAGAAAATCTTGTTGACTGGTATTGAAAACGGACATGCTCGGACCAAAAGGACGCCTATCTCCCCTACAAATAACAGCTCCCAATATATGGTAACTTTCCACAGAATGAAGCGAGCGTCTTGAAATTTTGGTCAAATATTTGTGGTGTGGGCTAGTTAGTTGATTTTGGGAATGGGCAAAATCGATGTCCCCTATGAAGTTGTGGTAAAAAGAACTCGCACGTCTCAAATGACGCCCACCTACCCTACAAATGATCTTCCATCGTAGCTTCATCGGCCAACTTCTACCCAAACCGACCGTATACGACACTTTCAATGCATCTGGCTGTTGAATATTTGAAGCTTTGGTGTCACCACTAGCTATGCACAATTCTAGGGTATATACGCTTCAGGAGCTTCGGTCTGGGTTTGTTTGGCTTTCACATTCAATGGTGTACGAAATCAGAAAGATGATCCGGTACCCTATATTCCAGGACCTTGAAGGACCTTGAAGCTTCGCTAAGAGCTTGTGTGTTGTATGTCTGTACAGAGGGAAATGCTAGTGTCACTGAGCCTTGGAATTAGAATCTCCCTGCCGTACGACTAAATGGTATTGATCTATTATAGGCTTAAAGTATGCAGGGCCAGAGGACCATAGCGATTCAGAGCAGTCCAATGATCCCATATCATTTTTATACCCTAGACTTTTAGTATAGGGTATATTGTTTTTGTCACGACGGAAATATGTAACACCTTAAAGGAGGCTCCGGAGGTATGCCAATGTATATATATAAATGATCAGGGTCACCTCCTGATTCGATTAAGCCATGTCTGTCTGTCTGTCCGTCTGTCCGTCTGTCTGTCCGTTCGAACGATAACTTCCGAAAGAATGAAGCTAGAGCCTTGAAATTTTGGTCAAATATTGGAAGTATGATCTAGTTGGTTGGTATTGCAAATGGGCGTGATCAGGCCAAGAGAACGCCTACCTCCCCTACATATGTAAAATAATTAAATGTATCTATAACTCCTGATTAAATAAACATGAAAAGCTCTAGCTTTTGTAAATTGCTCGTGAGGATAATCTTCTACTCTCCTAACTCTCCTAACTAACGGTAATTTTCTTACAAAGAGCCCCGTACTACCCTACTTTTCAGGTTTTTTGTCTATAACTCTTGAACGAATTGATGTAGACACTTGGTTTTTTGCATGTAACCCTGGGTTGAGAAGCTGCTTGAGTTCTGGTAAGTTGGGCATAATCAGATCAAAGGAACGCCTACCTCCCCTACAAATTACAAAAAATTAAATATTCTTTTAATTACGATAACTTTCGATAGAATGACACTAGCGAGTTGAAAATTTGTCAGAATGTTGTTAGTAAGATCTACTAGGTTGGTATTGAAAATGGGCAAGATCATACTCAAGCAACCCCTACCTCCCCTACAAATGCAACTTCAAATAAGCGATAACTTTTGACAGAATCAAGCCAGCGACTTGAGGTTTTGGTCAAATGTTTGAAGTGACATTGGGTTAGTTGGTAGATGGGTTAGATCCGACCTAAGGAACCCCTACCTCCCCTATAAATGAAACTTAAAATAAGCGATAACTTACGTCAAAATAATGCTAGCGGCTTAAAATTTTGGTCAAATGTTTGCAATAGGATCCTGTTGGCTAATATTGAAAATATGTAAAATCCGACCAACGAAACCCCTACTTCCCCTACAAATGAAACTTCTAATAAGCGATAACTTTCGATAGAGTGAAGCTAGAGACTTGAAATTTTGTTTAAATGTTTGTAGCATGATCTTATTTGTTGGTGGCAATGATGAGCAAGATCCAACGCAAGGAACCCCTACCTCCCCTGCAAGTGAAACTTCAAATAAGCAATAACTTTCGATAGAATGAAGCTAGCGACTTGAAAAATTCAACAAATATTTGTAGAATGGGTTAGTTCATTGGTTTTGATAATGGTCAAGATCCACCTGAATGATTGCCAACCTCTTCTATGAACTGGTCATATAGGAAACTCACTTTTAATGCATATGGTCGTTACCAATTGGTACTTTTGGTATCACCACTAGGTCTGCACAAGTCTAGGGTATACACGCTTCGGACTCCGGTTTTGTTTGTTTCGCTTTTTAACAAGTGGTACACCTAAGATTTGGATTGGGTTTGGCTATTCCGCGCCTTCTGGATGATTATTCCAATTGAGTAAATAAACTGATTTAAATTTTATTAAAAGAAATTACGTATGTTAAAAAAAAAACTTTTAACTATTTCTATAAAGACGGAGCGGATAGGAGGTGCATGCTAGCAATTGCACGTCCCAAAAGTAGATATGCTATTGAAACGCCAACAAGGCATAGAAGAGAAGTTGACTCGCCCATGCTCCTGGAGGGGTCAAGACAATTAACATATCTTACATACAGATGTAGGGAATCATCATGGAATTTTCACTATATGTTTATGGACTCATATATCCTTCAAACTGAAAGTGCAAGTTATAGTAACGTACACTCATTGCACAAACGACAAGTCAGTTTTCGTTTGGGTAATGTCTAGTCGTTAAGCCTCTTCTAAACGATGCTACGAACACCTTCCAACGTTGGACGCTTGATGGTTCGTAGCATCGTGTGGCCGAAGGTCGAGCTACGAGCTTCCAATGTCAAGCGTCGATCGTTCGCGTTGGAAGACGCTCGCTCTGTTGGCGAATTTCGTACCCGAATCAAATGTATTCGAACGTTCCAACGTTTGAACGAAACAATCGCCGAACCGTTGAGCAGAAACATTTGAAGCAAGCTCGGTTGCAAGGCACAACGAATTTGGTAAACCGGATTCTTTTTTTTAATTAAAAAGTAGCAACACGACAATACCATCATGGCGGCAGCAACAGATGCTATCTCTTCTTCCTTCCGCCATCACCGTGATAAGTAATTTCAATTTAATTTATTAATTGACAATTCGACCAAACCGTCAAACGTTTGAATCGAACGATGGAATTGCCGTTGCCGTTGAGAAGATACATTTGTCGCTTCAATTGTCAAATCGTTTGATTCAAACGTTGGATCCAACGTTGGATCGAACGTTGGACGCATCGTTTAGAAGCGGCTTTACACTAACCTGCAATTGATAAATGCAAAAAAAAACACCTTACACTATTATTTACCGGCAACAAGACATAGAGTACACATACGAGTATAAGCAATAACTGAAAATGGAACATGCATCAGAGAAGTTCTTTAACCTCTTATGAGACCATTTTAGAAACCTTGACCGTTTCACTCCACCAAAATATACATTAGCTCCACTGACTAAATAAGCTTTCATCATTATATCGATTTTTAATTACCTATTTCACAAATTTTAGTCCTGAAATCACTCCCTGCTTACTAATCATGAATCATCGACTAAATCCAAAACTCCGGACACTGCACCCATTTGAACGCCAAAGAAAACTCAATCAAACACAATTTCTAACATTTTCCACTAATTTACGTCCTGTTCGTCATAAACTGGACAACAAGGCTTACCTTTATTTAGCGATTATTTAGCCATTTACTATATAAATAAATATAGGAAATTGATTTAGTGTATATAACACTCTGGTAGTGTTTCTACTGCTGTCCCAGCTTGTATAAGTACAGTGTGGCGGCGCAGAAAGAATGAGTGACTTCAGCAGAAATCTATTAGTCGGCCACCGACCGAAAAGAGTTAATTGTCCTCCAAAGAAACAAAGAAAAGTGTCTTCGGACATGAACAAACCAACTGGGCACTTTTTTTAAGAAAATGAATGGGATGTAGCCGAAAACGATTAGTCTTAGTAGGTACTTTTGAAAGTGCTTGACAATAGGATGAAATTGTTAGGTCTATGAAGTCTTAGCAATTACGCCCTACTGCCAGCCAATTTCCAAAGTGCCTGAGGGTAGCTGTTTTTGGCTATAATGATTTACTCGTTCTCGTACATAAACTCAAATTCAAAGTATTTTGTAATAACAGCAGACATCCTCTTACTGCGCCTGTAGTCAATCAGTCCCAGCACAGTGCATTTGAACAGGTTGCCATTATTTATAGGCCGTGAAATGTCCTGCCTAATTTCACAAAAGTTTCCAGTTTTAAAGTAAAGTCTATGAAAGTTCCGGCTTTTATGCCTTGTGACCAAATGTACCGCATACATATCGATAATTGAATAAAAATAAAGTTTCATTTTTTAAACTGTCGTGAAAAATTAAACCAAGATCTTTATCCCATACTTCTTCACAAAGGGGCTTGGACACTACTTGGACATGCTAGATACATTTGAACGTAAGGTTCTACAGCGAATTTTCGGGGCTGTTTGCAATCGAGATGGATGGCGCATCCGGAACACCCATGAGCTGTATGAACTGTACGATGAGCTGGAAGTTTCCAAAATCGTCAAACTACAACGACTTCACTGGGCAGGGCATGTACAACGAATGGACGATGATCGCATGCCAAAGAGAGTAGTGAACGTAGAACGAGCCGACGGAGCGAGACTGCCTAGACGACCGAGATCTCGTTGGGAAAGCTCAGTATATGCGGACGCCGAGCCGCTACTGGGCTTCCAAAATTGGAGGACGCGGTCATGTGACTGAGATAATTGGAGGAAAACGATCCAGGCGGCCAAAGCCGGACGTCGGGCTGTCGCGCCACGATGGTGATGACGAAGAAAAAATATGAGCCCCCATAGTTAATGACTGCAAGCCGCCACTGATTCGACTGTAAATTTTTAGTGGCGAAGGTTGAAAAAAACCCTCAAGGTTACCTTAAGGTAAAGCTTATGACAGCTTAAGGTACCTTTGCGGAAGCTTAAGCCAGTCATAAGGTAAGATTTCCTATGATTCAATTCGATCTGTGCGACTTCATGAAGTCACAATCATCCCACATTGGGCATACATCATGTTTTTAGACTATTTTCCGACTACTGAAAATTTTTCCTGGCGTAAAGGCCTCTAAGTAGCCTTAAGGAAACTTAAGTTAAGACCTTGTCACTAACGGCACCGCTCAGACAGCCAGGCCGCTAACAAGGCACTGAGCTCGGTGAGTACTTCCTCCAAACTGGTCGAGCGGTGCGGGGAAGAGTAAACTCGCCTTGGCAGACGGCTCAATACCACCCTGCTCTAAGTGCCTGGTCATAGAGACATTGAGGGAAACGAAAAAGCCGACGAGCTGGCCAGGAGGGGTGCCGTCCTAGAAAGCTATCATGCGGAATCTGTTTGTATTTCGATGAGGACTGTTAAGAGCAAGATCTCCTCTCACTATCTCAATGTTGAGGATTCCAAATGGCGGAATCTGCCCACCTGCGCCATATCAGGGAAAAAATGGCCTTCCTATAAGAGAAGAAAAACATCTGAGCTATTGAACAATCCCGTAGAGATGTCGCCAGGATCACGGCGTTCATTACAGGATATTGGCCTATCGGAGAACATGCCATAAGGCTTGGCATCCCTTATAATCCGCACTGCCGCAGCTTCGGGAATGAGAATGAAAAAGAAACCCTCACTTACTTCCTCTGCGAATGCTCAGCCCTTGCTAGGGCCAGACATGGAGCATTGGGTGAGGCTTTTTTGTTAACCTGGGGGATGTGTCGGGGGTGAAGATCGCGGAGCTTGTAATCGACTTCATTCGTGGTTGCAAAACGGCGCTTTCGCGCTAATTGGGCTCTGGCAAGTTGTGCTTCAGCCACCACTTATACCAACCGACGGCACCACGTGTGTTTTCGATTATCTAGTTTGGTTGCCTAGATAAAATCAAACGCAGCGGACATTGTGGGGAGAAGGTTTTCGGAGTGAATCGACTATTTTTCGACAACTACGAGTACAAATATTAAGAAAGCTACCGATTCCGCGTGCGTAGTCGAATGTTCATTCCGGTTTCATCGGCTGGATAAAGTGAAACCGACCCCACACTGGGCGCTAAATATTTTCAACCTTTTCCGACATTTTCATTCTGCAACTTTTCACTGGCGTAGAATAGCAAAAAAAAGGTTAAGGTAGAATCAGTTATCTGCCGGATCTCATCATGGATGTACAACCAAAAAAAAGTACCACACAATAGACAAAATGTGGTAAAATCATTTCATTTGAATTTGAGTTGAATTTTTTAAAAGAATATTTCAATTTGGCATCCGTGTAACCTGGAATTCACTCTGAACTTTACATATTTAGCATACATATTTCATTACCCCACACGAATTTGTGCATATCTATTTTAGAACCCTTCCACAAACGTCCTCCATTGCAGAATATATCTTCACCTAATTTGAAATAAATATGAAGTTAAAATTTGTTTTTCAGTCTTTTCGTAGGAAAACATAGTGATGAACCCTGCCATACAACGCCTTTCTGCAAGAAGAGGATTCAGCATCTCCCGAAAACCCAAAACTTCCGCACTGTCGTTATTATTTTTTGTCGGTTCCCAACCCCCAACTGTAGCCATTAAACTACAAGACTGCATAACATTATGCTTGTTGTCCCATAACTTGACAACCCTACAACCTCCCCACATTCGCTAGAACGCATATCCGGCGAGAAGGGTACACAAAACTGCATGTGGCAATGCCATCTCGTGCAGCCGTACCCAAACCTACATATATAGCCACATTCGTTTCTGTGTATCTCGCCGCTCGTGTATCTTGAATGCAATAAACCAGCCAACATGCTCGTAGTGGAAAGCCTCGACTTGGCCACGTAGGGGTTTGTGATGGAGCTGATATATATTTTCGTGTGGGGGTTGGTTTTGCAAAGTGGAACACACAGCTTTATTCCGTGCGGTTGAAAGTGAGCTTTACTCCGATGAAAATTATGTACGTAGACGTATACGTCGCGTCGCAACGTTGCCAACCATGCAGCTACTATTATGCTAGTCTGCGCCGGGCGGAAGGATGTCAGTTTATTTGCAATAAGGCTGATTGTTGCGAGACCCTTGTAGACGGTGGTGTGTATTAGTCGCTCAGTCGATGTATTTGAGATTTTTTTAGGGGGGTTGGGCGACGCCGTACTTTATATAAATACATAAATACAATATATTGTCGGCAGTTTACGCAATTATCGACTGAAAAGAATAAATTACTCATTGTTGTTTGAAAGTGAAAACCTTAATTGGGTCTGTAGATCAGACAACGGAGCGGGACAAGCAGGTGATTGTAAAAGTGGAGTTACACTTTTTAAATATTTTATAATTTTGGAAGTGGTTATATTACAGTAAATAAAGACACAAAAATCTTATTTAAAATACTTAAAAAAAAATACTTAATGGCTTGTTTTAAACTCAGAACATGCCCCCTAACACCCCCTCAAAATTTCAGCCATCAAGTATGTAATGTAAACTTAAAAATACTCGCTGAGGATGACAATAATCGAAATGCATCCGAAATAATGAAATTTATTGTGAGATCAATTGTATAATAGCAAAGTCAATCTCTCTCCCAATTGCCCTAACCCCTTGTGGGGCAGAGAGCGTCAACTGTTCCATGAGGCCTAATTGACGTTTCGTCGGCATAAACTGGTTTCGGAGAATGCAGTTGCCAGCATGCACCACCTACACATCCATGGCCATGAACATCGTCGTGGACGGGATTCGAACCCGAAACGCCGGTATTCAAACACGAGACTGATGCCTCAACACCCTGCGCTACCGGTCGCCCCAGCAAAGTCAATAAGGTGATTTAATTTCGAAATTATACAATTCATGGACTTCGCGGTTAAATAATTTTATCGTTTTTTAACATAAAACTTGCTACTCAGCATTATTTAACTTTTTTGAAAAATATTAAATATTACTTGGAGTTTTTCATAAATATTTAATTTCAAGTAAGCAAGTAATTTGATTCCAGTAATGATTACATTACTTTACTTAAATTACAAGAGAGATGGAGTACTTAATACTTTTTCCATAAATCATTCCCGTTTTTAGTCCGGGAAACTGGGAGAGAGTTTGGAAGGAGAGGCGATTTTCGTGCTTCGATACTTTTGGGGCCGACCAAGAATTTTGAGATTTTTTGGGAAATTTGGAAGTCAAAATATATACTTTTTCATATTACTGAGTATTATTTGGTAAGGTCTTCGAAACCAACGTAAAATCACTGGTCAGGACAGACACTTCCATTCAAAGGCGAAAGTGGCGATGGATAGGTGACACTCTCCGAAAAGTGCCGAAAAACCATTGCTCAACAGGCCCTCGATTGGAACCCACAGGGAACCGATGCAAGTCGCCGTGTTGGATAACCAAGTAACACCTGGAAAAGATCGGTTATGAGAGAGAGTACTTCAATAGGCAAGTCGTGGAGTGTGCTGAAAGTGGTGGCGATGAACAGGACGATGTGGCAAGTCGGCGTGGCTAATGCCCTATGGTCCACAAGGGGTTAACAGGAACCAGAGAGAGAGTGAATAGTGTTGTTATTGTTTTTTCAAGGATGGATGGGATGTGTTTGTTCACCGAGTTCATAAAAGTGGAGAATTTATCAAGCAGTCAATCTGTAAATTAGAAACCCACAATAATATCATTGGCATATCTGTACCAAGAGACAATATGCGTTTTAGAAGGGGGAAGGCAGAATATTGGTCTCGAAAAAGTGCATCTCCGTTAAGACTGGGCTAAGTCGTGAACCCATAGCCAGGCATTCCCGTTGAATGAAGGTATTACGTTGAATTGGATTTTCTTGGAAGCATGTCTCAATGAGGTTCAGAACATATCTCCTCTCAAATTTTCTCCGCTCAGGATCGTTTCAACCAATGCTCGACATTACTTCGAACGTATGATTGAAACGTTCATTTGTAAGAGGAGCGTACTCAGCTTCTATGTACGTTCGACCGAGTTTCGAACTCCGTATGTAGGTTGAAATTGGGATAGGTCATGTTTCTGATCCAGACTTTCTGTATAAAAAAAGAGTAAATTGAGGCGCATAACTTGTTTACGAAGCCCCAGTTAATGGTTTAGTTACTACGTGGAGTAATGTAAGTGCTAGCTAATTAGCCAAAATCAGCCCTGCGAAGTAATCCGCGAAAGGTTGTTCCGCAGGGGGAATGGTGTGAAAAGAGGGTTTTTGCTGACGCTACCAGACGAAAGTTGTCGTTGGCAAGTGCGGGTGGATTCGCACTATCGATAACGCTGCAATGTCTTGTGATTAATGAGATTTTTATCCCTTTTCTTAAAAAAAACTCCAGTTTCTCCGATAATCGGGGTGTCGTCGATTTGGTGACTAAAAATAAAAATAACTGGCGCAACAGTCCAATTTGAACCACGGTGACTAGGTCCGCCTCTAATATGTCATAACCTGGCGGCGCTGCAGGACGGCGTTTAGACTCTAAGTTTGTTGTACCAGGGATTCATTGAATGCTTTCTGGATTACGCACACCTATAGGTACATAACCTTTAAGGACAGTACCTTTTCTTCCTACTCAGTAGTACCATATCTTCCTACGTAGTAGTACCATTTAAGAAATAGGTATGGAGCGAATAAGGATTGATGTTAAAATCGAAGAGCCATCAGCGTCACTACCCATTTGTGATACTCGTACGTTGGACATCCAGGGCTTATTCCGGCAATCCGCGTTTGCGCCAAGGATGGTATATGCGATATCAATGTACGCATTTTTTATGGCATCCCAATTTTCATTTATGTCACTATCTTGGTGACTTGTTGTCTCAAGTGCTTTTTGCGCAAGATGGTCATTATATTGTTGTAAGACAGCTGGATTTTTTAGTCGAGCGGTTTTGAATTTGCGGCACCTGGATCTTTCGTCGCTATAACGGCGAACGCCTGCAATATGCAATCGAACATTGGCGATCATAAGAGAATGGTCTCTTCTTATCCCAATATCGGCACCCTTCTTGTTTCGCACGTCCAGGAGGCAACTCTTGAGTCTTTTACTAATCTGTTACTAATCCAATCTTTGTCATTGTACGATAGCCAAAAATCGTAACCGTTGAGTCAGTCCTTATCCGCCCAGCTTTCTAATAAACGTCAATATGTCTTTAGCCGGAATCAACCTGAATATATGTCTATAATGTCCAATTTCGTCACCAGCAATGTAGTAAAACTCATTTTCATTCAACCTGAAGTCTGCAGTGCTGATAGTAGCCAGCCCGAGGAGTGACATCCAAAGGAGCGTGATGGCGGGACATTTGCACAAGATGTGTTTGGTCGTTTCCACGTCCTCTAGACAGAGACGGCATTCAGTCTCGCTAGACAGACCCATCTTGTTGAGGTGACCAGGTGATGGCCAGATAAGTAACCCACTAGAAACCTTAGATAGGTCCTAATCATTTGTACATATTTATTTATTTAATGAAGCTAGAAGCCTGAAGTTACATTGACAATAAGTATACATACATTTCATTCCATTTATATAACTAAAAGATATTAACGTGTATGGGACAAAAAGCAGGAAACTAGGATGTTATGAGGGACTTTATCAAATTATGCTTAAAAGAGAATTTGGACATACCTGGAGAATAAAGGGTACTAATAGAGTTGAAATTTCGACAACATCTATTTATGGGTTCGTTATAGCCATAATCCGTCGGGTGTTGGTACTCCTTTAGGAGAGCTGTATGCCTAGTACGTCTCGTTTGATCGTTGAACATTATTTTGTTAGAGAGAAAATCGACATTAACTGTACCGCTAATGATATCAAAGGTGAAACATGCACTGAGTAGCGTTCTTCTTGAAGAGAGTGTCATTAAATTTAAAAGACCTAATCTATATTGGTAAGAAGGGAGGTTATGGAAATCGTTAGGATCATATAGGTTTCTCAGTGCGAAGAGAATAAATTGTTATTGAATCGACTCAAATTTTTTGCAGTGTATCTCATGCACTGGGTTCCAGACAACACAAGCGTATTCGAGAAGTGGTCGCACAAGTGTGATATACAAAGTTTTAGTAACCCAGAGATTTTCAAATTCTTTTGCTCGTCTTTTAATGAAGCCGAGTTGCTTATTGGCCGTAGATAACGCCATATCCATATCCGCCATATGTTGTCTAAGACTACGCCAAGGTCCTTCATATGATACACACGATTAAGTTCAACGTTATTGGGTTGGTAGGAGTTGGTTATATTACTGATTTTTCGGGAGAAACTTATTACTTGACACTTACTGACGTTAAGGTATAAATTATTTTGATTACACCATTCTTCGAGGGATTGAAGCTTGAGTTGAAGAAAAGCTGCATCAGAGTGTGTATGTATTGTATGGTACAGTTTTAGGTCATCGGCATATAGAAGATGGTGGATATCGGACAGTACTTGTGATAGGTCTGAAATAAAGATATTAAAGAGTAGAGGACCCAAATGACTGCCCTGTGGTACACCAGAGGATACAGAGATACTTTTAGATAGACAACCTTGAAATTTCACAAATTGAGTACGATCGAGAAGGTAGGAGCGGAGCCAGCTTAACAGTGACCCAGTTACCCCAAATTTGTGTAATTTTTCGATTAGAATTTGATGATCGACTCTATCGAAGGCCTTACTAAAGTCGGTATAAACTGCGTCAACTTGATTTCCTTTTTCCATTTCACAGAGAACCTCGGAAACAAGGATAATGATGTTGGTTGTTGTCGATCTGCCTTTACGAAAACCATGTTGTTCTTCATTAAGAAGTGGGTCAATGACACCGGTGAGTTTATCACATACCAACTTCTCAAATAGCTTAGGGATTGTCGATAGAATTGCAATGCCCCGATAGTTATCGACTAATCGAGTCGAGTAGTACCCTTGTGTATGAAGAGCATTATCAGCTTCTTTGATTGGCGTAGCCCTGGAAGGTTATTCCAGTACTGATGTCTGAAGTTTATCCGCAGCCTCATTTCCCTCAATGCCCTAGTACCCAACACAAGAGATTCGGTTTTTGGTTGCCAACTGGAGTTCGTAACACTCCTTCGCCAGTTTTGAAAAAACCTTTTATGAGGAGAGCTCTAACCTAATTTAACCTATTACTGTTGTATGTCCAAATTTCTTTTGAGTTGATTGAAAACCATCAAAAGGATGTCAACCCAGTGGTCTAGAGCCTCGTTAACTAATTCCAAATAAAGTCCTTGTAAACTATCTTACCTATATTTCAAAATAACGACTACCTAAATATTTATATGTATATGTAAAATACATGAACCTAATGTATTACGTATATTTTGCCTTAAGGGTATATTATTTCTTTAATCAAAAGTACAATAGAAACGAGGTTGCCTTTTTGAAATACGAAAAAAACGAGCCCCACATTTCATATCGCCTATACGAGTGCTCGTATTATACGCTCTACATTCGTGTGTGAAAAGTATGAAAAACTGGTGTGTCGTATTCGCTCCATCCCCGATCCTGATAAGAGACTTTTTTCCGCAATGTTATCAAGAATTCTGAGTTGATTGCAAACCATCAAACGGAAAGCAACCCAGATTTCGTATACGTATAGCGCCAAGTTGGTCATCAATGCATTTGCCCGATTTTCTGCTTCATGAAAACGTGTGCACGATATCGCCATTGTTTCCGCACACGTATCATAATATCTTAAAGCTTCTTAACAATGCCATTAACATCCCTTTCTGTAAATCGAAAAGACGTTGAAATCTAACCCGGTCGAGATTTGTATCCGTCGTCGCCCTACCTTTTTATTTCGAACGTTAAATAAACTCTAGTCTACCTATATAAACTCAAAATGTACACGTTTATATACAATTTACGTAGATATTCGAAAAAAAAATATTTCCTTGAGAGCTTTCTGCTGTGTTTTGGGACAAAAAAAATCGTGACGTATCGCGCCGCCGCCACTTTATCCTCAAGTATCACCCGAAAGCCGGAATAAGGACTCGTCAGCACGAATACACGCACTGTGAATGTATATACCTATATTGTATGTACATGCATTAAATGTCAGACAGCCGAAAACCTGAAAACGCAAAGCTTGAAATACCTCCCTTGCTTCTTGGATGGTATGCTGACTAAGGAAACGTCAGTAGGCCGACGAATCCGATGGTGGTACAGAACACGTGTGAGCTTTCTTTTTACGCCAACGTTGCCACATTTCGGAGCGCCATGTTGTCCTGTGACAAACGGTCATGTGTTCGGAGTTTTGCTTTCAATACACCGACCATGTCTGGAACAGAGCAATGGGCACGAGCGAGAGGAAGGACCTCTCTGCGGCAGATGACAAGAAAAGCCCGCACCGCTTGCCTTGCCATACCTCTGATTCATCTTTTCATTTTACAAGTCAGTGTTCATCTATCTTGTGTATCTATTCATCCGTCTTAACTATAGATAATACGGTAAGCTTAGTAAACAGTGGAGACTGAATGGCGGCAAAATGGAATTAAATTTGTCCCTTTGAAGAATGCCATGAAGGCAGGCATACTTCACGACAGGATTCATCAACTTGTGTGTTTCAACACGAGCATAGGCTACATGCGTTTTTCTCTCATCTCTGTTTGTCGTCTTCGTGATTATAAAGGGGTGTTAGAGAGTGGTTTGAATGATAGCTAAGATGGAAAAGGATGAAAGAAAATTTTCATTCTGAACAGAAATGCTAGAGATCAAGCAGAAACCAGGCAGAATATTGGAGGCAACATTTGACTTAGAACCCTAAAAACTTATCGTTATCAGATTAAAATAGACTTCAAATCCATAAATGAAAAGATATGTGCGATTCGCATCAGAAATTTATTTTGTTATTTCTGGCTTATAAACGTGCATGCTCCCACCGAAGTTAAAGAAGAAGTAGTAAAAGATGATTTCTATGACGCTGTTTGACTCACTGCCTCCGAACGAGGTGACGTCAAGCTCTTGGTGAGAGACTTTAATGCAAAAGCAGGAAATGAAATTTGGCATCGTGGAACCGCTGCAGGGCACAGCCTCCATAATGCTAGCAATGACGATGAACAACGCTTAATCAATTTCGACTGGTCGTAAGCTCGACATGCTTCCCACACCGAAACATACATCAGGTTTGTTAAAGTGTACCTTTTATAGCGACGACACCTCGATGGGTAATGAATTGCACAAAATCAATTTGGTACCACCGTTACTTACCGGAGGCGTCGCTCGCGTCGCTGCGATACAATCCCATACATTTATATTTATACATAGGAGTATGTTACACAACGCGAAAAGCATTTGACAGATACTTCGTGGGTTGATAGTTAGCGAGTCGGCCTTGTAAGCAGTTGGTCACAAGTTCGATTGCCGAGGTCACCGACGTATTTTTAACAGCCGTGCAAAGCAGAGGAGAGCAACATCATACAATTACACTAACAACTTGGTAGATTGTTTGTTTATTGTAATTGTCACGGCTGTTAGAAAAATAAACACACCTATAAGTAAACCAGGAGATCACCAGATGTTCGTTCCATCAATCAGATCGATCAAGTCCTCATATAGTATGCATCCAGTATGATGGATGTCCGATCTTATCGACTCCGACCAACACTTGGTATAAACTAACTACCGGTGTAGAATCTCCTCAGTGTACCACTCGACAGTCAACCCCCCTTCGATGCAAGAAGGAGATCTGTGTGTGTGTCACACATTTTGACTGTCCATTTTTTCTGGAAATTGGGAGCAAGACATGTCGACGCTATTGCTCCCGATACTTCTTCAACGCACCAAAATTAAGGTCAACCCAGGTTCAAATCCGGGTCCTTGGATGCGCTGCGTCTGCAACAGAACGCTGCATCCCAACGCCACCACAGGAAGATGTACATGCTGCAACAACTTTGCCACCTTTGATTGCTCTGGACTGAAACACCATCGACAACTAAATTCTTAATAGATTCAGAGGACAGCAAGCATCAACGTCATCGCAAACACCTAACGTATCACCACCCGTTATTCTCAATTGTGGACATGAAACCAAACATGGTACTGAATGCACGGCCACCTGCTACATCTTTAGACGAATTACGACTTCCTAGAGCAATTAGGACTACACTCGTTTAACTTCGTTCTGGCTGGTGCTCACGTCTGAACTCATAGCTGCCCCGCATTGATACAGAACACTTGTCCAGCACACTTGTGAATACTAAAGAGGCCTTATACTAATGCGTACTTCCTCATAATTCTGACGTAAATTCTGGAAAACAAAATAAAACGCTACGCGGAGCAGATAATTGGCGAGTACCAAGGCGGCTTCGTCGATCCACAACCGATCAGCTGTTTACGGTTAAACAAATCCTCGAAAAACCTAGAACTCAGACAAGCGGTGCTTGTAGTTTGTAATGAACCATATTATGGTCTGGTAGTGCTGCTTCCACCGGCAGATCTATGGCAGCACCTGATGAGTAAGGATCTGTCGGTGGTACGAAACCAGAGGCAGAGGGTCCCATTACGCCTGAACCCTGTTGCGAGCGCGAGGAAATATTCGCCGTCCGCCAACCATTCTATCCTTATCGCTTCATTTTTTTTCATTCACCATTTTTACCTCCCCTGGTTGTGTTGTTTTCCCCAGGCCTATGAATTTTTGTTAATACGTAAAGACAGGGGCAACGAGCGGCAAAAAACCCGCCCACGTCTCCCGAACTGAGCTACAGCAAGCATAGGCCGCTGCTTAGCTCGTTGAGGAGCGCTTTTCTTCGCCAGATGGCACAGCCCGACCTTCACGGTCAACTATGCTACCTTAGGCTCCATCCCCACGGGCATCTTCGATGCCCACCAAACCGTCCATTACAAGTTCCGAAAGCAGAAACTTCTTCATTGTGGTGGAAATCATATCTAAATGCGATAGCTAGAATTCTCCCATTATTCGCGAAACAGGAATGAACCGGGTTTTTGAATAGTATTTTTGTTTTTTTATGACTCAATTTAAGGTTTTTTTAAACGAACTTATTATTGTTATTACGAAGTCAGGCAAAGTTACACATACGGTGGGCTCTCCGACCGCATGCGATATATTGTGCCGTAGTATATTTAGGACAAGAGGCCCTCTACTAGCCTAATAAAGGCCAGTAGGTCCTTTTTTAGGGGTACTGTTGATGACATCAGCGTTTACAGTTGCCTCTCCAAGAATTAATCTTCTAGACCGATAGACCGAGCAGTCGCCGGGCATTTACAGAGGAGGTGTAAAGTGGACTCGTTGGCATCTAAGCATAGCTGATACTCCGTCTCATTGTAGAGACCAATATTGTAGATGTGATATCTCACCCAGTGGTGCCCCGAGAGGCAACCTACGCTTAGTCTCAAGTCCGCTCTATAGTACACAAGCGGGTTGTGGTGTTAAGATTTATTAATTCATTCGACTGCCGCAGACCTAGAAGGTCTGCGACAGTCCGCTGGACCTGACGGTATTATTCCCCCGAACCTTTAGCATGCAATGGGTGCTGTATATCCCTGGATTGAACCCATTTTCAGTGGTTGTCTGGAGTTTGCTCATGTACCCTGTGGAGGGAGGTCAGGATTGTCTTCATCCCGAAAGTGGATAAGGCCTCGCACTCCAACAACATCGAATGATTATAACAATTGATGTTTTTGTGTCGAGATCGCCGCACACTAAGCCGCATCTCGAATTAGGAGAAAATTTCTTTGTATTTCAGTCCTTTTTGAATTTTCCCTCGAACTTCAACTAGATACATGTATGAACTATGCTTGTAGCTCACATACTGCTACATTGGCCGATTCCTTGATCTGTTTCACAATTACTTTCCCAATATTGTTCTCGTCGACACATTTCCAAGCAAATCTTTAAAATTCTTTAAGAAGTCACGATTGACGACGACATTATTTTGTTCTATTTTTCCGGCACCATTCTGAAAACTACGAAAACTGTTTCAGCCTTGTCATGAACAAGTAGTAGACGAGTACTACTCGTATTTCAGTATGAAGCCATTGTTTCGGCACACAGAAACAATGCAAATCATGTGCATAATCTCACCTCATTGTTTCAACTTTAATAAAATCTTATCGACATTATACTTATGCAGGATGTACGCCTTTTATGCTTTCCTGTGGAACATGGTGAGCACATCCTCATGAATCTAATGTTGCCATTATAAATGTCTATAACCCACATTTGCTGTCATCCGCCCTTTCTTCTCGCCGATACACACGGAGCGAGACAGCGCAGGAGTGCAGTGTGCATAAAAGTCATCTAATAATGCGGCTCAAGTTTGGCAGAGCAGCAGGACGAGGACGCGGAATGGAAAGATGAGCCTTTGTAAGAAGATTAATGGGAGGGTAAGCCACCGCGCGTGGAACAACAACATATTCGTCTTCCACTCATCCGTCCATCTATCCATTCACTTGGGGGTGTCCTCGTCATCATCATGCAAGCGCAGCCATAGCGTGGAAAACAAAGACATTAATTAAGTCCCGTCAAGTAATTTGCAAGTGTCACTATATATGCATCCCCCGCATATTTTCCCTTTAGACGATAGTCACTGCACATTAGACTAGCGAGAGGAGCGGGGTGAATTTTATAAGGTAGTGGAGGAAGAGTCTAGTAGGCGCTCCCACGCTTTTTGGAATAACCTATGACAACACATCTGGTGGGATGTATTTTATGGCTCTCCCTTATTGTAAGCGTTTCAAGTGGAAACTGTTGGAGTTTATTGTTTGTATTCAATCACGTCAATGGAACGCTGGGTATTACGAAACTTTCTTGAAATTGATTTGGAAAAGTGACAATGAGTAGCTGGACAGCACAGACATTCGCAATACAAATGCCGGTTTAATTATTTTTTATTTTTCCTTAAAGAGGCTCACAAGAACTCAAATTGTCTGATGAAACCCTGCAATTTTATTTACTTAATTGCCCTAACCCCTTGTGGGGCATAGCGCGTCAACTGTTCCATGTGGCCCAGTTGACGTTTCGTTGGCATAAATTGGTTTCGGAGAATGCATTTGCCAGCATGCACCTCCTGCACATCCATGGCCACGAACATCGTCGTGGACGGGATTCGAACCCGAAACGTCGGTAGTCAAACATGAGACTGATGCCTCAACACATGGCGCTACCGGTCGCCCCCCTCCCCCAACAATGCGCGATTTGCGAATTTATATCAGAATTAATTTTTATAAGAAACTGCGACCATACATTTATTTATTTATTTGTTTTACTCCCTCCGTATAAGTCTAAACTCTTGGTATGGAAGGAGAAGTGATCACAATTACAATTTTACAATTTAATTTATTTCAATTTCAATTTGAATTTAAAAATAAGAGAAACTATAAATTAACTTTTGGTTAAATAAAAAATTCAAGATAGTATTAACAGTTGTATTCTAGTTTATTGTTTTTATTTATTTATTTATTTTTTTTTTTTTATTGCTATTTGTTTTTTATTTATTTTTTGTTGCTATTTGTTTTTTATTTTTTTTTTATTTTATGTTTGAATGAGAGATTTTCAAGTTTCGATTTTATTTTTAGTTTACATTAGTTAACTCGCCATATTGCATCTTTATTTAGCAAGTGTAGTTTAAGGTATTTTTTAAAGTAATTTACATTTTCGGACATACTTTTAAGATATAATAGAAGCTCATTATAAAGTCTAGGCACTGTATACAGAAAGCGTCTTTTCTCTACAGTCGTTGTCGCCAAGTTAGTTGTCATGTTAGTCCTGGTTGCTCTCGTGTTTATGTCATGATTTACTAAGGATAGTTTGCCCGTCAGCCGAAGGTGTCACACCTTCGGGGGACTAACATTTGGACCAACATGGTACATTTACGGTAACTGTCATGACCTAGAAAGTGCGACCTTTACCTCCGCGTGGTGACGGGTGGAAGCAGGCTGTTGGCAAAGTCTTATCTTTGCCATCAGCGCTAATTAAACTTGGTCGGGCAAGGAGCGGTATCTCCTTTATAAATATACCCTAAATCAAAGGTGGCACAGCATACGCCGAGGGATGCATGGTCAAGAGGGTGCTTGGCCGCTAGTATGCGAACTCTGGATACCAGTCGACCTCCAGTTTTAAACCAGACTTCGGACGGCAGACCAGGTAATGTCCTCGACGACTGTCTTTCCCGGATATTCTTGGGATTCTATGGATAATAAAAAAAAAACCAGAGTGTGATGCAGCTCCAAATGCATCAAACACAGTTTCCTCTGAGCTGCCTACTAGCTCATTGCTCGACAGAGCCTCCAGGCCCGTTGTTGAGACTGTCGATGGACTGGCCGTTAAGCGAAACAGTTCCTCTGAGTCGTCCTTTGATTTCTTTAGTCCTGATGACTTTGAGCCCTTACGTTCTGACATGGATTCTGATCCCGACGAATCGTATTCGGAGAAATCCGGACAGACGGTCGTAGGGGAAGGAGTCAGCCGCATGGGTTTGAAACCAAGTAGCGGCTATACCAAACCAACGACGGCGCAAAGGCGCAAATATAGGAGGGCTATGGCTGAGGGCCACTCTAAGGAAAAGGCCCGGGAGAAAGCCCTCATATGTTCAGGGCCTAAGCCGTCGGTGAAACGGGTACGCTCTGAGGAGCAATCACCACAGGCTAACTTGGCGAAAAATCCAGGACTCGCGAAAATCCGGTAAGCTGTTGTATAGCCAGGTTACAGCGAGTGTTAAGCTGGGGTTCTGCTCAGCTGATGCATCCGCTACCTCCCTAACAACCGAGCAAATGACTCTTGTACAGGAGGCTATTATCGACGTCACGATCAAAAGCAGACCCGATGATCAGGATATTGATTTTGAGGCCTGTGTTCCACGTACAGGTTGGCTCTTACTGGTCTAACGCCGGCCGTGACAGTTGAATAGGTGCGAAGGAGCTTTGGATTTATCAAATCTAAATGCGTGTTCCTCATTTTACTTGTGAAGGAAAAGAACTTCCCTCGTCCACATGGTCTACGTGGCTATTTTCCCTGCAGCTCTCCAATAAAAGAGCCATTGGATCAATTGGAGCTCAAAATCGCCTTCCCACTGAAAATTGGAAGGTCATAAATAGGGGGGTAAATGAGAACCCCCTTCACCTCGTCTTGGCAGTGGACGACGCCTCGATGGAGGGGTTGCTGGAGCGTAAGGGTAAGATTGCCTATCGCTTTAAGCACGTCACGCTCAATCTGGGCAAGTGCAAGCGTCCAAATGTAGACAATGCACCTTCCTCCGATAAATAGGATGTGCGTAAATTAGCCCCACCCGCCGCAGACGAACCTGATCCTAAGGTTGCGGTGGATCCAATTCTAACCAATGTGGGGCCTGTTGACACCGACGGCAACTCCACGCACGCACCTAGCACTCATCCCGCATCACTAAGTGCCGCAAAACCTGTACCGCCAGGGGTCAATGTCAAGGCGCACCGTCGATACGGGGCTGTAACCCGTTTGGTCCTCGTGCTGCTAATAGCTCGAGGAACCTCAGCGGCTCTCACCGAAGGGAGCGTCAACGAAAGGGGGACGAAGGCAACAGTTCCCGACGCAATATTAGCATCGGCCACTGTGTGCAGGTTATTCGCCGATAAACAGGCCACCATTGCGCTTATTCAAGAGCCATGGGTGGGCCGTGGTCGAATTTGCGATCTAAACGCAACAACTGGTAAGTTGGTGTATGACGGGTTAGCGTGTTGTCCACGTGCGGCTCTTCTGATCGACAAATCCGTCAACTATTTGCCACTAACCAATTTTATTTCCAGAGATCTAGCTGCAGCATTGGTGGAAGTATCCACGCTCAACGATCGTCAGAAAGTGGTAGTTGCGTCCGCCTACTTATCATCTGACAATGTTGAGACTCCACCAGTCGAGGTCCCGCAGCTCGTCGACTTCTGTCGACGTACTAACCGGCATTATGTGATCGGTTGCGATGCGAACGCACACCACACGGTGTGGGGTAGCAGCGACATCAACGACAGAGGTAAGCGCCTTTTGGACTATCTTATGTGTAAACATGTGAATGTCCTGAACAAGGGGTGCAAACCTACCTTTGTCACTGCGGCAAGGGCAGAGGTACTCGAAATTACCCTTGATGGTGATTTCTTCTCCAGGTTCATTGCGAACTGGCACGTGTCGAACGAAGTGCCTCTTTCAGATCATAGACACATCAGATTTGACATCCTAAGACAATTTGACATTCGCTCGGATACTTTTTGTCCAACGAAAACTAATTGGATTAAATTCCGTAACTACAATGGGCAAGTAGTCGAAATTTCGCAGAATTTATATTTTATAATGATTGATGAAAAAACGGCACAAGTTGTGACGAATACAAGCTCATGCAGTAATTGCTTGATATGCGGAGCGAAACCATCGGAAATGAATTGTTTGCAGAATATCAAACCATCAAATATCGAGTCACGGAAATTAAGCATGTCGACATTGCACGCAAGAATCCGCTTCATGGAATATATATTATTGTACATTTGAGCTTCAATTTGCCATTCAAGTCCTGGAGAACATGAGCAGAAATGCTACCCGTGAAGCAAACAATGAAAGCAGAAATTCAGCGGCAGTTTAGAAAGAGATTAGGATTGCTTGTGGACATTGTGAACATTGAACATTGTGGGACAACGAATACGGGAAATACGTCAAGATGTTTCTTCCAAAATTATGAACGTGGATCAAAAAATCCCTGAAAAATCTGTAATCTTTTTTTCTGCTCTCTTGGGTCTCTTCTGACATAGAGCCTATTGGTAGTAGGCTACCTTAATTTCCTTACCATGGAAAAGGATTTTGTGAACTGGTAGCTGGTAACTAATATCATGGATACTGACTAATAGCAATGCGTGCAGTTTCGATGGCGTAATTCAGAAATTTGTCTGCATCGACGTAATGATTGCTGTATATTACTTCCAAAATAGTTTTCAATCGTCACCAAAATCTTATAAAACGATTATATTTTTAGTCAGTATCCATGGTATTAGTTACCAGCTACCAGTTCATAAAATTCTTTCCCATGGTAAGGAAATTATTGAGAGTAGCGTACTACCAATAGGCTCTATGTCAGAAGAGGCTCAAGACAGCAGAAATAAGGATTACAGAATTTTCAGAGCTCACTATAGTAGAAAATCATCCCGAACAGCAACTAACTAAGATGTTCTCCATTTGATGCTGATATCGTCGGATCCGTTCATTTCACATCTACGGCCCGAGCAAAAAGCGAAAAACGTTGGTCTGAGTGATCAGGCAAAATTGCTACTTAAGTAACGCTATATTTTAATAATTTATAATAAATTTATGTCTTGTAAAATTCATAGTTTCTTTTCAATGTTGCTTTTTTTCGCTTTTTCGTGATTTTTTGCTTTTTTTTTAAATAATGTAAATACGAGTATGTTAATTATATTGTATAATACTCAATGCAAATAAAGTAAAATATATGATCTAAAAATAAAATTGTATCCGTTTTTTCACCTAAGAGACTCACAGGAATATTGCAATTAAGAAAGGGGTATACATTATAACATATTTTGAGGGAAATCTCCCCAAAAAATCGCTATAGCATGAAACAGCTGATTCAGTGGGTTTGAAAACAGTTCTATTCGATTTAGGATGGCTAGGATACTTTATGGTTGACTGCTTTTGTGGTTGTTTTTGGAGGAACAGTGTAGTTAGGATGAAATTATACATGTAAGATCTTTTGTAGGAGATCCCCCTTAAAATATCATTATAACATGAAATCAGCTGATTCTATCGATCTGAGAATAGTTCCATTCGATTTAGAATGGCAAAATACTTTAGAGTTTATTGATTTTTTGATTGTTGTTGGAGGAAGAGTGCGTTTAAAATAGAACTAAGAACTTTTGAATGGGAGGCCCCCTTAAAAATTGCTATAGCACAAAATCAGCGACTTATAGACTTCGCCTGCAGCAGGAATCTAGTCGTAAGCTCTACGTGTTTCCCGCATCGACGCATTCACAAGCAGACCTGGAAGTCTCCAGACGCACATACCGTCAACCAAATTGACCACGTCCTCATTTGCAGGAGATGGGCGTCTAGTGTCATGGATGTCCGCTCCTATCGAGGAGCAAACTGCGACTCAGATCATCACTTGGTGAAGACGACCTACAGATGTAGAATTTCCTCAGTGCACCAGTCAAGAATCAGCCCTCCCAAAATCTTTGCGGTTGATAAGCTCTTGAGTGATGCTACAGCGGTGGCGTATACTACCGCCCTTGAGGAAAAACTATCACCTATGCTACACAACATCAGCAACACAGGCGTCCATGGGTTCTGGGAAGAACTCAAGGGTACCATCAAGGATGTCGCAGAGAAGGTCGTGGGATATAAAGCCCGGCGAGCGCGAAATGACTGGTTCGACGAATAATGCAAAAATTCACTTGACGCGAAAAACGAGGCCTACAGACAATGGATTCAACGAGGAACCAGAGCCAGAAGAGAAAAATATGACGAGCTACGGCGAATATCGAATAGAATAATTAGACGTAAGAAACGTAAATACTTTGACGAGCAGTTGCTGAACATAAACGAAAACTTAGCTAATAGGAACACCAGACAAGCGTACAAACTAGTAAATACAATTAAGAACGGCTACCAACCCAGGACTAGCCTTTGTAAGGACAAGGATGGAAACATCATCAGCGACACCGATGGTATTAACAAACGATGGGCCTCTTATTTTGAAGAGCTTCTAAACCGACCATCTAACATCCCCACACAGGAAGCTCTCGACGATATTGTTGATCTAGGCCCACCCATTCAACCCCCGACAGTAGAGGAAGTTGATCTCGCCTTGCGGTCACTAAAACGAAATAAAGCGCCGGGCGCTGACGAGATTCCAGCTGAACTGCTAAGATTCGGTGGAACGAGTCTAGTTGATGCCATACATCAATTACTCCTGCGAGTATGGGAGAACGAGGAGATCCCAGACGATTGGCGCAGAAGCATCATCTGTCCAATTCATAAAAAGGGAGATAAACTGCGGTGTGAGAATTACAGGGGCATCTCACTAGTTTGTACGTCCTATAAAATTTTGACGAAAATTCTGGAAAATAGAATAAAACCGTACGCAGAACGAGTCATTGGCGAATATCAAAGCGGTTTCAGACCTGGTCGCTCCACAACCGATCAGCTCTTCTCAGTCAAACTGATACTCCAGAGGTGCTGGGAATACAACGTAAACGTATACCAAATCTTTGTCGACTTCAAGCAGGCATACGACAGTATCGATCGTGGAGTACTGTACAACATCATGCTGCAATTTGGTATACCAGCAAAATTAGTGCGACTGACAAAGATGACGATGACCAACTCCGTCTCACAAGTCAGGATCCAGAATAGACTTACTGATCTATTTGAAACACGCACTGGTTTGAAACAGGGCGATGGACTGGCTCCGACGCTCTTCAACCTAGCACTGGAATACGTTATTCGGGCCATGAATTTGGACAACAGCAAGACGCTACTCATCAAGTCGACACAATTAGCAGCGTACGCCGACGACATCAACATTATGTCCCGAAGATTGGCTGACGCAGAAGAACTTCTGCATACGCTTGATACCGCTGCAAAGGAAGTTGGATTACGTATTAACGAGGGTAAAACTAAAATAATGATGCAATCGGTGACAAGGACACCTGCACAACCAAGCATCAATGTGGGGGACCTCAACATCGAGTTCGTGAACAACTTCATTTACCTGGGTTCCAACCTGTCAAGGGACGCCAACGAAACTGACGAAATCAAGCGACGGATACAGTTAGCTAATAAGACTTTTTTCTCGGTTCTCCCCATAATGAAATCGAAACATGTGCACAGAAACACGAAGCTCCACGTGTACAAAACCATTATACGACCAGTGCTATGTTATGGCTGCGAAGCATGGACCCTAACTCAAGCCTCCGAAAACATGCTAGACACTTTCGAACGTAAGGTTCTACGGCGAATTTTCGGGGCTGTTTGCGATCGAGATGGATGGTGCATCCGGTACAACCATGAGTTGTATGAAATGTACGATGAGCTGCAAGTCTCGAAAATCGTCAAACTACAACGACTTCAATGGGCAGGGCATGTACAAAGAATGGACGATGATCGCATGCCTAAGAGAGTAATGAATGCAGAACGAGTCGACGGAGCGAGACTGCGAGGACGACCGAGATCTCGTTGGGAGAGCTCAGTAGGTGTGGACGCCGCGCAGCTGCTGGGCTCCCAAAATTGGAGGACGCGGTCACGTGACCGAGATAATTGGAGGACAATGATCCAGGCGGCCAAGGCCCGACGTCGGGCTGTCGCGCCACGATAATGATGACAAAATCAGCTGATTGTATCGATCTGAAAATAATTGCATTCGATTTAGGAGGGCAAAATACATTGTGTTTGACTACTTTTAAAGGTTGTTTCCACTTTTCGGTACTTTTCCCCACTGTGCCCCGTGGTTTTCGACGTAGTCCAACCCGGTTTGAGGGATTTAATTACAACAACTTGCCTGTCGGAGAAAATAACAATATATCTAGCTCATTTCACGTGATAGCCCAGCCAGGTCAAAGCTTACATAATCGCCGTAACCTTCGCACAGAATGCATTGCAGTATTTAGGGAGACGGAAAAATAAGTTTAAGTTAATATAAGCCCAACAGAGAAAATTCCGTCCCCTTATTCTTCGAATCGTCTGTGTTGATATAGATTGCTTCTCATTAATATTGACTGCGTGATTTTATTGGGCCTACAAAATGCTTGTCAAGCTCTAATTTGGTAGAGGTGTTGTAGTATCTAGAACCTGAAGTAAATTAAGGCCGGCGGAATACAGTCGAATGACCGTAATTATAGCCACCACAAATGCCAGAAATGTCAAGAAGTAGCAGTTTAAACAGGATGTTGAAAGCAGCCGAAAAGGTAGTCCTACAACACACAAAAAGCAACGCCGCCCAATCTTTGCACCTTTCCTAAAAACGGGAGAAAGGACTCAACCCTGCGGGATATCTCTGCTCACAAGTCTTCGCTAAAACGATGCTCGCAAGTAAGTGTGCCAACACCAGCACTACGCTTCATTAGGTAAACTCGCAAATTCTCAAAGAAACTCACCCCTGGTTGTTCTTTGTATTTGACAACATTTTTATAAATCATCTTCGAATATTTCCTCTGTTCCATGTGGCCCAGTTGACGTTTCGTTGGCATAAACTTGTTTCGAAGAATGCAATTGCCAACATGCACCTCCTGCACATTCATGGCCACGAACGTCGGCGTCGACGGGATTCGAATCCGAAACGCCGGTAGTCAGTCATAAGACTGATGCCTCAACGCACTGTGCTACCGGTCGCCCCATATTAAGTTTGATGTGACAGAGAAATTATATTCCATGAATAGTTTACATTGAGTAACTACTCGTATAAGCGAGGATGTCTTCAAGGAGGATTAAAACCTGTTATTGCATGCGATTTGTATTTTGACATTTATTTCCGGACCCTTTATTATCGTGGACTTTGGAGCACATATTCAGGAGACGACTGCCCTCCCCCTCCAATTCTACAAAATTTAAAAACTACACAATTTATTTTTCCTTTTTTTTCGTCCCTAGCCTGGACTACAATACTAGAATGCTTTATTCATTTGTATTGATCGCGTAGACAGAACATTGAAAAAAAAAGAACTTCTTTAAAAAGGAAAATATTCAGAACATCAACCCATGCATTCGAAATGACTAGCTCCTACTTAAAGAAAAAAATCGTCTCAAAAACTGCAGGAGGCTGCGCTTGAATTCCTCCGCTCCATACCACCATCTTGGTTCTTTGTCCTAACTATGTCTACACATGTATTAAAATCACTTCCTTGCATCATAAAATCGATAACATTAAGGATACAAAAATACACAAAATATATAATTCAGAACTTAATTAACCATTGCCACCATACAAGTCGCCATGAACTTTCCTATAGATACTATAAACTAGCTTTTCGCTGAACGATACTCGTATCATTTATACCCTAGTTATTTTTAAGTTTTGTTTATTCTTTTCCCATCCACCAAGAGTATGAACGGGAGCGGAGCCGAGTCGGAAGAGGCAGTGTCAATAGCCACACTAGTCATAGTTCATCCTATACGATGTTGTACCAAGATCCCGATTCGGGACTGGGAGGAATCACCACGCGCGGGGATAGATATCATGCCGACCGACGAACTTCCCAGTGGAGCAACGGAGACAGAAAAAGGATATTTTTAAACCAAACCTTTACATGTATGTATTTGTGTGGGTGAATGTTTTTTAAGTTACGACACGGATGATTGACCTATGTATGAACCGACCATCGAAGGGCTCGGGTTAATAAAAAAACTCTAAATATATATATATACGTATACATATATCTTAGAAACTGTAAAGATACTTGCAGTTATATAGACAAGAATACGATTACACTGAAACATACCGTCAGTAATTCTGAATATGAGTAATTACTAGACGACCCCTCGGCCATATTGGGTTACACCAAATGAACGGCAACACTCATTTGTCCCGATTTATTGTTGTTGATCCACATTCGCGAATGATGATGTCGTCGTCGGCTTGAATCGTTGCTGTTGCATCCGCTGAAGCAAATACACACAATTATCTAAAGTCGCATGGACTTTCGGATTTCGGTGAGAAGGAAAAGGATCCGATGAAATTTCACACGCGTTTAGCTTTCTTTTTGCTTTGCACAAATTACACTGAACGAAAAATGTGGCTTTTTTTAACTGACGAACACAAGGATTTTTTTTTATTACTTTGTGGTTGTGTTTTTTTATATTTATTATATTCAATAATTTAGAATTAATTTAGCGTCAATTTATACAAAAAGCAAGTAAAAAATTAGAATGGTGGGGTTTTGCGCTTGGTTAGGTTTTTTTTTTTAATTTTTTTAATAATTTAATTTTCTATCTTATTCTCGTTTTCGATTGGTTTGACTAATGTTCTTGTTTTTTTGTGTTACAAAGATTAGAAGCGTTAAACACTGAACTAGGAGCAATTATTTATAATTTTATTAAATCAGTTTAATTTTAAATTTAGTTCTACATGTTGATGTATGCGATATATATACAACGATGTTTCGGTGACATAATTTGCTTTTGCATTTATTTGGGAAGCGAGTAATCTGACGATTTTTTTTTTAAATTTTGGCAATGTTTTATACAAAAATTTTGAATTTTTCAGTTGTTGCACAATTCACTAACACCAAATTAGTCTAGACTACAGCGAAATGTTAGAGTTAGAACGTGTAGCACTAATGCGCGTTGGTATACGTATTATATATGTTATATACAAAATTTTTGTTAATTACTTGAATTTTCAATGCGATTTCGTAGACTTTGAAAGAATGCTTCAATGATTTATAAGCGAATATTTTTATTTTATTACAATATTGAATGAAATCCGGCGGAGCAAAGCAATAGATAGAACGGAACGTATGAGTACTGCTCCGGACGATTTTCTAACGGTGTTGGATTTTTTCAATACTGAACTATGTCCAGTTTTTTCACGACGATAACGGCATTTTGTTCGAATATCCGCAGTTGTATCGAAAATATCGATGTGATTTTCCACAATGTACACCTGAACCTTCCGTTCCACCAAAAGAGCACACTTGAACACGATTGCGAAATCTGCGAAAGGATTATATTGCCGGATTTTCTTTTCACACAAATCTTTTACGAAAGCTAGCCATCTTAATGGGATTTCGGCTTAGCGGAGACTTATAAGTATGACAACTATATCTTTCACTCTTTATTATCTACACTGACTAAAAAGTATGTGTATCTAATTGAAAAAATAAAAAAAATAAATCGCGATTTTGTCGTCTTCAGGGCACGTCGTCGTCTTGACTCAGCAATGTCTACCGTATCGCGGAAAATTGTGATGAAAATGTTAATATTAATTCACACAAACACTTTGATAAGGGAAAATCTCTTTTTTCTATATTATATTATTATGTTCCACACGCATACAATCAAACATATTGGCGGGATGATAAATTGGGGGCGACCAACTCTCTCGCTATCTCCCCAGTCGTGTCGGGGTTGAATTTTAGGGGTTTACTCGTCAAATACGGACGGGGTGATAACAATAGGGGAAATGTATGTGTGGAAAGCACAAGGCTCTCTATACTAACCGACAAAGTACTGATGACAAACGGAAAACTCTCTAGTAAAACTACATTCCACTCGAATATGTGTTAATGAGGGACTTTGAAATTGTAATGAAAGGGGAAATTGTGGATTTCTTTTCGTCTTATATATAATTTTTTTTGTTATGCACTTTTTAATGATTTTTATCCAATACTTTTTTTTTTACTTTTACCGCATACCGACCGTATAAGTATACGAATAGCCTTTCGAGTGCACGTCGATGCTCGTAACGATTTCACACTGGCAATTCGTCTTCCTTATTATGGACAATTTAACTAACTACTCGTACATTGAAGTTCTCTAGTCGTAATCGTGACTACTTCGTTTAATTCATCTTTTCCATTATTCACGACACTAAAGCCACTTTTCAAAGAGGATTTTTTCGTAGTCGCTGCTGTCGACGTCGTCTCTTCTTCTTCCTCCTGCTGCGCTCGGTTTATTCCCCGCACCCGAAAAAAACCCACACTCCCAACACACTATACACTTTTCCACGAAAGGAAATTTTTCATTTTTCCCGAACCGTATACAATTTTGGATTTTTTTCCCTACACCGTGTCTGTTCTGATTTTTCGCGATTTCATTGCGAATTCGACGATGGGACGACGAATCAATTGAGAAAAACTCCACGAAAATCGGGAGGATCTTTTGCGAGGACGACGTGAACGAGAAGGAGTTTTTCCGTTTTTTTCTTCCTCTCTGCTTCTTTTCCTTCGTCAACGAGACCTATATAATAGACATGTATGTATCTGCCTGCCTGCCTCACTGGCCTCTATATAGACTCGATCGTCCCGTCGATTTTCAAAACGTTTTTCAGCCCACAAGCGCACGAATTTTCCGGAAAATTTTATCAAATTCACACGACACCAGACGTCACGAGATTTTTTCACGTAAATTCGATAATTTTCCACGATTTTCAAATGATGAAAATTTCGGAAAACTCGGATGGGCGACTCTACGACACGATTCCTCACAAAACTTGAGTCAAACCATTACACATAGGGAGAATGGAAAAACGTAAAAGTCTCCAAAAATAATTCCCCAACTGTCCGTTTGTTCTCGCAAAAGTAGAGAATGCCTGTCAATTGTCGTTTGGGGCGGCCGTCAGTTTGAATTTTGGAATATTAGATACAGTTGAATTTCATAATTTCTATATCGGATAGCTCGGACTTTTCAAACTTCTTAGTTTCCACTGAAAATTTAGACAATTGTCAGTAATGTCACTGAAGATATTCCTTCACAATATCCTCCATATAACGAGGGAAAAATCTCGTTTTTTCTCACCCCCTTAGACGTAGTCTATAACAGGTTAGATAAGCTCCCCCTTTTGATTTTACTAACCGACCGTCGACTATGGTGACATCAAATTCCTCCCCATGATTTGGGCCAGCAGTGTGTGGAACGTATTTCTCTAGTCGCACTCTTGGCCACAAATGTTTTTGTACTAGATACTTGTATGTACGAGTGTTGTATGTTTTTGAGTCCTAAATGAACCACTTTTCTCTATGTTACCGACGCAAAGGGAATTTCCGTTGCTAAGGAAAAGCTTCCACTCGTAGTCAACGTTGCGATATGTAAGTTAGTATGTTGCGTACAAATGTTTATTTCAATTTTACCTGTCAACATACGGTACGAGTATATAAGTACGTATAGGCGCGTTTTGTATTTACAATCGCACGTTGGATGCTTTTTCCTTGTAATGCGACAAGTCAGTCAAGAATACTGGAAAATTCAAGTAAATGAATGGAATACTATGGGCGAACTAGTTTCAGTGAGCAAAATTCTCGAAATTATGTATGTATGAATACAAGCAATTTGCAGCCTAATGTATGTTTCCTTAACGGCAAGGCAAGGTGAATGATCTTGCAATTTGTCTCCTTAATCAATATTTCAGCAGCTTTGGCGAAGTTGTCGAAGCACTATAAACCTGAATTTCCGAATTTCCAGCAGGCAAATTGACTCCTTATGTTAGGTTAAGTTAATGAAGCTGCTATGAGTGACATAGCAAACATAGACCGCAAAAGGAGACCGTTTTGGTACCCACCAAGATATACCTATTCAATGGAAATTATTATTTATTGAACGAGCCAGATCTGGTAAGAAAACGATCCAGCCGGAACGTTCTCTTGTCCCTTAAAGCTAATGAACAATACAGGAAAATTAGATTAATCTCGAGATTTAAGGAAATCTACCTGGATTTACCCTACATTTATTCAGATTTCCTAATCTACAATAGTTTTAGAACAAGATTTAAAACAAATCTCGTACCAAATCTCGATTTTTTTCCTGAATTGAGCATTTCGCCACAATGGATGAAATATTTTGTGAATGAATTGTGAATTATCCATGAAAAATAAGAAGAGGGAGAAGGGTTCATATGACAGTTGTTTGTTATCGAATTCGGGGACCCACACGTGTGTACATGTACATGCAGACCATCACACCTTAGTTTACTTGTTTCCATGCAAGTGCACGACAGCACAACTGCTACCTAAATCTTGCTGGTGGAAGGAGAAGATGAAAATGGATGGTGCGCATGGCTTTTGGGATTTGTAAATCTATCTAGATTTAGGTTTCTGGTGTGCTCAAATGGAAGAATAAAGAGTCCAGCCAAAAAGACTCTCATCATAATAGCCAAGGGAGAACATAAGGTGAAAATTATTCTCCTGCTTCTTCGCAGCTTCTGCCGAAGTTGTTGTAGGGTAGGTTAGGTTAGGTTAAGGGGCTGCCTTGCTACACACAGCACACCGAAGGCCCATTGTGACACCACCTGGAAAAGAAAAACCGTCTCCTTAAGAGGGCTACGTATCAAAACCAGCTCGTGCTACTAATATAGCGATTTAACCGGAAGGCGCATATATTCTTAAGGTCATCCATGGAAGATCCGCGAGCCCAGAAAGTAGCCCCTCCTACCAGCCAAGGCCGGACAATGACGGAGAAAGTGGAGGATGGTCTCCTCCTCCTCCTTATCTCCACAACTCCTGCAGAAATCATGATGGGGGATTTTGAGCCTCCTAGCCTGCTCCCCGATTGCGCAGTGTCCGGTAATAACTCCAACAACTCTGCCAATGTGCCTCCTATTCAACGAAAGCAGGGTGGCAGAGCGGCTGGAATCTAATATCGGTTAAATCGACCTTGTCGTATTGCATGTTGCCCCGTTGAGCCATCTTGTATTGGCCCTGTTGACAGTAGTGGCCTTAATCGCCGATTTACACATAGCAAAAGGCATTGCTATATCCTCCAATCTTACGTAAAACCCCCCAGTTCTGCCCTCCCGAGCCAGATCATCCGCCGCGCAGTTTCTCTCGAAACCATTATGGCTCGGTATCCAACACAGGGTGATGTTAAAAAAGCCACCCACCTCTTCCAGAGCTGCGCGGCAGTTCTTAACGGTTTTAGAAGTCATCGAGACGGACCCGAGTGAGCGAATAGCCGCCTGACTATCCGTATAAATAACGATGTCCCTCGCAGTGATGACACAACTGCTTAGACGAGACAAGGCTAACGATATTGCCGAGATTTCCGCCTGTAGGATACTGCAGAAATCAGGAAGACGAGCTGACAGGGTGATTCCCAGGTCTTCGGAAAATATACCAACCCCGACCACTTCGTCGGTCGGTGTAGATTGCCATAAGATCCGAGGTCGAGGGCATATCTCCCATCCACTGGCTCTTCGTCGGAATCACACTAGTGAAGTTTCTGCCAAAATGGTAACCAGGGGGTGTATAGTCCGTCTCCGTAGGGAGATTCAGGTCGCTCAGTATAGTGGAGTGCCCCTTATTTAGCGGCCGCCACTGTCCCGCCTCGCGAAGGCGCAGAGCCGTGTTAGCCGCCAGTTGTTCTCCCTGAATATCCAGCGGGAGCAAGCCGAGTATCATATCGAGTCCGGCTGACGGGGTGGTCTTAAAAGCCCCCGTAATGGCCATCGTGGCCAGCCTTTGCACCTTCTCTAACAGACCACAGTAGGCCGCCGTTCTAAGTGCTGTCCACCATACACAGATACCGTACAACAATATGGGACATACGACAGCTGTGTATATCCAGTGTACCGCTTTCGGCTGAAGGCCCCAGTTCTTACCTATGGCTCTCCTGCACGAGTACAGCGCAACAGTGGCCTTCTTTACTCGTTCCAGAATGTTGAGTTTCCACTTTGTAGGGTAGGTTTAGTTGTCCAATAAATATTTGTCACATGACAATTCGAACTCTCCATCAGGAAATTTCAAGAACGATAACTCTGTCATTCTATCACACTGCGAGTTGTTGACATTTGAAAGTAGCATATTCTGGTGGAACGCTTATGTGTCCTGTTAAAATATGCTGTTTGATCGGGTGTCAATGACGTGGCCTGTGATAGAATAGAAAAACGGGTTTAGCAATGCTCACTCACAGGGCCGGTCATAGTCTAACTTAGGGCACACGCAAGTACATTTTGGCGCCCTCCTCCTTTTCTCTCAAATTTTTTCAAAACAGTTTTCCATATAAGCTAGAATGTAGCATCGCGTTACATACTATTTGCGAAGATTTTTCATGTATTGGGTTGTGGAAAAAGTTCTGCGGTTTTTTGTGCCAAAAATTGGACAAAAAATATTTAGTCTTCAAAATACGTTTAATCAACTAGATATTGTCAGTTGATTTCAACAACGTTCTGGCTAGAGCATGATGCCACGTTTATAAAAGCGCTGTGGCTTATTGCGGAAAAACTCATCAAGGTCTTATTTGATGGCTTCCACAGATTCAAAGCGGTTTCCATCCAAATGATTCTGAAGAGACCGGAAAAGGTGGTAATCCGACGGCGCAAGATCCGGTGAGTGTTGCATTACTTCCCAGTCGAAGCTCTGTAGCTTTTGTTTCGTTACCAGAGAAGTATGCAGTCTGGCGTTGTCGTGATGAAAAATGACCCCCCTTCTGTTAACCAATTCCGCAAGATTTTCGGCTATTACTCGTGGCAGCTTTTCCAGCTGAGTGGAACACTTCCTTTAATCAATAGTTGGACCGCGTGGAAGAAGTTCGTAGTAGACTACACCCTTGTAATCCCACCAAATGCTGAGCAGCACTTTTTCCGCCTTTGCAACGGTTGTGGATGATTCTCCGGCCAGTACCACAATTTTTCCCGCTGGATGTTCTTGTAAACAACCTATTTCTCATCCTCCGTTACAATCTTCTTCAAAAATGGTTCCAACGAATGCCATTTCAGTAGAGATTCGCAGATCGAAATTCGGTTTAACATGGAGTACCCACACGTCGGACTTTTTTACGACTCCAAGCTGCTTTTTTCGTTTTGCGACGGTTGACTGATCAATGTTGAGCCTTTCTGCGATCTCGCGAGTTGCCATATGCGGATCGGTTTTGATGAGGTCGTTTTCAACGGTGACAGGGCGAACAGTGCGGGAAGAGGCGTTTAAATCCGTAATTCGGAAACGGAAGCCAGAAAACTACCTCTGAAAAGTACCCTCACTAACGGCTTCCTCGCCGTACACAGCGCATATCTCTCGTTTGGCATCCGTCCCCTTTTCACTCTTTTGTTGTACAAGAACAAAAACACGTGTCTAATATATAGACTTTTCTCTCTTCCATTTTATCACTTTCTTTTACCTATAAAACAAATTAGATTAAACTAAAAGACTTGATGAAGCTTACGTACACTTAATAACCTTTTAACCCGCGGAAACGATACAAGATGTAAATAGTACATACAGTGTTGCCAGGTATATGAAAATTTTAACAGCAAAAAAACCGCAGAACTTTTTCCACAACCCAATATATGGAATCAATGGCTGCATTCCTAAAATGCAAGCGCTGAGTCAGCGCTTCACAATTGCTGCAGTACATTGTGATTATTTTCGTGTCTTAGAAACGGCATGCCGTCTCTCCCTTTCGTCAAATGTCATGTTCAGTTTGGCATTTGACAGAAAAATCGAAATTTCTTGATTTGATACACACGAGATATCGTAACAATTTTTCTTCAAACAATAAAGTCTGGCAATCACGTTAAAAACACGACCATTTACCATACATAGCACAACCGAGGTTATAATAGAAGTCTGACGGAACAGATGCTTGTCATTTTGCAATTTGTCAATTGTCGCAAATGCAAAATGTTGCGCTCAGCCAGAAAAGCGAAAAAATTTTATGCTGACTGAAAGTGAAAGCGCTTAGCTTACCACGAGCGCCTGTAGGACAAATTACCAGGCAGCAACTCAACTTCGTCGAATTCTAAGAATATTCTGGCCCGAAACAATATCAAATGAAAAGCTAAGTCGGGCTACGGGTCAGATGCCAATCGACGAATTGATACGCAGGCGGAAATGGCAGTGGATAGGTCACACATTGCCGAAGAATGATAACTGCATTGCTTTTCATGCCATGAAATGGAACCCCATTTTCAACCAAGGCCGACCAAGAGGGGGTCCTAGAATCACATGGCGTCGATCTGTGGCAAAGGAGTGTCAGGTGCTGGGTAAGTCTTTTGGGGAGTTGCGCCCCATTGCCCAGAACAGAGTACGATGGCGCGCAGGAGTAGTGAATGCGCTATGCCTCGCTAGGGGTTAAGGCAAAGTAGTAACGTATGGTAGTTTTCTTATTCTGTATACAAAAGAAAAACGTGGCTATTATTTAAACGATTTTTTTAACTCAATATTTTCGTATTCATCGTAAAAGAAGCCACTTTCTCAAACAAACCACCCAATAAAAGACCAACAATTTGATATATCTCCACTCAATTCTTGATTACTCACCTTCTATCTCATAATATACGGACATTGCTTGTACAGCAAATGACGAAATCATGTGACAAATATTACCACTTGACGGAAGTCGTCGGAAATTACAATATTTGCAACTATAACACGTGTGAGCTTTCATCCAGCAATCTCGAAAACCCCGAAACGTATCCTATTCGGCAATATAATGATTAGTCGAAGTAAAATCGATAGGAAATTTCTTGGGTTTATTGACATAGACTGAGTTCCGGAATTGTAATTGCTGTCTACTTGGTATGTTACGGGGGAAAAGTCAAAGGATATGGTTATTTTTGGAATACGTATAGTACATACTTTAAAGTGTAAGTAGCGTAGATGACACATCCTGGGTCGGCACCCCTAAGCTAGCCAGGGGTTCAAGTGAACGGAACCCCTTCGACAGGAATATGTGGCTTCCTCGAATATGTCGAGAAACGACTTACGAGTGTCTTAAAGGGCCAACATTCTCTGGCTCAATTATCGCTTCTACTACCTAATAAAAATAAGGACCACATTAAGGACAAAGTAAATTAAATTTCGTCCATCTCTCTGTGCCATACCTCAGTTGAAAAACTGAATAGGGAAAATTAAATCAAATTTCCTTTTAAGAAAGTAGATCTCCTCTGCTTCAGTTCGAAAAAACGACAGGATTCCCAAAACTGTCTGATTTTTAATTTAGGTACTATTACAAAGCAGAAAATTACATAGGTATAAAATGCCGAAACACATTTTTATCGTGAGCCATTAGCAAAAACGCTTAAATTATGCTATCCGTTGTAAGCATTTCAAAAAAAAAGTTTGTCCATACAGCCTCCCTTATCCACTAGAAACACATTTAAGTGTAGAACATTATTTAAAAGCCATTTGTCAAACTATTCTGACACGGTCGGATCTGAAACTATGCCTGCTAACAATGAAACCATTGTCTAGGCTCGTCGACTTGGGTACAATAAAAATACTTTCAACAAGAGTCGTTACTATGCATGCTACACATTTTACAATAACCAGGAGTCGACAGGCGACCCATAAAATACAGAATATATACTACTATATGTATATGAAAATGGAGAAAACTGTAAAATGCATTATATTGCAATAGCCAGCCTAGCTAGCTTAGAAAGGTCCCCGGCGTATTGTTTTTCACAGGGACGACGACGCGGACGCCACACCGTGTTGTTCAAAAAACGCCAGCAAATTCCAACAATCCTGTAATAAATTATTATTTCGCAATAAAGTCCAACAATATGAAAGTAACACTATGCGTACGTGTGCCTCTAACTCGTGATGCCCTTTACGTCTCCGCATTGTCGTTGTCGCGGGCAAGAAAGGATATCAGGAAAATTGTTGAGAGTAACTAGCCAGCGCAAATGAAAAGAACGAAAAAAAGAACTTAAATCTCGGTGTCCCACATCCAATATGCTCCACGTCTCAGGCATACGAGATCATGCGCTCAATGTCCTGAGTCCAAAAACGAATAGTATTTTGGTTGGTGTCTACAGGACCAACAACTTTAAGGATGTTGATAACTTTGGAAATGGGACTGATTGGAGAATTTCAGAATGCGCATGGTGGATTCTAGGATAGAGCGGGGACGGATTTCTTAAAATAGGAGCCACTGTTGATGTATAAGTAGTTAATGAAGTTTGGCGCGTTTTCTAGTTTATGGAGACATTGTCTGCAGGATGCGATTTGAGGTTAGAAGACGAATCAGATTTTAAATATTGACAGATTGAGAGAAATTCAATTCTTTATTTGCATAACATAAATAAAATAAATAACTGGCGCAACAGTCCAATTTGAACCATGGCCTCGAGATGAATTTGCATCATCTCATTTTCAAAATCGTGATGGTATGTCTTATGCAGAGTTGTGCAACACGCTCAACCGAGTTATTTACCCTATAAATGAGTACTTATTCATTTAACAGCTAAGTGGGCTCATAGTCCGACACGTAAATCACCCATTTTATCGAAAAGTACCGCATTCAGTAGGAATCGAACCGGGGCCTAGTGCGTAGAAGGCGAACATAACATAATTTCTGATTATATTAACAAACTTGCTACTTGCAAAAGATTACCTTGAGCGCAAGTGCGGGGAATACATCTGTGTTTGGGTGTAGATTTAATGTAGTGTGATTCAATATGACATAGTTATTCAGAAATATTAAAAGATAAGAAAAACAATTATATCAGTGGAAAAGGATATTACATAAAAGGAAAAAATAACGAAAAATAAAAGAGGATGGTCATGAGGCATATTGAATGCAGGTGTTTTTTTAGGGTTTTGTATAAAAACAAAACCCTTATGAAATCGGTCATGCGTCCGGCTGTCCGGCTGTCCGTTTGTCTGTCCATGAAATATCTCACGAACCGCTGAAGCTATATGCATGAAATTTGGTGGAAATATGTAGAAATACTATAATTCTTGTCGCGCTCGGTGGCCGTGGTCGTTCGGTCACCGCTCTACGATACTAATCTAGAGCTCGGAGTTCAAATCTCGGCGCGACCAAAAAACTGCCTGTGAGTACTAAAAGAACTCTCACAGTGCTCCGAGATTGTCAGTACAAAGACGACGCGGATAGGAGGTGCATGCTAGCAACTGCACTTCCGAAAAGTAGATATGCTATCGAAACGTCAACAAGGCATAGAAATGTTAGAGATGTTGACGCGCCCATGCCCCTGGATTCTCGATTCTTTCCATAATGAAATCGAAGCATGTGCACAGAAGCACGAAGCTCCGCGTGTAAAAAACTCATATACGACCAGTGCTATGCTATGGCTGCGAAGCATGGACCGGACCCTAACTCAAGCCTCCGGAAACATGCTAGACGCATTTGAACGTAAGGTTCTGCGGCGAATTTTCGGGGCCGTTTGCGATCGAGATGGATGGCGCATCCGGTACAACCATGAGTCTTATGAACTGTACGATGAGCTGGAAGTTTCGAAAGTCGCCAAACTGCAACGACTTCAAGCTATATGATGGAGTAACCCGATTTCAACTAAATTCAGGAATGTGATTTGGCTAAAAGTAATATTGATTAGTGTGAAATTTCTCACAAAGCCGATTTTTTGGACCAGTCGTCCCTATGGCAGCTATATGATGTAGTGGTCCGATTCCATTGGTTCCGACATATTTACAGCGTGCAATAGAAAGAAGGCTTTGTGCAAAATTTCAGCTCGATAGCTTTAAAACTGAGTGACTAGTTCGCATAGAACCAGACGGACAAAGTTTAATCGACTCGTCTCATCATACTGACCAAGAATATATTTACTTTATATGGTCGGAGATGCTTCGTTCTGTGCGTTGCAAACTTCATGACAAAGTTAATATACCCTATCACATCCGTGAAGGGTATAAAAATATTCCTTTAAACAAGAAAAAATTTGCTTTGTTACACAAGGCTACGTCAGTACCTTAGGGTTAATCTAACAGCCCCTGTCAGATAGTTCACCATTACCAGGCGGCTTGGAAAAGGCACGTCCGTATACTCTCCGAGGATATATCAAGGTGGGATGCTGGCAACTGCATTCCCCGAAACCAGTTTATGCGAACGAAACGTCAACTGGACCACATGGAACATTTGATGCGCTATGCTTCACAAGGGGTTAGGACAATTGAGTATTATAACACTTTTCGGCCCAAAGATATACTAAAGATAGTTTCATACAAGCTATCACTTAATGTTCTCGTAGCTATACGTATTATCCAAGGATAAATGGACCAAATATGTTATCCAACAAGAGACAACTTCTGCAATATTTTTGTTATATCGATTGAATATAACATTTGGTTAATAAAACATCGTAATAAAAAAACTGATCGTAAATAACATTTTATTGATTTTTCTCATTTTTATCGTAGAATGCAGAACCCTAGCCTACGTATATGTGAGTATCTAAGATTCAACTTAATCTCGTCGAAAAGCTTTTTCGAAAACTGGTGAATGTCTATAATACAATACATCAACTACGTATTTTGGTCTAAAGCTTACACCCAATACAGAGAAAAGCGGGAGATTAAAGGATATTATAACTGACTATACTTTGGACCTTGATGCGGAAATTACATTGCCGACAGAAGCAATCGCAGCAGCAGAAACATCAGCAGCAGCATCGGCTGTGTCTTGTGTAATCTGCCATGCGAGCCACATTGAAAGCAGCGACTATGTCAGCACGAAATGCCGTCACCCGCCAGTACGTAAATTCAATTTTTCTCATGGAACATTCTTAGTTGACGGAATTTCATTGCCGGCAAAAGCATAGCAGCAACAGCATCGGCCGTGTCTTGGCTAATTTACTTTCTTGCAGGTACCGCACATGAGCAAAAGTTTTGGTCGAAAATTTGTAGAAAACTTTGCTCATGTACGGTAGGTGTATGAAAGCACATTACCCAAGACACATTTGATGCTGCTTCTGCTGTTTTCCTTCTGCCGACAATGAAATTCCCGCATGAGACGCTAAGGCTCTGCAGAAACGGTTATGTCAATACGAAAATATAGCTTGTGCTCTGAAAGAAGCTACTGTTATAAATTTTCCTATAAATTCTCCTCCAAGGATATTTGGAAAAGTACATACACACTTTTTCCCTCAGTAAAAGCCTATAAGAAAGGGAAATTTCAGGACAAAAAGTTTATCAAATACTCACATAATATCTCCTAGTTTCAGTCTCGTTTGTATAAGGGCACAGCTTTTATGGTCACTTGTTGTTACGGCTCGTCGTCGGCGCGGTGGTATTCTGGGAGCCATCAGACCCCCGACACCATCACCATCCGGGCCACCGGTCATTATGCTACCTGTAAGCCGTACCATAGGTGATGATCCTCTTCGACGGTTCGACATGTGTCGACCAGCAACTCCCCCCAGCATTCTGTAAAAGAAAAACCAAAAATAAAATGAGATTTCAAAGAGAAGTTTGTTGTTGCCAATTACGCCTGAAATGCAGTAATCAGGTGCTTATTGAAAAAGAAAATAATAAAAAGATTTTTGGCAATACGCACACATGAAGGAATATTTTATATTATATTTGGTAAATATGTAATAATTGATTATTATGGTGTTGAGCTGGCTATATGAGAAACATATCTCGATGTACATTCACTTCAAATTGCCGGTTTAATGGCAATTACCATTGTCCCCTATTTAATAGTCTTTTTTTTTTCAATGGAATGAGTGAGTTAACTTGAATTCATGATTGGATAAAATAGTCGAACATTCGAAATATTCGTAAAGAGAAGTGCCAAAAACTGAGTTGTAGGGTTTTGTAGTAAAAACGAACCCCTATAAAATCGGCCAAAAGTATGTCTGTCCGCCTGTTCATCTGTCCTTAAAATATAAATTCGGTGTGAATGTGTATAAATGTTATAATTCGCTATAGAAAGCGATGCGTCATATTAGGCTTACTTTAAGGGGGGTCCCCACAGAAGGGAAATCAAGGTAGAAATTATGGTGTTTCGCCGAAGATATCGACGTAGGTTTTATCAATATTTCAGTATCGTTAATTATACTGGATGAAATCATTCGACAAAACATATTCCACTCATTCGATACCCATAAGACAAATCCATGCACCGATGTATATATCTGCATGAAGTGTAGATGCTCGTCATAATTTCTACCGATTGCTGGAGGGATAAATCGATAGTCCACACTATGGATCGTTCATTGCCGGCCGGGGCGATCAGACAAAAACGCCAACAGTTTTTGAGGATGACGACAAGAAGTTGCGGAGTTACTACATGGTAGTGTATCGCGCTCTTACTATACTACTACAATTTGAATGGCGTGGTTTTGAAATTTGGCAAAATTAATGGAAACAATTTTCTGTATATATTTAAAGTCCAAATTGAAAGTGGGTTGGAAAGTGTAGAAGAGACGAAGTTAAAGTTATTAGAGAGTTTTAACAAGACATACCTTGTCGTTTACGACAATTATAAACATTAAAAAGGAGAGCTTGTCGTATTGTGACATCTTCTTCTTTCTTTTTAACGACAATAGATTCCGTGCGAACGTGCATTACCTTTCCGACACTCAAAGATGTAAACGACAAGCGGTTTGTATGGCTGCGCGGACGCATTACCTTTCCGGCATTCAAAGACGAAAACGACAAGCTGTTTCTACGTCTGACTAAAACTCTCTATTTTTTCGAGTTTTCCTTGAATTTTTTTTTCAGCCAATCCATGGAACGGACAACAGGAAGGAGAATCGTATAGTTTTGGAACTTGGCGCAATTGATGTGAAGAGTCCGCCCAATATACACTTGCGAGCAAAAATACTGAATCAAACCGAAAGCACGTGTATTTGTATGCATATTTTGAAAAGTACATTATGTATCCCTACAAATCGTATATCATTTGCAAACTCGAAGTCTTAGCTTTACATTAATAATAATATAATAATTTTTAACAATATTTGAAGATAAAATTTAAAAGAGTGGGGCTTGAAATCAAAAAGTAGGAAAAATAGGGATTTTAGAAAATGGAGTGTGGTCAGGCTTTTGTTCAATAAAACAAAAAATTTTGAAAAAACTAACAAAATTATGTATTTATTAATATCTGGTATTACCACCTCTTGCTCTAATCACAACTTATTAAGGCCTCCTTCAATTCGTCGATAGTCGAAAGCGCGGGATCTCTGTATCGGACTCTTCTTTTGAGCTCGTCCCACAAGTGCTCAATGGGATTTAAGTCTGGACTGCGTGCAGGCCAGTCAATTGTCGCAATACATATTAGCTTCGTTCAGGAACTGCTGTGCTTGACGCGATGTGTGACATCGTGCATTGGCGTGCATTAAAGTAAAGTTGTCGCCAATAGATGCTGCATAGGGAACAACATGACCACGTAGAATACCGGTAATATACCGTTCGTCTGTTAGTCCTCCTCCTCCAGAGGGCACGATTACAATTTCCGTTTTCCAATCCACAGAGATACCGGCCCACACCATACACGAACCGCCCCCGTATGTTACCGTTTCTGTGATACAGCATTGCGCAAATCGCTCACCTGGACACCTGTATACCCGACCTCTTCTGTCACTGCCATGTAGACACGCTCTCGTCGGTGAACAATACGGACCGCCATTGCTCGAGGGTCCAATTTAAGTGATTCCTGGCAAACGTGAGTCGCGCTTGTCGGTGATGTGGGGTCAATTTTGGGCCTGTAGCAGGCCGTCTTGGAGTCAAATTCGTTTCCTTTAATCGTCTCCTCACTGTCCACTCGCTTACAGCTACTCCGCGAACGTCCCTCAGATTCTGCTGCACGTCAACTCCCGTGAGGTGCCGATTTCGTAGCATACTTGTCACAATAAAATGATCGTTTCTATCGGAAGTACACTTAGAGCGGCCAGGTCGGGGTCTCTGATTGTAGCTACCTTCCTCTCGAAACCTGTTATACACTCTTGACACAGTAGAGTGATTTATTCCGAGCTGACGAGCGACTGTTCTTCCGATAATAGGGCGACAACTTGAGCCGCTTGCTGAGGCGTGGTACTCATGAATGACAAAAATTGTGACTTTTATTGCGTTAAACTTATTCAATCAACCTTCCAGATTGAACTGACCATTGAAAACCCTTTGCAGATGCATTTATAGGCTTAGTTTGCCTTGTAATATCCCATTCATAAATGTTCAATTTTCCGACTTTTTAGCTCCAGGTAGCGTTCATTCAAAAAACCCTCATTAAATGGTGATAAAAAGGTATCATTGTAAAACTAAGATCTCAAACTTTCAAATGACATACGATTTGTAGGGATACTTTTAAAAATATATGTACATACAAATACACGTGCTTTCGGTTTGATTCAGTATTTTTGCTCGCAAGTGTACATATATAATATCCAAAGTCAAAGTCCAAAAAAGTGTAGGGAAATGGAGCCAAAGCTTTTCCTAGTTTTTGTTCGTTACGTGGACTATAGTATTTAAATTATTCCCTCATAATCTAATTACAAAAAAAAAACAGTTTCGATTTTTTTAAACATTTGATATTTTTGAGACATTTTGTATTTGAGATTCGAAACATTCCCTAATGACACCTAAATGAAAAAATTCCTCAAAAGCATATTCAATTAATTCCGTTTCGCTATAACACGCATGCTAGCACATTCTTGAAAATGTGATTTCCCCGAGCTCTTCAAATCGTAACCTATTAAACACCATCACTGTTTACCATTATCAATTCAAATTTAAAATACAGTCCATCAAAAGTCAGACTCTTTTACAATGAACCATAAAAAGTTTTGGTTAAAGGGGTGAACAAAAACTGTGAATTTTCAAGAAAAAAAAACGGAGAAAGCACGCAATAAGAATCACTTTATGAAACACGCGAACTTTATTCAGTGGTTCAGCCTATGACTCGTCCTGTCACCCATCCTATGTTCAGCAAATCTCCATGAACATTGCGAATCTCGTGAATTTGATTGATGGTTTGAAAGGAAAAAGATAAGGAAAAAATTTAGGGAGTTTTTTTTTCATAGACCCTTTTTTTATTGTTTATTTAACATTTAAATGTTATTTGAAATACTCGTACATTTTGATACCGTGCTATAAATTTTTCGGCAAAAGAATAGACTAAGTGAGTAAGGATCTAGCGTTGGCGTGAATTGAGTTGTTTTGAAAAGGGAAATGAGTGAATTATAAATGAGAATAAGATTACGGATGAGTAATCTGTATAGCTGTAAAAGGAAATATCAATGATGACATATGAGCTGACACCCCGTAGCTTATAGTTAAGACTAGCTGCGCTAATACCATCGTCTTTTCTGCGCGCTTTTAACGTAACTACTAAAGAACGCAAAAAACGAATTCAACATATATGGTAATAGAGATAAATTTAGCCAGTTTCTTGACCCAAAAATATATAGCTTGATTGCCTTGGATATGTCTGAATTAAATAATCAATTTTATTACGAATATATACTCGTATATTTTTTTTCATAACCAAAAATCTCAAGTGCTTCTTGGACTGCTTTCGTTAATCGTATATCAATAAACATCCATCCATGTAAACATTAAATCCCACTGAAATTAATTGGAGTTCCGTTCAATCAATCAAATTTATCCGAATTTTTAAAATATTCAGTGAAGAGCCTGGTTTTTTGCAGGATACATACATGCGAGCATTCATTTCAAAAGTCCCATCTTCAATATATCGGATTCGAGTACAACAGTATGGATGGAATCATTGGGACAAATGGGGGTTTGTTTCCGGGTAAGTCAATTGAGATTACTCTGCACAGTATGTATTGTGACGGCGATTGAGCTGAAGGAAACTGTTCTAATAGTCCAATGAATAGAAAGTGTTCACCTTGCGAAAGGTGCGGTAGTTCTGAATTTTTTATATGTTATATAGGCCGGTGGGGTAGTAAAAAATCCAAGTTTTCGTCGTTTTCCCCCCTGTGTTCCCCCCGCTATCTTGGAAAAACTGGCACTTTTATCAGTTTTTCACTTATAACTCCGTTCCAGTCCATTCTAAAGCAAAATATACGTATCCCATTTTGGAGAGCACAAAATTTAATACAAATTTCATCCGACAAGTTTTTTTTTCTACAACCAATAGCGACGGAGCTAATCTAATTTGAAAAAAATTTTTGTCAACTGCTCCTTTGTTCCCACGAAGTGGAAAAATTATCATTTCTTGGTGTATTTCATCAAATAATGGGTTAAATATTATTCCCACATGGAAAATTATTAGGCTCGATTTTTCTTTAAAATAAATAAGCTTTAATTTGAGATAAGTCAAATGCCAGTAGGTATGACAGTTACGTAGAAAAGGGGAAAAACCATCTATTTTTTAAAATAATGGGATTCTCAGCCATCGATGAAGCACTAAGGTTTAAGGCTGTGGATACTACCATTTCAAATTAGATGAGAGAAATACTTTCCTCCAGATTAGAAAGAACTACCTTTGGAGACTGCACCTTCACAGCTAATGTCACATGTGGCTGCGCGCAACGGGTGGCCTTATCTCCCCTCTTATGGCGCATAGTGGTGGATGAGTTATTGTGGAGGATTCTCTGTTCATATATACGCAGACGGCCGGCTGATCACGGTTAGAGGCAAATTTGAAGAGGTCCCACCCGATATCCTTGAATCTGCGCTGCGCATTCTGCAAGACTGGTGCGACACCAACGAACTTCGAGTCAATCCATCCAAGACCGTTGTCGTTCCATTCTTTAATAAAAGAAAGCTCAGACATACATATCAGGTGCCCTATAAGGTACCACCCCCCAGTGTACTTGGCAGAAAAGGCCAAATACTCAATTGCCCTAACCCCTTGTGGGGCATAGCGCGTCAACTGTTCCATGTGGCCCAGTTGAAGGTTTGTCGGCATAAACTGGTATCGGAGAATGCGGTTGCCAGCATGCACCGCCTGCACATCTACATATGGCCACGAACGACGTCGTGGACGGAATTCGAACCCGAAACGCCGGTAGTCAAACATAAGACGGATGCCTCAACACACTGCGCTACCGATCGCCCCAATCTCTGATAAGGATATCAAGGTATTATGGATATGTAGAATATTTCTAGGTAAAACTTGATGATCGAGCTCTACCAATGCAATTTTAATTTATGTAGCTATTGCAAGACCTACTGTAGAGTATGGCGCAGTGGTCTGGTGGAAGAGGGCAGGGACCACTGTTGGTAAAATAGGACTGGCAAGCATACAGAAGCTGGCCTGCCTCATTGTGGACGGGATTATTCGAACTTGCCCACTGCGGCTCTAGAGGTTTTGACGGATCCGCCCCTATTACACAACCATATCTTGGCGGAAGCAAGAAAAGTATTTGCAAGGCTTGGTGCAAACAACTGCAATATCAAGCTTAGTCCAACACAGGAACTTTGTAGAAGTGAGAGCAATGAAGCCAGAATACCATCGGCCCATTTGGTAAAGAAATAAGTCTTTGAACACTCCTACTCTGCGTTAATCTGGAGTAGAGAGGATTGGGGAAGAGAAGTATCAGAATTACCCTCCGACACCTTAAAATGGTTTACGGATGGCTTTAATACAGAGGAGGGCAGTGGAGAGGGCATCGCGGGCCCCGACCAGCTACACTTAATGCCCATGGAAGGATTTCCTATAGCCTTTCAAGCAGAAATACACGCCTTAGGAGCCTGCGCTCTGCTTTGCAAGGGTACTATAATAGGCCCATAGCAATCTTTTCTGATAGTTAGGCAGCCATTAAGGCACTCAATAATTACTCCGTAACTTTAAAACTAGTATGGAGCTGTCAACAGACACTCCAAGAACTGGGATACTCAAACACAGTGATGCTATACTGGGTCTCGAGGCACGTCAGCATCGCTGGTAATGAATGCGCTGATGAACAAGCCAGGTATTGGTATCGTCCACATCTCTTCATGGACCAGAGCCGTTATGTGGGGCTCCCTTGTGCTACGTGAAAAGGTGTATTAGGGTATGATAGAGGACCGAGGCAGCAGCACATTGGGACAGCCTTCTAGGTCTGATTCAAGCAAAGCTTTGTATTGCTGGATACTCACAAAAACGAGCTTCAATAATACTCACTATCAGTTGACTTAAGGTCAGAAACATTTGCGCAATTCTTTCAGGTCACTCATACTTGAGACATCATTCACCAACGCTGGTTCTTCTTCATGAAGAAAATGAGACTTTGCAAGATATTCTCTGCGAGTGTGAGGCTCTCGCTCCCTACCGCATGGAATGTTTTGCGAGTGCTTTTCTTGAACCAGATGAAGTTTCCGCACTCTCAATTAAAGATTTAAGTAATTTAGTACGACCAAGCTCGATCGGCAAGCATAGGCCAACAGCACAATAGACCATCAGGTCAGCCTACGGCCTATCTTCTAACTATTTATCTAAATACAAAATCCTACTGAAATGTGCACTGAAATTAATTGGAGTTCCATTGAATCAATCAAATTGGTCTGAATTTTTAACAGATTCACTGAAGAGCCATCTTTTCTGCAGGATACATGCGAGCAATTATTTCAAAAGTCCCATATTCATAGAAAATCTGCAACATATCAGATACGAATATACTCGTATGTACCTGCATAGAGTATGGAAAAATCATTGGACAAATGCAGCATTCGACATAAACAAGAGCAATGCTTGTACGTGCTTATTGAATGAAATCGGCGATATGAAAACAACCACTCAAACGCGCCTACATATATGTGTAGGTAGATAGGTTTGTATAAACAAAGAGCCGGAAGGGATTACACTTTATTCGATGATAATCCCAATAAATAAACACTGTGACTCGAATGGCACTAGTTGATTTTCGGGACGAAATCACGATCCGCGATTTTGAATCCATAACGAGCTATCAATAAAGCCTATCGACCCAAGTGTTAAATCAATTTGTTTTCAAGTTGCACATGATATTAAACTTTTTCACGAATATCGGCTGACAAGAGGAATAGGATAGCGATTGTGCTCGCGGCAGAATGAAAGATTTCGCTTTGTTTTTTTTTTCGATGATATGATATGTTAATTATTATTTCCAATTATGATAACGACAACGAGCGGCAAAAACCCCACCCACATCTCCCGAACTGAGCTACAGCGAGCATAGGCTGTTGCTTAGTTCGCTGAGGGGCCTTTTTCTTCGACCTCATCAGGTTCTTTTTGGTCCTCCCACCGGTTTGCATGCACACAAGCACATTAAAGCTACTTGCTCTAAGTCTTACAACTTAGCCAGTTTACTTCACGTATTTTCCCTTCAAGTAGCTGTGCTTTCCTATGTAGCTCCCCATCCTTCCTTCATGTATAGTAGATTATCCTTTAACTCGATTGCCCTAACGCCTTGTGGGACATAGCACTTTAACAGTTCCATATGGACCAGTTGACGTTTCGTTGGCATAAACTAGTCTCGGAGAATGTAGTACCCAGCATGCTCCTGCTGCTCCCCAATCTAGCCGCCTACCTGCGACAAGTCGGAAGATGCTATGGCTTATTATTACGGCACGCACTACAGGGAAAAGACAACATAAACATCCATGGCCAGGTACGTCGTCGTGGACGGGATTCTAGCCCGGAACGCCGGTAGTCAGATATGAAACCGATGTCTGTACGCGTGGATCTATCGGTTGCCCCTGGCGTTGCGTTTTTCTTTTGTTGTTTAGCCACGTACCTAAGTCCTCCATACATGCTTTGAACTACTGCATTTGGAGCTTCTTCGGTGTCCGAACAAGGCGCGGACTTGCCAGGATGACTTTTTGCGTCATTTAAAACTTTTGTTTATGAATTATTGCATTTATTTCTCTAATTGTGAGATGCTCTACAGTTTTCAGAGAGCATTACTGCATTAAGTAAGTGAAAAACGTAACTTTTCCCCAAACTACAAGATTTATTTTTTGTATTATATATACATGTATTTCGGGAGCAACTTACTCCCTTCCTCAGTATGCAAGCTACTAAACCTAATGGCAAAATTACAAATCAATTTAACAATGTGAACATTAACGTTGCAGGTAGTCGAGAGCCATAAAAAGTTATCCCTGTGTCCTAAAAAGTGAGGGGCCATAAGTCACCAGTTTAGGGTCCTTTTCTACCTGCTTTCCTACATCTATTCGCGGCGAGTTTAATTAGTTTCGAAGTGCAATTTCCTTGGTCCGTGTTTAATAATTCCTCCGGATTCTCGCGCATGATTTCGAGGCTTTCCCATTGATCCAGGGTGTACGGCTTGTTGAAACTAATTAAACTCGCCGCGAATAGATGTAGGAAAGCAGGTAGAAAAGGTCCCTAAACTGGTGACTTATGGCCCCTCACTTTTTAGGACACAGGGATAACTTTTTATGGCTCTCGACTACCTGCAACGTTAATGTTCACATTCTTAAATTGATTTGTAATTTTGCCATTAGGTTTAGTAGCTTGCATACTGAGGAAGGGAGTAAGTTGCTCCCGAAATACATGTATATAATACAAAAAATAAATCTTGTAGTTTGGGGAAAAGTTACGTTTTTTCACTTACTTAAATCACAACTACAAACATCGGACGATACAGATTATATATTACTGAATTATTGCAAGGAATGCAGTGTTACGCCTCTCCTATCGTCGTGATTCTCTGAACTCTGCTAATCATCTGAATAATAGGGAAATATAATTTTTTTTCTTTGCTATTTTTCTCCACTACAATGGTTGCCGGCTAGCTCAGGAGTCCAGTTCGTTTTCCTTTTTGCAGCACACTCGGTCCTCAGTTTCTACTTCTTGGCAGGCCTCCTAGAACTGCCCTGTAATAAACCATATTCTGGTCATGATGCTTCCACCGACTGGTCGACAGCCGCACCTGATGTGTAGTCAGTGGTTCCCATGCGAGGGCATCTCAGCCGTCCGCCAACCATTCCATCCTTATCGACCCATTTTTAGGGTTTTGTAGTAAAACAAAACCCTAATGAAATCGGTCAAGCGTCCGTCTGTCTGTCTGTCCATGAAATATCTCACGAACCGCTGAAGCTATATGCATGAAATTTTGTGAAAATATGTGGAAATACTATAATTCTCTGGAGAAAGTGATGCGTCGTAATAGGTCAACTTTAAGGGGGGGGGGGGGGGGGGGGGGGGGTCCCCATAGAGGGGAAATGAAGGTCGAAATTTTTTTTTCGTCTGGTATAGGCAAGTGGGGTATCGTAAGAAAGGTACCATCGAGTACATTCCATTTCTGGAATTTTTTTCAAATTTGAAGAAACGGGAAAAGAGGGAGAGGGGAAAATATGTGGTCCGAGTTTGTCCCCCCCCCCCCCCCCCCCTTGCATTTCGAGACCGTTACACTTAGAAATATGAAAATTTACAGAAAAGCGGCATTTCACTAACATAGAAAACTAAAAATAATAGAATTTCAAAATCTCATCAAAAAAGGTTAATAATAGTACATTTCTATTGTTGTAGTTAGCACACCCCTGCACCGTTTAGGCACACCCGAGACCAAAAATATTGATGGCCAATGATAACCAACACCATAAGCAATAACATCTCTAAGTTTCATCACAATCGTGTAATATTTAATAATAGTACATTCACTTAAAGTTAGGCATTTTTACACTATTCATACAAAAAATACACCTACAGGCTTCGAATGTGCGAGTACTACTTACATGTTGTTTTTCGTAGTGCGAATTGCAGTTATTGTTACATATTATGGTTAATTACATTTATGAAAGGGTAAGGATTGGTAGGGGGCGATGTGTTGTAATTGGCCAACTATAACGAGCGGGGGAGGGGGTGGGGCGAAATTAAGGTCAAATTTTGTTTATCGACTGGTATAGGCAAGTCGGGTGTTGTTAGAAAGGTAATGTTGAGTACATTTTATTTTTGGCTTTTACTTTAAATTTGAAGAAAGGGGAACAGTGAGGGAGGAGAAAATATTAGATCGTAATTTGTCCCCCCTTGCATTTCGAGACCGTTACACTTAGAAAAATGAAAACTTTCAGGAAGGTGGGTTCCGAATAGCATATAAAACGGGAAATAATGGAATTTGTATATCTCCTCAAAATAGGTTAATAATAGTTTATTTCCATAGTTACTGTTAGCGCACCCTTGCATCCCTTAAACACGTTCGAGATAAAAAGTAGAGATGGCCAAGGATAACCAACATCAATATGTTCTAAGTTTCATTACAATCGCCTAATATGAATGGGCATGTGAGATACTATATGATGGGTCAGACATTTTTATTATTATTTTTTTATCCATCTAAGTGGTACCAAGAAAAGCAAGGAGCCGATACTTGCGTACAAATATAAGTGCTTGCTACAAAAACCTCAAATTGGGGGCGTAGCCCTCTATATTCCGGTTTCATTTTTTATTAATCCCAAATTTTACCTCACCTGTTTGCGTTAATTTTCCAGGCTTATGCATTTTTGTTAATACGTAAAGGACAGGGGAACGGCGGCAAAAACCCCGCCCACGTCTCCCGAACTGAGCTACAGCAAGCATAAAACCAAGTATCACAAAAATTAAAATTTCACTGGAAATAATTCGCATTTGTACATTGCAAAATATTGAATACACAAAGTAAAATTACCAGCGAACAAATATCTCCACTTCTCACACTTTCTCCACCCCCTCTAGTGAGTTAATGTAAGCGCTTCACACCACCTAGACCTTCACGGTTAAGTTTTCAAATAAAAATCACGCCTTCACGGCTTATACTATGAGATTTATTGTATCACAATTTCTTGGTCGTCTTCACAGGGATAGCTGCAAAGATGCAAGACCTGATGAGTGCTTCTATCCGCACGAAACCACTAAGCTAGGAGAAATTAAAACAAGAGGGAATTTGAGAATAAAAAGTATTTAGTCCCCTTGCGGGTCTTGAACTGCAGACGACCGTGTTTCGAGTAGCAAAAAATTCCCGATGCGCTACCGTGGAATTCAAGGATTAGGGAGGCCCGCTGTAAGGTACGGTAGCTGCTCAGTAACGCCAAACGTACGGGGCGGGATGAACAATGGGGTGAAAAGCCAATTAATGGCGGCGAACCGGAACAGCTATAGAAACTTCTGCTGCCAAATTGAAAGCCCGGTAGAAGCATCTAGGCCAAGAAAAGTTATCTGAAGAGTGGTTTAACAGCAGCCACGTCCATCCAAACGACTTCACACTGATTATGTAACTTTGATTTTACTAAAAGCAATGGAGAAGCGTAAAGATGGGTACATCAGGGAGACTATTGAGCCTAGATACTTCTCAAGAATTCCACATCATACATGAAAGGGAAATGTGGAGAAACTGCTCTTCATGAACTAGTCTCCTCGACTGAAATATCCCTTCACTATAAGGAGTTCACTCTCGATGCATTCTTGGATATAGCAGGGGCTTTCAACAATGTTACAGTGGAAGCCCTCGGACACGCCGAACTAAATGAAACTATAGTGAACTAACGCATTTTTTGTTGCCGGGCGACGACCATCGACACCACACAACTTATATGATGCTTGTTATGTCGTCGCCCTTATCAGTCCTAGTGGGACTACACAAAAAACTTGTTTGTTGTAGCCACTGGCGCTATGCCAGAAACACACATGATTTCATATCGGAAAATCGTAAGTTGCGATTTCCACTGAATATGAATTCGCATCCATGTTGTGTTTGCCACTCAATATTAGGAAAAACACAATCCGACTTGGCTTGTACCCGGTCACGCCTTCCCCACTGGTGTGATGCGCGAAGCGGAGGCGTCTGATGAGACGCGCGTCACACCAGCGGTCGAAACCGGTGAGCACATTTTTTTTTTGGACCATTCGAAATACATTTTTCATTTATAGTGAATTGGTTCGAAGTATTACTATCGAACAGGCTGATAACGTATGAATGGGGCGGTGTAAAAGCAACCAAGCGGATGGTGTGAGGTTCTCCTCAAGGAGAAGTACATATCATACAATACTATCGCCGTTTCTATGGGTACTCGTACTAAACGTTCTACTAAAATCCCTCGAATCACCAGGGATACGTGTAGTGGTCTGCAGACGTTGTGGCGATACTCCTATCTGGCACACGCTGTCAGTAGACTACTGAGGTGGGCAAGCTAAGAAGGGCTAAGCGCAAATCTTTAAAAAACTGTACAAATTGCTTCACAAGGAGAACCAAAACTCAGGAATTTAATCTCCCAAAGATGGGTGACACTAAATTAACTTTGTCAACTCATGCAAAGTACAATACTTGGGAATGATACTGGATTCTAGACTTAACTGCGGCCGTAACGCCGGAGAACGAATCAAGAAATCTAACATTGCCTTCTACACCTGCAGGAGTTTACTGGGTAAAGGCGGGGGCCGAAACTGAGATTCATATAATGCGTTTACACAGCCACCGTAAGACCGATACTAACATACAGAGCTGTGGTCTGGTGTACAGTACTTAACACGTAAACAAACATTCAGAAAATGAAGAGAGTGCAGAAATCATGCTGAGTAGGGATCACTGGTGCTTGGAGGACCGTATATTCGCTCACCCTGCTAAACATTCCCACGATTAACTGCGGAATGTGGTAGCTAAATGTGATGTAAGAGTTAGGAAGGCCGGGCACTTCAGAGAAAAATAATATGGCCATCGAAATATTAGGATGCATCCAATACCATAGACTATAGGTATATGAGCCACAACAGGGTTTCAGTAGATACACGATGCAGCAGTTTATTCTTCAGAATTCCCATGCAATTTATCCTTTAGGCTACCAGATGAATGTAGCATATTCCAGGCGGAGCTTCTCGCAACTCAAAAGGGAGCCAAAATGGTTATATCATCTCTCTCAGCTAGTACGAGTATAATAATAAATACAATACCTTACACAAAAAAGAAAAAGAAAAGACACCTGGCGCAATGAAGCTATAGGGACTGATTTATGATGTCCATTTATTTCGGATCATCATTTAATTTATGTAAAATTCAAATATTGTCTGAAATACTTAACTTGAATTTGTAGCGGCAGGTGCAAAAAGCTTATTTAGATATTCCTATTTTACATTTGGCCAGATGCGATATTTATAATTCTGAATTTTTTTTTCTGTCTGATAGATTTTGCTAAAATTCGACTGATACCCTACCCTAAGGTCAAAATTCGTTTGCGAGGGAGGGTCAAATACATAACTGTTTCTCCTTTCTTCAACAATCCACTGAAAATATCGTGCATTGATTGCTCGCATTAGGCGCCTTCCCATTGTAGCATGCTATTTGTTCCGTATATAAGTATGTACTATAATAAATATCTATAGTATAGGTACATCGAAAATCAATTCAAGAATCCCTTTCCTGAGTTAAAGAATAATATGAAACATTTAGCCAAACTTTTCTCTAACTGTCACAACGATCCTTGAGACGAATTAAACTACGCTCAGTTTACTTAAATGGCATTTAGTTTGAAAATCGTTATCCCTTCAACCCAAGAACAATTTGTGTTATTACAACGCCCCCATCTCTCCTACGCATTCAATTCGTATCCTTCAATTAGGATTTTTGTTGGTATGATAGAGCGTGTACACAACGGGAAGACTTTTCAACATACTTAGTTCGGTACGTTGTTGCTCGATAGGAGGAGCATTTAGTGATTGCCATACGTTTTCGTACATTTCGTATCTAAATACATATAGAGAGCTGCTGCTACGATAACGAAGCCGGCTTCATTCAAGGCTGGCAAAGGAAAAGGATATTACCGGGAAATGTGTTTCCACTTAACAGTGAATAGAAAGCAAAGAGAACCTACAAATGAAAGTATTGGCGAAGGGTGTTGGAAATTGCCGGTCGATGTGTAGGATGCATGTATGAGATCTTTTTGGAAAATTGTTGGGATTTACTTGTTGATTTGTCGTGCTTTTCGTGCTCTTTTTCGTTTCGGTTGTTGAATGTTGTGGCAGTTTGGAAAATCGGTACTGTTTTCTGATTTTAGTTAGTTTTGGGTTTTTTTCATTAATACGTTTGTAATGTGCGGAATATTCATCCTAATATGCATGGTGACATTTTCTATCAGAACATCTATTGTTCGTGATTGTGTTCTTAGCAGGGACGTGCTGAAGGTTTTTGAGGTCTCAGCAAAGTTTCATTTGGAGGCCTCCGCCTCTGAATTATTTATTGTCCACCCATAATCTGTCTAATTCACAAAAAGGGAGATAAACTGCGAAGTGAGAATTACAGGGGCATATCACTAGTCTATCTCAAATGCCCTATACCCCACAAGGGGTTGACAGGATCCATAGAGAGATCTGAACGTCCTGTAAAATGTTGAAGAAAATTCTGGAAAATCGAATAAAACCGTACGCAGAACGAATCATTGGCGACTATCAAGGCGGTTTCAGACCTGGTCGCTCCACAACCGAACAGCTCTTTACGGTCAAACTGATACTTCAGAAGTGCTGAGAGTTCAACTTAAACTTACTCATATACCAAATCTTTCTCGACTTCAAGCAGGCATACAACAGTATCGATCGTGGAGTACTGTACGACATCATGCTGCAATTTGCTACACCAGCAAAATTAGTGCGACTGACAAAGATGACGATGACCAACTCCGTCTCACAGGTCAGGATCCATAATAGACTTGATCTATTTGAAATACGCACTGGTATGAAACAGGGCGATGGACTGGCACCGACGCTCTTCAACTTAGCACTGGAACACGCTATTCGGGCTGTGAATATAAACAACAGCAATACCCTACTCATCAAGTCGACACAATTAGCAGCGTACGCCGACGACATCAACATCATGTCCCGAAGATTGGCCGATGCAGAAGAACTTCTGCATACGATCGATACCGCTGCAAAAAAGTTGGACCTCGCATCGACGAGTGTAAAACTAAAATAATGATGCAATCGACGAAAAGGACACCTGCCAAATCGAGCATCAATGTGGAGAACCTCAATATCGAGTTCGTGAACGAGTTCATATACCTGGGTTGCAACTTGTCAAGGGAAGCCAACGAAACTGACGAAATCAAGCGACGGATACAGTCAGCTAATAAGACTTTTTTCTCGGATCACCCCATAATGAAATCGAAACATGTGCACAGAAACACGAAGCTCTGCGTGTACAAAAATTATACGACTAGTGCTATCTTATGGCTGCGAAGCATGGACCCTAACTCAAGCCTCCGGAAACATGCTAGACACATTTGAACGTAAGGTTCTGCGGCGAATTTTCGGGGCTGTTTGCGATCGAGATGGATGGCACATTTGGTTCAACCATGAGTTGTATGCGCTGTTCAATGAACTGGAAGTTTCTAAAATCGTCAAACTACAACGACTTCAATGGGCAGGGCATGTACAAAGAATGGACGATGATCGCATGCCAAAGAGAGTAATGAACGCAGAACGAGTCAACGAAGCGGGACTGCGATGGCCGAGACCTCGTTGGGAGAACCCAGTATATGCAGACGCCGTGCAGCTACTGGGCTTCCAAAATTGGAGGACGCGGTGACGTGACTGAGATAATTGGAGGACAACGATCCAGGCGACCAAGGCCCGACGTCGGGCTGTCGCGCCACGATGATGATGAATGTTTTTCAGGATAAACGAATTATTACCTTGACGTATACATATCTGTGCACGTGCAACTGTACAGGTTTGGACGCCTGTGCAGCGAGATAACACACACTACGGTAGACATATACATTTACTTATACAGGCATACCTGAACGTAGCATGATAAGTCGATTTTTGGACATACAGAACTGAAGTAGCACCTTATAATGATGAGATTAAATTTATTTTATCTTCACTTGAATTTCGTTCATAAAATAAGATTTTTTTAATTGATACATTTTGATTTCAAGACAAATTTCACCAGTACGCTCACTGTTTTTGGCGACCCCCTCTCTTTAATTTTATAATTAATCAATCATTCCTTAATTAGCTTGTCAAATTCAATCCTGTTAGAATTTACCGAATAAACATTTGTACTGTGCTAACGACATTCGTCAACATCCTACACTGTACACCAAGAAGTCTGCCATTAATTGAATAAGACAACAATCAATTTTGCTATGAACTAGGTAATTAAGAGAATAAATCCAGGTCAGATAATTCGCTTCGGGCGCACTTCTGCAGTCTTCCTGTCATCAACGATATGACGCCGTCGTTTCTCGTCATAAAATTTCATGCGGTTTCATGTTTCACCCTTGCACAATATCGAGTTTGAGCCGATAAGATAATAATCGTATTTGGGGTGCCATCCTGCCAACCCACTTCGTAAGGTAATAACCAAAAATAGTGTCCAGTGGAATTGCCCATAGTTGTTTTATTTGCTGGTGGCGTTAATCAGATTGAATACGTTAATAACTGAATTATTTAACCGGGACAGTACGATTGATAATAGATAAGATAAAAATCCTCGTATATAAGGACGCTTTTGGAAATTTTACTTTGTAGGGGATTACAGAAAGGAAATTAATTTTGGGCAGGAATAGGAAAACGTATATGGAAGGCTTAGATTGACGAAGGTAGGAAAGCCAATCATCATCATCATCGTGGCGCGACAGCCCGACCGCCAATAAATTTGGAAATAGGAAAAATTAGGCAGGCCAATATAAGATGAATTTGTTTGATAATAATTCTAGATAATGATAATAATTCTAGAACTATTGCCGGAGAATGTGAATTTATAGCAACTCTAATCAGACTCAGAGTTTTCCATAAAAAGAACGATGTTCATCGGTACCTTAGACTCGGTCCATGCAAACATATACAGTACAACCCCGTTAATCCGACCTCAAATAATCCGACTCCTCGGATTATCCGACCTAAATCGTCCGCCAGATTTCCCCCGTTAGTCCGACTTTTTACATCGACTTCCTCGCTTTATCCGACCCAAGCAGACGAAATATTAGGCAATACATATGTGGATATCATCCGCTACTTGCTTAGGTATTTCTTCATACATGTGTACGGTTTCGTCGAAAATACAGTTTATCGCCATTCTTTTCTACTCGTCTGCTTTTTTAGTCGGTTTGTGCTTAATTTAATCTATACAGTACGGTCGTTAAAATGTTCCGAAAAAGAAAAGAATGCTCAGCCAGTGAAAAATTAAAAGCGTTAGAACGGATTGATAAAGGCGAACGCGTTGTTAAAGTAGCGGAAGACTTCGGAGTGGGAGTAACCACTGTTAAGGATTGGAAGAAGAACCGCGATAAGTTAATAACTTTTTGTATCATCTCTGACGAAAATGAGCAGAGAAAGAGGGTTCGGAAACCAGCGTCGGAGGAACTTGACGAGGCATTATGGCTATGGTTCTGCCAAGAACGACAAAAGGGAACTCCTCTTTCTGGACAACTTATCAAATCGAAAGCCTGTTCCTTGTATACGTTGATAAAAAAAGACGGAGATGACGAATTCGTGGCTAGTGAGGGCTGGCTTCATAGATGGAAGAAACGACATGGAATACGTCAAATAACGATCTGTGGTGAGAAATTATCGGTCGACAAAGAAGCTGATAAGGAGTTTATCGACCTATTCAGCAATGTTGTGAGCGGTGACTCATTGACGAATTAGCAAATTTACAACATTGATGAGACGGGGATAAATTTTAAAATGCTGCCAAAAAAAAACACTTGCTGCGAAACACGAAACAACTGTTGATGGCTTCAAATTAGCAAAGGAAAGGATAACTGTAGCAGTATGCAGCAACGCATCAGGAAGTCACAAGCTGCCTCTTTTCGTAATCGGCAAATCACGTAAGCCCCGAGCCTTTAAAAATATAAGCAACCTTGCATGTTTGCCAGTGTATTATCGGTCACAAAAGTCAGCTTGGATGGATCGTGTATTATTTCAAGAATGGTTTGATTGCACTTTTGTTCCAGAAGTGCTAAAGCACTTGAAAAATAAAAATCTTCCATGGAAATGTATTCTTCTGATGGATAATGCTCCTTCCCACCCTAGTGGATTGAAAAAAGATGATGTGACTTCACTGTTTTTACCACCTAACGTGACATCCTTATTACAACCTATGGACCAAGGTGTCATTGAGAGCTTAAAAAGGCGATATCGATTGAAATTTATGAGTGTCCTAATTGAAAAAACGTCTTTAGGATTTAGTCTTATGGAAGCTGTAAAATCTTTGAATATTAAAGACGTCATATACATGCTAGCGGCAGCTTGGGAGGAGCTTCCGGCATCGACAATTGAAAAGTCTTGGCAGAAACTCTTAAAGAACAATGGAGAAGAGAAGGAAGCAGAAAGTCATGACTCGTTGGCAGAAATTACTCGTGAATTAGAACAGCTCCGCAAGGCGGCAGCTTTGGATACTACTGTTCCCCCTACTGAAAGTGATGTGGTAGAATGGCTACAGGGAGATGATACTGTTCCTGCACTTACAGACGAAGAATTGATAAGAACCGTTGAAATTGAAAATGATCTCCCAGACGACGAGAACGAGGATGCTGAACATGAATCGTCAACATCGTGCAAAAAAACATCACACTCGGAAGCGTTGGAAGCATTTGAAACAGCACTTAAGTATATCGAGCAGCAAGATAAGGCCAGTTCAGCCGATATTCTACTTATAAAAAAGTGGAGAGATTACGCATCCCAAAAAAAAGTTGAACACACACAAGCAAACCAAAATTCAGGACTTCTTTAACGTTTAAAATACATATGTTTGAAATTGCTCACAGTTCATGTACACAATATGCTTTACAATTTACTTTTCTAAATACATAAATTATTAACGTATATATTCTTCATATGTTTTTTCTTTATGTTTACCCATGTTATTAAGCGTGCCAGGGGAGACTCCGGTTAATCCGACTTTTCCACGGGACCGACCTCATGCCCAGTCCCAACCAGGTCGGATTAACGGGGTTGTACTGTAATACAATATTTTGATTTTGATGCATTTGCTTTCAGTTGTCTGTGATTTGCTTTGAAAAATATTGTCCCAAGAGAACTCATTCATTTGGTGAACATACTTGAGTTAATGCGTCCGTGAAATGAATTTGAGCTACCATCGAAGACATAACGTCCTTTTGCCTAAACGGAAATAGTTAACTCAATGTGGTTGACTTGACTATTCCCTTTTGGTATATCTGCTACTAAATATAGTTGATATTTTACATATCTAAAGGTATTAGGCAAGTTTTCAACCGAATAACTGATTCACTACTTTATTGGGTAAAGCATTTAACATTAACATAATCATCATTGACATTAACACCATGTCCCGAAACCTGCCCGACGCAGAAGAACTTCTCAATAATATTGGCACGGCTGCGAAAAAATTAGACTACGCATTAACCAGGACCAAACAAAAGTAATGCTGCAATCAAGAGAAAGGACGACAAAACAACCGAACATTAACGCCGAGGACGTCAGCATCGAATTCGTAGACGACTTTTATACCTGGGTAGTCAAGGGACGCCAATGAAACTGACGAAATCAAGCGACGAATACAGTTAGCAAATAAGACTTTCTTTATGGTCCTCCCAATAATGAAATCGAAGCATGTGCACAAAAATTTTTAGCTCCACATAAAAAAAAACAATCATCATCATGCTATGCGATGGCTGCGAAACCTGGACCCTTACTCAAGCCTCTGAAAACATAATAAACAAAATCAGACTTTATATAAAGAAGAGCTATTGAATGTCAGTGCCTACTACAGAAAGGTAAAAATAACGACCGAGGATCCCGGATTGGGATCTTTGTTCTGCACGAATTAGACAAAATGCGCCGCTAACCCTAGCAGGGGTGAGCGTGCGAGGTGTCCCAAACAGCATCAGGAGGCACCTGTATTAGCTGTAGGGCCGAAGATTGCTTGAAATGGATTGAATAGGTAAGCTTACTACTCATCGCGGGTCAAACTTGTCATTAAGGAGGTTTTGGCACTTAGCTGTCTAAAACGGAGCTCACGGCCATATCTTCAGCCTCATACCTCACTAAAGCTTGTATTTGTTAGCAACATAACCAAAGCAGGCGAATCCATCTTTATATAACCGATGGAGTTGTTGCCGTAATACGCCCAATAAGGGGTTTAACCAAACTAGTCAAAGACAAACAAGTTTTGGCATCAGTGACACTTTATAATAAAAGTTTGTCGAAAAACTTACTGAAAAAGCCCTAGAATATCCGGCTATCAATGTGGCATCAGTTAGATATTATCTTGTTAATAAAGTCAAAACGGGAAATCGACTAAGCGCTCAGTACCGGTGCAAAAACCGAAAGCGTTTAAGAACTTAAAGCTACCTTACGGTTTTTTATCTCATGATGTAGTAAAATTTACCAATGAAAATAGTCGAAAAATAATCGCAAAAGCTCGAAAATATTGGGCGCCCAGTGTAGGGTCTGGCGGCCAAGGCCCGACGTCGGGCTATCGCGCCACGATGATGATGAGTGTAGGGTCAGTGTGATTTTATCTAGTCAATAAATCTGAAATGGGCAAGCGGACAGGTACACGTTGCCGTTAGTCATAAGAAAAAAAAATAACTTTTTAAGTGCCACCTTAAGGGCACCTTGTAGTTTTTAAAATGTAACGTTTAATTAATTAGATTACATAATGACACCCTGTTCGAATGCACAGTCCGCACATATGGTAGAGCCAGGCCTGTCGGTATGTCTCTCTGGGGAATGAAGCCCAAGATTCGAAATTGAATCGTTCGCGAGTGTCAATTTGAACTGTGAGAATGACATTCAATCGAATAAATTGCGAAATACTTATAACTATATTGGATTATATTCAGCTCTAAATTGACAAAATTCACTCTAAAACCCGGTTTTCATGTTGGCGCCCTCTTTGAAGCACTTTAGGAGTCGGTGCCCTAGGCGACCGCCTGCTTCGCCGTAGCGTTTGACCGGCCATATCAGCAGGAAAAATGGTGGGTGTGTTAATTTTTTTTTTTTGTGGAGCAGGGTGTTATATTTGCGGCCTTTTGTAAATAGTTTTTCATCACGCCTGGAGTTTGGGGTCGGTCTATAGAAAGATCAATAATTTGCACTTCCGCGAAACATAAATCTCTCCAATTAACTAATCCGATATGTTTACATTGTGGTGAGTTAGCTGTAATTATTTAAACCAAAAAATTTGGATTAGGCTTGCGTTTCCGTTGTTGACGGTTGTTTTTGCCGGTGTCTATGTTTTGTTGGAGTCGGCGGTATAAAAGTGCTTTTCACCCAAGTGATACGCCAACATCTGATATTTGCCATATCTAGTACAGGTCGGTATAAACACTCCACGAATTAAAACTGAACGTAATATGATCTAGTTAATTGTCCTGTTAGTTCCACAATATAAACGTGGCCATTGATTGCGAACCGACTCAAGTAAAATATATGATTGTGGCGTAATGAGAAAAAAACGCGCGGAAAATGGTTCCAAACACGTTTCACATTGCATTGCTCTGGCGCCACAACTGCATATTTCGATTTGGAAATCATGCACAGTACCAGCTCAGAAAATTGGTCACTTACAGATTTGAATTGCTGGGAAATCTGATGGAAAAGTTAAAATTTCCAAGCGAAAAAGGAATTTCGTTTTCTCTTTGTGAATGTCCTGTGTTGAACTATTGTAGTTTTGAGATAAAAGTTCAATGCTAGGAAATTTGAAATTTATTGGAACTTAAACGGGAGTAAAATTTACGAGCTTGAACTGTAAACATGTTTCGCACGCTTTTTACTTAACATTGATTTCGCGCCACAGCCATCTAATTTTGGGGTTTGTCACCCAATGTAGTTTGCCGGATCCGCCGCATGTGGTCCACACGGCTCAACCGGTTCATGCGGCAGTGCAATTTAAGCCTTATAGTATGCAGATAAAAACTTCGCAATTAATATCACTTTGCGTAAAATTGACCATACCGTAACCGTCTGTTTAATTCTCTACTGTTTCAAGATTTCATGAACGTACTTCAAAATAGTAATTTTTTCGGCAGTTTGGGATAATTTTCTTATGACTTTCTTAAATTAAAGGACTTCATTTTCGATTTTTTTCAAATGCCAAACAGCAAATTAATTCGAATATTTGCCCTAATATTTATTTGCTTCCATGTTAGCTTAACTTCTAATTTTTTTCATTTTCGTTAAAACCACCAAACAGATTTTTATCTGTCTAGTTTCAAGATGACATTTAGCTCATCATCATAAACATAAGATGATATCAAATGGAAACTACGAGTACAGCAAGACTCTTGTCATCATCTCAGGTATGAGCTGTGCCGTGAGACAATTTATTATCCTGGCACCACGAAATTCCTATTTCACTATAGAGTGAGTTTCGTTGTTAGGAATACATCTAAACTGACGAATCGTCCCTTCATGGAAATCCAGTAGAGAAGTGGTGGATACCACCAAATGTTGGTTTTGTTATAAACTTACTTTATAAAAATACATGAAATTCAGATAAATATGTACTGCTTTATTACCGTCACTTTTTGAAACTGTTTCACTGACTATGGCGGTGAAAACAATCAGTTTGGGAATTGTAAACATCTTTCAGCTTTCGTGAAAATACTAATAAATTCTGTCGTGAATTTGATCCTTCCCATCTTTCACCTACTCAAATTCGTCCTCAGCGGTAAATACCTGGAATAAATTAAGGGAGCAATGGGAATGTAACAAGTGTCTTATGGTTCACGAAATTCGCGACAAAGATTTCAGTCTTTTGTCAACTACAAGTTGTTCGGTTCTTCATCTGAGCGCGCTTAATCTACAAGGCTGAAACTATTCTAAAAATAGTCCTTTTCCACACTCCATCATAATTTGATAAAATACTGAACATGTGGTTGAGCTTGAGCGTTGAGCCTGCGGATATAGCAGAAGTGAGCAGTAGAACCCCTGTAGGAGTTGTATTGGAACGTGGTGGTTTTGCGGTCATACTGACTAAATGATTTCGCGAAACTTTCCAAAATACCATGGAAGAGCTGTTCATCTAATTAAAAAGAACTTGTTGAGGTTTTAATTGGAACGGATTTGATAATATGACCGCAACCGAAAAGTTGTTACGGGTGCAACTTTTGGTCATGTCAAGTTAAATTGTCGGAGGCAATTTGGAGAGAGTTTGCAATGTGAATTTACAGTCAAGATGGTGTGAAGTGTAGACAGAAAATTGTCATGTGGATAATAAATATGGTATAATTATTATGATTGCGGAGAGAAAGTCGTACGAGCACATTAGCATTATTTATATTACGCGAAACTTGATCAAATTTGGGCATTTGAAAAAATCGACTAGATTCTTCATATATTTTGGATATTTCTAAATCACAATTTGCACAGTTTGTAAACTACAGTGTATGCTCTCATAACCGGACACTATCGGGACCAACAATTTTGTCTGGTTAGGGGGCGAACTTCTTATCTTTTTAAATAATAAAATAGTCAAAATTAGACCCGTGGTGACATTTAAAAATTGTAATCACACCCTAATCCAAGGGTTGACACCCACTGGTTGTATTTGGGGACAAAAACATAATGGTAACGCAGGAAAGTTTCAAACTTTTTGGCTGCAAACCAACGATATCAAGAAATCTCACCATTTTCTTACTACGCCATCTCATTTGGTTATTGAATGTCATTATCCAGGCCCGGCCCTACCATATGTGCAGACTGAGCATTTCAACTCGGAGTCATTATGTAGAGGCGTGACATCTCCCGCCAAATGAAACAAAATGTTACATTTTGAAAATCATACAGTAGGCTTTAAGCCTTTTTAAATCTATACAAAGTTTCAGTTTTGTGCCTTGTGACTAACTTCACCACGCGCTTAATCGTTTGCCATTTCGGTTTTAATGACTGGCTAAACTGCTGACCCAACATTGGGCGCCCAATTTTTTTGGACATTCCATTTTCGAATATTTTCTACCGTTAATTTTTATTGATATAGGAAAAAAAAGCCTTAGTGTAGCCTTAAGTTAAAGGTCTAAACCGGTTTTGTTTTCTTTGTTTGTTTTTTCTGTTTCGTCGACGAGATAGAATCACAGCCCACATTGATCGCCGAATATTTTCGGGCTTTTTAGACTAATTTCTTCTGTTTTCAATGATGTAGGATTGAACAAAAGCCATAAGGTAGTTTAAGATAACCTTAAAAGTTTAAAGCTGCCATTAGACATCCTTATGACGGCAATTTCATTGCCTATTTTGCTTTCATTAACTGGATAAACTCCCACCGATCCCACAGTGGACATTTTCTACCATTTTTCGATTATTTTTAACTGGAAATTTCATCTATATGGAATCAGAAAAAAAAACCGTAAGATAAGGTCTTAAAAGGTTTCGGTTTATGCGTCAAGTGACTAACGGTATTCGATTGCCGATTTCAGTTTCGTCGACCAGATTAAATCAAATATTGAGCGCCGAATATTTTCGAATTCTTTCGATAATTTTTGGACTACTTTCTATTATTTTCACTGGCGTAGGACAAAAAAAAAGTCTTAGGGTAAAGCTAACAAAACTTAAGATAGCGTTAGGAAAGCTTGAGGATGCCTTAAGATGGTCTTAAGTGTGATAAAATTGCAATAATCCCACATTTGGCGCCGGATCCGATCTGTACTGGTTATTATGTTGACAAATTGTTCGTTTTTGTGGTGCTTTCCCACATATAATGAGGATAGTGAACATAGGATCAAATTTGTGAAATAGAGACATTTCGGAAGTTTATGTATTATGTCTAACAGGCATTTTGAGTGTTATGTTAGAATGTTACGAGTCATTTTCTATTAATTGAACAGGGCGCTCAAATATTTTAGTAAGTTTTGAAATTTAAAGGCTACCCATTGGGACGTGACATCTACCAAGAGAAAGCCCGAGGAAGTGAAAAAGATGCAATGAAACTGGTAACCAAATATAAAAATTCAGGCCTCATTTGACAACCTTTTTCATTTCGTTAGCACTTCTAAAATGTGTCAGTTTGCTGAATCTCACCATTGTCGGCACATTGGAAAGTAATAAATCTTTTATTCCTAATAAAGCCATTGACCAGCGATGAAATAAGAGAAGCTAGATATTATTAGCAAATACGCAAAACTTTTATCTGTGGTTGCCAGGAAGAAGAAATCTGTTTATTTGTCAAGCATACATTCTAAAGTAGGCGAAAAAATAAATGGCAAGGAAGAAATGAATGACTATTACAATCACACGAAAGTAGGCGTTGACGTAATGGACAGGACGCAACGTAATTTGACCACTAAATAAATGTAACACCAAAGGCTGGCTACTGGTTGTATTTTTTAAGGTGATTTTTTTCCTGAAAAAAAGGTTTATTAGGTCATAAAACTCTCAAATAAGTCGGGCGAGCCCTGACTTTATAACGGGATGCTTGGAAACCCGCCAAAAGCCGTTATTCTTTAAAAATCATAGTTTTTTTTGGCTTTTTCCTTGAACATTGGTTTATTGAAATTTGAAATTAACAAATAAGTCAGAACTTGCGGCTTGCATCGGTTCCCTGTGGGTTCCAATCGAGGGCCTGTTTAGCAATGTTTTCCGGCCCTTTTCGAAGTGTGTGACCTATCCATTACCACTTTCGACTTTTTATGGAGGTGTCTATCCTGTCCTGACGAAACAAACTTTAACGCCGTCACTCCATGGCCAGGATAACTTCACCTTTAAACTATAGCAATTTTGTACAGCATCCTATCAATTACGAATGGTACGGAGCAAGTAAAAATATTGAAATAACATCTACAAAAGATTTCAATTCGATACCATATTCCAAACACTCAGTTCAGTGCTTTGCGTCTTAAACAGTGGTTTTGAAGTGAATTTTCTATTCCTTTTCTTCCCCATACACCATATGTTACAAACAAATGTTTCAAATAAAAAGATTTTAAGGATACATACGTGGGAAGTCGACATCTCTACACCATAACCTTCAACAAACCTGTTGCGTGGAGTTCGGCATGTACCTATGTACGTTCGTTCATGTATGTATGTAAATATAACAAGGAATAGGCTCTCTGCGGAGGATAGTATCGTGTCCTTTGTAACATTCCCCATTTCAGTAATGGTCCCATTCCACGCTGTAGCACTGTCCATTTTCCAGCATAATAGCTACGAGTACGTTTTATTAGTACAGAGCAGGATAGAGCAGAACAAGAGGCAAAAAATGAAGTAGAAAAAATCAGAGTAGCCCAAATGAAAACAGGGCATGTTTTTGCTGTTACATATTCAGTAAGCATTTAAACGTCAACTCGAATTTCAAGGGGAAACTTAAATCCTTAGTACAGATACATTCTGACAATTTTTGTGTGTTTACTTTTTCATATAAATAATTACACAAAAAGGAAATTTTATTGACATGAAATGAATTCTATATACTTCTCAATACAGTTTGTGAAGTGAAGTGCATTGCTCGAAAGCTTCGGCACCTGCGCAGCCTTCATTTCAAAGTGCAGAACTACTGAACAAAGTTGAACTCCTGAACTAAGCTTCTATCCAGACCAACTCAGATCAAGTTGTTACTAGGCGTTCTATTGTCCTCCAGTGAAGGTTAATTCGTGTTAACAACACGCAATAACAATTACGTTGCGTTAACCTGAAGCAACCTAGATAGCTCTACGGGTTAAGAATTAACTGCACCGGATATATATATCAAGAGATGGCGCTTGCATTACTAAGTGGCGAATTTTTTATGGAAAATTAAAAATTTTCGTAGTTTTTGTTACCAAACTAATTAGTAAACATATCGTAGATATTTTTCGAGATATGATCAATATTTTTAATCTCGCGAGCGCAGTCAAAAATGATGAAAAACTAAATTGACAGCAGAGGTCCATTGCACTTTGACACTTAACCGAGTAACCGTTTTCTTTTTTACACGATGCTTAAGCTTCACTCGAATTAACCTCCACTGAAGTACAAAAGAAAGCGCCTACTGTAAATGCATGGTGTTAACTTGCTCTGTTCTGCATGGCCATTAAAAACGCGTCTAATGTCAGGCTCACATGTTTCCATCTTCCGTGTAATAGATAGATGTGTCTTGTCGTGATTTGCAACAGATGATATCCCATTTAGTATCCATTTTCCGCTATATGGTTACACGAATTGATTTTCTGTCAACATATATGTACTTCCTGACTTTCCTATTTCGGACAGATGTAAATGTAAGGTATGTATTTACATATCTTGTAGAGTAGATACTCAACTTCAACTATTATTGGTAAGGATCAAGTTCGGCCCGTGTGACCGTAAAGAGAATCCAATCTAAGTCATCTTGCAGATCGATAGTCACCAGATAAATAGGATTTGCCTATAAATAGGTCCAACGTCAAACGTATGAATGTACAACTTGAATGTAAGCTTTCGTGGAATCGTTCTCAATACATGTCACTGCTTTTCTTTCCACGTCATCAAACTCGAATCCGAATATCTACACTCAAATAGCTGCTTTACCCAATATGCACACAAAGCAGCCAGTCTTCCGCATAAATTGGCAAACCATATTCGCTCTACCTATTCACACCGTTGGAAAACTTCTGACTTGACTTGGTTTTTTTTAACCTTGCTGCGTGAAAGCTATTGGCTCTAGATCCTTCTGATGGCTCCATTCACCCGCATATGGTAATGTAATGAACATGCAATCACCAGAAATTGTTATCAAAAGTCAAACATATCACAAAAGAAAAAAAATATTTTGTAAATTCGACACAAACAATGGAAAGAGTCGATCGCATAGGGTACGACATAGTCGTACTAAGAAAAGAGCCCACACTCTCGCGCCGTGCTGATGATGAAGGCGATATAGTATCGTGAAGGTAAGGAATAAATCTATTGTAATTTGTTCAGTGGTATTGCAAATTAGAAACCGCATGTACTATTCTCGCGAAATATATTTTCGGTTGGATAGCAAAATAAGCCACAATTCATCGTACGCATGGAAGATTGAGTCATGTAAAACGAAGCGCACTGAATTGTTTGTTTGTTGTAAATCATACTTCCTAGAGTGAGAAAAAGTGTGAATATACTCAGCAAAAGTGCTTAATTCCAGTTTTATAATGTCATAAGGCCGTACGCAAGAACCGACAAAAAAAAGGACAGGATGTGTATGCCAGCAACTCGCACTATCCGAAATCTTCTATATGCTAACGAAACGTCAACTATGCCTCGCAAAAGGACTGACAGAACGGTTACGACTTTTGGCTATCATAGAATGACAAAGATTGGATTCTGGAATGTGCGTACTCTCCTGGACAATTGATCAGAAGGTCGCCAGAACGCACGATTTCTTCATTAGAGAGTGAATTCCTGAGGTATAAATTAAACATATTAGGAGTTAGTGAGATAAGATGGTGGAACATCGGAGAATTTATCTCTCCAACAGGTAGCGCTGTAATTAGAACTCCGGTAGAGCAATCGGTAGTGGTCGTGAGTCAGGTGTAGGGCTCCTTTTAACCAGAGCCACAAGAAACTGTCTCTTATCCTGGGATCCGGTCTCCGACCGAATCATTACCGCCAGGTTCCGGGCCAAAATGACGAACATCTGGTTAATACAATGTTATGCTCCAACTGAACCCAAATATGTCTTGGCGAAAAACTACTTCTACGAAAAAGAAAACGCCGTTCAGAGCAGAACACCTACAGGTGAGATTATAATGGTTATGGGTGATCTGAATGCAACAATTGGCGCTGATAACTATGGGCTCAGACATGTGATGGCGAGACACGGTCTTGGTGATCGTAACGACAACGGTTAAAGATTTGTAGAGTTCTGCAACTTTCACAGTCTCTTCATCGGTGGTACTATGCTTGAGCATGGGGACCACCACAAAATCAGTTGGTACTCTGTTGATCGGCGCCAAAAACAAAATCAGAACAATCACTTTGCCATTAGTAAAAGATTCAACAGTTGCCTCCTGGACGTGCGAAACAAGAAGGGTGCCGATATTGGGATGGGAAGTGACCATTATCTTATGATCTCTAATGTTCGATTGTGTATTGCAGCCGTGCACCGTCCTAACGACGAAAGACTTAGGCGCCACAAATTCAACACCGCTCCAGTTGTCTTACAAAAATATAATGACCGTCTTACGCAAAAAGCAGATGAGGTAACTAGTCACCCAGATAGTGACATAAATGAAAACTGGGATGGCAAAAAAAATTCGTACATTGATAGCGCAGAAACCATCCTTGGCCCAAACCCGGATTGTCGAAATAAGCCCCGGATGTCCGACGCTTCAAGGCAGCGGATTGCCAATAGAAAAGACCTTAAGGCTTGTTTGGCTGTAGCATCAGACGAAAATGGAAGCAACATCGGATTTTTTACCGTAAGAAACCTACAGAGGTTCAGCGTACTGTGCGATGCGATAAAAGAGTTTATGCGAATTCTCTTTTAGCCCCAGCAGAAGAAGCTGCAAGAAGTAAACGCCGTATACGGTGTCATCAACGAGTTTACAGCTAGTCGTAACTCCTGCCAACATCCGGTGAAGAATAGTGATGGAAAGCTACTTATCTTGGAAGAAGATCAAATGAGGCGGTGAAAAGGACACTTCGCCGCGGTTTTGAACCGTGTAACCTCTGGTGAAGTTCCCCCCCCCCCCCCCTCCCCCCATACAGATAATTTAGCTAACCATCAAAATGTGCGTATACGGTCCACTGCCCCGACTAAAGAGGAAATAGTCACTGCAATTATTGCACTAAAGCGAGGAAAGGACGCCGGACTCAACGGTATCCCTGCCGAACTTTATCAAGAAGCGCCAAGCGTTACTACCGATTTGCTGCACCCACCTATTGATAAAGCGTGGAATACAGAGACCTTTCCAACTGAGTGGAAAGAAGGTTTGATCATCAAACTCCCCAAGAAGGGTAGCCTCACAGACTGTAATAATTGGAGAAACATTTGTCTGCTCACTCCCGTTGCCAAGATAATAGCTAAAATCATCCTGGAAAGACTAAAGGACCACTTAGAAAGCACAATTGATCAAGAGCAGGCTGGTTTTCGATCCGGATTCTCCTGTGTCGATCACATTAACACCTTGCAAATCATCAACGAGCAATGCGCTCAATACGATTCTCCGCTTCACTTGCATTTCATCGAAAAGGCTTCCGATAGTGTGAACTGGGATTATATATGGGCGGCCTTGCGAAGGAGAGGCATCCCTTAGAAGCTTGTGGCTATTATTAAGACAACCTATGACGGCGCGAAATGTCGCGTTCTGCATAAAGGTAAGGTGTCGGGGGACTTTCAGATTCGCAATGGAGTTCGGCAGGGGCGTATCCTCTCACGGATCCTATTCTTCATAGTGATCGGCGATGTGTTGCATGCAGCCCTATCCGGGCTCGACAGAGGAATTCAATGGACTTTGACATCTTATCTACAACATCTTGACTACGCTGACGACATATGCCTACTCTCCCACAAAATCATGGATCTGTCCGCAATGGCGTTAGATCTCGAGAGGGAGGCAAGCAAGGTAGGGCTAAAGATTAATACCAACAAGACCAAGGTTCCTAGCCCGCCATTGCGAAAAAGAAATCCTACACCTATTGCCATCAATATTAATGGGCGGCCTGCGGAGAAGGTGGACACTTTCGTCTACCTGGGTAGCATTGTTGCCGAAAATGGTGGTACGAGGCTGGACATCGCTCGTCGTATTAACCAGGCTAAATGCGCCTACGGCATGCTGTCCAAAATCTGGCAAAGCAGTTATCTCAGCATCAAGACCTAGCTGGGCCTGTTTCCCTCCCTGGTACTGTATGTGATTTTGTATGGGAGTGGTACATGGAAAGTTTCCGTAAGGGTTACCAGAAAGCTGCAAGTTCTCGTCAACTCATGTCTTCGTTGAATTTTAAGAATTTAAGAGTTACCAGAAACCCGCAAATTTTCGTCAATTCATGTCTTCGTCGAATTCTAAGAATTTTCTGGTCCGAAACAATATCAAATGAAGAGCTTAGTCGGCCTACGGGTCAGATGCCAATCGACGAATTGATACGCAGGCGAAAATGGCAGTGGATAGGTCACACATTGCGGAAGTGTGATAAATGCATTGCCTTGCATGTCATGAAATGGAACCCCATTTCCAACCAAGGCCGATCAAGAGGGGGTTCTCGAGCCACATGGCGCCGATTGTGACAGAGGAGTGTCAGGCACTGGGTAAGTCTTTTGGGGAGTTGCGCCCCATTACCCAGAACAACACGGGGGCGAATTAGTTGCTTATTCATATACAAATAGATAGTGTTGAATTCGCCCACATTTACCAAAGATTCAAGCACCCTATATCCACTGTGATCCAATATTAGAACTCGATCAGAGATCGGTCAATCGTTTTGGATGGGAATGGATCTTTACCCGGATGAATCATCATGTCATATTGAACCGAATATAGGGTACTAAATTTAAATTTCCCGGCATTGCCGCATTATTCTTAAAAGAATTCGAATTTTGTGAGAAAAACAATTTTACATAATTTACAAGAATTTCCTCTTGAACAATTCATAATTGTCAAATGCATCGAAATTAACATGCCAACTGCATATTAAATCAGAGCAATGGAAAATTCAAGTTAATTGTACATTCTTTTATAAAACGCTTATTGTCCTTGCAGTATAAGTCAAGTTTAATTCTTATTGTATACTATGCAAAACAAAGCACGAAAAAAAACAAAGCGCAACACACTTTACCACGAATCCCATTATGCAAGTATGCAAAGCACGTCCTCGACAGAACCGACTTGATAAAATGCAAAATCGTATTGTCATCGTGTCCGACGGAATCTATCTATCGGATAATAGCTAGACGGGACTTAAAAGAAGAACGACCCTTATAACTGATTGGACAGCATCACTCAATATCCTGCAGAGATGTTTTCTTGCCATTGCCATATACCACAGATTACCATATTTGCTCTTCTGATGTTTCCATACTTACGAGTATTTCGGATGTGATCCTTTCCACTTTCTCCCAGTGCCGGTTAACATACCGATAACCTTATGAAGGGCACATCATCTTTTCAACAGAATTGATGGACAGAAGATATCAACCGTAATGGCGTGGACCAGAATAAATCTCTTCATCGGTTGTTAAGTACTGCGTTGGACGAGTGGAGAACATTGGCAAAGTACAAGCGCAAACACAATCCGGTACTAAAGTAAACGCAGTCCTGTTCAAATTTCCCAGGGAAAATGTTTTAATCCGATATGCTTTGCCTTTGGCCGTGCACACACCAAACACTGGAAATTGAAAATCCCTTTTGGTCGTATTTTTGTGATTGAATTACAACCATACTTTTGGACATTGAACATCATGAAAATGATTGGGATGACAAGGGTTGGGATCATGTTTTGAGAATTTATTGTGTCAGATTTTGATTCTAGGGGTTGTTGATGGATCGAATCTGAGAAGTGTATGTAAAAAAGTATGTCCTTTATTTTAGCATGTAGAATTCATAGTAACAAAAAAAATCGTAACCCGAACCTACAGCATTCACCTCCTGGCCATATACTATACATTCATATTCCTGACTTTTCTTCAGACACCCGTTCGCCTACTGAATTGCCAAGTAGCATGATTTGAACAGTATCCTCCGTTGAAAACATGCAAACCTACTCCAGTCCCTTGTGTGAGACCTTTTTTTACATCTCGCCATTCGCGAGAAATTCCAATAACGCATTTCAATTAATTTCTCTGAAGCAAAAAAAAAGGAAACAAATTCAAACATAATCAGAAACGTATTTTTATTTTAGCCTCCTATCGGTATCATCTGAAGGCGTTAAGTTAAATGAACATCGCATGGTCGTTTCGCGTCGTTCCGTTTCCTACGGAAGGTCGTGGGAAACATCCTGGAGCTGATAGCGAAATCATTTTTATAGCCCTTCCCGTACGTAAATTTCACAAGGGACTGTTCATTTTTTTTCTGTATCCGGGTCCTTCGGCGAATTTATGTCGATCAAGATGGAGAATAGGGAAATTCTTGAAGGAAATGAGGTTTCCTGGTAGTGGTATCGGGTGCAAAAATTTGATTTAGAAAGCCATCGATGAACATAAATCCCTTTTTTTTACGTAGGTGAGTTACTGAGTCAAGTGTGAGCATAGGAGCTAACTGACTTCCATTGCTTTACAGCGAATGGATTTATTGTAGATTTTCATGCAGAATGGGTTATTCATCTTACGAAGATAATAGTAATATGCCGCAATGTGTTGACTTCGTAAAAAAAAAGAGAAATAAACAGAAATATAAATTCTAAACATAGAGCCATTTTAAGGGAAAATTAGGAAGTGCAAATGACGTGAACCTGAACATTAAATTGATATGAAAAAGAGAAAACTGAGCAAAGTTAAGCACTAGAAGGATCGGAAACAGCAAACGTACGGCCATTATTTTAAAAATAATAAATAAATGAATATCTCTTGAAACAGATGAAGTACTATAGAAAGCGTGTATTACTTACTACTTACAAGTTTGCCTTAACCAAAAGTGGCGTAATAACGCGTCAACTACTCCTGTGTGCAATCGTCCTCAGTTCTGTACCATGGGGCGGATCTGTACCCACGACTTATCCAGTGACTCACACTCGTCGATCATAGATTGACGCCATGATTTTCTAGCACGCCCGCTTGGTCGTCCTTCATTGGGAATGGGGCCCAGAATGCAGTTAGCACCCTTCTGCAATGTGTGACCTATCCACTGCCGTTTTTGCCTACGTCTCAATTCGTCGATTAGTATTTGACCGGTACGCCGACTCAGGTCTTCATTCGATATTGTTTCGGTTCAGAAAATTCTTAAGGTAAGGTGGCGGGAACCATCATGTATACAGACTGTGCATTTGAACAGGGCGTTAATATGTAGGGGCAGGAAATCTCCCTCTTTTCTAATTTATATTTTAAAATGCATAAAGTATCCTTAAGGTAAGATCTAAAAAGGTTTCGGTTTTTGCGTCTTGTGGTTGTGACTAACGGTAATTCGTGTTGCCATGCACCTTCGGTTATCGATTTAAGTTTCATTGGCTAGAAAAATTACACTGACCCCATATTGAGCACCCAAAATTTCACGCTTTTTTTATATCTTTCTTTTCGGTTATTTTTTCCTGTCAATTTTCATTGAATAAAGAATAAAAAATGGCTCCAAGTAACCTTTGGTAGATTAAGGTAACCAGAAGATAAATTAAGGTAGCCTTAAGATCTAAAAAGATTTTGATTTAAGTGTTTGTGACTAACAGTACACCGAGGTCCTTTCTCGTCGTCGCCTAGAATGCCTAGGAGATCTCTTCCCTGATGTGGATGAAATCGCCTCACTCCAATTTAGACAGTTGTGTAACGTTATTGGCAGGTTCAAACTTGATCGCCAACCCTAAAGCCACACTAGACCATATAGCCAAATAGGCCTCTCCTGGCCCTGGTGCTTATAAGCCTCACGGACCCACTGCACTCTTCCTCTAATATATTCTAATCTAACGATACTCCGCGCCTATTCTATTGCCATTTCAGTTTATTGGACTACATTAAATCACACCTCACATCGGGCCCCAAATATTTTCAGGCTTTTTCGAACATTTTTCAACTATTTTCTATTGTAAATTTAAGATATAAGATCGAAAGTAAAGCCTTAAGGTAAGCTTAAGGTAGGCTTAAGATGACTTATGGTAAAACCTATAAAGATTTCGGTTGTTACGTTTTGTGAGTAAAGCAGCCGCGCTCCCAGTCAATTGCACATTTCATTTTCATTGACCAGATGAAATCACACTTGCCCCACATTGGGTGCTGATTTTTTTTGTTTTTTTTTTCAGCTATTTTCTACTGTAAATTTTCAATGACGTACGGTAAAAAAGTCTTAAGATAGTTTTCTCGCAATTTCCTGTTGTAAAAAAGCTGTACCGTCTACATACAGCGCTCATAAAAAAGAGCGCGTCAACCACTCCATCAGCAACCTGTACCGGTTGTCTGTAAATTTATTAGCCTATTATGGCGGTGCTGTTCAAAAAATTATGAGAGACTGGGAAAGCGCACAAGCGGGAGCCCGGTCCTGGTCTGAGACAGGCCAAACTATTCGTCTCGTGCTATTCACTCACTCGTACTTTGGAATTGCTACCATTGAGCAAAAACAGAATCAGAATAATTTGTGAAATGTTGACGGGATACTCGTGTCTGAGGGGTCACCTTAAAACCATGCAAATTGTATCAGATGCTAGCTGCCGCTTTTGCGAGGCTGATGAAAAGAGCTCACAGCACATTCTTTGCGTGTGCCAACAATGCACGGAATGCTTCGGCATATCATTCCCTTTCGCCGAGGATATATCCTCTATTAAACCTGGTCAAATCAGCCAATTTATCAGGAAAAGCCAACTGGATCGTTTAATCCATGTTAGTTCAGCTTCTCGGTATAAAGGGCTTTAGCACAATAAACCCTAGGTCGCAGTGCTTTTGGTTTCACGGCCGACCCCCTTTATATATCTATCCATATGCTGCATCTTTAACTTATTTCGCCCCTCACTTCATTGTGGTTACTTCAAGGTGGTAACAAGTGCAAGAAATGTAAAGTAATCATCGTCGCTATTCATATGACACAAAGGCATTGAAATGACTGAAATAACTTGCATTTGCGATGAGTCCTTAATGCACTTTATCTTCTTTGTATCTCTTATGTCCATTACTTCCTATTGTCCATCAGGTCCCTTATGTCATTTATCCCAGTACACCCCCGATGCCCAGAGAATTGGTCTCGCCACTCCTATTCTAAAAATGCCTACTAGCTGTATTTAACTTGAGTTTCACTTCGTTCCCAAGTGGTTGTCCTGCGCACATGCAGCAGCATCAAAATATTCCTGGTACAAAAAAAAACATAATAGCTGATTAGAGTCACCTAAGTAAACTACCTATACATACCAAATTTGGTTGAGATCGGACCACGACAATTTCAGAGCATCCATCGGGCTAAATGAGTGTCCAAATCGGACAAAAAAATGTTGAGAAATAAATTGAGATTATTCGCGCGCGATTCATATAATTCACTAGACCTTTAAATTTACAAAATTTGTTAATTTACGTATACAGTGGAAAGAATGTGCGGGTATTCCAGAAATTAACTCGGGAAGCTTTTGTTGCCGAAACTTTTCTTTCATCCTCGTTTTGCCTTTTTTTTGCCTCCAAAAACATTAAAATATGTTTTGAATTCCAGAATCCTTTTCATTTTTTTATCTGAATCAGCAAGAAACTGTGACGAGTTAGCAATGGGAATTCAAGCACATTTTTCAAATAAAAAAAAAGTCCTGAGTGTATGTTAAAGTCATATTTAAATACCCACAATTCCCTGGTACATTGAAAAAAAAACTCACGGTAACTGGAATATACAAGTCCTTGGTCTATCTGGCCCTTTGAATGTCAATGTGGCAAGTAATTGAATGATGAGGATGCGCCGCAATTAAGATTAATGAAGGCAGCTTGACTTTCAAATTAATACAAATTTAATTATGGAAGTCGCCATTCATGTTGCTAACGATCCGATCCGCCATAACGAGGCGGCTAGTCGTAACTATCCTTTCACGATACGGGTAAATGAACCTATCTAAATTGCTTTTACTTTATCAGTTCGCATCCTATTAATAGGGACAAATTGCGGTATTGGTATCAATCAATCGAATTTCGGCACAAGATCCGGCTAGCATCACGTATAATAAGAAGTAGCAGTGAATTGAAGGCGAATGAATATCTTTGGGAAGGTCTGCAATTTTAATGAAAGGTACACGTTCAAGGATCCGCCCATAAATTACTCAGTAAAATTGTTAGGTCCCGAACAAAATAGTTTAGAGAAAATGTTCTTTCCTAAATTAGAGCAATAATAGTTAGGAGGTGCTAAATGACCGCACAAAAATTGACAAACATTCGGTGCTATTTTTAGTCAGATTCGGAAACAGCGACCATGGTGGGATTTAGTATTTTTTATTTTAATGCTATATTCATTATCATCCCGACGTCGGGCCCTGGCCATCTGGATCTTCGTCCTAAAATTATCTCCGTCAAGTGACCGCATCATCCAATTTCGGGCGCTCAGTAGTTGTTCGGCGTCCGCATCTACTGAGTCTGTCCAACGAACTCTCAGTCTTCCACGCAGCCTTGCTCCGTCGACGCGTCGTCCATTGAATATTTTCTCAGGAATGCGGTCATCGTTTCACAATTCTTGAAACTTCCAGTTCATCGTACAGTTTGTACAGCTCATAATTGTACCGGATACGCCATCCATTTTGGTCGCAAACTGCTCCGAAAATCCGCCGAAGGAGCTTTCGTTCAAATGTGTTTATTAAATTTTCGGAGGTTTGAGTAAGGGTCCAGATTTCACAGATATACCATAGCACAAGTCGTATGATGGTTTTGTATATACGGAGCTTAGTATTTCTGTGCACACGCTTCGATTTCATTTTTGAGAGAACCGAGAAGAAAGCCTTGTTTGTTAGCTGCATCCGTCGCTTGATTGATAATGGCTAAGTTTATAACACACAGCGAAATCACAACTTGCTTTGGCAACAGTATCGAAGCAGCTTTGCAACAGGTTATTCCCTTCTTAACTGCACTCGCATCTAGTCATCCATCAATTGCCAAATTGCCAGTTCAAAACTGACTACTGGCGAAAAATCATATGAATACGACAGCGCGAGTGTCATTTCAGGATTCTCCAGCGGAGAAATTTTCGTGATGGAGAAAATGACATTTTTCACAGCACGTAGTGTCCATCAAAAACTCAGTGGAGAGAGTTCATGAAACAAATTGGCAACAGTATGCCAGCGGTTGTGTGTTATGAACTTAACCAATGCTATGTTCAGACTGAGTCAAATCACGTGATTTCGGCCCACTCTCCAAATCATCGCGTTTTCCATACAATCTGACAGATCGAAATCATCACGTTTGCCGTGATTTGTACAAAATCACTTCAAAAATGTGCTGAATGAACAGCTAGGAAATTGACAAAAAATGTCAGCCTCCACAACAGTTTACGCTTGCGAAACATATTTTTTTTTATTAAATTGTGTAAACCATCGAGCTAATTTGCCTGATTTCTTCTGCAAAAACCGATACAACGTTTAAGGTCAGTGAAGGTTATTTTTGTCAAACCTGAGTGCAGTGTGAACGTTTTTCGGTGATTTTCGAAATCATCCGATGAAATCACATCATTTGAATAGATAGAAAGAGATTTAATTCCTCCTTGAACCACTTGAAAAACATCAACTCGTTCCTAACAGTCCAACGTAATTACAAGGCAACTTATCATTCTCCAAACTCCACATACTAATTTTCTTCCTCTCTTTTTTTTGCGATTCGCCTATTTCTTTTTCAATAATGGCATATCCACGTTTTCCTAATAAGTTCGCACCTTTCCGTTTCTTAAGCTCTTGTTGCCTGTGTTATTCACAAAGTTTATGTTGACCCATTTATTATCCGGAGCGAGGTAATTTCTGTTTGGAATTTGCACCTTTTGAATTTCGTTCAAGTCCTCTTGATACTTTTCCGGTTAGGGGTGAAACTTTTTAATTTTGTTTTCGCAACTTCGCCAATTCTACGGAATCTCTCTCGAACAGAAGTGTCGCCAATCCATCTGACTCACAGGTAAATTGATAAAAAGGGAAAGTTTGGAGGTGTGAACAGTGTACAGTCTATAAACCGATTTGCGAAGCTCGCAGCAGTGACGATGGAATATTGTAGCCGAATTATGGAAGTATTCTCGTAAAAAAAAACAAACAATTCCTCAGTAAAAGTGGTTTTTATTCTTGTTTAAATTTAGTTTAAATTTTTAGGAGAAGGACCTTGGCTTGAATTTGCTTGTACTCGTAATCGGTTCTTTTCTGTTTTACGCTAGATTATTATTGAAAGGAGAAATACTCACTAAAATCAGTTGAGAAAAATTAGTTGCGCTATATACAAAGGCATGGACTGTTAAAAAATATTGGGGTGGAGGGGGATGCACAAAAACTTTTCGTATGTTTTTGATTGACTGTTGGATTGGCTTGATATGTTAAATTTTTGGTGAAATGAGGCGGCCGCTTTCTCAGTGCGGCGAGGCGTCAGTCTGGTATCTCATGTTGTTGTTGCGGTAGCGATGCTTCCAAAACTCCAGTTCCTCTTGCATCGAGGGGGTTTGGCAGCTCTTGGCCGTTGAAAAACGGGTCATTCCAGTACGAAGAACCGGCTCCCGTAGGAACGTCTGATATCTCATCCTTCCGGTCAGTTACGAGTCCCATCCATGTCGTGGACATGAATGTTTGTGTTGTCTTCTACCTGTGGTGTGGGGACTAACAATAAGCCACGACTAAATAAATGGGCAGAAGGTACATTCTAGCAAAATGCATCGCCCGAAAACAGTTTATGCTAACGAAACGAAATGTCTACTCACAATAAACAGATCCTTTCTTGCAGGAAATAACAATCAACGTATCTGTTGTGGTTAAAAAAATGACTGATGATGGGTCCACGAAGAGAATAGCCCAATAGCCCTAGCTAAGAAAGTCCACATCTTGAGATGGACACACACGATAGATGTGCTCCGCAGTGTGACTCCGAAATTCGGATCGGGATCATTCGGAGCGGATCCATTTTGATCCGTGTCCGAATGGACGCAAATGTGTGTCCACTTTTTAAGCAGGCAAATATTCAATATCGATACGAATGTATAGTCTCGTGCACACAGTCAAGTAAAATGGTCTCATGATTGAGAGAACCGTTTTCGAACCGATTAATTTGTCAAGTCTGAATTTGTACGGTCCCGACCATGGAAGTCATCAGCGTTGTATGGAGACGATGTTTGGTGTTTGTTTTCACGAATTAAGTATTAAAATCCAGGTAAATTTTTCAAACATTTGTAGATGGAACCAAACTGCTCGTTTGTATGATAACACAAAAGTAATGAGTTAAATTTTAATTAAATCCAAATTCAAATATTTTAAACGTTCACGTCAAGTTAGTACAAACGTGCTACTAAGTTTTGACAGCATTTTGACGAATGAACGACGAGTTTTACTAATAAATACTTATAGTAATACCCCATATGACCATTATGGTGCGGTGGCCGTGATCGTTCGATCACCGCTCTACAATAGTAATCTAGAGCTCGGAGATGAAATATCGACAAGATCAAAAATTGCCTGTGAGTACTAATAGAACTCTCACAGCACTCCGAGCTTGTCAGTATAAAGACGGCGCGGATAGGAGGTGCATGCTAGCAACTGCACTTCCGAAAAGTAGATATGCTATTGAAACGTCAACAAGGCATATAAATGCTAGAAATGTTGACGCGTCCATGCCCCTGGCGGGGTCAAGGAAATTATTGATTATGGTCCGGGCTAATATCACACTGGTTCCCTTGACCCGGGAGATTGGCGGTTGTCAAGCTTTTTTGAAGCAGAAGATTCAATGGTAAAATCCTCATGGGCCATATATATGTCTATAGAATCTCATTCCCTATGTCTCATAGCTAAATAAGTGTTTGATTGTTTAAACGACGTAATCGAGTGAGGGGCGCTTTTCGCTATTTGTGCCTGAAATATTAAGCCCCACCCCCCTAGTCGGCGCCTATGGGGATCACGTGGTCAGGGGCAGACGTGCATGATACATCAACTGGGCCACATGGAACAGTTGACGCGCTATGCCCCATAAGGGGTTAGGGCAATTGAGTATTGACTATATCTGCCTGCAGCAATTAGGCTAACAAAGAAGAAGAAATCAAATAAACGGTGCATAATTAAAAAAAAACACAATCTAGCCTTCGGCGTCCGCGAAGCGTGAAGGGCATCATACCTTCGTTATGACTTATGGTGCATTTGCCACTTTGAAATTAGTATAGTAAAACTTGTTCCGATTTCACTATTCCTATAAGAGACATATGAAATAGTGGGTCGATTTCAACCAAATTTAGGAACGAGATTTGGCAGTCAATATGATTGAATAATATGAAATTTGGTAAAGACACCTTCAGAAATAAAAAAGTTCTTCTAACAAAAATTTGCTTTTGGAACGGTCGTTCCTATGACAGCTATATGATAGAGTACTCCAATTCCCACCATATTCGGGATTATTTGACTAAAAATACTATTGATTAGTGTAAAATTTGAAAAAGATATATTTAGAAATAAGAAAGTTTTTATCACAAAGACGAATTTATGAACCGGTCGTTCCTATGGCAGCTATATGACGTAGTGTCCGATTCCGTTGGTTCCGACATATATACAACGTGCAATAGAAGAAGGCTTCGTTCAAAATTTCAGCTCGATAGCTTTAAAACTGACTAGGGACTAGTTTGCATAGAAACAGACAGACGGACCAAGCTTAATCGACTCGTCTCATCATACTGACCAAGAATATATTTAGTTTATATGGTCGGAGATGCTTCCTTCTGCGCGTTGTAAACTTCCTGACAAAGTTGATATACTCTATCACAGCCGTGAAGGGTATAATTAATGCCATACTGTGTGATATTGGGATTTAATAGCAAGTAAGCATCGTTATAAGTACAAAATCCTTAAAATGTCATTAAATAATATAAATCAAATTAACAATAATGCCCTGAACAAATATTCTTGAATTATAAATTTACTATACCGACGCAAACCATTCAACAACTATCACACCCAACGGTTGACAAAGCCAATAATTCATAAAGTCTTTGAAGACTCCGGTCTCCGTTAAACCTTTCCGCCACACAGCGTACTTGTCAACAAACTCAAGAAACGATTTAAACTACGAAATACCACCACTTAGAATTTCTGTCTGCCACAGCAACCGCGAGCACGCTTCACGAAGAAACAGTGGCATTACTATGCACAAGGACATAAAGGATATACTGCACTGCATATATATGTATATTCATAGTGGGCCTGTTGAGCCACCAACTTACATGCCTTAGTCTTGCATAGAATTTTCAGGACTAGCAGCCGCCCAGGGATGCTTGTACTTTTCGCTCTTTGTGCAGACAATCATTTTGCCATAACTGAAAAATTTCCCACGAGAAATTTTTTTCGTGACACAACGATTTCCTGTAAGTTCATTTAAAGGCTGTGGATATTTTGCTTCAGTGATTTCGCTTCTGTGTTAATTGCTGTACTGAGCGCTCGCTGTTCAGTGCTTCATGAAAGAGTTTCGTTGAGAACCTGACCTGGTAATATGTAGTTTAATTTTAACAGTAATTTATAAGTCATGTTGAGCGATTCTAATGCGCCGTCCATTAAACAGTGGAATATTTGACTATTCTTTGTGCAAATATTTGACAAATAGTCTGATGCGATAATTTTTCATCAGATATTTGGTAATAATAACAAAAATTTGCATTTTATCATACCAACCAGTTTGATACCAAATAAATTTTAAGTCAAATACGTTAAAATATTTGACTGTGTGTGATGTGCGCTTTAGTTAAGTTACGAATAGTTGAAAATAACTGAAAAATATTGTATATTTTATTATTTCTGCTGTTACTTCTTCTTCTTGTAAAGGTGAGTTCAAATATAGCAAATACATATTTGGTAAAAAAGGCAAATATTCGCGAAAATCTTTGTTATTCGTGTGAACTCCAAATAATGACCCAACTAATTTTGTTTGGCAAATATGAGTAGCCATAACCAGGGCCATCGAGAGAAAATCCGGGCCCGGGACTCAACTTTTATGGACTCCCATAAGGGATAAGGGCAACGTCAAATAAAATCGCTTTTAAAACATTATTATCGCCACGGTCAATTCCAGGCTTACTATTCTAAGAAAAATCTAAGATTTCATAAATACCATATTGTAGTTAATATATGAAATGTGTGATAAAAATAATTTTTTATTTTTTAATTTAAAATTTTTTTAAATTTCCGGGCCCGGTGCGATTCGCCCCTTCCGCCCCCCTCTCGACGGCCCTGGCCATAGCTATGAAAACTGACTTGGAGAAAGCAACTCTGTAGCAGATGTTTACTGCCATGTGAACTTGCGAGAAAACTGCTGTGCCAAGTTGGTATTTTGGGCAAATATTTCCGACGTGTGAGCTCAACTTAATAGAGTTTCAACAAAAAATTTACATGTTCAGAATTTAAATCCACCCAATGCGTGACTTTTCCTCTTGACAATTGAGATATTTCCTACTGCGCGAGTAACCAGATAGATATGAATATCTTGCCTTGCTTCAGGCCTGGAAGATAGCCCCATCAGTCGGTGGCCTCAGTACGCTCCCAGTCTCTGATGCATTTACTGATGCAAGTTAGCGGAATCCCGCAAAAGGGCTCAGTTCCACAAAAGGGCGTGTCCGAGGCCATCCTGGCCAGCTCATCAGTCTGTTGCTTCCCGAAAATGCCGACGTGGCCAGGGACCCAGTATAACGTTAGAATGTTTGAGGGGCCAACTCTTTGTAATGTATTCTGGCAGCTACGCACTAGCTTGAACGAGAAGACGAGCTGGTTAGCGCCAGTGTGGCTACCTGGCTGTCAGTAAATATAACTATTGCTACGGAATTCAATTCGGCCCGTTTTTAGAGTAGTTATGAGCAAAAATTCAGTTAGCATTCTTCCCTCCTATCCACAAGACTTGTCTTATATTGGAGGGAATGACAAATAAAGATTGAATTAAAATTAAAATGAAAATAAAAAATAAAATTTATATATTCTGAGTTGGTACATTGTTTCCAAATTCGAGTTTTCTATTTCCCCCCACCACCACGGACCCTGCTACCATGTTGAAAAGTTCCTAATTGTTTGGCTTGTTCCGTTTCTTTTTAATATCTCCTAAATTGGTCTTACAAAAAACCTTGCAAAACTTTATTAAACTAGAGTAATTTATCTACAATTTGAGACTAAAATAAAACTTCTCGCTGGTATTCTTACCGAGATAAACCTTTTAAGGCATAAAGCGATGAGCCGGTATTTATAAATTTTTGCTCATAACTACTCTAAAAATGGGCTGAATTGAAAAGTATTGACTACGTTGGGCTTACAATCAAATTATTCTCAACTTTAACAAATCAGCCTTTCGATTTGGAGCATCCGTTGCAAAGATCTGTGAGCTTGAAAAGTGATAAAGTGTGATTTTTTTCCGAAGCCTCGAAAATTGTTGTCTTTTGACTATCGATTTTGACTACGCAACTGAACCGAATTTCAACTTTTGGCAGTGCACCGAACGCAGAAATTAACGTTCCTTAATTTGCTCTTGAGTGTTTTTTCGATCCAAGGCACCGTTTGGCAGTTATAAGGATAATATTAAAAAAGGGCTCAAATTTTTCAGATTTTCGCCCACCAAAAGTTAAGCGACTGTGCAAACTCAGTTTCCATGTATTCAGTATCTATAGAAGGGATTAAAATTATTTCCAGATCTTTCCCTAATTTTTATTAAAAAGCCCCCAAATTGGCTTAAATTAACTGGCCTATAGTTGTTAAACTAAATAAAAAAAATCTTCAAGTATCCAGTTTCTTTTTAAGATTGTGTGCGATTTTGGGTCTGTGATGTCATATCAAGTCCTTTAGGTCAATTAATTAATCCGCGTGCAATCGATCTTATTACGCCTTTCGCCTTCTGTATTGGAGCTGACTTTAATTGTCCTCATACGAACAAGCCTTATCATAAATGTAACTTGCTTCGCTAGAAGTCATTACGACATGTTGCCGACATTTTGCCCTTGGCGATATTCCCCAATATCCTGCACTCCCCTTTGCAAGTCATTTCATTTTCACATATCACAGTATCCCGATGATTACACGCATTTAATATAGTCGCCCTGGAGCACAGCTGGATTCGGTGTTCATTGATGCGCACTACCTACCACCTGTTGCGAACAAAATTAAGAGGGACTTTGCCTATCATCTTTAATTTTGTCACAATGTGACTACGCTTGATTGTTTGTCCTGTCGATGTCGATAAATTCCTTTCACCAGTTTGTTGCAGACAAGAATCCGAGTGCTTTCGTCGGGAATTTGATGTCAACGTGAAATGACTCGCTCATAAGAACGAGCACAACTTTATTGTGGGTACATAGAAGGGACTCTATGGTTGGTGCTATAATAAAATTTCTATTTTAAGTTCATGATGTTGGTTGACGGTTTGCGGCTGTTGAATCCGGTTGTCTGGAAAATAGAGTAACAGACAACTTGATTCATTTGTGTCCATATTAACTTTGCTTGAAGGTAAACGAGTTGAAAATTAGTGTTACCTGAGGTGAGGAAGATTTTTATGTACATACTCGTATTTCGATACAAGCCGCCCTTCGCTCGCTCTCTAATCTGGTGGCGGCTGCGCTCACGTTGTTTTATACTTTAGAATCTAATATATAAAAATGAAGATTATTTTTGTGTGTTTGTCGTGTTAAAAACTTTTAAACCACTAGGGCGATAATCGCCAAATTTTGTAAGAGTACACTTGGTAAGCTGTATTAGATAGTTAGGTGGTTCGCGACTTCACACAGTAAAACCCCGCTTAAACGAACCCAAGGGTGCGGTGTAGTCCGGATGGTGCAGCGGTTAGCACGTTTGCTTTCTACGCACTGGGCCCCGGTTCGATTCATACTGACTGCAGTAGTTTTCGATAAAGAAGGGTATTTAGGGGTCTTGAGCCATTCGAAGGACACTTATACCATTTCGAGTTTGCGTTCAACAGTGTGTGGGCTAATTATACCAAAGAGGCCGGCGTCATCCCAGTTTACGAAATTTACGGACAATCTGTGGAAACTACCTATTATCTTTATCTCATCCGGACTAGTATCAAAACCATTAACATTCCCAAGGCCCGTCCTCCACTCCTACTCCCTCCTTCCAACAGAAATGAGTGAGAGGGAGTAAAGTGTCCAAAATGACATAAAGTAGTGTCGATTTAATAGTATCAAGGTCGCTAAGATGTATGGTGACGCTCCCAAAAATACACAAAAGTTAAAAATAATAGTACGATCACAGGGACGAAGTAGCACCGGTGCAAGAAGGATGAGGGCAGCCAGATGGGCTGGAACAGCGGGACAACGTCAGCGGCGTGTTGGAAGTGTTCGCTGTAGAACTGTTGAAAGAACGTAGATACGCGAAGCTCGCAACTAAGGGGGGGAAACTAAAAATAGCTGCTGCGAGAAACGCTGAATTGCGAGATCAAATCAACGGAGAAATTTGGTGATGGCTGCATTCCAATATGACAAAAATTCAGATTACAGCGTCTATCCAAGCGTTTCAATTTGGAAAATGGAGAACGTGTGTATACACTGCCACACTTTAAAATTTGGGAAAGGAACGCCCACTTCTTCCACTCCCCAGCCAAAACTACAATTCCTTACAAGTGTATTTCATGGGTAACGGAGAACACAGCAGGTGGATCTGTGTTTGCAACAGATTCCTGAAACAAATCATGAACTGTGACTGACATTTAAAATACAACCGGAAAACCCATTGAAACGCCTATTCCGAACCGTTTTGAATCGAGTGGGAAAGGAGGACAAGTAAATTCGAATAAAGCCTATATGATACGAAATAAACCCGAATGTGAATGAGACTGAAAAAAATGAGATAAATGGTGGCGCTCCCGAAGTTCCCTCCCCCGGGGTGAATAACCGTGGAAGAATGTGTAAAATGAAATCAGTGTCGATGTTGTGTGCGGAGCGTATACAATAAAATAGGTGCGTTGTTTGAACAACGGGTTAGGGTAAGTTAACTCGTGGAGCAAAAAAAAAGATTGAAGGCAGCTATCCAGGTTAACCTTTTAAATGTCATATGGTTCCAATTAGAGTAGTCTGATTTTCTTTCAAAATTGACCGTAGCGGCAAGCAATTATGAATACTGCTGCCTAAATATTAGATAGTAGTGACGAGAAAATATAAAATGCAGAAATAATGAATAAACTGTCGTCGGAACTTGGCACCAATTGTCAGGTTAATGACAAGCATACCTATAGGCGCATTACGCTACTAGAATTGTACAATCTATCGAGTTCAGGTTAGCCACCCCACTAGCCCGTACAGGTTTAAGTTGTTGTTGTAATGCATGCAGATACCCTAACCTATATCGTGCAGGTTAGAGTATCTCCCCGCATTACAATGGTCAAAAAATACACCTAAATTCAATACTATTTATTCAAACTTACATTTTCTATAAAAACTCTTTATAGACAAACACATGCCAAATTTCATCTAGAACAATGTTAACTTTTCTTTTTAACATTTTACTCGCACATTCCGTCCGCTGAAGATCCGTGAAACTATTTTGCATAAAGATTGAAATCTAATTACACAAGCATAATCGATGCAAATGAAGCTTATGATAAAATTGAAGGCATTCCATAACGCTGAGTCATTTTACTATCGAACATGACGGAGTCGCTGAAAACTTCATTATCGAGTACATACACGAGTACATTTGGCTGGGATTTTGAGAATATCAAAGGTACGAGTACGTTGTAGACCACATTTATTTTATTGACAACTTTTCAGGGAATTTACATGAAGCTGGCCAAACTGAAATTCAAATAAGTATGAAGTCAGGATGAATATAAACATCAATCAATCCTTCTGCATTTATGCAAATAACTAATTAGTACATAAAGCTGTTTTCAACATTTAGTAGTAAATCGAAGAGATTTTGTAGTACAAATTAACATTAAAATAATTAGCAAATATTATAATAATAGGGGTGCAGAAAGTCAACTATACGTCCGAGTTGAACCATCTATCCACGTGAATTCCGCGCAACGTTATAAAATGGCTAACAGTCTCTGGGAACTCCATATGGGAGAATAAGAAACAATGGAAATGAGAAACAAGGCAAGAAAAAAGAGGGCAGGAATCTCTGTCCAAGTGTCGAAGGGAACCGTGGCCTCCGGCGTGAGCTTTCTCTCTGTACAAGAGGAGCGGTCGCCAGTACTAAACGAGCGTACAGGCGTGCGCCCACAAACTAGAAATAAACCTACAGACGCGAGTGCTTCTGCTCGAACTGGCAGTTTGGGGACTACTGAAGCGACATCTAGAAGCCCTCCTTCACCTGAAGCTGATATGTCGCCTAAAATTCAAATGACAACGATTGCGGGATTGCGTAGGTAACAACAACAAATGCTCTGAGGTAATGAATCTATCATTCGTGCCTACTACGAGATTGAACTTTCGCAAGGGACAACAGTGTCGAATACGGCACCCCCACAACCATCACGTCACTCTGCCCCCCACATAAGTACCTACAACACTAGACGAAGAACACTAATTCACCGCCATGTGGAAGTCTCTGCTGAAGGTAATGACGAATACGAAAGAGCTTACTTGGAATAATCAGTAAATAGATTCCTTGCATAGACCTGGCATCCCCAGGTTACATATAGTAACACAACAACCCATGCTGACTGCAAGCAAATCAAAAATCATTTGCTTAAGTCGCACTTCACATCCATTACCCAAATACATAAAACAAGCCCAACATTCTAAAACAAAAGTATTCATCTTATGTATCATCATCTCAAGTCCAACTTTAGATGAAACCAAACAAAAACCCATGGCATCCACTTCCACTACAGCTACAGTGAGAGCAAATTCAAATTTCAAGCTGCTGTAATACATACAGTCAAACATCATAGAAGAACGATACAAAATCGAATCGTTCCTATCGTTCAAAAAGAGTCAAAAGAGCCCTTCCCAGATTGGCAACTCCGTTTTCATGGGAAATAGTGGTCCGATCTGGCTGGCTCGAACTAAAGGGCATTGGGGGGTCGTTGACTCAAAATCTGCTGTCAAAAAATACATAAAAAAATTTGGGTCGCCCATATCAGGTTGGCAGCCCCGTTTTCATGGCAAATAGTGGCCCGATCTGGCTGGCTCGACCTAAAGGGCATTGGGCGGTCGCTGACTCCGAATCTGGGGTCAAAAAAGAGAAAAACAAATGGGGTCGCCCATCCCCGATTGGCAATTCCGTTTTGATGGGAAATAGTGGTTCGAACTAAAGGGAATTGGGTGGGTCGCTGACTCCGAATCGGGGGTGAAAAATAAAGGAAAAAATACTGATTTCTTTAAAAACTTCGACTTTTATTGAATATGTTACGGATATCATTATTTATAATTCGCGCCTTGGCAATTCTAATGGCGCCAGATGCTGACACTTTCACTGGAAAGTTTAGTATTTTTTAGCATGAAACGTTTTGACGTACAAGCGCTATTTGTTTTGTTTTACAGTGGCTTGAAAATTTTGTCCCGGGCAAAAAAAAAGGAATTAAACCGTGAACATTTTTGTGCCATGATTTTTTACGAGTGTCAACATTTACTATCTTGACAAGAGGGCAACGATCAAATCCTTCGACTTTTGGTGATAAAGCTCCACAATTTGCCACGGTAAAACGCTGGTTTGCAGAATTCAATCGCGGTCGCCTATCGCTCACAGATGAATTTCGTGAAGATCGTCCAAAATCGGACGTAATCGCAGAAAACATCGATGCCGTGTGCGAAATAATAAAGCAAGATCGTCATATGACATATTGTGAGATTGAGTCGTCCCTGGGCTTAGTTCCACCAGCAAACATTCAATATTGCATGAACATTTGGCCTTTACAAAGATTGGATACCATTGGATACCATTGGATACCGCATAATTTGACGATCGCTCAAAAGAAGACTCGTTTCGATTGGTGCAAAGAAATGTTGAACATATACAACCACGGTGCTTCAAAAAACGATCGGGACAGGCGACGAATCTTGGATTAATGCGTATGAACCCGAAACTAAACAGAAATCAACGGTATGGGACTTTCAAGACCAAGAGCCAAATCCAACGAAAGTGGTTCGCGTACAAAGCACTTCGAAGCAAATGGGCGCCAGTTTCTTCACAATGACCGGTCATGTCGCCACCGTACCACTTGAGCAACGTAGGACGGTCACTTCTGAATGGTACTCGTATACAACCATTTGATTGCCGGAAGATTTCAGTGAAATGAGGAAAACTGACGGCCGAAAGCGAATTATTCTTCATGACGATAATGCGATGTCTCACACATTGACTCACACAACAGAGTTTTTAAGCGCCGAAAACATCGAATTGATGGGCCATCCGCCGTGCAGTCCTGATTTAGCGCCCAATGATTTCTTCTTGTTCCCACACCTTAAAAATAAACTGCGTGATTAGCGTTTCTCGACCCCCGAAGGAGCAGTCGATGGGTTCACAACCCAAGTTTTGGAGCTACCTCAATCCGAGTGGAAAAATTGTTTCGAAAATAAGTTCAAGCGCATCCAAAAGTATTTTCATCTTCACTGAGAATACTTTGAAAAACAATAAAGCCATTTCCGAAAATAAATTACTGTTTTTCATTGTTAGGCGCAGAATATAAATAGTGACTCTCGTAAAAACCAAGTTTCTGACTCTTTGGATAACTCTTTTTGAACAACTCTTTTTGAACGACTCACTGGGAAGGGTCAGAGCTTATGTACCGGCACAGTGAAAAGAGTCATTATGCCCATCACTAGTCACAATACTCTTAGTATGGGTAAATGAAATTTTTTTTCTTAGAATACTGAAAGTGAAAACCCGAGAACAAATCTATAATATCCGCTACGTTCTAATTGTTATCGAGTTTAAAATTTTTGCTGAAAAAAAATGAACTACCCCTATTTGCCGAAGACTACAGAGTGAGAAACATTTAATACCGATTTCTTATATTTTTTGTGGTATTTAATTTCTTCTCTTATTATTGGTATTTCAAGCTCATATCAGTGTGCTAATAAAATATGTTTAGTATTTAAATTTCATGAGGAAGTAAAAGGAATTTTATTTATCCATTAAGCATTTAAATCGATTTCTGAATATTATTCCAGTGCACAAACAAATGACATGTTATTCCATTCAAGAAGTAATATAATACTAAATTACATTATAATAATAAACATGAAATAAAATAAACACCATTATTGTTTTATTCAGAACTCCTAATAAAACCTCCCTTATGGAATTAAGTCTGAAATTTATATTGAACTATTGTATCTAAACATTAAATTTGGAAAATTTAATTTTGCATATCAATGGGGTCTTGATTCCATTTGACCAATGTAATGAATGTTTTTAGGAAATAACTCAACTAATTGCAAACTCAGAGAGTCGTAAAAATTTGAAACCGTGTACCTAAAGCGGAAATTTATTCTATATTCAATTCTAGCACTGCATTCTCCCATACAAAAGTTCCAAATTTAAAATAAAAATCTCCAAAACGATTATAAGTTCGCGAAAAAGGACTGCAGACTCGTTCATTTCAGACCAAATTTTATTGAAACTCATCGTTAAAATTTTGGCGCCTTAGATACTGAAGTCGAACTCAAAATTCAGCACAGTCTTCCGCGTTTTGAAAATTAAACAGATTTCGTGATCCCCCTGGAACGTGATTACTCCCAATACATCTTAATAATAACAATACATTAATTAGTCGGCTCTTTTTTCCAAAGATAACATAAATTCATTATTCCTACAATCAAATATATTGCTCACAAAAACGTTGATAACAATATTCTACCACTACAATGGAAAATACAACCAGATGCAAAACACACAATTTACCTTAACAATTAGTGGTTGGAGTCGTTGAAGGACAAGATAACCGTCACCTGCACTCATAACATTGTTGCCCAAATCGATACAACGTAATCCACATATTCGTCCGCAGAACGTGAATGAGTTGAACCAAATGATGGCAGTCTGATAACGTTGGTATCCATTACACAAACTTTCCCTTTTTCTTTTATCTAGTTATAAATACATGAACACTCAAAAAACACATAAGCAATCGCCTTTCTTATCAAAAAGCCCGCCACAGATTATTATATTATATTCCAAGGGAAACGCCGGGCTTACAATATTGCAAAGGCCAAATACACAAATTTTCACATGAATCGGGACAACACTGATTTTTTTACATGATTTTATTTTGAAGACTTCACAACTTAAATTTATTTAAAATAGGTTCCACTATTATTATACACTTATTCTTAATGGAAATTACAGAACCTAGGAAGGAAACCGGAGGCAAATACGCCTGGGGCGACCACACGCTTCACTTTCTATTATTTTCAGACAAATGGCAATTATTTTATATTTATAATTAAAAAAAAAATTAAGACACAAGATGAATATTATTTAACTAAAGTAGAAAAGATATCAGCCAGCTTAACTTCATTTTGAATAAAAAAATACTTTTTCTTAGATATTGCACTTTGAAATTACTCGTAGCTTAAAACTTAAACATTCAACTTAATGAACTGACAAAAAGAACTCCACTAAATAAAAAAATATAGGCTTAAAAAATAATTACCCTTTTATCATATTCCGAGATCGGTAGCCAGTTTCACATCCAATTCAACACAACGGAACAAAAATCACAAAATCAAAATTTCTTCCATACGGGCTAAAATGAATTAAGTTCAAAGAACGCAACACGAACAGGAAACGGATTCAACGAAACGAAATCGTAATACAAGAAACCGGATGTAGTGAAAACAAAAGGACGAAAACTTATCGGTCTAAAAAATCGGCCAGTCAAAACATAAATGAAGCCTAAAATCAACAAGTATCTTGCATATATCCAACAGGTGTCGTTGCGACGATACGATTATGCCCCATCCCATAGAAATCATCAACGAACCGAACCAGACACAAAATCAGCGAACTCCAACTAGTCGCAGCTGCAAGAGCTAGCTCACTTCACTCCCAATCGGGGCCGGGCGGCATATATCACGTTGACGAGATTGCGCGCTAGCATAAACCAAAGCGCAACAGCTGTTCTATCACTAAGCTACCTGTTGCTATGCCAACGTTCCTACATTTTCGTCAACCCGTTTTTTTTCACCAATGCTCACTTGCGTACCTGCGCCAAGATAGAATCAACTCCGTAAATATACTTGTTTGAGTGATCACATCAACGGAAAAGAAGGAAAAATCAGCAAGATGGAATGAGAACGATTGGCACTTCTTTAGTCAACGAACGACACATTTCACCAACGCGTACACCAACACTACACTTATAATTACCAGAGCGCGTTTTTATTTCGCTGCCGTCACAACATCGATGCGATCGGAATTAATGCTTATATTTCGCGAAACCGTTAGATGGGAATAAGTAGTAGACGTAGAAATATTACACCAACGATAGATAAATATATGTATATATTCACGTTACAACAATTTATGGATAGATATGATTTGATTTTCGTCTCGACTTTTTCCTTTTACTTCTTTTTCGATAAAACTATTTTAGATTGAACTTATTAACCAATCGACATTCGGAAGATTCTCACGACGTGAATTTTTTTATAAATTTTTGAAAGTTCAACGATTTATCTACAGTATACAGTTTTCAAAAAAACGCACTCTATATACGTGTTTTATCTACTGCCGACGTTCGTGCGAGACTGATAATTTCTCGTAGGGAATACAATCACCACACACCAACCCCAACAGTAAATACATTCATGGTCGAATTATGCCGCGTATACATACGGAGAAAGCTACCCCTACAGGATAAGAACAATTTTTCCCAACTGTTTATCTATGTGAATTTTGCGGCGAATTCGCCTAGTACGGTTCAGATACAATAGACGTACTACAGAGGTTTCCAAGCTTTCGGAGGTTTTTCTATTAGAACGTCTACAAACTTGTAGTTCATCGACGGTACCTTATCGTTCACGAAAAGTTCTCAAGGACAACAGTATGAGGAACTGTTGATTTTTGATGAACGTTCAAAGATGAAACTGGAAATGTCAATAGACGGAAATGGAATTTTAGCAACGAATCGGAAATACGTTTGAGTATGAACTTTTTGTTTTGTGAAGTAAGGGAAAAACGTTCGAAGTAATTTCAGATTTTCGTATTAAGCCCCTCTTATTCATTTAGTCTCGGTGCTTAATTTCTGAGTATTTACAGAAACTTTTAATAAGCGAATTACTCGTACATCTGGATTAAAGTGAACTTTATTAGAGTTTGCATAGATTTGAATTCATTAGTTGAATTTCCTGTAAGGGAGCGTCAAGTGATTAATAAAAGTTTTGTAGAATGTGTTTACCTCGATCGATGAACGGGCATTAGCTATTTTTGCCATCCATTCTTTAAAATAGCAATTCACTTCACCGCACTCCCCAGTTTGAAGTGGCATAATGTATTTCCACTTTGGAAAATGAGTTAGATAGATACGAGGGTAAGGTGAAAAGTTCTCGGCCTGGCACAGAAATACCGTTATAATCAGCAAAATTTTATGTTTCCTGCCTGGGTGCACGTGTCATTAGTTCATATGACAACTTTCAACTTGTTCTCTCAAGTATTTTGTTTATACGAGTTTTTGCAGTAGACGTCTTACGTGTTTTTCGTTAAAATGGAGAAACTTGAATATCGTGCAGTCATAAAATTCTTCGCTTTGGATAGATTAACCCCTAAGGAAATTCATCGGAAGTTAACAAAAGCTTACGGTGACTCCGCTCCTTCAATGTCAACCGTTAAAAAATGGGCAGCTGAATTTAAACATTGTCGTCCCTCGAAGATGATCCACGTGAAGGACGGCCAAAAACTACAACCACACCGGAACCCATCGAAAAAGTGCATGATATCGTGTTGGACGATAGGCGAATGAAAGTGAGTGATATTGCTGAGGCTGTGGGGATATCGGAAGAAAAGGTGCGAAACATCTTGCACAAAGAACTAGAGATGCAACAGCTCTGCGCAAGATGGGTGCCGATTTTTGCAGTAATCTTTGCACCGATTCAATCGGGATCCGAACGATTTTGTGCGGCGATTTGTCACTATGGATGAGACTTGGGTCCACCACTACACGCCAGAAATAAAACAGCAGTCCAAGCAGTGGGTGGAAGCCGGCGCCAAAGAAAGCGAAGTCAATCGAATCAGGCGGAAAGGTCATGGCCAGCGTGTTTTGGGATGCTAAAGGGATCCTGTTAGTTGATTACCTTGAAAAAGGCAGAACAATAACAGGAGAATATTACTCCAAACTTCTTGACCAGCTGGATGCCGAAATTCGCGGGAAGAGGCCTGGCTTGAAGAAGAAAATAATCATCTTTCGCCAGGACAACGCACCTGTACACAAGTGTGCGTTGGCGATGGGAAAACTGCGGGATTTGGGGTACGATTTGGACATTAAAATTATAAAAAAGAGATAACATGGAATTTTGGCGATAGCCCAACTCATCCGAAGGTGGTAATTAGAGTTGGTTTGGAGGGAGGTTTTCAGATGAACTGAACGTCTAATTATCTCAAAATCTCCCTTTAAATTTATCTTTCGGTAAAAGTGGCCTTGTCAGAACGCAACTTACGAAAATGTTGTGTTCTCTCCAGTCTCCAACTGGGAAGAAGTTTTTCCTTTGGGAGTTCCCAACGGAATTAATCTTCAGCTGAAACAGGAGTCATAATTCCATTCATATTTCCATGTGAGAGTATAATCCAATTTATAGGATTTGTCAGGTGTTTTTTCACGGTCTAATCTTCAACTCTCTTTCTCTTGAATGCAATTTTACCGTCCATAGAATTTATGCATCACATACAAATAAAAGCTTCCATACAATGGCTTGTAGTTTGTTGAAAGAGAAAATTCACCAAACGTCTGGGTTTTCGTTGCATACTTGACTCCAGAATACATTACCGTAGCAGGAGCAACAGTGCATTCAACATACTCCACACAATTCTCGTATATTCTCGCTACGAACAACAAATGAAAGTCTGAGTACCTTCCTACTTGTCTAACAAAGTATACATGAATCTGTGGAAGCTGTTGAATTTGAATGATGCCTTTCGAAAACTTTTCGTTAAGGCATGCATTTAATAGAAGTCTATTTATACTTGTACGTCCTCTTCAGATCCTTGTAGACAACATTCAAAAGATTGCGTCGAGTTGGATTCGGGTTCGTTTTGAGTAATACGGGATGTTGGAGATGAGGTTACTCGATTGACTTACAAATCTATTCAGAAAAATATGCTTCATAAATTAACAGGCAGCTGGTATGCAAGATTGGCTGACGCAGAAGAACTTCTGCATACGCTCGATACCGCTGCAAAGGAAGTTGGATTACGTATTAACGGGGGTAAAACTAAAATAATGATGCAATCGGTGACAAGGACACCTGCACAACCGAGCATCAACGTGGGGGACCTCAACATCGAGTTCGTGAACAGCTTCATCTACCTGGGTTGCAACCTGTCAAGGGACGCCAACGAAACTGACGAAATCAAGCGACGGATACAGTTAGCTAATAAGACTTTTTTCTCGGTTCTCCCCATAATGAAATCGAAACATGTGCACAGAAACACGAAGCTCCGCGTGTACAAAACCATTATACGACCAGTGCTATGCTATGGCTGCGAAGCATGGACCCTAACTCAAGCCTCCGAAAACATGCTAGACACTTTCGAACGTAAGGTTCTACGGCGAATTTTCGGGGCTGTTTGCGATCGAGATGGATGGCGCATCCGGTACAACCATGAGTTGTATGAAATGTACGATGAGCTGCAAGTCTCGAAAATCGTCAAACTACAACGACTTCAATGGGCAGGGCATGTACAAAGAATGGACGATGATCGCATGCCTAAGAGAGTAATGAATGCAGAACGAGTCGACGGAGCGAGACTGCGAGGACGACCGAGATCTCGTTGGGAGAGCTCAGTAGGTGTGGACGCCGCGCAGCTGCTGGGCTCCCAAAATTGGAGGACGCGGTCACGTGACCGAGATAATTGGAGGACAATGATCCAGGCGGCCAAGGCCCGACGTCGGGCTGTCGCGCCACGATGATGATGATGGTATGCATTATAAAGGTGGAGTATGACACATCCCATAATAAGGTTTGTGTTCCCTTTACTCAATAGCTAGAGATATAATGTAACTATTCTCTTCCAATCGGTGCTACAATCAAATCCAAGCAGAATATATATTTTCTATTTTTGACTAAAAATTATTTTGAAGCACAGTTTATGCGTTATTGCTTAAAACTCCCTAATTATCATTTCCATCACTGTAGTTCACCAGGAGAAATTTTTGTAGTCAAAAATGACACAAAAAGAGCGATGATGTCCATCGGCACTTTCGGCCCGCCCCATGCAAGCACATTTTAGTTTTAATACATTTGCTTTCAAGTTGTCTGTGATTTGTTTTGAAAAATGTTGTCATTATCGCCCGGTTCATGTCTACCAGGCGAATGCCAAAATGTATTCTTTTTCTGTTCCATTGGCCCAGAATTCTATCAATAGTAGTCTAATACATTCGCATCAACGCCCCTGGTCATATGATACCCACTTTGCCTATATTTCACTTCATGGCAAAGAATGTCCTGTCCTGTACACCAAAGGACTAACATTCCTTTAACAGTAGTCAAGTACATTTGCCTTAACACCATATGATATCCACCTTACCTGTATATCACTTCACGGCCAGAAATGTCCATTTTTACACACCAAAGGAGACTAAAAATGTCTTGAACAGTTGTCAAGTACATTCGCCTTAACATCCACAGTCAAGTGATATCCATCTTATCTACCTAAAAGCGCCTACAACAACACTCAATTGCATTGGCCTCTTCACCCTGATTCGGACCTATACATATTTCCTAGATTTCAATTCATGCCAAGGAATGTGTTCATCTCAACACCATATTCTTCAAAGCGTATTCAGCAAGACTCCAGACCGTTCGCCTCATCACCTCGATTCAGACGAAACCCATATTTTCTAGATTTCACTTTATGTCCAAGAATGTGTTCATCTCAATCCATAGGGTTAAAAGCAACTACAACAACACTCCATTGCATTGGCCCCTTCACCCGATTCGGAAGATACCCGTATTTCCTACTTTTTATTTCATGTCCACTTAGAAGGACAGTAGCAAGCTAATGCATCCGCCTCACCATCCCCACACAGTTAAAAATCCTGGTCTATTATCAATGCTTATTCGGGTTACATATATGACGACACCAAAATTGTATTAGATTTTAATAAAATGAAAGTATTACAATTGCTTCCGTAAACTTCACTGGTTTAAATATTAAACTTTTCTGGCATTATTCTTTTAATCAAATTTTTGGTTTAAAATTTAATCTACAGATATTATAATCTATGAAAAAATATTAATTTTACTGCGTTTTTTTAACTCCTCTAAGTTTTTTCTCCATTATTTTTTTTTTTCAATTTTCTAAACTTCCAAATCCTTTATTAAGCCCATCGCAGGTTAGCCAGCTAATCTTTAACTTTTTTCGCCATGGCGCAGCATCGAACCTGTGAACTCCGTGTTGTAGAGTTGCGACCTAGACCACTCGGCCACGCAGCATAATATTTTGAGCTGACTGCGAGTAGTTATAGTGAGACTTGAGACTCAAAAAATATACTTTGTGGGGTTTACCTTTTAAGTAAACTTAGATTAGAAACTAATGCGAGAACAAAAAGAACACAAAAAGGTTTGAATTGTATTAGAATTTATTACAAATTGGTTTAAAATAGAAGTAAACTTTGTATTGTATTAGAATTTATTACAAATTTGGTTTGAAATAGAAGTAAACTTTGAAAGGGTTTAGATTATAGAATTAAAATTATTAAAAATGGTGGTAGTCCAAGACCAGGTTTAAAAAAATACCGAGATTTTTAACTGTGCAGTCACATGATACCCATCTTGCCTTGTCATTGCTTCATATCAAATAATGCCCTTTTTTTTCTAAGAATGTCCTTTTCTCCACACCAGAGGACTCAAAATGGTATCAGTCCTGACCAAAGGACTCAAAAGATTTGGTATAATTCTACGTTGTACTCCCAGCACTTCTTGGGTATCAGTTTGACCGTAAAGAGCTGATCGGTTGTGGAGCGACCAGATCTGAAACTAATGCTAATGTAAAATTGGCATGAAAGAAGGTTATCCTCGTACAAAATGTTTGCCGTTGGACTAATCGACTCATCAACGGCAGATAGATTTAACATGGAATCAGATAAGTGATTTTACGTAATATACTGTGGTTCGAAAATTGTAGCTTGAGTGTTAAGAATGTTTTTCGATCGTTATCCTGAAAACTGAGCTACCAGTGGTGGAGGTTGGTGTTGTTTGGAATGATGCTAGCTCATTTTACTACAATTAACGTCTCATCAAAGCCCGCATACAAAAAATCAACTCAATTGCCATAGAGAGCCTCCTAAGGAGCCACATATTTTTTATGACAATAATAATATACCCTAAACCATTACCAAACATAAAAGAACTACGATTGGGGTAAACCCCAATCATGCAATACTCTAGATGAATTTGAACCTGGTTAAAGCCAATAAATAATTTTGGTTGCAATCTCGGATGCATCGTATACGTACTGAGTCAATAGGTATTTCATGAAATAGTGCAGTTTGTATGGGAGCGGGTAGAAGGAGGGTGAGGATTACAATAAATTTTATAATGTAGGTTACAATTATCATAAAAGTGATATATTCAAAATTTCAAAGCAATATGTTTTATAGTTTCTGAGAAAATCTGATTATTGTAAATTATCAAAAATGTGTCATTTTGTATGGGAGGGGGTAGACGGAGTAAGGGTAATCGATTAATTTTTTTGAATCTAACTGATATTGTTAATTAAGTGTTAAGTACAAAATTTCAGCCCGATAAATTGTATACGTACTGAGTAAATTGGCTTAACGTATTTCATGAAATAGTGCAGTTTGTATGGGAGGGGGTAGAAGGAGGGTGAGGATTATAATAAGTTTTATAACATAGGTTACAATTATCATAAAAGTGATATATTAAAAATTTCAAAGCAATATGTTTTATAGTTTCTGAGAGAATCTGATTATTGTAAATTTTCAAAAATGTGTCATTTTGTATGGGAGGGGGTAGAAGGGGTGGAGCGATTTAGCCCGTTCACGAACTTAGCCTTCATTTTTTGTCAAAAATAACGTGTGCAAAATTTGAACTTCATAGCTCAACGCGTTCTCGAGCTAGAGAGGTCACGGACGGACAGACGGACATCCGGTTTTGAGATATTCGAGTGATAATATGAACTTCTGTATCATTCATTTTTTTCTGCGAGCCTTATTTCTTAGCGTTACAAACTTTGTGGCAAACTTATAATACTCTCAGATTTCATCTAGAGTATAAAAATAGATCAACATTCTAAAACCCGGAACAACCCATATGACTAATCTTGATTACTTGCAACGACCCACTTCAAGGCGGCCTGTGTAATCAAGATGGCAGTGATTTTACGCGATCGTACGACTCCAACATGTTCGAAAGCTTATATAGGCGTAGCACGTAAACCCAATTGATATTAACACGAGAAGCGCGTTAGGGCTTCGCTACACTTCGTCCTCCCATGTTTACATGGGACGGGTATCCTAGACTTGACGCATCCGACGCGTTTACGGGACTCGTTTATCAGAAGTTTAATGCAGAAAATTTTGATGATAAATTGTCTTTAAAAAAAAATTAAATGCGTGCTAAGATTACCGCACGTCAAAAGTTTAACTTTTAAAAATCTTGTTAAGGCTGTATACTGGATTTTGTAATGAAAGATTTAGCTTTTTATCCCTTCCCTCTCACTCATTTCGTCAAAAATCCGAAATTCCATATAGTTTAGAAGTTATGGCCAAATTTTAAAAGAAACCAGGGTATAAGAACAGGAGTATAAAAATAGTGGGGATCGATGCTCCGAGGCCCACGGGCATGGGGGTGTACAGTGTAGGGGGAAAAATTTCGTCAAAAATCCGAAATTCCCTATAGTTTAGAAGCTATGGCCAAAAAACCGAATATTAAAAAAACTAGAGTATAAAAACAAAAAAAAAGTAGACTAAGTAGTATAAAAATAGTGGGGATCGATGCTCCTAGGCCCACGGGCATGGGGGTGTCTACTGTTGGGGGGGGGGGGCAAACATTTCGTCAAAAATCCGAAATTCCTTATAGTTTAGAAGTTATGGCCAAAAAACCGAATTTAAAAATTATGTACAATACAAATATATGAGCTTGTATCACAGCGACGCGAGCGCTTCTCTGTTTTGGGTGGCAGAACAAATAAGTAAATTTTTTCGATTCACTACCCATCGATGCGTCGTCGCTATAAAAGTTACACTTTAAAAAAAAGTTTTAAAAAGAACTTTTATGGTGTAATAGCCGCCTTAGAAGAATTATTCCTACGTAGAATAAACATTTGCAGCTGCATTCTACGGAACCAGTTTATGCCGTGTAAACGTCAACTGGGCCACATGGAACAGTTGATGCGCTATGCCCCACAAGGGGTTAGGGCAATTGAGAGAGAGAATACAAATTTGGATAAATTAACTGAATCATAATTAAACTAAACATTTTAATGTTTTACATTCTGATTTCCAGCCCGAACTCTAATCATCCCCTTTGAGATGGAGGGATACTAAATTTCACTACAAGCTCTCGTCAGTTTAGTCTTTTTGAATGAGTTCCAGGGAATCCCATTCATCTCCCGAAGCACTCATTTGTGTGAATATTACCTGAATAGGCCTGAATACGCTTTCTGTTAATTATCCAAATAATATTAGCAAAATTGAATTATTTCATATTTGCGGCGAGCGGTTGTGCCAGTGATTCCTTTTATGCGGATGGTGTGCATTGAGGGAAGATTCAAAATTCCCATGCACCTTGGGCTAGTGGTTATGAATTGGATTTGAATATTATTTTGCAATGCATGTACGTGTACTCTGGAAACGGGTGAATGAATTTGTCAGGTTCGGGACAAGGGAATGAATGTTTGGTATTAAACATTAATTGAATTCATCATAATTTAATATTGTTAACGTAGTTTGATTGAATTGTATTGAAATAGAGTGATACTAGTAATACATAGTGCGGAAAGATATTTAATCCAATGTGCTTAGGTTGCTGGTATTCTAGGGATTTTACTAAATAATATCTTAACCATATAATGTGTAATGTGGAGAATACAGTGAAAATGTTCGTCAATGCTGAAATCGATAAGTCGATTAGGACTCTCAACGAAACGTATCAGCGTACTTCAAGGGGGGGGGGGGGATAAAAATCCTCTTCCATAGTCTTCCTCGTGAGCGCCCCTGGAATGGCAGTGGTTGCTGCACATTGCTAACCAACCCGCTAGTAATGGCGGTGTGATGATTTATTTGAGGTTAATAGGTGTGGAGCTTAAGAATAATACAACGGCCTTTACCTTTGCCAGCCTGTCGTAAAAATCGACAAACACAGAACAGAATGTGTATGCCAGCAAATTGAACTACAGTAGAACCCCGATTAACCGAAGTAAAGGGGGTGTCATTTCGGATAACGAAAATTTCGGTTAATCCATGGTAACAACTGACTGCAATGAAAAGGTCAATAAAACACTTCGTATGACAAGCAGTTTAATACAAGATCATTGTTTGGATACATATGTTAATTATTTTTTAAATTGGAATTGTTTGTGACACTTGGTTTCATTCTGCACACCAACTTAGTATGCGTCTGTAGCTTAGCTCGGTAACGCACCGGGCATTTTTTGCTACTCGAAACACGGTCTCTGCGGTTCGCGCCCCGCAACGGGACCAACTATTTTTTATTCTCAAATTCCCTCTGAATTAATTTCTCCGAGCTTAGTGGTTTCGTATGGATAGTAGCACTCATCAGGTCTTGCATCTTTGCAGCTATCCATGTGCAAGACGACCACGAAAGTGTGAGAATTCTGTTTGTATTAAGTTGGTGTGCAGAATGAAACCAAGTGTCACAAACAATTCCAATTTAAATTGAAAATGATTCGCACTTGTACATTTGCAAGAACATTAATACATAAAGTAAAATTGCCAGGGAACAAATATCTCCACTTCTCACCCTCTCTCCACCCCTCTAGTGAGTTAATATAAGTGCTTCACACCATCTAGACCTCCACGGTCGAGTTTTCAAGTAAAATCACGCCTTCACGGCTTAATACAAACAGAATTCTCACACTTTCGTGGTCGTCTTGCACATGGATAGCTGCAAAGATGCAAGACCTGATGAGTGCTACTATCCATACGAAACCACTAAGCTCGGAGAAATTAATTCAGAGGGAATTTGAGAATAAAAAATAGTTGGTCCCGTTGCGGGGCGCGAACCGCAGAGACCGTGTTTCGAGTAGCAAAAAATGCCCGGTGCGTTACCGAGCTAAGCTACAGACGCATACTAAGTTGGTGTGCAGAATGAAACCAAGTGTCACAAACAATTCCAATTTAAATTGAAAATGATTCGCACTTGTACATTTGCAAGAACATTAATACATAAAGTAAAATTGCCAGGGAACAAATATCTCCACTTCTCACCCTCTCTCCACCCCTCTAGTGAGTTAATATAAGTGCTTCACACCATCTAGACCTCCACGGTCGAGTTTTCAAGTAAAATCACGCCTTCACGGCTTAATACAAACAGAATTCTCACACTTTCGTGGTCGTCTTGCACATGGATAGCTGCAAAGATGCAAGACCTGATGAGTGCTACTATCCATACGAAACCACTAAGCTCGGAGAAATTAATTCAGAGGGAATTTGAGAATAAAAAATAGTTGGTCCCGTTGCGGGGCGCGAACCGCAGAGACCGTGTTTCGAGTAGCAAAAAATGCCCGGTGCGTTACCGAGCTAAGCTACAGACGCATACTAAGTTGGTGTGCAGAATGAAACCAAGTGTCACAAACAATTCCAATTTAAATTGAAAATGATTCGCACTTGTACATTTGCAAGAACATTAATACATAAAGTATTTTTTAAAGTAATCTGATATTTTTGTCTGAATCTTCGTGTTATAACGCTTACGCTATATCGCGCTACCGTGTATACATTTTATGAGTTCGAAATTAAAAAAGAATCTAGTCGCCCCTTTCGGTTAAAGCGGGTTCCGGTTGAGCGAAGTTCGGTTAAGTGGGGTTTTACTGTATCTAAAATCTTCTACATATATGCTAACAAAACGTTAACTATGCCTCGGATAAGGAATGACTCAACGGCTACGACTTTTGGCTATCGTACAATGACAAAGATTGGATACTTTAATGTTCGCACTCTCCTGGAAATCAGAAGGATCCCAGAACGCATAATTTCTTCAATTAGAAAGTGAACTTCTGTGGTATAAATTAAACATCTTAGGAATTAGTGAGATAAGGTGGTGGAACAACGAAAAATTTATCTCTCCAACGGGTAGCGCTGTAATCTTGTACTCCGCTAAAGCTACCGCTAGTGGTCGTGTGTCAGGTATGAGGCTACTCTTAACCAGAGCCCCACGAAGCTCTCTCTTATCCTGGAATCCAGTCTCCGACCGAATCATGACCGTCAGGTTCCGGACAAAAATGAGAAATGAAGAAAGAAAAATATCTACGAACAACTAAAAGCCGCCCAGAGCGGAAAACATCCCCTTCCTTTTACCTGCAGGTTGAAATTATTCTTGGACCTGTGCAACTTTAATTAAGGAGACGGCGAAAGTCTTCCCAATCTCAATAACAACGAGACTTCTATAATATAATACTTACATATATACGTGCATGTATACGTATATAATATCGTGTCTAGAAATTAAGCATTGAAAAATTCGTCAATAAGCAGATCATATTACATTTCGGCACACACCGTAATAGTTCATTCAAAATAATTCGCCTATCCAAATACCGGTCGGACTCTATGTTGAAATTGTTGTTGAGTTGGGTATAAGTCAGAGCCGGGTTCGTTGGTTTAAGCAACGAGCTCGACGCCAACTCAACAACTACAATAAAGGGTCAGACAAGGTAGTCGCGCGGGCTGTCTCTGTACACTTATACGAAGCGCGTCGCGCCGGTAGAAAATGACTTGTTTGACTACTTTTCTCGAGTAAAATTGTATGAATACGGTTCGCGTACCAGTGGTTGACGTCCGACCAATCCGGCGCATTAGTACGTGCGTCTATGAGTACGTTTAGACCGTGCGAACTACTTGGAGGATTAACTAATACAAAGAAACTCACCGCGATCTAAACGTACCAGATTAGTTCGTGTTGCGACTAACTTTAACTCCATTTGCCATGCGGTACTGAGCTGACTACAGCTGTCATCGCGTATAACGTTTGCGTTTTCTGCTGTGAACTTGAATCCGAACGTCTGGCGCTCAAAGTTAGAAATTCGCCTGGATTATGAGCATCCCGAAATGACCGAAAAGACAATAAAACCACAGCTGACATCGGTAAGACTTGGGGCACCCGTCCCGTCGGTCTAAACACACCAAGAACTTGTACTAACTCGAATACACCACAGTTAGTACTACGATTCTTACCACGGTCTAAACCAGCGCTATGGCTCGCATAAACCATTTCGGTCCAATCTGCTGAAAGTGCATTAGCACACAGTCAAAACAAAAACAACTTCACTCTCTTGAAAACACCACTTCAGCATGACTTCGGCAAAACTTTCCGCCAAGTATTATCGTAACAACCGATTAATCCGAAACTATTCCTACGTACATACATATAAAAACTTAAAAGTGATTTCCGCCAGGTGCACTGAAAATCGTAGTACAAGACATTAACAGACGCTTCCGCTTTCTCGATGGCTGAGCAACAAAAACAGTAATCGCTCTCTTCTTCCCCATAAGCACCAATAAAGTTTACATGGAATTTCTCTTAAAATAAACAAAAAACAAACCGAAATATGTTCACACATACTCGTATAAATAGGTACGTACAGTTTACTTTCGCATAATCATTCATTCACCGTAGCAACCCTGGATCGATTCGCAGATTACTTGACAACGCTCCGCAACTAATCCGCACCAGAGCAAACATCTTTCCAATTAGCACGAATGGCGGGTGATATGAAAAATCCAACGACAAGATTTTTCCCAAGAAACAAGACTGCTTCGCGATTATTGGTCAGCGTCCTATTAAATCTTAAATTAGGTGATAATTGCATTATTCTTCGTAATTTCTCATCACAGTAATAAGCCTGATTTAAAAGATGGGAAAAGTAAAGTTTTTCTTCGGGAAATAATTGAAAGCTGCGAAAGAAACTTAATCTCTATAACAACAACTTGTGCGAAGGATATTATCTCCATAGCGATGCGGGATAGCACTGCTAATCATGGCTATTCATAATTAAGATAAAAAGACGAAAAGGAACCAATTGGCCATCTCCATTATCGAGAGCCAAGGATGGATAATGATTGGTGATCCATTAACACGCCGCGCCGCTATGATTTCCCTAAGACGGATAATTTGATTACGGCCAAGGATTAGCTGATTGTCCTGTAAGTAGGACACCGTACACAATGGGAAGGAAAATTGAATTAACAGGATCTGTTTGAGTTGCTTTTCCAGGCCACCACTAATTACCTAAGAGGCTTAGTTGTTCGATTAAAGAAATTAGCCGGGCAATCAACGAGTGTGTTTAGTATTAATTTTAAATGATTTTCTGTAAATATCGGTTCAAATTGGTGGTGGTGAAGTGATGAGCAACGATGATTCTAACCAACTTATAAAAAATCAGTGTTTTTCAAAACAAGTTAAATTATTAAGGCAAGGTTTTGTTGTTAATTGTCTTGACCCCTCTAGGAGTATGGGCGCGGCACAGAACTTCCAATTTAACGGTGGAGTTATGACAATGACAAACAACTGATGGTGCGGTAACATACGCGCTACCATAGGAAAATAATCTGCGCACTTATGAAGAGCGTTTAATTTAATTTTTACCAACCACATATTTCATGTAATTTTCCCCGAAAATTGTTTGCGCGCGTTTATAGGTTAAGCGAAACCACTCACGTAACCCCCTACTAGATTTTTGCAGACTGATTGGCCGTTTCTTCGAAAAAGCGATTGCCATTCACAATCTCCAGTATTTTTTGTTTTTTTCTTTATGCTATTTTGACTTTTGATTCGCAATCAGCGACCCAATAAACCCCCTACCTGTGTTCCCAGTAAAATCGGCCGTGTTTATTAAAAAAAGTGTTTCTCTTCTGGATCCGCCATTTGGTTTTTTTACCATTTGGATATCAGATTTGCAATCAGCGACCCAAAAAATCTTCTATCAGCTTTTTGCAGCGAGATTCGTCGTATTTTTGAAGAGGAAAGGGTTGCCGCTCAGAAACTCCTGTAGTTTTTGCAGTTCTGACTTCAGATTAGCAATCAGTGACTAAATCGACCCCCTATCAGTTATTTTGCAGCGAAATCGGCCATGTTTTTTAAAAAAAAGTGTTGCCTGGATCCACCATTTGGTTTTTTGCCATTTAAACTTCAGATTAGCAATCACCAACCCAAAAAAAAACACTGCGCTCCGAGCTTGTCAGTGTAAAGACGGCGTGGATGCACGTTCGAAGGTAAGTGCAATCGAAATGTCAACAAGGCATAGAAATGTTGTGGCTTATTATTACGGCCTGCACGAAAGAGGGAAAGCAACATAAACATTAATGGCTACGAACACCTTGGACGGGACTTGAACCCGTGACGACAGTAGTCAGACATGAGACGGACGCCTCTACACACTGAGCTACCGGTCGCCCGTCAGAACCGCAACTGCCGTCAGTTAAATTAATAACGCTGGGTTTTGATAAAAAAAAAATATTTTTACTGTTAGGGAGAAACCCCCTTTTCTGGTCGAAAATACGAGTACAATGGGAAGTGAACTAACTCTAATTACAATAAATTTCACTTAAACTAAATCTGCTAACGCGCATTTTTTGATCATGATCACATGAATTTGATCACATGATCACATGAATTTGATTCAAATGGGGTAGACGCTACATCAGCGTTTTGCAATGGATGCATTCAGGCAGCAGCAGCACTACGTAGCGTGGGCCCGTCAAGCATTTTTATGTCTTGTTAACGTTTCGGTAGCATATCTAGTTTTCGGAAGTGCAGTTGCTAGATGCACCTCCTATCCGTGCCGTATATATACTGACAGGCTCGGAGCACTGCGAGAGTTCTATAAGTACGCGCAGACAGTTTTCGTTCGCGCCGAGATTTGAACTCCCAAACTCTAGATGTAGTATCGTAGAGCTGTGACCGAATTATGACAGCTAGCGGCTCCTCAAATATGTAAAATATGTAGTGAAGGGGATATTTTGATAAGTAGCTCTACCTTTCTACCTGCTGCCTGAATGCGGTGCGCTTGCAGGTGTTAACTTACATTACCAAATCGTAGAATTTTCTCTTTCAGACGAAATTTCAAATGTTTGGAGAGAACAAAAGAGGAAAAATGAAGCTGACATTATCTCGAAAACTTTTTAAGATACAGAAATAGTGGTATAGTAATATCTTTTACGATTTTTTATATATTATTACATTTACAGTATCTATTTTAAGAAAGTTTTTACTCTGGAGTTGAAAGTTCTCTATAAGCAAAAAATTTGAAACTCTTCAGCATATACCTGGCAATCAAAAAATGGATATATTCTATCATCGTTATTCCAATAGTTTGTTCATCTTACCGGCTATACTTATCGTTTATACTGTTGCACTTCACTATCACCACATCCTTTTATCACAACGTCCATTATTAAATTTGCTTAGCAACTTTATTAATTTCTCTAAGAACCAAAACTTAAAAAAAAAAATCTGGATGGTCTGAAGATGGTGCCGAGCAGACTATCCGAGCAGACAAGTTATTTGAGAAAATTTCAAAGTGAAAAATTTTCTGTAGATCAGTTCGAAACGGAAGAGTTTAAATTAATTTTATGTTTATCTTAACATCTCAAGGTAGTGGTAGGAATATGATGAACCAAATTCATATATTTTAACCTACATTGGCAGTTTTAAGGGAAGGACTTCGTATCAAAGCTTATGTCGGTTTAACTGACGGGTATTCCTACTGGAAAACTTATGCTAATCTCACAAGAAATTTAGTTATATCAATAACTGAAGATACTAATATATTTTTATATGTATTTGGGCGGCCGGTAACTCAGTGCATTGAGGCGTCAGTCTGATATCTCATGCTACCGGTCAGTTACGGGTTCGAGTCTCGTCCACGTGGTGTCGTGGCCGTGGATGTTTGTGTTGTCTTCCCCCTGTGGTGTGGGGCGTAACAATACGTAAGCCACAAACTTTCCCGACTTCTCGCAGGTATGCGGGTAAATGGGCACATGGTACATGCTAACAACATGCATCGTCCGAAACCAGTTTATGTTAACGAAACGTAATCTATGCCCCATGGGAATAGTTGACGCTCTATGCCCCACTAGAGGTTAGGGAAAATAGTAGAAAAAAAATTGAATAACTGACGCAACAGTCCAATTTTGAACCAAAGCCTCGAAATGAGCTAGCTTCATCTCATTTACTGTGTGTGTCTTTTGTGCAAAGGTGTGTGATCAACAACACGCTCCGTCGAGTTATTTACCCTAAATGGGTACTCATTTTAACAGCTAAGTAGTCTCACAGTCCGATACGTAGATCCCCTTTTTTTATCGAAAATTACTGCATTCACTACTAATCGAACTGGGGCCCAGTGCATAGAAGGCGAACGTGCTAACCGTTGCGCCATCCGGACTACGTAGTAGTCGTAGTAGTGGTAATAACTGAAGATGTCCCTCCAGGAAAACTAACGAGAATTTGTATTTTAGTATAAAATGACAAGAAACTTGAACAAAAAAACTTACAGTAATCTCAAGTGCAGACAAAAATTTGTAGGAAAAGTGACGATATTCCTACAGGAAAAGGTCAGTCATACGATTATCTTCAATTGGAATATGGTAATTTTTCCCACAGATTCTCGTCAGCACTTGGGATAATCGTCAGCTTATCCAGCCAGATTACTTCCCGGACAGCACCTGAAATAATGGTTAGCTAATTATACAAGATGGCTTTCTGCGCAGTGGAGACCACTGTGGTGACGTAGAAAAAACAAGCGAGAAATGCTCTTCATCTGAAGAAATTGCGAGATGTATTGTAGTTGCCCTGTATAGCACAGAGCTTCGTCCCCAAGTCCTAAATGTGTGTGCGTTTGACATTCATTCCCTAGACATGAGGCCATGAGGCCGCGAAAGACTTCAGGCCTATCCGCCTCACGTCCTTCGTCATTAACAGACTATAACGAATTCTAGCCAAAACAGCGAAGTCGCGATCATAGCTCTTGTGTTAACTTAATCGAAAATAGTCCAACAATGCCGTACGGTTCCGGCCGGATTGACAATATCTCCCTTCTAGGGGTTCTACTACACAGCAATATAGCGCGGAAAAAGAGAGCGGATGAACTGGCCAGACAGACGAGTCCCATGCGGCACCGCTAAATGCTATAAAGAGGGAGATCAATAGACTCTACCTGAAACGGGCTAGCGGTAGATGGAGCGGGCGTTCGCATCAGTAACCGAAGAAAAAAGAACACTCTGGGGATCAGAGTCGAAAACACCTTCATTACTTCGAAGACAGCAATCACGTACGTGGGGGTGATAATTGACGCGAAGCTGATATTTGGACAGCACCTCAAGTACATATGCAAGAAGGCGGCTAATGCTACTGTGACTTTGGCAAAAATGATGCCCAATGTGGGAGGACCACGACCGAGTAGGAGACTCTTATTATCTAGAGTGATCGCCTCTATACTTCTGTATGCTTCACCAGTTTGGATCGACGCGCTTCGTCACGCCCGTAACAGTCGAAGAACCAACTCTGTTTATCGAAGGAACGCATTGAGAGTGTGCTATGCATACCGAACAACATCAGATGAGGCTGCCTACGCTGTATCAGTTATGATCCCCATAGATATTCTTACAGACGAAATGGACCGATTGCACAAAGGCCGATGTTTGGAGCCACCAGACGTATCTAGTGCGCGCAAAAAACGAGAAAGGTGCGAGTCTCTGAGGAAATGGCAACAGCAGTGGGATGAAACTCCGAAGACAAGCTGGACACATGTACTTATCCCGTAAATCGAATTGTGGCTGAACCGCAAACATGGAGAACCACTATCTAACCCAGTTTCTTACTGGACATGGCGGATATAGGAGGTATGTACCAAAACACATTCAAGCTGGACGATTCGCCCGTCTGTCCGAGGTGCCCAGGAATAGCGGAAGACCCGGAACATGTATTCTTTCCCTGTCCAAGATTTAGAGGAAAGTATGAAGCACTGCAGGTCGAACTTGGCAGTGACCTCAATCCACATAACATAGTGGAACTCATGATAAGATCTGAATCCAATTGGGAGGCCGTAACTCACACAATATGCGACATACATAATGAACTGGGGGAAGAGGAGCAACTACGAAAAAGGACGCAACGGATTAACGGCTAATTAGCTAAAACCAGCCCTACGAAGTTATACTGAGAGGTAGTTCCGTAGGGAGAATGGTGGAGAATGGGGGTTGAAGGTTTTACTGGGTAGCACACTGACGATGAAAGTCCCAGGTCGCTGCCGTACAATTGACACCAGTTGCCGGCAGTGTCTCTTGAGCAATGAGATTTCCCCCCGCTATAATAAAAAAAAAGATGGAACGGGCTGCCAACATGCGTATCATCTAGGATACTATGGCCGTCATAGAACATACAAAGAACAAACGCACTCCTGAAGAAAACCCGACCGGACGTGGCCAAGATCACAGCCATTACAACGGGGTATTGGCCGGTGGATTAGCACGCAACCAAACTGGGTATTCCCTACAATGCACACTTCAGGATCTGCAAGGATAATGCGGAAAAGGAAAACCAGCTCCACTTCCTGTGTGCATATCCGGCTCTAGCTAAGGCGAGGTATTGAAAACTAGGCGGTACTTTCTTCGTCCGCACATCCGCTATTTCCTCGAAGATGATTGCGCTTTCTTAACTTGGCGAAATTGTTCTGAGAACACTCCCCAACCACCACCGTGGAAGACTCTGACAACAAAAGTCTCCCCTTCCACACATGTGGTATTAAAACGGCGCTACTTCAGTCTTTGGCAGTAGCTAATTACCTTGACAGATCAACCATTCTGCAACCGATCATCAAACCATCAAACCGATTCTAAAGTAGAAATATCCTCCTTTGAATTGATAGTGAATGGACTTTTTTAGCTTAGTTAATAAGGTTTGGTCGGACTACAGATTGTAGTCAGATTGTTCAGATAGAGCAAAAGCAATAGTTCCTGTTACCAGGTTCAAGTTCCATCCAGTTATTCAGGATTTATGTTTCCTTACCAACGATATCATATTTAGGCTCTCATTCCGATAGCTAGCACCTAAGACAGAAAGTCGCAAAGCAAATTCTGCATTGTCTCTCCTGTGATATACTTTTCATAATTACCATTCTAAGTAATATTTATGAAAGCTATTCAAGAGATTATCTTCTCCATCAAATTAAATGGCAGTTCTTTGTCAACTTTCCTATGAATTATTGATAAAACCGAAAAAAGAAACCGACAGGCAACATTATTCAAAGTGTTTGATGGATGTCAACTTTCTGGCAATTATAATTGAAACTTCTCACGAAATATAAACGGCAGTCAATAAAATCCTTTTTGCCTTTTCCAAGAGAAAAAAAGGAATAAATGAATTCTAATCACCGGACTCGTGCCTTATAAATGTGTCAACTCGAATCCGATAAAATAATGAGAGTCCGTCCCGTGACCGTTCCGCTGGAAAATCAAAAACAAAATCCTATTAAGGTTTTTTTTTCAACACGATGAATGGCCAATTTCGTCGAATAAATCCCATCTTCATCTTAGTGGTTGCCGTACAAGCACAGTTTCAAAATCGATAATGACGTCAAGTTGCTTAAGTGTCCTTTAAAAATGTATTTCGCGAACTCGAAATTTAGTCCCATTTTTCTATCTAAGTACTAGAAATGTATCAGCATCGCAATTGAGAAATTTGTAGCACATTTACCTTTGCGTTGTAAAGAAGGACATTGTTTCCAGGAAACCATTAAATGTCCGTTGAGACAAATTCGGGTACATGGATACCAGGAGGCATCAATTGCGAAAAATAAATAATTTTCGCTTTCATTTCCTTTCGCTGGAAGATCCTGTTGAAATTCGTAGTGCTTCCCGGATGAGATGCTTTGCCAAGTGGCAGGAAGTGGAATGATGTTCGGGATAAGGTTGGGAAGAACCAGTGTTGTCAACGGAGTTAATCACTTGCTATTTTTGCTATCAATCAGGAAAACTGCCATTATCGATTATATTTTCAGGAGACTACCATTGAGTTTTGAGGACACTTTCTTTCATACATATAACAGAAACCTATCTTTCGTGAGCCCGCTTCGATACAACAGTCATCCATTTTATATCACATTTATAGGCAGCTCTTTATCAGAAATCCATACTTTACGCGACAAGACAACGTCTTATCCGAAAACGTTACTCTCGTCCTTAAGGGAAATGACTCAATAATTTCATTGTGACCTCATAAAACTAAAGGAAACGTATACAAAACACCTGCGGGCATCAAATCGTATACCTTGATGCCATTATAAATGGGCCATTTGTGACCCATTAAGTTACATATAAAAAGCAGTTTTATCGTCTTGACGATGCTGCCTATCCTTATTGTTTTCATCGTCCTGGTTGTTGTTATCACTGTCATCATCATCGTTGTTATTTCAGTTATTGTTTTCGAAATTGTAGCCGCTACTACGTACACTTTCACCCTCCCGCATTTCAGATTCGTCTTGGATATTCCGGAGGAACCCAAGACACGAGATAGGATGAAAATTGTTTGTATAACTAATTTGCCTTCGGGTCAAATTCTCAAATGAAATTAATCTTCAGGTCGTTGTATTTTGATTTTAGTTCATCTATGTTTCCGGGGCGGGTTTTGTCCCGTCTCGGGAGTTTAGAAAGCGATTTAAAGCGGAACGACACGTTTTGGAAAATTCGGAAGGGATCACCAGAAATGTGACCGAGGATTTATATTGTGGATCTAACTTTCAATTTATGTGAAGTTCGTTTCGGATTATTTGAGAATAAAGGATATTTCGTGTGGTCGGCGACACACGATACAAGGACGTGGGATTAATGATACCCGTCGAAAGTGTATTTTAGATGTAGAAAGTTTCAGGGGTATATAGTTACTTGTAAATACGATTAATAAATGAGATCTGTTGTTACAATTGAATTATTAAAGTGAGCTAGCGAAAATTTGGTGTATTCAGAGACACGTTTCAGTTTATCCCTTATGGTGGTTTGCCATATTTATGCCGTTTCTTGAGCTCTTGAGTACCTTAGCCCATTAAGAAGACCGAATTCACATTCATTTTATTAAATGACATTTGCAGATTCCGAACTTGCGCTAAATGGGCTTTGGTTCTAGTAGTCAGCTTTAACCCGGCGTAATTGGAGTAGAAAACTGTTACACGGATGTTGGAGTGGGTCAATATGACCCGTCTTTTTAACTTTAAATATTTCGGTTTTTAACAAGTCGGTTTTGAGTACTCGAGTACTCCATCGTTTTTTTTGGTGAATCGGTTTTTTAATGAGTTGGTTATTAACCCGGTTTTTTAACCATGACCCGATTTTTTAATGATCCGGTTGACCGTTAGGAAAACCGGTTTTCATAGAAACTTAAAACCGGTCTTGAAATCTTAGGACCGAACAGGTCTAGGTAGCACGACCGACAGTCACAATTAACTTATTGTCCTACGAGTATTATAAATGTGAAAGTTTGTGAGGATGTTTGTTGCCCTTTCACGCAAAAACCACTGAACGGATTGGGATTAAAATTAACAGTACTATAGTTTATACATCAGAATAACACATAGGCTATCATTTATAAACATATTGAGTAAATTGGCCAAATTATAACGATAAGTGTCAAGTAAGTCGGAAAAAATCAACTTCATACATTCTAGACGAAGTAGTGTCAAGTTGAACAACGCGAGCGCAGCGAGCACAGCTAGTACTACAATAATCAACACACGACATAAACACACTATTTTGCAAAACGTAACGAACAATCACGAGTTTATTTGAATACAAGTTTTACGCGTGTGCGTGAGACAAACAAGAAACATCGATATGTACATATTGTAAAGGGAAAAATATATCGATATGTTTCGATACAGTCAGCGTATCGATATTATCGACATGTATCAATACCTTTCCCACCACTAATTCGAACCCGAAACGCCGGCAATGAGACGGATGCCTCTACGCACTAAGCTACCGGTCACCCCTCGCATAAACTTTAGCCAAACAATGAGACAAACGTTCCATAATGCACTAAATAATACTAGACGGTCCGGCTACGCAGGGTCAATTAGTAGATAGACAAAATAATCGGCTTTCTATCCATAGCCATGTAAAGGTTGCCTCACATCATCGCCCACAACCACGACCGCTTTCATCGAACCATCAATTTCATAGAACATGTGGAAAAAAAATCCTCCTCATTTATTATTAACTTCTTTAATCCAAATATGTATCTACCAAAGTTTACATTTTTTTGACGGATTCATTTGCGAGCCAATCGGACATTCAAATTGCTTGGAAAATTCATCAAAATTTGACAAAATTCCGATAACACGAATCTTACTAATACTGCTGAGCTTAGGATTGCCAACAGCAACTTCAATTTCTGAATCAAGCGGATCACAGTGAAGTTGAGCGTAGCTCAGGAAGAATAGTTGACGAGCGGTGAAATTCAATTGTGTAAACGTCTCGTTCTCCAGCGAGTTTTCCTGCGACCAGTGCTCATAAGCCTGGTAAGCCTGTTGCAGTCCAGCACTATCCGCAGTTTTATCATCCAATGTTTCCGATTTGACACAATATTCTGTTTCATTAAATTCTCCCTTGTGACCACATATTTGTTCCTGATACAGCTCCTCTGGCTCCTTCACCAACCACCAACGGCAATATGGTGTCGTGTCGATTCGTTCTGCAGTTGTGTGTGTCATCTCGTAACCCAGGCTAGCCCCAAGTGCTCCAAATTTGACACTATATGGCAAATGATAGCCATAGATGGGATCTTGAAGAAAACTGTTTGGAATTTCGATTTGATTTTTGCTGCGATGATAGTAAGCCTTGGCTGGAATGAAGTTGAAACTGTTATTAATATCGGACAATTTTTCAAACATTTGTTGAACCGAGAACGTATGAAGTTTAACGTAGTTTCGATAGTAATCATCAGTATCGATGTCTAGTTTTGAAAACAGCTCCTTTATTCGCTCTAGGATTTCGTACCTGCTCAAACCAATTTTGAAACGTAAATTGTTAAGTTTCGTTAAGGCTTCTTCTTTAGTTCGCCCGTTCAGCCGGTCAGTCATATTCACCATTTCCATGAAAACTTTTTGCACGCTTTCAGCAATCTCGCTCACATCTGCACTAACTAGATCGTCATTAAAAGCGAGATCATAAATATAGAATGGTATAGAGTCCATGTGGTCGATAATTTCGCGTATGCAGCTCACACTATCTGCTGTCGTTTTAATTGATTTCGTCAATCTGTAAAGCAAATAATTGGCCATTATATCGGGACGGGTCGTATTCAATAGATGCACGGTGTCTTCCAAACACTTTCTATAAATTTTCACTTTCTGGGAGTCAGGGAATACTTTTCCCGAAACAATATTCACAAATCTGCTGAATTCGGGCATCTGCTCTTGGAGAGTCTTAAAATCGATATTATCCACTTCATTATCACTTCCACATGCAAATATCTTCATTAAACCCCGCTCTAACGTGGCCACTTCTCCTAAAATTATCTCAGCTTCCGTATGATTGATGCCCAAATATTGGGCATACCGACTGACTTCCTTCGAGTCATGAGGAAGACCATGCAGAAAAAATTCCCAATCCGAATCTGTCTCTGTGTACTTTAAATATATTGCATTAAGCGATGGATTTTCAAAATCCGTTTCCGCGACAACGTTAATTAACGATTCAGCGCCCATAAGTTTTAATTGGGCCAGAATATTGAACCAATCATAGCTGCTATTTGCCCAACTGGAGTTCAGAGCCGGTAATCCTCCTGATATGTTTAGGGCACTTAGGTAAGGTTCAATTTTGTCTACTTTTTGTTCGAGGCACTGTGAATAATACGTGCGAATAATTTCAACTTCTTTGATTTTTATCAGTTTACTGATTCGATCAGTCCACAATTCACTTGTGTAGTTACTTTGTAGTACTGCTTCTTTGAAGAAAGTTTTTACTTTTTCCTCAAGTTGATTAGTAATCGTAAATGCAGATGTTGCATAAACATGTTTCTCGATTTTTTTCTGTTTTTGCCATTGTCCGCACGCGTATGTGTAAAAATCGTCACAAGGGTCAATTGATTCGTTTATGAAGCTCTTCATCATGGTGGCTTGTTTCTGGCGAACTGTATCGAAATTGTCAGTGCCCCTACATCCGCCTACGAAAAGACACATCAGGAGCACGAAACTGCAGAATAGCGCCATATCCAACCTTTTCACTTTCTAGCCGCGAAAGAAAACCTTGAATCTACAAGACTCGACCAAGTCGATAGCAGAACTAACTAGTACTGAAGTTTGGCAGCTTACTGGTTCGTATAAATAAAACTGATCAAGGTCTTAAGCGCTTTTTACACGTTACCAACCCGCCGCGATAAACCATGTGTTAGACCTTCTATCAGACCAGCCATTCACGTCTAGATAGACATTCTCATGAGAATGCTTTTTGGATGGCGTCATCCATGAGAACAGTTCTCATACCTATTTACACGCACGACTGTTCTCATTCTCATGAAAATATCATGAGATCAAGTGTCATGAGAATATTCTCATTCATTCTCATACGTGTTTAAACATTCTCATATTGACGTTCTCGTGTGAGAATGTCGCCGCGCTATGATTTTGATGTTTAATTAATGGGATATAAGGTAATTTTGGGTCGCTGATTCCGAATCTGAAATAAAAAAAAATAAAATTTCAGGCTTCCCACCCCAGAATGGCAAACTTGCTTTCATGGGAATTTTTTTTTAACCTTTCAAATCTGGTGAGCTCGACGGTATAATTCCAGTAAATCTACAGCAGTGTTCATATATTGTGTATCTAGGGACGCGGGAGCGTCCCGCCCCGCCAAAGAAAAAAAAAATGGAAAAAAAATGGAAACTATGTTTACGCGACTCAACAAGTACGGGTTTTCGGACCTCTGTAGCTCCGGCCCCGGATGCTTGTTCGAGCTCAAAATTGGTATAGTCAATGTCTCTGGTCATCTTACAAAGTGCTGCAAAATTGATACCAATACAATGAAAAATATCCGAGATATGATAATTTGAAAATGGCTATTTTTCAAATTTTTCTTGTTCTCGTTGTTCTTTGACCGGTCTACAGCCTCGTAGGGAGCGTATCGAGGTCTGCTTTCTTTTGTCACGGATTGACTGTGTCCCAAGGGTGTGCATAGGCTATCATTTGCTCTGATCCGTTTAGTAGATGAAAAGATAGATCCAAAAATGTGAAATTTTATAGTAGAGTTTCTCGCTTAAGTCTTTTTGATAATTTGAATGCGACACAGAAAATCATTCGCAGAGATCGCATGCCGACGGGGAGAGACGCAAACACTTGATTATGTGAGTCGTGACGACGACAGATGCAAAAGTCCGTGCGCTCGTCGGGTGAGGAGAACCATATGAGTTCATGGTTGTGGGCGTGGTTTGTGGCGAGTGCATGAATGAAAAGTGTGTCATGAAAAAATTGAAACTGAATGTTTATGGCTGCATCTTAGTGCTGGTGCACATGGACGTCCAAATGACGCCTGACGCTGCGTGACTTTCAATCGGATAGGAAGAAATACATTAGGGGCAATGAAGCGATGCACATGGCCGCAGATAGCTATCCGATAGCTATCGGCGGCATTTTGCCGCCGCGATAGCTCCCTGGGATGACGCTGATTTCCGCTCCTATCTGCGTCACTTCACGCGTCCGCATATCAATTTTTAATAAGCCGGCCCACATATTTTACATTCGAACACGGACACGGTCACAATGTCTGATTTGTATGATGTTTCTTAAACCATTCGCTTGAGGATCACTTTTAAGTGCCAATTAATTAATTGTTAATCGTGACTACTACAATTGACAATTAATTTTGAAAAAAAATAGTGGGGATGGATGCTCCTCAGCCCGGATGGGGGTTTCTAAGGGAGGTGAAAATGGTGTCAAAAATGCGAAATTCCTTATATTTTAGATGTTATGGCCAAAAAACAGTTTATTTAAAACTAAAAATATGTAGCATAAATTGTAAATTCAGGTTCGCTATTATGTGGCCCGGCTTATATAATACAGAGTGACGCTGCGTCCTATCGTATCATGTGAATTGAAATGCAGATAGGTATCAAAGAAGGAGGAGCTTAAGTGACGCGGCGTCCGGCGTCATTTGGACGTCCATGTGTACCGGCTCTTAGGATGTCCGGAAAGAAAAAACATGCTGTGTGGTATATGATTTAGGTAGTTTCATTTATGGCATATAAGATATGAATTATGATGTAAGATGATTTTTTCCAATGTGTGGAAGATGGGAAGCGATGTCTAGGCAAGATGGGTATCACATGACTGGAGGTGATGAGGCAAATGCAGTAGACTGTTAAAGGCATTTTGAGTCCTTTGGGCAGGAAAATAGATGTTCTTGGCAAGGAAGCGATATCTAGGCAAGATGAGTATTATATTATCGGGGGTGATGAGGCGAATGCAGTAAACTACTGTTAAAGGCACTTTGAGTCCTTTGAACTAGAAAAATGATATTCTTGGCAAGAAAACTATTTACCCCAAATGGGTAACCTGAGTGGACTCATAGTCCGGCACGTAAATCTCCTTTTTATCGAAGACTACCGCATTCAGTAGGAATCAAACCGGAGCCCGATGTATAGAAGGCGAACATGCTTACCGTTGTGCCATCTGGATTACTACTACTACTATGCAAAAAGATGTAATATCTCCCAAAAACAACCACGTTGTTAAAAAAATTCCCGCCAAGAAAAACTCCTCAGCCGTAAAAAGGATTGATATGAACACAATACCGCCAAAGTACTAGTAGCTTCGCGCCTCGCTCTAGGTTATGCATATTGAACGCTGATTGCATTAGTTAATTTCTTTCAACGCGGTTTGGCGGGGAGCTTCCATTAAACAAAATAAGTTGAACAATCTGAAGAAGAACGCAGTAGAAAATAGTCTATTAATCACTTCTGGCCTGAAGTACATTTTTAGTCTTTTGTAAGGCTTTATAACGAGATCCGGGCGAGAAGCCAATAATACTTGGCATAATAGCTTACAGCATGATCCGCACGCAACTACGAGTACTTATCCATAATTTTGTCAGAGCGACATCGTTGTCATTATCACTGTCATTTTGTCATTAAATCCGTTCGGCGGTGAGTCTTTAGGCTACGAAGCTCCCCGCCAATCAGCTTTGAAAGAAATTTCTAATGCAATCAGCGTTCAATATGCATACCCTAGAGCGAGGCGCGAAGCTACGAGTACTTTGGCGGTATTGTGTTCATATCAATCCTTTTTACGGCTGAGGAGTTTTTCTTGGCGGGGATTTTTTCTACAACAGGGTTGTTTTGGGGAAATATACATATGTAGCTATCCCTTAAAATGGCCTTTAACTATAGTTAAATCAAATCTTAGGTGTACTCATTTATTTCTTTTATTTGCACTAAACTCGATTTTTGCTATAAACAAAAAACGGAAAAACAGTGATATTATCAACTTCATAACATTCCGAATTATGGATTCTCTATAACAGAATTTACCGCTTGCTCACCTGTAGTAGACAATATAACTGCAAAGAAGACAATTATTGTTTAAATCATATGGTCTAGTGGTCAAATGCCTGGTGGAATAGTTGGTCTGATGGGTGGTCTAATGCATGATATAATGGCTGGTCTGGTAGGTGGTTAAATAGGGGGTCTAATGCGTGGTCTGATAGGTGGTTCATGCGTGGTCTAATGGCTGGACTGACTGGTGACCTGATAGGTCAATAGGTGGTCTGATCTAATGGCTGATCTAATAGGCGTTACATCAGCTAGTTGATCTAACATGTAAAAAGCATTTTAATCACTAAGCAGCAGAAAAAAAACCTTTTTTAAAAAAAAATTTACAACTTATTACGTATTATTGTTGTTGTCACTGGTGAATTATAGATGCGAATATTCGAAGAAGACGAACAAGTATATACAAAACATGACAAGTGAGAATTGATACAAATAATTGTTAAGCCTTGAAAATACTTGTATAACTAAAAAGCGAAACGCCGGCATAAACAAAAGTTTTTATTTGATAAATTGGATGCTGGAAGAGTGACGAAATCAAATATACACAACATATTTTTAGCGTCTGAAGTCAACAAAAAGAGGTCGTGAGGTCGGACATTGGGAGACAAGACGAACAGATAAAAGAATTTCTTAGAAACTGTCTATAAAGCGCATTTGATAAACGCATGCCAGGATTATCAGAAACTCGCTGGAATTATAATTCAAGAACTATAAACGTCATTTTTCATTATAACATTAAAAATAAAGGAAACATTTGCCAATATATTCCACAATCCTAGAGATTGGGATTCTTTCGCGATACTACAAACTAAATCAATAGATATGAAAGTTGCAATACAAGCAATTGAATATTTATACCCTTCACGGATGTGATAGGGTATATTAACTTTGTCATAAAGTTTGCAACGCACAGAAGGAAGCATCTCCGACCATACAAACCATATATATTCTTGGTCAGTATGATGAGACGAGTCGATTAAGCTTTGTCCGTCTGTCCGTCTGTCTGTCTGTCTGTCTGTCTGTCCGTCTGGCTCTACGCCAACTAGTCAGTTTTAAAGCTATCGAGTTGAAATTTTGTACAAAGCCTTCCTTCTATTGCACGCTGCGCTGTAAATATGTCGGAGCCAATAGAATCGGATCACAACGTCATATAGCTGCCATAGGAACGACTGGTTCAAAAATTAGTCTTTGTAAGAAAAACTTTTTCATTTCTAAAGATATCTTTTTCAAATTTCACAATAATTAATAATATTATTAGCTAAATCACATTCTTGGTAGGGTATTACACCTTCGGCACTGCTTGTTTTAACTGATTTTTGAAGAAAAAATCAGTTATTCGACCTTTCATCAATAACGAGTTTCGACCCCGGAGTTAGTTTTCTTTACGTTTCATAACCCCAGGAATCGATTGGCATCATTAGATTTTTTTAGTGTCCTTTATACATATATATAATATATATATGTATATGTATGTCCGCAAAGTGTTGTGGACACGATAACCGTCGAACGGAAGTCATAAGCCAGGTGAAACTTTTCCAGTTGATAGATGTCAGCGGGGAGCCGGCTGCCATTGAAATCCAGCACTATCGACAAAGCGGTTAAAAAGTTACAGCTATATAACGGCGAAAGTATCTGAGTCTAATAACTTCATAACGGAAAAGGCTAGCTAAACCAAACTTGACCAGTAAGTAGACGTTGATAGGGACTAGCCTATTATTGAGTTTCAGCAAAAATTCATCAAGCGGTTAAAAAGTTACAGCTATATAACGGCATAATTTAATAAACATAATAACTACATAACGGAAGAAGCAAGCTCGGCGAAACCTACCCAGTTGGTGGATGTTAAAGAGAACACGACTCCTATCTGATTTCAGAAAAATGCATCAAACGGTTCGAAAGTAACAGCTATATAACAGCAAAATTTTTTAAGCGAAAAAACTTTATAGCGCAAGAAGCTAGTTGAGTGAAACTTTGTGGGAAATCGTTAAGACTGAGCTCCTATTTAATTTCAACAACATCAATTAGTCGGTTCCAGAATTACAGCTATATAACCGCAAGATTTTGGGAACTCAATTAATTTATAACGGAAAAAGATTTGTCTAATCGATGAAAATTAGTGAGGAATAGCTTCCGGTGCAGTTTCAGGAAAATCCACAGTACAGTTGAAAGGTTACAATAGTACAACAGCAAAAAGTAATAAGCAAAGATTTACCTACACGAAAGGCATTTAGTTGATGAAACTTAAAATGAAACTGGAGATAAATTCATATAGTAAAATCAATGAAACAGTTAAAAAGTTTCATCATTTGAAAATATCGCCGCAAATATCGAAATACAAAATTCTGCAGCTGCATCTGGTACTAACAACTGCAGTTAAGTATCCCACCCATATATAGGTATTAATTTTACATACACTCATAAATTATCCCGAATTAGCCCATATCAAAAATCAGTTCCTCTGGCTTCACTGCGCCAGGTGTCTTTTTTTTCTTAAATTGGATAAGTACGTATTTTTTAAACCAATTTGAAAATATCTATGACAGTATTCTGGAGTATTGTGATCCATCACCAAAACGAAGAAGAACTGATACACGTTTGCATCTTAAAACTTCTTTTAAATGTGTTTTCATGGAAATTGGTGATAACATTAACGCCCAAACTGATTGCAGATATAGTGTAATGGACAGAAGTTTTGGACACCTAAAATAATAAGGAGTGAAGAATTAATTCGCAGTCAGATGCCCACCTGAGAAAAGCATAGGCTCGAAAATAGATAATTTTATATATCATTACTTTCGATTATGTCTTTTTAGCCGATTAGTTATCTGATTGCTAATTCTGTCAACTTTATACTTGGACCGTTTTGCATACGTGCATACAACTTGTTGGAACCTTTGCGCCAGCCAGATAGAAGACAACAAATACGTGCTTTGTCAAAATCTACCTTTGAGTCCAGAAGGAAAAGGGAAACCCTCCGGATTGATATAATAAAAAGTTATTTCTAAATAATTCAACACACGTGAACGCGAATAACATCTGAGCCGGAAAAATAAAATAGGATGAATACACAATCGCTTATTAAAATCGAAGATATGATACCCTTCGTTGTACCTTGAGGTTCATTTGCCACTTTGAAACTACATAATAATAAAATAGTTTAAACATAATTGTAAATATTTGGTCGATGAAGAAAAATCGTGAGCCACTTTCGTATATTATTATTCACCACTAAAATATAATAGCAACAGTGATGATCAAATATAGTAAAAGCTGCTTTAGAAAAGTCAGTTGGTATAGTTAAAAATATGTTAAGCATATCGTTGCGATAGGTTGGGAATTGGTATTTATAAATAAAAAAATAAGAACAAGCAAAAATATAATTTCTAATGAACCTACCCTAGGATATATCTATCCTACGATTTAACGACTTTCTAACGTAAAATGGACTTAAAGTAGTTATAAATTTGGACCCGTTTTCGATGTCCTGTAATAGTTAGTCTCAAATAAATTGATAAATTGTTAAAATTAAAAAAAAAGCTTACAAAAAGTGAACTTACTTATATTAAATATCTAACCTACGACTTTTCTTTGTGAACTGGTCTAATATATCGTCATAAAAGGGGGGTCTGTTGTTAATTTTTAAAAGGAGGTCTTTCTCTATCGAAATAATGCCTAAGTCCGATAACCGTTCTTCACTTTAGCGGTTTCTTAGATAAGTGTGGATTCTCTTTAGGGCAGAAAACGATCTTTTAGTGGAAGACACACTTACAGGAAGAGTTAAAATAACACTGGAAAGGTTTCAAATTTGAGGAAAAGTGTCCTTTAAAAAGACGTTTTGGTAATAGGAATTAAGCTCACAAAGTGGTATAGAGGACTTTCGATTTGCTTTTTAGGCAGTGTATTCAAAAAATCCTGGAAAATTTGTTTATAAACTAACAATGACATCGTCTGGAAATAAGTGACTGAATGAGTTATATTTAGATTTATTAACTTAGCCAAGAAGTTGTAATTTACTGAACAAACGTGTGGATTGTAAATTTTCAAATATTTTCAAAAAAAAAAAATGTTTGTCACATGACAATTCGAATTTTCAAATAGTTCCCTGCAACGCGATGCATGCTTAATCCTTCGTATACAAGGTGGCTGTATACGCAGGTACATCCTGCTTTAAAAATGAATTTGTGTTAAGTACGGCATCTTAGGAATGCCTACTCTCTGCCCCTGCACTATCTCATTCTACTGAGAATGCATTAACATACTGGAAATGAATATTTTTTATTTAGGTCCTTCATGTGGTCGATTCCATAATTCCTTCAAAAAGAAGAAAAAAAACAGACGAACAATTTCAGGAATTATTGCGTTGTCAGAAAAGAGAAAATTGGATTTAAGTTTTCTTCGCATTCCTTCTTTAAACGCCATGCAATAAAATCATGTTGAAATGTCCTTCCATAAATTCACGACAGAAAAAATGAAGTTGAAAAGGAAGAAAAATGTTTGAAATTTCCTTTCCTATCTCAAGTTACCGAAGGTATAAAATCAATCATGCGGAAGTTTCCATCAAGCTATTGTATATTTTCGATTTTCCTCTCGAGCTTTTTTTTTCAAGAGGGAAAATAACTTTTGCTACGTTTACCCAGTTCGTCTCATTTCATTGTCCATTTGAATACTCGAAATATGATTTTAGGCAAATTAGGAAACTATTATCCTAAATAATCGGGTCTCTTGAGAAATCAATTTGAATTCGTATTGAAAATGTGTGAATACCGGTTGACGAGATATATTTCATAAAATTAATGTCCTAAATCAAATGAGGTTTCTATGAAACTAATCTGGTATTTGAGTTGTTTTTATTAACTTAAATAGAAATGGAATGTGCATTTTTTTGTGAAGGGTTTATTAAATTCGGTTTCCAACCAATATAGTGGCGTATATGTATAAAAAGGATGAGGAGGAGGGTCTCACAGCAAACCTTACTCAAACTCCATCAGAAGCAAAAGAGGCCCACGGTGGGGGCGGGTTACTGCTATCTCGCGCGCCCCAGATTCGGAAATGGAGGCCTAGTTAATACCTATATCCTCTGATTCCACTGCTTTAGAGGACAAAACCGAACCCTCTCTTATGGATGTGTCTTTAGAGGCCGATCTTGAGGATGACACGGATGTTACAGTGGTGGCGAGTTGCAAAAAGTCAGATCAGATTCCTGAAGATCAATCTCGAGTGCGCTTTTACTACATCTGGCGATAATCAGAGAAGACGTTGTATTTATTCAAGAACTCTGAGTTGTGGATGGCTGCATGGGTGGCCTAGGGAATTCGGCCCATACTATTTTCGTTATCAAAGACCAGTGTTAACACCGGTCTTGCATCCGAGTTCAAAAATCACTTAAAGCTTATTTAATGCAACAAAAACTTTTCAAATGTTTTTGATTGACTGTCGGATTGCCTTGTAGTGTGAACTTTTTGTGATGGCATCCTCACAAAAAAATAATCCATTCTTGAAATAACAAATTAACATATCTGTTGCACTTAAAAAGTGGACTGATGAAGGGTTCACGAAAAGAACCGCTCAATAGCCCTAGTTAAAAAAAAAAAGTTGACGTCTTAAGGCAGGCAAATATTCTATGTCGATACGAATGTATAGTCTCATAAAGTCAATCAAAATTCTCTCAAAATTGAAAGGGGACGAATTTGGAACCGACCATACAAAATGATAATACTTTTTGGTGAATATACGACTGCAAATACTATCTTTCAATTCCATGACACTGGCCAGTGGTTTACTTAAGGCTCTGGATGCGCTAATATATTGATCAACCCGATATACCGACAGCGACTAACCAAATATGCGCTGGACACGCATTTGGTCATTCTAAGGACATCATGGTGTCAGTAGGAAAACAACGCGCTTCTGTTGCCTAACTCATCAGAAATCCATGGAAATGACTCCAAGAAAAATTAAGGATTAGAGGTAGGAGTTTTCTGGGAAGAAGTTAACTTGAATCTCTTTTACATTCTCCCTGAGTAATGCAATATTTTTGAGGCCGAAGATACGATGCTCGTTGGATTCGCACTGCTAAACTATTGTCGCTATAAACGGTAACAGATCGACATTAAAGAAATTAGAAGTAAGCTATTAGGCTTCGCATTCCCTTCAATGATTGCTGTAGAAGCAACGATGGCGAGGAAAAGTAAGTGCGTTTTTTTTTCTTCACTGCTCCTGTCTTACTCTGACACAATCGTAAAAGACATTTCTTGAATCCCATTTCTTCACAGAATTAGATGCTAAGCTTATGTTGATGGTGGGAAACTCCATCGTTATATAGGAAGTTCTATCCAGTTTAACGATTGAATGATGAGGTAACAAACGAACCCTGCCGAACGTTTAATAAATGTGGACATACTCTTAGCTCTTCAGGTAACAAACTAAGTTGGGTTCCCTCCGAACTCGATTTCTAGATCCGCCACTGTATGAAGTCAAAATTGTAAAAATTCCGTATTAGTAACACTTGCTTCCATTTTGCTGTAACATCACGAGAACTTGGACTTACACTTTTACCGCAAAACAATATCGCAGACATTAATTTATAAAATATATAAATATATGTCGCGCTCGGTGGCCGTGGTCGTTCGGTCACCGCTCTACGATACTAATCTAGAGCTCGGAGTTCAAATCTCGGCGCGACTAAAAACTGCCTGTGAGTACTAAAAGAACTCTCACAGTGCTCCGAGATTGTCAGTACAAAGACGACGCGGATGGGAGGTGCATGCTAGCAACTGCACTTCCGAAAAGTAGATATGCTATCGAAACGTCAACAAGGCATAGAAATGTTAGAGATGTTGACGCGCCCATGCCCCTGGAGGGGTCAAGGCAATTAACATATATTAGATATTGACGGTGTCTTATGTGCAGATTTGTATTATTAGCAGCACGCTCGACCGAGTCGTTTACCCAACTAAATGCGTGATCATTTGACAAGATTGGTTGGGTAAGGGAAGGGGGTCTAGGCTTAAGACAGTCCATTTCCTATTGGTTTCGTACTCTACAGACCCCTCGGATTGCAGGCAAAAAATTTCTCGATGTATCGAGCAGTTCCCGCGATTATAAATAACAAAATAATCGATTAATCGAAAATAATCGATTATTTTGAATAATCGATCAACCCTATTACCAAAACTGTTAAAAGCACTCATGCGCAGCCAAAGGACCTAAGGCTTATTAATCTCTCCTCGATTCTGCTAGAAATTCGAGAAAGAATTATAGGCAGCTACTTTCGCGGTAGGATTCCGTTTCGAATCTTATCCAGTTCCCAGCATGCCTACTAGAAAGGCAGATCAGTGCGCTGCACTTGATACTGAAAAATTCTTGGATATCTAAGGTGCCTTCAGTGACGCCAAACCTGAGGCTATTTCAAGAGCAATGGCAAGGCTGGGAGTAAATGTGTTGATTAATGCACTTATCAATCAGTTGTTAATTTTTTAGGGTCGTAAGTACAAAGCTTGATGACTCCCTACAGCATAGATGCGTATGCTGAGGTACTCCGCAAGGTGTCGTTCTTACTCCACAAGGTGTCGTTCTTTCTCCGCTGGGCCTTTGTGGTCAAAACACTTCTCTTGGATCCAGAAGCGCAAGATCTCAAGGCGATCGCCTATGCAGATGAACTGGGCCACATGGAACAGTTGATGCACTATGCCCCACAAGGGGTTAGGACGATTGAGTATTAAGTATGTAGTGGTCTGGTGGACTTCATTAAGCACTTTGGCCAACCGGAGCGTCCAGAAGACCAGTATTATGTGGAGCAATGAAGTCATTTCCGAAAGTTACCCTGAAAATCATTCTCATATTACCACCCGTGGATATTATAGTATGTGGTGAACAGTTAGCTGCATGCACAGCAGTTTGACTTGGAGAATCCAGACTATGGACTGCTTCAAATATCGGGCACTCAAGAATCTTGGGCAAACCAGATACTCCTAGGGTTAGTACTATACTCCATCGACATACACCTTTGGAAAAAAAACCATGTTAGCCTGATTCCTTCACGAACTCATTGGGAGCACAATGGGATACGGTGGCCCGATCCCATAGCAATATATATACAGATGGTGCCAAAGGTACACGAGGATTTGGTATTAGAGTTTATTCTGATAAGCTAGATCCATCAGGATCATTACAATATCGGAATGCACATGTGCATCTGTATATTTGGACTCAAACTTGAGGCGGGCAGGAGGCCTAATGCTAGATCAGAAGATGGTGTCACTTGTGGTACTGCATGATCACTGTGGCCCAGACTTAACCCTGTACGTAAGACCAGGCATTTATAGGTAGATAGGCAAAACATTAGCAAGTTACTTGGGGTCCTCACCGGCAATTGCCTTAATGGGAATCATGAAACAAGGCTTGAGCTCTCTTACAACAACTTCTGTCGGAATTGCGGTGACCAGGAGGAGAAGAAGAGCGTTTTGCATCTTTTATGAGACTGTCACGCGCAGACAGGAAAAAGAAAAGCATGCCTTGGTGAATTCTTCTTTGCGCATTTGGAAGAATCAGCAGACAAGGAAATTTCCCGGCTCCATAGATAAATCAAATGCTCCGCCTGGTTCTAAATAGGTAGTAGGTGCTAGGGACAAAAAACTCCCTGGAGTCACACAATGGAACCAAATTCGGGTATAAGTGTGCCGTGAAGGCCCGCGGCACCCCAATAATCTAACCTAACTAACCTTACCCAGTTCGTCTCATTTCGATGTCCTTACACGAAATATGATTTTAGGCATATTAGGAAACTATTATCCTAAATAAACGGGTTTCATGAAAAATCAACTTGGAAGTGTATTGCAAATGTTGCTATGTTAGCATACGGGTTGACGAGCCATATTTGATCAAATTATTGTCCTAATTGAAATGAGGTTTCAATGAATGTACTGTTTTTAATTTTCCAGTTTGCTGAATTCGAACTTCACTGGGGAATAATAAACAATATCAGAGCTGACACCTTTTTCGAGGACAGGTAATTCCACGTATGGTTTCATTCTGAAATGAAACGTATTATTTATACGACCTAGCTATCAATTTCTTAAGGTACGTATAAACAAGTTTAAGAAAAAAAGACTCTATACACTCTAGCTAACCATTACATAAATTAAGTACTAAATGTTTTCACTTAAAAACCTGATGTAACGTTTACACTGACTTGAATTTGGGAAGGGAATACATTCCACCCGTATTTCATTCAAAAGCCCCCATTCACCATCATTTCATCTCAACTTTCTTTCTTTAATTTCAGACAAAGTGAATTGAAACTTTCTTCCACCCTGATAAAATGGATGACAACAACAGAATGAAGAGATCATAAATGAACGCAAAAAAAAAAGAAAGATAAGAAAATACCCTCAAGATGAACGCAACCAAAAATTACCCAACAGGAGAAATGACCAACATTCAACTGGACACCACTTATGGTCGATGACTCAAGAGCATAAGTCCGCAACACAATCTTCTTTCAAAGTGGGCAAGATGTGGTGGTGTCCTTTGTGGCAAGGACGTCGACTTTATATCATATATCGCAAAGCTGTGGCGGAGAACTTTTATCAGATTGTGTTTGCCCGATGACACCCAAACCATTCGAAACGATGAATTGACGAGAACAACACTATACGCACAACTAGGACTTCTAATGAATCAATTCCATTTCCAGGCGAACACCCTCATCTGATTTTGATCCTTGAGGGAAATATTCTGCTTTCTATTTGCTGTGCAATAAAAGTTCTCTTGAATGGGCTTTCAGTCGACTTCTGAATACTTTTCGGTCGCGTTGTCAATGGATGAAATTAAAGAGGGTAAAATTTAAGTTGGCGAAAATGAAATGGAAAAAGCGTCGATTGAAATGGTAAGGACTGGGGGGAGTGAAAAAGGACAAGACAAAGTACAACTATAGCTAAGGGATAAGACATTAATCTCTGAATAGAGCAAGTGACCAGATAATCCACTTTAAAAGAACGAAGGAGGGAAAATGTATTGTATTGATAAACCCACTAGAGGGACATGGGTTGACGACATGACCTACTATGAAGGAAATCATCGAAGGATTATGAATTATGAGACAAAAGGACTGAGTAGCTAACAGAGAAACAAACTAAGACGAGTTTCGTCGGTATACAGCCTAACTAAACAAAAGCCATAATGGAACTCTAAGTCAAACAGAGCTGAGTTCTTTTTTTTTCAATAAGGTTGTGACATTATGACTCTATCTTCTGATAAAAATCGTTGTAGAATTCTGACAAATTATCTGTATTCGACAAGCTAATTGCAAATCTACACTTTTAAATTTCCAGGGGGAACACGGATTTCTACCTTAGACAGTACCAAAATATGGGGCCAAAAATCGGCATGACCATATTCGGAAAGATAGTCTCTAGAGCATTAACTCATAGAGCTTGTGTAATCTGATATAGAAACTTTCATAGTCCTCTCCCGGACAATCCCCTGGAACGGCAGTGGTCGTTGACCATTGCTAAACAAGTCATCCGAGGTAAACATGGTAATTGCGCTTGATTGGCCGATTCATACCATTCATAGGTGTTGGGTAAGTCGGGTTGCTTCTTTAACTTGAGAGATTGAAGAATCGAATAATGCGAATCGCACACAGCCATTCATTTATGGGTTTGAAGTCAGTAATGTGCGGCTTGAGGTGATTTTTGACTATGAATGCTACTCCAACCTCCTTGCGGCCCGATGGTTTGCCACTTGTAAAAATTGTGTGCGATTTCTTGTCATTGATCTCGCTGCCAAGCCAATTTGTTTCCTGGACTGCAGTTATGCTGTTTGTACTTTTCGACCTGTTGAAGGAGGGCCTTCTCGGCCCCCGGTTTGTTCATTGAGCGTACATTCCAGGAACCGAAAGAATAGTTAATCCTTTAGTCGTTTGCGTGGTCGTCGTTTTTGATCCGTCCAATCCGAGGCTTTTGTTCCAGGTTTCTTGACATGGAGTGGCTTTTACAAGGACAAGTTGTCAGCACATCGCTTAACCCCATTCAGGGGAAGTTGTCCAATGGGGATTATTGTGGACAATATTGTTATTATAATGCATGTTAATTCTTCTATTCTGTGTGCAAAGAAATACGGCTAATGATTACGAATTGGAGATGTCTCGCAAACACAGCACTATTCAGACTTTATTACATCTTCCAATCTTGAAAGTAGTCACTCCTTCCTCATTTGACTTTGTTGACAGCAATTTTCTAATATAATGTTTGTATCCCAACGAGAATAAGGTGCACGAAGGACACGACTTCGAAACATTCCAAGGCTAGCAGCAACAACAACGAAAACAAATACTCAACCATCCTGATTTGTGTTAAGTGGCCACTGGTATCTCAAGCATTTTTATTGGTTTATTCTGTGTATTCTGCGGAGAGCTATGCAGGAATTTTTCATTTGATGGCAAAGGGGAAAAAGTACCAAAGGCAATGTCACTTAGCAAAATGAAAAAGGTTTCAGAACAGAGAACTCCCCGATGTAAGGGAGTAAAGTCGCTAACGATGATGATTAAGGGAGTTGGAAATCAGATTATGTAGTAAACGTATTAGGCGATGTAACCGAATATCATTCGTCGGGATATTGGCATGTGATTCTGGTCGGAAATATGCAAAGGAAAGAGCCTTCCATTGACGACCATTAAATTTAATACGAGATAAGATTACGGCATGCCGGAGAGGATGTTCAAAGTAATTGATGAGAGTATGGTTGACGGTCGCCAGACGACGAGTAGATTATAGAAAGTAAAATGAATGAAATGTTATGGCACAATGCCCATATCAGTGTAATAAAATTTAGGAATTCAGGTAGAAGTTAACAAAAATTTTGTAGGGCGTAAAATATTATTTGCTCATTAAGACGTTCTGTTCTTGAACAAAATTATGGATCTAGGGACGCGGGAGCGCCCGCCAAAGAAAGACGAAAAAAATTTAAAAAAAAATGGGGAAAGTGACCAAGACTACATTTACGCGACACGAAAAAAAATTTCCGCCAAAAAAAACTCATCAGCCGCAAAAAGGATTGATACGAACATAACTCCGCCAAAGTACTCGTAGCTTTGCGCCTCGCTCTAGGGTATGCATACTGAACCCTGATTAAATTAATTTATTTATTTTAACGCTAATTGGCGATGCACTTAGCGATGCATTTTATGAACGCCGCCATTGGTCGGGTTGCACTGGTACAGTCAGTTACAAGTGTGCCGGCGAGTGTTTTCGCCAGGTACTGTGTGGACCTCCGGCGCGACCGTCACCAATTCCCATTGCGCTCATTACACAAGGTCGACCAAAGGAGGGTCCTTAAATCATATGGCGTCGATCTCTGACAAAAGAGTGTAGTGCGCTAGGTAGGTCGTTTGGGGAGTTGCGCTCCATTGCCCAGAACAGGGTACGATGGCACGCAGGAGTGGTTGATGCGCTATACTCCACTAGGGGTTAAGACAAAGTTGCATTATTATACGGAATCCGAAGTCTACTTGCGTGCTCCCCAATTGGACTGTGGAACTGTGCCGCAAGGAGTAGCAATTTGCCTAAAGCTGGGACCGCTAATTAACCTTTGCCAGGCTACAATGTAATATAATACCCAGTCAAGGGTTGGCTAGTGGCAGAGACGGATTGTGCATTTTAATCGCTTTCATCACCTTCGTTTTGAAGCTGAAAATTTCCATCGCTTAAAAAAAAAAACTTAAGTACAAACATGACACTAGTCTACCTCTTGTCATAAGTATGTCATCATCATCATCAAACTTGAAAAAACACAACCTGATTATATTTGCGCCTTTCAGAAGGTAAGGATCACTTTTTATAAGAAAAATGATGTCTGCCACCAAACCGTTTTCTTCTCGTCTTTGTGTAGGGAAAGGTAAGTGCTCTCAAAGTACACAGAGAATTAAGTCGGAAACATAAACCGCTGAGTGTTCTGCCACCCACCTTGTTCCTTCTCATTAAAACACCCAGCTGAATATAATGCTGCGAACTGTGTGTACAGCAATACTTAAAAAGGACGAAATCCGTTTAGTGTAACCTTAACGAGATACTTTCCTTTCCAAGAATACAAATATTGTCACCTTCAAAACGGATAACTTAAGCTCCAGGATACAAATCTTTAATTTGAGAGGCACTTAATTTAGATTGTGCGTGTATATGCACGCGAATTCGTCAAATTTCGATTAGTCGGAGGAAGAAAAGCATGAATATTACAAGGAATGAAAGTTTTATGAACAAAAATCCCAATAAATCAATGAGCACGTGATACTGTCGGATATGTTCGTATATCATACTTGGGGGCTGAACAACACGAATAAAACTTCGAAAGATGATGTTAGGGCCCATAGGCGCTTGGCCTATCCCAACGCACACACAAATCAGATTTATCGACGATATCCAAAGAAATCGAAAGAAATTGGGAAGAGTCTACACCAGATTCAGTTACTAATGCGTAAAATCTTTCCTAAGGGAGCATTCACAAAACAACACTCCGCCTGCAGGCTGTTGGTGAAAGCTATAGAGAATCATTGTTATTAGATTTTCCTTTTTGCCAGACATAAGCCCAAGGATAGATTTAGATTTTTTTTTCATGTGGTAAATACGCTAAACAAGATAGCTAGTGAGATGAGAAAATCTATAATTACTGTTTCATGGGGGTGTTTGTGAACTGTGACTCCGACATATTGTTGCGAGGAAAATTATCCTTTTAATTTATTCCTGGCAAAAGTTGAATGATAGGGGCAATGTTTTTCATATTAAAGTGAATATTAAAGGCAAAATTGTTTAGACAATTTTTTGAAAATTTCTGGTTTCAGTATTAAAACTTCCTTTTGCCAGGCATTCCATAAAAATGCATTTTGTTGAGCTATAAGTTTTTCCAACTATCACTTTGAAACTAACCAAACAAATAACCGACACTAAGGTTCCACCAAGTTTGTTGCACTCCACGGATCTTAATGAAGATTATACCTTCTCGGCTTGGCTTGAGGGATTCAAAATTCATTTTCTGTGTGCTTATACGTCTGACGTATTGTTGGTGTGTAGAAAAACCCTATTTCATTCTTCCTATGATTCCAGACATACCTCACTTACATTCCATGCAATTATCATGTCGAAATGCACAGAAGATTTGAATACCTTAACGCACGTGATGTTTGGGGATGCACCACGACAGCATTTCGACATCACAAAGCATTCATACGGAACGGTCTCGAAAGATGAGAGAACGGACTATGCACAATGTCTTTTAGATGCCGACACCAAGGTAAGATCATAGTAAAACTTGCTTCTCTCCTAATGGAAGCCGACATGACAGTGTGGGAGAATGTTTCAGAAGGATAATACTTTTTGAGATGACGAAGCCAAAAAGCATGAATAGGAAAATGTGAAAACTTTTGGGTTATGTATTAAGTTTTTTTTTGTTTGGAATTATATTTCTGTTAGATGAGCCAAATGTTAAAGATATACGAGTAGTAATGTTGAGAAATCTCATCATTCGTTCCTTATTTGTTGAGCTTGCATTAGGGAGAGCACTAGACATATTATTGGCTATTGCTTTTGACTTAAGTTAGAAATGTATTCCATAATTAGTATTTTTAGAAGACGTTAAATTCTGTATATTAAGCGTCTCTATGCTAAGCTTTTTGCAAATTATATGATACGCCATGTACCTGTAACCGATAAAAAAAATCAGCCGGTTTTTATCGTTTTTGGAAATTTTCCTTTCAGTACTTTTACGCCTAAACTCGATTTTTAACTCTTCGATCACAACTGATCAAACAATCAAAAATTCAGCCATAGGGAGTAAAGAGGGTACTACTTAAGCAGACTCAAACAACATAGAAGCATCTCCCCCTCCCCCTGATTCCTGTTAATTCAATGTGGTACATAGGGTACTAGCCACGCCGACTTTCCTGTTCGCCGCCATCGCCTTCAACTGACTCCACGATAGCTTATTGAGTTACCCTCGACCACAAATGATCTTCTCCAGGTATTTCGTCCAACGCGACGACTCTTGCTTCGGTTTCCCTTTGGGCTCCAATCGAGGGCCTGTTAACGAAAGTTTTCCGGCCCTTTTCAAAGTGTGTGACCCAGGCATCGCCACTTTCGCCTTTTTATGGAGGTGTCTATCCTGTCCTGGCCAGTAATGAACAGGAGGTCGTCGTAAGAAATGACATCCGGTCAGCGTATGTGTAGGATGCACCGTACACACTGGTTCACGAAAGTCTGCAATCTACTTGTTATCGCTTTGGTCACCTTCCAAGTTGAACAGTCATATATAGGAGCACAGATTTTACATTGGTATCGAAGATCCTGAGTTTGTTGCGTCTGGAAATGTTGTTGTTTTGCCAGAAAAGAGTCAAACTGAAAAAAGCTGCCCGAGCCTTGTTGATGCGAGACTGTACATCAGCATCCGTTCCACCATCTGCTGTAACTACGCTTCCGAGGTAGCAGAAATTGTCCACTTTTTCGACCGTCTGCCCCGAAACACAAATTTCGCTCTGTCTTTCTGGATCCAAGCTCGAGTACTTAGTTTTGGCAGCATTGATTTTAAACCCCGTATTTCGAATTTTGCGGTCCAGGGCATCGGTCATTTCAACTAGATGATCCGACCTATTTGAACGAAGACAAATCTCGTCAGCGTAATCCTGCGAAATCAACTTTGGCTGTGTTCGAAACATTTTCTGCTTGTAGTGAAGATGAGTTCAAATGTCCAAAGTTGTTGTTGAGGACCTCAATGAAGTGCTCTCTCCGCCATCGCAGTTGCTTTTCATCAGTGACCAGTAGGGACCCGTCTTTATCTTTCACGGGATTTTCAGTTACAAAAAATTTGCCCGTTAATGACTTGATAAGTTTGTAAAGGGTTCCACTGCTACCACGGTAAGCCGCTTCCTCTGCCTTCTCCGCTAATGCGTTGATGTTTTTGTGATTGCCTCTCGCTTCGTGGCACGCCTTTCTAAAAAGAACGGTATTCAGGTCTAAGTTGATCTTTGACTGCGTCGTCAGTAGCTGAGGTAATTCGTTCTTCAACTCTCTCGTGACCATGTAGAGTCAATGATGAATGGTCTTTTGCCGCGTTCCAATCTGCTCATTAAAGTTTCGCCACACAAAATAAATGCTATCATCAATTGTAGGAGTCTCATAATTTATGGTGCATTAATTATTAAAGAGAGGGTGGCTCTGTTAAGGGTGACCAGAGAGTTCAGCTCTTGATAGTATTTTTCTGCTATTTCCGATGGCACTGTCGCCGGCTTAAGGGCCATTATGGCGGCCTAGCTATCCGGGAATATTGCGACGTCCTTTGTTGTAACCGTGATGCGCCTCAACATCCGGCAGGCCTCCCAAATTGCTAGCACTTCCGCCTGAAATACATTAGCAAAATCAGTGAGGCGGAACGAATTAGAGACTGCAAGGTATTGAGTGAAGAACCTTGAACCAACTCCACAAGGCATTTTCGAGCCATCGGTGAAAATCCTCAGGTCATATTCCGACATCACATCTTCGTCACACCATTCCACCCTAGTTGGATAGCCAGCAGCAAAGTGTTTCTTGAAGTCTGTTTCGATTACGATATAGTCCGTTGGTAGCATATCGTGCACCACACCCTCCAGGGTGGACAGAATGTTACTATGCCCACATGATTTCGCTGTCTTATTTATAGGTCGAGGAGGAGTAAGTGGAAAATAACATAAAATGCGCCACCTGGGTAAGACCTGAGCACCTGTGACTCCGATGAATGCAGTCCTCTGCACCTTTCACACCATTTCAATATTAGCCGGTTTTTTTTCACAGTAGAGCCGGATAAGCCGCAAAAAAACGATCGAGTACAATAGCGAAACGAAAACGGCGCATGTCTTGCTGAGAGCGTGTTTTGGTTTAGTTAAGCATTCAAACGTCAAATCAAAGTTCAAAAGGAAACTTAAATTTTTAGTGCAGATATGATACAATCGGACAAACTTCCTTTAGGCAGAAGAATCACTTTGCATGTTTACAATTCCATATAATTACACAAACCGAACTTTATATTGACAGGAAATGAATTTTGTGTGCTTCCCAAACGTAAACTGCCCGAAAACTTCGACACCTGCGCCGCCTGCATTTCAAATCGCAGACTACTTATCAGAGTAGAATTCTTGCACTAACCTTATATCCAGAGCAGCTCAGATCGATTTGTTACTAATTGAGTGGCCTTAACCTCCTCTGTTCTGCAAAAACGCGCCTATTATATTTCCTACTCACCGCTGGCCACCAGACCAGCGACTCGTATGTGAGTATCGGTCGCACAACCGCAGTGTACAGCCACATGAACTTTTTTTGTTAGAGTCCCCAGTTTTTGCCGCAAGTTCTTCTGCAAGCATAGAGAGCTAAATTGTATACAGGCCTTCTTGATGCTTCGAGTCAAGAATCACTACCAGGCACTATAGATTGGTCCGAAAGATTTAGTGAGTGTCCGTTCAATTTTAGGAGCGGAAACTCCTCAATTTTTGTTTTTGTATTGAAAAGCACCAGTTTGGTTTTCTGTGGAGTCACACTAAGACCGTACTTTACCACTCAAGTGGTTGCTATCTTCAGGGTATTAATCATGAAGTCGCTTACCACGGGAAGAAATTTGCCTGAGATCAAAATGACAATATCGTCCGCATAGGCGACTATTTTAGCTCCCGACTTCTCTAGTTTTCTGAAGAGGCCGAGATACTTCGATAACTAAGACAAAGGTAAGCCACAACATCTCCCGTCTTGTCGCAGATAGCGGTTAAATGGGAGCAGAAGGTGCATATTGGCAATGTGCATCGTCCGAAACAGGTTTATGTCAACAAAAAGTCAGCTTAACTACATTAAATAATTGACGCGCTATGCCCCACTAGGGGTTAGGGCAAAAGAGTAAGGTTATTCCTCATACAAACTTGTGGCTTCAAAACGGCGCATAACTAGCGCTACTTGGGTTTCTTTTCTACGGTGGAGGAACAACTACATCAACCAACCCACTAACCAACCAAACGTTAAACGAAATACAAAGCTCGAAAAGCTGATATGATTCTTCCATATTAACACGTGATATACATAAAAACTGAAATCCTCACCGAAAATTTCTGACACATCAGCAGCGACGAAACTACCATAGATACTAGACTGTATTCTGTTTATGGTTGACCATTAACTATGTTACAGAACCATTAAGGAATCGTTCGTTTATTTACAGAGATGCGGCATATTTTACCATCGATTGCCCAATGACTACCGAAAATGCTGACAATGCCAGGAAATAAATAAAATACAGGAAAGATAATTATGGGATATTTATCGATGTTGAAGACCGGTACCATTCTATTGTCTTCATAGAAATATTGCTGATTTCTTTCGGAACGAACGAGAAAAACTCTATTTGATTTATGGCGAAGTGAATTGCTTTCAAATACTGAGGTCGACTCATTCGTCCGGGCGACGACCGCGTGTTTACTACCCTCATCGCGTTTTCTTTCCGGACCGTAATTAGTACAAAAATTGTGCAATATCGGAATATCAATCCTGCCTGAGCAGAGCATGCCGGAAAGGCCTTTTAATTAACTACAAAAATATTTAGAAATGGGTCGTACAACCTTCATGACGGTTTGTAGTAAAATAAGCATGAAAGTGTACATGCCTGGGCTCGGCGACTAAATGTGCCATCCTACCTAGTCCAAACTTGCCACAGCACATTTGCAGGGTAGCCCAACTTGATGTTTGAAGTCATCTTACCACCCTCATCGAATTTTTCGTTAAATAAAGTGTAAAATCAAAGGACTTTATGTCCTTTTCCGAAAAACAAATCCTGACTTGCGCAAGCTTGCCGGAAGTGGGTGGCAGGGTAGGTAATTAGGGCGTAAAAGTAAACTTATTTTTACACATTGCGCCTTACCTTCGATTTGACACCTTAGTTAGCGCAAACCTCGATGAGACTTTTTCGTCGATCTGAAACGTCACCTTTCGGCAAGCTTTCGCGAGTCAGTATTGGTTTTTCCAAAAGAGGACATAAAGTCCTTTGATTTGACACCTTACTTAGCGAAAAATGCGATAAGAGTAGTTCGTAAGCTGAAACGTCACCTTTGCGAGCTCTTGCCACCCACTTTCAGCAAGCTTTCGCGAGCCAGAATTGGTTTATCGGACAGACATCATCAAGACCCTTGCTTTGACTACTTATTTAGTGGGAAATTCGACGAGAGTAGTTCGACGACCTGAAACATCATCTTTGGGCTATCCTGTCAGTGTGTTGTTGCAAGTTTTGTCAAAACTGGATAGTATATTCGGTCGCCCTGCCCAGGCTTCTACACTTTTACATATTTTTATTACCAACCGACATGAGGGTTGTGCGGCAAAATTTTTAAATTTTTGTAATTCATTAGAAGGCCTTTTCGGCAGGCTCTGCTCAGGCAGGATTGTTATTGCGAGATTACACATATCAAATCTATGTACTAATTAAGTTCCGGAAAGAAAACGCGATGAGGATAGTAAACATGCGGCCGTCTTCCTTACTATATGTTATGGGATCCGAATCACATATTTCAGTTCATTAGTAGTAAGGAGATGAAACTGCAGCTTTTACCATTTGAATCGCTTTCGCTTCTCCCATATTTTCGGTTATTCTGTCAACCAGTCGTTTCTTTTACGGAATTTCAGTTTATGGTAACATGACTTGGCTGACTTATCTAGTCTTACAAATATTTTCTGTTTTTGCGTCATCTGCAGAGCTCAAGCATCGACTGAATGCTCATGAATGCTCATCAGTTCACCACAATTCACTTAACTTTATTCCTAAAGGTAGCTGGTTTCCATTTTATCTTTTGGCCATTCTGCATTTTGTGGATACTCTCTTAGTTTAGACCTTTCATGTCACTTTGCCTTTTGATCCAGCAATTCTCAGCTTTGCATATTCTAATTCCAAAGATATTTGCATGGAACAAATAAACAATATGTCCGTATAATAGGATCCTGGTCAATGAAGATAATCCTGAAACGGCATATGCAAATTGAATGCGCTCATGAACAAACTGCCGAAGTGACTACATTGTAACTCAGCAGATACAGCCAGGACTTAATCCGACCACATTACAGACAGGTACAGTACATCTAGTTCGTAAAACACGTATCCATATAATCTGAAATTGTGTGAATTGAATCTATAACACGTATTTCTATAGTACACGGAGACATACCAATATGGGGAAGGAAAATGTATTTCGTCATCATTTTCTATCATCATTTTCTAAAAAAGATATTAACGAGGATATGATTTTGCGGTTACAGATTTGGTAATCCTTCTTCATCAGATAAATACATAATAATTAATTTATCTGGCTGTCGTGGGACACTCCTGTAATGACCGATAACATGACACATTTACAGAATTTGAATGACTTTGTACGCATTCCTGTGCTATTTCTAACAAACGCGAAAGTCACCAGTCTTCAGTTTTATTTATTGTTTATCGAATATCTTATGACAGTGTAAAATGTTCAGCCTATTTCTGACACGATATATCTTTTCCTTGAGTCCATAAAAATAATGAAACATTTCACCGAAATGCCATTGGCATTTAAGGAAACACTCCATAAATAAGAAAGGACGAGCTTTAGAAGGTTGCATGTTCTCGTCAATTATCAAGGGATCTCATGGCACAATCAATCGGAAACATGCGAATATTCAAATAATATTGTGCCAAAATATAATAGTTGGGACGCTAAGCGACATAAATGGACGCCACCTTGCAAAATATGATAGCGAAATGCCGTTTGGTATTAATGTTGGTGGTCTCCATACATTCATTTTAAGAGATGGAGCCATCTTAGACCCCGCGGCAGAGCGGCTGTGCGGGCGAAAAACCGAAAAATTTGAGCCCTTATTTTTAATATTCTCCTCATAATTTTTAAACGGTGCCTGGGATCGAAAAACTTAACAGGATTTAAATTAAAGAGCGTCAAATTCTACATCCAATGCATTGCTGCAACCAAATTCCAACTTATTTGGTTTAGAAGTATAGTCAAAACCGTTAGTCGAAAAACGTCACATTTGAGACTTTGGAGGAAAATCACACTATTTTGCTTTTCAAGCTCACATATCTCTGAAACCCATGCTACAAATGGAAAAACTTATTAAACAAAAGTTGAAGACATTTTCGTTTCAAGTTTAATTAGCCCAGTACTTTTCAAATCGACCCGTTTTTAGCGTAGTTGTGATCGAAAATGCAGAAACTCGCCCAATGTAAGTAGGCAACATTCAATTGCCTACGGCAGATATGGGTAAATCAGGCAATCGTATTCCTGATATGCGATTATCGCAGGGCGCGGCGGAGAGGAAACCCCCGAAGAAGGGTATGGAGTTACTAGGCTTCGGTAAAGAAGTAGGCAATGTCTGATTGCCTAGCGTCGGGGACAGCAACTGGAAGAGGGGGAGGGAGTCATATTAGTTATACTTATTCCACTCTTATTTCTGAAATTTCACCCTTTACCTTCTAGAATTTAGCCTAATAAACACAAATTGTTCAAATACCAATAATTTTTGACAACCTGCAGTTATTATGGTGAGCGGAAAATTATGTGTGCCTATCACTTTAATTCTGTTCCCAATTACTTTAATAATACCAATATGTTGATGAATATGTACATACATGGCATTTACGAAATATGTACTAAATCGATTTCTTCTTTGTGTATAGAAAATGTACCATTCTCACTCCACCGTCCTAATTCACTCTTTTCGGACGCGTGTACTGTCTTCTTGTATATTTGTCCGTTCATCCAGTAAATTTGGATTCGTAGTAAAATATGCTGAGCAAGGAGTCCATTCTCAGTAAGTAGCCTCCCTTTTCAAAATGTTTCTTCTATGTCTATATGAAATGTTCAGCACACAAGACGCTAATAAAAATATTTCACAGAATAAAAGAAAATCCACAGTAGGTGAGAGTAAGTAGTTTCCACCCTTATCGAATTTCCCTGCGGTAATTTTGCGAAAGTTTGCCCGCTGATGTCGTGTGTGGCTGCCATCGACAGGGTCGTTGCAATTAACCGATGTCAGTCATTCGCATCCTACATTAGGTTGGTAGCGTAATTCGGTTAGATGATGAAGTCGACCCCGTAATGTCCTTACTAAAGACATTGACGTTTATTGGTTTTTGCTTTCATTGTCGCATTGACAAGTGGAGTTGAGTGATGATTTCGATGATAAAGGTACTAATAATTTGATTTGGATGCAACCTGATTTGGTAATTGGAGACGCATTGTATCAAGTTATTCTTGAAGCTCGCATTGTTACGCATTCCAGGAATATCGAATTGTCCGATAGGAAGCCCTATCAATAATGTATTGAATATTTCGGGAATTTAATATGTTTGTTTGGTAAATAAAATACTTAATAATAGAAATTTTGACTTGAAAATAGCGCACGAGTATTCGAGAGTAATGATACACAAATAAGATAATTTTCTGAAAAGCTGCCGCAGATGAATATGTAGTAGAGTAGTCCTTCTCAAGTTCACGAGCTTAGCAAAAACGGTCTGAATGAGGCAATTGCCTCTGGCGCAGGGAACGCTACACTGTAAATCGGCAGCGGGCCTCGCAATCGCAGAGGATGTGCTTAGAGATTTCGCTATCGCTCTCGCAAAAACGCCAATTGGGATCAGAGACATTACCCATTCCATACAAGTAACTCCTCGGGGTCGTGCGCCCTGAGAGGAGCCCGCAGATGATTCTCACTCTGCTTCTGCCGAAGCCCAGCAATTCCAGGGAGCGCTTGCAAGAATGACCTGAAATAAAAATTTCGATTGTCTCAGGCCAGGGAGGTTTTCTCAGTGTGCAGCGGTTTCTGAATGTTTCTGCTCCATTATATGTAGTTTTATCCTACATGAGAGATACCACTAAGGGATTCGGATGAACGGGCTCGCAGAAGCTTTCCTGGGTAGCTCGTCGGCAAATTCGGTACCCAATATGCCGACATCCCAACTAACAAATTCTTGAGAATTAAGCTCTTATGGACTGAAAAAAGCTCCCATGAGACCCTAGCAAGACTCCCCCCCACTCTCATAATGACACTTTTGCAATAAGATTTAAATTAGATCTCTATTATGAGAGTATTACTCTTGTAAAGTTTTACTCTAGCTTCAAGATCATATTTTGTCATCTTGTACTCTCATGAGAGTTCTGCTTGAAGAGTTACACTCTCATAAACATGTTCTTTCAACAGAGAGCCTTATAAGAGATTAAGTCAAAAACGTCTTATGGAGCAGTCAACAATAGCTTTGAACAGCTGATTTTCAATTGACAAACGAGCTGGGCCATTGCTCGAAAATTGACTATCGAAGCCATTTGTGGCCACTCGATGGCTCATCGTTTTATCGGTTACTCAACGTTGGCCACTAAACGCCATCCGCCCGTCTATGCACTAGTAATGGTTTCGAATTTCAAGAGTAGAACTCTTGTAATGGACGGTTTGGTGGGCAGCCGAAGATGCCCGCGTGGACAAAGCCGAAGGCCGCATAGAAGACCGTGAAGGTCAGGCTATGCCATCTGGCGAAGAAAAAGGATCCTCAACGATCCAAGCCTATGGCCTATGCTTGCGCTTAGTTCGAGAGACGAGGGTGTAGTTTTCGTCAGTCGTTGCCCCTATCCTTTACGTATTCATGAGAATTCGTAGGCCTGGTGAAGACAACACAATCTTGGGACGCAAAAATACGGAATAATAAAAAAAAATGAGGTGATAAGGATGGAATGGTTGGCGGACGGCTCAGCTGTCCTCGCGCTAGAATTGGAGTTCAGGCGTAACGGAAATATCGGCCTTCGGTTTAGTACCACCGACAGACTCTTCCTCACCAGGTGCTGCCATAGATCTGCCGGTGGAAGCAGCACAACCAGACAATAATACGGTTCATTACTCTCGGCTTGGCAAGGCTCTGGAAGAGTCTAATACGAAGCAAACTGTTAGTTAGAATGTCCGGGGACTTACACCAAACTACTGCTGAAGGTATTTTGAGTCCTTTGGTGGGGGAAAAGACATGTGTCTTTGCTCTATAGATATTATATCCGTTCATCTGTAGATAGTGTATCTGTTGCTCAGTAGGTGATGTTACCATTCATTAATAGATACTGCTCGATGGATACTGTATTCGTTGGTATAAATATAGTATATATTTGCTCAACAGATTTTATATCTGTTGCTCAACATAAACTGTATCTTTTTGTGAATGAATACTGCATCTCTTTCTAAATAGATGCTGTACTGTTGGTGAATAGATACCGCATCTGTTGCTCAGTAGATACTGTATCTGTTGGCCCATAGATACTGTTTCTGTGGTTCAGTAGATACTGTTTCTGCTGCCCAGTAAGTACTGTATCTGTTGCTCAGTAGATGCTGTATCTATTGGTCAATAGATACTTTAACTTTTGACCAATTGAGACTGTATCAGTTGGTGAATAGATACTGCATCTGTTGCTAATTAGGTGCTGAATCTGTTGGTCAATACATACTGTATCGATTGCTCAGTGAATTAATCGGAGCGATAAGGACTACATTTTTAAAAGAAAATTATAGACAACTTAAAAGCAAATGGATCAAAATTAAAATGGATTTGCATGGGACGGGCCTAAAGTGTCGATGAACATCATCGCTCTTTTTGTGTCATTTCTAAACGAATTTTCCATGAGCATTAAAAATGATGCATGTAAAAGACTAAGAAAATTCTAGCAACTAGCTATATAAAGCCATACACGATCCAGCACAACTATGACCGAACCGTTCGTGACAATTGCACGCGGCCAGCCGCAACCTCGACCGAACCACGGCCGACCCAAAATTTGATGCAATTTTACTTCAGTGAAAGTTTGGTCAAGGTTGTAGTTGATCGCGTGCACTGGTCACGAACGGTTCGGTTGTGTTTGTGCTCGATCCTTTGAGACATATTAGCTGAATATAGTTTAAATCTGAAATATTTAAATTATAATAGTCGGCAAATATTGAGAACGCCAATCAAAGACAAATCAATAAATCACTCAATCAGAAGACCCTTATCGATAAAGAGGGATAACAAGACCCTCATCCCGAAAGAGGCATGACAAGATGGGATCGATGACTTCTATTGAAATCCTTTTTTTCTTTTTAATAAAAGGCAAAAAATATACTCGGGTAATGTTAAAAAAAATACATTCGGAAATATTCTTCTTATATTCGCTCCCCACTAGCCCACCGCATCGCCTATTACAGAGCCGCAGAATATTTAATCGGCTTCCCTTAAAATCAGTCTAAGTCCTAGCGACCATTCTATGGCACCATGAAATAAATCCAGCACTATTCCTCTCGCAAAATCACTTTTAAAAGAATACATCGTCTTTAATCACAAGGACAGTTTAAGATACAACCCCCGCCGTCCACGAATTCTAGAGAGCACTTTATGTAATTCAACATCGGTGTAAGAGTACTGTATGTAAGTTCTGCATTCTTCACAGGACGATTTTTCACTTGGTTATATGTATACGCCTAAAACTACACGCTGGGCTCGTCAAAACTGATACATACGAGTATAGGATACGAAAATATTTACATTTACACCTCCTGCTGATCCCCTAAACGGTTTTCCCAGTTCACTACCGTGCATATGTGTATATCCTTCAATGCGCCCGTACGTGGTGTTACGGATTTATATGAAATTGTGTTTTTTAAAACCACATAAAAGAACATACTTTAGAAGAGGAATAGAATGTGGATGCCCACCCAGTGGAGCAGAGAAATGATGAAGCCTTGGCCTTTCCCCGCGAATATTCACCTGATAGGAATTTTGACGTTCCTTGTTTGCCTCAGCATGGTAGTGAGAAGGAGAAAGCACTATGGTTTCACAAAGTCAAAACAGGGAAAAACAATAATATCAACCAATTGTAAACAACATTTTCTTTTAAATATTGCTTAGGGGATGTATGTGAAAAGGAAGTGAAACGCATTTTTCATTGTTGATCCGAAAGTGAGAAACGAACGTGTCTTTGAAGTTTCAATTCGAGAGTTTAGTACGTAGGAGACATTTACTTGTGCCTCCGGGTTGTACTCAGTCTTAATAAATTCACTCAGTAGGAGTAGACATACAACAGGTAAGGGGTTTCATCAATTTATAGAAACGATGTCACGTGGCGGATACGGAAATCAGTTTTGTTCCATCAATTGATCTGAAATTAACTTTAAACTTCAAAAGAAGCTCTTTTTGGTCGTCGTCGTCGAAGGATAATTTCTTTGTAGATAATGGTATCCAATTGAATGGATGATATAGGCCCGTTTTCTCAATGTTTGGTTAACATGCCAGTTAGCTATACGGGACACTAAATTTAACCTTATTGTACGCAACGCTCAAAATATGATAATGCAGGCGAAAACTCAGTAGTAGTCAATGGAGATGTACTAGCAGAAGTAGACGAAGCCTACAAATCATAGCAATTCATCGAGGATGTATAGAGGAAATTGAATATCCATATATCACTGAATGATTCACATATACAATGGGACAAAAAAGTATTGGCACACGCAACTTTTTCCTTAAATCTCAAAAAATAAAAGGTGAATTGTTTTATACTATATTTATTTAAAAACTAATATCTAAATAATAATTTATGATGGCAATAGATTGAGCGAATTAAAAATGATATACGAATAATATTAAGAATTATGAATTTCAAGGGTCAAAAAAGTATTGGCACACTAAAGAACAAACAAGTAAATAAGTTCTTAACAAAATTTATTTACGATTAATATTTTGTTATCATACCATTTGCATCAATTACAGCCTGAAGCCTTCGTGGCATAGAGGATACAAGGTTTTGAGTTATCTCTACTCGAATTTGGTCCCATTCTTGTAAAATAACATCTTGTAGCTGTCGTTTCGAAGAAATTTTATCTTTTCGAAGAAATTTTATCTTTTTCAAGTCCAACAAGTACCACAAATATTCTATTCAATAACTTATGATATAATGAAGCCAGCGACTCGAAATTTCAGTCAAATGTTTGAAGTAGGATTAAGCTAGTTGGTATGGAAGATGGGCCAGATCCGACCCAAGAAACCCGTACCTCTCCTACAAATGAAACTTCAAATAAGCGATACCTTTTGATAGAATAAAGCCAGCGACTTAAAATTTTGGTCAAATGTTTGAAGTAGGATTGAATTAGTTTGTGTCAAAGATCGGCTAGATCCGACCCAAGGAACCCGTACCTCCCCTACAAATGAAGCTTCAAATAAGCGATAACTGTTGATAGACTGAAGCCAGCGACTTGAAATTTTAGTCAAATGTTTGAAGTAGGATTGAGTTAGTTGGTATCAAAGATGGCACATCTTGTAGCATGATCTAATTGGTTGGTGGCATTGATGGGCAAGATCCAACCCCTACCTACGCGGTTCATACGCGTCGAGTGTCCTATAGTCCGTTATTTGCTCTATTATGTAGTTAGATACCACCGATTTTGTGCGGTGGTCCGTCAATGTTGTTGCACTATATATTGTATGTGCAATGCCACCGCCGATTTATCCGTTGTTCGATTGTTCACTGCATTTATGTGTTCGTTATATCTAGTTTTTATTTGCCGTTTTGTTTGTCCCATGTATTTGGCTTCACAGTTACTACAGCTGATTTTATAAATCCCACCTTTTTCTTCTGCCGGTGTTTTGTTCTTCGTTGATCCAAGCAAACATTTCAGTTTGGAGTTGAACAGTAGTAGTATGGCCATTATTCATCTACATTGCATACATAAGAACTCAAACTCAGAAAACTAGTCATTCAGAGCCATTCTAAAAATCTGTAATCACTTACTCAGCACAAACATGTCTAATTAACTGAAACATTCCATACAAGCGTAAACTTCAGCACGCAATGCGGTTTCCAATAGAGAAATTGCTAGATAATTCAATTCTATAACTTAGCCGAAGCAATCCACAATGTCTGACAACGCCGCTAGTTCAACAGGTCGACCGTCCCGAAGGACTTTCCATTCGCCGAACTCAATCAATTCAAAGTGGCTGATGCCGAGAATGTATGGAACATCAAATCAGATCATCATTCACCCGTAAACAACCCCCCTCCCCCCCTCTTGGTCAATAGTATGGTCATCATACATGACCCCGAATCTCGTCTAGCCCCAAGATCCTTCTCTCTTGTGATTTGGAGCCATCCACCTCACCGACAACGACGACGACCGAGCTAATTGTAAGGTATAGAAAAGCAACCATACCTCCAATTCAATACCGCACTAAGATCAAACTACCCAAATCCCATTTTGAACTCTATCGGCTAGAATTGGGAAAATTCCTGGGGCTCGTTGCACGGATACACCACAACTTGTTGCTTCCTTATTTGTGCGCCCATATCATGGAATACTCGTAGCAGCGGCAACAAGTGGTAACTTAATTTCCCCGAGCTCTTATCTGAGGCCGTATTTTGTCGATGTGTTGATGAGATCTATTGTCTGTACCAACACAATAATAGCGGATTATATATTGCGCAGGACTTCACCCCTTGAGGTGACGATATCTTTCGAATTCGCCGTAAAAGCTTTGGTTGTATTTCTGATGTCAAGGTGGGTTATTTTTAAATTAAAGGCCTGGATGTCTTCAATTCCCGCCAGTTTGTCAGTGAAATGTGAACACGGAGAAGGACTACATACATTTTCTGGAAATTTTTCCTTGTACGTTACGAACTCGGAAACGTCTTTTGTGGACAAAAAAAAAACACCAAAGTGACAAGCTCGTGGACATTATAATTAAATTCAGGCGACGTGAATTTTTAATATCAGAAACTTTGATGTTTTGAATAAAACTGTGGGAGGCACTTCACACGGAATTGTCAATGAATCTTTTTTCGTTCAATGTGCGTGACTTATTTTGGAATTTTATTAAGAAGCTTAACTTACTAATTACTAATTTCCTGTTTTTTTAATATTTAAATTACTTGTAATATATATTAAATTAATGAAATGAAATAATTATGAAAGCTGTTTGTAAAGACTGAAGGAAAAACTCGCCACTGTATAACGAAAGATGTTGGCACCCGTTGAACTGAATTCTTACCAGTTATGCATATCTCGCTGAGAGAAAAGTCACTTCCTTCACACAGTCGCGAAAGCGAAGTTCAAAATCTACAAGACAATCGTTCGCCCTGCTATGCAGTGGGTGCGAGTCTTGGAAATCATCGGAAAAAGTATAAATGCCTTTGAATGGAGGGTGAATCATTGGAGTTACGCGACTGACTGACTCTACAATCATACCAGTAAATCTTTCTGAATTTTTTCCCGCATAAGTGCATAACCAACTTTTTTTAAGAATGAAGTGGAGGGGGCCACTACTAATCCAAGTCAATGACTTAGCCTAGCTATCCACTACCACGAAAAATGATCAGCATTTAAGGCAATTTTATTCATTGTCCCTGGTTTCGTCCACACTATGGATTGTACTCATCGGCAATACCAACCACCTGGCCTAGTCAAGCTGCTTTCCCGATGAAATTAAAGGAGCTCCTGATAAGTACAATCCATCGTGAGAATGAAACCAGGGACAGAGGATAGAATTTGTTCAAATGCTGATCATATTTCGTGGACGAGGTGGAAAATAGGCGTGGTTAATGCCCTATGTCCCACAAGGGGTTAACAGAAACCAGAGAGAGAGAGAGATTTCGTGGTAGTGGATAGCTAATAGCCCCCATATACTATGCGACCCGTCGCCAGATCGATGTGATGATATTGTGATCGTCAGATCGATCGCACGGTGTATGCACCTATCGTTGGTGATTTTTTTACAGTTCCATATAATTCTGATCGTCAGATGTTTTGTTACGATCCATCGTCATATCGATCTGACGACAGATCGCATAGTATGTGGCTTGTGTAAGCTAAGTCATTGACTTGGACTAGCAGTGACCAACTCCACTATATTCTTAACCATACCATGAGTTGAACGGAATATTTTACGAACCAGAGGCCTCCAGATTCATCAACATACGAAGGCTGCAGTGGGCGGGGAACACCCAGCGAATGGATAACCATCAAATCCCCAAGAAGACAAAAAGGAGATGTGCAACGGCAAGAGAAATCCCAGAAGACCAAAAAAATCAATGGGAGGCGGTCGTCCCTGAAGACAGTGAAACAAGAAAGCTGTTTTGAGTGGCAAACTGGAAGCAGCAGTGGACCAAGACTTATGGAGGCGAAGCCATACAGGTATCCCCCGGCGTATTAAGTAATCAAGTAAGTAAAAAGTTGTATGCCAATTACCTCAAAACGAAGCGAAATTTGCACTCCACCGAGTCCTTAAAATAACATGGTTTTAACCTGAAAAGTAACAACAACAAAAGGCAAATTTAAACAGTTCCAATTAGACGAGTAACCCTTTTGCTATGCAACATTCGTGCGTATTTCATTATTTCATCAAAAGCATTGAAATGTGTCGGATTTCATTCATGAAACTTTTCTAATTAGAAGTTGAGCACAAAACTTGGTCGGCTTGAGGCCAATTTCAAATTTCCGAATGCAAATGTATTAACAATCTAAAGATACATCTCTACGTGATTGGGAGTATACGAGTATGTGTAAGCATGAGTATATGATCGAAACTCCAGTGTGAGAGACATACATAAATCACTCAAAATGTATTCTTGAAATACTCGTACCACTAGCAATAAAAGACAGACAGTCAGACAAGTTGAGTAATCCTCTTCCAGATTATCATTCTTTTCTTGTGATTTTGTGTGTTGTTTTCTTGTTTTTTAATCTTATAAGCTTCTTACAGACTATTTCAGTCCGGTTCAGCCCTTGACGTTTACCATGATTTTAATTCATTTTAATTTCCCGAAATTCTTTAAAAAACTTTTTCAACTTACTTTTGCTGGCATCTGATATTTCCTTTGGTTTTGTTTTTTTTTTTTGATCCTGTAGAAGACGTTGTATTTTTATAATTGATTAGACTGTTGTTAACATAATTGAAAAATGTGCTTAGCTAGGGTACTACGAAAAATGTTCATGTTGGAAAAGTAATTCCATTTGCATATTGAAATTGAAAATTACAATTGTTACTGTAAAGTTCCGTGCAGCATTACTACACAGTCAGGCAGCCATTAATGCACTTTCGTCTCATAAGCTTCTATCGTGAATGGTCAAAGGCTGTTTTGTGATTATTCAGTGTACTGGAAACACCAACCAGGTCACTTTATACTGTGTTCATCGCGACCTTTTGAGAAACTCGTCAGGCAGGACCCATCCTCAAATCTAACGACCGGATCCCAATATTTTCATTTTCAACTAAAATTTTTATTATAACATTAATTATAATATTTTGCGATATTAGTTGGACCTCATCCAGAAAGCTGGCTAGGCATTGACCTATCAATTAAAGACAAATCTATCAGGATTGGATAAATTCAAGGAAATGAATAAATTAATCCTTCCGGTAGTAGTAGTCGGAATGGCGCAACGGTTAGCACGTTCACCTTCTACGCACTGGGCCCCGGTTCGATTCCTACTGAATGCGATAGTTTTCGATAAAAAAAGGGGATTTTCGTGTCGGACTATGAACGTGTTGCTGATCACATACCTCTTCACAAGACCGTCACGATCTAGAAAATGAGATGATGCTAACTCATCTCAAAGTCATGGTTCAAATTGGACTGTTGCGCCAGTTATTTATTTTGTTTTAAATTAATCCTTCCAGTTCAAGTAGCGCTACCCGTGTGGGTACTACTCAATTGCCCAAACCCATTGTGGGGCATAGCGCGTCCACTGTTCACGTTCTGTTGGCATAAACTAGTTTCGGAGAATGCAGCACTTTCTCCAAACTGGTCGAGCGGTGTGGAGAAGAGTTTGCTCGCCTTGGCAGACGGCTCAACATCATCCTGCTCTGGATGCCTGGTCATTGAGGAAAACGAAAAAGCCGACGAGATGGTCAGGAGGAGAGATCATGAGAGCTTTCTACTCTCTTGCGGAATCTGTTTGTATTTCACTGAGGACTGTTAAGATCAAGATCTCCTCTCACTACCTCAATGTTGCGGATTCCTACCGGCGGAATCTGCCCACCTGCGCCGTATCATGGAAGATATGGCCCTCCTATGACAGAGAGAAAACATCTGAGCTATTGACCAAGTCCCGTAGAGATGTCGCCAGGATCACGGCGGTCATTACAGGACATTTGACTATCGGAGAACATGGAATAAAGCTTGGCATCCCTTATAATCCACATTGCCGGAGCTGCGGGCACTCACTCACTCACTTCCTCTGCGAATGCCCGGCCCTTGCTAGGGCTAGATATCGAGCATTGGGTGAGACCTTTCTTACTGACCTGGGGTATGTATCGGAGGTGAAGATCGGTGAGCTGCTATACTTCCTGAACTCCTCCGGTTGGATCTAGGCATCCTTGCAACCCCTGTTAGTTAAACCATCTTCTAATAACCGATTTTGCCGAGGTTTGTGGTTACAAAACGGAGAATTAGCACTAATTGGGCTCTGTCAAGTTGTGCTTCAGCCAACACTTATACATACATACATACCGGATCACTGCAGCGTTTTTCAGGCAGAGGTCTCGGCGATTGCAGAGGTTTTGGCATGGCTGGGACGCCACATTGCAGCCTGTAGAGATATCACTATATACACCGATAACCACGCTGCGATAAGATCCATCGACTCCGTTTTCACCTCATCTAAGTTGGCAGAAGAGTGCCGCTCGTCCCTCTTTGAGTGGGAAAGTCTTCAACAATTTGTTGTGCTGGATTCATGTCCCATAGTGGTTTTGCTGGCAATTGGAAAGCCGATGAGTTGGCTCGTGTAGGGACTAGGGAGATCGTGATGGAGCCTCACGAAATTGGAATGCCAATATCCGCTTGCAAAAAGAAGATATTGGAGGATGCGGTTGGCAGGGCTAATACAATATGGGGTGGGGGCCAGTAGCACCTGCCAAGTGACCAAATGGATATGGCTTGAATCGATCCTGGCCTATCATCCAAACTTCGATCAATGGATACAAGGCATATTAGCGTTCTGGTGGGAGTTATCGCTGGGCATTTTCTGATCGGCGAGCACGATAAAGACTCCAACTTCCTTACAATGACTTTTGTAGAAGTTGCAATAACGAGGATGAGGAGGAAAGTACTTCCCACCTTCTTTGTGCCTGTCCAGCCTTGGCGGTAAGGAGGAAAAAGATTCTTGGGTCTTTCTTCTTCGAAGATTTGGAAGACTTGAACGACATGGATTTCAACAAGCTATTTCGTTTAATTATCTGTTCCGGCTGGTTCAATAATTAATCTTGTCTATGCAGGTTGGCAAATACCGTGGGTATCACGACGGACCCATCTGTGGTTTAAGTGAGCTATAACACTTCATGGCAGTCCATCTAACCTAACTTTTCTTAACTTGTCATAATATGCGGCTAAATGGGAAGGAGGTATATGCTAGCAACATGCATAGTCCAAAACCATGTTATGCTAACGGAACGTAAACTAAGCCTCTTAGGAATAATTGACGCGCTATGTCCCACTAGAAGTTAGGTCAAATAGTATAACTCTTTTATTGTAATAAGTTTAATGTTGAATCGGAAGACGTCAACTTCACATTATCCGTAGGCGAAAGTCGCGCCGGAAATAATATATACTTGCGATACCATTCAACTTCGCTTCCTTTCGTTCCTGGGCTCAGTGGAAATCTCTTATATTTACATAATGTTGAGAATTCAACAAACAACCTCACTTTTATCGATATAATGCGGATGGTCATTTTAAGGACGACGATGGCGACGACTAATGTACAATGATAATACTGTTGTGTGTTGTATCCTCTCCCCTGCTCTGTCCACGACATTTTATCGATTTATCTTTCAGGATTTCTTAAACGCAATGGAATTGTCTGTCGCTGGGCACCCGATAATGTAAATAAACTGGAAAAAATCCTTATAATTTTCCTACCATCACTTTCCTGTTTCACTAAGTGTATTTTACAGCGGGTGAAGAGGTTCGGCAAACATTAGGCAACAAACACTCGTATATGGGTATCAGCGTCTAAATAAGTTCCAAAGTGTGCACACCCGAGACGACAAAATGCCTGCCACTTCAGCACTACGAGTCCTTGCTGGGGATTGTTCGGGCCTAAATTAAGTTTGTCCAATATTTCAGCAGAGGTGCCTCTTCGTCGTCTTTGCCGACATTTTGATGAGGGTGCAAAGTAATTGTGAAATGCTGAATGAAGTATAGGAGTGTACTCTACTTGCCTTGAATGTTAAATGAGGTATTTTTTCAGTTTCGAAAAAGAGCCAGACAACATGAATTTCTTTTCAATTTTTTACTGACCTTGTGAGGGAGATTAATTGAGAATGCTGTATGTATAATGTGAAGGCGGGTATTTTTGGGTTTTGAGAGTGTATTGAAAATATCCGCAAGATGCTAAGGTGCGTTTTGATTCAAAAAGTTTGAAAACTTTAGTCGAGAATGTGTTGTGGGAGGTTAATCCTAAACTTCAGCGATATGCGTAGGCAAAGACGATTTCGTTACTTTCTTCCTGATGAAACTAATAAGCAATAAATCGTAGGACCTCGGCAAACCATATATCATGATGAAGACATCTATGCGTTCATTATAAGAACCTGGATGAAAGTCATCATGACCATTGTTTTAGATGCAGGATAAATGTCACCTGTGCCCTTCATTATGAAAGTGGCCTAAGCAAACAATTTTCTCAAAATAAATTTATAATTGATTTCGTTTTATATTTTCGTATATTACCATAATCTGCAATATTTTAAAACTTAGAAAAACTAATCCGTTAAATTGTCGATTGTTTTTTCGTTGAACACAATTCAATTCACGCTAACTGTGACCGTGGCGTAAGTAGATACAATATTTAGACGAAATTACGAATGAGAAACAAAAATAAAATTGTACATACTTTAGTTTGCATTGTATTTCCATTAATTACCTTAGTCCGACGCAATATTTTTACAAATTTAATAAATTGTTTGATTGATTTTTCTTTAACAAAAAATCATTTCACTTCTATTTTGATATTGAGTTAAGCCACAGTTTTAAAGTTATTAATACTAACGAATTAATAACTTTCCAATGATTTTTTTCGACAAATTTTAAGTGTAAGGGCTAAATATTAGATTGACTGAGTGTTTATTTTAGAGCTCTAGCTGGCGTAGTTTTCCAAATCTTCATCATCGTGGCGCAGCAGTCCGACGTCGGACTCTGGTCGCCTGGATCGTTTTCCTCCAATTATCTCAGTCACGTAACCGCGTCCTCCAATCTTGGAAGCCCAGTAGTTGCTCGGCGTCCACATTTACTGAGCTCTCCCAACGAGCTCTCGGTCTTCCTCATCGACTCGTCGTCCGTTCATTATGATTTCACTGGATGCGTCATCCATCTTGGTCGTAAACTGCTCCGAAAATTCGTCGAAGGACTTTTCTTTTGAATGTATCTAGCACGTTTTCGGGAGCTTGGGTTATGGTGCAGGTTTTCCAGCCAGCTTCGTGTTTCTATGCAATGCTTCTATTTCATTATGGGGAGGACCGAGCAGAGAGTCTCATTCGCTAGCTGTATCCATCACTTGATTTCGTCAGTTTCATTGGCGTCGTTTGACAGTTTGCTACCCAGGTATGTGAAGTCGTCTACGATGCTGAGGTCTCCTATGTTGAAGGTACTAGGTTGAAGAGCGTCTTCAAACCAGTATGTGTTTCAAAACGATCAATCAACCTATTTTGGATCCTGACCTGTGAGATGGAGTTAGTCGTCGTCATCTTTGTCAGTAGTACTAGTTTTGCTCGTATACCAAATTGCAGCATGATGTTATACAGTGTACCACGATCGATACTGTCGTATGCTTGCTTAAAATCGACAAGATTTGAACACATGAACGTTGTATTCCCAGCACTTTTGTAGGATTGGTTTAATCGTAAAAACTTGATCGGTTGTGGGGCGACCAGGTCTAAAATTCGCCAATGATTCGGCGTACGCTTTTACTATATTCTCCAGAATTTTCGACAGTATTTTGTAGAAAGTACAGACTAGTGAAATGTTCTGTAATTCTTACATGGCAATTTATCTTCCTTTTTGTGGATGGGACAGATGATGCTCTTGCATTAATCCTCTGAGATCACCTCATACTCCCAGGTTCGCAGAAGTAGTTAATGTATTGCCTTTAATAAACGCATTCCACCAGATTTTAGTAGTTCAGCTGGAATCTTGTCTGCACCCGGCGCTTTATTCGGTTTGAGTGGCTGCAAGGCGAGATCCACTTCTTCAACTGCGGGGGTTGTATATTGGCGCCATGATCAATCATATTGTCAACGATTAAGATAGCGGCTTCTTGTATGGGGACGTGGCATGTAGGATTAAGAAGTTCTTCTTGATTCTTGATTGGTGCACTGAAGAGATCCTACACCGATAGTTTGTCTCTACCAAGTGATGGTCGGAATCGCAATTTGCTCCCCGGCATGATTGGACATACAAAACACTTGAAGCCCATCTCTTGCAAATGAGGACGTGGTCAATTTTGTTGACGGTGCGTGTATCCGGAGATTTTCAGGTTTATTCATGAGTGCATTAGTGCGGGAAGCACGATGAGTTTACGACAAGATTCTTACTGTATGTTAAGTCGGTTAGTCGTTGACCGTTGTCATTGCATTTCTCGTGAAGGCTGTGCCCTCCAGTAGTTTCCCGGTTCCAACTCTCGTTTCCAATTGAATTGAATTGGAACCTCCGAGCAATATTTCGACGTCGTTTATTGGAAGTGAGTCGAACAATTTCCCCAAGCGGTCTTAAAACACGTCTTTCACTGCGTCTTCCTTCGCTTCATTGGGGGCGTGCACGTTGATGAGCCAGTAGTTAAAAAATCGAGTCTTAGGCCCGTTTTCTCAATGTCCAGTTAAAATTTAACCTCGAGATAAAATTTGTTGTTGTTGTTGTTTTCCCTGTAAAATTTGACAGATGGGTACGTTCAATGTCTGTTTAACTGGAGTTTAAATTTTAATCAGACATTGAGAAAACGGGCCTTAATGTGAATGGCACAACCTTTCATTGCTGGATTTGAAGTAAATAACGTGTGGTCTTAGGTGCTTATTGACTCCAAACTCCGTGTGTCCGTGTTGCCTAGACAATTTGTTTGCTCGATTGCAGTGTTGCTAATTTTGTATTTCTTATTTCTACCCAATATGTACTGAGTTCCTTTATTTTCCGATCTGCATAAATTATTTGTTATCAGCAATATTGTGTTTAATAGCTCAATAGTGCCAATCTTATCGTTTTATCTCCCATTTATCTGTGTATACTCGTATGTGTAGACAAATGTCATCAAAATCAATTTAAAAGTACATGCTCTATTACGATAACGTTAATTTTGCATGTAGCGAAGAACAATCTATAGGAAATCGATAAGATAAGAGCCTTTGTGATTCTATAATTGAAATGAAACAGTTAGATTCTGTTATCCCGCTAGAATAGAATGGGAGATAGATTTAATATAAAATAATTCGTGACAATTTAGAGAATAAAAATAAAATCCTTTTTTATACCTGACGTGTGCCCATCTTTTTTAGAGAATTTTATTATTTTATAAATACATAGTTTAAATTTTCATAACAGGCAGGTTATCCTACAGATGACCTATACCTTCGCAAAGACGAGCTCTTTCTACAGGCTATTGTCGATGGACAACGACAACCAATACCATTCTTGAGAAATGAAGAAAACAATAAAACCTTTGTCAATATTTTATACAGAACATTTGGATCGACCAAAAACCGAGTCTTCTTCTATTGGATGCCAGGCCACAAGGGCATTGAAGGGAACGAGGATTTGGATGAACTCGCTATACAAGGATCATTCAGTCGCTTTAATAGATCTGAGCCTTACTGTGGCTTTGGGCTGACCTCGACCATACTGCGCATTATAGAGTGGCTTACACCATTACGTCATAAGCACTGGGATAACCTTTCAGGGCTGCGTCAATCAGATACTCAAATGAGTAGAACTCATCTAAGACTTCTAGTCGGGTACTTATCTGGCCACCACCTGTTCAGACATCAGCTCAACAAGGTGCGTCTGTCCAGCGATACTGAATGAATTCCCTGCCTGGAGGACATGCAAACGACCAAACGCATCTTGTGCGAATGTCCCGCCATCGCGCGTTATAGGCTATCACTCCTCGGGCAGGCTTCTATCAGCACTGCAGGGGTTAGGTTGATTCCTGCTAAAGACATACTGTCGTTTATTAGAACGGACGGTCTTTTGATTTAATGGGGTACGGCATAGTAGACCTTTTATGATCGCAGTGCCTTTCTGCTGGGTCATCATCATCATCGTGGCGCGACAGCCCGACGTCGGGCCTTGGCCGCCTGGATCGTTGTCCTCCAATTATCTCGGTCACGTGATCGCGTCCTCAAATTTTCGAAGCCCAGTAGCTGAGCGGTGTCCACACATACTGAGCTCTCCCAACGAGATTTCGGTCGTCTAGGCAGTCCCGCTCCGTCGACTCGCCTTCATCTTTTCTTCGCTTTATTCTTACGGCTGTTAAGTAAAAAAACTAAATTTGCTGCAATTATAATGAATGGAGAAACACCGAAGCAGTGAGTTAAAGGTTCGTATCTCTAGGCACACGATCGACGCACATTTTTTGCGATTAGCGGTCAAGCCATCGACCATTGTTTTTTGTTTTGTATGTACTTTTTCGATCGTCGCCTGGGATCGACGAAGCTTAAGTCCCGACGCAGAGCAATGGATAAAGATTGAAATGGTTCACAAACAGTTTAAATATTGTTTCGGAACATTTGTTTACAATTCGAACTAGGCATTAAGGGTCACACTTCCTTTGACGATACTTCCCCATAGCCTATCTTTTCAGCTTGTTATATAAGGCGTCCCAATCTCTACTTTCAGGAAGTACGGAATAGTTCTGAGGTTGAAGAAGTCGTTTCTAAAGAATATAGAATGTGTTGTGTTAACCTACACTAGACTAGATAAAAGAGCCAAAATCCCACCTTTTGTCCTTACCAAAATCTCTGGTATCGAATATTTGGACCTCCTCTAAAACAAAATCCTAGCTAAGTCCCTGAGTGGTAAGTAAGGAATATTCCATAGAATACATCACTCCTTATTCAGCTAATGACCTAAAAACAATAGAGGCTGTCAAAACGACAAAACTTGCTGTGGTAGATCAGATGTGGTTCAAAAAGTCTGCATGTACTGCGATGATCACGTGCGGGGGAAATATTGCTTGAAAACAAAGATCTAGCTGATGGAGCTTAAGATGAAGATGAAGATAAATTCATATATTGTAGCAAAAGCTATCGAACAGCTAAAAACTTCCAGGCAATAAAAATTATCGTCCAAACATCAATATACGAGTGCATAAGACTGCAGCTTTTTACACCTGATACTAACAATTGATGTGCAGTATGTCACCCGATGTCTTAATTTTACATAAACTCAAAAATGATTGATGAAATGACGAATTAACGCACATCAAAAATCAGTTCATCTGGCTTCAGTGAACAAGGTGTCTTTCCTCTTCAAGTTTTGAAGAGATTTTCAAATGTTGCATTTCCCTTCCTTTTTTCTCTGTCATTCTAATTTTTCTGACTTCTGACGTCGTTTAATTGCTCTACTATCACCATTCTTTTGCATTAGGCGCTTTTTCTGAAAGCACCCTGACGTTGAGAAACTTGAAATTTACATTGAATCCAAATCGCAACCTACTATTCAATTATACAAAATTGATAAATGAATTAAAAATTAAAGAGTACGTACAGAGTACCCTAAAGTCACAAATAAAGTAGGTGGCATTTCCCTGATTTCCCGATGGATCCTGTTAAACCATATACACGACTCTGTCCTCGAAAGGGAAAGCAAAAACAAGCTTCGTGGGATTGTTTATCAAAAATATCTTCATTTCACCCGGAAGGGACTAAAGTACCACCCCGGCAGGAAATTTCATCTTACACGAAGATCCTTATTTTTATAGATGTAATAAACTCCCACTTGGGATATGGTCACATGGTTGAATGTTTATGTTCAACATCTTTGTTCTGTTGGAATCAATTGTATAAGAGTTACCATACAATTCAAGGGGTTGAATTATTCAGAAGATGGTTGCTTGCTAATTGGCCAATTGGGGTAAGTCACACAATCCAGGTGATATGTGTAGTCAATGTATTTTATTAATGAACTGGTGGGAATTGTAGTACTTTGTATTGTATTTGTATCGAAATATCATTAAATTAAATTAAATGTACCTGTTTTATCAATATCAACAGGAACTAGGAAAAGTAGATTGTGTATCTTTTAATAAGCCCAACTGGAAAATAACGTATGTAATAATTAGTGTAACCTTCATAAGCACGAGTGGGGTGCAGGTGCACCCTTTACTTATGTTTCTTAGGATATCTTCTGACTAAGTGTCACCATACACTGTCGAATTCGAACCCGAGCACGAACCTGGTACAAATGTCATCTGACACATACATACACTTCACATAGGTGTGAAGAAAACCGGTCCACTTGTACTAGGTTTGTGCTCGAGTTCGGCAGTATATGACAATAAGATTTAAAATTTCTATAGCTCAGAATAGAAAAAATAAAGGGAATAAAAAAGAAGGTTTCTTAAATATACTTTTTATGTCGTAGAAAATGTTTGAAATAAATTGCTATATACTGTAACAAGTTATCGTTAATTTTATTCATTTTGGTACCGTGAATCTCGAAGTTTGCTGTACAAGTAGTACCCGACTGTAGATTTGACAAAAAAAAAACAGAAATATTTTTATAATTTTGATAGCTAATTTTGATCTAAGAATGTCACGATTTCTTAATTTCGGTTTCATCTTTAGATGAATTTTAAAAATATAAACTTAAATTTTTTGGCTTAGACATTTGTTTTCTTTTATACAAAAATAGTTGTGGGGTGCATTTGCAGCGTAGTTACAGCGGATGCTGATGTACTGTCTCGTATCAATAAGGCTCGGGCGGCTTTTTCCAGTTTGACTCTTTTCTGGCAAATCAGTGCGTCTATATGGCTATTCAACTTGGAAGGTGCCAAAGGCGGTAACAATTATTTGCAATAATTTAAAAACTCTCATGAAACTGTGTCTACGGCTCATCCTTCACATACGCTGGCCGGAGGTCATTTCTAACGACAACCTCTTATTCATTACTGGCCAGGACAGGATAGACACCTCAATTAAAAGGCGAAAGTGGCAATGGATAGGTCACACACTTCAAAACGGGCCGAAACAGGCCCTCGATTGGAACCCACAGCGAACCGTCAAGTCCCGGACGACCTAGAAACACCTGGAGAAGATGACTTGAGGTCGAGGGTAACTCAAAAGGCAAATCGTGGAGCAATTGAAGCCGATGGCTGCGAACAGGACTAGGTGGAAAGTGAGCGTAGCTAATGTCACCCACAAGGAGTTAACAGGAACCATGGAGACAGAGAGTATCCTGATAAATCGACAGGAGCAATACATTCCAGAATATGGCAACTACTTATGCAGTCTGGCTGAAATCGATACTTTGTGGTGGAATATCATTGTAACGGACAACACAAAAACCCGATCGATCGATCGAATGAGTTTGAATGCCTTTCACTGTCGTTCGATTAATCGATCGATCACCGCTGATCAAGGCTGTAAATTATTTTATCCCGCATATTTAGTGCCTTATAAATAAGCAAAAATGGCAACCTTGTCTTCTTAATCGAAAACAACTAGGTCCAAACTAAATTAAGAACCAATGTTTCGTAATTAAATATATATATTATATATAGCATTTTAAAATACAAATTCAAATATTATATTACAACTAATGTACCTAACATCTCAATGACTAAAATTTCAAACATCGTCGTGCTTTCGGCGATTCACGATACCAAAATCTACCTTCTCGTGAAGCTCGCTTGTCCGGTTCCGTAAACAAAATGCTAAATGAAAAATTCAAATCTAAACTAGACCATTTTTCCATATCATTATAAAGGGAATTACCTATTCTCTCCAGAAGAACTTTTTTATACTTTCGTCTAACCTCCAAGTTATGCTGTATAAAGAGATTCTTATTATCCGGTTCGGTAAAGTCCAAAAATCCCACGCCATCGGGAAGTGATATATTTTTCAGTTTCAGATCGTCGTCGGCTGTACTAGATATATATTTTGTTGACCACCTTTTCGCAGATTTTAATTTAAACCAATCCAAGGTATACATTAGGTATAATAAAGCTGACCAGGCGAATGCCACGGCACTGAGTGTATACGATGAAATAGGATCGACCATAACTGTGCAGGTATTGTCGTCGGCTTGTTGCGATCGTTGCAGTATGGACAGTCTACAAATGTGGGTATGTTTATATATATGCCACTTTTAAAAAGGTCACAATTTAAAAGAAAAAAAAGAATACACAAGAATACAAAGTGAGTCGGCTAACCAACATCAGCAAACATATCCTTTAGTATCAGTGTAATTAAGAATGACAGGTAGGCAAAATTGTTAATTGATTATGAATGTACTTTTATAAATTGTTGTTTGTTTGTTGAATTGTTGCTTTTACTTTTTTCGTTTATTTATGTACATATTAATGACTGAGTCTAATTAAGCTTCTTTTTCTTTTTAACTGAATACTTCATAAATGAATTGAATATCCATTAATTCCGCTACTATTGTATTTGAAACTTTTAAAACTAGAGATATGAAAACTTCTTAAAGGCATTTCGTGCGTATATCTACAGTCTATTCCATAAGAAAGGAGGCGCGAGTATTTCGATAGTTATCAAAATATTTATTCCAATTCTTTTTTACAGTCTAATACAAGTAAAAAGCTTCGGCGTAATCAATTAGTAAACAGTGTAGTCACCTTCAGCGTAGAGATTCGCCTGGCACCTTCGAGGCATGCTGTCGACGAGGTTTTTAGCGTAGCTTGTTGGAAGAGAACGCCAAATCTTTCCAATTTCCCGAGAAAGCTGCTTCAAATTATGAACAGACTTTCCCGCTCTTCATAATGGCCCAGACTTTTCGATAGGGTTTGCGTCAGGAGATTGGGAGGGTCCGTCCAAGTTGTTGATGCCATTTTCCACCTTCCAGGCGCGGCAGAGGCGGCTTCGATGCTTCGGGTCGTTGTCTTCTTGAAGGACTCAATTTCTGTCATCAGGTCCAAACTGCCGACTTCAAAAGGATTCATTTGTAAGAGTCAAGCATTTTCACTGCATTCAAATTCTGCGTGAAAAGCCGCAAGCAACCAAATCCCCGCTCTGAGAATCACCCCCAAACGTTTACTTTTACCGGATGTTTGACAGTGAGCTGAACGAAATCGGTACTGCTTCCCAACCAGGCACGCTTCTCTGGAACCCACGTCCAAAAAGTCGCTTCATCTGAGAAAACAGTTTTCGACCAATCGCGATCCTTGTTTTCCTCCACCCAGTTTAGGCGTTTTTCCATGTGGGTTGCGCTGAGAAGAGGTTTCGAGCTTGTAGAACGGTATGGCAGCTTGGCTTCATGTAAACGTCGCCTTATCGTGTTGAGGCTGACATTAATTCCCTTCCTGGTTTGACCTTAGCTTCGCGTAGGCGCAGAGTGGGATGGCTCCTGAACATCTGCACTATCACTTTGTCGTGTTCGCTAGACGTCGCTCTTGTTTTCCCACGTTCAGAAAAATCATCAATATTTTTTGTCTCTCTGTACCTTTTCACCCACGTCTCAGTGAACTTCTTTGACTTTTTAATAACTTTAGCTGCCACGGAATATGATAATTTTGGTCCTTTTGCATGCGTCCACTAAAAGACAGCCTCAAAGCGCTTCACGTACGTGAAACTCATTTCGATAGACGACTGCTCACTTTGACGAGCAACACAGAGGTATGTAAATAAGTAGCCGCGTCGTAGCCGACCGATTGTACGATGCTGCAAAGAAACAAAAAAAAAATGAATATTTTTAATTCTACTATTAAAAACGCCGCCTTCTTTACTGTGGAACAAACTGTATATCGTATCGACTTTGTTAGTTGAATTTCCTTCAGGTGTCTATAACGAGCTGAAAACAGTCTCTTGGCTGGCTAGACATCTGCTTTATTGCATTCTGGGGACTGCTCAAGTAGACATTTTTTTTGCCTTTCGCCAGCCGATTGGGTTGCTGTTTTTTTGTACCTCCCTCCGGCGCTTGGAGGATTGAAGATTTTACCCAATAAGCTGACGTTTTCGAAGGGCGAATTCTTACCGCCCACAACCAAGGTGTAGTGCTTTCGCTTCTCAGAGGAACTAAGATCTGGGTTTTGTTTCATTCAGCACTGAAGACTGCCAACTCGCAGAACCACTTTCAAGTAACTAACGGGTTAATTACTCGGTAGTACTACTCGGTAATTTTCAGTTAAAAGGTATAGGGCCTCAGGAAAAAATTTAGGTGTATACTTTCCACCATACCCCATATGTGTAATTTTTTTTTATATCTGTTCTTCGTTAGCTAATAAACACAACACAATTTCCTTCCCTCTAGAATACATAAAGTATAACTCCTAATTTGATATCAGTGGTAACTGATATAATATCGGATAAAATAACAAGTAATTTACAGTAAAACTAACGGTTATTCCCGATGCCCTTACTGGTGAAATAACGCAGCCTTCCGAGATGCAGGATGTACTGCATCTACTGCATAAACGCTGCACCAAAGGAGTCCCCATATAATAGCCAAAAGTATATTGCCAAATAACAGAGAAACTACAAGTCCTACGAGGAAAATTGATTTTTCGATAACTTTCATTTGGGATAATTGAGAAGTGTGTAGATAAAATACAATAGTTGCATAGGTCATCATCATCATCGTGGCGCGACAGCCCGACGTCGGGCCTTGGCCGCCTGGATCATTGTCCTCCAATTATCTCGGTCACGTGGCCGCGTCCTTCAATTCTGGGAGCCCAGCAGCTGCGCGGCGTCCACACCTACTGAGCTCTCCCAACGAGATCTCGGTCGTCCTCGCAGTCTCGCTCCGTCGACTCGTTCTGCATTCATTACTCTCTTAGGCATGCGATCATCGTCCATTCTTTGTACATGCCCTGCCCATTGAAGTCGTTGTAGTTTGACGATTTTCGAAACTTCCAGCTCATCGTACATTTCATACAACTCATACTTGTACCGGATGCGCCATCCATCTCGATCGCAAACAGCCCCGAAAATTCGCCGTAGAACCTTACGTTCAAAAATGTCTAGCATGTTTTCGGAGGCTTGAGTTAGGGTTTATGCTTCGCAGCCATAGTATAGCACTGGTCGTATAATGGTTTTGTACACGCGGAGCTTCGTGTTTCTATGCACATGCTTCGATTTCATTACGGGGAGAACCGAGAAAAAAGTCTGTATCCGTCGCTTGATTTCGTCAGATTCGTTGGTGTCCCTTTACAAGTTGAAACCCAGGTAAATGAAGTTGTTCACGAACTCGATGTTGAGGTCCCCCACATTGATGCTTGGTTGTGCAGGTGTCCTTGTCACCGATTGCATCATTATTTTAGTTTTACCCTCGTTTATACGTAATCCAACTTCCTTTGCAGCGGTATCGAGCGTATGCAGAAGTTCTTCTGCGTCAGCCAATCTTCAGGACATGATGTTGATGTCGTCGGCGTACGCTGCTAATTGTGTGCATAGATAATGGCAAAAATAATGTTCTTTTCTGACTTTATATGTAACTGATCTTCAGTCAGTTTTTTGCCATTATCTAGGCACATCTCACCTATCTGGAGACGCCCGTGAGGATGGAGCCGGAGGTAGCATAGTGACTGTGAAGGTCGGGCCGTGCCATCTGGTAAAGAAATAGGCCCCTCAACAAGCTAATCAGCAGCCTATGTTTGCTGTCGATCAGTTCGAGAGACGTGGGCGGGGTTTTCGCCGCTCGTTGCCCCTGTCCTTTACTATACGTATTACCAAAAATGCATAAGCCTGGGGAAGACAAAACAAACATGGGAGGCAAAAATGGGTAAATGATAAAAAAATGAAGCGATAAGGATGGAGTGGTTAGCGGATGGCGCAGATTCCCTCGTGCTCGCATAGGGGTCCAGGCGTAATGGGACCCTCGGCCTCTGGTTTCGTACCACCGACAGATCCTTATTCATCAGGTGCTGCCATAGCCCGCGGGTGGAAGCAGCACTACCAGACTATAATGTGGTTCATTACATTAGTTCATAATATATTGATTGTGACATGGAAGCATCTTATCGCTGGGGGTCATCCTGAAAATTTTTCAAAATTATCAGGTTGGATATCAGGATTTTCATTAGGCTAGCAAAAGTGGAAACAAGCCGATTGAAAATGTTTTCGAGTGCCATAATTGTGGTGGCTGATTGATGTATAGAGTTTTTGAGTAGCTTCTGAAATTTTTTTATTCGTTTGTACTTTCTGTAATTGAATTCGAATTTTTGCGTTGATTTCGTATGCTTCAAACATATATACAGGGTGCAGTAGAAAGAAGGCTTTGTGCAAAATTTCAGCTCGATAGCTTCAAAACTAATTTGCATAGAACCAGACGGACAGATAGACAGACGGACACAACTAAATCATCTCGTCGTACTGTCCAAGAATATACGTACGAGTATACCTATAGTTTATATGGTCGGAGATAATTCCTTCTGTACATTGCATACTTCATGACAAAGTTAATATACACTGTCACATTCGTGGAGGGTAGGTATAGCAAAAGTACTGAAGAACTTCCGATCTCAAACCCTCAGGCTGCTGAAGTATTCGTGTATTTGCTTGGTGAGGTACGCTTTTAAAGTGAGAATATCCAAATCCAATAAAGATAACAATCATGACTTACATAAGGCACAGTTTAACTGTAAATCCGCATTTTTATAGTTTCCGGAGTAGATAATTTTTAATAAAAATAAATATATAACACAAAAATTAATTTTTGTTATATTTTTTGAAGCCCTTTTATTAGTCCAAATGCCTAATTCAACATTTCAGCCTATTTTAGCTGCCAAAAACTCAAACTCAATTTTCTCAATCGTTAATACCTAAGCTAACACTTTTATAGCTTATTTTAGATGCGTAAAAGGTAACTTTATCGAGCCGAAAATTCCAAAGTCTAATTATTACTACGAGCAGTTTAATACCATTCCCCCGACAAAACGAAATTGCATGACATCAGCCTTATATTACAATAGTACCGTTCCCTTTGTTGTGATTACCACACACATTCTTCACAACCCACATTTTCGTGTCTTCAAGTCTCATCATACCCCTATACTCAATATATCCTTGCTAGTCTTACAAAATTGAACTCAGTCGAAAGCTAAGAAACGAAAACCACCTCTCCAACCAAATCTCACATTTCCCGAGAGTGTCTATAGCATTCGGTGTGAAAGTCCTTCGAAACGCTTATAATGATTATCATCATGATGTCGTCTCAAGGCCAAATTGGAATAAAATTACCCTCGTAAACCAAATGAGAAGGCACAAATGCCCAATAAAATTAGTTGAACCTTTAAGGATGAAACCGAAGTAAATTCAAGTGGTATTTTGGATGACTACTTTATTCAGAAGAAAAAGAAAGTCGTTGCGACTGGTTTTAAGTAGTTCTTTCGAATGTTTTTTACGTCAGGGTGGTGGGTGGAAAGGCTCAACCTAGTTCAGGTTATTGTCTTGAGATTTTTTTGGAATTTCTCTTATACGAGTATATTTGGAATAGGCACTGTAGTTAGTGAGCACTTCAGGAGCTTAAATCCTATCAATCATTCGAAAAATTACGTTAATTAATGTACATAATGTATAACCTAAACCATCATTACAATTTTCAGTAAGGGTTCCGCCATGTGAAGATCTTTTCAAACAACTTTCAGACTCCCGTATACATGGCAACAAACTCACTTTAATTTTATTTTCCTTAATTGAGTCATAACAAATTAAATTAAAAACAAGATTTAGCTGTTCAAAGCAAATAATAATGATATGGGATACACGATACGAACAAATTTTCATACCTACATATTCGTGTAGAATTATTACATCTATTTCTGGCTGGTAGTCGTTTCAAATACTCAACAGATTTTGAATCTGTATTCCAGCCTTACAGCTGACATAGAGTTACGCTCTCATCAGCTTCATACAATTTTAACAAGGCCTACAGCCCGATTCCATTACAGGCTCTTTAAAATTCTCATCAGTCCTATAATGATACCCAAATCCCAGGACATACATTCCATTAGAGGGTGGGCATGGTAATCTCGTATACCATTTTTAAGACAGCTCTGATACCATATCATCAAACACGGCACAAGCACATTCCGCTCGGCTGAATCCTTAAAAGCCCTACCTATGGAGTAAACTGTAATTTATTGCTGATGTTCATGTAAGACACAGTGTCATGGTATGCCTATATAAGTGATAGAGGATGTACGGAGGCATGAGCCACCCATTCAATCCCCCACGCAACCCATTACAAATCTTTCATTCAATTCGAAAGCATAATAATTCTCCATCTAGCCCGGGGATTCTTACTTTCTTGACATGTATCCTTTCGACTGCTGTCAGGATTACTAGACTAGAAACGGCGCGACGACTTACGCCTGATAGACTTTACATACACACGCCAGCCGACACGTCGAACAATTGAAACGTGCCGGGAATTTTCCAACTAGTCGGGTTGATCCTGCTTCACGCCGAAATTGGTGGCTGAACCTGGTTCGTTAGTATTCAGGTTGGCAGCGTTTCGTTTGTTCTGATTCATAAGTGAAGCTGTTTGAATCAATTGATTGCAAAATGAGAATCAACGAATAATGTTGTCTTTTTTCTAGTGGGTCGGTGAAGTGATTGGCTAAGTGGAAGTGGCAATTTCAGGTGGAATTGAAACAATTATAGTCCGAACAGGTTAAGTTTGTAACCGAGAATATTTAATGTAATCAAACGAAGAGGTTTCTTAAACCTACTCAGAAATGTTCGCATTAAATTTGTGTTTTTCTTTTTTTTTTAATTGTGTATGGAATGCAGTGTAAATAAGAGTTTCAAATTCTTCAAGCACGCCACTTGACGATTTATATAACTTTCTTCCGTCGCCGTTTCTTCACACCGAACCGACCCGTTTCACAACGGCCAAAAGCTGCCGAACCCCTTCAATGCAAGAAGGAAAGTGTGTTTGTACGACAACGACTCATCATCCATCGATTGTCAGTGCAAGTCTCATAAATGAACCTCAATGGGAGCCTGTCCTTACACTATCTTCGGACCATTTAGCAATCGTGATAAGGCTTGACAAACCGACACCTCACTTTTTTCAACCAAAATAAGGCTGATTGGAACGGCTTCACCTCTCACACCAACGTTAAATTCCTCGCTCTGCCGACGCTAACCGACGTACGTAAGGCCGAATCCAACATTAGGAAAGTCCTAAATAAAGTGACTACGAAATTCGTTCCTGCGGGACAGATTCCGAAAATTCGGTCCAACTCTCCAACCTCAACCGCCAGCTTGGCAGATGAGAGAGATAACATCAGAAGTGTAAATCCTTACGACCCCAGAATTCACAAGATGAACTGCGAGATCCATAGACAAGTAGCCGCACAGAGGAGATCACAATGGAGCACTCATCTAAATAAATACAATCTGACTACAGGTTTGAGCAAGCAATGTTCGAGTGTTCGTGCCCTTTCTAGTCCACCAAAACAGAAAGGGAACGTCGCCATTCAATTCGGCGATAACACAATAAGCGACTCTACTCACTGCGCAAGTCGTTTCAATAAACAATTTATTGAACACCCAATACCTGACAGACTTAAGCGCATAATCCGTAAGAAGATCCACAACCGAACTGCAGACAACATACCTGTTTTAACCACGGACAAATTAGTTGCAGCTCTAAGGAACCTAATGCATCTCACTGGAAATGCTCAAATATCTCGATTTGCCAGCTATCGATTATCTGACGGCTACTTTCAATCTATCCTTTTCCTCGCTGATCATTCTTGAAATCTGGAAGAACGGGAGAGTGAACCCGATTTTGGAACCTGGGAAATAAGCAACACTCAGCGAATCCTTTAATCCTGTAACTCTCTTGTCACCAGTTACCGAAACGCTTGAAACTCGCTAAAATGTGATCCAGCTATGGTTACCTTGAAGAACTTAACTCGTTCTTTGTAATTAAGAACCTAACCGTCTCGGCGTCGAAATCCTCGGCAACCCTATTTACTAGCTGGTCGAAGGAAGTCAGGATGTAACTTGGGATCTCGATTGGCAATCATTCAATTCCCACCTTAAGCCATCCTACAATTCTTGGAGTCACTCTGGAGAGCGTGGCCACATCATCACCCCATGCCTCAACCGTGTGTGACAGGAAGCGTAGTGGGAATAAGATCCTCAAAGACCAGGCCGGTAGCGCCTGAGGCAAGGACAAAGAAACTACACTAGTCACGTATAAAGCAGTCGGAAGATCAGTGGCGGACTATGCGGCTCCTGCGTATTCACAGAATCTCTGTGACACGCAAGCGTGCCAAAATACCGCTCTCCGTAGTGTCACCGGCTGTCTCCTGATGTCACTTCAGGACCATCTACATCAGCAAACCAAGATAATGCCTTTATGGGACAACAGCAAGCTTCTTGCCAAACAATATCCGGTGGGCTGTTACCGGAGGGAGTACCAAAAGTTCAACCACATGGACAAGACGCCGGCCGCCGCCAAGACATGTTAGGCGTGACTTGAGGGACTTAGAAAGAGATGTCCAGATGTACAAAAGGGTAGGTATCCTTTGATAGCGACGGACACAGATCAGCCATCGCATCCCTGATGTATGGAATCGATCGCGGGCTTAGGTCCAAATCAAGTACTCTCGCCCATACCACCAACAATATCTCTGGATGAGGAAAGGCTTCCGAGAGCAACGAGAACGACACCCGCCCAACTCGGTCAGACTGGTGTTCACGATTGAATTCCTATTCATCCCGCATTAACCAGGACGTCTCAAACATCTGTCCTGCTTATAATGGAGCACCCCATGATGTGGATCACATCTTCCATTGCCCAGCTGCATGCACACACCTGACTCCCAGATTGTTGTGGGAGAACCCTATAGAAGCAGTTAATTTTCTATCCCTCAACACCGGGGATGACGACGAACCGTAAGCATATAACAAACCAACACACTGAAATTCCGACCATTGCATATATACATATGTATATTATATAACCAAACTTGATGAAAAAAGTACACTATTTTAATTTGCTACCAATCATGAATATTAATGACATAATACAACTTAGTAGCATTCGAAAATAGATTTTATCTTGATCATCATTATCTTTTGCACTTACAAATTATCAATCTTATCTGATCATCGATCTAATCGGTTGAAAAATCGACATTTTGAATAATTTGACAACATTTCAATTCCATTGTCTTATTTCGTATATATGTAGTGTTTAAAGGGAGTTTCACTTTACTTCGCCGGCTTCTTCGATAAACATCAGCATGAAACTTGCATTTAGTGTCCTTTTGGTAGCCTTCTTTGTTTTCTTCATAGCAGGGCAACAAGAAGTAGAGGCCAGCTTCGCTGACTTTATGAGTTCCTTGGTAAGTCGCTTGGTCTATACCTATGTTCGTTATATGTATTGTACTATACGAATTTTTTCGTTAACGAGTAATTACATTACCTTGATTTTTAGGCAAGTCTTGGCGATAAACTAAAAGAAGTTGCTGGCGATATTGGACGTGCCATCGATACAGTTGGGTCTTTGCTTTAATTGGTATACAATAAAATTTTGCAAATTTAAGTACATAAGTTATTTTTTATTTATTTAGGAACGTCCCACACATCCCATCCATAATTGGTATTACAGTAAACCACTGCTAGGAGACCGGTAACTCAGTAGGTTGATACGTCAGTCTGATGTTTCAGCATACCGGTTATTCACACGTTCCCGTCTTGTCGTGACACTGGATGTTTGTGTTGCCTTACTCCTTTCATACTTCACCTCACTCTTGGAAACTACTCTTTATTAGGGATGTCAAAAACTGGAGGGTTAATTCGAGAAACCGGTACTTACTTTTTATATCGGTTTATTCTTCCGTCCGGTTATAATGGGAATTAGAGTCTATCTTTCATTCATTCGCTGTTGGTTAAACCTGGCGCAAATTGCATCGCGCTCACGTGTTTTCTGTCAAACGGATTGGATCGTTGCGTTAACAGCAAATATGCGACTTTTGGTAACAATGTGATAGTTATTTTTCCATTGCGGATATCACGGTTTCTTAATTTCAGTTTTGTCTCTGGATTATTTTTCAAAATATAGAATTAAACTGTTTTGTCCAAAATATTTGTTGTCCTTTATATAATACAAAAAAATTGGAGTACATTTATAGCCCACTTGATCTTTTACGTAATTTTTGGAGGTCGGTCCTATGAAAGGTAAAATTTGTTTGGAAACGGTTAATCCAAGCGAAAAATTTTCGTGACATACTGGAAGAATTTGAGCAGTTCAGCACCACTTTTTCCGTATCTTCAATAGTTTCCAAGATACTCTCACAGAAAAACGAAGATTTGCCGCTTTCCAGTTTGTTTTTATACCCTTCACGGATGTGATAGAGTATATTAAGTTTGTCATGACGTTTGCAACGCACAGTATGACGAGACGAGTCGATTAAGCTTTGTCCGTCTGGTTCTATGCAAACTAGTCGCTCAGTTTTAATCATTTTATCATGCTGAAACTTTGTACAAAGCCTTCTTTCTATTGAACGCAGTAAATATGTTGGAACCAATGGAATCGGACTTCTACGTCATATAGCTGCCATTGGAACGACCGGTCCGAAAATTCGTCTTTGTGAGAAAAACTTTTTTATTTCTAAATATATCTTTTTCAAATTCCATATGATCAATACTATCTTTAGCTAAATCATTTTCCCGAATTTGGTTGAAATTGGGCTACTCTATCATATAGCTGTCATAGGAACAACCATTCCAAAAGCAAGTTTTTGCTAGAAAAAACTTTTTTATTTCTGAAAATATCTTTACGAAATTTCACATTATTAAATCTTATTAACTGCGATATACCCTGCACGCGAAACGTGAAGGGTATCATACCTGACAGCGATGTCACTGGTGTTTCACTCCACGGCTTGAAAAGCTCCTCGATTAAATTCTTCGCTCAAAAGTTCGTCAAAGTGCTCCCGCATCCCGCTAGAGATTGCTTAGTCTTCAACCAGCAGCTATCCTTGGCCTCGTGTACAGTGCGGCCAGGAACGAAACCTATATGCCTTGAAAATACACTCTCTTTTCGGCATATGACTTTCGAATCCTTAATTCTTAATCTTAAACTGAGTCCTAAATAATTACAGCTGATGTAAAGAAAAAATATGGGATGAAAAATTCGTCATTCACCCTTCAATTTGCAAATATAAAATTCAATTCACAAACCTGACGATCACTACATTTATGGTCACTTTAAAACCTCATTTAACCTCGACGTCCAATCAGGGGTCCCACTGTCGAAGTTTGTGAGCTTTTGAGGTTCCATCTTCACTTCAGTGTTTCACGCACAGAGGGCTTTACCGACTCCGGCCAAATTTTGCTTTGCTCTTTTTTTTATTCTTAAATCCTTGTTGAGTACCTCATCCGTGTAGGGTAAGATCTCCCATTCCTGTTTATTGAGGTGACAACGTTGTTTTGTCTTAGGTTGCTTTTGTATCGTGGGTAATACGACAAAAGAACACCCTTCAGAATTACGGGAATAAGGATTTTATTTCCGATCTCCAATCCAGGTTTCCCGAACGTCTTTCAGCTTTTCGTGTAGGCACTGACCTTCTGTAGCTCTTTTTTTTTTAACAAGCCGGGTTCGTGGCGTTCTTCGCCCTGCTTGACACGTTGGTCAAGGCGGAAAGGAAATTACCTCCTAGAGGCGTTTACACCTGTAAAGTGGCTCCGCCTTCCAGAAACCTAGGAACAGGATATCAACGGGGAAGGCAACTTCCAACCCAAAATTTTTACTATTGCTTATAACTTTCACTTGGCCGTCGTAGCTCCTTTTCCGTTCTTGGAACAAACATGTTAAGTTTTGGAAATCTGATAGTTCAAGAGAGGAGTGGAGGGCAAAAGACCTCTTCCATTGTTTCCCCGTGGGCGCCCTCTGGTACGGCTAACCAAGCCAACTAAGTTTTGTAATTCAAAACATTTGGTTGAGGCACATAACGATGATCATTCTGAATGGCTGATAACACCAGTGCGTCTCAGGAAGTAGGCGAACGGTGGTGCTGCAACATAGTTTTGAGAACACCAACACGTCACACCCAGCTGAAAGATCATTAACACAACGCGCGATCAAAAACACCATTGGAGAGCTAAATAAATAAATAACTGGCGCAAGAGTCCAATTTGAACCACGGCCTCGAGATGAGTTAGCATCATCTCATTTTCTAGATCGTGACGGTTTTTGTGCAGAGGTATGTGATCAGCAACACGCTCAACCGAGTTATTTACCCCATAATGGGTACTCATTTAACAGCTGAGTGGGCTCATAGTCCGACACGTAAATCCCCGGAATCGAACCGGGGCCCAGTGCGTTGAAGGCGAACGTGCTAACCGTTGCGCCATCCGGACTACTATTGGAGAGCTACCTCTCTCTCTCTCTATTTAAAAAAATAGCTCCCGGCGCGGCGACTCTTAGGACAACTAAGGAAGCAACCCTTCCCCTAAGATTGGGTATGTGGGCTTGTAACCTGCGTACCTAAAGTCAATTTACACTCTCTAGTAGTGCCCACAGGTTGTTTTTATTAACGCGCGTTTCTTTAGATGCACCCTCATAGAGTGGCGACCGAAGCTTCGCGGCTACCTAAAACGTCAAGCGATATGCTTGGGTTTTGTTTTTACGCTCTGATCACATAGTCCAATAGAACGTTCTTTTTTTAATACTTTTAGGTTAGTTACTACAACAGGCTTGCAGTCGTTGGTTGGCGACAACCAGGATTCGGTTTTCTCATTCTAATTGTTTTTCTAGTCCTTACAACTGAAACTATTGTAATTACACCTCAAAGGCAAACTCTTTCTGGACAACGCACTGTTGAAATATATATGCGCATATCCATATTCATACGTTCTATTCTTCCGTAAGTTTGTCCTTTAATTACATTGCCTCTGTCTCTATCTCACTTCGCGCATAGTTGTCTGCCTCTATCTCACTCCGCGCATAATTGATATATGTATCTTTGACCGACGACGTGTGCCAGGTAGCTTGACCTGTTTTGCCACCATAGTCTCAAATCCTATGACTTGTGCCATTAGGGACCATAAAAGTTGTACGAGTACTTACTGCAATACCAAATGAACCTCGTTTACATGCCAACTCAATACCATTTTGCGTAAACATGTTTTTGTATTTTTCAACACCTTTTTTGTACCTGTGTAATTATGGGTATTTCAGAAACATAAGAAAGTTTAACTTCAAGGGTATATATGTTGACAACTGTCATCAGGGTAGTTAGTCTAGCTTTGATTTCGATATCTAGAGGTTGCTTTTATTTTACCTACGAAAATGGCAAAATATATAAATCAGTGCGTACCAAGTGAATATCAAGAATTGTATGGGTATGCGGAGAGACGTTTGTTATTGCCGAACGAAGAAGAATATTGCAGCGAAAGCAATTTATACGATTCCGATGATGACATAATTTACGATCAAATCAAAACTGTCGCTGCAAATGTAGAATGCAGTGATACAGACACCGACAGTCTAGAAAACGAATCAGAACTCCTCCTATTGGTCTCTGAGCAAAAATTACTTTTAAAGGACGATCAAGACTACGATACGCACAGTGATGCCGATCCTACTGTGTACCAATTTGCGGAGAATTTCGAAGGAATTAATATCATCTGCCAGAATGCTGATGATTCAATACCACAGGCTGACATTTTCGAACAAGGTCCAGATGATTTTAATCCTGAAAACATCATAAACATAAACGGTCAATATTTTTACATACCAGGGGATGTTGTAGTTCTTATTGTCGGCGAAGACACTGCAATTGTTCCTGATAATCTGACTAATGTTGTTGTCCTTCAACAAGCTGATGCGTACATTATGCTTACAAACGATATAAGCCAGTCACAACCGGAAGACTGTTCGCGTGCCGATGAAGCGGAAAGTCCCGAGGAGATTGAATATCCGCGTTTTCGTTACACATATCGCAACCGATTTCTCGATGCAATGAAAAAAAGAGGTTTAGATTTCTCTGCGACACCCCTTAGTGGAAGAAGTTCTAAACAAATAAATTCTATCCGTAAACGAATAGATTTTGATGCTGTTGATGAAGGATATGAAGACGAATAGATTGTTATCTACCAAATAGAAAATACTTATTTGTTTGATGTGTATATGTAAATATTTCTGACTGTATATATCGGTAAAATAATTTGAGAATAAAAAATATTTTTATGCAAACATTTATTTTTGTACTTATAATTTTAAAGCAATTCGCATAAACGAACTTCTTCAAAACTCCGGCCACCAGATGTCTGTCATTGCTACCCACTCGCTTAAACGTCTTCTAGTTTCGCTAATCGGGCATTCTCTCAACCCACCCATCCCCACTCCACTTTTAGTGGAAGACTAAAAACGAAAAATAGGAAAAATAAATCGTGTTGTTTTGAAATTTGGAACAATTGTAGGGGACAGCATAGAATATGTGCTCAAAAGTCCCGATAACAGAGAGTCCACAAGCGTAGGGGAAAGGGGGGCAAAAGTATTTTTTTTTTTATTTTACTTGATTATTTTGAAAACTATGGCTGCAAAAAAAATATCCCAAGCCCAAATCAAAGTACACGAAATTTCCAACAAAATAATATATCAACTTTGACTATACAGTAATCCCTTGGCTTACGTCTCCCTTGTTATACGTTTTTTCGACTTACGTCGTTCATTACTTTGAGACCAAACCCTTGAAATTACGTCGTCCGTCCCTTGACTTACGTCGCCGTTTTCAGCGAAGATCTTTCCAAACACTTTACATGATATTATTGAAAATGGAGGATATTGCGCACAGGAGGTGTTTAATGTTGACGAGACAGGTCTGTATTAGAAACGCATGTCCTCAAGAACATTTCTTTCGATTGAAGAAAAAAGAGCTCCTGGCTTTAAGGCAGAAAAATCCAGGATTACTTTGCTTCTCGGAGGGAATGCATTAGGTGATTTGAAACTGAAACCTCTTGCTGTTTATCAATCAGAAAATTCAAGAGCTTTCAAAAATGTGTACAAAAAAAATCTACCGGTTATTTGGAGGTCCAACAAAAAGGCCTGGGTTACTTCTAATATATTTTATGATTGGTTCGATCAATATTTCTGTCCGACAATAAAGAATATAAATAAAGAAATATTTGGAAGCCAATAATCTTTCTCATAAAGCGTTACTAATCATAGATAACGCTCCAAGTCATCCCATAAATCTCAACAATGATGCCATTAAGGTGATTTTTTTTGCCTCCTAATACGACCGCGATTCTTCAACCAATGGATCAAGGTGTTAATGCATCCTTTAAGGCCTATTATTTGTGGCGTACATTTCACCAATTAATTGAAGCTATTGAGTTGGGGGACAACAGTGAAATGTGAATTAAAAAACCAGGCCGAAGCTTCGTTTCGGCCCGGAGTGCGAATCGTATATACCCTAGACTTGTACAGACCTAGTGGTGATACCAAAAGTATCAATTGGCAACGACCATATGCATTAAAAGTGAGTTTCCTATATGGCCAGTTTATAGGGGAGGTTGGCACACATTCAGGAGGACCTTGGCCATTCTAAAAATCAATTAGCTAACCCATTCTACAAATACTTGTCGAATTTTTCAAGTCGCTAGCTTCATTCTATCGAAAGTTATTACATATTTGAAGTCTCACTTAAAGGGGAGGTAAAGGTTTCGTTTGGTGAACCTTGCGCATTTTTAATAACAACCAACTAAATTCCAGTACAAATATTTTACCAAAATTTCAAGTCACTAGCTTAATTTTTTCGAAATTTATCGCTTATTTGCCACCAACCAATTAGATCACCCTACAAACATTTAAAAAAAAAATGTCAGCTTCACTCTATCGAAAGTTATCACTTATTGGAAGTTTCATTTGTAGGGGAAGCAGGGGTTTCATTGGTCGGATTTAACGTATTTTCAGTATTAGCCAACTGGATCCTACTACAAATATTTGACCAAAATTTCAAGTCGCTAGCTTTATTTTGTCGAAGTTATCGCTTATTTAAAATTTTATTTCTAGGGGAGGAAGGGGTGCCTTAGGTCGGATCGAACCCATCTTTAATGCCAACTAACTTAATCTCACTTCAAACATTTGACCAAAATTTCAAGTCGCTGGCTTCATTCTATCAACAGTTATCGCTTATTTGAATTTTCATTTGTAGGGGAGGTAGGGGTTCCTTGGGTCGGATCTTGCCCATTTTCAATGCCAACAAACTTAATCTTACTACCAACGTTCTGCTAAATTTTCAACTCACTAGTGTTATTTCTATCGAAAGCTATCGTAATTAAAGTAATATTTATTTTTTTTAATTTTGTAGGGGAGGTAGGCGTTCCTTTGATCTGATTATGCCCAACTTACTGTAAGAAAATTACCGTTAGTTTTTAACTGATCGATTTTATTTTTCCAGGGGAGTATAGGATTACCCTCACGAGCAATCTACCAAAGCTAGAACTTTTCATGTTTATTTAATCGGGAGTTATAAATACATTTATTTATTTTACATATGTAGAGGAGGTAGGCGTTCTCTTAGCCTGATCATGCCCATTTTCAATACCAACCAATCATCAGATCATACTTCCAATATTTGACCAAAATTTCAAGGCTCTAGCTTCATTCTATCGAAAGTTATCGTGCGAACGGACAGACAGACAGACAGACAGACGGACAAACAGACAGACATGGCTAAATCGAATCAGGAAGTGACCCTGATCATTTATAAATATACATTGCTATACCTCCGGAGCCTCCTTTAAGGTGTTACATATTTCCGTCGTGACAAAGCAATATACCCTATGCCTATACTAAAAGTCTAGGGTATAATAATACATTCATATTCAAAAAATGAAAGCTTATACATTTATCGCCTGAAGTTGTTTCTACCCTCGAGTTACGTCGTTTTCGACTTACGTCGCAAATTCTCGGAACCTAACTCCGACGTAAGTCGAGGGACTACTGTAAATTGGTACCTATATACTCTAGACCAGGTCGCAAACTCCGGCCTGCCTCTGGTTCATCCGGCGCACGAGTTAATATTGTTTTTGACTTGTTTTATACAAATAGTTTAAAAGCGATTTTTTGCAACATTCACTACGTTTAGACCGCGGGACTATCTTCGAGATCTAACTAAATCGATCTAACTTTCGACGATATAAACGTATCGATCTAGTTAGTTTTGGACTTGGCTTATCTCTACTTGCGATGCGGAACTGAGCTAAAAAAATTGGGACTATGTCGCTGTCATCGCTAATGTTGACTCGGTGGTTGACGTTACCTTTTTTGTCGTTTTTTTTTTGTTCGGCGTTTGCTTTTTTTGCAATTTCAGGAAAGCAGTGCGTGATCACGGGCAGGAAAAAGTATTTTTCCGTCGTTAAATTTATATCTGTAAAATTTATCTGTGCTGTCAACGGAGAAAGAAGAAGAAGAAGTACCTCTCGGTATGGTCGGTATAAACACTCCACCAACAAGTACTAACACTAAAATGATTTTGTTAAATCGCCTTCTAGTTCCACGGTCTAAACGTGGCCATTGGAGACTTAATTAGAATAATCAATCAAATGGCAATCCCCGTTCAGGTCTTAGGTGTATCATATGGTAAAAACCGAACAGCGAGTCTGTGGTGGGGCCGATGGAATGAAAACCAGGATGAGCGGTAGCGCAGTGTGTTGAGGCATCAGTTTCATGTTTAACTACCGACGTTTCGGGTTCGAATCCCATCCACGACGACGTTCGTGGCCATGGATGTGGAGGAGGTGCATGCTGGCAACTGCATTCTCCGAAACCAATTTATGCCAACGAAACGTCAACTGGGCCACATAGAACGGTTAACACGCTTAGCCCCATAAGGGGTTAGAGCAATTGAGAATAGAAAGAAGGATTAGTGCGAAGTTTCAGCTCGATAGCTTTAAAACTGAGAAAGTAAGTTGCAGACAGACAGATGGACATTACAAAACCAACTTCCGAATGGCCTTCCATTGGCAATAAATTTATAGCACAGGTAAGCAGTTGCATTTCGAAATTGCTATTCCACTCTAATATTTGTAGGGGAGGTATGCGTACCTTCCGTCAGATCGTGCCTGCTTTTGGTACCAGCCAAAAAATTTCAATCAGACTATTTAACCAAGTTTTTTTTACTGCTAACTATATTCTATTGGGAGTTATTGTGTCATTTTTTCTTGTGAGTAAATCAGTATATCCTATAATATTTTACGGTCTAGAGCATGGCTCGGCAAACTCCGGTTCGCGGGCCAAATCCGGCGCGCCTTAGAATTTTATCTTGCCCGCGAGGTAATATTGTTTCTAGTATGAAACAATTTAAAAAGAAATCAAATTTATCTAAATACTCGTAGTTTGGAACTTTTTCATGAAAAGTTATTTTATTATGGATAAGATTCGCAGCGCATTTAACACCACTCGCAACTTGGCTAATAACGAGCCAAATGGCGAACACCTTATATCAGCCCAAAGCACATTACTTGTAAATCGGCGAGTATAGAGCAAATTTTCGTCGAGTAGCGAGCAACTTGCGCAAGACATATGAAGTTCACGCCAATCGAATCAACAAGAGAGAACAATATTCAACACGTTGAATTACAAATCGGTGGGCTGATCTTTATCGTACCCACCCACTGTGGACAATCATCGTCCAACAATTGATTAGAATTTGGTGGTTATTCGCAGGTGCATACTACAAATATTTGCGTGGTGGAACATCGTCGAATGAACGAACTTCTTCTAGTAACCGCTGAATGCGACCTAAAAAAAACTTTACTTGTGCGCTATCCAGGTCAGGATCGGCTTTCGATAAATTACTGGGTTAAGCGCTAACCTGTATAGGGTAGCATTGTTGTTGATTTGCGTGTTATTTCACTAACCTATACGGGTTAAGAAAAGCAAAAGAACGCGCCTAATACCACAGCGTGCCTTTATAGTCTATAATCTCCACAACTAATTAAGCATTCTTCCATACTATATCCGTTACATTCAACCATTCCGGAAATTTATCCACTCCACCTGCTCCTTATATCAACCAAACATAGTCTGTCTGCCATTCAATTAACAGCCACTACCACTCAGCACATCGTCGCTTAAGGCAACTGTTTGCACATCTTGCACACGTCTTTCAAACATTAATCAGGATTGCAACAGGTATCCGCTTTATCCACCCACTTCTGCAGGATTTTCTGTCTATCCCTCATCCATATCCATACTCCGGGATTTATGATGGTATATCACTCTTTTCCTCTCCTTTTTTTTTCGTCGTGACATGGCGGTCGTTGTGATTTTGTTGAAATGGCTGAATCTTAATCATTTCTCTGCCGTAGGCTTTTACGTGGATATTGTTTCACAGTTCTTTTTTATCCTTTGCGCAACGTTGTTGCTGTATCGTATGCCATTTACACACAAAAGGACGAAAAACCACATTTAGAGTATCAAAGAGTAGTGGCAAAGAAGGCATTTAATGGTGACGGGATAAAAAGGATTTTATTCGCCACCAAGATAACGAAATTATTATGCGAAATATACAGGGTTAATGACATAAGTCCTTCAGGACGTTTTTTTTTCTCTAAATAAAAAATCCCAAGAGTTAAGTGCTTTGAATGGATGACTTTCTATATAGCGAGCTTTGAAGAGGAAAGAATGAGAAATGAGGAAATAAATCCCTTTTTGAGACTTGCTGGATTTGTCGAAGAAAAAATGAAAAATAATTAAAGGATCCAAGAACTTGGAGTTGCCATTTGAGATATTATAAATCATTTTAATTCTTTTTTGTAGGTTTTTCATTTGGCTCTTTCAATTGATTGAAGTCAGCACCTGAAGAATTGTCTGCCGGACAATGAAACTAGAGCATGGTAGGTAGGTAGGTTCAGGGGTTGCCGTGGATTAAACTACAAACTAGGACATAAAGATGGATATTGTCGCGGTGGCACGACTGGTCAAAAATAGAGGGTGACTTTCTTTTATCAACTGGATTAGATCCAGATCAAGCTTTCTCCTTATCTTTTCCATAGTCTAAGAGAAATAAGGAAATATCATGAACCAGGAACCTTTTTCAGCCATCCCTTACGTTTAAAATCTATCTATAGCAAGCCTCCGCAAATAATATGACTATACTGGGTAGATGCGCTTACTTGACAAATTTCGAGTAGGCAAAATACCCACTAGAAGTTTGACGAAAATATGTAGCAGACAGACAGTATGGTGAAGATTTACTGAAAACTACTTCTTGAGTCTCGCTTAATAGAACCGCCGCAGAATAAAATTAAACTTTAAAAATTCGATGTGTTTCTAATATCCGGCGTCTACGGTATCTCGGTAGCATCCTGTTAAATGACTATAGCGAGACGGTCTAAGTAAAACAACGGATATAACACTAAAAGCTCCATTCCTAACACGAATGAACAAATTAAGCTATGCTATGGGCAGCCTCCGAAAAAATGCTGAAATTTTCGAAAGGAAGACGGTTCGGCGAATATTTGGAGCAATTTCTGACCGAAATAGATGGGACATCCCGCGAAACCGTGCGTTGTACAACTTCCACAACAAGCTGGAAGTATCGACAATAACGAAACTACAAATATATCAATATTTTTTTTTGTCTCCAGTTACGTTTTGAGGAGATCCTAGCCACCAGAATATGCTCATGTGAACTCCATAAGTTTAAAAAACGCGTTCAATAATGCTGCAGTGCATTGGCCTCATCATGCCGATTCAGGTGACACCCAAATTTCCCGTTCCTTCAGCAGCTGGGTCTAAGTACCAGAACGGACCCGTTTTTACAACGGCCAAGAGCTGCCAAACCCCTTCAATGCAGAAGGAACGTATAAATATGCGTCATATTTACAGCGTGTCCTCCACCCCGCCGGCATCGAACTCAACCCATGGACGGAAGATACTGAACCGAGTTTCAAACTTTGAGCGGACGCAGAATTAAACAAATTCTTCGATCCGAAGCATCGTTTAGAAGTTATAAATATAACGATAATATTAAAAAAAAGAAATAAATTCAATTATTTTTAAATTTCAAATTAATGAAAATTTCCTGGATTTCACCCACTAAAAGTTAAGTTCACCTTCTGCGACCGTACAAAGTCAGTTTCCATGTATTCAGTACCTACAGAAGGAATTTAAATTATTTCCAGATCCTTCCTTAATTTTCATTAAAGAGCCCCCAAATTGGCTTAATTTTACTGGCCTATTACAAATCCAATACAATTTAACTTATTAAGTACAGAAACCATTTGTTATTTCTCACAAAAAGATACTCGTATTTAATCCATTTTGGACCCATAATTAACAAAAAATTTTATTTATTTTTATATTTTTCTAGGAATGGCGATAAAAGTTCCATTGGCAATGGGAATATAATTGTAGAATTCTTTTCCGCCGAAATGCTGTTGAGTGTTTGTAAGTAGCGCAACTGAAAAAAAGAAACAAAAACATCATCCCGACTGAATTTTATGAAATAAAGAATATAACAGCTCACTTGTAATGCGGATGGACTGTCAGATAGGATATCTGAAGCTTCCTTTAGTGCACGGGCCGATTTCATTTCACCCTCAGCGGCTATAACCTTTGCCCTAGCCTCTCGTGCAGCCTCTGCTTCGGCCGCCATGGCTCGTTGAAGGGCCGTTGGTAGTGAAACGTCTTTTCTGGAATTTGAAAGTTGAATATAAATTTAAGTGATTTTTCTATGATACACAGTATATTACTAGAGTGTCAAGATAAACTTACAGATCAAAGAAATTAGGTTCAATTGCAAAACTTACATTTCAACACGTTCGACTTTCACGCCCCACGGATCTGTCGCCTCGTCCAACGAAACCTGCATCGTGTGCGAAATCGCCTCCCTTTCGGTAAGCAATTCTGATAAATTCCTAGTACCCAAAACATTTCGCAAAGTTGTGGCGGCTAACAATCTCGTCGAATGGCTGTAGTTTGCAACTTGAATAACAGCCTTCAGTGGATCACTGATTCGATAGTAGACGACTGCATCTACAGATACTGTTACGGAATCTTTGGACAATACTTCTTGTGGTGGAACATCAAAGGACACCGTTCGCAAATCCACCTTGCAATAAGTGTCGACGCAAGGTAGTACGAAAAAGACACCAGGACCTCGAGCTCCGCCACTCCTGGAGTGAGAATGAGATTAAATTTATATCAGATTAATTGACAAAAAAAATCAAGGATTGTTGAAAAATGTACCTTAAACGACCCATACGGAAGATTACGGCACGTTCGAATTCTGATACCACCTTGAAGCAGATGAATATCGAAATTGGAAATGTGAGAACCATAATTATGATAGACACCAACGATGCCAGGACTTCAATACATCCCATGTTTTCATCTTCGGCTGAAATGTAGAATAAAAAAAAAAATATTTTATGAAAAACTGCTTATAGTTTGTCTAAATAGCATTAGCAATAGCATTTTAAACTTGGCCTTCTTCTAATAATGAATAGCAAGACATTCGGCAATTAAAGCATGGGTAATTAACCATACTGAATTAAGGATAATTTCTAGGGGAAACATATATAATTTGGCATATCAAATCTTGGTGTAAAACTGAAATGAGACAAACAAGCTTTCCACTTTTCGAAACGCGCCTTTTTCGTAGTTATGATGCCACTATGTTGGGCTATAGAGAGCATGATTTCAGGATGGTTTTCATTGGTTTTGAAATTGTTTCTATCTTATCTACTGCTGGTCATTTAATTTTCCTATTAGAACTCGTAACTGTCTGTCCGACAGTAGGTTAGGTTAGGTTTACGGGCTGTCTTGATAATCCACGACACACACAGACCACGAGAGAGTCCGTTATGATACCACACAGGAGTGAACGACTCCCCTCCAGTCTACCCATTAAACCAGCCAGAGTCAACAAATAAACCGATTCAGCTGACCAACATCCACCGTTGCCAGGTCCCCCAAGTCGGTATACAAGTGTACCCCAAGCATTGCCGTCCTCAAATATGCCAAAGCCGGACACTCACAGAGCAGATGAGTAGTGCTCTCCTCATCCTTCTTATTGTCACAGCTCCTACAGAAGTCCTTAAAAGAAGCCCAGTTTCCTTAAATGCTCCCAGATTGCGCAGTGTCCAATTATGATACCTCGGACTGCCTTATACACATAACTCCCACTCAGCAACAATAATCTCATGAAGCGATATAAATCAATCATAGGTAACATTATCTTCGTTATCCGACACGTTCTGTTAATTGACCACCTAGATTTAGCTTTGTTAATCGCGGACAGGCTAATAGCGCGCTTGCAAGGATTAAGGGGGTGCCGATTTTAAAAAAGCGCCTCTGTTGTCTCCTAGGTTTGACCATAGGTATCCAGCATAACTTGATATTAAAGAAGTTGCCTTTTGTAAGAAAGAGGCGCGATAATCCACCACTATCCTTGCTGTGGTGAGAATAGACTCTAGGGCTCTTACCGCAGCCTGGCTACCCGTATAAATGATGACTTCTATAACCGTAATAACGTTGACAACATGAGGTAATGTTTGTCTTTTGTGGTTTAACGACGTACCTAAGGCCTACATAAATGCTTTGAATTGCCGGCATTTGAAGCATCTTCGGTGTCCGAACAAAACGCGGAGGAGCCCTGGGTACCTTTCTGTTGCCAGGATTAACTTTTCACTTCCATCAATATTTTCGGTTACATTATTGGATTTATTTTTATTACTGAGTTGCTCAACAGTTTTCAGAGAAAAGAGTGAATTATTACAAGGAATGCAGTATTGCGCCTCTGCCAACCCCGTGATTCCCTAAACTCTGTTGATCATCTGAAGATGTAAAATATTTTAGTATTTTTGTTTTCTTTCTTTGCTAATTTTTCTCCTCTACAGTGGTTGACTCCAGTACCCAGTTCGCTTGTGTTTTTTTTTTAGCAGCAAACCCTGTCCTCAGCTTCCTCGCAGGCCTCCATGTAGAAGCTGCCCTGTAATAAACCATATTCTCATCTGGTAGTGTTGCTTCCACCGGCAGATCGAAGGCAGCAGCTGATGAGTACTGATACGTCGGTGGTACGAAACCAGAGGCCGAGAGGAGTCCCATAACACCCGGGCCTCGATGTGAGCGCGAGGCTGCTTAGCTCGTGGAGGGGCCTTTTTTCTTCGCCAGTTGGCACGGCTTGACCTTCACGATTGCTATGCTACCTTAGACTCTGTTCCCACGGGCATGTTCGGATGCCCGCCGACCCGTCTGTTGCAGTCTAGCAAAGACGGCGTGTGGTCAGAGTGGAGTATGGAAAATATGGATAATGGGAAATACAATATGTAAAGGAAAAATATAGAAAAAGGAAAATATGGAAAATGAACAATATTAAATACGAAAAAGGGAATTAATGGACAAATCGAAAATGTTTAAAAGTGAAAAATATAAAAGTGAAACGTGGAATATACAGGGCTATGTCCGCAATTGGAGGGTTTTGTAGTATGCGCTTATTTTGTTATGTAAACACCAGCTTCTCGTTCTTCTTGGTACCACTCAGATGGATAAAAACACCATAATTAAAATTCACGTTAAGACGACATTGCAAATTGTTAACTTGCATAAACTAAAATTGTGTGAATAATTATAGAAAGTAGAGTTAGCAACCAGCCCCCCCCCCCCCCCCCCCCAAACAAAGCAATATGTTAAGTATGCAGTATTCGCACATGAGGGCACTAGGTGATACTCGCACCTTTTCATGAGGCCGGTAGGTGTATTTTTTGTATGGATAGTTTCAAAATGCCTGACTTTAAATTAATGTACTATCATTAAATATTACGTGATTGTAACAAAACTAAGAAATATTATTGCCAATGGTGTTAATTATCGCCAAGGCCCGACGTCGGGCTGTCGCGCCACGATGATGATGATGTTAATTATCGTTGGCCATCGATATATTTGACCTGGGATATGCTTCAGCATATGCAGGAGTGTGCTAAGTGCAACTATAGAAGTGAACAGAAGTGTACTATTATTAACTTTTTTTGATGAGATATCAAAGTTTTATTATTTTCCATTTTCTATGCCGGTGAAAAGTCACTTCCCAGTCAATTTTCGTATTTCTAAGTATAACGGTCTCAAAATGCAAATTCTGATCGCATATTTTCTCCTCTCCCGCTTTACTCCTTTCTTCAAATTTGAAAAAAATGCCAAAAATGTAACGTACTCTACGGTACCTTTCTTGCGATACCCAACTTGCCTACACCAAACGAAACACCGCCCCCCCCCTAAAGGGCGTATTACGACGCATCGCTTTCTCCAGAGAAATAATAATAATAATAAGTAATACTTCTATATATTTTCACTAAATTTTTTGCAGGTAGCTTCAGCGGTTTATGAGATATTTCATGAACAGACAAACAGACGTTTGACTGATTTTATAAGAGTTTTGTTTTTACTACAAAATCCTAAAATGAAGAAAATATGGAAAAAGGGAAAGATGGAAAATGGAAAACACAAAAAAAAATTATACATTGTACAGAAACTTAAAAATACGGAAAACTGGAAATAAGCAAAAAGAAAAATAATGCATTTAGAAATACGAAAAATGATTTTTTTATAACGTATTTCGCTCTCTCGAGCATGAAGAAGCGAAACGCGTCAATAATAATATGAATCGTGGTTGAAGAAAAAAATAATAATAATAATCATCATCATATAAAAATATAATAAATTCCCACAGTGGCAAAGTCATCAATCAAATCAATGAACAATTTTGAAAATTGAAAATATATTTTATTTTTGGCCCGTCCCACATAAAAATTGAATGGACGGGCGTATAGTCCAATACATGCTGTACGTTTAGTCGTTTGTGCGTTTGTCCGGGCACTTTCCGTATTCTGATCTTAACCAAGTTTCGTATGTAGGTTCTTTGTGTCCCCTGAGCACAAATCGGGGACCGCGATTTTGATCATCGACTGGACTAACGAAAGGTTGTTTTGCTTAAAATGGAGTTACTCGGCCAAGTCTTTTTCAAGATTTCTACTCCTGGTATTTCCCGTGGTCAGATTTTAACCAAATTTTGTACGTAGCTTCCTTTAATTATTAGAAGTACCAAACGGTGAAATTTTGGTCCTCCTGCATGTATGCGTCAAAACAGGGACTCTTTATCATGAAATTAAACGGAAACCAAACCTGGTAGAAATGGGTATCTCCTAATTCGGGTGATGAGACCAATCCACTCGAGTACTGTTAATACGATTTTGAGTCCTTTGGCCAGGACTGACACCATTTTAAGTCCTTTGGACGGGAAAAAGGACATTCTTGGTAAAAAAAGGGACATTCTGTGCAATCAAGCGATTACTAGTCAAAACGGGTATCATATGAATGTTGTTGACGATGCGAATGCACTACTGTTGATAGCATTTTGAGTGCTTTGGTAAGAAAAAAGGCCTTTTTTGCAATCAAGTGATATCTACGGAATATGAGTGTCAAATGTTGTTGTTGTTAATTGCCTTGGGAGCGTCAACATATCTAGCATTTTTATGCCTTGTGGACGTTTCCATATCATATCTACTTTTCGGAAGTGAAGTTGCTAACATGCACCTCCTATCCGCGCCGTCTTTATACTGACGAGCTCGGAGCACTGTGAGAGTTCTATTAGTACTCACAGGCAGTTTCTGACCGCGCCAAGCAAGATTTGAACTCCAAGCTCTAGATTAGTATCGTAGAGCGGTGACCGAACGACCATGGCCACCGAGCGCGATTAAGATGAGTATCAAATCACTGGGGATGTTGATGCGATTGCACTAGACTATTGTCGGTGGTATTCCGAATCCTTGGGTTAGAAAATATGGACGTTCTTGCATTTGCCTTGTAGATATGGGTATCTCCTGAATCGGGCGATAAGGACAACATACAATATTTCAAAGCAAATCATAGACAATTTGAAAGCAAATTGTTTAAAATAAAATTAGACCAGCGTGAGATGGGCCTAAAGTGCCGATGAACATCATTGCTCTATCTGTGTCATTTATTCTTGCAAAGTTTACGTGTGGGGCATAACGCGTTAACTTCTCCTAAGAGGACTAGATGACGTTTTGTTAGCTTATAAATTACGGATGATGCCAGTTGCTGGCACACACATCCTGCCAATTTAATCGTCTTCTACGACAAGAAAGGGAAAGGCTGTGGTTTGGTCCTTCGCTCCACACCACACTGCTCATTAATGGTATATTGACAGATGAACATAACAACAGTATATTAACAGTACGATAGCAAGCACCTTAACAATGACATGGCGATATAGCGATAAGGAACAGTCAAATGTGCGCTTTAATGGAGCACTCAAACGTACGCATTTACAGATGAGTCACCCACTCGATTTAACCGAACATAAGCATGCCTGGGTCGACATCCGTATTCACCTTAAGGGAAAAGGGAAAGTCAAAAAAAAATATATAGCGTTAAAGAGTGGCATTATCATCAATCGGTAAAACTACAGTTAACAGTATTAAGAGTGTCTTTTTGGGAGTATTTTCGACACGGAATCGACACATTTCATTATTCACACTATTTAAATTAATCATACTGTGCACGCTATCTTGCACATAAACATATCGACGGTTCATGAACTCCGAAATTTGTAAGTAAGGGTAGTTTTTTTTTTGCTAGAAAATCCTTAACCTCGACCTTATACACGAGTACTTTTCCTTAAAAATGAGGATTTTGTTTGGATTTACAAGACTATGGTTTTAATTTTCCCTTTACCCTGAAGTCGTATGTATACCGATTTCACGAGTCATGTCACTCCCAACACCTTCCACCAACTTTCAAATTCCGACAATTTTAAAAAATTTTCTCATCGCCAACATATTTTCAGAACTTTTTGAATTAATCTGATTTTTGTTTTGTGTTTTTTTTTTACAGTTCGGTCGCGAGCCAAGCAATCACATGTTAAATATCTGAAAATATGTTTAAACCATTTATCATTCGTAGATCATATGTTATGAGTTGTAAAATTAAATTCCGCAGAGGATTCTTTCCTTCGGTGCTATTTTAAACATTCAACTACGTGGAAAAAAAATTTGTTTGCAACACATACACTATAAGTTGTTGAAAATACATTTGCATTTTTTGGCTTTGATTAAAATCAAATCAACACATTTGACTTATCCAGATTTTTCTTTATCTCACTAGATACTTTGATCATTTTCTTACTTTGCATGATGCACTCGTAACGACCGGAGCTCGTTTTATGGCAGTCCAGCTCCATTGTGTTTTATTAATTTGATTTATTTTTATATACACACAATTTTTTTTTAAAGAAATTATGAACTTATTTTTTTCTCATTATATTTCCGATTCAAAACTCTCTAATCGGGCTTTTTTCATCACTTGGGAAAGTATTCGACGAATTTTCTTCCGCACATCGCGCACAATCAATGGAAATTTCTTGATTTCTTTTTGGCAATTGAGCAAAGTGAACACAACAATTCAATATTCCCATAAAATTCGATAGTTAAGCTGTTGTTGTTCGAGTGCGCTAAAGCGATGCTGCTCAACTGGAAAATAGATTCTAAGCACTTCGTTTTTCCACTCGCGAAAAGAAAGGCGTGGATAGGTGGTACTTTACTTTGGATATTTCAAACTAGATATATTTTCCAAACGAATCTAAGCCATTAGTTGGTCTGCCGAAGGAATGGGTATACCGCATGATGGTATTATGTAGTGAATATCATAGTGTAGATATCTACATATATTTTGAAAATGAGGAAAATCCTATACAAATATCAATCGTTTATTGATCGTTTTCATACGTAAATGTTTTAATTACACAGATTTTAATGATATGTGAAGTCCGTAAGATGAAAGTGGGTTGCCAGGTACACAGATTTTAGGAAATATAGAATTTTTTATTGAATTATTTAAGCCTACTATTAATACTTAATATAAGTCAAAATGTTAATATCACAACAATTTGCCGAAATCCGATTCTGATAAATGACTCCACGCAAAAAAAAAACCGCTCGAAGTCTGTGCTACTATAAATTGTAAATGCGATTCAACTGTTCCTATGAGAGGTCTGTAAAATAGTGGGCTGATTTTACCCAAATTTTTTTTTTTCGAGAATTTAGTTTGGCAATTGATACCTTTTGAAAAATATTAAATTTGGTGAAGATATGGAAATAAAAAAGTTTTTCTCACAAACACAGACTTTTGGACAGGTCGTTGCTATAGAGCTAAATGACGTCCTGGTCCGATTTCGTTTATTTCGACATGTATACTCATACATTGTGCAATAGAAAGAAGGCTTTGCACAAAATTTCAGTTCGATAGCTTGAAAACTGAGAGCTTATTTTGCATAGAAACAGACAGACAGACGGACGAAGCCCAATAGACTCACCTCATCATACTGACCAAGAATTATATAGTCTATATGGTCGAAGATCTGTAATGAACCATATTATTGTCTGGTAGTGCTTTTGTCGCGCTCGGTGGCCGTGATCGTTCGGTTACCGCTCTACAATACTAATCTAGAGCTCGGAGATCAAATCTCGGCGCGATCAAAAACTGACTGTGAGTACTAATAGAACTCTCACAGTGCTCCGAGCTTGTCAGTATAAAGACGGCGCGGATAGGAGCTGCATGCTAGCAACTGCACTTCCGAAAAGTAGATATGCTATTGAAACGTCAACAAGGCATAAAAATGCTAGAGATGTTGACGCGCCCATGCCCCTGGAGGGGTCAAGGCAATTAGAGAGAGTGCTGCTCCCACCGGTAGATCGGGCAGCACCTGATGAGTAGTGATCTGTTGGTGGTACGAAACCAGAGGCCGAGGGTCCTATTACACCCGGACCCAGATTCGACCTCTTGGGCATCTGATCCGTCCGCCAGCCATTCCATCCTTATCGACTATTTTTTTTATTCCCCATTTTCACCTCCCCTGTTTGTGTTGTCTTCCCCAGGCCTATGAATTTTTGTTAATACGTAAAGGACACGGGGCAACGAGCGGCGAAAACCCCGCCCACATCTCCCGAACTGAGCTACAGCAAGCATAGGCCGCTGCTTAGCTCGTTGAGGAGCCTTTTTCTTCGACAAATGGCACAGCCCGACCTTCACGGTCAACTATGTTACCTTAGGCTCCGTCCCCATGATCATCTACGGATGCCCACCAAACCGTCCGTTACAGATCTTCCTTCTGTGCGTTGACAAAGTTCGTGAAGGATATAAATATGTCAAACAACGGTTCCGGAAAACTCAATGAGAGGCGATTTTTATTGGCACTTATACTTATTGTGCCTAAAACCTATCCCTAGTTAGATTTACTTGTACTTCCTTATGCTTCCCCAAATAAAAAAAAACACGGATGTGTTTTAGCGATATTCTACAATAACGGAAGAAAAAAAATCTCTGCAAGATGTACGAGTGTAAGGTGAAAAGTTCTAGGCCTGACAATGAAAGACTGTGACTTTCAGTTAAAAAATGATTTTATTTTTCTACATAATCTCCCTTGACTTCAACACACTTGGTCCAGCGTTTCTGCAACATCAGCATTCCTTCCCGGAAGTGAAAGTCTGGAAGGCGGTGAAAATATTTATCTACAGCACTCTCAACTTCTTCATTGAATGCGAAGCGCTTCCTAGAAACAAATTTCTTCAAATTTGGGAACAGATGGAAGTCTGAGGGTGCCAAATCAGGAGAATAGGGGGGATTGTCGAGCAAATCGTACCCCAAATCCTGCAGTTTTCCCATCACCAACACACACCTGTGTACAGGTGCGTTGTCCGCCTGTTATTGTTCTACCTCTTTTAAGGTAATCAATTGGCAGGATTCCTTTCGCATCCCAAAACACGCTGGCCATTGCCTTTCCAACAGATGCGATCAACTTCGCTTTCTTTGGCGCTGAACCACTGGCTTCCACCCACCGCTTCGACTGCTGTTTCGTTTCTGCCATGGTGTGGTAGACCCAAGTCTCATCCATGGTGACAAATCGCCGCACAAAATCTGTCGGATCCCGATTGAATCGGTGCAAAGATTGCTGCGAAAATCGCTTGCGCATTTGCTTTTGATCGGCATTCAGCAAATGCGGCACCCATCTGGCGCAGAGCTTTCGTATCTCTAATTCTTTGTGCAAGATGATTCGCACCCTTTCTTCCGTTATCCCCACAGCCTCAGCATTATCACTCAGTTTCATTCGCCTATCGTCCAACACGATATCATGCACTTTTTCGATGGTTTCCAGTGTGGTTGCGGTTTTTGGCCGTCCTTCACGTGGGTCGTCTTCGAAGACGTGCGACCACCTTTAAATTTAGCTGCCCATTTCTTAACGGTTGACATCGAAGGAGCAGAGTTCGCGTAAGCTTTTGTTAACTTCGGATAAATTTCCTTAGGGGCTAATCCATCCAAAACGAAGAATTTTCTCCATTTTAACGAAAAACACGAAACACGTCTATTTCGTGTCACGCAATCGCAAGAACTAAATTTTACGCCAAACGCTTGTGGGTCACTCAGAAAGAGAACTAAGCCTGCTAGGCTTACGTTCCCACTATACAGTCAAGTTACATGATAATCTGCCAAAATACTTAAACGTCAGATATGTCTCATGTTAATGTGACATTTCAGATTACAGATTAAGTAATTCGGACTATTGTGTCAACGTAATCCAAGTGAAGTCATATGAATTTACAAGACCTTATCATAAGAGAGTGTCCGTCAAAAAATTTACAAAACGGTCGAAATAAGTGTCAAATTGTGAGCGAAACAAATCTTAGATGAAGCTAGTATTCCGTAGAATTAAAATGATTTATTTTTCACTGTCACTAAAAAATACTTTTATAGGTCATGAGATGAGGATAAAATACTAAACAGCATAGCCTAGAATCAATCCCAGTAATAACGATTTTCGTGTTCAACCCCATTTCAAAATTGTTCACTTTTCCTCCCGGTTTCTAAAAAATCCTGGCAACACAGATTGTTACCCGGTATTTTATAAAACCTACAGAAACAATTAAAAATACAACATACCGCCACAATAGCTCCGATAATTGCGCCCCATTATCGACACGCAAAAAAATAAATATTTACTTTAATTTACACAACATTACCACGGTTGGTAGAAAATAAACGCGTAAAGTGAGCGAATCCACCCCCGAAACGGCAAATTAACCGAAAATTATTACGTGCGAGAAGCCAACGTTTTCACCTGAATGAGTGATTTTTCTGTAGGCAAGCAGATGCCTTGCGATGATGATGGCAAAGATTTTTCTTGCCTTCGAACACAGCATGAGCAATGAGGTGTGTTGTGAATGTTATCTGATGGAAAAAGCACACACCCCGCAAATCTCTTCCGAGTTTTCCTGGGCTTTGTGTGTTGAATAATTGACGGCTGGCTTTTTCATTTTTCTTTCTAGATTTTTTTTTTAACGCCAATGATAAAACTTTTCTTTTGAATGATAAATTTCCCGCCAGACTCTGGGTTGGTTTTTTTTTCTCCTTCATTTATTCTGGCTTACATTGCCTCACGATTCGTACCCACAATAGAAGCATATGTTACGAAAACAATGTTTATTTTCGACCATATACAAGTTCTTAAATTAAAAGTTAGAATATATGTGTCAATAAATGTCGGCAAAGTTTAGATTACAGTGGGTGTTATGATGAAAAAAAACAAACGAAAAAACAGAAGACTTCAAACCCATAGCAGCGTACGGTCAATGACATATGGATAAAAAATTCATTGCAATTCATAAATATTATTTTGGATCCGAATGGCATACGGAATGAAAGTGTTCGAGTATGACAGGGAAGAGAGAGATAGAACGAAGGATAATCACAATCTATATATGTACACTAAGTTCTTTGAAGCAACTCCACCTCATTCCGTCCGGTGAAAAGTAAACAGAGAGACACGCGCCCTTTACCCCGGAACACCCGCCCGGTCCATATACTCGTAGTTCCGAACCAACCTGTCAAACTCACATTCCCCAATTCCATTTCATTTCCCCTCAGAGTAACTATGGAGGATCACATAAGCAAAATTCATAGGACGAGAGAAGAGAGATATTAATTTTCCATGGGAGGCGAACAGAACGGGATTATTAACGACAAGCACCAATAGGACGGTGGATATTTAACAGCTTTATATACAGCGGGGAATCAGAAACCAAAACAAACATTTTAATATCGGTTTTCTGACAGAAAACTCACAAAAACAAGTAATACGCCCGTCATATCCAATTGCTTAATTTTTTACCTATAAAATGACACTCCCGTCTTATGGATACGCTGGTTATTTTTGCAGCCAACAACGAGGCACTACATTTTACCGCAAATCACTACCGCACCAATTTGTCCTACTGGAAATATCACGAGTGTCTTATGTACATAATCGCGGCTCTTTACACACAAAAACTGGCTCCCAACTTTCGCGAATTAAAAATTTTTGACAGCTTTATGCACAACTGGAAAATTACATTCTTAAAACCGTTAACTTAACCCTCCCATCTCTCGTCGATTTCAAGAAGCAGATTGTCCCATTCTCAATCTGTCAATTTGTATAATATGGTTTGACAGGCATAGAGCCCCTCCTGTTGTTAGTTCTATACTCAAAGCATTTCCCGGTAACACCCGCCCGATCTATACAGTAGAGCCAAACAATTGCTTCGTTTCTCTCGGGTAATTTCATTTTCTTCTATCTCTCTCGTCTCTGCTGAAGAATGATGACATAATAAGAATATGTACAAAAATCTATACCTGCGGGTCAAACCGGAAAAGAAATGCGGTTTCTCATAGGGGGGGGGGGGGGGGAGGGGGCAAAGACCTTTTCCATAGTTCTCCAAGTGGACGCCCCCTGGTAACGACAGTGGGTCAAACCGCTGGCAGTCAAGTTTTAGCGATAAGACAGTTCGGAAAAAGGTAAGACAGCTGTATAATATATGTAGATAGCTATCGGGCCACAAGGAGTTTGGAGTAGCATTTATAGTGAACAATCACCTTAAGCCGCACATTACTGACTTCAAACCCATAAATGAACGGCTGCGTGCAATTCGCATTAAGATTCGATTGTTCAACCTGCTACTGACGACGCAGTCAAACATCAACTTAGAGCTGAATACCGTTCTCTTCAGAAAGGGGTGCATAGAAGCGTAAGCCGGACAAACGCAACAACATCAATGCATTAGCGGAGACATTTGAACTAATCTTCACTAGAAGTAGAAAATATTCCCCAAATAGCCAGAGTTGATACCAGCCCACCATCTAAACAGGAATTAACAGTGGCTATTAAATCGATGGAAGCGGGTAAAGCCCCGGGGATAGATGGAATTCCGGTGGAACTCTTTAAGGCGAATATCGATGCTACTGCGGATATTCTTCTCCCCCTTATCCAAGAGTGTTGGGAAACCGAAAATCTCCCTAAAGAATGGAAGAAGGGCGTCATTATTAAGATCCCGAAGAAAGGTAACCTGAAGGATTGTAATAATTGGCGTGGAATTTGCCTCCTCCCCGAAGTCTCCAAACTGATGGCAAAAATAGTCTGAAACCGGATCAAGCACACAGTTGACCGCACACTGAACGATGAACAGGCGGGTTTTCGCGAGGGCTTCTCATGTAGCGACCACATCAACACCCTCCGAATTATTATTGAACAATCCGCAGAGTGGAGATCCCCATTACATCTCATGTTCATCGATTTCGAGAAGGCGTTTGACAGCGTTGACCGGGAATACATTTGGAAAGCTTTACGTAAGAGAGGTATACCAGATAAAATCATATCCATCGTCCTATAGCGGAGCGTAATGTCACGTCTTACACAAGAGTAATCTTTCAGACCCCTTCGAGGTACATAGCGGAGTGAGACAAGACTGCATTTTGTCACCTATATTGTTTCTGATTGCCATTAACGACGTACTCGGCAGTGCGCTTCACGAACACCAGAGCAAAGGTATCAGATAGAACCTGTTTGAATACCTTCAACACCTGGATTACGCTGACGATATTTGTCTTCTTTCAAATATATCGGATCACCTAGTTCAAATGTCTGATGCTCTGCATTGCGAAAGCCGTAATGCGGGGATTAAAATCAACGCTGCCAAGACTTTAAGTAAAGAACTTGAGCTTGGATCCAGGAAGGCAAAGTGAAATATGTGTTTCGGGGCAGGCAGTCGAGTAAGTTGACAATTTCTGCTATCTCGGAAGCGTAGTTACAGAAGATGGTGGAGCGGATGCTAATGCTCAGTATCGCATCAGCAAGGCTCGAGCAGCCTTTTTCATTTTTACTCCTTGCTGGCAAAACAACAACATCTTCAGAAGTACCAAACTCAGGATCTTCGAAACCAATGTAAAATCTGTGCTTCTTTATGGCTGTTCAACTTGGAAGGTGACCAGGGTGATAACAAGTACAATAGATTGCAAACTTTCGTGAACCAGTGTCAACGGCACATCTTACACATACGCTGGCCGGAGGTCATTTCTAGAGACGACCTCCTGTTCATTACTGGTCAGGACAGGATAGACACCTGCATAAAAAGGCGAAAGTGGCAATGGATAGGTCACACATTTCGAAAAGGGCCAGAAAACATTGCTAAACACGCCCTCGATTGGAACCCACAGGGAATCGATGCCAGTCGCCGCGTTGGACGACCTAGAAACCAGTGGCGTGGCGTCCATGGTAGCAAGGGAAGCATTGCTTCCCTTATATTTGGCGATTGGTGGAAAATTTTCTAAATAATTTTTTCTGAATCGCGCAAAAAAGTCGCGAAAAAAACTCTTCGGCACAGTCTATGTAAATAAAAGTTCCAAAGAAACTAATCGCGAATATCTTACACAGCCGAATTGGTAACACCGCGAAAACCACCACACCACACCAAGAAGAAGACACATGGAAGCATATCAAAATTTGCATCTATGAGCGTTTATTTTTTTCCCCAGTAAACCTACTGTGTCGCGATAAAAAAAAATTCACGTACACGGTAGGTTGGAAGCACTCAGGAATTTGCTTCCAAGTTCCCCTCACATGTAGTAGAGGAAATTCTTGCCTGCAGCGGAGCTGCTGGCGCATGGACGCTGGGGAACTTTTCTTCCCATTTCCTCTTTGTTCGTATTTTCTTGTGGACTGAAAATATTTGCTGTGTTGCAATGCGTATGTGATGTGCTATATGAGTTTCACAAGGGTTACCAGAGTAGGATAGGAATCGAATTGTGGAAAAAGTTTCGATTTGAAATATAATGGCTTCATGGTTAAAAATTATTATTGGTAAATTCGAGAAGAAGTGATTTCGCATAGAATTATTAGTGTATACGAGTATTAGTAAGAGACGAACTCAATTATAGGGATATTTATGCATATTTCAATAACTTATATCTAATCGAAAACCATTTAACGGAAAATTCCAAGAAAAAATAAGTGGGAGATGGTAATACTGCCTCAAGTCATTGACGTCACAAGGAATTGAATGAGCCGTTAAATTTAAAACTCATTTGCTCTAGTGTAGTGCTTTAGTGTAGTGCGATTTGTGTGCTTTTTGTTGGTGAAAAGGTGAAGGGGTTTTTTAATCGGTCTAGGTGCTTATAATTGCTTATAGTGTTTTGATTTGTTTTTAAAGTAGCATGGATCAATATTGTGTTGTTGATGATCTTTTTCGATTGTCTTTTGGATCTCGATCTTTCGCAGAAAAAAAAGACATTATCGAAAAGGGTCGACCGAAACCGATTTTGGAAATTGTTTCTAAAACAAAAAGATGTACTAGGCATTTTACTGCTAAGATTTATGAAGATACGGAATGGATTACCGGTTGTAAGACCAAGCAAAAATTATTTTGTTGGCCATGCTTGTTATTTTCAAATGATTCAAATGTTTGGCGAACTACCGGGTTTTGTGACTTAAATAATTTACATAAAGCTGTGGACAGGCATGGTACGAAAAGCGTTGATCATTTAAAGTCAGTACTTCTTCTTTCCAAGTTCGGTTCCGGTCCTAGAATTGAAGAATTATTAAGTAGCCAACATAGATCTTCAATAATATTGCACAATGAGAAAGTTTCGAAAAATCGAGATATACTAAAAATGCTAATTGACGTTGTGTGCCATTTAGGATGTCAAGAACAGGCATTTCGTGGTCACAATGAAAATGTGAATTCTTGCAATAGGGGAAATTACGTTGAACTTTTAAATCTTTTAGCTAAATATAATCCGGACTTGCGAGCTCACTTGGAGCAAGCGACTGTTTTTTCCGGAATATCAAATTATATTCAAAACGATCTCATTAGTAGCATTTCTAAAATTTTATTAAAACAGATTTATAATGAAATTCAGCAAACTAAATTTATAGCAATAATATTAGATGAAACAACCGATGTTTCATGTCGTTCTCAACTCTCAACAACCTTTCGTTACATTACTCCTTCCGGTGAGGTTAAAGAAACTTTCATAACTTTTACAGATATTTCTGATGATCAGACTGCGTCGCGTTTATTTGACCATGTTTTAGATGTTGTTCAAAAATTCAATTGCGGTAACAAACTTATTTGTCAAAGCTATGACGGGGCTTCGGTAATGTCTGGTAAAATAACTGGATTACAAACACGTGTAAAGGATGTGTATAAAAACGCAATATATATTCATTGCTTCGCTCATCGGTTAAATTTAGTTTTATCTAAATCATGCGATAAAATACGCGAATGTCGAATTTTTTTTCAATCTATTACTTGTTTTTCAACATTTTTTAATCATTCAACAAAGAGGACAGTTGCACTAGATTTATTCCTCAAAAAAAGGCTTCCAAAATTAGCTCCAACACGTTGGACTTTTAATGGTCGATTAGTTTTAACCATTTTTGATAATTTAGATCAATTAAAAGAACTCTTTGAATATATCATTGAAAATGAGAGTGGAAAGTGGGATGGCGAGACCGTTAATAGCGCAAGGGGACTTCTTGTTTTACTTACAGATTTTCAGTTTGTTTTCCTGCTCAATGTTTTTTCTAAAATTTTTCCACAAACCGACGTACTTTTCGATATATTTCAAAGTAAACAAACTGATATAATGTACTGCATTCAAAAAATTACAGATTTTGAAAATCAACTTCAATCGTTAAGAAATAGTTTCACGGAAATTTGGACCCAAACCACATCTATTTGCGAAACTCCACAACGCCGGAAAAAAGCCAGGTGCCTTGTTGACAGTAATGAAAATGTTGAACTATTCTTTACACGTATTTATGTCGAAATTATAGATAATATTACCGCAGAAATAAATTCAAGATTTTCATCCTTAGCAAGTTTCACATTTTTAAACCTATTAGATTCTTCTAAATTCAACCAATATTTGAAAACATTTCCGGACAATCTTTTACTAAATTTAACTAAAACTTATGCTGATATATTTGACCATATTTCATTAAAGACTGAACTCATTGTGCTTTATTCTGATTCTGATTTGCAGGGAAAATCTTTTCAAGGTATTTTTAACTATTTCATTAATAACAAATTAAAAGATAGCTTCACACAATTTTATAAATTAATATGTTTAGTTTTAACATTACCAGTAACCAGTGCGTCCGCAGAGCGCAGTTTTTCTTGCTTAAAAAGGATTAAAACGTATCTTAGAAATTGTACAGGCGAACAACGGCTTAGCGACTTGGCAATAATGTCAATTGAAAAGGTTTTCCTTAAATCATGTTTGTGTGAGCAAAGTTTTTATACAGATATTATAGATGAATTCGCAAAAAAAGAAAGACGAATAGAATTAAATTACAAATAATAGTATGTACGGATCTTATTATTTATTTTGACTTGTAATATATTTATTGCCCAATTATTATTATTTTATTTTACTCACTAACTGTGATTTTTTAAATAGTAAATAGTTGAATTATTTTTAATTTTTATTGTATTGTTATTGTTTTTATTATTCAAATTTTGATTCGCTGAACATGATTACTTTCTTTATGAGTGTATGGATATTTATTTTGCAATTTTTTTGCTATTGTTGTTATTGTTATAGTAGTTCTAATAATTCGAATATGCTTTATTTATATACTTATAGTTACAGCTTTGCTTTTTTGATAAGTCTACCAACATATAATTTTTACAATTATTTATTTAAAAGTAAATTATTATATATTGGTAGCATGGGAATTAAAATGCTGATAAAATACAGTATACCTACTCTCACGTCCCCGTTCGTGATTCCTGGGTGCTTTTATATTAGAAATGTTAAAAGTAGCTAACGAGAGGGGTTCAATTAATACGCAGTAAATTTGTGGAAAGCATAATAATAGTAAATTTTTAATACCAATTGCTTCCCCTAGTTGAATTATCACGCCACGCCACTGCTAGAGACACCTGGAGAAGATCAGTTGAGGTCGAGGGTAAGTCATTAGGCAAATCGTGGAGTCAGTTGAAGGCAATGGCGGGGAACAGGACGAAGTGGAAAGCCAGTATGGTTAATGCCCTATGCACCACAAGTTATTGACAGGATCCAGAGAGAGATAGTGTGATATTTAACGGAACCACCGGCCGAGTTTACGCAAACTGCGGGAGCCGCGGCGGTTTACAAATTTACATTAAATTCAATGTAAACTCGACGTTAACAATAATAATCGTTGGCTCCAAGATTATCAGGAACAAAGAGTTTATTCAATTTAACATCTGTGAGAAAGAAACCCACTTGCAGAGAATTCTTTGACGATTCATGTTCTCAGAAGAAGCCACTAATTCACCCAGCGATGAGCAGTTCGAACGAGAAAGGAACTGCACTCTGGAAGTGTGTGCCAAGAATGGATATAGCTCTCTCGGAGAAATTGAGTCTTATAAGAAAGAAAAGCTAACGCCTAGTACGCACTGCGAATAGAATAGATTGAATAGATTCTTTTGCGCCTCGCCAGAATTTCGCCTGCCTCGACTCTTTATTGAAGTGAATTTTGTATGTATTTCTTGCATCTTGCAATGAATCGAGGCAGGCGAGATTCTGGCAAGACGCAAAAGAATCTGTTCAAGAGTACCAGTGCGTACTAGGCGTAAAACTGGATGAATGCCAAACATCCAATAGGGAGGCGCGAAGAGTAAAGATCACGCATTGGCTGCATCAATAAAAGTGAAAAATGTCTCATCTAGCGATACCGATCAGCTAAATCTAAGGAATCTCACCACTGTAGAGACAGGCGCAAAACAAATCATTTCAATGTCAGTGAAGTATTGCACTCACATAATTTTTTTGTGCATATATGTACATTTGTTCTTAAAATCACTTTAAACTTACCGTGTACCTCATACGTATGATATGGCTCATAATCTTTCATTTGAAAATATTCTAAATAAAAGTCTATTGTAAATTAACCCTTAACACCACCTAATGTTTCCGACAAATAATTAAATTCCATGTCGTGCTTTATGCGTCCAAATTAATGCTGAGAGACAGTTGTAATGTGCAAAGGTCACCAGATGGTGTTTTGGGGAAAGAGCCGGAAGTTTGCAAAGATGACCGTGAAGGTCCGGCGGCGCTAGAAGCAAATGCTCCACAACGAGCTGAGCACCGTCACATGCTTGTTCCAGCTCTGTTCGGGGAATGTGGGCGGGGTTTTTCCTCGCTCGTTGCCCCTGACACTACAAGATAACACAAATCATGTGGCTTGGAGGCAGACAAGTAAAACAAAGGTTGAAACTGGGTCCCACGACCCAGGAAAACTAATCAAAGGGAAATGCTGGTAATGGCCGTCGACCGGCTCAAACAACACGATCCGGGCCCAGATGGTTTGGCGCCTTGGTCTCTTAACCCATGGCATAAAGCCAACCAATGAGATATCAAAATGATATCTGCGCTGTCCGCCAATCATTCCATCCTTATTGTCCCATTTTTTTATTATTCCCTATTTTTGCCTCACATGTTTGTGTTGTCTTCTCCAGGCCTATACATTTTTGTTACTATGTAAACGACACGGGCAACGAGCGGCGGGAACCCCACCCACATCTCCCGAACTGAGCAACAGCAAGCATAGGCCGGTGATTAGCTCGTTGCGAGGACTTTTTCTTCGCAAGATGGCACGGCCCGACCTTCAACATCACGTTAGGTTCCGTCCCCAGGGGCATTGTATTAATTTCCTGTTTATAAAATATTCGTATTTAATTCAGGCGTCGCTCGTCAATTTTTTCTGTCTGCCAATTCTCATCAAAAGGGTAAATATGTTCTTATTTAAAGGTTGAGTCGGAGTATCATCGCCGTCAGCTGTTCACTTCGTCAAAAAGATGACAACTGGAAATCATGTCGTTCAGCAGACAAACCACGATTCGAGGAATTAAAACAAATTCGAAACATGATTTTTCTAGAACGCAGTTAATGGCTGCGTTCTGCGAAACTTCAGGATCAGACAATTTGACAGTGAGTAACAGAGATGTGAAGTATTGTATATCCGTAAGTTGAAGAGAGAGGGTCACTTATCTGTCAGAATCTTAAGAGGAAAAATTTACCGGAAAAATTTGTTGGTTCGTTTCCCCAGCCCATGATTTATAAACAAATACATCTACCACACTCTCTGTCTCTTTCGCTCTGGTGCAATTATTAAGAAACAGGCTTAACGAAAATTGGTTGGTTGTCATTCTGCTCTCTCGTGTGCGTCAAATGTGTGAATGTATCAGTTAAATGCATCTCTCTTTCACTTACGGATACACAATGCTTTGCTATCTCTGTTGCTTACTGTCATTTCCTTAACCGGTCAGGCCTTCATAACAGATTACAAACACGTGTAAAGGATGTGTATAAAAACGCAATATATATTCATTGCTTCGCTCATCGGTTAAATTTAGTTTTATCTAAATCATGCGATAAAATACGCGAATGTCGAATTTTTTTTCAATCTATTACTTGTTTTTCAACATTTTTTAATCATTCAACAAAGAGGACAGTTGCACTAGATTTATTCCTCAAAAAAAGGCTTCCAAAATTAGCTCCAACACGTTGGACTTTTAATGGTCGATTAGTTTTAACCATTTTTGATAATTTAGATCAATTAAAAGAACTCTTTGAATATATCATTGAAAATGAGAGTGGAAAGTGGGATGGCGAGACCGTTAATAGCGCAAGGGGACTTCTTGTTTTACTTACAGATTTTCAGTTTGTTTTCCTGCTCAATGTTTTTTCTAAAATTTTTCCACAAACCGACGTACTTTTCGATATATTTCAAAGTAAACAAACTGATATAATGTACTGCATTCAAAAAATTACAGATTTTGAAAATCAACTTCAATCGTTAAGAAATAGTTTCACGGAAATTTGGACCCAAACCACATCTATTTGCGAAACTCCACAACGCCGGAAAAAAGCCAGGTGCCTTGTTGACAGTAATGAAAATGTTGAACTATTCTTTACACGTATTTATGTCGAAATTATAGATAATATTACCGCAGAAATAAATTCAAGATTTTCATCCTTAGCAAGTTTCACATTTTTAAACCTATTAGATTCTTCTAAATTTAACCAATATTTGAAAACATTTCCGGACAATCTTTTACTAAATTTAACTAAAACTTATGCTGATATATTTGACCATATTTCATTAAAGACTGAACTCATTGTGCTTTATTCTGATTCTGATTTGCAGGGAAAATCTTTTCAAGGTATTTTTAACTATTTCATTAATAACAAATTAAAAGATAGCTTCACACAATTTTATAAATTAATATGTTTAGTTTTAACATTACCAGTAACCAGTGCGTCCGCAGAGCGCAGTTTTTCTTGCTTAAAAAGGATTAAAACGTATCTTAGAAATTGTACAGGCGAACAACGGCTTAGCGACTTGGCAATAATGTCAATTGAAAAGGTTTTCCTTAAATCATGTTTGTGTGAGCAAAGTTTTTATACAGATATTATAGATGAATTCGCAAAAAAAGAAAGACGAATAGAATTAAATTACAAATAATAGTATGTACGGATCTTATTATTTATTTTGACTTGTAATATATTTATTGCCCAATTATTATTATTTTATTTTACTCACTAACTGTGATTTTTTAAATAGTAAATAGTTGAATTATTTTTAATTTTTATTGTATTGTTATTGTTTTTATTATTCAAATTTTGATTCGCTGAACATGATTACTTTCTTTATGAGTGTATGGATATTTATTTTGCAATTTTTTTGCTATTGTTGTTATTGTTATAGTAGTTCTAATAATTCGAATATGCTTTATTTATATACTTATAGTTACAGCTTTGCTTTTTTGATAAGTCTACCAACATATAATTTTTACAATTATTTATTTAAAAGTAAATTATTATATATTGGTAGCATGGGAATTAAAATGCTGATAAAATACAGTATACCTACTCTCACGTCCCCGTTCGTGATTCCTGGGTGCTTTTATATTAGAAATGTTAAAAGTAGCTAACGAGAGGGGTTCAATTAATACGCAGTAAATTTGTGGAAAGCATAATAATAGTAAATTTTTAATACCAATTGCTTCCCCTAGTTGAATTATCACGCCACGCCACTGCTAGAGACACCTGGAGAAGATCAGTTGAGGTCGAGGGTAAGTCATTAGGCAAATCGTGGAGTCAGTTGAAGGCAATGGCGGGGAACAGGACGAAGTGGAAAGCCAGTATGGTTAATGCCCTATGCACCACAAGTTATTGACAGGATCCAGAGAGAGATAGTGTGATATTTAACGGAACCACCGGCCGAGTTTACGCAAACTGCGGGAGCCGCGGCGGTTTACAAATTTACATTAAATTCAATGTAAACTCGACGTTAACAATAATAATCGTTGGCTCCAAGATTATCAGGAACAAAGAGTTTATTCAATTTAACATCTGTGAGAAAGAAACCCACTTGCAGAGAATTCTTTGACGATTCATGTTCTCAGAAGAAGCCACTAATTCACCCAGCGATGAGCAGTTCGAACGAGAAAGGAACTGCACTCTGGAAGTGTGTGCCAAGAATGGATATAGCTCTCTCGGAGAAATTGAGTCTTATAAGAAAGAAAAGCTAACGCCTAGTACGCACTGCGAATAGAATAGATTGAATAGATTCTTTTGCGCCTCGCCAGAATTTCGCCTGCCTCGACTCTTTATTGAAGTGAATTTTGTATGTATTTCTTGCATCTTGCAATGAATCGAGGCAGGCGAGATTCTGGCAAGACGCAAAAGAATCTGTTCAAGAGTACCAGTGCGTACTAGGCGTAAAACTGGATGAATGCCAAACATCCAATAGGGAGGCGCGAAGAGTAAAGATCACGCATTGGCTGCATCAATAAAAGTGAAAAATGTCTCATCTAGCGATACCGATCAGCTAAATCTAAGGAATCTCACCACTGTAGAGACAGGCGCAAAACAAATCATTTCAATGTCAGTGAAGTATTGCACTCACATAATTTTTTTGTGCATATATGTACATTTGTTCTTAAAATCACTTTAAACTTACCGTGTACCTCATACGTATGATATGGCTCATAATCTTTCATTTGAAAATATTCTAAATAAAAGTCTATTGTAAATTAACCCTTAACACTGACAAACAATAGCCAATTAGCTTAATTTTTTGCAATTCTCCAATATTTATGTAAATTTCAACACTCAAATTTTCGCACATTTCAACTTTCAAAAGATTTTCGCTTTTCACAAAAACGAACTACTCAACAATATTTTTTCAAGTTATTTGTACTCGTATATCCAATAAGGCAAACTAAAGAACGACGCAACTTGATACCGACCCAAACTTTACAAAATGTCGTGTGTTATGTTTCTGTTAGGAATGTAGATGGAAAATTCAAGACATCCATAGTCTATTGAAAAACGCTTTTTCAATGTATCTAGTGAATACATTTTCAATTAATATACTATGAGTATAATGGGAAATGGCTGCTAGTGTATCGTATTGGGTTGAAGACATACTCGTGTATACTACACATAATACAATACATTCGTCCACAAGGAAATGAATTATAAAAGATGGAGGAGGAAATAATAATGAAAAAACAGACAACATTAAAGTTAAATTTAGATAAATTTAAGGAAGAGAATCAAGAGAATGTATCCAATAATATAAACATTGGACACGCCATTTGTTATTTTATCAATTTCCAGTCGGAAGAGGAAAATATTGACGAACACTATAACTACGGGATGTTTAATGACATTAATAATAGTTATTGGAAGGCTGAATTCTTGAAAAAAAGTTTCGATCTTTTTTTTTTATTATTTTTTCATATTAATTATGTAAGATGTTGTCATGTCAAATTGAAATCAAAATCTAAACTAAATTGAAACACCACCACATCCTTTAGACATACTTCCGAGTTTTGATTTAATTCAACATAATTATTTTAACCATGGCTCTAAACCTATCCATCCTTCGGGAAAACGTTCTAATCATTACTCTAAACTGTAAAATGGTCAAATTCAAATCCACTGTTATTCCTTCTCTATATTCGTGACTAACCGAAACTACCTTCACTAACACCTAAAGTCCTATTATGCAAATATGATACTCATATAAGCCAGTGCAACTGAACTTCAATCGGAAATGTGCAGCGCTTTTGTGCTTAATAATTATTGCAATTAGCCTTCGTGCAGCCAGTTTTCATTTCAGGATGTTAATATCCGGCCAATATAACGCATAGATTGCACTGTACTAGAACTGGACGATGAATTTCCAGCAATGGGTGCTATTAATTTCATTGATAGAACGCAAGTTTTAATTGCGTACATGACTACCTATTAAAGACGTTATCGCTGAAATCACTCGCATACTCCAACATTTGAAATGAAGGGTAGAAATCGTAAAATAGGCGAAACAGCACGCAAATTGTCGTGTACTGAATTTATTAGATTTAGGGCCGCTGGTTAAACTGCCAGTTAACTATCTGGGACACTAAACTAATCCTTAACGTATGAAACGATCAAAATATGTTAATGCAGTAGCAAATCAGTTGATTGGCGGAATTCTGCCGCCTATTCTAACGTCTGTACCGCCTCTCATCATTAATTTGCGGCTGAGTTAGTTTCGAATCCTCTTCTATCGAATGCATTTCCAGAACTTAAACTTAATAGGTGTCTTTTTAACATTTATCTGGTGCATAGGTTAGGGTATCTCCATGCATTACAACAACAACTTAAACCTGTACAGACCAGTGGGGTGGCTAGCCTGAACTGGATAGATTGTAAAATTGTACCAGCAAAACGCTCCTATAAGTAGGCTTGTCATTAATTTGACAATTGATGCCAAGTTCCAAAGACAGTTCGTAATTTCCACATTTTATATTTTCTCGTCATCATCATCGTGGCGCGACAGCCCGACGTCGGGCCTTGACCACCTGGATCGTTGTCCTCCAATTATCTCGGTCATATTTTCCCGTTACTACTATCTAATATTTAAGCGGCCACATTCTTAATTGCTTGTCGCCTCGGTCAATTTTGAAAGCCAATCAGAATACTCTAATTGGCATAAGGTGACATTTAAAAGGGTCGCCTGGATGGCTGCCCTCGATCGTTTTTTTTTTTACTCCACGAGTTAATTTACCCTACCCTGTTGTTCAAAAAACGCACCTAATGTTTCCGACAAATAATTAAATTCCATGTCGTGCTTTATGCGTCCAAATTAATGCTGAGAGACAGTTGTAATGTGCAAAGGTCACCAAATGGTGTTTTGGGGAAAGAGCCGGAAGTTTGCAAAGATGACCGTGAAGGTCCGGCGGCGCTAGAAGCAAATGCTCCACAACGAGCTGAGCACCGTCACATGCTTGTTCCAGCTCAGTTCGGGGAATGTGGGCGGGGTTTTTCCTCGCTCGTTGCCCCTGACACTACAAGTTAACACAAATCATGTGGCTTGGGGGCAGACAAGTAAAACAAAGGTTGAAAGGTTGAAACTGGGTCCCACGACCCAGGAGAACTAATCAAAGGGAAATGCTGGTAATGGCCGTCGACCGGCTCAAACAACACGATCCGGACCCAGATGGTTTGGCCCCTTGGTCTCTTAACCCATGGCATAAAGCCAACCAATGAGATATCAAAATGATATTTGCGCTGTCCGCCAATCATTCCATCCTTATTGTCCCATTTTTTTATTATTCCCTATTTTTGCCTCACATGTTTGTGTTGTCTTCCCCAGGCCTATACATTTTTGTTAATATGTAAACGACAGGGGCAACGAGCGGCGGGAACCCGACCCACATCTCCCGAGCTGAGCAACAGCAAGCATAGACCGCTGCTTAGCTCGTTGCGAGGACTTTTTCTTCGCAAGATGGCACGGCCCGACCTTCAACATCATTACGTTAGGTTCCGTCCCCACGGGCATTGTATTAATTTCCTGTTTATAAAATATTCGTATTTAAGTCAGGCGTCGCTCGTCAATTTTTTCTGTCTGCCAATTCTCATCAAAAGGGTAAATATGTTCTTATTTAAAGGTTGAGTCGGTGTATCATCGCCGTCAGCTGTTCACTCCGTCAAAAAGATGACAACTGGAAATCATGTCGTTCAGCAGACAAACCACGATTCGAGGAATTAAAACAAATTCGAAACATGATTTTTCTAGAACGCAGTTAATATAAACATTTTTTAAACCAAAAGTACCAATTTTCATACCGGAACTCCAGATGAGGTGATGAAGAAAACCAGCTTGAAACCCCACGTCATCATTCAATATCCTCGAATATGAGCATATATCGTTAATATTGTATATTTTTCTATTTGATATTCTGTTGAAAAATCTATGCTGATGAAAGCCATCCCATCCCTTCTTTTTGTGCGTAATATCAAATAACCCTAGACTATTTGTTTAAACTTAATGTCGATGTGTTTTTCCAAAGCCCACTAAATGCGGTTGAAACAATAATGTAGCCCACATACACATACTATATCATTTAATGGCCAATATCCTATTGCCTACGTTTTCTCATCCTCCCTGTGATATGTTGTATATACACATTTCAGCCACAGTTTTCGCAATTTGCAACACAATATCAACAACAATAAAATGTATGTTATTGAAATCTAGATTGCAAAGAGATTGTGTAAACACAAATGTACAAAGTCATACACATCCAGTAAATATAGGCTAATTAATTACCGGGTCGGTAAAATGTGGAAAATTCACTTTTCCAGGCATTTTTGCGTACCGTGTTCAATATTCAAACATCAACTTCACTAATGTGTAATAAATTATTTTGGGATTGTTAAAAGATGCTTTGTTAATTACGTGAACGTCGAAACAAACCAAAATTGAAGGTGGAAATAGAAAATATCAAAATATGGATAAATAGAGCGAAGGTTGTATTTATTGCTTTTAATTGACGGATCTGATTGAGTTGTAACGAAATCATTAACTTGAATTTGGTATTTGGAAAAATTGAAAATTAAAGGAGTGTGGTTTTCATTTTCCGTACTTTTTCTAATAATTGAAAACGCAAGAATAGAATAATAATAGAAAACACAAGAATAGAAAAATTAATAAATATTTCGGATTAAATAAAACAAATTAGAAATTATAAAGGCTTCCATTAAGGTCACCCGAACTTTAAATTTGAATAAAAAAAGTCCTGTGTTTGAAATTACATTATGTACCCGAGAGGTCCAATTTTGACTCGACCGCATAAACCGAGGCCGACATCATTGACGACAAGGGTTGTGTTGACTTTTAACGCATCAATTATCTGCGGCTTCCAATGGATCATGCCTCGTCTATCTAGATTGATTAGTCTATACCAGGGGTTTTCAATCTTTTTGCTGTTGCGATCCCCTTAGAGACAAAAATACCCCCTCCCCCGTCTCAGATCCGAATAAAAGATAAAAAAGTGGTGATGACATATTTTATGCATATTTCTTTATGGTTTTTCTTTTTATCTCAGATTTTTTAGCTGTGTAAGGCGTTTTAAAAATAAAATAAAAAATAACTGGCGCAACAGTCCAATCTGAACCATGGCCTCGAGATGAGTTAGCACAACCTCAATTTCTAGATCGAGACGATGTGTTTTATGCAGAGGTGTGCGACCAGCAACACTCTCAACCGAGTTATCTACCCCATAAATGGGTACTCATTTTATCAATTTTGGAACGGTCGTTCCTATGGCAGTCATATGATAGAGTAGTAGTATAATTTCAACTAGATTCGGCGAGGTGATTTGACAAAGGATATTATTGAATAATTTGAGATTTTAGAAAGATTCATTTAGAAATGAAAAAGTTCTTCTCACATAGACCAATTTTTGGACCAGTCGTTCCTATGACAGCTATATGACGTAGTAGTCCGATTCCAATGGCTCCGACATATTTACAGCGTGCAATAGAAAGCAGGCTTTTTGCAAAATTTGAGAAATATGTCTTTAGAAACAAAAAAGTTTTTCGCACAAAGACCGACTTTTGGCCAAGTTATTCCTATGACAGCTATATGACGTAGTGGTCCGATTCCATTGGTTACTACATATTTACAGCGTGCAATAGAAAGAAGGCTTTGTGTAAAATTTCAGCTCGATAGCTTTAAAACTGAGGACTAGTTTACATAAAAACAGACAAACGGACAAAGCTTAATCGACTCGTCCCATCATACTGACCAAGAATATATACAGTTTATATGGTCGGAGATGCTTCCTTCTGTGCGTTGCAAACTTCATGACCAAGTTAATATACACTATCACATCCGTGCATGTTATAAAAATGTGTACGAAACACGTATGGATTGTGTGTGATGACAGCCTCTCTTCAATACATGTTCCATACTCTCAGAGTCGTCACTGTAATAGGCCAGATGTTTGGTAGATGTCACAAACATATGTTGACGTTGACACTTAACATTTGTTCGATAACTCGACATTAGACATTTGAATTACATGATATCACATTAAAATATAGTTTTCCGCCAACACGATACATCTAAGATTCGCAATCAGACGCATAGCTTGCCCAAAATCAGAACGTCAAACTTTCCGCTCTTGTTATAAGTGTACTGCAGCTTGTAAAGTTGCCAAATTTAATTCGGCGCAAAACATCTATTGGGTACTAGGAATGTCATCCAATTCCACTAACGAACAAAGTACCAGAGAGTGGAATGAAAATTTTCGTCGACGAAACGAAAGTCAATACTTTTTTTTAAGATACACGGATGAAGGATTAGAAATTTCTTTGGCGATATCTTTCACATAAACCAGTCTTCATTAGAAAGCTTTTATCATCATTTCCCACGGAGGGGAAGGAGAAGAGACACATACATACATATGTTATTTAGGACGGGAGTTAGTATAGACGCTTAAGTGAGTTAAGACGTTTACAAAAACGTTGCAACACAAAAAATTTAAGGAATTTGTAATGAACCACCTGTAATGAACCATATTATGGTCTGGTAGTGCTGCTCCCAGAATTTTTGTAAATACGTAAAAGACAGGGTCACGGAGCGGCGAAAACCCCGCCCACATCTCCCGAACTGAGCTACAGCAAGCATAGGCCGCTGCCAAAGAGGATTGATAATTCTACAAGAGTTATCTCTCCATACAACTTTCCCCTCTGCCAGGAGATTTGTAAGTATTGGCAAATTGCATAGACTTCACAAGAAAGCTCCCTCCATACAACTTTAGCCTCCGGCGGTAGATTTGTATGTATTGATTCTCTTGTATCTATACTGTGTAGTTTATACTATTGTTTATACAATATGTCAATACATCCAAATCTCCTGGCAGAGAGGAAACTTCTATGGAATGATAACTCTTGTAGAATCTATACTATTTGCCGCTGATTACCTCGTTGAAGGGCCTTTTTCTTCGCCAGATGGCACGGCCCAACCTTCACGGTCATTATGCTACCAAAGGCTCCGTCCCCATAGGCATCTCCGGATGTCCACCAGACCGTCCGTTATAAATTATAAATTAAAACTAGTTTTGCATCCCAGGCAGTGTAGAAACACTGGTATGCAAAAAAAAAGACATTTGAATTCATGATAACTTATTAATTTATTAACGCGTCGACGCGGAAACTAATACTGTTTTCAGATTACGTTAAATAATTGTCATTGATTTGTAAGTGTTTTTTTTTTGTTTTTTTCTTTTTGTTGTTGTTTTTTTAATGTTCGCTTTAGTGATTCGTAAGAAGTCAGAGAACGAATTTCCTGCGGCATAGCATTGAAGATCGTTATTGACAATCTAATCGGATCTCTCAATATTCTGTAGCTATGAACCTCTCTTTTTAGTGCCAGAGAAATGAATGTCTTGTTTTTCTTGTTGACAATTTTCCAAATTGTCTTTTCTTTCTCCAGAACAATAATTTTTTCTAGTGGTAATTCGCCAGCTAATTGATAGACTTTTACAGTAGGGGTTCTACAATTGAGATTATAAACCGCTTTAACAGCTTTGTTGAGCCTTCTTCCAATTGCTGAAATATGGCTCCAGATCAAGACACCGTACGTTAGAATAGGCATCAAATGAGCATAAAAAATCATGTTTTTAAGTTGGATATTCAAGTATCTTTTTCGTCTCGGCAATGCGACTATTGTACAGAGTTTTGCTAATATGGTATTGATAATATGATCATTCCAGGTAAGTTTCTCATCGAAGACAAGACCTAAGTATTTGAGTTTTTCAACTCTAGAAATAGGTTGGTTGCCGAATTTGATGTTTAAATCGATGTCAGTTTTATTTATTTGCTTGAAGAGCATAAACTGTGTTTTTTTTTCTATTGTATATTAATTACAAGCTTATTTCCTAGGAGCCATTGCTGGTAGAGTTTCTTGTTTCTTCTGCATCGTTTTTTCCAAGATGTGAGTAAAGCATATGTAACATATTTAGCCCGAAGGCCGGCATTAAATAAGTTATTTACGTACAGCAGGTATAATGTAGGATAGACCCTTGAGGTACTCCTGAATTTAACACCTTTATCGCTTGTATCGCTGTTAAATTCTGTTATTATAGGGCTATCTTTTAGGTAGTTTTCAATAAGGTTGTTAGCAACAACTGTTCAAATCGTAGTCTATTATGCGTAATAAGTTAAATAAACGTTAATGCACTAGGAATAAATAAAAATACATACTAGTCAAAACAACATGGCTATTCATCAATGCACAATTCAACGATTCCTTTAATTCCAGCTGCGATTTTAACTCCGCGTAAATTATAGTTCACTTCATTCAAAACATGATATGTAAATCCATCCTGTCAGTAGTTGTTCTATCCAACGAATTGTGAAATGCAGTCACAAACTCATTGTAATAAAATTGTTAAGAAATCGTAAAATTCCTCTGATAAATATATGACACATACGAGTACAACACAAATGCATATTCCATTCCTATATGATCTTATAAATATATGAAAACCGCACGTTTGTAACGACAATGCCAGCGAAAGTAACTACGATAAAAACTAAGGCAAATATTTTGCATATACAATACATATGACGAAGTAGATTTATACAAATGTATACAGGAAAAGAACGCAGAAATTCAGATTATTCCCCGACCGGATATACTCGTAAACGGATTGTCGTCAGTATCTCCCTCAATTTGATTGTAGTATGTATATTTACTAGATTCAGACGTATTATAAATATTTATATAGTGGTTAATAATAAATATTTTGAAGACATTTCACAATACAGCATTTCCAACAGTACCGCACCAAGCTCTCCTGGCACCCGTGGAAAATATGAAAATAATAGTAAAAACATGACAAAAAAGTGCATATCAATATTTCATTAGGCGCTGGCTCAACAAAAATGGAACGATCTTCGATTAAATTTTTTGCCTTCGTTCCAATTTTTCCATTTACCTTTTATTTACTTTCCAGGTTTTGACGCTCCCTTGGAGATTGCGCCCGAGGCAAGTAGGTACCAAGGTCACCTCACCCTTGCTATGCCACTGATTTCCAAGCATTCTCATATACAAATTTTTACACAACTTCTGAAGCGTTACACCTTCATGTTTTTACTGAAAATATATTTTTTTTTTCGTATGGAATAACCTGCTCAGAGCACGTGTGGGATTAGGTGAAGATACATTTTATACATAAAAGAAATTCTTGCAACGTTTGGGACACCTATGAACATTATTTCCGATCAAGGTTCTGCGTTTATGTCAAAAAAATTTAAGGAGTTTTGTATTCAGAACAATATACATCATATCAAGAATGCGGTTGCTACTCCAAGAGCGAACGGTCAAGTTGAGCGATTGAACCGATCGATTTTAAGTGCACTAAAGACAATTACATCTAATGAAGATCTATGGGATCAAAGTGTTCAAAATATTCAGTTTGCTTTGAATAGCCAAATCAACAAAACGACAGGAAAAACTCCATGTGAACTATTGTTTGGGTATAAAGCAAGAGGTGGTTACGATTCTGTTCTAACGGACGAAATACAACAATCAGCGGGGCTAATTGAAGATATAACAGCATCAAGAGAAGAAGCACTACAAAGTATCGTCGCAGCTCAGCAGAAACAGAAGATGTATTTTGATCGGCATCGGAAAACACCTAGGAAGTATGCCGAAGGGGACATCGTTCTCATCGAAAAAAAAGAGCCAGCATTGAATACCAGCCGGAAATTAGTTCCGCCTTTTAGTGGACCTATGATAGTTAAGTCGGTACTATCTAACGATCGTTATGTTGTTCAGGACATGAAAGGTACCCATCGAACATCTAAGAAGGGTACTTACGAACGAGTGGTTGCTGTGGATCGCATGAAACCGTGGTGCACGCCAGGCGGAATCTCAGACGAAACAGCAAGCGAAAGTGGCGAAGACGGGGTGGTTCTTTCGAGCGATATGGACGAAGAAAAGGGCGATCAGTAACTCGAGGCGAGTTAAATGCAGGATGGCCGAATGTAACGTAAACATTGTGAGTATGTAATATTTTCACGTATTGAGTAAGAGTCCAGTGATAAATCTGGACCATAAGTAGTTTGTATCTGCATGCTCAGTGTAGCGGTGGTTCGTGGCTGTTCTTGTATAAGAAAAAGAGTAAGTAAGTTACTTACTAAGTGTTCTTGTGGTGTTGCGCTTTGCATGGATGCGTGAGTGATAGGATAAGTTCAATGGATGACCTATGACAAGGAGCTAACATATTATATGTCTGTATAATGTTCAGTGAAATAGTTAAAATGGGGTGTATCTATATTACACGTAACCATATTTGTATCGTTTGAATGAACTGATTGTTCAGTAAATAGTGTTGTGAATTGGTATGGACCTTATTCCCCATGAATGGTGATCCTTCTATGAGGGGCTATATCGTCTATTAACGTATCCATGAGTAACCACTTGTGGGATGGCAATCCTCCCCATGTTGGCATGTGGTCGTTTTGTTTGGAATAGTGATGGCTAAACCTCCTATCCAAAAATGCTGATCCAGTTCACAACATTAGAGAGTAAATTCTTTAGTCAGCATTATATTGCTTCTTACTTTGTATGGTGTTGCCTTTGTCATGGTCATCCGTAGTGAGTTAGCACGCATGGGCACTTATTGGTTCTTATCTTTTTAATTGCAGACTCAGCGGCCCGACACAAACGTCCAACAGCCCTCACTATACGAGTATATATGTATGTCTTATGTTTCAAGATGTTGTATTGGAAAAAATAAAATGTTTAAGTCATGGATAAAATTTTGTGAAATTTTTGATTGATCTTACATACATTGGGAAGTTGACTTCAATAACTTTAAGAGCTACACATGCTTAATTTTCAGCTACATATAAAACCGGACCCAAATTAAGAAAAAATCGCTTCGGTTCGAGCGCAGTTTCAAAATTTATTCAATAATTTTCCAGCAAAGGTATGATCAAACCAAGGTGTCAAAATGGTCGCGGTCACAGAACAAGGAAATCGGAGGTGCGTTCCGCTGCACCCCCACCCCCCTAACTGAAATTACCAAAACGACTATCGCACCTGAAATTGGGACCATGTATAATATCGGATTCAGATCCAGGTTCGTGGATCATTTTTGTCTCGAAATAACAATGATCCATTAGCTATCAGCTACTGTGACTTCCACAAATTCAGAAAAAATGCCTTCTTACACACGACAGTAACTGAAAACTCACGACCGCATAACTAAAGAACAATATATCAGCTGAAAACACTTCCACAGGCATCAACTCTGAGCTGTCAGATTCATATGAGGAACATGTTTCGCTAATTGACCGGAAAAAAATTTATGATCGGAAAAAATTACGTCAGTCGTGGAAACATATTCAACTGGATCGGAACCGGCCCGGAAAGCGTTTCCTAGAAGATCAGAAAACAGTACCAAAAATCGGAAAACAGTTTTGTCGGAGAAATCCGATCAATGATAATCCCTGAAATGTTCAGATGATCATAATCACTATCCTTTGTAAATAGATAATATACTGAAGTAGAATAAGTCGCTCCGAAAAGGAAAGACCGGTAGATCAGTTCGTTAAGGCGTCAGCCATGTCTCATGCTACCAATTAGCCACGGGTTCGAATCCCGTCGTGGCCATAAATGTTTGTGATGTCTTCCCCTGTGTGTGCGGCGTAACGATAAGGCACAACCTTTCCCGACTTGTCGCATACATGCAACTAAAATAAATGGGCAGAAATTGCATGCCAGCAACATGCATCATCCGAAACCAGTTTATGGTAATGAAACGTCAACTAAAACTCCAAACAAACGGTGTAATATGTTACATGATACATGTTGCGGCGCCGCTCACTGCTTTTCAAAAAAAAAAAAAATTTGATTTCCATGCGACATGGTGGCTTTGATATCGAAGACAAAGCTACACACGGTGTAACATGTGTCCACGACACAGAAGTTTCTGATACATATTACACCGTCTATTTGGCGCTTAAGCTGCATGGGAGTAGTTACCGCGCAATGTCCGACTAGGCGATTGGGAAAATAGCATTATTATTACCCCCTGCTTTTCAACATCGTATATGTTCAACCAAAAATTCAACACAACCGTTTAACTGTTCATTTTGGCTACCATGGATCACGACCCCTTTGATCATCCAACATGCACAACGGCGACTGTCATTTTACTGACCTTCCTGCGTAGCGGCTACTGGATGTATGCGATATTGATGGTGCCTCTAGTTGTAGTCCATTGGAGGAACACACTGCTCTTATCATCGGAAAATGTATTGTAAATATTAAATGTTAATGTGACTTTATTTGTACAAAAAAAACAAGGTGTGATACCCTTATCACGCCTTCGATAGTCTGTGTTGCTATAAATGGTAAACGCATAATGGATCAACCATTCTGCATTTTTTTAATTGCCTTGACCCCGCCATTCTGCATTTACCACTTCGAAATTAGCAGTAAAACTTGTTCCGATTCCAGTGTTCCTATGAGAAGTATATGAAATATTAGGCCGATTTCACCCAAATTTAGGAATGTGGTTTGGCCGTAACTATAATCGTTTAGTGTGGAATTTGGTAAAGATATCTTTAGAAATAAAAAAGGTATTCTGACAAAAACTTACTTTTGGACCTGTCGTTCCTATGACAGCTATATGATATAGTAGTCCAATTTCAACAAATTTCAGGAATGTACCTTAGTTTGGCAATGGTATCTACATTGAAAAATATGAAATTTAGTTAAAATTGCGCAGCGGTTAGCACGTTCGCCTTTTACGCACTGGGCCCCGGTTCGATTCCCACTAAATGCTGCAGTTTTCGATAAAAAAAAGGGGATTTACATGTCGGACTATGACCCCACTCACCTGTTAAATGAGTACCCGTTCATGGGATAAATAACTTGAGCGTGTTACTGATCAGGATCACACACCTCTGCACAAAACATACCGTCACGATCTAGATAATGAGATGATGGCTAACTCATCTCGAGGCCATGGTTCAGATTGGACTGTGGCGCCAGTTATTTATTTTTTATCTATCCAATTACTATGAATCGTTTGACTCCAAAGTAACACTAATAAGTGTTGTAAAATTAATTACCGCAAAAAATCTCAAAAATCGTGTTTTTTACTGACGAGGCTGTTTTATGGCTTAAATGTTAAGTGAAGGCTTGTCCTGCAGTCTTGGTTATTGCGGGACAAGTCCGGATCGTTTAAAGATTAGGGAGTCAGCACCATTCGTAGCATCGAAAAAACGGAGCCGCTTTCGGTTAAAAATAAGTAATTAGAATTATAACCTTACCACCTCGGCTATAGTTCTAATTACTTATTTTTACCCAAAATACTGAATATAAATTATTTACAAAATAAATCCGATTTTATGTGTTTCATTTAAAAAGAAACAACAACAATATTTTAAAGCTTTTTCACCTATTAAAGAAATTCTTTACGTTCGTTATCACTTTCTGTCAATTAAATTATATACTCTGCTGTTAATGTTTATATGAATGGTTTATTTATATTCTTATCATTCCTATTGTTATTATCATGACTGAGTATTATCTACAGATTTTTTGGGTTGGATAATTCCAAATAATGTTGATAATTTGAGAGTACCTATTTATGTATTATATTTTTTCAAGACAATGAAACTGAATACGATATTGTGTTCGAGATTAAACTTGCAATAAGTAAGGATTGTATTGTAGAAATACAAGCCGTGAGTAATAAACCCGAATGAGTCATGCTGGATCTCCACTACATTACTACAAACCTGTGACGTTCCACAGTACAGTCGCGATAATTTCAACCCAAGATCATTTCAACCCTCTAAAATTTCAACGCATTTTTCGTAACATTCGACACTATGATTTCAATTCAGAGTATAGTACATTTTCTATTGAAAATATCAACTTTTCCAATTTTTCCAATCTGCAGTTTTAGATGATTTTCCTTTTTAATTCAATGGCTTCTGTAAGAAAACACAAGAATCATAAATTCTTGACGCTACGTAGAAACTAAAATACAGACTTTGAACAGGCGCAGCGGGAGTACCCACAGGCAGTTTTTTTGTTTGCACCGAGGATCGAACCTCCATTCTCTAGATCGTAGAGCGGTGACCGAATGAACACGGTCACCGAGTGCGCCGTTAATATTCTGCATGCTTTTGAGATATTGCGTTTATAATTATGAAAGCTGTAAAAAAAATTTCTTTATATTTTTTTATTGTAATTGCACGACGAATTGCGTATCCAGTCAAATTGGGGACTGCATGCTTCCTTGCACTTGACTGCCTTCTTGGGCGTAATTATTTTCTTTATGGGAAAAAACGATATAAGTATGTATATGTACTCGTTTCCCATATATCCCTAAGGCCCTAACCAGATTAAACGCAGAAAGCAGCAACAGCGGCAGCGGCGATCAAATGTCAAGTTAGAAAGCATGCGTTTCCCTTAAGCCACCTAGATTGGACGCAGCAGCAGCGACAGCGGCGAAAGCAGATCTTTCTTTTGTTGTTGTTGCTGTCACCACCGCTGCTGCCGCTGCCGCTGCTGCTGCCCTCAATCTGGTTTGGGCCCAACGTCATAACTAACAATATTATATTTTTTTCATAGATTCTGTACTTCATGTACTGTCATAGATGAAAAACAAAGTATTCTCCTTTCTGCCCTTTCTGTTTCAAGTGGAGACCACTCCCCATCACTTCTGTGTGGTTACGTTGAATTCAGAAAGCATACCTGAGCGACAAACGATGGGCCTCTTAATTTGAAGATCTTCTGAGCCTACCATCTAACACCCCCACACAAGAAGCTCTCGACGATATTGTTGATCTAGGTCCACCCATACAACCCCCGACAATAGAGGAAGTTTATCTCGCGTTGCAGTCACTAAAACGAAATAAAGCACCGGGCGCTGACGAGATTCCAGCTGAACTGCTAAAATTCGGCGGAACGGGTTTAGTTAATGCCATACATCAATTACTCCTGCGAGTACAGGAGGACGAGGTGATCCCAGACGATTGGCGCGGAAGAATCATCTGTTCAATTCACAAAAAGGGAGATAAACTGCCGTGTAAGAATTACAGGGGCATATCACTATAGTCTGTACGTCCTATAAAATATTGACGAAAATTCTGGAAAATAGAATAAAACCGTACGCCGAACGAATCATTGGCGAATATCAAGGCGGTTTCAGTCTGGTCGCTCCATATCCGCGCAGCTCTTTACGGTCAAACTGATACTTCAGAACTGATGGAAATACACCGTAGACGTATTCGTACACCAAATCTTTGTCGATTTCAAGCAGGCATACGACAGTATCGATCGTGGAGTACTGTACAACACCATGTTACAATTTGGTATACCAATTAGTGCGACTGGCAAAAATGACGATGACTCCGTCTTACAGGTAAGGATCCATGATAGACTTACTGATCAATTTGAAACACGCACTGACATCAACGAGACGCTACTCATCAAGTCGACACAATTAGCGGCGAACGCCGACGACATAAACATCATGCCCCGAGAACTGACCGACGTTCCTGCGGCAGGCGGCTCTTCGTACCGAAACGACCCGTTTTTTCAACGGCCAAGAGCTGGCAAACCCCCTCGATGCAAGAAGAACTGCAGTATTTGAAGCATCGCTACCACAACAACAACAGAACTGACAGACGCAGAAGAACTTCTTCATACTCTTGACACCGCTGCAAAAGAAGTCGGGACTACGCATTAACAAGGACAAAACAAAAATAATGATGCAATCAAGAACCAAGAGGGCAGCACAATCGAATGTCAACGTAGGAGACCTCATTCGTAGACGACTTCATATATCTAGGTAGCAAACTGTCAAAGGACGACAACGAAACTGTCGAAATCAATCGACGGATACAGCAAGCAAATAAGGCTTTCTTCTCGATCCTCGTGCACAGAAACACGAAGCTCCGCGTATACAAAACCATAATATGACCAGTGCTTTACTATGGCTGCGAAACTTGAACCTTTACTCAAGACTCCGAAAACATGCTAAACTCATTCGAACGGAAAGTCCTTCGGCGAATTTTCGGAACAGTTTACGACCGAGGATTTCGCATCCGGTACAACCATGAGTTGTATGAACTATACGATGAGCTGGGAATTTCGAAAATCATTAAACTGCAACGCCTTCAATGGGCAGGGCATGTACGATGAATGAACGATGTTCGCATGCCTAAACATAAACAAGTAATGAGCGGACGACGAGTCAACGGAGCGAGACTGCGAGGAAAACCGAGAGTTCGTTGGGAAAGCTCAGTACATGCCGAGCAACTACGGGGCTTCCAAGATTGGAGGACGCGGTCCGTCACCGAGATAATTGGAGGACAAGGATCCAGGCGGCGACAGCCCGACGTCGGGCTGTTGCGTCACGACGATGATGAGCATATCAATCGAACCGCATACGATTCACTAGCGGGTCACTTTGGCGAACAATATCTTCGCTATTGGTTGCGCCTAAAACACTAGCGTTCAGTCAGCGCTTTCCTATTGCTGACTAGCACATTGTGATTATTTTTGTGTTTTAGAAACAGCATCCCTTCTGTCTCATTTGTCAAATGGCATGTTCAGTTTGGCATTTGACAAAAAATTCAAAATTTCATCCTTTGATGAGTTCCAATGACACGCAAGATACCGTTACAATTTTCCTTCCCACAATAAATTCTGGCAATCACATTGAAAATACGACCATACACGGTACATCCTAGATTAGAATCGAAGTTTGCGGAACAGGCATTTGCCATTTTCCAACTTGACAATTGTCGCAAACATCAAATATTGCGCTGAGCCAGAAAAGCGAGAAAAGTTTATGCTGACTAAAAGTAAAAGCGCTTAGCTTCAGCGCTTAGCTCAGCACAAGCGTTCCTAGGAAAAATTACCATACAGCGCTTCTCATCGCTGTTGTTTTAGGAAAAAGCTTTACTAACGACTCGTGGAATTTTGAAAATTTTCCGTACGTTTTTAGTAAAGAATTTTGAACTCTAATAAACTCGCTTACATTCGCCTCACTGGCTCTCGACAAAATAAATATTATAGGCTTGTTCACTGTTCATTAACACAAGTGAATTACAAAAGATAAGTATCCTTTCACTTTAGCTACGAGGCTAGATGGTATGCTGGGAACAGCAAAACAAAGGAATTCGCTCATAGAACGTCGGTGTTTGATAACCCATCGAGTGTATTCCCAGTTACGGCCATAGCTCTTCATCTATTAAAATAAATGTCAACCCCAAACCCCCACCTCCATTTCTAGATCCGCCAATGCTCTAGTCCAATAGATATATCGCTCCTTCGCAACAAAAGGGACACAACTCAAAAATGCCGATGTAGGGAACACTTCCTCATACTCCATTGATACGAGTAAGATATCCTATAGTCGAACAAAATTTGACCCGAAAAAAAAAGGTTTCGTCCTTTTCGATCAATATTTCTTGTAGCAAACTGATTTTTAGACTCTTCGACCACCACAGATTTAAAAAAAAAATGGCCATGGGTTAATTTTTTTTTGGCTCGAGCGCTTTTGTGGATAGTTTGTGTTAAGTCGAAATAAGGAGTTAGAACTCTATATCTCGGTGCCTTGACACCAACATAATGTACAAGTAGTATGCACATTTTTTTTCGGAAATGAATTTGTGAATTTAAATGTTTTGAGATATAAAGATCCTTCCCAAAGTATGTACTTCCTTTTGCTGTGAAATATTTGTAAGTACCTACGCAAAATACGGTGAGTCCACCAGTCTTAAATGTAAATTATGTATTTTACATTCGTGTCTATGTATAATCCACAAGATATGATTTCGCACTTTTTCCACATGTAGGGAAAATAAAAATCAGAAAAACTCACATGTCACGAGTCCTTGATACTTTGGTTCGGTGGGCACATACGGTGCTTCCTCATCATTTTGTGACGAGTGTTGAAACTGATCACTATGTCTGGACATCGTACTAAATCATATACTTCGACGACTATACCTAACTTGAAACCGTTTCGAATCTTTTGATCTTCCTTCCACTAGGTTGTGCACTTGTCAGATTTTCGCAATAAATCACTATCAAAATTGGACGCAATTTGGATACAATTGAGAGATCTGGTCTATATCACCGCCACTAATAACATGTCGAGAATTTGAGATGCCTTTAGCTAAACAATAACGCACTGATAATGAAAATTTTTAAACATCAGAGCTTTTTTCTGTTGTTTTATGTGACGTGCACAATTGAATTGTAGATAAATTATATGAGTAATAGTACTCGTATTATACCATGTTGCCACTTATTCCGACATGGAAACGTTATCGCCACTGCGACTACAACGGAAAACTGAAATAATATTCTCACATGGCGCTCAGTATTCGCAGTATTCGCATCGAATGTTACGTTTATATTTTAAATTCTTCCTCTAAAGAAGTTTGTAAAGAATTGGAGAACGAGTACATGAAGTACCCATCAGCAATAATCAAATTTATCTTTTTCGCGGTTTGTTTGCAGAGAAAAAAAAGTACCAACTTGAAAATACAATATATATTTTCGAAGAAGAAATATATTGATCTAGATCGGGAATCGCCATACGCATACTGCTGTATGTTGTACATACATTCACCCTGATTTTATTTATTGCTTAAACTGATGAAAAATAAACAAATGGAAATTCATGCGTATCTATAGTGTAATTTACCTTACGAATCGTTTCTATTATAGCTGAATAGATGATTCGAGACTAAATCCTATCGATCACTGGAGGTGTAGCGATTTGAATCTATAAAAAGAAAAGGCCTACAAACATAATTTAAACCAGCGATCAAGTTCACGCTTCTATATGTCTTGGAGGCTTGGTGCATTACAGCCGCATAATATTATTAATTCAAATCCATTGAATCAGATACGCATGTCCATAGATTTTAATACCGATCAGATGTACGAGTATCCATAGATTTAACTTGGCTTTGAAAACGCCTAGCGTTTTCTATCTTCCCAGGACTGAACTGAAGAAATGTAAGCATCAAGGGAAATTCCCGAGATCGATCTAAAGCGCGTTCCACACGCAACGACTTAGGGTGCGGGCGGTCATGTTGGAGCTTCGACAAACGATAAGAGCAGCGCTGATAGTGAAGCGAAATGGATTCGTGCTTTTTCAGAGCTACTTATGTTGGAACAACGTATTTGCTCTCTTTTTTTCTGACCTATGATAAGAACTGAAACGTTTATCGCAGCTCCAACATGACAAGCTCTATGTAAAAGCACGAATCCATTGCCATAGCTTCACAACCAGCGCTGCTCTTATCGTTTGTCGAAGCTCCAACATAACCACACTCTTATCCATCATTTTCCTTTGACGGCCTGTCGTAGAAGCCGACGAACAAAGAACTGAATGTGTATGCCAGCAACTTGCACTGTAAAAAATCCTCTATATGCTAACGAAACGTCAACTATACGTCGCAAAAGGACTGACTTAACGGTTACGATTTTTGGCTATCATGCAAGAACATAGATTGGATTCTGGAATGGACAATGGATCAGAAGGTCCCCAGAACGCACGATTTCTTCAATTAAAGTCATTTCCACAAGAGCGTATACTTTGTAACTTTTTAATGCACCATTTCTCAAAGAGTGGTGGGGGACTTTTAGTTACCTGCATTTTTCCTCTTTTTCGCATTGTATAAATTTGGTCATTCTAAGTTCAAGTAGGAGAGTGATAAGACGTCAAGTGAAATGAGTGCGATTTACAAAAAACGATTCGAAGCTGTGTTTTTAGTAAGTCATTCGAAAGGACCAAAAATGACACCTGCATCGGCCGGAAAGTACCTGAAAGTTTCGACACAGTTTGTGAATAAGTGGATAAAGCGTTTTAAAGATACTGGAAATGTAGACGATCTACCTGGTAGGGGTAAAACCCGAAGCACTTCAAAAACCCAGGATAAGGCCATCATTGATATTTTTAAGAAAAATCCGTCCGTTACTACCTTAGTGTAAGCAAAGGAAATGTTATCGAAGAAGAATATTTACGTGTCCTTGAATACGATTCGGCGAAGATTACAAGAGGAAAACATCAAAACCAGGTATGCCTTGATGAAACCATTACTTACCGAAAACCAGAAGCGAAGACGTGTAGAGTGGGCTAAGGAAAACATCGATCGTGATTGGAACAACGTGATCTTTACGGATGAATCAAGTTTTGCTGTAAATACGTTCAGGAGACGAGTGTGGGCACAAAAAGGAGAAGCTGTCGTGAACCGAACCGTTAACACCCTGTGAAGGTCCATGTTTATGGATGCTTTTCTGCACGCGGTTTCGGAAAATTAATAACGTTTACCGGAATTCTTACTGCTGAAAGGATGATCATTTTGTACAAGAAAGGATTATTGAAGTCTGCTAGGATGCTATATGGCAACGACAACACCGATTGGTTTCTACGATCCGAAACATAGAAGCCGGTTGTGTACACGCTGGAAAGAAGAAAATAACATTCAAGTACTTGATTGGCCTTCGCAATCGCCGGATGCCAATCCTATTGAAAATGTTTGGGGATTAATGAAGCAGAAGCTTCAAGGAGCTTCAAAATCAATCCAAATCAATTTGGAATAACTTATCGACAGACTACGCGGAAAAATTGGCCGAAAGTTGTCACCGAAGATGCCAGTCAATAATCAATAGTGACGGCGATTGGACCATGTATTAAATATAATTGCGAAAATGTATTTTGTATTTACTTTCAATAAAAAATAAAATTTCTTACTTGTAACACTTTCTTTTTATTTTGTGAGGTATACGGTCTTGTGGAAATGACTGTATAAGAGAGTGAATTTCTGCGGTACAAATTAAACATGTTAGGACTTAGCGAGATAAGGCGGTGGAACAACGGAGAATTTATCTCTCCAACGGGTAGCACTGTAATGTTTTACCCCGGTAGAGTTACCGGTAGTGGTCGTGAGTCAGATGTGGGACCCCTCTTTGCAAGAGCAGCACGAAATTGTCTCTTATCCCGGAATCGGGTCTCCGACAGAATCATGACCGCCAGTTTCCGGACCAAAATGAAGAACATCACAATAATACAATGTTATGCTTCAACTGGTCCGCTCGGGACCGTGATAGTTCGGTCACCGCTCTACGAAACTAATCTGGAGTTCAAATCTCGGCGCGATCAAAAACTGCCTGTGAGTACTAATAGAACTCTCACAGTGCTCCGAGCTTGTCAGTATAAAGACGGCGCTGATAGGTGCGCCATCCATCTCGATCGCAAATAGCCCCAAAAATTCACCGCAGGCTTGAGTCACGGTCCATGCATAGTACTGGTCGTATGACACGCGGAGCTTCGTGTTTACGCCTATGACTGCGCCAAATGTTGCGTTCTGCATAAAGGTAAGGTGTCGGGGGACTTTGAGATTCACAGTGGAGTTCGGCAGGAGTGCATTGGTGCATCCGCTCACTGATCCTATTCCTCATATTGATCCGCTATGTGTTGCATGCAGCCCTATCCGGACTAGACCGAGGAATTCAATGGACTTTGACATCTTATTTACAACATCTTGACTACGCTGACAACATATGTATAACAACTCTCTAACAAAATCATGGATCTGTCCGCAATGGCGTTAGATCTCGAGAGAGAGGCAAGCAAGGTTGGGCTAAAGATAAGATAAGATCCAGGTTCTTAGCTCGGCATTGCGAAAAAGAAATACTGCAACTATTGCCATCAATATTAATGGGCAGCCTGTGGAGAAGGTGGTCAACTCCGTCTACCTGGGTAGCATTGTTACCGAAAATGGTGGTACGGAGTAGGACATCCTTCGTCGTATCAACCAGGCCGTATACGGCATGGTGCCCAAATTCTGGTAAAGCAGTTATCTCAGCACCAAGACCAAGCTGGGCCTGTTTCGCTGCATGTTATCGTGCTTTTGTATAGGAGCATTACATAGAAAGTTTCCGTAAGAGTTACCAGAAAGCTCCAAATTTTCGTCAATTCATGTCTTCGTCGAATTCTAAGAATTTTCTGGCGCGAAACAATATCGAATGAAGAACTAGTTCGGCGCACGGGTCAGATGGCAATTGACGAATTGATACGCTGACGAAAATGGCAGTGGATAGGTCATACATTGCGGAAGAGTGATAACTGCATTGCTTTGCATGCCATGAAATGGAACCCCATTTCCAACCAAGGCCGACCAAGAAGAGGTCCTAAAATCACATAGCGTCGATCTGTGGCAAAGGAGTGTAAGGCGCTGGGTAAGTCGTTTGGGGAGTTGCGCGCTATTGCCCAGAACAGAGTACAATGACGCGCAGGGGTAGTTGACGCGCCATGCCCCACTAGGGGTTAAGGTAAAGTAGTAGTAGTATCAGCTTTACTCGTATTAAGTTACGCCAATGGAAATGATCGTCAACTAAAAACGTTCTTGCGGTAGCCGGTTCTTCGTACCGGAACGACCAGTTTTACGACGACCAAGAGCTGCAGTATTCGAAGCATCGCTACCACAACGACAACATCGTCAACTAAAAGCATATTCGTCGAAGTTCGATGGCGCTAATGGCGGAAAACTACACCAGATGATGGCTACTATCTAACCAAATCAAAGGTAAATGGAGTGTCAAAACTCAGAAAAAAGAAGTTATCATCTTCTATATTCTCAAATTCATTTTCCAATTGACAAAATTTGTCCCCCTCAAAAGCGTGATCTTCAAGCGGTTTAGAATAATGCAAAATACATGACGTGTAAATTTATAAGCAGAATTAATCAAGTCTAATAAAAATCTCTTCAATTTTTGTATTTAATTACGTCCATTTTAAATGTAAGCCTTGTTTTCCCTAACGTTAGAAAAAAGATAAGTACTGGAGTAAATAAGTGAAAAAACTGCTGGAGACTAGTCCCCCCTTGGACGAAAAGCTATATACACCACTGCTACGTTCCCTTTATCGGACGTCGTACACGGACTATTCGTTCGTTCTATTTACCTAATAGGCCAGTAAAATTTAGCCAATTTGGGGCTTTTTAATAGAAATTAGGGAAAGATCTAGAAATAATTTTAATCCCTTCTACAGATACTGAATACCTGGAAACTGAGTTTGCACGGTTGCAGAAGGTGAGCTTAACTTTGTGGGTGAAAATTTGAGCCCTGTTTTTAATATTATATGAATCATCTGTTCTGTTTTAAAGATCTGTGAGCTTGAAAAGCGATAAATTGTAATTTTTCTCCGAAGCCTCGAAAATTGCCGTTTTTTGACCATCGATTTTGACTATACTACTGAACCGAATTTCAACTTTGAGCAGTGCATTGGACGCATCAATGCTCTTTAATTTACTCCTTCAATTTTTTTCCGATCTGAGGCACCGTTTTGGAGTTAGTGTTACCATGCACTGTCGAACTCCAACTCGAACATGGTACAAGTGGACCGGTTTTCTTCAGGTTTATGTGAAGTGTGTGTCTTGAGCTATTCAGAGAACATTTGGACCAGGTTCGTGTTCGAGTTCGACAGTGTATGGTGACACTAGTAGGGATAATACGATATTAAAAACAAAGCTCAAATTTCTCGTATTTTCACCCACCAAAAGTAAGGTTCGCCTTCTCCGAACGTGCAAACTCAGTTTCCATGCATTCAGTATCTATAGATGGGATTAAAATTATTTCCAGTTCGTTCGCTAACTTTTAATATTAAAATTTTATTTTACTGTCCTATAAGTCCTAATATCGACGTTATATTTATCATTGGCATAGTGCAGTAGCTTTCCGATTTGTTTCACTCGGAGCTGACCCACAAAAAATAAAAGAACCTTCTCTACAAATATTTTCAATTTAATGGCCAACATTTATCATGTTAATGGTTAAACAGAAACTTTTATAGGCTCTTCGATATTTTTTTTTATTAGATTATGAGTATTTAATAAGCTGTTTATTTCAGAATCATGAAAATTAAGCCTTCAATTCATAATTCCATATGGGCCATAAATTTTATCTTACAGTCTCTAGTCATATCACAAATAACTTCATAGCTAACTATAAATAGAATGAGTGATGGAGATAGATATTTTTTGATGTAAATAAAAACAAAGAAATGATTGTTTGTTTGTGGTTTGAGAAGATGGAAATACAGGACCGTAAATCACATTAAATCTTAAATATAAATAATAATTATGCATTAAACAACAAACGATGATCATCCTGAATGGCCAGTAACACCAGTGCGAACGGTGGAGCTGCAACCCAGCACCCAGCTGAAAGATCATGAAGAAAAAACGCGCGATCAAAAACACCATTGGAGAGCTACCTCTGTCCTATATAAAAAATAGCTCCCGGCGACTCTTAGGACACCTAAGGAAGCAACCCTTCCCCTAAGATTGGGTATGTGACCTGCGTACCTGAAATCAATTTACACTCGAAAGATTAAACGAGCCTCGGATACTACGGAATGATTCACCGGCAACGACTTTTGGCTACAAACAACGGACCACGATCGGTTTTTGGAACGTTCGAACGATGTGGGGCCAGTACAATAGTGAGAGGCTCACTGAAGTCGAACGGGAACTTACCGCATATATGTAACATCGATATACTAGGACTGAGCGAAACAAGATGGCCTGGATCGGGAACGACTTTATCACCAAGCTCACCAAAGCACCAAACAGTACGGCTCTACTCTAGAAATTAAGACGATACGTCACCACGAATGGCAGGCGTCGGAATCCTGTTGACTAGGGAGGCACGCCTATCTCTAATTGACTGGAAGCCCATCTCCGACTGTATCATCACAGCCAGATTCAAACCCAGGGTTAGAATCACAATAATTCAGTGATACGTCCCGGCTGAACTAGCGGATCGATCAGCTAAGGACACCTTTTATCAACGGCTTGGCGACACCTTCGATAAGGCTCCCAAAGGTGACATAAAAATTATCACGGGTGATCTCAACGCCAAAGTTGGGCCTGACAATGTACACGGTCACATACGCTGGCTGCATTGGTATGGTGACCCAAGGTACAACAGAGCTCAACGATATTAAAGTGTACCAAGTTACAACGCCTTGCATGGCTCGGTATAACTGGGGCTATGCGTACATGCCCAAAACCTGGTTGGATTGACCCCGCTGCATATTTTCACAAAGAAACAGCAGCTCTCAATGCTCTGAGAATACATCTAACCTCTGGTGTATGCGGTAGTGACAGTGGTCGAAAATTCCTGACATGAAGATCTGCCTAAGATCAGTTTATATGACCACAGAGTTATGTTTCGGCAAAAAATTCATAGCTCTCATCCCAGACCGCTCGGAATGGGAGAATGGCATCCCTGCCCAGACTCAATGTGTGGGTCTAAAACTGATCAGGGAGTTGGTGCGGGCGTCTTTGAACCCATTACCAGGATCTCTATGGGTACATGGCCCAGCGTTTTCCAAGCCGAGATCCATTCCATTGAGGTCTGCACCAGGGTAATCCTGGAAAACAAACTCCGCGGCGCACACATTGCTATTTGTACAGATAGCCAGGCAGCCATTAAGGATCTCTCTTCACATAGGCTTTCTTCAAAGCTGGTAAAAGAGTGTCGTGAATTTATCCTATGTCTGGCAACCGACAACCTAGTCTTTTTGTATTGAATGCCAGGTTACCAAGGCATTGAAAGAAACGAAGCGGCGGATGAACTTGCTAGGCAAGGCTCATCATCCAATTTCCTCGGACCAGAACCATATTGTCATCTGGGCTTGACTTCAGCTAGAACAATCATAACGAATTTGTCTAAAAGGATACGCCAGAACTATAGGAACAATCTTCCAGGACTGCGGCAATCGAAGGAGTTAATGAGACCCTTTACCTACAAAGATACCACCCACATGAGTAGAGCTGACATTAGGCTACTTGTAGGCTACCTATCGGGCCATCACTGGGTGGGATTTCATCTGAACAAGATGGGTTTGTCTAACAAGACGGAGTGTCGTTTTTGCTTGGAGGACGTTGAGTCCACATGTCACATTTTCTGTGTATGCCCGGCGATTGCGCATGTGAGGTTTACTTTCCTCGGACAGTTCACCGGGTGTCCTGTCGTTATCAGGAAAACTCCTGCAAAAGACATACTAGCCTTCGTACGAGTGGTGGAACGTCTCTTGCTTGAATAATAAAAATAGGCTATGGCACAATAGACCTCCTTTGATCGCAGTGCCTACCTTTAGGGTGAGTAGCCGCCTTATTATTATTATGCATTAAACAACTAATGGATTAAACGAGTTATCCGTCCAAGTTTTTGAAACGTGCCATACAGACACCGATCGATCGGCCGATCCGTCGCCCGATATCGATATCGGCCTGTGTATGTGGAAATCGCACCGATCGGCCGATCAATTTTGATCTGCCGATATTTTAGTGCGATTTTTGTGCGATCCATCGGTGACGATCGATTGGATGGTGTATGTGATTATCGCAAATGAATGTCAAATTACCAAATTATTAGATGATGAAATTTGAAGGATTCTAATGATTTAAATGGCACTGCAATTGAAATATCAAATATGTGGTATAAGAAAATACCACACATCCAAATAGTTAACAAAAATTAATTTAGGTTGAATTGGGAGTAAATCATAACCTATTTTTTGAAGTCATTCGTTATCGCATCGCACGAAAATCGTACAGTGTGTGTGCAGTGGAGATCGGCAGATATTTTGTAGCGATCCATCGGCCGACGGATCTGATAATATATGGCGGCTATCAAAAATGCTTCAGGTTAGTTTTTTTTCAGCCTCTTTGTTCCTTTGGAAATGGCTTCTGTAAGTCTTCGGATGGATAACATTTTGAACGGATGTGTTTTTCCTAAGAAGTTCCCAGAGGCCATAGGTTGTGGGTTTACAGCAGGTAGCCAAAAAACCTTTGACTTTTTTTCCTATTTTCCAGGAATCGATCTTCTAAAGCCGCGTTTATAAAAGTTACGATGGCGATCATTAATCCCACTTTTAAGTCATAATATCCTCTTAAATTATACGCTTTCGATACCTAACACACTTCTCACACGGACTGCTCAACATTCTTGAAATGTATAATTTTTCAGGTATAGTAAATCCCATCAACCTTTTATGTAGTTTTATGATATACAATCAACCTTTTAGGGTGGGGCTTCAAACTTTTAGGCGACAGGCAGGTAAAACCTAAGCGTTAATTATTTTACCAAAAACTAATCGATAAACCCAGTTTCGTACACCTCTACTGATACCTACTCAGTGCATTTTTAAACGAGCATTCATTCACAGGTTCGACAGTTAATACTAATCATGACTCTCCGAAATAAACATATCATTCTCCTGGCAATTTTAAATACACTAAACTACAGTAGTAATTCGGTTAGCGGTTGCAATGAACTGGTTTGTGCCTCGGTCGTATCGAAATGCATGCTAATGCAAAGTTGCGCTTGCAGTGTCACGGCCTGCACCTGCTGTCCAGCATGCCTTCGATGTCTCGGCAATTTTTACACAGAATGTTGCGAATGCGTCAACATGTGCGAGCGTGAATCGGAATCATCAAACACTACGCAAATATTCCACGAAGATCGATTGGACGGAAGTCCGGCGCTATTTCAAGCATTAATCATGGAACCCGATCCGGAAGACAATTGGTCAGTTATTACATTCCCAGTACGAGCGTCGAAATTTACATCCCATGGCGATGAAAATTTTCTTCAATGGTATGGCGAAGAAGATGGCATGCTGTCCGGCGGTACAGTGAATTGTAGTGTTATATTTTTGGACGATTGTACGGCACAGACAAAGTGTCGGAATATTTGTGAAAGTATGGGAGCCGAGGCTAGTCTATGGTTCCAGGATGGATGTTGCGAATGTGCCGGCTGTCCGAAACATTCGATATATGAAAATCGTTGTCTGAACTGCCCGATTCCGGATAAAAAAGATTTACCTATCGATGAGTATGATGACTTTGGAGACGGCGACGAGGGTGCAATGTATGATGAGATGGCAATGGAGGAGGAATACGATTATTGAGTTAGAAATAAGAATACTTATTTTGTCTTGTATAATGATAACCAGCTATATTGTGAATAAAATACATATAATCTAGGTTTTGAATATTGACTTTAGCTTACAATTTACTCTTATCTTTATCCGGGACTTTCCCGAACAATGAAAAATCTATGCTAGGAGTTCGACGCCTCCTTGTTCTGTGACAGTTGCTTCTTTAGAGCATCCATGACGCCTGCGAAATTGGCTGTTTTCTTTTTCGCTGAGCCCTTCGGACCGGTATTTTGAGATCGAACACGCATTGTCGGCGCCGCAACATCATCCATAAAATCAAAGTCAGTTTTGGCGGCAGCACTGGAAACAAAAATACAGTTCACTAAGTCTTAATATAAATTTTTGAATTTATTAATTACCATTAAAAGTATTGATAAGAAATAGTATATGTTTTGAACAATTTTATTGGTCAGACTTGGCAAACCCAGGCCTTGGACCTAAGTAATGATTTCATCTGAGACTGTAGAAACGATAAATTTTGTTCTGAGCTCTTTTAAAATCGTAAAACCCTATTCTCTCTATCTCTAATTGCTTGACCCCTCCAGGAGCATGGGCGCGTCAACAGCTCTAGCATTTCTATGCCTTGTTGACGTTTCAATAGCATATCTACTTTTCGGAAGTGCAGTTGCTAGCATGCACCTCCTATCCGCACCGTCTTTATACTGACAGGCTCGGAGCACTGTGAGAGTTCCATTAGTACTCACGGGCAGTTTTTGATCGCGCCGAGATTTGATCTCCGACCTCTAGATTAGTATCGTAGAGCGGTGGCCCAACGATCACGGCCACCGAGCGCGACAAAACCCCTATTAGAAGCTCAAAATCGTGCAAAATACATACAATAAAACGTACTATCTAGCATCGCTATCACCCAGCGCAAAGTATCTAGGTGTCATTTTAGATATGAAGCTAAGCTGGAAGTTAAATATTAAAGAACGGGTGAAGAAAACCAGCATCGCTTTCTACACCTGTAAGAAAACCATCGGAAAAAGATGGGGCCTTAAGCCAAATATGGTCCTCTGGATGTACACAGCAGTAGTCCGTCCGATTCTCTCATATGTGTCGTTAGTTTAGTGGCCAGCATTTGCTAAAGGATACAACATAACAAAACTTGGCAGGATGCAAAGGACGGCATGTCTTGGCACTACAGGTGCCATACAAACTTGCCCGAGGGAAGCGCTAAACGTGATCCTGCATCTTCCACCAACACCTGGCACAACCCCCTGTGACGCAAGAAGGAAGATATGTGTGTGTGCGTGTCACACACTCTGACTATCCATCGTTTTTCATGGGAATTGGGAGCAACACATGGCGGCGCAACTGCTCTCAATTCTCCTACAACGCGCTGGAATTGAGCTCAACCCAGGTCCTACAACCTGGATCTGCTGCGTCTGCAATAGACCGCTGCACCTGTAATGAACCATATTCTGGTCTGGTTGTGCTGCTTCCACCGGCAGATCTATGGCAGCACCTGATGAGTAAGGATCTGTCGGTGGTACGAAACCAGAGGCCGAGGGTCCCATTACACCTGGACCCCAATACGAGCGCGAGGGCAAGCGAGCCATCTGCCAACCATTCCATCCTTATCGCCTCATTTTTTTATTCCCCATTTTTACCTCCCTTGTTTGTGTTGTCTTCCCCAGGCCTATGAATTTTTGTTAATACGTAAAGGACAGGGGCAACGAGCGGCGAAAACCCCGCCCACGTCTCCCGAACTGAGCTACAGCAAGCATAGGCCGCTGCTTAGCTCGTTTAGGGGCCCCTTTTTTCGCCAGATGGCACGGCCCGACCTTCACGGTCATTATGCTACCAAAGGCTCCGTCCCCACACGGGCATTTTAGGATGCCCGCCAAACCGTACGTTACCCACCCTAATGCCACATCAGTAAAATGTACATGCTGCGACGAATGGTGCCATCTGAGAAACTGTTCTGGGCTGAATCATCACAGGCAATGGAATTCCTCCTTTACTACGAGTCTATGCAGAAACAGAGGACAAAAATCATCGACATCAACAGAAACGACTAGCTTATCACTCAACCAACTCATTCCGACCGTGAACCATCCTAAAATACTAGGAGTAACCCTGGACAGTATGGCCACGTCATCCCCCCATGCTTCAACAGTGTGTAACAGGATGCGCAGAAGGAACAAGATCCTTAAAGCCTTGGCCGGTAGCGCCTGGGGTAAGGATAAAGAGACCCTACTGGTCACATACAAAGCAGTCGGAAGGTCTGTAGCCAACTATGCGGCCCAGTGTGGTCACAGAATCTCTGTGACACACAATGGAATAACATCCAGGCCTGCCAAAACGCCGCCCTCCGTACTGTAACTGACTGTCTCCTGATGTCTTCCCAAGACCATCTACATCAGGAAACGAGGACGATGCCTCTAAGGGACCACAACAAACTTCTTGCAAAACAGTACCTGGTGGGATGTTACCGTGAGGAGCACCCCAACTCTGACCTCATGGACAAGACGCCGCCACCAAGGCATGTCAGGCGTGATTTGAGGGACCTCGAAAGAGACGTCCAGAGGTACAAAAGGGATCCCTTCGACAACAACGCATACAGAACAGCCATCGCAGCAATACACCACGAGGAAGTACAGGCATCAATCGCGAGACTAGGTCCAAACAAAGTCATCTCGACACAACCACCAACCATTTCTCCAGACGAGAGAACACTTCCGAGAGCAACGAGGACGACACTTGCCCAACTTAGCTCGGGTTGGTGTTCGCGTCTAAACTCCTACCTGTCTCGCATTGATCGGGATGTCACGAACACATGCCCCGCCTGCAATGGTACACCTCATGATGTAGACCACATTTTCAGATGCCTAGCTGCACCCACACACCTGACCCCCAGATCGCTGTGGGAGAACCCCGTAGAGGCAGCTACCTTCCTATCACTCAACACCAAAGAAGACGAAGAACAACACAACATGTAACACACTCACACAACGAACTTCTGACCATTGCTACAACAACAACAACTAGCTTATCACCAGCAACTAGTACACAAACGAGTTCCCAGCTGTCCCCTGTGACTCCGGTAAACAACATCACCAACAGGATTCCATTGCAACATAACCTCACACCTGCAACACCAGTCGACAATCTCGATACCATCTCATTTGTACAACTTAACTGCAATGGGTTGCAGCGAAAAATCGCCGAATTATCAGCATTTGTGGACAGACATCGCATCATGATCGGAGCCATTCAGGAGATGAAACTCAACACCAACTCGTCCCTCAACTCCTATGGCAACTACAACATCATCAGGAAGGATAGAGGAATGCTTTTTTTAATCCACCACTCAGTACCGAACCGAGAAATTGACGTCACAACGGCCGACAACATCATGGACATACAGGCCATAATCATTCAGTCGGGCAATACTGATATTGAAATCTACAACATATACATACTACCTGTATCCAGCTGTCCCTCGGGATACAATGTCAATATCAGCCCACCGCTCACTGGCCAATATCGTCTCCTACTTGGTGATTTCAATGCTCATCACGAGTTGTGGCACTCAAACCTTGACAACGATGCCAGAGGGGTTACTATTGCTGAACAACTTGATGCATCAGACTTCTGTCCACTCAATGACGACACGCCCACTCGTATTGCTGGAACCAGTTCCAGCTCGCCTGATATTTCGATAGCCAGCGGTGGACTCATCAACGATGTACAATGGGAACCAGTCCTAACGGTGTCCTCGGATCAACTGCCAATCCTCATAAAGCTGAATAAACCATCTAACTTTCAGTATGCTGGTCACCGCACGTTCATTAATCACAAGAAAGCTGACTGAAATAGCTTTAAACCTTCACCAACGCAGCGTTAGCTGACTTACTAACTCCTGCTGATGTGCGCGTGGCCGAACGGAATGTAAGACGTATACTCCAGGAAGCGGCTACAATATTTATTCTGGTTGCATACCCAAAATTCGGTCTAATTTTCCTACTTCAGCATCCAGATTGGCAGACAAACGAGACCGAATCCGCAGCACAAACCCGGATGATCCTCGCATCAAGAAATTAAACCTTGATATTTACAACCAAGTAGCAGTTCATAGGAGAAGGCAATGGAACGCTCACCTTAAAAATTGTAATCCTACAACCGACGTTAATAAGCTCTGGTCGACGGTAAGAGCCCTTACAAACACAACTAAACACAAAGGGCATGTTGCAATCCAGTTCGGCAACACCACGGTCAATGATCCTAAGAAATGCGCAAATAGCTTCAATAAACAATTTATCGAACATCCGCCACCTGATAGACTTAAGCGCATCATCACCAGGAGCATTCGCTACCGTTCAGTTGACCAGGCACTTCAATTTTCATCAGAAGAAGTTGCCACAACTATTAAAAGGACAAAGAGTACCAAAGCCCTTGGACCGGATGGCATCTCGATGGTCATACTCAATTGCCCTAACCCCTTGTGGGGCATAGCGCGTCAACTGTTCCATCTGGCCCAGTTGACGTTTCGTTGGCATAAATTGGTTTCAGAGAATGCAGTTGCCAGCATGCACCTCCTGCACATCCATGGCCACGAACGTTGTCGTGGACGGGATTCGAACCCGAAACGCCGGTAGTCAAACATGAGACTGATGCCTCAACACACTGCGCTACCGGTCGCCCCTTGATACGCCAGCAATTGACTATTTAACGACCACGATTAACCTCTCCATCTCATCGTCTATCATTCCCGAGTTTCGGAAGAAGGTAAGGGTGATCCCTATTCTAAAACCGGAGAAAAAACCGGCGCAAGGCGAATTATACCGTCCCATCTCCTGTGGCCAAGACCCTTGAAACGCTACTCCACCTTATAATTACGACCCACATATATGTACAATTAGTCGTCCATCAACATGGCTTTCCATGTCGGGAATAATTCACTGGATCGCGAATTACCTTGCCGGAAGACAATCCTACACGGAGTTTATAAATGGGAAATCTAAGCTAAGGAAAATTAAACAGGGTGTCCCCCAACGAGGAGTCTTATCTCCCACCACCCTGTTTAATCTACATATGTCAGGACTTCCGACGCCACCTGACGGACTTGAAATCGTTGTTGTTGTAGCAATGGTCAGAATTCGATGTGTTTGTTTGTTACATGCCTACGATTTCGTCTTCATCCCCGATATTGAGGGATAGAAAGTTAGCTGCCTCTATTGGGTTCTCCCACAGCGATCTAGGAGTCAGGTGGGTGGGTGCAGCTGGGCAGTGAAAGAGACTTGAAATCGTCAGTTACGCTGATAACTGTTCGATTTTGGAAACCGGCACTGACATCACCCAAATGTTCGAGCAGATAAATGAATATCTTGAAGAGCTCAACAACTTCTTCATCAGCAAAATCCTTACTCTCTCAGCGCCGAAGTCTTCTGCTACTCTTTTTACCAAAAGGAAATGAGGCTACAACTGGATATTGCGGTAGATGGCCAAACTATTCCCACAATTAACCATCCAAAAACTATCGGTGTCACCCTTGACAGCATGGCCACCTCCTCGGCCCATGCGTCAACCATTTGTGACAGGATGAGAAGCAGGAACAAAGTCCTCAAAGCTTTAGCTGACAGTTCCTGGGGGAAAGATAAGGAGACCCTACTCGCAACATACAAATCCATCGGGAGATCTGTGACCAATTATGCGGCTCCCATATGGTCAGACAATTTATGCGACACTAAATGGAGAAACATACAGACCTGTCAGAACACTGCTCTTAGAACTGTCACAGGCTGTCTCTTACCATCTGCATCAAGAGACCAAAGTGATGCCCGTAAAAAGCCACCACACTCTTCCCACCAAGCAGTATCTAGCTGCTATCGAAATAACCATCCCAACTCAAACCTGATGGGCAAGACCCCACCGCCGCGTCACGTTAGACGCAACATGAGGAACCGCGAAAGGGAAGTCCAAAGGTTTAAAAGAGTTCCCTTCGATAACACCAGCTATAAGTCGGCCATCACCACACTGCACAGTGAAGAAGTGCTTTCTGCGATCGCGGACCTGAAACCGAACAAGGTATTGAATGCGCAACCACCTGCCATATCCCCAGACGAAGCCCGGCTTCCAAGAGCAACCAAAACCACGTTAGCTCAACTCCGCTCTGGTTGGTGCTCGCGTCTGAATTCATCCCTATCCCCCATAGACAGTGAAGTCCAAAACTCCAGCCCAGCATGTGGCCTCGCTCCACACGACGTTGAGCACATCTTTAATTGTCCAGCAGCCCCCACGCGTTTAACTCCTATTGCGCTATGGGAGAACTCCATCGAGGCAGCTGCTTTTCTCCATCTGGAGACAGAGGATACTAACATGGATAGTCAGAATTTTTGACACACATCTTTATCTGAGCTCGAAGCGCCGCTACAACTATGCCCGAAGGAGGTTGGAATGGAAGTTGCTCTCGAAAATCGATGCAAATGCCGCCCCTACAGTCATCGCATTTGCCTGGTTCAGTTGATTTCAGGTGCCAAGTGAGAGACACAGGGCAAATGAAGACACAGGGCAAATGAAGACACAGGGCAAATGAAGAGAAATTCTCGATGAATTTCTCGTTACCATGGAAATGAAACCGAGGACACATAAAACATAAAAATTCAACTTACGGCTCCTTTTCTACACTCTCCATTACTTTCGGCTCCTCTTTGGCAATAGGCGACGGAGCCCTTCGTCCAGGACACTTCCATTGCAACTCGGGAATGTTGCCATTGTCCAGACCAACGTACATACTCTCCAGCTCTTCGGGTGTAGGTTCGAAATCCTCATTCTCCGGAAAGCACGCAATAGACCATTCGTCGCTATTATTCAAAGATTCGCTCGACATTACGCACGGAGCCCTGTTGGACAGTTCCAGTAAATACTCTGTTTTGACGTTTACGATGTAAACAAAAAAGAATTTAAATGTACTAAGCATCTGATTTTGACATTCTTACAGTGCCACCTACTCGACAATAAAAATATTTTTACACTTCCGACAGTTTGAGCATCGCAGCGCGACCAGCAGTATACTGTCAAATACGATCTGTTAATTCGCGCCATTTGTTTGCATTCGGTGGCTGGCTCATTGTGTGCCGTCGTCGTCCTTGTGTCGTATACTTTGTGCAAAATTTTGTCTATTAAAACGAAGCTCGCCCACCGCAATAATTTCGTTAAAATGCCGCTTGCCACACGACACAACAGAAACGGCCAGCAGAAAATGTCTGTGGCCGATGTGCTAAAAGAAATCAACGACGAGAGTGACCGCGACTCGGAATCTGAATATCGGAGTTCCAGCAGACCACGGCGCAAAGCTACCGAAAACAAGCCTCAACCGGAAGAAATCGAAAACGTGTACAAGACCCCAACGCGGAAAACTAAGCGAAAATCCAAAATAGTGCAAGACAGTGACGTGGAGGAGGCCAGCTCTCCGCCGAAGCAACTCCGGCCAGATCCCTCAGGACTCTTCAGTCCGTCCCGGCTATTAGACAAACTCACTCTGAACGACGACAACGCACGCGAGCCGGAAGACAACAAACGCAAGGAACCAAATGCACGACGATGTCTGTCACGCTTCGAGAACGCCCGCAAAATGCTCAGCGGAGCGGAGACTGACGATTTGCCCGGTCGGGAGGCTGAAGTCCGGGAGCTGCGAAAGTTCTTCTTCGACCACTTGGAGAGCGGACAGTCGGGATGTTTGTATGTGTCCGGTCAGCCTGGAACTGGCAAGACCGCCTGTCTCACCCACATCCTACGATCCGATGAGGTGTCTTCGAAATTCACCAAGATCTACATCAACTGTACGGGTATCGCAACGCTGGGCAGCGTCTACAAGAAAATCTGCACCGAGTTGCGGCTGAAACCGGACGGGCGGACGGAGAAGGACTCACTCCGTGCCATCGATAAGTACCTGAGTGGTAAGCACAAAATGCTGCTTATGATATTGGACGAGGTGGACCAGTTGGCCGGCAAGAAGCAGTCGATCTTGTACACAATCTTCGAGTGGCCGGCTAAGCCTAATAGTCGGCTGCTCCTCGTCTCGATTGCTAACCAGTTGGATTTGACCGATCGAACGCTGTCTCGACTCAATGCAAAATGCGAACTGAAACCGAAGCTCATGCACTTCGCACCCTACTCGCGCGACCAACTTATCACCATTTTTAAATCTCGTCTGGAAGCAGCCGGAGTTCTGAACGTCTTCTCGGCGGGCACGATCCAACTTCTGTCGGCAAAGGTGGCAGCCGTAAGCGGTGATGTTCGACGAGCTCTGGACATTGGACGGCGTGTAGTCGAACTAGCCGAACAGAAGAACGCCAAAGCAAAAGTCGATTTGACGGAATTCGGCATCGACGACAGTCCGCCGAAGAAACCGAATCAGACTCGAGACGTAGCGCCACCAAATCAAGCCGCCGAAGCCGTTCCCATGCAGCTGGTAATGTCCGTCTTGCAGAACGTCTACGGCGCCTCGCAAACTCTCGACAATGACGAAGACACGTTCCCGCTACAGCAGAAGATTCTCCTCTGTTGCTTGCTGCTAATTCTGACGAATGACAAAAACAAGGACATTACCATTGGACGATTGCACGACGTCTTCAAGCGAGTGTGCTCGAGACATAACTTGATGGCTGTCGACCAGGGCGAGTTTGTCGGACTCTGTCAATTGGTGGAGACGCGCGGCATTATTCGTGTACTAAGCAAAAAGGAGCCGCGACTTAATAAGGTGGTGCTGCAATGGGATCAAGATGAGGTGACGGCCGCCCTGAAGGACAAGCAACTTATTGCGACGATATTGCAAGATACGACGTGCCTCAAGAGATAGGAATGGCTTTAAATTTAAATGATTTTAGGTTTAAGATGATGACTAATGTCGATGTTGTGTTTTTGTTTTTAGGCATATAAGACTGACTCCGGATTTTTCCATTATATTTGAATAAATTATTTTAACATGTTGATATGAAGATATGGTGTGATTGTCTATCTGGTTATACCGATTCATTGTCAACAGGCTTATTAGTCCTTGTATGCTCTCTGTGATTTGGCTTCTGAGAGCCGTCGCCTTCCATCTTCTCGTTCTCGGCGTCGCGTCCTCCTGTTTTGGAGTCATCCCATCGCTTGTTCAGTCTATCATGCACTTTACCACCTCCATCGTCTTCCTAGAAAGCTATTCTTGCTACTCGTCCACTGTTGTAGCAACGGTCGGAATTTCGGTGTGTGTGTGTATGTGTGTGTGTGTGTGTGTGTGTGTATGTGTATGTTATGCTTACGATTCGATGTCAATATCCTCGGTATCGAGAGATAGAAATCAGCTGCTCTGGGAGTCGACGCGTGGATGCAGTTGTGCAATTAAAAATATGGTCCACCTTGAGAGGTGTTCTGTTGCAAGCAGGACGTTTGTTTGCGACGTTCTGATCGATGTAGGATTCAGGACCTCCGGCTGATACAGTGTTGCAATGGCTGATTTGAATGCGTTTTCGAAGGGAACCCTTCTGTACCTTTGAACATCTCTCTCGAGGTCCCTCAACATATTATAGTGTTTCCTGACCGAAGCCGGGTTCGTTAGATATCTTATGCTGAATAATGAAACACTTCGATTGAAAAAGACACACACTTTATTTACTAAACGAACTACACACGCGTAACTCACAACTGACGTCGAACTAGCTCTAACTATTCGTTACCGGCGGATAACAACGATTGTGCCACTTTCCGGTTCCGCTTCTATGACGATCGACTTCCGACTGAGTCTCGACTATTACTACTTCTTTCGACTGGTACTGAGTCTCGACTAATACTACTTGCTATTGCCTGGGAACTATACGTTTGTGGAGCTAGTGTTTGACACTCTTACTCCTATTGTCGTTGTGGGCACGTTGTGCCCATCTTAGTCTTACTGGGTGTTATTCAGACCTCAGTGTGCTCTTAATTTATAATATTTCCTAGGTTAGAGTAGACGTGTCTCCCACCTATAGAGAATCTTAAAGGATCCAAGGTACTACTTGCTGTTGCTGGTGACTTCTGCCTTTATATAGCTGGATCTCTGTTTCGAGATGGTTCGAGACTTTGCTGCTAGACGCAGGTTTCCACTAGTCAGATGGCTCGAGAATCAACCAGTGCTCGTTCAGTTGGTACTTGTCATCGATGCTTCGAGCTTAGTACAGTCTGTGTCTCCGTACATTGTTGTATGTACGGTATCAGTCGATCGTCGGAGAGTATGTAATGAACCACCTGTAATGAACCATATTATGGTCTGGTAGTGCTGCTCCCACCGGCAGATCGCAGCAGCACCTGATGAGTAGTGATCTGTTGGTGGCACGAAACCAGAGGCCGAGGGTCCCATTACACCTGGACCCAGGTGCGACCGCGTGGGCGTCTGATCCGTCCGCCAACCATTCCATCCTTATCGACTATTTTTTTTTTATTCCCCATTTTTACCTCCCCTGTTTGTCTTGTCTTCCCCAGGCCTATGAATTTTTGTTAATACGTAAAGGACAGGGGCAACGAGCGGCGAAAACCCCGCCCACATCTCCCGAACTGAGCTACAGCAAGCATAGGCTGCTGCTTAGCTCGTTGAGGAGCCTTTTTCTTCGCCAGATGGCACGGCCCGACCTTCACGGTCAATTATGCTACCTTAGGCTCCGTCCCCACGGGCATCTTCGGATGCCCACCAAACCGGCCGTTACATATTTGGCGCCCAACGCGGGGCCCATTTCTGGTAAAGAACAGGACGAAGAAGGACCTCATCGAGTTCCTTTTTGGTCCTCCCACCGATTTGTATCCCCACAAGCACATTAAGGCTACTTGCTCTAAGTCTTAGGACTTAGCCACTTTACTTCACGTATTTTCCCTTCAAGTAGCTGTGCTTTCCTCTGTAGCACCCCCATCCTTCCTATAGAGTAGTTTTTCCTTTTACCTATAGATTCAGTTAACAAGGCAGTCCTGGCTTTGTGTTCGTCTTTTGTGGTTTAGCCACGTATTTAAGGCCTCCATAAATGTTTCGAATTGCCGTCATTTGGAGCTTCTTCGGTGACCGGACGAAGCGCGGAGGACCCTGGATACCTTTTTGTTTGCCAGCATTGTCCTTCTAAGTAACTTAACAAAAAAAAATTCTTTACACAGTATTGCATTTTTCTATTGTTCATGTGCTCAGCAGCTTACAGAGTTTATGAGTGAATTACGGCAAGGAATGCAGTGTTGCGCCTCTGCTGGCCTCATAATTCTTTGTAACCTGTTGATCATCTGAATAATTGGGAAATGTAGTATTTTTTTCTTCTCTTTGCTAATTTTTCCCCTCTACAATGGTTGCCGACTGACTCCGCTGCCCAGCTCGTGTTTGTTTTTTTTTTCTATATCTAGCAGCACACTTTGTCCTCAGCTTCTTCTTCTTGGCAGGCCTCGAAGTAGAAGCTGCCCAGAACCACCTGTAATAAACCATATTATGGTCTGGTAGTGCTGCTCCCACCAGCAGATCGAAGCAGCACCTGATGAGTAGTGATCTGTTGGTGGTACGAAACCAGAAACCGAGGGTCCCATTACACCCGGACCCAGGTGCGACCGCGTGGGCGTCTGATCCGTCCGCCAACCATTCCATCCTTATCGACTATTTTTTTTTTATTCCCCATTTTTACCTCCCCTGTTTGTGTTATCTTCCCCAGGCCTATGAATTTTTGTTAATACGTAAAGGACAGGGGCAACGAGCGGCGAAAACCACATCTCCCGAACTGAGCTACAGCAAGCATAGGCCGCTGCTTAGCTCGTTGAGGGGCCTTTTTCTTCGCCAGATGGCACGGCTCGACCTTCACCACCGCCATCTTTATCCTCAGGCCGGAGTGTCAAAGTAATGACGTCATGACAAGCAGTGAACCATATGTAAACAAAGTGAAAAACGCGTGCAGTCGACCTCTTGAAATCTGGTGATTTTCGTGCGTAAAAGTGATTTTAGTGTCGCGATTTTAAGTGCAATTGAAAGTAGTGCTTGTCACTGATATTTGGAAGTGAAAAAAACGCAAGGTGCCGCGAACTTCCGAACAAAATGAACTGCTCGAAAGTGCGCGAGACATGAGTGTGGTTATGAAAGTGCGACACGGGAAATTTCGCATTTTTCGTTTATTTTCCGGCAATTCGGGAAGTGTGAATGGTACAGCACTACTCTGGGACGAATCCTCGGGCCGGTGAGTTTAGCGGAAACTCCCGGAAGTGCCCCAAAAAGTGAATTTAAAGTGGTTGTCAAATGACAACATTACAGGTGATTTCCGGCCTTTTCATCGGAATTCATAGGGTAATTATACGTTTTTTGTTGTGCAAAAATTTTAGTGAATTGATGCGCCCCAAAATACGGGTTTTAAACGCGTTGTTGACGAGCCAGACGCAAGTTTCACTGCAGCTGACAGGACTAGATGCCTAGCAGTGAAACTTTCGTCCGGTTCGTCAACATCGTGGTCAAAATCCACACTTTGGGGCGCATCAATCCACTTAAATTCTACCACAACAAAAAACGCATACTTACCCTATGAATTCCGATGAAAAGGCCGGAAATCACCTGTAATGTTGTCATTTGACAACCACTTTAAATTCACTTTTTGGGGCACTTCCGGGAGTTTCCGCGAAACTCACCGGCCCGAGGATTCGTCCCAGAGTAGTGCTGTACCATTCACACTTCCCGAATTGCCGGAAAATAAACGAAAAATGCGAAATTTCCCGTGTCGCACTTTCCTAACCTCGCACTTTTCAATACACCATTTTACTCGATATTTCCCGGCACTTCACGTTTTTTTTTCACTTTCACACGGCACTGATAGCCACTTCTTTTAGTTACACTTAAAATTCCGGCACTAAACTCACTTTTACACACAATTATCGCGATATTTCACCGTGCGACCGCACGCGTTCACACTTCGTTGACTGCTTGTCATGTCGTTAGTGCTTTGACAATCAGCTGACACTCCGGCCTGAGAGTAAAGATGGCAGTGCCTTCACGGTCAATTATGCTACCTTAGGCTCCGTCCCCACGGGCATCTTCGGATGCCCACCAAACCGTCCGTTACAAGTATCCGCTCGGAAGGCGAACCGGAAAGTAGTACAATCGTTATTGTTATCCACCGGTAACGAATAGTTAGAGCTCGTTCCTGCGGCAGCCGGTTCTTCGTACCGGAACGATCCGTTTTTCAACGGCCAAGAGCTGCCAAACCCCCTCAATGCAAGAAGAACTGCAGCATTCGAAGCATCGCTACCACAACAACAACAACAATAGTTAGAGCTAGTTTGACGTTGATTGTTAGTTACGCGTGTGTAGTTCGTTTAGTAAATAAAGTGTGTGTGTTTTTCAATCGAAGTGTTTCATTATTCAGCATAAAAATATCTAAGGAACCCGGCTTCGTTCAGAGGAAACATTACAATATCTTGGCGGCAGAGTCTTATCCATAAGATATAAGTTAGGGTGCTCCCTCCTGTAACAATTCACTAAATATTGTTTGACAAGAAGCTTGTAGTGGTCCCTTAAAGGCATAATGTTAGTTGCCTGATGCAGTTGGTCCAGGGATGACATAAAGAGACAGCCAATGACAGTACGGAGAACGACATTTCGGCAGGCTTGGCATTGAAAAATTATTCCGCTGGCCACTGATCTTCCGACTACTTTATATGTGTCCAGTAGTGTTTCTTTGTCTTTGCCCCAGGTGCTACTGGCCTAGGCTTTAAAGATTTTATTCCTATTACGCATCCTGTCGCATTTGGTTGAGACATGGGGTGATAACATGGCCATGCTGTCTAGAGCGACTCTGACAATTTTAGGATGGTTTGTGGTAGAAATTGGTTGCACCTATTCACGAGGGCGATAGATGCATTTTTTGTATGGATAGTCTATACAATATTGTCCAAATTTAAATGAATGTATTATTATTATTATATTCAAAAAAAAAAAAAAATTTGGGTTGCCCACCTCAGAATGACCACCCTGTTTTCATGGAGAAATACTCGTCCGATCGAGCTGGCTCGAACTATAAGGTAATTTTGAGTCCGAATCTAAAGTAAAAAAAAATTTTGGGTTGCCAAACCTGTTTTCATGGGAAAATACTCGTCTGATCGGGCTTTCCTTGCAAAGCATGTCTTTTTTCGTTACCAAAGGATTTAAAATGCCTTCAGCGGCAGTCTAACGCATTCGTCTCAACACCCATCTTGCCTATATATCTCTCCTCATCGCTAAACAAATCCTTTTATCCTGACGCACACCTGCAGCAGGACCAAAATTCTGCGTGGACCCATCCTCATATTTTGTCATGCAAGCAAGCTACTACTACCACCAGCACCACTACAGATTAACCCATAAAAATTCGGCCGTGGCGAATCATCTGCAAAATCACAACACACCCAACTAGACACCGTCTTCATACAAATTGTTGTTGGTCTTTCATCTGAAAACCGAAAACGCCACGAATTTACTTAAATTTCACTACTCGTTCAAACGCGGTGAATCATTGGGCGATCCAGGTGCCGCGATTTTCCAGGGGATAGCAAACGCGGCGAATTGGGCGATCCGTCTGCAAACATGCGGCACCTGATGTTTGCAGACGATAGAACGTATAGCCGGCTAATGTTGCCACAGTGGAATTCCGCTTTAAGTCCCTATTCGTGCGACCTCTCTGCGGAAAATCGAGGTCCTAATGTAGTTGATTGAGAAACGGAAGTTATAGCCGTATATTGTACAAAAACGACCCGAATGTAATGTCTGGGATATTGGATTGCACGACGCAATTGAAAAAAAGTGCAATTAATAAGCACTCCCATAAACAAATGGAAATAAAAATTTTACTCTTCGATTGATTAGAATGGTAGCCCTAAAAAGGGCTGTTGGTTTTTGGAGCGAACTTAGCCCGTAGTTCACAAATACCCAAAATTCCCACAGCAGAGGTTTACTTCTTGGCGCCAGCCTTCTTTGCAGCTGGCTTCTTAGCTCCAGTGGCCTTCTTTGCTTTAGGTGCCTTTGCCTTCACTTTTGGCGCTTTAGCTGCCTTTTCCTTTGGTGCTTTGGCTTTCACGCTTCCCGATTTCTTGGCGGCTTTAGCAGCGCCAGCTGCAGCCTTCTTCACGGTCCCTGCGGCCTTCTTGGGTTTGGCAGCTGCTTTCTTCTCGCCAGCCTTCTTTGGCTTAGTTGCTGCCTTCTTTTCACCCGCTTTTTTCGCAGCCTTAGGTTTAGCAGCAGCGGGCTTCTTCTCTGCCTTTGACTTCTCCTTGGTTGGAAGTTTGAACGAACCGGAAGCACCCTTTCCCTTAGTTTGGATCAGCTTGCCATCGGTCACAGCACTCTTCACATATTTCTTGATGAACGGCGCCAATTTCTCAACATCAACCTTGTAGTTGGATGCCAAATACTTCTTGATGGCAGGGAGAGATGAACCACCACGTTCCTTCAGGGCCGTGATGGCAGCGTTTACCATCGAAGACGTTGGAGGATGAGTTGGCTTCGCCTTTGGCTTTTTAGGCCCAGCAGCGGCCTTCTTCGCTTTCTTTGGGCTGGTTGTAGCAGGAACATCAGCAACTGGAGCGGTTTCTTCTGCCATTTTAACTTCACGTCACGGACTTTTAAAATCGAATCAACGACAAAATCACAACCGCAAATACAGTTTGAGAATACCTGGTGGCGAGAAATGCCAAACGGGGCATCACTCTATGAGAAACTGGAAGAACGACACCCGATGTTCGAAGTTTCCAAATCTATCTCCTAAAGAGTTAATCTCAGACATGTTCTTAAATTTAATGAAAATATTAAATAATGACAGAAGGGTTTGTAATTGTTACTTGATGGCGGAAAACCAAACATCATGAGACATTTTACAAAAATAGTAGAAAGACATTTAAGCCAATCATTCCGTCATAGTAGCCGTTTAATGCACGTGTATTTACTCAATTCATAGCAACTATTCTCTAAATTAGCCTAATTTTTAATTGTATGCTAAAGATTTTAGTATAAATTATTTTTTCTAAACATATATGAAAGGTTTAAGTACTATCTAAGACAGTTATGTATTGATGTCATGGGATAAAACATGAAAAATCCCTATCAAAGTTGGTACATCAATTCCGTAAATGCTTGATTTTAGCTCAGTTGCTGCTCTCATTTCACTTTCTTCAAATTTCTTTTTAGACGTGTTTTGTAAAATTTTGAAAAAGTTTTGATAAAATTTATGCTCAGTATGAATAAAATAATTGTCGATGGGTAATTGGAATACACTCATGGCGATTTTTTCATATATTTCGTCTTCAATAAGCGCTATATGCCATACATATCTTCAGGTGCTTGTATGTACATATTTTGAATAAAACGTAGTTGGGCACTTTGAACAAAATGTTGTTTTTCTTGATAAAAGGATGACATATTGTGCCCAAATCAAATGCTAATCAAATAATAAGGAATTAACTCCCCATTTGTAATTTAAAAAAAGTTTCGGAAAATGTTAATAATGGAGAAATGGAATCAGAGGCGTTAATTATGGATTCTAAAGGATCTGTCGTCATTGTGATTTGGGTGATGCACTTACTAGCACATAATAGAGTGCTGATTTTGTCATTCACATTCATTGAGGAAATCGGGTCCGTAGAAAGAAGGTTTTGAACAGTGGCGTAGCTAAGGTATGTATTTAGCGTCCGGAGCAAAACATCAGTATGACGCACCAGATATGGTTGCGTTTAGACTATATGGCCTTATGGTCTTTGTTTTCATTTTATGCCCAAAACTTTTGTTTATCTATAGAAGTGCGTGTGAAAGTATATGTTGCAATACAAAAAAAAACCTTTGTAATATTCAAAAAGAGGGAAGAAAAAAGTTAGTTCGCAGATAGCGTTTTGCCCGGGGCAACAACACCCGTTCTGGATAGTATATGAAATGAATTTCTAAACAGAACTTGTACCATGTTAGTTACTAAATGCATTTTTTTTTTTCAGATTTTAGAGAGGTTTTTTTTTAATTCTAGAGAAATCAGAAATGTTTATGTCGCTTTAGTATCTTTTGCAGTATGTATATCTGATCTAGAGATGGGTATCGACCAATAAGTAATCGATTAATGAAATCGATTATAATTTTTTACGAATTAATCGATACACCGATTATTTGTGACTTGAAAAATCGATTAATCGATTAATAGACAATTTCAAAAAAGGTTGGGAAAAAATTAAAAACTGGGTACAATGAAAACAACGAACTCCAAGTAAAAAATAGTCCTTATTTATTCACATGAAAATAGAAGAAACATCATCAAACAGAGAAATAATAATTACACCTACTGGAAGCAGTTGCCTGAAACGTTCCCAGTAGCTGAAGAAATAATAGTAATTATTGGGTTGTGAGAAGTATTGAGCTTATTTATTAATCCCAATACTTATCATGAACGTCCTTAAGGAATATAAGTGTATTGGCCATGTCGGCGGTCAGCCGGCTTCTCTGTTCCCTCAGAATTTGACCAGATTCAGAGAAAAGCCTTTCTGAAGGAACTGAGGTCGCTACCGCTGGCACATATGTTAAGGCAACCTTAGAAACTGCTGCGAACGTCTCGGCCATCTGTTTCCAGAATAAGACCGGATTTTGTTGAATCCTCTCCTGTTGGGTCCTCAGATACAAACTGAATTCCTCATTAATGCCGCCTGAAGCGTCCTGGGGTGCCGCACGACTTTTGGACCATATCTTCTCAGATAGGTAAAAGTAGAATGAGAAAAGTAGTATGTAAATACTATACACGACTGTTGTAAGTGATTTTTCGCAATGAAAGAAAAATATATCGCTCTTGAAATCTGAAGTCTCAGCGAAGAAAAAAGTTCAATAATCGTTTTAAAATAATCGATTAAATCGACTCTAATGTAATCGATTAAATAAAAATCGATTATACGACAAAATAATCGATTATTTCGATTAATCGATACCCATCCCTAATCGGATCTGCTGCTGGTACTGATCGAGAACCTGTTTCTGGAATTCCTACTCCTTAGGCGAAGCACAGACTAACGACATTTTCAGCTCTGACTAATAGGGCTCTCAGTGACAGTGCAATATTTTGTAAAAAAATTTAAAGACAAATTTTTGAACAAAATATTGAACAAGTGTGAGTCGATGTGCATGGTTGTGGTTGATGAATAGTATCGATCATGTATTCTCAGCGTCTGCCATCTTTACTAACAGGCCGGAGTGTGAAAGCAATGACGTCATGACAAGCAGTGAACCAAAGTGAAGAACGCGTGCGGTCGACCTCTTGAAATTTCTCTATTTTCGTGCGATTTTAAGTCCAATTGAAAGTAGTGCTTGTCAGTGACATGTGAAAGTGAAGTGCAAGGTACCGTGATCTACCGACCAAAATGAACTGCTCGGAAATGCGCGAGGCATGAGTGTGGCTATGAAAGTATGAAACGTGGAATTTCGCATTTTTCGTTAATTTTGCGGCAATCTGACTAATGTGAATGGTGCAACACTACCCTGGGACGAATCCTCGGGCCGGTGAGTTCAGCTGAAACTCCCGGATGTGCTCCAAAAAGTGAACGCAAAGTGGTTGTCAAATGACAACATTACTTATTTATTTATTTATTTATTTTATTTATTTCATTTATTAACTGAACAGGATAGGATCCCAATAATACGGTATTATATAATAAGAAGAAGTAAAGAATATGAAAAAAGATTTAAAACAGAGAAAGAAAAAAAAATAGAAGAAATCTTAACAGAAGTTTCAAAGGAATAATATAGGAAAACATAAATTTCAAATATTCAATGCTAATTCAGTCAGTTAATTAAAAAAAAAGAAAAAATGAAAAAAAAACTAGATAAAATAATAACAGAAGTATCAAAGAAAAAGAAAAATATAAATCACAAATAGTTAATTTTAGGCTAATTCAGTCATTTAATTCATGTGATGATACTTTAAGCAACAGTAAGCGTTTAAAAGTATAAAAGGACCAAGACCTAGTCTATCATAATTACGCATGGTCCTAGGTAATGGAGAGTTCATATAAACAGAAAGTTGGGCATTGGGAGGTTCGAAGATGGCTACCGATTACAGGTGATTTCCGGCCTTTTCATCGGAATTCATAGGGTAAGTATACGTTTTTCTTGTTGTGCTAATATTTTATCACGATGTTGACGAACCGGACGAAAGTTTCACCCAGGCATCTTATCCTGTCAGCTGCAGTGAAACTTTCGTCTTGCTCGTCAACAACGTGTTCAAGACCCGCATTTTCGGGCGCATCAATCCACTAAAATATTAGCACAACAAAAAAAAACCTATGCTTACCCTATGAATTCCGTTCAAAAGGGGCACTTCCGGGAGTTTCCGCTGAACTCACCGGCCCGAGGATTCGTCCCAAGGTGGTGCTACACCATTCACATTAGCCAAATTGCCGGAAAATTAGTAAAAAAAATGCGAAATTTCCCGTGTCGCAGTTTCCTAACCTCGCACTTTTCAACATACCACTTTGCTCGATATTTCCCGGCACTTCACGTTTTTTTTTTCACTTCCGCACGGCACTGATAGCCACTACTTTTATTTGCACTTGAAATCGCGACACTAAACTCACTTTTACGTGCGGAAATATCTCTCAATTGCTCTAACCCCTTGTGGGGCTTAGCACGTCAACTGTTCCATGTGGCCCAGTTGACGTTTCGATAGTTATAAACTGGTTTCGGAGAATGCAGTTGCCAGCATGCACCTCCTGCACATTCATGGCCACAAACGTCGTCGTGGGCGGGATTTGAGCCCGATGGTCACCTAACAACATGGAAAACAGCTAATTATTTAAATTCGCATCGATATAAACATTACACGAGCAGACCCTACAACTATAGTACAACTCAACACCATTTTTTAGCCGAAAGCACTCATACGGACATTTCATTCGCAAAATGTTGAATGGTTCACCATAAATTTCAAAGCTGCTTGAAATTTTTTGCGTTCAATATTTTTAATACTCATTTTATTGAACAATGATTATCCTCACACGGGAAATTTTTTTTTTTACAAAAATTATAAAATATATACATATATCACTTCTTGAAAGCCGCAGTTACAATGGATGTCGTGTGTGGCGACCTTAAGAAATTTAAATTTCTATGGTGTAAGTTATTTTGAGGCCCCGAAAGCAAGGGAATTAATTTAAGTCCTGGTACAACGTTGCTCTGTTGACGCTGCCCGCATATTTGATTGTGCTCGAAATTGTGGAATCGTATATTTTCTTCAGACAGTCCTCTGAATATGCACGTTTGCCCGAAGGTCCCCAAGCTGGAGGGCTAGAGCTACCTCCTACATCACGATAATCGTAAAGTAGGAAGTATCGCCGCAGATTCCTTTCACATTTTTGTCTAGTAAATTTTTGAAAATTTCTGGTAGGTAAATTTCTATTTACCACTTAAAAGATACCGCTTGACCAATTTCCAAGGGAATAGCGGCTACAATCTTAGCGCTTGTAAGCAAATTGCCATCATTACTTTTGCTGCTGACTGTTCCTGCTTCGCGGGAGTGGATAACGTCACCTGTGACGATTTTACGATAGGTGCTACACTTCTCCTCTCTAACGCACGCATGCATATTTTTGGGTTTCAGTCAAAATTCGAGGTACCCACCCTGCGAACCATTATTCACCAGTCAACATTTTTTTTTTCGCGGAGCAGCAGCAGGGGAAGCAAATCATGCAAATATGCGTGTAGACATACAAATTCTCACGTCGATCGCTTATGTATCTTAATAAAATGAAGACACTCAAGACTTATTATTATTTAGCCCTCGATGATGCAATACCTGACAAGAGTTGTCATTGAAGGCTTTGATATTTGCTTAATTACATTGAAAAGAAAACAGCTATGGTGGCTCAATGGGTATAAATTTTATCTCATAGTTCGTGCGGTCTGGGGGCAAGGCGGAGGTCTTTGCCGATACCCTGGAACTTCAATTCCAGGAGAATCGGTCCGCCCAAGATGATTTAAACAATGAGGATCTCATCGAGTTCTCGGCTAGGGAGATACTACTCTCAACTGCGGCACATGAGGAAGAGATACGGGAGGTTGATCTTGCGGAGGTGAAGAGTCACGTCGGCGCCCTAAATCGCAAAAAAGCGCCTGGTCTGGACGGTATCTCAAACTCTTGTTTGAGAAACTGTCCAGACAATGTCTTACAAAAAATCGTTGATATTGTCAACGCGGTCTTTCATCTTCACTGGTTTCCTGAGTTATGGAAAAAAGCGGCGATCGTCGTGATCCCGAAACCTGGGAAGGATCGCAAATTCCCGCAAAATTGGAGACCAATAAGTCTCCTCTCAGTGGTCAGTAAAATAGCAGAACGAATCCTCCTTTCTCGTCTGTTCGACCAGGTAATAGATAATAATCTATTACCAAGAGAGCAATTTGGTTTCAGACCTAATCACTCTTGCAAACTCCAGCTCGCAAGAGTGGTCCAACACATCAGAACGGGGCTAAATCAGCGCAAGTCAACAGGTCTTGTTATGTTTGACATAGCAAAGGCCTTTGACAAAGTCTGGCATGCAGGACTAATCTTCAAATTGCATGAACTCGGATTACCGCTGCCTATCATTCATTTGATAGGTTCGTATTTACAAGGCAGAAGCTTTCAAGTTCGAATCAACTTCGAAATTTCTCAGGAGAGGCCTATCGGGGCTGGAGTCCCTCAAGGCTCACCACTTTCTCCTCTATTGTATACTCTATACACTGCAGACATCCCACAACTGCCACCAAATGTGCAAATATCCCTGTTCGCTGATGACACTTGTATATTCTATTCTACAAGAATGGAGCTCAGAATAACTTCAATTCTCCAGGATTCAATAAACATACTCATGGACTACTTTCGGAGATGGAAGATTGCTATAAACGCCGATAAGACTCAGGCGCTTTTCGTAACAAGGAGGCCACGACAAGACCCGGACTTACTGACAGTAAACGGACAAGAGATTCCTTGGCAGGAAGCTGCCAAGTTTCTCGAACTGACAATGGACAAAAAGTTGAGATGGCAACTGCACATCCAACAAAAGAGGATCGCCTGTAACGGGGCCCTCCATTCCCTTTACCCCATCATAAACTCGGAAAAACTGAGCACTGAAAACCGACTATTACTTTACAAAATGACAATTTTACCATCAATACTGTACGGCAGCTTGGCTTTTAGTCAAGCTAGCAAGTCCCAAATTAAACAGCTCCAGATATGCCAAAATTTAGTCCCACATTTTGGGCGGCCTCCACTGAAAAGTATCCAGTTTGGAATTGCTGATACCACATCAAAACAGTCTTAAGACATGGTGCATTCACTCCATGGGTAATTTGGCATACATCGAATATTTCCCTTGCTTCCAAATGCCGTCGAAATTCATAGAGAATGGCAAATCGAATGGCAAATCGAATTTCAACCTGCATTGCAAGCAGTGGCTCTACTGACGTTCCTTCCCCAATTTTAGGTTTTCTCGTCTCCATTTTTTTTCAAGAATTCTGAATGCTGGTTTGTATTATATTAAACCCATAAGCTATCGACTATAATTTTTTAATTTGTGAAATACTAATAAGAACTAGGCCAACTTACCTATCTTGGGTAGTCCCTCTGCATATATTCTTTGGAGGACATATTCTAAAATTCTAAAACAGAAATGAATAGGAATGTCGAAAGAACAATTTAGAATAATAAATAACAATTTTTTTTGCATGATAATAGTCCATTAGTTGCTCAATGCCCCAAAATTGGTTACACCACTCTCATCCCATTGTGAATCAAAGACCGTGCCTACTAGTGTCCTCATTAATCGACAAGATATTATTAATAAATAATAATTACTTACCTAATATTTGACTGGCGTACTTTATAATCCTCATTCCACATAGAAAATGCGACGCATTTCGAAATGACTATACTATAGATTGCACTCTATCACAAGCATATACGAATACCTTGAACGTTGGCATAGGACGCTCGCATACTAGGAATAAAATTGTAATCCTGAATGATATTACGAGAAATTACTCAAGAACACTAATTATAATCATTTTGGTTAATATTTCAACAAAATTCATCGTTAATATGCCAAAAATACCATGAAAATAAATTTAAATAAGGCGAAATTAAAGCGGAGATTGAATGAAAACTGAACATTTCTGTTATTGATATGCTGACTTCCACATGCGTTTCTCATGTGTTATGCTCATTTTCGCGGTGCGTATTTTTATCAGCTGTAATGGAAACCTTTTAGATATCCTTGGAAAAAAAGATTTATATAAAAATAGTTATTTTATAATTAAAAATTACATTAATTTCTAGAACGGTACACAACAGTTGTCCAAATACTTGTGAGTTGTCGCTTCATTATGACGACAGTGTAGATTTATTCAACGATTTCTTCTTGCAGTATATTCTCGCATGATGTTTGCTATTTGCCACCATACATGATTTGGTCGATCCTTATGTTATTATCTAATGATTCCATTAAATTTACTCGGTTAACCGAAGGCGATTTCTTTAAGCGCCGTAATTGGAAACTTCGAAGATCGAATGCCGTTCTTCTCGTTTCTCATGGCTTTAAGTCGCTTTATCTTCTCTACTACAGGGACAACTGTTCTCAAACTGTGCCGTGTGTATAGTTCGTGCTCCGTTTTTATCGTTATTCGATTGTTGAATTTTATCAAGTGAAGTGAAAATGGCAGAGGAATCCGCTCCAGTTGTCGATGTCCCTGCTGCAGCCAGTCCGAAGAAAGGAAAGAAGGCCGCCGCTGGTCCTAAGAAGCCCAAAGCTAAGCCAACGCATCCTCCGACGTCTTCAATGGTCAACGCTGCCATCACGGCCCTGAAGGAACGTGGTGGTTCATCTCTCCCTGCCATCAAGAAGTATTTGGCATCCAACTACAAGGTTGATGTTGAGAAATTGGCGCCGTTCATCAAGAAATATGTGAAGAGTGCTGTGACCGATGGCAAGCTGATCCAAACTAAGGGAAAGGGTGCTTCCGGTTCGTTCAAACTTCCAACCAAGGAGAAGGCAAAGGCCGAGAAGAAGCCTGCCGCTAAACCTAAGGCTGCGAAAAAAGCCGGTGAAAAGAAGGCAGCAGCTAAGCCAAAGAAGGCTGGTGAGAAGAAAGCAGTCAAGGCCAAGAAGGTTGAGAAGAAGAAAGCTACAGCTGGTGCTGCTAAGGCCGCCAAGAAGTCTGGCAGTGTAAAATCTAAGGCTCCAAAGGAAAAGGCAGCTAAAGCCCCAAAAGTGAAAGCAAAGGCACCGAAACCAAAGAAGGTCACTGGAGCTAAGAAGGCTGCTGCCAAGAAGTAAATTCTTGCTTGGGAATTTGGGTGTTTGTGGACTGCGGGTTAAGTTCATTCCAAAAACCATCGGCCCTTTTCAGGGCTACCACTTTTATCAATCAAAGAGTAAAAATTTATTTTTTTCAGCTGTCTTTACATCTACTTTAATCATGTAAAATATTGTATTTCATTGTGTTGTTTGAACTACTCCATAAGACAGTTAACGTTTTTTACACGTCCATTAATTTTTTTAGTTCACAACATGCCAGGTAAGGTCGTGGCTGTTCTTACGCCCGGCTCCCACAGGAACAGAATTGACCAAAATTTAAATGCATCGATGTCACTATTGGATGTAGCATTCTGCATGGTGTTTGAGATTCTCAGTGCGTATTAGGCGTGAGACTTAGGCCGTATACATACACACTAGTGGTGTCAAGGTCAACTTCAGGTACATTTGAGTAATCGTGAGTACTCGTTATATTTAGATCAAGTAATCGTTACTAGAGCTGCGACATCGACCTCGAAACATCGATGTTTTGAGGATCAACAATCGATGTTGATGAAAAATCGGTAAAGAAACATCGATGTTTCCGAACATCGATGTTTTATCGGTAGAATTTTGTAGATGCTTTACTACGATAACTTTGCTAAGAAATTTCTTAAATTCAAGAGAAAAAAATATAGATACATCCTTGTTAAAACAAACAAAAAAAAAACAAATTCAATTTTTAAAAAAATTTTAGATTCAAGAAAAAATCAGGTATAAAGAATTCCAATTAAGTATGTATGTATGTATTACAAAAAAGTTGCAAATAAAAAAATAGTATGTATTTATTCCAGATAGTAGTCCGGATGGCGCAACGGCTAGCACGTTCGCCTTCAACGCACTGGACCCCGGTTCGATTCCGGGGATTTACGTGTCGGACTATGAGCCAACTCAGCTGTTAAATGAGTACCCATTATGGGGTAAATAACTCGGTTGAGCGTGTTGCTGATCACATACCTCTGCACAAAAACCGTCACGATCTAGAAAATGAGATGATGCTAACTCATGTTGAGGCCGTGGTTCAAATTGGACTGTTGCGCCAGTTATTTATTATTTATTTATTCCAGATGCCAAAATGTTGAGTCTACTGTCTGCAAAAACAGTAGTTTTTGAAGCTTGTCCCCTGAGAGAGAGCTTCTTCTGCTGAAAGCAATGTTCCCTGTAGCAGAGAACACTCTCTCAGAAGGGACCCAAGTAGCCATAATGGATAGGTATTTCATGGCAGTCTGCCGAATTTTTGGGCACGTAATCCTGTTCCCATCCATCCAGGGGGTTTTCATTCAACCTGGAGACCGGGCCTTTTAAATACAGAGACAATTCTGCGGGCATTTGGGCAGTATCGAGTTCGTCTACTACTCTGGACCTGTTTTTGGCTTTCTAATTTTCTTGCAATAGTTTGTGATGGTCTTGCCAAAAGATGCCTCAACACACTGCGCTACCAGTCACACTCACAGGCACATTGGGAACTGAGGGCGACCACAGATCCTTTTGGGATTAGGGGAACTTAGGAACAAAATTCCGAATTAAATTCCAGTGTTTATTTCCTAAGTAGTAAAATCTAACGGTAGTGGTGGTATGATATGTATCTATTATACAATGGGTATGATCTTGTGTGTTGTTTTAATGGTCGTTGAACAGAGAGAAGAAAATACTTATTAAGATTATTTAAAAATTTAATAAGTGAGTTATAATTGATTTTAGATAGGTAGGTTCTTAACGATATTTTGTGTTCGATGTCGATGTTATTATAAAACATCGATGTATAAAAAACATCGAAGCCAAAACATCGATGTACAAAGTACTCGATGTTTTTGCAAAACATCGATGTTTTAGAAACATCGATGTCGATGTCGCAGCTCTAATCGTTACTTTGCAACTTAAGGAATAGAGAAAAGTGTATTTTAATGATCTTGCATAATCTTGAACCTATCATTGTTGGATCATCCATACTGCTTTGGAATCGAATGAAAACCTTCCGGTTTAAATTATCAGTGTACATGAATTTATTTTTAAGATTGAAATATCAGAATGATTTTACTTGATTTTTATTTAGTATATATTAATTGCTGATTACAATGCAAAAACAATATTTTTGGACATTTTTGCCTTTTAGTCGATTACGCTTCTCTCTCAGCAATTAGTTGTCCTGCTTTAGAGAAAAGCCTTTCAGTTCCTAAAGCCCGATTATGATCGAAAATGGCTGCAGACCTATATAACAATCATGTCAAGGACTAATTGATTGATTTTTTGTTGTCGTGATAAGTGGCGGTTCGTGGGTTCCAGAGCAAGGGAAGCAGACCGGGAAACTTTTGAATAAGACGCATTGATTTGATTTGCGGAAAATCGAACGACTCCAATATCTGATGGGCCAAAATTTGATGATGGTTTTCAAAAAATGTCAGACTGAAAAGAACGAATTTGAAATCCTTTTTCGAAAACTAGCAATCGTATCTGAAATTTTGGCGTTGGAAACACCAATGGCTAAGTTCATAATACACAGCGGAATCGCAACATGCTGTGGCTGCAGTATCGAAGCAGCTTTGAAGCAACTTGTTGTGTTTTGAACTGTACTCGCATCTAGTCATCCGTCAATTGTCAAATTTCCACTTCAAAACTGACTACTGAAAAAAATTGTATCAATGGTTAAAATCATAACACACAACGGTTGGCATACTGTTGCAAATTTGTTTTTTGAATTCTTTCGACAGAGTTTCTGATGGACGCACCATGCTATGAAAAATGTCATTTACTCCATCACAAAAATTTCTCCACTGGCTAGGACCAGTTTATGATAACAATTCAGAAATGACACTTGCGCTGTCGTATTAATACGATTTTTCGTCAGTAGTCAGTTTTGAATTGGAAATTTGATGGATGACTAGATGCGAGTGCAGTTCAGAACACAACAAATTGCTTGCTGCAAAGCTGCTTCGATACTGCTGCCATAGCATGTTGCGATTCCGTTGTGTTACTTTTATCATTTCTGAATTGTCATCATATGCTAGTCGTAGCCAGCGGAAAAATTTTTGTGATGGAGATAATGACATTTTTCATAACATGTTGTGTCCATCAAAAACTCAGTGGAGAGAATTCATAAAGTAAATTGGCATCAGTATGCTAACCGTTGTGTGTTATGAACTTAAACAATATTAATGTAACTCAAAATGACTTCCGATACTCAGGTTTTACGATGTATTTTTATACTTTAGCCTCGAACTAGATGTTATCCTTTTCGCAAAGCTCGTAACCGTTTTCGAGTTATTCTCGCCTAATCATTCAATGGTTCAATCTTCGAAAAATTAAATCGTTCATTGTTACTTTTTACATAATATCGGATCCTAAAAGTTTTAAAATAATTGTTATGATGTACCCCAGTAGGTTTGTACTACCTAAAGCGAGAATTCGAACCATATATGTATATCAAAGAAGCTTATCGCACTATGTTTCCATACAAAACTTCAACTTTCAAGAAAATTCATAAAAAAGAATTCCAATTCGTTCGTTTTAAGCTGGAATTCATTAAATGCCTTCATCAAATTTTGGCACCTCAAATATTTTATTTGTTTAATTAATTGAACCACCCACCACACCCCAACTCAAAAAGCAAGTCCACTTCTACGAGTATATAGAAAAAATTGCAAGAGAAACAGAAACTTAACATCTACATGCTCTTCGTATCACCTTAAAAAGTCTTCATACAAAGTGCTTAAGAAGCTGCGATTTTGGCAGCTTCTTCTCAAGATATACGAGCGCATCATAGCGGCACGACAAGTGTAGAAGATTTTACTCAACGTATTATTTGTACATATAGGAAATAGGAAGTCGAATCGCACAGGAAATACGTATGAAAATAATGTATGAAGAATGCAATTGATGAGTAAGTAATGATCAAAATCATATGGATGAAATAATTATGTATTTTAGGAAATCTATATACATATATTGTATAATGTTTGGCTACGTGGATTTGAATGAATTATTTGGTGAAATTAACAAGGGAAGCACTGCTTCCTTTGCTTCCAATGAGGAACCGCCCTTGGTCGTGATAATGAAATAGGGCGAGATAGGTAGCTGGTCAAAGACGCCACCTGCCTGGGCCTGCCTGCACGCGGCTGCTCTGATGTTGACGGCGTTAGGCTTTGCTGCGCATCAGCAGCTGGAACTGAGTTCACAGTACACATCAATTTGTTGTATTTTTTTTTAGTAAAAGTTTCAGTAATACCTGCAATATTTGCTGAAGGAATAGTTTGTACAAATGCTCTTTCTTTATAAGTATGATCTTCATCTTGAAGAACTACAGTTGGATGCCTGGCCCGCAGATGCTTTCTTAAATTGGAAGTTGTCCCCCCTCCCCCCTTATGGGAAGCTTGATTCGCAAAGATTGCATTTTGCCCTCTCACTTGAAATTGCCGTAAAATGAATCCAAACGGCGCTTCTTTTTTGAAGGTCTGTCATCTAAAATCTAGTAATTGAATCGCGAATTATTTTCAAGAGAGCAATAATAATAAATAGAAAATTTACCTAAAAAAGTATTACTTTTGACTCGCGGAAAATAAATTGTCGTGTTGTTTAAGAGAACATGCGATTACTCTTGTACCGATTACTTTCGTAACGAATACTTTTCTGTTCATGGTTCGAGTAAATGTGTACAATCAGATACTCAGACATTCGATTCGATTACTATTGTAACGAATACTTTTGGTATCGAGTAGTCGTTCCTTCGGTCCTTTAGGGGTAACGAGTACTCAAGTACCGAATAGTTACTTTTTTGGCATCTCTAATACACACACAGCTACTCAAAAGAAACTGAACCAGTTGGTAACTCAAGTTACTAACTCAATTGTGACTTGATTCCGCACATGAGGCTACTCATCGTCATCAGTAATCAAAATCTCCAGTTCGTTCAGTGTCGTCATGGATACCGTGCGTAGAATGTTGTCTTCGGAAGACAGCTCATCGAGTGAAGAGGAAACCTAAACCATCATGATGTATAACTATCTTAGGAAGAGAAAAGTAGTAACGAGAAGGTTTTGGGTATACCCATACATACCTTCAGAGAAATTATCCGTAGGTGCCATCGACGAAAAACATGTGCGTGCGGATCGAGAAATTTCCCAACACTGGCTCTGCTAATTACAACTACAAATCGTTCCATTCAATAGTCCTAATGGCTTGCTGCGATAGCGATGGTACTTTCACCATGATTTCAGGAATTTCGGATTTTTGACGAACTCCAAATCCGCGAGGAAGCGTACAAGCCAACCATATTCGGTCAACATTTGCCAATTATTTTGTATCCCTCGAAGGATCTGTACCATGGCAAAATGAATTCATTTAAAAATTCAGAAATTTGAGCAAAAATGTACCAGTTTTAATTTTGATTTATGCAATGTCGATGAGTTAAATACATACTACATTTTTCCAAATTAGTTTGTATTCCACTTATATTTACGTTTTGAATAATACAATATTTTGTACCAAATAAACATTACTTTCCATTTCCACATTCTTGTCTTTTCTTTTCATCCCACATCTCGAACTCAGGATACATATTTTCCAAAATTTCCTTCCATGCATTTTGTGTAGCTACTTTATTTTTGTAGCTATTCAATGATTTATCCCATAAATTAGGTCTTTCTTCAATTAGGGAGATAAAAAGTCCCGTCGAAATGGGTAATTCGTTTCCACCGATCTTAAAAACGAAACAAACGGAATAAAAGTCGAGCACTGCAAAATCTAATCAAACTGCACACCTGGGTTTGGTGCCCATAGAAAGGAAATGAAAGTCAAAAGGTATTGGAGTCGGACACTAAAAAAAAAACAGATTTCGGGCGACTCCCTCTACTTACCGGTTTCATGGTTTCATTAATTTTAATGTACGGATAGCAGAGAAATGGTACCTAATAGTTTGACCTTGTTTGAGTTGAGGACCCATCGCCCTATTCTCCGTGTTGTTTTTAAGTTTCCGTGCATTCTTGAAAGATTATGCGCCAATTAACATAGGGCCACCTTTTTGTAACCTATAGACATCGAAGAGGCCAAAACGACAATTTCGCTGTCGCATCTGCAATCAATGTGAAAACATTCCCTTTTAACCTGACTCCTGAGAATTTTCATAATTTGGCGTATTTGTTCGTGAATTGAAATCTTTGCACTTATACATAATCTTTTAATAAAGGGCATACACTAAAAAGTCACATCACTAGTACGGAGGATATACCTACCAGACAACTTGGGTTTCAAAAGCCTGATAAACGAAACCCTTCCCGTGTAAACAGCAAACGGGTACAACGCGACACCTCGTAATACAATATTTTGCCCGATTTACCGTATAAACAGTAATCGCGTTTACGTATGAAAAGTATGGAATCGCATCCGGTGGATCAGAAGACTATGCTTACGCTACAAGCCAACTGAAAAATGAAATTTTACTCTTTGATTGATAAAAATGTTAGCCCTGAAAAGGGCCGTTGGTTTTTTGAGCGAATCGAGTGTAGTTCAGAAACACCCAAATTCCCAAAATGGAATTTACTTCTTGGCGGCAGCCTTCTTTGCAGCCGGCTTCTTAGCTCCTGTTGCCTTCTTCGGTTTGGGTGCCTTTGCCTTTACTTTTGGGACTTTCGATGCCTTCTCCTTTGGTGCTTTGGCTTTCACGCTTCCCGATTTCTTGGCGGCCTTAGCGGCACCAGCTGCAGCCTTCTTCGCGGACCCTGCGGCCTTCTTGGGTTTGGCAGCTGCTTTCTTCTCACCAGCCTTCTTTGGTTTAGCTGCTGCCTTCTTTTCACTGGCTTTCTTGGCAGTCTTAGGTTTAGCAGCAGCGGGCTTCTTCTCTGCCTTATCCTTGGCTGGAAATTTGAACGAACCGGAAGCACCCTTCCCCTTGGTTTGGATCAGCTTCCCATCGACCACGGCACTCTTCAAATACTTCTTGATGAAAGGAGCCAGCTTCTCAACATCCACTTTGTAGTTGGCTGCCAAGTACTTTTTGATGGCAGGCAGGGATGAACCGCCACGCTCCTTCAGGGCAGTGATTGCAGCGTTCACCATTGAAGACGTTGGAGGATGAGTTGACTTAGCTTTCGGTTTCTTAGGACCAGCTGCGGCCTTCTTTCCTTTCTTCGGGCTTGCTGCCGCAGGGACATCAGCGACTGGAGCGGTTTCTTCTGCCATCTCGACTTCACTTAATAAAAATCAATCGAATCAAAGATAGTTAACGGCAAGCGACTAACTGCAAACACAGTTTGAGAACATTTGGTAGTGAGAAATGCCGAACGGTGCATCACTTTATGAGAAACTGGAAGAACGACACCCGATTTTAGGAGTTTCCAAATCTTTCTCCTAAAGAAAGCGGCTCGGACATGTTGTTAAATTTAATGAAATTATTAAATATTGACTCAAGCATTTGTGAAATGTTACTTCGCGACAAAGGCGAAACATAATGAGATATTTTGAAACAATAGTAGAATGACGTTAAAGCCAATCATGCCATCATAGTGAGCGTTCAATTCGCGTTCATTTGCTCAACTGATACAAACTATTTTTTAAATTATCATTATTTTTAATAATAAGCTAAAATATTTAATAGAAATTATTTTTTCTAAGCATACATGAAAGGTTTCAATAGTAACCGAGAGGCGTACGTTTTGATATTATATCGATAACTCATAGAAAATGCCCATGAAAGTTGGTACACCAATCTCATAAATGCTCGATTTAAGCTAAGTTCCTGTCCCAATTCCACTTTCTTCAAATTGGTTTTCAGGCGTTTTGTTGCGAAATTTTGCAATAATTTTTATCGAATTTCTGTCAAAAATGAATTGAATAATTGCCAATTAGTAGTTGGAGTACTCGAAAGACTACTTTTATTTATTTCGTGTTCAATATAGGCACTCTAAGCAGGCATTCAGTACACAACTTCAAGTACTTGGATCTCAGAACATTGAATGCATGGAAGTGAGTACTTTACATCAGAATGCGTCGATTTTTCTTTATAAAAAATGGACATAAAATGTGCTAATTTAATTATAATAGAATAACTTGTCCATTTGTAGATTTAAAAAGACTCCGGTTGAAAATTTTTCAATTTATAGAACTATGTATGTTCTAAAATAAGAACATTAGACCGTTGAACATACGGACATTGTTAACGACAATTCCTAAATAAATTAATCGATTTGCAGCTTAAATTAAAATGAGTGTCAATGGAAGAGTATGAAAGGACAAGAATCGGGAATCAGCCACTTCTTAATTTCTGCGGTTAGCTACGAGTAGTCATTGATTATAAGCTTCAATTGGGGAATTTTCCACTTATTATCCACGCGTCCGTATTCGGTGTTAATAGTGGTTTAGCTTGGTAGTGCATCCCGCTGTAATGTCCTTCTATTCATTTATTTATTTTGTCGAATTTCAGCTGATTGTTTTCACACTATACAATAGTGACGTGTCTTCATAGTAACCAATTCCAGGCTGCTTGACTTGCCAAATAATATATTTCTCAATTCTTTTAGCTGTTATAAGTACATGCATACGTTTCTCATGCAATTTTCTATTTTGGCCAACGTTCATTTAACCTAGACAACCCCTAAACCCATATTGCATTCTTCTACTATGTGTCTGTTGACATGAATGTGTAATGGACGGTTGGCGGGCATCCGAAGATGCCCGTGGGGACGGAGCCTAAGGTAGCTTAATTGACCGTGAAGGTCGGGCTGTGCCATCTGGTGAAGAAAAAGGTCCCTCAACGAGCTAAGCAGCGGCCTATGCTTGCTGTAGCTCAGTTCGGGAGATGTGGGCGGGGTTTTCGCCGCTCGTTGCCCCTGTCCTTTACGTATTAACAAAAATTCATAAGCCTGGGGAAGACAACACAAACAGGGGAGGTAAAAATGGGGAATGAAAAAAAAAATATTCGATAAGGATGGAGTGGTTGGCGGACGGATCAGACGCCCAAGCGGCCGAATCTGGGTCCGGGTGTAATGGGACCCTCGGCCTCTGGTTTCGTACCACCAACAGATCACTACTCATCAGGTGCTGCTTCGATCTGCCGGTGGGAGCAGCACTACCAGACCATAATATGGTTCATTACAAGTGGTTCATTACAAAACTGCGGTGTGAGAATTACAGGGGCATATCACTAGTTTGTACGTCCAATAAAATTTTAATGAAAATTCTGGAAAATATAATGAAACCGTACGCGGAACGAATCATTGGCGAATATCAAAGCGGTTTCAGACTTGGTCGCTCCACAACCGATCAGCTCTTTACGGTCAAACTGATACTCCAGAAGTGCTGGGAATACAACGTAAACGTATACCAAGTCTTTGTCGACTTCAAGCAGGCATACGACAGTATCGATCGCGGAGTACTGTACAACATCATGCTGCAATTTGGTATACATGCCAAATTAGTGCGACTGACAAAGATGACAATGACCAACTCCGTCTCACAAGTCAGGATCCATAATAGACTTACTGGCCTATTTGAAACACGCACTGGTCTGAAACAGGGCGATGGACTGGCACCGACGCCCTTCAACCTAGCACTGGATGGAATACGCTATTCGGGCTATGAATATGGCCAACAGCAAGACGCTACTCATCAAGTTGACAGAATTAGCAGCGTACGCCGATGACATCAACATCATGTCCCGAAGATTGGCTGACCCAGCAGAAATTCTGCATACGCTTGATACCGCATACTGCAAAAGAAGTTTGACTACGTATCAACGAGGGTAAAACGAAAATGATGATGTAATCGACGAGAAGGACACCTGCACAACCGACCATCAATTTGGGGGACCTCAACATCGAGTTCGTGAACGACTTCATATACCTGGGTTGCAACTTGTCAAGGGACGCCAACGAACCTGACGAAATCAAGCAACGGATACAGTTAGCTAATATGACTTTTTTCTCGGTTCTTCCCATAATGAAATCGAAGCATGTGCAGAGAAACTCGAAGCTCCGCGTGGACCCTAACTCAAGCCTCATGCGGAAACATGCTAGACACATTTGAACGTAAGGATCTGCGGCGAATTTTCGGGGCCGTTTGCGATCGAGATGGATGGCGCATCCGGCACAACCATGAGTTGTATGAACTGTACGATGAGCTGGAAGTCTCGAAAATCGTCAAACGACGACTTCAATGGGCAAGTTCGTGACGTACTTTTTTTTTAAAATAGCATTATTTTTAGTTACCGCTAAGTAATTTGATAATAATAGTTTATCAAGATGGTCTGGATCATATTTCAAGTGAACCCAATTTTAATTAATTAGAACATCATCGGAGAAACGACGATGAAAGTAAGCGCATCAGTGGTAAAATTCACACTTTGTACTTACATACTTTGGTTTTGAATTACATATTTGAGTGATTTTTCGGAAATATATTTTTTTAGTTTGGTATGTAAATTAGAATACCCCAGTAGATTCCAGAAATTTCTAATGGAATTTTACATTTTACAATCCACTCACTACCATTGCTTCGCCTTGGCGCATTAATTTGGCCTTGGCATACTTTTGTGATGGCATTGAGTGCAAAATTGTACTGATTTGATTTGTATGAGTCGAAAATTTTTAGGATAAATGATTAAAATGAAAAAAAAAAAACAAAAATTTTGACTTAATATGCGATTTTGTACCTCTAAATATTGCGTTTCGGGTTCATTATGTACGAGTATGTCAAGCACAGTATGACCAAACAGTCGCACCTACAATCCATGTGAAAACACTCCCTAGCCCGTCTTTTAAACAGTTAACCTGAGACATATTTGTTCGTGAATTGAAATGCACTTATAACAAAATATTTTAATTAAAGAAAATCACATCACTAGCAGCAGGATATACCAGACAACTTGGGTAAGATGCCTGATACACGATAGCTGTCTCGTGTAAACAGCAAACGAGTACAATACATTTCCTAACATTTTGCCCGATTTACCACATAAACAGTAATCGCGTTTACGTATGAAAAGAAGGAATCGCATCCGATGGATCAGAAGTTTATGTCACAGCAACCAACTGAAAAATGGAATTTTACTCTTTGATTGATAAAAATGTTAGCCCTGAAAAGGGCCGTTGGTTTTTTGAGCGAATCGAGTGCAGTTCAGAAACACCCAAATTCCCAAAATGGAATTTACTTCTTGGCGGCAGCCTTCTTTGCAGCCGGCTTCTTAGCTCCTGTAGCCTTCTTCGGTTTAGGTGCCTTTGCCTTTACTTTTGGGACTTTCGATGCCTTCTCCTTTGGTGCTTTGGCTTTCACACTTCCCGATTTCTTGGCGGCCTTAGCGGCGCCAGCTGCAGCCTTCTTTGCGGACCCTGCGGCCTTCTTGGGTTTGGCAGCTGCTTTCTTCTCACCAGCCTTCTTTGGTTTAGCTGCTGCCTTCTTTTCACTGGCTTTCTTGGCAGTCTTAGGTTTAGCAGCAGCGGGCTTCTTCTTCTCTGCCTTCTCCTTGGCTGGAAGTTTGAATGAACCGGAAGCACCCTTCCCCTTGGTTTGGATCAGCTTCCCATCGACCACGGCACTCTTCAAATACTTCTTGATGAAAGGAGCCAGCTTCTCAACATCCACTTTGTAGTTGGCTGCCAAGTACTTTTTGATGGCAGGCAGGGATGAACCGCCACGCTCCTTCAGGGCAGTGATTGCAGCGTTCACCATTGAAGACGTTGGAGGATGAGTTGACTTAGCTTTCGGTTTCTTAGGACCAGCTGCGGCCTTCTTTCCTTTCTTCGGGCTTGCTGCCGCAGGGACATCAGCGACTGGAGCGGTTTCTTCTGCCATCTCGACTTCACTTAATAAAAATCAATCGAATCAAAGATAGTTAACGGCAAGCGACTAACTGCAAACACAGTTTGAGAACATTTGGTAGTGAGAAATGCCGAACGGTGCATCACTTTATGAGAAACTGGAAGAACGACACCCGATTTTAGGAGTTTCCAAATCTTTCTCCTAAAGAAAGCGGCTCGGACATGTTGTTAAATTTAATGAAATTATTAAATATTGACTCAAGCATTTGTGAAATGTTACTTCGCGACAAAGGCGAAACATAATGAGATATTTTGAAACAATAGTAGAATGACGTCAAAGCCAATCATGCCATCATAGTGAGCGTTCAATTCGCGTTCATTTGCTCAACTGATACAAACTATTTTTTAAATTATCATTATTTTTAATAATAAGCTAAAATATTTAATAGAAATTATTTTTTCTAAGCATACATGAAAGGTTTCAATAGTAACCGAGAGGCGTACGTTTTGATATTATATCGATAACTCATAGAAAATGCCCATGAAAGTTGGTACACCAATCTCATAAATGCTCGATTTAAGCTAAGTTCCTGTCCCAATTCCACTTTCTTCAAATTGGTTTTCAGGCGTTTTGTTGCGAAATTTTGCAATAATTTTTATCGAATTTCTGTCAAAAATGAATTGAATAATTGCCAATTAGTAGTTGGAGTACTCGAAAGACTACTTTTATTTATTTCGTGTTCAATATAGGCACTCTAAGCAGGCATTCAGTACACAACTTCAAGTACTTGGATCTCAGAACATTGAATGCATGGAAGTGAGTACTTTACATCAGAATGCGTCGATTTTTCTTTATAAAAAATGGACATAAAATGTGCTAATTTAATTATAATAGAATAACTTGTCCATTTGTAGATTTAAAAAGACTCCGGTTGAAAATTTTTCAATTTATAGAACTATGTATGTTCTAAAATAAGAACATTAGACCGTTGAACATACGGACATTGTTAACGACAATTCCTAAATAAATTAATCGATTTGCAGCTTAAATTAAAATGAGTGTCAATGGAAGAGTATGAAAGGACAAGAATCGGGAATCAGCCACTTCTTAATTTCTGCGGTTAGCTACGAGTAGTCATTGATTATAAGCTTCAATTGGGGAATTTTCCACTTATTATCCACGCGTCCGTATTCGGTGTTAATAGTGGTTTAGCTTGGTAGTGCATCCCGCTGTAATGTCCTTCTATTCATTTATTTATTTTGTCGAATTTCAGCTGATTGTTTTCACACTATACAATAGTGACGTGTCTTCATAGTAACCAATTCCAGGCTGCTTGACTTGCCAAATAATATATTTCTCAATTCTTTTAGCTGTTATAAGTACATGCATACGTTTCTCATGCAATTTTCTATTTTGGCCAACGTTCATTTAACCTAGACAACCCCTAAACCCATATTGCATTCTTCTACTATGTGTCTGTTGACATGAATGTGTAATGGACGGTTGGCGGGCATCCGAAGATGCCCGTGGGGACGGAGCCTAAGGTAGCTTAATTGACCGTGAAGGTCGGGCTGTGCCATCTGGTGAAGAAAAAGGTCCCTCAACGAGCTAAGCAGCGGCCTATGCTTGCTGTAGCTCAGTTCGGGAGATGTGGGCGGGGTTTTCGCCGCTCGTTGCCCCTGTCCTTTACGTATTAACAAAAATTCATAAGCCTGGGGAAGACAACACAAACAGGGGAGGTAAAAATGGGGAATGAAAAAAAAAATATTCGATAAGGATGGAGTGGTTGGCGGACGGATCAGACGCCCAAGCGGCCGAATCTGGGTCCGGGTGTAATGGGACCCTCGGCCTCTGGTTTCGTACCACCAACAGATCACTACTCATCAGGTGCTGCTTCGATCTGCCGGTGGGAGCAGCACTACCAGACCATAATATGGTTCATTACAAGTGGTTCATTACAAAACTGCGGTGTGAGAATTACAGGGGCATATCACTAGTTTGTACGTCCAATAAAATTTTAATGAAAATTCTGGAAAATATAATGAAACCGTACGCGGAACGAATCATTGGCGAATATCAAAGCGGTTTCAGACTTGGTCGCTCCACAACCGATCAGCTCTTTACGGTCAAACTGATACTCCAGAAGTGCTGGGAATACAACGTAAACGTATACCAAGTCTTTGTCGACTTCAAGCAGGCATACGACAGTATCGATCGCGGAGTACTGTACAACATCATGCTGCAATTTGGTATACATGCCAAATTAGTGCGACTGACAAAGATGACAATGACCAACTCCGTCTCACAAGTCAGGATCCATAATAGACTTACTGGCCTATTTGAAACACGCACTGGTCTGAAACAGGGCGATGGACTGGCACCGACGCCCTTCAACCTAGCACTGGATGGAATACGCTATTCGGGCTATGAATATGGCCAACAGCAAGACGCTACTCATCAAGTTGACAGAATTAGCAGCGTACGCCGATGACATCAACATCATGTCCCGAAGATTGGCTGACCCAGCAGAAATTCTGCATACGCTTGATACCGCATACTGCAAAAGAAGTTTGACTACGTATCAACGAGGGTAAAACGAAAATGATGATGTAATCGACGAGAAGGACACCTGCACAACCGACCATCAATTTGGGGGACCTCAACATCGAGTTCGTGAACGACTTCATATACCTGGGTTGCAACTTGTCAAGGGACGCCAACGAACCTGACGAAATCAAGCAACGGATACAGTTAGCTAATATGACTTTTTTCTCGGTTCTTCCCATAATGAAATCGAAGCATGTGCAGAGAAACTCGAAGCTCCGCGTGGACCCTAACTCAAGCCTCATGCGGAAACATGCTAGACACATTTGAACGTAAGGATCTGCGGCGAATTTTCGGGGCCGTTTGCGATCGAGATGGATGGCGCATCCGGCACAACCATGAGTTGTATGAACTGTACGATGAGCTGGAAGTCTCGAAAATCGTCAAACGACGACTTCAATGGGCAAGTTCGTGACGTACTTTTTTTTTAAAATAGCATTATTTTTAGTTACCGCTAAGTAATTTGATAATAATAGTTTATCAAGATGGTCTGGATCATATTTCAAGTGAACCCAATTTTAATTAATTAGAACATCATCGGAGAAACGACGATGAAAGTAAGCGCATCAGTGGTAAAATTCACACTTTGTACTTACATACTTTGGTTTTGAATTACATATTTGAGTGATTTTTCGGAAATATATTTTTTTAGTTTGGTATGTAAATTAGAATACCCCAGTAGATTCCAGAAATTTCTAATGGAATTTTACATTTTACAATCCACTCACTACCATTGCTTCGCCTTGGCGCATTAATTTGGCCTTGGCATACTTTTGTGATGGCATTGAGTGCAAAATTGTACTGATTTGATTTGTATGAGTCGAAAATTTTTAGGATAAATGATTAAAATGAAAAAAAAAAAACAAAAATTTTGACTTAATATGCGATTTTGTACCTCTAAATATTGCGTTTCGGGTTCATTATGTACGAGTATGTCAAGCACAGTATGACCAAACAGTCGCACCTACAATCCATGTGAAAACACTCCCTAGCCCGTCTTTTAAACAGTTAACCTGAGACATATTTGTTCGTGAATTGAAATGCACTTATAACAAAATATTTTAATTAAAGAAAATCACATCACTAGCAGCAGGATATACCAGACAACTTGGGTAAGATGCCTGATACACGATAGCTGTCTCGTGTAAACAGCAAACGAGTACAATACATTTCCTAACATTTTGCCCGATTTACCACATAAACAGTAATCGCGTTTACGTATGAAAAGAAGGAATCGCATCCGATGGATCAGAAGTTTATGTCACAGCAACCAACTGAAAAATGGAATTTTACTCTTTGATTGATAAAAATGTTAGCCCTGAAAAGGGCCGTTGGTTTTTTGAGCGAATCGAGTGCAGTTCAGAAACACCCAAATTCCCAAAATGGAATTTACTTCTTGGCGGCAGCCTTCTTTGCAGCCGGCTTCTTAGCTCCTGTAGCCTTCTTCGGTTTAGGTGCCTTTGCCTTTACTTTTGGGACTTTCGATGCCTTCTCCTTTGGTGCTTTGGCTTTCACACTTCCCGATTTCTTGGCGGCCTTAGCGGCGCCAGCTGCAGCCTTCTTTGCGGACCCTGCGGCCTTCTTGGGTTTGGCAGCTGCTTTCTTCTCACCAGCCTTCTTTGGTTTAGCTGCTGCCTTCTTTTCACTGGCTTTCTTGGCAGTCTTAGGTTTAGCAGCAGCGGGCTTCTTCTTCTCTGCCTTCTCCTTGGCTGGAAGTTTGAATGAACCGGAAGCACCCTTCCCCTTGGTTTGGATCAGCTTCCCATCGACCACGGCACTCTTCAAATACTTCTTGATGAAAGGAGCCAGCTTCTCAACATCCACTTTGTAGTTTGCTGCCAAATATTTTTTGATGGCAGGCAAGGATGAACCACCACGTTCCTTCAGGGCAGTGATAGCAGCGTTTACCATTGAAGACGTTGGAGGATGGGTTGACTTAGCTTTCGGTTTCTTAGGACCAGCGGCGGCCTTCTTTCCTTTCTTCGGGCTTGCTGCAGCAGGGACATCAGCGACTGGAGCGGTTTCTTCTGCCATCTCGACTTCACTTAATTAAATCAATCGAACCAAAGATAGTTAACCACAAGCAACTAACTGCAAACACAGTTTGAGAATATTTGGTAGTGAGAAATGCCGAACGGGGCATCACTTTATGAGAAACTGGAAGAACGACACCCGATTTTAGGAGTTTCCAAATCTTTCTCCTAAAGAAAGCGGCTCGGACATGTTGTTAAATTTAATGAAATTATTAAATATTGACTCAGGCATTTGTGAAATGTTCTTTGGCGACAAAGGCGAAACATAATGAGATATTTTGAAACAATAGTAGAATGACGTTAAAGCCAATCATGCCATCATAGTGAGCTTTCAATTCGCGTTCATTTACTCAACTGAAACAAACTATTTTCAAAATTATCATTATTTTTAATAATAAGCTAAAATATTTAACAGAAATTATTTTTTCTAAGCATACATGAAAGGTTTCAATAGTAACCGAGAGGCGTACGTTTTGATATTATATCGATAACTCATAGAAAATGCCCATGAAAGTTGGTACACCATTCTCATAAATGCTCGATTTAAGCTAAGTTCCTGTCCCAATTCCACTTTCTTCAAATGGCTTTCAGGCGTTTCGTCGCGAAATTTTGCAATAATTTATATCGAATTTCTGTCAAAAATGAATTGAATAATTGCCAATTAGTAGTTGGAGTACTCGAAAGACTACTTTTATTTATTTCGTGTTCAATATAGGCACTCTAAGCAGGCATTCAGTACACAACTTCAAGTACTTGAATCTCAGAACATTGAATGCATGGAAGTGAGTACTTTACATCAGAATGCGTTGATTTTTCTTTATAAAAATGGACATAAAATGTGCTAATTTAATAATAATAGAATAACTCGTCCATTTGTAGATTTAAAAAGACTCCAGATGAAGATTTTTCAATTTACAGAACTATGTACATATGTTCTAAGAACATTAGACCGTTGAACATACGGACATTGTTAACGATAATTCCTAAATAAATTAGATGATTTGCAAAAGAAAGTACCTAAGCATGATGATATTCTTAAATTACTGCTTAAATTAAAACGAGTCCCAATGGAACAGTATGAATGGTCAAGAATTGGGAATCAGCAACTTCTTAATTTCTGCGGTTAGCTGTTTTAATATCTACGAGTAGTCACTGATTATAAGCTTCAATTGGGGAATTTTCCACTTATTATCCACGCGTCCGTATTCGGTGTTAATTATGGTTTAGCTTTGTAGTGCATCCAGCTGTAATGCCCTTCTATTCATTTATTTATTTTGTTGAATTTCAGCTGATTGTTTTCACACTATAGAACAGTGACGTGTCTACATAGTAACCAATTCCAGGCTGCTTGACTTGCCAAATAATATATTTCTCAATTCTTTTAGCTGTTATAAGTACATGCATACGTTTCTCATGCAATTTTCTATTTTGGCCAATGTTCATTTAGCCTAGACAACCCCTAAACACAAAACCATATTGCATTCTTCTACTATGTGCTTGTTGACATGAATGTGTAATGGATGAATGTGTGGGGACGGAGCCTAAGGTAGCTTAATTGACCGTGAAGGTCGGGCTGTGCCATCTGGCGAAGAAAAAGGCCCCTCAACGAGCTAAGCAGCGGCCTATGCTTGCTGTAGCTCAGTTCGTGAGATGTGGGCGGGGTTTTCGCCGCTCGTTGCCCCTGTCCTTTACGTATTAACAAAAATTCATAAACCTGGGGAAGACAACACAAACAGGGGAGATAAAAATGGGAAATGAAAAAAAAATATTCGATAAGGATGGAGTGGTTGGCGGACGGATCAGACGCCCAAGCGGCCGAATCTGGGTCCGGGTGTAATGGGACCCTCGGCCTCTGGTTTCGGACCACCAACAGATCACTACTCATCAGGTGCTGCTTCGATCTGCCGGAGGGAGCAGCACTACCAGACCATAATATGGTTCATTACAAGTGGTTCATTACAAAACTGCGGTGTGAGAATTACAGGGGCATATCACTAGTTTGTACGTCCTATAAAATTTTGATGAAAATTCTGGAAAATATAATGAAACCGTACGCGGAACGAATCATTGGCGAATATCAAAGCGGTTTCAGACTTGGTCGCTCCACAACCGATCAGCTCTTTACGGTCAAACTGATACTCCAGAAGTGCTGGGAATACAACGTAAACGTATACCAAGTCTTTGTCGACTTCAAGCAGGCATACGACAGTATCGATCGCGGAGTACTGTACAACATCATGCTGCAATTTGGTATACCGGCAAAATTAGTGCGACTGACAAAGATGACGATGACCAACTCCGTCTCACAAGTCAGGATTGAGAATAGACTTACTGATCTATTTGAAACACGCACTGGTTTGAAACAGGGCGATGGACTGGCACCGACGCTCTTCAACCTAGCACTGGATGGAATACGCTATTCGGGCTATGAATATGGACAACAGCAAGACGCTACTCATCAAGTTGACACAATTAGCAGCGTACGCCGATGACATCAACATCATGTCCCGAAGATTGGCCGACCCAGCAGAAATTTTGCATACGCTTGATATTGCATACTGAAAAAGAAGTTGGACTACGTATCAACGAGGGTAAAACGAGAATGATGATGTAATCGACGACAAGGACACCTGCACAACCGACCATCAATGTGGGGGACCTCAACATCGAGTTCGTGAACGACTTCATATACCTGGGCTGCAACTTGTCAAGGGACGCCAACGAAACTGACGAAATCAAGCGACGGATACAGTTAGCTAATAAGACTTTTTTCTCGGTTCTCCCCATAATGAAATCGAAGCATGTGCACAGAAACACGAAGCTCCGCGTGTGCAAAACCATTATACGACCAGTGCTATGCTATGGCAGCGAAGCATGGACCCTAACTCAAGCCTCATGCGGAAACATGCTAGACACATTTGAACGTAAGGATCTGCGGCGAATTTTCGGGGCCGTTTGCGATCGAGATGGATGGCGCATCCGGCACAACCATGAGTTGTATGAACTGTGCGATGAGCTGGAAGTCTCGAAAATCGTCAAACAGCGACTTAAATGGGCAAGTTCCTGTCGTCCTTTCCTTTAAAATAGTATTATTTTTAGTTATCGTTAAGTAATTCAATAATAATTGGTTAAATAAAAGTTTATCAAGATGGTCTGGATCATATTTCAAGTGAACCCAATTTTAATTAATTAGAACATCATCGGAGAAACGACGATGAAAGTAAGCGCATCAGTGGTAAAATTCACAATTTGTACTTACTTTGGTTTTGAATTACATATTTGAGTGATTTTTCGGAAATATATTTTTTTAGTTTGGTATGTAAATTAGAATACCCCAGTAGATTCCAGAAATTTCTAATGGAATTTTACATTTTACAATCTACTCACTACCATTGCTTCGCCTTGGCGCATTAATTTGGCCTTGGCATACTTTTGTGATGGCATTGAGTGCAAAATTAAAGCAAAATTGTACTGATTTGATTTGTATGAGTCGAAAATTTTTAGGATAAATGATTAAAGTGAAAAAAAAAACCAAAAATTTTGACTTAATATGCGATTTTGTACCTCTAAATATTGCGGTTCGGGTTCATTATGTACGAGTATGTCAAGCACAGTATGACCAAACAGTCGCACCTACAATCCATGTGAAAACACTCCCTAGCCCGTCTTTTAAACAGTTAACCTGAGACATATTTGTTCGTGAATTGAAATGCACTTATAACGAAATATTTTAATTAAAGAAAATCACATCACTAGCAGTAGGATATACCAGACAACTTGGGTAAAATGCCTGATACACGATAGCTGTCTCGTGTAAACAGCAAACGAGTACAATACATTTCCTAACATTTTGCCCGATTTACCGTATAAACAGTAATCGCGTTTACGTATGAAAAGTACGGAATCACATCCGGTAGATCAGAAGTTTATGTCACGGCAACCAACTGAAAAATGAAGTTTTACTCTTTGATTGATAAAAATGTTAGCCCTAATAAGGGCCGTTGGTTTTTTGAGCGAATCGAGTGCAGTTCAGAAACACCCAAATCCCCAAAATGGAATTTACTTCTTGGCGGCAGCCTTCTTTCCAGCCGGCTTCTTAGCTCCTGTGGCCTTCTTCGGTTTAGGTGCCTTTGCCTTTACTTTTGGGACTTTCGATGCCTTCTCCTTTGGTGCTTTGGCTTTCACACTTCCCGATTTCTTGGCGGCCTTAGCGGCACCAGCTGCAGCCTTCTTTGCGGACCCTGCGGCCTTCTTGGGTTTAGCAGCTGCTTTCTTCTCACCAGCCTTCTTTGGCTTAGCTGCTGCCTTCTTTTCACTGGCTTTCTTGGCAGTCTTAGGTTTAGCGGCGGCGGGCTTCTTTTCTGATTTCTCCTTGGCTGGAAGTTTGAACGAACCAGAAGCACCCTTCCCCTTGGTTTGGATCAGCTTGCCATCGACCACTGCACTCTTCAAATACTTCTTGATGAAAGGAGCCAGCTTCTCAACATCCACTTTGTAGTTGGCTGCCAAATACTTTTTGATGGCAGGCAGGGATGAACCACCACGCTCCTTCAGGGCAGTGATAGCAGCGTTTACCATTGAAGATGTTGGAGGATGAGTTGACATAGCTTTCGGTTTCTTAGGAACAGCGGCGGCCTTCTTTCCTTTCTTCGGACTTGCTGCAGCAGGGACATCAGCGACTGGAGCGGTTTCTTCTGCCATCTCGACTTCACTTAATAAAATCAATCGAATCAAAGATAGTTAACGACAAGCGACTGGCTGCAAGCACAGTTTAAGGATGTTTGGTAGCAGTTTTTTTACAGTTTATAAGGTTTTTATTAATTATGTAAATTTAACAATAAATACTTAAAGCTAACCTTAAACGCTATACAAAATATTCTTATATACTACCGATAGTAATACACATTTAATTCTTACGGCTATGCTTACTGCTAATGCCAGATTACAATGATTGACTCGAGTTTTTTACTAAAGGTTATAACATCTGGTGATGGTTAGGTATTTATTTTTATTTATGCCAGAGGTGTGTTATTTATTTATGTTTGTTTCATGGTATTGTCTCGGAGACGAGTAGCCCGGTTGGTGTGTGTTACACTTGTTCTCCGAAAAATGCATCGGTAGTCAGGTTGGGGTTATAGGGCCCTTTTAGGTGAGTGGAGACTTCCCCACCCGTTCAGTCAATCACCGATACTCGGCAGGCTTCAGGTTTGCGCCGTGATCTCTGTTGAGGCGAGCGGCGAGTTGCGCACCAGCTCAGCTGGGTGCCTGCGGCAGCGTTCCATGGCACGATCCGTGAGATGTTGTATGTGTTGACGAAGTGGTGGTAGGTCAGCTGCGTCGTGAAGAACTTCGTTGCGGTAGTAGCGGTAATTTCTTTCCGGTCTTCGGTATAGTCCAGTGCACGCCCGTAGTATCCGTCTTTCCAGCCGTTGCAGCCCGAGCCAGTGAGTCTTCGGTGCGCTGTTCCACAGTGGAGTCCCGTATGTGATGATGGGCCTTATCAGTTGTCGATACATCAAGGTTTTTACCTTCTTGGTTACCGAGTTTCTGGAGCTGAAGAGAGAAGCAAGAAGAACATAGGCAGTAGCTGCCTTGGTTAGGGTGCGCTTGGCGTGGTTGCCAAACGCCAAGAAGCGGTCGAGGATTACCCCCAGATACCTTACCTCCTTGGAAGTGAAGATTTGTTTATCCGCGATTTTAAGACAGATTTTGGACAGTCCACGATTCCAGCGGTTGCGGTTTAGACCCGGTTTTCTGAAAAGGATGAACTCGCATTTCGCCGGGTTTATTTTGATACCCCACATCTTGTAGTATCTTAGGAGTTTGTCGATATATTGCTGTAGGTGGTAAGCTGCGATTTTGGCGTTGTGATGTGCGTGCCATACCATAAGGTCGTCCGCATAGAGGTTTCCGCACGTGCCGTAGGGCGAGCTGTTGTTAATGTCAGGTATGTCCGACGTGAAAAGGTTAAAGAGGATTGGCCCTAGGATGGAACCCTGTGGCACTCCCGATTCTATGGCAAAGGCCGTGGAGGAGGAACCCTTGTAGGAGACAGAGGCAGATCTGTCTGCCATAAAGCTGTATATGATTTTGATTAGGTGTGCTGGAAATTCCCAGCCAATCAGCTTGTAAGTAAGGCCTTTTATCCACACGGAGTCGAAGGCCTTTTCGACATCGATGAGGCATGCACCCACGTATTTTGAATCAGATAGGCTCTCTGCGGCGTTGGATAGAAAAACCTGCAGGGCGTCTATTGTGGAGTGCCCTTCCTTGAATCCAAACTGCCTTATAGGGATGAGGTTTTTGTCAGACGCCAAGTTTTTGACTGGCGTTAGAATTACCATCTCCAGGAGTTTTCCTACGTTAGAGAGGAGTGAGATGGGCCTTGTGTTGCGGATTTCCCGAGCGCCGGGTTTTTTAGGGACCGGTATAATTTTTGCTCTTTTCCACGCTTTGGGGAAATAGCCGATGTTTATACAGTTATTAAAGACGACCGCCAGGAGGACGAAGAAAGAGAAAGGCATTTTCTTCAACATGAAGTTTGACACCCCGTCCTCTCCTGCAGATTTTTTACTAGAGAGGCCTTTTGCTAGGTCAGCGAGATCTTGAGGTTTAACGAAGGAGCTCTCTCCTTCGGGATGATCGGCCGGGGACTCTGTGGAGAAGTCCGTAAGCATGAGGTTGGCCTGTTCTTCCTCAAAGACATTAACAGTTTCGCTCACTTCGCGAGCAAACAGTGCATCCTCGCTTGTTTTTTCACCACGGAAGATATTAGAAAAGTGGAGTGCAGCGGCATTCGCAGTGGTCTCATTATCTGGTAGTAAGGTGCCATCCATTATGAGTTCTTGGGTCCGATCCTTGCGGCGGGTAATCCTATTGATCTCCTTGAACATGTCAGATCCTGGTCTGATTGCTCTTAGCCTACACTCAAAGGCGTGGTTTAGGTGGGCTTTTGTTTTGACCATGATTAGGATGTTCACCGCTCTAATGATTGATTCAACACGTCGGTATTCGTCGTTGTCGGCGTTCAGTCGACGGTGGTAGATACGTGTCAATCTACGACGTAGGACCCTCCGCCTCGCGTGTAGGTCGATTATTTCCTGGGGCAGATCCCTAAAAATATAGTTGCGGCTAACCTTGGGGACCATTATATCCTCAATCGAAGATTTGATCAGTTGATTTACCTCGGCGATGACATCATCAATTTCTGGGATTGATAGGTTTCTGGTATTTTCAACTGTTATTTCACTGAGCTTTCTATCGATCTCGGTAGCGAAAGTGTTCCAATCCACCTTCCCGTACGGGACAAAGTGTTCCGGCTCGGAGTACCGAAACAGCAAAGTGTCGTCAGTGGAAATTGTCAGTTGCACCAGCATGTGGTCAGATTCGGCCTCAGAGACTGTGCAGGAGTAGGAGCCTAGAGCAGGGAGTTGGTGAAAAAGATTTGGTGACACCAGGAAGAAGTCGATAATGCTCCCAGCACGCCTAAAAGTGGGCTCAGGTGGGGCGATGACTTGGATTTCTGTTGGCTTTGAGGATAGCCATGTGTTCATGGCATCACCATATGGGTTGTTAGATCTGTTTCCCCAGTTCACATGACGTGCGTTGAGGTCGCCACCGATGATGAAGAAATCGGCCGAAGAGATTTTGTCCATTAGTACGTTCAGGTCATTTATCAGAATCGACGAGCTGAAGTTGTGGCGCACGTAGACCCCGACAAAGGCTAGAGTTTTATCTCCAATAGTGCACGTGATGCCCTGTGCTTCAATGCATTGTAGAGGTGGGGTGTGTAACCTACGTACATTAAGATGGGTTTTGTGTAGGATAGCCGACCCCAGGTAGCCGTTTACTTCCGCACCATCTTGTCTAATGGTGCAGTGATGTTTGGTAGCGAGAAATGCCGAACGGTGCATCACTTTATGAGAAACTGGAAGAACGACACCCGATTTTAGGAGTTTCCAAATCTTTCTCTTAAAGAAAGCGGCTCGGACATGTTGTTAAATTTAATGAAATTATTAAATATTGACTCAAGCATTTGTGAAATGTTACTTCGCGACAAAGGCGAAACATAATGAGATATTTTGAAACAATAGTAGAATGACGTTAAAGCCAATCATGCCATCATAGTGAGCGTTCAATTCGCGTTCATTTGCTCAACTGATACAAACTATTTTTTAAATTATCATTATTTTTAATAATAAGCTAAAATATTTAATAGAAATTAATTTTTCTAAGCATACATGAAAGGTTTCAATAGTAACCGAGAGGCGTACGTTTTGATATTATATCGATAACTCATAGAAAATGCCCATGAAAGTTGGTACACCAATCTCATAAATGCTCGATTTAAGCTAAGTTCCTGTCCCAATTCCACTTTCTTCAAATTGGTTTTCAGGCGTTTTGTTGCGAAATTTTGCAATAATTTTTATTGAATTTCTGTCAAAAATTAATTGAATAATTGCCAATTAGTAGTTGGAGTACTCGAAAGACTACTTTTATTTATTTCGTGTTCAATATAGGCACTCTAAGCAGGCATTCAGTACACAACTTCAAGTACTTGAATCTCAGAACATTGAATGCATGGAAGTGAGTACTTTACATCAGAATGCGTCGATTTTTCTTTATAAAAAATGGACATAAAATGTGCTAATTTAATTATAATAGAATAACTTGTCCATTTGTAGATTTAAAAAGACTCCGGTTGAAAATTTTTCAATTTATAGAACTATGTTCTAAGAACATTAGACCGTTGAACATACGGACATTGTTAACGACAATTCCTAAATAAATTAATCGATTTGCAGCTTAAATTAAAATGAGTGTCAATGGAAGAGTATGAAAGGACAAGAATTGGGAATCAGCCACTTCTTAATTTCTGCGGTTAGCTGTTTTAATATCTACGAGTTGTCACTGATTATAAGCTTCAATTGGGGAATTTTCCACTTATTATCCACTCGTCCGTATTCGGTGTTAATAGTGGTTTAGCTTTGTAGTGCATCCAGCTGTAATGCCCTTCTATTCATTTATTTATTTTGTTGAATTTCAGCTGATTGTTTTCACACTATAGAACAGTGACGTGTCTACATAGTAACCAATTCCAGGCTGCTTGACTTGCCAAATAATATATTTCTCAATTCTTTTAGCTGTTATAAGTACATGCATACGTTTCTCATGCAATTTTCTATTTTGGCCAATGTTCATTTAGCCTAGACAACCCCTAAACACAAAACCATATTGCATTCTTCTACTATGTGCTTGTTGACATGAATGTGTAATGGATGAATGTGTGGGGACGGAGCCTAAGGTAGCTTAATTGACCGTGAAGGTCGGGCTGTGCCATCTGGCGAAGAAAAAGGCCCCTCAACGAGCTAAGCAGCGGCCTATGCTTGCTGTAGCTCAGTTCGTGAGATGTGGGCGGGGTTTTCGCCGCTCGTTGCCCCTGTCCTTTACGTATTAACAAAAATTCATAAACCTGGGGAAGACAACACAAACAGGGGAGATAAAAATGGGAAATGAAAAAAAAATATTCGATAAGGATGGAGTGGTTGGCGGACGGATCAGACGCCCAAGCGGCCGAATCTGGGTCCGGGTGTAATGGGACCCTCGGCCTCTGGTTTCGGACCACCAACAGATCACTACTCATCAGGTGCTGCTTCGATCTGCCGGAGGGAGCAGCACTACCAGACCATAATATGGTTCATTACAAGTGGTTCATTACAAAACTGCGGTGTGAGAATTACAGGGGCATATCACTAGTTTGTACGTCCTATAAAATTTTGATGAAAATTCTGGAAAATATAATGAAACCGTACGCGGAACGAATCATTGGCGAATATCAAAGCGGTTTCAGACTTGGTCGCTCCACAACCGTTCAGCTCTTTACGGTCAAACTGATACTCCAGAAGTGCTGGGAATACAACGTAAACGTATACCAAGTCTTTGTCGACTTCAAGCAGGCATACGACAGTATCGATCGCGGAGTACTGTACAACATCATGCTGCAATTTGGTATACCGGCAAAATTAGTGCGACTGACAAAGATGACGATGACCAACTCCGTCTCACAAGTCAGGATTGAGAATAGACTTACTGATCTATTTGAAACACGCACTGGTTTGAAACAGGGCGATGGACTGGCACCGACGCTCTTCAACCTAGCACTGGATGGAATACGCTATTCGGGCTATGAATATGGACAACAGCAAGACGCTACTCATCAAGTTGACACAATTAGCAGCGTACGCCGATGAAATCAACATCATGTCCCGAAGATTGGCCGACCCAGCAGAAATTTTGCATACGCTTGATATTGCATACTGAAAAAGAAGTTGGACTACGTATCAACGAGGGTAAAACGAGAATGATGATGTAATCGACGACAAGGACACCTGCACGACCGACCATCAATGTGGGGGACCTCAACATCGAGTTCGTGAACGACTTCATATCCCTGGGCTGCAACTTGTCAAGGGACGCCAACGAAACTGACGAAATCAAGCGACGGATACAGCTAGCTAATAAGACTTTTTTCTCGGTTCTCCCCATAATGAAATCGAAGCATGTGCACAGAAACACGAAGCTCCGCGTGTGCAAAACCATTATACGACCAGTGCTATGCTATGGCAGCGAAGCATGGACCCTAACTCAAGCCTCATGCGGAAACATGCTAGACACATTTGAACGTAAGGATCTGCGGCGAATTTTCGGGGCCGTTTGCGATCGAGATGGATGGCGCATCCGGCACAACCATGAGTTGTATGAACTGTGCGATGAGCTGGAAGTCTCGAAAATCGTCAAACAGCGACTTAAATGGGCAAGTTCCTGTCGTCCTTTCCTTTAAAATAGTATTATTTTTAGTTATCGTTAAGTAATTCAATAATAATTGGTTAAATAAAAGTTTATCAAGATGGTCTGGATCATATTTCAAGTGAACCCAATTTTAATTAATTAGAAAATCATCGGAGAAACGACGATGAAAGTAAGCGCATCAGTGGTAAAATTCACACTTTGTACTTAATTTGGTTTTGAATTACACATTTGAGTGATTTTTCGGAAATATTTTTTTTTAGTTTGGTATGTAAATAGAATAGATTCCAGAAATTTCAAATGGAATTTTACATTTTACAATCTACTCACTACCATTGCTTCGCCTTGGCGCATTAATTTGGCCTTGGCATACTTTTGTGATGGCATTGAGTGCAAAATCAAAGCAAAATTGTACTGATTTGATTTGTAATGAGTCGAAAATTTTTAGGATAAATGATTAAAATGAAAAAAAAAAAAAACAAATTTTGACTTAATATGCGATTTTGTACCTCTAAATATTGCGGTTCGGGTTCATTATGTACGAGTATGTCAAGCACAGTATGACCAAACAGTCGCACCTACAATCCATGTGAAAACACTCCCTAGCCCGTCTTTTAAACAGTTAACCTGAGAAATATTTGTTCGTGAATTGAAATGCACTTATAACAAAATATTTTAATTAAAAAAAATCACATCACTAGCAGCAGGATATACCAGACAACTTGGGTAAAATGCCTGATACACGATAGCTGTCTCGTGTAAACAGCAAACGAGTACAATACATTTCCTAACATTTTGCCCGATTTACCACATAAACAGTAATCGCGTTTACGTATGAAAAGTACGTCGGAATCGCATGCGGTGGATCAGAAGTTTATGTCAGTCACAGAAACCAACTGAAAAATAAAGTTTTACTCTTTGATTGATAAAAATGTTAGCCCTGAAAAGAGCCGTTGGTTTTTTGAGCGAATCGAGTGCAGTTCAGAAACACCCAAATTCCCAAAATGGAATTTACTTCTTGGCGGCAGCCTTCTTTGCAGCCGGCTTCTTAGCTCCTGTAGCCTTCTTCGGTTTAGGTGCCTTTGCCTTTACTTTTGGGACTTTCGATGCCTTCTCCTTTGGTGCTTTGGCTTTCACACTTCCCGATTTCTTGGCGGCCTTAGCGGCGCCAGCTGCAGCCTTCTTTGCGGACCCTGCGGCCTTCTTGGGTTTGGCAGCTGCTTTCTTCTCACCAGCCTTCTTTGGTTTAGCTGCTGCCTTCTTTTCACTGGCTTTCTTGGCAGTCTTAGGTTTAGCAGCAGCGGGCTTCTTCTCTGCCTTATCCTTGGCTGGAAGTTTGAACGAACCGGAAGCACCCTTCCCCTTGGTTTGGATCAGCTTGCCATCGACCACTGCACTCTTCAAATACTTCTTGATGAAAGGAGCCAGCTTCTCAACATCCACTTTGTAGTTGGCTGCCAAATACTTTTTGATGGCAGGCAGGGATGAACCACCACGCTCCTTCAGGGCAGTGATAGCAGCGTTTACCATTGAAGATGTTGGAGGATGAGTTGACATAGCTTTCGGTTTCTTAGGAACAGCGGCGGCCTTCTTTCCTTTCTTCGGACTTGCTGCAGCAGGGACATCAGCGACTGGAGCGGTTTCTTCTGCCATCTCGACTTCACTTAATAAAATCAATCGAATCAAAGATAGTTAACGACAAGCGACTGGCTGCAAGCACAGTTTAAGGATGTTTGGTAGCAGTTTTTTTACAGTTTATAAGGTTTTTATTAATTATGTAAATTTAACAATAAATACTTAAAGCTAACCTTAAACGCTATACAAAATATTCTTATATACTACCGATAGTAATACACATTTAATTCTTACGGCTATGCTTACTGCTAATGCCAGATTACAATGATTGACTCGAGTTTTTTACTAAAGGTTATAACATCTGGTGATGGTTAGGTATTTATTTTTATTTATGCCAGAGGTGTGTTATTTATTTATGTTTGTTTCATGGTATTGTCTCGGAGACGAGTAGCCCGGTTGGTGTGTGTTACACTTGTTCTCCGAAAAATGCATCGGTAGTCAGGTTGGGGTTATAGGGCCCTTTTAGGTGAGTGGAGACTTCCCCACCCGTTCAGTCAATCACCGATACTCGGCAGGCTTCAGGTTTGCGCCGTGATCTCTGTTGAGGCGAGCGGCGAGTTGCGCACCAGCTCAGCTGGGTGCCTGCGGCAGCGTTCCATGGCACGATCCGTGAGATGTTGTATGTGTTGACGAAGTGGTGGTAGGTCAGCTGCGTCGTGAAGAACTTCGTTGCGGTAGTAGCGGTAATTTCTTTCCGGTCTTCGGTATAGTCCAGTGCACGCCCGTAGTATCCGTCTTTCCAGCCGTTGCAGCCCGAGCCAGTGAGTCTTCGGTGCGCTGTTCCACAGTGGAGTCCCGTATGTGATGATGGGCCTTATCAGTTGTCGATACATCAAGGTTTTTACCTTCTTGGTTACCGAGTTTCTGGAGCTGAAGAGAGAAGCAAGAAGAACATAGGCAGTAGCTGCCTTGGTTAGGGTGCGCTTGGCGTGGTTGCCAAACGCCAAGAAGCGGTCGAGGATTACCCCCAGATACCTTACCTCCTTGGAAGTGAAGATTTGTTTATCCGCGATTTTAAGACAGATTTTGGACAGTCCACGATTCCAGCGGTTGCGGTTTAGACCCGGTTTTCTGAAAAGGATGAACTCGCATTTCGCCGGGTTTATTTTGATACCCCACATCTTGTAGTATCTTAGGAGTTTGTCGATATATTGCTGTAGGTGGTAAGCTGCGATTTTGGCGTTGTGATGTGCGTGCCATACCATAAGGTCGTCCGCATAGAGGTTTCCGCACGTGCCGTAGGGCGAGCTGTTGTTAATGTCAGGTATGTCCGACGTGAAAAGGTTAAAGAGGATTGGCCCTAGGATGGAACCCTGTGGCACTCCCGATTCTATGGCAAAGGCCGTGGAGGAGGAACCCTTGTAGGAGACAGAGGCAGATCTGTCTGCCATAAAGCTGTATATGATTTTGATTAGGTGTGCTGGAAATTCCCAGCCAATCAGCTTGTAAGTAAGGCCTTTTATCCACACGGAGTCGAAGGCCTTTTCGACATCGATGAGGCATGCACCCACGTATTTTGAATCAGATAGGCTCTCTGCGGCGTTGGATAGAAAAACCTGCAGGGCGTCTATTGTGGAGTGCCCTTCCTTGAATCCAAACTGCCTTATAGGGATGAGGTTTTTGTCAGACGCCAAGTTTTTGACTGGCGTTAGAATTACCATCTCCAGGAGTTTTCCTACGTTAGAGAGGAGTGAGATGGGCCTTGTGTTGCGGATTTCCCGAGCGCCGGGTTTTTTAGGGACCGGTATAATTTTTGCTCTTTTCCACGCTTTGGGGAAATAGCCGATGTTTATACAGTTATTAAAGACGACCGCCAGGAGGACGAAGAAAGAGAAAGGCATTTTCTTCAACATGAAGTTTGACACCCCGTCCTCTCCTGCAGATTTTTTACTAGAGAGGCCTTTTGCTAGGTCAGCGAGATCTTGAGGTTTAACGAAGGAGCTCTCTCCTTCGGGATGATCGGCCGGGGACTCTGTGGAGAAGTCCGTAAGCATGAGGTTGGCCTGTTCTTCCTCAAAGACATTAACAGTTTCGCTCACTTCGCGAGCAAACAGTGCATCCTCGCTTGTTTTTTCACCACGGAAGATATTAGAAAAGTGGAGTGCAGCGGCATTCGCAGTGGTCTCATTATCTGGTAGTAAGGTGCCATCCATTATGAGTTCTTGGGTCCGATCCTTGCGGCGGGTAATCCTATTGATCTCCTTGAACATGTCAGATCCTGGTCTGATTGCTCTTAGCCTACACTCAAAGGCGTGGTTTAGGTGGGCTTTTGTTTTGACCATGATTAGGATGTTCACCGCTCTAATGATTGATTCAACACGTCGGTATTCGTCGTTGTCGGCGTTCAGTCGACGGTGGTAGATACGTGTCAATCTACGACGTAGGACCCTCCGCCTCGCGTGTAGGTCGATTATTTCCTGGGGCAGATCCCTAAAAATATAGTTGCGGCTAACCTTGGGGACCATTATATCCTCAATCGAAGATTTGATCAGTTGATTTACCTCGGCGATGACATCATCAATTTCTGGGATTGATAGGTTTCTGGTATTTTCAACTGTTATTTCACTGAGCTTTCTATCGATCTCGGTAGCGAAAGTGTTCCAATCCACCTTCCCGTACGGGACAAAGTGTTCCGGCTCGGAGTACCGAAACAGCAAAGTGTCGTCAGTGGAAATTGTCAGTTGCACCAGCATGTGGTCAGATTCGGCCTCAGAGACTGTGCAGGAGTAGGAGCCTAGAGCAGGGAGTTGGTGAAAAAGATTTGGTGACACCAGGAAGAAGTCGATAATGCTCCCAGCACGCCTAAAAGTGGGCTCAGGTGGGGCGATGACTTGGATTTCTGTTGGCTTTGAGGATAGCCATGTGTTCATGGCATCACCATATGGGTTGTTAGATCTGTTTCCCCAGTTCACATGACGTGCGTTGAGGTCGCCACCGATGATGAAGAAATCGGCCGAAGAGATTTTGTCCATTAGTACGTTCAGGTCATTTATCAGAATCGACGAGCTGAAGTTGTGGCGCACGTAGACCCCGACAAAGGCTAGAGTTTTATCTCCAATAGTGCACGTGATGCCCTGTGCTTCAATGCATTGTAGAGGTGGGGTGTGTAACCTACGTACATTAAGATGGGTTTTGTGTAGGATAGCCGACCCCAGGTAGCCGTTTACTTCCGCACCATCTTGTCTAATGGTGCAGTGATGTTTGGTAGCGAGAAATGCCGAACGGTGCATCACTTTATGAGAAACTGGAAGAACGACACCCGATTTTAGGAGTTTCCAAATCTTTCTCTTAAAGAAAGCGGCTCGGACATGTTGTTAAATTTAATGAAATTATTAAATATTGACTCAAGCATTTGTGAAATGTTACTTCGCGACAAAGGCGAAACATAATGAGATATTTTGAAACAATAGTAGAATGACGTTAAAGCCAATCATGCCATCATAGTGAGCGTTCAATTCGCGTTCATTTGCTCAACTGATACAAACTATTTTTTAAATTATCATTATTTTTAATAATAAGCTAAAATATTTAATAGAAATTAATTTTTCTAAGCATACATGAAAGGTTTCAATAGTAACCGAGAGGCGTACGTTTTGATATTATATCGATAACTCATAGAAAATGCCCATGAAAGTTGGTACACCAATCTCATAAATGCTCGATTTAAGCTAAGTTCCTGTCCCAATTCCACTTTCTTCAAATTGGTTTTCAGGCGTTTTGTTGCGAAATTTTGCAATAATTTTTATTGAATTTCTGTCAAAAATTAATTGAATAATTGCCAATTAGTAGTTGGAGTACTCGAAAGACTACTTTTATTTATTTCGTGTTCAATATAGGCACTCTAAGCAGGCATTCAGTACACAACTTCAAGTACTTGAATCTCAGAACATTGAATGCATGGAAGTGAGTACTTTACATCAGAATGCGTCGATTTTTCTTTATAAAAAATGGACATAAAATGTGCTAATTTAATTATAATAGAATAACTTGTCCATTTGTAGATTTAAAAAGACTCCGGTTGAAAATTTTTCAATTTATAGAACTATGTTCTAAGAACATTAGACCGTTGAACATACGGACATTGTTAACGACAATTCCTAAATAAATTAATCGATTTGCAGCTTAAATTAAAATGAGTGTCAATGGAAGAGTATGAAAGGACAAGAATTGGGAATCAGCCACTTCTTAATTTCTGCGGTTAGCTGTTTTAATATCTACGAGTTGTCACTGATTATAAGCTTCAATTGGGGAATTTTCCACTTATTATCCACTCGTCCGTATTCGGTGTTAATAGTGGTTTAGCTTTGTAGTGCATCCAGCTGTAATGCCCTTCTATTCATTTATTTATTTTGTTGAATTTCAGCTGATTGTTTTCACACTATAGAACAGTGACGTGTCTACATAGTAACCAATTCCAGGCTGCTTGACTTGCCAAATAATATATTTCTCAATTCTTTTAGCTGTTATAAGTACATGCATACGTTTCTCATGCAATTTTCTATTTTGGCCAATGTTCATTTAGCCTAGACAACCCCTAAACACAAAACCATATTGCATTCTTCTACTATGTGCTTGTTGACATGAATGTGTAATGGATGAATGTGTGGGGACGGAGCCTAAGGTAGCTTAATTGACCGTGAAGGTCGGGCTGTGCCATCTGGCGAAGAAAAAGGCCCCTCAACGAGCTAAGCAGCGGCCTATGCTTGCTGTAGCTCAGTTCGTGAGATGTGGGCGGGGTTTTCGCCGCTCGTTGCCCCTGTCCTTTACGTATTAACAAAAATTCATAAACCTGGGGAAGACAACACAAACAGGGGAGATAAAAATGGGAAATGAAAAAAAAATATTCGATAAGGATGGAGTGGTTGGCGGACGGATCAGACGCCCAAGCGGCCGAATCTGGGTCCGGGTGTAATGGGACCCTCGGCCTCTGGTTTCGGACCACCAACAGATCACTACTCATCAGGTGCTGCTTCGATCTGCCGGAGGGAGCAGCACTACCAGACCATAATATGGTTCATTACAAGTGGTTCATTACAAAACTGCGGTGTGAGAATTACAGGGGCATATCACTAGTTTGTACGTCCTATAAAATTTTGATGAAAATTCTGGAAAATATAATGAAACCGTACGCGGAACGAATCATTGGCGAATATCAAAGCGGTTTCAGACTTGGTCGCTCCACAACCGTTCAGCTCTTTACGGTCAAACTGATACTCCAGAAGTGCTGGGAATACAACGTAAACGTATACCAAGTCTTTGTCGACTTCAAGCAGGCATACGACAGTATCGATCGCGGAGTACTGTACAACATCATGCTGCAATTTGGTATACCGGCAAAATTAGTGCGACTGACAAAGATGACGATGACCAACTCCGTCTCACAAGTCAGGATTGAGAATAGACTTACTGATCTATTTGAAACACGCACTGGTTTGAAACAGGGCGATGGACTGGCACCGACGCTCTTCAACCTAGCACTGGATGGAATACGCTATTCGGGCTATGAATATGGACAACAGCAAGACGCTACTCATCAAGTTGACACAATTAGCAGCGTACGCCGATGAAATCAACATCATGTCCCGAAGATTGGCCGACCCAGCAGAAATTTTGCATACGCTTGATATTGCATACTGAAAAAGAAGTTGGACTACGTATCAACGAGGGTAAAACGAGAATGATGATGTAATCGACGACAAGGACACCTGCACGACCGACCATCAATGTGGGGGACCTCAACATCGAGTTCGTGAACGACTTCATATCCCTGGGCTGCAACTTGTCAAGGGACGCCAACGAAACTGACGAAATCAAGCGACGGATACAGCTAGCTAATAAGACTTTTTTCTCGGTTCTCCCCATAATGAAATCGAAGCATGTGCACAGAAACACGAAGCTCCGCGTGTGCAAAACCATTATACGACCAGTGCTATGCTATGGCAGCGAAGCATGGACCCTAACTCAAGCCTCATGCGGAAACATGCTAGACACATTTGAACGTAAGGATCTGCGGCGAATTTTCGGGGCCGTTTGCGATCGAGATGGATGGCGCATCCGGCACAACCATGAGTTGTATGAACTGTGCGATGAGCTGGAAGTCTCGAAAATCGTCAAACAGCGACTTAAATGGGCAAGTTCCTGTCGTCCTTTCCTTTAAAATAGTATTATTTTTAGTTATCGTTAAGTAATTCAATAATAATTGGTTAAATAAAAGTTTATCAAGATGGTCTGGATCATATTTCAAGTGAACCCAATTTTAATTAATTAGAAAATCATCGGAGAAACGACGATGAAAGTAAGCGCATCAGTGGTAAAATTCACACTTTGTACTTAATTTGGTTTTGAATTACACATTTGAGTGATTTTTCGGAAATATTTTTTTTTAGTTTGGTATGTAAATAGAATAGATTCCAGAAATTTCAAATGGAATTTTACATTTTACAATCTACTCACTACCATTGCTTCGCCTTGGCGCATTAATTTGGCCTTGGCATACTTTTGTGATGGCATTGAGTGCAAAATCAAAGCAAAATTGTACTGATTTGATTTGTAATGAGTCGAAAATTTTTAGGATAAATGATTAAAATGAAAAAAAAAAAAAACAAATTTTGACTTAATATGCGATTTTGTACCTCTAAATATTGCGGTTCGGGTTCATTATGTACGAGTATGTCAAGCACAGTATGACCAAACAGTCGCACCTACAATCCATGTGAAAACACTCCCTAGCCCGTCTTTTAAACAGTTAACCTGAGAAATATTTGTTCGTGAATTGAAATGCACTTATAACAAAATATTTTAATTAAAAAAAATCACATCACTAGCAGCAGGATATACCAGACAACTTGGGTAAAATGCCTGATACACGATAGCTGTCTCGTGTAAACAGCAAACGAGTACAATACATTTCCTAACATTTTGCCCGATTTACCACATAAACAGTAATCGCGTTTACGTATGAAAAGTACGTCGGAATCGCATGCGGTGGATCAGAAGTTTATGTCAGTCACAGAAACCAACTGAAAAATAAAGTTTTACTCTTTGATTGATAAAAATGTTAGCCCTGAAAAGAGCCGTTGGTTTTTTGAGCGAATCGAGTGCAGTTCAGAAACACCCAAATTCCCAAAATGGAATTTACTTCTTGGCGGCAGCCTTCTTTGCAGCCGGCTTCTTAGCTCCTGTAGCCTTCTTCGGTTTAGGTGCCTTTGCCTTTACTTTTGGGACTTTCGATGCCTTCTCCTTTGGTGCTTTGGCTTTCACACTTCCCGATTTCTTGGCGGCCTTAGCGGCGCCAGCTGCAGCCTTCTTTGCGGACCCTGCGGCCTTCTTGGGTTTGGCAGCTGCTTTCTTCTCACCAGCCTTCTTTGGTTTAGCTGCTGCCTTCTTTTCACTGGCTTTCTTGGCAGTCTTAGGTTTAGCAGCAGCGGGCTTCTTCTCTGCCTTATCCTTGGCTGGAAGTTTGAACGAACCGGAAGCACCCTTCCCCTTGGTTTGGATCAGCTTCCCATCGACCACGGCACTCTTCAAATACTTCTTGATGAAAGGAGCCAGCTTCTCAACATCCACTTTGTAGTTGGCTGCCAAGTACTTTTTGATGGCAGGCAAGGATGAACCACCACGTTCCTTCAGGGCAGTGATAGCAGCGTTTACCATTGAAGACGTTGGAGGATGGGTTGACTTAGCTTTCGGTTTCTTAGGACCAGCGGCGGCCTTCTTTCCTTTCTTCGGGCTTGCTGCAGCAGGGACATCAGCGACTGGAGCGGTTTCTTCTGCCATCTCGACTTCACTTAATTAAATCAATCGAACCAAAGATAGTTAACCACAAGCAACTAACTGCAAACACAGTTTGAGAATATTTGGTAGTGAGAAATGCCGAACGGGGCATCACTTTATGAGAAACTGGAAGAACGACACCCGATTTTAGGAGTTTCCAAATCTTTCTCCTAAAGAAAGCGGCTGGAACATGTTGTTAAATTTAATGAAATTATTAAATATTGACTCAGGCATTTGTGAAATCTTACTTCGCGACACAGGCGAAACATAATGAGATATTTTGAAACAATAGTAGAATGACGTTAAAGTCAATCATGCCATCATAGTGAGCGTTCAATTCGCGTTCATTTGCTCAACTGATACAAACTATTTTTTAAATTATCATTATTTTTAATAATAAGCTAAAATATTTAATAGAAATTAATTTTTCTAAGCATACATGAAAGGTTTCAATAGTAACCGAGAGGCGTACGTTTTGATATTATATCGATAACTCATAGAAAATGCCCATGAAAGTTGGTATACCAATCTCATAAATGCTCGATTTAAGCTAAGTTCCTGTCCCAATTCCACTTTCTTCAAATGGCTTTCAGGCGTTTCGTCGCGAAATTTTGCAATAATTTATATCGAATTTCTGTCAAAAATGAATTGAATAATTGCCAGTTAGTAGTTGGAGTACTCGAAAGACTACTTTTATTTATTTCGTGTTCAATATAGGCACTCTAAGCAATCTCAGAACATTGAATGCATGAAAGTACTTTACATCAGAATGCGTCGATTTTTCTTCATAAAAAATGGACATAAAATGTGCTAATTTAATTAAAATAGAATAACTCGTCTATTTGTAGATTTAAAAAGATTCCGGTTGAAAATTTTTCAATTTATAGAACTATGTTCTAAGAACATTAGACCGTTGAACATACGGACATTGTTAATGACAATTCGTAAATAAATTAATTGATTTGCAAAAGAAAGTACCTAAGCATGATGATATTCTTAAATTACTGCTTAAATTAAAACGAGTCCCAATGGAACAGTATGAAAGGTCAAGAATTAGGAATAAGCAACTTCTTAATTTCTGCGGTTAGCTGTTTTAATATCTACAAGTAGTCACTGATTATAAGCTTCAATTGGGGAATTTTCCACTTATTATCCACGCGTCCGTATTCGGTGTTAATAGTGGTTTAGCTTTGTAGTGCATCCAGCTGTAATGCCCTTCTATTCATTTATTTATTTTGTTGAATTTCAGCTGATTGTTTTCACACTATAGAACAGTGACGTGTCTACATAGTAACCAATTCCAGGCTGCTTGACTTGCCAAATAATATATTTCTCAATTCTTTTAGCTGTTATAAGTACATGCATACGTTTCTCATGCAATTTTCTATTTTGGCCAACGTTCATTTAGCCTAGACAACCCCTAAACACAAACCCACATTGCATTCTTCTACCATGTGTCTGTTGACATGAATGTGTCTAGATGCTGCTAGAAACATGCTGATTCCAAAAAAATATGAATCCCTTAATTCGTGCAATGAAATATGATTTTTGATTTGTTTTATGTACAAATTTACATAAAGCAAGTCAAGCACTTAACTGCTTGCTTTTAGGTATGTTGCCGTGCCGTCCATGTTGATGGAATGTATACGCGAGGAGATGTTTGTTGCCATGTTGACAGAATGAATACGAGAGCTTGGACGGTATATTGGTTTTGATAGCAGTTTCACAGATGTGAGATCAAGAGTTGTCGTATTTTATGTAATGTGTTTTTGCTATAACAAATAGGAAGTATGACATTTACGAAGTCTGTTGTTTTTCCGCCAAGGATTAGTTATCCTGATACGCAACTAAAATTTTTTTATGCGATAAGCACGTTCGCTTTCTATGCAATGGGTCCCGGTTCGATTCCTACTGAATGCGGTAGTTTTCGATATAAACGGGGATTTACGTGTCGGACTATGAGCCCACTCAACTGTTAAATGAGTACCCATTTATGGGGTAAATAACTCGGTTGAGCGTGTTGCTGATCACACACCTCTGCAAAAGACATACCGTCACGGTCTTGAAAATGAGATGATGCTTACTCATCTCGAGGCCATGGTTCAAATTGGACTGTTATTTATTTTTATTTATAAGTTTTCTTTACATCGAATTTTTTTCTTAACCCTAGATTACCGCATGGTGTGCATTTGCACCCCAAGCCTACTTTGACCATCTGTCAAATTTCAGTTTCTATTTTTTTTTTCTACCTGAGGTCTTTAGTACCCTTAAGTTCAACTGTTTTCTATTGTTTTTTGGTGTTCTCTTGACCGTGGGACTTTTTCTGAAATTCTCAGAATTTTTTAAATTTTGTTGTCACATTTTCATCTTGGGATGCATTTGCACCCTAAAACATAAATATTTTTTTCAATGAAATCATATATGTATAGTAAGTGGAAATATATCATATAAAGTAATTGGGTCGATTTTTAATAAAAATTAATTAAGATCTGTCGTAAAAGCCAAGTAACTTTAATGAATAAATTATGTGGTGAAGGTGGTTCTGGCTGGCATGTGACGAGGGAAAGCAATTTTAACCAAGAATCACATCCAGTTCTGGCTTTCCGCTCTTCACTTCTTGAACACATGTGGCATCTGGCCGGAAAAATAACATTGTAAAACATTCAAAATCAATATATGTATCAATCAAATCACATTTCGTATCTAATCTTTTTTACCTGTTTTCGGAGAAGCCTTTCATCAAGTGATTGAATAGGAGTTGGCCAAGTTCTTTGCAAAATTCTAAGAGCATCAACTGCGTCTTTGACAATTACTTGGTATTTCGAAGGATCTGAACGATTTTCTATTTCCGACTAAATCAATTCCTTTGCAAGCTGTTTCAACTTATCATTTCAATACCAAGAGTTTCTATTTTCAATTGACGTATCGATATTTTTTAAAAATGATGACAAATGCCAGGGCAACTACGTCCAATAAGGTATAAAATACAATCATCGGCCAACGTCGATTTTAGCGAGCACACGAATAAGTTGATATCATTTGATCAAAAACATCAACACCTCCATTATTTTTGTTATAGTCGTATATGATTTCGGGTTTCCCTTTAGCGCAAATTGTATTTTTATTTCTCGTGTGGTGTGCTGACAATAAAACAGCCTGTTTATTCATTTTCGGAACATACGACACCAAAGCCATTTTATCAGAAAACTCAAACTTTGAACCATAAACTCGACAATACACTTTGTTGCCGCTTTCCCTTTTGAGTTGATAATTTGTTCTAATGCATGATTCACGTCAAGGTTTTCATCATCCCCACCGACAAGAAAGGGGTCTTCTTCTTCGTCAACTAATCCAACAATGGTAACACTAATTGTTCTCTGTCTCCGCTATCCCCCATCACTGCTTCGATTAAAACGTCTCGAGGTTCTATTGAATTCAGCTATCTAATCAAAAGTAAACGTAAAAACCACATACATTTTTCTATAAAAATATTCACCTCTTTTGACTTTTTTTATTTGTTCAACTGCTCCACTTTGTATTACTTTTCACTGTAAAATTTTACTGCACAACACGTAATACTAAACAGAAACTACCAACGAAAAGAATTTTTTTTTTTTTTTTTCAAATTGAAATTCATTTATTCATTAAAAAATTTGACAATTTGTGATCTTAACTAACTTAACTATGTATCTTAACTAATTCGAAATTTAGGATGAGGCGGCTATAAACATTTGGCCTGCCTATCTACTTGACTTAGAAGCTATTCTAAAAGCTACTCTTATAAAAGAGGTTCTTAATTAATTTTTATTACATAATGTTTTTATATTTCATGATTTATATTTTCGGCTTGCAACCGGCCGTTCTGCTTGTCATTTTTATTTTATCTTATAACTAACTTAGCGCCTACTTAACAATAATAACACTTATAAATAAATAAACAAAACAAACAAACTGAAAAGAAAAAGAACGAAACTGAAAAGAGAAGAAAGTAAAAACTGAAAAGAAAAGAAAAGAAACCTAAAAGAAAAGAAAAGAAAAGAAAAGAAAAGAAAAGAAAAGAAAAACCAGGTAGCATGTACAGGTTGGCCCCGACATAACAGCCCATCATTACCCTCTCTTGTGTGTCGGAAGACCACTATACGAGTACATTCCGTTAAAGAAGGTACTGTGCCTTTCATTAATGATTAAAGCTGGTTGGATGTAATTTCCGATCGTATGAGAATCACCTTCACACATTTCCCTTATCCTAGCGTTATTATGTTCTCTAGCACTAACAAAGAACCGCTTAGTGATTTCAAGAATATGCTGACTCAGAGGAGACATTTTAGTACGGCTATACAAAACGCTGTTTTTAACATACTTTTTTCTCCACGGGTCGTAGAAATTACCCATACAGTGTCGGAGGATTTTTCTTTCCAGCTTTTCGGCCAGGATCATAGCTGTTTTGGAACAAGATAACCATGTTGGTGCTCCATATGTTATGATTGGTCTTAGCAGTGTTTTGTAAAGTATGACTTTGACTTTACTTGACAGCCCCACTGGTCGCTTCAAAAGACTGCTGATGCTTTTAAACGCGATCACTGCTTTTTTGACTGCATATCTAACATGGGGGTTAAATCTAAGAAGTTGGTGAAAAAGAATACCCAGATATTTGAGCGTAGGCGAAGGAGAGATCTTTGATCGCCCAACCTTAATCTTAACTCTTTTTGCCTTGCTGCGTATACCAGTTGAATACGTATACGTACTAGCATTTCTAAAAACAGTGACTTGAGTCTTGGCTTCGTTGGTTTTTATTCCCCACCTTTTAAAATATGAGGTAAGTTTTTTCAGGTAAGCATTAATTTGCTTAGCAGCTGTTAAGGGACTCATTTTTGAAGCATATATTAGCGTATCATCAGCGTATTGCAATATTTTCACAGCAGACAGGGCCTGAGGGACAGGTATATCTGCTGTGAAAATGTTATACAAAATTGGCCCCGAAATAGAACCCTGTGGGACACCAGAAGTAGCCTCTGTCGGGTCTGAGGACGAGTTATTTATGTCCACGAAAAATTTCCTGTTCTTAAAGAAGCTAATCGCTACCTTGATTACGCTGGGAGGAAAGTTGAGAGTTATCAGCTTATGAACAAGTCCGTTTGTCCAGACGGAGTCAAAAGCTTTTTCTAAGTCAAGAGCGCATACGACAGTGGGACAATTTCTCTCGTTTAGATTGCTAACTACAGAGTGTAATAAATAAGAAGTGGCGTGCTGAGTGCTATGTTTGGCCCTGAAGCCGAACTGATGGGGAGGGATTATCTCATTCTCCTCCGTGAAATTTAGGATTTGCGAGGTCCAAAACTTTTCGTATAGTTTGCCCAGGTTCGACAGTAGGGATATAGGACGGAAATTCGCAGGGTTCAGTGAGTCTCCCTTTTTAAGAATTGGAAAAATCTTGGCAACCTTCCATGCATCAGGAAAATATCCTATATTGTAGGCGTTATTGAAGATGATTAGTATCACGTTCAATACGCTACGCGGGAATTTTCGAATCATGTGATTTGATATCCCGTCTGGCCCGCAGGATTTTTTTGAGTTTAGTCCTCGAATCAAAAGCTGTAATTGAGGCATGCGGAGAAAGTTGACGCTATCGCTGGGTCTATTAGCGGGGTTTGACTCTGTGAAGGAAGTGATGTGTTGGACGTTTTGTTCTGTGAAACTTTGAACATTTGTGTTCACAGAGTGTCGCAATGAGGCAGGTATACCAAGATTTTTGCAGTTCAATTGGGCCTGGAAAGAGTCCGCGAATAGACGAGCCTTCTCCATACTATCATAAACCAGGGAACCATTCGCTTTTAGAGGGGTTTCCCTGCGGTTTAGTTTTCCTGATAAAATTTTAATCTCGCGGAAAGTGTCAGAGCCAGGTCTAATATCGGCAAGTCTCTGAATTAGTTGCTTATTTCTGAATCCAGCTACTAATTCCAGGATCAGGCTACCCATGCAATTGATTTGCGAGAGTAGGGACTTATATTGGTAAGATGTTTTGTTACCATTAGCGTGATAGATCCTTTTCAGCATCTTTCGCCATTGTTGCCGCGTTTTCAAGTGTTTGACTATGTCAGGCGGAAGTGCACTTATCTTGAAATTCCCGAGTTTGGACAGGTGTGAATGACGGTCAGCTACTTCATCTACCCTCGTCGTTAATGAAGAAATAGCCTCGTCCACTTCAGTTTGTGTAAGATTTTTGTCCGAATCGATTTGCATTGTTCTGACGGAATTGTTCAGATCAGTCGCAAACAGGGACCAGTCGGTTCTGGCAAAGCTTCTGACAAGTACAGGAAGAGCTTTTACAAGTTGTCCTTCTAGATTCAGCTTCAAGTCAAGCTTAACTGCGAAGTGGTCCGACATACCAGGTAGCGTGGTACAACTGGACGAAGTTACTAGTTCCTTTAATTCATCAGAGATAAGGAAGAAGTCTATAGTGGACGAGGAAGCGGGTCTCGTCGGAGAGTGTGGAGAAATAGTAGAAAAAAAGTTAAGTGGTGATTCCGATAGCCACTCTTGAAAGTATTTACCATTAGTGTTAGTTGTACTGTCACCCCAGTCCGGATGCCTTGCATTGAAATCACCACCAATTAACACATAGTTAAATGATGGATGGAGGTCAAGCAATAAGTCTAGGTCATTCTTGAGAGCTTCTTTTTTGGGGGCTCCTCGTACATAGAAAGAAATTAACAGGATCCTCCTATTGTCCGGAGTTCTGCAGATGGCGGCAGTTGCTGAGCAGTGGGCAAACTCAGGTAGTGTGAAGGGCTCAAATTGGGTACTCTCTTTTATCAATAGTGCAGTTCCTGCATTCACATTGTTCCTTAGGGTTTTATGATTGCGAAATTTGACTACGTGAGCATCCCTTAGTTTGGTTTCTGATACCATGAAACACTCTGAAGGGATGGAATCTATGAGATGTTGTGCAGTGGCTCTTTGGCCATGCGAAATCAATGATGCTGCGTTAAAAGTAGTAATGCTTATTTGCATATACTTATGATAAGTTTAAAAATAGCGAGTTGTTTTTCCTCAGGGAAGGTTGCTCGTTGGGTCTCAGAGAGAAAGTTTCCGAAAAGTTCCATCTGGGAATTGATGGGAGAAACTTTGTGCAAGCCGTTTGTTGCTTGTGAGTAGGAAACAGCAGGGTTTCTAAGGCTGTTGCTAACTGCATTGACTTTCGCTTTAGTGCGGGCGGATTCCAGCGCCTTTTTATGCTTTGCAGCATTTTCCCTTTTCACCATTTCGGTGTAGGTTGGGCAACCCCTGTAGCTTGCTGGGTGACCCTTTTGGCCACAGTTGCAGCATTCAGGTTCCTCTTCCCGGGGCTTGTTGCACTGTCTTGGATCGTGCTTTCCGGTGCAACGCACGCAGCGATGTGGGATTGTGCAGTTCGCTGCGATGTGCTTGAAGTTTTGACAGTTAAAGCACTGCACTTGCTCCTTGTTCGTGATCTTGGACCATCTAACCGATTGGTAGTAAAGGGATCGGATTTTGCGAACTTCCTGCAAATCTTGGTCAGGTGCAAAAGTGGCTATAAAAAGCCCGGAAGTTGATCTGGCTGGGGCTGAGGGGTTGTTCCTGTGCTGCATTTTGTCCTTTCTCGTAAGGAAATTTGAGATAGAAATCAGTTTAATATGCGGGAAATCCGCCCTAATTTCATCTACTAGCACTTGGGGCTCACAGTAAGTGTGCAGACCGGATAGTAAAAGGGCTTTTTTCCTTTCACTTGGCGGTGTTGTGGTGGATGCGACAATTTGCCCCTCTCGCAAAAAACCAAATACTGCCTGGTGGTCTTTTGCGCTTTCGCAAAAGATCAGACACTTTTCCGGGCCTTTATTTTTAATAGTCACTTTAATATTTTTTGCACGTAGGTCACTTATGAGTTTGGGAACGTCTACCCCATGGCCATGGATGGGCGGTATTCGTTCCCTTTTGTTTGTTTGGGCGGGATTGGCTGCTACGCCAGGGGCAACAAGAACACTACTTACTTGTTTTTTCACTTCCACTGGTGAACGCTGCTTCTTCTTTGGCTTCTTCGCGAAGTTGTAATAGTCCACAGTTGAGGCTTCGTTTTCGGCCGGCTGCTGGTCCTCGGCTAAAATTTCTTCTTCCATCTCGCTTTCCAGGATTGCGAAACGATTTTCGGAAAGGCTCTCGCTGCTCGCTCTTACTTTTCTCGTGTTGTCCGGCTTGTTTACGTTCGGTGTGGTCGTTGTCAATCGCTGAGATTTCCTCTGGTTCGGCGTTGTCCATTCGTCGTCGTCGTCGCTCGGTTTTTTCGCGTATTCGGGTTCCGCACTTCGCTCAATAACCATCTCGTAGAACTGCCGCATCTGCTGCAGTTTGCGCGCATGGTCCTCCTGCTGCTTCGCTAGTTGCTCCCTAAGAGCTCGAATTTCGTCCAATAGTCGTGATAGTTCTGTCGCTTGTGCATTCTCCTTGGTAGAAGAAGTAATGCACCTTTTCCGCTTCGGGTCCTTCGCCACCGAGTTCAAGAATTGCTCATCCGCCATCCTCAGCTCTCGGGAAAACAAGTCCTCCGTCGACATCGTCCTTATGTGTGCCTAACAATCGTCAGGTTACCACACACAAGGTCTGCTCGCGTACTTCTCTGCTGCTCGATACACGGTCAATCGCACGGAACAGACACGTCCGTTCCGCTCAAAAGATCAAGTTGAACTCGCCAACGAAAAGAATACAGTTCACCGCAAGCAATTATAGAAAATATACTCTTCTTGTTAGGTATCCCAACGCGGACAAGCTTTTTAACATGGAATTAGACGAAACAGGCCTTTTCTGGAAAGGAATACCATCCAGAACATTCTTATCTGTGGATATGATTGCTTGCTCCTGGATTCATCGTGCATCGTTTAAATTGCTTCTTAGAAGGAAGAGATCTGAGGATCTCTGGATCCATTAATTTTCAAACGAAGATTATCAATAATTTGTTGTTAAAACAAAAACACGTCGATGACTTGCGTAATAGAAGGACTCAAAAATTATTTTTGTTAGCGGTAAAAGACTATTGTCTTTGAAATAACTTGTCGTAAAAGGTACTACCCATTGTGGACAATGAAGTCAAGTCAACTTGGTTCAGAACATCAAATCCATATTTTTCCTTTCGAGCACCACCTCCTTGCTGGAACCTATGGACCAAGAAGTATTTGCTTCTTTCGTGACTCAATTCAATAGCGTACGGAACGGAACCACTTTTCGACCAATAAATAAAATAGTTCGGCTATAGCACGTTTAGAGCCGGCGCACACTATCGATTACTCTACAACCAAATAGTTTAGTTGAATTGTGTAGATGTTGCGATTTTATCTCGACTAAATTATTTAGTTGTGGACTGCGCGCATACTATCGATAGTTGTCGTGACGATTACAGTTACAGTCGTTGATGAACGTAATCAACGTACAACAGAAAAGTGTTCGCTGTTATTTTGCTGTATAAGGCGCCTTAGATTAGGTCGTTCAAACGCTTCACTCGAAGACTCGACGTTTCTTCGCCCATCACGAAACTTATAGCATCCATGAAATTCGATTTGCCTGATAAGTAAGAAAGCGTGTATATAGCCAGAATCTTTCTAATAGCAAGCAAATGGGAAACGCACCGGAACCATTGGGCCCAATGATAGCCGTGAATTGTTTCAAAGGTCCCATTACTACGCGTCCTTTGTACAATTTGAAATTTTCCATTTCGATAAACTCGAGAAAAGCATTGTTTTTCGTCGAATCGGGCATTTTGGATGGTTTTATTTATTCAAAACTCAACACAAAAACCAGTGATCCACGGCGTCTCTAAATAACGATTTGACGCCTGTTGTCAGTTTAAGTACGGATAGATTTCCTAATTTTTTCTTCCGCATCCAATTCCGCCTAGCCAGATACATTCTCAAAACACACTTCATCCCATAGTTTTTTTTTGCAATTCGCGTCTGAGTAATCTTTGAGAGACTTTAAATATAAGGCCGACCTCTTTTCGATCGATTCAATTAACGATTCAACGTAATTTATAATCATTCCCGGCATTGTATTCAGATATGCGGACGATGACTGATAAACGACTGCACCGTTGCAGAACAACTTTTAATCGAGTATGTGCGCGTGTCAATGCAAAACCATGGATTTTGAGTTGTGGAACGATAGTTGTGTTGTGCTTTGATCAAAAGTCAGTCGATGAGGGTTTATGATTTTTTTGTCGATCACAAATCGAATCGATAGTATGCGCCTCCCCATTAAACCCCATGGACTTTTAGCAAACAACTAAACTGTCGCATGATTAAAAATCGATAGTGTGCGCCCGCTCTTAGACAACTTATAACCCAAATTGGAGAAAACGTTAATGACAATTCGAAACTTTTACCGAAATCTATTCACTGAAAGGAGCCTTGGAAAGGAAGTTAAAATATCCAATATAAATGGAGGCTGGAAAAATTTGTTTGCTGAATGCGTAAATAGGCAAATAAATCCGACGGAGTCGCTCGACACCGTTGAAACAGATGATTGGGTTTAGTCCATCAAATTGTATTTTCCAAAGTCGATGGAGATATTTCCACAGAAAAACTAATCCAACTTCACGAAATTGAAATCGAAGTCGAGTATATAGGTACTGAAAAAAAAAATATTCAATGCTGCGGAATATAGATCCATACTTTCCAGCATCGTCCCCCGAGCAAAAACTTCGTTACTTGTTATCATAGGCATTTCCAATGGAAGCACAGACGAAATTTTATGTATTTTTGTTTTCTGTGATTAGCACTGCACATGTGAATTTGTGTGATATTCTATATCACAATATTTCTATTTACTGGTGAATAGTTTATCATAAATAATAGAATTTTCTAATTTAACTGATACGTCTGCATACATAAGTTATTACTTGGTTTCCATATAAGTCGTTTCAAGTTAAGTCGCTATCCTCCTGGAACGTATCCCTGTCGTACATATATCGGGGTACGCCTGTATAGCCAAGACTAAGGTGCTAAAAATGTCCTGGCAGTACCTCTCCATAGGTTACCCAATTCGACTTTGTATAAACTCAAGGCGAGTAACAAGAAGGACACATACAAGAATGTAAGCTTACTCTTGAACTTTAACTAAGTTTTTTAAGGCTACCTAAACCCACACACACCCAGAAACAAGCAAATAAATATTCCATTTTCTACGTGAATTTCTCTTTTGCTACTCTGATAAGTTCTGCATTTGTTTTTTGCTTCTTTGATCTGCTGTGAGGTCTGAAGTCTCAGCAAAGAACGGCCTGGCTGGAACAGAAACGCGGCTAAAATCTTCAAAGCCAAAGCAGAAAATCTAAACAAACATCACAGTTTGAGAATATCTGTTGTTGAGAATCGCGAGGCGCCATGTCATGAGAAACTGAAAGAACGACAATAGCTGGCCGTAGGTTCGAATTTAAATTTTCTGAAAGAAAAGCTTTGGACTTAACTTGGTATTTTGTTAAATATCTTAATAGTTGAAGAGAAAAATGGGGAAATGGTGTATTTAGCTTAAGATAAAACATCTTATGAATTGATGTGATGAAAATAATTCAATTATACAAGTTATGTTACCTGCATAATATGGCATTAATTCACACTCATTCGCAAGTTCGTGCCGTCATTTTCTTTAAAATAACATACTTTTTAGTTACCGTTAAGTAATATGGAAATAATTGGTTAAATAAAGGCTTATTAAGACCTTCTGAGTTGTATTTCAAGTGAATTCAGGTTTAATTAATCGCAACATCATCGGAGAAACGACGATGAAAGTAAGCGTAACAATCGTAAAACCCCACACTTTCACTTTTCATTTGCTCTAGTCTTGAATTATTTGAGCGATTTTTTGGAAATATTTTTTTTTTAGTATGGTACGTAATTTAGTTAAGGAATAATTTAGAACGCTCCAATAGATTTCACTAATTTCAAATGTACTCCTTTCCAATGCTCTCCGCGTTAATTTGGCCTTGACATATGATACTTTTGTGATGGCATTTAGTGCAAAGGCAAAACAATGTTGTATTTCAAAATGCAACTGATTTGTATGATAAAGGCATTTTTTGACTTCGAATGCTATTTTGTACCTGGAACTTGTTTTAGATGTTGATTACGGTACATTAAGTACGAGTATGTCAAGAATAATAGTTGCCGTATCTTTTGCTCAGTAGATGCTATATCTGTTGGTCAGTGGATGCTGTATCTTTTGTTCAATAGATTAAACGCTGTGTCGTTTACTCAATAGATGCTGTATCTGTGGGCCAGTAGATGCTAACCCTTTAGTTGAGCTTCAGCATGGAATGAGGTAATTGCCCTTTTTACTATGCAATAGCACTGACAATGTCGATATCGCACCTGCAACCCATGAGAAGACACTGTTTCAAACCGCAAAAGAGAATCAGCCGAATTTATTCACAATAATAATTACAACACATCTTAAAATCTTACTTAAACATAAATTCTCAATATCTATGGCAATGCCAGAAGGGCTTGCCGGAATACAATAGTTAACTGGATTAATTTCTTAAAACACTAAATAAATTAAGTAACTACTAAAATTAAGTATAATGGAAGCTTAATCTAAAAAATAAAAGTGACAAGAAATTACAAAACAAAAGAATTGCATTAGTTTAAGGCTTATACTTAACAATAGGAGTAACTTAAAAATAGATATAAATTAAAATACAAAGAAAGAGCAGGAACTGCAGCACGTTGAATACTCAATTGCCCTAACCCCTTGTGGGGCATAGCGCGTCAACTGTTCCATGTGGCCCAGTTGACGTTTCGTTGGCATAAATTGGTTTCAGAGAATGCAGTTGCCAGCATGCACCTCGTGCACATCCATGGCCACGAACGTCGTCGTGGACGGGATTCGAACCCGAAACGCCGGTAGTCAAACATGAGACTGATGCCTCAACACACTGCGCTACCGGGCGTAATGAACCACCTGTAATGAGCCATATTATGGTCTGGTAGTGCTGCTCCCACCAGCAGATCGGAGCAGCACCTGATGAGTAGGGATCTGTTGGTGGTACGAAACCAGAGGCCGAGGGTCCCATTACGCCCGGACCCAGGTACGACCGTGTGGGCGTCTGATCCGTCCGTCAACAATTCCATCCTTATCGACTATTTTTTTTATATTCCCCTTTTTTACCTCCCCTGTTTGTGTTGTCTTCCCCAGGCCTATGAATTTATGTTAATACGTAAAGGACAGGGGCAACGAGCGGCGAAAACCCCGCCCACATCTCCCGAACTGAGCTACAGCAAGCATAGGCCGCTGCTTAGCTCGTTGAGGGGCCTTTTTCTTCGCTAGATGGCACGGCCCGACCTTCACGGTCATTATGCTACCTAAGGCTCCGTTCCCACGGGCCTCTTCGGATGCCCACCAAACCGTCCGTTACAACTGCTGAGTGTGAATTACTATGACACTGAGATGATCGTGGTTCGACTAAACGGGCGCGATCGTGATTCGACTAAACGGGCGTGAGCCGCCTTCGCCGATGCGCTGGCGTGCGATCTTTCTCGCGATGTGTCCTTGTCGATTAAATGATATATAAAAATGTTTAGAGCTGGGATGTCTACTTTCCACTCGGTCGTCGAAAGAGTCCAGTGCAGTTCCGTAGAATTAAGCGTTCCAGCAGAAGTAGCTTATCTAGGTTCGATGGGCCGTGCACTTTCAGATCGGCGTTCCATACGTGATGATCAAACGTATTAGCTGACGGTATGTCAGCAACTTCCACTTTCTTCGCCATGGGTGACTTCGACCTGAGAATAGAAAGAAGAAAGTGGAAAGCTTTGGTAGATTTACTGAGTATATAATTTGCATGGGCACTAAATGTTAGATACTCGTCTAAAATTATTCCTAGATACTTAGCTTGTTTTGATCGTCCTGTGATGCTTCCGCCGATATTGAGCATGACCTGCTTGACTGCCTTGGCGCGTCGTCTGTATGAGCATGAGTATCCTCTCTTTCCGGAGGTTAATTCGGATCCCCACATAGTAATCGCAGAGTTCGTCGACAAATCTTTGCAGCTTACGTGTTGCTACACTAGCGCTATGATCTGAACGCCAGGCAGACAAGCAAGTCACCAGCGTATACATTTATTTTTACATCGTTAACATTCTGGTTACGAGTGACAGGGATATTGGATGTAAAAAGGTTCAAGAAGGGATCCAATATTGAGTCTTGCGGAACACGTGATTGCTTTGCACTGATGCGATATTGTAACCAATGAGGTGCGATTATTGCTAGTTGAAAAGAAGACATTCCTGCTTTGAACCAGGGTTTTTTCTTATACGATAAACAGTTAACCTGAGGATTTCCATAATTTGTTTGTGGTTTGGAATGCAATCCGTAAACACATACATAATCTTTAAGTAAAGGACATACACCAAAACATATTTATAGAGGTCTACAACAGTCCGGTGGCTGGCGTAGAATATTTTCTACACTAGTAGCAGCATATAAGGGACAACTTGGGTTTTATTGTATCTGAGTAGACTCATGTTCCAAACTTGTAACTGAAAAAAAACGTACATAGTACTCTTTGATTGATAAAAATGGTAGCCCTGAAAAGGGCCGTTGGTTTTTTGGACGGACGGCCCAGTCACTAAACACCCACATTAAAATTTACTTTTTGGCAGCAGTCTTCTTTGCAGCTGGTTTCTTGGCTCCTGTCGCCTTTGCCCTTGCACCCTTCACCTTTGGGGCTTTAGCTGCCTTCTCCTTTGGTGCTCTGGCTTTCACGCTTCCTGATTTCTTGGCGGCCTCCGCAGCGCCAGCTACAGTCTTTTTCGCGGTCCCTGCAGCCTCCTCGGGTTTCACTTTATTTATCATCATGCCCGTGACCTTGAGGCGTTTCGAAATGGCTTGCTGAGTCACTCCCAGTAAGTCAGCTAATTGTTCCTCCGTTAGGCACGGATCTTCATCGAGCATTGCTTCCAATTCGTCGTCTTTGAACACTTTTTCTCTTCCACCACCATGCTTGTCCTCGACATTGAAATCGCCACTTTTAAAACGTTGATACCACTCACGACATGTTCTGTCACTCAAAGCAACCACACCGTAAGTATCTGAGAGCATTCGATGAGCCTCAGCTGCAGTTTTTTCCAAATGGAAGCAGAAGAGCAAAACTTCCCGCAAATGACGAGAACTTGGCTCGAAAACAGACATTTTGAATCGCGAATCTTATTAAAAATGCGAACAACTTTTACTAATGCGGGGATGTCGATACGTTCACAGACGTCGAAACTCACTTTGTGACACTTTTGAACTACGTAGCCCTCACCGCACCGGTACAATCGTCTAAAGTTGTACAAGTACAAGTTGTAATAAAAAAAAGCAACAAACGAATCAGCAGTAAGACGCACTTAGGCCAGGCAACTGCGAATGCGAAGAATATGTGGTGGCTGGCGAGAAATGCCGAACGGGGTATATCATTATGAGAAACTGGAAGAACGCCACCCGAACTTCAAAGTTTCCAAATCCATCTAAAGAAATCGTCTTACACATGTTCTTAAATTTAGTTAAATTATTATAAATAATGACAAAAGAAGTTGTTAAATGGTACATTGTGACAAAAAAGGAACATCGTGAGGCATTTGAAAGAAACAGTAGAAAGGCAAAGGCAGTATGCGGTCAGAGCTTATGCATTTGCTCAACTGATAGCAACTGTTTTCTAAATTATCAAAATTTTTAATGATAAGTTTTAAGTTTTATTTTTTCAAATATATATGAAAGGTTTCAATAGTAACCTAGATTGTATCGCATAAATAACATGTTGATAACGTAGGGGAAATCTCCATGAAAGTTTGTACTTCGTTCAAATAAATGCTTGATTATGATTCAGTCACTGCACCAATTTCACTTATGTACTTTAAATGTCTTTTAAAGCAGTTTTACTGATATTAATAATAAATTGTGCCAAATATTAATAAAATGATTATTTTCGAGTAATTTTTAACGAATGTTGTTGCTAGGTTAGTTCCTTGCTTTCTGCAGTTCTTTAAATGTTCCCTTATACTGCAGATTTATTTTTATTGTCACAGACACGTGTTTCGGGCGTAACTTGCGCTCTTCGTCAGTGCTGTTGAAGCGTGTATCTCTCCATGATTAAATGTCATAGACTGACGTTTCAAAATATGGAAGAATTGCGATGCGAAGCCAATTTCACTCCTATTCGAGAAATGCCAAAAACGAAATGCGCCGTCTTTATTGAAAAACCCTATAAAACTCAACAATCGAATCAACGATATAAGAACAGAGAACCAGATTTTTTTTTTTTTTAAAGATTCAAAATTTATTTAACTATAAATTTGAATGACATTTCCATCTCTTAGCTTAACTTATTTACTAATACTTATTTTGATTTACATCTATAAGAGGCGGCTATTCACATTTGGCCTGCCTAATTGCTGAACTTACTCGCTATGGTGTCTATTCTCCTAATACATTAGGGAGATCTGATTTGAACTTATGTCTAGTACAATGTTTATATCTTAATTTGTGAAAGTCGGCTTGCAACCGGCCGAGCGATCTGAACTTTTTATTTTATTCTTACTAACTAATGTAACCTACTTAATCTACTTAGTCTAACTTAATCTACTATTGCACTATCTAAAAAAAAAAGGAAAGGAAGAGAACTGAAAAGAAACGAGGAAAACTGAAAAGAAAAGGAAGAAAGAAAAGAAAAACCTGGAAAGAAAAGAAAAACCTGGAATGAAAAAAAAAATAATAAAGGGGGGGGGGGGGGGAATAACGAAAAGGAAAGAAAGTGGTCCATCGGAATAACCATCTCAAGCTCTCATTTGTGAGGTGCTTCTGCTGTATGAGTACATTTCTTCGAAGAAAGTATCATGAACTTCGTTTAAGATTGCGACAGGCTGTATATATCTTCCGATATGTTGAGTATTTACGTTACACATCTCTCTTATGCGAGCATTGTTATGTTCTTTTGCATTTGCAAAGAACCGCTTCGCGATTTGGAGGATGTGCTGTCTGAATGGAGAGACTTTGGTATTTTGATACAGCGTACTGTTTCTCACATACCTTTTTCTCGACCAGTCATAATAATTACCCATGCAGTAACGGAGGATCTTCCTTTCGAATCTTTCGGCTTTTAGCATTGCCGTTTTTGAGCAAGCAAGCCAAGTTGCTGCACCGTAGGTGATAATTGGTCTGATCAGCGTTTTGTAAAGGATAATCTTTACTCGGCTAGACAAACCTACTGATCTTTTCATAATACCCGATATGCTTCTGTAAGATATCGAAGCCTTTTGCAATGCCTGTTGTAAGTGGGGGTTGAATTTCATGAGTTCATGAAAAAGAATCCCCAGATACTTAAGAGATGGTGACGGAGATATTTCCGTCTGTCCAATTTTAATTTTGACCCTCTTTGCTCTCCTGCGTATAGCATTTGAGAAAGTGTAGCGTGAGGCATTTCTGAAAACCGTCAGCTGGGTTTTTGCTGCGTTGATCTTTATACCCCATTTCTTATAGTAGGAAGATAACGAACTAAGATAGACATTAATATCTTGGGCAGCTTTTTTTGGATCCATCCTTGCAGCATAAACCAAAGTATCGTCCGCGTATTGAAGTATCTTTACGGGAGACAAGTCTTGAGGCATTGGAACATCCGCTGTAAAGATGTTATATAAAATTGGTCCGGATATTGAACCTTGTGGAACGCCTGATGATATATCCTTTGCTTCCGAGGAAGAGTTTTTTATATTCACGAAATACTTCCTGTTCTCAAAGAAGCTCTTAATGACCCTTACCACATCAGTGGGAAAATTTTGACTTATCAATTTGTGAATGAGTCCATCCGTCCAAACAGAGTCGAATGCTTTCTCTAGGTTGAGAGCACAGACGACTGTGGGACAATTTCTCCTATTTAGTTTTTCCGTGATGTCGTTAAGCAGAACTGAAGTGGCATGCTCAGTACCGTGGCCGGCTCTGAAGCCAAACTGGTGCGATGGAATGATCGAATTAATGTTTGAAAAATTTTGTACTTTAAGAGTCCAAAATTTCTCGTAAAGTTTACCAATATTCGAGAGTAACGATACTGGCCGAAAATTTGCAGCGTACTTAGAATCTCCCTTTTTATGAATCGGGACGATCTTCGCAATCTTCCATGCGTCCGGGAAATATCCTATATTGTAGGCATTGTTGAATATTATTATTAGAATATTTAACACCCTACCAGGAAATTTCCGGATCATAAAGTTTGAGATTTCGTCCGGACCACAAGACTTTTTATGGTTAATTGACGATATGATGTCACGCAGCTGTGCCATTCTCAAGAATATCTCAGTATTAATTGGCCTATTTGAGGGATTAATGTCGGTAAAATTTGTTATTGGAGATGAATTCTCAACAGTGAAGTTCCCCAGAGAATCCCTTACTGTCTCTTTTAGTGGTGCTGGAGTGCCTGAATTTCTACAATTCAACTGTGACGAGAAGGATTCCGCAAACAAAGTTGCCTTCTCGGCATTGTCGTAGATAAGACGACCATTTGCTTTTAGCGGAGTGTCCTTCCGGTTAAACTGTCCAGAGATGATTTTCACTTCCCGAAAAGCATCTGGTCCTGGTCTGATGTTAGCTAGTCTTTCAACTAGCTTTTTGTTTCTGAAGGCGGAAACCAATTCCCGTAGCAATTTGCTCAAACAGTTGATTTGAGAGAGTAGAGACTTGTATTGATGAGACGTTTTGTTTCCATTCCTGTGGTAAAGCCTATTTAGTATTTTACGCCACAGTTGTCTCGTCTTCATGTGTTTAATTATGTCCTCTGGGAGAGCAGTGTGCCTGTATTTCCCAAGAGGAGAAAGGTGAGAATGGCGTGCAGCTGCATCGTCAATTTTCGATGTTAGATCCGAAATGGCTTCATCGATTTCAATTTGGGACAGATTCTTGTTGACTGGAGGGCCACCCTGTCTGCAAGATTCATTTAGATCTGCAGTAAAGAGATTCCAGTTAGTCCTAGAGAAGTTTCTAATGAGAACAGGAAGTGCCTCGTTAAATTGACCGACTGACATTAAATTCAGTTCCAATTTAATCGCAAAATGGTCAGACATCCCAGTTGCAGTTTTGCAGCTGTATGAAGACAGGTTGTTCCATATGTCATCTGAGACAAGGAAGAAATCCAAAACGGACGAGCTGGCAGGTCTTGTAGGAGATTGCGGTGAAATTACCGAATAGATATTTGGGTGCGAATTATCCAGCCAATCTTTAAAACTTTTACCATTTGGATTAGTTTTGTAGTCTCCCCAGTCTGGATGCCTCGCATTGAAATCTCCCCCAATGATCACGTGATTGAAAAGTGGGTAGAGATTCAGCAGTTTATTTAGATCCGTTCGTAACGCCTTTGACTAGTAACGCGGTCCCCGCGTTACTGTCATTTCGGACCATGTTTTGAAATTTTACAACATGTCGCGCATTGAGTTTGGATTCGCAGATAAAAAAGAAATCGGATCCGATGTTGTTGACTAGAAGTTGAGCACATGCTCTTTGGGCATGCGAGATAAGAGACGAAGCATTAAAGGCAGTAAGCTTTACTTGCATATACCTAATATAAATTGTATAATAGCAAATTGCTTCTCTTCCGAAGTGGATGCCTTTTGCGTATCGCAAAGGAATTTATTAACTAATTCCATTTGAGTCCGCTGGAAAGATGCTTTTGTTGGCAGCTTGGGAATATGATACAGTCGGGTTGCGTAGACTGTTACTGACTGCTTGGACTCTTGGGCTCTTTCCTTAGCGGCTTTGAGCTTTTTAATTAATGCGAGATACGCTGAACAACCCCTGTAGTTGGCCGGATGGCCTTCTTGGCCGCAATTGCAGCATTGAGGTTTCTCTGTGTCGGCTTTAGGGCACTGTCCTCTGATGTGGTCCTTTAGACATTTCACACATCGCGGTTTTATAGTGCAATTAATTGCTACATGCCCAAAGTTTTGGCAATTGAAGCATTGCACTTGTTCCTTATTTTGTATCTTTTCCCAGTTGATGTTTTGGTAGAAAAGATGCCTCATTTTTTTGACTTCTTTCAAGTCTTGTTCAGGCTCGAAAGTAGCCACGAAGAGCCCGGAAGTCGATTTTGTCGGCGCTGAGGGATTTTCCCTCTTAGCTAACTTGTCTTTCCTTGACAGGAAATTTCCTATCGAAATGATTTTGATTTGAGGGTAGTCCGACTTTATCTCCTCTAAGAGAACTGATGGTTCACAGTAGGTGTGTAATCCGGTAATTAATAAGGATTTGGACCTCAAACTGAGTGGGGTGGTTGTTGTTGCCGAGAGTTCTGATTCTTTTAGTAGCTCAAAAACGGTCTTATGGTCTTCTGCGCTTTCGCAGAAAATAAGACACTTGTTTTGCGCCTTGTTTTTTATTTGAACTTTAAGGTTCTTAGCCCTCAAGTCAGAAATTAGTCTTGGGATATCAATATCGTATCCTTGGATCGGGGGGATTCTCTCCTTCTTTTTCGGGATTTGTTGGATATTTTGATTATTTGGTGGATTTGAAATACCACTTACCTTTTTGGCTTCGAAAGAATTTCTCTGCTGTTTCCTTTGCGGCAAAACGTAGTTCGACCGACGGAATGTCGTATTCTCGTCACTGCTCACTATAGGTTCTTCCTCACGCACGTCACAATCTTCTTCCACGAAATACTCGCCCAGTAACTGGAATTGATTATCTGAAAATGATGTCGGTGGCTTCGCTGTCCTGCTCGATGTCGTCGCTCGTTGATTCCGGGATCTCGATTTCGGGGTAATCCAATTATCGTCTTCGCTGGTTTTCCTTTTCTCGGGATTTTCCGGTAATGGTCCGCATTTCCCGCAGCTGCTGCGCGTGGTCTTGTTGCTGTCTTGTTAATTGCTCCCTGAGAGCTCGTATTTCGTCCATCAGTTAGGACATCTCCGAAGTTTGCTGGGATTTTCCCTCTTTTGAAGGGGCGATACACCGCTTCCTTTTTGATTCCTGGGATGCCGATTCCGCGAAGGCCTCCTCGACCATCCTTAATTCACGGGAAAACCCGTCTTCCATCGCCATCGTCTTCGTCCTTGTGTGCGCCTAACACACGCCAGGCAGCCACACACAGGATAAAACTCGCACCTTTTTCTTCCTCGTTCCTCGCTGATGCTCGTAATCGTTAGCCACTCAGAGCAAACACGTCTGCTCTGTTCAACTGTCCGCTACGAACCACAGAGAACCAGAGAAATAAAAAACGGGACATCATTGAATGAGAAACTAAAAGAACGACACTCGATCTTTGAAGTTTCCAAATCTTTCTCCAAATGAAAACTTGGTGATAACACATAACACAAACATTGATTATTTGTGTAATTCAGTATTAACTCAAATTCAAATGTTTCACTCACGAAACGCATACTCCAATTACTCAAATTCTCTGCCAAATGAGGAAATTTATAGCATGGAGCTTTTAGAACAGTGGAATGCTTGGACTGACTCCGAATATAGGATCAAAAAAGAGATAAAACCAGGCCGAAGCTTCGCTTCGTCCGAAGCGTATATACCCTAGACTTGTACAGACCTAGTGGTGATACCAAAAGTCCCAATTGGCAACGACCATATGCATTAAAAGTGGGTTTCTTATATGGCCAGTTCATAGGGGAGGTTGGCACTCATTCAGTGGGATCTTGACCATTCTCAAAATCAATTAACTAACCCATTCTACAAATATTTATCCAATTTTTCAAGTCGCTAGCTTCATTCCATCGAAAATTAACGCTTATTTGAAGTTTCACTTGTAGGGGAGGTGGGGGTTCCTTGAGTCGGATCTTGCCCAGCATTTCCATCATCCAATTAGATCCCCTACAAACATTTAAACAAAATTTCAAGTGTCTAGCTTCATTCTATCGAAAGTTATCGCTTATTTGAAGTTTCTTTTGTAGGGGAAGTAGGGGTTTCGATGGTCGGATATTAGTCAACTGGATCATACTACAAACATTTGACCAAAATTTCAAGTCGCTAGCTTTATTTTGTCGTAAGTTATCGCTTATTTTAAGTTTCATTTCTAGGGGAGGTAGGGGTTCCTTAGGTCGGATCTTACCCATCTTTAATGCCAACTAACTCAATCTCACTTTCAATATTTTACCAAAATTTCAAGTTGCTGGCTTCATTCTATCAAAAGTTATCGCTTATTTGAAGTTTCATTTGTAGGGGAGGTGGGGGTTCCTTGAGTCGGATCTTGCCCATTTTCAATACCAACAAAGTAGGTCTTATTAGCAACATTCTTTCAAATTTTCAACTTGCTAGTATCATTTTTTCGAAAGTTATCGTAATTAAAGGAATATTTAATTTTTGGAAATTTGTAGGGGAGGTAGGCGTTCCTTTGATCTGATTACGCCCAACTTAAATAATCTTAGGCAGCTTCTCACTTCAAGGCTACACGCCAAAAATCAGGTGTCTACGTCAATTGGTTCAGGAGTTATAGACAAAAAACCTGAAAAGTAGGGTCGTACGGGCTTCTTTGTAAGAAAATTACCGTTAGTTTTCAACTTATCAGTTTTATTTTCCCAGGAGGGTATGAGATTACCCTCATGAGTAATCTACCAAAGCTAGAGCTTTTCATGTTTCTTTAATCGGGAGTTATAGATACATTTATGTATTTTACATATGTGGGGGAGGTAGGCGTTCTCTTGGCCTGATCATGCCCATTTTCAATACCATCCAATTAGATCACACTTCCAACATTTGACCAAAATTTCAAGGCTCTAGCTTCATTTTATCGAAAGTTATCGTGCGAACGGACAGACAGACGGACAGACAGACAGACAGACAGACAGACAGACGGACAGACAGACAGACAGACATGCCTAAATCGAATCAGGAGGTGACCCTGATCATTTATATATATACATTGCTATACCTCCGGAGCCTCCTTTAAGGTGTTACATATTTCCGTCGTGACAAAAACAATATACCCTATACTATAAGTCTACGGTATAAAAATTCGGGTCGCCCATCCCAGATTGGTAGCCCCGTTTTCATGGGGAAATAGTGGTTCGATTTCGATCTGGCTGGCTCGAACTAAATGGTATCACTTCGAATCGGGGTAAAAAATAAGGGAAAAACTGAATTTTTTAAAACTACTACGACTACGACTTTTATTGAATATGTTATTGTATTAACCAAATTTCCGACTCTTAACATGACTCTTTTTGAACATCTCATTGGAAAGAGTCAGAGCTTATGTGCTGGCACAGTGAAAAGAGTCATTATGCCCATCACTATGTTACACATCTAAATGGAATTCAAATGGGGACTAAGCTTTTACTCTTTGATTGGATAAAACTGGTAGCTCTGAAAAGGGCTCTGGTTTTTTTTTTTAGTGAACCTAACGTAGTTCAAAAACACCCAAATTCTCAAAATGAAATTTACTTCTTGGCGGCAGCCTTCTTTGGTTAAGACGTTGGAGGGTGAGATGGCTTCGCTTTTGGTTTTTAAGGACCAGCGGCGGCCTTCTTCTGGCTTGCTACAACAGGAATATCAGCGACTGGAGTGGTTTCTTCTGCCATGGTAGTGGTAGCCGTTTTCGGGGCACCTGAGCGTGGCTCATCAAAAACCGACGTGCGACCACGTTGAAACTCGTCAAACCAATTTTCGACGGTCGCCATCGAAGGAGAGGAGACACCGTACACAGAATCGAAGCGCTCTTTGATTTCGCTGCGCGATTTCCCATCCAAAACCAAGAATCGAATCACCGACCGATATTGCTCTTGTTCCATTTTTCTAAAATCCGCGGACACGCCCGCTTCCACACGCGGCCAAAACAAAAACTGCTGAACTGATACGCACAATTTTCTAGTTTACCTTAATTTTGAACTATAAGGTTAAGAATTTAGTATTAATGATTTTTTCTAAGCATATATGAGAAGTTCTAATACCAACTGAGATGATAACGTATCGCTACTATGTGGATAACATACGAAAAATCATTTCTGCGAAATTTTGCAATGATTTTGATAAACAAAATTTCAAATATAATTCAAATGATGTCAATGACTAATTTTTAAGGTTTTTAATTGGTTTCAGTTCAAATAGCGCCAGAATACACAACATTCATTGGTTGGAAGTATTCATTTTCAATTCTAGGAAGTTATGGCTTTATCTGAAAATCTTAGAACATAGAGGCATAGAATGATAGCTTGTCCTGTATGTCTCTGGCTCCAACATTTGGCAAATAAGTCGACAGCCAGCCTACTCGGTTGTTGTTTGATATTGACATACATATGTTGACTGTTCTGTCGAATTGTGCATGAATAAAGATCAATTCTTGCATGCATCGAACCACCTCAAACTCAATAGAAATAAAATCTCATTTCCACCGTTCTATGATATTTGATGGTTCGATGGATTGGAAGTTCGGTCGTGGCAACCTTTAGCGCTCGCGCAAACTCCTGCACATCCATACCATAGCCACGAACGTCGTCGTGGACGGGATGCGAACCCGAAAACGCCAGTAGTCAAATATAAGACTGATGCCTCAAACACACTGCGCTAAAGGGAGCTCCTACTTGGAATCGATATTTTGGGGTACCGAATGAACTCTAGACATGCTGCATAGCATGTCACACATTCACACGCAGTCACATTTAAATGGAAGGGTTTTTACTCTTTGATTGATAAAACTGGTAGCCCTGAAAAGGGCTGTTGGTTTTTTAGTGAACCTAACGCAGTTCAAAAACACCCAAATTCTCAAAATGGAATTTACTTCTTGGCGGCAGCCTTCTTCGCAGCTGGTTTCTTAGCTCCAGTGGCTTTCTTTGGTTTCGGTGCCTTTGCTTTCACTTTTGGGGTTTTAGCAGCCTTCTCCTTTGGTGCTTTGGCTTTCACAGATCCAGATTTCTTGGCTGTTTTAGCAGCGCCCGTCGCAGCCTTTTTCTTCGCGGTTTTCTCTCCTGCAGCCTTCTTGGGTTTGGCAGCAGCTTTCTTCGGCTTAGCTGCTGCCTTCTTTTCGCCGGCTTTTTTGGCGGCAGCCTTTGGTTTAGCGGCTGCTGGCTTCTTCTCTGCCTTCTCCTTTGCTGGCAACTTGAAGGAACCAGAAGCCCCTTTACCCTTGGTTTGGATCAGCTTCCCATCGGTAACAGCACTCTTCAGATACTTCTTGATGAAAGGAGCCAACTTCTCAACATCCACCTTGTAGGTGGATGCCAAGTATTTCTTGATGGCTGGAAGCGATGAACCACCACGTTCCTTCAGGGCCGTGATGGCAGCGTTTACCATTGTAGACGTTGGAGGATGAGTTGGCTTCGCTTTTGGTTTCTTAGGACCAGCGGCGGCCTTCTTTCCTTTCTTCGGGCTTGCCGCAGCAGGAACATCGGCGACGGGAGCGGTTTCTTCTGCCATTTCACTTAATAAAACTCAACAATCGGATCAACGATATAAGGAAAACAGAACTAAACTGCAAACACAGTTTGAGAATATGTGGTAGCAGGAAATGCCAAACGGGGCATCATTTGATGAGAAACTGGAAGAACGACACACGATCTTCGAAGTTTCCAAGTCTTTCTCCAAAAGAAAACATATCAGATATGTTGGTTAATTTAATGAAATTACTAAATGACGACATAAGTATTTGATAAATATTACTTGGTGATAAAAGGGAAACATCATGAAGCATTTGGCAATATCCGTAGAAAGACGATTAAGCCAACTATGTCAACATAGTGAACGCGCAATGCACGGTCATTTGATCAACTGATACGAACAATTTTCTAATTTACCTTAATTTTAAATTAAAAGGTAAGGAATTTAGTATTAACGATTTATTTTAAGCATAGGTGAGAAGTTCCAACACCAACTGAGATGATAACGTATTGGTACTATGTGAATAACTCATGTAAAACTCCTATCAAACCTGGTACATCGATTTCATAAATGCTCGATTTTGACTAAATTCCTGCTCCAACTCCACTTACTTTATATTTCGGTCAAGGCCTTTTTTGCGAAATTTTGCAATGATTTTGCTAAAAAGTTTGTCAAATACAATTCAAATACTGTCAATGAGTAATTTCCATGATTTTTAATTAGTTTGAGCTCAAATAGCGCTCTATGCCAGTATCCATGACACAACACTCATTGGTTGGAACTATTTATGTGTCGTATTTCGTTTATGGAAAGGACTCATTAGGTAGGCAATTTAAATAATTTTTATCTTTCCGTATGCCGCTACTAAAGTGTCAAAGTGTACCAGTGTGGAAAAATGCGCCTTCACTAAAACGTCATGATTTATGAATTTTAAGTCCTACTTGATTGATTATCATGATTTGAGTGTTGTGCATTGCACTGCTTTTATTGAATGTATTGTGTTAAAGTTCTTAAAGATAAAGCATAACACTATTTGAATTTATTCGGACATTTAGAAATTATATGTAAATGCAATCTTTCGAATCCTGTTCTTTTCTAATAGCTTCGCCTTGACACGGATTTCCTCCTTTCGATCATCTTCTCAAGCATGAAAGGCAAATTAAAGGAAACGTTGTGTATAAACTACGACCTAAGTATACAGCAACGTTTCTTAAATCATGAGTCACGACCCCTAGTGGTTTTGCTGCCACGCGAAATTTGGGGGCTGCAAAAGTCTGGAAAATTGGATATTAGAACCATGCGAGTTGTCTTCCTCGAAGTCCTGTGTACAGGGTGAGTTAAAAGTCACGGCGGTGATTAAACCAATCATAACTTTTTTTTATGTGTAAACATCTTACCGCTCGTTACGGGGTAAAACCATAGAAGCATCGGAATGTGTAACTTTTGAGTATGCACATGTGGATTCTTTGAATTCTCAACTTTATGCAGTCTGCACTTCAGTTTAGTATGCACAAATAATAGTCTATGTTATGAGCTGCGTCGGTAGCATGCTGGACTATAGAACATACCCGGTACGGTCTCGGGTTGTAACTTCTGTTGTGTCGCTTTTTTTTTTATTTTTTTAACAGGAAAATGTATCAATCTCAAAACAAAATAAGGGCCACTAATAATTTTCCGATTGTTTTTTGTGGTTCTCCATACTCTCATACGTCGATTGTCATTATAAAAAAATTTCACTTTACACTCATCCGTGAAAAGCACCTCACGCCATTCCTCCATGCCCCATTCACTTTACCGTTAACAAAACACTTGAAAACTTAACGGCATTCATAAAAATTAGTTATCGAAGCAAAAATATTCGGGTGGCCCTTATTTTGTTTTGAGTAGTATATATTGGGAGGCGATTAATATAGAAAGCGACCAGTAAAGCGACACAAAAAAGCGACGTGGTTCTAAAGATCCAGGCGCCGCAAATTCAACACCGCTCGATTAAAAAATCCAGCTGTCTTACAACAATATAATGACCATTTTGCGCAAAAAGCAGCTAAGATAACTAGTCACCCAGATAGTGACATAAACGAAAACTGGGATGCCATAAAAAATGCGTACATTGATAGCGCAAATACCATCCTTGGCCCAAACCCGGATTGCCGGAATAAGCCCTGGATGTCCGACGCTTCATGGCAGCGGATTGTTGAAAGAAAGGACTTGAAAGTTCGTTTGACTGCAGCATCAGACGACAATCGAAGCAGCATCGAACTCCTTTACCGTCAGAAAGCTCGATAAGTTCAGCGTAGTGTGCGACGCGATAAAAGAGTTTATGCCAATTCTCTTTTAGCCTCAGCAGAAGAAGCCGCAAGAAGTAACAACTTAAACGCCGTATACGGTGTCATCAAGGAGTTTACAGGTGGTCGTAACTCCTGCTAACATCCGGTGAAAGATAGTGATGGAAAGCTACTTATCCTGGAAGAAGATCAAATGAGGCGGTGGAAAGAACACTTCGCCGCGGTCTTGAACCGTGTAACCTCTGGTGAAGTTTCCCCTCATATAGATAATTTAGCTAACCATCAAAATGTGCGTATACGGTCCACTGCCCCGACTAAAGAGGAAATAGTCACTGCAATTATTGCACTAAAACGAGGAAAGGCCGCCGGACTCAACGGTATCCCTGCCGAACTTTATCAAGCAGCGCCAAGCGTAACAGCCGATTTGCTGCACCCACTTGTTGATAAAGCGTGGAATACAGAGACATTTCCCACTGAGTGGAAGGAAGGTTTGATCATCAAACTTCCAAAGAAGGGTAGCCTCACAGACTGTAATAATTGGAGAGGCATTTGTGTGCTTCCTGCCGTTGCCAAGATAATAGCTAAAATCGTCCTGGAAAGACTAAAGGCCCACTTAGAAAGCACAATTGATGAAAAGCAGGCTGGTTTTCGATCCGGATTCTCCTGAGTCGATCACATTAACACCTTGCGAATCATCATCGAGCAATGCGCTGAATACGATTCTCCGCTTCACTTGCTTTTCATCGATTTCGAAAAGGCTTTCGATAGTGTGAACCGGGATTCTATATGGGCGGCCTTGCGCAGGAGAGGCATCCCTGAGAAGCTTGTGGCTATTATTAAGGCAACCTATGACGGCGAGAAATGTCGCGTTTTGCATAAAGGTAAGGTGTCGGGGGACTTTGAGATTCGCAGTGGAGTTCGGCAGGGGTGCATCCTCTCACCGATCCTATTCCTCATAGTGATCGGCGACGTGTTGCATGCAGTCCTATCCGGACTCGACAGAGGAATTCAATGGACTTTGACATCTTATCTGCAACATCTTGACTATGCTGACGACATATGCCTACTCTCCCACAAAATCATGGATCTGTCCGCAATGGCGTTAGATCTCGAGAGGCAGGCAAGAAAGGTTGGGCTAAAGATTAATACCAACAAGACCAAGGTTCTTAGCCCGCCGTTGCGAAAAAGAAATCCGACACCTATTGATATCAATATTAATGGGCAGCCTGTGGAGAAAGTGGACAACTTCGTCTACCTGGGTAGCATTGTTGCCGAAAATGGAGGTACGGAGCAGGACATCGCTCGTCGTATCAACCAGGCTAAACGCGCATACGGTATGCTGTCCAAACTGGCAGAGCAGTTATCTCAGCATCAAGACCAAGCTGGGCCTGTTTCGCTCCCTGGTACTATCAGTGCTTTTGTATGGGAGCAGTACATGAAAAAAAAGCTACAAGCTACCGTCAACTCATATCTCCGTCGAATTCTAAGAATTTTCTGGCCCGAAATAGCGAAAATGGCAGTGGATCTGGATAGGTCACACATTGCGGAAGCATTGCTTTGCATGCCATGAAATGGAACCTCATTTCCAACCAAGGCCGATCAAGGGGGAGTCCTAAAATCACATGTCGCATTACACCTTCTGTTTTTTTGTTCAACGACAAACTAGAAACTCATGCATGCACCCAGTACGAAATTCATGCAGTACATCCATTGAGGACTGGCTGAAATTGTATCGGCCTCCCGACTTTTACCTACTATATTGCCACAAAAATAAAACCATCAATATCCGCACTGGAATATATTTATTTCTGTCACAAGCTTCTCCCGCAGAAAAACGCAATGTGTAATTATAGGGTCCTCTTCTTGTACGACGATGCGTTTTTTGCGGGATTGCTCTTCCTGCAGAAAAACGCAAAGTGTAATGCCAGACTCAACTCGGAAAATTGGACCCTGGACGGCTGCGGTAGCAGGACGAGCGTCTCCTACCATAAAACAGTTGCTTTTCTCGGCGGCCTCCGGTCAACTCGGTTGTGATTGACTGCATAGATTTGATAGTGGACTAAAGGCAGGACACGTCTAGTACGGACCATGCCACCTTCCAGTTACCATAAAAACAGATTAGGAAGAGCTCTACTAAACTTTGTATCCCAAGTTTCGATTACTTTAACCTGGAAAATTACTGTGACCGTATTTAGCTTGAAATAATAATGTATGCATGACGGGCAAATAAATGGTTTAAGGAAAAATTTTACTCTTTGATGAAAAAAATGGTAGCCCTTAAAAGGGCTGTTGGTTTATTTGAAATGAACTGATAAAGTTCACAAATAGTCCACAGCAGAATTTACTTCTTAGCGGCAGCCTTCTTCGCCGCTGGTTTCTTAGCTCCAGTGGTGGTTTTTGGTTTCGGTGCCTTTGCTTTAACTTTCGGTGCTTTGGCAGCTTTCTCCTTTGGTGCTTTGGTTTTTATGCTTCCAGATTTTTTCGCGGCTTTAGCAGCGCCGGTTGCAGCCTTCTTGGGCTTTGCAGCTGCTTTCTTTTCACCAACCTTCTTCGGTTTAGCTGCTGCTGCTGCTTTCTTCTTTTCACCGGCTTTTTTGACAGCCTTCGGCTTAGCGGCCTTCTTCTCTGCCTTCTCCTTCGTTGGAAGTTTGAACGAACCGGAAGCACCTTTGCCCTTAGTCTGGATCAATTTGCCATCAGTCACGGCACTCTTCACATATTTCTTGATGAACGGCGCCAATTTCTCAACATCTACTTTGTAGTTAGATGCCAAGTACTTCTTGATGGCCGGCAAAGATGAACCACCACGTTCCTTCAATGCTTGGATGGCGGCATTTACCATGGTCGAAGTCGGAGGATGAGTTGGTTTGGCCTTCGGCTTCTTCGGACCAGCGGCGGCTTTCTTTCCTTTCTTCGGACTGGCTAATGCAGCGGGAGCTTGGACAACTGGAGCGATTTCTTCGGCCATTTTTCACTTTTAAAAACTCACAAAAAAGCAGAATCAACAAAGCAAACGCACTAACTGTAAACAAACGACACAGTTTGAGAATATTTGTAGTCCAAAGTCATAAAGCGTAGCATCATTTCATGAGAATCGAGAAGAACGACAGTGGATGATCTTAGATTCCGATTCGACCTACGTAAGGATTTTTCTTGGATCTACCATTAAATTTTATTAAAAAACTAATTAAAAACAAGGAACTCCAACATGTTTGCCATGGGAGCAAAAACCACACATTGTGGGATATTATACATCAAAAATTGATGTTCGTATAAGTGCATGAAGTTCTCATAATTTTGCGATAATTCAAGACTTTATTCAGTGCTTGTTGTATCCATTTCAAAAATTCTATTAATTTTTAATTAAATAGTGATGTTTACCTCTTAAGTGATTTTTCTGAAGTTACTCGAAAGGTTCTGAACACGTGGCAACCTATTAGATAGCATTACAATTGTCGATTCATACGGAAAATTTCAGCTAAAGTTAAAGTGTCCGAGTGGTAGTCACATGAATTTTCCATGAAGCCCCTTCCATTTTCCAATCATTTTTAATTAGCGGTAAATGTTAACAATAAAAAATTAAAACAGGTACTGTTGGTATTGAATTGGAATCACTGGCATTCAGAGATATGGTTCGAAAATATCTTTGTGATTGATCAATGTCCTCCTCACATACAAATGATATGTTCTTGTAGCAGCATTAGTCGACAATACGTCCAAGGTCGAATAACGCTATTTGTTATTTCACTGAAGGGATTACTCGTAAACTTAAAAAGAGAATGCGTGTGAGTTTAATTTGATAATTTATTAAGATTAATGCTTATTTATAGTAAATAGCTAGAGCGAGTATTAATAACAATATATAAGAAGACAGCACGTCATATACCTGAATATGGGCTGAAAGGGAGGATTGAAAAATTGGAGAACTATAAAGTATTGGCGTGTCAGCTTTAATTAGAAAGCATACGAAAATTAAAGATGAAGTGAAATTACATGGATTATAGAGCTCAAATGTTGATTTTAATAGGCCCCTTACATCTTATACACATAAATCTGTAAATTTCTTGTGTCTGTTCATTCGAAATATTTGGGAATAAAAGTTATCTGTAACAAAATACAGAAGGATAGTTTTTGAAATTTTCATCTGTTCGAGCATCACATGAAAATCGCTAATCCAATTAAAGTACAGTTTTGTAGGAAAAAATAATGTGCTTCCCTATACCCTAGGATTGTGCAGACCTAGTGGTGACACCAAAACTCCAAATATGCAACATCCATATGCATTGAAAGTGTATTTCCAATATGGTCGGTTTGGGCAAATATTAGTCGATGAAGCTATGATGAAAGAATATTTGTAGGGAAGGTGGTCGTCCTATCAGCCTTTCTTCCACCTTGCTGAAATGATTGGAGCGGCTGATCGATGTCCATCTTCGGAACACCATTCCGCCTCAGTTTCTATCTTTATCGCAACATGCCTACTGGAAAGGAAGATCAGTGGACACTGCTCTTCACTCTCTAGTTAGGTGCATTGAGAAGTCCCTTGAATACAAGGAATACATCATGGTTGCGTCTTAGACATCGAAGGAGCGTTCAATAATGTTAAATCTAGTGCAATCATCGAAGCGCTCTTGAAACTGCAGGTTGATGACTCGCTCTGCAAACTCATTAGTTTGCTGTTAAAATCTAGGATTATACGTACATCATCTTTCAGTAAATATGTCTTCAGGGGTACCCCCCAAGGTGGCATACTGTCCCCTCTTCTTTGGCACCTGGCGGTCAATGGACTGCTTTTGAGGTTGGAAGAGCTTGGTTTCAGTGTGACGGCCTACTCTGACGATGTTACCATTGCTGTTTCCGAAAGATTCCCGGGAGTCTTTAGTGAGTTGATGCAGAATGCTCTATGCATTCTCACTGAGTGGGCGGGCCACTGTGGCCTTGGTGTCAACCCTGAGAAGACTGAACTTGTACTCTTTACTAGAAGACACGATCTGCCTCCAGTTGAGTCTCCATCATTGAATGGTAAGAAACTGGCTTTCAGTTATAGGGCTAAGTTCCTGGGTCTTGTCTTTGACAGGAACTTGACGTGGAAGCCCATCACCTTTGAGCGGGTGAATAAAGCCACTACTGCGCTCTACTCGAGTAGGAAGGCGATTGGCAAGAACCGGGGCCTGCAACCGAAAGTAGTGTACTGGCTATATACAGTGGTTGTGCGGCCAATTTTACTGCACGGCATTTGTGTGTGGTGGGCGGCACTAAGAGTGGCGTCCTATTGTCACCTGTTAAGCAAAGTGCAAAGGCTAGCAGTGATTGCCACGACGGGGGCCTGTAGAACAACTCCGTCAGCCAGCTTGTACACGCTGCTAAACTGACATATTTGGCGAACAACTGGCGGGGAACAGGGCCCTGCGTCTTCGCGAAACAGGCCGATGGCGTGCGTCGAGTACTGGCCACTCGTCTATCCTGGACAACCTGGATCTCCCTCTGGAGACTGATTACACGTCTCCAAAACACGTTTATGGTAGAAATTACACCAGCCTGATTCCGTCGAGAAGCCTATGGGCTGATAATGTACCCTTTACCTCCAACTCCTTGATTATCTACACGGATGGCTCTCAGACCGATGACGGAGTTGGGATTGGTATATACTCGGAGGGACTGGGAATCAACTTATCCCTACCGTCTTCCCGACTTTTGTAGTGTCGTGCAGGCTGAGGTTTCAGCGATCTCGGAAGCTCTGACCTGGTTAAGGAATCATGATGTCGTGACTGCAAGAGACATTAATATCTATACGGACAGTCAGGCTGCGATTCGCTCGCTTGACTCTGTTCTCACCACATCGAAAATTATTCAGAAGTGCCGCTCGGCTCTCATTGAGATGAGTTACTTCTTCAACATTACCCTCTGCTGGATACCGAGTCACAGTGACTTTGCGAGCAATTGCAGGGCGGACGATCTTGCTCATGAGGGGACAACTGGTGTCGTCGAATGCCAATTGCATCGTGCAAAGTGACAATTAAGTCCGTGGCAGTGGATAGGGCCAATACCAGATGGCTCAACAGTAGTACTTGCCAAACGACGAGAATGATTTGGCAGAAATTCGATGCTAGCCGCTCTGCCTCATTGCTGTCATTGAATAGAAAGCACATTACTAGGGTGGTGGGGACTATCACAGGGCACTGCCCCATCGGCACGCTCGCATGGAGGCTCCGTCTTCCTCGTCATGACTACTGCAGGAGTTGTGAGGATGTAGATGAGGAAGAGAGTGTTTCGCACCTTCTATGTCGCTGTCCGGCGCTGGCCATCAGGAGGAAGAAATACCTGGGCTACTGATTTTACCTTGACCTGGAAGACCTCAAGGATATGAGCGTGTTACAGCTAAATCGCTACATTGCCAGCACATGCTGGTTCGGAACCTAGGTTTCTTCAGCGAGGTGAATTGTTATTGGTGGTATCACAATGGGCCCATGAGAGGCCTAAATGTGCTGTGTTGTATCATGGCAGCCCCTTAAACTAACCTAACCTAGGATAGATAGGAGGTGCATGCTAGTAACTGCACTTCCGACAAGAAGATATACTATCGAAACGTCAACAAGGCATAGAAATGAAAGAGGCCTTGACGCGCCCATGCCCCTGGAGGGCTCGAGGCAATTAACACATTTCCGGAAATTTTTTAATCCCTTTCATTCCAAATAATTTCCCGTTCGGCTTTAAGCGTGTGCAGTTTCCAGTCAGCGTATGTTACGCAATGGCAACCAACAAAGCACATGGTCAGACGTTGCACGTTGCGATAGTTAAAGTCGATAGTTAAACTTCAAGCCTTATTATCCCTATACTCAATGAGAAACGTTTTTAGGAATTTGGTACCAACAATAAGATGACCAGATAAGATAAGATAAAATAGATGACCAGATGCCTGACATGGGAAACCGAGGCGCCTAACATTGGATTCACACCAGCCAAACCACTTGATCTGAAACTAATAGATATAATACATAGAAATGATGTTACGTTTTTTAACAAGAAATCTACTAGATCAAATAACATTGAGGAATTCACAGATTTACCTTTTTAAAGTCAGAAACTATTTTTAAAAATTAAGCATTGGTACAATGAAATTGAAAACGATTTTGAGGAAAAGGCAAAAAGGGTTATTAGGGTTAAGTACAAATGGCAAATTTTCATCAACTCCGCATGGCCTGCTTGATCTTGATGTATGCAGTTCAGTGAAGGATCAACTATTTGGGAAGTTAACTGGACTAAGGACTAATGGGCCCCAAAAGTCTATGTTTTACTTATTATATCCATATGTCGAATAAACACACATTTGGCTCGCTTTTCTTTCAGTTCAGATCAGAGCAGAACAAAAATTGCACGCGTGACACTAACAAAATTTTTCTATCCAGGGCAGGTTGCTATTGTGTGCGATTGTTGTTCTGCTCTTTATCTGGACTGTTGAAAAAAAAAAACGCGCCTATTGATGACGATTAAAGTTTTAGATTTTTCTCTAGAAAGGATGGGAATTTACAATAAACCAAATCGTATGCAATGCAATCTTGTGAAATCTATTCGAAGTTTTCCAATTATCGATCTTAACAACACAGCCCTACTGACTACATAGATCTGTGGACTGTGCATGAATCTAGTCCATTCCTTGGCTGGCAGTAAGGACAAGAACCCTTCACTTGTGGACTGTAGCTTATACAAGGACAACAGCATGAGTAGCATATACTTTTTCCACTATATAAGAAATTCGGCTCATACTTATACCATTTATCCAAGAATGGAAAAGGATTATAGGCTGATTAGATTTTCGACAGAAGCATTCGCTGCGGCGCCTGTGAGGCCTCAGCAGCAGCATCGGCTGTGTCTTGGGTAGTCTGCCTTGAACTTGTAGCGACCATGGCTGACAACATACGTCATCGAACACCATTGAACGTCGCCACTCTTTTAGATCTTAACGGCTCGGCGCCGCCAACCTAAAAATAAAATGTCATTGTTTGTCATCTCGCTTGTTATACGAATAAAGTCTATGTTGTTTGTTTGAAGTTTTGAGCTTCCAACTATCATTTAAATTTTCGCTCCGGGGTTCGCCCGATAATCGACTGAATTCCTCCTGCGATGCACACTAGCCCTCGCTAAATTGGTGACCCCGAAAAAAGAATACGATAGCAGCCTTCAACAGGTAAATTTCGCTAAAATTGTTTTGTGCCCGAATTGCTTGCGGGACCATCGCCATACTGGTACAGTCTGCTCAAAATGGCAAACGAGGAAAAATTCGATGACGCGCTTGACGAAGACGTTCCGCCGACGGTGGAAACGGCCGCATCGGCAATTAGTGGAATCGCCATGTTAAGACTCCCGGCTTTTTGGAAATCGCGGCCCGACTTATGGTTTGCGAGAGCGGAGGCTCAATTCCGCACGCACAGAATCACCAGTGATACGATAAAATTCGACCGAATTTTAAGCGAGCTGGATCACGATGTCCTGGGACAAGTAGCCGACATTGTCCAAAACCCACCGGATCAAGGCAAATACGTTGCTTTGAAAAATCGAATTATAAGTGCATACGCCCGATCGGAGGAGACGGAGATTCGAGAATTATTGACCGAATTGGATCTCGGAGATCAGAAACCGTCGCAGTTATTACGTAACATGAAGATCAGAGCGGGAAACAAGGTGACTGACAACTTTCTCAGAAGTTTGTGGTCGCAGCGTCTGCCATCGAGGGTGCAAGCGATTTTGTCTATCTCCGAAACGACGGATTTAGAGCGGTTAGCAGATATGGCCGATAAGATTATGGAGGTTCGCGACCCTGTCGTGGAAGTGAGTTCCATGGGGTCACGCGCACAGTCAAACCAGATGGAAACGGTTATGCAGGAACTTGCGTATATTCGTTCGCGCTTGGAAAAAGTGGATTCTGGACGTTCGGATAAAACAAAAAGGAATAATCGGCGTTCGCGTTCTAGAGGCCGTTCGGCATCCAGGGGTAATTCGACATCCAGTTTTTGTTATTATCACCAGAGGTTCGGCGCTGAAGCACGAAAGTGCCGACCACCATGCACTTTTTCATCCAAGACGGAAAACGAGTCGTTGCGCCATTGAATCAGACGGCTAATGGCGTGACCACTGAAAGCCGTCTCCATGTATTCGATAAGAACGAAGGCCTTAGTTTCCTTATAGATACAGGTGCGGATGTTTCCGTTATACCCCGCATTCGATATTTTAAAAATGCCGTTCCGTCCGCTTTTAATTTATTTGCGGCTAACGGCTCGATCATAAATACATTCGGAGAGAAAGTTCTTAACGTTTCCTTAGGACTCAGACGAAATTTTTCCTGGCGTTTCATCGTAGCCGATGTCTCACGTCCTATTATAGGAGCCGACTTCTTAAAATTTCACGGTATTTTAGTGGACATCAAAGGTCGACGCCTTATCGACTCCACAACGAAACTGTCATCGTTTGGCCAAATTTCAAATATCAGTCACGGCTCTGTTTACACCGTTGTAGACACATCGCCATATCACTCATTACTGAAGGATTACCCATCATTAACGAATCCGACGCTGAGGCGTTCCGCGCTGAAACACAACGTCCGACACCACATTACCACCACTGGTCCACCCGTCGCTGAGCGCTCACGAAGACTCGCGCCCGATAAATTGAGAGCAGCCAAAACCGAATTCCAGTATCTTATAGACATGGGGTTTTGTCGTCCTTCGAGTAGCCCTTGGGCCAGCCCCTTGCATATGGTTCCCAAGAAGGACAAAACTTGGCGTCCTTGCGGTGATTACCGCCGGCTTAATGCCGTTACGAAGCCCGACAGATATCCGATTCGTCGCATCGAGGATATTATGGAAAGCCTAGCCGGAAAACAAGTTTTTTCAAAAGTGGACCTGCTTCGTGCCTACCACCAAATTCCAATGGCCGAGGAAGACATCCCAAAAACGGCTGTAATCACCCCTTTCGGCCTTTACGAGTTTACGGTGATGACGTTTGGCTTGCGAAACGCGGCGCAATCGTTCCAAAGATTTATCGACGAAGTCGTCAGAGGTCTAGACTTCTGTGCGAGTTATTTGGATGATATTCTTGTTTTTTCGAATACTCCAGAGGAGCATCTCAATCATCTTCGCATTTTGTTTGAGCGACTCAGTAGTTACGAGATAGTCGTCAACACCGCTAAATGCGTGTTTGGAGTTGGTGAGATTGAGTATCTAGGGCATACTATCAACAGTAGCGGAATCCTGCCCCCGACAACGCGCGTTCAAGCTATCCGTGAGTACAAACTTCCTAAAACCGTTAAGGAACTACGGAGATTCCTAGGAGTTTTGAATTTCTACCGACGCTTTTTGCCGAATGCTGCCAAAATTCAAGCGCCTTTGACAGAGTACCTGCGTAACTCCAAGAAAAATGACAAGTCAGCAATTGCATGGTCTGCCGAATCTCTGAAGGCGTTTGACGAGTGTAAAGAAAATTTGGCGACCTCAACACTCCTACGACATTTTCAATGCAACAAGCCTTTAGCATTGATCACGGACGCATCCGACGTCGCATTAGGTTCAGTGCTCGAGCAACAACAGGATAATCAATGGATTCCTCTCGCATTCTTTTCTCGAAAACTTTCACCCACGGAAAAGAATTATAGCGTATACGACCGAGAATTGCTTGCAATTTACGCTAGCGTGAAGCATTTTCGCCATTTGTTAGAAGGAACGGATTTCGTTATCAAAACTGATCATAAGCCGCTCATATTTGCCTTTCATCAGAAAGCTGAAAAAGCTAATGCTCGCCAAATTCGACAATTATCATTTATTTCCGAGTTTTCAACAAATATTGTTCATGTCAGCGGCGACAGAAATCTGGTTGCGGATGCGTTTTCGCGCATTGATACCATCGATATACCTGGATCTTTCGACACGGAAGAAATTATCAATCTCCAGAAGGACGACAACGAACTTCAGCAATTGCTTCGAAATAACTCATCCTCACTACAACTTAGGCCTTTAGTCATTGGGGATCAAGGAGACTTAATTTGTGATGCGTCAACAGAGCAACTAAGGATTTACGTTCCATTCTCGTTAAGGAAGCGCATCTTCGACACCTTTCATCGATGTTCCCACCCGGGGACACGCCCAGCGTTACGAGCTATTTCGCAAAAATTCGTATGGCCAGGAATGCGCAAGGACATCGCCACTTGGACTCGTTCATGCATTCCATGCCAAAAATCGAAGGTCAGCAGGCACACTAAAAATGAGTTCCAACCATTTCCTGTGCCTGATCAACGTTTCCATCACGTGCATCTAGATTTAGTGGGACCACTATCGTCATCCCATGGTTTCCGCTATTGTTTAACCATAGTCGACCGTTTCTCGCGTTGGCCGGAGGCCGTCGCTCTCCCCGACCAAACAGCAAATACTGTTGCTCACGCCTTTTATTCGACCTGGGTCGCGCGTTTTGGAACACCGAGGACGATTTCAACTGACCAAGGCACCCAGTTTGAATCGTCATTCTTTACCGCATTATCTAAACTTTTGGGATGTAAGCGCACGAGGACAACTCCGTATCATCCTGCAGCCAACGGTTTAGTGGAACGATGGCATCGAGCGTTAAAAGCATCCATAATGTGTCACGAGAACAACGCGAACTGGTCTCAGTTGCTACCTACTGTTTTGCTAGGACTCCGAAGTACTTTCAAGGAAGACCTAGGCTCCAGCTGCGCCGAATTACTGTACGGAACGACATTGACTCTGCCGGGTGAATTCTTCGTTGACGACAACACGCAGAGCGATCCGCAGCTATTCGGAAATATTATTCGAGAGCAAATGCGAGAGATTCGGCCGAAGCAAATAGAGCACCGAAACGAGCGTGCTTCATTCGTTTTCAAAGATCTCGTTTCTTGCTCGCACGTATTCCTGCGAGTGGATGCAGTTCGGAAATCTCTTAGTCAACCATACTCTGGCCCTCACCGAATTGTTACTCGCCTTTCACCAGTTGTATACACTATCCAGATCAACGGCAAGAATGTTAATGTCTCAACAGAGAGATTGAAACCAGCGTTCCTGCCCACGGATTATTCGACACGAGCAATATCTGAACGAGTACCAACTAGTGACGATGACGACAGCTTACGATTATCATCATCAACCATCGTAACATCTTCGTCGAGCCATCCCAAGTATAAATCGATACCGACATCAACTCGACCAGTAGCTGCCTCGACAGTTCAAACAGCTGTTGGTTCTTCGCATCGACCAGCGCCAGCTTCGTCTTCCAAACCAGCTATCTTCGGTCGTGCAGCAGACGTTACACCGCCCAATGGTCAATCTTCTAGTACGGTTCGTCGAGTTACGTGGAAACCCATAATCACACCTCCGGCACACATCAGAAGGACGTACCCTCCAGCAAGTCTACGACATCGAAATTGTACCGGGTAGCCAGCTACTTAGAGGGGAGTACTGTAGCGACCATGGCTGACAACATACGTCATCGAACACCATTGAACGTCGCCACTCTTTTAGATCTTAACGGCTCGGCGCCGCCAACCTAAAAATAAAATGTCATTGTTTGTCATCTCGCTTGTTATACGAATAAAGTCTATGTTGTTTGTTTGAAGTTTTGAGCTTCCAACTATCATTTAAATTTTCGCTCCGGGGTTCGCCCGATAATCGACTGAATTCCTCCTGCGATGCACACTAGCCCTCGCTAAAAACTTGATGTCGGAATTTCATTGCCGGCAGCAGCACAAGCAGCAGCAACGGCATCGCCTGTGTCTTCGCTAATTAGAATGCAGGCATTCGCCTTGAACGAGTTACATTGGAGCTGCAGCAGCATCGCCAGCGCTGCTTTATCAGCCAAATTTCTAAAATGCTGCTGCTGGATCTGTCGGCATGCTGGGGAAACTTTTGAAATGTCAGAAAGAAAAAAACGAAATGTTATGCATTAAGCTGTCGAACGAAGGCTTCGTTTTGTTGTTTAAAACTCTAAAACGCTTTCGACATTCACGACAACTAATTTTTTTAAGCAAAGCAATGAGAAAAATCGTAATTAACATGTTGGCGGAAGACAATAATGCATTTCGTGCTGCCTTAGTCGCTGCTTTCAATGAGGCTTGGAAAGCAGAATAGCCGAGACACAGCCAACGCCGCTGCTGCTGCCACTGTGATTGCAGCTGCCGGCAATAAAATTCCCGCATCAGAGCCACATTGAAAGCTGAGACTATGGCATCAGAAAAATGTCATATTGTCTCCGCCAACATGCGAATTGTGATTTCACGCATTTCTTTTATGAAAATGATTTTTTTTTCGCTAACATAGAAAATATTTTATAATTTTTAACAACAAAACTTTCGTTAGGCGCTTTAATGCATTAATTCACGTTTGTTCTTTCTAACATTTGAAAGGTTCCCCAGAATGTCGCCAGGTCGCGCCACTAAAGCAGCAATTTAGAATATTGCACGGAAAAGCAGATCTGTTGAAACTGTTGCCGCTTCTGCTGTCCTAATGTAATTTGCTTAAAGATAATATGTGCGTTCCAACTTGACATGTTAGCGCCGCTGCTGCTACCGCTGCGATTGCTTCTGCCGGCAACATGTAATTTTCGCATCATTATCATCGCATCATTATCATCATCGACCATGTTTCTTTGTAGCTAAAATAGAAAAAAAAACACAGAATAACAGCAAAGAAACACAGAACAGAAATTTAGGGGGAAATTGAGTATTTGGTTAATGGTGTGTCTTTGGTCTTCTTTTGATATTTGAGATAAGGTTTGGAGACTAACTTAAAACAATAGACGGCGTAACCTGTCCAAAACTACAACTTTTATTTTTTATGCAAGAGCCACTTACTCTCTTCTTCAGTATAATGGTAACCATTGTACTGAAGAAGAGAGTAAGTGGCTCTCGAAATACGTGTATTTGCATAAAAAATAAAAGTCGTAGTTTTGGACAGGTTACGCCGTCTATTATTTTAGAACAAACTACAAACACCGGACAATACCCAGTATATCTAACTTAAAACCTCAATGTCAAGAGAAAGCTTAAATTCTAATAGATGCTCAGCAAAAATTCAATCTATTGTAATAAATTTTATTTGGGCAGCAAAATCATTCAAAAAAGTTCCGCGGATGTGGAAATTTTTGGAAAGGCGAACACAAATCCACTAAGAGCGCGTTGACATGATCAAACTACGATTTGACAAACTAGCATTTGATGAAAAGTTGAGCACCGTCCAACTAGGGTTTGACAGAAGCACAAGACATCAAACCAGTTTGACAAGGGGTTGACACGTTCAAGTAGGTGGTTTGTCAAACCGTAGTTTGATCGTGTCAACGCGCTCTAAGGCTCAGCAAATGTTGGCTCAGGTTCGCGGGTCGCGTTCACGTGTTTCATGTCAAGCGATTTGAGTTTATGGTCTGCAACCAAAGACTAGAACCTTTCCATTTGACAAATGCTCGGTAGTTGTCGTTTCATAGAGAATCTGTGGAGGAGCAATCCGCATATACTCAATACTAAGCCAAACAAAGAGAGTCACAAGCCCTCTTCTCCGCAACACCCGCTCAGTCCATATAGAAGCACAGATACACAGATCGCGTGAAATAAAATATAGCTTCCACACAATTTCACGTCTGTTTTCATCGACGACAAATTCTGCGATATTGCATGAGATTTCACGACGCTTTTCATTCCACGCGATCTGAGTACCGGCCTTTAGAGGCCATAAGTGAAAATGAAGATCGTGCATTTGGATCGGACGTCACCGCATGAGCGGCATAATGCTGCATTCTGTTCGGGACGAACAGACTTAAAGGCCGGTACTCAGATCGTGTGGAATGAAAAGTTAGTGTAATTGAATAGTGTTGATCTGCCCTGCTCTGGGCGGCTGTTGAAAATACGGCTCTATTATTTTGAATGGAAACTTGCGGTGTGGACTATTTCGGTGCCCCGATTTTAAAGCGAAATAACGCATGTGACGAAGACGATACTAAGCATTTGTACATTTTCGTCTCACACGGATATTGCGAATAGTCATGAAGCGAAATAGTGTATGCATGCACCCATTCGATTTTACTAGGAAAAGTGAATCCATGCACTTTGCTTAGTCGTCATTGAACGCTTTCATTGCCTGAAACACTAGAATTCAACCACAACCAAATTGTCAAACTTGACAAAATCAGCTGTGGTGCTGTCAACAGGCAAGTGGGCACGTTTCGGCCGTACCGGGCTTGGTAATTTTCATTGAAATTTCTATGAAACCTGTGAAATTTTATAAAAATTTGGCTGTCAGTGAATTCGTCCAAACTGTTTCTATTGTAGATAATGAATTTTCTTAGGCAAACCTTGTTAGCAACGAAGCAAATTGCTTGCAATGGTGAGTTGGCGAATGAGCGACATTTTTGTTACCACCGGCTCAATGCGCTATTCTTCTTTGATAGCTTATGTATTGCTATTGCGGTTTATACCGGTTTAATTATAAATGTACTCAATTAACGTGTCCCTATTGTTACAGCCGTCAGCAATTCAATCGCCACATCAATCACATCAGTGCGAACTATGGCGTCGCTCTATCAAATGCATCGAACGGGGCCACATATAAAAACTCGCCCGCCTCGGGCTCCACTGGATGGAAAACCCTTTGCCAAGGGCGTTATTCTCAAGACGCTTATTAAGAAACCGAAAAAACCTAATTCGGCCAACCGAAAGTGTGTCCTGCTTCGACTCTCGACCGGCAAGGAAATGGTCGCTTATGTACCTGGAATTGGTCACAACTTGCAGGAGCACAACATTGTCCTGGCGCGGGTGGGACGTCTTCGCGATGTACCCGGCGTGAAACTGAAGTGTGTGCGAGGAGTGTACGACTTGCCGCACGTTATAAAGAAATAATTAGTTTTAGACTAAAAATAGATTGTGAGTACTAGCCGGATAAATGTAAATAGAAAATATGAAAATCAGATCTGCAACTCCTTCTTTGTCGACCCAACTGTCTCCCTTTGGATATCGCTTCATTTGTGCCGTTCTCCCGTTCATCGCGGTTGGCTCCACCTTCAACTTTCTGAACTCTATCAGTTTTTCTAGGAACTGGATATTCTCAATATACATATTTGTCTAATCGTTCACGTCCCCACCACTTAGATGATTCATCCTTTATCCCTGGGATTATCCGAAATTTCAATTACTTCCCATTGGTCATAGACGATTGAAATTCAAAGTTCTCAGACTCAATATTGTCGCCCGGAATGAACTAACTCGATGGTCATTGAAATCGTTCTTTTCCCAAACACCGTCAACAATGGAAACCCATTTGCATTCCGCTAGTGACCATTGTATCTGTGCATTCTTTCCAATACAGGTGTTATAATCCCACACACGTGCACACCTACGAGCTTACTCGTCAATGGAATGTATTTAATCCTACGTCGGTCACTTTTCCCATTGTACGTTCCGTCGAACGATTTGAAATATTGTTGGTTCCGTATTCATTGAAGGAGTTTTTAATTAATTTTTTTCCGCTTGGGATCTGTACCGGAGGTCCGAGTCGTAAAATTGCATGAGATGTGTTGCTGCGCAGAGCTCCGGATGGCAACTGATGAAACATGTGTATTCTCGAAGAAAATTCGGATTCGTCTTAAGATTACCTGACTGGTAAAATATAACTGAAGACATCTGTAGGAAAAATCCTTAAGGTGCGTTTGATATGTTTAGTTCGTTTCGTGTTTTGTAGATAGATGGTGTGGTTTTCCAAGCCAGGAGTCTAATTAGAAAATATATTGCATCCCGATAGTGAGATCGTTCTAATTGAAATACAGTCAAATCTCGATAACTCGAATCTCAAGCGAATGACAATTTCCTTCGAGTTATCATAATTCGACATATCGAGATCAGGTATAATGAGACTTCGACTTATCGAGGTTTTAAATAGAAGCAATCATCAATGTTGTATACAGTCCCCCCCCCCCCCCCCCGACATACGCACTTACGTAAAAGTCGAAATTTATCGAAAAAATTCTAACTGCGTTGCATAGCGGAAAACAACAACGAACAAGGTTTTTTTTGCAGACAACGCATAAATGTATTTGGACTATTTTGTTGATGTGGCATGGTATGGTATGGAGAGCTGCCGTATAGCACGTACAGGTGACACACTAGTTATACCATAGATATATATTGAACAGATTGGTAATAGTACTATCCCCACTCTGTGTTTCAGGTTATTTTCGAACCAACTCGCGCATGCGGTAAATGTCGTTACGCCACTCAGCCACAATTTTGACATTTACGAAGCATTTGGCCCCTCGCTCTTCGGGCCCCTGGGCAAAATGTTAATACGCGTTGTGCGTGTTTCACTGCGCAGATGCGAATATGTCAACCATAACTCGATATTCAAATTTTTACCCCCACTCTGTGCCTATTTCCTATCTGTCCAATGTATATCTATGAGTAATACACACCTCCAGCCATATCTAGTGTCTGAACCAACCAGGGCTACTAGCTAGACGAAGGGGTTTGCCCACATCCGCACAAACTAAGTCCCCCAGATGATAATTGAAATAGGACCCCAAAGTAGGCAAGTGCAGAACAGATGAAAAACGCTCTACTCCTCATTCCCACAGCTTCTTCAAAAGTCGCGGTATGGAAGTCGGAGCCTTTTGGCATGTTCACCGAGGACACAGTGGCCCGTTATGATTCCCGCAACTAGACTGATGCGGGATTTCTTCATCGAAAGTAGTTTAGCGAATCGTTTAGCATCCAGCTTAGGCCATATAAGTTTCGCTTTATGACAAATAACCACCACCTCGAATTGTCTTTGTCAATAGAGGCTATCTTTGATCCCTACTTACAAGTTTGGAGGGGTATAGCAAAATCTCGACATATCCGTAAATTACCATCGGTAGTACTTCTTCTAGCGAGGTCATCCGCTCTACAGTTACTAGTGAATTATTATGGCTTGGTAATTTTGATACAATTTCCCATTTCCATAAGGCATGTTCCCGGCGGCCGGTAGTTCAGTCCGTTGATGGCGTCAGTCTGATGTTTCATATTACCGGTCAGTTACGGGTTCGAGTTCTGTCCACATTGTGGGCATGGATGTTTGTGTTGTTTTCCCTCTGTAGTGTGGTGCGTAACAATAAGCCAAAACCTTTCCCGACATGTCGCAAGTATGCGGCTAAATGGGAAGGAGGTACATGCTAGCAACATGTATCGTCCGAAACCAGTTTATGTTAACGAAACGTCCACTAAGCCACATAGGAATAGTTGACGCGCTATACCACTTAGGAGCTAGGGTAGTAGTAGTAGTAGTGCCATGTTTTTTTATGACACCAAGCTGAATGCAGCGAGTCTCACTGCGGCTTGACTGTCTGTATAAATCGTAATATCTCTCACAGATTTGAATATTTCGTCCGAACCATAACACTGCCTCTTCTATTGCACGGAACTTCACGTGGAAGACACTGAAGTAGTGGGAAAGAGCACCCACTCCTTCATCGGTCTCAAAGCCATCAATATAATATACATAGAGGTTTTAAGACCGTTGGGTTATCCATTTCTGGGTAACTGCGGGGTGGAATTACGCAAGTATATTTTTTCCGGACCTGTGTTTTGGTATATGGTAGTCCGTAAAAGAGAGGATGGCAACATTGTTCAGGACTGAAGCATGATCAATGTTTGAGTGCGTCCGATGACCTAACTCCCTCGCTCGGTTTTATTTTAATTAACACTGAGACGACAGTTTTTGGCCCAGTTTGCCAAGATAGTGAGGGCGTACTGTGTTACCTCACTAAGGATGTTTATGGAATTTGCTTAAGATGGCCTGCTCCAGACCAAACAGCAACCTGATGACCGCTATGTTTAAAAGCAAGGGAGAAAGCCAACCACCCTGGTTGTTAACATTCCGTTAATTAGTCCAACCAGGCCAGGATCTATGCCAAGCCCTAAGAGAGCACCAGTAATTGCCTCAGGATAGACATTATTAAAGGTTCCCTTGATATCTCAACATTGTGTACTCCTTGAAATGCAGGGATTTCTCGATGTGACTGATGATAGAGTGTAGCACTGCATCCACAGAACTACCCTTATAATAGTCATGCTGGAATGCCGAAGGTAATTCTACTGGAATGGTGTTTCGTATGTGGAAATCAATAAGTCTCTGCAGCATCTTTAAAAGGACCGCCGCACCGATAGACTAATGGGTTTAAATTCCTTTGGGCGTACGTGGAAGCTCTTATCCGCTTTGGGAATAAAGACTACGTTTACCTGCGTCCATATTTGGGGAATTTAAATTAGGTTTAGACAAGCTTTGGAAATGGTTTCGACCAGGTCCCAAGTATTTTATGTATCAGCCGGAATGATGCCTCCAGAGGCCCAGCGGACTTAAAAGGTTCGAAGCTGGATATGGGTAGATAACTTTCTCCGTCGAAATGATAGAATCGGAGTCGCACGAGGCTGTTTCGTTTTCCTCTGCGTGAGTTACTGAGTGACAACGGATGAAATATCCGTGTCTATTAAGATTCCTAGAGTCTCTTTACTAGACCCTGTCTAGGACGCCTCTAACTTCAGAATATATACAATAGACATAAATGAACTTGTTGATAGGATTTCCCAAGTCTAGAGCTCTCGCTTAATTCGCCAATGCGTTCACAAAAGATCCTGCATGAGCTTGGTTTGGCTTTCCTCAGCTTTTTCCTGCACTCACCAAGATGTTTTTCTTTTTTAAACGAGCGCCAATCTGACTCCATTCTGGAGGTTTTGGCTACATTAAATTTTTATCCTACATAGCACCTTGTGAGCTGCAAGCTCCCTCGTCCGCTATTTAGAAGCTGCTCTTGGTAATAAATCCTATTCAAATCCGAGTTTATGAATTTTGCTGGTGGTTGTTTTTTATGTGTATGTTGATAGCTTCTTTTCAATACATGCTCCATACTCTCAGAGAGAGGGGTAGCATCTGGAGCGTAGATCCGGGCGACCCCAGAATCCACGGGATGAACTGCGAGATCCATAGACAAGTAGCTGAACATAGGAAGTCAAAATGGAGTACCCATCTGAACAACTGCACCCTAACTTAAGTTATGGTCGACTGTCCGTGCCCTTTCTAATCCGCCAAAACAGAAAGGGAACGTCGCCATTCAGTTCGGTGAAAATTATATAAGTGTGACCCTACACACTGCGCAAGTCATTTCAATAAACAATTTATTGAACACCCCACACCTGACAGACATAAGCGCATAATCCGTAGGAAGATCCACAACCGAACTACAGACAGCATACCTATTTTCACCGCGGACGAAGTAGTTGCAGCTATAAGGAAGGCGAACAATTCGAAAGCATTGGGACCTGATGGCATTTCAATGACCATGCTCAAACACCTCGATCTGCCAGATATCAACTATCTCACGGCTACTTTCAATCTGTCCATCTCTTCGCTGATCATTCCTCAAATCTGGAAAAAAGGGAGAGTGATCCCAATTCTAAAACCTGGAAAGAAACCGACACTCGGCGAATCCTACCGTCCCATTACTCTCATCTTCCCCCTACCTTGACGGTCTCATTTGCAACATTTCATCAAGATCGGAATAAAACTGTAGATAAATTCGCAGATTTCCCTTTAGGGGTTGGGAAGGGGGTGAGGATCGTTTTTTTTGGAAATTTTATGTAAACGTTAACCTTCCCCTAGTATTGGAGGTCCTATTTGCAAAATTGTAGTCCGGGTGGCGCAACGATTAGTGCGTTCGCCTCCTACGCACTGGGCCCCGGTTCGATTCTTACTGAATGCGGTAGTTTTTCGATAAAAAAGGGGATGATGATGAGTACCCATTTATGGGGTAAATAACTCGGTTGAGCGTGTTGCTGATCACACACCTCTGCATAAGACAAACCGTCACGATCTAGAAAATGAGATGATGCTAACTCATCTCGAGGCCATGGTTCAAATTGGATTGTTGCGCCAGTTATTTATTTTATTTATAAAATTTCATGAAAACCGGATTAAAACTGTAGATTTGTAAGCGAATTCTCTTTCAACAAGTATGTGATTTCGTACCAAATTCATTGAAAGCTTTCAAAAAGTAAAACTGTGACGTCATGCGCAGAGAGAACGAAAAACTTGCACATTTTTTTGCGTAACCTTCTATTCTTGAACCATGAGAACCATTAGCGATAATGCTGTCTTCGATTGAAGCTTCTTGGGTAAGTTGAAGTTAGAGGTAGTAGGATTGATTAAAAAGCTCTTCAAAATAGGATGGCCATCGTTTGTTAATGTTATCGGTGTCACTGATGATATTCCCATCCTTGTCCTTACAGAAGCTAGTCCTGGGTTGATAACCATTCTTAATAGTATTTACTAGTCTGTACGCTTGTCTGGTAGGTACTCCTACTAGCTACATTATTACTAATGTTCAGTAACTCTCTTCAAAAAATTTTCGTTTCTTACGTTTAATTTTTATATCCGATATTCGCCTTAGCTCGTCATATTTTTCAAATTAAATATTGTAACATAGAATGTCGACAAGCATTTTCGTCGTGAGCATGCATCGAACGACCTCAAAGTTATAAGAAAAAAATCGCTATACTTCCACTGTTCCTTTGATTTTGACGTGGTTCGATGCGTGCTCGCGACCAAAATGTTTGCCGTGTGTGTCGAGCTTGACGCTGCCACGCAACATACCCTAACCTAGGAAATAGGAAAGCCTATCAGCGGTTACCATCGTTATCTTCTAAAAAAAGGCTAACTGTCAAAAACAAATACAAGCGAAAATCGCTACGTTTCGACCGCGGGACTATCTTCGAGATTTAACTAAATCGATCTAACTCCCGACGATATAAACGTATCGATTTAGTTAGTTTTGGACTTAGCTTATCTCTACTTGCGATGCGGAACTGGACTAAAAAAATTGGGACTATGTCGCTGTCATCGCTAATGTTGACTCGGTGGTTTATGTTTCGTTTGTTGTCGTTTTTTTTTGTTCGGTGTTTGCTTTGTTTGCAATTTCAGGAAACCAGTGCGTGATCACGGGCAGGAAAAGTCTTTTTCTGTCGTAAAATTTATATCTGTAAAATTTATCTGTGCTGTCAACGGCGAAAGAAGAAGTACCTCTCCGTATGGTCGGTATAAACACTTCACCAAAAAGTACGAACACTAAAATGATTTAGTTAAATCGCCTTTTAGTTCCACGGTCTAAACGTGGCCAATGTCGGGACAACAAAGCCAGTCTAGACATCAATGTCATACAGAATGTAATTCAATCACATCTTATTTATCATTACCGCTCCATTATAGGATTTCGGCTAGATTAAAACATAAACACATCCGGTATCAGTTCCTCTTCCTTTTTGGCCATCGGACAAAACCCTCTCTGCACTATTCCGACATGCAAAATACTTTTTATGAATGAAACCACTTATCAGTGCAAATTTTGCAGCCTCCTCTAAATTGCTCTTTTAAATCCGATCAAGCTGAAAATTCAAAAATTGTTAACAATTATCTCGTAAAATGTTTGCTGTCGTTACGAAAGACGAAGATCCGAAAAGAACACACAACTTCGGAGCACTGTCATGTCCTTTTCATTGTGGTTGTGCCTACGGGAAAAAAATAAATAGGGAAACACGTTTGAATGGTCATCCCAAGTCTTAAGCAAATTGCTCATGTACGGGCGACCATCGCAAGTGCGTCAATTGCAAAGATAATTCCACAACTATTGACAAAGAAACGGATTAACTCGATAAGATCTTTGAAAGTACCTTCTCGTCTTCCTCTATATGCAATCCTTTTCTCTATGGTACATTGTCCTGAGCAAATATTCTTCAAATATTTCTATTGCTGGCTGACTACTTTGACTATGCATGTTAATCATTCTGTTGCGTGGTGCATAAGGAGCCTATGTCCTTTTTCCTTTTTCTTGATTTTTTTTCGAGTCCCGCCTAGTTCTCAAACTTTTGCCGCACATGTCGTAAGAAACGGACACCGATGTCAAAATAGTGAAAGAGAAGAAATGGTAAACTCTGTGCCGGACCTTTGGTGACACAGGAACAGCACAAAAACACAGTAAAGAATAATTTGCATGAATTGACCATTTCTTTTTCAGACCCGGGAGCTATTGAACGGAGAAAGGTTTCAGTTGGACGGTGTTGTCGAATTAGCGTATTTGAAAATTTGAGGACTTTTGTTTTGGGTAGTTGCTACCGAAGAAACTCTTTGCAGGATGCTGTACCCGTTCAATGCAATTTTACAATATTCTCCATCTAGACCCAGCGATTATATTACGTTTACACTATCCCCTGATTACTTCATCTGCGCCGGCTGATTTAATCTGCAACTGTCAAACACATACAATTTTAAACTCACCACACCCAGATTAAGCAGCAGATGAAGTAATCTGGGGATAGTGTAAACGTAATATTAGTCATCACGAGTGGATGAAATCCACTTGATTGGGAGGAGGATACATAATTTTTTCAATACACTCTTTAAATGCTGCCTGCGTGGTATCTACGATGTCTAGTTCCCAACATTTTTACTACGCGTATGCCCTTCTCTCTCAATCGCCCTAACCCCTTGTGGGGCATAGCGCGTCAACTACTCCATGTAGCCCAGTTGACGTTTCGTCGGCATTTCGGAGAATGCAGTTGCCAGCATGCACCTCCTCCCACATCCATGGCCACGAACGTCGTCGTGGACGGGATTCGAGCCCGAAACGCCGGTAGTCAAACATGAGACTGATGCCTCAATACACTGCGCTACCGGTCGCCCCCGCGTATGCCTTTGTTCATACCGGTAGAATCCTTATACTTTACGGTTTATAAACGCTATTATATCAGAATGTATCCCTGGGCAACAATGAGCCGATATTGCCTTAAAACGGCAACACCATCTCGTCCACTCCTTTCAGTCCAGAAATACTGCAACATTTTCAGTATTTCTTAAACCTTTCGCATCTTTTCTTATCCAATTCTTCCTTAATCCTTTACCAAACCCTCTCGCTCCCATTCTCTGCCAGGACCTTTAGCCTTTTGTTCGGCAAATGCAATACACAAAAGAATTTTGCAATTTTCACGAAAATTATGCAGATTATGCCTAAGCCGAAGGAGGTTCATGGCCCTTACTCGGAATTGCTCGTCGAACCATGCCATAGATATAGCCGAAGAAAATTCCCACCAAAACAAATAGACGCGCTGCAAATGGAGAAAGGGTTACGATCTTTCGCAAAAACCATGTTGACTAAAAGGTCAGGTTGGGTAGATTGTCATTATTTATAACGTGTGTACACACGTAGCCATGCGAATCCTTTAATTAGTAACGGTCATTTAGCATTTACGTATAGATGTCCTTGCAAACCTTGGATTTTACGAGCCTCGATGGGATTGGCCCCGAAATGCAGATACTGTGTATATACATATATATTTTTTTCAATACTCATATAAAAGTTAATTTGACCAGTTTACCGTTGCTGATCACGAAGAATAGACAAGAAATTGGGTTGTAAGTGTCGGGGGTGGATACAGGCTACCTGTTGTCCCGATTACCTAATTCTGAATTTCCATGAAAGCCGGATTAACGCGATCACGTTTGGTCCGGGTAGCCCTTGCAACGGGTGGGCGTTGTAAAAAAGTCAATTTCTTTTTATTGTCTGTCTGGCCTCAACTAGATATATTTTGCTATTTCGCTCTCGAAGCATTCAAAATGTTGAACATCGGCACAAAGGAAACAAATGCCGTTTTACACTCGTAATTGCCTTTCTATAAACAATGCCGAAAAGTCAACTACAGAGCAATAAATTAATTTCAACAAATTCGTCGGCTTTTTAACTTTTCTTGTAGGGTTAACGAGCTTGTAATTACCATTTGGGTTATTTCGTTCGCACTTCGCAGAATGCGTTACACGAACCATCTGTGGTTCTACGTTCTACATAACGCTGACGTATCCGTGAGCCTGCCTTTTAATTTTAACGAAATGGTAAAAATGATGCAAGGAATGTGCGTACCCTGTTATTCACTAAATATCGAGGAACTATTGCCTTTGCGTAGTCCGGATGGCGCAACGGTTAGCACGTTCGCCTTCTACGCACTGGGCCCCGGTTCGATTCCTACTGAATGCGGTAGTTTTCGATAAAAAAGGTGATTTTCGTGTCGAACTATGAGTCCACTCAGCTGTTAAATGAGTACCCATTTATGGGGTAAATAACTCGGTTGAGCGTGTTGCTGATCACACACCTCTTCACAAGACCGTCACGATCTAGAAAATGAGATGATGCTAACTCATCTCGAGGCCACGGTTCAAATTGGACTGTTGCGCCAGTTATTTATTTATTGCCTTTGCGTAGGGGCGCGAAGAAAAAATTTCGCATTTTTCCGCACAAACCCATGAAAATTAATGGTCCAGTGTGGCAAAACAATAGTTCGGTTATTAATGTCGATATTTAAAGATTGAGATTGAAACACTTTGACATATAGGTTGTTTTCAATTTTTTGTAGACTTTTTATTATACGACGACGTGAACATTTATCGCGGAAATTGGAAATTTTGTTTGACTTGGTCTCATTCTGAATATCAACTTAGTATGGTGTCTATAGCTTAGTTTGACAGCAAAGGTCGACATACACGACAATCATTTTGGTCGTGACCATGCATCGAACAACGTCAAAATCAATAGAACAGTGGAAATGAGGACATTTTTTTCTATTGACTTTGATGTGGTTCGATGTATCCTCGCTACCAAAATGCTTATCGTGTATATCGACCTTAACATCAAGTCCATACTCACTCTCACTTGATCTGGGAGATCACTAGATCAGAAACGCCACATTTATTCTGACAAAACAAAAGCAACATTTTAAGCCTCCTTATCTCTAAAACTCATATTTAACTCTGATTTTCTGAAATTGAATTACACTTTACTGGTTGTGAGATTTCTCCTAATGCGCAAAACCACGACCGAACTTCCATCGAACCATCATTTCATCGAACGTGCGGAAATAAAAATTCTCTACATTTCCACCGTTTTATGGAATTTATGGTTCGATGGAAATTCGGTCGAGGTTGCGCGCGCGATCGTGTGTGGCGACTATAATTCCAAAAATTAAACCGCTTTAAATTCGATTTTTTATTGGAAAAATAAATGCAGATTTCATATTGGTCATCAAACGTATAGAAGCTTCAAATTACAAAAAGTCGTTTCTTTCGAAAGGTGTTTCATTTTTCGTTTTGACTTTTTCTTCAGAAGTTAGTATTTTCGAAGTTATAGGTGAACAAGTGAAAAATGCTGCTTTCTCAGTTTTTTTGCATGTAACTTCAAAAGTCTACCCCAATATAGCCCCGTTCGGCAACGAACTAACTACCAAAAACCTGGAGCCATTTTACCCGATCTTTCAGGCGAACGGCCACCCATGCCATCCCATCCACCGGTCAGTTACCACAATCTGCCAGCTTTGCGGCAACACCCTCGTCCTTTAGTAGCTCGATCCCAAGTTTTTAGAATTCAAGCCAACCCTTTCCGCCAATTATGGTCCTTGTTTTTCTCTTCTAACAGATGATCCACTTTAAAATGGCTATCTCCCGTTCCCACTCCACAATAACCTCCCCACCATTATTATTCGCTGGAATCACAGGTGGGCGTCCTTTTTCCTCTTTCTTCCCTGCTCTCATGTCTTCCAGACGTAAATTCTCACGGCGCGCACTCTGTTTTTGGTTCAAAATGTTCCAGGAAAGCCGTCTTCACAAAATTAGGTCGTTCAATCGACTGCATCCCGCCCAGATGTTTGATGGAATACATGATGAGAGCTTCCATTCAAGCTCAGATCTGGCAGCAGTCGCTGGAGCTATTCCAACGGTAAAGCAGTCGACCTATGTATACGACGCAGTTTACTCCCCGCTGTGTGGCCGCTAATTAGGAATTGCAAACCCTACGATGCAGTACCTAGCTTACATAGCAGTAGTCCTGTAGGGCGAATAGCAGAGACTTTAGTGGCGTTTGACTATGTAGTAGTTGGAATACGGAAGCCCCAGTCCACTAGGGGTTAATGCAAAGTAGTAGCCTGTGACGAAGCTGGACAACTTTTTCTACTACTTTGCCTTAACCCCTAGTGGGGCATAGCGCGTCAACTACTCCTGGATGCCATCGTACTCTGTTCTGGGCAATGGGGCGCAACTCCCCAAAAAAATTTACCCACCACCTAACACTCCTTTGCCACAGATCAACGCCAAGTGATTTTAGGACCCCTCTTGGTCGGCTTTGGTTGGTAGCTCTTCATTTGATATTGTTTCGGGCCAGAAAACTCTTTGAATTCGACAGTTATCAACCCAGGGCTAACTTCTGTAAGGACAAGGATGGAAACATCATCAGTGACACCGATAATATTAACAAACAACGGCCATCCTATTTTGAAGAGCTTTTTAATCCTACTACCTCTAACTTTAACTTACCCAAGAAGCTTTAATCGAAAACAGCATCATCGCTAATGGTTCCCATGGTTTAAGAATAGAAGGTTACGCAAAAAAAAATGTGCAACTTTTTCGTTCTCTCTGCACATGACGTCACAGTTTCACTTTTTGAAAGCTTTCAATGAATTTGGTACGAAATCACATACTTGTTGAAAGAAAATTCGCTTACTAATCTAATCTACTGTTTTAATCCGATTCCTGTGTAGCATTGTTGCCGAAAATGGAGGTACGGAGCAGGACATCGCTCGTCGAATCAACCAGGCTAAATGCGCATGCTCAGCATCAAGACCAAGCTGGGCCTGTTTCGATCCCTGGTACTGTCTGTGCTTTTGTATGGGAGCATGTTTTCGTCAAATCATGTCTTCGTCGAATTCAAAGAATTTTCTGGTCCGAAACAATATCAAATGAAGAGCTACCAACCAAAGCCGACCAAGAGGGGGTTCTAAAATCACTTTGCGTCGATCTATGACAAAAGAGTGTAAGATGCTGGGTAAGTCGTTTGGGTAGTTGCGCCCCATTGCCCAGAACAGATTACGATGGCGCGCAGGAATGGTTGACGCCCTATGCCCCGCTAGGAGCTAAGACAGTTAGTAATCAAGACATACATAGTATGAAAATCGACTGAATTTATCAATCTTAGTTATCGAGGCCGAGAGTCTCATTACACTCGGACCCCTATGCGAGCGCGTGAATATCTGCGCCGTCCACCAACCATTCTATCCTTATTGCCCCATTTTTCTATTTTTCCTCATTTTTGCCTCTCATGTTTGTGTTGTCTTCGCCAGGCCTATGAATTTTTATTAATACGTAAAGGATAGGGGCAACGACCAACGAAAACTACGCCCGTGTCTCCCTAACTGAGTTACAGCAAGCATAGGCCGCTGTTTAGCTCGTTAAGGGACCTTGTTTTACGGCCCGACCATCACAGTCACTATGCTACCTTAGGCTCCGTCCCCACGGGCATCTTTGGATGCTCACTAACCAACCAAAAAATTTGGCACCCAACGTGGGCACCATTTCTGGTAGAGAACAGGACTAAAAAGGACCTCATCGAGTTCTTTTTAGTCATTCTACGGATTTGCATCCCCACAAGCTCATTAAGTGTAAGCCTTTCCTTCAATTAGCTGTGCTTTCCTCTGTAACACCCCCCATCCTTCCTATAGAGTAGATTATCCTTTTAGAGTCAGTTCAACAAGGTAATCCCGGTGTAATGCTGCCTCTTCGGGTTCAGCCACGTACCTAAGGCCTCCATAAATGCTTTGAATTACCGGCATTTGGAGCTTCTTGTTTACGCATTATTGCAGTTTTTGTATTATTGAGATGCTCAGTTGAGATAGAGATCATGATTGATTATTGCAAGGAATGCAGTGTTGCACCTCTGCTATCGTCGCAATTCCTCTGAAATTTCTTGATCATGTGAATAATGGATAGATGTAATATTTTTTTTCACTTTGCTATTTTTCTTCTCTACAATGGTTGCCGGCTAGCTCAGGAGCGCAGTTCCTCGTAGTAGAAGCTGCCCTGTAATGAACCACATCCTGGTAGTGCTGATGATAAGTAGTGATCTGTCGATGGTACGAAAGCAGAGGCCGACTGTTCTGTGCCGTCCGCCAAACATTCCATCCTTCCAGCCTTTTCTTCGCCTTCAACGTCACTATGCTGCCTAAGGCTCCGTTCCCACGGTCATCTTCGGATGCACAACCTCCATAACATCATCGCTATAATTTTAGTAACAACTAAACAAAGATCTATATTCAAATATTAAATTTATTTTTCGTCCTCATTTGTTTTTTTACAATACTCGTTTTTAAAACCTACTACATACAATAGAACAATCTCGGAATATCACAATTAAGCTATATTGAAAATAAATGGATCCCTTCCGCGTCTATTTCCCCGAAGAGCCCATTAAAAGGGCTAACTGATTTTTCAAAGCGGCAATTTCAATTCTCAATTCGATATTTTCGTGTTCTAGAAAGGCGGCTCGAACGGCGATTTCATCCTCCTTGATCCTTCTACGGTCTCGGGATTTTTTCGCGGCAGCATTATTCTTCTTGCGCCTTTCGTAGTATGATGCATCCTTTACCATTCCATTCGCACCCATCTGATTACTGTCCATGTTCGTATTATTGTTGCCATCGTTGCTACTATCGTTTGGCGGATTGACGGAGCTGTTTTCTTCCGAACTGCTACTATCGTTTGCTGGCTCTTCTTTAACCGGAACCCTTCCCGCCGATGTTCGTCGCATTTTGGGATTTGTAACGGTCGGTTTTCCTCCATTGGAGGCATGCATTTGATCCAGCATTCGCTTCCTGAACACTCTGTATTTTTCGGCCTTTTGTACATCCAGAAGAGCGTCGGTGGCGCTAAATGTAGCCGCCATAGTGGCAGGATCACGTGGGAAAGCTTTAAACGGACGTGCAACTTTGCCGTCATTTCGCACCACATTTGGAAGAATCATGGCCGAAATGGGATTTGGAGAAATTGCAGGTTTTAATGGCGCCTCTTTAGAATCGGTGGACTGATCGGGGGACGAGACACGTTCGACGATTTGTTGTTTTAAGACACTCGCAGTTTTCATGATTTCGAAAGGATTTTGGCTAATCATATGATTCGGGAACACTCCATTTAATTGTGGTCCTGGGAAATTGGGATAATGTAGCTGATTGGAATCGTGCATAGCTTCCAAAATAGGTTGAGCATAATACGCGCTTGGATACATGGTTGTGTGATATGATGATGGCGAATTGGCTCCAAAGTGGGATGGAATCATTGGATTTGGGCTGGTTTTCGGTGAATTGAAATCACAACTGGAGGCAGTATTATACGGCGATGGCGTCTTCCTTGTCTCCACGGAATCGCGTCGTTTCGATAAATCCAAAACTTCTTGTGCTGCAGACATGTTTGAAGGCATCGATTCTGAAAAATAAAAAAAAAAAATTTTATTAGTATTATATTATTTAAAGAGGGCTTTAAAAATATTTTGAGAATTCAAGGTTTTGAAATTATTGAAGGGTTTAGATAAAACGTCAACCTACCTATTTTCAAATCGGCGATAAAACGATGTAACATTATTCAAAAAATACAAATCTGTTCAAAACAACAATTTTGACAACGCACGAAATATCTTTCTCTGACAAGACACTCTTGTATACACAGTTACAGTTGAAAGGACGAGAGCAGAATGACCTGACAATGACCGCAACCCTGCGATTTATATAGACCTGAGCGGGGGTGATAATACATGTGCCTAAACTATGTACATAAGGTTGCAGGTAGTCGTATCTAACTATGCACACTTCTGTGCAAAATTTTGCAAAGGATGGGAGGATTTAATTTTTTCTGACGATTTCCTAATTTTCAAGATGAATCCTTTTCGTTGTCGGTCCTTGTCTCTCTTTAGGTAGGTATTTATCACTATATGCTCATATAGTACACAGTATGAATCATATCCTTATTGCATGCATTTGACGGTGACATTCTTTATTGCACCAGAACTTTTTTGACAGACCGCCTTTTTAATAGAAATTCGGGATAACAAGTAATTAACGGGCATGTAATAAAATTGTAGGCAGCTCAAAAATTAATTATCCCGTTTGACTTTGTTAATTATTACCAAATGTGTCTTAAGGTAATGACAGCGTTATATCCGCTATTTAAACCTAGTGGCTAATTTGGAATTTCAAAAGGGGTTTCATAAAATATACGCGGAGGGAGTGAATTGTTTTTATTGTTTAGGATTTATCATTTGTATGAATTAAAAAGTTGGGCTCGAAATTGAATTTAGTGAAAACTGAGGATAAGAATAATTTACTAAAATTACTTTCTTTTTGTTTTTAGTTATCCTATACCCAAAAATATTGCCGAATCAATTTTATCGCTTCAGGGAGTTTTGTAGCAAATTTATGATCCTGGACTATTAGGAATATACAGTACATGGTTCAACAAGTTAATTTTTTTCTGGAAATAACACGGATTACATAATTTTAATAAACGAGCAGGGCCAGTGCTTTATATACATTTAAAACCGCGATTTGTATAATGAATTTATTCAAAAAGAAAAATGGAATAAGAAAAACAGTTCCCTCCACTATTATTTCATAACAAGCTAGCCCAAGACCGCTCTTTGTTGACTACCTCCCTATTCTGTAAGTTTATGCGGTAAAACTTACAGAATAGGGAGGTAGTCAACAAACAGCGGTCTTGGGCTAACCCCAAAGTCTATTTTAGTATATTTTTGTTCTCTGATAAACGGTTTAGCCGCGAGAGTGTCGCAAAAAATGGTGCTAAAAAAGCCCAAAAAGGACCCGAATGCACATACCAACGAATGTATAGTTGAGAGCTACCTTCTTTTATTTTACAATGTGTACAGCATTATTCATCACCTATCCAATTATTTTGATTTCCGCCTTATCAGATTGAAGTCAGCATTCGATAGCCTCCATAGGTACTATAGAGCGCTGGTTGTAGAATGGTCTCCGTCAACTGTTCCATGTGGCGTTTTGATGGCATAAACTGGTTTCGGAGAATGCAGTTGCCAGCATGCACCTCCTGCACATCCATGGCCACGAACGTTGTCATGGACGGGATTCGAAGCCGAAACGCCGGTAGTCAAACATGAGACTGATGCCTAAACACACTGCGCTACCGGTCGCCCCACAGGGTTTATTACATGGATAAAAATTACAATTTTATTAATAAATAAAATATAAATATAATGAATAAATAGATGTATACCTTGAATTTCCATTTATCAAACACAAATCTGCAACAAAAAAGCAAACGTTAGAAATTTAAATGTGAACGTGAAAATCTCAATAGCTATACAGAATCTCTAGAATATCTTAACACAGCTATATATTTTTTCGTGTCTTTCAGTTGAATGGAATGCATCTAAATATCACCATCAATATCTTCATACGAGCATGAGGATGAGGGATGAGGATATTTTATAATGAAAAGATGACGATGGAGATCTGAATTTATGTTTTTATGAGGATGTACATCCCTGATTTTAACTTCCAACAAACTATTTAGTTGTCCACCTCCATATGCTGACCAAAACACCCTGAGTGGTCAACTTATGAAGGTTCCACTATATAATATAGTCTTGGCCAGCTTGATGAGATGAGCCGATGGAGTTGTTCATACCGGGGCGATTAGAACACGCGGCTGTGGCTGGGACGACCGGTAGCTCAGTGCGTAGAGGCATCAGTCTGATGTCTACCAACGTTTCGGGTTCGAATCCGGTCCACGACGATGTTCGTCGCCATGAATGTTTGTGTTGTCTTCCCCTGTGGTGCGGGTGGTACTAATAAGCCACAGCATCTCCCGACTTGTTACAGGTTGTAAATGGGGGAGCAGGAGGGGCATGCTGACAACTGCATTCTCCGAAACTATTTTATGTCAACAAAATGTCAACTGGGTCACATGGAATAGTTAGAGAGCTAGGCCCCACAAGGGGTTCAGGCAATGGTGGCAAAAGACTAAACTATTTAGTTATCGCTGTGTGCGAGGTCTCATAAACCACCGTGTGTTCTACTTTTCTGACTAAATTATTTAGTTTCTCTGCTAACTAAAAAGTTTCCCGTGTGCGCTAGCTCTTACCCCACATACGTTTTCAAGATATCATAAGGAAAGAATCGCACTACGAGTATGTATCGTAATTTTTTATTCAAATTCTTGATTTAACCGGTCAGAATGTACAAGTATTTGTATTTCACTTCACTTGCTCTTACACCTAACAAATAAGAAAATTTATGAGGATAGCACAGCTGTAGGGGTCAAAGGACGTACAAAGGTACTCGTATATCGGGTTATGATCGCAGAAAGAATTTGATCCAACTTATTTATTTATTCACTTCATTTAATAATTAAATAAAATATTTTATGTTTATACAGACAGACATTGATTTTGCCATTGTATAGATTCAAAGTCTGAAGATGACTTCTTTATTTGGAAAAAGTAGTACTCAGTGTGAGTGTAGTATCTAAGCCCTGGATTCTAGATATCATCATTCCCGGAGTTTGATTGTGGATTTTACGACCATATTCACCTAATCCCTTTCTAAATGTCGATGACACACTTTTCTTTAGGACAAACAATAGCTCTCTGCCAATCAGTCTAATCATAAATTTAAAGCCTTATAAGCTAAAACAAAATAATTCAAATCATCTTTTATGTTGGCATGAGTCATGACAGCAGAATTTCAAAGACAACGGTAACATATTACTTGCAAAATAACAGAGTGGCACATTGTCAAATGGTTTTCGAAATACTTTTTCATGGAGTGGACATTGTCCGTCACTAGTTATGATAGGATCGCAAAGGATACAACGTCAGTCCCAGAACAGATTCATATATTTGACTATATGTACCAAACACCTGGCCAATATTATACTTCCAGAAATTGAAAAATATTGTAGGAGTAGTGTAGCAGAAAATCATAAATTGGCATAATTTCACGAATCCTTTTCTTTTCTTTTGCATTCTCGTCCATCCTGAAAAGAAATATGATGACTTGGATTGGGATCGGTTGGAACCCGGAAAAAGTGACGGGTTTTATCCTTTTTTTTTTCTCATGTGTACTATAGATGCGTGTGTGTACGATTCGAAACCACGTTGAATAGATGCTGGACCGATCTCAAGGGTTGAATTGTCGAACGGAGCGTGGTTAAGGGATCATCTGATGGACAGATGGACATGACGGATTTCGAATGAAGCCTTTCACTTCGACCAATGGCTAATCTCTTGAAAATCTTATGTTATGGTCAGCCCATACAAATATGCCTTAATAATCCTTTGGCGGATACAGTTCCCATTGATTTCCTGAATAGATGCGGATTTTTTCAAGTCTTATAGTTCCGCATTCAATGTGACCAGTCATTAGATTCGATGGTATAATGATTGAATGAATTGATCCTGGCGACTGTGTATACAATGGGATGACACATTTATGGAATTTCGCGTATGGTTTCCGGAGAATAGACACGGTGAAAACGAGCTATTGGATTTCATTATTATACTTTTGAAAAGAGTGTAGCGGTTTTAAAGAAAAATTAATTTTCAGGATTCATTTATTATGATCAGGTGGGAGCGGGTATAGAAAATGGACTCCAAAGCGATACAAATTCAGTTTTTTTTTAATTCAAATCTGCAAGTAAGCACAGCACTATAGTTGGAACCTAAGATGCTAACATAAACCCTCATTAAATGCATGTTTTAAGCATGTTTAATTTATTTAGATAATTTAATAAATTCCATTAATACAGCAATTGAGTTGAGGTTATATAATCTATTTTACATATTCTCTGAGTAGCATTTTAAATTTTTGGGCTGAGCCTTTTTTCGCCTAGAGACGATTGGCTCAAACTCCACGATGTGCATGTAAGTATATGTCGTAGGCTTTTAGCGAGATTCGTCATTTCGTGAAATAGTCCGACAAATACTGTAGAACTTTAAACACGTAAATTCCCGCTTGGGGTAGTACGAATCTACCTTGCATACATCACATCTGTTGGCAACGAATATTACACTAAATGATGAGCATGCTTAAATTAGGCGTTTAGCGAAGTGGCAGTTTGCAGAATTTTTTTTTGCAATTTGACGGGATTTCCTGAAATGTAGTCGGTATACAAATAATCAATACACAATTTGTCGGTCAGTTCGTGAAATGACGGGTTTCCCTAAAAGCCTACGACTACGCCTATAGAGGTCCAAGACTTCAATTTACCGAGGCGACAAAAAAAAGCTTCTTACGACGCTGTAAAGTTAATAGTACCTTAACCCCTTGTGGGACAGGCCTAGTTGACGTTTGGTAAGCATACGAAAGATTTAGGATGACTCAAGTTTCTGGAATACATATCCTGTTCATTCAGTCAGTTTCTGCGGTCAGCGTCAAAAGGCTGCGGCTTTTTCTTACACAGCACACTACAGGATAGTAATGAATAAGTAAAAAGTAAAGCATTTCCCTTTACGTTCCGAATCGGAGCATGGAGCAGGGGCATAGTGACGTAGATAGCTTTCAATTTAGAGAGGGCATATGTTACCGGCACTACATTTTTGTTCTTAATGTGTACTCGGGGAAGAATTTGAACCCCTCATCTCTTGAATGAAAATCAACGCACAGACCTACCACAACTGAATTGAATATTTCGAAAAAGGGGTATCTGCGATATGTTAACAAAAATTTCTTACCCATAATCACAATATGAAAAAATCGGAGGTTTCTAGAGCAAACAGCTAAATTGCTATTTTTGCATCAGGATTCGTGATTTTCTAACTAAAGCAAAGTCATCTCGTTGTGGTAAATATTTCAAGGAAATAAAACATTTTTTTTTGCAGAAGATGTGAAATTTCGTGATTTAAGGATACTCCCTTTTCGTAATACTATACAATGATTGAACGATTTATAGTTTAGAACTGTCATTGAAATGTCCTGTCCTTTTAGATGAAAATTGAGAAATATCAAACCATCTGCTAATGAGTTAGCTGATGGGATTTTCCAATATATGTTCGAAGCATTCAACGAGAAGGACTAGCTGATGAAATATTCGATGAGTTTCATCAATAACTAATTATATGGTTGGTTGATGATATTAAGTGCGTTTTTTCAACAGCCATACAGAGCAGAGCAGGTTAAGACTATACAATTACACTAACAATTTGATCTGAGCTGCTCTGGATAATACGTCAGTGCAAAAATGCTGCTCCGTTAAGTAGTCTGCATTTTGAAATGCAGGCGGCGCAAGTGTCAAAGTTTTCGAGCAGTTTCAGTTTACTCAATTGTCCCAGCCCCTTGTGGGGCATAGCGCGTCAACTGTTCTATGTGGTCCAGTTGACGTTTCGTTGGCATAAACTAGTTTCGGAGAATGCAGTTGCCAGCATGCACCTCCTAGTTTCAGTTTGGAAAGCAGATAAAATTTATTTCCTGTCAATAAAATGTTCGCTTTCTGTAATGATATGGAATAGTAAATCTACAAAATAATTTTGCTGCCTAAAGGAAATTTGTCCGATTGTATCTGTACCAAGGATTTAAGTTTTCTCTTGAAATTTGAGTAGGCATTTGAATTCTAATTAAACCAAGACACACTCCCAACAAAGACATGCCCGTTTTCGTGTTCGTTACCCTAATTTGCTCTCGATCGTTTTTTTGCCGCTTAACCTGCTCTATTCTGCTCTGTGCGAAATAACGAAGCTATTCTTGATGATTTTAAGCTTCAAAATCGTCGGTGAACTTAAAAGATCAAATTTATCAAGGGACTAACCCGGAACACACCAATAAGGCCCGAAATTGACCAATTTTTGTCGTGGAGGAGTAGGGAGAGTAGGAAAACCATATTGTCATTGCATAATTACTGATACTAACCTTGTACCTATGTATGTTCGAGTCTTGAGAATCGAATTGAGTGGAGTGGGCCACTGCCAACCTAAGCTGCTCGCAATGAATGAGTCACAGCGTTTTATTTCGCATTAACGCCATCCAACCCTTGGTCCTTGGCTTCGTCCACACGATTAACTCATCAGGTTCTGCCTTCATTCATCGGGGAAGAAGTGAAATTCGTGGCGGTTTATGAGACCGCGCACACAGCAGACTAAACTATTTAGTTATCGCTGTGTGTGAGGCCTCATACACCACCGTGTGTTCTATTTTTCTGACTAAACTATTTAGTTTTTCTGCGTACTAAAAAGTATACCGTGTGCGTGGGCTCTTAATGTTTCATGGGATTGTCAAATCCATAAAATCTCTAGCAGTCTTTTGTGTTTAGCATAGAAATTCAGTATAATTTTATTTTCAGGCAGAAGCTTTAGTTTGACTCATTTTTTTCGTTTGTTAACAGCATTGTCTATTAGAAGATACGACTTCTGCAAAATCAAACACATTGGTCCTTACGTTTCTGGCTCCAAGTAATATAAATCTGGAACGCTCAGTTTTCCGTATCTACACTTACTGGCAGGAGATTACAACATTTACAAAACTGAAATCGGATTGAATTACCATTAAGTCCAAGTAGCACAAATTAAATTATCAAGTTTGCCGTGTGCACATAAAGTCGGATATTTAAAAGTTTCGGTTACTGCAGAAATTGAGGTGACGACCAAAATTCAATTGCTCTTTAAAAAAAACTAGTTTCAATCGTTCAAAGAACTCAAATAAATCTATCCCATCATCTTCCCACAATTATTAGCACCGCATCTCCATTTGCCGATCAGTCCTTAATTTTCCTTACGGTTTACATGTACTTCCTTATGAAAGGAAATCTGAATCTAAAATCTAATCCTGTATATATCGATCATAAATCGTTAATACACGGATTTACGGTTGTCGCAATCGTCCGATTTGTAAACCTTAACCGATGCGGAAATGCTACTGTACAGTATTCACTTTTTGTCGCCTTCACCAAAAGATATCCGTTTAGCTGCCATTGTACCTAACATCCTTAACAATAAAATTATGAAAAATGGAAATTTTATGGTAATCATAACACAAAATCCATTGGTCAAATATGATTTGTAAGAAATCCCAAAATCCGTTATACAATTCAATGTTAACGTTTTACTTGAAGGAAAATCATCTCCCTGTTTTTGTTCGGAACATTTGGCAAGGATTTGATGCTTCTTAAGAAGATCTTTTTTTTTTCATTTTACCACCAGACTTTGAAACGTGCGGTAAATTGAGATGTAAATGACAATGATGACCACAAAATGATTTTTTAGTTGGACATCAGTTTCTTACAATCGTATGTGTCGGTGGATGGCAAAAAGAGGCCTAGCCGTGACCAAAAAAGGAACAATTGTTGGTCAGAGCTACTATACTCTTTTCGTTTCTCTATTTGTTTCCAATGGGATGAAAAGAAAGTATTTTTGCTGAGTCAAGGGTTATAGTCTACTGTATTGAGAAATTCAAAGAGAGCAGTCAAATATCATTAGAATCGTGTATAACGTAATTTTTTGGCATGGGATGCAAGGGAAACTCTTAGTTCTGGGAATAACGCCTTTAGGGATTTACTAGGCTTTGAAATTTAGCGATGATGTGATTGTTATTTTGGAATGTGACATTTGCAGCGTTTGCAAGGATGCTCTTTAAATGCATTTCTTCTTTTTCTTACAAGAATATATATCCTTTTTGAATATGACATCTGTAAGTCGTGCTTGATCCTGGTCACCGCTCTACAATGCTACATCTAGAGAGACGGAGGTTCAATCCTCGACGTGCTAAAAAAACTTAATTTGGGTACTACAAGAACTCCCACGCTGTACTGTAGATAGATATGTATGTATACGAGATAAACTGCCCTACTCTTCGAGATGCTTAACCATTCCTCTCCAACCAATCTTTACCCTTACAGAAATGGTTAAACTACAATCTACAAATATGCAAAAATATTAAATATTGGCCCGCCAAGGTTATCCCTGTTTTCCCAATAAAACTTCGGCACGTAAGGGTGAACTGTCGCTTGCAAGGATTTTTTTTTATATATTGTCCCAGATTACGGTGGAACGAGAAAAAATGAATTTCCATCTTTATGCTTCTACCTTCCCCTCCCTTGACAAGCAGACATTTCATTCGTATCGTTCGCGGAGCCATGGTTGTTCGATTGTTAGTAAAAGTAGTTAGACAAATTTGTTCAAAAATTTATCTAAAACCTAACCAAAAATCTGGGTCCTTAAATTGTCGAAATTGGAACGAAAACCCATTTGTGAGTATTTTTAGTAGGTCTGCTGAGAACTTAGATGATACGCTTGTTCAATAAACAGCACTATTCCAGAGGAAAATAATAATCAGTACCTGCTAAAATATTCTCATCCTTTTTCAGAACTTCACACTTGATAAAATTCTTATGCAACAATGTGCAGTGTTTATCCAAGTGCTAAGCTATTAAGACTGCATGCAATCCTGAACAAACATACGTAAATAAGTACTGATTAGTAAATTTATGTATCCTGCCATAAAATTTTTTATAGAGTACTTATATATTGATTTTGTAACAAGGAAAAAATTTAACACCTAAAATGATACTCAGTACTCGTAGGTAGGGAAATGATCAGGCTCATCTGCTGAGTCAATTTAGTCTGTCTTTAGTGAAGTACAAGTGCAAAACGTGTAATTTAGCAATCTCCTCAGTTCTGCTGTTTTAAATAATCTTCGAAAATAATCTATATAGGGGCGCGAACTGCAGAGACCGTGTTTCGAGTAGGAAAAAATGCCCGGTGCGTTACCGAGCTTAGCTACAGACGCATACTAAGTTGGTGTGCAGAATGAAACCAAGTGTCACAAACAATTCCAATCTATATACATAAATTTATTGGATTGTCCTTCAAATCCAAAATGGTGAATATATCATTTGTGGAGGAAATATTGCCATGTTCAGATACACCCTCATATATTCGACCCAATGGACTATTCTTGTCCACGGTTGCACCCTTAAATGTTCATATGACGCCATAGAATTGTGCAACACAACCAATGAGGATGGCATGTACAATCCTGTGACCTGCTCCTTTTGTTGCAAGTTAACATAGGGATTCGTAGCGTGCCTGTTCAATATAGGCGGTATATTTGAATAGTGGCTACCTATTGGCTTTTCAAGTACAATAGAGACTTGTGGAATATAGGACGAATCATCGTCATCTTGTGGCGCAACGGCCGGGCCCATTGGTCGTCGTCGGATCATGGTCTTAATTGTGTAAGGCAAAAAATATTTTAAATGCAACATATGAGTGCATAAATTTGATGGAAATTGATTCCTTACCGTTGGTTGATTAGTTGATAGGGTATATACATATATAGCCGCAGGCTAGCTTGTTTTTTTCTTTAAAAGATATAATTTAATTTGTTCCAGAGATTTTGCAGCGAGGACTCTGGAAGTGAATTAGACAATTTTTGTTTTATTTAGCCTGGCTTCACATGATGAGTCCATGAGTGGTAAGTTCTCCAAGCCTTTAGCATAGCCCTGAACTCATCGTCGGTAAAGGGTTCAATTAACGCTTTCAGACAATTTGTAACGGATGGTCTGGTGGACATCCGGAGATGCCCGTGGGGACGGAGCCTTAGATAGCATAATGACCGTGAAGGTCGGGCCGTGCCATCTGGCGAAGATAAAGGCCCCTCAACGAGCTAAGCAGCGGCCTATGCTTGCTATAGCTCAGTTCGAGAGATGTGGGCGGGATGTTCGCCGCTCGTTGCCCCTGTCTTTTACGTATTAACAAAAATTCATAGGTCTGGGGAAGACAAGACAAACAGTGGAGGTAAAAATGGGGAATAAAAAAAAATAGTCGATAAGGATGGAATGGTTGGCAGACGGATCAGACGCCCACGCGGTCGCATCTGGGTCCGGGTGTAATGGGACCCTCGGCCTCTGGTTTCGTACCACCAACAGATCACTACTCATCAGGTGCTGCTTCGATCTGCCGATGGGAGCAGCACTACCAGACCATAATATGCTCATTACAGGTGGTTCATTACAAATTGCTATTGATAAAAATTCATAGGCCTAGGGAAGACAACGCAAACATGGGACGCCAAAATGGGGAATAAAAAAAAATGGGGCGATAAGGATGGAATGGTTGGCGGATGGCGCAGGTGACCTCGGGCTCGTATCGGGGTCCGCGTGTAATGGGACCCTCGGCCTCTGGTTTCCTACCACCGACAGATCATCAGGTACTGCTTCCGATATGCCAGTGGAAGCAGCACAATCAGACCAGAATATGGTTCATTACAACTCTTGCCCACCGTTGTCGTTTGGCGGAATGCACTCGTCTCAGGGGAAAGTGAAAACATCAGCTAGTGTAGCAATCAGCGGGACCCTCAGAACGACCCCGCCCGATGCGTTAGATATTACACTCAACCTGCTTACCTTATATATTCTCGCTGAACGGATGGCTGCGAGTACGGTTGTCCGCCTTATTGCGAGACAGGTCGGTGGAAGACATTAATCATTGGGCGCTCGATTCTAAACAATCGAGATACCTCTGCAAGGACGGATTATACTACGCCAAAATATTTATTTGGTAAGAGCTTCACAAGCCTGATACCACAACGAGCGCACTACGTTGATCGATGTGCTTCTACACAGATGTTTTCAGGACTAATTCTGGCATAAAAGCTGGCATTCATGCCAACAGGCTTCATTTAAACTTATCGGTTAGACTTCCTCCTGTTAGAACTCGTGGCGATTCGGTAAGTTTTGACCTGGCTGGGACGTCATGTCATTATTTTTACGGATAGCCAAGCTGCGTTAGAGTCCGTAATTAACATTTAAGGAGCGATGCTGGATTATCGCGAATCTCTTTTGGAAATGGGAAATTTCTTACATTCCGGGCCTTTGTGGTTTCGTCGGAAATTGCAGAGTGAGCTAGCTCCTCGGGTGACAACGGAAATTTTACCTGAGAATCAACGTATACTTATACCAATACTGGTATGCCCATGGACTTATGCAAGCATGCCATTAGGCTGCGAGTAGCAAGGTTAACTCAAGATTGTTAAATGGAAGTACTTGCTATAGAACAAAGATGATGTGGTCAAGGCTGGACATTCACCGTTCTACTAGATTGCCGTCGTTGAAAAGGTAACATATTGATGCGGTCGTGGGCGTTGTCACTGCACATTCTCCAATCGAGGAGCACAGCAGAAAGATACGGCTTCCCTATAATGACTTCTGCAGAAGTCGTGGCAACGAGGAGGAAGAGGAGAGCACATTCCATCTTCTCTGTGGATGTCCAGGGTTGATAAGTACGAGGAGGCCAATTCTTGGTGCGCTCGGTGGCCGTGATCGTTCGGTCACCGCTCTACGATACTAATCTAGAGCTCGGAGATCAAATCTCGGCGCGATCATAAACTGCCTGTGAGTACTAATAGAACTCTCACAGTGCTCCGGGCTTGTCAGAATAAAGACGGCGCGGATAGGGGGTGCATGCTAGCAACTGCACTTCCGAAAAGTAGATATGCTATTGAAACGTCAACAAGGTATAGAAATGCTAGAGCTGTTGACGCGCCCATGCCCCTGGAGGGGTCAACGCAATTAGAGAGAGACTTATTAGCCGAGCTGGTAGACTTTGGAAAACGTTCATATTGTCCAGCTCCAAGGTTTTATTGTGTGCTCAGGCTGGTTCGAGACATAGGATGGCCGGGATAACTTATCCCGTGTGGTATCACAAAGAACCCAGTCGTGGTCTATGTGTGCCGTGGTTAGGTTAACCTAACCTTACCTTGATATCCTCAAAGAAAACATCATAAGCAAGAAAATTATCAAGTTTCATATCAATCGCATAATATTTACCGTAATTATGTGCATTCGAAGGTAAGCATTTTCCGTCAGACATGCTCATACTAAGCCCATTAAGGTAAGTCGACATTTTGTGGAATCGGCCTGGATGTTACTAATTCAGGTCGAGCCGATTTGAAGCTGCCGGGCTACTGGCATAGGACCTTACCATATTCCTTAATATATTTTAACAGCATCAGATTCAAAAGCTAAAGGAGGCTTTGCTGAACATGTACATGTACATATGTACTTGAAAGTGGAGATCTGAAGCCAATATTTTAAGCAATGAAACGAAGTAATGTTCAGTTTTTTCCTTATTAAAGTTCTAACCATACCACATTTCAAAATAATCTTAAATATTTTCACACATATACTAAAGACTTCACCAAAACCTTCGATATTAAGAGCAAAATCTGAACCTTCGTCAGAGAACTCCTGCTTCCAACGGGAACCATCTGCCCTCTGACAATCCAGGAACCCTCAAAAGGTAAGCTGTGGCGCGTGCATGGTTATCATATCAAATCTTCTATTGTTGTCAGGTGCAAACGTTGATTTTATGTGATTCCCGAATAGGCGTCAATAACCCGATACCTCAACCACAATAATTAAGTTTGCATTTATTAAAAAAGAAGCACTTATCGAAGCCCTAAATTGCATTCTCCGTGGTAAGGTGAAAGTGAAGAACTCTCATTTAAATATTTTCTGGATATGAACATAATTACTTGTTAGCTATGCAATTACTCAATTCCCGGGTCATAAGCTATTTGTAATCCAAAGGTCTTAAGTGAATTTACAGCATACCACATTCTAGGGTTTGATAATATCGCTCCGGACGCAACCTGATTGAGTAATTTGTTTGTGACTTCTTGCGCTAATGACCTGAAACGAAATTACTCGGGTAGAAGCACTCGTCCAGTTATTTCGAGCATATTGATCGCATTACAATATGTACGCGATGACACTTGGAACGCAAACGCATTGATCCATTTACGTTAGGTGCCTTACATTTGAATCCTTGCAATCTTCGGATGAATAATGATCGTATGGGAGAAATTCAATTAATCACTTTCATCTTGACCGGAAGATGAGATCATTAGGACCACAGTCAGTCCGTATCATCTTGACGTCAACTAACATAACACACGTTGACCATAGAAAAGAAAGTCAAACGACAGACATATGAGCGCAAGGATCACTTGAGTAGAAAGGACACATGCAAATGTGAAAACAAATTGGCGTCTGTTTGAGGATTTTTATGGAAAAGGGCTGCTGATGCTGAGGCTGTGATGAAAGAGGCACGTGGTGCGTGGTCTGCTCAATTAGAAATCCAATGAATATCATATTGTGGAGATTCGTAGATTTGTTTTCTTAGGAGACCAGTCGTCCTCGACAATACAGTGTGCATATGAAGAATGACAATGTCAATAAAAATAGTGGTAGATGTTGAATGTTTGGACAAAATGTTCAATGGAAATGTATTGTTGATTTTGCCCAAGTGGTTACATGAATGTGACTGAATCCTTTGGGATTGACCTAACATTCGGTTTCCTCCTCCGCGTTCAATAATGCGCATTGTCCTTTCTCTAATTTCAGATGAATGCAACAATATGGAACGGGGAACTAATTGACTTGTATTGCTGTATCAAGATGTTTCACAAACGGAAGAAGGCTCGATTTTTTTTTGTGAGAGCCCCTCTTATAATGTACTCTCTGGATTACTCGAATAAAGATTGCCGGGTTCGAGAAACGAATGTAATCATCGAAATCTAGCTTTAACTAGCTAGTGTTATGTGACGAAGCTAAGTTCGTATCCTACACTGATGAGATGTACAGATTTGCCTCGAAACCGCGGCTAACATAAAAAAGCTTCGGAAAATCCCAACACAATCAGAGAGATTCATTTCTAAAATAAGACAATTTTTCTTAAGAAAAAAATGATCCAGTAGTGATAGTATATCACACTTTCGTCCTAATTCGTAAGTAAAGTGCAAATTCAGTCAACATATGGGTGCTCTTTAGTACCCTTCGCGTCGTCGGTCGCATCTTATTATGATTACCTGTAAGGGAACCGTGAATGTAAAAACCAGTAAAAACATTTGAAGTTGGTGTACAATGAGCTACATTATTAGGAAAAGGGATAATATGGAAAGGAATGTCTGCAACTGGTGCAGATATACATAGTTATAATCAACTGCGAAGCATTTATGAAACATGTGCTCCGCATGGGCTGTGATAGATAGTCTTGAACTGAGCTAGTGAACGAATTTTCGCGTAAAATTCGCCTTTATAAGGCGATTTCTCTACGTATAGCTACAGTTTCGAAAAGGATAACTAAATTCAATCAGCGACCCCACTTTCGAGGGGAAAGATCTCCTCTATATTTCACCTCGTGGGCGCCCTCTGGAACGGCTAAACAAGTCATCCAAATTTTGAAGTGCAACACATTTTGTAGATTTACATAACGATGATCATCCTGAATGGCCAATAACACCAGCGTGTCTCAGGAAATAGGTAAACGAATAGGAGTTGCAGCATAGTTGTGAGAACACAAACACATCACACCCAGATGAAAGATCATCAGAGCAACGCGCGATCAAAAACTTTATTGGAGAGCTATCACTGCGTTTTATAAAAAATAGCTCCCGGCGACTCTTAGGACACCTAAGGTAGCAACCCTTTCTCTATGTTTGGGTATGTAGGCTTGTCACCTGCGTACCTGAAACAATTTTACACTGGAAAAATTAAACGAGTTTCGAATACCACGGACAGTAACGACTTTTGGTTACAAACAACTGACCACGATCGGTTTTTGGAACTTTCCAATGATGTGGGGCGAGTGCAGTAGTGCAAGGCTCACTGAAGTCGAACGGGAAATGACCACATATAATATTTATATATAAGGACTGAGCGAAACAAGATGGGTTGGATCGGGATCGACTTTATCGCCAAGCTCCGAAACAGTGCTGCTCTACTCTGGGACTGAAAACATTACCGCTCCTAGAATGGCAGTCGTCGGAAGTCTGTTGACCAAGGATACACGCCGATCTTTAACGGATTGGAAGCCCAATTCCGAAAGTATCATTACAGCCAAATTCAAAATCCAGAACCAATGCAAGTCGCCGCGTAAGACGACCTAGAAACACCTGGAGGAGATCAATTGAAGTCGAGGGTAACTCAATAGCCAAAGTGTGGGGCCAGTTGAAGGCGGTGGCGAATAGGACGAGGTTGAAAGTCGATGTGGTTAAAGCCCTATGCCCCACAAAGCGTTAAAAGGAACCAGAGAGATAGAGATCGACCCCGCTTTCGGCATCATTCACTTATTAATAGCCTTGACCACTTCAGGGGCGTAGACGCGTCAACGTCTCTAGCATTTCCTTTCCTTGTTGACGTTTCGATAGCACTTTTCGGAAGTGCAGTTGCTAGCAGGCGGTCAAGACCCGACGTTGGGCTCTCGCCCCACGATGATGATGATGAGTTGCTAGCATGCACCTCCTATCCGCGCCGTCTTTATACTGACAAGATCGGAGCACTGTGAGAGTCCTGTTAGTACCCACAGGCAGCTTTTGACCGCACCGAGATTTGAACTCCGAGCTCTGTCTACATTAGTATCGCAGAGCGGTGACCGAACGACCACGGCCACCAAGCGCGACACTCTGGCTTCTCTTCAATGTCGAATAAATCTTTCGCTTTTTATCATTTACTTGACATCTATTTTAAACTAGTAGCTAAAGCTAGCATCATATTTCTTAACTATGTATAACAGACAGACACGGCAAGTAAGAAAAGTAAATGTAAACTAAATATAGTCTATTAACACCTTTCACGATGTAACGTTTACCGAAATCTGCTTCAGTAGCGAACATGCTGGAAAAAGTATGACTTAGTGAGCGAAACTTCAAACTTGGCCACACTTTTCACAACTAAAATGAAATTCTTGGTTTCCATACAAACCATGAAAAATGTTCCATGAAATCCGGCGCTTCCGCTATTATTTGTGCATCAAAATCGAATGACATTTGAACAATATCTTTACAATTGCAAACTCAGGTGTTTTAAGATTTCAAAAACCGATCAATCATTTTTTATGGTGGTCAGTTACATCTTTTTACACCTTATCTCTTCATTTTCTTTGAGTTACTCGTTTTTTTTATAGACTTATATATTTTGTTTCCTTTCATTGTCTTCCCCTTTGGACAATAACAACCAGCAGAATAGGATAATTTGCGAGAAGAAAGGCATTTCGTCTACCCTGAAAGAAAGGATACAATGGAAGATGGCGAAAATTGTGATGTGCGGTCAATAATCGCATCGCATATTTCTTTGTTACCCATTGTTGGATTCTTGTCTTGTCTTTGTCATATTCAATATGGACCAAAAGGATTCGTCATAACACGTCACCGTATGGCTAAAGAAAAGGGGAAGATGTTTCTCAGGAAAATTGCTTGCTTATTTCTTTATCGAACCAATAATCAATGTTCAGTCCTCGCAGTAGGTGGACATATGGCACGTCCTATATGTCTAGTGGAGATTTTCGATAAGGATGTACTGCTCAATGTTTACTTATGGACTAGTTAGTGTCCGTTCTTCTCAAATTAAGAGATTAACGTTTTTCGATTTTGAGGATGGTGTATTGTATTTTTGTTGGAATTGGCTTAGATTTGTATATTTGGACCGGGGTGTCACAGCTGTCAATTATTTTACACCAATAGTTAACGAAAATTTTTCAAAATTTGTTTAGTGATCCGTGACACTGTGAGATATTTTTAAAGCTAATCTTTTCCTGCAATATTGAATATGTGAAATAGTTTTGGTTGGGAGTGATACCACACATTATGGGCCGTTTTCACAAGGTCTGGTTAAAGTTTATCCTTTAGATAAATCCTAAACAGCACCCGCCCTCCACGATTTACGACGCTTTTGAAAAGACCCGGTGCGTTACCGAGCTAAGCTACAGACACATACTAAATTAGTGTGTAGAATGAAACCAAGTGTCACAAAAATTCTAATTTTCACTGAAATAATTCGCACTTGCACATTGCAAGAACATTGAATACATAAAGACGCTTTTACGATTTACAACAGCGAGCATGAATCCATTAATTAAATTGGTTGCAAAGAACAGAGTTTGTAATGAACCATATTCTGGCCTGGTTGTGCTGCTCCCACAGGCAGATCGAAGCAGCACCTGATGAGTAAGGATCTGTCGGTGGTACGAAACCAGAGGTCAAGGGTCCCATTACACCTGGACCCCAATACGAGCGCGAGGGCAAGCGAGCCATCTGCCAACCATTCCATCCTTATCGCCTCATTTCTTTTATTCCCCATTTTGACCTCCCTTGTTTGTGTTGTCTTCCTTAGGCCTATGAATTTTTGTTAATACGTAAAGGACAGGGGCAACGAGCGGCGAAAACCCCGCCCACGTCTCCCGAACTGAGCTACAGCAAGCATAGGCCGCTGCTTAGCTCGTTGAGGAGCCTTTTTCTTCGCCAGATGGCACAGCCCGACCTTCACGGTCAATTAAGCTACCTTAGGCTCCGTCCCCACGGGCATCTTCGGATGCCCACGAAACCGTCCGTTACAAGTTCTAGAAATTCATTCGATGGAAGCGAATTTGAAACAAACGGCACAGAAGTGGAAAACCAAACCAGTAAATATGGGTATCTCCTGATTCGAGGTGATCGGACCAAAGCACAGGAGTACTATTGAGGAAATTTTGAGTCTTTTGGTCCGGACCGATGGCATTTTGAGTCTTTTAGTGAGGGAAAAGGACATTCTTGACAATGAAGTTACATCTAAGCAAGATGGGTATCATATGATTGGAGTCCATGAGGCGAATGCCAGTCTTTTATAATACCATATAACCCTAATACATGTGAAACTAGCTGTCTGGAGTACATAAGAAAGGATACAAATTACATCAGTATTTGAGAAAGTCTGGAAATCAGCAAAATACGGAAAACCCAGCCGTTGAATTAGGACGAAGGTAATTGTTCATCAAAACTTTCTTATGTATTGTATTTTAATACAGGTAGCTAGTTTAGAATGTATTAGGGTGATAGGGTTTTAAGAAAGAGTTAAGTAATGGTTAGTAATAATGTAGTAGGTTAGATATGTAATATTTCAGCTGCGTCATTTATGAATGTTCAGTGTCACGAACTAACGGAGTCCTAACGGAGATTCTACAATCAGCCTACATAGTGCAAACATGGTACAATGGGAACCGCCTAAGAGTCAATCAGGACAATGCAATTTTCATTCCATTCCCAAGGAAAAGAAGTATCAGTGTGATGAGACTAATGAGGTGTCCCACCATGTACTGGCAGGTACTCCTGGCAGATTCCGCGAAATACCTCGGACGGACTACCTGATTTTTTTTTTTTATTAGACCTTATTGGGTCTGTAGACAATTCGTGGGGAAAACCTGTGGAACTAGACCTTGAAGAGCTTTATGGATCTGCAAGGCGATCGACATTCTCATAATCGATTATGGAGCTATCATTTGCTGGAAAAAAGATTTTGTACCAGGGAGGGTAAAGTTACACTAAGTAAGTAAAATTCAAATTCTAGCAAGCCTCACATTAACGGGTGCTATTCGTAGTTGCCCTATTGCTGCTCTTGAAGCATTACTTGACCTTCCGCCGCTTCATACACATCCAACTAAAGGCAGAGGCAAAACCAGCAGTAGCCAAACTTAAATACCATCGAACCTCATTAAAGTTGAACTAAGAAGAGGAAAAATGGCTCCACGAAGACAATGAGCTGAGTTTGCCATCTGACCATTTATCAGATGAGTAACGCTACAACCGTCTCTTCTCTACCGAAATCTGGAATGGAATATGAGGCTTTCGTCACTCCCTCCGAATACAGTAAAGTGGCTCTAAACTGATGAGGGTACATGCATTGTGGGCTCCTCAAAAGTATTATCTATTTCATGTGGAAGTACCCAACGATCTTTTTGGCCGACAAATAGGACTTGTGCCAATGCATCTATTGAAGCTTGTTATCGTAGGAGAAATATTGCAATTCTCAGAAACTCAAGGCTATCCATAAGCCCTTGTTTATTTAAAAAATTAGTACCTAACTGCTAGGATGCTTTGCAGAGACTCAGTTTTTTCAATAAAGTCACCATATACTGGTTCCATGGCTATGTCGGTATCTTGGGAAAGACAGCATCTGAAACCCCGTTCATTGGCCCAGAACAATTAGTGGTATCCCTTTATGAAGGGTCTCACTTGCTTTAATATGACGGTCAACGATATTAAAGCGATTAGACACCATCGCGTACTGCGTACTGTACACCCCGGCCTAAGACAGTCTAAATTGATCATACCAGGTCACTCACTCAAGCGCACCCTAGAATTGTAGAAATCATTTGCAGCCTTCTCACAGGGAATCACGCCCCTTACCCTCTCGTCAGGCCTGGTTTTAGCTTAACTTGTAGGGTTCCTTTAACAAAATATGAAAGGGGATGGAGTGGTTTCTCCGAATCTAATATCACAGTCACCTTCCTATTGTTCTGAAATTCCTATGTTCAAAATTGAACCTATTTTAGACCAGAGCTAAATTTCAGCTAAATTTGAAAGCGGATAAGGTTTGTTTTCCACATATCATTTGGGCAGTCCCTTGCTCTTGTTCTGAAGGACCAATTTTGATGAAATTTTTAAGACTTACATGAGATTTGGAAAACAACCCCCATTCCCTTACTACACATCTAAAAAAATACTGTAACTATGGTTTGCCTTTAAGTGAGTGGAAAATGGGGATGGGCGTGGTTTTTGAAGATCTCAAAATTTCTCGGCCGTCTTTAGGTCGACTGAAGGTGTGTGGTCAAATATGATTATCTTCAGTTGAATTGAAAGTGAAAAGCCGCTTTTGAATCGTAAAAAGGCGAAGTCTTTGAGATTACCATCAGTCTACAGATTCTCGAGAGCGCTTCAAATTATCATCAGTCATTCCTACAGATTCACAATTACCGTCAGTTATTCCTTCAGATTTTTCGTCAGCTTTTCATCCATGGTTATGGTTACTTTACAAGATTCTCGTCCTTTTTATCTTTTAGACGTTTTTTCAGTTCAACTAGTGCATGGGCCATGAGCTTATCATCAGTTTTTTTCTGTAGAATATTGTCAGTTAAACCAATAGTGAATATGCTCCTTGAGAAGAGCATAACAAATACATGCATAAGATAATTTAATTTCCATAAAATTTAAAATACAAAGCATTCAATTTGACTAACTTACATTAGGCTCAAAGTAGCGGTAAAACTACTTGATCTGGCAGATTATTTGATCAGACACGTTACATTTGTGTGTGTATTTGACAATTTTCGATGAGCAGGTATGGCCAGATCAAGTGGTTTGGTCCCTAGTGTGAACCTAATAATAATTGCATCCACAAATATTAACTCTCTGGTCCGGTTTATGGCACGGCGGCATCTTCGGACCTTATTTCTTTCGAAATGAGGAAGGAGACACCGTTACCGTCAATGGTTCTCGGTATAGAACGGTGTTAACCAGAGCTCGACAACATCGATATATCCGAGCTATGGTTCCAACAAAGTGGCGCTACATACCATACAAGCGACGCAACGCTCGAAGTTGTGAAGGGGGAATTTGGCGACTGGGTCATCTCACGGCGAGCGTTCATTAATTAGCGGCCGCGATCATGTGACTTAACACCCCTCGATTATTTTCTCTGGAGCTATGTACGTCAAGTCCTTAGTCTACGCTAACAAGCCAATCACTTTGGACGAGCTCGAGGCCTACATTCGAGACGATATTGCCGGAATAACGCCGCAGTTATTGGACCGGCCGCTTGAAGCATTGCCGGCGAAGCTGAGGCGGCCATTTGGATGACGTGCAATTCCATAAAAGAAAATATACTTAAAATATATATACAAAAAAAAACGAGTTGCAAATTTAATCCCATTTCATGCTCGCCATTTTGTTCTTCTCTATCCTTACATACTCGTACACTATTATGAAGTAGTACATCCCCACATGGCATTCTACCAAACCATTGCGTGTTGTTCCTATTAAACCCAATCGTCATATTGAAGGGTGGAGTCATGTTTGGGCAATTGTTCCGAGGGTTACATATTCCTGAAACCCTCAATATTCTGTCTCATTTAGTGACGACATACAGAAATGGTTCAATTAAATCGGAGAACCCCTTCATAATGCGTGCCTATAACCAACCTACTCGTATGTACGACTTACTAACCGAAATGCAATAAAAGGCTCTTCCTTGTGGTCACTAAATTAAACCCTTCTACGAGTATTTCTCTCACGCGCTCCTGCATTAATGGAAATGTTGCTAGGAAATATTTTCCGGGGTTCATCTCGGATTTTTCCTTGATTGAGACCGAAAATGACAATAAATGCGGGGGTGACGGATGCATATGTGCAACAAACGGTATATTCAATCAGCCGTAACCCTTCCGCATTACTTCATATTGTTCGAATGTGGATATAACGTGGCCCTGGTGCACATGTTGACGAACAAGAAGATGACAGCGCAAAATTCGGAGGATAAAATGGAAAAAAAGGGTTCCGCATTGAACAAACATATAGAGAAACTGTCATCATCGTTCAGGAAGCTGTGATTGAAGTGAGGGAATCTTCATTGAACGGGGATACATGCGGTTAGGGATGAAAGGATGAACAGCTGTACACGGAACAATTTGAAATGACGATTAATATACTCGTAGTGGTCAGTTAACTGTATATAAGGAATGTTTTGCGGAGGATATGGTTTTGCTATTTAAAAAGGGAAAGTCGACATATTTTCAAAAATTGTTTGCTGAAACTGTTTTTACTCCGTTCGTGTTTGAGTACGTTATGCAAACACTGTTTTGCACTGGCAGCGACATTGCGGTTTTAAGAAAAGACTAAAGCGGCGCTATACTTCAGATGTAAATGTTTAAATAATTGTCTAGACTCAAGGAAGTTGTACCTTAGGTTAGTCAATACACATCAGTATGAATGCACTTTGGCACAAATCCTCTTCAAATTTATGCAAATAAAACATGACTAAGGTACTAACAGGTTACCTTTAGGAGTAGATTGTAGATTTATCCTGAAAACACATATTAGTAAAAGTAGCTGTTCGCGGCTGCTGATTTGGGTGTGCCTCGATTTCCGAAAGAATAAAGTGAATGGTTGTTTCTTTGAGGGGACAATACCGAGACGTTTTGTGAGTGCATTTGTCGTTTGAAATGGCAATTAAACCATGTTCAGTACGCCCAACCCCGTGACCCAATTGAGATGGTTTTTTAATGATTGAATGACCAAAGCCGTCCCTTCTAAGGGACGAGACCGAAACGTTTTTGAGAGCATTTGTCGTTTAAAATGACTACAAAGCCGCATTCAGTACATCCCTAAACTGGAGAACTACTCGTAGCTCTTTTTGTTTGAATCCATTATATTCATTCGTTCATTCATTCACTCACGGTCCCTAAGTGTCACCACACACTGTTGAACTCCAACTCGAACACGAACCTAGTACAAATGTCCTGACACACTTACACACTTCACATAAACTTGAAGAAAACCGGTCCACTTGCATCATGTTTGAGTTCGAGTTGGAGTTCGACAGTGTTTAGTGACACTAAGGCGGAAATTCCTTGAGTGTGGGTCTCAGCTTCAGCTAAGAAACTAACACCCACACACGGGGATTGGTAGCTCCTAAAGCGGAAATTCGTTGTTTTCTAAGTAAAGAAAGAATTCGATAAACTACAATATTTTTTCACAATTTCATATATGTACTTTATTTCAATTCCCCGTATATTTCACCGTGAAAAAAAAATCATCGTGGAATTAAAAAAAAAATCTAAATCTCAATATTAAATTGTGAAAATATATCCAAAATGTCGTTCATCAAACTCTCCATTTAAAATTAAAATAAATAAATAACTGGCGCAACAGTCCAATTTGAACCATGGCCTCGAGATGAATTAGCATCATCTCATTTTCTAGATCGTGACGATCTTGTACAGAGGTGTGTGATCAGATCAGCAGCACGCTCATGCGAGTTATTTACCCCATAAATGGGTACTCATTTAGCAGCTGAGTGGGCTCATAGTTCGACAAGTAAATCCCCTTTTATTTATCGAAAACTACCGCATTAAGTAGGAATCGAACCGGGACCCAGTGCGTAGAAGGCGAACGTGCTAACCATTGCGCCATCCAGACTACTAAAAAAAGCTCTCCATTTATTCGAATATAATCCCGGTGTGTAAAAAATCAGTTTCATAGATATTTTCCAAGAAAACGTTTTTTAATTTTCACGTTCAAGGTGAAGTGTACAGAGCTCTTAAGAACCAAGAAACCACACATAGTAAATTCCTAGTTCTTAAAACGGAAATATGTGGGATCAGACTACATTTCCGCTTCAAGTGGTAAGAACCTAACACCCACACACGGGCATTTGTAGGTCATAAAGCGGAAATTCCTTGAGTGCGGCCTCAGAGTGTTCCGCTTCAAGCGGTAAGACCCGAAAACCCACACACGGGCATTTGTAGTTCCTTAAGCGGAATTCATTCAGAGTGCATTCCCCTCATAGGGACGAGATAGATAAGGGTTTTTAGCAATTTAGTAACTAGAAAACCGTATCGATTTGGTTACTGGTTTGGAGACGTACTTAACATGATTTTATTGCCTCTCAAAAAAGTTTCATAAAACCAGTTTCATGAAACGAGTCCTTGGCGTTCGGCAGGGGGCCGAACTTCACCAAGCATAAACTAGTTTCGGAGAATGTAGTTGCCAGAATACACCTCCTGCTCTCCAATTTAGCCGCCTACCTGCGACAGGGGGAAGACAACACAAACATCCATGGCCACGAACGTCGTCGTGGACGGGGTTCGAACCCAAAACGATGGCAGCCAGACAAGAGACTGATGCCTCTAATCAGAGAGCTACCGGTCGCCCTACGGGTCAGATGCCAATCGACGAATTGAAACGCAGGCGAAAATGACAGTGGAGTCACACATTGCGGAAGAATGATAACTGTATTGCTTCACATGCCATGAAATGGAACCCCATTTCCATCCAAAGCCGACCAAGAGGATGTCCTAAAATCGCGTGGCGTCAATCTGTGGCAAAGGAGTATAAGGCTCTGGGGTAGTTGACGTGCTATGCCCCACTAGGGGTTAAGGCAAAGTAGTAATTCCAAGGCACTGACCGCTAAGACATATACTTTTGAAGATATCAGACAAATTAGTGCGTCATTTTGCTAAAAAAAATGGTTTCCATTAATAGCTTTTGTTGGCGGATTATCTCAACACACATTAAAGTACAAAAAATCATCAATTTTGCAGAACTTTTCATTTAAAAATCCCCGGCTCCTAGACAATAAATAATGCTCAGAAGAAAGAAAACACATACTCGTATGTCATTAAAATTTATAATTACAAACAGAGCGCAGTTATGGTCAAAATGACACGGTCATGACTTTTGCAATAGACATGCGTAGCGCTCGATTACTTTCTAGCTGTCTTCGATGGATTATAACTTAACAATACGTCTCAGGAACGCTGATAATTTAATAATCGTATTCACATCCAGAGGAGGCCGGTAGCTGACTGTGTTGCGTGTGTGAGTGTGTGCGTGAGTTCTATGTTTCATCGTATCGGTTTTTCGTGGGTTCGAATCCTGTCTTCTGTCTGTGATATGGGGCGTAGCTATAAGCCACAATTATACCCGACTTGTCGCGAGTCGCTTAGGAGTAGTTAACGCTTATGCCCACTAGGGGTTAGGGCAAATAGTATTCATATCCTGCTATAAGGACGAAGCCGGGAAAGAAGGCGAGTCGTGGAGCGGATGAAAATGAAAATACTTGTAAGCATCTGCTGTTTGAGAAATGTACAAAATTTATTTTCAGCTTCGTATTTACATATAGTATGTATGTATATATTCACTTTCATATCTACTTATCTAGAAATAATATTATTGTATCTAGGTATCAGCCATTCATTTCTTGAAAAGTCGCTTCATATCTCGCTTAGTTGATATAAAGGGATAATTCAATGAGAACTCACATAAGAAGCAAGGATATGGGAAACTACGTTAATATTTTCAAAATGTCAATTAATTGATAGATAACCTGACAAAATAATGAAACAATCGACAATTGACATCAAGGAAACTTTATGCATTTCGAGCATTTCACAATTTTCGGTTTATGGCGTTATTGCAATGTCAAAATGTGCAGAACGGCACCATTGGCAAAAATAGAGAAATGAAGCGAAATACTTCTTAAAACACAGATTTCTCAAAGTCGCAAATCTGGCTCAAAAGAGAAACGTGTGTTTTAATTCAGAATTTGGTCTAGGAAACAAGTGCTAGTTATTAAATCGTAGGCATACTTAACTTATTAACAACTACGACTCGTTTCAGCCATAAATGAATCTAATTAGATCATCCCTTTAACTACTTGAGCGAATGAAACGATAGTCGAATCAACTGACATCATGTTTAAAAGAGTTCCTAATAATTTCAATTCCTATCAGTCTTTAACAAAATAAATATTTTTATCTTATCCTCTATCACAATTCTGAAAAGAACCTAATAAATACTCAGAATTTATATAATGTACAATACAAAGATCCTTTGAACGAACGCACGACTTTTATCGACTGCCGTGCGCTGTCATCATGGCTATCTGGTTCTTCAACGATGCCAATTCAATCCTTAATTCGATATTCTCGTGTTCTAGAAAAGCTGCACGTACGGCAATCTCATCTTCCTTGATTCGTCGTCGATCTCGCGATTTTTTCGCAGCAGCATTATTTTTCCGGCGTCTTTCGTAGTACGCATCATCTTTAACGGCGCCACCCTGTATATTGTTATTAGCGTTGGCCCCATTTTCTGGAGTCTTACCACTCAGTCCAAATGCTGTTGAATCCGCTTCACTTGGTGTTTGCTCCTGACTTTCATCTGATCCATCGTTCGACTCATTATCCTGGGCGTTGGTAGTCGATATCGCGTTACGACGCATTTTCGGATTAGTTACAGTAGGTTGACCGCCGTTGGAAGCATGAATCTGATCGAGCATGCGTTTCCGAAAGGCACAATATTTCTCGGCCTTGTGCGAGTCCAGAAGCGCGTCAGTGGCCGTAAACGAAGCAGCCATTGCGAGAGGATCGCGAGGATAAGCTTTGAAGGGACGCGATATTTTCCCATCGTGACTGGCAAATTTCGAGTACGCCGGATGTTGTAAAGCGGAAGATGCAGCATTCAAATCAGCAGAAAGCCGCGGTAGTTCGGATTTAGTTGCAACAGATGGTAGATGTAAGTATTTATTGAAAGAACTATCCTCGTCCTTGATGTTATTCGGTGCTAAGGTCGAATGGTGAAACAGATTTAAGGAATTAGGCTGAGAAGGCGTTGCGTACGGATAGTAAAGTCCAAAATGATGATTCGAAAGCGGCAGGGCATGCTCGCCGGACTGGTAACCCATCATAGCATAAGCACTTGGCAGATGTTCGCTAGACGTTCTAGGACTTGGAGAACCCGTTTGTTGCTCCAGTGACATACGCGGCGATACGGATTCACGGCTCGAACTTGTATTATATGGAGATGGTGTTTTCCTTGTTTCCACAGAATCGCGACGTCTCGATAGATCCAATACTCCCGAATCGTTGTCCATTGTGTTGGCCGGCATTTGATCCTCTTCTGAAATATGCAAAAAGGATCGTAGGATTTAGATTTGCCGATTTTTTTATGATTATAAAAATATTGATTGCGCAATTTTTCGGCCATTATTCAAATAACAAAACAAAACCCACCAGTTTTTAAATCCGCAATAAAACGGTTTATCATTTTCGAAAATTATATAAGTATTTATTTTGACGGAATAGGAACTATGACACTATGGCTTGATTTTCACTGCACTTTCGCTACGCGGTGTATGAACGTTCGAAACTAACTGAGGGTCGTCTTTATGTGCTAGGGGCGAAGGGAAAGTTACAAATGACCTGAAACTGACCACATTTTTGGGATTATATATGAGTTCGGTGTGGGCGGTTTCGGACACTTCGGTATACGAGTATGTATATGCACTTAGCATTGGCACTTCTATGTACTACTATCGTCGTACCTATTGACAAAATGTGATATGTACTGCGCTGAGACAATACGCACGTATTTTTGGGAGAATTGCAATCGAAAGCAATTGTTGCGTCGAGTGTCCGATATATATACATTTAGGCCTTGTTGAAGCACAAGATTTTATTTTTATTGTCGAACCGAAAAAAACGATAATTGTCCTAATTAATATAGTCCTTCCGTTTCCCGGCCGTAGTCACTCGGAATTGAGAATCGTGAAAGCCTTAAAATTATTGTACTTACGCTTTTTCGATTCACTGTACTATTTGAATTATGTAATCGTATTAGAGTATGTATTTATATACATTATATAAGAGTATGTGTATATAGATTTCTGGTCGGTTATTATGAAAAAAATGCAATTGTTACTTAATATTGGCTACAGATTTTATTTGTTGTGGCAAAATAATGAACAGGTTTTTAGAGCAGCCTCGATTACGTTTCAGGGATGAGTACACGACTGTTGCAAGTAATATTATAATATATAATCTAGGTGATCAGTGGCGGATCCAGAGCGGCCCGGGCCTCCTCCAAAATGTTTGGCATGTAGAGCTTGGTCTACGAATATTCGAAAAAATACTCGAAAATGATTTATAAAAATTACAGCAAATACAAAAGATACCCGCCAAGGATTTCTTTACTCTATTCGTTCCTATTGGATTTTTCTTAATGAAGCTCATGGTTCTTCTATTGACTCACATGTCTGGGAACATCGTCTGAAGGAGGACTTGTCAGCGGAGATATCCAGAAGGGTGGAGTGTTCTCTCCCTTTCTCTGGAACTTATTTGTCAATAGACTGCTTCAAAACCTGAGAATGACGAGCACCAGGACACCCTGCGTTGCTTTGTGGCACTCTAAGGACAACTACTTCTTTTACTTTGAACATGCTATTTAACCTGCTACTTCTTGATATTTTGGGGAATAGACGGCTTCAAATACGATAATTCGATTCCATAACCCTGGTCAGTCGCTTACTTACGGCTCTGGATACGCTGCTATTTTGAACAACTCAAATATATTCTGACAAAATCTCGCTGTCAGTGGAACGAAAACGCGCTTCTGTTCAACTAATTCAATAGAAATTTATACAGATGGCTACAAGATAAATGAAACATTGAGATGGGTGTTTTATGTGATGGATATATTTTAAGTCTGTTTTAAGTCTTCCTGAATACAGCAACGTTTTCCAGGCCAGCTTACGGCTTTTTTTTAACAATTTTTGTATGCTGGATTCTAAATTACATTAGTTTCACTGGTAACTGTAGAGCAGACGAAACGATGATGCTCAAATTCGTCGGAACAATTATACACCAATCCCTGCTTCCAAACTAGCTCTAACGATTGAAGCGATTAGCAGTTTCATGACCAATAAAAAAGGTAGCACATCATGCACGATCCTGTAATCTCTCTCAATTGCCCTAACCCCTTGTGGGTCATAGCGCGTCAACTGCTCCATGTGGCCCAGTTGACGTTACGACGCAATAAGCTGGTTTCGGAGAATGCAGTTGCCATCATGCATCTCCTGCACAACCATGGCCACGAACGTCGCCGTGGACGGGATTCGAACCCGAAACGCCGGTAGTCATACATGAGACTGACGCCTCAACACACTGCGCTACCGGTCGCCCCTGTAATGAGTACCACAGAAGCAGTGTTGACGAGGAAAAGAAGGCGCGTTTAATCTTCTCTGCTCATGTCCTACTCTAGTAAGAAGGCGAAAGACATTTCTTGAATCCCACAGAAATGGACTAAGCTTCTGTTGATGCTGGGAATCGCCATCGTTTTATAGGAAGTAATTGGATGATGAGTCCCTGGTGACAACAGAATGAACCCTATTGCAGTGCATGTGCGCCCTTCATGGTTTTGTACGCTCATCATTGCATATTTCACTACAATGAGGAGTGTGTCCGCGCTTGCAGGAGATACATACCTCTTTAAGACCGAAAGTTTAATAAATGTGAACATACCTTTAGCTCTTCAGGTCACAAACAAAGTCGAGCCCCCTCCAAACTCAATTTCTATATCCGCCACTGGGTGATTTTATAAAACGATTTCTGTTTTTTGACTTTTAGTTTTCTACGAAATCGCACACTTTCATGTATTAGGTTAGATGGGTTGCCTTGTAAAAAAGAGCAAGGCGCACATAGACCACCGCTGGGTTCGTTGTGATACCTACTAGATCAACATACCTGAGCCCCTTTAACAAATTTACTGGCCTCCAAACAGCTACCAGATTATCGATAGTGATTGGAGGTCACAAGGTGCTGGAGGGCAAAATACCTCTTCCATAGTCCCCCTCGTGGGCGCCCTCTGGAACGGCTTACCAAATCAACCAAGTTTTGCAATTGCGGTCCATATATGTACTAAAGAGGAAATAGTCATTGCAATTATTGCACTAAAACTTGAAAAGGCCCCCGGACTCGACGGTATGCCTGCCAAACTTTATCAAGCAGCGCCAAGCGTAACTGCCGATTTGCTGCACCCACTAGTTGATAAAGCGTGGAATACAGATATACACCTTTCCCACTGAGTGGAAGGAAGGTTTGATCATCAAACTTTCGAAGAAGGGTAACCTTACAGACTGTAATAATTAGAGAGGCATTTGTGTGCTTCCTGCCGTTGCCAAGACAAAAACTAAAATCGTCCTGGAAAGACTAAAGGCTCACTTAGAAAGCACAACTGATGAAGAGCAGGCTGGTTTACGATCCGGATTCTCCTGTGTCGATCACATTAACACCTTGCGATTCATCATCGAACAATGCGCTGAGTACGATTCTCCGCTTCACTTGCTTTTCATCAATTTCGAGATTTTATATGGACGGCCTTATGCAGTAGAGGCATCCCTGAGAAGCTATTATTAAGGCAGCCTATGACGGCACTAAATCTCGTGTTCTGCGTAAAGGTCGGGGGACTTCGAATTTCGCAGTTGAGTTCGGCAGGGATGCATCTTCTCATCGATCCTATTCCTCATAGTCATCGGTGATGTGTTGCATGTAGCCCTGTCCGGACTAGACAGAGGAATTCAATGGACTTTGGTATCTTATATATAACATCTTGATTAAGCTGACGACATATGCCTATACTCTCCCACAAAATCATGGATCTGTCCACAATGGCATGATCTCGAGAGAGAGGCAAGCAAAGTTGGGCTAAAGATTAATACCAACAAGACCAAGGTTCTTAGCCCGCCATTGCGAAAAAGAAGTCCAACATCTATTGCCATCAATATTAATGGGCAGCCTGTGAAGAAGGTGGACAGCTTCGTCTACCTGGATAACATTGTTGCCGAAAATTTTAGCACGGAGCAGGACATCGCTCGTCGTATCAACAAGGCTCAATGCGCATATGGCATGCTGTCCAAAATCTGGCAAAGCAGTTATCTCAGCATCAAGACCAAGCTGGGCCTGTTTCGCTCCTTGGTACTGTATGTGCTTTTGTATGGGCGCCGTACATGAGAAGTTTCCGTAAGAGTTACTGCAAGTTTTCGTCAACTCATGTCTTCGTCATTGCGGAAGAGTGATAAATGTATTGCTTTGCATGCCATGAAATGGTACCCCATTTCCAACCAAGGCCGACCAAGAGGGGGTCCTAAAATCACATGGCGTCGATCTGTGGCAATGGAGAGTAGGGCGCTGGGTAAGTCTTTACGGGAGTTGCGTCCAATTGCCCAGAACAGGGTAAAATGGCGCGCAGGAGTAGTAGACGCGCAATGCCCCACTAGGGGTTAAGGCAAAGTAGTAAAAAGTAGTAAACCCTGGTTAGTTTGAAACACTCAGAGAGAGGCACGCCTTGTTCATTTGAAGCTAAAAAGTAAAACCCCTCTGCTGCTAATTCACATGCTGAACAATATCCTGCAGAAATTGCAGGCCGGACGACGACTGTAGGGTAGGGTAACGAACACTAATAACACAAACACTTGTTAGGGTTTTGTAGTAAATACAAAACCCTTATGAAATCGGTCAAATGTCTGTCTGTCCGTCTGTCCGTCTGTCCATGGAATATCTCACGAACGGCTGAAGCTACATACATGAAATTTTGTAAGAATGTGTAGAATTAATATAATTCGCCGGAGAAAGCGAATCGTCGTAATAGGTCAACTTTAAGGGGAGGTCCCCATAGAGGGGAAATGAAGGTCGAAATTTTTTTTTCGTTTGGTACAGGCAAGTGGGGTATCATAAGAAAGGTACCGTCGAGTACATTCCATTTTTGGATTTTTTTTCAAATTCGAAGAAACGGGAAAAGAGGGAGAGGGGAAAATATGTCATCCGAGTTTGTCCCCCCCCCCCTTGCATTTCGAGACCGTTATACTTAGAAATATGAAAATTTGCAGAAAAGCGCCATTTTACTAGCGTAGAAAACCTAGATTTCTAGAATTTTGAAATTTTATCAGAAAAGGTTAATAATAGTACATTTCTATAGTTTCAGTTAGCACACCCCTGCACCCCTTACGCGCATCCGAGGTCAAAAATATTGATGGCCAATGATAACCAACATCATAGGCAATAATACCTCTAAGTTTCATAACAATCACATAATATTTAATAATAGTACATTCATTTAAATTTTGAGATTTTGATGCCATTCATTTAAAAAATGCACATAACATACTCGTACGAGTACTATTACTGTATACTTGAATATTGTTTTTCATAAAGTGAATTGGAGTATTGGAGTTAACCATTTCTGAAAGGGTGGAGATTGGTGGTATAGGAGTGGTAGGGGAGAGAAGTTTAAGAGGGGAGGTAGGTGGGTTGCTGCTTTAAGGGAGGTTCCCATAAAGGGGAAATTAAGGTCAACACTTTTTTTCATCTGATATAAGCAAGTGGGGTATCATGAGAAAGGTACTACAGAGTACATTCCATTTTTGGCGACTTCATCAAATTCGAAGGAAGGGGAAAAGAGGCAGAGGGGAAAATATGAGATCATATTGTAATTTGTTCCACCCCCCTTACCATTTCGAGACCGTTACACTTAGAAATATGAAAACATACAGGAAGATGGCTTTCAACTAGCACAGAAAACAAAAAAAAATGGAATTTTGATATCTTCTCAAAATAGGTTAATAATAGTATATTTCTATAGTTACAGTTAGCACACCCCTGCATTTCTCAAACTCATCCGAGGTCGAAAATATTGATGGCCGACGATAATCAACACCATGTGCAATAATATCTCCAAAATTCATAATAATCACGTAATATTTAATAGTAGCACATTCATTTAGATTTGGTCATTTTGATATCATCCATACAAAAAATGCACATAACAGGTCTCTTGTACTACATACTAGTACTACGAGTACAACATACTTGTATATTGTTTTCCGTAGAGCGAATTGGAGTTAACCATTTTCGAAAGGGTAATGATTGGTAGGAGAGGTGGGAGGAGGGGAAGGGGGGAAAGAGGGAGGGGGGTATGCTCGTCGCTGACTCTATTCTCTATAATTATTCAAACAATTTATTTTCAATATTTTTTATGCAAACTTACAATTTGCAATATTGTCTTAACATGAATGGTTAAGCATCTCCAAAAGTAGGACAGTTCATCTCCTATTGGCATGGGACACTACAAAACCCTCGGATTGCGGGCGTAGCCCTCTATTTTCCGGTTTCATTGTTTATGTAATGCTTGTTTGTTAACCTACACTTACTCGATTGAAACGCAAAAGAACGCGCCTATTGTTTCAGAAAGCTTAGAGTCAAGCCATTCGGGAATAGGTACAAAAACTTACAGAACTCTTCGTCCAGGCAAATGGCTAACAAAGAAGAAAAAGGTTTTTTGTATAATTCGTGCAAACAAATTTAACGTATTATCAAGCGTTGAATGTCCTAACTAATATAATTTTGACTATTGTCCTCATTTTTTATTAACGAAAATTCAGAATTTCGATTTCTCTAAACATCTTTCTCGGCCTGACATATTTGACAGGACTTCTTAGTTTCTCATGATCTGATTGACCGAATAGCATCTTTCATATTATTCATTTTCAATATCCTTTGACTGACATTATACGTATTATTCTTATTATTATCATTAAATTGAAAGGGTCAGTTAGCGTGAGAATGACGACAGTGGTCAAAGAAAAATAAACACCTCAACTAAATCACTATTCCCACAAATAATGGAGTTGAAATTATTTCACGAGCTCACAAACATCAAGGCAACAAATAGGAAAATATATAGAAACCCCTTTTCCCATCGTTTTGGAAGCAAGTCATAGCGTATATTTCTCATCATTTTGAATCTATGCCGATATACTAGTCAAATATCGGTATATTCCCATACAAACCCTTCCTAATTGAGACTATCAATGTCTTGTGACATTTTGTATTTTCGGTTTTCATACATTCTTCTTCCTGACAGGCGATTGGATTGAAACAGGTAGTGAAAATGGAAGTGATGATTGGTGTCATGATGTGTGAATATGTATGATACAAACGGATTGATGACATTGAAGCATGCATAAAGATAACGCATAAAAAGTGAGATTTTAGGAGTTTATAGAAAATCGTGATCTGTGGTTTTAAGAATCGGTAATAAGAATTGTTCGCCTTAATGCACTGGGCCCCGGTTCGATCCCTACTGAGTGCAGTAGTCTTCGCTAAAAAGGGGATTTACTTGTAGGACTATAAATCCACTCAGCTATTTAATGAGTACTCATTTAGTGGGATAAATGATCACACACCTCTGCACAAAACATTCCGTCACGATCTAGTAAATGAGATGATGCCAACTCATCTCAAGGCCTTGATCCCAAATTGGACTGTTGCGCCAGTTATTTATTATACCCCTCACGGATGTGATAGGGTATATTAACTTTGTCATGAAGTTTGCAACGCACAGAAGGAAGCATCTCCGACCATATAAACTATAAATATTCTTGGTCAGTGTGATGAGACGAGTCGATTAAGCTTTGTCCGTCTGTTTCTATGCAAACTAGTCCCTCAGTTTTGAAGCTATCGAGCTGAAATTTTGTACGAAGCCTTCTTTCTATTGCACGCTGTATATATGTCGGAACCAACGGAATCGGACCACTACGTCATATAGCTGCCATAGGAACGACCGGTCCAAAAATTCGACTTTGTGAGGAAAACTTTTTTATTACTAAAGATATCATCTTCGAATTTCACATTCGTCGGTAGTATTAGTAGCCAAATTACATTTCTGAATTCGGTTGAAATGGGACCACTACGTCATATAGCTGCCATAGGAACGACCGGTCCAAAAATTAGTCTTTGTGGGAATAACTTTTTTATTTCTATAGATATTGTTATGAAATTTCACATTAATCAATAGTATCTTTATGAAATCAGATTCCTGAATTTGGTTGAAATTGGACTACTCTATCATATAGCTGTCTTAGGAGAAAAACTTTTTTTTTTTCTGAAGATATCTTTATATAATTGCTTATTTCTCAATCATATTGACTGCTAAGCCATGTTCCCAAATTTAGTTGAAATCGGCTCACTATTTCATATACCTCTTATAGGAACAGTGAAATCGGAACAAGTTTTACTACTAATTTTAAAGTGGCAAATGTACCACAAAGCACAACGAAGGTATGATACCCTTCACGCTTCGCCGAAGGCTAGCTTGTTTTTTATTTAATATGATTCGCCGTACCAGGGTTCTATTTTAGGTCATGAAAGTGAAGAAGATTACTTACTCATCGAACATGGTCACAGTTTGAAGAATTGAGGTATTAGTATATTCATATGCCTCAATTCTTCAAACTGTGAAAACACCCACAATCGAACTAATGTGCTGTCTTTTCAGGGATATAAGATAAGACGAACGGATAAAATAAAGCCTAGCCCACAAAGGCCTAGCTAATTGCATGCTACCGACTTTAAAGTAAAGTAAGTTTACATGGAGCAATGGGCATGAAAATACTTTTACGTTGCTGCAGTACTTCGCGCATGATTTCCTGTGTAGCAAGTTCATCTGCCTGGCAGTTACCTTCAAACCCACTATGGCCTTGAATCCAGAACGAGGAGTTATTGAAATAATTCCGCAGTACGACGAGGGACGAGCGACATTCTTAGACTGTCTTGAAATTTATCAGGGTAAATTAAAATGACCGGTTTGGCTATCCGTGTATATTGTGACTATGGCGTGCTTCCAAAATCGTAGTAGCTTCCGCCTGGAAAACAGTACAATGGTCGGGTAGACGGAACGACAGACGTATGCCCAGTTAGCCAGAGTAAACCACCGCTCCTAGACCGCGTCCGCCTTGGAACCATTCGATATAAGATTGGAGAGTGACCAGTTGTAATGAACCATAACTATTCCGTTTTTAGTGCCCTATGCCCTACAAGGGGTTAACAAGAACTAAAAAGATATTCTGGTCTGGTTGTGCTGCTTCCACCGGCAGATCAAATGCAGCACCTGATGAGTAGTGATCTATCGGTGGTACGAAACCAGAGGCCGAGTGTCCGGACCACGATGCGAGCGCGAGGGTATCTGCGCAGTCCGCCAGCCATTCCTTCCTTATCGCCCCTTTTTTTTATTATTCCTCATTTTTGCTCCCCATGTTTGTATTGTCTTACCCGGGCCTATGCATTTTTATTAATACGTAAAGGAGAGGAGCAACGAGCGGCGAAAACTCCGCCCACGTTTCCCGAACTGAGCTAACAGCAAGCATAGGCCACTGCTTAGCCTGTTGAGGGGCCTTTTTCTTCGCAAGATAGCGCAGCCCGACCATCACGGTCATTATGTTATCTTAGGCCCCGTCCCCACGGGCATCTTCGGATGCCCACCGAACCGTTCATTATACAGTGGCTTACGACAACTACTGACTTGATTTTCGAAGGTGGATGGTCGTGTTTGCAGCAGTCTGCTCGAGAGGAGCCAGATTGAGCAACATATCCAAGGCAGAAGATGGAGTGGTTCTCAGGGCTCCAGTTATGAACACACAGCCGCAGTAGGTCGCTACCCTAAGGGCCTTCCACCTGACGAATAATACCTTGAGTAAGTAGTGGGTGCACAACAAATACGTAAAGCCAGTAATTGACTTTAGGTTGCAGCAGAAGCCTGTTGTTTACTTATAGGATTACAGGGCTATTGTAGTCCGAAATCTAACACCATGGCGCATAGGAGTAGCTGACGCGCTATACGAAACCAGGTGTTAAGGCAAACTAGTAAAGTATAATTGACTGCATACCTATAATTGAGGTGCTTCCGAGAAACCTTAAATTAGCAGTGGATTAACCACACCCATGGAAAGTGACAATTTGGGTCTAATATCCGGCCCGCTGGGCCCAAAACTCCAACGATCTGCACCTATCCAGAAAAAGTTTCTCGATGCCTGCTCTATATCATAGAGTGGTGACCGAACGAACACGACCGTGTCGCGAGCGTGTCATAACTCCCAACTAAATAAACGTGAAAAGAAAGAGCCCCGTATTACCCTACTTTTCACGTTGCCTACATGCTGCATCCCCTTCAAATGATAATTTAAATACGCAATCGATGGAATGAAGTTAGCGACTTGAAATTTTGGCCAAATGCTTGGAAAAGGAAGAAAGACCCAGTTGGTGGGTATTGAAAATGGGCATGCTCGAACCTCGCCTACCTCCTTTGCAAACGTCATCTCAAATATATGTTAACTTTTCATAAAATTGAACTAGCGACTTGATATTTTGGTCAAATGTTTGTAGCGTAGGATAGCTAGCTGATTTTGGGAATGGACAAGATCTATCTATCTCCCCTGTAAAGGTGTCAAAAAAGAGCTCACTCGCCTCAAAATTGAGCCTACTGTCCCTACAAAGGTTCCTTCGTCGTAGCTTCATCGGCTAACTTCTGTTCAAACTGACGATATATGAAACACACTTTTAGTGCATACGTATGCTGCCTCTTTGAAGTTTTGGTGTCACCACTAGGTCTTTACAGATCTCGTTTTTTCTTTGTAATAAAGGTAGGCTCCCTGTGTTCCTGTATGATATGGAGGTTAGCGCGTCAACTATTCCTAGGACGACTAGTTTGCTTGTTGACGTCTCGTTAGTATTTAAAAGGTTTCGGATGATGCCAGTTGCACACACAACCTGTCCATTTAGTCACCTCCTCCGACAAGCTGGAAAAGGCTGTATTTTATTCTAACGCGTCACACAACAGAGAGAAAAAAATAGGTTACTAATTGGGATTTGGGCATGGGCCCGTCAACATTCTAGCAACGCCTTATTGACGTTTCATTAGCATATAAATTTTGGATGGTACAGTTGCTAGCATTTACCTCTTACAGTTACGTACAATCTTTTTTACTGACAAGCTTGGAGCTTGTTGGAGTTCTAATAGTACCTACATGTATTTTTTTTTATTATTAACACGCCGGGGAACCTCTGATCTCTAGATGCAAGAGAACTCACGGCTACCGAGCATAAAACTACCGTGAGTTCAAATGAAATGGAAAATCTTCAATTTTATGGAGATTCAAGATGAAGGTTTTTAGTGCGTTAGTCATTTTGCCTGTCTTTTAAGTTTATGAAGGAAGTCCAATTTCCATACTCTTAGGGCCGGTTGCTCAATGTCCGATTAAAATTTATTTTAAGAATAAACTGCCATTTAGCACAATTTGATTTGCTCAATATCTGTTTAGCGTTATTAATCGGGTAAACGCTAACCGTCCCCGAGCCTTCGATTAATCTCTTATCCAAAACAAAATCCAACCACTGGCTTCCGGTTGAAAGTTTATCCGAAACAAAAACCCAACACCTGATACCGGATGCTGAGATTTTGACAGCTAGAACGGTTCACTTTTGCAAATTCAAATGAAAACAATGAAAGTGGCCATAAAGAACAGAGTTCCTGGAAATTCATTCGATAGAAGAGAATTCGCAACAAACTCAGCTGCAAATTAAGATGCCGAGAGACCGTACTAACATAAAATAGATTCGTGGACGGTTGAATTCCGCCAAGAAAATCAGCTGATTTTGCCATAATGGTGGTCTGAGATAGGTTCCACACTTGTTGGCTTGGTAATTTGCTTGAGACGTATGAGAAAACGAAAATGCTTATTGGGCTGTTTATAGCTTCAAATAACTTGTGTCCCTGTTAGTTAACAAAGAGTTTATTCGAACATTGAGAAAACGGGCCTTATTGTCGTAAACAATATATGTTTTTATTAATTCTAGAAAAAAATGGTTCTTAGTATACGAATATCTTTAAGTCATAAATGATCTGGCGACAAACAAAAATCACTACTAGTGGTAATTTAAAAATCCTTACCATCTGTTCTTGATATACATATCCATATAGGTTAGGTTAGGTTATAGAGGCTGCTATACATGAGCACAACACACATAGACCACAAGGGTCCGTTGTAATACCTCACCATCTCAAAACCATGAGATTTTAGTCGTCGAACCAACCGGAGCTGTCAATGAATCGATAAAGATGACCAGCACTTACGCCCTTCAGGTCATCCAGGTCTATAAAATAGAAGGACCCCCAAGTGTCCTTTCTTCTACCGGCCATCGCAGGGCAGGTACATAGGAAATGATGTATAGTCTCCTCCTCTTCCTCGTCTTTACAGCTTCTACAATAATCATTGTACGGAAGCCCCAGACGCCTCGCATGCTCACCCATCGGGCAATGCCCCGTAATGATCCCCACGACTTTCCTAAGATGCTTCCTCTCCAGCATCAGCAGCCCTGAGGAGCGGCTAGGATTGAAGTTCGGCCAGACCTGTCTTGTAATGTTGCAGGTACTTCCATTTAGCCATCTGATGTTAGCGCGACTTAGGGCCGGGTGTACAATCGTCGTTTAAACGGCATCTGTTACTTAAACTACCGTTTAACCAACTGAATCCGATTAGGTCTGATGTACAATAGCTAAACCACTGTTTAAATCTATCGATTAAATGTAAACGCAGTTTAAAGTTAAACAGTCGTCGGTGGCCGTTTAATCAATGGATTAGCCAATTGTCATTCTGTCGTCGTGCCATTCTGTCGTTTTGCGACTGAAATGAAGAGTTTTATTAGTTTTCACTAAAAAAAACTCTAAAAAACACAAACACCTGTATGCGGCATTAAGCTCTCCACAAACCAGTGCGGTACGCGGTAGCGGTGCGGTACAGCGGTACAAATTTACATGGCGGTATATGCGAGCTCTCACTACATACGCGGTATACCGCGGCGAAGTTGGAGTATTGCAGCGATACACTTTTGTGTACAGCGTCAAAGCTGCGGTACTGGACTTTTGTATCGCAGCCGGCACTATTGATCGCGATGTACCGCAGCCGGCAAATGCGTACAAATGGTACCGTGCTTGTAACGCGGTGGTTTGAATGGGCACGCGGTACACTGCTACCGCTGAGTACCGCTGTACCGTACCGCGCTGGTTTGTGGAGAGCTTAATACCGGCTGCAATGCAAAATTGTATTTCTGCAATTTCGCGGCTTCTCCGTCTGATTTAAGTGCTCCCATATCCCCAATGTAAATGGGTACCGCGCTGGTTTGAAGGAACATGTGAACGCTGTGCGCTTTTATCCTTTTGTTTCAATTGACTTCGATGGCAGTCATTTGCTGGCAAATGCGCTAGCCATTTACCCATTCATATTTAGTATATACGTAATGCTTCGTTTCCACAGGATCATATTCGTTCGCATTTAAGAAAATACAATAACAACAATAACGGCATGCGTGCTGTCTTTCGAGGGCGCGTCGTGTTTGTTGTTATTGCTTTTTCCTAAATGCGTCCGAAATATGTTCATGTGGAAATGAAGCATTACAACATCGAAAACAAAGAAAAATCACACACGCAATTTAATTGTCCTTTGGTTTGTCGTGGCTCTCAAGCTTTGTTAAACTGCTGTTTAATCACCATCAATTGGTTAAACGGCTGTTTAGCTAAACGTTCGTTAGAATGTATTGTGCAACAGGCTAAACACGAATCGTTGGTTAAACGGAGATTCAAGTTTAAACTACGTTTAACTAATTCTCTGTTTAAACTATGAATTGTACACCCGGCCCTTAGAGCTCCTGTCCTGACTAGCTTCTTTCAAGATTCTATGGGTATATCGACAGTTCGAAAACATCCCATATCCATATTAGTCCTACCAGCTCGAGCCAGTTCGTCTACCTTGCAGTTATCGCCGAAGCCGCTATGCCCTGGAATCCAGCACAAAGTGAAGTTGAAAAAGTCGCCAAGCTCTTTGATAGCTGTGCGGTGCGACATCTCACTACGGTTTTTGAATTAGCTAGCACCGCGTCCAAAGATTTGATCGCCGCCTGACTGTCAGTATAGATAGTAATATTCCTTACCGACACGACGTTACCTCGTAACCATGGCGATTGCAGTAATTTCCGCCTGAAAGACGCTGCAGAGAGCTGGGAGACGGAGTGACAAGCAAACATCTAATTCCTCCGAGTAAATCCCAGCGCCCACACCCTGTTCCGACTTTGATCCATCAGTAAAAAAGCTAATGGTTTCCGACTCTGGAGTTCTGCCGACACCCCAATCTTGCCGTGAAGGTATTAGGCTAGTGTAGCCCTTGTCGAGAGAGTACACCGGCGTGGTATAATCCGTTTCTTCTGGAATGGCCAGGTTGTTCAGTATAGCAGCGTGACCATAAGTAGACTTCACCCACAGTCCAGTCTCCCTAAGACGAATTGCCGATATTGCAGCCACCTGCTCAGCCCAAATGTCTAAGGGAACCAAATTAAGCAGAACACCAAGAGCAGCCGACGGTGTCGTCTTGAGGGCACCCGTGATAACAATACAAGAAAGTCTTTGAACTGTATTCAATAGATTCCTGTAGGACACTTTGCTGAGCGCCCTCCACCAAACCACTACTCCTTACATTAAAATGGGTCGTATGACCGATACGTATATCCAGAAGGTCACCTTAGGTCGCAGGCCCCATTTCAGGCCGACAGCCTTCCTATAAGAGTAAAGAGCGACAGTTGCCTTTGCCGCACGCTCCTGAATATTTGCCTTCCAGGATAGCTTGGCGTCGAAAATAAGTCCCAGGAATTTGGCTTCTACACTAAGGACTAATCTGGTCCCATCCAGTATTGGTGGTATTACAGAAGGTAGGGTATTCCTCCTGGTAAAAAGAACAAGTTCTGTTTTGGTCGGATTTACCCCAACACCAACCTGCCTAGCCCACTGAGATAGGATGTCTAGGGCATTCTGCATAATCTCACTAAGAACCCCAGGAAACTTTCCAGAGATAGCAATAGCAATGTCATCCGCATACGCAATGACCCTGCATCCCGCCCTCTCCAGATCAAGCAACAGCCTGTTAACAACCAGGTTCCAGAGAAGGGGGGACAGGACACCACCCTGGGGGGTGCCTTGAGCCACCTGTCTGCGTATCGTTGATGATCCTAGACTGGTGCAAATAACCCTTGATGTAAGCATCAGGTTGATGAGCTCACAGAGTGGGCCATCAACACCCAGGCTCAAGAGTGCATACGAGATAGCCTCCGGTTTGACATTATTGAAGGCGCCCTCGATATCCAAGAAAGCAACTAGCGTATATTCCTTACAACTCAGTGGTTTCTCAATATATGATATCCATATAACTCAAAAAATTGTCATAAGTGACATAAAAATCCTCTTCCGTTATCATCATACATTCAATCATTGCCATAATACTATACCTCATGTATTTATTGCAATTTTTGTCAATAAAAGATGGAAAAATTTGAAGAGGAGCTGACAGTTTTCCATAATTGTGAGGTCTTCACAGATTACAGTATTGTAGCGAAATCGAGAAAATGTGTGGAATGAACTCAATTTTTTTCCTGGTTCCTGAAATATTCAGGAAGAAGAAAAATGCATGCATAAGTGTCACCATACACTGTCGAACTCGAACTCGAACTCGAGCTCGAACATGGTCTCAACAGACAATTTTCTTCAGATATGTGCGAAGTATCTTGGGTCATTCGGACGAAATTTTAACACATCGCTTGAAGAGTAGTGATCAAGGGATTTTCTTTCAAAGGCAAGACAATGTGGTAGGTCAGAAGGTGTTGTTGAATACAGGTTTCTTGCAACGATTGCATTGCATCGAATGTAATAGGAAAATTATGAAAAGGTTCGTTTTCGTTGTGGCTTTTAGAAAGAAAGTAATTTCAGGCAATTGAGTTGAAATTGACGGAGATGCAAAATTCATGGAATTCGGATGGATATAATATGATGAATGAATGAAATATGGTGGATAAGATTTTGATAATAGTAGGAGGAGATGCATGATGCATGATGGAAACGCTCGGGGACACAGATGCGAATATATCCGGCATAATATTGGTATACGAAAACGAATACAGAGTAGTAGAAACTTGATTTCAATGTTTTTTTTTAATAATTAGGGAACGTGTGAAATATTCGTATCTTAAAATAATAATGTTCAGATAACTAAGAGGGTAAGTGCATATGCAGGCAAATATTTTAAAGTATGGCGTGTGATATATTCACATTATCATTAAAATACTCGTATGTAGCATATGACTTGTGGCTTTATTTACGAGATATACGTGTGATGTATGGCGAATTGGAATATGTATGGTGTTTGGCATTTTGTAAATGTTGTATGATGTAGGATTTCGATATACGTAGTAGGTGTAGGTGTGTGTGTGTGTTATGCATGGTATTAATTATAGAAAGGGGTAAAATGTAGTTTTGTCACAATCCAGAGTTTCTGTTGCGTGCTCTCTGTTATTCATTTTCCATACAATTACCGATTGTAAAGCCTCGGATCCATATGAGCAATCGTGCGGGGATTCACTAACAATGGATCGTGTTCGTGCGGATGCTCCTACCGTACACATATGAGTATTTGTGCGCGCATGAATGCTCATCTGTATACGAAGCTTAAGATGTTAAATGCATAGGAGTCCATTTCATTGTCATGTGTCCACATTTAACGGATCAATTAACTGGAATAAGATTTTGCGTCCTTACATGTAGAGCATCCAATTGACCATTCAATGAATTTTGGTAGTTTGATCTGTGTTTTCTCCAGAAGAGATAATGTACTTATTCAAGAAGGGATATTTTTTATTACACTAAATTTACACGCAGATATCGTGACAAACGTTGCAATGTAGAAGAATTTATGACACCTAATGGTTCTGTATTACTAAGGGTGGCCACACACGATTTAGAAGATGGTTTGGGCGTGGCTGAGCTCGATCGTGTGTGGCTACTATAAGGATCGTGTTCGTTTCAACCCACCAAATCCAAGGGTATTTTCAATACCTCATTGGAAATCAACTGTTCACGCAATATCTGTCATTCATGTGCATTCATAATGTGGCATGTTCAACGTGGTCCATAATAAACACAATTTGCAAACTAATGATCTTTTAAAACCAATGTTGAATGTTTACGAATCGAATTGCGTCTCAATGTCAACATTTACTGATTTCTACCCTTAATTGTAGTCCATAAAATAGCTCATTTAATATTTTAGGAGTCGGGTAATTTACGTATTGCCTGTAATTTGTACCAACTGAATGCTCAACAGGTAAGGATGCAAACTTTGTTGCAGGTAATTGAATAAGTAAATGGTGACATTGAAACGCATTTCAATCCGTAATCTTTAATATCTCATAAAGGATAATTGCGTGAAATTTAATAACAATATAAACACTCAATAATTATATAGTGGAAAAAAAAATATAATTCTCGTACATACTAAATTGTTGACAAACATATTACGACTTTGATAATAGATAATTGTATGATTTGCACCAATCAGTAAAGAATATATTCTCTGTCTTAATACTTATGCACTTTTGCTATGTATATAAAAATCAAATAAATTTCCACACATCATGTAATGCCAGAAATCCCATCCCACATACATTCTTTAATGATAATGTATATCATGTCATACATTATAACATTTCGATGCGATGCATTTACCCTCTATCGTTGCACAAAACTCCTTCGAACACACTGTACATTTTTAATCATTGCCATCATATGCGCCTTTCCCTAGTTCTATATAATATAAGAGTATTAACCGCATTCCGACCAATTCGGAAACTTGATAATGATATAGTACATCATTTGCCGCCTATTATTATCAGAACCAAAACTATATACGCATCAATATAAATCCTCACACAACCTTGCATCATAAACCACGCATTCTTATCTCATACACCACCCGCGACTACTGTGTATATTCCATTTCGGATACCCTCAAATTTCACACTACCTGAAATCCCTTTTCAACAAGATCTTCTTGTGTTTCAAAAACTCAATGCATCTACGAAATATTTGAAACACGTTTACCACCCCGGCGACACAAACATTAAAATTCCAAGAGACTTTGTTTCAACCTGTACAGACCATGTTCGAGCTCGAGTTCGAGTTCGAGTTCGACAGTGTATGGTGACACTAATGCTTTCATGCACAGTAAACTTTAAAGGGCGTTTGTTCAAACAACGGCATAGATTGAGATACATGGGAGCATGTATGTACTGTGCTCTGATGATAGACTACTGACAAAGGGTTTCAAAGATGCGCGTACCGTACAGCAACCTGCTCTTTTCATGACCCTTTCATAAAGTCAACGACAAAAGGTTATTATATCGATTATCCTTCCGCTGAGGTAGTTTCAAAATTTGATGTGACTACCATGAATATACTCGTACTCGTCCGGAGTGCGAATATGATAATTTAGAAGTAGGTACCTCACGATTTCTATGTATGTACATGTACGGCGAAGAGTAAATATATATAGCAAGGGTTAGGTGAGAATTCCTGTTAGAAACTGCTTGCTCTTATTCATCTTCTTTATTTGCCATCATTTAATCCTTTGCCCTATGCAATAGAGGTGCACTCTGGGCGGATTTGTGTATGAATATGAACATTGAACAATGGTTTAGGTACTTACTTTATGAGGATTATCAGGATATCCGGGATTAGTTATTGGCAATAATTCCATTCATGAAGTTTGTGGGCGGATATGATAAATATTTAGTAGAGCTGAGGAAAGTGTCCAGTTTGTACAATAACGATAGTCATGAGTGATATTTACTTAATATCACTACATAGTGTCTATTTATGATTTTCATGTGAGTTTTTTTTAATTTTTTTTGTCTCAAACAGCCCTTTGATTAGTCTAGTTCTCTAATGATAAGTATGTATGTATATAAATGATTTCATTCGTCGGTTATACTCGTATTGTTTTCTCTTATTGTAATCTGATTTATTTACAAAAAAATATATCGCCTTGAGAAATATTTCTACGATACCGAACTACCTCGATACATGTTCTTCCTCACTGACATGTATTTCCGCATGCCTCTCATCCATCAACCACTCTACCGTCCGTCTTAATAAAACTAGCATCCATAAACCCGCACTGTTAATTGAATTCAAGGAATTGTAACTATTTTCGTACATCCCAGAACGGGTTAAGACAATCAATTCATTGTCAATTGCATACACTTACAGGATGCAACGGAAAATTCTGCAACGCTTCTCCGTTTCGGCAAATCCTAAAGGGTTAATATTGTCTGTATCATTTAGGAAAACCTTTTCGAAACAATGAAAACAAAACGTCATGTCCTGTGTCCTATACCTGACCAAAAACAAACGGGTCATATTTTTGAATAATGTACACAAAGGATTAACTTTAACTTTTCGTTTATGATGGGGACATATACGTATTCTGACCAGTGATCCGAATCCACGCCTCCTCCGTTACATTTTATGGTCGGTCATAATAATAAAAGTGAAAATTGCACGAAAAGTAGTATGAGGAGGCCGAAAAGTTAATTTTGCATGGTGTCGGTAGCGCTACCAGTATAAGGGATATCCATGGATTCCAAAATTTTTAAATTGTTACCTGAATTATGATTTTTCATGATTCGCATTCTTCTTGAAATATACTCGAAGATGTTGGACAATTGTCGTATTGTTTTAAGCCAAATTAAAGTGAAATTAGAGCTGTTAAGTGGACTAGTTAGGGCAGTAGGCAGAACGATTCTAAGTTTATTACCATAATACTTGATTTAATAGAAATCGGGCGCGAACTTTTATTTTCGTGGGGAAAATCCATGGCGTAGCCGATATAAAAAAAGCAGGTCGGAAAAACAATGATCGTTCAGGGTAGAATAGAAAATGAATCTCATTAAAAGAAACTATACGGACCTGCTCTCTTCATTTAGACTCTTAATTCATGTTCAACTATTGTGTTCTACTTGTTTTAGGACTCTACAAGGTGTAATGAACCACCTGTAACGAACCATATTATGGTCTGGTAGTGCTGCTCCCACCAGCAGATCTACTTCTTGGCAGGCCTCGAAGTAAAAGCTGCCCTGTAATGAACCATATTCTGGTCTGGTTGTGCTGCTTCCACCGTCAGATCTGTGGCAGCACCTGATGAGTAAGGATCTGTCGGTGGTACGAAACCAGAGGCCGAGGGTCGCATTACACCTGGACCTCAATACGAGCGCGAGGGCAAGCGAGCCATCGGCCAACCATTCCATCCTTATCGCCTCATTTTTTTTATTCCCCATTTTTACCTCCCTTGTTTGTGTTGTCTTCCCCAGGCCTATGAATTTTTGTTAATACGTAAAGGACAGGGGCAACGAGCGAAAACCCCGCCCACGTCTCCCGAACTGAGCTACAGCAAGCATAGGCCGCTGCTTAGCTCGTTGAGGAGCCTTTTTCTTCGCCAGATGGCACGGCCCGACCTTCACGGTCATTATGCTACCTAAGGCTCCGTCCTCACACGGGCATTTTAGGATGCCCGCCAAACCGTCCGTTACAAAGGTTTGGTACGTACTTCACATCACTTTCCGACTTCAACCACATAGTTTCGTAACGTTTCTTTAACAATGGGTTGCAAGTGGGGTCGCCTTACAAAATTTGGGGGTCGCGAAAATATCAGGATGCCATACATATTAATTATCATGGGGGATCTCAATGCCAAAGCTGGGTCTGACAACATAGGCTTGGAACACCTAATGGGCAATCATGGTTTAGGGAACAGGAACCAAAGTGGTGAGATGTTCGTGGAGTTTTGCAACTCTCGTCAACACTGGCGGTACCCTGCTCGAGCGCAAATGTTGCCATTTAACAACCTGGGTTTCTCCGGATGGCAGAACCGAGAACCAGATTGACCATATAGACGTTTCCAAGACATGGAGGAACTGTTTCTTAGACATCAGGTCGAAGCGGGGTGATGATATTGGCAGCGCTCCCCAACTTGTTGTCGCAAAAGTGCGCTTACGAAAGGCAGTGATCCATCGCTCTCAAAATGCAAGAATCTTGCCATGTTTTAATGTGCCAAAGCTTAAAAACCCATCTATAAGATGTGCATATTTCACCGCCTTGCCTTATGAGTAAAGTCCGGATTCACGTGCAATTGCACGTAACTGCACAAAATTGCACGTTTTGGGGGTTACTGCACAAAATTGCACGTTTTAGGTGTTACTGCATAAAATTGCACAGTCTTCATCTTTAATGCACAAAATTGCATATTCACCTGTTTTTTATCATATTTTTGTAACTGCCTCACGTAAATCAGCAACTGATCGACATAACTCGGTGCTCTTCGAATATTCGTGCCAAATTAGCACACATTATGCCTGAAAAATCGGTGATTTTTTCCGTTTACATGCATTTCAATTGCTGAATAACCGAAGCGCTCCAAAATGTGAACGCAGGCATTGTAAACTGGTACTCATAGAAACATTCCTGTGGATACCAACGACATTGAAACTCTTTTGACAAAAAAAACGCCCCTAATTATCTTCTTAAATTGATTACAGGCAACCACTCATTGTGTTGTAAGATACATACTAAGGGAGGCCTATATTGATGTGTAAATCACATGGAGTCACTTCCTCACCTAGCAAAATACTCGGGAAAAAGTTTTCCGAATAAGTAAATTCTGTATGAGTTCCAATAAATTTCAAATTTCCTAGCATGGAATTTTTGTCTCAAAACTATAATAGTGAAACACAGAACATTCACAAAGAGAAAAGAAAATTCTTTTTTGCTGGGAAATTTGAACTTTCCGATTAGATTTCCCTGCAATTCAAAACTCTGAGTGTCCAAATTTGCGAGCTGCTACTGTACATGATTTCCTTTCAGGCGACGAACCCACCGAAGTATTGTAGATTGGGGTGCCATAAATAAAAAGCGCGTGAACAACTATGTACATATTTCGAGTTGGAAATCATGCACAGTACCAGCTCACAAATTTTGACACTTAGAGTTTTGAATTGCTGGCAAATCTTATAGAAAAGTTAAAATTTCCAAGCAAAAAGAGAATTTCTTTTTCTCTTTGTGAATGTTTTGTGGTGCACTATTGTGGTTTTGAGATGAAAATTCCATGCTAGGAAATTTGAAATTTATAAGAACTCAAACAGCACTAAAGTTTTGTTTTCCAATTTACTTTGTTTACTTTATCGTTAAACTTTAAGGTGAAGACAATTATTTCCATATTTTGAAGGACATTGGATCAATGCCATAATATACTGACCTAATTTTAAAGATCTGGATTTTATTATGCACCACCTAAAATTTTAATTGCACAATCTTGCACGATTTGGAGTTTTCATTGCACGATTTTGCACGATTTGGAGTTTTTACTGCACGTTTTTGGATTTTTGGCTGCACGAAAATCCGGTCTTTACTTATGAGTATCCTACAATTGAAGATAGATGGCTTGTTGCTAAGGACTCATTTATTACATGCGTGGCGAAACATTTGTGGGCAGATTGGAGTGCGGTAAAAAAAAACCATGCATTAGCGACTCTAGACGGTCTCCAATCTCAGCACGCAAGAGAGTTATGGAACAAATTAAAATTAACTCAGCTACTGACGACTCAGCCAAAGACCAAGTCAGAGCTGAATACCGTTCTCGTCAGAAAGCCGTACAAAGAAGTGTAAAACGGGACAAACGCAATAGCATCAACGCATTAGTGGCGAAGGCAGAAGAAGCGCGCTTACCGTGATGACAGTAGAACCCTTTACAAACTTATCAAACCATTAACTGGAAAATCTTTTGCAACTCAATATCCCGTGAAAGATAAAGACGGGTCTCTACTGGTCACCGAGGAATACCAACTACGAAGATGGAGAGAGCACTTCATGGGGGTCCTCAACAACACTTCTTTTTGTTGTTGTTTATCCGCCATATTGGATCCGCCATTTTTAATTTTTAAAATCGGACATTATATTTGAAATCAACAACACCGAAAACCCCCGAGTAACAAGTTTCGTGTACATCTAACAAATTCTTTCTGAGATACTGATTTCATCCCTTAAACCTTAAAAGGATGTTTTTTACCCTTAAAACTCAAAACAGGCCTATATAAAAAAAGACGTGTGAAACATTTTTCCTTATTTTACTAGTGTACCAACTTTTAAGAAAATCGGTGTATTGCACTTGGGTAGTGTTTTTTTGTTAGTATTTTCAAAACGCCCTTAGACAAAAACACACCCCCTACTTAAAGGGTTGATGCAGTCAATTTTATCTATAGCTCGTTTGAAGGGACATACTTCAGGCTTTAATTTCTGATAAGAGCGAAGTTTCTGACACATAGTTTTAGCACAATAATTTTTTAAAAACTGCCAAAAACACTATTTTTGGGGGTTTCAACCCCTTTTTTTCGAAAACGTGATGGAACATTTTGAACTCCGTATTCTTGTTCAGCGCAAAAATTCCCTTCGGAAACACTTGATCGCATTTATTCGACAGAGACAAAGCTTAGATTTGCAGCTGTGTAGTCAAATTAATCAGCCATGTACGTCGTCGTATCCATTTGACGAGGAAAGTCGTAAGAAATACATTGTTGAGCTAATCCATATGCACGTCGAATCATCGCATATCGGAAGCCTTTTTTCGACAAAAATTTTCGACTCATCGAAATTTTAACACATACACACAGCGATCGCTCGGCCGATCAATCGACCGATCGATCGAACGACGGATCGCATAATGCCTGCGTTCACATTTTGGAGCGCTTCGGTTATTCAGCAATTGAAATGCATGTAAACGGAAAAATCAGTGATTTTTTCCGTTTACATGCATTTCAATTGCTGAATAACCGAAGCGCTCCAAAATGTGAACGCAGGCAATGTAAGGTGGCTATTATAACTTATTTTTGGTTACTTTTCTAATATTTGGCAAAATACGGTAGCGTGACTAAAATGTTAAACATTATTCAATGCATGAAGAGCTGTTTCTCGGAATATTATTGGCGTTCTGTCTGAACAAGTTTTAGTATTATACTTTAGGAGATTTGATGTCATTTAAAAAGTGGGATTGACTTTTTTTTAATTTTAACATTATCCCCGGGTAGGTAACATGCTAATAACACCTCCAGTGGGTATGGGATCGCCAACAAGGCATTGCTAGAGAGATGTTGACTGGCCCATGCTCATCTGGAGGGAGGAAATTAGTATGTGACCTATCCGCGTATAATGGAGAAATTACATAATTCGGAAGAAAGTGTGAACCATATAACAATATTGTCAGCATAATAACAAAACATACTTGTACTTTGAATGTTTCGCGATTAGCTATTACGATTAGTTGGAATTACCAACTTTGTGTCAAAGTCAAAATTGCCTAAACGGCAAACACGAGATATTTCTATTTATTTAATGCCAAGCTTTCAATGGGCTGCTGCTTATAACTCGACAAATATGCTAAGGAGATAGACTCTTACGCAAAACACAAGTACGTAAGAGAAACACATCTACTAATAAATACATATGTACATATTTCCATTTTGATTAAAAGTTATTTGTTTATCATAATCGAATGCATGTTTTTTTTTTCAATCCATGATATGAATATTTGACAAATAATATTTACTTTGGACATTGCGTAAGATTTAATGTTAGTTGTTCCTGATATCGTAAACATATTTAACATATTGGACCATTGTGATGTGACAGAGATGAACAACATTGGGAGTAAAAGAAGGACGGTGTACTGACCACGAACCATAGAGTAACAATACAAAGAGCTGGAGCTTAGTACAAAATAACGTTAAGAGCAGGATGCATATAATCTTACGCACGCAAATAAGCCTTGCCACTCTAGAATTAACGGCTATAATTTAAAGTAAACCACCCTTTAGAGTGATAAGGACAACAACACATCAAATCAGCTGCATCTGTTGATTAAAAACACGAAGGCTTTTTAGGTATCATTGTATGCGTGGTATGGTATTGGCTGCATGCAGGCAGCAGATAATAGTAGGTAGCGCCACGTATGAAAATATACCCTCCACTACACAATTGAGGAGTCGCTACCTGTCACTTGTTTCGTGATTGAACAGCTGCATATCATGCTCCATGGCCAATGAGCGTGAACAATTTTTGCTACGAAGGGGAAGTAGCTGCTTAAGAGTGGATCATTGAGTGATTGCAATCAAGATGCGGAAAGGTCGTAGCGCTATAACACGCTACGTAGTGTGTTTTGTAACGGACGATTTGATGGGCATCCAAACATGTCCGTGGGGACGGAGCCCAAGTTAGCATAATGACCGTGAAGGTCGGGCCGTGCAATCTGGCGAAGAAAAAGGCCCCTCAACGAGCTAGGCAGCGGCCAATGCTTGCTGTAGCTCAGTTCAGGAGACGTGGGCGGGGTTTATGCCGCTCGTTGCCCCTGTCCTTTACGTACAATATTAACAAAAATTCATAGGCCTGGGGAAGACAACACAAACAAGGGAGGTAAAAATGGGGAATACAAAAAATGAGGCGATAAGGATGGAATGGTTAGCGGATGGCTCGCTTGCCCTCGCGCTCGCATTGGGGTTCAGGTGTAATTTGACCCTCGGCCTCTGGTTTCGTACCACCGACAGATCCTTACTCATCAGGTGCAGCACGACCAGACTAGAATATGATTCATTACAGTTTCTTTTAGAGAAATATATAATGTCATCCGTAATTTTAGAGGTAACATGAAATTTTCACGATATACAATAACACGCCTTGGAGTGTGTGAAAGAAAAAAAAATAGTTATTTTGTCCTGCGGAAAAATTGATTTTTCCATAGACTATTATAACATTTATTATTAATAATATTTTTAATAAATGGACATATGCAATTTTTTGCAGATTTATCTACAAAAGACATGATCGCTGTGGTATGGTGTTTGCATATTATCTTAGCATAGGATTTACTGACGGGTGGCATTGTTGATGGAAGAGCCTGTGCAGCTGTGCATCCAAACTGGATGTTATAAATATCATCTTTGCACTTTCCATCCTTAGTGAGTTTGAGCAGCCTCTGTTTCTCCTTTAACCGTGTGCTACGACAAAGAGAATATAATGCCCAAACCAGAATGAACGCAGAATGCAGCAGCAGCGGCAGAATGAATTTTATCTAATAAATATACTTTCTCCGAGTTAGAATGTGTTCCATGACGTAGCTATAGTCAACTCTGACTACTGTCATAGTCAGCTATAGCTCCGAGTGTTATGGAACGACAATAGTCGTAAAATAGCACAAACACCGCCATCTTTTTCACTACACTTAGATTTGCATCGGTATTTAACTTTCCATGCAAAGATTTTTGACGCACAAACACTCTACCACACCAATTTTTCCCAAATTCAGCTTGATGTGTACTCAACTGCATAAAACAATTCATAATCTAAGTAATTATGGACAACATCGACTGTCTACTGTCACTTTGACTTCATGTGTGCGTAATAGCTATCGATAGCTAACCTCATGAGCACGAGCTGAAATAGTTAACTACAGAGCTGACTATTGTGCGTTGTAGAACGACGAGAGTCAACTGCAATAGCTGGCTACCGGAGTTATGGAACGGCAATAGTCACTGATACTTGACTATAGGCAACTATAGTTATGTTATGTAACCTACTCCAGGCAATGCAATTCATTCGAAATAAATGGGTTACATGATACTAAATTGCCTTCGAATCGAATTCGATTGCTGGAATACAAGATAAGATTTACCGATAACATTTCAATTATTTAATGTAAAAAACAAAAAGAAACATAATTTGTATTATTCTTTAATAAAAAAAAATAATAAGGATCAAACTTAAAAATATAAATTTTTGCCTCTTTGGTTCTTAGTAGGACGCCCTCTTTCCTTCCATCTCTCGCCGTGGGTAACTTTCTTTCTTCAGTTCAGGACAGGGGGCTAAGTCAATTGCGCCGCTTAACCCAAGATCGGCGAGAGAAGTGCGGAGACCCAACGCCATCAGGGGGCTCCCGTGCTAGTCGAAGGGACAAGGGACCCTTAGAGGATTCGTCGGCCATCATTTTTCTTTTGGTTTCGGTACTCGGGCCTAAGCGCCATTTATTTTGTAACGAATGGATAGGCAGTTTGTTACCTCCTAAAACCCCTCCCACACTAGCGATAGCTGAACTAGCTATCTAGTGCGCGTCGACTCTGGTCACTATTGCGGAGGTTTCGACACTTCAGGCTTGGCCACCAACCACCAAGCTGCTTTCACAATGTAATCCGCATTTTCAACATCTGCTGCCATTTCATAGCCAATATACCAAATGCGTTTTCCACGACACGGCGTGCTCGGCTGAGCTACGCATTGAATTGTTTCTTTCTTGGATTATTGATTACCCCAATTTTAGGGTATGGTCATAAAATAAGTCTGAAGAGCAAAGCCTTCATCACTAACGAAAACACGGGGTACTGGGATGTCTGTGCTCGGCAGTGGCACCGTGGCAGAATGATTTTCTTATCAATGTGTGCGTTCAGAAGGAACTGAGCAACTTCCGCTTAGCGAACATGTTCAGAACGAGCGGGTTCAGAAGTGACTGAGCAACTTCTGCTCGGGTGAGCATGATCAAATTTCACCGAGCAAGAAATATTTCTGCTCACTGATCAGTGTTCAGTGCTCAGGTTCTTCTTCTTCTTTTTCAACCTCACGCTCATGTTGCGAGTTTCCGAGTTTTGACAGTTATCAAATTGGTTGTTGTGTTTTCGCCGTTTTCGGATTCTAGTTCTTTGGTTTTCGGGTGCTTTTGAATTTGTTTTCTCGTTGTTCGTGATTTTTGTAATGGACAGCGCGGGATTCATGTATTTTCCACTTTTCGGCACTTGACGTCTAAAATTGTCATCGTCAGCTTTCAGCTGGTCGATTTGTCAGCTGGTGAAGTAGCGTTCAGCAGGTGCAGACTCCAAACCGAGCAGCTGCGGAGCTGCTCGCGAGCGGTTTCTGCTCTTTTGCCACCTTCTGAACGCACTCAATATACTCTCGGTAGAAAGCTGAGTTTTCAAAAATAGTGCTGTTGTTGTCGTAGTAGCGACGCGCTGATATCCGATGAATGTGTGTGTGTTGTTGTTGTTGTGGTAGCGATGCTTCGAATACTGCAGTTCTTCTTGCATCGAGAGGATTCGGCAGCTCTTGGCCGTTGAAAAACGGGTCGTTTCGGTACGAAGAACCGGCTGTGTCATAAAGCTTGGTTGTCCATGTTTTCTTCAATGTCCAGGTGTAGAAATACAGCTGCCTCAATAGGATTATCCCATAGCGAGGTAGGTGTTAAGCGCGTGGGAGCTGCAGGACAGCTGAAGATGTGCTCAACATCGTGTGGAGGCCACAGGCTGGACAGGAGTTCCGTATTTCGTTATCAATGCAATAGTGCTGTCGCTGTGCGTTCCTTAACTTCCTATATCAACTACTATAAATTTGTAGTATGGATCAACTATTGCTAAAAGAACGATTGAAAAACAGTTTTTGTAGCAGAATTGCGATCCAGTGCAACGTCAAATTGAATTGCCCAAGTAACATTTCAATTTAACGCTGCATATATGTCGGAACCAAGGCAATCGGACCACCGCGTTATATAGCTGCCATAGGAGTTCAAAAGTGGGTGACTTTGAAGAGAGAGTGTATGAGGAAGTGAAAAAGAGCGAGAGAAACGACGCAATTCGGCACAAGTGACGAAGTAGGAAGGGGGATGAAAATTTGACATCTCTTTTGCTCTATATAGACCGGGCGGGTGTTCCGCGGCAGAGAGACAGACTGGTATGTTATTGTTCCGATTGGAAAAGTAGGAGAGGGGATGACATCTTGCGTGCTTCCTGTGCTTTTATATAGACTGCGCGGGTGTTGCGCAGTGGAGGGCGTGTGTCTCTCTCTCTACTTTTTACAACTGGAATTGCTTCAAGTAGTTTAGTGTTGAGTATATGCGGATTGCTCCTCCATAGTTATTCTCTGTGGTCGGTGAGGATTTTTTTTGTTTCTAAAGATAGCTTAACCCGATTTCATATTTTCCAATGGTATCTATTACAGAGCTACATTCCCGAAATTAGACCACTATATCGGGGTATTTTTAGTTTCCGGGGCCCGGGGTGAAAAAATCGTTTTTCACTCGGATTTTTTGCCACTTATCACTCGCGTCACCCTAAGACTCTCAAATTTGCAAAAAAAAAAAAAATTTTTTTTTTAATTTTTAATTTTTTTTTTATTTTTTTTTTATTTTTAATCTTAATTTTTTATTTTTTTCCCTTATTTTCTTGTTCTTATGATTTATACTGGGTGGCAAAGACCTTTTCCATAGTCCTCCGCGTGGGCGCCCCCTGGTAACGGCAGTGTATCAATTCGCTGACGGCCAATGTCTTAGCGATAAGACAGTTTGGAAAAGGCAGATAGCTGTAGCCTGAATGGCTGACAAACACCTAAGCGTCTCAGGTCTAGTAGGATGGAATGACTTGCGTAGTTGGACCTGCTACATAGTTGTGTGGGCTCCAGCACGTTTATTAAACCATCTGAAGCAGCTATCTCCGAGGCCATCCCCCGAATGGGGTTAAGCGACGTGCTGACAACTCGTCCTTGTAAAAACCACTCCATGTCAAGAAACCTGGAACAAAAGCCTCGTATTGGACGGATCAACAACGACGACCACGCAAACGAATAAAGGATTATTCTTTCGGATCCTGGAATGTACGCTCCCTGAACAAACCGGGGGCCGAGAAGGCCCTCCTTCAACAGGTCGAAAAGTACAAACTGAGCATTACTGCAGTCCAGGAAACAAATTGGCTTGGCAGCGAGATTAATGACAAGAAATCGCACACAATTTTTACAAGTGGCAAACCATCGGGCCGCAAGGAGTTTGGAGTAGCATTTATAGTGGACAATCACCTCAAACCGCATATTACTGACTTCAAACCCATAAATGAACGGCTGTGTGCGATTCGCATCAAGACTCGATTCTTCAATCTCTGGCTCATCAATGTGCATGCCCCCACTGAAGTTAAAGAAGACGCAGTAAAAGACGAGTTCTACGCCCGCCTTGAAACTCTCTTCGACTCACTTCCAACAAACGACGTCAAATTGCTGCTGGGAGACTTTAACGCGAAAGTCGGGAATGAAAGTTGGCATCGGGGGACCTCTGGAGGCCACAGCCTCCATGAAGAATGTAACGATAACGGCCAGCGACTTATCGACTTCGCCTGCAGCAGGAATCTAGTCGTAAGCTCTACGTGTTTCCCGCATCGACGCATTCACAAGCAGACCTGGAAATCTCCAGACGCACATACCGTCAACAAAATTGACCACGTCCTCATTTGCAGGAGATGGGCGTCTAGTGTCATGGATGTCCGCTCCTATCGAGGAGCAAACTGCGACTCAGATCATCACTTGGTGAAGACGACCTACAGATGTAGAATCTCCTCAGTGCACCAGTCAAGAATCAGCCCTCCCAAAATCTTTGCGGTTGATAAGCTCTTGAGTGATGCTACAGGGGTGGCGTATACTACCGCCCTTGAGGAAAAACTATCACCTATGCTACACAACATCAGTAACACAGGCGTCCATGGGTTCTGGGAAGAACTCAAGGGTACCATCAAGGATGCCGCAGAGAGTGTCGTGGGATATAAAGCCCGGCGAGCGCGAAATGACTGGTTCGACGAAGAATGCAAAAATTCACTTGACGCGAAAAACGAGGCCTACAGACAATGGATTCAACGAGGAACCAGAGCCAGAAGAGAAAAATATGACGAGCTACGGCGAATATCGAATAGAATAATTAGACGTAAGAAACGTAAATACTTTGACGAGCAGTTGCTGAACATAAACGAAAACTTAGCTAATAGGAACACCAGACAAGCGTACAAACTAGTAAATACAATTAAGAACGGCTACCAACCCAGGACTAGCCTTTGTAAGGACAAGGATGGAAACATCATCAGCGACACCGATGGTATTAACAAACGATGGGCCTCTTATTTTGAAGAGCTTCTAAACCGACCATCTAACATCCCCACACAGGAAGCTCTCGATGATATTGTTGATCTAGGCCCACCCATTCAACCCCCGACAGTAGAGGAAGTTGATCTCGCGTTGCGGTCACTAAAACGAAATAAAGCGCCGGGCGCTGACGAGATCCCAGCTGAACTGCTAAGATTCGGTGGAACGAGTCTAGTTGATGCCATACATCAATTACTCCTGCGAGTATGGGAGAACGAGGAGATCCCAGACGATTGGCGCAGAAGCATCATCTGTCCAATCCATAAAAAGGGAGATAAATTGCGGTGTGAGAATTACAGGGGCATCTCACTAGTTTGTACGTCCTATAAAATTTTGACGAAAATTCTGGAAAATAGAATAAAACCGTACGCAGAACGAGTCATTGGCGAATATCAAAGCGGTTTCAGACCTGGTCGCTCCACAACCGATCAGCTCTTCTCAGTCAAACTGATACTCCAGAGGTGCTGGGAATACAACGTAAACGTATACCAAATCTTTGTCGACTTCAAGCAGGCATACGACAGTATCGATCGTGGAGTACTGTACAACATCATGCTGCAATTTGGTATACCAGCAAAATTAGTGCGACTGACAAAGATGACGATGACCAACTCCGTCTCACAAGTCAGGATCCAGAATAGACTTACTGATCTATTTGAAACACGCACTGGTTTGAAACAGGGCGATGGACTGGCACCGACGCTCTTCAACCTAGCACTGGAATACGTTATTCGGGCCATGAATATGGACAACAGCAAGACGCTGCTCATCAAGTCGACACAATTAGCAGCGTACGCCGACGACATCAACATCATGTCCCGAAGATTGGCTGACGCAGAAGAACTTCTGCATACGCTCGATACCGCTGCAAAGGAAGTTGGATTACGTATTAACGAGGGCAAAACTAAAATAATGATGCAATCAGTGACAAGGACACCTGCACAACCGAGCATCAATGTGGGGGACCTCAACATCGAGTTCGTGAACAACTTCATTTACCTGGGTTGCAATCTGTCAAGGGACGCCAACGAAACTGACGAAATCAAGCGACGGATACAGTTAGCTAATAAGACTTTTTTCTCGGTTCTCCCCATAATGAAATCGAAACATGTGCACAGAAACACGAAGCTCCGCGTGTACAAAACCATTATACGACCAGTGCTATGCTACGGCTGCGAAGCATGGACCCTAACTCAAGCCTCCGAAAACATGCTAGACACTTTCGAACGTAAGGTTCTACGGCGAATTTTCGGAGCTGTTTGCGATCGAGATGGATGGCGCATCCGGTACAACCATGAGTTGTATGAAATGTACGATGAGCTGCAAGTCTCGAAAATCGTCAAACTACAACGACTTCAATGGGCAGGGCATGTACAAAGAATGGACGATGATCGGATGCCTAAGAGAGTAATGAATGCAGAACGAGTCGACGGAGCGAGACTGCGAGGACGACCGAGATCTCGTTGGGAGAGCTCAGTAGGTGTGGACGCCGCGCAGCTGCTGGGCTCCCAAAATTGGAGGACGCGGTCACGTGACCGAGATAATTGGAGGACAATGATCCAGGCGGCCAAGGCCCGACGTCGGGCTGTCGCGCCACGATGATGATGATGATGATTTATACTGAGTGTTTGGTGTGTTTAAAACTAATCAAAACGCTGTTGCACGCAGAGCGAGCGAAGCGAGCGTTCATGTTTGTGCGATACTGAGGGTTGCGATCCCTTAAGCGCGGAGCGAGCGTAGCGAGCGGAGCCCACGCAAGGGGATTTGCGAATATTTCAATTTTCCATGCCTCCAATATTCCAAACACTCAGTATAAATTATGAAAAAAAAAAAATAAAACTAAAAAAAAATTAAAACTTAAAACAAAAATTAAAAATAAAAATAAAAAAAAATTTTTTTTTGCAAATTCTTGACTTTTAGAGTGACGCGAGTGAAAAGTGACAAAAATCCGAGTGAAAAGTGATTCCCCCAGCCGGGGCCCCGGAAACTAAAAGGTTGCCACTATATCATATAGCTGTCATAGGAACGATCGGTCAAAAAGTCAATTTCTGTCAGTAATTTTTTTTTATTTCTAACATATTGTTGCGTGTACGGAGTACGTATCTCTTACGACACGCACTGTACTAAGCTCCATCATAGTCTAGAACCATCCATGACAAGTACCAGTTGATTCTGGAGCCATCTGGAGTCTGGAACCTTCTCGAAACAGTTCCAACTATAAAAGGCTAATATCACCGGGAGAGACAAGTAGTAATACTCGACCTCGACACTCAGTGGAAGTCAGATCGCTATAAAGCGGAAGTCGAAGAGTCGTTATTGTTACCCGCCCGTAACGAATAGTTCGAGCTAGTTTTGTCGTTGGTTGTTAGTTACACGTGAGTAGTTCGTTTTGTAAATAAAGTGTACCTATGTGTTTTCAATCAAAGTGTTTTCATTATTCAGCACAAGAATATCTAACGAACCTGGTTTCGCTCATCAGAGGAAACATTACAATATACTTACCAAATTTCACATCAATCAATCATATTTGCCGCCAACCCACATTCCTAAATTTGAGTGAAATTGGCCTACTATTGCATATACCTCTCAGCAACAGTGGAATCGGAACAAAGTGGTAATTGCAGAATGGTTGATCCATTCTGCTTTTGCCATTTACAACAAACAGACAATTTACCATTTACATTGAAGGTGTGATACCTGCGGTAAGCTAGCCGAAGGCTACCTCTTTTATAAACAAAAAATGTACTTGTATTGCATATATTGAATATATTTCGTAACTTACCTTAAACAAATGGCTAGTCTTTGCCTTGTTTCAATTGGTTTTCTCCTGTTCGTTGTGCACTTTCAATTCTGCATTTTACTAGGCTATGCAATTCCTCGGAACATTCTCGCGACATACGGAAATATTTGAAAAACCGATCTTCATGTGACTCCAGTTCGATGCATAAGCGGTGGTATTCCCCGAATTTGTCCCTGTTTTGATTTTTAGGGCGCACCCAACATTTTGTTTTCTTTTGTTTATTCTTATTTCGCAACGCGAATAGCAAAATTAGCTGTTCTTCGTCCGAACTCATACCAAAGCTGTGAATATACACTATCTAAAACTCGTGCAATCTTCTTTTGTTGAATAAGCGACCATACCGGACCGCTAATACAAAAATATCTCGTTTTTATATGACGTCCCTATATCACGACGACCGCTGTATCGTTTCCCGCCGCGACAGACCGCTTTCTGTCTGGCTAAGCGTTTAGGTGTCACGGACGGTCTGAACGACCATGCTGTCTTCACATGACGTTTCATCAACACACACATTTATTACACAAGACGCAACGTTACTTTCACACGGACGCCACTTGCTGCCAGTAGCTGAGCGAAGTGTATACTAACTAAAAAAGCCAAGCCCGGGAAGACCGTGCTACTACCTTACTAATAATATACAACTGTCAAAGAATCGGAACACTGTGCAGCGAGGGCAACTATGCTGGCTGTAAAAAAAAAGAGAAAAAATGTGAAATGCCCACAAAAGCCGAATCAAAATAACTATCCATTGAGATTCATCGCAATTAAATGCAAATATTACAATATGTAAAAATTTAATTTTATTATTTCTTCACATTTGCCATTAATTTTTTTCAATTTTTTGTTTATTTTTTTTATCATTTATTTATTAAAAATAACCACTAGTACCTATTTATTCTGTCAATTGTTTGTTTTATTTTTTTCTCTCTTTTTCCATAATACATATTTGGAAAGTTTATGAATTTCGCACAAATATACAGTGTGATTCTGACGACGGTTTTAAATCAAACCCCCTCTTCACATAGAATACGGAATCCAATTGAACTGAACTAAAAAAAAAGGAAAAACAAACATTGATATTCAATTCTACATATTTCTCACAATCTATCGCAATTCATGGCCGTAAAATAATATTAATAATACACGATCAATACACAAAGTAGTTTCTTTGCAGGTTATGTTTTTTTTCTCTTCTGTTTCATAATCATAATGTATAAGTAAAACATTTATAAAGGCTTTCTTCTCAATATATTTAATGTATATATATATATATATATCATTCTTTATTTTATACGAAAAACTGAATCACATATACACCGATTTTTCGCGTACACAACTCTCACACTCAGAGGAATAAAAAATAAATCTATCAACGTATATTAATTATATAAATTAAAGATTTTTATACTCTGTCCTTTTTCCATGTTATCCATAAGCGCTTCACACTTCTTTCCATTCATAGTAGCATTCTCAAGTTACAGTTAAAAAGGATAATAAATTGATTAGTACACTATTTATCACTTATTTTACAGAAATATACATTTATGTAGTTCTACAAGAAAAAAAAATCAAATTCAATATACGAGTAGTACAAGGTGCAGAGTAAGATTTATGTTTACAGCAAGGTGAAACTGTTTGCACACGATCGTGGGTCAAGTAGCATCTCACATTTCAAATATAGATGAGATGCCAAAAACACATCAGCTTCCGGATTTATGTGACAAAGTGGAAATTTCTCTTTTCGGGCATCAACAAAACACTAGGATCAAGTATAAAGAGACATAAATCGATTCGAAATTGAAATTTATTATATAAAATTAATTAACACGAAAAAAATTAATGACAAAAATTTGCACTATCAACTAATCAAATTGACTTAAAGAGACACTTAAAGAATGAAAAAAGTAGTTTGTTTGTGTAGAGAAACTTAAGTTATAAACAGTGTGAAATGAAAATTTCATACAAAAAATATTCTGCAAAATCATTTCCTTTTCATATTGTGTGTGTGTTTGTCTGTTTGTCCACCGTGAGAGTACAACATTCATTTAACTAGAATACAAAGTGAAAAACTAATATATTACTATATAAAACAAACATGTATGGACATTATGTATGAAAAATCTCCAATGCATATCGAAATTTAATTAATTTAATTAATATGTATTTATGTAGGTACTAAAAAAAAGGTTTGTTTTCCTTATGTCATAATTTAGATGCTGTACTTTCCTTTTTTTATCAAATAGAAAACTAAATTTAATCCTTATCATAAGTTTGTTGATTTCTTTTTACATGACCATTTATATACTTACGTTTATTTTTACACTATTAAGAATAAAATTAAAAATATATATTTATATATAGATTTATGTAAAGTTTGTTTCTGCATATATTTATTTTACATGTTTTGTTTATTTTTTTCTTTTTCCTTGTTTTCTTTATGATAAAAATTAGTCCGATCTCTCTAAACATATTCGTAATGTCCATTTTCTTGTGTTTGTGTGTTTTTGTTTTTTAAATTTTATTTTATACGATGATGTTATTGCGTAGTAGTTGTGGTCGCGGAACTAGTCGTATTCGTCGTCGTCGGCGGCGTCGTTGTTGATGATGATGATGGGGATGGTGATGTAACCGGTGCTGGCGTTGTTTTAGTCTTACATCGTGATCGACCGCATGGCAAACACAATATCGAACAATGTTCACGAATTTTCGTTACAGGATCGATTCGATAGTCATTAACCCATTTAACGCCACGCTTACGTGCAGCTTTTTGGTTTGGTTGTAGAGGTGGTGGTGGGAGATTGCCTTCCGACTTAGTGGAACCGCATCGCATACATACAGCACAACGTTCACAACTCCATCGTCCTAGAAATAAGAAGAAACGTGTTTTGTTATAAAAACTAATTCAAATAATAATCCAATACAAGAAAATAACTGGGAAAATAAAAGGATGGTTAGGTAGATGGGCTGCTGTGACAAATCACAGCTCACATACAACTGAAATAGATCCGTTGTGATACCACTAGCACACATCCTCTCTCAACTTTTCTGATAGTTAGAACCATCCAGAGCCAACAATAAAACGCTGGAGTTTTCCAACATCTGCGCTTTCTAGCTTTTTCAAGTCAGTGAAGAAGTAGGATCCAAGTAACGACCTACTTCAACCTGCCAAAGCCGGACAGGGACAGAGAAGGTGGAAGCTACTCTCCTTTTCGTCTACTCCCCACAGCTCCTGCAAAAGTCATTGTAGGGAAGCCGGAGTCTTCTGGCATGTTCCCTAATGAGGCAATGCCCAGTGATAGCATAGCAACCCATCACCGAACCAATATGCCTTCTATTTAGCGACAGTCGATTTCCAGATCGGGTAACCAGCATGGGCAACAGCGATCTAGGTGTACGGCTGGTATTGCCACCAATGCATCTTGCATTAGCTTTGTTGATCGCCTTAGGGCGACCACAGAGTGAAAGCTGGTGCTGGACTTGTGCTGGTGTTTTGATTGTGAACACTTAGCGAAGAGAAATGTTCACGTGAAACGTGCTCATGGAGCTTTCTCTGCCCATGCTGCTCAATATCTCATTCGTAATTGTCCGGTGTATTCAGAAGGTACCTTGTACCTCCTAGTAAAAAGAACAAGTTCAGTCTTGCTCAGATTAACCTTTCAGGAATTGGTCTGGTCCAACTTATAAGTAGAGAGATGGCGTTTTGAAGCACCTCACTGAGAACGCTTGGGAACTTACCCGAAATAGCAATGGCAACGTCATCCACATAGGCTATCACCCTGCAGCCCAGTCTTTCCAAGTCAAGAAGCAGAGCGTTAACCACTAAGTTCCAAAGAAGGGGGGATAAAACGCCGCCTTGCGGAGTGCCCCTTATTAAGGTCTAGACACACAGTGTCCGTACCAGGGCAGCGCCGTAGTCGCCCGTATACTGGCGATCAACGGTAAGCGAATTGTACCATATAAAACAGTCTGCTGGTTCACACTAACCACACGGACAACAGACCGTCACCTGCACGTCACGGGGCGGACCGTGCCCGTTTAGTTTGGTTTAATTTTTCTACATTACGGTGAGGTACGGAAAGAAATTGGATACACACATAGCCGAACACGGAGCAGCCGCCGCCGGGTGGGTTGTTGTGTAGCCATCATACGGCGAAGAAAATGTACAATGTTGAATAGATAGACACACGTTTGCATTGCATGCAATTAAAGTCGCTAGGAAGAATCGCAGGAATCGGGGAAACACACGGTTGGTCTCGGTACGGGTACTGTGTGGTTTCGCTTGCAATGTACGGTCATGTGCCCGATATACGGGCGACTACGGCGCTGCCCTGGTAGGGGCACTGAGTGTCTAGACCTTTACTCGTTTTTGTTCCAATCAGCCTAGCCTAGTGTGAACAATTCTCAATGTCAATAAAAGTTTAACAAGTTCGCAGAGTGACTTGTTTACAGGCAACCCAGAAAGCGCGTTGACGATAGCTTCAGGTTTGACGTAATTAAAAGCGCCTTCAATATCTAGGAACACGACCATGGTATATTCCTTGTATTACAGCTAAGAGATTTCTCGATGTAGCATACTAAAGAGTGCAAAGCTGAATCCATCGATCCACCTTTGCAGTAGGCATGTTGGGATGTAGATAAGAGCCGTGGTGGAATACTACTTCGTAGATAAATATTAATCAGCCTCTCAAACATTTTCAGCAGATTAGATGACAGGCTGATAGGTTTAACGTCATTGGGGTGTGTGTGGGAGCTTTTACTCGCTTTAGGGATCACTTCAGTCCATATACGTAGGATATAGACCAGTTCCAAACAGAAAATTAGCTGAGATATCCGGGAAGTGCGTATCCAATAAAATACGAACAGTCTCCGAACTAGTGGTGGTCTATGAACCACCATGTTTCAATAAATAGCAAGGAGCAGCAGGATTAGAAGCGAGGATCTTACGCAGTCTAGAGACTTCTCCCGCCTTATCGATTTACTCACAGAAAAGTCGCCCTATGGATAAGAATACTTTTCAGACCCGGAACGGAACATCTTCAGATCCAAAAATTGACACTTGACGGTGCACATTTTACCAGAGAGGAAAGCATATGGAGGAGAAATCGAGAAGAGTCAGATCCACGAAATTTAACCAGAGCTCGACAAAACGCTGCCAATGATCTCTCTAATCGCAGGTGCGTGTGAATTTCATACACAGAAGAGAGAGTAAGAAGGAAATGAAAAAGAGCGAGAAATGAAGTAATTCGGCACAAGTGTGAAAGTAGGAAGGAGGATGGGAGTTTGACATCTCATATGTCGGCTATATGGATGGACCGGGCGGGTGCTCCGCGGTAGAGAGACAAAATGGAATGTTCTTGTTCACAAAGGAGAAGTATGAAGGGGGGATGTGAGTTGGACATCTCATGTGCTTCTATATGGACTGAGCGGGTGTTGCGGGGAAAAGGGTGTGTGTGTCTCTGTTTATTTTCTACGAGTGGAATTACTTCAAATAGTTTAGTGTTGAGTATATGCGAATTGCTCCTCCATTAAAAACAAGTCATAAGAGATCATTTGGCGGTTGTTTCTTCTTCTTCGTTTTCGTGGATAATTCACAATATGTACGTTTCTACTGCATACATTGCGGCGAAGTTAAGAGAAAGTACCAAGATTTGAGACGAGATTAATTTTACATCTTGTTAAGTTTAGATTAGTTAATCCTGGATAAATATATGGTAAATCTCTAGGGGATTTAGGGTTAAATCTCGAGATTTATCCAAATCTCCTGTAATGTGCATAAGATCTTACCCGGCTCCCGAAAACTTCCATATTTGCTAGGTTTGCTTTTCATTCTACTTCATGCTTCAAGAAGGACCTTTTGTCCTGAAAAATCACTCAAAATGCCTTCAACAATACTCTAATGCATTGGTCTCGTCACTCCGAATCAGAAAACCCATATTGGCTAAGTTTCATACCATACATAAAAAATTCCTTTTGCCTTGACCAAAGGACTCTTCAACAGCGCATTAGCCGCTCATCGCCCTCTATCCAGAATATAAACATATCTTCCAGGTTTGGTTTCAGTTACATTTCATGATCAACGAGAATCCTTTTGTCCTGATGCACACCAGGAACAACACCAAAATATCACCGCGTTGTACTTACCGTAAGCCAAGGAAACTACGTGCCCAATTTGGTTGAAATCGGACCACAGGAAATGCCTAGAGGGGCGATCTTCGAAAAGACTTGAATGAGTAACTCTCGTTTTAAAAAAAAACAGAATATGTATACCGTTAGTCCAGTCGATGATAAAAATGCGATACCCTGACCGTGCTAACGGTCACACAAAAAACCTTCATACCGTTTACCTACATAATTTGGTTAAGATCGGAACAGGGGGAAGTGCCCGAACACTATATGCCCGTCCATTATATTTTAAATGCGACGGGCCGAAAAGTAAGTGCCTATTACTAAATCGGATACAGTTCTGGACTATCGCGCTCGGTGGCCGTGATCACTCGGTCACCGCTCTACAATACGAATCTAGAGCTCGGAGTTCAAATCTCGGCGCATTCAAAAACTGCCTGTGGGTGCCAATAGATCTCTCACAGTGCTTCGAGCTTGTCAGTATAAAGACGGAGCGGATGGAAGGTGCCTGCAAGCAACTGCACTTTCGAAAAAGTAGATATGCTATCGGATCGGGACGTCAACAATAAATAGAAATGCTAAAGATGTTGACGCGCCCATGTCCCTGGAGTGATCAAGGCAATTAACATACAGTTCTGGACTGAGCGCATACTAATTGCATGTTCGAATTCGTGTTCGACAGTGTGTGGACGGGGTAGGACAGGTTAATTCACGAAGCTTCAAGCTATTTGTACATTAGGCTTGTTTTTCAACAGTCCAGATAAAGAACAAAACAACAATCCCATGCATTAGTGTCACCGTACACAGTCGCATTGGGGCGACCGGTAGCGGAGTGTATTGAGGCATCAGTCTCATGTTTGACTACCGGCGGTTCGGGTTCGAATCCCGTCCACGACGACGTACGTGGCCATGGATGTGCAGGAGGTGCATGCTGGCAACTGCATTCTCCGAAACCACTTTAGACCAACGAAACGCCAACTGGGCCACACGGCACAGTTGACGCGCTATGCCCCACAAGGGGTTAGGGCAATTGAGTACACAGTCGAATTCCAACTCGAACACGAACCTGGTACAAATGTCCTCTGAATAGCTCAAAACACACACACACACTTGACATAAACCTGAAGAAAACCGGCCCACTTGTACCATGTTCCGAGTTCGACAGTGTATGGTGACACTAACAACCTGCTCTGTATAGAACAATTTTGTTAGTGTAACGCGTGCAATTTTTGTTCTGCTCTGATCTGGACTGTTGAAAAAAAAACGCGCCTATTATGTTGAAATCAATGAACAAATTGTTTGGTGCAAGCAAACGGACAATCAAACTTTTAACACATTTTCCAGAAGAAAAAAAAAACATATTTTATATGTGAATAACACAGAAAAAAACAATACATACCGTCGGGAATATTCTTAATTTGTATACAATATATATGATATCCTCGATCACATTGCTCACAATACAGCATTTTACTTTCGTCCTGTTTCCGTTTGCACTTTATACAGCACTTACAATCGGTACATTGCCAATTATAGTTTCGAACACGCATCACCATTCGCGCAGACATTTCTATACAACTTGGATGAACTGAAAGATGGAAACACAAAATTCATCATATTAATCTCGTACAGTTAACTTGACAGAAAATTGGATCTAAAAATTGCTTGAAATGTACACTCACTTCGTTTTCGGCAGGTCACACATTGAATAAACAGCTCGGGGAAGCCTCTCTGGTTTTTATTTTGTTGCTGATGACAAATGAAACATTTATATTTGTCCTCATCTGGCGGCTTGTCCACGTCCCCTCCTTCCTCCTCTTCCGACGATGAACTTAATTCAGAATCCTTTAGAAATAGAGCGAAATAACGTTAAAAATTGTTTCTCATATAGTTAAAAGAAAAATCTGTATCTACCGAATCACTAGAGGTGCCCGAGTCAGTATCGCTTCCAGACGAACTATCCGAATCCTCCTCGTTTTCACTTTCCGCCGCTGATTTTTCATCATCGCTTATTTCGCGCTTGATGGACTGATCTAATCTATCGTCGAATGGATCAAGTATTGTGTTGATAGGATATTGCCTGAAGGAGAAAAAAGAAGAAAGAGAAACAAAAATAATGATTATTTTTTTAAGGACACCCTTAAAATTTCTGCTTAAGGCTTGACTCCTTTCTAAATCCCACTAGTCGTGGACCAAACCTGAGACGTCTGTGTCTTTGACAAGAAATCGAATGATCTGACGAATTATTTAGAAAATACGCCAACAAAGTCAAAATACAAGAAATTGGAGCTTCGAGCACAGTTTAAAAAAAATGGTTTAAAATGTAATATAGTACGTACCTCAACTCTTCCGGAGTATACAACCGATAATTTTCCGAAAATTGACCGGGAACAAGAGCTATAGGATAGTGTGAAGGCTGCCGGTGTAGTGTTTCATTTGGACGGCTTAATTTTTTACCTACAGCAGCTGGAAGATTTATAACTAAGTTTTGTAAATCTAAACACGATCGTCTCTCTTCTAAACGACTGCAAACGAAAGAAAAGGTTATTAGACCCATTTGAATCACACCGAAAATATTGACTATGCAACTTACGCCTTATTAAAACTACTATTCCACTTTTTTGCTGACTCGAGGGCTCGGTCGCGTGCCTGAAGGCTCTTATCAACAGCTTCGGCCGCTTGAGCTCTCTGCTTGGCCTCAACATCACGTACTTGCTTTTCCCGTAAATAGGCTTTGTACTCCTCGAATTTTTCATAGAAATCACTATACATTATATCTAGGACATCTGATGCCCAGACGGCAGTAATACCCAAGTCACACATTTTCTCCGTGACTAAACCTTTCTCCTGTAGATAGTTGCGCTCCTCCATATCGATTTGACGACGCGGAAGATCTGGATATTTTCGTTTGAAACTTTTTATACCTAAATACTGTGCTATTTGTTCTTGTATCATGAATGAATCACGATTTCGGGCTGGACAACAGCCTTTGGGTGGTGGCCAATCATATTCGCAGATCATATCGACGGTATATTCAGTTTTGCTGAAAAAATATAAAAGAGAAGTTATTAATAAAAAAAAAATATAAAGAGAGAAAATTTGAAGCAGGTTGGTCAAAGACGCGACCCATTATGCGTCGCCAACTGCACCAACTGTAACAAAACATTGGTTGCGTTTTGCCGAACTCTGATTAACTATCATGAAAAATATGTACCGTCGACGATCAGTTTTCGGATCTGATCTAAAAATTGACAGTTGACGGTACATATTTTACCAGAGGGGAAAGCATATGCAGAAGAAATTGAAAAAGACTGTTCTTGATCCGCTCGTAGGGCCGCAGCCACCGACAACTAGCAGTACTCTTAAGATGGACACACACTTGCGCCCAAAAGCCAAGGCTAGGTTAGGTTGAATGGCTGCCGTAATACACACAGCACACATAGACTACCACTGGGTCCGTTGTGGTACCACTATTGCCTCCATAAACCGAGTACTGTCTGTTAATTGATCCCGCCAGAGTTTTCAATAAAACGCTAGCATCCCTAAGGTGGTTCAAATCGTTAAAATAGAAAGACCCCAAGATATTCCTTTTACTTGCAGTCAGGGCATGACATTCGCAGAGCAGGTGCAAGGTACTCTCCTCCTCATCCCCACAGCTCCTACTCAGATTGCTGTGTGGAAGCCCCAGTCTCCTAGCAAGTTCGCCGATTAGGCAATGTCCTGCAATCACCCCAACAAGAGTTCTCATGTTACTTCTATTAAGCGCCAGAAGATCCGTAGAGCGCTTAGGATTTACCTAGGCTAAAGTTGCCTAGTAACATTAAAAGTATTCCCATTAATCCGTCTGACATTAGCGGCATCATATCCCCTGACATTTAAAAAAAAAAAAAACCTCACCGGTAGTCACTTTCTCCGCCTGGAGAACGCTACAGAAGTTAAGGAGAAACAGCGGCATGTTTACCTTCAGTCACCGAGTATATGTATACCCACTCCCACTCCTTGATCCGTCTTAGAGCCATCAGTGTAAAAACTTACAGCATTTGTGATTTTGGCTGGAAGATTTAAGTTGTTAAGCATCGTGGAGTGACCCGTGAGTGATACAGCAAACTGCAGTTTCCCGAAGATGAACGACTACGTTCGCAGTCACTTGCTAGGCAAAAATGTCCAAGGGGAGCAAATTCAGCAACACACCAAGAGCAGCCGCCGGCGTAGTTCTGAGTGCCTCCGTAATGACAACGCACACCATCCTCTGGAATTTCTTCAACATTTGCGGTAAACCGCGAAGTTCAGAGCAGTCCACCAGACGACAATTCCTTGTGTTGCCTTGTAAAGACCACAAGTTCCGTTTTACCCGGATTGACACTGACCTCAGCTAGGCCACCCCAACCCATTAGAATTGAGAGGGCATTCTGTAAAATATCTCTAATCACACATGGGAGCTTCCCAGAGATAACGATCGCACTATCGACCGCATGCGCGATGATTGTGCAACCCCCTCCCCCTCCAAGTCTAAAAGCAGTTTGTTAACCGCCAAGTTAAAGAAGGGGGATAGAACACCACCCTGGGGAGTACCCCTACTGACGCACCTGCACTCAGATGCTACACCCAAGTGAGTACTAATGACCCTAGATATTAGCAATTGATCTATGAGCTTACAGAGCGAACCCTCTACACCGAGACCTGAAAGACAATTGATTATGGCCGCAGGTGCGACATAATTGAAAGCGATCTCGTAGTGTACTCCTTAGATCAAAGAGACCTCTCAATGCACCCAATCAGAGAGTGCGAGGCAGTAACAACTGACCAACCCTTCCAGTAAGCATGTTGCGATGAAGATAGAAGGCGCACTGGAATAGTCGCAAGCAGGTGTATATCAATCAGTCGCGCCAAAAACCTTGAGCAAGGTTGAAGTTGGGCTAATTGGTCTATGATCGTTCGCGCGCGCATGCCAGCTTTTACCCACCTTGGGAATGAAGACAACATATGTCACTGACCGTGCACGTGGAATGCATACTAAATCCAGACAGGCCCTAAAAATGGTATTCAGCCATGGATAAGCACTATCCCGAACGTGCTGCAAGTCCGCCGAAATGATGCCATCAGGTTCAGCTGCCTTGAAACTCGAAACTATAGTAGATATAACCCACCGATTTTTTTCTTCGGAGATAATAGATGTGAAGTCACAGGGAGCTGTGAGTTCCTCGTCCTCAGCAAGACTGACGAGCAAGGCTTCAGACACTACCTGTCCAAAAGCTAAACTGATCCCGACCCGAGCCAAAAATCCGTAGTGTGTGGGATTCAAGTTGATAGCTCCCCGGCCCAAGTTGGATATTAGACTCGCCCAAAATCCAAAAGCCAAAACCCGACTGCAACGAGGCTCCGAAATCCGAACTGAACGGAGTAAAATTTTGGGGTTTTATGTTGCCGGGGGGGACCGGTAGCGCAGTGTGTTGAGGCATCAGTCTCATGTTTGACTACCGGCGTTTCGGGTTCGAATCCCGTCCACGGTGACGTTCGTGGCCATGGATGTGCAAGGAGGTGCATGCTGGCAACTGCATTCTCCGAAACCAGATTATTGCCGCCGAAACGTCAACTGGGCCACATGGAACAGTTGACGCGCTATGCCCCACAAGGGGTTAGGGCAATTGAGAGAGAGAGAGAGAGAGAGATGTTTTGTGTTGCCACTGTAAAATGGCAAACAAAAAATTGTTTTGCCAGTTGGCAGCCGCCAAGGTATTCACACAAAACTTTTGCAATCCGAGCAATAGTGCGTGAAATTAAATTCAACAAGTGAAAATTGAATTCGTCGTCAATCTTGACTTTTAAAATGACGTCTAGCTCGCGAAGGCTCGGCTCCGCAGTGTGTTACCTCGAAATTTGGATCGGGGTCATTCTGATCGGATGCAATTTGATCCGCGTCCAAATGGATGCGTGTGCGTCCACCTTTAGGAGAAAGGTAAAGCGATAAATTGCTTCTGTCTAAGGCCGACCACAGAGTGAAAGCTGATGCCGAGCTGGCGCTGACATTGCTTCACGTTTTCTCAGCGAAGAGAATCGTTATTTCCCCAGCATATTGTCAAAGCTCATCCGTACCGGTGAATTCGTCCATTTTTCTTTGTGGCATGAACAAGTGTGATCTTGAACTTTAGCGATAGCATGGGGAAAGAAAGCTCCATGAGCACGTTTCATGTGAACGTTTCTCTTCGCTGGGTGTTCACAATGAAACGGTGAAGCAAAGTCAGCGCCAGCTCGGCATCAGCTTTCACTCTGTGGTCGCCCTTAGGGTTTCCCTGAATGTAAGAAATAGAAGAAGTGGGAGGGATGCCTTTGATTCCATAAAACGTATATGGCTCTTGACATGCATCGTCCTCACCAGAACTCTATTAAGATCAAAACATCGCTAAAATGGTACGGTCTCGTCAGGCGCGCAGAACAGGTTTTTGCCGGACATGTAGTGCGTCTCCGAGGCATCATGTATATACGGCTATCGAAGCAGAGAAAGCAGATGTGCAATCGCTTCAAAGATTATCGGTCGCGCATCAGTGGAGAGTGAAACACGTTCTGATGCGTGATGCATCTGGTAGTTAGTTGTTTTTGAAGTGAAAATTTGGAATATTTCAAGTTGACCGCGCGACGCGTAGTGGTTCGCGTCTTTGATTATGAGTGGGTTTTAAATTGAGATGATTTCGCACTCCCCTTGGGTAAGCTCCGCAACTTAGAAGTTGCAGTCCTCATTATAAAACCCTAGAACGCTCGCTTCGTTCGCTCTATACGCTACAGCCACTATTATCCAAGGCGCGAACCACGACGCATCGCCCGGTGAAATAGGAATATACCGAAAATTTATACCGGTATCGAAAAGGGGTACCGATTTTCAACCAATAAACAAATAAGAAAAAACTCACCCTTCTGGAGCGAACACTTCCATTTTCGCTCGTTTCTTTTTGGGCTCTCGTTCCCCGGTCACTGGATTCAATATTGTACTGCTGCTACCGTCCAATGCGCTGCCACTGCTCAACATTGAACTCTGCGTGTTGTCATCGTTGTTATTGAAAAGAGTATCGTTTGATTGTCTGTAAAGCAAACACACATTCAAAACACCATAATCAGTTAAAATAATCAAAAATCGGAGCGCGGAAAAAGCCTACAAGTAAGGAAAACTACTTACCGGTTTCCTGGTGTTAATGAATCAGCACTCATACGAGTATCTTCCTCGAAAACTTGAAGTGATGGACGCTCCTGAAGGAAACATACAAACAAATTGGACAATATATTAGTTCTGGAATTATACGGTTGTTGCTGTAGTAGCAATAGTCGGAAGTTTGGTGTGTGTGAGTGTGCTATAAGGCTTTACATTTCGATGTCATTATCCTCGGTATCGAAGGATAGAAAATCAGCTGCTTCTAAGGGGTGCTCTCACAGCGACCTGGGAGTCAGATGCGTAATGGGTGCAACTGAGCAATTAAAAATACGAGTATGTTATGGTCCACATCGTGAATGTTCTGTTGCAAGCAGGGCAAATGTTTGAGATGTTCTGATCGATGCGGTATAGGTAGGAATTAAGAAGCGAACACCAGCTTGACTGAAGCTGGGCAAATGTCGTTTTTGTTGCTCTCAGAAGTCTTTCTTCTTCTAGGGATATGGCTGAGTTCACTTTTTGTGGAGGGGTAAGGTTTTTGAAAGTGAAATTTTCTGAGAAGGCACGGCAGTAACGTACGTATTTTGTAAGTACCACTTTTCGCGTATAATGAAGACACGTGGACACCAACCAAATGTTACTGTGGGAACGGAGACGGGAGTACTGTGTTATTCTAGCATTGCTACAAAGACAATAAAAATATATCTTCAAACTCAACCTCGCGAGCCTCCACGGAAAATGTTTCGAGTGGCAAAACTGCTACAGACGAATAAGTTAACCGGATACTTCCAATCCACAATGAACTGATTAAGGACGTGCACTTATGCTGACACGAATATAAACGATCAGAAACAATAGAAAATAAATTCAAACTCACCGGTGTGAAAAATTCGCCATCTTTCCACTTATCAGATGCGAGCAGACGTCTAGCAAAACCTCTACCTCGGCCGCCACGACTTCCTCGACCACGACCCCGCCCGCGACTTCGATAAATGCTCGAGCCACGACCACGCCCCCGACTACGAACTATACTGTCCAAATTCTCGTTGTCGGTTTCTCCTTCAATGAGACTAGCATTCTGTATAATACTACTACCGCCGCCGCGGCTGCCACGGCCTCTCCCCCGTCCTCTTCGTGGAGGCGTTACAGGTGTCGCTAATTCTGTAAATGCAAAAAATGTTAGGTTACCCAACTTCGGCGGCTGATTATCCATGATGGTTATTACCTGTTGCCGATGGCTCAAATTTGATTGGTGAATCTTTCAGCGGCGACTTGAGGGCAGGCTCTGGCTCTTGGAAAATATGATTGACAACAATTGCATTGTCCTTCTCCCCAACGGATGTTCTTCGATTTTCACGAAGTGTGGCTGCCTCTGCACCCTCCAGGAGACTGCTTTGCGGTCGGTTTCTCGTCGACACTAGTTCCATCGCTCGCCTACCACGTCGCATCACACTTCCTGCCGGTTTACCATCTTTTCGCGGTCTGCCTCGTGGCCGCTTTGCCGGCGTAACATAGTCATCCTCCATATTTACAAGATCATCATCGACTCTCTTCACCTCGTCCTCCCGCTCACTATCCATTTCCGGCATTATCATAAGCGGATCTTCCTCAGCAAGTATACAATCGCCCGAGGCAGTGTCTTCGTTGATCAACAGGACACTTTGTGTGGTCTTGAGCGAATTTTTCGGAGGCGGTGACGATCGAATCACAGCAATTTCTGGCTCTATTCGTTTACTTTCGTACCGCAAATTTACTGTCATGCTATTCGGCGCTCCACCATGCATATCTTGTGTTTGAAGCCGCGTCAGAATGCCCTTCAATGTGTTGGGTGATTCGTCGCGATTCAGTTTGTTTGTGGCAAGCTCGTCGTCTTCGTCATTTACATTATTTATGGGTTTCAACTCGGTCAACGTTCGGAATGTTTCATTACTCGTCGAGGAGCTATCAATTTCAATTACACTAGAGACCAACTGCCTGGAGGGCTGTTCGGTGGTTGGTTGGCTGTTGTTTTCTCTTACAATGGCAGCCGAGTTTATGCAATTCTCAACAACAGACATCTGACTAGAAGGTTTCACTGCATCAACACAACTATTTTTTGATATTTCGGAACGGGTTCGCTTCGACGGAATGATTTTGGTTTTCTCATCGACGGCGTTGCGCTTTTGCCGGCCCCTCGTAATTCGCTCGGCTCTTTCTTCGATAGGACTTTTCTCGCGCTGTTTGATTTCGTTAACGACTGGCGGCGCTGGAGGATCTACAAGCAGAAAGTCTCGTAATGATCTTGTTCTCGGAGCTGTCGGCTTCTTGTTGTCCAGGGTTAAAGTATTGGTCTCTTTATTAGGTTCCTCTTTAGCCACGATCTTAGAAGCCGTTTTCCCACTCAAGGCAATCTCGAGCAGTGAATCTCCTATCTTGATACCGGGCGGCACCTTTTCACAGTTAGTTAACGTATCGCTAGCACTCTCACTGAGATTTGACGACGAGTCAGTTGATACGGTCAAAGAGCCATTATTGACCATATCTGTTACTTGAGGCACTTCAACTTGTTCAATAGCTGTCTCAGCTACTGGTTTTGAACTCTCTTGTTCAGCGGCTTCCACGGAAACCTTTGTCTCCTCGACTTCCTTCGGCGATGCGGCGAATGTGGGCTCCTCTGTACAGGACTTCTCGACTTTTGCCTCAGAAGAAGCTTCGCCGTTTGCACTGGGCAAAACAATAACATCACTGGACTCCACCGCCTCGTTTAAGAGTTCGGTCAATTGGTCTACAATGGCGTCTTCGTCGCTTCCCAGACTCAGGATTTCATCACGATTATCATCGGATTTTTCTTCAGTCTTCTTCTCATCCTTAGCTTCTTCCAGCGCGAGCGGCGTCGGTGGTTGCTGCTGTTGAGGTTCACTTTCAGCCTGCCTGATACAGTTTGGCAGTGTCGTTCTCTCCCCGTTGTCATCATCTGCTCGTTGCTCTATTTCCTTGGTGTCGACAATTTCATTGCTCGGAGAAGTCGAGTTCTCCTCCACCCTCTTTTCAGCATCGTTGTTCCCCAGCGATGCGATATCGTCCAAGTCGTCATCGTTAAGGATGTCGACGAGATCGTTTATTGCAGCATCCGAAAGATCCGGACTAATTTCGAGATTGTTCTGCGTCGGCGGTTCGGCGATCACGACAGCGTTGAATTCCGAGTTTGACTGTGATGTGATCCGTTCAAGTTCCAGCTCCAAGTTAACATCGTTGCCAGCCGACTCCGAAATATCAGTTTCCATTGTTTCAGCGCTGGATGCTTCGCTGCTATTCACTGTATTCACAAGATCGAATCGTGACTCCCGCTCGCTTGTGCTCGATTGAGAATCGGCATTTACGTTTTCCAAAACTGGCGTTTGGGCGGAAGGGATGGCGGTTATTTCAAAAGTCACTACTGCAGGATCGACAACAGCAGCCGCGGTGGGAAGGGTCGCTGTGTCTATGACCGCCGATTGTTTATCATTTTTTACGTCTGCAGCTTTGACGGGCCCGTTTTTTGATTGGACCGTGTTTGATTTTTGTGATATCGGACTGTTCTCCGACGATTTATTGTTGTCCGAATTTCGGGACGAGGACCGAGTCTTCATTGTCTGATTCTCAGGCGCCACCGACGGCTCCTTTGAATTCTGTACAAGTTGCACTTCTGCCGAATCATTGCTCGCCGACTCGCCATCGGCGATTGGTTCACCACCTCCTTTTTTCCGACGACCGCCGCGTTTCAGATGTTTTCCCGGCGTTACGTGATTGTTAATTGTGAGCTTGGGCACTTTTGGTGATGATGACAATGAAGACGCTGCTGCTATTGGTGTCGATTCTTCCACGTTGTTCGGGATCTGTTTTATTGTTAGCTTCGGAATCCGATTGTCCGATTCCTCCGCGGACTGATGGACTGACTGTTGTACCACCAGTTTCGGTTTTTTCTCGACCGGTTCGCCACTATCCGCCGGGGCGCTCGATTTCGTTCGTATTGTTAGTTTGGGAATTTTATCGGCGCTCGTGGGTTCCAGCTGCGAGACCGTCACTGAATGTGATTTGATTTTCAATTTCGGAATTGCCCCGGGCGGCTCGTCATCCTCGGTGAGATCAATGGCGTCTATCACTACTTTGGCTTCCGGAACAGGTTTGATCGTTATTTTCGGAATTCGCCCGCTTGTCTCGGGGGACTGCGGTGTCGAGACGCTGCTCACAATAAGGCTAGGACGCTCGCTAGCCTCCGAATCCACAATCTGTTTGATTGTCAGTTTTGGGACCCTTTCTTCTCCTGAAAGTTTCGCCGTGACCTTTTGAACCTCTTCGAGGCTCCCATCCAGGTTCTGTGTGCTAGTATTTGCGATCACAATCGCCTGTAGGTCGGGCATTGGTTTAATCGTCAGCTTCGATATTTTCTCGGTATCCGGAGTTTCCGTCACTGCCTTGATCGTTATTTTAGGTACTTTTTCCACTTTATCACACGTTGCGGAATCGACGCCGTCCGCACATTTCGCCGTCTTAATCGTGAGCTTCGGAACTGGCTCGTGCTCGGCGATGTCGACCGGAACTGTTACGGTTTTGAAGGTTAGTTTGGGAACCTTCTCCGCGCCCGCTTCAGGACTAGGTTCAGCTGGAGACGATACAGTTTTGATGGTCAACTTGGGAACTTTCTCCGGGACCGCTTCAGGACTAGGCTCGGACGAAGTCGGCACAGTTTTGATCGTCAACTTGGGAATCTTCTCCGCCCCCGCTTCAGACATAGGCTCAGTCGGAGTCGACACAGCTTTGATGGTCAACTTGGGAACTTTCTCCGCGCCCGTTTCAGAACTAGGCTCGGACGGAGCCGGAACAGTTTTGATCGTCAGCTTGGGAACCTTTTCCGCTTCAGGACTGGGCTCAGCCGTCACCGTTTTAATTGTGATCTTAGGCACTCGTTCGGGTTTCTCGCCAGCCTCTGTTTCGTCTGTACAGACTGTTTTTATTGTAAGCTTCGGTATGGTTTTCTCAGCATGTCCTCCACCGTCACAATCGGACTCGGGCAGCGTCGTTTTAATTGTAAGCTTTGGCAGTTTTTCAAGCTTATCGGTAAGCGTCGTCGTAGACTCGTGGTCTGACGACGAACTGGACTTCACTTTAGGAGATTCTTGGATGGATATCGTCAACTTGGGCACCCTTTCACCCATGTCCGCTTGTTCAGCGTGTCTGACGAGCGCGAGTTTCGACACAGCTTCACTGGACGAACTAGAACTGATGTCCGCCGGCGCTATCCGATCATTGACGGATATTGTAAGTTTCGGAATGGATTGATCGCTCTCTTGAACCGATTTTATTGTGAATTTCGGAAGGGTGGGCGACAGCATTACATCACTTGATTCGGACGTGTCATCCTGCTGCGGCTTTGTACAAATCTTTAGGCGGGGAACAGACGGTGTGGAGCTGTTCGGGTCCTGACTCGGTACGGTTTTAATGGTGAATTTTGGAATAGGACTATTTGTGCGCGAGGAATCGTCCTGACTGCTCGTCCCCGTGTCTGCATTGGCCACCAGCTGGGTCGTTGTCGGTGATGATTGCGAGACTGAGCCGGCGCAGCCCAATGTTCGAATAGTCAGCTTGGGAACAGTTGCAATATCGTTAGACGTTTGGGCGGTGGCGGCCACAGACTTTGAGATATTCTTTATTGTCAACTTGGGGACTGTAGGCTGCGCCGACGAGCCAGGGGGCGGCGACAATAGGACCGATGACGTTGAAAACGATGACGAAATTATTGACTCGGCCGTATCGCCCGATGTTTTAATGGTCAATTTGGGAAGCGGTGGTTGCGGGGACATGACCTGAGAAGAAGGCAGTTGTTCGCCCGATGATGGTGAGGACGATGGAGATGGCGACAGTGACGAGTCATTCTCGTTCAATTTCGACAGACAATTCACTGAATTGTCCACTTTTATAGTCAATTTCGGAACGATGGCATGTTTAACGTCCGAATTGGCGAAACTAGTGTTATTACAATCGCTAGCACGAATTATAAGCTTTGGTACGACTTGCGGCTGTGCCGAGTGAGATTGTTGTTGTTGTGACTCGTCCTGCGCGTCAGACGACTGATCGTTACTACAATTCTGTGTGGTTGGCTCCTCCGAGTCATTAAACGACAAGGCCGATGAGGAGCTCGAGTCGGAGAGCGCAGGCGATGATTTTATGGTCAACTTGGGCACGATAAGATGTTGCTGCTGATGCTGATCATTGGAGGATTCTTTTGCGACCGAGGCTTTTATTGTGATTTTCGATTTGACGACATCCCGACTCAGATTGATCTTGATCGGCTCAACTTTTCGGTTGTCGATGGTATCGTCTTCGGTCCTTACGCCTTGATGATGATGATCGTCACCACCTTGAGATTCTGTTGTCTCGTCCTGGCCATTCCCACTCTCCTCTTCTTCCGCGATGGTATCTTCGTTGCAGTTTTTCATTGTGTCCATATTTTTGCCACCTTTCGGCGCCTTCCCCGGCTGCTGCTCGCAACTTGTATGACTCGTCGTCGAATGGCTAATACTAGAAGACAATGTTGTTGTTGTTGTGGCATTTGTCTTTTTCTTCACTGTTGCACTTTGATGATTTTTTATATCTACGCCTATATTTTTATTATAATTTAAGTTAATACTACTACGACTAACACCATGTGTGCTTGTTGCTGTGTTTGCTGTTGTACTGCTGCTACTGCTCTCCCCGGAGCCCGCGTGATCACTGTTTAGTAGCTTTCGCTTTGATCGTGTCGTTGGCGTCGAAGGAACACTCACCGCTGTATTCGCCACTGTCGATACATTTCCCTCTGCTGCATTATTTGCATCGGCACTTCGCATTGTTAATAACATATTTCTTCGTGACGTATCATTCAATCGCTCTGAACAGCCTGCTGCGGCGCTACTACTCGTGCTACCACTGCTCGTCGATATTACGATACACGTGTCGCCGTCATTCTGCGATGGCAGTCCGCCCATTTCAGGGTGTCGGCTACTCCCAGCCGATGGGATACGATACCTACTACTGCTACTATCATCGGAAGTTCCGGCGTGCGAGTGGGTTGGATCATCAACGCCTACAATACACTCGCTACTGCCGTCATCGTCCTCGTCATCATCATCCAAATTTATCGTCACAATATTGCTGGCAGTACTGCCTGTACTACTCGTCACAACAGGGCATAACGACGACCCGCCCCGAAGACCACCAGCAGCTACTGCTGAGGTACTCCCGCTAGACCGTGCACCAATGACAATTCGTGTTGAGGTCGATGTGGGCGAGCTGGACGGGGTCGTTGTAATCGTACTTGTCCGCGTATCAATCAAATTTGAGGGTGACGAAGTCGACGATGTCACAAGTAATTCTTCACTGTCCTGTCTGGATTTTTGTTGATTGGTTTTATCATTCATTTCTACTTAGCATTCGTAACGTATTTTCTTCTCTTTCGTCTTCTTCTTTTCTAGTTTCGGATCTAAGTCGCGGAGATGGATCGATAAATAATAATAATGGGATTGAGAACTAAAACTAGACGCAGCCAATTTCCTCAGCAGAATTGCGTTAAGTAATGATAAGTTGCGTTTGATAAATTCGATTATAAATGATATCGAGACAATGTAGGCAAATCTTTTTCATCAGAGTCATCGAGGTCAAGGGGGCCATTATGTTTTACGTTGACCGGTTTCCTTGAATTTTGTCCTGGTGGTCAGTTGAAGGCTTCGTGTTCCAGAAAAGTCCATTTGTTATTCGCTGTCCACCGGTAGATATGTAATTTTAAAATCAATCTCCTGAAAGAAAAAAGAAAGTACTTGTTAGTATGTATGTGGAGTTACAAGCACACAATTTGAAAAAGAACTGAAGATCGAGGTATAACCCAGATTGCGAGAGATACCAGAAAAAAAAGAATGACTACGGCGAATGACGGTCGACGATGCGAGTTTAGTATTGTTGATGTTTTTGAATTTAATATCGAACGTTAAAAAAATAAGCTATTGAAAAGGCTAGGTCTTGCATCCACAAGTCGACTCGACTGCGACTCTTAATCGACATGATATGCTGAACCTCGACAGGAATAAATCGATAAATTCTCGAAATTAGCCGATATCCAGTTGTTTTAAAAGCTTGGAAGGAAAACGTTATTCCCTTCAACTACTAATTTTCTAGTTCGACGTATAGTTATATTTTAACAATCGCGTTTTTTTGAAAAATAGAATCCTACAACCAAGGTATGTAACGATTTGAAATGACTAGCGGCAAAGATATGTTTACACAATCTAAAAATATCCAAGAGCCAAGAACAGCAACCTAACCCTTACCCAACCATTGTCGTGGGCCGAAACAATATTTACTTTATCTTTGATTTCTAATCGATATCATCATCTCGACTAGACGACGTTTCTTGTTATCATTTGGATCCATCAAATGAACGTTGATTGCGAGAGACGCACCTCCTCCACCACTTGTTGGATGATGGGTGGGAGAGACCAACCAAACGACCGACTGACTGATATGACATGGCACATGGTATGGTGTTTTGGCGCGAAGCTTTCTCGTTGTACCTCAGATCAAGCAGCTGTCTGTTGTCGTCCACCGGCTAACAAGCATGGTGGTGCTGCTTTTGATACTACCTAATCGGTTGGAGACACTACCCCGGAGTGTGCCACCCAAAAATCCACCCAATGTCGACACTCTGACTCTATAGTGACGCAGTAGCCTCTTTGCCGATTTGTTTTCGGATTATATGTGTGATTGTGATCAAAAAGTCGCCACATGATTGTACGTATGCGGTTTCTCGTACAAATTTGTTTAGACGTTTTGTTTTCTCCCCGAATTTATAATATGAATGAACCAAAGAACGAACACCCAACAACGAAACTATCCAGCAAGCCGGCTAAAAGTGTACTAGGTGAGTGTTGCTTGATAGTGAACTGGTAGAGTCATCCGTAATGTAGCCGGTTCTCGGTGCGATTCGTTACTAGTCGCTTCTTCGTCTATTTTTATTGAATATACACGAGAATGCATTTTTTGCGTATTTATGTCTATCGATTATATTTATTTACCGTGAGAGGTCAATGTTTTGCCCGCGAGACGAGAGAAAAACACGGCTTTGTGTAATAACAACAATGCAGCACAAAAAAAGTTATCAGGGGTTGATATAAATTTTTCTTCGCCGAAACTCAAAGATCCAGATATGTGGTCTTACAACTATTGGGGGTAAACTGTATATAGTACATATGTATTTGGATTTCTCCAAAGACTTAAGCGTGACTTTACACCTGAAAACGCTCATGGGGATGAACCCCTAAGTGTTTGCTCGGACGGGTGGATCATCTCGTAATCGACGCCTGCGATTCGAACTCCATTTCCCAAGCAAATCGATTCGCTTACGTGCCGACCAATGAACGATCCGTGTGCACATCTCCATACATTTGGTTGGGAAGTGGAGTTCAAATCGCAGACGAGCCGATTACGAGACGACCCGTGCGAGCAAACACTAAGTTTGCCAGGCAGCGTCTTCATGCTAAGATAATATACCAATTACCAATTATATTAACGCATTTCGCAGTTTTAGGGGACTACAATAAAAAGGATAATAAAAGTAGCTAATATAAACTTGTATAAAAAATGGGCAGATAGGAAGAAAACAGGCGATAAGGTGCCCCAATACACGCATTGGCCTCCGATTTTATTGGTTCTCCCACATTCTTCGTCCACCCCGTGTTTTGTCCATGAGTTCGGGTGGTTCGGGTGGTCATTTCGCTAGCAGCCTACAAAGTATAGCTTCGCGGGGAGGATGTTGTGGCTTTAATAGGCACCATGTTAGGCTCTTGGTGGAGGTGATCCTGAGATGACATTAAGTGACAGTCGGTCACTGTGCGTAAAACAGCGTTTTGGCAGGACTATATATGCTTCCAGTGTGTCACTCAGGTTTTGCCACCAATTTTCCAATGGCTTTATAATAGGGGTACCGGTTAATTCGTGCGGTTTTCTAACAGAAAATTGAAGCTTTATTGTGAAAAAATGGTTACAAATTTAATATTCAAAGTATTGTCCATCGCTAGCTATAACTTTTTCCCATTTTTCTGGCAATTCACGAATACACTTTCTGAAAAATTCGGCCGGCTTCTCCGCTAGCCACGAATCGATCCAATTTTCGACTTCTTCATAATTGGAGAAGTGCTGGTCAGCCAGGCCATGTTGCATTGATCGGAAGAGATAGTAATCGGATGGCGCAAGGTCTGGACTATACGGCGGGTGGGGTAGGACATCCCATTTCAGCGTTTCAAGGTAGATTTTGACGACCTGTGCAACATGTGGCCGAGCATTGTCATGTTGCAAAATTACCTTGTCGTGCCTTTGTTCATATTCCGGCCGTTTTTCGCGCAGTGCTCGGCTCAAACGCATCAATTGTCGTCGGTAGACTTCCCCTGTGATCGTTTCATTCGGTTGCAACAGCTCATAATAAATCACACCCAGCTGGTCCCACCAAATACACAGCATAACCTTCAGGCCATGAATATTCTGAACGGCCGTCGATGATGATGCATGGCCGGAGTATCCATACGTTGCCCGACGTTTTGGATTATCATAATGGACCCACTTTTCATCGCCAGTGACAATTCGATGCACAAATTTTTTTCTTTTGTGCCGTTGAAGCAGTTGTTCACACGTGAAAAATCGGCGTTCGACGTCTCTTGGCTCCAATTCATACGGCACCCAATGGCCTACCTTCCGGATCATTCCCATTGCTTTTAGACGATCGGAAATGGTTTGTTGAGCGACGCCAAGTGATTTTGCAAGTTCTTTTTGCGTTTGGGATGGATCTTGGTCGAGCAATGTCTCCAATTCGTGATCTTCAAACTTTTTTGGCTGTCCGGGCCGTTCATCGTCCTCCAAGTCAAAATTGCCACTTTTAAACCGTGCAACCGTCCACCAAAATACGATGACTTTCGGCAGTCTTTTTCTTTATATTGAAGTAATGAATGAAAATGAAAACACTTTATTCGGCACAAAATTCGACATTTTCAGAGTAAAAAAAAGTATTGTTGTTTACGCTTCAGCTAAATGACACATACTGATTCTGAAACTATATGACAGTACTTCTGTTGTCGGTAGTTTTCCCGTTGAAACTTATTTTCATTAAAACAGCGCGTTTCCATAACGAGATCTTTATTTTTTCTTTTCGAATACAATTGTTTCGAGAGACACTTGCTCTCTTCCTCAGTTCGTGGTGCTGACCACGAACTGAGGAAGAGAGCAAGTGTCTCTCGAAACAATTGTATTCGAAAAGGAAAAATAAAGATCTCGTTATGGAAACGCGCTGTTTTAATGAAAATATATGACAGTAGCTTTCCAACACATATTTGGAAAGGTGAATCACTGGAATAAAAATGAAATTACGCCACCTGTTAGAAAACCGCACGAATTAACCGGTACCCCTATTACGTTACCAGCAGGGTCGCTATATCCATACCCCACGAGCTTCCAGCGATCTATTTAAAGGCGTGTTTTTTTGTACTGCGGTGCAGGTTAATTGGGGCTATCCGCAGTACAAAAAAACACACCTTAAGAACTTTATTACGAGCTCCTATTACATTGCATATTGTGGAAGCATGGGCATATGATAGTGCCATACTATCCAAAGTGAAACACCAAGGATTTTCGGATGATTAATGGTATGAATGGGTTGAGGCGGGGTACCCATAATGGGTGTGTTTTTTTGAACATGTATCTGTTTCAGGTTAGGGTATTTCCATGCATTACAACAACAACTTTAACCTGTACGGGCCAGTGAGGTGCTTGTCGTTAATCTGACAATTGGTGCCAAGTTCCGACGACTGTTAATTCGTAATTTTCACATTTTATATTTTCTCGCCACTACTATTTAATATTTAGGTGGCCATATTCATAATTGCTTGTCGCTACAGTCAATTCTGAAAGCCAGTCAGACTATTCTGATTGGCATGACATGACATTTAAAAGGTTAACCTGAATGGCTGCCCTTGATCGTTTCTCTGCTCCACGAGTTAACATACCCTAACCTGTTGTTAAAAAAAAACGCACCTACATAGTCTTAAAGGTGCCCGAAAATTTTAAATATGAAAAAAATCGATCAGTTTTGTGCGAAAAAAGGTACAAATCAAACGTTTCTCAAGAATGGATGACGATGGCCGCGTTTATCCAATTTGCGGGAATCGCCGCGGTTCTCTATATTCCATTTAAATTCAATTTAAATTTTTAACCTGCAGGTGCTCCCACTTCCAGCTTCTAAACTAGCCCTAATTGTTCTGACAAATCCGGCCGTTCCGAGAAGAACGCGTAACATTGAGCATGAAAACTTCGATACTCGATTGCCCTAACCCCTTGCGAGGCATAGCGCGTCAACTGTTCCATGTGGCCCAGTTGACGTTTCGTTGGCATAAACTGGTTTCGGAGAATGCAGTTGCCAGCATGCACCTCCTGCACATCAATGGCCACGAACGTCGTTGTGGACGGGATTCGAACCCGAAACGCCGGTAGTCAAACATGAGACTGACGCCTCAACACACTGCGCGACCGGTACGCCCCATGAAAACTTCGATACTACAACATGTTCTTATACAACAACTTTCCGTTTCTTACTTTCTCTGTCTCGGTGCAGGGCTCGGTCCCTACTCGGTTCGGGCTCGGCTTGGTCCGATTGCAGACATAATAACACTGATCTGGTTTCAGTGCGGCGTTGGGTGGACTGGCACATAGTTATAATACAAATTGCTCACTCTATGACAGATGAAAAAAAAACATTTTGGCAGAACTTGAACCCGCCGCCGCTCGAATAAGAGATCAAAACTCTACTCATCGAGCTACCACAGATGTCTTCTTCAGAAAATAATTGAACAAATGTCAAAATTGTCTTTGAGTACTTGAACAATGTAAAAAGTTATCAGCTGCTTAGCTGATGGCATTCTGACGACTATCAATGGATGGGGTCCTGCGAGCGGATCAGGATACTTTCAGAGGAACATTTTCAGATCCGGAAATTGACAGTTGTCGGTACAAATTTTACCGGAGGGGAAAGCATATGGAGAATTCGAGAAATATCAAATCCTGATTCGCTCGCAGGAACCCACCCAATGACTGCGTTTTAGCGATCGGATCAGAAACAGACTTCTCCTCCATATGCTTTCCCCTCCGCTAAAATATGTACGGACAACTGTCAATATTTGGATTTGAAAATGTTCGCCACCGGATCAGAATACTTTCCAGAACCATAGTTCATTACAGGGGGTCACCACAAGGCAGCTTCTACTTCGAGGACTGCCAAGAAGAAGCTGAGGACAAATTGTGTTGCTAAAAAAAAAAGGCGAACTGGGCACCAAAATCAGCCGGCAACCATTATAGAGGAGAAAAATTAGCAAAGAAAAAAAATACTATACAATACATTTCTCCATTATTCAGATAATCAACAGAGATCAGAGAATTACGACGATAGCAGAGGCGCAACATTGCATTCCTTGCAATCATTCACTCATGGTCTCTGAAAACTGTTGAGTATGTTTACAAAAAAAAAAATAATGGAAGTGAAAAGATAATCCTGACAACAGAAAGGTATCCAGGGCTCCTCCGCGCTTTGTCCGAAAATGCTCGAAATGCCGACAACTCGAAGCATTTATGGAGGCATTAGATACATGGCTAAACTACAAAAGACGAACACGAACACAAAATCAAAACACAGTGAACATACCCGGATTGTAGTGCGAACGATTTTTTTGACAGTGACGAGTACTTTAGTTACTAAATTACTCACGAATCAACTAACGACTCGCGTTGTCCGAACAAGCTTTTAGAGCAAGTAGGGGATGCTTGTGGGGATGCAAATCGGTGAAAGGACTAAAAAAGAACCTGATAAGGTTCATTTTCGTCCTGTTATTTACCAGAAATGGGCCCCACGTTCGGCGCCAAATAAGTAATGGATGGCTTGGTAGGCATCCGAAGATGCCTGTGGGGATGAAGCCTAAGGTAATAAAATGACCGTGAAGATCAGGCCGTGTCATCTGGCGAAGGAATAGGCCACTCAACGAACTAAGCAGCGGCCTAGGCTTGCTGTAGCTCAGTTCGGGAAACGTGGGCGGTATTTTTGCCGCTCGTTGCCCTGTCCTTAACGTATTAATAACCAACCGGAGTCCGAAGCGTATATACCCTAGACTTGTTCAGACCTAGTGGTGATACCAAAAGTACTAATTGGTAACGACCATATGCATTAAAATTGAGTTTCCCATATGGCCAGTTTATAGGGGAGGTTGCAGCAATCATTCAGGAGGATCTTGACCATTATCAAAATCAATTAACTAACCCATTCTACAAATATTTGTCGAATTTTTCAAGTCGCTAGCTTAATTCTATCGAAAGTTATTGCTTATTTGAAGTTTCACTTGCAGGGGAGGTAGGGGTTCCTTGGGTCAGATCTTGCTCATTATTGCCACTAACAAATAAGATCATGTTTCAAACATTTAAACAAAATTTCAAGTCTCTAGCTTCACTCTATCGATAGTTATCGCTTATTTGAATTTTCACTTGTAGGGGAGGTAGAGGTTCCTTGGGTCGAATCTTGCTCATCATTGCCATCAAAAAATAAGATCATGCTACAAACATTTAAACAAAATTTCAAGTCTCTAGCTTCACCCCATCGAAAGTTATCGCTTATTAGAAATGATTTGTAGGGGAAGTAGGGGTTTCGTTAGTCGGATTTTATGTATTTTCAATATTAGCCAACTGGATCCTATTACAAACATTTAACTAAAATTTTAAGTCGCTAGCATTATTTTGTCGTAAGCTATTGCTTACTTTAAGTTTCATTTCTAGGGGATGTAGGGGTTTCTTAGGTCGGATCTAACCCATCTTGAATACCAACTAACCCGACCTCACTTCAAAGATTTGACCAAAATTTCAAGTCGCTGGCTTCATTCTGTCAAAAGTTATCGCTTATTTAAAGTTGCATTTGTAGGGGAGGTAGGGGTTGCTTGGGTCGGATCTTACCCATTTTCAATACCAACCAAGTAGATCCTACTAACAACATTTTGTCAAATTTTCAACTCGCTAGTGTCGTTCTATCGAAAGTTATCGTAATTAAAGGAATATTTAATTTTTTGAAATTTGTAGGGGAGGTAGGCGTTTCTTTTATCCGATTATGCCCAACTTACTAAAACTTAAGCATCTTCTTACCCCAGGGTTACATGCCAAAAATCAGGTGTCTACGTCAATTGGTTCAAGAGTTATAGACAAAAAACCCGAAAAGTAGGGTAGTACAGGGCTCTTTGTAAGGAAATTACCGTTCGTTTTCCACTGATTGATTTAATTTTTCCAGGGAAGTAGAAGGTTATCCTCGCGAGCAATCTACCAAAGCTAGAGCTTTTCATGTTTATTTAATCGGGAGTTATAGATACATTTAATTATTTTACATATATAGGGGAGGTAGGCGTTCCCTTGACCTGATCATGCCCATTTTCAATACCAACCAACTAGATTATACTTCCAACATTTGACCAAAATTTCAAGTCTCTAGTTTCATTCTATCGAAAGTTAACGTGCGAACGGACAGACAGACATGGCTTAATCGAATCAGGAGGTGATCCTGATCATTTATATATATACATTGCTATACCTCCGGAGCCTCCTTTAAGGTGTTACATATTTCCGTCGTGACAAAAACAATATACCCTATACTAAAAGTCTAGGGTATAAAAATTCATAGCTGGGGAACACAACACAAACAGAGGCGGCAAAAAGGGGGAATAAAAAAAATGGGCCGATAAGGATGGAATAGTTGGCGGCGGATCAGATGCCCATGCGCTCGTATCGGGGTCCGGATTTAATGGGACCCTCGGGCTCTGGTTTTGTACTACCGACAGATCACTACTCATCAAGTGCTGCCTTTGATCTGTCGATGGAAGCCGCACTACCAGGATATGGTTCATTACAAATTAGGGAATGGTCTGAAAGGCTTGAACTGGGCCACATGGAACAGTTGACACGCTATGCCCCACAAGGGGTCAGGGCAATTGAGTACCCACATGAGTAGAGCTGACTTGAGGCTACTAGTGGGCTACCTTGTCTGATTTGTCTAGAGAGACGGAATGATGTCTTTGTTTGGAGAATGTCAAGACCACACATCACATTTTATGTGAATCTCCGGCGATTGCACGGGTAAGGTTTACGTTTTTCGGGCGAATCGCCGCAAACTCTGCAGATATTAGGAATATACAATAATTTATCGGCGGCTCATTCACACTAAATTTAAAATACGAGTGGCTTGAAAATAGGAAAAATTAAATGATGTATCATAGTAGGTTCGTAACTCCCTAAAGCGAAAATTTATTCTATTTACATTTCTAGCACTGGATTTCCCCATATAAACGTTCCAAATTTAAAGGTAAATATGTATCTCCAAAACAGGTTGAGTTCGCGGAAAAGGAATTCAGATTCGTTCATTTCAGACCAAATTTGATTGAAACTCATCATTCAAATTTGGCGCCTCAGATACTGAGTATTCACTTCTGTATCCTAAATTAGACTTTGGCCGGCCCTGAGGATACCCCGTAGTTAGAGTAAACAATAGGAGTCATTAAAATTGCGAAAAAGTCCGCCAGAGTGCCCATAAAGTTATTAACTAAATTGGAACATTATGTATACGAGTACTATGACAAATTCGGTCCATAACCCTGGCCTCCTCCGCAGAATTGTGCGTTGTAAAGATCATTACAACCGCGTAGCAGGCGTCAATTATATCACGTGTATACGACCCCTTGCACTTGCCGGCTGTACCATAGCCTACCCCACTACGCGAATCGGCCAGGGTTGACTGGCCCAAGGTCTATGCAAAATACGCGTGTCGCTCACATGTGCAGGCGAAAGTGAAATGCATTCATCTCACAATTCGTCATTGATAAAAAGCTCGGCCGGTAGTCAACTTACTTTCCGATATGCGAGGCCGAGGACCGAGAATTCCCAGGCCACTGCCGGAGACGGTTTGTCGTCACTTTGAGATTAGGGAAAGACGTTGCGATCAGTACGCGATGCGTGCCAACAACGGCCGCTAAACTCGCCTAGCCTGACTGCTTGCATAGTCCGCACCGCACAAACCAATCGCCAGATCCGTCATTCGATCCTAGAACGCGGCGAAGTGAACACGTCTATGGACCCGCTGGCAGGCGGACAAATTTTGAGCCGGTCGGTGACTCTTGTAAATGACTTCTTACCTTCTCCCGTTTCGCGATTTTCACTGTGTGGTTGCACTTAGACAACCTACGGAAGAAAGATTAGTGCACCGTCTACACTCACTTGCAGTCCATTTTCTGTTCGTTAATTTCACACAACTCGTACCGTGTTCACGTCAATTTCGAAACCATTTCCGTGCACCGACCACAAAGAATTCAGAACTCCAACTTTTTTGTGAAATTCATGAAACATGTGGTTTGTGATTAATACAAAAAAAGCCATAAAAATACACAAACACTGTTCGGTGCGCGGTGCCAAGCACTGTGTGACTCGCCGCACCACTTACAAACACAAGCAACGAGAAAATTCACTCGCCCGATCACGGCCTGGAGGTGGAAATTTCTTTGCACAATTTTCGCCCTTCGGCGGAAGGTCTTTTGGTCCAGGCAAATTACAAACGTCCCGAAAACTTTCACGCACAGTACACGCTGCACATAGTCCTCAAACGTCACGACGACGGGCACATTAGCGAAATTCTAGTGCAGAGCCAGTTGAAAGTCGACCGACGTCAGTGCGGAGAACAGCGAAAAGCAAAGCAGACTCAAGCGGTGGCAGCGATAACACACGACACCGTCCACAGTGTACAGCAAACAGCGCGCATATCAAGCACAGCAGATACACTTCGTGCCAATACCTCGAACACGACCGAATGCAGACGGCGGCTATAAAAGTCGTCGACTGTGTGCCTTCCGAAAGCGTGTTGTTTTGTTTTCTTTGGTTTGGTGAGTATAGCGACGACTGTGGACTGGACTGTAGTGTTGTATCTTTTGCTTTGCGATACGAAGCGTTGCCAGATTGGATTTTGTTTGTGATAAAGATTGTTTAGAATAATAGAAGTATTAATTAGGTAAACATTTTTCCCCGAATAAATAAGCAAATTTGTTTCATCTCCAGATCATATCATGTTGTTGTTGTGGTAGCGATGCTTCGAATACTGCAGTTCTTGCATCGAGGGGGTTTGGCAGCTCTTGGCCGTAGAAAAACGGGTCGTTCCGGTACGAAGAACCGGCTGCCGCAGGAACGCAGATCATATCATAGAACACCCCTATGTCAAAAATGCCATTTTTGCAGTCAGTTTACAAACGAAGTTGTAAAAGTTATAAAACACAACATTAGGGTTTGTTGCTGCTATCGGTTTTTCAATTAAAACAACAACATAGGCGGTTGAGCAATTGATGTATAAATATTTAAAAAAAACACGTTAGAAAAAGAGCAAAAAAATCTCAAAAATTTACATAGGAGGTTGTGAATCTTCACCATCGATATATTTTTCCTTGAATTCAAATGTATGAAAGCAATAGACCGTTGGAAAACCAACACATTTGGATAACTTTTGACAAATATCCAGATTTACCAGTTCAAAGTACCGTTGTAAAAATGAAATTTTTGACGAAAATCTGATTTTGAAATTTCTTTCGGTGAATTTCGGGAAATTATATACAATGTAGTCCGGATGGCGCAACGGTTAGCACGTTCGCCTTCAACGCACTGGGCCCCGGTTCGATTCCGGGGATTTACGTGTCGGACTATGAGCCCACTCAGCTGTTAAATGAATACCCATTATGGGGTAAATAACTCGGTTGCGTGTTGCTGATCACATCCCTCTGCACAAAAAAACCGTCACGATCTAGAAAATGAGATGATGCTAACTCATCTCGAGGCCGTGGCTCAAAATTGAATTGTTGCACCAGTTATTTATTTTATTTATTTATATACAATTCTATGTAGTTTCAGAAAGTGAGGTCGAAATTCGAATTAAATGATTGTGAGAATGGCAAATTTTGATTTTGTTCAGTCAAGGTTTTTGATGACAATCATAAAAGCAGCGATAACTCCGTAACAGTTAAAGATATACCAATTCGTTTGGAACGCATTACCCTATTTTCACGCATAAACGCATGTTTACATTTTTTAAGAATAAAAGTGGAGTGTACCATTGCAAAACAGTCAACAAAACCATTTAGCAATAATTCGCACCCAAAAATGTCTCAGCAGAAGCCGAAAAGCACTAAATGCTTGAGCTTGTTCCTGAAGAGTACAGTCTATCGGGTGACGAAATCAGTTCAAGCACTTAGTGCTTTTTGGCTTCGGCTGAGAAATTTTTGGTTGGGGATCAATGAGTGCATTCACGACACTCGTTTCATCCGGAGCGCTACTACCCCTCCCGCTCGTGATTGCAATCGCTCCTTCCATCCGCTCCGGAGCGGTTACTTCCCCTTGGTAGCATAAATTTTTACGCTCTCTGGGCAAGTAGCAGCTACATTTGACAATTCGCAGCTGGTATGTGCGTTGTGACGTTTGTGTACATCAAAAGCGCAAATAGAATCCCCGTCTATGTAAATTCACTGTCATCTTGTCGTTTGACTTGATATTTCCTTGTTTTGTGATGTGCCAAAGAAATGTTTTGCAATGTAAAATTAGTGAACGAAAGTTGTGGAGAGGATTTTAACATGTTAACATAATCACCATTGTAGCGGTTCAATCACGAAAGAAATGTTGACAGGTAGCGTCTCCTCAAATGTGTAGCGGAGGGGACGTAGCGCTCCGTAGCGAAAATTGTTCACGTGAATGCAGCCAATGCTAAATGGTCTTGAGAGGATAAATTCCCCAACGGGAGCCCAAAAAATGTTCGCCGGTTTCGAACACTGACACGAGATACGTCTCATCAGGCGCCTCCACCTCGTATCTCGTGTCAGTGTGAGAGGCACGACCGGGAATGACCAGGCTGATGTTGTTTCGCCTTATATAGGCCGGCCAACACAACATGGGTGGAAATCATATCTCACTTGAAGCGTCTAATGCGCTTAACGATATGATAGTGTTCTGACTAGCCGCCAGTGGCATCAACACACAAACTTTGGTTGGGCGCCAGCCAATGATTCCATACAACTTATATGGCTCTTTGCATGCCGCCGCCCTTAACGATCGAATACGAAGGATAAATTCCCCAACGGGGACCCAAAAAATGTTCGCCGGTTTCGAACACTGACACGAGATACGAGGTGGAGGCGCCTGATGAGACGTATCTCGTGTCAGTGTTATTAGCCAAGGCGCGAACCGCGATGCGTCGCCCGGTGAAATAGAATATACCGAGACAATTTTGCTTAAAATAGTTGTTTCATTAACTTTAAATAAATTCCACGTTCAAAATTCGGTCATTTGAATGGAACACTAGTGAAATTCTGCTTTTACACCATAAACGAGACACAAATACAAAGTATGAATGTAATTTTTTTTCTTAATAATCATCATGCGGATGAATAGGAATTTTACGTAATTTAGCCTCAATTAGCTGTTTTTCATCCTCGAAGTGCATGCTTCCTTCGCCATTTTTTCGAGAAAGTCATCCCCAAACATTATGCATAGTGTTAAAATGTGGGGATACGGAGGTCGAGTCATAAAATCCACATTTTGAGCTTGAATACACTTTTGATCAGTCTGACTGTATGAATGGGAGCATATCATATCCCTGCTGCTGTATCCATCTAAGTCGACCGTCTTGTACTGACAAGCTTGGAACGCTGTGGGAGTTCTAATAGTAGCCACAGTTTTTCATGGCAGAATATGACGGCGCAGAGCCCTATAAAATTCTTCTAATTCGGTTATGAAGGCGACGTACTGTTTCTTAAATCCTATCACAGACCGATATTTCACTCGACCCACTTAGGGGCGAAGTTACTACCTTTGAAAAAAAAAAAAGAGAAATGCTTATAAGTGTCACCACAGACTGTCGAACTCGAACACGAACCTAGTACAAGTGGACCGGCTTTCTTCACATCTATGTGAAGTGTGTGTATGTGTCAGAGGACATTTGTACCAGATTTGTGCTCGAGTTCGAGTCCGACAGTCTGTGGTTACACTAACGTAACTTCTGGAATATATTGTAATGTACATGGTTAGGGGGCGGTAGTACAGTGCGTTAAGGCGCACGTCGTAGTCATGGATATTGTTGGCTGTCGTCCCCCTGTGGTGTAGGGGTTTAAGGCCGGTATTCAGATCGCGTGAAATGAACAAATTGACAGCAGAACCAGGGGGGTGGCACTTCATACGATTTAAGCAAAAGCGCAGTGCTAATTGATACGGAAATAAACAAATGAAAGTTGCCTTTAGGCGGCTATTACACTATAAAAGTTCTTTTACAAATATCTTTTATGAAAGTTATTTTCAAAGAACTTTTATAGTGTAATAGCCGCCTAAGAAAAGATTTGCGACATGGACGTTGCTTGTTTCAACTACTTTTCTAATATGCTTGCACACCTTCCATCTTTAGCGGCTAATATCATTCATAAAAGTTCTTTTGAAATATCGTTCGTCAAATATATTTGTAAAAGAACTTTTATAGTGTAATAGCCGCCTTAGAGGGATAGGGACGGCAACATTTTAAAAAACTCTTCAAATGCCAACTGCCTAGTACGTTTCATCGTATGAGTAACATACTTGCTATTCCGCATTACCGCTTCGTGTACTGATGGAATCCAACACATATGCAACTGCTAGGCAGGCACTCTTAATTCGTATGGAGTCCCATTTCTTGTTAGCAATAATCTGGCAACCTTTTAGTTTCCGGGGCCCCGGCTGGGGGTATCACTTTTCACTCGGATTTTTGTCACTTTTCACTCGCGTCACTCTAAAAGTCAAGAATTTGCAAAAAAAAAATTTTTTTTTAATTTTTTTTTTAAATTTTTGTTTTAAGTTTTAATTTTTTTTTTATTTTTAATTTTTTTTTCATAATTTATACTGAGTGTTTGGAATATTGGAGGCATGGAAAATTGAAATATTCGCAAATCCCCTTGCGTGGGCTCCGCTCGCTACGCTCGCTCCGCGCTTAAGGGATCGCAACCCTCAGTATCGCACAAACATGAACGCTCGCTTCGCTCGCTCTGCGTGCAACAGCGTTTTGATCAGTTTTAAACACACCAAACACTCAGTATAAATCATTAGAACAAGAAAATGAGGAAAAAAAAATTAAAAAATTAAGATTAAAAATAAAAAAAAATTAAAAAAAAAATTAAAAATTAAAAAATTTAATTTAATTAAAAAATTTTTTTTTTTGCAAATTTGAGAATCTTAGGGTGACGCGAGTGATAAGTGACAAAAAATCCGAGTGAAAAACGATTTTTTCACCCCGGGCCCCGGAAACTAAAAATACCCCAATAATCTCTATTCTTTGTAGTGATGGGCATATTGACTCTTTCTACTGTGCCATCACATACACTCTAACTCTTTCCACTGAGTCGTTCAAAAAGAGTCGTTCAAAAAGAGTCGAACAAATCCATAGACTTGGGGAACATATTCAATAAAACCCGTAATTATGTGAAATGCATGTATTGTATATTACATACACTTATTTCTAGTTTTTTATAATTAAAGTGTATATGGAAATAACGTTAAATAAAACTTATAGCTAAAGATTGGAATTCAAAAATATAATCTGTCAAACTTTATTTGATGTTATTCTGTTCCTTCTCTCCGAAATAATCTGTCCTGATTTCGAGAAAATCCTTTCACACGGCACCGATGTAGCCATGACACATAATCGTTTCTTCATAATTTTAAAAAGGCGTGGATAAAGCAATTTCCGCTCTTTTCACCACAACAATGGATCGCTGCTTCATTTGACATATGGCTCCTGCAAATATTTGTCTAATTCTGCAATCCCGACAGTAATGGGGTTAGACACGGATGTGATTTTCGACATTCTTTCGTCAAAATCGCCCCAAATTTCCATTGCAGATAACTCCTCACAGAAATTTTCGGATGCGGATGTATGACTGATTTGAGAGGAAATATTTATACAACTAGCTTGTTGTGAAATTCCCAGGTTCGAACAAGGAAGCGTAGGTGACAAATAACCGAAGTTATAGAAATTAATGCTATATATTATTATTAACTTGCTTGTAGAAAATTTCCATACTCATGTAATAAACGATATTGTAGACAATAGTTAAGTTATACCAAGTTCCAAATCAATCGTTTAATATATAACGATATTAAATGTTTTGTAGTTAAATACAAGCATTTCGCCCCTCGCTGCGTCTTAGTTACAGCAAATTGAAAAAAATGCCAGAAGTGGAAAGTATTCATTATCTTTTTTGAAAAGACTCCTTACAAGCCTTATAGTCGAAAAAAAAAAACAAATCAAAATTCATATGTGCATATGCAGCCACTAACCTTTACTTCCTCAATCATGAACAACAACAACATGAACATCTCCAGCGGCTGGGCTAACATTTCTGAACTAGACTGTTGCTTTCTCAAAATTTTTCATAATGTTTTCATTTTCATAAAGCCTGTGGATATGCACAGAAGAGAGAGATAAGGAAGGATAATCACAATCTATGTACACTAAATTCCCTGAAGCAATTCCACCTCATTCCGTCTGCCAAACTCACATTCTCCAATTCCATCTCATTTCCCCGGAACACCCGCCCGATCCATATAGCAGAAGAACCAGGCCAAAATAATGCTGCCAAAAAATTGCTTCGTTTCTCTCTAGCAATTTCATTTCCTTATTTCTCTCTCTTCTCTGGCTGAAAAAGTCTCAAATCAAATGAATGTGTTGATTGGAATATGTGCTTATGAGTGAAATATCTGGGTCTATTCTGTACTGAATTACCCAAATAATCAATGTGTTTTTTACTCAAGACACAGCCCAGTATGGCTCAAAGTACAGAGCGAGTGAAATACAGAAGTGTTAGCGTGTGCTGTGTGCTGAGTGTGCTGTTTTAAAACAGCACAAATTGTGCTAAAAACTCAAACTCACATTTAAAAAACTTCTCATTGCGTCCACAGTATACAGAGGAAATTGTCTGGTTGTTTGTTGGTTTGGTATCGTTTTCATCTCAAGTTGAACTTGAGGTGATGATGATGATATGATACAAGACGACTACTTTGTTTTAGAATGTTGGGTTTGTTTTCTGTATGTATTTGGGGAAAATTGGATGTGCGGTGCGACGTAAGCATATGATTTTTGATTTGCTTGCAGTCAGCATGGGTTGTTTGTATATTTATAAGTATATACACAATGCGAGAGACGATTATGAATGGATGGGAATATTTAGATGGGTGGGATTGGTTTGGTAGATAGATAATGATGGTTTTAGTTTCAGATAGATATTAGGATGGGGTGTGAATGAATATGAATGTAATACATACATACATATATGTTATCAGAAATTTTGAATGAGCGTTGAGTTTCCATGCGTTACGTAATATTTAAATTAATTTGAGTATTCATTTTACAGTGTGTCAATCTTAAATTGAACGGCTCGGAGGCTATGTCGTTGTGCCGAATCTTTCGCTCATTCTGTTGAGGCGATCAAAAAGAGCGACTCGTTACTGTGTTACCCATCACTAATTCTTTGGCAGAACTTTTCATCGGCGAAATGGTTCGTGAAAAAAATGTGTGTGGAACATGTAATTTTGTCACTTTTTTCTCGAAATGAAACATGTCAAACATTAAAACGACTAATTTGTTTAGTTATCTATCGCCCAACTATAAACAACACCGGGAAAACACAACCTGAATGACACCGACACACAGCTGAGCTGTCAGTGAAAAATTTTCTGGTATATTTTGTACGAGAAACAATTTTAACCTCGTGAAATCCACAAACTTGACTTTTCACTTGAAGGTAGTACACAGATCGCGTGAAATGAAACTTAGCTTCCACACAATTTCATGTCTGTTTACATCGGCGATTTGCGATTTTGTATGGGATTTCACGGCACTTTTCATTCCACGCGATCTGAGTACCGACTTTTAAGAGTAAAGCTCGCCACAACCTCATCCGACTTGTCGTAGGCATGAGGCTAAATATGAAGGATGTTGCATTCAAGCAACATGCATCGTCCGGAACCATTTTAAGCAATTAAGCCACATACGAATGAATAGTCGACGCACTATGCCCTACTAGGGATAAGGGCTGTTAACGTATTTGGTTGGAATAATTCAAAAAAGCTGCTTCACCTTCAAGTTCTTCAATAGTTTTTGCGTGAACTTAAATTAAAAAAAAAAATTCTTTAAGTACAATAATTCCATTGGAATCCAATAAAATAAAAAAAAAGTAGGAGACAAAATCCCATGAATACCTGGCAACAATGACAAATCAACACACAATAACTACAGTGTTGCACAACAATATGTTTACACATCATCAACTCCTCCTTATTCACAAATTAGCTCGTGAATCAATTGTAAGAGTATCTATTTCCCAATGAAATGCATTTCATGCGTGACGCGGGCGGTTGGTGGAAAATATCTCAAGACGAACATTTCCGACTTCCACCGAACGCGACAATTCACGAAACACAACACATCAGCGCAATGAAATTCGATTTGATCAAGTACGACGAGTCCAACGGAGGGGTTGCAGCGGCAGCCCGTTCATTTCAAAAGCAGCCTGTGACGAGTCGAGTTCGCGGGCGACCACGCCAAACATGCAGCGAGTGACACTGCAGGGCAAAGTGTTGAAGGCAGGAGGCCAACTTGTCGATAAAATAAAATATGTGTACGTACGGGCGAACCAACACAGACAGTACGCGTGTACAATATCCCACCAACACTACCATAAATGCGATGCTCTAAACGTACGCGAACGAGGGTATCGGCATACGGCGATGATGTAAAGCGCCGTACACACAGTCATACAAGGAAATCATATCTACAGATGCCAATCGCATTTTTGACCTGCAAATATGCTGGCGCGTTTTTTGGCCCCCTGTTCGCTGCTTTATGGTTTTGTCTGTGTTGGTAGAAACATGTGACGTGGTGTTAGTTCGTTGATTGACTGAAGATGATTTGAGTTGTGTACGAAGTGTGGAGAAACATTGAACGAGGGCGATTTCATGTTCAATTATTAGCGACATGAGTCGTCTTGGGTTAAAATAAGGCGACTAGCGAAGCGACCACCATATGGGGCAGAATGTTACCATAAAATTAGATTTGGATACGAATGTAGGAGCACAGAGAGGAGCGCGAGCCACTCGTTAAAAGGAAACTGCGTGAAATTAAAATGTATATATGTATGTATGTATATACTAAGCCGTAAAACAGATGATGGGGTCATGTCTCGATTAAAAATAATGTGACGGTTGGAGAGGAAAGGAATACAAAGTTATTCATAATTTAATTACGGATAGTTCTACATGTAAAAATATGTACATGACCAGGTTTTTTATACTGCTACACAAGCCCGTAAAAAAAACAGATTTTTAGTTCGGTCTGTATGTAAAGTGTATCTATGTACGTATGTATAGAAAACATTTCAAGTGGTTTATTCTTTCCTTCGATAGCTTCCACTCGACGGGCGTTTCACGAGCTCATGAGCTAGACCTGTTGGTCACTATTCGGCTTCCGCCGGACGGAACGGCGAAAATCCGGAAGAAGCGTATATTTAACACTTTATAGTTTATACAAGGTTACTGGTAGCTCGCCATATTCCTTGTAATACGTTATAATAGAGTAAAATGCAACAAAATAAAGCCACAAATGCGAACATTCCTGTTTCGGAAAAATTAGGAGAATTCTCTATTTGATTAAAGAGAACTTTCACAAAACCCAAAAAATTTCCACTTTAGGACTCACAAATCCCCCCGCGTGGGTTCTAGGTTCCTACCACCAAAAGCGGAAATGCAGCAATGAAGGAATTTTAAGAATTCTCTCTAAATTGAATAGAGAGAATTCTCCTAATATTCGCGAAACAGGAATGTTCCCACAGATGTTCTACAGATTTTCAGTAGTTACTGAGATATTTGAATTTGTAGTTTTTTTTACCACGGATTTGGCCATTTAAAATAAAAATTTAAAAAAGTACTTAGTTAATGGGTTGAAACTTATTTTTTTCTCTTAGTCAACACTATGACAGATATTTCTCAATCATTCGACATTTCAAAAATACTTCACATCTCGAGGAACATTATGAATTTGGCATTAATCATTAATTGGAGAATTCTATTTCATTAGAGAGAATTTACACAAAACTCAAGAAATTTCCGCTTTAGGACCTACACATTTCCCTGCGTGGGTTTTAGGTTCTTACCACACCTAAAGGCTGGTGGCTTCGTGCGAAAATGTTGCACTTATTTCTCCTACGAAAAAGTGACAGTATAGACTTGCACAAGGCACATATCCGCGGCGCTCCACACTACACTTGAATTTCCCCTTCTCACTCAAAACAGAGCGAGCGATCACCGATTTCCACACGAAATAAATGCAAAGTAACAGTGTGGAGACTGGGATTTCCGTGCGAAGAACTGAGTACCGAGAAGAGCGGAAATTTTCGTGCGAACCGGATTTTAGACAATTTGTGTATAAGATTTCGCATGAAAAACAGAGGTTAGTACCTTCCTTCAGAGCGAAAATGGACTGCCTAAAGCGGAAATACCGCAATTAAGGATTCTCTCTAAATGCAATAGAGAGAATTCTCCCATGAAGGCCAAGCCCATAATGTTCCCACCTCTTATTATACTCTTCACGGATGTGTTAGGGTATATTAACTTTGTCATGAAGTTTGCAACGCACAGAAGGAAGCATATCCGATCATACAAACTATATATGGCATATTCTTCGTCAGTATGATGACACGAGTCGATTAAGCTTTGTCTGTCTGTCTGTCTGGTTCTATGCAAACTAGTCCTTCAGTTTTAAAGCTATCGAGCTGCTTGCACAAAGCCTTCTTTCTATTGCACGCTGTATATGTATATGTCGGAACCAAAGAAGAAGAAGATAAGGAACCGCAACAAGTCACATATACACTGTTTGTGTAACTCTGCCAAGGGAACAAAAATGCCTGCTTTGCTTTTTAAATGTAATCAGCTTTTAGTAGGTTGGATGACATTTATAATTGGAAATTACGTTACGAAATCGAGCGGTAGCAAACGGTTTTAGTTAAAATATACATTTTTCCGAATTGATTTTCAGGCATTTGGTCGGAAAAAAGTTAAAGTGCATCAGACGGTTCGCGTAGTGTGAAAAATAGTGCGTGTCAGTGAACTAAACGAGAATATTCCGAAATATAATTAAGTGCGTGGTGAAAAGTTGCGCTAACAGGCTGAATGCTCGTAAATCTGGGATATCTTTTCACAGGTATTTATACTAAATATCTTTAATCAGAAGTGCTACACCGTCCTATCATATTTAAATTTATATAGGATATTCTTATTTCTCATAAATTAAGAATTTTGTATTCACTATTAATCAAAAGTTTAAATGTAAACAAAATCATGCACATGCTTAATTTCGTTCAATTTGTTTATGTAGCTTCCTGTTAGTGGCGTAGTATAAAATATGTAAAATGGGGGCCAATACAAAAAAAAGTGAACAATAAGTTACAGGTTTATAAATATTTCAAACACTATTAAAAAATATATACTTCTGATAAAATTTATAAAGATAATAATATACATATAATATAATAATAATAATAATATAATCCCAGCCCACCTTTAATAGACATCAACAAAACAGCCAGCAGAGCAGTATTGAGAGTAGAAGAAAATATGTCCGAAATGCCTGATTTATCGGAGTTTGATGAGGAATTCTTCTAAAAACATAATTATGCCGTAAACCCAGCACAACTCTCCCAATATGCATCTTTTGTCATTGAATATATAGCCGGTTTTGTTGTATTCAAAATGTGCAAAGCTCTTGAGTGTGGTGACTGCATATCTGCACTACAGGGAACCCTTTCGTCGTCGTCCCTAATCAGTTATAAAACTAGAGGTGTTCTAAAAATACCTTCGAAGGCTGTAGTGTGGATTTGCACAGAGGCCGAGAGGCAATTAAGAATTACCCAATGCCTACAGCAAGATCAACTACTACACAAAAAACATTCAACAAAATCTGTTCGTCTGTTCAGAAGTATTGTATCCGCAAAAATTTGTTTGAAGAACATGCCGAACATATGATAAACACCAGTCACTATAGTCTGATGATCAAAGCGATTTTGGAAAAGTACTTACACACTAGATACTTTTTCATTGCAAAAACCAAATCGGAAAAATTATCAGTTCGACAACATCTTACAAAATATGTTCACTTCCAAGGAATGTAAATATAATATTAACGTCGACGAAAGTTACTATTCTCTTAAGTATGAAGTAACACAACGGACCTTATACTGGTCTATGTGTGCCTGTGGTAAACACCTCAGCCATTTGAACCTAACCCTAACCTAAGTATGAAGTAAAAACAATGATGGCACATTTTACAAAATTACAGTAGTTAATCAATCTATCCACAAAATAAAACAACCCGCGCAACAAAAAGCTGGTACCACCCTAATTCCGCCGAAGACCGTCCCAAGCCCGTTCACAGTGCCTTTGACGTGTAAATATTAATTCACAGTTCAGTTTCTGCTTTAGTCCAGAAACTCAACTGAAAAAAAATGGTCGTATAAAAGGTCACTTATAAAGGAAGGGAAGCCAATAAATAATAAAACTTTTACTTTAAAAAGTCGCGCCAAATTGTGGCAACCCCCACACATTACATTACCTACGCCACTGCTGGAAGTGTGCTAGTATTGGTGTGACAAACACGTAAAAGCAAATTGTTCCCTAAATTTTTGAAAGTTTCGTTTCCTGTTATCTTCTTCTTCATTGGTCGGAACCAACGGAATCGGACCACTACGTCATATAGCTGCCATAGAAACGACCGGATCAAAAAAAAAAAAATTTGTGAGAAAAACTTTTTTATTTCTTAAGATATCTTTTTCAAATTTCACACCAATCAATAATATCATCATATCATACCCAATCATCCTACTCCCAATACAATAAATACTCTCAGCTCAGTCTCAATCCGAATAAAACCTATTCATTCATATAAATCAATTATGTATGTACGATGTACATACATATGTATGTATATCTATGAACGTACTAACTACTACGATGTGTATCTGAAAAATCTTACAATGCACGACTCTATGAACATTTTCAATGTTAGAACCTGAAGACTCGGCCCGGCAATGAACGAGTCTTCTTTAATGGAACCCCGGGTATTTGAATATCAGGCACTGAAAAGAACAGGTACTCGAATCCCGGGATCCCGGTACTGAAAAGACTCGGTACTGAAAAGAACAGGTACTGAAAAGAACAGGTACTGAAAAGAACAGGTACTGAAAAGAACAGGTACTGAAAAGACTCGGTACTGAAAAGAACAGACTCAGTACCGGTACTCAAATCCCGGGATACCGGTACTCAGTACCGGTACTGAAAGAATCGGCTCATGGTTTAAAATACCGGTACTGAACGAATACCTGTGAGTACCGGGATACCGCTTGTGGTACCGGTACTTGAAAATATCAAGTACCGGTACTGAAATCTCAGTACCGAACAGGCCTACCTATACCAGATGAAAAAAAAAATTTGACCTTCATTTTCCCTTTATGGGGACCTCCCCTTAAAGTTAGCCTATTACAACGCATCGCTTTCTCCGGCGAATTATAGTAATTCTACATATTCTTGTATGTAGCTTCAGCCGTTCGTGAGATATTCTATGGACAGACAGAGGGTCATAAGGGTTTTGTTTTTTACTACAAAACCCTAAAAATTGGGAGTAAAAGAAACAGAGGGACAGAGGAAACTATGAGACGAGATAGTAAAACTCAGAATTGCGAAAACTTACAAGAAGGTGGCGTTCCACAAACATAAAAAATATAAAATGATTTTCCATTGAGATGGAATTGAAATTTTGATAACTTCTTAAAATACGTAGTACGGTCCATGAGTTCTTAGCCTAAGTGTCACCATACACTGTCCAACTCGAACACGAACCTAGTACAAGTGGACCGGTTTTCTTCACACCTATGTGAAGTGTATGTGTGTGTCAGAGGACATTTGTACCAGGTTCGTGCTCGAGTTCGACAGTGTATGGTGACGCTAACATAGAAAGAAAAGTCGTAAATAAAAAAAAACTGTGATTATTTTTCAATATACATATTCTCCTTTATTTGCACATACTTTCCAGAACGTCTGACTAAAGCTTCTAAGCCATTATAAAAATATAATGCATCTTTAGAGTCAAAATGGTCGTACACCGCCTGTTTAATTTCATCGTCACTGTTGAATCTTCTCCCCACTTAACTCGGCCTTCAACTTTGAGAACAAAAAATAGTCGGATGGGGCCAGATCAGGGCTATATGGTGGGTCTGTGAAGCCACATTCGCGAACAGTAGCCTTGGAAAGCGAAGCAGTGTGGACTGGGGAATTGCCATGAAGCAAGCGGACACCTTGGCTGATTTTTTCGCGCCTTTTCTCGATAATTTTTTGACGCAACTGCCTTAGTACGAGGGGTGTATGATAAGTACCCGTGTTAGGCAAGAAAACGCATTAAAATTTTTTTTTTTATTTATTTCTCAATATAATCTCCTTTCAGCTCGATACATTTAGTCCAGCGATATTCTAACTTTTTCAAGCCATCGAAAAAATATGATTTATCGAACTCCGCAAAATAGGCCTCTGTTGTGTCGATAGCCTCCTCATTCGAGCCGAATCTTTCCTGCCAACGATTTCTTCAAGTTTGGAAAGAGGAAAAAGTCACAGGAGGCCAAATCAGGGGAATATGGTGGGTGAGGCAGCAATTCGTAGCGCAATTCGACCAGTTTTGCTGTGGCGATTGCGGACGAGTGAGCAGGTGCGTTGTCATGGTTAAAAAGGACTTTTTTTTCGCCAAGTGAGACTGTTTTTTTTATCAATTCAGCATTGCGATCCAATAAATCAGCATAGTACTGCCCCGTGATTGTCCTTCCTTTCTCCAAATAGTCGATGAAGATGATGCCTTGCGAATCCCAAAAAAAACGGTGGCCATGACTTTTCCGGCCGATGGAACCGTTTTCGCCTTCTTTGGAGCAGTTTCGCCGGGTGAAATCCACTGTTTTGACTGTTCTTTCGTTTCTAGCGTGTAGTGATGGATCCATGTTTCGTCAACAGTCACGAAACGCCGTAGAAATTCTTTCGGATTGCGCTCAAACATGTCCAAACAGTGCTTCGAAGTTGTCATGCAATTCCGTTTTTGCTCCACTGTTAGCAAACGCGGCACCCATCTCGCCGATAGCTTTCTCATACCCAATTTTTCGTGAAGGATATTTTGTATGCGTTCAATTGAGACGTGTACAATGTCAGCAATCTCTCTGACCTTCATCCGACGATCTGCTAACACAATATCATGGATTTTATTGACCATATCCTCCGTAGTCACCTCAATCGGACGGCGCTCTTCATCAAAAACGGATGTTCGGCCACGCTTGAATTTATCTGATGGTAGTCATCGAAGGTGCATGGTCCTTATAAACGGCATGCAACTTCACTTTGATTTCCTCACACGTCTTCCCATCCAAAAAAGAAATCGAATCGCTGATCAATATTGCTCTTTCTCCATAGTTGCAAATAAACACGAACTTGATGAATTTCAACAGCTGTCAAAAAAAAAAACTACTAGATAAATCTGTCTGAAATTTTCACAGTCGTCACTGTAAAGATGGCGCTACATGATGGCATAAGCATTTTGCGTCAGTGTTGCCATCAGTCGGTAAACACGGGTACTTATCATACAGCCATCGTAAGTCAGAGTAATATGTTGCGTTCACGGTTGTATTTGATTCGTTAAAGTCAATCAGAAGGATTCCCTCGCAGTCCCAAAAGATTGTAGCCATCACTTTTTTGGTGCTTTGAGTGACCTTTGCTTTTTTTGGCACGGGTTCTCCTTTCCGATGCCACTCCATGGAATCTCTTTTGGATGTTGGATCATAGTAACAGACCATCGTTTCATCACCCGTTATTGGTCCTCGTGGCAAAGCTCTAAAAATTACTCACAAAATTCTACTCGACGCTGCTTTTTGCACTGCGCTGAGAATTCGAGGGACTCACCTTGCACTAATTTTTGTCATATTTAAATTTTCATGTAGGATCCTTAGAACACTTGTTTTGTAAATGCCGGTCTGTGCTGCAATTTCTTTTGTTTTTAGAAGTCGGTCACTTAGAACAATTTCTTCCACAAATTTAATGTTTTCTGGGGTAGTCGCCGTCACAGGATCTCCCACACGTGGGTCATCCTCTAATGATTCTCGTCCCCAACGAAACAACTTAGACCAATTTTTTATTGTTGAAAATGATGGACACAAATCGCCGTAAACAGCCATCATTCTTTCTTTGATTTGTGTTGGCGTTAATCCTTCTTTAGTCAAAAACTTTATAACAGCGCGAAACTCAATTTGAGACATTTTTTAAAACAACTTACCGGAGTGATCGTTCGAGCTTTACTACAATTAAACGGATTGAAGCAGCAAGTTGAAATTTTGTGTAAAACTTGTCGAGACTTGTCACTGACGCTTGCATAAAGATTTACTATATGAGGCTAAGAACTCATGCACCGCACTACGTACAGCTGTGTTCATGAAAATAGTAGTGTAGCTCAGTTCTAAATACTGCGCAGAAAATTTAAATGATAAAGCAATATTTTAAAGAAAAACTAGACTCACAATTTTAATATATGTACATATTTAAATATCCATGTAATTTTGTATTAAAAACTAAGGTTTATTTGCCTGCACGGCTAAAACAAAACAATATAACAAAATTTTGTTGTTCATGAAAATAGTAGTGGCTACATGAAAGGAAAAACAAAACTGTATAACTTTATTCAAAATTGATTTTACAGGTTCTTAATATTGAAAAAAGTCTAGTACAATATTTAGTTGTATATCCTTTATTTTTAATAACGGCTTCGTACCGGCGGGACATGGAATCGATAAGGTCCTGACAACGCTTCAAGGGAATTTGAGACCATGCTTCCTGAGCCACTTGCCAAAGCTGTGCTTTGTTTGAAGGATTTGCAGTTGCCACAACCCGTTTTACATCTCCCCATAAGTTTTCTATCGGATTAAGATCTGGGGACTGAGGTGGCCATTGCATCACATCGATCTTCTCGGATATAAACCAATCTTTTGCGAGCTTGCTAGTATGTTTCGGATCGTTGTCCTGTTGAAATGTCCATTTTATAGGCATTTCCCAACTGGCATATGGTAGCATTGTGTTTTCTAGTATGTCAGTATAAACATGTTTGTCCATAGTACCATTTGTCATATGGATAGGACCAAGGCCATTGTAAGAAAAGCAATACCCATATCATTATACTTAGGCCACCATGTTTAACTGTCTTCTTGGTGTACCTAGGATTATATTCTGTGTTTGGTGGAGCCTGTTCCACCAAATAAAACAATTTTGCTTTCATCTGTCCACAATATGTTGTTCCATTTTTCGGCGGGCCAGACCAGATGAGTATTTGCAAATCTAAGTCGTTTTTCCACATGCTTCCGAGTCAAAAGGGGTACCTTTCTAGGACTTCTGTCATTTAACTTGTGCTCAATTAGACGACGACGGACTGTAACATCACTGACCGACAGATTTAAATCATTTTTGATAACTTTAGAGGATGATGACGGCCGAATCTTGCTTAAGCGCACAATGCGTCTATCTTCGACAGAGGTTGTTTTGCGTTTCCCACCACGATTTTCTGACCTTTTTTTATAATTAATCGCGTTAAATATCATTGTAGGTGTGCAGCCTAGAATATTTTCAATTTCCTTGTACGTTTTGCCTTTTGCTTTAAGGCTATCTATTAAATCTCTTTTCTCAGCCGTGCAATGCTTTCCTCTGTCCACTAAAAGAAAACAATAGTTACAAACCCAATGAATAGCAATCATCAAAATATTCATTGCTAAATCACACTTACTATTGACGTTTTTTGTTGTACTAATCAATTATTATAAAATAATTGTTTTTCAACCACTCACACCGAGCACTACTATTTTAATGAACAGCCAAATTTCGGTGCATCACTCAAAAGTCATCAAAAACTTACCCAAACCAACGCAAAACTAACGGGATCTTATCGCTATTCTCTTCTTTGCATGCTATTCTTAGAAAAATATGAACACGTGTTCAATTTGCAATGTTAAGTATGTCGAAACATGAATATTTAATGTTGTGAGGTGCTGCACTACTATTTTCATGAACACAACTGTATGTTAATAATAGTATGTACAATGTACGCTCCCTGTGGGGACACCTCTTATAAGCGGACAAAAGAATTTAGGCTCCCGGACACGGTTAAGTATTTTTCAGTTAATTTTCCGACTAAACCTCTAATAACCGGATAACTCGATAGTTTCGCAATTGCTTTTCTTCGCATTTTCATGACTTCTAGTGACATTCAATAACCATATGAGACGACGTTATAAGCAAGTGTTGCTATTTCTTGACAACGCTGGCTCACATCCAAAGCAATTTAAACTTTTCAAAGTTACCATTGTGTTTTTGTCGACATAACTAGCGAATGGGTCCCCTGTAATTAAAAATTTTAAATTTCACTATCGGTCCATTTTCAATCATTTGATTCTTTAAAAAAAATTAGAAGGTTGCCTTAAAAAAATTTGGCGTTCTTTTAAGCGGACACTCCCCAAAACCGGTCAAAATTAATGGACCCGATGGAGTCCGATTATGAGAGCGTACACTTTCCGATTTCTTTCATAAAACCTAAAAATGCTTGAAATAAGTTTATATTACGCGACACAGTACATTTAAGTTTACCTCAACTGCTTGACTATCGGGAATTCCCACAGCACGTCACTACCTTGTATGTATTTTTATAATTGGAATTTTTGTACTATCTAAATTTATGTACGAAAAATTTACCATATGAACTTGTCCCCTAACGCCGTACCATACACCCTTCGTCGGGTCAGTGACTTCTTCTCACCGACAAATAGTACACCTCCGGCCGTTATCAGAATTCACTGTATAATAACCCAGTGAAGGTCGTTTGTGCTTACGTCTTCCGTCTGCCCGACATTTATTACATCATACTATCGTCTACGGTCGCGTTGCAATGCAATTTAAATTGAGAGCAGCGTGTCACCGACCGCAGTCAAACTGCAAACTTCTATCGATCACTACGGGGGCTGCTCTATTCGCCGGCTATTAGACCCCGAGATGTTCGGCCGCTCGAGGCAAGAAGTCCCGACTGCGCTAGCGGTGGTCGATGCGATAAATGCACCGTTCGGGCTACCAACGCCACTTTCATTCATGACTTTAGCAGCGACGTGTGTACTCCACGATACGGCGACTTCATTCAAAAACGATTCGCAGTTTCGTATGCATGCGCCGAACACGAGCGAATAGTTAGTCGCCTTTTGTGATTACACGAAATCAGAGGCAAATTTCAGTGATCGGTGGAAATTGTGGCACCCAACAGTCACATAGCACAGCAGCCCCAAACTCAGACCAGGCAACAATCAACACGCGCTGCTATCAGCTGAGTGGGTCCCGAAATGGCCAAGGTGTGTGCAGTGTAGCACCAGCAACAGCAGTTGGCTTTCAGCTGGCAACGACGAAGCATAAAACATTACCACCGCCAGCAGCGAGCCAGAGCAGCTTCCTCCAGTACCGAAATTTCGATGAACTGGTGGTGGAAGAAGCAGTTGACATGCTCCTGGCCGGGCGATAACCGCAGCCAACGTGTGTGCAAGGAGGTGGCGACTATTGTCTAGTGATACGACATACGACGGCCTTGTCTTATCGCAGCCGCCCGCTTGCTTTTTCGTCTGGCAGCATGTCTCCTGCCTTGCCTGAGTCACACTATCCGTCTGAGCGAATAACGGGAAGTGGCTGAAAGAGTGGAATCGGCCCGAGCCTAGACCAACGTACTGCGTATTGTTGATGTTTGGGATCCAAGACGTTTACTTTTCCGGTGACAATTAAACCGGTCGACTGTCGGGTTGTGCGAGCAATGGCGTAAGAAGACGCACGAGGACCGAGAGCTGGCGGTCGGTCGGGTGCTTTCTGATCCACGCAACACGTGAATTTCATAAACGGCTCGAGGAGACAAAATACACACTTGATACGTCGCGTCGTGCAAATCCGTGAGAATATTTTTTAGTGTGATGCCTAGCGAAACGCAATTTCGCCGTGTATTTTTGAAGCGACATTTTTCACGTGCATCTAAACAAATGACGAAATACATATAAATTTTCGAAATAGCATACGTTCATCAGATACACGTCAACTAGTATAATGTGTCATACTTTGATTATCAAGTTTAACAGGGTTGGAACATCCCAGAAAACAATAAGATTCCGAATGATATTTTAAAGGTATCTTCCACTATACCTATGATATCCTATTTTGATATGATTATCTTATTATGATTGCAGAAGATAATGCTTCGTTTACATGTGAACGCTGAGCGAAGAACCGAATATTGAAAAATTGCGTTGAAAAGCAAAGATACCTTTTCTGCTCAAACATGGCCAACATGAATGAATTCATGAGCATTTGAGTTGTTCCCACAAGAGATGGGAACGACTGAAATGAAAAGGTATCTTCTTGTTGTTGGTGCTTTTCAATGCAATTTTTCAATATTCGGTGCTTGGCTCAGCGTTCACATGTAAACGAAGCATTATCTTCTGCAATCATCATAAGATATCATAGGTATAGTGAAAGATACTATTAATGAAGCCCGAGTGGTTAATCCCGCATGGCGTGATTTACCATCGCACAGCAGAAAATGGCACCGTCTACTCCTTGGTAAAGTGGTGTGAATTGTCTTTTAAGGCGAAAATACACAATCTGGAATTCCGGATAGGCCGTTTATTTCAATAGACGAATGTATTAGGTGTACAACTTTGCTTCCGCCGTTTTCTGGCAGACGGCTGTGTCAGTAAACGGCGGAAAAAAATGTTGTACACCTAATACATTCGTCTATTGAAATAAACAGCCTCTCCGGCGGCCTGTCCGGATGGTGTATGCTCGCCTTTACGATAACTGTACGGAGAGGAGAAGACGAACGATATTCCGAGCCTGAAACAGACTATTGAATACTACTTGGAACTGCGCGCCAATTGCTTCGACGACGGGAGCGAGAAGAAAACAACAAGGGCGGAAGCCCAAGCGGGGTTTGCAGATTGGTGAAGCCAGTAGGCACTTCATCATCGTCAGATGAACTTACGACGCGACGGTCCTGAAGAAAAAGTACAAAGATCAGCCGCCGTACATTTCCGAAACTGGCATCCAACTGCATCCTTATCAACTGGAGGGTATGAACTGGTTGCGATATTCCTGGGGCAACGGTACGGAAAGTATTGAATATATTTGAAGAAGAACTTTTGGATCTAACCAACATGGGCATTGAGGCGAAGTTGAGCTGCTTTGAGTACCTACCATCGGCATGACTTCGATATCTGAGTGCCAAATTTTATCGGGGTGGAGAACGAAGAAGAGGACACGGAGATCATCAAGCAGGTCGCTAAGGACTACGATCCACCGTATTGGGTCAAGTTGCTTCGGCACCTCTACGAACAGCACCAAGAAGGCATTGAGCAAAGGCAACCGTGTCCGCAAACAAGTTAATTGCAACGACAGTAGCAGAACCCTGCGCCGATTCCAACTGTTTCTGACTATGGATATTTGGAAAACCCAAAAAATGGTGGCAATTTTTAGAAGAAGATGCAACAAAGAAGGAAATGATGAGCAAATAGAAACAAAATCGTAATGTTGCGCTATATTTTTCTTTTATAATTTTACAAATTAATAAAAATTATCAGTTAAACTTCTAAACACATATTTGTTTTACTTGTAAATGAAATGGAGATTGATTGGTTTACATAATGATTAGTCCACACAAGAACATTTACCTGTTTGTCATATAGTATGAGCTACTATGCGAGGATAAATACGAGGGTCAGTCAGAAAGTAAGTTTAAGGGTGGAAGCGCTCCGCGTGGTGAAAAGATAAACTAACGAAATTTTAGGAGGTTGTTCTCTCATCTATCCTAACCAATTTGACGCATCGCTGAGCCCGATAAGTCTATTTTTGTGTTTTTTTACAACGATTTAAAATGGAGACGCCGATAGAAGTAGCGTCCAAATGTGAACCGCGTAGTGTGGTGCGTTTTTTGACCGCAAAAAAATTATCCGCTAGTGAAATTTATCGAGAATTATCGTCTGTATACGGCGAGCAGTGTATGAGCCTTCAAGTGGTTACGCGTTGGCGAACAGCGTACCTAAACGGAAGAAAAGAACTCCATGACGAAGCGCGCCAAGGCAGACCAACGAGCGCAGTGAACAAGGGGAACGTTGCGCTTGTTAAACAGCTGATCGAGGAGGATTCCCGGTATACACTCGATGAGTTGGCCGAAAAGGTACTGTGGTGTTTTGGATCGTTTACGAAAAGCAATCAAAAACAAACGGCCAGGTTTGTTGAGTCGCAAAGTGTTTTTCATTCACGATAATGCTCGTCCGCATTCTGCCCGTTTAATCCAAGAAAAATTGGCCTCATTTAAATGGGACGTTTTCGAGCATCCTCCTTATTCCCCTGACGTGATTTCCACTTTTTCCCGGCGATGAAAACAGCGTTTGGCGGCATACGATTCGACACGACAGATGACATCACCGAAGCAGTTACAGCGTACTTCAAAAATTTGGACGCAAAACATTTCGACGTCGGAATTACGTCCCCTAATCGGACCCTTAAAATTACTTTCAGACTGACCCTCGTAGGATATGTTCAACATCGACTAGAGGATCACTTTGGAAACGAACAGAGTATCTGACGGACGATTTGTTTCAGTTCGTCATAGAAACCACTACGGGAGAGAACGTTTTAATGAAAATTGATAAGTACTCGTACACCCACCTTTAATCCTGTTTAGGGGCAGTGTTTAATATGACGGATTCCATCTTGAGGTCATCTTTAACTATCCCGTCCACGACAACGTTCGTGGCCATGGATGTGCAGGAGGTGCATGCTGGCAACTGCATTCTCTGAAACCAATTTATGCCAACGAAACGTCAACTGGGCCAGATGGAACAGTTGACGCGCTATGCCCCACAAAGGGGTTAGGGCAATTGAGTACAAGATCAACTGCTAGTGACTAAGTAAATTCAACCGCGTTTCAATTTTGTCGTCTGACATCAGACTTGTATCAGTCAGAAGTTCTCGGGTCAATGCATAGTCATTTCAAATCAGGCGTTGAAGCCATCTTGTCTAGCTAGAGCCGTTTCACCCATGAAGTAGTAGAAGTCCTACGCATTACAATCTGGTGTCAGTTTTTGTGAATGTGGTTTGCTGGCCTTCTTAAGTCGCCACCCATGGACGAGCACAACCACGACCAAACTTCCATCGAACCATCAAATATCATAGAACGGTGGAAACGAGGAGATTTTTTTTCTATAGAGTATGACGTGTTCGATGCATGCTCGCGACCAAAAAGCTTGCCGTGGGTGGCGACCTTTAGGTGTCGTGTGATAATTCAATCCATCGAGTAGCTCTTTACGGGGCGAACTTCTTAAGGCCATAGTCGTGGACCCCGATTTAGTTGGGTTTGGTGTATTTTCCACAGCGAAATCGTCCTCCGCATTTTCGCCCATTGAATCACTATCGTCAAGAGTTGATTTCTACTATCCTCAGTTGTCATTATCCAAATAGGGGACTTTCTGAAAAGACTACAAACACGCCACTGGTCCGTCCTCCTTCAAATGCCTTTCTTCTGATCGACAACGTCCTGCGGGGATTCTTGCAAGCAGTCATAACTTAGGTAGTTCTCACAGTCAAATAAGCGAATTTGCTTACCAAAAACATGCTAACAAAGCAAATCATCGTATATCCACTTGTTTTGACAATCTGACAACTGTCATGAGCTCTGCCAACTGTCATGGAGTACATGTGCACCCAAAATGTTGAAAGACTGTCGCATGAGTGTGCATATTTGTAGTCTCGGGTTTTCTTGACTCAACTCAGGTATTATGCATACGAAATTGGAGTGAATTATCATATGCGATGATTTGTTTAAGGGGACTACAGACCTTCAATTTAACTGCGCAGATACGGATATGTGCTAAATATCTGTGGAAAAATCAGTTATCTGAACTGAAGATGTGTAGGCTACATTCGATTTTCGCTAAATTAGTTCCGATATTTTGTTCAGTTCTATCAGTTTTGACGAAGTGTGCACATCGTACGTGGCAATAGACGTACAATGGACCATAGAAAAAAGAGAGCCGCAGTTTGTTGTATAATTGCAAGTTTGTTGCTAGAAGAAGAAGAAAGAAAGAGGAGAAAACGCCGTGGGAAGTGGTGCAAAAATTGGTATCCAGCCCGATCGGAATAGTATTTCCTTACGAAAACAGAGTGGCCATTCTGAGGTGGGCAACCCAAATTTTTTTTTCTTTTTTGACTTCAGATTCGGAATCAGCGACCCAAAATTAACCTGTAGTTCGAACCAGTCCGATCGGACGAGTATTTCCCCATGAAAACAGCCAGGTCGGACGAGTGCTTCCCATAAAAATTATCTTCACTTGAAACATACTCGCGCAACGTTCACATTATAGTGAAACTACACATATGCGATCATGACCACGAATGCCACTTGCGTAAAAGCACGTATCAAGTTTGCTACAGACAATGGCCCATCGCCATGGTTCAAACTACAAAGTAATTTTGGGTCGCTGATTCCGAATCTGAAGTAAAAAAAAAAGAATTTGGGGTTGCCCACCCCACCATGGCCACCCTGTTCTCTAGTACATTCCCGTTTCAGTCGCGTTGCATCAGTGGACGAAGGCCCTAACTGTGCCCTGTGTGGTACTGCTTCATGGTCATTGTGAAATTTAGTAGAAAACTGATAAAACTGAACGACAAACTGTGTAATGTGCGCAGATTATCGTTGCAAAACAGGGTCCGAATGCACAGATCTCAGATCTGCGTAAAAATCTGCCAAAACTGAGCAGTTCACACGGATTATCGTTCAGACATGATGTCACACGTGATAAACCATTGCCATCTTAATTATACAGGCCTCCGCTCAGCTGATCGTGGTGAATTTAACTTCGTTTGTGGTGTCAACTTTACGTCATTAATTACTTGGCAAGGCAGTGACTGCACATGACGATCTCCTCGGCACGACATACGTTTACAATTGGAATTGCGTTAGACGACCTTTTTGTCCTCGAAAAACACACTTTCTGTACACTTGCGGCGATTTAGTCGAAGCCGCAGCCCCGAGGATCAGTCGCAGAGTATCGTGGGGAACAGTTCACTCTTGAAAAACTACATCTTTTGACCGCACGACACACTTTCATCGCGCACGTGTTTGTTTTCTCGGATCACTAGATGAAATTTTACTAACAAATAAGCACTGAACGCGGAAAACGAAAACTAAACACGCAACGCACAAAAACCGGGGACTCGCCGTTCAGTCGCGGACCACTGGATTCTTTTTCCACTGCCATCTTTAAAGTGCGTTGACATGATCAAACTACGGTTTGACAAACTGGCATTTGATGAAAAGTTGAGCACCGTCCAACTACGGTTTGACAGAAGCACAAAACTTCAAACCAGTTTGACAAGCGGTTCACACGTTCAAGTAGGTGGTTTGTCAAACCGTAGTTTGATCATGTCAACGCGCTTTTACTCTCAAGGCCGGAGTGTCAGCTGATTATCAAAGCACTAACGAAATGACAAGCAGTCAACTATGAGTACGTTTAGACCGTGCGAACTACAATACTTGGAGGATTAACTAATACGAAGAAACTCACCGCGGTCTAAACGTACCAGATTAGTTAGTGCTACGACTAACTTTAATTCCATTTGCCAGGCGGTACTGAGCTGACTACAGCTTTCATCGCGTGTAATGTTTGCGTTTTCTGCTGTGAACTTGAATCCGAACGTCTGGCTCAAAGTTAGCGATTCGCCTGGATTATGAGCAATCCCGAAATGACCGAAAAGACAATAAAACCACAGCTGACATCGGTAATACTTGGTGCACCCGTCGGTCTAAACACACCAAGAACTTGTATTCGTACTAACTCGAATTCATCACAGTTAGTGCTACGATTCTTACCACGGTCTAAACGTAGTCTATATGTGAACGCGTGTGGTCGCGCCCGGTAAAATTTCGCGATTTATGTGCGTAAAAGTGAGTTTAATGTCGTGATTTCAAGTGCAGATAAAAGTAGTGCTTATCAGTGCCGTGTGGAAATGAGAAAACGTGAAGTGCCGTGAAATAAAGAGCAAAGTGGGCTGTTGAAAAGTGCGAGGTTATGGAAGTGCGACACTGGAAATTTCGCATTTTTCGTTTACTGGGAATTTGGCTAATGCGATTGTAAACGTAATTTTACACTATCCCCAGATTACTTCATCTGCTGCTTAATCTGGGTGTGGTGAGTTTAAAATTCTATGTATTTGACAGTGTTGCGAACCACTGGTACAGGTGAATCATCATGCAGCATTCGCTTTACATACGCATAAAGTATGCTGCATGGTGATTCAGCTGAACTGACCTACGCCAACATCTATCGTCCACAATGTACAGCTGACCGGCTATGCATATCAGGGCAATAGTGACTGCAACAGCATAGATCAAGCGGTGAGAGTGCATCATGCAAACTCTATGTCGATGTCGTCACTGTTGTCGTGATATTGGCCGGTACATCCATTGCATTGTTGATGACAACGATGGGTGGCTGGATGATCGTCGTCCTCCTATTCGAAGCGGCGGCAATTTGTTTTATGCAGCGAGTGGTGGCGATGACCGGCGACTATGGGGATTGGGATGCGGAAGACCGTTGATGGCGGTAAATTTGAGGGTACTGACCCTGGGTTTGATTTTGGGTGGATGAGGACGGGTTTTTATAGAGGGAGGGATTCTCGCTTTTGTCCCGAGCGGACGTTTTTGGTTTCTTTGATTTTATTGGAAAACAAAGGAAGAAGATTTTTTTTGGATGGATTTTTTTTTTCAAATGTTGGTGAAAGGAAAGTTTTTGTGATTTTTGGACGGTGGTTTTCTTTTCTGAGTACGTTTTTGGAATTGGATAAAAGATTTGGAAAGTGATGAACGTTGAGAAATGAGAGTGTTTCGTTGAGTATATATTGAAATTGGAAAAAAAATCGAGTGTGTTAAAACGCATGATTTGAATTTAAGTGCCGTGACAATTAAGATTGCAAAGCGGTGAAGTGAGAAATTCAAGTTGAATTTTAGAACACTTTTGAGTGATTCTATTCATATATATTGTGAAATATTGTGGAATGCAACTATAAACCACCGTGTTGTAAAAATCTCCGGTTTTTTTGGTGAAAATATCGGAAACGAGAATTCCAGTTAGAATCCTACATTGGACATTATTGTATCTACTACAGAGTATTGAGAATTTGGCCTATATTCGGTGGAATTATTGGTACCTTATTATCCCTGGAGGGATTTGACAACACTTGGACGGACAAATGAGCGGACCATCCTCATCAGTTATTTTTTTTTTAATTTTATATGAAAAGTTCCCAATTTTATTTTATTTCCTTCTGAATTGCTTAACCAGTTGAACATCCTCGACGAGCGATCGATCGGTCATCGTAGGAAAATCACAGTAAGTTTACTTATATTTAACTTTTTAATTTGTTTGCATTAATTTTTTTTCTGATTAATACCTTAACATATATCATTTAGACTTGTGACTTATTTTTTTCAATAATTTTTATTATTGCCTTTTTCATGAATTTTTTTCCTTGAATATAGAAATTATAATGTTTAATTAATTCTTTCTCTTAATCTGGGTTCTTCCGTGTCCCGAAGGATGGACACAATCCCTTCCATTTCCCAAATCCTCCCCATTACCTGTTAGTTTATGTTTTAGGTGGCTTTGCAATGACCAGGATGCCCTGACTCAAAGCCCACGCCATTTCGCTGACCTAGCCGGGTCATATGCCACCGAGTCAGATGGTATTCTGGTTAAAAAATTTTTGTTGCAGTGACGGCGGCTCGACCCGGAGCCGTGGTTCGCAACAACAGTTCCAGATTAAATCAGCCGGCGCAGATTAAGTAATCTGCGGATAGTGTAAACGTAATATAACAGTTCCAGATTAAATCAGCCGGCGCAGATGAAGTAATCTGGGGATAGTGTAAACGTAATATTACGCCGCAGATGAAATAATCTGGCTATAGTGTAAACGTAATATTACTCAATAAATAATCGTAGGAATTAACATTGTACTGTGAATTTGTAGGGAATTCTTTCCATTTTAAAATGGCATCTTTTTATGTCGATTGGATGAACGGATATAGAATTATGAATGATTTAGGCCTCGTTTATCCAATCTGCAAGAGCCGCGCTGTAACCGCCGCGTGAGCGACAACCTTTTAGTTTCCGGGGCCCGTGGTGGGGTAATCACTTTTCACTCGGATTGCAGTCACTGTTCACTAGCGTCATTCTAAAAGTCTATGGCCCGTTTTCTCAATGTCCTGTTAAACTGCCTGTTAGCTAACAATTACTTATTTTTCAAAGGCCTTAACCTAAATCATATACAACACAACACCCAAAATACGATAATGCAGTTCAAAAATAAGGGAGGGGGGTCCCCATTCTGTCGTATTTTGGGTGTTGTACATATATAATTTAGATTAAGGCCTTTGATAAATAAGTCCCTGTTAGCTAACAGGCAGTTTAACAGGGCATTGAAAAAACGCGCCTAGAATTCGCAAAAAAAAAATTTTTTTTTCTTTTCATTTCTTCATGATTTATACTGAATGTTCGAAGGCATGGAAAATTGCAATATTCGCAAATCCATTTGCGTGGGCTTCACTCGCTCCGCGCTTAAAGGCCAAAATACATGTAGACGTAATGCTATTTTACAATATTCGATGCTTGGCTTAGCGTTCACGTGTAAACGAAGCATTACACCGACCTCCAAGGAAATTTTCATACAAATGTTAACCTTTTTCTTCAGATAATTTGCTAAATACGAGTGAGACGTGAGAAAGCACATTAACCCAAGACACAGACGATGCTGCTGCTTCTAATTATGTAAAAAATCATTAGATATAAAAAGGAATACCGTAAGATTTCGAAACGGTACCAATATCAATAGACCCGTTTTCTCAATGTCTCGTTAAACTGCTGGATAGCGATAACTAACAGGGATATGAGCTTATCCAACCGATAAACTGGACGATAAATATTTTCGTTTTCTCATACGCCCGTTAAATTACCGTTTGACATCTCATATGCTTTTATATGGACTGAGCGGATATTGCGGAGAAGAGGGCTTCTCTCTCTGTTTACTTTTTACGAGTGAAATTATTCCAAATAGTTTAGTGCTCATTATATGCGGATTGCTCCTCCATAGATTCTCTATGACCGATTGCGAGGTTATGGGATTTTGTTTGGAAACATTTTTAAGCGATTGCAAGGGATTGAAATTTTGTTTTAAAATAAAAAAATAAATAACAGGCGCAACAGTCCAATTTGAACCACGGCCTCGAGATGAGTTAGCATTATCTCATTTTCTAGATCGTGACGGTTTTTGGCCAGAGGTATGTGATCAGCAACACGCTCAACCGAGTTATATTACGTTTACACTATCTGCCGCTTAATCTGGGTGTGGTGAGTTTAAAATTGTATGTATTTGACAGTTCCAGATTAAATCAGCCGGCGCAGATGAAGTTATCTGGGGATAGTGTAAACGTAATATTATTTACCCCATAATGGGTACTCATTTAAAAGCTGAGTGGGCTCATAGTCCGACACGTAAATCCCCGGAATCGAACTGGGGCCCAGTGCGTTGAAGGCGAACGTGCTAACCGTTGCGCCATCCGGACTACCGAAATTTTGTTTTGGATAAACGATTAATCGGAGGCTTGGTGGGAGACTTTTGCGAGCTTATCTTTCTGATAAAATTTAAAGAGCAGATAAGGTTCTCCTTAGCGTTTTCGATCGGATAAACGCTAAACAGACATTGAGAAAATGAAATTGTGCTAACAGGCACTTTATTCCTAAATTTTAACAGGACATTGAGAAAACGGGCCTATATTACGTTTACACTATATCCAGATTACTTCATCTGCGGCGTAATCTGGGTGTGGTGAGTTTGAAATTGCATGTATTTGACAGTTTCAGATTAACTCATCTAGAGATGACGTAATCTGGGTATAGTATAAACGTAGTATTAATTATTACTATTCAAGGAATTGAATAGTCCGGATGGCGCAACGATTAGCATGTTCTTCTTTGAACTAGTACCCCGTTCGATTCCTACTGAATGCAGTAGTGTTCGATAAAAAAAAAAGGGGATTTACGTGTTGGACTATGAGCCCACTACATATGTACAGTATCGGCCAAAACCTAAGCACCCCCTCAGTACATTTTTTTTAAATGATAATTTTTTTAAGAAAACAAAGTTATTTAAATTTTTTTATTTATTTATATCTTTATTATTGAAAAACACAAACTTAAGGAATTCAGAATTTAATAAAAAAAAGTTAAAATTCAAAAAACATTTTAAGTCGCAAATATAAGCGGACTAAACTAAAGCACCCCCAATTTAAGGTACAAAAAAACTATTGAAATCAATATTTCGTTGCGAATCCTTTATTCTGGATGACACACGCACATCTTTTAGGCATAGAGGATATTAAATTATTAATTATTTCAGGTGATATTGCTTCCCAGACTTTTTTACGGCTTCAAATAAATCTTCTTTGGTTTTGCAATTTTCTCGGTTGATTTTTAAGTTAACGATCTCCCACAAGTTCGATTGGGTTAAGATCGGGGGATTGGGCAGGCCAAGGGAGAACTTCTATCAAATTGTTCAGGAACCACTCCTTAACCACTTTTGACGTATGTTTTGGGTCGTTATCTAGCTGGAATGTCCATTTAAGTGGCATCTCTTCTTCAGCATAAGGCAACATCACGTCTTTTAATGTGTCACGATACATGAAACGATCCATAATTCCATCAATCTTGTGAATTGGCCCAATCCCTTGCCCAGAGAAACAACCCCATACCATTATGTTGCCGCCTCCATGCTTTGCAGTGCCTTTGCAATATTTAGGATTCAACCGTTGCCCATTTGGTCTGCGTACACGCCTTATGCCATCTGAATCTTTTAAATTAAACTTAGATTCGTCAGAAAACAGCACAGTCCTCCATTTTTGGACACTCCAGTTGAGATGGGCCTTGGCGAATTCAAGTCTGGCTTTTTTATTTTTTGACGATATGAAAGGTTTTTTTGCTGGTCGTCGACTGAATAATCCGGCCTCTACCGCCCTTCTGCGAATCGTTCTTTCGCTAATTTTTAAATCTAAGCCGTTTCGTATGTGACTAGAAGATGCTGTAGGATCATTTTGGATTGTCCTTTTAATTAAGGAGTCTTCATGTCGCGAAGTTTCACGTGGCCTTCCTCCAGAATGAGTAGATGTGCGACCAGTCTGCAAAAACTTTTTAATTAGCCTAGAAATAATTGATCTGTTGATCGAATATTTTGCACTCAATTGATGTCTTGATAAGTCGGCTCTCCAATCATCAAGAATTCTAATTTTAAATTCACTTGAGTACCTATTGCGTGCCATTACTCTTACCTCAACGAAAACTTTAAAACAATGACAATTTTCGCATAAATTCTAACAAGTTCTTCTTCTTAACACTGCAGCTTAATAGCTGCTGCATTTTTGGAGTGTACCGTTAACTAATACAGTAATGTCGCAGTAGCGTAGTAAAATTTCCAAACACAATATTAGGGGTGCTTTAGTTTATTCCGCTTATATTTGCGACTTAAAATGTTTTTTGAATTTTAACCTTTTTTTATTAAATTCTGAATTCCTTAAGTTTGTGTTTTTCAATAATAAAGATATAAATAAATAAAAAAAAATCTTTAATAACTTTGTTTTCTTAAAAAAATTATCATTTAAAAAAATGTACTGAGGGGGTGCTTAGGTTTTGGCCGATATTGTAGCTGTTAAATGAGTACCCATTTGGGGTAAATAACTCGGTTGAGCATGTTGCTTATCAGACACCTCTGCATAAAACACACCGTGAGAATTTAGTAAAAGAGATTATGCTAACCCATTTCGACGCCAAGGTCCAAAACTGGAATGTTTCGTCAGCTACTTTATTCAAGGAATTAAATGAAACAGCCGCAGCACGAAACAGCCCAATTAAATGCCGACTCCTTTTTATTGAATCAGTTCTCAGAAAAATGAAATATCTTATATCCATGTTTGAATATTGACACTAGCATCAACACCATTCAATCCGGTATGAAGTAGTGGCTAGAAACCAAAAAGGTGTCATTCCCAAAAGAATTGTACAAAAACCGGACATCCCAAGATTTTCAACAATCCTATCACAACTGAAGGTCGAGTGGGGAGGGAACCTGAAACCTGATTAGATCACCTTTACGGCAACCGTTCCCGTTCCTTTCACAACCAACAGTGCAGCAGCTAAAGAAGAAAAAAAGTACGTAACCTCATTTCTGACCTGCATTCAAATTCGCCGTACGGATTGTCTTCTTGTAGGGACACAACTTCGCGCAACTCTTTGTTACCGCTTCTCGCCGTACGTGTGTGTCGTCAGAGTTGTCGTGTCGGTTGCGTTCTCAGCATGTTTGACATGACAAATTCAATTGCCTCGACCTCCGCGCGAACGTTCAACACTTCTTTTTGTTCATCCGTCCGTTTGATGCCTTTTCAAGCTGCTCGCCGTTGTGTTTTAGCGGCGCGTTTTTGGTTTTATTTCACTCCCCGAGTCAAAATGCCACACACTCGCCGCGCGTATATCGATAGCACACCAACACTGCTACACTCACCTCAGTTTACACTTCTCACACACTCTTCCCAACAAAGATTTTTTGCTCTGCTATTATTGCTGTGTTGCTGCTCTACACTTGACACACTACGATTCGTACACCGCCCGAAGAAAATTCACCCGTTCAAAACTTGTTCGATCCCCGTAACAATTGAACACAACACAACAATTCAATTTTTCGCCCTGGCGCTTTCTTTTTCTGAGGGCGCGCGCGCGAGATATCAGAAGTACTTGGCGTTCGCTTGCCTACGAGACGAGGAGCTGCGAACCCTGCAAACAGCGCGCGCGAACCGTCTGCACAAACGAATTGACGGTCAGAAACGATCTCGAGCTCGACGGGGCCGGACAACGACGTCGGGGCGCTCACGGCCTTTCCAATAATTCCGCACGCCAATCGACCGACGACCGGCAGAAGAAATCGTCGTCGTTGCTCGTGCTACCACACGGGTCTGCGATTGTGTTGGGATTTCGCCGTCATGTCGTCACTATGGATTGCGGACCAACCGTCTGTCGAGGGGGGCAGCAGCCGCAAAGCGGATCCCGCACCACAAATATATCACAAAAAAGGCACCCTGAACAAATGTTTGCAAAATGCAAAAACCGATTCTTTCAAACTATGTATGTTTCAGGGCCCACAGACAAGACGCGCGCGAGTGGTGCAGCCGGAAACAAGAAAAATCGTCAGACAGAGCGGATGTCCGCCCCAGCGCAGCTTTTGTGGCCTCTTTTCACTTGAGCCACACACGCACGCACCAAGGGTTGCACTTGCTGCTGCGAAGCAATCGTAACAGCAGCCCCACAGTACCGTTAGCCCGCTTGTAACACAAAAATCCACACGGCAGCGAACTCGAAAAGAAATTTTCCACTTGCAAAGTGCAGAGACGACAGTCGCCGTTCAGAAAGACTACAGCTCGCTTCGTGTGCGGTTCGGATGGGTTGCCGACGACGGACGAGCAGCATAATAGCACAGGCGATTTGTGTAGAGCGGGCGAAACGTACAATGTGTGGGAAATGTGTTGTAGTGTGGATTTGTCGTGCGAGCGGAGCACGCACACGAACATAGCGCAGCGACGACAGCAGCAGAGCAAGTCGTTGACGAGGAGCAGTTGTGTTCTATAAATACGAATTTATTATGATAATTTGGGGACGGGGCTGCCAGTCGATAGTGGAAAAGGGATTTTTTTGATGGACTCGTCATTGTGTCCTGATTGTGATAATAAGCACTGGATAATTGTAATGCAATTGGGAATGTGTGTCTTGCACATTGATTAATCTTCATCTACACTGACCGACAATTGTTTAATGACAGGTGAACAGGTTTTTTCTTTTATACTTATGTATATACGAAAACATGTATTTTATAAAAAGTTGCCGGTTGGTAGAAGCGAATTATAAATATGTAGAAGAGCAGAATAAAAAAAACGGTAATTATGCATTTTAACTACTTCACCTCCGATTTTCCTGAAATTTTAGTATGTTCTGATGGTGCTGATCAAGAAGCAGTGGCGGATCCAGAGGGGGCAATGGAGGCCCGGGCACCCTCTAAAATGTTTGGTATACAGAATTTGGTCTTGGTATACAGAATTTGGTATTGGGTATAGGAAATACTCAAAAGTCTATATAAATGTATGTATACATATGTATATATAAATCAATCCTTTTTTCGTGTTCACCGAACTGGTGCCTAAACTATTGGATCGGTTTAGATGACAATTGCACAGTGGTTGGCGAAAAATCCAAAAAGGATAACATACTCCAAGGAAAACACCATTTAATGGCCCATAAAAAACGATCTTATCAATTCATTTCATTACTTCGAACAGAATGCATAGATGAATTGTGGGTTTTTTGTCAAGTGGTTTGCAGTGCAAGCCATCCACTATGCACCATTAATTAGGAATGAACGATTGGTTTATTTTAAGTCAAGTGGTTCACTATCCGTGTCAGCCAGAATGCATAGTTGAAGGAGCGTATTGATCTTAGGTGTGTACAAGCTGATGGTCGGTATTATCGTATTAACGGGTTATCCATTTCGTGTTTCGGAAAGTAAAGCCCTGCCATTCGACATCTGTCAAATGTCAGTGTATTCCAAACTGGTATTGGTTTAGTTGAATGTTTGCCATTTTACAAATGGAACGTTTTACGACTGAACAAAATTATTAAATTATTCTACCAAAATGGTGAATCTGCGGTGGCCACAATTCGTGCATTATGCGCAGATTATGGTCGACATAATCGTCCCAATGAGCGCACAATTGCCTACACAGTGAAAAAATTTGAAGAAACTGGATCGGTGACAGACATTTCTACACCTGTGCATCATCGTTTTGCTCGTTCGACCGAAAACATCGCCGCTGTGAGTGAAACTGTGGCCGAAGACCCGAATTTGTCGATTCCGCGCCGATCCCAGCATTTAGGCCTATCTTACGGCACATTGTGGCGCATTTTGCATTTGGATCTTCATCTCCATCCTTATAAAGTCCAGCTCACGCAAGAATTAAAGCCGACTGATCACAGATTGCGTCGTGAGTACTCAGATTGGGTCCTCGAAGAGCAGGGCACCGATGCCGATTTTTCGAAGAAAATCTTCTTTAGCGATGAGGCCCATTTTGCGCTCGGCGGCTATGTAAACAAACAAAATTGTCGCATCTGGGGCAGTGAGCAACCACAAGTGACCGCTGAGAAACCGTTGTATCCGCAAAAAGTGACTGTTTGGTGTGCATTGTGGGCCGGCGGCGTCATTGAGCCGTTTTTCTTCGAAAACGATGAAGGAGCCGCCGTTACAGTCAATGGCGCCATGATTTATGACTTTTTTTGTTTGGAAATTGAAGATATGGATCTCGACAATATGTGGTTTCAACAAGACGGGGCCACATGCCACACCACGCGACAAAATTTGGCTTTTTGCGCGAGAAATTCCCAGGACGCATAATTTCGAGATTCGGCGATATGGCTTGGCCAGCAAGGTCTTGCGATTTAACGCCGTTAGATTTCTTTTTGTGGAGCTATGCGAAGAACCGTGTTTATGCGAACAATCCCACGACGATTGGTCAATTGAAGGACGAAATCCGTCGAGTTATAGCCGAGTTATTGCCCGAAATGTGTGAAAACGTAATCGAAAATTACCTCAAAAGGATCGAGTCCTGCAAGCGGTCCCGTGGGGGACATTTGACAGATATTGTATTCCACGTATAATGGCATAATCCAAACTTTATTATGAAATAAAAATTCCATCGAAATTCAAATATTTACTGTGTTTAATTTAAGTTTACTTTCCGAAAGAGAAAATGGATAACCCTGTATTATGAGTATTAGGCGGCCTTCACACGAAACGCACGATACACGATATTCTAGCAGAAAGCACTAGTGGCGAGTGAGCTTTCTGTACGAATACAATTTTAAATTAATCGTCGCACATACACAGCTCGCTCGCCACTGGTGCGTTCTGCTATCCTTTATCTCTCCTAGAAACCAGTAGTTCCAATATCTGGGTACTAAGTCGGCTGTAGACCATTTAGAAATGGTGACATTTCTCTCTCAATTGCCCTAACACCCCTTGTGGTTGTGTTGTGGTTGTGGGGCATAGCGCGTCAACGGTTCCATGTGGCCCAGTTGACGTTTCGACGGCATAAACATTTTTCGGAGAATGCAGTCGCCATACACTTCCTGCACATCCATGGCCACGAACGTCGACGTGGACGGGATTCGAACCCGAAACGCCGGTAGTCAAACATGAGACTGATGCCTCAACATATTGCGCTACCGGTCGCCCCAATCAAAGAGGATTGATAATTCTACAAGAGTTATCACACCATAGAACTTTCCCCTCTGCCAAGAGATTTGTATGTATTGACAAATTGTATAGAATTCGCAAGAAAGCTTCCTCCATACAACTTTAGCCTCCGGCGGTAGATTTGTATGTATTGATTCTCTTGTGTATCTATACTGTGTAGTTTATACTATGTTTATACAATTTGTCAATACATACAAATCTCCTGGCAGAGGCGAAAGTTCTATGGAGTGATAACTCTTGTGGAATCGAGTCCCGCAGAATGATTATTACAGAAGCAGTGGTGACGAGGATGAGGAGGAGAGCTCTTTTCATTTGTTCCGTGCCTGTCTGATTTGACTTGTGGCCGCAAGGCCAACCATGGGTCCTAATACTTCACCGGTTTGGAGGACCTGAATGAGATGAGTGTTTTTGGTCTGTGGACGATTAGTTCATGGTGGTCTAAGTGTGATCCACATCTTAGAGCAGTCCATTCAATCTAACCTAACCTACTGTTATTTTGTATTCTTTCAATTAGGTTTTTTCCTTAATAACTAAATCCTAGACCGAAGACAAAACAATCGAAACATTAATCGCGCTTTCGCGAGGAGTGGAACTGGATTCACTGATCTAGTAAATGACAGTAAGCAACAAAGATGTAAGTGAAGGAGAGACGTATTATCCGAACCATGCCGAAGCATGTCATAGAAATCCCGAGAACAGAATGACGACCGACCGATTTTCATTATCGCCGTCCCTTACTAACTGAATTAAATCGAAAGAGGCAGAGAGGCCGGTCTCCCTAAATTCTCTTTCACAGCTTATGTAGACGTATATTTGATTAGAAATCATGGTCTGGGGAAACGAATAAAGCCGCTTCTAAACGATGCGTCCAACGTTCGATCCAACATTGGATCCAACGTTTGAATCAAACGATTTGACAATTGAAGCGGCAAATGTATCTTCTCAACGGCAACGGCAATTCGATCGTTCGATTCAAACGTTTGACGGTTTGGCCAAGTTGTCAATTAATAAATTAAATTGAAATTACTTATCACGGTGATGGCGGAAGGAAGAAGAGATAGCATCTCTTGCTGCCGCCAAGGTGGTATTATCGTGTTGCAACTTTTTTTATTAAAAAAAGAATCCGGTTTACCAAATTCGTCGTGCTTTGCAACCGAGCTTGCTTCAAATGTTTCGGCTCAACGGTTCGGCAATTGTTTTGTTCAAACGCTGGAACGTTCGAATTCATTTGATTCGGGTACGAAATTCGCCAACAGAGCGAGCGTCTTCCCACGCGAACGTTCGACACTTGACATTGGAAGCTCGTAGCTCGACATTCGGCTACACGATGCTACGAACCATCAAGCGTCCAACTTTGGAAGGTGTTCGTAGCATCGTTTAGAAGCGGCTTAAGAATTGCTTTCCGGTCAATTTTCTCTCTAAAGATCGGATCAGATACAGCGGCACTCTCTATCCTGATCATTTTTCGACTATATTTTCTACTTTAAACTATCGTTAACGTAAAAAACCGCCGTAAGGTAGCGTATATTTTTTTTTTTTTTTCAAAAATGAACCACAGACATTTCGAAGCGGACTATTCAAAAATGTTGCGAGTGATTTGCTATTAGTTGAACAGGATGCTAAGGTCGCTATTTACGCTATAAAAGTTCTTTTACAAATATATTTTATGAACGATTTTTTAAAAGAACTTTTATGAATGATATTAGCCGCCTAAGGAGGAAGTATGTAAGAAAAACACTTGAAATAAGCAACGTTTATGTCGCAAATCTTTTCTTAAACGGCTATTACACTATAAAATTTTATAAAAAGATACATATTTATAAAAGATATTTGTAAAAGAACTTTTATAGTGTAATAATAGCCGCCTTAGCGTCCTGTTCAGTTAACAGTAAATCGCTCGCAACATTTTTGAAAAGTCCGCTTCGAAATGTCTGTAGTTCATTTTTGAAAAAGATTTGTAAAAGAAAAAAAAATACTATATTTCCCCATTATTCAGATGATTAACAAACAGGCTGCAGAGAATCCTGAGGCCAGCAGAGGCGCAACACTGCATTCTTTGCCGTAAATCACTCATAACCTCTGTAAGCTTCTGAGCACATGAATAATACAAAAATGCAATGTAGTGTAAAGAACAATCTTAAAATTACTTATCCTGGCAAAAAAAAGGTATCCAGGGCTCCTCTGCGCTTTGTCCGATCACCGAAGAAGCTCCTAATGCCGGCAATTCGAAGCCTTTATGGAGGTCTTAAATACGGGGCTGAATCACAAAAGACGAACATGAAGCTAGAACTGCCTTGTTAAACTGAATCTAAAAGGAAAAACTACTCTATAGGAAGGATGGGGTTCTATATAGGCAAGCATAGCTACTTGAAGTGAAAATACGTGAAGTAAAGCGGCTAAGTCCTAAAACTTAGAGCAAGTAACCTTAATGTGCTTCTGGGGATACAAATCGGTGGAGGACCAAAAAGGAACCCGCTGAGGTCCTTCTTAGACCTGTTCCAGAAATGGACCCACGTTGGGCGTCAAATATGTAATGGACGGTTTGGTGGGCATCCGAAGATGCCGGCGGGGATGGAGCCTCAGGTAGCATAGTGACCGTGAAGGTCGAACCGTTCCATCTGGCGAAGGAAAAGGCCCCTTAACGAGCTAAGCAGCGGCCTATGCTTGCTGTAGCTCAGTTCGAGAGATGTGGGCTATGATTTCGCCGCTCGCTGCCCCTATCCTTTGCGTATTAATAAAAATTCATAGGCCTGGGGAAGACAACACAAACAGGGGAGGGGGGAATGATAAAAAAATGAGGCGATGAGGATCGAATGGTTGGGGGACAGCGCAGATTCCCTCGCGTTCGCATCAGTTTCGTACCACTGACAGATCCTTACTCATCAGGTGCTTCCATAGATCTGCCGGTGGAAGCAGCACAACCAGACCAGAACATGGTTCATTACAAGAGCTTCAACATTTGGAGAATAAGTCGACAGTTATCGACAGTCAGCCTACTCAGTTGGCGTTTCAGTATTGACAAATGATGACTGTACTGTTGGATTCGGCCCGTCCAGTCAATCTTTGTCAATGTCTAAATGTCGAAGATTGGAGCAAATAGTAACCCTGACGATTGGTAAGGGCTCAGTGTAGACCACATTTGCCTCGTTATATGGCATATGCTGCCAATACTCCATCTGATGTTTGCTCTGTCAGTCGCGGCAGCCTTTAAAACCAATTTATAAGCTGTCAAAGGTATCCTTATATTCCGGGAGTTTTCGCTGACCATAGTGGTTGTGCGCTCGCGAGCCAGCTGATCTTTAGAGATTTTTTGGTCGTTCCGACTGATTCGAAGGATAAACCGCTTTTTTAGGTGGAAAAAGGACCGTCCCGCCAAAAAAAGGACAAATACGAGCGTTATTTAAGAATCAACAGTCTTGAGTGGGCTCCGCTCGCTCCGCGCTTAAGTTGATGTTCACATTGCGGGAAAATCACTCGATCTGAGCTTGATCTGGTTGTGGTGATTTTAAAATTGAACGTACTCGCATTGGACAATTTCAGATCAAGAGAACTGGCTCCAGTGTGAACCCAATTTAAGGGATCACAACCTCGCACAAACATGAACGCTCGCTCTGGATGCAATATATTTATTTACCGTACATCATATCTACGATACACCAATTTTTCTAAGCTCGAAAACTAGGTGAAGATATGCTTTCCGCCCCCAACATGAATATATATATTCTTACTAGGCATGCTAAATTTTACAACACGCTGAACTTTCAAGGTCATCGGAGCAACTCCGCATAAATTTTCAACACTGAAGAAATAGTTTCCGTGCCGAACATGTAGATATTCTTGATCAACATGCTGAACATGCTACAACATACTCAAATTTCAGGAAAATCGGAGGTGAAGTAGTTAAAATGCATAATTATCAAAAAAAAACTTTGCATTCACTATATACTTTATGAAATTCAGCAATGATTATTCATGTAGATATATGTATGTATATTTGCGAATGCAGTTACCACCAGTCCGCCGTTTATGATTGATCAAAAGCATACCCACCCAGCTGGCTGCCGGCCATGTGTGCCTAGTATCTTAGATAGTGAAGAATATTGTAAAAAAATGTAGTATATTCGTACAGTATAATCAAATGGTATCACGCGTAGATAAGTTCGGTTAAAAAGCGGGAAAAAAGTGAACATTTTATTTTTTGTTTGTTATCTCTCCACTTTATTACTCAACAGGTCGCGTCGTCGACAAATTTCGAAGCTTTTAGTCACAAAGTGTGACAAAAATTCAATATGTACAAAGTGCGAAAAAAGTAACTGGGACAAACACGTTTCCTGTTGTTGCAACTCTCCTTTTGCACTTTTGCCATTCCTCCTGTCACCAAATTTCATAGTAAACAATCCTCTCTTGAATAACAAGAATACACAGCTTTACCGAGTTTTAGGGTCCGTTATTTTAGATTAATAGACAGGTGTTTTCTCATCGTAGAACGGAATAAGTAAATCAATAGTGATTGCGCGTAGTCGGACACTCTTTATATTAAATTAGGAAAAACCATGACATTCCCAGTTTTACCCCTTTTAACAGATAAAGTGCGTGACCAAATTTTAGGATTCCGGGAAATTGGATTGTCCATATGAAAAATTGCTGAAAGGCTTAACAGCGTTTTCTAAGATTCACAAAACTTTGGAAGAGTGCCGCGTTCAGATCGCCCGTCGTTGATTGAAGCACGTGATGTCCGGAGAATAAAGAATTTAGCACCCACAAACAACAACAGCATATCGAAATTCGTAATAAGTTATCGCTACCAATAGGCAAGGAGACGCGTGCAACAAATTCCGAAAAGATGTGAATTTATTTCATAGTAAAAACGCTAGCCATATCAGAGTTTCTTCCGAGGCATAAGACAGCCCAAATATGTTTTCCAGAAGCATCTAAATGTTGGCAGGAAGAATGATGTAATATTATCTTCAACATGAATTTAATTTGGATGGCCCCGATGTTTACTATTACCGCGACACAAGATGCCCGAGGCAAGTTCGCCGGTCGAGAAATGTTAATGGTTTGGTGCGCTTTTAGCTTTGATGGAAAGACCCCAATCTGCTTTAAATCTCATCGGATGAATACAGAATATGTATTATGTGAATCTTTTGGATAGCGTTTTGATTGACCTTGGAGAACAGTGTTGGGGTGATTCGTGGACTTTTCAGCCATACAACGCCTCAATCCGCGTTGCACGAAAAAGGAAGGAATATTGACGTGTTGAAGTGGCTAGCTTATAGTCCCGAGCGAAAGCCAATCGCTCCCGCGGCAGCCGGTTCTATGCACCGGAATGACCCGTTCAGTAGCAACGGTTGCCAAATCCCTACAACGCCAGCAGGCGTTGCTTCAACAACCTAAAGCCAATGGAAAATCTCTGAGCTATTCTTTTACCACGGGAGGACGGCAGTTATAACACCTTAAGGGACTTAACAGAGTTCATTATCCTCGAGTGGTCAAAAATAGACATATCCGTACTTCAAAATTTAATATATTCAATGCCTAAGCAGATCCTGGAAGCTTTACAGAATAAAGGAGCCCCTATTTAAAATATAATTTTCAAAAGTTGTATTATAAACATTAATAAAATTTAAATAATTATTAGTCTCATTTACTGATTTCGTTCGAAAATAGTTTGATTTTTTTTTCAAGTGCTATTTGTTATTTGTTTGGCATTACACGATTTCCAGTTGGTCGCCCAATGTGATTTGCCGCATGCGGCTCATGCAGCAATTTACATACTATAAATTGGGCCTCACCTGAATTGCATTATGCTTGTTAAGGTGGAGGAAACCGTTATGACTGACTTACCCTTCAAATGAACGTTGTGACTATCATTCCAGATATCCTGTTGGACTTGATCGGCCGTCTGTAAGATTTAAAAAAAAATTACTACGGGTGCGGGTGGATGATTGAATAAACTAAACTGTTGTGTTAAATTGTTCATAGCTATTTGCGGAAGCTGTTACGTACACATTTTTTTTATTTTCGTGCGCACCCATCACTTGGCATTAACTGCATATTGGATAAGTGATGAGATCAGTGATGCGCTTTGACAGCCGTCAGATGACGAGTCATAGTCATCCGCCTACGACACCGGCTGGATTTTACTTTCAGGTCTAATCAAGACATAGTCCTCCGCGTGGGCGCCCCCTGGAACGGCAGTGGTCACAGACCATTGCCAACCAACGTCAAGCCGCCAGTGATGGCGGTGCGATGATTTGGTTGAGGTACCCCTGTGGTGTGGGGTGTGAAAAAAATACCACGGCCTTTCCCTTTGAGGGCCTGTCGTTAAAACCGACAATCAAAGGACAGGATGTGTATGCCAGCAACTTGCACTATCCGAAATCTTTATATGCTAACGAAACGTCAACTATGCCTCGGATAAGGACTGACTCAACGGTTACGACTTTTAGCTATCGTACAATGACAAAGATTGGATTCTGGAATGTGCGTACTCTCCTGGACAATGGATCAGAAGGTCCCCAGAACGCACGATTTCTTCAATTAGAGAGTGAATTTCTGAGGTACAAATTAAATATCTTAGGAGCTAGTGAGATAAGATGGTGGAACAGCGGAGAATTCATCTCTCCAACGGGCAGCACTGTAATGTTGTACTCCGGTAAAGCTACCGGTAGTCGTCGTGAGTCAGGTGTGGGGCTCCTTTTAACCTGAGCCGCGCGAAACTGTCTCTTATCCTGGGAACCGGTCTCTGACAGGGTCTTGACCGCCAGGTTCCGGACCAAAATGAGGAACATCTCAATAATACAATGTTATGCCCCTACTGAACCCGACAATGTCTTGGCAAAAGACTCCTTCTACGAAGAACTAAACGCCGTTCAGAGCAGAACATCTAAAGGTGACATTATAATGGTTATGGGTGATTTGAATGCGAAAGTTGGCGCTGATAACCATGGGCTCAGACATGTGATGGGGAGACACGGTCTTGGTGATCGTAATGACAACGGTGAAAGATTTGTAGAGTTCTGCAACTATCACAGTCTCTTCATCGGTGGTACTATGTTTGAGCATAAGGACCACCACAAACTCAGTTGGTCCTCTGTTGATCGGCGCAGAACACAAAATCAGATCGACCATTTTGCCATTAGTAAAAGATTCAAGAGTTGCCTCCTGGACGTGCGAAACAAGAAGGGTGCCGATATTGGGATGGGAAGAGACCATTATCTTATGATCGCTAATGTTCGATTGCGTATTGCAGCCGTGCGCCGCCCCAGCGACGAAAGATCCAGGCCCCGCAAATTCAACACCGCTCGACTAAAAAATCCAGCTGTCTTACAACAATATAATGACCATCTTGCGCAAAAAGCGGCTGAGATAACTAGTCACCCAGATAGTGGCATAAACGAAATCTGGGATGCCATAAAAAATGCGTACATTGATAGCGCAAATACCATCCTTGGGCCAAACCCGGATTGCCGGAATAAGCCCTGGATGTCCGACGCTTCATGGCAGCGGATTGTTGAAAGAAAGGAGCTGAAAGTTCGTTTGGCTGCTCGAGCAGTTCAGCGTAGTGTGCGACGCGACAAAAGAGTTTACGCCAATTCTCTTTTAGCGTCAGCAGAAGAAGCCGCTAGAAGTAACAACTTAAACGCCGTACACGGTGTCATCAAGGAGTTTACAGGTGGTCGTAACTCCTGCCAACATCCGGTGAAAGATAGTGATGGAAAGCTACTTATCTTGGAAGAAGATCAAATGAGGCGGTGGAAAGAACACTTCGCCGCGGTCTTGAACCGTGTAACCTCTGGTGAAGTTCCCCCTCATATAGATAATTTAGCTAACCATCAAAATGTGCGTATACGGTCCACTGCCCCGACTAAAGAGGAAATAGTCACTGCAATTATTGCACTAAAACGAGGAAAGGCCGCCGGACTTGACGGCATCCCTGCCGAACTTTATCAAGCAGCGCCAAGCGTAACTGCCGATTTGCTGCACCCACTTGTTGATAAAGCGTGGAATACAGAGACCTTTCCCACTGAGTGGAAGGAAGGTTTGATCATCAAACTTCCAAAGAAGGGTAGCCTCACAGACTGTAATAATTGGAGAGGCATTTGTGTGCTTCCTGCCGTTGCCAAGATAATAGCTAAAATCGTCCTGGAAAGACTAAAGGCCCACTTAGAAAGCACAATTGATGAAGAGCAGGCTGGCTTTCGATCCGGATTCTCCTGTGTCGATCACATTAACACCTTGCGAATCATCATCGAGCAATGCGCTGAATACGATTCTCCGCTTCACTTGCTTTTCATCGATTTCGAAAAGGCTTTCGATAGTGTGAACCGGGATTCTATATGGGTGGCCTTGCGCAGGAGAGGCATCCCTGAGAAGCTTGTGGCTATTATTAAGGCAACCTATGACGGCGCGAAATGTCGCGTTCTGCATAAAGGTAAGGTGTCGGGGGACTTTGAGATTCGCAGTGGAGTTCGGCAGGGGTGCATCTTCTCACCGATCCTATTCCTCATTGTGATCGGCGATGTGTTGCATGCAGCCCTATCCGGACTCGACAGAGGAATTCAATGGACTTTGATATCTTATCTACAACATCTTGACTACGCTGACGACATATGCCTACTCTCCCACAAAATCATGGATCTGTCCGCAATGGCGTTAGATCTCGAGAGGGAGGCAAGCAAGGTTGGGCTAAAGATTAATACCAACAAGACCAAGGTTCTTAGCCCGCCGTTGCGAAAAAGAAATCCGACACCTGTTGCCATCAATATTAATGGGCAGCCTGTGGAGAAGGTGGACAACTTCGTCTACCTGGGTAGCATTGTTGCCGAAAATGGTGGTACGGAGCAGGACATCGCTCGTCGTATCAACCAGGCTAAACGCGCATACGGCATGCTGTCCAAAATCTGGCAGGGCAGTTATCTCAGCATTAAAACCAAGCTGGGCCTGTTTCGCTCCCTGGTACTATCAGTGCTTTTGTATGGGAGCAGTACATGGAAAGTTTCCGTAGGAGTTACCAGAAAGCTGCAAGTTTTCGTCAACTCATGTCTTCGTCGAATTTTCTGGCCCGAAACAATATCAAATGAAGAGCCAGATGCCAATCGATGAATTGATACGCAGGCGAAAATGGCAGTGGATAGGTCACACATTGCGGAAGAGTGATAACTGCATTGCTTTGCATGCCATGAAATGGAACCCCATTTCCAACCAAGGCCGACCAAGAGGGGGTCCTCGAATCACATGGCGTCGATCTGTGGCAAAGGAGTGTCAGGTACTGGGTAAGTCTTTTGGGGAGTTGCGCCCCATTGCCCAGAACAGAGTACGATGGCGCGCAGGAGTAGTTGACGCGCTATGCCCCGCTAGGGGTTAAGGCAAAGTAGTAGTAATCAAGACATAGTGATCGCCGAAACCAAAAACCTGGTACCGAGTGTAGTCACTGCATCCACTTACTTCCCTCCTAGCACTAACCCCAGAACCTTCTGCACCGAATTGGTCAAATTCCTCTCCCTTCTTCAAAACAAAACAAATGTTATACTAGCAGGTGACTTTAATGCCAGGAACGTTCAGTGGGGTGACAGCAGGTCTAATTCAAAAGTGTCTCCCTTACTCAATTTCAACAGAGCATACTTCTAATCCCTAGATAACCTCGTGTCCAACTCGTCTGTACTCGACCTTAAGGATGTAAGGGATATCCACATCTTCATCCTCATCCGCAATCGCGAATTATCCTCATCCGTTTCCACATCCCCAACTTTTCATTATCAAATTATCCATTACAACTCGCATCCACAATGGCCTCAACCAACCTCGTCCATGCCACAGAACAATTCTGGTGGCACTAGACCTGTCGAAAGCCTTCGACACAGTCAGCCACTTAGCACTTCTGCTCGACCTTTACAATACATCTCTTCCAACGCATATCACAAAATGGATTGCCAACTATCTCGCGGGCAGGCAGTCCTACACCCAAATCAGGAGCAAGAAATCGAAGCTAAGGAAGATTAAACTAGGTGTGCCACAAGGAGGAGTTTTGTCCCCCACCTTGTTCAACCATTACCTATCTGGAATTCCAACCCCACCTGAAGGAATTGAAATTATCTCCTATGACTGCTCCATCCTGGCAACAGGGAGCGACGACCTCACGGAAATGTGCGAGCGATTAAATGCTTACCTGGAAGAGCTCAACTCTTTCTTAATCGTATCCGCGCCCGAATCCTCGGCAACCTTATTCACCACCTGGACGAAAGAAGTCAAGATGCAACTTGGGATCTCAATTGGCAACCAACTCATTCCGACCGTGAACCATCCTAAAATTCTAGGAGTAACCCTGGACAGCATGGCCACGTCATCCCCCCATGCTTCAACAGTGTGTAACAGGATGCGCGGAAGGAATAAAACCCTCAAAGCTTTGGCCGGTAGCACCTGGGGCAAGGATAAAGAGACCCTACTGGTCACATACAAAGCAGTCGGAAGGTCTGTAACCAACTATGCGGCTCCAGTGTGGTCACAGAATCTCTGTGACACACAATGGAATAACATCCAGGCCTGCCAAAACGCCGCCCTCCGTACTGGAACTGGCTGTCTCCTGATGTCATCCCAGGACCATCTATTGTACATCAGGAAATGAGGATGATGCATCTAAAGGACCACAACAAACTTCTTGCGAAACAATACCTGGTGGGTTGTTATCGTAGGGAGCACCCCAACTCCGACCGCATGGACAAGACGCCGCCACCAAGGCGTGATCTGAGGGACCTCGAAAGAGACGTCCAGAGGTACAAAAGAGTTCCCTTTGACAACAGCGCATACAAAACAGCCATTGCAACAATACATCACGAGTAGGTACAAGAATCAATAGCGGGACTAGGTCCAAATAAAGTTCTCTCGACACAACCACCAGCCATTTCTACTGATGAGAGAACGCTTCCGAGAGCAGCGAGGACGACACTTGCCCAACTTCGGTCGGATTGGTGTTCGCGTCTAAACTCCTACCTATCTCGCATTGATCGGGATGTCACGAACACATGCTCCGCCTGCAATGGTACACCTCACGATGTGGACCACATTTTCAAATGCCCAGCTGCACCCACACACCTGACCCCCAGATCGCTATGGGAGAACCCCGGAGAGGCAGCTACCTTCCTTCCTATCACTTAACGGGCGACCGGTAGCGCAGTGTGTTGAGGCACCAGTCTCATGTTTGACTACCGGCGTTTCGGGTTCGAATCCCGTCCACGACGACGTTCGTGGCCATGGATGTGCAGGAGGTGCATGCTGGCAACTGCATTCTCCGAAAACAGTTTATGCCAACGAAACGTCAACTGAGCCACATGGAACAGTTGACGCGCTATGCCCCACAAGGGGTTAAGGCAATTGAGTAGTTAACACCGAAGAAGACGAAGAACAACACAACATGTAACACACTCTCACAACGAACTTCTGACCATTGCTACAACAACAACCACATAGACATTAGAAATTAGGGAGAATTAAAGCAATTTTCTTGTTTTTTGCATGCTTGTGATTAAGGATGAGCTCTGAGTGGACTTAAATACATAATACGTACTTAAAGTGTATACCTCATAACCAAAATTTGACGCCGAAAAACGTAGATCACCGTCATTGATATTTCAGGTTAACGTGTTGTTTTAATATATTGTTAATTGCCTTGACCTCTCCAAGAGCATGTGCGCGTCAACATCTCTAGCATTTCTATGCCTTGTTGACGTTTCGATAGCATATCCACTTTTCGGAAGTGCATTGGCGAGCTTGCACCTCCTATCCACGCCGTCTTTATACTGGCAAGCTCGGAGCACTGTGAGAGTTCTATTAGTACCCACAGGCAGTTTTTGATCGCGCCAAGATTTAAACTCCGAGCTCTAGATTAGTATCGTAGGGCGGTGGCCGAACGACCACGGCCACCGAGCGCGACACATTCAAATAATATCGTTTATTTCAGGAAACAGTTTACCTACTAATTACCAACTGCCACCAGCCCATCTAAAGTTGCCGAAATAGACACAGTTTAATTAGTATTTTATACCACAAATGCCATCGAAAAACGTCTGTGTCTCGTTGCCTGGAATCAACGAAATCGATGCGAGTTTAAATTCATATAATGACTAGACACACGCATCGATTTCGTCATGGGATCTGGCCTGGGGTAGTGAATACGGGTTTTAAATGCATCACACATAGAGAAGAGAGTGAAATAAGGAAATGAAATTACCCGAGAGAAACGAAGCAATTTTTCGGCAGCATTGTTTTGGCCTGGTTCTTCTACCATATGGACCGGGCGGGTGTTCTGGGGAAATGAGATGGAATTGGGGAATGTGAGTTTGACAGGTTGGTTCGGGACTATATGGACCGCGCGGGCGTTCCGGGGTAAAGGGCACGTGTTTCTCTGTTTACTTTTCAGCAGACGGAAAGAGGTAAAATTGCTTCGGGGAATTTAGTGCACATAGATTGTGATTATCCTTCCTTATCTCTCTTTTTTTCTGATCACCCCGCAACCAGTACAGAGTAACCTGATGGGTTTATATATGTATGTATTCAAGTTTTCTGCAAAGTATAGATTTGAATTATTTTCCTTGAAAATTTAGAGTTTGGTTGACTTGGTTTCATTCTGCATACCAACATCCAATGGGTAGTGTTTACCAGTTATTCAAGGACCTCCGACCTTAGAGCACTCTTTCCATAGCTTTAATAGGATCTTGAGATACAACCGACCGGTAGCGCAGTGGATTGAGGCATCATTCTCATGTTTGGCTACCGGCGTTTCGGGTTCGAATCCCGTCCACGACGATGTTCGTGGCCATGGATGTGCAGGAGGTTGCATGCTGGCAACTGCATTCTCCGAAACCAGTTTATGCCAACGAAACGTCAACTGGGCCACATGGAACAGTTGCCTGCCCCCCAAGAGGTTAGGGCAATTGAGTATGCTAACAGATATGCATAGATGGCAATGTTAGCGCCACAAAGTCCCTGAGTTTCAATCTACCCGGCGCGGGCCTCAATGGCACGGGTATAGGATTAATATTCGCTAGGCCGGAAGTCCACAGCGATTGTTTCCAATGCTAAGTTCAACGACCCTACCACAGACTCTCCGTTCGGTTTTTACGAAAGACACACCTAGGATGGACAGGGATTGACAGTTTCCCAGTCCGTGCTGTCTGTTTATACCAATTAAGTCTTCAATGAAGCAAATAAATTGATTTAAATTAACCTCAAACAAATTACGTTGTGATGAAAAAAAAATCGTTTTTTAAACTACAGGTTTGTAAAAATTTAATTTGTCCATAATTAATAATAATTAATAATTAATTTGGGGGGGCAAAGACCTTTTCCATAGTCCTCCGCGTGGGCGCCCCCTGGTAACGGCAGTGTATCAAATCGCTGACGGCCAATGTCTTAGCGATAAGACAGTTTGGAAAAGGCAGATAGCTGTAGCCTGAATGGCTGACGAACACCTAAGCGTCTCAGGTCTAGTAGGATGGATTGACTTGCGTAGTTGGACCTGCTACATAGTTGTGTGAACTCCAGCACGTTTATTAAACCATCTGAAGCAGCTATCTCCGAGGCCATCCCGTGAATGGGGTTAAGCGACGTGCTGACAACTCGTCCTTGTAAAAACCACTCCATGTCAAGAAACCTGGAACAAAAGCCTCGGATTGGACGGATCAACAACGACGACCACGCAAACGAATAAAGGATTATTCTTTCGGATCCTGGAATGTACGCTCCCTGAACAAACCGGGGGCCGAGAAGGCCCTCCTTCAACAGGTCGAAAAGTACAAACTGAGCATTACTGCAGTCCAGGAAACAAATTGGCTTGGCAGCGAGATTAATGACAAGAAATCGCACACAATTTTTACAAGTGGCAAACCATCGGGCCGCAAGGAGTTTGGAGTAGCATTTATAGTGAACAATCACCTCAAACCGCATATTACTGACTTCAAACCCATAAATGAACGGCTGTGTGCGATTCGCATCAAGACTCGATTCTTCAATCTCTGGCTCATCAATGTGCATGCCCCCACTGAAGTTAAAGAAGACGCAGTAAAAGACGAGTTCTACGCCCGCCTTGAAACTCTCTTCGACTCACTTCCAACAAACGACGTCAAATTGCTGCTGGGAGACTTTAACGCGAAAGTCGGGAATGAAAGCTGGCATCGGGGGACCACTGGAGGCCACAGCCTCCATGAAGAATGTAACGATAACGGCCAGCGACTTATAGACTTCGCCTGCAGCAGGAATCTCGTAAGCTCTACGTGTTTCCCGCATCGACGCATTCACAAGCAGACCTGGAAGTCTCCAGACGCACATACCGTCAACCAAATTGACCACGTCCTCATTTGCAGGAGATGGGCGTCTAGTGTCATGGATGTCCGCTCCTATCGAGGAGCAAACTGCGACTCAGATCATCACTTGGTGAAGGCGACCTACAGATGTAGAATTTCCTCAGTGCACCAGTCAAGAATCAGCCCTCCCAAAATCTTTGCGGTTGATAAGCTCTTGAGTGATGCTACAGCGGTGGCGTATACTACCGCCCTTGAGGAAAAACTATCACCTATGCTACACAACATCAGCAACACAGGCGTCCATGGGTTCTGGGAAGAACTCAAGGGTACCATCAAGGATGTCGCAGAGAAGGTCGTGGGATATAAAGCCCGGCGAGCGCGAAATGACTGGTTCGACGAAGAATGCAAAAATTCACTTGACGCGAAAAACGAGGCCTACAGACAATGGATTCAACGAGGAACCAGAGCCAGAAGAGAAAAATATGACGAGCTACGGCGAATATCGAATAGAATAATTAGACGTAAGAAACGTAAATACCTTGACGAGCAGTTGCTGAACATAAACGAAAACTTAGCTAATAGGAACACCAGACAAGCGTACAAACTAGTAAATACAATTAAGAACGGCTACCAACCCAGGACTAGCCTTTGTAAGGACAAGGATGGAAACATCATCAGCGACACGGATGGTATTAACAAACGATGGGCCTCTTATTTTGAAGAGCTTCTAAACCGACCATCTAACATCCCCACACAGGAAGCTCTCGACGATATTGTTGATCTAGGCCCACCCATTCAACCCCCGACAGTAGAGGAAGTTGATCTCGCGTTGCGGTCACTAAAACGAAATAAAGCGCCGGGCGCTGACGAGATTCCAGCTGAACTGCTAAGATTCGGTGGAACGAGTCTAGTTGATGCCATACATCAATTACTCCTGCGAGTATGGGAGAACGAGGAGATCCCAGACGATTGGCGCAGAAGCATCATCTGTCCAATTCATAAAAAGGGAGATAAACTGCGGTGTGAGAATTACAGGGGCATCTCACTAGTTTGTACGTCCTATAAAATTTTGACGAAAATTCTGGAAAATAGAATAAAACCGTACGCAGAACGAGTCATTGGCGAATATCAAAGCGGTTTCAGACCTGGTCGCTCCACAACCGATCAGCTCTTCTCAGTCAAACTGATACTCCAGAGGTGCTGGGAATACAACGTAAACGTATACCAAATCTTTGTCGACTTCAAGCAGGCATACGACAGTATCGATCGTGGAGTACTGTACAACATCATGCTGCAATTTGGTATACCAGCAAAATTAGTGCGACTGACAAAGATGACGATGACCAATTCCGTCTCACAAGTCAGGATCCAGAATAGACTTACTGATCTATTTGAAACACGCACTGGTTTGAAACAGGGCGATGGACTGGCTCCGACGCTCTTCAACCTAGCACTGGAATACGTTATTCGGGCCATGAATTTGGACAACAGCAAGACGCTACTCATCAAGTCGACACAATTAGCAGCGTACGCCGACGACATCAACATCATGTCCCGAAGATTGGCTGACGCAGAAGAACTTCTGCATACGCTCGATACCGCTGCAAAGGAAGTTGGATTACGTATTAACGAGGGTAAAACTAAAATAATGATGCAATCGGTGACAAGGACACCTGCACAAACAAGCATCAATGTGGGGGACCTCAACATCGAGTTCGTGAACAACTTCATTTACCTGGGTTGCAACCTGTCAAGGGACGCCAACGAAACTGACGAAATCAAGCGACGGATACAGTTAGCTAATAAGACTTTTTTCTCGGTTCTCCCCATAATGAAATCGAAACATGTGCACAGAAACACGAAGCTCCGCGTGTACAAAACCATTATACGACCAGTGCTATGCTATGGCTGCGAAGCATGGACCCTAGCTCAAGCCTCCGAAAACATGCTAGACACTTTCGAACGTAAGGTTCTACGGCGAATTTTCGGGGCTGTTTGCGATCGAGATGGATGGCGCATCCGGTACAACCATGAGTTGTATGAAATGTACGATGAGCTGCAAGTCTCGAAAATCGTCAAACTACAACGACTTCAATGGGCAGGGCATGTACAAAGAATGGACGATGATCGCATGCCTAAGAGAGTAATGAATGCAGAACGAGTCGACGGAGCGAGACTGCGAGGACGACCGAGATCTCGTTGGGAGAGCTCAGTAGGTGTGGACGCCGCGCAGCTGCTGGGCTCCCAAAATTGGAGGACGCGGTCACGTGACCGAGATAATTGGAGGACAATGATCCAGGCGGCCAAGGCCCGACGTCGGGCTGTCGCGCCACGATGATAATGATGATGTAAAAAAATAAAATTAACTCACAGGCAAGCCGGATTTGGCCTGCGACCGGAGTTTGTCGACTCCTGATCTAGACCAGTGAAATCAGTTGTGATTCGTGCAAAATGAATTGTGGATATGAGACGGAATTGGAATAATTCTGTTCAGCCTAAAAACATACACACCATTCAATTTTTTTTCTCGAGTAGTGAAGAAATTTGTTTAACACTCGGCGGTCAACCTTTCTGTTTGGAGGAGCCCAAATCCCAGTTATTCGGGCTATACTACCACCATAAACGGACATCGGCCGTGGCGAATCTTTTGTTGATGGAGATCTTCTGGAATAAGTAGTGAAAAACAAGTTATCTACTTGGAATGCGTTATTTTGAGGATTTACAAACTTCCGTCTATAAATTTTACTGATAAACACTTGTGCATAATTTGCTTCCATGCTGCCGAACTTTCAAAGACGATATCTCGCCTTAGCCGATATTACAATATCCCGCCTTCATCGACAGCCCCATATTTGCATCCCCAACTGTTGCCTGTCCACCACTAGACTTGCGATAGTTGCCGGCACAGCTCCAAACCACAGAGCCACTCTGTCGACGCGATAGTGCTCTAGATTCTTATCAATCGCAGAATAAGCGAAATCACATTTGCCACTGGGCAAATCACAAATGGGAGCGTTGCTGAGGAGCATGTGCTGCCACCAAAGCGCGTGAAGGGTCACTCACCGGCTCTTATCGGTCGGCATACAGCAGCGGTTGTATGCCCGGACCCAGTGCAGGTCTTGCCGCTTGGCTTGTGCTCTGTGTGTTGTGTTTACAAATCGTGAACCCCAAACAATCGCCCCCGCGTGCGTAATCTTTATTTTCTAATTGTACTCGTACTATACGCGGAAACGCTGGGGCAGCTGTGTATTCACAACAAAAACATGAACAAAAGTACAAAATTAAACGGCTCGTGAATGAGTTCCACCAAGCGTCGTGCCTACCAGGAGCTACTTGGAAATGGCTAGGGCGGAGTGTGAGGGCGGCTGCGAATGGGGGGCGGAAGAAATTTCTTCGAGTACTTTAATTCGGCTCGGGAATGGTTGAATTTGTATTTATATTTACTGAAAATGCAGCAGTCGTTTCATTGGGGAATGTGTGACCAGGCGTGAACATGGACTGACTGAAGAGTAGTCGCTTCATTTTGAGTGCGCGTCCACATCTGCGGGGAAACCGAAGAATCCACTCCGGAAGCCGTTTTCCCTTAAATTCAATGCTTAAAAACGAGTCACTTCCCTCACAGGATCAACAATATGCTAGGAGCTACGCTCTGAACTCATCCACCGACAATACAACAAGACACCATCAACGGCCATCGCGTCGTCCCAATTGGACTCGACAACAAAAGTAAGGTTAAGAGAGCTCGGAGCTTAAACTCCCGTCACTTATTGCTAAATTTTCACTTTGACGGCATCAGGACTCAACCAGATTGCTCGTGCTATTCGGGAACCGTCCAATTGTGTCCATTTCCTCAGCCGCTGGCGGCCCATCGAAAAACAAAGACACGAAACAGGCCACCATCGTTGCGTTGTTCCGCCATCGCATCAATCACACAGCAGCCAAAAATGCAACAAAAACACAAATGAAATTTTCAATGAAATTCAACTTACAAACTGTTCTTTGCACTCTAGCGTTTTTCCGCAAAACTTGCACTCGCGCCGCGTACACACAGTTTTCACTCTACGAAACGAAAATAGGCGCGAAACGGACGAAAATTGTGTGGAAATGTTTTCAACTCGCACTGAAAATCGACCACCATAGAAAAATTAACTGTCATCCGCGCGCTGCCCTCGACTTCGTGGATCGTCGGCTTTTGAGGTGATTGTCGTCGCTCGTCGTCGGTGGAACGACAGGGCCGCCATTTGGTTGATGAGCGGTGCTTGTTCGCTTGTGTGTGGTGAAAATGTCAAGTTTTTGGGTAACCTCACTTTCGCCGTGTGGTGTGTAATGGGACGAGACTGCTGTGTGTTCTGCAGGAAGAATCGGGAATCGCGAAATTGAGAGAAGATGACGACCCTTCGGCCATTCACTTGTGAAGATATGTTTAAATTTAATAATGTGTAAGCGATGGTTGTAGTGAATGCAATGGATTTAATGACACTGTTTTGTTTGGTTTAGCAACTTGGACCCGTTGACGGAAACCTATGGCCTGGCCTTCTACATGCAGTACTTGGCGCACTGGCCCGAATATTTCCAAGTAGCCGAGTCGCCTAGTGGAGAGATCATGGGCTACAGTAGGATTCCAATTCGGTCTACTTAATTTTCAGAAATATAAATTTATGCTTGGTTAATTTCAGTTATGGGTAAGGCAGAAGGACATCATGAAAACTGGCACGGGCACGTTACTGCTCTCACAGTGTCGCCAGACTATCGACGATTGGGATTAGCCGGATTGCTGATGAACTTCCTTGAGGATGTTTCAGAGAAGTATGACGACTTATTGTTCAATATAAAAATAAGTAACGGGCTTAAAAGTTCAATTAATGGACCAAGGCCACCGTGTATTTAGAGGTGTGTGATCAGCAACACGCTCACGCGAGTTATTTATCCCGATTGGGTCCGACACGTAAATTACTTTTTATCGAAAAGACTATTACTTTCAGTATTCCAGCCGGGAACCCAGTGCAGAGAAGGCGAACATACTACTACTACTCAATTAGTAGTGGGACATAGCGCGTGAACCGTGCCATGTGGCTCCTTTAACGTTTCGTTGGCATAAACTAGTTTCAGAGAATGCAGTTGCCAGCATGTTGTGGCTTATTATTACGCCCCGCACCACAGGGAGAAGACAACACGAACATCCATAGCCACGAACGTTGTCGTGGATGTGGTTTGAACCCGAAACGCCGGTAGTCAGACATAAAACTGACGCACTAAGCTACCGGTCGCCCCAAGGCGAACATGCTGCCCCAAGTCATTCTTGCACACTGACAAAATTTGGGGCACCGCTAGATCTACAAAGGAATTGCTCGGTCAATTATTAAATATGGAGCCGTTGTTTGGTGGAAAGCGACCACCTCATTTGGTAGAAACACTCTCACCAAAATACAAAGGCATGCATGCCACACAAAACAGCCGCCATCTGAGCACCTAGTTAGGGATCTGCGCTGGAAACCCCAAAGAGAAAAAAAAGCACAATTCCACTCGCCAAAAAAGAATGCAGCCAATCCCACTGAAGACGAGTCCCCGAACAGAGACTCCACAACTGGAGAGTATCCAAAGGCCTTAACGAAAATAGAGAATACAAAACGGGCAAAAATTAAAAAGCGGAAACCAAAACGAATCCCCCGAAAAGAAAGAAGAGCAGACCTGATGCAATGGTCATCTCGCTGAAGGGTGATATGACGTATGCCGACATTTTCCGAACAGTGAAGTCTGAGTCAGCTTTAAAAGAGCTGGGGAATAATGTCAGTAAAGTAAGACGGACTTTAAAAGGCGATCTCCTCTTCAAGATGAAGGCCAACTGCGATATTTCGGCAGAAACGTACCAGAGTGTGGCTGAAGTCCTGGGGAATGCCGCTGAACTGAAAACGCTGCGCCAGGAAACACGAATTGAGTGTAATGATCTCGACGAGATCACAACGAAGGACGATATTTGCGCAGCGAACGGCTAGAAATGGATTCACAACCAGAAGCTGTAAAATCGATCAGAAAGGCATATGGCTGTACCTAAATAGCTACCATTAGCTTACCAACGGATGTAGCAAATAAAGTACTCGAAAGAGGAAAAGTTAAAGTTGGATGGGCAAATTGTCGAATAAGGGAACAAATATCCATTGAATCCGTTACACGCAACATGAGGGACCGCGAAAGAGAAGTCCAAAGGTTCAAAAGAGTTCCCTTTGATAACGCCAGCTACAAGTCGGCCATCACAACGCAGCACAGTGAAGAAATACTTTCTTCAATTGCTGAACTAAAACCAAATAAGGATGCGAAACCACCTGCCATATCTCTAGACGAGACGCTCTCTGCCATATCCCAAAAGCAACCGGAATTACGTTGGCTCATCTTCCTGCTGGCTGGTGCTCGCGTCTGAACTCAAACTTGTCCGCATCGACAGTGACATTCAAAACTCCTGCCCAGCATGTGACCTCACTCCACACGATGTTAAGCACATCTTTAACTCTCCAGCAGCTCCCATGTGTTTAACTCCAATTGGGCTGTGGAGGAACCCTATCGAGGCAGCTGCTTCCCCCCACCTGGACTTAGAGGATAACAATATTGATATTCAGAATTTTTGTGAATTTCAAAGCGCCGCTACAACAACAGATTTAGTCTTACTCTCTAAAATCATGGCAGAGGACAATAGACTGATTGCCGCAGTGCTTGTGGTTCTTTTGTGGGACACCCCAGCCCATTTATTACCTATATAAAGTGGACGTTGTTTTTTATAGTCTGACACGCAAACCCTCTTTTTCATGGAAACAACGACCAACATCAATAGGATTCGAAAGATTCTCTTGCTCTACCAACCGAGCTAGCAGGGCTCCCATGGCAGCCGGTTCTACGGACCGGAGCGACCCGTTCATCAGCGACGGCCAAGGGCTGCCAAACGCCTCAACGTCAGCAGGCGTTGCTACAACAACAACAAGTAGGATTCGAACTAGGAACCCATTGCCCAGAGTGCGAAATGGCATTAAATATGAACATGTTCGTCTGAGTAGAAGTTGCTCGGTGTGCGCTCAGAAGGTACTTACTTCGCCGTTCCGCAACGGTTCAACCTTCTAAATCGATCCATTCAGAAGAGTGAAATTCATGATACCGGATTAGGTGCTCGTTGAAGCGCGGTCAAAAAGCTTATCGTCAAAAATGTTCGAAAGGGTTTCGACATTGGGTGGGTTACCCAAAATCATACACTGCTCGCGAGAGGTTCCGCAACCAATTGGTTATGTAGTCTGGGCCTGTTGAACGCCACTCTCGAAGCCACACACTTTATATGAAAGTCAAGGAGAAAGCAATAGAAGAAGAGCGTGAGCGATGAGCAGAAATATTTCTTGCTCGGTGATAATTTGATCATGTTAACTTGAGCAGAATTCTGAACCCACTCATTCTACAAACATTTGTTTTTCTGTTTCTTTCAGGAAGAAAGCGTACTTTGTCGACTTATTTGTACGTGTTAGCAACCAAATAGCGATAAATATGTACAAGAATTTGGGCTATATTGTGTATCGGACTGTATTGGAATATTACTCCGGCGATCCGGACGAAGATGCGTACGGTAAGTTACTGCTACAATATTATAAAGCTGTCGGTAAGGTAAATTATTTTTCAATTTGTTATTTTTTTTGGCAGATATGAGAAAAGCGTTATCAAGGGATGTGGAGAAGAAATCTGTAATACCGCTCATGCATCCCGCCAGGCCAGAGGACGTGGACACATTTTAAATATACGTGTAAACCGTTTGAAGGTTTTACTAATTATAATAAATATTTATGATTTATTAATGTAAATTAAAAAAAAAAATCTTTTAGTATGGTAGTGGCAAAAGACCTTTTCCATAGTCCCCCACGTGGGGGCTCCCTGGTAACGGCAGTGTTTCAAACCACTGACGGTCAAGTCTTAGCGATAAGACAGTTTGGAAAAGGCAGGTGGCTGTAGCCTGAATGGCTGACCAACACCTAAGCGTCTCAGGCTTAGTAGGTTGGAATTACTTGCTTAGTTGGACCTGCAACAAAGTTGTGGGAACTCCAGCATGTTTATTAAACCATCTGAAGCAGCTATCTTCCGAGGCCATCCCCTGAATGGGGTTAAGCGATGTGCTGACAACTCGTCCTTGTAAAAACAACTCTATGTCAAGAAACCGGGAATAAAAGCCTCGGATTGGACGGATCAACAACGACGACCACGCAAACGACTAAAGGATTATTCTTTCGGATCCTGGAATGTACGCTCCCTGAACAAACCGGGGGCCGAGAAGGCCTTCCTTCAACAGGTCGAAAAGTACAAACCGCACCCCACTGAAGTTAAAGAAGACTCAGTAAAAGACGAGTTCTACGTCCGCCTTGAGACTTCGAACAAACGACGTCAAATTGCGGCTGGGAGACTTTAACGCGAAAGTCGGAAATGAAAGTTGGCACCGACCGGGGGACCACTGAAGGCAACTGATGAAGTAATTTGGGGATAGTGTAAACGTAATATAAATCAGCCGGCGCAGATGAAGTAATCTGGGTATAGTGTAAACGTAATATAATATAAGCCCCCTACGCAATAAGAGTTGAAGAAAACCTTTCAAGCTAAAATTACGTTTACACTATCCCCAGATTACTTCATCTGCAGCGTAATCTGGGTGTGGTGAGTTCAAAATTGTATGTATTTGACAGTTCCAGATTAAATCAGCCGGCGCAGATGAAGTAATCTGGGGATAGTGTAAACGTAATATAAACCCACTATTCATCAGGGCGCCAACCAAGACGGTTGATTAGGAATGTACCAAAATTTCAAATGATGGATAACCTCGTCAATGCAAGCCTTGGCAGAATGTACTTTTAACGTGTCAACCGACCTTAAGAAAGTAGACTCTTGGCATCACTACTCCTACATCGCAGTCGATAATACAGTTCGTCATAAAAACTACAACTGTCAACCAGACATCAGCTGTCATCGCATTTGTTATTTTAAGCTCTCACTAGTTCCTAAAGAAGTCGCAAAATTTCACACATCCTTCCAAGTGCACAAGAATGACCGATATCCATTTACGTCCGCGACAAATACTCATAGTGGCCATATGTTTCATAATAGTCATTTTACTCGTCCTGAATTCTCGACAATCATGCCAATTTCCCAAATACTATTCACGATTGAGTGGAACCGATGATCTGCCCACAATCTACGCCATTACACCAACGTATTACCGGCCCGTTCAGAAAGCGGAGCTGACAAGGTGAGTGCTTGACCCAAGTTAATTGAATTATGCGGTGTTTATTGCTTCTGTTTCCATTTTGTGCGGTGAATATTTAATTATAACAAAAACAGGTTGTCACATGTCGTAATGCTAGCGCCGAATGTGCATTGGATAATCGTCGAAGATGCCGAACGAACGTCGAGTTTGGTTACGAATCTGTTGCAGCGAGCCGGGCTAACCGGACGCTCCACCCAGCTTTCAGCCAAGACACCAACCCAATTTAAGTTAGCGGGCAAGGATCCGAATTGGTCGAAACCGCGTGGCGTAGAACAACGGAACGCAGCGTTGCGCTGGATTCGCCAGAATACGTCAAAGGACGATAGGGGAGTGGTGTATTTTATGGATGATGATAATAGTGAGTATTTACAGTTTTTTTTAGTACTTCCTATTGCCCAGTTTATATTTCATAATGGATCCCCAAATCCACACTTTTAGTCCTTTTATTAAATAAAGTCCTCCTAAATATCAATTTTCTACAATTTCTAGCATACAGCGTGCAACTATTCGAGGAAATGAGTCGCATCGAGCCGGGTCGCGTTGGTGTCTGGCCGGTTGGTTTAGTTGGCGGCTTGATGGTGGAGAGGCCAGTCTTGAATTTGGAAAATATTGTGATAGGATTTAATGCTGTCTGGCGACCGGAGCGACCATTTCCCGTTGATATGGCTGGCTTTGCTATTAGTCTCGATCTGCTTCACAAGCGACCGGAGGCTGTTTTCTCGTACGAAGTCGAGCGAGGCTACCAGGAGAGTGAAATTTTGAGACATGTCACCGTTCTCAAGGAGCTTCAGCCAATGGCGAATTTGTGCAAAGACGTCTTAGTTTGGCACACACGCACCGAAAAGCCGAAACTAACCGAAGAGGAGAAGTTGCGCATAGCCGGCAAGTCATCGTTTGATGGAATGGAAGTTTGATAAGCAACGAATACCGAAATTTCAATTGAAATTAGTTGCTTAAGAATCTGAAACGTTTAGTATTTCTGCTCGAACAAAAACTCGTTGATATTTTGAAGATATTGTATATAAATGTATTATAGATATATAAGTCGTGGTTATTTTTAATAAAATTGATATTTTCTAAACACGATTGTTTGTTTGTTTTTGGCTCGTCCCATATATTATAGAAAATAAATAAATAGTGGACGGACATATAGTCCGATGCATGTTGTGCGTTTGTCCGGGCACTTCTCGTGGTCCGATCTTAACTGAATTTGTTATAGCAATGGCAATTTCGGTTCAGGGATTCGGAGCGGAGCGCCGGAGCGGAGTGGAGCGGGCATGAAAAGCCGGAGCGAAGGAGCGAGCGTGGAGCGGTTTTAACAAAGAAGAGCGGAGCGGAGCGATTTTTTTTGGTGAAATCGCTCCGCTCCGATTTTTTTCATTTTCGTTTGTATGGCAAAGCCCTAAGATTTAAGCACTCTAAATTTTTTTTGTACGACATTGTATAAAGAAATTTAATGTGCATTATATTAGAAAAAATTGAAAATTGAAAACTGATGGGTAGTACAGGACCGTTTCCATATAGCGCGGTTATCATCACACTTCGTTCGTCTTATCAAGTAACGTATAGTAAATCGGAGATTAAATTGAAGATTGGGTGCAAAATTTTATACGAGGGGACTAAATCTCCGAAAATTGATTCGATGTGATCCAGAATGTAAATTAACTTCCACTGTAGCTGCTACAGTGGGGAAAATATATCTGCATTCTTACAGCATCCACGAATTCCAGCTAGCAGCGATGTGTTACAGTTTTGGGAAGAACGACGCGGCCATCCACTCTATGAGCTCGCATGTGTAGCATTGGCAGTACCAGCAACGCAAATCAGTCTCGAACGGAGTTTATCAACTTTAAAATTTATGTACAATCACTTGCGTTGTCGGTTAACCGAAGAAAATCTGGCCAATATTTTATTCCTAAAACTAAACAACAATTTTCAACAATTGAATTAACGTTTTTCCTTTTTTATATTTATATTTCTTTTGTTACATACATATATACTTATTAACTGAATTATAAATTGCAAAACAAAGTGTCAATTTTCATTTGTCCGGAGCGGAGCGAAACTATTTACCCGGAGCGGAGCGGTTCCCTGTATTGTGGAGCGGGAGCGGAGCGGAGCGGAAAAATCGCATCGCTCCGAATCCCTTTTTCGGTTACCGACTGCACTAACGGTATATTCTGTTGTGTTCCAATCAGCGTTTGGATGTTTGTGTTGTCTTCCTCCTGTGGTGCGGGACGTAATAATAAGCCACACATCTCCCGACTTGTCGCAGGTAGGCGGCTAGATCGTGGAGCAGGAGGTGCGATCGAATCGAAGTGACATCGGCATGCATAAACGTGGGAACGTGTAACTGCATCAATGTTCCGTCAACCTTGTGTTAACGTAGCGTCAACCCTGTGTCCACCTTGTGTCACGTCGGAATTTCATTGCCGGCAGAAGCAAAGCAGCGGCAGCAGCAGCAGCAGCATCGCTTGTGTCTTGGGTAAGTGTGCTTTCTTACACCAAGCTCGCACCTAGGAGATTTTCGTGGCAAAAAGCTTAAGCTTTGTACGAAAATTTCCTAGGTGCGAGCTAGGTGTAAGAAAACACACATAACCAAAACACAGGCGATGCTGCTGTCGCTGCTTTGCTTCTGCCGGCAATGAAATTCCGACATCAATCTTGCGTCAACATTGCGTCATTATGTTTATATCATTTAGTTTAATTTTTTTTTCTCGATCCCAATTTTCCTCCTGTTTTGATCTACATGAGTTTCAGTTTCTCCCGCGTCTACGGTGGCCATCGTCAACTCTGGGGTAAGTGTACTCGTTCTTAATTTATGCATTTTGCTAGCGTTCAATTTTTTTTGCCGAAATATTAGTCACTTATTAATTTTGTTTCTATCTAGGAATTTTTTTTCTTCATTTGATTTTCGATTGGTATCGTTACTTTTAAATTTAAATAGACATGTTCTGGATTCTTGATAAAGTAAGCGTTTTCCTTGACGAACTTCCTGAAACCCCTTTCAGGTCGGTGATGACATGAGGTCCCAACATTTTTGCCGGCCATGGGACCTCAGTGGTTGGGTTTTTACGTCATGGGTAAAGAGGCCAAGGGTCCGCAACATCAGGGCCCGGAGCGTGTAGCATAAGCCGGTCGACAGCCATTGCCTGCATTTTTTTTTTCACCAGTTTTCCTGAGTCGTGAGACTCAGTTTTATTCTTTGTCGTGATCGTTCACCCCCCAAGGCACATGATATATGTTATCCTTGTAATGGCTGGGGCAACGAGCGGGCAAAAACCCCGCCCACATCTCCCGAACTGAGCTGGGAAAAGCATGTGCCGCCGCTCAGCTCGTTGAGGAGCATTCGCTTTTAACGTCGCCGGATATTCACGGTCCTCTCGGCAAACTTCCGGCTCCGTCCCCAAAACACCATCCGGGTAACCAGCTTGCTCATTACAATTTTTATGCTGAATAATGAAACGCTTCAATTGAAAAACACACACACTTTATTTAATGAACGAACTACACACGCGTAACTAACAACCAACGTCAAACTAGCTCTATTTGTTACCGGCGGATAACGATTATCCTCCTTTCCGCTTCCGAGGGGATACTTTATAGTGATCGACCTCCGACTGCGACTGAGTCTCGACTATTATTTACTTGCCGCTCCCAGTTACATCTCCCTTCTATAGCTGAAACTGTTTCGAGATGGTTCGAGACTTTGCTGTTAGACTCGCACCTCTACTAGCCAACGAAAACTCCAGATGGCTCGAGAATCTGCCAGTGTTAGTGCTTGTCGTCGATGGTTCGAGACTATGATGGAGCTTAGTACAGTCTGTGGCATAAGAGAGACGTCCTCTGTATATACAACATTGTATTCTAAAAAATTCTAAAAATTGTGGTTTCTCAAAATTTGCCGCCCTGGGTAGTAGCCCATGTTGTCCATGCCTAAATCCGCTACTGTAAAACACCAAATAGAATTTTAACGACAAAACAAAGTAATTTCCAAAGTGGAAATTGGTCTTCAGAACTGCTGTAATGGTAATAAATGAAACAGACACCTCAAACTTATATAAGACGTTAACATATTGTCAAGAGTCAGTGTTTTCATGAAAATATCGTTGATTTTAAATAAAGGAGCCGATATTTGTACCTACCTGTAAATGCATCATCATTTTAAAATAAATAGAAACAAGATTAACTTTGAGCCCACAGAAAATATTACTGCGTTTATTGAACGTTCCGATTTTATCAAAAATTCCAATTTACAATATTTGTTCGATTTGTTCAACTGCATAATACTAGTAATAATACATACATATTGCAATTACAAAGAAAAGCAAAAACGAAAAATTAGTCGTTTATATTGTACATAAGTTACTTCTAAGTCATTGACATTGATGTAATCTATAACTAACGTATTTATAGTTTTAGATACTATTACGTCTACATATGAATCGCTAAAATATATAGGAAAAAAAATAATACAATTAACCTAGAAAACAGAAGACTGACAGTTTTTTAAGTACGTACACTGGGAAATCAATTAGAACCTTTTTTTTTGTAAAAGTTAGCCACCATTTGTTGCTCTTACTTTGATTTTTTTCTTTAAATTTATTCTTTTTTATGTATTTGAATATAACCCTTTGAAACAATAGCCTTGGCGAGGAAACCAAATTGCAATTTCCGGACAAAACTATATTTTAGTGAGATGTGGTGTAATGGACGGTTTGGTGGGCATCCGAAGATGCCCGTGGGGATGGAGCCTAAGTTAGCATAATTGACCGTGAAGGTCGGGCTGTGCCATCTGGCGAAGAAAAAGGCTCCTCAACGAGCTAAGCACCGGCCTATGCTTGCTGTAGCTCAGTTCGGGAGATGTGGGCGGGGTTTTCGCCGCTCGTTGCCCCTGTCCTTTACGTATTAACAAAAATTCATAGGCCTGGGGAAGACAACACAAACAGGGGAGGTAAAAATGGGAAATGAAAAAAAAGTTAGTCGATAAGGATGGAGTGGTTGGCGGACGGATCAGATGCCCACGCGGTCGCACCTGGGTTCGGGTGTAATGGGACCCTCGGCCTCTGGTTTCGTACCACCAACAGATCACTACTCATCAGGTGCTGCTTCGATCTGCCGGTGGGAGCAGCACTACCAGACCATAATATGGTTCATTACAGGTGGTTCATTACAGTGTGTTGTTCGAGAATAAGGTGAGTTATCCTTATTGGATTAGATGCTATGATCACTTAATAAATGTAACATAACCTCGAGCTATTCATATGTCTAAAATTCTTCGTACTTATCTGTTGTCATTGGTCGAGTTTTAACGGATTTGTGGATCTGGTATCACTGATCCAGTAAATGACAATGAGCAACAGAGATGTAAAGCTTTGTGTACCGTAAGTGAAAGAGTGACGCATTACCTGAACCCAACTCATGCCGAAACATCTACATAGGAATCCCAAGAGCAGAATGAGAGCCGAACGATTTTCGTTATCCCTGCCCCTTACTAATTGACGTAGTTCGAAAGAGACAGAAAGGCCGGCATCTCTCAATTCTTTCTCCCATCTTATGTAGGGATGTATTTGTTTAGAAGTCATGGTCTGGGGAAACGAATCAGAATTTTTTTCCGGTCAATTACAGATACAGTGACACTCTCTCTTCCACTATAATATAAAACTTGATATCTCTGTTACTCACTGTCATTTAATGGATCAGAGTCAGTTTTAGACAAAACGTGGCCAATATTTTCATTAATATGTATGTTCTTTTGACGTTCAACTTCGCTTAGTACCCATTGGGGTAATTTATTAGATCCGAATCATGTATTGCTGCCATTACTTCTTCCGCTAGTTATTGGCTGGGGTTACCTTCTTTCTGCTTCTGAGGCAATTCGTGTTGCCTTTATGGCTTGATGATTTTCGCAGTGTTTACCTTCAAGTATGGATTTCTACCTTCTTTTTCATGCTCTTTCTCGTGTAGCTTAATGAATTACCCCTGGATTTTTCTGATGCCTTTGGACGCACTCTCTATCCTTCTACCGTTCTCAAAATTTGTAATTAACCATATTCTGGTCTGGTAGTGCGTGCTGCTTCCACCGGCAGATCGATAGCAGCACCTGATGAGTTATGATCTGTCGGTGGTACGAAACCAGAGGCCGAGGCCCCCACCAACGCAGCGAATTATCTATTTAAGTTCGCTCGTTACTCACAGGAAAACTACCCATCTTACGCAAATTCACTCATATAAGGTCTTGGGCATCAGTGTCGTTTTGGTGCTATTGCATGTCCTTGTTAGCACAACAGGACCTTGTTGAACAGCAATTGAAGTAGACAAAAACAAGTCGACATGAAAATCTTCATAAGCACTGCATTTGCTAGGAAATGAGCCCTCACAGCTCTGTAGTATGCATGCCCAGAAATAATGTTTTCTATTGAATTCATGGAGTAAACGGTGATAAATAAATCTTTGAGGTCACTGCCCTCCATTATGTAACTGATAGACCCTAAAAAAACATTAGTAAATGAAACCCGCCTAATCCGAAAACAAGGTTCTCCAGCTTGGAGTCTGCAATTGTATGTATGTATCTTGCCTTCAAATAATAAAAGGGTTGGTCGAAGGTCATCATAAACATCTTCAGACTTTTTGCTTTACACTTCTCCGCAGACCGCAATAATGCAGTGAAGATTGCGTGGTAGTCGGTGGGTAGAGTGTTTATGAAAGGAAGATAGGCGGTAAATGTTTTTTTTTTCAAAGCCGGGGTCTGTTGTCACTTGCTCCATGAAAATATTTCATCCTGGTGTTATAGTCAAGTCTTTGTGTTTATTGTATAACAACACACGATTTCTTTATTGCTATTTAACAGTGACAACACGAAACATAAAACAACATTCTACTCTGTTCAGTTCGGATTTCGCACAAAAGGGTTGTGGGAACAGTGGCGGAAATAGCTTTTAGCACTACATTTTTTAAATATGTAAGTGCTTGAGGAAGGGTTCGGACCCCCACCCCTTGAGTGAAAATAATGTAATATACCATGTGCCGATTCGATTGTTCATTACGGTTTACCTGAATAGAAAAAATCATAGTGATCCCACGTTGAGCGTCGAGTACTTCCAAGCTTTTCGATTATTTTTTTTTCTGTAAATTCTCATTAACATCCTACGTTCCAGATCCACGAGGTAACCTTATAGGTAGCTTATGGTAACCTTAAGGTAGCCTGAAAGTATGGTCTAAAAAGTTTTCTGTTTTGTGTTTTGTGACTAACGGTACTCGTACGGTACATTTCGTTTTCATTGATAAGATATGATACACAGATCACGCATAGGGCGGGGAGTAGCTCAGTGCGTCCTAGTCTGATATTTTATTACACCGGTTTCGTGAGTTTGAATCTCAATGTGACCACAATTCTTTCGTTTGTCTTCCCCCTGTGGTATGCGGTATAAGAATAAGCCACAAATTTTCCCGTTTTGCCGCAGAATGAGGCTAAGGGTGGCCAGACACTGTCGGACACGAACTCGAACATGGTACAAATGTCCTCCAAATAGCTGAAGACACACACCCACTTCACACAAATCTGAAGAAAAGCGGTCCACTTGTACCTTGTTCGTGTTCGACAGCGTGTGGCCAGGGTTATGGGCAGGAGGTGTATGCGAGCAATATGCTAACGAAAGTCATCTGGCCCTGGTAGGAATAGTGGACGCACTACGTCCCACTACGGGTTAGCACCTTAGAACATAGAGGCATGGAATGAGCTTGTCCTGTATATCTCTGGCTACAACATTTGGCGAATAAGTCGACAGCCAGCCTACTCGGTTGTGGTTTGATATTGACATAATGTCGACTGTTCTGTCGAATTGTGCATGAATAAAAGTCAATTCTTTTCAGATTGTCGACAGTCAGCCTGCTCATTTGGCGTTTCGGTATTGACATAATGTTGACCGCACTGTCGAATTGTGCATAAACAAACGTCAATTCTTGTCAATATTTAAATTTCATAATTACTAAACGGTCTACTGAGTTAGCTGACTGTCGACCACATGTTGACTTAGTACCCAGATTTTGGAGCCACTGTTTCTATGGAGACATACAGGCTTAGAACATAGAAGCATGGAATGAGCTTGTCCTGTATGTTCCCATAGAAACAGTGGCTCCAAAATCTGGGTACTAAGTCGACATGTGGTCGACAGTTGGCTAACTCAGTAGACCGTTTAGTGAATATGAAATTTAAATACTGACAAGAATTGACGTTTGTTTATGCACAATTCGACAGTGCGGTCAACATTATGTCAATACCGAAACGCCAACTGAGTAGGCAGACTGTCGATAATCTGACAAGAATTGACCTTTATTCATGCACAATTTGGCAGAACAGTCAACATATGTCAGTATCAAACAACAACCGAGTAGGCTGGCTGTCGACTTATTCGCCAAATGTGACATACAGGTCAAGCTCATTCCATGGCTCTATATTCTAAGCATACAAGACAAGCTCATTCCATGCCTCTATGTTCTAAGGTTAGCACAAATGTAGTATACACGTCGAGCGACAGGTGAGTATACTCAGGCTTCGTTGATTGAAAAACCCTAAGGCAACCTTAAAGTAGCTTTTAGTGATGTCTAAAAAGATTTTAGTTTCTTGTGCCAATTGCACATTTCGTCCTCATTTCATTAAATCAAATCCCACTGATCTCACATTGGACGCGAAATATTTTCGGCTATTTTCTATTTTCCTATTTTCAATGACGTAGGATCAAAACAAAAAGCCTTAACGTCGCCTTCATCTGGTTGATGTCATCATGGATGCTTGCCTGAAAAACAAAATAAGGCCACAGAGAAAATGTCGTGAAATAAAGTGGCGTCGATGTATCGGACTGATGACGGATGACTGCTGGCTTTACTTCTAGCTAAGTTTCTGTCTCTGTACTGGTTATGTAAAGATAAATCGACGATTTTGGTATTGTTTTTCCACAAATGAAGAGCACGGTTAACTAAGGGTCGATTTTAAGAAGCAGAGACAGGGGAATGTCCTGTGTATGTCTAATATGAGTTTTTCTTATCAGTTGAAATAGGACGTTAGAATAGTTAAAGTCGCCACTGCCGCCAAGAGCGCAGTCGAAGTGACGAAGCTTCTGTGCACTATCACTTATCATATTACAGTGTAGAATAAAATGGATTGTATTTTCAATTGAATTTTATTGATATCAGGTGGAGTGGAGCTTTTATGGCCATTCTCTCCATGGTTTACATTCTCGCCGAGTGGGCAAGGCGAGTATATTCGGCACAAAATGCCCGAGGCCTGGACGAGGTGCGCGTTCGCATTTTCGCCCGAGTACGAGTCACGAGTACTGTTCTGTTGGGCAATGACAAACAACTGATGGTGCGGCAACACACGCGCTCCCATAACGAAATAATGTGCGAACTTGTGAAGAGGCTTTACTTTACATTAATTTTTACCAACCACATGTTTCATGTAATTTTCCCAGAAAATCGTTTGCGCGTGTTTAGCTTAAGCGAAATCAGAAATCCAACCAGCTTTTTGCAGATTGATTGGACGTTTCTTCGAAAAAAGGATTGCCATTCAGAATTCCCTTTATTTTTTGCTTTTCCTTTGCTAGTTTGACTTCAGATTCGTAATCAGCGACCCAATCAACAACCTACCAGTTTTTTTCCAGTAACATCGGCCGTGTTTATAAAAAAAGTGTTGCCATGATGGATTCCCCATTTGGTTTTTTGCCATTCGGATATCAGATTTGCAATCAGCGACCCAAAAAACCTCTGTCGACTTTTTCCAGCAAGATTGGCCGTGTTTTTGAGGAAAAAATGGTTGCGGCTCAGAAACTCCTTTATTTTTTTTTTTTTTACTTTTTTTTTGCAATTCTGACTTTAGTTTCGCAATCCGCGACCCAATCGACCTCCTATTAGTTTTTTCCAGTAAGATTGACCGTGTTTATAAAACAAGTGTTGCCATTCTGGATCCCATATTTGTTTTTTTGCCATTTGGACTTCAGATTCGCAATCACCGACCCAAAAAAAAAAAACCAATTTATCATCGGCCACGACCACCCACAACACAACAAAAGACGAAAAGCTTCATTCCACCCAACCAACCAACCATATGATCTGGGTTCGTTTTCATGCTCCGACACTGATCATTTCTCGTCCTGATCATTTTCCAATTGCGGAGTAGGTCGATCTAGTCCGGTGTACGGAGTAGATTAAAAAGAGTAGGTTCGTGAATTGGCAACCATCACTACTTTAGCCCATGTCTCAAAATACGAATACGGAGGTTGCCTTTTATATTTCGGGATTGGACAACCCTAGTGTTGCAATCTGGCAACTGACAGCTCTATCGTAAAGTTTGACATTTTTGAGGTTATACGTACTCAGAACGTTTTGACATGTGAGCGCTATTTGTGTTTTTTACAGTAACTTAAAAGATTAATCTCGGCCAAATAATGGAATTCAATCGTGAACATTTTCGTGCGATTATTTTTTACAACTTTCGACGTAGATTAACTCAGCAACAGTGCATGGATGAACTGAATTAAATTTTTGGCGATGAAGCTCCATCAAGGACCAGTGTTTATCGTTGGTATGGTGAATTCAATCGAGGTCGTAGTTCACTCCAAGACGAATTTCGTGAAGGTCGTCCAAAATCAGTTGTTGTTCCGGAAACCATTGATGCTGTGCGCGAACTGATATTGCAAGATCGTCATGTGACCTATCGTGAGATTGAGACAACCTTAGGCATTAGTGGGACCAGCATACATTCAATATTGCATGAACATTTGACTGTCAAAAAAATTTGTTCGCGTTGGATCCCACACAATTTGTCAATCGCTCAAAAAAAGGCTCGTGTCGATTGGTCAAAAGAAATGCTCAAAAAATACGATTGCGGTGCTTCGAAACACGTCTATGACATCGTGACAGGTGATGAATCGTGGATTTACGCGTATGAGCCCGAAAGTAAACAGCAGTCGACGAAAGTTGTTCGCGCACGAAGCACTTCCAAGCAAATGGTCGCCTGTTTTTTCGGAAAAACTGGACATGTCGCAACCGTACCACTAGAACAACGCAGAACAGTCAATTCTGAGTGGTACACAACCATTTGTTTGCCAGTTGTCTTCCAAGAAATCAGGAAAACCAACCGCCGAAGACGGATCACTCTTCACCACGACAATGCGAGCTCTCACACATCAGCTCAAACAACTGCATTTTTGAGCACTCAAAACATAGATTTGATGGGTCATCCGCCGTGTAGTCCTGACTTGGCACCGAATGACTTCTTTTTATTCCCGTATGTAAAAAACAAACTGAGAGGTCAACATTTTTCAACACCTGAAGAAGCGGTTGCTGCTTTCAGAATGCATGTTTTCGAGACACCTCAATCAGAGGGGCAAAAGTGCTTTGACAATTGGTTCAAACGCACGCAAAAGTGTATAGATCTTCATGGGGAATAAAATATTTTGAAAAACAATAAAGCGATTTTCAATGATTAATATTTGTTTTTGCTCTCTAGTCCCGAAAAATAAAAGGCAACCCTCGTATCAATTCAATTCATTTTTTTTATACAGTTTCGTTCCATTTAAATCCTGAATTCATTAAGATCATTTGTCCATTGTAAAAAGGCCATGACTTTATGAATTTATGTATTGAATAAATAATGTATTTATATTATTTGTCGATTTTCATTTATTTGATTTATAATAATTTTTATTTAATAAGACAAAATATTTTTGATGTTTTTTTATGTGTTATAATCTAAATATTTTGTGGTTTTATTAATGTCATGTTGGCATTGTTTTGTTTTTATAATTTTCATTGTTTTTTTGTTTAATATATATAATAAGTGTATATATGACATATATGACATTCTTATTCTAAATATATAAAATTTAAGCAAATTTTATCTTAGAGAGGTAATTATCTTACACTGATTGCGGGTATCTAAGCTTATACAATAATATCTTTAATGCAATAGATATAAAACTTTGTGTATTTTGGCATTTCATAATACGTTCGGAGGCGCACGTGACCACTAGTACGAGAGCACAAAAATAATAATAAAAATATATATATAAAAAGAAAGGACCTTAAAGTTACTCACTTAAATTAAACAAAATAAAAAAAAACAAATCTTGAATTACATTTAAGCACTACATTTAATATTACTTAAATTTTAATTTATATATAAATTCGAAATTTTTCAAAATCATTCAAGCTGATCGATAGATTTCTTGAATCTAATAAACTATACATGCACATCAAAGGAAGCGAATGATTTTCGGTAATTTTTTTGAGGCTCCGCGCCGCTAGCTAGCACTCCATAAGTGAAAATTGTAATGTAAAATGATCAAAAATCAAAAACATAAATAGAAAAAAATGAACGTATGTCCTAAGAACTTATAACTACTCCTAATACGACGAAAATGAAGATGACGAATAATCATTTCAATTATTATTTTAAGCCACATTGACGTTACATGTATATTCTATATTTGTTTTCTTTATTATTAAAAAAAGCTATACATATAAATTTTAACTATGCCTAAGTCGCATTTGTTCAGTTTATTTTTTTTTATTTATTTTTTGCTTTGTTCTTATAATTGTCGGATGTTAAGAGCATTTTTTTGATTTCAACAAACAATTGCAATTTTAAGGCAGCATCATCATCGAATCTATTAAATTTGCCATTGTTTCTAAAACACAAAAAGAGAATCCTTACAATCCATAAACTATTTATATTATATATTACATTTACAATCTTTGTTGCATGCATATTTGCACTTAATTTTACATATACAATTATATTTTAGTAATTATTTATAATAATCTCCGTTTAATAAGTTCTACACACTGCTTGGTTTATGCAACGAACCGAAACATTGCATAATTCAAAAATCAAAATGTCGATTGAGTTAATGAGTGTATTCGTGGGTGTGTGAGAAGGAAGGGGGCGTGTATGTCGTTTTAAATGAAGCATTTGGTTTCGATTCACACAGCCGAATTTTTGCCAATGATATCGCCGCTTCTTGAATGCACCACTCGTCCATCGAATTCCACCGATGAATGCTTTTTTATGCTTTCGTGGGATGTGTTGAGGGGTTCTTTCTCTTCCCTGGAATTGTAGAAAGTTCCTATTAACAATTGTTTTTAAAGATGCTAAATACTAAAATAATACCAAAGAATAGAGATTTTTAATAAGAAGTGGGACTCCATACGAATTAACGAGTGCCTGCCTATTATTTGCATATGTGTTGGATTCCATGAGTACACGAAGGGGTAATGCCGCATAACAAGCATGTTACACATCCAATAAAATGTAATAGGCATTGTCACTTGGAAAGCTTTTTGAAGTGTTGTCGTCCCTATCTCTCTAAAGGCGACTTTTATTTGAATTATTTGCGTCTCAATTGGAACTGCGCTTTTGCTTAAATCGTATGAAGTTCCATCTCTGGTAGTAGTTATTTTCTAATAATGTACATGCATTGGTTACTGAATCGATTAATAAACTTAAATGCAAAAGTGAACATTTACTTCTAATCAAATCCTAGCTAAAAATAAATTACAAAATAATAACTGTTTTGCGTTTTTTAACCCCTCTGTAAGATTTTTCCCATTCGTTTTTTTTTCAGTTTTCTAAGCATCTAAACGTAAACGTATACCAAATCTTTGCCGACTTCAAGCAGGCATACGACAGTATCGATCGTGGAGTACTGTACAACATCATGCTGCAATTTGGTATACCGGCAAAATTAGTGCGACTGACAAAGATGACGATGACCAACTCCGTCTCACAAGTCAGGATCCAGAATAGACTTACTGATCTATTTGAAACACGCACTGGTTTGAAACAGGGCGATGGACTGGCACCGACGCTCTTCAACCTAGCACTGGAACACGTTTTTCGGGCCATGAATATGGACAACAGCAAGACGCTACTCATCAAGTCGACACAATTAGCAGCGTATGCCGACGACATCAACATCATGTCCCGAAGATTGGCTGACGCAGAAGAACTTCTGCATACGCTCGATACCGCTGCAAAGGATTACGTATTAACGAGGGTAAAACTAAAATAATTATGCAATCGGTGGCAAGGACACCTGCACAACCAAGCATCAATGTGGGGGACCTCAACATCGAGTTCGTGAACAACTTCATTTACCTGGGTTGCAACTTGTCAAGGGACGCCAACGAAACTGACGACTTTAGCAGTTAGCTAATACGACTTTTTTTCTCGGTTCTCTCCATAATGAAATCGAAGCATGTGCACAGAAACACGAAGCTCCGCGTGTACAAAACCATTATACGACCAGTGCTATGCTATGGCTGTGAAGCATGGACCCTAACTCAAGCCTCCGAAAACATGCTAGACACTTTTGAACGTAAGGTTCTACGGCGAATTTTCGGGGCTGTTTGCGATCGAGATGGATGGCGCATCCGGTACAACCATGAGTTGTATGAAATGTACGATGAGCTGCAAGTCTCGAAGATCGTCAAACTACAACGACTTCAATGGGCAGGGCATGTACAAAGAATGGACGATGATCGCATGCCTAAGAGAATAATGAATGCAGAACGAGTCGACGGAGCGAGACTGCGAGGACGACCGAAATCTCGTTGGGAGAGCTCAGTAGGTGTGGACGCCGCGCAGCTGCTGGGCTCCCAAAATTGGAGGACGCGGTCACGTGACCGAGATAATTGGAGGACAATGATCCAGGCGGCCAAGGCCCGACGTCGGGCTGTCGCGCCACGATGATGATGATAAGCATCTAAAATCCTTTGTTAAGCCCATCGCAAGTTAGCCACCCTATATCTTCAACTTTTTTCGCCGTGGCGCAGCATCGAACCTGTGAACTCCGTGTTGTACAGTTGCAACCTAGACCGCTCGGCCACGCAACATAATATTTTGAGGTCACTGCGAGACTTGAGACTCAAGAAATATACATTGTGGTTTCGTGTGTCTTGTACATAGTCCAGCATTCAGATGCATACATGAGTGCGGGGCGTACGACGGCTTTGTACAACTTGCCCTTAAGCTTTCGTGGCATCTTTTTGCCGCAGAAAACTCCAGAGTTCTCTCGCCACTTCATCCAACCGATACTGATGCGATGTTTGATGTTGTCATCGCAGGTAGCTTACTTGTTGACCATCGAGCCCAGGTATTTGAACCTTGTACAGGACTTCAGCTGCTCTCCTTTAATGTAGATATTTGGTATCGATCTCTCTGGATCTGAGAAAGGACAGCAAAGGTACTCAGGATACTCAGTCTTTAGTATGCTAATCCTCAGTCTATGATCCTCCAGTATCTTACACCACTTGGTCAGTGCAGCCTGCACTCTAATTTAAAAAAAAAAACAGTACTCCGCTTATGCGTGCATAAACAGAACAATTGTTAATAATTATAGTCGCTTGTACGGGGCACCGAAATAAGCCATATCGAAATAAGGCATACGAAATAATCCATATAGATACTTTCGTTTGGAACCGAAAGTATTTATCGGAAAATTAACGAAATAATCCCTGCATGGATAATTTCGATTTCAAATCGAAGTAAAGTATGCGAACGAAAGCGAGAATAGCCATATACTTACTTTCGTTTCTAAACGAAATTAGGCATTGAGTGTGGAACCGAAAGAATCTATGCATAGACATTTTCTGTTTCAAGCCGAAACAAAATATGCGGCAGAAAGCGAAATAATATATGCATCTTTCACATAAGTAGGGACGGCGCGAATGCAATTTTTTGTATGGGATCGTTGTGATAAGGATGGTTGTGGAGCATAATGGCTTGCTGTTGATCAATGAATTATCATGAAAAGGACATTCTTTGCAGTGAACTGGGATATAGGCGATATGGGTGTCATATGAATCGGGGTGATGAGGCGGATGCTATGGAGTACTAATGAGGGCGTCTAGAGAAGGACATTATTCGCGATGAACTGGGATATAGGCGATATGGGTGTCATATGAATCGGGGTGATGAGGCGGATGCTATGGAGTACTAATGAGGGCGTCTCGAGTCCTCTGGTCAGGAGAAAAGGACATTATTTGCGATGAACTGGGATATAGGCGATATGGGTGTCATATGAATCGGGGTGATGAAGCGGATGCTATGGAGTACTAATGAGGGCATCTCGAGTCCTCTGGTCAGAAGAAAAGGACATTATTCGCGATGAACTGGGATATGGGCGATATGGGTGTCATATGAATCGGGGTGATGAGGCGGATGCTATGGAGTACTAATGAGGACGTCTCGAGTCCTCTGGTCAGGAGAAAAGGACATTATTCGCGATGAACTGGGATATAGGCGATATGGGTGTCATATGAATCGGGGTGATGAGGCGGATGCTATGGAGTACTAATGAGGGCGTCTCGAGTCCTCTGGTCAGGAGAAAAGGACATTATTTGCGATGAACTGGGATATAGGCGATATGGGTGTCATATGAATCGGGGTGATGAAGCGGATGCTATGGAGTACTAATGAGGGCGTCTCGAGTCCTCTGGTCAGGAGAAAAGGACATTATTCGCGATAAACTGGGATATAGGCGATATGGGTGTCATATGAATCGGGGTGATGAGGCGGATGCTATGGAGTACTAATGAGGACGTCTCGAGTCCTCTGGTCAGGAGAAAAGGACATTATTCGCGATGAACTGGGATATAGGCGATATGGGTGTCATATGAATCGGGGTGATGAGGCGGATGCTATGGAGTACTAACGAGGGCGTTTCGAGTCCTTCGGTCAGCAGAAAAGGACATTCTTTCTTTACAGGCGATATGGGTGTCATATGAATCTGGGTGATGAGGCGGATGCTCTGGAGCACTAATGAGGGCGTTTCGAGTCCTTTGGTGAGGAGAAAAGGACATCCTTCGCGATGAACTGGGATATGGGCGATATGGGTGTCATATGAATCGGGGTGATGAGGCGGATGCTATGGAGTACTAATGAGGACGTCTCGAGTCCTCTGGTCAGGAGAAAAGGACATTATTCGCGATGAACTGGGATATAGGCGATATGGGTGTCATATGAATCGGGGTGATGAGGCGGATGCTATGGAGTACTAATGAGGGCGTCTCGAGTCCTCTGGTCAGGAGAAAAGGACATTATTCGCGATGAACTGGGATATGGGCGATATGGGTGTCATATGAATCGGGGTGATGAGGCGGATGCTATGGAGTACTAATGAGGACGTCTCGAGTCCTCTGGTCAGGAGAAAAGGACATTATTCGCGATGAACTGGGATATAGGCGATATGGGTGTCATATGAATCGGGGTGATGAGGCGGATGCTATGGAGTACTAATGAGGGCGTCTCGAGTCCTCTGGTCAGGAGAAAAGGACATTATTCGCGATGAACTGGGATATAGGCGATATGGGTGTCATATGAATCGGGGTGATGAGGCGGATGCTATGGAGTACTAATGAGGGCGTCTCGAGTCCTCTGGTCAGGAGAAAAGGACATTATTCGCGATGAACTGGGATATGGGCGATATGGGTGTCATATGAATCTGGGTGATGAGGCGGATGCTCTGGAGCACTAATGAGGGCGTTTCGAGTCCTTTGGTGAGGAGAAAAGGACATCCTTCGCGATGAACTGGGTTATAGGCGATATGGGTGTCATATGAATCGGGGTGATGAGGCGGATGCTGTGGAGTACTAATGAGGGCGTCTCGAGTCCTCTGGTCAGGAGAAAAGGACATTATTTGCGATGAACTGGGATATAGGCGATATGGGTGTCATATGAATCGGGGTGATGAGGCGGATGCTATGGAGTACTAATGAGGACGTCTCGAGTCCTCTGGTCAGGAGAAAAGGACATTATTCGCGATGAACTGGGATATAGGCGATATGGGTGTCATATGAATCTGGGTGATGAGGCGGATGCTCTGGAGCACTAATGAGGGCGTTTCGAGTCCTTTGGTGAGGAGAAAAGGACATCCTTCGCGATGAACTGGGTTATAGGCGATATGGGTGTCATATGAATCTGGGTGATGAGGCGGATGCTCTGGAGCACTAATGAGGGCGTTTCGAGTCCTTTGGTGAGGAGAAAAGGACATCCTTCGCGATGAACTGGGTTATAGGCGATATGGGTGTCATATGAATCGGGGTGATGAGGCGGATGCTGTGGAGTACTAATGAGGGCGTCTCGAGTCCTCTGGTCAGGAGAAAAGGACATTATTCGCGATGAACTGGGATATAGGCGATATGGGTGTCATATGAATCGGGGTGATGAGGCGGATGCTATGGAGTACTAACGAGGGCGTTTCGAGTCCTTCGGTCAGCAGAAAAGGACATTCTTTCTTTACAGGCGATATGGGTGTCATATGAATCTGGGTGATGAGGCGGATGCTCTGGAGCACTAATGAGGGCGTTTCGAGTCCTTTGGTGAGGAGAAAAGGACATCCTTCGCGATGAACTGGGATATGGGCGATATGGGTGTCATATGAATCGGGGTGATGAGGGGGATGGGAGTTTGACATCCCATGTGCTTCTATATGGACCGGGCGGGTGTTCCGCGGCGGAGAGACAAATGGAATGTTATTGCTCACAAAGGAGAAGTATGGGAGGGGTTGACATCTCATGTGCTTCCTGTGCTTCTATATGGACTGCGCGGGTGTTACGCAGTGGAGTGCTTGTGTCTTTCTCTTTACTTTTTACTAGTTCGTATGTGGTGGAATTACGTCCAGAATTTTGTGTGCAGTAAATAGTGGATTCATCTCCTATATATCTCTGTGCTACCAGTGCAAGTTGTTGTTTTGAGTTGTGTGAAAATAGCAAAAAGATAGGGCGCTCTTCTTCACCGCCTTTTCATGCAGGTATCTGGTATGCCGATAACTGTGCCGGCTGCAAAGGGCGGCTGTTCGACAAAATTTTTGAATACATTTTCAGTGTTCACATACTATGAAAGGCCACGTTTATCCGTGGAACTAAACGGCGATTTAAAATCGTTTTAGTGTTAGTACTTGTTGGTGGAGAGTTTATACCGACCATACGGAGAGGTATTTCATCTTCTTCTTTCTCCGTTGACAGCACAGATAAATTTGACAGATATAAATGTTACGACTGAACAAGACTTTTTCTTGCCCGTGATCACGCACTGCTTTCCTGAAATTGCAAACAAAACAAGCGCCGAACAAAAAAAAAACGACAACAGAGGAAACGTCCACCGCGTCAACATTAGCGATGACAGAAACATAGTCCCAATTTCTTTTAGTCCAGTTCCGCATCGCAAGTGGAGATAAGCCAAAATCAAAACTAACTAAACCGATACGTTTATATCGTCGAGAGCTAGATCGATTTAGTCAGATCTCGAAGATAGTCCCGCGATATAAACGTAGTGAAAGATGCTACCGCCGCCATCTTTACTGACAGGCCGTAGTGTCAAAGCAATGACGTCATGACAAGCAGTGAACCATATATGTAAACAAAGTGAAGAACGCGTGTCGTCACTGCCATCTTTTCTCTCAGGCCGGAGTGTCAGCTGATTGTCAAAGCACTAACGACATGACAAAGCAGTCAACCAAGTGTGAACTCGCGCGGTCGACCGGTAAAATTTCGCGATATTTGTGCGTAAAAGTGAGTTTAGTGTCGGGGTTTTAAGTGAAAATAAAAGAAGTGGCTATCAGTGCCGTGTGAAAGTGCAAAAAAAAACGTGAAGTGCCGGGAAATATCGAGTAAAATGAACTGCTCGAAAGTGCGCGAGACATGAGTGTGATTATGAAAGTGCGACACGGAAAATTTCGCACTTTTCGTTAATTTTCCGGCAATTTGGCTGGTGTGAATGGTACAGCACTACCATGGGACGAATCCTTGGGCCGGTGAGTTCAGCGGAAACTCCCGGAAGTGCTCCAAAAAGTGAATTCAAAGTGGTTGTCAAATGACAACATTACAGGTGATTTCCGGCCTTTTCATCGGAATTCATAGGGTAAGTATACATTTTTTGTTGTGCTAAAACTTTAGTGAATTGATGCGCTTCAAAATACGGGTCTTGCGTGCGTTGTTGACGAGCTAGACGAAAGTTTCACTGCAGCTGACAGGACTAGATGCCTGGCGGTGAAACTTTCGTCCGGTTCGTCAACATCATCGTCAAAATCCGCATTTTGGGGCGCTTCAATCCACTAAAATTTTAGCACAACAAAAAACGTATACTTACCCTATGAATTCCGATGAAAAGGCCGGAAATCACCTGTAATGTTGTCATTTGACAACCACTTTGAATTCACTTTTTGGAGCACGTCCGGGAGTTTCCGCTGAACTCACCGGCCCAAGAATTCGTCCCATGGTAGTGCTGTACCATTCACACCAGCCAAATTGCCGGAAAATTAACGAAAAGTGCGAAATTTTCCGTGTCGCACTTTCATAATCACACTCATGTCTCGCGCACTTTCGAGCAGTTCATTTTACTCGATATTTCCCGGCACTTTACGTTTTTTTGCACTTTCACACGGCACTGATAGCCACTTCTTTTATTTTCACTTAAAACCCCGACACTAAACTCACTTTTACGCACAAATATCGCGAAATTTTACCGGTCGACCGCTCGAGTTCACACTTGGTTGACTGCTTGTCATGTCGTTAGTGCTTTGACAATCAGCTGACACTCCGGCCTGAGAGAAAAGATGGCAGTGACGACATGCGTCCTTCACTTTGTTTACATATATGGTTCACTGCTTGTCATGACGTCATTGCTTTGACACTACGGCCTGTCAGTAAAGATGGCGGCGGTAGCATCTTTCACTACGTTTATATCGCGGGACTATCTTCGAGATCTGACTAAATCGATCTAGCTCTCGACGATATAAACGTATCGGTTTAGTTAGTTTTGATTTTGGCTTATCTCCACTTGCGATGCGGAACTGGACTAAAAGAAATTGGGACTATGTTTCTGTCATCGCTAATGTTGACGCGGTGGTTGACGTTTCCTCTGTTGTCGTTTTTTTTTGTTCGGCGCTTGTTTTGTTTGCAATTTCAGGAAAGCAGTGCGTGATCACGGGCAAGAAAAAGTCTTGTTCAGTCGTAACATTTATATCTGTCAAATTTATCTGTGCTGTCAACGGAGAAAGAAGAAGATGAAATACCTCTCCGTATGGTCGGTATAAACTCTCCACCAACAAGTACTAACACTAAAACGATTTTAAATCGCCGTTTAGTTCCACGGATAAACGTGGCCTTTCATAGTATGTGAACACTGAAAATGTATTCAAAAATTTTGTCGAACAGCCGCCCTTTGCAGCCGGCACAGTTATCGGCATACCAGATACCAGCATGAAAAGGCGGTGAAGAAGAGCGCCCTATCTTTTTGCTATTTTCACACAACTCAAAACAACAACTTGCACTGGTAGCACAGAGATATATAGGAGATGAATCCACTATTTACTGCACACAAAATTCTGGACGTAATTCCACCACATACGAACTAGTAAAAAGTAAAGAGAAAGACACAAGCACTCCACTGCGTAACACCCGCGCAGTCCATATAGAAGCACAGGAAGCACATGAGATGTCAACCCCTCCCATACTTCTCCTTTGTGAGCAATAACATTCCATTTGTCTCTCCGCCGCGGAACACCCGCCCGGTCCATATAGAAGCACATGGGATGTCAAACTCCCATCCCCCTCATCACCCCGATTCATATGACACCCATATCGCCTATATCCCAGTTCATCGCGAAGGATGTCCTTTTCTCCTCACCAAAGGACTCGAAACGCCCTCATTAGTGCTCCAGAGCATCCGCCTCATCACCCAGATTCATATGACACCCATATCGCCTGTAAAGAAAGAATGTCCTTTTCTGCTGACCGAAGGACTCGAAACGCCCTCGTTAGTACTCCATAGCATCCGCCTCATCACCCCGATTCATATGACACCCATATCGCCTATATCCCAGTTCATCGCGAATAATGTCCTTTTCTCCTGACCAGAGGACTCGAGACGTCCTCATTAGTACTCCATAGCATCCGCCTCATCACCCCGATTCATATGACACCCATATCGCCTATATCCCAGTTCATCGCAAATAATGTCCTTTTCTCCTGACCAGAGGACTCGAGACGCCCTCATTAGTACTCCACAGCATCCGCCTCATCACCCCGATTCATATGACACCCATATCGCCTATAACCCAGTTCATCGCGAAGGATGTCCTTTTCTCCTCACCAAAGGACTCGAAACGCCCTCATTAGTGCTCCAGAGCATCCGCCTCATCACCCAGATTCATATGACACCCATATCGCCTATATCCCAGTTCATCGCGAATAATGTCCTTTTCTCCTGACCAGAGGACTCGAGACGTCCTCATTAGTACTCCATAGCATCCGCCTCATCACCCCGATTCATATGACACCCATATCGCCTATATCCCAGTTCATCGCGAATAATGTCCTTTTCTCCTGACCAGAGGACTCGAGACGCCCTCATTAGTACTCCATAGCATCCGCCTCATCACCCCGATTCATACGACACCCATATCGCCTATATCCCAGTTCATCGCGAATAATGTCCTTTTCTCCTGACCAGAGGACTCGAGACGCCCTCATTAGTACTCCATAGCATCCGCCTCATCACCCCGATTCATACGACACCCATATCGCCTATATCCCAGTTCATCGCGAATAATGTCCTTTTCTCCTGACCAGAGGACTCGAGACGTCCTCATTAGTACTCCATAGCATCCGCCTCATCACCCCGATTCATATGACACCCATATCGCCTATATCCCAGTTCATCGCGAATAATGTCCTTTTCTCCTGACCAGAGGACTCGAGACGTCCTCATTAGTACTCCATAGCATCCGCCTCATCACCCCGATTCATATGACACCCATATCGCCCATATCCCAGTTCATCGCGAATAATGTCCTTTTCTCCTGACCAGAGGACTCGAGACGCCCTCATTAGTACTCCATAGCATCCGCCTCATCACCCCGATTCATATGACACCCATATCGCCTATATCCCAGTTCATCGCGAATAATGTCCTTCTCTAGACGCCCTCATTAGTACTCCATAGCATCCGCCTCATCACCCCGATTCATATGACACCCATATCGCCTATATCCCAGTTCGTCACGAAAAATGTCTTTTTCTGCAGACCTAAGGACTCGAAACACCCTCATTAGTACTCCATAGCATCCGCCTCATCACCCAGATTCATATGATACACATATCGCCTATATCCCAGTTCATACGAAATAATCTATATGGATACTTTCGTTTGGAATCGAAAGTATTCATCGGAAAATTAACGAAATAATCCCTGCATGGATAACATCGGTTTCAAATCGAAATAAAGTATGCGCACGTAAGCGAAAATAGCCATATACTTACTTTCGTTTCTAAACGAAATTAAGCATTGAGTGTGGAACCGAAAGAATCCATGCATAGATATTTTCGCTCTCAACCGAAATAATCTCTTAATGCCTTATTTCCAAATGGCTTATTTCATGGTGCCGCTTGTACGAGTATGTTTGGGGCTCAGTGTAACTCTCAGTATACCACCTTAGAATGTTTGCTCGCCCGCTGTGGGCAACAGCGGTGAGCCACTTCTGCTCTTTAATGGTAGCCACAGACGTTCGCGCACAACCACGACAGAGCTTCTATTGAACCATCATAGAATTTCAAAGAACGGTGCTAATGAAGAAAATTCATTTTCCGTATGTTCTATGAAATTGATGGTTCGATGAAAGTTTGGTCGTGGTTGTGCGCGATCATGTTAAACGATATGGTAGGATCCCTCAAGTGAGAAATACTTTTGATGTTGATCTGAAAAATTGTGGGAAAAATCAAACGGGATGCTTTTCTTGGGCTTTGACTTCTACTCGAAGAAGAAGAATTCAAAGAATATGGGCTGATCCTACGCTACTGACGCCACAAATTGAGATACAGGACTTTAGCGTTTAACTCTAAGCAGGATTTAAAAAAATGCTCTTTACAAAAAAAACCAGGCCGAAGCGAAGCTTCGGCCCGGAGTCCGAAGGGTATATACCCTAGACTTGTACAGACCTAGTGGTGATACCAAAAGTACCAATTGGGAACGACCATATGCATTAAAAGTGAGTTTCCTATACGGCCAGTTTATATATATCATTATTGCCACCAACAAATAAGATCATGCTTCAAAGATTTAAACAAAATTTCAAGCCTCTAGCTTCACTCTATCGGAAGTTATCGCTTATTTGAAGTTTCATTTGTAGGGGAGGTAGGGGTTCCTTAGGTTTGATCTAACCCATCTTAAATACCAACTAACCCGATCTCACTTCAAACATATGACCAAAACTTCAAGTCACTGGCTTGATTCTGTCAAAAGTTATCGCTTATTGAAGTTGCATTTGTAGGGGAGGTAGGGGTTGCTTTGGTCGGATCTTACCCATTTTCAATACCAACCAAGTAGATCCTACTAACAACATTTTGTCAAATTTTCAACTCGCTAGTGTAATTTTATCGAAAGTTATCGTAATTAAAAGAATATTTAATTTTTTGAAATTTGTAGGAGAGGTAGGCGTTCCCTTGATTTGATTATGCCCAACTTACTAGAACTTAAGCATCTTCTTACTCCAGGGTTACATGCCAAAAATCAGGTGTCTACGTCAATTTGTTCAAGAGTTATAGACAAAAAACCCGGAAAGTAGGGTAGTACGGGGTTCTTTGTAAGAAAATTACCGTTAGTTTTCAGCTGATCGATTTTATTTTTTTAGGGAAGTAGAAGAGTATCCTCACGAGCAATCTGCCAAAGCTAGAGCTTTTTATGTTTATTTAATCGGGAGTTATAGATACATTTAATTATTTTACATATGAAGGGGAGGTAGGTGTTCTCTTGGCCTGATCATGCCCATTTTCAATACCAACCAAGAAGATTATACTTCCAACATTTGACCAAAATTTCAAGTCTCTAGCTTCATTCTATCGAAAGTTATCGTGCGAACGGACAGACAGACAGACGGACAGACAGACAGACAGACATGGCTAAATCGAATCAGGAGGTGATCCTGATCATTTATATATATACATTGCTATACCTCCGGAGCCTCCTTTAAGGTGTTACATATTTTCGTCGTGACAAAAACAATATACCCTATACTTAAAGTCTAGGGTATAAAAAAAAAAATAAGAACTAGGTAGGTTAGCTCTACCGACGTTCATTCTCCAATTTTACGTTTTCCCATCTGAATTTTTAACAAGAATTCTGTAGTTTGGTATAAAATATACTTAAACTATAAGGCGATATTCAGATTAGCTACATTTTCAGCTCCGACGCAGCCACGCACAATAGCCAAGCATAGCCGATCGTATCGCATGCTGAGCGATGAGTGTGAATCCGCCCATTTGATGCTGTGTATCTCGACTGAAATTTCAAGCAGTCGAGTCGTGTGTGTGAATTTCGCCTAAGGTATCGAATTTTTAATTTGTGAAATACTAATGGGAAATTACCAACTACGAAGCTTTTGTTAGACCCTCCTCCTCCAAGAAGCCAATTTGTGTCCAATTTTGTAGTAGTCTCACTTTCTATTGATATTGTGGCCAATGCATCCAGACGGTGCTGTTTCATCGTATAGCGAAAATTATAATAATCAGTTGCAAATGCGATAGTGAGATTCGGGACCGATTATTGGACATGTTTGCGAAATTTCAGAGCATCTAGTGCAGTTTTCACCTTTTGAGGGACAACTTCTCAAAAAAAGCATTGACTCGGTGAACAAATCTTGTCCATTTTACATCCACGAAGTCGCAATCTTAAATATATTCTGCTAATTGCAGCAGGACACCATGTTTTTTTTTTTGTTCCATTGTCCCGCGGCGAGGTGGAAGTTGATTCGGAAGCATAAACTAACCGTTCATCCTTCTTTACTCATCGTATTTTTAAAGCTCAAACTCTCATCTAAAATGTAAGACAACTTTCTTCTTAAACTTCATTCGTGCCACAAGGAAGAATCTGATTATTGTTATCATCATTGCACATATCATTTGGGATCTTGAGCTGGAACATATTCATCAAGAAACAAATGTCTTTTTTTCAATCCGTACGGAATGAATAAGGTTCTGTACGGGGAGCGCGGGACCTCTACAGATGCGGGGCCGGGGGCCACCGCCCGTTTCCTCACCTCTTGCAACAGCCATGCTTATAACTTCAGTTAAATAAGGATTAATTTTTACAATAATCACTGTTTAGGACCTCAATTTTCCCATTGGGCCTAATAACGGTTGTAACTCTCTTTTGCATCTTAACCAATAACGTAGCTAATGGCGTCATCAGGTATACCATATTATACATCCTTCGATAATGTCCTTCTAAAGAACGTCAAACCTATTGAAATCAACGTCCTGAGCTCTAGTGTGTTTCTTTACGTTTACCCACACGTCCTTTATATGACTTAAGTCTGGACACTGCCGATTACGATCAAAGTATGTTATTGTCTGTGAATAATGAAGGTATATAAGCTGGGCCACTTCAAAAATTGACTATAATAATTCTACGGGGTATAGCTGCGGTTCAAAATGACTTCTATGAAGTATCGTCCATAACTGAAGTTTCGGTAAATAGTGAAATGGATAAGGTCACAATTTAAAAGAAACGGATGTATTTGAAATGGGGAAAAATAAAATTGACTTGGAAATACGAACACGATATATGGAAGATGTTGAAATTGGCATGAAAAAGGGTTAAAATAACATAATGACACGAGATGTTCAATCTTTTCTACCTAAAAAAAATCTCTTTTATGAAAACTGACTGTGTTTGATATACATAGCTGTTCCGATGTCAATTGTATTATTTTAAATATCAGACAATTTAGCTACTTATAATTATTATGTTCATGCATAGATAAATATATAACACATAGAATTTAAACAGAAGAAATGAATGGGTTAAAAATGTTAACTATGGTTTGATTGAATACTGAGCTGAAATGCCTTTAACGTCAGAATGAGTGCTTGAAACTCGTCTCTGGATGCATTCAACTCAACATTATTTAAATACATAAATATTTTCAAGATTAAATACCATTATATATATATGACCAAAAACAAATTGCAAATTGTTAACTACTCACACAAAACTACAAACAAAATAAATGTTAATATAATGAATATGAAATATTGGTTAGATCCTTACAATGGTGATGCCATTGGCGAACCGCCCAATTTAACAGGCGGTGGTAATGGTAGCGGTGATGGTGGAGGCTCCTTAACTAGCTGACCACTGCAATAAGGTAGCGGGAAACGCCAGCCGTAAAGACTACATTATGAATTGTGTTTTCATATGTTCAATTATAATTTTTCATTAATTAATTGCATTTTATGTTTGTTTTGTATTATATGTAATATGTAATTTGAAAATATGTAATACTAATAAAGTAAAAAAAATTGTTTCATATAAACCAGCTTTCACATTATACGATCTCGGTTGGACCGACTAAAATTGATCCGACAAAATATTTTGAGTGGACTAAAGGAGAACATATATAGTTCAGTAAATTAACTCTCGAAAGGCGGGTCAAGTTTGAAATGTCAGTAAGACAAAAATGGACTATGGGGTTTTGTTTGGACTAGTTAGTGAGGTAAACATGCTAAAAGTCCCCGTATATACGAGGTGTGGTGTCGGTTTTCTCAAATATATCTCGAAAACCGTTCGCCGTAGGAGAAAAAATTATACGACAAAATTAAATAGCACTAAATTCTGTATAAGAATGGCCCATGTTTTCTCAATGTCTGGTTGAAGTTTATCTTATAGATAAACGCTAAACGCCACCCATACTACAATTAAAAATTAATCGGACGCTAATTGTAAACAGCTGATACGGACTGCTGAGATTTTGACAACTAGAACTGCTTACGTTTGCACATTTGTTGTGAGGGAAAAATTTGTAGATAATTAAATTTTTCCACAAAATGAGTATACTAGTTAATATTGGTGGACGGCCTAGAAACACCTGGAGAAGATCAGTTGAAGTCGAGGGTAAGTCATCAGGCAAATCGTGGAGACAGTTGAAGGCGATGGCGGCGAACAGGACGAGGTGGAAAGTCGGCGTGGTTAATGCCCTATGCCCCACAACGGACAGGATCCAGAGAGAGATTTAATATTGTATCTTGAACTGTTAAAAAATTATAAAAAAAAATAACTGGCGCACCAGTCCAAATTTGGATCAAGGCCTCGAGACGAGCTAGCATTATCTCATGTATTAGATCGTGACGGTGTATACAAAACACAGAGGTGTATGATCAGAAACACGCTCAACCGAGTTATTTACTCCAAATGGGTACTCATTTAACAGCTGAGTGGGCTCATAGTCCGACACGTAAATCACCTATTTTTCGCAGACTACTGCATTCAGTAGGAATCAAACAGGGGCCCAGTGCATGGAAAGCGAGCGTGCTAGCCGTTGCGTCATCCGGACTAAAGGATCGAAAGTTAGACCGATTTGAAAATATTAGGCGTGTTTTTTTCAACAGTCTAGATCAGAGCAGAGCAAAAATTGCATGCGTTACACTAACAAAATTGTTCTATACAGAGCAGGTTGTTAGTGAAATGCGTGCGATTGTTGTTCTGCTCTTGATGTGGACTGTTGAAAAAAACAAGCCTATTGTTCAAATTACGAGAATTACGAGAGAGAGAGTGTATGACCGATTTACGTTAATCAGCACTTACGTAAATACCAACCCTCATAAAAAAATTCTAACTACCTTGTTGAGCTGAAACAAAAAACGACTTTTTTTTAGATGGAACGCAAACTGTATGTATTTTGACTAGCTGCATCAAATTTGCGTGTTTGCCAACTAATAACGAATCAGCCTATTTACAGTAGGACTCAAAAGTGTGGTGAATAAGTCTCGAGATCGGATGGCAAAGGATACAAGAAAAAAAATTGTTTGCGTCTCTATCTGGCAAATCTACATGAGGGTTGATTATATGGGTAGTGACGAGAACGGATGAAAAGCAAAGATTAGACATTAGAAAGATACCGCACTTCATATAAATTAACGCAAGAGCCTAGTAGTTGCATATGTTTGGTTCCCATATGCGTACACAAAGAAGTAATGCCACTACCAGCAACACAATATGATACGTTAGTGTCACCATACACTGTCGAACTCGAACACGAACCTAGTACAAGTGGACCGGTTTTCTTCACACATATGTGAAGTGTATGTGTGTGTCAGAGAAAATTTGCACCAGGTTCCTGCTCGAGTTCGACAGTGTATGGTGACACTTAGTTGTCAATACCGAAGTGTTGCCGTCTCTATCTCTCTCAATGCGATTTACCTTTGAATTTTTGCACCGCGAGGTTTATTTGTATGAAGTGCAGTATCTTCGTAATGTCTAATCTTTGGAAAAAGTCCGTGCGTTTGTCGGATGAGGGGAATCATACGAAATTGAGCGATGATCACTACGAGTTCTTCGTTGTGGGTGTGGTTTGAGACCTATGCATGACTAAAAAGCCTGTGATGACAAAAAAATTGACAGTTATTTGGAGACTATACAGGGTGTACCGTTCCTGATAATAAATACTTTAGACTCGCATACATACCATCTCAATACCACGTCGTTACATATGGGAGTACCCGGGTACTCACATAGACTTTGGATGGAAATTTCGTAGAATTTGGTGTTGTGAAGAGGCAAATCAAGCGAATTTGGAATAAAAACAGGCACTGTTATCATACTCTCAATACCTGTTATCATAGCCTCATTTTGATCTGTGGTGCATTTACCACTGTGAAATTAGTTGTAAAATTTGTTCGAATTTCACTGTTCCTATGAGAGGCATATGAAATAGTACGCCGATTTCAACCAAATTATGGAATGTGGTTTGGTGGTAAATATAATTGAATGGTGTGAAGTTTCGTAAAGATATGTTTAGAACGAAAAAAGTTTTTCTAACAAAAACTTGTTTTTGGAACATTCGTTCCTATGACAGCTATACGATAGAGTAGTCCAATTTCAACATAATTCGAGGATGTGATTTAGCGGCAAAAATTTTTGAATAATATGAAATTTCAAAATGATAGCTTCACAAATAAAAAAGTTTTTCTCACAAAGACTGACTTTTGGACCGGTCGTTCCTATGGTAGCTATATGACGTAGTGATCCGATTCCGTTGGTTCCGACATATATACTGCGTGCATATATATATACTGCTTGCATATATATATATATACTGCGTGCATATACCTATACCTATATACTTCTTGCAAAATTTCAGCTGGGTAGCTTGAAACGTTTTTCGGGAATCAATTACTCGTCTGAACTACCGAGGAAGTCGCCAGAATCGCCGAAATCGACAAGACTTCCTATGTAATCGTGCCGTTCTTCGTCCGTCATACATTGCCAACGAGCATGGCTAATATCATCCATTTCCAATTCTTTACAGTCACACTCTCAATGATCAAGTCGAAATTGAATGGAAACCCTCGAATTCAAAAAATTTATGCGACAGGATTTGACCGAATCCTGACACAGGATACGTAAGAGTCATAAACCTATTGTTTGAAGTATACCCTTTTTTTATTGCAACTGCTAAATTTATAAATGAATAATTTTTCTGGGTAAAACCCCATACAATATGAATGTGAGTACCCGGGTACTCATAAATGTATCCGAGGGGTAGCCAAAAAAAAAATGAAAAAAAAAATGTATAAACAAAAATTCAAAATTGCTTGTGGATATGTTTTTCCAGGTAAAACATAATAGCGATAGCTTATTAGGAAGATGGGGACAATAAAAATTACAATAAGTGAAAAAACTAGCTTTTTATAGCTCATGAGTACCCGGGTACTCAAATATGTATGCGAGTGTTAATGGTAGATAGTACTGTCCATAACCGTCTTTAACCGTTATAATTTCTGTAAATGGTGTTAAAAGCTTAGCTTGTCGAGCAAAATCAAAATTTTCCACTCCGCCAATCATTTAATCTGAGATTTGACCTCACTTTCTCAAACTACATAAAATTTCATATAAATGGACTTTTTCTCGATTGCAAAGATCACCGTTATTTCAAAGATACAACTGTTCAAACTTTAAAGAAATTTCAAAATCTATTTTTATCGGAAATTCAAATGATAATTTTATAACGGTTCTTTGAACTGGAAAACATGCAAAGTTGACATAAGTTGTCGCATTGTGTTAGCTTGCAAACGGCATGTAAATTTTAAGGACTTAAATTTGAAAATTTGCGAATGTTGCGTATTAAAGGAAGAGAACATGGTCAGGAGATGAAACAAATTTACTTAACAGATTACTCCACGCTATGAATGAAAAATAGGAAGAAGTGAAGAGTCCCTTGAATATATGCTCTAAAGGCCTCGTTGATAGAGGGTCCCGGAAGTGTAGGGTAAAGGGGGATGCTCAATTGCCCTAACCCCTTGTGGGGCATAGCGCGTCAACTGTTCCATGTGACCCAGTTGACGTTTCGTTGGCATAAACTCGTTTCGGAGAATGCAATTGCCAGCATGCATCTCCTGCACATCCATGGCCACGAACGGCGTCGTGGACGGGACTCGAACCCGAAACGCCGGTAGTCAAACATGAGACTGGTGCCTCACCACACTGCGCTACCGGTCGCCCAATATTTCGTGAAGTTTTGAAATTTTGCAAAATTAATAAAAGAAGTATTCTGAATATATGCTCCAAAATCTCCGTTGATAAGGGGTCCGGAAGCATAGGGGTCAACGGTCCTTTTGTCCAGTTTTCGCCGATCTGGGTTTAGACGTATAATGTGAATATGTCCCTGTTTCGGATTTTTGTCAGTTCGGTTTTTGCCGGTCCGATCGAAATCATATGAAGAAGCGGAAGATTGGGAATAAATATTGTTAATAAAATGAATTTAACGAGTTTTACGAGCATCAAATACGATAAAAGGATGATGCTACGGCAGTGTTGCATTTTCTTTCTTTATTTTTTTTGTAAAACAATAAAACCGCATAAAATAGACCAATATTTATCCACAATTTGTTAAATTATTTCATAAAACAAGAAAGCAAGTGTACGATGAGAAACCAAACAATACCAATTTAATCACATAATCGTGTTGTGACGTATGTATATTATTTGTATGAATATTGCACCCTTGCCAATATATTTATTAGTAAACACAAAGTAAGAAATAAAAACCCGACCACTGTAAATACAAAAAAATATTAACTGAATGCCAAGAACTCACCTTCCCAATTTCTCCTCGTCTATATCCGATGGTGAGCGCTTCGTTTTTCGACACATCGATGCCAGGACGCCCATACGAACGGTTAAGCAGCACAGGATATCGATAATAACCAGTAAAATGAATACGCCGCCGACTGCAATCCCAACAATCGCGGCCGATGATAGGGCTCGATTGTTAGCTCGCAGAACTACATCATCAGCTCCTGTTTTTTTTTGTAAATGTTTGCAATTTTTTTGAACGTTGAATTATGGGGTAAGTAGCGGAAACGAGAGAAAAATGAAATGGTCTAGTTAGTACGGTAATGGTTATAGAAAGGCATATAAATATAGATTATAGCTAACAAATCAAAAGGTAAAGAACAAATAAATTAGAACCGACAACCGAGTTTCGAAAATGAGAAAAATGGACTTGGATTTAAATTTAAGAAATTTGATTCTTTAATTTATTCTCACGTATAGAAATTTCATTGAAGTCGGCTTATAATAATGCCACTTATTTGACATCGTGGGGATATGTAATTGCTCAATAAATATCTAGAAAAAATTCTCATCGAGCATCGTGCCAAAACGAAATAAAGGAAAAAAGGGAGTTTCAATTTTACTGGTATATGCGGATTTCGGACATAAATTGCGCCTCTTTTTTTTTAAAGTTCATCGTAGCAAGTTCGAGGAAACGGAATAATTTAAATTATTAATTATATCGCGATAAGACGGAGCGTGTAAGCCGCGCTTTAAGTTCCAACAAAATCACTCTATAAAATAAACAACTAGCGGCCGTTTTCCATGAGCGTTTTTTTCTAGCTAGCGCCTTGCGGTTGATTGTTTTAATATTTTCATGAGCTGTTTTGCCCAGCTTGGCTGTTGTGCGGTTCATCATTTTATTTCCAAGGCGGGTTTTCTTAGTTGCCGATAAATGTGTAATTTTGTCGATTGTCCGCCATTTAAATCTAGGGAAAACCGCAACTGCTTGAATGCTCGGGTTTTGCAAAATCATTTTATCAAAATTATTGTTGAGGATTTATGTGTCGAGTATTAGTGCCCATTTGGGGTAAATAACTCGCGTAATCCTGATCACACACTGTCATGATCTACTACGAGTAAATGAGATCATGCTAACTCATCTAGAGGCTTTAGTTCATTAATTGGACTGTTTACTTTGTTTTTGTTTTGTAATTAATAGTTTTAATGGTAAAAATAGGGTAGCACTAGGTAGAACTTTTTATATCGTTTACTTTCCGAGTTATTGTTATTTAGGTGCGGCGTGTTTTAGTTTTTGTGGCGATTTTCGCAATGTCCGATTTACAGAGGAATGATGCAACGAGAAATCGAGCGTAAAATTGGGAAAGATATTCAAAAATCATTACAGGAGATGAGATTTGGGTTTACGGATACAACATCGAGGCAAAAGTCCAGTCATCACAATGGGTTGGCAAACGTAAAAAAAAACGCAAGTTCGATCCTCCTCTATCTAAAGATCAAATAATCAGTTGCCAATACTACGCTGTTTTGAAAAGGTTGCGCGGAAAAAAATCCCAAAAGAGACCATACTACTCATGGTTCCTCCACCATGACAATGCGCCAGGCCGCGAGTTTTGCGCCAAACATCGAATGATTGTCGCCGTCCTCAAATTCCCTACTCCTAAAACCTTGCTCCCTGCGATATTTACCTGTTTCCAAAATTAAAATCTGCGCTGAAAGGGCGCCATTAAAGCAACGGGTACAAAACACGTCGCACTCAAATTACAGTAACTCGGAAAATAAACGTGATATTAACAATCTGCAAAGAGTCGGTTACACGGAAGATTATGACAATTGTAGTGCTGCCAACCGCCCGTCGCTATGACGGTCCATCGTATTTCTGAATGATTACCATTGAAATGTGTTTACATAATTAGTTAGACATGTACAATAGTGGACTGTAAAAAAAATTAATAATTTGCAAATAACCAACACTTTACAATGCTTTCCGTAAAAGACTAAGGTAGCTCAGCAGTTTTTACATACAGATTAACTGTATTATAAATGGCACATTAAAAGTCACCAATTACGTACGCCAAGGACTAAGGGCCGCTTTCCATGGGCGGTTTTCCTATGTATTTGGTTATTATTGTGCAACAACCGCCAACCTCGGTTATCGAAAAACGCCCATGGAAAGCGGCACTAGGTAAGCTTTTCGGCCATATGTATCGAATGGGCGTGGTGGAAATCAATCTTTGTGTGGCAGATACAGAAACAAAGGGCGGATTTCATACAAATTTTGGGATGTGGTTTGGCGGTAAATATAACAAAAAAGTTTTTCTGTAAGAAATTTCTACTCTTGGATCGATCATTCCTTTGATTTAGTCGCCCGATTCCGGTGGTTTAGATATTTATGTATATGGCGTGAAATAGAAAGAAGGATCTTTGTAAATATTCAGCTCGATTGCTTTAAAACTGAGAAAGTAGTTTGCATAGAAACAGATGGGCAGACAGACATGGCTAAATCAATTCATCTCGTCATGTTGCCCAACACAAAAATCCTTGATGCGCACATCAGAAACATTATCCTTGTAAAATTTCCTATGCACCATAAACAGTTCGCTTACCAGTCGGGCAAGTCGACAAGTCGTTCCCTTCACAAGCAAAAGAAGTATAAGATTGATGAGATATCCTTCCATGTACTCAAGTAGATTCCGTAAAATTAAGCGCGATCTACACGAAACGATTTATCCATCATATTATCGCAAACGAAATCGTTGTCATTTTGTCATAAAATCCGTTCGGCGCGATGAGTTGATGAGTCCAATAACAAACACATAAATTTCCTTTCACGCCAATTTCACGTTTTCACAGGTGAGCGATGGTTACAGTCCCGACCGACAGAAAAATTTAAATTAACCTTCTGTGTACCTTGCTGAGGTGTTTCATGCATACCCCACCTGGATGCATGAAACACCTCAGCGCAAGGTACTATGTACTAAGTCCATTCATTGCACGCACTTAAATTTCACATTTCAAACAGTCTCCCAAAAAAATGTTCTCGACCACTTTTTTTTTATTTATATCGAATTTATTTATTTGCTTCAGCAAATTCTGTACTTGAGCTACAAATGCTATAGGTACTCATACGTATATTGGATCTTTGATACTTAGTTCAGCCTACCCGAGTACTAGTTTGCCTTAACACCTAGTGGGGCATAGCGTTTTAACTACTCCTGGGCGCCATCGTACTCGGTTCTGGCAATGGGACGCCTCTATCCCCACGACTTAGCCACACTCTTTCGCCACAGACCGGCGTCATGACTTTCCAGGACAACCCCTTGGTCGGCCTTCATTGGGAATGGAGTCCCATTTCACGGCATGTCCCGCAATGTGTGACCAATCCACTGCCATTTTCGCCTGGATATCAGTTCACCGATTAGACATCCGACCTTAAAGTCAACTCAGCCCTTCATTTGATATTGTTCCTTAAAATCGACGAAGACACGATTTCACGAAAACTTGCAGCTTTCTTGTAACCTTTACGGAGACTTTCCATGTGCTGCTCCCATACAACAGCACAGACAGTACCAGGGAGCAAAACAAGCCCAGCTTGGTCTTAATACCGAGATAACTGTATTGCCAGATTTTAGACAACATTCTGAATGCGCATTTAGTCTGGTTGATGGGACGAGCGATTTCCTGCTCCGTACCACCATTTTCGGCAGCAATGCTACCTAGGTAGATGAATTGGTCCACCTTTTCCACAAGCTGTCTATTGATACTGATGGGAATTGGACGAGTTGGATCCTTCTTTTTCGCAACGGCGCAGTCGGCTAAGAACTTTGGTCTTGTTGGTGTTAATATTTAGCCCAACCGTGCTCGTTTCTCCCTTAAGATCTAAAGCCCTTGTGTTTAGATTCATGATTTTGTGGGAGAGTAAGCATATGTCGTTAGCGCAGTGAGATGTAGATGCAGATAAAATGTTAAGGTCCATCGAATTATTCAGTGTTGTTCGGATAAGGCTGCATACAACACATCGCCAATCACTATAAGGAATAGAATCGGTGAGAGGTGGCACCCCTACCGAACTCGACTCCAGATCTCAAAGTCCCCTGGCACTTTACATTAGGTTGCCTTTATAATAACCACTATCCTCTCAGGGATGCCTCTCCTGTGGAAAGCCGCCCGTATAGAGTCCCAGTTCACACTGTCGAAGGTCTTCTCGAAATCAATGAAAAGCAAGTGAAGCGGAGAATCGAACTCAACGCATTGCTCGATGATGATTCGCATGGTGTTAATGTGATCGACCATTAGAATCCGGATCGAAAGCCTGTCTCTCTCTCTGGATCCTGTCAACCCCTTATGGGGCCTACTTTCTACCTCGTCCAGTTCGTCGCCATCGCCTTCAACTGACTCCACGATTTGCCTATTGACTTACGCTCGACCTCGCATTCCTCACAATGACTACTGCAGGAGCTGTGATGACGTGGATGAGGAGGAGAGCGTTCTCCATCTCCTCTGTCACTGTCCGGCCCTGGCTGAGAGGCGGAGGAGGTTCTTGGGTTCCCGCTTTTTTTGGGAACTGGAAGACCTTAAGGAAACGAGTGCAATACAGCTCAATCGTTACATTGCCAGCACAGGCTGGTTTTAATGCCTAGGTTTTTCATTAGGTGGATCTAGTGGTATCACAACGGACCCAGTGGTGGTCTATGTGTGCTGTGCGTTAGCATGGCAGCCCCTTTACCTAACCTACGCTCGACCTCAACTGATCTTCTTCAGGTGTTTCTCGGTCGTCCAACGCGGCCGCTTGCATCATTTCCCTGTGGGTTCCAATCGAGGGCCTGTTTAGCAATGTTTTCCGGCCCTTTTCGAAGTGTATGACCATCTATTGCCACTTTCGCCTTTTTATGGAGGTGTCTAACCTGTCCTGGCCAGTAACGAACATTAGGTCGTCGTTAGAAATCACCTCTGGCCAGCGTATGTGTAGGATGCGCCGTAGACACTGGTTCACGAAAGTTTGCAATCTCGTTGTTATCGCCCTGGTCACCTTCCAAGTTGAACAGCCATAAAGCACATATTTTACACTGGTTTCGAAGATCCTGAGTTTGATACTTCTGGAGATGTTGTTGTTTTGCCAGAAAGGAGTCAAACTGAAAAAAGCTGCCCGAGCCTTATTGATGCGAGACAGTACATCAGCATCCGCTCCACCATCTGCTGGAACTACGATCCCGAGGTAACAAAAATTGTCCACTTCTTCCACCGTCTGCCCCGAAACACAAATTTCGCTCTGTCTTCCTAAATCCAAGCTCAAGTACTTAGTTTTGGCAGCATTGATTTTAAGCCCCGGATTGACACTTTCGCGGTGCAGGGTATCCGTCATTTGAACTAGATGACCCGATATATTTGAGAGAGGACAAATATCGTCAGCGTAATCCAGGTGTTGAATGTATTCAAACAGGTTCCATCTGATACCTTTGCTCTGGTGTTCATGAAGCGCGCTGCCGAGTACGTCGTTAATGGCAATCAAAAACAATATAGGTGACAAAATGCGGCCTTGTCTCACTCCGCTATGTGCCTCGAACGGATCTGAAAGCTTACCCTTGTATAAGGCGTGATATTGGGCTCCGCTGTAGGACTCCTTGATGGTGGATATGATTTTATCTGGTATACCGAAAGCCGGCCTGTTCTTCTTCAATTCTTCTTGCTAAGGGCTCCTTTAGTCTTTCCAGGACAATTTTAGCTATTAATTTTGCAACGGAAGCACGCAAATGCCTATCTAATTATTGCAATCTGTAAGGGTGCTCTTTTTTTGGAAGTTTGACTGTCACGCCTTATTTCCACTCAGTGGGAAAGGTTACCGTGTTCCACGCTTTATCAACAAGTGGGTGCAGCAACTTGGCAGTTATGCTTGACGCTGCTTGATAAAGTTTGGCAGGAATGCCAAAGTCGAGTACGAGTACACATAAAATCACATCGAACAACGATTGGGAAATCTATTTAGATTGAAACCGATCTGACTAATCAAACTCTGCCAATGCAAATAAAACACCCATTACACTATTGACTATTTTCGTGGCAAATGATTGATTGACAACCAATTTGATATCAAAGAAATTGAATGTCAAACACGTCAAATTGTTTGGCTGTATAATGGGCGCTTAAAACATAATCGTAGTAAGAAGTAGTACGTGATGGTTTGGTTAGGAGGCATAAGTAAAAATAAACAAGCTAGCCTTTGGCTAGCTTGCCGAAGGTATGATACCCTTCACGCGAAGGTGTGTTTTGTGGTTCATTTGCCTTTTTGAAATTAGTAGTAAAACTTGTTCCGATTTCACTGTTCCTATAAGAGGTATATGAAATAGTGGGCCAATTTCAACCAAATTTAGGATCGTGGCTTAGCGGTCAATACGATTGAATAATATGCAATTTCGTAAAGATACCTTCAGAAATAAAAAAAGTTTTTCTGACAAAAACTTGCTTTTGGGACGGTCGTTCCTATGACAGCTATATGATCGAGTAGTCTGCTTTCAGCTAAATTCGGAAATATGATTTTTCTTAAGATACTATTGATTCCTGTGAAATCTAAAAAAGATATCTTTAGAAATAAAAAAGTTTTTCTCACAAAGACGAATTTTTGGACCGGTCAGCTATATGACGTAGTGGTCCGATTCCATTGGTTCCGACATATACACTGCTGCAATAGAAAAAAGGCTCTCTACAAAATTTCAGCTCGATAGCTTTAAAACTGAGGGACTAGTTTGCATAGAAACAAACGGACAGACGGACAGACAGACGGCCAGACGGACAAAGCTTAATCGACTCGTCTCATCATACTGACCAAGAATATATATAGTTTATATGGTCGGAGATGCTTCCTCCTGTGCGTTGCAAACTTCATGATAAAGTTAATATACCCTATCACATCCGTGAAGGGTATAAAAAGAGATTTGTTACATTGAGGGAGTAAATTACACTTCATTAGACTTTGCTAATTACCTATATATACATGTTTAGCATTATGTATTAGAAAAAATAGTTCACGTGAATTCCAATCCTCTCTATCCTATTTTCTCATTTCGAAACCGAATAAGGGGTTTATATACACAAATGCGGTATCTTGAAAATCAAATATCACACATTCAGAATTAGAAACAAATAACAACAAAATATTACTCTTATTATTTTATGCATTGTAAAAAAAAAACGAAAAACGAAACAATCAAATCACTTCCAAATATTTCTTGAAACAAATGTTAATGATTGGTTAAAAAAAAAACACAAATGTCTAGAAAAGAAATGCCACAGTTATAAATATGTACATGCAGCTGATAGGAGAATTAAAACAAAAAGAAAAACATAAAAAAATCGTCCATACCACTGTACATTTAAAACAAAATAGAATATTAACATAAAATACAAAACAATTCAAATTAAACACACAATTATTTATACAAAAGCACTCGCTTAATAAATACAGCTTGTCAAAGAGCAGGTTTAATTTAATATTTACATAGATATATAGATATTTGTTTTTAATGCTTGAAAACACAGTAAAGCCAATCAGTAACCCATTTTAGTTAACATTACCGCAGATAAACACATTATTTGAAGGAAAATGTAAATTTAGTAAAAACAAAATTTCAACGACCATATTTTTGATTTATACAAAATAATGCCAATTAATTATAAATATAATTAAATCAATTTCCAAATTTCGTTAGTCAATTCAAAATCTTCATTCGCAGAAATCATGTAACGAATTTAATCATTCGACCGTTTCAATAAAATATCATTTTATTTACAGAATTTAGAAAATATTATTGTTGTTAAATTATATTATATATTTTTATAAATTACACATATTTTTTTATTTACAAATTTTATATATCTATATCTATATATCAATGCCAGGCTGTTAAGAAAAAATCAGACCTTAATCAAAAACATCCGTAAAAAAAATGGTTAAATAAAAAAAAAACACATTTTTACCAGAAATTAGTAAAAATAAATCATATGAAATAATAATAAAAAAATATTGTAAATATACTCGTACACAATATTTAGAACAAGAAAAGAAACCAACATTTTTTTTATTAATACATAAGATATACATACATGTATTTATAATTTTTTTCGTGAAAGAATTATCTAATCTATTTTATTATATTTAGGTACATTTATCTAGGAATATTAATATAGTTATTTACCTTATCAGCTTGCTGATCACTGAATGTGACGATTAGGGACACTCTAATAAAACTGGCTGATGTTATTTAGGAAATTAGATTGCAATATTGCATTTCACTTATAAGTTTTGTCGTTAGTATTTTAAGATATTTATTTCCGAAGTCGATTTTAAAATATTTAGGAACACATTTAGATGCACAAGTAAACACATATTTGGGAAATGTAGTTCCAACATCTAATTTATAGTATCTGGCCCAGAGCAGAGCAGTTGAAGTGGGTGGAATTTGAAACAAATTTGGAATGATTGTAAGTCGTCAGAATCCCAAAGAAGGCAATAGTGTATATAAATTTGATGAAAAGTGTAATATGAAATCCAAGAGTGGCGACTATTGATACATCTAGATTAGGGGCTTTCAGTGTTGAGATATTAAAGATGACGTCTTCATCGCGGGTTGGGTACGAAACTTCGACTTTTAAAATCTTCGATTTCGAAATATCGACTGCAAATATCTCGACTGTATCATATTCTCGACAGGTGAAAATCTCGACTTACCAAAATCTCGATTTTTTAAATGTCGACAATGAATCAAAAAATTATATTTTTCGAGTCGGCCGCCGACTTTAAAAATATAATTTTTTGATTATTTGTACATACAGTTACATCTTGATTACGCGTTGTTCACGCTTTTCTCCTAAATCTTCCAAGCACAGACAAGAGTTTGTTCGGAACCGACAATCTCTTGTGTGTGCGCTCCGTTAGCTACGCTCTCTCCGCGCATAAGGGACCAAACCACTCAGTATCGCACACACAAACTTTTGTGGGCTCCGCTCTTAAAACATATTTCCTAGCCCTCAAGTAGTCCCTGGTGTAGGGTTCCACTCGCTACGCTCGCTTCGCGCTTAAGAGATCACAACCCTCAGTATCGCTCAAACATGAACCGCTCGCTTCACTCGCTCTGGGTGCAACAGTCTCTTGTGTGGACTCCGGTTGTAAATCAACAGTTCCTTGTGTATTCGAAATAGCCATGGAGTGTCCAGAGTGAGCGAAGCGAGCGTTCATGTTTGAGCGATACTGAGGGCTGTGATCTCTTAAGCGCGAAGCGAGCGTAGCGAGTGGAACCCTACACCACGGACTGTTGACTCACAGCCCTCAGTATCGCACAAAGTGTGCATGGACAATTTCGGTTTGAAACGAGCTGGGCTAGCTCCGCCCCTAGAGGCCTGCGACCCACCGCATATAGCCCTAGGTCGCACGTTTAACTCCTTCTGTATGTACCTGCATCCGTTTCGTCCCAGCATATCTGGAACCAGCATTTTTTTTGGTCTATGCACAATATCGGTTTCAAATCGAAATCAGGTATGTAAAGGAAAGCGAAAAATGCCATGTACATACCCAATTTCGTTTTTAAACCTAAAACCATCGAAGCAATTATATCATTGACCAACGCAACGCACATATTCATTCATATGCATGTCATATTCATATCATACCCAATCATGCTACTCCCAATACAATAAATACTCTCAGCTCAGTCTCAATCCTAACAAAACCTATTCATTCATACTCGTATAAATCAATTATGTATGTACAATGTACATATAGTATTTTATATCTATGTACGTACTAACTACTACGATGTGTATCTGAAAAATCTTACAATGCACGACTCTATGCACATTTTCAATGTTAAAACCTGAAAACTCTCGGTCCGGCAATGAACGAGTCTTCTTTTATGGAATCCCGAGTATTTGAATATCAGGTACTGAAAAGAACAGGTACTCAAATCCCGGGATGCCGGTACTGAAAAGAACAGGTACTGAAAAGACTCGGTACTGAGTACCGGGATCCCGGTACTGAAAAAACCGGCTCATGGTTTAAAATACCGGTACTGAAAAAAACCGGTACAAGTACCGGTCCTGAACGAATACCCGTGAGTACCGGGATACCGCTTGTGGTACCGGTACTTGAAAATATCAAGTACCGGTACTTGAAAATATCAAGTACCGGTACTGAAATCTCAGTACCGAACAGGCCTAGTCCCTCAAGAAATAGACCTAGAACACTCGTCCTCCAGGAAAAATTTCGAATTAGTCCATATTACTAAAACCGGACTTTACTTTAATGGGACCACACTACTAAAGCGAAGAAAGCGACATAATGTCAATTGACTTTATTTCAGTTTCAAAATGGGAAATAAAGTCAAATGACATTATTGCTTCTGAGATTCCTCACCATTGAATTCCTTTTAAATTAGCCAAGATTATTGAGATTATTTTCTGTCGATATTTTAATCAGTCGCCATATTTTGTAGTCGACATTTTCTCAAGTCGATATTTTAAAATATTTTTCCTTAAAAAAAATCTCGACTTTGGTAATCGAGATTTTAAAAGTTGACGTTTCGTACTGCTCCCAAATTATGAATGGGGACCTACGTTTGACGCCATTGAAGCAATGTAAGCACGCAGGACGAAGATGAGGATCGACCTTAACCCTCGGTTGGACTAATTTGTTTTTATTTTGCAATTAAAAATTATCTATTTAAGTTAGCGTTTTGCGCTTTGAGGACTTTTCGTAACACATTTTTGGCAACCATTTCCAGTCATAAAAGCTTCGAAGCAGTTCCTGAAAGTGTAGTTATAAAGACATTTCAGTATACACACCACATATTGTACGTCCTAGACAGACCACAATGCATTTTATATGCAAAATGACACATTTCTTACATCTTCGCTTACTTTTTTATAAACGGAAGGATAAAAATAGCTTTATTCCGTTTGGTAGTTGTTGTGACGACGGATCATTACATAAAACTTAGAATGAAAATCATGTAAATAGAAGCTGCTGTCGAAAAATCAAGCCGTTGGCCCACAACGAGCAGGACACCCAGTTGTTTTTAGTCAGTTGCTAAAGGAAAGCACGAAAAAATTTCGCTTTCGGCGTACAAGTTGTCATATGCATATGTCATTAGGCGGAACGAATTATATCTAGTCTGTGGATTTCGAGCTTTCACACCAGATAAAACTGCTCAAATTGTGACCACTCCACGCCTCCTGAGTTCATTCTAACACATACGTTCTTTCTTACACGCTTTCGTGTGGGCACGTTTTCACTTGGAAAATACTGACCTTAGATTTTTTATATAGCATTACATTCGCGTTCGTTATGAGACCTTGCACACAGCAGACTAAACTATAGTATTTAGTTATCGCTGTGTGCGCGGTCTCATAAACCACTGTGTGTTCTATTTTTCTGACTAAACTATTTAGTTTTTCTGCGAACTAAAAAGTTTGCAGTGTGCGCGAGCTCTTAAGATCATAATACTTAGCACAAAAGATCGAATAAGATTTCGTAGTTTCTTGAGGAATCACAAGCAAATTTAACGACAAGTTGTAATATTGCATATGACCATTATGGTTCAGCGTAATTTCACACGGGTTTTTATGGCCCGGGGTCCGGGCGATTTACGGCTCGTTAAGTTGGAGTTTCAATGGTTCAATTCTCAATGTCTGTAGAAGATTTCATTCCCTATGAGTCATAGCTAACTAAATGTTTATTTGTTTGAACGAAGAAGTCGAGGGAAGATCGCTTTTCTTGTGAAACGATTAACAGTGATATTTGTGCCTGAGTATGAAGAGAAGAAGAGATTTATTTTTATTTCCTTTGTCCGACATAAGATTTGTTATGCAGCAAGGAAAATCGCGTCATTCTTCCGAAATTCTTTGAAAAAAAATATATACCTTAAAATCTTTGAAATAAACAAAATTCAAAAATACTTAAAAAAAAAAATTTAAAGCTACCAAACTACATATTAAAATTTATATAACAAAAACGAAATTTGAATTGAAACACTCAGTAAAAGCCATTTCACATGTTTTCACTTTTTAATTTATCATTTACTTGTACTTATTTAATATGATGGATTTATGGGTTTGTTTCGGATTTCTTATTTTCGTTTATCAATACACGTCTTTTTCGATAAAATCCATGTCTTTTGCTCTTTTTATTGTTACGTTAATATTTACATTTTGTTTATTCCAATAGTTTATTTGACACATGTTAGTTATACGAAAAATCGCTAGAACAATATTATGCATATGTATTTCCCAGCCAGTGTTGGAAAATTATGCATTCATTATTTACCTATATTTATAATTTTCTACTTAGTTTTAATGTCTGATAAAATGGCTCTGTGGAACAAATATCCATGCTAGGATTATTGATTCGAGTCGACATCGACTCGAGAGAGTTGACGTCGCGTCGATTCGCATCGACAATCGTAATACGAATGAATAATGTACATAATGTAGGTATGTATAATATATCGATAAGTTAAGCATTTTATTCTACCTAAAATTTCTATAATGTTATTTTTTTATTCGGTATTATTCTCTCTTTCTTTCTTTGGCCATCATGCATATTACGGAAACATTCACAAATTTGTTTCTACGTAATATCTCTGAAATAAATGTTTATTTTATACACATGTGACATGATATGATGACGCAAATTTATACATATGTGTGTAAACGATTTTTCATCATCTATGAAAAATCGTTTCAATAAATTTAAATAAGGGGCGACAACAATATTACTATGGTTTTAAATTTGAATGTAGATATATATAATTTGTATATAATACTCTTGTTTCATTTTTAATCTTTTGATTTTTACTCATTAAATTCGAAATATCGTTTTTATTTTTCGTTTTATTTCTCGTTTAACGAACGAGAATTAATTAAATGTTTATTATTTTTTATTTTATATTCTTTTGGAAGACCGTATCAAATTTTTATTTTCTGTTAATAAAAGGTGTCAAAATAAAAGTATTGGGGTTTTTGAAACTGGAAAATATAAAATGATTAGTGGACATAATAGTATTTATCCGATTCGAATTATCAATTAAATTGAAAAAGGAGAAAAAACACGAAATTGAAAAAATCTATTTTGGTCAGAGAGCGCAAGTTTTATTGTCATAAATTACTATTTACGTTACTAATAATTTGGTATTCGTCAGGCGAACATAAAATCGGCCAATGTGTTTTTATCCTAAAATATTAATAGTTTCCTTTTAGGCCAGTAAAATTGAGTCGGGTACCCTATAGGAAATAATTGGGAAAGTTCTGGAAATAATTTTTATCCCTTCTATAGACCCTAAATATGTACATGGAAACTGAGTTGGCACGGTCGCAGAAGATGAGCTTAACTATAGGCAGGCAAAAAATCCGAGAATTTTGAACACTTTTTTTAAATATTTCCCTTATAACTTCTACTCGGGTGGAAACATTTTTTGGGATAACATTAAGTGCGTGGACTTCTGCGTTCAATACCTGAAGTCTGCAGTGCTGACAGTAGCCTGCCCGAGGAGTGACATCCTAAAACGCGCGATGGTGGGACATTCGCACAAGATGTGTTTGTTAATTGCTTTGATCCTTCCAGTGACATGGGCGCATCAACATCTCCAGCATTTCTATGCCTTGTTCACGTTTCGATAGCATATCTACTTTTCGGAAGTGCAGTTGCTAGGGTCCACCTCCTATCCGCGCCGTCCTTAGACTGACAAGCTCGGAGCACTGTGCGATTTCTATTAGTACTCACAGGCAGTTTTTGATCGCGCCGAGATTTGAACTCCGAGCTCTAGATTAGTATCGTAGAGCGGTGACCGAACGATAAAGGCCACCGAGCGCGACATCCTCAAGACAGAGACGTCATTTAGTCTCGCTGGACAGACCCATCTTCTTCAGGAGATATTTGACCAGGTGATGGCCAGATAAGTACCCGACTAGAAACCTTAGATGCGCTCTACTCATTTGAGTAGTACCCTTGTGAGTGAAGGGCCAGTCTGTCAACCACAGTTTGACCAAGGCCACAGTAAGGCTCAGGACTGGATGGTCTAGCAAGTTCATCCGCAGCCTCGTTCACCTCAATGTGGCCTGGCACCCAACACAAGACTCGGTTTTTGGTTGTCAACAGCCAACAGGAGTTCGTAACTCTCCTGCACCAGTTTGAAGAGACCTTATATGAGGAAAGCGCGTTTATAGCTGCTTAACTGTCAGTAGATAGCAATGTGAGCGCCGCGAAGTCCCGTTTCCCAAATTACCCTGGCGCAGACCTCAATGAGGGGACCTCAGCTTGAAAAACGCTGGGCGAGACTCCCAACACCAACACCCTGTTCTGTTTTAGACCCATCGGTGAACCACTTAATACATCTAGGATCTGCAGAGAGCGTGCCATTTTCCCATTCGGAGCGGTTAGGGCTGAAAATGTTCTGCCGAAGCAAACCTCCGTGATCATCTAATCGGATCTCAAGCAGATCTGTACGTCAATAATTTGATTCAGAATGCTTAAGGCTGCTAATTCTTGAATGAATATATGCAACAGAGTAAGTCCAATAACCGCTTCCAGGGCTGGCGTAGGACAAGTGCGCATACCTTCAGTGATGCCAAGACAGGCAAGGCGTTGAAGCTTATTGCACTTCAGTAAAACAAAAGATTGCTGAGTTTTCGGCCACCACACAAGCGCCGCGTACGTCACCATGGGCCCCACCAGCATGGTACCTATATATAACCACTCAATTTATTATCTTTGGAATGAGCCCCCATGTTCGTCTGAACAGACTTCTGCAAGCCCACATTGCGCGTGTGGCTTTGCTAACTACATTATCTATGCGATTATTCCAGGTGAGTTTCGAGTCTAGTGTTACCCCGAAACATTGAACTTCAGTGGAATAATAAAAGGTCGTGCCGCCTAACAAAAATGAATCCGATGTCATGTTTCGTTTTCTCGTGAACGGAACAACGACAGTTTCCTGTGGGTTTATATGTAAGCCCACAGTAACACATCAGTGTAGAACTATGCCAAAGGCCGACCCCATCACGTCCGTTACGATAGATTCGAATTTGCCCCTGATTATGATATTTAAATTATCCGCGTACCCGATAGTAAGATAACCGCCCTCATTAAGCATGGAAATCAACTCGTCTACGACAACGGACCACAAAAGGAGTGACAGAACGTCACTTTGTGGACAAACCTTTACTGCATTTACGCATATGGATGTCCTGTGAATATCCCGTACAAGGAGCATGACATCTATCCATACAATTATAGCGGGCGGGATGTCCCTGAGTTCCAGTGCTCTGGAAATGCACTCGAAGCCGGTATTATCACAAGCCCCCTCAATGTCAAGAAAAGCACACAATGCGATTTCCTTGTTACCGGATGACTTTTCGATTACTTTCGAAATAAGGTTAAGCAAGGCGGTCCCTGTTGACTTACCCTTCGTGTACACGAATTGCATACGATGTAGGAGGCTCGTTCCATCTTGTGCCTGATATGCAAATCAAGCAACTTTTCCATGGTTTTAAGGAAGTAAAGTAAGGCTAATCGGTTTATAGGATTTGGGCATATGTTCCCGCTTATTACCCCCTTTGGGTATGAAGACCACATTAACTTTCCTCCAAAGTTGTGGTATGTACCCAAGGGTGTAACTTGCCCTAAAAAATTCGATTAGCGGAGTTATTACGATATCCAAGCTGTTTTGCAACACAACGGGGAATATGCCGTCAACTCCGGGAGTTTAAATGACTCACAGGACTCTGTAACCTATTTTACTTTGTTCATGTCAAAGATGATCCCCGATAAACTGCGTGCCCGGCTTTCGGAAACCCGTTGGGGCCTTGCAGTTGGGAGGGGTCACCTTCAGACAGTACGGACCCTGGTTCTGAAGCAGCAGCTTTAACGTTTCTTCTGGACCTTCAGTATACGACGAGGTAAAACGAAACTTCCAGCTGTTATACTTACCGAGATAGAGCTATTAGGGCTGAAATAGCTTTTTTCACATTGTCATAATGTACTCCACGTTCTCTAATTTCATCCCGAAAAATTTTTCGATCCGAAGCACCGTTTATAAGTTATAAGGGAAATATTAAAAGAAAGGCTAAAATTTCTCGGATTCGGGCTTGCTTAAGTTAAGCTAACCTTCTGCGAGCGTGCCAAATCAGAATCAGAATTTAGGATCTATAGAAGGGATTAAAACTATTTCCAGATCTTTCCTAATTATTTCTTATTAGGATGTTAAATTTACTGGCCTAGTTGGGAAAGTAAAATTGTATTCTTTTTATGTATCGCTTTATCGCTTTCTCTTACTTGGTTCAGTGTTTTTAGGGGCTCACAGACATAATTGCTTTTTATTTAAATTTTCAAGTATTAAATGGATTTTCTTTTTTTTTTCAAATTTTATTTACATATATTAAATTTTGAATTGATGAGTTACATATTCTCCTTTTGTTTTCAATTTATAGTATAGGTAGTAATAGTTCTTATTCAAAATGGCAGTTTTCGATTTCTTTTACCAGAATTTTATCAGTTTTTATTTGGTATTTTTTATTAAATTTACGTTTTCTTTGTAATTGCTTAATAAAATGGTCGAATTTCCCATAATTTGTTTATGACTTCATATTTTATTTAAAATAAATCAGCATATCAATATATTGGAGACATTCGCTAAAGTAGGTATTCTTTATCGTCTCAGATTTAATACTTACGATGACACTCACCCAAATTTCCTTGAATGTGTATGAAAAAAAAACAACAGTCAATTCCCGAGATGCATAATTGAATTTTTACTTCAGCGGCCAATTATACAGCCAAATATTTGACTAATTTGTGTGTCAAACTTTTAACTAATCTCTCTGGATCCTGTTAACCCCTTGTGGGGCATAGGGCATTAATAATAATATAATAGAAACATTTTTTTTGATCAAAAGTTGGACAAGAATCATAAATTCGTATTGTATCATAGCAACTAATTTGAAATCAAAAATTTTTGATGTCAAACGCGTCAAATTGTTTTGACTGCGGAATGGCTGCTATAGTTAAAAATCAGACCGAAGCTCCGCTTCGTCCGAAGTGTATATACCCTAGACTTCTGCAGACCTAGTGGTGATAATAAAAGTACCAATTGGCAACGACCATACGCATTAAGAGTGAGTTTCATAGATGATCAGATTGAAATGCGTGTGTGGATCCCATGGGAAGTTTCATCGTTCATGTATTTGGATTCTGTATATGTAAATTTGATCTAATGTTTATAGGGGAGTTTGCCGTTAATTCAGTACGATCCTGCCCATTCTCAAAATAAACTATGCACCTAACCCACACTAAAAATATTTGTCGAATTTTTCAAGTCACTAGCATTGAAAGTTATCGCTTATTTGAAGTTTCATTTGCAGGAGGGTTGGGGGTTCTTTTGGTCCGATCTTGCGCATTTATAGCAGTAGGTAACTAGATCCAACTTCAAACATTTGACCGACATTTCAAGTCGCTAGCTTCATTCTATCGAAAGTTATCGCTCATTTGAAGTTTAGTTTATAGGGGAGGTAGGGGTTGCTTGCGTGGGATCTTACCTATTTTCAACACCGACAAACTAGATCCTTCTACAAACAAACACGAAATTTCAAGTCACTAGCTTCATTCTATCGAAAGTTTTCGCTTATTTGAAGCGTCATTGGTAGGGGAGGTAGGAGTTTCTTGGTGCGGACCCTGCCCATTTTTTAATACTAATCAACTAGATGCTACTGCAAACATTTGGCCAAAATTTCAAGTTGCTAGCTTCATTGTATCGAAAGTTTTCGCTTATTTGAAGTTCGATTTGTAGAGGAGGTAGGAGTTTCTTGGGTCGGATGTTGCCCATTTGCAATACCAACCAACTAGATTCTAGTTCAAACATTTGACAAAAATTTGAAAACTCTAGCTTCAGTCTATCCAAAGTTATCGTGTGAATGGACAGACAGACGGACAGACAGACATGGCTAAATCGAATCAGAAGGTGACCCTGATCATTTATGTATATATGTACATTGCTATACCTCCGGAGCCTCGTGTAAGGTGTTACATATTTTCGTCGGACTAAAAGCAATATACCCTATACTTATAAAATCTAGGGTATAAAAAAATAAATCAGGAGATAGTAGCCGGATAGCGTGGTGTTTGCCTGCAGCACAGTAGGACCCTCCTTGAAAACCTTAATTTGACGATAATAGTTTTTCTAGGAATTTGGCGGACGATGAGGCCATTCGACTGTTTAAATGAGCAGCCAATTCAAAAATGGAATTAATAGTCCCGGTTCCGTCAACTGTCCGCCAATTAAAATGACCAAAGACATATGTTTGGATCAAGATGCCTACACGGTAGGCTCTTATTGCCTAGAGTAAAAATGGACACAGAGCCCTTTCTCAAATGGACTTCCGCTCCAGGCAGTACACACTCACGTGTAAAGCTATTATAATTTACAGAAATTCCCGAAGCTAATAATGCTGTCGACCATTCACTGACTATACTATACCTACTCGTCTACCATCATAATTTAGAAAATGAAATGATGCTTATTAATCTAATTCACTTTTATTTATAATTCTGTAAGACTGGAAATAGAGATTAAGGCCCTAACCAGATTGAACGCAGCAGCAGCGGCATCGGCAGCAGCAGCGCTGGCAGCAACAATAACAACAGGTAGATCTGTCGCGAAGACACAGTGGCGATGACAGGTCGCTGTGTCATCGCGACAGATCTACCTGTTGTTGTTGTTGCTGCCACCGATGCAGCTGCCGATGCCGCTGCTGCTGCGTTTAATCTGGTTAGGGCCTTTTAGAGCCATTCTTTAGCCCAATTGAATTATTAGGCATTATTAAGGCCGAGTAAATGCACCGAAATGGATGGCGAATCCGATACAGCCATGTTTTGTTCGAACTGAACGATGAGCTGAGTTTTGAGAATCAAACTACAACGACTTCAATGAGCAGGGCATGTATAACGAATGGATGCTAATCGCAAGCCTTAACGAATACTGAAAATACGCATCAGCGGGCAAAACTACGAGGAACACCGAGACATCGTTGAGAAGACTCAGTAGATGCTGATGCTGAACAATTGCTGAGCTTCCGAAATTGCAGGACCTGGCCACTTGACCGAGATAATTGGAGGACCATGATCCGACGTTCGGCTGTAACGCCACAATGAATGATGATGAACATAAATGATGTTACCCGAATATGTATAACATCGTACCGATCCCAGTTGGAGAAAAAAAAATACATCTTTACTCTAGTTTGGCCTCAATCTTGTAATCTGTTTGTATAAGGCTCACTACATACTCGTAATCCTATTTTTTTTTAATTTGATAAGGTAGATTTTAAATATTCAAACAATGCATTTGTGTACCTTTTGATAAGTATATGTATTTGCATAACTGATTGCAGATACTCAGATTACATTCAGGTTGAATAAGCAGTTTAGTGTGTTCAGAAATTGGTTGAATGTACGTTCCATTTTGGACCGGGTCTGGTAAATGGTTTTTCTTGTCACTTTGTGTTTAGTGCGTTTCAAATAAAATAATTTCATAATCGGCAATCGAATTGATTGCACCTAGATACAACACAGCTGAATATAGCCGTGGAACACATTGTTTTATTTTACATCTTAAAATGTTTGGAAATAATTGCAATTTTTGAACAAAAATTTTAAGATCGAGTTCTTGATGCACACTGAAGCGTGAATACTCATGCCACGGTGATTACTTTCGCACCAACACACAACACTCGATCTTAAAGTTTTTGTTCAAAAATGTGTAAAAAAATTTGCTAGTACGAGGTTTGTTTAATGGTTTCTACTATTCCACTTCAGTTCACCGGCCACCAATGAAGAGCAGTGAAATGGTTGTAGTTTTTGGTTTTTACGTTTCTCAAGAGGCGTAAGTCATATCATGAGCCTAGAGAAGTGCTTTATTAAAATTTATTATTGTACAAGCTGGGAAATAGGGTCGGCAAACAAGTTAAGTGACAGTCGCTACTGCGAAATATTGGTGCTTGTGTCGGTAACAAAATACATAACATAGAGGGTAGGTGTGGCAAATGGACAGTCCACCTCGTGCATAGCACCACTTATATGAGTGAATGCAGTTAAGGTGCTATTGATTGGCAATACGCATTCTTCTTTCGATTCGTTCAGCTGACCACGTTTTTTGAAGCGATAGTTAACAAGCTTTGAAATCCGAAGGAACTGGAGCAGGTAACACACTAGCCCTAATCTATAACGGAGTGATGGTATCCCGGCACAGAAGGCCGGCAACTCGCTTCTAGGCGATCTCAGCTATTCAATACTACAAGTGAGGTGTGGGGCATAAGAATAAGCCACAGTATTTCCCGGCTGGTCGCAGAAGGCGGTTAAATCGACAGGATGACATAGGAAACATAAGAAATCATCATTTTCCCATGTGACTAACACATTTTGTTATAGGCTAACGAAACGTCAACTAGGCCTCTTAGGAATAGTAGACGCGCTATGCCCCACCAGGGGTTAAGGCAACTATTAATTTAGCGCATCTGAGGATATGGGTGACCACGTCATCGGTTTGCTAATAATTTGTTTCTCTAAGCATTTTTTCCAGATCATTGCGATAAACCAAATTTATGGAGGGTCCGTGGAAAGAGAGAGGAAGGAGGGAGGGGGGTTAAGCACATTTCATTTCTGCTATTTTCATAGTGGAGGGGGGATGCGCAAAAGGTACTTTTTTCTCATTTTGATTTTGTTTGGACTCTTGCCAACTAAAATCCCGAATGAAGGTCATCGCGGACCGATGACCTCAATAGTAGCAAAACTAAATTTCCGTGTAAGCTAAATAATCTGGAATCTCGTTTGATGTGAAGTGAATGTGGATTAAGAAGTCGAGGATTCGATGTCTAGGCTCAGAACATCCGTCCAGCCAGTCTACGGTCATTCCCATTTATTTAGATTTTTGCTAGTTTTTCTGGGTCGGGAGGACCAAATTTCATCTTGTGTTTGTTTTTCTACCACCAGATACGTGAATTCCTATCGTGACTCCGCTGTCAGTTCGCATGTTTACTTGTCATTTATTTCATCGTGGAAGCTGTAATATTCTTTGCTTTTTCCCGTTTACCTCATTCAATATCGCCGGAAAGATTAAGCACCAAATATTATAATCAAATTGCCAAAGATAGGTTCCATATATTTTGAGAACATCGACCTGATGATGAATGGAGACGTTATACTGATCTACGGCCAAATGCACTTTATAGCAGGGTCGTGTCGAGGGTCGCGTATTTAATGACCCTATCCTTGTTCATATTGCTTTTCCCCTGACAAGTAAATGATTTTTTTATTCATTTATATAGACAGAGACAACGCGTTACCGTATTTTTTTACGCGTGAAACCTAAACGCGCCGACTATTCACACGTATGTTGTTTTACGCATACGAAATTCAGAAAATTGTTGTCGGACCGTATTTTAAAATAAATAACTGGCGCAACAGTCCAATTTGAACCACGGCCTCGAGATGAGTTAGCATCATCTCATTTTCTAGATCGTGATGGTTTTTGTGCAGAGGTATGTGATCAGCAACACGCTCAACCGAGTTATTTACCCCATAATGGGTACTCATTTAACAGCTGAGTGGGCTCATAGTCCGACACATAAATCGGAATCGAACCGGGGCCCAGTGCGTTGAAGGCGAACGTGCTAACAGTTGCGCCATCCGGACTACAGACCGTATTTTGTTGACGCATAAATGATACACACGTCATTGGGTCTACACAAACCGCGCTTACGACACGGCTCTTGGCCGACAAAAGCGCACCTTGATTTTAACGTTAAATACGATTTCAATACGTTAGAAATCGTAAACGCCTAGAATACTAGTATACGCGTATCGCGTAAACTTTATTAGTATTCACATGGGAAGTTAGGCCGACCGGTAGCTCAGTGCGTAGAGGCGTCAGTCTCATGTCTGACTATGGTCGTTACGGGTTCAAGTCCCGTCCACAGCGTTCGTGGCCTATTCGTCCTTTGTTATGTCAAGGATTTCAGAGAAATAGTATTTTAATACGAATACTCGTACAGTAGGTTTGCAGCGAGAAATGGGTAACTCAAGTTTTGATACTTTTGAGAATTTGAAAAAAAAAAACAAATAAAAAAAAATCAATTAAAATTTAACTTCTACATTTTTCTATTTCTAGTGTATGTGTCTTTGCGATTTTAAAGCGACTGTGAAAAAGACACATGATGGGGGCAGTTGTATTTGTTGTAAAACAAAGGAAATAATTAATAGAGTAGCCTCTTTTTCACCAATCGAAAAGTAGAAAGTGCACTTAACTGGAGCTACTCCCTCCCCCTTCTTGCTGCAAGCCCTTCAATTATTATCGGAAAACTATTGTAGCAAACAAGAGAAAATTCGAAAAGATATATGAGCTTAAAATTAATTAACCAAGTCAGTTCTTAAGTTTGGGTTTCTTGGAAATGGGCAACAACCAGGGTTTTCGAAGAGGACATATCTCGAATTTGGTTACTATACTTCTAAAAAAACAAGCCAGTGGAGCTGATGAACTAAATACTCCCTGGACATTGTTCCAACCATTTTTATTACGGCACAGGGACGAAATATTAAAACGTTCGTATTTCTAATTAAGATATACTTTTTTAATAGAAATGAGTTGGCGCGGTCGCTGGCCGTGTTCATTCGGTCACCGCTCTACGATGCCACATCTAGAGAGACGGAGATTCGATCCTCAGCGCAAAAAAAAAACCTGTGCCTGTGGATACTAATAGAACTCCCACTGTGCTCCGAGCTTGGCAGTATAAAGACGGCGCGGATAGGAGGTGCATGCTAACAACTGCATGTCCGAAAAGTAGATACGCTATCGAAACATCAACAAGGCATAGAAATGCAAAAGATGTTGACGCGCCTGTGCCCCTGTAGGGGTCAAGACAAACACAATACCAAGGATAATATCATATCAATTACGACGACTCTCATACAAGTATCAAATTTATTATCCCCTATAGCCTAGTCATTAAGTTCTTATAGAGCTGTTCTAAAGTAAATAATGGTGTGATTTTGATTTTTTTCCATTTATGATTTTTCGGTTGCTAATTACGAATTTCAGTTTGCTACCAAACATTTTCTGTAGAATTTGAGTTACAGCCAAAAAATTAATTTTTTTTTTAAATATTTTATAACGGTTAACCCTAGTAAAACATTTTTTGAGACAAAATTAAAGATTATGAGCAGTTCAATAAAAAAGATTAACACCACTTTTTCCTTACCTTCAATAGTTTTCGAGATATTCTCACTTGAAAGAGACTGTTTATCATGCTTCTTTTTTTATCTTTTGCTCCCAAAAACAGAAAATCGAGTTTTTTAAGTATTTTTCTAAATAACGGAAAAAATTCATATCCTACGAGAGAAATAATAAGGGACAAATTTGTTGATAACTTAACCAGCTTTCATTTGAGATTTGAAGCAAGTGAGATGCACGCAGAAAAAGTAGTTGCCTAGATAATGGAAGGAACGATTTTTTTCTCACTTGAAAAGATTATTTTTCATACTTCTATGTATCTGGGTAACTGTTTTTTCTACGCACATCTCACTTATCTCAAATGCAAGCTGATTAAGTTATCCAAAAACTCATCCCTAATAATTTTCCTCGTAGAATATGTATTTTTTTCGTTATTTCGGAAAATACCACAGAAAAACGATGGGTTTTCTCTTTGTGGGAACAAAATATAAATAATAGAAGCATGAAAAATAGTCTTTTTCAAGTGAAAATATCTCGAAACTGTTAAAGATACGGAAAAAGTTGTGGTTATAATTTTTATTAAACTGCTCAAGATCTTCAATGATGCCTTAGATTTTTTTTGGTAGGGTTAACCGTTCTCAAAATATTTTTGTTTTTTTTTAGCTATAACTCAAATTGAAAAAAAAATTGGTAGAAAAGTTCAGAATTCGAGCACCAAAAAAAAAAATCAACACCACAATTTGCTTTAGGGAAACTACCTAATGACTAGCCTATAACGTAATGAATGATAAGATACATGAAATAAAATAACCAAAGGACCATACTATAGCAAAGGACCATACTATTAACATCCATCCACGCGCATAACTTTCATTTGGCACAGATTATGCTATATTCATTGAGTTTTTTTTCATTTTATTTATTTCGTTTTCTCGTAGACAAAATGTTGTATCCCATATTGTTTTTTTTTATATTATATTATTATTACATAATATGTATACGGGTAACTCTTCTTTACTTCGAGATATTTCGTTCGAATGCTTGATTAAGTTAGGTCAACTGTACGTAAAATTCGATATCCCCCGGTGAGATTTGTCTATTACACGATAATTATAATAACGTTTAGTTTCATTACAATTTACTCGTTATTAAAAATGTCAACGTCACTATGGATTATTTACGCGTAATATTTTATTTTAATTCATATACCCTATTTTATTAAAATCTATCTAGATCTAGCTAGATGATTTATGGACAACTGATTCAATAACTGCAGTCACAATTTAATAAAATATAATAATTATGATATCAGGAGAAATGTTCATTTATTTATTATATCTATGAAATAATTTTTCTGCTAAATTAACTAACTTTCAACAACATAGATAATAAAATATATAGGAAACATTATAATAATAGTTTGGTTTTTTTTTATTTTTTTTTTTTATATATATAAAAATTACTATTAATTATCCCGTTATACCCGACGTAAGTTCTATAATATAAATTAGGTAATAAATCCACCCTAACAACAGCACATTGAGCATTTGTTGGTAGAAATTCTCAACAAAGATGCCTTTTTTAACAACTATGTAGATAAATAATTCGCGTGTAGATTTTATTTATGGAAATCAATTTACAACTAATTTACACACATGTTGGTAGAAAATTTTCAAGATTAGAATTTTAAATAGTTTTATTGTTTTATTTTCCTCATATCTAGGGTGTATGTGTGTGTGATTCGTGAGATTTGTTGGTAAATACTTTCGCTGATTAATTTACAATGTTAGATGAACGAATCAACACCGTGTGGTTCTTAGGTGTAGTAGTATATGATACAAATTACATCATGATAATACTACATTATATGACAAGTTTTCACAAATACTTTATTTGTACATATTCAAATCAAGATTCAATAAAAGATATACTATACGGTAATATAAGTAACATGTTTCGAGTTGTTTCGTAAAAAAAAAAACATGGATTCCTTTCTAAGCGAAATTTTTGAATTTATATTTTCAAATAACTAGGTTCGTACAATTTGGCACAGACTTTGCTGTTGGAAGATTGCATGATGACGATTTGTGGTGATGATGTTCTTCGCTTCTCTTCTCGTCGCTAGTCTCATTTGGTCCTTGAGAATCGGTTAGAATTAATGATGCAGCTTTCGTCGCTGACTCCGATGAGACGGATGATGGTGTTGTTGAGGCAGGACAACTGGCGGTGGTTGTTAGTAATACCAATAATACAATCCACCAAATGGATGAGCTACTACTTAGGCATGCCGCACCACCCTTGTATGGATTATCTACGAATAGTGTTTTGAAGGTATTCGATCTCACAAACAAATTTCATTCAAGATATTATTTTTTTTGGGGTTTTAGTAGTTTGTGATAAGCATGTTAGAAGATTCGGGTTTATGATTAGAGTGATGAGGATCCAATTCGAGAGTAATTTCTGTTAGATTTATTAGGATGCATGATGTATGTGTATAATTTATTTTCAATTTTAATCTGTTAATGATGAAGTAGTCGTCGATTTTCAATGATGTACAATATATGTTTTAATTTTTTATTTTTTAAAAGAAAAACACTACACCATTGTGTTTAAAAGAATGCTTATTTTATCTGATTGGAATAAGGAATACGCTAAGTTTCCGTACGGGTTATGAACTATAGGTATTTTGTATTTTGAATGTAAATTATTGATCCCAAACAAAACGTTTACCACCGAATATTAATATGTATTGTGATATTATTGTTGTATAAAATAATTCAGATGCGTGAATTCGTGTTATCTAATGATGTTCTAGTTTACATTAGTCTTGCTAAAATACTCTTTTTGAAGGTAGGTACTACTAGGCCAAGGAATAGGATGATTACAAAGAATATATGCAAACATTTTTTTTTAATTTTTTTTATTACGAAATATGAATAAAGTTAATTCTTTAATTCTAATTTTACAACAAATGAACTCATTTTCTTTTTATTATGTGCGATAATCGTCAATCGGTTGTGGGCACAATTGGTAAATTGAGATTGATAGACATATTTTTGATTAGTTAGGTTAGATTAGCTTCAGAATGAAACAAATGAATCGCGCTCGCTAAGCCCTATTAGCCATAAAATTAATACTAACCCCAAAAATGGTATGGTCTTTTAAGATGTACGAACAGATATTGTCAGAAACCCCGTTTTTGGCCCGCCCCATATACATATTAATATACTGGACGGTATATAGTCCGATGCATGCTGTGCGTTTGTGAATCCCCGGCGTCATTAGTTTCTTTGCATGAAATTATTCCATAAAACGGACGTGGCCAGCTTTTTATTTAATTTCCGATCACCAAAATCTCTTTCTAAACCGGACAGCACCACTCTTAATAACGGATGTGCACAGCTCACTCTAGATAATCGAATAAGTCGGCAAAGAGGATCTTACCACAAACACGCAAAATTACCTACCCGGAGTATGGAAAATGGTCCGTGGAACAAACTAAACGATTGATCAAATCTAGGTTTAGCGAACATGTTACGCATCGTTCACACCTGAACATGTTGGTACAAGTGGTGGCTGAAGCACGACTTCTCAGAGCCCAATTAGCGCAGAAGGCGTCGTTTTGAAGCCATAAACTTCGTTAAAATCTGTTATTTGATGATGACTAGAATTTCAAGAGTTGCTGGACTGATTAAATCCAACCGGGAGAGTTCAGGAAGTAAAGCATCTCCTCGATTGTAACCCTGATACATTCCCTGGGCTATCAAGAAAGGCCTTGATCAATACACGATGTCTCGTCCTAGCAAGGTCCGGGTATTCACAAATAAAGTGGGTAAAGGTTTCTTTCTTATCTGAACTCCCGCAACTTCGGTAACGCGGATTGTAGGGGATACCTAGCCTGACTGCATGATCCCCGATAGGCCAATGTCTCGTAATAACCGCTGTGAGCCTGGCGATATCTTTACGTGATTTGGTCATCAGCTCACATGTTTTCCTCCTGTCATAGCGAGGACCATATCTTCCTTGATACGGCGCTAGAGAGATTCCGCCATTTGGAGTCAGCAACATAATAACCCTCAGCGGACTACAAACAGGTTCCCCTCCTGGCCAGCTCGCTCGTCGGCCTTTTCGTTGCCTTTTATGATCCTATGACCAGTCGGATTTTACCTTGGCCATATCTCGTGGTAACTGGTTAAGAATGTCGCTATGGCCGTACGGCTCGGCAGTTCAGCATACTGACTCTTCGAGCCTGACCGTACTGCCGCCGGAAGTTGTTTGATAAGAAGGTTGATAGGTGGAATATATAGGATCACGTTTAGCACTTCTCTCGGGTATACATGCAGGTCGTTCTTTGCTACATTTCCCTAAACTTTCCCGAATATGTTCAGGTGTGGACCCAATATAAGAGAGGCGCTGAACGTAATACGACAAAGTCCGACGTACCGTGACGATTAATTAGTCTTGAAGGGAAATTCCCTTCAAGGCTAGTTCTAGTAGCTAGCCTTGAAGGGAATTTCACTTCAAACTAGGACTGGTCAAAAAATCAAAATGTTCGACGACTCCAGGTAACATCTTATGTAAAAAAGATGATTTACATATTGGTTTGTGGCTCGTCTCATATATTCATATGATGGACATATGGGCATATGCAATGATCCATGCTGTGCGTTTTGTGTGCTTGTGCGTTAGTCCTGGGGTCCGATATTAACCCAAATAGGTATGTAGGTTCCTTCAGTGATTTCGGAACAGTGGTAGCAAATTCGGTTATCGACTTTTCCCGTGAAATGTGACACGTAGCTTCCTTGGGTTTGTGAAAAGTTCTCAGTCTGACACAAAAATACCGTTACAATCAGCAAAAATTTGTTTCCTGCTTTCGTATGACAAGTTTCAACTTGTTCTCCCAAGTAGTTTGTTTACACGAATTTTTGCAGTAGAAATCTTACGTGTTTTTCGTTAAAATGGAGAAACTTGAATATCGTGCGGTCATAAATTTCTTCGTTTTGTATGGGTTAATCCCTAACGAAATTCATCCGAAGTTAACAAAAGTTTACGGGGACTATGCTCCTTCGATGTTAACCGTTACAAAATGGGCAGTTGAATTTAAACGTAGTCCCTCGCAGACGACCCACATGCAGGACAGGCGAAAACCGCAACCACACCGGAAACCATCGAAAAAGTGCATGATATCGTGTTGAACGATAGGCGAATGAAAGTGAGTGACATTGCTGAGGATATGGGGCTATCGAAAGAAAGGGTGCGAAACATCTTGCACAAAGAATTAGAGATGCGAAAGCTCTGCGCAAAATGGGTGCCGCATTAGCTGAATGCCAAAAGCAAATGCGCAAACGATTTTCGCAGCAATCTTTGCATCGATTCAATCGGGATCCAGCCGATTTTTTGCGGCGATTTGCCACCATGGATGAGACTTGGGTTCACCACTACACACCAGAAACGAAACAGCAGTCGAAGCAGAGGGTGGCAGCCGGTGGTTCAGCGCCAAAGAAAACGAAGTTGATCGCATCTGCCGGAAAGCTCATGGCCAGAGTGTTTTGGGATGCGAAAGGGATCTTGTTAATTGATTACCTTGAAAAAAGGCAAAACAATAACAGCCGAATATTACTCCAAACTTCTTGACCAGCTGGATGCCAAAATTCGCGAGAAGAAGCCTGGCTTAAAGAGGGAAAAAATCATCTTTCACCAGGATAACGCCCCTGTACACAAGTGTGCGTTGGCGATTGGCAAACTGCGGAGTTTGGGGTACGATTTGCTCGACCATCCTCCCTTTGCTCCTGATTTGCCACCCTCAAACTTCCATCTGTTCCCAAACTTTAAAAAATTTGTTTCTGGGAAACGATTCGCATCCAATGAAGAAGTTGAGAGGGTCGTAGATGAGTATTTTCACACCCTTTCAGACTCTCTCTTCCGGGAAGGAATACTGATGTTGCAGAAGCGCTAGACCAAATGTGTTGAAGTCAAGGGAGATTATGTATAAAATCATTTTTCAACTGACAATCGCAGTCTTTCATTGTCAGGCCGAGAGCTTTTCACCTAACCCTCGTATACTGTATCTGTTGCTGAATAGGTACAGTATCTGTTGCCCAATGAATACCGTATCTGTTCTTTTTAGATAATGTATCTTTTCTTTTTAGATGCTGTATCTGTCCTATTTAGATAATGTATCTGTTGCTCAATGGATTCTGTATCTGTTGATCAATAGATACTGTATCTGTTGGTGAATATATAGGTACTGGATCTGCTGATCAATAGAAACTTTATCTGTTGGAGAATAGATACTGCGTCTGTTGCTCAATAGAGGCTGTATCTGTTGGTCAATAAATACTCTATCTGCTGGTGAATAGATACTGTATTTGTTGCTCAATGGATGCTGCATCTGTTGGTCAATAGATATTGCATCTGTTATTGAACCCAATTAAAAAAAAATAAATTGGATTTTTCCATTTCCTGAGTAACTATCATACCTACAGAGGCATCCCAGTTATCTCAAATTACAGCTAATTTAGTTATAAAAAAAATCAATACTTTTCATTTTTCTCGTGGGACTAGTATTTTACTCATGAGTTAAGACGCAAATGCAGTGGAGTACTGACGAAGGCATATTGAGTCTTTTAGTCACGAAAACATCCGCTTCTTGGGCATAAATTGAAACAGAAACCAAACCTATCAAATATCGGTAATTTCAGGGGTGGGGTGGGTGGTGATACCAATCCTCCGGACATAAAGGACATATTGGATATAGAGGGCTTAACGGACATAAAGGACATTATGTCCTCGAAGGGAACTCGAAGTGAAGTCAAAGACACATTTACTTAGGGATGCGAACCGAAAACAATTAGTTCTTTGAGGACAACAACGCTTTTCAAAGCAAATCATAGACAACTTGAAAGCAAATGAGTCGGAATGAAAATATATTCCCATGAGAAAGGCCTAAAGCGCTGATTGCTCATTTCGTGTCATTGGCTATTCATATCTGTTTGCATATATTTTTTGTACCATGTAAAATTTAAATTTCTAACTCTCTACCAATCTAACATCTAGTCGAACTTACGTTTGTTCGCAATCACAACATTCATTTGATCTACATTAACCACTATTTTTAACAAATCCCAAGTATTACGTAAGGGTTAATGTTAAAAGAAAATCAAACTTAAACATTAACATTTAACATAGAAATTGTAGCTGATGTTTCCTTTACCCACTTATTCTAAAAAAATTTCATATTGTTGTTTAAAAAATTTCTCGAATATTATTTTTCGCTTATGCTTTCTTTTTACAATTTAGTCGTTCACTGTTTTTGGGGGGTAAAAGTAACGAAAGCGTTTTAAATGCTTCGTCACTAACAAACAATATTAATGTTAACTAGTATTGTGCATTAATATAGCGGATAATGTCAATAATAAAAAAATTATCACACTGATTACGACAAAAACTATATGTTCTTTATGTTTGTTTTTGTAGGTCGATGTTACAAAGTTGTGAAAATATTGTTAAATCGAAATGTTAAAACACAATTTAATTGAATGGCTTTTCAAGGGGACTAACATAATGGCATTTTAATATGTTTTGGTGATTTCTGAATAATTGTTGAAGAAATGAAATTACGGATGAAGACTTTAATGCAGGGGACTGTCAATCATAATAAAAATATCTATATATACGGGTATGTACAATGAAATAAAAACAAAACAGTATATGATGTCTTTCTATTAAAAATATATATTGAACGAATATGATAAAAAAAGGTCTTAAGCTACACTTGACATTCTATTACACCTAGACATTTACGAAAATTATAATAGTACAAAACTGTTCTTAAATGTATTGAAAAAAACAATAAAAGTACAAAACGAAGGCCAGGACAACATTTAAAAACATTTACAAAACAAGACAAAATTACAACAATTATAAGATGTAATGTAGAATGCATTTTAAAATCAGGCTTTAGTATAGACTTTGCTATGTATACTTCTCTATTATATACACACTAAAAAAGTCACTGGGATGCTTTGTATATTTTTGAAAAAGAAACCACTACGCTCATAATCCATAATCAAAAATAAAACAAACATAAAAAAGAAAAACTAAATGGGCAACGAACTACAAAATTAATTATTATTATAGTCTTTTGAGCATGTTTTAAACTTTTTTTTTAATAAAAGTAAAAAGTAAAGTTGTCAATATGTTAGGATGAAAGTATCCAACAAAATCAACTCACAACGAAAGACAGATAAATGCTTTCATTGTATTTATATTTAAAAATAAAGGATTAATATTATATGAAAACTATCAAAAATTTTCAATAAAACTAAATTTGTAATATCAATCACTACTTTTTTTTTGCTAAAAAAAACAGAATTAATTGAAATGATAACAACCCAAGATAACTACCAATAAATTTTTTTTTCATTTTATCCATACGATTATAATTAGGTTGAGAGAAAATAGGGCAGAGAAGATAGAATTACAAAAAAATAAAATTGAATTGAACTCGTCTTATTTGTTTTTATGTAAATTAATTTATATTTTGTATAAATATAATGAGCAATATAAACCGAAAGCTTACTTCGCATTGTTTTTTGTTTATAATTCTTAACTAATTTTATAATTAAAGCATTTAATCCATTAATTCGTTTAGATAATACAAATTAAAGCGCTTATGTGTTTGACACGCTTATTTTAATTTTTTTTTTTTGTTTTTTGTTTTTTTTCTTTCTGTGTTAAGTAATTGGAAATGTGTTTCGTGTTTTTACATTTATATCTATGAAAAGTAACTACGACTTGTAACTGTTAACAAGGAAGTTTGAAAGTGTTGAAAAAAAAAAAATGTTTGAAAACATTGAAACTCAAGATCAGCGAGAGCTGTAGTTGAATGTTCTGTATAATTTCTTCAAAGCTAATTGTGTGGTAAAGAGGGTAGAGCTACGTAATAACCAGACATTTGTTTTGCTAAAATTCAGATTACTCAATTGCCAAAACCCCGATGGGGCATAACGCGTCAACTGTTCCATGTGGCCCAGTTGAGGTTTCATTGGCATAAACTAGTTTCGGAGAATGCAGTTGCCAGCATTCACCTCCTGCTCCTCCACTTAGCCGTCTACCTCCGACAAGTTGGGAGGTGCTGTGGATTATTACTACGCCTCGCACCAGAGGGGGAAAACAACATAAACATCCATGGCCACGAACGTCGTCGTGGACGGGATTCGAACCTGAAACTCCATACCTAACTGGTACCTCTACGCACTGAGCTACCGGTCGCCCAAAAGTTCAGATTGGCATAATAAATATATATTTCAGAAGATGTAGATAAAATTAATGTCGTTACCCAACTCTTTTAATTTTTCAATTCAATTATTGTTTTGCGTTGTTTGAGCCTATCGACTGACTTTTAAGTAAAGTTTACATTCATAAATGTGTGAATCTGTGAAACCCGGAATAGGGAAGAATAGGCGTAGAAAAATCTCACGTGAAAAGAGAACAAGGCACTCGTAGGATCACAGAGGATTCAAATCAGAGATTTTACACTCTCACGATAGAAATATTGTTGGTCGTGTTTATATGATTCGATATTTTTGAACATATAGGCCGGTTTCACACGGAATGCACGATACACGAGATTCTAGCAGAAAACACCAGTGGCGAGCGAGCTTTGTATGTGCGTTGATTAATTTTAAATTGCACTCGTATGAAAGCTCGCTCGCCACTGGAGCTTTCTACTATAATCTCGTGTATCGTGCGTTCCATGTGAAACCGGCCATAGGCTGCTTTCACACGACGCTGTTCGGTACGATATATTCTCGGATGAGCTTTTCTCGAAACTGAAACAGCATTTCACTCGGCGATATCCAATTTTCCACATAAATGCTTTTATCAAATAGCCTCCGTTGTGAAATGATGGCGCGTGTGCCTAAAATGCTTTCGAGCTTTAAAGAATTACACACAACAGACTCGCGCACATCATATGTGCCTGGAATGTATACAAGCTTTACCGAATCGCAGTGGCAAGTGTCGTATGAACACGAGAAACCATATTTCTAGATTACGTGATTTTCTCGCATTGGCTTCGTGTGAACATCTTCATACAATGTACACTACCACTGTTTAGTACGATAAAAAAAAATAAATAAATAAATAACTGGCGTTTGTGCAGAGGTATGTGATCAGCAACACGCTCAACCGAGTTATTTACCCCATAATGGGTACTCATTTAACAGCTGAGTGGGCTCATAGTCCGACACGTAAATCCCCGGAATCGAAGCGGGCCCAGTGCGTTGAAGGCGAACGTGCTAACCGTTGCGCCATCCGGACTACATAAAACGATAAAAGCTTTCGTCAAATAACACGTCCCGTACACCTCATGTGAAAGCTGCCATACGGTTTCAGAATTTCATACGGTGACCATTCAATTCGATTTTTTCACGTATAAGCACGTCTGTCCAGTTCAATAGAAAGGCCAGTACGATAAACGAGTTTTCCTCAAAAAGCACCAGTGACGAGGAGCTTTGTATGTGCGACGGCGACGATTGAATTAAAATTGCACATTTGTATAGAAAGCTTGCTTCCACTTATATACCGTACGTACCATGGGAAACCGGGCAATGGTTTGTTTTTTTTTTGACGACACAATGTAAGCATAGGCGTCATAGTATTACGTGCCCAGGATGAGGATACAATATCAAAGAATAGGGAGTAAACAAGAATGGAAGGTTAGGTTAGGTACAGGGGTTGCCGCAATTCAGCAGCACACATAGACCACTCATGATGGTCCGTTGTGATACCACCATAGATTCAGTTGCCTACAAACTCTTAACCCTAAGTATCCAGCCAGCCGACGCTGGCAACAAACCGATTAATTTGAATCGCATTCACATTAACAAGACCCTCTAGGTCCTGGGAAAAGGAGAATCCCAAAAATCATCTCCTCAAAGAATGGAAACTCCATAAACAATTTAATGAACACAAATAAACCTAGACTCAGCGAGTCACGAGCAAGCGCTCGTCAAATGGCGAGCACCTTGCACCTTACCCGTCCATCGAGCCATCAAGTGGAAAAAAATTCATCACCTAGAACTAAAAATCAATTAAATTAATTGTTACTAGGAACCTGCAGATTTTCGTCAGCTCTTGCCTTCGTATACTTTGTACAATAGTGAAGGAAGAGCTCACTCGGCGTGGCGTACGGCTGAAGTGGCAATTTACGAATTGATACGCAGGCGTAAATGGTAGTGGATAGCTCACAAACCTAATTTAGTCCGAACAATGGGGTAGCCTATTTGAACTCGTAGCACTGATCTGAGGCTGATGAGTATGAGTTGTTCGAAAAGTCGTGGGGACAGATGCGTTCCTTTGCCCAAAACCGAATATGATGGCACGTAGGAGTATAGTTGACGTGCTATGTCCCATAAGGGGTTAAGGCAAATTAATTATTAGAATTAAAAATTGATATATTATAAATATATCGAGCAAATGCTTGTCGTAAACACTTCAGCAATGGCGGGAAATACCGCCCGGAAATCACTCGGTGTTTGGCGATTAATCGTCAGATACTCAATTGCCTTAACCCCTTGTGGGGTATAGCGCGTCTATTGCTCCATGTGGCCCAGTTGACGTTTCGTTGGCATAAATAAGTTTCGTGCCAGCATGCACCTGTGTGGATTGGATTTCTATCAAAATTATTTGTTCGGCATTCATTGTGATTCATCATCGGCATTCATCTGTGTCTCACCGAGTAGTGCGGATAAATTACTCGTTACTTGCCGAGTAGCCGCATAATGCAACAAAGACCCTGTTAATATCAGCTGTCCAGATAGTGGAGTATGCAGATGACATTAACATCATATCAACATCGGTCACGGAAGAAAAAATACACTCCTAGTTCTCGATCAAGCAGCGAAGGAGGTTAGGTTAGATAAGAGTATTGCCGCTAACGCAGCTCACATTAGGCCTCCGGTTTGGACCCATTTGCCACCTTCCGCTGACTAATTAGAGCTGCCAGGTGACCACTCCGTTAAATTAAACCAGCGGATTCAACACGGCGGCACTGGCCACTTCTGCTAGCTCCTGAAAGCTGTGAGCACCTCAGATGCTGAGGAGTTTCCACTTACACTCACACAAAGTATATTCGATGATATCCTGTTGCGTCTCACATCTTCTGCATAAATTGGTGGAGGTCAGTCCCAATCATCTCGCCTAAGATGCGTAAAGGGAGTGTCCTGTGAGTAGACCTACCGTCGCTCTGAGCTTATTTGCTTTTAATTTGAGCAATATCCTGCTCTTGTAGTCCGAATGGCGCAACGGTTAGCACGTTCGCCTTCTACGCATTGGGCCCTGGTTCGATTCCTACAGAATGCGGTAGTTTTCGATAAAAAATGGTATTTACGTGTCGGACTAGCTGTTAAACGACTGAAATTGGACTGTTGCGCCACTTATGTGCACAAGGTCCTGACTACCCATTCTGTTTGCCCAGTCGGATTGTAGTTTAGTCCATATGGCTCCATCTATTTCGTTTGTAATGTCCGCAAGTGACGTTGGCATAGGTGTCGGTGGGTTGTTCACGACTCCCCAGCCTCTCCTTGCCAGTTCATCGGCTTTCTCGTTGCCTGTTTGTCGACAGCCTCGCTACGTACGTTTACAGTTCTCGAAGAGCATCTATATGACGTTATAGCCAGAATGACCTTCTCGATTTGAATCGTGCCACATGCCTGAACTTTTAGTGCATATTGCTGCTAAGCATGCGCTTCAGCAGGTAAACCGGTCCAAGGGCATATGCCTCAGCGTCATTTTCAGCCTAGCCGTTAGGGTTAGGGTTCTCAGGGCACCCGTAATACTTATGCGATCTCGTTAGTTCCTTAACATTGGTTTTGTTCTATGACTGATCCATACAGAATAGTAGGTCTCACCACACATGTAAATGGCCTATTACATGCCCTCTGAGGTCTGACACCCCATGTACTAAGAGTAAGCCCACCGACACGCAAAGAGGGCTACGCGGGCTAGCGAATGAGGTTAGTTAGACCAGCCTGCGGAGTTCAGAACGGCGATATGAAGACCCAAATGAAAGCGACAACATATGATACAACTAAGGAGGCGGAAAATGAATTCGCATTACATACTTTGCAAAATGAGAGTAGCTGTAATTTCGGGTTTGAACAAAATCAAAACTTCGAATTGGTTACACGCATAGATGCATGGCTTTTACCAACTTTATTCAGCCAAAACTCAAGGATATGGAAACTATTTGTTGAAAATAATCTCTGGTCAAGACAAGAAAAAGACCAAGCATATAATTACTAAATGTGGATGAAGTTGAACACTTTCACAGTCAAGTTCACCAGTTACATTTATTTAGTACAGCTGGTGACATAAACGCGTACCTTGGGTTCAATAAGTCGGTTGAAAGTCTCGTCGGCTTTCTCCCACTCAAATTTTCGATCTTTTTGGGCTTTCCAGCGAGCGAACTTTTCTAGTTGACCGGGCGACGCATGGGGATTTGTGTTTTTGACGAATAGTGGGTACTAAATTGAGATGATTTAGCACTCCCCTTGGGTAGGCTCCGCCCGCTACGCGAGCTTCGCGGCTTACGGGGTTGCTACCATCAGTATACTACCCTAAAACTGTCACGACAAGACAAGACAAAAAAAAAAACAACTTAACAAACATCTACAACCGGGTCACTATCAGGCTATCTGTTATTCGTTTAGCAGCTAAGCACTGTCCACTTTAGCAAGTTGATGCTGATGTTAAGACAAGGAAAAATGGTAGATACAGACCACTCGACACTCTTTTGTGTTGTAGATTAGCAGATTGGATTAGTTTAGGAGCTTTGAAAATAGTCGTCCGGCAAATTAACAGTTTGCGGAGCTAGCGTTTGTAGCCTTAGAGTCTTTGACGTCTTGTAGATGTGCGTCTATAAAATCGTTACGGCTATTTGTTAGAACTTAGGCAAACAAATATCAAGATGGTCGAACTGAATCTCCCCCATTCACCAAAAAACCGACCAAAAACCGACTTGTTAAAAACCGACCGGTTCCGACGAGTTAAAAACCTTTTTTTTTGGTGAGTCGGGTTTTTAATGAGTCGGTTTTTAACCCGTTTTTTTTAAACCATAAGCCGGTCGGTTTTTAACATGTCAGTTTTCGAGTACTCGGTCGGTTTTTGGTGAATCGGTTTTTTAATGAGATGGTTTTTAACTTGTCGGAGCCGGTCGGTTTTTAACAAGTCAGTTTTGAGTACTCGAATACTCGAACGGTTTTTTGGTGAATTGGTTTTTTAATGAGTCGGTTTTTAACCCGGTGTTTTTAACCATGAGCCGTTTTTTTTAATGATCCGGTTGACCGCTAGGCTAGGAAAACCGGTTTTCATCAAAACGTAAAACCGGTCTTGAAATCTTAGGACCGAACAGCTCTACTAAGCATGACCCGGATTACATAAATTGCATTAGTCTGGTTATTTCATAGATCCCTCGTTCACAGAACACTTCCACAAAAATGTATACAGAATTTTCTTGCGTGCGTATAACTCAATGTGAATGAAAAGTAACTGCGAAACGTAATATACACGCGTATATATCCTTTTAAAGAGAATACTGAAATCAAAAGTATGTACCTGATTAATGTGTGTGTGTGTGGGTGCGCACTTATAAGAAAAACTCATGGCTTGAGGAGAGCACCACCAGCAGACGTAATGCTTTCAAAAAAAAAAAAAAATAAAGGACCTGCATGTCGTACTAACTTGCTTGTTCGAAATTGGATGGACAGATGTACATACATATGTGTATATGTAAACACATACATTATTATATATTTATAAGAGGAGCTACTACGTGCTTTCCCAACGTAATATAATTCATTAAGTAAGGTCTTTTGAAAATTGCCAGACTTTCGAGTCATTTGTGGCATTGTTGAAAATTTAATTAAAGAAATTATGAGACTTGATATATTTGTTCAATGAAAATTAAATTGAAAGGATTTTTTTGTGGTTTGTTGATTAAACTTATTGATTTTGTTCTAATTTACCGAGTTGAAGATAAAGGTTGTGAGCTGAAGAGCCTGGATTCTTATGATTTCATTAATTAAAGTGAATGACTCTCATTCAAAGGTAGCAACATGATTCTAGAAGTAGAATCAATAATGAAAACCACTTTTCAAATATGTAAATATTAAATATGATTCAATAGAAGCAGTTACTTTCCAGGTATGCATATTTGCTGTTATTCAATATAAAGAGCAGGAAGATGTAGTCTAGCTTTGTGAAAGAACTCGTTTTCAAAACATGAATAAAACTAAAATTCTATTATGAACATAAACTGTCATAATAATTTCTTGGTAGGGTTAAATAACGTCAGGTTGTCAGTATAAAACAGATTATGTAGCTACTCTTTACACACACGAGTGAAAATAATTTCGAAATAAACGATCCCGATCAAGAAAACCGATTAAAATAACTCACTTTCTCTCTATCTCTTTCCCTTATTCTGTGTGTTCTTTTTGTTTTTTTTAAATATAATACGAAATTATTATTATTTACTTATTTTAAACATTACGACGATCATGAGCAAACAATAAACGATCATAGCATAAAGACATTACCAAAACACTAACAACACAGAATAAATTAAGTAGCGATGATCTTAATATTGATAAATAATTATTGTTGAAGTTGTTGTTTATATTATTAGCGGATGATACGAAACCAGATGTGTATAATAATGTTCCCAGATTATTATTAGACGAATCGAACTCACCTCGAGCGGTACGCATTAATATACTGGCGGGCGTTGAATAGCCAATTGAATTGTGTGCACGCAATTCAATGCGATAGTAGGTGTTTGGTGATAATTTGGCCATTTCCAGGCTGGTTATATCGATAATTTCTTTGGTAAGGCAGGCACTCTCCAGTTCGTTCCATTCACCGTTGACCTTTTCACCCTGTAACGACATAAAGATGGATAATGATAGGAATTGTCATCATTTTATTGTACTCTCAAAATATTAGGATACTTCTAATCAAATCCTACACAAAAATGAAATGGATGATTCTTAAATCAACAAAATTAGTGGCGCATAGCGCTATTCCATGTGGTTTAGCTGACGTTTCGTTGGCATAAACCACTTTCGGACGATGCACGTTGCCAGCATGTACCTCCTGTTCCCATTTCGCCGCCTACCTGACAAATCGGGAGATGTTGTGGCTTATTATTACGCCCCGCACCACAGGGGGAAGACAACACAAACAACCATGGCCCCGAACGCCGTGGACGCAACTTGAACCCGTAATGCTTCTATGCACTGAGCTACCGGTCGACGCCGGACAATGATCACGATCAGTGATAATTTCTTCGAAAGTTTCGACGACCTTGATCAAGGCCTTAATAGCCAATATTCAGCGCTTCGTTGGTGAGACAGAAACCCAAATGCTTGAAATGGTAACCCAAATTAGGATCGACAGGATGCGTTTCCCCCAAAACTGTCGAGGAGGTCATATTCCTAAATCTTAATTTAAGTTCAACTCCCGTCGTTATTAATTAAAAAAAAAGTTCAATAGCTCTAAAACAAATCACCACCTCTACTTACCGGACAGAATTTCACTTGATAGTGATCAATTGGTTCTCCATTATCATTCGGAACATTCCATCGCAATTCGAAATGATCGGAATACGGTGAAATGACAATTTTCTCTGTGCCTTCATCACTTTGAACGGTCGAGTGGAGCATTTTCGGTTCTTCGGGTGCCGATCGTTTCGGTGTCGATTGAACAATATTCGCACCCCACGGACCCAGTCCGACCATATTGCGAGCGGCAAAGCGGAAATTATAACCAGTTTGAGATTTCAGGCCTTCGACAATGTACGGACTATCAGGCGACCAACTACGATTAGATGCTGTCGCCCAGTCGGGATTAAACTCTGGCTTGTACTGAACACTGTATGCTATGACCGGCAGACCTCGCTCCGTTGCAGGGCCAATAATATCAAAGGTCATGGTCGTGGCGGTGACAACTCGCGGTTTTGCTGATACCACGTAGTCGGGAATGTGAGCCTCACGCAATTCCATATCATACTCGGCCTGTCCGTGAATGTTCGATGCAATGCACTTATAGACGGAATAGTATCGTCGATCGACTGGCGTTACGATAAGGTCACTTCGTGGTCCGGTACCTACAATGACAAGATTTTTGTCGAATTGATCCTTGATCGGGCGACCGTTCCATCGCCATTCGATAGTGGCATTTGGTATGCCCATGGCCAAACAGCTCAGATTCGCCTTCTTCTCTTGCCACGTGAATACGGGCGGCAACTCTTTCATATGATCAAAGTTGGGCGGGAATTCGACGGCAATGTGACCGGTTTTGAATGCAGTATCTCCCTTATTGCGTGCTATGCACTGGTACAGTCCATCGTCGCTTCGCATCAAATTCGAAATTCTCAATGTACCCGATGATTCCCCACGATCATTGTCTCCATTTTGTTCCAGGAATATTCTATCATCGTCTGGTTGCGGACCGGGAACGAATTCCTCCTCTGTGCCCCATCGGCGGAAAGTGATTTCGGGTGCCGGACGACCGTTAGCACGACATGTAATTGCACCCTCCCTTTTCACAGCACTCGTAATATTGTACAATTCGAAAATCTTTGGTTTGACTAGTACGTTCAATTTCGTTCGTGACTCGGCAACGCCCGCAGCATTTTTGGCGAGACATGTATATGTACCGTAGTCCTCTTGTGTTACTCGTGTAATCGTCAACAATCCTGTTTGTGGATTAACTAAAAATCGATCAGCCGTTGCGACATTTTGTTGTGTTTGATCCTTGATCCATGTGAATTCCGGAACAGGCTTTCCGGTTGCATTACAATAGGTCGAGAATGATTGCTCATCGATGGCTTCAAGTTGTGTGGGCAGAGGACTCACGACAGGTTTGATGTAAACTTCGAGACGGATGTTTCGTTCGGACAGTTCACCGGTTTGAATGACGAATGCACGACACGTGTAGATTCCATCGTCGGATTCCTTAACGCCGCGAATTAACAGGCCCGAGGGTTCGACTACGTATCGTCCTCCGGATTTAATCTATACAAAAATAGAAAGAAATTGTCTTATAAGTCAAATATCCATCATGAAAAATAGAATGCAATACTCACAGAATCACCATTTCTCAACCAGTCAACAGTGGGTGGGGGACTTGCGTTCACTTCACAGCGTACTGTGTAATCGGTTCCCATGGTGGGATACTGGCTTTCGGGTGCATCCATCCATGTGATGGCCACTGAAAGAAGAGCTGTTATTAATATTGTGTCTTCTTTTTATGGAAAAGCAACAATAAGTCTTCAATCAAGCAAATATTATGAATGTTTCTAATAATCGCAAGAACGTCTGAAATAAACTCAACAACTTCTCTAGCTAGCCACCAAGAACTTCTACGTAATGAATGTTTTAGTGAATGCGAAAATCTACGAGTATATTGCGAAGTTTTCCAATAATAGCAAATATTCGTATTCTGAGAAAAAATAATATCTCCAAATGAATGTCTGTGTCCGCAGGGACAGAAACTTTGATCATCAGCAGGACAGTTCGATGAGTCTATTGCGAGAGTAGTGAAAATGGGAAAATGGGAATATAAGAAACTCTGATTTGACGATTATTAGAAATTATAGAGAGAAGTTTATGTTTATCTTATTACATATTGGGTTTTAGTCTTCTGTGAAACGAGAAATTCAGTTCATGGGCAGTATCCAATGGGCCCATTTGACCCGAAAATATATAAAAAAAAATGTCTCATCAGCCTATAAAGTCGCCTTTGCAGTATGCGTGTAGAAGAAAACCTGTACCACTTGTCTGTGAAGACGGATCTCCCTCTCCGTTGCTCAGCTTTAACTGCATTACGGGCGAATGTTCGACATCTTGCGGAATTGGCTGGACAATAAAACTTGAGGTATTTTTACTCCATATCTTTTCATAACCGCCACTGAGGAGGGAGGAATCAGCAATAACACGCACATTACGGTAGACCTCGCGCAGAGTCAATAGCCTCATTCTCTTAGAAAGACTCAATCAATTAATCACCACCTTCGTCAGCGTCGTTAAAAAATTCCTACAAATCTCAGATTGTGTTCAGACTAAATTTTGTGTCACGCCAAGATCATCATGCAACGTTTAGGTTGTCACTCTCCAGGTAAAACAATACGATAGATTGGAAAATAGTCCCACAAAGTATATGACCACCATAAATAATAATATAAAGGACATAAAGGATGTACAGAGCATAAGGTCATAAAGGACCCAAAGGACATAAAAGTCGTAAGGCTCATAAAGAACCCTGAAGTTCTACCCAATTTTCCAACATCAGCAGCAATATTGGCAGACAAAAAGGACAGAATTCGCAACACCAACCCAGACGATCCTAGATTTAAGGAGCTCAACGCCGAAATATATAGTCAAGTCACCGAGCATAGAAGGGCCAAATAGAATAATCACCTTAAACTGTAAGTTAAAATCTGGCATCAGTAGACTTTGGGCGACTGTCCGGGCCCTCACTAATCCCACTGACCAACGAGGGAATGTTGGTATCCACTTTGGGAACAACATGATTAGTGACCCTACACAATGCGCTTGAATCTTTAATAGACAATTTGTCGAGCACCCGCCAGCCGAATCTAAGCGTAAAATTCGTAGGAAAATTCATAATGAAACCATCGCCCAAACGTATCAGTTCTCTTCTGACGAAGTCGCAGCCACCATCCGGAAGACCAAGAGAAGCATTAGGTCCCGATGGATTGTACATGATCATGCTTAAAAACCTTGACATGCTAGCATTGGAGTATCTAACGTCTACTCTCAATCTATCAGTCGTGACGTCAGTAATTTCCGAAGTGTAGAAGAAAGAAAGGGTAGTCCCTATCTTGAAACCCGGGAAAAAAGCAACCCAAAGCATTCATATCGGCCTATCACCCTACTTTCGCCGGTTGATTGCTTGAAATGCTACTCGTACTTAAGCTTAGCCCATTTGGAATTAGCCGGCCATCAACACGGCTTCGGGTGTATGCACAGCACCACGATGGCATTGGAAGCCATATCATCGCAAATTTAGAATGACCTTAACAAATCCCGTCCATGTCATCGAACAATTCTGGTGGCCCCTGACTTATTAAAAGCCTTTGATTCTGTCAACCACTCGTCACTGCTATCGGACATCTGCTGTAGTACGATTCCAGCTCAATTCTCAATTTACCACCAAATGGATCACAAACTACCTTGCTGGCAGACAGTCGTTCATAGAGTTCAGAAATAAAAAGTCCTAGCTCAGAAGAGCTAAACAGGGCGTTTCGCAGGGAGGAGTTTTATCACCGACCCTATTTAATCTCTATCTGTCTAGGCTCCCAACGCCACCTAAAGGACTCCAAATTATCAGCAATGCGGACGATTGTTCTATTCTGGCTATGGGTAATGATATTGAACACATGTGCAACTTAATCAACCAAAAAAATTCCCCATCATAATTTTTTTTTTGTAGAAATTTCCCATTTTTGTGTATTGATTTATTTTGGAAAATAAAAAACGTAAAAAGAACGTACGTGTCCTTTATGTCATTCCTGACCTGTGCATACCTTTATGTTTTCCTGTCCTTCACGTCGTTTATTACCTTTATGTCCTTCATTTCCTTTGGGCTTTTCGGTTTTGTTGTTTATATCCTTAACCTAGAAGTGATCAATGCTTTCATGTCCTACACATTGCTTATATTTAAGTCCTTTTTATCCTGTATGTCCTTTACGTCCTTTTTATTCTATAGGTTTTTATTGTCTTTTATAAAGTTTATGTCCTTATGGAACAATTGAATTTTTCATTTGCAATTTACCGACTTCGACTATATTATACTATATACTTTCATGAACATAAATTGTTTTGCTCCTTTCTGCGCTTTTTGATACCAAATATGCTGGCCTATATCCCTAATAAAACAACAAAGAGTGTGGATATAAGGAAGACACACCTACTCCTTCTCATAATAACAAGAATACCCAACGACCATTCACTGGTCCTGCTGAACCACAGCCTGGTACCAGTTGAGTGTGCAGACTAAATAATGCCGCGCTTAGCACTTCAACCTCATCGCCCTAGAGGTCCCCATGGAGATGGAGCCTATCTATTTTAGCTTCGACAGGGAACTTGGATCCAGCGTGGACTCAGATGATAAGGCAAAAGGCAGTCCTTTAATCCGACTAATGACGTGGTCCAAATAAACCTCCATTATGCCAAAAATACTTCGTATATTTTAACATCTAGATTTGTCACAGAGGACATGGGGTGGCCCTCATTTAAGAGCCATGGTAGGTCAATGGAGTAATCAACGGTCACCCGGCCAAGAGCCTGTATTATGTTAAGGAATAGCATCAATACCAGCGGCGAGATAGTGACAGTCGCCATTAACCCGACCAATAGTACTAATAAACCTGGACTTGTCATCGTATCGGTTTACCTACCCGGGAACAATGAAATGCCATCAGCGGGAAAAACACCATCCCTACAGATCGGATGCGATGCCAACGCTCACCACACTATTTGGTGAGGTACCGACACGAACAGTCGAGGTGAACAACTACTTAAACTTATTAAAAGTCTAGACCTTAACATTTTCAACAAAGGCAATTATCCAACTTTTGTCACTAGGATCAGGCGTGAGGTACTTGTTTCCGACCTATGATAAGCACTGCTTTCAGCGACGCTCTAAACGTTTATCGCAGCTCCAACATACACAGCTCTATGTAAAAGCACGAATCCATGTCCGTCGCTTCGCTATCAGCGTTGCTCTTTTCGTTTGTCGAAGCTCCACATAACCGCACCTAATGTATCGGCGTAGATCTTATCGTCTTAAGAGGAAAACTCTCCCCTGATAAACTCAAATGATTCCAGAGGAGTCCCGCAATGGAACTCCGAATTCCCTGCGTTACGAAAGAGCACTAAAAGGCTTCAATAGAGCGAAGCGTACTGGTGAGTACACGAAAGTGTACGAATGCCTTAGAATCGCATTTGGACAAAATTCTGCGATGGTGTGGATAGTACTAATACTGCTGCTAGACTTCATCGTGTTCTGACTAAAAAATAGTACCAATCAAGTCAACACTCTGCAAAGAAAGAATGGCAGTTTCACAGAAGATGCCGAGAGCCCAGGCAAATTTCTTCTGAATACACATTTTCCTAGGTGCAAGACTGTAAGAGAACTGTTTAGCTGCTCAGTTGACCCGGGGCGGGGGTGTGTCACAAAGCGAATCGCCTAGACCGGAGTACCGCTAAGGATATCTTTACTTAAAATATAATAAAGTTAAATGGGCCATTGATTCCTTCGACCCGAACGTACCAATTAAAAAAAAAAGTTTGAGTATAACTTTACAAGTTTCCCAAAAGTCATTAGGGCGATCTTAATCTAACCAACCGTACCAAAACCCATTTGGTAAACTTATCATCAAACGCGACCTAACTATCGCACTAACTTGATTCCCATTCTTCCGAACTACGAATTCGAAATAGATAATTAGCTGTGAAGTACTTCCCACATTTGTAAGTTTCATTAACAGTTAATCCAACTTTACCATTGTCGCTTCAATCCAAAGACCTTCTCACGTCGGTTTACACGCGCTGATCTGATCTCATAAAAAATAGGTATCAAACTTTCTATCTTACTGCTCACCGAATTAAGAAAGGCTAACTGAAAATTACGACTAAAGTACAAAATCGAAAACTTGTAATTCTCACTTTGCTAGAAGTACTACTCGAAAAAGATGTAGGTACTTACCATAAGTTTCAATTTTCACACTGACTTCCAGCTGTTGAGTGGCTGCATAAGATGCTGAGCAATAGTAGGTTCCGGCCATTGGTTCCTCCAGGGATGGGATAATCAGCGCTAAGCTTTGATCGCCCGGCAACGTTTCAGTGTACATCGCTGGTGGTGCTTGTCCAGTGCTGATATTGAAAGTGCAAGACAAGACGAAATAGAAAAAAGATATGTTATTAACATTAGATATATAGATAGATGAAGAAAAGTACTGAGTACGTGAAAGTCTGTGAATGGAAAATTATGTCTATTAAAAAAAATGAAAAGAAAAACAGGGAAAACATCAAAACTCTTGTTAGCTAGAGAAATTCTCTTTTTTCAATTAAAGTATATTTTTATATCTATGTAACTTTAATTCAGAGTCAGAGAGTTGATGGGCGCTGAGAGGGAAAAACGCATTACAACAGCTAAAATCATGGATTAGGTCTATAACACTAGCGCCAAATGGAAAACGAGCGATAATGCAGTCATGTTCTCCACAGGATGAATGGAGTCAAGAAAGTATTATGGCGGATGTCTTAGGAAGTTATTTACTGCTGCATGTATTTTAATATAATTTTTTTAGTCACCAAACTCATTAGCAGGCTAGGTAATGGGTTTTTCATGAGCACACCTTTATGAGAGAGTTGGCTATAATATCAAGAACGGATGATTGGATGTGAGTTAATATTAAAGTATACGTGATATGAGAAGCAAACGGTTATAATTGCATTGTGAAAAAGAAATCTTAGTGCCTACAATCACACGGTGAAATGCTATGGTTTGGTCTAATTCTTATAATTTAATTCAGTGATAAATTCGGTGAACGTAAAACAGATTTAGAAGATTACTGCATTTTTTGGCTCAGCATGATGTACTGGTCGGATTTTTTTTAGAGTGAAATTGTTTAGTATTTCAGGAGCTCTCACTAGGGCATTTGTCTAGGCAAAACTGTAAAACAGAATTTGGAGTAAAGTTTACTATTTAGATAGGAGAGCTCGGATAGTGTAGCGATTAGCGCAACTGACTTCTCATCGCTGAACATTTGGTTCAAAATTAACTGATGACAGTCGTTTCTTTCTTACAGTAGTTTTACTCGATTGCTGAAATGAGTACCCTAATCAAAATGAATCGACAATTTACGCCACATGGTGTGGGGCAGTAGCGATGACAATGACAGAATTAAATACCTTCTAAACTTTCCTCATGTGCCCAGTCTGTCTTTTACACACAATGGGTAAAATGCTGGAAAGCGTGATCTACAATAAACTGCGGTGCAGTGGCTTGGCAGTAGGTGGATTAAGTCAAGGTAAATATTGCGCGGTGGTGACACTAGATGTGGAAAATGCCTTTAACTCTGTGGACTTTCATAGGTCACTTCTGTCCTCGAGACCACCTCACAACAATTCGTATCGTTTCGAATGCAAGCTGTGGTTTTTTGAGACCGACGACGAAACCCCATAGAACACATCCTCTGCGAATGTGAAGCTCTTTTGATTGCCGTCGAACAGAATGTTTCGGCGTTGCATAGCCTATGGTCGAGGACGTAGCTTCGATCAAAGTCGGCCATCTCAGTCGAAACTGCAGTTGCTAGCATGCACCGCCGTTTTTATACTGACAAGCTCGGAGCACTGTGGGAGTTCTATTAGTGCCCAAAGGCAGTTTTTGATCGCGCCGAGATTTGAACTCCGAGCTCTAGATTAGTATCGTAGAGCGGTGACCGAACGACCACGGCCACCGAGCGCGACTCCCCGATGATCAACGTGGGTGTTTCTGAATATATGGCCAACCATATCAAAAGCTAATATATGAAATAGACGATGGACCCAAGGAGTACAATATCTCAGCTGATGACACTCAAGGCTTTGTGCTTGGTTCTTTTATGTGGAACATTATGTACAATGGTGTTGAATGGTGTTCTAGAGCTTTGTCTACCCAAGGAAGCAATGAAGCGAGGATTTATTTAGCACAATGGCACAGTAGAGCGCAATGCCCACCTTTAGGTTCAGTAGCCTGTATGTTCTCCTATTCTAAAATAACTCAGTAGAGTGCTCGCTAACAACACTTCTGCGTTTGTATCTTGATCTAGGAAACGAGGAAGACTTCATGCTTACTGTACTATAATTTGCCTGATTCAAAATGTCAATTTATCCTCGACAATTTTCGCAGATGTAACGTAGTTTAGATCTATTCACTTACAAACGCCGTACGTTGGTAATTATATTCAAAGTTACCGAAGGGAATCACAATAACTGTTTCACCATAAACTATATTATAAACTCACTATACACGACTTATTACTTTATTATGTGTCTAATTTAAAGAACTGATTTGTATTACAAATTACATGTGAGAAGCGTACGTTATATGGGCAATCCAATTACGTAAATTTTACCTAAAGAGTTTTACATAACCTAAATTGATTTATGTGGACCCGTATACGGACGATACTTTTGTTGCTACATATGCCTTACGCACGTTCATGGTGATAGCGAGAAGGTGGTGTAAGATTAAGATTAAGTACGGGGCGGTAGGCCCGCAGGGCCAACAAGCACTACGACCGTAGGGTCTATTGCTATGCTATAGCCATGAAGATCTAGTGTTGACGATCGAGTTCACAAATCTGCTCAGGTGCGTAAGTCCGAATGGGGCAATCGCTTCCGCTTCAGGGAAGGCCTCAACTATACTTTCCAAGCGGCGACGAACGAGTGCCTCACACTCGGTAGAGTGTGCTGAGAGGTCTCATAATCCCTTTCGAAGAAACGACAATTGGTGTTAGCGACAATACCCATTCTGTGCAAGTGACTCCTCAGGGTCGAGTGACCTGAAAGGAGATCGCAAATTTATCTCACCCTGTTTCTGCCGAAGCCCAGCAATAATTGCAGGGATCGCTTGCGTGAATAACCGGAAATAAACAATTTCAATTGTCCAAGGCCAGGGAGGTTTTACCAGTGGTTTCTAAATGTTCCAATACTCTTATTTGTCGTTTCACCCTACATAGAGGGATACCGCAGAAGGGTTCGTCTCTGTTAATGAGCTTGAAGAAGCTTTCCTAGTTAGCAATTGGTTACGCGAAATGCCGACTCGTACAGTTACCCAATATATCGTAACCTAATTAGCAGTGCTAATTATTCGCAAAGCCTCATAGCAGTTCAGCACCAGTTTCGATGTGAAGGAGAAGTTGCTTAGTGCCTTAACGGCAGTTTGACTATCAGTGAAAATTGCAATACTAGTTACTATCACAGTATCCGACTTCTAGGCATAAGCACGCACATATCTCAATTGGATGAACTTCAGCTTGGAAACCCGTAGGGTACTTTCCCAGAGGAAAAGTGAGGGGCCTACGATAAACGCCCCTGTGTCTTCTTAATTTAACAATGTTATTACAATACACTCAACCCTTCCAAGTGCTTCATATTCCATTTTTCGTGGAAAGTGGAAAACGCGACTTGAATAAAAAATACACTTGATATAACATGTGTAGTCCGGATGGCGTAATGGTTAGCACGTTCACCTTCCACGCACTGGGCCCGGTTCGATTCCTACTGAATGCGGTAGTTTTCGATAAAAAATGGGATTTATGTGTCGGACTATGAGCCCACTCAGCTGTTAAATGAGTACCCATTTATGGGGTAAATAACTCGGTTGAGCGTGTTGCTGATTACACACCTCTGCACAAGACCGTTACGATCTAGAAAATGAGATGACACTGATTTTTCTCGGACTGTTGCGCCAGTTATTTATTTATTTATAAGAAGCATCCAATCAGCTTGACCGAGGTTTCCTTTCGATTTTTTTGAAAGTTCGAATTGTTTTTGGAGACTTGAGGACAAAAATTAAAAAAATTAAAAATTTGGTTGGCAAAGATCCAACCAAATTTGTAGCTGAAAAACTATTTTTTTCGTCAAAATAACGGATTTTTCATTATTCCCGAAGTTGTTGGCATAGCTATTGTTGTTTGTTACGGGGTGCCGCCAAAAAAATGTCCGTGGAATATTTTTTTTTAACAGAAAACTGAATTCTTATCGAGCCTGTTGATAATTTTTTCGGGTTTTCCACAATATCTGCCAGAACATGAGTCATACTGAGAAAGTAATCTGCCTTTTCTAATGTAAATGAAATTTTCTAAAGTTGATAGATTCTTTTTTAACTTTAAACTCAGATAAGAGGAACGCTCATAACCTCAAAGTGGCATAGCAAAACTTCTCAAAAATGGACTTTGGAAAAAATGCAGGCATTGCTAAGTATCTGCTAAAATTAAAATTGTTCGTTTTGGCGATGGTTTTCCAAATTAAATAGATTAAACGCAATTTTAGCAAGTTCTGCAGAAAAATAGCTCATTGGAGAAAAAAACTAGTGAAACATGCAAAATGCCGTTATTTAGTAAATAAAAAAGGTTTCCCAGCCAGCACACTGAAAATATTAATGTACAAAGCCATTTTCAACCTAGAGAATCGGGCTATATGCTGCTTTGGTGTCAGTGTAATGTACATATATCGCTAATTTTGAATAATACATATACGGCCGCCCTTATCAACATTTCTGGTATCAAATGACTGAACCCCCTCCGAAACAAAATTCTGCCTACGTGAGTCTGTAACTCTTATTAGGAAACGTGCTACAAAATAAAATAACTTTCGGAAAGTGCGCCATTTAATTATCATAAAATTCTCATTAAACTCAAGAGTAGAACTCTTCATGCTCTGTAAGAGTCTTAAAGGAGAAAAATTGTTAGTTGGGTAGTCCGGACTAGCCTGGATAGATATCGCACCAGATGTCGCTTGCATCGCTAAAATGGCAAAATTATTAGGAAGGAGTAGACACTTCGTAATTTAATTTGACGTTCGATGTCAATTTTATTCTTGAGCATACTAGATCGTAAATATTTTTCTAGACATGTTTTCAATTTCAAATCTCGCGAACAAAGCAAAAAATGAGGTCAAATAAAATGACTCTAGGAATCACTTTTGACACTTAAACCCGGAATGTTTTTTTTTTGCATGACGGCTTAGTCTGTAATAAACTATAATACAAAAGAACGCGCCTAATGTTTTCTTATCGGTGTCGCATCACTAACTCCAACATACTCTCAATCTACTAAACCGCCCCAACTATTCCCTAAAATTTACTTCCTCGCTCATGTTTTTAAATTACTCTCTCTGCAAGAAATGAGTACCACCACTACGATCAGAAGCATGAACAAATGACCGCATAGTCTGGCCATAGAGTACTCGTACTTGGAGGGCACGATTGACATCAACATTTTTCGTATCGGATGAGCCGTTCGGTCACTGAATCGGATCCTAACGCACCGAAACAGCTCGATATTGTTTTCGTAGCTCAAAAAAACCCACCAATTCAAACCACTAAGTTTCTTCTTCTTGGCGCATCCAGTATAACCATGAGCTGTGCGAACTGTACAGTGAGCTGATAGTTTCTAGGTTCATCAGCTACAACGACTTCAATGGGCACGAATATTGAAAGAATGCATCAGCGGAACAAGGATGAAGACCGAGAGCTCTGTGCGAAGACTCTGTGGATGTTGACGTGGAACATTGTCTTTCCGAAAGATTTGTAGATTTTTACTGCCATTCTTTCTACAGAGAATGGAATTAAATTCCAAAAATATTTTCCGAATGTCGAACAATATTTTTTTGATAAACGAAATTAAATTTGTACATAGTATTAAAATATTTTTATAGAGTTGAAGTGACTATCAATCTAGCCTGTGGATAAATGTGCTGAGAGAAATCTTTTGATGATGTGTATGGATACTATTAATTTGTGTATTTGCAAGATAACAGCCCCAATGTGCATTTGGGCAAAAATGATGTCCTATCCTTATTACTTATCTCACTAGGGTGAAATTGGAATTAATGAACACTCTTATTAGTAAAATGAGAGGAGAACCTATGAGGATTACTATTGTATAATACATGTGTGCAGTATCATTATGACAGATCTAATATCACTAATTCAATCCCACACAAGCAGAAAACTTGCATTTTAAGGCTAGTTACATTTGCATTTATTTATCTCACGTCCTATAGTGGAATATGTGTATTTATGCGTATTTTTTTTTGTACTGCGATGCAGGTTAATTGGGGGTTATCCGGGTTAATTTACACACATTGCACAAACAATAAGGGTATGTTGTTTGTGTAATGTGTGTAAGTTAACCCGGAAAACCCCCAATTAACCTGCACCGATGTACAAAAAAATACGCATTATGTTATCATAAAAAATAAAAAAAATAAATAGATAAAAAAACATCAAATATCTACACAAAATCGCACGTAGATATCTTCAATCAAATCATGTCTGTACAATTTAAAAGAAAGTAAACAACGCATAATAAAATTCGTTTTAACGACATAAAAATCAAAATAAATCATATATAAGCGATAAACTAATATTTTACATTTTTTTTATTAGAATTAACTCGGGTAAACGATCAAAATGCATAGTCAACCACTAAAGTGTGTCACATCCAATAGACTTACGTAGTTGGCAACCTACGACCTTTGCTATCGTAGAGCGGATAATATAGTCTGTTCCTGATAATATAATAGATACATAGAAATAAATTGGATCTCTTAGATCTTTCTTTCAAGTAAATATTTTATTTTATAAAAAGGATTATCAAGATTGGCGATATTCGTAACGTAAAGCGAACGAATATAATGCAAATGGAGAAGGTGTAGTTGTATGAGAATTTCTTAATCATTTTTTCTAGCCAATGTTAACGCTAAAAATGTTCTAGCCATAATTGTGTTAGTTGTCATATTTTAACCGACTGCTAACCTAAGAAGGATGTTGTTTTTTTGGCCACCAGGGGAGGATAATTTGTATGTCTTGGAAAAAGGATGAAAAATATAAAAATTTGGAATAATTTATATAAAAAAGCAAGTATAGTATATCCCAGATGCCAGAGCTGGCGAGACTTACATCAAAAAGACGGAACAGTTGACATAGTTAAGAGAAAGACCATATCCTTCCCAAATTTTTCAATAAATCCCACCCCCCTGGCTGGAAAACTTTGATGAGTATGTTCTATTAGCGTTACTTACGTTTTTGGCAGAACAACCATATTTGTGTTATCGCGCCATTGTAAGTCGGTCACTAGTGCTGTATCATCCACGTCTGGACGACATGTTAGCATCAGCGATTTACCCACAGGCTTTCGTTGTATCGACTGCACTGGCAGAATTTCAAGTCGAGGCTCTTTTGTTTGGCACTGTACAAATCCTGGAAAAGAAATGAGAATAAAAAAAAATATTTAAATTTGTTTTGATTTTAAAAATTTTGTTTGGTTGGTTTGCAAAAATTTAAGACTAACCAATGGAATTGAGTATCTATTATTGTACATTTGAAATTGCAAGATATTCCCATACACAAAAAAAAATCAGAAAAGCATTATCGGCGTAATATAATCCAAAAATCCAGGCATATAGTATACTACAAAACCCTAAAAAACATCCTGAAAGGGATCATCCGCAATTTTAACTACAATCTAATCACATCAAAGTGTTTTCGATCACGCTGGGTGACCAAGTTGACGCTCTCGGTGGCCGTGTTTGTTCGGTCACAGCTCTACGATCTACAGAATGGAGGTTCGACCCTCGGTGTGAATAAAAACTGCTTGATACTAATAGAACTCCCACTGCGCTCCGAGCTTGTCAGAATGAAAACAGGGTGGATAATAGGTGCATGCTAGCCACTGCACATCCGGAAAATAGATATGTTATCGGAACGTCAACAAGAAATGCATGAGATGTTGACACGTCCATGCCCCTGGAGGGTTCAAGGCAATTAACAACATAACATAGTGTCTCCGCTGGCCTTTTCCGCCAAATCTTAGCACTCCAAAATAATATCCATGAACTTGTTTATGTAGCAATCTAGACAAGCAAATACCCACCCCATTTTGTTGCTCAAGCTTTGTAGCAATACACACGCCCGCCCCCGCCCACATGATGTAATATTTTAAAAGGTCATTTTGTCAACACTATACTCGTACATACTTTCACCACTTAGCGGATACATCAATTTAACGGTGGAACTTCATCATGGTCAATGGACGCCCAGAGTTAAGTTGACTCAACCGCGCAAACAAACACACATCATTCTTTTCATCAGACATTAAAGCTCATTAATAAAGAACTCACAATGAATGAATGACTCGGCGCTTGATTAATTTCGAAGGGAAGAAGAATCACCCTTACGTATAGATATACTCGTAGATGAACGCTCGAAATAATCCAAAAGTTTTCGTTTATTAGTTTGAAGTAAAGAGAGGTAAAAAATAGAATTTAGCCGAAATAAGGAAAATCTTTGAAACACGGATAGGTTTTTAGGCTGAATAGAAAGATTTCTCTGCATATTCTCAATTCTAAGTTGGTACATATGTACATCGAATTAACATATTTCGACGCGAAATAACAACGTCTGGATCATTGCTCCACATTATTTTGGTCGAGTGACCGCGTCGTCCAATTTCGGAAACCCAGCAGTTGTTCGGCGTCAGCATTTACTGAGTCTCCCCAACGAGCTCTCGGTCTTTCTCGGAGCCTTGCTCCGCTGATGCGTTCTTTCAATATTTGTTTAGACATGCGGTCACCGTCCATTCATATTGTAACTACTACTACTACAACGACTTCAATGGGCAAAGTGAAGTCGTTGTAGTGTGACGATTCTCGAAACTTCCAGCTCATTGTATAATTCGTACAGCTCATTATTGCACCGAATGCGCCACCCATTTCGATCACAAACTGTCCCGAAAATTTGTCGACGAACCTTTCAAATGTGCTTAGCATGTTTTCGGAGGCTTGAGTTAGGATCAGGTTTTGCAACCATAGCATACATAGCACAGGTTGTATGATGGTATTGTATTTGCGGAGCTTCGTATTCCTGTACTTTCGATTTCATTATTGAAAGCGCTGAGAAAAAAAAATCTTATTTGATAGCTGTATCTGTCGCTGAATTCGGCTGTTTCACTGGCGTCATTTTGACAAGTTGTCAAACCCATGATGTTTGGCTGTGCTGGAGTTATTCTTCTTGATTACCGCATTATTTTTGTATTATCCTATTTTAGATTATTATTAAGATTATGTAGTAGTTCTTCAGCGGCAGGCAGGTTTCGAAAGATGATGTTACTAGCCGTGTTCGAGACAAACGGACAGACATCAAGAATGAATCGATCGGCCTGGATCTGTGACTAGCGATTTAAAAAAGCCACCATACAGATAATTCGCTGCGTGGTGGGAGCGAATTGTGGGCTCAGTATAAATAGATATAGAGGCAAATTGTCGAGAGAAAGTTGACGTTCAACCAATTCACTTTCAACTCTGATCCAGATGTGATCCTATATGAGACCTGGATCAAAGGCCGATCAGTAGTTTTGTATGAAAATTGATCTTGTCCGAATGAATCGAGCAGGACTAATGCCGTCTGCGCATGCTATCAATTGGGTCGACTTGAAGAGTAGTGTGTCTCTGGTGTCCATAAGCATCACCCGGATGGCGTATTCAAGTGCTAGATATGGACACCACTCATAACCGGACACCTCTTCTAAGTGGACAAATTTTGAAGTCCCAAACATTTTATGCATGTTTTCAACAAAGGGCGACCGGTAGACCAGTGCGTAGAGGCGTCATTATCATGTCTGACTACAGTAGTTACGGGTTCAAGTTCCGTCCACGTTTATGTTCTCTTCGCCCTGTGATGCGGGGCGTAATAATAAGCCACAACATCTCCCGACCTTTCGAAGTACCTGACTAAATAGGAGCAGAAGGTGCATGCTGGCAACATTGCATTGTCTAAAACTGGTTTATGCCAACTAAATGTCAGCTAAGGCACTTGGAATAGTTGATGCGCTATGGCCCATTAGGGGTTAGGGCAAATGAGTATAGTTTCAAACAAATTAGGCTTAACCGGACGCTCCTATAGTCGGAGACGGACACTCATTTTTCAGACTAACTTTTCATCGCATTTTCATGACTTTAGGCACTTTGCACACGGAGCCCGATGAGCCCACATGGCTTTTAGCATAGGATCCGAACTGACCAAATGTACAGAACTAGATCAGAGCTTTCGCACGGATGTGACCGTGAGTCGCTCACCAGTTCATGGACTCATCGACTCGCTGACATGACTTTCATGGGCTTAAATACTACTACTTTGCCTTAACCCCTAGCGGGGCATAGCGCGTCAACTACTCCTGCGCGCCACCGTACTCTGTTCTGGGCAATGGGGCGCAACTCCCCAAAAGACTTACCCAGTACCTGACACTCCTTTGCCACAGATCGACGCCATGTGATTCGAGGACCCCCTCTTGGTCGGCCTTGGTTGGAAATGGGGTTCCATTTCATGGCATGCAAAGCAATGCAGTTATCACATCACTCTTCCGCAATGTGTGACCTATCCACTGCCATTTTCGCCTGCGTATCAATTCGTCGATTGGCATCTGACCCGTACGCCGACTTAGCTCTTCATTTGATATTGTTTCGGGCCAGAAAATTCTTAAAATTCGACGAAGACATGAGTTGACGAAAACTTGCAGCTTTCTGGTAACTCCTACGGAAACTTTCCATGTACTGCTCCCATACAAAAGTACTGATAGTACCAGGGAGCGAAACAGGCCCAGCTTGGTCTTGATGCTGAGATAACTGCCCTGCCAGATTTTGGACAGCATGCCGTATGCACGTTTAGCCTGGTTGATACGACGAGCGATGTCCTGCTCCGTACCACCATTTTCGGCAACAATGCTACCCAGGTAGACGAAGTTGTCCACCTTCTCCACAGGCTGCCCATTAATATTGATGGCAATAGGTGTCGGATTTCTTTTTCGCAACGGCGGGCTAAGAACCTTGGTCTTGTTGGTATTAATCTTTAGCCCAACCTTGCTTGCCTCCCTCTCGAGATCTAACGCCATTGCGGACAGATCCATGATTTTGTGGGAGAGTAGGCATATGTCGTCAGCGTAGTCAAGATGTTGTAGATAAGATGTCAAAGTCCATTGTATTCCTCTGTCGAGTCCGGATAGGGCTGCATGCAACACATCGCCGATCACAATGAGGAATAGGATCGGTGAGAGGATGCACCCCTGCCGAACTCCACTGCGAATCTCAAAGTCCCCCGACACCTTACCTTTATGCAGAACGCGACATTTCGCGCCGTCATAGGTTGCCTTAATAATAGCCACAAGCTTCTCAGGGATGCCTCTCCTGCGCAAGGCCGCCCATATAGAATCCCGGTTCACACTATCGAAAGCCTTTTCGAAATCGATAAAAAGCAAGTGAAGCGGAGAATCGTATTCAGCGCATTGCTCGATGATGATTCGCAAGGTGTTAATGTGATCGACACAGGAGAGACCGGTTCCCAGGATAAGAGACAGTTTCGCGCGGCTCTGGTTAAAAGGAGCCCCACACCTGACTCACGGCGACTACCGGTAGCTTTACCGGAGTACAACATTACAGTGCTGCCCGTTGGAGAGATGAATTCTCCGCTGTTCCACCATCTTATCTCACTAACTCCTAAAATATTTAATTTGTACCTCAGAAATTCACTCTCTAATTGAAGAAATCGTGCGTTCTGGGGACCTTCTGATCCATTGTCCAGGAGAGTACGCACATTCCAGAATCCAATCTTTGTCATTGTACGATAGCTAAAAGTCGTAACCGTTGAGTCAGTCCTTATCCGAGGCATAGTTGACGTTTCGTTAGCATATAAAGATTTCGGATAGTGCAAGTTGCTGGCATACACATCCTGGGCTTAAATGGATTTAAATGGATTATGAGATCAAATGGATGAGCCCATGAAACGCCTGTCGTGTAAAACCTGTTTTCACTCGGTGAGGTGGTAAGTCGATGAGTCCGACTCACGGGCAGATCGTGTGAAAGCTTCCATTTAAGCCGAAGCTCTTAAGCCCGTTTTTAAGATGCCTTAGAGATTATATACGACTGATAAGTGATATTCAATAACCCAATGAGACAGCGTAATTAACGAGTGTGGCTATTTTTTGATAGCGCTAGTTTGCATCCAAAAAAATTGAAATTTTTCAACGTCACTATTTTATTTTTGCCCCCAAATACCACCAGTGAGTGCCAACCCTTGGATTAGGGTGTGATTAAAAATTTTAAATTTCGCTACAGGTCCAGTTTTTGGTTATTTAATCCTTTAAAAAATTTAAAGGTTGCCTTCAAAAATATTCACATTCTTCAATGCGAAAAATTTCCAACACCGGACGAAATTGTTGGTACTGATGGTGTCCGGTTATAAGAGCGTACACTACCTATATATACCAAATTGCAACAAGATATTATATAGTACATCGTGATCGATACTGTCGTATACTTACTCAAAACCGACAAAGATTTGACACACGTCGACGTCGGTATTTCCAGCACTTTCCCAGGATTTGCTTGACAATAAAAAGCTAGTCTAAAGCCACCTTAAAATTCACCAATAATCCGCTCAGTGTACGGTTTTATTCTATTTTCTAGAATTTTCGTCAGTATTTTGTAGGACGTACAGACTAGTGACACGCTCGGTAGCCGCCGGGTTCTCGGTCACCACTCTACAAAGCTTTATCTAGAAAACCTGGATTCGATCCTCGGCGCTTCAATAAAAACTGCCTGTGACTATTATTAGAACTTCCACAGCGCTCGAACCTCGTCAGTAAGGAGGTGCGTGCTAGGAACTGCACCATCCGAAATCTATATGCTATTGAAACTTCAACAAGGCATAGTAATGCAAAAGATGTTGACGCACTGATGCCCTGGAGGGGCAAGGCAATTAACACAAACATACAGACTAGTGAGATAGATGCGTTTGTTATTCCGGCACCGCAAGTTTTTTTCACTGCTTCTTCTTTCATGTGATGAATTATTAAATGACCACATTCATTCCATTTTCTTCAATTTGAAGAAAGGAGAAAAGGGGAGGAGGGGAAGATATAAAATATATGTGTAAATATTGCGTTACATATTTTAGACCATCCTTAGTTTCTCGATAGAGACTTACAAGTAAAGAGGGAGCAGATATCTAGAAGCCTGTATTACGATTCGCTATAAAGGATTCACTTTCTCGCAGTTAAATCCCATAGTAGCCTCCATTTTTTTGGTTTTGTGAAATTTTGTAAACTTAGCCAGAAGAATCATATTCATCCTCATGAATTAACAACAGCCGAAACTGTACGGTCGACAGACTACTGCCTTTAAACCGCTCAAAATAAACACCTCACATAGTACCAATTAATAACCACTTTTCAAAGACCAACATTTACTTTCACACAAATATAAACACAATGTTCGAAATAAAACAGGCTTTTCTACGAAAAAAAAAAATCCTTGCCGTTTGCTTGCCTATACCTCTAGTGTTTGCTAACTATCTACTCATTTCCAGAATTGTATCCTTGACGTCCTTCGCAGCCGAAGAGTATCTCCCTTGAGAAGGCACATAAAATTTCCATTCTACTCGTATTATGCAATCAAGGCCACTCGAGTGATATAGGAGTTTGGTGAATGAGTACATGTATCTTTGCTGCATTTATATTGCAATAGTTTTTTTCAGTATATGTACATACAAAGGTATTACGGTCGATAGTTTGAAGGGTAGGAATGAATGTGGTTCATTTTTTCCAGATTTACTAGTTAAAGGAAGTTTGAATAAAACCCTGACCCAAAAAGCATCTGTCTATCTGGATATATTCAAATATTTAAATTTCCTTTTCGTATTTCTGTGTTTTATAGCAGTTAGAAACAAAAATAATATGTTAATATGTTCATCCTAATTAACTCTCTTTCAGATCAATTTGACATTTCTTAATTTACTTTAACAAATCTTTTCTGAATTAAAGAAACGCCATTAGAGCTAAATAAATATGCCAGTGGCCATGTTCATTTATAGGCATTGGGAAAATATGCTAATCTATTTTGAGAAAGGGTCGTTAGTTAAGGTAAGTTCACAAGTCGCAAATAGTTGTCTAAATTTTGTTCAGGAAATTGTAATGGACGGTTTAGCGGGCATCAAAAGATACCCGTGGGGACGAAGCCATAGGTAGCATAATGAAACTGTTTTCGGAGAATACAGTTGCCAGCATGCACCTGCTGCACATCTATGGCCACGAACGTAGTCGTGGACGGGATTCGAACCCGAAACGCTGGTAGTCAAACATGAGACTGATGCCTCAACACTGCGCTACTGGTCGCCCCATACGTAAAGAATGTTTCCGTTGTTTTTCCCGGAGTTCTGTTTTGATTTGTCATATTCTCCGTAGGTATTGATCCTACAGAATTCCCACTTATGAATATCAAATATAAAGTAATCAAAATATCTACAAACCTAATTCCCATGACTTTTCCCGTGGGGGAAAGCACTTTCCCGATATTTGGCAAGATGTATTCCCCATGCAAACATTTTACATTTCATGGGAAAAAAAAAATGAAATTTTTAAAGCTCTATTTCTGGGAAAGTCATGCTCGTACGAAGCTAATTTTACAATCAAAAATTAGAAAATTTAGTGTACTTTAAAAAAGATCCCGGTAAATTTTTCTGTAATTACGGAGACATTGTGCATTGTTAGATTCTCGTATGATAATTTCATCAAAATCGAGTCTTATAATATTGTTTTTTATCTTTCATTGTGTTCATAACTAATGGGACTATGGCATTCGTCCTTGAAATTGAAGATCAACTCATTTCTAACGACTTCCTATGAATAATTTTCCCAATATTTGGCAATATTTATGACAGAAACGGAATTTTTTTTTACTACAATAAAAAAATTTTTTTTTTTTGAATATCAGTATTTTTGAAAAATATGGACGTAGGAAGCGAATTAAAAAAAATATTTCAGAAAATTTAAAGTACGTACAGTCATTTCCACAAGAGCGTATACTTTGTAACTTTTTAATGCACCATTTCTCAAAGAGTGGTGGGGGACTTTTAGTTACCTGCATTTTTCCTCTTTTTCGCATTGTATAAATTTGGTCATTCTAAGTTCAAGTAGGAGAGTGATAAGACGTCAAGTGAAATGAGTGCGATTTACAAAAAACGATTCGAAGCTGTGTTTTTAGTAAGTCATCCGAAAGGACCAAAAATGACACCTGCATCGGCCGGAAAGTACCTGAAAGTTTCGACACAGTTTGTGAATAAGTGGATAAAGCGTTTTAAAGATACTGGAAATGTAGACGATCTACCTGGTAGGGGTAAAACCCGAAGCACTTCAAAAACCCAGGATAAGGCCATCATTGATATTTTTAAGAAAAATCCGTCCGTTACTACCTTAGTGCAAAGGAAATGTTATCGAAGAAGAATATTTACGTGTCCTTGAATACGATTCGGCGGAGATTACAAGAGGAAAACATCAAAACCAGGTATGCCTTGATGAAACCATTACTTACCGATAACCAGAAGCGAAGACGTGTAGAGTGGGCTAAGGAAAACATCGATCGTGATTGGGACAACGTGATCTTTACGGATGAATCAAGTTTTTCTGTAAATACGTTCAGGAGACGAGTGTGGTCACAAAAAGGAGAAGCTGTCGTGAACCGAACCGTTAAACACCCTGTAAAGGTCCATGTTTATGGATGCTTTTCTGCACGCGGTTTCGGAAAATTAATAACGTTTACCGGAATTCTTACTGCTGAAAGGATGATCATTTTGTACAAGAAAGGATTATTGAAGTCTGCTAGGATGCTATATGGCAACGACAACACCGATTGGTTTCTACAAGAAGATAACGATCCGAAACATAGAAGCCGGTTGTGTACACGCTGGAAAGAAGAAAATAACATTCAAGTATTGATGATTGGCCTTCGCAATCGCCGGATGCCAATCCTATTGAAAATGTTTGGGGATTAATGAAGCAGAAGCTTCAAGGAAAGCAAATAAAAGGAGCAGCACAACTTATCGACAGACTACGCGGAAAAATTGGCCGAAAGTTGTCACCGAAGATGCCAGTCAATAATCAATAGTGACGGCGATTGGACCATGTATTAAATATAATTGCGAAAATGTATTTTGTATTTACTTTCAATAAAAAATAAAATTTCTTACTTGTAACATTTTGTTTTTATTTTGTGACGTATACGGTCTTGTGGAAATGACTGTATGTACTTTCAAAAATATAAAGGTGACTCTTTCTTCAGGACACATACTCAAGGAGATATTTAGCGATGTTCACATTTATTTTCCACGAAGTCCATTTCTTTGTCAATTTTGCATTGGATTTTTCTAAATTACTAACAAACAGACAGGCATCCCACATACCTTGAATTATACATAATCGAATTATTAAAAAAAGGTGCTCCTTATGACTTTCCTCGTGGGATGACCATTTTCCACGATATTGGCAAAAAATATCACCAAAAAGGAACATTTTTCACCCTTTGGGAGAAAACATTACATTTTTGAAGAGCTTTTTTTCCAAAGCTCCTGGCCATATAAAGCTTATTTTTAAGCTTTAGCAAATTTAGTGTGCTTTAAAGAAGGTAAGGACGACTTTTACTCTAGGATGTATGCTTCGGCAGATATTAAGTAAAAACCGACTAAATTGTAAAAAAAAAACTTTAACAAAACAAAACCGGAAAATGTCATTTCACCCCAAAAAAACATAAAGGTGCACTAAAAACAAAAGTGTTGTTAAGCTTTCCACATCGGCCGCTTGTATGAACCACCATTCTTGAGCTATAGTTATATCTGCATATTTTGAAAATGTCTGCCCCTGTCAATTAAATGCTAAAGAGTATTCCAAATACATACTTCAATCATTTAAATTCTCTCTCGACGTAAATCGCTGCTTAATGATTGAAATTTTAAGTAAAAGATGCATTTCACAGTGGACTCAGTTTATTCCATTAAAAAAAAATATGCTGACTTTCTCTAACGATAATAGCTTTGTAACGAAAGAAATGAACGAAATGGTCCAGCAAGGGACCAAGAGACAATGATGACAATGAAACCCACTTGAGTTTCATCTTTTCGTACTGGTGTCCTAGTATTACGAAAATTGCAAAACTGCACTTTCAAAGCTATGTTCTACTTAAGTCTCGGGCGAAATCGATTCTGAAATACTATGAGATATATGTACAAGTATGTATTTAGAGTACAACTACGTGCATAGTTACAATAGCGGGTTTATGGAGAACTATCATACTATACGCTCGTTTCGGTCATACCTTTCTCCCAAAGTCGTTGTACGAGTATTTCATTTATGGGAAGCTGGAAAAGCTGACTGAAGGAATGCATCAGAATAAAGAGGACGATAAGTACACATTCATACAGATAACCGTATCCGTTTTCCGTTTTTCGTTCTACCTTGTATCGGCAATCTGCATAAAAGCTACTGAATGGCGATTAATTTCAGATTTCGGATTTCATTTTGTATGGAAAAAGGATGTATAAATTTGGATTCAGTTTCAGAGCGGCCAAAGAGGTTTTGGAGATTAAGGATGGAAGGAGCGTAATTGACATTTAGAGACTAGAGTTTTAAAAAATATAAGCAAATTGGTTTCCGTAATGCTACTCCACTTCGGTTCTGGTTACCTCAATTGAATTGCAAATAGAGAGGTGATCTGACTACTCGTAAGAGTTTTTTGAGATACGTTTTTGAGGACAGTGACATTAGGAATCTATATTGACATTTAAATTTAGGTTATTTATGTGTGTTCCAATATGGCTAATTGGTCGCTACAAAATCTATTTGCTCAATTTCAAGGGATGTTGCAATATTTATAGAAAAATCATAGACATAATATAAAAACACAAACGAGCTAGTCTTTCCGAACTCAAGGTCTATGTGTAGACATTTGATCGCGTTGTAAATCGACGCAAAATTGAAAATATGACGAATGACATATCGAATCATGTTCTCTTGTTCCTACTTCTTCGCTTAACCATGAGTGAAATCAGTTGGCTAGAAATTGTTTGGCTAATTTCCAAAAAGGTAAGAAACAAGTAAAATTTAAGAATGGTCTGAGGATATTGCTAAAGTCCTCTTATCTAGTAGTTCATCATCAGTAAACTGATGATGAGTATCGACACTTCATACAGATGCAGAGACATCGGTACATGGATATGTCATATTGCTACCGAATGTTGTTTTGTCGAGGATTTCGACGTAAGTTATACAAAGATTCCAGTATTTCATCCATCCAGTATAATTGGATGGAATCATTCGACAGAACACGTTCCACTCATTCTATAGCGATAAAACATAACCATGTACCGACATATCTGCACGCAGTGGAGATACTCGTCATCAGCTTACTGATGATGAACTACTAGATAAGAGGGTATGCGAACTAATCTGTAGACTACTTTATCCTAAAGCTGAACCTTTCAGTTTCATTCGACGGCAATCATTTGTTTCTCCTTTGATCGCTCCATAAACAAAATTATTTGACAGCTTATTATGTTTATAGATGCGGGGCGTTGCGAGGTAGGCAATTTCCTCACGAACATTTCAGAGTTTTGTGCTTGGATTTACCACCCAAAAGATGATAACTGGGAATGAGCTAGAGATGAGTTAGCATCATCTCATTTTCTAGGTTGTGGCGGTGTATCTTGTGCAGAAGTGTGTGATCGGCAACACGTTCAACCGAGTTATTTACCCAATAACAGCTGAGTGGGCTCATAGTCCAACACATAAATCCCCTTTTTATCGCAAACTACTGCATTCAGTAGGAATCGAACCGGGGCCCAGTGCGTAGAAGGCGAACGTGATAACCGTTGCGCTATCCAGACTACTTGAATGAATTTTAGTCTGAAATATGTTGATGCGCCCATATCCCTGAAGGCAATTAAGATAGATTCGTACTGCCTAAAGCGAAAACCACTTTAGATATACAATACGTATACTATACATATAACATCCTTTGTCTCCTAATTTTTAGGCTTTTGCAATTAAGTTACCGACATCGGAGAAGTGTCTCAAGTTTAGTGAATTTATAGTGAGGAAAACTTTAAAATGATAAAAGTAAGTCCAATACCTCGCAGTTGCGTTTACACCTCAAATGTGTGCTTTTGGGGATTTTCGCGTGTCGATATTGTAGTGGGGCTTTCGCATCCAACCCATCTTTGACGCTTTTGAAACGGCGAATTCCTCAACGCATTATTGGAGCTTCTCTAGTTCGATAAAAATTAGCTGTATTAATTAGCTAGTATATACAAAAACATGATATGGAGCGAATAAGACAGTAATCCATCGCGGTATCGCCACTCCCGCCGGCGAGAAGTAGCAGTGCCTGAAGAGTTGGTGCTTCCTGCCAGCGAATGAAACCGGTGATATTTGTGAACCTTAAGCTTCGTATACATATGAACATATGCTCATAAGTGTACGGTAGGAGCATGCGTGCACGCACAATTTTATCCGCACGAACACGATCAATCGCTAGTGAATCCCCGTGCCCGCACAATTTTTTGTGCGCGCACGATTGCTCATATGTATACAAGGCTTTAGGGTCATACTCTTAAAAATAAGTTATAAGCACTATTAGATTGGTGGTATCTCCTCAAATAAGTCCAAATTTTTCATGAGAGTAAAAAAGTAAAATATCTTTCGAGGGCAACTGGAGCTTAGCTCATTCCAGTTATTTTTTTTATCGAGTATGTCTTAGAATCCCTAACTCTTGGGTTATTCTGTATCTCATTGAAGGTTATCACACATATATCCAGAGCCCCTACCTCCCCTACAAATGGAACTTAAAATAAGCGATCACTTACGACAAGATAAAGCTAGCGACTTGAAATTTTGGTTACATGATAGTAGTAGATTCAGCTGGCTGATATTGAAAATACGTTAAGTCCGACCGACCAAACCCCTACTTCCCCTACAAATGAAACTTCGAATAAGCGATAAATTCCGATAGAATGAAGCTAGAGATTTGACATTTTGCTTAAATGTTCATAGCATGATCTTATTGGTTGGTGGCAATGATGGACAAGATCTGACCCAAAGAACCTTTACCTCCCCTACAAATGAAACTTCAAGTAAGCAATAAATTTCGATAGAATGAAGCTAATGACTTGAAATGTTGGTCAAATGTTTGTACTGGGATCTAGTTGGTTGTTATTAAAAATGCGCAAGATTTGACAAAAGAAACCTACCCCTACAAGTGAGACTTCAAATAAGCAATAACTTTAGATAGAATGAAGCTAGCGACTTGAAAAATTCGACAAATATTTGTAGAATGGGTTAGTTAATTGATTTTAAGAATGGTCAGCATTCTCCTGAATGAGTGCCAACCTCCCCTATAAACTGGTTATATAGCAAACTCTCTTTAATGCAAATGCTTGTTGGTACTTTTGGTATCACCACTAGGTCTGTACAAATCTAGGGTATATACGCTTTGGTCTGTTTTTTTTACAAAACTGACCGATTTTTTTTCTTTTCATGTTTCAAATTTCCAGTCCATTTAAAATTACGAGTCCGGGCGATCTGTTCCTTCCGTTCCGCCCACATCCCCCTTCTCGATGGCCCTGGTTCTGTCAGTTTCAAGCGCCAATTCTATTTGTTCAAAGGATGCTTCGGATTTCGTTTATCCTTAAGGATAGTCGTCCGTGATATACGAAGGTTTGGTACAGTGATCTACAAGTTTCTGCAAAAAAAAAAAAAACATCCGAGCCGTATGCATTATGAGTTTAAAAGAATTAGGTAGGAGATACGCCTTATAATGATAAGATTGATACAAATTATGATTGAACTGAAATGGATCAGTTCGCCAAAAGAATCTTGATAAAATGAAAACTGGTCATTGAACTCAATTCCAGTTATGCTATTTAAATCTCTATCCATAACATTAACTAACTACCAGCACTCAGTTGAAAGAAGGCTTTTGAATTCTACGAAAAATGCAACGCATCTATTGAAGTTGACCATTTAATGCCATTGGCTACATTCAATCAAATTAGTATGCTGGCCCATAGTTTTCACATTTTCGAAACAACCGACCATTTAATTTTCCTCTCTTTAGAAAAAAGTTGGCCCTGCATGGCATGACTTGCCATTTAACCCTATACAGCGGGTGGTTGGCTATTGGCTTGAACAGCCGTAAACCATTAATTTCCATATAGATTCCAATTTTACAACGAAGAGTCTATACTTCGTATTCATGCATTCACGTACGACGCATACAGATGCCTATCATTCACTAGATTCGTCCGCATATCCAAAATGTAATTTAATTACACATAACATTGAACAATGATTGTTTTTTTCTTTTTCGAGGGGGTAGGCAGTTTTAACAACAGCACCAGAGTAACCCCCGCGGCATCCAGGAACAGAATAAAATTCCAGAAACGAGAAAAAAAAGTAATGCCCTAGAAAGGTCAATTGTAATTGAATGTAATTAATTTTTGAAATTTTCAGTAGATACTCAAAATGGACGAATAGATAGTATACGAACGAAAGTTACGAATGATCGCAACAATTATTATTGTTGTACGCATCTACCATTTTACTGCATCACTTATCCCATAAACTCGTATGTTGCGAATTCTTTCTGTTTTTTTTTTCGGAGGAATTTTTGTACAAATTACTGCAAATATTCTGTAGTACATGTTGTATTCCGCACACTCGTTTGGACACATTATGCATGAGTTTTCGCCCTCGCCGATTCAGCAACGTGTTGTGTTTCAATTGTTTGCAGCTGCAATGCCATGTTTAAATGTGGCACTTAATTGACACTTCATAACCACATTATCATCATCCCCGCAGAGTATTAAATTAATTCACAACAACATGGATTTCGTTGCCACTTTTTCCCCGGTTTGGTTTTTTTTTTGTTAGTTACTAAAATATTTTTTTAAACAAACACCATATTGACCGATGAGTAAAAGATATAGTTGGAATGCTTCATAATGTAATGTTGGAAAATTATTATGAATAATTGGTTGCGAATGCAGGTTTTTGTTGTTTTTTGCTGTCATTTTGGTTAAATGTATTTGTCATTGACAATAATAAGGATGCATATGACAATGGGATAAGTTGACAGTGCAATATGTATTACATATTTTATTATGATTACGCGCTTTAAAAATTAATCATCGAGTTTAATTTTCGTCCCATGGGGTAGGGTAATGCATATTTGGTCACACTAATCCTGAATTATAAAAAAAAATTGCCGGAGGTGTGATAGCCTTCAATAGTCCGTGTTACTATCATGGTATGCAGAATGCATTTACCACTTTGAAATTAGCAGTAAAACTTGTTTCGATTTCACTGTTCCTATGAGAGGTATATAAAATAGTGGGCCGATTTCACAAAAATTTAGAAACGTGGTTTGGCGGTAACTTTGATCGATTAATCTGAAGTTTAGTAAATTAGTATAGATATCTTTAGAAATAAAATAGGTAGAGAGCAGTTTGGATAGAAACAGACGGACAAAGCTTAATCGACTCATCTCGTTATACTGACCGAGAATATATATACAATAGATTATGTGGTTGTTGTGGTAGCGATGCTTCAAATACTGCAATTCTTCTTACATCGAGGGGGTTTGGCAGGTCTTGGCCGTTGAAAAACAGGTCGGTCCGGTACGAAGAACCGGCTGCCGCAGGAACGAGGTTATGTGGTTGGAGATGCTTCCTTCTGTGCGTTGCAAACTTCATGATAAAGTTAAAAACAATAGTTATCGCATGAGATGCAAGTACAGGGAGCATTGATTAATACTTAACATTTGTACTTTTCACGTTTTTTGTATATACCTGTTAAAATAATTGACGTAGACACCTAATTTTTGGCCTAAGGTGAGAAGCTGCTTGAGTTTTAGTAAGCTGGGCATTATCAAAGGAACGCCTACCTCCCCTACAAATTTCAAAAAAATTAAATACTCGTTTAATTACGATAACTTTCCATAGAATGACACTAGCGAGTTGAAAATTTGGTAGAATGTTGGTAGTAAGATCTAGTTAGTTGGTATTGAAAATGGACACGATCCGACCTAAGGAACCCTTACCTCCTCTACAAAAGAAATTTAAAATAAGAGATAACTTCGATAAAATGAAGCTAGTGATTTGGAATTTTAGTCAAATGTTTGTAGTAGGATATTGAAACTACCCAAGATCCGACGAACAAAACCCCTACCTTCCCTACAAATGAAACTTCAAATATGCTCTAACTTTCGATAAAATGAAGCTAGTGACTTGAAATTTTGATCAAATATTTGTAATAGAATCTAGTTCGTTGTTATTGAAAATTCACAAGATCCGACAAGGGAAACCACTACCTCCCCTACATGTGAGAATTCAAATAAGCGATAACTTTCGATAGAATGAAGCTAGCGACTTGAAAAATTCGACAAATACATATTTGTAGTATGGGTTAGTTAATTGATTTTGACAATGGTCAAGATCCTTCTGAATGATCGCCAACTTCCCCTATATATAGGAAACTCACTTTTAATGCATATGGTCGTTGCCAATTGGTACTTTTGGTATCACCACTAGGTCTGTACAAGTCTAGGGTATATCCGCTTCGAACTCCAGGCCGATGTCAAGCTTCGGTCTGGTTAAAATTTTAATTGGGGCCTATTGCCGTAATTTTTTAAGGGCTACTTCATTTGTCATTTTCGGAGAGATAATTCATTGGGCCGATAGTTCGCAGGTTGTAGAGGACTGCAGTAGAGAGAGTAGCCCGAAATGAACATCTTGTCTGCTTCAGACCCCGAATGCTTTCCCAGTAGGCGACAAGTCGCGAAAGGTTGTGCCTTATTGTTACGACCCACACCACAGGGGAGAAGCAACACAAACAGACATGGGCACGACGTGAACGGGACTCAAACCCGTGACTAACCAGTATACTGAGATATTAGCCTCAACACACTGAGCTACCGGCTACTCTCTATAGGGCCAGCACTCCTCTGCTTTAAAACAACTTCATGTTGTCTTGTGTGAGATTGGATTGGATCTGCCCCAGTACATTAATAATCATCGATAAGACTGACGTTGGAACCTAATAGTTGATAGTCGTCCTTCAACTGTCTTTGTCAAGTGACCGCATCCTTCAATTTCGAAAGCCCAGAAGTTGTTCGGTTTCGACGTCTACTAAGTCTTCCCAAAAAGCTCCAAGTCTTCTCCTCTGCCTTGCTCCGCTGATGCGTCCTTATGATATTCGCTTAGGCATGTGGTTGTCATCCATTCTCTGTATATGACCTGTCTAATGAAGTCGTTGCTGGTTAATGATTCGGGAAACTTCCAGTTCACTGTACAGTTCGTACGGTTCATGTTTGTATCGGTGCGAAATTCATTTCCGTCACAAACTGATCTGAAGGACCTTACGTAGAAATATGTATTCAGCAAGTTATCAGAGGCTTGGGTTAGGGTCCATGTGTCACAGCCGAAAATTGGGTATACGTCAACATTGTATTCCCAGCAATTTTCGAGGCTTTGCTTAAAAAAAGCATGAGAAACTGATCGGTTGCTAATCGATGGTTCTTTTTTTCTGCTAGTTTTAATGCTCTCGTTGAAGTACGTATACGTACTTATAATGAGCTCGAGCCTATGTTAAAGCCTGGAACGACCCACCCGCACGTCACCACAGAAATTTCGAAAGATAAGTTCAAAACTGGTCATCGAAAAAAACAAATACTCTATGACAAGAAATCTGAGAAGAAAGCGCCGTATTTTAATATTCCGAGTCCCTAGCATCAATTTTCCGAACCAACAGGTCAGGGTCAGGGGCAGACGTGAATGATTTCAAGTGAACTCATTTGTTTTCAATTTCATTCAACGGCAATCAATTGTTTCCCCTTTAATCGCTTTCCAAACAATGCGAAATACGCTATTGCCTCACGAGGCGAACATTTCAGAGCATTGTGTTTCCATTTACCAGCCACAAGATGATGACTGATGAGAAAATCAGTGTCGATCATGAGGAAATAGATCCTTGGAGATCGTCGTCGGACATTTCCATAATAAACTATGAATACATCGTATGCGTCGCTTTGTTGACGCAGTGAGCAGTTGAGCAGTGAATTACTAGCCGGCGCGCGGCGGCTCCTTTGCAATTTGCATAATTTGGGAAAAAGTTTGAAAGTAGTGTGTGCCAAATTGACCGCGAATGAGAATAATTGATCAAAAGTTGATCAATAGAAATTTGCTATCCGACTAGCCGGCCTTTGCGTCGGCGTCAATTTGACAATTTGAAAGCCAACATCATCAGTTCCGCATTTACTTAAAAAAGGGACAAACGCTGTAACTGATTAGGATGCGTTTCGTATATGGTACACTGCAGTCCGAAATTGTAAAATACAAAAGGCGCGTTCTTATGCGAATCTTAACCAATACGGGTTAGAGAAATAACACGCTCTACAACAACATTAATCTATCTGGTTTAGCGTTCTGCCCTGGTGATTTATCTAGGCCTCGATGACCTCGACATAACATGAAATTTAGCTACACCAAGCGATTGCGCCTAGACATTCGTACGTTTCACTCTGTTTTCGCCTCATTTCACCGCAATTGTTTTCCACATTTTTTTAATTGGAAAAATGGTTTTCTTTCCAATGCATATTAGAAAACTGTTCAGAATCAATTATGTAGTTTCTTTTATCACAATAGCATTTGACAAGCTTAATTATATAATGTATTAAAAAAAAAACAGAGAACGAGAACTAGACCTTAAAATTGAAACTAATTTTTACTTTAAAAGTCCGGGTCTCATTACCCTCATATTATAATCTAAAACACTTTTTTCCAGAATAAAATTGACGATAAAATGCATTTTGTTTAATTTAGACCATTGAAAATTGTACACGTAGTTTTCACGAGAGAAAAAAAAAACTTAAATTACAACTGGACACATTAGACAAATCAAAAAGCATATTTCCTGTGTGTTACTCGAAAACACAATAAACCAGGGAAAAACGATCAACTACACAAAAAACTCATTATTCATGTCCATACGCTTACGATCACTGTAACAACAACAAATTAGTGTACTCCAATCTACTACATGTCTGTACAGATACAATATCTACGGTAGACTTTCTCATTGTTGATGTTGCTTGTCATCGCATTGCACCAACAGAAGGCATGCTTCAAATTGCATTATGTTGATGGGACTTCCGGTACCAACCAACCATACTCGTATACCATGGAAGAACAAGTGAAATGTTTAATTTATACCCGGGAGGTATGGCAAAAAACGAAGCCCTGTGACGCACTTCATCAGCGAAGTGACCAGACACTTCACGTGAGGCATCGTTTTGTGAACGTGTTGTCTCGAAAATTTCCGGATGTTCAACGTGCCATAATGCAGAAATGCCACCTACTCTGGTGGTATGGTAATATGTAGAGCTACAATAATACTGGAAACAAATGTCCATTCTGTAGAACAAGATATTGAACATTCGTATAATAAACAAACCGATCGATTCATTTATTGAAATGCCGATAAATGAAAACAGATCATTCAATTATCTAAACAAATTATTGGATTGGATTGGATGGACGATCAAAATATGGTGGTTTGATTGAAATACCACTTCCTTGTAATGTGATTCATATCCTAGTGCATGGGTTCCCAAACTATAGGTCGGCGACCCCAAATAAAACCGCGAACCGAAAATCTGGGATCGCATAAAATGTTCAGATAAACTAGAAGAAACATTTATCGCATCTTGGGCGTTGGGCGACCGGTAGCGCAGTGTGTTGAGACACCAGTTTCATGTTTGACTACCGGCGTTTCGGGTTCAAATCCCGTCCACGACGACGTTCGTGGCCATGGATGTGCAGGAGGTGCATGCTGGCAACTGCATTCTCTGAAACCAATTTATGCCAACGAAACGTCAACTGGGACACATAGAACAGTTGACGAGCTATGCCCCACAAGGGGTTAGGGCAATTGAGTAACATTGGCTGCGTTCATAAAACGCCATCGCCAAGTCAGCACTAAGAAGCGATTAGTGCTGCATGGTAGTTGGTTTAGAAATGCTTGCCTTGAGCTAAGCATTGACACAAGCCCTTTCACTTTTGGTCAGCATACAATTTTCCCGCTTTTCTGGCTCAGAGCAATATTTGACATTTGCGACAATTGTCAAACTTCAATTCTAACCTTGGTTGTGTTGTGTATGGTCGATAATCGTGTTTTTAGCGTAATTGTTAAACCTTAACGTGGGAAAAAAGTGTTAAAATATTTTGTGTGTCACCTGGGACTCACCAAAGCAAAAAATTTCGAGTTTTCTGTCAAATCCCAAACTGAACAAGGCATTTGACAAATGAGACCACGAAAACAATATATATATTCTTGGTCAGTGTGATGATGATGAGACGAGTCGATTAAGCTTTGTCCGTCCGATTCTATGCAAACTAGTCCCTCAGTTTTGAAGCTATCGAGCTGAAATTTTATACAAGGCCTTCTTTCTATTGCACGCTGTATATATGTCGGAACCAATGGAATCGAAACACTACGTGATATAGCTGCCATAGGAGCGACCGGTTCAAAAATTCGCCGTTGCGAGAATTTTTTTTTTAATTCATAGATATTTTTTTAAGATTTCACAGTAATCAATAGTATCTTTAGCCAAATCAAATTCGCAAATTTGGTTGAAATTGGACTACTCTATAGTATCGCTGTCATAGGAACGACCGTTCCAAAAGTAAGTTTTTGTTAGAAAAACTTTTTTATTTCTGAAGATATCTTTACCAAATTTCATATTGACTAAATTCGGTTGAAATCGGCCCACTATTTCATATATATCTCATAGGAACAGTGGGATCGGAACAAGTTTTACTACTAATTTAAAAGTGGCAAATGCACAACGAAGGTTCGGCAAGCTTGTTTTTTTTTTACGAACGCAGCCATTACATAATCGTACTTCAGTCCAAGTTGAGCTTCAAATTAGTACATTTTATACTAATATGTAGTATAGTTTTCCGAATATTTGTAACGAACCACCTGTAATGGGCCATATCCTGGTAGTGCTGCTCCCATCAGCAGATCGAAGGCAGCACCTGATGAGTAGTTATCTGCCGGTGGTACGAAATCAGAGGCTGAGGATCCCATTACATCCGGACCTCGATGCGAGCGCGTTGGTATCTGATCCGTCCGCCAACCATTCCATCCTTATCGCCTCATTTTTTTATTATTCCCCATTTTTAACTCCCATGTTTGTGTTGTCTTCCACAGGCTTATGAATTTTTATTAACACGTAAAGGAGAGGAGCAACGAGCGGCGAAAGCCCCGCTCACATCTCCTGAACTGAGCTACAGCAAGCATAGGCCGCTGTTTAGCTCCTTCGATTGACGTAGGAAGGTTATTTCAGTATTGATGCCGTAATAATGCAAACCAGTCTCTGGTTTGTAATTTGGCCGAGGACAGTCCCAAGCCACAGTAAGGCGATTTGATGATCAACAACAGTTTGAGGAGCTCGTAGCATTCCTTCTCTAGTCTCTAAGACACCTTCAACGAAGAGAGCGCGTTTATATCCGCTAGCCAATCTGAATAGATATCAATGTGAGCGCCGTAAAGTCCCTTTTAAAAGATAACCCTGGCGCAGACCTAAATGGCATAGATCTCAGCTTGAAAAACCCTGGGCGAGATTATCATTGCGATCGAAATCCTGGTGTTCGGTCCAAAGACACCTGCACCAAAAACCTATTCTGTTTTTGACCCGTCGATGAACCACTTAATATATCTAGGGTCTGGACAGGTAGTGCCATTTTCCCATTCAGTGCAGTTAGAGATGAGGGTTGAAAATTTTCCGCTGAAGCAAACCTCCGTGATTATGTAATCTGATCTCAAGCAGATCTACACGTAAGGAATTTGATTCAGACTGCTCATGTGACCGCCTTCTCCGCTACGTGTGTGAGAAGTTGAACGATTTGTAAGAGCATTGAGAGCTGCTGATTCTCAAATGAATAAATGCAGCGGAGTAAGTACAATGATCGCTGCAAAAAATAAGCAAATTCATCTCACTTTCGTGTTTTTTGTAAATGAATTTGAAGCAATTCATAAAACTTTTTTTTTCATCTGTATGTATTTACATACATTGTTATTGAAAGGAATAAATCAAAAAATTAAATTTTTATGAGAAATACATACATATAACCAATTTAATATCTCGATGATAAAAAGTACTACTACTTTGCCTTAACCCCTAGCGGGGCATAGCGCGTCAACTACTCCTGCGCGCCATCGTACTCTGTTCTGGGCAATGGGGCGCAACTCCCCAAAAGACTTACCCAGTACCTGACACTCCTTTGCCACAGATCGACGCCATGTGATTCGAGGACCCCCTCTTGGTCGGCCTTGGTTGGAAATGGGGTTCCATTTCATGGCATGCAAAGCAATGCAGTTATCACTCTTCCGCAATGTGTGACCTATCCACTGCCATTTTCGCCTGCGTATCAATTCGTCGATTGGCATCTGACCCGTACGACGACTTAGCTCTTCATTTGATATTGTTTCGGGCCAGAAAATTCTTAAAATTCGACGAAGACATGAGTTGACGAAAACTTGCAGCTTTCTGGTAACTCCTACGGAAACTTTCCATGTACTGCTCCCATACAAAAGCACTGATAGTACCAGGGAGCGAAACAGGCCCAGCTTGGTCTTGATGCTGAGATAACTGCCCTGCCAGATTTTGGACAGCATGCCGTATGCGCGTTTAGCCTGGTTGATACGACGAGCGATGTCCTGCTCCGTACCACCATTTTCGGCAACAATGCTACCCAGGTAGACGAAGTTGTCCACCTTCTCCACAGGCTGCCCATTCATATTGATGGCAATAGGTGTCCGATTTCTTTTTCGCAACGGCGGGCTAAGAACCTTGGTCTTGTTGGTATTAATCTTTAGCCCAACCTTGCTTGCCTCCCTCTCGAGATCTAACGCCATTGCGGACAGATCCATGATTTTGTGGGAGAGTAGGCATATGTCGTCAGCGTAGTCAAGATGTTGTAGATAAGATGTCAAAGTCCATTGAATTCCTCTGTTGAGTCCGGATAGGGCTGCATGCAACACATCGCCGATCACAATGAGGAATGAGGAAGGATCGGTGAGAGGATGCACCCCTACCGAACTCCACTGCGAATCTCAAAGTCCCCCGACATCTTACCTTTATGCAGAACGCGACATTTCGCGCCGTCATAGGTTGCCTTAATAATAGCCACAAGCTTCTCAGGGATGCCTCTCCTGCGCAAGGCCGCCCATATAGAATCCCGGTTCACACTATCGAAAGCCTTTTCGAAATCGATGAAAAGCAAGTGAAGCGGAGAATCGTATTCAGCGCATTGCTCGATGATGATTTGCAAGGTGTTAATGTGATCGACACAGGAGAATCCGGATCGAAAGCCAGCCTGCTCTTCATCAATTGTGCTTTCTAAGTGGGCCTTTAGTCTTTCCAGGACGATTTTAGCTATTATCTTGGCAACGGCAGGAAGCACACAAATGCCTCTCCAATTATTACAGTCTGTGAGGCTACCCTTCTTTGGAAGTTTGATGATCAAACCTTCCTTCCACTCAGTGGGAAAGGTCTCTGTATTCCACGCTTTATCAACAAGCGGGTGCAGCAAATCGGCAGTTACGCTTGGCGCTGCTTGATAAAGTTCGGCAGGGATGCCGTCAAGTCCGGCGGCCTTTCCTCGTTTTAGTGCAATAATTGCAGTGACTATTTCCTCTTTAGTCGGGGCAGTGGACCGTATACGCACATTTTGATGGTTAGCTAAATTATCTATATGAGGGGGAACTTCACCAGAGGTTACACGGTTCAAGACCGCGGCGAAGTGTTCTTTCCACCGCCTCATTTGATCTTCTTCCAAGATAAGTAGCTTTCCATCATTATCCTTCACCGGATGTTGGCAGGAGTTACGACCACCTGTAAACTCCTTGATGACACCGTATACGGCGTTTAAGTTGTTACTTCTAGCGGCTTCTTCTGCTGACGCTAAAAGAGAATTGGCATAAACTCTTTTATCTCGTCGCACACTACGCTGAACTTCTCGAGCTTTCTGACGGTAAAGGAGTTCGATGCTGCTTCGATTGTCGTCTGCTGCTGCAGCCAAACGAACTTTCAGCTCCTTTCTTTCAACAATCCGCTGCCATGAAGCGTCGGACATCCAGGGCTTATTCCGGCAATCCGGGTTTGGGTCAAGGATGGTATTTGCGCTATCAATGTACGCATTTTTTATGGCATCCCAGCTTTCGTTTATGTCACTATCTGGGTGACTAGTTATCTCAGCCGCTTTTTGCGCAAGATGGTCATTATATTGTTGTAAGACAGCTGGATTTTTTAGTCGAGCGGTGTTGAATTTGCGGGGCCTGGATCTTTCGTCGCTGGGGCGGCGCACGGCTGCAATACGCAATCGAACATTAGCGATCATAAGATAATGGTCTCTTCCCATCCCAATATCGGCACCCTTCTTGTTTCGCACGTCCAGGAGGCAACTCTTGAATCTTTTACAAATGGCAAAATGGTCGATCTGATTTTGTGTTCTGCGCCGATCAACAGAGGACCAACTGATTTTGTGGTGGTCCTTATGCTCAAACATAGTACCACCGATGAAGAGACTGTGAAAGTTGCAGAACTCTACAAATCTTTCACCGTTGTCATTACGATCACCAAGACCGTGTCTCCCCATCACATGTCTGAGCCCATAGTTATCAGCGCCAACTTTCGCATTCAAATCACCCATAACCATTATAATGTCACCTTTAGGTGTTCTGCTCTGAACGGCGTTTAGTTCTTCGTAGAAGGAGTCTTTTGCCAAGACATTGTCGGGTTCAGTAGGGGCATAACATTGTATTATTGAGATGTTCCTCATTTTGGTCCGGAACCTGGCGGTCAAGACCCTGTCAGAGACCGGTTCCCAGGATAAGAGACAGTTTCGCGCGGCTCTGGTTAAAAGGAGCCCCACACCTGACTCACGGCGACTACCGGTAGCTTTACCGGAGTACAACATTACAGTGCTGCCCGTTGGAGAGATGAATTCTCCGCTGTTCCACCATCTTATCTCACTAACTCCTAAAATATTTAATTTGTACCTCAGAAATTCACTCTCTAATTGAAGAAATCGTGCGTTCTGGGGACCTTCTGATCCATTGTCCAGGAGAGTACGCACATTCCAGAATCCAATCTTTGTCATTGTACGATAGCTAAAAGTCGTAACCGTTGAGTCAGTCCTTATCCGAGGCATAGTTGACGTTTCGTTAGCATATAAAGATTTCGGATAGTGCAAGTTGCTGGCATACACATCCTGTCCTTTGATTGTCGGTTTTAACGACAGGCCCTCAAAGGGAAAGGCCGTGGTATTTTTTTCACACCCCACACCACAGGGGTACCTCAACCAAATCATCGCACCGCCATCACTGGCGGCTTGACGTTGGTTGGCAATGGTCAGTGACCACTGCCGTTCCAGGGGGCGCCCACGCGGAGGACTATGGAAGAGGAGTTTTTGCCCCCCCATGATAAAAAGTGGTCATGCATAAAAAAGTTTAGGAAGCTCTGCGTAGTGTGATGCAAATGTTTAGAGAAAATAATTTTTACACACCACCAGCCTGTTGTAATTAAATTCACCAACCATTCTTTGTTTAAATATTCACCACTGAAAGCAGTATTGTACGAGCAAACTTCTATTGTCGATCGGTTTATTTTCTTAAACATTTGTGCCCAGGGTGTTGGTTGCAGACCGTATAGCCCATGTTCAACAGATGGTAAGAACTCTACTCTTGTATGCATGCACACCCTCTAAAGTCATTAAGACGATAAATAAGTTCTTAAATGCCCACGCGTCTGGATTCAATTGTAGTCACATTACAACTCCATTACTTTAGATCGTGTGTTTCAAGGAAATGCAACATCATGACCATTTCATTCGTTACATATGTGTTAAATTTTATAGTGAAAAGAAAAACACGGTACCTATTTATAGGATCAACAAACAACACTAAACCCCTCACAAAGTAAACACAACTGAATTCCACCCGGTTGTATCATTTCTTCTTGATCCAATAAGACGTTTTCAAAAAGCCGACTATTAGTCTTCGCCGAGTCACTGAAATGCGGGGACCTTTAACTTCTGGTAATTGGATCTTAGAATTACAATAATTGCTGGTATTATCGTTACACCGAGCAGATTGGCTCAACCAAGAGATATGATGGCTCTTTGATGCCATTGGTTCCGACATTCTGTCCCTTACCAAAGATGTCGGAAGAAATCCCTTCTTCCAATACAAATAAGTACCCTTGTCAAGATGATTTTTCAATGTACAATGTTGTACGAATACGAGTTTTTACGTAAACTTGAACTAAGGATGAAAAATATCTAAATTAGAACATCGAATACTATGAGTACATATTTATGAATACCTTTAGATACGAGTAGATAGATAGGAACTAATAACACTAATGGATCAATTTTTTCCTCGTCAACATGTTCTTGTTCATTGCCGCACTTTTTTTCTCCAAAAGTACGTACTCGTATCTATGACCAAAGATGCATTCACTGCTCCTGGAGGATTACAGTAACCAACTCGTAATGATAAAAAAAAAAATGGAACGCCAATATGTTGTCACAGTTGAATTTGAGACATTTCAGATAACTCAACTCTCATGCTAGTTATGAGTGCCCTTGAGGGAGGGGGAGAGTTTATGAACATTAGAAGATTACAGAGGCATTACGCAAACGTTGCGCTGTTGCACTCAAATTCATTCCATGATGTCACTTTATCGTCAATGAAAATTGTAATTTATTGAACAGACGATGAACAGTTGTGTTAAATGGATTCGGCGACAAATTGATGAAATATATCTTTTTTTTTTTTTTTTAGAAATTCGTTCAAACATAATTCTTTTTAGACATAAGGGGAAGCGATTTATAGGTTAGACTGACGTAAAAAGTGCGACCCCAGAACTAATCCTCCGGCAAATCAAAAAGTATTTTTTTTTTCAGGAATTAACTTTGGTTCGCGGAATTTTTTGACGAGGAAGAGAATTTTGTTTTTCGTTTGAGTTTTGGGATTAATGGCCGATTTCATAGTTAAATGTTTCGGAATGGAGGAAGTGCTCTGTTGGGATCGATTCTATATTTTAATATGGTCGATGAAAGGTATAGAACTTATAAGAAAATGATTTGAACTGTTTGTACATTGCAAAACAAAGGTCTCTAACTAACATGTCTAGTGGGTCCAATGTGGTATCATTTCTATTGGCTTTCTCGCTAATATATTCAGGTCCACTCATTAAATACATTAAATTTTATGACTTCTAAAAATGCTTAGTTGAATATCGTTTTCGCCACTCTCCTCAAAATTACGTTAGACCACGCATTAGCCCACCTAGTAAGTTCGCCTGTATTCTCGACAACTTGGCACAATAATACAGGACTTCACGCGGACTACTAACGCAGGCAATTAAAAAGAGCTGAAACTGCTTCAAGCGACTCTGCGAGGACGCAGATATTAATCCCTGGGGAACGGCCTATAGGGTAGTTGTGAAAAAGCTGAGCAGTTACCAAACACCTCAAGTGAAGCCCTCTTCTACTAAATCGGATAGTCTCAGTTCTCTTCCGCCAGCATGCGTTAGAAAACCAGGAAACCGGCATTAACTGACAGAGAGATTTTGGAGATTGTTTCCAGAATAGGTGGCAATAAAGCACCTGGCCCTGATAGCATTCTGCTGAAGGTAGAAGTTGACACGGTTCCCGGGAAGTTGGTCAGTGCTTTTTAATCCTGTTTGCAGGAGCGAGTTTTCCCTGCTGTATGGAAAAAAACATAGATTGGTACTGCTACCAAAACCCAACAAAACGCCGGGCGAACGAAATTCATATCGTCCAATTTACCGTTAGACACCGCAGGGAAAGTGATAGAACGAATAATTTTTGGCAGACTAGCTGCCGTCGTAGAGGAAAAGGGAGCACTGTCGGACCGACAGTTTAGTTTTCGAAGGATGCGCTCCACGGCCGATGCAATCTTAACAGTGACAGATCTAGGGAAAGAGGCACACTCGTGATGGCAAATGTTGCGCGGTTGTGGCACTGGGCGTCAAAAATGCTTTCGATTCGGTAAACTGGAAATGTATTCATTTGTCTTTGCAGAGGATAGGTGTGCCTGACTTTTTGAAGCGGCTTATACAGAGCTACCTTTCGTTTAGAATCCTACAGTACGACACCATCGAAGGACCAAGGGAGTAAAATGTAACAACAGACGGTCCGCGAGAATCTGTACTCGGCCCTTTGCTGTGAAACATCATGTACAACGACATATTCGATTTGTCAGTACCTAAAGAAGTAACGATAGTCGGGTTTGCAGATGACACAGCTGTGGTCGTGGTGGCCAAGGATCCGGCATTCGCTGAATTGAATGCCACCGAAGCAATCACAACTATTAAGTTGTGGTTGGATAAAGTAGGACTGGAGCTAGCTGAGCAAAACACGGAAGCCATTCTCATCAGTAACCGGGGAAAAAAGATCGGATCATGCGACGAGCGAAAAAGCCACCATACAGATGATTCGCCGCGTGGGGGCGAAACGCGGACTCAGTATACGAAGGTATAGGGGCGACATAAGTTGACTTTCAACTAATTCACTTTCAACTCTAATAGCCCCCATATACGATGCAATCCGTTTCAGATCGATCTGACGATATTTTGATCGTCAGATCGATCGCACAGTGTATGTGACTATCGTTGGTGATTTCACTGATCTGACGATCAAATTTTATCTGCCGATTGTCATTCGTTGGCGTATCGCACGAAAATCGTACGGTGTATGTGCAGCGGAGATCGTCAGATATTTTGCAGCAATCATCGTCAGATCGATCTGACGACGGATCGCACCGTCTATGGCGGGTTTAATCAAGATGTGATCCAATATGATATCTGAATCATCGGACGGTTAGGCGTTTGTATGGGAATGAGCTTTTGATCCAGCGAAAAGAACGCGGCTATTGAGGTTAGACAATCATCCCTAATCCAAACTTTTAGCTGAGACAAAATTCATATCATATCAAATGCATGGGTTACATACAATCGTTTTTGGTGTAATGAGGTCGCCTAAACTACACTCGTTCTGGAGGATAATTGCTAAAGAACGCATTTATATGCATTTCATCAATTCCAATTTGATACGAAAATACACTCTACACATAGAGATTGTTCATGATAGCGCAATGATATTCAACGCACAGGTGTTCATAATAACGAACATCTTTACACCGCTGTACGAACAGTTTCAGAAATTTAAAGGTCTTTATCGTCGTCCTTCACTATCTGAATGAGAGGTCCAAAATGGCAGGGGCCCTATCATATCGAATTGCTTTCGAAAGGATGAAAATGACACCATGTACTTCCAAAACCAATTTAATCGAGTTTTCGGTTCGAATGAAGGATTTCGTATCGAATACCCAATGATTACTCAAATGGAGAAATCGGTTTTCGAGTTACATGGCACCGTTCGGAAGCAATCCGATTTAAAATGAATTACATGATAGGTTCCCAGTTTTTCCAGACAGAAGGAACTAAGAAAATTTTATTTTGAGAATAATTAATTTGGGCCGATCCTGGCTGTACTGCAATACCAGGCCAACCCGCGACAGAGGTGGAGCAAGCCCCTAGCACTCCGTCATACTCCAAAAATCAGTTTAACATTTGTTGTCCCCCTATGGGAGATCTATCAGATGTTAAGCTGATAAGAACAGATACTACACTTTGATCTTAGCCATAAGGCCGAGAAGCGATACCGATTAATTTCAACATATTGCTTATATAGGGCGATGAGTGAGACACGGGTACGAATCATACCGCAGTGAAACAAGAATAGGGATTTTCCAAAAGTCTCGTGTTTGGGTCACGGAAAGGTATATGAATGTATAAATTTCAAAGACAAATTCAATGCGGATTCGCATGCATACGTACCCTTGTTGAAAACAGTTTTCTTTTTTCAATAGACTACCTGAATTTTGATGTTATGCCCCCATTGAAGAGATTTGAAACCAGCTGAAGTGTTATTAGCAACATGTACGAGAACATAATCAGGTTCGATCACATTACTACGGCGGTAGTGTGACGTTTTAGAGATTCATGCGATTTTGAAATGCATACTATGATGCAATTTTTTACAAACCTGACAGAAGTGAAATGTCGATGGCGGTGATTAGGCCACGTGATCTTACCTGAAAAAAGAAGAAATGCAAATTAATATGTGGTAAGAAAATTCGTTTATGACGAATTGTATTTGTCATTTAGTTTCTATTTTCGTTGTGAAGTGTATGCATTTTTGGCAGGTCGAAAGGTTACTGATATTATTTTTTTACGTTGGTGTATTCAGAAGCGCGCTAGCTGGCGATTTATTAGATGCGTGGCGAATTTTTGTTGTTTTTTTCACCTTTATCCAGTTAAGTTAGAATAAAACGCTGCGCTAAAAAACGATGAAACTGACCCATACAGCGTAGGAGCATGAAGTTGATATAGAATGGATTGAATCTCATATGTATATAATGTGGATTTTAGGTGATTGTCCAATCTTTATGTTGCCAAATTAAAAAAAAAAAACCCTGCCTGCTTGCCAAAGTGAAGGATAGGCATATACCTTCGGTAGTATGTGTTGCTGATTGGGGCGACCGGTAGCGCAGTGTGTTGACACATCAGTTTCATGTTTGAGTACCGGCGTTTCGGGCACGACGACGTTCGTGGCCATGGATGTGCAGAAGGTGCATGCTGGCAACTGCATTCTCTGAAACCAATTTATGCCAACGAAACGTCAACTGGGCCACATGGAACAGTTGACGCGCTATGCCCCAAAAGGGGTTAGGACAACTGAGTAGTATGTGTTGCTGTTGCTATCAATTTGATCCATTCTGCATTTATCAGTTTGAAATTAGCAGTAAAACTTGTTCCGATTCTACTGCTCCTATGAGAGGTATAACAAATAGTGGGCTGATTTCACCTAAATTTATAAATGTGGTTTGGCGGTAAATATGATCAATTTACGTGAAATTTTGTAGAGATATCTTTACAAATAAAAAAGTTTTTCTAACAAAAATTCACTTTTAGACAGGTCGTTCCTATGACAGCTATATGACGCAGTGGTCCAATTCCGTTGGTTTTGACATATATACAGCGTGCAATGGAAGGAGAGCTGTGTACAAAATGTCAGCTCGATAGCTTTAAACTGAGAGACTAGTTTGCATAGAAACAGACGGACAAAGCTTAATGGACTCATCTCATCATACTGACCAAATTTTTTTTTAAGTTTATGTGGTCGCAGATGCTTCCTTCTGTGCGTTTGCCAACTTCATGACAAAATTAATAAACCCTATCACATTCGTGAAGGCTATAGAAAATATCTGAGGTAGCATTAGGCTTGCCACTCTTGTATCATAAATTCCGATTTTCGATTCATAGTCCGATTGCCAAAAACTCGCAGCTTCCTACAAATTGACGAAACCGAAACATTTTTTAAAGTATTTGTCGTCTAAAATGGCAACAAAGCCGTATTCAGTACGTCTCCAAACTGGGGAAGTAGATTATTCTGCTTGAATCTATTCAAGTGATGCACTCACGGTCCCTAAAACGGAGATTCCTTGAGTGTGGGTTCACAGTCCATTTCCGATACAGGGAGTAAGAACCCAAAACTCACACACGAAGATTTGTATTTTGTAATGAACCACCTGTCATGGACCATATCCTGGTAGTGCTGCTTAAACCGGCAGATCGAAAGCAGCACCTGATAAGTAGTGACTTGCCGGTGGTACGAAACCAGTGCCCGCGGGTCCTATCATACCCGCACCCCAATTCGATCGCGAGGGCAACTGTGCCGTCCACCAACCATTCCATCCTTATTGCCTCTTTTTTTTATTATTCCCCATTTTTGCCTCCCATGTTTGTGTTGTCTTTCCCAGGCCTATGAATTTTATCAAAACGTAAACGACAGGGGCAACGAGCGGCGAAAACCCTGCTTACGTCTCCCGAACTGCGCTACAGCAAGCATAGGCCGCTGCTTAGCTCGTTGAGGGGCTTTTTCATCGCCAAATGGCACGGCCCGACATTCACTGTAATTATGCTACCTTAGGCTCCGGCCGCACGGACACCTTCGGATGACCACCAATCCTTCCATTACAAGTTCTTAAAGCGAAAATTCCTTAAATGCGGCCTCAGAGTGAATTTCCGCCTTAGATGGTAAGATTCAAGAAGGCACACACAAGGAATTTGTAGTTCCTCAATGGGTTTTTGGCCATTCACGCACTAAAAAATCGTCTCGATCTCGTCAATGACTTGGTGACGTACTGACCACGATTTTCGAAATAATAATCAAACCATTCAGTCAGTCGGGCCGATAGTAGGTCAGTGCGTTGAGGCGTCAGTCTGATATCTCATGCTACCGGTTAGCCACGGGTTCGAGTCACGTCGTGGTTATGAATGTTTGTATTGTCCTTCCCTTGTGGCGTAGGGCGTAACAATAGGCCATAAATTTTCCCGACTTGTCGCATTGCCCGAAACCAGTTTATGCTAACGAAACGTCAAATAAGCCTCTTAGGAATAGTTGACGCGCTATGCCCCACTAGGGGTTAGGGCAAATAGTAGTTGTTACGGTCTGGAAGGAACGCACTGGCTAAGGAAAGGAAATTGTAAAGTGATACGAAATGTTAGTTAAGGGCAGTAGCAGGAATCACTTAATCCACATAGACATACCTTCCACAGACAAGACATGAACGATGCGGACACAGTCGCCTGTCCAGTCGGCTTGACATGACACCGAGCGTATTCACTAACATCAGACTGGCATGCCGAACGAAACAACTGTCAGAACATAGTGGGTTGTTGTATTCTCGTCTTCACATGGTCGAAACGAATAAGATGTTAAATGCATATGGCGTTGAGAATATGGTTCTGATATCGGCTTTGTAGAAGGCTGGATTAGGCACAGAAGCACTATTTCGTCCTTTAAAATCTAGATTGGAGGGGATGGCAGCTATAGAATCAAGTATTGGCCCAAAAATCTCATAGCTGGGGGATCGTCGATTTGATCTTTTGTTGCAAAAGGCATTTAGGATATGATTTCAACAAGCGGAGAGTTTCCCCGAAACAACCCAGAGAGTAAGATTGGAACTCCGAAGATTGGACAAGTTGAGACGGAACGGCGAAGACGATAGCGAAAAATATCACCCAGCGCGAAAGTATGGAGACATCGAGATGGAACGACGAAGACAAGACAAAATCACTGCAGGAAACAACGACGGGACGGTTAAATTACTTATAGGATTATTGTTGTTTGTGCTTAAGGTTAAGTCTTGTGGAATTAATCATAATACAACCTTTTGCGAAGAACCGTGTTATGATTATTGTGAAGTGTGTTTCACAGGAGGGTTGCGGGACGGTTCCAAGGAATCCCGATTTCGTGTTTGGCGATTGCCATAAATCGCTACAATCAGGAAAGTTTTAAATAAAACCCACGCCCACGGCCCTTCTCCGCAGCGAGGCCGGCTAATTGAGAATCGCGCGGTGGAAATATGATTCTCAACTTCGTAAAGTGTAATATAGTTTTAGCGATGCTAGCCGTAGGTATGACAGACTAAATGCTGATCGTAGAGCTGCTTTCGGAGAGTTATTTGGTGAGATATCACCTCAGCAATATGGATCCTTCTAACGAGACGGAGTGTCGGCTTCGCTTCGGTGACGCCGAAATCAGTAGACACCTACCCTGTGAATGTTCCTTGGAGAGGTTTTTAGTTTTACACATAGTCGCCGGCTGTTATCAAGAGTACTATATAACAAAGGCCAATTGAGGTTCTTTTTACATAAGAAAGGCAAAGGTATAATATACTTAAGTCGTATACGGTTGCAGGGTTTAGGGCATGCACATGGGTAACTTAGCCTGTTTCAATAATAATTATAGTAAATGATTATGTAGGGTTTAAACTCTCAATTTCACTGGGAATTTTAAAACCAATCAACCTAATGACCCACCCTGTATAATACATATAATAATATCACTTTGTATGATAATGATACATTTGTATAGATTCCGAAAATTATAATTTGTTGGCCCTGGCCTACTAATTTAATCATAAATAACAAATTCGTTTTAATTTTCAATAATTACAAATTAATTGTATAGCTAATGGTTTTAAAGCTGCCGTCTTATCAGCAGTTTAAAAAAAAATTTCTTATCTGGTGACTTTGTTCGAACTATACATTTTTAGTGGCGTTTTCGATTGTAATAACTGACTTCATGACCTATCCTCATATGAAGGATGTTAATTGGCTTTGGAAGATGGAAATAGACTACTACACTATCTTAGTTTATTTCGTTATTATACCCTAGGCCTTATAAGATATAGGGTACATTACTTTATGTATTAATGTTCTTGCAAATGTACAAGTGCGAATCATTTTCAATTTAAATTGGAATTGTTTGTGACACTTGGTTTCATTCTGCACACCAACTTAGTATGCGTCTGTAGCTTAGCTCGGTAACGCACCGGGCATTTTTTGCTACTCGAAACACGGTCTCTGCGGTTCGCGCCCCGCAACGGGACCAACTATTTTTTATTCTCAAATTCCCTCTGAATTAATTTCTCCGAGCTTAGTGGTTTCGTATGGATAGTAGCACTCATCAGGTCTTGCATCTTTGCAGCTATCTGTTTGTATAAGCCGTGAAGGCGTGATTTTACTTGAAAACTCGACCGTGGAGGTCTAGATGGTGTGAAGCACTTATATTAACTCACTAGAGGGGTGGAGAGAGGGTGAGAAGTGAAAATTGCCAGGGAACAAATATCTCCACTTCTCACCCTCTCTCCACCCCTCTAGTGAGTTAATATAAGTGCTTCACACCATCTAGACCTCCACGGTCGAGTTTTCAAGTAAAATCACGCCTTCACGGCTTATACAAACAGAATTCTCACACTTCCGTGGTCGTCTTGCACATGGATAGCTGCAAAGATGCAAGACCTGATGAGTGCTACTATCCATACGAAACCACTAAGCTCGGAGAAATTAATTCAGAGGGAATTTGAGAATAAAAAATAGTTGGTCCCGTTGCGGGGCGCGAACCGCAGAGACCGTGTTTCGAGTAGCAAAAAATGCCCGGTGCGTTACCGAGCTAAGCTACAGACGCATACTAAGTTGGTGTGCAGAATGAAACCAAATGTCACAAACAATTCCAATTTAAATTGAAAATAGGGTACATTGTTTTTGTCACGATGAAAATATGTGTAACACCTTAGAGGAGCCTCCGTAGGTATGCTAAGGTATATATGTACATTATATAAATGATGAGGGTCACCTCCTGATTTGATTTAGCCATGTCTGTCTGTCAGTTCGCACGATAACTTTCGGTAGAATGTAGCTAGGAGCTTGAAATTTAGAAATTTTCTTCAAATGTTCGCAGTATCATCTAGTTGGTTGGTACTCGAAATAGGCGTGATACGGCGAAGGGAACTCCTGCCTCCCCTACATATTCAAAATAATTAAATATATCTATAACTCCCGATTGAATAAATGTGAAAAGTTTTAGCTTTGGTATATGACTCGAAAGAGTCATTTTGTACTCTTCTGTAAAAATGAGATCGATCAGTTCGAAAATAACAGTACTTTCTTACAATGAGCTCCGCATTGCCCTACTTTTCAGGGTTCTTGCCTATAACTCTTGAACCAATTGACATGGGGAGCTGATTTCTGGTACGTAAACTTCAGATGAGAAGCTGAGTTTTAGTAAGATTGGCATAATCAGGCCAGAAGAACGCCTACCTCCCCTACAAATGTCAAAAAATGAAATATTCCTCTAACTACGGTAACTTTCGACAGGATAAAGCTAGCGAGTTGAAAATTTGGTCGGATGTTGAAAGTAAGATCTAGCTAGTTGATACTAAGAACGGGCAAGATCCGACCAAAGGAACCTCTACCTCCCCTGCAAATGAAACTTAAAATAAGCGATAACTTTCGATACAATGAAGACTGGAATGTTGGTCAGATGTTTGTAGTAGGATCTAGTTGGTTGATTTTGACATTGGACAAGATCCTACCGAATGAACGCCAACCTCCCCTATAAATGTTAGTTTAGATATACATATACAACATCCGAATGGAAAAATGAAACTTCTCATTGCATCCACACACACAGTTAAAACTGACCCATATAAAAAATTCACTTTTAATGCATATGCTCGTTATCAATTGGCACTGTTGGTATCACCACTAGGTCTGTACAGGTCTAGGGTATATTCGCTTCGGTCTGATTTTTTAAAGATTTCTGAATATATCACTGATTAAGACATTGAACAGCTTTCTTTCTACATTACTGTGATCTGCTTAAATTCAGTACTACTTCTGCTAACATCTCGGTCGCATCTGGCTGCGAATTCGGATGCATCATTCGTAATTGAAAAGTGTAATGGCTGCCTTTAAGTTCGATATGGTCTCATTTCAATTGATTCTGTTTGTATTCCTGTCGTGCTTTTTTGCCGCCGGATGTGCTGCCATCAATCATTTTGATACGGTTCGCGAGAGGCAGGCTATCATGATGAAGAGTTTCGTGAACGAAGAAATTAATCCTTGCGATGATTTTTACAAATACGCTTGCGGTAATTGGGCAAAACAGCAACATATTCAAAAAACTGATCTCCAATTTGGAGTAGTGAACGTCGTTGAGGCAAAAGTGAATAAATTCTTCCAAGAAGCGATACTATACAATAATTACACATCCGAGTCTCGAATTAATCATATCAGTAAGATTATAAAAATCAGTGAAATTGAAACCATACGAAAATACTATACTCAGTGCCGTGAACAGAAAGGACGAAAATATGAGCCCTATATAAGTGCCCTTAATATACCAGGGGGATGGCCGGCTCTGAACTCAAGCTGGACTAGTGAAAACTTTGATTGGTTAAACGTGATCGGACAATTAAAACTGATGGACGCTGAATCGATAATTGACGTTCATGTAGGACCGCATTTTGACAACGCATCGCGTAATGCTCTTTACATAATGCCACCACTGTTTCCGATTTTTCAAGCCGATGCTTTTATGGATGAGGGCAGTAATTTTGCAAGATCCATTATTAGTGATGTAATAAAAAAGATATTTACTTCATTCGGCATCAACGAGACTGAAGTATCGAGGATTACCAAAGATGTACTCGAGTTTGAAATTCAACTGGCTCGCCTTTATCCTTCATCAGATAATGACACCGACGTGGCTGATGTAAGTTTGGAGACACTCAAACAGCATATACCCGAAGTGGATTTCAGAAGATTGTTGAAAATTGTTTCAGAAGAAGAGTTCCCTGACTCTCAGGAAGTCACGATGGTATTCACACCGTATTTCGTGAACGTTGCAGAACTATTGAACAAAACGAGTCCTAATGTATTGGCCAACTATTTTCTTTATAAGTTGACGTTACCGATTGGAATTTCAGGAGATATCGATCAGTACTGCACAGGCGAAGTTACCAAACACATGGGCTTTATGCTGGGCTACATTTATGATTTGGCTTTCAATGACGATCGCGTTACTGCAGATGTCACAGAGATTGCTGAAAGCATCAAACGAGTTTTTGTGAACACAGTTAATGAAACCGATTGGATGGACGATCGCACCAAAGAAGAAGCTTTGATAAAACTCAAGAATTTACTTTTCAAAATTGGATCATTCAAAAACGATACTGTATTCCAGCTAATAAAGGATCAATTCTCAAAACTGGACATCGCTTCGGATAACTATCACCGCAACTACGTTCAATTACATTCCTTTACGGTGCGAAGGACATTTGAAAAATTGCGTGAGCTCAATAAAAGGTCTGACACGGATATGAACTCGGCCACGGTCAACGCTTACTATCATAGTACCAGAAATCAAATTGAAATTCCCAATAGTCTTCTTCAAGAGCCCCTCTACGAATATAATTTTCCATATAGTGTCAAGTTTGGGGGGCTTGGAGCTATTCTGGGTCACGAAATGACACATAGCTTGGATGCGACAGGACGAGAAATCGATTCGAATGGAGCGCATCGCGATTGGTGGTCAACGATATCGGATGTACAATATAAAAATCGAAGTGATTGTCTTGAAAGTCAGTATCATAGGTATATCGCGAATGCCGAATCGATCAACTCCTTCAAGTCAACTTATAAGGCGAAAGAAGTAAATGACTCTCTCAACACTGCCAGATCAGATACACTGGATGAGAATATCGCGGATAATGGTGGATTAAAACAGGCCTATCAAGCTTATGAGCTTTGGTTGCAGGATAACTCGCTGGATCATGAGACGTTGACACAATTGAATTTCACCGCTCGACAGTTATTCTTTCTGAGCTACGCTCAATTCTACTGTGAAATGGCTAAACCGGCCATACAAATTATAAATATGTTCACGGACGATCATAGTTTAAGTAGGATTCGAGTTGTGGGAAGTTTATCGAATTTCGATGAATTTTCAAAGCAGTTCAATTGTCCGATTGGCTCGGAAATGAATCCGGCGAAAAAGTGTAAAGTTTGGTAGGTTAAGTCAAGGATTTGACACGAACAAGTTGACCTGCTTTGAATTTGTGATAAAGTGTTTAATAAAGTTTAATTTGAAAACATTAGTCGTTTCGAAAATTTGGTTTTTGATGTAAAGCGCACATTAAGGCGGACGATGCCGACGGAAAGTATGCTTGAAGAATCGGCAATGTGGCAAGGGACAGATTAGATCAATAAAATTTACCCGGGGGCTTTGTACTTATGGGGGCTTTTTTTCATTTGAGAAGCAAAGTCACCAGAACTTCTGAAATATCGAACTGTCAAAAAATAACCGTGTAAGAAGATAGACATCAATAATTGGCTTTCTCGGCTTGTCAATCCAATGCTGCTAATTAAGTAAATGCACCTTATTAGCAGTTTTAAAGAAAATCCCTTTATCTGCTCTTCTTTTCTGCTCATGTCCGACCCCACGACCTCTTCTTATTGACTTCAGACGCTGATAATAGTTATCTATTTTTTTACAACCGATTTTTTTCTTAATGCAATTTACTAATTAAGACATTTTTCAAATTTAATTATACGCTCAAGTAATCTGCTAAAATGCAGTAAAAGTTGTTCTGTACCGAATTCTTCCCAAGAAGTGTCTTTCGTGACCAAAACATGAAAATATTCGATATGGTTTTATTCTGCTGTTTTATGCTCCTGTTGTGGTCTTTCTGCAGGCGAATGTAGGGAAATTGATAATTTCCATACTAGGGTTGGAAAAACATTTTTTTTGTTCGATTTATCGATAATCGTTAATCGATGAGCCCCTTGTTCGACTATGCTCGACTAGTGATGGAATTTGTTCGGTTGTACGATTCGTATCGGTCAACCGAACTTTTTTCTTAAAAAGCTTATTTTGAGAGTTTTTTTTTGGACGATGCATGTTGCTAGCATGTACCTCCTGCAGATTATGTGCAATCGCATTTGTGAAGGAGAAATCCACAACTTCGAATACATATAATTACGTTGTATCGCAAAAAAAAAAAAATACTTTTTGCGCCCTCTCACTTTGCTGTGATCAGTTCGGCTTGGAAAAAATACCAGAAATGGAATGTGCTTATGATGCCCTTTTATATGACATCCCAGATTCACGATGCCTATACGCGATTTCTCCCATCTATGGAGGTCTCCTCAAAGTTGGTCTACTATAATGAAAAGCTTAGATCCACGAATTGTAGCAATCATTCCTACCAAATTTCATGGATGTCAGCCGTTCGCGAGATATTCTCCGCCTAAATGGACAGACGTTTGACCGATTGCATAAGCATTTCTTTTTCTACAAAACCAAACAAATGGGGACAAAGAGCCGAACCGCCACTGTTTGTTGAGTGTTACGCTCGTGATGATCTATAAAGAATACGAAGAAATTTTGTCTCTAATTCATGAAAAAGGAGCGCATGCAGAACTAAAAGTAGACGGTCGCCAGGTTGGTATGACTAACAACGAAATGTCAAAAAAATAGTTTTTTCTATTATAGTTTTTTTTTTTGCATTTTTCAAGCTTGCTTTCGTCTAAATCTGTCTAAACGAGGTTTTAGCCATCGTTCAGTACATGGTAAAGTCCTGCATGAGACTTGTGTGCAGACTATCGATTATTATTGAAATTTAAAATTCAATATCTACGAGTAATTGCCGGCAGTATGTACGTATCACATAGGGCCTACAACCTACATTGTAAATAAAGTAACCGTTAAGGTGGACTTTACGACCGAGTACCCCGAAAGATTAAAGAGGTGTTGCATAGGCATATGTATCTAGCAGGGTATATGTACTAAAATAGATATAAAAATCCGACCCGCGATAGAATATAAATTTGTCTAATATCCCTATAGCAAATTTAAGTCACATCTCTAATAGATCACGTCTGAGAGCCTTTACTTCCTTCATCAACCTCCTAGTCATACGGACATTTTTACATGGCGGAAAATTTGTCATCGGGCCATCTGTTCATAAATACGTGTCAGAAGACATTTATTATTTTTAATCGCAGGGCAAAAACTATTCGTCAAGAGACGTAACAAGAATCAGTGCCACCTTTCTTGACGAAAAACTTTTCGGGCACGTCCTGACAATTAGTCATTGTGTGCTTTTGCGAAATGTCAAACTATATATAAGAACCTCTTTGTTTCTTGGATTGAGTATGATTTATTGCAGCTCCAACTATGATTTAGACGAAAAATTCTTCCGCTAATCGTGATTTTGAAGAGAACGACGTCAGAGAGTAACATAGATGGTAATAATAATGAGAGGGGAGGCGTTTATGTTGCGTTTTATATGACGATTCTATTTAGATCATTTGTTCTTACGATAAACATCTTGCACCAAGTATGCGCAACAGTTACAGCGGGACGCAAGTATTCTCGCGTCGATTTTATTTACCAAACGGTTGCGACTTTGTTTTTTTTTCAACGAAGAGGCAACAAAAATTGCATGGGTTGTGTCTTTGCTATATATCAGCAAAGACACAAACCTGTCTGTTTGACAGATAGTCGACTTTTATCGCATCAGTTAAGTTGTTTGACGTTGTTGTTTGTTGGAAAAATCATATGCACATGTTGATAAATAATACGAACAGTAATAAGAAATATGAATATATCAGAACACATTTTTTTACCTAATTCCAATTAATACACCTTGCTGATACAATAACAGCCGATTACCTGTCAAACAGGCATGTTTGTGTATTTACTGCGAAATAGCCGAGACCCAAACCGTTACGATTTTTATATTCTATTGTAATTAGGTTAGATATGCGGGTCTGGACATAAAGAAGGTGTAAACCGAGCAACCTAGGGCTATATACGGGGGGTCACAGCCCCCTATGGGCTAGCCCAGCATGTTTAAAACCAAAATTGTCAATGCACACTTTCTGCGATATGGCGGGTTGTTAATCAACAATCCCTTGTGTGGGCTTCGCTCGCGCCGCGGTTAACGGGGGAAAACACGTTAGGAGGCTCATTTTCACTGGTTTTTTAGAATTTTTTTGTGGGTGGAAAGAATTAACTAGAATTCAATCAAATTTTGACTTCATTTTATTCATATTTCGAACAACTTTTTTGAATAATTTAAGCCAAAAATAACAGAGCTACGCATTGATGTCCACTGAAGGCCGTAACTAGAGTTCTCCAATTGCGGGACGTGTAGCGATTCCAATTTTTATCCGAAACCTTAAGGGGGGGGGGGGGTAATTTTACATTATTAACTTATTTTCTAACAATATGAACCTCAATGCAGGTGAAAATAATGGAAATTAAATATTTTGCAGGTGTTGGCAAAAAATCCACTAATTAAACAAAAAAAACCCTTAAAAATATATCATCCTAAATATTGGTCCATATTCTTCGTAATTTTGTGAAGAATCAAACTTTCAATTTTCATAATGATCTGTTCATTACTTTTTGAGTTAAGACTTCCCGCAAATGTGAAAAAAGTTATTTTGAGAAAAACGCGTTTTAAAAACAGAATATGTATAACCAAAATAATCACTTCTTTTGATGTCTCTAGTACCTTCTATACCGTTATTTGAAAACAAAGATGCAACAGTGGGGTTTCACTACAAGGTTACGTAAGTTCATAAAGCGACTACCTGGGGTAGTGCTCCGCGCTACCCTCTAGAGTGCGCTCGAGCCTGTAGACTATACCCGATGAGCACTCCGTTCTATGTACATAAAATCTAAATGAATGCGAATTTCCCTTTGAAATTTTGGCAGCGTATTCTTAGATTGTTAAGCTAACAATTTCTAATGTAAATTTTTTTGTTTGAACCTTCTAATGAGGTTCCCCCCTTAAGGAATCAAAACGTTCAGTATCGCAAAAAGATGAACGCTCGCTCTGGGCGCAAAAGTCCCTTGTGTGGACTCCGATTGTGAATCAACAGTCCCTTATGTAGGCTCCGCTCTTAAGGGATCACAACCGTCAGTATCGCACAAACATGAACGCTCGCTTCGCTCGCTCTGGACTCTGCATGGCTATTTTCGTTATTTTTTTTCGCATGCCTTATTTCGATTTGAAACCGGTATTGTCCATGCATGGCTTATTTCGTTTATTTTTTGATAGATACTTTCAGTTCAAAACGTAAGTATCCATATGGATTATTTCGGATGGCCACTTTCGCCATCATGGCTTCGATGCTCCCAGCGCTTATTCCTACAGAGGCCGCTCTCTGTACCTTGGCTAGCAAATTTCGATGACTTCCTTGCGTAATGCGTATACCACTACTCCGTAAAATATTATGGAATTCAAAATTTCAAAATTCTGATTAAGACTAATAAATAAAGTTGAGTAAATCTTTGACCAGAAAAACCTTTACTACTGAAAAATGGAATTGTTGACATATCGAAAAATCCCGGAGAAAGCTAAGGAGTAATTCCTATGCGATGACCACAGCCGAACGGCAATAGTCGCATGTCAAATTGTATGGAATATTATGGAATGCGACTCCAGCCGCACGATTAGAGCCGCATGTCAAATCCCATAAGTAGCAACGTCAATAAGAAAGACGTATCGTCTATCATGTAAACGTATCTATTAAATTCGTTAATAAGTGAATTTCGTGTCTAAAAACAATAATTGCCGTGTCGTTAACATGACTATTGTCACATTCCATTAAATTCCATGCAATTTGATATGCAACTCAAGCTGTATAGCCTGTAGTCGTACGGCTACAGTTGTCGCATAGGAATTACTCCTTTAACGCGGGGATAATGGTAGAGCGGAACCAAATACTTATCTTCATTTAATCAATATCAAATTAAAACTCTACTAGAAAATTGAGAAATAAAAATGATTTATGAGATCATTAGAGCTTTACCCTCATCAGTGCCTAGGGTCCCCATACATGCCGAAACAACTATGAACTGAGTACAAGATTCTCGGGAGCATTCCTTGAATAATCATCACCTTTCTGATTCGGTCTTCAATCCACCATGTCATTTGCCATTAAAGTGCAAAAGCGCGTAACTTTTGCAATAAAATTCCACTACAGTCAGTCACAGTCAGTCGTTTAAGCAAGAACACTCTCAATATTCTACCGAGTGACGTAATTTTCGGCTGCGGCATTAAAAACACCACGCGTGCGACCCTTTGATCCTTGAATTACATTTGGTTGACGCGTATAACCCTCATGTAAAAACCACATCCTGACTTTTGAGTAATGCAATAATACAGACAAGTGCGGAACATTCCTTCGAGGAATCCCTCCTCAGTCTTCCTTTTGTTCGTCGCGATAGCATTTCAACTTTGCCGTTTTATTTTTTCCGTTCACTTTTTTTCTTTCATTCTTTTTTGTTTTCGGAATGTGGTACTCTTACCGTCATTCACTAGCGGGGGCGCTCTAATGAAATTTATGTAATCCATTACAGGGCTGAAAAAAGAGAGGAGGAAAACTTCGTTATAGAGGGATTGAGGTGTGTGTTGTAGTCAGTGACAGTGACGACCTTTTAACGCAAAAAAAGAATTCCTGTGCACCTTTCACGTAGTTTTTTTTCTTGTGTTGTCGGATGGGGTCCTTCGTATCATCGTCATCATCAGCTCCAATATACTTTCACAAAAAAGGTCCTTCAATGCAATACGAGGTTTACATGCCATCATGTCCGATACAACAAAGTTAGCGGAGGGTTGTGCGAAGGTGAACAGAAGGGCGGTTGGCATTGATGGGTCCCCGGGGGACTATTGGAACAGAAAAGTTGCATTAAAATTTGGTATCATTGTTTTTTCGACACCCTCGCGAATTGAGTTGGGTGGGTGGTTGGCTCGCTGGATGGATATGAACGAAAAATGCATTTGCAATAATTCATTCTACAGACGTTTCTGTTTTTTATAAGCTCTATTTTGTCCTATGGCAACGGAAGATGCTGCCATCAGTAAATACATAATTCTTTTTCTATGAATGTCGAAAAATGTCCGATTTTCCGGGAAAAACAATGTTCTCCAATTTTTGTTAGCAATAATTTTATGGGATATGAATGTTGGATAAAAAAAAATGGCATGTTGTGCAATAACATGCAATGCATATGCATGCAGTCTTAGAGAGTATCAATTATTTTACCCCGGGGGAGGCAAGATGAATGTATTCCGAGGGAGCTGGATACATTACGTAGGTTCTGGGCTAATGGCGGTTGGTCAGAATCCATACTCTTGTCGAGCTATAAATAGTCTGCGCTCTTTAAGAATTATTGCGGGGAATCGATATCTTTCAGTTGTCTTTCAGTTTCAATTAAAAAAGAAAAGAAAATAGTTTCAATATTATGTTTCCACTTTTCCAGCACAATGTTGTTTCATCCAGGCCTTCATAATAAGCGAAAGTACATAAGTGGCATTAGTCCCGCGACTAGAACAAAGGCATTGATGTCTTCATCATGACATGGTAACCAGGACTGTCTCTAATCATTTTACTGTAAATATTTTCCATTATCTTTGTGCAATTATGACCGCTTCACTTGGCTGCACTATTTCAAAACAAACCCATTTTCCCTGATATTAATTGCATAACTTAACGACTCTATTGCAATGAAGCCATGCATACATTCCCTTCTCATTAGCCAACATAAAATTTCCATTATATTTTCCAAAAATTCCATCTGCAACATCATCGAATTTTAATTGCTGTTGTAGTTACCCAAATGGCACCTGAAGCGTGGAATGCCTGTAGTGCCGTTGACGGTGTGCTATGCTAACTGTTAGCCAACAAAATATATTTCGCCCTCGATTTCGTCAATTTCTCTACATACAATAGTTCCATTCCCGGGGCACTGTACCTTATCTATGTATATATGCAACTGCATTCTATGTTTAGCAAAACATAAAAAAAAATATTTGCCTAAACGAAATACATATTCAGAGATATTCACAATCAGAATTCCAAAATGATAAATGAGTCTTTTGAACTGCAGCATAAATTTTTGCGATAAGAATACAAAAAGGGTCATTCTCTCCCGAAATTCGAGTACTCGTATGTACATAAAATGTATCTACAATTTGTGCTCATTGACTTGGAAATTGGCTGGCGCATTGATGCATTTTTCATACATTTTCATGAAAATCGATTTGAAATTGCTATTTCACTTGGCGAATTTGCAAATAAGATGCAGACGTGAATTGGTGAGAGGGTGGTGAAAGTTCGAGGGTGGTTTGATGGTGTTATAGGAAATTTACAAAAGTTGAACTAAAGCTACGGTCATAAACGTGTTTATGGCATTATTTTTTGATGCTCGTCCTCGTATTAAGGCAGAGGGTTGCGGCAAGGCATCTTGGATGAGTCGAAGAAACGGCAGACTGCAAGATTAATTAAATTAAAATAATTAATTGAATAAATTTAGTGATTTTCATTGACATAATAGCTGCGTTTTTTCTTTCAACAGTCCACATCAGAGCAGAATACAGCCGGCGTTACACTGACAAAGTTGTTTTGGATAGAGCTGGTTGTTAGTGTTGCCATTTTGGCTCCCCATTTTATTGATTTTTTGCAATTTTGACTCCAGATTCGTAATCAGCGACTTAAACAACCTCCTACTAATTTTTTCAAGCAAAATTCAACGTAAATTTTCTAAAATAAAATTAAGCAATAATTTCTCGACTTGTTAGACATATCTAATCAATCTACCCATACCCAGATCTACTCCTGATCTTCGGTTTTTCCAAAACCTGCAGATCTACCCAGGTCTGTATGCCTACCCAGACCTAGATATATACCTGCAGAGCGCTGATCTTCTGCTCTTTCAAAACCAGCGACCCAGACCTGGTGACCTTAATATTTTTCAACCGTACATACCACACCTAGACCGAAAAGAGTAGGTCCTGTTTTGAGCAACCACGACTATGTCAACATCACCACCAATCCGGCTGCGTGCTAGCCCGAAATTTATTACCCAAAGTTATCAAGTCGTAGAATCGATACATGATCCAGCCAAAAACATATCTATGATGTTTAGCAGCTGCCGAAAATTAACTAATATATTTTGTAACGACTGCCTTTTGGGGTGGCTGGTAGCTCAGTGCATAGAGGCGTTAGTCTCATGTCTGACTACGGTCATTATGGGTTCAAAACCCCGTCCACGCCGTTTATAGCCATACATGTTTGTGTTGTCTTTCCTATGTGGTGTGGGGCCTAATATTAAGCCACAACATCTCCCGAGTTGTCGCAGATAGGCGGCTAAGTTGGAGCAGGAGGTGCATACTGTCAACTTGCATCGTCCGAAACTGGTTTATGCCAACGAAACGTCAGCTAAGCGACATGGAATTGTTGACGCGCTATACCCCACTAGGGATTAAGGCAAAATGAGAAAAATAAAAATGAGACCATCATGTTGACTTGCGCAAATTTATGAATGTAGTTTGAATGTTCTCTACGACATCATAAATGCTCTCTAAACTCTGTATAGGAAGGTGTCTTAAGTCTGTTAAAATGTTCAAACGAAAGATTTTTGGATGCGTTATGTGTGGTTGCTGTAGTCCGGATGGCGCAACGGTTAGCACGTTCGCCTTTTATGCACTGGGTCCTGGTTCGATTTCTACTGAATGCAGTAGTCTTCGATAAAAAAGGAGATTTACGTGTCGGACTATGAGCCCAATCAGCTCTTAAATGAGTACCCAGTTATGGGGTAAATTAACTCGGTTGAGCGTGTTGCTGATCACACACCTCTGGACAAGACATACCGTCAAGATCAAGAAAATGAGATAATGCTAATTAATCTCGAGGCCTTGGTCCTAACTGGCCTCTTGTGTCGGATATTTTTTTTTATGCGTGGTCGCTACTCGACTACATCTACCGATTATTTACACAGAGTGTAAGATATTTAAGAATATGTGCAATCTAGGGCTCACTTAGGAAGACCAGTTTGAGCGAGTATTTTTCAAGTCTACTCGTCGCAAGAAGCAGACTAAGTGACAGTTAGAATAAATGTATTTGGCTATTTCAGAAAAATCGTTTACTCTTAAGGTGGAAATTGCAATCGTAGGCGATCTATTATGCCATAGATTATTTTAGGAGAAAAGACCCTGCACTAACCTAACAAAAGCCAGTAAGTCCTTGGTGGGGATGCTCTTGATGGCATCGGCGATTACAGTTGCCTCTCCACGAATCAATTCCCTAGACCGAGCAATTGTCGGATATTTATAGAGAAGGTGCACAATGGACAAGTTGTGTTCTAGGCATAGCCGATAGTCTCATTGGACAAACCCATAATGTTGCGGTGATATCACAACCAGTGGTGCCCCGAGAGGTAACCCGCGACCAATCTCCAGTGCGTCCTTTTAAAACGGGTGGCGTCGTTAAGATTGAAGGGATTTATCAATTCTTTAGACTGCTGCTGAACTATTTTGTTTTCAGACCATTTCCTAATCAGTATCCTGGTTGAGACTCGACCTAGTCCACAGTAGGAATCCGGTCCGCAGAATTGCGTGGATGAGCCTTTCCGAGCGAGTTAATCCGCAGCTTCGTTATAATTTCCTAATTACCCGAAACCAATGAAGAGTTACTCGATTAGTGGTCGCGAGACCCTGAAGGACTTCCAAATACTATTTTACCAACCTCGAAGAGAGTTTATGTGATGACTGCGCCTTAATGGCCGCCTGGTTATCTTCGCAGATAGCGATGTGGGAGCCACGAAGTTTCTGGTCTAGAATGTTCCTGGCGCAGGCCTCAATAGCATAGATCTAAGCTTGGAAGACGCTGGATCAAACATTCATAGCGACTGAGATCTTGGTGTTTGGTTCAAAGAAACCAAGCCCCAAATCCAATCCTCGTTTTTGATCCATCTGCATACTATATTAAATATCTGAGAACTGGGCAGAGATTTAGATTTTTTCATTCCGTACGTTGGAAAAGAGAACCGAGAATTCCCTTAAAAAAATGTTCCGTGGTCATGTAATCCGATCTCAGGCAGATCGGCATGCTAGGGATTTGCTTCAGAGCGCTCATATGACCATGTGCCTGGGATGTTAGGTGTACTTCTAGCATTAAGAAAAGCACATTCTTGTATAAGTCCGATAACCGTCTAGGGGGCCGATGTCGGACAAGTTCGCATGGGTCCTGTTATACCCAGGCATGCTAGCCTTTGCAGTTTGCTGGACCACTGTATGGTAGGCCGCTGTTGAGTTTTTGGCCACCATTCCAGTGCAGTACATGTTACTATCGTACCAGCATCAAATACAACACCTCAATCACTTTCGGAGTGAGCCCGTATGTTCTTTCGAAGAAGCTCTTACAGGACCACATGATTCGTGCTGCTTTGCTGATAACATTCTTGACATGGTTGTTCCACTTGAGCCTCTAGTCGAGCGTGATTCGTAGGCATTTAACGGTAGAGAGCGCTAAAGCCGTCCAGCCAATGGGAAAACAGGTGTCTTCCACATATGAATGTAACCAGGACAGTGTTTTGTGGGTTGACAACCAGAACTTCTTCAGCATACCAGTGTATAACTAAATCAAGGGCAGCCTCAATCAACTTGGTGACGGTTCTGTCAAATTTACCCCTGAATAAAATAGCTATGCCATCAGCATAACTGATTTAAAATCATAGCATGCTAAAGAGAAGTGAATGTCGATTGCATCCTTATGAATATGTACTCGTAATTCGGGTTGATCGACCTCCTTCCAGTGATGTTCCAAGCATCTTAGTCTAGATCATTATTATTGGCATGACGCTGCCTAAGCCAAGACTCAGATAACCTGCAGCTCGCCGATATGTAATCATTGCGAAGGATATAAAGGTTCCCTCATCTTTTCTTTTCAATTCGTACATATCCTGAGGAATGAGGCTAACCGAATCAATTCAATTCAAATGACTATTCGAATATGTACTTGACTTTCTCCGTGCAGCGTGTATTATAATACAAATACAACAACAATACCATAATTTAATGAACGACGATTTCAATGCAATTGATGTTTCCTCAAATCATCAATGCACGTTGTTGTTCCCAATCTCGACGTACTAATTGCCTTAAGTGCTATAATGGAGAGGAGGGTGGTAATCGTTGTGGCTAATCTAAACGCGCAAACTCATTTGAATTTGAATTTCAAACGTTAAGTGTGGCGCCATTCAGAAGCGATCATTCGTAATGATATCGACTGAACTATTCTTTGCTATTGGCCTGAAACATTTTATCGTTGCTAAGCACAAAATAATTCTTCGAACCAAAGAGGCATAATTGTCTGCCTAAAGAATAACCTCAATGGAAACGAGTTGAGAAGGTTATCAAGATTTCATTCAAGTACTATATACGTAGATACCTATGTACGTAGCGTCCTATTGCTTTGCTGTGTTGCTGCATCTTTTTTAAAAATGCAGCATGTGACCTCTTCTCTCGCTCCCGATAATACACACGACTGGTAAGGAATGCTACGTGAAGTTCCTTCTTTTGTATGTACCACGTTCATGTGAAAAGTTCAATTATGCGGGATGATTGAAGCAAATTCCGGCCTAATGTTGCCAGGCTCTCAGCTCTATTCGGCAACGATACCCTATGCTATATAGCCAGGCGCTATATAGCAAGTACGAGGACAAAGGACAAAAATGAATGCAATTGTTAGACTTCTTGTGAAAATTCCGATAGGGTTGTGTAGACATGGTTCCTGTGCTGCCGCCACGCTGGTATGAACACCACTTCAGCAATGAAAAGACCGAAAATATTATCTATAGATATGCCAACATATTTTTGCACGGTATGAACATATTCATTCATATTTCTACCATTTTTACGGCTAAGCTATGACCGTGTCGTCTAATGTGATCCTTACGACCGCAAAGACCGCATACACTCTTGCTGCCTCTTGGCACAATGGAGACATTTTTTCGATGTGATATACTCGTATACTCGTATATTGAAAGAAGCCGGCATTAATTTCAATTCATCGACTACAAAAAGGAACCGGATACACTTAAGGGTTGCGAAAGGTGAAAAAAGAGGGAGGAGAAAATGTGACAGAACAAGAACCGCCAGGGCACAAAACCATCGTATTCAGTGGGCTTCTGACGAAAGGACATGATTTTTTTTATTGTATTGTGAAAGGGGTTGACAATGGGATGACAATCATTGTCTTCGGGCTCATAATACTTTTGAGTTGTTCGGTTGGAAATTGTGTATAAAAAGGACGAAGACCAAAATTCAAGGATAACACCCCCATTTTCCACTCGTTGTCAAAGAATCTGGGATATTCAGATACGTATCTCAGATTTGTAGCATTTTACAACATAAAACACACAGTTCAAGATAAAAAGATACTTTTCCTTACCCTATTATACATTTTTTTTTTCAAACAGGACAATCTGATTCACCCACCTTTTCACTTTTCAGCAAATTGCTTTTAGTAAAAAATTTGTTTATTATTCCGCCGAAAGGTCCATTTAAAACCTAATTATTTGAAAGTCAAACACCATAAGAGCTCTACCTGCAATGACTTAACCACCTTTTTCTTCAGTCAGAATCAATTTACACAAAAAATCATAGAGAAAACCTTTTCAGTTCAATTTCAAAGAGCTTCCTGAAACCACTTTAACAACATTTATCACATCAAAAGATTTTAAGTGTTTTCTCCTCGCTTTTAATCACATTTCCATATTTAGCAGGAAATCCTTATTACACTCCTTTCGTCGTCGAAAAAAAAAACTCCTAACGCTCCGAAAGATCCAAAAGATTGAACTGTTTCACCTCCTCGAGGTTTTCGTATTCACACAACCTCTTCATTATGTTCGAAAGCGTCCATTGGCCTTGCCTCCCTTCCTTTTTGACATAATTTCCAATTCGTATCAGCACGGAAGCAGTTCCATGCAAAACAGAGGCGAGTTGTCACGAAAGGGTTCTCGCCTATATCCTGTTCACGATGCACTTGCACAAATCCCGGGCGGAAAATTCCATGTCAAGTGGGTCGACCACCACATCTAACTATATCTAGTCATCTCATCGTCCTGTGTGATTGACTGACTTGGTCGTCCTTCTTATATTCCGGGGACGGTTTCGAGCAGAAAGAATAAAACGAAAGAACCGCGCCATATCGTGTCGTTCGTCCGTTCGTTGTGGAGGATTGTTTAAGAGAAAAGAGTTGAACACAAAAAAAAAGTCAAAGTATTGTACAAAGAAGCACATCCTTTTTTATTAAGGATCCTGTATATTTTTTCCGCGCTGTATGTTTGACTAGGGAAGTCAACGGAAATAATTAAGTGCCCTCAGGATTATGAGATGATGATGTTGCTGGGGCTGCTGCTGCCTTTCCGGTTGTTTTACTAGTGCGGATTATGGTTACAGCTGCACTGAATTGGAAAGTTGCAACAGCTCTTAGTGGAGTAAGATGTTGGAGCTACTATCACGTGTGCCTGAAGTACTTTGTAATTTAAATGCGAGCATTGCATATACAAAGTCAGGGTTTTTGCATCTGTTAAAAGGACTAATTTTGGTTCGTTGGACTATTACGGGTAAAAGTAAATTCTTGATTACTGCAAGATGGTTCTTTGATGCGGCAGTATTGTTTGCCCGGTGGAAAGAAAAAGCAGGGAAGATTTTCTGTTGACTCGAGAAATGAGTCATTTACTACTTTGCCTTAACCCCTAGCGGGGCATAGCGCGTCAACTACTCCTGCGCGCCATCGTACTCTGTTCTGGGCAATGGGGCGCAACTCCCCAAAAGACTTACCCAATACCTGACACTCCTTTGCCACAGATCGACGCCATGTGATTCGAGGACCCCCTCTTGGTCGGCCTTGGTTGGAAATGGGGTTCCATTTCATGGCATGCAAAGCAATGCAGTTATCACTCTTCCGCAATGTGTGACCTATCCACTGCCATTTTCGCCTGCGTCTCAATTCGTCGATTGGCATCTGACCCGTACGCCGACTTAGCTCTTCATTTGATATTGTTTCGGGCCAGAAAATTCTTAAAATTCGACGAAGACATGAGTTGACGAAAACTTGCAGCTTTCTGGTAACTCCTACGGAAACTTTCCATGTACTGCTCCCATACAAAAGCACTGATAGTACCAGGGAGCGAAACAGGCCCAGCTTGGTCTTGATGCTGAGATAACTGCCCTGCCAGATTTTGGACAGCATGCCGTATGCGCGTTTAGCCTGGTTGATACGACGAGCGATGTCCTGCTCCGTACCACCATTTTCGGCAACGATGCTACCCAGGTAGACGAAGTTGTCCACCTTCTCCACAGGCTGCCCATTCATATTGATGGCAATAGGTGTCGGATTTCTTTTTCGCAACGGCGGGCTAAGAACCTTGGTCTTGTTGGTATTAATCTTTAGCCCAACCTTGCTTGCCTCCCTCTCGAGATCTAACGCCATTTCGGACAGATCCATGATTTTGTGGGAGAGTAGGCATATGTCGTCAGCGTAGTCAAGATGTTGTAGATAAGATGTCAAAGTCCATTGAATTCCTCTGTCGAGTCCGGATAGGGCTGCATGCAACACATCGCCGATCACAATGAGGAATAGGATCGGCGAGAGGATGCACCCCTGCCGAACTCCACTGCGAATCTCAAAGTCCCCCGACACCTTACCTTTATGCAGAACGCGACATTTCGCGCCGTCATAGGTTGCCTTAATAATAGCCACAAGCTTCTCAGGGATGCCTCTCCTGCGCAAGGCCGCCCATATAGAATCCCGGTTCACACTATCGAAAGCCTTTTCGAAATCGATGAAAAGCAAGTGAAGCGGAGAATCGTATTGAGCGCATTGCTCGATGATGATTCGCAAGGTGTTAATGTGATCGACACAGGAGAATCCGGATCGAAAGCCAGCCTGCTCTTCATCAATTGTGCTTTCTAAGTGGGCCTTTAGTCTTTCCAGGACGATTTTAGCTATTATCTTGGCAACGGCAGGAAGCACACAAATGCCTCTCCAATTATTACAGTCTGTGAGGCTACTCTTCTTTGGAAGTTTGATGATCAAACCTTCCTTCCACTCAGTGGGAAAGGTCTCTGTATTCCACGCTTTATCAACAAGTGGGTGCAGCAAATCGGCAGTTACGCTTGGCGCTGCTTGATAAAGTTCGGCAGGGATACCGACAAGTCCGGCGGCCTTTCCTCGTTTCAGTGCAATAATTGCAGTGACTATTTCCTCTTTAGTCGGGGCAGTGGACCGTATACGCACATTTTGATGGCTAGCTAAATTATCTATATGAGGGGGAACTTCACCAGAGGTTACACGGTTCAAGACCGCGGCGAAGTGTTCTTTCCACCGCCTCATTTGATCTTCTTCCAAGATAAGTAGCTTTCCATCACTATCTTTCACCGGATGTTGGCAGGAGTTACGACCACCTGTAAACTCCTTGATGACACCGTATACGGCGTTTAAGTTGTTACTTCTAGCGGCTTCTTCTGCTGACGCTAAAAGAGAATTGGCATAAACTCTTTTATCGCGTCGCACACTACGCTGAACTTCTCGAGCTTTCTGACGGTAAAGGAGTTCGATGCTGCTTCGATTGTCGTCTGATGCTGCAGCCAAACGAACTTTCAGCTCCTTTCTTTCAACAATCCGCTGCCATGAAGCGTCGGACATCCAGGGCTTATTCCGGCAATCCGGGTTTGGGCCAAGGATGGTATTTGCGCTATCAATGTACGCATTTTTTATGGCATCCCAGTTTTCGTTTATGTCACTATCTGGGTGACTAGTTATCTCAGCCGCTTTTTGCGCAAGATGGTCATTATATTGTTGTAAAACAGCTGGATTTTTTAGTCGAGCGGTGTTGAATTTGCGGGGCCTGGATCTTTCGTCGCTGGGGCGGCGCACGGCTGCAATACGCAATCGAACATTAGCGATCATAAGATAATGGTCTCTTCCCATCCCAATATCGGCACCCTTCTTGTTTCGCACGTCCAGGAAGCAACTCGTGAATCTTTTACTAATGGCAAAATGGTCGATCTGATTTTGTGTTCTGCGCCGATCAACAGAGGACCAACTGATTTTGTGGTGGTCCTTATGCTCAAACATAGTACCACCGATGAAGAGACTGTGAAAGTTGCAGAACTCTACAAATCTTTCACCGTTGTCATTACGATCACCAAGACCGTGTCTCCCCATCACATGTCTGAGCCCATAGTTATCAGCGCCAACTTTCGCATTCAAATCACCCATAACCATTATAATGTCACCTTTAGGTGTTCTGCTCTGAACGGCGTTTAGTTCTTCGTAGAAGGAGTCTTTTGCCAAGACATTGTCGGGTTCAGTAGGGGCATAACATTGTATTATTGAGATGTTCCTCATTTTGGTCCGGAACCTGGCGGTCAAGACCCTGTCAGAGACCGGTTCCCAGGATAAGAGACAGTTTCGCGCGGCTCTGGTTAAAAGGAGCCCCACACCTGACTCACGGCGACTACCGGCAGCTTTACCGGAGTACAACATTACAGTGCTGCCCGTTGGAGGGATGAATTCTCCGCTGTTCCACCATCTTATCTCACTAACTCCTAAAATATTTAATTTGTACCTCAGAAATTCACTCTCTAATTGAAGAAATCGTGCGTTCTGGGGACCTTCTGATCCATTGTCCAGGAGAGTACGCACATTCCAGAATCCAATCTTTGTCATTGTACGATAGCTAAAAGTCGTAACCGTTGAGTCATTTGGAAAACAGGGACTTTAGGTTCGGCTAATCAGACTTGCTTAGCTTTTGACAACAATTCAAGCTCCAATTAAAGGTTATTTGTAGCGATAAGCGATTTAAAACTCTTCCCTCAAAAAGATCACACCATAAGAACCAGAATCGAATTAATGAAAGCGAATGACGTAGCTGGTCGCTCCACAACCGATCAGCTCTTTACGGTCAAACTGATACTCCAGAAGTGCTGGGTGCTGGGAATACAACGTAAACGTGTACGAAATCTTTGTCGACTCCAAGCATACATACGATAGTATCGATCGTGGAGTACTGTACAACATCATGCTGCAATTTGGTTTACGAGTACCAGCCAAATTAGTGCGACTGACAAAGATGACGATGACCAACTCCGTCTCACAAGTCAGGATCCATAATAGACTTACTGATCTATTTAAAACACGCACTGGTCTGAAACAGGGCGATGGACTGGCACCGACGTTCTTCAACCTAGCACTGGAATACGCTATTTGGGCTATGAATATGAACAACAGCAAGACGCTACTCATCAAGTCGACACAATTAGCAGCGTACGCCGACGACATCAATATCATGACTATAGATGGTTAGGCATGATGTTGTTATTGTAGTAGCAACGCGTCTTGCGTTAAAGGGGTTTGGCAGCTCTTGGCCGTTGCTGATGTAACGGGTTGCTCCGGTGCGTAGAATCGGCTACCACAGGAACGACGATTAGGCATCCCAATTAGCAGTAAAACTAATAACACTTACGAACATCTTATAGACTCATTTCAGCTAATTTTAGGCATAGTGATAGTGACAGTCTGACAGAGAGCAAGGCCCTGCACTGATTAACCGATTCGTCCATACATAGGTCGACTGGAGTTCGACTCGGACTCTCCATCACATCGACATGTTCTCGACACGTTTTCGATGAAATCATGCAGCAGAGATGTCGAGAGTACCGAGGAGGACTTGCGAAAAATAATTGCAAGTGAAGTGTGTTTTCATCTAGGGCGCCAGATGCACAGTTAAATGTTTGTGTATAAGAGGCATTCTTCGTATTATATTGAGTCGATTGGTTTTCGACGCGAAAGTTAAGTGTTCCTCGGGACAGTCATTGCGATGATGATGATTCAATATTAATGTCAAGGGGATCGGGGCTGGATTATAATGTTGGGGTGAATATTTCAGTGTAACGATGGCTCGGTGTGTACGTAACTCCTAGAGCGCGTTCGATGTCGATTTTCAGTTTACTGAAAGCATGTCGAGAACTTATCGATGTCCAGCAGAGGACGAGCCATTGACGAGCAGAGGTCGACTCGAATAGTAAGTCGACAGGTTAAGCGATTCGGAGAGATGCCGGGATCCTGACTGAATGATTTTGGACTCATATGAGAGAGATTCGCAACACTATCGCCTTCTTGGCTGTGCTAATTTTTGGCCATATACATATTAATATAATGGACGGGCATACGAGTATACATACAAAGTCCGATGAATGCTGTCCGTTTGTCCGAGCACTTCCCATGGTCAGATTTTCCTTGTGTGAGCATGACCACGGCTCGGTGGCAGCAACTACTGTTATCGACTGGACTAACGGCATATTCTGCTTTGTTCAAATCAGAATTTCTCGCCTAAGTCTTTCCTAAGTTCGTACCTGCAGGCATTTCCCGTGGTCTGATTTCAACCAAATTTGATACATAGCTTTCTTGGATGATTCTAAGCACCACCCGGTTATGTTTTGGTGCTGGTTCAGGTGCGCGTCAAGACAATAGAAGAACCTTTTTGGTAATGAAGTGATATCTAGAGAAGATGCGTATTATATGACTGGGCATGTTGAGGCGAATGCACTAAATGCACACTACTGTTTATAGCATTTTGAGTCCTTTGGTCAGGAAAAAAGGACCTTCATGGACATGAAGTGAGATCTAGCCAATATAGGTATTTTCTGATTCGGCGTGATGAGACCAATGTACGACAAAAGGACCTTATTGAACTTGCAATATGCATAGTGAAATCTAGGCAATACAGTTATTTTTAAATTGGGTTAATAAAGGTTGAAGGTATTTTGATTTTTTTGATCACGAAAACAGCGCCTTCAGCAAAAACGAAACATACAATATATTGGTAATTTCTGAATCGGAGTGTTGAACACAATCCTCTGGACGTAAGGGGCATATAGAACATTAAGGATTTAAAGGACATAGTTCCCTCGAAGGCAACTTAAAATCATATCAAAAGCAAAAGTTTACTCTAGGAAGCGCGCCAAAAAATATTAACATTTTTTTCAAAGCAAATCATAGACAAATTGAAAGCAAATCGATAAAAATTAAAACACATTTGCATATGAAACGGGCCTAAGAGCCGATGAACATCGCTCTTTTTGTGACAGTCTTTAAAAGACCATCTACACAAAAATAAGGCGCTGAGTTATCTTGTATCTTGATAGCCACAAACGTCGGACCGGCGCGCAATGCAGTCGAAAGTGGAATCTGTTCATAATGAAATCCTTTAAGAAAGGAAGTACCTGGCTAGTGGTCTCTCTGTGGACGAAACCAATGCTCAAGGGTATCGACATCTCATTGGAAGAAAAGAAGCTTGATCTCTTGGTCTTTTTAAATGTAGTGAGATTTTTTTAGAGGATGCTCTTCCATTTCAAAGAAACAAATGCTGCATTCATACATACATATAGCACTTCCATCAACCTAATATCATATTTGCAAGACTTATTCCACTTCTCCCGCATTTTGAAACTTGAAATCTAAGCAAATTGTTTTAATTCAACTGAACCGAACATTGCCAAATGAATTTATCTCGACGCTGCCTAGTCAGCAACATCATACCTAAATGTTTCAACTGAAACGCTCCAGACAAAACAATGTTTCTTCGTTACACTTGCATTTATGTTGTTTTGAAATTAAATACCAACATTTTTTCTAAGATTGTATGATCGGGTGTATTCATGAAACACAAATATATTCGTCAGTTTGTAACATGTGAATAGTACAAATTGAAGCTATAAACTGAGCCCAAGTACTCGGTACTCATACTTGTAGTACAAGTATCAGCACCTCCATCTATGTATATGAAAATCCAGATTAATTGTTTATAGGACGACGTTATATAGTTGCTCGACTTTCAATTTAGATATTCTTCAAAATGTAATCTCGACGTTTCGGATTACGCCTTAATTGGAAATAAGGAATATTATTATATTATTTACAGTCTAGCCTCACTTCGTCATTGCAAAGGGAAGAATGAAACGAGGATGGATTGTCAGGGTTGGTCAAATCGAAAATAGACTGGATTCAAGCGAATATACTTACATACATATTTGAGAAACAATGAATTCAGATTGTTACGAAGTACATATTTCAAATGAAATATTCGATAGTAATTGGACAATCAAAAAATGTATTTGCCTAAAACCAAGCTCTTCCCGTAGACAAAGGTTGTTCAGTATGCTGACAAATTCACCGAATAAAGCATATGAATTTCTTTCGGTTTGTCAAAAAAGATACATATGATATTTTAACATGGATATGTTTCTGGGCTGGGGGTCCATTTGAAATAGGTATGCGTCATTAATTTTTCAGCCTTGAGCATTTGCGTCATCTAATGAGTGCTACTGTTACAAAGTTCAGGAGGTAAGGAATGAGCAATTGATACAATTACAAAGTACTAGACTGACTATTGGAATTTAATGAAGTTTAATGAATGAAGTTGAGTTACGAAAAAATTCGGCTAATATCCGTTTGATATGAAACCGCGTACAATTGTACTTGTTTCCATGTAATAAACAGATGAAATATCCAATTGCGTATATATTGCTGAGTGATGATTATTATTTTTTTTTTGCACTTCCTATAAAAGTTCATTAAAACGAATTACGCAGCAAAAGTTATCTACCATAACACCAATCAATTCAAAAATCTCCTCAAATTCGAAAATCTAGAAATTTATATCAGGATTTCCGTTATTTATATCCATTTTTGGTTCTCTATATTCTGGATCACTTAACGGCCACATGTATGCCTTCGATCATTCCATAGTTAAGTGCACGATTATTGCGTCCATGTAACAATTCAATGCTTCACCGATGATGATCATCATCATGATGATGAAGTTTGACCCCCATCTGGTTGCCATCGCATATTTTTATATCGAAAAGAATTTTCATGTTTTCATTTTGATTGCAACATTAATCACAACATTTTACTTGCAAACACAACATGTGCGCAGAATGAGTAGTCAGAAATGGCTGGTTCGGTTCATTCGGGCAAGTGCTTCATTTTACTACTGTACTGTATGATACTGGAATGGTTGAAGTTGATGGCGACGATGAAGATGATCGGCTGGTTTGATCGACATATGCATTCCATATTTTCTCGTCAAGTCAAAACATCAGCAATATTATTATTACTTATTATTTAAAGCAGCAAACAGATCGTCTTTATACGAGTGCAATTAAGATGTATCATATGGTCAATGGATGATTGCTGATATCATGGCTTCAAAAAATTGGCTGCTTAGGCTTAACGTATTGATGAGAATAATACGTTTAAAGTGCACTAAATGTGAGTTTTAAGAACACTACTTTACCGTGTGTTATGTCATGTAGTTTGCCAATTATTGATACTTAATGAAAATGGATTAATTGCATAGGCTAATCTAGTCTTCAGCTCTTTGATGGACGGACTTCCGCATTTTTTTTTTTGTGCGGTCAAAATTCAATTCAACTGCTAAACCCATTTCGACTGTGATTCGTTCAAGAATCACACGACCCCTCTGGGGGTTCAAGTTTAATTGATCGATTTTTATTGATCAACAAACGTTGAATATGGCTTGAATAAATGAACATTCCAATTTTACCAGGTAAAGTTACTTTTCTCTAAGCTGAGTCGATATTAGTGTAATGTTCTGTAGAAAGTCTTGACGGTTGCAATTGAGTGTGATTGACCTGGACTGTTGTTTAAATCGAGTAGCGGGTTTGTTAATGTCTCGTTCGATAGCTGCATCATCCGCGTCGTGCTGTATCGGGCGAAGAAAATTGCTCCATATGACACGATTGAGCGACAGAGTTTCAGCTTATGAGGAAGGGTCTCCAGCGTTAGACAGATCCGTCTCATCGGCAGACTTCGCAATGACATTGTCGAAAAGAGAGGCTGCAGTGAAGTTTCTTTCATTGCTCTTGAGAACGGGTGACTGGATTCAGGGCATTGGACGTATTAAAGAAACTTTCAAGTACATAGGATAAAATCAGTAAAGATTTTGTTCAGTCCAGGAAGGTTTCAAATTTTTAAGGCAATTGAGTTGTGTTAAGAAGGCGTCGGTTAAGTTTAGACGATCAGGAACTTGGGACAATCGACAGTCACTACTTTTTTTCTTGAATTGGAATGTTTTTTTTTTGGGTCGGCAGATCCTATGCCATCTTTCGTATATGCTGTTGACCCCTGACACGAGAATTTGGCTGAATAGTAGCGCTTTTGGGGCAGCGAGAAGATAAAGACCCCGCCCACATATTTCGATACTCGTGCCGCCGCTTAATCGTTGAAGGCGTTTTCGCTTAATGGCACTGCAAGCTCGTCACGGTCTCTTTAGCCATCTTTGTCTCCGTCGAGTAGCCGGGAATTCGGTCGCAGCATTGCCGGGACGATTGATTCGGATTGTCCTGAGGAGTGTACTTTCATCCGCCGTAGAAGTCACATCAGCGCGATTGCGGCGACAGCATCGCTTTGTCGATTGAATTTATCCGTCTTCCCGGGTCGGTAACAAATCTCGAAGAATAAGAGCGTGATTAAATCCGCGCAGCGGTTGCATCGGCAGTACTTTTGCCGGGACGATAATATTCTGCAACTCTCCTACTGCAGAATATTACCGTCCCGGCTGATTGCAACCGCCATCGAAAATACATCGACCTCTGCATGCCGTGTGCCATTCTTTTGGATACGCCATCTCGTCGTTGTATCAACACGACTTGTGCTGGGGTTTCACTCGGCAACGAATCCAGTTCCGGACGGCTATCTATTATCGCCCTTTATATAAAAATACAATCGTAAAGTTTGCTGAAAGTGTCTTGGCGATTCCTAAATTTATAGAAGTCTGGATGTCAGCGCGAATAACGTGAAAAAATTTTTTTTTTTGCCATTGGCTACATTTCGAAGCTTTGTGTGTGGATCATTACTTTTAGGGCACTGGTTAACCATTCCTGTTTCGCAAGAAATTATGAGAATTCTCTCTATTCCATTAGAGAGAACTTTCACAAAACTCGAGAAATTTTCGCTTCAGAATCTGCATGGGTTCTGGGTTGTTGCCACCTAAGTGGGAATGAACTACCTAGAGCGGAAATCCCACATTTAAGAAATTTTAAAAATTCTCCCTAAATGCAATAGAGAGAATTCTCTTAATATTCGCGAGACAGGAATGTTCCAAACCAATACACGATTATACCGAAAACTTCGAAAGGAAATCTTAGTTTGTGAAGTTCCAAATTGTGTAGCAATAATAAATGCGACCCAAAGATAAAGTTAAGGGTGCCAACAACAACCGCAGCAATATGTTAGTGTCGTCAATTTAACCAATACAGTGCAATCAGTTATAGCCATTTTGTCCGAGCCGAATATGAAGTCGTGAATATCAACTTGGCAGTGTTGCCGTAATAGTTTTATTTTTCGTTTAAATTATTTATTTTGAAGATTTCTCTGTAAATTAGTAGCTTTTTTTTGTTATAATTTTTTTTTGCAACTAGTTTTTCTTAATCTCCTTTGCAGTTTCAGTGCGCCTGTCTCTGAAATGGTCATTGCGGCAAGTCACCTTATTATTTATTGTATATATTTATTTAATTTAACAAAGTATTTTATCTTATTTTCATTTGTACTTTAATGTTAGCTTCTCATCTTTATTTCGCCTTAGCGGTATTTCTTTTATTAATGTATTTATATATTTTTTTGTTTTCTATTGGAAATAACACAATGAATAACATATTTTGAACCCGATGCGTTTCCTTCATGGAACATCCCCGACGCCCCATTTCAGATCATCGTTGGCGTTGGTGATATGAGGTAGGAACATCAACGTTTTTTTCTTCTTTGATTTAGGGAGGTCTCTACTTTGTCCGGCCATGAGACCTCAAAAGCAGGGAGAGTTTATGGGCCAGGGTCCGCTCCAGCTGGACCAGGAGTCTTGTCGAGGTACATTAGCCGCTCGACGGCCATTGCCTTCAAGTAGTTTTACTTTATTGTCTCCTTGCTGTCTTTTTTATTAGGTCGTGGGACTTAAGGCACGAGATATTTTAGAATAGTAATGGTTAGGGGCAGCGAGATGACAAAAACCCCGCCCACATCACCAGTCAGTCAGCTACAGCGAGCTCGTGCCGCCGCCCATCGAGCTGAGGAGTTTTCACCAGATGACGCTGCCCGACCTTCACGGTCACTTCGGCTTCTATTTACTCCGTCCCCATGGACACTTCAAGTGTCCTCAATACCTGCCCATTACAACTACCCGTTCCCGTTATTGGATATATCGAAAGAATAAAATTTGATGGCGCTCACCATTACCTCCAACTTTGATTCTGAATCCTAAAGGCACTAAAATGACGTGAGGCACTGTAAAATTCTATTGGAAGCGTCTTCCATTATACCTGACTGGGAGGTTTTCCAGGAACCGAATCTAGAACGAATTTCACAATATCTAAGACTTATGACTTATAATCAAAAATTCTAAGCCAATGATGGGGATCATAACGTGAAAAAGTGCTACCCCCTTCAGGGGCTAGTCACGTAATAAAGAGTAGTTAGATAATAGGGAAGAAAGGTTCCTAATGAGGGCAATTAATAAAACAGCGATCAGATCAGAAATAAGCATAAACTAAAGGGCTACGTTAAGCGCTTGAAAAAAAAAATGAACTGACTAGAACTTTTTATACCCTAGTTTTTATTAATATATTGCAGTGTTCAGAAGTCTGTCGACAAATCTGTATCTATGTCCTTCAGTTGTCTACTGACGAAGTCTGCGGGTAATGAGCGTGCTCGAGCGAGGAACATCGAGCTTTTGTTCGGTAGGCATTTCACCGGGAGATCGACAGACGAGGCGTCTCACGGATAGTTCCAAATATGAAGTAGTCCCGTGCATTTTCGGCTTTCTATCGGATTTCTATACAAGAAAAAGATGTTAAATTCAGTTTAAATGCCTAGACAATGATCCAGACTGCTAAGGCGCGACGCGTCGTTGTGCCGTAGCGTTACAATGATGATGATGATTCAGTCAGTAAATCCACTGAACCAGTTGAACTTGCTGTCTATTGTTCTCGTAATTTGTTACAAACTAAAATTAGGTTTAACCTTATACTATAAGCTTTATTAATTTTCATCCTACAATATCGTTTTGTTGGGAAACTAATCCAAGTTTATTCGGATAATTTAAGAAGAAAGAACTATGCTTCCGAAACAATGGGATGTCGTAAATAAAGCTTGTCGTATACCGTATACGCATAAGGTCAAACCTAATCCTATCAATTACAGACCGCACAGTCCAGGGAGAATAATTGCAACACTCATCGAATAATGTGCACCCTTGGAACGAGACCATTTTAAGGGCTTATACGAAATCGAATTTTGCGTGAAGCCCAATCGCTTTATGACAATTTGCGGATGGTTTAAAATGGCGTCGGGAAGATGAGTTCCAATCATAACAGCTCATTTACCTACCCTAATGCCGGCACCACATTATGCGTGACTCGCCGAGTCAAGAGCCAAGTGGATAACACATTGTGCACACCCAAGCACCGTGCGTCTCTCCCGTCCAGCGATTCATCGGGTGAACAAAATGCTCGACGGGTGCTTCTTCGTAATTCGTTGCGTTGAATGAAATTCGTTCACTCGTAAGTGCTTGGCTGTGCACAACATGTTATCCGCTTGGCTCGTGATTCGGCGAGTCCCGCATAATGCGGTACGGACATTACACATTCTCCAATAAATCAGAGGTATCGACAAAACTGACGACATTTCATCATCATCATCGTGGCGCGACAGCCCGACGTCGGGCCTTGGCCGCCTGGATCATTGTCCTCCAATTATCTCGGTCACGTGACCGCGTCCTCCAATTTTGGGAGCCCAGCAGCTGCGCGGCGTCCACACCTACTGAGCTCTCCCAACGAGATCTCGGTCGTCCTCGCAGTCTCGCTCCGTCGACTCGTTCTGCATTCATTACTCTCTTAGGCATGCGATCATCGTCCATTCTTTGTACATGCCCTGCCCATTGAAGTCGTTGTAGTTTGACGATTTTCGAGACTTGCAGCTCATCGTACATTTCATACAACTCATGGTTGTACCGGATGCGCCATCCATCTCGATCGCAAACAGCCCCGAAAATTCGCCGTAGAACCTTACGTTCGAAAGTGTCTAGCATGTTTTCGGAGGCTTGAGTTAGGGTCCATGCTTCGCAGCCATAGCATAGCACTGGTCGTATAATGGTTTTGTACACGCGGAGCTTCGTGTTTCTGTGCACATGTTTCGATTTTATTATGGGGAGAACCGAGAAAAAAGTCTTATTAGCTAACTGTATCCGTCGCTTGATTTCGTCAGTTTCGTTGGCGTCCCTTGACAGGTTGCAACCCAGGTAAATGAAGTTGTTCACGAACTCGATGTTGAGGTCCCCCACGTTGATGCTCGGTTGTGCAGGTGTCCTTGTCACCGATTGCATCATTATTTTAGTTTTACCCTCGTTAATACGTAATCCAACTTCCTTTGCAGCGGTATCGAGCGTATGCAGAAGTTCTTCTGCGTCAGCCAATCTTCAGAACATGATGTTGATGTCGTCGGCGTACGCTGCTAATTGTGTCGACTTGATGAGCAGCGTCTTGCTGTTGTCCATATTCATGGCCCGAATAACGTATTCCAGTGCTAGGTTGAAGAGCGTCGGTGCCAGTCCATCGCCCTGTTTCAAACCAGTGCGTGTTTCAAATAGATCAGTAAGTCTATTCTGGATCCTGACTTGTGAGACGGAGTTGGTCATCGTGATCTTTGTCAGTCGCACTAATTTTGCTGGTATACCAAATTGCAGCATGATGTTGTACAGTACTCCACGATCGATACTGTCGTATGCCTGCTTGAAGTCGACAAAGATTTGGTATACGTTTACGTTGTATTCCCAGCACCTCTGGAGTATCAGTTTGACTGAGAAGAGCTGATCGGTTGTGGAGCGACCAGGTCTGAAACCGCTTTGATATTCGCCAATGACTCGTTCTGCGTACGGTTTTATTTTATTTTCCAGAATTTTCGTCAAAATTTTATAGGACGTACAAACTAGTGAGATGCCCCTGTAATTCTCACACCGCAGTTTATCTCCCTTTTTATGAATTGGACAGATGATGCTTCTGCGCCAATCGTCTGGGATCTCCTCGTTCTCCCATACTCGCAGGAGTAATTGATGTATGGCATCAACTAGACTCGTTCCACCGAATCTTAGCAGTTCAGCTGGAATCTCGTCAGCGCCCGGCGCTTTATTTCGTTTTAGTGACCGCAACGCGAGATCAACTTCCTCTACTGTCGGAGGTTGAATGGGTGGGCCTAGATCAACAATATCGTCGAGAGCTTCCTGTGTGGGGATGTTAGATGGTCGGTTTAGAAGCTCTTCAAAATAAGAGGCCCATCGTTTGTTAATACCATCGGTGTCGCTGATGATGTTTCCATCCTTGTCCTTACAAAGGCTAGTCCTGGGTTGGTAGCCGTTCTTAATTGTATTTACTAGTTTGTACGCTTGTCTGGTGTTCCTATTAGCTAAGTTTTCATTTATGTTCAGCAACTGCTCGTCAAAGTATTTACGTTTCTTACGTCTAATTATTCTATTCGATATTCGCCGTAGCTCGTCATATTTTTCTCTTCTGGCTCTGGTTCCGCGTTGAATCCATTGTCTGTAGGCCTCGTTTTTCGCATCAAGTGAATTTTTGCATTCTTCGTCGAACCAGTCATTTCGCGCTCGCCGGGCTTTATATCCCACGACCTTCTCTGCGACATCCTTGATGGTACCCTTGAGTTCTTCCCAGAACCAATGGACGCCTGTGTTGCTGATGTTGTGTAGCATAGGTGATAGTTTTTCCTCAAGGGCGGTAGTATACGCCACCGCTGTAGCATCACTCAAGAGCTTATCAACTGCAAAGATTTTGGGAGGGCTGATTCTTGACTGGTGCACTGAGGAAATTCTACATCTGTAGGTCGTCTTCACCAAGTGATGATCTGAGTCGCAGTTTGCTCCTCGATAGGAGCGGACATCCATGACACTAGACGCCCATCTCCTGCAAATGAGGACGTGGTCAATTTGGTTGACGGTATGTGCGTCTGGAGACTTCCAGGTCTGCTTGTGAATGCGTCGATGCGGGAAACACGTAGAGCTTACGACTAGATTCCTGCTGCAGGCGAAGTCGATAAGTCGCTGGCCGTTATCGTTACATTCTTCATGAAGGCTGTGGCCTCCAGTGGTCCCCCGATGACAACTTTCATTCCCGACTTTCGCGTTAAAGTCTCCCAGCAGCAATTTGACGTCGTTTGTTGGAAGTGAGTCGAAGAGAGTTTCAAGGCGGGCGTAGAACTCGTCTTTTACTGCGTCTTCTTTAACTTCAGTGGGGGCATGCACATTGATGAGCCAGAGATTGAAGAATCGAGTCTTGATGCGAATCGCACACAGCCGTTCATTTATGGGTTTGAAGTCAGTAATATGCGGTTTGAGGTGATTGTTCACCATAAATGCTACTCCAAACTCCTTGCGGCCCGATGGTTTGCCACTTGTAAAAATTGTGTGCGATTTCTTGTCATTAATCTCGCTGCCAAGCCAATTTGTTTCCTGGACTGCAGTAATGCTCAGTTTGTACTTTTCGACCTGTTGAAGGAGGGCCTTCTCGGCCCCCGGTTTGTTCAGGGAGCGTACATTCCAGGATCCGAAAGAATAATCCTTTATTCGTTTGCGTGGTCGTCGTTGTTGATCCGTCCAATCCGAGGCTTTTGTTCCAGGTTTCTTGACATGGAGTGGTTTTTACAAGGACGAGTTGTCAGCACGTCGCTCAACCCCATTCAGGGTATGGCCTCGGAGATAGCTGCTTCAGATGGTTTAATAAACGTGCTGAAGCCCACACAACTATGTAGCAGGTCCAACTACGCAAGTCATTCCATCCTACTAGACCTGAGACGCTTAGGTGTTCGTCAGCCATTCAGGCTACAGCTATCTGCCTTTTCCAAACTGTCTTATCGCTAAGACATTGGCCGTCAGCGAATTGATACACTGCCGTTACCAGGGGGCGCCCACGCGGAGGACTATGGAAAAGGTCTTTGCCCCCCGACATTTCAGCTGTGAATTTATAGCCGTGTTCCAGACAACCAGACATAGTTGAATTTTGAAAAGAACGGCCGGGATCAAGTGACGTGCGATTTCAAACAGCCACCATACAGAAGATTCGCCGCATGGGGGCGAATTGCGAATTTCGTATACAAATGTACAGAGCGAATTGCCGAGAAACAAAGTTGACATTCAACCAATTCACTTTCAATTCTGATCCAGATGTGATCCCATGCGAGATCTGGATCACCGACGGTCAGTCGTTTTGTGTGGGAATGAGCTTTTTATTCAGCGAAAAGAACGCGGCTAATGTCACCCAAGCAACCACGTACGATACACTGCCGCTCTAAACATTTTTCAAGCGGGCAATGAATTGAATCTCTAATTTGTGTGCGTCAATTTGGATAATTTGGTTCAAATCCACTGAAATTATCGGAGCTCTGAAACTTGTATATCCACAAAAGAATCTCGCATGGATCCGATGTTTACAGTGAGCTGTAAACGGAATATCAAGGTAGTATTTTATAAAGCCCTCACGTTACGACAACGCTTATCCTATAATCCCCCATTTGATGAATAGCACATCATAGATTTATGATGCTCTTCCAAAAATTCCCCGATACGTGAAATTTCAGCATCATCCTTTCCATAATATTTTAAACATTTCTAATCTTCCATTTACACAATTTACTATCGTCATTTGCAATATTCAACGTAGAGTAAAGTAAGTAACGTAAATAAGAAAAGCGACTCGTTCTCATTATGAGACTTGCCATATTCGTAATGCTTAATTGTGATTTAATCTCCTCCGACTAATTATATTTACACTAGATAAAGATAATCATGTAGCGAATAAATAAATCTTGTTCTTTTAATTCATCCTCCATTTTTTCGTGAATCGTACGGAACTTTGTACAATTTGCTTACGAGAAGTCCTTATGTAAATTTACAGATGGCTCACCTTAAATGAAAAAGAGAACAAAATACAAAATACGTTAATCGTTTTGCATAAAGAAAAAGAAAGAAAAAAATTGTTTATTTACAAAGCAAGATTTTATAGATTTTTTATTGTTTGTACTTGTAAAACGTCTGAAAAAATGTTTTTCACTACTTAAAATCTTTTGTTGGCGAGTTGCGAAAATTAGATCTGTCACGGGTGTTAAATAATATTCACGTGATGTGCGATGGATTTTTTTTTAGATTTATTTATTTGGAATTCTGTAGTATCAAAACAAATTGTATATGATTTTAAATACATAACAAAAAGGAAAAAAATGGGAATCTGAAAATTTCAAAATTTTGTTCACCAGAGGGGCCTAAACTCCAATCACCATAGCAAAAAAAAATGTGTCAAACGTTTTCACATCCGGAACATAATACTCAAGAGGGAATCCCAAATGGAAGCATGATGAACGAAAAAACATATTCCCAGTTGTACTTTGTGAGAAATTTGATTTACTAGGCTGACAGCTACTGTCACAAGCTGCCAATAAGCACAAAGTTTATAGTTTTTTTTATATTTGTGTATTTTTTATCTCTTCTGATTTCCGTCGAATCAAAAGTATTCAACAAAATTAGGACTAGTGTTCATAACAACATATGGAAAAGTTATGCGAGAATTGTCGCGCTCGGTGGCCGTGGTCGTTCGATCACCGCTCTACGATACTAGTCTAGAGCTCGGAGTTCAAATCTCGGCGCGACCCAAAAACTGCCTGTGGGTACTAATAGAACTATCACAGTGCTCCGAGCTCGGCCGTATAAAGACTGTGCGGATAGGGGGCAAAGACCTTTTCCATAGTCCTCCGCGTGGGCGCCCCCTGGTAACGGCAGTGTATCAATTCGCTGACGGCCAATGTCTTAGCGATAAGACAGTTTGGAAAAGGCAGATAGCTGTAACCTGAATGGCTGACAAACACCTAAGCGTCTCAGGTCTAGTAGGATGGAATGACTTGCGTAGTTGGACCTGCTACATAGTTGTGTGGGCTCCAGCACGTTTATTAAACCATCTGAAGCAGCTATCCCCGAGGCCATCCCCCGAATGGGGTTAAGCGACGTGCTGACAACTCGTCCTTGTAAAAACCACTCCATGTCAAGAAACCTGGAACAAAAGCCTCGGATTGGACGGATCAACAACGACGACCACGCAAACGAATAAAGGATTATTCTTTCGGATCCTGGAATGTACGCTCCCTGAACAAACCGGGGGCCGAGAAGGCCCTCCTTCAACAGGTCGAAAAGTACAAACTGAGCATTACTGCAGTCCAGGAAACAAATTGGCTTGGCAGCGAGATTAATGACAAGAAAACGCACACAATTTTTACAAGTGGCAAACCATCGGGCCGCAAGGAGTTTGGAGTAGCATTTATAGTGAACAATCACCTCAAACCCCATATTACTGACTTCAAACCCATAAATAAATGAACGGCTGTGTGCGATTCGCATCAAGACTCGATTCTTCAATCTCTGGCTCATCAATGTGCATGCCCCCACTGAAGTTAAAGAAGACGCAGTAAAAGACGAGTTCTACGCCCGCCTTGAAACTCTCTTCGACTCACTTCCAACAAACGACGTCAAATTGCTGCTGGGACACTTTAACGCGAAAGTCGGGAATGAAAGTTGGCATCGGGGGACCTCTGGAGGCCACAGCCTCCATGAAGAATGTAACGATAACGGCCAGCGACTTATCGACTTCGCCTGCAGCAGGAATCTAATCGTAAGCTCTACGTGTTTCCCGCATCGACGCATTCACAAGCAGACCTGGAAGTCTCCAGACGCACATACCGTCAATCAAATTGACCACGTCCTCATTTGCAGGAGATGGGCGTCTAGTGTCATGGATGTCCGCTCCTATCGAGGAGCAAACTGCGACTCAGATCATCACTTGGTGAAGACGACCTACAGATGTAGAATCTCCTCAGTGCACCAGTCAAGAATCAGCCCTCCCAAAATCTTTGCGGTTGATAAGCTCTTGAGTGATGCTACAGCGGTGGCGTATACTACCGCCCTTGAGGAACAACTATCACCTATGCTACACAGCATCAGCAACACAGGCATCCATGGGTTCTGGGAAGAACTCAAGGGTACCATCAAGGATGTCGCAGAGAAGGTCGTGGGATATAAAGCCCGGCGAGTGCGAAATGACTGGTTCGACGAAGAATGCAAAAATTCACTTGACGCGAAAAACGAGGCCTACAGACAATGGATTCAACGAGGAACCAGAGCCAGAAGAGAAAAATATGACGAGCTACGGCGAATATCGAATAGAATAATTAGACGTAAGAAACGTAAATACTTTGACGAGCAGTTGCTGAACATAAACGAAAACTTAGCTAATAGGAACACCAGACAAGCGTACAAACTAGTAAATACAATCAAGAACGGCTACCAACCCAGGACTAGCCTTTGTAAGGACAAGGATGGAAACATCATCAGCGACACCGATGGTATTAACAAACGATGGGCCTCTTATTTTGAAGAGCTTCTAAACCGACCATCTAACATCCCCACACAGGAAGCTCTCGATGATATTGTTGATCTAGGCCCACCCATTCAACCCCCGACAGTAGAGGAAGTTGATCTCGCGTTGCGGTCACTAAAACGAAATAAAGCGCCGGGCGCTGACGAGATTCTAGCTGAACTGCTAAGATTCGGTGGAACGAGTCTAGTTGATGCCATACATCAATTACTCCTGCGAGTATGGGAGAACGAGGAGATCCCAGACGATTGGCGCAGAAGCATCATCTGTCCAATTCATAAAAAGGGAGATAAACTGCGGTGTGAGAATTACAGGGGCATCTCACTAGTCAGTACGTCCTATAAAATTTTGACGAAAATTCTGGAAAATAGAATAAAACCGTACGCAGAACGAGTCATTGGCGAATATCAAAGCGGTTTCAGACCTGGTCGCTCCACAACCGATCAGCTCTTCTCAGTCAAACTGATACTCCAGAGGTGCTGGGAATACAACGTAAACGTATACCAAATCTTTGTCGACTTCAAGCAGGCATACGACAGTATCGATCGTGGAGTACTGTACAACATCATGCTGCAATTTGGTATACCAGCAAAATTAGTGCGACTGACAAAGATGACGATGACCAACTCCGTCTCACAAGTCAGGATTCAGAATAGACTTACTGATCTATTTGAAACACGCACTGGTTTGAAACAGGGCGATGGACTGGCACCGACGCTCTTCAACCTAGCACTGGAATACGTTATTCGGGCCATGAATATGGACAACAGCAAGACGCTACTCATCAAGTCGACACAATTAGCAGCGTATGCCGACGACATCAACATCATGTCCCGAAGATTGGCTGACGCAGAAGAACTTCTGCATACGCTCGATACCGCTGCAAAGGAAGTTGGATTACGTATTAACGAGGGTAAAACTAAAATAATGATGCAATCGGTGACAAGGACACCTGCACAACCGAGCATCAATGTGGGGGACCTCAACATCGAGTTCGTGAACAACTTCATCTACCTGGGTTGCAACCTGTCAAGGGACGCCAACGAAACTGACGAAATCAAGCGACGGATACAGTTAGCTAATAAGACTTTTTTCTCGGTTCTCCCCATAATGAAATCAAAACATGTGCACAGAAACACGAAGCTCCGCGTGTACAAAACCATTATACGACCAGTGCTATGCTATGGCTGCGAAGCATGGACCCTAACTCAAGCCTCCGAAAACATGCTAGACACTTTCGAACGTAAGGTTCTACGGCGAATTTTCGGGGCTGCTTGCGATCGAGATGGATGGCGCATCCGGTACAACCATGAGTTGTATGAAATGTACGATGAGCTGCAAGTCTCGAAAATCGTCAAACTACAACGACTTCAATGGGCAGGGCATGTACAAAGAATGGACGATGATCGCATGCCTAAGAGAGTAATGAATGCAGAACGAGTCGAGGGAGCGAGACTGCGAGGACGACCGAGATCTCGTTGGGAGAGCTCAGTAGGTGTGGACGCCGCGCAGCTGCTGGGCTCCCAAAATTGGAGGACGCGGTCACGTGACCGAGATAATTGGAGGACAATGATCCAGGCGGCCAAGGCCCGACGTCGGGCTGTCGCGCCACGATGATGATGATGATGGATAGGAGGTGCAAGCTAGCAACTGCAGTTTCGAAAAGTAGATATGCTATCGAAACGTCAACGAGGCATAGAAATGCTAGAGATATTGACTGTCAAAAATTGCCTTTGGCACGAAACATTTGAGCTCTCTCAGTACTAACATACATATTTCATTCGAAGAAAGAAGTCTTCACATCATTATAAGCAACGTGAAAACAATTACGACTTTGCACTTTATTTCGCTTGACAACCGATCTTTTGAGTAGAAGGGAAAATCACGTGTCGTGATAATGTGATGTGTGCACGTCCACAATGTCACTTTTTCGTGAGAGAGATAAGAGCAACATTTTCGCACGTAGAGGTTAGTACCAGCCTTTAACATGGAGTCATATAACGATGACCTCCACGCGCTCTTATAAGCGGTTAGATGGACCTATTAACATACCAGAATCCAGAAGGATCCAACTGCTATTGACAGATTGATGTTATGATATAATCAATCTGTCCAAAAGTGGATATAATTAAGAAATCTACAATTTACACTTTGTTGGAACATAACCTTCATCGAGACTGGTGACATTTCGTACCAGCAATTATGAAAGTGTCACTTTTCATAATCACTCAGCACACCGATTGGTAGCTAATTACTTTTCTCATCAGCACCACAATTCATATTTCCGCCATTATTTTTGATAAAACATCATAACTATTAAAAGAGTGTTAATTGCATGAGCACCTGTAATAAATGATAATCACAAATGCTACGCCAACTATAATTCATCTTTTATCTGAGCCGTAAAAAAGGATTCTCACTTGAAATTATGTTTTTGTGTAAACATATCGCATGGACTGAATATTTTATGGCGTGAAATTTAAATTAAACGTGTAGTTGTTTTTCTATGATGTACAAAACATGCATGTGACCGGGTTACTTGTGGCACAACATAACACCGTATCAAGAAATAAGCTGGGGCAAACTGGAATTCTTTTATCTAGTCTAGAAGTTTCATACATGCATGAGATACTAGTCCCGTGTACATACTCGTACGTAAATATTCATATTCATACATTTTTTCCCCGGAATGTGTGTGCATAATTTAGTTTCATTTCTTCAGAAGAGTTAGCCATAAAAGTCCGGACCGGAGATAGGGTGAGGTGATAAGATAAGGGTCGTAAAGGTGTTGTATCGGGCACCATGCAAGGGAAAAGCTAGAACTGAATTGGGGCTACATTCAGGGTAACGGAGAATAACATGGACTAATAACACCGAGTTTCGGTGTGAACTAGTTTCGAGAAAAAAGAGCAATTATGAAGAGTTCTAGATGCGGTTTTGTAAATAAAATTTAATTGCAGAGTATTCACTATTCAGATTTGTTTTTGTAGGGAAGGTGATATGATGAGTGTATGAGATTTCGGAATATGTAAAATAAGACCACTTTAATAACTGCAGAAACTTTATAAACCGAAAAATACGAGTAATCGACCGAAAACGTTAAACTGAATTACGAATTTTACATTCAAAAGATCCAGATCCTTGACGAAATGAATAATATAAATACATAATAAAACTGTGGTCGTCAACATCTCTCAGCTACAGGGATTACCCCGCTGAAGTATATCGAACATATTTCACATCCTAATCATATATTTTGATGTGAAGTATCTATTTCCAAGCATACCGGATAAGAAGACCCGCCGTACTTGAAAGAACGTCTATTAGAGAAAGATCCCTAGCATGAAGAGAATTCAGCCTACTTATACAACTCGGCAGAGTGTGCAATCCATCTTATGCATTACCGAGAATTATTTTACATTCTGAATACGGGTCGCAACAGTTGAGTGAACAAAACTGAGGATGACCTTCACACGAATGTAATGCGTCTGATTCTGGATAAAGGTCCGTTTTGTCGATAGCAAGCGATGATCAAAAAGATACATAAAAATAGGTAGTGCTACGTGCTCTATGTGTTGATCGCTAATCGCGAACAATATGCGATGATTGTGTGTCTAGCAAAACGCACCCTTAAGGTATGTAAATGATATATCCGCTATTGTTCATAAAGTGGAAGTGGGGGGAACTCTAGAAAGCTTGAATAAAGTTCCCCAAAACTTGTACCCATTCCTTGACTTAAAAATCCGAGAACAACGGCGGATTACTTTCATGTGTTCAACGATGCCACCTCACTCGAATGGGTCGAAAAATGACTAAATTGTAATCATTAATTTTCCCAGAAAGGACGTCTATTTACTAGAGAGCCTAGGCATCCTCAAGGAACTGGGAGGCTGCATCATGACATCGGAAGCTGCAATGAAGCTACTGAAAACATTATTGGAAAACTATTCTGCGAAGTCAAAATGAAGGCAGCTGAACATTTAAATGGATAATCATGTTTTTTATTTGCGATTGCCTTGTTCTTCGGTGACTACATCATTCACATCGTGTTGTATGAAACGGAGAATTCCATTGTATACGACAAGATTGAGCCGGAACTTTTTTTTGATGATCACGATAAATCAGGGGTTTCACTTTTTTGTGGAAGTTAGATCACCAGGCGGATCCCAATATCGCCACCGGTAGATCGGCATAATATCGATTCATTTTCGGAGGGCCAAAGAAAGAAATCAAGAGATGATGACAATGAGAAACTGGTCTGCGGCTATCCGCCAGTCACCGCCGTATAAACGAAAATTCCGATTAATCAATATTTCCATTTTTTTTCTATTTATCTTACTACGCCAAAAAATTAATAGAAGTTGCACTGAATTTCGATGACGTTAATAAAAATTATTTATAGTTACTACTGAATCTCTCCTTTGAGAAATTATTCCCCTTTTCAGAACCTGAAGATTTCAAGAGGACTGAAGATTTTTATAGGCAGATTCCCAATTTTGCGGGCATGGTACCTTACAGGTTAGGTAGGTAGGTAAATCAGGCTGCTATGACTAGCACAGCGCATATACTCGTAGACCATAAAACTGGTCCATAGCGCTACTCAGCCTGATCTAGTGAAAAAGACGACCAATACTTCTATTCTCCAGTTCCACCAGTTGCAGGAAGAAATAGGAGCCCAGAATAGATCTACTCTTTCTTTCTAAAGCCGGACAAGGCCAGAGAAGGTGGTACGAGCTTCCCTCCTCGTTAATATCTATCACAGCATCTGTAGAATTCACTGCAAGAAAGACGAAGTCTTATGGCGGCTCACCAATAAGGCAGTGACCAGTGATCACACCGACGATAAAGCTGATGTGTTGTCTTTCAGAGATAGTAAATGAGAGGAGCGGCTGGTGTCCCAGGCCACGAAGACTCGGTTGCTTATCCACTTGTCATCTATCCATGTCATGTCTACTAATAGCCTCGAGCCCTTATGGACACAAAAATAATATTATGCAGTTGCAGAGCCTCGCTCAAAGTCCCCTGCCTAATAGGTTCATATGCGTGGCAGTAACCGCTAAACTTTTTATGGCCTGGAATCTAGCACTCAGCACAAAAGAATATTAAAAAAAAATTCTCCCCATAGCGAGGTGTACATGCTAGCAACTGCACTTTCGAAAAGTACTGTAGATATGCTATTGAAACGTCAACAAGGCATAGAAATGCTAGAGATGTTGACGCGCCAATGCCCCTGGAGGGGTTAATGCAATTAACATAAGAAAGGGTCCACTGTCGTTTAAAATTTTGTGCAAAAATTCGAATAACAATTTCTGTACAAAAATTTGTACAAAATTTTGCTAATGTGGGGCCCTTTTATGCTGAATACTCGGTACGTTCATATTGTCTAAGCGGATAGCCATTCATAAAATTTTTCGGGGATTAGTGATGTGGGAGCTTCGTCTGTCATAATTTTCAGGATTAAAGGTAGCGGAGCCGCAGAAGAATCATGCTTTAATTATTGATTCAGAGCAATAATCTGGAGCAGAAAAAAGGAGGGAGGGTAGGAGGGTGAGAGATTCAAGTGCTCAAATGTCCAAGAACCGGAATCACAAATGGTTCAAAGATAGACAAAGAAACCAGTGCAGGTATTTCGAGTTCAAGCTGAATGTTTCTTGATGTCTTCCAGGTAGAGGTTCACGCCATTGAGGTGTGGCTCTGCCTCAAAGCCACGCTAACCGTAATAAAAATATATATCCACATAGATAGTCAGGCGGTCATTACGGCTGTAAATAAAGGGTCTGTCACATCTGTCCCTGATGACGAGGCTTCGAAGAGGGACTTCTCTAAATCGCTTTTCCATACTATAAGTTCCTGGACACATTGGCATCGCCAGAATTGAAACGATTGACGAGTTAACCGGAACGGCCTCGGCCATTCATTTCAAAGGTCCGGTTTCAGATGGTAAATACTTAAATGGGTAGACATAGTACCGTTCATAAGTGAAAAATTGACACCAAAATGGTCATTCTTTCTTCAACCGTTACACAGTTATAGCATTGTCAATAAATTGTGACAAAAAGCAAGACTTGCCGAACAAAATCAAAATTTGACACTCTCCCAATCATTTAATCCGAGATTTAACCTCACTTTCTAAAACTATTTTACATAAATTGAAAATTAAATTAATTGAAAAGCTAACACATTGGGCAACTTTTGTTAAATTTGCAGATTTGGCAGATCAAAGTACCGTTGTAAAGTATTTATTTGAATTTCAATGAAAAATCGATTTTGAATTTCTATTAAGTTTGAACAGTTGTAGGTACCTTTGGTATAACGGTGAATTTGGCAACTGGGAAAAAGTCGTTTTTTTATGAAATTTGACGCAGTCTCAGAGAGTCAGGTCAAATCTCGGAATAAATGATTGGGAGAGAGACAAATTTTGATTTTATTCAGCAAGTCTAGCTTTTTGATACGATTTACAAAAAATGCTATAACTGTGTAACGGTTAAAGAAACAAAGTCCATTTTGTTGTCAATTTTCCACAAATAAATGATACTAGCAGCGTTTTTTTCAACAGTCCAGATCAGAGTAGAAGAAAAATGGCACGCGTTACACTAATAAAATGGTTCTATTTAGAGCAGGTTGTCAGTGTAATGCGTGCGATTGCTGTTCTGCTCTTGATATGGACTACCAAAAAACGCAGCTACATGGTAGACAGTAGTAGTTAACGTAAGTATTTACCATCTGAAGCGGGACACCCTTTATACATCAATAATCTGAGGCCGCCGCGTCCGTCGCCCACTGAAAGAGTCCTCCCGGCATGAGACAGGCCAAGATGTTAATTTCGGGCTATTCGAGTATCAATTCTTCTGATCTACTACAGCTTAACCGGAATGCGTAATACGAGTAAGAGGATATCTCGAAAAAATCGGCATAGTTATCGAAATATCTTGAAGTCGCCTTTCCCGAGGAGGATAAAATAGCTTCGAACCCGCCTAGGCTTTTGAGCAGCTTCGTCAGTGCGATTAGGCTTGAACGAAAAGCTTTATGCTGATTTCAGAGCTGGGGCTATAATACAATAGACCACTGGGTCTTTCTAAGCCATTAAGAATAATGGCTCTGAAAGATATGCTTGTTATGTCCTATCTATTTTAACAAGGGCTTTAAGATGACTAGATGATCGATTTCGCGATCAATGGTGTTTATATAATGGACTCAAAGGGAGCTTCTTGTAAACAGCGACTCCACGCGAGATCAATAAATTTGTTTCGTTTAGTTGTTTTGACTTTTGAGACTAGATGAATAGCCAGCCTTCCCCCTAACCCCTTGATGAAATCCAGTGCACGGCCGTGGGACACCTATTAGGGGTGTCTACACCAGGAATAATTGTTCCTGGTGCCTAGACACATCGAAACGAGAACAACTTGTATACATGTAGGGCGTTTTCAATGTATTGATTTTATGCTATACTGCAATGCGAAATGGCAATCAAAAGGATAAATTTGTGTGTGTATAAGTTGCGAACAATTGTTGTGCTTGAAATTTTCGAGCACACGTTTTGTTCCCTTCCTATCCTTTCCCTTCAAGCATCTCGCCTACAAAAACTGGTTTTGTACCGGAACAATTGTGTGTGTGTAGACACCCTCATTGTCTAGTTTTATTAGTTATTTATTAGTTTTATTATTTAAGAGCAACAAATATGGTTTGCATGCCCAAGAAAATGTTGTGACAATGACGAAGTGAGGTACATTATCTTATCTTCGATACTGACCTCCAGTGTTGTTGAAAGTTATTGCTGCGTATTGGCTTATCGCTCCACCTGCCAGGACACAGTAGCATTTTTCAGGCGGAAGTTTGTGCAATCTCCGAGGCGGTAACCTGGCTTGCCCGTAATGTAATATCTGTTAGGGATGTTATAATATACACGGATAGTCAATCTGCGATCAAATCGCTCAGTTCCGTCTTGGTTATGTCAAAGATTCAATGTTAAATTGTCGCAGCTCTCTCAGTGAGATGGCGAGATTTTTCAACATTACCCTGTGCTGGATACCAGGTCATGGTGGTTTTTCTGGTAATTGCAAAGCTGATGAACTGACCCAGGCTGGAACTACCAATATGACCAGAGGGAATGCTTTCGTAGTACTGGGATCCCTTTAGCAGCCTGCAAACTGGCCACTAAAGCGTTGGCATACGATAGTGCTGACACCAGATGGTGCAATGGCAGTACGTGTCATGCAACTAGGCAAATATGGCCGAAAATGGACCCCGGCCGTTCTCGCAGGCTATTGCTGCTGAGCACCATTTGAGAAACGTGGTGGGGCTTATCACTGGGCACTGCCTTATTGGGGAGCATGCTAGGAGACTTCGGCTCCCACACAATGATTACTGCAGGAGCTGGGGACGACGAGAGTCCTTTTCACCTTATGTGTGCTTGTCCTGCCCTGGCGAGACGTAGGAAGGATATCCTTGGGTCCTACCTCTTTACTGAGTTGGATGAATTAAAGGATGTTAAGGTTGATCGGCTTCATCGCTTCATTGTCAGCTCTGGCTGGTGTAATGACTGAGGTAGGCTCGGGTTGCTGTACTTAGAGGTATCACAACGGGCCCAGTGGGTCTAAGTGTGCTTTGATCATTGTTTGGTTGAAGCAGCCCATCTAACCTAACCTATTGCAGTCAACTTTCCGAGCTCCTGTCTGTCCCTTCAGGTAATCCCACACGTGGACAACGGAATTTGGGGTTGGGGGCTAAACATGGTATTTGTCAGTATAAATATGAACATGTACCGGATATATTACTTCAAATGTTGAATACATTTTTGGGCTTGTAATTAAACAAAAATCACTCCTAACTAAAGCTTTTTGAGGTTCTTTGAAGTGCCCAAGGGAAGCACGAGTTATTATTTCTTTAGTCAATTCGACCACAACGGCCTCCATGTAATTTTAAAAGCTGAAACAAGTCCATTTTTATTGCCTACCCATAAATTTGTCATCGTACATACTTCTATTATAAACCGATACGAATTTCACTTCCCTCAAGTAATAAACGTTCTTAATAAAACGCACCATTGAAATTCAATTATAATTTCCAAATATTCAGTGATTAATTTACAAAACGATTGTTTACAAAAACCGTCATCCAAAACTCTTGACAAGCCTTTCCAACAATTTTAATGACATTCAAAAAGCTATGAAGTAATATGTTTTATTTATTTTCAAAGCAAAATTATTGCTTCCATAAGCATGAGTTCATTTTTCCACCCAATCTCTTCTAGCATAGAGTTCACATAAACATTTCTGACATTCCATTTCTTTTTTTTCGTCGAGTGTTGACTTTCAAAAATTTATTCTAAACATATGAACACACATTGGGAGGAGATGTGGCGACCTAAAACATTTTCAACTACCAGAAAGAAAGGCGTCGCGTCGTGTTCTTGCATACTTTTTTCTCTGCACAGATAAAATATCTTTTTTTCGCATGACCTCTGTGAAATTATGAAAAGCCGCATATAACGTTTGTTTCTTTTGGAAGATGGATGTCATCATCAACATTGCAATCCAGCATTAAAAGTACGAAAATGTACATAGGAGCCAATCCTGTTACGTACTTTGTTGATGGGTGTCGCCACAAAAACCAGCTGTAGACCGATTTGAATTTGCTTTGGAATGTTATGGGTGGCATCAGCTAAAAATAAAGGCTATATACGAGTACTGTCAGAGTGGCTGCTTTTGACTCTGCTGGTTTGCTTATTCGTTACTGTGACGCGTCCAAAATAAATTGGATAGAAAAAAAAGCCATAGCGGCACATTTGAGCGTGCACTTGGGCAGAAGTAATTGGAGGATACAAATATTTTGCTGGTGTCAAAAGAATGTTTAGAGTCTAATTTTTTTTTTATATTAAAACGGAAAAGCACAACCAATACACAAGAGAATCCTAAAACATTTTTGAACACATCCTTATCAAACGCTCCTCCTGACAGCCCCCTCCCAGTTACATTTTGCAATGTCCACAGCCAACTTTCATATTGATTTTGCTTAATTCCTATTTTAATATCGAGTCAGCAAAAAAGATATATGTATCGGGAAACGGTCACAAGTATAGTTCAGCAGAGCTATACCTACACTTGAAATTGTGGTAGTGCAATACCAGCAAGCAGGCAAAAGTGCTGGCTCGATTCGAGCAAGAAAATGAAAGAAAGGCGCGCATATCGTGGGGACACGTTATTTGCTCCAGTTGGCATTCGGCCAAATCTCACTTGAAAATCTTCGATGGTCGTCTCTAGTACAAGAAATTCATGTTGCGGTGATTCCGGGCATTTTGCAACACATTGTCGTTGTGGTAGTACGGAGAATATGTATCTCAGAATCTATTAACACCCAATGAAGTTTTGTCGGGTTGATGTGATATAATGCAATGTCCTTTTTCGGTTACGTGAACTACGAAGTCCAGAACATGAAGCACGGTTTATGTTGAACAAGGTGGAGTGGTGAAGATAAGGTTGACACAAAAATTCTTCCTTCACTTTTCGAAAGAGAGAATCAGGTTTGTACTTGATGTTTCTCGGTACATATAGTGAGTGGGTAGGATCCTGACTTCAATAACGTAGGATTCGGTTGAAAGATACAGCCAAAAATAGTAAAATAGAATATTATGGATTCTTCAATTATTACTATGAAGTACCTACAGTGTACGCTCTCATAACCGGACACCATCGGGACAAACAATTTTGTCCGGTCGAGCGTCCATCTTTTTTGAGGCAACATTCCAATTAAAAAAAAAAAAATAAAATAACCAAAAACTGTTCCGGCAGTGACATTTGAAATTTTTAATCACACTCTGATGCGAGGGTTGACACTCACTGATTATATTTGGGGGCAAAACATGATAGTGGCGCTGAAAAGTTTAAAACTTTTTAGATGCGAACCAGCGATATTTAGAAATAGCAACACTTTCTTACTACGCCATCTCTTACTCATTTGGTTGTTGAATGTCACTAGCCACGCCCGACCCTACCATCTGTGCAGACTGAGCCTTTCAACAGGGTGTCATTATATAGGGGCGCAAAATTTCCTGCCTAATGAAACAAAATGTTACATTTTGACAATCATACGGTAGCCTTAAGGTTAGATTTAAAAAAAGTTTCAGATTTGTGCCATATGTACCTAATTGCACAACGCGCTTATTTGATTGCTATTTCGGTCTTAATGACTGGTTAAAATTCGACTGATCCCACATTGGGCGCCCAATATCTTTGGACTTTCCATTTTCGACTAATTTCTACCGTTGATTTTTATTGATATAAGATAAAAAAGCCTTAGCCCTGTGACCTTAAAGTAAAGGAACTAAAAAGGTTTTTTGTTTTTGACCGCCGAATATTTTCAGAGATTTTCGACCCTTTTTCGACTAATTTCTTTTGTTTTCAATTACGTAGGACTAAAAAAATATATAAAATAGTCTAAACTAGCCTTAGAAAAGCTTAAAGATGCCCAAAGACTGCCTTAAGGTGATAATTCTATTGCATACTTTGCTTTAATTGACTGGATAAAATTCCACTGATCCCACATTGAACGCTGAATATCTTCGGACATTTTCTACCAATATTCGACTATTTTGTACTGTAAATGTTCATCTGTATGAAATTACAAAAGGCCATAAGGTAACCTTAAGTTAAGGTCTAAAAATGTTCCGGCTTATGCGTTTTGTGACTAATTGTAAGTGTCACCACACACTGTCGAACTCGAACGCGCACCTGGTACAAATGTCCTCTGCCACACACACACTTCACATAAATGTGATGAAAACCGGTCCACTTGTACCAGGTTCGAGTTCGACAGTGTGTGGTGACACTTACGGTATTGGATTGCCTATTTTGGTTTTCTTGACCAGATAAAATCACACTGATCCAGACCAGATAAATTCACACTGAGCGCCGAATACTGTCGGGTTTTTCCGAAATTTCCCGACTAATTCATATTATTTTCACTCAAGTAGGACACAAAAATGTCTTAAGGTAACCTTAATGAAATTTAAGATAGCTTGAAGATGCCTTAAGATGATCTTAAGGTATTTTAAAATTAGAATTATCCCACACTGGGCGCTGAATAAGATCTGTACCGGTCATTATTTTGGTTTAATGGTTTTGGTGATGCTTTCACACAAATAAAGAGGATAGTGAACTTAGGGTCAAATTTGTGAAGTGCAGATACTTTGAAGCTTCCTGTATTATGTGTAACATGCATTTTGAATGCTATGCTAGAATGTTACGAGCCATTTCCTATCAATTGAACAGCGCGCTTAAATAGTTGAGGGCGGCACTGTCGGTCGTTCAGAATCTTTAAAGTCATGAAAATGCGAAGAGAAATAATTGCGAAACCATCGAGTTGTCCGGTTAGTAGAGGTTTATTCTGAAAAATAACTGGAAAATGCGGGTTCGTGTCCGGCCATAGAAGCGCCCGGTTAAGGGAACCGAATTTGTTTGAAAACATGCGAAAAATGTTTGGGACTTGAAACTTTGTCCGCTTATAGAAAGTGTCCGGTTATGGGAGATGTCCGTACAGAGAGCGTACACAATTTTCTTTAAAGAATAATTCGATTTTTTTTAAATCTACAGCTACAAACCCAGGAATAATTTGAGTCCATCGCAACTGGTGGAACGTGTTCAAGAAGGAGCTTATTTGAAAATTCATCCTATTCAATTATCAAAATAATTGGCGTAGGTTCTACTAACAAAATGCACAAAATCAATTTAAATTAATAACTGCAACATAATATTTTCAATGATTTTCCTCATTTTGTAGAAATATTGATACAACACGCGTAAGCTGATCTGTGCAATATTAAAGTGCATTGTGATGCTTCAATTAAAATCGCAATTTTCAATTAACCCAGTTTTCTAGTGTGTGTTGCACAATTTCATTTTAACAGCATATAAAAATGTGTATATAGTGCAACTGTTAATTGTTATCAATAGAACAATTGAAACTTTCAATATTGATAGCTAAAATTTAAATCAATCAGTCGGGTAAATTTCAGTAAATGACGAGTCCTTGACGGGCGTAATTGAAACTGACAACTTATGTCGTATAATAGGATCGGCCCTACCACTACAATATGTAACCAGTATACCACTTTGCGAATGGAGGCCCTTCTACACGAGTAAAGCGCAACAGTTGCCCTTTTCAACCTTTCTAGAATATTCAGTTTCCATGTCAACTTCTTATCGAAGATGAGTCCGAGGAACTTTGATTTGCTAGCAAAGACCAGTCTCTTACCATCCAAAAGGGGAGGTTCAACAGGGCGAACAGCAAAAGTTCGGTTTCGTCGGTATTTACCCCGACGCCGCAGGTGCCTGCATATTCAGTTAAAATACATAAGGCAATCTGGAGTACCTCACTGAGGATTCACGGGAACTTATCGAAACTAGCAATGACAGCATCTCACATTTTTCCAGTTTCAGAAGCAGCCTATTGACCGCTAAGTTCCAAAGAAGAGAAGACAGTATCCCGCCTTGAGGAGTGCCATTACAGACATCTCTTCTGACAGACGACGTTCCCAAAGTAGTGCAAATGATCCTGGATGTGAGCAGCAGGCCAATGAATTTACAGAGTGATTCATCGGCTTACAGGTTCCTTAGTGTCTCTATTATCACACTAGGCTTAATATTGTTGAAGGCGCCCTCGATATCCAAGAACATAGCCAACGTATATTCCCTGCATTCCAGAGACTTTTCAATGCAGTCAACCAGAGAGTGCAGAGCCGCAACTGATCTACCCTCCAGTAGGCATGTTGTGGGGTAGCTAGAGCAGATTCGTAATCGCAGGGTACTGTACAGTGGATGGATGAGTCCCTCAAAGAATTTTTGTTTTATGCAGTACAAGCGTATCGCATAAAAATAGTCTCACATGGAAAAACGAAGGTTCGCACTGCCTAAAGCATGCTGTCCAAAATCTGGCAGAGCAGTTATCTCAGCATCAAGACCAAGCTGGGCCTGTTTCGCTCCCTGGTAATGTCAGTGCTTTTGTATGGGAGCAGTACATGGAAAGTTGCCGTAGGAGTTACCAGAAAGCTGCAAGTTTTCGTCAATTCATGTCTTCGTCGAATTTTAAAAATTTTCTGGCCCGAAACAATATCAAATGAAGAACTAAGTCGGCGTACGGGTCAGATGCCAATCGACGAATTGACGCAGGCGAAAATGGCAGTGGATAGGTCACACATTGCGGAAGAGTGATAACTGCATTGCTTTGCATGCCATGAAATGGAACTCCATTTCCAACCAAGGCCGACCAAGAGGGGGTCCTCGAATCACATGGCGTCGATCTGTGGCAAAGGAGTGTCAGGCACTGGGTAAGTCTTTTGGAAGTTGCGCCCTATTGCCCAGAACAGAGTACGATGGCGCGCAGGAGTAGTTGACGCGCTATGCCCCGCTAGGGGTTAAGGCAAAGTAGTACTGCCTAAAGCGAAAATTCTCAGTACAATATGAATATAACGGTTTCTTAGTTGTATATTTGAAATACACAACTCAAGTATCATTGAAAACAGTAGAAAAGCGAATTCACATTTTTTTTATCTACAATAGTAACTAAATTCCCACAGTCCAGAATTACATATCTTAAACCAATCGGATTGATCATAATGGATTCCTTTTAGGAAGTGGATGCTGGCAACTGCATTCTCCGAAACTAGTTTATGACAACGAATCGTCAACTGGGCCACGTGGAACAGTTGACGCGCTATGCCCCACACAAGGGGTTAGGACAATTAAGTATAATGGATTCCTAAAGATCCGTTTTGTTAGACACCATTCCGCGTCGTTCGCAGGCAATGATCAAAAAGATGCACACAAATAGTGCTCCGTGCTCTATGGGCTGATCGCTAATCGCGAACAATGTGCAACGATCGTGTGCCTAGCAAAACGCACCTTAAACCGTCAAAAACCGCTCTTTACAGTTTTTAGTTTAACTTGACTAGCTAAAGGTATGCTATCGTTGGTCGACATGCATGAAAACCGAACCAAACCTCTTACGCCAAAGTATTTCAATTTACCTCATAAATGTCTGCAATTGAACACATTTTTTCATGTTTTTCACTTAAACCTGCGGACGTTTCCCACGAACCCTATATGGACCTTTCTTTCCACTTGTATATTAATTTTCCCTCAAGTCATTGGCCCCCCGACGACAATACACAGCAAAATGACAATAAGCAAGCAACCTGTACGTTCCGCTTCAAGGTATTGTAGCAATGATGATAGTGACGACGATAACCGCGGGCAATGATAGCCGGCTGTTATTATATTCATTGCATCATTTCCCTATGGCAATAGTACTATTTCGAGTAAATTACAGAAACAAGGTAGCCGGTGTACTACTGTTAAATATTTAATGCAAGAGCCCGACCCGACACTATTCGCGACTATGAATACGAGTAGATAAAAACAGCAGCCGAGCGAAAAACCACGGTAAGAATCTAGTTCAAGTATCTTTTCTTGACAATCTTTCTTGCAAGGTGTGTGCATGTTTGAGCCCAGTTATAGCAATGCAGCACAAAGAATGAAGATGATACCGATTCTATCTTAAGACGGTGTCGAAACTATCGTACAGAACACGAAGTCGACACAAAAAGATAATCGAGCTACACAGAGCAAGAAGAAATATTAAATTCAGTGATATGTAATGGGAGCAAGAAAGCAGCAATGTTCAACAACAGATCATGAAAATTTTCAATTCGTGAGCTGGTTAGGAGTTAGGTAATGTCGTCAGACACGATTAGAAGGTTTTTTTGTTGTCTTTGATAAAAAATTTAATAAAAAGACAAGCTAGGTGTCCTAAAAAAATTCACGATATTCCAGACTGCCCCTCACACGAGCCCTTTCCTTTTCGAAATTCCCCTCAAAAAGCCCCGGGGATTAAGTAGTCATGAAATTGGACGCCCGGCGGCGGGTCAAAAAGTCAAGACATCAATTGAACTCTTCTGGATTTCAATAGAACGGTGAGCGTTGTTCACATCTGAGACGATTGAACACACACTCACTCATTGTTATTTTTCCCATCAAATTCTGCTGCAACCACTCAAAAGTGCTTGAATGCATGACTGCATTTGTTATGCGACTAGCTGGACTAGCCCCTTTGCTCCCTCTTCACAGCCATAATAGTGCAATGACAACGGTGCCCGGGACTGTTTCATGTTGGCCGACTAATTCTAGCAAAGCAATCTGAGCAGCAGAAACACTAGATGGCTGCAATTTTCCTTTTAGAATATGTTGCACATGTACGAGAACGTATAGATACGACTTTACCATTAGATGCGGGGATCTGGTAGTCAGCTTAATACCTAATACATGGCTTTTGTTGATCCCGAATCAACAACATACATTTACGGACACAAACATACAAGAGAATTCGAATGGGATTCTCAACGTGAACAAGACGAAGTAAATGGACTGGCTTATCCGGATCAGGTTCTTCTACGATACGAGTGACTATATCCTCTTGAAACTCTTCGACCAGTCCGTAAACATTTTCACTTCCACTCGAGACGATAATCGGATTACGCCATGGCATACTGCTGATTATTTTGTAACGTTTACAAGTACAATTCAGTGTTTGTTTCCAACACGAATGGGTCGAAATTGTGGAAGAAAACGCTAGTTAGTTGGCATTGGCAGCACGAAACACGGGATGAGGAGACTTTATTCCGGACATACTAGTATTTAGAATAGGATTCATGACACAATATACCGAAAGGCTATACATAGTAGTCGAATTCGAATCCAATTAATCGGGGGTTTTGACAAGAGTGTCAGAAACGCAATGTTGAGCCTCTTCACGAGGGTCGATTTATAGGCAATTGTCCTTTGACGGAGCTACATGGTGTTTTCGTGAATGGACTCGGAATTTCAATGGCTGAGAATGGATATGTACTCAGTTTGAATTCCAATGATATGTACTCGTAGGTACAAAAAGGTCCTGTCGTATGGAAGTGAAAAGATAAAGGTGTATATTCATATCAATTTCAATGCCATAAAAAATAATTTGAGTGAAAACCTATTACTTACTATGTACCATTATTATTTTTAAAGGATAATTTGGCCCAGGTCGCGCCATGCCGAAGAAGAAGTTGCAAAAGCTAAACAATACCTCCGCCCCAAAACTTGAAGTCGAAAATGCAGAAAAACAAAATTTCGAGCATCCGGCCCCGATTTAATATTAATTTAAATAAATATGTAGTTGAAAGCGATTTTTTTCACACACCGTAATTTGTTTTAATACAATTTAAAACAATTTGTTCAGTTGGAATAATCATTCAGTAATTTGTAACTACTGCTCAAATCTTTTATGGTAAAAACAGAAAAAAAAACATCTCTGGACTGATCTAAATCGCTGTGGTCCTATGGAGCAGCGTATTTTAAGCCTAGATCGATGCCATTGAGTCCTGCGGCAGAGAGATTCTAATTCAGTGGCACTAGCATTTCTATCTGTGCGGACATGCGAACCACAAGCTCTTGTCGAACCTCGTGAAAAAGTGTTTCCCATGTTCTTCAATGCCCACGGCACACCAATCAGGTCAATCTGTACTGGGTGTCGGATCATCATTCTGTTTTCGGCCATCTTAAATGCAAAAGCCAAACGAGAAAAACTCTAAATAGCCGTACTAATACAGGGAATCATTTCTTACTTGTGTTAAAAAACTTAGCATTTTAAAATTTGTCTTTAAGTACTTTGGGAACATTTGATTTAAATTTGAGAGCTCAATTCCTTAATTCAACAGCCAACATGTAGTGCAAGACACTTGAGTCGTCGCGAGTGTCATTAATCGTTTTTTATATTATATTGTATTTTATGACATGTACATCCTAACGTCAACCTCAGAAATCGTCATCTGCGCTAGCCGTACAAGCGCGCTGATGGTTGATCAGCGTTACAAGCACGACATCCTGAATTTTACTGTACTTTCCTCTGCCTAGCATTGTAATGGATATCCATCCAATTGCTAAAGTAGACTCTCGCTTTAGGCAAGACGATTCAATATTCGCCAAGCGTCAGTGTCAAGCTGTGTTGAATCTATCAATATATCACTGTAGGTTCATTGCCTAAAGCTGACGTCCACTATGTGTACAACTTCGATCACAACAATGTTAAAAATAAGCAAATTGCTTAAATTCTCTCTTATTTCGACACGAAGAAGTAAACGTTTAACAGTTACATTGGCCATGATCAGAATTTAATTTCGTCTCAATCTGGTGATCGTACTGAAGACTATTTTATAGTATTTTATGCCACACATTTTACCGAAAAACGCATCTACTTCGTCGCCTCGAATTGACGAAAACGATATATGTAGGTCTTCGGTCAATTACTTAATACAAACACATGACGAATTCGTCATTGGCTTGGGGCTAACGACTTAAGCTGCCGCTGTGCTGTAAATAAGGCTGAAAATTAATTTGATAGGCTTGGCTCATCCTAGTACTTTTGCGGACCAGAACCCTTTTGTTGGCTCAGCCCAGACTCTGGATAGGGTATTCTCTGCCAGCAGTAACACTGACGGGATCTCAAAAGGCTTGTTCTCTCTGACAAAGCCAAACGTCTGGAGGTCATCCTGGATAGGAAGCTGGGGTGGAGACCCAATATTGTTTAGGAACAAGTAGCAAAGGCGACTGTTGCGCTGTACTCGTGTAGGAATGCGATGGGTGGGAAGTGGGGCCTACAAACGAAGGTTATATTGTGACTCTATGTGTCAGCCTTGTGACTTATATGCTCATGCATATGTCTACTGTTATTGTCTGGGGGACTGCTCACAATTTTGCTGTTAACTGAAATATGTAGAAAAGTATGGAGAAAATCCAAAGAATAGTGAGTGTTACCATTCCGGGCTCTTAGAACTACACCGGCAGCTGCTCGTGATGTCCTGATGAACTTGTGGCCCCTAGAAATTGGTGGCTGCAAACAAGGCCATCCCTTTTCGGAAAACTGGTCAGTTACCTATGTCAATCATAGGTTATCTGTTCGTAACAGCTTAGATCTTCCGACGTGGAAGGATTATAAACCTCCCAAATACCTGTTCGGTAAGAATTTTGTAAGCCTAGCCTAAGTCTATGGCCTAGGCTTGATCCTAAACGCTCTGCAAGAATAGAAGAAACCTTAGGACTCTTGTTAGGGTAACCTGACCTCATCAGCGAACATGCTAGGAGAGATGAGGATGACGAGGAGTGTACCACTCATCTACTATGTAAATGTCATTCTCTGGCTGTAAAAAGAAGGAATACGAGTACCCTGGGGTCCTCCTATTTTAACGATCTGAACGACCTTAGGAATGTTAGCATCGGTCAGCTGCAGTTATTAGCAGTTCTGACTGGTTCAATGAATAGATCGGACTCGAGTCGTGGAATCTATAGTGGTATCACAACGGGCCCAGTGGTGGTCTATGCGTGCGGTGTGTCTCACGGCAGCCCCTTTACCCAAACCTAACCTAGTTTGAAAAAAAAAGATATCCAGTTCACGCTCTCATGACCGGACACCATCGGGACCAACAATATTGCCCGATTATGGGGAGTGTTCGCTTAAAAGAACGCCAACATTTTTTTTTATGGAACCTTCCAATTTTTTTAAACCAAATAACTAAAACTGGACCGGTAGCAAAATTTAAAAATTTTAATCACACGCTGATCCAAGGGTTTGCACTCACTGGTTGTATGAGGTGGCAAAAATGCAACCAGCCCAACACTCCGCCGAAAAAACCAATTCACTTCGTCTAATTAGCCTACTAGACACATAAAAGAGCACATAAGTTCTGAACTTATCTAAGTGTCACCATACACTGTCGAACACGAACCTAGTACAAGTGGACCGGTTTTCTTCACACCTATGTGAAGTATATGTGTGTGTCAGAGGACATTTGTACCAGGTTCGTGTTCGAGATCGATAGTGTATGGTGACACTAACATAGGAGGCCGTAGCCACGACGGGCGCCTTCAGAACCCCTCCGTCAGCTGGATTAGATATGGTACTAGGCTTACTCCCGCTGGATATTTTTGGTGAACAACGCAAAACGGGCCACTGGCGTGTGCTGAATGTGGGACACTTCACTATACTGAACAACCTCGACCTCCCTAAGGAGACGGACTATACTTCTCCAAAATACCATATTGACGGTAACTACTCTAGCCTGATTTCGTCGTGGAGGCTATGGATGGGAGATGTACCCCTGGACGAATCCATGGTAATTTATACGGATAGCTCTAAGACCGACGACGGGGATGGAGTTGGCATATACTCGGAGGGACTAGGTAATAACCTATCATTCCGTTTCCCCGACATTCGCAGTGTCGTAAAGGCTGAAACGTCAGCTATCTCGTAGGTTCTTTCCTGGCTAGATAGTTATGTCATTACTGTGAGGGACATCACTATTTACACGGACAGCGTCAGACGGCGATTCGCTCACTCGAGTCCGTCCTCACAACTTCTAAAACTATTGAGAGCTGTCGCTCAGCTCTTGCTGTAATGAGTTGCTTCTTCAATATTACCCTCTGTTGGATCTTGAGCCATAGTGGCTTCGCGGGTAACTGCAAGGCGAATGAGTTGGCTCGGGTACAACTGGCGAGGTTGATGAACACTGCAAAGACATGCAAGTGCCATTTGCCACGTGCAAATTGGCGATTAAAACCGCTGCTATGGACAGGGCTAACACAAGATGACTCTGCGGTAACACTTGCCAAACAATGAGACTGATTTGGCCGGTAATTGATCCCTGTTGTTCTGTGAATTTGCCGTCACTAAACAGGAACCATTTTGGCGAGGTGGTAGGGGTTATCACTGGGCATTGCCCAATAGGAGAACCCGCTTGGGAGGCTCCATATTCCACATCACGACTTCTGTAGGATTGTGGTGATGAAGAGGAGGATGGGAGCGTTCTACACCCCCTCTGCCATTGCCATTGGCAGGAGAAGAAAATTTCGGAGTTCTCGGCTGACATTAAGGATATTATCGTCACACGGCTCAAGGGGTACATCGCCAGGAAAAGTTTGGTTTGATACGAATGTTTTAATGAAAAATGTTCATGGTGGTACCACAACGTACCCAAGGATGGTCTAAGTGTGTTATCATATCACATGCATGGAAGCCCCTGTACCTAACCCTAACCTATGGGTACACGGAGCGTACACTGTATTTCAAAATATTCCATATGGAAATTTATTTATCTAATTCGGAAATTTATTTTGTTTCGAAAGTTTTTTCGTTGAATACGGAAGCTTATTTGAAACGGAATTTTATCAATTTCACTCAGAAATTATTTTTTTTTTCCACGAAGATTATTTATTTGATTTAGAAATATGTGCACTTGAACTGGAAATACTACATGTATTTGGTTCGGTTGGTTTGGTAATTTCGTTTGTATCCATTTGGTTCTCACGGGCTTATAAGATACCACTTTATGCTGTCATCAATCATCGAGTTAACGATGAACAAAGCCAATCCTTTTACGTGTATTCCACATTTTCAGAATCGTATTAGTATTCCAATTTCCGAAACTTACTAAATCAAGCCGTTTTTGTATTTTCCTCTCAGTCACAACTAATTTATAAAACTCATTTTGAGAAATGACTTTCATTCAACTCTTCCCCGAGACTTAATTAATCAACTGGCTAATCAGACGAAACTTTCTTTTCCGACAAAAACCATTAATCCATATGACACATTCTTCAAAGTAGACCATAACATCCTCTTCTGCCGTCGCGTCGTCTGAACTCCTGTCAACAGCTCCAAAAAAAACTGAACGGATGATGAAATATCCAAGATGCAAGTTTTTGTTTGAGCTGTCGCCGTCCAGCTGTGTGACATGAAACTTTTAAGTCTTCCCACAGGCTGTGCGGATTTAATCATATATGTGCATGACAGCATGGGCTTTTTTCGTCGATTTTCTTGTGACTCGTCAAACAGTTGACCCATCCTGACCATCTGGTGCGGGGCGATTCGATGGCATCATCAACCAGACAACGACAATCAGGTCATCATCCATCCATAATCGCATAGTTGTCACATGACACATCATAACAAATATTTCAGTTCGTACAGTATGCACATGATGAGGATGGACTGAAAGCGATGCATCTCATGCATTCAGTTCACACATGTGTTGAACAAATTTTCCAGGATATAGAAGCAGTTGCATCGCTATCGTACTCGATCGTAAGCGACCAATCATTCGGAAGGCATTGACAAGGTTTATGGTGATAATGGCGAGTCCTCGAGTTGCCAATCCTCAGGAAGCATCGGGACGAACGTATACAGAAGCCAGCCTCTCATCATCCATGAATTGAGTTGTGCCTCATTGAACTTCATATTGAACATACATAGATGATATCCTGGAATATAAATCCGAAAACCATCAGAAACGGTAGTCCGATAGCTTCCAGGCATTGAACCTGGTTTTTTTATCTCCTCTTGTATGAGGATTAAGACGTGATTTAGGTTAACAGGGTTCAACTGAAGCCGCGCTATAATTTGATATGAAATTCAGGATGCTAGATGGTTACAGAAGGGCAAACCAAAGGACGAGCGAGCAATCAGATAGGGAACGACGACGACGAATCATGGACTTTCATTCTCCATGATTTATTCGGTTTAATCCACCGGATCAGAATTATGGTTGTCGGGTGAATTGCTCAATTTGGTCGGAATGAACCCGCACACAATTTGTACGATGATGCTTGCAAAATGTTGACTAACAGTGATTGAAGGGAATTTTTGGATAAGTAGCGACAGTGGTTATAAAGTGCACGGGCTCAAAAATTTAAAATCATCACTCAATGTCGTTTTAACGTAAAATAGCGATAGACTAAGAAATATGACGTTTTCGTTTTAACCTATTTTTACGAAAATCATGGTTCCCTGGTAGTTTGATATCTTCCACATATGTATTTTGTATGCATCGTCCCAAGGGTCAATAACAACTGTCTTCCTTCAGGCATGCTTCGTGACAGTATGTCACGTATCACGATTGACATTAACCAGACTTCAATGTGACTTTGAACCATACAAGCTAGCACCTCATACACCACTGTCATCCAAACGGAGAGCACTTGAACTTCAAGTCATCATGTCAAAACATCATCTTAAAACCCGCAGGACATCTATCCTAATCCAAACATTCGCTACTGTTTCCCATTTCCCGAAACCATACCCGAAAATCAAAATATGTATTGACTTTCAGTTAGCAACACGGCCACTATTTAAGGGCAATTTGATGCGAACCACAGATATTGTAGATTTACGAGTAGATGGTCCTTTCTGCTTCTTACGTACATGCATGGGCCATGAATGAACATATCTTCATGTTTGTATCTTTTTTATTGCCGTGCGACAAAATGATAATGAATAAAACCGACACAAGAAGGTCATATGGTGTGTTCCTCGGGGTCGCTCGTCTTTCTTCTTTTCTTTTATATGCTTTTATCTGAAAGACACATGCGTTTATTCTACGTCGATGGTCGTCTCCATATGTTTCTTAAATTTCGCCGGAATTAAAGTGATGTGTGGTCTTTGCGTCTTCACTTGATTTGATGAAAACCATTTCCGATTTGGTTGTTGTTGTTTTTTTTTTGGTAGGGCGGTTACATCCACATAAGTTAGGGCGGCGAAAAGGAACAATAAACAGACAAATTGAACGGGTAAGAGATGAGCTCGTAATAAGGAAATTGGATAAAATTAGTGATTGGAGGCTTACAATTGGATTAGCGGAAGAGGATATTGGGTAATGGAGAGTCCGAGATGATTACAAGAAAAATTTCAGGGCAGTCGGAATACTCGGAATCGCATAAGTCGAAGTTACAATATTATTTTTTTAAGAAGAAATTATGTAATTCGTTGCATATCGAATGAACGAATTTAGGGAATTTTATCCCTAGTGGCAGCAAGCTAATCCTTGTTGCAGAATCGCTACATTTGTTACATTGTTGGCGCTAATGATGCAGTGACCGGTTAGTAGACAAATGCTCTGACACGTATCCATCTACGTGTCGCAGCATTAAACGTATCTCGCCATGGCAACATTTTTTTACAAAATTCTGAAGAACAAATTTTCGTAGAAAAAAAATTTTTCTACACAATTTTTAAATGACGAATTTTATCACAAAAAAAAAACAACAAAATTTCGCCAATTGTTCTATTTTGAACTAAATAGAAATCATTTAAAATTCAGGAGTAGGGAATTCTTGGAGTAAATCGCACTGGCAAGGTGATACAAATACAGAGGATTTTCTAGAAAATACTATGAACAGTCTATACATGGTAGCAACACGAACCCGAACTGGTAATTGCATCCGCTTACCTCCGTGGAGATATTTAAATCCCAATATCGGAAACTTCCTGTGAAGCTTTCTGTTATGCTTCGTTTACACGTGAACGTTGAGCCAAGCACCGAATATATAAAAATTGCATTGAAAGGCAACAACAAGAAGATACCTTTTCTGCTCTTACATGGTCAACATGAATTCATGAGCATTTGAGTCGTTCCTATCTTTTGTATCTCTAATTTAACTAATCATCAAAATGTCCACTGCCCCGACTAATCGCTGCAATTGTTGCACTAAAAAGAGGAAAGGCCACCGGACGGTATCTCTTCCGGATTTTATCAGGCAGCGCCAAGCGTAACTGCCGATTTGCTGCACCCACTTGTTCACAAATCGTGGAATACAGAGAGACCTTTCCCACTGAGTGGAAGAAAGGTTTGATCAGCAAACTTCCGAAGAAGGGTAGACTGACAGACTGTAATAATGGGAGAGGCATTTGTGTGTGCATCCTGCCGTTTCGAAGATAATTGCTAAAATTGTCCTGAAAAAACTAAAGGCTCACTTAGAAAGCCCAACTGATGAAGAGCAGGCTGGCTTGCGATCTGGATTCTTCCGTGTCGATCATATTAACACCATGCGAATCATCATCGAGCAATGCGCTGAGTAAGATTCTCCGTTTCACTTGCTTTTCATCGATTTCGAGAAAGGAACCGGTATTCTATGGGACAGCCTTGCGCAGGAGATCTCTAACTCTAATTGCTTTGTCCCCTCCAGGGGCATGGGCGCGTCAACATATCTTGCATTTCTATGCCTTGTTGACGTTTGAATAGCATATCTACTTTTCGGCAGTGCAGCTGCTAGCATGCACCTCCTATCAGCGCCGTCTTTATACTGACAAGCTCGGAGCACTGTGAGAGTTCTACTAGTACTCGCAGGCAGTTTTTTTTTTATCGCACCGAGATTTGATCTCCGAGCTCTAGATTAGTATCGTAGAGCGGTGACCGAACGATCACGGCCACCGAGCGCAGGAGAGGCGTCCCTAAGAAGCTTGTGGCTATTAAATCGACCTATAACGGTGCAAATTGTTGCATTTCGCATAAAGATAAGATGTCGGGGGACTTTGATTTGCAGTGGAGTTCAGCAGGGGTACATCCCCTCACCGATCCTATTCCTCATAGTGATCGGCGATGCGTTGCATGCAGCCCTATCAATGGACTTTAAAATCTTATGTAGAATATCTTGACTACGCTGACGACATATACCTACTCTCCCACAAAATCATGGATCTGTCCGCAATGGCGTTAGATCTTGAAAGGGAGGCAAGCAAGGTTGAGCTAAAGATTAATACCAACAAGACCAAGGTTCTTAGCCCGCCATTGCACCTATTGCCATCAATATTAATGGGCAGCCTGTGGAGAAGGTGGACAACTTCGTCGACCTGGGTAGCATTGTTGCCGAAAATAATGGTACGGGGCAGGACATCGCTCGTCGTATTAACCAGGCTAAATGCGCATACGGTATGCTGTCCAAAACCAGGCAGAGCAGTCATCTCAGCATCAACAACATGTCATTAAGTGCTTTCAGGAACTGTTCTAAAACAAATTGTGCTGTAGCTTTGATTTTTTCAATTCATATTTTTGGGGATGCTAATTACGAATCTGAGGTTTGCCACCAAAACATTTCTGTGGAATTTGAGTTACAGCCAAAAACCAGAAAGAACATCCTTTTTTTAATATTTTGAAAACGGTCAACCTCAACGAAAAGTTTTCTGAGACAAATTGAGACATCTTGAGCAGTTCAATAAAAAAAGAAAAAAGGTGAGCGCCACTTTTTCGGTATCTTGAACTTTACAGCAAAAGACCTTGAGATCAGAGTGCTTCGGCTCCTTCACTAATGTATGTATTCGCCAGGAAGTGTCAAGGACCCAGTTTCACGCGAAACTGAACCGCAAGCTTCGTCAAACCAAAATAAACCATTGTCTGCTGTTCTTAAATATGTGTGTCTTGTCTACCTATATACTTGTCGTCTAGAACTGAACATATCAGACAAACCGGTTCTTATCGATTAATTCAATTTCAAAGATTTTTTCGCCATCACTTCTACGAAAAAAAAACACATCCGCATATCTTCTTCAAACTCTTGTGTATGGAGAAGACATGCGAATTTTTATTTTTCAGCCGTTATATCAGAAATATGCATAATTATCGCGAACCACAGATGAGAAAATCGAAATACACATATGGAGATGAACATCAAAGAACAAAGTCGATGGTAAACCAGAACTAACCAGAGATATATACATACATACCATCAACATTTCTTGCATAAAATTGTGTAAAATAGCCACAAAAGCCTGAATCTGACAAACTAAGTTAAAGATTCGCTAAATAAATTCTCGCAATGACTTAAAAAATAACGATTTTTGATTGTATGAGCAAAAAGAAATCCCCCCAAAAAACAACAGTTTCTGGTCGTCATGAAACTTTTCATTTTCAATTCAAACTCTTCCGAACTGAAATGACAATCTCCTTTTTTCCTCCCCCCTCTTTTTTTCTATCTTTCCGGCAAAAATCTCGACAACTCTAAAATTACAATCAATGCAATTCACCAGCATCTTCCAAATCCAATGCCAAACTTATTCAATCCTGAATTGAGGCCAAAGATAGAATGGAGCTGAAGTAAAAAAAAAAACGAAGGTTATCCAACAAGAATCCTCATCGGGGTGTGGAGGAAGCACGAAAAAAAAACTTACCGCAGGAAAAACTTGGGCGCACTGTGTTGAGTCGATGCGAATATCAATGAGAAGGTTATCCTTAAGTGGGAAGTTCTTTGCCTTTGCGATGCGGTTTCTCGATTTTCGGGCGCAAAGTGTATGCAGAGGTAGGGGTGGATAAAAGGTCATGAATATAGTAGTTAGCCTCCCTTACCTAGTTCACTAATTGACTTGTACACGACATAGCCCCTCAGCCTCAATGAGATTCAAGATGCCAAGCCAGAGGCAAGCAAACTACTCGTATCGACTTAATTGAGACATCAAGAGTACGAGAAGTACTGTGTATATTAATGCGGCGTTTGTGAAAATCCGCTGACTATGACAAGTTTTCTTTGCATTTCTGGTAATCGGGCGGAGGATTTTAAAAGTCAAACGCCTTGACCTTTAAGTTAATTTAGGCGGCCGTCCGTCGACGCGGCTGACCAACTATTATGGTGAACGTTGGTTAGTTTGCAGAAAAGAGAAGTAAAATATCTCCATTTAGAATAACATAGGCTTACGAGTATGCCGAAGTTACGTCACAAGAGAAAATCGTTGTATGTATGTATTTCTTTGGGGTGTACTGAGAAAAATTATATGATTCATCGACAAGGTCGTAGTGGTTTTTATTCACTACGTTTAGACCGCGGGACTATCTTCGAGATCTAACTAAATCGATCTAACTTTCGACGATATAAACGTATCGATCTAGTTAGTTTTGGACTTGGCTTATCTCTACTTGCGATGCGGAACTGGACTAAAAAAATTGGGACTATGTCGCTGTCATCGCTAATGTTGACGTTGTTGTCGTTTTTTTTGTTCGGCATTTGTTTTGTTTGCAATTTCAGGGAAGCAGTGCGTGATCACGGGCAAGAAAAAGCCTTTTTCTGTCGTAAAATTTATATCTATCAAATTTATTTGTGCTGTCAACGGAGAAAGAATAAGAAGAAGTACCTCTCCGTATGGTCGGTATAAACACTCCACCAACAAGTGCTAACACTAAAATGATTTAGTTAAATCGACTTTTAGTTCCACGGTCTAAACGTGGCCATTGATAGATGGTTCTACCGGCGGTTTCGTTGGAATGCGAAACATATTGAGCTCATGACTAATGGAGATAAGTGTATGATGTCTTTATTGTTTTTTTTTTTAATAAATTCCAGTGAAACCTTCGATGAGATGAGTCAGGTTAGGAAGCCTGAGTATGCAAGGAACTCAAGATTTTAAGCTATTGGAGAGGTACTACTTGTAGTAATTCTCTCACCCGACTAGTAGTGGTTCGTTCCCTTGTGGGTTCAGCGAGTCTCATCGACACTGGTTTCATGCCTACACCGTAGATAGAGTTTCCCGATTCAGTTTAATTCATCAATTACTAAATTTGAAGATCAACAACAATTAGCGAATTAATGCTGATGAAAAAAATGGTCCAGCTAACAAAATCGAATGGACTTCTGAAAAATATTACTATCAAGGTGTGTTATCCAGATCAGAAGGGCTCACAGGCCCACGACCACTGTTACCGTTTGGTGGATCAGTTTCGATAATTAATTGATATATTATTGGCTTAGGCTGAATTTTTTTTAAGTGGTCTTGTTGACTGCTTAGCAATGGTACACTCCACTTTTATTCTCAAAAAAAAATATATAACCAGGCCAGGAGTCCGAAGCGTATATACCCTAGACTTGTACAGATCTAGTGGTGATACCAAAAGTCCCAATTGGCAACGACCATATGCATTAAAAGTGGGTCTCTTATATGGCCAGTTCATAGGGGAGGTTGGCACTCATTCAGTGCGATCTTGACCATTCTCAAAATCAATTAACTAACCCATTCTGCAAATATTTATCCAATTTTTCAAGTCGCTAGCTTCATTCTATCGAAAATTAACGCTTATTTAAAGTTTCATTTGTAGGGGATTTCGGGGTTCCTTGAGTCGGATCTTGCCCAGCATTTCCATCAACCAATTAGATCCCCCTACAAACATTTAAACAAAATTTCAAGTCTCTAGCCTCATTCTATCGAAAGTTATCGCTTATTTGAAGTTTCTTTTGTAGGGGAAGTAGGGGTTTCGATTGTCAGATTTTACGTATTTTCAATATTAGTCGACTGGATCATACTACAAACATTTGACCAAAATTTCATTCTTTCAAATTTTCAACTTGCTAGTATGATTTTTTCGAAAGTTATCGTAATTAAAGGAATATTAATTTTTGGAAATTTGTAGGGGAGGTAGGCGTTCCTTTGATCTGATTATGCCCAACTTACATGATCTTAAGCAGCTTCTCACTTCAAGGTTACACGCTAAAAATCAGGTGTCTACGTCAATTGGTTCAAGAGTTATAGACAAAAAACCTGAAAAGTAGGGTAGTACGGGGTTCTTTGTAAGAAAATTACCGTTAGTTTTCAACTTATCAGTTTTATTTTCCCAGGAGAGTATGAGATTACCCTCATGAGTAATCTACCAAAGCTAGAGCTTTTCATGTTTCTTTAATCGGGAGTTATAGATACATTTATGTATTTTACATATATAGGGGAGGTAGGCGTTCTCTTGGCCTGATCATGCCCATTTTATACCATCCAACTAGATCACACTTCCAACATTTGACCAAAATTTCAAGGCTCTAGCTTCATTTTATCGAAAGTTATCGTGCGAACGGAAAGACGGACAGACAGACAGACATGACTAAATCGAATCAGGAGGTGACTCTGATCATTTATATATATACATTGCTATACCTCCGGAGCCTCCTTTAAGGTGTTACATATTTCCGTCGTGACAAAAACAATATACCCTATACTATAAGTCTAGGGTATAAAAATGCGCTTATGCGTGACTAATAGGTAATGCGTTTCAATACCTAAGTCTGTTCTGAAGGACTAACGCTTTGTTATTTTCATCTTCAACCTTTCACATACATACCTATATGTGTAGCATATAGGCATATAGTCCGAGGCAAGCATTTGTCCGTTTGTGCATTTATCCGACACTTCTCGTGGTTCGATCCAAACCAAATTTGGTACGTAGCTCCTAGCTGATCTAACCGAACATTCTGTGTTCAAATCAAAGAGTTTCTTGCTTAAGTCTTTTCAAATTTCGTTCCTTCAGCCATTTCTCGTGGTTCGTTCTAAGCCAAATTTGGTAGGAAGCTTCCTGCATGTGATTCTTGAGCATCACCTGGCAACGTCAGGACAAAAGGAACGTCTGAATTATGAAATGAAACAGAAATCAAGCAAATAAATTTTCTTTATCAGGGTGATGAGACTGTTGAAGACATTTTGGGTTCCTTGATAAGGACAAAAGGACCTTCAAATCTAGGCAATTACAAGTATATTCTGAACTATTCAAGGCATTTTGTACTTTCTGATCAGGAAAAAACAACCTTCTTAGGTATGAACTGAAATCTAGGCAATATGGATATCTTCTGAATTGAGTACCGTTCAAGGCATTCTGAGTTCTTTTAACGAGACCAACTGGCAGGCAAGCTGGTCAAAAACTGTATATAGACATTTTATTACAGTGACAAAACGGCGCCGGGTGCGATTATGGAAACCCACGCTTTACAGAAGAATGAATGTTCTCGGAGAGAAGAATCATAGCCGGATGCAATGTTTAAGATTTTTTTTCTAGGAAAATGCAAACTTAGCACATTGTTTACAGCAAATCCGTCTAAAAGTGTCTGCCATAAATAAATTAAATCGCGTAACCTAAGAAATGTCCAAGCACCATTCTCAAACATCGTCTCTAAAATATCTCTACTTCTCATTTGGACAATTTTTTTCTCTCCTGCCGTTCGTACGACGTACAGAATACTTAATTTCTAAATTATACTATATTTCGGCAACTGGACAAAGTGAACTCATTATACCAAAAAGTCCACTTTATTATATGCGTCCTTCTGAATCATGACGAACTATTAAGTTGCCTTTAAATTCAGTTTACGCTCCATATAATGGTCATTAGGTTTTGCTCACGAACATGTGTATGTGTGTGTGATGTGCTTCTAAAAGAGAGGCCAGAAGGCCATTTCGGTGCGAAATTTCCTCTGAAATGTAAAGGACCATTTTCAAATATAATATGTGTTAATAAATTTTATTTTGTGTGTGCAAATGGAACCTCATGTATGTTTTATGGGCTCTTCAATTTTGGGTGCTAATGGTGGATCTGACAAGAAGCTTTTATCGCACAAATTGACCATAAAATGGCACATACTCGTATATAGATGTAATGATTTTATTTTAGATATTTTATAGAATCTTTAACATATGCTCTATATGTTTTGATTGAGTCATTAAGAGATATTATTCCTTAAACTGAGCGCATATAAAGTATTGGAGGAGTCATTTCGTGTGTTTGCAATGGATTACCCACGGGCGAGTGAACTTAGAGTGGGTTTGGGCTTTAGGCAGAATTTCACAACGACAAAAGGAAATTGCAATTGTACTCTCACAAGGCACACAAAAAAAGACTTGGGGGAAAAAACCTGTCAATATTCAAACTAACAATGTTGTCAGTTTGTAATGAGTGAATAAGTCGCCGAGTCCCTGATCATAGAAGGCTTCCTTTGAGTCCATTGTAAAAACCATCGATCTCGAAGTCGATCATATCGTCATCTCAAAGTGCTTATTGAAACAGATAGGACATACAGCGATAACGTTCTGACTGAGCTGGATAGGGTCCAGCAATGGGCCGACGACCCATCCTTGTAAAAACTACTACTACGGGAAATACTAAAGGACATAGCCTTCATGAGAAATACAATGCTAACGGTCAACAATTAATCGTTGCAGTTGCAGTTGAAATTCCAGTTAAACTTCTAAAATCCGTTGGAACGGGTCTATTAAATGCCATTTTATGTTAACTGGCTTGACCCCTCGCATGAGAGCGTCAACTCTCTAGCATTTCTATGCCTTGCTGACGTTTCGATAGCAAATCTACTTTTCGTAAGTGCAGTTGCTAGCATGTACCTCCTATCCGCGCCGTCTTTATACTGACAAGTTCGGAGCACTGTGAGAGTTAGTAATCACAGGCAGTTTTTGATTGCGCCGAGATTTGAACTCCAAGCTCCAGATTAGTATCGTAGAGCGGTGACCGAACGACCGCGGCCACCGAGCGCGACCACTATTACTACTACTTCTACGAATTTGGGAGGACGAGGTAATCCCAGACGATTGCCGCAGGAGCATCATCTGTCCGATCCACAAAAAGGGAGATGAACTGCGGTGTGAGAATTTCAGAAGCATTTGACTAGTCTGTACGTTCTACATAATACCGTACGCCGAACGAATCAGCTTTTACGGTTAAGCTAATCCTCCAAAAGTGCTGGGAGTACGACGTTGACGTGTACCAAATCTATGTCGACTTTAAGCAAGCATACGATAGTGTCGATCGTTGTGTACTGTACAACATCATGCTGCAATTTGGTATACCAGCAAAACTAGTACGACTAACAAAGATTACCAGCTCCGTTTCACAGGTCAGGATCCAGAACAAATTGACTGATCCTTTTGAAACACGTACTGGTTTGAAACAAGGCGATGGACTGACGCCGACACTCTTCAACCTAGTACTTGAATACGCCATTCGGTGCATACGGACAACAGCAGAACGGTACTCATCAAGTCGACACAAGTGTCGCAATATCAACATCATGTCCCGAAAACTGACCGACGCAGAAGAACTTCTGCATAGTCTTGAAACCACTGCAAAAGAAGTTGGACTACGCATCAAGTAGGACAAAACAAAAATAATGCAATCAAGAACCAGGATACCCAGGGGACTTCAGCATCGAATTCGTGGACCTGGGTAGCAACCTGCTAAAGGACACCAACACAACTGACGAAATAAAACGACGGATACAGCTAGCAAATAAAACCTTTTTCTCGGTCCTCCCCATGATGAAGCTCCGCGTATACAAAACCAAACAACCAACCATACAACAAAAATCATTCGACGGCTGCGAAACTTAGACCCTAACCCAAGCCTCCGAAAAAATGCTAAGCACATTCGAACGGAAAGTCCTTCGGCGAATTTTCGGGGCAGTTTACGACCGAGATGGATGGCGTATCCGGTACAACCATGAGTTGTATGAAATGTACGATGAGCTGGAAATTTCGAGAATCGTCAAACTACAACGTCTTCAATGGGTAGGACATGTAAAACGAATGAACGATGCTCGCATGCCAAAACGAGAGGTCGTTGGGAAAACTCAGTATATGCTGACACCGAGCAACTACTGGGCTTCCAAAATTGGAGGACACGGTCACGTGACCGAGATAATTGGAGGACAATGATCCAGGCGGCCCAAGCTCGATGTTGGGCTGTTGCGCCACGATGATGATGAATAGTGCATTACAAGTGTAAAAGTATGTTAACAGTAGATTACCAGTGCATTAACAGTATGTTAATAGTTCATTAACAGTACATTAACAGTGCATTGACATTATGTTAACAGTACATTAACAATGCATTAACAGTATATCAACAGTACATTAACAGCCGTTTACGGACACACACAGCGTGAACTTTTGCATCAAATACAACGGTAATTTCGGCAGGGACCCTTTGTAGTGAAAACGTGTCAAGCAACGTGTTAAAAAAAATTGGCAAATTAATAATGTTTTTAGCGTTACGCGCCCCGCTCGAAGCTCCGGAAATTTTTCACACGTTCTGTGAAGTTGACGTGATTCGGTGGTGGACCCAATTGCTCCCAGCAAAAAACTGAGACCATTACTGAAATATTTCTATGATGAATAATAATAATAAATAAAGGCAGGCTAAGATACCCAACTGGTAGACACTACGACCATGAGATCTATTGTGCGATAGCCTTAACTAATGCAAAAGACTCTCCACCAACCTGATGAAGGCTAGTAGGTCCTTTGTTGCAGTGGTCTTAATGACACCGGACCTCACGATTGAACCTTCAAGAAACATAAACCTGGCGCAAACCTCACAGAGAAGGTGTTTGGTGGACTCAATGTCCTCCAGGCAAAGTCGGGATTCCGTCTCAGTGGACAGACCCATTTTGTTTAAGTGATATCTCACCCAGTGGTGTCCCGTGGGGAAACCTATGATGAAATCTCGGTATATTTCAGTGTATCGAAGAGAAGCTTTGGTATAAGGTACAACGGGCCCAAATTTCGTGTACTATACCGGAAATTTCGGTACAGTTGGTCACCCGAAATATGAACATACCAAGAATGCATCGTAAGAAGGGCCCCTCAAATTAGCAAAATTTCGTGTAAATTTCTGTACAGAAATTTTTATTTCTACGACCGTGGTTTTACTCGACACAAATTCATCAGCGAAGTTTATGTTTTTTGTGGTGTAAAACCCTACTCGCATGGGGTAGGGTTTTACAGCCTCAAGCACATATCTTGTTGATTTTGATTTGTAGATTTCGGCTGTGTTCTGCATGGCGTCAGCCTTTTGAAATCAATGGACTGGACATAATCTGAATTTTAAATGACTGCCTTTTGTTAGATCCTTGGGAAGAAAGATTGAATTTAAAATAATATTCGGGGGACAACTGCTAATGCATTCAGACGATAAAAATCGTCCATTGAGTAAATAATGAAACAGGAGAGCTCCACAAATTCTATTAAATTTTCTTCAGAAGTATATTATTATGGAATCATTTCAACAAACACAACATTGTCATGGAAATTTCTCGCCATCTAGAAATCGACCGACACACACGAAATACACAAATAAAAACATCGTCCGGGGTCATTAAACACAAACATGTTGTTTTGCATAATAATAAAACATTTTCAACAATAAACTTCTGCGGCGTCTTAGCGAAAAAGCGGCCGAACAATAGCGGTCACCAGAGTAATAACCAAATAACACGAAAATTTGTGAAAAAAAAAACTAACTTTTACCTGACCGAACAATTTCGTATATAGGTAAGTTCATACGGTACGACCAGAAGACCGCTTGGTTAAGTAAATTTACTCTAGATGAGGAAAATTCAAATTGAAGTGAGTTGTACTTATTTGGAAGCTAATAATGGATGAAGTGGCCGGATGTGGAAATGATTATCTGTAATGCATTGCAATCTTTTCTTAATGAAAGCATGAAGGAAAGAATTTAATTCGTAGGTGTGAAGATAAATTTGGTTTGGCTGGGAACTGGAAGTCAGAATATTTTTTTTTGGAATGATTGTCAGGTTGAAACCGTTGTGGTGTTCGGGAAAATCGGGAGTGATTTGAACTCTTAACAGTTACACCTGAAAAAAGACGTCTGAATAACTTTGATCACATCCCGAGAGATTAGAGAGCGTTTAAGAAGTAAAAAAAAAAATGTCAAACAAACACCCAATACTTTAAACTCCGATGATGCTCTGGCTCTCCCACTCTGTCTCTCTCTATGAAATTCTCCCAACTAAAAAATCGTATAGTACACGCGGAAACATACTTCATACAAATTAAGGATTTAAGATACTCCTCCCGGTGCCAATAATTCAAGGGTGAATCGCCTTGAGAGAGATAGAAACGGAAACACTTCAGTAATGCCAACTGTCTATAATGTTTCATTGTGTGAGTAACATGCTTGTTAGTTGGCATTACCCCTTTGTGTACGCATATGGGAACCAATACATATGCAACTACTAGTTACTCGTTCCTGCGGCAGTCGGTTCTTCGTATCGGAACGACCCGTTTTTCAACGGCCAAGAGCTGCCAAATCCCCTCAATGCAAGAACTGCAGTATTTCAAGCATGGTTACCACAACAACAACTACTAGTCACCCACGTTAATTTGTATGAAGTAGACGATCCGGAATTCCTTTCTGGAAAAACTGATCAGGCCTGGCCTTAAGGAATTCCGAGCCGTGCATGTAGAAATTGGTCGATTCAGGTGTCCACCAGGTGGCCTCTTCAGTCGGCCGGATGTACAATCGAAAATCAATCCAGAATAACTCATCGGATTGAATTTTTCGAGGAGTTTATTTCAATGTACTAACCTGAAACTTGGCTGTGCTTCCTACTATCCATTTTTACCTCAATTCCCATTTTATAATCCTTTCTTTTATTTCCCTACTTTTTCCGACAATGGCTGCGTTACTGCGAACGAAATCAGGTTTTGACATTTCTCGAATTCTCCTCCATATGCTTTCCCCACAGGTCAAATTTGTACAGGCAACTGTCATGAAAATGTTCCCCTCCGGATCTGAGAAGTGATCTGATCCGAAGGGGAACATTTAATTGCGTCACAAAGTGTAAACTGTTCGAAAGCTTCGACACCTGCGCCGCCTGCATTTTAAAATGCAGACTACTTAACGGAGCAGCATTCTTGCACTGACGTTTTATCCAGAGCACCTCAGATCAAATTGTTAGTGTAATTGTGTGGTCTTAACCTGCTCTGCTCTGTATGGCTGTAATGCGCCTATCATAGTACGAGTTCCAGAAGGCATATCATCACTATGAATTTTGAGGCCATTTATTTTGAGTAACAAAAAAAATTAAATAATTATATGATTATTTATCACGTTATGTACTTATGTAATTTGAAGGTAAGTGGACCCACTTCATTTGACAAAATAGACGAACGCTAGAGCTCGGACTGTATTACAGATGTTTCGTTGTACTCACCTGAAAATAAGGAAAAAAAATTACATGAATATGAATGGAATATTAGAAGAAAAAAAAATTAAGTAATTTTTATCATTGGAGTGTCTCCCTCGTTCCATTGGTTCGTCGACAGTTTTGACATTTTTTTGGTTACATCGTGTGACTTTTTTTTTAGTAAATTACCTAGGCAAGTTTTCTCTCTCGGCATATCCATCCATCCCATCCGCTGACTAATATTGGGCAAAGGTCGCGGAGCAAGTCGAAAAGTGAATAAAAAAAATGACACCAAGAAAGCCCACATACAGCAGAACCTAAGGCAAAAACAAATTGAGAACTCCAGCCAAGAATGTTCTTGAGGTTGTACACAGAGGTGGTGCGACCGATTCTCACATACGGTGATCTGGTGGACGGCGCTGCATAGGAAAGATATTGTAGTATTGACTTGCTAAACAAGGTACTAAGGACTGAATACACAAGTTCTAGATGGCGTGCGATCATGTCCAAGGGACGCACTAAATGTTATCTTACTCGACCTACAAATTAGTTTCAACGCCGCATGTAGCGCGACCAGACTCAGGGAGTCTGTGAATTGGACAGCGAAAGCACCCATCTTGTCATCATTAGTCGGAGAGATGCAAGACATGCTCGCAAAGGATATCATCGTCGCCAAAACAGGACTTCGAGAAACAATTCGCTACTGATTATCCAACTAAAGCAGAATGGCGTGACGAAGATGTGACGTCGAGGTATGACCTGAAGATATCACCGACGGTTCAAAACCGCGGCCTGTATGCAGGTTTATCTATGGAGACATCGCAGTTTCTAAATCTTTCAGCTTCGCCCAGCTTAATCAGCGTGATAGTTGCCACTAAAACCACTAAGTCCCGAAATCCAGCACAGGACAATATTATAAAGCCTACCCGTCTCAATGAGGGGCGAACGGCACTAAGTAACTCAGGCTGAAATACATGCAGATGTGGACGGACGAACGTATTTTCTTTTAGACATTATCACGGGGTCAGAGGCAGACGTACATGATTTCAATTGAACTCATTTGTTTTCAATTTCATTTAACGGCAATCAATTGTTTCCCCTTGGATCTTTAGACGTCAACAGGACGGATTCTAGGGATAGTATTGCGGCTTGGCTATCAGTATAGATTGTGAAGTCTTTCAGAGCTATATCATGCCTCCTCAGCCAGGTTAGAGACTCCAAAATCGCAGTAACCTCTGTCTGGAAGACACTTCATAATGATCCGGGAGACAGAAAGATATGCTTATGTTAAGTCGGTCGGAGTAAACGTCCCATCCCAGCCCGCTGTCAGTCTTGGCATTAATGGAAGCCTGTCGGATGCCGAGGCGCAGCACAGTAGCCACAAGGGATATCGCCATTTTCACGGACTGCCAAGTAGCTATAAAGGCTCTAGAGACGGCGAAAATGGAATACAAAATGCAGTCAATAGCTGGAAGGTTTGGAGTGCGGCATCACAATGGCACAAAATCTCGCCGTCAGCCCGGCTGTCAAAAGTCTCTCTCAATTGCCCTGACCTTGTGGGGCATAGCGCGTCAACTGTTCCATGTGGCCCAGTTGACATTTCGACGGCATAAACTGATTTCGGAGAATGCAGTGGCCAGCATGAACCTCCTGCACATCCATGGCCACGAACGTCGTCGTGGACGGGATTCGAACCCGAAACGCCGGCAGTCAAACATGAGACTGATGCCTCAACACACTCCGCTACCGGTCGCCCCCAGTTCTGCTATCAAATTTTAAATAAAACGACGTCTACATTGCAATGAGATACGTCAAAATTGGGAATTTCGATGAGGCGTGTTGTCGCATCGACAGACACCATTAAAATTAGTGTATCTTTCAAGATAATATAATACCCGTAAAATGCAAATCGAAAGGAATATAAGAGCTGGAGAGCTTCTTCTCACCCCAACTCAGTTGAATATTCTGGGAAACATTACTAGAGCAACTGTTTAAAACTGTTTTTTTAGACCCATTTTGATGCATCTCAGTGAATTTAAAAAAAAAAATTCATTCATAAAAAAAACAATAACTTCTCTATCAACACATCAGCAGTCCTCCCAAGAATTTTTATTCTCAAACCTATTAGCACGGAATACTTTTCCGCTAGTGTCCTCCTTAGAGAAAAATATAAATATTCTACAAGCATTCTATCGTTTCGACCTTAATGTATTTTCCGTACACAATCTCGAATCCAGAATATCTCGCTTATATGTGTGCACAGAGTGCGAAAAAATAGAACGGCTCGCGAAGAAGTGAAAGTATAGTAACGCATACGATAATTTTAGATTCTTTCTAGATACATACGAGTATGTTATGTTTATGAATGTAGATATTTCACGGGTACGGCTAAGCCAACCACTTAGCTACGATACATATCTTTATGCGTACATTTCTCTTCGAAAAGCATTCAGAGCTAAGAATAAATCTAACATTCTAATCTTAGATCTTTTTACTATTTTCTTTTGGCCTTTCTTCACACTTGGCATTTTTTTACATTTATTTATGTTTATCGTACGAGTACGTACGCGTATTCGGACTCTTGATCCCCGCATGGGCACTCGAGAAAGTAAGTACTCGTAAGATACATCTAACTTAACTTCTTGGCAAAATATTTACGATAGACGGATGCTGTTGGGTGCTCTTGTGCTGCATTTGGAGTTTGTATATATACCTTCGTGTTCAATGAGTGTACGTATATAAAAAAAAAATAAAAAAGAGGAAAGAATCCTGAACATATTAGGGATTGTAATTTGCTATTTTCAGCACGTCACACAGCTGAAGTCGAGAACCTTTTCGCAGAAATGTGAAGCTTGGAAGGTAGAATGCGCATAGAAACCACTGAAACAGGGTGGAGGAAGGAGAAGTGGCCCGGTTGGAGAAAAAGGAAAGAAACAGGACGAACAAAGGCAAAGTAGAGTCAGGTTTACGAGGGTATTTAGTTCGTATGAATGATTTTTGCAACCTCTTTATATGAGGTAGTGTACTTAGGGAATTGCGATGTATGTATTACGTATTTTTGCCATTTTTAATGCGTTTGAGTGACTGTGGCCTGGATTCCCACTCAGTTTATCAAGTATTTCTATAGTATGTATGTATGTTTCAAGTATTTAGCAAAATGCTATTCAGTTGAGTTAATCAGGTGCTCCTAATCCTGCTCCCCGGCATTTCTCTAGGTACGAAAATTGAAACAACTCTCGTGTAATCCGAATGTTCGAAACGTCAGACATAGAATGTTTAGAACAATTTATTATAATTATGATTATTTCAGCTAACTGTACCTACGAAATTGAAAAATGGCCACTGTGTCCTTAAAGTCTATATCAGTAGAGCTGTTGTATTGAAATTCCCGAATTGGTGACTCCGCTATATTAGGTGTTGTGTGATTGATGTTTTCTTGAGTGCGGGTCAGACTAGGAATAGTAATAGAGCCATTTTGCCGAGTTTGTAAAAGAAATAAGTTTATGGGGCTTGCGCTAAAGGCCGTCAAGTTATGATTAATGACTTTAAATCTGCAACAAAGTCACGGGAAATGACAAAGGAGATTTAAGAAATCTGGCCATTTGACTGATGTTTGCATTAATTCATAAATGGCATACACAAAACAGCAGCGTTTTTTTTCAACAGTCATACAGAGCAGAGCGGGTTAAGACCATACAATTACCCTAACAAGTTGATCTGAGTTGCTCTGGATAAAACGTCAGTGCAAGAATCATCATCATCATCGTGGTGCGACAGCCCGACGTCGGGCCTTGGCCGCCTGGATCATTGTCCTCCAATTATCTCGGTCACGTGACCGCGTCCTCCAATTTTGGGAGCCCAGCAGCTGCGCGGCGTCCACACCTACTGAGCTCTCCCAACGAGATCTCGGTCGTCCTCGCAGTCTCGCTCCGTCGACTCGTTCTGCATTCATTACTCTCTTAGGCATGCGATCATCGTCCATTCTTTGTACATGCCCTGCCCATTGAAGTCGTTGTAGTTTGACGATTTTCGAGACTTGCAGCTCATCGTACATTTCATACAACTCATGGTTGTACCGGATGCGCCATCCATCTCGATCGCAAACAGCCCCGAAAATTCGCCGTAGAACCTTACGTTCGAAAGTGTCTAGCATGTTTTCGGAGGCTTGAGTTAGGGTCCATGCTTCGCAGCCATAGCATAGCACTGGTCGTATAATGGTTTTGTACACGCGCAGCTTCGTGTTTCTGTGCACATGTTTCGATTTCATTATGGGGAGAACCGAGAAAAAAGTCTTATTAGCTAACTGTATCCGTCGCTTGATTTCGTCAGTTTCGTTGGCGTCCCTTGACAGGTTGCAACCCAGGTAAATGAAGTTGTTCACGAACTCGATGTTGAGGTCCCCCACATTGATGCTCGGTTGTGCAGGTGTCCTTGTCACCGATTGCATCATTATTTTAGTTTTACCCTCGTTAATACGTAATCCAACTTCCTTTGCAGCGGTATCGAGCGTATGCAGAAGTTCTTCTGCGTCAGCCAATCTTCGGGACATGATGTTGATGTCGTCGGCGTACGCTGCTAATTGTGTCGACTTGATGAGCAGCGTCTTGCTGTTGTCCATATTTATGGCCCGAATAACGTATTCCAGTGCTAGGTTGAAGAGCGTCGGTGCCAGTCCATCGCCCTGTTTCAAACCAGTGCGTGTTTCAAATAGATCAGTAAGTCTATTTTGGATCCTGACTTGTGAGACGGAGTTGGTCATCGTCATCTTTGTCAGTCGCACTAATTTTGCCGGTATACCAAATTGCAGCATGATGTTGTACAGTACTCCACGATCGATACTGTCGTATGCCTGCTTAAAGTCGACAAAGATTTGGTATACGTTTACGTTGTATTCCCAGCACCTCTGGAGTATCAGTTTGACTGAGAAGAGCTGATCGGTTGTGGAGCGACCAGGTCAGAAGCCGCTTTGATATTCGCCAATGACTCGTTCTGCGTACGGTTTTATTCTATTTTCCAGAATTTTCGTCAAAATTTTATAGGACGTACAAACTAGTGAGATGCCCCTGTAGTTCTCACACCGCAGTTTATCTCCCTTTTTATGAATTGGACAGATGATGCTTCTGCGCAAATCGTCTGGAATCTCCTTGTTCTCCCATACTCGCAGGAGTAATTGATGTATGGCATCAACTAGACTCGTTCCACCGAGTTTTAGCAGTTCAGCTAGAATCTCGTCAGCGCCCGGCGCTTTATTTCGTTTTAGTGACCGCAAGGCGAGATCAACTTCCTCTACTGTCGGGGGTTGAATGGGTGGGCCTAGATCAACAATATCGTCGAGAGCTTCCTGTGTGGGGATGTTAGATGGTCGGTTTAGAAGCTCTTCAAAATAAGAGGCCCATCGTTTGTTAATGCCATCGGTGTCGCTGATGATGTTTCCATCCTTGTCCTTACAAAGGCTAGTCCTGGGTTGGTAGCCGTTCTTAATTGTATTTACTAGTTTGTACGCTTGTCTGGTGTTCCTATTAGCTAAGTTTTCGTTTATGTTCAGCAACTGCTCGTCAAAGTATTTACGTTTCTTACGTCTAATTATTCTATTCGATATTCGCCGTAGCTCGTCATATTTTTCTCTTCTAGCTCTGGTTCCTCGTTGAATCCATTGTCTGTAGGCCTCGTTTTTCGCGTCAAGTGAGTCTTTGCATTCTTCGTTGAACCAGTCATTTCGCGCTCGCCGGGCTTTATATCCCACGACTTTCTCTGCGACATCCTTGATGGTACCCTTGAGTTCTTCCCAGAACCCATGTTGCTGATGTTGTGTAGCATAGGTGATAGTTGTTCCTCAAGGGCGGTAGTATACGCCACCGCTGTAGCATCACTCAAAAGCTTATCAACCGCAAAGATTTTGGGAGGGCTGATTCTTGCTTGGTGCACTGAGGAAATTCTACATCTGTAGGTCGTCTTCACCAAGTGATGATCTGAGTCGCAGTTTGCTCCTCGATAGGAGCGGACATCCATGACACTAGACGCCCATCTCGTGCAAATGAGGACGTGGTCAATTTGGTTGACGGTATGTGCGTCTGGAGACTTCCAGGTCTGCTTGTGAATGCGCCGATGCGGGAAGCACGTAGAGCTTACGACTAGATTCCTGCTGCAGGCAAAGTCGATAAGTCGATGGCCGTTATCGTTACATTCTTCATGGAGGCTGTGGCCTCCAGTGGTCCCCCGGTGCCAACTTTCGCGTTAAAGTCTCCCAGCAGCAATTTGACGTCGTTTGTTGGAAGTGAGTCGAAGAGAGTTTCAAGGCGGGCGTAGAACTCGTCTTTTACTGCGTCTTCTTTAACTTCAGTGGGGGCGTGCACATTGATGAGCCAGAGATTGAAGAATCGAGTCTTGATGCGAATCGCACACAGCCGTTCATTTATGGGTTTGAAGTCAGTAATATGCAGTTTGAGGCGATTGTTCACTATAAATGCTACTCCAAACTCCTTGCGGCCCGATGGTTTGCCACTTGTAAAAATTGTGTGCGATTTCCTGTCATTAATCTCGCTGCCAAGCCAATTTGTTTCCTGGACTGCAGTAATGTTCAGTTTGTACTTTTCGACCTGTTGAAAGAGGGCCCTCTCGGCCCCCGGTTTGTTCAGGGAGCGTACATTCCAGGATCCGAAAGAATAATCCTTTAGTCGTTTGTGTGGTCGTCGTTGTTGATCCGTCCAATCCGAGGCCTTTGTTCCAGGTTTCTTGACATGGAGTGGTTTTTACAAGGACGAGTTGTCAGCACGTCGCTTAACCCCATTCAGGGGATGGCCTCGGAGATAGCAGCTTCAGATGGTTTAATAAACGTGCTGGAGCCCCACGCGGAGGACAGTGCAAGAATGCTGTTCTGTTTATACTCAATTGTCCTAACCACCTGTGGGGCATAGCGTGTCAACTGTTCCATGTGGCCCAGTTGACGTTTTGTTGGCATTAACTTGTTTCTGCATTCTCCAGTTAACAGCATGGACCTTATGCACATCCATGGCCACGAAAGACGTCGTGGACGGGATTCGAACTCGGAACGCCGGTAGTCAAACATGAGACTGATGCTACACACTGCGCTACCGGTCTGCGTTTTTAAATCCAGGCGGCGCAGGTGTCGAAGTTTTCGAACAGTTTACAGTTTGGGAAACACATAAAATTCATTTCCTGTCAATAAAATGTTCGTTTTGTGTAGTTATTTGGAATAGTAAACATACAAAATAATTTTGCTGCCTAAAGGAAATTAGTCCGATTGTACATGTACTAAGGATTTAAGTTTTCTCTTGAAATTTGAGATGACATTTGAATTCGAACTAAACCAAGACACACTCTCACCAAAGACAAGCTCCGTTTTCGTGTTCTCTGCCCCAATTTGCTCTCGATCGTTTTTTTCGCCACTTAACCTGCTCTACTCTGCTCTGTACCAAAAAAAACGCAGCTATTATGTACATAGTGAAAAAAAAACAACGATAAATTCTCAGCATTTTTTTTAGAGCATTTGTTATTTTTTGTTAGTACGATAATTCAGATTCGGTAAATATTGCTTTCTCTTTAAAACTTTGCGGTTGCATGTTAGTTGTCACCCTAATAATAGCGAAATACGGATTGAATGCTTTACAGCAGTGGTTCTTAGCCATTTCAGTGATCGGCACCGTCTAAAATCTAAAATGTTAGAAGAGTTTTCATGCTAAGATCTGCAATAGCTTTCAGATTGCGGAAGAACTAGGCCCCTAGATATTTTTGTCTCTGTCTGGCGAGTGCTGGGGATTCACACAGGAGGTATTCTAAGGTTTCCTTAGTATTTGATAGCTTACAATTCCAGCAGCCATTACTTGCGATTAAACCCAATCTATGTGCCTGATAGGGGGCAGTGTCCAGCCGGTAATCCAACTAACATTGCATATTTTCCTCTGGGAAACCATAAGAGTGCATTTGTTTTCTCTGGGTTATAAGAGTCCCAGAACTTTCTAGTTATTTTGGAGTTAGGGCGCTGTTCCAGTGAGTATTGGCCAGCTCCATCATCTTACAGTTCGTTTTCATCTTCGGTGTCTGTGTTGGTATAGGAACCATTTCAGCTACCGAGTGATGAAGAGCGGCACCTAGCTTTGCTAGACCAATGCCTCGAGATGAGTTAGCATTATTATCTCGTGCAGAGGTGTCTGATTAGCAACATGCTCTACCGAGTTATTTACACCAAAATGGGTACTCAGTTAATAGCCGAGTGGGTTCATAGTCCGACACGTAAATTCCCTTTTTTTTATCGAAAACTACTGCAACCAGTAGGAATCATGGAACGTGCTAACAGTTGCGACATCCGGGGTGGAATTACCTAAGTATATTTTTTCCTGAGCCAGTATTTTAGTATGTAGTAGACCATATGGAAGGGATGACAATATTGTTCGGTACTGAAGCATAACCAATATGTAAGTCTGTCATTGACCTGCCTCCGCTATCGCTATGCGGATCGCCGTGTTGGCACTTACAATGTTCACAGGAAAAAGGTTCAGCACCACATCTAAAGCTGTTAATGGGGTTGAGCGGAGAGCCCCACTTATGGCCATGTATCGTCAATGCAAGGCACGGATGAAAAGAGCATAAAGATATCAGCAAAGAGAGAAAAGTTAGAAGAGGTGGTAAGGAAGAACAGGAATTTTTATTTCAAATTTCTCTCAAATTTTTGGGTTTGACACATATGAAATTAAGATGTACTTAAGCTTCATCGAAACCGATCTTTTTTTAGAGTTCGAATAATCAAATCGATATCAAATATATTTTCGTCACTCTTTTACCCGAAAGTCAAATGTGCAATTTTCCCTTTTTGGAGTTTATTGACTTTGAATGGATCCAATGTTTTTCCTTTGATGTAAGGAGTAAGGAGACAAAGAAAAATGTTCACTATATAGCCACTTTACTTCACGTATTTTCCCTTCAAGTAGCTGTGCTTTCCTCTGTAGCACCCCATCCTCCCTATAGAGTACTTTTTCCTTTTAAGTTTAACAAGGCAGTCCTGGCTTTGCGTTCGTCTTTTGTGGTTTAGCCACGTAAGCCGAATTAGGAGCTTCTTCGGTGACCGAACGAAACGCGGAGGGGCCCTGGATACCTTTTTGTTTGCAAAAACTGTCCTTTCAAGTAACTTTAAAATTTTTCTTTACACAGTATTGCATTTTTGTACCTTATTATTCATGTGCTCAGCAGCTTACGGAGTTTATGAGTGAACTACGGTAAGGAATCCAGTGTTGCGCCTCTGCTGGCCTCAGGATTCTCTGTAACCTGTTGATCATCTGAATAATGGAAAAATGTAGTACTTTTTTTCTCTCTTTGCTGTTTTTCTCCTCTAGAATGGTTGCCGGCAAGCTTCTTCATTTTTTTTTGCAGCACACTCTGTCCTCAGCTTCTACTTCTTTGCAGACCTCAAAGTAGAAGCTGCCCTGTATTGAACCATATTCTGGTCTGGTTGTGCTGCTTCCACCGACAGATTTATGGCAGCACTTGATGAGTAATGATCTGTCGGTGGTACGAAACCATAGGGCGAGGATCCCATTACACCTGGACCAAGATGCGAGCGTGAAAGCAAGGGAGCCGTCCGCCAACCATTCCATCCGTACCGTCTCAATTTTTTTATTCCCCATTTTTACCTCTCTTGTTTGTGTTGTCTCCCACAGGCCTATAATTTTTGTTAATACGTAGAGTACGGTGGCAACCAGCGGCGAAAACCCCGCCCACGTCTCCCGAACTGAGCTACATCCAGCATAGGCCGCTGCTTACTCGTTGAGAGACCTTTCTCTTCGCCAGATGGCACGAACTTCACGGTCATTATGTTACCTTAGGCTCCGTCCCCACGGGCATCTTCGGATGCCCATCAAACCATCTGTTACACTGTCAATTCAACTTGGCAGTCTCTCATTTTATCTGATTGCACTTTTCTGTTTATTTTTCCTCAGCGTAATAAATCAATCAATTAGAAAAAATGCTTCACGGCAATCAATTAAATATTTTATGAGCCCCTTGTAACTTTAACAATGCTACTGTTTACATTTCATAAATACAGACTGACGCAAGGTGACTCTAGAAAGCAGAAATGCCATAAAACCTGAATAAATGCTGTTTCTCAACCAAGTGTTCTTATATGACACTCTAATGTCCCCTGCACACCACAGGACATTTGGATAAATCTAGTGATTTAAACAAATCTACTCCCAAAATTCCCAAGATTTACCATACATTTATTAATCGAAATTTCGACTAAAATTCAAATGTCAACACAATGCTTGCTGAAATCTTCTTACTTCAGAACCCTGGCATTCTGAGATGGAAAGTTTTGCAGACCTTTAATTTTTGTGTACCTTTATGTATTATTTTGGGCTGCTAAACACGAATCAGAGGCTTGTCAACAAAAATTCGTCTGGCAAATTAAGATATCAACCAAGATAATGCCCTTTTTTTGGTTCTTGATCCATATTTCCAGAAGTATACATCCTATAGAAAAAGCCAACAACATATTTTTTAAAGTACACTAAATTTGCTGAAATTTGTTACCAAATTTAGCTCAGTACTCCAAATGGTGTCAAAAGGGCTATAAACCCTTTTGTATCATTTAAAACGGCTGGAATGGACGGAATATTCCCGGCACTAATACAGTGGGGCATGAGTACTCTGCTAGACAGAATCTGGAACATATTCGTCGCCTGTCTTTTAACAGGCTACATCCCGACGGCATGGAGGGAGGCTAAGGTGGTCTTCCTGCCTAAATCGGGAAAAAAGGACTATACATAGGCAAAGTCCTTCAGGCCGGTTAGCCTTACATCACTCCTCCTCCACGTTAATGTATAGTCCTCTGATTAGGTGCCAACATGCTTATAGAGCAGGCAGATCTATAAACCGCTCTACACGAACTTGACAGAGTTGCAGAGAGAGAGCCCCATTGCCCAGAACAGAGTACGATGGCGCGCAGGAGTAGTTGACGCGCTATGCCCCGCTAGGGGTTAAGGCAAAGTAGTAGTAGAGAGAGAGAGAGAGATTAATAATGGCGGGATCGCTATGTCTACTTTTCGTCGAACTGCCCTATCCACATTAGACAAAGTTCAACGGAAAGCCTTCAAGCTTATTGGCGATGAATCCATAACTTCTCATTTAGAGCCGCTTGAACACCGGCGAAATGTCGGTTGTTTATCACTTTTTTATCGCTACTACAACCGCCGTTGTTCTGCCGAAATAACCAATCTTATTCCTGAGCTTGCTCTTCCTGTGCGTAACACCCGGCTAGCCTTCCGTGCCCATCCTCATTTTCTGAACTCAGTAGTAGTCGTACCGTTAAATTCTATGACTCATTTGTATCCAGAACAACACGAATGTGGAACAACCTACCATCTTTTGTTTTCCCCTGCAGTTATAATCTGCAAAAATTTAAACGAAACGTACACCGGTACCTCATTCAAACTCAACCCATCCCAGCCCCCCTACCCTAATTTCCTTCCCGCCAAGGCTGTGCTCTCGCATCAAAGGGTATCCCCTAAGCCTAAGCATAAACATAAAAAAAAACTGAACCGGGTTGATTCTCTTATAATTAAGTGGATCGACTCTATGCTTAAGCAGAGGGCGATAAATCTAAGCAGTGGATGTGCCAGAATACGAGGTAAGGTAGTCCGAGGATGCCCACAAAGAGGTGTTCTTTCGCCTCTACCGTGGAACATCACCGTAGACAGTCTTCTCTGGAAGCTGGACACGATGGGCGTACACACTGTAGGATACGCCGATGACTTGGCTCTTATGGTTAGTGGAAAGTTCATGGACACAATTCTACGTTGCATGGGACAGGCTCTCAAAGTAACCGAAGAGTGGTGTAATGAGCAAGAGGAAAGACATAGAGATAACTCCCTTACGGGTATTTGGTTCGGAAATTAAGGCGTCCAAAGAAGTGAAGCATCTAGGGGTCACCTTAGATGCGAAACTAACTTGGAATGTTCACGTTAATGAGAAGATCCAAAAAGCGAAGAGGATTTTGCATCAATGTAAGAGAGTGTGAGCTCGTAGGTGGGGAATTTCACCTAAAGTGGCACACTGAATTTACACAATGATAATAAGATCCATTCTAGCCTATGAATCAGTTGTATGGAATGGCCAAAAGCCATGCAGAAAACCACAAAGCGGAAGCTAGATGGAAAGGATAGCTTGCGTAAGCATATGTGGTGCAATGTGCACTAAACCAACGCTAGCAATGGGGGCATTGCTGGGACTGCTGCCGCTGGACTTATTTATAAAGAAAACGCCAGCGCTTTCGGCAATACGTATGGAAAGGGATGCATGTGGCATCACTTTGGAACTAGCAGCGGTCATAAGAGCATCCTAGACATTATACATGATGAGGTCAAGACGACTCTAATGCCGGTTGTTGTTGTTGTGGTCATCATCATGCTGGCGCGACAGCCCGATGTCGGGCCTTGGCCGCTAGTAAGTTGTTGTTGTGGTAGCGATGCTTCAAATACCGCAGTTCTTCTTCCATCGAGGGGGTTTGGCAGCTTTTGGCCGTTGAAAAACGGGTCGTTCCGGTACGAAGAACCGGCTAATGCCGGTAGAAGGCATGAGTACCCGTAGGGTAGTTGAAATACTAAACAAGACTCAAATTGCGTATGGAAATATACACAATGAGTGTATGTACAATGACATCAGCACTTTTACTGATGGCTCTTTAATGGACGGCAAAGCGGCGGCGGGGGTTTACTTTGGAGAGAGAAACCTAGCCTACTCGCTTCATCTAGGAGAGTATGTGTCCGTATACCAGGCTTGTTACATGCGTTGGATCACCTGCTGGAACGTCTGGTGCGGGGAATATTGCACTGGACAACCAATCGGTGATCAGACGCATGCAGCAGACGAACATAAACTCCAAATTGGTACTAGAGTGTGTCCGAAAGCTCAACACGTGTGTCTCAGAAAATGAGGTTACACTGATGCGGGTAAAAGAACACATAGGTACAACAGGAAATGAGGCGGCATAGGCCCTAGCAAAACGAGGCGGGGCCCCGGCTGGGGAAATAACTCTTCACTCGGATTTTTGTCACTTTTTACTCGCGTCACTCTAAAAGTCAAGAATTTGTAAAAAAATAAAAATTTTTTTTTTTTTTTTTTTTTTTTTTGTTTTAAGTTTCATTTTTTTTTATAATTTATACTGAATGTTTGGTATATTGGAGGCATGGAAAATTGATATATTCGCAAATCCCCCTGCGTGGGCTCCGCTCGCTCCGCGCTTAAGGGATCGCAACCCTCGGTATCGCACATGAACGCTCGCTTCGCTCGCTCTGCGTGCAACAGCGTTTTGATCAGTTTTAAACACACCAAATATTCAGTATAAATCATAAGAACAAAATAATAAGGAAAAAAAACTAAAAAATTAAGATTAAAAATAAAAAAAAATAAAATAAAAAAAAAACATTTTCTGCAAATTTGAGAGTCTTAGGGTGACGCGAGTGATAAGTGACAAAAAATCCGAGTGAAGTGATTTTTTCACCCCGGGCCCCGGAAACTAAAAATATCCCTACACATCATCGGACGGGATTAAAAGGGTGCAGAAAAAAAAAGAAAAAAAAAAATCACGGCGACAATCTATTCGAAGAGTCGAAGTGCGTACTAAGCGTTAAGCTTGGAAATTAGAACAACTTATTCTAATTTAAGAGCGCCGCATATGAAATGTCCACTCTAATTTTCAAGCTTTTCTAATTTCTGCGAGTTCTAATTTTTAAGCGGCTACTGTATATTACATTCAGCTCTAACTTGACAAAATTCACTCTCAAGCTTGGCTTTTCCCAAGGCGCCTCAGGCGACAACATATCACCATATCTTAATTTTACATTAACTCAGAAATTATCCTGAATTGACGCACATCAAAAATCAGGCCCTCTGTCTGCACTCCATGTCTTTTTATATTTAAATCTGGATGTATTTACAACAAAACCGGTCAACACCAGCTATAAATCAGGTCGACAAAACAAAGATCGCCCAAATGCAATCGAATCAACTCTCAAAGTAAACAAAACAACAAACGTGACTCTCGATCAGTAGATAAGATATGTATCTATTGTATCCCCTGAATTAATTCCATTTATACGAACCTATTAAACATGCGCACATGCACATCATCAACGTAAATTTCGAGGTGATCCTCATCTTCGCATCGCTTCTTCGTCTCGTGGCCATTTTCTCGGACGAAACGAATAATTTTCAGGAACAAAAACGATCACGTGAAATTCTCTCACTTAATTTTTCCACAAGCACATAAAATGCCAGCGCAATACACCTGGCCACCACTCTCGGTCAAGTTGAAAAAAAAAGAAACCAGGACAGGGATACAACACTCTGTTTAAAACACTTCTCAGTATGCACTCGTCTTAACTTTCAATCAATTAGCATTTAATTAAATTCAAACAAAAATATTTTCAACGGAAAATTCTCGATCGTATGTGTCGCGATTTCTTATGAGGTCACTTTCCAAGATACAGCGTTGCTGAACGCGGCGATCAGCACTCCAGCAACTCTTCACAGCAACTAAACCAGCGGACAACAACAGCAGCGGCGACCAAATGAGCGCGGATGATCCAACTGGAAGCAGAGAGTGCGGTCCGTGGCTCGTTTAAATTAACGACGAGCGACGACGACAGTCTCCCCGGAAATCGTTGGAGTCGTTACGAACCCGCTACGCAAGTAAACGTGAGCGAGTTGGAGCGGCAAAGGTCCGCACTCGCGAAAATAAGACAAGATAAAAAAAGCGACGACGATGCGAACAGGTAACAGAGACGCGGACAGGTCTCTCGCGAGTCTCACAGGTGTGCGCGTCTCACTACCACATGCACTGCGTGGATCGTGTTGATTCAGCTCCCCCGTGGCCGAGCGCGCGCGATCGATTAACACAATCACATACACGGCTTTGTCACTCACTGCTAAGTCACCTTTATCTCACCTGGCGGTGGACGGTTATCTCGCGCGACGATTGCAACACTTTTTTATGACACGCCTGATCGCACCTGTGCGATGCGGAACAACAACGAGTCCTTTTAGTTCAATGCACTCGCATACCACGCACTGAGCTAAGGGTTAATTTGCTTGCACAAGGTCGACTCTGACTCGAACTCAACCCGCGACTTTCAATGCTACGCCCAACGGCTGTGACGCGACAGAATTCCAAACACAACTGAGCGCACAACACTCGCTGAGTCAACTTCAACCCCAAAAATTTGTTGCCAATGAACAACCCCCGCATACGACGACTGATGTGAAGTCAAACAGCCGCAGCTTGTGTCCTGAGTGGTGTTGCTGCCGTGCGAATTTTGCAACTGGAATCTCGCCGTAGCAGCATTCCCAATTGGAATGGAACGGCGCCGGCGGGGTATGGACTGGAAAGTGACTTGTTGCTGGTGGCTTCGGTTATTTTGTTTAGAGTGTTGAGGAACATGGCCAGTGTGAGTCGGGAACATTTTGATACGATGTAAAATGTTGATATATCTGGACGGAGGGTGGCTTGCTTGACTGGGTGGTGGAATTTTAATTGCAGAGGAGGAAATTTTCCTTGCGGAGCGAAATTTGTTTTTCCGGTTGTGGTTTGTTTACATTTTCGAGTAGGTTTGCTGTGGGTTTTTGGCAGGACCAGGGGTTGGTGTGGTGATGCTGGGTTGGAAGAAGATCCTTCCGTTGCTGGCACGATTTGAATGGACTTCAGCCAAATCAAATTTAAGGAAAGTCAAGCCACAGTATAGTGGTCAACGCTGACTCTTAGTGGGTTCTAGAGATTTGCCTTTTTTTGATAACTGTATAATTGTGTTGAATTAAAGATTGTAACGAATTAAGAGTTATGTAGATAGATAGATAGATAAAGGTGGTGGGACCATGAGGTTTATTGTACTATTGCTATTTCTATCGAGAAGCTAGGCTAAATAAAAAGGTTTTTTTTATAAGCACAAGGGATTAGGGATCAGTTTGGCTTTGACACTATCATTCTTAAAGTCATGCAATTCAAAAGCTCTTATAATCATTTCCCTGGGAAGGAAAAGAATTTGGGGAGGTAGAGACAAATACACTCAATTCAGGTCAGGTCAACAGAAATACGACAAGAGGGGCTGAAATTTGTGTTTAGGAACACATATACCCGCCCAACATATTGTAGTTAAAGGGAAAAAAGACACCTGGCGCAGTGAAGCCAGAGGAACCGATTTCAGATATGGGCTAACTCGGTATCATTTATAAGTTTACATATGTATAATTATGATGTAGGTGGGATCATAGAAATTCAAGAAGAGAATGGAGACCAACGTATGTGTGAGCTGTATGTGTAGGGAACCAAACTGTTGTTTTCTTTTTTTTTGCGACAATCAGTTGTTTCTTCTTTTGATGGCAATTCCAGAAGTCATTTTCGTGCTGATTGAAACTATTTAACTAAAATAATTTATCCACAGTTTGAGACTAAAATAAAACTTCTAGCTGTTATACTTACCGAGTTAAGGCATTAATCGATGAGCATTCATTTTTGAATTTTTGCTCATAGCTACTTTAAAAATGGCCCGAATTGAAAAATATTGGCCACGTTAGGCTTACAATCAAATTATCCCCAACTTTTACTGACAAGCTTTTCCATTTGGAGCTTCCGTTGCAAAGATCTGTGAGCTTGAAAAGTGATAAAGTGTGATTTTTCTCCGGAGCCTCGAAAATTGTCATTTTTTGACTGTCGATTTTGACTACGCTACTGAACCGAATTTCAACTTTGAGTAGCGCATTGAACGCAAAATTCAACGATCTTTAATTTACCACTACAAGTTTTTTCGACCCGAGGCACCGTTTAGGAGTTATAATGATAATATTAAAAAAGGGCTCAAATTTCTCAGATTTTCGCCCTCCAAAAGTTAAGCTCACCTTCTACGACCGTGCAAACTCAGTTTCCATGTATTCAGAAGGGATTAAAATTATTTCCAGATCTTTCCCTCATTATTATTAAAAAGCCCCGAAATTGGCCTAATTTGACTGACCTATAAGGAAATTTGGCTTCGTTCTAATTGATTTCGTCACCTTAATAGTCGTATGTTACAGCAGACCACGCTCAACGAACCATTAGTGAATCTGTTCCTTTCGGCAGTCTGTTTATATTACTCAAACGCTTCGGCAACCTGCAAATTGTGTTGTGTCATAGTAGACGGTGACTAAGTCACCAAGTACACCTTCATTATGCCATATGGCAGCTTAGTCCTTATATTGCGTTTCATTAATAGGTTTATGATATTTATAGCACCTGCTAGCTTTCAGAGCTTAGTAAAGGGACTCTGAAGCTTTCGCATAGGAATCAGTCACAGAGACATATAGAAGGAGATGAAACCCACATTTCATCATTATAGTGGCGCGACAACCCGACGTCGGGCCTTGGCCGCCTGGATCATTGTCCTCGAATTATCTCGGTTACGTGACCGCTTTCGCCAATTTTGGAAGCCCAGTAGCTGCGCGGCGTCCACACCTACTGAGCACTCCCAACGAGATCTCGGTCGTCCTCGCAGTCTCACTCCGTCGACTCGTTCTGCATTCATTACTCTCTTAGGCATGCGATCATTGTCCATTCTTTGTACATGCCCTGCCCATTGAAGTCGTTGTAGTTTGATGACGAGACTTGCAGCTCATCGTACAGTTCATACAACTAACTCATGGTTGTACCGGATGCGCCATCCATCTCGATCGCAAACAGCCCCGAAAATTCGCCGTAGAACCTTACGTTCAAATGTATCTAGCATGTTTCCGCATGAGGCTTGAGTTAGGGTCCATGCTTCACAGCCATAGCATAGCACTGATCGTATAATGGTTTTGTACACGCGCAGCTTCGTGTTTCTGTGCACATGCTTCGATTTCATTATGGGGAGAACCGAGAAAAAAGTCTTATTAGCTAACTGTATCCGTCGCTTGATTTCATCAGTTTCGTCCCTTGACAAGTTGCAACCCAGGTAAATGAAGTTGTTCACGAACTCGATGTTGAGGTCCCCCACATTGATGCTCGGTTGTGCAGGTGTCCTTGTCGTCGATTGCATCATTATTTTAGTTTTACCCTCGTTAATACGTAATCCAACTTCCCTTGCAGCGGTATCGAGCGTATGCAGAAGTTCTTCTGCGTCAGCCAATCTTCGGGACATGATGTTGATGTCGTCGGCGTACGCTGCTAATTGTGTCGACTTGATGAGTAGCGTCTTGCTGTTGTCCATATTCATGGCCCGAATAACGTATTCCAGTGCTAGGTTGAAGAGCGTCGGTGCCAGTCCATCGCCCTGTTTCAAACCAGTGCGTGTTTCAAATAGATCAGTAAGTCTATTCTGGATCCTGACTTGTGAGACGGAGTTGGTCATCGTCATCTTTGTCAGTCGCACTAATTTTGCCGGTATACCAAATTGCAGCATGATGTTGTACAGTACTCCACGATCGATACTGTCGTATGCCTGCTTGAAGTCGACAAAGATTTGGTATACGTTTACGTTGTATTCCCAGCACCTCTGGAGTATCAGTTTGACTGAGAAGAGCTGATCGGTTGTGGAGCGACCAGGTCTGAAACCGCTTTGATATTCGCCAATGACTCGTTCTGCGTACGGTTTTATTCTATTTTCCAGAATTTTCGTCAAAATTTTATAGGACGTACAAACTAGTGAGATGCCCCTGTAATTCTCACATCGCAATTTATCTCCCTTTTTATGGATTGGACAGATGATGCTTCTGCGCCAATCGTCTGGGATCTCCTCGTTCTCCCATACTCGCAGGAGTAATTGATGTATGGCATCAACTAGACTCGTTCCACCGAATCTTAGCAGTTCAGCTGGGATCTCGTCAGCGCCCGGCGCTTTATTTCGTTTTAGTGATCGCAACGCGAGATCAACTTCCTCTACTGTCGGGGGTTGAATGGGTGGGCCTAGATCAACAATATCATCGAGAGCTTCCTGTGTGGGGATGTTAGATGGTCGGTTTAGAAGCTCTTCAAAATAAGAGGCCCATCGTTTGTTAATACCATCGGTGTCGCTGATGATGTTTCCATCCTTGTCCTTACAAAGGCTAGTCCTGGGTTGGTAGCCGTTCTTAATTGTATTTACTAGTTTGTACGCTTGTCTGGTGTTCCTATTAGCTAAGTGTTCGTTTATGTTCAGCAACTGCTCGTCAAAGTATTTACGTTTCTTACGTCTAATTATTCTATTTGATATTCGCCGTAGCTCGTCATATTTTTCTCTTCTGGCTCTGGTTCCTCGTTGAATCCATTGTCTGTAGGCCTCGTTTTCGCGTCAAGTGAATTTTTGCATTCTTCGTCAAACCAGTCATTTCGCGCTCGCCGGGCTTTATATCCCACGACCTTCTCTGCGACATCCTTGATGGTACCCTTGAGTTCTTCCCAGAACCCATGGACGCATGTGTTGCTGATGTTGTGTAGCATAGGTGATAGTTTTTCCTCAAGGGCGGTAGTATACGCCACCGCTGTAGCATCACTCAAGAGCTTATCAACCGCAAAGATTTTGGGAGGGCTGATTCTTGACTGGTGCACTGAGGAAATTCTACATCTGTAGGTCGTCTTCACCAAGTGATGATCTGAGTCGCAGTTTGCTCCTCGATAGGAGCGGACATCCATGACACTAGACGCCCATCTCCTGCAAATGAGGACGTGGTCAATTTGGTTGACGATATGTGCGTCTGGAGACTTCCAGGTCTGCTTGTGAATGCGTCGATGCGGGAAACACGTAGAGCTTACGACTAGATTCCTGCTGCAGGCGAAGTCGATAAGTCGCTGGCCGTTATCGTTACATTCTTCATGGAGGCTGTGGCCTCCAGAGGTCCCCCGATGCCAACTTTCATTCCATGTATTCAGAAGGGATTAAAATTATTTCCAGATCTTTCCCTCATTATTATTAAAAAGCCCCGAAATTGGCTTAATTTGACTGACCTATAAGGAAATTTGGCTTCGTTCTAATTGATTTCGTCACTTTAATAGCCGTATGTTACAGCAGACCATGCTCAACGAACCATTGGTGAATCTGTTCCTTTCGGCAGTCTGTTTATATTACTCAAACGCTTCGGCAACCTACAAATTGTGTTGTGTCATAGTAGACGGTGACTAAGTCACCAAGTACACCTTCATTATGTCATATGGCAGCTTGGTCCTTATATTGCGTTTCATTAATAGGTTTATGATATTTATAGCACCTGCTAGCTTTCAGAGCTTAGTAAAGGGACTCTGAAGCTTTCGCATAGGAATCAGTCACAGAGACATATAGAAGGAGATGAAACCCCCATTTACTGTGCACAAAATTCTGAACGTAATTCCACCACATACGAACTAGTAAAAAGTCAACAGAGAGACATACGCCCTCCACTGCGCAACACCCGCGCAGTCTATATAAAAGCACAGGAAGCACAAAGGGTGTCATCCCCTCTCCTACTTTCCCTATTGGAGCAATAACATTCCAGTCTGTCTCTCTGCCGCGGAACAGCCGCCCTGTCCATATAGAAGCACGATCGTTGTCAATTTTCCATCCCCCTTCCTACTTCCTCACTTGTGCCGAATTACTTCGTTTCTCTCGCTCTTTTTCATTTCCTCTGATTCTCTCTTCTAAGGAATCAGTTCAGACATTTCCACCTATGAGGGACCATACAAACAATTTCATTGGGCTCATTCACAAAACATTGAGCAGCTACGTAGCGACATCTCCCCTCCATGTCACACGGAGCGACTGCTCCTTGTCACAACCGTCACACACCTGTTTTGTGAATACACCGGCTACATATCGAATTTGAGACAATCAGCTGACATGGCAAATGTCTAACAAACGGCTAACGGCTGTCTGTTTAAATTGTTTGGTTTGGCCGGGTTATACAAATATACAATTAATGAAAACACCACTCACCTTTTAATTGTAATTTTGCTGCAAAATTCCCGTAAAATAACACGCAGGACGTTGTGTTGTCAAACACTCAACACTCAATCAAATGACATATGACGCGCGCACCATCTGTGATGCGAATTGTGAAAACAAAAATGTATCACGCTCCAAGCCAAGGGAGCGTGGAAAATTTTCGCTCAAAAGGAGAAGTAGCCGCTCAGTAACGGCTCCATGGAGCGATTGCATTCACCAGACATTGGGACAGTAGCACTCCACAGCGCTCAAGAGGGGAAGGACCGCTCAGGGAGCGATGATGATTCCTGAATGCAGGCATTATGTATATTGATTCTGTGGTATGATAGCACTGGTTATCATAATAGTACAGGAAGAGAACCGCTTATTAATGCCCCCTATATAACCCATGTGGGACCCCCAATTTGACATTAACTTCTTGTAGCATTATAGTTCAATTTTTAGCTTAGAGATAGGTTCTAAGATCAAAAAAGAGATGTCTTCTTAGTGTATACAGCTTAGCGGGCATAAAAGCTTGAGAGGACAGAACAGCTCTTATGAGTGGTGTACTTCTATTCTTAACGAATTCGCTAGTTAAACTATTGTCTAGGAAAAGGGTGTTTTTTCTCTCACATACCCCACGTTGGGTGCCACTTTGCTTTGTTTTTAATATAGTTCAATTCTTAGCTGAAATGTATTCGAGTATATTGGCTGATGATTTTTATTCAACTTTACCAAAAAGAGATATTGACTAGCTTCACATAGTACGAAATTCTTCCGCATTCAACTGCTCGTTGGTATACTATATACAGTTAAAATAAGTCATTTTTGGCGAGTGGAATAAGTAAGAAAACAAATACTTAGCAAAGTATTAAATTCATTTTCTGCTCGCTTTCTAAAGTGCGTATCTTTTTAGCCTATCTATACAATTTTTTTTACATTCAAATATTATACTGATTAACTTTTTAAATCTAATTATGTCCCTACCAAAATTTACATTTTTTTGACGGATTCATTTGCGAGCCGATTGGACAATCGACTTGTTTGGAAAACTCATCAAAATTAGACAAACTTCCAATAACTCGAATCTTACTAAAGCTTTTAGGCCTATCAATGACAATACGATCAAGCGGGTCACACTGAAGTTGGGCGTAGCTAAGGAAAAATAGTTGACGGGAGGTGAAATTTAATTGTGTAAATGTCTCGTTGTTCAGCGAGTTTTTCTGCGACCAGTGCTCATAAGCCTGGTAGGCCTGTTGCAATCCAGCATTATCCGCAGTTTTGTCATCCAATATCTCCGATTTGATACAATATTTTGTTTGATTATGCTGTGTTTTGCTAGACAGCGGCTGGGCGATTTGCGTCTGCGGCTCGAGAGCAATTGATTCATCATTCAATGTCGGGGTTTTGTATGAAAATAGTACTAGTATGTTGGGCAGGTTGTCTATGCAATCAAGGATTTTTATATGTACGTGAGGAGAATGGATGGAAAGAGACGAAGATGTAAGGTCCTTCGGTGGCAGCAAGGACATTCGAAAAAGGATATTTTTGGCAGTGAAGCGAAATACTGGCAATATGGGTGTCATATGAATCGGGGTGGACACCCGAATATCCAGGAGTAGTACGGAGGGCATTTCGAGTCCTTCGGTGGCGAAAAGGACATTCAAGAAAGTCAATTGAAATATGGGCAATATGGGTGTCATATGAACCGGGCTGAAGAGGCGAATGCCTAGGGGTACTATGGATGGCATTCCGGATCCTTCGGTGGCGACAAGGATATTCGAAAAAGGATACTTTTGGCAGTGAAGCGAAATACGGTCAATATGGGTGTCATATGAATCGGGGTGGACACACGAATATCCGGAAGTAGTGCGGATGGCATTTCGAGTCCTTTGGAGCGAAAAGGACATTCACGAAAGTCAAGTGAAATAAGGGCAATATGGGTGTCATATGAACCGGGGTGAGAAGGCGAATGCCTAGGAGTACTATGGACGGCATTTCGAGTCCTTCAGTGCCGATAAGGATATTCGAAAAAGGATACTTTTGGCGGTGAAGCGAAATTCGTTCAATATGGGTGTCATATGAATCGGGGTGAACACCCGAATATCCAGAAGTAGTGCAGATGGCATTTCGAGTCCTTTGGAGCGAAAAGGACATTCACGAAAGTCGAGTGAAAAATGGGCAATATGGGTGTCATATGAACCGGGGTGGAGAGGCGAATGTCCGGGAACACTATAAATGGCACTTAGAGTCCTTCGGTGGCGACAAGAACATTCGAAACAGGATATTTTTGCTGGTAAGGCGAAGTATGGGCAATATGGGTGTCGTATGAATCGGGGTGAAAAGACGAATGTCCAGGAGTAGTGTAGATGGCATTTCAACTCCTTCGGTGGCGAAAAGGACATTCACGAAAGTCAAGTGAAAAATGGGCAATATGGGTGTCATATGAACTGGGGTGAAGAGGCGTAGATGTAGATAACATTTCGAGTCCTTCGTCTACTTGCGCAGCATTTACTCGAAAATGGTGGTGCGGACCAGAACAACGCTCGTTCTATCAACCAGGCTAAATGCGCATACGGCATGCTCTCCAAAATCTAGCAAAGGAGTTATCTCAGCACCAAGACCAAGCTGGGCCTGTTTCGCTCCCTGGCAATTTCTGCGTTTGCGTATGGTAGCGATACATGGAAAGTTCCAGTAAGAGTTACCAGAAAGCTGCAAGTATTCGTCAACTCATGTCTTCGTCGAATTATAAGAATTTTCTGGCCTGAAACAATATTGAATGAAGAGCTAAGTTGGCGTACGGGGCAGATACCAATCGACGAATTGATATGCAGGCGAAAATAGCAGTGGGAAGGTCACACATGTCGGAAGAGTGATAAATGCACTGCTTTGCACGTTATGAAATAGAACCCCCTTTCCAACCAAGGCCGACCAAGAAGGGGTCCTAGAATCACATGGCCACGATCTGTGGCAAAGGAGTGTAGCGCGCTGGGTAAGTCTGTTGTAAGCTGCACCCTATTCCCCAGAACAGAGTACAATGGCGCGCAGAAGTGCAGCTTTCCGGTAACTCCTACGGAAATTTTCCATGTACTGCACCCATACAAAACTACAGACAGTTCCCGAGAGCGAAAAAATATCAGCTTGATGTTGATGCTGAGACAACTGCTCTGCCAGATTTTCAACAGCATGCCGTATGCGCATTTAGCCTGGTTGATAGAACGAGCGTTGTCCTGGTCCGCACCACAATTTTCGAGGAAATGCTTCGCAAGTAGACGAAGGACTCGAAATGCCATCTACATCTACGCCTTTTCGACCCGATTCATATGACACCCATATTATTACCTATATATTTTGCTTTACTTGCAAAAAGTCTTTTTCGGATATCCTTGTCGCCACCGAAGGATCCGGAATGCCATCTATAGTACTCTTCGCACCGGTCCATATGACACCCATATTGCCCATTTTTCACTCGGCTTTCGTGAATGTCCTTTTCGCTCCAAAGGACTCGAAATGCCATCTGCACTACTTCTGGATATTCGGGCGTTCACCCCGATTCATATGACACCCATATTGACCGAATTTCGCTTCACTGCCAAAAGTATCCTTTTTCGAATATCCTTGTCGCCACCGTAGGATCCGGAATGCCATCCATAGTACTCCTAGGCATTCGCCTCCTCACCTCGGTTCATATGACACCCATATTTCCCATATTTCACCTGACTTTCTTGAATGTCCTTTTCGCCACCGAAGGACTCGAAATGCCATCCGCACTACTCCTGAATATTCGGTTGTCCACCCCGATTCATATGACACCCATATTGACCGTATTGCGGTTCACAGCCAAAAGTATCTTTTTTCGAATATCCTTGTCGCCACCGAAGGATCCGGAATGCCATCTGCACTACTCCTGGACACTCGCCTCTTTATCCCGGTTCATATGACACCCATATTCCCCATATATTGCTTCACTGCCAAAAATATCCTTTCTCGAATGTCCTTGCTGCCACCGAAGGACTCTACATCTACAGTACATTCGTCTCTTTCCATCCATTCTCCTCACGGACATATAAAAATCCTTGATTGCATAGACAACCTGCCCAACATACTAGTACTATTTTCATACAAAACCCCGACATTGAATGATGAATCAATTGCTCTCCAGCCGCAGACGCAAATCGCCCAGCCGCTCTCTAGCAAAACACAGCATTAAACTCTCCATAGTAACCCTGTAAATATCCACTACTGATGATTCGCTCTGCAGTTGTGCGCGTCATCTCGTAACCCAAGCTGGCTCCAAGTGCTCCAAATTTTACACTATATGGAAAATGATAGTCATAGATGGGATTTTGAAGAAAACTGTTTGGAATCTCGATTTGATTTTTGCTGCGATGATAGTAAACTTTGGCTGCAATGGAGTTGAAACTGTTATTGACCTCGGGAAGTTTTTGAAACATTTGTTGAACTGAAAACGTATGAAGTTTAATGTAGTTTCGATAGTAATCATCAGCATCGCTGTCTAGTCTGGGAAATTGCTCCTTTATAAGCTCTAGACTTTCGTGCCTGCATGAACCAATTTTGAAACTTAAATTGTTAAGTTTCGTTAAGGCTTCTTCTTTGGTTCGATCGTCGAGCCGGTCAGTCGTATTCACCATTTTAATGAAAACTTTTTGAATGCTTTCAGCAATCTCGCTAACGTCTGTACTTACGAGATCGTCGTCGAAGGCCAGATCATAAATGTAAAATGGTATGAAGCCCATGTTGTCAATAATATCGCGTGCGCAACTTTCATTATCTGCTTTTGTTCTAAACGAATCAATCAATTTGTAAGTCAAATAGTTGGCCACTGTGGAACTTTCCGTGTTGAAGGTATGTATCTATAACGCACTTCACACAATGTTCATTAACTTTTACTTCCTGGGAGGCAGGGAATACTTTTCCCGAGATAATATTCACAAATCTGCTGAGTTCGGGCATGCGTTCTTGGAGGGTCTTAAAACTCATATTATTCACGGCATCATCATTGTTATTATATAACACCTCATTCCTATTTATTTTCATAAGAAGCCGGTTCATATCTCGAAAAATTGTCATAGCGTCCGTATGACTGATGCCCAAAACCGGGCGATATCTATTGGCTTCCTCCCAGTAATCAAAGGAAACAAACATCGGATCTTTTCTATCTGTTGGCTTTATGATAATAACATTAAGCGACGGATTTTCAGAATCCGTTTGCACGACAACGTCAATGAACGATTCAGCGCCCATAAGTTTTAATTGGGCCATAACATGTACTCAATCGAAGCTGGTATTACTCCAGATGGAGTTCAGAGTCGGCCATGGCCATCCCCTTGGTATGTTAAGGGCACTTAAATAGGGTTCAAGTTTTTCTCCATTTTGTTCGAGGCACTGTGAATAATATTTGCGAATAATTTCAACTTCTTTGATTTTTATCAGTTTACTGATTCGATCAGTCCACGATTCACTTGCGAAATTATTATGTAGTACCGCTTGTTTGAAAAATGTTTTTACTTTTTAGTTGACTAGTAATCGTAAATGCAGATCTTCTTAAACTTCTATCGATTTTTTGCTGTGTTACCGAGTGTCCGCACGCGGATTTGGCGATGAAGCTCTGCATAATGGTGGCTTGCTTCCGGCGAACTGCATTGAAATCGTCGGTGCCCCTACATCCGCCTGCAAGCAGACACAACAGGAGCACAAAACAGTAGAGTGGGGCCATATTAAACCTTTTCACTTTTTTGACATGGATATGTCTTATAGCTGGGGGTCATCCTAAAAATCTGTCCGTCACACGAAATGTCTGTTTTTCTACTCGGGGGTCAGAAGAGGAAACAAGCCCATTGAAAATTTTCCTATTCTGGTTGTGCATGTCGTTTGAGTGAAGTGGTCATTGTGTATGGCTGTTGCTTGTGGATCCGCGCGGGCGGCGCGCTTGCGGGGATCTTGTGTGTACATGTTGCGACGCTGTGGACTGGAAGAATGAATGTAGTGGCCGATTTAAAATAGCACGCATTGTACTATCTGAATCACTAGGATCCCAGAAAAAGTAGCAAGTAGTCAGTTCGACGAACCCTTGGACATGCGCAGACGCAATTTGAGAGAGTGTACATAGTTCCCGCCCCCCGAAGATGAGCGAGAGCGGATGAAGTTAATTCGAGCCAAATCGGGTGATCCAGCGACTGTGGTTGTGCATTTGCAATGGCGGCGATTTGAGGTCTGACTGGTTCACAATGTGGGCCCCCACCACACGTGCAATAAACATGTAGAACAAAGTGGCGGATTTATACTACGTGCTATAAACATACATAGAACAAAAGCTCCACATACGGTACGATGTATTAGCAGCATAAATGTTGACTTTCAATAGGGCGTGTCTATCTGTCTCATGTGGTTGGGTGTTCAATCTCATTAGAACGGGTGTATCCGGTTCATATGGGGACGTTAGTTTTCAATGGGGTATGTCTCTCTGCCTCTTAAAGGGGTGCTAAGTTTGATTTGGGGCGGGTTTATCGGGAATTGGTTCTTGGAAGACAGGTTATTGGCTTTTGGTGGGAAATGATACAAAGTATCTACAATACACTGCATGCAGATACATCGAAACATGGATATGTCTTTCGCTACCGACTGCGTGTAACCTGTTGTGTTGAAGATATCGACGTAAGTTTTATAAAGATCCCAGTATAGTTATACTTGATGAAATCATTCGACAAAACACATCCCACGTTTTCAGTAGGCATAAGACATATCCATGTTTCGATGTATCTGCATGCAGTGTAGATACTTTGTATCATTTTTTTGCTTCGAAAGACGTTTCTGAATTTACTGCAAGATGCAACGGAGTCGATAGCAGAACTAGTACTGAACTTTAACAGATTAATTAGGCGTATAAATAAATCTGATGAAGACACTCATCAGATTTATTTATGCGCTCAATAAATCAGTAAGTAGCTTTAAGAAAAAATATTTTGTGCCTAAAGTCAACAAGAAGAGGTCATGGGGTCCGAAACTATGCGATAAGACAAAGAAATAAGAGCAATTTCGTGAATGCAAATAAGGCTCATTTACTTGTTTGGCAGCACTGGGTAAATACTTTTGGCTTAACAACCCGAGAAAACCAATAATTGTTCTGCTAGAATCTTGTGTATATGTATTTTTACGGTTCGATACTTGGGGGGGCAAAAGACCTTTTCCATAGTCCTCCACGTGGGCGTCCTCTGGTAACGGCAGTGTATCAAATCGCTGACGGCCAAGACTTAGCGATATGACAGTTTGGAAAAAAGCAGATAGCTGTAGCCTGAATGGCTGACCAACATCTAAGCGTCTCAGGTATAGTAGGATGGAATGACTTGCGTAGTTGGACCTGCAACATAGTTGTGTGAACTCCAGCACGTTTATTAAACCATCTGAAGCAGCTATCTTCCGAGGCCATCCCCTGAATGGGGTTAAGTGATGTGCTGACAACTCGTCCTTGTGAAAACCACTCCACGTCAAGAAACCTGGAACAAAACCCTCGGATTGGACGGATCAACAACGGCGATCACGCAAACGACTAAAGGATTATTCTTTCGGATCCTGGAATGTACGCTCCCTGAACAAACCGTGGGCCGAGAAGGCCCTCCTTCAACAGGTCAAAAAGTACAAACTGAACATTACTGCAGTCCAGGAAACAAATTGGCTTGGCAGCGAGATCAATGACAAAATATCGCACAGAATTTTTACAAGTGGCAAACCGTCGGGCCGCAAGCAGTTTGGAGTAGCATTTATAGTGAACAACTACCTCAAGCCGCATATTACTGACTTCAAACCCATAAATCAACGGCTGTGTGCGATTCGCAATAAGACTTGTTTCTTCAATCTCTGGTTCATCAATGTGCAGCACGCCCCCACTGAAGTTAAAGAAGATGCAGTAAAAGACGATTTCCACTCCCACCTTGAGACTGACTCTCTTCGACTCACTTCCAACAAACGACGTCAAATTGCTGCTGGGAGACTTTACCGCGAAAGTGTAACGGACGGTTTGGTGGGCATCCGAAGATGCCCGTGGGGACGGAGCCTTAGGAAGCATAACGACCGTGAAGGTCGGGCCGTGCCATCGTTCGGGAGATGTGGGCGGGGTTTTCGCCGCTCGTTGCCCCTGTCCTTTACGTATTAACAAAAATTCATAGGCCTGGGGAAGACAACACAAACAGGGGGGAATAAAAAAAATTGTCGATAAGGATGGAATGGTTGGCGGACGGAACAGATGCCCACGCGGTCGTACCTGGATCCGGGTGTAATCGGACCCTCGGCCTCTGGTTTCGTATCACCAACAGATCACTACTCATCAGGTGCTGCTTCGATCTGCCGGTGGGAGCAGCACTACCAGGCCATAATATGGTTCATTACAGGGCAGCTTCTACTTCGAGGCCTGCCAAGAAAAAGAAGCTGAGGACACAGTGTGCTGCTAAAAATAGAAAAAAAAACAAAAGCGCGCTGGGTACCGGAATCAGCCGACAACCATTGTAGAGGGGAAAAAATTAGTAAAGTAAAAAAAAAGAAATACTACATTTCCCAATTATTCAGATGATTAACAGGTTACAAAGAATTCCGAGGTCAGCAGAGGCGCAACATTGCATTCCTTGCCGTAATTCACTCATAAACTCTGTAAGCTGCTGAGCAGATGAATAATAGAAAAATGCAATACTATGTATATCAATTTTTTTAAGTTACTTAGAAGGACAATCCTGTCAAACAAAAACGTATCCAGGGCTCCTCCGCGCTTCGTCCGGTCACCGAAGATGCTCCAAATGCCGGCAATTCAAAGCATTTATGAAGGCCACAAAAGACAACCACAACACCAGGATTGCCTGGATGAACTGATTTTAAAAGGATAATCTACTCTATAGGAAGGATTGGGGTGCTACAGAAAAAAGCACAGCTACTTGAAGGGAAAATACGTGAAGTAAAAATGGGTAAGTCCTAATCGGTGGAAAGACTAAAAAGGGACCCGAAGATGTTCTTCTTAGTCCTGTTCTGTACCAGAAATGGGCCCCACGTTGGGCGCCAAGAATACAATGGACAGTTTGGTGGGCATCCGAAGATGCCCGTGGGGACGGAGCCTTAGGTAGCATAACGACCGTGAAGGTCGGGTCGTGCCATCTGGGGAAGAAAAAGGCCCCTCACCGAGCTAAGCAGCGGCCTATGCTTGCTAAAGGTCCTCAAAAATCGGTTTGAGTCTGGTTTCGTACCATGTGCAAGGAACGAACTCATCGGGCGCGTCGACACCTCATGCCACACCATGGGAGAGGCGCGACCAGATCAGTGACGACTGGCTAGATCTTACTTCGCCTTATCTACACTCAACAACGACACGGGGACGGATCACGTCTCTACGAAAAACACGCCTGGGCTTTTTGCGACAAGTTGTTCTAGCATGACGCTAGTAGCAATTCAAAGAAAAAAGTGTTTGCGGGGAGCTGGCATCGAACCCATACCACTTATATGGGTCTTAACATCCGACCCAGTAACTGGATGGTTCATGCATTTGATCCTGCACGTTTAGATAGCTCTGCGTATTAACAGCATCACAGTGAAATTCAATTAAGCGAACGCTTCACAGAATCCGTTTTCAGAAACCCAACTTAATTCATATAATCACAATCGAAATCTTCCAGAATTGTTTCACTCCGAGTGATTTAAATCAACACGTGTTTCGCGCGAAAATCTTAAATATGCATGATATCACAACATCATCCCTACAAACTGATACAAAGCATCCTAAATTACATTCATACCGAGCGACAGACACCATAGTCTCGACACGGCACAAAAATTTCTCCAACACGTCCGCCATTTAATCGCTTACCAGCTTCGTGCTTCAGTCAGCACAACAACGCCTCTACCATGCTTCTAACACGTTGTATCACTTTGCGAATCCTTGACAACATTCAGCCGGATATCTGGAAGCAATTTCGTATGATTCACAATTTCCCATCTTAATCTGGCATCGCTAGCGCTACACTCATTCCGAGAGTGGAGACGAGTGTATCTTTGCGAAACGATCTTTTAAATGCGTTTCGTGGTTTACATTGGAATTGAGAAAAGTCATTTAATTTTATGCCTTTCACTTTTCCCATTCTGGTTCATGGGAAAATATTCAACGGTAGAATCATTTTGATCCAGTGGTTTTTCGAAGCCGATGTTTGGTTGTCACGCGGATGGGACAAAAAAAATTTGCTTGGATCTGAGACGCATCATAGATTTTATCTTTTGGAATTGAACAAGGTTGAATTGGGTTGTTGCTACTGTTATTTCTTAATTTGCTCTAGCTTGTTTAGGATAGCCAGTACATTGAGGACTTTTTACACGTTAGACCAACCAGCCATTAGAACACGGATTGGACCACCTATCAGACCGGTCATTAGACCACCTATCAGACTGCATATTGAGCTGCTCTGATACTTAGTCTGGCTGGCTGGTCTGATGCGTGGTCCAATGCGTGGTCTAATGCGTCCTTTAATGTTAATTGCCTTGACCCCTCCAGAGGCATGGACGCGTCAACCTCTTGAATTTGAATTTCAATTCCTTGTTGGGGTTTCGATAGCATATTTACTTTTCGGACGCACAGTTGCTGGCATGCACCTTCTATCCGCGCCACACAGTGGTGCAATAGCGGACAAAAGTTGAAAATGGAAGTGTCCTGCCCGGAGTTGATTTTGATTGGTTTTGATTCCCGACTAGTTAAGGAATAAAGTTCCGATTAGCATTTTCCATATTATTTCAAAAAAAGTTTCAAAAGTTGAAAATGGACCCTAACTCAAGCCTTCGGAAACATGCTAGACAGCTATACTTGATACCGGAGTACGGTGGTTCTAGAACTAGAAACAATAAATTAATTACATTGCAAATATACAGTTAATACAATATTTGCAAAAGGCTTCACTTTTCTCTTTACTCTACGCAAACCATTTAAACCGCTCTAGCCAATTGTATTGAAATTTTCTCATTTGATGTCCTTCCATGGTAGCAGGAAAATTAAACGAAGAATCCGGAATATCTGTTTTCATCAAATAATTCCAAATTTCTACTCGTTTCAAAACGTGTCGTTCATCAACACATGATACAATATCATATCTTACGTCATATGTGCCATGAGTTTTCATCCGGACCCTCGAGATTTTCTCGCTGACATTGACTCGTCTCGTCTTCGGAAATAGCACAACGACCCCGCAGCGGGTCGTGATCCATACTTTGAGGACTAATACTTTAGATCATCCTGCATTATATTTAATTTTTACACAACATATCTTGTATTAGGAGACGTACTCCACCTAATTAAATGCCCACAAAGAACACATCACTGTCGCATCCCTAGTATAAGAGCAGAACAAAAATGTAAAAGTACCTCAATATTAACTTAGTTTTTCCCTGGACCTTTTCTTGTTTTCCCTGAAAGCAGCATGACTTCCACTCCCCAGAAAATTCATTAGGTTGACTTACAAAATGGAGTGGTGCCTGGTTTTTGCGTGTGTAAGGCCGCGTACAATTAAAACGAACAAGCTAAGCTCCTCGGGTTGTCTATATTCTTAACGCAAAGTGGCTTCCCCTTACCCCATACCACCACTAAATAATTGGCTAATTGTTCCCCAAAGTATTCTTGCCACTAAACAGGACATATTTGCCATATTTCAGCCCGTGTTTTACTCATGTACGAGTAGTGTTCGGCTTGAGGGTAGATTCTTGCATTATGTTAGTTACATTGCATAGGAAAAACATGTTTTATGAAATATGTTGGCTAAGTGTTGTTTTGTGTTTTTGCTTAAGATATATTACTTATGGAAAATGCTACTTAGTGGTACTTTAATTTGAAGTTGACTCATAACTTGGGAGTGCCACAGAACATCCTGAGTTGCCAACTGCATTAGTGAAGGGAATACGCAATGCCACGCAAATGATTTTGGTCTTGATTTCGAATATAAGTCATTCGAGGAGCCTGTTTTTAAAAATTAAAATAAAATAAAATTTTTTTCTAAGTGGAAATTTATTTTAGACGCTAAAACATCAAATGACACTCTCTCCTTAATAACAAATGGGCCAACATATTCGGGAGATAGCTTAGCCGAGAAAAACTTAAAAGCGTCAGAAAGTACAAAATTCCGCCTCCAAACCTTGTTGGAAGGAATTTCGTGGCCCTGTGTCCAGATTATACCAGCAGCTGCTCACCTCCGCGGCCCGTTTCATTCTACTGACGGTTTCCTTCCGCATTTGCTCCAGACGACTTGCTCTCGCGATAGGATCCGCGACCACACCGAACTCGTTCGGACGAGTAAAGCGTTCACGATACGAACTGGCCGAAATTCGAGAAATACGGAGTGACACTGGTCACTTCGTGTGTAAACGTGCGAAGAGCCTATCTTTGCCAATTCATTATCCCATGATCGGTGATTCTCCGAGACATACGATCATAGCATACGTTTAACATTCTGATTAACCCGTTCTGCCGGATTGGCTTGTGGGTGATACAACACCATGAACTTTGCCTGACTCCTAGACGCATCGAGAAGTTCCTCAAAATTCGCGCTACGGAATTGCACGCCCTTGTCCCAGACGACCCACTTCGGAACACCGAAAACCAAGAAGACTCTTTCCTCTAATGATCGTCTTTAGCTTCAGTGGCTGATCGGACCGGAAATATGAGAGGAAACTTAGAAAAGTAGTCCACAACTGTTAATATGTCGGTGAATCCCCGAGAAGAGCGAGGCAATGGTCCAACCAAATGGACGCATGTCATTTCCCAAGATGGCGTAGCCTCGCCCGCCCTCGAGACCATTCCTCCTATTGGGCTATCTCGCTCCTCCTTAACAGCCTGGCAAACTTTGCATCTCCTCACATACTCCCGCACAATGGCAGCCATTTTGGGCCAGTAATAGTTCTGTGCCACCCGATCGTGTGTTCGGCGAGATCCCATGTGACCAGCAGTTTGTCATGAAACTTTGCCAATTTATCAGTGCGCTCCGACTTGGGAATTACCCGTTTCCAGACATCCCTACCCACTAACTCAGGGTAACGGGTAATAGGATGTTTCCACAGCGTTCCATCAATCAGTTTCTCTCTAGATCTGCCTTCATTTTTAATTTTAAGGTTCTTCCGGGTCTAAGATTTTGTGTGCGTATGATCAACTCCTTTCGAGAAATTCGAACGAGCATGTGTGTACCCTATCCATACTGCAGACTGAGCTGCGCTGACCGTTATGAAAAAGGAAATATCTAGTCAAGCACGATTTACTGAAAAAATATATTCTGGGAAAACTGCGTGAGCGCAGTGATGAACTTGCTTGAGCTATTGTGAATCGCTTTAATTTTGTCCCGGCCCCGTTCGCCGTGGTAGCACGATACTACAGAAGCTGCAATGAATACATGCATAACGGTCAACTGAAGGGTGTGAAAATAAGAAGACCTCATGGGAACAATGTAAATGAATTAGTATAAAATTATATAACTTATAAAAATTATTCCAATCTATAATACAAGAAAATTGTAGTGAGTGTCAGTTTTCACTTGATACACTAGTGGCACAAGTGATTCAGATGTTTGATGTCATCATCGCAGGTAGCTTCCTTGTTGGCCATCGAGCCTAGGTATTTGAACTTTGTACAGGACTTCAGCTGCTCTCCTTTAATGTAGATATCTGGTATCGGTCTCTCTGGATCTGAGAAAGGACAGCAAAGATACTCAGTCTTTGGTATGCTATAATCCTCCAGTATCTTACACCATTTGGTCAGTGCAGCCTGCAAAGCAACGATGTCTTTGCTACCCAGGGCAATGTCATCGGCGAAGAGAAAGGATATTTCCAGGCCGTCAGAAATGAGTGTTAATAAATAGAGTATGATGATGTTGAAGAGCAAGGGACTTAGTACACTACCTTGGTGAACTCCGACTTTAACTGAAAATTCTTGAGACTCAGTAGCTGTGCATCTAACTTTAATGGTTTCCCCATCATACATGTCTTGTATCATGTTGACATATACCTCGCACTTGCACTTTGTGCTCATTGATTTGGAAAAAGCCTTTAATAGAGTTCCTCGTGATCTCATATGGGTGCCCCTAAGAGCACTTAATCTTAAGGCCACCCATATTAGATCACGAGGAACATTGTCGAAGGCTTTTTCCAAATCGATGAACACAAAGTGCAAGTGCGTCCGTGCATCACGATGCTTTTCCATTGTAACACGTACGCACTGAATAGCATCGACTGTGGACCGACCCTCCACAAAGACGCATTGATTGTTATCCAACCGTACACTCATTTGCAATCGATTGCAGAAAACTCGCTCGTAAGTCTTCAATGTGTGAGATGTTAACTTGATTGCCCTAAAGTTTTTGAGCTTGCGTGAGTCACCCTTGTTCTTATAAAACGGGAGAAGGAAGCTTTTTCTGAAAGCGTCAGGCATCGGTTGCCCCCTTTTAATTTTGATGAGAAGAACAGTGAGCCATCTTAGCCCGACATGATTCATTTATAACCAAAATTCCAAGGGTATTTTGTCCGGTCCGACTGCCTTTCCACGTTTCATCTGCATCATTGCGTTCATCACCTTCTCCACTGAAAAATCAGCGATATCAGTGGCGTTTGGCTCCACAGCTTGAAAAGTTTCTTGCGGAAAAGTTCAAAAGCTCGTCAAATTACTCACGCATTATGCTACAGATTGCTGTGTCTTCAATCAGTAGCACACCTTGTGAATCTTCAACGTACCTTGGCGCCTGAATCTCTCGTTTCTTCTCCTTTGGTCTGCGACTTTATAAATCCTGGCATTATCTTTAGGTTTCTCTTGCAATGACGATATCTTATCCGCCGTCGGAGCTTCTAGTTCTTGATAGAACTTCTCAGCTGCAATCGCCTTTACTTGAGCCACCTTTCGCTTTACTTCCCTCTGGCATTTATCATATTTCTCCCGAAGTTGAACTTTTTCGGCTTCACGGACCGGTTTTCTTCAGGTTTATGTGAAGTGTGTCTGTGTGTCTTGAGCTATTCAGAGGACATTTGTACCAGGTTCGAGTTCGAGATCGACAGTGTATGGTGACACTTATGATAGTTTTCTTCACAGTCGCAAGGGCAAGTCGCATTGTCGAGGTTTAGGAACTTATGCCTTCGCGTGAGCACTGCTTGGGTCGTGAAGACTCTTGGGAAAGTAAAGAGAGAAAAAAGTTGCATTTGCTACTTGTGGAATATCTTAACAAATTCAGATAAAAAACATCGTCTGAAACGCACTTTTGTCAAAGGCTTAAAAGCTGTTAATGAATTTAAATTAACGAGCAAGTTGATCTTACGAGTACTTCACATGATATGTTTATCTGTGAGTCTTTTTTACACTCCAAATTTGTTCGAGGTTTCGAATATTCCTGTTTATTTTGTTGATAAAGCATGCGAAAATATGAAGATTTATATACATTCTTATGGCACAAGTAGCACTTTCAAATGCACAGAGTCATTTTAGAGCTCCAAATGTTGCATTAATTGTTTACATCCGCTCATTAGAATGATGGCCCGAAATTAAGAAAATGTGTTGAATAAAATTGACTAAATGCAATTAGTTAGCATCATCATTCTCCGGATGCTGTTCATTGTGGTGCATCATCTTCTTCGTTCTTTTACTCTATCAAATTTCGTATCCAAAAATAAATCCAATTTGAGCGCCCCGAAGCTGTTTTCATCAAGCATCTTGGACAACTCATATTGTGAACACCAGCCCACTACCACCAGCACCACTAATCCAAATTGATGACAAGAACAATATTTATCTGATTAACTTCTAACCCTAACTTTTCGCACCCATATGGCAGTCTATAGGGTTTGCGTACGCCCTCAATCGGGAACTTTGTTACCAACATGTGAAATTTGATGTTCCATATTTGGCCAAATATTGACCGTTCAACACCCTAAAAATTCGTATTCGATGACTTTTTCTTGTGCTACCAACAACGTCCGTTCTCTATTGTTGTGTCAAGGCCTGCAGCGGTTTTTTTTATTCAAGGACCCAAAATCTGCTTGGTAATTTCTAAACAAACACTTGCCAAACTTTATCCACTAGGACGTCACATAGCCTCCAGAGAATTCTGACTGATTCTCGACGACGACGTTGACGACGATGAAGAAAAAACAATGCAAACTGATGGCAGGATATTTTTTTCAAGGGATAATTTCTGCCAAGCAACCAAGTTCATGCATAATTCATGCATAGTAGAGGGTGTTGTGGGTCGCAAGGACCAAGTTTTACATTAACATTTGGCGAGATGGATGAAATATTGTCAGGCCATGTCACGGAGGCTTTAAAAGTTGAGTCGAGGCCAAAAGGAGAAAGTTTTCAAGGGGTATGTCACCCGGGGATTGGCAACATGAAGTTGTAAATTACTACACACGTCCTTGGCAATTTCTTCAAAGTTGAAAGTTAGCTGCACATATGGATGTAGGGTAACCGTCCCACACTCGGCCAAAAGGCTCATGTATACGAACGTATGGCTTTTGGAAAGCTGTAAGTCCAAAGATCAGCTTCGACGGCCTCACGGAAATTCTGATGTAGATTTAATTAAAAGTTTCAGTTTGTTGACTATGTAAACGATGTTCGTAGGTGCGGTAACGGCGTTAAGATGAATGTGTTCACACTTTACTTGAAAGGTTTTTTAGGTAATTTTTTATGTGGCTTGTTTCACAACTTTCTAATAATGATTACAAGGAAACGTGCTCAAGGTACATGTGCTTGGATATGCAGAGTTTTAAGAAAAAAAACACGGAGCTGGTCTGTTAGTTACGTATTCGCATGTGTGATTCATCTGTTGCCTGGTTGAACTCGCTGAACTTTATAATTAAAATTAAAAATGTGTAATGAAGACCCCCGAAGGCGTCCATGGGGACGGAGTTCAGGTCCGGTAGTGACAGCTGTCAAAATTAGCCCCCCAATGAGCTTAGCGACGGCAGGTGCATGATGTAGCTCAGCTTGGGTGCAGTGGTTGCCGCTCACTGTCATATCATATTAAAAGGGATCTCGTGCCAGAGGGAAAGACAAAATAACATGGGGATAAAATTTGGAATTAAAGGAAGCTTGGTGTCGGCTAGCTCAGATGTCATTTATGAGCTCTGGGGCCCTTTTGGCGGTAGACCCCAGGTTTTTTACCTGCTAAAAGTCACAAAAAGTGAACCGACCTTAAGGCCCCCATGGCCGACAATAGAAAAATTTAGGGGGCCTCCTTTGGCGAATATAACGTCCTTGGTTTTACTTTATATCAGATAAGAGGAAGGGGACTCCGCAAGGGAAAGAACACTTTTTTTTCCTTTAATTAACTTAACATCGCGTTTTAATTTTCGTATAAAGTAACGTGATTCACACTATAAAGAATGGGATATCGCAAAATAAAAGAAGTTAGCCTTCGGCTAGTCTGTCAATTACTATCAATTTAATCCATTCTGCACTTACCACTTTGAAAAAGTAAAAATTGTTCCGATTCCACTGCTCCTATGAGAGGAATATGAAATAGTAGACCGACTTCACCCAAATTTAGAAACGTGATTTGGCGGTAAATATTATCAATTAATAGGAAATTATGTAAAGATATATCTAGAAATAAAAAAGTTCTTCTAACAAAAACTTACTTTTGGAACGGTCGTTTCTGTGAGAGCTATATGATATACTAGTCCAATTTCAACGAGTTTCAGGAATGTAGTTTGGTAGTAGATACCATTAAAAATTTTGAAATTTGGTTACTACCTATTTCTTTAGAAACAAAGAAGTTTTTCTCACTAAAACTCACTTTTGGACTGGCTGGTCCTATTGCAGCTATATGACGCAGTGGTCCGATCCTGTTGGTTCCGACATATATACAGCATGCAGTAGAAAGAAGGCTTTGTACACAATTTTATTTTAATAGCTTCAAAACTGAGAAACAAGTTTGCATAGAAATAGACGGACAGATAGACAGACAAACAGAAAGACAGACAAACAGACAGACAGATAGATAGACAGGCAGACAGACAGACGGAAAAAGCTTAATCCACTCATCTCGTCATACTGATCCAGAATATATTCAGTTTATATAGTTGGAGATGCTTCCTTCTATGCGTTGCAAACTTCATGACAAATTTAATATACCCTATCACATTCGTGAAGGGTATAGAAAAGTTAAGATACAGGCAGTGATGTAGTAGACAAATTTTGACTGTAATTACAAATCCAAATGACGACAAGGCAAGGACTAAGTCGTGGAGTTGTTTGAACCTCTTAAGGCACCTGGTGCCAATGGTATTTTTCCTGCTCTATTGCAACACAGGCTTGATTTTATTGTAGCCCTTTTGATTGTTCAGTTTAGAGCCAGCTACTCTTTGAGCCTTTTGCCAAGTTTATGGAGGGCATTGAACGTTGTATTCATTCTTAAAAACGGGAAAAAACCGGAGGAGCTACCGAAATCTTACAGGCCGATAAGCATCTCATCGTTTCTCCTAAAAACTATTGACAGGTTATTGGATCTGCATATAAGGAAAAAGTTGAATGCACGTCACCCTTCGATCGTACTCAGTTTGCCTATGTAAAAGGTAAGTCGGCTGTGGTTACCTTACATGATGACATGAAAATCGCCTTCCTCGATATTCATGGTGCTTTCGAAAATACAGGGTACAGCAGTATATCCAGAGGACTCGATCTCAGGAATATACCTACGGCCACAATCATGTGGATCGACGCCATGCTTCGAGGACGTGAAATCTAGTCATCGCTGGATGGCATCTCAATTTGTGTTAAAACTGTTAAGGGCTGCCCTCGGGGTGAGATTCTTTCTCCACTTCTCTGATCACTTGTCGTAGATGAGTTTCTCATTAGGCTCTGCGATTTTAGTTATAGTGCTATTGGATACACCGATGCTATAACCACAATAATAAAGGGCAAGTTTGAAACAACCGTCACGGAGGTGATGGGTGCTGCACTCGACCTAGCCCTTCGTTGGTGCACTGAAGTTAGCCTGAGCGTTAATATTCAAAACACCGTCTTAGCTCCATTAATTCGGAGAAAAAATCTTAGTTCACGCTCGGTCAGCCGCCTAGGTAGGACGGTTCTTGAGTTCACCACTGAAGTCAAGTGTCTAGGCCTCACGTTGGACTGGAGGCTCCACTGGAGTGAACACGTCAAGACAGTTATTAATAGGCCACTTGGATGGGGTCTCTGAGCCCCTAAAATATCTGAATGGTTGTATTTAATAACTGGTCTACCTACAAATTAGTAATATGTAGTAGATTTTGTCTAGATATCTACGGAACTCTTAACCAAACTCGGACGTGCTTACTGACTGTATATGACTATACCCCACATTGATCTCGTAGACATTTAATCAAAATTTGTTGCCTCATTTTTAATCGAAAAACGTTATTACAGCATTATGCTCCTGATATTACTATCACACGAGACATGACATGCTTTCGTAATTGAAGTAAAAAGTAACAGATTGAGGGAACGTGTGAAACCTTGGCTGCAACCATGCATACTTCAGCTGGAACAGAATGAAAATTGCTTATAGTGGGCATGTGGCAAAACAACCCATCCCCAGTGACGGAGAAGGAACTGGGGAGTTTTTTCTCGAAAAGTCTTGTAAAATACGCCTTATCCACATATAACTATATGTGAACCTAAATTCCTCTACGACACAGGACAGGACAAATCTATATCGTAAAGGATATGTTAACTTTTGCTGTCTTCATGTTCTTTGCTCTGCCTTTACTATCCGGACCAACCCATACAATGCTTGCTTCCTATCCTACATATATGAAATTCTGAAACACGGGTTGATGCTATTCATCTGATATCATGTCCTAGTTTCGGACTTTTTGTACATTGTTCGTGTCCAGACTCAGAAATTATTGTCCTTTATCTCTGACCCGATTTGAACTGAAACTGCTGTGTTATATGTGTGATTTTTTCCTTTTTTTTCTTATCAGACGTATCAGACGTCCTTCTTGTTGTTTGCGAGAAGTGGCGAAATCATTGAATGGATCCTATTTATAGGCTCGTTTTCGTGACATTTCCTTTAGGCCAGACAATTTCGATTTATACTACTTACAGAGGAATGTTATTTTCATTTTATGGCAGTTGAATGAGCAATGAACGAATTGAATTTCAAAAAGTTACTTGAAATGAGTCTTTTGAAATTCAAGCTAAGCTCATTTGGCGTATACATATAAGGTTCTACGGGAGACAGTGGAGATCCCTACTGAAACGAGGCCTATAACATGCTTGCCGAAACTGTACAAGTACATTACACCCATTAGTAGTGGTGTTCGTATGTGGCCAGACCCAGGGAAGGCAGTAGTACCATTAGTACTAAATATCAACCGCAACACTGAGCCCCGAAAACTGGCATATTAGTGAATAAGGGTATTTCCCTAATATGTCCAGTCGTTTTGGAAGATCTATTTGCCGTTAAAAATGCGCCCAGTTCCATAAAATCGCTCTTTAATTTTGAGAATATGATTCGGTGATAATAAATATTCCAAAACTGCCACTTGGCTTCGCAGTCCGTTTAATCTGTTGTCGTGTCATTCTCAGTTTTCATAACTTGATTCAACTTGATATCATTACTCCCATCTCATAAAATTTTATGGCGCCATTTTGTCGCGACATTCTGCATATGCACAGTCATTTGCATCACAATGTGAAGTTCAGACGTTGCCAGGCTTTTTGAAATGCAACGAAAATGCATGACACATAATATGGTGGCAAAGGATGAGGATATTCTCCCTTCGATTTCGATGTTGTTAACGCTGTAGTGGCGACTGCCTTAGTATAGTTCTCCCACCGGGCTTTGTCCCAAATGATGATGAATCAATTCAGAACATAACCTATCGATCCGATGACCATTAATAGAATTTCAATCGGTATTTGTTTGGATTTCGGAACGCACATCTCATTTTCAGATGAACCATGTTAAGCACAAACGTAATTATCCGCTGTATTTATTGTTATCAACTAAAGCTTTCCCATGATTCATTACCCGAACTATCTATTGTATTTACTGGTCGTAATTTCCAAATCAAAAAAGACCTCTCCCGAAGCCCCATTGAAATTGTGCTCGTTAAAGCAAAACAGCTCTATAACCGCATAATGAATCTAAATGGCGTTTAAACTGCAATTTCTGATAAATTCGCTGGTTGCACTTGTCCTGAATTTGCATCATCTCGGGTGGCTATTCTCTTATCCGCATGCAAATCTGCTCGCAAATGATGGCAACCATTTCAAAGGTCGACATTTCGAAGCGTAACCAAAATTCGTTGCAGCAATATTGTGCAGGCCGACGAATGAATTTTATTGTGGCTCCCATAATAATGGTTTTACATTTAACGTTCAATTGCAAAAACCTCAGGACATTATTTCTATTGAATTTACTGATCATTAAACATGGACGGCATAATGAGTTGTGAGCTGTTGTCATTTGTTGAGAGTGACGGAAAGAAAAATGTCAATGGGCTAGCGCTAGTCAAAAGACAAAATATCCGGAGCAAGGTCGTGCTGCTTCCACCGACAGATCGAAAGCAGCACCTGATGAGTAGTGGTCTGTCGGTGGTACCGAACCGAAGTCTGAGGGTCCCTTTACACCTGGACTCCGATGCGAGCGCAAGGGCATCTGAGCTGTCAACCAACCATTCCATCCTTATTGTCGCATATTTTGTTATTCCCCAGTTTTGCCACCAATGTTTGTGTTGTCTCACTTCTCAATTTACAAGCCTAATTCCCGTTATACGGACAGGACAGGACGGCAACGAGTGACGACAACTTCGCCCACGTTTCCCGATCTGAGTACAGTAAGCACAGGCCGCTACATAGCTCGTTGAGGGGCCTATTTCTTCGCCAGATGGCACTGCCGGACCTTCACAGTCATTATGAAAACTCTAGGCTCCCTCCCCACGGACATCTTGAGATTACCACCATCCATTACAAAGGGCTGGCCCATGTAACAAGTTATCAGGCTTTAAAACAAAATTCTCTGAACAAACCCATCTTTATAGCAAGAAAAAAAAAGTTTAAGCAAATTTCACTTGCTGCTGATGCCCCTTATAGAGCCATTTCGAAGTCTAAAAAAAGAACTTTAGAGGATTTAACTCTCAATTAAGAGCCCCTCGCAATGACGGTTTCCATTTCGCAGGGACTAGGAAACTGTTCGGTATACCTTCAGACATTTCACCGATGTCACCTTTCAACCGCTTCCGCTATAAATTCGCTCAACCTTATACTTGACCATCTGTCCTCCCCCAAAAAGTTACACCCTTAACAACTCTCGACTCCATCTCTTCGTTTGCAATTAAAGTTTGCATTAACATAGAAATGAATTTTACTGTCAGACATGTCTGACAGCTTCTTGTAATGTCTGGATTAAAGCCGGTCGCATTGCCGCCGGATCCATCGAATGAGTGAAACAAGGTGCATTACTTCATTTGAGCCAAATAGGGTTTTAATGGAATCCGCCCATATCGTATTGAAATAGGCTGCGAGTGCTTGTAAACGGAAGGTGTCAATCAAATGGTAAAGCTGTGTAGGCTATATTTTTCATTTTGAATTTAATGTGTGCACTGCAGTCGCCGGGCTCAGTATTATCTGGCAATCAACGAACCCCACCGACAGACAACGACCAACCTACAGGAATGAATTATAGGGTTTCGAATTAACAAAGAAAAAGGATTTAATATCGTGTTTTCAATGGCAAAAGGGTGGATCCCGAAGTCAATAAATTTCCCTTTTACTGTGTTTCCTCGGGGAAATGTTGCACCGTAAAATATGAGGCGGCATGGATTTTAATTGAATCGTGATAGTGTACGAGTATAGTGTGATAGCGACTATGCATCGACAACAAGGATCAAGTCCTTCCTACGAGCGTGTATAGTACTTTCATATCGAATGCGAAATAAAAGAGTTCTGTCGATATTTTGCCAAATGTCAGGGTTTAGTTGTGGTGGAGGAGGCGCGAAGCGTCGTCCTCGAGAGCTGCAAAACAATTTTGAATATGGCATACACATGTGTGCGATATTATCGCTCGTATTGTATCAAGTGCATCTGGAATGCAATTCGTTTCGAATAAGGAGCAGAACGGCATTACCAAGTCATCGGGAGCTATCGAAAAGTGAAAATCGAGATTGTCAATTTGAACGGAAAGGCGATAAATCATCATAAATCAAATGTGATGGAAATCAACACAGTGCTTCGCGTGAATTTGTCATGGCATGGACATTATCAATAGTTCTTGTCGGAAGTGGGAGATAGTTTCAATGTGTCGTCGCAGATGCGACGTGGGAGGATATTATATACTGTATATATATAATGGGGCATAGTGCGGCAACTACTCCTACGAGTTATCGTATTCAGTTTTGGGCAATTGGAAGCATCTGCTCAGGAGATTTATTAAAAAACGCACACTTACCGGCCACTGATCAGCACCAACCGATTCCAGGATGCCCCCTTGGTCGGCCTGCCGTTTCATAGCATGGTCAGTAATGCAATTGTCGCTCTTCCGCGATGTGTGCCGACAATTGGTATCTCCCCCGTATGCCGACTCAGCTCTTCATTTGATATTATCAGCTTTCGATTCACCGGATCTCAGACAGTTTCCACACAAAACGACAGACTGGTTTAAATCCAGGTCTCGCATGGGATCTCACCGAATCTTTTGCTTCTTAGCCATGGATAGCACCCTGTCATAATGCAGGTTAAAACTCATTTTGTTGTCCAAGACAACACCGAGGTCTTTGATATGGTGAACTCTTTTCAGCTCGACGTTGTTAAGGTGGTAGGAATTAGTTATAATTCTATTCTTACGGGAAAAGCTTATCACCTGGCACTTATTAACGTTAAGATGTAGATTATTTTGATTGCACTAATGCTCAAGGGATTGGAGCTTGGATTGAAGAAATACTGTATCAGAGAGCGTTTGGATAGTGCAGTACCGTTTCAAGTCATCAGCGTAGAAAAGATGCGGGATATCTGATAATAACTGTGATCGGTCAGAAATTGAGATATTAAAGAGAAGAGGATATCCCACCTTGGTATTAGACGAACTGAGTTCGATCAAGAAGGTAGGACCCGAGTCAATTGAGAAGTGACCTAGTTATACCAAAGTTGCATAATTTATCAATTAAAATTTGATGATCGAGCCTGTCAAAAGCCTTGCTAAACTCTGTATAGACCGCATCAACTTGATCGGAGTAAACTATTAATTCCACCCCGTCGTCAGTCTTTGAGCCATCCGTATAGATACGTAAAGAGCCCGTCAATGGACACTCACTATCAATCCACTGATTACGAGAGAGGTCCATGTTAACAAAGTTCTTCCAAAAATGAGGGAGGGGAAGTGTAATCAATACCAGCATGGTTTATCAGGTGGTTAAAGACCACCGAGTGGCTAGTACTCGATGAAAACCAGTTCCCTGTTTCACGAAGGCGGATGGCAGTACAATCAGCAAGCTGTTCACCAAGAATGTCCAAAGAAAGTAAGTTAAGCTAAACATCCAACGCAGCAGAAGGAGTAGTTCTCAGGTCTTCACTAACGAGCAGACAGGCTAATCTTTGCAACTTATCCAACAAGCTGCACAAAGCCGCCGTCCTAAGAGCACTCCACCAAACAACAATACCATGCAAGAGAATAGGGCGTACAGTTGATACATAGAGCCAGTAGACAATCTTAGGTTGAAGACCCCAACTGCTTCCAATCGCTTTTTTACAAGCGCAAAGAGCAACAGTGGCCTTCTTCACATGCTCCTGTATATAACTTTTTATCAAAAATAACTCCTAGAAATTTCGCTTTATCAGCAAAAATCAATCTGGTTCCCTCCAACATTGAGGGTGATTATCTCTTCCACTAAATAAAACGAGCGGACAGAATATTGATCCAATATTCCTTAATTTAAATATATAGGTGTTAATTGGCCAAAAAAATTTCTTACCGAAACTCCTCCGAAAACTATTGAGCCGATTTTTAATTTTTTGATTCTTTCAGAGGTGTGGACAAACTAAAAAAAAGCCATAGATGAAACGGAAACGGAAAACGGAACAAACATTCCCACTATATATTAAAGGTATCTTTAAATTTACCATACTTTTAAATTATCCACTTTAGCTAACATTTAGCCATCTATGTATTTCACCTCGTGGATTGTTATTATCTGGAATAGCCTAAAGAATCCTTAACTTGCTCACACATTGAATACTACCTTCATTTTATTGCATCGGAATTCTTATTTCATCGCTTTCTACTGAATCCTTCTCTCAAAGGACACCCGCCTAGTATCACACAATCCAAAATGTGGAAATCTCCCTTAATACGAATGTGTGTATCTGGATAAGTCTACGGAACGCGACGAATAGAATTGGACTGGGATGATACGAATGCGAGTATGGTGCGTGAAACGAAAAATATATCGAAGTGTGAACAAATACAAAATTTATGGAAGAGCTAGGACGAAATATGATACCTAGGGGATCGCTAGGATAATAAAGTGCTGTCGACACTGATGAGGTATCTATAAAATGGAATATGATAGTCTCAGTTTCTGGTGGAGTTCCGACAGGAAATTTAGTTCTCTATGAAAACTTACAATAATATCATTGTACAACGAGGATGAGAATCTTCCATATAACCATGTCCCGATCATACGACCCACGCGCGAAGGAGTGTATGTGGAAAAAATCCACAGTATGGTATATCTATATCCCTCGGCATCAAAAGAAAACCTTCTCATCTCTGTGCGTGTTCCGAATTAACTTCCGTAATCTAGGGTTCATTTACTTGGTCCTTCATTGGTTTCGGCTTCATAGCTTAATCCCTCTGATACGTCTTCGTCATTTTTAGAACGAAATCGAAGCTGAACACGTCTCGGAAGATGTTCTTTTGTGTGTGAGTCTTGTCTTTTATCCCGATCACGTTTCGGGTCGTGAATAAATAAAGTCGGAAAAAGGAGCAACCTGTGATGATGATGGTCCTTTAGGATTTAGCCTTTTATTAGAGTACTTTTAATTTTTTACAACCACAATATTCGGTACGAACGATTGACATCATGAACAAGATGCGTTCGTTATACTCCTACTCGTATGTATACGTCCCTTGTGAATTTTCGGTACGCACTTAAAGTCGAAGACATGAATTTCTTATCGACACGAAGGATTTGCCGGGGAATGTCTTATTTATGAAGTAAAAAATAGCATTGATAGATAAAAGATTTCCTTTTTTTCTCGGAAGAGATTTAGATTCGGGATTTGTGTATCGCTTTTAGAGTCCCAATATAAAATTTAACGCAGTCGTCAATTGTTTTAATGATATTCTCGCTGCTAAGGGGATCAAATTGTTAAGGAGTCTCGTTCTCGTGACACAGTCTTAAAAAATAAGGACTATTAAATTACAATTTATATTAAATGACGAGTGATTTGAGAGGATTGTAAAAATAAGGGACGACTCTTTAGGTATCGTCTTCTTTTTGATAGATGTGATGGGTAGTTCTCTGTGTGGAATATCTTCTGTAGACGTTGTTGAGATTGAGACTATGGGTTATTTTTTAACACCGTGTTCAGTATCTCTGATCTTTTCTTTTCTTTTGTTTTTCCTGTGGCAGGTGGAGAATCCAAACTGATATCATTGGTGTTATAACAGCAGCCTAGCGTACTGCCCCACGCCGGTTAGGTGTATAGCAGATGAAGGTTGCTACTCTTGAGGCTACTAACTTTCAATTCAATCCAGGACCATCGATATTTAGCATGATCCTTGCCAAAAGGACAGTGACGTTTGCTGCCTTCCCGCATACATGCATGAGGTGAGCTCCAAAGTTCGGCTCGCATTAATCATCACTCCTAAGTATCTAGCAGATGGCTTGGAAATAATGATAGCAATTTCTAATCTGATTATCAGAGAGCGCCTCTTTCTGCGCTTACTGATGATAATGGCCTCCGTTTTATGCTTAGCCAAACGTACTGTGTCCAACCACAGCTTGGAAGAAGTGACTGCCTCCCTGGCGTATATTTCAGCATATTTCGGGGTTTGGCGATGTTCCACAACAAAGGGGCAAGAACAAATCTAGATGTTCCTGCTGACTCTTTGTATGCATACCACGTCGAAATATTCCCCGAGATTGCAGTAAGTCAAAAGGAGTGGAAGTATCTGGTCTAGAGCTGATTGTGCTGCTAGTAAAACTCCAATTCAATCGGTCACCAAGACTTCCAAGACCCGACGCTGATATCCGCCGAAAATCATTGGGTAACGCCAATTCCTCCTACTCCCGCCGACGCCCAACAGCTGCAACAAAACGGTCACGTTCATCTCGTGTCTCAATACGGATTTCTTTCTTTTTCGCAAACCGGGATCACCGCGCCACTTTTTCCTCCGAACGCTACGTTTTCGCTCTCACGTTGGGCGCTTAATATGAAATGGACGGGTTGGTGGGTATCCGAAGATTAATGTGGGAATGGAGCCTAAGGTGGCATAGTGACCGTGAAGGTCAGGTCGTGCCATCTGGCGTAGAAAAAAGCAGCGGCCTATGCTTGCTGTAGCTCAGTTCGGGAGACTTGGGCTGTGTTTTCGCCGCTCGTTTAACACTTTACGTATTAATAAAAATTCAAAGGCCTGGGGAAGACAACACAAACATGGGAGGCAAAAATGGGGAATAATACAAAATATGGCGATAAGGATGGAATGGTTGGCGGACGGTGCAGATTTCCTTGCGTTCGCATCAGGGTCGAGGAGTAATGGGACCCTCGGCCTCTGGTTTCGTACCACCGACAGATCCTTACTCATCAGGTTCTGCCATAGATCTACCGGTGGAAGCAGTACTACCAGACCGGAATATGGTTCATTACAGATTTGAAATAGGACTTATGAATTCTTTCGGTATAACCGAGTGTTGGTTATAGCCACTGTTCGTTATTGTCGAGTTTCACTGTAATTGGCTGGGAACCCGAATCCTCGCATTATATGTTGAAAACCATTTCAAAACTCTGTGTGAGAAAAACGGTGCTCCAACAAATGTTAAATTGTCAAGTATCCATCTCCTTTAAGTCGATCTGAAGAAGAGAGAAAAACAAATAGCTTTTATTCATGCGACAAAAGACATTGGCATGACGTATCTTTCACCTACCTATTCTGGGAATATCCTTCAAGTATACTCAGGTGGCTTCTCAAAAACACATTGTTCCGTCTCAAGTTCAGTCCTTTTGTCTTACGCCCACGTCTACGTATGCATACATGTAGATAGATACAAATTGTATCTTCTTCACTCTTCAGCGTCTTTCCGAATACCATAGCCAAAGGGAAGTATACTTTTATTTTTACAAATCACTTCAAATTAGATGGGACGTTGTAAGCTTTTAAGGACAATCGCTACTGTCAAAAGTGATTTGTGGCTAATGGATGGGTTGAACATGAAACTGTTAAATGGATTTGTTGGGGAGAAAAAGTGGTTTTCAATCAGGCTATGCGGAGACAGTGCGGCAATGATATAATGGCCTATAAGGAAGCGGGCGACTCGGCGGGGCAACAAAATAATAATATAAATTTTTTCCGATAACAAATTTCGAAAAATAGATTCTGGGGTGCATCAGTTAATGGAGTCCAATTTGACTCACACAACGCATGCTGGCATCTTTCTTGAAGGATAGCAAGAGGGGAAAGTTTCTTGTTCCATTTTAAAGATATGCTCCGGTGAGCACAGAGTTTTGTAATTGAAGCCAATTTTTTTTTCGTCGTCCTCATCGTCATTCCGGAACTACTACCGAGACCTTTGTTTACGACTCTTGTGGATAAATGCTTCTGCCAACTAAAGAATATCACATGCTGTGAACTTCATGGCGAGAGAAAGAATAAAAAGTTGTCTAACGAACTATTGTGTACACGCAGTGGAAAGGAAGAACCAGGACCGGATGATGAAACTTCGTCTGCATGCCCACTATGGGAGCATCTTTTCATACAGATATAATCAAGTTTTGGCGAAATGACTCATACCCCCTGGTTGGTTGACTTTCCCCTAGACATCTCAGTCCACTATGATTTTTTTCCTATCCTCACACTCTGTTTCTTGGCAGGAAAACAATTTCGCTGGGACAAAATGGCAAATAGTCAAAAAGGAAAGTGAACTAGGAAAAATAGTGCGGGGTGTGGTTAAGGACACCGTAACGCAACAATACCAACTCCAACACCGCACACGACAAACAACATCCTTAAGTTGGGCGCCGTGTTGAATGAAAGTGGGTCCAACAACGCTAAAAGCAGACAAAGATTCGTTTTTCTGCTCCAGCATATTCTTCGCTTCGTCAAGTCTTGAGGAAAAAAGGGAAAATTCCCGGAAAACAAACCTTTGTACTGGGATCTTTGTCGGGGTTTTTGTTTTCAATGGCAATAGTGTGCGGATATTGTCTTATATATTGTGCATTTCTTTTCGGGGGGAAAGTTTGTTTACTTCCTTTTCGGTTTGTTGTCGTTTGACGCGTTGAATCATTTGCACACACAAAACCCAGCCCTGGAAAAAGGAAAAATAATGAAAGTTAGGGGTGTGAGTGATTGAAGTTTGCTCCAATGTTTGGTACTTTTGATTTATTGCAATGATTACGAAAAATAGCTGGCTGGAGGGTTGATACACAATAGAGAAATTGGGTCCGTTTTAATAAGCGTCCCATTTTTAATTGAGGCGACTTCAATCTCATTTTAATTGGCGCTTTGGTTTTAAATACAATGTGTTTCTGTTGTACTAGAAAGGAGGCGAGTGTTATTTGTTTAATGGTACGGGTAAAAATGATGGATTAGACAGATAACAGCTATTAGTGCAGAGCCTTATGTTGACTTGAAGGGCAACTGCTGTGGGTAAGCAAAATTTTCTTTTTTCTTTCTTATTGGAGTATGCAGAGGTGTTTTTTTTTCGATTTTGTTAGCCCGAAAGCAGACCCTAATAGAAACAGTTTGATATCTGTGCAGAGAATATCACTTAAATGGCTTAAGCTTTATACATGGAATGTGGCCAGATGAGCTATTGTGTTATAGCAGGACTAAAAGTGCTACAAGGCCTAAGATTGACCGAGCTTATGAATTTACTCAGAAAATTTGAAGTAACTGACACGAGGTTGTCAGCGTCCGGAAAGGCGATTCCAAACCTGTTTCTGCGTATCAGCTTGAGCCCGATACGATTTCTATAATTCCTAGGTGCAGTTTGTAGATAACAGATGGTTTTAAACCTATTTAGTCAATCTGTTATGCAAATAATTTGAGATGAAAGACTTAGCGTGCCACAACTCTGAATCGTTATTATAATTGGCGTTACCTTCATTGCGTCCTTATGAATCTTTATTAAGAACTCCGCAAAAGGCTCTGGTCAGCCAAAAAGGCTTTCGCTCGCAAAAGGGGGTAACTGAAGCTGTTCTGCCCAATTCATCAGCCTGTTCATTGTCAGTTATGCCGATATTGTCAGGGACTCAGACTACTGTTACATCCTATTAAGGGAGTTCACTTTATGGGGTAGTTTTCAACAACTGTTGTTGCACTCTTTGACAGTTCTTTGATGATCTTTTAACTGTCAGGGAAATTTTTCTTTGTTTTTGATACTTTATTTCATATTTCTCAATAGTATTTATTGAAAAACTTTATCGCCGAAATTGGTTGAAATTGGACGACTCTATCCTATAGCTGTCATAGGAACGACCCTTCCAAAAGCAAGCTTTTGTTCTCCACCAATTTTAACATTATTCCATCATATCATCTCGCCAGACCACATTTCTAGATTTGATTGTAATCAGCTTACTACTTCATATACCTCTCATAGGAATAGTGAAATTGGAACAAGCTTCACTACTTATTTCAAAGTAGGAAATGCAACATAAAATAAAATGCGTGAAGAGTATCATACCTTCGGCAAGCTTGTTTTTTCCTGTTTTTTTTAGAATTCCAAAAGGTTAAACATTTTTTTATGAAACCAACAATTTATAATTAGCAAACAAAAGCAAGAAATTCAACTCACCCCGTTTCGCCGGAACAGCCATTGCAGGATACGAGAGGCGCTATAACCAAATATTGAATAGCAAAACACTATTTTCAAGACTCACTAAAAAAATAAACAAGAATACAGCTACTCTATTTTACAAAAATTTAAGCTGGAGTTTACCCCACTCACGCGGCTACGTGACTGTGGGAAAAATTGCCAAAATGGAAAATTAGTGTCAAATTGATAGTTTTCAGGTCGCTAAGATGTATGTAGACACTCCCGAAAACTCCTACCGACCTCCTACCCCCGCGACTGAATAACCGTGAAAAAATTCGAGATTACGGGCCTGGGATCCGACCGCGGTTTAGATCGACTCCCCCACTCCTCTTAGTGTTTGTTTGGTTGTCTTATGCGATCGATTTTTATGAAAATTTCGTAAACATATTCGCTATGATCCAGAATAGGTTCTAGTGGTTTGAATTTTTCGATTTGGCTACATCCCCCGAACGCCCATGTGGGACATGGGGTGAGTGAGCGTCCAAAAAATATTCTTCAAAATTAAGGAGATTTGTATCCAAACTTTGATTTTCAGGGTCGCTGAGTTGAATGCTGACGCTCGCAAAACATTCCACTCGGTGACCGTCAAAAAAATTGCCAAAATGACCAAAATTAGTGTCGAATTAATAATTTTTGGGTTGCTAAGTTTGGTGATACTTTCGAAAACCCACCGGAAAATATTGAAAGGATGTCCGTACCGCATCCAACAGGGAGCACAATCCTCAACTTGTAGTATAGGAGTCGACACAGCATTCGCGCTGTCATTTTATCGAAATTCACCTGTGGCCAGTCTGATAGTTTTGGGTGAGGAGCACGTTCACACTACGCGCAATTTTACCTCGCACATCAGTTTCGCGAGTGATTTCGCTAAATCTAAACACAGCTTAATATTTTGACTGGTATGACATCTAAAAAACACTTTTCAGATATAGTATAGCTGCTTTCGGCTCACTGCATCTCGGTTTCAGATCGAAAAGAAAGTCACGGCTCTGCGACGAGCGAACTAAAACAGCCAGCATACAGATACTTCTCCATCGTGGGGACAAATTACGGACTTAGTATACAGTTAGGCGAAATAAGTTGAAGTTCAATAAATTTGCTTTCAATTTTAATCTGGTGAGATCCCATACGAGACTTGGATTTAGACCGGTCTGCCGTTTTGTATGAAAATGGTCTGAGATCTGGCGAATTGAAAGCAGCTAGTATGTTCAGCTATGCATCTTATTGTAGCTAATTGTCGACAATTCGCTTCTGATACACGTGCTCGAATTGCCATTTAAGATTCGACAAACATACACATATCGATCAGCAAAAAAGCTAATTAAGCAGTTTTGCAGTCGAGCTCTCCACGCTCGTTTCATTGGCAAACGATAAAGTAAAGTTCTTGAAGACGTACGGCATCCTCTTTCATCCTCAATTATTTCAATTAAATTGGCTTTCGCTGCACTATCCGTTCAATGCCACGTCAAATGTAATCACCACATTCGACGAGGGATTGCACGGGATAGGAGAAATAAATACCTTCACAGGAGGAAACCCTTTCAGTGTCATTTAGAACAGGAGTCGGCAACCTTTTTAGGGGCCACTTTCAAAAGAAGTATTTTTAGACGGGCTGCAGAGCGAAAAAAGCATGAAGTATCAGTGCTATAAAACAGATCCAAGTTCTGTTGCTAACACCGCGGCAGGTAACTAATTTTGAAAATTGGCAAAAAGCAAACCGAAGTTTCATTGCAAACCGAAATCCCGTTCCCCACGCACACAAAATGTTGAAAATTGGAAAAAAGCGCCGGCCGACGACGTTATTAAATCCGCGAATAAATTAACGTAGTCAAGTCATTTGTACAATGTTGATTCGAACGTTATTTGAATATATGATTTTCACCACCTAATACTGTTTTACGACTTTAAAAAAGCTCTAGGGCAAAATTTTACCACTCTGAAAAATTGAAAATACGATTTACAATTTGTTAGTTAGGTTTCCAGAAAATATGTGTACTTCACGTAAATTAAGTAAGTAAAATGCAGAATTTTCGAATCATAATTTCGCTTTTCATGCTTGTCTATGGAGATTAGATTAAATAATTTGACAAATGGGCCTGTTCCAAAGAGCATTCACAAACACTTCAACAATCAGTCTTTTATGCTAATGCTCTGATGCTAGAGAGACGGGGCCGATTTGTTGAGTCAACCTGCTCTTTTCGATAAATCGACTAAGATGGCAAGCTTTAATGGAGGCTGCTTACTCGGCAATGCCGAAGCATTCATTCATCTTTAGTATCACTCATGCTTCCAAAGGTACCAATTGAAAAAGACAAGTCGAAATTCTTTTGAAGAGCACATTGAAACTTGAGGCGTCGGCGGTTGAATCTACTCAACTCAACAAGTCGAACTGCTCGCCCAAGTATCTGAGTCTCATTTTCGGTGCAATCTTTGCAACGGAATTTTGATTCTGCCTTTTAGCAGAGACAGTTGTGGCAGTGTCCTGAATTGAATACCATTCGGATCATAGCTGTGCTCTTGGGTAGGGTCGGCTTGCGATTTTGATAACGTCCGCTATCGTTTACGTTACATTCAAATATCCCAATTTTCTGCATTTTAGGGTTTTGTATTAAAAACAAAACCCTTATGAAATCGGTCAAATGTCTGTCCGTCTGTCCGTCTGTCCATGAAATATCTCACGAACGGCTGAAGCTACATACATGAAATTTTGTGGGAGTATGTAGAATTATTATAAAATAATTTGCCGGAGAAAGCGATTCGTTGTAATAGGCTTAGTTTAAGGGGATGTCCCCATAGAGGGGAAATGAAGGTCAAAATTTTTTTTTCATCTGGTATAGGCAAGTGGGGTATCATGAGAAAGGTAACACCGAGTACATTTCATTTCCGGTATTTTCATCAAATTTGAAAAAAGGGGAAAAGAGATAGAGGGGAAAATATGTGATCCGAGTTTGTCCCCCCCCTCGCATTTCGATACCGTTATACTTAGAAATTTGAAAATTTGCAGAAAGGCGGCATTTTACTTGTGTAGAAAACCGAAAATCGTAGAATTTTGATATCTCAACAAAAAAGGTTAATAATAGTACATTTCTATAGTTGCAGTTAGCATACCCCTACACGCCTTAAGCACAGCCGAGGTCAAAAATATTGATGGCCAATGATAACCAACATCATCGGCAATAATATCTTTAAGTTTCATTACAATCACATAATATTTAATAATAGTACACTCATTTAAAATTAGGCATTTTGACACTATCCACACAAAAATTACACCTACCGGCCTCATATGTAGGTGTGAGTACTACTTTCATGTTGTTTTTCGTAGTGCGAATTGCAGTTATTTAATTAATCATTTTTGAAAGGGTGAAGATTAGTTGGGGCGCTACGTCGTAATTGGCAAACTTTACCGAGTGGAAGGGGGGAGGGGTACACATAGAGGCGAAATTAAGCTCAAAATTTTTTTTATCGACTGGTGTAGGCAAGTGAGGTGTCGTGAGAAAGGTAATGTTGAGTACATTCCATTTTTTCGCATTTTCTTGAAATTTGTAGAAAGGGGAATAGTGGGGGACGAAAAAATATTAGTTCGTAATTTGCCCCCCCCTGGCATCTCGAGACTGTTAGAATTATGAAAACTTACAGGAAGGTGGGTTCCGAATAGCATATAAAATGGAAAATAATGGAATCTGTATATCTTCTCAGAATAGGTAAGTAATAGTTTATTTCTGTAGTTACAGTTAGCACACCTCTGCATGCCTTAAACACGTTCGAGGTCAAAAGTACTGATGGCCAACGATAACCAACACCTTAGGCAATAATATGTTCTAAGTTTCGTTACAATCACGTAATATGAATTGGCATGTAAAATGTAAGTGGGTAAGACAGTTTAATTATGTTTTTTTTTGTCCATCTGAGTGGTATCAAGAAGAGCAACGAGCCGATATTTATATACCAAAATAAGCGCTTGCTACAAAACCCTCGGATTGCGGGCGTAGCCCTCTATATTCCGGTTTCATTTATTTTTACACCTGCAGGATTACTCTGAACCGATTGGCATCAAGAACGTCCATTGTTTCGTGCTGGTGACTTCTGTTGCCGCTTTAGCAACGCCCAAGCGGTCTGCTTTTTCTTTTCTTAGTGGACTCTTGCCTACTACCACACAAAGACTGAACATTGGGCATTAGAGTTGGCTTGCTTCCTTTTTTATGATATTTACGTTAATTTATGCACCCGTTAGCAACAGACCGCAGGCACCGGTAGACAGACCAGACTTTCTATGTGTAACCAATTAAGTGATATTTGAGGTTATGTATTATAACTGTAAGCAAATGTATCATCTTGTTTTCTAGTTCTATCATAGACTTCACATATTCCTCAAACCAATAAAACCACGCTTGTGCGCATTTACATCTTCTTCGCGTCTTACAGATCCTAATTTAAAGTACACAATTGGTTATTCCATCACGGGCCGCACAGAACGTTATGGAGGGCCGTTGGTTGGCGACCCCTGATCTAGAACGCTTTTTGATATGTTTACTAGTCGATTAAAAAAAACATGTATGAACTTGGCTGATGCATGCATATGCATATGTATGTGAAAAGGATGGGACATACGAGTAGAGTAAAGATAATTGTGTGTACGTATCTATTAGTATTTAATTAAGATTCTACCGGGAGTGACGTACTTTCCGTGCATGATGTGACTTTCGTGAAGCTTAACCCGACTTTGACTTTGCCAAATTCATTCATTAGGAAGATTATTGCAGAAGTTTCGTAACAGCTGACTCACCTATTACATAGTTTCAATATTTCGGAGAAGACATAAGCTAACAAAGATTTTGTACGGACAGAAGTACCTACATGAATAAGTATTTGAGACAAGAAGACTTTCAAGTCCTTTAGAGTTTAGAGGTTTAGAGGATACTGTAATCAGCTTTCGAATGCAAGTCGGCTTTCATCGTACAATTAAGGTTTGGTAGCTGAAAATAGCTTTGTGTCCGCATAATTAGCAGAATGTACAGTAATCAATATTCTGTACGGTTCTTAACAGTAAGATGGTTTCGATTGGATCGAATGAATCTGTAGAATTTTCTCATAATCTCATTTGATGAGTGTGGGATTCCTTCAAATAATTTTGATGTTTGAATAATTTTTGCAACCGATTTTGCCTTTTCAGGGATATTTAATACACTCAAATCTTCTTAATATTTTTAGCTCATTTAAGCTGGCAGAACAAAAGTAGCAGACTTAATTCAAAGAAGTGTACTAAATTCGGCCCTATTTAGTTCTAATTTCCACAACTCGAAAAAAAATTATTACACTTCATTTTCACAGGTGGGTTTTACTGAAGAAGAACACAACTTACTTCCGAAAATCATGTTTACCAATTGAAAAAAAGTAGTCCGGATGGCGCAACAGTTAGCACGTTCGCCTTCAACGCACTGGGCCCCGGTTCGATTCCGGGGATTTACGTGTCGGACTATGAGCCCACTCAGCTGTTAAATGAGTACCCATTATGGGGTAAATAACTCGGTTGAGCGTATTGCTGATCACATACCTCTGCACAAAAACCGTCACGATCTAGAAAATGAGATAATGCTAACTCATCTCGAGGCCGTGGTTCAAATTGGACTGTTACGCCAGTTATTTATTTATTGAAAAAAAAATATCCCACCTCTATTTTAAATCCGTATTTTCCTTCTGATCTAATTGCTTCCAGCAAAAAAAAAAAATAGATATAAAAACTATGCCAGAACAAATATTCTACAAATATTTCTATGATGGAATTTCAGTATATTTGAATGCTGGCCGGGAATCATAGCCGTTATCTTGGCAAGAGAATTGAGAGGAAAACAGGCGTTTAAGCTGAACATCGTTCATAGCTGGGCTACCGTTAATCGTAGAAGGATCTTCTCAAATTTTGCAGAACTTCCAAAAAACGAATCAAGAGCCATACTTACTTGCTCACTTTCATCGCTGTCCACCCCCAGGGCACCGCTTTTTCTACCACTAGGGTGTACTTTTCCCATTCCTGGGTAGAGTTTTCTAGAATGAATGGTTACTGATTTACAAACCGGCTGTAATCAGATACTTCAAGCACCATTCAAATTTACCACTCTCGCGTAACTGCTGATGAGGTTTAAAGAATGAACTACTTCCATTTGCTTTAATTCAGGTATATCAGTGATTTTGAAGCAACGAGCAATTTCCGGAAGTGTTCGGTTTAGACGCCTGTTATCCTTTTAATATCTTTTCCAAGGATAACGATCACGATTCCTGGCCTTTCTTAGACTCCTACACTCTTTAGACAAGAATCCATAGAGCAACCGAGTCCCTCTAGCTTTGCATAATCAATCCCAGTCAGCGCCTAGTCTATTTAGTTACGATCATGGAGCCGTGGACACTAGAGAAACGCGTATGATTGCTTCGTTAAAAATGTCAAGTCGGTTACTGCAGTCCAGAGTGAATTTCGCTGGAAATTCAGTGTCAATCGAACTATCTCTGTTCCCGTATTTGACCGCTGAAAGTTCGTGACATTTACACGACATACCTCTGCATAGCCCTAAAGACTCTCTAGCTCAAAATCCAACATTTGACTCGTTCCCACTTCAGATCGAGTGTTCTTTCAATGCTCGGTAAAATGAACTCGAACGCTCGCTCCATTGGTGTAAACGGAACATTCTACGAACACAAATTCTTGAGACATTCTATTGATATTCTACGTGCTCGCCCGGCTGGGCGATTATAAATTCTGTTCTGAAGAATTGCGATTTTTTATATCTGGCTGTCCGTGCCTACGTACCTACTGGATTTTTGGTTACGTTGCAAAGCATAGGTGTCCAACCTTTTATCTTCCCGGGGCCACATTGACAGAAGACGAATTGCTCCGGGCCGCAAAAAAAACCTAGATCTTATGATAGTTTATGAGTAAAATATAAAAAAAATAACAAGAAATTAGAATTAGAAACGGTTTTTTTTTCAAACATTTTATTTTATATACACAGTTAAAAATCTCGGTATTTTTTTTAAACCTGGTCTTGGACTACCACCATTTTTAATAATTTTAATTCTATAATCTAAACCCTTTCAAAGTTTACTTCTATTTTAAACCAAATTGGTAATAAATTCTAATACAATTCAAAGTTTACTTCTATTTTAAACCAATTTGTAATAAATTCTAATACAATTCAAACCTTTTTGTGTTCTTTTTGTTCTCGCATTAGTTTCTAATCTAAGTTTAATTAAAAGGTAAACCCCACAAAGTATATTTTTTGAGTCTCAAGTCTCACTATAACTACTCGCAGTCATCATCATCATCGTGGCGCGACAGCCCGACGTCGGGCCTTGGCCGCCTGGATCATTGTCCTCCAATTATCTCGGTCACGTGACCGCGTCCTCCAATTTTGGGAGCCCAGCAGCTGCGCGGCGTCCACACCTACTGAGCTCTCCCAACGAGATCTCGGTCGTCCTCGCAGTCTCGCTCCGTCGACTCGTTCTGCATTCATTACTCTCTTAGGCATGCGATCATCGTCCATTCTTTGTACATGCCCTGCCCATTGAAGTCGTTGTAGTTTGACGATTTTCGAGACTTGCAGCTCATCGTACATTTCATACAACTCATGGTTGTACCGGATGCGCCATCCATCTCGATCGCAAACAGCCCCGAAAATTCGCCGTAGAACCTTACGTTCGAAAGTGTCTAGCATGTTTTCGGAGGCTTGAGTTAGGGTCCATGCTTCGCAGCCATAGCATAGCACTGGTCGTATAATGGTTTTGTACACGCGGAGCTTCGTGTTTCTGTGCACATGCTTCGATTTCATTATGGGGAGAACCGAGAAAAAAGTCTTATTAGCTAACTGTATCCGTCGCTTGATTTCGTCAGTTTCGTTGGCGTCCCTTGACAGGTTGCAACCCAGGTAGATGAAGTTGTTCACGAACTCGATGTTGAGGTCCCCCACGTTGATGCTCGGTTGTGCAGGTGTCCTTGTCACCGATTGCATCATTATTTTAGTTTTACCCTCGTTAATACGTAATCCAACTTCCTTTGCAGCGGTATCGAGCGTATGCAGAAGTTCTTCTGCGTCAGCCAATCTTCGGGACATGATGTTGATGTCGTCGGCGTACGCTGCTAATTGTGTCGACTTGATGAGCAGCGTCTTGCTGTTGTCCATATTCATGGCCCGAATAACGTATTCCAGTGCTAGGTTGAAGAGCGTCGGTGCCAGTCCATCGCCCTGTTTCAAACCAGTGCGTGTTTCAAATAGATCAGTAAGTCTATTCTGGATCCTGACTTGTGAGACGGAGTTGGTCATCGTCATCTTTGTCAGTCGCACTAATTTTGCTGGTATACCAAATTGCAGCATGATGTTGTACAGTATTCCACGATCGATACTGTCGTATGCCTGCTTGAAGTCGACAAAGATTTGGTATACGTTTACGTTGTATTCCCAGCACCTCTGGAGTATCAGTTTGACTGAGAAGAGCTGATCGGTTGTGGAGCGACCAGGTCTGAAACCGCTTTGATATTCGCCAATGACTCGTTCTGCGTACGGTTTTATTCTATTTTCCAGAATTTTCGTCAAAATTTTATAGGACGTACAAACTAGTGAGATGCCCCTGTAATTCTCACATCGCAATTTATCTCCCTTTTTATGGATTGGACAGATGATGCTTCTGCGCCAATCGTCTGGGATCTCCTCGTTCTCCCATACTCGCAGGAGTAATTGATGTATGGCATCAACTAGACTCGTTCCACCGAATCTTAGCAGTTCAGCTGGGATCTCGTCAGCGCCCGGCGCTTTATTTCGTTTTAGTGACCGCAACGCGAGATCAACTTCCTCTACTGTCGGGGGTTGAATGGGTGGGCCTAGATCAACAATATCATCCAGAGCTTCCTGTGTGGGGATGTTAGATGGTCGGTTTAGAAGCTCTTCAAAATAAGAGGCCCATCGTTTGTTAATACCATCGGTGTCGCTGATGATGTTTCCATCCTTGTCCTTACAAAGGCTAGTCCTGGGTTGGTAGCCGTTCTTAATTGTATTTACTAGTTTGTACGCTTGTCTGGTGTTCCTATTAGCTAAGTTTTCGTTTATGTTCAGCAACTGCTCGTCAAAGTATTTACGTTTCTTACGTCTAATTATTCTATTCGATATTCGCCGTAGCTCGTCATATTTTTCTCTTCTGGCTCTGGTTCCTCGTTGAATCCATTGTCTATAGGCCTCGTTTTTCGCGTCAAGTGAATTTTTGCATTCTTCGTCGAACCAGTCATTTCGCGCTCGCCGGGCTTTATATCCCACGACCTTCTCTGCGACATCCTTGATGGTACCCTTGAGTTCTTCCCAGAACCCATGGACGCCTGTGTTGCTGATGTTGTGTAGCATAGGTGATAGTTTTTCTTCAAGGGCGGTAGTATACGCCACCGCTGTAGCATCACTCAAGAGCTTATCAACCGCAAAGATTTTGGGAGGGCTGATTCTTGACTGGTGCACTGAGGAAATTCTACATCTGTAGGTCGTCTTCACCAAGTGATGATCTGAGTCGCAGTTTGCTCCTCGATAGGAGCGGACATCCATGACACTAGACGCCCATCTCCTGCAAATGAGGACGTGGTCAATTTGGTTGACGGTATGTGCGTCTGGAGACTTCCAGGTCTGCTTGTGAATGCGTCGATGCGGGAAACACGTAGAGCTTACGACTAGATTCCTGCTGCAGGCGAAGTCGATAAGTCGCTGGCCGTTATCGTTACATTCTTCATGGAGGCTGTGGCCTCCAGAGGTCCCCCGATGCCAACTTTCATTCCCGACTTTCGCGTTAAAGTCTCCCAGCAGCAATTTGACGTCATTTGTTGGAAGTGAGTCGAAGAGAGTTTCAAGGCGGGCGTAGAACTCGTCTTTTACTGCGTCTTCTTTAACTTCAGTGGGGGCATGCACATTGATGAGCCAGAGATTGAAGAATCGAGTCTTGATGCGAATCGCACACAGCCGTTCATTTATGGGTTTGAAGTCAGTAATATGCGGTTTGAGGTGATTGTCCACTATAAATGCTACTCCAAACTCCTTGCGGCCCGATGGTTTGCCACTTGTAAAAATTGTGTGCGATTTCTTGTCATTAATCTCGCTGCCAAGCCAATTTGTTTCCTGGACTGCAGTAATGCTCAGTTTGTACTTTTCGACCTGTTGAAGGAGGGCCTTCTCGGCCCCCGGTTTGTTCAGGGAGCGTACATTCCAGGATCCGAAAGAATAATCCTTTATTCGTTTGCGTGGTCGTCGTTGTTGATCCGTCCAATCCGAGGCTTTTGTTCCAGGTTTCTTGACATGGAGTGGTTTTTACAAGGACGAGTTGTCAGCACGTCGCTTAACCCCATTCGGGGGATGGCCTCGGAGATAGCTGCTTCAGATGGTTTAATAAACGTGCTGGAGCCCACACAACTATGTAGCAGGTCCAACTACGCAAGTCATTCCATCCTACTAGACCTGAGACGCTTAGGTGTTTGTCAGCCATTCAGGCTACAGCTATCTGCCTTTTCCAAACTGTCTTATCGCTAAGACATTGGCCGTCAGCGAATTGATACACTGCCGTTACCAGGGGGCGCCCACGTGGAGGACTATGGAAAAGGTCTTTGCCCCCCTACTCGCAGTCAGCTCAAAATATTATGCTGCGTGGCCGAGTGGTCTAGGTCGCAACTCTACAACACGGAGTTCACAGGTTCGATGCTGCGCCATGGCGAAAAAAGTTAAAGATTAGCTGGCTAACCTGCGATGGGCTTAATAAAGGATTTGGAAGTTTAGAAAATTGAAAAAAAAAATAATGGAGAAAAAACTTAAGAGGAGTTAAAAAAACGCAGTAAAATTAATATTTTTTCATAGATTATAATATCTGTAGATTAAATTTTAAACCAACAATTTGATTAAAAAAATAATGCCAGAAAAGTTTAATATTTAAACCAGTGAAGTTTACGGAAGCAATTGTAATACTTTCATTTTATTAAAATCTAATACAATTTTGGTGTCGTCATATATGTAACCCGAATTAGCATTGATAATAGACCAGGATTTTTAACTGTGTAGGTATGTTCTATATTTTTTTACATTTCTTATTTTGTAATTTTAATATTTATAAATATAAACAAATCATAAAACTAATGTGAAGATTGGCATTGAATTCGGGAAACCAATGTTTCAATATCTGGTTCGATTGAAGAGGTAGCAATCCTAAGTGTGTTTTCAAGGTGTTCATCCGAAATACTAGTTCTGTTTTTAGGCTTAGTGTGCTTTAATCTTGAAAATAATTGTTCACAGATGTCTCGGTTGATGTTTTTTTTAATGCGTTCACCATTGAACCAAATTCAGCCAGGTAGTATTTGGTTCGATGGTGAACGCCGATTTTTTTCTTTCGTTGCTCATCTATATAGAGATGGTGGCACCAAAGATGAATGATGGTTTCTAATCAATTTCGGACCAATAGGAACGAATTTCCTTTTTAATTCGATACGTTTTCGCGAAGGTTTTTTTCTTTATAGAAACGATTTAATTCCATTCGTCTGCTATTGAGGTGGGCACAACCCTAAGTGAAAATGATAACAGATTCGTTCGGGAGGTAAAACCTTGGTAATACGTTCTCGAGAACGCCCTCGAATTTGGGAAAATTAACTTCAGATTTGTTCATATCAGACCGGAATTAATTAGAAAGCATCATTAATTAACCGCACGGAAACTTACTGTCTTATTCAGTCAGACCAGAATTAACTAGAAAGCATAATTAATTAGCGCCATGAAAACTTACGTTACAAAAAACAATTGAATTGTTGTATGTATGTATCAATAACCACTTTGATTTCTTCACTCACAGTAAACAGAAACACAAAATCTCAAATCTCGTATTACTTGGCGAACAGAAGATACCGAAATATATTGTACAACGCGACTGCTCTCGTTAGGTTTGTGCCCAAACGCACGTCGTTTCGCATTATTATACATATGGTCATATATGTATATTATTGATCCACTGAGACAGAAATTCATCAGAATCAGAACTGTGCACGTGCACAGTCATATTCAGTCAATGCAACTCGTAGGTTCGACTGTTTTTTTTTCTTGCAATTGTCGCTTAATCCCAACAGTTAAATGATTTTTTTTCGCAAAAGTCTCCTCCTGGGCCGCATTTACAGCTGCTTGGGGCCGCATGTGGCCCGCGGGCCGCGGGTTGGACAGCCTTGTTGTAAAGCCTTGTTTATCTCCGCGATAAGAAGTGATAAAGAATGATTCCGCAAATTGATGATTTTGAAACTTTGAAAAGTTATATAAGACTTGAGTAAGAATCTCCTGTCGCTAAAAACCGCAGTCAAAGCATATTTTTGCTCTGTGCTGATCGATTCTCGATAGTTTGAGTTTTGATTCGTATTTTATCGAGAAGAAAATCAAAATCCTGTACTGATAGCCTACAAAAGTTTCTGAATTGGCCGCTTAATAATTATTAATTAATTAATTAATTAATATGGTGAACAGCTTTTTAATTCCAGAGTTACAAAGAAGAGGCAAGGATTGGATTTATGGTTTCAAAAAGATAAATTGAAGTATTCGATTTGTCTACAAATCACTCAAATCAACAGAGACCTGCTGGAAAGAGTGGAGGCCAATTTTCTTAAATTACTTCAACAAATGCATCAATGAAAACGAACAACAGCTGTCAGATGAAAGTTTTCGTTCTTGAATTTTATAAAATGCTATGGTCATACGAATGTTGACCAACAAATAAATTTTGTTTAACGCAGAAACGAATGGTTCTATTGTTATTCCCAAAAATACTTTGTTTTGTCGCCAATATGATATGACTATAAAATACATAATAATTAATACAAATCGCCCAAAATCGCCATCTCTTTTCAGTCTATACTCTCCTGAAAAATAGTATTCGATTGAATTTGTATGTATTATTATTGTTAAACCACTTTAACAATTAGAAATTTTGCGAATTTCGCCAATACCATTAGAAAATGTTCACAGTACCACTTGAAAGTAAGTATTCATCACTTTAAATCGGATATTCCTCTTGACACACTGCACACTTCTTTCCCCTTTCATGTCTTTAACAAAAGAATTATCCAGATTGTGAACCACTTTGGAAATCTGTCACACCATGTAAATAGCTTCGACAAGCACGCAATTATCCTTTAAATATGAGACATGGTACACTAATCGGCTTACGAATGGAGGACACACTTTACAATTGAGTAGTTTTGAAGAAAAAAGGGGAAAACGTTTTTGCGATTGGTATGCTCTCGTTTTAAAACGTTTGATCGAAGAAAAAGATGGGGGTATCGGTTCTTATTCCGTAATAGCTGTGGGAATATAATTTTAGGGACTTCCTGCTGTCTATTGAATATTTTTGTTGTATAGAGTTTTATGTAGCATTTTCGATTCTTTGAGAAAACAATTTAATATTTCTGAATGGTGTTGTCAATCGATAGTCGAATAGTATGTAAGTTCCCTATATTACCTCATTAAATACATATTTGAAATTATGATTGTTTTTGAAGTACAAGTCGATGACAACTTGGTTCGAGTTAGCTGCAATAAAAAGCTTGGTAAAACTTTTTAACATGTGTCGTTGTAGGAAAACCAGAGCCAGCCAGGTTAGTTTCACCTCAACACGTTACCTGCTGATAATTTGGGGTGACAGGTACGTCAGGGCGTAGAGGTATAGTCTCATGTCCGACTACCGGCGTTTCGGGTTAAAATCCCGTCCATCACGACGTTCGTGGCCATGGAAGTGTTATATTACCCCTGTGGTGCGGAGCGTAAAAATAAGCCTCATCATCTGACGACTTGCTGCAAATCGGCTTCTAAATGGGGGAGAAAGAGGTGCATGCTGGCAATTGCATTCTCCGAAACTAATTTATGCCAACGAATCGTCAAATGGGCTACATGAAACAGTTGACGCGCTATGCCCCACAAGGGGTTAGGGCAATTGAGTATATAATAGAGTTGAAAATAAATAGAGCTAAAACGGGCTTGTATCAGTTAAGTCCTCGAAGTTTGTGAAAAATTAGATAAGTTGCAATTTTCGGCTAAGGTAGGTGAGGAGTTTTCTATCAACGACATTTTAACAGTCACTGTAGAAGTCGTTTTAGGGTAGATTAAGTCTTCAAGCCGTCTCCAATTCGAATACACTGCAATAGTCAGGACGACGGGCGAACGTGTTAACCGTTGCGCCATCCCGACTACCCTACCGGTATTCTACATGCCAATTAAAGAGAAAAATAAATTTCTATGGAGACCATTTATCACCACTCAAAATAAGAGTTTTAAAACGGGAAGCTGTACTGTAGATGGATATATATGTATATATATATAACATAGATGTTGCATATTTCCACAAGATACCATCACCCTAGGTTTAGTATAGTGTATAGAAGGCGAACGTGCTAGCCGGTGCGCCAGCCGGACTACCGGACTAGGTTGATCATGAAACGTCTCGGTTAATGTGTTCCAGGGTATGCCTTGGTATTGACTTCCCCCACCTGAACTCTAACCTTGCCAACAAGCTGACTAATTTCGTCAACAGGATCAAGCTAAACCGACAGGTTTATTCCGGTTATAAAACCTAAGGCTATAGCACAATAGACCATTTGGCCTCAGTGTTTGCGGACCTCACTGCCCCAAGAAAATAAATCAAGGAACCGTGTTCTTTTCTATTGCCGACAAAAATTCACCAACTGATCGTGACCTTTGGGGCCAGATTTAGGTATTTCTGACGCATTCATGCGTGACTTCTGTGATTTACTTGAAGTACAATACTTCTTATTGTAAAATCTTTAGGGTACATTTTCTAATATTAGGCGCGATTTTCCAAGAGCCGTACAGAGTAGAGCACGTTAAGACCACACTTTTACACTAACAATTTGATCTGAGCTGCTCTGGATAAATCGTCAGTGCAAGAATTAGCGTTCTTCTCCGTTAAGTAGTCTGCGTTTTGCAGGCGGCGCAGGTGTCGAAATTTTCGAACAGTTTACAGTTTGGGAAACGCATAAAGTTAATTTATAGTCAAACTAGCTTATCGCATATTTTACTCGTCTGCACACTTGAATAGTCTCGGGATTTTGATTCTGCCACCATTTGTTGCTTCCAGCCGTATTACGAACATGTGATGGTCCTCACAGCCAGGGAAGTGTGCGTTGAGAAGTTAACCTAGTGTCTCTATGCTATCTTGTGTCCAATCCCCATCCTTGTTATTGAGGGTGGAAGGCGGTATCGGATTTCAGGAGACGACTTTTATTAGTCTTGTACTTTTGTTGTGCTTTTAATTTGGCTGCAAAAACCTCTCCAGCTATTCCTCTTAGCCGCTCTTAATTGTTTCCTAAATGCTTTTAGTGAGTTCCTGCACCCGCCCTATGCCTCATCCAGTACGTTTGGTGTTGCTGAACAGCTTCCGTACCTTGCAGCGGGCTTCCCCAATTCCAATCTCTTTGTTTCACCATAGCAGTTGGGTCTTCTTAGGGGGTTTTCTGGGGGGACCTATGGCATTCTATGCTTTAACAAGTGTGTTGGTTAGAGTATGTGTGATGCGCTTCAGACTTGTTATGTTACGTATGTATTCCGGGCCCTAATGAAAAGTTTAGTCTGTATGATTAGGCTGTACGCCTCCCAGTTAGCTGTCCTCGGGTTTCTGTATTTCTTTGTTTCATTTATGGTTGAGAAACCTACCTTAAAGCTTTTGCACACATGGTACGAGAATGAAGATCTATCCAGGACCCTCCAGTTCTAGACTTGACACTTGTCACCGTTTGAGTGTACTATTACCTCTATTACGTTCTGGCTGGTAGGTCCCCTATATATAATTATAGTTGAGTAGAAAAAGCATTAGTGACTCACCTGTTTTGCAGTTGCTCTTACTTACGCATATCGTGTGGTGTGCATTAGCGTCGCTACCTATCAATATGTTCGCTTACTTACCGGCCGGGTACTCGAGCAATGTATGCAGCTCTTGGCGCGGTGGCGCGGGTTTATCGTGAGCCATGTATGCTGATACGAGGATAAGGGATCGTCCTTGAGCGGTCCCCACATGGTGTATAAACTTTTCCCCGCCGCCTCTGCCATTATTTCTGAGACTCGTCCCCTTCTCTGTTTCTACGTTCTTCCGTAAGCTCCGAAAGCTCCATACGTTAATCTTCGTAAAGATGCTGGGTTTCGTCTACTGGGATCATTCCCACGATTACGCTGGCAAATTCATCTGATATTGTTCGGTATTCGCAGAAGACTCTTATTTCATTCGTTGTTTCATCGAAAGGTCAGCTTCCAGTGTTGCATGCATACAGATGCGTCGCTCTTCACATCGTTGTCGCGTACAGTAGAATTAATGTCATTCATTGCCTTAGTGCCCTCCTCCTGGTTGGTCTAAATCCGAAGGAATTATTCCCGTATTCATTCGCTATTATCAACGAAGAAAAGGCAAATCTAACACTGTTACAATGAGGAGAGCTCCCAGCTTCAATAAATAAAAAAAAAATTTCATGCTACGTCTACTCAATGATTTTTTAATTCTAAAAAACGTTACCCGATGGTGTTGCTTCAAGTCGCCGGGTAATTAATTTCGGAAATGACAACGTCGCGTCGTCAACGAGCAGAAAAAATAAACTTAATACAAATCAAAACTCAATGAGCCATACCACCCACGAAATCCGCACAGGGGGAGCAAGGACCATTTTATAATTCGCTGATTCCCCAATCACAACGGGTCTATTTTTCCATTCGAGCATTGGATATCCATTACGTCCCCGACGCACCATATTTCGATTTCAATTATACCGAACGAATAAATACGTATGCCGAAATGGACCTCGTAAAGGCAAAATCAAACACAAAAAAGCACTTGCAGCTCGTCTTAAGAGCGAACAAGGACATGAACATGTCGTTTCGCCGTCAGGACTAGGCATTCAGTTCGTACCTTGCCGACAACAGGGGTTGGAAGAATCGTTAGGATGCCATTTCACGCCCCATATGTTTTAAATGGCTCAAATCATAATATTTAGGACGAACATTGCCATAAACATAATACGTAGCGCAATGCGTCTGCCAAGCATCATCGACGAAGAAACTTCCACCGAAAGAAAGGACAAAAGCAATAAAAATGTGTATGTGCATTGTCCTTTTAACACGCCGTTACACAGTCGCCCTGTCAACTGAACGTTGCAATTTAGATACTGTTGCATTTAGTGTGTCCTGGGACGTGGCCTTTTGTCGCGCACATTACACGACGTATGACAAGGGTGCAGGCAGAGGGTACGGGACATCTGTCCCGCATTGCAAACACCTCTGACATTGACCGATGACGGGATGCGGCCCCGGCATTGAGCAAGAGTCTGGCCGGGTTGTGATAGGGTCCTGCGCGGATTTGTTATAAATCGCTCATGTTGGTCCTTGGCACTATCAGACTTTGAAACGAAAACACTATATGTAACAACGTATATGATTGGCATGTCCTGCTGCAATAAGAGAAACCAAACGAACATGAATTGGGCCCGGGGACTAGATGAATGATTTGTTTCGCGTCGTCCACCACATTATCAAGCAGGAAACCACACAACTGACTGACTGAGATTTCCTTTATATATATATATTTTTTTCGGGCTTCCTGAAGAATGTGTCGGACATGTCTTCAGGCAAAACGGACAAGTGTTCGTGCACCGATTTGGCGAGTCGTTTCATACGTGTTACGTGCACAATGGCAACGGGTGCAGTGAAAGGAACATTATCCGGTGTGAAGGTGTGAATTTAGTCTGAGTAAGCTGCAATAAACGTTTGCGGTCACGCACATATGCGATTATGGCGAAAATGGAAAATTGTCCTGAATGGAAGAATTTATGATTTGTCAGATTCCTAGGAAGGATTACGATAGCAGTGGATTGTTACGGAAGCACAATGGCCACGTCAAGAGGGATTAGAATAATAGAATGGAGTCGGAAATTGAATGGTATAGGTGCTCTTTAAAATGGAAAATTTGTAATACCAGTGTGGGCGAGGAGATTTTCAGAGATTAGATCAGAAGCGAATCATCCTTTTTCGGTGTGTTTTGTAGCCAATAATGCTGTGTTAAAATTTCAAGTCCAGGCTTACATTCCCCTGGGGCAAAAATTAAAAAGTCATAGGCTTTTTCTATGGTGACCTTTTCTTTTTGGTTCGTGCTTCCAAGATGTTTTCTCCATATATTTCAAGGAAATTGAGTGGCTACATAAGCTGTTTCCCAAAGCGGATCCTACGAGCTAAGAAGAATGAAAATACTATGCGGACATCTAATTTATGACAATTAAATTTCAAGTAAATTGATTACAATTTTCGCCTATAATAAAACGAGTACAGGACTTAATCGAATCTTATTCTTAGCCTTTATACCCACAATTTTCTTCTCTCTCTCAAGTTGTCAGAAAATTAAAATTAATGCCACGAAAACTTTTCGCAGGAAACTGACGCTCTAGTCAGTAAAGATTTATCTCAAAGGTTGCTTCATTAATTCACCCTTCTGATCCTCCACTTTTCGCCCCTGTTTTAACCTCTTTTCGAAAGGTTGTTCCATCTAATACTTCGTCGAAAGAATTCCATCTCATTTCACCCATTCTCGCTTACCCTATAGTCCTAATGGACTGAAGCGCTAGAGAACATTGCATGACAGGAGCAGAGTTTAGTAGAATTTCATTAGCCTCTGTGTCGGAGTAAATGCTCCTTTTTAGATGAATGTCATAAATTTGCGATTTGTAGACAGCATTCCGCCGACCTTTCTCTGAACATTCTGAAAGTTCTTCACTATCATTATGCCATCATCTCTATTTCTATGAAAAGTTTTCGTTTATCGTGTTGTGGCGGATTGTGTTGTCCTTTTCTTATATCTTCCAGTACAGTTTAGCATTTGGGAATGTTATGAAATTGACATTCTCGTTGTCGTCATAACGCTCATCTTCATTTGCGTTCTGAGGAAAACTTTAAAAAAAAACTTTTAAAACCCTGTACTCTCTGACCAACAAAATTCTCCTAGCTAATGCGATTTAAATGGAAGTTTTCACTGTATTTTGCAGGCTTTTGAAGGAACGGATGTATCCTTCAAAGGAAAAGTGGTACAGATAGTTGCAGCTAGTTATAGTAGCATATAGTTTTTGAAAACAAAAATTAATTATCATTTCCCTGTGGTGGCTGTATGTTGAAACAAGCCCCATCCTTGAAGCAGTGGGCGCGACAAGCCGCGAAAGGATGGGTCTTGTTGTAAATGAGAGGGATGTGTATAAAAGCAACTTGCATCATCCGAAATATTTTATATGCTAACGAAACGTCAACCAGAGTCCTCTTAGGGGTAGTTGACGCACTATGACAATTAAGGGGTTAAGGCAGAATAGTATTATCATTATGACCGTTCATATTTTCTCAAGTTTTCAAGTTTAAATTTATTTCGTGAGCAAATAAAGAGAATCTAATAAATTTTTCATCTGTGATTTTGTTCCTTGCATCATTATACTGACGCGCTCGGTAGCGGTGCGACCTCAATCGGCAGTCTACGATGCTAGCATCTAGAGGTCAGGGGTTCATTTCTTGGCGCGTTAATATAATAAAATTTCATGTGGGTACGATGAGAGCTCCAACAGTGTTCCAAGTTTGTCAGTAAAAGACGACAACGTACTACGAATAGGAGGTGTATGCTAGCAATTGTACCATCCGAAATTTGGCCTGGTTGATACGACGAGCAATGTCCTGCTCCAAACCACCATTTGAAGCAGCAATGCTATCCAGGTAGACGAAGTTTTCCACTTTCTCCACAGGCTGCCCATAATATTGATGGCAATAGGTGTCGGATTTCTTTTTCGCAATGGTGGGCTAAGAACCTTGGTCTTATTGGTTTTAATCTTTAGCCCAGTGGGAGAGTATAGTCATGGGTTGCCTTAATAATAGCCACAAGCTTCTCAGGGATGCCTCTCCTGCACAAGGCCGCCCATATAGAATCCCGTTTCACACTATCGAAATCCTCCTCGAAATCGATGAAAAGCAAGTGAAGCGGAGAATCGTACTTAGCGCATTGCTCGATGATGATTCGCAAGGTGTTAATGTGATTGACACAGGGGAATCCGGATCGAAAACCAGCCTGCTCTTTATCAATTGCGCTTTCTAAGTGGGCCTTTAGTCTTTCCAGGACTATTATAGCTATTATTTTGGCAACGGCAGGAAGCACACAAATGCCTCTCCAATTATTACAGTCTGTGAGGCTACCCTTCTTCGGAAGTTTAATGATCAAAACTTCCTTCCACTTAGTGGGAAAGGTCTCTGTAATCCACGCTTTATCAACAAGTGGGTGCAGCAAGTCGGCAGTTACTCTTGGCGTTGCTTGATAAAGTTCGGCAGGGATACCGTCGAGTCCGGCGGTCTTTCCTCGTTTTAGTGCAATAATTGCAGTAACTATTTCCTCTATAGTCGAGGCAGTGGACCGTATACGCACATTTTGATGGTTAGCTAAATTATCTATATGAGGGGGAGCTTCAGGGGGGGCAAAGACCTTTTCCATAGTCCTCCGCGTGGGCGCCCCCTGGTAACGGCAGTATATCAATTCGCTGACGGCCAATGTCTTAGCGATAAGACAGTTTGGAAATGGCAGATAGCTGTAGCCTGAATGGCTGACGAACACCTAAGCGTCTCAGGTCTAGTAGGATGGAATGACTTGCGTAGTTGGACCTGCTACATAGTTGTGTGGGCTCCAGCACGTTTATTAAACCATCTGAAGCAGCTATCTCCGAGGCCATCCCCTGAATGGGGTTAAGCGACGTGCTGACAACTCGTCCTTGTAAAAACCACTCCATGTCAAGAAACCTGGAACAAAAGCCTCGGATTGGACGAATCAACAACGACGACCACGCAAACGAATAAAGGATTATTCTTTCGGATCCTGGAATGTACGCTCCCTGAACAAACCGGGGGCCGAGAAGGCCCTCCTTCAACAGGTCGAAAAGTACAAACTGAGCATTACTGCAGTCCAGGAAACAAATTTGCTCGGCAGCGAGATTAATGACAAGAAATCGCACACAATTTTTACAAGTGGCAAACCATCGGGCCGCAAGGAGTTTGGAGTAGCATTTATAGTGAACGATCACCTCAAACCGCATATTACTGACTTCAAACCCATAAATGAACGGCTGTGTGCGATTCGCATCAAGACTCGATTCTTCAATCTCTGGCTCATCAATGTGCATGCCCCCACTGAAGTTAAAGAAGACGCAGTAAAAGACGAGTTCTACGCCCGCCTTGAAACTCTCTTCGACTCGCTTCCAACAAACGACGTCAAATTGCTGCTGGGAGACTTTAAAGCGAAAGTCGGGAATGAAAGTTGGCATCGGGGGACCACTGGAGGCCACAGCCTCCAAGAAGAATGTAACGATAACGGCCACCGACTTATCGACTTCGCCTGCAGCAGGAATCTAGTCGTAAGCTCTACGTGTTTCCCGCATCGACGCATTCACAAGCAGACCTGGAAGTCTCCAGACGCACATACCGTCAACCAAATTGACCACGTCCTCATTTGCAGGAGATGGGCGTCTAGTGTCATGGATGTCCGCTCCTATCGAGGAGCAAACTGCGACTCAGATCATCACTTGGTGAAGACGACCTACAGATGTAGAATTTCCTCAGTGCACCAGTCAAGAATCAGCCCTCCCAAAATCTTTGCGGTTGATAAGCTGTTGAGTGATGCTACAGCGGTGGCGTATACTACCGCCCTTGAGGAAGAACTATCACCTATGCTACACAACATCAGCAACACAGGCGTCCATGGGTTCTGGGAAGAACTCAAGGGTACCATCAAGGATGTCGCAGAGAAGGTCGTGGGATATAAAGCCCGGCGAGCGCGAAATGACTGGTTCGACGAAGAATGCAAAAATTCACTTGACGCGAAAAACGAGGCCTACAGACAATGGATTCAACGAGGAACCAGAGCCAGAAGAGAAAAATATGACGAGCTACGGCGAATATCGAATAGAATAATTAGACGTAAGAAACGTAAATACTTTGACGAGCAGTTGCTGAACATAAACGAAAACTTAGCTAATAGGAACACCAGACAAGCGTACAAACTAGTAAATACAATTAAGAACGGCTACCAACCCAGGACTAGCCTTTGTAAGGACAAGGATGGAAACATCATCAGCGACACCGATGGTATTAACAAACGATGGGCCTCTTATTTTGAAGAGCTTCTAAACCGACCATCTAACATCCCCACACAGGAAGCTCTCGACGATATTGTTGATCTAGGCCCACCCATTCAACCCCCGACAGTAGAGGAAGTTGACCTCGCGTTGCGGTCACTAAAACGAAATAAAGCGCCGGGCGCTGACGAGATCCCAGCTGAACTGCTAAGATTCGGTGGAACGAGTCTAGTTGATGCCATACATCAATTACTCCTGCGAGTATGGGAGAACGAGGAGATCCCAGACGATTGGCGCAGAAGCATCATCTGTCCAATTTATAAAAAGGGAGATAAACTGCGGTGTGAGAATTACAGGGGCATCTCACTAGTTTGTACGTCCTATAAAATTTTGACGAAAATTCTGGAAAATAGAATAAAACCGTACGCAGAACGAGTCATTGGCGAATATCAAAGCGGTTTCAGACCTGGTCGCTCCACAACCGATCAGCTCTTCTCAGTCAAACTGATACTCCAGAGGTGCTGGGAATACAACGTAAACGTATACCAAATCTTTGTCGACTTCAAGCAGGCATACGACAGTATCGATCGTGGAGTACTGTACAACATCATGCTGCAATTTGGTATACCAGCAAAATTAGTGCGACTGACAAAGATGACGATGACCAACTCCGTCTCACAAGTCAGGATCCAGAATAGACTTACTGATCTATTTGAAACACGCACTGGTTTGAAACAGGGCGATGGACTGGCACCGACGCTCTTCAACCTAGCACTGGAATACGTTATTCGGGCCATGAATATGGACAACAGCAAGACGCTACTCATCAAGTCGACACAATTAGCAGCGTACGCCGACGACATCAACATCATGTCCCGAAGATTGGCTGACGCAGAAGAACTTCTGCATACGCTCGATACCGCTGCAAAGGAAGTTGGATTACGTATTAACGAGGGTAAAACTAAAATAATGATGCAATCGGTGACAAGGACACCTGCACAACTGAGCATCAATGTGGGGGACCTCAACATCGAGTTCGTGAACAACTTCATTTACCTGGGCTGCAACTTGTCAAGGGACGCCAACGAAACTGACGAAATCAAGCGACGGGTACAGTTAGCTAATAAGACTTTTTTCTCGGTTCTCCCCATAATGAAATCGAAACATGTGCACAGAAACACGAAGCTCCGCGTGTACAAAACCATTATACGACCAGTGCTATGCTATGGCTGCGAAGCATGGACCCTAACTCAAGCCTCCGAAAACATGCTAGACACTTTCGAACGTAAGGTTCTACGGCGAATTTTCGGGGCTGTTTGCGATCGAGATGGATGGCGCATCCGGTACAACCATGAGTTGTATGAAATGTACGATGAGCTGCAAGTCTCGAAAATCGTCTAACTACAACGACTTCAATGGGCAGGGCATGTACAAAGAATGGACGATGATCGCATGCCTAAGAGAGTAATGAATGCAGAACGAGTCGACGGAGCGAGACTGCGAGGACGACCGAGATCTCGTTGGGAGAGCTCAGTAGGTGTGGACGCTGCGCAGCTGCTGGGCTCCCAAAATTGGAGGACGCGGTCACGTGACCGAGATAATTGATGATGAGGGGGAGCTTCACCTGAGATTATACGCTTCAAGACCGCGGCGGATTGTTCTTTCCACCGCCGCTTTTGATCTTCTTCCAAGATAAGTATTGTTTTCATCACTAGCCTTCGCCGGATGTTGGCAGGAGTTACGGCCACCTGTAAACTCCTTGATGACACCGTATGGGGCGTTTAAGTTGTTACTTCTTTCGGCTTCTTCTGCTGAGGCTAGAAGAGAATTCGCATAAACTCTTTTATAAAAGTTGACTATATGTGAAATATATACACTTTTAATGGCCGTTGCCAATTTTGGAGGTTTGTATTGGTCTAGGATATCCCGGCTCGGTCTCGTTTTAATTACTTCTACATTAAAGTTTAATTAAACATTTTGATGTTGTACAGAAAGCAGTTTCAAATGGACTGACACCTTTTTTTTTACCAAGGGTGTCTTTATATTATACAATAGTAAGCCAAGATGAGTCAAAAACTGTGAAATTATTGTAGTATCAATTCTTGATAATTACTCAATAAATTTTAATATCAATATCACCCTGAAACGAAGCAGATACTAAAAATAGTGGCTGATCCACACATACGAAAAAACATTGTCATTTCCAGGTACATTTCAAAGTATGTACAAAAACTCCCTTTATATATTCAAAGGTGTGTTTCATTTCCGCGTATCTACCCTAACTTTAAATCCCCCGAACAAATACGGATACACAATACAGACACGTGTTCTAAGTAAACCTATTATGGTTTCCAAACAACAGCTCGCAAGTAGCTAGTGATGTTCTGGTAAAACTTTAGGCATCCGAGAAGGTGGCAAAAGTGTGGAGTGAGAAAAACTTTAATAGTCTAAGCATGAATAGGACAAGCTTCCACTTCCGTCTTAATTTGCATGGAAAACGCAGTGTTTAGTATCCGTAGCAATCCTGCTATAGAGTTCTGGCAAGGACATTAACCTGACAACTGGTACTCACCGTCGGATGCTTATGTTATACTTAGGCAGTCCGTTGTTACTGATTAAAGTAAAGACTGGAGAAATTGAGAACAAATGATAGCAGGAATAGGATGAAAATTTCGCCACGGGGAAAATGCTAGTCATTTACTTAAGAGTCACTTGAGAAAAAAAATAAAGATATCAAGGTGAGAGATAAACGTTGCTACGATATCTAGAAATAATGGCGGAGTTCGAGTTTAGAAGGTTCTTTCGTGATGGGAGTTAGAAATGGCAATGTATCCTAATGCTTCGTTTACACGTGAACGCTGAGTCGAGCAGCGAATATTGAAATTTAATTCAGCTATGGAAATAGTTGAGAAGCCAGAATCCTTCTTTGTTGTGGAATGCTTGAGTTGAGAAGATATTTACGAAATACTGAAAAAAAAGTCTGGAAAAATCGAGGTTTCTCGACCACCACTCTTTGGAAGTTGAAAACTTAGTTTTACACTACTCTCATGTATCCTAACAACATAAGAAAAAATTAGATTTTCTTAATTTTTCTTCGATGTTTGCCCTTTTTTGGTTTTATTTGATTGGCTTATTGTGATAAGTTTGAATTGTTTCATTTCAAATTGTGTTACATTTGTATTTTCTCTGCTATCTCCGTCTATATTTATTCAATTCAGGCCATTCATTGAAGCAAATTTCTCCTTCACATCAAACTCAGCATTGACCACTCAAAGAAAGATTAGAAATTGGTCAGTATCAGTAATGTTTGCCCTTCATGAGTCGACAAGACCCAACGAAATGGCTAATAAGCCTTTCGCATGAGTCTTCCTACTTACTTTCTAAAGCAACTGATGGGCATCAGAAGGCGTTTAATGGGATCGATGTCTTCTTACTCAATTGCCCTAACCCCTTGTGGGGCATAGCGCGTTAACTGTTCCATGTGGCCCAGTTGACGTTTCTCGGCATAAACTGGCTTCGGAGAATGCAGTTGCCAGCATGCACCTCCTGCACATCCATGACCATGGCCACGAACGTCGTCGTGGACGGGATTCGAACCCGAAACGCCGGTAGTCAAACATGAGACTGACGCCTCAACACACTGCGCTACCGGTCGCCCCAAATGTCTTCTTAGCAGAGACAATATTCTATTTCATTAGACAGACCCATCTAGAAGTGGTATCTGACCCAGTGGCGCTCTGATACGTATGAAGCTGGTAGCCTTCATTGGTATGCGCTCCGCAAATCAATCGTGACTCGAAAACCTTTTATTGTTGGAAATAAAACGCAATTTCGGTCAGTTACTTCGCACTCAGGGGCGACAGATAGCGCAGTGTATTGAGGCATCAGTGTCATGTTTGACTACCGGCGTTTCGGGTTCGAATCTTGCCCAGGCGATCATAGCCATGGATGTGCAGGAGGTGCATGCTGGCAACTGCATTCTCCGAAACCAGTTTATGCCGTCGAAACGTCAACTGGGCCACATGGAACAGTTGACGCGCTATGCCCGATAAGGGGTTAGGGCAATTGAGAGAGAGACTTTGCACTGACATTTGCAGTAGTGTTCTGAATCGAACACAATTCTAATCAAGACATGTGCACTTGAGTAGTGTCGATTTATTCATACGTACATAATTCGTTATTGCTTAGCGAGCCGCACAAAAACTTACAGATTGCTGCATGGGGCTCGTGGGCGGCTGGTTACCGACTACTACATAACAGTAAATTTAGTTCCATACGATATATTATCAGCAGCAGCAAGCAAGGGGCTGTAATGAACCATATTCTGGTCTAGATGTGCTGCTTCCACTGGAAGATCTATGACAGCACCTGATGAGTAAGGATCTGTCGGTGGTAGGAAACCAGAAGCCGAGGATACCATTACACCTGGACCCCAATGCGAGCACGAGAGCAAGCGAGCCATCCGCCAACCATTCCATCCTTATCGCCTCATTTTTTGTATTCCACATTTTTACCTCCCTTGTTTGTGTTGTCGTACCCAGTCCTATGAATTTTTGTTAATACGTAAAGGAAGGGACAACGAGTGGCGAAACTCCACCAGCCCCACGTCACCCGAACTGAGTTACAGCAAGCATATGGCGCTGCTTAGCTCGTTGAGGGCTTTTTTCTTCGCCAGATGACACAGCCCGAACTTCACGGTCATTATGCTACCTAAGGCTCCGTCCCCACGGACATCTTCGGATGCCCACCAAACCGTCCATTACAGAGCTCAGAGCCCGAACTGCTTACCGCTTGGGCTTCCAAAAAGTAATGCATACTCGGGTGCGCCAGGGGTTAATTAATCCCGCCATGGAAATGTTCGTGGTCGGTCTAACTCGCTCCCAAACAACAATCCCAAAGATTGGTATTTTTTTGTTGTTGGTGCTTTTTAGTGCAATTTTTCAATGTTCAGTGTTTTGCTCAGTGTTCAGCGTTTACACCTGAGAGCTTAGATGAAAAAATATCCATAATTTATGAAATATGCAGACAGATTTTTTTTAATTCAGCTAAGAAATCGTAAAAATCGTAAAATTTATTCTAGGCTTCAATAAAAATCATAAAATCGTAAAAACTACTATAAATTGCACTATTTGTCGTCGATGGCTGTGGGGACGAGAAGGAGGAAAAAACGTCCGTCCCTGGCAAGTTTTGGGAAGGATCTCCTTGGTTCCTACTTCTTCACCGATCTGGATGGCCTGAAAGAGATAAATGTTGGTCGGCCACATCACTTCATTATGAGCTCTGGCTGGTTTAAGGATAGAGTTGGTTTCAGGTTGCTGAGTCTAGGAGTATCTCAACAGACCCAGTAGTGGTCTAAGTGTGCTTAAGCAACCCTTTTAACCTAATCTATCAAGGGAAAAAATTATTAATAATTGACCAGTCTCGAGCAAACATTTGTACTAGTAGCCATTTGCGAATAATTACCAGTTATCAAGCAATTGCTTGGTGGCGATTGCCTACTGCGGGTACCTGGACGCCCACCGGCTTATAATTCAAGGTATTGAATATTGTTCTCGCTCGACGACTCGATGAACTTGAAAGTCATATATCCGGCGCAAGTGGCTCGCCACTCTACGAACACGTGTTTTGTATTCACCGAGTAGCAAGTGTTGTGGTTGGGTCTGGTATAAGGTATTCGCCGCAACTTGGCCTAAGGAGACAAGTTGCGGGAAGTATGGTAGCGTCATTAGATTGTTCACAATAAAATAGCGTTTTCACGAAAAAGCTTGTTTGAACCAATATAAATTCGATTTCGTTATAAATTGTGTCATGCCTAAAGCAACATTAGCTCGCGAGCCAGAAAGAAACCGAAGGCGGGCCGGAGTTTGTTGATTCCTGACATTGAACTAGGTAGACCTAATCAAATACATTTCCTTAAAAAAGACCACCTCCCCTTCATTGGGTTTTATTTAGACACAAAAACTTTAAATTTTATTTAGGATCCATGAATCATTCATTTTACGGGTCTTTGGATGTTAATATTCAACTCTGGAGATTACTATTTGCCCTAACATTTGTTGGGGCATAGCGCATCAACTTTTCCATGTGGCTTTGTTGATGTTTCCTCAGCAACTGGTTTCGGACGATACATGTTGCTAGCATTTAGCTCCTGCCCATTTAGCCGCCTACTTGCTTATTTTTATGCCCCACACCACAGGGGAGAGACAACACAAGCATCTATGGCCACAACGCGATGCGACATCAGACTGACGCCTCCACCCACTGAGCTACCGGCCGCCCTAACTCTGGAGATTAGTAAAAATCTGAGAATATGAAGATTATATAAAGAACGGAAATACGCCAAGATTTTAGATATCCGTTTACACACTCAGACATATTACATACCCCACATTAATATTTCCTCGACTGTCAAATAATTTCCTGTTATTTTCAATCATACCGCAACCGACGAAGCACCAGTTGATAGGAAAAAGTAGGCAATGACTACGTTTAGACCGTGATGAGAATCGTAGTACTAACTGTGGTGTATTCGAGTTAGTACAAGTTCTTGGTGTGTTTAGACCGACGCGTGCACCAAGTATTGCCGATGTCAGTTGTGGTTTTATTGTCTTTTCGGTCATTTCGGGATTGCTCATAATCCTAGCGAATTGCTAACTGTGAGCCAGACGTTCGGATTCAAGTTCACAGCAGAAAACGCAAACGTTACACGCGATGACAGCTGTAGCTAGCTCAGTACTGCATGGTAAATGGAGTTAAGGTTAGTCGTAACACTAACTAATCTGGTACGTTTAGACCGCGGTGAGTTTCTTCGTACTCAATGAAAATAAATATTGTAAAAAACCGACTTTCACTCAGTTAATTTGACAAACGAGGGAGAAGAGAAGGTAGGCTATTAAAAAAAAATTTGTACGAAACACGTATGGGTTGTTTGTGATGATAGCCTCTCTTCAATACATGTTCCATACTCTCAGCTAAAAATAAATAAATATAAAAAAAAATCAAGTAATGTGGATTCCAAACCAATCTGATATATTGGTATTCGTTTATGTTTTATTCCCGGAAAAGCTTTCAAAATGAATACAATCTATCCGATGGTTCATACAGTTCTCTTAATGTTTAATAAAATATATACGAGTATAGATAGTAATCCTCTTAAAACATATTGGTCTTTTTATGCCCTTTATTTGCAATGTCGCCGTCGATTATATCTCACATCTGATGATTCAACCCCCATTTGTTTCAGTCTTTTGTGGGAGTCCTTTTTTTCTCTTCGAAAAGAACCAGCAATAGAAAAGGTAAAATCAACACCGTGAAATTTTTGATCCAGGATCAAGGTTTCCTTTGAATCGATTCAATCATCAGACCTGCAGTCTCCATTTCAAATGTCTTTTCTTTTTTTTCGTTTTCTTTGCATTGCATGGTTTTGCGTTTCTTTCCCTACGTTTGGTGAAAGTCCAATCAACTGGGTATTATGTTGTCATGTGGACTGGTTTCTTTTTCGCCTACTACTTTAGCCGAGTCATCACGTGCTTATAGGAGTTGGCCTAAAGCAAATTGTGGTGTAGTTTTGATTTTTTTTTTAATGTTTTTTTTTTTGGGTGCTGATAACGAATCTGGGGTTAGCTACCAAAATTCTTTTTGTGGAATTTGAGTTATAGACAAAAAAAAAAACACTTTTTTGTTTTTATTTTGAAAACCGTCAACCCTAGCAAAAAATTTTGTGAGACAAAATCAAAAGTCATGAACAGGTCAACAAATAATAATACTTTTCGAGATATTCCCATTTGAAAAATACGTAAAATAACGGAGAATTTTCTCTTTTCAGCCTTTTTCAAGTGCGAATATGTCGAGAACTATTAAAGGTGCGGAGAAAGTTTTTTTTAACCTTTTCTATTTATTTCTTCAAGATCTTTCCTATTGTCTCAGAAAGTTTTCGCTAAATTTAAAACTATATTCAAAAACAAAAAGTGTGTCTTTTTTTTGCCATAACTCCAATTCCACAAGAAAAATTTTGGTTGAAAACCTCAGATGCGTAATCAGCACCCCAAAAAACATGAACGAAAAAGAAATGAAAACTAATCCACAATTTGTTTTAGACAAACTGGACACTAAAATAAAAATTTTGCATTTTGTGCAAAAAAAAATTTCAAGGTTTAAAGAGATATTTTTAAGAAAAACCTAGACGTGCGAAGCTGACTTTTACATTAAATTTTTGGGTGACTTATTATACTTTCAAAAGATATACATAAGTTCTTTGTCTGCGGGACACAAACTTTACGATTTATTAAATGATTTAGATTTTTTTTTCTCTGCCGTCGATTTTTTAAGAAATTTGCTTTTGGCAATATCTGGGTAACTATTATTTCCAATGCGTATCTCACTCATCCCAAATCAAAGGTAATTAAGCTATCAACAAATTCATCCCTAATCATTTTTCTCGTAAGATATGTAGTTTATCCTATATTCGCAAAAATACAACAGAAAACCGTTTTTTTTCTCTTTGTGGAAATAAAATATAAAAAATAGAAGCATGAAAAATAGTCTTTTTCAAGTGAGAATATCTCGAAAACTATTGAAGATACAAAAAAATGCAGCGCTAACTTTTTTACTTAAACTGTTCCGGGTCTTTCATTCTGCTGCAGAAACTTTTTTGCTAGGGTCAAACGTTTTCAAAATATTTTCAAAAAACCCCAAAAAACGTGTTTTTGTTTATTGTTGTGCTTTTGGCTATAACTCATATTAAAAAAAGAAATTTGGTAGCAAACCTCAGATTTTTAGTCAGCACCACAAAAAACATAAATGTAAAAAAAAGAAAAATCAAAACTATTTTATATTACATCAAAATTGCAATAGGAACAACAGTAAAACTACTTGATGACTAGGCTATTTTCAAACTTGAAGTTTAGCTTCTGGTGCAAGGAGATGGTAACGGATGATAGAATGTACGTGACCTGAAGACAACTTGTGGTTTTACAAAATGCCGAATGATGGGCAAGTGCATTATTATATGATTTTATTTTAGCATACAATTTAAAGTATTTTTCGGTAGTTGTCATAAAAGATAACTGATGTTTCCTAACAAAAATGTTAAGTTGTATACGCTAAAATTGAAGCTTGTGGGAAAGTTGATTCCTAAGATGAGAATGAACTGAAATGAACATGTTAAATTCCTCCACCACGTTTGAAAGTTTAGCTTTTTCTCACCAGGCGCAACCATATTCATGAACGAAAAAATCCGTTCCCCAAAAACTAGAACAATTTTAAACTCACGTACACACCAAACAAGAAAATAATAAAAATTTCCATTTAATTTCTGCTAAAACTTGCTTCTCGAAATAGCAAAATTCACCAGTTCTAGTCGAAAGAAAATTTCAGTAATTATCCAGCCATTGCATCCTTTGCGCCTTATGTCGGAAACTTAATAGTCCTCTGAAAATTCCCTTGTTCAGCAAAGTGCAGCGCGGTACAAGCACCCAGTGAAAAACAGGAAAAAAATCCGATTTGTATACATATAGACATAGAGAGAGTAAGAGAAACGAAAAAAGATGGCGAAGCTGTAGTGGCAGGCGCAAGGAGGATGTTACTTAACTTTTCAACGACCTTCTGCCACGAGTGCCCTGTGTGAGAATCACTTTTTCTATGCGCTCGCCTTTCACTCTAACCCGTACGTCAATGACAGGAGCGTTTTTTTTCATTTTCCGGGTCCTTGACTTCACAAGATGAATTTTTCGCATTGTGGTACACGTTGAAAAGGATACACACAGTACAGACGACAAACGACTTAGTTGGGAATAGCAACGGGGCGCCACGATGGCCAGACGACTAGACCACATGTTTTGTTCTTGCTATGGTGGCGTACGAGTATTGGCATTGGATTGTTAGTGATAAATTTGATGATATGAGTAATAAAAATATTGAATTGAATGTGGATGCAAAAGTGCAAGATCTGTATAAAAAAGGAAATAAATATCTAACTTCTTTCCTGCGGTTCTATTTATGAAGAGTTATCTTGCGTTCCCAGGAACGAGTCAAGCAGTTTTAGTAATAATTCAGAGTACTTATGGAGCGACGTAACGGTATCGATTCGTAAAATTGAGTAGCTGTATTTTATTATAACTTCTGCTCTTTTGTGATTTCATTTGATTAATTATTAGTTTTCGGTCTTTAAATAATTAATGAAATTTGCGATACGACGTTTGAAATCTAATAGCTTTCCTTTTCGTTTAAGAAGGGCTCCATTAGTTTTACTGCCATCAGACCTCAAGATTGGATTATTATTGACAAGGTCAAAGTCCACACCGACAATAACCTGTGTCTATCTTTTCGATAAACGGATTCGAATTAGGTGATGTATTTGTATGCAATTATTCTTTACCTAAAATATACAATCGGCATGAAAAATCTTAACCGAAATATATTAGGGAACCGCAAATATTATCTTAGGATAGTTACATACTGTTGAGCTTATTACTAAGTAGCCCCAATCTAGTTTTTGGGGTAATACTCCAATCAAATTAGACAAAAAAATTTCGATGAAAGAAAAAATTCCGATTTCTTTTAAATCTGAGATAATCGATATTCGATGCTTTCAGTATATCGTACTAAAAATCCCCGGTGATGAGAAGTGAGCTAATAGTCGAAGAAAACCGCAAGATAATTGGCGCCGGCCTTAACTGTTCAATAGAAATCCCCTGTAAAATTTTGACATATTCATTGAAAATGTGTATGCAGTGACGTAGCAATTTTAATTTTAATTTTCATTAATAATAATAAATAATTATAATAAATTAATAATTAATATTAATAAATTTAATGTAATACAATGCCTATGCTCCACCTTGTGATAGCCCTCGCAGACACGGCAGCCGTTAGGGCCAGTTTACAAGCTGTCTGAGGCATCCTTAGGGTAACCACAGAGTGAAAGCTGATGCCGGGCTGGATGTTGGCGTTTGCATTGTGATTACTCAGCGAAGAGAAACGTTCACGTGAAGCGTGGTCATGGACCTTTCTCTCCCCATGCAATTAAAAAAAAACGAAACTATTTGTTTTACCTGTCATAATCTACCTTAGGCGAAATTCACACACACGACACCGCGCTGCACGACTGCTTGAAATTTCAGTCGAGATACACAGCATCAAATGGGCGGATTCACACTAGGGATGGGAAATACCTACCGGTTATTCCGACAACCGGTATTTTCCATTTCGAATAACCGGTTATCTCCGGTACTATTTTGTCCGGTATTTTTACCGGTACTACTTTCTAAATCCAATAACCGGGGAAAAATAGCCGACATGCGAAAATGCTAACTTGTTTTTTCAAATCGTTCGACGCCAGAGAAGAAGAAAAATTCAGCCGTTTGTCCTTCTGATTTAATTTTAATGGGACCGTTTTTTTTAAATAGCACATGCACCAACAAAAATATGCTTCAGCCCCATTATTTCCAGCCAAGCCATCATTTTAGCCAAGAAGGTAAGCACCACTTGACTGACATTGGCAAACTTTCACCCTTACCTCAAAGGGCTGAGGTCATAAACAACTAAAATCCTGTTTGGTCGTCACATGACTAGGAAGTAGCCAAGGGTGCTCCAGTGAAATCATTTCCAAATGAATTGAAACTCTATCTTCAGCAGCCGTTGCTTCATAGGGGAAGTGATCCTTTCAATTTTTGGGAGAAGAGCAATGCCTGCATGCCGGGTTTGTCATTTATTGCACAAAAATATTTAGCTTTGATCGCGAGTTCCGTGGCCTCTGAACGACTGGTATCAACTTTAAATGATGTGGGTGGTATCTAATGAAAGGACCCGACTAACGGATCAACATATTTATTTTATTTATTTTATTTATTTCATTTATTAACTGAACAGGATAGGATCCCAATAATACAGTATTATATAATAAGAAGAAGTAAAGAATATGAAAAAAAGATTTAAAACAGAGAAAGAGAAAAAAAAAAATAGAAAAAATCTTAACAGAAGTTTCAAAGGTATAATAAAGGAAAACATAAATTTCGAATATTCAATGCTAATTCAGTCAGTTAATTAAAAAAAAAGAAAAAATGAAAAATAAAAACTAGATAAAATATTAACAGAAGTATCAAAGAAAAAGAAAAATATAAATCACAAATAGTTAATTTTAGGCTAATTCAGTCATTTAATTCATGTGATGATACTTTAAGCAACAGTAAGCGTTTAAAAGTATAAAATGAATTGGGTAAAGGACCAAGACCTAGTCTATCATAATTACGCATGGTCCTAGGTAATGGAGAGTTCATATAAACAGAAAGTTGGGCATTGGGAGGTTCGAAGATGGCTACCGATCGTGTGTCATAAGAAGGGAGACGGAAATTGATGTCTTCAGAAAGCGATGAAAGTAAAAGGCCCTGGCAAATCTTAAAGAGAAAGCATTCGTCGAGATAAATTCTCCTTTTACGCAAAGACAACATTTCGAGTAAGCTCAAGCGATCAGGATATGGAAGGTATGGTAACTTAAATTTAAACAATAAGGATCTGGTGAACTTACGTTGAACGGTTTCTAAGGCTTCAGTTGATACTGAGGTAGAAGGCGACCAAGCGACTGAGGCATATTCAACGCAAAACAAATCCAGAAAGCTTGGATGCCTTGTTGATAATGAAGGAGTAATGCTCTGTAAATCTTAATTTGGAATCGAAGACAACGCCGAGATCATTAAATGAGGAAGTGTATTGTAGAGGGAGGAAATTAATTTTATAAGGAAACGAAATTGGAGAAGATTTCAGGGAGTAAGTCATGGCCGAGCATTTGGAGATGTTCAGATGTAGGTCATTTGAGATGCACCAAGAATACAAACAGTCCAAGTCGGTTTGTAGAGCAAAACAATCACTAAAGTCAGAGATGGTAGTGAAAATCTTGCAATCATCGGCATAAAGCAAAGAAAGACAACTGAGCAGCGGTGGTAGGTCATTGATGAAAAACAGAAAGAGAAGGGGTCCGAGAATAGAACCCTGAGGGACTCCAGACGACGGGCAAAAGGGAGAAGAAAATAGACTTTTGAAGACTACTTGAGAGGAACGGTTGAGAAGGTAGGAGGAGAGCCAAGACACAAGGTGAGGAGGAAACCCAAGACCAAATAATTTATCCAGTAAAAGTCTGTGATTCACTGTATCAAAGGCTTTGGAGAAATCGGTATAAATAACATGAACGTCGAGGTGTTTATTGAGAGATTTGGAAACATAGTCAACAAATTCAACTAAGTTGGTGACTGTAGATTTTTTTCTGCAGAAACCATGTTGATTGGGACAAATGAGATGGCCAAAAAAATCGTAAATGTAGTTGAAAACAATCCGCTCAAGAAGTTTGGAACAAGACGATAACAGTGAAATAGGACGGTAGTTTGCAGCCAAGTTGGGGTCACCCTTTTTTGGGATAGGAACAACATAAGATGACTTCCATTGAGTTGGGAAAACACCTTCTGCAATACTTTTACTGAATAAAATGGCCAGAGGAACGGAAATTGAGCTATGTGTTTTCTTCAAGAATAGGTTGGGAATCCCGTCAGGCCCAGAAGAAGAGTTGACATTAAGAGATAAGATAATATGGTCAACGTAGGTCGGTAGTATAGGCGGGAGAGGCTCTGATGAGAGCGGATCATGTTGCAAGCGAGGTAACATGGAGGGCTGGCGGAAGGTGCTGGAGAAGAAGGAAGCAAAAAGCTCACATATATCTTTAGGAGTATTTGCAGTCACATTATCGTGCGAAAGGGAAGATGGGTGAGAGGAGGAAGACCGCATATTCCTGACGTAAGACCAAAAGAGCTTACTCTCCTTGTTGTTGACACTGCTTTCGATGCTTAAGAAGTATGCAGAGCGGGTACTTTGAATAAGTTTTTTCGTCTTAGATCTAAGAAGACGAAAAGCTAAGAAGTCAGAGTGACGCTTAGAATGCTTGAAGCGAGAACGAGCACGATTCTTTCTGCGTATCATTTTATATATTAAGGGTGTAAACCAGACGGGTCCCTTACGTATTTTTGAGGCCCGAAGTGGGACGAACTCATAGATAATATTATAAAGCAGGCTATAAAATGTTGATACCGCAGATTCACAATTAAGATCAAACAGAATTCTACTCCAGTCTATTTCGTTCAACCTTTGATTGATGGTTAGGTAGTCGGCTTTCCTAAAATCAAGTCGTGCATGAAGATTGCTCGAACGAGAGGGTTCAAAGGGAATGTTGAGGTTATTTACGAGAGCCGGATGGTATGGATCCATTGGTAAATAGGCAATGGCGGCTCTAGAGGAAGACAAACAGGACAGAGGTAAATTACTTAGGACAAGATCTAGCATACGGTCCATGAAATTGCGAACAGTATTAAACTGCAATAGATTGCAGAACTCGATAAAAGATGATAATGACAACAAAAGGGATGGTGAAGGCGAGGATAATGGAAGACCTGGCGAATCAGGCCAGCGAACATTGGGGAGGTTGAAGTCACCGCAATAATATAATAATGCAAGCTTGTCAACAATTATTAACTTATTATTATTAATTAACCGTATAGCCGGTTTTTCCCATAACCGGTAGATTGGGTCGGTTAAACCGAAGCGGTTAAACCGATGGCGAAAATAACCGGAGCAACCGGACAACCGGTAGATTTTCCAATAACCGCCATCCCTAATTCACACTCATCGCTCAGCATGCGATACGATCGACTATGCTTGGCTATTGTGCGTGGCTGCGTCGGAGCTGAAAATGTAGCTAATCTGAATATCGCCTTAAGGTCTTTCTTCACATCAGCGAAAATTTAAGAAGAAAAAAGAAGCCTAAAAATTGTCGAAATATTTTGCGCTCAATGTGGGGTCAATATGATTTTATTTAGGAAATTGTACCGAAATGGACAGTTGAATAGGTGCACGGTACCTGTCGATTTTGAAAATATAACGTGTTGGTTAATTAGACGGGAGATTTCGGACCCCACATATTGATACCGTATTCAAATGCATATTTTGCGCAAATGGTAGAGCCGGACCTGGCTGTCCGCATAGAATTTACGTTTGAGAGTGTTCTAGATTAAATGGTTTCGATATAACAACAAGAAAAGAGTAATGGTGTCAATCCAAATTTTACTGCAACGGGTATAAAATGACGCAAATACTCATATTTGATAAGGAATGGTCTCTGTTCTACATCACGTCTTTAAAGGTCCTCTTTCCCTAACAACAGGACTCAAAATTAGAACATTGGACCACGCATTGGAAGCAGCTTAATAGATGGTCTGTTGCCTGATCTAATGGCTGATTTGATATGAGTGGTCTAATTGCTGGTCTAATGCGCAGTCTAATGCGGCTAGTTGGTCCTACAAATGAGAAATCCTTGTGGATCAATATGCAAAATTGTTAATATATTGTCTGTGAAAAAAAAAGATGCCACGAAACTTAAGGGCAAGTTGTACAAACGGTCGTACATCCCGCATTCATGTATGTGTCTGAATGCTGGACTATGTACGAGACATAAGCTTCGCGTGAAGGGTATCATGCCTTCGTTATGCCTTGTGGTGCATTTGTCAGTTGAAATTAGTAGTTAAACTTGTTCCGATTTCAATTTTCCTATGAGAGGTATATGAATTAGTAGGCCGATTTCAACCAAATTTAGGAACTTGGTTTCGCAGTCAATATGATTGAATAATGTGAAATTTGGTTAAGATATCTTCAGAAATAAAAATGTTTTTCTTACAAAAACTTACTTTTGAAACGGTCGTTCCTATGACAGCTATATGATAGAGTATTCGGATTTCAACCAAACTCAAAAATGGGATTCAGCTAAAGATATTATTGATTAGTGTGAATTTTGAAAAAGAAATCTTTTGAAATAAAAAAGTTTTTGTCACAAATACGAATTTTTGGACCGGTCGTTCCTATGGCAGCTATATGACGTAGTGGTCCGATTCGGTTGGTTCCGACATATTTTGAGCGTGCAATAAAAAGAAGGCTTTACACAAACGTTCAGCTCGATAGCTTTAAAACTGAGGGACTAGTTTGCATAGAACCAGACGGACAGACGGACAGACAGACGAACAAAGCTTAATCGACTCGTCTTATCATACTGACCAAGAATATATATAGTTTATATGGTCGGAGATGCTCCCTTCTGTGCGTTGCAAATTTCATGACAAAGTTAATATACCCTATCACATCCGTGAAGGGTATAAAAAGTCTTATATTAACACTTTCTATTAAAAATGTGTTATCCTAGTTATTATACTTATTTCGCGTACTTCGCTTTAACCACGAATCCCTCATTATCATATGCTAGCCACTAGACTCTCTTTGAACGTATCCATATGCTTATCCTTTGTAAACACAAAACGTCGCACGCTTCTACATATCAATCAGTCAATATTTGGTAAGAATTCCTTGTAATAACATAATTTCATGTTGGCCTCATATCCTTCGTGCATTGTCAGCATCCCCACTGTTCCTGTTCCGATAAGCTGCAAGAAGCTACAATTTCCATTACGTGATTCATATGAGCCTATTCAATTTTCTCACATCTCGTTCATTTTTTTTTTGTCATCAGTAGATTCAATTCCCAAATGTCACCACACCCAACCAACCAACATATGACTTTATCCCGATGACACGTGCCTTTTGTACTCGTCTAATAAGACCCCAAGGGATATTCTCGTAAGTATGCTTGCGGACATATGCAGACGGCGAAGCCTATGTTACTACCCTCGCCCTAATTAAAACATCATGCGGTGACATTTTGTTGTCCGTCATAATCCCTCATCCCGTACGCAATTCAATTGAGGATTAGACCTCAGCAGGGATCAGCCAAATTGAAGGCGTTTTTGGTTCAATAGATAATATTGGCATATGATCAAAATGAGTGTAATTTTACAGTTTGTTTTTTATTAGTGGGCCTTATCTAGATGGGAAGATCAAAAAAAAGTATACTCAGAGGGTGGTAATCGAAGATGAGAGCTGATTGTAGGTGGTGAAAAGTACTCTCACAAGAAAGTGCATTAAAATAATTGAGGGTACGCCTGTGTATGTTGCTTAAATTTGACTAGGAGCAATTGTATCCCAGCATAAAAACTGTCATGAAATCCGGTGGGAATACATACTGGGATTCTCAACCGCAGGCATTTCAATCGCAGGAGTCTTTAAAAAAGATGCCCATGATACACGTATAATACACAATGGTAAGAGGGTGATAAGAGTGTCTCCCATTTTTATGTATTTTATTTTATGTGGGTTTCGTAATATTCCCAATTCTTCGCTTATGTTACACATCCTTAAAAAAGTAATCGCGTATAGTGGCTCGTGATTAGATGTTTTATGAAGTCGAATTTGAGCAACAATAGGAGAATACTAATATCTCAAGGAAATCTGCTCAATACTGAAGTAAAAAGATTTATTCAATTCAATTTAATTCAAGTAAAAAGATTAAATCCTGTTAACATTATCTGCAAATTTATAAATCTATATTATATATCTATAAGAAATTTCACTGCGGCTTGACTGTGTGATAAATCGTAGTATCTCCCGTAGTTATAATATTTCGCCTAACCCACAACATTGACTATTCTATAACCTGGAAGACGCCGCAGTAATTTTAGAGGCGGGAAGACAAAGCAAGATGAAGCCAATCGGCGAAAATTTCAGCACCCACCGCTTGATCGGTCTTGGATGATAGTAAATACATATTAGTGATTATTACACCCTTCACGGATGTGATAGGGTATATTAACTTTGTCATGAAGTTTGCAATGTACAGAAGGAAGCATCTCCGACCATATAAACGATTATATTCTTGGTCAGTATGATCAGACGAGTCGATTAAGCTTTGTCCCTTTATGCGTCTGGTTCTATGCAAACTAGTCCCTCAGTTTTAAAGCTATCCTTCTATTGCACACTGTAAATACGGAACCAACGGAATCGGACCACTACGTAAAATAGCTGCCATAGGAACGACCGGTCCAAAAATTCGTCTTTGGGAGAAAAACTTTTTTATTTGTGTGATTTGAAAACATTCCCGAATTTGGTTGAAATTGGACTACTCTATCATATAGCTGTCATAGGAACGACCGTTTCAAAAGCAAGTTCCTTTGTAATTTCTGGAGATATCTTTACCAAATTTCATAATATTCAATCAAATTGACTTCTAAATCACGTTACTAAATTTGGTTGAAATCCGCCCACTACTTCATATACCTCTCATAGGAACAGTGAAATCGGAACAAGTTTTACTACTAATTTCAAAATGGCAAATGCACCATAAGGCACGACGAAGATATGATAACCTTCACGCGAAGTTTGTTTTTAAATGATAATGTCTTGCTTTCTCCTTGCTTTTAAAATGAACCTATTTGGATAGTCTAATTACTGAAGAAGGGAAATACAAATTGTTTTTTTAATTCAAACTAGTTTTCAGACAATATATTATAGGTAGATTATCCCAGAAAAAAAAATTGTTTGGGTCGCAGTGCTTGGTTGCCTTTCGGGCTAACCGCCCTCCACCCCAGAAAATTAGAGTAAATATTTCGAGTCATCATAAAATGCTTTGGCTGAACTGAAAAGAATTAGCAATTTTCAGCTCTTTTTCCTGAAGCAATGAAAAAGGCTGATATTGTAAGTAACAAATTGTGAGCGAGGCGAAACCTAGATGAAAAGCGAGTTTAAGCTGGTCTAATCTTAGTGTCACCATACACTGTCGAACTCGAACTGAAACATGGCACAAGTGGACCGGTTTTATTCACGTTTATGTGAAGTGTGTGTGAGTATCTTGAGTTCTTCAGAGGACATTTGTATCAAGTTTGTGTTCGACAGTGGATGGTGACACTTATGCGCAATATTTTTCTGAAACCTATTGTTTACATGTAAGGACACACTAAATCTCCAATTAGCCTAGAATGTTAAAACTCTTTTTTCTACCGCTTCAAAATTGTATCTCCATCCTTCGAAAATATTTACTACAACTTTTACTCTCTGAAACGGGATTGGGACATCAAAAAATATCAGATTCCAGTACAAGGATATGCATTTCTTCAGTGCGGAGTATACCTATGAAGATGAAGTGAAAATATTTATCTCCGAAAATTTCATGCTTGCATAGATGTGTGCATTTTACGTTTATATGCAGAAAGCTGCAGGCGATGTCCGTTTCGTGAAGCGCTCCATCCTGCAAGTATGTACAAGTACATATATACCTTCAATAGACTTGTCTGCTGAATGAACATCCAGCATAATTTCAAAGTTGTCCTTTTTTTGTAACATACTCGTACTCGTATTACGCATAGCAGCTTTGGCATGTTCAGCTTCAGAGTAATGTAAAGGTGGAATGTAGGTGGCTCATGATGACGTAGCAAGAACGTTTGCCTCGAAGGAAATGTGCGGTTGCATTTCAAATAGTACATACGAGTCCTCTTTTCATGTTATCGTTACTTCTGTCATGTCCTCCTTACAGAGATATTAAATTTTCGAATGTTTGCAGGAGTATCTAATTTTCTATTATGCAAAAGTTGTCACGATGTTGGGATTTGCTTTTGCCATAGGAACGACGACATCAGAGTATGGAAAATGGTTTTTGGTGATATTAAAGACACATTATATAGGTGAAGTGTTTACATTTCAAAGGATTAAATATTTCAGTGCTTATTTTGAAGATTATTAAATTTGGCTTTATGCCCGGTTCACATTATTCCAGTCCAGTAATCCAGTCCAGCAATCCAGTCCAGTGCTGGACTGGATCATATCGTCTACATGATTCCAGTCCAGTAGTCCGGCGAGTGTGTTGTTGATTCGGTAACTATAGTGACAATGATTTCTAGGCGAGCTGGAATCAAGTCACTGGACTGGATTGCTGGACTGGATTGCTGGATTGGATAGCTGTCCAGTGCCGGTTCACATTATTCCAGTAGCAATCCAGCGCAGGACTGGATTACTGGACTGGATTGGTTACTGGAATAATGTGAACCGGGCATTAGGGATAAAGCATCTAATAATGACACAAAAAGAGCGATAATGTTCATCGGCACTTTTGGCCCGTCCCATGCAAATACATTTTAATTTGGAGTCATTAGCATTTAAGTTGTCTATGATGAAAAAAAAAAAATTCCCACCCGGGAGCATGGGTGCATCAACATCTCTTGAATTGCTATGAATTGTTCATGTTTCAATAGATATCTACTTTTGGGCGTGCAGTTGCTAGCATGCACTTCCTATACGCACTGTTTATACCCTAGACTTTTAGTATAGGGTATATTGTTTTTGTCATTATACCCTAGACTTTTAGTATAGGGTATATTGTTTTTGTCACGACGGAAATATGTAACACCTTAAAGGAGGCTCCGGAGGTATAGCAATGTATATATATAAATGATCAGGGTCACCTCCTGATTCGATTAAGCCATGTCTCTCTGTCTGTCTGTCAGTCTGTCTGTCTGTCTGTCTGTCTGTCTGTCTGTCTGTCTGTCCGTTCGCACGATAACTTTCGATAGAATGAAGCTAGAGCCTTGAAATTTTGGTCAAATGTTGGTAGTGTAATCTAGTTGGATGGTATTGAAAATGGGCATGATCAGGCCAAGAGAACGCCTACCTCCCCTACATATGTAAAATACTTAAATGTATCTGTAACTCCCGACTAAATAAATATGAAAAGCTCTAGCTTTGGTAGATTACTCGTGAGGGTAATCTTATAAACTCCTGGGAAAACAAAATCGATCAGTTGAAAAGTAACGGTAATTTTCTTACAAAGAGCCCCGTAATGCCCTACTTTTCGGTTTTTTTGTCTATAACTCTTGAACCAATTGACGTAGACACCTGATTTTTGGCATGTAACCCTGGGGTGAGAAGATGCTTGAGTTCTAGTAAGTTGGGCATAATCGGATCAAAGGAACGCCTACCTCCCCTACAAATTTAAAAAAATTCAATATTCCTTTAATTACGATAACTTTCGATAGAATGACACTAGCGAGTTGAAAATTTGACAAAATGTTGTTAGTAGGATCTACTTGGTTGGTATTGAAAATCGGTAAGATCCGACTCAAGCAACCCCTACCTCCCCTACAAATGAAACTTCAAATAAGCGATAACTTTTGATAGAATGACACTACCGAGTTAAAAATTTTGTGGAATGTTGCTAGTAAGACCTACGTAGTTGGTGTTGAATATGGGCAAGATCCAACCCAAGAAACCCCCACCTCCCCTACATATGAAACTTCAAATAAGCGATAACTTTTGATGGAATGAAGCCAGTGACTTGAAATTTTGGTCAAATGTTCGAAGTGAGATTGAGTTAGTTGGCATTAAAGCTGGGTAACATCCGACCAACGAAACCCCTACTTCCCCTACAAACGAAACTTTAAATAAGCGATAGCTTTCGATAGAGTGAAGTTAGAGACTTGAAAATTTGTTTAAATGGTTGTAGGGTGATCTAATTGGTTTGTGGCAATGATGAGCAAGATCCGACCTAAGGAACCCTTACCTCCTCTACAAGTGAAACTTCAAATAAGCAATACCTTCCGATAGAATGAAGCTAGCGACTTGAAAAATTCGACAAATATTGTAGAATGGGTTAGTTAGTTAATTGCTTTTGAGAATGGTCAAGATCCTACTGAATCATTGCCAACCTCCCCTATAAACTGGCCGTATAGGAAACTCACTTTTAATGCATATGGTCGTTACCAATTGGTACTTTTGGTATCACCACTAGGTCTGTACAAGTCTAGGGTATATACGCTTCGGACTCGGCTTCGGCCTGGTTTTATACTAACAAGCTCGGAGCGCAATGGAAGCTAATACTAATAATAATTGATTCAAAAATAAAGGAATTATAGACTATTCAAACCCCTTCGTTTCTTTTGCGCCACCTTGTATAAGACCATCGTACAAAGGTGATAAGAGATGAGGTATGAGTGAATGGCGGACTTTGAGTATAGAACTAACAGCAGGAGGGGTTATATACCTGTCAAACCATACAAATTGACAGCTTGAAAATGGGACAATCTTCTTCTTGAAAAGACGAGAGATGAGAGAGTAAAGTTAACGGTTGTGCATAAAGCTGTACAGCACTTCGTGAAAATAGTGAATACAGTTTAATTCGCGAAAGTTTGGAGCCGGTTTTTGTGTGTAAAGAGCCGCGGTTATGTAGAGAAGACACTAGTGAAATTTCCGGTAGGACAAATTGGTGCGGTAGTGAGTTGTGGAAAATTGAAATGCCTCGTCGGTAGCTGCAAAAATAACCAGCGTATCCCTAAGGCAGGGGTGTCATTTTATAGGTAAAACATTAAATATTTGGATATGATGTGGGCGTTTTTTTTTTTTGTGAGTTTTCTGTCAGAAAACCGATATTAAAATGCTTGTTTTGGTTTCTGATTCCCCGCTGTATAAAAAGCTGTCAAATATCCGCGTCCTATTGGTGGTTGTCATTAATAGTCCCGTTCTTTTTCTCTCCCATGGAAAATTAATATCTCTCTTCTCTCGTCCCATAAATTTTGCTTATGGGCCACTCCATAGTTGCTCTGAGATGACGGAAAGGCAGGAAATTAACAATTCAAAAATGTACTAGAATATAAGCATGAAGTTAGTTTTGTAAATTCTATAATTGTATTAGAAGAATGATCATATTGCATAAGGCTGTTCCAACACCCATAAGGTATTGTCCATGATGCCAAAAAAATATTTCGCAAAACGCTCTTTTACTTACAAGGAACGGTCACCAGCCCTGTCTCATTCGATAGCATTGCCACGTTACATATGAGCCGTTTAGATGCCAATGTGATTAATTCCATTTGATTGTAAAATGAGTCGTTTTTTGGAAACTTAGAAAGGCCATTATTGACTTATTCCCACAAAACTGATTCGAATTTTTAAACTTTGTCATGTTGTAATATTTTCCGTGTTTGTTTAAACTAAACACTTTGTATGCAGAACGTGAAAATAATTTTATAACGAATGATTGAATTTTTTATTGTTAATTATGCTACTAACGTGGGTGGAGATAAAGCCAAAAAACTAAAGCAAGACAAAACAACCTGTAAGTACCGTTAGAAAATTTTTTAAGTGGTGTAAATTTGAATTTAAGCTTTCCTGCCTCTGTCGATTTCTAAAATGATCTCAGTAAGTGTCTGGCATGCAGTCTGGAGCCGCTTTTTACGACGTACCGATTGGCGTATTAAAGAATAAAAACCACAGACACTGAGCTATCCGATCACAAACAAATCGGCCGATCAAAATTATATGGGAAGATCAGCAACATCGTCTAAAATAGACAAATTATTAATACATACCTATATACTGTGCCATTCATCGGGGATCACAATAACGGTTGATTGATAGGCCGACGAAATACTCAGTGTATGTGGCCTTTTATGTAGAGCAAATTCAGTAGAATTTTCTCAATCTATTTGAACGTGAAATATGTTAGGCTTATTGTCCTATAGGATTTATGGTTAATTATAAGTTAGTTATTCAATTTATGTGCGAGAAAAAGGACCACTCACCATAATTAGTCTGCTTTCAGATGATCAGCCCGTCTGATGGTACGTCGGTCGGAACGGTTGACCGACGTACCAGTTGCTTTTGGCATGAAGCTTTCACAAAATTAGCCCGTCAGTCACGTACCGACTGATAAGTTGACCGACGTATGGATTTAAAATGGGTTCAAATGGACATTTTTAGATTATCAGCGCGACTGATCGGCTGACCTACTCAACACTTTCACATACGACGTACCAATGCTAAAAACATAGCACGGCTGATCAACGTATGGTCAGTCATAAGGAATACACCATGGTGATTTTTCTGGACATTGAGGGTGCCTTTAACAATATCCTACCTGGGATCATCACTGAGGCACTCTCGGGTCTGCTGGTGGATGATTCAATATGTGAACTCATTAACCTGCTCTTAACTTCCAGGGTTATCCAGTCCACTTTGGGAGAGTCTACTGTGCGTAGGTTCGTCTGTAGGGGCACACCTCAAGGTGGTGTGCTCTCACCGCTGTTATGGAATCTAGCAATTAATAAATTGCTCTTGGATCATGAAAGACTGGGATGCAGGGTTGTTTCCTATGCGGACGATGTTGCCATCGCAGTTACAGGTAAGTTTCCGAGCGTTCTTAGTGAGGTGCTGCAGAATGCTATATCGACTGTGGTCAGTTGGGCTAGTCGGAGTGGTGTCAGGGTCAATCCTGACAACGGAACTTGGGCTCTTTACAAGGAGACACAGCCTACCATCAGGTATCGAACTCCGGTATTGGAGGGTGTCAAACTGGCGTTTCTTGACAAGGCTAAGTTCCTTGGTCTCATTCTAGACAGGAAACTGGGATGGATGCCAAATGTTCAGGAACGTGTTGACAAAGCCACTATGGCACTCTACACCTGCAGGAAGGCGATAGGTCGGAGCTCGGGGCTACAGCCGAAGGTAGTTTTGTGGCTGTATACATCAGTTCTTCGGCCCATTCTTTTGCATGGCATTCTTGTCTGGTGGACGGCGCTTAGAATGGGTTCCCACAGGACTCTCTTGGGTAAGGTGCAAAGACTGGCGACGATTGCCGCAACCGGGGCTATCAGATCCACTCTATCAGCTGGCCTGGATGTGCTCCTAAATCTTTTACCGCCCGATATTTTTGCTGAACAGCAAGCAGCGATCATAGCATTTCGACTTCGCGAGACATGTCAGTGGCGTGCACTAAGCTCCGGCCACTCTACTATTCTGAATAATCTTGACCTCCCTGCATATACGGATAATATCTCTCTTAAGTATATGTTTGGCAAGAATTTTGTGAGCCAGATTCCTTCAAGGGACTTGTGGGAAAATGGGGTAATCACTCACCTAGACTCCATCGTTTTATATACGGACGGGTCCAAAACGGATGCTGGAGTGGGATCCGGTATATTTTCGGAGACGTTGAAGATTAGTTTATCTTTCCGCATACACGATCATTGCAGCGTGCTGCTGGCAGAGATTGTGGCGATTTCAGAAGCGCTCGCCTGGCTGGGATGTAATGTCACAATTGGTAGCAAACTCATTATTTACACTGACAGTCAGGCTGCAATTCGATCGCTTGGATCGGCTCTGTCGACATCGCAGACGGTTACAGACTGTCGATCGCTTCCTGATGAGATGGGACGATACTTTAAAATCACATTGTGCTGGATTCCAAGTCACAGTGCTTATGCTGGTAATTGTATGGCCGATGAGCTTGCTCGGGCTGGGACGACTGGGGCAATTGAGGATGGTCGTTGGGACATCGGAGTGCTTTTCACAATCTGCAAGCAAATTATCAACTCTAACGCGAAACATAAATCGAGCGCTTGATGGATTGAGGACGGTGCGTGTCAAACCATGAAGAGGTTATGGCCCAGTTATGGCCCACAGCGGACCCCGGCCGTTCTGCTGCAATATTATCACTGAATAGGAAGCACATTGGTGTGGTGGTGAATATTATCACTGGGCACTGTCCCATTGGGGAGCACGCAAGGAGACTGCGCTTACCCTACAATGACTTCTGTAGAAGCTGCGAGGATGCTGACGAGGAGGAGACTACCCTCCATTTTCTATGCACCTGTCCTGCGTTGACTGCGAGGAGGCGGGTCTTTCTGGGGGACTCTTTCTTCCTTCACCTGGAAGAGCTAAGAGGCATAAGCCCGATCAGGCTTTATAGGTTCATTGCCAGCTCTGGCTGGTTGAATGGATAGTAATTTCAACGGGATAGGTGTTTATCCTGGTAGGTATCACAACGGGCCCTTTGGTGGCCTATGTGTGCTGCGTCATCCGCGGCAGTCTTTTAACCTAACCTAACGTATGGTCACCCAATACGCCCCACTCATCATCTAAATTTCTTGCTTTAGTCAAACTCATTTCCATGTCGTCAGTTCCATTTTGTGCGAGTATGGGGACAAGAAACGGGAGTCATCGACACAGTAGGCGCACCCATGAGAAATTGAAGAATTTCAATGAAATCGAAGCATGGTTGGGTTGACCAACATTGGGGCGACTGTTATCCACTTACGATGTAGACGAATTCATAAGTTTTGAACGTGAGTCCGTGAATTGCACTCCAGTCACTTATTTGTATGATTAGTCGGACGCATCGGCTGATCGTGCGTCAGCCAGCCGCGCTATGCTTTTAGCATTGGTACGTCCGTCAGCCGCGGATCATGTGAAGAGTTGAGTTGGTCAGCCGGTCAGTCGGGCTGGCATAGCGAGTTGATAATCTGAAAGTTCTTAAGTGAACCCATGTTAAAGCTATACGTCGGTCAGCCTGTCAGCCCTGTCAGGCTGTACGCAGCTGACGGGCTGATCGTCTGAAACTACACTTATACTGATTAATCATCCTTGCAGAGAATTCCAAGTAATCCATTTGGTGAATTACAGGGCAATGGAATTTCACATATCAATTCCTTGGAGAAATACATTAAAAACCTGTTTATATTTAAAGGTTGTGCTTACTGCGAAATCTATTCGCTTTTTATTTTTCAACGATTTTTTGAACAGAAACTCTTCGACTATCATCAATTCAATATAAACTCATGCAAATATATTTTTCCGTATCTCTAACATCCGAGTACAGTACATACTTTAAGAGCAATTGCAGCAAATGGAGTGCTGGTGTCAATCAATCATTTACTTCTGTTTGGTTTCCCGATTAAATGTCCCGAAAACGGATACTCGTCTGGGGTTGCGTTGCTGTTGAATGATGGTAGCGATTGTGGCTGATGTAGTGGCTTAAAATATCCTCATGGTGATTCAATTGACAAACATCAGCAAATGATTGATGCCTGGCAAATACATTTATTTACACAGTGCGAATGGTTGCATTTTTAAATTTACACAAACGTGTAATCGATCATTTAATTTGGTTCAAAAAAGGGAATGCTTAACGATGGCAAAAGGATTAGGAGTGGTTAAATAGGGATCGTTGAAGTTAATTAAATAAAATGAACTCCCAGTTCAGTTTGAATGATTGCTAACGGACAAGCATAAATATGTTGGTATTTGGAGAAAATAGTGTCATTTGAATCCGGATTTTAATTGAATCTGAAAAAGTAGGTGAAAATTAGAAAGTATTACCTTAAACTTTGGCCCGGCTCTGCGAACTATTCCCACAATAAACTTTTCTCCCAAAAACAAATTATTCCCTAACATCTTGTATAAGAGTGGGGTGGTTTTCACAATGTAAAATCTCCCCAAATTTGGGCTGATAATTCGAAAAATTCCCCCAAGAATTCGATTTTGGTAATCGGTTAAATGTCTGTCCGTCTGTCTGTCATTGCAAAGCCGCCCACGGGTACACTTAGGCGACTTTCACAAGTAGCGCGCGATACATGAGATTCTAGCAGAAAGGACCAGTGGTGAGTGAGCGATTTATTTGAAATTGCACTAGTATAGAAAACCCACTAGCCACTGGTGCTTTCTGCTAGAATCTCGTGTATTGTGCGTTACGTTGGCTCATAAAATTTCATAAGATTCGTTATATGGAGAATCTCGTCAATGGAAGTTCATTATAGAGAAGCACAATAGACTTCCGGGTCGCAGTGCTTGTTGGCCCTCTGGGCCAACTGCCCTCCATCTTATCTAGAGAAGTTCCACTGTATATATGTGTCCATCTATAGTTCAGCTTCCCGTTTGAAAATTCTTATTATGAGTGGTGAGAGATGGTCTCCATTAAAATGCAGTTTTTTTGAATTGGCATGTAGGATACTAAATCATAGGTAAAACATTTTCATTTTGGTGTATTTATCCATCTGAGTGGTACCAGAGGAGTAAGGAGCTAGCTGCATCCCAAAAAAAGCGCTCACAGCAAAGCCCTTGAATTGTAAGCGTAGCCCTCTATATGTCCGGTATCAAGTATCAAACATTCATCAATATTATTTCACTATTAATTGCCACAGACTGGACACTATCAAAATTGGACACTGTGTTGTTATTGCTTCCATCATGCATAACACACAACATACTGCATCGACATTTTCCATGTTTTGTCATTCCCGATTTCCATCAAAAATCCTAAATACAAGCACGAACAATGTGTTAGTGCTTTCAATTTTCCTCCTATTTTCTGTCAATTTTCTATTATTGACGGGTTTATGTGCTCCAGTTTCATGATTGAACAGAGTCTATACCAAATATCGGGATGGAGTCGAGGGAATGTTTATGTTCATAGCACGTAAGCTACACTCCATTTCCAATTTTCGACTGACGATCTGACTCGTAGAAGTTCACCAGTTTTTACACTGTACCATTATATCCGCCGTCGAGGAAAATTTGTATTTTGTAACGCTCTTTGAATGGCACAAATTGAGAATAACATTGCATCGAACTATAGAAATCGATTGACAGTGGAAATTGTATTTTCGTCTTTGTGGATGATTGAAACGGTGACATTATGCTAAAAAAATGTTGTAATTTATGTTTTGCTGAGGGAGGATTACTTTAGAAATGCTAATTCGGCACAAGCAAAATTGACATAGTACATTATTTATCTTAAATGCATCTATGTTATGTGAAATTAAAAAAAAAAGTATTCCAAGAACCTGGGTTAAAAAAGGGCCTAGGTGGAAAGTTTTGAAAAAGAAACCACTTTTTTCTTTGTCCTTTTTCATCATAAAAAAATGACATCTCCTGCATTACATTACAATGCATCATTCATTACACTACAATACTAGATGTTGCCCGAAGTCAACAACTAGCTAGCTGAAAGAGCGAGCGAAGCTCTACCCTCACCATTTTGACCATTTTGGACATTTTTTCATGATCATTGTTATATACTATCCAAACGTCAACTCTGCCTCTTGGAGTAGTTGGCGCGCTATGCCCCACAAGGGGTTAAGGCAAATAGTAATAGTCCCGGGGGATTGGTTTTGGAAGCGCCAGTGTGTTAACAGTACGTTAACAGACGATCAACAGTGCATTAACAGTATGTTAACAATGCATCAACAATATGTTAACAGTTTACCAGCAGTATGTTAAGTATGTTGCTATGAATCCGAATTGCTCAATTACATATTTTGGGATACATATTTTCACAACACAGCTACTAAGAATTTGCAATTCGGTTTATAGCCTTCCCAGTTGACTTACTATAATATATATTTTAATTGCATAAATTTTCATGTCATTCTGTGCAGCGGTTTAAAGAGTATAAGCGTTCGTACATACCGACATTCAATTTTATAGATTTTTACCAATGGCCTGTTAAAATTTACCGCATAAAGTGTCGGTTAGCACAATTGCATTGTCTCAATGTCTGTTTAGCGTTTATCATATCGAAAATGCTAAAGGGAACCTTATCTGGCCTTTGATTTTTATCAGAAAGATAAGCTAAAAAGGTCCGCCACTAAGCCTTCGAATAATCGTTTATCAAAAACAAAATCCCAATACCTCGCAAAGTAGTAGTAGTAATCGCTTAAATGTTTATTCAAGACAAAATCCCAACACATCGCAATCGGTTAAAAGTTTATCCCAAACAAAAACCCAACACCATATCACCTGTTGAAAGTTTATCCAAAACAAAAACCTAAGATGGGTTCCACTCTTTTTATTATAGCTTGGTAATTTAACGGGCGTATGAGAAAATGAAAATATTTATCGGTCAGTTTACTGCTTGGATAAGCTCATGCCCGAGTTAGTTATCAGGCAGTTTGGCATTGAGAAACGGGCCATAGATTTGGCATATTTTAATAATTTTTCAAGTTCGCAGAAAAGTGGAGAGGGCGGGGTGGGTGATCACTTTTTATTTCGTTTTTCATTTCTTGATATGTTATGTTAATGAGGTTCAATGCATAATTTTATAAAAATCATGTTAGTATTCGCTGAGCTATCGTCGAGTAAACAAGAGACAGTTTTAAACATTTTTTGTGCCGTCATTACGAAAAGTCGATGCATTGCAGGGCATGTTTCGAAGTGAACAGATAAAGAGTGTTGCCATAGTCAGGATTGGAAGCAGAATACTTTTTTGCTTAAAGTAGAACTTTTTCCTCTAGAACCACACGATAATTTTTATATTTCTCCTGCCATTCATAATATAGGCAAAAATAAATGTTGTCCCGGAAGCGTTTAGTCCGAAGCGCTTCTAATGGAAATTCAATTACACAAAAAGGGTGATGATGTTCATCGGCACTCTGCTCCCGTGCATTTTAATTTGATTCCATTTGCTTTCAAGTTGTCTATAAGCTGCTTTGAAAATTGTTATCCGTCCTTATCACCCCGATTCAGGAGATACGCATATCTACCAGGCGAATGCAAGAATGTCGACATTTTCTGACCCAAGGACTCAGAATACCATCAAGGGAAGTCTAGAGTATTCGCATCAACACCCTAGTCATATGATACCCATCTTCCCCCTTGATATCACTTCATTGCAAAAATGTCCTATTTTACTCACCAAAGGACTCAAAATGCTATCAACAGTAGTTAATGCAATCACCTCGCCATCAACATTCAAATAATACCCATCTTGACCAGTAATCGCTTTATAGCCCAGAATGTCATTTTCTCCACACACAAAGGACTCAAAATACCGTCAACGGTAGTCTAGTGCATTCGTCTCAAGATCCCCAGTTATATGATACCCATCTTCCCTAGATATAACTTCACTGCAAAAATTGAATTTATTGTCCATATTTCTCACAGTTTAAAAAATGAATAAAATATTAGTGTTGGTTCCTTGTACTTTTTTGTTATTGCAAACAATTGTTTCGGCAGCCACGTGCTGCCTTCTTCAGTGCTAGCTTTAATCAGTATAAGGAGCAAACTCTAATATTTTATTCATTTGCAAAAATGTCATATTTTCCACACTAAAGGACTCAAAATGCCTTCAGGAATAGTCTAGTATAATACATTCACCTCAACATTCCCAGTCATATGATACCTATCTTGCCTAGATATCACTTCATTGAAAAAAAAGTCCAAATTCCACACCAAAGGACTCAAAATGGTATCAGTCTTGACCAAAGGACTCAAAATGCCTTCAAGAGTATTCGAGTGCATTGGTCTCATCACTTGAATCAGGTGATAACCATTTCTAGCAGGTTCGGTTTCCGTTTGATTTCTTTATAAAGACAGTCCTTTTTTTCTAACGCTCACATGTGGGAGGACCAATATATCACTGTTTGGTACTTATAATAACTCAAGGAAGCCACGTACAAAATTTGGTTGAAATCTGACCACGGGAAATACCTGGGGGGAAAATCTTTAAAAAGACTTAGGCAAGCAACTATATTTTAAACAAAACTGAATCTACCGTTAGTCCAGTCGATGATCGAAATCGCGGTCACTGATTTGTGCTCAGGGGATACATGGAACCTACATACCAAATTTGGTTAAGATCAGAATACGGGAAGAGCTCTGACAAACGAACAAACGAATAGACGAACAGATAAACAAACGAATAGACAAACAAACGTACAGCATGCATTGGACTATATGCCCGCCCCTTATATTTTTATATGGGACGGGCCAAAAAATTTAAGAATCACTTAAAGAATTCGACCAGCTTTTCAGTTGAAAAGAATGAAAATAACATCCTTTGTTATTATCTTATTAATGAAGAAATAAGTCTTTAAAAATCCAATTTCAAACCTAACAGTATATTAATTATACACAAAGGGTAATTTCATAGCATGTGGCGTTTCCTTTTATTTTACAATTGTCGGATCTCTCAGAGAGTGTAAGGGTGTTTTCTCCCGAACTGTGATAGGTGCGGGACTGTACCATTAATCGGCGAGGTCCATCGACTTCGGGGAGACGTTCTATCCGCCCAAGATCTAAAATATATAATGAATAAAGGATCGAAATATACGTTTAATCAGGAGTCATCGAAATCTACCAGCTTGAACTTCACTTTTTTCTATATTTTTAACAAAAACTGTAATCTTTACTTCTTTATTCTTTTTATTCGGTTTAATTCGCGATCCTTTAATTGTTTTGCTGTCTTTGTTTTTACTAAAGAATCGGAATCAACGGGAGTTCAATCATGAAGCATGTTAAAAAAAATTGAATTTATTGTCATATAGAAATCACGGAGGTGTGTTGGTGTTTTTTTGACCTTGTTTTCGCTTCAGCTACCATATTCAAACTCTCGTGCGGGCTACAGACCGCAGCTTGGACATGCGGCACATCAAAATCCTCTCTGCGCCACATGCGGCTCGCAGGTCGCGCGGTTGGACAAATCATCTACAAAAGGACGGAAATTGTGATTTCTATAACCTATGTATGCATTATTTCTCACGCGCTCGGTGGCCATGATCATTCGGTCACTGCTCTACGATACTAATCTAGAGCTCGGAGATCAAATCTCGGCGCGATCAAAAACTGCCTGTGAGTACTAATAGAACTCTCACAGTGCTCCGGGCTTGTCAGTATAAAGATGGCGCGGATGCGGATGCTAGCAACTGCACTTCCGAAAAGTAGATATGCTATTGAAACGTTAACAAGGCATAGAAATGCTAGAGATGTTCACTGACGCGCCCATGCCCCTGGAGGGGTCAAGGCAATTAGAGATTATTTCTCACTGCGAGATAAATTTTCAGAAGTTGGCCGAGTAGCTTGCATTGAGTCTGAATGTGTCTTGGGAGATTCGCAAAAAACGCCCAAATATATTGAAAATTGGCATCCCTATTTTCGCTTTGTTAAAGATTGAATTGTAATGATCGGCCTTTTTATATTCATGCAACTTAAATCAAAGTGGATAAATGTCCACGGCTTTAGAAATGACCTGATATCTTTGCATTCTGGTTCCTTTCGAATGCTTCCCAAATAATTAAATACAACTAACTCATCGGCTACTCAAATGATCAAGAATCTATGCAAATGAGAATGACGTGAACAATTACTTCATTGTTACGGACACAATTAAACTTAATTTTGGTTCGAATATTCCAGGACAATGAAAATCACATGAACAGATTTAGTAGATTATCCACAGCTCTACTCGACTCACTTCTTGTGGGAATAAATGCAAACGCAAAGAGCTCAAGGCAGCATCATGTTTCACTTCCACCCGAGTACAGGGCCAAACCTATTTAATGCATCGTTGATCATTCTCGGTCCTTGATGAATTCAAATCATATTTTGGAAGTTTGTTGCCTTCTCTTATGAAATTCTATTAAATATTTGATGGAACACGTAATTTTCGGATAATATTGTCGGACACGAAACACAATTATGGAGCCTCTTTGTTTATGACTCCCTCATGACCAATTAGACGAATTCCGACATCTAATTTTCAAAAGCAACTTCAATCCATTCCCTGGATACTCGTACATAGAAATGCATTTAACCATGATTGCATGTTGCGTTGCATTCAAAAACCATAGACTTAGCCCTTATTTACAGATCGTCCAACTAACAAGAGGAAATTTCAAAAATATCAACTTTCAATTGCACTTAAAATAAGGGAACTTTCAAAGAAGTCTTTCACTCGTGAACAGCCACGATGAAGAGGAGGAGGAAGTCTTTAGATTTTAGAACAAACACAAGAAGTGCCTTCGGGCTACTTTCAAGAACAATTGCATCTTTCCGAAATAGAGAAGAAAGTGTTGAACTATGATTACCCTTTCTTAGCAGTTGAACGTTTTCTTCGCGCATCTCTATTTCGCCTGGTTTTGTTTGGGTCTGTGGCCCTGTGAAGTATTTAGGGGCCATTAAAGTTCACATTGCGCACTGAAAGAGGTGTAATTGATATCGGTCTAATTTTAGGCCGTAGACGAATGAAATGGATCATATTGCAGCTGGTCGTATTCACCATTTGGGTATATTGAAGAGAATGTCTTTATGGTGGGAGCCATATATCACATCCACATTGTTTACTTTTCATATCATTTTGATGTAATTAGTGTGGTGGATGAATCGATGTTGTTTACTATTTCGTTCAATGTACTTTATAATAATTCACTGTGGTAAGATAGGGGATAATACCCGGGAGACAATATAATCTTGCACATACTTTCTAGCAGATGTTGTAGCTACTATACTCTGCTGGTGCTGATTATTTATTCCTTCCTAGCTAACCATTTCATGATGGAGTTATCAATGAGCTTACGATGATTGCCTGGACTAATCTAAGTTACGCGACAGGGGTATTTCCATCATCATGGACGCTAGTTGTCCAGCCAATCCAAAAAAAGGTGAAGCATGTGATCCCTCTAATTATCTACTAATAGCATCCTTTAAAGTCTTCGAAGCCCTGGTTAACCAACGAATATGAGCTATTCTGGCTCACACCGTTTCATCAGCGATCGATAATGCGGTTTCCGTTGTTCGCGCTCCACGGGGGAGTTAAACATAACCCTCTGAAAGTAGGAACCGCTGTATTAACCAATTTGACAAAAAGCTAAAATCATTGCCCACGATATTTTCAAAGCTTTTTACAGACTTTGGCTTCCGGCTCTTTTAGCTAGATTTCAGGCTTTTGGTCTGGACCTAAAATTGGTTGAATGGATTGCAAGTTACCTCTACGACTGTTCGCTTCGAGTCGTCCTTGACGGAATTAAATCGAAATGCCATACCACCATCGCAGGGGTCCCCCAAAAATATACAATTTTCCGGACCAACTAGATAACTTTCCGGATCAAATAAAAAAATTTCCAGATTGAATCGATAATTTTCCAGATCAATAAGTTAGCTTCCCGGATCAAGTAGATAACTTTCCGGATCAAATAGATAACTTTCCCTATCAAATAAATAAAGTTCCGAATCAAATAAATAAGTTTCCGGATCAAATATATAATTTTCCGAGTTTAATAACCTAATTTCCCGATCCAAAAAACAATTTTCCAAATTAAATAAACAAATTTCCAAGTCAAATAGTAACATCTACAGCAACAATATTGTCAAAAGAAATGAATTCATAACTACCATTCTTGCAACTAATTTATTTCACAAATAAAAACATTCGAGGCAATCATTCTCATTGTAAGTTGGTGGAACGGAAACGAGGTGGATGTCGCCTCAAGAGACTGATGGACAAAGTTTTGGCTGAAATTGAATCGGGAGAAGTTTTTGTATTGTCATTAATGAATTGAATATAAACATTTTAATGTATGTAAGTAGGGCGATCATAACTAAGGGATCGGGTAAACTAGACATCACAATGAAGCTGGTTCGCTTTGAGTTAGTCAGTTCATAAAGAGTAGTCATAGTGCCGTGAAGCGATGTCTAGCAGGGTGATGTTTTCGAAATTAGATTTTTGGATTTCTTCATGTGGGTTTTGGACGGATTTCATCATCATCGTGGCGCGACAGCCCGACGTCGGGCCTTGGCCGCCTGGATCATTGTCCTCCAATTATCTCGGTCACGTGACCGCGTCCTCCAATTTTGGAAGCCCAGCAGCTGCGCGGCGTCCACACCTACTGAGCTCTCCCAACGAGATCTCGGTCGTCCTCGCAGTCTCGCTCCGTCGACTCGTTCTGCATTCATTACTCTCTTAGGCATGCGATCATCGTCCATTCTTTGTACATGCCCTGCCCATTGAAGTCGTTGTAGTTTGACGATTTTCGAGACTTGCAGCTCATCGTACATTTCATACAACTCATGGTTGTACCGGATGCGCTATCCATCTCGATCGCAAACAGCCCCGAAAATTCGCCGTAGAACCTTACGTTCAAAAGTGTCTAGCATGTTTTCGGAGGCTTGAGTTAGGGTCCATGCTTCGCAGCCATAGCATAGCACTGATCGTATAATGGTTTTGTACACGCGGAGCTTCGTGTTTCTGTGCACATGCTTCGATTTCATTATGGGGAGAACCGAGAAAAAAGTCTTATTAGCTAACTGTATCCGTCGCTTGATTTCGTCAGTTTCGTTGGCGTCCCTTGACAAGTTGCAACCCAGGTAAATGAAGTTGTTCACGAACTCGATGTTGAGGTCCCCCACATTGATGCTTGGTTGTGCAGGTGTCCTTGTCACCGATTGCATCATTATTTTAGTTTTATCCTCGTTAATACGTAATCCAACTTCCTTTGCAGCGGTATCGAGCGTATGCAGAAATTCTTCTGCGTCAGCCAGTCTTCGGGACATGATGTTGATGTCGTCGGCGTACGCTGCTAATTGTGTCGACTTGATGAGTAGCGTCTTGCTGTTGTCCATATTCATGGCCCGAATAACGTATTCCAGTGCTAGGCTGAAGAGCGTCGGTGCCAGTCCATCGCCCTCTTTCAAACCAGTGCGTGTTTCAAATAGATCAGTAAGTCTATTCTGGATCCTGACTTGTGAGACGGAGGTGGTCATCGTCATCTTTGTCAGTCGCACTAATTTTGCCGGTATACCAAATTGCAGCATGATGTTGTACAGTACTCCACGATCGATACTGTCGTATGCCTGCTTGAAGTCGACAAAGATTTGGTATACGTTTACGTTGTATTCCCAGCACTTCTGGAGTATCAGTTTGACTGAGAAGAGCTGATCGGTTGTGGAGCGCCCAGGTCTGAAACCGCTTTGATATTCGCCAATGACTCGTTCTGCGTACGGTTTTATTCTATTTTCCAGAATTTTCGTCAAAATTTTATAGGACGTACAAACTAGTGAGATGCCCCTGTAGTTCTCACACCGCAGTTTATCTCCCTTTTTATGAATTGGACAGATGATGCTTCTGCGCCAATCGTCAGGAATCTCCTCGTTCTCCCATACTCGAAGGAGTAATTGATGTATGGCATCAACTAGACTCGTTCCACCGAATTTTAGCAGTTCAGCTGGAATCTCGTCAGCGCCCAGCGCTTTGGACGGATTTGATCTCTATTTATTTTCCTTTTTTACTTTGTTACATCTAACAATGTAATAATTCCAATGACTCTTATTATTCTTATTTTAACCACATTTTGCATAATTCAATTCCTTATTCTGTCTTTAAATGCCTTTGTTAATTGGACCGTATTAAAAACATCCTGGCTATTGTTGTTGTTCCATTAATACCATGTTCACCATATGGCATCTCGCACTACAAAATTGGTCGAAAAACAAGGATTCATTTTCGTTCTTCAACAAGGAGAGTATGCTCGAGCGAGGTAGTACAAGATAAATTGTACGTCATTTGTAAAATGCACACCTATTAGCAAGATTTACCTTTGCCGAAATCTTGACGAAGAATTGCTTTAACCGGATGCAATTAATTTCAGACATAAGTGCAAGAGTGATTTCGGATAGGACCACACATTTGTCATATCAAAACAGGGACTGGTCTTTGCAGTTCAAGTTAAAGATACTTATATAATGAGAAGTAAACTTTAGTATTATATTCTAGATATGGAGAAAGTTATCTTTCAGAACGTATGTATGCAATAACTTAAAGCAAATAGTAGTATATGAATACAAAGTAACCTGCTGTGTGTTGATACTGTCTAAATATCTATAGAATCGGGATCATTCGCTTTTTCAAGTAACAGTGTTTAATGTTCAAAACAATATTATGGTTTGCTCTATTGCAACTCATTTTATATTCCATCAGCTCGCACCTGAAACCACATCATCACCACCATAAATTTTCATTTCTGCAAGTAGCCTTACAAGTGGCGAATACTCAAAAGGACTTCCCATTGCTCTCACTTATCTCAAGGCCTCAAGGGTAAATTAAATCGTGTCAGAAACTGCCAGTGCCTAGTCTAATGGTCAGTTAATTATCATCTTAATTGGCTTCCTGTCCGTTAATTAAATAGCCAATCTTTTGTGCTTGACCAATTGTACAGGACAAGGGTAACGCTCCTTCGTAAAAGTTCGGCTCTCCTGACATTTTGCAAAGATAATTTCTCCCGGGTGGGAAAAAGGCGAAGAGCCGAATTTGGTGTGCTGGTTTTTAATTTTATTTTCTCGGGATTTCATTTTTATGGCCGTGTGCTTTCAATGGTAGGTATTTTTGTGGTAAGGTACTGTGTATGAATTGAAGGAGGACTTTAAAAGGGGGTTGACGCGTGAAAACAGGGGAAAACAAAAAACAAATTTTTGTCATTCATTTGTCTTTCTTTAAAGCCTTTCCATGCTAGTTCTCAAGAACTACTTACAAGTCCTTGGTTTCTTTCATTTATTTAGGGGGGTTGGTTGGGTAGTCGGTATATAGCTTGAAAATTAACTATTGATATATCTCCAAATTAACAGTTTTCTTAACTAAAATCTCACTAGAATAATCAGTTGGATAAATTAATAGCTTGACAATCTAGGTAGCCGTGAGGTCTCAGCCGCCACTTTAATTTCTCCGGCGCGTTAATAAACAAAACAAAAATACTTATGGGTACTATTACAACTTCTACATAATTCCAAGCTTGCCAGTGAAAGACGGCCATACGGCAACTTCACCATCCGAAATATATGGTAACGAAACGTTAACAAGGCATTGCTAGAGACGTTGACGCATCCATATCAAACTGGAGGGGTTAAGGTAATTAAGGCTGTTGAATTAAACGGCTTAGAAAATTACATATTTTGAATTAAGAGTTTGAAACATTATCAGCTTTAATTATCAACAGCTTGTAAATTAACAGTTTGTCAGATTAACATTTGCAGGAGGACGTTCAGTGCTGCTGCTAGTGATATTTCCCTCTTGCACATTGTACGTTAACAGTTTACCAATTTAGCGACTTTAAAAATTTGCAGGTTAAGGTCGGCAAGTTTAGTAAGCTAGTTTAACTAGCGGTAACTAACTACTAGATGATTAAAAGTATTTGGATGTATGTCCGAAAGAGACCCAAATCGGAACGATTTTTCGTGCAGTATGTGATTGTCGATCAGGAAATTGGCTTAAGCTGTTAACCGTCCATCATTCCCCCAAGTAGCTGTGAGAAGGCAATCAAAACGAAAATATTTTCAAATCAATAGCTAAACCCTTAAATGAGGGCTATAAGTGTACAACGACTTCGACAGCACATAATAGTTTTCACAAGTTTGAAGATTTCGTTGATGCAACTGGGACGGGGCAACCGGTAGCTCAGTGCAGAGAGGCGTCAGTCTTATATCTGACTATGGTCGATACGGGTTCAAGTCCCGTTTAGGGTAATCATGGTCATGGATGTTTGTGTTGTCTTCCACCTGTGGTGCGGGACGTAATAATAAGCCACACAATTGCCCGACTTGTCGCAGATAGGCGTCTAGATATGAGTCGGAGGCAACGTGCATCGTCCGAAACTGGAACATGGAATAGTTGACGCGCTATGCCCCACTAGGGCAAATGAGTAACAAGGACTATAGTCTAAATTGAATGAGGCTTCCAGGATACGTATGTACGTATATTTTATGAATAAATTCGTTACTAGCCAATCAGGTCAGATTTGTCAGTCCACTATTTGGAGCCTTGCGGTCAACATTTTGCTTCTAAATCTGGAAGAACTAGGAAGAAGAGTCATTGCTTATGAGAATATTGTCGCTGTTGCCGTATCGGGTAAATACCATAATGTCCGCTGAGAGGTCTTGCAGAATGTTCTCGCCTTACTAACTTGCTGGACCATTTCGTATAGTGTAGAAGTTAACTCAAACATAACGGAGTTAGTTTTATTTATTACAATAAGTGCTGAGAAGAATTAAATTATTTTTTTCTGATAAGGCAAGATTCCAAGCCTCTTTCCTAGATTAACCTGTATGCTGCTGATTAGTCATTCTGCGGTTGGATGTTCTTGGTGAGCATATTGCCCCAAATACAGCCAATCACCTTCGAGGAATCAGATACTTACTGGATCTTATCGAGCACTGGCCACTCATCGATTGAAATGCCCGAATATTTTTCCTACTTCTTGTTCAAAAGGAACTTGATTCCGACTCGGAATCAGTGCATTGAGGGCGAGTTTCCGTTGTCTGGCCTTATAGGCAACTATACGGAAGGTTCCAAGAATGACCATCGGGTGGGGCAGGCGTTAACTCTGATAAACAAAATTTAACTCAATTCCCATTTCTCAATCATGTTTCTATTTTTTAAGAATAAAAGTTGGGGCGACCGGTAGCGCAGTGTATTGAGGCATCAGTCTCATGTTTGACTACCGGCGTTTCAGGTTCGAATCCCGTCCACGACGACGTTCATGACCATGGATGTGCAGGAGGTGCATGCTGGCAACTGCATTCTCCGATACCAGTTTATGCCGAGAATCGTCAACTGGGCCACATGAAACAGTTGACGCGCTATGCCCCACAAGGGGTTACAGCAATTGAGAGAGAGAGAGAACCAAAAGTTGTTGTTTTTTTTTTGTTATCCGATAGATTGTACTCTTCAGGAACTACCTTAAGTCTATCGGGAAGGTAACTCTATCAAGCCCAAAAGTGTGTTCAGAATACGTCACTTTGCACAATACTCACGGTATAAATAGTGTGTATTATGACACCAGTGTGAATTTTCACTGTGTGAAACTTATTTCCCATTTTCCACGCATAACGTGGTGTGTACCATTGGTAAACATTCAACAAGACCATTTAGCAATGATCTCTAGGGAAAAATCGCCAGCATAAAGCCGAGAATAGAAAGTTTTTGAGCCGGCTTCTGGCTGGTGGTAGACTTAAGGTACCTTCTGAAGAGTACAGTCTACCGGGTGACGAAACCACTTTGTATCTTTGGTTTTATGCTGACGATTTTTGGGTGGGGTCCTTGCTCCGGGAAGACGATCGTGTTTTTTCAGAAGAAGATTATGAGCGAGGCGCTACAACAATATAAATATATTTTCAAGTTTATTAATTCATGGAAGTTGTTTTTAAAATTCGAGACTGTAAGCAGGACCAACGCTAAGTGGATGATCGATTACATATACACATGTACATGCCTTGCATCAAGTTCTGTGTGACCTAAGCTTAACCCTAACCACTACATTTCTTATCGCTGAAAAGGCAGCACATCACCTCAGTCGTGAGTGTGATCACTGGTCACTACCTTTTCGGCGAACATACCAGAAGACTTCGTCTTTTATTTTTGTATTTTTCAATTTTACATAAGCTGTAGAGACGCCAACCAGGAGAAAAAGATGTTTCCATCTCCTCTGCTTTTGTCCGGCTTTGACAGAAAACAAGAGATCAACTCTCGGTTTTCTGAACGGGAGGAGCTGGAGAATGCTAATATTAGTAGTCTGCTTTGCTCGAGCTGGTTTGAAAATTAGTAAGGTCAACGGTTTATGATTCCCTGTGGTATCAGAACTCGACCGCCTATAGTTTACATGTGCTGTGCTGTGCTTATCATGACGGTTGGGCTTCCTACCTACCTAATCAGCGATCTTATTCATTTTAATCTAGCGGGCTATAAAGTTCACATTGGTGTGTTTGTTAGTATATTGCCTTATACGTTCATATAAAAATCTCTGCAGACTATTTATATCATAGGTCCTGTCTATTGGCTCCCCAACTTTTGCTAATCACTTCATTCGCCAACAGTCGTTATTACATTTTATCTGTCTAGTACTTTTTCCCCAAAAATACGGACGTCTGCCAATATGAAATTTTGTAATTTGCATGAAAATTACATTTAATTATACGCACGTATGACCACGATATACTTCACGCCGATACAGACGTTTTCATTTGGGAAATTCAGGATACAATAAGCGGATACGTATGCAACCCCCATTTGGGACAAAAGAAGAATACTTAGTGGGGTCTGTTTGGACTACGTGATTTGAACATGCCTGACTGGAATACAAAAAACCAGAAGGGTTAACATACGCCTAGTCGTCACACTCGCGGATATTTTGTTCCCTTGAGTGCGCTATTTGGGCTTAGATTTATGCAAATTTTTGACACGAGTATTCAATAGAGGATAGGGCAATACGCAATCGAATTATGCAAAATAATATGTCAAGTACATTGATAAAGAGTTAATTAGTGAGAAGGATTATACGAATTGAAATGCGGGAAATTTCAATGATGCTTCATCAACATAACATTATTTAAATTAATATGGAAAGGGGATGGGCATGTCGATTTTGGAACATAAAAATGAATTTTAGTAGGAACAATGAAACTTGTAAATTTGTTAACAATAAAATGTTACGACGCGATTTATATTAAATTTGTCGTGAAGCTTGCAACCGTTTGCTCGTCGTTCGCCTGCCTGTCTGTTTGTCTAGTTTCATGCAAACTACGAGGGTGGATCAAATATAAACGGGACCAATTTTAGTTCAATTACTGTTTTATATTAAAAATTTCCAAAAGTACTAGGTATAATCTCCCGCACACCCCGCATATTCTTTCCATAAAGTCTTCGAACATTCTCGTAGCTCCCGGAGCACGAACACCTCAACAGTTTGGCCCTCGCCGAAGTGCTGGCCTCCAAACGCTGCTCTTAGGCGTTTCGGGTTCGAGTCCCGTCCACACCGAAGTTCGTGGCCATGGATGTGCAGCAGGTGCATGCTGGCAACTGCATGCTCTGATACCAGTTTATGCCGACGAAACGTCGACTGGGTCACATGGAACAGTTGACACGCTATGCCCCACAAGGGCACCACCAATTACCCCGAGCTGATTTCTGTTCTTCGGTTAATAGATGCGGTATCCAACGCGAAAGTATTTTTCTTACACACAATTCTTCATGCAAAATATGTTGAATTAGGGTCTTTTAAATCCCGAATGATGCGTCAATCTCGCGATATGTCACATGTCGATTTTCCGTGATGGGCTTGCGAACAGCATCGAGGTTTTCTTGGGTGACTGCCGTTTTTGGTGCACCTACCCTTGGATCGTCGCTAAGACTCACCCATCCACGTTTGAATTCTTCATACCAGCGAAAAATAGTCGACTGGTGTGGTGCTTCATTGCCGAAAACAGAAACTAGCTTGGCGAGGCGTTCTTTTTGAGATAATTGTCTTTGAAAATTGTAAAAAATAATTGCCCGAAAATATTCTCGGTTCAATTCCATCATTCGGTTAACTCGACGACCTTGACTATTCGCTGTAGCTGTAACACTATATGTATGTATCGCACTAACACTTTAGATTCAGGTTAACAAAGGATGCAGGTTAATATTTATTTGATTCGTAGCAACCTCGATGTTCCTATATGCAAAACTTAAATGACAACCCTCGTATTGTGTGATTTTTCTTAGATAAATATTGTAAATTTAACTTTTAGCTGGTGCTTTATTGATCAATTACTCAATTACCCTAACCCCTTGCGGGGCATAGCGCGTCAACTGTTCCATGTGGCCCAGTTGACGTTTCGTTGGCACAAACTAGTTTCGGAGACTGCAGTTGCCCTCATGCACCTCCTGCACCCCCAACTAGCTGCTTACCTGCGACAAGTCGGGAGATGCAGTATTTTATTATTACGCCTCGCACCAGAGGGGGAAAACTTTAATTCATTTATTTTTTTTGTGCTAGTTAGACATTTAAATTGCTAATTAATGTCACGAAAAAAACACGATGAATAATACATCATTGTTGGTGGAATTTTGGTCTCTCTATTGATTTCCTTTTCTTTCCTTTTCTAAAAGGGGTACGTTGTGTTAGAAGCTATCGTATTTTTCGACGCCCATGGTATCTCAAAGGTTGGGTAGGTTAAGATGGACGCGTGTCCTGTAAAGCCCAAACCCATGACGCCTGTGCGAGGATACCTTAGCCGCTCGACATTCATTTTATCCTTATCGCCCCATTTTTTTCCCCCTTTGTTTGAGTTGTCTTCCCTTACATGTTAATTGCTTTGACCCCGCCAGGGGTATGGGCGCACCAACATCTCTAGCATTTGGATGCCTTGTTGACGTTTCGATAGCATATCTCCTTTTCGAAGTGCAGCTGCTAGCATACACCTCCTATCCGCGCCGTCTTTATACTGAAAAGCTCGGAGCACTGTTAGAGTTCTATTAGTACCCACATGCATTTTTTATTCGAGCCGAAATTTAAACTCCTAGCTTTAGATCAGAATAGTAGAGCGGTGGCCGAAAGACTACGACCACTCAGCGCGACTTCCCTTGAGCCTATGTATTTTTCTTCAATACGTAGGACAGTGGCAACGAGCGGCGAAAATCGAGCAATACCACAGGGGTCTTTTTCTTCGCCAAATGGCACTCCCCAACTTTCATGGTCACTATGGCTCCACGGTCATCTGCCCACCAACCGGTCCACTACGTGCGTCAATTTCATTATTGGGAGAACTGAAAACTGACCTGACAATATTCAAAACACTTCAAACAAGTTCCCATATTGTAGAGTACAATATATTTTCAGAAAACACAGATAGTCCGCCTGTAAATTCATGATATTGTTGGCAGGTATTGTACAGTTTGATTTAATATTATTTTTTTTTTTTCAAAAAATAAATCGTTTCCATTGAGCATTCCATTACAAACAAACGAAAAAATTGAAAAACTACCAAACGCAATTTCGAATTTCATCAATATCGTGGAAATCCAATCCGAATATCCTAAGGCTTCGCTTTGTACAAAAAAAATGACTTTTTCGACAATCTATTGTGACCAAAAACCCACACCGATGGCGATTTGCCTTATTTTTAGGGTTTCGTAGTAAAATTACTATCCTTTCTACTCACCGCATCTGAAGCATTTAAAGTGCCATAGATATTTAAAAAAAAATTTTCAAAAATTAAACAACTCTGTGTCTGGAATTTTAAAGCTGAGTAACGATGTCGACTATCCTTTTGCATCTTAAGCACGCTTCAGACTACGAAATCCACAAAACCTTTGAAATCTTTTACAACTTTCCTATTAATTCTCTCCCGCTGTGCCTACTGAAATGTGTTCAAGCAATATGTTGGTATCAGTAGTCCAAATGAAAAGCCACTGACTTTTTTTTCCGCGCCTCTATGTACTCGTATTGTAGTAAATTCATCGAGGGAAAACTTCAGCATGTGTGGTTAGGGCAATCAATTTTCCCTGACTTTCACAATGTACACTAAGTCCTGCGTATACGAGTACTCTATTTTAATTACAATTGCGGCAATTGTAAGGTTTCGTTGATGTCATTCTTTTTCATCTGACAATGAAAATTGCGGTGGTGGCGGCCGTATATGGCTGATCCCTGATTCCACTGGGCTTCTGGACACTGGACTTCCTCCACAGTACCGCTCGAAATTGTAATAAACGTTTGGCGAGGCTATTGTTAGCAACGACGACATTCACGTTTAAGTGAAAACCACACTAGATGATTTGTAATTGTAGGCATTTTTTGCTGAAGTTCTTTTCGGGACTATGTTATGGTTTTAGGGATAGTAATGCGTTTTGTGAACTGAATTGCTATCGGGATAGATGTATGTTAGGTTACTAACTAGTTTCAATGAAGAAATGTGTCAGACGCGTTTGGTATACAAGGAGGAAGGTGTTTTACCAGACATGTAAGAAAGCGGAAACGAAAGGAAAATCGTTTACAAAATACTTCAAAAAAGGTGAATGCCAATATGAGGGTTAATAACTTAAGTGACATAACACCAAAGAGGCAGCGGCAAACTTTGAAAATGATGCCCTCAGAGGTCAGCCACCGATGTCAAAGAGTCAAATTAAACGCTATTCTATAAAATCAACTCACGAGTATCCAAATGATCCAATAATTTAGAAATTCAAACGCGTAAATGTAGCATAAGTCCGTGCCATCCTACGAACTATATGAATAATGCGACGATATATATCACTTTAGAACGGGATTCACTTGTAATAAATCCTCATTTTGCTATTTTATATACGAGTACATTACCCCTCGCACTAATGCTACTCGTGGTGGTTTCCTTTTTATGCATGATGAATTGTTCCGAAGGATACAATGAATCATGCTTATGGAGAGTCTTTCATACACATACACAGATAGAGTGGAATTTAAATTGTAGCTCATGCATTAAGATGCTAGCGGAAACACGATGGGGATCTGAATTGGGACCTTCCATAATATGAGATTTAACCTATTTTCACTACAAACATGTTAAATTATAATTCTTAACACCCAAAATATATAATTAAAAATTCATTAGATGGTTACATGTATTGAAGATTAAAACTTTCAGATTATAAAATATTTATTGGAATACATAAATTATTTAAATTCTAAAAAATTTGGTAAGATTAATATTTAGCTGTAGATGGCGTACCTGACATTCTCAAAGAACACATCCTCGAAAGAGCTTACACAGTACATCCGAATAACTTCGAATGCTATTACTTACGGTTACTACTTCGTACAGTACGGGGTCCTACTATTTTTGCTGATTTGCGATGCTTTACAAACCCAGGCTCAGTCTAGGGGCTGTTTGACTTGCATACTAAGTCCATCGACTATAGAATCGCAGCGGCAGGACGCCAGCTAACCAGTATGGCCATTTGGCCAGGAACACTTCTGTTGAAAGAAAAAGGCAAAAACGCCTCAAGCAAGAGTACAATGAAAAACTAGGGTATAAAAAAACGGTGGCCTTTGAGACGAATTATAGAAAAATAATCATCGATATATTTTTGTAGATATGGAACTCCTTAAAATCCACATATTCCAAAACACCTAAGCCCTACCTCTCAAAGCCTACATAATAGTACAAGTGCCTATTCAAAAGAAATAATGAAATAATAATGAAATCCTTCAACTTCTGATATCCTTTCAATCAACTACTGTAACCAATGTACCAGCACTTAGGTATCCTTTTTTTGTCAAGCATATCCGTAGACACACGTATAAAGCAACCAATGTAGGACATAAAAATGAGAATAGACGACCGGCGGCGCCATGATGTCGGATCATAACTTTCAGAGCGTAGAATCAACAAGTGCGTTCCCATGGCGATACTGAGATGAAATGGAGACTGTCGTCAGCAATAAAGTTTCATTCAGCAAGTTGCCGACTTTTTTATGGCTTCGCTCTTCGTATCGATTGAAATGACTGGGTGTTGAGAGTGTGCTATTTTTCGAAATGAGTTATTCGTCTGGAAAGGTTTAATTAAATGTATTCGTAATTTAGAGAATTTGGATTATTTAAGACATCTGAAAAGCTTTTTTATTTTATAAAAAACTCAATTGAATGCTGGGAAGCATGACGCATCCTTTTGGTACCTAATTCCAAAGCGGCGTTCAGACTATCTGCAATGTGTTGCTATGCTATTTGGTGATGTTTGTTTGCGATGCGGTGCTATGTGGAAAGTGTTCGCACTGCACGCTATACGATGGCATGCCATGCGATGGACGCGATGAATGCACGCGCTATGTTTATGAATAGAAACCACTTTAGTTGTTGAGTGTTTCTACAGTCGCAGAGATTGTGCATAAAACTTGTACCGAAATATTGGATATTTTGGGGCTTGTAAATCTACCGCATCCTAATGTACATTGTTCCAAGCAACTACACAAGAGATGTTCACCAAGTGGACCACTCCGAATTCCAGCAAGACTGAAAGTATTTCTGAAAATGGTGTATTTGTATGTATCTGACAATTTCAGATTAAGGCAGCTAGTGTGAACAAAATGTTACTAAATTTTCATGCGATCCATGTTCATATGAATATACCCCATAATATTTTCTAATCCATGATATAATATACTGTTTTACATATGGACTAAGCGGAGTGAGTGTGAACGAAAAATATTATTGAACTTTGTAGTGATGTGTAGCACAGGAACGAGTCGTTCCTTTTGAACGACTCAACAGAATGAGCGAAAGATTCGGCACAACGACATAGCCTCCGGGTCGTTCAATTTAAGAATGACACACTGTAAAATTAATTCCCAAACTAGCCTTCCGCAATAATGCTACCCAACGCATAACCGATCCACGCTCATTTCTCATTACAATCCCGATCTGGCTAGCTCGAACTAAAGGGCATTGGGGGTCGCTGACTCAGAATCTAGGGAAAAAAAAAAATCGGGGCTGCCCATCCCAGATTGGCAAACCCCGTTTTCATGGGAAAAAGTGATCGGATCTGGCTGGCTCGAACTGAAAGGCTTTGGGGGTCACCGACTTCGGATCGGGTGTAAAAAATAAAGGAAAAAAAAACTATTTTTTTTTAAATCTACGACTTTTATTGAATGTTACGGATATTAAACAAGTTTCTGACTCTTTGGATGACTCTTTTTGAACGACTTTTTTGAACGACTCTTTTTTTTTTTGATACTCTTTTTGAACGACTCATTGGGAAGAGCCAGAGCTTATGTGCCGGTGAAAAGAGTCATTATGCCCATCACTAGAACTTTGGTAGGCTTTGGACTGTTTTGATTTTCCATATAAAATCCATTCCTGCCACAGAGAAAAATGAAACCAATCCACCGGACAATCACGAATGGGATCTTGAGCTTTAGAAATAGCATGGAGAGAGAAAGGTCCATCAGCACGTTTCACTTGAACGTTTCTCTTCGCTGAATGTTCGCAATGGCTGCGGTCCTACAAACGGAAAAAGAACAGAATTCTTCTCCATATGCTTTCCCCTCCGGTAAGATATGTACGGAGAATTGTCAATTTATGAATCTGAATACTTTTGCGATCAGCAATCTGCTCGACATCGTGTCACTTTGACTTTAACTGAGGACAGTGCACTGAATCGTCCTCGCACAAAATCGCAAATTCTCACCACTCGTACTCGATCAAAATCGCACGAATGAGATCTCTAATTGTCTTTATCCCACTAGTGGTACATGGGTGCGTCAACTTCTTAAGCAATGCTTGGTTGTCGTTTCGTTAGCATATAAATTTCGAGTGGTGTATTTGCTAGCATACACCTCTGATGCTTGTCAGTAAAACAGCTATTACGGACAAGCTTGGGCCGCTGTGGAAGCTCCAGTAGTACCAACAGATAGTTTTTTTTTTTATTTGATTAACGCGCTGGGGAAAGAATCCCTAAACTCTAGATCCAAGAATCGAGCGAACTGGACCTCACGGCTACCAAAGTACCTTGCGTGATGCAATTCTCTCTTCTCCTGTTATCGCATACTATTGCGCACGATTTCATATCGCCTTTTCTTGCGATAACCGATCGCTTCGCAGGCGATGTGAACGACCTGTAATATTTGCAAATAACGAAAAACAGTAGAAAAAAGTTGTTTCGATTGTCGGGACTAATAAATTAGTTGGATTGAGGAGTTTCGTTTTTGTACTTAATTTGCAATGTTCGAATATTGTGTGAACGCCCTTCCCTTTTTGACAATATTGCAGTAAAACTTCCGCAATTTTCAAGAGAAACTCACATAAAATTGTCTTCCAAGGCCATTCAATGGCAATAAAATGACTTCTCAATTTCATTATTGACAAAGGGCGGATGGATTTCCTTTTCATCCTGATCCATATATCACTCCAAATGTATACACACACACTCGCATGGTGATTGTTCAGTAAAACAAACTTTTTCGTCTAGTTTTAGTTTCGATAACAAAGTCTGATTACGAAACTGAACCTAATTAAACTGTAAGATATGAAGGTACTTTTCGGGTGTACAAAATGACATAGAGGGGGTGTAAAAGATATCTTCCAATATCCGTACTTGCTAAGTACCTAACCCAGCGATGACTCACTATTGAGTAGAGATATTGTTTAGGGAGGACTATGTAATTGGAAGCCACAATTCTCTGGGGGTGGTACGAGTTCAACCAAAAAATCAATAAATGACTGAAATCTCGTCACATATCATTGGCAATGTGTTCATTTTCTGATGACCAAATAAATTCGCTTCTTCCTCCGAATTCGACGGATGTCCTCGCTAACAATTCATCGCTTTCGTTTTCGTATCTTGTTTGCAGGGGGGTTGATGGTGATGATAAGTTTATCGAAGTGCTTAACAAGACATCCTCGAACACGTTCTGCCGATTGGTTTCAAATTTCAGAGTGATATCACAGTGGAAGTGGTTCTTGAAGGATATACGAGTGTAGACATATTCGAAAGATGGGAATTCTGGTGCAAAGACCTCACATTAAGGTCTTCATATTTCAATACAAAGGTATCATCAATCAATACTTTCTGAAGGGATAATTGCTTTGAAAAGAATAAAACTTTTATTTTTCAAAAATCTCCGTAAAGGATCTCATTTGTTCAGCCGATATGGACATCATCGTGCTTTCTCTCTCTTCATGAAAACTTTCAAGATCTGAAATCAAATCATCATTATTTTCAACTGTACCATAAAGATCTGTTTAATTTGAAAATTACTCTTATCAGTGCCATCCAAGCAATGTGGTATGCTGGTTGAATGCAAATAAAAAGGACATTTTATGAAATATGCAAACTTTACTGTTAGCCCGGTCGCGCCCCAGTAAATAAAATCGGATTTTATCAGAGTCCATAGTCCCGTGAATGGGTTTTGGGTAAATTTGAAATGAGGATATGACGATAGCGCTGCTGAACGTATTAAAAAGGCATTAATTATTGTCCGCAGAGTATACAAAGTATAAAGTAAATTTTGCGATATATCCTTTTCAATGTGCTCTTATTTAACAGGTTGTCCTTTACGTGTTAATAAAAAATCGTAGACGGACGGCGCAGATGCCCTCACGCTCGCAGCGGGGTGCGGATGTAATGGGCCCCTTGGCCTCTGGTTTCGTACCACCGTCAGATCAATACTCATCAGGTGCTGCCTTCGATCTGCCGGTGGAAGCAGCACAACCAGAATACGGTTCATTATATGGCAGCTGCTACTTCGAGGCATGCAAAGAAGTAGAAGCTTAGGACAGAGCGTGCTGCAAAACGAAAAAAAACGAACTGGGCTCCTGGGCCGGCAACCATTGTAGAGGAGAAAAATAGCCTGGAGAAAAGAAAAATACTACATAACAGTTGACGCGCTATGCCCCTCAAGGAATTAAGGCACTTGAAGAGATTCTACTTAGTTTAGTTACTTCTTGTTACTTTTAGTGCCCTTCTGCTAGTTTTAGTGACTTCTTGTTACTTTTAGTTTCTTTATGTACATGGTCCGTGAAGTATGTAATACTTCTTTTTCCTAGAAGTAACATCGAAAAAGTATGATCGGAGGTAACAGTGAAAAAGTAGCACTTACTTTCTTTTTGCCCACCACTATTGTGAACCCACACTCAAGGGATTTCCGCGAAACCGTGAGTGCATCACTACAATGGATTCATACAGAATGAGCTAGTTCATCAATTTGGGGACGTCCTGAATACGGTTTTGTTGCCATTTTAGACGACAAATGCCCTTAAAAACGTTTCGATTTCGTCCCGCCAAAGCGACGAGATCGATGCGGTTTTTTTTGCCCTTTAGGTAATAAATGACACAATAAGAACGATGATGTTCGTCGGCACTTCAGGTCCCTTGCAAATACTATACATTTTAATTATCACCCATTTGCTTTTAAGTTGCTTATGATTTTCTGATTGTCCTAATCGCTCCGATTAATCTACTAAGGAAAAGATTCAGTATGTATTGACCAACAGTAACAGCATCTGCTGAGTCAGAAGATACAGTATCTACTGAGCAACCGATCTACTATCTATTGACCAACAGATACAGTATCAATTGACCAACAGATACCGCATCTAATCAGCAACAGATACAGCATCTATTCACCAGCAGACATAGTAACTATTGATCAAAGGATACAGTACCTATTTATCAACAGATCAGATCTATGGAACAACAGATACAAAATCAATTCACTATACAAATATATTTTGACTGATTGAATAAAGAATTTGAAAAAAAAAAATACGATATTTCAGTTTAATGGTAAAACGTATCTTGGTGCACCCAGTGTGATGATGAAGTACTTGGTGCAGCCGGGTACTTCGGCAAGTATGTCATATATTAGAATGCGTTGCCTTGTTGGTCTTAAATGACGGCCACTAACCATGTAACGTAGAAGAGCATAAAAATCCGTCTTGCATAAACACAAAAAAAAACCATCCTTTCTCTAGCTAACTCACAAAAAAAGGCCAATTAACTTAGCAATGCTTACACTGATTTCTTCACTTGCGCTGAATCGACCTCTCCGATTAATCAAAGGTGTTGCGACTTATGAGCCGTAGCAAATTACCAGCCATTTACCATATCTTCATTTCCGATTTCAAATTGTACCTTATTGAGTTCGAACCCTATTTAGATTTTGTAAGTTGATTTCAGCACACGCACAGATCCCAAACAACAGGAAAGTGTTGTTGAGGGTCCTTTGTAATCACCATTCCGCGATTCGACACATATCCTGCCTTTTGTAGTGCACCCTCTACGGATTGAAAAATGTATTCGGTTTCATGTTAGCGTTCACATTTCAACTGGTGCAATTATTTGTAGTTTTGACTATGGTCTGTTCATTTCGTTTGATATATTGACATCAGGGCGCGACTTTACACTTTAGACCCTTAGTCCTTTAGTGCTACGACTAGATCATTTATTTGATTTACAATGGGGAGGTGGTACTGACATTAAATGGTAATTACAGGAAGACGATAGTTAGAATCAAAGCAGTAGGTGGTATGACTTTTGTTTGGGAAGTTGGCGTATAATGTTACAATTTCCTTTCTAGTGTAAAGTAACCTGGTTGATTAATGCGCTATGTAAGCAGGTTGTATTACTTATGCATTTATATTACAGAATGTGATTTAGTAGATTGCGGATATCATTTCTCTTGGGTATATGGACTGATTCTTTTCTCTAAGCTTTTCGCAAGAATTTTAGAGGGACTACACACCTTCAGTTTATCGCTCAGTTTATCATGTGTGACATCATGTCTGAACGATAATCGGTGTGAACTGCGCAGTTTTGGCAGATTTTTACGCAGATCTGAGATCTGTGCATTCGGTCCCTGGTTTGTGACGATAATCTGCGCAGTTTACACAGTTTATCGTTCAGCTTTATCAGTTTACGATCAAATTTCACCATGACCACCGGTATCGCACAGGTAGTTTGTACGATGTGCACACTTCGCCAAAACTGATAGAACTGAAGAAAATATCGGAATCGGAACTAATTTAGCGAAAAGTGAAGGTAGCCTACACACTTTCAGTTCAAATAACGGCACAGATTTTTTCACAGATGTTAAGCACAGATATCAGCGCAGATAAACTGAGGGTCTGTAGTCCCCTTTATAGGCCTTGGAGAAAAGTGAAATGCCTCAATAGTTGTTGCAATCCAATTTGTCCTTATATTTATGAATTGGGCATATAACGCTTCGGCCCCATGGCATTGTTTCTGTTCGCCAGATGTATTGAATCAGCTTGAATATGGTGTTTTTGGTCGCGCACTCGCCTTTTTTGATTGGTTCCGCTGGCGTTGACGCCAGGTGCTTTATTATTGTTTTGTACATTGAAGGATGCTTCGACTTCTAAAAGTGTTTGGGGGTATCAGAATCAGTGGTGGTTCCTCTGACAGGCTGACAACTGCTATAACAGCTTGTGATATGGTATATTCGGGATTGAGTAGGTCTTTGAAGTATGACTCCCATATTTTGTTGACCTCCTTTTGGTCACTTACAATAGCGCCATCATTATTCTTGTAAATTGTTATCTTTGATTTAAATCCGCTTCTTAGTGTCACCATACACTGTCGAACTCGATCTCGAACATAGTACAATTGGACCTTCACTTACAATAAGTCATAATAGCGTTGTCTAAACCTTTTGTAAACGGTAATTTTACCGTTAGACAGACGTTTAAACAACGCTATTATGACATTTATGTGGCAAATTCATTTTTGCTGCTTGGGACCCTATGACTTGTTTTGCTACCGATTTCATCTTATCGTTGGTCTAATTCCTTGTACCGTTCATAGATGTTGTTGTGGTGCTCTGAAGGAATAGACGGAATTCGCTTTCATGCATCGATACATACTCCTCCGTAACTGCGGGTGATTATAGCTTACAGTAAAGTATGTTGTGTGATGATTTGGTAGAACTGACCAATGTATGTATTACCAGTTTTCGTTGACATCACTCAGCTGGCGGCTATTACACTATAAAAGTTCTTTTACAAATATCTTTAAAAAATATATTTTTAAAGAACTTTTATAGTGTAATAGCCGCCTAAGAAAAGATTTGCGACATAGGCGTTTATTGTTCCAAATACTTTTCTTACCAGCTTGGGGCGACCGGTAGCTCAGTGCGTCCAGGTATCAGCCCCATGTCTGGCTACCGGCGTTTCGGGTTCAAATCCCGTCCACGACGACGTTCGCGTCATGGATGTTTGCGTTCTTTTCCCCCTGTGGTGCGGGGCGTAATAATAAGCCACAGTATCCCCCAACTTCTGTCAGGTAGGCGGCTAAATGGGGGAGCAGGAGGTGCATGCTGGCAACTGCATTCTCTGAAACTAGTTTATGCCAACGAAGCGTCAACTGGGCCACATGAAATAGTTAACGCGCTATGCCCCACAAGGGGTTAGGGTAATTGAGTACCTTCCACCTTAGGCGTTTAATATCATTCATAAAAGTTCTTTTAAAATATCGGTCATAAAAGATATTTGTAAAACAACTTTTATAGGGTAATAGCCACCTAAAACTCAATGACTGATCCATTTGTATTGGACGGGTTGACGAGCATCCAAAGATGCCCGTGGGGGTGGAGCCGAAGGTAGCATAGTGACCGTGAAGGTCGGGCCTTGCTATCTGGCGAAGAAAAAAGGCCCCTCAACGAGCTAAGCGGCGGCCTATGCTTGCTGTAGCTCAGTTCGGGAGACGTGGCCGGGTTTTCGTCGCTCGTCGCCCCTGTCCCTTACGTATTAACAAAAATTCATAGGCCTGGGTAGACAACACAAACAGGGAAGGCAAAAATAGGGAATAGTAAAAAAAAATGAGGCGATAAGGATGGAATGTTTGGCGGACGGCACGGATTGCGCTCGCTCCGGGGTCTGGGTGTAATAGGAGCCTCGTCCTCTGGTCTTGTACCACCGACAGACCACTTCTCAATAGGTGCCGCCTTTGATCTGCCGGTGGAAGTAGCACTACCAGCATATAGTTCATTTCACAGGTGGTTCATTACACATTTTTAGTCTCACCTTTTTAGATTATCTGATTTCGTTCTATGGATCCTCAAGGAGCTTTTGCGCTTCGTATGATGGAGTCAAGTACAACTCAACTAAATACATACTTTCTTTTCTGTCTTTCTCAGAGCCTACAAATCAACATAAGGATCCTTCCGATGCACAAATCGATACCTAAATCCCTTCTATGAAGGAGACCTTTACATCAACATTTGTTTAGCTGACTGTGTTGCAACGTGTCCTCTCAATTGACAAACGAAATCATGAAGCTCATCAAATGCCTGTTCCATCACAATCTCGACCAACATGGTATCACCATTATATACCATTGACAAGCCACAATCCCATATAGTTCTGAATGTAGAGCGGAACTTACAAAGATCCGGTTTAAAGGATGCACTAAACGTGTTCGTGTTGTGGATTCGCCTGCTTGTGAATACCCCGGGAAGCCATGCATAATAAACAGGATGTCGGTTGTACGAGAGCGTAAATAGAAGGAGCAAAGTGACTTGTTGACCAGCGCACGAAAGAACATCCCTGACGAGCTGACCAAAGATACAAATTCAGGACATCGTCATAACAGTTCAACGCATGTTGCTATTTAGAATGATTGTACGAAGAAGAAGCTAGGATAGAATGCCAAGTATTTGAAGGGAGATCTCGGTGAACCTATGCATTTGGAAAGAATAAGTTGAATGGCGACTGGATGATTTTTCGCTCAGTTACATCTTGTGCTTTGGATAGATTTCACCAAGTCGAAGGACTGTTTTATGAACATGTCAAATGTCGTACTGAAATATGGCCGTTTCATAATACAAACATGTATTCCAGGAATATTGATTGGTTTTGTAAAATGGTTTGAAAATAGTGTAAGAAAAAGAAGAAAATTTTACCTCTATAGGTTACAAAAGGTCCGGGGCAACGTCCCGTGTAATAATGAGGTTTATAGTGTATGCTTTAATGCAATACATTTTTTTTTATCAGACATTCCTCCGCTATTTTCATCATGATACAAATCAGCCGACAATGTGTCTTTTGCCATGAACTTCGCAACAATTTAATCCCCTAACCACTGGCACAACCATCATACCACGCTTTAGTCGCTGAGAATTAATTACTTCCAGACAACTCAGCATCAAGCAAATGTCCAAGTTCAATGGTCTACAAAATTAATTAGAACAATGGACGATCTGCAGCGGGCATCCGATTTTATTTGCATACGCAACGTCCATAGACGTATTCAAAAAGTTATGAGGCTCAGCACCAAGTTCCATTGACCATTCAGTGAACTACAATACATTACATACTCCGTACAGAAGCTTAGCTTCTGGACGCTGCATTGCACGGCTAGTATTCACCAGCTTCCACTTGGAAAATTTAATGAGATGAAACTGGTGAGTGTGGCCATGAAAAGTCCGTCCGCCTGCCTACCATGCTGCAGTATCGTCAATCGCCTGCCATTCATTCCATCCTCTTTGATGATCGTACAATGTGAAAATTAATTTGACACTTAACAGAAGCAAACATGAACACAGGCTAAAATTTCGCGAAAATACTGGCATTGAGTGATAAAATGCAGCAGCATTATGATGGGGTCATATTCAAATGGAAGCAGTAATGGATGGCCATGATACGCCGATGTAATGATGGAATAAGAGTATGAGAATCCTTAAAGGCTTTGGGCTACAAATGAAAGTTATTTCGGGAAAGTTTTTCTTAGAAAATTAACAGATTCCGCTGGTGAACAATGATGGAGCGTACTGAAAATGCACGAATTTTATTGTTGGTTGATTGTTTGACTTAGTGGCGGTTTTTATTCCACAAGCCTCATACGAGAAAAATCGCTGATACAAAGTCTGGACCCTGGCCTCTTCCTTAGATCCGGTCGCTCAGTGCGTGGACGGACCAGTCTCATGTCTGACTACCGGCATCTCGGGTTCGAATGACGTCCACGACGACGTTCATGGCCATGGATGTCAGTCTTGTCTTCCTCTGTTGTGCGGGGAGTAATAATAAGTTACAGCATCTCCCGACTAGCCACAGGTAGGCGGTTAAATGGGGGAGCAGGAGGTGCACGCTAGCAACTGCTTTCTCCGAAACTAGTTTATGCCAGCAAAACGTCGACTGGGTCACATGGAACAGTTGACGCACAATGCCCAACATGGGGTTAAGACAATTGAGTAGTAGTTCCTTTTATCCAACTTGTGGAGCTGAAGAAGCGAATTATTTCCTCCGTTCCATTAGGAGAGATTTCGGTTTTGTCTGTGAGAAAAACACTGACCAAAGTGCGGTGCCGCGGCTCGACATTCACCGACAAAGTGAATCAGAGTCTCTATGTCTTCTATCCTCGCAACTTCGACAGCGCTTGTTGTAGGGGATACCCATTCAAGACGTGTACTCTTACACTGGCCTTGACCCGTGGTGACCGCGACAGTGCTGGCTACCTCTGGGGTCCTATTCAGAAGGGCATTAATTCTTCGTGTATTGTAGAATAGAATATGTGTCTAGAAGAGATAGACGTGCTTAGTGCACTCCATTCATTATTCGCCAAACTTGTTCAATATTTATGTATTTTCCTCTTGAAGGCACCAAGTGGCACATAGACAACCACTGCGTAGGATCTGTCAGGGCGAAGAGTAGCCCCACGAGTTGGTCGGCCCGCTCGTTCCTCGGCTATACTCTTGTGACCCGCAATCGAGAACAAGTCGTCCAGCCGGCATTGTTCTACAATTTTTGATGAAATTTTCGTCGCATTTAACATTTAGTTTTATTTCGTTAATACATAATAACATTACACTCACCTCAAATTGAAACTTATTTAACCCTAGAAAAATAACATTACGTCAGATTGACGTGTTTGCTCACACAACAGTGTGCAAGTCTGCGAGTTCGGGTAACCACTCACTCTAGCTGTGCTTTCCCCAGTTATTTGTTGAACGTCGCTGTGAGTATCAGCATCCTGCCTCCAAACTAATACGGTAAGTTCAGCAATTTTCTAGAAGCTACTATGCATGTTTGTTGGGAATTGGCAGTGAACAAACTAAACCATCCGGTGCGGCAACACTTGATAAAAGGGCGAACTGCAGTATGTGTAAATAGAGGAAGAAGAGAATGACCAAAGTGTACTGTAGGATACACAAAAACCTATATGCGGTGAACATACGGTTAAAAAGTGCCATAATTGTGGAATTCTAATGTTCGAGCGGCATTTTAAGACAAAATTCAACACTCTAGCTGCCATAGATTTCTAGTTAGAGCCATTTGAAAAGTGCAAGTTTGGACCCTCTAGCTGCTTTAGATTATGAGATATTTACGTTTTTGTATTTGGCAGTCAGGGGTGACTTTTTCCTTCAAATTTTTCAGGCTTTTTGCAATATTTGGTTTGAAATCGATCGATTTTCTAATTTTTAGTGCAAAGTATAAACTGTATTTGGACGCAAAATTCGATACGCGTGTTTTTAAAGGGATGTGGAGGGTTGACTCCCCAGGAAGTTGGCACCTGAAGTTTTAAAAAAATGTTTGTTGCCTGCTTATTGGCAATAGTTACAAAATACTCGAAGAGGTGCGGCCATAGTTCTTGGTTTTTAATTATTTTTTTTTTAGGATTAGGTTTTTCAGTTCCACCTTCGTGCGCACCGTTTTATCTTGCAAATATCGTATAATTCCAATGCCTAAAATCGATGGAATGTAAAAATTCGCGAGTTCTCGACAATTTTTTTCTGAATTAAATTTTGAAGTGGCTGCCTGACGATACACACTTAAACCGATGCCAAATAATTCCACTTAATCAACTAAGTTCCGATCGGTCTCATATATCAAAAATCCCCATATAGGCTCAGAATTCGCAGGCGATGGTAATTTAGACTACCCCATTCACCCCGAAAAATGACGTCGTAAGTATGAAAATCTAATCAAATTTTAAATTATGCTCGTTTTGCACTACCAAACTAATCGAAATTTTGCAAATCTTCATAAATTTTAGTAGTATTGCATCAGCAACCTTAAGACAAGCTCAGAACTCATGGGTCTTACGTCATAAACACGAAAATTTGAAAATTTTTATATAATCGCTTTGACACTGAAGCGCTAATCGGGATTTTCAAAATCAGGACAAACGTGAATAGTTCTGGCTGTCAAAATTTCATCAGCTCGCATCAGCTGTTTAAAATTATCGTCCGATAAATTCTCAACCGGAGGATGAGTGCCGTTTAGCGTTTATCAACAGGATAAAGTTTAACCAGACATTGTGAAAACGGCCCATAATATCTCAATTTTATATACGAATAACTGATAAACTTAAACATTCCATCACAACCATGTATCAATTTCACGTTTCAATGGACATTCTACTCGTAGACCTCAATTTACTTCATCCACTACACGTAATACCCAATATCAGAATTTATGATCCTTCACCATTGACTCGCAAATAATATTAACTTGAATTTATGAGAGCCGAAACCATGCCTATTGCTACCCTTTCATGATGCATTGTGACGCATTTCAATAAAAGTCTTGTTCAACCCCATTTTTGCTTGCCGAAACGAAATGTAAACTACAAACAACTACAACAAGCAAATTTTCAAAAAATTACCCTCTGCGGGAGGTGTTAAATCCATCATTGTGGTAGCGAATTGTTATATGACCTTATCATAATAGGGGAGACGACACGGGCTGCTATTGCAATGCACCGGCCGTCATTTCATGCAAGAAGGGGTGCTTTTAACAGATCGAGGTAGATACCTGTCGACGCTCTTTTAACTCAATTTATATTCACCAAGGTATTCGAGAATATTTTGTAGGATTTTCGGTATTTTTACGGGCGAAAACCACATAAATTCTCGTGTTTTTATGAGCCCAGCGTGCAGAAATGGTTTAAATATTTTTTTTTTACTTTTATCTTTAAATTTCCTTAAATTTAAAATTTCTTCTGGATATCTGCATCTGAGAGTAAGAGCTAGTTTCCTGCGAAAATGAGAACCCATTTTTCCAAGAAGTAATGATGAGAGTTTCGAAAAATTGAAAGTCAATCCGTGGAATTAAATGGATGTGATGTGTGGGGGCAAAAACTCCTCTTCCATAGTCCTCCGCGTGGGCGCCCCCTGGAACGGCAGTGGTCACTGACCATTGCTAACCAACGTCAAGCCGCCAGTGATGGCGGTGCGATGATTTGGTTGAGATACCCCTGTGGTGTGGGGTGTGAAAAAAATACCACGGCCTTTCCCTTTGAGGGCCTGTCGTTAAAACCGACAATCAAAGGACAGGATGTGTATGCCAGCAACTTGCACTATCCGAAATCTTTATATGCTAACGAAACGTCAACTATGCCTCGGATAAGGACTGACTCAACGGTTACGACTTTTAGCTATCGTACAATGACAAAGATTGGATTCTGGAATGTGCGTACTCTCCTGGACAATGGATCAGAAGGTCCCCAGAACGCACGATTTCTTCAATTAGAGAGTGAATTTCTGAGGTACAAATTAAATATCTTAGGAGTTAGTGAGATAAGATGGTGGAACAGCGGAGAATTCATCTCTCCAACGGGCAGCACTGTAATGTTGCATTCCGGTAAAGCTACCGGTAGTCGTCGTGAGTCAGGTGTGGGGCTCCTTTTAACCAGAGCCGCGCGAAACTGTCTCTTATCCTGGGAACCGGTCTCTGACAGGGTCTTGACCGCCAGGTTCCCGACCAAAATGAGGAACATCTCAATAATACAATGTTATGCCCCTACTGAACCCGACAATGTCTTGGCAAAAGACTCCTTCTACGAAGAACTAAACGCCGTTCAGAGCAGAACACCTAATGCGAAAGTTGGCGCTGATAACTATGAGCTCAGACATGTGATGGGGAGACACGGTCTTGGTGATCGTAATGACAACGGTGAAAGATTTGTAGAGTTCTGCAACTTTCACAGTCTCTTCATCGGTGGTACTATGTTTGAGCATAAGGACCACCACAAAATCAGTTGGTCCTCTGTTGATCGGCGCAGAACACAAAATCAGATCGACCATTTTGCCATTAGTAAAAGATTCACGAGTTGCTTCCTGGACGTGCGAAACAAGAAGGGTGCCGATATTGGGATGGGAAGAGACCATTATCTTATGATCGCTAATGTTCGATTGCGTATTGCAGCCGTGCGCTGCCCCAGCGAAGAAAGATCCAGGCCCCGCAAATTCAACACCGCTCGACTAAAAAATCCAGCTGTCTTACAACAATATAATGACCATCTTGCGCAAAAAGCGGATGAGATAACTAGTCACCCAGATAGTGACATAAACGAAAACTGGGATGCCATAAAAAATGCGTACATTGATAGTGCAAATACCATCCTTGGCCCAAACCCGGATTGCCGGAATAAGCCCTGGATGTCCGACGCTTCATGGCAGCGGATTGTTGAAAGAAAGGAGCTGAAAGTTCGTTTGGCTGCAGCATCAGACGACAATCGAAGCAGCATCGAATTCCTTTACCGTCAGAAAGCTCGAGAAGTTCAGCGTAGTGTGCGACGCGATAAAAGAGTTTATGCCAATTCTCTTTTAGCGTCAGCAGAAGAAGCCGCTAGAAGTAACAACTTAAACGCCGTATACGGTGTCATCAAGGAGTTTACAGGTGGTCGTAACTCCTGCCAACATCCGGTGAAAGATAGTGATGGAAAGCTACTTATCTTGGAAGAAGATCAAATGAGGCGGTGGAAAGAACACTTCGCCGCGGTCTTGAACCGTGTAACCTCTGGTGAAGTTCCCCCTCATATAGATAATTTAGCTAACCATCAAAATGTGCGTATACGGTCCACTGCCCCGACTAAAGAGGAAATAGTCACTGCAATTATTGCACTAAAACGAGGAAAGGCCGCCGGACTTGACGGCATCCCTGCCGAACTTTATCAAGCAGCGCCAAGCGTAACTGCCGATTTGCTGCACCCACTTGTTGATAAAGCGTGGAATACAGAGACCTTTCCCACTGAGTGGAAGGAAGGTTTGATCATCAAACTTCCAAAGAAGGGTAGCCTCACAGACTGTAATAATTGGAGAGGCATTTGTGTGCTTCCTGCCGTTGCCAAGATAATAGCTAAAATCGTCCTGGAAAGACTAAAGGCCCACTTAGAAAGCACAATTGATGAAGAGCAGGCTGGCTTTCGATCTGGATTCTCCTGTGTCGATCACATTAACACCTTGCGAATCATCATCGAGCAATGCGCTAAATACGATTCTCCGCTTCACTTGCTTTTCATCGATTTCGAAAAGGCTTTCGATAGTGTGAACCGGGATTCTATATGGGCGGCCTTGCGCAGGAGAGGCATCCCTGAGAAGCTTGTGGCTATTATTAAGGCAACCTATGACGGCGCGAAATGTCGCGTTCTGCATAAAGGTAAGGTGTCGGGGGACTTTGAGATTCGCAGTGGAGTTCGGCAGGGGTGCATCCTCTCACCGATCCTATTCCTCATTGTGATCGGCGATGTGTTGCATGCAGCCCTATCCGGACTCGACAGAGGAATTCAATGGACTTTGACATCTTATCTACAACATCTTGACTATGCTGACGACATATGCCTACTCTCCCACAAAATCATGGATCTGTCCGCAATGGCGTTAGATCTCGAGAGGGAGGCAAGCAAGGTTGGGCTAAAGATTAATACCAACAAGACCAAGGTTCTTAGCCCGCCGTTGCGAAAAAGAAATCCGACACCTATTGCCATTAATATTAATGGGCAGCCTGTGGAGAAGGTGGACAACTTCGTCTACCTGGGTAGCATCGTTGCCGAAAATGGTGGTACGGAGCAGGACATCGCTCGTCGTATCAACCAGGCTAAACGCGCATACGGCATGCTGTCCAAAATCTGGCAGGGCAGTTATCTCAGCATCAAGACCAAGCTGGGCCTGTTTCGCTCCCTGGTACTATCAGTGCTTTTGTATGGGAGCAGTACATGGAAAGTTTCCGTAGGAGTTACCAGAAAGCTGCAAGTTTTCGTCAACACATGTCTTCGTCGAATTTTAAGAATTTTCTGGCCCGAAACAATATCAAATGAAGAACTAAGTCGGCGTACGGGTCAGATGCCAATCGACGAATTGATACGCAGGCGAAAATGGCAGTGGATAGGTCACACATTGCGGAAGAGTGATAACTGCATTGCTTTGCATGCCATGAAATGGAACCCCATTTCCAACCAAGGCCGACCAAGAGGGGGTCCTCGAATCACATGGCGTCGATCTCTGGCAAAGGAGTGTCAGGTATTGGGTAAGTCTTTTGGGGAGTTGCGCCCCATTGCCCAGAACAGAGTACGATGGCGCGCAGGAGTAGTTGACGCGCTATGCCCCGCTAGGGGTTAAGGCAAAGTAGTATATGACTTTTTTTCTTTTTCTGCAGATTAGTCCATAATCGACTACTTCAATAATAATACAGAATAAAGCCAGGCAGAGCTACAATAAATCCTAAACTTCTCCTGAAATCTCTTTTCTTCATGTTTAGCATCACATAATAAATTAGAATAGTCATTTCGAATACCATTAAAACTTGCACCACGTCTCTGCTAATCCACTATTAAACAATCCAATTGAATTCCGAAGATATAACTTGAGAATGTCGATAATTAGATTTGTCAACACACACTCCTGATGGTGTTCCTAGCATTGTGTGACTGTGTGCAGTCTGGCTAACCATCCCATCCAACTTCTAATTCAATTAAGAGCGACAGAAAGTTTCGGCTAAAATTCAAGAACATTGTTGTACGAGTAGGTCTAGGTACATAGTCAACTAATCGAAGTTGATTAAGGACAATGCAAGTGAATTCGTTTAGCCACTGAATATGCGGTTAAATTTCGAATCGGTTGTCATTTATTGAAATTCAATTATGTGGAAAGTGGCGAGATTTTTGTGTGGCAAACAAAGTGATTCTGAAATAATTGATGATTGGTACGATTTATCCATTTATTCACACAACGAATCCTTAACAGAGAGATGAACCTCTAGCACCCGAAAATATAATATTTCATCCTGGACCTATGATGGTGGTTTATTTCGGTCGTCCCATGTGTTCTCCCATAGTGTATTCCCAAATTAAAATTGATAGAATTCGTTTTGGTAGTGTATTTCCACTCCCCAATTGTCCATTCCCTCTATTCAAATTCCTCTGTGTTCTAGCCATAAATCTTCAACGATAAAATGAGAATTTCATATTAGCAACAGGATACAACTAAGCATGCATGTTCATGATATAAACAACTTCCTTCTTCCGCTACTTGTCCCTGGGTTAGGGAATTATGGTACCCGGCAATGGTATGCACCCCGAAACTTGTAACCAAAAATTCGGATTTAATCCATCCCTTAAAGAGTAGCGTGTATCAAGCATTGCCCTCTACCCCGCAATAATTCTTTTCAATCAAATATTTGGCACCGAAATTCAGGACATGTACTTCACACTAAATTCATTTGGGAAATTCAATTTATTTTCATGAGTGCTTTTCTAACAGGCAAATACAGCGATCAGAAACCAAGTCGGGAGCCCTGGGGACGATGTGACGGGATGAAAAGCGGTACGAAGAAGAAAGCTCTGAGGACATCATACCTCGCAACATTTCTTTCCCCACTTTACTACTCTCTATCTTTCTCTCTCTGTCGGATTCCATTCAGATTTATCGGGACTATTTTTGGAAAAGACAGGATATTATATCCGAGCACAGGAACGTCAACCGATTTCGACCGAAACGGAAACGTTAATCGGAAGTGGAATCTCCTCTTGCATATCTAATGAGGACATTTAATTTTGCTAGTCCTTCTCGAGAAAATGTTTGCAATAGTGTGCGACGCTCAACATCAGCAGAAAACCCTGAGAAATGATTTCTATCATGTCGACAGCTGTAATGAACGTTGACTGAACGGGAACCGAATGGATCTGAATCAATTGAGGGACGGTGTTGGGTGGAGGCAATGGGTTTGACAAGGTTTTAGTGTCCTGTTCAGCTGAACGACCATAAGGTTTAAAGTTTATAGATTTAAATCCGATGGTCCCTTGATGGGATTTTCATTTTAGATTGATGAGCGAGTATTGTTTCTACTTTTGTGCAAGACGAAAAAAGACTATTTGACATTATTTACTATACCTATGCATCTAAAGTCAGCATGAATGTAGGATGTCAACGAAAACGGAAAAAATGATACGTGATTCGAATTAGTCCATTTGGGAGATATTGACTGTAAAGAAATTTTAATAATTGAGCGGAGTTATCATACAAAGCAAGTTAAAGTCGACATACACGACAAGCATTTTGGACACGAGCGTGTATTGAACCACGTCAAAGTCAATTGAAAAAAATCTCCTCATTTACACTATTCTAGTGATTTTGACTTGGTTCAATGCATGCTCGAGACAAATATACTTCTCATGTATGTCGACCTTTACATTAACACATGCTGTTTACGGAGTATTGTATCCCGTAGGGACATTAAATATTCCTGAAGCGCATGGTAGCCGGGAGGTCTCCATCACCACTCTTCGATACTAGAATCTAGAGTTCATGGGTTCATTTCTCCGTCGTGTTAATAAAATAAAAATAAAATTACATCTGGGTTATTATTAGAACTTGTTATATACTAGTAACAGACGGCTATACGGGTAGGAGGTATATGCTAGCAACTGTACCATCCTAAATTTGTATATGTACACAAGAAACGCCAGCAAGGTATTTCTATATAGAAATTGACGCGGCCATGTACCACTGGAGGGGTTAAACAAAATTAGAAGTCATCATCATCATCGTGGCGCGAAAGCCCGACGCCGGGCCTTGCCCGCCTGGTTCGTTGCCCTCCAATTATCTTGGTCACGTGGCCGCGTCCTCCAATCTTGGAAACCCGGTAGTTGAGCGGCGTCCGCATTTACTGAGCTCTCCCAACGAGCTGTCGGTCGTTCTCGCTCGACCCGTCGCGTCGTCCGTTCATTATTCTCTTTGGCATGCGCTCATCGTCCATAGTAGTAGTAGTACGTTAAATATCTGAAACCAAAAGAGGGCTAATTGGCACCTTCTGAACACCTCAGGGGATGGTGGAAAATCTATTGTGATTATACGGTTTCTTATTTCTAGGTGCATGTCGTAAAAACAAAACCCTTATGAACTCGGTCAACTGTAGGCTAGTGAATGAGATGATGCTAACTCGTCTCGAGGCCTTGGTCCAAATTATTTATTATTTTTTTAGTTTGTTGGTTCGTTAGTTCGTTAGTTTGTTAATTCGTTCGTTTATTTGGCACTTCCCGTGTTCTGATCTTAACCAAATTTGGTATGTTCATTGTGTGGCAAATCGGGAACCACAATTTTGATCATCGAATATATTATATTTTGTTGTGTTCAAACCTCAGTTACTCGCCTAAGTCTCAAAAATCGCTCCTCCAGACATTTCCTGTGGTTCGATTTCAACGAAATTTTGTACGTAGCCTGTTTTATAATCAGAACCACTCGGGGATATTTTAGTCCTGCTGATGTGCGTCACGACAAAAGGACTCTCTCTTCTTGAAATGACACAGAAACCAAACCTAGTAAATATGGGTATCTAATGATTCGGGGTGGCAAGGCAAACGCATTAGAGTACTGTTGACCGTATTTTGAGTAATTTGGTCAGGAGTCAGGACTGATGCCATTATAAGTCTTTTGCTGAAGAGAAAATTATATTCTTGGCATTGAAGTGATATCTTGGCAATATGGGTGTCATATATGACTGAGAGTCATGAGGCGAATGTGCTATACTACTGTTAAAGGCATTTTGGGTCCTTTGGAGCGGAAAAAAGGTCATTTTGGGCTTTGAAGTGATATTTAGGCAAGATGGGTTTCATATGACTGAAAGTGTTGAGGCAAATACACTAGACTACTTTTGAAGGCATTTGGAGTCCTTTGGTGGGGAAGAAAGGACTTTCTTGGGAATGAAAAGTTGGCAAAATGGGTATCATATGACGGGGGTGATGTGGCGAATGTATCAAATTACTACTGATTTTTGAGTCCTTTGGTCAGGAAAACGACAACTTTTTGGGCATGAATTGAAACAAAACCAAAACCTAGCAAACATCGGTTATCGATGGGGTGTTGATAGCAACCATTTCGACGTAAAGGACATATAGAATATAAACGACATAACGAACGTAAAGGACTTAATGTCTTTGAAGACAACTCAAAGTTATGTCAAATGCACATTTACTTAAGCATGTGTTCCTAAAGAATTAGTTCTTTGGGCACAACATTTTACAAAGTAAGTCATAGACAACTTGAAAGCAAGTGGATCAAAATGAAAATATTTTTGCTTGGAATGGTGCTACTATAAAGTGCCAATGAACATCGGTTTTTCGTGTCATTATTAAAGCGCCGAAGATTGAAACTGTGTTTCACTAGATTCAGCATGACTGACTGCGATCTCATAGCTACCGAGCGCGTCAACAAATCAAGCCACTCTTGATGAGTAGTATATCCGGTCCTTCGGTGTGAGTTCCAGAATTTTCTTCCATATTTTTTTCGTTCTTTCAATATGTAGACCTGTTTCTATAGAGCTTATCGAATCCTTCTTATATAGGTATAAATACTTATTCATATTATGTTTATTTTCCATTCTTGCAATCTTTTTCCGCTCTTAATGTACTTCTTCTAATTAAACTTTCTTAACATATAAATTATCCCGGCAACTTAAGCAAGTAAATCCAAAAATAAATATTCGCTTGGAAATGCATTATTTTCATTTATACGAGTACTTTTCGGTCTACGAAAGGACCCGCTTTCGTAGACCAAAAAGGGCTTCTTTTAGTATATCGTTTTCATGGTTCCTTTTTATTGCCAAATAAACTTATAGTGTGCATTGCATATGAAACCTACATACACAGTTGGTCGAATGCTCAAGGTTCACTTCAGAGTTCGCAGAGAGTGTCTTAGTTCAGCACAACACAATTGTTTAGTTGCTTCCCAATGAGTGCTTTTATGGTACAGACAACAAATTTTAAGGTTTTCAAGTCTTGCCTAATATGCATTACAGAACCTGATAAAGTCATTGGTTACTAGCATTGTAATACATATTGTCAAATCTTTGTACAGAGGCAGTAGCCCGTATGGCGCAACTGTTCGCATGTTCGGCTATGTGTACTGCGTTATGCGGGATTTATTTGTCAGACTATGAGCCCACTCGGCTGTTGAGTTGTTGAGACGCGGTTAGTAGCCGTGAGGTCTCGGTCTCCACGCTACGATGCTGCATTCTCGAGAAACAGGAGTTCGATCCCCGGCGGGGGAACTCCCACAAGCTTATCAGTAAAAGAAATGACGCACAGTGTCGCCAAAGAGGATTGATAATTCTACCAGAGTTATCACTCCATATAACTTTCCCCTCTGCCAGGAGATTTGAATGTATTGACAAATTGTATAGACTTCACAAGAAAGCTACTGATTTGTATGTATTGATTCTCTTGTGTATCTATACTGTGTAGTTTATACTATGTTTATACAATTTGTCAATACATACAAATCTCCTGGTAGAGGCGAAACTTCTATGGAGTGATAACTCTTGGTCTCGCGAAATGTATGAAAAAGTGGACAAAAATCAATATCTCGAGAATGGGTGAACCGATTTGAATGAAATTTGGTACAAATATTAAGTATTCGTAGTTTGTTATCTTATTTACATGTAAATTTCTGATTTAATGACGTATTTCCGAGATAAAGTCAATATTGTGCCGAATATTAGAAGTAAGAGTGTATTTAATTTTATATCTTGAAAGCGGGTAAACCGATTATAATGAAACTTGGTACTAATAATAAACAGTTGATTGTTTTGGCTATGAATTAATTTCAACTTGATCAGATGATGGAATGAGGGACACAGTAGGCTTAATTAAATTACCTTGGAAGCGGAACAAATCCGATTTCTGTGAAACTTAGTACGCATATAAAACCCTCACCGAACTTGCTGTTCATTTACTTTTTAAATTTCAACTTGCTACTATTACGAATTTTGAATATTCCCTAAAGTCCTGCACATTTATGGGAGTTATTATGCAGAATTTGCCCCATAAAAGTAAAATTTCACTCAAAAGAGAATTGTAGGGCTGGTGAATATTACTATAAGTGTTTACCTTATAGATATTATCAATCAACTGGAACTTTTCACATTGTTTATTATGCTTGCTTCAATTGCATCTTAGAATTAATTTACTTTTCTTTAATTTATTTAATTATGAAAATCATTATTTTTTTTGCCCTAGGCTGTAAGTATGGCAAACATGTATTCAAAAAATACTATATTGGCCAAATGTTTACTGGAATTATGACCTTTTGTGTGACTAGGAATATACATGAAAATCGTGATTTTAAAATTGATTTTTTTTTCGAAAAATGATAATAACGCCTAAAACGGCAGCTAAAACCAGGCAGGCAGTGTTTTAAATAAAAGTATGTGTACGAGTATGTGTCTTGAAGAAACTGCTGAGCTTCCGAAACATTTTGCATTAGTGTTCTTTTCATTCTTTGGAATTATTTTCATTTTTGGAGTTTATTATTATAATATATTATTATTATTTTTTTTTCTGGTTTTATTATAACCCTAGAAGATATTCTATCAAAATATTATCAGATTTGGTGTAATTTCGCTATGGTTGTTACTTTTTGGATGTCTTTAAATAAAATAATTGTCTTATTGTATGTGACTTTATCCACCAAAAAGCTAATAACGTCCAAGATGGCAGCTAAAGGCAAACTAACCCTAATGAAAGTATACATATGTACTTTACTGAAACTCTCAACTACCCATAACATTTTTGGATGTTTCTTTTAATTCCTACTTAAAGTTAATTTTTCGAATTAATTTAATTTTGTTATTTATTTATTTATTACTTTTAACTTTTTTACTCAACTTATTTTATATAAATCTGAAAGCCTAGTATGCAGTGTATTAGAAAAATATAACTTTGGGTATCTTGCGCGTGGCCGTGGTTGTTCGGTCACCCCTCTACGATACCAATCTAGAGTTCGGAGATCAAATCTCGGCGCTATCAAAAACTGCCTGAGTACTAATAGAACTCACACAGTGCTCCCAGGAGTACGAAGACGGCGTGGATAGGAGATGCACGCAACTGTATTTCCGAAAAGTAGATATGCTATCGAAACGTTAACAAGGCATAGAAATACTAGAGATGTTGACGCGCCCATGCCCCTGGAGGGGTTAAAGCAATTAACATTAACTCCTAGCGCGTGCATAGGAACCGACAGGCATATCGCAATTCACACATCACGGATAGGATGCGCATACTGGTAATTACATCGTCCGAAATTTATACACTATCCAAACGTCAACACTCAGTTCTTGAGTTCTTGAGACAAGAGGTGCAGACGCGCCCAAGCCTCTGGAGGGTCAAGACAATTAACAACATCTGTTGAGTTAAGTATCCATTTTGGGTTAACGTGTAAACAGTGTAACCAATGTTTTTCTAAATGCTCCTAGCCCTACTACTCTCTACCAAATGCACTAAGGGTACCGAAAATTACAATAAAATCGAAAATAATGTGAGATAAGCCTTCGTGACAAAACATTTTTGGCAAATTAATTCCCCATTGTTTAAAAAAATGCGAAGTTACCTTCTAGGAAATCTAATATATCCCTATTTTCATCTGCACCAGTATGAAAGTTATCCAGGCTGCCAAGACCTACAACTAATAATAAATCCCCTTTCGACAATTTAATAAAGTCCTCTGCCGTGAAAAAGATTCAAGAATATTCCAAATTGCAAAATATATATTCTCTTTATTCGCACCAACTTTATTTTCCGCATTGGTACGTGCCTGTCGACTCATCCTTCTTATGAACAATTTCGTTCTTGAATTCCGGACGACCCCGAAAACTTCTTTTCCACCCCAACAGCATGCCAGCGTGAAAATGAAACAACAATGCACAGACGCGCGCCCCCTTCAATTTAACTGATTTATTAAGAAGATGGATTTTCGGCCAAAATTTCTTGGTCTGACTGAAAATCAGGATACCCAGGCAGGCGAGTCGACAACTACGAGCCATAGATAAGAAGAAGGACAAAGCACAGACTCTGTCTTATATAGATACAAAGTGTTTCGGTTCTGGAATAGTATTTTTGTTTTGCCGAAAGACGAGACGAGCTCCAGACGATTGTAATACAACGTATGGTCAGATATTCTTGTATTCCAAACACGTAAACTTTTCCTTCTATAATTACAGCGAACGTGAGGGTAAGGATTATATTGAACATAAGTAACCAGCACGCGTTCTGCATTTGTGGTGATAAAAGCCCCAGCTTTTTATTGCAATCTTTTCTGTTCCCTTTCTCTTTTTTTATGAAAAATTATCTTAATATATTCTGTAAAGTAAAGGAAATTCGGTCGAACTTATGATAAGTTGTAATGGTTTTGTGTGGTGTTAGGCGGGCCGTACTATATATCAGGTATAATAATTTTCAGATTTCAAATGCGACAAGTCGAAATTTCGTGAGTAGACTGAAAACAGAGTTCCGTCGGTTTGGTATTTGTTAATGTTACAAGAATTTATTGGCGATGAACCTGATGGTTTGTAACACCTTCCTTGTGTTACATTATGTTGTGTTGATACATACTTCATTATGTTATATCCATCTGGTATCATTCGAAATTTGCAGTAGGCTGCTTTCCTGGCACAAGAGTTTTCGGAAAAATAAACCTACCGTAAGGTGTCAACCTAGTCTTGGCTGTAGACATGATACAAAAAGTAGCGATGGTCGTTGGTATTTTTGGTCCTATCCAAACAATAAATACACGTGATTGATATGCAATCAGCCGTCACTGTCTGCTGTCACTTAAAGCAGCCAGGTATCAAAATTGTCATTTATGTCCGTTTTGGCTCGTTCCATACATATTAGGGACGGTAAACGACATATGTAAATGGACGTAACCTTGCAAAGTACGATAGAGAGATGACGTTCAGTTCGAATGTTAGTGGGGCCCATACTTTCAATTTAAGAAATGGAGCCGGATTGGAATCCGCGGCAGAGTGGCTGTGTTGGGGAGAAAATGAAAGATTTGAGCCCTTTTTTTAAATTTCTCCTTATAATTTCTAAACTGTACCTCGGATCAAAAACTTTGTCGAATGTAAATTTAAAGAGTGTAGAACTCTGCGTCAAATTCACTGCTTAAAGTCAAATTTTGGTTCAATAATAGAGTCAAAATTGATCGTCAAAAAATATCAATTTTAAGGCTTGGGAAGAAAATTACACTTTACCACTTTTAAAGCTCATAGATCTTTGAAACGGATGCTGCGAATGGAAAAAGTCACATCAAATTAAAGTTGAAGATAATTCGATTTCCAGGCTAGCGTGCTAAATACTTTTCAAGTCGGCCCGTTTTTAATGTAGTGGTGAGCAAAAATGCAGAAATGCTTGTTTAACGATTTCAGCCTTAAATCTCGGTAAGTATAGTAGCCGAATTTTTGTTGTAGTCTCAATTTATAGATAATTAAATCTTGTTTAAAAGTCTTTGCTTGATAGCTTAGATTATAGCATACTAATGCTTTTTAGGGTTTTGTGAAAAAAAAAACAAAACCCTTATGAAATAAGTCAAATGTCCACCTGTTCAGAGAATATTGCAAAATTTGGCGGAAATTTGAAGGCTTGCTACAATTTGCGGCTTAAAATAAAATGGACACGCTGAAAAAAAGCCGTTCTAGGCAGGCTTCGAAACAACGACCCCTCGATCGGTAAGACTTGCTCTCTACCCATTGATCGACGCCAATCGCTCCATTTTGCGGAAAATTATGCAAATATGATAAGGCCTACAATGAATGTATTGCACACACAAATGGAAATTGTATGAACAGCGTATTTTCAATTTGACGTCATTTCATAACGCGATGGGATGTTTACACATAGAACTGGAGTTCGGAAAGACTAACTCGGATTTCATTTAATGTAATAAGTATTAAGAGTTCAACGAATGAATGCCTTTGTGGTTTCGTATTACTGACATCATCCCATACATAGTTATTTCCAATTATATTTATTATTATTGGAAACAACTACAACTATATTCACAGTACCATTCACATTGAAGTTTCCAAGTTCTAACCCAAAACACATTTATTATTCAAGAAATATCTCCTTGCAAACATTTCATAAACACTCCCTCGGAAAAACTGCTGAATAATTCCTTATTCTTGGTACACTCCTTCCCTGAGAAGAGTTCATTAAATAGACTGCTGTATTTACTCTAGGAATTACGAGGTAAGTGACATGAAATCAATTTCACTGCATGGTTTGTTAAATTGAATGCTGACTTAGCAAATGTTGACTTTGATGAGTTTTGACTTGTGTATGGATACATGTTGGAGAAGGACGGATATTAGCAATGTTCCACCCCTATTTAATTGTAGTTAAATACAGGGTTTGAGCAAAAGCTGAGTGGGCATTTTTTACCTCTGATTAAATATGGAAGGAGGCGAAAATATGAATATCTGAAAGTTTGTCTTTTAGAAAGAATAATTCAAAACAGGGGTTCACTGAGCTCTCCTTTCTTAAGAAATTGTGGGGGAAGGAGAACTGAGGTGTAATAACCATCACTATTTTGTTGAGAAAATTAATGGGGCAGCCACAACGTGTTCCTTCGATGTACTATATTAGTATCGGTATCGATTCCAACATCCACGATGAGGCCCGGCGTAAATTGGCTCGCACGTTGGGCATGTACAGCAAGGCACTGTACCGAACGTTTCCGTAAAACGAAGAAATAAATGCACTAGCGAAAGTTGGAATGCACCGGAAAATTTTTTTCTATTAACTTTGACATGGTTCGATGCATGCTCGCGATCAAAATGCATACCGTGGGTGCCGAGGTTAAGAAATGTCAACGAGGTAACGTTCCTGATGTGATTTATTCCAATACTTCTTCGAAATACGAGTGAAATGCTGAACTCATCCATGCCTCCAGTGGGTATGATTCTAAATAATAAATAAAATAAATAACTGGCGGAACAGTCCAATTTGAACCACGGCCTCGAGATGAGTTAGCATCATCTCATTTTCTAGATTGTGACGGTTTTTGTGCAGAGGTATGTGATCAGCAACACGCTCAACCGAGTTATTTACCCCATAATAGGTACTCATTTAACAGCTGAGTGGGCTCATAGTCCGACACGTAAATCCCCGGAATCGAACCGGGGCCCAGTGCGTTGAAGGCGAACGTGCTAACCGTTGCGCCATCCGGACTATATATGTATGATTCTATGTCATAGTATTTCGGTGAATGCAAACTCAAGATATGAGAAAGGGCTATCATTTACTACACTTGACGAGGTAGCTGAAGCAGACGACCATATATATATTCTATTATGGAGGCCAACATGATAAACAGAATCTCAGTGATCTAAGCTATCAGCAACTCGTATTTGTAAGGGTCGCTGTAAAACTGTAAAAACAAATACAAGATGCTGCGCGCTGCCATTCCCTGTGTACATACCACCACGCACGAATCGTCTTTGTAAAGAGTATATTCTCATAAAGTCTCTTTCATCATGTTTTTTTTAACTGTTGTTACAGGTATAAAAGTAGTTGGGAGCTTAGAAGAAGTCTCTCGACTGCGTGTGGGTGTGAATATCCCAAGACCGCTATTTCAAGGAGATACTGCCCCTTGCAGATGATCGTTCAGCTGGAAGAGTGGTTGTGGGAACGCGTGTAGCTATAGGAAGACGGTCCTGAAATGCTATGTAGTTTTGAAGCCACTCTAGTCATATCTACTTCGAAAACGTGACAGACGTCGATTATGGAGCCGACTTTCAGCTTCCCGAAGAAGATTATGTGACTGAGTGCAAAAGTCTCTTGCGCGAGCTATGCTCGCTCAGCGCTTAAGGGATCACAACACTCAGTATCGTACAAACAAGAACGCCCGTTTCGCTCACTCTGGGTTAAATAGTCTCTTGTGTGGGCTCCGCACGCTACGCTCGCTTTTCGTTTATAAAGGATCGCAAATTTTCACTATCGTACAAACATGAATGGTGGTCCTGGGTGCAAAGTCCCTTGTGTGGGCTCTGCTCTTCAGGGCGCAACTCTTAGTATCGCGCAAACAGTAACGCTGGACGATATTTTATGGACGTCAGTCTTGTTAAATCACTACCACCAAAAAGAGCAAAACTTAATTGAAATGATTGTATTCCTTCCAAAAACATTAACATCCAGATTCAAATAAAAATATCATCGACAAATTTTCGATAAATAATTGGAACACTTGGATTATTCACTGGGCCAACATCATAAATAACTTTGGAAAAAATCACACATACCTGATTGGATGTCAGTTACCCTCACAAGCAACAAATTTCCTGGGCTTATAAGTAAAGTACATAGTCATTTGAAGATTTTCTTTCTGGTCGTGTTTCGCCAATCAAAAACTGATAAGCAACCAAGGCAGTAACTATCTTATTTATTTTATTCTATTCTATAAGCTATGCATGGATATCGCTTTCACATCGAAATAAGGCATGCCAAAAAAAAAAAAAACCAAATCCGAAGCGTATATACCCTAGACTTGTACAGACCTAGTGGTGACACCAAAAGTAAATAATTGGCAACGACCATGCATTAAAAGTGAGTTTCCTATATAGCCAGTTTATAGGGGAGGTTGGCACTCATTCAGGGAGATCTTGACCATTCTCAAAATGAATTAACTAACCCATTCTGCAAATATTTGTTGAATTTTTCAAGTCGCTAGCTTCATTCCATCGAAAGTTATTGCTTATTTGAAGTCTCACTTGTAGGGGAGGTAAGGGTTCCTTGGGTCGGATCTTACCCATCATTGCCACCAACCAATTAGATCACCCTACAAACATACAAACAAATTTTAAGTCTCTAGCTTCACTCTATCGACAGATATCGCTTATTTGAAGTTTCGTTTGTAGGGGAAGTAGGGGTTTCGCTGGTCGGACTTTACGCATTTTCAATATTAGCCGACTGGATCCTACTACAAACATTTGGGCAAAATTTCAAGTCGCTAGCCTTATTTTGTCGTAAGCTATCGCTTGTTTTAAGTGTCATCTCTAGGGGAGGTAGGGGTTCCTTAGGTCGGATCTAACCCGTCTTCAATGCCAACTAACTCAATCTCACTTCAAACATTTGACAAAAATTTCAAGCTACTGGCTTCATTGTATCAAAAGTAATCGCTTATTCGAAGTTTCATTTGAAGGGGAGGTAGGGGTTCCTTGGGTCGGATCTTGCCCATTTTCAGTGCTAACTAATAAGACCTAACTACCAACATTCTACCAAATTTTCAACTTGCTAGTGTCATTCTATCGAAAATTATCGTAATTAAAATAATATTTAATTTTTTGAATTTTGTAGGGGAGGTAGGGGTTCCTTTGATCTGATTATGCCCAACTTCCCAAAACCTAAGCAGCTTCTCACTCCAGGGTTACATGCCAAAAATCAGATGTCTACGTCAATTGGTTCAAGAGTTAAGGACAAAAAACCTGAAAAGTAGGGTAGTACGGGGCTCTTTGTAAGAAAATTACCGTTAGTTTTCAACTGATCGATTTTATTTTTCCAGGGGAGTATAAGATTACCATCACGAGCAATCTACCAAAGCTAGAGGTTTTCATGTTTATTTAATCGGGAGTTATAAATACATTTAATTATTTTACATATGTAGGGGAGGTAGGCGTTGTCTTGGCCTGATCATGCCCATTTTCAATACCAACCAACTAGATCATACTTCCAACATCTAGTCAAAATTTCAAGGCTCTAGCTTCATTCTATCGAAAGTTATCGTGCGAACGGACAGACAGACGGACAGACGGACAGACAGACAGACAGACATGGCTTAATCGAATCAGGAGGTGACCCTGATCATTTATATATACATTGCTATACCTCCGGAGCCTCCTTTAAGGTGTTACATATTTCCGTCGTGACAAAAACAATATACCCTATACTAAAAGTCTAGGGTATTAAAACAAAATGAAAATAGTTATGCAGCGTCCATGGTAGAAATGCCAAATTGACAATAGTATGTGTTGCCGCACTTCCACCCAGAGTAAGTATATGGAGTATAGGGAGTCTCGAGATTCCAAGTCTCCGTCTTTCAGTCGCCGAGTATTGAAGACTTCAGTTTCCCCGTGTGAGCAGTGCCTTACTGTTTGCGCGATACTAAGAGTTGTGATCCCTGAAGCGCGGAGCCCATACAAGGGACTTCGCACCCAGAGCGAGCATGCATGTTTGTGCGATAGTGAAGGTTTGTGATCCTTTATAAGCGCAGGGCGAGCGGAGCCCACACAAGAGACTATTGCACCCAGAGTGAGCGAAGCGAGCGTTCATGTTTTAACGATACTGAATGTTGTGATCCCTTATATGCACAAGGGACTGCTGATTCACAACCCGCACAAAGTGTGAATGGACAATTTCGGCTGGGAATGAGCTGCTCTCGCGGTGTACCTAAAAAGTTGGGTCCTATGTGGCTCGCTTAACTCGCTCCATACATTATAGTGCTCTTTTCCTCCTAGCATATCTATCTGCATCCACGATTTTTTTCCCTTTTTTTTTGTCCATGAACATTTTTGGTTTCAAATCCAAATAACGTATACGAAGGAAAGCGAAAAAAGCCATTATACCCACCTTGGTTTTTAAACGAAATAGAACATTGAGTCTGAAACAAAAGTGGTCATACGTGGCCATTTTCGGTTTCAACCGAAATTGTCCATTACTGGCTAATCTGCAAATGGCTTATTTCATGGTGCTCCAATTTACTAATGAAAAACTCAAGAGTACTGATTCTTCAAAATACTTGTATGTACATGTAAACATGTTGTCAACTGAAACGCAGTATTCAAGGCAAATCATCTGATTTAAAAAGGACCGTCTAACATTGTCACATTTGCAGCTGTTCTCCTTTATGTCACTTCAATGATGTATTGATTTGACCCATGCCATTTATTTTTACTACTGATGAATATCGACTTTTTATTGTGCGTGTTCTGAATGATGAAATATTTCCGTATTTTCACTTGACGTTCACTTTCACAGCCCCCAGTCCCAAATCTGACCAAGACGAATATCGAAGACGAACATTGACAGCGTCTAGTCATTCTTTCGCTTTTATCCCAGTCACGTTTCGGGGTCCTGAATAAATAAAACGACATGTACTGATGGGTTCCTTTGAATGCTGTCATTAGAGTACATTTCATTTGAAAACTGCTCCAGTTTTATTGTATATCCCCGTACATGTTATCTTATGTAGACATCAGCGAATAGAATAGAGTTTGGAGATTTTCAATTGACATTCGGACGTACTCTCGAATATAAATTTTATGTTCTTTGCTTTTTCGGATTGAAAGTTAGAAAGAAAGATTCATTGTGAATTTTATTTTGATGATTAATTTTGATAGATACTTCCATGAGTTGTTGGCAGAGATTTTGCTATGCAATCGTGGTCACATTTATTTATACAAAGCAACAACAAAGAGAAATTGGAATAATATGCAAACAATCCTTCAAGTTATATTATATCAAAATGAAATTTCATTCAGGTGTTTTTGGGAAGTTCATAATTACTTAACAAAACTAAAATTAAAATGAAATATCGTAAAACAAATGAAATATGAAGTGCCCACAATATGAACAATTTTCTAAATAAGACGGTACCTTCTCGTCTTTGTTTTTATAAGTCATAAAACTGAGGCGAGTAAACAACAAAATTAACCTGGCAGGAGGTAAGGGTCGAAACGTACGTCACACAGTGGTGCAATAGCGGATAAAAGTAGAAAATCGAAGTGTCCTGTCGAGGGTTAATTTTTATTCTCGACTAGTTGGGAAATAAAGTTCCAATTTGAATTTTCCATATTTTCTTTTGTTTTTAGGGTGAAACTACCCGGTAAAGTAAGTAAAGGAAAAAGCTGCTTTTTGTGGGCAATTTTCGTTATGTAATATTATTATGTAGCTTTATATCACAGCTACTTTAATGATGAGTGATTAATATATATTATGTCGGCATATCATAGTAACAGTTTGTAATAACAAGCGCCTTATAACAACAACAAAAAATGACTTTAAATCAACTCACTGAAAGAAAAACTTGAAGTAGGATTACAAACCAAGCATCAACACGGTTAAGCGGAAATTAAGCTAGATTAGATTAGATTAGATGGAGGGCAGTTGGCCCAGAGGGCCAACAAGCACTGTGACCCTAAATCGAACTAAAATATACCTGGAATTAAATCCCCGAAGCTTCATCTGCATAGTTTTGCATAATAAGAAGTTGTGGTCATTTAAGTGAGGAATGTTCAGTTAAAAATTTTTAAAAATTAAAACATAACCGAGCACGCAACCTAGAACAAATGAAATCCAATCTTCTAGGAATGAAAATGGTCGTAATGGGAGTTTGTTCTTGCACTTGTTGCACATTTTTTCAGGCAAATTTGGAAGCTTTTTCGTTGTTTAAGTGTAATTGCTAATGCATTTGTTCATTAGGATTAAATAGAACTAACTGTCATTCGATGATATTACGATAAAGATATTTTGTGATTAAGCATGCCATTTTCTTCAATAAGTTTTGAGTTTAATGTTTATATAGCAGTTTTAAGATGATTCCTAATGTATTTGGTAATTCTGAATCAAATGAAACTAGCGGAGAGATGATACCATCATTATCTCAACAGATATTGGTTTTTCTTTTTTCTTTGTAACTATTAAATAAGCTATTTTGGCTAATAAGTTCAAAATTCGAAACTTAATAATGGTTTAAGGGTTACTCCTAATGTAATTATTTATTCTAAATGTTGTTCTGAATGAAATAGATCTGAGCTTAATACGATTATTAATTATAATGCCTTTTTTTTAATATTTAAATGATTCTTTTCTTCGATAAGTTTGAGATTCAAAGCTTTTATTGTAGTTTTTGGGTGTTCCCTTATGTATTTTATCATTCTCAATCTAATGAGATATTATCTGTCATGTTAAAGATAATTCCTAATGTACGTATTTAAATAAAAATAAATAACTGGCGCAACAATCCAGTTTTGGAACCCCGGGCTCGAGATGAGTTAGCATCATCATTCTCAATATTTTTGGTTTTCTCTGTCGACGAAGCCATTCCGGTCTCGCAGCGCTTTATGTCACACCTCCTTAATAGTGTTTTTCAGTGCTTTCCAAAAGTCGTGTACACCCGCATTGCCGATATTTTGTAGCATTGGCGCTAGTTTTTTCTCGAGGGCGGCTCTATATGCCTGCGCCGTGGCATTGCTCCAGAGTTTGTCGACTGCAAACGTTTGGAACGGCATATTCTCGATTGGTGCACCGAAGAAATTTTACACCATTGATGGTCAAAATCGCGATTGCTCCTCGAAATGATAGGGTGCCTATCACACTGGAAGCCCATCTCTTGTATATGAGGGCGTGGTCAATTTGGTTGACGGTGTGTGCATCTGGATATTTCCAGGTTTATTTATGAATGCTTTTTTATGGGAAGCACGTTGAGCTCCCGACAAGATTTCAGCTGCATGCGAAGTCGATTAGTCGGTGCCCGTTATCATTATGCTTCGTTTTCACGTGAGCAGTGAGCGAAAGGCTGAACAATGAAAAATTGCATTGAAAAGTACCAAAAAAAAAAAATACTTTTCTGCTCTTCCATAACCAACACGAATTCACGAGCATTTGAGTCATTCCCATCACTTGTGGGAACGGCTCAAATGCTCGTGAATTCATATGGCATTACATTCTTCGTGGAAGCTAAATGTATATCTTCCTGTGGTTCCCCCATGATTCAACAATAGAAGGTTACGCAAAGAAGTGTGCAACTTTTTCGCTCTCTCTGCGCATGACGTCCCAGTTTCACTTTTTGAAAGCTTTCAATGAATTTGATATGAAATCGCATACTTTTTGAAAGAAAATTCGCTTAAAAATCTACAGCTTTAATCCGATTTTCATGAAATTTTTAAAATTGAACCTCCAGGACTAGGGGAAGGTTAATTTTTACACAAGATTTAAAAAAAACACCCTCATCCCCCTTCCCACCCTTAAAAGAAAATCTGCGAATTTATCTACAGTTTTATTCCGATCTTGATGAAATTTTGTTTACGAGACCTTTAAGGCAAGGGTAGGGTGTATGTATACATCCGATTTTGGGAAACCACCTCCAACCCCCTTCTCACCCTTAAAAGTAAATCTGCAAGTGTATTTACAGTTTAATTCAGGTCTTGATAAAACTTTTTCTATTAGACCTTCAAAGCTAGAGAAAAGGTGGCTAGTCTACATAGGATTTCGCAAAACCGCCCCAATCCCCCTTCTCACCCTTAAAAGAAAATTTGCAATTTATTTTTCGGGTGAGAAGGGGGATAGCAGTGATTGAATGTGTAAATCATTTGTAAACATTAACCTTCCCCTAGCCTTGGTCTAATATACAAACTTTCATCAAAATCGAAATAAAACTGCAGATGAATTTGCAGATTTCCTTTATGGGATGAGAAGGCGATTGGCGGAGTTCCGAAATCTAATGTGGACTGTCAGCTTCCCCTTGGTTTGAAGGTCTAATTTACAAAATTTCAATCGAAATAAAACTGTACATATATTTGCTAATTTCTTGTTAGTGGAAAAGGAATGGGGGTGGTTTTCTGAAATCATATGTATATCCCGTAGTCTTGGAGTTCCGATATACAATGTTTCATCAAAATCTAAATAAAATTGTTCATAAATTTACAAATTTTCTTTTAAGGGTGAGAAGTGAGATGAGGGTGGATTTTCGAAATCCTATGTAGACTATAACGTTCCCCTATACTTGGAGGTCTAATATACAAAATTTCACCAAGATCGGAATAAAAGTATAGAAAAATTCGCAGATTTTAAGGGTGGGAAGGGATATGAGGGTGTTTTTTTTTTTAAATCTTAGGTGAACATTAACCTTCCCCTAATCTTAGGGGTCCAATATACAAAATTTCGTCATGATAAGAATAAAACAGTATTTAAGAATGTAAGTTTATTTTAAGGTGGGCTGGTAAGGGGGATGGGGGTGGATTTTCAAAATGCCCTACAAACAGTAACCTTCCCCTTGTTTTGGAGGTCCAAAATTAAAAATTTCATCAAAATCGAAATAAAACTGTCGATTTGAAAGCAATTTTTCTTTCAAAAACCATGAAATCTCGTACAAAATGCACGCGCGCATATGAAAAATTGAAACTGTGACGTCATGAGCTTTTTCTCTCATTCGGTGCCTGAATAACGGACCTGCGCGTTGCGTAACCTTCTATTCTTGAATCATGTGGTTCCCCGATGCAGAATTGTGACGTCGTTTGTTAGAAGTGAAACGAACAGTGTTTTCAGACGGGCGTAAGCGAAGTTTTAGTGGCGGTGTGCACATTGATGAGCCAAAGGATAATTCGAGTCTTAATGCAAATCGCACTTAACCTTTCATTGGTAGGTTTGAAGTCGATCACGTGTTGTTTATTCACAATGATCGCAACTCCAAACTCTCGCGCCCCAGATGGTTTTCCACTTTGGAAGATTTCTTGTGAATTCATGTCTTTGATCTCGCTACCAAGCTATTAAGTTTTCTGGGCGGCGATGGTGGTTAGTTTGTACCGTCCGACCTGTTCTAGGAGGACTTTGACAGCCCCCGGTTTGTATAGGAATCATACATGCCAGGATCCGAAAAAATAGTCCGTTAAATGTTTCCATTGATCTCCCCAATCCGACAGATTTTCCCCAGATTTCTTGGGATGAAGTATTTTTTATAAAAGGATGAATTGTCGGCCTATCGATCAACCCTGTCCAGAGATAGTTTCGGGGATAGCTGCTTCAGGTGGTTTATAACGTGCCGCGTAATTCATTCCACCCTAATGCTTTCTTTGTGTAAATAATTGTGACCATGACTGTATATAAATAAAAATTCCGAGGATATTAAAACGAAAAATTCAGTAATATTCTCTCTTTCAATGGGGCTCAGTTTATTTGCGAATATTCCCTTTTCTTTAGAATAATTTTATGTAAATGACCAAATTAAATTGTTTGCCCGTAAAGCCCACAAAGTGGGTATACATGGGCTTCAGCTCATCCGATGCAATTTCATTTATTTGAAAACTGAAATTTTTCATTTTTTAATTCATTAAATTTCACCTTTTGAATGAAAGGATTAATGAAATGCAAACTGTAAAAAATAAGGGATAAAAAAATATTTTTAATTCAGCCAGCTCCCCAATGAAGAATAAAAATTTACATTTTCCACATGCTTCTGTGGGTATTTCAGAAGCACATGTATGCGGACATTTTTTTTGTATATAACACCCAGTTAAATGTGATACTTTTCCCACAGGTTTCCAATGAGGAGTGACATTTTATTTTTGGTTAAATTTACATGATTTTCGTATTTATCTTTTGCGAATAGCCGGGTTTTAAATTGTGGGAAATCTTGATGGATGTTTTTTTTTTATTCTGGAATCTTTTTTTTGGAGGATACTTTCTAGCAAAAGTTTACAGAAAGCAACTGATGGACTGCATTCTGAGTAGACTAGACAGGAAGTGACATTTAAATATCAAAGGCTAATATTAAAAAAAAAACTTTATATAAGGAAAAATATGGAAACTGTAAAAAATAATTAGGGCCGTTTTCTCAATGTCCACTTAAACCTTATCCTGAGGATAAACGCTAAACGGCATTCATCTTAAGATTAAGAATTTATCGGACAATAATTCCAAACAGCTGATACGGACTGCTGAAATTTTGACAGCTAGAATTGTCTACGTTTGCACATTCAAATGAGACAGTAAAACTGGTCACAAGGAACAGAGTTCTGGTTATACATTCAAAGGAAACGGATCTGAAACCAACTCAGCCGCAAAAGAATGCGGAGAGGTGGCACACGTAGAATTGAATTGAACAGGCGGCCGAATTCCGCCAAGAAAATCAGTTGAATTTCTACTACATACCCTGCGCTGTGGACTACTTTAACATATTTTGAGCGTTGCATGCGCTAAAGTTAAAGTTAGTGTCCCAGATAGCTAACTGGCAGTTTAACCAGACATTGAGAAAACGGGCCTTAAGCTGGTAAATGTTGAAAATGTTAAATGGGCACTCTGTCTTTAACCGTTACAGAGGTTAGCGCCCTTACTCAATGGGCCCATCACATTGACAGCCAGTTTTATAACATTCACCACCAAACAAACACAAGCGCAAATCTTCCTGATGGTCCATACTAGACAATGACGAGAAGATGTAAAACGCTCTCCTCGGCAAGACTTTCATATCTGAGGCGCCAAATTTTATCGACGCCTTATTCACCCTAAATATAAAATACAAGTGGCCTGAAAATTTGAAAAATTAAACGATGATGGATCATAGTAGGTTTTTAACTATCTAAAGCGGAAATTTATTCTATATACAATTCTAGCACCGGATTTTCTCATACAAAACTTCCCAATTTAAAGGTAAATATCCTCTAAGCGGTTATGAATTCGCGGAAAAGGACTTCAGATTCGTCCATTTCAGACCAAATTCGATTGAAACCCAACATTAAAATTTGTCGCCTCAGAAATGAAAGTAGCCCCCTCTCCACTTCATCCGTATTTTTAGATGTCTTGCAATAGTCATTATGAGCAAGACGGAGCCTACATACGATCACACCAATGGGGCAGTGCTCTATGATAGTTTTCACCACCCTACCAATGTGCCTCCTATTCAGTGACAGAAGAGGTAGAGCGACCAAAATCAGATCTTTACCAATTTATTGTCGTTCTTTGGCAAGTGCTACCGTTGATCGATCTAATATATACCGGTATACTGGGGCTGACCGGTAGCGCAGTGTGTAGAGGCATCAGTCTCATGTTTGACTACCGGCGTTTCGGGTTCGAATCCTATCCGAAGGTCGTGGCCATGGATGTGGGAGGAGGTGCATGCTGGCAACTGCATTCTTCTAAACGAGTTTCTGCCAACAAAACGTCAATTCAACCACATGGAGCAGTTGACGCCCTATGCCCCACAAGGGGTTATGGCAATTGAGAGATACTGTGAATTGAATGCCCCCATATTCTTCAGTGTAAATGAGTACCGCTGTACAACTACCGCATATCGCGTATAGCGCTGGGCACCTTAATCCATTACTTGTTCTTAATGTTTTTTAAGGTTGCTAATTTAGGATCAGGGTGTTTTGGCTCAAAAATTCACAACCCAAAGCTGATCTAGCCGGGATATGTGTCACCAAGCCAAAAGTTTTCTGATAAGAAATATTTTTGTTGCAGTGACGGCGGCTGGTCAAAACCGTGGTTCGCAATAATGTTATCTTGGGTCATCAAAGTTGTGCTCACTAAATTGTAAACATCAAGTTGCGTCATCAAATTGCAATGTTAAATTGGGTCGTCAAAATTGTTACCGCCGGGACGAATCAATTTTGTAATTTCCATTTCCAGCTTTCAATCGAGCGAGTGCAATCATCCTTACACCTTTCCATTATATTAATTAAGCTCCTCGAGCATAGCAAAATTTATGCAGACCTCCTGTCAAAATACATATCCATGCCAAAATAAATTTAATATTTTCCACCCATTTAACTTACTAATACCGCACAAAGTTGCAACGTATAATGGAAAGCGGAAAATTCAACATGAAAACGTTTAAATCCGTTTAGCCTGCAGATACGCTTTTCATGCAGGAAGCTTGAAAATTGAGTGCACTTTAGTAAAATCCTCTTAAATTCATAGCAGTCCTCCGTGTGCTATTCTACGTTTCAGGACCGAAACAACAAAAGAAATGAACATTGTACGGTGAGCACACAGTAAACAGCTTTCGGGCTTCAATGTAAATTTTGTTCTCGTCAAGTAGGAGTATTACTCTTGCAGTGGGTCATGTTTTTTAAACATTATGTTTTTAAGTTACTGCAATATTTTGACATATGTATGAACAAAACTACAACGACTTCAATGGGCAGGGCATGTACAAAGAATGGACGACGATCGCATGCCTAAGAGAGTAATGAATGCAGAACGAGTCGACGGAGCGAGACTGCGAGGACGACCGAGATCTCGTTGGGAGAGCTCAGTAGGTGTGGACGCCGCGCAGGTGCTGGGCTCCCAAAATTGGAGGACGCGGTCACGTGACCGAGATAATTGGAGGACAATGATCCAGGCGGCCAAGGCCCGACGTCGGGCTGTCGCGCCACGATGATGATGATGATGATGAACAAAATATAGAAGAATGGCTTAATTTGATTAATTTTCTAAGATTTTGTTATGATTCAGGAAGCAAATTCATTTTACAAAGCCCCCATTTGTGAAGATTTATATCGTTTCCCCTAATGATGAATTGTTGATTTTGTGGGAATCATGTTAACCAAGTTATTAGGGAAATATTATGAGTTGAAATATTCAGCGAAAAACATTTTATTGGTTTGAGAAAAATTAGGTACACTGACCCAACCTTTAACGTAACCAGCCCATTCCCAAAAAAGCTTTAATTCTATTCAGAAGAAAAATCCTTCCTCATCATTTGATCCAATCTCTCCATTGCTCAAAGACATCGTATCAGTTCACACTCTCGAAATACGAAAACAACTAAACATGTTTTTCTTATCTATTCTTTTATAAATCATGTTCGTAAACAATTCTTTTGTTCACCTTCAAATACCTGTGCAAACATTTCCCGAATATCCTTGGATGTATAGTATGGCTTTACACAATTTTCCAGGAAACTAAATCCTTTGTGAAGACACCCGTAAAGATCGTGGAGTATTTTTCAAGCTCCCCATATAATACTCGATGGAAACGTTAAACACTGGAAATAAATCCCGTTCTCTTTTATCCTATCCTTTTTTCCATGACAACAACCAGAGAGGAAAAGAAGCCGTCCTGTCCCGTGTCCCGGATACATAGAAGAGGATAAAATCGATTTGTTCTTTGGTTTGTTGATTTTCCATTTCTCGGAAAGCCTTTGCGTATGAAGGAAAAGAGGCTTACGGAAAGTTTGAATTAAATTGATGAATAGTGGTATTTGCGTAAAGGGGGTAATTCTTTCCGTCAATCATATGTTTGAGTGAAAAGGTATTTTTCATGTAAATAATTTTTCAACAATCGTTCGGGCAGTTCTTGGGAGCACGTAATTGGGGAATAAAGCACCAAATTAGCACTTTATCTACTACGTTTATATCGCGGGACTATCTTCGAGGTTTAACTAAATCGATCTAACTCATGACGATGTAAACGTATCGGTTTAGTTAGTTTAGGTACTAACACTTTTAGCTCCACTTGCGATGCGAAGTTGGTCTGAAAAATTGGGACTAGACTGTGTTGCTGTCTCCGCTACTGGTGTTGTTGGTGATAATTCCACTTTATATGTTATATAAATAACTTATACTTTTCTGAAATTCTGCATTCGCTTCATCCTTTGTTTGTAGCGGTATAAACGCGCTTTTATTAAAATGTTGACATTTTCCAAACCAAAGTCATTATTAGTACCTCTCCGTATGGTCGATATAAACACACCACGAACAAGTACTAATACTAAGACGATTTAGTTAAATCGCCTTTCAGTTCCACGATATAAACGTGGCCATTTATTACTATATTATACGCTTATAAGTTGATATATGCGGTTTAAAAATTGGAGGTGCTAACGTGACGCCAAGCTGGCACCCCCATAAAAAATAACCAGTTTTGATGATTCGGTTGGAGCACTAAATTTTTGAGTGAAGCATCTAATTAGCAACAAATTAGCACCTAATTTCGCGTAATGTCATACCACGATTTTATTCTGTGGGGTAGAGGAGGGCTGGGGGTCAGCTTAACAAACATAAAATCCGATATTCTAGCTATCGTAATTTTCGAGTTGTAGCCATTTTAGAAAGTGTAAAATTCGACCCACTAACTGTCCTAGTTTCCGAGTTATAGCCATTTTTGCAAAATGGAGAAGACGGGTGTTGCCCTAAAATGTTTAAGGTTTGTTGCAGTTTGTGATTTAAAATCGAAATTTGTATTTTTGGGGTAAGGTATTTTAACGGAAAATTTATTCATAAAGCCATTTGAAAAAGTGTAAAATTCGAATCTCTAGCTGCAGTAATTTTTGAGCTATAACCGTTTTTGCAAAATAAATTCGACGGGTGACTTTGCCTTGAAACTTTCAAGGTTTCTTGCAGTTTCTTTGTTTCTTTGTTTCTTCGAGATTAAAATTTATATTTATGGGGATAGGGGGACAACAAAGAAAATAAATGGAAAAACACTTGTCACGAGCCAAAATGTTTTTTTTAATTTGCGGCTTTGAGAACTCTAAAAGATAGAAAAGTAGAAGAGAATTTAGTGATCTTAATTTTTATCATTTGTTCCATTGCCTTTTTTTTGCTACGGAGAACGGCTTTCAAGATACTCGTATGTGCGACTAATTCCCCCACCCCCCCTCCCTTGCAACACCTCGAAGATTCGAGAACCTTTAGTATGTCTACCTCCTAACTATTGCAAACATAACTCCTTGATCCATTTTTGTGGTACAGTCATTTATATTTAGAAACCCTTATTGACTAAAGTAATAGGTGATGCGCTCGAGAAGGGAACAAGCAATTATTAAGCATCTCTTTGGAATCTGATATTTCGTGAACAAATGCTGATGCTGTAATTTTGTTTTTGCTTTGGAAAGGGTAGAGGAAGGGTAAACTGAGTCCCCCTTTTTCGACATTATAATAGTAGAATGACCAATCCTACTATCATATAAACTGACGCATTTTCTTCGTATGGTCTAATTATTTATTTATTAAAAAAAAACAAGGACGTTTATTAAAAAAGAGAATTCATTATTATTGTTGTCTTCCACTTACCCTTAAATTTCTGAAGCATTTTTCAGAATCCAATAAAAAAAATCTCAGTAAAACAAAGCTTTAAGTTCTTATTCTCATTCAATCGCCGCAGCAACGATAACAGTTTTCTTAGTGTTTCAAAGGACTTCTCAAGTTTTCCCAACTAAATCAATCCGCCAAAAAAGAGCAGAATAACCCCTTGGACATAATTTGAAAACTATCAGTAAAGTACATTGCTCAAATTTGAAAACTCCACTTTACGACCCAAAAGTTTAAGAAACTTGGCAGACAAACTATTCCGCAGACACCTTAGCTACACTCCCGAAACGTACGTATATATCCTGAACTCGAAAACAAGATATTTAAGTGTCCCCCTCCGCCGATAACTTCCAAAACAAGCAGGAGATGCCTTCACGGTCCGAATGGAACGAAGAAAGTCATTAAATGGTGTGCAAAGAACAGTGCTAATGGCGTGACCGTATCGAATTCGTGGGGTGAAACTTTCAAAAATGTCGGATTTAGAATTTCAACTGCTCACAATTAATGGCATTTTAATCTGGCAATTAATTTACTTGTTTTCGCGTACGAATCGTTTCTTGGGAAGGATTATTGGAATTTTTTGTGAAACGTTCTTACCAAAGTTTCGATTTTGGTGGAAATCTGTTTTCAATATATTAAATATGCTTTGCAAGGATAATACGAATACGAGTAAGTTACCGGATTAAAATCTTCAAGAAAATATATTAGATTCTTGTATTGTTTTTAATTGCGTTAATTAAAAATTGAGTATGTAGTAAAGTTGATGTACCTGATGTTATTTACAGATACAGTGGTGGGACGTCATTACAGCAAATCCAACTCAATATTCGATATAAGCTTCAACAAGTCAAATGGTTCTTCCTGTTTCACATCTTCTTCCTGAAATGCCATCAAAGAACTTTTACTACTTTTTCTTCTCTACGAGTCAATGAAGGGTCGACTCAACTGGTTAAAACCACCAGCAATCTGGTAAAATTCTATGTGGGTGACTCACTAGATGGTCCGGATGTTACCCAAAAAGGTAGAATGAAACCATAAAATCAGCCTTTTTAGATGCGAAATTGAAGCCATAAAAAAACAGACACTGTCAGAACATTCTCCAAGTTTATCAGGGGGCTTCTGTGGTAATAGTAATAGAAATGTCTACATATGTATATTAGGTCAGTGGGTTGATACGTCTAATAGGAAAGGTACGTAATAACGCAATAAATGAAGCGAGGATTTTCTGACGATCTGTGGATTAAAGATATTTTGTTCGAATAATTTACAAAGAATTAATCTTTTTACTTGAGGGAAAATAATGCGTCCCGAATGTTTACATAAAGGTAGGTAAAATAGATCGATTTTTCCGGATTAAACTTCTAAATTATCAGTAAGCGCACGCGCGCACAGCAAACTTTTTAGTTCGCAGAAAAACTAAATGGTTTAATCAGAAAATGAAACCGGAATATAGAGGGCTACGCCCGCAATCCGAGGGTTTTGTAGTGTCCCATGCCAATAGGAGATGAACTGTCCTACTTTTGGAGATGCTTAACCATTCATGTTAAGACAATATTGCAAATTGTAAGTTTGCATAAAAAATATTGAAAATAAATTGTTTGAATAATTATAGAGAATAGAGTCAGCGACGAGCATACACCCCTTCCCCCTCCTCCCACCTCTCCTACCAATCATTACCCTTTTGAAAATGGTTAACTCCAATTCGCTCTACGGAAAACAATATGCAATTATGTTGTACTCGTAGTACTAGTATGTAATACAAGAGACCTGTTATGTGCATTTTTTGTATGGATGATATCAAAATGACCAAATCTAAATGAATGTACTACTATTAAATATCACGTGATTATTACGAAATTTGGAGATATTATTGCACATGGTGTTGATTATCGTCGGCCATCAATATTTTCGACCTCAGATGAGTTTGAGAAATGCAGGGGTGTGCTAACTGTAACTATAGATATGTACTAAAATATTATTAACCTATTTTGAGAAGCTATCAAAATTCCATAATTTTTTTGTTTTCTGTGCTGGTTGAAAGCCTTCTTCCTGTATGTTTTCATATTTCTAAGTGTAACGGTCTCGAAATGGTAAGGGGGGTGGGACAAATTACAATATGATCTCATATTTTCCCCTCTGCCTCGTTTCCCCTTTCTTCGAATTTGATGAAGTCGCCAAAAATGGAATGTACTCTGTAGTACCTTTCTCATGATACCCCACTTGCCTATATCAGATGAAAAAAATGTTGACATTAATTTCGCCTCTATGGGAACCTCCCTTAAGGCAGCAACCCACCTACCTTCCCCCTTAAACTTCTCTCCCCTACCACTCCTATACCACCAATCTCCACCCTTTCAGAAGTGGTTAACTCCAATTCACTTTACGAAAAACAATAAACAATATTCAAGTGTGCAGTACTAGTATGTAACCGGTTATGTGCATTTTTTGTATGAATGGCATCAAAATCTCAAAATTTAAATGAATGTATTTTACTATTATTAAATATTATGTGATTGTTATGAAACTTGGAGGTACTATTGCCTATGATGTTGGTTATCATTAGCCATCAATACTTTTGACCTCGGGTGTGCGTTAGGGGTGCAGGGGTGTGCTAACTGCAACTATGGAGATGTACTATTATTAACCTTTTCTGATAAAATTTCGAAATTTTAGAAATCTAGGTTTTCTACGCTAGTAAAATGGCGCTTTTCTGTAAATTTTCATATTTCTAAGTATAACGGTCTCGAAATGCAAGGGGGGGAGGGACAAACTCGGATGACATATTTTCCCCTCTCCCTCTTTTCCCGTTTCTTCAAATTTGAAAAAAAATCCAGAAATGGAATGTACTCGACGGTACCTTTCTTATGACACCCCATTTGCCTGTACCAAACGAAAAAAAAATTTCGACCTTCATTTCCCCTCTATGGGGACCTCCCCTTAAAGTTGACCTATTACGACGATTCGCTTTCTCCGGCGAATTATAGTAATTCTACACATTCCTACAAAATTTCATATATGTAGCTTCAGCCGTTCGTGAGATATTCCATGGACAGACGGACAGACAGACATTTGACCGATTTCATAAGGGTTTTGTATTTACTACAAAACCCTAAAAAGAACACACGGCGGTTTATGAAGCCGCGCACACAGCAAACGGAACTATTTATTGTAGTAATCGCTGTGTGCGTGGTCTCATAAAACACCGTGTGTTCTATTTTTCTGACTAAAGTATTTAGTTTTTCTGCGAACTACAATAAAAAGTCTGCCGTTGGCACGAGCGCTAAACTGATGTTGAGTATCTACACTGCATGCAAATACATCGGTACATGGATATGTCCTACGGCTACCCAATGCGTGGAACGTGGTTTGTCGAATTTTATCCAGTATAATTAACGATACTGGGATCTTGATAAAACTTACGTCGATATCTTCGACAAAACACGTTCCACGCATTCGGTAGCCATAGAACATATTCATTCATGTACCGATGTATTTGCATGCAGTGTAGATACTCAACAGCTTCATTTATTGCGTTATTACGTACCTTTCCTATTAGAAGTAGACATTTCCATGTACCGATGTAGCTGCATAGGCGGCTTTCACACGGAACGCACGGTACACGAAATTCTGGCGGAAAGCAGTAGTCGCGAGCGAGTTTGCTACACCAGCGCAATTTTAAATTAATCGTCGCACATATTATACAAAGCTCGCCCGCCACTGGTACTTTCTGCTAGAATCTCGCGTATCGTGCGTTCCGTGTGTTCAGTTTTACCTTTGTTGTAATTTTGTTGCATGTCTAAGTTGATCTTAATTCTATTTTGTATGTTGTCCAAATGTTTTGCGAAGACTTTATATTTGCTACATTTAGTAAAAAATGTGATCCGATTTTTTATTTTTTGGATCTTAGTTTCATTATTCAACATGTCAGTTACCAGTTGTATTGTTTATTTATCGCATTTTGTTTCAATCGTGAAACTATGTTGTTGATTGCCGTATCGGTTTTATTTCGTCACTGATTATTCTTTAGTCAATTAATTTAATGAATCTCCCACAATTTTTCAGCTTTTCCGATACTTTACATCGACGGAATTGGCGGAATTGTGTGATTGAAGGATCTTCCATATGAAATGAATCTAAGGAATGACGGAAGCTAATCCTTGATAAATACATGACGAACTTACTTCATTAGGAAGGGGTTATGAGCGTCGCTTAAGAGAAAATCTTCCCAACCCATGAGCACATATGAACCAATTCACGACATTTGTCAGATTCATACGGTAAAGAAATAAAAATCTATCATATTCACCTGTAATTCTGATGTATTCATTTATTCCCATGCCAATTTCCGTACAGAGTAACATCTGTCCAACATGTTTCATTGATTGGTAAAAACAAGAAAATATGATGATGTGTGTGATACTCAGTACCATTCAGCATTCAAATTCATATTCGATATTACGAACCTTCATGTTCCAAACATTGACATGAATATTAGAAATCCTAGACATACTCATATCATGAGGTCTGGCGCCCAGTCCTTCGCTCAAACAAATATGTATGTTTACAGGATTTACTTTTAGTCCAGTACTTGCGTGTCAATTAAGACTGGATTCAGGAAAAACATAGAAGTTTCTATTTTCTTAATTTTTATTTATGTATTTTGGGGCGCTGAATCCGAATTTCAACTTCGCCACCTGGAAAAGGTGATCCGCAAAACTGCCAGAAACTGTTCGAAGAATGCTGTTTTTTTCACTCCTTTCCCTATAACTTTGAAAATACTAACTTTTGAAGTAGACCAAAAAAGTAAACCATAATACATCGAATTCCTTACAAAAAAAACTTCTATTTGGTTTTTTTCGTCAGATGGATGGTGCTAAAAGGCGTTCAAATTTAACGACAATTGCGAAATGGTCAAAAACAGTTTTTAGCTTATAACTGAAATACCATTCGAAAATTAACACACTGAGGCACTTTCCGCGGAATTTGCAAACTTTTAAATTTGATGAACCTTGTAAAATCTGCATTTATTATTTTGAACTTAGGGGAAATCTCAAGAGCATCACCATCAGGAATCTTAAGATCGTCTTCATAGATGGCTTCAACCAGTCAAAGCACGCAAGCCAAACGGATTGATTCAAAACACGCATGCAGCTAGCAAATAAGATATGTTTCCTGGTGTGCAAGTATTGCTTCGATTTCATAAACGAAGCTCTGCTATGACATGTACAAGGAATAGCTGCGAGACCTGAACCCTGATCCAAACTCCAATCACTTTACCTCCGAAAATATGCTGAACCTATTCAAGCGGAAGTTTTTCCGGTGAATATTCGGAGCAGTTTATGGCCGAAATGGATTGATCACGCGATACAACCATCAGTTGTTAAACCTTTACGACAAGGCAAATACATTATCGAGAATTGTCAAACGGCAACAATTGCAACGGACGGGCGCCAACAGCACAAGGACAGCTGATCACCTAACTGGGTTCTGAAAGAAAATGGCAACATTATCTAGGCTAAGAGGCAGACCTAGAGCTCGACGAGTGGCTCAGCTTATGCGTGTGTCGAACAACAGCTAGGTTTCCGAAATTGGAGGACGCAGTTATTGTACTGAGATAATTAGAGGAAAGCGATTTAGGCGACCAATGACCAACGACGGGCATTAGATGAAGGCATACTCTTTTCTTTACATCTTTCTTTTGACATGGATATGTCTTATAGCTGGGGGTCATCCTAAAAATCTGTCCGTCACACGAAATGTCTGTTTTTCTACTCGGGGGTCAGAAGAGGAAACAAGCCCATTGAAAATTTTTCTTTTCTGGTTGTGCATGTCGTTTGAGTGAAGTGGTCATTGTGCATGGCTGTTGCTTGTAGATCCGCGCGGGCGGCGCGCTTGCGGGGATCATGTGTGTACATGTTGGGATGTTGATTTGATAGCGATAAAGGTTGACGTTGTGGACGGCAAGAAATAACATAGTGTACGGGTGAATGGGCGGACTTTCAATGACCTTCAATTTCCGCCAATTCTCATGCATCATTTAATAAAATAGCCCGTGTTGTACTATCTGAATCACTAGGGTCCCAGAAAAGGTAGCAAGTAGTCAGTTCGACTAATATTTGGACATGCGCAGACGCAATTTGAGAGAGTGTACATAGTTCCCGCCCCCCGAAGATGAGCGAGAGCGGATGAAGTTCATTCGAGCCAAATCGGGTGATCCAGCGACTGTGTTTGTGCATTTGCAATGGCGGCGATTTGAGGTCTGACTGGTCCACAATGTGGGCCCCCACCACACGTGCAATAAACAAATAGAACAAAATGACGGATTTATACTAGGCGAGTTAGAATCTCTCAAGCCTCGAAATAAAGAAATATTCGTCGGATGTTATATGTTATGATGTACATTCAGAGGTCTGCAGAAGATCAAATGCCCCCCTTCCGCAAAAATTCCAAAATGTTCAAAATGGCTTGAATCCAAACAAATAAAATAGCGCGCGTTGTACTACATATCTGAATCAATAGGCTCCCAGAAAAAGTAGCAAGTAGCCAGTTCGACTAACATTTGAACCCCCACCACACGTGCAATAAACGTATCATAAAACAAAATGGCGGATTCGTACTGCGCGGTTAAAATCTCCCAAGCCCCGAAATAGAGAAATATTCGTCGCAGGATGTTATAGTTCCGGGCAGCTCATCGTGACATGATGTACATTCAGAGGTCTGCAGAAGATCAAATGCCCCCCCCCCCCTTCTGCAAAAATTCCAAAATTTTTCTTGTGCATTCTCTTTGTGCGTGTGTTGGAATGTTTTGTTTACTTTTGTTAGTTTCCCTTTCTGTTTGCCGGACACAATCGCATAGAGTCGCACGCGTTACTTGAGAAACGGATTGTGTGTGCCGGACACGGACTATTGATTAAAGGGGCGGGATGAGACGGATACTGTGGGAGCGATTTTGCACTAGATACACAAACACAATACACGTCCGATTGGGAAAAGATGGTGGGAAGCGTGATTGCGATTAGCAGAAACGTACTCAGAGAAATGTCGATAGCCTGCAGTCTGCAAACTGTACCGAACGGGTAGATAGAACACGCGATGCAAACGAAAACGAAACGATCCCGCGAGAGAAAGGAGCCCAAGCGGACAGGACAAAGCAAAGCAGAATTTATGACAAGTATCTACACTGCCACCAGATACATCGGTACATGGATATGTCTTATGCCTACCGAAAGCGTGGGACGTGTTTTTTCGAATGATTTCATCCAGTATAACTATACTGGGATCTATACAAAACTTACGTCGATATCTTCAACACAACAGGTTCCACGCAGTCGGTAGTCATAGACATATCCATGTTCCGATGTATCTGCATGCAGTGTAGATACTTTGTATCTTTTTCGTTCTAGTTTCACCGGACGAGCACAGAAGGAAGGGATCTATCTCTACCGTTACTACCGCATTTTCGAAGTAACAAGCAAAAACTGAAAAAAGGAATTTTTCGAGCAGTTTCGGGTAGTTTTCGCGAAACGTATCACATTTTCGAAGTTGAAATTCGGGATCAGTGCACTAAAATATATAAACCGAAACTGAGAAAAGAACTTCAATATTTTGTTCTTCGTCAAATCCCGGTTTTCCTGGACTATTAGCTCGTTACCTTTCCAATATTCGTATATGTTTTAGCACGCGCATATGAAAGATAATCCCCCGATGAGTAACTGCAGAATAACTTCGTCAGGATGAAAATTTATTTGTATACAGAAAATGTTAGCTGAACCAGAAAAGAGGATAAAATGAAACCACCTACTCCAAATACTCGTACATATTGGTCTCAGATAAAAGATACTGCTAGTGGGAATAAATCTATCCAAAGCCGTGTACGGGTATGACGTGTTGATGAATAAGTCGAACGTGTTATGAATATTTTTCATCGACGGACGCCCAAAATGAGTTTGCGAGAGAGTTTGTTCAGTGTCGATTGGGAAATTGAGAAAATTGAGTTGGTTGTTAGTCTGCAAAATAGGAAAAATGATTGGACTGTTGGGGTTTAGAAAAACGAAGTCAACGCGTGAATACCCTACACCTGCATTAGACCTACTGATAATAATTTGTGATTTTAGATTTACAACAGCATTGTTATCATATGGGAGGCCCTACCCTCAAAGCACTGTAAGGAAAAACATGAGATCCGGCGACCTATCACAGTTGCTAACAAAGAGTTCTACGCGGTGCTGCTTATACCCAATAAAATCGAAACTAATCCACAAAAACAATAAGTTAGCTAAGTTGTGCGCGAAACATACGATACGTTTGAAAGAAAAATCCTACGGAAGATATTTGATGGAAGGCGAATCCGAATCAACCATGAGCTGTACGAATTGTCTACACCTCGAAATTCGTCAAGTTTCCGAAACTACAATGGGCTGGCTATGCCAAACGACTCAATTGACAAAAACTGCACGGGAATTCTATAATTTCTCAGTAAAAAAACCAGCCCGAAGCGTATATACCCTAGACTTATGCAGACGTAGTGGTGCTACCAAAAGTACCAATTGGCAACGACCATATGCATTAAAAGTCAGTTTCTTATAGGGCCAGTTTATAGGAGAGGTTTGCCATCATTCAGAAGGATCTTGATCATACTCAAAATCAACTAACTAACACACACTACAAATATTTGTCGAATATTTCAAGTCGCCAGCTTCATTCTATCGAAAGTTATCGTTTATTTGAAGTCTCACCTGTAGGGGAGGTAGAGGTTTCCTTTGTCGGATCTTGTGCATTTTCAATAACAACCAATTAGATCCTAGTACAAACATTTGACCAAAATTCCAAGTCACTAGCTTCATTTTAGCGAAAGTCATCTCTTATTTTAAGTTTCATTTGTAAGGGAGCTAGGGGTTCCTTGGCCCATCTTTAACACCACGGGTCCATTCTTGATGGAAATAACAATTAGCGTATCTCTTGCAATTGAAAAAATGGACTAACTTAAAAAGTCCACGTTTTAAAATGGACATATACTTGCGTTCAAAATCCAAATTGATCTCGGTCCGAGTCAAAATCCATAGTGTGTGGGGTTCACTGCGAACTAATTTGGATATTCGACTCGCCCAAACTCCACGAGCCAGAACCCGACTGCCGCGACACTTGTACGCGAAATCCAAACGGAGTCACAAATTATGTTACATTTCCTGTTGTCACTGTTGAATAGCAAGAATGAAATCATTTTTGCATGTTGACGGCCACCAAGGTATTCATGTAAAACTTTTTCAATTCAACTGACGCGCAGTGCGTCAAATGCATGGAGAAGTGGTCAAAAATCAGTATCTTAAGAACGTCTCAACCGATTTTGTTAAAATTAGGCACGAAAGGTAAGCTTTACATAATCTTCGAACCACATAAATTTGATTAAGATATAGAATGTACTACCTTTTGTACTGAAGAAGGGTGTAAGTTGCTCCCGAAATATATATATACGAGTACAATATAAATAAAACTTGTAGTTTGGAAAAGCTGCGCCTTCTTTGATTTAGTTGACAACTAGAAACGTCGGACACCACCTAATATGTTCTTGGAAGTAGTTAAAGTTCAAAGTTTTATTGGCTCAGGTAATAACAAATTATGTGTATTCTCTGTAGAAATAGTGACAACTTTTCAAAGAAATTAATTCTGGTGGTGAAACTAGTGTAATAGGCAAAAATGTGCAATTTGAGTCCAAAAATGGGAAAAAATTCGTACGGAAAATCAAACCAATATTTTGGTTTTGGAACGATAAAATCAAACAACTTGCGAAAATGTTGAAAGACTGCCTTTGTAGCTACTTCTAATCATACAAAATACCAGTAATGGAAAATAGTCAGTATCATTTTTGATAAAACACCCTACATGCATATAGCCTATTAGGGGCGACCGGTAGCGCAATGTGTTGAGGCATCAAGTCTCATGTTTGACTACCGGCGTTTCGGGTTCGAATCCCGTCCACGACGACGTTCATGGCCATGGATGTGCAGGAGGTGCATGCTGGCAACTGCATTCTCCGAAACCAGTTTATGCCAACGAAACGTCAACTGGGTCACATGGAACAGTTGACGCGCTATGCCCCACAAGGGGTTAGGGCAATTGAGTATATAGCCTATTAAAAACCCTACGCCCCACCGTTTTTGATGTGTAAAAAACTTATGCATCGAATGGAATCTGTGAAATGCCTAAACAGCAATAGTATGTGTGAATTTTCAATTTGTGTATACGAGTAGTGCATTTGTACACTCCATAACGTGCACAAGGAACAATTTCCGTCAGAATCTGTATAGCTGAGTCGGTAGAGGACCCGGGCTAGTAAACATATGATAAAATGCCGTCCATGTTCCAAGCGGAAATACACGTCTTCGAGGTCTGTGCTAGGTTGTGCCAAATTGCTGGCTATTTAAACAAGGACATAGCAATTTTACCGACACTCAGGCTGCCATCAAAGCACTTACCAGCTTCACTATGAATTGTAAGCTGGTGCTACCCTATCAGGAAGTCCTCCATACTGTGGGTCCAACAAAAAAACTAAGTCTTTACTGGGTCCCTGGTCAGTCAGCAAGGTAATGAGCTAGTGGATAGGCTTGCAAATCGAGCCTCCCAAGCCCCTTCCCACGATCCAGAAGGTTTTTGTGAAATTCCAATTTGCTACTGCGGAAACGAAATACGAGTAAGAGACTGGGAAAGTGCACTTGCCACATCCTTCGCTTCCAAGCCTGAGATAGGCCAGGCTGTTCATCTCAGGTTACTTGCGTACTCGTACGTTAGAATTACTGCGGCTGGGCAAAAACAGAGTCAGAATGATTTGCGGAGTTTTGGGGGGAATTTGATGATGAGACTTCACAGAACATCCTTTGTGAGTGCGAAGGTCTTGCATAAGGACGCACGGACTGCTGCGGCATTACATTCCCTTTGCACCAGGATATCTCCTCTATTAAGCCTGGTCAGAACAGTCAATTTATCGAGAAGAATCGACCGAATCATATGATCTAGCATCTATCTAGCTACTCGATAGAATAGGCTTTAGCACAATAAACCGGTTCCGGGTTCAAGTTCAAGTATTTATTTATATATTTTTATTAGTTAACGTTGTTCTATAAAAGCCAACGACACTTTTGCAGGGAAATGTGCAAAAGGGCAAGAGGGAGAAATGTATTGTTTAGTTGAACAATATAGCACTCGAGGCGAACATAGTTCTTAATGGTTCCTGGCAGTCCATCGTCTTTGCAATCGGCAAACTTTAGCAAGTGCTAACGCAAATCTGTTTTTTTTTACGAGTATGTAGAAAATGACAGTTTGTACGTGCGATGGTCAACTTGTACATACGAGTACTATTAAATAAATAATTCATCCATGTTTGATACAGCCAGTCACTCTATGGAGTCGTTGACGCGAAAAGCCCCGCTAGGGGTTAAGGCAAAGTAATAAGGTTAACCGCTGTACAAAGGACACGAAAAGAAGGAGGCGAGAAAATACTGCCGCGCGGCCGATTGCGCTATGGAATGGGGCGCACCCGCATGAAGGTTAATATTGAATAATAATAAAAACATAACATCAGGGAAAGCAAAATTGACTTAGAATTTGAATTAAAAATATGTAATGTTTATAGTTGAAACTAATTTTAGTATTTTATTTTATTCTTTCAATTCAAAATTACAATTTAAAAACCATTCACCATTTTTTTCACATTTCAGTAAATTGTACATAAAACAACTAAAACTGCAAAAAAAAATCAATGCAAAATATTCTATTTCCGTGCCACTTTCGCTACGTCGACCCGATAAATGATAACAGAGCCAAACCATTTTGTTACACAATCTCCCCCGTATCAAATAAACTTACCAAATAAACTGCATTCACAAAATGAAATGTTCAAGTCTTCTATACTACCCCAAATCCATTACGCTTAATACCTTCCATTTTCCCGAAAAATTTTAGTCCTCGCAACCGTATGCACAAAGATTTTCCTTTATCCTCTGGACATGCACATATCCTGAAATAAAATTACCAAATAATACACTCTTCACATTTTCTTCGAACAGGGGTTTATCTAGATAGCATACGTAATGCTCGCATAAAGCCACTGGTTGCTCTTTGAGTTCTTGCATTACCCAAAATTATCTTCGTCCCCAAAAAGGGGAGTCTCGATCGAGCATATCAAAGTAATATCCAACGGGAGGTAAGTGGACAGACCAACATAATGCCAGGTTTATTGGTTTTTTTGCTGTGGAAAACTGAAAGACCAAAATTGACCATAAAACTGTACTGAAATGAAAAGAATCAGAGGACATTGAAATCATGTGCTCTTGGACATGATTGAAAGGATAGTGTAGGGGTGCATTGAACCTTAATCAGAAATTTCACGGTTCTGGTTTCATGTTTCTTCAGTATTTTCCTTATTTTATGTATTTTTTTTCTCAAAATAAAAGAGAGAAACGAAAAACAGATACACACAATAGCCCGAAAGATATAAAGGGAAGATCTATTGCAGTGATTTATTTTTGAAAGGACTTTGTTTTTCATAAAAAAGTAAATCGTATATCTCAAGTGGATTACTGCTTTTACTAAATTTTGATATGGGTATACGATATACGTATGGTTCGAAAAGTTGTTCCTCCAATATTCTTATCTCTGAATTTAATTTGGATTCATTTCTTCATTGGATTGACAACTATTGATAATAAATGCCGATCTATTTATGTATATCACTTTATTATTTTTGACCAGTTTCACTCTTTTCAGAATCTCCAGAAGATCTAAGCAATGAACCTTGAGAGCATGCACTAAATGCTCAAAAATAAATATAGTACAGTAAATTAAAAATAAAGCTAGGAAAAATTAACCTTAGGTAAATTTGGGTTTACCATTCTTCGCCTGCTTCGTCCTTTACTCCGTTGTAGCTACTTTAAAATGGAAGAAAAATACCAAAAAAGGAAAATACTCGCTATCCCTTTGATACGACACCCAATATGCCTACAGTCCACAAACCAAATGTTGGCTCCCTTTTTTCATCCTATTTGGACCCTAACGATCAATGTAGTAAAATTAGTTTAAGAATCTTCGACCACTACAGCAGACAAATTCCAGCTCTCGCTCTCCCTAAAACTCTAAAAAATGCTAAAGATAAAATATTGAACTGTTAGCAATTCAGCTAAATTCCAGTTATGGCTTTCTCTCTCTGGATCCTGTCAACCCCTTGTGGGGCATAGGGCATTAACCACGCCGACTTTCCACCTCGTCCTGTTTGCCGCCATCGCCTTCAATGGATTTGGATTTGGATTATGGCTTTAGGATTTCTAAAAATTGCTAGGCTACATTTTAAATTCAGTCAGTATTAAACAGTAACAAGTTTCAAGTTGAAAGCAAAAATTCGACAGTTTTTAAACTTCGCGGATAAAACGATTAATTAAGAGAAAAGGCGTTAAGAATTCATGAAGAAGTTTTTCTAAATCAAATTGTGGTGTAGTTTTAATTTATTTTACAGTTTATGTTTTTTTTGGAATTTGATTTGAAAAACAACAACAAAAACGTTTTTTTAATTTTTTTTTAATATTTTGAAAACGGCTGACCCTAGTGAAAATCTCTCTGAGTCAAAATGAAACAACAAACAACATATCCTACGAGGAAAAACCAAAGCAATGAATTTGATGATAGCTTAATTACCTTTCATTTGAGATAAGTGGGATGCTCAAGCAAAAAAGCTATCACATACTCACGCCGCGACCTTCAAAACGTACAGGCGCGCCATCTACAGCGTTTGTCTCGATCATATTGGAACCGCCCTCGTATATATTTATATATATCCGCAAAATGTTGTGGACACGATAACAGTCGAACGGAAGTCGTAAGCGAAGTGAAATTTCTCCAGTTGATAGATTTCAGTGGGTAGCTACTGAAATCCAGCAGTATCGATAAAGCGGTTAAAAACTTACAGCTATGTAATGGCAAAAGTATCTATCTCCATAACGGAAAAGCTATCTAGACCAAACTTGTCCAGTAGGTAGACGTCAATAAATATTATTGAATTTCAGCAAACATCCATCAAGCGGCTTAAAAGTTACATCTAGGTATATAACGGCATAAATTTTTAATCAAAATAAATACATAACGGAAGAAACTAGCTCGACGAAACCTATCCAGTTGGTGGATGCTAAAAAGGACTGAGTTCTTATCTAATTTCAGAAAAATTCATCAAACGTTTCAAAAGTTACAGCTATATAACGGCAAAATCTTCTGAGCAAAATAACTCTATAACGCAAGAAGCTAGCTGAGTGAAACTTTTCTAGCTGGTGGGCCATCATCAGGACTAAGCTCCTATTTAATTTCAGCAACATCAATGAGTCAGTTCCAGAGTTACAGATACATACTATAACTGCAAAATTTTGAGAGCACAATTAATTTATAACGGAAAAAGCTTTTAGTTTTAACGATTTAGCAATTTTTAGTGTTTTAGTAATAGCGAGAGCTGGAATAGGGCTACTAACTGCAAAAAGTTAGTTACGTTCATTGTGTTTGTTAGCGTACAGACTAGTGTTATTTAGATACATTGGAGGTACTCCGTAGTACAATTTTATCATCCTCACAAGATGACATCAACCATCTTTCGTAGTTTCCTTATTAAATGACAAATTGCCTCCTTACCAAATACCCACGACAGCTTCATGCCATCCCTGACAAGTCCATGAAAATCTTTCGAATCCTTTTAAATCACGCAATTTTTAATGCATTTTGTACTGAAATAGTTATGTATTCAAACTTATTATTATAATATATTATACAAACATGGCACCGCATACGTATATGTTGTGCTCGCCGTCGCCACTATTCCTAAACGCCCTTTAGCTTATTCAAGATATGAATAAAGTGTTTTGTACTGAACACACATAGAAAACTTTTATCCCTATTTTATCTTGGAAGTAAAACTTGTATTTCCTTATACCACATATTTTCTTGTAAATACTTGAAAAGTTTAGACTGATAGAGAAAACTTTACATTCGTGGTATGGACAGGATGTGGAGAGTTGTTTTGCCCTTTATTAAGTTGTTTACTATCTCCACAAGAATTTATGTCATATTATCTTTTTTGCCATCCTGTACGAACAATAATAATCGTCTTGATTGCTTAGAAACGACTAATAATTTATTTATTTTAATAGGTGACAGGTTGAACGCCGAATTTACTTTTTGCGTAATTTTTGTCAGTAATTTTTGTCAGGTTTCACCTTAGGTTCAGATTTTTGAAAAAAAAAAAAAAAAAAAATCAGTGAAGCACTGTTTAAATTTTTCAATGTTGATGGAAATTGTCATGTTTATCAAATCTGAGTAAGGTCAATTGAGAATATTGGCCCAATTTATTTCGAAAACGAACCCATAGTAACCCCACATTGGGCGCCATTTAATAGTATTGATAAAGCCCATGCCTATATGTTGCCTTAATTAATAATAATAGTATATATGATACGCTATAACAACCCATAAAGTAGGCACTGCAACCGTGCAATTTTTTGAGCCCTGGACTTTACTAATCCAGAGACTCTAAACCAGCTATAAAGGCCAGTAAGTGTTTTTAGGAGCACTCTTAATGACAGCAGTGCTCCCGATATTATCTACAAGAAACCTAGTCCTGGTGCAAGCGACCGCCGGCATTCACAGAGGAGATGTTTGGTGGACTCAACGCCCTCCAGGTGAAGCCGGCATTCCGTCTCAGTGGACAAAATTTTTGTTGAGATGATATCTCATCAAGTGGTGTCCGTGAGATATCTCATGATCTTCTTTTGGTCAGCCCCAGCCAAGCGGCTAGCTTCTATATGGATTCAGAAGATTTTTAGATTGACGCAGTCCCTAGTGGTTATTTCAGTGTAGCAACTTTCCGTTAGCACTCAATTCGCTAAACAGCACCCTGGCTGTAGCCCAGCTCCGGACGAAGTAGGGATCGGGCTCGAAGAGTTTCGTGGGTGAGCCATGTCCAGCGATTTGTTTATTCGCCCTGCCCTCCTCTCTTCTCCTTTCCACTTAAGAACGACACATTGCTCATGTACATAGTTCCGAAATAAATTCGCATGATTGACGTATGAGCATTTATTGAGTTGAAAAAACATTCAAACTTTAAATGAAAACAAAACAAAGCTTCTTTAGCCACGTAATCCATTTTTTCTCAATATTTTTGAATGTACTTGAAAAAAAAAATAACGGAAATTTTTTAACTATTTTACATATCGATGGATCGTTATGGCAACGTGCGATTATTGGTAGCACTGCAATATTGTTGTCATAAACTTCCGCGTAATTGACAGATTTACAGATTGCTTATACGAGGGTAAAGTGAAAAGTTCTCGGCCTGACGCAGGAATACCGTTACAATCAGCCAAAATTTATGTTTCCTGTCGGGGTGCACGTGTCATTAGTTCGTATGACAAGTTTCAACTTGTTCTCTCATGTAGTTTGTTTTCACGAATTTTTACAGTAGACATCTACTATACGTGTTTTTTGTTAAAATGGAGAAACTTCAATATCGTGCGGTCATAAAATTCTTCGTTTTGGATGGATTAACCCCTAAGGAAATTCATCCGAAGTTAACAAAAGCTTACGGGGACTATGCTCCATCGATGTCAACCGTTAAAAAATAAGCAGCTGAATTTAAAAGTGGTCGCACATCCCTCTGGCTTGAAGAAGAAAAAAATCATCTTTCACCAGGACAACGCACCTGTACACAAGTGTGCGTTGGCGATGGGAAAACTGCTGGATTTGGGGTACGATTTGCTCGACCTTCCTCCCTATTCCCCTGATTTGGCACCCTCAGACTTCCATTTGTTCCCAAAACTTGAAGAATTTTTTTTTCTGGGAAGCGCTTCGCATCCAATGAAGAAGTTGAGAGGGCCGTAGATGAATATTTTCAGACTTTTCCAGATTCTCACTTCCGGGAAGGAATACTGATGTTGCAGAAACGCTCAACCAAGTGTGTTGAAGTCAAGGGAGATTATGTATTTTAGAAAAATAAAATCATTTTTTAACTGAAAATCGTAGTCTTTCATTGTCAGGCCGAGAACTTTTCACCTTATCCTCGTATTTTCTTTCATCCTGCTCCTAACTTGATCCATTCTCATTTTTTCAAATGTTTGTTCATATCATAGGTGCAGACGCATACATGTTTTCTCATTTTTCACACTTGATGTGTTTGCATGGACCATACCTTGACAAAGTCCTCAACGTCGACGACGAGCCCCGTGTCAGACGTGTTTAGTTTGCCAATGTGAAATGCACATTCAATTCTGCTTCTGGGAAAAATCCTTGTTCTCAGAATGGTGAAACGACAGCGATACCATGCAATGGAATGGATTCTGAATTCTGTATTTACGTTCTTCTGGACACTCGTTGTATCTTGCAAATTAATAATTAGAACTAGCAGGAGGATTTAAATGTTTTCTGTGGTGATAAAATACCAACGAGAAAAATGTTTGCAAGACGATTTTGTATTCGAGCTTTGTTAATTGCACTGATATATTTATGAAGAGCGCGGCAGCAGGAAATATGATGGAGACAAAACGAAACACGGCATGATGTGAAGTAGTATCGGAATTTTAAAAGTTGTTTTGTTAAGAGTATTTTAAGGATTAAATTGTTTTAAGTGTATTTTGGGGATTTTTATGTAATATGGGAAAAGCAGATTAGGAAAGGATGTCCATACTTTCTACTCAACTTCGAAGAGATTGTAAAATTTACATGAAAGGAAGCGTACTAAGAGACACATTTATTTAAGTATATGTATCTAGTTTCATGACAAAAGCATCCCTTAGGCATCCTTCAGTCATCCTTTAGAGCTACTTAACTCTGATTTTAAACGATACCGGGTTTTGCAGTGAAAGCGAAAAATTCTGGAACAGCAGTGGTCGTTGACCATTGCTAACCAAGTCATAGTCAAGCCACCATTTATGGCGATGCGATAATTTGGTTGAGGTGAAAACTTTCCCGGTGGTGTGTGGCATAAAAATAATGCCACGGTCTTTCCCGGCATGTCGACAAAAAAGGACAGGATGTGTATGCCGGCCACTTGCAGTATCCGAAAACTTATATTTGCTAACGAAACGTAAACTATGCCTCGGCTAAGGACTGACTCTCCCGGTACGATTTTGGCTATTGTTCAATGTCAACGATCGGTTTTCGGGAATGTCCGTACTCTCCTGGAAGAAAGATTAGAAAGTCCCCAGAACGCACAGTTTTATCAATTTATTAGATAGTGAATTTCAGCGGTTTAAATTAAACATCTTAGGAGTTAGTGAGATAAGATGGTGGAGCAGTGAAGAATTTATCTCTCCGGTGAGTAGCACTGCAATGTTGCACTCCGGTAAGACTGCAAAGCCGAAATTAATGAAGGAAACCATAAAGTATTGTGTTTTACCATATATGGGATAAGTACTTATCTGACTCCAATTCTCGAACATCGATCGAAAGGGCTACAATTACCTAATTTGTCAGCGATAATCACTTTTCACTATCTTGCATAACTAACATAGGTACTCGTAAACAATAATAAAAAACCTAACCTCGATACGGATTCGCTACTGTCATTGGAACAGCTGTGGAGCATAATAAAACAACTATCATTGGTAATAATGTTGTTTACTAATCAAGAAACGATTTATGTTGTGAATGACGTCTTGTCGACCGTTTTAAGGTCGATGCAGACACATCAGTCACGTCACAGTTCAGTCAACCTTCCGAATCATAACCGTCACCGTCAAGTCACAGTCAAAATAGCGGTTGTATTCACATATAGCCGTCAGGGTATTCAGACCGTAGTCAGTCATTTTTTGTGTATGCTCTCGAGTGTACCTAGATTTACCATCTATTTTTATTTCATTTCCAATTTGTTTCCATATCCTGTTTTTATATGCTATATCCATATATTTATTATGCGATAAATCGTACAGAACGGGGTAATTTCGAACCAACTCGATTAATTTTTCGTCATCGCCCATGTTCACTTTCTAGACTGACGTCCGTCAAACACAAAAAATATCGTTGGGAAGAAATGTGAATTTGACTGTTCGGTGACGGAAGCGCGACTGACGGTTCTGATTCGTGACTGCGCCGGCTCAATGTGGACAGCGCCACTTGACTTTCAAGAAACGATATTTTTTGTGACTGATACCAGACGGTGCTGACGGAACTGTGACGTGACGTGACTGATGTGTGTGTATCGACCTTTAATGTCAACATAAAATAACGTGAGTTTTTTGGGATAGCGGCTGAAGACACTCTGTGTCTGTCTTTGTTAGAATGCAGTAGCAATCGTGAATTAAATCCATCAAATAAAAACGTGTAATTCTTTCGGAAATTGACAAGATGATAGGTGATCACTGGTATATTTATTCAATTAATAAAGAATAATATTCACTTTCCAGCAATAATAAAATATTTATTATACGGGGTGTCCCAAACCCCAACGTCAACCCGGAAACCGGTGATAGGCCAAGTGGTGGCAGTTATCAGAAAAGTATTTCGTTACCTGACCTAAATCCCCTCGATTTTTTTCCTGGGGAGCGGTAAAAGAAAAGGTTTACAAGAAAGAAATAGAAAATTTGGAGGAACTCCGCCGAAAAATTGCGGAAGCCGCTGAAGCCATTAGTTCCGGAAGATTCGCCCGGCTTATAACTCGATCCTTTTTAAGAAGATGTCGTGCGTGCATTGCAGCTGAAGGCAAACATTTTGAACATTTGTTGTAAATTGAAGTTCTAACGTTTAATTGTAAATTGATTTTTTTGTTCAATAAATTACACTCTTGCCCAAAATGAGATTATTACTTCTTTTCACCTCAATTAAGAGACAATATAGGAAGTGTCGTACCATTTTGGAATCTGGACAAAATGCGCCATCTTTTACAGTTACTTGCCAAAATCGCGTGGTATATTTTTTTTACAGTGCAGTCAGTTGAAGTTGGGATAAGTAATAATTTTGAGTACAAAATTGGGGAAAAAAGTCATATTTTATTTAAAACCAATACAGTAATCTTGTACTTTTAGATTGTGATTTATAGAACAGTTAGTCAGGGTTGCTTCATAAAAAATTAAAAAAATTAAAATTTGTAATAACAGTACTTAAAAAATCATCACAGGTTATGAATTTTTCCAATTCTTTTTGAATGTCTATAAGTAAAAAAATAATTGACGAAGACTTTTTTTAATACTTTTCTGATAACTGCCACCACTTGGCCTATCACCGGTTTCCGGGTTGACGTTGGGGTTTGGGACACCCTGTATATTATATTACCTAGTCTAGCCATAAATATTGTTACAAGGTTTGGCAACCCTGCAGAAAGGAACCGTTATATTGCATTTCTTAAAAATTTAGCTAATCGCTATAGTACGCTTGTGCTTGATGCATTTGTCATCATTTGAGTTTAATTTTTAGTGTAGTGAACATGGATTGGGGTGACAAAGAAAATAGAATTGCTGTGATTGCACTTCATAAAGTAGGAATGCAACCAAGTGATATTTTTAAGACTCTGCATACCCTTGGTATAAGCCGAATGTTTGTATATCGGGCTATTGAAAGATTTAATGATACGTCTGGAGTAAGTGACCGTGAAAGAAGTGGCCGTCCGCAAACTACTCGAACACCTGAAGCGGTTAAAGCCGTGCGCGAGAGAATTCGCCGTAATCCTCTTCAGAAACAAAAAATTTTATCGCGTGAGATGAAAATACCCCAAAGAACAATTTCACGTATCATCAAAAGTAACTTGGGGTTGGGTGCTTATCGTAGATCTACCGGGCATTTACTAACAGATTCGTTAAAAAAAAATAGAGTGGAAAAATCAAAACGATTACTTTGCCGGTACGTAAACCAAGAACACCGTAAAATTTTGTTTACGGACGAAAAAATTTTTACTGTCGAAGAAACATTTAATAAACAAAACGATAGGGTTTATACTCGCAGTGCCAGAGAAGCTTCTCAAGTTGCCCAAAAGGTTCAAAGAGGTCATCATCCAGCCTCAGTAATGGTTTGGTGGGGTGTTGAAAGTGTCCTTGAAAGTGTAGTGAAACCTCTCAACACGTCATTATTCAAAAATCAGCCTTGGAGTTTCCAGCAAGATTCTGCACCAGGTCATAAGGCGAAGTCAACCCAAAAATGGCTTGAAGAAAATGTTCCAGATTTTATTAAAGCTGAAGATTGGCCTTCCTCTAGCCCAGACCTGAATCCGCTGGATTACGAATTATGGTCTGTCTTAGAGCAAATGACGTGCTCTAAAAGACATTCTAATATCGAATCCTTAAAGAAGTCTCTTACACATGCAGTCGCCAACTTTCCGATTGAAGTCGTGCGTGCTTCCATAGATAAGTGGCCAGCTCGATTAAAGGCTTGTGTAAAGGCAAAGGGCAATCACTTCGAATAATTTGTTGCAATTTCCGTTGTTGACAATGCATTTAATAAATAAACAATGATTTCTTAACATATAACACCTCTTTTATTAAACAGTGCTTCAAAAAGTTTGTAACAGTATTTATGGTTAGACTAGGTATATATTATGAAGGGAAGCCTACTAAGAGCCACATTTATCTATTAAGTATATGTAGTTTGACGACAAAGGCATCCGTTAAGCATCCTTCAGTCATCCTTCAGAGCTAGTTACCTCTGATTTTAAACAATACCGGTTTTTGCAGTGAAAGCAAAAAAATGAAATGAAGTGAAAAATGAAACTGCAGTGGAAATGTTTTGTAAATTGAAGATCGAAGTTTTTAGTTTGTCTGTGTAAATGGTTCGTCGAAATCATGCTCGAACACAGGTGTAGGGTCCCTTTAAACCAGAGCCACACGAAGCTGTCTCTTATCGTGGGATCCGGTCTCCACTAGAATCATGACGGCCAGGCTCCGGACCAAAATGAGAAACATCACAATTATAACAATGCTACGCCCAAACCCCAAATGTCATGGCTAAAGATTCCTTCTACGGCCAACTTAACACCGTCCAAAGCAGAACACCGAAAGATGATTTTGTAATCGCTATCAGTGGCGTAGATAGCTATTCGTCGAGGGGAGGGGGGGGGGGGGGTCATAGGGACTATTTTTCTTCTAACGTAAGGGAAAACGAGGTTTACAGTAGAAGTGAACATAAACAAATAAAAAAATTGGAGAAATTTTTGTTCGACTTCTGAATATAAACCTGGTATGCTTCTTAAGTTTAGCAGCTTTAGCTTGATAACGCGTCAGTCATTTTGTATTATTTGAAAACGCATGAAGATCACGCCTCTGGCCAGGACAAATTTTGTTAATTTTAAAATAATTTTGGGAATAAAAAAGGTGGTTAATATTTTTTCTTCTACGAGTTTTGAAGCCTCCATTTGCCTTTGATTTAGTTGGATAGAAGCTATCATTAGGAGCTATTTTGCACCTTTGACGCTACCGAACATCACCGAATAAGCTTTCAGTTGAGGATTTGTATTGTTTCCAATGTGAAACCTTTAGGTTTTTCACGCATATGCACAACACAATTTTTTTTTTGTGTTTGGTATTAAGCTAAGAATAATTAAAGTGGAGTGGGTCAGTGCCAAACTAAGCCATGATGACTTAGTTCGACTATCCACTACCACCAAAAATTTTTCAGCACTAGGCCAATCACACCACTGTCCACCAGTTTCGTTCACACGTCCAAACACACGTCCTCCTGACGAGTAAAATCCATCGTGCTAAGTTCATACTTTCGGCAAGCTTGTTTTACATCGCATCTACGGCCCGAGCCAAAAGCGAAAAACGTTCCTCTTAGTGATAAACCGAAATTGTTACTTAAATAATTTTAAAAATATCTAAATATGCTTTTGATGTAAATAAGGGGCTGAAGGGCTTGAACCATGTTTCGTGTAGTAAAAACATTTTCATATATGTATATTTATCTAACAGTTACACAAGAATAGTGCGATTAAAAACGAAATACGCATGTTATTTAAAAAATGAAACCGGAAAATAGAGTGATTCGCCCGCAATCTGAGGGTTTTGTAGTGTCCCATACCAATCTATTCTACTATTGGGGATGTTTAACCATTGATTTCCTCCCACTCCTATCCCATCAATCTTTACCCATTCAGAAATGGTTAACTCCAATTCGCTCTACAAAAACTAATAAACAAGTATGTAATTCAAGTAAGCAGTACTCGTAGTACTAGTATGTTGCAGGACAGTTGCATTTTTTGTATGGATGGTATCAAAATGTCCAACTTTAAATGAATACTATTATTAAATATTACGTGATTGTTACGAAACTTAGAAACATTATTGGCCATAGTGTTAATTATGCTTGGCTTTCAATACTTTTGACCTGGGATGTGTTTGGGGGGTGCAGGGGCGTGCCAACCGTAACTATAGAAATATACTATTATTTACCTAATTTGACAAGATATCAATTTTCCGTTTTTTCAGTTTCCTCTACTAGTTGAAAGCCACCTTTCTGTAAGTTTTCATATTTCTAAGTTTAAGTGTCTCGAAATGCAAGGGGGGTGGGGCAAAATCTGATATTTCTTGCTCTCCCTCTTTTCCACTTTTTTTTTTAAATTTGATGAAAATGCCATAAATGGAATGTACTCGGTGTTACCTTTCTCACGATTCCCCAGTTGCGTACACCAGATGAAAAAAAAATTTGACCTTCATTTCCCCTCTATGGTGACCTCCCCTTAAAGTCAGCCTATTGCGACGTATCGCTTTCCCCAGCGAATTATAATAATTCTTCATATTCCCACAAAGTTTCATGTATGTAGCTTGAGCCGTTCGTGAGATATTCTGTGGACCGGCAGACAGACGGACAGATGGACAGAAGGACAGACAGATAGTTGACCGATGTCATATGGGTTTTGTTTTTACTACAAAACCCTAAAAATCACCATAGCATAAATTCAGTTGATTCTATCAGGTAAGTATCTTACTGGGTAAGTCGTTGGGGCAGTTACATCCTATTGCCCAGAACCGCGCAGGAATAATTGATGTGCTGTGCCCCTCTAGGGGCTAAGGCAAAGTAGTAAATTAATAAACTATAAATAAAAACCAAAAAATTAAATTTTTTCATCTTACACAGGCAGCCCATGACATTCTCATCATTTTGATTGGTGCTCATAAAGCAGGATACATTTTACATTTATTTAGTTATTGACTTATTCCATCAATATAATTCTTCTTTCAAACGTCTCCCTACTGCTCTAATCGGAACAAATATCGTACTTAAATGCGAATGACTGATGATGTTCCGAGGACATTAAATTGACAACATGTATGGTATCTTCAGGCCAGCAGACATCAATAAGATTGATGGATGGTTCTAAAGTTATTCCTTTTATTGTCAATTCGTCACTACCATCAACATTTACGATACTTCCATTACGAGTATTATCATAGGATGAGTGTTGCAACACGAAGAAGAGCATGTCTCTTTCTATTCATAAACAAGGATGCGAATGCTGTGATGTTGTGTCGCCAAGCCACCCAATCAATCCAAGTTGAGGAGCAAGTCTCATATGCTACGAGCATCTCCGTGGACCACGGTACTCGTAATGTACCGTCCGGAGGCAATCAACCAAAAAACCATTTCGTAAAGTGACAAATTAGTCGTATCCTGGAGCATTATTTATCCTGTCAGGGTGCTTTAAAATGGGGAACTTTGAAAATTTTTGTTTGGAACTCGCTTGGTTTTTAACAAAAAGAGATCTTTTAGAGGACTTTGACTACACACACCCAACTACGTTTCGCTTCAGTGACCGAATTAGAAATATATGAGTTTCACTTTTGGTATTTGTCGACAGTGAATGTTTATATCATTGGCGAATCGATATAAAATATCGACCAGATTTTTTCCTCTGAGTTAAATTTTACAATAATTGAAAATATTTCATATCATTAGTACTGTGTAGTTCAAAGTGCCCCTGCATTTGACTACTACTTTGCTTTAACTCTAGTGGGTCATAGCGAGCCAAATACTCTTCGGTCTCCAAGAAGGTAAAAACCTTAATGTATTGCCAGGTGATAAGGCCCATCATCACGTACGGAACTCCACTGTAGAACAGCGCGCCGAAAACCCACTGGCTCCGACTGCAACGGCTGGAAAGACGTATACTACGGGCTTGCACTGGACTGTACCGAAGACCGGAAAGAAATTTCCACTAGTACCGCAACGAAGTCCTTCACGACGCAGCTGACCTACCAGCGCTTCATCAACACATACAACTTCTCACAGAAAGTGCTATGGAACGTTGCCGTAAGTTCCCAGCTGAACTGATGCGCGACTCGCCGCTCGCCTCGACGGTGATCACGGCCCCAACCTGAAGCCTGCCGAGTATCGGTGATTGGCTGAACTGGTGGGGGATTCGTCACTCACCTAAAAGGGCCTAATGAGGAATATTTTGTATAGCGTTTAAAGTTAGCTTTAAGTATTTATTGTTAAATTTATATAATTAATAAAAACCTTATAAACTTGACTTGGCGATCATAAACACACTATCAAAAGACACAATAATGATACTAGGATCTTGATAAAACCTACGTCGATATTTTTGACAAAATATGTTCCACACATTCGGTAGCCATAAAACATATCCATGTTCCGATGTATCTGCATGCACTGTGATACTTGTCATCAGTTTACTGATGATGAACTACTAGTTAAGAGGATACGAGGACTAAGCTGTAGACGATTTTCATCCCAGAGCTGGACCCGATTGTGTATTTTACTTGCGTGACCATGCTACTTCAGCTCTATTGCTTTGAGTAGCGTTAAGACTTTCCGCATACAAGTCGGCTCGACCATGACTCGATCTCGACTCGAACCCTGTTCGATATTCAAGAACGAAACCTCACATACTGATCGGCTTGACCTCGACTTGACGGCAAGCTAAACTCTGCTAGAAACGTGTAAGCTGCTTAGAATGAACTAATCAAGCATGACGATGATGACTTGCGAAAATAATTGAAAATCAAATGTGTTTATATGCTGGAGGTGAAACATTTTTTGTCTGATATTGTGCGGATTAGTTTTCGGTGCAAAAATTATCCTCGGGAAAATTACTGCCATTATGATGGTTGAATAATGATGGCTACGCGATGATGGCTGGGTGATAATATTTGGGTAATAATTTCAGTGTAATGACAGTGTGCAACATTTAGGAGTCCCCTAAAGCGAGATATATTTCGATGTGTAGTCGCACCAGGCGGCCAAGGCCCGACGTCGGGCTGTCGCGCCACGATGATGATGAGTCGCATCGATTCCAGGTTGATCTGTGCAATTGGAAAATTATCCTTTCAATTGCAAGTCACACTCAAACTGCGTTCGAGATAATGTCGAGTCGAGCTGTGAGCCTAACTTTTAATGAATACTTCTCATGAAAATTGTATGATTTTCATCTTACTTTATAGAAACATGAGAAATATCGTACTATTTAAACGGACATTTTTGATTTGACTTTCAACCTACTCTGTTTCAGGATTAGCTCAATTGAAAAATAAAGCTGAACACATTTTTTCATAAGCCAAATATCCTGTCTCATTTTTTTGCTTCAAACTTTTCATAGCTTCTGAAAATCATCACACGCTGTGAATTTCCCAGCAAGAGCATAGCAGAACAAAAATTGTCTAACGAACTACATGATTCACATCATACCGAACAAAACAGATAATAAAACTTCGTCTGCACACCCCCACTGAGCGAGCATCCTTTTTCATTTCATGGATCTATATAATAAACTTTCGGCCAAGTGACTCATACTACAGGCTGGGTTTGTCCCATGTTGTCATCTCTTATGATGTTTTCCCCATTTCTTGGCAGAAAGACAATTTTCTTTGAACAAAATGGCAAGTTTTCAAGTGTAAGGGCGAGTCAGAAAGCAAGCGTAAATATTATGAATGGAAGGGTGTGCATGCCATCGCAACAACCACCATGTCTGCAAAATGCCACCGCCATTGCCACACACATCAAACAACATCCTTGCAGTCGATGGCTGAAGAAAAGATATAGCGTTAAACGAAGACATAAATTGTTCTTTTTTTTTGCTTATTTGTATGTCCATGAAAAGAGGGATGGATTTCCCGGAAACAAATCTTTGCATGAGATCTTTGCTGGTTGTTTTCAAGGTGATGATGGTGAGGATACGAGGCCTGTTGTTTCTGGGGAAAGTTTGTTTACTTCCGTTTGTTTGGCAATCCTTTTTTTCTACGGTAGATTTAGGAGTTCACACATAACGAGTATCCGGAATTCGAATACATATATGAAGGTGGGAGTTTTCCGCGGGTGTTTCATTCGATCGATGTTTTGAAAAATTTATTTAATATTATTTATTCATTTACTGTATTGTAAAATGAAGCATCGCTTGAAATATAGTACTGTTTGCTGAATGCATTTTTAATGTTTTTGGAGTTATTGTTGCATAATTTTCAGCGCCAGTTTTGTCCAAGCGGTTTCGTTTCAAACTAATATCGACGTCGCTTGAAGAGAAGTGGTTATGAAAGCGCCTCTTTTGTCCGGGCGATTTTGTTTGGCACTAGTTATCGTTGATAAAAGTCCCTACAGACGATCGAGCCAACCGATTCGCGACCACAACGCAACCACGTCAACTTTATAGTTCCACCGCGTTACGTGAACCATTTGGTTCGACGTGTGTGTCGAGCTTAAGTCAGTCTCACTGGAAAATGAAGCCCAAGCCTCGGGCAACCGCCTGTTTCGCCATAGCCTTTGACCGGCCCGGTTAGCCGATTAACGATCACATCTGCAAAAGCTCTGAGGTTCTTTCCATTAAAATTCAGTAGCCCGAAAAGCATTAAGAATCACCCCTGCTAGGCCAAAGTCACCTAGTAGTCTGCCATGTGCTGCCATTATTCCACCCTTCGAGCTTGTAAGAATACTACTAAAGGGAACTGATCGCTGATTGGCTATCCGTGAAGATGGTGATGTCTACGTAGCTATAACATTACGCCATACTAGAGCCTCTGGAAGAGCTGAGATATTTGACTGAAAAGTACTGCATCGATAACACGCAATAATAGGATTGTTTTCAGTATATATGTACCTATACATACAAGTGCACTCCCATCCGAATTTCTTAATCCGTCGTAGAGCCAGTGGTGTATATGCCTAAATACATATGTATATGTACTATTTGCGCCAGTCCCTAGTAGGGCACAGAGCGTCAACTATTCCCATGCTAGTGAAATCCAATTAGATGTAACCTAGGAAAAATTAGCCTAATACCCTTTTTTTCGTAAATCGTAAATGCACCTCGTGTAAACACAATGACGTCCGCGTCAGTAAAATTGGCTTCGATACCCGTTTCTGGTGTTTCGTCCGCGTAAACCCGACTTACGTGTAAAAACTGTCGCGTTTACACGATTCGGGTAAGAAATCACGCGGTCGTGTGCACGCGTCCCGTGTATAAGAACCTTAAGGCCCTTTGCTAGATTCTACATGATCCAGGGTTCCTTTCAGCTGAACCTAACAACAGAATTTGGAACCTCTTAACGATGACATTTCTCCAGAATAATTTGATTCTTCAAGAATCGACATAATCATGTTTTAATTCTAACTTAGATTCCGTAGGTACTTGAAACTATAATCTTGTGTGCTACCTAATCATATCATTTTTTTCTGCACTCTAAAATTTTTTTACCCTTATAATAGGATGAAACTTTATTTCCTTCTACGGATATTATAATGGTAAATTTACTCTGTAATGCAGATTTACATATTCAGTGTAATTTAACACAAAAAATATGTAAACAAGTACTCCAAAATTTTTGCAAATTTGCACCCGGAAATATGTAAAAATACTCTCTAAAAGTAGAAATATAAATCAATGTACCCCTAAAATATGTGATATTACAATACATATTTTCTCACCACCTAAAAAATAAATAACAGGCGCAACTCCAATTAATGGATGAAGGCCTACAAGTACCCCGAATGGGAACTCATTTAACAGCTGTGTGGGCTCATAGTCCGACACATAAATCCCCTTTTATCGAAAAGACGAATGCCTTCAGTAGGAATCGAAACCAGGACTGAGCACAAGGCGAACCGCGAACGTGCTAACCGTTGTGCCATCCGGACTACTTTGTGCACTAATTAGAACGACTTATATTATTAATGCGACAAAGTGCACCAAAAATGAGTACAACTACATCTACACTTTGTAAAAATGCACCAAAACCGAATTATAAACAAAATGTTGTAAAAATACATAAAAAATACATGATTTAAAATTTTACACCAATTTTAGAGAAATTTTCCGAATTTTTTAGACATTACATACAATTTGTTTGAATATAAATCCTCGATGTGTATATGAGCGGAAAAATAAGTAAAGTTAATCGAAATTGAGAGGAAGTTTAAGTTCACTTTTTGCAGTATGCAATGTACAATAGTTCCATGGTTTCAAATTAAACGCCTCCCTACGTTTTTATCACAAATTTTATTGCAAAACACGTGAGAGCATTCAGGCTTTTCTTAGCCAATATGACGGCCCTTAACAAAGTACCTTGAAATGTAAAATCCCGTGTGAATTTTCCTTGACAGTCTTTTTTTCCCTGACAGACTCCATCAAATATGCTCGAACAACCACACAAATTTCACACAAAACTCCTCTAGGTATTTTGGAGATTGTCAGAAAGCATTCGTCATTAACATTTTGTTGTTTTGAATCCCCCGTGACATTATAAGGACTTTCTCCGAACTCCGTGACAAACTTTTAAGCCAATGCGACTTTTTTTTGGATACAATTTCTTCCATTTCGCTAAAGGTTAATGTAAAACTTCGTTATCCTTACAACACACAACATGAGTACTTTAGACGAACTTTGTATGTGAATTATGTATGAAACGATTGCCAAAAATTTGAAAGGAAAATAGCTATCAGGCTTTTTTGTCTTTTCCAAAGTTTGGTTAAATCGTCATTGCGGATAAAGTTTGGCAGTTCGCAACTTTGAGATTATCAACTAGTTTTATCGATTGAAGGTAGCCTGCGGCATCTGACACCAATAGTATGGGGAATTACAGATAGCTGCAAGGGATAAATTAACAACACTTGGGGTGTCAGATGTTAGAATGGTCAACCTTGGCTGGCTGAATACACATCATGATTGTAATTCAATTTTATAGATTTGCTATGTAATTTGTTGGAGGTGTTATATGAAATTGGATTGAAGGGGATGATTTTATGTCAATCTAATGCACAGTTTGGGGGACACACAACCTTTTCGATAGTCATCCGCGTGGGCGCCCCCTGGTAACGGCAGTGTTTCAAATGACTGAGCCAATGTTTTCGCGATGAGACATTTTGTAAAAAGGCTGTAGCCTGAATGGCTGACCAACACCTAAGCGTCTCAGGTTTAGTAGGATGGAATGACTTGCGTAGTTGGACCTGAAACATAGTTGTGTGAACTCCAGCACGTTTATTAAACCATCCGAAGCAGCTATCTTCCGAATGGGGTTAAGCGACGTGCTGACAACTCGTCCTTGCAAAAACCACTCCATGTCAAGAATCCTGGAACAAAAGCCTCCCAGGCGGCCAAGGCCCGACGTCGGGCTGTCGCGCCACTATGATGATAATGCACAATTTCGAAAATTGGAAATACATACATGATATCCAGGAAAGTTATTGCATTTGCTAGACTCAAAGCTTAATAAATAGAACAATATCAACCAAATGGTGTCTCTTCCCACGTCGCGTCGTGTCGATACCAGGTGCTGCGACTCCTGCCAGCAATTACGGAAATCTTCAATATACTCGTAGGGACGAAGTACGAAAAACATGGAAAAAAATTGCGAATGAACCCAACAGTACAGGTGAAAAAAAAAGTCAAGAGCAGATTAGATTTTTATTTTAGAACATGTAATTTTTACATATATTATACGAGTATCAAAAATAACAATACTGAGTGTAAATATTGTTATATCTGTATATATCTGCCTATCTATCTATCTATATAGATATCTATCTATCTACATCTGCCTATACTCCATTATTTTCAATTCCGTGTTGCCATTGGGAAGTAAAAGCAACCCCTGGCCTTAAAAAGAAAGTATTTTGTGGGGTATTTCAGTTTTAAATAAGGTATATTATTTCAAAGACACACATTTAGCTCACTGTTGATAGATTTATTCCTTACTGTGTAAGGAGTACCTTAATTTTTACGAATCAAATTATGTAGGACACAAGCACTCTTTATTATGTTTGCGTTCCATTAAGTGGGTATGAGTTGCGAAGGTGTGTCTGATGCGCAATCTGCTATAAGCTGTAATTTAACTGCGATGAAATGAGTTCGGGAACTGAGAAGCATTACCCAAAGGATTTTGGCAGAATTAACACTAAGACTATTATCGCTGGACCATTCTTGTTCTATACACAGTACTGATTGAAAGATGTCGGTTAGGACCTCTTCCTTTAACGTTGAGACTGATCACCATAACATGTTCCTTCATGCAAATTACATTCCCGAGACTTGATCATATGCACAAACAGACATAGTCAACGGGCGGATGTGACTAAGATGTTTTCATTTCATTTTTAACCTATCATTCACCTAAAGCGACACACTGGATTTACACAATGATGGTAAGACCCATTCTAGCCTACGCATCAGTGGTATGGTGGCCAAAAGCCATGCAGAATACCACAAAGCAGAAGCTAGATGGGGTACAAAGGATAGCTTGCGTAAGCATATGTGGTGCAATGCGCACCACGCCAACGCGAGCAATGGAGGCATTGCTGGGACTGCCGCCGTTGGACTTATTTATAAAGAAAACGGCGGCGCTTTCGGCAATACGCATGGAAAGGCATGCCATGTGGCATCGCTTTGGAACTAGCAGCGGTCATAAGAGCATCCTAGACATTATTCATGATGAGGTCAGGGAGACTCTAATGCCGGTAGAAGGCATGAGTAGACGTAGGGTAGTTGAAAGACTACACAAGACTCACATTGCAGATGGAAACATACACAATGAGTGCATGTACAATGACATCAGCATTTTTACTGATGGCTCTTTAATGGACGATAAAGCGGGGGCGGGGGTTTACTCTGAAGAGCTAAACCTAGCATGTGCGCTTATTCTAGGAGAGTATGTGTCCGTATACCAGGCAGAGATGCTTGGCTTGTTGCATGCGTTGGATCACCTGCTTGAAGGTCAGGTGCGGGGGAAGAAAATCCTTATTCCACTGGACAACCAATCGGTGATCAGACGCATGCAGCAGACAAACATAAACTCTAAACTGGTACTAGAGTGTGTCCGGAAGCTCAACACGTGTGCCTCAGGAAATGAGGTTAAGCTGATGTGGGTAAAAGGACACATAGGTACAACAGGAAATGAGGCGGCGGATGCCCTAGCAAAACAGGGATCTGCGGCAACTTTCATTGGCCCAGAACCCAGAGTTGCTCTGGGGAACGGCATGATTGGAGCGAAGGTTGGGGAGTGGATGGACTCCATGCATCAACAAAGATGGCAGGAGCTGCAAACAAGCTCGGAATGTAATGACCAGCCCTTTAGGCAGGGAAGCGAGAAAGGTACTCAGTTATAAACGGAGTACCCTAAGCTGGATAACTGCGTTGGTCACAGGGCATGGTAATTTTAAGGCTCATCTGGCCAAGATGAAAATCGGGGAAGATGACGTTTGCAGGCTATGCCTGGAGGAGGCCGAGACGGCAGCACACATTGTGTGCGAATGTCCAGCACTGGCTAGCACGAGGTTGAGGATCACAGGCAGGCACACGATAAGTGTGGAAACCATGAGTGAAGTCAGCCTTAAACAAATGCTAGCTATAACACGGGACTCAGTGATGAAGAAAGAGGTCGACAACTATCAGTCGACATCTGGAAGCCACTGATGACCGGGAGGGGGCGAAAAGGGACCCAAACGTTAGTGGTCTGCTTCGGCTATCCCCCAGAATATAATAATAATAATAACCTATGATTTTTCTAATGTATTATCAGTTGTCAATATTTTTTTAAAAAATCGAGTCTTGAAATCCTAATGTTACTCCTAAATTTTCCCTTCTACTTCTTTCTATATATACTTCGCCTTAAAAAATAAAATAAATATCAACAACCTTTTCTTAAATTCCAATTGTTTCTCCGCTATCCCCATGTCCAGCAAACATAAATTAAGACCGAGAAATCTTTACGAAACATCAACCCATAAACTGGAAAAGTCCGTTTAAGCAAAAGAAGAAGGAAATTGTCCGCCTCCATCTCATTTACACTCAACGTTAAAAAAAGCAAAAAAAAAAATTTCTGTACCGTCCAATAAATTGGCCGAGTAACAATACGAAAAAGTGGAAAAGTTTTTCGTTGTAATCTACAGCGGAAAAGTTCCTTTTCACGGAGGCAAGATAAATTGCATGCACACAGGCAAACATTGCTCTGTGGCCAACAGAATATTGCACTCTATAGAGTTAGCGCGTCGGTGTTTTGACCGAAAACGAGCTGAGACGAAAGGACGACACAGCCTAGCCGGTGTAATGTAGCATTGATGGAGTTCAAACATTCATTCCAGATGTTGGCAAAATGCCCAGGATACGGTGACCGTATGCAGCGAATGCGGGACAGATAAAAATGACCACCAATTTTGAAATGTATACTTTCGGAGAGAAATTTCAATATGTGAGCATTGTAAATAAATGATAAAAATTCATTTTCATTTATTTGATAGAAGTATCGTTACTGCACAGCAGAAGGCTAATAAAAGGAGTGACTTTTTGTGAAATATGTGGTTCGATACTATGTCACCAGCCTTAACCCTGTATCGCCTAAATGTACCTCAAGGCACGCGTGACATGGATCAAATTTACTCGTAAGATCAGTAGTTTTGATAGTAAGTGCACTTTCTGTTTCTGCCCACTCGTCTCAGGGCCGATCAAAGTTTAAAGTTTAACTTAAGGCACAGGTAAGGATATTTTTGGCAGCCCCCCTCTCTTTACGTTTTTTCAGAACAGTCTCATATAAAGTAGAATGAGGAAACGCTTCAAATATTGTTTGCAAGTAGTTTTTATGTATTTGGAATCATTAGCGGTTTTTTTTGTTATGGATCAAGTGCACGCGTTACACTTACAACAAATGTTCTATGTTGTGCTGGATGAACAGCTGGTACAGGATTGTTGTGCTGATAGTGTTTCAATGATTTGAAATGCAGATGGCACTGGCATGGTATTATGCCAATTTAAATAGTGCACAGATTCTACTACCTCAGTTGTATTTACCAAAATACATATATTTGCATCCGAAATATACCGGGGTTTCAATTTTATGTCGATTTTGCTTGGTCATATTAGGCGCGTTTTTTTTAACAGCCTGTTACGGCGCGTTTACGAAAACACTCAGAGGACTCATGATAGGAGTTTGTAGTAATGTAAAATAGGCAATGATGGTTGATATGTAAGGGAGCGGCTAAGGTGAAATGACCGGTCTAGGTAGGATTCAGAAGTATAGTGTTGACCTCTTGTATCTCCTTCTCCTCAACTATAACACACTCTACCGATTGTCGTCAATATGGGGAATTCATCTGAATAATGGTAGTCTCCATTCAGAGGCAGAAACATTTTGGCTCTCCTGCGAAAGGGGACATCACACAAAGTACTTTCGACTTCGTAACATGGGTGGAGTACTTATCTAATTTAGCACTATAATTTGTTATGGCGAATTAGTTCAACCTTGCCGGCCAGACGCTCGCGGATCATGTTTAATTGGTGCCACTCACAACACTCTCCATCAGCACTATGACTTTTTACTTGCACATTTGTTAGGGAAGCCATTTCCGACTTATTGCGCAAAACCCACGGCAAATGAAATGCAACGTCCAGCAGAATCGGAAGAAATGTCCAAACACTTGCCAAATAAATTGTGACATAGCATTGTTTACAAAAAAGAAAGTACCGTTGCCGACGATTCTTAAAGTTGGTTGTACAATTTACAATTACGATCCCACATTGACGTGTGTCTTGGGTACAACTGTTAAGATTGTCCATGTATTCTGTAATACGGGAATTAATATGTACGTAAAAGAATAATGCGGAAGAATTAGCGGGACAAAAGTTATAAAAGGGGCGATGGTTTTGTTCCGCATTTGAAAACGAGAAGGTTCGTATTGCTGTTGAGTCTTTGGAGCTTTCCTTCTACTGGTTCGTCACCTCTCTCTCTTTTGTTCCGCACTTGAAAACGAGAAGACGAGTACTAATCCAGTCATTAGGAGCTCAGAATGGCTTTGGTGTGGTGGAGAATTTTTTTCTTTAAATTTTTATATTTTTTGGGGTGCTGAACACGAATCCAGAGCTTCTCATCAAAATTTTTTTGCGGAACATGGTCAAAATCTAAAAAAAAACATCGAAATTTCGGTACTTTTTTTAGTATTTCGATTATAACTTGAAAACCGTGGATTCTAGCTAGAAAAAGTTAAGTTAGTTAAAAGCGGTTTTTTCGCCGCTTCTTGCCCCACTCCTTTACGTATTAATAACAAAATCATGGGCCTGAGCAAGACAACACAAACAGGGGACGCAAAATTGGTGAATAAAAAAATGAGGCGACAAGGATGGAATGGTTGGCGGGCGGCGCACTCGCCCTCGTACTCGCATCGGCGTCCAGGTGTAATGGGACCTTCGACCTCTGGTTTCCTTCTACCGACAGATTATTACTCATCAAGTGCTGCCATCGATCTTCCGGTGGAAGCAGCACTACCAGCCCAGAATATGGTTCATTCAAGATTTCATCTGAAATACTATTCAGTTGTGTTCATTAGCAACCACTGAGAGAAATCAAAAATCAAAGCTCCAATAGCATTTCCTTCGACCTAGATATACGATCTCGTCCTGTAGAACATTGTTTATTTCTTTTCACTTCATATAAAAGAGTTCGCCTACATAAATCCCTCGGCTTGGCAATGAACGTATGGTTCCGAGTGATTTAAAACCTTAACGCCACGTTTTGGTGGTCGGGTATTGTTACGCCTCTCTGCTGGTAACCGACAATAGCGGAAAAGCTTCAGAAGATGAATTCGTCCGGATATTGACTAAATTCTTTACTACACTCCGTAGGGTATAGTTCGTATAAGTTAAAGTGCAGTTTTTTTGCATTTTCCAGTGTGGTATGCGGTAGGTAAATGTTGAAGAAAAGCCTTTTATGAAACGCTTCAATTCCACACATGCTGTGCGATTTTCTGATTGCATTTGCATATGAACAGGAGAATATTACTTGAAAAGTTATAGAAGATAGGAAAAAAAGGAAACAAAATGCATGAAATGGTGAAGAGCTGTGCGTGATAAATTGTAAAAAGGGCTGAATGGAAAACATTATGCTCTTTTATTTTTAATCCGAATAAACAGTTTTATGAAAACAATTTGCAACTCTAGTTACAGTGGGAAATGTGCAGTCATCAAGAGACCCCATTCAGAGCTGACGAAATTAAATATACTGTCAAAGTGAACGACGGATTTAAAAATTTGACAATAAATAAATAAATTTCCGTTTGTTGGAGGATTGCAGCGTTATTTTATTTTTATGGAACATTCCTGTTTCGAAAAAAAAATAGAAGAATTCTCTCTATTTGACTAGAAAGAATTTTTACAAAACTCCAGAAATTTCCGTCTTAGGACCTACATATCCCCGCGCGTGGGTCCTAGGTTCTTAAGGAATATTGAAAATTCTCTCTAAATGCAATAGAGGGAATCCTCCTAATACTCCAAAAAAATACCATACCCTACTCCAGGATCTGTTTTGGAGCTATCAGTATATATTGATGGAGTCTGGGAGAGAGGGTACACTAGTTCCCCACATGTTACTTGAGAAAATCAGGCTCATAAAATTCTTATCAAATACTTACTGGAGATATAATTCATATATGCAGGGAGATCAAGATTATTCAAAAGAAGTAAGTGGCTGATGTATAACGCACGCCACGGACCGATTTCGGGAAGACGCAATGCCTTAATCGCCGCTTGTTGTTCGTTAAATATATCCAGGGTTAAAAGATTGAACATCAACTCCAGCCCTGAAGACGGAGTATATCTATCTAATAGCCCCGGTTGCATCAATAGCCACAATTTCTGCAGTTTCCCAAAAAGAGTTACGTAGGTCGCCACTCTAAGTGCCGTCCACTAAAAAAGGACGCAATATAAAAGAATGGGGTTAAAGTAGTTACCAATTCCGACCTGCAGGAAGGCCTGCAAGAGTAAAGTCCCGTAGTGGCGTTGTTCACACATTAAATAAATAAATATTAAATATTAAATATTTGGCCTCCATTTTAGCTTCCTATCCATAATCTCTCATCATTTGAATTTCCGATGAAAAAGCGATAGTTTGAACAGTTGTGTCTTTGTAGTAACGGTGAATTTCAAAACCGGCAAATTGTATATGTTTTATATGGAATTTTATGTAGTTTCAGAAAGTGAGGTTAAGTCTCGAATTAAATAATTGGGAAAATGGCAAATTTTGATTTCGATCGGAAAGTCGAGCTTTTTCATACAATTTACAAAAAAAATCCTCTAACTCTGTAACGGTTAAAAACAGGGTGTCGACTTTGGTGTCAATTTTCCACAAATGAACGGTACTATTTACCATAAAAGTATTTACCATCTGAAGCGGGACACCCTGAATATCCTTTTTACTTTTATTTAAGTGGTTAATTTTGACTGTGAGGTGTATTTCTGAGCTTTTGAAGTTTATATCATTTTTTGTGTACTAAGAAAAAAAAATAATTACAAAATTCACTGAAATGAGATGCTTACATGTTAAAACAATACATTTACTTAATAATAATTTTAATCTGATTGGTTTTTCAGTAATTTTTTAAGCAAATCTTTCTCTAACATAAGGTGGTTCATTTTGACTGTGACTCACTGTATGTGTTTCAATTGCAGAATTTTTGTTCGCCGTGGTAAAAGTTTCTGATGTAAAAAAACAGACATTTTCAAACTTGCCACTGGAAAAAAAAATTCAAATTTAAACCGACGGAAGGTCGACGCCTGATTTGGAAATATTGCAAATTACCAAATGGAAAACAAGAGAATTCAAGAGAGAATTCAAAAGAGACAATGATTCGATTTGTGGCTGCGAGGAATCAAAACGTCTTTTTTGCTTTCCTTGTCTCTTGCTTTCAGAAAAAAAACAGGGATTTGAGCTGGGTTAATTTTGGTGTACCTGGTCTGTCACACTTGTCCAAAAAGATGAAAAAACATGAAGTATCCCAACCGCATTTAAACTCCGTTTTGGAGTTAAGCCTCTTGGGGAAGGTTGATATCCGACAGCAGCTGGAAAATGCCCTTCTATTAAACACTGAAAAGCAGAATTAGCAAGTAACAAACAACCGATATATATTGTCCAGGATTATTCACTGTGTCATTTTCTGCGGCGCCTTTGAGTTGGCTCTCCGAGGACACGATGAAACTTCCAATGGGATTTTCTTTCTTTTCCATGACAAATCTCGGTTTCTGCACACAGAAATCCGTATAATATAAAATATATGATAATATAATTACACAAATATTAGATTAGTCTGCCCTCCATGTTGTATTCGATACAGATTAAAACTATCTATTTTTTTCGAGTGTAGATTTCTTGGAATCCATTTGATCAAACTGAACATATCAGTATACATTTCTAATACAAACCAGTATCAATAAACCCACTGACCAATAACATTCCTAAAATTAACTTTTTCATTCGACCTCTTGACCGTCTGTCATAGCCTACAATTAACCTTTAGTCAAATGGAAACCTCCTATACTCCTCAGATAATGACTATTAATTGTACTAATGAGTTCAATTCAAGGAGGCTCAATTAAGCCAGTCTCCAGTATCTTTTGATGATAAGGTTAACATAAATGAAAGGACCATCTACTTGTACGAAAGAAAAATGGAACCATTGAAAAAAGGTTTTTCGATTTCAACATTGATTTTTTTCCCCTATTTTTTTCTCCCTCCGTCCATCAATTACCTTTCTAATTGGCTAGCCAGCCAGGATGTTAATTATGGACTTTTGTTGACCTCCATTACAGTTTGTGATTAGTAAAATGGTGAGTCGTGTTAAAAGAGGGTTGCATTGATAGTTTAATTGGGATGATTGACGTGAGGGCTTGTTGATTAGTGTATTAGGATGGACAGTTACTGCAAAAAGAAAGGCAACATATACTGAGATGAACAACAGGTTAACTTTAATTCCGTTTCGGTTTTCTGATGATAATCAGAAATAATGCTGTCTAAGAGCTTATGCACATCACTGGAGATTTGGATCAATCTCAAGATTTGAGGAAATCTATCCCCAAATCTCCTAGACTTAGCATACATTTATTAAGACTTCCTAATCAAGATTTGCAACAAGATCTAAAACAAATCCCTTCTCAAATATCATACTTCCTCTGAATTAGTATTTCGCCACAATGTATGCAATATGTTCCTAGTGAATTATCCCAGAAGAAGAAGGAGTCATATGACTGTACGGAGACCACCACACCATAGTCATCCTGTTCCTATGCACAACTGTCAACGAAATCATGGTGATAGAAGAAGAAGAAAACGCATGGTGTGCTTGAGTTTCGGGATTTGTGTATCTATCTCGATTTAGGATCTGGTGCCAGGATCCCAGGATTTGCCAACACAGTAATACCCAAAGGAATTAACCGCATGGGTTGTGATTAGCTGCAATGATTGTGTGTTAACCGCCAATCAGCCGGAAACATCATTAAATCTGAAATGATTAGTAATGTTCAGTAGTCTCCCCTAAGCGTAGGCTCTAAACTCTGTACTTAGGTCAGAAGTGATTAACGAAATTATTTTTCTGAGAAAAATCCGAAAACACACACATTTTAAACACCCCTTCTTCCTTAAGATGTTTAGCAGTCATTTTCACTTTATTAAATTTAATGATACACCTTATGCCGTTAAATTGTCCGCCCGACAGTTTAATCTTTAAATAACCAAGTTTTAAAGCATATTTTGCACACTTCAGGAGCTAAAATTCATACTCATACGACACAGCATATCTCCCCATGATACTCCTTAGCATTGAAATGAGAGCTGATGAAACCCGTGTGTTGCCTTTAAAACGTGCTGGGGTTGTCTGCAGAATTTATGGGCCAGACGACGAGTTCTGTTTATTTATTTCCAAGACTACCCCGAAGGATAATTCAAGCGTGAAATTACAATTTTAGAGAGTCGTGATAAAGGTAGCGTTTGTTAGAATACGGCCAAGGGGACCAAGAAGTTGGAGGTGGGAAACTGAATGAAATTTCACCTGAAATCGTACTATGCAACGAAACGTTCTTCGAATTGTTAGCAGTGATGTCTGCGTCTGTTGCGCTTCTTTCACTGCACTACCCTTTTCCAGTGATAGACCGATGCACAAGTTTCGGATAAATTTTCCTTGAGAATAGCAATGCAATATATTTTCCTTACCAACCGCTTTACCTGTTTAGTTTGTTTGCATTAAAATAGTTCCATTGTTAGTTTTTAAGGAAGCGTCAAATTGGAATAAAGTTACTGGAAACGTGAAACATATTCATAGGTTTTCAGATGTCGGAACTGGGGATAGTAAATTATGTCAGAGTAATGTGTTCGCAAATATGAAATTCAAGTGGGTTTGAAGGTGAGAGATTCGGAGTGGCAGAATATTTGCAGATTTTATATGTCGAGTGCCTGTCCAGGACTCCTTATTCTGAAGATATTCTAGACTACATAGAAACCACTTACGTTTGCCATTATGCCAATTGCGCTTTTGAAGCAAGTTTCAAAATGAGATGACTTGTGTTAGGTTAGTACAGCTACACACGAGGTGCAAAAGTATTCGAGATGTCGCATCTTTTTCAATCGAATAGGAAGAAACACATTGGGAGTATTTGGCCAATGTAATTCGCGCAACGGCTAGCACGTTCGCCTTCTATGCACTGGGACCCGGTTCGATTCCTACTGAGTGCAATAATTTTCGATAAGAAAGGAGATTTACGTGTCGGACAATGAGCCCACTCAGCTGTTGAATAAGTACACATTTATGGGAAAAATAACTCGATTGAGCGTGTTGTTGATCGCACACCTCTCCATAAAACACCGTCACGATCTAGAAAATTAGATGATGCTAACTCATCTCGAAGCCATGGTTCAGAGCCTACGGAGCCTAAGTTTGTTATAATGACCGTGAAGGTCAGGCAGTGCTATCTGATCAAAAATAGGACCGCCAACGAGCTAAGCAATGGCCTATGCTTGCTGAAGGTCGGGAGACGTGGGCGAGCTTTTCGCTGATCGTTGCCCCTGTCCTTAACGTATTATTAAAAATTCAAAGGCCTGGAAAAAACAACACAGCCACAAGGGCAGAAAAAAAAAGGGTTGTAAGGGAAGAATGGATGTCAGTCGAATTAGCTGCTCTCACACACGCATTGAGGTCAGACCCTCTGCCTTCTACACTCTCTCTATCTTGAGGTACTTTGGCCAACTGAAATTTTAAGTACCTCCCTAATCTGAACCGCCCAAAACCCACCTGGGTATGTGACAGAGGATCGTGGAGATCATAACATCATTTTGGCTGAGACTCCACTACATGACAGTCCCCAACATGGAAAATTTTCCAGACTGACGCTCCATTCTATCAGCTCATGTTCACTGAAACACCGATAGGTATTAAAAAAGATAGGATTGGAAAGGCTGCGGCGCGCGCCATGATTTCTTTTGAAGTTCACTGCACTGGCACTTCGCAAATGAAAAACGGACAAATTAAGCTGTAGGAGTCGTATTTGTATTTTGAATGAGTCGCTGCAGGAACGTATAATCTAGCAGATGGAACAAAGTATCTTGAACAACACAAGAGAATGTAATTTTTTAAGTGTTAACATTTGTTGTGACATTTCTCAGAAAAATATCACCAAAACATCCCTAAAATTCCCCGAGAGAAATTAGCAAAACGAAAGCCGTCACCGTACTCCCAGTGCCAATAATTTCCATTTCATCCTTACAGAAAATTAATCACAAACGGATTTTTCTCTATCAAGAGTATCTTAGCATAGAGAATTTACCCAGCAAGGAAAAAACTAATTTTCCGTTTTCCTATGGGATTAATAATTTGTCTTTGCTAAAGATCATTAATCAAACTGGCAGATAGATAAAGACAGAAGACACAGGCAAACAACACCGAAAAAAATGTTTACTTATAAATCATAAGCCGCTGTAAGTATCCCTGTAAATAATACTGGCGGACAGTTTAGGACATATTTGAAAGGATGTTGTTAGCAGTCAGCAATTGGATATGAAATTATGAGAGAAAAGGGAAAGGAAAGTTTACGCACTGATATTAAATCCGTTCGTAATTAAATTGCGAGTATGAATTATTTTATTCGTTATGTGGACAAAGAATGTAAACTATAAAGGCTCGAGGGCCAGCTGAATCATTAAAATTTATTGGACTGTCGATAATACAACTCCGACGAATAAAATTTAATTCGTTTTCAAGCGTAATACATTTGCGGCGAGTTGGAATAATACTATGTTTGCATTAAAGCAGCTTCATTATTATACCCTTCACAAAGTAGGGTATATTAACTTTGTCATGATGCTTGCATTACACAGCACAGAAGGAAGCATCTCCGACCATATATGGTGTGTATAGGGGCGACCGATAGCGCAGTGGGTTGAGGCATCAGTTTCATATTTGACTACCGGCGTTTCGGGATCGAATCCCGTCCACGACGACGTTCGTGGCCATGGATGTGTGCAGTAGGTGCATGCTGGCAACTGCATTCTCCGAAACCAGTTAATGCCGAGAAACTTCAACTGGGCCACATGGAACAGTTGACGCACTATGCCCCACAAGGGGTTAGGGCAATTGAGAGAGATAGGGTAAATGTGGCTCTAACTATCCCCCAATGAACTTTTACCCCAAAAAAATTATGAAGAGGGCCCGATTTTTGGGATGATTAGTCATCATGAATTATTCCCTCAATTAAAAATGAAAAATCACCCCAAAAAAGATGAATTTTGACGCAGAAAAAAAAATTACCCAAATTTTGGGGGATAATTCACAGGAAAAAATACCCCAAAATCGATTGTAAACAATGTCCCTATCCCTAGAATTGCACTTCAGAAAATATATTTATATTTAGCATTGAAGTAGGACGGATGGTTTCAATAACGTAATAATGTCAGTGGAATTATGTCAACTGAAATTGAGCCCAGAGCGAGCGTAGCGAGCGTTCATGTTACACTGAAGGTTGTGACCCTCAAGCGCGGAGCGTGCAGCACGGAGCCCAAACAAGACACTACTCCGCACAATAACTATCTGTTACGGACCACTGGCAGCCCGAGTAACGTTGCGGCGCCCCGTGAGTTTAATTACACGCGCAAAATTACTTTTGCAGCGTTGCAATTTAATGCTCTGGTATTTTTTACCTGAGCAACCAAATTCGCATTTCCATCAAATTTACATTTTATATGAATTTGGATTGTACGAGTATTACGAAAACAACACCAATTGTAAGCGGAAGATCTGATCGCGCACATTATTCCACCTACATACTTATTTTAAATAAATCTTTGTTAAGCACAAGTTCTTCGGGTTTTCTACATTTTTGTTACCAGTTTGAATACAAGCGGCGGTAAAGCAATTGGGATTACACACAATCGTCCGGTAAAACTGTCACTCTTTGTAAGATTAGTGGCTACTTCCTTTTGCTTTACCTTATTTCTCCTGGACTCCTGGAAGCCTACTCAATTGTACGAGTAGTCCACTGTACCCGTAACATATCTATAAAAAGGACTATTGCGGACTATAATTATTCATAGTAAATGTTCCAAAAACACGCAAATTCAGAGACTATTGTTAATCAACAATCTCTTGTATTACTTAAGCGACCACAACCCTCAGTATCGCACAAACATGAACTCCCGCTTTGCTAGCTCTGAGTATAACAACCATGCAAATACTATAGCTAGCTTTCTTTTTCAAACGTGAAACGACCTCAAATTGAAATTATCTCACTTGACGATATTACAATCCATCAATGCATATCAGTTTTGTACTGCCTAAAGCGGAAACCCTTTTGTGGGTTGACACAGAGTTGACACCAGCTTTAAGTAGTGCAATCCTACCATATGTGTATCGTAACATACCGAAACATTTAAGCTCATATTTCATAAATCGAAAATTTACTTGAGGGCGACCCAAAGTGGATATCCGCTTTTTGTAATACAATACTATTAAATACAAATAATACTTCGCATGAAAAAGATTGAAAAAAGAAAAGAAAAAAAAAACATTGTTTCAAAAAATTAACTATAAGACTGTACAATAACATGCAAGGAATAAGAATACCAGTAATAGACACACTATTTTAACCCTCTGTATACAAGGTGGGGTCTGACAGACCCCAGCCATCGAAAATATGCTGCTAGTACTATACTACTCGTATATAGTCGTATATATACAGGCAAAATGAACCACCTGATGTTAGAGGAGCAATTACTTAAAAAATGACTGAAAAACCATTCAGTTTAAAATTATTTTTATGCGAGTTTATTGTCTCAACATGGAGGTCTCTTATCTCAGTGTGTTTTATAATTATTTTTTCTTCTTAGTACACAAAAAATTACATAAACCTCAAAAGTTCATAAATACTCCTCACAGTCAAAATGAACCACTTAAATAAAAGAAAAAAGCATATACAGGAGTATGACAATATGTCATCGCGGAGAGTGGTACTACACGTTTTTCTTCTACTCTGCTTAGATCCGGCGAAAATCATGGTAAATTTAATCATCTTCCTCGGAATGTAATTTAGAACGACAGTCAACTGTCTTTCTATTGATTTGGTGCATTTTTTTTTATTTTTTTTTTCCGTGTTTCGTGGAAAAATTTTTGCTTTGATTTTGCTACGTGGAGGTGGTGGAGCACTGCACCGCATGTTTTTGTGTGTGCAAACGCGCGTGGAAAAGTTTTCCCGTGAATCAGTGAAATAGCGTAAAAGTACTGAGCATATTTCGTGAAATCGGATCGGAAATCGAAAAAAATTTGGACAGGCTAGAGCAGAGCAGAAGCTTTATCCGAATTATACCTACGGTGACTCATGATCATAAACGCAGCACAATCCTTTTTAATTAATTGAAAATTTATATCAAAGCGATTAAAACATAGAGAACGTAATTTAATTTGCTGTTATGTCCGTTCAAATCGAGACATAAAACACTTAGAGCCTCTTAAATTCCGATTGAACACTTCGAATTCAGGATATTCTCCCCAGTGTGCTCCTCCACGCAGTAAATATTCTTCCTGTCAAGATTCACACAATTAAAATATTAACGGATCGTTATGAGTTCGCGATTTATTCGTAGATTTCCTCGACCAGCATTCGTGAATTCGATAAATTGTTGTCACTTGAAGGTTTGTTGGGGGGTTTCGAGAAGACCACCGGGAATAAATGCCAAATCGTTTTTTCCAGGGTGTTAATTAAAATGATTTCAGAGGAACGAGCGGTGGATAGAAGTGATTTTGCTAAGTGGATTTTCGTGTTTTGTATAAACGAGATTACAGAATAAATTCAATTTCACATTTAAATTTATGTCGAATTAAAAGAAGTACAAAAATCAGTGAGGGTGCAGTTCTAAAGAGAAATGTATGGAGTTATTATTTTTAATCTGCTGCAAATACATTAGCCTTATGCTTCGTTTATACGTGAACGCTGAGCCAAACACGGAACACTGAAAAACTGATTTTAAAATACTATCCATATTTTTTCACCATTTAACACAACGCTTCGTCGCCTGTAAGGCTGTTTTGTGTACCAAAGCAACTTTTAGTTTGTTAAAAAAAAAATCGGTTTATTACAAAAAAATTAAAAATTACATATAAGTATATGTTTTCCTGCAACCAAAGTAAAATGCATTTGAAATGATCACGTTTGCTTCCAATATGTCGTATATATGAAAACCATGGAATGGAAAAAAAACATATCGAACTCTTTTTTTTCATCGCTGATTTTCTAACCCTGACCCGAAAAAAAACGAAGCCCTAAGCATTAACCTTCGCCTACTAGGGCACCCGGAAATCTATCAGTTTGGCTGATGACATTCCTATAAGAAAAACGGGCGAGAATCTTATAAAATAAGCTAACAATCATGTAGGAAAAACTGACGATTTTTTTTAGGAATAACTAAGGATTATCGGAAGCGCAGACGAGAAACTGTAGAAATAACTGACAATAATTTGAAGCGCTGTCGAGAATCTTTTGGACAGACGATAATTTGTTTTGTTGTGTGGTTCGGTATTTTCTCCTACAATAATTTCTACAAGTATTCATGTCCGCTTTACCTTTAGAAATATTGTCAGTTGAACTGATAGTGGATGCACTCCTTAACTCAACAAACTAAATACACTATACGATTTGCGTTTACTCCTCCGTACAGTGCCCGATTGAGTTGTCACGACAACTCTCTCTAAAAGTCCGTATTGTCAAACACGGCTCGGCGACGATCGTTCTCGATTGGCGATCGAGCGACCAGCACGGAATACTATTTGTGTTTTATTTGGCATTGCACGATCGCAAGCTATGAGCGATGGCATGGTAAGAGCGATTGTGACTTTACAATGTAGTGTATTGGCGCGAGGATGATTGAATACGGCATCTGCGGATTTGCGGCTGTACAGTGCATGATTTTTGAATGTACATAAAGCGAATGTTATCACCCCAAAAAGCCAACTCTATTTTCACGGGAAATACTCGTGCGATCAGGCTGGCTCGAACTAACGGGCATTCGGGGATCGCTGATTAAAATCTGATGTAAAAAAGGGTTGCCCACCCCGGAATGGCAATCCTGTTTTCATGGGAAATACTCGTCCGATCTGGCAGGTACGAACTATACAATATAATTTTGGGTCACTGATTCCGAATCTGAAGTTAAAAAAATAGTTTGGGGGTTGCCCACTCCAGAATAGCAACCCTGCTGTTTTCATGAGAAATACTCGTCCGATCTGGCTGGCTCGAGCTGTAAGGTAATTTCAGGCCGCAGATTCTGAATGTCAAGTCAGAAAAAATGTTCTTGGGGTTACCCACTCTTAAACGGCAACCCTGTTTTCATGAGAAATACTCATCCGATCTGGCTGGCTCGAACTACATGGTAAATTAGGGTCACTGATTCCGAATCTCAAGTAGAAAATAACTGGGGCTGCCTAGCCCAGAACGGCAACACTGTTTTCACGGAAAATAATTCTTTGCAAAGGAAGCCTTTTTTACCAAAGGACTCAAAGTTCCATCAGCAATAGTCAAGTGAATTATTGTTAATAATTAAAGGACAGGGGCAACGCGAAACCCCCGGCCACGTCACCCGAACTGCGCTCCAGCAAGCATAGGCCGCTGCTAAGCTCGTTGAGGGGCCTTTTTATTCGCCAGATGGCACTGCCCACCCTTTACCTTAGGCTCCGTCCCCACGGCCATCTTCGGATGCCCACTAAGCCGTCCATTACAACCACTCTTCGTTGATCGCAGGCAATTATACAAAGATACACACGCTAATCGCGAAGAATGTGCGGCGATCGTTTGCCTAGCAAAACGCACCTTTGGTATCAGCAAGCAATCATTAAATATCGCGAAAAAAACAACTTCGATTCACCACACAGGCGAATGTTAGTACTCTTGAGTTAAAAACTTTATCCAATGAGCCTTTACCAAGGTTGCCGATATACGCTTTATTTGTTGAAAAACCCAACCAACTAAATAAAATCAATTGTGCGTATAAAGTCCGGCATCACATTAATCTAATTTCAATCTAAGCCAGTTTCCACAAAATTCCCACGCTTCACAACAGATTTTTTAAATGGTTTCCCTTTAACTTTGAACTTCAACTTCTAGCCTCTCCAAGGACATCATTTGATGCCTTATTAAAAAAAAACATAATGGCCTCTCTCACTAATCTTGTACAAAGTAGATATTTTATCTATAGATAGATTCCTTTGAAAATAAATATAATTTCATGCCTTCCTTGAGTACTAACAGATATTTCCAAAAATGAGATAGAAAAAGAAAGTCGAAACGGCGAAAAATTCCATTTTAACCAGGAAATAGAAAAGAAAATTATACAAACAATCTGTCTCCAGAGATGGATTCTTTTCAATATCTACAGAATTGTGTGGAGCCAATGGAATTGCTGAGCTTGAGTGCTAGCCTGAAAACGACGAAATTTTGTCTTGCAAGCATTTTAAGGATTCTATTGAAACTGTACGTAAGTATGTATATGGATTGGAATTCTTCAAGGATATGGTGCCGTTGGGATTATTGCCAATGAAACAAGTCATTTTCTGGAAAAATTGAGATGGAATGTTTAGAATGGGAATAGGAAGCCTTTTTTCTAGTTAGTCAAAATAAATAAAGGAATTTTTTTTATATGTGATGTAGATTAAAGGGAAAGTATAAAGCTGAAAGAACGAACTGAGAGGTAGGTACTCGATAACACTAAAATGCTAAAATTAAATCAGGACCTTAAATGCGTTGCGTCAGTGGCGTAAGTACTGCCAGGCCAGGCAGACAGATTGTCCGGGCTCCTAATATTCAGGAGCACCTGAAAATCGAGAACGGGCTATTTAATTATTTCTTTATTAATTTTTTTTTTATTTAAATGTCGTTTGAATGTTTGAAGATTGTTATTATCTCGTCTCTAGTTTCCGAGTTATTGTTATTTGAGTGCGACGTGTTTCAATTTCCATGTCGATTTTCGCATCGTCTGATTAACGAGGGTAACGATTCAACGTAAAATTTTGCGTGAAAATTTAAAAAATATTCACGAATTATCACACTGGACGAGAGTTGGGTTCACGGATACCGTATTGAGCCAAAGTTCAGTCATCACAGTGGGCTAGCAAGGGATCTTTGCGCCCAAAAAATAGCAAGTGATGCTCACTTTTTTTTTCGATTTCAACGAATTTGTACAACTTGAATACTTACCCGAAAGTCAAATAGTCAGTACTACGAAAGCACTTTGAAAAGGTTTCGCAACAAAATTTGTAAAAGTAGACCACATTTCCGGAGAGACAATTCATGGTTTCTTCACTATAACAATCCACCTGCCCGCTCAACGTTAATTCGTCAGTTGTGTGCCAAACACAGGATGACTACCCTTCCACAACCTCCCCAGACCACCCTGTGACATTTGCTTGTTTATAAAATTAAATTCTGTGATGAAAGGCCATCTTTGTAAAATCAAATGAAGCAAATTCGCCAGGAATCTGAAACACGTCGTAATCAAATAATTACAATAACTCACAAACTCAACAAGATACAAGCAATATGTAAACACTTAGGCCAGCCGCATCTTGGACGTAGGCAGGGCAGCACAGCACAGCGCGCACATGGCATTGTTGTTGTAACAATTGTCAAAATCTGATTTTACAACAACAATGCCATGTGCGCGCGGCGTTGCGCTGCCCTGCCTACGTCCAAGATGCGGCCGGCCTTAAGCAGTTTCACGTCTGTCGCTACGACGGACCATCAATATATTAGTTATCAGAAAAGTTTCGTTACTTTTTAAGAGACCTCGCAGATTTCGTCGGATCGCTGTTTCTTGAAAATATTTTTTTTTTTATATTTATTTTACTTTATTTCGGCATCGAGGATGCTCACACGAATTCCCGTTGCGGGTTTTTCATGCTGAGAATTTTTCGCATCGGTGTGATGATGGCTATAATCGGCTACGCATCAATAGTTTTGATGCGACGTTTTAAAGGTAAAAAACGTTATTTTAATGTAAAGCAGTTCACATGATATGATCAAGATAATCCTGTACAAACAGTGCCAAACTAAAGTGGCAAAAAAACGTTACATTGGAAAACTTTACATGGAAATCACGGTTTTTACTTTTAAAACGTGACATTCCCAAATTTTCAAATCTAAGTCCTTAATATTTATATGCCGATTAAAACATAGCATAATGGGGCAACTTTTGTCAAGTTTGCAGATAAGTCAGTTCAAAGTACCGTTACGAAGAAATCATTAAAATTTTTGATGAAAAATTTATTTTTAAATTTTTTAAAAGATGAACCATATTCTGGTCTGGTTTTGCTGCTTCCACCGGCAGATCGAAGACAGCACCTGATGAGTAGTTAACTGTCGGTGGTACGAAACCACAGACCGAGGAGTCCATTACACCCGGACCCCGATGCGAGCGCGAGGGCAACCATTCCATCTTTATCGCCCCATTTTTGCCTCCCATGTTTGTGTTCTTCCACAGGCCTATGAGATGGCACGGCCCAACCTTCACGGTTAGAATGCTACCTTAGGCTCAATGTTCTGTCTGAACCTATTCTGAGCAGCCAATTATTCAGCAGCAGCGCGATTTCTGCTTGGATGGAAATGGCGCAGTGATCGACATTGACACTTAGTTTATGTTTCTATTCAAATGTATTTTTAAATTCTCCATTTATGGACGAAAATTTCACCACGATCTCATAAATTTAAGATATTTTACGACGACAATTTCACCCTGATTATATTGTTGCAAGACAACAGTGGAAAAAATCCACGGGAAGTCAATTTTCTCTCACAACTCACCGACGTTATCAATGCAAATACTAAGACAGTGCCAAAGGATTTAGATTTTTACTTAAGAATATCCGAGGCCCGTTGTTGTTGTTACTCTACTATCTGTTATTCGTTGCTAAATGATTTTATTACGGAGTCTACTATAGATTTCCAATCGAGTGGACAAATTCACACTGCGACGACAGATATTCACTGGTGTCATTCATATACCAATGATGATCATTTTCTTTGGCTTGCCTATTCACTTCACATTGGTGTAAAATTTAAGATCCAACAATGAACCATTCTTTTTCCATTTCCATATCCTTAATTCCAAGCGAAAACAGGGCATCTTTTTGTCCCTTTTTTAAAATGTAAAATTTAATTACATTTTCGTCTTCCCGGGTCAACTCGAATGGCCATTTAATTATCATCTTTTGTTGGTTTCCTGTCATTTAATTAAGCAGGCAAGCCATTTTCTGACTCTAATTGTTTGAAATGTAAATGGCGCACTTCAGCTCAGATAGTATTGCTTCCTTTCGTCTTTTCATTTTCTCTCTTATTTCAGAGGATAATACATACAAGTGAAAAGATGAAATTATAACTTAGTTCCTTGTGATGTATTCATAGTTGGCTTGAACTTGTGCTAAAGGACTAGTGTATAGGATGTGAGCTGTGAAAATAAGACTATTTCATTTCATTTTTTTCTGAAATAAAAAATAAAAGTAAGCGATTCAACACTTTCTGCAGTTAATTTTTTTTGTAAAAAAATCCATTCTCAAATCTTATTATGAAAAGGATGCCATTTTCAAATGGAAGTGTATATTTATCATCAAATTCGCGGAAACGCTCCAATAAATATAAAAAAACACAAAATGAATATCCTTTGTCCCAACCGTACACCACATGAGAAGTATGCATAACCTTATACAGTAGATACCACCATTAAGCTCCACTTTATTTACACAACAATTGAACGTTGACAAGTGTAAGCTATGCCCTCCATTTACACTTCATTTTCCTCCAACAATATCTTTGCATAATTCATGAGCTCTTAGGGTTTCAGGGAAAATGGCGCAATCCTTCACCGAATATCGTTTGAATGGAAAATTTTGTACTGGATGTGCAATCAAAACCACTGGGTTGGAATGAAATTTTCAAGAAGTCGATATTGTCGCATACAATTTGATAGAGCCTCAAGTGTGAACACGAAATTTGTTGCATTGAACAGTTCGAATAAGGATAATCTAATTAAATATGTAACGAGATTTTTTTTGTTGGATAAAGCATGGTAGGGTATGTCTTGAAGCTTTTGAAATGGCATTCTAGAATAAGGGGCCACAAAGAGTCGACGCGAAATAAAGATCTGAAAACTTCGATACCAATCGGAACTAGAATGAAGTATGAAAACTTCTCAATGCCTGCATATTATAGTCTAGGCCATGAAGGCCGAAAATGCATGATTCGGAAACCAAATCGTGTAGTTTTGAAGTCTGACGCTTGTCCTCTGCTCCAAAGTCACCGGAAGTCTAGGCGAGATGGGGTCAAAGTACCTGTTTCCATTATATAAATAAGATATAATAATAATAAATAAAAAATGTACAACCTACGTTGTTGTACTTTATGTATTAATGTTCTTGCAAATGTACAAGTGCGAATCATTTTCAATTTAAATTGGAATTGTTTGTGACACTTGGTTTCATTCTGCACACCAACTTAGTATGCGTCTGTAGCTTAGCTCGGTAACGCACCGGGCATTTTTTTGCTACTCGAAACACGGTCTCTGCAAAGATGCAAGACCTGATGAGTGCTACTATCCATACGAAACCACTAAGCTCGGAGAAATTAATTCAGAGGGAATTTGAGAATAAAAAATAGTTGGTCCCGTTGCGGGGCGCGAACCGCAGAGACCGTGTTTCGAGTAGCAAAAAATGCCCGGTGCGTTACCGAGCTAAGCTACAGACGGATACTAAGTACGTTGTTGTAGTTGCCGGAATCGTTGAAATTTTCGTTTTGATGTTTGTATCTCCTCTTTCGATTCGCGAGTATTAAAATACGCCGATTTTTATTCGACCAATATATTGTACTTTAATATATTTCGGGCTATAAGCCCATCATCAGGGTCTTTATTCTACAAAAATACAAATGAGGCTTAAGTATTGTAATAGGAATGACCCGAAATACTCGTATATTGGTTGAACAGAAAACTTGAGTCTTTTAATACTCGCGAATCGAAAGAGGAGATACAAACATCAAAACGAAAAGATTCCTGTTTCCAGTTTTCCTTAAATATTTCTAAAACAATGGACTCGACAGAAAGACACGGCCGAATCAAAGTACATTAAATGTACTGTAAAATGATATATCATACTCTACGTCATAAAGTGACATATTGTACCATAGAGGGTACTGAGGGTAGCAACCCCTTAAGCCAGGGAGTTCGCGGCTCGTGGGCTCCCCATGCGAGGGAACTGCAAAATCATCTCAATTTAAAACCCACTATTATTGAAAGACGCGAGCTACTATGCGTCGCCTTGTTAAATGTTTCGAAAGTTTGATAAATTATTCCTAGGATTATAGATAGTTGAATTATTTACAATCCTTGATCCTTATGACTTTCCTCATCAGGAAGTGCATGCTGGCTTGATTCTCCGAAACTAGTTTATGCCAACGAAAAGTTAACTGGGCCACATGGAACAGTTCACGTGCTATACCCCACAAGAGGTTAGGGCAGTTGAGTGTGACTTTCCTCGTGGGATGACGACTTTCTCCAATATTGTCAAAAAAAAAACAGCAACAAAACAAAACCGGAAAAATGTCACATAATTATTCTGGTCTAGATATTTTTCTCGAATTCGTATTTAGCAACCCAAATACCATTGAAATAAAAAAAAACACACAATAAAAGTAGATATGTTAAAACAACCGTCCAACGGTTAGCAAAAAACGTCATTTTTGTCAATTGAAATCGATCCGAATTCATGTTCAACTCCCCAAAAAACATAAAAGTACACAAATAAAGTACCGCAAAACTCTCCACCTCGGCCGCTTATATGAACCAATCTTGGGCTATAAATTTAAATAAAAAAAAAGATAAATTAAAAGAAAATTGAAATTAGATATTATCATTGCAAAGCGATGACCCTATCGATATGTGTCCCGTTTGACTTGATACAAACAATTTTATTGTATTGCCACAACTAAATGCATATTACACGTATGTATTTCGTCATTCAATTGGCACGTGGCACTTATTTCCAAAATTACATCCCCAAGGAACCCTACTATGGTGTCTTCCATTGACATAACATGTTTTAATTAATACATTTCTAGTGAAATTTCGATATGAGCCATATTGTATCATCTGCCCATATAACTGCTATCTTAATAAACCACTCCCTAATAAGATTATTGTAATAGCATTTCCTACTTCTTGTTTTCCAGCTTCATTCTAGTATATTAATTACCAATGATTACACGATTCCGGGAAAAGTCGTAAAAAAAAACAACTGAATGCGTTTCGTGACATCAGCAGCTAATCCTTAATCGCAAATGAAATTAATTTCTAGTCTCGACTATCATAGCTTTCATTAACAAAAGGCCAAGTACAGAGGCTTTGTGCTTGCGCAATATACGGAAATGACAGGCAACAGAAAAAAAAACGGAAAGAGTAACTCGCAATTAATTGGATTTAGAGTAGGATTCAGTTCACTCTGTTTATTTTCCTGGACGTCCAACATTTTCAAATCTATTTGCTATGTGACCTGTGTAATGAACAGGGATTATAGTCCAGATGTATGACTGGATTAATGTTATGTTTTTCGCTTTAAATTAATAGCAGAGAGGTTTTAAAATACCTGCGAAGTATTTTACGATTATCATAGAAAAGTTGTTCTGTAATATTTCAAAAGATTGGACAATCTGATCTTTTTAAATGAAATATGTTTCAAAATAGCTACAGAAATGGAGCGAAAATCTTTCTTTATTTATCTTTCGAATCGAACTCAAGTAGATTAGATATTGTAATGGACGGTTTGGTGGGCATCCGGAAATGCCCGTGGGGACGGAGCCTAAGGTAGCATAGTTGATCGAGAAGGTCGAGCTGTACCATCTGGCGAAGAAAAAGGCTCCTCAACGAGCTAAGCAGCAGCTTATGCTTGCTGTAGCTCAGTTCGCGAGACGTGGCCGGAGTTTTCGCCGCTCGTTGCCCTGTACTTCACATATTAACTAAAACTCATACGCCTGGGGAAGACAACACAAACCAGGGAGGTAAAAATTGGGAATTATAAAAACATGAGGCGATAAGGATGGAATGGTTGGCTGACGGCGCAGATTCCCTCGCGTTCGGATCAGGGTCCAGGCGTAATATGACCCTCGGCCTCTGGTTTCGTACCACCGACAGATTCGGGACGGAAATATTGCACTCAATTAGGAGTGCGTCAAAAATGAAGAGAACCGATCGGAATAAAGTGCCCGTGAACGCTTTCGCCAGTTTTGGACCCAATGGGTGATATAGCAGGTAAATGTGACTACAACCGCCTGTCGCGGCGAACACCCACACACCAATCGGCGCAAGCAGTCGCACGGCTCTCCCCAGCAGGGCATTGTTTAGCGTGTGCAGATCACGTTTAAACAATATCAAAGCACTAACTTCGGCCCCAATAGCCAAGGGCGAGGGACGGACTAGCGCTAAAAGGGACCCCAACAGGGCCCCTTTGGTTGTTCTACTAGGGTGATTGTTATTGGTCTCCTCCAGGAGTACTGTAGATGGCATTTAGAATTTTTCTGTGGCAACAAAGACATTCGATAAAGAGTATTTTTTTTTGCAGTGAAGTGAAATATGTCTTATGGATCGGGATGATGGGCAATATGCTTTGGGCACTTTTAAAGTCGTTTTGGGCTTTGTGGGCTGACAAATCATCAAATATAGTTATCATATCCTGTTTCGAATGTCCTTTTGCTGCCGAATTACTCGAAACGCCATCTACAGTACATTCGTCTCTTTCTCCATTCATTCGGCTCACGTTCATGTATCAATCCTTGATTGCGTAGCCACATTCTACGCAACATACGCGTACTATTTTCATACAAAAATCATTCATTTCACGTCCATACAAATCGCGAACGCATTGCGGGAAAAAGATATTTTCCCAAAACAAGATACTTTCCAACGAAAATAAAACTTTTCCACAAAAAGATAAATTTTCAACACATCGGGTGCTGTCCTCAATCATCCTCGTGCAAATACTGAACATTTCACAGCCATAGAATCGCAATCACCATGGCGCCATTACACTAAATTGCCCAGCCACAATGTCAAACGCCAACCTAATTACATCCCGCCTACCAAAACGGGATCCGCACGATCATCATTGAATAATGAATCGATTGGTCGCGAGCCGCAATCGCAAATCGCCCAGTCGCAGCCTAGAAAATCGTACCGTAAATAATGATTTTCTTTTTTTCTTTATAGAATAAACATCGATCATATTCCATGTGAAAGTGAAGTGAATCAGACCAATTCAATTCAGAACATGGGGTAGGTTCGCAGACCTAGGTTTTTGGACCTAGGTCCGACTTTGTACCGGATCAGGTGCACCTGATCCGCCAAATTTGCGGATCATGTCATGACTATGATATGCAGTCAGGATAATCTGATTCGATTTTTAATAATTTACATTCCCGAAAAGGCATTCACTTAACTTTAGGCGGACATAGGAATCCGACCAAAACTAAGTGAAATGAAACTATGAAAATACCTACCTTAAGGCTGCGCGCCCGTTGGCACACGTTCGCGTGTGCCGTTCACGTGTTTCATGTCAAACGGTTTGAGTCTATGGTTTGCAACCAAAGATGCGAATCTATCAATATGACAAATACTCGACTATTGTCGTATCAACAAATTGGGTTCATTATTGTGCTTTGTATCGGATAATTAAAATAGATAAGAATTGAGTGGCGAAACAAACGACTAGAGAGTAGTAGGATGTACATAAGCACATATTTCATACTAAATTACTGGCGTTAACACACAATAATGAATCCAATTTGGTGATACGACAGCAGCCGAGTATTTGTCAAATTGACAGATTTGCATCTTTGGCTGCAAACCATAGACTCAAACCGTTTGACATAAGACACGTGAACGCGACACGCGAACGTGTGCCAACTTGCGCGCAGCCTAACTCACATTCCTATTTCACCTTGATTCGAATTCGATCGCTGGAAGGCGCTAGATAAAAAGCTACATTATTCACTATACATTCATTCAACCATATCGTCCTAATGGAAGTGCAAACGTATACGTATCTTGAAGGATATTTCATTTGGTCTGCAAAAAGTGAAAAAGGAGCAGCGGCATCGATATAGTTACGAGTTTCACTCTAAGCGACTTCATACGAATTGAAACATCGTGAAGGGCATCCTCGACTAGACGAAGAGCGAGGACTTTTCTTTACTCTCAAAATAAATTGCATCATTCAATTGGGCATGGCGAAAAGACATTGAAGTTGGGGAGCAATTGATATTGCATCATTGATTTTGTTTTCGTAAAAAGCTTCATGCAGATGCCAGGATGTTTGAGATTGGAGAAGTTAAAGGATGGTTTTTTGTTCATGATTTTATGTGCTTGGGTTTAAAAGTTTTATAAATTTTGGATTTCATTAAATATATGTATATTGATAAACCTATAAAGTACATCTACCCAAACCAATATTGCTTTCCGCTTTGCTTAGCTACTATTGGCGGAAGACCAGAAAATATCATATGCAAAAACCACCATCGACTTTTACATTGGGATATTGACGGTCAAATACCCTCAAATTTAGCTTGTACACGAAATAATTCCCACAAAATGATTTTGGTTCTATTTTGCTAAGTGGTGATCAGAGAAGATTACAACAAAAAAACAGAATCAATCAATCCATATATATATCGACCATATCCATAGCCGTCAACTCGATGCTTGCATCCGTTGCGGGTGTAAAACCGATTAATGGGGCCAACAATACACCAACCAGGCGCTAATGAATATATATGCAATAAAATATTTGCTACAAACAGGATATCTGCTTATCGGCTGACACCTGTCTAAGACATCCATACCCAGCAACTTTATGGATCCATCCGTTGTAGGTCGTTATGGCCGAGACTACTCCAAATCGGCGAAAATTAATTATAAAAGTAAATAGGAAAGGACTGACTCATTTCGAGCTTACAGAAACATAATCTTTAAAAAAAATTCTTTCGAGCTTTTGATTTTTCTAATGCATTCATCATATTTCGGATATCAGAGCTACGTCGTTTTTGATTAAAATTATACCTTAAATGCTCAATTTTTTCTTTTTTAGCAAAAGGGCCGGTTGCTCAATGTCCGATTAAAATTTATCGTAAGTAACAAGCTAGCAAAATTTGATTTTCTCAATGGCTGGTTTGCGTAATTGATCGGATAAACGCTAGAGAGAGAGAGACCTCAGAGCTAAATGACCAACTGAAATTTGCGGAATCCAAGTTGGATATTCATCTCGACCAATATCAAGAGGCTAAAGCCACCGAACACTCGAATACCCCGCCACCAGGTGGGTGATATCCGAACCGAACTGTGGCAAATTTTGTTTATGTTCTGTCGTCACGTGTCAACATTTCGTTCGAAATGCTCGGTGTAAAAGGCAATTATGCAAACGAATAATAATCAAAACATCCACTGACAAATGTTATTTTGTCAATTGTCAAAGCACGGAATGACGACAGTTAATTCACAGGTGCTATGATAATCCGGGATGGATTCGGGTCTTTCGTGAATGATTCCAATTTTGGAATTGAAGTCAATTGACGAGGATCAAATAGTCGCAGGGTAAATGACCTTCCCGTGAATGTCAACCTTAACCGTCAACTAGCCTTAGGTTAATCGTTTATCCAAAACAAAAACCCAACACCTGCCTCCAGTTAAAAGTTTATGCAAGGAAAAAACCCAACACCAGATACCAGCTGCTGAGATTTGAGATTTGATAGAAATAGAGTTCCTGGAAATTCATTCGATAGAAGAAAATTTGAAGCAAACTCAGATGCAATTGAAAGCTGAGAGACCGTACAGATATTAACTGCTTCACCGAAGGATCTAAAACAGAACAGGATGTTGGTGCAGATGTCTTTGGACCCAACACCAGGATTTCGATCCCAATGGGAGTCTCGCCCAGGGTTTTTTTTAAGATAAGATCCACGCCACTGAAGTCTGTGCCATGGTAATTTTGGAAACGAGACTTCGCGGCGTTCACATTGTTATCTACTCGGACAGCCAAGCAGGCATAAAGGCGCTCACCTCGTATAAGGTCTTTTCAAGCTGGTGAAGGAGTGTTATAAACTCCTCCAACTGTTGGCAACCAAAAACCGAGTCTTCTTGTGTTGGGTGCCAAGCCACCAAGGCATTAAGGGGAATGAGGCTGCGGATGAACTTGCAAGACAAGGATCATTAAATCGCTTTAATGGACCCGAGCTTTACTGTGGCAAAACTGCGGATCACAGATTTGTTTGCACTATTGCGCCATCAGTACTGGAATAACTTTCCAGGGCTACGTCAATCAAAGGAGCTTATATTGCCCTTCATTCACAAGGGTACTACTCAAATGAGTAGAACCCATCTAAGACTCCTAGTGGGGAATTTATCATGCCATCACCTGGTCAGATATCACCTGAACAAGATGGGTCGTCCAGCGAGACTGAGACTGTCTGGAGGACGTGGAAACGACCAAACACATTTTGTGCGAATGTCCCGCCATCGCGCGTTTTAGGAAGTCACTCCTCGGGCAGGCTACTATCAGCACTGCAGACTTCAGGTTGATTCCTGCTAAATACTTACTACCCTTTATAAGAAAGGTGGACGGTCTTTTGAATTAATGGGCTACGGCACAATATATTTCTTATGGTCGCAGTGCCTTTCTGCTGGGATAGTAGCTCGACTATTTTATCTTATCTTACTCTGAATAAACATAAAAAATGGTAAAAATTTACCTAAGTTTCGAACTGTCATCAATTTAATTGAATAAATGCACCGCAGAAAAAGGCCTACGCAACCAGGAGCAACAATGCCTGGACAAAAGCTAATCCGAAAACCCATATTGAAAATAAATATCTGTAAAACCTCCTTTTATAAAATTTCTCAAATTGACGCAGATCTAAGAAATTGCAATAATTTCGATATTCATTCAAATTTAGAACGAAGCAGACCACACACCACATAGATTAAATAAATTCACACGCATGGTCCTTAATCAATTAGATTAGTTGTCTGTGTTTTGGAACAATTTGTGTATGCCGGACCGACTTTCAATTCTTGGTAATTAAATTTAAAAGTTGGTTAGCATGGTTGACTACACGGGACACATCATGGCCACAATAGAGGAATACCATTACGAGTATGTTGACAAATTTAATTTGGAATATTCGTCAGCTCTACTACGAATTAGGGAACTTTGTTAGTTAGTATTCTATTAGAAGTAGAAAATGCAGGTTTGTATGGGATTGGATTTAAAATCAATCCCATAAATCGAAGTAACTACGCCAGAAAACTGGGGAGTGTGAAGCGTTCGGGTTTGTTTCGATGCAAATATCGGTGAGTTTTTAATTATGTAGTTCAGTCAACAATGAAAAACCAAGTAAATATTTATAATTTGAAATGTTCCATAATATTTCCATATAAATGATTTAACATTTAAAAACTGTCCTTGTGGCAAATATGCGAATAACATTTCAAATAATAAATAGACTTGCTTGAATAATAAGTACTTTCCAATCGTGGGTAACCCGCGTATGACTTTTGTTTCAATTTTGAAAGCTCACACAATTACCATCTTTAGACCGTGGAACTAAAAGAAATGTTAGCTAAGTCGAATTGGGGTTAGTCCTAATTTGTGGTGTGTTCATACCGACCATTACTAAATATAGCAAATATCAGACATTAGTTTGTCCCTTCGGTTTGAAGTGTATTTTAGACATATCAAGAGTAGTATCTTGATAAAAGCGATTTTATACCACTGACTCTAACAAAACGTCAAAAACGGAAACGTTAACCTAGTCTCAATTTTTCAGTCCAGTACCGCATCGAAAGTGGAGCTAAAATTTAGTCCCAATCTAACTAATCCGCTACCTTTACATCGTAGTGACTTAACTGGGATTAGTAAATACTAGAACATAGTCCCGCGATATAAACGTAGTCAATTTAAAACCCTTTTGTGTAGCCAAAAAATACATGGACGTTGATAGACTAGAAATTTCATCATGTGGTTGATGTCCATCCTAAAACCATGCTCAACAAAACCGGATAACGCCACGAGGCATGTAAGTTCCAGTGAATAGTAAAATATGAAATATGAGTACGAATTGTGTTGAAACTATTTCCACTCCACTTACAGACGCATAAAGTAAAAACTATAATGTATCTGGCTGACGGTGAAATCCGATATCTCTTTGAAGTTGACGTTTACAAATGGACTTTAAACAATTTCCCTGAAAACTTTTACCAGTAGCCCGAAGTCATCCTGGTAAACTGACAAATTACCAACTTTCGTTCGAGCAGTGTAGTAACTGATGAGAGAATTTTATGCATTTAATGTGCGGAATTATTGCAAATAACGAATAACTTCAAATGATCTTCCACATTAATATAGCTTTAGCGCAAAGGCCAAATCACTTAATATAGAGATCGATTACTCTATTACCTGAAATTTCAAAATGGATTAATTGCTCTAATCCTTCTTTAAATAGCATCTAAGAAATAAAATATACTTTTCATTAAAAATTTAGACCAGATTCAGTCAATGGTTCAACTTAATTTTAACATTAAAATTTTTCTAATCCGAAATATTTTCGAACGTTTGTATCCTTTTTAGATAACCCCAATCGATTGTATTTCGATTACCCATCCTGAAACTTTTCAATCAAAGTCTTCATTAATAGCAACTTTTCACTTTCTGCAGGATTTTAATGAAAGCCGGTCGAAGTTTAATTATCCATTGAGAGCTTTTGTTTTTCTTATCCGATTTTAATGATGCTCTTTAAACTTTTCCGTGTAACATAAGTCGATATCAGCAGAAACTTTTAACATCTTCTCTTCGGAAAGGGTAAAAGTTAAATGTTTGAAATGTATGGTAGTATGTAGAATAAAGTACTTGAGTACGTGCACAAAATTTAATTTGTAGTTTAATAATTAAAGTGAACTTTTTTTTTCATTTAATGTTATCGGAAATGATTGAAAACTGCAGTTCAAAGCGTCAAGGTGATTAAAAGGACTAGGGGCTAAAGAAAATTTGTCTTTAGAAGAGCTGTTAATGGAAGTAATGACACAAAAGTAGCGATAGTAGTTGGTACTTTAGGTCCGTTCGAATAAAATATATATAATCGTTGTGCTTTCAAGATGTATGTATACAGGTACAGGTTTGCTAGGTTGTTGCTTCCACTTAATACATGACCAAGAAGGCCCTGCCGTCCTGACAATTGAAAAAGGAAAAGTGAAGCCACATACAAAATTTGGACAAACGGACAAACAGCATGCATCAGACAATACCCCCGTCTATTGTTTGAATATATGGGATAGGCCAAAAGCTGAAAGTGAGACCCATTGAAATCAGAAGGCGAATATGTGATGTCCAGGATATCTTTCATTTACACAGAAGAACCAAATAACCGGCCTTGGTGTGCCTCGGATAATTTACTAGTTCACCTTACGGGGGAAAAGACCGACATCGGGCTCGTCTACGAACCATGGACCACCGACCTGAAGGTCAGCAGCAATCCCTTCAACCTTTTTATTATAGAAGCAGCCGAGATAGGTAATGGGCGGTTCGGTGGGCGTCCAAAGATGCCCGTGGGGATACTCAATTGCCCTAACCCCTTGTGGGGCATAGCGCGTCAACTGTTCCATGTGGCCCAGTTGACGTTTCGTTGGCATAAATTGGTTTCAGAGAATGCAGTTGCCAGCATGCACCTCCTGCACATCCATGGCCACGAACGTTGTCGTGGACGGGATTCGAACCCGAAACGCCGGTAGTCAAACATGAGACTGATGCCTCAACACACTGCGCTACCGGTCGCCCCCGTGGGGATGGATCCTAAGGTAGCCTAGGGTTTTGTAGTGTGTGAGGTGGAATTTGGATTAGCCTCTTATTAGCTGAGTCTCTGAGATCTTGGTTGGCAGTCCTAGAATAACAACGAGTTTTTGCGTGTGCAAACCACCTTATCGACAATGTGGAATTGGAATTCTTCATAATTTAAATAGATTCCTTTTTTATGACTTTGTTTATTGCATGCATTGTTAAAGACCGGTAGCGCAGTGTGTTGAGGCATCAGTCTCATGTTTGACTACCGGTGTTTCGGGTTCGAATCCCGTCCACGACGACGTTCGTGGCCATGGATGTGCAGGAGATGTATGTTGGCAACTGCATTCTCCGAAACCAGTTTATGCCGACGAAACGTCAACGGCGCCACATGTAACAGTTGACGCGCTATGCCCCCACAAGGGGTTAAGGCAATTGAGTGAGTAATGTTGGACTAGTCAAATCCCAAAAAAATGACAAAGGAGATTTTAAACCTCTGTCAACCACACACACATAGATACAACTTTACACTTTTAACTACGACCGAGCTGAGGTCATTTAAGCGGCTCTCCCAGAGGTTGGAGTGGAATCTCTTTTTAGCAACGGATAACTGCAATGCTAAGAAACAGAGTCATTATATGAGAGGTCGGAGAAAGCCAGGTAGGGTAGAATCGAAGGCGGAGCCATTTCCCCTCTGCTTTGGATAATAGCGATAAACGCACTCATAAGAAATCTGGAAGCGCGAGGAGACTGTTACTTTGACTCCTGACACTTCCAGCTTGATTCTTATTTGGAGAAGTTCCTACCGGTTTTGAGTGACATCATGAGAGGAGCCCTGGACATATTCAACGCTTGGACTTCAGAATGCCGACTAACTGTGGTGTGGGTTAAATTGAGCTAGTACAGATTACGATAAAAACCAAATACGGGAGTTTCGACTCCCCATACTAAACGGCCACTCTCTGAAGCTACCACCCAACGTCAAATGCCTTGGGGTCATCCTTGATAAAAACTTTAGTTAGAAGCTGAACATTGAACATCACATCAAGAGAACCTGCGGCAAAAGCTACTGACTACAGCCAAGGAAGACGCTTAGGTTGTATACCACTGTGGCAAAACTGTACACCACTGTGGCAAAATCTATTATCGCCTACGCACTGGTATGTAGGCCAACTCTGCATAAGAAATACAACATTAATCTGCTGATCAATGTCCAAAGAACCGCGTGTATCGCAGTCGTGACCCGCAAACACATTGAATATCATCCCCCTGCTACTCCTACAAATATGAACACTGTATATAGCGAGGTTAAACTTAAGGAGTCTATGACCTGGACTTCCAAACAGTATTAGCTAGGCACGGCAGCACCCTACAGTCCCTAATTAGAGAAGTGTGGCACATGCTTCCCTCGGACTACATGATCACTGCATAGGTCTTCGAGGTAGACGCAACTGGCTTTCCAACGAGAGCGGAGTCAGACGAAGAGTGATGATGCAAAATATTAACTGATAGCTCAAAAATAACAAAGCGATATCGGCACGGTGATCTTCTCTGGGGATCTCGGACAATCAAAGCCCTGTCGCCTTCCATACCACCTGCATCCCCACAATAACGTCGCCATTTAAACTGACAGCCAAGCCACGATGAAGGCTCTAGCGTCAGCGTCCACTTCATCGAAAATAGTAAGACAAAGCCATAAGGAGTCGGCCCGATTGACCAACATCAACAATATCTCTCTCGTATAGCGGGGAAAGAGAGAACGGAGAAACTGGCGAGATAGAGCTCTGTCCTCTGCGAGTCCTATGCGGTGGTGATCCGCGCAAAACTTAGTGCTGAAAAAAGAGAGATACATTGACTGTACCTGAAGCGGCGTACCGACACATCTAGGGCACTATGGCTATCATTCGCATCAACGTACAAAGGATAAAGTCTCTCCTAGAGAAATCCCGGCTGGAAAAAGCCATGGTCACAGTCATTACAACGGGACATTGGCCAGTAGGAGAGCACGCAGTCAGGTAGGGTATTTCGTAAAATACACACTGTCGGAGCTACAAAGATAAAGCAGAGAAGAAAACCCGTATTCATTTCCTGTGTGCATGTCTGGCTCTAGCTAGGGCCGGGGATCGAGAACTGGGCGAGACTTCCTTTTTCTACGTGAGATGGTTCTGAGAAAGAGACTCTGACAACAAAGTTTTTTCCACCTTTGAGGCGTGTGGTATCAAAACAGCGAGCCACGGCGCTTTTTGCGTCCTTCGTATCTGCGGAATGACAGCCACTTCAACCAACTAACCAACCAATCCGTCGTGCTCGGTGGCCGTGGTCGTTCGGTCACCGCTCTACGATAGTACGTCTAGAGCTCGGAGGTTCGAATCTCGACGCGAACAAAAACTGCCTGTGGTTGTTATATTAATACCCACAGTGCTTCGAGCCTGTTAGTATAACGACGGCACGCATAGGAGGTGCATGCTAGCAACTGCACTTCCAAAAATTAGATATGCTACCGAAACGTCAACAAGGCACAGAAATGCTGGAGATTTTTGACGCGCCCATGCCCCTGGAGGGGTCAAGGCAATTAATAACAACAACCAATCTGAGAAAGAAAATGCCAAAGAAGGACTCGTATAACGATAGCATAATTTATATTGAACTCAACTTTAATCTAGTCGAGTGATAGTTAGCCTCCTGATATCTTACAAAATCCCCCGAAAATAGTAACAGTCTAATGTGACACTCCCCATTCAAACTGATTTACTAACGTAACGAACAACAGCAAAAATCGTTTATACGTCTCCAGATCTTAATCACTTTCTTTCAAACACTGTTAAGAACACACGGCAGCATCTTGAATTTTCTTTCATGCACATGTACGTTATGTAATAAAACTTTTCGCAACATCCGGACGAAAGTCACAAGCACTTTTACTGCAAAAACTTTTCATGAGTCACATGGGATAACATGCAATTATTGCAGCCCAATCTAATCACAAAGAATCTGACGAAAATAAGTAACTGATGGTATGAGAAGGGATTTACTTCCTTATCTTATTAAGGAGAGCAAACTGTGCTTCGTACACAAAAAAGAAGAAAACTAACTCTGATGAGTTAATTGGTAGTGACATATAGTAGTCACATGTGGTGCAGGAGGTGTAATGCCTTGACTTCTAGTTTAAGACGGGTGGAAAGTTTTTCGGGAAACTATTATAAGATATGTATTTGTATTTAGGCACCAACATGAGGATTTTGTAACAACGGCGACAATACCACAGCTCGTAAATTTTAGCCACATACTACCTATATTTTTCTATATTCCGACAATAATATCTGCGGCTTTTTTTAACGAAAAATAAAACTTTAATTTTCAACTTCCATCATTCACCACTTCCAATGGTACGTCTGAACAAATGACCCCAAAAACCCAAAACCAACATCTGCAATATCAAAATTAGACAAGAAGTAAACATAAATGTACTCGTATATTTAACTCTCCAACAAATTTGGGGTGAATAAAAACTTTTTTAATGAAAATTTATCTCTTCCTTGGCTCACCCACAAATGCAATACTTCCGATATCCATAAATAACATGCATAATGTCTCCAACCAGTCATTTTCTTTAATACTAAAACCAAACGATATTATCTTTAGTCTAAATAATTCAAGGAAATGTTCCTTAAAAGCTGGGTCGGACAAACAATCGATGTCAATGGATGTCGGGGCATTGCACGTCTCCATAAGGACCTTTCTATATTCAAAGTGTCCACAGACATTGTAGTCCCGTCAACAAAAAGTGTCGAGAGGAGATATCAAATGGAAAATGAATGAAAATGAGTGGCGACACAATGTCGGACTTGAACATTTTGAGAACTGACAGGAGAACTGGATCAACAAGTGCGTTCCCATGGTGATACGCATAAAATGAAATTTGTTCTCGCGTATTGAAATTCATCGGGGACAGATTCATTCCGAAATTAGAAATTTACGGATGTTGTTGGTGAGTGGAGAAAATAGATTTTATTGGAGTGAAATATTTCATAATAAATACCGTATGGGGATATCGGCAAGTTTTAGATTTAAATGAATGGAGCAGTAAATTTTGAACGGAATTATGGAGGTTTTTTACACTCTGTATCTGCGGTATTACAGTCGTCCGACTAACTCCTGTAGAAGGGTCGTGGGCGCCATTTGCTTAAAAATTTTCAGACAGCCAGTGCCTTCCGTTCCGCGATAAGAACGAATTAGCGAAAATATTGCACCGAACTCCCGACACGGAAAATGCAAGATGCGTTTTTTTTACAAACCGCAAGTAGTTCACACGACCGGCCGTTTTGTTACGTTATTAAATATAAAACTAACTTTATCTACAATAGATCTTACTCACTAAATTTAACTGGACCACTTACTTGGAGGATTAATTCACAACTTTCTCAATAATCCGCCCACAAATCGTAGCCAAAGAGGATTGATATTCTACAAGAGTGATCACTCCATAGAACTTTCCCCTCTGCCAGTAGATTTGTATGTATTGACAAATAGTATAAACTACACAGTATAGATACACAAGAGAATCAATACATACAAATCTTTCGTGAAATTTAATTGTGTCGCATTTATTTATTGTCTCGCATTTGTGTTCCTGTTACGGGGAGTCCATACCAAAGAAAACAGATTGGAATCAGTTTGCGAAGGGAATACTTGAAGGAGCCGAGCCGCGAAGCCGCACTCTAGGTATTATCAAGTCTAACAAATTTCCTCACGCAAGGCCAATACTTTCAGGTCCTGAACAACGAAGTGCGATTTGAGTCTCCAGCACCCACCATGCCAGTCGATCTTCAATACTCCCTTCCCCAGTATATGATACCCATCCTGCCTAGATATCGCTTCCTTGTCATCTCGATATGGTCCCTACGAAGCTGTAAACCTATCAAAGAACAACGAGGTCAACGAGAACAAGAAAAATTTAAAAAATTGGAATTTCTAACTGTCATATCTCGGGTGTTTTCGGTCGCATCGGCATCAAATTTGCAACACTTCGTATCGGAGACAATTACCATACCCAATTTGAACTCCTACGATCACCCGGGGCCGGACCTACGGAGGTAAAAAAAACCGTACTTGTTGCGTCGCGTAAACATAGTCTTGGTCACTATTTCTCGATTAATTTTTTTAAGTTTTCATTTTTTCGTTTTTCTTTGGAGGGCAGAACGCTCCCGCGTCCCCACATAAGTTTTGACCTAGAGGAACTGAAACAGATTATGTGGAGCATTTGTTTGAAAATTGAATTTAAAGGTAAAAACCTAAAACTATTTGATTTTTGATAGGAATCTATTGACAAAGTGTAATGAACCACCTGCAATGGACTATATCCTGGTAGTGCTGCTCCCATGATCTATGGCAGCACCTGATGAGTAAGGATCTGTCGGTGGTACGAGACCAGAGGCCGAGGGTCCAATTACACCTTGACCCCAATGTGAGTGCGAGGGCGACTAAGCCGTCCGCCAACCATTCTATCCTTATCACCTTATTATTTTTATGTTTGTGTTGTCTTCCTCAGGCATATGGATTTTTATTAATACGTAAAGGACAGGAGCAACATGTGGCGAAGACCCCACCCACGTCTCCCGAACTGAGCTACAGCAAGCGTAGGCCGCTGATTAGCTTGTTGAGGAGCTTTTTTCTTCGCCAGATGGCATAGCCCAACCTTTACTGTCCACTATGCTACCTTAGGCTCCGTTCCGACGGGCATCTCTGGATGCCCACCAGACCGTCCGTTACAAAAGACACCGAAAAACTGTTACGATTGAGAAGGCGGTGGACACGACAACGCCAGGACCGATTGTATGCGATTGTAGGTTCTCAGAAACCTTATCCAGCAGAGGACTTTAACTAATACGGAAGGAAGGCAACATGTTGACAAATTTGTCTTTTGAATGAATTAAGAAATATATTCCAAATTCCAACCAACTCGTCCATTCCAACAATTAGTTCAACGTGTGTACTAAATTTTGTCGGATTTCTAGAGAAAATTTTATATATAACATTTTTTTATATGAGTACTTCTACCGTATTGAACGATAACAATTCATCTAATCTAGCCTTCAATTTAACATACAACATTCTAAATACTTCACTCTAAATCGATCACCTATGAAAAAGGGCCAGAAAAGGAACTATTGCTGAAAGCAGTTTCGGGATGCAATATCAAGAATTTCATTCAATTCCCATAGTTATGGCACCTGGGAATTCCCTTGCAGGTGAAATATTGTTTGCGGCTAAAATCACGTCCGGAATCGCATACTACGAGTTTGATGGTGTAAACGTAGTACGTATCAACCACTGGCAACGATTTCAATTTGCATAGTTACATTCCGCGAAATGAATTTATGGTTTTCGACAGATATAAATTCGCTACGTGATCTTTCACTATCTTTCGCATCGAAAGCTTGAAAGCAAATTAATGGAATCGAAACAGTTTTGAAACGGAAGTGATTGGAATGCGTTGAATTGCCTTTTTTGAAGATGGAGTTGAAAAAGATTGATAGACAAACAAGGCCGGAATTTTAATTTTAGAAAAGCCAGGATTGGTGATTCCCGAAAATATAGCATTTTCGACGTCTCTGCAACGAGTTCCCTGCATATGAATGAACCATAATGAAAACCTTAGCTCATTTAGGCTGGTATATGGCAAAAGTAGCAGACATAATTGAAATAAGTGTACTAAATTCGGGCTTATTTAATGCAAATTTAGTACAAACAGATTAATACACTTTTGTGTGTTGTTTTTTTAAATCCTTGGTTTATGCGTCTATTAAATAAAACAATTTCCACTTTTCCAAGAGTTTTTTAAATTATTGAATGATGATATATTAAAGATTTCGGCGACGTTTCGCTACTCTTGAAGCATTTTCAAGCCTTTTTTGTATATTTTTAATAATTACATTTAAAATCAAAAAACGAAGACTCTACAAAGATGTTTTTTGTTATGGAGTGATGATTTGTGCTTTTTGGTTATCTTGATTATTGATAACCAAAAAGCACAAATCATCACTCCATAACAAAAAACATCTTTGTAGAGTCTTCGTTTTTTGATTTTAAATGTAATTATTAAAAATATACAAAAAAGGCTTGAAAATGCTACAAGAGTAGCGAAACGTCGCCGAAATCTTTAATATATCATCATTCAATAATTTAAAAAACTCTTGGAAAAGTGGAAATTGTTTTATTTAATAATACACTTTTATTCAAAAATTATGTTTGTGTAGACGAAGAAATACTCGTATTTTCTTTGTTGTAGTCAGAAACTACTTTTTGTATCTAGAGCTATTAGACTTCCAGACACTTACCATTTCAGGTTAGAATGTGAGGAACTCGCGGAACGTTTAACCAATGGTAGGCTCCAGAAGCGTGTGGCGAAGGGGCCTAGTAACGTTGTAAGGTGGGTTATGAGGCCAATACCCTTACCATCAGGGTTATATTGAGCATGCGGAGGACTAGTTGGTTGATCTCAGTCGTAATGTCGCTTCATGTTTATCCACTGCCTGTTTTCTTCTTCTTAACTTGTTTTTTTTTTTTTGTTCTGGTGTTCTTAGTCATGTGATTCCCTTTAAGTGTAATGGGACCTCCTAGGGCAGAAAGTGGAAAGAACCTTTCCCTATCACTACGGAAACGAGCTACAGCCAGCTCATGCGCTGTTCCACTTGCTGATGGCTTCGTCGGCTTAACGCCCTTTCGACTTGAATGATCAATCAATCAGGCAAAGTAGTATAATCCTTTTAGCGGGTTTCTATAGTATCTCCAAGAAAAAATTGTTAGTAAAAGAGATGGTGACATTTACTCATTTTTATACATGTCTTTTGAAACATACTTTATTCTATTTTGATGTTCGGTTATCTTAACTGTTGTGCTTCAATGTTGGCGATCAGAAGTCCTTAACGTCCACCATCAATAAATGGTGCATCGAGATTCGACGACATTGTTGCACCACACCGTATATTTCAAAAATAAAAAATAAATATTTTCAAATATGCCGAGGATTACTGATATTTAAAACATAACTCGCAGGATACCGTTTAAATTTATACTCCCATTCTCAGTATAATGTCCAATATCCCCTTCCCTGGTTTGTATCAAATTCCAATATCGAAGGCAAATTGAAGCGACTTAATAGAAGTAATTAAAAGTTAAATCTTTGTAAATTCCCTATAAAGCCTTCACTTTGTCGTACCTTATTGCAGCAGGAAAGAAAAAAACGGAAATCTCTCTTTGCAGTCAATCATGTTTGACACTTGAGTGCGACGGCAACGTTACTGTGAGTCCTCAATGAGTCTCCAAGAAATTCCTGTCATTGCTCCATGCACTCTGCATCACTTTGACATTTTAAAGAGTAATTTTTCAGTTGCTTTCCTCTACTATGCAAATACTCTTCAAGGATACTACAGCGGAAATTGAAATTGATCAAAAGCCATTTGACTTTGTTGAACACGGCAGTGAATTGGGAGCACTGTGACAAGATGTTTTCTGAGCATTTAATTTTTTTTCAATGCGACTGTATCGGGATGCTGAAACAGTGGTTTGGAATATCGGTACAGACGAGTTCAAGAGGCTCTCCAAGTGGAAGGTTTTGATCCATTGGTATCTTATTTGAGAATTCTTGTATTTGGAATTCATACTCCTGGGATTGAGAATGGATATGTATAAGGTGGGCAAGATATTATTCAGTATTTCAGCATCACACGAGTGTCTACGTTTTTTCACCTTGAACAAAGATGTCAGAAAGAAGTTTTCGGTTATTTATGAAATCGACAAGGATACGTACGAGCAAGTATATGATAGCTGCTTTTTCCAGAAAATATATTCATTACACGTTTCCCCAACGCAATTGCTAATGCGTTCAATGATTTGCAACTCTTCGGATAATGGCAGAGGCATAATTCAGAGCCAAAAGGCGGATCCTATGCCGTAGGGTTGGAATTTACAGCCTACGATTTTTCTAATTCAATAATCCAAAGATTTACACTTGAACAGTTTTATTGAAATCGAATTCACTTAACGCTACTTCCGCCACGACTCCAATGATGAATTACCCTCTTTTGATAGTGCGTTTTTACCCTCGGGGAAGCAAGTAGCGAGATGCTACCAATCAGGTTTATAGAATGCAGGACACATTACAATAGGATTACTTTGAACTTATATGTATACATCTATATATTCCAGAAATTTTTCGGTTAAACGAGAATGTGCGGAATATACGTACATGATAATGCAAACATACATACTTCCGTTCAAATGTACATTTGGAAAATTAAATTTTCCTTTTAAAATATACGCCATGTCATTTTTAAAGTATTTATCACTTTTACATATGTAGATTTTCAAATATAATGACGCAGCAAAGTTATATTCGGAGAATTAATTTTTCGATGGTCTGGTAAAAGGATATCGTAATTATATTGGCAATCGGTTAACAATCATGGGCAAATACGAATACGCTGCTTTCCGGAGTCCTACAATTTTTCATGTTTTCTCGTTTATTTCTATTAATCGCGTTAGTTTCTCCAGATAATTTTAGCAGGCACAGAGGAATATTCCTGTCTCGCGAATAATAGGAGAATTCTCCCTATTGCGTTTTGAAAGAATTTCCACCAGACTCAAGAAAATTCCACTTTAGGAGCTACAAATCCCAGTCTATGGGTTCTACGTTCTTACCACCTAAAGCTAGGTACTAAGATCAGTTTTTCGTGCGAAATCTCATACAAAAACGGTCGAAAGTTGCGTTCGCACGAAAAATATTCGCTCTCTAAGTACTAACATATTTCATTTGATGAAAAAAGTCTCCACATCATTATGAGCAATTTTCACGCGAAAACAATTACTTTGCACTTTATTTCGCTTGAAAACCTGTTTTTTAAATAGAAGGGAAAATCACGTGTCGTATAGAGTGCCGCGGTAATGTACTGTGTGCAAGTCTACACTGTCATTTTGACAGTGTCGTGAGAGAGATATGTGCAACATTTTGGCACGAAGAGGTTAGTATCAGCCTTAAAGCGGAAATGGACCAGCTAAAGCGGAGATGCACTTTAAAGTGAAGTGAAAATTCCCCAATTGAATCGAATTTTACTATTATTTGCGAAACAGGAATGTTCTGGCACAGATGAATATTACGTTAGTACTTTTCCCCCGTTATATGGCATTATCAAGACAAGTTAGAACTTTCCAAAATATATTAACGCTTGGCCAAATGCAATTCCGAAAACCATTTACTGGTTTTCAAATCATCGAACAAAACGTTTTGACAAATCCTAAGCTGATTTGAAAAGGCGTCAAATGGTTTTTAAAAAAAAGCGTTAATTTGATTTTAACAAGTATTGATTTGAGTGATTGATATTTGAGGAAGTATTAACATAGAATGAAAATGTAATACTTAACTGGCGAATACAAAATGTGAACTGAGAATGGATTGAAAAAAATATATGTATTAGGTGTACAACTTTGCTTCCGCCGTTTTTTCCTGGAATTAAAAGATTAATTGTCAAAAAGTACTTGCAGATGTATTATTCAAAGTACTGTCCATCGCTAGCGACAACTTTCGCCCATCTCTCCGGCAATTTTCGGATTCCATCTCGGAAAAAGGAGGCGTCTTTCAACGCGATTCATGATTGCATCCATTTTTCAGCTTCTTCGTAGGAACGTAAATTCTGATCAGCCAGGCCGTGTGCCATGGGACGAAAAAAATGGTAGTGGGAAGGAACGATGTCTGGGGAGTACGGCGGTTTCAGGGTTCCACACTTTTGCGACGTGTGGCCGAGCATTGTCATGTTGGAGGATGACTTTGTCGTGTCTCTCTTGGTAGTGTGGTCGTTTTCCCTTTAATGCTCGACTTAAACGCATCAATTGCGTTCGGTACTGATCTCCTGTGATAGTTTCATTCGGTTTCAGTAGATCTTAGTATATCACACCGAGCTGGTCCCACCTTGGGATTATCGTTACGGACCCATTTTTCGTCCCCGGTTACGATGCGATCACTTGCAGTAATTCAGCTAATTCTTCTTGCGTTTGGCACGAATCTTCATCGAGCAGTGCTTCCAATTCGTCGTTTTTGAAAAAAAATTCTCTCCCACCACCATGCTTTTCCTCGACATTTAAATCGCCACTTTTAAAGTGTTGAAACCACTCACGACATGCTCTGTCACTCAGAGCAACCTCACCGTAAGTATCTGAGAGTATTGGATGAGCCTCAGCTGCAGTTCTTTTCAAATGGAAGCAGAAGATCAAAACTTCCAGCAAATGACGAGAACTTGGCTCGAAAACAGACATTTTGAATCGCGAATCTTATTAAAAATGCGAACCACTTTTACTAATGCGGGGGTGCCGATACGCTCACAGACATCCAAACTCACTTTGTGACACTTTTGAACTACGTATTTTGACCAGCCCTCACCGATGCAGCCGTCTGTCAGAAAACGGCGGAATCAAAGTTGTACCCTTAATATGTATATTAGAAAATATTATTGAGAGAAAAATAGAAGACTTTAACTCAAACCAAAGTCTCCGATTATTTTTCCAAAAAAAACAACAACATAAGAAATAAATTTAAATTTTTGTAAGTTCTGTTTATAATGTAAGGCTATGTGTACTTGTATGTGGTAATGTATTGCATTGAGTGTTGGATTACTACATATAACGAATTAAAAAAGAATTTAATAATAATTTATTTTTTAAAATTTTCTCAGAAACAAATTTTCTTTATAACAAAGAAATTTTCCGGTCCCTTGACAATTCGTTATAGGCAAGTTCGACTGTAATTTTAAATAAATAACAAAAAGAAAAACCAAAACTCTCATAAAAAAAATCAATCCAAAATAAACCAATAAAACTCTACATCATCCCCCGGATCTTTCCTTTTTACTTTTTTTTAGCACGACAACAAATTACGAATTCAAAACTCTTCATCAAACTTCTTTCCAAATTTCATACTGTTGACTTTATAATTACAAATTTATTATCTTTGATGTTTCGCCTTATGACATTACATCACCGTCTGTCTACCTGAGCAAATTTAGTCTTTAATTATCCAAATTTTAAAGCACAATTTACACACCTTCAGCATCGAAGGTCGCCCGAATACAGCTTACCACACTGCTCCTTGAATTTTTGAATACCTTACATTCACACTGCCTTAGTCGAAGCTTCTATCTGTTGTCTTCGGAAAACTGCGGGGGTTGACTATTAAATTTATGGGCCAGACGACGAGTTGTGTTTATTTATATCCAGGTCTTCCTCGCTCCCCAAGAGGATAATTCAGGCGTGAAATTACAATTTTAGAGTCGTGATAAAGGTAAAGTTTGTTAGGTTTGGGAAGATACGATAGGTACGCGTGGAAATTCATCGTCAGACAAATCCAATACTATCCCGAGAAACTTTAAAGTATGTAACGGAGAGACGAAGTATCTGCATAGAACTAGAATGTATAGGTTCGGATGCAATGATGAACTATGGTTGAGAGTTTTTGAAACTGTTTACAAGGAAAAACAAACTGTTTTCGGTTTTTGGTCTGTTTGCTTAGTAATAGTTGGTTCGTTTGTGAATAAGGGAAATGTAAATTCCTCATAACTTCGTAATTTCATATGTGAGAAACCATGAACTACCGTTAAACAGAAGTGGAACTTAATTCACTAAGCTCTAATCATTGGTTTACCATTTACCTAGGGACCAGGTAAATATTGAGACATGCAGAAAAAATAGCTCTTTGAAGTGTGGGATGGTCACCATAAATTATAAAAACTCTCGACTCATATATAAATGTTTTACTCCAAATACCTTTCGTCATTAACCCTGCCCATTGGTAGTCTAAGAATTATGTGCTTAAAAACGGCAAACAACGGAGTCTTGGTGGAGTTTTGAGTTTGATACCTTTATGTGTTTGGGGTCGCTGAATATGAATCTGGCGATACAATTTCCTGCATTTTATGTATAGAAAGTTTTTTTTTACTGGTAAACGGTCTTGAAATCGCTGAATTATTATCAGAGACATTGTTGATGATGGCTGTGTGTCATTTGGCTCGTATAAATCGATATTTTGCGCATGTTTGGGCATGAACCACGTGGTAGTAAAGTCTGTTCCGAAATTGCTGAATTTCCAGCAAAACCAATGTTGCCTAGACATCACTCAGACATTGCTGAATGAAACCAACAACGATTCAGAATTTCTTAAAGCGATCATAACAGGTGACGAAACATGGGTTTAAGGGGGTATGACTTCGAGACCAAAGCCCAATCGTCCCCATGGAAGCTGCCTGAAGAGCCAAGACCGTAAAAAAACAGAATTGTGAAGGAGCTGAGAGCTGAACACCATAACGAAAAGTGTATTCCAAAAGTGCTTCCAATATTGGAAACTGCGCTGACGCAAGTGTATTTATCTGAGGGGGAATACTTTGGAGGAGATACTCGTAAATAAAAATTCCTATTATTTTTTGATCACACCTCGTGTGATTATTCGAATTACGTCATTTTTGACTTAGGACGCATTTTCGAATATGTTGTCTGCATATGCGTTCTTCGATAACTTGTTAGTTGTTCGATTATTTGGGATAGGGATATTCTACTGTACTATAATTCTCGCATTTCAGTCGGTCACCTTTCTTGTGGATAGGACATAATATGCTCTTCTGTCAGTCGTCAGGTACTTTTTCAGTTGTCCGCATCTAACTATTAATTTGTGGATTCGACTGAACAGCCCCCCGCCTTCTTTCAGAAGCTCTACCTGAATTTCGTCCATTCTAGGCGCGTTATTTGGTTTCAATTTATCCAAGGCTATATTTACTTCGTCAAATGTTGTGGGTATCCGTCCTCCATTAGGATCGTGTAGAATTGAAAATTTTTCTGATTGTGATGTTGTCGGACTCAGCAAATTTCGTAAGTATTGAGCTCATCTTGTTTTGATCTCAGACGTATCACTAATTATGTTACCATCTTAGTCCTTACAGAGGGTTGTTTGCGGTATATATCCTTGTCTCATCTAATTCACGGTACTCTGCTCGCACGTCATTTCTCCCTAGGTTTTCATCAAATTGTAAGATTTTGGTGTTGCAATATTTACGTTATTTTCTTCGACACAATTCCTTCGCATATCGTTTAGGGTCGATATAATTGTCTTCTATGGCCCGTGTTGGTCTTTCCACAAATAGTCTCTCCTTAATATCTTGCCGCATTTGTTTGACCGTTTGCTCTGAATCAGGACGGGTCTTTTCGATGTTTCTTAAGATCCGTCATACAAGCCCCCTATACATTGTCATTACGTAACTTTTGTACGTCAAGTTTAGGAACCCCGCTTCTTTTAGAGGGACTGGTACTTTTTTGTCCGAGCTAAATATCGGTGTAGAATCACCGATATTTAGCTCGGACAAAAAAGTGATCCGGGTCGGATTTGACTTCACGTAGGGTTCTTACATCCAATATGCTCGAGGAAGCAGTTTTCCCAACGAGGAAGTGGTCAATTTGATTCGATGTCATATCATCAATCAGTCTTTGGCCGTTGTCGTTTGTTTCATCATGAAGGCTGTCTCCTCCTATCGTGTCCCTATGATGCAGTTCATTGTCGACTTTGGCATTAGTCTCCGAGAAGAAGTTTGATACCGTTAAAGGGTAGGACCGTCAAATAAATCGTCTAGCAAAGCATAAAACTCTTCTTTAATGACATCTTTTTTTTCTCAATTAGCCAAACATTGAAAAATTTCGATCTTATGCGAATCGCACAGATTCTTTCATTGATTGACATGAAATGCATTACCAGCTGTTTAAATTTGTCATTGACTACGAATGCGACTCCAAATTTCCAGTTGTTTCCTTCTGGTCTGCCACTGGTAAAGATTGAGTGAAGCCCGTTATTATTTATCGCGCTACCGAGCAATTTCGTTTCTTGAAGTGCGAGTATGTTGATGTTCTAGCGAGATGCTTCTTGAAGGAGCTCTCGGATTATACCGGTGCGATAAAGTGTTCGCACATGTCAGGATCCGAAAGAATAACCCATTATGTAGGAAATTTTAATCGTCATCATCATCTCTAGCACACGTCGGGCCTTCGCCTCCTGAATACAGCTTTTCCAACTATCTATCTCGATCAAGCGGTCGCGTCCTCCACATTCGCGTCCATATAATAGGATCCCAAAGAATAGTCTGATTTTCGATTCCGAATTCGTTTCCATTTAATCCATCCAATCTAAGGCTGTACTCCAGGCTTCTGAACAAGATTTCTTTTTTTTTTTGAGAAACGTAACGTCAGCGTCTCGCTCAAGCCACCCTAGGAAGACCAGACAACTTGCCTGCTTCTGTTCCCTTCTCTTCCACTTGGGTTTAAATGCTAGGTGCTCTTACGCAGATTCCGATCAGGGCTAACTGCACCACCACAAGAAGGCACATGTAGCCTCAAGTCCTTTGTGGATCCACCATCAAGTTGCACATCATTCCGTCTCAGGGTGGTGAAAATTCTACCCTCTTTAATTCTATAATAACCAACGTTTATATAAAATGCATAATTTTGAAGTTATTTAAACAGAGGAAAAAAATCATTTTCTAGCCAAAAAAAAACGTATTCCTGGTAAAATTTTGTCGGAGAGCCTCAGATTTGTCTTCAGCGACCCCAAAATCACAAAAATACCAAAAATAAAAACTCCACCGAAACTTTCTTTTATTTTCCAGCTAATTCTTAGACTAAAAAAGCAATTTCAATAACTTCTGTCTAAAACCATTCCGACAAGCTATCAAAACTCTTCTTCAAGACTTAAAATCCCCAAATGGAAACCACGAAATGAATGTAAGACTCCACGAAGTGTAACTACTTCAAACTGAATTCGATTTGCAGTATTTTATGTATTCTGGAAGACAGGTTCGTGAAAATAGCTTCTCAACTTGCTCTATTTCACACGAATCGCAATAGATACCACACTGCGAAAGATTGAATTTTCATTTTCTCACTAGTCACCACACCTTGGAAGTGTTCTATCGCAGAAAACTTCCAATTTGGTGGGAAGTCATCAGAACTGAAATGTCCTGGCCACATCCTGTGATGTGAACCGGTGTTCTAAACTCACTTGAAACTTTGTCTGCCAGTAAATCCTCGGTTATGTGAAGTTGATTTAAATTAACCCAGTTCTATGGGAAACTTTCGTTTCCGAATCAGTTCCAAAACGATCGGAAATATTGAACTATCTGCACTGGAACTTTATTGAACACGGCAACTGCACGGAGAAAGTTTAACATGACGAATATGACGACTGGCGTTTGTTTAAGCGAATTGAAAGCAATCAAGGAGAGCTATTATTGGTTGGAATATTTTCAGTCATATTTGAAAATTAGAATTCGATATTGCAAAGTTCCCAACAAGTTTGTCCTGGAGACAAAAATATATTGAGTTCAGGAGGAAAGTCCAAATTTTGTACTTGCTTACACGTAATATTTTAAATCGCTTTTTATCGGTTATTTATAACCAACATCCATTTTCATCTTTCCCACCAAAGGCGTAATTCAGTGCAAATGTTCATTATCTCCGCTAATAGCACAATCAATCAATTCTATTTATTTATGAATTAGAACCCATTTCAACTCAGATGCTTCCTATAGCATCAGAAAAAGGTACAGCATCTTCAAATGCTTGTAATCGCTTCTTGACCCAGAAGATAAGATTTCCGCTTACACAGAAGGATACTTCCCCAATAATTCAATCTTGTTCTTATTCGACGAACAACTTATAATCCTGGCTAGGGTCATTAGTAACGGATGGCACATAAAATGCCGTGTAAATGATAAGACAATTTATTCAGCGAAACAACTGGCTGATAGTGATAACAAACAAACACGATAAGGGTTGCAGCCCGAAAGTCAAGAGAGCTCAGGACTCATGAAAAATTCATGAATTTCGAAATGAGCAAACATTAATTTGTCATGGATAAAATAAGGAATGAATGTTTTGTTTAATGGATAGAACAAGTCAACATAATTAAATAAGTTTGTCGAAATAGTTTCCCAGGACTGTTCAGCTTAAAGCCAACATTTATTTGGGGAGTTAGGTGAACAGGTGAGGAAAACTCAATAGAGGGTAATGTGAACATTTAGGGGATGTTAAAAGAAAGATGAGTGTAGGAAAATCACGTGCACTATGGAGTTATTGTCCCGCTGCATGTAGCTTATTGTAGATGGTGTGTATTGACGAGAAACGCCAAATCAAAAATTGGGTTGTAAATGAAATGTAAAGCGCTTTCACCCATCGAATTTTTATAAAAAAATTTTGAACCAAAAGTTAAAGATCAAAGGTTCGTGCGTCAATAATCACCGTGGCATGGGGATTCAATCTTCATAAGTGTGCATCAACAACTTGTAAGTGTCACCATACACTGTCGATCTCGAACTCGAACATGGTACAAGTGAACCGGTTTTCTTCACGTTTATGTGAAGTGTGTGTGTGTGTGTCTTGAGCTATTCAGAGGACATTTGTACCAGGTTCGAGTTCGAGATCGACAGTGTATGGTGACACTTATAGACAGGTGTTAGGGGAAATCAAAGTATCCATGGAGACGGAGTGAAAGTTGGCCAAAGTGACCGGGAAGGTCTGACAGTGACATCTGGCGAAAAGTCCTCAGCGTGACAGACGGCGAAATGAGCTTGCTGCAGCTTAGTGACGGGAGTTGTGTGTGGGGTTTTTCCATCTCGCTGTCCATTACCAATACTATTCTACCATAATCTCGTGCCTTAGGGTTTAACATTACACCAATAGGTACAAAGGTCCCGCAACCGTCAAAAATTAAGCAAATAAAAGGAAAAACAGAAATTGTTAAACTACAACTCGCTCAGTCGCTCTACGAAAGTCAATATGCAAGTAGGTAGTGCTCGCACGTATTAGAAAGCCGGAATTATTAACCTTTTTTGATGAGATATGAAAATTCTATTATTTTTAGTTTTCTATTCTAGCAAAATGCCACTTTTCTGTAAATTTTCATGTTTCTCAGTATAACGGTTTCGAAATGCAAGAGGGGAGAGGTTTAACAAACTCTGATCACATATTTTCTCGCTCTTTTCTCCTTGCTTCAAATTTGACGAAAATATCAAAAATGGAATGTACTCGACTGTATACATTTCTTAAGAAACACCCCTTGCCTATACCAAACGAGAAAAAAATTCGACCTTCATTTCCCCTCTATATGGACCCCATAAAAAATTAATAAATATCAATCCATTATAAGAAATATGGATAAGTGTCATCATCAAAGTAATCTGGACGTAAATTTTCAATGATATAGGTTGGGAGAAAAACCTAATGGTAATCCTTAACGTATCCCTTGCTGCTAGCAAGGTCTAAAAGGATTTCAGTTTCGCGCGCCCAATCGATTGCAAATTTTATTTTCAATTGACTAGATAAAATTATACTAAGCCCACATTGGTCACAGAATATATTCGCCTATTTTCTACTGTAATATTTTCACTGAAGTTGGATCAAAGAAAGCTTAAGGTAACCATGCATCAACCGTCTAGTTGATGTCAGCATTGGTGAATAGCTTGCAAAAAGAAACCATGCCAAAGATAAAACATCGTGCAATAGAGTGGATTCAAAATATTTGACTGATGACAGATGGTTGATATCCTGTCTGCTTTTGAGTTTTAGTTTTAAGTGAGTTCGAGTTTCAAGTTAAAAATCAGTCGATTTCGGTAATTACCTTATAGCTTATTGATTTGCACAACACAAACTCTGGTAAATTTCTATCATATTTTCATTATGTATGCACTATCAAGGATAATGCAAAAATCTGACGATCGCTTACTTATTAGTTGATCAGGACGGTAAAGTAGTTAAGGGTCGTACTGATTGGTAAGGTTTTATAATTTTAATTTGTATAGTGAAACCGTTATGAGTTCATTTCATTTGTCTGTATTCTAGATATTTTTTTCAAACTTGAGATAAAGACAATATATAGGTATAGGTACAATATAATGAAGTTCGAATTTACATCATGCAAAAGCCGCAACGCGTAGCTAAAAAAAGGGTGTGATTTGTATTATATTTACTATTACTTCTATGTAAAACTTGCTTGCTACTGGCGGCCAAGATCAAATTTCTTGGAGTTACACTGGGAAGTTATGGGGTAGGCATATGGTTTAAGCTAGGCTGAAAAAGATATACTGAACGATCGTTACTTTACAACAGGATTCTTGCTGATCGTCAAGGTCTTAGACCAAGGTTGTTTAAGAGCTTATGCACACTACAGGAGATTTGGAGAAATCTCGAAATTTAAGCAAATCTACCCCCAATTCCTAATCTAGATTTGGAACCAGATTTAAACAAATCTCGTCCCAAATCTCGTATTTTCCCCTGCATTTATATTTCACTACACGACATTCCACAATGTATCCAGCGAATTATCAATTAAAAGAAAAAGAAGAAGATGGGTTCATATGACAGTTGTTTCTTGTCAAATTCAGGGATGCACATGTGCGCGCATGTACATGGATACCATCACACCAGTCTACCTGTTCCCATGTGAACGACAGGCCAACTGCCAACTAAATCTTGGTGGTTGAAGGAGATGATGTGCATGGATTTCGGGATTTGCAAATTTACGTAGGCATAGGTCTCTCGTGTGCATATACTATTGAGATACGGATCCTTATTATCTACCTACATCTAATATCAATTCGCATATGTTAATATCTACAGTAGTTTAATCAGGATTTCATATGGCACTTTATTGAAAATTACCTTATTTTATTACCAGCAAATCCTTAAAGTCCGTTTGTTTCTAACATTGCGAAAGCTATCATGTTTGCCATTGAATATTCAACCACATTGACAATATGTTAGCCGCATTACTAGTCTCACTACGTTCTCATCTACTTTTACGATGCATAGACCATAAAAGCGCTTTCTAATCCCCGAAAAGATACATTTACCCCAGTGTCTAATTATGTTGTAGCATAATACAATTTGTCACATGTGCTTTATGGGATCCCGGGTGTCATTTGGAAATAGTCATAGCAGTACACAGCACTCGTAGAGTCCTGCCAATTACATGTTACGACACTTTGCAATACACTTTTATCATTCGCAATTAAACCATCTTACCGGATGCGAATAAAAGCCGCATATCGATATAAAAGCAACGAAATTGTTCATATTCAGGACTGGAAAAGTTTGAAACGTCGTGTTGGATTAATGACGAAATGCCTTAGTATACTTGGGCTTTGTTTTAACGACTCTGAGTGTTGCAGGATTTCTACGTGAAGTCAAAATAAAACATTCAGGACCCTCACATCACCTAATTCCAATTTACCTATGGCCACGTGATAAAACTTTTCTCTGAATTTTTATGAGATTTTGCAGGATTAATGATCAGTTGGTTTGGCTGATGGTTATTTTGTCAGAGGTTCATCTACTCTGACGAAATAACCATCAGCCAAGCCAACTGATTTTATTTATTCATTAAAGGATATATTAGGCGACAAGTTTGATCTAGGGACGCGGAAGCATCCCAAAGAAAAATAAAAAAATCGACAAAAAAAAGACGAAATCGAGAAAAGGTGACCCAGGCTGTGCTCATGCGACACAACAAGTGTGGGCTTTCGGACCTCTGTAGCTCCGGTTCGGGTAATTGTGGGGGTTCAAATTTGACATGGTGTAATGAACGCTTTGATGGGCATCCAAAGGAAAATAGTGTTTCTCGCTTAAGTCTTTTCAATGGATTTTAAGAAAACTTCTTTCCGGCATTACCCGTGGTCCGTTGTTCATCAAAAATTTGGTACATAGCTTCGTTTAGTTATTATAAGTACTACACGATTATATGATAGTTTGGTGCTGCTGGAGATGTGCATCAGGACAAAAAGACTCTCTTAATCATGAAATGAAGCAGAAACCAAAGCTGGTAAATATGGGTATATTCTGATTCGTGGTAATGAGACTATTGCTCTGGAGTTCTGTTAAAGGCATTTTAAGTAGTCAGAACTGATAGCCTTTTGCGTCTTTTGGAGAGGAAAAAGAATATTCTTGGCAAGGATGCGATATCTAGGCAAGATGGGTATCACATAACTAGGGATGATGAGTCGAATGCAGTAGACTACTGCACGACTGGCGGACGTGTTGCGAATGCCACTAAGTACTTTACTTTATTGATGTTTTTTTTATTTTTTGAGAATAAAAGTGGAGTGTACCATTGATAAGCAGTCAACAAGACCACTAAGCAATGATCCCCTCCCAAAAATGTTCAGCCTAAGCCAATTACACTTAGTGCTTGAGCTGGTTTTGTCACCCGATGGACTTTACTCTTCAGGAGCTACATACCTTGAGTCTATCGGGGAGGTAGCTCCAACTTTCCAGAATACATCACTTCGTACAATGCTCACGGTATAAATAGTGTGCATTATAAGACACTAGTCTATGCACAATGTCGAACGAAAGTGTGAACATGCCCATCGCACAAATATTTATGGCGCAACGGCGGCAACCCGAACTAATATCTATCCATGCATTAACAATACCGGTTTGAAATCGAAATAACACATGCGAAGGAAAGCTAAAATAGCTTTCGTTGGTCATTAATGACTAATTTCCAAATGGCTAATTTCATGGTGCTGGTCGGAAAAATTAAGCACAGCAAACATTTCAAACAGTTTTGGCATATCCGTGCGTCTATTAGGCAATAATTTCCACTGATCACGAGTCTTACTTCGCAAATAAAACAAGCAAATGCATCTCCAAACGCTTAGACCATTTGTGGCAGACCCTCACCTCAATTCAGTCGAACGTTTTCCAAATTCATTATGCAATTGATTACAATCGCGCCATTCAACCATTTTAACATTTTCATTTCCACTAGTTGCATTTAATGGCCAACTTTTCATTTGCCTGTACCACGCAAAGTGGCTTTCCAGGAAGCAGGATACTTCGTCCCTAGCTTCAACCATCAACTTCATAGACTTTGGCTACAATGACCTATCCAAATAATGAATGAATGAATGAATGGAAATTATGAAGCGAACTAAATTAAATCAAAACTTCTGCAATGTCATTAGTGGCGAGAAATTCATTCCCAGGAAAGTTCTTTAATTGCTAGAATGGTAGGGATTTTCGAGTAGGTTTGAATATCGTGGATACGGAATGCCTGAAATAGATGAGAAAGAGTGCGATTTTTGGCTACAATTGAAGTCACTGGCCGCGTACTATATACATAAGTAGAAAACTTTTAAAATAAAATTGTCAATTTTATGAAATTTTAAATACACCCATGAGTTACAGTTAAAACTTTATCCCTCTTTCATGTGCCTAAAAAAAATCAACTTACTGCAAAAACCTATAATCCTTCCCGTTCTTATTAACCTCAAAGATGTTCAATCAAGTTTAGGCCACGCAAATGTGGTCGCCAATCGAGAACAATTAAGATGAAGCTACTTCTCTGCTTTTCTAGACGTGTCCTTCAAATTGCTATCGTGCTGGATTATAACGTCAGGAAGCACTTTTTCCAATTTTCGCAAACTTACCATCAATCCCTGGTCCGAATCAAAAACGAATTGCTCCGCATTACTGGCTACATAACACCTAAGTGTCTCAGGTCATTAGCGTTTAAATCAAAACTTCGGAAAATTTAATTAGATTTTCAGATAGTTTTCAGATATTACTTTTGCTCAATTAGTCTAATTCGGCGTGAACATATCTTGAACATATAAACTAATTGGAATCTGTCTCAAAAGTTCATTCAAATTGGGTTTAATCATAGGGTAGAAGTATTCTTCCAGCTTGGTCATGTTCGATTCAAGATAATATGAACCTAATTCAGTCATGATATCCTGGAATTGGCCTAAAATAAAAAGATTATTTCAGTGAATTTAAGAGAATATTTTACAACTAGTACATAAATAAATATCTTACCCCAATAAGTAAAACAGTAAACGCTCGTTACAACGAACTCCAAAGGACTGAATAATAAGCAGTTTGTTAGAACAAAGTTCGTTTTATCCAAATTAAAAAAAAAGAAAGGAAAAAGTAGGTTAATAAAAACAATAGTATCAAACGCAATAGTATATACTATATTTATTTCAAAATATTAGAAGAAAAACAGAAAGAAATGCCTGTATACAGTGCTGGAAGAAAAAAGTTGCTCAAACTATTTGATTCACTTTTTTGTAAAAATTCTTCGAAGTAGTTAGAGTGATGGTGTTTTATTAGCTCAGGTTATAACAAAGTATTATATGTGTAGGATACACAGGTCTAGAAATAGTGAAAAGTTTAGAAAGAAGTTCACTCATTTGGTGATAATAGCCTAATAAGCAGAAAAGTGCAGTTTGAGAGAAAAAATAGGAAAAAGTTAATGTGGAAAACAAAAGCAATATTTTGATTTTGTCGCGAGAAAATCGAAGTATTTGTAAAATAAGTGAAATGAAACCGGAATATAGAGGGCTACGCCCGCAATTCGAGGGTTTTGTAGCACGCGCTTGGTATCTAAATATTGGCTTCCTGCTCTTCTTGGTACCACTTAGCTGAATAAAAACACCATAACTAAATGTCTTACCCATGATATAGTATCTTACATGCCAATTCACAAAAAGACTGCATCTGTCACCTCTCAAAGTGATAGTTTTAATACGAGAAGCTGTAGATAGATATGTATGTATACGAGATAAACTGTCCTACTCTTCGAGATGCTTAACCATTCATGTTACGACGACATTGCAAATTGCAAACTTGTGTAACGGCTTCAGGGCGGCGGGGACAAATTACGGTCTAATATTTTTCCCTCCTCCACTGTTCCCCTTTCTAGAAATCTCAAGAAAATGCCAAAAATGGAATGTACTCAACATTACCTTTCTCACGATACCCCACTTGGCTATACCAGAGGATAAAAAAAATGACCTTAATTTCGCCTCTATGTGGACCCCCCCCCCCCCCACCCCTCTTAAAGTTGGCTGATTACAACACAACGCTTTCTCCAGCAAATTATAGCATTTCTACACATTCTCGCCGAATTATATGTGCAGCTTCAGCCGCTCGTAAGATATTTTCTGAACAGACGGACAGACAGGTATTTGACCGATTTTGTAAGATTTAAGACACAAAACCCTAAAAAAATTAATTGTGTGAATAGTTATTGTTAGGATCACCAATTACCAATCTTCACCCTTCCAAAGTTGGTTCATTAAATAACTGCAATTCGCACTACGAAAAACAACATGCAAGTAGTACACGCATATCTATGCGTGAGGCCGGTAAGTGTATTTTTTGTATGGATAGTGTCAAAATGCATAACTTTAGTCAATGTACTATTAATTAATATCATGTCATTGTAATGAAACTTAGAGATATTATTGCCTATGATGTTCGTTATCATTAGCTATCAATATTTTTGGCCTCAGGTAAGCTTGAGGGGTGCAGGGGTGTGCTAACTGCAACTATAGAAATGTACTATTATTAACCTTTTTGGATGAAATTTCAAAATTCTATTATTTTCGGTTTTCTATGCTAGTGAAATGCCGCTTTTCTGTAAATTTTCATATGTCTAGCTATAACGGTCTCGAAATGCAAGGGGGGGGGGGGGGGGGGGGGACAAACTCGGACCATATATTTTCCCCTCTCCCTCTTTTCTCCTTTCTTCAAATTTGAAAAAAATTACAAAAATGGAATGTACTCGACAGTACCTTTCTTACGATACCCCACTTGCCTATACCAAATGAAAAAAAAACTTCGACCTTCATTTCCCCTCTATGGGGACCCCCCCTTAAAGTTGACTTATTACGACGCATCGCTTTCTCCAGAGAATTATAGCATTTCTACATATTTCCACCAAATTTCATGCATGTAGCTTCAGCGGTTCGTGAGATATTTCATGGACAGACAGACAGACGGACAGACGGACAGACGGACGCATGACCGATTTCATAAGGGTTTTGTTTTTATACAAAACCCTAAAAATGGATGTTGTGCAGTGCACTATTAAATGGTACCCGAAGAAGTTCCGGGAAATGGGCCCCATCAAGCGAAAAAAAATGCTTTAGACGATTAAGAAAAAAGCGACGTTTGAAATGGGCTCAGGGGCATGTCACGTAGATTTGGAAGATAGAGAACATTGCGATAATTCCGGGATAGTTAAAAATTGAAGCAACATATTGGCGGCGGAAGATTTTGTGTCCGGCGGAAAATTTGAGGAAATCCAATAGTTGTGAATCACTAAGGTACTAGGCTCCAGTTCATTTTCCTGTATCTGCAAGTAAACAGCTGCTGCTAATTTTGAGCTGGGAAAGCATATTCCACCAGCTTGGTGACCGAAAAAAATCACCACACCTTAAACCCTGCAGATTTCGTAGCGAATCTTCGAAAGCATTCACCGCTAAGCGTTTCTCGAGGTTTCCCCAGCACGCATATTCATCGATCGCCAACATATTGCTTAAGTACGGACACACAAAATAAGATGGCAATGTTCCACGTCAGGAACGTGATAAAAAGGCTACTGTTGCACTATACTCGCGCAAGAAAACCATAGGTAAGAAATGGGGCTTACAACTGAGGGTAGTATACTGGCTTTATTTATCGGTTTTGCGCCCTATTCTGTTACATGGGGTTGTCGTCTGGGGGACGGCACCTAGGATTGTATCCTGACTTGGGCGCTCTGTTGAATCTGCTTCCCTTAGATATTTTCGCAGAGCAGATGGCGGCGACTACGTCTGTTCGCCTCCGTGAAACTGGTCTTTGGGCGGCGTCAACCACAGACCACTCAGCTATATTGATCAAGCTTGATATTCCCGAGGAGACGGACTATACCTGATTCCCTCTAGGAATGATTGGCCAGTAAACGCTTTTCAGGAATCAGATACCATTACCATTATTACCATTTGCACTGATGGTTCTAAGACTGATGAAGGAGTGGGGGCTGGCGTATACTCGGAAGAGTTGGATATTAGCTTGTCGTTCCGACTCCCGAACTTTAGTAGTGTTTTTCAGGCGGAAGTTACAGCAATATCTGAAGCTCTAGCTTGGTTGTCGAAAAACGATATATCTGGTAGGGACATTATAATCTACACGCATAGCCAACCGGCGATTAAATCGCTTAACTCTGTCTTGGTAAATTCGAAGACAGTAATGGATTGTCGCAACTTCCTAATAGAGATGGGAAGGCTCTTTAACATTTCTCTCTGCTGTGTGCCAGGGCATAGGGGCTATGTTAGTAACTGCAAGGCCGACGAACTGGCTCGACCAGGTACGATCAATGAGATCAACGGGCCGTTACGTAGCACCACGATGCCATTGGCTGCTTGTAAACTGGCCATCAAAGACGCGGCGTATGATAGGGCCTGCATCAGATGGAGCAATGGCAGTACATGTCATGTGACTACACAGATGTGGCCTAAACTAGATCCCAAACGTTCTTCTGGATTGCTTATGCTAAACAGAAATAATCTAAGAACTGTCGTAGGTGTGCTAACTGAACATTGCCTAATTGGGGAGTATGCCAGGTGATTTCGCCTTCCTTATAATGATTTTTGCAAGAGCTGTGGGGACGAGGAAGAGGAGGAAAGTACGTCTCATCTTCTGTGCACCTGTCCAGCCCTGGCGAGTTTTAGGAAAGACCTCCTTGGTTCCTACTTCTTCACCGATCCGGATAACCTGAAAAAGGTAAATGTTGGTCGGCTACATCGCTTCATTGTAAGCTCAGGCTGGTTTACCGAGTGAGTTGGTCTCACTTGCTGAGTCCAGGGGTATCACAACGGACCCAGTGGTGGTATAAGTGTGCTTATGCAACCGTTTTAACCTAACCTAATCTTCTTTGTTTGTAATATTTATATTTTTTAACTGCCTTAATGTTAATTTAATTTTGTTGTTGTTAATACTTTTACACTTTATTGTATTTTTTATCTTTTACCAGAAGTTATTATTATTCAATTGTTGATTTTTGATATTTTTTATATTCTAGTCCTTTTATCAATTAATTTAATCTTCTAGTCATATATCCATACATGTTTTATTGTATTATTATTTAAAAAAAAAAAATTTGACTCGACTCGAAATAAATTTGTGAATTCAAAGTAAATGGTGTTTTTAATAATTTTTTAAAATAATAAATAGTGTGGAGTTCGCCTTCTTTCATTTCAATTAAATTATATAAAGTATACCTCTCGCATATGCCTAAAAAAGTAATCAACTTACTGAAGAAACACAAAATCCATCGTGTTCATTTCAAACTCATTCGTATTCTGTCGATACAAGCCACCTGTTTCTCGTCTAAATCCCTAAAACTCATAAAAGATTCTTTACGATTGAAAATTATCCGCTTAGGATGTCAAAAGTCAGACATAATGTTAAATGTTCTCATAAAAAAAAGGGAAAATTTCATGTGGTCCTTGCTCCATTCCTGCACATTATGTGGGTAAATCGAGAAGTAAAAAAAGGCAGCCATTTGTACAACATTCGACACAGGTATATTCGCGTACACGTAAGGTAGAGTGAAAGTCGTAAATGGCGTCTTTGGGAGTCATAAAATCGAAACCATAAAAAAGTCAGCGTGTGTCTGAAGTTTATCAAAGAGATTTGTAGAAAACTGGCAAAGAATAAGTACAAGCAAAGAGGGAATATTGACAGAGTCAAAAGGATACAGCCAGGCAGTAACACTCATATCCAGCTTGTACCTTAGAAATGGGAAATGGTTTAGCAAACCAATAAGGGCAGGTATAACATATTAGTAAGTACAAATAAGTATATCAGAATTATATTTGAACTTTTATTATGAGCTGCTACGGATTCAGCGGATCTCAGAAAATTTTAATACAAAACGGCAGACCGGTTTTAACTCAGATCTCGTATGGGATCTCATCAGATCAATGTTGAAAATCAATTGGTTGAACGTGGGTCAGCCTTTTGGACTATGATCTATGAGAAGGAGTTTGATAGTTTGTAGCATCGTGGGGCAGGACGTAAAGCTACGACCATGCACTGTCAAGCGTCGAACGTTCGTATTGGAAGACGTTCGCTCTGCTGGCGAATATTGTGCCTGAATCAATGTAGTTCGAACGTTCCAACGTTTGAATCAAACAATTACCACACCGTTGCCGCATAAACATTAGAAGCTTGTCATTCGTTATGTATGGGTGCGAATTCTTTTACGTCATGTACGTTCCTTGAGTCCGCAAACCTGTTACGAATTTTCCTGCCGGTCCTCGACGGAATTGCCCGTGGGTATCGAGTCCTCTTCTCTTACACTCGAAGCACCTGGACCTGTAGAAAATGCTCGAGATGTTCCTCTTCCTCGTACTCGGTGACCGTTACTTCAGGGTCTGCTGCCGTCCTTGTGGAATCGAAGAGGAATTGGATCGTCTGAGTACCATGCCTAGTCTCGCGATGCAAGGGGTAGGATTCACCATACATACACAAAAACTACACCGAATCACACTGTCTCTTTTGCGGCTTAGCCCAGAAAGCGTTTCAGTGGGGAAAAAAGGAGTCCCTCTTTGGGCTCCCGAAACGAGAAGAACCGCACCAGTATTATTTTCACTCTGCAATATTTCCAGGGGCTTTGCCGCGCAGAAGCTAATGCCCGACAGAAAAATAATTCGCCGCCTCAAGCACACCAGAATTATACAGATTGAGTATTTTTATGCTTTTAACTTCAATTAATCCAAAAACTGCGTACACCATTTGATTATTTACCAATTTGATCACAATTCTACGGCAGCAGTTGTCCAAAGATTGCTTTGTAAACTAACACGCACTGGCGAACACGCATGCAATGAACAATCGCTGCCGCTCCTAGCCTCTCAATTACGCCTGCAGTGGACAACCGCGCTTAGATTTAGGATTAAGAAGCTCTTAAAATTAGGACGCCCATCGCTTGTTGATGCTACCGGTTATTTCAGTTATTTACATTCAGCAACTGCTCCTCTAAGAATTTTCATTTCTTACGTCTAACTATTCTATTTAATAATCGTTGTAGTTTGTCATATTTTTATCTCTTGGCTCTACTTGGACGTTGGATACATTATCTGTAAGCTTGGTTCCTTGCGTCTAGCGATTTTTGGCATTCTTCGTTATAGCCCCCATATACGATCCAATCCGTCGTCAGATCGATCTGACGATATTGTTATCGTCAGATCGATCGCACAGTGTATGTGACTATCGTTGACGATTTTTTCGACAGTTCCATATAATTTCGATCGTCAGATATTTTGAGGCGATCCATCGTTAGATCGATCTGACGATGGATTGCATCGTATATGGCGGGTCTTAAACCAGTCATTTCGCACTCGCCGGGCTTTCTGTCCCACGACCTTTTCTACTACCACCTTGATAGTAGCTTTTATAATAGTTCTCCCAAAATCCCGTGTGTTGCCGATGTTATGTAGCATAAGCGTTAATTTATCCCCAAGGCTGTATATGCCTGTGCCGCGCTCGAGCCGTAGTATGGCTCAAGAATTTGTGTAGCGCAAAAATTGTGGGAGAACTGATTCTGGATTGGTGCTCTGAAGAAATCGTACCTCGATAGATTGTATCAGCCAAGTGATAGTTAGAATCGCAGTTTACTCTTCAGCATGATCGGACATACATCACACTGGAAGACTATCCCTTGCCTACGAGGACGTGGTCGATTTCGTCGACGGTGCGTGCATCCGGAGATTTATAGGTTTCTTTATGAATGCAAGACGGAAAGCACGTTGAGCTTACGGCAATGTTTCTAGTGCGTGCGAAATCGATTAGTCGTTGAACGTTATCATGCAATCATCGTGGAAGCCCTCACCTTCTGTGGTTCCACAATGCCAACGCCCGTTCCAAAATTTCGCATTGAAACCTCCCAGAATCCGGAAGAATAATCCGTTAAACGTTTGCGTGGTCGTCGTTGTAGATCCGCATAATACGAGGCTTCTTTTCCAGATTTCTTGACATGGAGTAGTTTTTATAAAAACATTTTGTTGCCCCATCGCTAAACCCTATTTCAGAGGTGGAGGTGCTTCAGTTGGTTCATAAAGTGGCAAGTCTGACAACGTAATTCATGCTACCCTGATAACTTGAGACGCTTAATTGTAACTTAGCCAATGAAATTACAGCAATCCTTCCCTCCTCCTTTCACAACACTGGGTTGGGGAAGGCTTCGGCGGAGTTGCGCCCTTTAGTTACTGCGAATTAAAATCATCATCATAGTCGCACTACGGCTCGACGACGTCTAGCCATGGCAGTTTGGTTTATTTTATTAGTATTTATTTCTCCCCAATTGTCTGGGTCCAGATTCCATATCCTCCAGATTGGCAAGCCCTGCAGTTGTTCGGCGTCCGCATTGATTGGGACTTCCCGCTGAGCTCTCGGTCTTCCGCTCGGCAGTGTTTCGCTAATGTCGGATTCAAGTACGCGCCTAGGCAAAATCGTTTAAAGGATGTTCCGACACAAAGTGGAACATAGAAAGGCTGATATTAAACATTTAGTTTTATCTAAAATACATACTATAACACACTAACCCACACATAACCAAATAAAGAGTTGGAAATCCTACATCTCTCTCGGTTTAATCACATTACTTCATATCTGATTTTCTAGACGAGATTCCAGAATATTACACAACCAGAATATATTCTCAAATCCATTAATAAAGGCCTCGGTTTCAATAGCTCTTCGGCACACATGGTATTATTAGCAGTCCGGATTTCGAACAGTGTACACATACAAAACACACTTGATACCCATCAAAACCCCAAATACCATTAGCCAACAACTAGTCACTAGACTTATTCAAACAAGTGCCCCGACAAGCGTCCTGTTGGCAGTTCTGTCATGTGAACATGACTCGAGATAAATGATTCGAGCATTAATCTTGATTACAGTTCTATGAGCCATGTTTCTGTTTACTCCTGATAAGGTATAAAATATCACTAGGCTAATAGTTCGTCATTTTACATCCTTTGTGGAAGATTGGATCTGCCGAAAGGACTATCAGTTAGGTTCTCTATGTGTAAGTAGCCAAAGGATATGTCCCTGTAGGTTAATGCGTAAGTAGTCGTCAAATGAAATGATGAAAAGGTCGTGCAGGATAATGAATTTGAAGTCATCCCAAAAGATCTTGACATCATTAAGTGTTATGTCGTACCACTGTAGTGCGTAATTGAGACTATAGGTTTGATTAGAGTATTAAAACGATAGATTAGGCATTCTTGCAACCACAGTTGTGTAGTTAGAGTTAATTTGAATGGTTTCGAGTTGGTTTCGAATATTATTAATATGGTATGTACGATTTGTCGTTTTAGTAAGGTCAGAGTATAATGGAAATGGCAATCATAATTGTGGAGCAACTGCCCGTCGTCGAACTTTGTCGTCGGGATAGATTTCCTCCAATTGTCTCGGTCAAATGACTGCGTTCTCGTATTTCGAAAGCCCAATAGTTTTTCTCATCATGTGAGTCTTCTCATTAAGCTCTGGGTCTTTTGTCACCCTTGTTCCGCTGCGGCTATACCTTTCAAAACCCGCTTAGTCATACGGCTTTTGTAATGAACCATATTCTGGTCGTCCTGCTTCCACCGACAGATCGAAGGCAGCACCTAATGAGAAGTGATCTGTCGGTGGTTTGAAACCAGAGGCAAAGGGTCCCATTACACCCAGACCACCTATTCAGATGAACTTGTTACTTGTCTTTCACAAGTGGTGCCTTATCGTAGCATATAGGCTTTGTTTAATCGAAGTGGATGAATCTATATATTTAATAACGTTAAAGAAAACAATAGACTATTTTTAAACAGCAACTTGCCGGCTAATTTAAAATTAAAAGGATCGGTTTTGATATTCTGCATTTTATCATCAAGTTTCGTTCCGGAATCATTGTCCCCCAAGTATCAAAGTCAAGTGACCGCGTCCTCTTATTCTGGAAGCCCATCAAATGTTAGGCGTCAGCAACTGCTTAGTCTTCTCAACAAGCTCACGGTCTTCCTCAAGGAAGGCTACTTGCTCCACTGAAGCGCCCTTTCAATATTTCTTCAGGCATGCGGTTATCGTCCAGATGCGCAATCCATTGCGGTCGCAAACTGTCATTTGACAGGTTCCTACCCAGGTATGTGAAGTCGTCTACGAATTCGATATTGAGGTCTCCAACGTTGATGTTCCGTTATGTTGTTCTACACTTACATTCCTCGCAAATTAATGCCACAAGTTAATTTCGATTTTCCTGTATCGTCACTTTAGTAACACCCTCACCGTTCCTGCCACAACATCAGTTCGATCCCAATTTCACTCTTCCGCATCCATCTCAATTTTCATTTGGAAAATTCGATGACACAGAAAAAAAAACTCCCGAGAGCTCATTTTGAAAGGCGAAAAATATTCATAACACGTTCAGCTTGTTCATCAACACACTATAGATGGAGGGATTTGTTCCCGCATGGAGTATCTTTTATCTGGTGCCAATATATAATATTGCCACCCTCCACATTTTTTTCACAGCTCCAGCTATGCTCTGCTGTGTTACTATGGCTGCACTTATGCATGCGTGTTATATGCCCGAACAGGATTCTCCAGAATACTCTCATCCGGTATTCAGGTTCATATCCTGTAACAATGTAGGGGGAGGCTGATGCTTCATATTTTGGTGTTGGAATAGACTAAAAGGCTATGTTCTGGCGGAAGGATTTCGTGCGATTATCAAAGAGGTGAGTTTAAAATTCTATTTAGGATGTGTGTAGTTTGTTATAGCGTCAATGCCTGTTTCATTGTTTTGATTGTACATATTGAAAAATTCTAGTTGGAAAATATTGAAATATGTTTTTGGGTTTAGCTGGTAGTTTATAGAGAGGCTGTGAATGCTAGCAGTACGCATTATCCAAAACCAGTTAATGCTAACGAAACGTCAACTAAGTCTCTTGCGAGTAGTTGATACCCTACGATCCCATTAGGCGTTAGGACAAGTAGTATATTCAATTGGTTTGGATTACGTTATTCTCTTCCTTTGCCCATGACTATGATCTTTATGTGCTGGAGCCCTATCCAGATTTTAAATGAGATACAGTTTCATGTGGTTGTCAATAGCGAGGTAGAGTCATTTTGTCTTAGACTCACAGTGACCCACTCCACTTTATTCTTAACAACTTGGATATGTGCTTATGCGTGAATAAGCACAGTCGAAATTTCATTGGATGTTAAATCGCACATATGTATATCGTGTAATGCACATTACATTATAGTGCAAGCATTGCACTCAAGGACGTATTCTGATTTAAGCCGGAATACGAACCAGTTTGGTTCGCGCTGCTTCCCACATGGATTAAGGCAGCTCCTGATGAGTAAAAATGATGGTGTAAACGAAAGCAACAAAGTGAATTGGCGTCTAACTAAAATACATGCATGGATAGCGGCTTCCATATTGGCCACAAGTAAGATGTAAGAATACTGTACACCTGTACCGACGTTCCTTGACGACCGTGCGATCAGCCTCAGTAGAAGGGTCTTGGGCGCCACGTACTTTCAAATTAGTTGGCTGCCAGTGTTGTATCCGCGGGAAGTACGAAACCAGGAACTCTATCATTTTATAACTGTCGAAGCCGGCACCGATATCCTCGGAAAATTTCTTCAAGTAAATTCGTTGCTTCCAACGTTTTAATTTTACGTCCAAATAACGGGACCGGTCGAAAAATTACGTTACTTAAAAACATGATAATTCCGCTTAACTACCTTACTCACATCCTACTCTCCCTACTTACGTGGCGGTAAATTCATCGTCATCAAACTCGCTACATATTCGCCGTCGCCACTTCGAATCGCACGTCGAAATACGTCAATGACGATAAATGATACGCCACCGCTCCTTACGTTGCTCAGGCACTACGATAGATAGGGGAGGATGGCCTTGGATCATGTTAAACCACAAGCACTGCGACCAAGGGTCTATTGTGCTAAAGCCCATTCTATCGAGAAGACTAGATTATATGATTTAGTCGACTCTTCTTGATAAATTGACTAATCTGACCAGGTTTAACAGAGGAGACGCCCTGGGCCAAAGGCAATATTATGTCGAAGCAGTCCGTGCATTGTTCAGCAAGACCTTCGCACTCACAAAGGATGTGCTGTGAAGTCTCATCTTCAGCTGCGCAGAAGCGGCAGCTAGCATCTTGTACAATACGCCTGGTTTTAAGGTAACCCCTCAGACGCGAGTGTCCCGTCAAAATTCTACAAATCATTCTGACTCTGTTTTTGCTCAGCCGCAGCAATTGCAAGGTACGAGTACGCGAGTAGCCCAAGACGAACAGCCTGGCCTGTCTCAGGCCTGGAAGGGCCTCCCATTGGAATGTGGCAAGTGCACTTTCACAGGCTCTTATTGGGTTTCTGCGGTAGCAGAGTGGAATTCCACAAAAAGGTTGTGGACCGTGGAAGGGGGCTTTGGAGGCTCAGTTTGATAGCCTATTTCCTAGCTCATTGCCTTCGACTCCCGGGTGACCAGGAACCCAGTAAAGAGCGAGTTTGTTTTTTGAACCCACAGTATGGAAGACTTCCTGACAGAAAGCACCAACTTAGAATTTAAAGTGAAGCTGGTAAATGCTTTGATGGCAGCCCGACGTCGGTAAATATTGCCAAATAGCCAGCGGTTTAGCACAGCCTAGCACAGACCTTGATGGCATATATATCCGCTTGGAGCACGGACGGTGTTTTACCCATCGGAATGAAGACTCGGTGTTCAGGACCAATAATGTCTGCACCGGAACCTTCTTCCATTTTGGAGCCGTATGTGAATCATTTGATTGTGTTGGGTCGGAGAGAGTTGTAGCCGTCCGCCCACTTTTCTTTATCCCATATTACTGATTGAAACGAGTAGTGGAATCGTACATTGTCACTTTCCAACCAGCCTAACTGTTTTGAATTCATCTTGATCTCTATATCGCAGGCCCGGAATCTGACCGTAATCATTCAATATGTGTATGTATCGGTGGGAGGTGGAGTAGAACCTCCAGAGCAGCATTGGGGCAAGAGTGCATGGCTCCTGTGATAATCACGCCCGCAAGTCTCTGGATTTTCATCAGAGCGGTTTTACCGTCTAAGGAAGTACTTTTTCCACCACACAGCCGCACCATATTCTACTATAGGTCGGACGATTGCTTTGTAGATCCCCAAAAATTATGTGGGGTTTGATCCCCCATGTCTTGCCGACATACTGTCTGCAGATCCATTGAACTTTAATTGCTTTGTCAGAAGTCGTTCTAAGGTGTTCTGTCCAGGATAATTTTTCCTCAATAACAATTCCCAAATACTTGATATTAGACACCAGTTTTATAGAGGAGTTGTACATTTTTCTAGTGAATGGCACTATGGCAGCTTTCGCGGAATTTACACGGAAGCTTCTGCAGTCACACCGTTCTTGAACTACTCGCAGCGCCCTTTGAATAATATCGGGCAGGACTTTCTCAAATTTTCCCTGACCGTGATAACCAGATCGCCCGCGTAACCTTGTGCTCCACTCTACGGGGATCCCTGCATCACATTCGCTGAAAGGATACAGAGGACAGTATACGTTTCACCCAGAGTGCGGTGGTAAGATTGGCTCCTTTAGCTCTGAGGGCACTTTCGATGGACTCAAAAGAGGTGCTGTAGAAGGCTTCTTCAATGTCAAGAAACGCATTCAGCGCTGTTTCTTTAGCTGACAAAGCCCCTACAATTTCTCCAACGAGGTTGTGTAGAGCAGTTTCGGTAGATTTACCAGGTTGATAGGCGAACTGTCTGGAGTGAAGCTAGTTTCTCACGAGGAGTGATGTCCCGATGTAAGCATCGAGGATCTTCTCCATAGTCTTCAGCATGAATGATGTCAGTCTGATAGGTCGATATGATTTAGGGTCGTCCATAGGTCTACTTCCCACTTTGGGAATAAAAACTACCCTCGCTGATCTCCAGACACTGGAAATGTGACCTAGCGCGAAGCTACTTCTAAAGATGTGCACTAAGTGTGGAATGAGTTCTTCCTGGCCTTTCTGTAGGAGGGCTGGAAAAATTCCATCTGTGCCAAGCGATTTGTAGGGGTCAAATGATTCAAACCCCCAATTAACTTTGTCGTGCGTGAATATTCTCCTTGATGCTACCCTGTTAGAATGCTTGGCTCTGTGAGGTATATCTTGGCACCTCAAGTCATATTCATCATCTACAACAATTCTACACCCAGGAAAGTGAGAAGAAACTTACCTATCGCGGTCCATCTGTGCTGTGGTAAGTACAGCAGCCCTTGTACCTAACCTAACCTAAAGAAACGTCAGCTAAGCCTCACACAAATAGTTAGAGCAAATAGTACATACTGGTATCAGCACTATACAAATGTCTTGTGGTCTTGTTTCAACTTAGTACTAACATTATAACAACTTTATAAATTTCGCAATTTATTAAATATAACCTTCTTGAATAATACAACACTCAATTGCGTTGTAGACATTCAAAAGTATTTGACAACATATTGCTCTCATGACGACGATAATTCTTAAAGTCCTTAAAAGTCCATTCATCTGTCTGGCGGTATCGATTGAAAATTTACACTTGGAACTTAGCCAATTGTGAAACAGATGAGAATGATTTATTGGTTTTGTTTTAAAACTTTTGTTAATTTATGATATTGTGAATGAGCGATTTTTAGTGGAAGTTTCTGCTCTCAACAAAATTTCATTTTTTTTTTGAACACATTGTTACTTTTGCGTAGAATCCGAAGTTTTTAGCAAATACTTATAGCAAAGCAGATGCCCAGGAACATACGTATCCGCAGCATTCCAATTATTGGCAGATTGACTTTGCTTGAGGTGCGGGTGTGACCTTTATCCGACCAATTTATTTCACGCATAGTATTTCAATCCGAACGTCGATTGGTGCCTTTTTATACCCTATACTTTTTAAAGTATAGGGTATATCGTTTTTGTCACGACGAAAATATGTAATACCTTAAATGAGCCTCCGTAGGTACGGCAATGTATATAAATGATCAGGGTCATCTCCTGATTCGATTTAGCCATTGTCTGTCTGTCTGTCGTCTGCCCGTCTATCTGTCCATCAGCACGATAACTTTCAACAGAATAAAGCTAAAGATTTGAAATTTCAGTTCAATGTTTGGAGTAGGATCTAGTTGGTTGTAATGGAAAATGGGCAATATCTGAACGAAGAAACCCCTACCTCCCCTACAAATGAAATTTCAAATAAGCTATAACTTTCGATAGAATGAAGCTAGAGACTTCAAATTCTGGACAAATGTTTGTAGTGGGATCTAATTTGCCGATGTTGAAAATGGGTAAGATCCAACCGAAGGAACCCTTATCTCCCTTACATATTAAACTTTAAATGAGCTATAACTCTCGATAGAGTGAAGCCAGCAACTTGAAATTTTGTTCAAATATTTGAAATGGATCTAGTTAGTTGCTATTCAAAATAAGCAAGATAGGACTAAAGGAGCTCCTACTTCTCCTACAAATGAAACTTCAAATAAGCGATAACTTTCGATAAAACGATGCTAGCTATTTGAAATTTTGAACAAATATTTGTAGTTAGATCTAGTTCGCTGGTATTGAAAATGTGCAAGATTCTAAAAAAGGAATCTCTACCTCCACTACAAATGGGACTTGCAAGAAGCTATAACTTTCGGTACAATGATGCTGGCGACTTGAAAAATTCAACAAATATTTGTAGTGTCGGTTAGTTGGTTGATTTTTAAAATAGGCAAGATACTACGGAATGAACGCCAATCTCCCTTATAAATGTTAGTTCAAATATGCATACACAAAATCCGAATGAATGAACGATGAAACTTCTCATTGGATCCAAACACACAGTTCAAACTGACCATATGGGAAACTCACTTTTAATGCATATGGTGGATGCCAATTGGTACTTTTTGTATTACCACTGGGTCTGTACAAATCTAGGGTATATACGGTTCGGACTCCTTGTTAATTATTTAAAGTAGACTTTTACAGCTGACACCGTGTAGAATGTAGAACCAAAGTAAAGACAACTGAACGACTGTTAAATTACTTACTTTATTGACAGTCTAAGGGCCTTCGTCCACAGACGCAACGCGACTGCGATCCAACTCAAAAACGAGTTGCATGAGCGTTGCACGGGAGTCGCATTACAGTCAGACACGTGTTATTGCGTGGAACCTCGTCCACTGGTGCGACTGCAACGCAACTCGGACGCGACCGACTCCAAAGCGACTTGACTGTCCGGTTGCATGTCAACTTTCGTGCGACTTTTTCTTGGTTTCTGGTGTTTTGATATTTGAGTGAGTATGAATTTCAGCTGTAGGTGAGGGATTTTTAATTGTACGCGAGGAGAATGTTTAATAAGTGAATGATAATTTTTATAATGAATGATAAGGAAATGTACCAGACTACTGTTGAAGTAAAACATTGGCAAGATAGGTAGCACATGAATCGGAGTGATAAGGCGAATGTTGTAGAGTACTGTTCATGTCGATTCATGTGCTACCTGTCTTGCCCATATTCCCCTTAATTACCAGGAATATCGTTTTTCCTCACCGAAGGACCTCAAACTCAAGGATATCCATATTGCCCGTATTTGACTTCACTGCCGAAAAGTCCTTTTCCTCATTGAAGAACTCAGAACGCCATCAACAGTAGTCAATACATTCCCCTCTTTCATACGTTCGCCTCACGTACATACTATACAAAAATTCTGCATTTCACAGCCTCACAAATCGCAAACGCAAAAAAAAATACATTGCCAAAAATAAGCTACATTTCCATACCATTGGCCGTCCTTATCATCCTCTCACCCAAAACAGAACATTTCACATATCAGTACGCGAGCGAAATCTCTGTAAAAACTAGTGGTTTCATTTTATCACAACACGAGTCGCAGAAGAGTTGCGTCAGTAGACGAAGAGCATGCAACGTGACTCTCGTGCAACCGTCGCAAACACGTTGGGTTGCAGTCGCGTTGGAGTCGCGTTGCATCAGAGGACGAAGGCCCTAACTGAGTGTGCCTTAAGACTACTACAGAGTTCAGTTACAAGTCTATTACTAGTAGTAGTAGTAGTAGTACTGACAAGGCGAAATTTTTATGCACTCATCTTTGGGGTATTTTGGGGTGGATTACTCTGGTCAGGATTGAATTCACTGCCAGATGGGGTATGACAGGCGATGCTGCACAAATTCGTAGAAACATTTATCAACCAGTTAGCTAGTTCCAAGCTAACTGTAAAGTTTAAAGCGACTAGCTGCACCAATTCTAGATGGATAAGTGGTAAAAATATACCTTTCAACCAAAACCGTTGTTGCTCGGATTGGACTCTAGCCTCACTGTTAACCTGCTATCACTGACAAGGCAACACATCAACACATCATATCCTCAGCACTCCAGGTAACAAACAAAGTCAAAACCAAACTTCAAACTTGATTTCTTGATCCACTGTCTACTTCACACGGCGGGCAGTAAAGATCATGCAAGTAATCCACTCGGTCAAATTTTCAAAGACAAAAACTTTCACGAAAAGCAAAAATCGAATGTCATTTTTATTATTTTAAAATTTGTTTACTGTTTAAATCTGGCCGAGTAAGCAGAAAAACTGTTTCGCCACCCCATGGAATTTAGAAGATGAAGTATCTTGCCTGTTCCCAAATAGGATATCTCGGTTATGTCTGTAAGAAAGGTACTGCCCAAATGAACAGTTCCGCGCCCTAGCCAGTATCGGACATCTACTATTTTAGCTCCAGACTTCTCCAGTCTTCTGAGGAGGCCGTGCATTATCAAAATCCTTAGCAGAGGGGAGATCACACCATCCTGTGGCGACCCTCTGCGCACGTATTTAGTGATCCGATTTTCGCCCAACGTGTTAATAGATAGAACGAAAATTATTTTCTGACAACAAACTTAAATTGAAAAAAACAATATACCCTATACTAAAAGTCAAGGGTATAAAAATAATCAGAAGAATGAATTTAATCATATTAGCTTCCAAACAGATCATATACGAGTATCGATATACTCGTATTAAGGTCGAAATATACCGTATTTCAATACAAGGCTTTCAATATATCGCACGATGTATAGAAAAAAATTGCCATCTCTAATCACCGCTCGAATATAATTTCCCATGCAAGAAAAAGGCATTTCAGCTAGAAATTTTTTCCGAACGTTTGGCAACTTTTAAAAATTTATGTATTCAGATTTGCTAGCAGAACCTATACGAGTATGTGCTAATATGTAGACTATAATATTCAATACATATTACATATATATATTTGAATGCTACGCTCATATACATGTATTCGTGTGTACTGTATATCAAAAAGAAAACTTAAAGCTTTCAAAAGAAATATACTCTAATGACAGCATTCAAAGGAACCCATCAAGACATGTTGTATTAATTCAAGATCCAAAAACGTGACTCGGATAAAAAGTTGAGTAAAAAGTCGTCCCCTCTTTCGTCACACTCCCTGGCTAATGTTTTTAGCGTTGGCAGTTTTGTCAGATTTCGGATGAAACGTGGCGGGAAAGTGGCGTAATATTTTATTCGGAACACGCACAATAAAAAGTCGATATTCATTCTGTTAAATATGACTATAAGGGGCATGTGTCAAAGCATCATGGGTGTGTCTCAAAATGTCGACTGTTCACCAAAACAATGAGGGTAGGTTTTTTGACAGCTTAGAATGATATATGTAGCTTACGTGTGTATGAAAAGTTGAAAACGATAGGTTAGAAAAATGTTCAACAGTCACTTTCATTTTAGTTAGTGTTTCCGTTAGATGATTCAATTTGTCAACAATTTATATTCAATTGGAAAAACTTAACAATCTCATTTAATCTGTTTTTAAACAACAACAATTAGCCTTTGAACTATTCCATTGCATATATCCTGTCTTCTTATCAGAAACTCCTTAAAAGTTTACCTCAACTCTTCTTCAAGTTTAATTAAAAGTTCCTTTCTCACATATGCTAACTTGAAAACAGTTTTTATTTAGGTCGTGTTCGTTTAGTACATTTTGCGGTTCTTGTTAATTTTTCTGGTAATCTCACCGGAAAGTCAGCTCTTTGGTACTTCCAGAAGTTGAAAAGTAGTTTCCAGAAAGATTAACGCTGTATGGTTTTAAAATTGACTACAAAGCATCTTGGGCATGAAAAGTTTACAAACTCGAAAATACTCAAGACCAGCCAGAGACATCTCTTGAAAAACCACCATAGGGTATGTTGCCTGTCATATATGCAGGATGCAAGTCTGTTTCGGGTTCTTGCTTAAAAGAACTCTGAAAAGTTAAATCGACTGAAAACTTACATGTAGAAGACGAACAACCGCCTCGATAAATTTTGTGACTTGTGAAAGCTTTCCCTTCACGCCCAAAATTCTAAGGGAATTTCTATTACTCGACTTTCTTTTTATTTGTAGTCGCTATTTGGTTCCGTCTTCTTACTGACTTCATCGCTCTTGCAAAAAAAGTTTCGATTATGAGTGACTTTACGATTGGAGATCTTTGTATACCATGTTTCACATTCCGAACATTCTGAAAGGTAAGTGCGCTAATCAACTTTATTCTGCTTTATGTCATAGGGGCGGCCGGTAGCTAAGTGCGTTGCGGCGTCAGTCTGATCTCTCAGCATACTGGTTAGCCATCGTGGCCATGGATGTTTGTGTTTTCTTGCCCCTGGCCCTGTGGTGTCGGTCGTAACAACAAGCCACATCCTTTCCCGACTTGTCACAGATATGCGGCTAAATGGGCAGGAGGTGCATGCCGGTAACATGCATCGTCCGAAACCAGCTTATGCCAAAGAAACATCAACTAAGCCACACGTGAATGGTTGACGCGCTATGCCCCACTAGGGTAAGGACAAACAAACAACAACAAACAGCTCCCACTATGGCTTTTTTCACGACAACCACTGGACTTCTTAAGACTTATTCTGATTACCCACTCACTACATTAGTCTCACCGACTATAGACTTCGTACATGGACAAATTTAGTTAGAGGCGCTTATTTCATTAATTATGTCGTACATACAACTCTTTGTTTGGTTCGCCCCCTGCTCTAATGATTTCTCCGAGAATTCAACTTTTAGCTTTCCAAAAAGACATAAGTGTGGGTGCCAGTATCCCATCCCAAGTGGAATCACCATTTTAATTAAGCAGTGATGACTATATCCATCAAAATTAATCATACATGCATTCCAAAGGCACAAAAGCTTTTACAAAATTTCATTCTGGTTATCAAAATTTCACCGAAAATGACACAAATTAAATATATTCATAGACTTGTTTAAACAACCAGTGAGGCGTATTAAAACTGTTTAAAGTCATTTCGCTCCAAGTCATATTCACACATTAAAAATATAACAAATAAAACTAAATGGTTAACATGAAAAACAGCTCAACTCAGTTGGAATACGATAAATTTCTATTTGAAAATAATTAAACATGCACAAAGTTATCTTTCCAATTAGTTAATCCTCCACTGCAAATACGCGAATATTAAAAAGCTCGGAAAATATTTGCCAAAAGGATAATACGCTGTTTATGAGTTTATTCATAAATTGGATGGAATTTCAAAAGTCATACGAATAATTGAGAGTAATTTAATTATGAAACATAGGGTAGGTGATTATCGTGAAATGGATTCCGGTTTTCAACACGGTGCCCACATATCAAATTTCGAGTAAATCTTTGCCGAATCCCCTTTGTCAAACATACCCCACTGATTAGTTCGTGGCGGTTGTCAATAACTCTTTCAACTAGTATGTCCATATCGTACGTCACGTTTGCAACAATATTCCTTGATTGTCAGCAATTTCACAAAATTTCCTTGGGGTGACCGGTGAACTACACAGGTGGAATCTCGACTCGTATCTCATACACACCGCGCCATACGAGTATACATACTATTCATCCATTGGCAGCTAATTTATTTTGAATCATGTACCGGCATTATTGCACAAGGACATGCGATCGCATGGAATGCTAGTGAATAGCTAATGTCAGTGATTTCCATTGTGCAGAACAGATGACCAGCAGCCCTTATACCTGACTGAAATGTGACCGGTTGGCCGGCAAATAATTGCCAACTACCAACTGTATCTAAATTGCATTTCTACACCTTTTGATGCGATGCCCTGCTAAATGGATGTTAGGAATTCTCCCGGTGCGGTGGTTCATTCGTCCCGAGTACCGAGCACCTCAGTCAATGTTAGCTCCCAAGTGTGTAAATTATGAGGCTGGCATTTGGAGCGATACACGAAGCATGAAAGGACATTCCAAACATTTGGATAATTTCACACAACACACACGGTGCATCTATGTATGCGAAGGATGCCATTGGCATTTCAGACAATAATTCCAGTACTGTGAACAATTTGTTTCGGGGGAAAATTATGTTGGAAGGTGAGATTAATGTAGTACGTGATGTGAATATTCCCTGATTTGAGAGGGATATTTTTGAAGAGTTGATCTAAAATGGTAAGAAAATGTTAAAGTAAAATGTGGTTGATTTTTTTTTCAGTAGCCGTTTCCCTTTTTCGCACCTGTTATTTCCTTGTTAAACTCGGCTTCATAGCGTCTATCATTGTAGGTTGAAACGATTTTAGCCACGTAGTGGTGCAACAGATTTTTTGTTTTACCTTGCACTAGACGGTAGTCATTAAACAAAAGTGATGGGAAAGTCTTCTTTGTAGTCCCAGTTTATTGTGGCATCATAGGTTCGCGGAGCATTCCAGTCAGAATGTATTGTTGATCTTAGGTGTGTACTGATGGTCATGTAAACTGATATTTCCGAGTTCCGAAAGTTGCACAAACACAATTAAATACCAGGCCGAAGCGAAGCTTCGGCCCGGAGTTCGAAGCGTACATACCCTAGACTTGTACAGACCTAGTGGTGATACCAAAAGTACCAATTGGCAACGACCATAAGCATTAAGAATGGGTCTTCTATATGGCCAGTTCATAGGGGAGGTTGGCACTCATTCAGTAGGATCTTGACCATTCTCAAAATCAATTAACTAACTAACCCATTCTACAAATATTTGTCGAATTTTTCATGTCGCTAGCTTCATTTTATGGAAAGTTATTGCTTATTTGAAGTTTCACTTGTAGGGGAGGTAGGGGTTCCTTGGGTCGGATCTTGCCCATCATTGCCACCAACCAATTAGATCACCCTACAAACATTTAAACAAAATTTCAAGTCTCTAGCTTCACTCTATCGAAAGTTATCGCTTATTTGAAGTTTCATTTGTAGGGGAAGTAGGGGTTTCGATGGTCGGATTTTACGTATTTTCAATATTAGCCAACTGGATCCTACTACAAACATTTGACCAAAATTTCAAGTCGCTAGCTTTATTTTGTCACAAGTTATCGCTTATTTTAAGTTTCATTTCTAGGAGAGGTAGGGGTTCCTTGGTTCGGATTTTACCCATTTTTAATGCCAACTAACTCAATCTCCCTTAAAACATTTGACCAAAATTTCAAGTCATTGGCTTCATTGTATCAAAAGTTATCGCTTATTTGAAGTTTCGTTGGTAGGGGAAGTGGGGGTTCCTTGGGTCGTATCTTGCCCATATTCAATACCAACTAAGTAGGTCTTACTAGCAACATTCTACCAAATTTTTAAGTCGGTAGTATCATTTTATCGAAAGTTATCGTAATTAAAGGAACATTTAATTTTTTTAAATTTGTAGGGGAGGTTGGTGTTCCTTTGATCTGATTTCGCCCAACTTACAGAACCTTGAGCAGCTTCTTAACTCAGGGTTACATACCAAAAATCAGATGTCTACGTCAATTGGTTCAAGAGTTATGGACAAAAAACCTGAAAAGTAGGGTAGTACGGGGCTCTTTGTAAGAAAATTGCCATTAGTTTTCAACTGATCGATTTTATTTTTCCAGAAGAGTATAAGATTACCCTCACGAGCAATCTACCAAAGCTAGAGCTTTTCATGTTTATTTAATCGGGAGTTATGGATACATTTAAGTATTTTACATATGTAGGGGAGGTAGGCGTTCTCTTGGCCTGATCATGCCCATTTTCAATACCAACCAACTAGATCATACTTCCAACATCTGACCAAAATTTCAAGGCTCTAGCTTTATTCTATCGAAAGTTATCGTGCGAACGGACAGACAGACAGACATGGCTAAATCGAATCAGGAGGTGACCCTGATCATTTATATATATACATTGCTATACCTCCGGAGCCTAATTTAAGGTGTTACATATTTCCGTCGTGACAAAAACAATATACCCTATACTAAAAGTCTAGGGTATAAAAATAAATAACTGGCGCAACAGTCCTATTTGAACCATGGCCTCGAGATGAGTTAGCATCATCTCATTTTCTAGATCGTGACGGTCTTGTACAGAGGTGTGTGATCAGCAACACGCTCAACCGAGTTATTTACCCCTTAAATGGGTACTCATTTAACAGCTGAGTGAGCTCATAGTCCGACACGTAAATCCCCTTTTTTTATCAAAAACTTCCGCATTCAGTAGGAATCGAACCGGGGCCCAGTGCATAGAAGGCGAACGTGCTAACCATTGCGCCATCCGGACTACACAAACACAATTGATAAGTATTATACATTCTACAGAAAATCAAAAACGATTTTCATTGGTACACATGGTTATTTGCTCTCTGTCTACAGAACCAAAGAGGATTGATATTCTATAAGAGCGATCACTCCATAGAACTTTCGCCTCTGCCAGAAGATTTGTATGTATAGATAAATTGTATAGACTACACCGTATAGATACACAAGAGAATAAATACTACGCGCGTATATATTGTAGTTTGTTTATTAAATAAAGTGTGTGTTTTTCAATCGAAGTGTTTTCATTATTCAGCACAGGAATATCTAACGAACCCGGCTTCGGTTGGAACATTGCAATAATTAATCGGGATAATGTTGATTAAAATGTTTTACATATAGCGAACGCGAACGAAAAGCAAATGCTTTTGGCAACATTTTAATCTGGTAATCAAACATATCCATCGCATCGTCAGTTTTAAACCGTATTTGCAACCCGAGAAGCGTCTCTGAGATCATAATCAAAAGGAATCAACTTATTCCGCTCAGCCATCATGGTGGTGTCATAAGTTATAAGTTTATCCGCTGCATAAAGGAAATCCCTCCCCACCTTTGATGCTTAAGCAATGTTTGAAGGGGCCGTTCAAACATTGATACGTTCCAATAAATAAACCATGTCCATTTTGTCAATACTTCTCACCAAACTTTGTAAAAGTTTTTCGCTTTGATTAGTCGTTTCACATGACCACCATTTCTAGGCGTAGTTTAGCCCTACTCGTACAATAAAATATCCTGAGATCCTCCAGACTAAGCGACATATCAATATACCTATATCCCTTTCCACGGATCAATATCTAGTCCCTTAATATCTTTTTCTTTAATTAGTTTTAGTTTCTTCATGCAACGTTGCTCTGAAAGCTGCTAATAAACGAAAAAAAAGTTTACCTCAATACAATAAATTGCCAGCTGCATGCATCCGAATGTCAGTAAAAATATTCCGAGGAGAATGGCTATCACGACTGGATGCGAAGTAAAGAAAAACTTTTAGTGTTTTGTCAACACTTGGGCGTCATTATATTGCCATTCATTTATCGCAAATTGCAATAAGGCATGTACTTGTCTCCCGAAACTCTTAGCCAAAAATGGCAATAAGGACTTTATTGACTCATAGTGAAAGCAATTTGACGTACGAGTAGTAATCAGTTAATTGCATTTAGGGTGGAAGTCCAACATTTATTGATAGGCATTTGAATCTATGAGCGGGGCTGTAGTGATTTTAATCAAAAGTGTCAAATGCTGATTTGGTTGAAGAGCCAAAGAAAAATTAGTGGGAATCAAACACCCATGGAATTACCCGAACTTCTGCATACAAATTACTTTTGAGCTGAGCCTTAAACATGTTCCTGGTCCGCTAATTTACGATCCGATTAAAACAGAAACTTCAAGCAATTCTAGTAATTATTATGATAATTTCAATTTTTTTAGTTTCTAATTTTTCACATTTTTTTTTGCTTCGCAGAATTTTTTTTCCCAGTTTTCTCATTTTTATAACCTTCATGGATGTGATAGGGTATATTAACTTTGTCATGAAGTTTCCGACGCACAGAAGGAAGCATCTCCGACCATATAAACTATATATTCTTGGTCAGTATGATGAGACTAGTCGATTAAGCTTTGTCCGTCTGTCTGTCTGTCTGATTCTATGTAAAGTAGTCCCTGAGTTTTGAAGCTATCGAGCTGACACTTTGTACCTTTCTATTGCACGCTGTAAATATGTTGGAACCAACGCAATTAGGCCACTACGTCATATAGCTGCCATAAGAACGACCGGTCAAAAAATTCGTCTTTGTGAGAAAAACTTTTTTATTTCTAAAGATATCTTTTTTAAATTTCACAAGAATCAATAGTATCTATAGTCAAATCATATTTCCGAATTTGGTTGAAATTGGACTATTTTATCATATAGCTGTCATAGGAACGATTGTTCCAAAAGCAAGTTTTTATAAGAAAAACTTTTTTATTTCTGAAGATATCTTTACCAAATTTCATATTGTTTAATCGTATTAACTACCAAACCACATTCCTAAATTTTGTTGAAATCGGCCTACTATTTCATATACCTCTCATAGGAACAATGAAATCGGAACAAGTTTTACTACTAATTTCAAAGTGGCAAATGCACCATAACACAACTCGCGTGAAGGGTATCATACCTGTTTCATTTGCAATCAAATCTTTCTATATACGAGTATAGTATCGTTCAATTGAAATCAAACTTTTTTATTTTTCCACAATTTTCTACACGTATGAATTTGATCAAGATTCTAGGCAACAAACTATGAACTAAGACTTTCAAGTATTTCCTTAACAGATTTCATGGCGACGTGTTTAAGATAGTTTTCCAACTCGAGACTATTTCAGCACTATATTTCATAATCCAAATCCACTTCCAATTGAAACCACCAAACTTTCAGGATGCACTATACAAGTTATCGAAGTTCATTGCAGATATAATTTCGCCAACTAAACTTCACTGCTAGGGATAGCTACAATCTACGAAATTTAGTTTCTCATGGGAGTTAAGTATACATCTATTCACCGTCGAAAAGTATATTATCTTTCGCACTACCAGGCGAAATCAACTCTTGACGAGAAAACTTTTTCAATAGTAGTGTTAAGCCTCGTGTGTTTTAGGTGAAATATTTTATCAGTCAATATTTCCTGATTGGTGTACCACACCTCGCAATTCGAATCGTTCATATTACTTGGCCGGAACAGATACGCCTCGCCAGGCTTGAGAATATGACTGAAAAATTTGTTACCGATTTTTTTTTTTTTTGCAGCTCGACCTTGCCAAGGATTCCAATTTTGACGTATAAAGAATACAGAAAAATAAACAATTCCTTCCCACTTTCTTTCTACGTCCAAATTGACATCCTTGACAAAGGGTAGCTGCAAAAACTGGTGTTACAAATTAGGTCCTATATTGTTGCCGTCTTTAATATCAACATGATGGCGTTTTCATTCATAAACATGTAGAATTCTAGAAAGGTAACTTCAAAATAAAAGTAACAAAAGGACTGGTGGGATTCATCCCAAACACTCATGACAAGGCTTGTACACATGTATCTGCTGTCAGCCAAACGGCGAAATTAAACATGAAAAATTTGTTTTGACGTGGGGGAACATAAAAGTACGAGTGTGTACAGACAATCTTTAAAAAAGATAGGTGCTGGAATTGTAAATATTTGGAAATTATTCCCTTTCCGTTGTATATTCGTTGCAATTTTTCATCAAGTATACTATAAGTACTGTTTTCATGTGCCATTGTTTTTTATAATGGACCTTCTGTTTAAAATAATGAAATTAATTTGGAAAGGAATCATATAACGTTGCGTTGTCTAGTAACATATTTAATCAGCATCAGACTCACGTTTGTATTTTTTTTTCTTTTGATGCTGCAATGATTCAAGTCGATCAGATATAGCATATATTCCAATAATAATTCCAATAATATCTAATAAATTTAAGGGATTTAGATAAAAAAAAATAATATTTACCTGAAATGAGATTCCCCCATATTAAATTTTTATAAATTATTGATACAGCCCTTTAGTCACCTTCTACGATAATTCTGAAAAGGATGGGGCATTTTCGTACACCCTACACGACAGGGGGAGCTGATTGTTGGAACCGGCTCAAAGAATATAAGATGCAAAATACATTACTTCGGGTTGCATTTACATTTTTTGTATGCCTTGCTGTATGCTTCTTGCGTTCGTTTCACCGGACTTCGGTCTATTTCCATACAGAACGACAGATCGGTTTTAATCCAATCCAATGTAATGGACAGGTTAGTGGGCATCCGAAAATGCCCGTGGGGACGGAGCCTAAGGTTGCCATAATGACCGCGAAATAGAAAGAAATAGGCCCCAGCGGTCTATGCTTGCTGTAGCTCAGTTTGGGAGACGTGGGTGGGGTTTTTTCGGCTTGTTTTAAAATTCATAGACGTAGTAAGCCAAAGTTTCAATTGACTAGAACAATCCTAGCAAACAGCAAGTCCTGGTTAACTTTCTCCCCCGTGCTCTGACCGGACACCGAAGCTGCTCCAAATGCCGATGATTCAGAGCATTTATGCAGGCCTTAAGTACGTGGCTAAACCACAAAGGCAAACGCAACACTAGGATTGCCTTGTTGAACTGACTCTAAAAGGATAATCTACTTTATAAGAAGGATGGGGGTGCTACAGAGGAAAGCGCAGCTACTTAAAAGGTTAATAGATACATATGTACGTTAAATAAAAATGGCTAAGTCCTAAGACTTAGAGCAAGTAGCCTTAATGTGCTTGTGAGGACACAAATCGGTGGAGGACCAGAAAGGATGAGGTGAGGTCTTTTTTAGTCTTTTTCTATGCCTGAAATGTGCCCCATGTAGGACGCCAAATATGTAATAGATGGCTTGGAAAGCATCATAAGTTTCCCGTGGGGACAGAGCCTAAGGTAAAATATTGACCGTGACGGTCGGGCCGTGATGCTGACAATGAAAAAAGTGTCTTTCGCAAAGTTTTGGGTTTAATTTAAAGAAACCTGAACTAACATATTTCGTAATTAACCGTCATTTCATATCTGCTTCCTAATATGCACAACAAACGAAGTCTTTGGTCTGTATCCTAAATCTACTAGTCAGAGTACTCCAAATTCAAGCAAACATCTCTCCCTCTCATTTCCTTATCATTTGAAATTTGTTTTGGAAATAAATCCCACCCCGCCCCCATTAATAGCTTTATTTGCTTACCGTCTCCGTTAAAAAGGAAGCACGAATAATTCGAATCTTTGACTTGGCTAAAGTTACAATCACAACTCATCAACGTCAACCACTTTTTGTCAGCTCAGCATTGAATTTAATAACCCGTGCAAGGAAATTGATTTCATGTCATTTACTTGGCAATTCAAAGAGTAAATAAAGAACGACAGCAAAAGGATGGTTTGTTTTGAGCGCAATGACAAACGAAACGGAAAGCATTAGTCAGCAGATTTTGTTATGCTGTTAGCGAAAGGTATAAGAAAATTCTCGGTAATGGGAATATCACCGTTTGATAATATTGAATACTATGCAAAACTGGAGGAATACCACTGTAAGTATATGCAGTAGCGGATTTAAGCATGGGTAACATGGGCTAATGTGGCAAATTTTGAGGAACCGCAATTTTTTGAATTTTTTAGAATATAATTAAAAAAATAGACAATAATTATCTTTATTTAAAATACTATAACAGCATCAAAACGACTGCCTAGGGCATCGCGCATATCTAGGGGTGGCAGATTTCTGAGGACGGTAGATTTCTGAGAACGGCAGATTTCTGGCGGAAATTGTTTCTTATTTGAGGCTGCATTTGTAAAATTGCACCCGCAAAAATTTAACAGACTGGTAACGCAAGAAACCAGCGAGAGCCGAGAAGGCATTCTTTTGTTTCTTGTCCTGCTTAGCCCATGTCATTTGATTTCAAGAGCCAGCTACTGACATTACCCGATTTTGAACCGCTATCACGCGCCGGGCCAATCCGCTTATGACCAAAGCATATACAAACGCAGATGTTCTATTCGATGATCTTTCGTTCCGTGACCTCCGACCTGTGTTTAGATGAAAACGTAGCCAAACTGATATATTTTTGCGCATAAAATTGGTTCGAAATCAGAAAAAGGGCGGCGAACAATCATGGCAAAAACTACAAACGTTAATGTACGAGTGCGGAATTTTTATATAATATTACATATATTAAAATAAGAAATAAGATAATAAAAAAGCAAATTGAATCAAATAAATAACTTTCCGAATTCAATAGATAACCGGGCAAAATTGATAACTTTCCGGAACAAGAAAATAACTTTCCGGACCACATACTTTTCCGGTCAAAAAAATAAGTTTCCGGAAAAAATATATAACCTTCCGGATCAAATAAATAATTTTCCAGATCAAATAAATAAATTTCCGAAAAACATAAATAAGTTTCCGAAACAAATAAATAATTTTCCGGATCAAAAAATAAATTTGCCAGTGAAAAAATATATTTACAGATAAAACAAATAAAATTCGAAATGAACAAATTTTCCTGATCAAATAAGCAAACATCCAAATCAACAAAATTGTCTAAAGAAATTAATTCATAAATTAAATAATTTAATTTTTATTTGTTTCGCAAAAAAATATACATTTTTCAAGACATGTTTTCGAATGTTCTTCAAACACTATACCATCACTAATTGTAAGTCTGTGGAACAAAAACGAAGTGGATGTCGCCTAAAGAAACTGAAGGTCAAAATTTTACAGACACTCTTTTCTCAGGTTGAAATTTACGCTACAGGTTGTATTGACTAAATTTTTACATGCAGTCCAATTAAATGTTTAGTCAACCCTCCTTAGCGTAAATATCAATCGAAACAAAAGAATGTCTACACGTACCATCGATTTGCATTAACAAATTGAAGGGGATGTTGTTGACACTGTTGCCTCTGGGACAATGTTCATTGACGCGAAGCATTTGAAAATATTCGTAGATTTTTTATTGATTACTCAATAATTAGGTTAACGATTTGTTTTTCCAAAAATTAAAATAATTTTGGCAGTTAAAGAGTAATGAAAACAATTTGCATGAGGAATTGCATTATTAAGTGCATGTCTGTTAATTTTGGAACATCCCGGATTAAAAAAAAAAAGAAAAACTGATTTCAAAACCAAAAAAAAAAGTATATTACATATTTCAAAGATAAATTTTGCCTGATTTAAAGTTCGAAGGAGTTGGGGTCCGATATAGTAAATTTTTACCTAAAAAAAAGAATGTTTTTGTACCATGGAATCGTAGACGTAAGTTAAAAAGGATGCTTATTGGTATTGTTGCCTATGAGAGTTCATTGGGGCAACAATTTGGAATTATTTATTGATTTTCGATTAGTTACCCAATAAATAGGAATCGTAGGAAATAACATCCCAGTGTGAATTTGTAATTCCTTCCACTTCAAAATGACATCTTTTATTTGTCGATTGGATAAACTGATATGGAATTACGAATGATTTAGGCATTATGATGCCATTTTGCGATTTTTTTAATTAAATTACATAATTTTCTGATTACGCAATGAGTGACATTTTATTTTAGTGGTTCGGGAGAGTTTTCCCGACACGCTGATATGGCATTCATCGAAAGGAATTTTTTTCCATCTCCAAGTTTATTATGACCATGCTATTAGCTTTGCAGTTCCTTTAAGAACAATATTATCATATATATACATACGCACATTCATACTTTAAAAGAAAATATGTGGTACATAAACACGATTCTGAAATGTTTGCACTGGCTGCACTTCCATTAATGAAACCGTCTTAAGATATAAATTTCATTGCTTCTGAAGATGCTACACTCTAGATGCCTTAAAAGCATAAAAGGATCCCGTAGGGGTGTTTTATTCCATTCCTTGCATTCTGCCATATATTAAAACGAGTCCATTAGGACTTTCGCTCCTACTAGCCATTTTATTTGCCCTCTCTGTTATTATTACGGCGAGGTAAATTTGCCCTGTATTCAGTGTATGTGTATATATGGGGAAGAATCCCTCTCCTCTGGTGAGAAAAATGCGTTCTGGTGGAACTAGTGGTGTTACATACGGACAATAAATATTTGCGTAATTGCTCCCCAATGTGCACTTACGCTACAAACAACAGATTTTCTTCATTATTCTGTAGCCATGCATGGAGTCCTTTCGGATGAACTCCTCTTTTCGAGTCGATTTTAATTTGCCCTTACACTAGCTTGTCTGGAAAGTTTTTTAGTTTATGGGGACGATGCAAGCAGATGGATTGAAATGAATGTTAAGTATCTTAAATCCAAATTTGCGCCACCTGAAACGTGTTCTAACGGCACTTATGCTCTTTTTGCCATTTTTAAATTTGCTGCTTCTAACTCGGCCCACTTTAGGGCGTAAAATAATTTTTTTTTTGCAAATAAGACGGTAACGGTGTATATTTGTGCAAACTATCGAAAGGAACTGTGCCAGCTCTTAGTGTTAAGGTAGACGGAATCCGGGGGATCTTTAAATCAGTGATTTTGTGGTTCACTTGATCTCCGACAATCCCAAAAAATACCATGATTCGATTATTTAGGATCAATTTATCCTTCAGTAACTTTGTATGCATTGGGGTGAAAACTAACATTTTGTCAATATGTACTTGCAAATGAAACGCGGTCATGGTGTTACATGTTGTATAAAGTGCTGTGGAGATGAAATTCTCGACAAGCAGTTACAGTGCAAACATAATGCTAGTAAATGTCTAGCATGTTCATATTTTCGACGCGACGCAGCGGGCGGCCATATTCCCTTGATCAACTTTTGATCAATTATTCTCATTCGCAGTCAGTTCGGCACATTCGACGTTCGAGCTTTTTCGCAAATCATGCAAAATCCATATAAACATTTGTAATGAACCAATTCTGACATGCGTCTGACATTTCTACATTTGTCAAAATTGATATCACAAAAGCATTTGTTTCGACATAATTCAAAATATTTTGTTTATTTTGAATTGTGTCGAAGTAAATGACCTTGCGCTGCGGATATGTGCTGTGTCCAAGTCTACACTGTCACTTTTTCGTGGGGGAGAGAAGTGCAACATTTTCGCACGAAGAGGTTAGTACCAGCCTTAACGGTGAAGTGAGAAAATTGTACCGTGTTCGTACTAGCTGGAGTGGAAAAATTGTTGTTAGGCGTTCGAGAGTTGGAGAAGTGAGGGCAGAGATGTGTCTGGGGGGTGCATTGTCGTAGCGAAGGGGCTTCTTCGGCTCAACAGCGGCTTTGACAACTCAACGACAGCCATCCAACACCAGCAGTTGATTTATTTTCTCGTTCCATTTCGTTTTTGGTTCTTTGATTTTATAATGAGAAATATGACTCACTAATTGCCACCACGTCCCCAAATCTCCTTATGTAGAGTTTCTCCCCTCTCTCGTTAATCTTAGGGACGAGGTATCCGTGGCACGTCCTGGTTATAGTTGGGTGGGCATCGAACGCCCGAACCAGAACATCTTTTTCGTGAAAGCTCCAGATACATATTATGATCGGTATTTTATTTAGACAATACATCTGCTGTGACACTTTATCCAGGATGACGTTTCTAGATTTTGTTACATTTTTTTTCTAATAATACATGTGTTTCTGATATTTTGGGCGGACGCGTGACACTTAAAATGGGTAGGACCTGAGTTGGTTGTAAACCTAGAGTGCGTTCCACAACGTAACTATAGTTGACTATAGTCAACTTCACTGACTATTGCCGTCCCATAACTCCGATAGTCAACTATTGTAGTTGACTATCGTCGTTCCATAACACACAATAGTCAGCTCTATAGTCAACTATTCTAGCTCGTGCTTATGAGGGGAAGCTATCGATAGCTATCGATAGCTATCACACACACACGTATACACGAAGGCAAACTGACAGTAAACATTCAATGCTGTGCAAAATTACTTTATTATTGCTTTAATTTTGAATTGTTTTATGCAGTTTAGAGCACGTTAAATCTAATTTGAGGAAAATTGGTGCGAAAGAGTGCTTGTGTGTTACAAATTTTTGCATGGAGAGTGAAATACCGACGCAAATGTATGTGTAGTGAAAAAGATGGATGGTGTTTGTGCTACTTTACGACTATTGTCGTTCCATAACACCCATAGCTATAGCTGACAATGACAGTAGTCAGAGTTGACTACAGCTCTGACTATAGTTACGTTATGGAACGCACTCCTACTCTATAATTCCCGTCACTCTTGGCGCCCAACGTGGGGCCCATTCACGGTCAATAGCAGGACTAAAAAGGACCTAATCGGGTTCCTTATTGATCTTTCCACCATTATACAACTCCACAAACACATTAACGCAACTTGCTCTAAGTCTTAGGACTTAGCCATATTCACTTAACATATTTTCCCTTCAAGTAGCTGTGCTTTCCTCTGTAGCACTCCCATCCTTCCTATAGAGTAGTTAATCCTTTTGGTTTCATTTCAACAAGGCATTACTGCTATTTTGTTTGTCTTTTGTGGCTTAGCCACGTACCTAAGGCCTCCATAAATGCTTTGAATTGCCGGCATTTGGAACATCTTCGCGCAGACAGCAAACTAAACTATTTAGTAATCGCTGTGTGTGCGGTCTCATAAAACACCGTACGTTTTATTTTTCTGGCTAAACTATTTAGTTTTGCTGCGAATTTAAAAGTTTACCGTGGGCATGAGCGCTTAAGTTGGCAGGATATCTATTTTTTTATTTCTTTAATTCTCTTTTTTCATCATAATTGACTTATTTTATTTAGTACTAATTTAGTACAGCCTTCCCACTTCGAAAAAATACTCGGAAGTCGTGTTTTTCGCGAATCAAAGTTATACGCGTCACTATTCTGAATCAGTCTCTTGCGTGGGTTTCCGCTCGCTCCACGCTTGATGGATCACAACCCTCAGTATCGCACAAATATGCACGCTCGCTCAGAACAGCTCAGAAGCTAACCCACACAACCGTTAATTTGGATAATGTCACGTGCATAATTTTGATCGCGAAAAACACGAATTCCTGTTTTTTTTTTTGTTGGAAGGCTGTACTAAATTAGCACTAAATTACAACGAAAAAAATTAAAATATTTTAATGTGTTGTCGGTCAGCTCAAGTCTTAAGTTGGCAGACACGATAGTACTTTAAAAAAAAAATCATATATTTCTCTCGACTGTAAGAAATTAGCACTAAAGTAACAAGTAGTTTGTGACTAAAAAAAATCTTAACACTGCAGTAACTTTTAAAAATAAAGTGTAAATAAAATGTAATATTTTTTTTCGACTGTACGGAATCAGGCTCGAATTTATTACACTTATTTCAATTAAGGCCGCTACTTTTGCTCGGCCAGATTAAATGAGCTAACAATATCTATCTTTAAGTTAATGAGATTTAATGCTACTAGCGAACCCTATACGAAGAACCTCCCATCGGGAATTACTCCACCAAATTGATGCTATATCTTGTTAAGACGTTAGATACTATACAACAATCCACAAGGAACAAAAAACTTTTTACGTTGATTAACTGCTCTTCTTGTTCGCCCGCCAATTTACCAATATAATTGGCGTCCAAGGATGTTATGGGCTTTCATTCACTTTCAGTCGATTGTTGGCTAATAAAATGGTCAATTGTATTGAAGAGGGTAGTGATGATGGCCAACCTAATTGGACGTATTGAGGGCTGTGGTGATATTTCTGAATAGAATGTGCTGAAAAAATGTTTAATCCTTGTCATAGAAGTGGTGTACACACTTGTATCTTTTTTTTCTGATTTTAAGGAATATACAGTCTTAATCGTTACCTAATTCAGTACTAGTTTTACCTAATCGGTGGTGCATTAATACACAATATATAGAAAATTAAAAAATGATTAGAAAAAGTAGCATGCCAATCAAAGTAAGGCGACGGATGCATACAGAAGTCGTATGCTTAGGATGACTAACTCTACCAACTGAAATTCCCGGCACGGTGCCGAAATTTTGCGCTCTTGTACCCAAGGGCAGCGTGGCCCGCCCTGGAACCTGCTATTTCCAAGTCAGGCCCCAGGGTCAGGTATCCATTTTGGGCCCAAAGAACCCGCGGGCCGGTCCCGGGTTTCGATCTTGGGCCTGAAGGACTCGAGTTCCAGAACCTGGACTTCCGGTTTCGAAGCCGGGACCGCGGTTCTCGTTGCAATCGAACCAGGTACAAAGTACATCTTAAATTCGGTTGCAATATATCGCACGCTATTCGGGCTATAAATATGGACAACAGCAAGACGCTACTCATCAAGTCGACACAAATACCAACGTACGCCGACGTAGAAAGACTTTTTTATTTTTGAATGTGTCGTTACCAAATTTCAAATTATTCAATCATATTGACTGCCAAACCACATTTCTAAATTTGGTCGCAATCGGCTTACTATTTCATATACCTCTCATAGGAACAGTGAAATCAGAACAAATCTTACTACTAATTTCAAGTTTTCAAGAAGCTATGGAAAGCTTCGCGTGAAGGGTATCATACTCTGTTTAACAATGTTTTTGCACGGGCTTTCCAGATAACTATTCTTTTTTTTATTTTATTTTAAAGCTTAACACGTTGTGCCTGTCTAAATATGTTGGGCATTCCAGAAAAGCAATTTGCAAATGGCGCTTGTTTCAATAAGGTTATCTTGCCTTCCCATAGGGCTTATAATTTCGCCTACAGCTGTTCACTAAACACATTCCAAGTCAAATTAAATATTTGGTGATTTTATTGTTGAAAAAAAGATTACTATCTATCAAAATCAAACATTTGGGAGGCAGGTGGAGATAGTCTTAAAAAACCAATAAGAAAATAACTGGAGTTAATTTAAAAGTAATGGTTATCAAGTACTGTATTTGATGCACAATTCCTTTAATTTTACAAAAATCACTAGACATTTTTGAAAGCAAGAAGTTTTTAGAAGTATTGAAGAACAAATTTTAAATTAGCTATAAAGTTTCTCCAATTTTTGTTCATTTCATTACCCTAACGCTCGAAGAAAAATAGTACCATCCCCCCTCGACGAAAAGCTATCGACGCCACACAATGTGTATATGTGTGCCGTCGATAGCTTTTCGTCGATATATGTGACGATATATGATATATTTTATTATGCCCTTATGAATATTATGGACAAAAATTACAAAAATAAAATCCTGAAATGTTATTTCAAAATGGAAATATAAACTCTTCTTTCATTTTATTTAATTGTTATCGTTGAATTATACAAACAGCAATCTTGATGTACAACGATCAGAGAATAAGTATTTCGTAACAGCCGTAACAAAGTTGAGAACAATTTGGAATGATTCGCCGTAACATATGGCCTTTGACGATCTGCAATACAATAAGGTGGTCGTCAGCTTTCCTCGTGGAAATCAGCATTAAATATATTGCTCTACGTGCTTCAGCATAAACAAGAAAAAGCAACAACACAATTTTTGGGCAAATATTGGTCACGTTCATGATGTTTCCGCGTAAACATGAATAAGAGTTCCATACACACAGTACGGTATTGAAAATCATTTTCCGAAAACTTTCATAAAATACGTGATGTGAAAGTTTTTATTAAAGTCATCGATACAAGTTAGTACCAGTAGACGATGAAATTTCGGGTGGTTGTTATGTTGCAGCAGTTGAGCGTATAACAATGGAATCGTGTGAAGGAGTGGATGTGCGTTTCGCAAGGGAAGGATTATACACAAGTATTTATCTAAACATTAAGCGCTTGAAGAGTAAATAAGTAGAAATTCAACAATAGATATGTACATCAATACGTATAGTCAAAATACGCTTAAATAGGACTCGTATACGCAAGGGCGCTTCTAGAAATTTTGTATGAAGGAGGGTTGTCCATAGACAAACCGGGATGTCATGTGACCAAAATTAATTTGACTTCATACAAAATAATCTATTGACATTTAGATATGGTAACTAGGTCCTTATTTTGTAATACTATATTTCTAATCAATTATAATATAACAATTGATAATGTTTTATTTAAAGCGGAGAAAATGACCACGAAATCTGTGGCATTGATGATGTTTGAATTGGAATTATTTTCATTACTTTAGTAGCTATAGAAAGGAATACGATTCGCTGCTTTTTGTTAATTTTTAATAATTCACTTTAAATTTTTGTAATGGACGGTTTGGTTGGCATCCGAAGATGCCGAAGGTCGAGCCGTGACATCTGGCGAAAAAAAGGCCCCTCAACGAGCTAAGCAGCGGCCTATGGTTGATGTAGCTCAGTTCGGGAGACGTGGGCGGGGTTTTCGTCGCTCTTTGCCCCTGTCCTTTACGTATTAATAAAAATTCATAGGCCTGGGGAAGACACAACAAGCAGGGGAGGTAAAAATGGGGAAGGACGGAATGGTTGGCGGACGGCGCAGATTCCCTCGCTTTCGCATCAGGGTGCAGGCGTAATGGGACCCTCGGCATCTGGTTTCGTACCACCGACAGATCGTTCCTCATCAGGTGCTACCATAGATCTGCCGCTGGAAGCAGCACTACCAGGATATGGTCCATTGTGGGCGGTTCATTACATTTACTAACAATTTTAAATGAATACGGGACATTAAGGCTGTTCAGTACAGCCGAGGGTCTTGTGGTGGACATATTTCACTAAGGCGAATCACCACATTTGAAGCCAATAGCTTCAAGCACCACGGTGGATGTAGTTCTACTCGCAAGATCTTTCGTGATGAGGACACTTACAAGCTTTTGAACTTTCTTCAATAAGCTTCTATAAGAAAAAATGATAAGTGCCACCCACTAGTCGCCGATCTCATACATAAGTATGAGACGGACACGGAATATTAGGCCACCAGCATAGCTTCTTATCTAGGAAGAGCCAAGGAATTTAGCTTTATCAGTAACAACAAGCTTTGTACCCTCCATCAACGATCAGGGGCGTAGCTACACTATTTTGCCAGAGCAAAATTCTAGCAGGCCGTCGACCAACCCTAAATGATCGCCAGATTCCAAAGAATGAAGAGAGAACACCACTTTGAAGGATTTGGCTGCACACATGCCTACATGCAGACGATATGCCCAGACTTGTGCAGATGTCTCTCGATATGAACAGCATGTTATAAGTTTGCAGATTGAGTCATGCACACCCAGATTTGACAATATACTGGTGATAGCTGCGGGTTTTATGTTTTTAAAAGCACTTCCGACATCTTAGAAGGCGACCAAATCCTTTTGTATAAAAAATAACTGGCACAACAGCCCAGTCCAATTAAACCATGGCCTCGAAATGAGTTATTATCATCTGATTGTCTAGATCGTGATGGTTTATTTTGTGAAAACGTGTGCGATCAGCAACACGTTCAACCGAGTTATTTGCCCCATAAAGGTTTACTCATTTAGCTAAGGCGTTTGTTGTGCCATCCCGAATTCCTCTTGTATCCAAGAAACTTTTCAGTGTTACATGTTTACTATGAAGTGTAGTGCCATATTCGTTTATTTAAAAAAAATGAAAAGGAGGGGGGCATATTTTCAAATTTGCCTCGGTTGCCAGGAGAGCTTGCAACGGAACAGCTAAATTGAATCCTAGGCGCTCGACTAGCCTACGGCACAACACATCGGAAAGTCTCTGCTGTTTCTGAATAGACAACACATCAGAGTTGTGGTGGGAGTCACCACAGGGTATTGCATATTAGGGTGGCACATAGAAAGGCCCTTGGGTATCACAATGAACCTTCGTTTTCTTTTGGTCTAGGTGTGCTGATACAGGAACCATGCTACCTAACCTTTACCAGTTCCCGACAGGACCTAAAAATAGTAACAACCCATATCCGAGTATGTTGAAGAACTGGGGGAATAATATCGTCTAACCCCGCGAATTTATACGGACCGAAGCTGGAAATGGCCCAGAGAATTTCTTCCTCCCAAATAATTGATGCTGAATTGCATGACGGTAAAATTCCTGCCGCGTCTACCACAGGCAAGTCCGATAGATTGTTTGGGAAATGCGTAGAAGAAGAAGGAATCCATCCCGTCCTATTACCATCAGTACTAATCAACACAGTATGGAGAAAGTGGACAAATCCGTCCACCTAGACAGCATTGTTGCCAAGAATGACGGTACGAATCAGGACATCGCTTGATGATCAACCATTCACCCCCGCTATTTACAAATATCCAATTCCTCTCACCTTCCTAACCATGGATGGATTTTATCTTACCAGCGCATTTACATTGTATATATGGCATTATTTTTTGTAGCCGAATCCAACTCGTCTATCCTTCCTATCCAATTAACACCAAAATAAAAGCCTTTTCAAAGTTGCAGGACTGAAGGTGCATAAATCACTTCCACTAAAGCCACTCATCTCCGCGAACCTGTTACTTTGCCCATAGACTTGCGTCGTATTTCAAAAACAGCCTTTGTCTTTCAGCCATTTACTTTAGCGGACAAACACGCAAATCCACTTAGGGAAATCGCTTTAGCTGCAGGGTGAAATAAACAATTTCCACCAATTTCCATTTCTCCCTCCGGTGGTGTACGTTGGTCTATGAATGGCAATTGGGAAAGTGAGTGCGGCTATGGTCGACCATCAACTTCCCTTTTTTATTGGGCCATATCATAGTTGTTTGGGCAAACCATAAATTTATACTAACGAATTTCTGCTATTCGCTTGTTTCGATCCAATTACAAGCGTGTTAAATTTCAATTTATCGTGTTATTTGATTAGAAAATGTTTTAATTATGTTCACTTAATGGTTTCAATAATACACGGAGTGTTTGAATGGGGAAAAATGGAATATTCAACAAATTGGCAGAACATGGTATCCTCGAGGGACTTGTTGGCGCGACTGAGATGATGCCGGACTTAAGGTGTTGAGAGTTCCTTGATCTTTATTAAAATAGTTGAAAAAAAAAGAAAAACTAAAAATAAAACTCGCCTGGCTGACTAAAACTGTTTCATTTATTTAATCATACTGTAGACTCCTTTCCAAAACTTGGGTGGAAATTATTCATATAATGTATTTTCTCCGGCGGCCATTATAATTCAATGTTTCAATTTGTTGACACACATTCAGAGATGCATGTTAAGAACTCTCTTTATTATTTCGGAAATAGGACTGTCCTAGATATTATCCTGACAAAAATAGGTCCAAAGAGGACAAAGAAAATGTCCTTTGAAGACATGCACAAGACTCACTAACAGCTTGGGCGTACTTTGCTGACACAAGCATAAACACATTTTAAGCCATTTTGATGCTAATTTTGCTCATACAATGGTTGTCAATCCATTTCACCCTCCAATTTCATCGCTTTCCGACTGTTGGCGCATTGAGTCTCCTATGGCTCTACTAAGTTCGATAATGCCAACATGTGTCGTCTTCAAAACGCAGTTCTTATGAAAAATGCATTTTTCATTATCCATCCCTTATGTTTATTTCGTCAAACATAAACTTCGGAGGAGTGAGAAAAGGATTTTTTCATCTTATCATCATCGGCACAAGACATTCAAAGAGACACGAGAGTGCTTTTGCGAAAAAGGCGAAAAGCGTCGTGTCGTACTATGTTCGTACATTCATTCATCTTGGCCATTTCACATATTCTAATATAGAAGGGACATGAATATGTGGAGACATTCAGATTTTTTATTTTTCACTGGAGTAAAAAAAAAAGCAAAAAATGGGCCTCACGCCACTCCCCAGGACAGCGGCGTCAGAAAAAAGAGGAAAAATTCATAATTCATCGGAACACATGGCGGTAAGGTGTTGACATGAATTTCAAATACACACACTTTCTTTTCCTTATCCTGCGTTGCTGTCACACGGGAAAACGACATTCATCCACGATGAAATTCACGAGTGGAACTAATGCGAATATTATTGCCGGAATTCCGGTATAAATTATTTATTGGTGGTTTTGAGAGGGATTCCGTTAAGATCCTTATCGCAAATGGGACAAGCATTTTTGGAGATTCTTCGTACTTTGTTAGACGGTTATGTCACCATCAATCCAGAAGTTACGGTTCCACAGTGGACGTTTTACCAACAGTCGTGAAATTTATGTTCAATAAAAGCTGGTAGTTAGTACTTCATTTTTCAACTGATTTTTGAGAAAAAAAAATCCTGCAACCGCCGGACATTCGCAGAGAAGATGTTTATTGGACTCTGTGTCCTCTAGGCAAAGCTGGTACTAGCTAGCAGTGGATAGACATATCTTTTTGAGGCGAGATCTGACCCAATGATGCCCCATGAGGTAACCCACGAATAATGCCAGATCCACTCTGCCCACGCGGTTCGTTTCCTTGAGACCTTAGGGTTTTATAAGAACTTTGGACTGCCGCAGTCCTGGAAGACGATCCCAGTGACACAGTCTTTCATTACCAGACCACTCCCTCACTAATGACCTGTTTTTAGCTCAGCTTAGGCCACAGTAAGGATGAGGCCCGACAAATTCATCCGAAGAACCCTGTCTAGCAAGCTCATCGGCAGCTTCGTTACCAAGAATACCGTGATGGCCTAGTACACAACATGGAGTAACCGAATTGATAGTAGTGAGACACTGAAGGGTATAAAAACACTCTTTCACTAATTTCGATGAGAATCTATGTGACGGAATGGGGTTAATGGCTGTCTGACTATCAGTGCAGATAGCGATGTTAGCGCCCTAGAGCTTCTTGTCCATAATTTCTGTGGCGCAGGCCTCAATGGCATGGATTCAGCTTGAAAAACGCTAGGCCAGACGCCCATAGCGACAGAGATCCTGGTGCTTGGTCCATAGACTCCAGTATCAACTCCCTGCTCCGTTTTTGATCAGTCGGTAAACCACATGGTATACCGGGGGAGAAAGCCAAGAATGTCACTGCCCCATTCCGCGCGAGTGGGGATGGAGACCGATAACAGCCAAAACATATTTCCATAGTCATATGATCAGATCTCGAGCAGATCTGCATGTTCCTGATTGAACACATGGCCGTCATATGTTAAACGCATTCGAAGAGCGCTCAGAGCCGCAGACCCTTGTATAAAAACATGCACCGGAGTAAGTGCAACAATCGCCTCAATAGCCGATGCCGGACAAGTACGGATGGATCCTGCTATGCCAAGGCGTGCAAGAGGCTGTAACTTACTACATAGCTGTATGGTGCATCGCTTATTCGTTTTGGGCCACCAAACTAGCGCCGCATACGTCACAACCAGACGTACGGCCATCGAATATAGCCACTCGATCATTTTCGGAGTGATTCCCCAAGTTTTGCAAAATAAAGACCTGCAACCCCACATGATCCGAGTGGCCTATCTGATAACAGCCTCGATGTGATTGCTCCATATAAGCTGCCAATCCAACAAAATGCCTAAGCATTTGAGTTCAGTGGAGAACTGATGTACTGTACTCGAGACAGAGCTAAAGCTTAAATTCTTTCATTGAGTGGAGAGAACTAAGACGGTTTTTTGAGGGTTGACGCTCAGGTCAACTTGAGTGCACCAGCGAAGTACTAGATCGAGTGCGGCGCTCATCACCTCAGTGACGGTCGATTCAAACTTTCCTCTTATTATTATAGTTATATCACCGGCATAACCGATTGCATTAAAACCATAAACACTCAACCTAGCTAGTAACTCGTCTATGACAAGTGATCAATTTATTCTTAAAAAACAAAAACAAATAATAATAATAATAGTTCGATATTATAACAGGAGATTGCAAAATATAAAAATATTCACAAAAAATCATAGTAAGCAATCAAACGGCTGCGGCTGTAAGATGTGAATGGAGTCACCAGTACAGAAAAGAAAACCCCTTGTGGACTCTAGCACACTCCTAAATGCGAAAGAGACAGAAAAAGGTGGTATCCTGCATAACACTATCCACGTGGACTGTGACGCTCACGTTTTCTTAACATTAATTAATTAACATTAACCCTACAATACCAAATGTATATAAAAGAAGTTAAGCAAAAAAGAAGAAATCTTTCAGCTATAACTTTATATTGAAATTGGGCACAATTGGTGCGGAGAGTCCTCTGAATATATGCTCCAAAATTCCGTTGGTAGTGGGTCCGGAAGTATACGGGAGTCGGGAGTTTTACATGAAATTTTATGTAGTTTCAGAAAGTAACGCCAAATCTCGAATTAAATTTTGAAAGTGTGGCAAATTTTGGTTTTGTTCGGTAAGTCAAACTGTTTGACAGAATTTCGAAAAAATACTATAAGCCTGTAACGGTGAAAGACAGAGCCCCCTTTTGGTGTCAATTTTCCACAAATGAACAATACTATCTGCCGTTAAAGTATTTACCATCTGACGTGAGTCACCCTATATAATGTTCAATATGTAATTTGTTGTATTGACACATAATATCCGTAACACAACACAGAGCTTACAACAATTCGTTGCACTCAATTCAATCTACAATAGTCCAAACCAACAAAAATAAATAACTGGCGCAACAGTCCAATTTGAACCACGGCCTCGAGATAAGTTAGCATCATCTCATTTTCTAGATCGTGACGGTCTTGTACAGAGGTGTGTGATCAGCAACACGCTCAACCGAGTTATTTACCCCATAATGGGTACTCATTTAACAGCTGAGTGGGCTCATAGTCCGACACGTAAATCCCCGGAATCGAACCGGGGCCCAGTGCGTTGAAGGCGAACGTGCTAACCGTTGCGCCATCCGGACTACAAGGGGATTCAATAAATCGATGTTTTGTAACCAATGTCGAACAAATCAAATTGGACTGAACCGTCAGGACATTGCACTGGATTAAGTATAGTGAATGTGAATTAGGCAAATGCTCTACACGTATCCTTAGCTTCAACACCATTACACGCCGACTATTTAAATTTACATGCATTTAATTATTATTCCCTAACAAACATTAAATGTGGCTAACCTCGACTACGTTTAATTTAATATGAAACAAATATCCCTAATGTATATTTAGGTAAATTAACAGTATTGGTAATTGACCTGTTTTACAATAATAATTTGGTAATTCTGCTTATTAGCTACCTTAGCTCCGATTTTCTTCAAATTTCAGTACGTTGGAGAATTCAGCATGCTGAGTAAAAATATATAGACATGTTAGGTGCAGAAAGCATATCTTCACACAGTTTTCGAGCTGGAAAAATTGAAGTATGTTAAATATAATGCATGTTAAATATAATGAATGGTAAATATGTTGCACCCAGAACGAGCGAAGCGAGCGTTAATGTTTGTGCGATACTGAGGGTTGTGATCCCTTAAGCGCGGAACGAGCGTAGCAAGCAGATCCCACACAAGAGATTGTTGATTCACAATAGCTCTCCTAACTACAAGAAGAGAAGCATCCAATTTGCCTCTAACTGCGCGTCAACTTGCCGAGAAAATGGAATTAACCGCAAGTGTTGGGACAGTCGAACGAACCTTAAAAGCTAGCCCATCTTTAAAACGTTTGCGGCAAAAAAAACCGCATTAACGCAGCAACATCGTTCGCAGCGCCTGGAGTTGGATTGGAATTTAATGAGCTGGACTTCGCAATGGAGGTCGTGTTCACAAACGAGAAACGATTTTCGTTGGACGATGCAGATGGGTTCTGCTACTATTATCACAATATTAGGAAGGAACTTATATACCTTTCACACCACCATTCCCGCCTAGGTTCCGCTATGGTACGGAGAGCCACCATGGAACTATTAACCTATGGTTATCCTTCATGGCAAACAAGCGGGAGCAACTTATAAGCAGTTGTTGGCAGAGGTAATCCCTAAAATAAAATCAGGCGTTTCAAGGCGAGCCATGGATTTATCTACTCAACTACAACTGCACCAATCCACACAGCGAGGGATGTGAAATTATTTCAAAATGTTTGTGGTTGGCTTGTTCGGGAAGTTTATAGCTGTGGTAACCGATACAACTCGATAGAAGAATTAATTCATGCAATCAAGGTGGCTTGGTCGAAAATAGTGCAAGCCCTAATTCATTCTTTATACGATTCCTTACCACGCAGAATATTTGAACTTATAAATAAAAATGGCGGAAATACACACTATTAAAAAAAATTTTGCTGCTTTTATTAATTTTTTGTTCTCCTTGATACTTGCCTGGAATATTTTCCGACGAAAATATCATACAAAACTGTAAAATCGTAACTGAACCTTAGCAATTGTCGCACTAACATGGTGATTAGCACAATAGACCCATGATCGCAGTGCTTCCGGTTTCAACACTATCCACGACCCTCCCCCTATCTATCTAACATTGTGACTCTTTGAACGAAATCAATTGATTATTTGGTTTCCGATTTTTGTAGTCTGATCAAGTCTAAACAGTAGCTCTCCCAACTATGATAAATTTTTATTCCAAGTAAATCCAAGTATTTCGGGAGCAACTCACTCCCTTCTTCAGTACATTTGCTACTTATATCAATCAATTGCTGTAATTTCAAAGAGAAAAATTCTAAGCGGATTCAAACTACCTGTATTATTCCATAGTTTCAAAGAAAAACATTACAGAACCAGATAGTCTCTATTTTAGCATTTCCTGGAAGCAAACAGTGCTGAACCTAAGCATTTGTCGCGGAGTTTATACATATTCTTGATCATCAGGAAACCAACGTACTAAAATTTCAGAAAAATCGGAAGTTAAGTAGTTAACATGCATAATTACCAATAATTTCAACACAGACCCATGATAACTGAAAATTGAATTGCACTAAATCCCAAACAATTAATATTTCCGATTAGCTATTGACTTCTTCGGATACATAAGATTAATGAAAACCAAGTATGTATGTATATACATATAACCACGATACCTAATCCAGATACTTATAATAAATGAATTGTAAATAATTATAATTAAACTATTCTCTTAATAGTATCATTCTCTAGTTTCCATGAGAAAATCTGCACACTCAGACTTGCATTGCAACATCATCCGACCTAAACTCTCTCACAATTCGCGTCACTATTACAAGTTCTTATGAAATATCCTTTGGCTACATACTATATATACATATGTACGTACTTGGAGATATTTATGAGAATAGATTTTAAACTCGTAAAACACTTTGCATCAGTAAACTGCTGCCATTGCATTCTCTTCGAGGGCATATTCAAATTGCATTTTCCTAATAAAATAAGGAAACAAGAAATTCCGCAGAAGATTTTCCCAGGAAACTTCAAATTGAACGCCTCCAGCTAAAATTTAAATTTCGAAAGATTGTTTTCCAGCATGGTTATCTCGTGGCAACAGTTTATGACTAAGTACATGAAAATGTAATTAAGAGATTCAACATGGAAGGAATTTAAATGTAACTGAGTAGAAGTGCATTTCCGATTTATACGCCGGCATACCAGAAAACTTGAACTATTCGCAAAGTTTTGTCATTTGCTAGAACTATATAAGAAGAAAGCAGATCGTATTGGAGCGGAAATTGTCGAGCTCCGGTAGGTTCCAGGTCACAGCGAGGTTTTAAGTAACAAATTCACGGATGAACTGACTACACAAGGGGCTAGCCTCGACCAAGAGACAGCTGAAAAGCTGCCAATGCCAATACAGTCATCCAAGGATGTATGAGCTGGTCAATGCTAACTGGCACAATACCAAAGACTCGAGAATAACGAAAATATTTTGGAACTTCTATGACAAGAAGAAGAGTAAAAGCCTTTTGGAACTACCCAGACAACAGTGCGCACTACTAGTGGGTGTGCTAATTACTGCTTAGGGGATCACGCATACAGATGAAACTGATCATACAGATTGAAAGATCAAAATAGATAGGAAACTCTAAGGTACCTTCCGTGCGTGTCCAGTGCTCGCTTGGAGAAGATTGAAATGAAATATTTACGAATATTGAAATTTGTACTGAGATTGGGTTCTAACCAAACTAACTAACTATGGGGAGACCGGTAGCTCAGTGCGTAGAAGTGTCAGCCTCATGTCTACGGTCGTTACGGGTTCAAGTCCCGTCCACGGCGATTATGACCATGGGTGTTTGTGTTGTCCTCCCCCCTATGTACGGGGCGTAATAATAAGCGACATCTCTCGGCTTGCTGCAGGTAGGCGGCTAAATGGAGCAGCAGGCACATGCTGGCAACGTACATCGTCCGAAACATGTAATAGTTGACGCAATTTGCCCCGTTAGGGGTGAGGCCAAATGAGTATATAGAAATTCAACAACATTAAGTGCCGCTTTCCATGGGCGCTTTTCGACAGCTGCGGTTGGCTGTTTTCCTATGTACTTTGTTGTTCGCGGTTTTCCTATGCATTTTGTAATTGCGGAACAATAAAATACATAGGGAAAACGAAGACCGCGGCATAGAAAAACGCCCATGGAAAGGGGCAATTTCAAGCAGACTAGTCCAGTGACATATAGTTCACTGTTCCGAAGATACATACAGTGACTCACAAAAAAGTACTTATTTTTGCAAATCACCTAATAAAAAAATTAGTTGGCGGAAAACTTTAAAATGCTTTACTCTAGTTATCTAAAAAGAACATAAAATATTTTTATTTCTTCTTTAGCGTTAATACAGTGTGTATACTTATCTTTAAATGAACAATTATTATTTTGAAATATTTTTTAATGTATTAATATAATATATACACTCTATTGCCCTAACCCCTTGTGTGGCATAGCGCGTCAATTGTTCCATGTGGCCCAGTTGACGTTTTGTTGGCATAAACTATTTTCGGAAAATGCTATTGCCAGCATGCACCTCCTACTCCCCCATTTAGCCGTCCACCGACAAGTGTAGTAAAATATCCCCCAAAACTTGGGGTCATCTTTATTTTGGGGGAAAATTAATCCTTTTTAGGGAGTTTTGTCAATAGATAAAGCAAGATGTACAATCCAATAAAAAAGGGGATTTGTATCTCCAAGAGGGGGGGGGGGAGAAGCATTCTCATTTGCAAAATGATCCCTATTTTATCCAAAATTGGAGACGGGGTATTTTTCTTAGTTAATAGACGGGATACCTCTGAAAACTGGTTCAATTCATTCAGAATTTTTTTATCGCATTCGAAATTTATCGACTTCTCGCAAACATTTAGTTTTTATTTCAGAAATTTACTTAATGGGGAAATTCTATATCAGCCCAATAGGTCCCCAAACCAATTAATTTTTTCCAGAAATGCAAGCTCCTTTTTCTATAATACCACTCGATACTTATCCTTTGCAGACCACGATTAAATTTTAGCTTCGCCAAAAGCTACAATAAAAATATAGCCATTCTAACCAAATCCATTAATTTCAATAGTCACAGCATAATTATCACATAAAATTATAACATTCAGTGTCTCAAGAATTTAGACATTTCTTCGAGAAACTTTAGATACAACAATAACGCAGTCCAAACAGATGTTGAGAACCCTGAAGATAAACTTTCTTATCGTTGACTCCATTTAATGTAACAGCGGCTTCTAATGGCTTTAATTGCACAAAGAAAAGGATACTGTCGGATTAAAGCATAATCAACTTAGGACAGCCTCCGTCATAATGCTCTCGCAAAAAGTTCACCTTCAACTTTTCGGGACAACCGATTACCGAATCTTATCCGTTATCCGTTTATGGGCACCTTCGAATCCTTCGCTTAACCTCGCCCGGATCTCAATGAAATTCTTATCTTTTTTTTTTCTTTTTCTTCGTTTGGGCTCTAAACGAGCTAAGCAAAAGAAAATTAAGATGGAATAAAGCAAAAAGTAGTGTTAAAAGGATAATTAACACCAGATGGTGATGTTGTTAATTGACTGTATTCTCCGATGTTTAACAGAAGGCTGAATTTTGTATATTGTGCGGATGAACATTAAAGGGAATCTTTGAACAAAGTTCTGAGAAAAGAAAGGGTTTTCTTATTTTGAGATAAACTGGGAAAATATTGGAGTGGTTGCAAAATTAAAAATTTTTTGTATTCTTACTATAGTTGATTAATTTACGGGTATTCATAAATTTAGCAACTGTAGAGATATTAAAAATATTTATTGTGGAAACCATTCGTCTTACTTATAGTTTATGAACATTTCCTTTCATTTGTCAGTTTGAAACCTTTATTTTTTAGGAAAAGGTACTTGATTACCATATAAGCAATTCGTTATCTTCCACCACACATTCATGACTGATGATGTTCACATGATATTAGGCATACTCGCACAACCAGTATCTTCACTGCACAGACGTCAATAAGGTTGATGGATGATTCCTCACTGGATTGCCTTATTGACAACTGCCGAGTATCATCCATACTAGAATCATTATACTCGAAATCATGAGAAGAGGAACTTTCCCTCCCATCGCTTTTCAATGTTCAACAAAATACATTATTATAGCGTAGTGCTGCCGTGGCTTACCAAACCAACTAAATCGCAGAAGCAGAACCACCTCAGCTCGGAGCCAATCAACCCAAAACCATTTCGTAAAGTGACAAATTAGTCGTATCCTGAAGCATTATTTATCCTGTCGGGCAGCTTTAAATAGGGGACGACCGACGGACGGTTCAAAAAATTCTGTTTTGGATCTAATCTCAACTACAGAAGGACACACGTTGGTAGCCGGGATCCGATGGCATTAAACCTTTCTTTCGCTTCAATGAAGAAATTAGAAATTTATGACTTTCACTTTTGCTGATATAATTTTTTTTTAAGTAGATTTATTACTGTTGTTGAATTTGGAGCAAAATTGATGTGGTGTATTTACTGTAAGATGGAGAAGTGTGGGAAGGTGTAGGAATATGTCATTTTGTTACTCGAATTAACTTCGATAATTTTTAGATGAAAATATCAACGGTTCCTTAAGTAGTTAGGGTATTTGTAGGCAGTCATTAAACATGAAATAAATTCACTGAAAAGAAAATGATATCAGTATTAGTATCTCGACTAACAGGAGCGAAACCCGTAGGAGGCACGCAGTTTGATAAATAAATATTGCGAAAGAAAAAGTATGTGATTAAATCAACTGAAATCGGATACAGCGATGTTCGGTGGCGCTAACGGCGATGGTTATGTTTGGTTCAGTGTGAATGATTTTCGGCCGTGTTAACGTTCTTCGCCGATTTTGGGGTCACATCATTTGCGCCGATGTGAACAAGATATTACTATCTGACCAAATCATAGGCAAATGGTGTATTGAAAACCCAAAGAAAAAATGATTTATCATTATGTTCAAATTCATTTTAGAACTATCGAAGTTTGTTCCGCGGATTCAAACCTTAGAAAATGAAGAACGCGTTGCTATGCTAAATCTGCTAAGCTATAGACGTATACTAATTCTATATTAAGAATTAACCAAGTCAACAACAATTTCTCAATTTTTGGTATTTGATGATTAATCTGTTAATATTAATTTCTAATGCAAACCTTGTTTTCCCTAACGTTAGAAAAAAAATTGGGTCGACGACCCATCCCCCCTCTACGAAAATATATCTACGCAGCTGGTTATTTATGTCATCATTATTTAGATGCACACATTTACGAGCGACTATTTTTTCAGACTGAAGCACAGCAAGAGTCAAATCAGAACCAAGATGTCGGATGAACACTTGAAAATTTCATGAGAATAGCAACAATATCGACTGAACCCAATATCGCAAATTCAGTTCCAAATTTCGCATTGAAATTCAAAAATTAGTTTCTTTTTTCTTGACAAAAAAAAACAAGTCATTAGTAAAGCATAAATTACATAAATAAATCTGATGGCACTTGTATGTCCTCATCATCGTGGTGCGACAGCCCCACGTCGAGCGTTAGTCGCTCGCACCGTTTTCCTTCAATTACCTCGGTCACGTGACTGCGTCCTCCAATCTTGCAAGCCCAGTAGCTGCTCGGCGTCCGCATATACTAAGTTCTCCCAACGAGTTCTAGGTCACCTAGGCGGTCTCGCTCCGTCGACCTCTTCTGTGTTCATTACTCTCTTTGGCATGCGATCATCGTCCATTCGTTGTACATGTCGTGCTCATTGAAGTCGTTGTAGTTTCTTCAGCGTCGGCCAATCTTCGGGACATGATGTTGATGTCGTCGGCGTACGTTGCTAATTGTGTCGACTGGTTGTCCATATTCATAGCCCAAAAAGCGTATTCCAGTGCTATGTTGAAGAGCGTCGGTGCCAGTCTTTTCGCTTAGCAGCTGTCTGCCACACCTTATTTCCTGCTAATGCAGCCAAGTGAAGCTAAACGGTTGGACAAACCCGGTTTAAGGCCGGGCCACATATTTCATGCACCCATCCGATCATACTCCGATCATACAGTCGGACGAGTGTATGAGAGGGAAATTACATGGGATTTCAGATGCGTTAGTTCACACATTTCCGACACGCGACCAATCATACTCCCACCAGACTCCGATCCAGAATCCGATCATGCTCCGATTGTGTAGACTATTCGTTTTCCGACTGCATGATGTGTCGATCGATGCGTATTTATGTATTTCTCTTTGTGTTTCAGTTTCGTATGGGACTGTTTTGCACTTTCGATTGCATTTTTGGTTTGAGCTTTGAATGGCGAGCGAGCATTGTATCAAGATAGAGCCGCAAATCTGAGTGGAGTCGGATATGTGTGCTCACCGCTTTCCGATCACCGATCCGATTCTTGGGGCAAAATCGGACAGGAGTATGATCGGATGGGTGCATGAAATATGTGGCCCCATTTAAAGAGTAGCATATTTGTAAAAAAAATCGCGTTAGTACAGTTAATATGTATTTTAAAAACTTTTTGGTTGTCAGATTGCCCCCTACCCTTCAATTTATCATTTCAAAGTTATGACCGGACTGTACACCACACAAACTCCGGCTAGATTTTATTTTCGTAAGACTTCGTTTAACTTTACTTCAAAAAGAGGACAATAAGGTATAATCAAATACAGCCGTTTGAAACGTTTGCCATAAAATAAAGAAAATCATTCCCATAATTCCCGCTAAACTCATTTTATATTCGTACCATGTATCCACCAATAAAATTTCGCCGGAACCCTTCTGTGCACTTGCAATTTACCATCATTTGTTCCTGTTTTTTTTTCTCCGATATTGAATCGGATAAATTATGCGTCCCTGCACAAATTCCCAGTTCTCGAATAACTTTAAAATTTGCATAGAAGGGAACGCCATGAAATGCCCTCGGTATTGTGGTGCTAGTGGACGTTTAGCGCTGCTAAAGTGGCAAGAATGAAGAATTTTCGCCAAAGTCGTACAAGAAAGGTTGTTGACCGTAAATTATTCGAATGCCTCCTAACTAAGAAAGTTCTGGCAATAATTTCCGTGCTACTATCGATGGTGCACAAATACATAATTCTGCCATTTGCCACTGCTTGTTTTCACAGAATGAAATAAATTTTCTCAATTTCACGTAGATATAGTATGCTGCAGCAGCAGCACCAACATTGAAAAACTTTAACCGCCCCGAGTAATGTGGATTCGGTATAGTGAGTGGCTTTTCCGAATGAATGAATGGCTCGTAATATTTCAGATAGTCCAGATATTGCAGTTTTTACTGTTTCAGCTGAATCTATTCGGAAATAGAGCAAATTACCGTAGGGATGCTGTTTTTGAAATTATTTTCAACTTTGATTTTTTTGCAGGTCAAATGGTGAGTTTGTGTTGAGCACCTATCGATACCTATGAGGAAAAAAAATCTTAAATAGATTGTCTCAACGATTCAGACTCACTTCCGTCTTATAAATCCTTCCGAGATTAAAATATTCAATAATCCATTATCTCCACTTGTGCTAATCTTATTGAGACTACACTAAAAACAAAAGTTTCATCCACTCTCTGCTAGGCAATCGGTATGGTAATTAGCCTGATGACAGAATATATCCTTTACTCTACTCTACTTCGACAAAAAGTAGGCAACACGAACACGAACGACATACATTCTCTCATACTATGTATGTCTCAATTGCTAGTAAAACTGCAAATGCAATTTTCCGGCGAGTTTAAGATTTTACGGTCTAAGATGAGCCATACGACAAGCACTACTGCATCCAGAGGAGTCGAGAGTGACATAATGCTGACGACTCAAGAAAATCCTATTTTAGCCGAGAAACAGAGCAACTGCAACATAGTACGGAAGTGACTTTAAGTTGGGAATACATACATAGAATAGAAATAGGCTACAATCCTCTCTTAAACATGTCTTAGCACTTAAACAATCCTTTTTAGACTCGCCTATGGATAGAGTGAATAGAACCGGGAGAACAACCCAGATCCGGAACAATTTATGGAAATGTCACATCCTCAGTTGTACGTTGGCATAAATTAAATGACGGAGTTCATGAATGCTCTATTATAGTTTATTACTACTGAATGTCCTGTGCGGTATGCTAAACAACTTTTCATCAGATTTTAAATGAAATTCTTTGATCAAAGTCAGATATCTGAATAAGTTATCTAATTTACCCTGAACTAATGCACAAAACCTTCAATTAAAACTGCTATGAGCCTGAGCGATATTATCTCGCCGTGAAAATATACCCAAACTGTGGCAGCTTAAAGCTTAGTGTAAGTCACGTACATTTGCTAAAGGATAGGAGATATATGTAAGCATCAACGTTGATTTATTTCTGACTAAATTCATATCACAATTTCCACTATTGTCTAAAGCAACTGCTTCACTTATGAATGCAGAATGTATACCGCTTGTTTATATCGTTGATTTGTGTGTGAATGTAATTCATATTGTTCCAGTTTTGTTGTTAATATGACACATTTCCTGAAGACGAATTCTTGAAAGGACCAATACGGCGAGTGGATAGGGTGTTGGAGAAGTTTGGTAAGATTAATTCTAACAGTTTTATCTTATTTCATCAACTGATATCTTGAATCACCGAAATATGCATAAGTGATAAGGGTGTCAAAAATAAAAATTCGAATTTATCTCTTCTCACAGTACCTTCTCTGCCCTGTCATTCAGCTGAATCAGGACTAGCGGTATTGATGGTAAAGTTTTACCTGTGTTGTAATATTGCAGTGTTAACAACATTTCTCAGAAATTCGCTAAATATTAGGAGGTCATATCACACCGTTTTCATATTCCGCTACACGGGTGCTCTCTTCAAACCCATCGCTTCAATCATCATTCTATCTCAGAATATACTTAAAGGCTAAGGTCTGCTACCTTACAGAGACCAATTTTTCTTTGTAAATTATCCCTTTTTATATATAAATATAATAATTTATAATTTAATTTTTTTTTTCGATTTGTGTTTTTGATCTCAAATATCTTGCCTTGCAGTTTACTCGCTTTTACTAATGTCATGGTGATTTGGTACTCAATAAAGCGGTGTTCACAATTTCTTCTTCCGAAATCTTAGATAACGAGGTTGCATTTATCATTATCTATTAATCTTAGTGCCGAAAATTATCAGGAATAATAACTGAATCCTAAAGCCTTCGTTTGAACCGTATTTCACCACCAAAGCGTCATTACGATTAATAACTGACCTAGAATATGGAATGTTAAGACACCAACGATTGGAGGCAAAAAATTGGCATCGCATCATTAGAAACAATCACTAAATGATCAAAAGTAGAAACTTCGAGGCTTTTGTTCTTGCCCGGGCACTAGGACTTATATTGTATGTCGGTCGTGATAGAGCAACCGGATCAAACACCAATGTTGACAAAGACAGCGGCACACCATTACATCACATTAACAGCCAGTTTGTATAAGATTCACCACCAGACATACACAAGCGCAAATATGCAGAAGGATTCATAACCTTTCCATTGACCAAACACTTCAATTCATCCCTGACGAAATTGCTTCAGCTATCAGAAAATCCAATAGCTTAAAATCCTTAAGACCCGACGGTATTTCCATGATCATGCTCAAAAATCGCGAGTCACAGCAGTAGAGTATCTATCGACTACCCTCAACTTATCAATATCGTTGTACTTTGAGACCAGAGAAAAAGGCAACACTAGGTGAATCTCATCGCCCTATAAAACTGCTTCTTAAGACGCTGGAAGCGCTACTCTTATCCATTCTTGGCACCCATGTTCAACTGCTCACCAACCATCAACACGGTTTTCGACACGTAAGCACAATACCATGACAGCCCTGGATGCCATTACATCCCAAATCCATAAAGGCTTCTCGTAGATTGACAGGTGGGTGAATCCAAAGCACGAATTAAACCACTACCTGGCTCAGTTCCTTACGAGCCATAATACATATATACAGGGAGTACCTACATAGGTTCAAGCTGAACAACTCGCCAGACTGCCCAAAGTGCAAGAGGTCATAGTGGACGCGAATCATGTCACTCTCCATGGCTTCCTGAATACAGAAATGAGCTAGAAGTGAACTAGAAGGGGTCATTAACCCAGAGACATTGTTGGAGCACATGCTGAGATCGGCAAGTAATTGAGTCGCATTATATGTGATATTCACAAATAATTCCGAAAAAAGGAAGAGAGACGAAAGTCGGCACATCGAAATAACGTCTAATTAGCCAAACCCAACCCTGTGAAGTAATATCGAGAGGTGGTACCGTAGGGCAGATGGGACAACAGCAGGTGTTTGTTTTGTTCGACAACAAACAACGAAGTACACCAGCTTCAAATGTTCACAAGTGGGCGGATGAATCTGTAATTTTGACACAAGTTCCGCTGAGTTTCGAACGGAGTTCTCACGTTGGAATTGGGATAGTTGACAAATTTTGTGGTTGATTCCTTTGGCGAGATGGTATGCTTGTGCCGCATGGGAGTTCTGGGCGACAAGAATTCCCTTTCTTGTGAACGTTACCTTCCCATCGATTTTTGAGGCTTTAATGTTTTTGGGGACAAAAGGGTCGAAGCTCGTGAAATCGACAGTTTCAACTCCCTCATAAACTGTGCCGTTGGGTCTTCCGTCAGTTTGTCAGCGTTAAGCTTAGACATAGCTGTTTGCACTGTAGTCCATCGCTTGCAGTGTAACTATCGAATTACCTTTATCTGCTTTGGATAGCATGTGGTCGTTGTTCACAATTTTAGTATGAAGATATTTGATTGTTGACTCGTCGCGACCAACGCCCCTATTCTTGGACCTCTCCATAAAAAAAGTAGATCGCCTTGACCCAGAAAGCACATATTTAAATACATGAATAATATTCCAGATCCAGTTGAATTCTAAATGAAAATGATAAACACTAAACATCACGTACAATTTCACTAACTCGATGCTGCTAATATATATATAAGTTTGTCTTGAGGTCACACAAAGTCAAGGAGCCATCTGTGATTTTTGGAATTACGTCTTATCTACACGATAAGATTAATCGGCTGGTCGTGATTTGAGCTGATTTTTAAAAAGTATCTGAGTATCAACATTTTTTATTTGTTATATTTGTTGTGAAACCAAAAGAATCTATCAATAGTAGCGTAGTCATAATAAGAATTTTGTTGTGGTGAAAAATGAATGAAGCGATCAGTTCCAATTCCAGTTTCTTTCAGTTCAGTCAGTCAGTATACGTTTACATTTTCATCCGAAATGAAGTGCACAATTTTTGCGATAATAGTTCTGGCTCTAAGCTGCATAAGTCCTGCGCTTAGTGCTACATGGCGAGGAATGGCCAACGATATAGGTGAGTAATGATTTATCTAAAAAGAAATTAAGTTTCTTATTATTTCGTTTTTGATACATACATAGATCATCCAGGAAAGTGTAACATTGATAAGACCGTTTTGGTTGATTATGGCCAAGAATATCATCCAAAAGATCGTTGTGAGAAAATAAGCTGTTTGGATGGCGGTGAAATTATAGGATACAGGTAAGATAATGCCGAAATTTGTGAAAAGAATCGCATAATGACTTTACTATTCTATTGTTTCTCGTACTGCCGATGCATAGTTGTGGCATCAAGTTCGTGGAAGGCTGTAAGGACGGTGGCTATGTGGACGTTTCGCAAAATTATCCAGAATGTTGCTTGAAGAAATTCATCTGTAAGGAAAATGGAACAAAGAAAATAGTGCATATGTGAAATTGGTTATAGAATTTTATCAGTTATTGCAATTATTTGAATAGTAATTATATTAATAGTAATAATAGTGAGTTATTGTGTTATGTGTTGTTTTTTTTTATAGAAAATTTGTTTCAGTCTTAGGCCTTCTGCTCACAGGTCGGTCTGACCAGGCCCATATTTACGTATGCTTGGACTATAGGCCAGGGCAGCGCGATTCTAGGGGCGTAAATATCTGACTTAAAAATTAAAAACAAAGTTTTAATGCGCTCTTGAGTCTAATTTTTTTTTTTAATCACTAAAATACCGCGGTTTCGTATTGAAGGGCATGATAGCAACTGCGCTATATAAAATATATATGCTGTCGAAAAGTCAAGAAAAGCATAGCTATGCAGGAGATGTTGACGCGACCATGCCCCTGGAGGGGTCGAGTCAATTAAAAACAACAACACAACGTCGCGGTTTAGTATACCGCGCTACTGGCTTCTGCTTAAAATTTTGATTCGCGTCGTGAGTAAAACCGACAGTGTATCATGTCTGCGATCCAAGTTGACAGCTCCCCAATTCCAACAGCGCATAGTGGCTCGTTCGGCTGTTAAGAAAATGTTTTTGCGAAACGCTAAACCGCGATTTTTTAACGGAATTTATTTTATTTAGTGGTGACGAGTGCCTTTTGTGCGAGTCAACTAGTAACTCCGGCGAGTAATACTGTCACGAGCACAACCGCTAATGGATCACCGCTGACCGCAAAGTGCCATTTTATACTTACGGTTTACCGCAATAAAGAATATGGTTTCATGACTTGTTGTTGCATGCTAGTATGTAGTACGAAAATAGTTTGAGTTTGTCCTTAGTATTGCTTCTCACTTCCATAGAACTAGCACTTTTCTCATCACCCTGCTTAAGTTACGAATTGTTTTTGTGCATCTAAGCATACATTTGTCAAGACATTTCCTGATTTTCATTATTATGAATTTGCCATGTCACAATCTAAACTCCTTCCTTCATCCATACAGCATTACTACGTGTGCATTTCGAATATACTCGTATGTAGCTCTTTAGAATCCGACTAAAACTTGTAGATTTCGACTGCACACATGCTGAACAATGGCGTACAATTTCGAATTTGAATTTCAATAACCACTCGCTTGGAAGTATACGTCAATTCAAATTTCGTATGAATAGGCAGCTACGACAATGAGTTTGTTGTTTTGGTTTTAAATGGAAATTAAATTTTGGTAAATTCATGTTTGATTGATGATTGGCGCAAACTACAATATATAATATTTTGTGAAATACTAACTTAATTTTGATAATAACCGGACTTGGAAACTACATTTTCCTGTTCACTGATTTTAGTTTGGATTTAATTTGGAGTTGATACACCCTTACAGATAGATTAACCATTAAGCTGAAAAAATAGAAAAAAAAAGAAGGAATTTGAGGATTAAAAAATTTGGCCCATTGGAAGGCGCAGTTCCGAGATGATAGAGTTTCGAATAGGAAAAATTGCATGTCAAGGTTCACACTTGCGGCTAAAATATTTGACAGACCAGATCCACCCCCTTTTCAATTTGGCCTATTACATTGAAAACCTCCGAACCACGAATTATATAGCAATCCTTTATATTCTGGTCTGGTTGTGCTGCTTCCACCGGCAGATCGAAAGCAGCACCTGATGATTAGTGATCTGTTGGTGGTACGAAACAAGAGGTCAAGAAGGTCATTACACCTAAACGCCGATGCTAGCCGATGTGGACACCATACACATAAAATCGCATTGCAACTTAAAAAGAAACCCATTGCATAACATAGCAGGCAGTGTGAACGCCGCCTTATGAAAGGCAACTGTCAACTAAATCTTGGAGGTGAAAGAAGACGGATGGTGTGCATGGGTTTAGGGACTTGCAAATCTATCTAGATTTAGGTCTTTGGCGTGCATATGCTATTAAAGTGTCTTCAATATTAGAATCATGTTAGAATATACAATATACCCACACAGAATGACTTGATTAATGTTCTAGTGTGTAATTATATGGTTCATAATACATAGTATAAACAAAGAACCCCGCACAGATTACCAAAAATTATTTATTAACCAGACTCAAAAAGCATTGACGACTACAAGAAGCTACAATGGATCCTCTTATAGTCAACCCCCACGAAGTTTGCAAACCTCGTAAAATACTTCGCTTACCCATAAAACTATTACATAAACGTGCGTATTAAAGTCATCCCATCATAGAATATTACTCGTTTAAGTTATAATAATAATTAAAGTTCTCCCACAAGCTTTAGAAACTTTTGAAAGGAAATTATTTTCGAAAGTATCTTAATTCGAGAATTTCAAGTATTAATTGAATTTTCCAGATCTTTTGTTAAGTTTAATGTGTTTAAGACTGATACACACGTACTCGTACATATAAGGTCTTAGCTATTTCGTGCTAGAACATATAACCTACTTTATTCCTCAAAAGTTTTCGAGAAAGTTTAACCCTTAAACTGTAATTATCTTAAACAAAACATATATGAAGCACAACGTGCTTTTCCGGAAGCCATATTTGTATCAAAAGCAGCACTTGACTCTAGTCGTGTGTTTAATAGACGATGCCCATGGGCATATTTCACATAATTTAGATTTAAAGGATTCCCAAATAGTTGAGAATGTCTCCTCAGGCTGATTTCTATTGCAACGGACATGTCCTATTATTGGAAGAGTTGTTGAAATTCGTTTCCTACAATTGGTAAGCATGGCATTGGATTACGAAACATTATCGTTTCGTAATGCTGGATGCTGGATATTAAAGTTGTAAATTTGTCGGAACTTCTTACTCAGAAGCTTTCCATACTGAATATTAGAGGTTTATTCAAGCTGATTATATTCGAGCTCAATGGCTGAACAAGGAAAGCATGCATTACATAAAACCGCATTTTCTTTACAGCAAACCGCAAGTATAAATTGACATTAAGGCGACGGCTATCAGAAGCGAAATCACACAGCCAACTCAAGAATCAAGATCTCTACATAATAAGAACCAGCGGAGTCCAAGGTGTTGTCCTAGAAAGTCATGGCGTCGGTCTGTGGCGAAAGTGAGTCTCTGACCATTCTTACTATCCACACGGCTAGAACGTGTTTCGCAGCCCTCAACATAATTCGCATAAATCACTCTCCGACGGAAAAGCTACGAATACTACCTGTGCTGTCTAACCACTTTGTCGTCAAAAGAACCAAATATTTCAATCAGGGCGCCCCTCTTCTTAATTTTTTCAAAACAGTTTTCCATATTTACTTGTATAATTCATCAGTTAAAATATTGCTTGCAAGTATTTTTCATGTATGTTGCCTGTTGTTGCATTTTTTTAAGCGCCACTTTTGTTTTTTTTTTTGCTTCATTATTAACGCCACAGGGAAAAAAGTGATTGTGAGAACGCCGTTTTTGTGCGGGCTGCTTTGCTTGGCACTATATCGTCGATAATAAGTGCGTTCTGGGAAAACCTTAAACTTTGCAAGTTACGTTAGGTGCAGGGGCTGCCGTAACATGTTACAGCACATGTAGAACACATATGGGCCCGTTAAGGTACCGTCAGAATCTTTATACCTCACTCTAAAATCTAGCTGCTAATCCAGCCGGTGCTAGAAAAAAAAACGATTGAGCTGAGTTTCGCTAGCGTTGTTGAGGTCCTCCACTTCGTAAAAGAACGAAGAACCAGATCAAATCTCCTCCCGCCCGCCAAGGCGCTGCAATGGCACAAAAGGCGAATAACGCTTCCCTCCTCATCCACATCCTCACAGTTTCTGCAGTAGTCATGGTGAGGAAGACAGAGCCTTAAGGTGAGCTCCCCGATGGGGCAGTGCCCTGTGCTGACCCCCACCACCCTGGCGATGTGTAATCTGCTTAATGCCACTAGTACAGCCGAGTGGCTAGAATTGAGTCCAGGCCAGATCGCCCTTCGTTTGGTATAAACTCACCGAGTTACATCTTGTGTTGACTCTGTCGACCGCAGTGGACTTAATTACCATTTTACATGCTGTAAAAGGCATTTTCATGCTTTAACGATTCCCAGCCATAGTGCCGATTTTTCTCTCACGCACAAGCTCATCCGCTCTGCAGTTGCCTGCAAAGCGACTGAGACCCGGTATCCAACAATGTGTAACGTTGAAAATTCCGCTCATTACCGCGAGGGCTGAGCGACAATCCGCAGTTGTTTTGGATGTAGTAAGAACCGATTCAAGTGAACATATCGCCGCTTGACTGTCCGTGAAAATAGTCATGTCTCTGGCAGTCACCTCATGACTTCCCAACCAAGTCAGATCCTTACAAATCGTCGAAACCTTTTTTTCCAGGTCCAGAAGTACTTTATTGACGACCAGATTCCAAAGAAGTGGAGACAGCATATCGCCTTAGGGCGACCACAGAAAAAAGCTGGCGCTTGTGCTGGTGTTTTCATTGCGAACACTCAGTGAAGAGAAACGTTAACATGAAACATGCTCATGGAGCTTTGCCTCTCCATTGCTAAACCTCAAGATCGCATTCGTAATTCTCCAGTGATTTTCTATATAAAATCCATTCATAACACACATAAAAATGAGACAAATACACCGGATAATTACGAATGTGAACTTCAGCACCATGGACAGCGAAAGTTCCATGAGTACGTTTCACGTAAACTCTCTTCGCTGAGTCTTCACAACCAAAACACCAGCAAAAGCACCAGCTTTCACTCTGTGGTCACCCTTAGGGAGTCCGCATACAAAAGCGGCTACTTAGTGATGATGCGCCCAGAGTTTCGCGAATAAACCTGGATAGTATTAACTTATTGAAAAGTTTACAGAACGACTCACCGACCTGTAGACTCAAGGATGCCGCAACAATCAGGCTGGGTCTTGTTTGTTTAACGTGTCCTCGATATCCAGGAAGACAGCCGTGGTGAATTCCTTGTAATCGAAAGATTTTTCAATAATGCTGACCAGAGAGTGTAGAGCTGTATGTCCACTGATATGCCCTCTTCCGTGAGCGAGTTACGGTCCGAAATTGGTTCGTTTGCCGGTGTAAATTTGAACTATGAGTGATTTTCATAGCTGAAATTCGATTTCGATAGGATAAATAGCGAATTGGAATTATATTACATTCAGCTCTAAATTGACAAAATTCACTCTCATGGTTGGCTTTCCTCTTGGCGCCCCCTTCGACGTCTTCTTCGGCGACCTCTTCGGCGCCCTTTCAGAGTCGGAGCCCCAGGCGACCGCCTGTTTTGCCTTAGCGGTCTGCTCTGTTTTCTGTCTCTCAAATTATTTTGGCACCCATTATTTTGGAACCTCGTATTTCTATTTCTTAACATGTGAATTTCCGACGAGCGTTACCCCAGAGTTTGGGATTGAACTTTATCCAACGAAATATTTTCAAAATATTAAAGATATGAATTTACCTGAATCATTTAGTGATTTTAATTCATTCATTTTATTTTAGAGTTAAAGTAACGGACGCGGTTTGCTATAAATCAACTGAATCCGCAAACAATCGAATGATACACACTGGCTTGCAATATCTGCATTCCACATATTCTTCCGTACTTTGTAAAGGACTCATCAACTTCAAAGTGTCAAATGAAAATTCCCGAAAGACATTTATGAAATGTGTCGCAGTAGAAAATTAATGATCCTTTCTGGTCATGCTTTGGCTTAAATTCATGAGACCCCCCCAAGCACTGTTCGGAAATATGAATCAAATTGCTGAAGTTCATACAATCCAACCCACTGCACCAAAATCGTTTACTCAAAATTGAAAGTTATCCTCATAAACACTATACCACAACCCACCCTCGTCTAACAGTTCATTTATTTTCTGATTCATTGTTGACACGAAGTAAGTTATGCGCTTCATTTTCATTTCATTTTCCACAACAATTTGCTTGCATAATTCATAAACCATAAGTCCAAAAATGGGGGGTGTGCGGACGAAAATCATAGTTCTTGGAAAGGCAGGATGGGGGTCACTCGCACTCTCTGTATATCCTTGTGCAGGATATACTGAAAAACATATTCATCTGATATCCGGAAAATCAGTGAAGTGGAATGAATGTGGCGTGAAATTTTTAGGGGATATCGGAACTAAGACAATGGGGGACAGGACAGGGGGTAATCCTATTAAAAGAAAAGGTCGATACTACATCTGCCGGATGAAGACATTTTCAACGTATACTCGTAATAATAATGTTAAACAATAAATTTCGCGTTAGTCTCGGACGTCCAGGACGTCGAGCTGGAAACATTGAATAACCAACCCCAAACATACCCTAAATATACTCATATTCGCGTCATGCTCCCCCTTAGGAAATTGGTTTTTATTATCTTTTAGATTCGGGAAAACTCCAGTCTATTGAGAACGACGGTTGACTGATTTGGAAAATCGGACAATACAATGATATTTTTAAGTGACGAAAGGCTGTTTAGGTTTTGAATTTAATGTCTTCTTGAAAATTTATTTCAAACATTCTTTTAAAAAATACAATTTTTAAGTTGGAAGTTTTGTGACACTTGGTTTCATTCTGCACACCAACTTAGTATGCATCTGTAGCTTAGCTCGGCAACGCACCGGGCAGTTTTTGCTACTCGAAACATGGCCATTTGAGGTTCAAGCCCCTCAGCAGAACAAATATTTTTTATTCTCAAATTCCTTCTATTTCATTTCTCCAATCTTGGTTTCGTACGGAACTCTCGGTCGAGTTTTCAAGTAAAAATCACGCCTTCACGGCTTGTACTAACAGAACTCCTACACTTTCTTGGTCGTCTTGCACACGGATAGCTGCAAAGAAGCAAGACATGATGAGTTCTTTTATCTGTACGAAACCACTAAGAAGCTTGAAGAAATTAAACAGAGGAAATTTAAAAATAAAAAAAATATCCGTGTCGCTGAGAGACTTGAACCTCAAACGACCGTGTTTCGAGTAGCAAAAAATGGTCGGTGAGCTGCCGAGCTAAGCTACAGACGCATATTAAGTTGGTGTGCAAAATGAAACCAAGTGTCACAAAAATTCTAATTTCACTGAAAAATATAATTCGCACTTGCACATTGCAAGAACATTGAACACATATCGTGAAATTGAGAAAATACTAGGTGAGTTGTAGAGCTAAGCTACAAACACATACTAAGGTGCGCAGAATGAAATAAGTATCACCAAAATTCCAAATTCACTGAAAAATATAATTAGCACCTGCACATTGCAAGAACATTGAAGATATTTTAGAAAATTTAAGGTTAAATCCAATGCATAAAACAGCCCAAATATGCTTTGCAGAATCACCTAATTTTGGCAGGAAGAATAGCGTAATATCATCTTCAGCGACGAAAAATAATTTAATTTAGATGTCATCGATGGCTAAAAGTACTGTTGCCGATACAAAATGAGCCCGAAGCTAGTTCGCCGGCCGAGAAATTTTCAGGGTGTGTCTTTAATGGTTTTGGACGCTTGTGGTTTTAATGGAAAGCCCCCTATCTGCTTTGTATCTCATCGGGTGAATGTAGAATATGATGGAAATTTCTTTAATAGCATTTTGATTAACTTTTGGAGAAGAGTGTTGTGGCGATTCGTTGAAGGAGTATTGACGTCTTGAACCTGCCATACCACAGTATGGTATCTGAAAGGACGAAACCAAGCGACAGTTTGAATTGGTTTCAAGCTGATTATTTTTGTATGGTAGTGAATAGCGAGGTTGAGTTATTTTGACTTATTGTTAGACTCGCAATAAACGACTCCACTTTATACATAGCATCTTGGATATACGCTTATGCGTGAATAAACACAGTCGAAAGAGTAAACAGCCGGGTTTTTCCCGACTGTCACCCCCTCTCGAACTTAAAAACGTCGCTAGTTCCGACCAATCCGTCGGGTCGCTGGTATGGGCTCTAGAGCTGCTTTTTAATCTATATCAAATCTATACCTATACTATTGATACGGATACTTACCGAAAAAAAATTTCAATATCCTTTTTAAATCTTGTAGATGAAAACGCGACATGGACATAGCTCTAAGATTTCAAAATAGCAGGAAGACTTCTGAGAACCCATAATTAAGATGTTCTATTATACTTCACTGAATTTTAAGTTGGCCGCGGTCAATGCTCAAGTGATCCGCAACCTCACCACGCCATTATGATTGTTTCATATTCTTCATTTCAAAGAAACAACGATAACTTTTCCATAAATTTTAGCATTTAATATTCAATGGGGTATCTTATGAACTTTTGAAAATTTCATTAACAACAGCATTTGGAGTTGAATGAGCCATGGCGATACCCATTTAATTTCCCAATTTATTCTCGGCACACAGAGCAAGGACCCGCATTTCATGTCACAAAGGTCATTTAATTAAAAATAAATAAGTTATCTGCTTTCATCGCCACAAAGTTTATGGCTGCTTTTAACAAAGGTAAGTTTCGCAGAACTGGTACCAACAAAATGTCAGTTAAGGTTCCTTTTTTCTCTGAATTTTCGTGGCTTATGGTGGCGGGGAATGGGAGAGTTGCTTTGAATGAAGATTTCTTACTTCTGTCAGAGGTGTATAGACACGTACGAAAGTTATCGGCATTTAAGGGAAACCACATTAGGAGGTTCCAAAAATCCAATTTTTTTATTGCATAAATTGTTAGCTTAACAATCCGAGAATACGCTGACAAAATTTCAAAACGAAATTCGCATTCGTTTAGATTTTATGATCATAGAACCGAGCGCTCATCGGGTGTACTCAATTGCCCTAACCCCTCGTGGGGCATAGCGCGTCAGCTGTTCCATGTGGACCAGTTGACGTTTCGTTGGCATAAACTGGTTTCGGAGAATGCAGTTACCAGCATGCACCTCCTGCAACAGCCTACAGGCTCGAGCGAACAGCAGGTAGAGCGAAGCACTACATCAGGTAGTCGCTTTATGTATTTACGTAGCCTTGTAGCAGAACCCCACTTTTGCATCTTTGTTTTCAAATAACGGTATAGAAGGTACTAGAAGCATCAACACAGGGGAATATTTCGCTTATGTTCTGTTTTTCAAAAGCGTTTTTCTCAAAATGACTTTTTTTTCACATTTGTAAGAAGTTAACTCAAAAAGTAATGAACAGATCATTATGAAAATTAAAAGTAATACTCTTTATAAAATTGCAAAAAAACATAAACCAACATTTGGGATGATATCATATTTTTAAGGGTGTAAGTCGAAAAACGAATCCAATCATGGATCGCGTCGAAAGACGCCTTCTTTTTCCGAGATGGAATCCGAAAATTGCCGGAGAGATGGGCGAAAGTTGTCGCTAGCAATGGACAGTACCTCGAATAATACATCTGTAAATACTTTTTGACAATTAAGCTTTTAATTCCAGGAAAAAACGGCGGAAGCAAAGTTATACACCCAATAGATATGTATCTAAACAATATTAAGAAAATGGGCTTTGATATCACAACTTTATAACGCATATGTGATATAGCTTATTATCAACTATTTGAATCTATAATGTCGTGTAACAACAACAACAAACTTGTTTACAACTGACTGCGATAAACTTAGTTCGTCAGCCTTCGCCTTGAACTTGAGAGTTCAGCGTATGGTACTATGTAGTTTCACATACTATTGGAGTGATTCATCTAATATTTATAAACATCTCGCGGATATCGGATCAGAATGTAAATTCATGTCGTTAGAATTATCTTGCCTAAATTTAATTCTCGAAACCTGATTTTGTGACGCTAAACATTTTAAGATCGATCCGGACATAAATGGGAAAAATTATACATAGTATAGAAAAATAAAAATCTAAGCAAACACGAACGCGTAAATTTTCAAGTGAAATGAAACCAGGCCGAAGCTTCGCTGGAGTCCGAGGCGTATATACCCTAGACTTGTACAGATCTAGTGGTGATACCAAAAGTACCAATTGGCGATAGCTAATAGCGACCATATGCATTAAAAGTGAGTTCCTTGTATGGCCAGTCTATAGGGGAGGTTGGTGATAATTCAGAAGGTACAAGATACAAGTCTAGGGTGTATACGGGTAATTTAATTAACTTATTATTTAAAATCTTAGCAAAACTTTTATAAGCAAGGTTAAAATATCTACGAATTGAGGTTAAAACAAAACTTTTGGCTGTTATATTTATCGAGATATGGCTATTAAGGCTCAAATCGCTAAAAAAAAACCATTTCTGCATTTTCGCTCACAATTAAACTAAAAACGGGCCGATTTGAAAAGTATTGGGCTAGTTAAACTTGAAATAGAAATATCTTCAACTTTTGTCTAATGAGTTTTTCCATTTGTAGCATCGGTTTCAGAGATATGTAAGCTTGAAAAGCGATATAGTGTGATTTTCCTCCAAAGCCTCGAAAGGTGACGTTCTTCAACTATCGGTTTTGACTACACTATTCAACCAAATTTCAACTTTGAGCAATGCATTGGAATTTGACGCTCATTCATTTAAATCCACCGTTTAGAAGCTATGAGGAGAATATTAAGAAAAGGGCTCAAATTTTCTGGTTTTTCGCCCGCACAGCCGCTCTGCCGCGGGGTCCAAGGTAGCTCCATCTCTTAAAATGAAAGTATGGGCACCAACCACTAACATTCGTACTAAACGGCATCTCTCTATCATATTTTGTAAGGTGGCGTCAATTTATGTAGCTTACCGTCCCAACTATATACCTATATAAGTGTTCTTTAGCAAAAAATTTTGTGTTTAATGAAAGAAATGTACGGTCTAGTGAAAATTATGTGTTATTATTGGTAAATATTCTGGGGGGGGGGGTCTTAGCACGGCGAGGGGGGTATCTATGGACATGCAACACGGAGCAGTCTTCGCTACATTCGACAACACCTGCCGCATTTTCTTTGGGTAAGATGCTGGTCTTACCAGTGCCGGGGCTGCTCAATTTTTTCTCTCTTCGGTATTGTTCTCAAAGTACAAGTTTCTTAATCTCATACGGTGGGTTCCGCTCTCCAGCCAAATGCCTACCTCCTAACTTGTGACGTTTGCTCTCTCCCGTTCTCCTTTTTTCAGTTTTTTTGTTACTCTTTTTCTTCAATCGGGCTATGAAAGCAAGTTCCGGACCTTCCTTTTTACCCCGACTCGAGAGAACTGCTTTCCCGCAGGTACTAGGTACCGATGGTGCTCTTGACAGCCACCTGCACACACTCAAGCTCATTACAGATGATATCCAAGGGACTGGAAAACAAAAATGAGTTGATGCATATTTCACAAGGCAATGTACGATGAGCATATAGGGGGCAAATTGTTTAGAATGCTCTAAGTATTAAAAAAGTTTCGAGCTCGATTTCAGGAAAACTATTTTAGTTTTTCTTAAATTGGGCTCGAAATTTTCTTAATACATATTAATAAATAGTTTTTTTTATACAGAACAAAAATATATTTAGAAATTTGGATTTTTTTCCATTCAAATATTTGTAATGAGTCCAAATTTTTTTAAAATTTTGTATGAGTTCATTATTTTATTCATGAACCAAAAACGGTAGTTTAAAGCGCAGTTAGTTTTATTTTTACGACTTTGGAACATGCTTGAGTAACTTTCTTGATAAAAAAAAATTAAAACTAGGAATTTTTGGACGATATTTGTTCTGAACTCTCAAGGCCTCAGTGTTCCTTTTACATTACAAAAATATATGAGTGCCTCCGAGGGTTAATTGTATACTAAAACAACGACTTGCAAAAGATAGACTTAAAAATGTGAAAAATAGCTCAATAGCGGAGACAAAAAATTGAAAATGGATCTCGATTAGTTTACATATAGCTCGTATTTCTTGAAATAAATTTCCATAGTTACATTTTTTAATTATTATTAAAAATTCAAGCTTTCATTAATTTTTCTCCCCAACATCGCACCAAACTGTCTCTCGATAATAACTATAAAATTTTAAGAAAAGTATCCATTGCCCAGACAACATTCGTTGTGGCAATTCATATTTCAATGGCTTCTACAAAAAGTTTCGTACTCAAGAGCCAGACAGAATTAATAACCAGCATTGGGTTCTATAGTAATGGTTGTGTCTTGTCTAGTCCTAGTCGTACGGCATCATTGTAACCCGTTTGTGGCTAATATCTACCACAAATATTGAAAGTGAACTCGCCCTAAGTACTTTGAGATGAACATTCGCAACTGGTGCTTATCTTTGAGTTGGCTATATCCTTCCTTAGTGGGTTTCAACTTAACCAAAGTGGAAATTGCAACAGAATGACGATGATGACAATCTGTTTGGGGGTATTTACTGTGGGTAAATAATAATCAACTTTGATATAAAGAACAAAGGATAACTAGTGGAAATATCTTGTTTTAATTAAAGTCTTTCTAAATGGTAAAAATTGTCATTTTCACAATTTAGGGATATGATTGAATTAAGTGTTTTAATACTACCAGGGACATAGCGCGTTAATCATTCCCATGTGCCTTAGTTGACGCTCATTCACAGCTGAGGTGATTAGTCAACCATAAAAATATCCATTACTACTTGAAGATGCCGAGAAGTCTCGCGATCCTAATGCCACAACTGTACAAATGTTATAGGCAGGAGAACGGATTCTGGCAGTCTTGTACAGTGGAGATTCGGTACAATCCCTCACCTCTCTAAAGTACAATAAATTTATTTCCAGCAGTACCAAACTCAATCAAATTTCATATGTTGCGAGCTTAGCACCAGGTTATGATATGGCTAGGAATACGAAAAGAGTTACTTGAATGGGGCTGGAAGAGAGGAAACAGATACATACCTAGAGCCCATCAATTCTGAAAGGGATGCTGTACCTCTAAAAATATTAAGAACCCTTTCCTGCAAATACACCCCAGGATGCATTGGAGCCTGCGACTGCAGGACATTGGGTCTAAACTGTTCTATTTTATGCAAGATGTGTGGCGGTCAAACATGTTAAAACCGACCAAAATTCGATCTCAACGATGAGGAAGAAGACATCGATTCTCTTCTTTGCAAGAAGAGTCAATTATTGAATTCACCCCTTAATCACTAAATTTATATTTGGCGCGTTCGTCAGCGCTTATTTAAATGATCGATAATCTGAATAGGGGGGTTAATTTGGATTAAATTGGGTAGCACTGGTTTTTCATGTATATATTATAATTGTAAGGTAGGGAAGACGCCGATTTTCTTGAAACAGTTTCTAGGTGCATTCTCTATACCTCAACAAATCGTCATTGTTTTAAAATTAGTTTTGCCGATTTCGTTAATTAAAGCTTACCAAATTACCTACAAAATGATCTAATGACTTTTCTCGAAAGATGAATTTTTTGCGATATACAAGACCAAAGTGTTTATTTTTAATCTTCTAGGGGAAATTTCAAATTTTTTGAAGAGCTAATTTTTGGAATATTTCTCACGTTTCGAGATGATTTTGATACATATATTTTAGGAAATTTAAAACTCTTTTCAAGTTTCATGCATCACTTTTATATAGGACGCATAACTGAGGAGGAATTGAGTGATCTTTATATTTTTTTTGCCCTGAAGTCTAAATTCTAGCAATTTTTTTTTTTGCGTTTTCTATGTACAAGTCCTACGTACGTTGTACGTTTCTTAAATTAAAATAATTCAATTACCTAATAAGCTTTCTTCAGAAATGTTTTTTTCGTAGGATAAAAACTTTTCTCGATATTCGGCAATATTCACACAAAAAACGGAATTTTTTCGCTTTTTGGAAACTGACTTAAACGTTTAACTAACTTTTTGTTGGAAAAGTTTACACCTACGAAGAAACTTTATATACACAAGTTCAGATAATTTAATACTCTTGCAAAAAGTTCTAATTGACTTTCCACTAGGAATTATTAAGCGATGTTTACACTTGCGTTTCGTGAAGTCTATTTTTTTTACAAAGTAGCTATTGACTCTACATATGGCATCTGAGTTATCGCAGATTAAAGCTTATTTAGTTTAGAAAAAATCGATCCTAATCATTTTCCTTGTGAGACTAATATATTTAATATAATATTTAGCCCGTTAATTGATGAAATACATAAAAAAAAGACGATTTTATCACTTCGTGGGAACAAAGTACCAATTGACAAAAGATGAGTTGCAAATTAGAATAGCTCCGTTGCTATTGGCTGAAGAAAAAAAATTGACAGACGAAATTTTTTGGAAATTTTCTATTCTCTGCAAAAAAGGACTTAACATATTTTCCGTTAAAATGAACTGGAACGGAAAGACGAACAAATTGATGGGAGGGTACAAACTTGATTTCTTTCTGCCCACCGACTTATACAGCATATAAAAAATTCAAAACTACCTTGCAAGGTAAATGCTCTTGTCTGTTGGGTAATTTGTAGGACTTTCATATAAAACAATACTAAAAAAAAGAAACTTTGATTCTCAAACATATTAAACCTTACTGACCAATCTGCCTTATTATTTCTGCATTTAAACATGTTCTCCTAAATAACGAAACAATCAGAAACGACACCATACTCACTACCACCCTAACGCCAACGATGATTATCGTAATCAATATTATTCATTGTCCAATTAGGATGAAGCTCTTATTCAAATGCTTTCTGTCATTTTGATTAATATTTCCCTTACCCTGAAATAATGCCAAAAATTAATAATTTATGAAAGCAATGATTGTTCGGTACTTCACATCGGCCTCTTCCTGAGTTGCACTTACCATTGTACTATATAGTGAGGAGATTTTTTTTCGGCTATAAGAAAACCAGAACATGATTAATTTCTTTTCATTCGTGAAGGAAAAACGGAAATCCAATATTAGTCTTCCGTCTTAGAAGTCATCTTTGCTATTATTAATGACTTAAACACGTGTCCGTAAGTATAAAGTTGACATGCGATGATTTGCTATATTTTCCTTTTAAGATGTATGCCAATATATTCATGAATCCTGGGGGAGGATATGAGAGACTTGATTATTTTTTTGGTTGAATGTTGAATATGGGATAGTGAAAGCAATATTGCCAGAGACTCGTCTATTGAAAACACATTAAAGTCATTTCTTTGGGTAGTTCGAATTCTGCACGTAATCTATCAAAATTTCAAGTCATTTTCTCTTTTATTTTTCATAACCACTGTAGAATTTTCGTTTATTTAATATCACAATAAAAAGCAATATTTATTGGTATTTTATGCATCCATAACTAGCAAAGGACATTTATTTATATTACTACAAGCATCAAACACTTCATCTCTTCTACAACATATATTATTCAACCCCACTTGAATAACTATCATTTCTACATACATATATCATATCGCTGCCACTCAAACCCTCTCACACACTCTCCTTTTCGAGCCCTTCATATATAACTCCCTAAGTAAGTATACATTCTAAACTTTATCTAGGACTAACTTTGTTTCGCTTATCTTGATAAGTCCTAAGTATTTTGTATTGGTATTGCGAAACTTATATCCTCCGAATTTGGCAAACAAAGTAACATGTCTTCTCTCTTTTATCACACATCTTCCTCTAAGTACTATAGAAGTTTTGACGACAGATAGATGAAACTTTGCAACTAAAGTGTACAATACAAGACAAAAGTGGATTTGCTAAGGGGCTTGTTATTCTATCCAATATTCTAAATTCTATCTTATCTTCTGTCGGTGCTTACTGCGTAGGAATGTGTGGATAGGTATTGTCCTATTCAGCATCCACTATGCCCATTGTATGGAACGTTTGAAACGATTCCCGCTTAATCTATTCTGAAAATCGAAAATATTGGATGTATTGTAGATGTAAATTATTTCTCTTGTAAAAAGTTGGCCGGAATTACTATTTTGGGGAAGCAAGTTTTTCCATTAAAAATAAGTGCAACTAATGCAAGGACTTGATGAAAACGTTATCGAATGCATTTTTAATTTTAAGGATTCTATAAGGTAAATTAGAGATGAATGCAGACAGCACCCAGAAGAAGCTGTGTAATTAATGGTCCTCAGATGTTAAAATAATAAGAGGATCAAGGCAATAAACCGCCTTGACCCCTCTAGGGGCGTGGGCGCGTCAACATTTATTTTCATTCTTTTCATTTCATTGGCCTTGTTGACGGATGGTGCAGTTGCTAGCATGCACCGAAATAATAATGGGAGACTTTAAAACTAAAGTTGTGAGCTACGAGCCCGATAAAAAGAACCGAACATGAATGCAGTCATTACTACACTTTTTTCGCAGTGAATAAACTATTTATTCCATGATTACAAAGCCGCATGAAAAGTATTAATACATCCTTTGCCCCTTTATCATAAGTTTGAATTGACCTGTTTAAAGCATTATATTGATTTGATATTGGCCAATGATATCAAATTAATTGCAATCCCTGTCTCTATTTGCACTCGTGTTGGCACAGCTCTTCCCGATTACTGCATTCAGGATATGAGCGTGTATCGCTATTCGATAGGACATCATATTAATGGGAAATTAAACGTTTCACATTCCGGTGTGGCTTATGGAATCAAAATATCACGTTGTGGTAACATAATGACCTTTTATGGTCACTGTTAGTTAGTCCATCCAACCGTACATACCACAGACTTTATTGCAATTGAAAATCAAAGTGAATATTAGCTGGAATTCATGTAATAAGGGAGGCATTAGAATGCATGACCCGACAATATTGAGTGCGAACATTAAAGTCATGAATGAATTATTAAGGGTTGATTTGATTACCTGGAATATAATATTTTAGATACATTAAATGGAAACTATGGAAACTGCAGTTGAATTTGACTGTGTTATGCTTTAAATTAAGTTTCTGATATTAACTGTCTATTGAAAATCCTTATACCCTGTTTGCAATGGTAAAGCTACAAACATTCTTCATTTCAAAGCAAGCAAGATAACTCCATTGTCTCTCGAAATACTTATTGTTAGTATCGTACCAAATTAAATCTCATTCAGAAATTAGATGTTTCTTTGATACAACCAAATTACAGCATTGTTCAAGTCAACATGTATAATTTCATTGTTGTTCACTGAAATGTGATAAGAGGCTTTCTGCAATCTACGAGTATTTTATTATGCCCGTAGTTTCGCCCATCAAAAATAATACACGCGACTCCAACAAAATATATACTCGGTATAGTCAATTCCTTTACCAAGTCTGAAGGAATGGCATGGCGCGGCGTACCTGTAATTACTTCCATCCAAAATGACAAACTAGATGAAAGGAAACAAGACCCCCACTCCTGATTCTGATTGCGGCCTTTGTTATGTAGAGACATGGTATCCCTCTAATTTTTGGGAAGCCATTTAACGAACAAGGTCGCATTTGTTCTGTAGATGTTCTGTTGTGTGTCAAAATGCTTTTTGTGTATTCTATGACAAAACCGCTTCTTCTATTCTGTAACGGTACGTGTGTCAACATATTGTCACAACATGACGAAATCATGTTTCACTTTGCTGGGTATAATTTAATCCAATTTGACGGGTTGTCAATTAAGAACATTATTTTGTGGTTCACCATGTTTTGTGCGTGTGGGCGGGGTGGTAATTTCCGGGAGAATGTGACGGCTGCGAACCATATACATACGTACATTTACCGATTTTATTTGTAGCATCATACTCATAGGATGGGAAGATTGAAATCATGTGTACCGAGAATTGGCTGTTATTTTAAAAGTCCTGACAAAGTGAAAAGGAATTTTTAATTTGATCAAATAAACCGCGCCCGATATTGGCTTTGTCGAAAAACTCTAAGCCAATTTCAAATGTAGGTATAGAAAAAATACCTGACCTCTTCATCCCAAAGCGGGGAAATGGGGTCACGACTCTGCGAGAGACTATAGACCTATCAACCTCACCTTCCTCATCTTGCAGGTCTTGGAGCGAGTCTTCAATAACCATTACGACAGCTATGGCTGAACTCACCTATATCAGTATGCCAGCATGCCTACCTCAAGGAAAAGTTTACGGAAATGAATTTCCATGAGATGGTACGCAGAATGAGCATGACTTGAACTTACGCTTTGGCGGCTTTCATAGACATTGAAGGCGTTATCAGTAATGTCAGCTCTCAGCGAATTAGATGTGGAAGCCCATTTCATCAGATGGATTATAGCCATGCTGAGTACCAAGTTGATCCAGCCTGACTTGGGCGAGAGTTGGATGCCTAAATACGTACGCACGGGCTTCCTCAATTTCACAGCTATCTAAGGAAGTGCCCCGGTTAACCTCCTAGACAGACTTAATTGCAGCGATTTTTCTCTTTTGAGACTTGTGGCATTAAAACGGCGCTCACCAGCGCTAATTATTATAGGTGTGGCCGCCACTTTAACCAAGTTTAACCAAAAATATAAAATAAAAACTCATAACCTAGGTAGCCTACTATGAAATTCCTTGAGTTTTATTCTAAGTCTGCGACATTTAATAGGGTCGAAAACGACTAAGAAAAAAATATGGAGGTTGCATAGGGCAGGGGCAGAGAATCGGAGCTACAGTACGGGCGCGACTGGTAGGTGAAAAAGTGAGCGACCATCATCCAAGCGATGCAATTGACTATCTTTGCATCTGAATGACTCACAGCCTACACATTGGGGAAACATTTGTTAAATTTGTAGATTTGTCAATTCAAAGTACCGTTGCAAAATATTTATTTGAACTTTCGAAGAAATATCGATTTTTAAATTTCCTTAAATTTTGAACAATTGTATTTTAGTAGCGGTGAATATCGCAACCAGGGAAAGAGTCAAAATGTCAAACCCAAAACAATCAAAGTGTCATCTGTTTCTGGCATTATCTACAAGCAAACCGAATTTCAGAGCATCTGTAGCGAAGGGTCAATTCAAGAAATCTCTAAGGCAAGGCCTACACAAGTTTTTATGAGAGTATTTCCCGTCCCGTCCACGGTATTTGTGGCCATATATGATTGTGTTGTCTTCCCGAGGCGTAATAATAAGCCACAACATCTCCCGACTTGTCGCAGGTAGCCGGCTAAATAGGAGCAGGAGGTGCATGCTGGCAACGTGCATCGTCCGAATCTGGTTTATGCCGAATAAATATCAGCTAAGTCACATTGAATATTTGACGTGCTATGCTCCACTAGGAGTGACGGCAAATGAATACGTGGACGCCTTTAGTCAAATAAGGTAGCCTACTATGAAAAATTTCCCCCAAGTATCCGGGAGTTATCCGTGACAGGAACTACTGTAGTTAAAGCACGTAAGGGAGTAACAACTCTAACAACTGACAGTAACAATTTACTCCTGCAAAGCATCATCATCCACCATGCGGCCCATAAGTTACTGCTTTGTCTTTTATCCAGGACACCCAACAAAACAGTCATGGACCTATTGCATGTAACAAAATTAAATCAGGAACAAGGAAGAGAACCATGATCTCAGTAAAACTCTCCAACTGGTCACAATCGGCGAAAATTACTCTCTCCCCCCAATGAATTCATCATCATTATCGTGGCGCGACAGCCCGACATCGGGCCTTGGCCACCTGGATGTGGATTATCTCCCCAGAAAAGTGATGACAGAAGCCTCTTCGTTCCGGGGATATTTCACGTGAATTACTCCCGCCTAAAGCGGAAATATAATTAATGAGCGGATTTTCACTTTAGGCAGTGCGGACCTACCGCGAATACATCCTTATCTAAAGCGGAAATTGACTTGAGGGTGTTCGCAGAGTGAATTGTAGATGTAGACAGTACGATATTTTACTCTGAAATAATGTAGGTTCGTACCACCCAAAGCAAGGATCGACTTGGAGGTGGCGAAAGTGAATATCTACTTTAAGCAGTAGGAACGTAGCTCTCCGTAATGTTCCGCTCTGAAAACCGAAGGTTCGTACAACTTAAAGCGGAAGTGCACTTAAACGTGTGCTCCACTTTGGGCCATACGTACATAACGGTTTCTTAGTTATACATTTGAAACAAATGGCTCATGTATCATCGACAGCATTTTTTCGAATAAAATATCAATTTCAAAAAGGAGGGAGACCCTTTTTGAATTTACGGGAACAATTCAACACGAAAATATATTGATTTTGGTGTCTTTTGCTATGATGCATTTTCCAAAAGGAAACACTCGGTAGCCGTAAGGTCTCGGTCGCCACTCTAGGATGCTGCGTCTTGACAAACATTCTCATTTACCAAACAACTGAGCGACTACATAGCGACTTATTCCCTCCATAACACACTTTGGGGTTGCAACTTAGCGCATTCTTTGGCTTGTAAATACACCTACTACTCAGGCTTTAAAAGACAAATGTTTTTGATGAACAACTCTGGCTCTTGTTGACTTCTCGACACAAAAACGATCGTTTTCCATGAACTTGCATTAAATCTTGAATCAATGAATCTCTTGAGTCTTTTGAATTATTCCACAAAATGTTGTTCCAAAAGTTAGGAGCAAGAATCTGACAATTTTGGAACCATCCGTGGAGCACCGAGAGCAGTAGCATCGAGGGCTCTGAATTTTTTATTCCTATAGGGAAATTTCGAAAGGCCTTGCAGCTCCAAGGCGTTAGTTTTAAATTGAGTTTACAAAGTAATTATTGGCAGACAAAAATGGGGAATAATAAAAAAAATAGGACAATAAGGATGGAATGGTTGGCGGAAGACGCAGATGACCTCGCGCTCGCTTCGGGGTGCGGGTGTAATGTGACCCTCAACCTCTGGTTTCGTATCACCGACAGATCACTACTCATCAGGTGCTGCACGACCAAGATATGGTTCATTACACAGTTTTAATAACTCCCTAAAAAAGTATAACTTATAGATGTATAATTAAAACTCAAGCCCAATCAAGAAAAGTAAAAATCGCTATTCATCTTCAATACAAGTGGAATGAAGATTACCAATCGGAGCGTAATAATCCCCCACCTTTTTCCTTTAAACCACTTCAATTTGTTTCCCATTAGATTAGCTTCCTTTTCATTCACCCCTTTTCCACGCTCCATCCACACAGCCGCATCCTCAATGGTTGACTAGATAAACTCCCTTACCAGAACTTTACGGAATATGTACGAAATCCATGAGGTGCTCTTCATTTTGAATATTAGTCTAGGAAAATGTTGAAATGGAAATCAAAAGTTGCGAGAAAGATTAAAATCGAAAATTTGTTGAACAAAAACCATCTCCTTAAGAAAACTTCAACTTGACTCCAGACATAGGAACGGCGAAAAGTTTCCTTTGATCTCGACATGGCAGAATTGCATTACGTTAGAAAAACACTTAATCAACGTTGTCATTCTACCGTAAAGTTTGGCAAGGGTGGTGCTGCCGGATTTTCTGCAATCAGGGGATGGAATGGGATGTTCCACCTGAGAAAGGGTGCAGATCTATTAGATGAGCGTGTTTTAGTAAAAGATTCGTTGATTGAAAATTTGAAGAAAATGCTTGGCAGGAAGAGAGTGTCGAAAGAAGTTGAGAAAATACTATGTCATTATACGTTGGAAGAGGAGTACTATATTTAAATTAGGTTTGGAATTAAGTTGAAAGTGATTTGACCCACGATTTGGTAGTTAGGTATTAGATCGTCTCTTTTCACTTTCCGAATAGTTTAGAGAAGTGTTTGGATTGAGATCTACTTCGGGGAGACAGACTATATCATTTGTTCGATTATTATATAAAGGATGTTTTTTTATATGGTAGACATTGGGAGTACGGTATGACCAAATTTCCATACAGAATGGACAAAGCTCTATTACCCGGTATTTTTCTTAACATTATATTCGACTAGTCTTTATCTCAACGAACGTATGACCTTAGACTTTATCTCAACCAATGTATGTAATTAAACTTCCATCCTACCCGAAGAGAACTCCAATGCATTTGTAATCTATCTTCCTAACAATCAGACGCTTTTCTAATCAGATGCATTAAATACACACATACACATTGAAACTTTTCTCACATCAACATCCAACAAAATCCTCTTGAAAAGCAGAGATGCATCTATTCATGTCATTCACTTTCTGTTCATTACGTCTGATGAAAGGACAAAAATCTCCTGTGGGACTTAACTCCTCTTTTGTCTTTCGATACGTCAACCAGCCTTAAGATTTTCGGAGTAGATATCTATCTGTGTACGAATTCTAAGTGTGGCACCGGCAGTTAGTTGGCATGCAAGCAACGAACTCTATTTTGCTTAGTTGCGCTGTGTAATACATGCTGATTGCAGCCCCAGCTGTTTACTGGACTGTATCCTAAACCTCATGGGCTTAGAAGATCTATGAGGCACGCAGATCCATTAGAGTTCACTTGCATGCAATTCATCAACGTCTTTTGCAGGCGACGAAAAATCCTCTTTATCCTCATGAAAATAAATTGAATTTCCCAAATGAATTCATTGTGACGAAAGAATACGTTATGAATTTGAATTGGGAATTTTTACTCGTGGCTGTTCACGTCGAATGTTTGCGTTCGCCAGGGTGTAGGGCATGTTGTACATACGCTCGCCTGTCACGCTCATCCTTTTGTTTCCGCTTACAATATTTAATTGCGGATGAGGTTTCATGTTTGCAATTATTTTGAAAATTATCCTTCAAGGAGTCGTGAGGTATTCATTCGGTGTAAAATATGAATTTCAGTTCCATGTTCATAATTTGGAGTATTGTGATGATAATATTTTCAGAATGAATTAACGTTTTCAGGATAATGAGAGGGATCAGGCCTCTTACAAAACTTACAACAGGGACAGCTAAAAACTTTGAAGGATCTACCAGTATTGTAAAGGAGGCAAGTGAGGGCATAGTTTGTTATATGTCATGGTTTTTTGTGTTTATAATCTTTATCCTTACCTTCGTATGCCTAATTAGGTCCACTGTTGGTATTGTTAGATAACATTAAGTACAGACATTATATTCTGCCATTTTTCTTTCTATAATTTTTTCTCCTTATTGATTATTGTACAATAATAACATGATGGAACTGGAGTTCGTTTTCCTTTAAGGGAAGTGTGTGATATTTAGTCTTGCTGTAGGTGGGCGTCAGGAGAAAAGACCTCTCTTGATCATGAAATGAAACAGAGCCAAACCTGGTAGTTATTGGTATCTGCTAAATCGGGGCAATGAGACCAAAGCACTGGAGTACTGTTGAAGTATGGTATGAAACCTAGCTTTTGATCCGGAGTGATGAGACCTATGCACTGGAGTGCTATGTAACGCATTTCAAGTCCTTTGGTCGGGATAAAAGAACCTTTATTAGTGGCATTTTGAGCGCTTTGGTCAGGAAATACGGACATTCTCAACAAGGAAGTGATATCTAGGCAAGATGGCGTAAGGTGTAACTTCCACTCATGTAGATAATTTAGCTTGCCATCAAATTGCGCGTATACGCGATCAACTGCCCCGGCTAAAGAGGAAATAGTCACTACAATTATTGCACTGAAACGAGGTAAGGCCGCTGAACTCAATGATTTCTTATCGAACTATATCAAGCGGCGCCATGTGTTACTGCCGAGTCGCTGCACAGACTTGTAGATAAAACGTTGGACACAGAAACCTTTCCCGCTGGTTGGAGGAAGGATTGATAATCAAATTTCCAAGAAAGGCAACCTTACAGATAGCATTCATTGGAGGGGCATGTGAGTCCTTCCTGCAGTGTCAAAATAATAGCTTAAATTGTCCTGGAAAGACTGAAGCAGCATTAAAAAACGACAATTGATGAAGAGCAGGCCTGGTTTTGATTCGGATTCTCCTGTATCGATTATCATCAAGCAATGCATTGAGTACGGTTCTCCCCTTAACTTTCGGGCTTTCGACAGTGTGAACGGGAATTCTATATGGGCGGCTTTGTGCAGGAGAGGCGTCCCTATAAAGCTTCTATTACTAAGGCAACCTACGATAGCACAAAATATCGCGTTTTGCATACAGGTAATGTGTCGAGGGACTTTGTGATCGTGAATGGAGTTCGGCAGGGGTGCATCCTCTTACCGCTCATATTCCTCATAGTGAATTCCAATATGTTACATGCAAGGATCTCAAAGTCCTTTGGGCTCCCAGATATTGCAAGTGTATTTCAAACTGTAGTACTGCCAATAAGAGAGGCGTGTAGAATGCTGAAGCGCAGTACAACAACAACCAGGAGGACCCTCATCTTCACAGCCATTGACGCTCTGAAGTCAGGAACAATCTCATCGAAAATATTCCAATAATGCCGCCGCGACCTTGCTGGACTGCCCCAACTCTTTAGAGTTTCCCTCCTATGAGTTCCAGGACATAATATAGCCGGGATCGAGAGGCCGATCAACTGGCGATACAGGGCACCACAATCACTTCCTTTGAATAGATTCTGTTCGGGTGTGTATAGAGTTACAGCGATTACGACGCACAGAGCATTGGCCTGTGGGAGTGCAAGCGGTCAGATTGGGTATCTCTTTCAGCTCAAGCCCGAAGCTGCAAGATTGAAAAGAGATTGAAACTCTGCCTCATTTCTTGTACAAATGCCCGCCGCTATCAAGGGCCGGCCATCAAGAATAAGGTAGTGCTTTATTTTTTGGCACGACCGATATCTCCTCGAAGGGTATCGGGGGAGGGTAGGTTTATGAAGTATCTCCCAGGCAACAAGTTGTTCATAAAAGGGATGATACTACTGCTGAGACGATTCGGATCTTTTGTCCGGAATTCGTTGAAGTTTGTAAGTCAACGAAATACTGATAAAAATACCTGGTGAGCCAAATTGATATCGGATATCGGAATAATAATTAATACCGCAATTATTTCGGACACCAATCTGTCAAGAAGGACTTAGCGTGGTAATAAATACTGTTCCAAAATGATATTAGACTTAAATACACGTAGTTAAAAAAAAAATATATAAATCAAATGATAAGAAGTTACGGCTAACTATTAAATTTCCCAACAAAAAGAATATATTTTTTTTTCAGTATTACCTCTTCAACCCCACAGTCTCCCAACCCCGTCGTCATCTCGCTAGACCCATTATTCGTTCTTATAACTTTAAACATCATATTTCACGGGGACTATATAGCATACAATCATATTCGGCTAAGGATCCTAACACCGCCATAAAAATACATAGGCTATTCGCAACCCATATTCGACCGGGACGAACGATAAAATAAATATTTCATGTAAAATTTCACCAAAAAAGGGTGAATATATCTGTTCCTTTTGCGTAGCGGCAAGCAACTCTCATAATTTTTCGACGTAAACAAAAAACAATCTAAAACACGAAAATAAATTGAAGCGTGGAAGTTTTAGAGATAGTCTCAATTTATTGTTTGGGTATGCGGTTTGGACAAAAATTGCCTCTTTTATTACATATTGGAGTCGGGTATTTGGGGAGAAATGGTGCTCAACAAATATCATTAAATAGTGGTGGTTTATGCGGGGCGTATAACTAAGTAAAAATACATTTTAAAAAGTTGGAATGATTGAAGACTCGTATTTTATAAAAATTTTATCATTTTTTCACGATCTCTATTATCTATGTCTATTAACATCCGAGAGATACTAGCATCTCTCATATCAGGAGATAATGAGAGATGCTAGATGCTACAAGAGTAGGAAAAATACACTTACTATAATTGTATTGTATAAATCAGATGTCTGACTTTTATGCGGCCCGTGAGTTAAGATAATACCACCTTTACCTAACGACTCGCAACAATTATGTGGCCAATGCGATTTGTCTAGAAATCCGGCGAGATTGGAGACTTAATTAGTTCAATCTCGTCAAGTACGTAATCAGAAAGACCGCGCGCAACATTGAATTCTATAAAATTTACTAAGTTGTTACATGTGATACCGCTACGACAGTAAGCGAGGTGGACTTTATGAACTGGAGGCCGGCCGAGGGGGAAGAGAGGCGAAACTCGACATGTCTGAATGACGGTTGATTAGCTAAACTCAACCCTGTGAAGTAATAGTAAAAGGAAGTCCCGCAGGGTCGATGTAACGACAGCAGGTGTTCAGGTTTTAAAGTTTAAATAACTCTCATGTTATTAAACCAACTAAGCCAGCGTTTCGTTACCATAGACTAGTTTCGGACAATGCATGTTGCCAACAACAACCTCCCGCCTGCATTCTGCGACAAGCCGGAAAGGCTGAACGCCGCACACCACACCGAGAAGGTAACACAAACTATGGCAACGCCATCTAGATATACAGGCTTGCGCTCAGCTGATCGTGTACGTCATTAATTCCTTTGCCCAAGCAGTGACTGCACAGTGCACGCGACGATGTCCCCGGCACGACATATGTTTACAATTGGAATTGCGTCAGACGGCATTGTAGTCCTCTAAAAACACACTTTCTGGACACTTGCAGCAATTTGGTCGAAGCTGCAGCCCCGGGGATCAGTCGCAGAGTATCGTGGAACAGTTCACACTTGACAAAATACATCTTTTGACCGCACAACACACTTTCATCGCGCACGTGTTTGTTTTCTCGGATCACTAGATTAAATTTTACTAAAAAAACATAAAAGAACTACGATTGGGGTAAACCCCAATCATGCAATACTCTAGATGAATTTGAACCTGGTTAAAGCCAATAAATAATTTTGGTTGCAATCATTACTTTTTTTGAATCTAACTGATATTGTTAATTAAGTGTTAAGTACAAAATTTCAGCCCGATAAATTGTATAGGTAATGAGTAAATTGGCTTAACGTATTTCATGAAATAGTGCAGTTTGTATGGGAGGGGGTAGAAGGAGGGTGAGGATTACAATAAGTTTTATAACATAGGTTACAATTATCATAAAAGTGATATATTAAAAATTTCAAAGCAATATGTTTTATAGTTTCTGAGAAAATCTGATTATTGTAAATTTTCAAAAATGTGTCATTTTGTATGGGAGGGGGTAGAAGGGGTGGAGCGATTTAGCCCGTTCACGAACTTAGCCTTCATTTTTTGTCAAAAATAACGTGTGCAAAATTTTAACTTCATAGCTCAACGCGTTCTCGAGCTAGAGAGGTCACGGACGGACGGACGGACGGACGGACAGACGGACAGACGGACATCCGGTTTTGAGATATTCGAGTGATAATTTGAACTTCTGTTTCATTCATTTTTTTCTGCGAGCCTTATTTCTTAGCATTACAAACTTTGTGGCAAACTTATAATACTCTCAGATTTCACCTAGAGTATAATAAACACTGAACGCGGAAAACGAAAACTAAACACGGAACGTACAAATACCAGGGACTCGCCGCCATCAGTCGCCGACCACTAGATTGTGAATACGATGGCGTCATCAATGGAAATAATTGTGTAATTTAGCCGTCAAAATCAGCTGAGCGCAGGCCTGTATACAACCCCATCTATATAGACAGGCCTGCGCTCAGCTGGTTTTGACGCAATTATTTCCTTTTATGACGCCATCGTATCCACAATCCAGTGGTCGGCGACTGATGGCGGCGAGTCCCCGGTATTTGTGCGTTCCGTGTTTAGTTTTCGTTTTCCGCGCTCAGTGTTTATTTGTTAGTAAAATTCCATCTAGTGATCCGGGAAAACAAACACGTGCGCGATGAAAGTGTGTCATGCGGTCAAAAGATGTATTTTGTCAAGTGTGAACTGTTCCAAGATGCTCTGCGACTGATCCCCGGGGCTGCGGCTTCGACCAAATTGGTGCAAGTGTCCAGAAAGTGTGTTTTTAGAGGACTAAAATGCCGTCTGGCGCAATTCCAATTGTAAACATATGTCGTGCCGGGGGCATCGTCGTGTGCAGTCACTGCCTTGGCAAAGGAAATAATGACGTAACGATCAGCTGAGCGCAAGCCTGTCCATCTAGATGGCGTTGCTGTATATCTAGATGGCGTTGACTATGGCCACGGGCCGTGGCCCACGTCGGGACTTCGAAGAATCAATGGAACCAGTATGATGAAACATGAGACTAACGCCTCAATTCACTGAGCATCCGACCCTCCATATCTGAATATTTTTGAATAGAAATGATTTTTGGTCATAGCATGGGACTCAAAGCAAAGGATATCTTTCGTGAATGGTGAATTATAGCAAAAGCTAAATTGAATAAAAAATGGCAGGCAAACGATACAAATACCATTTTACTGGTGACACTTTTAATCTTTTCCTATCTTTATCTAATCATTCATCACAAAGACTACTGTCATCATCCCCATTGACTACTACTATCGAACAATCGTTAATTGCAATCGAAATTGATTTCAGTCAAAAGAAACGACACTTTTTTTCCCCGGCCAACACAAGTCGATTGCAATAGAGTGCGCAAATCGATAATGGATAAAGATAAAAGCGGTGGATTGGATAGTTTCAAGATACTCTCGCCGATTAATTGGATTGAAAGGGAGGATTTTGTCGTTTGCGATATTTTCAACGAACGTAACGTATGTAGCTTTGACTGACCACAACCACCACCGTCCGCTATACGGCAAATGTCAGGACTATCGATTGAATTCGTATCCGTCTTTTAGTGGACAATGGAATGAGAATGAACACACCATGAAATAACGAGATTATCTTCACAACTTTTTTTTCGTGTTTGTTTAAGCCTCTTTGTGTAGTGGGGTAGATTACGAGCTGGATTCAGTTTCAATTGATCTCGGAAAGGAAATATTGCCAGGAAAATATATTTTTTTGTTAAAAGTACAGTCATTGGGTTTTGTTCTTCAATAGCCATTAGTCTTCTCGTAGAGTCATGTTGTCCAGTGGTGGGTTGTCTCGTAATTCTTTTTTCCTTAAGAGAGTTCAATAACACATTCAGGACCTTTTATCAAAAGTATGTATTTTTTTTACCGACTTAGTTTCAATGTGCATACTGACATTAATATTTTTTTGTTAGCCTAAATGCGAGTATATACATATATTGATTCTTCGAAATGCCGACGCGGGTCACGGCCCGTGGCCATAGTTTGTGTTATCTTCTCCGCGTGGTGTGCGGCGTACAGCCTTTCCCGGCTTGTCCGCATTCTGCGACTAATTGGCCAGATGGTGCATGCTAGCAACATGCATTGTCCAAAACCAGTTTATGCTAACGAAACATCAACTAAGCCGCATGTGAGTAGTTGACGCGCTATGTTCCACTGGTGTTAGGTCAAATAGTAGTATGTATTATTATAAGCCTACATCTAAATCAACATCTCTTTTTTTTGTATAGTAGGTGGGTAATCTTGAACAAGATACCGATGAGGCTTCAGCCTACTTTAATCGTTGATGTCAGATTTTTACTGATTATTCCTAAACACCTGCTGTCGTTACATCCACCCTGCGGGATTACCTTTCGGTATTACTTCAAAGGGTTGAGTTTAGCTCTCTTCCTCATTCCGGAGTTTCATGTGAATATCATAAATATTGCGACTCATTGCATCCCAATTGCTTGCTGATCTCAGCAGGTGCTCTATCAAGTTAATGATCCGCCAAGTTACACTTTTTGCTCATGCCGGCATTCGGACCGCGGACAGTGAAACAGCACATGTTCCGCGTCTTCTACGATTGCCTTGCATCTCGGGCAGTCTGGCGAGCCATCTAGCTTGAACCTACGTAGGTACTCCCTGTATCCACTATGGCCCATAAAGAACTGATTAGCGTGGTGGTTTAACTCACCGTGCTTTCGGTTTACCCACCACTCGATCCGCGGGATAAGAATGTACGTTCAACGGTAAATCGATGCCTGATTCCAATACTCCTGCCATATTCTCAGCGACTTGTTCCTTTCTCCGCATTTCCGCCCCTATGACTCTGTAATTGGCTCTAGATGTCGATCACCGTAAAGTCTTCCCATTTTATATATATACTTTGTGTTGCAAAGGTATTGCTGCCGCCCGAATTCATGAGAGCAACATCAAATTTTGAGAAAATTTAGAGGTGAAGACACCCTCTGGCATCCGTCTCTCGGCTTCTGTCATCCATGCGTTAAAATCTCCCGCCATTATTATTGGGCAGTGCTTAATAGTGTCGTGCAAAAGCTAGTCCAGCAATCTTTCGAATCCTGGGTGGTTCAGCCATGGTGGAGAATAGCAGCTGTTTACTCGTATGTATAGTATATGAATGCTGCTGATTTTTGCTGACACAATCCCGTTTATCGAGTTTGACATGCCTTATTGGAAGCCACAACTTCCACATGTCCAAATAGCTGTCTGTTTTTTTCTTTTTTTTTAACCTTCGCTTTCATGAAGATTTTTTACTACGTGGGTTCATAGTATCTACCCAGGTAGATAAAAAAATAGTCCATACATTTTGTATGTGATTTTGTATTTACATCCAAGATAATTACAAATGTATATTGCAGTATGATATAGCATCATGGCAAAATAAGAGATCTGCAAATCTATCGATTGCAATATCGATAGTATCGATCATTTTTATATAAAGTATCGAAATTATCGAATGCTCCCTTTGGATAATTAAGTGCATGCCTGTAAACCAAAGCGGGACTTCTCGAATTATATCACATTCTGATTTAGTTAGAGCGTTAGGGAAAACTCTTATCTTCTCCGTATCATGGTTCAGGCAATGTATGAGCGGTTGACCGTCTGGAGTGCTAAGTGCATATTAGAGTAATGCATGCAACGATTCAAATTTTCAAGTGCGTGTGTAATGAGGACGAGAAAGAACTAACATGCACGCGTAAGGATTGCTTGTGATCTTGAGATAAGAGATAGTGGATTTGGTGGAGTATGGATGATTTTGCCTGTTTAGCGTAAAGGACGATTATCGGTTTGAACTGGTTGTTCATTCTACGTTGTGATCCACACGAGCGCGATACGAAGTTTTTGTTTTGAGATTTTATTTCATTTACCTCTTTGTTACATTTGTTTGTTTGTGAAAATTTAAATATGAGTACCGGTGGCAATTTTGAATATATTTCTGCGGCAGCTCTTTCCAGGTTGGTTTTTAATGATTTAATAATACCGCAAAAGTTAAGTTAGTTTATTTTTACGGAATAGATTGTCTTATGATGAGAGACAAGAATATCTACGCAACATGTTTGCTGCTGAATGTGATTCGGATAATTCCGAGGCTGAAGTTGCTGACAGCGATGAAGAATATTTGCCCGATGCAGAAGGTATGGATTCAGATGCAGAAATCGCTGACGCAAACATCGATATTGAAATAGATAGTGAAAGTGAATCTGACAATGATGAGAGTGATCATGAGGAACCAGTGGCCACCCCTAGTGAAAATTTCTTCAACTGCAGAGATGGTACGAAGTGGTATAAAGAAAATAATACGTTCACTCGTCAAGGAGCCCACAATATCATTCGCGAATCATCATCTATGGGGCCTAATCCGATCACTAAAAATTTATCGCCAGTGGATACATTTTTTTGTATTATGAGTTCGCCCATTAGAGACCAAATTTGTAGGTTTTCTAACAAAAAAGCCGAAGAATTTTACAGTAAATGGAACGCCGAAAATCCTACTAAAACCGCGGTTGTATGGACACCAATTACTGATGAAGAGTTCATTGCCTTCATTGGAATTTTACTCGTCATGGGCTCTCAGAAATCAAATCAAGAAAAGCTAACGGAGCTCTGGAAACAAAATTCCTTTCCACTGTATCGTGCAACTTTGTCAGTGAATCGTTTCCAAAACATTTTACGGTTCATTCGTTTTGACAACCATGCCACAAGAGCCTCCCGCCAGTCTGAAGATAAGGCAGCACCGATAAGGGATGTATTCGAGATGATCAACTCAAATTTGAGATCTCATTTCAGGCCTTATGAAGTTATTACTGTGGACGAGCAGTTATATGGATACAGAGGTCGCACAAAGTTCACGCAGTACATACCGTCCAAACCAGCCAAATATGGGATTAAGATCTGGTGGGCCTGCGATGCATCTACATCTTATCCGCTGAATGGGCAAATTTATTCAGGAAAAGTTGGGAATACCAGAGACGTTAACCAAGGCGAGCGAGTTGTGAAGGATCTAGTTGCTCCCTACAAAAATTCAGGTCGGAATGTCACGGTAGACAATTTTTTCACTTCGCTTCCGTTGCTCCAGGAACTTTTGAAATGGAATATGACCATTGTCGGTACGTTAAAAAAAAACAAACGGTATATACCCGAGGAATTCAAAGCCTCAACGCGACGAGAGGTATATTCCAGTGAATTCGGATTTGGGCCAAGTGCAACGATGTGTTCCTACGTCCCAGCAAAGGGAAAAGCTGTTGTGCTACTATCGTCTATGCATCGTGATTCAGCTGTATCAAATATAAAACAGAAGCCAGAAATTATTTTGTTTTATAACAAGACCAAGGGCGGCGTGGACACAATGGATAAAATGGTATCCCAATATACCACAAAAAGGGCAACCACGCGTTGGCCTCTAGCTCTGTTTTATAACTTGTTGGACATATCAGCTTTAGCAGCTTACATAATCTACGTCACCAACAATCCGCATAGTTCTGTCAAGAAGTCTCGACGTAGACAATTTATTACGAATTTGGGCGAACATCTTTGCATTCCGCAAATTAGGACGAGAGCTAAAAGAACTATGGCTATCAGCAAGTTTTATGTCAGGACAGCTATTGAGTGCATTTTAGGTATTATTTTTTAACGATTTGCGACTGAGAAATATAAACTACTTTTCATATTTTAGGCGAGTCAATCTCGAAATCGAGTTATGATGATGAGTTTCAAGCTGATGATGAGCCGCAACGAGACGCTAGTGGACGCATCAAACAAAAAGGCGGTTGCTACATGTGCTACCGAGACGCAAAAAGGAAGAGAGCTACACGCCAAGCATGTGTCAAATGCAGGAAGCCCATATGCGTAGAACATAGCCTCACGCAGACAAAGTGTCAAGATTGTCATATGGGCTCATCCTCAGGGAATTACAATTTGCGTACATAACTGTTTCTTTTGTGTAAAAAATGAAAATGGATTAAATATATATGTAAATGTATTTTAAATAATGTTTTACGAATACCAACTAATTTTAGAATACTTTTTTTGGCATTATATTGGAAAAAGTACGGGATTTCTGTACAAATTTATAAATATCTACCCCGGTAGATACTCATTAACCCACGCACACAAAAAGACAAAACTAAAAAAAAAAATATGAAGAACTGCTACAAATTTTATTTTTTTCTTATTTTCCTAATTAACGGGGAAAATTGATAACTGAGTCGGAGGCGTTTTGCGATTTGATGGAAACTCGCAAAGTTATTAGCAAATGAAAATTGAAATATCTACCCGGGTAGATATCATGAATGCGAAGGTTAAGCTGTTTAGGTCTTAATATTGGTCGCAGACAATTGAGGCATCCACTCTCGCCTCTCTGATCGTCTACCATGGCAGATCCTGCGCTACCCGGCAATGGTTCAAGTTATGCCTAATGAACTTCATTTACGGTACTACTTTATTCTCTCGTGATATGCGAGGCATCTCCCACTTCTGGTAAAATGCTTGCAGTTCATTCTTTTGGCTTCATTGCACAATATGCAGCTCGGCTCCCTATCGCACTTTTTGGATCTACGGCACGTGGTTCCACATTTGAAACACATGAGTGAGTGACCTATTTTGTTTGATATAGCAGCAACCTTCACTTTGCCTATGTCAAGCACTTTATTGGCAACTTTGGCTGGTAAGCTGTTGGTCGCGATTTGGTTGCTCTTGTATTTTTCCTTTTCTTTTTGTTTTTTGCTTGTTTTTTGCCCTCAAATTTTTGTCAAGAATTTGGGTCACTATCACGGGCAGGATCTTGCATTGCTATACAGAACCTCTCTTTGGAACATGATCTCCTTTGGACACTGAATCGCGTTTTGGGTTGGGGCTCGCTGTTTGGTCTTCCTTTTCCATTTGTTTTGGTGTTATCTTTTTTGGCGTTTTTTTTGCAACTGTGTCTTTGTCCATTTTAGAGTTTGTAGAGAGGTCTCCTTTATCTCTCTGATGCACTTTAACCTGTCGACTCATCATCATAATGGTACTACGGCCCGACGTCGACACTTGGTCTTCTCAACCTATCGCCTCGGATAATTCTTATTTTAGAGGATGTTTGAGTGCCCCTGTCGGTCCTAGGGTTGCTAGGAATGTGTTTGCTTTTGTCTGATTTTTTCCGGGTTGATGCGAAGCCTCGTTTTACATAATTCTTATGTAAAGGCACAGTGATGTTAGTCTTAGTTTCTACGAATTCGAGCAACTCCACAATCAACTCTTCTAGTTGACTAAACATATCAGCTTCGCCAATTAGTTTTCTTCCCTCTTCAGGAGGCCCCGTCATTACTATCGGCAATGGTCTTTACGTCAATATCTCTAGCATAGCAATGCATTGTTGACATTCCGTTAGCATACAAAATTTCGGATAGTGCCGTTGCTAGCATACACTTCCTATTTGTATAGTGGATTTTTGGCAAGTAGGCAGTAAAAATAAAACTCTAATAGGAAATATTACGGAAAGATCTGGAAATAATTTTAGTCCCTTCTATAGATCCTCACTACATGGAAACTGAGTTTGCACAGTTGAAAAAGGTGAACTTAAATTTCGGTAGGAAAAAATCCGAGAAATTTAAACCCTTTTGAATATGTTTGATTAAGGAAAAATAAAGGGTTCAAATTTCTCGGATTAAAATTATGTTCAGATCTTTCGCTAATATTTCCTATAAAGCCCCCAAATAAATTGACTTTATTTTAGTGACCTAAAGCATGGGACGCTGTCGCGTTCTAGAAGTACTCACAACCAGTTTTTTATTTGCCGGGAAATTAACCCCTGACCTTCAGATTTAAGCATCGTAGAGTGGCGACCGATACTTCATATCTACCCAGCGCTTAAAAATATATACTCCGTATATATAAAAGGTAGCACCCATCAAAATTACTCATGTAAAATTTTAAATGAAACATGCAACAACTGACCGAAAAAGAATCTAATTAAGTTACATCAAATACTATACTCGTTCATATTTATGCATAGAATATATCATGATGACCCTTTCTCTCTTCATTATAAAGGCATACGATTATATACAAATTTTAACATACCACCAAATTCACCGGAATGCCACAAAATCAGGAAACTCTTCCGGAAAAAACCCAACCCCAATGTAGTAGTCATTAGGGTCCTTCCGGGAATCAAATGTATATTCTCATTTGTATGTACGGATATGTCTTCATTTCGATCCTAAAATTATCATATAAATAACATTTTGAAAATCTCCGGCTTATGAGATTTCACTGCAGGTTTTGGGTTGAGGATGGACTTCCAAAGGTACTGTGATGTGAAGTTTTAACCGCAAAACCGAAGGGAATAAATTTAGTTTGTAGTGACTTTTGAACTTGATGTGGAAATCGTCCAGATTGGAGTTGGGTGATTTGATTTTTGGGACTTCATTGGAAATTTGAAATTTTGTGATGTAATATTCTTTCGAGCGATGGAATAGTTTTTCAGTTTTTATTCATACCAACAGGCCTTTATGCATATTTAAAAACCAAAGTACGAATATATGCTAGAATAGATTCATTCGATTGATTGACCACTTTACAGATCCAAAAATCCTCTTCCATAGTCCTTTCGTGGGCGCCCCCTGGAGCGGCAGTGGTCGCTGACCATTGCTAACCAACTCAAGCCGGCAGTAATGGCGGTGCGATGATTTGGTTGAGGTAAAAATTCCCACTGTGGTGTGGGGCGTAAGAATAATGCCACGGCCTTTCCCTTTACTGGCCTGTCGTAGAAACCGACAAACAAAGGACAGGATGTGTATGCCAGCAAATTGTATTATCCAAAATATTCAATATGCTAACGAAACTATGCCTCGGATAAGGACTAACTCAACGGTTACGACTTTTGGCAATCGTACAATAACAATTATTGGATTCTGAAATGTGCGTACTCTCCTGGACATTGGTCCCTAGAACGCACGATTTCTTTAATTAGAGAGTGAATTTCTGCGTTTTAGATTAAACATCTAAGGAGTTAGTCAGATAAGATGGTGGAACAGCGGAGAATTTATCTCTCCAACGGGAAGTACTGTAATATTGTACTCCGGTAGAGTTACCGGTAGCGGTCGTGAGTCAGATGTGGGCTCCTCTTAACCAGAGCCGCACGAAACTGTCTCTTATCCTGGGACCCGGTCTCCGACAGAATCATGATCGCCAGGTTCCGGACCAAAATAAGAAACATCACAATAATACAATGTTGTACTCCAACTGAGCCCGAAAATGTCGTGGCAAAAGACTCCTTTTACGAACAACTAAACGCCTTCCAGCGCAGAACACCTAAAGGTGACATTGTTATGGTCATGGGGGATTTGAATGCAAAACAGACCATTATCTTATGATCACTAATATTCGCTTGCGTATTGCAGCCGTATGCTGTCCAGGAGAGGAAAGGGCCAGGTGACGAAAGATCCAGACAACGAAAGATGCCGGCGACGAAAGATCCAGGCGAGGAAAGATCCAGGCGTCGCAAATTCAACGCCGCTCGACTAAAAAATTCAGCTGTCCTACAACAATATAGTGACCATCTTGCGCAAAAAGCAGCTGAAATAACCAGTTACCCAGGTAGTGATATAAATGGAAACTAAGATGTCATAAAAAAATGCGTACATTGACAGCGCTGATGCCATCCTTGGCGGAAGCCCCTCCCAGAACATCACGCTGGTTGCGCCACTGGTGATGGGAAGCTACTTTTCTTGAATGCAAATCAAATGAGGCGGTGGAAACAACACTTCACTGCGGTCTGGTGAAGTTCCCCCTCATAGAAATAATTTAGCTAACCATCAAAATTTGCGTATACGGTCCACTGCTCCGACTAATGAGGAATAATTCGCTGCAATTATTGCACTAAAACGAGGAAAAGCCACCGGACTCGACGGTATTCCCGCCGAACTTTATCAAGCAACGCCAAACGTAACTAGCGAGTTGCAATGGCCGTAGATCTTGAGAGAGAGGCGAGCAAGATTGGCCTAAAGATTAATACCAACAAGACCAAGGTTCTTAGCCCTCCATTGCGAAAAAGAAATCCTACATTATTAATGGGCAGCCTGTGGAGAGTGGTAGACAACTTCGTCTATCTGGGCAGCATTGTTGCCGAAAATGATGGTATTGAGCAGGACATTGCTCATTGTACAATATCAACCAGGCTAAATGCGCATACGACATGCTGTCCAAAATCTGACAAAGCAGTTATCTCAGCATCAAGACTAAGCTGGGCCTGTTCCGCTTGCTGGTTCTGTCTGTCTTTTGCATGGGAGTAGTAAATGCAAACTTTCCGTAATAGCTACCAAAAACCTGCAAGTTTTCGTCAGCTCATGTCTTTGTCGAATTCTAAGAATTTTCTGGCCCGAAACAATATCGAATGAAGAGGTGTCAGCGTACCGGTCAGATGCCAATCTACGAATTGATACACAGGCAAAAATTCTGGATAGGTCACACATTGCGGAATGACGATACTTGCATTGCCTTACATGCCATTTCCAAACAAGGCCGACCAAGAGGTCCTAAAATCACATGGCATCGATTCGTGGCAAAAGATTGTAAGGCGCTGGGTTAAAGGTTTGGGGAGTTGCGCCCTATTACCCGGAACAGAGTACGATGGCGCGCGGAATTGGTTGACGCGCTATGCTCTGCTAGGGGTTAAGGTAAAGTAATAAAGACTTGGACTCACAATCAGTCTTAAACTCTCTCCACAGTAACGTTCCATAATATTTTTTGCAGAACCGTACAATAATTCGATTTGAGGAAAATAGTTTATATGGGTCACAGGCATACATCCTCAGCACACTCCCTACATCTAGCCAGCCATATTACGTGCATTATTCCTTAATGGAACTATCAACCGAAGGAATTCCTTTTATTACCATCTCTTAACTGCAACCACTTGTAGATAACTTCCGCACAGCCACCACAATTTAGCATCATCTTCAACATGAAGAAATGTGCACAAGATAGATGGAAGTGGGTACATTCAATTTTCACTGATGAAAAGATTCTCTATCACCCACAAGATTTCCACTTATTTGTCGAGAAGCACCAAGAAGTAAGATTATTTTCGCCATGTCACCTTTGTTGTATCAGACTTTACGCTTGGGGCTCGATGTTCAACACAATTTAAGCAACACTAAAAAATCGTTCACCCTTCCTGCCGTAGGTGATACAGTGCACAAAATAACACTGCTCGAGCGTGTACATCGTTTCCATGGGTATCATTAAAGCAGATTTTCATCAAAAACATTTAATTGAAATACACTCAAGGATAATTCAATTTTGGCATAAATGAATTGCCTTGGGATTCTTCAAATTCTATTGGGGGTTCTAGGATACAAATTTTGAAGGGAATATATCCTTTTAACCGTAGCCCCCCATGTGGTTCACTTTCAGACTTCAACCCTAATTCGATATCCTTCTCGTCAAATTTGACGTAAAACTAATCACTAGCGATTCGAGCACAACAACGTATATGTACCAGCGTCCTATTAATATCCCTTCAGGCTTGCAATACGTTACTATCGCCTTTATAGTGGCGGCAGATTATTTATGATATGCCAGGAATGATTTGCGTCAATATGACTCACATTTCTATTCTTTTTTTATCCTGGAAAATACATGAGCAAACCAAGTTTCCATGTACCAAAACAACTTTTTTAAGTGAAAAGAGATTTATGGTGAAGGCTAGCAATCCTTCAGTCATGACGAACGATTGGTGTTTAGATTTATTGGAGAGATTCCTCTATTTTTTCGGGAGATGAAATTGTCGTTGTTTTGGCGTCTTTTCTACTGAAAAGTGAAAAAATATGGAACATAAAGCAGTGAAATGAATTTTCTTTTATATGATAGTAATAAATGGATCCGTTTATTGATGACAAGCTGAAAGATGACTCACAATCGAAGATTATACAAATTGAATACTTGCGCAAAAACTTTAACATTCACTAGCATTCACACTCAAGGACATTAGGGGTATTCACACTCACGTCGTATTTGTCGTAAAGTTGTAAACTCCTGTCATCTAACAATTAAGATATTTATCAAAACATAGAATACACTTTTTGTTTTGTATATCGTTCTCTTTCTAACAATGTTCAAGAAAATTTAGCTCTAATGGCAAGAGTTTATAGCTCGACTAACAAAAATATTATACTTCTTATTAGAGTAAAAATGTAAATAGACTATTAGTTTTCTTATGTAACTTGTGTAACTCTCATGAGCAGAGTTACAGTGTTGTTATAAGGTAGCAGTAGATATCATAAAGTGCGCCATTTAATTCTTCTTCTCGTAAGGTGATTAAAGTACTCTACAAGGGTGAAATTATGAGAGTATGGTTATGAAAGGCAATCCGCCTTCACACTCATAAGTCTCTCATAGTGTGTTTCGAGATCTAAATTGTTAGTTGGGATGACAGAAGTTTACGACGAATACGACGTTTACGATATTTACGACAGGGAGCATGAATACCCCTATTATTTGACATTAGTGCAAGATAACCTTTTATAGATAATAGCCGCGTTCATTTTGCACCATCGATCCTGCGCGTGTAGCTGAGTCGTCCTCGTCGGGGACGAAGTTGCTGTTTTTTGGTACAACGTTGTCCCTCGTCGCACCTAAAATGAAAAATGAGAATTTTTCCGTTAAGAGAATATAGGATGGTAAAAAAATCGACAGGATGTAACCAACCGGGGTATGATGAACCCAACCCATTTCTCCCGATCCGGAGTAACCGGCAAATAGGTGCACCCCCACAACGGCTCTACGGTTGCGTCCGACTCTAGTCCAGATTACCCGGACCATAGAGAACCCTTTATCATGTCGACCACTCTTCTCTTATTACAATTTCGCTGGATCAAAAGCTCATTCCCATACAAAACGTCTGACCGTCGAAGATTTAGGCCTCGTATTCGATCATATCTGGATCACAGTTGAAAGTGAATTGATTGAGAGTCCGCAATTCGCCTCTACGCGGTGAATCATCTGTTTCGTGGCTGTTTCAGTTCTCCCGTCTTATGATCATTGCCGTTCCTTTCACTCTTGATCTTTGTGCGAATGACAAAAACAGGCCTGTTGGGTGGGTTTCTGTGATTTTGATCCACTACGAGGGGTCTAACAAAAGTTCGGTAAGTTGAACCGAAATTGCAACGATATTTTTGGCTACCGCATAAACGTGGCAAATTCATCTCAATCTCGCACAGTAAATTTTTTTCAACTAGATTCTAGTTAAACACAACTAGAATTTAGCTCCTAGATATTCTAGTAAAGATCTAGTGATTAAGTAACCACTAGAATATCAGGAAATCTTTTTAATGACTTTCTATTAGAAGATCGTTGAGAATCTAGTTCAATTCACTAGTATTTCAGTTGTTTTGACAAACATCTCGAAAGGAAATACACTAGTAATCTAGGAAACAAAGCTGAGTAGATAGTAGTACCACAGGTATAAACATTGATAATCTAGTAAACGAAACTGAGTAGACAGTGGTACCTCACGTATATTTTGTCGCTTTAATGCAGAAAGGCCACAACTAACATTTTATTCGAAGCCAAGTTTTTGGGGTAATTTTGATAAGTTGCTTTCGAAATGTTGTTAATTGCCTTGACCCCTCTAGGGGCATGGGTGCGTCAACATGTTGTTGCTGTTGTTTCGATAGGATATCTACTTTTCGAACGTGCAGTTGCTAGCAGGTCTTTATACTGACAAGCTCGGGGCACAGTGGGAGATGGGAGTTCTATTAGTACCCACAGGCAGTTTTATGTTCGTGTCGAGGATCGAACCTCCATTCTCTAGATCGTAGGGCGGTGACCGAACGAACACGGCCACCGATCGCGAATAGGATGGCGTGTTTTTAGAAAATAAACAGTTCACTTTGCACCTTATGAACTTCTGCCTCCACACGCAAAGACAATAATGATGCCTGACTTGCCTTCATCACCGCTTTAACAGTGAATTTATCCAGTTTTCTAGGTGCAAACATTTTTTTCCTAGAAACAAAGTGGTGAGCACTAGAAAAACAGCCGAATTTACAAGACGAACTGTACTTCTAGTTATTTTCACTTGATTTTTGGGCAGGAACTTTACTTCTAGGTATTTTCACTAGATTTATGGGCATACGACATTTTTCACTAGATTATCAGTAGGAAATTTTTACTAGATTTCTTCTAGTTGAACTTTACTGGAAAAAAGATTTGCTGTGCGTATTTAGAACAAATCTCTGCCACATGTTCATAAATGGTATGAAAACAGGAATCAGCATTTGCCGTTTTTTTTTTAAAATCATCCAAAATATCATCTGCTGACTTCGTGGCTTCTGCCAAATCCTGATTTTTGGATTCCAATTCCCGACTCAATGGCAAAACAACTGGTTTAATTGATTCCATTTTGTGACATAAAATTTTAAACTGAATCGTTAAAATCGAACATAAAAGTTGAGAAGCCTTTTGTACAGTGTCAAGATCTTCCCAGGTTGTGATTTCTTCTCAAAACTCAACTTGCTGAAGATCGACACAGGCTGAAACTGAGCCTATCTCCTGGGACAAATGAACATCAATTTTTCTTCTCTTTACCCACTTCTCCTTACTATTTTCGTAATTTTTTGCTTTGACTTTTTGGCCAGTGGAAAAATGCTTCAATTGCTGCAATAGTTCCTCACACGTGTTTTATACTGGTTACTTCACAAGCCGCATTAATGGTCAAACTAAACTATGTGTGGCACAATGCACATAAATTGTCAGGCGAACACATAACCTTCCATGAGCCTCAGCTCCTTGAAATTCTCTACTCATATTTGGAGCTCCGTCGTATCCTTGACCAAACATTAATAAACAATTTATGCCGATTTCGTTTAATAATTTATTATGGAACTTGCTAGATGTTGCCCAGAGACGTCAGTAACTGTATCAATCCAGGAAAACCCATGCAGACATTCGATTCCGAATCTAAGTATCGTACACAAATGGAAAATTGTTCAAAGCTGGAATTATAAGTCTCTCTCTCTCTCTCAGACTCATCTACTTAAATTGAGAATCCTCTAGATAGACATTTTTTCCTGATTAATTGTTGACAAGTTTCGATTATTTCATTCTGAATGGTTTTGCTTAAATACGTTGCATTCTTTGGAGCCAATAGGAGATTTTTAAAGTGTAATTTTTATAGCTACGACACATCGATGGGTAGTGAATCGAAAAAAACATAACTTACTAATACTGCCACGCAGGAGAAAGAAGCGCTCGCGTCGCTGTGATACAATCTCATAGATTTGTGCTCCTGCACCAATCGTCTGGGATCACCTCGTCCTCCCAGATTCGCAGAAGTGGTTGGTGTATGGCATTTAACAGACCCGTTCCACCGAATTTTAGCAGCTCGGCTGGAGTCTCGTTAGTGCCCGGCGCTTTATTTGGTTTGAGTGAAGGCAAGGCGAAATTAACTTCGTCTATTGTTGGAGGTTATGTAGTTGAGCCATGATCAATAATAACGCCATCGATTTGGAATTCTTGTATGGGGACGTTAGATGTTGTATTCAGAAGGACGCCCATCATTTGTTGATGTTATCAGTGTCGCTGATGATGTTTGCGCCCTTGTCCTGACAGCGGATAGTCCTGGATTGATAGCCGTTCTTAATTGTATTTACTATTCTATTACGCTTGTCTGGTGTTTATATTAGCTACGTTTTCCTTAATGTTCAGCAACTGCTCTTCAAAGTATTTCCGTTTCTCAGATCTAATTATTCTATTCGATATTCTTCGTCAAGCCGGCCATTTTTCGCTCGACGGGCTATGTATGCCACGACCTTCTCTGCGACTTCCTTGATGGTACCTTTCAATTCTTCCCAGAACCCGTGTACACCTCTGTTGCTAATATACTCGTAGTGTAGCATAGTTGATAGTTTTTCCTCAGGGGCGACTGTATATTCTTGCGCCGTAGCATCGCTTGGTTAAATTATAAATACATCTACAATATCAATGCAAATATATCCACCATGTCACATACTTGTCAAATTAATCTCCGAATTCCCAGCTGCATTACCTGGTTAATTTACACGAAATTTGCATTATCCCTATCACGATATATTCATTACTTGGAGGGTAACCGCATCAATCAACGTCAATTTTCCATGTCAATGCTAGTTAACCGTTTCCAGCCATTTCAATATATTGCAAACATGTATCAGAAGTGCATCGCCAAACTCCTTCGTAATCTTCGCAGAGAGTGAATTCGAATCAACTCCCCTTTTCGTTTAAAGGACATAAAATGAAAATGCTTTTCTAATCTCCCATGAGTATTGACTGGAAAGGCCTATCAAGGTGGGATGAACAAATTGCTCGATAAATATTAGATGGCTTTTGCTCGATGATTCGGAAAGGAAAATGAATTTCGCAAATGATACACACACTGAAGAAATGAAAGTTCAGAATACCGTAGGGTCCTTTGGTTAAAGAAGTTGTTGAATGGATTTGACGTGTCTATGTCGAGTGATGTAGACTGTTCATCCTGAAAGGAAAGTAGTCAAAGTTTTTATGCAAAAAACTGTAATAGTTTATTGTTGTCTATAGCGTAGTCTGTAATGATCAAATATTGGGTGAAAAATATGTATGTATTTGAGAAGTATTTTGGAATCTTGTGGTCGATAGGTAAAGCATCGATCTATCAAACAAGAGATGGCTAATTACGATCCCTGCTCCGAGCATGTTGTCAACGGTTGCCAGTTGATTCGGCTACGAATGAGTATACATTGGTAATTGATTTAATAAAAATAATAAAATAAAGGCGGGACGATGCTGAACACCAACCTAGTAAAAATATATTTCACAAATTTTGTCGATTCTATCTTTTTTCCTTTATACTGTTTGTGTTTGACATTATTCAATTTCCCCCCGACTTTTCTTCATATATGTATATTCAAACGGAGAAAAAGAACTTTCATGAAATAATGTAAAAAAATTCTCGGAAAACGGAAGGGGTTTCTTATTGTCATTGCTTATTCTCCATTCCAGCTTGACCATATTTTATTCCTGCGCTATTGCAAAAATTTGCATTTTTCATGGTTCAAATTCTTCCAGAAGGAATAGCATGAAAACTGGGTCAACATTCGTTCAGAATTTCAATGGGTGAAATATTGTAGATTTTTATGCATTAGAAGGGTTGGTTGAATTTCCTTTCTGGGGGCGAATATGCAATTGTTATGTTAATATTAGCTATGACTCTATTACCATTAGGCTAATTCGCTGAATGGCTGTGTTTCATGCAGGAGCACAAAAGCAGAGAAGATTTCGCTGCGCCTATTTTATATTTGCTTCTGTTAATCAGGTCTTTTACATTCGCTGGGCTTTTGACTTACTTAAATGATTATTCAAAAAGACTGGCCATTGTAAAAATTGAGAATTGCAAGGAAAAAGGATGCTAGATGGGGAGGAAAGAAAGGTCCTCCGACAAATCAGAAGGTAAAACAACGTCGACAAAACAGAGATTATCTGGCAGAACTACCCCATCGATGAAGACAGCCAAGGTCGGAGATTTGTTTGTATTTATTGTACTTTGTCTATGCTAACGAAACGCAACTAAGTCGCAGGGGATTAGTTGTAGCGCTATGCCCCACCGCTCATGTCCAGTATAAACTATACATATGTATTAATAAAAATCGAATTCATCTGTTTCTTGAGAGAATTATAGTCGATAAATAATAAGGAAATTATCCCTTAATGCTGAAATGCTTACATAATGCTCGTATATTATAATATTTATATGCACCCTCCATTCTATACTCAATATAATATAAAACTCGTAATTTTGAATCACCTCCTCGACTATGATAATTAAATTTCCATCGCCAAAAGCTATACATGCTCTCTTGAATGAAATCCTTTGGAGAAACTCATTTTTGTTTTCTTTCTTTATTTTATACGCTTACGGCAACGAAGGATAACGATAGCATAGGATTCGATCGATTTACTCAACTCTATGTAGCTCTGACTATATGTGTAGCTCTTCAAAGATTCAGTAGATTATCGGCGTCCTTTTATAAATTAATGGTGAACTTATCAGATAATTGACTGAGTCATTCTTAACCACGTTCATTGCTAGATCTGAGTGATGGAGCGATGAACGTTATGTTACTCTTCTAAGGCTCTAGTACTGTGGTAACTTATCAAGGAAAGCACTTAATTGAATTCAAGGATAAGCCGTCAGCACACGAAAAGCGGATATAAGTATTAATGTATGTACACGTGAAGGCCAAAGTAAGCTATCTATTTATGCATTAAGAAGGAGTATGTACAATACAAGAGCAAAACCAGGCCGAAGCGTATATACCCTAGACTTGTACAGACCTAGTGGTGATACCAAAAGTACCAATTGGTAACGACCATATGCATTAAAAGTGAGTTTCCTATATGACCAGTTTATAGAAGAGGTTGGCAATCATTCAGGAGGATCTTGACCATTATCAAAATCAATGAACTAACCCATTCTACAAATATTTGTCGAATTTTTCAAGTCGCTAGCTTCATTCTATCGGAAGTTATTGCTTATTTGAAGTTTCACTTGCAGGGGAGGTAGGGATTCCTTGGGTCGGATCTTGCTCATCATTGCCACGAACAAATAAGATCATGCTACAAACATTTAAACAAAGTTTCAAGTCTCTAGCTTCACTCTATCGAAAGTTATCGCTTATTAGAAGTTTCATTTGTAGGGGAAGTATGGGTTTCGTTGGTCGGATTTTACATATTTTCAATATTAGCCAACAGGATCCTATTGCAAACATTTGACCAAAATTTTAAGTCGCTAGCATTATTTTGTCGTAAGTTATCGCTTATTTTAAGTTTCATTTCTAGGGGTGGTAGGGGTTCCTTAGGTTGGATCTAACCCATCTTGAATACCAACTAACCCAATCTCACTTCAAACATTTGACCAAAACTTCAAGTCGCTGGCTTGATTCTGTCAAAAGTTATCGCTTATTTGAAGTTGCATTTGTAGGGGAGGTAGGGGTTGGTTGAGTCGGATCTTGCCCATTTTCAATACCAACCTAGTAGATCTTACTAATAACATTCTAACAAATTTTCAACTCGCTAGTGTCATTCTATCGAAAGTTATCGTAATTAAATGAATATTTAATTTATTTAAAATTTGTAGGGGAGGTAGGCGTTCCTTTGATCTGATTATGCCCAATTTACTAGAACTCAAGCAGCTTCTCGCCCCAGGGTTGCATGCCAAAAATCAAGTGTCTACATCAATTGGTTCAAGAGTTATAGACAAAAAACCCGAAAAGTAGGGTAGTACGGGACTCTTTGTAAGAAAATTGCCGTTAGTTTTCAATTGATCGATTTTATTTTTCCAGGAGAGAAGAAGATTATCCTCACGAGCAATCTACCAAAGCTAGAGCTTTTTATGTTTATTTAATCGGGAGTTATATATACATTTAATTATTTTACATATGTAGGGGAGGTAGGCGTTCTCTTGGACTGATTACGCCCATTTTCAATACCAACCAACTAGATCATACTTCCAATAATTGACCAAAATTTCAAAGCTGTAGCTTCCTTCTATCGGAAGTTATCGTGCGAACGGACAGACAGACGGACAGACAGACAGACATGGCTAAATCGAATCAGGGGGTGACCCTGATCATTTATATATATATACATTGCCATACCTCCGGAGCCTCCTTTAAGGTGTTACATATTTCCGTCGTGACAAAAACAATATACCCTATACTAAAAGTCTAGGGTATAAAAATATATGAGCGTACAAGAATAATATCGGAGTTAACAAGTGTAGTATGTACTTTATTTAGAAAATGAATATAAATTTGGTGTAGTGTGTATAGTGTAAATGCAATTCTTCACGGAACTCGTATGTATAACCGGTCATGCTTAATCTGTCAAGGGATTCATGGACAAGCAGTACAATCTGTTTTACAACAAATGTAACTTGGACCAAGGTAAACCACGAACATGCATTCTAGCCAAAAAGTGCATTAACGCCTTCCTCTGCCCTAATTTCAGCACATCCGATCTAACAATAGTTAGAACGGAGGTTCCAGAGAAGGGCAAGCGAGACCGCCAGAGGACCCGGAGCAACTTGTGGCATTTACCACATCCAGGAAGGCCAACCTGCTGGTGGGGTGTGATGCCAACGCATGACGCACACTGTAGGGGAGCACCGAAATCAACGATAGAGGTGAGCCCTTGTTTAATTTCATTCTAAACACTAACCTCGTAGTGTGTAATAGCTAACTCATATAACTCAGTATGGAATGGGTAAAAACATTAAAATTATGGACTTTGACACTACTCTTGAAGTCTGCAGTCTACTCAATTGCCCTAACCCCTTGTGGGGCATAGCGCGTCAACTGTTCCATGAGGCCCAGTTGACGTTTCGTTGGCATAAATTGGTTTCAGAGAATGCAGTTGTCAGCATGCACCTCCTGCACATCCATGGCCACGAACGTTGTCGTGGACGGGATTCAAACCCGAAACGCCGGTAGTCAAACATGAGACTGATGCCTCAACACACTGCGCTATCGCGACAAACCAAATTGATAAACCAATATTAATTAGGGATAATTAAACAAAGTGGTATACTTTATAGTAAATCAGTATTTTAAAAATTAATGTTGTCAATTTTTCGATCAATTAACAAAACCACAATACAAGCGCATATTATCACTAAACATACTGACATTCATAAACATTTAAATTCAACTCAAATCTCCGGAGGAACATTGTTCCATATACTCGTACGTTACAAACAAATTTATATTAATCCAATTACATATGATATTATTCAGGATTACTGAAGTGGATGATAGCTTATCGGTGAGGGATATTAATCACATCTTCGTTATATACACAAAAGCACACCTGTGTGTGTGTGTGTGTGTATAGTTAATACAGTAATTATTGTAGGAGTGAGTTACTAAAAATATTTATATATCCATTTCTAAATAGAGATAGAAATCTCGTTGTAAAATGTTTGCCATAACCCCTTGTGGGGCATAACGCGTAAGTAACATAGGGAAAAGACAACAAAAAAATAGTGGCCACGGCGCGCAGCGGGACTCGAAACTACGAACCGGCAACATACTAACGCCTTAATGCCCTGAGCTGCCGGCCCCAAACGACTTACTTTACCTTGTATGAGACATCCCCAGTACTCGGTTTAAGTACGAGCACCTAGTTCATTCAATTTCTACTTCCGGTGGGCTTTTGTTAGTCATCAAAGTCAGAAATCAGTCAAAAGATTGATAAGGCAAACTCCCCAAAAATTAAAATAAAAAATTAAAATAAAAAAATTACCGACAACAATTCCAACACGGCTCGGTAAACTCTACAGTTTTACAAACTCGTACGACAAAACCAAAACCCCAAACACAATATTTTCGAGACGGCCCAACATCATGCAAGACCACTATCCTTCCCACAGCTTGGCTCATCCGTGCAAGAAGACAAAATCAACACTGTCTATTTGAAGGATTTCTACACCTTTATATTGTCCTTCCAAATGTTGTGCAACAACATTCCTAGAAGGAAGGATATTATTGCAAAACAATTTCCCTGAACTGGAATCTCCTCTGAAGGGATTTCAGACTATTCTGTGTCCTTTTAAAATGTTGAGCAACATCGCCTCCTTCCAGTTCGCCCCAATTCGTTGTATAAGTGGGGCTGTTGAGTGAGTAGATTGTAAAAACGTTCTTGTTAAATCGTCCTTTTTCGTACTAAATGAAATATTTGTTATATGTGTAAAGTAAGAATCGGATCGGCAAGTTAAGGCGCAATTTATCGTAAAATAACGAGAAAGCAATAATCTTCGAAATAAACAAATGCATTGTAAATATTATCATGTGCTAGTTTTTGAGCTTTATATTTGTCTTGGAATAATTTTCGGGAATTACTTTTATTTGTTGAACTGCAAATCGAACAATTTCCGGGAGTATCCGGTTAATGCTTTTCGCAAATCATTAGCAGGAGTACTCGAGAATAGTTTTCGCAGAGAGGATAAGGACTACTCTACTTTAAATCTTTTAAACGGAAAGTTTCTCTATCTACAAAGGCAATTACTTACTTATTAACCATGTCGTCCTTGCTGGGATATGGCTTCCGAAAGTCATCGCCTCCAATTTCCCACTATCTTCTCGCACTGAGTCCTTCCAGCGCATCTTGGGATCTTCCACGCACTCTCACACCTTTGCCGGTGCCAGTAAAGGCCTTTTTGGGGATTCGGATTAGATGTTTATCCATCCTTTGACCATGACCATGACCTGCCCACCGCAGTTTACGAGTTTTTGCAAATAACTCATACTTTCTTCGCCATTGGTCTCCTTCACGAGTCGCTCCAAAGATTCGGCGAAGGACCCTTCTTTCAATGTCGTATTCGCCTAACTTTATCGCCGACAAGCTCGATCTACTTTTACGGGTTTTTTGCGTTAACGCCTTCGTCTTCGACTTATTGGTTTTAGACCAGCCTCTTTCGCTACTTGATCGAGCACTAGCAATGAATCTTTCGCTTCATTGGGCGATGTTGACATGATGTTAATATCATCTGCGTATCCCACTATTGGGATAGTCGATACTAAAAGGGTCTGTCTGTCCACTTGTAGCATTCGAATCGCATATTCAAGAACAAGGTTAAATAGCTTTTAAGCACTCATCCATCATCAAGCCAACCTTTCTACCTGCGCCGGGATACGTACCCCAACAACTGTGCTGTGACAGCCTTTATCTTGGCCATGACCAGTCGTAATATATGTATTTTTAACTGCACCAGTTTTGTTCAACGTTCGGACATTCCAAGTTCTAAGAGAGTATTCCATGTTTCCTTTGTGTGATCGTTTCCGTAAATCAGATAATATCCGAGGCTTGACTTCAGTTTTCTAGAAAATTGCTTCCTGGGGACGGGTTGTCGGCCCCTTTGTATGTTAAATAATAAAAATAAATAACTGGCGCAACAGTCCAATTTGAACCACGGCCTCGATATGAGTTAGCATCATCTCATTTTCTAGATCGTGACGGTTTTTTTGTGCAGAGGTATGTGATCAGCGACACGCTCAACCGAGTTATTTACCCCATAATGGGTACTCATTTAACAGCTGAGTGGGCTCATAGTCCGACACGTAAATCCCCGGAATCGAACCGGGGCCCAGTGCGTTGAAGGCGAACGTGCTAACCGTTGCGCCATCCGGACTTCTTTGTATGTTAAAAAGACGACAAAAACTGTGGCAAATAATTCGCATTAATTTATTAATTTGCTCATCCTTAGAAGGTAGACTACATAGCCCAGCTGATGTGCGGAACATTGATACCATAGCCATAAGATTTGTCAAAATTCCTTTTCCCTAATTCAATTTTGCTAAATTTCCTTAATGGTGAGTACGAAATTTTATAAATAAAGAAAAACTTTAGAAATCGCAAAATATCTCAGGTAGTTTATGTGCCAAAAATTAGGTCTCAATATTTTCAAGAGTTATAGACAAAAACCTGAAAAGTATCTTCTTTATAGAAATGAGCATAATGTGGACCTCTCCGCAGCCAGCTACCAAAGATAGAGCCTTTCACGTTTATTCGATCAGGAGTGATAGAAACATTTAATTATTATGTATAATATATGTAAGAGTTGTAGGTATTCCATTAGTCGGGTCATACCCATTTTCATAATTAGACTACTCTGCAAAAATTTGGCCAAAATTTCAAGTGATTAGCTTCATTCTATAGGTATTTAAAGTTATCGCAAATTTGCAGTATCATTTGTAGGCGAAGTAGGGGTTTCTTTGGCCGGATTTTACCCATTTTCAATATCAAACAACTAGATCCCACTACAGACATTTTTCAAAATTTTATACTCGTATTGCTATATTCATTCTATCGAAAGTTATCGTGCAAATGAACAGATAGACGGACATCCACCGGATATGAATTTCGAATCTTTTGTTCGACGAACAGGCTCACCTCTGTTAGTCTGTTCCATTCTAATTCGATGTCAGCAGACCACGAGTAGTGCAAAATGTTTCTCCAGGCAAAACTGTTACTGGCAAATTTCAAATTCGTATTCAGCCCAAAAAAAAACTTTACAAACAAAAATTCAATCTCCTTCAGAACTTTCCACCCAATACTCCCCGGTCCCTGCACAGTAACTCCCATACAGCATTTCGGTACTTTCATGTGGTCGATTTATCGAGTATGTACCTATGCAATCTCTTTGGCTATTTACGTTTAATCAATTTAAAAGAATCAATCGTTAATTATTCGTGCACAGAATGAAAATTCCGAGGTTTGGAAATCCATTCGTATTCTAGTCATTCGGAAGCCATTTATCTTTTGTAAGATGTACGAGTAGGAGCGCAGAAATAACCTTTTGCAATTACCTACATACATACACTTTGAACTTCGATGTAATTAAAGTTACGATGTGAATCTAATTCCTGAAACCTTTTTCTCGTGAAAAATCGATATCCCACTTCTTAAAATTGATAGGTTTGCAGTGTTTCCTTTTGCCGATGATCGTTATACGAGTAGAATCATGGTGCACTTTCATTTCCGACAAGTTGAGGATTTTTTTAACTTGCTTTACTTGTAGCCCTTTATTGGCTTCAATATGGGTCCTTTAAGACCCGTGAGTGCGTCGTCACAAAACCCTACAACAATTGAAAATAGGAAAAGACTGGATATTTTCAAAAACGGTAGCTCAGTAACGAACCCATATCAGGTAAACTTAAAAGTAATCTTGAGTCTTGTTGATGGGATTTAACAGTGGGGCCACATGATTATTATCTTCTATCAATATCAAAATTGTTTTGAATGATATATGACAAGCAGCAATTCATAAGGATTCTATTTCTATTACATGTTAGGCGCGCTCTTTTGTACTCCAGTTGAGGGTAATTCGGATGAAGGTTAATCACAGACACCGTGCAATGGACCCGGGCGTCAAGTTAGTTTTTCAACAAATATGGATCATATCCGGAAAAATATCTACGATATGTTTACTAATTAATTAATTAAATTAAACTATAAAATTTCTAATTTTGCATAGTAAATTCGCCATTTAGTGATACAAGCACCATCTCTTAACATATCTATCCAGTGCAGGTTTATTAACCCGTAGAGCTATCCAGGTTAACAGATTGTAATTGCGTATTGTTAATCCCAATTAACCTAAACTGGAGTACAAAAGAACGCGCCTATTGTTTTTTTGCTTTAACCCTCTATTTGCTTTAATGAGTTTCTGCTATAATCTGAAGCTTCCATACTTCTTACTGAATATCTTTCCAGACAATACACCGTACACCACGAATTTACTCGTATTTTTCTCGAACTTAATATTCTAACATGCAATTATTATACTTTCCAATTCCATCCTTGTTGTATGACATTTATAGATTGTAATATTCAGATAATGAAAAATTATCGCAGGCTCTTTGTCTGCATTGCTGTTTGTAAACTGGAGAATGGAATAATTACATGTCCTATCATTAATTTCTCGTTAATCCAAAATATTCAATATCCTTAATAATGTTTACTTATGGTGGTGATAAAATATGATTGTTCTTTGTGTAATGATAATCAACAGCTTCTTAAGGAGCCTTTTACCTTATCGAATCCTGGATAATTTAAAGTCGTCGGCAAGAAAAATTATCCATGGTAATTGGATTTCCATCGGAAATTTTAGTTTATTTTATTTTAAAGATGGAGTACATAGTACATACTCGTATGTATGTCCGTATCTTAAAAAAAATGTTTTGCAGGGCATCTGAAGATGTGAATATGTATTGTATTAATATAGTACATACTTACATAAATGGAAAGAAAATATTTAGCAAGCAGCATTAAGGTCAAGGACATTCTGAATTGCCAATTACATATTAAAAACAAGCTAGCCGAAGGTAAAGTAAGGTATGATATCATACCTTCGTTGTGTTTTGTGGTACATTTACCTTTTTGAAATTAGTAGTAAAACTTGTTCCGACGTCACTGTTCCTATAAGACGTATACGAAATAGTGGGCCGATTTCAACCAAATTTAGGAACGTGGCTTAGCAGTCAATTCGATTGAATAATATGCAATTTCGTAAAGATATCTTCAGAAATAAAACAAGCTAGCCTTCGGCTATGACGTAGTAGTGTAATGATAATCAACAGCTTCTTAAGGAGCCTTTTACCTTATCGAATCCTGGATAATTTAAAGTCGTCGGCAAGAAAAATTATCCATGGTAATTGGATTTCCATCGGAAATTTTAGTTTATTTTATTTTAAAGATGGAGTACATAGTACATACTCGTATGTATGTCCGTATCTTAAAAAAAATGTTTTGCAGGGCATCTGAAGATGTGAATATGTATTGTATTAATATAGTACATACTTACATAAATGGAAAGAAAATATTTAGCAAGCAGCATTAAGGTCAAGGACATTCTGAATTGCCAATTACATATTAAAAACAAGCTAGCCGAAGGTAAAGTAAGGTATGATATCATACCTTCGTTGTGTTTTGTGGTACATTTACCTTTTTGAAATTAGTAGTAAAACTTGTTCCGACGTCACTGTTCCTATAAGACGTATACGAAATAGTGGGCCGATTTCAACCAAATTTAGGAACGTGGCTTAGCAGTCAATTCGATTGAATAATATGCAATTTCGTAAAGATATCTTCAGAAATAAAACAAGCTAGCCTTCGGCTATGACGTAGTAGTCCAATTCCTTGGTTGTTTTCAGCTCGAGGGACCAGTTTGCATAGAAACAGACGGACAGACGGACAAAGCTCAATCGACTCCTCTCATCATACTGACCAAGAATATATATAGTTTATATAGTCGGAGATGCTTCCTTCTGTGCGTTGCAAACTTCATGACAAAGTTAATATACCCTATCACATTCGTGAAGGGTATAAACAATTTTTCTAACAAAAACTTGCTTTTGGGACGGTCGTTCCTATGACAGCTATATGATAGAGTAGTCCGATTTCAACCAAATTCGAAAATATGATTTCACTAAAAATACTATTGATTACTGTGAATTTTGAAAACAATATCTATCAATATCAAGTTTTTCTCACAAAGACGAATTTTTGGAGCGGTCGTTCCTATGGCAGCTATATGACGTAGTGGTCCGATTCCGTTGGTTCCGACATATATACTGCGTGCAATAAAAAGAAGGCTCTGTATAAAATTTCAGCTCGATACCTTTAAAACTGAGGGACAAGTTTGCATAGAAACAGACAGACAGACGGACAAAGCTTAATCGACTCGTCTCATCATACTGACCAATAATATATATATAGTTTATATGGTCGGAGATGCTTCCTTCTGTGCGTTGCAAACTTCATGACAAAGTTAAATACCCTATCACATCCGTGAAGGGTATAAAAATACTCATCAAACTCTCTCACATGCTCCAGGCGGCACGTCACGCACTACACAATGGTAAATGGAACACGAGAAAAGCAAAATTTTTATAATAAAATTTAATAAGGTCGAATTAAATTCGAAAATCGAAATTCGAGAATGGAAATTTGAAAATTTAAATACAAAAATAAAATTCAAAAATTTTAATCCAACATTCGAAAATTTCACATTTGTGACACTGGTGAAGTTTAGCTTGTTTATTTGTTTTTGTACAAAAACATCTACAATAATATCGAGCAGAATATCTATCAGAGATGGCAGTTGTTGTGATTAAATATAAATCGTTTTCATGCTCAACATTATGGGACCCGATCGATACTGGTTATCGTTTACGTATTTTTTCTCCGAAATTTACCAGACTTACGTCTTCGTGCGAAAATGTTGCACTTATCTCTCTCACGAAAATGTACAGTGTAAACTTGAACACAGCACATTACCGAGACACTCTACACGTGACGTTCCCTTTTACTCAAAGGACCGGTTTTCAAGCGAAATAAAGTGGAAAGTAATTGTTTTCGCGTGAAGATTGCTCATAATGACGTGGAGACTTTTTTCTTCAAAAGAAATATGTTAGTACTGTGAGAGCGAAAATTTTCGTGCGAACGCAACTTTTGGCAGTTTTTGTATGAGATTTCGGACGAAAAACTGATCTTAGTACCTAGCTTAAACAAGGCATATTTTCTGCAACCCTTAAAAAAAATTGAAAACCGGTTGCAGGCAAACCGCAAAATTTAAATCAATAAGATATATCCTTCATACTACATCCGTGACTTTTTCAATCCGACACGAGGACATTTTTCGTTCGAACTGTAGGGCTTCCGAAAAATGTTCATCACACGACTGTAAACCCTAAAATAATTGAAATGTCTGATTGTTAGGTGAACGGATAAAGTTCAATATATGTATTCAGTTTCAATCCGTTCACCGGAATGTCAGTGTCGGGTCACAAAAGTCACGTATTCTACAAATACCCAAACTCAAAAATGCTTTCAAGCTTAAGGTTTTGCGGGTTGGCTAAATTCAAATATGTACAGTCTCCCACACATGCACACCGAAAAGAAAAGTAAAGATTACCTTCCTCCCGCAAAAATCAATTAAAGTCGATTCAATTGTCAATCGGATCGTGTGTGTTGTTCAGTGCAAGGAAAATACTGAAATCAGCTATCCTGTCGATGGTGTCCTGTATGTTTGTATGCATTCGTTCAACCGAAAAATCCTTAGCAGAACCAATGGTTCAGAAATGCTTTCAACACCTACGAAAATGCATCAAAGTACTTTGTCGGTTTTCTGTCGTTTCACCAGCAGCAGGTGACTTTAACATTTCGATTTCCTAAGTTTGGTTTTGGGACAGAATGTGTTCATTTTGTGTAGCTACACGGCGCGAGATATCTTCCAGGAATTGCATGCTGCTAGTCAACGTCGGCATCACTGCGAGCTATCTGTAGCTGACACTGTAAAAAAGACATACTTAATGCGTTGCCACAGGCGTGTCTCCTTTTCACTGCCAAGCTGTAGTAAACGTAATCGTATTCGCTTTTTAGGATTTTTATTTACTGGGAACTAGCGAAGGAATGGAATTAGATTAAACTAGCTGAAAGAGCTTGCTTCGCTCGGTCTTTTATTTAGAGTTGGCTTCGCATAATGTGAGCGACAATAATTTCGGTTGTTTTGAACATTTTTTCACTGTGAGTCACCCCGAGGGGAATAGGCGTAGTAAAAAATTACCATGGGAAATTCACTGATTCGGTGTTATTGTGCCATTATAACGGTTTTTTCTGAGTAAATAAAATGCCTTTTGTACGGATAATATTGTATTTTTACACCTATTGGTAAATTTCAAAATATTCCGGATGGATAAAATATTATCCATCAAAATAGTGAAAAAAAAATTACCCATACGCAATTATTTCAGTGTTGACAGTCGTGTGGGTAATTTTTATTCAAATCGAAATGGGTTTGGACCCTCGAATTGACGGATGAATACATCGAACTGACGCCCCAATGTACTAAGCTGCCGACTCACTGATATGCAGATACGTTTTTCGCAAGAGAAATAGAGCTAATATAATATGTAGCACTTTCCAAACTGTTTAGACTTTTTCCCAAATGCTTGTGACCTTTTCCCAAATGCTTTCGACCTTTTCTCAAATACCTTAGACTTTTTCACAAATGCTTTTTCCTTATTCGCTGCATTTAATGGAACCATGTGACCCATGGTTTAAAAATAGAAAGTTACCCAAAGAAGTTTGCAACTTTTTCGCTCTCTCCGCGCGTGACATTACAGTTTCAATTTTTCATATGCGCGCACGAAAAACGAAAAATGAAATTTCAAGGCCTAGATCTTCAGAACAAGCGGAAGACAATAGGGATAGGGGTGGTATTCCTGATCTTGTGTATCCATTGAACTTACCGTTGCCCTTGTTCTGAAAGTCCAGTCTTTAAAATGTCATCAAGATCGAAGTAAAACTGTAAGAAAAACTCTGGATTGATTTTAAGGGTTCAAAATCTCAAATAGACACTGACTTTCTTCTTGATCTGAAAGTCTAGTCTTTAAAATTGCATCAAGATCGGTGAAAAACACTGTAGGTAAAACTGACTCTCGGTTTAGAGATTATCTTTCTTCACGATCACTGACTACGTTTATATTGGGGGATTACGTTCCAGTAACTAATACCATCTAACTCAGGACGTGTAAACGTATCGTCGTTAGTTAGATTGGATATTTTTTTCGGTATTTATGTTTTGTTAGAATCGGCAGTATAAAAGCGCTTTTATGTACTTTTAATTACTCTTCAAACCGAAGTGGCAAACCAACATCTGACATTTACCATAACTTAGTACCGGTCGATATAAATACACCACGAACTGGCATTCTGGCAAGAACCTTAATACGATCCAATTAATATTCTTTTTAGCTCCACGATATAAACATAGCCACTTACCCCATGTGGGAGTCGGGATTGGTGGCTGCGACCAAATCGAAAAATTAGAAATGCTGGAACCTATTGTAATGTTTCCTCTGTCGAGCGAAACCACGAAACCAAAGCAGGTTCGTTAGATATTCTTGTGCTGAATAATGAAACACTTCGATTGAAAAACACACACTTTATTTATAAAACGAACTAACTATATACACGCGTACTAACAACCAACGTCAAAATGTCAAACTAGCTTTAATTATAACGACGGCACTAAAGCGATCCAACCGCTCCTGAGTGTCGAGTCTGACTACTACTTCACGACTGCCCCCTCGTTCGGTGACATCTGCCTTTTATAGGTGGAGATCCATGCTTTCGTCAATTAGCGAAGACTCTAGATTTTTCGAGATGTTCGAGTCTCGGGTTTCACTACTCAACGAAGATTCGAGAATCCAATTCTGTTTGTCTAGACTACAGATGGCTCGAGAATCGTCTAGTGTCTATTCAATTTGTACTTGTCATCGATCATTCGAGATTAGTACAGTGTGGGTCGTATAAGATACCCACCCCGTACACGCAACACTATTTTAGATCATGTTGTTAATTGCCTTGACCCGTCCAGGGTCTTGGGCGTGTCAACATCTCTTACATTACTATGCCTTGTTGACATGTCGTGGGCGTGTCCCCATAGAAGGGAAATGAAGGTAAAAAAAATGTTCATCTGTTATAGTATAGGCAAGTGGGGGGCAAAAGACCTTTTCCATAGTCCTCCCCGTGGACGCCCCCTGGTAACGGCAGTGGGTCAAACCGCTGCCGGCCAAATCTTAGCGATAAGACAGTTTGGAAAAGGGCAGATAGCTGTAACCTGAATGGCTGACCAACACCTACGCGTCTCAGATTTAGTAGGATGGAATGATTTGTGTAGTTGCTATTGCTGATCTAGGCCCACCCATACAACCCCCTACTGTAGAGGTTCAGAAAAACCAGCTCGGATTTCATTTTGTAATTGACTTAAATTTGCGGTTACATTGCAAATTTACTTTTCAAAAAAAAAACCTACACAGTAAAAAAACTGCAATTTTTCCTCATTGCTCTCTTCAATAGGGAGAACAGTGTGTAGTGTACAAGATAGAAGATTAGAAATTGTCTAGTATCTTTACACTCACTAGTTGCATTCAACCTCTCAATTATGTTCCCTTCCTAAGCCGTCTCGTTGCCGAATATTAAGCCAATTATATTGTAAAGGCAACAAGTCATTCATTAAGCACCCCGGGGTCATTTACCAAGTCTCACCCCATAAGGCGAATAAACTCCCAATATAAAAGTATGTATTCCTATGTAGTTCATAATTTCTGATGCCGTTCTAATAAAATATCCCCTACACTATATCACCCTTAGTGTTTAGTGGGTGTTGTACCGTTGTATAGTATATACATATGTATGTATGTATGTATTACATGCCCTTTTTCAACAAAACGTCTGGTAAGATTGTCTTAACACCTTTTCGGAGATACTATGCCCTTGAGGTCGATTATGTTTCATGAAATGCAACAAATAAAATAAATAATTAAGATGAAATGTGTAATATGAAATGAAACATGGCAATTACTTTATCGGATTTGATCACTAGACCGATACTAATTTTATATTAAGTAAAAAAAAAAACAGTTTGACAGAATAAAAGTGTCTGGAAATTCGATTTCCAGAGGACCCTCCTTTCGAAGGTGCTAATTAGCTTTTCCGAGGTTTGGGTGAGAATCCATGTCTCACATCCATGACACAATACAGACCTGATTATTGTTTTGTAGACTTCCAGCTTCTTGTGTTTGCACCTTGATTTTCATATAGGGAGCATCAAATAGAAGCTTCGGTTTGTAAGTTGGATCCGACGTGTGTTTTCGCCATTCGTTGCTATGTTCACCCCAAGGCAAATGAAGTTTCTCCATCCTTTCGATGACGTGGTCGCTTCACCTCCGCGGTATGTAATGTTTGACTTATCTCATGGGCTCTACCAATTTCCAAAACGATCGATCAATATTTTGAAATATCATTTTCATTTTTCATAATATCGTATTTCTTGTGAGCGAGCATCTAAAGCTTCCTATAAATATGAGGATTCGTGCGCGCACGAATGCTCATATGTGTTCGGTAGGAGCCGAAGGTATGATACCCTTCACGAAGCTTATGGAGCATTTGCCACTTGGAAATTAGTAGTAAAACTTGTTCCGGTTTCATTGTTCCTATGAGAGGTATATGAGATAGTGAGCCAATTTCAACCAAATTCAGGGCCATGGTTTGGTAGTTAATATAATTGAATTATATGAAATTTGGTAAAGATAAAAGTTTTTCTAACAAAAACTTGCTTTTGGAACGGTCGTACCTATGGCAGCTATATGACGTAGTGGTCCGATTCCGTTGGTTCCGTATTTACAGTGTGCAATAGAAGGAAAGCTGTGCACAACATTTCAGCTCGATAGCTTTAAAACTGAGGGACTAGTTTGCATAGAACCAGACGCATAAACGGACAAAGCTTAATCGACTCGTCTGATCATACTGACCAAGAATATAATCGTTTATATGGTCGAGATACTTCCTTCTGTGCGTTGCAAACTTCATGACAAAGTTAATATACCCTATCACATCCGTGAAGGGTATAAAAATTATATCGCTTGTCATAAAAAGTTTCTTCTGCCTTTTTACGTGGTCAGTCAGTAAGAACTGCTAATCGGGATCGTTTGCATAAGTCTTAATAAAAGTTATAAAGTATTTAAACACCTCGTCTTTCTTGGAAAGTAGTGGCAAGCAACGTGGGAAAACTCAAGAAGAGGTTCTCAAAAACCAAAAGGAAATCTAACAAAAGAAAGGGATACTCTCCTTTAAATTCCTTTCTCTCTCTTTTCTTTTTAAGCGCACTTGTTAGGGAATTAACATCAGTTCCCGTAACATATGTATATATATTGTTCCTCTATGCTTGGGGTGTTTACAGTATCGATTTCCGTATATTAATAGGAAAAGAAGGGATAATTAGCGTTTCAGTGCAACTCATTCTTACCCAAACACCCGACTGCTGACGAACCGATGCTGTGTTTTAACTATTTATCTATCGATATCAAAATAATAAATCAAACAAAGATTCTAAGAAGACAAAATCCACACTTTATTTTCAAAATCGTCGACCACGTCCACGACCACGTCTGAATTTCGAAGAAAACGGCTTATCATTAGATTCGGCGGGTGCCGGTGAGTGGGCAACATGTAAAATATCCCATAACAATTTGGCATTTGCTTGTGAATCCAAGAGCTCAGCTAGTTCCGCCTAAAAATGAAAAATAAAGTAGTAAAAAAAACTCTCGTGTTAACGTTATCACGCAGTTACCTCTGTTTTCTTTAACAACTCCTTGAGTGATCCTCCTTTACGCATTACTTTTCCAATATTTTTCGAATTTACCCCGGGCAAACGAGTCATAAAGTCAAAAATATTCGAATTGAAGCTATCGGTTTCGGCTTGATTTGAATCATCCGAACCGACCTGCGCCGCTTTCACTGGATCCGGCTCACTCTTTCCCTGTTTCAGTTCTTCAAATAGCTGAGCCGTGGCGTAGGGACTTGGCGACCAAATAAGTCGCAATTTTGGGAAATGTAATGTTAATAGTTGGAGCTTTTGTACAATGTCCGCATTAGATGTCACCGACTCGCCGGAGATCATGTATTTGCCCTGGAAGATCAATGCAGATTTAGAGGCGAAGGTTAAAACGTTTTTATGACTATGGAATTGCTAAAAATACCTACCTGCAAATGGAATGGTTTGTTCTGATCAAATTCGATTAGCAAAATCGGTTTCGAATAGTATCGCTGCATTTGTATGCACTGATTATACAGGCGACCTGAGTTCAGAGATCCAATCAAATCGGATATCGATTTGCGCTCAACGCATATGTCGGGTGTTAAAATATAGTCACCAATCTGCGGAGAATATGAATCATTTAATTTGTTGGCATACACAAGCAGCCGCTGTGTACATACCGTGATAGTCACAGGTAAAACTTCAAGTCCCCTCTTGTGTATCAAGCATGGCAAATCGGATCGAAACTCCCGCATATCGACCACAATTTTTGGTATGACTACATTTTTCGGATTCTGTCCACCGGCCTTTCGTGTATCGACATCGGCACCATCTTCATCGTGTGTCTTAAGCAGAATGAACGCCTCATCTGTCCGGCCGTCTTGATATTCTGGCACGACCATTGACTGGAAAATTAAAAATGGTTTAAGCACACAGTCGATAAGATAGAACTAGAGCATACCCTCTTTGTATCAATCAACAATTCGAATGCTTGCTTTTCACGCCTCAAACTGGTCAGGTACGATTGTTCCTCCACAGTGCCGGCATGCATCAAGAAAAATACTTTAAGACGATTGTGAAGCGGGCGATTTTTACGAGCTTCGAATATCTCCAACTGCCGGATGGCTGTTACGTTACTATGATACATGATAACGTATTGAGGATCAATTTCATTTAAAATGCGATCCAATACCATCGCGCCTTCACGTTCCGTTTTGAACGTTTGAATACACACAATCGGTTGTTTATAGCTGGTGACCATCGTTGTGATGTCCAGATTTTCTAGCTGAAGTAGGAGAAATTAGTCTTGTAAACGTTACATTGAAAAAATAAAAGAATCATGCCTCCGGAAATGGTTCAAACTCCGCACTCTCCATCAACGTAACATCCATATTATCAAAATATTCGTTTTCCAGCGTAGCATCCATTTCACCTCGTTGTGTCAATGTCAGAACGTAACTCTCTTGATACACTTCACGATCCTCGAGATCGTGCTGCGTCAGGAGTTCAGTAAGCTCGTCTTCACCCTTCCGCGGATTCTCATCTTTCCCCATGAGTATTTCGCTTTCTTCGTCAACACCCTGATTCTCCTTCTTATCCGATGCCTTTAAAGTTGAATTGGCCGCCACTTGCCGGACACTCTTGTTCTGATTTTCTTTCTTCTGTACGCCTATCTTACGAGAATCTTTGAAGTTTTTGTAACTATCCGCCAACTTGTTGATAGGTATTTCATTTCGCATGGCCATGTACAGTAAATATCGTTCTCCGCCCTCAGTAAGATATTGATTAAGTTGATGACATGTTCGCGAATCTTGACAAAGAATTAAAACCTTGACCGTATCGCTAGATTTTACTTTTGAGCGCTTTAGATCATTGGGAATTTCGACGCGGAGGATTTCAGTCAGAACTTTCCATTTCGGACAAAGTTCGGGACAGAATTCTGAAAGGAGATAAAGGAGGCCTGTAATTGACCATTCGACAGCAGATTTTGATTTTGAATTACCTTGCTTTTCGTTGAAAACACGATCTTTTGCAGACTTGAATAAATTCTCAGCCGCGTCTAAGAGAATCCAACCTGAGTTGTTATGAGCATACTCGGTCGTTCTGTATCGTTTGATTAAAGCGTAAGCACTCACTGCATCGCCATAAATTGTAGAGCTGAAAAAAAGGAAACGAGAATTCACTTGTTTAAAAATGTGGTTGTTCAACACCATGTTGTCTTCTCAATAATGAACGAATGATTTCAAATACAAATTATTGGATGTAGCTGAACTTGATCACTTGATCGTTCCTGCGGCAGCCGGTTCTACGCACCGGAGCGATCCGTGTTACTTGGAACAACCTTGTTACATGGCCAAGAGCTGCCACAACCTCTTCGATGCAAGAAGGAAGATCTTCGCACAATTTGACTGGCCATTTTTTCTGGAAATTGGGAGCAACACATGTCGGCGCTATTGCTCTCAATACTTCTTCAACGCGCCGGAATTAAGCTCAACCCAGGTTCAAATCCGGGGGCTTGAATCTGCTGCGTCTATAACAGAACGCTGCACCCCAACGCTACCACAGTAAGATGTACATGCTGCAACAACTGGTGTCACCTTAAAAATTGTTCCGGGCTAAAACACCACCGACAGTGGAATTCCTCCTTCACTGCGAGTCAATGTAGATTCAGAGGACTGAAAGCATCAACGTCATCGCAAACACCTAACGTACCACCACCTGTTAGTGCGAACACAAGTTCCCAGCCCTCCTCTCGACTCCAGTGAACCATATTACCAACAGAAATCCATTGCAACACAACCTGACACCTGCACCAGCTGTTGCGAATCTCAACACCGTATCAATTGTGCAACTTAACTGCAATGGGTTACAGCGAAAAATTGCAGAATTATCGGACTTCATGGATAGACACATGGGAGACGAAACTTAACCCCAATTCGTCTCTCAACTCCTATGGCAATTACACATCAAAAAAAGGATTGAGTGTATTGAATGAACTTGGCACTACCTACCTACTACCTATAATAACAGAATTTAACAGCGATGCAAGCAATAAAAAGGTGTTAAGTTCAGAGTACCTTAGGTTTCTATCCTAGGCCTTGCTTTGCATGCCATGAAATGGAACCCCATTTCTAACCAAGGCCGACCAAGAGGGGGTCCTCGAATCACACGGCGTTGATCTGTGGCAAAGGAGTGTCAGGCACTGGGTAAGTCTTTTGGGGAGTTACGCCCTATTGCCCAGAACAGAGTACGATGACGCGCAGGAGTAGTTGACGCGCTATGCCCCGCTAGGGGTTAAGGCAAAGTAGTAGTAGTAGTATCCTAGGCCCTACGCTATATCTACTGTGTATACATAACTTATGTAACACCGGCCTTCGGGCTAAATATGTTACATACAGATGACACACTCCTGCTTTACTCACATTTTGGAAAAAAACGATGCAGAAGAAATGATAAATAATGATTTGAAAGTCTACCAACAGTGGCTGCTAGGAAATAAACTTGTAATTATAATGGAAAAAGAACACAGTTTATGCTCTTCAAGCAAATAAATCAAACTGATATGGATTTAAACATCAAATTCGGCAACCAACCTATTTATAGAGTTGAAAAGTTCAAATATTTAGGTCTTGCCTTCGATGAGGAACTTACCTGGAATGATCATATTAATCAAATGAAAGTAAAACTCTGTCCAATAGTCGCATTGCTGACACGAAAAATATACTTGAATATCCAACTTAAAAACATGATTTTTTATGCTCATTTGATGCCTATTGTACGGAATCTTGATCTGGAGGCAAATCTCTGCGAGAAATATTTCAGCAATTGGAAGAATGCTCAACAAAGCTGTTAAAGCGGTTCATAATCTCGATTGGAGAACCCCTACTATCAAGTCTATCAATTAACTGGTAAATTACCACTAGAAAAATTATTGTTGTAGAGAAACTGAAAACAATTTGGAAAACTGTCAATAAGAAAAACAAGACATCCATATCCCTGATACTAAGAAAATATGTATATAATAGTCGAGCTACTGTCCCAGCAGGAAGGCACTGCGACCATAAAAGATCTGTTGAGCCATAGCCCATTAATTCAAAAGACCGACCTTTCTAATAAAGCCGCAGTAAGTCTTTAGCAGGAATCAACCTGAAGTTTGCAGTGCTGATAGCAGCCTGACCGAGGAGTGACATAATAATTCGCACAAGATGTGTTTGGTCGTTTCCACGTCCTCCAGACAGAGACGGCATTCAGTCTCGCTGGACAGACCAATCTTGTGCAGGTGATATCTGATGGCCAGATAAGTACCCCACTCGGAGTCTTAGATGGGTTCTACTCATTTGAGTAGTACCTTTGTGAATGAAGGGCATTATCAGCTCTTTTGATTGACGTAGCCCTGGAAGGTTATTCCAGGACTGATGACGGAATAGTGCAAACCAATCTATGATCCGCATTTTGACCATCATCATCATCATCGTGGCGCGACAGCCCGACGTCGGGCCTTGGCCGCCTGGATCATTGTCCTCCAATTATCTCGGTCACGTGACCGCGTCCTCCAATTTTGGGAGCCCAGCAGCTGCGCGGCGTCCACACCTACTGAACTCTCCCAACGAGATCTCGGTCGTCCTCGCAGTCTCGCTCCGTCGACTCGTTCTGCATTCATTACTCTCTTAGGCATGCGATCATCGTCCATTCTTTGTACATGCCCTGCCCATTGAAGTCGTTGTAGTTTGACGATTTTCGAGACTTGCAGCTCATCGTACATTTCATACAACTCATGGTTGTACCGGATGCGCCATCCATCTCGATCGCAAACAGCCCCGAAAATTCGCCGTAGAACCTTACGTTCAAAAGTGTCTAGCATGTTTTCGGAGGCTTGAGTTAGGGTCCATGCTTCGCAGCCATAGCATAGCACTGGTCGTATAATGGTTTTGTACACGCGGAGCTTCGTGTTTCTGTGCACATGCTTCGATTTCATTATGGGGAGAACCGAGAAAAAAGTCTTATTAGCTAACTGTATCCGTCGCTTGATTTCGTCAGTTTCGTTGGCGTCCCTTGACAGGTTGCAACCCAGGTAGATGAAGTTGTTCACGAACTCGATGTTGAGGTCCCCCACGTTGATGCTCGGTTGTGCAGGTGTCCTTGTCACCGATTGCATCATTATTTTAGTTTTACCCTCGTTAATACGTAATCCAACTTCCTTTGCAGCGGTATCGAGCGTATGCAGAAGTTCTTCTGCGTCAGCCAATCTTCGGGACATGATGTTGATGTCGTCGGCGTACGCTGCTAATTGTGTCGACTTGATGAGTAGCGTCTTGCTGTTGTCCATATTCATGGCCCGAATAACGTATTCCAGTGCTAGGTTGAAGAGCGTCGGTGCCAGTCCATCGCCCTGTTTCAAACCAGTGCGTGTTTCAAATAGATCAGTAAGTCTATTCTGGATCCTGACTTGTGAGACGGAGTTGGTCATCGTCATCTTTGTCAGTCGCACCAATTTTGCCGGTATACCAAACCGCAGCATGATGTTGTACAGTACTCCACGATCGATACTGTCGTATGCCTGCTTGAAGTCGACAAAGATTTGGTATACGTTTACGTTGTATTCCCAGCACCTCTGGAGTATCAGTTTGACTGAGAAGAGCTGATCGGTTGTGGAGCGACCAGGTCTGAAACCGCTTTGATATTCGCCAATGACTCGTTCTGCGTACGGTTTTATTCTATTTTCCAGAATTTTCGTCAAAATTTTATAGGACGTACAAACTAGTGATATGCCCCTGTAATTCTCACACCGCAGTTTATCTCCCTTTTTATGAATTGGACAGATGATGCTTCTGCGCCAATCGTCTGGGATCTCCTCGTTCTCCCATATTCGCAGGAGTAATTGATGTATGGCATCAACTAGACTCGTTCCACCGAATCTTAGCAGTTCAGCTGGAATCTCGTCAGCGCCCGGCGCTTTATTTCGTTTTAGTGACCGCAACGCGAGATCAACTTCCTCTACTGTCGGGGGTTGAATGGGTGGACCTAGATCAACAATATCGTCGAGAGCTTCCTGTGTGGGGATGTTAGATGGTCGGTTTAGAAGCTCTTCAAAATAAGAGGCCCATCGTTTGTTAATACCATCGGTGTCGCTGATGATGTTTCCATCCTTGTCCTTACAAAGGCTAGTCCTGGGTTGGTAGCCGTTCTTAATTGTATTTACTAGTTTGTACGCTTGTCTGGTGTTCCTATTAGCTAAGTTTTCGTTTATGTTCAGCAACTGCTCGTCAAAGTATTTACGTTTCTTACGCCTAATTATTCTATTCGATATTCGCCGTAGCTCGTCATATTTTTCTCTTCTGGCTCTGGTTCCTCGTTGAATCCATTGTCTGTAGGCCTCGTTTTTCGCGTCAAGTGAATTTTTGCATTCTTCGTCGAACCAGTCATTTCGCGCTCGCCGGGCTTTATATCCCACGACCTTCTCTGCGACATCCTTGATGGTACCCTTGAGTTCTTCCCAGAACCCATGGACGTCTGTGTTGCTGATGTTGTGTAGCATAGGTGATAGTTTTTCCTCAAGGGCGGTAGTATACGCCACCGCTGTAGCATCACTCAAGAGCTTATCAACCGCAAAGATTTTGGGAGGGCTGATTCTAGACTGGTGCACTGAGGAAATTCTACATCTGTAGGTCGTCTTCACCAAGTGATGATCTGAGTCGCAGTTTGCTCCTCGATAGGAGCGGACATCCATGACACTAGACGCCCATCTCCTGCAAATGAGGACGTGGTCAATTTGGTTGACGGTATGTGCGTCTGGAGACTTCCAGGTCTGCTTGTGAATGCGTCGATGCGGGAAACACGTAGAGCTTACGACTAGATTCCTGCTGCAGGCGAAGTCGATAAGTCGCTGGCCGTTATCGTTACATTCTTCATGGAGGCTGTGGCCTCCAGAGGTCCCCCGATGCCAACTTTCATTCCCGACTTTCGCGTTAAAGTCTCCCAGCAGCAATTTGACGTCGTTTGTTGGAAGTGAGTCGAAGAAAGTTTCAAGGCGGGCGTAGAACTCGTCTTTTACTGCGTCTTCTTTAACTTCAGTGGGGGCATGCACATTGATGAGCCAGAGATTGAAGAATCGAGTCTTGATGCGAATCGCACACAGCCGTTCATTTATGGGTTTGAAGTCAGTAATATGCGGTTTGAGGTGATTGTTCACTATAAATGCTACTCCAAACTCCTTGCGGCCCGATGGTTTGCCACTTGTAAAAATTGTGTGCGATTTCTTGTCATTAATCTCGCTGCCAAGCCAATTTGTTGCCTGGACTGCAGTAATGCTCAGTTTGTACTTTTCGACCTGTTGAAGGAGGGCCTTCTCGGCCCCCGGTTTGTTCAGGGAGCGTACATTCCAGGATCCGAAAGAATAATCCTTTATTCGTTTGCGTGGTCGTCGTTGTTGATCCGTCCAATCCGAGGCTTTTGTTCCAGGTTTCTTGACATGGAGTGGTTTTTACAAGGACGAGTTGTCAGCACGTCGCTTAACCCCATTCAGGGGATGGCCTCGGAGATAGCTGCTTCAGATGGTTTAATAAACGTGCTGGGGCCCACACAACTATGTAGCAGGTCCAACTACGCAAGTCATTCCATCCTACTAGACCTGAGACGCTTAGGTGTTCGTCAGCCATTCAGGCTACAGCTATCTGCCTTTTCCAAACTGTCTTATCGCTAAGACATTGGCCGTCAGCGAATTGATACACTGCCGTTACCAGGGGGCGCCCACGCGGAGGACTATGGAAAAGGTCTTTGCCCCATTTTGACCAAGGCCAGCCCAAAGCCTCAGTAAGGCTCAGGTCCATGAAAACGACTGAATGATCCTTGTCTAGCAAGTTCATCCGCAGCCTCGTTCCCTTCATAGCCCCGGTGGCCGGGCACCCAACACAAGAATGCTCGGGTTTTGGTTGCCAACAGTTGAAGGAGTTCGTAACACTCCTTCACCAGTTTCGAAGAGACCTTATATGAGGAGAGCGCTTTTATAGCTGCTTGGCTGTCTGAGTAGATAGTAATGTGGGCGGCGCGAAGTCCAGTTTCCAAGATTACCCTGGCGCAGACCTCAATGGCGTGGATCTCAGCTTGGAAAACGCTGTGCTGCGACCAGTGTACCTTTTAACACATCTAGGGTCTGAAAAGGGTGCGCCATTTACCCATTCAGAGCGGTCAGGGATGAGGGCTGAAAATTGTCTGCCGAAGCAAACCTCCGTGATCATGTAATCTAAACTCAAGCAAATCTGCACGTCAGGAATTTGATTCAGAATGCTCCTGTGACCGGTTTCTTCACTACGCACGTTGGAAGTAAAACGAAGTCTAAGAGCATTTAGAGCTGCTGATTCTTGAATGAATACATGCAACGGAGTAAGTCCAATAATCGCCTCCAGGGCTGGCGTAGGACAAGTGCGCATAGCTCCAGTGATGCCAAGGCAGGCAAGGAGTTGAAGCTTATTGCACTTCAATAAGACAGAAGATTGCTGAGTTTTCGGCCACCACACAAGCGCTGCGTAGGTCACCATGGGCTGCACCAGCATGGTATATAACCACTCAACTATCTTTGGGGTGAGCCCCCATGTCCGTCCGAAGAGACATCTGCAAGCCCACATTGTGCATGTGGCTTTGCTAAGTACATTATATATGTTAGTATTCCAGGTGAGTTTCGAGTCTAGAATTACCCCAAGACATTCAACTTCAGTGGAATAATCTAAGGTCGTGCCGCCTAACGAAAGTGGATCTCATGTTATATTTCGTTTTCGCGTGAACGGCACAACGACAGTTTTTTGTGGGTTTACATGTAAGCCCATAGCAACACACCAGTGTATAACTTTGTCAAGGGCCGACCTCATCACCTCCGTGGTGGTAGATTCGAATTTGCCCCTGACTATGATAGTCAAATCATTCGCGTACCCGATAGAAAGATAACCGCGCTCATTAAGCATGGAAATCAGCTCGTCTACGACAAGGGACCACAAAATGGGCGACAGAACGCCAACCCTTTACGGCATTCTCTGACACTAGAGAAGTTCACAGCTACAACACTAGAAATGTTAGGAACAACAGAACACCATCTGCTTATACAAACAGAATATTGAGAGATCCCTAATCGGATCGTCAATAATGATCTTCAATGCTATGCCGCAAGAAATTCGTTCTCTAATATCTTACGAATCACTGAAGCGAAAAATTAAAAAAAAAACATTTACAACTCAATGACATCTCTTTAATGTAATCTGATAACACCACGAAAATTGCATTTACCAACAAGCGTTAGTTACCGTGTTGCCGCGTTAATTAATAAAATTAATTTATGAATTCAAATATCTTTTTTGCATTCCCTTAATACCAGTGATTGTGCACTGTCGGGGATGCGAAACGAGTTTGATTATTTCATTCTTAAATTTTTGTGTTGCAATGTTCTTGTAAATGTCAGTTACTTTGGCGCCTATACTAACTCCCATCCTAAATAAGATGTGTCTCTTCTCCTTCAACTCATTGGGAAATGATGAAAAAGCTTTCTAATTAAGACTGACTTTTATTTTACAAGGATGGATCAGAATTTTCTTTGGCGCTATCTTGCATGCGCCAAAGAAAATTCTGATCCATCCTTGTAAAAAAAACAACTGTTATAATCATAGAGATTCGGGTTCTAGATCATAAGGGATGCTGACAGCCGAACTAACCCGACTTTATATCGAAGATTCAAGGGCGCTGGAAGGGCTACACCGGAAGAAAAGTACTGGAGCTAACCCTTCCGGGATCTGAGGATAGGCCGACAGTTAACAGAGACCGATCGAGCTGAAGGATCGGGTGACAAATGATGATTAACCGCACTTCGTTATATTACACTGGAAGACACCACCATGTACCAACTAACGAAGCAGAAAGGCCGAATTACACATACAGAAAATTAGGAGGAGATACAGGCAAATGACCAACCGACAATTCGTGATAGGTTACGACAAGAAAAAATTAATGGTTTCACTGTTGCTAACGGAATACTATTCGAGTTTGCTACGATCCTTTGTGTATGTGAGAAAGAAGTGACCATGTCGAACAACAATCACATAAAGCACGATAGCTTCCGCTCAGATTCCTGTGTGCTGCTAGGAATGATTTGAAGAACGAATGAGCCCGAGAGCCAACTAAACCTAACCTGCACCTAAATCAAGGACGGACCCCTTGTACGTTTCTGCGGCAGCCGGCATTTAGTCATTTAAGCATCAGACCTTCACAAAGTTCTGTTCGAGGGCACTTCAAATGAGCAGCTTTCCAGGCTATGTGAGCGTTGTTATCAAGAAATCCAATTAACCCCTTGTAGTGCATAGCGCGTAAACAACTCCTAACAGCTTTTGTTGACGTTGTTAGATGTTGCATGTTGCTGGCATGCATATCCTGTTCACTTAGTTACCTTCTACGACAAACCGAAAAAGGCTATGACTTATTCTTAGGCTGCACACTACAGGAGGAAAGCAATCAGATCATTATCGCAACAGCCCAACGCGACGTCGGGCTGTGGTCACCTGGATCGTTGTCCTCCAATTATCTCAGTAATGTGACCGCGTCCTTCAATCTAAGCCCAGTAGTTACTCGGCGTCAGCATATACTGAGCTCTCCCAACGAGCTCTCGGGCTTCCTCGCAGTCTCGCTCCGCCGACTAATCGTCCGTTCATTACTTGTTTAGGCATGCGAACATCGTTTATTCGTTGTACATACACTGCCCATTGAAGACGATGTAGTTTGATGATCTTCGAAACTTCCAGTTCGTCGTACAGTGCATACAACTCATCGTTGTACCGGATACGCCATCCATCTCGGTGGTTAACTACTCCGAAAATTCGCCGAATGACTTTCCGTTCGAATGTGTTTAGCATGTTTTCGAAGGCTTGGGTTAGGGTCCAGGTTTCGGAGCCATAGCATAGTACTGGTCGTATGATGGTTTTTTATACGCGGAGCTTCGTATTTCTGTGCACATTATTCAATTTCATTTTGGGGAGGACCGAGAAGAAAGTCTTATTTGCTAGCTATATCCGTCGCTTGATTTATGGCATTCAGATTCGCTAGACCCAATTTCGTCTGATATTTGACCAGGTGATGTACGCCACTAGAAGTCATAGATGAGTTCTACTCATGTGACTAGTACCCTTATATTTAAAGGGCATTATCAGCTCTATTCGATTGACACAGCCCTGCACTGATCCCATAATAATGCAAACCAATCTCCGATCCGCGATTTGGTCGCGGCCAGTCCCAAGCCACAGTAACGCTCTGGTTCATGAAAGCGGTTGGATAATCCTTGTCTAGCAAGCTCATACGCAGTCTCGTTTCTTAGCCAGCCTTTAAATAGATAATACCACTCTTACCACATACTTACATCATCAAATTCCGCAACACTTTCAAATCGGACACAATCAATTTGGTCTGCGAATTCAACTGATGCCATATACAGTCCAGCTGTGCTTGTAAAATTTTATGAAATTTTTTCGTAACACAATTCTCCACCGTGATCTCGGACAAATCAAGCGATCGGTTTATCCGCTTCAACTCCTTCACCAGATAGTTCATGATGTCGAGAATTTGAGTTTGAATCTTAGTCATGTGCGTAGTCATCGGAACGTGCAACTCCACCGTTTGCGATTCATGCGGTTTCAGGGAGGCTTTTATGGTCGCATGAAACCGTGGCCAAATGAATAACTCTTTCACAAAAATATTCCGCATTGTTCGCTCCACGTGACTGTAGCCAATCGTAAATGCCTCAGCACTGCTGGAGAATCCCTTGATGAAGCCCGTCTTGTTTATCTGACGGAAAAGACGCAAAGCGAATGCCTCCTGACACGATTCGACGATGGTGTGCGCTCGCAGGACTATTATACCGGTGATCAATTCTATGGGAATTCGTTTCTTCAGAAGGTCCACCACTAAAATTCTGGTGGATATAAATTGAATGCCACCCTCGAGGTAGACACGTTCCCTGTGGCGAATGAATGGGAAAACTTTTAAGAGTTAGTCAGAAGAAGCTATCGACTTATTACCTCTCATTTGAAGTTGCCGCCACTTCGTGTACATATCTGGGATCCAGTTGGGGTTTGTAGTAGTTCTCTTCCCAGTCAGAACTGTTGATGACAAGGATTAGATTGCCGGCATCTGAGTAGACTTTAAGCAGGCTGATGAGGACACGATCGTAGGAAATTCCTCTGCAAAGGAGTAGTGAAGTGCTATCTACACATGATTCATAATTGGATTTTGTACTTACCGAGCTGTGATCAGAAGACCATCATTGTGGACAAGATCCAGGAACATTTGCCTCTCGTAGTCGAGAAGACCGACTCCCGATTTATCGAGGAATTCTTCGGCAGTTGCGGCATTAGTTAAAGTGGCATCCTCGTCTTCATTGAAAGCGGCCTTGCTGCTTTCGCCGTCTGTGCACGGTGGAGATTTGATCGCCTTCTCTTCCGTCGACTCCAATTTCGTGGATATATCGTCAGATTCCATTTTAATTCACTTAAGCACTAGAAAAACTCCATTTAACAATCTATTGCAACCACAACCATTCATCAGCTGTTCTCGACATTTGCACAACAACAGTCGCCTCCGACAAAATCAAACTCCAGACTGTTATACGACCATACCGGCTTGTAAACTGTTCTACTGTCATGCACCACGTGCGTCTAGTGTTTACGTTTGGTACGTGACTGTCCGCAGGATTCGATTGCCGCGGTGATTTCGTGGTATTTTCGTCGCAAAAACTCGCTGAAATTGAAAATGTCGAACGAGGAAAACGTCTCGGCATTTGCAGCTTATATGCAAAGCAACAAAAAGAAACGTGCAAAGAAGCAGAAACCAAAGAAAATTCCTAGTCCGGCGTCTAAACAAAATGGAAGCGTGTCCACTGCCATCAGCAGTACTCCTCCGAAGCAACCGGCCCAAGAACTTCCAGCTAAGGTAGCGAAGAAGAAGGCAAAGAAACAAAAGCAGAAAAAGATTTCTATTGTGGAAAAAATAAAGAAGCTACCGGCATCTGAAACCACCACTGAGGACACTCCACCGAAAGCAACCGAGAAGAGGAAGAATATCAACGGGCAAGGATCTGAACAAAAGCCGCCACCGAAGAAAAACAAGCGCGAAAGGAAGATTGAGCCGGAAGTGGATGAAACTGACGATGACCGAGAAGAGTCTGTAGAAAAAAGCCAGCAAGTTAATATTAGCGTATCTAACAAGGCCGAGCAAGAGGATCCGCCTACGAACGATAGTGTCGAAGATGCAAAGGAAGTCTTCAGTTGGCTCATCTCGCCCGTTGAATTCGACGACTTTTTTGCCAAGTACTGGGAGAAGAAACCGTGTCTAGTACAACGCAATGATTCCTCGTATTTTTCGAAGCTGATTTCGTGCAGTGCGATCGATCAGATGCTGCTCAATAATCACGTTGAATTTACGAAGAATGTCGATATAACTTCGTATACCAATGGTGAGTGAAATATACTATTTTTACCCCTTTTTAATCATAACCCAATTTTTTCATTATCCACCCTATACTAATTGCCTTAACGCCTCCAGTGGAGCGTGGGTTCGTCAAAATCTCTAGCATGTACCTTTTTGACGTTTCGATAGCATAGCATAGCATATAATTTTCAGTTGCTAGCATACACCTCCCACACGTACGCTTTGGAAAGCTGCGGGAGCTCTAGTGGTGCCCACAAGTAATTATTTTTTTTTAACGCGCCGGGTAAATGAATCCCTGATATCTTGATTCAAACGTCGTAGGGTGGCGACCGAGATCTCACGGATACCATGCCCGCCAATTATTCATCTTATGGAATTGGAAAGGTTAATATCATCCAGCAAGGAATAACATCATTGAACACAATTTCAAACGGTCGTCCGTTACCCAATTCTCGACCGCTATGATCACTCCCGACGAGAACAAATCAACAAAGTTGATCGGACTAGCGGGGATGTGGCGGCTCAGTTTCGGTGTGAAGAAATGAAGAGTATGGCTGTCCAACCTTGTTTGTGATTGCACCACAGTGTTGTTTATATAACGTGAAGACAAAAATCTTCAAAAGATTACCTACAATCCGTGTACCGTCGGCATACGAAATGTTTAACGACTGAAAACCTCACCCTACCCTTCTCACCCGGGGTGGTATCCGCTAAGTTGACCTTCCGATATTGTATACGCACCCACTGCGCCCTGTGGTTGCCTCCATTATTTTAATAACAAGTGATTTTACTTCACAATTAACATTTTTTAAATTTTTTTTTTACTTTCATGATTCAGGAGTCCGTGAGACCCTTAACCCCGAGGGACGCGCAATGCCCTCTGTAATTTGGAGCCACTATGAGGATGGTTGTAGCATTCGTCTCTTAAATCCCCAAACGTTCATGCATTCGGTTTATACAATGAATGCAACACTGCAAGACTACTTCCATTGCATGGTTGGAACAAACGTTTATTTGACGCCACCGAACAGTCAAGGATTTGCGCCCCACTATGACGATATCGAAGCATTTGTTCTACAAATTGAAGGACAGAAACGATGGAAACTGTATAATCCGAGGTAAGATGCTAAGAATTACATTACATATTGTTAAAAATTCCTTTCAAATGCAAGCTTCTTCAGAAGAAATTCGGACTCAAATTTACTTGAATTAATATTCTACAATGCATACAGTTTTCAATGGTTACGCTATAAATTAGATCGTCACGACGCACGTTAGTGCACTTTTCTATGGCGACTTTCCTAACAGCGGCTGGGCGATTGGACAAAACACGTAGAATTAAATGCATATCTTTCCATGAGCGATTGTTTGCAACTACGAACCGGAAAGGTCGGCGAAAATCGAAAACCGCAACCATTGACTAGCGCAACAGCTACCATCAGTTGTAAGCGGTTAAGCTAGAACCAAGCAGTCGTGTCCTCCGTTAACATGAAAATCGGCAAAAGTTTTTCGTATTTCGGAACACAACCGCCAACAGTCAGCTAAGAAAACCGCTAGTGGAAGATACTAACATACTACTCAATTGCCCTAACCCCTTTTGGGGCGCGTCAACTGTTCCATGCGGCCCAGTTGGCGTTTCGTTGGCATAAATTGGTTTCGGAGAATGCAGTTGCCAGCATGCACCTCCTGCACATCCATGACCACGAACGTCGTCGTGGACGGGATTCGAACCCGAAACGCCGGTAGTCAAACATGAGACTTATGCCTCAACATACTGCGCTACCGGTCGCCCCAAAATATCATACTAACAGTCAAACTGTATGTACATGGAAAACGGCAATTATGTCGTATCGTCGCGCGCAAAGCCGACATAAAATAATTATCATAATCATCTTTTCTATTTCTTTCAAATCTTTACATTCATTCTTAGTTTTTTGTTTCCACAGAAGCAAAGACGAAACGCTAGCTCGTTTCTCATCCAAAAATTTCGCACAAGACGAAATCGGTGAACCGATCCTGGACAAAGTACTGCGACCCGGTGACGTACTATACTTTCCTCGCGGCACTATTCATCAAGCCTGCACCCAACCTGGCCATCATTCACTTCACGTCACCCTAAGTCTGTATCAAAAACATTCCTATGCAGATCTGTTTGAAATTCTACTGCCAAGAATGATATCGCGTGCCATTGAAAGCGAAGTTGATCTTCGACGTGGATTGCCGTTGGACATTTGGCAAAACTTGGGTAAAGCATTTAAGGGCGACGAAGAATTCACCCCCGACCGCGATGTTATCCTTAGAAAATGTGAAAATCTAATGCAAAAGGTTTTGCGTCATGCAGATCTGGATGAAGCTGTTGATTTGATGGCCAAACGATTTCAACATGACGCTCTCCCGCCAGCACTGACGGCTGCCGAAAAGGCTCGCACCATATTTGGGGCGAAAACAACAGTTGATAAAAGCGGGCAGGTTCAATACGGCTATGAAATAACACTGGACACACATGTTCGTCTGATACGAGCGAATGTGCTTCGTGTTGTCGAAGAAGAGGATGCGGTTCGTCTTTACTATTATGTGGACAATTCCAAGGAGTATCATGAGTACGAACCGAATTTCATCGAAATTGAACCAGAAAGTATAGAAATTGTTAAACAGTTGATTAAGGAGTACCCGGACTATATTTGCACAAGCGTGTTGGAAGCGGAGACTGACGATGTGAAATTGTCGGTAGTGCAAGGATTATACGAGCGCGGATTACTGATGGTGGACGAGCCAATGAATTGATAAAATGTAAATTTTTTTTATTTGTAATTTTTGTGAAGTTTGAAACTTTAAAAGTTACATACATATTTGAATAAAAGTATTGCTTGTTGTTGTAAATACAAATGGTAAACGAGTTGTGTTTAAAATTTTGATAATCGACTATCGTTGTAAATAAGTATTATGATAAATATATAATCTGTATCGTCCGATGTTTGTAGTTGTGATTGAGATAAGTGAGAAAACGTAGCTTTTCCCCAAACTACAAGATTTATTTTGTGTATTATATCTACATGTATTTCGGGAGCAACTTACTCCCTTCCTCAGTATACAAGCTACTAAACCTAATGGCAAAATTACAGAACAATTTAAGAATCTTAACATTAACGTTGCAGGTAGTCGAGAGCCATAAAAAGTATACCTGTGTCCTAAAAAGTGAGGGGCCATATGTCACCAGTTTAGGGTCCTTTACTACCTGCTTTTCTACATCTATTCGCGGCGAGTTTAATTAGTTTCGAAGTGCAATTTCCTTGGTCCGTGTTTAATAATTCCTCCGGATTTTCGCGCATGATTTCGAGGCTTTCCCATTGATCCAGGGTGTACGGCTTGTTGATGTGTCGAAGTATTTCCAAGTTTTCGCGGGTAACGGTATGTCCTTTTTCAATGATGTGCGCGGCGACTGACGATCGAATTGTTCGGTTCGGATTTCGTTTGGAGTTTTCGGCTTCTCGGATGTGTTCGTTGAATCTAGTCGTGACTATTCGCTTCGTTTGCCCGATGTAACATTTGCTGCAGTCATTGCAATGGATCCGGTATATCCCGCTTTTCTCGTCGAAATTCAACGGGTCTTTCGCGCTGCCCAGTAATGTCCTGAGGGATGCATTTCTGCTCGACCCCACTACCTGTAAATTAAAAGAAACCAAAAATTTTTTAATTTTTCCTCCTGATCAACTTCTCGATGTCGTGAGCATTATACCCGTTCTTTAAGGCAGTATCCAATATGAAATCGCGCTCTTTCGCGTATCCCGCTTCGGTTAAAGGGTATTTGACCAGTCGGTGGACCATGCTGTTGTATGCCGCCATTTTTTGTGAGAATGTGTGGCAAGAGGTAGATGGTATCGTTCGCTGGGTAGCCGTAGGTTTTCGGTAAATCTCGAACTCCAGTTTTCCGTTGTTATTAAGGATCATCAAGTCCAGGAATGGAATTGCTCCATTTTGTTCCATCTCAGTCGTAAACGTGATTCTGGGGTGAATCTTGTTTATGCTCGAGAGGACCTGGTCTATTTGATCCCCTCTAACGACGGCAAACACGTCGTCAACATACCTATACCATACTCTAGGCATTATTCCCCTTGCCTCAATATCTTCCTCGATTGATGTCATGAACATTTCCGTTAGTAGTGGTGAAAGCGGGTTGCCCATCGCTACTCCCGAAGTGGTCTTGTAGTACTTATCCCGGGACGTGAAGTAGTTCTCATTCGTACAAAGCCGTGCAAGCTTTGTATAAATTTTAACTTTCTTCTTCCATTCCGGGGCAGTACCAAGATTGTTCAGCCATCGTTCGAATTGGTAGATAGCTTGATTTACCGGCGTGTTGGGGAACAATGCCTTTACGTCAAACGACACCATCACCTCCCCCTCATCAATTCTATCGATTGTTTGGAGTTTCGCGATAAGCTCCTGTGAGTTCTTCACTGCGTACTTGCTGCGAATCCCTCCCAGGGCCTTGCACTCACTCACTAGCCACTTCGCGATGTTATAGGTTGGTGAGTTTGAGTCGGCAATAATTTCCCTCATCTCTTCACCTTCCTTGTGAATTTTTGGCTGGCATCTAATCCTGGGCAAGGACGGGTTTGGCATGCGCAGTCGTGTGATACCCTCAAAAACAGCACTAGCTGTATTAGTATTATTTAGCGATATTTTTATAACCTGTTTCCATTTTGCATACCAACAAAGCAAAGAATGTATGCAAATTCAACTGCAATGACCAGCAATTTCCTCTCAGCGTCCCTGAACATTCCAAAAAACAACCTGCGGTTTGGTACCCTACTTTTTAATAAAAGAAATAATAGGGAATTCATTCCATGAGAAAGACAAGATTATTTTAATTTCGTTCGTATATTTTATTGAAAGATTAACTGGAAGTTAGCAATTCAGCTACATATAAATACTTTTTCCCTGTCGACCTCCTGAAAAAGTACACGGCGGGAAAAAGTTCACATTTTAACTAGTATTTAAACATGTAGCCAACATAGGTATGGAAAGCGCATTCTCATTTTTTACTACAATATGACTCGCACCCATGTCGTATCACACTGCGTGTATAAGCAATTTTTCCCAACAAACTGGTATCCCTTCTCGGCCTGATGGCCAAGATCAAAATGTAGTATGTGCTGATTTTTGGGAAATGACGGAGTGCTAGGGGCTCATTAGATGACGATTGGGCCATCTAATGATTGAACCAACCAGAGCTTATCGCTAGACGAAGAAGCTGACCCACATCCGCACTAGATAAGGCTCCCAGGTGAGCATCAAAATAGGACCCCAAAAGGATCAGTCAACCTGTTTTGGATACTGGCCTGTTAGCCGGAGTTGGTCATTGTCATCTTTGTTAGTCGCACTAGTTTTGCTGGTATACCCAATTGCAGCATGTTGTTGTACAGTACACCACGATCGATAGTGTCGTATGCTTGCTTCAAGTCGACAAAGATTTGATAAACGTCAACGTTGCATTCTCAGCGCTTTTACAAGATTAGCTTACCCGTAAAAAGCTGATTGGTTGTGGAGCGACCAGGTCTGAAACCGCCTTGATATTCGCCAATGATTCGTTCAGCGGTTTTATTCTATTCTCCAGAATTTCCATCAGTACTTTGTAGGACGTACAGACTAGTGAGATGCCTCTGTAATTTTCACACCGCCATTTATCTCCCTTTTTGTTGATGGGACAGATGATGCTCCTGCACCAATCGTCTGGGATCACATCGTCCTCCCAGATTCGCAGAAGTAGTTGGTGTATGGCATTAATAGACCCGTTCCACTGCATTTTAGCAGCTCAGCTGGAATCTCGTTTGCACCTGGGGCTTTATTTGGTGTGTGTGGCCGCAAGGCGAAATCAACTTCGTCTATTGTCGGCTTTAGTTGCACGTTGGACATATTGTCTGTAGGCTTCGTTCTTTGCGTCGAGTGATTTTCTGCATTCGTCGTCAAACCAGCCATTTCGCACTCGACGGGCTTTGTATCCCACGACCTTCTTTGCGACTTCCTTGATGGTACCTTCAAGTTCTTCCCAGAAACCGTATACACCTGTGTTGCTGATGTTTCGCAAATGAGGACGTGGTCAATTTGGTTGGCGGTACTTGCGTCTGGAGATTTCTAAGCCTGTTTGTGAATACTTCGATGTGGAAAACATGTGGAGCTTACGATAAGATTCTTACTGCAGGCGAAGTCGATTAATCGTTGACTGTTATCATTGCATTCCTCATGGATGTTATGTCCTTCAGTGATTCCCCGATGTCAACTTTCGGATTAAAATCTCCCAGCAGTACTTTGACGTCGTTTGTTGGAAGTGAATCGAACAGTGTCTCTGGGCGGGCATAAAATTCGTCCTTCACTGCATCTTCGTTAACTTCATTGGGGGCCTGCACGTTGAGGTTGAAAAAACGAGTCTTAATGCGAATCGCACACAAACTTTCATCAATAGGCTTGAAGTTAATAACGTGCGGCTTGGAGCTGCTTGCTCACTATGAATGCAACTCCAAACTCCTAGTACCCGATGGTTTGCCGCTTTTGTTGTTCAGGGAGCGTACATTCCAGGATCCGATAATAATTATTATTATGATTTCACAATTTATAATATTCAGTAGTATAAAACTTATGCATTTGCTTCGTGTTTGGTTGTGAGATATGAAACTCTCCATGAAGAAAATCCTGTGCACGGCCCTGGACAAGAAGATGGCTAACTCGAAATTGATTACTTTTTGCTCTTTACTATGTTATTTCTTCACACTTGGCTGAGAAACGCATCCAAAAGATCTAGTTTACGTTGCGCATTTTGATATTCGATGTCCAGACGTAACCACCCCGTCGATACACCGAGCAGTGTCCTCAATACGCCAAATAATACCGAAGACATGCAGATATTTTAAAAAATATAAATTATTTATTTTCAATTATATTGAATACACTTTGTTATCATTGCAATTTATGATTAAATAACAAAAACATCTTACGACTTACTCTTGTAATAGACGTTATATACGAGTATATGAAATAAACCATTTATCTTCGACAAGTATTTTTTTTTCTCTTTGTGTATATCTATATATGTATTTACAGTGCTGGAAAAAAGTTGGTCAAACTACTTTATTCCCTTTTCTCGCGAAAATTCTTCAAAGTGGTTAGAGTTACGGTGTTTTATTGGCTCAGGTTATAGCAAATTATGTGCATCCTGTCTAGAAATAGTGAAAAGTTTTGAAAGAAGTTCACTTAGTTGATTGTTAATTGCCTTGATCCGTCCAGGGGCATGGGCGCGTCAACATCTCTAGCATTTCTATGCATTGTTGTCGTTTCGATAGCATATCTACTTTTCGGAAGTGCAGTTGCTAACATGCACCTCCTATCCGCGCCGTCTTTATACTGACAGGCTCGGAGCACTGTGAGAGTTCTACTAGTACTCACAGGCAGTTTTTGATCGTGCCGAGATTTGAACTCCGAGCTCTAGATTAGTATCGTAGAGCGGTGACGGGACGACCACCGAGTTCGAAAAGTTAGTGCGATAAATAAAAGCAATATTTTGGGTTTGGCGCGAGGCAATCGAACTATTTGTCTGGATGTTCCTCAGTGTAATGTGCAATAGTACTCGAAAAAGTTTCGGGAAATGGGCTCCGTCGAGCGTAAGAAAGGCTCTAAACGATCAGGAAAAAATAGCCCATTTGCAGATCGCTCCTTACCGTTACAAAGCCATCCGAACTGCTGACTTAATAAACGACCGAGTCGTAGCAACGTGTAGTAAATCAAGTTTGTTGAGGAAAAAGCTTGTAAAAACTGGCTTACGTGCGTTGGAACCAGTCCATAAGCCAGACTTTCCGTTAAAAAATCAGGTAAAATGTTTGAAATGGGCCCAGGAGCATGTAATATGAAATCAGATTTAAAACCTTGCCATCTTTTTTTAAGTGTCCATATTTAAGCAACTGAAATGAAAATGAAATGAAATGTTGGCGGCTGACGAATCTGCCTGCGGCGGAAACCTCGAGAAACGCTCAGCGGTGAACGCCTTCGAAGATTCCCTCCAAAATATGAAGTCGGGCTGTCGCGCCATGATGATGAAGGTGTGGGGATTTTTTCCGGTTACGAAGGTGGTGGAATATGCTTTCCCCTTTCCTTTCAAAAGTAGCAGCAGCAGTTTACTTGCAAATACTGGAAAATAAATTGGAACCTTGTGCGTTAGGCATTCACAGCCATTAGCTTCCCTCAAAATTTCCACCAGGCACAAAATCTTCCGCCGCCAACATGTTACTTAAGTTTCAACTATCCCGGAATTATTGCAGTGTTCTCCATCTTCCAAATCTATGTGATGTGCTCCTGAGACCATTTCAAATGTTTTAGCCCAATGTTTTAACGGAAAGTCTGGCTTACCGACTGGCTTCCACGTACGTAAGCCAGATTTCGCAAGCCTTCTTCTTATCAAACTTGTTGAGTTACCCGTTGCTAAAACAAGATCGTTCCCAAGGCCAAATGAAGATTTGAATTAGTTCGGATGGCTTTGTAACGGTAAAAATGGGGCAACTGGGGTCATTTTTTTCTTGATCGTCCAAAGCCTTTCTTCCGCTCGGTGGCGCCTATTCCCCGGAGCTTCTTCGAGTACCATTTCACAGAACACTGCGCAACATCCATTCTTTCACTTATTTTATAAATATTTAGATTTTCTCCCACCAAAATCAAAATATTGCTTTTGTTTTCCGCACTAACTTTTTCCTGTTTTTCGCCCAAACTGCCGTTTTTTGCTTGTTACGCTATTATCGCCAAATGAGTGAGCTTCTTTCAAAACTTTCCACTATTTCTATTCACTATTTCATACTTTGTTATAACCTGAGCCAATAAAACACCTTCACTCTAACTACTTCGAAGAACTTTTACGAAAAAGGGGATAAAATAGTTTAGGCAAATTTTCTTTCCAGCACTGTATGTATTTTGTAACTGGACTTTTGCATAATTTACATTGTTCACTCTCTTTTTCTGCAATAAATTAGGCATATACAATCAAGAGCAAAACATACTGTTATCCCTCCGAAATAAATCCTTGATTCCACATTAAACGTCTCAATATTCTTTTCGAATGATAAACTGTGAAAATCATATTTTCTCATTGACACTATCTATTTCTAACAAATATCTCTTAAATCTTGATTTTGTGTAACAATAATGTTAACTTCACAACAAGTGACAAACACGTGTGAACAGAGCATAATATTCAATAGTATCTCATTTGTAACAAGTAAAAGATAAATGTGTGATATCTTTAAAATTAATTTGAGGTCACTGCTATCTTAAATGTTTAGGGAAAACAGGGAGGGGAAATGGATTAAAATCAGTGGTCACAACAAACGGCAAGTACGTATCATTAGCGACTGGGTATGTATAATTAACGGGTGTGTGAATTTCTGTCATCATTGAACGTTATACGTATCTATGTAACACTGAAATTGTCTTTTGCATTTTTGTTTCCTTTGAAATTTAATTTCGCTTACATCTTAGATCTATAGACAATAAAAGCCTTTAATGCGTTTCCGATATTATTCATTTTATCCGGGCGGGGCTGGGAAATGTAGCAACATAAAAAGCATTTTTGTTTTCCAACGGGGAAGTAATAAATATATTCTCTATACTTGATCCAAACCAACCATTTTTGGATCGTTTACTCATGTCGAATACCGCAAATTGAGAGGAAGGTACTAAAGTTATGCAGACTACAGGCTGGCAAGACAGTGTACACGACATTTGCCACGGGACTGCTTTTCAACTTGAAGTCATTCAGTGTGTCAAGTAGTAGCTGTACGGATGGAGTGCATGACACCTGATAGAATATTTTCATATGTATCGCGGGCGGTGGAACGAGGGATGGTGATCGTTGGACAATTTCACAACTACTATCCACTGACTGTTGTCGATCGTAGGGTTTGCGCGGATAATCTTTCAATAGTTTGCCTAGAATGTAGATTAGTACTTCGTCTAGATTTTCCGCGCTTATGTTTTGAGCCAGTTGCTTGTGATGATGGAGCGTGTCATCGGATAGTTGAGATAGTTGCGTTGTCGATGTCGCCAGTCCTGTGATGAAAACAAAAAATACATTCATTGCGGAGACAGCCACGATATAATAAGCTTCTCATCTACCTGTTGAAACGTAACAAACAATAGCTGCACAATTGTTCTCATAGTTCCATCGTCTTCTTATCGAAATTGTATAGTCGCTCACCGAGCAGCCAGTCTCTTCGTCTAAAACAAAGTCGGAAAGAATTTAATGATCCTGTACAATTCAAATGCTTTAAAAACTCACAATCGAAACGATCATTGTGCGAGTGTGCCCAAACCTGCCATTCAACAAGGGCACCGCGAGGTAATGCAGGTACAACAATATAATCTATAATAGCGTTCGTCGTACAACGTTCCCACTGTCGTCGGGCTTCCGCTATATAGTACGGATGCGTGGTAAAACAAATTCCCTGCACGACATCGCGTAGCTGTCCATTTGCATTCATGGCTTTCGCTATGCGACTAATGTGTCTTAAAGCTAGTTTACATTGAGGACGTATTCCACCTTCGATCAGTGTCATACTCCCAGGTACGAGTGCAATTTGGCCGGAAATGTACGTAATTTCGCCGATCTGTAAGGCAAAATTCAAACATTAAACTACTTTTACGTTTGCTAGGCGACGAATCTTACTTTTGTCGATTGACTATAGGGACCGATATTTGCCGGCGCCCAATGTGATATCCCTTGCACGTGCATTGTAGCACATTTCGGATTGTTTTCAATCGCTGAAAAACAATCGGTTAAAATAGATCCAGAAAAGCATTACAATTTACCATCACTATTCGATTTGTAACAAACGGCCTCCATCACAATGTGGCAATTTTCGGGCAAAGGACATTCGACACAAACCCTCGTCGGCGGATTGTGAATATTGAACACTTGGGCATACAATTCATTCGCGACATGATAGTCTTGAATATTACGCATATATATCGTGATATACGAAAAGTTCGTCAATTTATAGTCATTCTCTGCGGCCATTTGCTGCAATTGCTCCAGGGCATTATGCATTCCGTCGTGGATGTTGTCGCCACAGCCCTGAATTCCCGCTATCCACATCCAACCTTTCCCATTCGCTGCTGCCATTGGACAATTATCAATCTGGCGAAATTCACGTTCATACTTGATCGGACTGGGTGGCTGAGTATGCGGAAAACTTGAAGCTAGTTGCGGTGTGCCGGAGCTACTTTCATCAATACTTGAACTTTTCGTAACAATGGGAACGGGTGATGAGGTGGGTCGTCCAAATGAATTGCTTCGCGTTATCAATTCATTGTGACTGAGCGACTCTCGCATTCGACTCTCCTTCTCGATCAATTCCAGCTCCGTTTCGCTCAGATCGGGATCGCTCAAATCATTGAAATTCGACTCATTCAAATCGTTAATGTAGTCCAATGAGGTTTTCACTACGACACTGCAATGTGTTGTGTCTTTGGGTTGTAGGCTCAGCTTCGTGAAATTAATGTAACCGACCGGACAAATGGGATCGGCTGAACTAATGACTGTTTGCATGTCTTCTCTAAAATGATGACAAAAGATGTATTTTAATATTTGTTAAAAAGGGAAACCGAAATAAGAAGGAAATACGGGTTCTTTGTCTTATCAGTTTATTATTACTATTCCCTGGCGCGTTTCGCTGTTTCGAGCATCTTCAGAGGGATTAATATACTTGTTACAAATGCGTGTGTTCTTATACTATCGTAACATAGCGTGTACGATACATAACATTAATCGATACACCCTACTTAAAGAGATAATATTGACGTAAAAGGTCATTTACTCTAATTGCTCGAAAACACCTCCTCGAAACCTGTCTCCAATAAAATTATTTCCAATTCAAAGATAACACCTTCATACAACGGAAAGGGTTGGCTATAGTTTCACCACTAAGCCCGCTCCTGGCGGAAATGTATATGCACTCTTCTTTGTAATGAACCATATTTTGGTCTGGTTGTGCTGCTTCCACCGGCAGATCTATGACAGCATCTGATGAGTAAGGATCTGTAGGTGGTACAAAACCAGAGGCCGAGGGTCCCGTTACACCTGGACCCCAATGTGAGCGCGAAGGCAATCGAGTCATCCGCCAACCATTCCATCCTTATCACTTCATAACTGTTTTCAAACTTTATGAGAGAATTTCATTTTTCTGAGCCGTTATTTATGTTAACCTCAAAACCGTTACTTTCTAGTGTGGGTAAGACTTCAGACACGTCTCCACGCAAATGTCGAGAAATTCAAACATTGTTATTGCACTCCACACATTCTCAGCGGGAGATAGCAACTATATCGGGTCTTTCGAAGTCGGTCGTCAACAGAATTAAAATAAAAACGAATCCAGGGAAACCGTGCAAGAAAATGTGGCAGGAAAAGAATCACCACTTCCCGTACTAATAGAAAAATTAGACATGTCTGCATTGAGAATCGTAAAGAAAGTGTGGCTCGTTTGATGACATTGATAAACAATGAAGGAATTGTAGTTTCGAAGAAAACAGTCCAAAGGCCGTTGACTGAAGCGAATCTGGTCGGTCGTCGCCCTATGAAAAAACCGCGGCTCATAGAGGCCATGCAAAAAAAAGCGACTGCAATGGGCCAAACAACACCGGTATATCAATGTTGCAGACTGGAGTCGAGTAAAGACTCTTTTTTTTTATAGTCGATAATGATTTTATGCCATTTTTTCATATTTTACAGGTGAGAAACAAGGAAGCTCATTTGTCCGACGACGCCTTGGTGAGTAGTTCGTTCCAGACTGGTTTTTAGGAGGGTTAAACACCTGGTTTGGTTAGTGTTATGGTGTGGTCTGTTATCTCGGCCAAGCGTATGGGGCGCCTTTACATCGTGGAGGAAACCATGAGGCAGGATCAATACAAGCGTGTCCTAGAATCTTGATTGGTCCCACAGCTCAAGGAATGGTTCCGTTATACAAAAAACTGAATTTTATGAACGATTCGGCTCCGTGCCCTAAAGCAAGAAGTGTCACGACATTCTTGGCCGAAAAAATATAGCCGTTTTACCCTGGCCGGGAAACTCACCAGACATGAACCTTATCGAGAACATGTGAGTGCTCACCAAACGCGCGATCGACAAAGAAGTCATTACCACTAATCGCCAGTTAATTGAAACTCTTATCGGAGAATGATATCACAACACCCAACTGCAGGAAAAAGCAAAAGTCTGCATAGAGAGCATGCGTCGACGCATACAGGCTGTAATTGTAGCAAAGGGCGACATCACTACATATTAAAATTATGTATTCATTAATGCACAAATTAATTAATTGGAGGACAATGATCCAGGCGGCCAAGACCCGACGTCGGGCTGCCGCGCCACGATGATGATGATTGCACAAATTACTTTGACGAAAAAAAAATAAATTATTTCGCCTACGTTAATTGTTATTTTAATAATCTTTATAACACAATCCTTTAAATATAAAATACTCATGAGACCTAGAATCAATTATCTGCTCAAAAAATTAAGTTAAACTTGAAAATACACAAATATGCTAAGTATCTCTAATAATTTACAACCCACTGTATGTGGGACAAACAGGCCGGTCAATAGAGACAAGGTTCAAGGAACACATGAGTGGTTTTGATTTTTCCGACTTCAACTTCAAACATACATACATATCTGCTCTAAAGGGAAAAAAATTCAACCTTCTTGAAGGCCTTGAAATAAACAGAGCGAACAGGACTCCGGGAAAAACACTGCTTAATGACCATCAATACTCCAACCATTCTCGTTGGCTAAATCTTAATCAGTAATCACATTGCGTCACATCTACACTGACGCAACATTACCTTCTATATCCTGGTTTTTTTTCCAGCAATTAGGGTAATTGACCTTTTACGTCAATATTATTTCTTAAGTAGGATGTATCGATTAAGGGGGGAAACCACATTAGGAGGTTCAAAAAATCCAATTTTTTTTTATTGCATAAATTGTTAGCTTAACAATCCAAGAATACGCGAAGTTCGCATTCGTTTAGATTTTATGAGCATAGAACCGAGCAGGCTCGAGCGCATAGCAGGTAGGGCGGAGCACTACTACAGGTAGTCGCTTTATGTACTTACGTAGCGGAACCCCACCTTTGCATCTTTGTTTTCAAATAACGGTATACAAGGTACTAGAAGCATCAACACAAGGGATTATTTCGTTTATTTTCTATTTTTCAAACGCACTTTTCTCAAAACAACATTTTCACATTTGCAGGAAAACTAACACTGAACCGATCATTATGAAAATTCAAAGTATGATTCTTTATAAAATTACGAAAAACATGAACCAACGTTTTGGGATGATATCGTATTTTTAAGGGATTTTTTTTCTAGTCCGGATGGCGCAACGGTTAGCACGTTCGCCTTCAACGTACTGGGCCCCGGTTCGATTCCGGGGATTTACGTGTCGGACTATGAGCCCACTCAGCTGTTAAATGAGTACCCGTTATGGGGTAAATAACTCGGTTGAGCGTGTTGCTTATCACATACCTCTGCACAAAAACCGTCACGATCTAGAAAATGAGATGATGCTAACTCATCTCGAGGCCGTGGTTCAAATTGGACTGTTGCGCCAGTTATTTATTTATTTATTATTATTTTTTTTTTTCATAATTAGTGAGCAAAAATGATGAAAATTGAAAAATTTTCTTCCAACACCTGCAAAATTTTTAATTTCCATTATTTTCATCTGCATTGAGGTTCATATTCTTAGAAAATAAGTTAGTAATGTCAAATTAAAACCTTTTTGAATTCAGATAAAAATTGAAATCGATACACGTCCCCCAATTGGAGAGCTCTAGTTACGGCCTTTAGCGGACATCCGTGCGTAACTTTGTTATTTTTGGCTTAAATTATTCAGAAAAATTCACAAAAGTTGATCGAAATATGAGTAAAATGATGTCAAAATTTTATTGAATTCTAATTCTTCCCACCCAAAAAAAATCCTAAAAAATCAGTGAAAAGGAGCCTCCTAATGTGGTTTCCCCCTTAATGTTATGTACACTACGAGTACTACTACTACTACTCAATTGCCCTAACCCCTTGTGGGGCATAGCGCGTCAACTGTTCCATGTGGCCCAGTTGACGTTTCGTTGACATAAACTGGTTTCGGAGAATGCAGTTGCCAGCATGCACCTCCTACATGTACACGCTATGTTAAGATAGTATAAGAGCACAGACATTTGTAGCAAGTAAATTAATCCCTCTGAAGATGCTCGAAAGAGCGAAACGCGTCAGGGGATAGTAATAATAAAGTGAAAAACAAAGAACCCGTATTTTGATTCCAAATGTAATATGGACTATACCAAGTAAAAATATCGTCAATCGGGTGAAATAAGAAGCGTTAAAAACTTACACCATAATCCTTTGTTTAAACAACGGACAGTCAAGCGTAAATGTTTCGTATTCTCCACCTTCGCCACACACGTTCAGGCCGTATTTCTCATGCATTTGTTGCAGATACGGTTGCATTTCACGTAACGATTTTCCTAAATGTCGATCAGGGACCAAACCTAAAGCAGCTACCTGAAAGTCATATTGGAAAATGGTCTTTAGATAATCAAATTGCAAAAATAAGGGTGTCACCTTTATAATGATGGCATGCACCTGACTGTCAATCATTTCTTGTAAAAGTTCAGTCTGATCTCTCCTCCATAAATATGCTAATGGAACTAGATTTAATCGGATACATCTATAGATAAGATTACGAAGAAAATAACGATAAATTTGAAGGATACGCTATAAAATTTGCAAAAGAGATTTGATTACTTACACATTTTCTACGCGGACTCTTTGGTAATCGGATAAAATTGCTCCCACTGCTACAGCTTCGACTTGAAGTTCTTGCTGAAAATTTAACCGAATAATTCAGTGTTAATATCTTTTCAAACAAATGTTTAAAAATGATTTACAACACCGGTTATTTGAATTTACAAGTAATATTTATTTAGAATGCAATTCGGGCAGGTTTCCACCCATCTTCAGCAGCGCGATTAGGTATTAGTAGTTATTGCAAAGACAAATCATAATAGGGGGGCAAAAATTCCTCTTCCATAGTCCTCCGCGTGGGCGCCCCCTGGAACGGCAGTGGTCACTGACCATTGCTAACCAATGTCAAGCCGCCAGTGATGGCGGTGCGATGATTTGGTTGAGGTAAACCTTCCCCCTGTGGTGTAGGGTGTAAAAATAATACCACGGCCTTTCCCTTTGACGGCCTGTCGTTGAAACGCGTAAAGGACAGGATGTGCATGCCAGCAACTTGCACTACCCGAAATCGTCTATATGCTTTGTGCTAACGAAACGTCAACTATGAATCGGATAAGGACTGACTCAACGGTTACGACTTTTGGCTATCATACAATGACAAAGATTGGATTCTGGAATGTGCGTACTCTCCTGGACAATGGATCAGAAGGTCCCCAGGACGCACAATTTTTATCAATTAGAGAGTGAATTTCTGAGGTATAAATTAAACATCTTAGGAGTTAGTGAGATAAGATGGTGGAACATCGGAGAATTTATCGCTCCAACGGGCAGTAATGTTGTATCCCGGTAAAGCTACCGGTGGTGGTCGTGAGTCAGGTGTGGGGCTCCTTTTAACCAGAGCCGCACGAAACTGTCTCTTATCCTGGGAGCCGGTCTCTGACAGAATCATGACCGCCAGGTTCCGGGCCAAAATGAAGAATAATACAATGTTATGCCCCTACTGAACGCGACAATGTCTTGGCGAAAGACTCCAACGAACAACTAAACGCCGTTCAGAGCAGAACACCTAAAGGTGACATTATAATGTATATGGGTGAATGCTAAAGTTGGCGCTGATAACTATAGGCTCAGACATGTGATGGGGAGACACGGTCTTGGTGATCGTAATGACAACGGTGAAAGATTTGTAGAATTCTGCAACTTTCACAGTCTCTTTATAGGTGGTACTATGTTTAAGCATAAGGACCACCACAAAATCAGTTGGCCCTCTGTTGATCGGCGCAGAACACAAAATCAGATCGACCACTTTGCTATTAGTAAAAAATTCATGAGTTGCCTCCTGGACATGCGAAACAAGAAGGGTGCCGATATTAGGATGGGAAGAGACCATTATTTTATGATCGCAAATGTTCGATTGCATATTGCAGCCGTGCGCCGTCCTAGCGACGAAAGATCCAGGCGCCGAAAATTCAACACCGTTCGATTAAAGAATCCAGCTGTCGTACGACAATATAATGACCATCTTGTGGAAAAAGCAGCTGAGATAACTAGTCACTATCTCATAAATGAAAACTGGGATGCCATCAAAAATGCGTACACTGATAGCGCAGATACCATCCTTGGCACAAGCCCGGATTGCCGGAATAAGCCCTGGATGTCCGACGCTTCATGGCAGCGGATTTTCGAAAGAAAAGAACTGAAGATTCGTTTGGCGGCAGCATCAGACGGCAATCGAAGCAGCATCGAACTCCTTTACCCTCAGAAAGCTCGAGAAGTTCAGCGTAGTGTGCGACGCGATAATAAGAGTTTATGCGAATTCTCTTTTAGCCTCAGCAGAAGAATCCGCAAGAAGTAACAACTTAAACGCCGTATACAGTGTCATCAAGGAGTTTACAGGTGGTCGTAACGCCTGCCAACATCCGGTGAAGGATAGTGATGGAAAGGTCAAATGAGACTTCGCCGCGGTCTTGAACCGTGTAACCTCAGGTGAGGTTCCCCCTCATATAAATCATTTAGCCACCATCAAAATGTGCGTATACGGTCCACTGCCTCGACTAAAGAGAAATTAGTCGTTGCAATTGTTGCACTAAAACGAGAAAAGGCCGCCGGACTCGACGGTATCCCTACCGAACTTTATCAAGCAGTGCTAAGCGTAACTGCCGATTTGTTGCACCCACTTGTTGATAAAGCGTGGAATACAGAGACCTTTCCCACTGAGTGGAAGGAAGGTTTGATCATCAAACTTCCAAAGAAGGGTAGTCTCACACCTCACAGACTGTAATTGCCAAGATAATAGCTAAAATCGTCCTGGAAAGACTAAAGGCTCACTTAGAAAGCACAATAGATGAAGAGCAGGCTGGTTTTCGATCCGGATAATCCTGTGTCGATCACATTAACACCTTTGCGAATCATCATCGAGCAATACGCTGAGTACGATTCTCCGCTTCACTTGCTTTTCATCGATTTCGAAAAGGCTTTCGATAGTGTGAACCGGGATTCTATATGAGCGGCCTTGCGCAGGAGAGGCATCCCTGAAAAGCATGTGGCTATTATTTAGGCAACCTAATAGCCCACATATACGATGCAATCCGTCGTCAGACACTGTGCAATCGATCTGACGATCAAAATATCGTCAGATCGATTGCACAGTGTATGTGACCATCGTTGACGATTTTTTTGACAGTTCCATTTAATTTCGATCGTCAGATATTTTGTGGCGATCCATCGTCAGATCGATCTGACGATGGATCGCACCGTCTATGGCGGGTCTAAGACGGCGCGAAATGTCGCGTTCTGTATAAAGGTAATATGTCGGGGGACTTTGAGATTCGCAGTGGAGTTCGACAGGGGTGCATCCTCTCGACGATTCTATTCCTCATACTGATCAGCGATATTTTCATGCAGCCCTATCCTGACTAGACAGAGGAATTCAATGAACTTTAACATTTGATCTACAACATCTTGACTACGCTGACAACATATGCCTACTCTCCCACAAAAACATGGATCTATCCGCAATGGCTTTAGATCTTGAGAGGGAGACAAGCAAGGTTGGGCTAAAGATTAACACCAATAAGACCAAGGTTCACTGCGAAAAAGAAATCCGACACATATTGCCATCAATATTAATGGGCAGCCTGTGGAGAAGGTGGACAACTTCGTCTACTTGGGCAGCATTGTTACCGAAAATGGTGGTACGGAGCAGGACATCGTCGTATCAACCAGGCTAAATGCGCATACGGCATGCTGTCCAAAATCTGACAGAGCAGTTATCTCAGCATCAATATCAAACTGGGCCTGTTTTGCTCCCTGGTACTGTCTGTGCTTTTGTATGCCAGTACATGGAAAGTTGCCGTAAGAGTTACTAGAAAGTTGCAAGTTTTCGTCAACTCATGCCTTCGTCGAATTCTAAGAATTTCCTGGCTCGAAACAATATCAAATGTAGAGCTAAAGCCGCTTCTAAACGATGCTACGAACACCTACCAACGTTGGACGCTTGATGGTTCGTAGCATCGTGTGGCCGAATGTCGAGCTACGAGCTTCCAATGTCAAGCGTCGAACGTTCGCGTTGGAAGACGTTCGCTCTGTTGGCGAATTTCGTACCCGAATCAAATGAATTCGAACGTTCCAACGTTTGAACGAAACAATTGCCGAACCATTGAGCAGAAACATTTGAAGCAATCTCGGTTGCAAGGCACGACGAATTTGGTAAACCGGATTAATTTTTTTAATTAAAAAGTAGCAACACGTCAATACCACCATAGCGGCAGCAACAGATGCTATCTCTTCTTCCCTCCGCCATCACCGTGATAAGTAATTTCAATTTAATTTATTAATTGACAACTCGGCCAAACCGTCAAACGTTTGAATCGAACGATCGAGTCAAACGTTTGAATCGAACGATCGAATTGCCATTGCCGTTGAGAAGATACATTTGTCGCTCCAATTGCCAAATCGTTTGATTCAAACGTTGGATTCAACGTTGGATCGAACGTTAGACGCATCGTTGAGAAGCGGCTTGAGTAGGCGTACGGGTCAGATGCCAATCTACAAATTGACGCAAGCGAAAATGGCAGTGGATATGAAGTATAATAACTGCATTGCTTTACATGCCTTGAAATCGAACCCCATTTCCAACCAAGGCCGACCAAAAGGGGTCCTAAAGTCACATGGCGTCGATCTATGGCAAAAAAGTGTAAGGCGCTGAGTAAGTTGTTTGGGGAGTTGCGCCCTATTGCCCAGAACGATGGTGCGCAGGAGTGGTTGATGCGCTATGCCCCACTAGGTGTTAAGGCAAAGTAGTATACTAATTTGCCGTAACCCCTAGTGGGGCACAGCGCGTCAACTATTACATGTGGTTTAGCTGGAGTTTCGTTGGCATAAACCAGTTTCGGACGATGCACGTTGCCAGCATACACCTCCTCCTCCTGCCATTGATAAGTCATCCATCTATCCATTGCCACGAATGATGTGGACGGGACTAGAACCCGTAACGACCGTAGTCAGACATGAGACTGGCGCCTTTACGCACTGAGCTACTCGCCCCATTCTACCCGGTCTGAGCACATCAACAGTTTAATTTGCTTTAATCTGTGAGTTCCAAGGCCGCGACTGAGCAACTTGCGTTTACGACAGTGAAAAAAAACTATCATAACGGAGCACTATTCATGTGTATTTTATATGGAAGTACAGTCGTACAACTACAGTCTGCATTTGAGATCCCCTAAAGCCTAAACTTTGAAATACTCGGGAATAGTGATTGTTAATGTAATTTTTTTCACAGTCGCAAGCACAAGTCGCTCAGTTACAGCCTTGGAACTCACACCTTAAAGGTGTCGTCGCATATTGTTCGCGATTAGTGATCAAGACATAGAGCACTTTCGCGTGTATCTTTTTGATCATTGCCTGCGATCGGTGCAGAGTTGTGCCTAGCAAAACAGACCTTTAGACCTGGCGATTAGATCGGTCTGTGCGGTGTGAAAGCAGCAAATAGGTTAATTTGGTTTGGATCCATTGGAAAAGAAAATATCCACCAATGTCCCATATTTATCAATGCTGTGAACCCCAGGAGACTTTCTTTGACCTTTTCAATTAAGTGCTTTATATTATGTATTAAATTTAATTTAAATTTGAAATGGAACATAAGTGCTTTTATTGTTTTCTTTCTTTTTTTAGCAGAGGGTCTTGCCTATATAATTATCGACGTTGGGTGGTCTTCATCCGCTCTGGGAAACTACATGTATCACAAATGATATTTATGTTATTTGTTCGACATTTATGGGAGGATGCTAATATTTTCTTACAAATATAGAGTTGTTGTCTTTATTTGTTCCAATCTATTTAAGACTACTAACTACCTACCAAATAAAAATTAAACTTTTATGTCACAAGATAATAATGCAAAAAAAGGAGAAAGAATCTCAACAAATATCTGTTTGTTCAAAATCTGCATGGACAAATATTTAAAATCATGACTAGACGAAATACATACTAGCAAACAGCACATTATTGTACGCACTCCCGATGTTTTTTAGATGATAAGCAACTGATTCATTATCACCTAACCATTCGTAACAAAGTAAATGATTTCATGGGAAATGAATTTACATATTAGAGTGCGTTTTTGATGGTCGCCAGAATTCGTAAAATTTAACTAAGAATTCCTCTTAACTTATCGGATAAGTCTGGTCTGTGGTCACCAGTCCTTAGTATGCAAATGCTAGAGCTTTCGATCGCAAGATTGTCAAGACAGCAGCTTAAAATTATGTTGCTAATACTACCCACCGAGCGTACAATTTGAAAATTGTCTTAGACATTATAAAAATGCCGACAGATGTTCTTAAATGCACGAATTCGCCACAGACAAGTTATCTAGATTCAGAACGCTCCCCTATACTATTTTCCCTAACTGAACTTCCTCTGCCTTCTCCGCTAATGCATTGATGTTGTTGCGTTTGTTCCGTCTTATGCCGGACAATGGCCCATCGCGATGGTGAGTTTGATGGCCACTATCACACACCAAATGTCAATTCGAATATTTTCAAATGTTTTCCGTCCACACAATAGGCTTTGATGGGCCATTGAAATTGAAAGCTGTCGCTCTGTGCGTCACGGCAGCTATAATCAAACGAATCGCGTACAACAGAAGGTCCATGATAGTAGCATTGCGATAATTGTGTAGTGGCCTGTCAACTTAAATCAGCTGTTCAAAGTTGTGTACGTGATGGGCCATCGCGTGGAGGAAAATGGCTCTCGAAGCCATTTGTGGCCATCCGATGGCCCATCGCTGTTGACAGAAATGACGGTTACGCGGCATTGGCCACTGAATGCCATCCACCCGTCCACACAATGGTGATGGCTTCAAATGGCCGGAGATGGGTCATTGTCTGTAGCAGGCTTTACGCTTCTTTGCACGCCTGTCTGAAGAGAACGGTATTCAGCTCTAAGTTGATCTTTGACTGCATCGTCAGTAGCTTAGTTCATTTGTTCTTTAATTCTCTTGCGTGCCGAAATTAGAGACCATATAGAGTCACTAATGAATGGCCTTCTTCCGCCCTCCAATCTGCCCGCAAAAGTTTCACCGCACGAAATAAATGAGTCCTTAGCGACGTTCCATCTATCATCAATTGTAGGAGTTGTTGTTATTGTTGTGGCAGCGACGCTTCAAATCCTGCAGTTCTTGCATCGAGGGGGTTTGGCAGCTCTTGGCCGTCGGAAAACGGGTCGTTCCGGTACGAAGAACCGGCTACCGCAGGAATGTCAATTGCAGGAGTCTCATGAGGTGCATTAGGTCTATCGTGCAAGGCGGTGGAATAAGCACATCTTATAGATAGATATTTAAGCTTTTGCACATTAAAACGTGTGAGTCAAGATTCTTGCATTTTGAGGGCGATGTATCGCTGCCGTAAGCGTACTTTTGCGACAACAAGTTGGTGATCGCTGCCACTATTAGCACGGCGCTTCGACCTGACGTCTAAGAGACAGTTCTTCTATATCTTGGAAATGGTATATGGTCAACCCAGGTTGTTAAATGACATCGTTTGTGCTTGAACAAATTACCGCCGATGACAAGAGTTGCAAAACTCTACGAACGTCTCGCCATTTTGGTTCCTGTTGCCTAGACCATGATTGCCCATTAGGTGTTCCAAACCAAGGTTGTCAGACCCGACTTTGGCATTGAAATCCCCCATAATAATTTTTGTCACCTTTGGGAGCCTTGTTGTTGTTGTAGCAATGGTCAGAATTCGATGTGTTTGTTTGTTACATGCCTACGGTTTCGTCTTCATCCCCGATGTTCCTGCGGCAGCCGGTTCTACGCACCGGAGCGACCCGTTTCACAACGGCCAAGAGCTGCCAAAACCCTTCAATGCAAGAAGGAAAGTGTGTTTGGGAGCCTTGTCGAAGGTGTCGCCGAGTCAGTGATAAAAGGCGTCCTTAGCTGATTGATCCGCTGGTTCAGTCGGGGCGTAGCACTGAATTATTGTGATGTTTCTTACCCTGGATTTAAATCTGGCTGTAATGATACGGTCGGAGATGGGCTTCCAGTCACTTAGAGATAGGCGTACATTTTAGTTTCTAAATTACCCCTCGACTGAACAGCTAGCCTAGTCCAAACAAGGCTTTATTGTAGCTGCGTTTTGACGAACTTGAGAGGATCAGAGAAAATGGCATGCAAGAGATGTTGACGCGCCCATGCCCCTGGGAGGGCCAAGGCAATCAACAACAGGGATGTAAAGTATTGTATATCCGTAAGTAGAAGAGAATTTATTAACTTGTCGGTTGTCATTCTCTCTCTCGCTCTCGGGATTCGTATGTAGATGCTTCGGCACGAGTCGGGTTCAGATAATGTGTCTCTCTTTCACTTGCGAATACGCAAAGCTATACCATCTCTGTTGCGCACTGTCACTCATTTAAATAACGTTCCTGATTATTTTCAGGGTTTTCAGGAACGCGACCAGTGGCAGATCTCCTTCGTTTCAACATTTGGTTTTTGAGTACTTTGGGGATACTTTATTTGAGTTGGAGTGCTCAATTCATCATCATCCATCATCATCGTGGCGCGACAGCCCGACGTCGGGCCTTGGCCGCCTGGAGTGCTCAATTACATGGAAAATTTTCGTAAATGTTGCCAGAAAGCTACAAGCTTTCGTCAACTCTTGTCTTCGTCGAACTTTAAGAGCTGGTCAGATACCAATAGACGAATTGATACGCAGGCGAAAATTGCAGTGGATGGATCAGACACTACGAAAGGGCGATAACTGCATTACCGCATATGCTATGAATGAATTCCCAATTCAGGCTAACCAAGGAGGCGTTGTAGGTGGAATCTCTCGTGGCGCCAATCAGCGATCAACGAGTGTGCGTAAGAGTGGGTAAGTCAAGGAAGCAGATGCCACCAATTGCCCAAAACCCGCACGATGACGCGTAGGTGTAATCGACGTACTATGCACCACTAAGAATTAAGGCATATTATTAGCATTACTTCTAAATCGACGCGTACAATATTTTCGTTGCAAACAACCCGATCTTCCGTTGTGATTTTCCATCGCACGGGCTGTCTGTCTGCTGCCATTCATGCAAATCACAAATAAAAATTTTATAAATATCTTATCGCCATATGCTCTTCAATTACCACTTTTTTTTTTGAATATTATATGTAATTGGTTTTGCTTTTATTTTTACTATACGAGTATATCAAATTGCTTGGAAGCGCGCTACCACAATCTACAGCCGTAAGTTGGGCTGTGGGCACACACTTTCTTCGTAATGAAAATTTTCGTTGCGCGGAAGCATTGATAACAGCGAGACCTTGTAAGTTACATCATAATATGTATACAGCATCGGCGTTTCGCTGACCCAGATTTGAGCTTAGAGAATGCAAGTTCGACTTTTTTTCAATTACGTTTGAACAAACAGAAAACAAACAGAAACGGATGTTTATCGACACAACAAAGTTGTTATTTTGGACAAATCGTTAATTCCAATTAATATCAACATGTTTACAAAGTGAATTAAAGAAAACTGCACCCTGTGTTCCGACAGCTTGCTAATATCGCATTATTTGCAAAAGCGTTTTAAAGACGACGGACCATATTTCAATGTACTCGTATTATCATAGTGACAGTTGTTTATTGTATTAATTCCATTCCATCAATAATATTAATTGATAATCATATAATGAAACCCAACTGAATACTCAGTTTTAGGGGAAGATACGACTATACAAAACCCAGAAGCCTAACTGGGCATTAAATGATTATCCATTAATCAATATAATTGCTAATTCACTGTCAAAGCCTATTGAAAGTTTGTAAGTGCTGATAAAAATTTTCACAAACACGTCATGAACGAATACCTCAATGGGATTGATGATGTGTCAACATTCACGTTTTGTAGTATTGTTATTTTTTGGCTTAATTTTTATTTTCAAATTTCAGATAAGATTGATGCATTTGCACGAAAACTTTTTAATCGAATACAGTGTACGCTCCCTGTACGGACACCTTCCATAATCGGACACCTCTTATAAGCGGACAAATTATTAAGTCGCGAAGATTTTTGCATGTTTTCAAAAAAATTAGGCTCCCTTAGAGCCCGCGCAGACGGCAAACTTTTTAGTTCGCAGAAAAACTAAATAGTTTAGTCAGATCAGAAAAATAGAACACAAGGCGGTTTATGAGACCGCGCACACAGCAAACTAAACTATTTAGTAATCGCTGTGTGCGCGCTATCATAAAACACCGTGCGGTCTATTTTTCTGACTAAACTATTTAGATATTCTGCGAACTAAAAAGTTCACCGTGGGCACGAGCGCTTAACCGGACACGCTTTCTTTAGTTATTTTTCAGACTAACCTCTAATAGCCGGACAACTTGGTAATTTCCCAACTGCTTTTCTTCGCATTTTCATGACTTTAGAGATTATGAACGAATGATATTCAATAACCAAATGAGACAGTAGTCCGGATTGCGCAACGGTTAGCACGTTCGCCTTCTACGCACTGGGCCCCCGGTTCGATTCCTACTGAATGCGGTAGTTTTCGATATAAGGAGATTTACGTGTCGGACTATGAGCCCACTCAGCTGTTAAATGAGTACTCATTTATAGGGTAAATAACTCGGTGGAGCGTGTTGCTGATCACACAGCTCTGCACAAGACCGTCACGATCTAGAAAATGAGATGATGCTAACTCATCTCGAGGTCATGGTTCAAATTGGACTGTTGCGCCAGTTATTTATTTATTTATGAGACAAGTCTGGTTTTTTCTTGATAATGCTGGGAAACATTCCACCTTGACCGGGCGAAGCATAGTGGTTCGCGTCTTTCACCAATAGTGGATTTTAATTTGAGTGGATTTCTCACTTCCCTTGCGTGGGCGGCTTACGAGTACATTCAATATTGCATGAACATTTGACTGTCAAAAAAATTTGTTCGTGTTGGATCCCACACAATTTGTCAATCGCTCAAAAAAAGGCTCGTGTCGATTGGTCGAAAGAAATGCTCAAAAAATACGATCACGGTGCTTCGAAACACGTCTATGACATCGTGACAGGTGATGAATCGTGGATTTACGCGTATGAGCCCGAAAGTAAACAGCAGTCGACTGTATGGGTGTTTCAAGATAAGGCAAACCCAACAAAAGTTGTTCGCGCACGAAGCACTTCCAAGCAAATGGTCGCCTGTTTTTTTGGAAAAACTGGACATGTCGCAACCGTACCACTAGAACAACGCAGAACAGTCAATTCTGAGTGGTACACAACCATTTGTTTGCCAGTTGTCTTCCAAGAAATCAGGAAAACCAACCGCCGAAGACGGATCAATCTTCACCACGACAATGCGAGCTCTCACACATCAGCTCAAACAACTGCATTTTTGAGCACTCAAAACATAGATTTGATGGGTCATCCGCCGTATAGTCCTGACTTGGCACCGAATGACTTCTTTTTATTCCCGTACGTAAAAAACAAACTGAGAGGTCAACGTTTTTCAACACCTTAAGAAGCGGTTGCTGCGTTCAGAATGCATGTTTTGGAGGCACCTCAATCAGAGTGGCAAAAGTGCTTTGACAATTGGTTCAAGCGCATGCAAAAGTGTATAGATCTTCATGGGGAATATTTTGAAAAACAATAAAGTGATTTTCAAGGATTAATATTTGTTTTTGTTCTCTAATCCCGAAATATAAAAGGCAACCCTCCCACTAATGCCTAAGGTTGTCTCAATCTCACGATAGGTCACATGACGATCTTGCAATATCAGTTCGCGCACAGCATCAATGGTTTCCGAAACAACAACTGATTTTGGACGACCTTCACGATTTCGTCTTCGAATTCGTCTTGGAGTGAACTACGACCTCGATTGAATTCACCATACCATCGATAAACACTGGTCCTTGATGGAGCTTCATCGCCAAAAATCGAATTCAGTTCATCCATGCACTGTTGCTGAGTTAATCCACGTCGAAAGTTGTAAAAAATAATCGCACGAAAATGTTCACGATTGAATTCCATTATTTGGCCGAGATTAATCTTTTAAGTTACTGTAAAAAACACAAATAGCGCTCGTATGTCAAAACGTTCTGAGTACGTATAACCTCAAAAATGTCAAACTTTATGCCTGCTACAGATGGGTGGTATGCATAAAGTGAGTCGAGTGGAGTAAAGCTGAGTTGACAGAATTCCACTCAATTTTCACTATGGAGCGGAGAGTAGTTTTATGCATACAACTTTTTCACTCGATTCACCGAACATAGCAGACTCAGGAATGTCCTCAATAGACTTCTTTCTTGAGTATATCCTCATTATTATGCATACCACCCAATGGCCCATCGCGATGGTGACTTTGATGGCCGCCATCACATACCAAATGTCAATTTGAATATTTTCAAATGTTGTCCGTCCATACAATGGTCTTCGATGGGCCATTGAAATTGAAAGCTGTCGCTCGGTGCGTCACGGCAACTATAATCAAACGGATCGCGTAGGACAGAAGGTCGATGATAGTATAATGGCTGCTACAGACAATGGCCCATCGCCGTCAGTCGCTAGCATGAATCTGGGCAGATAGCGGTTTGTGGCGATGATGGTTGCCAGCAAATTGCTCAAAATGGCTTTCAAAGCCATTTTCTGCCATCCACCATCGCGACTAACCGCTAGTGGATGTTCACACTGCGTGCGATGCCGAGCCGAGCCGGGTCGAGCGATGCAATGCGATTGCAAGCTTTTAAAGCAAGAAAATGGAAAGCCTTCAATTTTAAATGGAATCACGCTTTGAGTGTACACACTGCGCGCGATGCAATGATGAGCCGAGCGATGGCCCGATGTTTTCACAAACTTCTTTGCTTTTTCGTGCGAGTACCGGCTGCTGATTTTTTGCGATGGAATTTAATGGGCTTTGCGATGGAGTTTATGGGCTTTGCGATGCTTTGCGATGTGAAGCTTTTTGGAGCCAGTATGGTGCAAGTACGAGCTGTAAAGTAATATTTGATGTAAGATCACACTGAAAAAAATGCATGTATGTCTGCTTTTATACCCTAGACTTTTAGGCGCGGCGGTGTGGCAGTGTATACATGGAAATTATGAGGGTCATCTCCTGATTCGATTTAGCCATATCTGTCTGTCTGTCTGTCCGTTTGCACGATAACTTTCGATAGAATGAAGTTAGAAACTTGAAATTTTGGTCAAATGTTTGTAGCATGATCTAGTTGGTTGGTATTGAAAATGGGCAAGATCCGACCGAAGGAACTCCTACAGATGAAATTTCAAATGAGCGATAACTTTCGATAGAATGAAGCTAGCGACTTGAAATTTTTTTCAAATATTTGGATTTAGATTTAGTTGGTTGGTATTGAAAATGGCCAAGCTCCGTCCCAAGCAACCTCTACGTCCCCTACAAACGAAACTTCAAATGAGCGATAACTTTCGATACAATGATGCTAGCGACTTGCAAAATGCGACAAATATTTATAGTGTAGGTTGTTAGTTAATTTTGAGAATGGGCAAGATCCTATTGAATGAACGGCAACCTTCCCTATAAACGTTAGTTCAAATGTAAATATCCAAAATTCGAATGGATGAACGATGAAACTTTTCATTGGATTAAACTGACTATATGGAAAATTCACTTTTAATGCAATGGCCGTTGCCAGTTGGAAGTTTTGGTATCACAACTAGGTCTGTACAAGTCTAGGGTATATACGCTTTGGACTCCGGTTTTGATTCAGTATGGCTCAAATGAAAGGTTATTACCACCGTAATAAGGTCGCGTTTAGAAGGCGTGGCTTCACAAGCGGTTTGAGCAGCGGACACCGCTGCGTATAAAGGCATAGAACAGAAGCGGCGGTTTATATATTTAGTGCCGGTGCACATGGACGTCCAAATGACGCCTGACGCTGCGTCACTTTCAATCGGTTAGGAGAAATACATTACGGGCAATGAAGCGATGCACATGGCCGCAGATTGCTATCTGGGATGACGCTGGTTTCTGCTCCTACTGGGTCAAGCACAAACGACATGATGTCGAAAAGATTCTATTCGTTGAACTAAATTGGTCTCTACTCTCCATCATTGCGTGCAGTGAACATCTCGGATCATCTTTGCATCGCAAGCCATCGCTCGGATCATCTTTGCATCGCAAGCCATCGTTCGGCTCGGCATCGCACGGCGTGCAATGTGAACACCCACCACATCGCATCGCTCGACCCGGCTCGGCTCGGCTCGGCATCGCACGCAGTGTGAACGTCCACCTATACGCATAGACATACGATGACAATGGCTTCCAATGGCCGGGGATGGACCATTATCTGTTGTAGGCATAATAGCATTGCGATAATTGTGTAGTGGTCTGTCAACTTAAACCAGCTGTTCAAAGTTGTGTACGCGATAGGTCATCGCGTGGAGGAAAATGGCTCTCGAAGCCATTTGTAGCCATCCGATGGCCCATCGCTGTTGACAGAAATGGCGGTTACGCGGCATCGGCCACTGAACGCCATCCGCCCGTCCGCACAATGGCGATGGCGCCGAATGGCCGGGGCTAGGCCATTGTCTGTAGCAGGCTTTACGATAGAGCTGTCACTTGCCAAATTGCAACACTAGGGTTGTCCAATCCCGAAATATAAAAGGCAAGCGTAAGCGGTTGTAATCCTTAGCATACCGTCCTAGAACGATCGCTGGGCTCGCTCTATATCCACCAGCGGCAAACCCACTGTTAGCCAAGGCGAGAACGACGATGTGTCGCCAGGTAAAATAGGAATATACTGGAATATTGCTCAGAAGACACTGCCCGCAACTAATAATAAATACGGCAGCGATGTGCAATTTTCGGAGTGAGTGCACGACTACTTACCCGGTAAAACCTTGAAACCCCTTACTCTACCATTCTCCCAACGGAACTACCTCTTGGATTTGCGTCGCAGGACTGGTTTTGGCTAATTAGCCGTTAATCCGTTCAGTCCTTTTTTGTATTTGCCTCTCTTTCCTCAGTTCCCTATGAATGTCGCATATTGTGCGAGTTCCGGCCTCCTAAGTTAGATAAGTTCAGAATCTATCATGTGATCGACTATGCCCTGTAGATTGAGGTCAATGGCAAGCACTGCCTCTAATGCTTCGCGATTTCCAGTAAACCTTGGTCATTGAAAGAATACATGTTCCGGGCGCTACGTTATTCCTGAGCACCTCGGACAGGGCGAATAGTCCACCTTGAATATGTGTAGGTACTTTCTAAATCCATCATGTCCTGTTAGAAACTGGGTTAGATAGTAGGTGCGTTTTTTTTGTACAGAGCAGAGTAGAGCAGGATAAGCGGAAAAAGACGGTATAAAGCAGAATAGAGTAGCGAAGACGAAAACAAGGCATGTTTTTGCTGGGAGTTTGTCTTGGTTTAGTTAAGCATTCAAACGTCAACTCAAATTTCAAGAGGAAACTTAAATCCTTAGTACAGATACAACCGGACAAATTTTCTTTAGGCAGCAGAATAATTTTGTATGTTTATTATTCCATATAATTACACAAATGATTTTTTAGTACTTCCCAAACTGTAAACTGCACGAACACTTCAACATCTGCGCCGTATGCATTTCGAAACGTGAAAATGCTAACGGAACAGCATTCTTGCTCTAACCTTCTATTCGGAGCAGCTCAGATCAAATTATGTGGTGTTAACCTGCTCTGCTCTGCATGGCTCTTAAAAAACGCGCCTACTGATTTACCTCTCCGTGCTTGCGGTTCAGCCACAATTCGATTTGCGGGATGAGTATGTGTGTCCAGCTGCCTTTGGGGTTTCATCCCACCGCTGTTGCCATTTCCTCAGAGACTCACTCCTTTTTTTGTGCAAATTAAGTGCGTCCGGTGGCTTTAAACATCGACCTATCGGCCTATTTTAAAAAATTTAAAAAAATTTAACTATAGGGTCAACTTTAACCAGATATTGACCTATAACAAGACAAAATGTTTGGTCCCGATGGTGTCCGGTCATGAGAGCGTACACTGTATGCACTTCTTGGCTAGATTCTATTATTTTCATAACTATTCACTGCTTCACGGAACTTATCTGATTTATACGAGTATTTTTAGTAATCGCTGATAAGACGGGTAAATAAAAGGTATTAATAATCAGGGTAGCTGTCTCAACTCAAATTGTAGCAAACAATGCAAATTTATTGTATAAATCAATCTTAAACATCAAGAGCATTGTTTGTACGTACAGCATTTGTGTACAATGTATTGTACGTTTAATTTTTCAATGTGCAACAATGAAATTTATGTTTGCACTGAAGCCAGTAATTTTAAAGAAAGAATTTACGACCTTTGTTTACTTGCTTACAGACTCAAACATCCCTTCACCTAGTTGCAAGTTAGTAATCGAAATTACAATGGTGGAAACCCGTCGTTAAAACATCATATTCTCAGATCACTGTAGTGTGTGTGTGTGTGTGTGTTGCTAACCAAGTTAAGTTGCCAGTAATGGCAGTGCGATGATTTGGTTGAGGTAAACATTCCCCCTGTGGTGTGGGGCGTAGGAACAATACCACGATCTTCCCCTTTGCCAATCTGTCGTAGAAATCGACAAACAAAGGACAGAAGTTGTATGCCAGCAACTTGCACTATTCGAAATCTTCTATATGCTAACATAACGTCAACTATGACACGCTATGCCCCACTAGTGGTTAGGGCAAAGTAGTAGTAGCTAACAAGATTGAACGCCCTGTTGTATAATGTTAGTTGGTTGCGAGCCTACTTCCATACCCAAGAATAGACAGGAAGTTTTAGATATTTTTCTCGTTTCGGAGGACATCTATCGATTATTGCGGGACTAGAGAGTGTCGTAGAATCACCGTTCTCTGATCGACGCTGTCTTCAATTTTTCAATTTAATGAACACACTAGTGATCAGAATTTTTTCTTTTAAATCGAACAAAAAAGGAGAAATTGGATGCAGCACAACGAAACTCTCTTAAGTAAACCTCAGACAAGAAATTTTTTTTGTAAAAATTTTTGTTAAACATTTTTAAGATTTCGTGTTTGTGCACTATGTGTGGATAAAGATTGCAGCTGAAAAGAGGTGATTACGAACGATATTTTTCCACTAACACAACATCTTAAGCAAGCCTCACACGGGAATAGTTTTTTTCAAACCTTTGAACAAAAATTTTAACATCTGATATTTGTACAAAAATATTAACCGTTAACACCTCTGGTGCAACGTTTATCCATAAAAACACGAAATCTGAAGATTTTTGTTCAAAAATTTGTATAAAAATCGGTATATTCCTATTTCACCGGGCGACGCATCGTGGTTCGCGCTTTGACTAATAGTGGGTTTACCACTATGGGATATAGAGCCAGCGCAGCGAGCGTTCGGTGGCCGTGGTCGTCCGGTCACCGCTCTTCGATACTACTCTAGGGCTTAGAGTTCAAATCTGGGCGCGATAAAAACTGCCTGTGAGTACTAATAGAATTCTCACAGTGCTCCGACCTTGTATAAAGACGGCGCGGATAGGAGGTGTATGCTAACAACTGTACTTCCGAAAAAGTAGATATGCTATCGAAACGTCAACAAGGCATGTAAATGCTAGAGATTTTGACACGCCTATACCCCTGGAGGGGTCAAGGCAATTAACAACCCCTTAGGCCGCTCCGGTCGCGAAGCAAGCAGAGCCCACGCAAGAGGAGTGTGAGAAATCCACTCAAATTAAAACCCACTATTTGTCAAAGACGCGAACCACTATGCTTCGCCCGGTCAAGTAGGAATGCTCCCTATAGTGGTCCGTGTCTTTAATAAATAGTGGGTTTTAAATTGAGATGGAAAAGGAATCATCGTCACACACTTTTCATATGTCTTTTAACCACAATTTTTCCATCATTAGCTTACCTTACTCTCGACTGTCATTCGTATGCGGTTACATATGGGACGAAGACAGCCGATCAATAGCACTTGACAATCTTAATCTATATATATGAAAAATCTGTAAATTTTTCGTGTCTGTACATTGGAAATATGTATTTGGGAAAAAACTTATCTGGGGTAAAGATGGTTTTTGAAATTTTTGCCTGTTTGTCCGTACGGGCATCTTATGAAAATCGCTAATCCAATTGTAGTACAATTTTTCGGATAAAATAGTGCTTAGTTTGCAGTAACATTTAGTTTTTAATTCAATGCAATCGGTTCTACCGATTAAAAGATATCGGGATTTTAAGGTATTCAAAATATCATTATCATCAAAGCAATTCATACATTGTTTAAAGTCTAAAATTCCCGGCAGGGAACGGCAATTTCATTTGAATATGCAAAATAAATATAAAATTCACCTCTCACCCCATTAGCTTTAGCGCAAAACTCCACTGATTTGTGTTTAACGACTCATGCGGGAATTTCATTGCGGATAGAAGCAAAGTAGCGGCAGCAGGATTGCCTGTGTCTTGGGTAAGTGTGCTTTCTTACACCTAGCTCGCACCTAGGAAATTTGCGTAAAAAGCTTAAGCATTTTGATCCAAATTTTACCAGGTGCGAGCTAGGTCTAAGAAAGCACACTTCCCCAAGACACAGACGATGCTGCTGCTTTGCTTCTGCCGGCAATAAAATTCCCGCATCATGTAAAATAATGAAAAGTATCTGTAACCCCCGATTTTCGGCCTTGGACGGCAATTTCGATTGAATATGCAAAAAAAATGTAAACCCCACCTCTCACCTCATTTATCTTAGCGTAGAACTCCACCGAATTTTGTCCATTAAGTGATTACGCACCCACTCGCATTGCCGGTATATGTTCCAGCTCTCCCGACATCTCAATTGCTAATGCGGGCCTTATTAACAACACAAATTGGGTACCCGTCCTCACTATTTGCCCATCATCATCACACTCGACAGGCCTTCTAATCTACTTCCTGCAGAATATCTCTCTCTCAATTGCCCTAACCCCTTGTGGGGCATACTGCGTCAACTGTTCCATGTGGCCCATTTGATGTTTCCACGGCATAAACTGGTTTCGGAGAATGCAGTTGCCACCATGCACCTCCTGCACATCCATGGCCACGAACGTCGTCGTGGACGGGATTCGAACCCGAAACGCCGGTAATCAAACATGAGACTGATGCCTCAACACACTGCGCTACCGGTCGCCCCTGCAGAGCATCGCACTTTCATAAACTATTTAATAAAGCTGCCTGGGAGAGGTTTAGAAGTAACACCAATGCAGCCTTTGTAGCCCTCCTGACGCCTTCAAAAGTGCGTGCTGCTGAATTCGCCTTCAGGCGAGTACTAATCAAAGCGGCTGCCAGATGTATTCCTGCAGGACGAATACCAACGCTCAGGGTTAACTTCCCTACATCAGTAGCCAGATTGGCCGACGAGAGACCGCATCCGCAGTGAAGACTCTCCAGATAAACCTGCAAGTAGCTGAGCACAAACGTTCAGAATAGAGTTCCCATCTTAGCAGCAGCAATCTCAAATCTGGAGTTTCCAAGTTCTGGTCAACAGTCAGAGCCCTCACTAATCCATCGAATAACAGAGGGAATGTTGCTGGCAATTCGGCAACAAAACGATCAATGACCCCACCCGATGCGTACATTATTTCAACAGACAGTTTGTCCATCATCCTCCTTTTGATAAACTCAAGCGCACAATTCGTCATAGGATCCACAACCTTACTATTGGCCAGACGCTCCAGTTTACTCCTGATCAAGTTGCAGCAACCATCAAAAAAGCAAAAGGCTCAAAAGCCTTAGGTCCGGATGACATATTGATGTTTATGCTCAAAAATCTCAACGTGCCGGGCATAGAGTACCTAACAACCACTATAAATCTTTCACATTCATCGTTAGTTGTTCCCGAGATATGGAAAACAGTAAGGGTGATACCCATACTAAAACCTGGGAAGAAAGCCACGCTTATTGCATCATATCGCCCTATTTCTCTACTTTCACCTGTTGCCAACACGTTTTAAGCGCTACTCTTTGGCTGGCCACCAATCATTCACGGAGTTCCGGCACAAAAAATCAAGGCTAAGGGAGGTTAAACAGGGTATCCCGCAAGGAGGAGTCCTCTTACCTACTCTGTTCAACTTCTACCTATCAGGACTCACCACACCACCAGAAGGACTCCAACTCATCACCTGTTGTTCAATCTTAGCCACTGGTAACGACATTCCATTTATGCGTGCAATGATCAACAGCTAACTCGACGTACTCAACGCCTTTTTCACCAACAAAAACTTGTTGATCTCAGCGTCGAAATCATCTGCCACATTGTTCACATCTTGGACCCAGGCGGTGAAACAACAGCTGAACATATGTAATGAACCATTTTCTGGTCTGGTTGTGCTGCTTCCACCACCTGATGAGTAATAATCTGTCGGTGGTACGAAATCAGAGGCCTAGGGTCCCATTACACCCGGACCCCGACGCAAGCCCGAGGACATCGGAGTCGTCCGCCAACCATTCCATCCTGATCGCCTATTTTTTTTAATACTCCCCATTTTTGCTTCCCCTGTTTGTGTTGTTTTCCCCAGGCCTATGTATTTTTGTTAATACGTAAAGGACAGGGGCAACGAGCAGCGAAATCCCGCCCACGTCTCCCGAACTGAGCTACAGCATTCATACGCCGCTACTTAGCTCGTTGAGGGGCCTTTTTCTCCGCCAGATGGCACGGCTCGAGCTTCACGATCATGATACTACCTTAGGCTCCGACCCCACGGACATCTTCAGATGCCCACCAAACTGTCCTTTATACATATCAGTAGGAGACCAACCCATTCCCACCGTCAATCATTGGAAAATCCTTGGTCTTACCTTAGATAGTACGGCACTTTCATCTACCCATGCTTCCACAATATGCGATAAAATGAGAGCTCGCAATAAGGTTCTCAAAGCGCTCGTTGGAAGCCCGTGGAGAATGGATAAAGAGACCCTACGGGTAACGTACAAAGCCATTGGAAGATCGGATTATTGGGGCTGAAAATTATCGAGTCTGGGGAGCCTTGAATTTATAACAGGATCATTGAAAAAAAAAACGGTAGAAACATTTATATCCTGAATAGCGGAAATTCCTTGAGTGCTGCATTTCCGCTTTAAGCTAGGTACTAATATCAGTTTTTCGTGCGAAATCTCATACAAAAACTGTCAAAAGTTGCGTTCGCACGAACAATTTTCGCACTCTTAGTACTATTTCATTGGAAGCAAAAAAGTCTCCACATCATTATGGGCAATTTTCACACGAAAACCGATACTTTGCACTTTATTTCGCTTGAAAACGCGTCTTTTGCGTAGACGGGAAGCTCACGTGTCGTGTAGAGCGCCGCGGTAATGTGCAGTGTGCAAGTCTACACTGTCACTTTTTCGTGGGAGAAATAAGTGCGACATGTTCGCACGAAGAGGTTAGTACTTTAGGTGGCAGGAACCTAGAAGCCACACACGGGGGAATTGTAGCTCCTAAAGCGGAAATCCCTGTGCTGCTTCAGAGGGCAATTCCGCTTTAGGTTTAGATATCAATCTCGTTATAAGCTCCAGGCTCCCCCAACTGATTTGTAAGTTTTACGTCCCAATAAACCAGATCTCAAGGAATAAGTAAAAAAAACATGACATTTAAAAATAACGGGTTTTATCGTTTTTTTATGGTCCTGTGGTAAAGTCAAGGCTCTCCCGACTTTTTTGTTAATTTCATTGACATTGTAACAATGTGGGGGCCTGCAGCTGTCGTTACGTCCTATATTATTGTACGGAATTAGTCACCACACACACTGCATTCAGAGTAGCGGCCTACTTGTGGCCTGCTGCCGAAGGTTTTCTTTTGTATTGATTCCAAAGCTTAGGGGATGCCCTTTGATGCAAGAACACAAAATTGGCGGCAAGGAAGTTAGGGTGGTGGAGCGGAGATGGATTGAACTTGTATGCTGTCTCTCTCAATTGCCCTAACCCCTTGTGGGGCATAGCGCGTCAACTCTTCCATGTGACCCAGTTGACGATTCGTCGGCATAAACTGGTTTCGGAGAATGCAGTTGCCAGCATGCACCTCCTGCACATCCATGGCCACAAACGTCGTCGTGGACGGGATTCGAACCCGAAACGCCGGTAGTCAAACGTGAGAGTAATGATGCCTCAACACACTGCGCTACCGGTCGCCCCAACTGAAGGCGAAAACAAAAAAAGGCAGTTTGTTCCAAAGTCGTGTTGTTCTGGATACGAATGAATTATATAATTTAACAGTGCGACTGCCGTTGAGTTGAAGAAAATGGGGATGGGCACGACTAGCTATCCGGGGTGTACGTAGAGGAAAAGCAAACTCAACAATGAAAGTGAATATTTCATCAGAACAACGACTGTTGTAGTAGCGATAGAAGAGTGATAGACATCCGACGTTTCACCGGCATTCAGGCAACTCGATTTGAGATGTAATAGATTCATCGCCAATAAGCTTGAAGGCTTTCCGTTGAACTTGATCTAACGCGGATAATGTGGTTCCACCTATGTTCCAGTCTGTGTTTTATGTAAGCCATATAAATTTGCGCCAAATCAGATGGTATGAAGTGTCTTTTAGAGCAATTCAGGAAGCCCAGATGTTTCATTGTACAAAATGTGGTCAGAGCAATTTAGTTCATTAGAAAGGTTAATACCTAGTACGTTCAGTACTCAACGTACCTTGGTCCACTCCAAAAGACTGTAAAGGTCCTCAACTTCGTCGTCGTCCGTTGGTACATAGTGCTTGCCGGTTTGCGTGCTTTTTCCTCGGGTCTCCCTCCGGTAGAGTGGAACTCCCATGGCTTTGGCCAGGATCTCTATCCCCATATGTCCGACCGTTTGATACATGTAACTATCTAATTCGTCTGTAAAACAACGATGCAAGTCATTAGTGCGACCGTCCCCACATCCAGAAACTCCAATCATCTCATGTACATACCGCGATCCCTAGGATGCAGGTTCGCGAGCGCAACTATCTGATGGCCCTCGGCCACGCACTGCATCATGTTGTAGCAGCTATCCTTGCCACCGCTGACCATGGCCACGACACGCATTTTGGTTCGGGTTTTTTCTCCGCGCACAACAGCAAACGCGATCACCAACTGCTGAAACGATCCTCGCTGGATGCACAATGCATTCACGTAACCACAACGTGAGAATGAGAATCAACGTGACACACTCCGCAGGGTTTGCAGAAAACAACAAAATCCGAGGACAGCTTGTCCGACCAAATTAACGTAACAAAACAACCTCTGTTGAGGCCCCGCGAAACGCAGATCAAAAAATCGTGGACGACGATTACAAATTGAAACCACGACGATGAGCAAGTGTGGGATAACGCAAAACGCAGGTCCACAACATCGGGCACGCTGCACGGCAGCGACAGGAGGAACAACAAAAATAAAAATCGATCAAATCCACGAACCGACCAAATTACTTCGCTGGCGACGAACTCAAATGTAAATTAGGTTAAGAAAATCTCACGGGGATGGGCGGCAGCTTCCGCATTTTCTTCATGTCTCCATTAAAACGCACGCCAAACATCCGCCGGAGTTCACGCGTAATCAAATTTTTTCCCATACACACTTCACTCACTGTGACACTAGACCCGAAGGTCAAACACTTGTTTAGTGCACAATTCTGCGGTGGGCGGAATTCCCACGCATACCTTTTTCGGGCATACACCACTCACGTAAAAAAGGAACTTTTGATAAACAACTACAGCTGACTTTTTTCTTGGCTGGTTAGCGGCCGGGGAACGGGAAATCGGACCGGACACGGACAATGCGTTATCACGCCAGCACGGAATGTGCCCGTCTGACTGAATCTGAGCCTACGCGAGTTTGTGCAATATCTTGTGTCGATTATCGCAGCGCCATCTAGATAGACAGGCCTGCGCTCAGCTGGTTTTGACGGCTAAATTACACAATTATTTCCTTTGATGACGCCATCGTATCCACAATCCAGTGGTCGGCGACTGATGGTGACGAGTCCCCGGTATTTGTGCGTTCCGTGTTTAGTTTTCGTTTTCCGCGTTCAATGTTTATTTGTTAGTAAAATTTCATCTAGTGATCCGGGAAAACAAACACGTGCGCGATGAAAGTGAGTCGTGCGGTCAAAAGATGTATTTTGTCAAGTGTGAACTATTCCAGGATGCTCTGCGACTGATCCCCGGGGCTGCGGCTTGGACCAAATTGGTGCAAGTGTCCAGAAAGTGTGTTTTTAGAGGACTAAAATGCCGTCTGGTGCAATTCCAATTGTAAACATATGTCGTGCCGGGAACATTGTCGTGTGCAGTCACTGCCTTGGCGAAGGAAATAATGACGTCCGCGATCAGCTGAGCGCAGGCCTTTCGAGCCGGTTGGCGCGTTGATTTTCGAAAACGGTTGAATGGGAATGAATTCATCATTCGAAGATTTGTGTGAAGGGCACGTGTTCGGACTGCCAGTGTCAATTGTCAGCCGCCAAGTGCAGTTTGTAAACACGCTGAAATGGGAAAGGGCAAGAAGAGGAAGTTTGCAAATCCAGAAGATGACCCGGAATTCGATTTGAGCAAGAAACACTTGAAAACCGTTCACATTCGGTCGATGGAGAAACGTTTAATAATAGTCCTCGAGGGCGCGCAATTGGAGACAGTAAAGGTAAGAGCAACACTCATTTCGTTGCCTCCCATTAAATCTAAAACACTAAATTTCAGGTAGGCACATCATTCGAACTGCTCAACTGCGACGATCATGCCAGCATCATGCGAAAAAATCAACGCGACCCGGGATCCTGTCGCCCGGACATCACCCACCAATCACTGCTCATGCTAATGGACTCGCCACTCAACCGAGCCGGTCTCTTGCAAGTTTACATCAAGACCGAGAAAAATGTTCTCATCGAAGTCAATCCACAGACGCGAATTCCGCGAACCTTCAAACGATTCGCCGGCCTGATGGTGCAATTGTTGCATAAATTTTCGATTCGAGCGAGTGATTCGACGACTCGTCTGCTGAAAGTTATCAAAAATCCCATTACAGATCATCTTCCGGTGGGCTGCAAGAAGTACGCGATGTCGTTCAGTGCGCCTAAAGTGGTGCCGTGTAAGGAGCTCGTTCCCGCCGAAGAAGAGCCCGTGGCTTTGGTCGTCGGAGCCTTTGCACATGGACAATTGAAATTAGACTATACCGAGGGAGATTTTTCGATCAGTAATTATCCACTGTCGGCGGCGATTACTTGCTCGAAACTGTGCAGTGCTTTTGAGGAGGTCTGGGGCGTTTTGTAGTTGATTGGGTTTTTTGTTTGCTAATATGTATTATAAAATATAATATATTTTAAGTATAGAAGGCTTTTTTTAATTCACATTTATTGTAATAGTGAATCAGAAAATTGGGGAACTATTTTCGTTCCAGTCTCAAATTTACTGTTTAATTGATTATCCACTGATTTGCTTGCGGATGTGTCATGCATCGTAGAGGTGTCTTTTTTAACTTACCTGTTAAATGCATAAAAAAATGAATGGGTTTTGTTTCAAAGCTGTGATAGTTTTGGATAACCCACGAGATACAGGTATCTACAGGGTGTCGGGTTTCGAAAAGTGGGGTTCCAAATTAGTCAAAGTGGCCATTCGAAATAATTCATATGGATACTTACGTTTTAAACCGAAAGCGTCCGTCGTGATATAAACGAAATAAGCCATGCATGGACAATATCGGCTTCAAGTCAAATAAGGCATGCGAGAAAAACAAACAAAAATAGCCATGCAGTGTCCGAAGCGAGTGTTTATGTTTGTGCGATACTGAGGGTTGTGATCCCTTAAGCGCGGAGCGAGCGGAGCCCTCATAAGAGACCGTTGTACCCAGGATGATCGAAGGGGCGTTTATGTTTGTGCGATACCGAGGGTTGTAATCCCTTAAGTGCGGAGCGAAGCTCTGTACCTATATTAAGCTGACAATGTTAGACGGAGTGATCCATCGTCCGATCGATCGGCCGATGGGTCGCCACAAAATATCAGCTGATTTAAATTATATGGAACTGCCGAAACAAATCGTCAACGATAAGCGCATGCACAGGCCGATCCATCAGGCGACATATCGATCGATCGATCACTGCGTGTATGGTGGGTCTTAGACTTACGACGGCCAAGACCTGCCAAACCCCCTCGATGCAAAAAGAACTGCAGTATTTGAAGCATTGCTACCACAACAACAAGAACGTAGTAGCAGGTCACTGCAACATAGTTGGGTGAACTCTGGCACGTTATGAACCACCTGAAGTAACTATCCCCGAGGCAGAATAGGGTTTAATGAACCGACAACCAATCATTGTGAAAACTTTTCCATCTCAAGAAACCTGGAAAAAGGCCTCGGATTGGGCGGATCGACAACGACGACCACGCAAACGTTCAACGGATTATTCTTTTCGATCCTGAAATGTACACTCTCTGAACAAACCGGGGCCGTGACGGCCCTGCTTCAACAGCGGGATAGATAACAAGGATTCGCACACAATTTTCAAAAGCGGCAAACCATCGGGTCACAAGGAGTTTGGAGTTGCATTCATAGTGAGCAATCAGCTCAAGCCGCACGTTATTGACTTCAAACCTGTTGATGAAAGGTTGTGTGCGATTCGCAATAAAAGCCGCTTGGCACGTTTATTAGTTCCACGGTATAAACGTGGCCATTGGGATTTGAAAATTTTCTAATAACAGGCATTAAAAGGAAAACACCGCCTGGGGATAAAACAAAATATTCAGCACAAATATAGCATTTTTGGAAATTCTGGTGGCACACAGAGATATATAGAAGTGAAGCCACCATTACTGTACACAAATTTTCATCCCCCTTCCTACTTCCTCACCTGCGCCGAATTACTTCATTTCTCTCGCTCTTTTTCGTTTCCTTCTTATTCTCTCTTCTGTGTGTTGGCAGCTTTGAAGAGAGAGAATCAGAGGAAATGAAAAAGAGCGAGAGAAATGAAGTAATTCGGCACAAGTGAGGAAGTAGGAAGGGGGATGGAATTTTGACATCTTTCGTGCTTCTATATGGACCGGGCGAGTGTTCCGCGGCAGAGAGACAGACTGGAATGTTATTGAGTGCGTTCAGAAGGGGGCAAAAGAGCAGAAACCGCTCGCGAGCAGCTCTGCAACTGCTCGCGAGCAGCTCCGGAGCTTCTCGGTTTGGAGTCTGCACCTGCTGAACGCTACTTCACCAGCTGAAAAATCGACCAGCTGAAAGCTGACGATGACAATTTTAGACGACAAGTGCCGAAAAGTGGAAAATACATGAATCCCACGCTGTCCATTACAAAAATCACGAACAACGAGAAAACAAAATTAAAAGCACCCGAAAACCAAAGAACTAGAAGCCGAAAGCGGCGAAAACACAACAACCAACTTGATAACTGTCAAAATTCGAAAGTCGCAACTTGAGCGTGAGGTTGAAAAAGAAGAAGAAGAACCTGAGCACTGAGCACTGATCAGTGAGCAGAAATATTTCTTGCTCGGTGAAATTTGATCATGCTCACCCGAGCAGAAGTTGCTCGGTCACTTCTGAACCCGCTCGTTATGAACATGTTCGCTGAGCGGAAGTTGCTCAGTTCCTTCTGAACGCATTGAATGTTCCAACTGGAAAAGTAGGAGAGCGGATGACATCTAACGTGCTTCCTGTGCTTTTATATAGGCTGCGCGGGTGTTGCGCAGTGGAGGGCGTGTGTCTCTCTCTTTACTTTTTACGACTGGAATTGCTTCAAGTTGTTTATATTACGTTTACACTATCCCCAGATTACTTCATCTGCTGCTTAATCTGGGTGTGGTGAGTTTAAAATTGTATGTATTTGACAGTTCCAGATTAATTCAGCCGGCGCAGATGAAGTAATCTGGGGATAGTGTAAACGTAATATTAGTGTTGAGTATATGCGGATTGCTCCACCGCCATCTTTATCCTCAGGCCGGAGTGTCAAAGTAATGACGTCATGACAAGCAGTGAACCATATGTAAACAAAGTGAAAAACGCGTGCAGTCGACCTCTTGAAATCTGGTGATTTTCGTGCGTAAAAGTGATTTTAGTGTCGCGATTTTAAGTGCAATTGAAAGTAGTGCTTGTCACTGATATTTGGAAGTGAAAAAAACGCAAGGTGCCGCGAACTTCCGAACAAAATGAACTGCTCGAAAGTGTGCGAGACATGAGTGTGGTTATGAAAGTGCGACACGAAAAATTTCACATTTTTCGTTAATTTCCCGGTAATTTGGCTAGTGTGAATGGTGCAGCACTACTCTGGGACGAATCCTTGGGCCGGTGAGTTCAGCGGAAACTCTCGGAAGTGCCCCAAAAAGTGAATTCAAAGTGGTTGTCAAATGACAACATTACAGGTGATTTCCGGCCTTTTCATCGGAATTCATAGGGTAATTATACGTTTTTTGTTGTGCAAAAATTTTAGTGAATTGATGCGCCCCAAAATACGGGTTTTAAACGCGTTGTTGACGAGCCAGACGAAAGTTTCACTGCAGCTGACAGGACTAGATGCCTAGCAGTGAAACTTTCGTCCGGTTCGTCAACATCGTGGTCAAAATCCACACTTTGGGGCTCATCAATCCACTTAAATTCCACCACAACAAAAAACGCATACTTACCCTATGAATTCCGATGAAAAGGCCGGAAATCACCTGTAATGTTGTCATTTGGCAACCACTTTAAATTCACTTTTTGGGGCACTTCCGGGAGTTTCCGCTAAACTCACCGGCCCGAGGATTCGTCCCAGAGTAGTGCTGTACCATTCACACTTCCCGAATTGCCGGAAAATAAACGAAAAATGCGAAATTTCCCGTGTCGCACTTTCCTAACCTCGCACTTTTCAATACACCATTTTACCCGATATTTCCCGGCACTTCACGTTTTTTTTTCACTTTCACACGGCACTGATAGCCACTTCTTTTAGTTACACTTAAAATTCCGGCACTAAACTCACTTTTACACACAATTATCGCGATATTTCACCGGGCGACCGCACGCGTTCACACTTCGTTGACTGCTTGTCATGTCGTTAGTGCTTTGACAATCAGCTGACACTCCGGCCTGAGAGTAAAGATGGCAGTGATTGCTCCTCCATAGTTATTCACTATGATTGCTCCTCCATATTTATTCTCTATGGGTTGGCAGCATTCTTTCCGCCATCTGTTGACCGGAATCGAGTCAAGAGCATCCACCGCGACCAGGGCGACATCTTCAATTTCGAAATAAAATCAAGCGTCGTGATACGGCTACATGCTTTCACTTCGGGCTGTCACGGTCATCAGATGAATTTTAGTACTCATGGTATTTTGGCCTGCAGAATATAAGCAAGACAGTTATTCTGAATGAACTCCCCTAGTCATTACCAGTCCAAACCAAAACCCAATTGAACAAAATTCGTGAGGCGCCATTGCCTTGTCCGTCACGCGCAGTCACTCGCCTCGTCATGCTGTATGTGTGTGAGTACGCGATTAAGCAACGGCGTATTTCTATCGTCCGGTGGTGCGTAATTTTCTCGTGTTTTTTTTCCAATTCGAGCTCATCCAAACTACCCGAAAACTGGTTAAAACCGCAAACGGAGCAATCCCGCTTGCTCACAAATTGGAGTTTGCCATTGATTCCTGACGTTTGTGAACACAGCGTGGGTTTTTGTGCAGTACGCTTTCACTGGGCAGCAGCTTTGCTGGCGGATGAGACGGCGACGGTCTCCGCCGTTTTGGCATTTCCCCCGTCCACGTCTTTGCAACGACGAGCCACACGCACACACATCAAAGCATTGATTGGGTAAAATTTCGAAATTTTCCTGCGCCTGCATTTTATAATGACTCACACAAACACGTAAATGACAAGTGTGTAATACACACGGATCCGTTCAAGTGTCAAACATTTTTCCGAACTTGAATTTCGTAGCGGGTACTGATTATTCGGGGCCTTTCGAAGGTTTTGGAAGTGTTTTGAGGTGGAATACTGCTCTTGAATAGGTTGAATTTCGCTACGGAAAGTGCACGGCTTTGACGGCCATTTTGTTCGCCCCTGGACGCAACGTTGTGATTCGGCCGTGTTGACGACATTTGCGTGTATGGTGAAATCGCACGTACCGAGTGCGAGCGAGCGCGGTGTGTAGTGTATACGGCGCGCGACCAAATTCGAAAATCGGTCGGAAACGACGACCGACTACTTCGTACTACTACCGAGACGAGAAGCGCGCGTCTGTTGGTAATCGGTTGCGAGTTTTTCCTGAAAATTTCCACAAAATCCGTCAATTTTCCGGGTAAATCAGTTGAAAAAGACGAGTTAAGTGTGCCGGGAACAAATTTCCAATCGAGTGTCCGACTTTAATGCGCTTTTCACGACGCGAAATGCATTTGAACATTGTGGCGGTCGTCGTACCGAGTGTCGCTTCCGACAGCGCGATGGTGGTGAAGTTGCTGAAGTGCTAGTGCGGCTCTGGCCTGTATTGTCCGGGTGAGAGAAAAAAAAAGAAAATTTCAAATATCCATCGGTGGCAAACGAGAATTGCAAGTGGCGCTTTGCTACAAACACGAGCGGGCAAAAGTGTGATGAAAATTTCCGATTTGTGATTTTGACCCCGACGATCGTGTGTGAAAAGTCCCGAGAAATTGAGGTGTCTGTGTGTGAAGTTCCCGGTGAAGTGTGTAGTGCAGCGGCCAGGGAAAAACCCCCACAACGACGAAAGTCTCCAGCGCCCGCCCCAACAGTCCCTGGCGCCTATCATAACGTCTTGCGCCCGGAGGAGTCGCGCGTCTGCATCGCATGGAATAATATTTGGAGTATTCCGAAAGCTGTTCGGCGTGAAATTCCGAGAATAACAGGTAAATAAAGTGGCCCCTGTGCGAGTCTATTTCGTCGCTTCCGAGCTGTTATCGACTGTGCGAGGTCTTGACATTGCTATAAAATTTTTTATGGCAGAACTTCGCTTGCATTGGGGTTGCCGCGACTGACAGCAGATTCCGCGGCTAATCGCACGTGCGGAAAAGAGACAACGATAGTTGCAATCTTTTTGTTAATCGCCGTCAATCTATTGGTCTCGCGCGCGCGCTTTGGACTCGCCATATTCGGGTGGTGATTAGCGAGAAAAAAATCCATTATCGCGAAAAAATGATAAATTCGCGGCGACCCGTCTCAAGCAAAAATCAACGTCAGTTGTCGCGCGCGCTATTTATCCTCATTGGATTTTTTCCCTGCATTGCATTGCCAACCAGCAGGCCGACGAGAATTTCGCCGCACTCCATTTAATTTCACGTCGGCTAGACGGCGGCGTGTTTGCCTGCAGAAATGTCTCTCGCTCGGCCTTGTGCGACGGCCGTTCTTTCGTCTCGCCCAGACACAATTGTCGGCCTGCCATCATCGGGTCGTGTGTGACGGCAGCCGTCACACGTTTTGTTTCTTTCGCAGGGTTAGTGGATAACGTGGTGGTGGTGAACATCGCCCATATCAAACTTTCGTTCGTCTGACGTCTCTACCATCCTCGCCCTTGGTTTCCGGGACTCGTTTTGTTTGTGTACAAGCTGCGGGCTGCTGGCCGCCGCCGCGCCATGCACTCGTCAAAAATGCCTTGACTTCAATGATGGTCGCTGCTGCGGCCGTCACCGTTGTGTCGCCGTGCTTTTGACACTTCTTACCACTTCTTCTTTTCCTACTCGACGTTTATTTATTTTTTGTCTTTTTTAACCCACCAGGCCAGTCCCGCATTTGGCAACAAAAACGAGGAAACGGCAATTTGCACAACACCGACACATCATGATGGCCGGGGCAGCCAGTGCAGCAGCCATAGTGGCGGACACATCATTAATGCCATTATTTCGCGCGCGAATTTTCGTTTTTGTTGCTTTGTATTTTTTTTTGTTCGTTGCACAGTGCCAATGTCGGGGCGTAAATGTGTGGAGCTTTCTTTGCAGCCGGTTCTTTTTTGGGGACAAGTTTTGTGTGTGATGAAGAAAGAAAAACTTTCACTTGTGAGACTGCTCTCAGACCCACTAGTTCGTTGGAAAGAAGTGTCAAGTGGACGTGATGGGCAGAGCAGAGGTTTCTAGAGCTGGGCGGGTGCCTCCACAAAAGTTTTGATTCGCATCTCTCGGAAGCGATGGGTCACTAGCATTTTTCGAGGAAAATTGTTGTGCGACGGACACCTAGTGAAGTAAAAATTAGGTCGAAGTTGTGTGTCGGTCGTTCTGGGTCATGTGAGGAAATAATTATTTTCGAAATGGACACGGCACAACGATATTTTGCGGAGAAACAAAAAAAAAGCTTTGTCCAGGAAAGGAAATTTGTAACCACGTAGTAGCAGTCATTTCTTTGATATTATTTAACCAAATAAGGCATGTCCAGAAAGTATTTTTTCTATTTAAAAAAAAAACATTCATTTAACAAAAATTACATGATATTAAAGGTATACATGTATGTATGGTATGTACATATGTTATTTATTTTTCCACGTAGTCGTCTTCCCGTTCTATGTTTTAAGCACAAGTTTTGTTGATTCCCTCAGAACTCTTCAGCCAGCTTCTTCGTCCACTTCATGACCTCTTGTTTCACCTCCTCATCAGTTGAAAATTTAATTCCACCCATGTGAGTCTTCATGAAGGCGAAAAGATGAAAATCTGAAGGCGCCAAGGCAGGGGAGTATGCAGGATGGTTCAAAACGTCTTTAACAAACGAATTGCTTGCCTTGCTCTTTTCGTGTTTTTAGGGTCTCACAGTATCGTGTTGCATTAATCGTCTCCCCCTGAGGCAAACAATCTATCAAAATGATTCGTCTTCGGTTCCAAAACACGGATGCCGTGATTTTTTTTTGTTCGAAATTGATGTTTTGATTTTTTTGACAGATAGGGACCCAGTATGCTTTGAATATATAGCCATGGAATGAGCTTGTCCTGTATGTCTCCATAGAAACAGTGGCTCCAAAATCTGGGTACTAAGTCGACAGTCAGCTAACTCAGTAGACTTACGAAATTCAAATATAGACAATAATTGACGTTTGTTTATGCACAATTCAACATTGTGGTCAACATTGGGTGGTATGCATAAAGTGAGTCGAGTGGAGTAAAGCTGAGTTGACAGAATTCCACTCAATTTTCACTATGGAGCGGAGAGTAGTTTTATGCATACAACTTTTTCACTCGATTCACCGAACATAGCAGACTCAGGAATGTCAGACTTCACTCTTGAGTATATCCTCATTATTATGCATACCACCCATTATGTCAATATCGAAACGCCAACTTAGTAGGCTGATTGTCGATAATTTGACAAAAATTGACATTTGCTTTTGCACAATTCTACAGAACAGTCAACATTTGTCAGTATTAAACGCCAACTGAGTAGGCTAACTGTCGACTTATTCACCAGATATTGGAGCCGGTGATAAACGGGATATGCTCATTCCATGTACTGTATGTTCTAAGCCTGTATGTCTCCATAGAAACAGTGGCTCCAAAATCTGGGTACTAAGTCGACATGTGGTCGACAGTCAGCTAACTCAGTAGACTTACGAAATTCAAATATTGACAATAATTGACGTTTGTTTATGCACAATTCGACAGCGCGGTCAACATTATGACAATACCGAAACGCCAACTGAGTAGGCTGACTGTCGATATTCTGACAAGAATTGACGTTTATTCATGCACAATTCGACAGAACAGTCAATATATGTCAATCCCTGCGTTCACATTTTGGAGCGCTTCGGTTATTCAGCAATTGAAATGCATGTTAACGGAAAAAATCACTGATTTTTCGGTTTACATGCATTTCAATTGCTGAATAACCGAAGCGCTCCAAAATGTGAACGCAGGCATTATCAAACAACAACCGAGTAGGCTGGCTGTCGACTTATTCGCCAAATGTTGGAGCCAGAGACATATAGGATAAGCTCATTCCATGGCTATATATTCAAAGCCAGTATGCCACCACTGTGAAAGAATATATCGATGGTGAAGATTCACAACCTCCTATGTAAATTTTTGAAAATTTTTCCTTTTCTGACGTGTTTTTAATGTATTTATGCATCAATTGCTCAACCGCCTATATGGTTATTTTCAGTGAAAAACCGTTAGGAGCAGCAGCATCCAAACCCTGGAACATTCCTGTTTCGCGAATATTAGGAGAATTCTCTCTTTTGCATTTAGGAAAAATTTTTAAAATTCCTTAATTGCGGGATTTCCGCTTTAGGTGGTTCATTTCCACTTTAGGTGGTAAGAACCTAGAACCCATGCGGGGGGATTTGCAGGTCCTAAAGCCGAAATTTCTCGAGTTTTGTGAAAGTTCTCTCTAATAAAATAGAGAGAATTCTCATAATTTTTGCGAAACAGGAATGTTCCCAAACCCCTCTATAGGCCAGTCAAATTAAATATTATTAATAATAATTAGGGAAAGATCTGGAAATAATTTTAATCCCTTCCATAGATACTGAGTACATAAAAACTAAGTTTGCACGGTCGTAGAAGGTGAGCTTAACTTTTGGAGGGCGAAAATTGGAGAAATTTGAGCCCTTTTTTAAATATTATCGTTATACCGTTGAATTCTGCGTTCAATGCACTGCTCAAAGTTGAAATTCGGTTCAGTAGCGTAGTCAAAATTGATAGTCAAAAAATGGCAATTTTCGAGGCTCCCGAGAAAAATTACACTTTATCACTTTTCAAGCTCACAAATCTTTGCAACAGATCCTCCAAATGGAAAAGCTTGTCTGTAAAAGTTGGGGACAATTTGATTGTGAGCCTAACGTGCCCAATATTTTTCAATCTTTCGGATAGTAAAATATATACAGCCTTAACAAAGCGTTGGACACGGTTAAATAAAGAATTATATTTGAAAAATTACTCGCTTTTAATGTTGTTCCCCTTAGTACTTGGCTCTGATTGGATTGCCTATAGGAAGACTCTTAGCTCATATAGCAAAGAACTATAAGGAATGCCGAATGTAATTCATGAAGGCTTTTCTGTGGACGTATGGAGGGTTCGTGGGAGACATCCAGACTTCGCAAAATTCTCTCTACTAATCCATCCTCACCAAGCTACCTACTGAAGCACGGGTCGTGAACCTCTTCTGGCAAGGAAACTATTGAGGGTCTGTTCGACATACACTTCCCTTTTAGCACACCTTACAAGTCGAATAGACTGACAACTGCAAACAGCATGCGGGCTTAGTAATATTATATCGACGGCTGAGATTATCTGGGCTATTGCCAGTTTTGAAACTTATACAGTTCCGGGGGCGGACGGAATAATTCCTGACGACCTTGTATTCATCGGATAATTTGACACCATTGACCATTTTCAATTCCGCTGCCCAATTCAATTGAAATCTACACAGATGGTTCCGAGATGGAAGAGGGAGTGGGGCGGAAGTATTTTCTTATGCATAACAAGCATCTCCTTTAGTCTCCCTGAATACTACAGTTTTCTTCAGGAAGAGGCTACGGCCATTACCGGAGCTTTGATTTGATTTGATTTCACATGGTATCAGCTAGAGATATAATAATCTTCACTGACAGCCAAGCTGGTGTTAAATCTCCTACTCCGCCTCCCCTACAACGACTTCTGCAGAAGCTGCGATGACGAGGATGATGAGGAATGTATTTTTCATCTCTTGTATTCCTGTTCTGCTCTGGCAAAAAGGAGAAAGAAATGTCTTGCATCCCACTTTTTCAATGAACTGTATAGGAGCCCCTCCTAGACGATCAAGCCACTTGATCAAACGGTTGCAGTCTCGTCAATACCGGACGCTTCAATCAGCCTTTTACACCGTCAAGCAACTCTTCCATCAATCCTTTAATCTTTTGATTAAAACTCAATCTCAGTTGAGTTTCCGACTCGGAAAGAGTGTGAAGGGAAGGAAGCGATGGTTCCGTCCATCCACTGCTGCCGGCGAGTGATTGACGCAATGCTTGATTAAAATTGGCCTAGACGGTCAAGCATACTCGTCAACCGCTTGAGTCAATCAAACTTTCCATCAATCACCGTCAACGCTTGGCTCAAGAGTCAAACCGATTATCAATCATGCTTGATTCAATCGATTGACACTAGATTTTGATCAAGCGGCTTGTCTATCTAGGGACTTCTTATGAACTGACTTCTGTCGACGTTGGTAAACTCAATCGATTGATTATCAGCTCTGGCTGGTTCATGGAGTACTAGGGTATGGTGAAGAGTTCCCTTGTGGTATCACAACGGAAACAGACCCTATTGCGGTCCAAGTGTGCTGTAGCCAATACAGTAGCACTTGTATCTAATAGCCCCCATATACGATGCAATCCTTCGTCAGATCGATCTGACGATATTGTGATCGTCAGATCGATCGCACTGTGTATGTGACTATCGTTGACGATTTTTTTGACAGTTCCATATAATTTCGATCGTCAGATATTTTGTGGCAATCCATCGTCAGATCGATCTGACGATGGATCGCACCGTCTACGGCGGGTCTAACCTAGTACTTGGCTCCCCTTCTTCCTTCTTGATCGTACTTCTTCTTAGTCCAGTCATTAGGAATCTGCCTAAAGTAAATTTTGATTTTTTTTTCATTTATGTTTTTTGGGGCGCTGATTACGAATATGAGGTTTGCCACCAACAATTTTCACTGGAATTTGAGTTATAGCCCAAAACCCACAAAAAACACCCTTTGTTGATTTTTTAAAAATATTTTGAAATGGTTAACCCTAACAAAAAGGTTTCTTGGACAAAATGAATGATCTTGAACAGTTCAATAAAAAAAAAGTAAGCGCTGCTTTTTAGGGTTTTTCCCATATATTTCCCATATATTCCCATTAATTTCAATCAATAATATTCCAAACCCATCTCACCTTCATATTAATATCTGCTATACTAAAGTGAATATGTACGTTCCATTCTGATCGTATCTGCTACCACAACAGGCAGACGTTGCTACAATCGAATGAAAGCCAGTTTTTTAAGTTTTCGGGTTATGTCTGTTAAATCTAGACTTTCGCCAAAATATTTTCGATTGAGAAAAATGCTTCAACTGTGTATTATTACTTGAGAGTTGATGCTGCGACGCCACGCCGGTGACGAACGAATTTTAAGCGGATCACAAGATAAGATGGCATTCACTAAAGTGTTGTCTTGTGGACCCCCCTTTTCACAAGTGTCGTGCAGTAAAACAAGTTTTCTATAAAAGACTGCAGGTTCATTGCTACTGACGTCACAGTGTAGAAGTAGACACTCTCTCTTGTGTATTTTTGGTTCGCCAATACATATTTAGATGACAAACTAGATGAACTTTGTTTTTATAGATCTATTGTTCCTTCAAATGTTTACTTGTGGTTTTTTTTTAAGGAAAAACAGTAACAATAATAATCTGTAATGTATGTACACCATATGCATAATGTACTAATTACATTAGGGGGATTCACCCTTAGTGTCGTAAATGTCGTAAACGTCGTATTCGTCGAAAACTTCAGTCATCCCCATAGTAAAATGACAGAAGTTTACAACTTTAGACAAATACGACGTTTACGATGTGAGCATTATTTATTATTATTAGGTGTATAACTTTGCTTCTGCCGTTTTCCGACAGACGGCTGCATCGGTGAGGGCTGGTCAAAATACGTACATAGTTCAAAAGTGTCACAAAGTGAGTTTGGACATCTGTGAACGTATCGACATCTCCGCATTAGTAAAAGTTGTTGCATTTTTAATAAGATTCGCGATTCAAAATGTTTGTTTTCGAACCAAGTTCTCGTCATTTGCGGGATGATCTTCTGCTTCCATTTGAAAAAAAAAAAACTGCAGCTGAGGCTCATCGAATGCTCTCAGATACTTACGGTGAGGTTGCTCTGAGTGACAGAACATGTCGTGAGTGGTTTCAACGTTTTAAAAGTGGCGATTTCAATTTTGAGGACAAGCATGGTGGTGGGAAAGAAAAAAATTTCAATGACGACGAATTGGAAGCATGCTCGATGAAGATTCGTGCCAAACGCAAGAAGAATTAGCTGAATCACTGGGAGTGACTCAGCAAGCCATCTCGAAACGCTTCAAGGTCATGGGCATAACTCAGAAACAAGGAAATTGGGTTCCGTACGAGTTAAAACCGAGAGATATTGAACGGCGATTATTTGCATGCGAACAACTGCTTCAAAGGTAGAATCGGAAGGGATTTCTACAACGCATCGTAACCGCCGTCGAAAAATGGGTCCGTTACGATAATCCCAAGCGCAGAAAGTCATGGGGAATGCCCGGACATGCCTCAACGTCGACGGCAGAACCGAATATTCACGGCGCCAAGGTTATGCTTTGCATTTGGTGGGACCCGCTCGGTGTGATATACTACGAGCTACTGAAACCGAATGAAACTATCACAGGAGATAGGTACGGAACGCATTTGATGCGTTTTAAGTCGAGCATTAAAGGAAAAACGACCACAGTACCAAGAGAGACACGACAAAGTCATCCTCCAGCATGACAATGCTCGGCCACACGTCGCAAAAGTGGTCAAGACATACTTGGAATCCCTGAAATGGGAAATCTGGTCCCACCCGCCTGTTTCGTTCCATGGCGCACGGCTTGGCTGATCAGAATTTTCGTTCGTACGGGGAAGTCGAAAAATGGATCCAATCATGGATCGCGTTGAAAGACGCCACGTTTTTCCGAGATGGATGGAAAATTGCCGGAGAGATGGGCGAAAGTTGTCGCTAGTGATGGACAGTACTTTGAATAATACATCTGTAAGTACTTTTAATTTTCCCTGGAACGGCGCAAGCAAAGTTTACACCCAATATATTTACATTATTGGTCTTGAAGTTATGCTCATGTCATCACATCGTAAAAGTCCGAATCATTTATGTATAAATGTATGTTAGACCATCTATTAAAATACCTATCAGCACTAATAAGCGGGTCTAATGAGTGGTCTAACTGGCAAAAAGCCCTTTATCACTATCACTACACGAAATAAGAGAAGTATCCTGATCGCCATGATTCGTATTGCCTAAGGATGGCCACACATTGTCGAACACGGATTCGAATACGAACAACAACAACAACGTTCCACTGGTAGGTGGAAATATTAAGGATAGGATTTGGATAATAAATGACATTGTGTTGCTTATATTTTGCCTACCAACAGTGGGTTCCAATGTGGCATAGGCTTTGCTTCGGCCCGGAGTCCGAAGCGTATATACCCTAGACTTGTACAGACCTAGTGGTGATACCAAAAGTCCCAATTGGCAACGACCATATGTACTAGAAGTGGGTCTCCTATATGGCCAGTTCATAGGGGAGTTTGGCACTCATTCAGTGGGATCTTGACCATTCTCAAAATCAATTAACTGACCCATTCTACAAATATTTGTCGCAGTTTTCAAGTTGCTAGCTTCATTCTATCGAAAGTTAACGCTTATTTGAAGTTTCACTTGTAGGGGAGGTAGGGGTTCCTTGGGTCGGATCTTGCCCATCATTGCCACCAACCAATTAGATCCCCCTACAAACATTTAAAAAAAATTTCAAGTCTCAAGCTTCACTCTATCGAAAGTTATCGCTTATTTGAAGTTTCATTTGTAGGAGAAGTAGGGGTTTCGTTGGTCGGATTTTACGTATTTTCAATATTAGCCAACTGGATCATACTACAAACATTTGACCAAAATTTCAAGTCGATAGCTTTATTTTGTCGTTAAGCTATCGCTTATTTTAAGTTTCATTTCTAGGGGAGGTAGGGGTTCCTTAAGTCGGATCTTACCCATCTTTAATGCCAACTAACTCAATCTCACTTTAAACATTTGACCAAAATTTCAAGTTGCTGGCTTCATTCTATCAAAAGTTATCGCTTATTTGAAGTTTCATTTGTAGGGGAGGTGGGGGTTCCTTGGGTCGGATCTTGCCCATTTTCAATACCAACAAAGTAGGTCTTACTAGCAACATTTTGTCAAATTTTCAACTTGCTAGTATAATTTTTTCGAAAGTTATCGTAATTAAGGGAATATTTAATTTTTTGAAATTTGTAGGGGAGGTAGGCGTTCCTTTGATCTGATTATGCCCAACTTACAAAACCTTAAGCAGCTTCTCACTTCAAGGTTACATGCCAAAAATCATTGCAATTGGTGGAAAACCCAGTCTACTACTTTGCCTTATCTCCTAGTGGGGCATAGCGCGTCAACCACTTCTGGGCGCCATCGTACTCTGTTTTGGCCAATGGGGCGCAACTCCCCAAACGACTTACCCAGTGTCTTACACTCTTTTAGAACTCCCCTCGTTCTTCGGTTTGCGGTAATTTTAAACCATTCTGCGTTTGCCACTTTGAAATAAGCAGTAGAACTTGTTCCTATGAGAGGTATTTGAAATATTGTAGTAGGCCGATTTCAATTAAATTTATGATTGACTAATATGAAATTTTCTAAAGATATCTTTGGAAAGAAAAAAGTTTTTCCAACAAAAAGTTATTTTTGGGCCGGCCGTTCATATGACAGCTATATGATAGAGAGTAATCAACGAAATTCGGGAATGCGGTTTGGTACTAGATACGATATCCTTAAAGACAAAAAAGTTTTTGTCACAAAAACGGACTTGGACCGGTCGTTCCTATGGCATCTATATGACGCAGTGATCCGACTTTGTTGGTTCCGACATACGTACATATATACAGCGTGTAGTGGAAAGAAGGCATTGTGGAATTTCAGCTCGATAGCTTTAAAACTGAGAATTGTATGTATAGAACCAGACGGACAAAGCTTAATCAAATCATCTCGTCATACTGACCAAAAATATATAAACTTTGTGTGGTCGGAGATGCCTCCTTCTGTGCATTTCAACCTTCATGACAAAGTTAATATACCCTACACTTCGTGAAAGGTATAATGAACTCAATTGTTTTGTCCCATGGATCATTTGTGCGTTCATACCGAGCAGACCGACCTAACCTTGAGAAGTGAGCAGTAGGTAGAGAGGTCGTCATCACACAATCTATGCATGTTTTGACCATAATTTTTTTTTTTTTTTCATTTTATACCCTCAGCTTGTTTGCTCTTGGCGGTCAATTGCATAGGGACACGCATGGGGTCTTATGAGACCATGACAGATGATTAACACCTACCAACCGAGAGAACCGCGCTGGAGCATATCCCATTGGCTATGTGTCGTCAAGCGTCGCAGTCTCATCATACCGGTTTTTCGCGGGTTCGAATCCCGTCGTGGCCATGGACATTTGTGTTGTCTTGTGGTATGAGTCGTAACAATAACAGTAATTTCCGTAGACCAATTTCTTGTGGTCTGTGGACAACAACAAAATATATATGCAACTTGCGACTGGGGAATCCGGTCGCACGCAACGGGTCGTTGCGCTTAAGCCATATTTGCTTCTGCGTCGGAAAAACGCAAGTGTAATGTCATAACCAACGCGGCTCTTTCCGCGTCTTTTGCGACGCTTTAAGAAGTTTTTCCGACGCGCCATGTTCTACAACTTTGCAGCCGACGCGCTGCTAATGGAAACGCAAGAGTAATGTAGCACACAATTTCGCCGTTACACGTCTCGACGAATGCCTTCTTGGAGATTCGATGGTTATCCATTCGCTCCACGTGCCCCCGCCCACTGATATCTTCATGAATTTGGATTTCTCCGGTGCGTCAAATATTTCGTACGTCTCATGGTTGTACAGTCTTCCCTATTGGTCTCCATCGCGCGTTGCTCCAATGATTTGTCGGAGGCCTTCCTCCTTTCAAAAGCATTTAGCATATTTTTCGACACATGAGTAAAGGTCTTAGTCTTGCAACCGTGGCATAGCACAAGGCGAACGCCATCATCTACCACCGCGATCTAACAGCCTCGATTAGACTGAATTTCGATTGCGTTTCGACTTTAGTATACACAGGTAGTCGCCTGTAGACAACTGTCATGTATTAGTACTATAGCTTGATCAGGGAAACGAAGATAGTCGACAAGCTGCCTGTGTCTAATCGATCGACAACAGACAGTAGACGTAAGTTTGATCGGTCTACTCAGTGTCAAACCAAATTCTGTTGTTTTGCTTTATGCCGGTCGATTAGATGCGTCTATTTGGATCTCCACGCCCAAAAACAAAGCACCACAGTCTTGATCTCGGTCGAAGTGATGCTCACTGTTTTTTTTCAACGGATTTGTGAATTTGAAAATGTTTATCTCCAGGTCAAAATGTCAACTATCAGTACTATAAAGGTGTTTTGAAAAGTTTTCGCGAAAAAAATCACAAAAAGAGACCCTTCGCCACGACAATGCGCCTGACCGCTCAGCCTTGTTAATTCACGAGCTTGTGCCAAACAACGGATGACTGTCCTTCCCCAACCTCCTTACTCCCTAGACTAGACGTTGCTCCCTGCGACATTTTCTTGCTTCCAAAATTAAACTAATTAATTTAAATTTAATGAAATTAAAATAAATTCACCACAGACCTTAAACACGGCGCACTCAAATAGCAATGAGTTATAATCAATCTGTAAACAGTGAGTTACATGGAAGGTTATGACAATTGTAGCTATGAACATCTAATTAAAAATGTTCCGTAATTTGTTCAATAGATCTCGTATTTTGACAGTTTTTTTCTGCAACTGCTGTGTATGCAGATCTTCTGTTTGCAGCTGCAAATAAACCGTCTAGCGATATCGAACACACTACATAACTATGCTAATAATATTTTTTAGTAAAAACTTTCAACAAGAGCCTTTTTAATTTAAACAAAATATTTTTCTTTCTTTTCTCTTTTTGGTTGCAGATTCATTCAAATGAGAACAGGAGATATGTCGTATCTCTCCTCTAAAAAAATGACTTTAACAAGCTGACTCAACATTTCAATGAGACTTTGGTAAGGATGCGAAAATTCGGTAGCTTTTGGCAGCATGTAGGCAATTAGAAACATACGGTCCAAGTAGATCCTTTTTGTTGAACGGCTGATCATTTGAGAATATAAATGGCGAAACCTTCAGTACGGGCATGCAGACAACCTGAACTATTTTGTTTTTGTTTGGTTAACTCTTAAATCAGGGTGGATGAAGCATGTAGGGTATGTGATATGAGAGTGGCTTCACTTTTTTATGTGAATCGCTTGTCTGTCGTTGCTCTTGGTACCGCCTCTCATTCATCATGTTTTTGTGAATGGTATCTTACAGCCTAGAGTTGTGTTAGAGTCGTTTCTGTTCACGATACACGTGAAATTTTGAATTTTGCTCACATTTCTCATAAATGACGTGTGAGGGCAAGCTTTTTCCCCTCAAATAAAACACCCTGCTAACTTTTCTGTTTGCGATAATTTTAAATATGTACTTACATTTTCTATCTTTGTTTTCCCTTTTCTTTTCCAGACTGCATCGTACGACATGCAGCAGAGAGTAACCGACGCGACTTCCACTACTACGATTGTTGTGAGTATCTTAGAACCTATCGGGTAAGCTTTTCGTAAATATATTTGATAATTTCTCATCACGTGAATTCATCAATTTGACCGGCAATTGTGTTTTCTCTTTTGCTTATCCAATAGAGAGCATTGTATCAATTGCTGCTGAATAAGCCTGTTGTTTTTACGTAATCCATTTCAAAAGTGAGTTTTCGTTGATTTAATCGACCCTAGTGTTTTCTAACGCACTTCAATGTCTGTTTTCTCGTCTCCGCAGCCTGATTTACAACAGAAAGCTACCACGACAACGACAACAACAACAACAACAACAAAAATGGATTCAAAAGTGCCCCCGCCCCGTATTGAGCCGCCTGTAGAGCCGGTCAATGGTATCGTACAACCGCCCGTTGTACCGCCTGCCGAACGACCCGGACGCAATACAAATCAAATTCAGTATCTACTAAAAACCGTAATGAAGACTGTCTGGAAGCATCAGTTCTCGTGGCCGTTCCAGCAGCCGGTCGATGCGAAAAAGCTAAATCTACCTGATTACCATAAAATTATCAAACAACCGATGGACTTGGGAACGATCAAGAAACGTTTGGAGAACAACTACTATTGGTCGGCGAAAGAATGTATCCAGGACTTTAATACAATGTTTACGAATTGCTATGTGTATAATAAGCCCGGCGAGGATGTTGTCGTGATGGCGCAAACATTGGAGAAAATCTTTTTGAACAAGGTCGAAGGTATGCCGAAAGAGGAGACCGAATTGGAGCCACAAACGCCGAAAGGAGCGAAAAAGAAACCGCCCGCCCGTCCGGCAGCCGTTGGTGCTCTACCGGTAACGCCCACGACCGGCGCTCGCGGTCGTCCCAGTTCGGCATTGAGCGGAACCGTATCGTCTACGGGTCCCGTGACGCCGGTCGCGGCGGCAACAACAATTCCAGCGATTCCACCTATTGGCACGGCACCGCCACAAACAATTCCGGGTAGCACAAATACAACAACGACAGCAGTTGCGCCCGCATCGGTGCCGGCACTGGGAGCGGTAGCTGGTGTTGTGCCGCCGAGTCAAGCGGGTGCCGCGAGTGCAGCGCACAATACGATAGCGGGAGCACCGGGTGGCGGCGCCGCTCAACCATCCGTGCTGGTGAATCCGAGTATTTTGCCGGCAACGCAAGGTGGTCCGACAGCCGTGGTGCCGCCTTATCATGTAAATAGTACGCAACCGTCTGCTTTGGACGCCGTCATACCTCCCCAACAACCCGCCAAAATGCGTAAGGGCATTAAAAGAAAGGCAGACACAACGACGCCCACAGCGAATGCTTTCGAATCGCCATACACGCCTATTGATTCAAAGAGTGCGAAAATCGCAACCAGGAGAGAATCCGGACGACAGGTAAATAAGGTATGCGGTGGTGTGTAAAAGTCACAGCAACATATCATTCGTACGTGCATATTAACGCTTTCGTCATTTTTATGTTTTCTTCTTTTTCTTTTCGGTGCACAACCATCCATCACACATATGCTAATTTTCATTTTCTCTTACTCGGTATCACTAACAAAAATTTGATGTCCTCTTGCAGGAATTGACACCATTCCAATCATCAAACTATCCTATGTCACCAATAACGGGTGCTCCGCCCGGAGTGCCGAAAAACAAAGAAAAATTATCGGACGCATTAAAGTCCTGCAATGAAATTCTAAAAGAACTCTTCTCCAAAAAGCATTCGGGCTATGCTTGGCCGTTCTACAAACCCGTTGACGCAGAATTGCTAGGACTTCATGACTATCACGACATCATCAAAAAACCCATGGATCTTGGCACGGTTAAACAGAAAATGGATAATCGCGAATATAAAACGGCACAGGAATTCGCCTCGGACGTGCGACTGATATTCACAAATTGCTATAAATATAATCCTTCGGATCACGATGTCGTTGCAATGGGCCGTAAATTGCAAGACGTGTTCGAAATGCGCTATGCAAATATTCCCGACGAGCCTGTCACAAATACCGGTGCATTCATTAAGAACCAGAGTGGTGATTCGTCGTCGGACGAGTCGAGTGATTCGGAAATGGAATCGAATTCGGACGAGGAGCGTAGTGCAAAACTGAAATTGCTTGAAGCGAAGCTGCTCGACTTGCAGGAGGAGATGCGAAAATTGCGCGAGGAGGCGTCCGTAAAGAAGAAAGCCAAGAAGAAAATGAAGGAGAAGAAGAAGCAGGCAGCGGCCACGGTGGGAGGTGGTGCATTGCCCGGCACACCGGCTGACATTAAAGTTACGGGCGATTTGCATGGTCACGCGACAGCGCACAGTGCGAATGCAACGAAAGGCATTACACCGGCAGCGGCTGCTCTCAATCCGACTGTAACTGGCTCGACGGGAGCGGCTGCCATAGCGCCAAATGCCACGGTGGCGGCCAACAATAAGGGTGCTAAAGTGAAAGGTCAACGTGGTCCAAAGCCGGGTGCACCAAATGCCAATCAGACGGGCAAACGCGCCAAGTCATCAAATGCCGCGCCGGGAGCACCACGTGGCCCGGGCAAAAAGAAACCAAGTCAGTCGATGAATTTCGATTCGGAGGAGGAAGATACTGCCAAACCAATGTCGTACGATGAGAAGCGGCAGCTTTCGCTTGATATTAATAAACTGCCAGGTATGAGCACGCTGCATGTTTGTTTCACATTCTAAACCTCATACTGTCCGTTTTCCCCCATTTCATTGCAGGCGATAAATTGGGCAGAGTTGTACACATTATACAAAGTCGAGAGCCATCGTTGCGAGACTCAAATCCCGATGAAATCGAAATTGATTTCGAAACGCTGAAACCGTCAACGCTGCGCGAACTGGAGAGCTACGTTGCATCATGTCTTCGTAAAAAACCTCGTAAGCCCTACTGTAAGTTTATCCCAATGACACACACTACTGCCATAAAAAATAAAATGAAACGAAATGAACCTCCAGTCAAGTCACCTTTTTACACGGGAAGCCTTCGTTTTTTGTTTTCAAAAAAACTTCCCTCGCACCTTTTTCATCACTTTCTGTTGTTTATGTGCAAAATCTCACATGCACATCGTGCATTCTATTGCTATACAGTTTTTTAATTTTTTTTACAATTACACTATTTTGACAAAAAATCAAGAGAGAAACAAATCACGAGAATGTCATGAAACCGGCTTTCGAATTTTTATAAAGCGTGCCAAAAATTTAATAATTTTGATCATAAAAGCGACAAGGATTTCGTGACGAATTTTCAACTGTTAAAGGACTTTGAACTTAAGTTCATGCCTTTTACTTCCGTTTATCATTCGCTCTTTCCATATACACTTTATGTTTCCGCAAATCCCATTTTTGTTTTTCTCACTAAAAAATAGTTTTTTTTTGTTGGTTTCTCTTTTATTGGCATTTACTGTAATTAACATGTTATTCGTACACGTGATTGATTTATTAGGCAATGCATCTTTTCTCCCGGAGGTAATTGTAAAATTTTCTAGGCCACAGTTTTAATTTAAATTTAAATCAGGTTAGGACGTTTAAATTTCATTGGATTGGATGATTATTAATCGCCTTAACTCCTCCAGGGGCATGGGCGTATCAACATCTCTAGCAATGCCTTGTTGATGGGCAGTTGCTAGCATACATGCTCCTAGCCGTATGGCCGTCTTTCACTGACAAGCTTGGAACGCGGTGGGAGTTCTAATAGTACCTACAAGTAGTTTTTTTTATTTTATTATCGGGCCGGGGAAACAAATCCCTGATCGCTACATGCAAGCATCGTAGGTTGGCCACCGAGCGTCACTTCATGTAGTCCATAGAAAATTCAAAAGCTGAGGGGGAGGGGGCTCGGTAGAGGGAGGAGAAGGGTTTACTTTTTCATCGGGTGCAGGCATGGGATGTCATATCAAAATGGACGATGAGCACAATCCATTTCTGGCATTTTGTTTTTATTATTTGCTGTAAGTGGTGTGTCGTAGTAAGGGGACGTATGTAATAAACAGAATTATCATAAGGAATGGCATGTTAGATACCAAATCCAAGGAAACTACGAGGATATTTTAATTCTGAAGGGTATCAAAAGGGGTGAGGAGGTAATATTCACATTTCAAGTTTAGCGTTCACCACAAAACCCTCGTTTCGCAGTTAAGCCATCTACGATTCATTTATCTGAATGGTCAAGAATTACAAAGACATGCTACACTTCGGTAGTATAGTTAGTATATGGAATACCAGGACACCACTCAAACGAACGAATCTCCTTTTCATATGCAATTGATGAACAACGCAGCAAATCTCAGTATTACACCTGAAGCCAAAAAAGGCGGAATCAGACTTCTGGATCGCTGCGGGTAGTATTTGTCTAAAAAATGGGGAACCGACCCAGGGTTGATTCAAAATGTTATAGGGCCATTAGTACCATCTCTTGAATGTTCAAGTTCGTGTTGACACATTCTTCACGTGAGATTGCACAATACGTAGTTTGTGGTTTAGTCGGGGAAAATCGACAAGTTTATTGATACACAAGTGCACAAAGTACGTTATTGCTGCGTGATTTTTAACGTTCGTTGCACTCTGAACGCATGAGTGTCTGTATGGGTACTCTGCAAGGTGATGTGCTCTCTCCCCTGCTATGGAACATAGCGACCAACAGATTGCTATTAGTCCTGGAGAGGACGGACTGCTTATGCTGATGATATCTTTATCGCCATCTCAGGTAAATGTCCCAGGACATTCTGCTTAACTCACTGTTAAGCAGAATGTCCTCACTGTCTTAGCTAACTAGGCTAACGATTGTGGTGTTAGTGTTAATCCGACCAAAACCAACCTTGTTATATTCACGAGAAAACCCTAAATTTTTCCCGCAGATCCTCCTTTCCTGGGGGAGTAAGGCTGGACTGCATAGACAAAGCCAACTTCTTAGGTCTTGTACTGGATAGGAAGCTCAATTGGAAGCGGAACATTCAGGAACGTGTCAATAAAGCAACCGTAGCGCTTAATTGTAGAAAAAAAAGTTGATTGGACATTGGTTGATTATATCGATCTTGCGCCCGATACTGCTGCATGGGGTGGTCGTTTGGTGGAATGCCCTACGTACAGGGTAATCTTACTGTATTAGCAAAGGTATAAAGAGCGGCTTGTTTGACTCAACGCCGTCCGCAGCACTAGAGATGTTCAATATTCTTCTGTTGGACATTATAGTTGGACAAGTTCATGTAAACTCTTAACCTCAATCTGTCGCTCCGTTTCCCAAACTACTGTAGTGTGCTCCAGGCCGAAGTCCACGCGATTAGAGACGCAGTGATGTGGCTGGGCCGAAAGACTATAGCATGAATACATGAATGCTTATGCGGACGTCATTGTCATCTCGGGTAACTTTCCAATCGTTATCTGCGAAATCATAGAGAATGCACTTCTGATTCTGTCAATTTGGGCAAGTTATGCTGGTGTTTAGGGTAAATTCGGACAAAATAGAGTCTGTTCTCTTTACAAGGCGGTACAGAGCTCCTGATCTCGCTCCTCCATTGTTGGATTGGACGAGGTTGGCGATCACTGATAAAGCAAAGTTTCTGGATCAAGAAACTTGCTTGGAAGCTAAACATACAAGAACGTGTGAACAATGCTACTGTGGCGCGTTACTCCTATAGGAAAGCCATTGGTAAAAACTGGAGCCAGGAACCAAAGGTTGTCTGGCTATTCGTATCAGGCTTGCCCCCCATACTCTTGCTTGGTGTTATTGGCACTGCGTATAGCTGCCTATCGAAAGCTGTTGGGAAGGGTCCAACGTCAAGCTCGCATAGCATCAATTGGGGCTCTTAAATCTTCACCATGCGCTGCTCTAGATATGCTGCTTAACTTACTACCGCCTGATATTTTTGCTAAACAAGTAGCTGCAAAAACGGCCATTCGTCAGACTGGTCAGTGGGTAATGTCAAGTGCCGGCCACAACTGTTCTCAACAACCTTGTGCCCAATCTTGTAATTCGATTCGAATGGAATTGCTTTCGAATTGATGAAAATGGTACCATGTATTTCGAAAATGAATTTCTCCATTTCAATAAACATCGAGTATTCGATGCAGAATTCTTCATTCGAAGGGAATATTTGGAAGATTTTTTAAATTGGGGAATTCGGTTTCGAGTTACATGGTACCATTTCCGTCCTTTTGAAAGCAATCCGTTTCGAATCGAATTACATTATAAGAGCCCTGATATTCATTATACTATCGACTTATACCTTAGACACACACAGCAACCGAATGATCATTCGGTGAATGATGAATTGCTGGCAATAACGAATTAGACACACACACTTTAATGTGAACGTCGTTCCAACTGTCACTAAAAAATCGACATAGCACTGATTTTTCGAATAAATATTGTTTATTTCGTTTAGCAACGAGTGGATATTATTTCTATTGCATATCAACGAGTGCATATTTTTAATACTCAATGATAATTTGTCGGATAGGTGGCACTGCATACACAAAGAAGGAATTATGTTTACTATGCCAATTGTAATTCACGGATTATCATTCGGACGATGTTCGAATGATCATTCGCAAGACACACATGAAATCGAATTATCATTCGATTGGGAATGATCATTCGTGTGCGTCGTCTGTCTAAGGTATAAGTTTGTTTTCGGAAAGAACTTCACAAGCCTGATTTTCTCGCGAAGTAAATGGGTAGATACTGTCCCCCCGCGACTGGACTCTACTGACTTCTATACGGATGGCTCTAGGAGTGACGAGAGAGTGGGTGCCGGTGTATACTCCGAAAGCTCGTCACTGCGGCATTTTCCAGGCGGTCTCGGCGATATCAGAAGTTTGGGTACGGTTAGGACGTCACATCGTTACCTCTTAGAGACGTTACAGAGTTATAGCCTATTTTTTGTAAATTGTGTCAAAAAGCTGAACTTGCCGAACAAAGTCAAGATTTGTCACTCTACCAATCATTTAATTTTGACCTCACTTTCTGAAAGTACATGAAATTTCACATAAAACAACTTTTTTTCTGGCTGCGAAAATTCGCAAATTTTCAAATCTAATGCTGTTTTTACACGTTAGACCATTAGACCACGGATCAGAGCCGCTATTTGATTTTTATAATGATAAATCATTATATTCAAATAACTGCTCTGATACGTGGTCTAACGGGCGGTTTAATAGACGGTCTAATAGACGGTTTAATAGACGGTTTAATAGACGGTCTAATAGACGGTCTAATAGACGGTTTAATAGACGGTCTAATAGACGGTCTAATAGACGGTCTAATAGACGGTCTAATAGACGGTCTAATAGACGGTCTAATAGACGGTCTAATAGACGGTCTAATAGACGGTTTAATAGACGGTCTAATAGACGGTTTAATAGACGGTCTAATAGACGGTTTAATAGACGGTCTAATAGACGGTTTAATAGACGGTTTAATAGACGGTTTAATAGACGGTCTAATAGACGGTTTAATAGACGGTCTAATAGACGGTCTATTAGACGGTCTAACGGCTGTTTTTACACGCTAGACCAACTACCCGCGTTAGACCACGCATTAGACCGCACATTAGACCACGGATCAGAGCCGCTATTTGATTTTTTATAATGATAAATCATTATATTCAAATAACTGCTCTGATACGTGGTCTAACGGGCGGTTTAATAGACGATTTAATAGACGGTCTATTAGACGGTCTAATAGACGGTCTAATAGACGATCTAATAGACGATCTAATAGACGATCTAATAGACGGTCTATTAGACGGTCTAACGGCTGGACAGTCTAGCGTGTAAAAACAGCATAAGTCCCTGAAATGTATATGCCGTTCCAAAGCTAGCACAAAGGGAGAAATTTTCAGTTTTGTCAGTTCAAAGAACCGTTGTAAAATAATTATTTCCGATGAAAAATTGATTTTGAAATTTCTTTAAAGTTTAAACAGTTTTGCATCTTTAACGGTGATTTTCGCAACCGAAAAAAGTTGGTTTATATGAAATTTTAAATTATTAAAATTAAATGATTGGGAGAGTGACAAATTTTGATTTTGCTCGACAAGTCTAGCTTTTTGACACAATTTACAAAAAATGCTATAACTCTATAATGGTTAAAGACAGTGTGTCTATGCGAGGCGTCAATTTTAAACAAATGAACAGTTCTATCTACCAGTAAAGTATTTACCATCTGAAACGGAAAACCTTGTATACACGGATAAGTCAGTCAGGCAGCAATAAGATCTATCGATTCTATTTCCACCCCATCTAAGCTGGTGGAAGAGTGCCGCTCGTCTCTCGTTGACCTGGGAAAATTCTTCTTGTAGTGCTGGATTCCTGGGCACAGTGGTTTCATAGGTAACTGCATGACTGACGAGTTTGCTCGAGCAGGGATTAGGGAGATTGTGTTGCGAGCCTCACGAAATTGCAATGCCCATCGCTGCTTGTAAAATGTTAATAATGGTAGTAGCACCTGCCAAATAACAAAAGTGATATCGCCTAGAATCGATCTTGGCTTAGGAGCTGCATCCTCCGAAACCAGTTTATGCCAACGAAACGTCTTGGAACAGTTGACGCGCTATGCCCCACAAGGGGTTAGGGCAATTGAGTAGTAGTACTGAACTTCGGTCAATGGAAAGAAAGCACGTCAGCGTGCTGGTGGGAGTTATCACTGGACATTGTCTGGTCGGCGAATACGCCAGAAAACTTCAACTTCCTTACCGGGATTTTTGTTGGAGCTGCGGTGACGAGAATGCAGAGCAAAACATTTCCCATTTTCTTTATGCCTGCCCTGCCTTAGCTATAATGAGATTCTTGAGCGTTGAATTTTTGTTGAATGACATACGGGGCGCTTGTATTTGATTTGCGATAAACAATTAAATCATTGCTGCGATTAAGCGTAAGAGCTTATTCAATTACAGTGATGGGTCATTGTACATGCCATATGGGTCATTGTATGTAGCAGCAATAAAAAAATACTTTTACATAGGAGTTGTAAAAGTTCTGAGAGGCAACCGTCGCTATATCCGATCGTTTTACTTATTGGGTGCTGGAAATCCGGTCTTAAGACCGATAAGTCGCTATAACGGTGGTCGCTACATCCATTAAAAAATACATTACAAGGGCTTCATGAATGACCGGACCTGGCATTTTCGTCTTAATGGCCGAAATGTCTTTATAACCGATGTCGTTACATACGATAACCAGTGTATTTCCAAATTTTACTCATTTCCAAAAAAAAAACGAATGAGACGCGGAAATGTGGCCTAGAAAATAAGTTAACCAATACTAAAATTACCCGTAGTAAAAAGAATATACTTGCTTCAATCTGCATAAAAAAATAAAAAAATATATATACATACATATTTATTTAGTGAAAGAGCACGTTCTAATTGCAACTGAATAATCTAAATAATACAAAGTATTCTAATAATAATTGAGATAAAAACGTAAAAGAAGAAATTTAAGCCAAAATCACTAAAAAATCATCTTTTCAGAGCCAGAAAATTTAAATATTACAAATATAATAATAAGACAACAATAGTAGTGTCTGTGTTAATTGGATGAACTAAGCACAAAAATTCTTGGCATGGTAGTATTTGTAAATTATTCTTTAGTTTCTTTTGGTAAAGCAGTAATCTGATAACATATGTGTATGCATTTTTCGTTTAAGTATTGACTTTTCTCATTCACGCATATAACCTTTCTTGTTTGCTTTTTTATTTTTTAATAATGTGTTGTTTTGGCTTCATGAAAACATGAAGACATAACACAGGAAGGTTCTGGTATGGCATCGCCTTGTCATTACTTCATGCTTGTGATCGGATGGGCAGCATATCATATCAAGTAGCAATTTATATATGTAGCTTTAGTATACAATTTTACGTATTCAGCATATCAGAAAAAAATTTCTGTTTTGTCTCTGAATAATTATATCGATGGGCAGCTTTGAATTCAATTCAAAAGTATTGACAAACAATAAGCATTTTAACGCATTTTATTGTGTAATATTTAATTGAATCAAGTTTAAGAATCAATTCTGTTAGGACCTTCGTCCACCGATACAATGTAATTGCAACGCAACTGAAACCCAACCTGTTTGTATCAGTTGTACGAAAGTCACGTTGGTCGTTGTTCGTCCATTGATGCAACTCTTCTGCGACTTGTGATCAACTCACAAGGGAAGAGAAGAGTTTCGCCATTGGACCATCCGAAGATGCCTGTGGGGACGGAGCTTAAGGTAGAATAATGACCGTGAAGGTTGGGCCGTGCCATCTAGCGAAGAAAAAGGCTCCTCAACGAGCTAAGTAGCGGCCTATGCTTGCTGTAGCTCAGTTCGGGAGACGTGGGCGGGGCTTTCGTCGCTCGTTGCCCCTGTCCTTTACGTATTAACAAAAATTCATAGGCCTGGGGAAGACAACACAAACAGGGGAGGTAAAAATGGAGAATGAAAAAAAAATAGTCGATGAGGATGGAATGGTTGGCGGACGGATCAGACGCCCAAGCGGTCGAATCTGGGTGCGGGTGTAATGGGACCCTCGGCCTCTGGTTTCGTACCACCAACAGATCACTACTCATCAGGTGCTGCTTCGATCTGCCGGTGGGAGCAGCACTACCAGATCATAATATGGTTCATTACAAGGTATTGTACTAACAGAATTAATTCTTAAATTTGATTCAATCAAATATTACACAATAAAGTGTGTTAAAATGCTTATTTTTTGTTAATACTTTTGGATTGAATTCAAAGCTTAGTGGTATTTTTGAGTACAGCCGATTTCAAACATTTTACAGCAGAAGCATAAACCTGTTTTTTTTTATTATATCATTACAAAATAATTAACAGTACAGCAGTACAGTTTTTTATGTTAATAAGGCATCAATAAAAAATAAAATAACGGCGCAACAGTTCCAATGAATGAACCAAGACCTCGAAATGAGTTAACATCATCTCATTTACTAGATAGTGACGGTGTACATAGAGGTGTGTGGTCAGCAACACGCTCAACCGAATGAATTACCGAAGGGGTACTCATTTAATAGCTGAGTGGGCTCATAGTCCAACACGTACATAAGAGCTCTTTTATCGAACAGTAGGAGGCCCAGTGCACAGAAAGCGGACGTGCTAACCGTTGCGCCATCCGGACTACAGTGCATATTAATAGGGTGTCAATACTAATTGATAATACCAAAAATAATGATTAACATTATTTTTTGTTTTTATTCATTGCGTCTGCTGTAGAATTTTGGAAATCTGGGGATAGCTCCGTTTCAAAACGACCGATTCAATTATGATATTCATGTTAATAGTGCAACATCCAATGCCTTTTTAGATTTAGAATAGGAAATAGGGGGGGGGGGGGGGGGACATATTAATCAAAATAACTTGCTTCAACCAACTATCGCGACAGCGTTATAGTTTTAATGCATGAAATTCTTGTCTATATCTCCACAGGCTTTCGGTGAAATACTAGTACGTCATTCCGTGAAATTGCTCGGCGAAGTCATAGAATAGGAATTTCCGCTTTAAGAACTACAAAAGTTCTTACCACTAAAGCCTCGTTTTCCAAGCTGCGGAACTACGCTGCGTGCTGTGGAACAGACTACCCCAAAATACTTGTTTTGCTATTTTCAAAGCTGCAAGATATTGCTGCGTATTGCGAAACAGACTGCTTTCGAGGCAGTGTATCCCGCAAGACGCAGCGGTATCCTGCAGCCTGGAAAATAAGGCTGAAAGTATTCTATTCCGCAAGACACAGCGGAATTCCGCAGCTTGGAAAACGAAGCTTAAGTACTGTATTTACAGTGAAACGAAATGTAAAATCCCATATAAATATTCTAATTGCTGTGCCCAATCTCACTATCTCCATCACAAAAATTTCTCTGTTGGCTGGGACCAGCATACAAGCCAGTGCAAAGCTCCTTCGATACTGCTGTCACAGCATGTTGCGATTTCGCTGTGTATCATGAACGCAGCCATTACTTTTCGTTAAGGAACATTTTCGTCGCGCAACACACTTTAAGCGGCCATTATTCAGTCAAATATTTGATTACTCGTACGGATATAAGTAATAATTTTTTGATCAAAAGTTTGACAATAGTTATATTGGCTAAGTTCATAACAAACAGCGGAATCGCAACATGCTGTGGCAACAGTATCGAAGCAGCATTGCAACACGTTGTTGTGTTCTGAACTGCACTCGCATCTAGTCATCCATCAATTGTCAAATTTCCAGTTCAAAACCGACTACTGTCGAAAAATCGTATGAATAAGACAGCGTGAGTGTCATTTATGAATTGTCATCATATGCTGGTCCTAGCCAGCGGAGAAATTTTTGCGATGGAGAAAATGACATTTTTCACGGCATGTTGCGTCCATCAAAAACTCAATGGAGAGAGTTCATAAAACAAATTGGCAACAGTATGCCAACTGTTGTGTGATCTGAACTTATCCATTATTAGTATGGTGACATGCCATGTGAATATTTTATTCCCGATTACGTTTTCGTTGGTGTTTTCGTGAACCGAAGAAACGCACGAGTATCATGTCAATGCAAACATTTTGTGTCTTTTCTCGTGACACCATGGAAACGTACATTTTATGATAAGTGCGATCAAAACATTCATCATACATGTACAGTGTTCTCCGTAGGAGAATTTCCGTAACATTTAGTTTCGCAGAACACAATACTTGGTTTAAAGCGGAAGTGATGGACTCTGAAGCCGATGTGTTTGATATTCTACTGTATTTGCCCGGTAATTTCATGAAATGACATGTTTCGCCAGAAGTCTACGACATATACGAGGTATCATTAAAAAAATAACGGAGCCCATTCAACTACACGTAGATAGATCGCTGCAGCACTGAAACTGGTATGACAGTTTTCCTAGGGGGACTGTTGAAAGATAGTTTATATATCGTTTAGTTTTCGATTTATTGCTATTTGAGTACTCAATTGCCCTAACCTCTTGTGGGGCATAACGCGTCAACTGTTCTATGTGGCTTAGTTGGCGTTTCGTTGGCACAAACTGGTTTCGGAGAATGCAGTTGCAAGCATGCACCTCCTGCACATTCATGGCCACAAACGTCGTCGTGGACGGGATTCGAACCCGAAACGCCGGTAGTCAAACATAAGACTGATGCCTCAACACACTGCGCTACCGATCGCGACGTGAAATTGGGAAAAATTTGCACGGATCATCACAGGGGACGAGAGTTGTGTATTAGGTACGACGTTGATTAAAAATTAGTCATCACCGTGGGTTGGCAAAGGAAAAAAGAAACCGGCAGGGTCGATCCTCTGTCAAAGTGATTCTTACCGTTTTTTTTATGTCAATGGTTGTGCATTTTAAATTTTACCCCAAGGTAAAACCGTCAACTGCCAGTACTACGAAGGCGTTTTGAAAAGATTGCGCGAAAAAATCGCTAAATGAGACCACATTTGTGGCGAGATAACTCATGGTTCCGTCACCATGACAATACGCTTGGCCGCTCAGCCATGTCAATTTGCGAGTTTTGTGCCAAATGTCGGATGACTGCCCTTCCTCGATCTCCCTACTCCTCAGACCTTACTTTTTGCAATATTTTCCTATTTGTAAAACTAAAATCTGTGCTGGAAGAGCGCCGTTAAAGCCATTAAAGCAAATTCGCCATGGATCGTGAATACGTCGCGCTTAAATGGCAATAACTCGGAAACTAAACGAGATATTGGCAATCTGTAAACAGTCACACGGAAGATTATGAAAGTTGCAGTGTTGCGAATCATCCGTCACCGCAGCGATCCATAGACGTGTGGTTGAAGGAGTTTCTTTTTTTTTATCAGACCTCGTACATACATTGAAACATAAGGCCAGCCGCATCTTGGACGTAGGCAGGGCAGCGCGCACATGGCATTGTTGTTGTAAAATCGGATTTTGACAATTGTTACAACAGTGCCATGTGCGCGCTGCGCAGTGCTGCCCTGCCTACGTCCAAGATGCGGCCGGCCTTACTCAATGCTAAACCGCACCCGGCAAATCATTTACTTTTTGCATTTGTTTCCTTCGTCTCATCCCTGCAGTTAACATGGAATGATTCACTGATTTTTGTCAGATTTTTTGTTTCATTACTACAAGGTTATGTGAAAAGGGTAAATATACTTGAAGTGGTGGTTTTGTGGATGCGGGTTATAATTTTTCAATGAAATGCATCTTAACATTGTTTAACTTTAATCAACATCATTTCCTTCTCCTTCTATCCATCTTTCCTCTTCTACTGTCCACTTTTCTTCTTTGTTTTTAAACTTAAATTCCTTTAATCTTCGTTGCTGAAGTACGGTGTGAGTGTGCGTTTCTCTCTATAAAAATAAATATGATACATTTTGCTCATATATTATGTAAATTGTGTACACACACATATATATACATATAATTTAGAATAAAAAATATTTCTTGAAAACTCGAGTAAAGGAGATTTCTTTGCATTACTGAACAATTTTTTTTTTCGGATTGTCTTTTTATTCGATCTTTTTAGATAAAAAGCCATCTGGAAAGTCAAAAGATGAACAAATGGCAGAGAAGAAACAAGAACTAGAAAAACGCCTACAGGACGTTACTGGACAGTTGGGCACAGCGAAAAAGGCGGCCAAAAAAGGTTAGTATGAAATTAATTATTAAATTATGCTACTAACACCTAAATTGCTTAAATCTTTAAAAATAAACTAGGGTATAAAAAGGGGATCGAGTCCAGGCTTTGAGATGATATCTTAAAACCAGGCTTTGAGATGATATCTTAAAACGACTTGTTTGGCCCCATTTTTGATTTGACCGCCTTGAACTAGACGTTAAAGACGACCGTGTCAACTGCTAACGTTATTTGGGTATTAAACAAACTACATACTAAAGCCGCTTCTAAACGATGCGTTCAACGTTCGATCCAACGTTTGAATCAAACGATTTGGCAATTAAAGCGACAAATGTATCTTCTCAACGGCAACGGCAATTCGATCGTTCGATTCAAACGTATGACGGTTTGGCCGAGTTGTCAATTAATAAATTAAATTGAAATTACTTATCACGGTGATGGCGGAAGGAAGAAGAGATAGCATCTGGTGCTGCCGCCATGGTGGTATTGTCGTGTTGCTACTTTTTAATTCAAAAAAAAAAAGAATCCGGTTTACCAAATTCGTCGTGCCTTGCAACCGAGATTGCTTCAAATGTTTCTGCTCAACGGTTCGGCAATTGTTTCGTTCAAACGTTGGAACGTTCGAATTCATTTGATTCGGGTACGAAATTGGACAACAGAGCGAACGTTCGACGCTTGACATTGGAAGCTCGTAGCTCGACATTCGGCCACACGATGCTACGAACCATCAAGCGTCCAACGTTGGAAGGGGTTCGTAGCATCGTTTAGAAGCGGCTTTAAGGTCGCGTTTTCGCGCGAAACTCCGTACAAAATCTATCAAACAGTTTGGTTCGCATGAAATATATACGCTATCTTGGTACTAACATACGAGGATGGATCAAATATAAACGGGAATTATTTTTTGTCTAATTACGTTTTTTTTTAATTTAGAAAAATACCCTCCCTCAATATTCTACATAATCTCCCGCCCTTGTTGCATACTAAAACGTCGTCGAATCACTGGCCTCCAAGGGCTTTTTTAGCGAACCAAAAGGGTGAAAATCACAGGAAGATTAGTCTGGACTGTAGGGAGGATGTTCCAATGCTACCCGTCTTAATTGATTCAATTATTTTGCCTCGTCGCATTGGCTGAATGAGGCCTGGCATTGTTGTGGAGAAGAATCACAGTTTTCATCGATTTTGACTGACTGTCTTTTCCTTCGACAGGATAATTTTTCCGGATCTAGGAGGTCTGATTTCGAGTTCTTCGATGATAAATTTTAGTCTTCAAAGCTTTCGACCCACTTCTGGATGAGGGGAACATTTAAGTTGCGAAAACCACGATGACTTCTGCACCAAAGCTGCCAAATAACCGTTTTTGTAAAATTCGCGTACGACCCGGTCTCGAATAACGCTTCATAGTGACTGAATTCCTAAAAGCTAGGCTATCTGTTGACATAACCCCCGTACTCCTCTGGTTTGTTTTATTTACGCAGCAAGCAAATCACATATAAGCTTTTTTTAGACACCTTGTATATGCATGCACCTCCTGTCCATTTAGCCACATTCTGCGACAAATCGGCCTTAGGGGCCAAATCGGTTGCCAAGAGGACGATAGTTCTTTTTTGTGAACTTTATGGCCGTATCACATTATTCGTGACTCGCCAAGTCACCATCCAGCAATTCATCGAGTTGCAAATTGACTCGGTGAGTCACGAATAATGTGATACGGCCATTACATTTATAATCACTTGTTGAGGATGTTGTTGAAGTAGCAGTTGAACTCGTCTCATGAGGTAAGTCAAAGCACAAGCAGCATCATTCATAAGTGTCACCACAGACTGTCGAACACGAACCTGGTACAAATGTCCTCTGACACACACACACACACTTCACATAGATGTGAAGAAAACCGGTCCACTTGTACTAGGTTCGTGTTCTAGTTCGACAGTCTGTGGTGACGCTAATAGGCTGAGGATCGCCACCATTTCCAAGACTATAATTACTTGTGGTCACGTCGACGTGTATGGAGACTGAATCAGTGATGTAGAGTTGCTTTGATGGTGGAGCAACAAAAAACGAGCACTATCCGAATCGGCAGTTTAATAGGATTTATGGACATCGGTCCGGACTGAGTCGGTTTCGTCCAATCACTGTTCTTATTTTATCCGATTCAGTATTTTGCTCCTTTAGACCAGCTTTGTTGAATCTTTATATTGATAACTGATCGTTGCGAAAAAGCTTAATTGAAGAGCTGAAAGCAGCAGCATCTGTGGATTGAGTTGTGGGTGTGCTCGAGGAATACACCTGATCTGCTTCAGTCCAGTCTCCGTTTGTGATTTTACCGTTTATGGTTCGAGATGAAAGAGGATCGTTGTTCCTAGCCGCGACATCTGGCTGACTAGTTCGGACGGCCGTTGCATTAGTCCGGAATTGCAAGATCATATATGAAAATATCGCAATTACGGTTGGAATGACATGAAATTATATACACATTAAAAGACATAACTTACATTGACGCCTTCCGATTTCAATTCAACTCGGGACTATTTATGTATTCAGTTTGACATATGACAGGAAATTTAAAATTTCTTGCTTTGATGAGTTCCAGGGGACACAGAAGATATCGTAACAATGTTCCTTCCCGTAATATATTCTGGCAATCACGTTAAAAGCACGAACATTGACCATGCACAATACAATCGAGGTTAGAATCGACTTTGACGGACCAGGAATTTGTAATTTTGCAAATTGACAATTGTCGCAAATGTCAAATATTGCGCTGAGCCAGTAAAGCGAAAAATTTTATGCTTACTAAAAGTGTAAGAGCTAAGCTTCAGCGCTTAACATAGCACAAGCTTTTCTAGGACAAATTACCATGCAGCCCTAAGCGCTTCTCATCGCTGTTGATTTGGAAACGCAGCCATTGTTTTTATCGTCATTGACGATTTTCATAACGAAATGGATTGATTTGTATTGTTCTAGTGTTTCACGATCGCGTCGGTCGAAAGATTTCATCCGACCATACAACTCCTTGGGTGGAATCGCGATTCGATGGATTTGTAAAGTGTTATTGCCCACATCAATTGTATGCAGTTAAACGGAACTCGAAAAAATTAGTCCATTTCAGAACAAGATCTGAACAACCAATTCACTTACTTATCGTTTCGAAAGTCATTTACCAAGGGGTTCTTCTTATTCTCTTCAGAACACGTTTGAATGATCAGCATTGGTGTTGTCGTCGTCGTTAAATTCATTGTCGACTTATTCCTGATTGTCGAAATCCAGGCAAATATTCATAACACGGATAAATCACAACATTGGTCGCGGTGAAGTTAGATAGGCTGCTATATCGACCACAGCACACTTAGGTCCGTTGTGATATCACCGGGATACATCCCCCCTTACTCCTACTGACAGTTAAAACCATCCAGAGCTACTAATAAAACGTTGGGGCTTTACAGCATCCGTGCTTTCTAGCTCTTCCAACTCAGTGAAGAAATAGGATCCAAGCATCGACTTCCTTCTACCTGCCAAAGCAGGACAGGAGCAGAGGAGGTGGAAATCACACTTCCTCGTTCACATCTCCACAGCTTCTACAAAAATCGGTGTAAGGAAGTCGAAATCTCCTGGTATGTGTAACGGACGATTTGGTGGGCATCCGAAGATGCCCGTGGGGACGGAGCCTAAGGTTGCATTATTATCGTGAAGGTCGGGCAGTGCCATCTGGCGAAGAAATAGGCCCCTCAACGAGCTAAGCAGCGGCCTATGCTTGCTGTAGCTCAGTTCGGGAGATGTGGGCGGGGTTTTCGCCGCTCGTTGCCCCTGTCCTTTACGTATTAACAAAAACTCATAGGCCCGGAGAAGACAACACAAACAGGGGAGGTAAAAATGGGGAATAAAAAAAATAGTCGATAAGGATGGAATGGTTGGCGGACGGATCAGACGCCCACGCGATCGCCTCTGGGTCCGGGTGTAATGGGACCCTCGGCCTCTGGTTTCGTACCACCAACAGATCACTACTCATCAGGTGCTGCTTCGATCTGCCGGTGGGAGCAGCACTACCAGGCCATAATATGGTTCATTAGAGGTGGTTCATTACATATGCTCTCCAATGAGACAGTGCGCAGTAATGACATCCACTATCGAGCTAACCAGTAGATTTGCGGATCGGGTGACGTCAAGTTTGGGCCACAGCGAATTAGTATTGGGTGTACAACTTTGCTTCAGCCGTTTTTTCTTGGGGAATTAAAAGCTTAATTGTCAGAAAGTAAAATACTTTCAGATATATTATTCAAAGTACTGTCCATCGCCAGCGGCAACTTTCGCCCATCTCTCCGGCAATTTTCGGATTCCAGAAAAAGGAGGCGTCTTTCAACGCGATCCATGATTGGATCCATTTTTCGACTTCCTCGTACGAACGAAAATTCTGATCAGCCAGACCGTGCGCCATGGAACGATACAGATGGTAGTCGGAAGGAGCGATGTCTTGGGAGTACGGCGGGTGGGGCAAGATTTCCAAGTATGTCTTGACCACTTTTGCGACGTGTGGCCGAGCATTGTCATGCTGGAGGATGGCTTTGTCGTGTCTCTCTTGGTACTGTGGTCGTTTTTCCTTTAATGCTCGACTTAAACGCATCAATTGCGTTCGGTACCGATTTCCTGTGATAGTTTCATTCGGTTTCAGTAGCTCGTAGTATATCACACCGAGCTGGTTCCACCAAATGCAAAGCATAACCTTGGCGCCGTGAATATTCGGTTTTGGCGTCGACGTTGAGGCATGTCCGGTCATTCCCCATGACTTTCTGCGCTTGGGATTATCGTAACGGACCCATTTTTCGAAGCCGGTTACGATGTGATGTAGAAATCCCTTCCAATTCTGCCTTTGAAGCAGTTGTTCGCATGCATGCATGTTCGCCGTTCAATATCTCTCGGTTTTAACTCGTACGGAACCCAATTTCCTTGTTTCTGAATCATGCCCATGGTCTTGAGGCGTTTCGAGATGGCTTGCTGAGTTACTCCCAGTGATTCAGCTAATTCTTCTTTCGTTTGGCACGAATTTTCATCGAGCAGTGCTTCCAATTCGTCGTCTTTGAAAAAATTTTCTCTCCCACCACCATGCTTGTCGTCGACTTTGAAATCGCCACTTTTAAAACGTTCTGTCACTCAGAGCAACTTCACCGTAAGTATCCGAGAGTATTCGGTGAGCCTCAGCTGCAGTTTTTTTTTTTTCAAATGGAAGCAGAAGATCAAAACTTCCCGCAAATGACGAGAACTTGGCTCCAAAGCAAACATTTTGAATCGCGAATCTTATTAAAAATGCGAACAACTTTTACTAATGCGGGGATGTCGATACGTTCACAGACGTCCAAACTCACTTTGTGACACTTTTGAACTACGTATTTTGACCAGCCCGCACCGATGCAGCCGTCTGTCGGAAAACGGCGGAAGCAAAGTTGTACACCTAATATTGTATTGTAGTATGACAGGTACATATTACCATCAATGCATATAGCATTGGCCCTGGTTAACGCCTCAGATTTTACAATCAGTTTACATGAATAGATGGGCTGGTACATATTCCCATACTGCTGTAGCTCCTCGTTCGAGAAGCCTAGTCTAGCAAGCACACCAGCCTGACAGTTATCTTCTAGGGCACTATGAATACGAACCCAGCATAGGACTATGTGTAAATATCTCCCCATTTCGGAGAGGGATGATCGACAGTTTGCCAATGTCTTAGACGTTATCAAAACTGATTCCAGCGACCTGATTGCAGCTTTGAGTATTTGTGTAATTAATAATATCTCTAGCAGTTATAGCGTGCCGTTCCAGGGAGATTACAGCTTCCGAGATTGCCGTGACCTCCACCTGTAAAATACGGCAGTAAACAGGTAGGCGGGAAGTAAGGCTTAAGCTTAATCTGTCGCAATAGAGGCCAGCTCCGACCCCTCCGTCTGTCTTGGATTCGTCTGTATAGATGCCAATAGAGCCAGAAAGCAGAAACTCACCGTCTATCGCGGTCTTGAATGCGGATATGGATTTGAATCTGAAACAGACTTTTTCGAATTCTCCTCCATATGCTTTCCCCTCCGGTAAAATATGTGCCGTCAACTGTCAATTTTTGGATCTGAAAAGTATTCTGATCCAAAAATTGACAATTGACGGCACATATTTTATTTTACCGAAGGGGAAAGCATATGGAGGAGAAATTGAAAAAGTCTGTTGCAGATCCGGCTTTCAGGACCGCTACCATTAAACACAATTTACATTTGTCAGAACAATTGTCAGATGAGACATTTGTTTCTGTCTCGTAGTGAAGAGAGATGAATCTCTCTCTTGTGGGGCATAGTGCGTCAACTGTTCCATGTGGCCCAGTTGGCGTTTCGTCGGCATAAACTGGTTTCGGAGAATGCAGTTGCCAGCATGCACCTCCTGCACATCCATGGCCACGAACGTCGTCGTGGACGGGATTCGAACCCGAAACACCGGTAGTCAAACATGAGACTGATGCCTCAACACACTGCGCTACCGGTCGCCCCGATTGCTGTTTTTGTGGTAGCGATGCTTTGAATACTGCAGTTACTCTTGCATCGAGGGAGAATGACAGCTCTTGGCCGTTGAAAAATGGGTTGTTCCGGTGCAAAGAACCGGCTACCGCAGAAACGATGAATGATTGCCGAAGTCATTTGTAAATTGTTTGCAAATCACGTTGGCAATCTTTCTGTTAGAAATTGCTTCTTGAAATGGACAATTATTAACACACAATGCAAACACGAATTTCGTGATTGAGAACTTTTATTCACTTTCTACGCGTTACCACTTAATTTTCATTGAGAATTTCGCTTTTAAAAATTTCGAACAGATGAGACCAGCTGACTGTTTGCCGCTACCAAACAACAACAGTCTTCCGATTACTTCCCAAGAGACCAACGCCTCTTACGTTGTTTCTGCATCTCTGATCCTCGGGTTCATATTACATGTGATTATTGCTGCTTTCTTTTAGCTTTTTCTCAAAAATCCGTGTGTACTGATCTAAGAATTAAATACATCACCTACTGGAGGAGCCTAAACTTGTATGCAATGATCACTCTTGTATAATCTATACTATTTGTCTGTAAATAACAACATATGCATTTTAACAATTATTCTTTCAATTTCTTTCCAGATGAAGCAGCAAAAGTTGATGTTGTACCTTCAGGTCGCTTGTCATCAAGCTCTAGTTCTAGCGATTCATCGTCATCTAGTTCAACTGACAGCAGCTCTAGTGATTCAAGTGATAGCGAAGCAGGTTAGGACAACACAAATATATAGTACATTAATTTAAATCAATTTATTACTGTTAAGTTAATAGAAACAAAACAAAAACAAAAAAAAAATTAATGAGAAATCAAATCAGTTTCATAAACAAGCAAAACAAAACAAAAAAATCATAATACATATTTAATATACATATATGATATAAGTCATATATAAATGCAAAAGAGAAAGTTAGACTCGTAATAATTGTCATATTGTTGTTGAGAGATACTATTGGAACAAGCAAAAAGAAAAGTTAAATGGCAATGCTTCGTCTTTTCTTTTCGTTTGTTTCGACTTCCTACTATATACGTGTTTATTTTTTTTTTGTGAGAGGAGAAATCAGTTTTCTTCGTCTTCACCTCTCTCTCTCTCCCTTTACTTCACTAATCAGATTAATTGAGGTTCAATCGTATGTAATTACGAGAATAATTTGGATCTGTTTTATATGTCAGACAATATATAGGTATTGATTTTATCGTAATTGTATATTAAAATATATATATTGTATTTTACATTTTTTTTTTAATTTAAAGATTTAAGATTTTGTAGTCATCATATTTTTTTCATCTTTTTGTTACTAATATTATTAGTTTCCTTGTTTAATTCGTATCGCGATAAAAATAACACAAGAGTAAAGAGAAATGGATTTTGTAGAATGCACGCCGCGCGCCTAGATAGAGAAAAGAAAGAAAAAAATTTTGTCTGTTTTTATTTTTCTTTTTTTCGAAGACTTTTCTTTATACATACTCGTATGCATATATATATTATTTTTCTTGATCGATTGATTTTAAAATGTGTTTATTATTTAGTTTTCGTAAGTTTAAAGCATACGTACATATATATATGTATATGCAAATGTGGTGTAATCTTTTATGAAAGGATCTCCACTCTGCTATTGAATATATATATCAAACAAAAAATATCCTAATTTTTCGTATTGAATGAAAATTCATTAGCGGATGTATATAGAGTCGACTAGATGGTAGTTTTTTTTTATTTTATATATCTTTACTTAGACTTTGTTTCAACATTTTTTTTAAGAATTGACTTATTTATTATGAACGTCCATTCAAGATGAGAGAAAATTCATTAAATTGTGCTCGACAGTCTGTAGAAGCTAGATACTTCGTGAAAGCTATGGAATTGCAAATTTAGGCGTTGAAAATGTTGTGGTCTTGTGAATAGTATATTTAAGCCCATTTTTCGAAGTATTTGTGAGACCATTAGGTACGTGTTTCATGTGGCTAATTCGTGAGTGAAATGGGTATACGAATATTTATCATTAGCTTATGAGGTGCCGAACATCTCTAGACAAAAGAATTGTTGCAATTTTATGCAGTTCAATTCAATTCAATTTTAATAAGAAAGGATTACGTTTTTCCTGTTGACAATTTTTCCAGTTTGGTTAAAATTTAATGATGCGGATTCTATAAAACGTATCTAACCGTATTTTGGGAACATCCCTTGTTGACCGGGCGACGTGTAATGGTTCGTGTCTTTGACCAATAGTGGGTTTTAAATTGAAATGATTTTGAGGCTTGAGATATTACTCATTTGCCCTAACAACTAGTGGGACATAGTGCGTCAGCTATTCCATGTGGCTTAGCTGACGGTTCGTCGGTATAAACCAGTTTCGGACGATGCATGGTGCCAGCATGCACCTCCAAGGCTTAAGGTATTGCTACCCTCAGTATATTTTTTAGCTAATGGTGCACTCAGACACACGCCAACTAGTTGGCAACATCTTGAAATTCTTCCCGTAGTGGGGAAATAATGCATGTACGAGAGTCTTTGCTATTTACCCGCGACTTAAGGAAGAAAACTCAATCATTTATAACTTTTAGTAGCGTAATTGAACTAAATTTTGCTGCTATAATTTAGGATGAATGAGGTGGAGCGCGTTCAAAAACATAGGTATACTACTTATTTGCCCTAGCCCGTAGCGAGCATAGCGCGTCAACTATTCCATGTGGCTTAGCTGACGTTTCGTAGGCATAAATCAGTTTCGGATGATGCACGTTGTCAGCATACACCTCCTGAATAATAGGTGTCTAAGTCGTAAGGGTTTGTTCATTAGTTTATTGGCTTAGTGTCACCATATACTGTCGAACTCGAACTCGAGCACGAATCTGGTACAAATTTTCTCTGAAACACACATACACTTCACATAGGTGTGAAGATAACCGGTCCACTTGTACTAGGTTCGTGCTCGAGTTCGACAGTGTATGGTGACACTTAGTGGACCATAATGAATAGTCGTAAGATAGTACAAGCCACCGTCATCTCGATTCACTACACTCAAATTTTCATCGGTAGTTCACTTTGCACGCAATTATTGTTCACACAAAAACACTTTTTGGCATCATTTTTTTCTTAAATTCAGTTCACTGTGAAGCCTTTAACTGCATAAAATAATTTATTCAAAACAATTGCACAACGTCGACCGTTTAACTGTTAGTTTCACTTTGTGTGTACGTGTGAGTATGATAGCTATCGACAGCTAAGCTCTTGAGTATTAGCTAAAATAACTCACTATTTAGCCAACTATTGTGCGTTTCGGAACGATGAGAGTTGCGTTGAACTTTCGGAACGGCACTGGTCCCCGATAGCTGACTATAGTCAACTATAGCTGACTATAGTCAACTATAGCTGTGTTATGGAACGCACTCCTGATGCATTTTCATGGTGAGACCGCACTATTTTCTTTGGCACTTGCCGTTTACTTCAATTCGGTGTCAGATCGGCTCAATAAATCAGCATAGTACTGTCCTGTGATGGTCCGTCCTTTCTATAAATAATCAGTATGATTCTCCTCTGTTCATGTGTTCAGTTTTTTTTTTACTAAGCTGTGAAAGTTCAAAATCGTTCACAAAGTGTTGAGCCAAGTAAACGCTAAAATATTTAGGATAGGGGGGAAATCAAAATGAAATTCAGCCCTGTTTGTTCCACATACTACATACCCGGAGAGAGGGGTAAGGGCCGAAATAAACTCACGGCTTTTCACCGTTGCGGCACCGCAGTTGCAATGCAAAGTACATAGCATCATATGGTGCCGCAACGGTATAGAATCCTCGTATTCAGACAGGAAGTTGCAGTTTCACAGGGGCGTTTTGGTTAGTTTGCATGTAGATAAAATATTATGAATGTCTCGATTATCGTTTGCTCGTTTGCCACCATTTTCGCTGAATCCCTTACATGGCTAAAGAATCGTCGTACATTGTTCGCAATCGGCGATCAAGCCATAGAACACGGAGCATTATTAGTGTGTATTTTTTTTCGATCGTTGTCTACGATCGACGCAAAGTCGTGTCCAGCAAGATGAAGCTTTAGCGCGTCACCACAAGGAGATGTGGTTTGGCAGTCATATATTAGCCAGCGACCAGCGTCCAAGGAAGACGTATTTTTGCAAAGTGGCTGTATTTGCTGCGCAAGAGGCAATAGCTAGAAATTATTTGGAAACACAACTTAACATTATCTTATGGATAGTTTGTTGAGCGGATACGTAGCAAGTTTTCATCTCCATAGCACACGATAAATGCAATAGAAATCATAAATTTGTAGTGTTCCGAAACCTCAAAGCCGTCGTCACGGCTGCTGAGCTTGTTTGCAAGGGAGGTATTCGATTTTTAGCTGACAAAATTATTGTTGCCCACACTTGTCCCGAGATACCCACCTTGCTTAAGCCGCGTTCCCATGGTGCGATAAAAGTATGGCGACAGAAGTCCGTCGACAAAAATCGAATGGGACATACACGTATCCACAAAAGTCCTTCAACATTTACAGTTCCGCAATGGCGTCGCAATACATGGAAGTCTCTCTTTCTCAATTGCCCTAACCCCTAGTGGGGCATAGCGCGTCAACTGTTCCATGTGGCCCAGTTGACGTTTCTCGGCATAAACTAGTTTCGGAGAATGCAGTTGCCAGCATGCACCTCCTGCACATCCATGGCCACGAACGTCGTCGTGGACGGGATTCGAACCCGAAACGCCGGTAGTCCAACATGAGACTGATGCCTCAACACACTGCGCTACCGGTCGCCCCCAGCCGAGCTATTCAGCCGAGCGGAAAGTTTTGGCGATACTCTGTCGTTCAACTGAAAAGTCTTTCAACACTGTTGAAAGTGCTGTTTTCTCGGGGAGATTTTGTCGCCCGATTTTTGTCGTTCTACAAAAATCGCACCATCAGACTGTGGCTTTAGGGGCCCTATCATGTATTTTAATTCGCTTTGAATCGAATTGCTTTCGAAAGGATAAAAATAATTCGAAAACGAATTTTCTCTAGTTCAAAAATCATCGAGTATTCGATACGAAGATTTTCATTTGAAGAATACCCGATGATTTTTGAAATTGGGTAATTCGTTCTCGAGTTACAAGGTACCATTTTCATCCTTTTGAAAGCAATTCGATTTGAATCGAATTACATGATAGGGCAGCATGATTAATGGGCAGCCTTCAGAGTGTGAAGTGTCGAGAGCCGCAAATACAGTTCGGGAAAGATAATATGACCGGGTTGATGTGCCAATAGAATGATTTAACCAAAGAAACTTTAGTTTGGCAGAACGAGCTCGACAGGCTGGAACCGCACTACCAAATTTTGTTTTCCTGCATTTTTATTGCTATCCAACCATCGTAGACTGGCTGTGGAGCAGCGTCTATAATTAGATATTTTGGCGGATGACTATTGGTTCAGAATTGGTTCAGAATTTCTAAAAGGCAGAAGCTGGGATCACACTACAGAAAAATAAAATTAATACAATAAGCGCGATCCTCCACTGTAAGCGTATTTGGGTGACGCACCCGCGACGCAAGCGTCAATAAGTGGCAATGTGCGGCGAATCCAAAGTTAAGCGTTTCTATGGACCTTCGTCAACTGTAAGCGTGTTTAAGCGAAGCGGCTACAAGCGATTACTTGCGTCAGGCGACTCGCGTGCCAGATCAGAAATAGATTGTTCGGGGAATGTATTCGAAAGAAACATTGTGTAATTTTGGAATGGAAGAGATAGTTCAGCAAACTGAGACGCGATCCCTGTCGCCCGTAGCCGCTTATTTCCGCACCCCTTGTTGACGCTTGTGTCTTGGGAGCATGTAACCGCTCAATTACGCTTTCAGTCATGGACCGCCCTAACAAACACTGACCGCTGGCAATACAATCCTCTTTGCGGATTAGCCAACCGATTTTAATTGGAGCCTCACTCGTGGACTTTGGTAATAACAGCGATGACATCGAAAACAAAGCACAACATAAGCCGTGTTTGATTCAAGCGGACAGAGATTTAGAGTGAATCGAACATCACGGATCTGTAACGAGCGAATTCAAACCGCCACCATACAGACACTGGTCGTAAGCGGGGGCGAATTGCCGAGTTGACGTCCAGTCAATTCATTTTCACCTCTGATCCGATGTGAGACCTGGCTCAAACACCGGTCTGTCGTTTTTATGGCAATGGATCTTTGTCATCTTTGTAGCGACAGGAGGAAAAAATATGTGGTTTGGACTATGGTACTTGAAAATCATGCCAAAACGACTGTGTAGGTTTTGCCTCATGAAAAGTGTTTACGTATATTTTGTTGTAAATATCAAACTTTGTTCGAAGTCTCCTTTTTTCGTGTGGTCTTTGCTCACTCAAGTTGTGAATTCCAATATGGTTTCCTCGATTTTTAACTTGCTCGTCGTTTCGACAACAATTTAATATTGCATAAGTCGATCGACAATGACAATTAAATATAAATATCAAAAGTTCACTAACGCGGATCACACATTTTCAACAAAGCCAATATCAAATCGTCTCTAAATCCTTACGACTGGACTTGACACAACAATGAGCACTAGAAAAACACAGAATAAGCCTTAATTTTAAGCATATTTCCAGTATTTACGAGTACATACATACGTCTGAAAGAAATATTAACAGAATTGTTTATTGTTATTTAGAACGTGACTTTTCAAAAGATTCATTTTAAATTTTCCTAAAACCCTACTATTCGTGTAAAATATGGTCTAGAAAAGAACTAATCACAAGAGTTTAACGTTAAACGTTTCGACGTAAATCTCGCAATGAACAAAAAAACATTATAAATATAAAAAACCGTATCTATTCACAACCCCGGAGAGAAAAACCAATTTACATCAACACTGCTCTCTGATATAAATTGGTTTTCTCACCATTCATTTTCTTTGTCTCGAAAATAAATGTCTGTCTGTTTCTTTCTTTTTTTTTTTTAAATGTAAATGATAGAAAGAGTAAAATATATACCGTGAAGCAATTGTGTATTGGGGCAGCCAATCAAATCCATAGATAAGAATTAAAAACATAAAAGTTAATTACAATACAACAATCTATAATTTTACCATATCCATTATTGACACGTCGATGCTGTGAAGATGATTCACTATAAACAGTTTGTAGTGTGTGGAGTGTGTAATGCGCGCGTTACTCGGAGAGAAGAGTATATACATAATATTAATATGCTTTTTCGATACATATTTACGCCATTTTGTTATTGATCCATAATATAGAATGAGTTTTTGTGAATTGTAAATTTTTCAAAGACCGGAATAACTCAGAGAGTTGATCGAAAAAGAATATAAAAGTGTTCATTGATGTTCGTATTACATTTCCATAAGTTTTTTCTACCTATTTTATTATATACAAGTAAAAAATTAAATTAAATAGAGAAAAGAGAATTAAATTAATAGAGAAAAAGACATGAAATACAATAAAATAAAAAAAGGAGTAGATTAAAAAGTCTTGTAAACATTTCTTCTTTCATTTAGCGCCACTTATCAAAATTATTGTTTAGCCAAAAGTTTATCGGTTAAAAGAATGAATATTATTGATCGGGTGATATTTTTTGTGGTGGTTTAATTTTTAAAATAACCGTGAAAAAAAAAAATGAAAAGAAAACATGGTAAATGTGTAAGAAAAAAAAAACAAATCAGTAGTTCATAGAAATTAATTTTCTAAATATCCACTCTCACATGCCATTGAATGAATGACTTTTTTATTCAAAACCAACCAAATCGAAATCATGTGTGTTCCACGACAGGAAGATGTGTGCATACGCACAATCTTTCTGTCGTTTGATTTTTCACTCGCTCTGTCTCCTCGACCGATGCTTGCTCATCCACGCGGCATATATTTGTTTTGTTTTCAGTCCTGCAGCTGCTGGTACCATCTCAATTTAGTAAACAAGAACAAGAAAAAAAAAAACAAAAAAAAAGTCAAGTTTATAATTTTTTTTGAATATAAATAAATAGAAAAAAAACTAGAAAATATGCACACTTGCAGACAATGTGTAAATGTCTCTTGTAATGTCGAAAATCAGTTCCAATCCCAAATCAACTATACGGGAAAAGTACTCGGAAACGTAATTAGTACTTCGTGATTTTTTTTTATCCGTTGACTATTTTTTTTTTCGAAGAAAATCTTTCGTCACATTCGTTGTTAGTTTAGTTTTTGTCATTGCAGAAAAGTAGATAATCAAGTTTTGAAACGAAAAAAAAACACATAATAAAATTGGTATAAAAGATTATGCGATTAAACGTAATACGAGAAGAGAGTTCACAACTGAATAACAAAAAGAGAGAATAGCGATCAGTATAAAAATGTAGTAAATATGTCCGCCGCATTGGAGTTTTCTCTTAGCACAAACGCAAAATATACCGTCAATATTTCGATTTTTTTTACCAAATCAAGTGCAATATATTTGAAATTGATAACGCCGCCCTACTAGTAACACGTTTGTTGATTAAGCTAAGAAAAGAAATACAGAAAAAAATGGTGAAAAAGACGAAGTGAGAAGTTTAATAATTTTTTTGTTTGAATATAAATGACATGGACATGTAATATGCTTTCGGCTGTCGGCTTTCCCCTTTACACATTGTTTGCACGTTTCTATGTTGAATAAAAAAATATATATTTATATTTGAATGAATTTAATAATTGTTTATATCAACCAGAAAAAAAAAAAACAAACACATACACAGAATGATAAATAGTCTTAGCAATAGCTATAGAATTTTCATACTACCCATCCCCAAAAATCTACTGAAGTTAGTGTAATTTTGACCTCGAAAGAAGAGAAAATATGATTTTGTCGTCGTCATACTATTTAATTCGTTTCGCCAAATGTGCGCGTGCAATAGTATATTGCATTTGTGACGAAAAATGTGTCGATATTTTCAGATATTTTCTTTCTTCAATTCCGGTTGATGTTTTAAAATGTGTGCATGCGCACAGTATTCGGATTTGTCTCGTTGTGTGTTTTCTCTACAACCGTCACACAAACTTACAGAGAAAGCAATGTGCGTAATATTTATGTTGTATTCTTTACTGTTCCACACAAAAAGGTCCTATGTAACATTACTTTTAACATTCGAGAGATTTTTGATATACTAAATGAAAAAAAATACATATATTGCAAAATAGTAGGATAAGTACATTTCTATCTATTTAACATCTGTAATCGTTTTGTGAAATATCGAACACAATCATTTCTTGTATCAAGTAAGTTCACATACCATCAGCCATTTTTCAACGATATTCATCCTGCCGCACACAGTTCTGCCCCCTCTAATCACACACAGGGGGCGGCAACTCGCACTGCATCCCAACAAGGGCAACCAAAACCATTGTACTTAATCCTTTAACGGCGAATATATATGCATAGTCCAGAAAAGTAGTGTGCTGAAAAAGGCTCGAACACAATTCGTTGGAGACGAGGCGAAATTTCATGCAAGGGGCACGGCACATCCATAAACGCCTGATGAGTGTATGACGCACATGGGCCTAATTTCGTTCAAGTACAATTGAAACTCATTTGTAAATAAAACTAAAACACATTTTCTGTTCGCAATGAACTCGTAATACGAATAATTAGCACAAAAAATAAAAACATAAAGCAACTATGACAAAAATCTACATTAATGTTTGTTGTGCGCGCTTCGTCGTCTCTCGATCGACCGACATCGATCGGAACTGCGTGCGGAGAAATCTGCATTTTATATTCATTAACTGCAATTGCACGAATCTATCGTCAATGTCTTACAAAACAACAACAAACAAACAATACAACAGAGAGAAAACTACATTTTAGTGTGTAAACAAATTTCCTGCCTATAACACTTTTTACGTATTTTCCAATAACGAGAACAAATGCAGATGGAAGAGAAGATAAAAACTAATAAATCATTAAAAATGTAAGAACCGAATAAAAAAAATATGATTTACGTGAACCGTTATAACATTACAAAAACAAATAACAAAAGCAAAATGAAAAAAAAACATTGTGAATAGTTAATGAATCTATTGGATTAATTTTCCATTATTTATATTTGTAAGAATAGACGATGAAAACACAAACAAAAAACCAACAAAAGAAGAATAAAAAATAGCTGAAATAATATTTGAATTCATATATACATATGTATAAAATAGTAATGATCTATTATTGCCGTATATGTTTTTTTTCCGAATAATTGATTCATTGAATGAAAGAAGAAAGTTGCAAGTAAAAACAAGTAATTGTAGAAATAAAATCATTGCTAACAAAAAAAAGTTTTCTCGTAGAAGATAAGTACCAACTTAGATTTTTAGTTTCAAAACAAAATATGAAATATATTAAAAAAAAAGTTTAAAAAATACGAAATAAATAAGTTGACATTATTATAAAGTATTTCCTTTTTTTTAATTTTTACTTGTATGTAATAATATAAGTCGTATGGTCGCATACATGAAAGAATGACGAAAAATATACACACGAAAAAAAATTGACAGAAAAAATGAAACGGAATAAAAAACAACGTTTTTTAAGTATAAGCATAATTAAAGAATCCTTTAAAAACCAGACAAAACTTATGGAAAAAGCTAATAAACAAGATATTAAATTTATGGAATAAACCATTGTACTTTTTCATATATTCACCAAAGAAAACCGCCACCACCACCATCTTCGTCGCAGTCATCAAAACATCTCTCCGCCAATCTCTCTATATTTATGTCACAGTCTCCAAACCCGCGCCCCTGTTTTACAAATATGATTTGGGGAAATATCTTTATTATTTAGTAATTTTTGGCTTTGAAATCGTACCGCGTGGCCTCGTCAGCTGCCTCGTGAATTGATTTCCATTCCATTATTACATATCTAATAAGTTTCCATCGTAGGCAATGATGTGTGCTGTTCCTAATACACGAGCTTCACGAGTTTTTTTTTTTTAATTTGTTTAAAAGTGATTGTTGATACATTTTCATAATGTCAAAACACGATAAAATGAAAGAAAAAGAACACAGAGAGAACAAACGTTTGTGAATGTGAATTTGTTGAAAGGTATTTATTATAATATTGATTTTTTAGTAAGTTTGTCATTTGAGAATGTTAGTAGATTGATGAGATTCGTCTTTTTTATGTTTAGGCGTTGGGAGGCCGACACGAAAGAAAAAGACAAAGGACGCTAATTCACCGACCAGTTCTGTAAGTATTGTTACGTTTGATACGATTTTTGTGCCGTGTGAATGTGACTAACTGTTGTTTTGTATAGTTCATTATTGTAAAGTCACTTCTAAACGATGCTACGAACACCTTCCAACGTTGGACGCTTGATGGTTCGTAGCATCGTGTAGCCGAATGTCGAGCTACGAGCTTCCAATGTCAAGCGTCGAACGTTCGCGTTGGAAGACGCTCGCTCTGTTGGCGAATTTCGTACCCGAATCAAATGAATTCGAACGTTCCAACGTTTGCACGAAACAATTGCCGAACCGTTGAGCAGAAACATTTGAAGCAATCTCGGTTGCAAGGCACGACGAATTTGGTAAACCGGATTCTTTTTTTAATTAAAAAGTAGCAACACGACAATACCACCATGGCGGCAGCAACAGATGCTATTCTCTTCTTCCTTCCGCCATCACCGTGATAAGTAATTTCAATTTAATTTATTAATTGACAACTCGGCCAAACCGTCAAACGTTTGAATTGAACGATCGAATTGCCGTTGCCGTTGAGAAGATACATTTGTCGCTTCAATTGCCAAATCGTTTGATTCAAACGTTGGATCCAACGTTGGATCGAACGTTGGACGCATCGTTTAGAAGCGGCTTTATACATATTTTAGTACGCGGTCCCAGGCGCGTCACATTAGCATTAGCTCTCATGCGTGTGCTGGTAGCCTATTGTGCAAAGTAGGGGACAAACCTAAGCATGTGCGCTTCTCTAAAGCCCTATTTAAGACATTGGGCAACGTATCCCGAATCCGTTATTTCATGAGTAATATACCGGAAGAACGGAGGACGGATAAGCAAATGGGGCGATAAATATATGATTAAGAGATGCCGTTTGGCACTAATGCTCGTGGCACCCATATCTTCAATTTAAGAGATGGAGCCAACCGATAAATTTAAACGCTTTTTTTTTCAATATTTTCCCACTAACTTCTAAACGGTGCGTGGGACCGAAAAATATAAAAAGATGTAAATTAAAGAACGATTCAGTAGTATAGTAAAAAAAAAGATAGTCGAAAAAACGTCAATTGCTCCATTTATTGGCTTTTTGTATCGGTCCTGCGGTGGTTTGGATTGCACTACGCACATGTCCTGGCAAAGGTACATAGATAAGCTTGTATGGCTATAAGTGGGGCTCTCCGCGCTCAACTCTATCGGCAACTTTATAAATGATGCTCAACCTTCTTCCTGTGGATATCATCAGTGAACATGTCGCCGTTAAATCGGCAAACTCAAACATTGGTCGTGCTTCAGCTCTGAACCATAATGAAATCCCCTCTTCTACGGGGTACTCTACCAAAATACTGATTCGGAAAAAAGTACACATGCGTAGGGTTAGGTTAGGTAAAGGGGCTGCCATGCTACCGCATAGCACACTTGGACCACCCCTGGCCCCGTTGTGATACCACCAAAGTCACCTACTTAAACCTAGGCAACAAATCAGCCTGTGCTAGCAATATAGCGATTGAGCTGCATTACACTCATATCTTTTAGGTCCTCCAGCTCCCGGAAAAACCAGGAACCCAGAAATTTCCTCCGCCTCGCGGCCAGGGCCGGACAATGACACAGAAGATGGAGAACGCTCTCCTCCTCATCCACTTCATCACAGCTCCTGCAAAAGTCATTGTGAGGAATACGAAGCCTCCAAGCAAGCTCTCCTATAGGACAGTGCCCCGTAATAACCCCCACGACTCTGCCAATGTGTTTCCTGTTCAGTGAAAGCAGTGTGGCGGATCGACTAGGGTCAAGTTTCGGCCAAATCGACTTCGTTGTTTGGCACGTATTGCCGTTTAACCATCTCATGTTCGTTTGCACGAGGCAGGCAGTTTGATGTTTACACGGTCCCCCTCAATAACTCCGGTTGTCCCCTCCCGGGTCAGCTCATCCGCCTCGCGGTTGCCTGCGAAGCCACAGTGGCTCGGTATCCGGCGATTCGCGATGGTTTTCGATGTGGCCAGGACGGATTCAAGTGATCGAATTGCAGCCTGACTGTCCGTGTAAATAGTAACGTTCCTCGTGGTCACAACATGAGCTCCCAGCCATGTCAGAGCTTCCAGGATTGCCAAAACCTCCGCCTGCAGGGCACTACATAAGTCGGGAAGACGGAATGACAAGTTAATTCCCAATCCCTCCGAATAGATACCAGCCCCAACTCCGCCGTCGGTCCTAGAGCCATCCGTGTAGATGACCATGGAGTCGGTGGTCATGAGCGTGTTACCACCCCATAGATCAATCGACGGAATCAAGCTGGTGGTACACATGCGTAATTCCGCCCCGCAGTCATTGGGAAATGAATAACTCGGCGGCCCTAAGCCCCTCTATCTACACGGATGGCTCCAAGACCGATGAAGGGGTGGGTGCTGAAGTCTTCTCCGATTAGCTTGCTATGTTTTTTCGCCTTCCAAACTATTGGCAATGACTTCCAGGTGGAAGTCCATGCAATGAAAGAGGTAGTGTTGTGGCTGAGGCGAAATACAACGATTTATACAGTCAAGTCGCAGTGAAATCCCTTGAGTCCGACCTGTATCGTCAAAAACCGTGGCAGATTATCGGACATGCCTTATGCAAATGGGGAAGTGCTTCAATAGGCGTGTTTTTTTCAACAGTCCAGATCAGAGCAGAACAAAAATTGCATGCGCTAGACCCGCCATAGACGGTGCGATCCATCGTCAGATCGATCTGACGATGGATCGCCACAAAATATCTGACGATCGAAACTATATGGAACTGTAAAAAAAAATCGTTAACGATAGTCACATACACGGTGCGATCGATTTGACGATCACAATATCGTCAGATCGATCTGACGACGGATTGCATCGTATATGGGGGCTATTACACTAACAAAATTGTCCTATGCAGAGCAGGTTGTTAGTGTATTGCGATTGTTGTTCTGCTCTTGCTCTGGACTGTTGATAAAAAAACACGCCTAATATTATATTATGCTGGATACCAGGACATATGAATTTCAATAGTAACTGTAGAACTAACGAGCTCGCTAGAGCGGGGACTACCAATGTGAATCTGTAGGTAATAGAATACAGATAGCCAAAATGGTTGAAAGGAAATACTTGCCATAAAGTGAAACTAGTATGTTCTAAGCTGGATTTAAAATGATCTGGCCAGTGTGTCATCGCCAGAAAGCTCCGACATCCACACCACGACTTCTGTGGAAGCTGCAAAGATGAGGAGGAGAGCACCTTTCATCTGCTCTGTACTTGCCTGGCATTGGCACATCGAAGGGGCCTTTTTCTGCGCTCATCTGGGGGACTTGGCTAGCGCGGATGTGGGTTAACTCTTTCGTCTAATTATTAGCTTTGGTTGGTTCAATTATTAGATAATGACTGGAGGTGTGAATTATTAGTGTAAGGGCCTACACTTGGCCTAAATGTGCTGTACTTTATATGGCAACCCTTCGTACCAAATAGCCTTGGAATTTAAATCATAATATTGAATAATACGAATTTGAGTGCTGTGTGTTTGTTCAATAACACTTCCCATTACTCTGCATGCCGGCCTCTGTCTTAACACGCTCCATATGTTTTGTGTTTCTCGTTATTTATAGGCCCCTTCAACAACGACCACAACAACAGCCCCAATTGTATCACAACATCAAACATCAAATGCAGTCAATCCACAACAGACAAATAACATTAAACCATTAAACAATGACACATTGAACAATACAAACCAAGCGAACAATTTAACGTCACCGTCACTGACTAATAACAATCAACAACAACAGCAACCAACATCACAATCTGTTGTTACGGCTCCATTAACATCAACCGCCTACACAATGTCGTCATCGAGCAATAACAATAATACGACACCTCAACAGAACAGTAGCAAATTATCAAATATCCCAAATCTAAATAATTTACCAACAAATCCTACTATACCTTTACCAAATCCGTCGCCATCATCAACATCATCCTCGTCGTCGTCGTCACAACAGAAAAATGTGGATTCGACAAATAGTAAGCGTGCGGCTACAAGTAGCGTCGATGCAAATTTTAGTGGTTCCTTGACAACAACAACCAGTGTGACAACACCAATAGTGGCAGCAACCGATATGTCGGGATCGACGGCGACGAGCCGAAACGATGGTGCAGAGTCGATTGCAGCAATACATCAGAATCCATCGCCAATGGGAGGAGGTACGAATGGAACGACTAATGGAAACGCTCCGGGTCTCAAAGTACCGCCGACGAATGCATTGCCGCCGAAATTAATGACGGCACTATCGTCACAAGCTGGCCCAACTCTGGGTAGTAATGGCGGGGGTATTGTTGGAAGTGGCAATGATTTAACAGCGAGCGGGTTAACAGCAGCATCATCACTAATGACTATGATCGGAGCGAATCATAAATCTGGAATGCATTTTGATGATCCTGTCGAACAGTCGCTTGCATCACTTGAGCAGCCTGTGATTGGTGGAGTAGGAATGGGAGGTGTGAAGTCCGAAATGAATAGTCTGCAAGGAAGCAATATGAATAGCTTTAATCCGGCACATCATCAGGTAGCCCAGAGGGAACTACTGGCGCAAATGTCGTCGATAATTGCAAAGTCCGACCCCGGTATGAACGGTAATCACTTGTCTTTGATGCAGCATCTTGGTTTAGATGGACTAAATCATTTGTCTATGTTAGAACAAAGTTTGCAAAATAATGGCTACGGCGGAATGGACATGAGTGGAAACAATGGCATGATGGACGGAATTCCGCCTAATGGTAATGGACTATTAGTGCCCAGTATGACGGGAATGCCAATGTTCGATCAATTACCACACAGTATGGGTCGTAATGATGGCGCACTCGGTGGACTACACACTCAATCGCTAATGCTTCCGTTACATGCATCGGCGGCCGTTGCAGCTAGTCTTGGCGTAAAGAAAGAAGATCGAATGCTTATCACGCCCAAACCAATTGAATCAATGATGCCCAGTCCGCCCGATAAGAAATTGACACCGCCGCCGGATATGAAAATGGCTGCGGCGAATTTCACGCAGGCATTCAAAGCATCCGCCAACGATCAAAATCTGAAGAATGCAAGTTCATGGTCGTCACTGGCTTCGGCCGGCTCACCACAAAATACTCCGACGGCGAATAAGCCCAAACCCGCGATGGACTCGTTTCAACAGTTCCGCAATAAGGCCAAGGAGAAGTTGGATCGCCAAAAGTTGTTAGAATTGCAAGAGTTGCGACGCAATCAGAAGGAGGCGGCCGAGAAGGAGTTGAAGCGACAACAGGAGCAGCAAAAACAAAAACAACAACATCCTGAAGTATTGATAGATAATGGAAGGTATGTATGATGTTGTAATTTTTATGGTATTTTTAGTTAGTGACTATCAAGTTCCTTCTGATTAAATTCTTCTCTGGTAGACTTGCAGATATTCAGGGAGTATGATGTACTGCAGTCTCAATCTGTCGATAAAACATGCCAATGAATCGACTAACGGTTAATGGACATAACTTTCCGAACACCTTTATAGGGACTGTCCGTATCCGTTCAACTTATGAGACAATGTACGCAGGTTGGATAATTATCAGCCCAGAGAAACTTTTCAACCTCAGGACGTTTCTCGTGACGTTGTTGAGACATTTGGTAGCAACGAGCAGTTTACTGCTGTCTCCTTTAGTGCTTATTCGGTCTCCGACCTCTAATATCTATCTCGAACGCTTCTACTCGTTGATTCATTCGTTCTTTCGCAGCTTAAGTTTAATCAGAGTTTTTAAATTTCTGGGTCGTCATATGTTTCGCACAGTTTACTTTTGCTCCTTTTTGGTCATCGCTCATCGCTAGTCGTTTTAATGATTTTTCATGGGACTCTCCTTTGGTGGTGGGGTGTCTACTACCTTGTCCGATGACTGTGTTTAGGGGTCATGTTTCGCATCCATGGCATAACACGGATCTGATTAGCAACTACTTTTCAGGATAGAGAGCAGCAAAAAACACCTTTGATCTGCGATCAGGATTCGACGTTTGATCTCGAGAGTTTCGTCGCAATTGCTTGTAATATGTATTCGGCCCTAGGTAGATTAAGTCGTCTGCCCTTTTAATGACTTGATCGCCTAATCAGCGAAAAATCAATGCATTTTTTTTTTTCTTGAGGCAGCCGGTTCTTCGTACCGGAACGACCCGTTTTTCAACGGCCAAGAGCTGCCAAACCCCCTCGATGCAAGAAGAACTGCAGTATTCGAAGCATCGCTACCACAACAACAACAACTGTCGCTTTCCTAGACCCAGTGATTATCCGACATTCACACAGAATATGCTTTGTGATCTCACCCTGCTAATCATCACTCATCAGTCGGCCACTTTTTTTCGTGGAGGAGTGGCATGGTAAGCAAATTTATGCGAAGATATCTGTAGACATGCCCACGTTTGTTTTGCTTAGATACCATTGTTGACGTACTCGCCCTCGATGAAAAGCTATATGATCACTTACGAGCTGCTACATGAGTATCATTGATGAACTCATCATCGTAACTCATCCGGCCGTCATGAGTATTCATCGAGGATTATGATACTTGCTTAATTATCTTTAGAAGAAGACAGCTGTGGTAGCTCATTGAGTAGAAAATTAATCTCATATTCGTGCGGTCGCGGGATCAAGTTCTGCCACGAGCAAATATTTTTTTTCACCTCGGTGATTATCCTGATGACGCCCTGATAGATTTGTCGATGATATTCATCAAGCATTTCATTAGCCACGGAATGATAAATTGGCCAATGATACTCATCAAGTATTTCCTCAGCTTGTGTACTCCTGCCATTGCCAAGATAATAGCCAAATCGTCATGAAAAGACTAAAGGCTCCCTTAGAAAGCACAATTGATGAATAGCAGACTGGCTTTCGATTCGGATTCTCATGTGTCGATCATGCGCTAAGTACGATTCTCCGCTTCACTTGCTTTTCATCGATTTCGGGAATGCTTTCCATGGTGTGAACCGGGATTCTATATGGGTGGCCTTACGCAGGAGAGACATCCCTGAGAAGCTTGTGGCTATTATTGGCGTTCTACATAAAGTAAAGTGTTGGGTGCTTTGAAATTCGCAGTGGAGTTCGGCAAGGGTGCATCCTCTCACCGATCCTATCCCTGTTGTTGTTTTGTTGTAGTAGCGATGCTTCGAATACTTCAGTTCTTAAATCGAAGGGGTTTGGCAGCTCTTGGCCGTCGAAAAACGGGTCGCTCCGGTACGAAGAACCGGCTGCCGTAGGAACGGATCCTATCCCTCATAGTGATCGGTGATGTGTTGCATGCAGCCCTATCCGGACTAAACAGAGGAATTCAATGGATTTTAATATTTTATCTACAACATCTTGATTACGCTGACGACATATACCTCTCTCTCTCTCTCTCAGTTGCCCTAACCCCTTGTGGGGCATAGCGCGTCAACTGTTCCATGTAGCCCAGTTGACGTTTCGACGGCATAAACAGGTTTCGGAGAATGCAGTTGCCAGCATGCACCTCCTGTACATCCATGGCCACGAACGTCGTCGTGGACGGGACTCGGACTGATGAGACTGATGCCTCAACACACTGCGCTACCGGTCGCCCCGACATATGCCTACTTCTTGCATTGAAGGGGTTTGGCAGCTCTTGGCCGTTGTAAAAACGGGTCGCTCCGGTGCGTAGACCCGCTGCCGCTGCAACGCTCAAGAGGTACAAAAGGGACCCCTTCGACAACAACGCATACAGAACAGCCATCGCAGCAATACACCACGAGGAAGTACAAGCATCAATCGCGAGACTAGGTCCAAACAAAGACCTCTCGACACAACCACCAGACATTTCTCCAGACGAGAGAACGCTTCCGAGAGCAACGAGAACGACACTTGCTCAACTTAGGTCGGATTGGTGTTCGCGTCTAAACTCCTACCTGTCTCGCATTGATCGGGATGTCACGAACAATGGTACACCTCACGATGTAGACCACATTTTCAGATGCCCAGCTGCACCCACACACCTGACCCCCAGATCGCTGTGGGAGAACCCCGTAGAGGCAGCTACCTTCCTACCACTCAACACCGAGGAAGACGAAGAACAACACAACATGTAACACACTCACACAACGAGCTTCTGACCATTGCTACAACAACAACATATGCCTACTCTCCCACAAAATCATGAATCTGTCCGATACCCTGTATGCATCACAACAATAGCTTCACAGTTAAAAATGATATTAGATTCGAGTTAACTAATGAAACCACGTGAGGTTGGGTACTGAGTGGATTTTCGCTTTATGGCTTCCTATTTCTTTTTCTGTGCTGCTCCACCTTAGATTTACTAATTGCCTTGACATCTCCAGGGGTGTAGGTGCGTCAACATTTCTTGCATTACTATGCCTTGCTGACGTTTCAATAGCATATATTTTTCAGTGCAGTTGCTAGCATGCACTTCCTATCCGAGCCGTCTTTTACTAACGAGGTTGAAGCGTTGTGGTAGTTCTAATAATATCCACTATACGCAGTTTTTAATGATGCGCCGGGGATCGAACCCATGTTCTCTAGATAAAGCATCGTAGAGTGGTAACCGAGACTTCACAGCTACCGAGCGGGTTTAATACAAGAGATTCCGTTCGCCTATATTAGTCAGAACCTTTGACAAAGACATGGTCGTGCCAAAAGCCTGTTTCCAACTTCCTGTTATCAGACTGTGCGCCCCTGTCTATATTCTTGCTTCACCAACAAAAATCCTGTCATAGACCCACAATATTAACTCACAATTTCACCCTTTATCAGGAAAAGTGTTCACGAACCGGTCACACCGGGACGAGTGGAAGATATTAAAGCATCACCCCAAGGCGGTGCATCGCCGGGTGCAGCGACCGTTCAACCAGACCGATCGGCCGCTAAACGAGCCGAACTACGTCGCATGGAACAGGAACGAAGACGACGCGAAGCGGTAAGTTTATTATACACTCGATACTGAATAATAGTATCTCTCCTTTATATCTGACGTGTGTATTTTTTTTATATTTCCGCGTTAATGTTTGTAGATGGCCGGTCAAATTGATATGAACATGCAGAGTGATTTAATGGCAGCGTTTGAAGAATCGCTATAAACTAAAAATTGTTACGAATCATTAAGCCGATTTAAAACCGATCATTGTTTTACTTTGTTTGTTCTATGATTATGTTTCAAGAAAAAAATATCTTTACACACAAAAAAAAAATATTATGGAAAAACCACCGATACGCTCTCTTGTATCTGAGAGAGAAAAAGAGAAAGGGGTAGACAGGCGGCAACGAAGAACGGATTTAGAAACGAATACGCACCTACTTATCAAACTCGCTACAATAAGGCGTGGTCTGTTTTCGAGTCAACATAACACGTAAAATCGAGAGTAGAATATTGTTTCTAAGATTACAGTAAAACGTTCACGGGCATACGGTGAGAAGCGACAGACGGACTTTGTATTTTTTATGTACAACATATTTCAAACATATGATTACATGATTCAGGAATATGCCTACGATATTCGCAATGAAATATAATAGAAAACCAGAAAATCAAATTCTAATGCCATCATTTTCGACAAAGGTTCACTTAATTTTTATATATGTAATGATTAGAAATAAAGGCATTGTTGTTTTCATTACTTTATTATATACTTTTATATATAATTCGCTAAAAGAGAAATATTAACTATTTAATTATTTTTTTTTGTGATAATCAGGATGAATATAAATATGTAATAAGAAATTAATATAAATACAAAAAACATGTGAGTAGTAAGGGATATACCGAGAAGAATGCAGAGAAGAGAAAACGTAAAAAACAACAAAACACATATTAATTGTAGGTAAAGAAAAATGTAATTTTAGTTAGAGTGGCGGACGGAGGAGAGATCGTCTTATTTGATAAAGGTTTAAAGTAAATAAGATAACAAAAATTATTATGAAATTTAGGTTAAAAATTGCATAACTGTCCAAGAAATACAAAACAACAAAAAACGTATAGCAAAGAATTTTAAGTTAGGATGGAGATATATCAAAAAACAAACAAAATGATAATCACTTTCGAAGAGAGGAAACTATGTTGCTGAAAACATATTTTGGTTTTGTTGTTTTTTTCTTTATTTTTTTTTTATCTTGGTTGTATAGTATACACATATACACACTATTCACAAAATCAACCTTTACCCCTTTCATTACCTTAATTTAACTCTTAATGTAAATAGGAATTATCATAGTTTTATATAGTGCTTTTAATTAGATCACTTTTTTTTTAAATTATGAAAAAGGAAGAAAAAAAAACGTATAAAATTATCATGTGAGAAAAGAAACGAGAAAGAAAACAATAAACAGGAAAAAAACAATTGATAAAAAGCAAAACAAACAAAAAAACGAGTTGATTTGAATTATTTCTTTTAATCCATTGAGTCCGTAGTGAATTTGGTAGCTTTCAGGTTGTTAATTGAAAGGTACATATTTTGAAACGAAATGAAACGTATTTATGAACTTCTCCTATCTTCTAATGTAGTAAGGGCCCCATTGCTTTCGGCTTTTTTTTTTGGTTATATTTAATAAGTCGGTGTGGATATTTTCTTGGGAATATACACTAGGTGGTGGTGTTATTTTATTTATTTTTATTAAAGCCACTCATAAGGGTAGTTGTTGCGTTTATTAAAATAATATTTTATTTTTCTCATAAGACAAATCGTGAATATTTATTTCCATTTTGTTGTCTTTCGATCAACTTTATACAGTAAAACTTGCCACGAATGATTATTAGCTGCGTTCGTTTTACCAGATTTCGGTTTATTTCCATACAAAACGACAGACCGGTTTTGATACAGGTCTCGTATGGGATCTCATCGGATCAGAGTTGAAAGTTAATTGGTCGAACGTCAACTTATTTCACTCCTATCTAAATGTATATTGAGTCCGCAATTCGCCCCCACGCGGTGAAGTATCTGTATGGTGGCTGTTTAAGTTCGCTTGTCGCAGATCCGTGGCGTTCTTTTCACGTGGTCGGAGACTGAAGTTCAGTGAAACGAACGCCGCATTTACTACTACTGGCAGACTTACCTAATCTGAATGAATAAGTGGAGAACGTGCTCTCCTTTTTTACATTAAATTGGCGTGAATCTGATTGGAAGCAGAGTTCTATAAAGTGAAATTCGTAAAGACCGATAAATTTGCATACTTTCAACATGCATGCTATCTTGCATTTGCAAAGAATACCTTCTGATCACAGCATACGAAGTCTGATTTTTGATCAGACGGAATAACGGAACTGTTTTTAATTACATGTCGATGAATTGTTGTGGCGACGGGTGATTTACAGATTGTTTATATCTCGTTTAGATTTCGAGTTGGTGCTATTTAAGTCATCATCATCGTGGCGCAACAGCCCGACGTCGGGCCTTGGCCACCTGGATCGTTGTCCTCCAATTATCTCGGTCACGTGACAGCGTCCTCCAATTTTGGAAGCCCAGTAGCTGCGCGGCGTCCACACCACCTCGTCTAGGCAGTCTCGCTCCGTCGACTCGTTCTGCATTCATTACTCTCTTTGGCATGCGATCATCGTCCATTCGTTGTACATGCCCTGCCCATTGAAGTCGTTGTAGTTTGACGATTTTCGAGACTTCCAGCTCATCGTACAGTTCATACAACTCATGGTTGTACCGGATGCGCCATCCATCTCGATCACATTGCTATTTGAGGCGACGTGTTTTGATCCTCGTGGCGTTTTTCGCAATATGCTATTTTTGAGAGTAACGATGCAACGTGGAATTTTGCGTGAAATTGAGAAAAATGTTCACGGATCATCTCACACGGGGCAAGAGTTGGGTAACAGATACGACATTGAGACAAAACTGCAGTCATCACCGTGGTTTGGAAAAGGATCTCTACGCCCAAAACAGGTTCGATCCTCTGTCAAAGTGATGCTCACACTTTTTTCTTTTATTTCAACGGATTTGTGCATTTTGAATTTTGACGCAAAGATCAAGCCGTCAACTGTCAGTAGTACGAAGGCGTTTTGAGAAGGTTGCGCGAAAAAATCGCTAAATGAACCACAGTTGTGGCGAGACAACACATGGTTCCTTCACCATGACAATCCGCCTAGTCGCTCAGCCTTGTTAATTCGCGAGTTTCGCGAGTTCTGTGCCAAGCGTATGACTGTCCTTCCTCGACTTCTCTACTCCCCAGACCGTGCGATATTTTCCTGTTTTCAAAATTAAAATCTGTGCTGAAAGGGTTCCGGCTAAGCCATTAAAGAAAATTCACCCCAGACCTTAAATATGTTACACTCAAATAGCAATGACCCGGAAATTAATCGAGATATAAACAATCCGTAAACAGTCAATTACACGAAAGGTTTGGCAATTGCAGTGCTGCCAAGTACCTGTCGCCACAACAAAAAAGTACCGTTATTTCAGGATCTCGTATACTAAAATTTGAATTCATTTTATATTTAAAATCCATTTCACGTTATCGAAAAACAAATTCGGGTTATAGCTACCTATTTAGGCTATTTAGAAACCTCAAGTCTGAATGTTAATTGAGGTGAGGACGGACATAAAAATTAAACTACATACATACACACTTGCCAATTTACTTCGATATCTCGAATTAATTACGCACCGACCTCTATAACTCGTTGTAGCCTCTATGAATCGAATCTCCCGAAAATAAAAATTCCCAAAATGCCGCTATCTGAGAATTTCTTTTGGGAAAGAATCGAGCAGTAGCGACTTTGAATTGGAAACTTCGACTTACAGAGGCATGACTAACGATTTATATTGGTCGGTGCGCAATGAATTCGAGTTATAGAGGTAAGCAGCGGGCCAACAAAATTTGAGTTATGGATGTTATTTTTTTTCGACTTATGACGGTTTTCGGCTTCGTGCGGAAGGGAATCATTTTTTTCTTCTCTTCGAGGTTTTCGAGTTATGGTGGTTCAAGTTGTCGAGGTCCGACTGCAATTATAGATAATGAACAAAAAAATTTAGGAATCGTTACACTCGCGTGACAGCATCGTTCTCGCTTTGATTGATCCTACTTACATACATACCTAGTAGCCTTTTGCAAGTCAGTGGTGAAGCTGAGCGTAGACGTTTGTTTCCCTCGGTTGCCGGAACCCATAGAAAGAACGATAGAAATGGGTCTCTTATCTAGTATCAGAAGACTTTATAGGTTGATACCTTCGTCCCATACAAGAAGGACCGATGATTGATATCCAAAATGAGTCCGAGGACCATGTATTAAGTCTTTGTGGCTAGTATATGATCAACTGCCAAGCGCGTCTCTGAATGAATGTTTAAAGGATTCTAACTCGCTCTACCTTCTCCCGTCCACGACGATGTTCGTGGCCATGGATGTGCAGGAGGTGCATGCTGGCAACTGCATTCTCCGAAACCAATTTATGCCAACGAAACGTCAACTGGGCCACATGGAACAGTTGACGCGTTATGCCCCACAAGGGGTTAGGGCAACCGAGTAGCACCATCTTGTGGTTGACTGTTTCTAATCAAATATGTACATGCTAGTCTGTATCTCACAATGTTGGCTTGGCACAATCCTATATAAATCAGCAATCTGTAGTAACTACATTGAAAAACTTGAATATAAGGTAGTGTAGGAGATATTTTAAAACTCGGAGAAACATCACAATAAAGTTATGTTTTGATCGGAGCGACAATTGCGATATTAATTTAAAGCTTATTGTTGAAACTTCCGACTTCAGCAGCAGCTGCTCTGAGGAAAGTAGTTTCATATAAAATACACTCAAATAGTTCCCAATGATAATCCCTGTTACGATCATAGCCCAGCTATTCGGCCGCTCCGAGCAAAACATAGATTAAGCTTGCCACATACTACCGAGTCGAATATGCGGGAAAAAAATCCCTTCATTTCCACCGTTTCTATGAAAATTACATGGTTCGGCCGTGGTTCGGAACCGTTCGGTTCGATCATCTGCAGAGACCTTTAGGAGTGAAATTTGACCATTAAAACGGCCGCTGAGTGACTTTAATTTATGTAACCCTTTTTTTTTTTAACTTTTTTTTTTTATCGTTTTGAGTTTAATGACGATACGTTCATTTTTTTGCAATGTCCATGTAGCAGTACATACAACTGCGTTCGATCGATATTCGACAAATAATTTCAAAAGTCATGGCAAAATGGAACGACACCGAATTTCCAAAAAATATACGTTTTTCAAGTTGATCCGGGCTGTTAGTTTCTGCAGGCTGTTACATTTATTCGCCCCGGTTCACTGCTGCCTTCGATTTATGATTCCAAGCCACGTGTTGCTTCTTCCCTCTTGAAAGATGTATGCTTAAAGCAGTTGGAGTTTCTATTTTGATTTCCGTTGGTCATTTGTGAGTTCATTGCCGTAGTTACGATCGTATCCCGAGGTTTTTTTTTGTTGCGAGCAAATTGTCCTACCGTTAGCAACCCACGAGGGAAGGACAGTGGAAAATGTCTTTTAAAAACAAAAAAAAAATTAGTATTGCATACACGTAGGCTCGCAATTTCGATATGCAGTACATTGCATCCGATGAAAGTACGTCCAAAAGTAACAAATGTCCTCCCGCTATTAGTTAGTAAAGGCACGGTACATTGTGAATTACATTACTGTCATTTGGGTAAATGTTCCGAAATTCCGTGCCGTGGCACGCACTGTCATTAATGAATGTTACTGACTTAGTACTGAGACCCGAAAACTGACCAATTCGTCTTCGACAACACACAAGTGTGAGCCCTTAGTTGCGGTCCAGTCGCGGTTCAGTCGCTTTTTATTTGTTCTAATCTTTTGATGTGTTGTAACCACTGCTTACAATACCATCTGGAAATGACAAGGCCCTCGCTAGTGGTGCAAATCGGGTGACCAATCTGAAGGGCATACAATACTACTTGTTACTCGACGAGTCACCAGCAAAAGCTCGCCAGTGCAAAGTACTCCCTCCTCCATTTTATGAGCATCTACTCGGGACCCGCCAAGTTGCGAGTAGTGTGGTTGGGCATATACAAGGTGCTCGCCATTTGACAAGCTTTTGGTCGTGACCCGGCGAGTCACGAGTACTGTGGTACGGCCTTTGAGTGCACGTACAAGTGCGGAAATTTTGGCTCAGATCTCCTCAAACGCTCGATATTCAGAAGAGCGAGCCCGTTGAATTCAAAATTAACCCCAATCCAACAAGACAGTCCCTTGAATTAGCAACGAATCTGGCTGACTCACTTGCGTGTGAATGGTAGCCTTTACATTTGCCTGTTTACATGCATTGCGAGACTCGTGTGGCTCGTTCACATCGTTTTATCGAACTCTGAATACTTTTTAGATCCGGAGGGGATTATTTTCAGATCCAAAAATTGACAGTTGACGGTACATATTTTACCCGAGGGGCAGCACATGGAGGAGAAAAGTCAGCTTCATGATATTTAATCAGAATTCGCCAGAACGTAGCCGTTTTAACTTTCGTATTCTAACGAATTTTGAGATCTCTGGCTCGTCGTAGATTTCGTATAACTTGCTGTTGTACCTTCTTCGTCATTGGTCGCCATCACGAACAGCTCCAATTATTCGCCGGAGCACCCTCCTTTCGAAAGTGCTGATCAGCTTCTCTCCGAGGTTTAGGTGAGAGTCCATGTCTCAAACCCCTGGCACAACACACATACAGGCCTGATTATTGTTTTGGAAACTTTCAGATTAGCGGTCCTGTGTATGCAGTTTGATTTTAAAATAGGGAGCATGAGTAAAAGCTTCCACGTTTGATTTCGAGAGTTTCATCGCTATTCTCTGCTGTGTTTGTCCCAAGGAAAATGAAGTTGTCGGCTCCTTCGATGACGGTTCACCTCAGTGTCTAAACGTCCTTATCGCAATATTTAAGGCATGAAAAACTGGATAAGGTTACTTGTTAAATTCACAAAAGCAAAACAATCAATCGTTATATAAATGAAGCGCGAAACCGCTATGATGTGTCACAAAAGACTATCATCCGATCTATTATGCCGGCTACAGACAATGGCCTAGCCCCGGCAATTCGGGGCCGTCGGCATCGCGGATGGCGTTCAGTGGCCAATGCCGCCTAAGCGTCATTTCTGTTAACAGCGATGGGTCATCGAATGGCCACAAATGGCTTTGAGAGCCATTTTCCTCCACGCGATGGCCCATCGCGTATGCAGCCATAACAACTTTGAACAGTTGATTTAAGTTGACAGGCTACTACACAATTATCGCAATACTACTATCACTGACCTTCTGTTGTACGCGATCCGTTTGATAATAACTGCCGTGATGCACAGAGAGACAGCTTTCAATTTCAATGGCCCACTATGCGCAATTTCCTGATGGCTCATCGAAGACCGTTGAGGACCAACAATATTTGAATTGATATTTGGTGTGTGATGGCGGCCATCAAAGTCACCATCGCGATGGGCTATTGTCCGTAGCAGCATTAAGGTTACACCATTGTTTAAAGGCCACCACGGGCGATGCAGCACCACGTCATTTTCATAGTAACGGTGGAAATGAGCAGAATTGAGCAGAATCACGTCATTTTTATAGAAACTGTGAAATTGAGCAGTTTTTTGTTTTCCGCACGCTCTAGGAAATTGACGTTGTTCGGCCGAACAAAAAATGGTTCGGGTGGATAGAGAATAGCGAGCTAAAGCGGAAACTTAAACATAACCGAACTGTTCGCGACCATTGCGCCTGACGAACCACAACCAACAAGCACGGTCGAACCACAACCAAATCAAAAAATGGTCCAATTTCGGTTGGACGCGTGCAGTGGTCACGAGTGTTTCGCGGTCGTCTGTGGAAGGCTTAAGTCGTCACATATGATCGCGCAGAACCACGACCGAACTTCCATCGAACCATCAAATTTCATAGAACGGTGGAAATGAGGCGATTTTTTAACTGTTAAATTTGACGTGGTTCGATGCTTACTCGCGACCGAAATGGTTGTGTGTGGTGACCTTTAAGCTCAACACACACTTCGAACCAAATGGTTCGCGACCATTACTAAGCCACGTTAACTTCAATAGAACGATGTAAATGAAAATTTTTTGTGCTCATTATGTCAAGTCGACGTGGTTGCGAACCGTTCGTGACCACCACCATCGAACTACAATACGTCAATTTCATAATGAAATTGCCTTGGTTCGGTGGTCGGCACGAACGGTTCGGTTCGATTGTCTATTGCGAGTTTTACAGTAGCAGTTCCAATTGTCTGAACAAAAAAAACAGGTTTCCCAAATAACTCACCACAGGATGAAGTGAAAATTCCAAAGAAGATGCATACAGATAGGCCCTTATTACACTAAATATTGCGATAATATTCAAAATATTTAAGTTAAGACATTTTGACTTAACTAGAAAACCACTACCACCACTCAGATGCAAGTTAAACTTGTTTGTGTTTTTTTTTAATATCTTCATAATAGTTTAGAGACAATGGCCGCATTTTGGCGAGCACTGACCCAGATCTAGTAAATAAGTGAATGACAGAGATGTAAACTGTTGTGTATTCGTAAGTGGGAGAGAGAGTGTCGCTGTATCTAAACAAATCTTTAGAGGGGAAATTGACCGAACAAAATTCCTGATTCGTTTCCCCGGATTTGTTTTCTAAACAAATACGCATCTCGACATAAGATGAAAAGGAGAATTGAGAGAGACCGTCCTCTGTCTCTTTCAATTTAGTTCAATTAGTAAGGGACCGGGATAACGAAAATCGGTCGATTGCAATTCTGCTCTCGAGATTCCTATCTAGATGCTTCGGCATGAGTCGGGTTCAGATAATGAGTCTCTCTTCCACTTACAGATACACAATGCTTTACATCTCAGTAGCTCACTGTCATTTACAAGATCAATGATTACCTGGTCCAGTCTCGCCAAAATGCAACCATTATATCTGTTCCCTAAAGGTCGCCACACATGAACGAGCACAACCACGACCGAACTTCCATCGAACCATCAAATATCATAGAACGGTGGGAATGAGCAGATTTTTTTTCTATAGCGTTTGACGTGGTTTGATGCATGCTCGCGACCAAAATGCTTGTCGTGTATGTCGACCTTAATAGCCACATACGATCGCGCACAACCACGACCGAAGTTCCATCGTATCAATCAATTTCATAGAACGTTCGGAAAAATCTCCTCATTTCCACCGTTCTTTCAAATTGATGGTTTAATGGAAGTTGGGTCGTGGTTGCACGCAATCTTGTGCGGTGAATTAGGAATAGGAATAGTTAAAGCGCTATGCCTCACAAGGCATAGGCAAATAGTATTGAACGGGTCGGTTGAAACGAAAATGATGCCGTCTTCCCAAGCCTCTGCCAAATGATTGTGCAGTATCAATCGTAGTACGAGACCACTGAGGACCGAGTATCAAACTTTAAGGTCGACGTATACGGCAAGCATTTTGGTCGCGAGCACGCATCGAACCACGTCATAATCTATAGAAAAAAATCTGCTCATTTCCACGGTTCTATGATATTTGATGGTTCGATGGAAGTTCGGTCGTGGTTGTGCTCGTTCATGTGGTGCAACCTTAAGCAATGTGTTTTGAGAGTTTCTACTATTCGTTGCAATTTTCCAACTCTATTGCATCACATCACACATAAGCACCTCAGAACTAGAACTATAATAATTTGAATTGAATTGGATTGATCATTTTTTGTATACTTAATTTTTAAAAGCCAGTTGTAGTAGTTTTCGTGATTTGTCCCCTGACCCTGGGTAAGTTTGCGTTCACGTTTCATTAGGATTTTTCCCTGTTCTCAACTCTGCAGTGGGGTTTCACTCACTTCCGCAACTTGCGGAAACTTCGGACGGAAAGAAAAACTTGGAAGAATTAGTCAGCTTTTTGAATCTCCCTTTTATGCCATTTAGTCGCCTTATTTTTGGTGGACTCCTGTCAATCTGTCGCTTGAAATAACTAGAGCTTTCGCAAATGTAACGTTCGTTCCTCTAGTAGCTTTCGGAAAATGACTTAAAAAAAAAAACTCCACCGTTACTACAAGCAATGTCATTTATTAAGGAGACTTTTGAACTCTTTTAGCTCCAATTGAAGGGATTTAATATTACTGCTATCAGACTCTAAACTGAAGTGGGTTTTCCCAATTTTAATACTGCTTATATTGGGTATCCGTCTCCTTGCTAGGTAACCGAAAACTTCGTTTTCACCATTCATATTGATATTTTTTTCTACTGCTGGCTAACACTTAAGTCTTCATGCATAAAGAATCCACTGATCTTCAGTTTACCTATTTCTAGAACTAAGACTGTTTTGGACAAAAGACTAATGACGGCATGTGGCCGGTTACTCGCCCTTTCCGTTCTACTTCTTTTTTCATGAATTTCTCAGACAATTTTCTTGAGCTCCTTTCTTTTGAATGCTGTGTTTTAAAATATATTTATCCATGTAAAAAAGTTATTCGTTATAAATTACTAGAGAATTTTCCTTGAATTGAAAGAGGAAAAGTCGGTAGCTCAGTGCGTTGAGGCGTCGCGTCAGTCTAATGTCCAATCACACCGGTTTCTCGCGGGTTCGAATCCTGCCGTAGCCATGAATGTCTCCCTGTGGTGTGTGGCGTAAGAGTAAAGTTGGTTTTCCAAGCAGCGGAATACCGCTGTTGCAGGACAGACTGTTCCGAAAGCCTTGTTTTCCTGCTTTAGAGGCAGTCTGTCCCGCCATACGCAGCGGTATCCTGCAGCCTGGAAAACAAGACTGAAATTATTCTGCTCCGCAGCTTGGAAAAGAAGGTTTTAGCCACAACCTTTCCGGACTTGTTGCAGGAGAAGGAGGTGCATGCTAGCAGCATGCATCGTCCGAAAGCAGGCCTGTTGGGAATAGTTGATGCACAATGCCTCATTACGGGTTGGGAGACATAGTATAATGCCCGGTTCACATTATTCGAGTCCAGTAATCCAGTCCAGTAATCCAGTCCAGTGCTGGACTGGATCATATCGTCTACATGATTCCAGTCCAGTAGTCCAGCGAGTATGTTGTTGATTCGGTAACTATAGTGACAATGATTTCTGAGTGAGCTGGAATGAAAAAGTAGACCGACAATCCAGTCACTGGACTGGATTGCTGGATTGGATTGCTGTCCAGTGCCGGTTCACATTATTCCAGTAGCAATCCAGCGCTGGACTGGATTACTGGACTGGGTTGGTTACTGGAATAATGTGAACCGGGCATAAAAATGGAAATGTAATATTATTTACGATTTAAAAATAATTAAATACAGACAAACTTTTGAAAGTCTGTTTGTGTCATTAAAAACATGTTCGGACCGGACCAAATTACTTAATACGAAACGCTAGATTCGAAATCGGTTCAAATTAAGTAATTCGGCGCTTGGGCGGTCCTTGTAATATTTTCTAAAGTGTCTATACCCTACTTTCATTGCAAAGCCATTACATATAAATATCTATCTTCTCTGCACCATTTTCTAATTATAATTTAATTATCCGCATAATATTCTTGGTTTAAATATAAATGGGATTAAAATATTTTTATACATGGGGGAAATTGTTATTACATAAATATAGGGAACACTCTGATCAATTTCATGGAAAGTGAGAAAACACGATTAATTTAAGTACAATATTTTATTTTTTATTTATATTCATTATTAACCTACTATGTAATATAGAAAATTGATTAGAATATATAATTAACAACACAATTAGATTAGTAATACAAAAAAGGAAAGAAAAAAAACACGTGAGCAATCAATTACATAAATATGTACATGTATACACTAACAAAACAAACAAACAGTTTGTTTCGTACCCTACATAAACACACGTAGCGAGTAAGCAGAAATTAATAATGTCTTTTTAATACAAACTACTCGTATATAAAAATCGAATTATATATAAAAATATATAACAGATGGCGTAATAAATAATGTAAAACCTTTAGAAAAAAAATCAGATCTATACTACAATAAAAATCAGAATTTTCATTGTGTGTTATAACTGTAAAATACAACAAACACAAAAAATAGAAAATACAAAACAAAAGGTAATAAAATAAATACAAAGACTATAAAACACAACCAAGTCAATAAAACTAAATACATACATTTTTTTTTTAAATTAAATATAACTTGTATTTATTTTCAAAATGCCTCAACCAGGGCACTATTAATTCTATTATAACAGTTCATATACAAAAGTAAATAAAAAAGAAAATAAATATATAAAAAACAAACTGAATACATTGTACTAAGAATAGCATTTAAGAACTGAAAGAAAACAAGAAAACACTGTATAGAGAAAAAGAAGGAGGAATAGAAGAAACAAACTATTTTTACTGCTTGTCCACTAATGAAATTATGACGATGAAAATGATATAGAGAGAGATATATGTATTATGTTAGCAACTAACTCGGATAAACACACACACACACGATAGTTTTACTGAACTCTTTTTTTTTGTTTACGGACAAATTATATTTGTTGAATGTGTATTTAAAAATTTATTATATATATTATTATCATTATTAGTCAAAAACCAATTGAATACGAAAATAAAATTACAAAAACAAAAAAAAAACACAACCGTCTTTTGGCCTTTTTATGTCTTGCTTTTTACTTTTTTACGTGGCATGGTGTGTGCGTATGCGGATGACATTGCCATCGCAATATCGGGAAAATTTCCGTGTGTTCTTAGTGAGGTACTGCAGAATGCCCTCTTACTTCTAACCACTTGGGCTGACAACTTTGGTTTAAATATTAATCCGAACTAAACTGAGCTTGTCCTTTTTACAAGGAAGCATATTATACCTCGTTTTGAGCCTCCTGTGTTGAAGGGGACGAGCCTGGTTGTTGCGGATAAGGCAAAATTTCTAGGACTCATTCTAGACAAAAAATTATCATGGATGCCGAATATACAGGAGAGGGTGGACAAGGCTACTATTGCACTCTACTCTTGTAAGAGGGCTATAGGTAAAAGCTGGGGCCTTCAACCTAAAATATTGCACTGGCTCTATGTAGCTGTTTTGCGCCCCATAGTTACGTTTGGGGTTGTAGTTTGGTGGACTGCTTTGAGTATAGAGGCTAATCGTAGTTTGCTGGGAAAAGTGCAAAGATTGGCCAGCATCGCTATTACTGGGGCTCTTAGGACTACTCCTTCTGCGGCCCTGAACATGCTGCTCAACCTACTCCCTCTTGACACGTTTGGAGAATATATGGCCGCATGTACGGCCATTCGACTACGTGATAGTGGTTATTGGCATGCTTCAAACTCTGGACACCCTACTGTTCTCAATAACCCAATTATTCCGGCAACGACTGACTATACGGCTCCAAAATATGCCCTTGATAAGAACTTTGTCAGTCTGATACCATCACGCAACCAATGGGAAGGGAACGTGCTTCCACTATATAAGTCACTAGAAATATACACAGATGGATCTAAAACGGACGAGGGAGTAGGCGCTGGAATTTTTTGTGATGGGCTGAACGTATGCCTCTCTTTCAATCTCCCCAATTACTGTAGTGTTCTTCAGGCAGAGATTACGGCGATTACAGAAGCCCTGTACTGGTTGGGGCGTCATGTAATATCAGTTAGAGATATAACAATTTTTACAGATAGCCAAGCTGTAATTAAATCTCTCGAACGGGGTTTGATTACGTCAAGGACTATCGCGGAATGTCGCTCTCTGCTTACGGAGATGAGTGAGTTTTTTACCATTTTCTTATGCTGGATTCCGGGCCACAGTCGTTTCACTGGTAATTGCAAAGCAGACGAACTTGCCAGGTAGGGTACAGCCTACTTAGCTGGTGAAATTTGTTGCCTATCGCTGCCTGCAAACTAGCTATTAAAACCGAAGCAATTACCAAGACCAACTCTATATGGTTATTTTAAATGGAAGCACATGTCTTTCAACAAAGTCGCTGTGGCCCAGATTGGATTCTAGCCGATCAGCTAAATTGCTGTCACTCGGAAGGCAGCATATCAGAGCGGCGGTGGGAGTCATCACTGGGCATTGTGTGATTGGTGAGCACGCCAGGAGGCTTCACCTTCCCTACAATGACTTCTGTAGGAGCTGCGGTGACGAGGAGGAGGAGGAGTGCGTCTTTCATTTTCTATGCACCTACCCTGCTTTGTCAATAAGGAGAAGGACTTTTCTGGGAGCCTACTTCTTCACTGAATTGGACGACTTGGCTAATGTTGATATTGGCAAGCTCCATCGTTTCATTTACAGTTCTGGCTGGTTTAATGATTAGGATGGTTGGGTGTTGAATCCCCGGTGGTAACACAACGGACCCTGCTGCGGTCCATGTGTGCTGTGCAAGGCACAGCAGCCCTTTAATCTAACCTAACCTACGTGGCGTGGATATTTATAGACAAATGATTAGAAAGGATTTTTTTATAAGTTGTAGTTTTTGGTTTTCTATTATTATTTTTTTTAAAGGGTCAGCGTCTTAAAAAGTAAAAACGTCCGTTTTGCTATTTAAACGCCCCGATATGATTGACAACGGTATCGTTGCGTGCAAGTCGACGGATAAGTCGTAGCGTGTAAACTGCGCTTCCATATAGTTGCATGCTAATCAATGAGCAAGTCGTTGCGGGTAAACCTTTACACCAAGTGGGGCATAGTGCGTCAACATCTCATACGTATCATCCAGGGGCGGTTCCTCATTGGAAGCAAAGGAAGTAGGAAGAAGCTTCTCGTGTTATTTTCACCAAATAATTCATTCAGATTCACGCAGCCAAATCGACATTATACGATATGTATACTCGTAGATTTCCTTCATCATCATCATCGTGGCGCGACAGCCCGACGTCGGGCCTTGGCCGCCTGGATCATTGTCTTCCAATTTCCATATTTGGGTGGGTGCAGGTTGCATTGTGTTGTCCATGCTGGATAAAGTTCAACAGGAGGCTTTTAAAATTATTGGTGATCACTCTATTACCTCTCGCTTTGATTCCCTCGAGCACAGGCGTAACGTTGGTTGCTTAACCTTACTTTATCGCTACTACAACCGATGTTGCTCTAATGAAACTAGTGATTTACTCCCTGGTCTTGTTGTTCCTATGCGTAGCTCCCGGCTTGCCAGTCATGCTCACCCTCATACTCTTGAGACCAGGTCCTGTCGCACAGTTAAATTCTTTGACTCCTTTTTAACTCGCTCAATAAGAATGTGGAACAGCCTTCCATCTACTGTATTCCCTACTAACTACAGTCATTTCCACAAGACCGTATACCTCACAAAATAAAAACAAAATGTTACAAGTAAGAAATTTTATTTTTTATTGAAAGTAAATACAAAATACATTTTCGCAATTATATTTAATACATGGTCCAATCGCCGTCACTATTGATTATTGACTGGCATCTTCGGTGACAACTTTCGGCCAATTTTTCCGCGTAGTCTGTCGATAAGTTCTTCCAAATTTTTTGTAGCGTTCGCCTTAAATGTGCTGCTCCTTTTATTTGCTTTCCTTGAAGCTTCTGCTTCATTAATCCCCAAACATTTTCAATAGGATTGGCATCCGGCGATTGCGAAGGCCAATCAAGTACTTGAATGTTATTTTCTTCTTTCCAGCGTGTACACAACCGGCTTCTATGTTTCGGATCGTTATCTTCTTGTAGAAACCAATCGGTGTTGTCGTTGCCATATAGCATCCTAGCAGACTTCAATAATCCTTTCTTGTGCAAAATGATCATCCTTTCAGCAGAAAGAATTCCGGTAAACGTTATTAATTTTCCGAAACCGCGTGCAGAAAAGCATCCATAAACATGGACCTTCACAGGGTGTTTAACGGTTCGGTTCACGACAGCTTCTCCTTTTTGTGCCCACACTCGTCTCCTGAACGTATTTACAGCAAAACTTGATTCATCCGTAAAGATCACGTTGTCCCAATCACGATCGATGTTTTCCTTAGGCCACTCTACACGTCTTCGCTTCTGGTTTTCGGTAAGTAATGGTTTCATCAAGGCATACCTGGTTTTGATGTTTTCCTCTTGTAATCTTCGCCGAATCGTATTCAAGGACACGTAAATATTCTTCTTCGATAACATTTCCTTTGCTTGCACTAAGGTAGTAACGGACGGATTTTTCTTAAAAATATCAATGATGGCCTTATCCTGGGTTTTTGAAGTGCTTCGGGTTTTACCCCTACCAGGTAGATCGTCTACATTTCCAGTATCTTTAAAACGCTTTATCCACTTATTCACAAACTGTGTCGAAACTTTCAGGTACTTTCCGGCCGATGCAGGTGTCATTTTTGGTCCTTTCGGATGACTTACTAAAAACACAGCTTCGAATCGTTTTTTGTAAATCGCACTCATTTCACTTGACGTCTTATCACTCTCCTACTTGAACTTAGAATGACCAAATTTATACAATGCAAAAAAGAGGAAAAATGCAGGTAACTAAAAGTCCCCCACCACTCTTTGAGAAATAGTGCATTAAAAAGTTACAAAGTATACGCTCTTGTGGAAATGACTGTATGACTTGCAAAAGATTAAGCGGAATGTGCACCGGTACTTCCTACCCACTCAACCGCCCCCAAACCCTTACCTTAATTTCCTTCCCGCCAAGGCTATGCTTGCATGAAAGGGTAATCCCCTAAAGTCGTGGCAATCACATAACAAAAAAAATTATCTCGGTCACGTGACCGCGTCCTCCAATTTTGGAAGCCCAGTAGCTGCGCGGCGTCCACACCTACTGAGCTCTCCCAACGAGATCTCGGTTGTCTAGGCAGTCTCGCTCCGTCGACTCGTTCTGCATTCATTACTCTCTTTGGCATGCGATCATCGTCCATTCGTTGTACATGCCCATTGAAGTCGTTGTATTTTGACGATTTTCGAGACTTACAGCTCATCGTTCAGTTCATACAACTCATGGTTGTACCGGATGCGCCATCCATCTCGTTCGCAAACAGCCCCGAAAATTCGCCGTAGAACCTTACGTTCAAATGTATCTAGCATGTTTCCGGAGGCTTGAGTTAGGGTCCAGGCTTCGCAGCCATAGAAAAGCACTGGTCGTATAATGGTTTTGTACACGCGAAGCTTCGTGTTTCTGTGCACATGCTTCGATTTCAAGCTGGTGCTCGCAAGAGTGTTCGGCCCTGAGGCCAAGTTCTTCTGGTATAATGTTCCTCTCATTAACTTGATCTAGCAGTCGACAAAGGAGGAGTCGCTTTGCCATCTTTGCGATCGATGAAAGGAGGCTTATGGGCTTCCAATTTTGAGGAAATTTTAGATCCTTCCCCGGGTTTGGAATTATAACGTTAACCGCTTTTTTCCATACTTTTGGATACCTTCTAAGGTGGAAGATCGCGTTTATTATGGTGGTGATTGTCTCGAGTATGTTGTCTGGGACGTTTTGCAACCATATTGGCCTCAGTGTCCGGTCCTGGTGATTTTCGTATGTTGAAGGAGCTGACGAGGCTTCTCACTTCGTTTAGGTCAGTCCGCCTAATTTTTTCGTCGCGTGTGTCGATTCTGGAGCATATCTCTTCGGCTCTGTCAATGATCAAGTCCTCCTCATCAAGATCGCCGTCAGGGGGTTTGTACTCCTGGAACTGGAGTTCCAGGGTATCGGCGAAGTTCCTTCCCCGAGTCATCGTACTTCATGCCGTTTGGGCCGTGAATTGGAGGAAAAATTTTCTGGGATTTGTGTCTGAAGTACTTATTAATCCTCCAGAAGTCTTTGTCTCCCGTATCCAAGTTTTCAAGGAATCCTTCCCATCTTTGATTCCTGCATTCATCAATTTGCACCTTTATTTGATTGGTCAGCCTGCTAACTGGGATAGCTGGAGGGGGAAGAGCAGGGAGCTCCGCGTCCTGGTCCGAAGACATTTCCTCGTCAACAGATGCCTCGGAGGCATGGTTGGCAGAGAAATGGTCCGTCTGTGGGTCTTACGCTTAACGATTTTTTGCTGCTGGCCCTGCGCTAAAAGGGCGGTGAGCCTCTTATTCTCTTCAGACAAGTTGTCCAGCTTCTTCGACATCTGCGCTATTTGCGTGTTGAGAACCGTGAGTTGGTCACTCATCTTCGCATTCGCGGCTGTCAGTGCAGTTATCTGCGCGTCCATTATCATGGTCTGTACGGAGGTTTCCCCCTGTACCGTCCTCTTACTCATCCGCCCTAATCTAGCACTACCTTATGGATAGGAAGCTCAAACTCAGCAATACTAAGGAAAATAACAATAGTACTATTTTCGTGCTTCTCGCACTCATCGGACGTACGTTCCTGGTAACGATTATGTTCGTTACCTTCCTCACTGTTGAGCACTAGTGCTCCGTCTCACTCGCACACTTTCGCTATGTCACTTCACTTAAGGTGTGAGTTCCAAGGCCGCGATTGAGCGATTTGCGTTTGAGACTGTGAAAAAAACTATCATAATAGAGCACTATTCTTGTATTTTTTAAAGTTTAGGGGATTGTTAAATGCGGGCTGTAGTTGTACGACTGTCATTTCACATTAATTGCACACGAATAGTGCTCCGTTATGATAGTGTTTTTCACAGTCGCAAACACAAGTCGGTCAGTCGCTACCTTGGAACACACACCATTAACTTCACTCGTCGTATACGTGCTGTCGTGCTGAAGGTTCACGGCGGACTCCGGACTATTATCCTTCTTGTTCTTGGTGACATCTGCCTTTATATAGCTGCTAAACCCATGTATCCACCAGTTAGCGAAAATTCTAGACGGTTCGAGAATCGGCTAGTGCTCATTATATTTCTCATGGATGGTTCGAGACCATGATGGAAGTTAGTACAGTCTGTGTCATAAGAGAGACGTACTCCGTACATGCAACAATATTTTCAACGTTCACAACAACTTGCCCTTCTAGACGATTCTGAACCACTTGAGCCATCCACCAAAAACATTCAGTGACAGACGCATGTTGATATGCGCTGATTTACAGCACAATCCCTTCACTATAAAGCAATTCAGTAACACATTTTCACAAAGGGAAGTGTTAACTACATAGTTTGCTCAAATAGGTATGTAGGCTATTGCGATGCAAATTAATAACAGCCACTAATAATGGACGGTTTGTTGGGTATCCGAAGATGCCCGTGGAGACGGAGCTTTAGGTAGCATAATCACCTCAACGAGCTAATCAGCAGCCTAATGATTGCTGTAGCTCACTTCGGGAGCCCCTGTTGCGTGGGGGTCCGCGTACAATGCGTTGCGTACCACCGACAGATCATTACTCATCAGGTGCTACCATCGATCTGCCAGTGGAAGCAGCACAACCAGACCAAAATATGGTTCATTACACACTTCGCTATACCTCCTCCTTGGACGCTGGTTAACGGATGACTGAATTACAATTAACGTCCTGTCGGAAGACAAGACTTTTCTGCCGAAGTTCTAATTAGCCCTATTTTAACAATTTGGCTATGGACGTTGCTAGTATCGTTCTGTCTCTACGTAATGTAATGACTACTGTGTGATGGAGTAAATACGAGGAAATACGTATTTTAATTTTTTATGAAAAAATCCCCTAATCTTAAATTTTCGTTTAAGGCCGGGTTTTCCTCAGATACAATTTTTGGTACTCCCCCAAATAATATTGAGCAATTGAGTGTCTTCGCTGAAACGGTTCTGTTGATTCGAGTATTGGTTGAATTTCGGTTCACGTATTTACTAGATTTCCAAGGGGGCGGGTACAATTCAGCAATTCATCCTGGAAATTTACCCCGCCGTGTGACAACTTGCATGTCACAATCAGCTGATGGTTGGCATCTTCACTGGATTGCTTGCGTGTATGTCATGCGATATGTTGCAGTTTTTTGACATTTCTTTCGATTTTGTTGGGTGTCGTGTTTGACTTGTCGTCGTTTTTGCGAAGTAAATCGGAAATGACATTCCTAACAAATGTACTTTTGAAAAAAGTTAAAAGCAAGTAAGTAGTACTTAATTTTCAAGAATAGGCTCACCTTGTATACTGTGGTTTTCTAATAAAAAATGAGTGTTTTCAACACCTAACCTAGAAAAGTGATGGTGCTGATGGAGAGTATTGTGAGCGGCCACCAATTCAACATGATCCGCGAGCGTTTGGCCGACAAAGTTGAACTTATTCGCCATGATCCTTACAGTAAGTAATGCATTACTTTAAGTAATGATTATTATTATTCTTCATTTGTGCTGTATTTACGTTTCGTTCCAGTCCAGAAAGATGCAATTTACCGGGAAAGGAAACGGATCCGCAGCATGAAGTGAAGCTCTCCAACGTAGTTTGAAAGTAGAATTTGTTGTAATTAAATCCATGATTTGTTTATAAATTTAATATAATAGAATTTAAATGTATTTTAATTTGTTGGAGCTCTTCCGTTTGTGTAAGTGGGTTTTTGAAGAGTATTGTCGATTCATTTTTGCCGGAAGGAAGAAGTTTTAGTTTTTACATCCCACTTCGGTAAGACACATTTTTGTACGAAGTGGAAAAACTTTTTGAGCTTTGTGAGGGTGGCGAAACGCAAGACCTCGCTTGTTACCCCAATAATTTCTGCGATAAAGATTCACGTCGTCAGATTTCCAATCAAGGATCTTTTGATTTCTGGAGAATTCCATGCTGGTCCAAAATGCAAAGTCCAAAGGCAGTATTAAGGGACTATACCAGTGTGAATGCTGAAAATTTGGGTGATTTTCGGGAATTTTTTGGAAGAAAAGTACTCAATTAAATGTTTCGGAAAATTAAGAACATATTTGGCTATATTCGACCTATATTAAATAATTTTTTCATAGAAAAGTATTGGAATACAAGCTGGATTCGGAAGCCCACAAGCAAAAGTTCCTCCACTGCTGTCATGATTCCGGCCGATTGAGTAGCTAAAACCGAAAAAGAAAAAAATGCCATTAAACTGGAAGGTATTTCTTGTACAATGACGTAGAATTTTAGAAAAATATCAAAATCTAATAAAATGTAGGAAAAAAAAGTCTGTTTCTTGCCTATAAAATGGTCGTTTTTTCAATGCCAAATCGTCAATTTTCATCCAATCAGAAATATCCTACGTCATTGTAGAGTAAATATATTTAGTAGTACTCAGTACAAGTTTCAAGTCAATCGGATAATTGCTCTTTGAGTTACAATGTCAGCAAATTTGAAAAATGTCATTTCGAGAAAAACACGTTAAAGATTTAACTAAAGATCTGCGTTGAACGACTACAGAATACCTTTTAAATGGCAACGCTGTTTTCAAATGGCCCTATAGATATATTTCTAGCTTATATTACGTTTACACTATCCCCAGATTACTTCATCTGCGCCAGCTGAGATAATCTGGAACTGTCAAATACATACAATTTTAAACTCACCACACCCAGATTAAGCAGCAGATGAAGTAATCTGGGGATAGTGTAAACGTAATATTAAATAGTGCCCCCTCTTAATTATGTATCGTTTATGATGCCGAAAGATTCAGGTAACAACACGTCAGAGCTCCGCCTCCAGGCAGATGGAGCATTTTATACCTGAGAGCGGTTGATCTTTAGAAGACTGCCATTCGGGAGTATTAGAGATACGGCCTTGAAATTTTTACAGGATATTCTTGAAAGTATAAACTGTTGATAAAGACAAAAAAACAAAAAAATCTTTTTTTTAAAGTGTCACATTGGTATCTATTTTACAAGTAACAGCCGTGCACAATGACCACTTCACTTAAGCGACATGCACAACTCGCGACTTTAGTAGCGGCCGTGTGAGTATGACGGACGACTACAGTCTTAAGACTCCAAGTCTCCGTCTCTCATCCGCCGAGTATTGCAGACTTGAGTATCCCCGTGTGAGCAATGCTTAAGACTACTCAATTACACTAACAATTTGATTTGAGCTGCTCTGGATAAAATGTCAGTGCAAGAATGCTACTCCGTTAAGTAGTCTGCGTTTTGAAATGCAGGCGGCGCAGTTGTCCAAATTTTCGAACAGTTTACAGTTTGGGAAGCACATAAAGTTAATTTCCTGTCAATAAAATGTTCGTTTTGTGTAATTATTTACAATGGCCTCGTTTATGCCGCGGAACTATCTTCGAGGATTAACTAATTTGAGCTAACTTACGACGACATAAACATGTCGCATTAGCTAGTTTTAGTACTAATTTTAGCTCAACTTGCTATGGCCACGTTTAGACCGTGGAACTAAAAGTCGATTTAACTAAATCATTTTAGTGTTAGCATTTGTTGGTGGAGTGTTTATACCGACCATACGGAGAGGTACTTCTTCTTCTTCTTTCTCCGTTGAAAGCACAGATAAATTTGATGGATATAAATTTTACGACAGAAAAAGGCTTTTTCTTGCCCGTGATCACGCACTGCTTTCCTGAAATTGCAAACAAAACAAATACCGAACAAAAAAAACGACAACAACGTCAACATTAGCGATGACAGCGACGTAGTCCCAATTTTTTTAGTGCAGTTCCGCATCGCAAGTAGAGATAAGCCAAGTCCAAAACGAACTAAATCGATACGTTTATATCGTCGAGAGTTAGATCGATTTAGTTAGATCTCGAAGATAGTCCCGCGGTCTAAACGTAGTGTATGTAGAACTGGACTGAAAAATTGGGACTAGGTGGTGTTGCTGTCTTCGCTAATGGTGTTGTTGTTGAAAATTATATTTTATTCGTTATATAAAATAAATATCTCACACTTTCCTGAAACTCTGCATTCGTTTCATCCTTTGATTGTAGCGGTAGAAACGCGTTTTTATTAGGAGGCTACTGCCCCTTGACATTTTCTTAACCTATGTCACCGCAGTCACAAACCAACAGCTGACATCTCTCATGTTTAGTACCTCTCCGTATGGTCGGTATAAACACACCACGAACAAGTACTAGCACTAAAACGATTTAGTTAAATCACCTTTTAGTTCCACGGTATAAATGGGGTCAATGGCTGTGTTCCTATTTTGGCCCGTGTCGGAAGCGCGTCGACACGGTTTCATAGATTCTTTGCGAGAACGGTACGATTTCAGACACCGATACCAGAATCTTTTTGAAGGGCAAAAGTATCACGAATTTTTTCCGATCAAATTACCCCTTCAACGATTCCTAGTGTTTTGACAGTTCGCTCTTGACAAGTTCTGTCACTCGATTTGTAAATAACTGTTTGTTGGCCTCAAAGTGCGTATAGTGACCGGAAAGTCTGTCCTCGCTCGTAATTATATTTGAAAATTGTGTTTGAAAGTGTAAATATCCCCTATTAAGTAGCGTATGTTTGTGTGAAATATATTCATGGCGGCAAGGGAATCGTGTCGTTCACCGGAGAAATCACGTATCGGGGAAGGGACAATGGATAAGTAGCGCATTTACGATACTTTTAGGAACGCACCCAATAGTAAACATGCAAAATAATTTTACTGGCTAAAGAAAATTTGTCCGATTGTATCTGTACTAAGGTTTTAAGTTTTCTCTTGAAATTTCAGTTGATATTTGAAAGCCAAGACACACTCCCACCAAAGACATGTCTCGTTTTCGTGTTCGCTACCTTAATTTACTCTCGATCGTTTTTTTGGCCGCTTAGCCTGCTCTACTCTTCTCTGTACGAAAAAACGCAGCTATTAAACCATAACATCATCGCTTAGTGACTATCTTCCACCTACCTACGAATATTTTCTTTCAACTATCCGAAATAAAACACATTTTACTTTGTTTTATTGATTTATACATATATTTTTCTATGCCTATAAGTGGAATTCAATTACATTATTTTTAGACTCAATTTCTCACAATAGTTTTTTTTTATTTATAAATTAAGGATTTTCATATTCAATCTAATAGTCATTCGGTTACATTCATTTTGGGGTAACATTTCAAAAAAATTGTATCTTTCATTCCATCAGTGATTTCCGTATCTAAACCAATATGAGTTTGATGTGGCCTGCAATAAATTCATGTTAATCGCTTTTCATAACTGCTTTTAATTCATTCTATTACTGCTGATGTTTCATGTTTGTGTGTATGTGTGTGTATGTTTTAATTCAATATAGAAATACTTTTTTTTTGTCAGACTTATACTGGTTGAATTCCTGAAAGGAATATATCGTTTATTAAATACATAGTAAAGTTTAATGCGGACATTCGTACTTTCCATTATATCCTAACATAATTAAAAAAATGTATTTTATTCGACAGTTACAAAGATTCATATTTTTATCAGTTTCGGTGAAAAGAGATTGAGTTTTGCTGTCCAGAGAATTTGGCACAAATCGAACTGAAGAACAATGAATATGTTTTTCTCTCATCATTTTATTTATTTTATTAATTTTATTAATATGTTTTTGGTTCTTCAAAGACCACCCCGAGTGATCTGCATGGAAATGAAGGCTTAAAGATACAGCTGCATTCATACACAATAACACAGATTTTTTTTCATTATTTTTTATTTGATTTCTTTTTTGTCTTATATCGATACTTAAAAAAATGTTGAAAGGCCAAATCGCAATACACGTATAGAGTGTACATTTTTTTAGATTCCTTACATTCGAGATAAGTACATACACGGATTTTCACGGTGAAAGTATTGTGAAAAAAATCAAGGGAAAGTGAATATTGATTATAGGAAAAAAATGAAGTTATATTTCATTTTATTGTATATACTTGTATGCACATAATGTAATATTAACTGTTTTTCCTTAAACTTACTGTTTTTTTCTCGATTTTCTTTATACATTTTGGAAATTGACAAATTGTTCGCTGTCGATTGAATTTAAAATGTTTTAAATTGAAATAATTGGTTGACACACCACAATATTATGTTATGAATAATGTGCAAACGATTTTGAATTCAGTGATAATATACATCTAAATTTTTAAATACATACTATATTATGGACACAAGGATATGATGGCGTCAAATTAACAAATACATATTAGCTTTTGATTTAACGTAGAAGTGACTAGACATTAAAATCATGTACAAACAACAATGATTGCCTGTTTAAAAAGACTTCTCCCTAAAGTGTATAAATTGGCAAATTTTAATTTAATTACTTTTCTTTAAAAAAAAATTCTCAAATGGAAACAAGCCTTGTGATTTAGCAACAATCTATTGTAAATTGAAGAGTAACAATTTTGATAATTTAAACACAATAATTGCTCTTCCAATTGGAAAGAAAGACGAAGAGTGCGGTGAGTGGACGTCACCAGTCGGGCCAAAAAAACGTGGAGAAAAAAAACTAAAAGGACAAAAAAATACCCTTGGTCGATCGGTGAGTATCATAATTTTGTATATAAAGAAAAGGAAACGGAGACATTCCAAATTCTTCTGTTTGTTTGGTGTTTTTTAGGGTACGTCTCTAAGGCAGGCAACTGATGAAGTCGGCAGGAATACCACTCGCTAAAGCAACCGAGAAAATGTACAGACACCACGCAACCCAAAGGGAGGCGGTGTCTTCAACGGCTCCAATTCAATTGGCACCAAGACGAAAAAAAAATCTGCCTGCCCGGTAGGGGTGAGTAGGAAGTGAAATTATGTTCTAGTCTAGGGTGATATTCTGACGGTTACAATCCCTTAAGCGGCTACACGCGGAGCCCATGCACGATTGGTCAAAGATGCGAACCACTATGCGACGCCCGGTAAACTAGGAATGTTCCAAAGAAGACAACATATGTATGTTATCAAGGAAAAATATTAAAATATATGAATAATTACGTTTGTCGGTATCCCAACACCATCAGAGGGCACTCGCTCTAGTTGCAGGGATGAGCGGGGCAGTTCAAAGGCTAAGCCAACCAGGCGGTCGTCTGGAGTGCCGATTCGCCGAAGAGGGCACCAAGTTTTAGAGAGAAATTTGTCAATTTAGGACTGAATTTAATGTAATTGCATTTAGTTACAAATGTTTCGCGATTTATCCGATCGAATGTGATTCTCATATTTCAAATTTATGCGCGCGAACGATCCAATTTCGAATCTTGGACTTGATTGTTCAGTGAGAGTGATTTTACGACGATAATTAGTACCCATCAAAACCCACCCGGACGAGAGCGCCGCTTGAAAAGTTTCTCTTACAAACGCCTTTATCCAAGTGCCAAGTCCTCTGATTTGGAAAAAAGGGAGGGGCACCAAAATGTCCTCGGCTGCGCCTTTACTTAAACTTTAACTGGCCCTAGGGATGAGGATCGGTTCCTCGATGGTCAGTTGTCTTAAATCTGTACCACATTACTCGTGACTCGCCGAGTCACGAGCAATAGCTCGCCAAGTGGCAAATGCTCATAAAGTGGTAAGCACCTTGCGTCTCTCTCGTGCAGCGATTTTCAACTGGAAAACATTTTCATCAACTAAAATTGAAAATTGCTGTCCATTGAGCACTGCAGAATGGCTATCGGTAGTGATGTGTGTAGTAAAGGCGTCTCTCTCTCTCTCTCTCTGCATAGCCCAACTTCACAAAAGAAAAACCGTGGAACTGCCCAACTGCGGAATTGGACACGAGATAAGCCCCTAACCTATCAAAAATATATAAAGGCGCTACCACATTACTAATGATTTAGCGAGTAGCGCCATTTCCAGTCCATCAATGTGGCTTATTATTGTATTACGCTCCGCACCACAGGGGGAAGACAACACAAACGTGTCGTCGTGGACGTTATTCGAGCCCGAAACGCCGGTAGTCAGACATGAGACTGATGCCGCTACCGGTCGCCTCCAAGGGAGTTTGACACTCGCTGTCCGGGACGGTCTGAACGACTATATCCTTAAGGTGGACATACAAATGCGTCCATTTGGTTGGAGCCGAACCATCGCGAGCCAGGCGTCATTTTAAAAGTCAAGTTCGAGGACGAAATCAATTTCCACTTATTCAATTTAATTTCACGCACGGATAATTAGAATGCAAAAGTTTTGCCGAAACAGCTTGGCGGCCGCCAACATGTAAAAACAATTTCTTTGTTGCTATGAATTTAAAAGCACAAAATTTGATTCCGTTTAATTCGGATTTCGCACACAAGCGTCGTGGCAGTTCTCTTAGATTTTGGGCACGTCGAATATTCAACTTGGATCGCGGAGCCATAAAGTTGAACCCCACAAACGGCTGGTTTTGGACCGGATCAGGATCATTTTGGCTTTTTGCTCCGTGTGTGTCTCCACCTTAAGCCTCCGTCCTCATTTTAGTTCTACAATCGTCAATCACATTCCCACGTGGAATGATGTGGTACACCACGAAAGCTCACAGTCGTCGAATGAATTCACTTTGATACGGGGATTAGTGTTGTCCAAACGCGTTTCACTTCATCAAGTTTTTCTTTGCAGTGTGCCCGCAATGAATGTGGTGCATTATATTGTATTTGCATCCAGGATGGGAAGTTAGTTTGTTTAAATGTTTCTAATGCATATTTGTCTTCCCCATAAAATATTAATTATGACGGAGTATATCTTTGTTTCTCTCTCCCCTTCCTTCTCTGCGTGCGTTAGGCATTACACTAGGGGGTTTCCAAAGTTTCGTTGGCGCCGGAAAACCAAAGATAGGAGGGTTTAGACCACTGGGCTCCACAAAATCTTGAACCCAAGAAGAGCCGTTCACAAATTACAGGAATGATTGACCTGAAAGGGAAACGATCTGCTCTGATTGCCCCCGGTTATGCAGATTTGGCTGACACAGCCCCATGTCTTTCCACCGAACTTTCGGCATTTTTAGCGTTTGGCGCTCGTGGACACTAGTTTGTCGTTATTAACTTTTTTATATACATATATTAGAGAATTATTAGAGAATGGGCAGACAAGATACCGCCGCGAGCTGGGATAGTCTCCCTGGCCTGAGACAGTGTAAACTGTTCATACCTGGCCACTCACGCAAACGTACGCTGAAACTGCTGAATATGTCCAGAAACAGGGTTAGAGTAATTTGCGGCTATCCTGAGGCACCAACTGTACACTATGGATATCTAACGTCAGTTGACCCTTCTGCGAAGGTGATGACGAAACCTTCCAGCAAATCGTTCTCTGCAAGTGTGAGGCTCTATGCCGCGGCCACTTGAACTGAGGCAGTTTGGTTTGCCGGATCAAACTTGATTGTCAACCTTAAATCTGCGCTATAGCACAATAGTATTTTTGGTGGCGGTGTTTACTCCTTTTTCAGCATTTGCTGCGTATACATTTATTAGCCTCCGAATCCACCGCCTTGTCTTCTCTTATAACATCTAAAAATCCGAAAGCACTTTGATAACGTGCAGAATGCCTGGTAAAAACGATTCTCGATGTGGTCAGCTTAAGTAGCAGATTATATAAGTTTAATATAAGTTCATTCCTCACCACGAATAACGTACTTGTGAACCAAACATAGAACAGTAGATAAACTTGCCCGAAGTAGGCTCATCACATCCTTACCGAATCTGTTGCTGTTGTTTTGTCGCGGCAGGACAAGCAACGCGTTCGCGACGAAATCTATTTTGATGCGAAGCCAAAGCTTTCAATAGAATCCCTTACATCTGGCATGGGTTCCGTACTTCGATCCGGAATTAGTTAATATGATGACATATTGTGGCGAGAAATCAGCAAATAACGCTTGCGGTGCTACTACCAAAGACAATAATGCTCTTGCAACAGATAAATATTCGAAGAGGCAAAGAGCTCTTTGGTTTTCTATTGATTAGCTTACTGCTGATCGTTGTCAAATAAAGATTAACCTGTGTTTCAAATTGCTCTTGCTGTACTGTGATAGTATCGACAGAGTATGTAGAGAGGCAACACCTGGCATACAAACATGGGTTCATCAGTAAAACACGCTTCATATGCCCGTACATTCCACAAGTAGTGCTTGACAAATTGTCTTAGAAATATTTGAGCCGGTTAAAAAAGATTTATAGAAAATGTCGTTTAATTACTACAGAGTTTACACCAACAGCTACGAAAAAAAGCCCACCCACATTTTTTTTTCCATATGCTCGTCTGTTTTATTGTATTTAAATTATTAAATCTGTTATTGGAATAGGATTGCATAAACCGTGGTCACTATAAACACATAATTCATACCAATTTCATTTCTAAAATGCTCTTCTAGAATATTTAGAATATTAGATATACATATAAGTATAATGATCGAATAAATAATTACAAATAGAAGTGACACAAGAAACCTAATAATTAACGCTTTGCAGAGCTCTCTCACTTATATCTTCATCTGGTTTTACTATCTCTACAAAGGACTAATATAACGTTCAATCCTAATATGTTTTTTTTTTCATTCATAATCAGATTCTCCAATAGATACAATTTTTGATTTCAATATTAAAATTTCACCTAGAGACACAACAATGTTTTAATTCTATCTTTCAGATGAAATATTTAGTACTATTCATTGCACTTTTCGATTCTTAGTCATATAAGATTTTTTTTTTAAATTGGAATTGTGTGTGTAAGTGTTTTTGGTATCTAAATAACAATATGAATCCGACAATTCTGACAAGATCAAATCAAAGATATACATATGTACTATCATTATAATCAAAGGCGAATCATATAGTCGATCTCGATTCGATTCTACTTTTGATTGCGCGATCTTTGTTTAAATTGACAAATGCACTTTTTTATTTTGCCTTTACCACTACTTTTATTTTGATTCCTGACGCGTTTCCCCTCTTTCGAGCATGTTCACAGGAATGAATTACATGTTACAATATGTACAATTTCTGGTCTTAGTTCTAAACATTTGCTTGTTACATCTGTTAGCCATTATACAAGTTTTAACTCTAGACATTATGATATTACATAACTATTACTATCATTTGTAAACATAAGAAATGAAAGGATCGATGGGTGAGGTGATAGTTGTAAAACGGTAGGTAGAAGGAGTTCAAGAGGTGTATTTGAGGTTGAGGAGTTGTGAAGGGTTACGGTCGGTGTGGTCATTCGGGAGGGATTTTCCCGGTTGTTTGTCGTTTATTTCTAGAGCTTCTAGTAGGTTAAGTTTTGTCCCTTTCGAACAGATGTGTAGCACTTGAGGTTGAAAGTTAATACCCACAATATGACCGCTTTCTTTTAAATGTTTGTTTAAAATGAAAAATTTGGAAAGTTTGAACCGTTCATGTGTCCTTTAAATCTAACCTCGACCGATCGTTGCCATTTTGAAAAGCTGGGACTATGTTGTCTTTTTTGAAGAAGTAGCCCACTTTTTCTGAGAGGGAGGGGTTATTTGGTAGTGAGATATAGCGTCCCATTCGTTCTGTTGGATCTTTAGGGTAGACCAAGATTCTAACTATTTCAGTCCTCTTATTTTATATGGGGTCATATACCATGTCTCGTAGGAACCCGTTATTCATAGCTATATTTCATATTATATTAAGTTCACTTTCCCTATTTGAATCTTACATGAGAATCTGGAACGCGCCTTGAACCATCGACCCGTATGCTGCTCTTTTTGAGTGACCATATACTCGTACAAACGGAATCCTCAGGGATGGTTACATCCGAAAAAGTGGGTTTACGATAAACTTGGAAGTCGAAGTTGTTATCTACGCGGGAAATTGTCAGGTCAAGAAAGTTGATAGTATTATTTACAGTTTTTTTCAAGACTGAACTGAATGTTTTTATTCACCGTGTTCAAGGATATGAGGAACGCATCCAGTTGTCTATCTGATCCTCTAAATCCCACAAGAACGTAGATGATATCTGTACCAAAAGAAGATGTCTTGTTTTTTTTTGGGCAGGGTGGAGTATAAAACTTTAGTTCCGAAGTTATCCATGAAGATTTAAGCTAAGAAGAGGGCTTAGTGGGGAGCCAATAGGTAAACCTGTACGTTGTATGAACGTCTCCCCTTCGAGTTGAAAGTAGTTTTGTTGAAGGCACGTCTTGAGTAGGTTCAGTAGTGGTAAAAACAAAATAAAAAAGTGCGTTTGTGAATTTAAATGATTTACCCCAAAGTATACAAGTCGTCAATCGAGTCAGTTTGCTTAAATTATCATTAGAATTTAGCGCTGAATAAAAATCAGGATTGATTAAAAGTCATAAAATAAATAGATAATAAGTTAGTAATGAAACAAATACTTTAATAAATATTTATGTATACCTAAGTTTATATATATATACCAACATGGAATTTCACATCAATGTGAATTAATTTTGTATGGTTGTTTTCATAGTTCAATACTACATTATATTCGTATATTTGATTTCGACATTCGTTTCACAATTCCGTTGAGTTAAATTGTATTTTTGTTTTCTTCATTGTATAATATAGTATGTATGGTTTATTTCCTACTATATTCTTTTTTTTCATCTCTCTCTATATATATTTCTTTCTCTTGTAAATATAATCTCTAATATATAATTTTAATGGTATTGTATCACGCATGATCATTTTCTCTCGATTTATTTTTAAATTTCTTTTACATTTGTTTTTCTATACATTTCTTTTTATTTATCCTATGTTTTAGTGATTTGTTGATGTTGTTTTCTTTCGACCATTTTGCATCATTTTATTTATTCATACATATTTCATATGGGTTGACATCACATCTTGGAGAAACTTAGCGTTGCCATTGCATCCGATTTCAGTGTTTGGTTCATTTTCTCGTGTTGATCGTTTTAGGCGAAAAATTCCCGTTTTCCTGACATGCTGTACGCCTGCTCCTCCATTTTGTACATTTCGATAAGCTGCAGAGGGTGAGGTTGGGTCAAATGTTATTTGGTTGATTTTGATAAATTTCGTTTTTTTTTTAATTTTTGTAATAAAAAAAAAATTACATTTTAAAAACTATTTGACTAAAAAAAATAGTAATCTAGAAAATAAAAAATAAACTAGTAATTTTCAAGCATAATTAAATGAAATCCGAGCTAGTCTTCCTGAAAGACGAGGTCTATGTGTAAACATCTCCCAACGCGTTTATTGAAACGATGCCTAATTGAAAATACTGGCTGGTATGAATATTGTAATTGTACATTTTATAGTAACTACTCAAAAGTAAACTCTATCAAAAAACTTTCTGTTTGGTATGAATAAAAATAGTTTTCCGAAATTGTAGCAAACACTACTTCGAAAATCTAAATGTAAATGTAATGTGCTAAAATTTGACAAGTGTAAAATTTTTTTTTATTTCAAATGGAATCCTACATTCAGCTGGAGAATTAATCAATAATTAACTAGTCCTTGTTTGTATGCAGAAAGAAAGCCAAGGCGATATCTCGTTAGAGTCGCACGGTTTAGACTAATCAAAATAGACAGTCTCTATGTGGGAAGGTGGAAATAATTTTCTTGTCGATGAAAGTCATATCATCGTGTTGGGAAAACTTCTCCCGAACAATATATAATGAAACCGGAATATAGAGGGCTACGCCCGCAATCCGAGAGTTTTCTAGCAAGCGCTTATTTTCATCATCATCGTGGCGCGACAGCCCGACGTCGGGCCTTGGCGCTTCGTGAGATATTTCATGGATAGTCAGATAGACGGACAGATGGACAGACGGACGCATGACCGATTTCATAAGGGTTTTGTTTTTACTGTAGTCCGGATGGCGCAACGGTTAGCACGTTCGCCTTCAACGCACTGGGCCCGGTTCGATTCCGGGGATTTACGTGTCGGACTATGAGCCCACTCAGCTGTTAAATGAGTACCCATTATGGGGCAAATAACTCGGTTGAGCGTATTGCTGATCACATACCTCTGCACAAAAACCGTCACGATCTAGAAAATGAGATGATGCTAACTCATCTCGAGGCCATGGTTCAAATTGGACTGTTGCGCACAAAAGCCTTAAAAACGTCAACAATAAGCACATACACTGTACAATCAATGTGACGATGAAAATATCATGAGCGAGACCGATCTGACGGCGGACTGCATGGTATTGTACATGGGGGGCTTTACTTCTCGCTTTTTGCGTATCCATCGCGAATCGACTAGTGAACACAATACATACGCAGCTAAAACATTATGGGCAACCTTTGCTTATTTTGAACTAAGTTCAGCTCTTCTTTTATGTGCTCTATAAATCAGCTTCTGACGGGATTTGTTCCTTCTGCGCGCTATGTAGTGTACATAAAATGCACTGCATATAAATTGAGAATTCACACTCACTAATGCTGTTTACGTAACAGATTCCACGGTTTTACATCGTACCGCACTATAAAATGTTTACACATCAAAAATTATGAAATGTATATGTAAATGAAATGTAAATGTAAATATATGTACAAGATAGCGACAGAATGCTAAAAAAAATAATAAGCATGAATTCAACAATATATTACTCTTTATGAAGTGTTGTATAATATGCCTCTATAGCTAAAGTACAGTCTCTATACTGGTTACGGTAGTTTCCGGTTCGTGAAGTACCTTTTGTATATCACCGCTAAGCTCTGAAAGTTGTTTATCATGGCTGACTTTCAGTTTTTCCTTTTCGCGATTCTGTTTCATACCGATTTGCTGGAAATAGATAAAGAAGTAAATAAATTTGGATGGGTTGTTATTCGATTTTAGTGCATTTTATCGTATAGAATTTTCAATACTACAAGTATAGTAGTATCTTAGAACATAGAGCCATGGAATGAGCTTGTATTGTATGTTTCTGGCTCCAACATTTGGCGAATAAGTCGACAGTCAGCCTACTCGGTTGTTGTTTGATATTGACATATTGTATGTTGACTGTTCTGTTGAATTGTGCATGAATAAAAGTCAGTTCTTGTCAGATTATCGACAGTCAGCCTACTCAGTTGGCATTTCGGTATTGACATAATGTTGACCGCGCTGTCGAATTGTGCATAAACAAACGTCAATTTTTGTCAATATTTAAATTTCATAATTTCTAAACGGTCTACTGAGTTACCTGACTGTCGACCACATGTCGACTTAGTACCCAGATTTTGGAGCCACTGTTTCTATGGAGACATATAGGACAAGCTCATTCCATGGCTATATATTCAAAGAGTAGTATTGAGTAGGTTAGCAGTTTTTTTTAATATTCATTAATTTTAAATTTAATAACTCTTTCGTCTAAAAGAACATTACGTTGTGCCTGTTTTACTTTTGACATTATCAGCGGCGTAGTTAATGTTGATTTTTTGTCCAATAAAATCACTTTAAACGATCAACTAAGACGCACTAGACATACAACTCTGCTGAAGGAATACCAACACCTTACTGTCTATGGTTATAACGAACCCATAAATAGATGCTGTCGAACTTTCAATTCATTTAGTATCCACTATTCTTCAGGCATTTCTAAATCTGCCTTTAAGCTTAGCTTGACAAAGGCCCTCTTAACATCCTAATCTAACAAACTAACCCAACCTAATTTGCCGAATGTAATTAAAGAATTATTATCGATTAATTTAATGAAATGTATAAAATGGAATGTAATGTATACGATATATCTTATGATGCCCTGTTTGGTAAATAAAAAAATAAATAATTCATTAGCCGTATCGGCCTCGGCAATTTTACTTTCTCTAGTGTTCATGAAACGCACCGATAGCGCAGTGTGTTGAGGCATCAGTCTCATGTTTGACTACCGGTGTTAATTTTAGCATTAAAATGATGAGTTTCGGATTGTGTCATTTTCATCGACACATTCCAAACACCAATCAATCCCGAGTTGAGAGTTTGAAAGAAAATCTTCGAGCCATATGAGGATTTAAGGCCCGGCCACACAGCCGTCGGTCTGTCGCGACGGGCAGCGATATCTGACCGAATCGGTCTGGCGGTCTAGTTGCAAAGTACAATGTTGCATCGTCTCTGTCACACAGAACGCGGTCTGCCGCTTTCGGTCAGAATTTGTCACGACGACAAGCGGTCTGCTTCTACAAAATTACAGATTGACCGCGCGACCGTCTCGGTCTACTCGTATTTAAAAATATCAGATACAGAAATTTTTGTTGAAAGTGTGCGTAAATTTACTTTTTAATAGGATTCAGGAGACGAAATACAATTACATACGAAAATACTTATAAAACCGGTCTTCGTGCGACTCGAGTTCGAGGCATAGACGGTGGTATTCCCCCAATTCACCTCTTTTCTTATTTATTTCGTGCACCCAACTTTGTCTTTTCCTTTTGTTTTTGGTTTTTCGCAACGCGAATAGCGGAAGAAGTTGTTCTTCGTCCGAACTCATATTCGAGAAAATTGACAACTTGCAGACCGCACATACAAAAATATCGCGTCCTATGTGACATCCCCATATCGCAGATCGTCGCGACGACCGCTGTGTCGCTGCCCGTCGCGACAGACCGACGCCGACGGCTGTGTGGCCGGGCCTTTAGTGTTTGGGTAAGTGGAAATAGCTTATTTCAAAATAATTCATAACTCCTTGGGGATAGTAAGTCTCTTACCTTTTTCTCCTCCATAAATTTCTTGATATTGTTCTGTTTCTTCTCACGAAGACGACGATCTTTCTCGTTCTTAGTTTTCAATGCTTTATCATTGGCCACTTCTTTGGCCGTCTCCACAGATACTTTGGCTTGTTTAGTGTTCAATTCTTTCAAATCTCTGCAAACAGAAGGAATATGAAAATGCTATTTCTTACAATTAGATAAAATTACAAATTAACTGTGGATTTTTTATATAAATTCCTAGACATATTTTATAGTAAATTTCTGCGCTAAAACGAAGAGAATTTTAATAGTATTAGGAATCCGGGATGACTGTACTCTTGAGGAAGACAGGGTATTGGGTGTGGTTGGGAGGGTAGGCTAGTCAAGTGGTGGGGATGAGGAGGACAAGAGAGTGGAAGAAAGAATAAAAAGGAAATGATGTGAATAAATAAAATGCTGAACTGAAGTGGACAATGGATAAGCAGCAGTAGACAAAGCATATAGCGGAAATACAGAATATAAAGGGAATAAAGGACGTAACGGACATAAAGTATATTAAGCAGTTAATCAACAAAGGACCCTAATAACATATAGGGCTTAAAGGACATAAGGATCACAAAGGACATAAACCATAAACTGCAAAAATATAGTATGATAGATATAAAGGACATAGCAGACATACAGGACATGAAGTACATAAAGGACTTAAAGTCAACACATACGCGCTGAGCATGCTAGGATTAGATATAACATTTATAACAATTGCTGGGGTTTCAAGCTATACTAGGTTAGGTTATTAGGTGTAACAACAGGCAACATTCAGCCAGGGACTAATAAGTTAAAAATAATGTCCAAACCTTTCATGCCGAGCCTCTAATTGTTTCATTTGACTAGCTTGCACGGTCACCATAAGACCCTTCAACATTTCCTGTTGATCCTGAATCTGTGTTCGCAACAGATCCCATTCCTCCTTTTTATGGCGAGTTATCATTTCAGTCCACTGGGTTGTTTGCTCAGTTATAGCCGTTCGGATGGCTTGATCCGATCGGATTTCGTCTTTGCTACAATGTCATGATGAAGAAAGGATAAATTTTGGCAAAACTAAAAGAGGGGGCATAAATCCAGACAACCTACCTCTTTCCCTTAATTAATTTGTCTATTGTTGAGTTTTGACTCTTTTGCATGGTCATTCGTTCTTTGCTATGCTTCTTCTTCAGCGTATCCAATTCCTTTTGTTGTTTCTTTGCGGTCTTTAGGTATTGCTTTTCCTGTCTAAGTGACTCCAACGTGACCGGTTCAAATACTAGTGGTGGTTCTTTCTTCTCTTCCTCCTTCTTGTCCTTCATGCCGTCCCGAGCTGCTCCGCCGCCCGTCTCCTCAATGCCCAATTCCTTCATTTTATCTTGCTGCTTCTGAGCGGCACCGGCAAATCCTCGAGGATCCGACAACATAGCCATGAAATCTTCAAATCCATCAGGTACATAAATTTTCAATTCAATATTACAGAACAACATAGGCAAGGACATGGGGAAGTTGGCTTCAGTTCTTAGCGAGATGTGACGGTAGCCGGCTTGCAGACCGTCCAACGGCAAAATTCTCTGACCGATCAGTTTGCCGTTTTCTTCATAGACGCCTAAACGCAACACGGCCAAATCGGGCAAGACAACCTTACGGAATAGGAATGGATCTTCATTGTACACAGGATTTAGGCCATTGGCAGGTACCAATCGAGTTCGAAACTCTTTCTTAATTGTATCGGAGGGTAGACCGTACATATCGACTTCCACGTACGTGCCAACTTTCTTATCCGACAAGAATTGACCGGCAATCACTTGTACTGAACACGAGGCGGCAATTACACCGTCCACCGGTGCATCGGCAAAAGGATCGAAATCCTTGTCCTGACGTCGCATGAAATCGGGCTTAAGCAGATAGCCGCAATTGCCGTTGTATTCGAATTTTCCCTGATTGAGTTGCATGGGCAGATCGGATGTTTGGAAATTGAGCGACACCATTTGGCAGCCGGCATTCCAGAATACTTGGGGCATGTAATTTGAGGAATCGGCACGTGTTCCCTTCGGATAGATTCGGGACATCTGACGCTTATTGTAATTGACAAAATCTATGGCTTGCTGTTTTAGGTAGTTCATGCCAGCCGTTTCGGCGAACGATGACATGTTGTGGTAAATATTCTTTTCTGTAAGGAATAGATGGGGGTAGAGGTTAAGCTTTCGAGGATTACAACTTTGAGGCTGTCTGCAAATTGGCTCGCGTTAGCGTGTTGTAAGACGCAAATATGCCTGTTTGACTGATAATCGTTGTGTTAATTGTTGTGTATTTAAGCAGATAATTGGGCAAAAAATAAAAACGACTGATACGTACTGGACGAACATCAGCAAATATTTTTTACTTAATTATTTGTTATTATCTATCCAAAAAGACAACTTTGCGAATTCGTCGACAAAAATCAAAGGGCAAATCCGTTGACAAAAAACACGCGGATGTGGCCAATTTGCGCGTAGCCTAAAGAATTTATTCCATACACTTATTTTCAAAGATACTCACTTAAAGACGATTCGAAGGATTGAAATTTAATAGGCTGCGCATAGTTAACAAATGACGACAGCAATGGATGAACATTAGTTGTTGATCCTGTGTAGTTGGCTGCCATGGCTTCGCCGACCGCCGGATCTCCTCCTTCGGCTCCGGGTACCGCACCCGCTGCAGCGGGATCAGCGGCGGAGTCAGCAGCTGCAGCTTCTGGTGGTGGAATTGGAATTTCCACGGGTGGGGCCTTGGTGGCGGAAGCATCTTCGCTGGGTTCGTTCTCGTCCATTTGCAGTTCACCTTTTAAGAACAATTCCAACTCGATTTTTTCCACATCCGGTTTCATACGTTTATTCTTAATAAGAATTTTTCGCTTAATTGCTGAAGGCGGTGGGAGAGGTACCCCTGGTTCAAGCTGAAGAAAAATTTCAAAATGATATTAGTGCAATATTCGTAAAGGATATACGAGTATTTGTTACAGGGTGTTCAGGTAAAGCTTCCTTAAGTAAAAGATCACCAAAAATTTCATCACAGTATTTTGCTAATTTATATTGCTGGGCTCGGTTACAGTGATTCTCAAAAGATAAAATCACCGGATAGTCGGACGTGACAAATGCACAATCTCGAATGGCTAAGATGCAGTCCTGAAACGGGATATATTAAGATGAACTATGAATGCGGACTGGCAGCCACTGAAATGCAGATTAGAAAAGCACCTTAAACAGAATTTCAGTACACATGGCCATTCCGTGAGTAATAATAGGTTCCTCATCTTCACCTTTGCCATTCCAACAGTCTAATTCCACACATCTGCCCGAGAGGAGTAAGCAAGTAAGTAAGTGTCAAGTGGCTCATTAAATTTTTTTGTTGAGTGTCGAGTGTGAACACTTACCTGCAACCTGCCAGTAGCGTTTGTCGGTACATTTCTACGGAACTTTTCCCACCAAACTGTCTTCCGGATAGATACGTATTATGTGAGGAGTTTATATAGTAATGAGCCAAAGGTTGATCCATGTCCATATAGATATCCAATCGATCCAAGAATACAGGTGCATTTTCGTCGGACATCAAGTATCGTTTGAAGCCATCCATTGTCATCTCGTCTACAAGAGAAATTCAACAAGTAATTTGAATATTGGCCTCTCGAGATAGTAGCTTAAATTCAAATATCTTACGATTTTTCTTCTTTTCTTCGTCCAACTCGTAGTCATTGATAATCTCTATAGCTCGTTTGTCATCGTAAAGTGGATACAAAATTTCATTAAGACGAGGATCTCGTTGTTTCTCATTCATAAAATTAATGAATTGCTGCAGATTAATTGCATCTCCTTTGCCTTTTGTTCTGTCGAATAATAATAACAGAACATTTGTAATACAATTGAAGAAGGAAGATTATTTGAGTAGTTAATTGACTCATAGTCGCCAGAGCGAATTTGAGTGAAATGAATTGAAGTGTTTAGAAACGAGAATAAAATATACGACTATTTCGGGAGACTGCTCCACAAACAATAGAACTCTGTATGAAACGAAAATTGAAAATCTAATGCTTCGTTTACACGTGAACATTGGGCAAACGTGAATTCACGAGCATATGAGTCATTCCCATCTCTTGTGGAATTCATGGTCGCCATGTAAGCACAGAGGGAGGGCAAAAGACCTCTTTATAGTCCTCCCCGTGGGCGCCCTGTGAAACGGCTAACCCAGCCAACCAAGTTTTTCAGTGCAAAACATTTGGTAGAGGCTCAAAACGATGATCATATCGAATGGCCAATAACAGCAGTGCGTCTCAGGAAGTAGGCGAACGATGGAGCTGCAACATAGTTGTGAAAACACATCAAAAGAACGCGCGATCAGAAACACCATTGGAGAGCTGCCTCTGCGCTATATAAAAAATAGCTCCCGGCGACTCTTAGGACACCTAAGGAAGCAACCCTTTCCCTAAGATTGGGTATATGGGCTTGTAACCTGCGTACCTGAAATCAATTTACACTCGAAACATAAAACGAGCCTCGGATACCATACGGAATGATTTACCGACAACGAATTTTGGCTACAAACAACGGACGACGATTAATTTTTGGAAGTTTCAAACGATATGGGGCGAGTGCAGTAGTGCGTGGCTCACTGAAGTCGAACGGGAAATGACCGCATACAACATCGATATACTAGGACTGAGCGAAACAAGATGACCTGGATCGGGAACGACTTTATCACCAAGCTCCCAAATTGTACTGCTCTACTCTGAAAATGAAGACACTAAGTCACCTCGAATGGCAGACGTCGGAATCCAGGAGACTTTTATTTGGCTGTTCAACTTGGAAGGTGACCAATAAGATAACAACTAGATTGCAAACTTTTGTGAACCAGTGTCTACAGCGCATCCTACATATACGGAGGTCATTTCTCACGACGACCTCCTTACTATTACTGGTCAGGACAAGATAGACACTTCCATTAAAAGGTGAAAGTGGCAATGGATAGGTCACACTCTCCGAAGAGGGCCGAACAACATTGCTCAACAGGCCCTCGATTGGAGCCCGCAGGGTACCAACGCAAGTCGCCGTGTTGGACGACCTAGTAGCACCTGGAGAAGCTCAGTTAAGAGAGAGGGTGCCCCAATATGCAAGTCGTGCAGTGAGCTGAAAGCGATGGCGATGAACAGGACGAGGTGGAAAGGCGGGGTTAATGCCCTACGCCCCACAAGGGGTTAACAGGAACCAGAGAGAGATGTAAGAACAGAAAGGTGTCTTTTTGTTGTTGGTGCTTCTCAATACAATTTTTCAATGTTCCGTGTTTTGCTCAATGTTCACGTGTAAACGAAGCATAATATCGATATTTCTTCGATCAGATGATTCGTTCGTTCGGTCGATAATGCGTACCATGTGTACCAAATAGCTCGAAATCGAAATTATACATTTGCAGCGCGTCTGATCCCCATACTCAGTTAGTCATCGAGTCCTTAGGTGGTGTATATTTTAATATATATACTGGAAATCTCCCGAAAGAGGTCGGTGAAATACTTCACTTCGACAGTTCCGTAAATGAGTTTCACAACATACTCCGAATGGAAATCCTAGACAGACTCCGATAAGAAAGGTTTTCCTCCTACGAGGCATGTGAAAGCCAAATGACGTACACCAATGCTAATGTGGGGTTTTTCTGAGAATCAGCTACGCCAACCAACCAAATCAACAATCCCCATACATAAAACAGCTTGATAGCGTAGATTCGAAGCGAAGTTTTTTTTACATAAAAAAAATTTTCCCATCGAATGGATCGTTCGGTCGATATAGCGGTTTTAATCGTACCTAACAGCTCGAAATTATTGATTCGCGTGAACATCAAGCCATGACTAGTCTCGAATGGATAGTTTTCCTCCAATTGTCTCGGTCATTTGACCCACGCAACCGGGCCGTTCACCACAATAATGAAAGTGCAAAATTCAAATTTCGGAGATTTAAATTTGTATCGTGGAATAGGCCCGTGCTATCAAAAATTACGGAAACAGTGAAAACGCAGGCAGTTACTACAATTCAGCGAAAATTCGAGAAAGGTAACTTACATTGTATTGAATAATTCTTCGATGTCGTTACGTGGACAAACTTTATGATATAGTGTATAAAATTTGTCAAATGTAAATTCTTCATTTGTCATAGTTGCTCCTTTTTCAGCTGGTAATCCGACTTCGGCCAGTGCTTGATATACTAATTTTTCTGTTTTACCCGAAGCGAACGTTTTGGCCACAACTTTTACCGGTACACGTCCTTTGGTGTCAACTAAAAATCCTAATCGCATCCAACTGAAAAGAAGACGATTAATTGATGATTAATTTATGTTTATTTTAAGGGTGTTAGAATACAAAAGAAGCGAAAGCGATTTTGATTAATCAACGAAAAGAAAAATGTTTGTGCAGATATTTAAAGCAACATTTTAAATATACACATTTATAAAAATACACGATGCAGTATGCGAATACAGGACAAAGAAGTTCATGCACTATACAAAGCAAATAGAATGAAAAAAAAAAATTAACATAAATCACATAAACAAATATATTTTTTTTTATATTGTTTCTTACCTGTAAAAGAACAATAAAGATATAAAACTACAGTCCATTTTTATACTTACTTGAATTTTGCACCTACGAGTATTCCTTAATAATAATAACGCACTCTTTTCACTTTGATCTAAGTGTGCCCACAGACTGTCGAACTCCAAAACACGAACATGGTACAAGTGGACCGGTTTTATTAACATTTATATGAAGTGTGTGTGTGTGTCTTAAGCTATTCAGAGGACATTTGTACCAGGTTCGTGTTCGACAGTCTGTGGCCGGGCTAAGGTAGAAACTTAACATTTTATGAAAGCGCATCTGATGGCCGACCACCACCCAACATGGGGCAAATATCAAATGGAGTTGGATGTGTACTGGTTTAACAGGGATTCTTTTCTTTCGGATGCTGTTTTCATTCAATCTCATCTTTTTCACAAACATCGCTGTGGCTCAACGGCCGGTGCGTCGGTCGTCGGACCTCGGCCGTCTGGATAGTTTAATTTCAATTGTCTCATTCAAATGACCGCGTCGTTCAATTCCGAAAGCCGTTCTGCGTCCGCATCATTCATTCTTTCATTCATTCTCAAAATCCTGATTCTCAAGATCCTAATATTCATATCAGAAATTTCGATACAAACATCCGCATCCCCATGTGCTACACATTTACATCTGATTGTTTAGATGATTTCTATTTTCATCTTCAGTTTGATAACCCAATTCACAAACATCTTCAATCACTTTCAGCATAAGCGAGTCGAAATTGTTAGTAAATTTTCCCCACAAAATTTATGCATAGCATTCACTATAGAATCCAGACAAAGTTCATCCACGTGCAATGCTCACACCTTTGTTGCTTCGCTAAACCACCAATCCACAAAATCCAGGACGAATTCGTCCTCTGGTGTCTCTTCAAGTGCGTCATGAAATTATTGATTTAGATAGTTCTCAAAATGTCAACCAAAAATAATGATAGTAGGTGCGTTCGTTTCGTCCGGTATAGATCATGTGTAAATCGAAAGCCATGAATTTCAACCATGAAATATTCCGATTGGAAAGTGATATGAAAACCGCAAACACAAGCGACACATCGAAATACATCAACGATCAAACCTGGATCCGTCTGGATCAAAGACCGTCGTACAGTGGGATTAAATAGCGAAAAAGCGATCATAATTCTAACTATTTTACTATATGTATATTTTATTTTATAGATTTGTTTTTCAAACACCAAGTTTAGCTAGATATCTAAGGCATTGACGATATATTTTTTATAAATTTCTGTCCCATTATGGATTTCAAAATTCAGCGTAAAATTAACCCGAAAATTTTAAAACAAAACATTAATTGACTAAATTTCATCGATATACATATTTTTATTTTTCGAAGTTAAAATTACAGTATTGGATGCATTTCGAGGCATTTAACACCTCAACCTCAGCAAACGCGCTGCTAACTAAAGAAAAATTCTGAATACAAATTTTAACAAAAACTAATGAATAACATAAAAAACTTGAAACGTAATCTGTTGATGGTACGACACCAGAGGCCGAGGGTCCCATTACACCCGGACCCAGGTGCGACCGTGTGGGCGTCTGATCCGTCCGTCAACCATTCCATCCTTATCGACTATTTTTTTTATTCCCCTTATTACCTCCCCTGTTTGTGTTGTCTTCCCCAGGCCTATGAGTTTTTGTTAATACGTAAAGGACAAGGGCAACGAGCGGCGAAAACCCCGCCCACATCTCCCAAGCTGCTAGGCCGCTGCTTAGCTCGTTGAGGGGCCTTTTTCTTCGCCAGATGGCATAGCCCGACCTACACGGTCATATGCTACCTTAGGCTCCGTCCCCACGAGCATCTTCGGATGCCCACCAAACCGTCCGTTACAGTTGTTGTATGTGTGTAATCAGGGCCGGCGAAACGCACCCGAGTGGTGTGAAGACTTCTAAAAGAACCACAAACACCTTACCTACCCCTATAACTGGGGGTTTTACTAGAAAAAAAGACAAAGCAGATAGTCGTGTAATAAGGTTGTTTGACTAAAACAAATTGTGTTGTTTTATTTATTTATTTTTCATTTATGTTTTTGGGGTGCAGATTAAGAATCTGAAGTTTTCCTAATTTTTTTTTTTTGTGGAATTTCAGTTATAGCAAAAAACACTCTTTTGTCTTTTTTTACAATTATTTCAAGAAACGGTTATCGCTAGCGAAAAATTTTCTGAAACAAAATAAAAGATTTTGGGCTTGGGTTGAATAAAAAATGTTAGCGCTATTTTTTCCGCATCTTCAATAGTTTTCGAGATATTCGCACTTAAAAAAGACGGCAAAGACGCAACTCTTCATTTTCCTGATATATTTTCCAAGTGAGAGTATCTCGAAAATACAGGAAAAGTGGCGCTACCCTTTTTTAAATGATCGAAATCTTTTATTTTGTCTCAGGAAATTTTTCGCTGGGATTAACCGTTTTCAAAATATTTATAAAAAAAAACCAAAAAAGGTTTTTTTATTTTTTTTTTTGAGTTTGTAACTCAAATGTCACACAAAATTTTTTTAGGGCAAACCTCATATTCATATTCAGCACCAAAAACATTAATGGGAAAAAATGGTTTTATAACAGTTTCTATAAGCATTTAATGACTAGATTAGTAGCTCTAATTAGAATTCGGAAATGAGAGTGGATTCGAAAAAGTCTTGTTATGTCTTGTTAGTTGCTTTGACTCCTCCAGGGGCATGAACGCGTCAACATTTCTTGCATAGCTATGCCTTGTTGACATTTGGGTAGCAAATATAGTAGATTTCGGATAGTGCAGTTGCTAAAATGCACCTCCTATCCGAGCCGTCTTTTACTGGCGAGCTTAGAGCGTTGTGGGAGTTCTAATAATACCCACAGGCAGTTTTTTTATTAACGAGCCGGAGATCGAATCCGAAAGTGATTGAAGTGAAGTCGAGATTTCAATTATGGTAAAAAATGGATTATCCATTTAAATGTTTATATTTGCATTGTTAAGTCACTTTTATCAATTATTGTAATAGAAACGGCTTTATAACTACAATATGTGTGCAATTGAAACAGAAAACGGTATTCATTAACCATTGTTACATTTTGGAAAAAAAAAAACTGCTGATCCATACGTTTAACTTTTTATCTGATAGTTGTAGAAAACTACTAATACTTACGGATAATTTAGTTTTCTATACATAATGAATGTTAAGGAAAACTACATTGTACGTAATACGTATTATGTCCTCCATAAAGTTGTTCTATATCCAACAAATTGGGGGAAAATGTATTTTAATATTTCTAAATATCTTCAGAACGGAGAGTCGTAGAGATATGGGATACATCTCATTCTATTAAGGATGAAAAATACATAAAGATCAAATATTCTATATTTTCTATTTTTCAGGGATCGAAAGTTACAGAATTATGTCCGAAAAAGTGCACTTTGATCCCACATTTTTCATGGAAATTGATCCAGTTCCAATCGAAACGAACGCACCTAATAACTGAAACACGAGATGGTGAAATATTGCCAATAACTTTTCCATTTGAGTTGTGTTAATACAAAACCTATGATCGATTTATCCGTTGAATTTAGTACACGGTTCGTTGAATTTTTTAGGTAATAAATCTTGAAGAGTCGACCACCGAGAGAAGAAAAATGGAATTAGAGAAGCTTCAGGCAAAATTTGAAAAAAAAAAGAAGAAGATGAAAATAAAAAACAAAGTGCAAGCGAGCGGAAAGGATTTGTAGCGAGTATGTAATTTCGTTTTGGCAAGATTTGCCCAAAAATTCGTGCAACATTTTAATGTACAGCCTTGCGAAATCGCATAATTCATCCAATAAAATTCTACCATTTGCAAGAGGTATTTTAACATGGAATCATTTCACCCGGCAGGATTCAGATTACATATAAATTTCAGTTTGAATGTTACGTTTAAGTAAGGTAAATCCAACGTAAACGTAAATAATGTTCGGTCGTAGGGCTAGAAGGTTTATTGTTCACAAACCAAAATGGTTTACAGCACTTACGAAGTACATGTACACTACAAGTATTCAGGATTTAGTGCGAATTTCAAACCATCTAAATTTGGAAAAGCGAAAAAAAAGTAGATACAATGTTTTGGGTATTCGTTATTCGAGTGGCCATATAGACGACAACGCTGTCACTCGACATTTTCCCCAGGGATCTCGAACAGGAGATTTATTTCCTTGCATTATGGAAAATTAAAATGCAAGGGGGGAGGGGGTAGTGGTGTGTTGCGTCATCATTGTCACGTAACTTCAAAACTATTCAGTTCTTCGAAAAAAAAACAATCTACGCAAAATTTCCTGCATATAGTTTTTTCATCAGACGAATGGTTTGGGCGCAAGAGGGCGTTGAAATCTTTCCAAAGTTTAAAAATCGATATTTTCCAACAACTTGATGTTACTACGCGGTAATACTAGGTAGGTAGATTCAGGGGTACCGTAAGTTGTCCACAGCACATATATGTATACCACTCATGGTCCGTTGTGGTGCAACCAAGCTTCTGTCACCTAAAAATGTTAACCCGACATATCCAGCCAGCCGACGTTGGCAATAAAGCTATTCATTTGAATCGCATTAACATCCGCGAGACCCCCTAGGTGATGGAAAAAGGAGAGTCCCATAAGCCACCTCCTTCTATTTGCCAAGGCTGCGCAGTAAGAAAGAAGGTGAGCAACACTCTCCTCCTAATCGTCATTATGGCAACTTCTGCAGTAGTCGTGAAGAAGGAAGAAGGAAGGCGAAGCCTCTTCGCATGCTCGCCGATAGGACAGTGCCTTGTAATGACCCCCACCACCCTGCCAATATGCTTCCTGTTTAATGAGAGGAATGAGGTAGAGCGATTAAAATCAATCTTGGGCCTTACCATCTTCGTTGTTTGGCAAGTACTACCGTCGAGCCATCTAGCAATGGCCCTGCCTATCGCAGTGGACTTCATTGCCATTTTACACATTGTTATAGGTGTTTTAATGTAGTTAAGATACGTACCCGTGGACCCGACTGCCCCTTGACGGGCCAGCTCATCAGCCTTGCAATTGCCAGTGAATCCACTGTGGCCCGGAATCCAACAAACGCTTGACTGTCTGTGTAGATAGTGATGTCCTTAAAAATAACGACATGCCTCCCCAGTCAGGGCAGAGCTTCCGCGATTGCCGAAATCTCCGCCTGGACGACGCTGCAGTAGACGGGAAGATGGACCGATGTGTTAATGCTTAGTCCCTCCGAATAAATGCCCGCACCCACTCCTTCATCGGTCTTGGAGCCATCTGTGTAGAATGGTCAAGGAATCGGGTGTAATAGGGGTGCTGCCCGCCAATTGATCTCTAGAGGGAATCAGGCTGCTGTGGTTGCTGCCCAAAGCAACTTTCGGAGCGGTATAGTAGGTTACTGCTGGAAGATTCAGACTACTCAGAATAGTGGAGTGATCACTCCTCAGCGCGCACCACTGTCCAGTATCGCGAACACACAGGGCTGTTTTGGCCGACAGTTGTTCAACAAAAATATTCACCGGAAGCATGTTGAGCAGCATGTCCAAGCCAGCCGACGGAGTAGTTCTCAAAGCCCCCGCAGCAAGTCTTTGCACTTCCCCAGTGGGTTACAATAGGATGCCACTCTGAGTGCCGTCCACCATACTCATATGCCGTATAATAGTTGTGTTAGTTATGTAGTTATGTATTATTCTACGTGACAAACAAAGGCGTTCAAAAATTAGTGAACTGGTTTGAGTCAAATGATCCCCTTCGGAATTTGTGATGTCCATCAGTAAAGCTCTGGGGGATAAAATCATTAACTGTCACATAGCTTTTGGTGGAGATGAGCTCCCTGTACATACACAACTCTCAAACTTTTCCGCAGAATCGCGCTGCTGAGGAAGTTAAACACAGGGTTAAAAGAGCTTGGCGCTACTGTCTGGCATGAGGAAAACTCTAAAATCGTTTTTTTTTTTTTAAGATTTTTTTTATCCTATGTACGACAGACAACGACAACTTGAATGATGCAACATTTATTATTGATGGTGGATTTCACCGGCGTCGTGTTTTGGGAGAGTGGCGAGACATTTCATGCAATCCTTCAGAAATACGTAGAATTATAAGAAAATAAAAAATTCAATCCAAATTCAACTGAGATGACATTACGGTGGTTTTTAATGGATACCCAGAGGATCTCCCAACATTAAGTACCAAGTCGTCAGGACGTCTTCGTCGGACCAAGATACATTTTGCACCAGAAATTGTATTCAATGAGCCAATCACTACAATTCTATCGCAGGACTATCTTCGAGGTTTAAGTAAATCGATCTAACTCACGACGATGTAAACGTATCGGGCATCGGTTTAGTTAATTTTGGTACTAACTTTTAGCTCCACTTGCAATGCAGAACTAGACTGAAAAATTGATACTAGATGCCGTGTTCACTAATGGTGTTGTTGGTGGTAATTCTATTTTATATGTTGTATAAATACCTCATTCTTTCCTGAAACTCTGCATTCGTTTCACCCTCTGATTTTAGCGGTATAAACGCGCTTTTATTAGGAGGCTACTGCCCTTTGACATTTTCCAAACTAAAGTCACAAACCAACAACTGACATCTTTCATATTTGGTACCTCTCCGTATGGTCGGTATAAACACACACAAGTTTTCGGCACTGGGAGTAACAGTGGCGAAACCCTGAATGGGTTACGAAACCATTTGTTTGGAAGAGCTCTTGTGACAGTGAACTTCGATGTCGCGTCTCTACCTCCGACGCAAGAAGCACGCCAACATAGCTTACAAGCGTACCTAGTTAGTACTAAGTTCAAATATGGAGGCAATAAAATGAGTCCCACAAACACGGGTTGGCAAAGTACTAAGTATGGCTTCTGTTCCCATTAAGAAAAATTCTGCGCCACATAGATTATAAATGTACAAAAGGCTTCAAAGGAGGTTGCAGTTGTAAGAAAATAGGCAATAGATATTCGACCATAAGGCAAAAGCCTTTCATGGGGCGACTGGAAGCTCAATGCATATAGGCGTCAGCCCAAGACCCGTCCACGGCGTTCGTGGCAATGGATGTTTGTGTTGTCTTCTTCCTGTGGTGCGGGGCGTAATTAAGTCACAACATCTCCCGACTCCTGCTCAGCAGGATGTACATGCTGGCAACGTGCATCGTCCGAGACTGGTCTATGGCAACGAAACGTAACCTAAGCCACATGGAATAGTTGACGAGCTATTTCTCACTAGGGATTAGGGCAAATGAGTAAAGACCTTTCATGTGCAAATACTCCCACTGAACGGGATACTACAGATGATAACGTCATCATCAATGAAGAAACACTCATACCGACTGATCAAGAAGACCTTCCAACTGAAAAGAAGTGAATCGATTCATACAAAACATGCGCGGTTGGATTACTAACTGCTTTCGAAATTTTTAAACGGATGCCAAAGCCTTCTAGCGCCCAAATTATTCTTCTGACGAAGAAACCACTTTATTTGTAGGAAATTTTGTGTAGATTATTTTTGCTCTTCTTGTTTTTTTTTTTCGAAGCTGCAGCTATAGGAAGAAATCTCAAAAAAAAGAATATTTTTTCGCGCAGTTTCGTGCGGTTTTCTCGTAACTTCCGTGGAGGGGGGAAATCTAGAATAGTCACTATGGGACCCATGTGAACCTTTCCGAGCGCAAAAACCCAGCTACTGGCCTATATCCGAAAGGGTGTTAAATTTTCATTATCCCTAAACATGACAACTCAAAATTACGGGGAAAATACGAAGGTTTTTTCTCAACTTCAGTGTGCTGAATATCAATTTTACCACACAAAAAAGTGAAACGTTTTTGTGTTGCTTATAACATCAAAACTAATGATTTCGGGACAAAAAACGTAATAGTAAGAAGAGAAAATTGAAGCAATTGGAGGAAAATATCCAGACGGCTAAGGTCTGACCGGACCATTGTGTCACAATGATAATCCAATAGAGCAAAAATAAACTATTGTATGTTGGATTCCCCATAAAAACAACCGTTTATAAGGGTTTTTATCATCAGACGAACGGTTTAGGCTCTAGAGGCCATTTAGGTCCATCGAAGTTGAGTTCTTTATATAAATCTTCAGATTTCCTCCTAGCTTTGTGAAAGTGTGCTCATTTGACCTTTAAAACAAGAGGAAGGTGTCTAAATGTAATTTAATTTCGAAGAACCACCACGCATTATCCAAAATTTATATGCTATTCAAACGTCAACAAGGCATATCTATGTAAGAGATGTTGACGGGCCCATGCAATTTGCAAATGGAACATTCGAGGAAATAGTCAGAAATGATTTTATAAAAACGACAACAAAAATACCCAACAAAAGAGAGTTTTTCTTTCGTGCTAAGCATTCCCCTTTGATTTTGGATCAGGGGTTTGCACCCGCATCATTGCATGGCTCCCTCCAGTAAGGAATGCATCCACTCTTTCAACCGACGCATGCCTCTTGAGAGTTGAAAGTGTGACCATACCCATCAATGGTTCTTTTTGCGCCACCTGATTTTGAGGCATGCACTGTTTCAGCAGATGCATGTCTTTGGAAGACTTTAAGTTTAATAAGTGTGGTAAGTAGTGAGGTCTCCAAGTAACAAATAAACTCGGACCCCTCTAAACTCGATTTCTAAATCCGCCACTGCTCTCATACAAATGTCACGACACACGACACCATGACACCTGATCCATGTCATTTCCAATGAAATGGGAAATTAATATTAGGAAAATTAAAGATACTAAAAGTGGATATTGGTAGTGAAGGCCGAGGGACACAACAAGTGTCGAAATTATTCTCCAGAGACTAGTTGAGGATGTGTCCGGACAGACCAACACAGTGAACGGGAGTAATCAGGTGTGCAATAGTGGTTTGCTCCATTATCGCTCAAGAGAGACAATACGGCTCCCCGCTTTATTAGATCCCGTAAAAAATCCCCAGATATAACCAAAACGTGAAATCTTAATTGTAGAACTTACGTGACAAGCTCTCAAAAACTCCAAAATTTCAAAATTTTCGCACAGGGACAGCTAAAAATATCTATATAATGGAGAGTTCAATTAGGAGAAGTGTGCTCCAGATATCGTGGGTCCTGCGTGCCCTTATTCTCCAATTATTTTATTGCGCTCAAGGAATTGAAAACTTCGATTTATTTTTCTACGAAATATAAGTTATATTGAAAGTTAATCATAAATTACTTGAAAAGATGAAAGATAATTAAATCATGGAGGCATGGATTGAAACACGAAACTTACTGATTATTTGGACTTCTCTTTTACAGATAGACAGTCGAATTGGCACCGCTGCTAGTTCAATTCTACACAAAATTAAAGTCAGTTGAGACGGCGATCAGAATTAATTAATTCAAGAAATATATTTTGAGAATCGTTGTCTGCCATTCATAGGTAATGTTATATCCTCCTGACTTGCAGGGCAGACAATCGAAACAAACATAAGAAAAATGTACGATTCTTAGAAAATGAGGAGGACATACTATAGGTATATCAGAGGGTAATAAGTACGACAAAAACGACACAAAGCAGATTTGTGCCTAGCTATCGCGAGAAAACATTATGTTTCAAGGAAGTCATTGGAAAGGAACACTAGTCTCATTTGTCTAGGCAAGGAGAGTGTAAAGCCGAACTTTTAACGGGTTGGAGTACTAGAGCACTCCGAAGGGTTTAAGGACTGGTGTGGAGGTAAGGTGATTCTGAGCTCTGTTCGTTCAAGAACGAAAAAAGGTAAAATTTGGCCCTACGTTGGGCGCTATTGATATAATGAAATGTAGTGTCCTTCGGCCTTTACGACGAATCGCCATCCTCGTCCAAATCACTTTATGTAATAATGCACCCTCACAATAGCACGTTTTTTTTGCATATTTAGGAAAAACTACAGAAAAAATTAGAATCATTATAAGTCCAAGGATATTTATAAACTGTTATATTGGCTGGGTTCGGGGTATGCAAATTATTGTAAAATATTTAGAGATTGACGCACATGGTGGGGTATAATTTTATCATTTTTGTGGCCTAACAAAAAATCATACACTATAGCTATTTATTTAAGGGGGAGGCTCATTGTCACTGATTTTTTGGGTGGGGAGAATTAATTAGAATTCAAACAAATTTTGACATCATTTTATTCGTCATTTTTTTTGAATAATCTAAGCCAAAAATAACAATACGCACTGATGTCCGCTGAAGGCCATAACAAGAGTTCTCCAATTGCGGGACGTGCAGCGATTTCAATTTTTATCCGAAATCAAAAGGGTTTTCATTTTACATTATTAACCTATTTTTTAAGAATATGAACTTCAATGCAAGGGAAAAAAATGAAAATTAAAAATTTTGCAGGCGTTGGAAAAAAAACACCCTTAAAAATATGATATCATCCCAAATGTTGGTTCATGTTTTTCATAATTATAGGAAGAATCATACTTTCAATTTTCATATTGATCGGTTCATTACTTTTTAAGTTATACTTCCCGCAAATATGAAAAAAGTCATTTTGAGAAAAACGCTTTTGAAAAACAGAATATAACCGAAATATCCCTTGTGTTGATGCTTCTAGTACCTTCTATGCCTTTATTTGAAAACAACGATGCAAAAGTTGGGTTCCGCTACAAGGCTTCGTAAGTATATAAAGCAACTACCTGAGGTAGTGCCCCGCCCTACCTGCTATGCGCTCGAGTCTGCAGACTATACCCTGGTTCTATGCTCATAAAATCTAAACGAATGCGAATTTCGCTTTGAAATTTTGGCAGCGTATTCTTGGATTGTTAAGCTAACAATTTATGCAATAAAAAAAATTGGATTTTTGGAACCTCTTAACCTCCTCCCTTAAGAGATTTAAATTAAAATAACTAACACAAAACCGGCTCTAAGATTTGTAAAGATATAGGTATTAGATATCTTTGGGCCGTTTTCTCAATGTCTAGTTAAAGTTTATTCTATCGCTAAACGCTTAAAGCTACCTATCCTCCAGTTTAAAATTTATCGGACGATAATTCTAAGCAGCTAATACGGCTGCTGAGATTTTGACAGCTAGAGCTGTTCACGTGTGCACATTCAAATGAGATAATTAAACTAGTCATAAAGAACAGAGTTCTGGACTTTCATTAGATGGAAGAGTCTTTGAAACCAACTCTGCCGCAAATTAATGCGGAGAGACGGAACGGACGTAGAATAGAACAGGCGGCAGGATTCCGCCCAAAAAAACGGCTGATTTTTCTACCGCATTATCATATTTTGAGCGTCAAATACGCTTAGGGTTTAGACCTTCGATAGACGGAATCCGAAATAGCTAACTGGCAGTTTAACCAGACATTGAGATAACGGCCCTTAGAGGTGTTAATAAACCCCCTAAAGTGCTCTCACTGAAGTACATCTTAATTCCTGCCAATAAGTTTCTGTAAAGTAACATCTGCAAAGATTCGCTCTGAATATAACAAATCATCTTGTATTCCTGAGTGTTATATCGAAGAGTTTTCATTAGCTGGCATTCATCATCAAGTGCAAAAACAATGATACTTTCGGTAAGGTTTACAGAACGAGTAATTATTCGCCGAAGTGCCGACAATAATTCTAAAGTCTAATAAGAGAAAGGAATCAATGAACACTTTCTCCTTTGATTAATATAAAACTGGTTTAACGTTTTATCTTCTCCGAGAAGTAGTATAAAGTATGTATAGTATGTACATCTAGATTTTGCGAGCTAAGAGAAAGAGAGAAATAGTACTTAGTTGATTTTTAAATACTCGTAGGTCAAGAAGGTATTTAGGGAGATTAACTGTAAGATGATGATGATGAAGAAAGAACCCTTGATTACAAACTTTTATACCAAGGACTTAAGAAATCAAGTTAAAGGTCTTCAGATGATTGTACACAACAATATGAAATTCTAGCAAGCGTGTGACACAACTTCTTATACATATTAAAATTGTTTATTTGAGCATAATTAGGACTAATCTTCTATAGCCAAAATCTACAAATCCGATTAATATTCTCTCGTTCCGCTGTATGGGTACTTACTGTTTCATCAAGTTGGTTCGAGGACAAACATTATTAGATTTGTTGTTATGAGTAATAAATCGTAATCCTGCCTGCCAATTCTGTACAAATTTTTTTTTTCGTGCAAGGATTTCATCGCCAGTATACACAGTACATATGTATATGTTATAGGCCGCATGTACGTATGTGTTGTTTTGTTTGTGTCACATTTTATATGACATGACATTATTATGGGTGTAATAAAAAATCCGTGTGTGTATAAAAATATACGATACAAACGTGTAATATCATTCCATGTCATGAAGGTGTCAGACGATTTGTGCGTAAAGTATGCAAATTTGTGGGAGAAATAAAAGTGTGTTGTATTAATTAACATGCAACACTTCATAGAGAGTGCCAGGAAAAAGGATAATCCGTAAGAAGGTTAATGGAACTACATATTTGGACTTAATGGTAAACGGTTAATGGTAAATGGTAATGTGGCATGTAATGTGATGAGATGAGTGACCTAAGTAAATGTACTTTAATTGCTCGAACGTGACACGATTTCTGTATATATCAATAACGACTTCTATGATTAGTTTCGTTATTTTATTCGGTGCACATATGCACCTTCAATGACAATATCCACTAAATTGAAATATTGTAGAAAATCGTTTATCATTCATCAAGGGCTTATTGTCGATCCTATCCGTTTCACATCTCTGTACGATTTCAATCAGTGTTCCATAGGATGCTTTGCATGTGATTTATTTGAATTAAAGCAAATCCTACGGAAAACTGTTGGAAATTAGGAAAATCCAAGCAACTTACTTGGATGAGCCATCCTCCTGTTTCGGGCAAAACCCCGCGCCATACTCACCTTTTCCCCTAGTTTTACAACCGATAGACCACTTCTCATCAAGTGCTGCCTTTGGTCTAGCTTCCGCGCACTCCGATGAACCTGATCAGCGCACTCCGATGAACCTGATCAGAATGGCACCCTCGGTAAAATGTTGTGTCTTACATTGACCACATAATATGTCATATGTTCGTATCATATTCAAACGAGAAAATTTGTGCATAATTGCTGAAATTTATGCTTAAATCCTTACAAATCAATTTGTGTGGAGGAGTTGACAATTTTTTTTTTTCATTTGAGCACGATTGCCAACGTTGGCGCATAGTATTGTAATTTGACCCATATAAAGCGAAACATCCCGCCCAGGGTTCAAATTCATTCAAGTTGATCGGCGTGAGTCTAATCGGCTCGTGTTGCTTCCTGAAAGACAAAAGACTAAAGAAGTGGTCTATCGGTGGCCGAAATCCGGGTCTCCACTTAACGCGATTCGTAAAAACTCAACCTGGATATTCACATATCACAATAAATTTTTGGCCCGTTGTGTGAGGGCCATATAGTCCAATGCATGCTGTCCGTTTGTCCGGGCACTTCCTGTGGTCTGATATTAACCGAATTTGGTATGTATGTAGCTTTCTTAGGTGACCACGAATACGGCCGGTGGTACCAATTTCGGCTATCGACTGGACTAATGGTATAGTCTGTTGTGTTCAAATTAGAGTTCTTCGTCTAAGTCTTTTATAAGTTCGTTTCTCCAGGCATTTCCCGTTTTATACAATACATAGCTTCCTTGCATGATTCTAGTCACCATCCGCTGACGTTTTGATGCCGGCGCAGGTGCTCTTCAGGCCAACAGGACCCTCTTGCTAATGAAGTGATATCTAGGAAAGATGGGTAGCATATGACTGAGGATAGTGAGGCAAAAGCTGTAGACTATAGTCCTTACATTTTATAATCCCGCGATGCCACTTGGCGCCAACATTGTACATACCAATACTTTCATTTTAAGAAATGTTGCCAAGGCACCCTTCTACAGGGGATTTGCCTATATTTCAGGGGAAATTTCAGTGATTTCGCGATTTCTCCGTTATTTTCAGCCGATTTCGATGATTTGCCTTATATTTGCGTTTAACAGTTTGTGACATATATTTGCTTACGTTTCGATTTTCCATTGCCTATTTCCTCACCTCTCAGGCGCAGATAGTCGTGTATCACCACCCTGACCCTACGCCTCAATGTTCTCGACTTACAATGACTCTATCACACTTGTTAAGGTGCCACATCGAGTCAGAGAGTCTAATTGGACGATAGGCAACCTAATAAGATTATCTACCGGAAGTAGGTAATTAATGCTACTTTTACCATTCTCTTCAAAGGAACATAAACTCACTCACGTGTCGTCTTTGGTTCGACAAACCGATTCATGGCAGGCAGGTAGGAAATAATGTAAGTGGGCAAAATTCGATTGCCTACGGCAGATAAGGGCGGTCGTATTCCAGATGTACGAGAACGATGGTCGCAGGGCGGAGGGGAAAGCACCCGACGTAAGGAGTACGCTATAGGATTAGCAGGCTTCGGTAACGAAGTAGGCAATGTCTGATTGCCACAAAATTTTTTTAAATGAAAACATACGGTGTGGAGCAAGGGCAAGTGCACACAGGCCCACATCTTCCTGTGAAGTTTTTGAAGCAGCTGCAGCTCCCTCGACACACTGTCTTGCCTTTGCACTTAGCGAATGCTTGGCATGCTTCGGTACCAAGGGACAAAGTACGCCAATGTAAGACTCGTTCCCCACGTTCGCCCGTGGTCCAGCCCCAGTTTCCAGGAGAAGGCTGTGGTCGGATCCAGATCTGATCTTGACTGGAAACTCCCGTCATGTGCTTCATCAAAGCATCTTCCGTGGGAGGAACGAGTGCATTCCTTGAGCGATCCAATTTTGTGAAGAGGGCTTTCCTGTAGGCCGTTAGGGTTGGATACATTTTGGACCTGAAAAAGAGTTTGCAAGGAGAGTTCTGACTCGGCTTTGATTGCATTTTATGAATGGACCAAAAATAAATACGAGTACTTATGGACTGTATATATAGTGATACAAAAATGTATGAGACGTTTCCTTGTCTCTTCATCGCTGCTTCCCTCACCCAATGCAGTGAAGTCATCGACAGAGCCAGGGTATGCTTCCATTGCCTTGTAAGCCTTCGTTTTTGCCATTGTATAGAAAGAGGAAATAGTGTCGCAACCTGCGCATGCATGGAAGCAGTCGTTGGTGCCACTCCAACAACAGCCCTCTCCTGGAGACTGGGGCTGAACGAAGAGCGAACGTGGGGAATGTGTCCCGAAATGGCGTACTCAAGTGCAAATGCCCAAGATGGTGTGTCGAGGGAACTGCAGCTGCTTCAAAATAGGCACAGGAAGGTGTGGGCCTATGTGCGCTTGTCCTTGCTACACATGGTAATTTTTCATTTAAAAATATGTTGCGGAATTATTTTCTAAGAAAGTCATGTATCCCTTGGAGTGACCGGTAGATCAGTGCGTAGAGGCATCAGCCTCATATCTGATTACGGTCGTTACGGGCTTAAATCCCGCCAACGTCCTCTCCCTGTGGTGCGGAGCGTAATAATAAGCCACAACATCTCCCGACTTGTCGCAGGCAGGCGGCTAAATGGGAGCAGGAGGTGCATGCTGGCAACGTGCGTCGTCCGAAACTAGTTTATCATCGAAATGTCAGCTAAGCCACATGACCACATGACGCGCTATGCCCCAATAGGGGCTAGGACAATGGGTATTTGCATCCCTTATTTTAATAAGCTCAATGTGCAAAAGTGTCTAGTCACCTTTACAGTAACAGTTTAGAAACTTTAGAAGTTTAGAAAAGAATATAGAACGAGGTTTTTCAATAATTAAGTTTTAGAAAAGTAGATACTTTTCCCTTTCCAGGGACCCTACAGGAGGTACCACTTTGGCAGCATTTCCTGAAATGAAGGTTTGGGTATGTACAATGTTCGTGCCAAATGGCATCCCAGGATAATAAAATGGAAGGTTGGAGCTAGTGTTGCACAGAACCGTGGAACCGGATACGCGAATCGAAAATCGGTTCTAGGAGAACCGACAATCGATTTTACTGTAGCCGAAAATTGATTTTGAAAAAACCCAACAATTTTTATTATCAACATTTTGCAATCCTATTATATAGGATAATGAATATTATTCAACTTGCTTGTTGGGAACCGGAACCAGTCCAAATACCCGGTTCTTCTTAGAACCGGACTCGGTAGAACCGGTTCTTCAAAAACCCGGAACCGCACATCACTAGTTGGAGCTATTTGTGTCCCTTATCCCCTGGGCTACTACTGATAATGGCATTTTAAATCTTCTGGTCAGGGAAAAAGGACATTCTTGCCTGATGCAATATATAAAATGGGACGGGCCTAAAGTGCCGATGAACATCGTTCTTTCTGTGTCATTTCTTATTTCAATAATTTTCGTTTTCGTTTCCTCCATAATCATTAATAATGATTATCACCAGCTGACAAAGTGTTGACACAAATTACCTTAAGTAATACTGAGTGGGCATTAATACCTGCTTAAACACGACACAATTCGAATAAAACTACATACAATAAAACAGACAAAAAAAGGCTGAAAAGGACGTTTACGAAGCACGGAATAGACAAATATAAAACGTCATTTACGATTAGAACTGTTGTGGTATATGAGAAGGATTATCGACAACCACTCTGGACACTTTATGAATAAAAACGTGTCGTGGAACTTGTATAATATTAATGACATGCAAACATGCAAACAAAACCATCATCGCATATTCGTAAATGACAAAACAATATTTTAATTATATTACATGACGAATATGCACATATAGAACACGAAAATTACTCTAGGGTCGTCGTCGTCTGGAATATATTCATACCCTTTCTGTAGGGGAGTAGTTTTGGTATATTCGTAAAATATGCGTGAATTTGAAATGTTATTCCGAAACTGTGATTTGAGTCAGAGTAGTAGTCAGGAAATTATTCAGTCATTATTAACACATAATATGTAACACATATAAAACAAAAGCAGTATGCACGTTATCCTTAAAACTGAATAATATCACCATAAAATAAAGAACCGCCATGGCATGCTGTCGTAGTAGAGAAAAAGGGGACACTTACTGCTTTTTGAGACATGTCATCGGACTAATGTTGTTTGCTTTTACGTTATGTGTTATTTTTCGAATACCATCTAACCAGATCTAGACAAAAGAATATTACAATATTGTTACTTATTTTGAAATCTATTGCTTCGGGTTATGCCTGCGTATATTTGTAATTTAAACACGAACACGGTTATTGCTCGTTTCACCCGGTGTCAAATCCAGTGTGAATCGAACACTACGATTTCTGCGACGAACGAGTTCAAATAGTTCACATACAGATATAGGCGTTCGAAAATGGGGGCGAATTGCTGGCTCATATACAAATAGATAGGAGCGAACTGCCATGAAACGTGTTCAACCAAAACTGACTTTCCATTTAGATCCCATAAGATCCTATACGGATCCTGGATCATAGACCGGTCAGTTGTTTTGGATTTGAAACCGCGTGAAAGGAACACTCTAAATAATTTCAAAATTGACTATTATCCTTGATTCTTAGAATTACTCTTTTTAAATATTTCCTGTTAAATTAAATTGTTGCAATATGTAAAAAAATGCTGATTTGTTATTTATTTAACGAACATTTGATGAAATACCATTAATTATTATCATTATAAAATATTTTAATATTACCGAATATCTTGTTGTAACCCAAATAACAATGAGGTTTAAACTCTTGTGGACTGAATAAAGCTCTCAAAAGACTCTAGAGAGAGAGCATTACTCTAGAATAGTGTTTTTTTATGAGAATTCAACTCTAGAAGAGAGTTACATTCTCATAAAAACGTCCCTATAAAAGATTAACTTTTATGATAAAGAGTTTAAGGCCCGTTTTCTCAATATCCTTCTAAAATTTATCGTAGGGATAAAGTGCCTGATAGTACAATTTCATCTTCTCAATGTCTGTTTAGGGTTTATCCGATCGAAAACGCTAAAGGGAACCTTATCTGCTTTTTAAATTTGATCAGAAAGATTAGCTTTAAAAGTCCGCCACCAAGCCTCCCTTAATCCAAAACAAAATCCCTATACCTTGCAATCGCTTAAGGCTCGGCCACACAGCCGTCGGTCTGTCGCGACGGGCAGCGACACAGCGGTTGTCGCGACGGTCTGCGATATGGGGATGTCACATAGGACGCGATATTTTTGTATGTGCGGTCTGCAAGTTGTCAATTTTCTCGAATATGAGTTCGGACGAAGAACCACTTCTTCTGCAATTCGCGTTGCGAAAAACCAAAAACAAAAGGAAAAGACAAAGTTGAGTGCACGAAATAAATAAGAAAAGAAGTGAATTAGGGGAATACCACCGTTTATGCCTCGAACTCGAGTCGCACGAAGATCGATTTAATAAGTATTTTCGTATGTAACTGTTTTTCGTCTCCTGAATCATATAAAAAAGTAAATTTACGCACACTTTCAATCAAAATTTCTGTATCTGACATTTTTAAATACGAGTAGACCGAGACGGTCACGCGGTCAATCTGTAAAATCTGTCAAATTCCGACCGAAAGCGGCAGACCGCGTTCTGTGTGACAGTGACGATGCAACATTGTACTTTACAACTAGACCGCCAGACCGATTCGGTCAGATATCGCTGCCCGTCGCGACAGACCGACGGCTGTGTGGCCGGGCCTTTAGTTTATCCAAAACAAAATCCCAACACCTCGCAATCGGTTAAAAGTTTATCCAAAACAAAACCCAACACCATGTATCCGGTTGAAAGTTTATCGAAAACAAAAATCAAGATACGTTTCACTCTTGTTGGCTTGGAAATTTAACGGGTGTATGAGAAAACGAAAATATTTATCGGCCAGTTTATCGCTTGGATCAGCTCATGTCCCTGTTAGTTATCGTGCAGTTTAACGAGACATTGAGAAAACTGGCCTAAGTCAAAAATGTCTGATAATAAGACTATTATGATGACTAGTATCCTGAAATACTCATAAGAGTATTATGAGTGCAAGATTTAGATTTAACATTAAAGTTAGCAATCTGTCAAACACGCAGGTGGATTTATTACAATGGAGAAATTTGATTTAAAAAAAAGTAAAAGATCCGCCACCTAAATGATAAAAAAATATACTCGTATGTACCTCGCGATACAAAATATATTCGCTCGATGTCCCCGCTGATCGAGTCAGATAAGTGAGAGTTTTATTACTTTGCCTTAAACCCCAGTGGGGCATAGCGCATCAACCACACCTGCACGCCATCGTACTCGTACTCTGTTCTGGGCAATGGGGCGCAACTCCCCAAACAACTTACCTAGCGCCGTAAACTTTTTTGTCAAAGATCGACGCCAAGTGATTTTAGGACCCCCTCTTGGTCGGCCTTAGTTGGAAATGGGCTTCCATTTCAAGGCATGTAAAGCAATGCAGTTATCATCCTTCCGCAATGTGTGGCCTATCCAGTGACATTTTCACCCGTGTATCAATTCGTCGATTGGCATCTGCATCGAAAGCTAACTTAGCTCTTCATTTGAATTTTTTTCGGGCCAGACAATTCATAGAATTTGACGAAAACTTGCAGCTTTCTGGTAACCCTTATGGTAACTTTTCATATAGTGCTCCCATACAAACGTAAAAATAGTACCAGGGAACGAAACAGGCCCAGCTTGGGATTGGTGCTGCGATAACTGCTCTGCCAAATTTTGGATAGCATACCGTATGCACATTTAGCCTGGTTGATACGATGAGCGATGTCCTGCTCCGTACCACGAAAGTAGACGAAGTTGTCCACCTTCTCGACAGGCTGCCTATTAATATTGATGGCAATCGGTGTAGGATTTCTTTTTCGCAATGGCGGGCTAAGCACCTTGGTTTAGTTGGTATTAATCTTTAGTCGAACCTTGGTTGCCTCCCTCTAGATCTAACGCCACTGCGGACAGATCCATGATTTTGTGGGGGAGTAGGCATATGTCGTCAGCGTAGTCAAGATGTTGTCGATAAGATGTCAAAGTCCATTGGATTCCTCTGTCTAGTCCGGATAAGGCTGCATGCAACACATCGCCGATCACTATGAGGAATAGGATCGGTGAGAGGATGCACCCCTGTCGAACTCGACTGCGAATCTCAAAGTCCCCCGACACCTTACCTTTATGCAGAAAGCGACGTTTCGCGACGTCATAAGTTGCCTTGATAATATATAGAAGCTTCTCAGGAATGCCTCTCCTGCGCAAGGCCGCCAATATAGAATCCCGCTTCACACTATCGACAGCCTTCTCGAAATCGATAAAAAGGAAGTGAAGCGGAGAATCGTACTCAGCGCATCGCTTGATGATGATTCGCAGGGTGTTAATGTGATCGACACAGGAGAAACCGGATCGAAAACAAGCCTGTTCTTCATCAATTGAGCTTTCTAAGTGGGCCTTTAGTCTTTCCAGGACCATTTTAGTATTATCTTGGCAACGGCAGGAAGCAAAAGCCTCTCCAATTATTACAGTCGGTGAGGCTACCTTTCTTCGGAAGTTTGATGATCAAACGTTCGTTCCACTCAGTGGTAAAGGTCCCTGTATTCCACGCTTTATCAACAAGTGGGTGCAGCAAATCGGCAGTTACGCTTAGCGCTGCTTGATAAAGTTCGGCAGAGATACCGTCCGGCAGCATTTCCTCGTTTTATTGGGATAATCGCAGCGACTAATTCCTCTTTAGTGGGGGCAGTGGACCGTATACGCACATTTTGATGGTTAGCTAAATTATCTATATGAGGGGGAGCTTCACCAGAGGCTATACGGTTCAAAACCGCGAAGTATTCTTTTCACCACGTCATTTAATCTTCCTCCAAGATAAGTAGCTTTCCATCACTATCCTTCACCGAATGTTGGCAGGAGTTACGACCATCTGTAAACTCCTTGATGACACTGTATACGGCGTTTAAGTTATTACTTCTTGCGGCTTTTTCTGCTGATGCTAGATCGCATCGCACATTATGCTGAACTTCTCGAGTTTTCTGACGGTAAAGGAGTTCGATGCTGCTTTAATTGTCGTCTGATACTGCAGCCAAACGAACTTTTAGGTGATTTGCCCCAAACGGCGGTTAGTTGTTCGTAGAAGAAGTCTTTCGCCACGACATTGTCAGGTCCAGGTGGAGCGTAGCATCGTATTACAATATTTTAATGTTTTTCATTTTGGTCCGGAACCTTGCGGTCATAATTCTGTCAGAGATCGGCTCCCAGGATAAGAGACAGTTTCGTGTGGCTCTGGTTAAAAGAAGCCCCACACCTGACTCACGACCACTACGGGTAGCTTTACCGGAGTGCAACATAACAGTGCTACTCGTTGGAGAGATAAATTCCCCGCTGTTCCACCATCTTATCTCACTACCTCTTAAGCTGTTCAATTTATACCACTGAAATTAACACTCTAATTTAAGAGATCGTTCGTTCTGTGGAACTTCTGACCTATTTTCCAGGAGAGTACGCATATTCGACAAACCAATCTTTGTCATTGTACGAAAGGCAAAAGTCGTAACCGGTGAGTCAGTCGTTATCCGAGGCGTTGACGTTTCGTTAGCATATAAAATTTTTGGGATGATGCAAGTTGCTGGCATATAAATCCTGTCCTTTGTTTGTCGGTTTCTACGTCAGGCCGTCAAAGATAAAGGCCGTGGTATTATTCTTACGCCCCACACCACAGGGGGAATTTTTACCTCAACTAAATCATCGCACCGCCATTACTAGCGGCTTGACTTTGTTAGCAATGGTCAGCGACCACTGCCGTTCTAGGGTGCGCCCACGAGGAGGACTATGGAATAGGATTTTTGGAACATTCCTGTTTCGCGAATATTAGGGGAAATCTCTCTACTGCATTTAAAGAGAATTCTTAAAGTTAGTTAATAGCGGCATTTCTACTTTAGGTAGTCCAATTCCGCTTTAGGTGGCAAGAGCTTAGAACCCACACGGGGGGATTTGCAGGTCCTAAAGCGGACAGTTTTTGAGTTTTGTGAAAATGCTCTCTAATCGAATAGAGAGAATCCTCCTAATTTTTGCGAAACAGGAATGTTCCGGATTTTTGCCCTTGCTCAACTCTGTCTTTACGAAAATAGTTTCCTTCGTCATCCCCTTCCTTAATATTCCAGTCATAGCTTTAGTTTACTGAAAAATTTGCTGAGTTCGCTAAATTGCTTTGTTCCTCTCTGGAAATGATTTGGACAACAACAGTTAACATGACTTATTTTACAGCCAACGTTAAGCTATGGAAGCGAGCGAAAATGGCCTCTCCTTTTCACCAAAGACAACTGTTCTCATAAATAATACTGTCCTATTTTCAAAATTGATAAATCCATCATCTGAAAAAAAAACTCTGTCGTACCGCCCAGTTCCAGTTCATTTGATTCAATTTTCAAAGCCAATAATGAAAAAATGTTGAAAACGGCCGAGAATAGTTTCGCTATTGTTATAAATAAATTGCCGACATTTGTAGCCGAAGAAAATCCTATAAGGAAACCGTAATTCTTTTATACTTCTTATAACTTGAGAAAACTTTTCTTGTCAACAATCTTTTTTATTCGACTGAGAAAATTAATAACTTTACAACTTTCCTAATGAAACTTTTTTCAGGCCATCTGGTTGGAAGGTTCAATATCACCATTTGTAAAATCCACTATTTTGTGAATAAATACGAGTATATACGAAAAAGTAAGGAAAAAGTAAAGAAGAAACACGAAGAACACGTGGGAAGTCTTGGAAGAAAATCGAAAGAACTTTCAGAAATTACAATTTCCATTTTTCGAGTTAGATCAAGCTAAAGTAGTGGCATAACTACACGTGTATTGACTGGGTGACACAAAGTGGCTCAAGTTTTTGACAAATAGTGAGTTTTTAATGCTGTTTTTTTACGATAGACCGTCCAGCCGCTAGATCGTCCATTAGACCGCACATTAGATAATAGACGGTCTAATGGACGATTTAATGCGTGGTCTAATGGACGGTCTAATGCGTGGTCTAACGGACGGTCTAATGCGTGGTCTAACGGACGGTCTAATACACGGTCTAATGGACGACCTAATACGTGGTCTAACGCGGGTAGTTGGCCTAGCGTGTAAAAACAGCATAATTGAGATGATTTCGCACTCCCTATTCGTGGACTCCGTTCGCTACGCGAGCTCCGAAGATTAAGGAATTGCTGCGTTCAGTATACCGTCCTAGAAAACTTGTTTTGTTCGCTCTATACGCTACAACGGTAACACCACTATTAGCCAATGAGTGAACCACGATGCGTCGCCGTCGTCCGGTGAAATAGGAATACACCATTATAGGAATGTATGAACGCTCGATCGAACGATTACAATATTTTTGGAAACAGAAGTGGTTGCTTGGCCATTTGTGTTTTTTAAATGAAATTTGTCAAACAGCCACCGCAGCAGGAACTTAACACAGGAGACACTTTTTTAGGTCCGTCCCATATATCCATATAATGAAGGGGCAAGTCGTCTGATGTATGCTGTGTGCTTTGTCCGATCACTTCGCGTGGACCAATCTTAACCGAATTTGATACGTACTTTCCTTGGATGACCCTAAGTACGGCCCGGTGGAAGCAATTTTGGTTATCAACTGAACTAACTAACGATAAATTCGGTTGTAATCAATTTAGAGTTACTCGCCCAAGTCTTTTCAAAGATCACTTCTCGAGGCGATTCCCGTGGTCCGATTTCAACCAAATTTGCTACATGGCTTCCTTGGGTTATATTTTTTTAGGATGATGACGAAATGAAACAGTGATCGGTAGCGCAGTGCGTCGAGGCGTTAGTCTGATGTCTCATGGAACCGGTCAGCTTTGGGTTCGGGTCCCGTCCACGTCGTGGCCATGGATGTTTGTGTTATCTTCCTCCTGTGGTGTAGGGCGTAATAATGAGTCACATCATTTCCCGACTGGTCTCAGGTTATGCGGCTAAACGGGCAGAAGGCACATGCTAGCAACATTCCATAATCCACAAATACGCGCGCTACCCCTATTCAGGAGATACCCATATCTGCCAGGCAAATGCAAGAATGTCCTTTGTCCTGACCAGAGGACTCAAAATACCTTCAACAGTAGTCTAGTGCATTCGCCTCAACACCCCCAGTGAAATGATATCCATCTTGCCTATTCATATATCACTTCATTGTCAAGAGTATCCTTTTTCGCCACATAAGGACTCAAAATGCCTCTAAAAGTAGTCTGGTGTATTCGCCTCAACACCCCCAGTCATATGGCACCCATCTTGCCTATTTATCGCTTCATTGCCAAGAATTACCTTTTCCTCGCCAAAGATCTCAAAATGACATCAGTCCCGGCCAAAGGACTTTAAATGCCTTCAATTCCTTATTCATATATCACTTCATTGTCAATAGTATCCTTTTTATTATCACCTAAGGACTCAAAATGCCTCCAACAGTAGTCTAGTGCATTGGCCTCAACACCCCCAGTCATATGGTACCCATCTTCCCTATTTATCACTTCATTGCCAAGAATGACCTTTTCCTCGCCAAAGGACTCGAAATGGCATCAGTCCCGGCCAAAGGACTTAAAATGCCTTCTATAGTACTCCAGTGAATTGGTCTCATCATACCAAATCAGGAGATACCCATATCTGCCAAGTTTGGTTTTTGTTTCATTCCATGGTCAAGAGAGTCCTTTTATCCTGACGCACACCTGCGTCAGGACCTAAATATAAACGTGTGGTCCTTGCAATAACCCAAGGGAGCTAATTACCCAAATTTGTTCTAATCGGACCATGGGAAATGCATGGAGAAGTGATATTTTAAACGTCTAAGGCGATTAACTCCATTTTGAACACAACAGAATACACCATTAGTCTAGTCGATGACCGAAATTGCTGCCACGGGGCCGTGATCAGGGTCATAAAACGAGCCCTCGTGCTTAATTGGGTTAAGATCGGACCACGGGAAGTACCCGGACTAACGCACAAACAAACCAACGCACAACATACATCGGACTATATGCCCGTCCATTATATGAATATGTATACGGGAAGGACCAAAAGTGGGGCGAGTGAGACTCTGAGCATCCACCTCCTAATTAATATAATAATATCCCGTAAAGCGGTGTCGGGAACGAATTCCGTTACTTACATGTCACCGGGCGCTATAATGTATAGACGAAATTAATTTTTTTAACCACAAGAAAAATAAACCGCAAAATGAAGCATTCAATCATTATCTTAACCTGGGATAATCTTCGTCTTTTTCATGTCGTTATATTCAAACCTCAAGCAAATAATATTTGATAAAATATTAAATACAATACATTTATTCCTTTCAGTTCCTTTCAAGCCACTGAATTAAAACACTGACGAAGATTACATTATTTACAATAAACTCTGAAATTGTATGCCCAAATAGCAGAACTCTCCTTATGATACCTTTTTTTTCAGATGAAATGTCAGCAATTCTAAAGATATTCATAGAATGTTCACTGGAGAAAGTTTTTCACTGAATTCCCGTCACTCTTAGCGACAAAAAGGATTCTTGGAAGACTGTCGACAAATTAATTTCAAAAGAATATGAGCAAGTACATATATATAAAATACATACACATGTAGTATGTACAAGTTTAAATCTATGTATGTGCGTATCTACGAAATATAAATGTTTCTTCTCATATATACATACATATCAATTAACTGTCATGTCCCATACAGAATATGACTCGAAGCGTTTTTAATTATTACGAAAGGAAAGGAATTCAACTAAATGACAGAGGTTGTGGTTTTGTAAAGTTATCAGTCAAACGTAATACTGGTGGAAATGAGTTTGCCATGGGGAATTGATAAAGGCGACATGAAAAAGGGACCATTATGTTCATACCAGTATAATCGACTTTACAGATTTTATTGCGAAAATTTGATTGTGTATGATTTTCAGTAGGAAATTAAAATAAGTTGAAATTAAATTGAGGATTAAAATATAATTTGATGATTTGACACTCGTTTTTAAAGCTTCTATTCAAATCAACATTTTGTAATTTTAATTGCCTTAGCGCGGTAGCTCGATGAGTGGAGCGTCAATTTACCATGGAAGACGTCGCGGGTTTCCTTGCTACAGACATATTTCAACAGTTGATTTTCTCACCGGCCTCGAGTCGACAAATGTCAATTAGCATATTGACTTGATAAAAAATAATTGGGTAAAGGCGGGACGTGCGTGATACTGACCATGTCAGTTTTCCGTAACAATATTTCCTTCAAAATGGCCTCGGAAATGAAATGCTCTACTACACATATCGTACCCTTTGTTCCGATTCTAAACAAAAATGGGAGTACTTTACTTTGTCAGGCTAGTTATCGGGATATGCTACTTTGCCTTAACCAATAGTAGGGCATAGCGCGAGAGCTATTCCTGCGCGCCTTCGTACTCAGTTTTGGACAATCAGACGCAACTCCTCCCACGTCTTACCCAGAGACCACCACTCTTTTGCCAAGTAACGGTGTCATGCAATTTTAGGACATCCCTTTGGTCGGTCTTGATTGGAAATGAGGTTCCTTTTCATGGCATGTAAACCAATTCAGTTATCATCTTCCCACAATGTGTGACCTATCCATTGGTCTTTTCGCATTCGTATCAATTTGTCGATTGGCATCTGACCCGAACGCCGACATAACTCTTTATTTGATAATGTTTTGGGCCAGAAAGTTTTTAAAATTCAATGAAGACATGAATTGCCGAAAACTTTCAGCTTCCTGGTAACTCTTACGAAAAATTTCCAGGCGCTGCTCCCATACAAAAGCACAGGCCACACCAGGGAGCGAAACAGGCCCAGCATGGTCTTAATACTGAGATAACCTCTCTGTCAGATTTGGCCAGCATGCCGAATGCGCATTTGGCTTGGTTGTTACGATGACCAATGTCCAGCTCCGTATCATCATTCTCGCCAACAATATGCTACCTAGGTAGACGAAATTGTCCAACTTTCTTTTCAGGCTCCCCATTAATATATATGTATAGATGGCAGGAGACAGCTAGGATTTATTTTTTGCAACGGCGGGCTAAGAAACTTGGTTTTGTTGGTCTTAATCCCTAGCCCAACCTTGCTCGCCTCCTTTTCGAGATCTAACGCCATTCCGCACAGATCCATGATTTTGTGGGAGAGTAGGCATATGTCGTCAGCATAGATGTTGTAGATAAGATGTGTAGTCCCTTGAATTCCATTGTCTAGTCCGGATAGGGTTGCATGCAACACATCCATGCCAATCACTATAAGGAATAGGATCGGTGAGAGGATGCACCACTGCCGAACTCCACTACGAAATTCAAAGTCCCCCGACACTTTGCCTTTATGCACAACGCAACTTTTTGCGAAGTCATAGGTTGCGTTAATAAAAGCCACAACCTTCTCAGGGATGCCTCTCCTGCGAGTGGCGAAAACCCCGCCCACATCTCCCGAACTGAGTTACAACAAGCATAGGCCGCTGCTTAGCTCGTTGAAGGGCCTTTTTCTTCGCCAGATGGCACGGCGCGACCTTCACGGCCATTATGCAACCTTAAGCTACGTCCCCACATCTTTGGGAGCTCACCATGTCCTTAATTACATATTTGGCGCCCAACGTGGGGTCACGGACTAAAAAGGACCTTGGCGAGTTCTTTCTTCTTTTTCTGTGCCAATCAACAGACGACCAAGTGACTTTGGGGAGGTCCTTATGGTCAAACATAGTACCACCCATGAAGAGGCTGTGGAAATTCCAGAACTATACAAATGTCTCCCCGTTATCGTTATGATCACCTAGACCGTGTCGCCCCATCGCATGCCTGAGTCCATTGTTAACAGTGCCAACTTTTGCATTCATCTCCCATAACCATTACAATGTCATATTTACGTTTTCCTCTCTGGACAGCGCTTAGGTGTTCGTAGAAGGAGTCTTTTGCCACGATATTGTCGGGTTTATTTGGAGCATAGCATTGTATTATTGTGATGTTTCTCATTTTGGTCCAGAGCCTGACGGTCAAGGTTCTGTCGAAGACCGAATCCCAGGATGAGAGGCGGTAGATTTGCAGGACTACAACATTACAGTGCTACGCATTGGAGAGATGAATTTTCAGCTGTTTCACCATCTTATCTCACCAACTCCTAAGATGTTTAATTTATGCCAATGGAAGCCAAAAGTTGTAACCGGTGAGTCAGTCCATATCCAAGGTATACTTGACGTTTCGTTAGCGTATAGAAGATTTTGGACTATGTAAAATAAGTTGCTGGTATACACAGCCTGTCCTTTTTTAGTCGGCTTCTACGACTTCTTGGCAAAGGCCAATGCCGTGGCATTATTCTTATGTTCCACACCACAAGGAGAAATGTTTATTCGTACCTCATGCAAATTATCACTCCCCCATGACTGGCGGCATGACTTAAATGACAATGGTCAACGACCACTGCCATTTCAGGGGGCGCCAACGAGGAGGACTATGGAAGAGAATTTTTGCCGATTCACCGATTTGGTGTGCGATTATGACGGTTCTTTTCGGTGTAAATAAAATACCTTTTGTGCGGATGATATTTTTACGCCAATAGGTGAATTTTTGAATGGATTAAATATTATCCATCAAAACGGTGAAAACAAATTTTGTCCATACGGTAAATATGTAATTTTTATTCAAATCGAAAAAAAAGCTCGGACAGCAGCCAATGCCACTGGAATTGAACTTATGCAGATATGTGTTTTGAAAGAGGAGTAGAACTAATATGATATAAATACTTACACCACCCATTGGATTAATAATCGTTTGTGGTTATGTATTTTTGGTACATATTGTCTTTTAAGCCACCGGTGAAATAAGTAAAATACACCAATCATGCGGTATATTCCAGGAGTATTAATTCACCCAATTCCATTCAGCCCACGCAGCTGTTAAGCGAGTACCCACTTATGGGGTAAATAACTCGTTTGAGCGTGTTGCTGATCACGCACTGCTGTACAAGACACACCGTCACGATCTAGAAAATGAGATGATACTAACTCATCTCGAGGCCATAGATAGATAGATAGATATAAAAATACGAGCTATTTTCCCAGCAGGAAGGCACTGCGACCATAAAGATCTATTGTGCCGTAGCTCATTAATCCAAAAGACCGCCCACCCTTCTAATAAAGGGCAATAAGTCTTTAGCAGGAATCAACCTGAATTCTGCAGTGCTGATAGTAGCCTGCCCTAGGAGTGACATCCTAAAACGCGCGATGGCGGGACATTCGCACAAGAGGTGCTTGGTCGTTTCCACGTCTTCCAGACAAAGACGGCATTCAGTCTCGCTTGACAGACCCATCTTGTTCAGGTGATATCTGACCAAGTGATGGCCAGATAAGTACCCAACTAGGAGTCTTAGGTGGGTTCTACTCATTTGAGTAGTACCCTTGTGACTGAATGGCATTATCAGCTCCTTTGATTGACGAAGCCCTGGAAGGTTATCCCAGTACTGTTGACGCAATCGTGCAAACCAATCTGTGATCCGCAGTTTGGCCGAGGCCAGTCCAAAGCCACAGTAAGGCTCAGGTCCATGAAAACGACTGGATGATCCTTGTCTAGCAAGTTCATCCGCAGCCTCGTTCCCCTCAATGCCCTGGTGGCCTGGCACCCAACACAAGAAGACTCGGTTTTTGGTTGCCAACAGTTGAAGGAGATTGTAACACTCCTTCACCAGTTTTGAAGAGACCTTAAATGAGGAGAGCGCTTTTATAGCTGCTTGGCTGTCTGAGTAGATAGCAATGTGAGCAATCTCGAGGCCATGGTTCAGATTGAACTGTTGCGCCAGTGATTTATTTATTATTAATTCACCGAATGGATAGAAAAATAGCATTTTCGAGCCACTAGTGTTAAAAGGAGCCAAATATTTTTTACATTGTATTAAGTCCACTAAAACTGTGTTTCGTTTCACCAATGCTGCAATTAATACCCAGCCTCCGCAGTACACGTACACTTTAATACATTATAAATTGTTACATAAACAGGAAGACAACAATCTCATTCAGAGCAATTCGTAGCAAAACCATTAATTTTGTCCGTCATCATGACAAAACCGAGGCCAACGAAATAGCAGAGTCCTTCGCATGTCAAGCATTTAAATGAGTACATAAATCCCCAGTGAAATTAGAGAGAGAACTGAAGCATACCGTCTTCCATCTAATTGGGGAATATGATAAAAAGATATGTCGACAGTGTCAAAAATTACAGCTCAAATTGCAAATGGATTAGTAGAGCTTCAACCTTAGTGTATGTTGACAGAAGCACACACGTTTCGTTTTCGACCAGGCACAGCTGGACGATGCGGTGGTGTGTGCCGAAATTCAAAACAGTACGTGATCCAGTCATCTGGTAGATGGTCCTGAATATTAAGGACTTGTGGGAATGCGATAAAATGGGTTTTGGGTTTTAGATACAAATTTGAGAATTCAATCTGTTGAAGGATTTTAAATACATATTAGGAAAATTATCTCTTCATCATTAATCATTATCAACGATGTCCACGTGGTGTGAGACAATTTCTAATTTCTACGCTCAACACTCTCCCTAAAATCCATTGAGTATTTATCATGTGCCTTGGTGATATAACTGGTCATTAATTTTACTAATACATATTCGAAATTTGCGGTCACTTAAACCACATATCGATAATTTCCTTCCGAAGGTAAGGCCTCCGTGCATATCCCTTTCAACCCAAAGCTCTAAATTACTGACATCAATGCACTAAGTGATTCATTGATTTCCTACAGGCGCCTTCCGTAAACCACTAAGAAGCTCTTAGAATACCACGTGGGGTGCTGAAAGTCATATGGGGGCCGATATGGAAAACTAGCGAACGACAAGAATTACGTAACCTTGAAACCAAGCAGACTATATCACTCTCTGTGGTCTTTCGTGATTTATAAAGTCAACTGGAAATTATCATGTGAACAGGACTTAATGTCAAAATCGACAGAAAAGCCAAAAGGACGAGCAAGCAGGCATCGATATACGAGTATGTGTTTACTCGTAATATGCACTTCATCAAGACGGATATGTCGAAGACAGTATGATTGATTACTTTCATTACTCAGTGGAGATTTGAACGGAAATTACATTATATGGGAACGAAAATACGAATGCGATGGTAAACGCGAGGCGTTTCGAGCACGAAAGGATGAGTGGTTGGTAAATGGTATTGATGATTGACGAGTAGACGAGAGTCAATCATGTTGAAGGTGAAACGTAAATTATGACAAATTGGATCGTATGTGTAGGCTTGATGAAATTGGAAATTAGCGTGTATCGATGTTAGCTTCCGGAAATGGTTCATTATTTAATTTGTAAAGTGGATGCGACGAGGGATCTCAGGATATAAATTGATTACACTTGTTGCGGTTGTGTCTGCCAGCTTAAGACTTGAGACTGTGCTAAATTAACACTAAATATAACACATAGTTTTTCACAAAAAAATCAGTAGAGTGTAGAGTGTACGCCCTCATAACCGGACACCATCGGGACCATCAATTTTGTCCGGTTATAGGAAGCGCCCGCTTCAGAGAACGCCAACATTTCTTTTTAGGCAAATTTCCAAATTTTGTTTAGATCAAGTAACCAAAACTGGACCGGTACCAAAATTTAAAAATTTTAATCGTACACTGATCCAGGAGTTGGCAGTCACTGATTGAATTAGGGGCAAAAACGCTACCAAAACCCAACAAACCGCCGGGCAAACAAACTTCATATCGTCCATGTGCTGGAACGAATAGTTTTTAGCAGACTAGCTGCTGTCGTAGAGGAAAAGGGAGGCCTGTCGGACCGTCAGTTTGGTTTTCGGAGAGCGCCCTCCACGGCCGGTGAGATGATTACACTAACAGACCTAGGGAAACAGGCGCTGGGTGATGAAAAATGCTGCGCGGATGATTCTGGACGTCAAGAATGCTTTAAATTCGGCAAACTGGAAATGCATTCATTTGTGTTTTCGGAGGATAGGTGTGCCTGACTATTTGGAGCGACTAATACAAAACTACCTTTCGTATAGAATTCTGCAGTACAAAGGACCAAGAGAGTACAATGTAACAGCAAACCTTCCACAAGGATCCGCATTTGGCCCTTTGCAGTGAAACATCATGTAGAACGACATATTGGATTTATCAGTACCTAAGAAGTAACGATAGTCGCGTTGTCTGGTCGCGTTGGCCAATTATCTGGCATACGCGGAATGGTATGCCACCGAGGCAATCATAAGTGTGAAGTTGTGGTTGGAAAAAGTAGAACTGGAGCTAACTGAGCAAAAAACGGTAGCCATTCTCGTCAGAAATCGCAGAAGAAGGAACACTCTGAGGATCAGAGTCGGAAGTATCATCATTAGTTCAAAGCCAACAATTACTTGTAGGTTCCTGTGGGTGGGTGGTACTACGGCTTTGGCAAATATGATGCCAAATGTGGGGGGGGGGGGCACGACCGAGTAGGCGGCTATTGTCTAGAGTGTCCCCTCTATTCTTCTGAACGCGTCACCAGTTTGGATCGACGCGCCATGCTTGCAACAGTCGAAGAATCAGCTCTGTTTACTGAAAGATTGCGTTGAGAAGGTGCTGTGAATACCGAACAACATCTGATGAGGCTGCTAACGTTGTTGCGGGTATAATATCCATAGCCATTCTAGCAGATGAAATGGACCACCGCACGCAAAAAAAAAATTGAAAGGAGCGAGTCCCTGAGGAAATGGTAACAGCGGTCGGATAAAACCCCAAGAAAAGCTGGACACAGAGACTCATCCCGCAAATGTGGCTGAACCGTAAGCACGGAGAAGTAAATCACTTCTAATCCAACAGGACATGGTGGATATAGGAAGTACCTACACAGTTTCAAGTTGGACGATTCGCCCTGTCCGAGGTGCCCAGGAATAGCGGAGGCGAAGGAATCCATGTTCCGGTTGCTCCTCCTCCACTATTCCTGAACTGTATTCTTTCAATGACCAGGGTTTAGAGGAAAGCGCGAAGCATTAGAGGTAGTGGGGTGCGAAGGAGATTTGGGGTCAAGATTTAATACGGCGCCCCATATACAGGTTGCCCCGCGTTGAATGAGCAATACTGGTAGGGTGGATAGCACAATAAGATTAAAAGAATTGGAACGCCTTTAACCGTTACGTAGTTATCGCTCTTTTTGTGATTGCCATCAAAATGCTTGACTTGCCAAATATCGCGGGATACTATGGGTTCGCTATAAACAGCGTTTTTCAAATTATCCTATAACTAAAAATTTAAAGGCGTCAGGTCATGACATCTCGGAGGCCATGTAACTGGCCCATATCGGCCAATCCACATTTGGGGGAATTCTTGATCGAAAAAAAATCTTAATTAAGCCGCGTTCACATTGAGCAGCAAAAGTCGGGCGACAAAAATCGAATAAGGTTCTGAGGTGAATTTTCGGGGTTGTTTGCGATCCAGATGGTTGGCGCATCCGTTACAACCATGAGTTGTATGAACTGCACGATGAGCTGGAAGTTTCGAAAATCATCAAACTAAAACGATAGGCAGGGCATGTACAACGACTGAACGATGATCGCAGGCCAAAGAGAGTAATGAACGGACGACGAGTCGACGGAGCGAGTCTGCGAGGACGACCGAGAGCTCGTTGGGAGAGCTCAGTATATGCGAACGCAGGGTAAGAACTGGGCTTCCAAGATTGGAGGATGCGGTCACGTGACCGAGATAATTGGAGGACAATGATCCAGGCGACCAAGGTTCGACGTCGGGCTGTCGCTCCACATTGATGATGTTTACGCGACTCAGGTAAAAATTACGCGATCGCGTATACGCGTCCCGTGTATCAGAAGCTTTAAGATACGAGTGATTTTTTTCTACAACTTTCCCTTTAATAAATGCCATCGCATGTCATTGCTTCAAAGCCAAAATCAAAGCATAAGTTAAAAGAAAGTACTCGTACGTATAGCGCCAATTAGATGAATAGAAACCACCCCCGTGCTGAATATGAATGTGTGGGCAGTCACGATAATGTACCGGAAAAGAGATGTTGGCGTCGGCCTACGAAATGAACCCGTTCAAGGTTTTTATTGAATTTCTCAATTTCATGTACATATATACATATATATTCACAAAACATTAAGCCTAATATTGTTTTGGCCCATTCAACAATTTTCAACGAATTTCGTTCATAAATTGCATTTCTCCTACTCCTCGTCATCCTCGTCGTCCTTGCGGACACGAACAGATTCGAATATACGTACTTACAATAGCCGCGTTTCTTTGGTCCAGCGCAGAGCAGAAGAAAGTAGAACAGCAAAGAAACGATAGAGAACTCATCCGGAACAAGAAGTATCAAAAGCGCGAACCGTGAAATTAGCTGTTCCCAATAGGTCAACAAGCAATAAAAAATTTGAGAGCAAACTGAAAGTCCGGAATATTTTGAATGAAAATATATTTTGGCAAATTTAACTGCGCATGTGTGCACTATTTATTGTAATCACAAAAATAAATATAAGTATTGATGCGGAAATTGGCATAATGCCACACCCGTGCCATCTAATTTTTCAACATACGAGTATTACCAGAACAAATATTCCTTCTCCAGAACACCACCCACAAAAATCAGATCCGAAAAATATATATAACGGCCAGTGAAGTAGCTAGGGGAGGAGTCCAGGGGGTCCGGACCTCTTCCGAAATATTTTAGATTTGAATCGAAATACGATTATATAGATAGGCCTGGCTCTACGATATGCGCAGACTCGGCATTTGAATAGGGTTTCGGGGAAACAGCTGTAATATGTATCCTGATTATTAAATAAAACCAATCGTTACATTTTGAAAATCATATGGTATCATATATTCTAAAATAATAACTTTTTTTGTCTTGTGATTAACTAAACCGCACCGCCTATTACTCGTAGACTGCCACTTTCAGATTCAATAATTGTATCAAATCACACTGACACTACATTTGGTGCATATTATCTTGGAAATTTTTAGACCAATTTTCCACTATTTTCAGTTGTAATTTTTTACTGACATTGGATCAAAAAACCCTTAATGTAGCCTTAACGTGATAAGGCCACGTTAAAATGAAGCCTAAAAATGTTTCGGGTCTTGTGATTCGTATCTATTCGAATGCCCAACTCGGTTTCATTGGTCAGATAAAATCACGCTCACCCCACATTGGGCGCCGAATATTTTTGGACCTTTTGACTATTTTCGGAATGTATTCTGTATTATCTCTGACATGAAAAACAGGCATGAGATGGCTTGTACTAGTTCGTCTTAATCCTTTATGGGGCCTAACCCGTCAACTACTCTATCAGCCACATGTGCCGATTAAATGTAGATAGATTCACCTATCATACTTTGATTGTGCTTTTATAAAAATGTGGAATACGTATAGACGGATTTTATTCAAACATTTTTTTTAATTGATAGAATTAATATTATTAAGATATATGTAGTTTAAAATACATGATAATTTCAGAATCATATTTTAGAATCAAATCACTTTCAAGGAATTTGTTGGTTTCGTAAAATGGGGAAGACCCGAAGTGAATACAATACAAAGAAGAGCACAATAAGTTTAACCATGATTTGATTTTGATTTTTTGTAAGAACCTAATGTTCAAAACGGAATTGATTATGTTGTTTTCCTGAATATTCAGGTAAGCCCATTCTTGGGAAAGAGTGAGAGAGAGGAGGCTACATCGAGATACAGCCGCTTGCTTGGATTGAGCCTTCCTCCGTTTGCGGCCAAGACGCCAAACACCCCCGAATCAAGTTCATAACTGGCTACAGCTCAATTTGTTAGTGTAATACGGGTAAATGTTCCAGAACAATGAACAAGGAAACGTGCCTAATGTGAATCACCTATTTTCCATTGTAATGTGCTCAGATGTTTTTCTTTTGTTCGCTTTTGTTAAAAAAGTTTATGAAAGCAGAAAAGCCAAACGAAAAGTAGGTATGTATAATAGAGAAAATGAACCCGGAATGCTTCGCCCGCAATACGAGGGTTTTGTAGTGTCGGATGCCAATAGTAGATGACCTTGCCTACTCGATTCGTACCTATACATGAGGCCGCTAGGTGTATTTTCGGTATGAATACGAGTAGTGTTAAAATGCCCAATTTTAAATGGATGTATTTGTAGCTTCATTCGATTTATTTAAATCAGATTAATTTTCGAACAAAGCTAATGACCGGCCTTTGATCCAGCTCTCGTATGGGATCACAACTGGGTCAGAGTTGAAAGTGAGGAGGTATCAGAGTTCCATTATTTTGCAGTTTCTATGCTAGTGAAATGCCACTGTCCTTTGAAGGTTTTACTGGGTAAGTAGTCGCACACTGACGATGAGTCCCATGTCGCTGCCGTACAATCGACATTTCCCCCCAACTATAATTTAAAAAAAAAGGCTGGCAGATGTGGTCATGAGTCCCCGAAGAACTTCAGGCCTATCAGCCACACCTATTTCTTAATGAAGGCACTGGAACGCATCTTAGGTAGCCATATTCGGCAGGCTTTGGTGAAAGCACCAATTTCGAAAGGTCAGCATGAATATCACAAAGGAAAATCAACGGAGACGGTTCTCCATGAGTTAGTACGTACGTGCGATTAATAACATCCGAGCAGATATAATTCAGGACACTCTCACCGAGGTTGGGGTGGAGGCTTTGCAGAGTTTTAGTAACTGGATAATAGCCATGCTAAAAGCAGGATAATTCAATCGGAACTAGGAGGATGTCGAACAACCAAATACGTGCGCAGGCAAACCCCCCAAGGCTCATCTAGAATACTATAGATAATAGCGATGAATGGACTCCTAAGAAAACTGGATGCATCAGGAGCCAAGGTAATCGCATACGCGGACGTAGTAATTCAGATTTCGGGAAAGCTTCTACCCGTAATGAGCGAAATCATGAGTGGAGCCTTGAGCATTGTGAACACTTGGACTGCAGAGTACGGACTTCGCGTAAACCCAAGTAAAACCGAGCTGATCCTCTTTACCACAAGGACCAAAATACCGGAGTTCCAACATAATAAACAGGCCCTAAGAGACATATTGCCAACAGATTATATCGTCACCGAAGTAAACTTTAAGAGGCACCTCGAAATTAGGTTCCCAACGAGAGTGGAATGGAACTAGGGCGAGGTGGCCGGGAAGTACGACTGTAAAATATATACTGATGCCTCTAAAATGGATTGTGGAGTCAGTGCCTGGATCTTTCTCAGGATCTCAAAGCATCAATGTCCTAACGCTTCACAGATAATGCAAGTGCATTTCTAGTGAAGTGCTGGCAATAAGGAAGCCGTAAAGGATGCTGAAGTGCGGTAAGGAAACCACTAGGAGCGTCGCCATTCTCACAGATAGCTAGCTCGCGACTAAGGCTTTGGAATCAATGAGAATCTCCTCGAAATTAGATAAACAATGCCGCAGGAAGCTGGTTGTGCTGGCCGAACTCTTCATAGTTTCTTTTCTATGGGTTCCAGGCCATAAGAATATTGAGGGGAATGACAGGATCGATCAATTGGCGAAACAGGGCTCCGCACTACACAATTCCTACGCGGTGACTGGACACACACCGATAAGTGCGGTAAAGAAACAGATTCATATACCTATACATTTCGCGACATGGGCTAGTGAAATATGGGGCGCACTGACAACGTGTGCCACGTCTAGGAAACTATGGTCATCGTACTGCGCACGTAATACAAATTCCCTTCTGACGGTTTCGATGGGACATTGACCAGCGGGATATTGGGTATAGGTACCTTACAACATGTTCTACTGGAGCTGCAGGAAGCAGGAGGGAAAGGTAACTCTGATCAATTTGTTGTGCAAATGCCCGGCTCTTGCAAGAATAAGGCATCAAGGATTGGGCAGTACTTTCTTTCGAAATATATCCGACATCTCCACGAAGGGTATCGGGGAGATAATACGACTTCAATAACAACGGTTTATTCTTCTTATGAGGCGTGTGGCATAAAAAAAAACACTTAGCGCTACTTGTGTTTTTCTACCGAGTAGTATAAGTAGCTACTCTAACCAACCAATCATTCCACACGAAACAAATTTTTTTTATTATACCTTGATTTCCTTTCTATGGGGGCCCTCTCTTAAAATTGGCCTATTACGACGCATGCCTTTCTTTAGCAAATTATAACATTTCTACTCATTCTTATCAAATTTCAAGCATGTAGCTTTAGTCGTTAATGAGTTATTTCATGACAGACGGCCCGAAAGACGGCCGGACATTTGACCTATTTTATAAGGGGTTTGTTTGTTTACTACAAAACCCTAAAAAGAAAATCTCATTTCTGACGAAAAATTCGACATTGATTTGTGGGTGTTTTTTTGAAAGGAAGAAGAACTCTTAACGCCTACATTGTACTACCCATTACAATTGGATAATGAGGTTCGATGGGAATAAAGCTATATGCACACAATTGTCTATCTATCAATTACGATCCATGGAATCGTGGCGTTATTGTACTTTTGTTCTCAATAGAGATCTGAAGGAAATTGAGTTATATTATGTTAATATTATGTACATACAATAAAGTCCAGATGGTTACTCGTTTATTTCAGGACATTACAGCTTTTTTTTTACATATTGCAACAATTTTCTCTTTTGACTTTTTTTATTTGATTTCTTTTATGGCTGAATTTTTCTGAGCTCCACGAATAATAAATTTATGGTTGAAGATGTCTGTTACTGTCGACCTCTTCTCAAATTATAAATTCCCGGGAATTTTCTTCATTTTCTTTATGCTTTATTTCTTGTACTTATAGGCATACATGCATTATTGTACTCTTATTTTCATGTCGCTGAATGAGCAAATGCTTGACACAATAATGTATGTGATTTGATATGAACATACACGTTATGTCGACAATGATATGCAAATGTAACCTAATCTTATGTCTTCTACGGAATTTATGATTTCATCTAATCATCTTAAAAGGATACGGGATAAATGTTTTGCTGACCTTATAAAATATTCAGTTGTATCTGAACTTACCTTGGCGGTAGCTGCATCCGGACATATAACATGCTGATATATGATATTTATATAATCTGTTCCTGAACATATAGTTAACGATCGATCATCTATTGCTTGTAAATCGTTCCCATGTTTTTTTGTTATCTTATCTACAAGTTTTTGTTCCTGTAATGAAGATGGAAAATAAATTGATGATATTATTGGTATAGTACGTTTGTTGGCTAATTTTTTTATGATAATCTGTGACATTTATTAAGATATGTACAATTCTGAATCATAATCAAATTGATTGATGGTGTTGTGTCACATTAGCTCATGTAATGTAAAACATAAAACTAAGTACAATTGCATGTTTGATTAACATAGACAAATAGTCCAGTCAAAATAGAGTTTCTAAGCGCCCCTTTTGTCTTTGTTGTTTTTCGCTCCATTATTGACGTCGCAGGGGAAAAGTCATTGTGAGAACGCCACTTTTGTCCTGGTTGTTTTACTTGGCACTATTATCGTTGACAATAAGTGCGTTCTAGGAAAAAGTTTAGCGTTTCAAGCTAGGTTAGATTAGGTCCGGGGGCTGCCGTAACATGTCACAGCACCACATGTGAGTCCGTTGTGGTGCCGCCAGAATCTCCATACCTCCCTCTAAAATCTAAGTGTTAATCCAACCGGTAAAACGATTGAGCTGAGTCGCGCTAGCGTTGTTGAGGTCCGTCAAGTCGTAGAAAAGCGAAGAACCAAGAAATCTCCTCCTCCTGACCGCCAAAGCTCTGCAGTGATACGAAAGGTGAATAACGCTTTCCTCCTCATCCACATCTTCACAGCTTCTACAGTAGACATGGTGAGGAAGACGGAGCCTTCTCGTGAGCTCCCCAATGAGGCAGTGACTTGTGATGGCCCCCACCACCCTGGCGATGTGTAATCTACTTAATGGCACCAGTACAGCCGAGGGGCTAGCCATTACATAAAACTCCCATCTCTAATTCTTCATTTGTCTTGTAGCCCTCTGCATAAATTTCTATTGAATTAGTTAACAGAAGCGCACTGTCTTTTCACTGACAGCCTGATTTTAGCAGAATGACAAAGTGCTTGTGAATCTTTTTGTTTTGGTGGAGGTGTACTTAGTCGTTGCGGGGATTTTTGGGTTGTTCAACAGCGTGACCAGAGCCTTAACTAAACGACTGACCAGGGTCATGGAGTCGAATGATCGTATTTGCCAAGAATTAGAAGGTTAAACAGCAAGTTCGAAGTAGTTGTCCTAAGACTGTCACAAAAAGTAGCACTGGCTAATCTTTGTACTTTGCCCTGGGTGATTGGCATGTGCTGGCAGCTACGATTAGTCTATGTAGCAGTCCATACCAAAAACTACATATCAATTTCACTTTATCAACAAAAACTGAACTTGTCCCATGCAGCTGAAGAGTCTCGACTGGAAATTTCTTTACTTCGGAAGAGAAAAAGCTGTGTTTTGCTCGAGTTAACCTCTACCTCATTTATCAGACCAAATGGTTTATTCTGAGAGTGCATTCTGCAACTAAAGGCCGCCACAGATGATCCGGAATTCCTCTCCGGAAAAGCTGATCAGCCCTGGCCCTGAGGAGTCCGAACCGTGTATGTCGTTCAGGCGGTCTGTTCTGTCAGCCGGATGCAAAATCAAAAATCGATCCGAAAAAACAGATAAAGGCTGGCTTTCACCACAGACGATCCGGATTTCATCTCCAGAGAAACTGATTAGGCCTGGCTTTGAGGAATTCCGAAGCGTTCATGTAGAATGGGCCGCTTTAGTCTGTCTGTTCAGTTGGCCGGATGCACAATCGAAAATCGATCAGGAATAACTGACCGGATTGCAGCAGTTGGAGCAGTTTATTTCAATGTACCAAATTTTGCCAAACTAGTCACAAAATTTCAACTTTGACAGCAGGTTTATGTGAAAAAACTGTGCCCTGTTTTGTAATCACACTTTGAACCAAAGTTTACGAATTTTTTTTAAAGCATTTACGTGTCATAATGAAACCAACTACAGCCAAAAGTTCGTCTGCATCTCCCATTTTTTAGTAAACCTTACCTTTCAGTATTCTGAATATGCGAGGAAATGATCGATTTTCGAATTTTGAATAGCAGGTTCATTCACCAGAACCGTCCAATTTCTACATACACGGTCCGGAACTCCTCAATGCCAGGCCTGATCAGATTTTTGGAGAGGAATTCCGGGACGTCTGTGGCAATGGCCAAGTTTTTCAAGATAAATTTTTGATTTTGCTTCCGGCCGATTGAAGGATGCCTGAACCGTCCAATTTCTACATACGCGACCCGGAATTCCTCAAGGCCAGGCCTGATCAATTTTTCCGTAGAGTAGTTCCGGATCGCCTATGGCGGGCTTAAGAACACCAGGAAATTAATTAGTCATGGCAATAGCAATGTCATACGCATAAGCACCCCACCTGCTGCTCGATGCTCTCAAGTTTTAAAATAGTCTATTGACAAATACGTTTCACAGAAAAGGAGAGAACATTCCATCCTTCGGAATTTCTTTCCTGACAAGTCCTCCTTCAAACGATGCTCCCAGACTTCTGTAGCAACACCAGAACCATGAGCTTCATTAATGAAAGCCCAAGAGGAACGCATAGCGCAAAGAAATCCACACTTGAATTCGCTGTAATCATTTTCGAGTATTTCTTCGAATATTCGCAGAGCAATTTCTATATACCAAACATTTTGGAGGTGGCCCGAGCCCCCATGGCCCCCTCTGGATCCGCCACTGTTTCACCTTAAAGTACGTACGACAGCCTTGGCTGATGTTATAATAGTAATAAATTGTTTTGAATGAGAAATGTAAGATAATTTATTTTTTTTAAGTTTCCTGTTTTATGTTTGTTTATAATAAGTGCTCGAAATGACCACCTTCCATCCTTAAACAATTTCATGATATGTATGGAACACTACGTATAGATAACATCGTTTATTTTCTCAAACTTGAGATACGAGTAAAAAAAAAATTAAAAATAAATAATTCATTATTAAAATCGGCCAAGTCTGTTGTGCGTAAAAAATTAAGTACTTTAGGCGAAATTCAGATTAGCGACAAGCAGTCGCAACGACTCAGCATCTACATGTTGGGATAGGTACACGGGATCAAACGGGCGGATTCACATTCAGTTGCTTCGATTGCGACACGATCGACTCGGTCTGCAGGTAGAATTTAATCAACTATTGAAAATCTAGCAAGTACGATATAAAGATCCACAGCAAATACATGTTCTCAATTTTCACTTATCGTTTAGTATGAAAATCATTTGAAATTGCATATCTTTTCATTAAACTAAAACGTTACTGAAATATTTCAATATTCGACAATACTCAATTCGATTTTGTTTGCCTTGAGGAAGCAATAAGACGGGATTATGCTTTTTTAAAAACGAGAACCCTCTTAACTGTCAATAAATTCAATTCAGTTCGATTCTTCGTAAACTGAATCGCAGAATGGAGGACATGAAGCTATTAGCATTGTCTGTAGAACTCCAAAAAGTAAATGCACCTAGAGGATACGGAATTCGTGGATTATATAAGATGATGGCTCGTAGTCTTCAAAATTAAATGTCCTTAGGTAGAGGCCAGAACAATGGGAGGATGAATTTTGAACATTGATTGAATATTTGACCTTTACATTGTCCTTTTTATGGAGGACTAGTATATTTGTTCCTTATTCGCTGTTTGAATCTGCTTGATCATTTTATTTCTTAATTTCGGGACACTTTTGTTTTCGGTGTTATAGAAAGAAGTGAAGAATAAAGTGGAGTGGGTCATTGCGAATCTAGTTTCTAGCTGGTTATTTTTGTGTGGTAGTGGATAGCGAGGTTGATTCATTTTGACTAGACTCGCAACGACCCACTCCACCTTATTCTAAAGGAAATTATGTTGCAAACATAAAAAAAAATATGAAGATTCGCTGACGAAAAGCCAAGGCCTATAGGTGGATTAAATATGTTAAATGCCTTGACCCCTCCAGGGGCATAGGTGCCTCAACATTTCTTGCATAGCTATGTCTGGGGGACGATTCGATGGCACCCAACATTCGGATGGTGCAGTTGCTAGCATGCACCGCCTATACGAGCTGTTTTTATTGACAAGCTTGGAATGCTGTGGCAGTTCTAGGTTAGGTTAGGTTAGGTAGGGTGGCAGCCTAACGACTCCGCACAGACCGCTGGGGTCTATAGCGATACCACATATTTCAGGTACTAATCCCGTATCGTTGCTACTTTCTCAATTGCCCTAACCCCTTGTTTCATGTGGCCCAGTTGACGTTTGCCAGCATGCACCTCCTGCACATCCATGGCCACGAACGTCGTCGTGGACGAGACTCGAACCCGAAACGCCGGTCGTCGAACATGATACGGATGCCTCAACACACTGCGCTATCGGTCGCCCCAAAGCTATGACTGACACTCACACTCAATTCATTCAAAAAACACTATCTTCAAGCCAATAAGAAAAGTCGTCATTTTTCTCACACTTGTCACTTTTAGGTTCTTCACAACACAATAAGGACCATTCACATCTTCTAGAATGATGACTTTCATTACCAAAAGTCTCTTAGCAAGAGGCAAACGTTCAAAAGGATCAGAGAGTTCATTTTTCATAGTTGAATTATTGAGTAGCCTACATGTTCATATCCTTCTAGAAAAGCATCTTACAAAAACCGCCCGGTCGGATACACAGCAAAAAACTTATGGTTGATTAAATTTTTTTTTTCTGAACAACGTTGTTGCACGCTCCTGTCGGCTATAATTATACATGAAGGTTATATGTAGTAGCTGTATCAAAATGCTTCACAGTTCGCTAGTTTTTCAAACGAAAAAAAAACGTTCTATTATTTTACTTTTTTTTTAGCGCCGCTTACTTATCTATATATGCCGCCGTATCTGCTTCACATCGTTAATCTAGCTTTTATCCATTTTTAGCCAAACCAGGACAACGGAAAAAAAGGCGGATCGTTTATAGCCTGATGCGTTGGGAACATTAAAGGGTATACACCTCCTTCTGGCAGCCGTTGAACAGAAATTCCTATTACAAAAGATTGATGACGTTCGAGAACGACGATTCCACATCAATGGAAAATAGTCATACAAGTAGAAGAACATACACAATCCATATGCCCATACATACTCGTAGTATGGTGTTTAGGGTTTTAGCGGCCATTTTTTGCAATATGAGCTTCTGAAATATTAAGGAAAAAAAATATATAAACTAATGGACGGACCAAACTATAGTCATCACTCACCGGGGTAATGACGCTGCCATAATGAGGGGGAATTGAAAAGGATGTTCATAGTTGATGGGTACGATTCGGGAGCATTGAACTTGATTTTTTTTTGTCTGACGATAGTTGTGTTCAACAGCTGCTGATATCATATATATTGTACATATCGATATTACAGGAAAATAGATGGACTCATGAATAATTTAAAGCTCGACACACACGACAAGCATTTTGGTTGCGAGCATGCATCGCGAACAGAACAGTGGAAATGAGGAGATTCCCTTTTCATCACGCTCTATTGATTTTGACGTGGTTCGATGATGGTCGCGAACCATTTGGACGCACTCGGTGGCGATTTATAAAATGGAGGTTCGATCCTCGGCACGAATAAAAAAAACTGCCAGTAGACTGTACTAATAGAAGGCCCAGTGCTCTCCGAGCTTGTGAGTACAAAGACGGCGCCGATTGGAGGTGCACGCTACCAATTGCACGTCCGAAAAAGAAGATATGCTACCGATACGTCAACAAGGCGACCGGTAGCGCAGTGTGTTGAGGCATCAGTCTCATGTTTGACTACCGGCGTTTCGGGTTCGAATCCCGTCCACGACGACGTTCGTGGCCATGGATGTGCAGGAGGTGCATGCTGGCAACTGCATTCTCCGAAACAAGTTTATGCCAAGAAACGTCAACTGGGCCACATGAAACAGCTGACGCGCTATGTGCCACCGGAGTGACTCGTTCATCAGTAACGACCAGAGGCTGCCAACCCCTTCAACCCCAGCAGGGTTGCTATAACAACAACAACTACAAGGAGAGACTGGGAGAGTATTGAAGCCGTCGACGGTGGCGTTCTGATTTATACGGATGGTTCAAAGCCTGACACCAGAATAGGCTCAGGCGTCTACTCGGCGGATATGGGTCTGAGCCACTGGTTCAGACTGGCGAAGCATTCAACCGTATTCTAGTAGTCCATTCAAGGAACTTCAGCGAGGATGACGACTGTTTGTGGGGACAGTAGGACGGCCATTCTGACTCTAGTGTCCTACTGATGCTTTTCGAGAACTGTAAACGTATGCAGAGAGGCTAAACATACTCCTTCAAGGATTATGTAGGTGCTCGGCCACAGTGGTGTCGTAGGCAACGAGAAAGCTAATGAACTGGCAAGGAGAGGTTCGGGAATCGTATCTATGCCATGGTCACTTGCGGAGATCAGAAACGAAATAGATGGAGCCATATGGATTAAACTACAATCCGATTGGACAAACAGAACGGATTGCAGGGTACCCAGGCCCTTGTGGTTTTCGTTTGATCTGAGCAAGAGCAGGATATTGCTCAAACTCAAAGAAATAGGCTTAGACCCAAGTAGCACAAATGAATTTGTCACTTAAATAGTCATAATACCATTCTTTAAACGTTTGCCAAACAGTAAACATACCATTTTGCCTGGTTTATAACCCCTTGTGTAGTCCGGATGGCGCAACGGTTAGCACGGTCGCCTTCTACGCACTGGGCCCCGGTTCCAGTTCTACTGAATGCGGTAGTTTTCGATTAAAAAAGGGGATTTAAGTGTCGGACTATGAGCCCACTCAGCTGTTAAATGAGTACCCATTTATGGGGTAAATAATTCGGTTGAGCGTGTTGTTGATCACACACCTCTGCACAAGACATACCGTCACCATCTAGAAAATGAGATTATGCTAACTCATCTCGAGGCCATGGTTTAAAATTGGACTGTTGCGCCAGTTATTTATTTTATTTTTATTTATAACCCCTTGTGAAGAATAGCCCGTCCAGCTGGGAAAGGCTGTGGCATTATTCTTATGCCCCACACCACAGGGACAGAGAACTATCATTGGCAGTATTTTGTGACAGTCGGTATACGAGTAGGCCAAGTTTGCTCCTCGACATTGAAAAGAGACCTGAGATTTAAGTACAATAGTTTGATTATCGGCAAATCAATAGGGACTTGCTTCTGGTCTTGGTCACATCATGATATTGAACGCAAACTGGAGCACTTGTATTTGTTGTTGTGGCCCCCCTTAAGGAAAAATGATGAAATTCCTTTTTAGCTTAAAAAATTCTCCATGTCTTTCTGGTCATGTTGGTAAAAAATGGTGAAAATATCACAATTATAAATGGACGAAAAAAATATTTTCTTGAACAATTCAGTAACAACAAACAACGAATGGCCTTCTAACAGACCTGAATTGTACTAGTGGCTCTAATATTGAACATATTCATAAAATATTTTTTTATAGGTACTTCTACAAAATAATTCGGGACTTAGGTAACTACCTATATATATAAGGTTACTTTATACAAGCACCTATCATATACAATTTATAGGTAGTACCTAAAACGATAACCCAAGTATCGATTTTAGACTGAAATATGTCATGGAACCTCATCCGTCTGAAAAAGTGCTCTCCTGAAAACCCGCGTTTTTTCCTCTTCAATGTACCTTTTCTTCTCATCTATCAATTCTACGAGGCTCAAATTTTTCTGAACCGTTTTTGAATAGTATCTGAAGGTTTTAACGTTTTATATTTATAAAAATCCTATTAAGAAAATCGGGAAGGAAATTTCAAAGTATTGTTAAAAAGGGGTAAATTTTCCAACGCCAATAATTTCACGTCAAACATTTAAAAAAAAAAGTAGATCTGAATAAATAAAACGATAAAATGTTCGGTATTCTTTCCTTTATACTATACATAGAAAAAAGAGAAATTGAAAAAGCTTTAGTAGTGTTTGTATAAAGGTACATTAACTAGATGAATCTTGGTTAGGAAAAAATGAGGCACTGAATGGTTGTAATTTCGTTAATGCTTGCTCAAATTTAATAAATTCATAGATTGTTTACAAGAAAAAACTTATACAAATCAAACAAAAAAACGTTCATTGAAATAGCCTCAATGTTTCCGGAGTTATGATGTAACAAAAAATTAAAAAAAATACACGATTTTTCGACTGAGACCCACCTGCATGGGAAGAATTTCGAATTGCATTGTGCTTCAAATGAATGTTACGAGTTATATTTTGATATGCAGGTAGTCAGACCTCAAAAACAGCAGAATCATATCAAGTCAATTTCTTATGAAAGACATTTTTTCCTTTCTAAATATACATATCCCTAGTCTACTTTCGCTACAAAAGTACTGCTTGTCAAAACATATTACAAACACTTCACTTCCGCATAAAAATGAAAAACAGAACACTCAAAAGTTAGATATATTCAAATTTACTCGTACACTGGAATCCCGAACTCATTTCAAGTGTACTAGAGCACTCTGAATATCAATCAAGTTTTTACCCTAATTCTCTCCCTTTTTGTACAATACATGACTTCCCTCATTCATCCATGCGAAATTTGCATGATTGCACAAAAGGACATACGAGTATTGTAGGGAAGATGTTTCTGCATCTTTTTTTTCACTTGCACCACATTTCAGCAAAGATGGAAGCATATTCGCTCTATAAGTTGCAATTTTCTGTTAAACTTTGCTTCGGGGCGAAACCAGATAAGATATATGTTTCTGAATTATGTATCTATAAGGGACAGGATTCTACCATCGTCGCTCTATTATTCCACATTCCCTTCTGTTATTGCGCCAGTATGTGTCTTTCCTTTTTCCAAACATATCTATGAGTATATGTATTATGGTGTATGAGTATTTAGTGGCATGGAAAAATATGTCAAGAGGAACTTTTACAAGGCAATTCCCGGAAACTAACAACTGACTTTTCCCCGACGAAATATTAAAGTTTCAGAAGATTTTTGTGTTCGCCACACCACACATGAATATGAGCAATTAATACATTCGGAGAAGATCCTTTCATTTCAAATGAAAAAGTTAAAATTCGTAACTTTAATGAAAAAGTGAATGTAATAAAGGTATCTTTATAGAAGTTAAATTCATCTGCTTATTATCCAACTGAAAGAAACATTAACATAGTTACGTTCTTTACAAATTACATTATACACATTACATGATCTTGAGTAAGTTATACTACGGCCAACTTATCAGGCGTTAGTTTTAACATGGCCCCGAGAATGTTCGAATCGATATGATATGATGACAATATAGAGGGGCATCCTCATTCAAGGTTAGTTTCCATTCCCAATAAGCTTCGAGTGCTGCCTAAGGAGTCATTCTGGCCACCGGGAATTCTTCTTACAGATTTCACTCAGCGAAATTTTCAGAAAAAGTTCGGAATACGAGTAATCCATATTACGTGTACTTTATACTATCAGAAGGTAAGTGGTTTAAGGACTAAACTTCATGACTTCATTTTCCATTTTATCATCCAATCATGATTTTGTTATGTTTAACTCTCTCTAATTGCCTTGACTCCTCCAGGGGCATGGGCGCGTCAACATCTCCAGCATTTCTATGCCTTGTTGACGTTTCAATAGCATATCTACTTTTCAGAAGTGTAGTTGCTAGCATGCACCTCCTATCCGCGCCGTCTTTATACTGACAAGCTCGGAGCACTGTGAGAGTTCTATTAGTACTCACAGGCAGTTCTTGATCGCGCCGAGATTTGATCTCCGAGCTCTAAATTAGTATCGTAGAGCGGTGACCGAACGATCACGGCCACCGAGCGCGTGTTCTTCGATTATAAGTGGTCAGCTAAGGGAGGATTTCGAAATCTTTTGCTGTGATCGTACTTTTGATCTGATGAGAAAGTCTACTGGTGGTGGTTCGCTTATAGCTGTACGCAGCATTATCGAGTGATCTTTTGTATTTATTACTGACTCTCTTACATATGATTGTGTTACTGTAGTAATTCCTACATACAGTTCTTCTTCGCTTCTGCTTTCATGTGATTATGATCAATGTATGTAACTCTCTCTTACCTGTCTACAACAGTCTCTTCGCCTATTTTTACAATGAATTCACCATTAACATCCCCCATCCTGATTCTTCTATTGTAATCCAGTCATTAGGAGCTCAGAAGGGCTTCGGGGGAAACAAATTCTGGTGGAGATTTTTTTTCTTTATTTTTTTTTGTGTTTTTGGAGTGCTGAACACGAGTCCGGAACTTCCCACCAAAATTTCTTTACGGAACATGGTCAAAATCTCAAAAAAACCCTCTAATTTTTTTGATTTTTTGCTCTTTACTTGCACCCTAGCAAAACAAAAGTTTAGGGATAAATTGAAGAGCATAATTTTGCGTCAAATGATGCTACTAAACGTTAAGTTTGGTCCAGTGGTGTAGCCGCAATCGCTAGTCGAAAAACGTAGATTTTTCTCAACTTTGCGAAAAACCCAGTTATGGCCGAATTTGAACGTCTGTAAATTGAAAACGGCTACCAATACGTAAAAAACCAGCAAGTTGTCGAGCATAGAAATTTCCATTCAGAAAGTACCTATTCTTTTTAATTCGGTCAAAAGAAAATTCAGAAATTCGAAATAGCTAAAATCAGTTTTGGATAAAACACATTTTCGGACTTTTTTTTAGCTCATTCGACGCAGAATTGTATGCTCTTCAATTTATCCCCGAGTTTTTTTTGCTAGGATGCACGGTCCTCAAGTTATAAGCGAAAAAAAAAAAAGATCGAAATTTTCAAGTTTTTTTTAGATTTTGACCATGTTCCGCAAAGAAATTTTGGTGGGAAGATCCGAATTCATGTTTAGCAAACCAGAAAAACATAAAAAATGGAAGAAAAAATGCTTCCATCAGAATTTGTTTCCCCAAATCACCCAATGACTGATCAATTGTGACAGACGGCGATTTTAATCTTTTGGTCTTCATTTTTACTGTTTTGTTCTCTCTCGTCGTTCATAGAGTGCTACAACTTGTGGCAGTTCAATATTACTGACAATTTCATGAATAGTAAACTTGGACTGTTTTAAGGAATCTACCACTGTCATGTTTATCATCTTCCAGAGCTTATGTGGCCCATGTTCCATGTATTTAATCAATATCAGCCAGCTGAATCCTACTACAAACATTTGACCGAAATTTCAAGTCGATAGCTTTATTTTGTCGTAAGTTATCGCTTATTTTAAATTTCATTTGTAGGGGAGGTAGGGGATCCTTGGGTCGGATCTGGCCCATCTTTAATACCAACTAACTAAATCCTACTTCAAACATTTGACCAACATTTCAAGTCACTGGATTCATTCTATAAAAAGTTATCGCTTATTTGAAGTTTCATTTGTAGGGGAGGTAGGAGTTCCTTGGGTCGGATCTTGCCCATTTTCAACACCAACTGGACTCTACTATAAACATTTGACCAAAATTTCAAGCCTCTAGCTTCATTCTATCGAAAGTTATGGTAGTTCAAGGAATTTTTCATTTTTTGAAATTTGTAGGGGAGGTAGGCGTTTCTTTGGTCTGATTATAGCCATCTTACCAAAACTAAAGTAACTTCTCATCTGAAGGCTATATGCCAAAAATCAGGTGTCTACGTCAATTGGTTCAAGAGTTCTAGACAAAAAACATGAAAAGTAGGATAGCATGGGTCACTTTGTAAGAAAAGTACCGTTAGTTTCCAACTGCTCGATTTCAATTTCCCAGGAGAATACAAACTGACATTTTGGAGTCATCTACCAAAGCTAGAGCTTTTCACGTTTATCTAATCGTGAGTTACAGATACATTTAATTATTCTACATATGTAGGGGAGGTAGGCGTTCTCTTAGCCGGATCATGTCCATTTTCAATACCACCCAACTAGATCATACTACCAAAATTTGACCAATTCAATTTCAAATCTCTAGCTTCATTCTATCGGAAGTTATCGTGCAAACGGACAGACAGACGGACAGACAGATAGACATGACTCAATCGAATCAGGAGGTGACCCTGATTATTTATATATATTCATTGCTATACCTCCGGAGCATTCGTGCACTGACGTTTCATCCAGGGCAGCTCAGATCAAATTGTTAGTGTAATTGTGTGGTCTTAACTTGCTCTGCTACTTATGGCTGTTGAAAAACAACACGCCTATTATTATTATCCTTTGCTTTTTATTATTTGCAATGAAGTCTTTTGAATTTCTGTTTTTTTTTTATTATTATTATTGACCTTCTCTTTTTACTTATTGTCAATTTAGTTTTAGCTATTAATTTCTTTATAATTCTCTTCATTTCTTCTTTGAATTTTCTATTTTATGAATATTACTCCGTTATTGGGATCTATTCCTTTTCGGTAATTTTAAATAAATAAATATCACCTCATTGCGCACTGTAAAATGGTGTTAAGAAATGCAATTAACCACATTCTAGGGCACCTTTTTCTTGAAAAGATTATAATTAAAATCTGCCTGTTGAGTGCACGGGTATGTACTTCCTATTCCCGACAAGCAATGAGAATCCTTTACTGGTCAAATCATAAGAGCATAAAAAATCGTAATGAGGGATGACTCCCTTTTTCCCCATTTTCGTATCGATCCAAAAAAAAAGAAGTAAAAAAAGTATCCAGCCATAATGAGAACAAAATAAAAATCTGACACGACTCAGCACAAGTTTTATTTTTCTAACCCTCTTCATGCTTTTTCAGATAAAAATCCCTGAAGCCTAATATGACAAAAATAACCTTTAAAATGTACGAATAGCCATCCTTCGTAGTAAAAAATTGATAAAAGATGAAAATCGATTTTCCAAAGCTATATCGAAGGTTTACGCGAGCTGTTCGACGAAAATTTATATAGTCGTATTCTTTGGCCCGTTGTAACGAGAGTCAATATCCTTGGGCTTCGATAAATATCGAAGACAAGAGAAACGGAAATTACATTTCCTGGCAAAGTTGTCGTTTACGAGGTGTCACATTTCAATGTGCACGCTCTTAGATGTTGCATCTTATCTATGAAGAATGTCGCGATTTTGTTTGGGTTGAATGGCAGTTAGAATTTCATTCGGATCTTGGAAAGTTAATGCATTTCATGAAAGCAATACTAAATGCACAGGATATCATATTATTTCTTGACGATGAGGAGCTATTAAGAAATGATTGCAGAAATAAAAGTATAAAGATAGGTCCTAAAAAGGAGACGGTATGGAATGAGAATCTTGAGCCCGGAGTCTTCTAATTTCAAAGCTTCCGATGGTAAGGGCCAGAGTAAACACCGATCCTGTATTCTTATTAGAAATGCTATGACTGGCTTTCTACCTTTGGAGTTCATCGATAAGGGTTCCGCTGTATGTCCGGAACTTGGAAATAGGCGATACTGGCTTATCTCGGCTTTCATACCTTACAACCATGCCGGTACTCTGCCAACAGTTAACTTCAGAGAAGCTATATCCAACGCCAGCAGGTATTGTGTCGGAAGACACTCGGATCACTCCTTTTCTGACCATCGCTACCTTCAGCTTAGCGTTAAAGTTCCACCTATGCGAAAACCCATGATTCTAAATCGTAGAAGACCTGCTTAGAAGGTGTTGCCTGTTCTTCCTTGTCAGCCTGTTAATTGGTCGGTTCTTGATGACAGCAAATCTGTTTTACAGTAGAATGATGGGCAAAAGTAAACCTACTTGGTATAATGCTCTGCTCTTCACTTACAGGTACACTTGAAGGAAATCCTTTAACAGGGCCACTCCCCTCCTCTTGGGAGACACCCGCGCCACAACTATACCTGGATTCTGATTGAGTCTCCTATAAAAAGGACCTAAGTCTGTATGAAAGGAAGGAAGCTAAGCGTAGCTCGTGGAGACTTTTTTTTTGCGAGCGGATTGAGGAGTCCAGTAAAGCTTCTAGACTCCATAAAGTTCTTGCCTCCAGTCCATTGATACCACGCTGCTTAATGAAACAGGATGGCTCCAGCTCGGAAATTATTAGGCCGGCCGCATCTTGGACGTAGGCAAGGCAGCGCAGCGCGCACATGGCCTTGGTGTTGTGGTCCGTTGAAAATTGAGGACCTCTAGAATGGATGTTTTTTTTGTGGAGCAACCTGGACGTATGAAAAAGCCACTTGATTGAATATAAGACTGAATTTAACAGGCTTTCGATACTTCGAGAATGAAGAATTGAAAAATATCTTATATTCTTTGGATAAGATTCCAGCCACCCTCTCACCTTTCAAAATACAATAGTTCGCTATTCAAACTATTACCTTTCTTTTATCACGATCCTCGAATAAATTCAGCAGATCTGCTTCATTAAAAAAATCCCAAAAAAATATTTGCTACAATTCATCTCTTAAAGCAGCAGCTCTGAACTTTAACCCCAAAACACTTCTCTCTTCACCCTTCAAATATCCTTACTTTCACACATTCATACCAATGTCCATCTGTAGTCAGTGGGAGATAATTAGGAGATTTCCTTAATGGAACGTTCGAGTATGAATGTATCCTGAAACCAGATACTCGTACTATTAACTTATTTGAACTAGTAGGCTGGGTGTGGGCATCAAGAATAGGACTTTTGACCCAATTGCTCACTCTGAATTAATAGAGATATACATAAAAAAGAGCCGTCAAGTGAGTTAGAGCTGATGATGCCCTCCAGAATGAAGCAAATGAAAAGCGATATCGACAAAATATGGTTCACGTGCAATCGACTAAATAAAGTACATTTTTTTTTGTGAGTTTTCATTCTGCTCTCATTAAATTCAGGGTAGAATGAACCGAAATTCTTGATTACGAGAAGGTATATTCGGCACTGCGCGTGGATGTGGTTGAGATATTCAAGGTAACTTGCAATGGACAGTCATCTCTCGAGTTCAAAATATGGAGTGGATGATAACAGGAGATATTCAGCTATTTTAATGAGCAACTGCGACGACTGTTGCTCATTAAATTAAAATAGGTTAGGTAGGGATGAAAAAATCGTATCAGATTGTTTATGATTGACTTAATTTATGCGATCCTCTTATGAAGTTAAATATTTTTCAGGTTCTTCTTATATTTCATTAAAAAAAGAAAAGAGCTCCGATTTCCTATCGGCGACCGTAGCATAATTAAAGTTTCCAGGCCTTCAAAATAGATACCTTGTTCAGAATACGCAAAGCAAACGTTAGTATCAGCGCACAAGATTTGAAGTCAAAGGCCAAACCACTTCACTAGAATCATAATAACCCCCTAACAATCCGTGAAGATCGAGTCAAAAGTTTCTGAAGGTCATGGGTGGGTTTGAATGAACCCCTAAAACCTTCTCCTTGCTCACGGCACTGTACACAATAAGTCGTCAAGAGGCATGCGTCTGTTGAACGAGTAAACGTATTGCATAAGGTTGCCACTCACTATCGAACCGAACGGTTCAAAACCACAACCGAACATCGTCACTTTCACAGGAATGTGGGGAGTTACACCCACGTTCCTAATGACGAGTCGCGTAAACGAACCTTTGAACCTTTAGTTTCGTACGAGCGCTTTGAGTTTGGCTGAAGCCAAAATTAATTTTTAATTATGAGTTTCCGGAATATTTGATTATTTGTCTCTCAGTACATCCATATATCCTGACCGAAGTCCGGTCGCAAGGAGTCCGGTTAAGAGGGAATGTTCTGTAATACATTACATCATTTGCATCACCACGTGGCAAGTATAAATGATAATTCAGAGATTCAGAGGCCTCTAAATAAAACTTTGCTGAGAAATCGAAAACCTTCAGCACGCCCCTGCTACCCGCTGAGTGAGCTTCTGTACTCGTCAAATTGGTTATAGGTTATATTGAACTTTCTCCTTGTAGCGGCTGTCTTACAGGCCAGCTCCTTGCTCCATCATGGAGTTTTCGTCCTGTCCTGACGTTACGTGCGAGATTATACTATATTTTGAAAGTACTGCGATGAGTGTACTTCATGAATAAATGAGGCCGGAATGAGGCGCTGCGCCCGTAAATGGAGGGTTTTGTAGAGAGCTCCTATTTTGTGATGTAAGCAATGGCTTCTCACTCCTCATGGTACCACTTCAGATGGATGAAAACACCATAATGAAAATGTCTGCGTAGTTATTTGGTATTTCGCCTTACTTATATCCTTTATATTCCTACTAAATATCATATGATACTTGCAGCTTCAGCCGTTCACGAGATATTCTTAGACATTTGACTGATTTCATAGGGGTTTCGATGCGTCGGTGGCTGTGTTCGTTCGGTCACCGCTCTACGATCTAGAGAATAAACGTTCGATCCTAAGCGCGAACAAAATTTGCCTGTTGGTACTAATGAGACTCCCACTGCTCCCTGAGCTTGTCAGTATAAAGACGGCGCGGATAGGAGGTGCATGCTATCAATTGCACGTCCGAAAAGTAGATATGCCATCGAAACGTCAACAAGGTATAGAAATACAAAGAGATGTTGACGCGCCCGTGGAGGGGTCAATGCAATTAACATAGGGGTTTGACTTTTTTCTACAAAGCCCCGAAAAATCACGATGGTCCCACAAGATTTGAAAGTTATACCCTGTTCTCTATTCTGTGCGTGCAATAAATTGCTTTCTACTTTATCCAACATTACAGCAAGTCTATCCTTCATCAATAATTAATCAATTATTCGTCCATTTAGTATAGGCATTTATTCTGATACATAGTATGTAATATGTATGACATGACACAGTAATAGGCTTGAGAGTGTCCTTTGTATCGTTTCTGTTGAATGGATATCGATTGAAACTGAAAAAGTTAAAAATGCTTTTCTTATGTTGGTGCCATGTGATTGGTCTGAGATGTACCCACGTTCATTTTAGATTTCCAAGAGCTGATACTATTATTTGATATTCGATTAATAGACAATGCATTTTTCATTTGTAGTCCGGATGGCGCAACGGTTAGCACGTTCGCCTTCAACGCACTGGGCCCCGGTTCGATTCCGGGGATTTACGTGTCGTACTATGAGCCCACTCAGTGTTAAATGAGTACCCATTATGGGGTAAATAACTCGGTTGAGCGTGTTGCTGATCACATACCTCTGCACAAAAACCGTCACGATTTAGAAAATGAGATGATGCTAACTCATCTCGAGGCCGTGGTTCAAATTGGACTGTTGCGCCAGTTATTTATTATTTTATTTTTCATTTGAAATGTGCCGATTGAGCCTATATAGTAGAATGGTAAGTTATTCTTGAACTTAAGACGGGGTGTATAAAATCGATGAAAGGAAGAACCTTGCGTCCGTTCGAACATACGAGTATTATTTCGGAATACTAACTTATTTCTAGGCTGAGTCCACACTCGTGGGCAAAATCGTGGGCAACTTGCAATTATAAACAGTAGGTGTGTTTTTTTTTGTACTGCGATGCAGGTTAATTGGGAGTTATCCGGGTTAACTTACACACATTACACAAACAACATACCCTTGTTGTTTGTGTAATGTGACTAATATCTCAATATCTTTTATAAATGGATATTTGCGATTTTTGTTCACAAAAAACACACTACACATTTGTGGTTCGCAAACCTTTGGGGGGTCGGGAAGCTATATCAGGGGTGTCGCGAAGACGTAGTACCCCAGCCAAAATACGCTCAAATATCAATCAAATGATTGATTTTTTCGAATTTTTTTTACTGATGTTCGGGGACACACTCGAAAATTTTAATAATATGTAGGCAAAATCTCTCGGGAATAAAAAAAAACATACTTTGTTGATGGTATTTGGAAATATTTTAAAATCGGCTATTTCCAATAAAAAAAACTAAAACAAGAAACTATACAAACAAATTCTAAAATATGAAAAACTCAACTCAAACTATCAAAATTTTTTCTGCGTCGAGATAATCTCACACAAGAACAATTTTGATTTTTTTAGGGTTTTGTAGTAAAAACAAAACCCCTATGAAATCGGTCAGATGTCTGTCTGTCCGTCTGTCCATTGAATATATCACGAACGGCTGAAGCTACATAAATGAAATTTTGTGGGAATATGTATATGAATTATTATAATTCACAGGAGAAAGCAATGCGTCGTAATAGGCAGACTTTAAGGGGAGGTCCCCATAGAGGGAAAATGAAGGTCAAACAAAATTTGTCATCTGGTGTAGGCAAGTGGGGTATCATGAGAAAGGTAACTCCGAGTACATTCCATTTTTGGTATTTTCATCAGATTCAAAAAAAAAGGGGAAAAGAGGTACAGGGGAAAAAATGAGATCATAACTTGTCCCCAGAAATATGAAAACTTACAGGAAGGTGGCTTCCAACTAATATAGAAAACTACAAATTATGGAATTATAATATCTTCTCAAAATAGGTTAATAATATTATATTTCTATAGTTACAGTTAGCACACCCCTGTATCCCTCAAACACATCCAAGGTAAGAAGTTCTGATGGCCGTGATAACGAACAACATGGGCAATAATATTAGAGCGTTAAAATTACGTAATAGGATTTGGCATGTAAGATACTAGATCATGGGTAAGACATTTTAATTATGTTTTTTTTTATCCATCTGAGTAGTACCAAGAAAAGCAAGGAGCCAATATTTACATACCAAAATAAGCGCTAAACCCTCGAATTGCAGGCGCGGCCCTCTGTATTCCGGTTTTATTTTTTTTTAATTTACTTTAGATCAGTTCCCATAAGCACGCAATTACTACTAGTCCAGTTGTATTTAAAATCACCCCTAACGCTTAAAAAATGTAACGTCAGTTCATCAGCGATATCCCGATATCCTATACTATCTACGTCCTTACTCACATCTCACATACATCTCGTCAGCATATCCTAAAATATCCTCTAGAATGTGCTGACAAGAACTTATTGGCTGCTATCCGATTATAGATTATGCAGGACGGTATATGTACATTAAAGATTCAAGAATATTTATGTTATACCCAATGTGGTAGGATAACATGCGGTTTCCCGTCAACATTCTAGATCTATGTAGATACTCGTAGAAAGGTACCTTTAGATAATATTTTAAGCATATTCACACCACTCCCACCGCAGGTGTTTAAAGCACTTGCAAAACTTTCTCGTTAGAATGTTGTCAATGTGAACGAGCACATCTGTTATGATAATTAGAAAAAAAGTTCCAGAATCGAGATTCTGCAAATATGAGATTTTATGATGAAATGCTTATTTCTATTAGAAATTTGTATTTTTCTAGTGAAACTTATTTCTTTGGGCAGATTAAGATATTTATATGACATGGTGTTCCTTGGGATAGATAAGTAGATAGAAAATTTTAATTTGTGCTTCTTTGCCCCGGTGCCCCGCTTCCAATAAAATATCATTGCTCAGAAATATTTTGCCAGCTTTAGAGACACCGCATATTGAGTCCAACAGACGCACAAACCGGACACAAAGTTCGCGTGGATCATTTTGCGTTTTACTGTTGGCAATATACCACCGCATATTTGATCCGGCCTACGGCCGAACTATTCAGCCGTTCCACATGTTTACCCTAGTCAGTTTTTGTGGGTTGTCGATCAGTTGCGAATTGTTTGTTTTGATCAGATATGTTGTCTTTAATTGCAAATATAATTTTTCGTTTATATTGCGTCGATTTCTCGAGGAGAAGCCACAATGTGTACTCATCTATAGTCTGGAAACGGCTGAGACTGGGTTGGGTTCATGTGCATATGGTGCCATTACGTCAAGGCGCGAAATCTCCTACCTAATTAAATAATTCGTTACTTTTTAAAAATCACACGATACTCTTAAGGTCTAAAAATCTTTTAGTTTTTGTGTTTTCTGGTTAATGATAACAGGCATGTGGGCCTGTTTAATTGCCTATTTGCATTTCATTGACTAGAAAAAATGACGCCGACACAGGCCGCCAAATTTTTTTTTTTCAGGATTTTTTCACCTTTTTTTCTACTATAAATTTTCAGTGATGTAGCATTGAAAAAAGCCTAAGGTAGCCTTTGTGTCTTGTAACGTACTGTACCGCGCGCCCAGTCTATTGCACATTCCGTTTTCATTGACTAGATAAAATCACACTAACCCCACATCGGGTACCCAATATTTTCAGTAATTTGCAACTATGTATAAATTTTCACTGACGCAAGATCCGAAACAAACTCAATTGCCCTAACCCCCCTTGTGGGGCATAGCGCGTCAACTGTTCCATGTGGCCCAGTTGACGTTTCGTTGGCATAAACTAGTTTCAGAGAATGCAGTTGCCAGCATGCACCTCCTGCACATCCATGGCCACGAACGTCGTCGTGGACGGGATTCGAACCCGAAACGCCGGTAGTCAAACATGAGACTGATGCCTCAACACACTGCGCTACCGGTCACCCCTTAATAATATCGATCGGCGAAGACTTTGATCGCAATATCGGCGGATGTTATGACAGTCCGATGGATCCCACAGTGTATGTTACTATCGTTGTCGAATTCACTGATCGGACGATCAATTTTTATCTGCCGATATTTTAGTACAATTTTACTGCGATCCGTCGGACGATCAATTGAATGGTGTATCTGACTATGGGAAGTGAGAGTCAGATTTATCAAGTTTGACAGGTTCTGATGACTTCAATGGCTCTGCAATAGAAATATTGTATACGAAAGTACCACACAAAAACCAAGGAATTGTCAGCTAATTTAGGTTGTATTGGGAGTGCATCTTAACCTACTTTACTTGAATTGTCATTCAGTATGTGTATATTGATGACAGTCACCTGTTTCACTGAACTGTCATTCGTTATCCATCAGCCCATCGACAGACAACGGATCAGACAGTGTATGGCGGCTTTAAGGCAGGCATGTGTCAGCCATATGGTTGACGTAATCATGTATAAATGGCCGAAAAGAAAGAACGCAACAGAGAAAATGTGTTGAAATGAAGTGGGTTCGGTCTATTGGAGAGATGACGGATGATTGGTGACCTCGCTTCAAGTTAAGCTTTCCGAGTTTTAGCTCAAAAACAGCATTTAGACTTCGCCAATTTCTTTGTTATTTTCGGTTTCACCGACATAAGGACTGATTAATTTCAAGTTTTCTCGTAGTCTTTTTTTTTTCATCAAAATATCAGTTTCTTGTTGTAAAGAATAATAAACGACATACATAGTTCTATCTTTTACACCAATATTTTTTACCGTGTATGCTTCTCATTTCTACTACCTCTTGATTTCTTTCTTTGGTTCCGCGAAAATATATTGATCGCCGTAAATTTTATTATTTCCGCAAGGCGATATTATGCCAATCTACCGGCTGCGGCGGGTAATATTGTACTCGTACTCTATAGGGTGATTTAGCTTGAACACCATCGTGAACACCATCAAAAAAGTCCCATTTTCGGTGGCGCTTTTCAATAAGTGAGAAGGAGGGTGAACAAATGGTCGACTTTTAGAAGTGCCAAAATTTTGACGCGGAATATTCTGTTGTTATAATATGTTGTTGACCAAGACGCCAAAAAAGTAAACGCCGGCCCTGCTTAGCATAGCATAGTAAATTCAAGATGATTGTCCACGAGCGCAGCCAAAAGGACACGCAGCCCATTATCACTATTTTACACATTTGTTTATCATTTCATTTTTTTTTAAAGATCAAACTCGAGACAAAGACAATATATAGTATAAGCGATTATATTAGAACTCATGAGGGGAATAATCTTAACGCCCCCTTCCGTTCTGTAGGATTGGCCTGTTCAACGTAAAGACATGCATCAGACTATGGGAAAGAACTGAGGCCGCAGCGCACTAGTGCAGCCTTCCGGAGCTATGACAGGTAAAGCAGTTTATCGCTGAATACTTCCGTAAACGAGCTGCGAAATTACTCAGTATGAGTGACTTAATTTCAGAAGTATTTGCGGACTTGTATCGAGTCACTCGCTCGGTAGCCGTGAAATCTCGGTGGCCACTCTACGATACTGCATCTAGAGAACGTTGATTCGATGCCCGGCGCGTTAATAAAAACGGCGTGTGGTATTATCAGAACTCCCGCAGCACTCCAAGCTCGTCAGTAAAAGGCGGCAAGACTAGGAGGTGTATGCTAGCAACTGCGCTATTCTAAATCTACATGCTGTCGAAAAGTCAAGAGGCATACCTATGCAAGCGATGTTGAAACGCCCATGCGACTGGAGGGGTCAAGGAAATTAACAATGTCAGGTCACTCAAATGATGTTTCTTCATTCTCACTCAAGGATTTAAGTAGCTTCGTTAGTACGGTCAAGCTTGATAGTCAGGCATAGTCCTGTAAACAGACATAAAGCTACATCACAATAGACCACTGGGTCACAGTGTTAGTGAGCTTGCCCTTGACGCATCTCTTAATCTAATCTTACATTTAAATGAACTCCATTCGTACTCCTGTCATCGCTATTAACAGGTCCGCGTGGCCGGTAGTACCCTTGACATTGTCGTTTGAAGTTATATATCTTAAGTTATATATCTTATAGATAAGACAGTCATGCTCCTGATGAAGCGACTGGGCACTGCCACCATAGAGAGGTCTATTGTGCTGTAGCCCATTAATCTGTCTATAGACTGTGCACCCTTCTGATAAAGGACAGTATTTCTTTAGCAGGAATCAACCTGAAATATGCAGAGCTGCTCGAGAAGCGACATCCTATAACGAGTGATGGCGTTTCCTCGGCTGGGAGGACGGTTTATAGTCCACTGGACAGACCCATCTTGTTTAGGTGATATCTGGCCAGATGATGGCATGGTATACACCCCACTAGAAGTCTTAGATGAGCTAGTCTCATGTCAGTAGCACCCTTAAATTTGAAGGGCATTATCAGCTCCTTCGATTGATGCAGCCTTAGAAGATAATTCCAGTACTGGTGCCGTAACAATGCGAACCAATCTTTGATCCGCAATTTGATCGAGGCCAGTCCCAAGTCACAGTAAGGTTCTGGTCTATGAAAGCGATTGGTCCTTGTCTAGCAGATTCGTTCAAACTAATGCCCTGCTGGCCTGCAACACAACACAAGAAAACTCGGTTTTTGTTTGCCAACAGTTGGAGGAGTTCGTAACATTCGTACACTAGGCTGGAAGAGACTGCCTGTTTAGCTGCTTGGCTGTCTGAGTAGATAGCAACGTGAGCACCGCGGGGTATCTATTCCAACATTACCATGGTGCAGACTTCAATGGTATGGTGTTGGGTCCAAAGACACCTACAACAAAACCCTGTTCTATTTTTGACCCACCGATGAATCACTTAATACATTTAGGGTCTGGGTTTCAGCCTGGTAACTCCACTACGATCGACAATCTTGGCCGTCAAGTGATTGTTTGCCCTGTCTCGTACTAGGAAGTGAAAAACCTAAACCCTTCAACTATACTCAAATCAGTGCACTCTGGTAACTGTGGTGCAGAATTCTATACCCGTTCCAACCAACGGAGTTCCCCTAGCCATTAAAACTGGGGACCTCCCTTAACCTAATCAAAAACTAAGATGTTGTACACACATTGGCAGAGTTGTGGGGGTTATTACGGGGCACTGCCCTATAGGAGAGCTTGAATTCGAATTCCTCACAATGACTTTTGCAGGAGCTGTGATAATGTGGATGAGAAGGAGAGAGTTCTTCATCTTCTTTGTCACTGTCCGGCCCTGGCTGACAGGCGGAGGAAATTTATGGGTTCTTGTTTTTTCCGGGAACCGGAGAACCTCAAGGATACGAGTGTAATACAGCTCAATATTGCTAGCACAGGCTGGTTTGTCGCCTAGGTTTAATAAGGTGACTTTGGCGGTATCACAACGGACCCAGAGGTGGTCTAAGTGTGCTGTGCGGTAGCATGGCAGCCCCCTTACCTAACCTAACCTATGATATTCTATCTCGTAGAAATAAATCTTGAAAAGTGACTGAAGGTTTCATCTAAAGGAAAAGCCATTTGATGAATATTTTTTACTCTGTCGCTCGGTCGTGAGCATGGCATTCAACAAACAAGAAATTTTTGATAAAGAATTTTAATTTAAGCGACGGACGTTTTAAAAGGAAAATGTGACTACAGCATCGATCGATTGTGTCTTGCTACTAGTCAGAATTATTCGGTGATGAGGGCAAAAAGTGACAAAGGTAGGGGTTTCCACTCAAATGGTAATTTCTTGGCTTGACCAATAGATTATAGATTGGGTAAATATTTTTCATAAGGTTTTTTTTTCTGGAAATGAGACAATTAGCTGTCTTGAGGCGTTTTATAGAACACCGGAACAGTTGCGCTCAAAACGTGACATTTTGACACATTACCCATAAAACATAATTAATATACGATTTAGCATTAATCGCATAAATTATTCTTAAAAAAAAACTCAAACAAAGTCAAATGAAAACACCCAAACAAAAATCGATATTCTCGTGAAATCGCATTACTACTCTATACTCACCTTAGGCAATCCACCGGCACGTATATCACTCACTTGACACAGCTCAATGACGTCGCCCTCCTGAAATTGAATAGAACCAGGTTTGTTTGCACATTCGAATATCAATCAGATGTGTCGGATCGATCAGCCGCAAACCCAGTTTGCAGCTGCATGGCGAGTTCACCTTACCTTTCCCTCGCTTTTCCAATATATGAAGAATCCATATTCGTCCACCTTAAAGAGACAACTCTGTTCGAACTCGCTGTTATCCTTGTCCTCAAACCATCTATCGAATGTGCATCCTTTGAGCAATTCATCCGGCACCGGAATTATCCAATTGAAATCGAACTTTTTTGTCATGTTGTTTTAGGTGCTATTTTGATGCAATTGGGCGAAATTATGAGGCGCAAAAGGAACTTTCGAAGCGAAGGTGATGTGGTCTGTAAGAGAGGAGAACGGACAAAGCGTTGTTATTGCCATTGTTTAATAAATTCATTGTGTTTTGAAATAGGATTTGTCATTTAATAAGTACTCGTACATAGTAAGTAGGACGAAAATGGGAGAGGAGATATATTACAAAAGTGTTGAAAATGCAGGGTTTGTTTCATGAAAGATAACCTGTTCCAGCTAATTAAAAAAAAATATGGGTGTCATCTAGTGCAATAACTATCAACATTTATTCAAATAATTTTTTGCATATATAACGTTCCAAATGAAAGACAAATCGACAAACATTTCCACATTAAACCCCACCTAAAAGAAAGTCTCGACAAGTCCTTCCTCCTTTCCAAATAATTCCAATAAGGAAAAACCAGACCATTCCTAAATCACAAAAGATAGATAGAATTCCATTTATCTAGGCAAAACAAAATCAAGAACCCAAAGAAGTAAAATTTATCTTCTGAAAATCGATAGATATGCCACCATCGTTGGCCCTCACGACCTGTCTCAGCCTTAGTCATCCTTGGCTTATCACCAAGGAGGCAGAAAAGGCAGGAAGGCTCGAAAAAGAAAGCGAACAAATTACAGTCCGACAGTCCTATCACACTACTACACTTGGTAGCGTTTCTATATTTTCGGAATTGCCATGCTCTTGAAATTCTGAAATATTTCTAAAGTCACGTCATTCCTAGAACAGGATAAATTGAGAGATTTTCGCTCAATGACCTTTGCATAAACGATTTCGACGACTATCTATGCACTGTTGTATGGCTTCTGTGTATGGGTGGGGTGGTTGTGTAGCAACAGTTCCAAAACGTTAGGGAGGAAACGAGAAGTGGATCAATAAGAAGTTCATTGTAAAAACTCATCTTGATGTCGAGGGTTTCTTATGAGTTTATTCATCGTCTCGAAAAATTATTGTCAGGACTCTGGGACTAGGAGGCGGCATGTGACAAGCTACTCAAGTTCAAAAGTAGCGAAATTGCCGAATCGGTCGTTTTTCGTACAAAAGCATCAAAGCATAAAAAGTGGAGGAAGCTGAGCGACATAGTTGTTTAAAAGAATTGGAAACAAAAAAAAGGAGAAAGGATTCATTTCCTGGTATTGCTGATTGGTCATAATTCCTGGTAGGATGATCTTTTCGGAGAGAATACGACTTCTATAAGTTTTTCTCTCCATTCTATTAGGTTGGATTGAAAAGTTGATCCCTCTGGGGTCAGGCGGCTTACGACTTTTATCTGTCTGGAGATCGTCATAATTTTCTCCCGAGAAATGATGGATGCACTGTCATATAGCGTTGAGCCGACAAGTGTAGGATTCCTCACAGGCAACAGCCGAACTGCAAGGTAAATGCCTGTCAAGCAGACACTCAATCCAAGACCCGTCTTTCTTTTGAAGGAAGCCTGCCATGGATTTTACAAAATCTGGTGTTTTCGCAGGACCATTCATTACTTTCGCAAAATGGGTTACGTTTACCTCTTCTTGGCTCTTTCTTCAAAAATCTCAGACGTCCATTGGAGCGCCAATCTGACTCCAGCTTGGAAGTCTTTAGCTGTGAGTTCCTAGGCGGTGACTGAGCGACTTGCGTTTGCGACTTTGAAAAAAAAACTATCGTAACAGAGCACTATTTGTGTGTAGTCGCTCAGTCGCGGCCTAGGAACTCACACCTTTAGCCTTATTGAAACTCTTCCTGCACGCAGCTCTAAGAGTAAGTTCGAAGATTCTAGTACTCCACCAAGCTGGTTTCTTCTTGCCTGCATATCAGTTAGCAAGACACGATGCAGACATTGCCGTATTTACAGCACATATCAAAATATTTGCGATGTCACCCAGCTCCTGTCTACTGCAAGGCTGACTTAGTAGTGAATGTATATCAATGTACGAGTATCACAATATATAGGCCTATTAGTTCTTCTAGGACTTACATATTGTTTGTTCACTCGTCCGGCCAGGCTGAACCGAAGGCATCGATGATTAGAGAATGAGTGTACCGACGACACACTCCAGTCACTAGTCATGTGTATGATATCTTCCGACCTAAGAGAGATATCTAAGACTTCCAGCTAGTTTTTTGTTATAAAAGTAGGTTCGCGGCCCACATTGCAGAGTAGCAGATTAGTACCCATAATGTCAGCGTGAAGCGATTTGCCTCCCTCATTTGAGCCCAAGCTACCCCAGACATCATGATGTGTATTAGAGTCACAACCACCGTCTCTACAACATTTTCGTACTAAAATCTTAGTACTATTCTTCACCGGGAAATAGAAAACCTATGCCTATTTGATGTGCAGTATCGTACCACAGAGAGCGTCGTTCTGCCATAAAATTAGCTAGTTATTTGCTGCTCTTAACAAATTTCCACCAGAAAATCCAGCAATAAAAGAAACAAACATCAATAGCCGTCACTTCGGCGCCCAATGTGGGGCGAGCTCCACACATTAGGAAAGTATTTGGTAATCTTAACAAACGCTAATCTAAAATGATTCAAATGTCATCTCAGCCACTCCTTATTTCCCTTCAAAATGTCCTACATTATGATACGTAAACCTATTCCCAACAAATCAAAATATAACATGGGAAGTTTTTTTACAAATCTCTATGTGTCGGAAAACAAAATTTGCAAAGACATGACAAGGAAGACGGTTCTCCTATAAATAAACCTCTTTCCAGCCCTGACAGCCCGTGACTTTTAGTTCGGCGAAAAATGTCAGAAACTCCATTAGCAACTAGTCGGAAAATCTTGTTCGGAGGACACATTCTGCATGACGCCATAATGTCTGGCCAATGTGATGTTAGACGTTTCTGATCACGTGCAAACAATATTTTCGTTCATACGAAGATGAACTACAAAAATATACTAAGGACCAATTGTGGTCTGCTGTCTGACTCGGCTCTGAAGCGTTCCCCCACAAATGAGGTTAATCCGATATACAGGGCACGTGCAGCCAAACGAGAAGTTCGGTCAAAGTGAACTAATTTCGAATAGATTTCGACCCGATGATGATTTGCATCCCTGCCATGGTGAAAATCCCACAAAATCTCTTTGTAAATGGACATGGCGTTCGACTAGAGGTTTGCCGTGATTCACAGTCAGACGTGGACTGGAGGCTAGAGATAGAGGGGCGGGCGGAAATTCGGGAAGCTAAATTTCTGCAATGGCTTGGGGCTGTGGTCATCCCGATATTTTAAGGTAGCTTTGAAGTGAAATGCATCAAGTAATAAAGTCTTTGTAATGGCGATTGGCTGGGTGCCAAGTAATCAAGCAGACGGTCGGCATCTAGGCCGATTGTAATTGATTGTTTACGTTAGGGTTGTTGGCATGAAAACGAACACGAGAAATATTATTATGACTCACCGAATGATTGTGTAATTTCGGACATGTAAATGGCGGCGTTCTGTAATTGCTTGGGTTGTTTGTCTAGCCAATATGCTCTCTGAAAAGATACATAAAGCTTGCAATATACATAGATACGAGCATCGAGTTAGAAGATGGTAAGAGGGGTCAGCGTAATTTTTTTGCATTCCCTATTTTCTCTAACAGCTCGACTGTAAATTGCAAGGAGTCACGGTTTTGAATCGTGTAACTTATGGCGAAGTTTCCATCATGTAGACAATACAGTTGGACTATAGGTTAACACCAACAAAACCAAGGTTCTTAGCACGCCGTTGCAAAAAAGAAGAAATTCATTTCTTCCTATCAGTATGAATGGCAAGCTTGTAGTGTCTGTGCTGTTGTATGGAAGCAGCACGTGAAAAATTTCCGCAAAGCCTCCCGGAAAGCTACAAATTTTTGCTCAGCTCATTATGTCGATTAATTTTATGAATTTTTGGCCCGAAAGAATATCAAATGAAGAGCTGTGTCGGCGTACGGGTTAGACGCCAATCGACGAATTGATCCGAATAAGGCGAAAATGGCAGTGGATAGGTCACAATGACAACTGCATTTCTGAACATGCCATGAAATGGGACCCCAATTCCAATGACCGCCGACGAAGGGGATGCCCTAAGATCTCATGGCAGTGGTCTGTGGCGAAATAATGTGATTTACTGGCCAAGTCGTGAGGACAGTTGCCCAGAACCAAGTACGATGGCGCGCAGGAGTAGTTGATGAGCTATGTCCCCCTAGGGGTTAGGGCGAAGTAGTAAGCGAGTCAATTGTTTTAACATCAGAATATAAAAACTTAAGTCGTAGCTAGCTTTACTTTATGATTTTTTTTAAATGTAATACATTAGCCGCGTTTGATCACAGAAGAACAACAATTGCACGCATTACATTAATTATCTGAGTTTTGGTTGAATCGAAAGCGGCTAGCTTCCGTAGGGGAACCAAGGCACTGTCCACTTCAACCAACAGTTGGTCCAGGCTAAAAGAAAATACACTCGGTTGTCATAAGTGTGTTCAAACACAAACACCAAATGGAGGCAGCAAAATATGAAGGAAAGGAAAAAGTTAGAAAGATAGACAAACTCACTGCTGCTAATAGCAAGAACGATTCTGCTACAAAATATCGAGTAGAAACTTCAATTTCAGTCAGCAATGAACCCGATTCACCAAAAACGACGAATGAAGGAAAATAAATCCGCGAAGAACATCCGCCAGGTTGATTAAGGCCAAACTTCCTTTTTGGATACAAGTCGATTGTTTTTATCGTAAGAAACCCCATATTGGGCGCCGATCAATCTTGACCTGTTTCAATCTCAAAATCTGATTTCGATGTTTCTAAAATCAAATCTACGACAGTGCCCATGGAATTAAGTCTATATTTTAAATCCAATTTACAGTTTTGGTCACACTTCTCAACAAAAATTGCCTAAATGTGTATAAATTGTCGAAATTGGACCGTTCGATCTATTTCCATTGATTTTCCATTTGCAACGTACACGTTGAGTGGGAAATGGTAACTTTGTCGACTAAGTGTCACCATACACTGTCGAAGTTGACCTCGAACTCGATCTCGAACCTGGTGCAAATGTCCTCTGAATAGCTCAAGTAGCACACACACTTCACATAAGCGTGAAGAAAACTTGTACCATGTTCGAGATCGAGCTCGACAGTGTATGGTGACACTAACAGAATATAATTGATTTTCTGAGTGTTAATTTGAACTGTATGCTCGCCCGTTAATGGAAAAGGAAAATCATTTTATGTTCTCATCAGCATTTTTTTTACGTGGCAACATACTCGTACCCATGTTAGGGATGTGAATTTATTGGACTCGTTATTGAATCAGGACTACGTTTCGATGAATATACGAGTATCAAAGAATATGCAAAAAGCCATACTACGAGTATTTCCATATGTATGCCCATTTCAGCACATGCTAATAATTACGCTTTGCTAACGAATTTTCTAACAACGTAAAGCTGGAAAAGATATTAGTGTCGGCGAGTATTTGAGATAGATGAGATTTTTAAAGGGGTATGGGCGAAATGGGCGTTGTTTATATCATGTTTGCACAACGGAAATTAGAATCTAAATGTCAAGGATGATGGAGGATTAGTCACAGATAGATGAGACAAGTGGAATTGAAAAAAAAAACGAGCATGTAGAATATTCTCTTTTGCAATAGTGGAAGGATTTATGAACGCAACCTAATTCAGCATCCTGAATTTTGATTCTTTAATTTTCTTTTGGGAATAATTCTGGATTGATTATATCAAATAATTTGTGCGTTGTTTATTCCAGATACATTTTTAATTTTAGCCCTGGAGAGAGCACAGACTATAGCTTGTTAGCAGCGTTCATCACAGGATTTCATAATTTAGTTCTTTTCTTCCTAAATATTAAGCTAATTTTAATCAGGCAATTATGAAAATTTCCACTGTTTTACAATTTATACTTCCATAATAATTCTGTATCTAACAGACTCAAAGAGATCGTCACCGACTGCAGAAAAGCCACACAGATATCCTCCAACATTTTCAATTTTCTTCAGTGAAAATTATTGGTTGAAAAATTATTGTTATCAATGCTGAATGAAATTAGCATTCTGCACGCTTCTTTCTCGTTAATTTTCACTGGCAACACAGAATTGCAGTGCACTTGGGTGAACACACACACTCCCCTCGGTAATCAGCGCTAAATGTAAAGTACTCGTACATCCAAATGTGTAAACGAAAATCGAATGGCGATAAAATTTGCCAGCACGAACGAAACGCATTTGTTTACAAGAATTTTATTGAATCGTCAGGAATTTACACATTTATTGCTACTCGTATTATAAATTTGTAATTTATTTCCGAGCTCTATACAGAATTGCATGGAGTCCGAACGAAATAAACGATGGTATGTACTGCAAAACGCCTTGCTTGTTGATGGAACAAAGAAAAACAACGAACATACTTCAACAATCCAGCTGTGCGTTTCGCAGGAGCTTTTCCGATTTTTCCATTGCGATAATCAAAATCATGATTGCTAGCGAAATTTTATCGATTCAGTTATGTGAAAGATTGTTTATTATTCCAATCGACTGAAAGGTTGAGCACCATAGAGGTATAAGATGTAAAAAGGAGCGGTCATCATCCCACATACACATATACACACAATTCGCAAGTTTCTTCGTTGTTGTTGTTGTATCAATGCGTTCGATATCCGATAAGTGTGTGTGTCACAAAGTTTGTATATCCGTGTTGTTTTCCTCCATGTCCCAAATGTTTCGATGGGGTTTCCTCATAACTGAATAGAGGTTAAGCGCGTGGAAGCCACTGAACAATTGAGGAGCCCAGAGAGCGCGAAGCTTTGTAATTACAGTTTTAGTAATTTTACAGAAATCGAAAAAAATAAATATCCGTTTAGAGTTTTACATTATTGTTTTAATTTTTGTTTCCCTTGTTGCGTTAGATCCTAAGAGTATGAGTTTGAATAAAAAATTTCGTTCATTAAAGTACTTCAATATTGCTACAAAGCGAACCAAAATTTTAAATACTTAAGGAAGTTTTGCAACCATACTTCAAAATAGCAAAGTTTTGATGAAATAGCTATCAAAAAGATGTAGTTTTGCAATTATCATAAAATTTATTCATTTGCAAAATATCACAAAAAGTATTCATTTTTTTAAAACAAGAAAACGAGACCCGAGTCCGAAGCGCATATATCCTAGACCTGTGTAGACCTATGGCGACACCGAATCTGCGAATAGGTTAAAACCATATTGCATTAAAAGTGTGTTTTCTACATGGTCAGTTTGAACAGAAGTTAGCCTTTGAGCCTACGATGATCGAACATTTGTCGAGAAGGTAGACGTCATTTTGTTGCGAGTGAGCTCTTTTTACAACAATTTTATATGGGAGATAGCCAATCATTTAGTTGCATCTTATCCATTCTCAAACTACAAGTATAACCAGCTTACTAACTAACTTCCTTTTGTCTGATCCCCCTTCGCCAATTTCAATATCAACAAACAGGATCCTACTACCAGCAATCGATCAAATTTTCACTCACTGGCTTCCTTTTATCAAAAGTTACCGTAGTTATAGACACATTTTATTTTTCGACATTTGTAGGGGAGATGGGTGTTCCTTTTGTCCAAACATGTACATTTTTCTAAAACTGAATCAACTTCTTATCTGATTATTATTCACATGTAAAAAAATTAGCTCTCAACATCAATTTGTTCATGAGTTGAAAACAAAAACATGAAAAGTAGGCTAATCCGGGACATTTTGTAGGCGAGTACTCTTGGTTTCCAATTGATCGATCTGATTTTTACAAGAGAGTCCAACATGGCCCCTTACAATCATCTAGTTAAGCTAACGTTAAGTTTTTATAGTTGATTCTATCGGAAGTTATAGATACATTTAATTATTTTGTATATGTAGGGAAGGTAGGCGTTTCATTGGCCCCATTTTCAACACTAACTAGCTAGATCCTACTACAAATATGTGACCCAAATTTCAAGCCGCTAGCGTCATTCTATCTAGTTAGCGCCTATTTGAAGTATCATTTGTAGGGGACGTAGGTGTTCATTTTTTGCAGCCTTGCTCGTTTTCAATGCCAACCAACTACTCACAAATATTTGGCCAAAATTTCAGGTCGCTAGCTTCATTCTATCGAAAATTATCGGGCGAACGGACAGAAAGACTGACAGACGAACGGCCAGATTTACAGCCAGACATTGCTTAATCGACTCATGAGGTGACCCTGAACATTTATACACGAATATTTGTCGGAACAAAAACAATATACCTTATATCTTTATAAGGGCTAGGGTATAAAAATAGCTTGTTTTGCAAATAAAACACAAAAGAATTACTAAGTTTTGACAATAAGTTAGATCATGTATCATATAAAACACAAAAGAATTACAAAGTTTTGACAACAATATAGGTGAAGCTATTGAGTAGTTTTACAAAGGAATGTACGAACATATTATAGGTAGATGGGCTGCTGTGACAAAACACAGCTCACTTAGACCTCAAATAGGTCCGTTGTGATACGAACATATTACGGAGTTGAGAAACAAATTAATAAACTCAAATTAAACAAAAAAGGTAATTAGAGAGTTTTGAAACTGGGCTCTTCAATTGAAGATATGCTCAACATCATGCGGAGTTAGGCTACAGGCTGGAGAGGAGTTCTGAATGGTATTCTCGATACGAGACAGGTACGACTACTGGTTGCTCTAGGTCAGTGGCCGGCAAACTGCGGCTCGGGAGCCACATGATGCTCTTTAGCCAATCGAGTGCGGCTCTGTCACATAAAGGGTTATTGGTAACTCGGCGTGTTCCCTGTAACACGTTATAATATAGCAAAAATGCAACAAAATAAAGCCATGTTCTATCGAAACGTCAGAAAGTAGTTAACAACAGTCCTTATAATTGGCATTTGTAAAAGTTAATTCTAATAAAACAGATGCAATGAATGAAAAAAAAAGTTAGTTGATGTGTACTATTATCTTTCACTAAAATGGCTACAGTTCTAAATTCAAAATACGCTGATATTCTTTATTGTTACGGGTTCTGTAATGGCAACGCCGCCGAGGCCCGAAGAGAGTATCAACGTCGTTTTCTTGATTACTGCCCTGCCCTGTCTTTGTGGTACCTATCGTCATATAGCTGAAACGGGAAACGTACAAAGAAGACAGCATGACAGCGGTAGACCAGGCAGTTATATGGCCTATCAAGAGGATCAAGTATTGGAGGCTTATATTGCGGATCCCAATATATGAATCAACGTCGTAGCTCGTCAGTTTGGGGTGTCTCGGTAGAAGGCGTGGTTTGTTGTCCATCAATCAGGGCAACACCCTTACCATTATCAACCTGTGCACACACTCGAAGAGGGAGTCCAAACAACGCGGTTGCAATTTTGCCGCTTTGTATTGGACTCCGATGTCAATGAATCTGATTTTTTTTTTTAATATTTTGTGAACTGATGAGTCGAAATTTGATAAGGTCGGAATTAAGAATTATCACAATCTGCACTATTGGTTCCGAAAAGTTGTAAACCTTATACTAATTGCCTTAATCCCTCCAATATTTATGGGTGCGTCAACATCTCTAACTATACCTTGTTTCGTGAGCATATATATTTCGGATGGTGCAGTTGATATTATAGATATACATAGTTGATAGTAGTAGTCTACTACTCACTACTCAATTGCCCTAATCCCTTGTGGGGCATAGCGCGTCAACTGTTCCATGTGGCCCAGTTGACGTTTCGTCGGCATAAACTTGTTTCGGAGAATGCAGTTGCCATCATGCCAGCACATCCATGGCCACGAACGTCGTCATGGACGGGATTCGAACCCGAAACGCCGATAGTCAAACATGAGACTGCGTTATCGGTCGCCCGATAGTAGTAGTCAAACCTGTCTAATTGGACCATTGACCAGACCGAACAAAATTGATCCGATTAGCAGGTGGTCCGATTACAAAGGGATAGCCAAATAGTATAAATAGATATGTATTCTTCTTAATTAATAGTACACACATAGAAATAATAAAAAAATCAAACACAATTTATGCATGACCAAAAAATCGGTTATTTTTTTTTACACTTGTTCTTTTTAATAATAGCATTTGTGAGACTTTGGTTACTTTTTTCCAAATTGATCCAAAGTTCACCTAAGCCGTTGTTATTTGTAATAAATTTAAGACGACTTAAAGTACTAGCTGTCTCGTGATAATCTATTGTAGCTGAATCGTCCTTATCCTTTAAAACTTCAACACCTCAAGACTCCCCTTAAACACAGCTTTAAGGTAAGGTTAACGATTTTTTATATCAGTGAGTTAAGCCAGTTACAGTAGCGAATACCCCACAAATTGTCAAAAAGCCTTGAAAATGTTCAGCTCTCAATGTAGGGTCAGTGTGATTTGGCCAGCAAAAGCGAAATTGGTAATCTAATAACCGCGGTACCCTTAGTCACAAGATGTAAAAATTGAGGCATTCTTATATCTTATCTCAAGGCAACCAAAAACCCACTTTAAGGCTTTTTTTCCACTTCAGTGAAAATTTACAGTCCAAAATTACCGAAAAGTGATCAATAAAGGCCGGCAATATTTGGCGCCCTATGTGACCCCACATTGGTGAACGAAATAGAAATGGCCAATCTTATAGGCGCGCTACTGTGAGCCACCAGACACAGAAACCGAAACCTTTTCAGGCGTTATTATTTTTATGATATACATACGTTATGTATTGTTTAATTAGACAGGAAATTTCGCTCTACATAATGGCACTCTGCTCCAATCCACTCTCTGCGCATTTGGTCGGGCCGAGTTTGAAACGGACGGGTCACTGGCTACCCCACTTTGAAAGGATGCCAAAGTCTACGTCGCTCAGCATTAAAAAAAAAGCAGTCACCTAGACAGCCAACCAAATTTAAGGAGACATTTATCCGCAATCCAAACAAAAGTTCACCTATTATTCGTGTCGTACTCATCAAATATGATATCATTAAGAACGTTATTGACAGATGACACTTTCAATACAAATCCTACTGTTAGATATCAAAAACTATTTGAGAACTAATTAACAACTTGGCCGTAATTGTTTTCCATTTCAATAAGTACAATAACAAGCACAAGTACAGTGCTTATCTACAAGTATCAACAATATCCGTCAACATGTTCCCCATTTGATGATATTAATCCATTCGAGCATAAGTGTCTGACGAAAATTCTCCAGATAATTGAGACGGAAATGGAAGTGGAAATATCTTCAGTTATGGAAATAAATTGGTGTAAATGATTTTCCAAACAGAATAAGCTTCTCCCGACACTAAGTGTCACGTTTAATTATAGGCTCTAGGATAGAGTTGCCGAGTTGAGTGGTTCTTTGTTGATGGCCTTTCGGCTATGATTTTCATCTTATAAGATCACTCCGATTTGGAGTGGGTGACTTAACTAATTCGTTGAGGATACTGAAAAGAACCTTTAATTGAGAGATATGACAACAATTTGATGAATTATAAAAGACATGGGAAGGGAACAATAGACCAGTGGCGGTTTTACATTCACCACCGCCCTGGGCAGGAACAATCGGCCACCGCATTTTTTTTTACTTCCTACTCTTGCCAGCACAACAGGTAAGGTGTTTGGAAAGTGCTTCCCGAGTTTCCTGAGAGAAGATTCATAGTTACATGCAATACACAGAGTTGTGCAGACGATTGAATTGAAGATATGCTTGGTGTTGCTCCTGTGGCATCTGTTTTGAGTGGAGATTTAGAGCCCGAGAATAGAAAAACTAGAGGCTCTATAAACTCTTTTTTTAATTAGCTTATCTCTTTATTTATATATTATATAGAAATTATGTACATTAACCTTTCCCCAGTATTGTGGGGCGAATAGAATAAGACGCAGTCTTTCCGTGCTTGTCGTCGAAGGCAACTAAAATGGACTGTATGCTAGCAACATGCACGTAAAAACCTGTATGTGCTAACGAAAGTTAACTACTCGTAGATCGTCTTAGACTAGTTGATGCGCTTAAGTCCCATTTCGGGATTATGGCAAAAAAGAAAAAAAACAATGAATGTATATTAAGCATCCCTCAAGCCAAAACGATTTAAGCGTCCCTCAAACCAACGCGAATTCGCAACGAATAATCCGCCGCGACTTAAACGTCGCGGTTTATTCGTTCACACCGACGCGATTTGTTCCCTATTGCAGTTCGAACAAAATTTCAATGAAATCCATACGAGTAGCCTAGCCATAGTAACGCGAATGTTTTACGAAAAAAATAAAAACCTCTGTCGCCGCAAATTCGTGTCGCGTTGGTGTGAACAACTCTATAATACGCCATGTAAACAAATTTGCGAATCTGCCGCGAATTATTTGCGGCTACTCGTATGGATTTCATTGAAATCTTGTTCGAAATGCAATAGGGAATAAATCGCGTCGGTGTGAACATAATCGCGGATTCGCAGCGACTTAATCGTCGGGATTTATTCGTGGCGGAATCGCGTTGGTTTGAGGGATGCTTAAATCGTTTTGGCTTAAGGGAAGCTTAATTTTCAATTGGCTTGTTTCCTCTTCTTCTAGCCAGATGAAAATCGTGACATCTGGCGTGACGGACAAATTTTTTTAGGATGACTCCATATGATGACATATCCATGTCAACAAAAAACCGTAGCCCTCTTGTAATGGACGGTTTGGTGGGCATCCGAAGATGCCCGTGGGGACGGAGCCTAAGGCAGCATATTACCGTGAAGGTCGGGCCGTGCCATCTGGCGAAGAAAAAGGCTCCTCAACGAGCTAAGCAGTGGCCTATGCTTGCTGTAGCTCAGTTCGGGAGATGTGGGCGGGGTTTTCGCCACTGGTTGCCCCTGTCCTTTACGTATTAACAAAAATTCATAGGCCTGGGGAAGACAACACAAACAGGGGAGGTAAAAATAGGGAATACAAAAAAATAGTCGATAAGGATGGAATGGTTGGCGGACGGATCAGACGCCCACGCGGTCGCACCTGGGTCCAGGTGTAATGGGATCCTCGGCTTCTGGTTTCGTACCACCAACAGATCACTACTCATCAGGTGCTGCTTCGATCTGCCGGTGGGAGCAGCACTACCAGACCATAATATGGTTCATTGCAGGTGAATCATTACACTCTCTAGCACTGAAGCTGAGTATATGGGTGTATCAGATGTTTTTAAAGAAACTATTTAGTTGAAAAATTTGCAATGTGAAATAACAGAAATTTTGTATACTATTGTACTCTATAATGACAATCAAAGAGCACAGAAGTTGTTGAATAATCCTGTTGTTAATAAGAGAACAAAACATATGGACATTCGCTACCATTTTCTTAGAACTTAATATGAATAGGCGCGCTCTTTTGCAGATATCCGGGTCAAGGGTAGTTAACCCGAACTTTTGTGCAAAAAAAACGATGTATCTGACCCGTACAGGGTAAAAGTATGTATTTGAAATGAAATGGATTTTGTCTCAGATGAAGTTTGGATTTTAAGTAGTGAAAAAGTCCCACTCTTTAAAAAATATTAAAAAAAACTCCATTCTATTACATCAAGGGCAAGCATTGAACGTATCAAATGAAACTGTGCTAGAAGACACTATTTGATTCCGATTAGTTTCCTAATATTTCGACAAAAATCACTTTCCCAATTAGAAAAAATGTGGAATTCCATTGAATCTATGTAATTGAGGTGAATTGAGGTGAAAATAGAGTGAACATCGTGGAATGAACGAACTTCTTCTACCAACCGCTAGATGCGTCCTAAATAAAAGTTTCACTTGGGCCCTATCCAGCTCAGAATCGGCCCTCGATAAATTACTGGGGTAAGAGCTAACCTATATAGGGTAGCGTTGTTGTTGTATTGCGTGTTATTTCACTAACCTATACAGGGAAAAGCCGCTTCTAAACGATGCGTCCAACGTTGGATGCAACGTTTGAATCAAATGATTCAACAATTGAACAGACAAATGTATCTTCTCAACAGCAATTCGATCGTTTAATTCAAACGTTTGACGGTTCGGCCGGATTGTCAATTGATAAATTAAATTGAAAATCATTATCCAGGTGATGGCGAAAGAAGAGATAGCATCTGTTGCTACCGCCATGGTTGTATTGTATTGCTCCTATTTTTTAATTAAAAAAAAGAAAACGGTGTGCGGACTCAAGGAACGTACAAAACGTAAAAGAATTCGGTCGCATACAGAACGAATGGCAAGCTTCAAATATTTCTTAACGGTGCGGCAATTGTTAAATTCAAACGTTGTAATGTTCGAACTCCTTCGATTCGAGCATAAAATTCGTCAACAGAGCGAATGTCTTCCAATGCAAACGTACGACGCTTGGCATTGGAAGCTCGTAACTTGACATCCTGCCACACGATGCTACAAACTATCAAGCGTACAACGTTGGAAGTTGTTCGTAGTATCGTTTAGAAGCGGCTTAAGAAAAGCAAAAGAACGCGCCTAATGTACATAAATGTAATATGTAATGTATCGTACGTAGATAGATACTTAACAGTTTATAAAGAATATTTTAATAAGCTGGGGTCTTGAATAATTAATAGTTAATCTACAATATTATAATGTATTGTACCTATTGTGAATTGACACAAAAACCCCTAGAAGCTTGTAATGAATTATTTGAACTACTATTGGAATAAATTTTCCATCGTTCACGTTTCCGAAACATGTGGTTTTTATAATAATGGCTAAGTTCATAGCACACAGCGGAATCGCAACACGATGTGGCAACAGTATCGAAGCAGCTTTGCAACACGTTGATGTGTTCTGAACTGCACTCGCCATCATCCATCAATTGTCAAATTTCCAGTTCAAAACTGACTACTGACGAAAAATCGTATGAGTACGACAGCGCGAGCGCGAGACAGCGGAGAAATTTTTTTGATGGAGAAAATGACATTTTTCACAGCATGTTGTGTCCATCAAAAACTCAGTGGAGAGAGTTTATAAAACAAATTGGCAACAGTATGCCAACGGTTGTGTGTTATGAATTTGATTCATTTCTATGAAAGAATTTGTGAAAAACTTTAAAGAATAATACAAGTGTGTGGGAGGTAAGAAGAAATATAGTAGTTATTTCCTTCTCAATTCCAAAATTTAAATTAATTTTAATTGGTTCTAATCTTTTAAAGAAATGGGAACTTCAGTCAGTAATTACCGCACCTTCCTTGCACCACTTTGAATTTCCCTACGAAACGTTTCAAATTCAAAAACAGCCAATATTACCACATTAGATTTCCTAGATCTCTAATGGATTCTTCCCTATATTCGGAAGTTCAAAGGAAATATTTGAGTAAGTGCTTGAGGCTTTTAAAATCCTGGAGAAATCAGTTCTAACTAAAGTTGTGCTCATCATCTTTAAGATATTTCCTGTTTCCGTTCAATTTTAATGTAAAATTACAGCAAAAATCCCTCGGGCACGTTCTGAGTGGCAGTTTAAAAACAGTTACTCAACATAATTTCATTCACGACATTTTCTATTTATTTTCTATGTTTCTTAAAAACCACTCAAAAATTCCCGCGTAAAATATGACACACCTACCTACATTCTTTCCAGTTCTAGCGAATTCCTCTTCATAATTTTCCAGAAGGCTGCTCGTTTGTTCCTAAATTTTCAGTTAAACTCTGCTCGTGACAATCTTGACAATATGATACAATTCCACCTGATACCACCCCTCACTCCGTTTGTGTATGGCTTCAGGATAAATGCCACGTACTTTGAATTCGAGGATTCCAGTGTCATAAATGTATTCTCAAGGATGTTTAAATTGTAACCCTTCAAACTGAGTGTGATATACCACCAAACTGCCTGCTGAACGGGTTGTGCCATTCATACATATATTCATACTCTCCATTCGACATTTTGCACATAGCATAAGTACGGAATGAAAAAGGACAATAGACAAAGAGAAAGAGAGAGAGAGACAGAGGGCAGAAAAAAGAGGAATTTAAGCCGGAAAATGATAGAAAAACGATTACGGTGAAAATGGATTGAAAATACGTTTGCAAGATAGCTGCTGCTCCTGCTTGTGCTGGCTGCTCTGGTGAAAAGGTGAAAATGGATTTCTCACTATGACGATATGGAGATGTTGCAATATATGTACGACTGGATGGGAATCGACTTTCCTATACACCCCAGAGTACCAGGCGTCTATATAATACGCAAACCGAATTTACGGTTCGTGCTTGGAATATTTTTAAGATTCGGAAAATTCTGTAAATTTTCATCACATTTGAAATATTTGAATTGGACTTGGGAGTTTAAAGGAAAATTTAAGACTACGCTAACGACGAAGGATTAAAAGTAGGAAACGACTGAGAGAGCTTCATCACGGCACAGGGAATTAGAATTGATTTAAGGTTTTTGGCAAGAAGTTAAATTAAAATTTCACGATTGTATTTTAATGAATTTCTCTCTGAAAGGGAAGAGAAGTTTTAGATAAAATTACAGGTTGTTGTCCGTGTGATTTTCGCCATAAAAATTTAGTGACGGTTGTGTTAGAATCATTGGGATGGGCTTAGTAAAATCTCTTTTGCGAAAATATAATTGTTTCACTTTTTTTAAAGATGCTGACTCGACTTCACTCGACTTCGTATTCTTGGGGACTTTTGGTAGGTTAGGTTAGGTACAGGGGCTGCCGTGATGTGTCACAGCACACTTAGACCAACAATGGGTCCATTGTGGTATCACCTTCACTTGAACCTACACATCAAACCAGCCTGTGCTGGCAATGTAACGATTGAGCCGTGTGGCGGTCATATCCTTAAGGTCATCCAGATCGTAGAAAACCCGTGAGCCAAGAAACATTCTTCTCCTACCAGCCAAGGCTGGGCAATGACAGAGAAGATGTAGAACGCTCTACAGAAGATTTAGTCTCCTGGCATGCTCCCCTATTGGGCAGTGCCCTGTGATAACTCCTACTACCCTGCCAATGTGCTTCCTGTTCAACGACAGCAGTGTGACAGAACGGCGGGCATCAATTTTCGGCCAAATCATCCTTGTCGTTTGGCACGTATTGCCGCAGAGCCATCTAACACTAGCCTTATCTACGGCAGCGGTCTTAATCGCCAATTTGCAGAGGGTAAATGGCACCCTTATGTCTTTGCAGTTTTCATCAACCGCTCCAGTTGTCCCCTCTCGGGCCAACTCATCTGCCTTGCAGTTACCCGCAAAGCCACTGTGGTTCGGAATCCAACAGAGGGTAATATTGAAGAAGCCAGCCATCTTTTGGTAATGGCATTACCTTTCCTGCAGAATATTTAATAAATGAAAAACAAAATCGAAATTGTGGCAATTACTTGGAGTATTGTATGTCCCAAATTTGAGCGTATTTCGACTGTGCTATTTGTAGGATGATACTGAATGATTTCTGCATATTAGCTACATGTTGACAGAGTTCTCTATTCTGAACACATTTACAACGCTGTCATTAACTAGATTGACACCGATAAGACAATATTATCATAATGTGTCTATTCGCTTGCTTCTTTGGTCGCCCTCCTTCCCCTCCTTGAGCCTCTAATGAAACAAAAAACACGGATGGAATAATTATTTAAAACCGGGATATTTTTGCAACATATATCGGCACGATGTCAAATCGATTGTTGAACGGTCAGGTAAACAAATGACCAGTGACATCGAACATATTGAATTTCCAACAAAACCACCATACCATTCAAAATGCAGCGCTCAATTTTCTATTGAGCGCTGTTGACAACAAACTGCAATTGATCGTATCGACCGCAAAGTGTAATAAGAGGAAAATCGTTTCATAATTGCAATAGTGATACTGCATTCGCTATCGACCACATGGTTCATTACATTGAACGACTTACGAGAGCCAAGAGAGAAATATACGACAAGCTACAGCGATTATCGCATAAGATAGTAAGACGAAAGAAAAATTTTAGACAAGCAGTTGCTGAATATAGTAAATAGCATTAAGAATAACTTTCAATCCAGGGCAAGCCTGTAAGGACAATGATGGAAACATCATCAGTGACATCGATAGCATCAATAAACAATGGGCGTCCAATTTTAAAGATCTCCTTAACCGCACAACCTACATCCCCGGACAAGACAGTACTTGAAGTAGGTCTCGTTTTTAGACCACTTAAGAAGGTTTCTAAAATCCAATCTTTTTTATTGCATAAATGGTTAGCTTAACAATCCAAGAATACGCTGCCAAAATTTCAAAGCGAAATTCGCATTCGTTTAGATTTTATGAGCATGGAACCGAGCGCTCATCGGGTATAGTGTACAGGCTCGAGCGCACTCTAGGGGGTAGGGCGGAGCACTACCTCAGGTAGTCGCTTTATGTACTTACGTAGCCTTGTAGGAGAACCCCACTTTTGCATCTTTGTTTTCAAATAACAGTATAGGAGCATCAACAAAAGGGATTATTTCGGTTATATTCTGTTTTTCAAACGCGCTTTTCTCAAAATGACTTTTTTAACATTTGCAGGACTCCTAACTTAAAAAGCAATGAACCGATCATTATGAAAATTGAAAGTGTGATTCTTTATAAAATTACAAAGAATATGAACCAACATTTGGGATGATATCATATTTTTAAGGGTGTTTTTTTATTAGTGGAAAAAAATGGGGAAAATTTTAATATTTTTTTCCAACACTTGCCAAATTATAAATTTCCATTATTTTCACCTGCATTTGAGTTCATATTCTTAGAAAATAAGCTAATAATGTAAAACTAAAACCGAAGAAAAATTGGAATCGCTACACGTCCTGCAATTGGAGAACTCTAGTTACGGCCTTCAGCGAACATCAGAGCGTAACTTTGTTATTTTGGCTCAAATTATTCAAAAAATTCACATAAGTTATTCGAAATATGATGTCAGAATTTGATTGAGTTTTAATTAGTTCTTCCCACCAAAAAAAAAAAAATCAGTAAAAATCAACCTCCTAACGTGGTTTCCCGCTTAAGCTGAACGAAACGTCCGGTGCAGACGAGATCCCAGCTGAACTAAATAAATCTGGTGGAGGGATAGCCATTTATCAACTGCTTCTGTGAATCCAGCAAGACGAAATCATTCCCGTGGATTAGCGTAGGATTACAGTATGTACTACACAGTACATATTTGATAAATACCATATACAAGAAGAGGGATAAACTTAAATGTGAAAGTTTAAAGGCAACTCACTGGTCTGTAAGTCCTATAAAATACTGACGAAAATTCTGGAAAACAGAATGAAACCCTTTGCTGAGCGGATAATTGGCGAACATCGAGACGGTTTTAGGCCTGGTCGATCAACTGTTGACGGTTCTCGAAAAATGCTGGCAATTTAACGTACGTATACCAAATTTTCGTAGATTTGAAGCTAGCATATGACAACATATCGATCGTATTGCACAACGTCACGCTGCCATTTGGTATACCAGTGAAACTAGTACGATTAATAATGATGACGATGACCAACTCCGTCTCAAAGGTCAGGATCAAAATTAGGTTGACTCTTGACTGACACCTTTAAAACGTGTACTGAATTAAAGCGGGCGTTGGTCTGCCTCGGAACGCTACTACATATTTAAGTCCATAGAAATATTACCATAATGTAGACGACATCAACATCATGTCAGCACGTCTAGCAAGCTGCCCGCTGCTGAGGAACAACTGCGCAACCTTGATACGGCTGCAAAAGAAGTTGGACTACGAATCAACGAGGACAAAATGAAAATAATGTTGCAATCAAGGACTATGACGCCACCAAAATCGAATATCACCATCGGGGATCTCAACATTAAATTCGTAATAAACTTCAATTACCTGGGTAGCAGTCTATCAACGACGGATACAACTAGTAAATAAGACATTTTTCACAGTTCTTTCAATAATCAAATTAAAGCATGTGCACAGGAAAACGAAGCTCCGCATCAAAAATCTGAACAAAATATTGAACAAAAATTGAGTAGAGTCGATGTCCATGATTGTGGTTGATGATTAGTATCGATCATGTATTCCCAGCGTGTGGTACTACGTACCATATATTCGGCGATTCTGGGGTATACCTTGTCGCCAGTCGGTCGTCCAGGGTTCGCAACCCCATGAAATACATACAAATTGTAGTCCCCGATGGTCATCTAACAATTACCGGACATCGATGTTTTAACTCATATAACTTGTAAAATTTCGATGTTTCCCATGTGTTGGGACGCCTAAAATATATTTTTACTATTTTACTTATTAACTATATCCAATTCACCCGAACATGGGAAACATCGATTTATTTAAATTCGCATCGATATAAACATCATACGAATAGACCCTACATATTCGGAGCGGTTTATGACAGAAATGGATGGCGAATCCTTACAGCCTTTACGATGATCTGGCATTTGTCCCTTTATGAGGACGCGGCCATTTGACCGAGACAATTGGAGTGGAACTATCCGGACGGCCGAGGTCCCACGACGGAAAATCGCGTCGCGCCACAATGATGATGAAGCAAAAAGTACCTTAATTTTAAACTGCTAATATTTTATGAAATGGGACATTTATTTTTGAAAGTATCTACACTGCATGCAGATACATCGGTACATGGATATGTCTTATGTCTACCGAATGCGTGGAACATCTTTTGTCGAATGATTTCATCCTGTATAATTTACGATTTTGTGATTATACGAAAAATCCATTCGATTTTATGTAGTATGAGGCCGAGGAAGGTGGATTTTGGCAGCACGAGTTGTTGAAATAAATTGAGAGCTTCCTACGAGTGGTGAACAATTTTCGTCGGTTGGAAACTAACGGGGATGCACTTCTCTTAATAAAATCGTGACATATTACGTGAAGGACAAATTTTAAGGATGACCCCAGCGATAAGACATATCCATGTCAAAATTAATAAATTTTGCAAAGTATCTAAAAGTATCTAATCTCTTCATCTCAAAACAGCCGTTGTGTATTCCTTCACGACGGCTGTTTTCCTGGATATCGAGGATGCTTTCAATAATATTAGCCCTAGTGCGATCATGGAGGCACTCCTGGGCCTAAAGGTTGAAGAGAGAGTCACTTTACAAATTTGTTAATATGCTACTAACATCTAGGCGCATACACACTACCCCGGGTACATCGACGGTATGTAGGGATGTATGCAGAGGAACTCCCCCTTCTTTGGAATGTAGGGATCAACAAATTGCTTCTAAGACTGGCAGAAATTGGATGCAAAGTTATTGAATGCGTGGATGACGTTTCCATCGCTGTCACAGGTAAAGTTCCTGATGTCCTCAGCGAGTTATTGCAGAATACCCTTTCCATTCTAACAGAGTGGGTAAATCTCTGTGGCGTTGGAATCAACCGGGCTAAGACGGAGCTTGTGCTCTTCACTAGAAGACGGGTATTAAACTGGTTTGTAATTAAAGCCAATGCGGTTGACAGGGCGAATACAAGATGGTTAATCGACGATACGTGCCAAATGACGAAGATGATTTGGCCGAAACTTGACCCTGGACGCTCTGCAACATTGCTCTTGCTGAATAGGAGGCGCATTAGCAGGGTTGTGGGGGTTATCGCTGTACAATGTCCTATCGGTGACCTTGCCTGGCGGCTCCGAATTCCTCACAACGATTATTGCAGAAGTTGAGAGGACGTGGATGAAGAGGAAACCGTTCTCCATTTTCTTTGTCAGTGTTGGGCCTTGGCTGAGAGGCGAAATAAATTTCTTGGTTTCCTGTCTTTTCGGGATCTGAAGGATTTTAAGGATACGAGTGTAATATAACTCAATCGCTGTATCGCCAGCACAGGCTGGTTTGGGACCGAGGTTTAATTAGGTGATTTTAGTTGTATCACAACGGACCCATAGGTGGTCTATGTGTGCTGTCCGGTATCAAGGCAGCCCCTTTACATAACCTAACCTCTGCAAAGTATTTTTATTGCTCTTATATTCAGAAAAAAAAATCTAATGGCTAAAATGTAATTACCTGGTCGAAAGCCAATTAGTTGGTCCCATCGCAGAAGAGGGTATATTAGCATTTTACAATGCATTGAAGGAGGCTTCTCTTACCATATAAAATATATATATTCATGGTCAGGACGATGAAATGATTTGATTTAGCCATTGTTCAGACTAAATCAGAGCATTTACACGGAACAGGTCAAAGTTGACGATGCCATCACTAAATTCCCAATTCTTTCGTTACTGGACAGTTTTATTGAATATCCGTGAATAAACGTGATGGTAAATTGTCATTCTTCTTCATTCGCCCCAATATTTTGCAGCTACTACAATGACCGTTATGCAACAATGTTCTTTCTAGAGTCATCCAGGCAAAACGCTCCGAACAACTGTTCTCAATTCACAATTTTTTTACTAATTCAAAAAGCAGACAGATTCAAAAGACATGCATGGCATTAATCTCTTTGACATATCACATTAAAACTGAGGAAATATTTTTTTTTAAAACTCAACTCTTACGAGCTTTGCAATACACTCGTCGTCCGTTGGTTTTAGAAGGAAAGGAGAATGAGCCAGAAAAAAAAAAGAACTGGAACGGAAAAGTCATTTCCAAGTCAAGGATATTCTCTGGAATATCCACCCTTTCACCATTCCTGGTGGTTTTTCGTGAGCTATTTACGAGTACATACCGATGGAGCAGTTGTATCGAAGGAGTAAATGGTAGGAGATGAATGTAGTAAAGCTGTTGTACGGACGGGTCATGTCGTTCAATATGTCCGACCTTTTTCGCCTTTAGTCCCGACAAGTTATATACGTACACTTAGAGTTGTATAGTATCATGGCATCTACGAGAGATTTCAAGGATCATAGCCGAGTAAATAATTTACTTAAAGCGAATATAATAAACATTTGTCTAAGTTGTACATGACGATGGGTAAGTGATTGTTTTATGGAGACTGATACATGTTTGTCCGATCTAATTGCGGGTGAATTATTCAAAGAAACGTCGGGATGTAACGATTGGACCATGAGTGTCAATGAGTCGGGTTATGTATTTTTCAGTGTTGGCAATTTTTATTGCAGCCTCGGAGCATTTTTTGAGAATCGTTAAATGAATCCTTCAAACTGACGTTAATATAATCTTTAGACAAAAATGTTCATTTCTTCATTTCGTGACCTTCTCAAATACACATTCAGCACAACTTCCATTTTATTACACTGTTGCTCTATATAAAACAGAGCGAGAATCACGTTAGCAGATTGTCGTTGCCATTTCAAGATACGAGTACACACACCCTCTATGAAGAATACTATTCTGTCTCGACTATAAAACTTACGAAACCCATTATTCTATTAGTTTCAAACAGAAGTGCACTTATACCACCACAATGCTCCTTCCATCGTATAAGCATTGTTAAATCTCTCACTGTTGCTGGAAACTGTATATCTAGACCTTAATAATAATCATTAAATTTCTTCAAGGAGACATGAAAATCCCGTGTGGACGGGCCGAAACAACAATTCTCTATAGGCAGGAGTACGGGGAGATGTTGTTAGCAGGAGATTGCGGGTGCTGGTGGTGGTAATATTGCATGACAAAAGGAAACTTCTATTTCGCATGCCATCTACGTTCGCTCACAATTTCTGCGAATAGGGAAGCGAAGGGAATTGAATAGAAAAGCAAGTAGCCAACAAAATGGAATCAGGATGGAACTGAATTGAATTTCTACGTTTAATTGGCAATGTTGGTGAAGTCCTTACGGCGATATACATTTTGTCGAGAGAGTATACGGTCTCTTCCAGATTCATCATTGTGTTATAGTAATTGGGCATGTTTGAACGGGATGAGAGGTTGGCGCAATGGGTCCTTGGTGTTATCGTGGGCCGTCAGCTCATTCTAAAAGTTTGATGAAATGTTCATGTAGCTTAAAAAGTACATTAAATCGATATAGGTTCTAATTCGTGGAATTCAGAGATATTTCAGAACCCTGGCATTTTGAGGTGGAAAGTTTTACACAGCTTTTGATTTGTGTCCCTTAACGTATTTTGGGCGGCTGAACATGAATCTGAGGTTTGTGAACAAAAATTTGCCTGGGGAATTAAGATATTGACCAAAATAACGCAAATTTTATACCTGATTCAGCTCAGTAAGCCCAGAAATGACTGAGAAGCAGCTTTTAAAAATTTGCTAAAAAGTCAGAAAAGTTCGTTGCGGATAAATATCTTGTCAAATAATGTGAAAAGTGCTCATCTTACGTAGAAACTTATTTAAATCAAACTTGTAGATAATTTGATTATCTTTAATTTGATATACGTACGCCTTTTGTACGATATATCCCTAGAAAACGATGAAAACTTGGAAGAAGAAAATGTTCGCTCGCGGATATCAATTAAATATTTAGGTTTCATTTGAAATTAGGGCGGTGGAGAGGAAACGCGGACCCAGGGGTTCAGCGATTTCGAGCCCCAATCTCAGAGTTGAAATCAAGTAAAATTTTTATTTAAAATACTTAGCCGAAAAGAACAGATATACATTTTTGATCATTCAAATTTTCCAACCGTTTATGTGCTCGTCGGTTTTTTTTATCCCTCATCTTTCAATTCGACAAAAATCGTATCGGATATTCATCGTGACAAACATTACAAATTTAATAAACAGGAAAGAAGCACATACATTACTCTCATTCTTCATATTCATATTTGGAATGTTAAAAGTATTCCGCGCTTTAGTTGAAGCAGAAACATCAATAATCAGTTTGGAGTCCAGTTTTCATGCAAGTTGTGATTTAAGATAAAGTGTTATACTGTTGAACGAAATCGAGTACAGCAGTTTGTGTAGCTTCTCCATTTTCATCTCGGATTCGGTACAAAAATGAAAAGAAATGGTTCAAATTTGTGATTTCCTCGAATCTTCTGTTTATGCCGACCATAATTGCATCTAATATCACTCTTCTAGGCAACCCATCTAACCTAACCTAACCTAATATCACATAAAAATTGTCACGTTGTTTTTGCAGCTGTGCGGTCTTCACCACCATCATCTTCATGGGATATATTATTGCTTTACTTTCCGCTTTACTCGCAACAATCGATATCTTTGAATCCGTCCACCACTGCATGACTCTCCAACAAAATTGACGTCCATTCGTTCCAAAAATGTTGCAGGTCATCAAGAAGACTTCCGAAGTTTGCCACTTCCATATAAATTGTCGAGTGTCTGGCCTGGAGAACAGCGCTTTAGTCATTGGTAGCTTTGAGGATTTTAAACCAAATAGAGGGCGTTAACATGCACTCCAATAGACAGGGCATGTATAATGGATGATGATCGCGTGCCAAAGAGAGTAATGAACGCAGAACGAGTCGACGGAGCGAGACTGCTTAGACGACCGAGAGCTCGTTGGAAAAGCTCAATATGTGATGAAGCCGAGCAGTTACTGGGCTTCCAAAATTGGAGGACACGGTCGCGTGACCGAGATAATTGGGAGACAACGATCCAGGCGGCCAAGGCCCAACGACGGGCTTTCGCACCACGATGATGATGAACATGCACTCGAATTTACAAAGATATTTAGTTACTCCAAGTAGGTCTGCAGCAAAGTGAAAATGAGCCATTTTGAAACGACTTTGACATACTGCTTCAAAGTGCCCCAGATACCGAGCTGGTGTTGTCATGTGGGTGAATCGAGGATTGCCATGGCGGGAAGGGTAGCCAATGTACAGCCAGAAATCATGATGATGAAGCTATCCTGACTATGTGCAGATCACACGGTCTAGTCATGCTTAATACAGGATTCATTAAGAACCAATGACACCTGATCACATACAGCAGTGGAGCTCATGTGACACAGTTTGATTATCATCTGTGCCTAAATTTCATGAGACGTTGGGTGAAACACTGCAAAGTGATATTTGGTGAATCCACGCTTACCCAGCACTGATTGCTATTGACAGAACTTATTTTGAAAGGAGGAACAAGATCTAAAGCAATCTTCAAGCCAGCCGAGAAAATCAAGGGGCACAATCTCAACAACAATTCCATTCATACAACACCAACTGCGACGATCAGAGTCCAACACAAATGTGGAATGCTTTGGATGAAAGGTTAGTAGGTGAGACTGAAAAGACATTGCGAGTTTCGAAAGGCACTTTCCACACGAACAAGGAAACGTGGTGGTGGAAAAATGAAACTAAAGAGGCAGTGCAGCTCAAATCGAACGCATTCAAGGCCTGGACAACCTGCGAGTCAAGCAACCAAGCCGAGAAGATTAAACTTCGGGAGGAATATGATAAAGGCCGGAGGGAAGTAAAGCGCAAGGTGGCTCAAGCAAAAGCGATGTCAGCTGAGAAGTTCTATCAAGAATTGGAAGATCAGGCTGCGGATAAGAGATCGTCATTGCAAGAGAAACCTAAAGACAATGCCAGGACTTACAGTCCGAAGGAGAAGAAACGCCCGAGAGACTCAGCCCCAAAGTACGTTGAAGACTCGCAAGGAGTGCTGCTGGTTGAAGACTTATCATTATACAGCAGGATGCATTAGTACTTTGCCGAACTTTTGAACGAAGAATTTCATAAAGAACCTTTTCAAGCTGTGGAGCCAAACAACAGTGATATCGCTGATTTTTCAGTGGAGAAGGGGTGAGGAAGGCAATGATGCAGATAAAATGCGGAAAGGCAGTTGGACCGGACAAAATAGCCGTAGAATTTTGACTGAAGATGAATATTGTCGGGCTTAGAGAGCTCATTGTTCTTTTCAACAAAATTAGAAAAAAAGCAACCGATGCCTGACGCTTTCAGAAAAATGTTCTTTCTTCCATTCTATAAGAACATGGGGGACTCACGTAAGCTCAACAACTATAGGGCAATCAAGTTAATATCTCACACATTGAAGATCTACGAGCGAGTTGTCTGCAATCGATTGAGAGAGATTATACGGTTGGATGACAATCAATGCGACTCTGTAGAGGGTCGGTGCTATGTTTTTCACTGGTGCTATTAGTTAATTATATTATTAATTGTCACAAAACCAGCTGGTTTTATAAGTTATTTTTATTGTCTCGACGTTTCGCCTTATTTTGGCATCTTCAGGAGATTTATTATCAAAATTTTGTTTAAAAAAATTTGTTAAACTATACGAATTTTTTTAAAATATCACTATCCAAGGGTTTATTTGAGTCAATTGAATTTTTTTTTAACAATATTTCCTGGTAAAATTATTTTTCTACAGACCTTACACTCGTGCATGGCAACTACTACTTTAACGTTAAGATCAACTTCTCCATATTGATTCCCATATGCCATATGACATTACCCACGGAACAAAAACTTCCATAATTGAATGAAAATTCAAGGCAACTTATCACCGTTAAAACACTTGACGACAGATCGACGAAGCGACGCAGCACACCATATCCTTTCATCTAGGAGTACCTCATGACAATTTTAGCGACAAATTAGATTGGATCACACACTCCCTGATTTAATCATCGTTCCGGTATCTCACTTCACTAAGCATCCTTCTGTAAAGTAACCCACTATAGCGTTCGCCGACACACATATGCTAATTACAGCTGAAACGACTATTGATTGCTCCCTTCAACGGATAACAAACTCAAAGCTTACGACGAAATTCACTTAAAATTGAAGGCAAGTGTGCTCATGGACGTAGAAGGCTGATGATGTGAGCCATCGAGAAAAGCATCGAAAAGGTTTCGACCCAAGCTCGAATCTGATAGTATCGCAACTGAGAGAAGGAAACGTTAACTAACTGAATGGCGTGACACTATCATGAAATGGGTAGAATTTAATTAATCGTCGAACTATGTTGTTATCCTTTTACGCGCTTGAGAACCTACCGCAGGGATATATGTATGGGCTTAATTAAGAAACCTTGATATTTGATCGTGCTATTCAAGTTGATTTCATTGGGCAAAAATCAATCGGTCTATGATGGAAATATCCATCCACTCAAGTTGAGTGTTTGACGGTTTATCAGTTTCTCAATCAGATTCATAATGATAGTCGTACATTACGAATCCCTTAAGGAGGACGCTCGTGAGAATGCAAGAAACCACAAATGTGCCTAATTTTCCTTCCAATTTCCTTTGATACAAAATACATCTCATTTCCTTCCAGCAATCATAGTACCCCTGTCTATCAAACAAACTACGAAGAAGTCGTGTTTAATTAGCCATCAAAGAAGTCATTGATTCGACTACCACACTCCAAACTCAGAATGTTAGTATTCGCATCATTAAGGGGGTTTTCATTACGGTCTTGTTAAATTTAATTTCAATCGGTCAGCTTAATGACTAATTTTGGCTTTATATCGACACCATTATCGGTGAGTGGCAGCCAAAAAGCCCACACAGTTTGAAGAGCTGCTGTTCACCGATTAATTAGCAACCATAGTAATTGAAATTCTATGAGCATTCAAATTCGTCCGATTTTCAATGTAATTTTGACGACAGTTACGTCATTTGTGAACTATATAATTGAGTTAATGACATTTCTAGTTGTGTGCTATCACTAAATGTTTTTTAGCGCATAAAAATCCACTTATCATAAAAGGAGCGTACACCCTTCATTGTGCACACTTAACTCGTACGTTGGCGCAATAAATCATGTCAACTGTGTAGTCACATCACATTATGAATGCGTGTGATTGAGTTGTTATAAAAATAGAACCATAAATGAGAGTAATGAATATTGGAAATTGATGTGAAAATTATGATAAAAATTAGTTGAGACAAGCTGGGGATGGCAGAATGGGTGGAGGCCTTGATTTCGTCTGTCAGATGAATATCTATACACATCGTATAATAAATCTGTAAATTTTTTGTCTGTACATCGGAAAGATTTGGAAAAAAAATCAGGATATAGTTGTCAGTAACAAAATACATTAAGACTGTTTTTGAAATGTTTGTCTGTTTGTCTGTTCAGGCATCACATGAATACCGCTAATCCGATAGAAGTATGTACAATTTTCTTTGTAAAAAAAAAGTGCTGAATTCGCTGGGTCAAAAGTACATCAATATTCACCCATTTTATTATTAAACACCATGTAATTCAAGGCGCGTTTGGTGTACTGCAATACGAATTTCAGATAGATAGTCTCGATCGAAGCAAATTGGGACGGCGAAGGGCTTGGCACTAGGGTATAATTATGGCAAACGGCCGGGCAGTAGCTCAGTGTGTTGAGGTATCCATCTGATGTCTTATGATGCCGGTCAGCTGTGGATTCGAGTCCCGTCGACGACGTGGCGTTGGATGTTTGTGCTGTTCTCTTCCCCCTGTGGCGTGGGGCGTAACAATAAGCCACAAAATTTCCTGACTTGTCACAGGTATGCGGCTAAAAGGGCAGGAGGTACATGCTAGCAACATGCCACGTCCGAAACCCCCATGGGAACAGTTGACGCGCTATGCCCCACAAAGGGTTAGGGCTAATGAAAATAATAGCTGCTTTGATACGTGGTCTAATGGCGAATATGATGTGTGGTCCAGTAGGCGGTCTAATGCGTGGTCTAATGACTGGTCTGATGCGAAGTCTAACAGGTGATCTAATGAGTGGTTTAATGGCAGATCTTATGCGAGGCCAAGCCGCTGGACGATCTAATATCTAAAAAGCCAACCATTGGACCACGCATTAGACGACATATTAGGTTGCTGTGATCCGCGTTCTAAAAGGTGATCTAATGTGTGGTCTGCTGGCTGGTCTGATGCATGGTCTAAAAGGTAATCTAATGAATGGTTGTCTAAAGGGAACATCAATCCGACGCGAAAAAATTCGCAGCGTTAAAATCGGCGGCGGATTCGGTGTGAACATCCTCGTAAGACGCCAGCGTGAACAGATTTTTTACACTGCGGAAACTTCCGTCGGGGATTCGACACGAATTTTCGCGCTTTTGTCGATTTTTTTACGTCAGTTGGATGATCATTTTACTCGTATGCGTGTTAGTTGGTCTAACTTGTAAAAAGCGCCCCTAATACCTGGCCTGGTAAACGTCAAAACGCTACGATCATTTATGCCGATCAACATCCTAGCGTTTCTTGCAGTTCGGAAAGTTCAGAGATTATAATTTTTCCTTTTCGCTACAACCATTACATTCGTGCTCCGTCTGTAATGAAACTCTTTCACCAAAAGTTCAACATTAAAGTACTACTCGTATAAAATAAATTTCTCACAGAAACACCTGAAAACAAAATGCTTACTCGACTTAAATGTGAAGAATATTGCACGTAGTATCTAATGTTGCTGTTTTAGTTTTACATTAGCTACGGTTCGTTGCCTCAGAAAAAAAGATAGGTACATCGTAGTGCTGAGATGCATGCACCATGAAAGATAAAAAGTCACCTAATACCATTTTATCTCTGCTTGACAGGAGTTTCTGAAAAGATTGTTTATTTCAGGTTATTTTCCACTTTGATATAAGTACGAGCAGTCTGTGTCGAGATAAAAACAATTAGAAGAATTATGATTGTAATAAAATTGTCGTTTTTACTTTAGCGGAATCCAGTAAGTACAATTTAATTTTGATTTTAAAGATCAAATATGTACTAGGAGTGTTATGCTACAATCGGAGGTCAAGGTACCAACGCGTGGTGGGATCTTGTTTCAGTCGTCCCTTTCGATTTTTTTTCGATAATGATAAACATTTAGAAATACAATTACGTACATTTTAGGAAGCGCACAATATGAAGCATGTCAAACGACTACATACATATGTATATCCCAATCCGAGACAACTTTTCGAACAGACTGTAACTTCTAGAAAACATGACTATGATAAATCCGGTTTCTGCTGATCAAACTATTTTCCACTCTCTCTCTCTTTCTTGTCGTTTCACATTTAGTTATCACACCAAGCACAAGCAGGACATACTTACAGCTTAGATATGACGTCGAAAATGTATACCTTTCATGAAAATAATATTCCTTTAGCGGGTGACAAAAATCTCAGCCAGAAAAGCGGAATGAGCGTGTTCCAAGAAACAATAGCAACATTTCAGCCAGTAATTTACGAGAAGACCCATTCATTCATTATCAGTCTCTCCGAATAGAAGGCCGCAGGCTCATCCACTAATGAATTCGCAATGTCCAATTCGGCTAACGCATCCCGCCTTCGGGTGATAATTTTTCGAACCGGACCTCATGTCTAGCTGTCACAAAAATCCATTTAGATCCAAGAATGGGTAAAAGATACTATGCTTTCATTGCTTGCTCGGCGATCCTACGCGCTCCTCCATAATGTCCTTCTGGCTCCACACAAAATATCTTTTCGATACCCGTACATAAACAATAAGGACCAACGATAGAATCTAGAATCGAGAGGTAGGAAGAAAATGAATGAAAAATCATTCCATGATAGATGGAAAATTGGAGATTGGTTGCATGAAATTGTTTGCGGCAAACAGGATTAGGGTCGACATTTCGTCACAGAGCTAAAAGGAAAATGTTCCCACGGGTGATTAGTGTGATATTACTGACGAAGATGTGATTGGTGAGAATTTGTTTGCGTCATATTCCCTTCCCTTCTCACTTTCGCCGTGGATGGAAAAAGGCTTTCCATAAATTTAAGAAATGTCTCATAAGGGATTTGTCATTGTGAAAGTTTTTGACTTGTGGCAGATAAAGTGAAAGAAAGCTGAAATAAATGATTTATGTCAATTTCAGTCGTTTGGAAGTTTCTCGAACCTTTTAAAATTTGTAATATGAAATCGGCGGACTCCAGTACCCCACAATTACAGTCATGATTTTCAAGCCCTAAACCTTGCAAGGTATGGGGTATATTGTTTTTGTCAGAACGAAAATACGTACCACGTCAAAGGAGGCTCCGTGAGTATAGCAATATGTATTATAGGTATATACAGAAATAATCAGGGCCACTTCCTGATTCGTTTAGCCATGTCTGTCTGTCTGTCCGTCCGTCTGTATGTCCGTCTATTTGTCTGTTTATCCGTTTGCACGATAACTTCTAACTTTCGATAGAATCAAGCTAGAGACTGGAACTTTTGGTCAAATCTTTGCAGTAGTTTGCATCTAGTTGTTTAGTATTGAAAATGGGCCTGATCCGACAAATGGGACGATTGCCGCCCCTACATATGTCAAATAATTAAAAATATATATAAACCAGTTTCAAATGAATATGAAAAGCTATATCTTTGCAGATAGACCGTAAAGGCCTATATTATACTCTTTTTTAAAAATGAGATCGATCGATGGAAACCAAGGGTGCTTTTGTTACAAAAAGCCCCGTACTACCCTACTTTTCATGTTTTTTTCTATAAGTCTTGAATAAATTGACGTAGAGAGTATTTTTTTTAGACTTCAGATGCAAGGTTGATAAAGTTTTAGTTGTAAAACGGGCATAATCCGACCATTTCCTCATGATATTGATAAACTCAAGATCTCATACGCAATAGTCCGATGATAAGATTTGAATTTTTTTTCTGGTATGATTGAAGTTTTAGAGGAAATTATTCTACAACTCCGAATGAGGTTTTGAGTTCTAGCAATATTTAAGGGGAAAAAAGCTTGACGCTACGTTTCGCTTCGGAATCAGTCATTGAGTCTGATGCGAGAATTTCATTGCCCGCTGATGCATAGCAGCGCCAGCGACATCAAATGTGTCTTGAGTAGTGTGATTTCTTACACCTACATGATATATGTACAAGTACATATATATCACTTCTATGTCAAGAACATGCTTCCTTACCAAAGCACTCAAAATACCATCAACGTTAATTCACCAGAATGTCCTTTTAACTTACCAGAGGGTTCAAAATGACTTCAATAGTTGTCTAGTGTATTCGCCTCAACAAACCGTGTCATATGATACCCATCTTGTCTAGATATCACATTAATACCAAGAAGGTCCTTTTATCCTGACGCACACCTGCAACAGGACCAAAATATCACCGTTTGCTATATATAGTAACCAAATTAAGCTACATGTCAAATTTCGTTGAAAGCGGACCACTAAAAGCCAGGAAGAGCGATTCTTGAAAAGACGAGGCGACTCACTATGGTTTCAACACAGCAGTATATACTGTTAGTCCAGTCGAATTTGCAACCGTTCGGTGATCAGGATCACTCAACGAACCTACATACCGAATTCTGTTAAGATCGGACCAAGGATATCGGAAGTGCACGGGCAAACGCATATCATGGATCATTCCATATGGCCGTCCATCATATGAATATTTGGTAGGGGCTGAAAAGGAAGTTTGAAGCAGGAAAAATAGTATTTTTCATGTGAAATTATAAAACTACCTACTTGATACAGCGGAAGTAGCGTAAGCCTTTTGTATGGAGCTCACCACAAAGATTAAGAACAACCACGACCGTAAATGTTGTGTTTTATGTGTTTTCTCCGTTATTTAACCGAAAGTTCACTTTGTGTTCTTGAGAACTTTCGGTACCATCTTTTGTATCTTTTCAAATAAAAAATATACATTTTGGGAATTATTTCGAGTAGAAACCCAGTTTTGATTAGATTAACATACACATGTTAGCTCGGCCGAAGCCTGTCCTAAGGCAAGGGTAGGAGGGAAGGATAGCTGTAGCCTGCATGGCTCACAGCTAAGCGTCTCAGGTTAGCAGGGTGTCATCAATTACGTAGTCAGACCTGTATAGTTGTGTGAACTCTGCCATGTTATGAACCACCTGAAGCAGCTAGCACGAAAGCCACCCATGGATAGGGTTTAGCGATGGGTCGACAACCCACTCTTGTAAAAACTAGTCCATGTCAAGAAGCCTAGAACGCAACCCTGGAATTGGACGGGACCAACAACGACGATCACGCAAACGTTTAACGGATTACTCTTTCGGATCCTGGAATGTACGCTCCCTGAACAAACCGGGGGCCGTGAAGGCCTTCCTTCAACAGGTCGAGAATTACAAACTGACCATCACTGCTGCCCAGGAAATAAATTGGATTGGCAGCGAGATAAATGACAAGAATTCGCACACCATTTTCAAAAGCGGAAAACCATTGTGACACAATGAGTTTGGAGTTGCATTTATAGCGTAAGCAGCTCAAGTGGTACGTTATTGACTTCAAACCTATTAATGAAAGGTTGTGTGCGATTCCCATTAAAACTCGTTTTTCAACCTTTTCCAATAGAAACAGTTGAAATTATCTGAGATTGCTCAGGGTGTCAACAGTGTGATTAAAATTAGGAAAATCGGCACTAAAAAAGATTAAAAAGTAATTATTGAAAGACGTAGCTGCTCCTAACTACAAAACGATTTTTATTCACGCAATACAAGTACTTCGGGAGCGACTTACTTCCTTCTTCAGTTCTTAGGTAGCAAACACATGTATTTACGTGAATAGCAATCATTTTGTAGTTGAGAGCAGAAACGTTTTTTAATAATTTAAAGTAACTACAAATATGGGGAAAAACCAACAATTACCTACATAAAAAAGTAACTTCAGCTGTTTGGTCATCATTGTCATCATCGTGGCGCGACAGCCCGACGTCGGGCCTTGGCCGCCATGATCGTTGTCCTCCAGTTATCTCGGTCACGTGACCGCGTCCTTCAATTTTGGAAGCCCAGTAGCTGCAGGGCGTCCTCATATACTGAGCTCTCCCAACGAGATCTCGGTCGTCTATAGGCAGTCTCGCTCCGTCGACTCGTTCTGCGTTCATTACTCTCTTTGGCATGCGATCATCGTTCATTCGTTGTACATGCCCTACCCATTAAAGTCGTTGTAGTTTGACGATTTTCGAAACTTCCAGCTCATCGTACAGTTCCTACAACTTATATACAACAAGCTGTTTTTTCAAAAACAGGATATTTCGTATCATATAAACGGACAGACAAGTAGAAAAACAGATCATATCTCAGTAAAAGGAAACGTCTTGTAACCCTATTCAACGTCATCAAGTAGCCCAACTCTTTTAGTATGTCCATAGCGCGTTTTTTTAACAGCCATGCAAAGCAGAGCAGGTTAACACCGCACAATTACACTAACAATTTGATATGAGCTGCTCTGGATAAAAGGTAAGTGTAAGAATGCTGCTCTGTTAGTATTTCTACGTTTGGAAATGCAAACGGCGCAGGTGTTGAAATTTTCGGGCAGTTTACAGTTGGGAAGTACCTAAAACGCATTTTCTGTCAATAAAATGTTCGTTTTGTGTAATTGTATGGAATATAGTAGTAGACATCCAAAATATTTCTGCTGCCTAAAGATGAAATGAAAAACTAAAAAATTTCCGATTGTATCTGTACTCAGGATTTAAGTTTCCTCTTGAAATTTGAGTTGACGTTTTAATGATAACCAAGACACACTCCCAGCAAAGACATGCCGCGTTTTTGTGTTCGCTACTCTGATCTGCTCTGTAGCTTTTTATGCCGGTTGTCCTGTCCTACTCTAGTCTTTGCAAAAAAACGCATGATTGATACTACGGACGTGCAACGATCTGCACGTCCGTAGCATCTTAGAGCGTTGGAGAAATACCGACCTCCACTCACTCAGGTACGTAGGTAATGCACTTCGGCGTATGCTGTTCCACCTTAGATTCGCCCAGGTGGATAATTACGAAAAAGGTCTTTCAACCCCAATAAATAATTAAATGTATTCACAAATATTCACTAATTTTCGAATCATAATATGTACATAACTCTATCCGGACCGAGTAAATATGATACCATCGCCAAATATATTTTCGGTAATTTGTTTTTTAATTCCCTGACATTATCGAAGGTTAATACTTTCACCACATAGTAATCATTTCTCTCATGTTCGAACCCTTTTTCAGAAAAAAAAACTCCTTTCACAAGGATTACGTTGCTACTGTTAAGGCCAATCCAAAGCATTCATTATTATCGTCTGGACTTTATCATCAAGTTACAACCCCTTTGCTGAGCTTCTCACGTTCGGGCAACATTTAATTCCTTTTAGGAAAAATGAATCCCAGCACGATCCTAAATCCACAGTTCGGAAAAAAAAAGAATACCAACAAATGCCAGTTAATGATAAAAGCCCCAAAGAAAAAAAACGAACTCATTACTTTGTTCCCAGGCAAATCGTAAATGAGTTAAAAGGAATTTCGAATCTATCTCTATTGACTCGCGAACGTGGCAGTGGTCGCAGAAATGACTAAGTCAATGGAAATTTCCAGAATCGTTTATCTAATAGCAATGAAATAGCCGAAATGGTACAGAAAATCTATAGATTCATCCCCCAACAAAACAGTAAAAGGGTCTCGGGTTAAGATGAATCCTTTGGGATTTTACTAAAATCTTCTCACAATTAGAAGCAATCCACTTCAAAATGATAAGGCAAAAGTCCTCGGTATTGAGATCCATTCTCGCATATAATCCTTTTGGAGATTGAAAGAAAAAGACATAAAACCTTTTACCTACGAAAAGGAAATGAGAGAAGCGGGGGAATGACGACGACATTATTCTCATTTTGAGATTACGAAAGTCGTTGCCACCAACTACGTTATGTTGCTATACTATTTATTATACATGTATGTACGTTTACGTCGGGATATTTTCTGGATGGCTTTTCCCAAGCCCGTTCATATGAAAGTACCCTGATAAAGATATCTTTATATATATATACCTACGCAATCCATACATACACATAATGGCTTCATAGGATAATGACACATTCGGGCGCATAATTGCAAACTAATAAAATTCTCAAATGTTTCGCTGGGGAGAAATGAAAAGTGGTTAATAGTTTAAAACTGAAAATAATTAATATAATTTAGCTTAAGTGAAATCGTATGTTGAAGGCATTTGGAGTCGTTTCATCAGGACAAAACAACCTTTTTATAACATGAAGTTACATCTAGGCGTTCAAGGAAGCGCAGTTTTACTTGTTTGGGGAGATTTTGTTTTTCAACCTAAATCAATGTCTAGAAAGCACATCGATCAAGTGTATTTGCATGGACCGGGCCTCAAGTACCGATGCTCACCGCTACTTTTTGTGTTATTGTGGAAGAAACTCATGGCATTGTAGCTTACACATGAATATGCCAAGCTATCGGCCATCCAAACAGAGTAATACATATATTAATCTTTACTGACAGTCAAACGACCATTAAGATATTGACTAGTACCTCTGTCAATTCGAAATTGGTGCGGTCCTTTGAGGGTAATCTCAAAAATGTAACGTCCTCGAACAAGGATTGTGGATTACTTCACTGGGTTCCTTGACACCTTGGCACTGAAGTTAACGAATAAGCAAATGATGGTTCAGAAAAGATATACACACAAATCAGAGAGTGGAAGCATAGCACCTTTTTTTGAAAAATTGTCTCGGCTCTGAGTTTTCCCCAAATTAATCATTTGTTACTTGCGCTATCACTTTCTGGATTTACTTCGGTTTTTCTTGAGTAGAAAAAATTGACGGACAGTGCCAAAGGCACTGCCCAAGTATTTGCGTGATAACATGAATGGATTATGAGGGTAGTGAGTCCGAGAGGCTCACAAGCACCGCGACCAGGAGAAGTCTATTGTGCTATGGCCCATATGGTCTAGAGTGGCTTTAGGGTTGGCGATCAAATTCGATCCTGCCAATAAAGTTACACAACTGTCTAAATTGGAGTGAGGCGATTTCATCCACATCAGGGTAGGGATCTCCTAGGCATTCTAGGCGACGACGAGAAACGACCTCACATCCGCATAGGATGTGCTGTGATATCTCATCATCGGCTTCGCAAAAGCGACAGCTGGCGTCCGTGACAATGTCCATTTTGTGCAGGCGGTACCTCAGGGTCGAGTGCCCCGTGAGAAGGTTGCAAATGATTCTTACTCTGTTCCTGCTTAGATTAAGCATTTCCAGGGTGCGTTTGCGTGAGTGGCCTGTATTAAACAGTTTGGACCGTCTCAAGCCAGGGAAACTCTCCCAGTACGCGACGGTACCTATACGCTCCTATTCCCTAATATGAATTTTAACCCTGCATAGGGGTACACCATAAAAGGGTTCAATAAATGGGGTGGCAGATGCTTTCCTAGCCAACTCATCGGCAATCTCATTACCTGAGACGCCAACGTGGCCAGGGACCCAGTATATTGTGACTTTATGGTGGAAATTGCAATTGCAAATTGTCTCTGCAAAACCTCATAGGAACCAAATACTGACCTAGACGTCAGTACTAGGTTATTGAGAGCCATGACAGCAGCCTGGCTATCACTGAAGATAGCAATGTCTCTTTCACGGTAACGGGAATCTATACATGCACTAGCACAGGTCCGAATTGCATGGACTTCAGCTTAGAAGAAGTTGTCAGTGTACAGCGCGAGTGACGAGTGCCTTTGATTACATTCTTCTCTGTACCAAATTACAGTAGAGAAGAGCCGGTTGAAGCGTAGCTCCCTCGTTAAGTGATCACATGGTATACTTAGCTCATTGATTTCAAGGAGCCATTTCTCTAAGCCTCGCTATTGCTGATTTAGCTTCCGCTTTTGGATGAATGTGTAGTGGAGGGAGATCGAGTAGTGCCTCAAGAGCGGCAGTAGGGCAGCTGCTAATGGCACCCGTTATAGTGAGGCGTGGATTTTTTCTAGTGTGGCTTTGCCCTTCTGGGTACTCGATTTCTTCCACCAGATGACTGCTTCGCCTTGTAGATCGAAAGAACTATTCGGGGGCTTGCTCCCCATATCTTCCCTACGAATTGTCTGCAGATCCTGCTATGGCGGTCTTATCCAAGACAGTCTTCAGGTGTTCCGTCCAGAGTAGTTTCCTATCGAGAGTAACACCCAGGTATTTTACAGAATCAACCAGGAGTACTTGAGAGTTGTACAATACATGGTAGGACATCTCATCAATCGTAAATTTCGTTTTCTTGTGAAGGGTACAACAGCTGCCTTGGAGAAATTAACCCGTAGATAGTTTTCATCACACCATGTTTGTACAATTGGGTGTACAACTTTGCTTCCGCCGTTTTTTCCTGGAATTAAAACCTTTATTGTCAAAAAGTACTTACAGATGTACGATTATTATTCGAAGTACTGTCCATCGCTAGCGACAACTTTCGCCCATCTCTCCGGCAATTTTCGGATTCCATCTCGGAAAAAGGAGGCGTCTTTCGACGCGATCCATGATTGGATTCATTTTTCGACTTCCTCGTACGAACGAAAATTCTGATCAGCCAGGCCGTGCGCCATGGAACAAAATAAATGGTAGCCGGAAGGAGCGATGTCTGGGGAGTACAGCGGGTGGGCCAAGATTTCCCATTTCAGGGTTTCCAAGTATGTCTTGACCACTTTTACGACGAGTGGCCGAGCATTGTCATGCTCGAGGATGACTTTGTCGTGTCTCTCTTGGTACTGTGGTCATTTTTCCTTTAATGCTCGACTTAAACGCATCAATTGCGTTCGGTACCGATCTCCTGTGATAGTTTCATTCGGTTTCAGTAGCTCGTAGTATATCACACCGAGCTGATCCTACCAAATGCTAAGCATAACCTTGGCCCTGTGAATATTCGGTTTCGCCGTCGACATTGAGGCATGTCCGGGTATTCCCCATGACTTTCTGCGCTTGGGATTATCGTAGCGACCCATTTTTCGTCACCGGTTACGATGCGATGTAGAAATCCCTTTCGATTCTACATTTGAAGCAGTTGTTCGCATGCAAATAATCGCCGTTCAATATATCTCGGTTTTAACTCGTACGGAACCCAATTTCCTTATTTCTGAATCATGCCCATGGCCTTGAGGCGTTTCAAGATGGCTTACTGCGTCACTCCCAATGATTCAGCTAATTCTTCTTGCGTTTGGCACGAATCTTCATCGAGCAGTGCTTCCAATTCGTCGTCTTTGAAAATTTTTCTCTCCCAAGCATGGTGCTTGTCCTCGACATTGAAATCGCCACTTTTAAAACGTTCTGTCACTCAGAGCAACCTCACCGTAAGTATCTGAGAGCATTTGATGAGTCTCACCTGCAGTTTTTTTCAAATGGAAGCAGAAGATCAAAACTTCCCGCAAATGACGAGAACTTGGCTCGAAAACAGACATTTTAAATCGCGAATCTTATTAAAAATGCGAACAACTTTTACTAATGCGGGATTCACAGACGTAAAAACTCACTTTGTGACACTTTTGAACTACGTATTTTGACCAGCCCTCACCGAGGCAGTCGTCTGTCGGAAACCGGCGAAAGCAAAGTGTTGTACACTTAAACAAAAAAAATAAACAAAAAAAAAATATTTCACCAAACTCGTCCCTTTATTATATTTGCTGACCGAAACAAATGGGCCCCTTTTGCGTCATTAAATTAATTTCCCTCTCACTGCGCTGTTCAAACTTGACAAAGTGTTCAAATAAAGGAGCACGAATAATAGTTCCGGTATTGGAAAGTACATCTATGATTCAGTTGGAATGCCTTCGGCAAGATACGGACAAAAAGTCAGCACGACATGGCAAAATAAAAACCATAAAAACAAAACAAGTCTCATTCAATTTGATTTTCTCTGCGTGTGAGTGTATATAAGCGGGTTCCTATAGTAAGAACCTAAAAAAATTAGATTTGTGTGTCTTTGACATTCTCTAAATACATTTGGGTGAATTAGGAAACGTATTTGGAGAGGACTATTTATCCACATGTACTCGTACGTATCATTTCTGTGTAGAAGATTGTTTCCTGTCATTTATTTTTTTAACGTTTCAAATTTAGTATTGGTTTATCTACTGATACTGACTGTTCATATCCTCTGCACTAAATGCCTATGACTGTGATTGGCTTGCACAACCGCCTATGAACCAAATGAAATGAAAAAAAAATATAATACAAAGTTTGCTTTCCTTGACATTGAGGGATGCTCTGATAACTCATACTCTGACAGCCTATTCAGATTCCTAGAGCTCAGCTCACTATCTGCCTTTATCGAATAGATTTTACGCTACCGCGTCTTGGGAGTTTCAGTTTACAATAAAACCAAAATTCGGTGGAAACACTTATATGTATGTCCTTAACAGAGAATGGCCCGTAAAAATTGCGTTCATCTTCTTATGCTTCGTTTGCGTGAGCATATGAGTCGTTACCATAACAGATGGGAACTTGGTTGAGGTAAATATTCTCCCTGTGGTATGGGATAAGAATAATACTACGCCTTTTCCCTTTGCCGGCCTGCCGTAGAAACCGAAAAACAAAGAACGGGATGTTTTGCACTATTTGAAATCTTTTATATGCTAACGAAACGTCAACTATACCTCGAATAAGGACTGACTCAACGATTACGACTTTTGGCTATCGTACAATGACAAAGATTGGATTGTGCCGTAACCCCTGCGTCAACCACTCCTACGCGCCATCGTACTCTGTTCTGGGCAATGGGGCACAACTCTCCAAATGACTTACCCAGCGCCTTACACTCTTTTGCCACAAATCGACGCAATGTGATTTTAGGACCCTCTCTTGGTTGGCTTTGGCTGGAAATTGGGTTCCATTTCATGGCATGTCAAGCAACGCGATTATCGGCCTTCCGCAATGTATGACCTATCCTATTCGTCGATTGGCATCAAACCTGTACGCCAACTTAGCTCTTCATTCGATATTGCTTCGGACCAGAAAATTCTTAGAATTCGACGAAGACATGAGTTGACGAAAACTTACAGCTTTCTGGCAACTCTTACGGAAACTTTCCATGTACTGCTCCCATACAAAAGCACAGACCAGCTAGCCCAGCTTGACATTGATGCTGAGATAACTGCTCTGCCAGATTTTTGACAGCATGCCGTATGCGTATTGAGCCTGGTTGATACGACGAGCGATATCCTGCTCCGTACCACCATTTTCGGAAACAATGCTGCCCAAGTAAACGAAGTTGCCCATTAATATTGATGGCAATAAGTGTAGGACTTTTTTCCCAATGGCGGTCTGAGAACCTTGGTTTTATTCGTTTTAAAGTTATCCCAACCTTGCTCGCCTCTCTCTCAAGATCTAACGCCATTGCGGACAGATTTATGATTTTATGGAAGAGTAGGCATACATATATCGTCAGCGTGTTCAAGATGTTGTAAATAAGACGTTAAAATTTCAAAGTCCCCCGACACCTTACGTTTATGCAAAACGCGACATTTCGCGTCGTCTTAGATTGCCTTAATAATAGCCAGAAGGTTCTCAGAGATACATCTCCTTCGGAACGCCACCCATATAGAATCCCGGTTCACACTCACAGCCTTCTTGAAATCGATGAAGAGTAAGTGAAGTGGAGAATCGTATTGCTCGATGATGATTCGCAAGGTGTTAATGTGGTCGACACAGGAGAATCCGGATCGAAAACTAGCCTGCTCTTTATCAATTGTACTTTCTAAGTGGGCTTTTAGTCTTTCCAGGACGATTTTAGTATTATCTTGACAACGGTAAGAAGCCTCTCCAATTATTACAGACTGTGAAGCTACCCTTCTCCGGAAGATTGATGATCAAACCTTCCTTCCACTCTGTGGGAAAGGTCTCTGTATTCGACGCTTTATCAACAAGTGGGTGCAGCAGCTCGGCAGTTACGCTTGGCGCTGCTTGATAAAGTTCGGCAGCGATGCCGTCGAGGCCGGCGGCTCTCTCTCGAAAATTAACAAGAATAAATCGGGCCAGCTTAGATGAATGGGAAGTCAAAATTTACAGAGGCGCTATACCACCGGCAATTTTAATGGCCGGTTTAAATTCTCACCAGGTGGACGAGGCGAGTATATTCGGCTAGAATTCCCGAGAAAAGCAGCCTGGGCGAGATGCACGTTCACATTTTCGCCAGATTACGCATCACGAGAACTTTGTCGAAACAGTTGGTACTACGTACGGTGTTGTTGGCCATGACTGATGTCGAAATTGCAGCTGCCGTTGCGGCAAACCGTGCATACCAACATTATAACTATGTTTCTGTTTAAAGAAAGAAAATCTTAAAAAAAGAGGAGAAAACGGAGATTGTGGATGTTGTCTGTACATAGAAATAGAACAAGGTAAATAATGAGCACGCTTGCGAAAAACATTTTACTTAATTGAATTTTACCAACCAACTTCAGATCCGCAATGAGCGACCCAAACCAGTTTTCGCCAGCAAGATTAGCCTTGTTTATAAAAAAAAAGTGTTGCCATGCTGGATGCTCCATTTTGTTTTTTGCCATTTGGACTTCAGATTCACATTAGCGATCCAAAAAAACCTCTACCAGCTTTTTCAAGCAAGATTGGCCGTGTTTTTGAAAAAAAGGGTTACCGTTCAGAAACGTCTTTTGATTTTTTTTTGCAATTTTGACTTCAGATTCGCAATCAACGACCCAAACGATTTCTTACTAATTTTTTTCAGCAAGATTGGCCGTGTTTACAAAAAAAAAGGGTGCCGTTCAGAAACTCCTTTAGTTTCTAATTTTTTTCCAATTTAGATTTCAGATTCGCAATCGGCGACCCAAACAACCTCCTACCAGCTTTTTCAGCAAGGTAGGCCATGTTTTTAGTAAAAGGTGAAAATATTTAACCGCACTTTAAAACAAAACAAAAGTGCACTTTATTGATGTTTCAAACCCCAAACTCTACGTGCGACGATAAACTACATATAGTATGTCCTATGCTTCACAAAATTATTATATTTGTACCATGACAAAAATTGTATTATATCTTGAAGTTTAGCTATGTATGTTTAAAATGCACTTAACAGCTTCTGGGGCAAATATGTTTGGAGGGAAAGAAAGCGACTAATGTTCTCATAATGCCCAATAACAAAGTTAGCCCAATTTATTTAAAACAAAGGAGTTATAAGCAAAAAACATTTTCACAAAATTATTTGTACCATTGAAATTTATTCAGAAAATTACTTGTGCCTCATGATAACACCATTATTTCTGAGAAAATATGAGATAACCGTTAGTTATTTCGACTGGAGTCAGTTAGTTATTAGCCTATCAATGGTTTAGTCGCGTGTCGAGTGTGACGAATACAAATTGCGTGAAAATGCCGAAAGTACGCGAGCTATCATTCGATGAATATTATCGTACCACTCCAGCCTTAAGAAAAAAAAACAACAGCGAACCATTCCTTTTCGCCAGCACAATGGCGGTAAAATAATGGTCTGCGGTTGTATGGCGTACAATGGTATGGGAAAACTGGTTCAACTAAAAGGAAAAGTAACCCAGTTTGTCTATTTGACAACTGTTAATGATAACGCCTTCCAGTCAGCAAAGGCCTTGATTGGGGAGGACTTCATACTGCAGTAAGATAATGCTCCTATCCACATATCATTTTATGTTTTAACAAAATTCAACAAGAGCTTCTACGATGACCTTAGTGGAATCAGTTCCAAGGCGACTGCAGGCAGTAATTAATGCAAAAGGAGGCAGCACTCCATATTAAATGTCAAAAAAGTATGACTTTTTCATTTTATTTCCGGTATTTTCCAGTATTACACATGAGGTACAAATAATTTCGTGAATAAATTTCAATGTACAAATAATTTCGTGAAAATGTTTTTGCTTATAACTCCTTTGTTTTAAATAAATTGCGCTAACTTTTGTTATTGGGCATTATGAGAGCATTAGGCACTTCCTTTCCGTACAAACATATTTTCCCCAAAAGCTGTTAAGTGCACTTTAAACATGGCTAAACTTCAAGATAGGCAACTTTTTGCCATGGAACAAATAATTTTATGAAGGATAGTATTGTATTACAATAACAAAAGCGCCCGAATACGATAGTACAATATGTACATTATGTATTTTACTTTATTTCTCACTGCGCGTACGTGATCGCAACATCGCGAGGAAGCGAGAGTGTAAATATGGAGCACTCGGGCTGTCTTGTACTCGTGCATCGCGGTGACTACAGGACGAGCAGCATGTTTACATTATCGTGCCTAGCTCTTCCTCGTGCTACTTCGCAAGAATGTACAATAAATGCGTGGCGAAAAAAAATAATCTAATATACTGCTTTTTTGGAAGTTTTTCTTTTTCGAAATAATAATCACCACCATACAAACCGTGATTCATACAAACTATGACTTATTGAATATCGGCCAAATGCTTCCGCGTTGAATGAAAAACTTCACTTTTCCAGCAAGAAATTTATCGCTTTGCGTGAATTCGCCGCCTAGGTTAAGCCTGTTAATAAACACCCACGCCAAATTCAAACATATGAAGCTTTCTGATAAACAATTTTCTGTTTTTATCCGCTTGTTAGCATTGCATAATTCGTTGACGATGTAAACATTTTTAGTCCAAAGTGCTCCTTTTTGCGTACGCCCGATGATTTGTATGTGCACCGAGTTAGCAATGAATTTCCATATTGTGTGATAAAAATTGCGTTCGGTTCGGCTCGATTTGGATCAATTTCCATATAACACGACTGACCGGTTTTTGATTTGATTTGAGCGGGATCTCTTTGCATCAATGGGGTTGTTGTTTTTGCTAAACATATAGTCTGGTTTGATATATGAATATCAATTCCCAATTTAGGCCAGTAAAATAAAATTTTAATACTAAAAATTTGGGAAAGATCAGGAAATAATTTTAATCCCTTTTATAGAATTTCTCAAATTTCTCGGATTTGCGCCCACCGAAAGGTAAGCTCACCTTCTGCGACCGTGAAAACTCAGTGTCTATAGAAGGGATTAAAATTATTTCTAGATCTTTCCCTAATTTTTATTAAAAGCCTCAAATTGGCTTAATTTTACTGCCCTAATTTGCATGTGTCACGTTTGATATTTGAAATGAATGGCGTCCGATTCACTCATGGTCTTGATCTGGAAGAGTCGAACACACCTGAAGATACCTTTCAAGTAACTAGCAACTGGCAAATACTCTAAATATGTAATATTCATACCACGCCAGTCGATGGTCATGTGCAGGGGTCTGCAAACTTTTCCAGCAAAGGGCCGGATTTTTTTCAAAGTGTAACTGCTTCCCTGTGTGGTCAACCTTTTGCGGGTTTAAAATCTGACGCAAGCTTATTAATTTTGCCGTCAAAAGTATTTTTGATTATGTAACTGTAATTGTAAACTGTAGTCCGGATGGCGCAACGGTTAGCACGTTCGCCTTCAACGCACTGGGCCCCGGTTCGATTCCGGGGATTTACGTGTCGGACTATGAGCCCACTCAGCTGTTAAATGAGTACCCATTATGGGGTAAATAACTCGGTTGAGCGTGTTGCTGATCACATACCTCTGCACAAAAAACCGTCACGATCTAGAAAATGAGATGATGCTAACTCATCTCGAGGCCGTGGTTCAAATTGGACTGTTGCGCCAGTTATTTATTTATTTATTTAACTGTTTTCGCAGCGATATTTTTTTTAAGAATGTTGTTTTTGTTAGAACTTGTAACTTTGTGTGTTTAAATTCAAGGTCTCGGCAATATGTTGGAAATGATTTCATTGATAATTAAAAACCAATAAATTTTTTATGCGTTTTTCTTTCCTTTTTTTTTTGAATTTCTTGAGACATACCCACAAATTTCTTCATGTTAACATTGGGATGACGTCCTGTTTGTCACCGTTTGGATGAAGAAGAGCAATGGCGTAGCTAGGGGGGGGGGGGGAGGGGGCAGGGGGCCGTTGCCCCGGGCGCAACGGTTGTGGGTGCGCCAAAACGCTACCCTCGGACTAAATTTTTTCTTCCCTCTGTTTGAATATTAAAAAGATTTTCTTTTTTTTGGACACAGCAGGATAAATCCACAGAGTTACACTAACAGCTTGAGTGGTTGTTAGTGTAACTAAATGCTTCCTTAAGCATGATTTGAAAACTATTCTATACTAAAGGACTTCATTGGACATTCTTTTTCACTTTTCCGTAAGAAAAGTAATATCTAATACAATAGATTAGTAGTACGAGCGCGGTTCAAATATGATCGAGACAAACGCTGTTGATGGCGCGCCTGTATGTTTTGAAGGTCGCGGTTTGAGTATGTGGTAGCTCTTACGAATAGTGTGGCATAGTTTTCGTCGCGAACGCTCGTTTCACGCGCGTGCTACGACCATGAGTGAACATCAAGTGACGACCGCCGTTGCGCAACGTATTGTCATTCGTTTTTTGGCGTGGGAAGGCGTTAAAAACACGGAAATTCTTCGGCGTTTGCGAAATCAGTTCGGTAGTGAGTGCCTGATTAGGTCTGCTATGTTTAAATGGGCAAAAGCGTTCAAAGATGGCCGCGAAACCGTCGAGAATGAGCCGCATGATCGTATACCGCGAACCAGCATCACACCAGACAACATTCGCCGCGTAGAACAACTCATTTTGGAGGACCGTAGGATGAATATTCGAAACATTTCGGCTGAAGTCGGCATTAGTATTGGTAGTGTAGAGTCTATCATCCACGAACACCTTCAATATCGCAAAATAACGGCGCAATGGGTTCCCAAACTGTTGAACTTCGTGCAAAAATTCATGCGGTTGGAAGTTTGTCGCCGCTTGCTGACACGATACGAGGCGGAGGGGGACGGTTTTTTGACGTGAATCTTCACTACAGACGAGACATGGGTACACTATAGTGTAATATATTACACTCCCGAAAGCAAGGTGTCGTCTAAAGAGTGGAGGAAGGGGCACCCGTGAAAGCGAAGACAACCAGGTCCGCGGGTAAGGTTATGTGTACTGTATTCTGGGACCGGCGTGGAGTGCTGTACGTTGACTTCCTGCACACACAACGTTCCATAAATGCTGCATACTACTCTAACCTTCTGAAAACACACGTGAAACCCGCTTATCGCTCGAAACGGAGGAGCATTCCAGCGCGAAGTGCTATTCTTCTCCAGGATAACGCGCGCCCTCAAACCGCGCGTCTCACGCTCGATACAATATCAGAATTGGGGTGGGAGGTACTAGAACACCTCCCTACAGTCCGGATTTATCACCCTGCAACTACGACATGTTTGGACCACTGAAAGAAGCCCTCGGTGGTCAAAGATTCAACACCGACGACGAGGTAGAGGAGTTGGTGCGCACATGGCTGTCCAAGTTGCCCAAGGAATTCTTCGATACCGCCATCAAAAAACTTCCGCAGAGGTGGGAAAAATGTGTAACTAGTGAGGGGAATTATCTAGAAAACTCTCAGTGTCAGACTGAAGTTTTGCCCCGGGCGCTAAGTACTTTAGCTACGCCACTAAAGAAGAGTCCAAAATATCCTGCTTTTAACCAAACAGCTGAATATCCTTTTTTTTCAACAACTCATTAACTACTTAAAAACATTTAAAGTTGGCTAAAATCAAAAAGATGACCTGGCATCCAGTACAGAGTGACCTGATTGGAGTTCTTTGGTCATTGAAGGACTTTTTCACTTGTGAGACGCATGACGAATGTCTACACAAATAGAAGTGCTAGTGCCACGAAGCCTCTGAATAAGAAATTAGAATCTCCCTGGCTCAGGAATCAATGGCTTGGATCTTGGCTTTAAATACGCAGAACCAGAGGATTATAGATATTTAGATCAGCAGATCTCAGTAGAATTTTTTTTTCCGGTTTTACCAGATGGTACACCTAAGAGGTGGTTGCCCCTTGCGCCCCGTCTGAATGATTATTTCAAACAAATTACGTTGTGTTAAACAATCGCGAATTCAACTGCTTGCATTTGCATAAATTTGATTTCTTTTGCATGTCAAAAACAAGATTAATTCGCGGGCGGGATAAAAACCAGAGACGGGCCGAATCTGACCCGCGGGCCGGAGTTTGTCAACCCCTGGTCTAGTACATATTACAAACAAGTAGTAAAAGCATTAAGGAGAATGAATTGACCCCGAGCTTTTGCCATAATTTCGTATAAAAAAGATTTATTTACATTGAAATTATCGCAGCGCCGAAAATAGCCGAAAAACTAATGGTTCGTAGCGCGTATTCTGAATTTGTCGACAACTCGACAACATAGTATATAGTGTTATTCATTATCTTTCAGAAAACAAACATTCGTTTCGTATGACTTCGATATCGAGATGACCTGATAAAATATAAATGCTGGTGTGTTGCTCTAATTAGCCACCACATAGGAGTACAATTTTCGATAAGCAACACGCCTACAAACATTTACGAATTAGTATGTCATGTTGATTTCGACGATAGGTATTTATTTTACATATCAGCAGAGGGCCAGAATATGATTATGTTCAATGTTACCGGGAATGTTGTGTATTTTTTCTGGAGATAATTATTTTCTGATCTAACATGTGAGCTGTTTGTACAGTATGTTCGAGTATTCTAATCTAATCAGTAAACAATAGCCGCGTTTCTTTGTACCACAACAGAACGATAGTACACACCACAGCTGAGCTGAAACCAGCAACTTCTAGGTCGTTGACGAAAGTAGGCTCTCAGGCAGAGCCGTGCGTAGAAAATTTGGCGCCCGGGGCGAGGATTTAATATGGCACCCTACAGTTTACCGCATAAATTACCAGAAATATTACTGATATAATACGCGTATTGATAAACGAATACAACCAGATGCAATAAAAAATTATTTACAGGAAAAGTATGGGTTATATACGAGCGTAATAACGGGGAATAGTCCATGCTTCCCACGAGCTGCTACAGCCATTTTCCTATTTATAGTTCTCAACTAGTACCATGCCCTTATTTTAAAAATTTATCCCATAAAAATCGGAGGAAACGGAGACTCCCGCTCTTTCAGTTTCCAAAACCGTAGAGGATGACACTGATGAGGAGTGTGTATCCCTCAGATCCGACCTAGCTGATTTGGACGACACATCGCGGCCGTCATTCGCGCACGATCTTTCAGAATCCGATACGGAGGACGAAGTCATCATTCTAAAGCAGCTTCTGCTGCCATCCATCTTCGCCTGGTGAGGAGTGAAGAAGACATCGTTTGGATACAAGAGCCCTGTGGTGTCGCGCATGATCTTGTTAGTGGTCTAAGGTCTGCTGATTATACGGTTTTCTATGTAAGGGGCCAAAGTAAACCCCGGACTTGCATCCTCGTTAGGAAAACCCGTAAGGCTTTCCTATTATCGTCTTATAGCGACAAGGACTCAGTGATTGTCTGCCTTGAACTTAGACGTAAGGCATACTGGATTGTTTCGGCTTCCCTATAGGGAAGCTAGCGCATCGCAATGCCAGTCTGATCCTTGGCTGCGACGCTAATGCCCATCATGACGTCTGAAGAAGTACCAACATACTTTATGGGAACAAACCTACTGCTTTGTAATGGCGGTAGGGAACCTACTTTTATCACTAAGAACAGGCAGGAAGTCCTTGATATTACTCTTGCCTTGGAGGAAATTCACCACTTGATTATTGGCTGGAGAGTATTCGAAGAACACCCATTTTCGGATCATCGATACTTACAATTTACCTTACTAAACGACCTGCGTTCCACGCACCTTGAATCGCAGACAAGCAAACTGGTCAAAGCATCGTGAGACTCTTCTGGAATTGCTGCCGTCTTTATCAGATCAACCCTCCAACCAACATGAACTAAGTTGCATGGTTAATACACTGACCGGTTTAATCAAGGCAGCGGTATCCTCATCGTGTCCTGTTAGCTCACATATAGGAAAGAAGAAACCACTGTGGGGGAACGGTAAGTTATTCGAGCTTAGGGCTGTATACAGAAAGCCCTTTAATAAAGCAAAAGCGTCTAGGCTGGAGTCTTACTGGCAAACCCATAAAAGGCAACTTAACATTTTCAAAGAAGAGTTGAGAGGCGCTAAACGCAATCGTGGAAAAGCTTCTGTGAACGCGTGGAAGGGCCTCTAGACTTTGTAAAACTGTCGTCGAACCCACCTCTGCCCACTTTTCGGCAGGGACAGGTTGAAACATTTTGAATGAGAAATTAAAGACAATTTTATTTTTTAGATTAAGTTTATATATTTTAAATAAAAAAAAACAACGTAAGAAAAAATCTCGAGGATTTATTACAAAATAAAATAAAGTAAAAAAATCAAATTGTCGTTCATTTCTAATTCAAAATAATCCATTATTAACACCCCAAAGTTACGTTGGAGAATTATGTACTTTAATGAAATATGATTTTATTAATAAAGATTAATTTTCGACTTAAACGATTTTCATTCATAGGCCCTCCAGAAATTAAGAAATTATGATGAAATGGTCTAGGCCCGATCTGATAATAGGGAAATATAGATTCGATTTTTGAAATAAAACCTATAAATTATGTATACGAAAATTGGAGAAAAACCGATAAAAGCGCAAGGTTTTAAACAATAAAAATTAAATTGCATTTTATAGAGGTACAACCAACAAACTTTTAATCTGATTTTTATGGCATAAATTTTTAAAATAAGGGTAAGATAATAGTTGAGATGAGGTGTTTATTTGAGAGTTCCAACTCGCGTAGGTTTCTACTTGTTGCGTTTTTAGTAATGTCAAATCGGCGTAAAGCACGCTCAAAAAAGTCTGTTTTCCCACATTCAAAGGGCTAACTGCCTAATTCCCACTAAATAAATTTTGTATTTTAAAGCAACGTACTAGAAGCGATTGACGTTTTAGTTGAGCATTCTAGCTGGAGCAGTTTTCCAGATATTATGTTTTTAGTAATGTGAGGTAGACAATTTTTGTAAAAAATCTAAATACATATATGTATTACTTAAAGGGCTAAGAATTCGAGAAAACGTTCAGATTTTTTTGCTTGAGATTACATTGGTAATCATGTGGCAGGATGTTTATGCGCCAATTTCCAGACACCCTTTTTATAAACCCCAAACTTCAGAAGCGGCGAAAAATTATTTATAAGTGTGCGCATATATGATCAGTATCTATGATCAGTACAGTACATGCAATAGTTTTCAACTGCAAGGAGTCATGTAGTCCCGGTCGCGCAACGGTTAACACATTCGACTTCAATGCATTGGGCGCTGGTTCGAATCTTAATGATTCAAGTAGTTCTTTTGGAAGGAATAGGAGAATTCTCTCTATTCCATTAGAGAGAATTTTCACAAACCCCAACTCAAACACACATCCGCCGCATGGGTTCTAGGTTCTTACCATTAAATGGACTTCCTAAAACAAAATCCTGCAAATAAGGATTCTCTCATGTGTATTTCAAAAAGGTTTTTATGACAAGGTGTCGGATGTTCAATCTCGTGGTCATTGTATAAATTTGTACAAATATCCTTCTTGAAATGCGCTATTGAAATTTCCAAATATCAAATCCGTTTTCGCTCTCAAGCATTTAATCTTTTCCTAGCAAACGCTGGACAGTCGCACAGAAGATGTTTTTCAGTTTCGTCTATGTTAGGTAGATATGCGATTCCTGTAGCTGCTTTCTGCACGTGTGTTCCGCTATCAGAACAGACCTGTTCCCAAAACATCGGTTTAAAATCGGTTTTCTGCTAGTACTGGTTCCGAGATTCCCAAGTACTGGTTTAAAAAAAAAAAAAACGAATCATTACCGGCTATAAAAATCAACTCATTAAACCCGACTCATAAACCGACTCGTTAAAAATCGTCGTAGATACAAAAACCAGGTTAAAAAGTGGCCGGCTCCTGGTTACAAAACCAAGTTAAAAACCGACTCACTAAAACACCAACTACTCAAATACTCAAAAACCGACTAGTTAACCGACCGGCTTATACTTAATAAAAGGAGTTAAAAACGGACTTATTAAAAAACAGAGTACTCAAGTTCTTGAAAACAGGCTCGTTAAAAACCGACAGGCTCATAGTTAAGACAACCGACTCATTGAAAAACTGACTCATCAAAAAACCGAGTACTCAAAAACCGACCGGCACTAGAAAAAAAAACCAGTTAAAACCTACTCTGTTAAAAAAGACCGAATCATTAAAAACCGGTAAGAAAATCGAGTGCATATTTTTTGTACAGTACAGGACGGAATTATTCAAGCTTTTGATTTGAGTGTGATTTGATATGTAAACATTTTCGGTCGTCAAGAGACATGCGTCATAAGTTCAATAAATGTGGACATACCCATTGAAAGATTGAATTGAATTGAAAAATGTCGGAGCTGGTGATTATGACTAATAAAAGATATGAAATTGTACAATATATATAGTATGGTTATCAGTGAACCTGTTAGAAAAATGGTATTATATTTTTGCGTGGCGGTTAAGACTCACATATTTTGAATAGTACTGATGCTTAGATGTGTATCCTATGACTGGGAGTGATGATGCGAATGTACAATACTACACTGCTATTCAATTTTGTGCCCTTTGGTAACGAAAAAGAACATTCCTGCCTATGAAGTGACATCATCTAGGCAGGCTTGGTTATAATTATCATATAAGTGGGTGTCACGACCATGAGGCGAATGCACTAGACTACTGTTGATGGAATATTGAGTCCTTTGGACAGAAAAATCAGGACATTTTTGGCTGTGAAGTAATAGGCTAGGCAAGATGAGTTTCATATTACTGGGGGTGATGAGACAATTACACTAGACTATTGCTGATAGTATTTTTAGTCCTTTGGTTAGGAAAACAGAAAACATCTTCTTGGGTATGGTTTAAAAATGAAACTTAGCAAATATCGGTAATTTTTGGAATGGGTTGATGATAGCAGTCCTGTGGACCTAAGCCACCTGCAGAATATAAAGGACTTCACCGATATAAAGGACTGAACGGACAGAATGTGCCCAAAGGCAGCTCAAAGTCATGTCAAAGGCACATTGACTCAAAGATGCGAATTAGTTATTTGGCGACAAAATTTTTCAAGTCAAAGACAACTGGGAAGTAATTGGATCAAAGTGAAAATGTATTTGCATCGAAGGAGCCTAAGGTGCCGATGAACATCGCTCTTTTATCTTGTCATTTTAAAATATTTTGGTGATGAAATGCATTTCAACCAATTTTGTTTGGATGTTTTGTACCGAACCATAATCTGGTCTGGTAGTGCTGCTTTCACCGGCAAATCAATGGCAGCACCTGAAGAGTAATGATCTGTCGGTGGTACGAAATCAGAGGCCGAGGGTCCCATTACACCTGGACCCTATGAAAGCGCGAGGGCACCTATGATTTGACATCACTTTCAAAAAACAAATAGAATTTCATATAAAATAACTGTTTTCCGACAGCAAAAATCACCGTTACTTCAAATATGCAACTATCCAAACTTTGAAGAAATTTCAAAATCTGTTTTTCATGCAAAATTCAAATGAAAATTTTATAATGGTATATTGAAGTGGCATATCTGCAGATTTGAAAAAACTAGCCCTAATGTGTTGGCTTTCCAACGGTATTTACTTTCTGATACATTTGGATCTGAAATTTTTAAAATAATTCGCTTTGAAGGTGAAAGCACATGGTCTTCAGATGAAGTAAATTTACTTAAGCTAGTATACTACTTAACAGCAAAATGATATTTCCTTATTTCATTTTTTTTTTAAATAACAAAACTTGTACAAAATAAAAAGATTATGATAGATGGTCTAATTTTGGTGTTGTTGAAATTGGCCACCTCTATGTTGGAGGCACATCCGATAAATTCTTGCAACAGACGAAACCGGCAGAAGAATTTCTTCCCGGTTGTCCTTCATTTCGGTGCATGCTGCATGAATTCTTTATAACAGCTGTTCGTAAGAGACAATAGGTACGCTGTATACATCATTCTTCAATTGGCCCCATAAATGAAAATCTAAGGGTATCAAGTCGGAACTTCGCAGAGGCCATGCGATTGACACAAATCGACCAATCCAAAAATTCCTTAATAATTCTGGCATTGTGCTACGGACACGCATCAATCTACCACCTAATGTGGCTTCTTTGGAGTATTGGCATATCGTATAGACACTACTTTATTTTGAAATAATCGAAAAACTCCACATGGGTTTAACGGTTGCGGAAGGATAAAATAAGTTGATGGCCCAGTAAACCTATCCAAAAATTTTTTTTTCTAAATTCGTTTTGTAATCGAGACTGTCGAATTTCCTTGGGGTTCGTGTTAGCCCTGATATGGTTATTGCAGGTATTGAATCCCCCCTCTGCGTGAACGTTGCCTCATCAGTTCATAAAATTTTGCTTGAGGAATTACGATCTGCCCGGATTTGTTCGAGAAGTGATAGAATGTGATCCTTCTCTGAAAATCTGTAGGCCCTAACACATTCGTGAAGTGTATACAAATAATACCGTTGGAAAGCCAATACATCAGGAAAAGTTTTGTCCAATTTTATTATATGCCACTTCAAAGTACCGTTATAAAATTCTTATTTGTATTTTCGATGAAATCCTTGTTTTGAAATTTCTTCAACGTTTGGATAATTGTATCTTTGAAGAAACGGTGATTTTCGCAATCAGAAAAAACATATTTTACAATAATTTTATATGAAATTTTATGTAGTTTAGAAAGTGATGTCAAATCGGTTATTGGGGAAGTGGTAAATTTTGATTTTGTATCACGGTTTTTGACGACAATCTCTCTTGGTAACGGTTAAAGATATACGAATTCAATTATTGCCATTATTCCTCAAAGTAAGTGTGGTATAACTCCTCTCAGTATTGCCCATCTAACGCGGGACATCCTGTACCGTATTTATTTAAGACAGTATTCTTTTATTCTTCAAATAAGCAATAAAATGTTCACTTAGAATAGAATCATCTCATCTCTAGCACCTTTACTATTGTATTTGGAATACATGAATCTGATAATAGCCTATGCACACTCTTGGGAGACAGTCAATCTGAGAGAAAAGAAAGTAGTTATCAATATGCTCCCTACGAGGCAGCAACACTGTCAAAGAACAACGAGAACAAGAAAAATTTAAAAAGTAGCGATTTACAAACTGTCATAACAGTGGTGATTTTCGTCGCATCGACTTTAAAAAACGACCGGAAACAATGACCATACGAAATGTGAACCCCCATGATCACCAGGGGCCGGAGCTACAGAGGTCCGAAAACCTATACTTGTTGTGTCGCGTAAACATAATCTTGGTCACTTTTTCTTGATTTCGTTTTTTCCCGATTTTGCATTTTTCTTTGGCGGGCGGGACGGTCCCGCGTCTCTAGATAGATACATATATGTCAACATTTCGAGTTCGAAGCACGGGCAATGTGAATAAAACGAAAAATCAACTGGCGCAAATTCGCAGTAGCTGAAGGTGAAAGCTATAAAAGGACTTTTTACGCAGATTCATCTCCCGCAAAACGAGAGATATTATCTTGGCGACGCGTGTTGCTGTCATTTGTGATTCAGTGCACAATTCGCTAGTATCAATAACATCGCAAAATATGCCTTCTCCCCCATCATCACTTCTTAATTCAAAAATCCACCTAATATTCTCACAAGACCTTCATATCCCCAATGACCTTTTTAATCTTCACAATTTCTTGTGCCTTTTTTTAACGCCGTTTAAATAAACAACCGCACGTTCCAAGCTGTTCATATACACTTTATTACAGCCGTCTAATTACGAGTAAAACGTTGATCCCTCCGGTATACCTCCTTAGTCCACTGACGGCTTCATTTTCTTGCCACCCTGCTGTGAATATTTAATCATGCTTTCAAAAAAGACTAAGCTTGAAAGCCAGCGTCCGATTGACGGAATATATACGAGTACAAGTACGACAGTTGGCGTCGTCTTTCATCCAAGGATTTCCCTACAACCGTATTGAAATGTAGGGTAAGACGTTAACCATCTGCTCAACTTTCGCACAACTCTCACTAAGTTGGCAAACAAAACGAAAGGACCATTTTCCAATGTACGCCATAATAAAATTACGTGCATGAATGAAGAACTTTGATTTTTCCTATCCCATGCACTGTAATAAGTTGCCTGAATAAGTATATTGTACACATTTGTACTACTCCCACTACTATATGGGTATAGCAGGCGTATGTTGCGTACTATCTGCACGCTGACAGGCATAAGTTTCGTCAGTTGAGCGAACGCTCAAGGACTAATTCCGAGAAGAATCTTTTTTCGTGAATGGTCTGGGTCTCATGCCAAACTTAGTTTAGGCCAGCGTGAAGTTGGGAGACTAGGGAACAGGAAAGAGCTGGTGATTTTTGAGAGAGAGCAAACTCACCGGTAATCTGCAACACACCGGCAGGATTCAGAAACAGCCGTTAAACGACATAAATACCTAAGTGCTAAAGAGAATAGATTTAATTAGAGTACCACCCACCTGTGTTACGAGATCCTGTTCAGCCTGTGTCTGCAAGTTTCAGCAAAATTCGTACTCGATTCCAATTAGTCGCAGGACCGCTTGTTGATTTGTCCACTTTTCACAGATACTTGCACACTTTGCTTCTTTCTTTTTTTAATTTTAAACTTTTCGACTATATTTTATGCTCAATTAAACACACTTTTTCACACAATTTTCTCACCGGATCTGGAGTTCTTGAGCTCCAAAAACACACCACAAGAAAAAAAGCTACGCACTGCTGGACTACCAGCGAAAGGAGCAGAGCACACTAGAAATTCGATTAGCCTACGAACAGCCGACGCTTTGAAAAACGTGCGCGCTCGCACACCACACCACTAAATAATGCCGCGATGGGAGAGCTCCAACACACAGAGCTCCGATTTTGTGTTGGAGACACGATTTCTTCGATTAATTGCCAATGATTTGTTTACATTTTACTGTCCGGTAGATTAAAACTGTAATTAAGTAAACAGCAAACATTACACGAAAATAATTATGTGATGCCAACCGAACGTCTTGGCGCACAGAGATAAACGGCCCTCAATACGGTACGAGCGAGCTTAGAAGGGGAGCCTTGAACAGGTGAATGGATGGAGCATATTTCTACTGTCTGTGGGTGAACATTATGAGAATATGTACGCACGCGACAAGGTGATGTGTGTATTGGCGCTAGAATGAGATGGAGCACACTATACGAAGGTGTAATTCACGAAAAGCCTGAATGTATCCACGTAAAATGTAGCACTGGACACTCTCAATGCGATAATCAAACGCCTGAATAGCCGGAAAACATGAAAACGCCCGCGGAAAATCAATTCGCACGTTACACGACGCACCGCACCAACGATTCATCCGCAGGACAAAAGCGGTTGGTTTCCATCCTAGTGCTTTTGTATTAAACTCACTTGGCAGGAACGAGTTTACGTTTCCCGAAAATTCCGTCTAATGCTTTTACTCTCTGGTCAACGACTGAATTTTGGAGGAATAGTAACCCGAATAGAATATTTGCGGAGAAGCCACGGTGTGTAAACTGGAGAAATATCTCCACTTTCTCCACTGGAGAAATTACAGAGCTAGAGTTGCCGAGTGAAAGGACTAAACGCACTGAACTGCTTTATTAGGCTAGTGATGGTGTGAAAATGGAATAAATAACACCAAAACAGCGACGCTCATCGGCACTCCAGGTCCGTCTCAAGCAAATACATTTTCGTTTTGATCCATTTGCTTACAAGTTGTCTACAAAATGCTTTGAAAAATGTCCCCAAAGAAGTTAATCTTTTGGTGCGCATCCTAGAAGTAAATGTGCCTCTGAGTAACCTTCGAGGCCATTACATCATTACATACGTCCATTCGATCCTTTCCTTCATATCATTTGGGCCACTTACGCTCAGAGGATCATCACCCCGATCCGATTAATGACCTAAATCGAGATGCCTTCAACAGTACTCTAACTCGTTTACCTAATCAACCCCATTCAAAAGATACCAGGGAAAGTTAACGATTTCGCACATTAAAAAACAATCCGAAACGATTTTGACATTCGCGAGCAAACTCAATTGCGATGAAGGAAGTTCAAGGCGCAAGACAATGAAGAGGTGCGGAAATGACTGTTTGGATGAGGCACTTTTCACTTGGTTTGTGCAAAAACCTTCTTCTGAGCAACCTATCAGCGGTCAACTGTTATGTGAGAATGCGTTCAACAAAAAATTAGCGGGTGACTTTAAGTTTTCTGTAAGTCAAGGATGGTCGGACAAATTTAAATTTCGACATGGCAACCGTCAGATTCATATTCAGGGTGAAAGACTTAGTGCTGACTCTTCATCTGCCGCTGCATACACGACAAAGTAAATGGATAATTTATTTAATTTTTATTTTTTTCACGATTTTTTTGCAGTTTTTATTTTACATATGTATTCAACCTCGATTAAGCGAACTTTTCGATTATCCGAGCCGCCCCTGGGACCAATTAGATCGGATAATCGAAGTTCTACTACTACTCAATCGCCCTAACCCCTTGTGGGGCATAGCGCGTCAACTGTTTCATGTGGCCCAGTTAACGTTTTGTTGGCATAAACTAGTTTCGGAGAATGCAGTTGCCAGCATGCACCTCCTGCACATCCATGGCCACGAACGTCGTGACGGTATTCGAACCCGAAACGCCGGTAGTTAAACATATGAGACTGATGCCTCAACACGCTGCGCTATCGGTCGCCCCGAATCAAGGTTCTACTGTAGCTGAAAATATTTCGCGCCCAATGTGTGTCCGCGCGATTTGATTTAAAGAAATGAAAACGAAATGTGCAATCGACTTTGTGTGCGGGATACTGTTAGTCACAAAAGACAAAAACCGAAATCTTTTTTGACCTTACTATAAGCTACCTTAAGGTTATCTTAGGGCATTTTTCAATCATGTATCAGAAGAAATTCACAGAAGAAAATAGTTGAATAATGGTCACCAAACCCTAAGTATACTCACTTGGCAGTTGGCACCTAATGTGTGTTTGCCCTGACCCCTAGACGGACATAGTGCATCAACTATCCCCAACAGGTTTAGTTGATGTTTCGTTAGCATATTGCTAGCATACTCCTCATGCCCATAACCCTGACCACACACTATCTAACATAGTACAAGTGGGCCGATTTTCTTCAGATTTGTGGAGTGTGTGTGTGTGTGTTGAGCTATTCGGAAGACATTTGTTCGTGTTCGAATTCATGTTCGATAGTGTGTGCCCAACGTCGGGAAAGGTTGGGGCCACAGATGGCGAAAGTAACCGAAGAAACCATGGCCACAGTGAGATTCGAACACGCGAAACCGGTGTGATGCGATGTCAAACTAACGCCCCGACACACTGAACTGCTCCCCACCCAATGTGTAATTTGTGTACTTTATCATGTCAATGACAAAAATGTTCAATCGACTGGGTACGGGGTACCGTTAGTCACAAGATACAAAAATCGAAAACTTTTTGGATAATACTTTCGAGCTACTTTAATCTGCCTTACGGTTACCACCAAAAAACAATTGAAAAGTTGGAAAATATTCGGCGCTCATTGTGGTGTCACTGTGACCGTAACTGTAGCGGATGATCAAATTGGGGCAGAGTACTGTTTACCGTTTTTAGACCTTACCTTAAGGATATCACCACAAAACACCTGATAATTTTGTTGATGGCACTCTTCGAGTATTTCATCAAAGACCCGTTCTTAATTAGTACTTCGAAGATATAGTGAAAAATGACTTTAAGTAACTTGGTGTATGGTTCGATAATTATTCGATTCTCTTCTATAGTGAGAGTTGTGGCAGGTATACGCATGGAGAGCTGATTTTCACTCAAGGGGTGAGGAGTCCGCACTAACATATTAATATAGTTGCGATGGCATATCCCCTCCCTCAGCTAAAAGTTTTCTACGCCACTGCATTTACTAGATTTGACGATGCGTTTGTGTAGAAGTGTGCGATCAGCAACACGCTCAACCGAGATACATATTTAACCGAAATCGGATCTCATTTAACAGCTGAGTAGGCTCATAATCCGACACGTAAATTCCCTTTTGTATCAAAGACTACCGCATTGAGTAGGAATCGAACTGTTGCCCAATGCATAGAAGGTAAACGTGCTAACCTAACGGACTACAACGTAAACCTAAGCCTGGCATTAGGTTAGGTAGATGGGCTGCTGTGACAAAACACAGCTCACTTAGACCTCAAATAGGTCCGTTGTGATACCACTAACACACATCCTCTCTCAATATTTCTGATAGTTAGAACCATCCAGAGCCAACAATAAAACTCTGGAGTTTTCCAACATCCGCGCTTTCTAGCTCTTCCAAGTCAGTGAAGAAGTAGGATCCAAGTAACGACCTCCTTCTCACTGCAAAAGCTGGACAGGAGCAGAGAAGGTGGAAACTAATTTCCTCCTCGTTCACGTCCCCACAGCTTCTGCAAAAGTCTTTATAGGGAAACCGAAGTCTCCTGGCATGTTCTCGAATGAGACAATGCCCAGTGATAACACCCACCACCGAGCTAATATGCCTTCTGTTTAGCGACAGTAAATTTTCAGATCGGGTAGCGTCCAGCCTGGCATTACACATTGTGTTTTTCTGCAGGAAGAACAATCCCGCAAAAAAACGCATTGTCGTTCAAGAAGAGAACCCTATAATTACACACTGCGTCTTTCTGCGGGAAGACCTTGTGAAAGAAATAAATATATCCCAGTGAGGATATTGATGGTATTATTTTTGTAGCAATATAGTAGGTAAAAGTCGGGAGGCCGATACAATTTCAGCCAGTCCTCAATGGATGCACTGCATGAATTTCGTACTGGGTGCATGAGTTTCTAGTTTGTCGTTGAACCAAAAAACGGAAGGTGAAATGCGTTCCATATACCACCGTGTGTTCATCTTCTCATTGCGTTTTTTTGCGGGAGAAGTTTTCCCGCTGTGGTTGGACTTGCTGCTGCAAACCGGTTCCTGCAAACTGCAGCATTGTCGTTACGCATAAGTGTAATGCGTTCCATTTAAATGTACACGTTCGTCTTCTTGGACGACAATGCGTTTTTTTTGCGGGATTGCTCTTCCTGCAGAAAAACGCAAAGTGTAATGTCACGCTAGGAGTAAATGCATAGTCAGCTTTTTCATTTAGTTTTAATTGATTTCGAAATTTTACTTCAATTTCTTGAACAATTATCTTTCTTATTCATTCGACGAAAGGTCGTTATCCCATCACCTACAACTATTGATGCACCGGAAATCAACCACTCGATCTTTAGATTTACAAACCAAGTGTTCTACGACTTTCGCAAATTTTGTTTCTTTCTCACCTTTTTGCTATTGTATCCAATAAAACATGAAAATATTCCGGTTGGCAACTCGTCAACAATACGTATCCCCGTAAAAACGTCAAAAAATAATATCCTTAAAATGCGCCGTCTCCGATTTTCTCCAACACCGGTCTCTCGTTTCCGTTTCGCCCTCAAGATAGGGATGAATACACACTACTAAACGCACAGGGGGAGGCACACAACTCAAACTCTCCACAGCCGCGCTCTAACTCTAACAATATACTTTTCGGCCTTGTCAGAGCAACAATTTCAATTTGGCAAGAATTTTAATTTTCTCGGCAAATCTTATCATTTCGAGCTCGAGCAAATAAACATTAGTCAGAAGCCGCTGCCGCCGCCGGCCGTCATCGTATCCGTCTTCTGACTATTCCCGGCACGCGGCACCAAACAAACCCCATACCAAAAAGAAAAGATACTGCCGAGCGCAAACGAAATTCTGTGGCGCTCTTTTGGATATCAGCGGAAAGAATTAACACTTTTCACCGTGTATGTACATATGCTTACTAACAATTTTGCCTCAAGAATTTTTTTTTGCATTTTTGCACGTTTTCCCGTGTAAATAAAAAAAAAATCTCACGTCAGGCGTACATAATAAATTACAGCAAATGGATTCGTGTTTTTTTTTAATCTTTTTGGCAAATGAGCGGCTCGTGAAATGACGGGCAAAGAGCCAGCCAGGAAAAGCCTGTGATGAGGAAAAACGACCCGAGCCCCAGTCGGGAATGTGGGCGGGAAAAACAATACACGAGTACGTATGGGCAACTGAAAACACACAACACCACCTTGCACGAAACCTGTGTGCGTCAACAGGAAAGGCAAATATTTGAAAATGAAAATTGGGAGAATATATGCATGGAAACTACACTCACTACTCGAACACGCTTGTGTCACTACCGGAAACTCATATCGGTCTTACATGCGAATTTTCCGATTTTTCCGGATCTCGGAGTCACACTCCCACACACGCTAGATCCAATGAGTTGAGACAAACTGACTGACACAGCCACTCGCTGCGATTTTGCAAGCCGGAAAATGCTTTCCTTATGTGCGCCTTTCACAACTCCCCGAACTGATAGGCGAAAAGCTCGCGCCATAAGAAAATTTTCTCGTGAGAATTATTGCCATTTTCCTTTGGCGGCGCGGCGCGGCCGGCGCTGAAAACATATGGAAAATATGCTGCCCGAAGGTGAGTGGGTGAGCTGAAAAGCTCCAGGTAAATCACGAACCGAAAGACGGGAAAGCTCTCGTGGGAAATTTCACTTGGCACGATTTAGATAAAGATATCTTGAAAAAGATACTCGTACATAAGTGTTGTCAGAATGTCTTAATGAAAAGTACGTTTTTCTTGCCTTTTTGGGAAATTTTAAAAGGGGAATAGAGTGTTATCGTGATTTACAAATGATGTGGAGCATTGGCTCTAAAATTGTGGGTCGAGGCACATTAGGAGGTCGTAATGGTATTTCCGCAGGGTCGCAAAGACGTGCTCAAAAATCTAAAAATTAATTTCATAGAAAGCATGCGGAAATTACATTGCCGGCAGAAGTAATCGCAACGACAGAACTGGTTGATTTGTTTCTACGCATGGAAAAATTCAGACATGCGGCGCATTTGATGCTAAGGCGTGTTTCACTGCCGCATCTCTGAGCAGTAACTGGTCCAAGTTTGAGACGGTCCTTTTGTCAAAAATAATGCTCACGATTTACAATCTGTCAACTCCAGTATCTAATGCACTGCAATCCCCGTAAATCGACTTCTTCGTCACCTTCACCTTAATTCAGTCGCTTCAAAAACAACTGAAGATTATGAGAGACAAGTTTGACGACTTTGTTGAAGAAACAGTCCAATACATCAATCTGGTCATTGAGCAGCTGGAGGAAGCTAGCTGCACCACTGTATCCGTTAGTTGCGACTTCACTCGTTCAAGAACTGCCCGTGCACTGCGCTCCGCGCGCTCAAAAGGAGAGGAAAATGGATCGAGAGGGAAAATGATCCCATTAGTGAGGCAAAAGAATCATTCAGGATCAACACTTTTCTTGTTACTTTGGACCACGTAATTAAAGGCCTTTCGGATCGTTTCAATGGAAAAGAAGATCTTTTGAAAGACCTCGCTACGCTGTATCCAAGAAGATTTTCCAGTAAAATTCCAATTGATGATTCTTCACTTTGTACGGTGTGGTAATTGGCAAAGTTTGACGCACGCTTGGCACGCACAGAGCTTCAGAGCTTTTTGGATACTTATGAGTCACTTGCGCGAGCGCTCTCTACCTCTTTTTCACAAGGTGCAGAACTGTCTTCTCCTGCGGGTGGTGATAATATCGGCAAAACTGAGGCTGATTCAGATTTTCTCGATGACGTTGACGATGTACCAATAAGGGTTAAATGTGAAGAGTGTCATCGATGTTTGGGATGCGCTTATAAATTTTTCTTGAAAATTCCCATGCTGCAGTCTGCATATCCCTTTTTATTTGAATTGTACAAATACGTTCTTACGTTACCATCTGCTCAGGTTTCTTGCGAGAGAAGCTTCACAAAATTAAAAATTCTAAAAACCCGTCTCCGAGCAGCTCTGGCCCAGTGCCTTTTAGAATCCCTAATGTTCATGAATGTTGAAAGGGAATGTCCCTAATGTGGTATTGATGAATTTGCGAGGTCTACATACATCTACATTACTTTCCAGTCTCTTACTTTGTTAATGTAGCGTTATTTTTTTATTTCCCAGCCCAGTCTATGTTTACTGCTCTACACGTACGTTACCCAACCGTAATTTCCACACAACTGACTAAGTATAATATATAATACATTTTAATTTAAACTTTACTTTTTTCTTTATTTTTTTTGAAAATAAATGTTCGCAACGGCAACATTTCTCAGGTTTTACTTATTTTTTTTAGGAAGTATTCATTTTTCGTTATTTTGTTATGGGGGGAGGTTGGCCGACTTATACAAATCCCGGTCAAAATTTAGAACCCAGCATGCCCCTGATACAGGTGGGTCAAAATGTGGTGTTCTTCCCATATATAGACTGGAATTATTGCAAAGCGGCAGGAGCAGTAAATTCAAGAATAAAGCCCCAAATTAACAATTAATTATAGCTTTTAATTTAAATTGAATTTCATTTCAATAGATGCCGCATTAAAAAGTGGGGCTGCCGCACCACTATCCAACAAAACATCAAAACATTATCTTGGCAATTCGACAGGAGCAATACATTCTGGAATGGAGCAACAAATTAGCAATTAATTATGGCTTTCATTTTACATTGAATTTGGAGACGATAAATGACGTATTAAAAAGTGGGAGTGCTAGCGTAACATTACGCTAGCACCACCATTCAAAAATTATATGCGGCATTATATGGCAATTCGGCAGGAGCTATAAATTCCGAAATCAAATTTGAGTGCGATAGATACTGTATAAAAAAGTGGAGCACCGAAATAAGCCATAGCGAAATAAGGCATACGAAATAATCCATATACAATAGATACTTTCGTTTGGAAAAGAAACTGTTCATTTACAACCAGCAGTATCGCACAAGTGGGCATGGATAATTTCGGTTTGGAACGAGGTGGGCTAGCTCCGCTCCTAGAGCGTTGCGAACCCCCGCATGTAGCCCCAGGTTGTCCGTTTCACTCTTTGTACATGTACCTGCAGCCGTTTCGTCCTAGCATATCTTGTAGTGTACATATGGTGTACACTCACCTTAAGAATAGTATTTTCTTCGTTTGTAAACAAACAAGCAACGAAGTAAGCAAAAGCATTCTTGGTGTCATATTGCACTGCTTGATTCTTGCATACTTTAGTTGCATTGCTTGTGAATCACGTTTACTTTCTCCATATCACAATAAGTGACCGGAAATTAGGTCAAAAGTTATTGTGATGATGTCACTTGATTTTTAGGTGAATCTGGAGCATGGGAATAGGGAATAGGTATAGTAATGATTAATTTGTAAGAAAACATGTGTTAGTAATAAGTGATAGTATAAATAGGCGATATTGTATAAGGGAAGGGCAGTCTGTAATTGGAAGTTGCAATTGGCGACTCACAGACTTACCAGCTATTAGGGAAAGATTGGCGATTACGCCGTAATAATAAGATTGCATCTTGCAGTCATTAGTAAAGGTATAAAGTCACTTAATAAATGAAATCATCCGATTTAATTAACTAACTTCTTATTACACTATGGAAAAAGTACCATCCAACATTACATGGCGATCCTGCCAATCATCGAACAATGGACAAGGACTTGCTCGACATTAATTTTTCATTGGAAGAGCACCGTGAGATAGATGACTATTTCAGCAAATTATTTGGCACCGCAGAGAAATATACCGTCGAAGTAAATAGGCAAGCACCGCAGTATATTCCGTCGAAGATTAATCCCGATACAGAAGAAAAAGCGCCAGTTCAGCAACCAGTAGACCCTGCCGCTCCTGTCGTTAAAAAGAAGAGGAAAACTTACGAGGATGCAATTTTGCAGGCGACGGAAGACGATCTACCCCATCTAGGACCAAAGCGGAGATACATTCAACGACCACAGCTGACGACACCACAACCTGCGGAAGCGGCTATTACACGCACCAGAGGCGGAAAACGAGTGCGACTCCGTCAGGAGAAGGCTAGAATTTTTGGTATCATCCCATTGGTGACGGACTCCGCTCAAAAGCGAGCTCTATTCAAGGAAGCTGAGGATATATCCATGAAACTTAAAAATTTAAAAAAAAAAAAAACATTAATAATAATACAATAATTAAATATGGGGAACTGCTCTTCAGTAAACACCGGATCTATGATGACCGAATATCGTCAGGCAATCACCACGTCAGCAGTGTTTGCTATAGCATTAGTATTATTTTACTTTTATAATAGATACCATAATAATTATGTACGAAAATATGTTAATAGAACAACAAATATTTAATTAATAGACTCCACATATACAATTCAAATTTACACCTTTCATTTTTTTTTTGGTATTTCACTGAGTAATGTCTGATGTTGAGAAATCAGAACAATCCACTTTTTCGCATGTAAAAGCCCTGATTGAAGAATCAAAAAAGGAGTTAAACAACGCCAAGAAATCAATTAACAAACCTTATAAAGAACAAACTATTAGATCAAAACTAGAGGCTCTTGAGAATACAAGAACTCAGTTAAAAGATTTTTTTTCAAGTACCAAATTGGATGTTCTTGATCTAAAAATTTATTTTAAAAGTATTTACGAAGAACTCAAAAACTTGTTTTTAAAAAAAACTTGCAATCATGGCGAGTAATTTTGATTTAGCTTTGGCACACAAAGTTATTCCACTTTTTGAAGGACACCATAAAAATCTTCATGCTTTTCTAACGCATATCGAACTCCTTCATAAAACATTTAATGATGAAGGAAAAAAAGAATTAATAAATTTTGTTTGTAATGCAAAATTGTCTGATGTTGTAAGAACGTCATTGGGGACTGATCTACCAACAACTTTCGAGGATTTTTCAACTAGGCTAAAAGCTAATTTTCGGAACACCAGAACTATCACAAGTATCCAAACAGATTTGCATAATATGCTCCAACTCAAATCATCTGCAATTGCTTTTAGAGATAAAATTTTGAAATTAACTAGTGAGCTTACTTCTTTGGAAATCGATGAATTGGGTTCTTTAGCAACCGAACATTCTAAAAAAGCAGTAGCTATGATAAATGAGAAATTAGCATTAACAATTTTCTTGAATGGTGTAAACGAACAGTATCAAAACACTATTTTCGCGTCTAGACCAAAGGATATTATGGAAGCCGCAAACCTAACAGTAGAACTTGAAAAACGAAGCGTTAATAACAAAAGAATTATGTTAATGAACAATGGCAACGCGAAGCCAAATAATAATAGCAACCGAAATAACAATAACAACCGAAATAATAATAACAGAAACTACGGTAACAATAATAACAATAACAATAATTATAGTAGTAATAACCGTCAAAATAACAACAATATCAGATATAATAACCGAAATAATAGAAACAATAACAATAATAGCGGGAATAACCGGAATAACAGTAATAATTGGAGTAACAGCAATAACGGAAACAATCGCAATAACTGGAATAACGGGAATAACTCCAACAATAACAGAAGATCCAACGGCAACTGGAATAATAACCAAAATAATTCAAGAAATGTTAATATCATTCAGGACCAGGGAAACGGACAGCTCTCCGGAGAGGAACAACAGTAAATGAAAAATTTGGCCTTCCCGGAAAGCAAATATTCAATATATCTAATAGCGGATCCAATTATATAACAATAAAATGCAAAAATTTACAACACAATCTGACTTTCTTGATAGATACGGGAGCAGATATTTCTATTTGCAAGAGTAATAATATTAATTTAAACGAGTTAAACGATCATTTTCAATGCAAACTAAATGGCATAACCAGTGAAGTTGTCACTTCTCTAGGCACAGCAAGGTTGAAGCTACTTTTAGGGGAATATGTTTCAGAAAATATTTTCCATATAGTAGGTGAAGATTTTCCAATTTTCACGGATGGAATTATTGGAAGGGACATTTTAGAAAAACATTATTCTAAAATATGTTTTGAGACCTATACAATAACTTTCATTATTGATAATGAGGAAATTATCATTCCAATGAACATGAAAGCATTGAAACTTGTTCAATGGAAAATACCCCCAAGAACAGAAGCAGTTGTACCTATTAATCTAACAAGGGAAGGTGATAGTTTAGTTTGTGGTAAAGAGATTTATCCAGGTGTATTTGTGGCAAATACAATAGTCCCAGCAAAAGGCATATGTCACATTAAAATACTAAATGCCAACGACTTTTCAGCGACTATTGAAAATTTCAACATCAATATAGAACCACTTAGCAATTATGAAATCCTTAGTATATCTCGGAAGGACAAAAGTCATGAGCGCCTACAGAAACTGCTTAGCGGGATAGAAACGGGCGCGACTGACGAAAAAACTAAGGATAGTCTCCTAAAAATTATTACAGAATTTCAAGATATTTTCCATATCGAGGGTGATAAGCTAACAGTCAACAATTTTTATAAACAGAAAATTATTACATCAGACGATATTCCTGTGTATACGAAAAATTACAAATTACCGCATGCACAGTTGGAGGAAATCAATACTCAAGTCAATGAATTAATGGACAATGACATCATTGAACCATCGGTTAGCCCTTACAATTCTCCATTACTTATAGTACCTAAGAAGAGTACTGATGGTAGAATGAAATGGCGACTTGTTGTGGATTTCAGACGTTTGAATAATAAGGTTATAAATGACAAATTTCCTTTAACGCGTTTAGAAGATGTTTTAGACAGGCTAGGAAGAGCTAGATACTTTTCAACGCTTGATATGACCAGCTCTTTTCATCAAATCGAGTTGGAAAAGGAATCGAGACCACTGACAGCCTTTTCTACTGACAAGGGTCATTTTCAATTCAAACGACTCCCATTCGGTCTCACGATATCATCTCCTAGTTTTCAAAGAATGCTTACAATAGCTCTGACCGGTTTGGAATCTGAGGCTTTCTTATATGTTGATGATATTATAGTTTTCGGCTGTAGTGTCAAGCATCATAACGATAATCTTATCAAAACCCTGACACGGTTACGACAATATAATCTTAAATTGAATGCTAGCAAGTGTCAATTTCTAAAATCGGAAGTAGTATACTTAGGGCATTTGATAACTAGCCAAGGCATAAGAACGGACCCATCGAAAAACGATGTAATAAAAAATTATCCTGTACCGAAAAATGCCGATGAAGTTCGTCGATTTGTAGCTTTTTGTAATTATTACAGAAGGTTTATAAAAAATTTCGCAGACATTGCTAGATGTTTAAATGTACTTCTAAAAAAGAATGCTACGTTTAAATGGGATGATAATTGTCAAATAGCATTTGAAACCCTTAAGAGCAAATTAATTCAACCTCCGATATTGCAATACCCGGATTTTTCTAAACCATTTATCGTCACAACAGATGCATCTAGTCATGCATTAGGTGCAGTGTTGTCACAAGGAGAAATTGGTAGCGATTTACCGATATCTTTTGCAAGCAAATCCTTAGGAAAACATGATTTGAACAAACCCATCATAGAAAAAGAATTATTAGCAATCCATTGGGGAATAAATTTTTTCCGTCCTTACCTGTACGGTAGAAGGTTTATTGTGGTCACCGACCATCGGCCACTTATTTCTCTTTTTACTCATAAAAACCCATCTTCCAAATTGACTAGAATTCGCCTTGACTTATCAGATTATGATTTTGAAATAGTTTACAAGCAAGGTAAAATAAATACCAATGCAGACGCTTTGTCTCGAATAGAACTGAATTCAGACATTTTAAAGAAAATGATTCCGCTCGACAACGATAATACTATAAAGAAAACTTTGGCGATAACAAGGGGGATGTCGACTAAACAACAGTCAGACAACAAAGTGCACTATAAAAATAATAATGTGAATAATAAGGATGACCTACCCAGATTACAATCGGAGCCTGATCAACTTCGAGTATGGGAGTGTACATCATTGACGGATATCCGAAATATTATTAAACTGAAGTTTATTATCCGAAATGGAAATAAACCAAAAATTGTACGTACAAAGGATGCAATATGTATATATGACAGCGATAGTGTTAACAGGAAATACGTTTCCGTTAATAAAGCGTCTAACATTTCATCCTACAATGCGAAGCATACCAACAATAGCGATAATTCTGATATGGTATACGTGCCTATCATGAAGAAGCTATTGGAAACGGCGCTTAATTGGAAAATTCATACGCTAGCCATACCAACAAATGATGAAATTTTCCAAGCATTGTCTATTGAAAAATTTAAATATATTATTAATATGTTGCAACAAGATTTTCACGTGAAAGTAAATATAATTATTTATAAAGCCCCTGAAAACATCAAAGAAATTAGTCGTCAAAAAGAATTAATTAAAGAGTATCATGATACGCCACACGGAGGACACTTCGGAGTCAGAAAAACATGCTTAAAACTTAAACAACGATACTGTTGGAAAAATATGAATAGGATGATAAAAGATTACGTAAGCAATTGTGAAAAATGTAAAATTAATAAACAGATACGTCATACTAAAGAACGAATGATAAAAACAGATACGCCAGCTACAAGTTTTGAAACCATTTGTATAGATATTGTAGGACCACTTCGAATATCAAACGGTTACCGATATATATTAACCATGCAATGCGAGCTATCAAAATTCGTTATTGCCGCGCCTTTAGAAACTAAAGAAGCCAAAAACGTAGCTAAATCTCTAGTAGAAAACTTAATTTTAACTCATGGTTTATTTAAAGTACTAAAGTCGGATATGGGTTCTGAATTCACTAACAAATTATTAAAAGAAATTTGCGATATGCTAAAAATCAAACAGATTTTCTCTACACCATATCATCACGAAACTTTGGGTGCTATAGAACGAAATCATCGTGTCTTAAATGAGTACATGCTAACTTTTGCTGAGGATATGAATTGGGACGTTTGGTTACCATATTACACTTTCGCGTATAATATAACGCCACACGTAAATAATAACTACAGTCCTTTTGAGTTAGTTTTCGGTAAATTACCTACTCTGCCCAATGATATTCTTACAACTAATGACACAGTATATAATCTCGATAATTATGCAAATGAACTTAAAGTTAGACTCAGATTTTCAGTATCTAAAGCCCGTGAACTTATTGAATTAACAAAACTTAACCGCACTAAGAAAGATAAAAATGTAAACCCACTTATGATATTAGTTAACGATAAGGTATTAGTAAAGAATGAAAACAAAAAGAAAGGTCAACCACCTTATGTGGGACCATTTAATGTAATAAGTATTGATAATACAAATGTAACAATAGATTATAAGGGAATTCCTAAAACAATACATAAGAATAGACTAAAAAAATTTTGAGTAATTAACATTCAATAACAATATATATATATATAAAAAAAAAAAAAAAAAAAAAAAAAAAAAAAAAAAAAAAAAAAAAAAAAAAAAAAAAAAAAAAATTATATGTAAAATATTAAGAGGATATTGTAAACCTCATGTTCCAGATACCCTACACGTGGAGTAGTATTATAATTATTATTATGATTTGTATAACACAAATCACCAAAAACCCCATGGGTGTAGTGTACATATGGTGTACACTCACCTTAAGAATAGTATTTTCTTCGTTTGTAAACAAACAAGCAACGAAGTAAGCAAAAGCATTCTTGGTGTCATATTGCACTGCTTGATTCTTGCATACTTTAGTTGCATTGCTTGTGAATCACGTTTACTTTCTCCATATCACAATAAGTGACCGGAAATTAGGTCAAAAGTTATTGTGATGATGTCACTTGATTTTTAGGTGAATCTGGAGCATGGGAATAGGGAATAGGTATAGTAATGATTAATTTGTAAGAAAACATGTGTTAGTAATAAGTGATAGTATAAATAGGCGATATTGTATAAGGGAAGGGCAGTCTGTAATTGGAAGTTGCAATTGGCGACTCACAGACTTACCAGCTATTAGGGAAAGATTGGCGATTACGCCGTAATAATAAGATTGCATCTTGCAGTCATTAGTAAAGGTATAAAGTCACTTAATAAATGAAATCATCCGATTTAATTAACTAACTTCTTATTACACTATGGAAAAAGTACCATCCAACATTACAATCTGCATCCAGCATTTTCTTTTTCTGGCTGCACAATTTCAAACCGAAATAAGGTATGCGAAGGAAAGCGAAAATAGCCATGTACATACTCACCTTCGTTTTAAACGAAATTAAGCATTGCGTGTGAAACCGAAAGAATCTACGGCTACTTTCGGTTTCAACCGAAATTATCATGGTACCTAAAAAAGTGGGGGTGTTAGCGTGACATCACGCTAGCACGTCTTTGTTTCGTTTCATTTGGAAGGGGAGGTGGCTTCTTACCGCGTTACATGTTCAAATCCCGCAACATTTCGCGGGACAACCGCACATCTGGCAGCACTGGTTGATGATGTCGGTTGTTTCTCGCTTCATATGGAGCTGCGGTCAAACCGATTTACCCGCAAAACTGTTGGCTTAAATATTAAATCATTTTTGATAATCGCCGAAAATTACTCTTCTATTTGCTTAAAGTCATATTAATTGAGTCACGTCTTCCGTACTACGTATACCCATTATCCACGGAACAGTAACAACATCATTCAATTAAAAATCTCACGAAATGCTAATTAAATTAAGTTTTTCGATTCTTCATGGCTATCGTTGATAAAAAAATCGAAAATCGCGACATAGAACGCGTGGCTTTTACGGAACGTAAACGAATCCAATTATGCTGGATCGACTGTTGCTGGTGCTGACCTGAAACATTGTCCGCTCTCGATAGTGAAACCTCAAAAAGTCACAAAAGCCCGCGGTGTGCTTAATTCAATTTAAAACGGTAAATATACACAACAAGCCGACAATGGCCTTTTGATATTGCAAGGTATTTCATGTTTCCTCCTAAACAGATTGTTGTAATTGAAACCATAGATATTTAAGAGGATTTCCTAAGGCAAAAACGCGGACTGACAAGTGACCCGGGGAGGAAAACTGGTTGATATGAAGGCCCAAATGGTAAAATTACATATCAGGAATAGTAGTGGTGTTGGACAACTACTAGCGTGACTATTTTTCATAAATGCGGTTGAATAACATGCGGGTCTGTTTCTCTTTAATTGAGTTGTGCACATACTCTATTGTCCAGCAATCAAGTGACTAAGAAGTACGTTGACGATAATCCCGAAGTGCAGCTAAAAATATACTAGTACTCGTACAGTACCAGCGGGGAAATTGAAACAATAATTGATTGGGGAATTTATTCTTCACATTGAGGAACCTTAAGTAGTAGCAGTTGAGGTCATTTGCTTGCTAGGATTAATTTTTAACTTTATTAACAGATTACTGTTTAAAACACATTTGATTTTGTTGAATTTTCAAAAAGTGGCGACAATAGTAAGTAAAATATGATTATGAGTGCTTTTATCTAACATTATTGTTGAAAATTCAAAGAACTCCACGTATCGACTAATTCCTTTTAGCTTGGAACCTGCTGTAGCAAAGCATAGAGTTTATACGCTGCATCAACAATCTGGAAGCAGGAACAATATTAAAAACTTCTTAAAATCTTTGGAATATAAAAGATCAAAACAAAACCTGAGTGAATGTTTTCAAGCGTAAGCAATGAATAAATCCAAATTGAATAACAATCGGTCGATTTAACCGAATCGCAAATATCAAAAGCAAACGACGGCAGTCTTGTGGCATATCCGTCCAGGATGAAGAGTACAAGTCAATGAGTAGCTGTTCCGATTTTTCAGCTACATCGTCACCTGCATAGCACATAAGGAAAATCTCATAAAGCATGGTAATTATAAATAGAGACGACTTGAAGAAACTCTCGGCATCCGAGGCCTGAAAAGAGAATGAGTTATTAATTAGTAAACTATCTCCTCTCCGTTGTAAGGAAGGGTTCAACAGTATTTATTCCATCTGATCTCCTTGCTTGCTGATTTTGGGTCCTTGTGGTTTAATTGGGGAACATGATATGGATGGTATCCATGGTAGAAAGCGAGTGGGGATGACCAGACGGTTCGATCCGGACCAAAGTACCAAAGTAGGTTGACCGAAAAGTGGGGTGATTAGGTTAATAATGCATTTCCTACTCTACGGTGGGAGGGTACTGCGCCGTTCCTCTACCCTATCTGGTTGCTCAAGTGTTAGGTTATGCGTTAAAAATCGGATCCTCTGATGGGCTTGTTTATTCGCAATACCATTATCGCATTTTTTCTAGTGGCTTTTACCAAATCGGACCAACGCATGATTTTTCTTTTCGTTACCGTGAGCGGTATATGGATATTCCTATTCCACTGGGCGAGACGCATCGTGGTTCGCGCCTTGGCTTATAGTGGCTTTAGTGCTGTAGCGTATAGAGCGTGCGAAGCGAACGTTCTAGTGTGGTATATTGAGGGTTGCAGCCCTTTAAGCCGCGGAGCTCACGTAGCGAGCAGACACTTGCAAGGAGAGTGCGGAATCATCTCCATTTGAAACCCCCTGTTGGTCAAAGATGCGAACCACTATGCGTCGCCTGGTTGAATAGGTATGTTCCCCGATAGCTAAGCTGCTATCCAGCTGTCGTCACTTTTCGGCTTGGTACTTAGGTCACAGGCACCATCCGACCCGCATTCTTACTGAAGCACAACCTCGTTAGAAAGGGCGCATAATGTGTTGTCTAAATAAGTACCGTTCCGGACAACTTTGTTCACCTTAGGACTCGATTTTACCTCTAAGTTCTTTATTCAGGCCCCAAAGCTGAAGTTTGAAAACTTTTGAAGTTCGATCGACACACTTACTGCTTCACAAACACAGGGTCTTGTAGATTACACCCAATTTTTTTTTAATCCTTTTCCTCTCCTTGTACAGTAGTTTAAATAAACCAGACGTCCTCCTCGTGGGCGCCCCTGGAACGGTCGTGGCCTTTGATGATGTTATTGTTAATTGCCTTGACCCGTCCAGGAGCATGGGAGCGTCAACATCTCTTGTTTTTGTATGCCTTGTTGACGTTTCGATAGCTTATCGATTTCGGACAATGCAGTAGCTAGCATACACCTCCCATCCGCGCTCGTCATTGATACTGACAATCTCGGAGTGCAGTGGGAAATCTATTAGTACCCACAGGCCGTTTTGGTTCACGTCGAGGATGGAACCTGCGTCTCTGTGAGACGTGAGTTTTATTTTACCATCATTGGTTGGTGATTTTTTCCACCAAACAATAGCTCCATATTCAATTATTGGTCTAACAATCGCCTTATATATAGATCTAAAGGATTATTCGAGGGCTTGTTCCTCAAGTCTTACCCACAAATTGCCTGCAAATTCATAGGGCTTTGATGGTTTTGTCGGTTACTGTTCGTAAATGTTTCGACCAGAGTAATTTCCTGTCTAGAGTAACGCCAAGGTATTTGGCGGAATCCGCCAAGTGCCCTGGGGAATTGTACATCGTAGAACATATCAATGTTTTTTTCCTCGAAAAGGGAACAATAACTGCCTTAACCGGGTTAACTCGTAGGTCGTTGTCATTGCACCACTTTTGTACTGTATTTAATGCTGATTGGAGAATTTGCCCTAACAGTTATAACCAGATCATCAGCATATCCTTGAGTTGGGTCATCAGCATATCCCTGAGTTGAATTTCCCATCGTGGTAAGTTTCCACAGTAAGCTGTCTACTACAATACACCACAAGAGGGAGATAGTACCCCTCCTTGCGGGCATCCTCGAGTGACGTTTTCTGTTAAGGTGCAGTCTCCTATCTACGTGATGACCGTTCTGGATGATAGCATCCTTTTTACCCATAGTGCCGTGGTATTATCTGCCCCCTTTGCTTTGAGTGCAGAGTCGATGGAAGAGAAAGATGAGTTATCAAAACCTTCAATATACAGAAAAGCACATACCGCCATCTCCTTTGCTGCCAGGGTTGTCTCAATTTCTTCTACTAGACTGTGTAAAGCAGTTTCAGTCAATTTATCTGACTGGTATGCAAATTGCTTATAATGTAGCGGAAATTTCGGGAGGAGTGTGGGTCTGATGTGCAATCAAGAATTTTTTCCACTGACGTAAGCATGAAGGAAGTTAACCTGATTGGCCTATATAAATCATCTTTAGGACGATTGCCAATTTTTGGGATGAAGACTACTCTAACTGAACTCCAGGAATTTGGGATATACCCAAGCTACCTCTGAATATATTCAGGAGATTGGGGATAAGTATATCCTTCCCTTTTTGTAGCAAAGCGGGGAAGATTCCATACGTGCTAGTAGATTTATACGGGTCGAAAGAGTCAATGGCCCAAATCACTTTATTGTAGGTAAAGATATCTTTGGCAATACTCCAGTCTGAGCAGGATACCTCATAGCGCACCCCTACGTCGACTGAGTAGTTAATATCTTCTTCTAAAGTTTAGCACCCCCTCTAAACTCCAATCGATACCTTTGTATGGTGCGTACTGTCAAATTTAACTTTAATGTTCTTTCAGACCATTATGTCTTCTTTAACCATTTTGTCCTTTATGTTCTGTTCTATGCGCAACGTTGGTTAATTGTCCCATCAATCATCATCTCGATTACGATAGTGCCCATATTTTCCAAGTTTGGACTTATTTTCGCTTTATACAAAAAGGTCCTGTTAGCCTTGCAGTACCAAGACAGTCTAATTGCTGAAATCAGTCAACGGGTTGTGCTTAAGAAGTTGCATAACAAATTCGGTTGATGTCGAATCACGGGAAACGTTCGGACCAAGAAACGAACAATCGATACGCCATTTTATTATACGAATATAAGCGACTGCCCGAGAGTCAGCACTACCGGCTGTATTCGAATCAGCTCGAAGAAAAAAATGGCAGTTGGTAGTTCATTTTACTATATATTTTAATTTTAGTTCTATGTATTTTAAAATCCCAGACCCCGGAGGGCGGAGTTGATCCCCTTAATCCCCCTATCTACGCCACTGTCTAGATGCAGCATCGTAGAGCGGTGACCGAAAGAACACATGATGATTATGAGGCCAATATGATAATAGTTCCGCTCGGATGGCCGAGTGCCCCAAGACAGTACGGTTGAATCAATTATGTAGTCAGACCTGCAACTATCACCGAGGCAGTCCCTCGATAGGGATGAGGATATTTTTATACTTTATGAGACGAAATGGAAGATTCAGCACAGCACAGTAAAAAAAAAGTCTAGCTCCATTTATCCCTATCTTCAGTAGTTTTCGAGATATTCTCTCTGGGAAAAGTCAAAAAAGTTTAATTTTTCATTTTATCTCTGGAACTCTTTTGCTAGTTTTAACCGGTTAACAAAATATAAAAAAAAATAGTATAACTCATTCCATAAAAAAAATTTTGGTAGCAAACCTCAGATTCGTAATCAGGTTTCGGAAAGATATAAATGAAAGGAAAAAGGACTACATCACAATTTTCTTTAGGCAAACTACCTAATGTGTTGTGTTACGTCCCATACTGATGCAAAGAGATTTCATCGTGCATCGTATCTTACGGAACTAATTTGGAGAAAGTTCAGAGTCTAACTTGTGTTACCATCACGGCGGGACTGTAAGGACAACACTACTACCTAATGTGCCCTAAACTGGATCCAAACCAATCGCTCCTCCTGAACAGGAACGATTTATGAACTGTGGTGGGGTTTATTACTGGAAATTGCTAACTGATCTGACGACCTGAAAAAGTCGTTGGTCGGCTTCGTCGTTTCATCGTGAGCTCTGGCTGGTTTGACGATCGGGTTCGTGTCAGGTGCAGAGTCTAGCGGGTGCCAGTGCTAGTCAATGTGTGCTTTATTTTTTGAGGCAGTCCAACTAACTAAACTTAATCTAACATTACCATACTTACCAATCGCAACGCATATGCACTAAGACAAATTGATATGCAACTAAAGGCGGCATGAACCAATATCATACCGCAAAATATATCTTCATATCCCTCACTAAGGCTGTTAATAAAAAATAACAGAATTAATTAACCGAATATTCCACAAATAAAATACTTACTCGCATAACGTATTATAATCATTCATACACTTTTTGAATTCCCTTTTCCACGATCGCGAACAACCAACTGGCAAATTTCGCAAGCAATAACCCAATGACTCAAACTGACCACCGACTATCAAAAGCAGGCATGTGTAAAATGTCTCAGCGAACAATGTAAAAACCGTAAGAATCAACAAAGAGGTAACTTCGTAGAAATACAAAATGATGGACCGATCAAGCTGACCACGCCATTCGAAAGGATACAATACGGGTACGACGCGCTCCTGAGTGAATTTTCCAAACACTAGTGGTTTTATAAAAATTAGACCAGCCAACACGGTAAACATAATTCTGAGAATTTTCGGTAAAAGTTGGATTCTTCGAACTCGAATCTGTTTCGCATCCTTTTCGCCTGGTTGATCGAAAAAGGGCAACTTATCCATTCGTTCCAAGAAAGATTCAACTTTATAGGTTTTAATGTACACGTTAAACACCTTGAGGTTTTTCATAACAGCATTCGCCGTCACTAGAGAGCCAAACGCGGTATCGGTTTCAGTAAAAGATCCGATGACCATGAATGTTGTAATGGATACCGCCAGGACAAAAGCGCAGAAAAATCTCATGTTATAGAGAAAATTGGCATCCTTGCGTCGCCACACACTTAAAAATTTCAAGGAGGCAATTTGAAAACCCACTAAATCACTGGTACGGTACATCACGGACTGTATATAGTAAGTGTTCAAAGAGTTCTGATGGATTTTCAGGATGTCAATCCTTTTATAAAATTCCTTTGAAAATTTAATGTTCCTCGAAGTGGTATCGTGGGAATTTCAGTTCTGGCTTAAAATTGCGAATCGAAAATAATCGATGGTAAATACTCAAACATGTAATTTCTCTAAAAGAAAAATGTGAATTCTAATTGAGCAATTTTGTCACCAGATAACGCAATTTTACATATGAAATGAATTCAGTGTGTATTCTTATAGTCATCATATAATCGTTTTCCGATTTATACGCCTCATCGAAAGGACGTACAAGTAACAATGGAGGCAATCTTGTATGTATTGTTGTCTTTATTTGCAATTGTCTAACTAATGGGTATCTGTTAGGAGTGGTAAGTAGGGTGTTTATGACAACGAAACTAGTTTATGCCAACGAAACGCCAACTGAGCCACATGGAACAATTGACGCGCTATGCTCCACAAGGGGTTAGGGCAATTGAGTAAGTAGGGTGCATACTCATCATCATCGTGGCGCGACAGCCCGACGTCGGGCCTTGGCCGCCTGGATCATTGTCCTCCAATTATCTCGGTCACGTGACCGCGTCCTCCATTTTTGGGAGCCCAGCAGCTGCGCGGCGTCCACACCTACTGAGCTCTCCCAACGAGATCTCGGTCGTCCTCGCAGTCTCGCTCCGTCGACTCGTTCTGCATTCATTACTCTCTTAGGCATGCGATCATCGTCCATTCTTTGTACATGCCCTGCCCATTGAAGTCGTTGTAGTTTGACGATTTTCGAGACTTGCAGCTCATCGTACATTTCATACAACTCATGGTTGTACCGGATGCGCCATCCATCTCGATCGCAAACAGCCCCGAAAATTCGCCGTAGAACCTTACGTTCGAAAGTGTCTAGCATGTTTTCGGAGGCTTGAGTTAGGGTCCATGCTTCGCAGCCATAGCATAGCACTGGTCGTATAATGGTTTTGTACACGCGGAGCTTCGTGTTTCTGTGCACATGTTTCGATTTCATTATGGGGAGAACCGAGAAAAAAGTCTTATTAGCTAACTGTATCCGTCGCTTGATTTCGTCAGTTTCGTTGGCGTCCCTTGACAGGTTGCAACCCAGGTAGATGAAGTTGTTCACGAACTCGATGTTGAGGTCCCCCACGTTGATGCTCGGTTGTGCAGGTGTTCTTGTCACCGATTGCATCATTATTTTAGTTTTACCCTCGTTAATACGTAATCCAACTTCCTTTGCAGCGGTATCGAGCGTATGCAGAAGTTCTTCTGCGTCAGCCAATCTTCGGGACATGATGTTGATGTCGTCGGCGTACGCTGCTAATTGTGTCGACTTGATGAGTAGCGTCTTGCTATTGTCCATATTCATGGCCCGAATAACGTATTCCAGTGCTAGGTTGAAGAGCGTCGGTGCCAGTCCATCGCCCTGTTTCAAACCAGTGCGTGTTTCAAATAGATCAGTAAGTCTATTCTGGATCCTGACTTGTGAGACGGAGTTGGTCATCGTCATCTTTGTCAGTCGCACTAATTTTGCTGGTATACCAAATTGCAGCATGATGTTGTACAGTACTCCACGATCGATACTCTCGTATGCCTGCTTGAAGTCGACAAAGATTTGGTATACGTTTACGTTGTATTCCCAGCACCTCTGGAGTATCAGTTTGACTGAGAAGAGCTGATCGGTTGTGGAGCGACCAGGTCTGAAACCGCTTTGATATTCGCCAATGATTCGTTCTGCGTACGGTTTTATTCTATTTTCCAGAATTTTCGTCAAAATTTTATAGGACGTACAAACTAGTGAGATGCCCCTGTAATTCTCACACCGCAATTTATCTCCCTTTTTATGAATTGGACAGATGATGCTTCTGCGCCAATCGTCTGGGATCTCCTCGTTCTCCCATACTTGCAGGAGTAATTGATGTATGGCATCAACTAGACTCGTTCCACCGAATCTTAGCAGTTCAGCTGGGATCTCGTCAGCGCCCGGCGCTTTATTTCGTTTTAGTGACCGCAACGCGAGATCAACTTCCTCTACTGTCGGGGGTTGAATGGGTGGGCCAAGATCAACAATATCATCGAGAGCTTCCTGTGTGGGGATGTTAGATGGTCGGTTTAGAAGCTCTTCAAAATAAGAGGCCCATCGTTTGTTAATACCATCGGTGTCGCTGATGATGTTTCCATCCTTGTCCTTACAAAGGCTAGTCCTGGGTTGGTAGCCGTTCTTAATTGTATTTACTAGTTTGTACGCTTGTCTGGTGTTCCTATTAGCTAAGTTTTCGTTTATGTTCAGCAACTGCTCGTCAAAGTATTTACGTTTCTTACGTCTAATTATTCTATTCGATATTCGCCGTAGCTCGTCATATTTTTCTCTTCTGGCTCTGGTTCCTCGTTGAATCCATTGTCTGTAGGCCTCGTTTTTCGTGTCAAGTGAATTTTTGCATTCTTCGTCGAACCAGTCATTTCGCGCTCGCCGGGCTTTATATCCCACGACCTTCTCTGCGACATCCTTGATGGTACCCTTGAGTTCTTCCCAGAACCCATGGACGCCTGTGTTGCTGATGTTGTGTAGCATAGGTGATAGTTTTTCCTCAAGGGCGGTAGTATACGCCACCGCTGTAGCATCACTCAAGAGCTTATCAACCGCAAAGATTTTGGGAGGGCTGATTCTTGACTGGTGCACTGAGGAGATTCTACATCTGTAGGTCGTCTTCACCAAGTGATGATCTGAGTCGCAGTTTGCTCCTCGATAGGAGCGGACATCCATGACACTAGACGCCCATCTCCTGCAAATGAGGACGTGGTCAATTTGGTTGACGGTATGTGCGTCTGGAGACTTCCAGGTTTGCTTGTGAATGCGTCGATGCGGGAAACACGTAGAGCTTACGACTAGATTCCTGCTGCAGGCGAAGTCGATAAGTCGCTGGCCGTTGTCGTTACATTCTTCATGGAGGCTGTGGCCTCCAGAGGTCCCCCGATGCCAACTTTCATTCCCGACTTTCGCGTTAAAGTCTCCCAGCAGCAATTTGACGTCGTTTGTTGGAAGTGAGTCGAAGAGAGTTTCAAGGCGGGCGTAGAACTCGTCTTTTACTGCGTCTTCTTTAACTTCAGTGGGGGCATGCACATTGATGAGCCAGAGATTGAAGGATCGAGTCTTGATGCGAATCGCACACAGCCGTTCATTTATGGGTTTGAAGTCAGTAATATGCGGTTTGAGGTGATTGTCCACTATAAATGCTACTCCAAACTCCTTGCGGCCCGAAGGTTTGCCACTTGTAAAAATTGTGTGCGATTTCTTGTCATTAATCTCGCTGCCAAGCCAATTTGTTTAATGGACTGCAGTAATGCTCAGTTTGTACTTTTCGACCTGTTGAAGGAGGGCCTTCTCGGCCCCCGGTTTGTTCAGGGAGCGTACATTCCAGAATCCGAAAGAATAATCCTTTATTCGTTTGCGTGGTCGTCGTTGTTGATCCGTCCAATCCGAGGCTTTTGTTCCAGGTTTCTTGACATGGAGTGGTTTTTACAAGGACGAGTTGTCAGCACGTCGCTTAACCCCATTCAGGGGATGGCCTCGGAGATAGCTGCTTCAGATGGTTTAATAAACGTGCTGGAGCCCACACAACTATGTAGCAGGTCCAACTACGCAAGTCATTCCATCCTACTAGACCTGAGACGCTTAGGTGTTTGTCAGCCATTCAGGCTACAGCTATCTGCCTTTTCCAAACTGTCTTATCGCTAAGACATTGGCCGTCAGCGAATTGATACACTGCCGTTACCAGGGGGCGCCCACGCGGAGGACTATGGAAAAGGTCTTTGCCCCCCAGGGTGCATACTGGTAATATTAAAAATACTCATCTATCTGTATTTACAAATCTGCATATCTTAAAGATGAATTTAGATTTACATGATGAATTTACAATGCATTGTACCAAGCGGCATGTGATGTGTCACTTCCACCATGCTCCGGAAATGTTTGCCAAATATTTGCGACGTACGACTTACATTAAGGTGCGTTTAGATTTAGCGAAACAACTTGCGAAACTGATGCGCGAGGCAAAATTTTGCGTAGTACCAAACCTTCCCTGCCTTCCGAATGGCGGCTACGAACAGGTCGGCCGACCGTTTATCGGCAAACCGCATGAGTTTGGCCTTGGTACCAAACGCCATCCTTACAGTTAGGAGCAGGACCAGGATGTTCCTGCATCACGCTCCGAAAGTTCAAGGCCAGCTTGCACTCGACCTTCTTCCATTTGTCAAAGGTGATGCTTCCATCCGCATCACCTCTGTCGATCACCGCGAGTTCAGTCCATCCCTTTAAAGCCTCCGCGTAGGAAGGGGTGGACTCACATGCAGCGGTAGTCTTCTGTCTCTTGGGTGTCTCCGGAGATTGCTCCAGAGATCTGTTTCTCCTCGAGACAGTTGATACAATAGGAATCCCAGCAGTTACTTTCATGGCCCATTCCAGTGATTCCTTTTGTTTCTCCGTTCTTTGCTCCTCTGGTATCTCCAGCAGGGAGTCACGGAGTCTGAGCGCATTTCTGCGTTCCCTATAACGCGCTTTTGATGAAAGGGGATTGCGGTTGCGAAAGCCCTCTCCAGCAGGTTCTGCTACTTCAACCGATGCCTCACTGCTAGGGCCAGCCTTGGCCTGAACATGGCTAGGGCCTGGCTGAGGAGAAGGCGGCCCAGCCGTGTGTTTTCTTGAGGTGCTTACGCCATTGGATACTGACTTGCGTGAACTCATGGCCACGACATCAACACCCTTAGCGCGTTAGCTCTCCAACTGTTAGAAATTATTTAAAAAATACCTCTTGTTCGATAACGCTTTTCTCTGTGGAGTAGGATTAAGTTAAATGTCCCCTTGCGTTGCAACTTTCTGATGGAGGCGCAATCTCGTTCAGACTCGTCTAATCGATGCAGCACTCAATATTTCACCACAGCTTGCAAATCACAACACAGACTACATTTCATTTCATTTATTTGAGACTTTTCTTTTTAATGTAGGTTTACATGAAACAAGGTAGCTGGTTTTATGACAGTCGAATTGTCAAAGTATCACATATATGGAAAAGAAGGAATTCGGTTTTATCCTACCGATTCAATTGTTTGTATACTAGTTAACGATTGAAATTTTTGCCTTTGCTCATAGGCTTATATACATGAACGACTCCAGAAGGAGCGGGTGCCTTATACTAGAAAATTACAAAATTAAATACTTTCAATTAAAAACAAAACAAAACAATTTAATTCTTTCTCATGCGAAAGAATCTGTAAGTCGGATGGTGATCCCAAAGCCAATTAAGTTGGTTTGGGGGGTGCCTCCGTCTTAGAGATTCCTACATGTTGAGTTTAACAGTTCAAAGAACGAACAGATTTAGATGACGGGTTCTTGTACATGTATCATAAGAATATGGTTCTTTCTTGAGGTATTTCTTCGTATTGTAATATAGTTTGCTAAGATGAGAAAGTCAATTCAATAAAATACGTTATACTAAATGGAATTCGTATCACGGTCTTTTTAATTTTAGAGGTTGTAAAGGAATCAAAAGTAAATCATTAAATGTTCAAATTCTGTCTGGTATTACATAAGTACTGGTACAGTGCTTTTCTTATAGTAGAGTTACGCTACTTTACAATAAATATTTACAGAGCTAATATTTCAGTACAAGGTGGTTACATTTGTTTGCGGGTAAAAGTCCATTTTATATTAATTTCCTTAAACGTTACGCTCAGCCTTCTGGCTGATGCTGTACAGAAAGCAAAACAGGCTTGAAGAATTGAACTCTAAATCTAAATGGGAAATTAGCCTCTGAGATTGTTCCCCGACGCTTTTTGATAGAAAGGCGGCATGAACGAGTTCGGAGAAAGAGTGTCAGGCAGGTCAGAAGAAGGCACAAAGAGGTAGTGGAACGGCGAGTTATAAAATACAACTTGTGATCCTACATTGGCATTATTGACATAGAGAGCTTTAGTGATCCAACACGGGTGTGTCTCCCACTTTTTTAGCCGGACTCTGCTGCTAAGGGTCATATACTGGAGTAGCGGTGTTATGCCAGAGTCTTCATACAGCAAGGAATTGTGATAATATTTACGGTTTGGCCTACGGTATTTCGATAGGCATTTGCGTAATATTTTCCTTTCGAAGATTTGAATTTTTTCCGCGACGTTAGGTGAGACCGTCATCCAAGCTGGAAAGCTGTAGGTGATAGCTGGACGAATTAGTGTTTTGTAAAGGAGTAGTTTTACTTTAGGTTCCAGCGATTTGGAGGAGAGGAGAGCACTTATTTCTTTGGCAGCATTGTTGACTTTATTTAAGATTTTTCTCGCGTGAGGATTGCACCTGCCTTTATTGTCGAAAATCACTCCTCAACACAGACTACACTGGGATGAAATCAGCGTACACAAAACAGAGATCGTTTCTAACAATTCACTCCACTGAGATGGCGACCGGTTTTTTCTTTTCCCCGCTATCTCAATCGACACTAGCACCGTATCGTTTTGGGATTATCATCGATTTTATTTAATTTAATGTGAGATTGAAAATTAAAATGATATTTGGCCCGAAATTAATTCCGAACTTTGTGTTGTGAGAAAAATGCGAAAGATGCGAGCACCCAAGGGGCTTGTTCACGTACAAGAGAGTTCCCGAAAAACTTTCACTTGAAAACTGAAACAATTTCACGAAACGCGACCACCGGTCGAAAGTCGAGAGCGCCGAAAAACACGTCCACTAACGACAAAGGTTGGATGATTGCAGATTAGATCTTGCCTATCATTGCCACCAACCAATAAGATCAGGCTATGAACATTTAAGCAAAATTTCAAATCTCTAGCTTCATTCTATCGAAAGTTATCGCTTATTTGAAGTTTCATTTGTAGGGGAAGTAGGGGTTTGGTTGGTCGGATTTTACGTATTTTCAATATTAGCCAGCTGAATCCTACTACAAACATGTAACCAAAATTTCAAGTCGCTAGCTTTATTTTATCATTAGTTATCGCTTATTTTAAGTTCCATTTGTAGGGGAGGTAGGGGTTCCTTTGACCCGATCTTGCCCATTTTTAATATCAACCAAGTAGATCTTACTAACAACATTCTCCGAAATTTTTAACTTGCTAGTGTCATTCTATCGAAAGTTATCGTAATTAAAGGAATATTTAACTTTTTGAAATTTGTAGGGGAGGTAGGCGTTCCTTTGATCTGATTATGCCCAACTTACTAAAGCTCAAGCAGCCTCTTACCTCAACGTTAGATGCCAAAAATCAGGTGTCTACGCCAATTGGTTCAAGAGTTATAGACAAAAAACCTGAAAAGTAGGGTAGTACGAGGCTCTTTGTAAGAAAATTACCGTTAGTTTTCAACTGATCGATTTTATTTTTCCCGGAGAGTACAAGATTACCCTTACGAGCAATCTGCCAAAGCTAGAGCTTTCCATGTTTATCTAATTGGGAGTTATAGATACATTAATTATTTTACATATGTAGGGGAGGCAGGCGTTCTCCTGGCCTGATTATGCCCATTTTCAATACCAACCAACTAGATCATACTTCCAACATTTGACCAAAATTTCAAGGCTCTAGCTTCATTCTATCGAAAGTTATCGTGCGAACGGACAGACAGACAGACAGACAGGCTAAATCGAATCAGGAGGTGACCCTGATCATCTATACCTATATATACATTGCTGTACCTCCGGAGCCTCCTTTAAGGTGTTACATATTTTCGTCGTGACAAAAACAATATACCCTATACTATAAGTCTAGGGTATAAAAATGCTTACTTATAACTTGCCAGTGATCCGAAAAATAAGATTTGCCGCGAATATAAATTTCGAACTGGCGATTCGTTAATGAATTTACTAGCGAAGATTTTGCTTGTTAAAGTGACTCGCTAGTAAATCGTTTGCGGTTCGGTTCATATACTAGGTAATTATAATGGGGAATAGTCTCTTTTGTGGGCTTCTCTCGCTATGCTCCCTCCGCGCTTAAGGGATGAAATCGCATAAAAATTAACGCTCGCATTGCTCACTCTGCATGCAAATGCCGCGACTCCACCCGCTCCGAACATAAGAGTAAACATTTCCAGTGGGTCCTAATAATTAAAACGGAAATTTCAATGGGCACTACTATAGCGGAAGTACAACGGGTATGTGCCCTTCATATATGAACTCTAAATTGGGCCCGTACAACAAGAGCACAAATCCACTCTCCACAGAGCATGAAGTGAATTTCCGCTTTGGGCAATATGAACCTACTGTTTGTACATTAATAACTTTACGCTGAAGTCGTAAGCTCAGATTGCCAAAAGCTGAAATCAACGCGATGACTGGATTTCCACTTTAGGCAGTGCAAACTTATTAAATATAAATAATACTTGACATGAAATACAATATTATACATTGAAATTTATATGGAAGAAAATGTGTTTTATTATTCATACATTTTTTAGGGTTTTGTAAAAAAACAAAACCCTTATGAAATCGGTCATGCGTCCGTCTGTCTGTCTGTCCATGAAATATCTCACGAACCGCTGAAGTTACATGCATGAAATTTGGTGGAAATATGTAAAAGTGCTATAATTCTCTGAAGAAAGCAATGCGTCGTAATAGGTCAACTTTAAGGGGAGGTCTCCATAGAGGGGAAATGAAGGTTGAATTTTTTTTTTCGTTTGGTATAGGCAAGTGGGTTGTCGTAAGAAAGGTACCGTCGATTACATTCCATTTCTCGAATTTTCTTTTAATTTGAAGAAAGGAGAAAAGAGGGAGTGGGGAAAATATGTGGTCCGAGTTTGTCCCACCCCCCTTGCATTTCGAGACCGTTATACTTAGAAATATGAAAATTTACAGAAAAGCGGCATTTCACTAACATAGAAAACTAAAAATAATGGAAATTTGAAATCTCAACAAAAAAGGTTAATAATAGTACATTTCTATATTTGCAGTTAACACACCGCTGCACCCCTCAAGCACAGCCCAGGTCAAAAATATTGATGGCCAATAATAACCAACATCATAGGCAATAATATCTCTAGGTTTTATTACAATCACATAATATTTAATAATAGTACATTCATTTAAAGTTAGGCAATTTTACACTATCCATACAAAAAATACACCTATCGGCCTCATGCATAGGTGCGAGTACTATGTACTTGCATATCGTTTTTCGTAGAGCGAATTGTAGTTGAACCTTTTCTGTAGGGGCAAAGATTGGTGGGAGTGGAAGGAGGCGAGGGGGTTATCCAAGTTTGCAATTTGCAATGTCGTCTTAACATGAATGGTTAAGCATCTCGAAGAGTAGGACAGTTTATCTCGTCTACATACATATCTGTCTACCTATACAGTACAGCTTCTCGTACTAAAACTATTACTTTGAAAGGCGATGGATGGACTCTTTTTTTATGGATTGACTTGTAAGATACTAAAATATATCACGTGTAAGACATTTTAGTTATGGTGTTTTTATCCATCTGAGTGATACCAAGAAGACCAGGGAGCCAATATTTACATGCCAAAATAAGCGCTTGCTACAAAACCCTCGGATTGCGGGCGTAGCCCTCTATATTCCGGTTTCATTTATACTTATATCCGTATGTAGTATCTTTAAATAATTCCCGACAGCAGGGACAAGAGACATTCGCATCATTTGCCTGAAAGCTTTCTTAGTTGTACATTTGAAATACACAACTGAAGTATCATTGAAAATATTTTTTTTTTTTGTCAAAAAGATGAACCATCCTCCCACATTTTCAAATGACGTTCGTATTTTCCTCATCGGTTTTGGTCATGAAGCTTGCCTGATAGAACTTCGATAATCTGATGACAACGTGGAATTAGACGACCACACCAGATATCATATTATAATATCGCTCAATATACTTGGCCTACAACAGTAGACTTTACTGATTCCACAGTAACAAAACAATGCAATGGCTGCTTTAAGGCTAACTTTTATTTCATGAATATTGAGTTGGCTTACAATACATAATATAATAGTGGTGCGATATGACAATACATCAAATATCATGTGCGATAAAAAGTCCGAGATGGAGTACTTGAAAGTGCTACTTTTTTCGTACGTGTTACTTCGGTGCCTCCCAGCTAATTTGGTGTTGATATACGGCAGGATACAGGAACTCCGAATTTTGTTTTTATTAATATTGATTTTCTTAGATGTCTTTAAATGCATAACGTGTCTGCTGTTGCTCTAATTGTGCAGGATAATAAGTTCAAAGGAAAGAATGTGTCGTCGTTTTAATTAGGAACTTGCTGTAACAACGCATAGAGTTTATACGCCACATCAACAATCTGAAAATGCAACGCATTGATAAATTCATTAAGTTTCTAGAATATTAAGACCAGAAAAGAAAAACCTGAGTAAATGTCCGCAAACGTAGACTCTGTATAAAACCAAATCGAATAATAATTGGACGTTTTAGGCGGATTGAAAACATCAAAAGTAATCGACGACAGTCCTGTGGCATCTCAATCCACGATGAAGAGTATAAATTGTTGAGCAGTTGTTCCGATGTTTCAACGACATCATCTCCAGCATAACATATAAGGAAAATCTCATAGAGCATGGCCATTATGTATAGCAAGGACTGGAAGAAACTTTCGGTATTCGTTGCCTGAAATGGTAAGCAAATGCAAATTTATGGACAATATTCTCCATACATGTATGTTGATGCGCTCGACGGCCGTATTCGTTCGGTCACCGCTCTACGATATAGAGAATGAAGTTTCGATCCTCGTCGCAAACAAAATCTGCCTGTGGGTAGTGATCGAACTTCCGCTGCGCTCCGAGCTTTTCAGTATAAAGACGGTGCAGATAGAAGGTGCATGCTAGCAGCTTCATTTCTGAAAAGAATATTATGCTATCAAAACGTCAAGAAGGCATATAAATATAAGAGATGTTGACGTGTCCATGCCCCTGGAGGGATCAAGGTAATTAAGATACAAGTATGAAGGATGGCTTATATTTACTCATTATCCCTAATCCCTTGTGGGCATAGCGCGTCAACTCTTCTGTGTGGCCCAGTTGACGTTTCATTGGCATAACTGGTTTCGGAGAATGCAGTTGCCAGCATGCACCTCCTGTACATCCATGTCCCTGAACGTTGTCGTGGACGGGATTCGAACACGAAACACCGGTGGTCAAACATGGTTTACATTTGACATTTCTTGAACATTTGTTTTAATTAATTAAAGCAATAAAAAAAAGTCTGAAAGAATGGACATTTATTTTACAGTTTTCAAAAAGAAAAATTATCGAGATTTTGAGTTCACGCCCTACGAACCCCAATCCGGTATTTTCAAAATTTTTCAACGCACTCATTAACCCATACTTACCACTCGCATTCCGTACGCACTGAAACAAATTGACATGCAACTGAAAAGAGCATGGCCGAATATTATCCCGGAAAATATATCTTCGAAATCTTTGCAAAGTCTGTTAAAAAACATACTGGAATTAAACAACCGAATATTAAGACGAATTATAAACAACTTACCCAAACAGTATGTTATAATCACCCACACACTTTTTGAACTCCTTTTTCCAGGATTTTGGCAAATCAGTAGGCAAATTTCGCAGACGGTAACCCAGTGACTGAAATTGACCACCTATTATCAAAAGCAGACATGTTGGAAATGTCTCTGCAAACAACGTAAAAACCGTAAGGATTAACAAAGAGGTATTTTCATAGAAATACAAAATGATCGACCGATCAAGTTGGCCACGCCATTCGAAGGGATACCAAATCGGTGCGACTCGCTCCTGGGTGAACTTTCCAAATAGTAGTGGTTTCATCAAAATCAGACCAGCCAACACAGTAAACATAATACTGAGGATTCTCGGTAGAAGTTTGATTCTTCGAACTCGATTCTGTTTCGCATCTAATTCGCCCGGTTCATCGAAAAAAGGCACCCCATCCATTCGCTTCAAAACAGATTCAACTTTGTAGGTTTTAATGTAGACATTAAACACTTTAAGGACTTTCGTTATGGCATTCCCCGTTACTAAAAAACTGAACGACGTATCAGTTTCGGTGAAAGATCCGATAACCATCAATACCGTAATGGATACCGACAGGACAAAAATGCATAAAAATCTCAAGTTATAGAGAAAACTGGCATCCTTGCGTCGCCACACACTAAGGACTTTCAACGTGGCAACTTGAAAACTCACTAAATCACTGGTACGAGACATCGCAAAGCAAGCTTGTGAAGTTCTGCTGAATATCCTGGAAGCCTATTCTTTTATAAAGCATAGTTTCTTTGATAATTTAATGGCGTGTTGGAAATGGTATCGTGGAAATTTAAATTGTTACGAAACAAACTTAAACAATCGATGAAAACATCGAAACAACTAGTTTCTTAACAGATGTTAAGTCTAATTGAGCAATTTTGTCCAATTTTGTCACCACATGAAATCATAAAAGGTGGGTGTTCTAAGCTTGAGGGTTTTGTAGTTTTTTACTTGTAATGTAAATGTAAATGTAACTCTTCTATCCAAATAACATAGGCCAGTCGCAACTAACCTCATCAGTTTACCTATAAGACTATATATAAGTTTACTATTGTATATAAGTTTACTTATAAGACGAGTAAGTCAACTTTTGCTCAACGGAAGCATTATCGAAGTAGTCTTTTCTGCGTGACGTTACAGAGGGACTAAGAAAAGTTCACTTTTTTATAAATATTTCACAAATCAAAAAATTGTAGTCGATAGCTTATAGTTTCATTCAGTGGCGGATCCAAAGGGGCGCCAGGGGGCCCGGGACCCTCCAAATGTTTGGTATGCACTGCCTGGATGTTGGGAAATCCAAAAAACGCGAAAAACGATGCGAACTAGATGGTAATTGCACTAATCATACTCGTATTACTAATTGAAGAACCATAATCAGTTCGAAAAATTGTCATAATTAATTTCTCATCAAGTTCCCTCATGCCAAATTTACATCGACCCACAAAACCACAAAATTCCACCTTACCGTTAACAAAATTAATGTAATTAATAATCACAACTCCATTCTATTTGTATTTTCCTTGTCCAATTATAAAAAGCCCTTTCACGTTCGATAATTTGCAAGAACGCTAATTTCAAATTCTTAACAACAATAGGTCCAGGTGAAGCTAAATGCTTAACATACTCAACACTAAACGCCTTCTTCTCGACATTCACCTAACAAAAACCACAAGAACTTGAAGTGTTTGTCAATGGGATTGTTGAATTGTTAGATTTCGTCTTAAGATTATGTTACATGGTATGGTCACCGTTAGATTCGTGAGGTGTTAATATCCATGAATTTGGATTTGCTAGCGCATAGCGCGAACCTCCAGTTGACCTTCCCTCACCGCAGGCTATCGATGCCCGCCCGATTGCCACCATCGCGACTAGTTCAGCTGTCGATCTTCAAAGCACTTGAGCAACCATACAATCAGAGTTTCCACATACAATGCATGCTGCTGGCTGGGCCGGTTCTTATGGGATGCCGGAGGAATCACCAGAAAGACCGAAAAAAATACGTCTTACATGCTTGGGATTCCATTGCAAGTTTATGTAACCAGAACAATCATCATGAGATGGCGAGCGATAGATTGTTAGTCGGATAGTGGCAAGAAGTTGAAATGGAGGGAACCCAACTGCGGCCCGATGGACCATATAGCAGTCCAGTAGAATAAGAGAATTCTGAGGAGAAGCACGGAACTGGTTAATGAAGAGAATTATGCCAATATGCGGAGGAAACTGGGTCATGTGAGGCAGATTGTTATTTTTATTAGTTAAGGTTAAGTTAAGATGAAAGGCGTCAAATGGTTCATCTGTAAAGATGTTCCTAGAATGGTGATGCTAGGAAGAATTTTGTGTTCAGGAGGAAGGCATACCAAGATTGAAAAAAGAAAGAAAGAAAAAAGAAATTCTGAAAATTAAAGGATTTATTATCTGAATCTTGATCTTGATCTGTTTCTTAATTTCATAAATCTTCCCGAAAAAGACCCAAGGCCGAAAACGCAATAAAGAAGGAAGAGACCGGCTCTATTCATTCGTAACTGAATTGCAAAAAATATAGAAGCAAGAATGATTGATGAGCGGTACAAAGAGGATAAACTTTGACACCAAGTGGTCGTCGATGAGTACAATCGAAACCTCGTAGAGAGAAAAAAGCTAAAACTAAATTCCTCTCAGAACGAGGCCGACCACACCACGCCATTAAGGGAAACAACCGAGTGCCAGAGTCTTTGGTGAACGTGTCAGTGGTACTGTGGAACGAGAACGTCACGAGCCGTTGCTGCTGGAGTCCTGAATGGGGTGTCGAAGGTGTCGGAAATGGTGAAGCATCACAGGCCAACGAGGGAGACGCATTGGTGTACTTCGACAGCAGTATAATCACTGGAGGATTTGGGGTTATTAGATTCAAGGACAGGTCCTCTCTCGATTTCCTATTTCATCACTAGAATAAGCAACATAACAGGGGATATCCTGAAGAGACCAAGGCTCGCAGAGAGTTGTCCAATAATTACACGTCAAGAAGATCTGGAAGACCCTCAATGCGGAGAAACCCCATTCGAATAGACTAATTTTCATCTTCTTCAAAGACTGCCATAATGCAATTAAAGGAGCTGCTAAGGGATCTAAGATTAGAAGAATGGCAGGAGTAGGAGAACATGTCCGAAAAGCGTACAAAGAGACTGAAGCAACCAACATTATATGCAGTTGAAAAAGCAGAATATCGACATCGATAGCAACTTCAACGTCTTCTGTAGGAGCACTGATAAATAAAGACCTAGAAACTGCTCTGTAGCTAAGAAACACATCAAAGCATAGTGAAAAAGTGAAAACATTAAATGCAGGAGTCCTTTATATTTCCTCCGTTTAAACGGCTCCAGATCGATCTGCATCAGTTAGGGAACTATGTACTTTAGCTACCAAGAGACGCTTTGTGGGGAAGTTCTATGATGAACGAAAGAGGCGAGTCACTTTATGAAATATTCATAGCAATCTTAAAAGACTATAGTGCAGTAGTGGGTCATTGCTAATCCAATTTACAATGTCTTAGGTATCCACTTTCACCAAGAAGTAAGTAGCATTAAACCAATTATTCCTTTGCATTGAGTGGAACAGAGGCCACTATTTGGGCATGTTCCTTCGTCGCTTTACAAGCTGACTACGTGACTGTACTGATTTCGTCCTTAATTATTCCTTTGTCTTCTGATTTCGTCCACCGATTGGATTGTACTTATCAGGAGCCATCAGGGAAGGAGCTCAGCCAGACCAGGTTGTCCATCAATGAACGAAACCAGAAAGGAAGAATTGGCTATATGCTGATTTATTTTCTGGTGGTGGTGGATAGCTAAGTTAAGTCTTTCTGATTTGGATTAGCAATAACCCACTCTAGTGAATACCCTCCCAACGAGTGAATACCCTCCCTAAGAACTCTTTTGAAATATCACCATCGAATCGCGTAGTTAGGTTCGAGCTGAGCCGTTTTATGTGTGTAATTGGGAAAGCAGCCCAACTAAAACTTGTTACTAGTCATCGTACTTCTCATAAATCGAAGACACTAGAGCTTCTGCAAGGCTCTACAAGATCATCAAAGACCTAACGCAACGTGAATCTACATTTGAAACCCTTCAACTCCATATAATGAAACTTTTTCCTGGTTGTTGTTGTGGGAGCGATGCTTCGAATACTGCAGTTCTTCTTGCATCGAGGGGGTTTGGCAGCTCTTGGCCGTTGAAAAACGGGTCGTTCCGGTACGAGGAGCCGGCTGCCGCAGGAACGACTTTTTCCTGGTAGCAAAAGCCGTTGTAGCGATATTGAAAATCCAAAAGAAGAGTGGACCCTCAGTGGAAAGAAATCGCGTCAATTAACACGAAAAGCACTAAAACAAGGAATCACTTGGCTGCCGAAATAATTGTATGCGGAAAAAGCAGAAAGGAAAAACCCAACGCGTTTTGAAACAATAAAAAAATAGAGATAATCAGCAATTTCCTTATGTACGTTTGCAATGACGTATAGAAGAACTTTTAAGCAAAAAACAAAGCCAACTCTCAAATTAATAAATAGAAATTATTTGAAACACCTATTACTTTTTTTTTGTTAGATATTGATTACGCGGCAAGATAATAAATTTTGTAACTTATTAAAAGGGTTTGCGTCTTTGGACAGACCGCGTCCCCCTTAAATCCAACCGTGGCCCCCATGGGGGCCGCGACCTCTACTATAGGTTGAGAAACAACGGACTAGAGTAATGGTACAAAACACTAACGTAAAGCTCTATTATTTCAGCAGACGAAAAAGCATTGTCCAGTACAAAAATTAACACATCCACACTCGGCCCATAGCTCCACAAACCTTTCTTCAGCGCACCAGTACAACTGTACAGCCCAACTAAACATCGAGCTACTCCCTTACTGACTGCATCAAGCTCTTTCGATTTTCTCTTCAGTTCTCCCACAAATTCAGCGCACCGCTCGCCGGATGCTTCTCTACCTGTTCGAGTTCGCCACCTTGAACATTCCTTTTTCGTCCGCACAGGTAGAAGAACGGGTCGTTTCGTCGCGTCGCGCCTTCATTGAGAAAAAAAACGAAAAGATATTTTCTCACCTGAGAAAGAATTCTTTGTGCCCAGTGACCATAAAAGTGAATACCCGGCATTGTCCATTTTGTGAAAATTTTGTGCAATCGGTTAACTGGAAAACCTCCTTTGCGTAGTTCGCGAATTTAAAGCATATTTTATGATAAAAGTGTGGTGCGTGTCTCGTGCAAAACCCAACAACACACAAGTGAGCAACGGTGAAGTGGTGTGTGGTGATATCGTGGCGGAATTCTTGTCGATGCGATGAAGTCTCATGGTGGGTTCTTGTTGTGAATGTTGACCCGAGTTGGTCCAAACTTGCGCGATAAAGATGGTGGGAACGGAAATTCCTTAGGGCGAGAATCGCACAGATCAAACGAAAAAGAAAGAAACAAAATAAAATAGAATGTGTGTATGTGACGTCTAATAACACGCCACATGTCAACGTACGAGACGATCCAGAAGTAAACGAAATTGTGTGCGGTTAGCCATCAAGATACGGCCATTTGAAAATTGTGCGAGTTAATGCGCTTGTTGTACAGGTTCAAATCCGTGGCAGTGTTAAGTGTAAATCGGAAAATCGGTTTTGTAAGCGCAAATGTCGTCGTCGTTGTAGTCGCGTGAGTGAGCAAAAAAAACTGACCAAATACGTACCATCGTCATCACATTCGCACCATCCTCCGCGTACACCTCAAGGTAATGGCATTCTGCAACCACTTGAGGGCAGGTGTCTCTTTTTTCTGTCGTGTTGACTTTTTGTAACTTTTTTTTATCTTATTTGTTATTTCGTATATTTCCGCTACGTTAAGATTAGATTTGGATAGCCCCGTGTGGATTTTCAGGGGACTAATTATTTTTCAATTACCTGCTCATAATTTCCAATTGGAGTGCTGTGATAGTGGAGTGCAAATTCGCGTTCCACCAACGTTCAAAGTTGAGCGAATAAATGTTAAGACTGTCAAGCATACAAGGTCCACGAACTGTTTAATATTTGCAAACAATTACATTCAACACGTATTCTCGTATGCTTAAAATGTTAAATACAAAATTCTCAGAAACAGATTTACAGAATAATGCTTTTTAACTTATTCTAAAAAACTGTTGTTATGCTAAAATTATGACAAAAATTAACACTTCATTAAATATCAATTTTTCAAAATATTAATTTTGTTTGAAAGGACTAAAAGATATTTGTCTAAATTTATTCTGGGTGGCTATAGCCAAACTTATGGAAACACTTTGACGGCATTATCAGAAATTCAAGTTTATAAGACTCGTCACCAAGGCAAGAAGTTATAGCAATGTATATATATACATGATCAGGGTCACCTCCTGATTCGATTTAGCCATGTCTGTCTGTTCGCACGATAACTTTCGATAAAATAAAGCTAGAGCCTTGAAACTCTGATCAAATGTTGGCAGTATGATCAAGTTGGTTGGTATCGAAAATAGGCTAATCAAGCCAAGAGAACACCTACCTCCCCTACATATGTAAAATAATTAAATGTATCTATAACTCCCGATTAAATAAACATGAAAAGCTCAAGTTTTGGCAAATTGCTCGTGAGGGTAATCTTATAATCTTCTTCTGATTTTTGGCATGTAACCCTGAGGTAAGAAGCTGCTTAAGTTTTGGGTATAATCAGATCAAGGGAACGCCTACCTCCCCTACAAATTTCAAAAAAATAAATATTCCTTTAATTACGATTACTTCCGATAGAATGACACTGTCGAGCTGAAATTTTGGTAGAATATTGATAGTAAGATCTATGTAGTTAGTTGGTATTGAAAATGGACAAGATCCGACCCAAATAACCCCCCCCCCCCCCCCTTCAAATAAACGATAACTTTTGATGGAATGAAGCCAGCGACTTGAAATTTTGCTCAAATGTTTGAAGTGAGATTTAGCTAGTTGGTATTAAATATGGACCTGATCCGACCCAAAATGAAGCTAATGACTTGAAATTTAAGTCAAATGTTCGTACTAGGATCTAGTTGGTTGTTATTGAAAATGCACAAGATCCGACAAAGGAAACCTCTACCTTCCCTACATGTAAGACTTCAAATAAACGATAACATTCGATAGAATGAATCTAGCGACGTGAAAAATTCGACAATCGTTTGTAGTGTGGGTTAGTTAGTTGATTTTAAGAATGGTCAAGAACCTTCTGAATGATCTCCGACCTACCCTATAAACTGGCCATAAGGGAAACTCACTTTTAATGCATATGGTCGTTGCCAATTGGTACTTTTGGTATCACCACTAGGTCTGTACAAGTCTAGGGTATATACGCTCCGGACTCTGGTTTTGGATTCTGCATAGACGGTCAAGTTTTCCGTTAGGCCCTCTCCTGATTACTCGACTCGTCCTCTGCTCGACCTCGGTACGACATCGACATGGTCTCGGTATTCAATGTAAATAGGTGCAAACCAAAATCGGTTGGACCTCGACTCGGAGTCTGGACCAAATCGACATTTTCTCGACAGGCTGACTTACGAAAATAATTAAAAATGAAGTGTATTTACAAGTAGTTCGTCAGATGCACAAATGTGTGATATGCGTACTTTGTATTCTATTGAGTGGTATTCGGCGCAAAAGTTATGTGTTCTTCGGGATAATCATTACTATGATGAAGATCAATCTTAATGGCAAGGAGACGTTTCGGTGAAGATTTCAGTGTGATGATAGCCCGGTGAATGCCTAACATGTGTATATACATGTAAGGGGCCCTAACCGAGATCAGTGCCTGGCATCATTATCTGATCTCGAGAATCTAAGCGAAATGGTGAAAACTGTAGTTAAATTTGGAGTCTCATGATCATAGAAAAATACTCAATTCAAACTTGCTGCACAATTGATTGAGATACAGGGGTTGCCGTGATTCATTGCAGCACACATAGACCACGACTGGTCTATTGGAACGCTTCACCTCATGCTGTACCTGAAAATCAAACCTTTTGTTTTCAAAATGTAATTTTTATAGCGACGACACCTCGATTGGTAAAGAATCGAAAAAAAATAATTACTACCACGTACCAGAGGCGACGCTCACGTCACTTCGAAACAATCTCATACATTTGCATTGTACATATGTATTTAACACAACCCGGAAAAAATTTGATAGATACATAGTGGGTTTGTGGTTAGCGGGCCAGACTTGTAATCAATGGGTCACGGGTTCGATTATCGACGCCACCGCCGTACTTTTAACCCCATCGTGTTGGCATAAACGCATTCTTTGACATGAAGTCAAACCTGGAAAATGCGGGTGTCGTCTGAATCAGAGTGATGAAGCCTATGCACTTCAGTGTGTTGACATTATTGGACGTGAAGTGAACTCTAGAAAGTACAGGTGTCGTCTGAATGGGATAATGCTCTAGAGTGTTGTTGAAGGCGTTTTTAGCCCTATGGTGCTGACATGAGTACATTCTTGGACTTGAAGTGAAATCTATTAAATGCGGATGTCGTTTGAATCGGACAATGAATTTGAGTGTTGTTGCTGGTGAATGAGTTTTTAACCCCATGGTGACATGAGCACATTCTTGGACATGAAGTGAACTCTAGGAAATACGGGTGTCATCTGAATCGGCGTGATGAGGCGAATGGCCTAGAGTACTCTTTGGAAAGAAAGAAGGTCCTTCTTGTCAATGAAGTACAATCTAGTCAATGTGGGTTTAATATTAATTGGCGGTATTAGGCGAATGCTCTGGAATGGCGATGGTGATGCAAAATAAAAATCGCCAATTTTATTGTTAAATCTATTGTTGGACTATTGATGGCCTGTCTGATACCATTTCCATGGTCCAGGAGGAGGTCTCAAAGAGGCGTTACCCCCTTGCCTGCCAGCCGTGTACCCGGCAGGTGCTGGACGCTATGACGCAAACGCAACTCAGGTATTCAGAGCCTGTTTAGAACTCGTACACATGAAGATGCTGGAGCGTCTAATCGACATACACTTTCGTGACACTATTCCATCGCACCTTCTCTCCCTTTCTCAGCATGCTTAATGGAAGGGTAGATCTAGGTACAAATCTCTGCACACATTGGTATAATCTATTGATAAGTCTAAAAGCTGCTGCTTATGCTACGTTAGTTGCCTTCTTGAACATTAAAGGTGCCTTTAATAACATCAAACCGGAGGCTATCTCGTTTGCACTATCGAGTCTGGGTGTTGATAGTCCACTCTGTGAGCTCATCAGTCTTATACTGTCATCTGGAGTTATTTGTACCAGTTTTGGTTTGTCGAAAATACGCAGATAGGTATCCAGGGGAGGTGCCCTGTTCCTTCTTTTGAACCTGGTAGTTAACAGGTTTTTTCCTGATTTGGAGGGGGTGGGTTGTAAGGTCATTGCTTATGCGGACAACATAGCTATTGACATTTCCAGAAAGTCTCCCGAGGTCCTTATAGTGACATCATGCATAATGCCCTAAATATCCTATCTCAGTGGGCTTAGCAGGCTGGTGCTGGGGTCAATCCGACCAAAACAGAACTTGTTCTTTTCACTCCGAGAAATAATCCGTCCTAATTGGAACCACCAACGCTGGAAGGGACCAGACTGGTATTCAGTGAAAAAGCCAGATTCCTGGGACTTATATTCGATAGGAAGCTATCCTGGAAGGTTAGTTTTCGGGATCATGTCACTAAGGCAACTGACGCTCAATACTCTTGCGGGAAGGCTGGAGGCCTGAAATGGGGCCTCAGACCTAAGGTGGTCTTCTGGATCTACATATCGGTCATACGTCCCATACTAATGTATAGTGTAGTAGCTTGGTAGACGGTATTCAGCAAAGAGTCCTACAAGAATTTATTGAATAAAGTTCAAATGCTATCATGTAGTACTATCACTGGTGTTCTCAAGACAACAACAACTGCGTTTATTGGCGTGCTGCTTAATCTAGTTCCCTTGAACATACTGACTGAGCAGATCGATGCGATTACGACCATCCGTCTTCGGAAGACAGGACGATGGGCAAAGGTCACTACTACAGGTCACTCTGCTATACTAAGTGATCTGCCTACTCCAGCTGAGACGGATTATACTTCTTCGGTGTACACTCTCGACAGAGGCCATACTAGCTTAATACGGCAAGAGTGGGACGTTGGTAGTACTCGAGACTTGAAAGCCATAAGCTTTTTTACTGATGGCTCCAAAACAGAAGAGGGAGTGGGCCTTGGAGTCTATTCGGAGAAATTAAATGTTTGCTTGTCAATCCGTCTTCCAGCTTTATGAAGCATCCTACAGGCGGAGCTCACTGCAATTGACGAAGTTTTAACATGGTTGGGTTGTAGTATTGCGTCTGCATAGAATATTGTAATCTGCGCTGACAGTCAGGCTGCGATTAAGGCCCTGGACATGGCGTTCGCTACGTCGAAAACCGTAGGAAGGTGTCAAACAGCCATTAAGGAGCTCAGCGACTTTATTAGTGTGATGAAATGATAATAAAGACAAACGCAAAACGAAGTACCTGCAAACGCTCCATAGAGCTGCTGATGCTGGAGATGAGGCGTCTCAGGAAGGTCGTGGGAATTATTACGCGACATTGCCCGATGTGCACGCATGCCAAGCGTATGAGGCATTCATATAATGTTCATGTTCAGAAGCTGTGAGAACGAAGAGGAGCAGGAAACTATACTCCACATTCTGTGCACTTGCCCAACTCTGTTCGGTAGAAGAAACGGCATTCTGCGGTCCTTCTACTTCAAGGACCTGGATGACTTGAGGGACGTGAGCGCTGATACTTAGCTTCATTTTTGTTCCGGATGATTTGGCGACTAGACTCCCATGGGCTTGAGACGGAGATATATCAAAGCGGACCCAATTGGTGGTCTATGTGTGCTGCATTCTGCGCGTGAGCCTCTTTAACCTTACCTAATCTAGGCTGGTACTTAGCTTCATTGATTTTCGTTCGGGATGATTCGACGACTAGACTTCCAAGGGTTTGAGATGGAGAGAAATCACAGCGGACCCAATTGTTGGTCTATGTGTGCTGTGCTCTGCGCGGGAACCTCTTTAACCTTACCTAATCTAGGACCAGACTTTTGTTCCAAAGAACATTAATAGTGGTTTCGAAAAAATTTTCATTTACAGCATTTATTGATTATGGACATCTCTGAACAGAAAATCCCAGTAATACAGTTATGTACAGAATACGCTAACAGAAATAAAAATACAACACAAAATAAAAATTAAAAAAAATAGTAGCACAGCTCCAAAAAGAGTAAATTAAAGATTAAAGTGCGGAACGCGTGCACCCAGTCTTTTGTTTGGATTTAAATTTTTACCAGTTTTTGCTTTCAAAATGGAACATTTTAATAGATAGGGTCGCCCATATTGTACAATAATTGCTATTGTCCAAATTTCTCCATCACTCACTGTTTTACTATTTTCCATTTCTTGCAGGCATTCTTATATCACAACAGGCTGCACATCGATCCTATAACGAGAAGAAAATTGCACAGCACCCAACTTTCAGCACGGCGAGTTACCATCATCCAACCGTCTGAATACGCAAAAAAATTTGTTCGGGTTACTCGTTTAAGTCTTTCGTTTTGCTGAACAGAGAGCAAGCGCACAAGGGCCGCAACTAAAGAGTATCCGGAGCATATTTGCACGGATCGATTGTCGCGAGTGAATGCATGCAAGCGAAAAACGTGGTGAATTCTGTATACTACGAGTATTTATGTCGAAATGGCAAAGTGAGGAGAGAAAATCCGCGCAACCAGTTCTGTTTTTGTACGCGGTGTGTATTTGTGCTTCGGTTATTTTATTTTCGTTTTGCTGTTGTTGTTGTCATTTTTCATCGTTCCGATTTTTTTTACTCCCGTTGTGTATTTTTTTAAATTCAAACTGATTGTAAGCAATATCTTTTTTGTGTTGTTTTGTGAAATTCTCGGGTGTAATTTGATAGAAAGCTTCCAAAAAGAATAATGATCGCAATCCATCATCGACTACTAAACACTATTTTGGAAGCATGGTAAGCTGAAATTCCTAGTTCTCTTAATTTGTCTTTTTTCTATTCTTTGACGTGAAGCATGCTGTTATAAGTGTATTGGAATGCGCGGAGGAAACGCGGCAAAGATAATAAAACTACGGGTGAATAGAGAGTTGCAGGCTAAGCTAGAGCAGCTGATTTCGTATGAGATTGGCGGAAAAAGTCTTGAAGTTTGTAAAGTTGCACGAGTGAAAAACCGGATTCGAATGCAATGTGAAAGAGTGTCGTACGACCGACCTTCTTGGACCATGCAACAGTTTTTTTTAATGGCTTGGAACGTTGCCAATCTGCGTTCTTGCATAATTTAAAAGATGCTTTTAAGCGTCATTTGTGCGGCATATTGCATATGAATAATAAAGTGTGAATGCACTCTTCAAGTGGTGTGGCTATTTATATACGAGACATCATGTAGATTCTTATCTTTTGGCTAATTTTGGTTTTATGTTCTGTATATGTTGTAATGGATGTGATAATTGAAATTATAACTTGGTACTGAATTGTTGTGATTATTTTTATTGGAATGAAATCGACGAAGAACTGCCTGGAACGCAGTCGTATCGAATAATCATGCACCGATGATTCAATGATTTTTGTAACATAATTCTGAGTGTCTACTGAGGAAATTTTATTTTCCATAACTCACCAACAGGAACCGTTATTATTCATATATTCACTCCCAACTAGCAACCTGTCAATTCAGAAGAATTAAGCCTCCAAACCACCTCGTATAGTATGGTATCTCCAACTCCAACCACACTTAAAAGCAGTTAGTATGGACATCTTTAATCGCATATTTTCTGCAACATTGTATGTACTAACTACACTGATTCCAATTACGTGCTTCATTTTGTCATCCCAATCATGCCAATTATCCATTACACCAACAATTTGTTATCATGACGAATTTTCTTTAAATGGTTCAGTAAACCAGTCAAACAATGAGGCAATAATGTAGTTTAGCAACTTTAATTTCACTACGCTGCTGCGAAAAATGTTCATGGCTTAATCAAATGATAATGGCCTTAATCAATATAACAAGTTCGCAATACTTTTTCCGCGAATATCGTTTCTGTTGTTGGGTTAGAGTATGGGTATATATTTTTCTCATTTTACGGGGTCATTATGAAGTGCGAAATTAACGTTACCCGAGAACCGGAAAAGAAGTCAAGAACTCCAACAACAACATATAATTTTCGGTCAGCGTGGAGACTCTTGTTTTGAAAACTGACCGATGCGACGATCGTTTTGATTAATATATGATTAATGTGTCCCAAGAAAAGATACGCTAGTAAGGTAATTGAGGTTTCCTTTAAGTTGAAGCCTGGTTGCGTGCCATGTGTTGCATGACGAAAATACACGGAGCGACTTTGTTAAAATGACGTGTCCCAAAAATATGATATGACTGAATTTTTTTCCCGCGATGATGTTGTTTTAGTGGAGTGGAATGAACATTTATATGGCGACTGTTTTTGTAAAGTTCTCTTGACACAACGTTAACCCTTATTTTGGCATTTTTTGACAGACGATGACTTTTTTTTATTTCTTACATTCTATTTCTTCTTCTTAGCTGATATTTCAGTCAGTGATGGCCTAAATGGGAGCCCTTTTGGTACTTCTAAGTTAGTACTCCTAGTTGACATTTCGTTAGCACATATAAAAACTATTTTAGGATGCTCAGGGCCGATCAGATATGAATTTAAGGCGCAATTTTGGCGCCCCTTCATATTTTTCCAAAACAGTTTTTGGGCTGCACTTAGACAAGGACGATTGTGAGATTGACTTTTCGAGCCCCACTTTCGCCCTGCGGTTTTACTTCGTCGATAAATCACTCTTACTGGAGAATGACGTCCAAGATTCGAAATTGAATCGTTCGAATGCGTATATTTGAAATGTGAAAATCATATTCGATCGGATAAATCGCGAAATATTTAGAACTAAACAGAATTACGAGAGTAGTCCCAGAAGCACCCAACCTAAAAAGAAGACACGAAAAACTGGAAAAACGTCTCTTTATTTCTCTTCGTAGTCTCCGTTTAGCTCAATACACTTATCCAAATTCCAATCGATGTTCAATAGCTTCGATACCTTGTTGTTGGGAGAACCGACGAGCTCCTCAAAATATCGATTAACCGCAGACTCCACCTCATCATTGTTGGCAGAACTTTTACCACCGTACCATTTTTTCAAGTTTGGTAAAAAAAAAATAATCTAAGAGGGCTTATTCTGGCAAATAGGGTGCGTTACGAAGCAATTCGAACTTGAACACATTAATTATGGACGTCGCCATGAAGGATGTGTGAACCGGTGTATTGCCTTGACGAAACAATACTTTCCTTTTCGCCAAATGCGATTTTTGGAAGGTAATTGATGAAAATGATCCGACGCGCATCTAAAAAAAAATGACGCCATGACCTTATTCAGTTGCCTTAACCACTTGTGGGGCATATTGCGTCAACTGTTCCATGTGGTCCAGTCGACGTTTGGTTGGCATAAACTACTTTCGGAGAATGCAAAGAATGCTCGCTTATACTCTGCGACCCAATATTTTACTGTTGTAAACAAAGGAGCAGACTCAACCAGAGTAGAATCCAGTTCGGGTTTGATAATGGCTGAACTTTCAAATGAAAGTTCCGCTAACGTTTGAATACCACTCTGACGGTTTTCATGCCCACTTCGGTACACAATTTCGAGATTATTCGGAGGGTCACTGGTAACGATAGGTAGATTTAACTTTGGCCTTGACTGCGTAGTTATGTCATCTGAGTAGCTCATCTATGAAGTCAACCGGTAGCTCAGTGCACAGAGGTATCAGTCTCATGTCTGACTACCGGCACTTCGGGTTCGAATCGCGTCCATGACGACGTTCGTGACCATGGATGTTTGTGTTGCTTGTCGCAGGTAGGCGGCTAAATGGGGGAGTAGGAGGTGCATGCTGGCAACTGCATTCTTCGAAACTAGTTTATGCCAACAAAACGTCAACATGCAGCGGAACGAAAAAAACCGGCCGCTCCGAATTCCTGTGCAAGCTGTATTGCTTTCCATGGGCGGTTTTTGACAGTCGCGCTTGGCGGTTTTCCTCATTATTTTATTGTTGCGCAATAACGAAATACATAGAAAAACCGCCAACCGCGGCTGTTAAAAACCGCCCATGGAAAGCGCCACTAATAGTAGTATTCACAAGTAATTTTTTAAATTATTAATGCACCGATGAATTGAACCCCTGATCTCTAGATGCAAGCATCGTAGAATGGTGATCGTGATCTCACACCTACTTAGCGCGCCATCGCACTCCAAAAAGTCAATCATCATTTGAATGAAGTACAAAAAAATACATAACAGACACGGTAACCCCTGCTCTTTATCTAACTAAACAAAAAAATCTTGAAATTAAATCGGATGGAAATGGAACTGAAACGTCATCACCACATGTATTTATTACATTACCAAGTACCACCACTATAATATTCTCCGTTCCGTTCAAGTTATGCGATGTAGCTCCTAAATGGAATTTTGTTCATTTACCTTTTGGATTTCATCACACCATCACCATCATCATGGGCATCATCACGTTACCATCTTCTTTTCGTTGATTCATCGCCACTAAGAGGAAGTAATTTGGTGAGTTTTAAATTCAGGCGTTACGTTTGTTCTATGATTAGAACCGCATCAAAGGGTAATAACTACATTTTAATTGAATGGATATTTCGTCGACCTCCGGTTTCGAAGAATGTAAACTATCCAATGGGAAAAATAATGATGCAGGTAGGTATAAACGGTAAACAACGGATAAAGGAAACAATGTGATAATGAATGATTTTTAATGGATCTGGGAAGAGATTGTAATGATTTTTAGAGTCAAGGTTTCGAATGTGTTTCCGTGGCGGACATCGAACTCTTCACTAGTATGCTAATTGCTTTGACGCCTCCAGGGGCATGGGCGCGTCAACATCGCTTGCATTTCTATGCCATGTGACGTTCCGATAGCATGTCTAATATTCGAACGTGCAGTTGCTATCATGCACCTCCTATCCACGCCGCCACTATACTGCCAATGCCAAACTCGGAGCGCAGTGGAAGTTCTATTAGTACCCACAGGCAGTTTTTTGTTCGCACCGAGGAACGAACCTCCATTCTCTGGATCGTAGAGTGGTGACCGAACGGACACGGCCACCAAGCGCATCGAACATCGTCTTTAGTATGTGAACTCAAAATAACTATTTTTTTCTAACCGGCAGTGAACTACATATTGGGACAAATTGAATCAAGAGAATTGTTTTTAGGTAGATAAGTAAGTATGTACTTTAAATCACCTCTTCCTTAGTCCTGTACGTAGGCTCTGAGGCTAACAGCAGCTGAGTATCTTATACGAAAACTCAAAATTCAGATGATTCAAAAACTGGTAACCCTGTTCGCGGTTTCATTCTTTGTTCGTCTTGACAAAACGCTCATCATTTTTACTTGTGTCTCTCTTTCATCGTCTTTTCTGTATCAACCATCTTCAAACTTCATCTTTCCAATTCTATCCACTTTGACTACCGCAGCCGCAACAAACATTAATAACCGACAAAAATTATGACAATAGGTAAAGTAGCAGTAAAAGAAATTCAAATAATGGCCATCTAATAACCATAGCACGGTGGTAAGTGGATTCACGGCGGTTGGTTGGCGGAAAGAAGATTCTTTACACCCAAAAAAAAAACAACCTGCAAATCAACAAACCAACCTCTGATCTGGACCACGTTGAAGATGTTGAGCTAATGGTATCAGCAATCCCAAAAGAACAAAAAAAAAGCAAAAAGAGAGGATGCGGCTTTTTTTTTTGATTCTGTGCTACCACTGATGTTTCCACTGTTTGTGCTGTGGCTGTTTGTTATTTGATCAAAATTCAAACGTACAAAACACACGACCGAGGTGAAGTCCATTCTTGCTGAAAGCGTCTTATAGCCCAGTCAAATTAAAGTTTCTACTTGAACCAATTCCCATAGTTACGATTTTTTCGATTGGTTTAGTGGTATTCGTGGAACATCATGGTAAATACAAAGTGAGATTTCAGCAAAAGCTCTTAAAAAGAACATTAAAAGATATGGCTCTTTTCTGAATATTTGGAAAACGGCTAGCGCTAGCGAAAAACTACCTTAGACAGAATGAAAAATCATAAAAAATCTAACAAAAACGTTATGAAGAAATCTTCCGCGTCTTAAATAGTTTTCAAGATAAACTCATTTAAAAACGGAACGGAGGAGGGACTAAGAAAAGTTCAGCAAGTTGGCCACTCCTTATTGCTACTTAACCTTAACGCCTAGTGGAGCAAAGCGCGTCAATTTTTCGTGTGTGCCATCGTACTCTGTTCTGGGCAATCGGGCGCAACTCTCCCCTACGTCTTACCCACACCCTTTTGCCACAGAACGGCGCCATGAAATTTTAGGAACCCTCTTGTTCGGCCTTGGTTTTAAATGGGATTCCATTTCATGGCATGTAAAGCAATGCAGTTATCATCGCTTCGCGAAATGTGACCTATCCACTGCATTTTCACCTGCGTATCAGCTCGTCGATTGGCATCTGACCCGTACGCCGGCTTCAGCTCTTCATCTAATATCTTTTCGGGCTAGAAAATTCTTAAAATTCGACGAAGACATGAATCGATGATGATTGCAGCTTTCAACAAAGGACAGGCAGTGCCAGGAAGTAAGGCACAGCTTGGTTTTAATACTGATATAACTGCTTTGCAAGAATTTGGATACCGAATGCGTAGTTAGTCGGTTGATATGACGAGCAACGTCCTGCTCTGTTCCACCATTTTCGGCAACAATGCTACCCGGGTAGACGAAGCTGTCCACCGTCTGCCCATTAATATTAATAGCAACAGGTGTAGGATTTCTTTTTCGCCATGGCGAATTAATGGCATTAATCTTCAGCCCAAACTTGCTCGCTTCTTTTATCCATGATCCATGATTTTGTGGGAAAGTAGGCACATATCGTCAGCGTAGTCAAGATGCTGTAAAGAAGATATCAAAGTCCATTGGATTACTCTGTCTAGTCCAGATAGGGCTGCAAGCAACACGACGCCGATCATTATGAGCAATAGGATCGGTGAGAGGATGCTCCCCTACCGAACTCCACTCCGGATCACAAAGTCCCCCGACACCTTGCCTTTCTGCAGAACACGATATTTCGCGCCGTCATAGGTTGCCTTAACAATAGCCACCAGCTTCTCATTGATTCCTTGTCATGCACAAGGCAGCCCACCACTATCAAAAGCCTTCTCGAGATCGATGATGATTCGAAAAGTGTTAATGTGATCGACACAGGACAGCCCGGATCGAAAGCCTGTCTGCTCTTCATCAATTGTATAATTTCTAAGTGAGCCTTTAGTCTTTCCAGGACGATTTTAGCTATTATCTTGGCAACGGCAGGAAACGTACCACCACTCTCAAATTATAACAGTCTCTGAGGTTATCCTTCTTCGGAAGTTTGATGATCAAACCTTCCTTCCACTCAGTGAGAAAGGTCTCTGTATACCACGCTTTATCAGGCAGTGTGTGCAGCAACTCGGCAGTTACGCTTGGCATTGCTTGATAAAATTCGGCAGGGTTACCGTCGAGTCCGGCGGCCTTTTCTCGTTTTAGTGCAATAACTGCAGCGACTATTTCCTCTGTAGTTAGGGCAGTTAGCAGCGACAGTTTTCGGAATGTTGGTTTCATAGGCGTACCAACATTCCGAAAACTGTCGCCGATTTCGTTATTGCTCCCCTCACAGACAAGTTCATCCACCTTACAGTTACCAAAAAGCCACTGTGACCCGGAATCCAACAAATAGTTGAGAAAGCTACTCAACTGTCGAATCGAGGAACGGCATTCAGCAAGTGCCTTCGAGTTAGTCATAGCAGAATCAAGCGATTTTATTACCGATCACTATAAATGATTATATTCCTGAACGAAATTACATTACGACCCAGCGATAAAATGGCTTCGTGAATAGCAGTCACCTCGGCATGGAAGACACTACACAGTAAGGAAACGGAAGGACAGACTAATAGTCAGCGTCTCCGAGTAGACACCCGCCCCGACCCCATCATCGCTCTTGGAGCCGCCCATTAAACGTGTGTGGTCTACAGAAACTTGTTTACCGGAAATTTTCAAAAATTTACTGAGAAAAAAGGGGAACTGCGGCGTCACTTCTTATCTTACATTACGACAATGCTCCAGCTCATATTGCCCAAATAACTACCGGCTTCCGAGAAAAGTGGAGATAACATTTTAATTTTCTGGTTTTTTAAAGATCTTTAATTTTGTCTCAGAAAGTTTTTCGCAGAATGGCTTTCAAGAAGCCTGTTTTGAAGCAACCAAAACATATGTTCTTCTGCCCAATACTTTTATATTTTCGGGACTTTTATTATAATATTCCCCGATCACCAATTAAAGAATTCAAGCCTAAAAAAAACAAAACTTTAAGATTTAATTCGAGAACAAGGCCTATTTGAGCGTTTTTTGACTGAACTATTCTTTCAGAACTTTTATGAGATTTCATCAACGACAACAATAACAACTGCTCCAGATGATGAGGAAAGAGACATGGTCGTGGCCGGCCTGAATAATAGCAGAGAATACTAAATCGAGAAGCGGGTTGAAGTAAAACAAGACCGTCCTCGCCCAATGCTTATTCCATTTTTCACACTTCTTGAAAGAATACGTGCCGGGTTAGAGGCTAATATGAACGTGAGCGATGGGCTGCCGCGAAAACCACAGAAAAATAAAAAAAAAACTTGAAAATTGCACAGGAACATGCAAAATCAGATAATTGTTTGAATTAAAGAAAGTAGATGGTGAATTATGTGCAATTTTCTGAAATTTTGTTGAGATTGGCAGTTGGTTTATTTAGGTCGAGACCGAGAGAAAGAGATTTTAAATCAGTTACTAACCTTCTATACTTCCGTATGCTTCTTATGTGAATGGTAGGCAGTACGGTGACAAGTCTTCTTACTTTACTACTACTCGTAATGCCTCGTCCACTGTTCTATGTGGCCCAGTTGACGTTTCATTGGGATAAACTAGTTTCGGTGAAAGCAGTTGCCAGCACCTCCTACTCCCCCAATTAGCCGCCTATCTGCAACAAGTCCGAAGATTCTGTGGCTTGTTATTACGCCCCGCACCGCAGGAGGAAGACAACACAAACATCCATGGTCACGAATGTCGTCGTGGGTAGGAGCTGAACCCGAAACGAAGGTAGTCAGACATGAGAGTGATGCCACTACGCACTGAGCTACCGGTCGCCCTAGATTCCTAACTGGCAAACTCTATAAAAAACCAGCTATAGCCTTCGAGTAGCCTATTCTTCTTTTCTATGATATCTAATATCCAGCCCGCCATCAGTTTTATTCAGCCGGCCATGAAATTTTATTCCGCGAGTTAAAATTCTTTTTAACATGCAAATGAAATGGGCGGGATGAGGCATAGTACGAATACAGAAAATCATAAAAATATTGAAAAAAAAACAACTAAGGGCGGCTAAGCGGAACAACTGGAGAGACTATTGCAGCCAAACTGAAAGCACAAATAGAAGTGGGGGGAGGAGTTGGACAGACAGGAGCGTAGAAACACTAGGTGAACTTCTTAACACACATTTCCTTGACTGTGAGGACCAGCATCCCCTCGCTACACGGCCAGAGATAGGGAATGGCGGCGCAAAACGAAACAGCATCCCGGGGTGATTCACGCGCAGACGTGTAAGATGGGCGATAAGCCCATTTCACGCGTTCAAATAGGCAGTTCCCGACGGAATTATACCTGCAATGCGGCAAAGCCCCACGGACGCTATGTAATGTTAATTGCTTGACCCCTACTGAGGCATGGGCATGTCAACATCTCTAGCATTTCTATGATTTGTTGAAGTTGCTAGCATGCACCTCCTATCCGCGCCGTCTTTATACTGACAAGCTCGGAGCAGTGTGAGAGTTTAATTAGTACCCACAGTTTTTGATCGTGCCAAGATTTGAACTCCGAGCTTTAGATTAGTATCGTAGACCACGGCCACCGAGCGCGATAAAGGAATACTAAAGGAATGTCTTCTACTAGTCTATGTACCTTTGGCATGGAGGTTGTCGGGGGTGATCATCACCCCTAAATCAAGCAAGAGCAGCCACGTTAATCCTAAGGATTTTATACCGATCAGTCTAACTTCCTTTTTATTAAAAACGATGGAGAAGTGTATAGATGGATACATCAAGGAGCTATTGACCTAGCATACCTCTCAAGAACTCAACATACTTACATGAAAGGGAAATCTGTGGAAACAGCCATACATGAAGTGATCTCCACGACATAGCAGGGGCTTTCAATAACGTCACAATGGAGGCTTTAATGGAAGCCCTCGGACAAGAGGTGAAACTCTAGTCAATTGGCTCAAAGTACTACAAACAAACAGGCCGATAACGTCTGTTTGGGCGGTGCAAAAGCCACGAAGAGGAACTCCGCAAGTTGGAGTACTATCGCCACTCCTATTGATACTCGTAATGAATGTTCTAATAAAATCATTATAATCGTCACGAACTAGTGCGGTGGCCTAGGCAGACGATTTCGTGATACTCGTGTCTGGCAATCACTTGGGCATATTTGGTTGATCTAACAACTATGGCTCTCAGTAAGCTTCTGAGCTAGGCAAGCAAAAGAGGATTGAGTGCACATCATCAAAAAAACTGAACTGATTTTCTTTCACAAGGAGAACCCGAATTCAGGAATTTAACTTACCAACGATTGGCGACACTGAGTTAACTTTGTCACCCCATTCAAAGTACTTAGGGATTATCCTCGATAGTAGACTTAACTGGGATCGTAACGTTGAAGATAGGAAAATGGGAATTATTACTACACTTGGCCGATTCAAAAGTTATGACTGTTCAACCATCTAGAGGAACTTTATTTTGAGTTTCCGCAACTATTAAGTAATTGACAAAATTATTTATTTTATCCAATAATCCGACGAAAACTTCGCCATAATTAAAAGAAATTATGATATACCCCCTTTCGCAAAGTCCAGCACTCAGCATTCTTCAAAATGACGACAACTTACATCTTACCATTTGATTATATCAAACTCGAAAAGCCTAAACCTGATAACAACGAAACATGTTTCCAATACAACTCGAGTCCAATCCTGGTGAGCCACCATTATCGTTTATCGCGCTACTAAACAGTAGCCATCCGCTCTGATCCGACCGTTTGGATTTTATTTTTTCGTGGTTTTTGTGCAATTTTTAAACGCTACTGAGTCCCTCAACGCGGAGAATAATCGAAAGATACATATATCTGGCGGGCAAAAATATACTAAGAAATAAAAAGACAAAAACGAGAAAGATTAAATCCGTCTGTCCGGATATCAACAGATAGTCACTCACCGGGTAATTTATTTGTGCATTCAATTGCAGTGGAGATGTCATTTCATATGTAAATCGGGACTATTCACTGTTTGGCGGTCCTTAGGATTTTATGCTAATGGTCAATGGTGAATCGTGAAGATGTCTGTCGTCGTATCTGTCGCGCAGTCTGTCTCGAGCATATTTTTTATAAGAAAAACAATGCAGTTAAAGGCGACGCGAGATGGTTCACAGAGGAACTGGATAATGTTTCGTTGAAAAAGGAAAGACGAAACGAAAAAAAAGAATTGGATTCTGATTTCGAATGCTTAACAAAATAAAATATTTTATTATCATACCGATTATATTGATTCGACATACGGATACATAGGCCTTTATATAGGCGTCCAGTTTATTCTGTTTTCAGTAATTACATTATTTTCAAAGAGTATACTACGGGAAGTGTAAAAATCTTAAGGTAAGCATAAAGATGCTTTTGTTACAAATGCGCCATACCACCATACCATAATTATATTTTCTTCTTTCTTCATCCCGACTCGATATCTATGATTTTTCCCTAACGACCGGGCTGACAAATTTTGAACATTGCCCATAACGCATCAATTAAGTTATGCGTATGCTCCTAAAGCAGGGGCTTTCAATGTTTCTGCCGTTGCGACCCCCTTGGGGAGAAAAAATTGCACGCGACCCCCCGACCCGATTATGGATTTCTTTTTGTCTCTTTTTAGCTGTGTAAGGCGTTTTAAAAATAATTTCATAAAAAGAAATCGTTTCCTTTTCGTTCGGAGATTCTTTTACTTTCAATTTTCGAGGACTCTTAGTGTAATGTTCCTCAGAAGACTTAAAAAAAAATAAAAAAAAAAACAGAAGAAAAAAAAAACTTTGGTAAATAGTTCGAGTAGTAACTTTAATTTGACTAGACCATACACATAATTTGAACTAATTCCGTTCACAACGGCCGGCGCTGCGCAGCTTCGTGTCTACAACCCAGTGAAAATAGTCTTATTCTTATCCCCGATAATTTTAATGATTCTTTTTCTGCTTATGTGGTGTTTAGGGAACATTAAGTATACCAAAGTCAGAAGAAAAAAAAACCTAGTGTTACCATACACTGTGGAACTCCAAACCGAACTCGAACATGGTACAAGTGGACCGGTTTTCTTCAGGTTTATGTGAAGTTTGTGTGTGTTCGCTATATGTTGCGAACCACGGCTCTGTGTCGAGCCGCCGTCACTGCAACAAAAATATTTTTAACCAGAATGCTTTTGGCTCGGTGGCACAAGCCCCGGCTAGACCAGCGGAGGTCGTGGATTTTTGAGCCAAAGCACCCTGGTCCTAGATTTGCCACCTTTAATAAAACATAAAACAACGGGGGGAGGATTAGGAGAAGGAAACGAGTGTGTCCATCCTTCGGGACACGGAAGAACCCAAAGTGATAAAAAAATTCATCATCATCATCGTGGCGCGACAGCCCGACGTCGGGCCTTGGCCGCCTGGATCATTGTCCTCCAATTATCTCGGTCACGTGACCGCGTCCTCCAATTTTGGGAGCCCAGCAGCTGCGCGGCGTCCACACCTACTGAGCTCTCCCAACGAGATCTCGGTCGTCCTCGCAGTCTCGCTCCGTCGACTCGTTCTGCATTCATTACTCTCTTAGGCATGCGATCATCGTCCATTCTTTGTACATGCCCTGCCCATTGAAGTCGTTGTAGTTTGACGATTTTCGAGACTTGCAGCTCATCGTACATTTCATACAACTCATGGTTGTACCGGATGCGCCATCCATCTCGATCGCAAACAGCCCCGAAAATTCGCCGTAGAACCTTACGTTCGAAAGTGTCTAGCATGATAAAAAAATTATTTTAGTTAATCATTTTAGCAAGTATGTATAATAAACAAACAAAAAAATCAGTATAAAACCAAAGAAAAATTCAGTTAAAATTCAAAGAGAATAGGACATTTAAACAAAAGAATATCAAATTATGGAATACATTATGGTAAATATGTGTATCTTGAGCTATTCAGAGGACATTTGTACCATTTTCCTGTTCGATTCGAGTTAGAGTTCCACAGTGTATGGTGACACTAAGTCAGGCAGTATCTGAAAAACGACTTTTTTTTAAATCTGCATCTTGCATTTGGTGATGTATATTGCCAAATAGAGTAGAAATGAGATTGCAGGTAATCTAATTTGAGATACACTGAACGTCTGTAGAGACACCAGCTACCTAGAAAATAGAAAATAATTTTGAGTTTGTGTAAGATTTATGGAACCATTACTCTCCTAAAATAAATACTCTACTGAAAAAAGTCACCTTCACTATATTCAAGCACATTAAATTCACTTATCAGCCCTGTACGTTCAGAAGTCTCCAAGAAAACGCTCTCGGAAAATTTTTTTTATGTGAGATTTTCTCGAAAACTATTAAAGACACTGGAAAAGCTCTTGTTTTTAAGAGATATTCTGCGTAAAAGTCATTCAAATTCTCGAGAAGTTTTATTTTAGTTCCACGTTTCGATTTCTACCGGGAGAAGAATAATTCAATTCGGCTGATTCTGATTTTGAAGTTATCCTTTTTTTAGTTGCAGAGATATAAGCAAAAACTTTCAGAAATCTTTAATAATCTATTTCCCAACTTCGGGTGTTTTTGATATAATGTACTTCCGGTACCAGCCAATTAACATGCCGTATTTCAAAACTTTGCGATGCATTTTACTTCTAATTTTAACGAATTATCTAAAAAAAAGTTCTAAAATTCCTATATATTGGCCACCCAGTATCTTTTAAAGCATTAGTCCTACGACAAAAACGATTTGGATATTTTTTATAGAAAAGTTTGTTTACTTTATTTTGATCTTATATACAACATTTATCGCTCCCCAAGGGGAGTTTTAGTATTTGATATACTCCTAGTACCAACCAACAAATCGAGCCGAGTTTCAAAGTTCCTTTATTTTTTTTCCTTCGATCACCTGGCACTCATCACCTGGGGTAAATATTTTTATTTATGTAACATTGCTTGGATTTCTATCTATTATTCTGGAAGATGAAAGAATGAAGCAAATGTTTAAAAAGTAATCACGCTGTTTGACAGGGACTAAATTCAACCTACTTATACCTCAAATTTAATGTGCGTTTTTTTTCAACAATTCAATCCTCTCGGACCAATTTTTCACAAACCCGTAAACTAATACAATAGATCTCACACGGTGGTTACATTTACTCGGCTCCTCATACAAATAGAAACTCCTTGAATTTTCATGCGCGGCAAAGATCAAAGGCAATCATATCAGTTTTCATAGCAGTCGAGACGAGACCATGGTAAACAGGCCACGATCGAGACCCGTCATTTCCGAATCCCGAACCGAATAATAATTTCCGTTCACAATTTCAGCGGTGGTTTTGCTCCTGTTTTTATTTCATATACCCGTACAAATTTGACCAATTATCCATAATCTATGCCGCTGACCACAAATACAAAACTACAAAAGGATCCGCATTCTTATTAAACAAGACGGAAAAAAAGAAAAACAAAGTACAAATGTGGTGCCGGTGGTAGGGTCTTCCTGTTTTTGATTATAGTTTGGACTGCATATCTAGTCAAAGAGGATGAAGAGGTTCATCTGTTCGTATGGAAAGGAAGAGCCTTTAGAAAGACGTTCATTTCACGGTGGATCAACTGATTTGGGATTCAGCATAAAAGCTTTGGGTATTTGTATGTCAAGAAAAAGATCTTCAAACCACTTGAGATTCAGTCGTATTCGTATTATACATCAGACCGTCTGCCATCTCCCAAGAACCTAGGATATGTCCAGCTGGGCTAGATCTGAAGATTAAAATCCCATTTGGAGTCCCACGATTCTATTCTTCGTTGCAGACTGATACATTTTCGTTTCAACGCTATCCAACTAACTTAAGTCAGGCTGTTGGCTATAGAAATCCAATTTTATTAGGGGAAAACAATCGTCCCCCTGCCATGCAGTGGAGCAACACGGATTGATTTTTATCGTCGTAGGCAACCTATCGATGGGGATGATTCGACAAAACCCGATTATATCTACAAAACATCAAACGCAGCCTCTTTCAGGCTCCATTTTAGAAACTGAATAACCATCGGCATTCTGGCAAAAACCATGATATCGGCATGTGCTTCGAACACCGCCGCAGCTTCTACAGTTGTGCTAATTTTACGATCTTCTTCTACATACTATCCGAATACAACCACTGATGCTGCTGCTGTTTATGAAGACCGGTCTCTGGAACCTTGAGCACTTTATCGGGCATCCGAAATACAAAAAAAAAAAGTAAAATTTATTAGAACCTTTCGTTCCTCCTGCCTCCATGTTCTATTGGTCAAAATATGTGGATAACAATGGTATGTATAGCTCTTTGCGTTCCTGAGGCGCTGTTGTTGTTATTTCCTTAATTTTTTTTTTTTAAGAAAAATGTTTAGTGGAGGCATTTCTTTTTTATGTCTACCGGTTTTTGTGTTGAATCTTCGTAAATTGCTTTTTGGTTGCTTCTAATGAGCCAATGAATTCATGACTTGTAGAATATTGCCAATGATTTATTATTGATGAAGCAGTCAATGATCTATTGCATTTCAGTACGTTTTAAATTGTAAAGTATTAGATGAGTATACATTACACGTTTAAGTGCCTTCTTACCGATTGGAACATAACGATTAATTTTTATTTTCTCTCATGACCGATTGCTTCCTAAATAAGCGTAATTTGCATTGAATGGGAAAACGTGCTGAGAGAAGACGATGAAAGGGCCATAGAAGGAAAAAAAATATTATTTAGTATTGGCAAATGATGAAATGTTTAATTAATCTCAGTTTAATTTTCAATTATGTATTCGTAATAGCATGTTCACATAACTTGTCCAAATCCAAAGTAGATTTCGAAATCCACTCACTTTTTAGATGGCAGAAAATGTTCTTATTCGAAAAATAGTCAATTTTCAATCTGTATGTCATATTAATTTCATTATAATTTCAATAAACTAAATAAATACGGACGTCGAATCGGTGAACAGTGCGGTGATTCGCAGTATTTCACTTTAAGTCTTCCCCTTGAAAATAATTCAAATTTATGTTGATTTTGCCAAATTTTAATTAATGAAAAAATGCTTTCGCGCAGGATCCAAACCATTATCTGGAAAACAATTATTTATTTCATTTCATTTTATGTATAAAAAGTAATTGCAGTTTTTTTTTAATATTTTCGAAATTGTATAATGGACGGTTTGGTGGGCATCTGAAGCTGCCCGTGGGGCGGAGTTTAAGGTAGCATAATGACCATGAAGGCCGGGCCGTGCCATCTGGCGAAGAAAAGGGCCCCTCAACGAACTAAGCAGTGGTCTATGCTTGCTGTAGCTCAGTTCGGGAGATGTGGGGTTTCGCCCCTAGTTGCGAAATAAATACGTATTAATAAAAAATCATAGGCCTGCGGAGCACAACACAAACAGGGGGAAAAATGGGGAATAATAAAAAGAGGCGGACGGGCCAATTGTCCTCGCGCTCACATTGGGGTCCAGGTGTAATGAAACCCTCGCCCTCTGGTTTCGTACCACCGACATATCATTACTCATCAGATGCTGCAATCGATCTGCCGGTGTATACCAAGAAATGGTTCAATACAGTTGTTTTTATTATTATAAATCATTTTCGGAACATTCCTGCCTAACCGGGCGACGCAAAGTCATTATCATCTCGCTCGCGAGTCAGAGCGAGGCGCGTAAGACTGAAAAGCAAAGACTACACTTCAGCTTTCACACGGGGAGCACGAGCCTTTACGTCGCGCGAGTGAGAGCTGGTACGGCTCGTGCATTTCGAGCCGTGCATCGTGGCTCTTGATATAAATGTATAGCGGGGAGTGCCGGCAAGCGAGCGAGAGCCGTACGGTTCTTCGTGTGAAAGTGCACTAAGAGTGTATGATCATTTTCGGGAACATTCAAGCAAAATGTTATTATTGCACCTGAATTTGTTTGTGCGTGTACGAAGTATGACACCATTACATATGATGTACTATATTGCAATACGCCGCGGCGCTTCGCGACGTGCTTGCAATCTGTCGGTGGTTAACTGGAAAATGACGACTAGGCTAGTAGAAAGAACAGAAGATTGGAGAGATAAGCTTTTCTTTCAGGCAGACCCAAGAAACGACCACATTCTTAAAAATCAATTTTGTACATAAAACCCGCGGAATTTCAGAGAGCTTTAGCTTGCAGGATGCCTCTTCAAGGTGAGGTCAAACAACAGAGATTGTTAACTTACTTACTTATGGTGAGGTGATTAAATTTTCACCATCGCACATCAATTTTCCTCTAGTTAAACGACGTATTTCGTATTTGAGCACTGCGTGTTTTTACACACGTACATAAAACACAACACGTAAGAGTAGGAAGAAGTAAAAGTTTCCTCCTTGAGGCTATATTCTGGGGTTTTTAGATAATAATATGAAATGCGATATTACATATATTTTTTTCAGTCCTTAGAGAAAAAAACTGACAAAAACTGAAAGACAGGTATTTACCATTCTATGAATATCTGCTTGGTTGGACTGGTACACAGATACAGTGTGGTTTGAGGGTATTAACCCATAACCATTAGGGACGTCCAACATACGCTTTGAACTTCAGGAATGCTTAAGGGCTTGAATATGATATTGTTCTATACTACCAGCAATTCGGATCTTGTTCCGATTTTTGGTACTAAGATAACACCGAATTTATGCTATCAATTAACATTAAGATACGAGTGCAGATATATTTCAAAATGACCTTTTGAAAACCCTATGATACTATCTGAAACCGTACGAATACATTCATTCTCAAGGCCATTCGCCTTCATAATACACCCGTGTCATTATACAAATCGCGACAAAAACCCACCAACATAACAACAAAACTTAAAAGAAAATATACGATTTTGTTGTAAAGTTTTCTTGCCAACATTCACCACACTATTGGGTCCGTTGCTTGTAATCAAGTGGGAAACATGGACAGTTGACGTGTTGAGAATGCATTGCATTGCACTGCACTGCAACGTATACTAGATGCTAAGATGCAACTTGTGGTGCGGCCAATAAACCCAGGGCTAATTAACAAACCACAAGACAACGAGAAGAAGCTTAGTAACTCGTTTTGTTTGTTAGCAAATATGCTATGGTCTATGCATGCATATCAAGAAATTCCCCACGAAGAAAATGTTCGCCAATTGCCATGCTGCCTTGAGAATATCTTACAAGAATATAATATCAGAAGCCCAAAGAGTGAGCCAGCATTGCATATATTCATACAGACATACATGCTCCCCGTGCAACTTCTATGAACAGATAGATACTATACAGGTAGGAATAGTCGTACAAACATAATTGTACTGTTTGTTTTTAATCACTCGAATTGATTTTTTGCGATATGAATGGTTTATCTGCAGCAGATAGATAATACCTGTTCGATTTTTAAAGTGAACAGAATTATTTTGTTGATACATAATTAATTCCTGTTTAAAATGTCTTGTATGCAGAAACAGAAGAATCCTGTCGTACTTCTAGAACTATATGCTAAAGAAAAGGGTCTGAATAGTCTACGAACATGGGCCACAACAGTTCAAACAGGGTACAAAACCATTCAAACCGATAAAGCTCGACAAATGCCAAGTACTCGCAACTGCCAAGCGTTCGCCAATTCCGCTTCTTTGACTAGACGTACGCACCGATACATCGATTGGAAATAATATCTTACATACGGATAGCTAGAAATAAGTCATCATGAGCCGCATAGGAAGTTTATTTATTTAAGACACATTACAAACAGGAATTAAATTCCCAAACATCGTAACAAGAAATGCTCGTCATACCCTCATGCAACAGCTTCTCGCCAAGAACCAAACAAACCAACCACACTACTCGGTATTCCGCGAGCACCTTGGAACAGATAAGCGCTTTTTCCATTGCATCAATTAAAATCACAACGAATGCCCAGCAAGTTCGCCACTTGGAGAGCTTTTACTCCAGGATTATGCCCACAACTGATGTGATTTTTGAGCTAGTGGATTAACGTCAATGTCGAATGTCATTCCTAGATACTTGTAATGTGAACATTAATCCGAAAAATGGTAGGTGTCCAAAAAGTTTTCTAATAGCTTGTAAGTATTTTGGTTAAGTTTCAAGTTCACCGCGATACCGAAACAGATGACGTCAGAAAACAATCCCACATTGACCCAAACAATGTAAAAGTATATCGAGTATAGCTCCTACCCCAGTACCTCTTAATTCCAAAAGCAATATACGAGTATCATATCCAATATAATATCTAAGAACCTCCAAAATTTGTAAAACCGGAAAAGAAAGAAAGAAAGCTGTCCAATGCCTATGGCTAGGCTAGGGCGAGAAAGATGGACCACAATCTTCTATATTACTTTATGACCGCGGAAGCTGTCCAATACGACGTGGCTATGTTTAGCATTGATTCGATCTTTCGCGTACCATCCGTGATAATAAATTCAAATGTACCATCTTGGATTATTTCACTAAATTTTTCCTGGTCTTTTCATCGCTCTTCACTTCAGGAAGTTGCGCGATTTTTCAAAGAACAAATCTTTCAGGCATATGATGATCCTGGATGGGTGATATTGAATAATGGAATTATGCCTAATTTCCCACAGTGGATTTTCGTGGGTCCCTACTAGCACTCTGAGATGTATTTTCGTACTGTCTAAAACGGAAATGCCATTTAAGATTTCCCCAGAGTGGATCTCCATAAGATCGTATTACCTAAAGCGTAAATCCACTCTGGAAAATCCCAGAGTGGACTTCCACTTTAGACAGTACAAACCGATGGAAATCCAGAGGTTTCACCTACACGGTAGGTAGTGCCTAAAACGAAAATCTCCACCTCTGGGAGTTCCTTTAGTGGATTTCCGCGAGTTTGGACTATCTAAAGTGGAGATCCACTCTGGGATATCCTAAAGTAAAGTGTTACGATTATTTCTTCATTTCAGCTTAGACGATTATATTTTGGACCAATTTTTCATTCATGTTTTGGGCCATTTTTAATGGATTTTTATGGAATTGCTCATCTGGTTTTTGGGGCGAAGATTCCATATAAACAATCATCCCAAAATTGACGCGAACATTCATAGAGCCGGATAAACTTTGTCCTCAACAGTTCGTTGAGTTCTGATTAATCCTTAAAAGGAAATGAGCATATGTTCCTCTGTAAATCGGTATCGATGCATATTATCTTTAACCTTTCGAAGACGTCTAATGAAACATTTTTCATTTCCAACGACATTGTATTCATCCGCAAAATACTTTATCTACTCACTTTACTTATCATATCCAGTAGCACCTTGCCTATTTAATCTTACATTACCTGCTGTCTAGCGCTGTAGGTAACTTGTTCCCCGTCGTATAGACGACATTGCGCGACTTGAGTACATCCGAAACCATAACCAACATATTGATTGCCACCTGAAAAAGGAAAACGCTTCTCCACCAGTGAGCCGCCACAAATGAGCCGTGCACACTCTTAACAGAATATTGCAATTAAAAAAAGGCAAATATGCCGTCTAAATCATAGGTAACTTATTGGTCTGGTAGACAGTTGCAAATCAACACAAATGACATGTTGATTTCTTAATTAGCTCATTTTGTAATGCTGTATGTACCCAAGTAGTCCGTAGTAGATACATACTCGTAGATACTTTTACGCTTTGCACTCGCAACTCACCAGTTTGCGTATTTCTATTTCTTTGCAGAGGTGGTGATCGAATCGTTCAAGATGTAAACCTGGATACGTACCTCATTCGCTATCGGCATATAAATGTGTACTACATCGAAGAATTTTAATTATGATTATTCCAGTAATTACACGAGAAAGATAAATTCTAAGATCAAGTGACTCCATGATGTCGCAAAGAGATTTTTCCGAGGTAAGTTCATGGTTGGTTTATTATTATTTATTATATGCATATTAGTTTTAACTTTAATTTGGGACTTTAATGCAAAAAGGTGAAACAAAATGAACGTAAGCCTAAGACCGTTTTTGTTATACAGTGGAAAAGAAAATTCTCACACCAGATATCAATCCTTCTCTTCAATAAATCTTGTTAGACCATTGAGATTGTCGAAGTTGTCTACCCTTTAGAGGGGGCACCGAAATAAGCCATGGAGAAAGTGGCCGTCCGAAATAATCCATATGGATACTTACGTTTTGAACCGAAAGTGTCCATCGAAAAATAAACGAAATCGATATCAGTTTCAAATCGAAATAAGGCATGCAAAAAAGAAAAAAACGAAAGTAGCCATGCAGTGTCCAGAGCGAGCGAAACGAGCGTTTATGTAGAAACGTTTATTAGAAACGAGCGTAGCGAGCGGAACCCACACAATAGACTGTTGCACTCAGAGCGAGCGCGGGTTGTAACTCTTAAGCGCGAATAGGGAAAAGACTGCTTTTATTCTTGGCTGTTCTTCTTAATATCAACTTTTGATCCACATTCTCAGTGCATTTTCCATTTTTAATTGGCGAGCGAAGACGAGCAGTATATTTTGCCGATATCGAAGATCCTGCGGCAACTGCACTTTTCATCTCCTTTTAATTTGATTCACAGTATAAATAATGTCACCTCATTTAAATTCAAATTTAGCAACGTAAACGCTACTTCTCCTTTTGACAAACAATCAATAATTTAAATTTTCATTGAACAAAAAAATCCTTTGTTTTAAATTTCAAAAGTTAGAACCGGTTTTTCAATGTCCGGTTAAAATTTATCGCAACGATAAGCCCTAGCCGTCACCTATCCTCCGGTTAAAAATTTATCGGAACGATAATTCAAGCTGATACGGGCTGCTAAGATTTTCACAACTTTCACTGTTTACGTTTGCACATTCAAATGAGACGATTAAACTGGCCATAAAGAACAGAGTTCTGGAAATTCATTGGATGGAAGAGGATTTGGAATCAACTAAGCCGCAAATGAATGCTGAGAGACGGTAACAGACGAAAAATAGAATGGTAAAGACGGCAGAAAATCAGCTGATTTTGCTAGAGCGTTGAGCAAATTCTTACTATCGCTACACACATGAGCACAACCACGATTGTACTTCCATCCAACCATCAAATTTTATAGAACACTGGAAATGAGGAGAATATTTTTTCCAACCATCCTATGAAATTTGATGGTTCGGGAAGCTCCGTCGCAGTTGTGCTAGATCGTGTGTGGCGACTATTAGGGTAAGAATTTCGATATACGGGGACGTTCAATGTCCCAGTTAGTTAAACGTCAGTTTAACAGGATATTGAGAAAACGACGCTCAGACATGATTCGGGACTGCAATGGAATTTTCATAAAATCATTTCTGTAGTCTAATTTTTGTTCAACAATGGTTCTTCTAAATTGTATCTTAACCACTTATATTAAACATTCAAAAGACCACTTCACACCATAATCCCTCTTCATTAAAAAGACCTATCGTAAATTCGAAGGAATCTCGGTGTAAGATAATGCCGGTATTCCGCAAATTTTACACTTATAGAATAATTTTAGATCAGTGTTATAAGCAAGGCTTTCCGCAATTTCGTTACGGTGTTAGAATGAAACAGTATTGGAGGAGGCTGTGTTATATGAGGTTTTTCGTAATTTTCTAATCGTGTAAGAACGAAACAGTGTTGTAGGATTCCGTGTTGTAGGAGGGATACCTGTTATTCTAAATTCATTTGACTTGAGTCGAACATACCCTGGTAACCAGCGGCCTTAACTGGTTTATCGCCCTGTTTAACTAATGCGAAATCACCCGAACATATTCGACGTCCAAAGTCATATATCTAAACAATAAAACCGAAATGGGCAATCGACTAGGCGCAATCTGTGGGGTGAGGTCGATTTTATTTGGTCGATGAACTCAAAATGAGTCACAAGACACAACAACCGAAACATTTTTACACATTAACTTAAGGTAATGGCTACTGTAATTCCGTTAAGGCCACCTAAAGCTCCCTTAAGGTTTTTTATCCTACTCCAGTGAATGTTTACAGAAGCAGATGTCCAAAATGGACGAAATATTCAGCGGCCAATACGGGGTTAGTGCGTTCACGTGTGTCTTAATCTCGTCCATAGGGTATAGACATTCACTACGTTGGTACCTCATACCAACGTAGTGAATGCAATTAAACGAAAAGTTTGGTGAAAAAGAGAGAACCTCAGTGGATAAATCAACTGATTTTCAGTATGTTAATCCACTCATATTAATTGTTCCACCATTTTATAGTGATTCCAATAAAATGTCTTCATCTCAAATTACTGCCCATCATTGTATGACCACTTCTTTCAGAAAGTATATATTTTTTCTTGTTTCCGTCTTGACATATTTACATCCTTGACCGCATAAAATGTGGAAAACATGAAATACCAATTCATATCTTTAAAAAAAAAAACAAATGATGAATAATATCGTGTTGGCATTCTGGAATCATTGTGAAATCGAAGAATTTGAACATTTATAGCCGCAAATTGACATCATAAAAGTATCCAGTTGACCAAACATGATCATTGTAAATGATACGACTTTGTCCATGAATCTTATACTGGTGTACACAAGCTCTACCTATCAATTCTATTTCCATATGAGTGAGCATCATGTCTTGACAGTGATTTCCAGGACGCCTGGATGGAAAAAGAAAATACGCATGGACCTACTCATGACATTATGTATATAGGTAGTATGTAGATATTTATAGATGCGCGTCTCAAACATCATACATACAGTCTGTGCCACACTCATTTGCTGAGCATCTTCCTCGGGAAATGACAATATTTGCATATTGCCAGAGACATAGGGAAGTGACGAAGTATTTGGTGAAACTAGAGCAACGGTAGAGAGTCCCGCCCAGACCGGTTAAGAAGAGTTCTACTGTACTTTATAAAGTCTAGGGTATAAAAAAAATTGCCAAACATATCAAGTTGCTGACTATCCAGCATCATAAAGAGGCTCGTGAAGCGACGTAAAGGACAATTTTATTAGTTAGCCTTCATCATGATTTTTATGGTCGCACAATTTTCATCCAATCCTGAATCCACGTATAACTCTTTTGAAATTGCCTCTCTGATGACTGCTCCTCTTCATCCTATTCAAATTTTGTCGTTGTTTGGCATTTTATATTTTTTTTTTATTGTTTTAAATTTTTCTCATTATATTCCATCATATTACAACGCACGAACCTGTCGTATAGTTTCACTGTTGGAGAATTTCAAAAGGCACACTTTTATCATGACTGGCGGCGGGTTACGAGGCTTAAGAATAAGCCGACGAGCTAGCAAAGCAAAGCTTGCTAGCTTTACGGTCAACCGCCTGTCTTTTATATACCTACATATATCATACTATGGGCAATGGACTTATTATGCTCGGCCTATGTCGATGTTACGATATATGTTGTACTGCTTCCTTTCTTCTTCCACCGATTGTATGCAGAAACCTGTCTGCGGTTAGTAAATTCACGAAAGACGAAAGTATTCGATTACATCGTCATGTCAACTAAATTTGTCAACAAATATTTGATATCACATTTTGCATATTAAGTGAACAAAAAAAAGAGAGCAGCTATTGAAAGAAAAAAACATATAATATTATTAACAAATATGTGCATAACTCCGTATGCTATAAATTGTTGGAAATCATCTACATCCATGACTTGACTCATCTCATTAAAATGCCTGCGCTGATAAGACATTTGGACAGCATCTTGAGGTCTATTTTTAATTTTGACCGCTGTGGTTTACAGAGAAAGTTCGAAGGGTTGGCAAAAGAGATTAAATGAACTGTGTAGTTTCCGTAAAAAGTAGTTGAAATGTTTAGTTTAAAAGTATTTCCGTCCACGCATAGGCATAGGCTTAGGTTACTTATGATTCATGATTTTTATTTCGTCCTCATACAAAAGACCAGAATTGATTGATTGAAGATAATGATCCGTCAGTTGGACGTTTGACCAAACACTTACAGTCGACCTTAAAATGGACTAAAGGCCCACCTTTAACTGTTAGTGTTTGACCAACTGAGATAGTGGCCGCCAGTTCACAGTCCAAAAACTTCAATGTTGCCGCTCAACACAGCTCGACTGCAGCTCATTTCCTGACAGATTAGTTTTTATTTGAAAAGCGTCAAAGATCTTACGACTGTACTAAGCAACTTTGGACTGATGATAACAAACTAAAGGCATATATCATATTTTTAAATACAACGGTCCGGACAGGAGTCCAACGTGTACAATGAAAAAATGAAAGAAAGAAAATATTGTGAAAAATTGGGAAAATGCAGCTGTGAAAAAAGTGGCTTAGTGGTGTTTAAGGAGCCCTTGCGAGAAGAAACCTAGGAGATGGCTTATATAACAAGCCTAATCACAAAAATCCGAAAATTTAATTAGCTTTCATTATATGCGTTTCCGGAAAATGCATCACGAAAAGCTTATCCAGTATCGATATACATGCAAGCCCAAACATGATTCTAGCATTTATAATTATATAGATAATTTAGCTAACCATCAAAATGTGAGTATACGGTCCACTGCCCCGACTAAAAAGGAATCAGTTGATAACTATTCCACCAAAACGAGGAAAGGCCGCCAGACTCGACGATATCCCTGCCGAACTTTATCAAGCAAAGCCAAGCCTAACTGCCGAATTGCTGAACTTGTTGATAAAGCGTGGAATTCAGAGACGTTTCCCACTCATTGGGAGAAAGGTTTGATCATCAAATTTCTGAAGAAGGGTAGCCTTATAGTTTACAGACTGTAATAATTGGAGTGGAATTTGTGTGCTTCCTGCCGTTGCTAAGATAATAGCTAAAATCGTCCTGGAAAGACTAAACGCTCACCTAGAAAACACAATCTTCATCAATTGTGGCTGGCTTTTGATCCGGATTCTCCAGTGTCGCCAATTATCATCTTGTACAAATAATGGGGAACTTCACATATTTTGGCCGTATATCGAATCAATGTTCGCCGTAAATCGAAGCTGCGCCACAATTCAAAAGGGCCGTTATAGCGAAACAACGTAATAATGTAATAATGTAATGTGCGTGTCGTGTACATTCAAATATTTATGTCCTACCAGATTGATGTTTTTAGATAATACTACGAGTATATTTCGATGTTTATATCACCGACGATTATGTGAAATAGGAAACGTTTAATATTTTTCAGGAACATCTCTACGCTGTTAATGAAATTAGTTATGTACATCTGTATCATTAGGAGATCTGTATATTATTATCCGTATATCATATTTATTAAATCTATTCGCTGATTGTTACTTAGAAACTTGTTTATGCTCATAATTAGGAAAGGTTAATACGTCAACGTGCAGTAATTTAAAAGGTAACATACTCAAAGAGCATGTCGACTCTCTTTGTGTATGATTTCTATTGTTCTGATATTATCTTATTTCCTACGTTAGGTTAAAAGGCTGCCGCGGATGACGCAGCATACATAGGCCACCAAAAGGTCCGTTGTGATACCTACCAGGATGAAAACCTATCCCATTCAGATTACCATTCATTGAACCAGCCAGAGCTGGCAATGAACCGATAAAGCCTCAGCGGGCTCATGCCCCTTAGCTGTCCCAAATGAAGGAAGAAAGAGTCCCCCAGAAAGACTCGCCTCCTCGCAGCCAAGGCAGGAAAGGTACATCGAAAATGGAGGGTCCTCCTCGTCAACATCCTCGTACCTTCTACAGAAGTCATTGTAGGGTGAACGAAGTCTTCTTGCACTCCGATGTCCCAACGACCATTCTCAATTGCTCCAGTCATCCCAGCTCGAGCAAGCTCATCAGCCACACAGTTTCCAGCATAAATACTGTGACTTGGAATCCAGTACAATGTGCTTTCAAAGTAATGCCCCATCTCATCAAGAAGCGATCGACAGTTCGTAACCATCTGCGATGTTGGCAGAACCGATTCAAATGATTGAATTGCAGCCTGACTGGCAGTGTAAATAGTGAGTTTCCTACCAATTGTGACATTATATCCCAGCAAGGCGAGAGCTTCTGAAATCGCCAAAATCTCTGCCTGCAGCATGCTGCATTGATCGTGTATGCGGAAAGATAAACTACTCTTCAATGTCTCCCAAAAGATACCGGCTCCCACTCCAGCATCCGTTTTGGTTCCGTCAGTATATAAAACAATGAAGTTGGGTGAGTGATTGCCCCAGTTTCACATATGTCCCTTGAGAGAATCTGACTCACAAAATTTTTACCAAACATATACTTAGGAGAGATATAATCCGTATATGCAGGGAGGTCAACATTATTCAAAATAGCAGAGTGGTCAGAGCCTAGCGCACGCCACTGACCGATCTCGCGAAGTCACAATGCTATAATCGCTACTTGCTGTTCAACAAAAATATCGTTATAGCGGTAAAAGATTTCAAACAACATCCAGGCCAGCTGATGGAGTGGATCTGATAGCCCCGTCAGCAATCGTCGGCAGTCTTTGCACCTTCCCCAGTAAAGTCCTGTGGGTACCCATGCGAAGCGCCGTCCACCAAACAAAAATATCATGCAAAAGAATGGGCCAAAAAACTGATGTGTACAGCCTCAAAACCACCTTCGACAGTAGTCCCCAGTTCCAAACTATCGCCTTCCTTCAGGTGTAGAGTGCCATAGTGGCTTTATCAACACGCTCCTGAATATTTGGCCTCCATCCCAGCTTACTGTCTAGGATGAGACCAAGGAACTTAGCCTTGTCAAGAAATGCCAGTATGAAGCCTTCCAGTACCGGAGATTCGATACCCGAGAGTAGATTGTGTCTCCTTGAAAAGAGTACAAGTTCTGTTTTGTCAGGATTGACCCTGACACCCCTCCGACTAACTCAACTGTTTCCTAACAAAAATGCCTCCATCTCTTACCCATACATATTTAAAAGCCTTTCTCTTTAGCTGCTCCTTTAGGTTGCCTTAAAACCATTGATGTTGTGGGGGTTAAGTTCTAGTAGTTCCCACAGGTCATCGGCCATTGGTCGAGATTATATTTCGTATAAATAATGCAATCAAATACTATTTCAAACAAAACAAGTAATTTAATGATATAAAATATGCAACTTGTTTTATTTATGTACACTCGAAAGTCCGAACGCCCTTAATGGAAAACGCTATATATACTTAAGTGTAAAAAATCCTGCATCATTTGACAAATTTTTTATTCGAAGTTCTTTTTTGATCGTTGTAATTTGCACAAACAAAAAATGCAGTGCTGGGTTAAACTTAAGCCAAGCTTAAACTATGCCACACCGGATGCAACTCGTGTTAAGCAGCTCGAGGAAATACCGAGATCTGTTATTGGTATTTTATTGGAAAGATATAGTAGGTTTCGGGCAAAAAAAAAACAATCTTCTCTAATTTGAATAATCATAAGGAATATCTTTTGAATTAGTAATGCAAACCGAAAGCAATTTTTTTTTGTAAATAAAAAATGTAGACTTATTTTCAATATATTTAGTGAAATTTCTACTGCCTTGACAACACTGATACAATCTGTCGGATACGACAATAACACATACCAGGCTCCCGTCTCCTTTAATTAATTGTGTCTTTTAGTTAAACTATTTAAATTTTTCTAAATCACTCTAAATTAGAAGCGACGGTACCGACAAACACTCATCGCTACACACAAATAAAAAGATATTTATCGTGAATTTAATTAGATTCTTAATGACACACACATTTATCATGATCGCTAACATAATTTCCTTTCGAATTTTATTTTACTGCAGAACACTTAAGTGAGTTCATTTGCCAAAAATACAGGTCAATGTGAGGTTTAAGAAAAGATATTATAGCCGATAATCAATTTATATGCTGATTTTTGTATTATTAATTTTTTTTTTTTTGCGATTTTTCTTCTAAATCATGTCTAACCCTAATGGAAATTTCAAATTAAACTCAAATTATAATATATCTATATTTTGGGTATCCGTAAATCTATCTTTTGGTAATAATTTGTTCTTTTTTATGCATGGGAAGATTTATTTGTATTTTCCAGAAGTCAACTTAGAACTCACTGTAATTTATTAGGGATAATTTATTCATTTGATTGGGAATATAATAATAGCCGTTAATATTATTTTCATCCATTTGTTAGATTAAATCAATAGTAACGAAGTTTCCATCAGGAAGGTTGTGCAGTGTCAGTTGAAGTGTTCTTTTTTTAATGTAATAATAGGATCGGTGCTCAATCAATGGCAGATAAATATTTTGAATTTATTTTGAAAACAAAAAAATGTGCAAATGAAAGTTAGTCGGATTTAAGATTGAGAAGGTATCTGCTAAATCACCACTCAATCAATTAGAAGTAGTTCAATTAAGGTCACCAGTCCGGTCACCTCTATCGGATTTAGAGATTCCACTATACTTCATTAAATAGGAGCGATGTCATTGTTTAATACGAAATAAAACAGCCAGATAACGTAGCGAACCGCACCGCACCGATCTCGATTCCCCAGGGACCATATTGTGTCCGCCGCTGCGCAATTTAAAATGGTTTCGTCCCGCGTCACCGATGCCTCATAAGCAACCGTGTCGCCTCAGCACCACGTGTGTCTGCACCTTGCGTGGCTACACCACACACATAGCACCCCACGGCGGCCCAACTCACAGCCACCCAGCATTCTGGCCCCAGAACACTGTGCGCCCTAGCACATCGCGCGTCTGCAAATCATGCGTCTGTGCCAGGCACGCCCACGTCACTCCGACGACCCATGGCGCTCCAATGATTGACGATAACCCGCTCGGTCGACATGGGCGGCGGGTGCCCCGCACACCCGGCACACTCGGCGCCCCAACATGTATGGCACCCTGCCCGGCCGCGACGCCCCAATAACTCCGCCAATCACGGCCACCAACTGCTACACCAGTGCGTCACGAATTTCGGAGCGCTATTGAGCGTCAGCAACTCATGTTTCAGCAACCCCTGAGTCAGCAAGCCTCATCACAGCTTGCCTCGTCACCACCGTTGCCAATCCCGATTTTTCGAATTCCCCAAAAATCTAGGTCAAATTACCCAAATTTGGGAAAAACTAAGTTCTGATTCCCCACAAATTCCTCGCATAATTATTCAAGAAAAAAAAAAACAAGTTTCAGTTAAAAATCAATAATATTTATTCGTTTATTTGCATTCGGCAAACCACATCCTAAATTTGGGTGAAATCGGCCCACTATTTCAAATACGTCCCATAGGAACAGCGGAATCGGAACAAGTTTTACTGCTTATTTCAAAGTGGTAAATGCAGAATGAATCAAATTGATAGGAACACAGACTATTGAAGGCAAGCTAGCCGTTTTTATTTTTCTTTTTTTTTATCCCAAAAATAAGATTATGTTCTTCCAACAAACGAAAATTTCAGAATATTTTTTTTATAAGATTTACCAACTTATATCCTTTTGATCTTAAATCTACTATTAGTATACTACTATTCTACACTTTATTTCCAGAAAAATTCTTATAACCTCCTACAGTACATCCATATCAACTTCGACCCTAAAGAAACATCGATCGATATGATCTTCCGGTGAAATCCAATTGTCGTGACTTTTGTGGGTTTCGGTTTCGCGAGGGCCTGTGTCGAGCTACTCTTTTCGTTAAATTATTTTCTTCATTTTTTTACATAGAGCAGCGTATGTAGTTCTACCTCAGTTACTCGGGCCCGTAGATTGCCTGGCACGACACATTTTATTTGTTTAGTCTCAACTCCATTGACAACGTCCTGTAACCTGTAACATGATTAATTTCAGTCGTTCTCCTGTAAAGACTGACAATCGGAAATGCTCTGATTGCAGATTGGGGACAACATCGAATTAAAGAACAAAATGGTCGGAAAAAAAATATTTAAAAAAAAAACACATGCAGAACAATAAATCAGTACGAGAACAAGAACACAGAATAAATTTGTTGATAGCATTTTAAATTCGATTGTATGGAAATTTTAGTGGTCCAGGGGATAATTGGTATCGAAAGGTGGTGGGTCATTGTATTGAATAAACTCGACTGGTATCTTGACGCAAGGAACCGATTTTTTTTATTCGAGTTTCTACACTTTCCAACCAGAATGAGAGGAGACCTTTAATATCAAGTGGTGATACCAGCCGAATAAGAGGGCATCCTAGAAAATCATGCTAGCGATCTGTGGCCAAAGAGTGTCAGTTGCTATGGGTAAGCCGTGGGGCAGTTACGTTCCATTGCCCAGAACCGAGTACGATGGCGCGCGGGAATACTTGATGCGCTATATGTTAAGGCAAATTAGTAGTGATACCATACATTAAGGCTGCCCGCATATTAGATCGCGCTTCTGTCCCGTTCGCATGTTTCCTGTCAAAGGGTCGCATCTTTGGTTTCTTCAGTGAATACGCTTGCTTCTGCTTCTTACTCTGACACTTTGACAAATATGACTTTTAACGTGTCAAAAAAATTGATTAGGTAAGACATAAATATGATGTGATACTCGTATACGTCTTACAACTGTCCATTGGTTTGTCCCACAATTAACTCAATTGGTTGACACCATAACAACTGAATCGAATTGTCGAATTGACGGACTCGCATCTTTGCTGGTCAAAGCAAAGATTCAACCCGTTGACAAAAAACATCCAAACGCTATCCAATATACGGGCAGCCTTGCAGTTGGAACAGTTTTTAGTTGGGAATATTGATTTTATCGAATCGGATATAAGATCCATCAGTCTTTCATCAACACTTCTGGAAAGTTTTGCGGCATGCTTTTACCGCTTCTTTGGAACATTGTGATCAACAAACTGCTTACAGATCTTCTGAATCCGGGATGCAAAGTGACAGCCTATGCCGATGATGCCTCGATTGCCGTCTCTGGTAAGCTCTCAGTTACTCTTAGCGAGGTAACGCAGAATGCTGACAAACTGGAATTATAGATGTGGCTTAGTATTTCGTCAGTGGCGCCTCCTATATTATAGGGGGTGAGACTTGTGGTTGCGGAGAATGCGAAATTCCTTGGTTTAACATCCAGAAGCGCATTAACAAAGCTACGATCGCCACCTACTGCTGAAGAAAGGCTATAGGTAAAACCTAGGGTCTGAAACCCAAGATACTGTATACCAGCTCAATGTAGCACTGCTGCACCCCATATTGCTTGAAGGAGTGGTGGTTAGGTGGAATACCCTAAAGACAGCAGCTAATCTGAAATTGTTAGCCGAGGTACAGAGAATAACTTGCCTGGCTCCATCCGCTGCTTCTGCTTGGGATATGATTCTCAACCTACTGCCGTTAGATGTCCAGGATGCAGTAGAAAATGAGCTGATTTTCTTGGCAGAATTCCACCGCCTGGTCTATTCTATTCTACGTCAGTGCCATCTCTCAGCATTATTTTGCGGCTGAGTTAGTTTCAAATCCTTTTCCTTCAAATTAATTTCCAGAACTTTGTTCTTTGTGACCAGTTTAATTGCCTCATTTGAATGTGCAAACGTAAACGGTTATCAAAATCCCAGCAGCCCGTATGAGCTGTTTGGAATTATCATCCGAAAAATTATTAACTGGAGAAAGAGTGCCGTTTAACATTTATCTACAGGATAAAATTTAACTAGACATTGTGAAAACGGTCCTTAATAGTTTATATTGTATCATGGCAACAAGTTGTTAAATTAATTCTATGTCAATTTGGTCCAATTGTTTGACTGTGTAATAGCCGCATAAGTACAAGTAGTAGTGAAAAAATACCCTGTTTAGAACAAGGTACTATTATGCCAAAGACAACCACCAAAATCGTATCATAATATTCTCGTATCTGCTCAAAATATAGACTTATTGTTAAAAGATATCTCCTTTAACGGAAGTTACACAAAGTCAAAAGAGAAAGACGACCGGACGAACCACAAAATATTAACCATCGTTTTGCGTATCCCCACTTGATATCGATACTCCCAAATACCACCCCTTACCTTCTGAATCGCTTTTGATGACCGTGAAATAATTCCTTCAATCCATTGCATTTCGTGGGATCTTTTACTTGTTAATTACTTCATTTAACTTTGTCAAATGTCAACAGATATTTATTTATTCTCGTTTTGTTTTTATCGGCTTTTTTGCTCTTCTGTTTCTCAGATTCCACTGATATTATAAAGAAGTTTCGGTCGGTTGATCCTGTTTTCATAGAGTATACCATACAGGAGGGCATGAACTGGTATTTCCTTTTTTCCTCTTATTCGAATGTTTTTTTTTTCTGAAAAGAATTACCTTTGCCGATGAATGGCAATGAAAAGACGGTAAGAGACCCTTTTAAGATTGTGGTGGGTTGATTAGACAACAGCGACGACGTCGATGGACGACCTCAACTTCTCTTCAGATCAGTCAGTATGCTAAGTTTACCAACGTAGCTAATAGCTGCATACATACATAGTCGAATTGCAGGCAACTCTTTTCGAATTTACACTGAATTCAAATCGGGCAGCTTTGTCTACACATATAAGGTAGACATCTGGTCACATTATACCAAGTGTCTCCATACTAGTTTGTGGTGACCCTTTATTATATTCTTTTCCCGTGCAGACTTCCTTCAATTCGCTTTGAGTCATATAGTATCCAATCCTCCGCGGTATATCGATGAAGGATTTGTTAACAAATCTTCTACGTTTAGTTCGCGCATAAAGACTAAATGAATTTCAAATAAATTATTCTTGTGTTTTCAACTTGTATCTTGTCTTGTTAAATGCCCGTTTTTGATTTGAAAAAAAAAATTTTATCCGAGACATTTGAATATGGTCGTTTTATTGTAAACACCTTACAGAAGAAGGACACATTTGAAAAAGGTACGGAATGTACAATTTTGCAACATTGTTGCACAATTTGTAAGCGATTACTTGTACGTGATAAAGGAACTTGAATTGCAGCCGATAATATAACTGGTGAAGTGGGTATTTGATAATGTGAATGCTGAGACGTATGTACAGCGGCCGCACCCTTTCTCGAGGTGTTAACACCCGCATTTCTTTGAAAGCAGAATAGCAACGAAAGGCGTCGTTTTTTGGACAGAACGGAGTAGACTAGGATGAGCGGCAAGAAAAAAAAACCCTATAGAGCAAATCAGGGTAGCGAAGAGGAAAACGGGGCATGTCTTTGCTAGGAGTGTGTTTTGGTTTAGTTGCATTAAAACGTCAACTCAAATTTCAGGAGGAAACTCAAATCTTTAAAAAAAGGACAGATACAATCCGACCAATTTCCTTTAGGCAGCAGAATCATTTTGGATGTTTTCAATTGCACATAATTACACAAAACGAACATTTTACTGACAAGAAATGAATTTTATGTGCTTCCCAAACTAAAAACTGACCAAAAACTTCTACACCTGCGCCGCCGGCATTCCAAAAATGTGGTAATACTAACGGAGCAGAATTTTTGCACTAACCTTCTATCCAGAGTAGTTCAGATCAAGTTGTTAGTGTTAATGTGTGGTGTTAATCTACTCTGCTTTACATGGCTGTTAAAAAAACGCGCCTAAAGAAACGATACAGAACAAAACAACGAAAGTAGAATTTTGGCAAAAGTTGGGGGTTTCCTTTGTTCCGTGGTGTCTTTAGTTAGCATTCAAGCCTCAACTTAAACGACTTAAACGACAACATATTCGTTCGGATCCAGAACAGCACTTTGAATTTCTCGATTTGGCCACAGCCCCTGATGCCGATCCCCACATTGGGATGAGTGAGCGTCAATAAAATATTCTCCACAATGACCGAGATTAGCATCAAAACATTGATTTTCGGGGTCACATCCTTCTTTCCCCAACTCCCTCGGCTAAGTGACCGTGAAAAAATAGCCAAAATGAACTAGATAAGTGTCGAATCAATAGTTTTCGGGCCACAAAGATGTATAATGACGTTACCCAAACCCACCTCCCCTCTCGCCCTGCCCTGGTAATTGAGTGACTATGAAAAAATGACCAATATGGCCGGGATTATCAAAACCATTGGTTTTGGGGTCGGTGGAATGGAATTAAGCATTGCGTAATGCGGGGCCAAAACTAAGTACTTGAGCTTGGATCCAGCTTTTTTTTAGTTTGACTCCTTTCTGGTAAAACAACAGCATTTCCAGACGCACCAAACTTGGGATCCTTGAAACTAACGTAAAATCGGTGCTCCTATATAGATCTTCAACTTTGAAAGTGACCATCCAATAAGATAACAACTAGATTGCAAACTTTTGTGAACCAATGTCTACAGCACATCCTACACATACCGTGACCGGAGGTAATTTCTAACGGCGACTTTTTTACTGGTCAGGATAGGATAGACACTTCTATTAAAAGGCGAAAGTGGCAATGGATGCGTCACACTCTCCGAAAAGGGCCGAACAACATTGCTCAACAGTCCCTCCATTGGAACCCGCAGGGAGCCAACGCAAGTCGCCGTGTTGGACGACCTAGTAATACCTGGAGAAGATCAGTTAAGAGAGAGGATGCCTCAATTGGCAAGTCGTGGAGTGAGCTGAAACTAGTTTATGCCAACGAAACGACAACTGAGCCACATGGAGCAATTGACGCGCTATGCCCCACAAGGAGTTAGGGCAATTGATTAAGACAGTCCTTCTCACCTTATGTGTGCTTGCCCTGCCCTGGCGAGAAGCACGATATTCATCCTTGGGTCCTACTTTCTTACTGATCTGCACCATTTAAAGGATGAAACTTCATCGCTTCATTGTCAGCCCTGGCTGGTTTGATGACTGAGTTAGGCTCGGGTGGCTGTACCTGGGGTATCACAATGGACCCAGTGGTGACCTATGTTGGCTTCAATCATTCTTCTTCTGGTCAAGGCAGCCCTACAAACATAACCTAAGTCTTTTCTTTCCTGGGCAGGGGACGCGCCTAAAGTGCCTCTGAACACGCTCCTTTTGTTGCATTGTGATCAGTACCTATGTGATCACAACGATCATTCGATACTCGCTCATTGTTGTTGAGTCTAAACGGTACAAAATGATAAAACAAAACCTTCCGAGGTTTATTGGAAAAAAAGCTAGAGTGGCAACTACCGATTTTTTTTAGTATTTTCAATTAAAATTCAGTTCCTCTGTTTATAGGTAAAAATAAAAAAAACAATTGCATATTTATATTAGATAAGAATTAATAATGGTATTTTTATTGATGTAATCACTTCGACCTCCTATAATAATTTTGAATGAAAAAATGACTGAACGAGAAATTCCGTGGATTCGGGTGATTTTTATTCCAAATACCAGTATCCTTGCTAGGAACAATTCGAAATGTGTCTTCGTCGAAATCGTAGGTAACAGATATGTCAATCTCTTCGAAAATTTGAGCAGATAGCTGCCTATGTAAAGTCTTAGCCACCTCTCCATCAAATTCATTGCCTGCAATATGCAAAACTCGGATTTGGAATACCTTCTTGATAGTCAACAGAATCAAATTAACTTCTTTAGCAGGAATACTATTTCGGCTAATGTTTAAATATCGAAGTCGGGTTGTAGGCAGATAATGGCCAATCACCTGACCACCGTATTCCCCAAGTTTGTTTCCACTCAAATCCAAGCCGACTAGACGATTTTCCCTTTGGATGGCAGTAAAAAGATTTTCTATTCCCTTGCCATCTATTTTGTTAAAGCTTAGGTCAAAGTAGAGGAGAGTTTTGCTGACGACAATATATTCCAAAATAGGGCTGATCGCTTCCGAATCCAGTCCGCACCTGCTCAGATGAACCTCTGCTAGTGAGCATCTTCCGATCAGAATAGCTGCTATTGACCCAACTTTATTCTCATCCAGGCAACTAGCCGTACCTCTGTTTACTATTCGACTTAAGTCAACCGCTTTTAAGGTTTTACATTGCTGTATTCCATCAACAATTATTGGAAGTGAATATTCAGTCAGACTGCAATTCGATATATCTAAATACTGCAGATATGCCGATTGACGAACAAAATCTTGAAGATAATTCGCATGAACCATGGACAATTCGTTGCCAGACAATCGCAAAAGTTGAATAGTTGAGATGGGTCCACTTTCAGCTAAGAATTCCATCATTTTCAGCGAAAGGTTAACTGAAATTAGACTCACTCTTTCCAGTCTTGAAATGACGTCGATAAATTCCCTAGATGACACAAGTTTTTCCGGAATATCCATATATCCGATTTCTAAGGATGTAATTTGCATTCGTGTCTGGAGAAAGTTAACAAGTACTTTGAAGTCATTTTCGTTCATATCTCGATAAAGTTTGTTTCTGAAGGACCTTCCATGAACTATCAGATTTCGATAGGGTCGCCTGTCATATTCTCTTTGCCAGCAGTCCAGCATGAGTTCGGTTAAAGGACGAACAATTTTGGGTTTATGTCTTTCACACTTACAAGCGTTTGCACCAAAAATGCAGCGATAACCAGCCTTTGGATTACATGACGATGAACATAAATTTGTCATCATGAATACTGTCCTTTTCTAGGTTGACTTGAATGAAATACTTGACTAATTTGTCAGACAGTTATGTTACTTTGTTGTTTCGGGCAAAAAAAAAATCGAGTGAAATGGATTCGGTTGTACATACAGAGTTGGGACTACGAGCTACAACTTTTCGCAAAATGTTTTATTCAAAATATTAGGCGGCCCGCATCTTGCTTGCTTCTCGCGTCATCTGTTTCTGTCAATGGATTACTGGTTCGCTATTTTTCAGCAAAGACGCTGTAACGATTCGCTGTATAGTCTATATGAGGACGGAGGTTGAGGGTATGGTCGTTGAGGCCGTCCGGAACGCCTAAGTAATATCTCCTCGCTAGATAGCTAGCTCGGCTCTCGATAGTATGGGCCGGGTTTGTTGTTGCCACTCCTGGCTCGCTGGATGCCTGTCCGAGGGACTAAACCTCCCTAACAAGATACACACAGAAAATGGTGGCCGACGAAACCCCTAATCGCCTCTGAACCTAGCACGGGAGCCCCCTGATGTCATTGGGGCTCTGCGCTTCTATTGTAACATTTTCAATGTCCCAGCATAAAACTTGTGGATTGGAAAATCTGGACTCCAATAGGATTCATTTTGGAAGTTCCAGCGTAGATTTCAATAGTCTGCCCTAACCCCCATTGGAGCATAGCGCGTCATCTATTTCATGTGGCTTAGCTGACGTTTCGTTGGCAGAAAGCAGTTTCGGACGATGCACGTTGCTAGCATGTACCTCCTGCTACCATTTATCCGCCTACCGCGCGTCGGGAGATGTGTCTTATTAGTACGCTCCGCACCACAGGGGGAAGACAACACAAACATCCATGGCGACGAACGCCGTGGACGGGACTTGAACCCGTAACGACCGTAGTCAGACATGAGACTGACGCTTCTGCGCACTAAGCTACCAATCGCCCCAAATACCTTCCTTTATGCATTATAATATTCATACGATATCAGATTTTGACTAAATACACGCTCCGCAGATTATAATTGGGTGTGAAACATTTCCAAATTTAATTTCTGCCTGATCACTTTCTTAACAGTTCCATCTGTGTACTATTTATTCTGAGAGGATGTATAATAACACGTTCTCGAAACCAATCTTCGCGTATTTAAGATAATCTCAAAATGTGTACTCCTCGTATATTTCACAACTGGACTTCTTTTCTTTCTAAAGTTGTTTCGTCCTTTTCAAATTTACGAGAAACAGATTTTTTTGTCTGTTTCATTTAAATTTAATTACCTTGGATCAACTGTTGGACAAAACAGCCACTTAAGTGCGGATTAATGACAGGCTTCACATTGCTCTTATTGACTTGATCCCATCCTCTTTTAGTCTCGCTTTTGATACGGCCAGGCCGGTCGCTGTCGGGACTAAGTTGTTCTCAGCTCTGATTTAATTTTAGATAAAAATGTCTGCAAAGTTGATCTGACCTGTACTATAGGTTTGGACAAATATGATGGGCCGCCGACTCACAGTTTTTTTTTATTGAAGATGTTAATAGGTGTCGGTATTTTTTATAGATTAAGATGTGTGTAAAATTTTACTAAAGAATAGTTGGCTGCTTGTAATGGGCCGTTTTGGAGGCCATCCCAAAATATCTGTGGACAAGGAGCCTAAGGTGGCTATGCAGACTGTGAAAGTTCGGCATAATAATATAAAAGGAATAAAAGGCATTTACCGAGCTAAGTAGCGACATGTATCCGGAAAAAGTGGGCGTTGCACCGTTCTCATATACCACAAAATTCATGGCTGTCGCTTACACTTAAACGACTGCCGGAGTGATACTATTGAATTGAGAGACTCTGAAAACTAGGGACATTATTATGTGCACCTCTACTCACCCTCATTTAGGTAAAGGGTTGCGCCACCTTTTGAGTTTAACCCCTGCAAACATTTTCAATTCGAAAAACTGTGCATTCTTTTCGTGGTGGAGTAAGGAGATGGGGTGTTTAATCGAAATCTTGTGTGGATTGGATAGACAGTGACCTTTCCCCTGTTTCAAAGGACCATCAAACTGTAGATAATACAGTGGGTTAATTTTAAAGTTTTTTTTTATAAATAAAACTGTTGATTTGTATGAAATATTTTCTTTCAAAATGTATTTCATTTCATTTTTGAGGTGATGAGTGGAAATATTTGGTGATCGAGGGGAAAAAATCAAGAAGTTTTGAAATGATTGTTGGTTGGCACCAGGTGTATCATACTAAAAGTCCCCGTCGCGCCAGTTGGAGGTGATCTAGTGTGGAGGAAGAAGGATAAAAATTAGTTTTTTTTTTGTTTTTTTTTTTGTTTACCCATCCCCGTGATAAATTTTGTAGGACCAAAAGTAACTAGTCAAAATTGTCTACAAAAAAGGTCATATTAATTTTTAATTAATGTAGGTCTATTGTTTTAAAAGATACGGGGCGGACAATTTTGTATAAAAATTTCATAGAAATCACAATTTTTGAACATATATCGTAAATCTAGCACAAATTACAATAAATTATGTAAATTTAAGTTAATAATGAACATTGTCATTCATTATAAACATTCAACTTTCCATTTGCATTGGAATTTTGATGTTGAACAATTATTATTGAAATGTTAATTACTAATCCAATATAATTAGTCAATTAATTGGATAAATCGAGTAAAATGCTTCTCAAAGTTCTGAAAGTTGGCATTGTAATTGGTTGCTACCTGGAGAATATCATATTAAAAATTCCCGAAGGTTAAAGGCAAACTAGTGAGAGGAGAAGATGAAAAATATTTAAAATACTGATCACAGTTTTTTTTTTCTTTTTTTTTCAAGTTCAAGTTTTTCAAGTCCCTGCAACTATCAATCCTAGCACAAAACTTTCTGAAAAAAAAGAAAGCAGGCGAAATTCTCAACAAAAAATTTTGTGTGATAAGACTATTACTTTGGAAGTGATAAGGTAGAACTATGTCAAAATTTGACAAAAATCGTGAAGTATTATATTTTCAACGTTTGAAGTGCTTTTTTCGGAAAAGCTTGCACGTACGGAGGAACTCTATTTACGAAATTTTGGTTGTAAATTACTTTTCAGTTGGTTACATGCCTTAAGAGTTATTGAGCGGTGTTTACATTTCTAGGAAAAAGGACTTTTCCTAAATCATCATATAAGCATTTCTACTCTTTTTGACAAAATGGAAGCGTACAATTGTTATTATCATTTAACCTTCGTCTTAGAAGATTACATTTGTACTATTAATTTCAGTTCAAATCAAAATATCCACGTTAAGTTGGCATTTTCGACGAATTATATTCTGTCGGTTCAATAAAAGGTCGTTTTCCTTTTTGTTCGATTAGATCAGCTAACCACTTGCTAGCTTTCATTTTCCAAGAAACTCCCAGTAGGCGGGTACTAATAAAACATCATTTAACTCTTTTAATTTTTTTTCCGTGTGCTAATCTACGTCTACTTCAATCCAAGTAAGGTTTCCAACAACCATATGGTTCGCATGTAAACTGGTACCGGCATCAACAAATTAAATACCCTGCTATCTTGAACCAACCATCTTCAACATTCGCTGATCTCTTGGATTTATGGACTATTCAAAAACAGTCAAAGTATGATAGTAGTACATTGGGAGTACGAGTATGCTGTGCGTAGACGACATGGCTTAGCGATTTTTAATCATTTTCGATATAAGTATCGAAGGAGGTCCAGAGTGCGCGGTAGACATGAATAAAATTGGTCGGGGGTCCATCGTGGTTCACCTTTTCTACCTAACATACCTATGAGTTTATGATTTGTGCAATGTCTGAGAGAAGATGTCGATAATAATCGATGGAATTTCTATGTACTACGGAATTGCATAAACTTTATATATGATTTTCTGCCAAAACATGTTGGCGTTGTTTTCGTCCACTCTCTACTACAACATTCTAATGGGCTTACGTACACGATTTTTGTTTCATATTATACGTATGCAAAAAGTGAAAGTGAAAATGCTTTTAAGGTGCATATATGCATGATCCGTTGGCGGTTCAATTAATTATCTGTGTAATAAATATTTTATTCGTTTGAATAGGATACACATTACACATAGTGTAAACGGACGGACTGGATCCGAGCAGAGGTTTCGTAGAAATGGCTGATTGCAAGCTAGCCACCAAAAAATGTTTGAAATTTTCAGTAATAAAACGAAAATCGTGTTTGAAACTTGACGATGAATAGTTGTATAGTATGTTCTTTTGTAAAATATAATGTGGGAATTTCTCGAAATCTAAGTGAAATCTTGAAGTCACTTTCTGTAGAGTATATAAAGTGAGCTATCATTGTTAGTGTGAAACCTTAACGGTCTATCGGTTTCATATAAGTTTCATTTCGCCACGGAAGTATGACAAGGTGCGTTTAGATTTTTAATAACAAAACCGCGCAACAGTTTCGCGAGGAAACTCACCCAAAACTCACCCGAGGCCAGTCTCTCCCTGCCCTTTCACACTACATGCAACGTTGCGCGCAATAGACACGACCGAGGGCGAGTTGGCAGTTTAGGTGAGTTTACCGTGGCGTCGTGTTCATGAATTGTGCCTCCGAGGGCGACTTCCGCATTTGCAGTCATTACCTTGTATGTAATTCGAGCCAGCTGGATCGGATGAGTATTTTTTTTTTCTTTTTTGACTTTGACAGATTCGGAATCAGCGACCCAAAATTAGATTGTCGTCCGAACCAGTCCGATCGGACGAGTATTTCCCGATGAAAACAGGGTTGCCATTCTGGGGTGCCAGGCGACCAAAGCCCGACGTCGGGCTGTCGCGCCACGATGATGATGATGATTCTGGGGTGGGCAGCCCCTTTTTTTTTCTTTTTTAACTTCAGATTCGGAATATCTCTCTCTCTCTCTGGTTCCTGCTAACCCCTTGTAGGACATAGGGCATTAACCACACCTACTCCTCACCTCGTCCTGTTCATCGCCATCGCTTTCAGCTCACTCCACGACTTGCATATTGAGACACCCTCTCTCTTAACTGATCTTCTCCAGGTGTTATTAGGTCGTCCTACACGGCAACTTGCGTTGGTTCCCTGCTGGTTTCAATCGAGGGCCTGTTGAGTAATGTTGTTCGGCCCTTTTCAGAGAGTGTTACCTATCCATTGCCACTTTCGCCTTTTAATGGAAGTGTCTATCCTGTCCTGACCAGTAATAGTAAGGAGGTCGTCGTTAGAAATTACCTCCGGCCACCGTATGTTTAGGATGCGCTGTAGACACTGGTTTACAAAAGTTTGCAATCTAGTTGTTATCTCATTGGTCACATTGGTCAGTGAAAAGCTGTTCAGAGCTGGAAATCGAGAGCACCAATGTGAGGTTAACTAGAGACGACAACTTACACAAATCAGATTCCGCCACATCCTTGAATCTTTATAGATTTTTGGACTCCAACGGGCGACCGGTAGCTCAGTGCGTAGAGGCGTCAGTCTCTTGTCTACGGTCGTTACGGGTTCAGGCCCCGTCCACGCCGTTCGTGGCCATGGATGTTTGGGTTGTCTTTCCTCTGGTGCGAGGCATAGGAATAAGCCACAACATCTCCCGACTTATGGCACGCAGGTAGGCGGCTAAATGGAAGCAGGAGGTGCATGATGGCAACGTGCATCATCCGAAACTGGTTTATGCCAACGAAACGTCAGCTAAGCCACATCGAATATTTGACACACTATGCCCCACTAGGGGTTAGGGCAAATGAGTATAGATTTAAGGCACCGTTGAGAAGCTGGGGTGTAACCAGCGGATGCCACTGCTCAAACCGCTTGTTACACTGCAGCTTCTAAACGGCACATAAAGCGACCTCTTCCGGAAACAAGACGATCGATTTCCAAACTCTACTTTTCAAACTTCCTAACTTAATCCACCTATTTCATGTTCATTCTGAACTTCGACTCTTGTACACCTTCTCCGTGCCGACTTAGTCACCAGCTTAGGTTCTTTTCAGATCGTGTCCAATAATTCCTGGCATTCACTTGTTTGCATGAATTTCGTGGTGCACTGAAATAATAATGAGCCAGACCCTATAGCGACTCAAACCAGTCAACAATCCTCTTGCCCATATGCTCATTCTCCGCATCCCAGACAACCACGCATCGCTTATCTTAAAGAATTTAATTATTCGAAATGGTCCAAATGAGAATTGGAGGATCTGATGGTATTCAGTTGATTGTCTTCTTACCGGACTGGGTGCCCTCTAAGTTCAAGTCAAGCAAAGGTTTAGCGCACAGACAACTGCATTTTAGAGAGATCTCTTACACACCTAACCTTTTTTTTCTGTTTCCACCGAGAAACATATTTAACGTGAGGATCCTTCGGGTTCATGAAGAATCGAATCGCTTTTCTGCAATGCGCTCTAGAATTAAAGTAATTGTGGCTCATAGTGCCAGATTTAATGCCATAACGACGAAAAAAGAAATAAAAGACAGAGCAAGATCTGTAACGATCGCAAAGTGGTGGCTAAGAAGATGACCCACGATAATAAACGGTTGCAAGTGATTCAAGAATAAAAGCAAAATGGTAGTCGAAAATAAAGAGTACGGTCGGTATGGGGAGCAACTCTGGCTGTTTTTAACTTTTTAATTCGTTTAGGTATGAACTTTTATAGTTATCGTCTTTTGTAATGAACAAGTGTACGGGTTGATGGAATTAAAAGGATTCCAAATTACCCTTTCAGATTATGAGTGGTTTTCAGTAAGTGCATAAACGTTTTCGATATGCTTGTATAACCATTTGGTTTAGAAGTGGATGAGCTCGACTAATGCATGACTGAAGTAATATGGGTTCCAATTCGGAGTGTGAAAATCCAGACAAGTCCTTAGATATTCACGGAACATATACACTATCCTTGAAAATATTCCACTTATTGTCCAATTATTGCTAGCACACTAAAGTGGTAAAACAAGTCCACCATTTCGCCAAACGTGGAGTTCACAACAGTATTCAGTCCATTCTCAATCACTTTTTCACAATACATTCGAGTACCATCCACTCTTTTTTCTTATAGTTGGGGAACTAGCGATGGGTTCTGTTATGGTATAAATATCAAGTCTTGAACTTTCACAATGGTTTCTTTGTAATGCAGGAATACGAAAATGAGATGTCTGGCAATCCTCCGAGGATGGATTTGGCGGCGGGCGGTAGAGGGTTAAAGTTTGCAAAAAAACCTTAAAATTACGTCCGTTTATCATCTACCGCTGTGTAATATGAAAGATAACAATGTTCCAAGACATTATTTATTTTCTATTTTTGAAGTGGTGAGGTGGGGGAAGATTATACCGAAAGTGCTCGTGACGAGGTCAACTTTCGAAAGAAAAACTACAAAAAAGACCTTTCTAGTTTTTTTTTCACTATTTTTGAAATCGGTTAACCCTGGCGAAAAAGTTCTAAGACAAAATGAAAGATCACCACAAAATTCTCAAAACTGCTATTTTAATTTTTTTTCGTATCTAAAATTGTTTTTGAGAAAAGCAAAATCAGAACAGAAAACACGAAACAAAAAAATCTTTTTTTTTTGGTTTTTTGAAAATATTTCGAAAACAGTTACTCATAGCGAAAAAGGATCTACGAACAAATGGAAGATCAAAACCCAATCCATAAAAATGATAGAAGAGTTTTTAGGTTTCTGAAATAGTTTTCGAGGTGACCTTCGGCAAAAACACGGAAAACAACAAAAAATAACTATTTTTGTTTGTTTCTGGACAATATTTCGAAAACGGCTAACTGTATCCAAAAACGTTTTAAGACAAAATTAAAGACGACATGTAAATTCATAAAAAAATGTGGAATGAGCCACCTGTAATGAACCATATTCTGGTAGTGTTGCTTCCATCGCCAGATCGATGGCAGCACCTGATGAGTAATGATCTGTCGACGGTATGAAACCAGAGGCTGAAGGTCCCATTATACCCGGACCCCCATGCAAACGCAAGGACAGCTTCGCAGTCCGCCAACCATTCCGTCCTTATCGCCCATTTTTTCTATTATTTCCCATTTTTGCCAGCCATGTTTAAGATGTCTTCCCCAGGCTTATGAATTTTTGTTATTACGTAAAGGACAGGGGCAACGAGCGGCGAAAACTCCGCCCACGTCCCTTGAACTGAGCTCCAGCAAGCATAGGCCGCTGCTTAGCTCTTCGCTAGATGGCACGGCCCGACCTTCACGGTCATTTTGCTACCTTAGGCTCCGTCCACACGGGCATCTTCAGATGCCCACCAAACCGTCCACTACAAATGCTAGAAAAACCTTTTTCGTATTTGAAATAGTTTTCGAGATAACATCATTTATAGAAGTTATTTTTTCTTGTTTTCGTGTTTCTCCCGAAGGTTATCTCGAAAGCTTTTTCTGATACGTAAAAAATTGTTTTAACATATTTGATGGATTTTGTTGTGATCTTTAATTTGTTCTCAGAACTTGTCTCGCTATGATTAATCGTTTTCGAAGTATTTTCAAAAAACAATACAAAAATGTTGTTTCGTGTTTTCGAGGCATTATTTTGAAAATTATTACAGATATGAAAAAAATTAAGATCTAATTGTTAAGAAATTTATGATGTTCTTTCATTTTGTCTCAGAATGTTTTACGCTGTGGTTTAAAAATAAAACTTTTCTTTTCTGCGAATCCCACTACAAAAATAGAAAATGGCAAACTATATTGGATATATATTATTATATATTAAATTATGTACCTTTTTTTCTGCTAACTTCAACCCTTTACCCAAACCCATCCTTGGAGGCTTCGTAATACCCGTGGGGACGGAGCCTAAGGTAGCATAATGACCGTGCAGGTCGGGCTACTCTATCAGGTGCTGCCTTCGATGTGCCGGTGGAAGCAGCACAACCAGACCAGAATATGGTTCAGCCTGCCAAACTTTCATTTTAGTATTCCTGCATTATAAAGAAACGTAACCACCGCTAGCACCTCAACTATTAGGGACCAGTAGCTCAGTGCGTGCGGTTCCCCAAAATCTCGCCTCGATTCATTGCAAGATACAGAAAATGGATACAAAAATCTCGGCGACAGTGAGTCGAGGCAAGCCAGATTCCGGGGAGACGTAAAAGAATCTATTCAGAGAATCGCAGTGCGTCCTAGCAACGCCATCTAGATAGACAGGCCTGCGCTCAGCTGGTTTTGACGCAATTATTTCCTTTGATGACGCCATCGTATCCACAATCCAGTGGTCGGCGACTGATGGCGGCAAGTCCCCGGTATTTGTGCGTTCCGTGTTTAGTTTTTGTTTTCCGCGTTCAGTGTTTATTTGTTAGTAAAATTTCATCTAGTGATCCGGGAAAACAAACACGTGCGCGATGAAAGTGTGTCGTGCGGTCAAAAGATGTATTTTGTCAAGTGTGAACTGTTCCACGGTGCTCTGCGACTGATCCCCGGGGCTGCGGCTTCGACCAAATTGGTGCAAGTGTCCAGAAAGTGTGTTTTTAGAGGACTAAAATGCCGTCTGGCGAAATTCCAATTGTAAACATATGTCGTGCCGGGAACATCGTCGTGTGCAGTCACTGCCTTGGCATGGCCTTGGCGAAGGAAATAATGACGTAATGCCCGGTTCACATTATTCCAGTAACCAATCCAGTCCAGTAATCCAGTCCAGCGCTGGATTGCTACTGGAATAATGTGAACCGGCACTGGACAGCAATCCAATCCAGCAATCCAGTCCAATGACTGGATTGTCGGTCTACTTTTTGATTCCAGCTCGCCCAGAAATCATTGTTACTATAGTTACCGAATCAACAACACACTCACCGGACTACTGGACTGGAATTATGTAGACGATATGATCCAGTCCAGCACTGGACTGGATAGCTGGACTGGATTACTGGACTGGAATAATGTGAACCGGGCATAACGATCAGCTGAGCGCAGGCCTGTCTATCTAGATGGCGTTGGTCCTAGGCGTAACTTCTTGTAGACTTAACTGTATTCTATTTGTTCAATTCTGACTAGAGCTCGATAGCGTAACTTGCCGTAGCACACATTTATTTATATGTTTTTATTTCATAGAAGTTATAGACATATTCAAAAATGAAGAGCATCCCAGGAGGAATTTTGTCATTCATATACACATATAATTCATTTCATTCAGTTTATTGATCTCTATAGATGAGCCCCAAACTCTAAGCACGACGAATATAACGACGATATTACTATTACGTATTATTCATTATTATTTGATTTGTTGAAAAGTTTTGTAGTTAAATTAGATTTATGTTCAAGTTTTAATTCCATTATCTTCGCTTAAATAAATTCGAAACAAAGGTTACACAAAAGAACATTGGACCGCATCTTGTCCAAATATATTGTATTTCAAATGATGTTCAAGAATTGAGAAAGTTTAATCAAAACGCCTGTTTTCTTCTTCTCAAATTCATTCAGCATCAACACAATGATTGCTTCTTTAACATGATTTTCCCATTACAGTTCTCGCACAGTCCGTTTTACGGGATCGGCTTCCTATAGTCTTCATATTTTGATTTGAACCTCATCGGAATCTTAATGCCTATCTTAAATGATCACTGCATCTACAAACTGATTATTAATGCGCGTCCTCTATGTGTGTAGCACACCTGATTGTGCACTTGAATGGAATTTCGTTATTCCCATCTCGTAATAATTCATAGCAATAACCGAACAGCCACACATTCCTCGGTACACCAAGGATCCATAAAATAGAGAGAATCGCTCAGATACAGATACTCGTACTGACGAACAAAACGTACATATGGAGCTAACTTTCAGTTCCGACAATTTCCTATTAAGTGAAATGTTATATAGTACGAGTATGCATCTCTTATCTGTTGAACGTGCACTCGTAGTAGACAAAACTTTGATTCCCACGTGAGCCAGATACATACATACATATTGCCTGACTGCAGCCAAGTCCATAATATACAAGCAACATACAGTGCATATTCCCAGCGTTGCTGCTGGTGCTGGCACCAGGTAGGTTCGAGTGAGTATCCAGAATCTGATGCTTGACTTGAACTATCTATCTACCTGTCTGGTTGCATTTTAATTATGCTAAGACCCATAAACGAGTCGAATGGGAAATTTAAAATCACTGGGGTTGGCTAGATCGAGTCAAGTTTGAGATTGCAAGTGGCTTAGAACTTGATAAACTAAGCTAAAGTATAGTGTGTGCAAATCGATAGCCGGTCAACACACTACTTCAGACAAAGCAGCCGCGAAATGCAATTTCGTATTTAAGATGCCCGCCATTGTTCAACTGTTCAACACGGCGAATTTGACAAAAGATGTGACTAATTGTAATGTTACCGGAATTTTTGAAGTTGCATACTCTAAGAAGCGCATGGCATTCCTAGGGTGATTTTCAAATTGACGGAACAAGGAATTTAATTCCGCAAATGGAAAAATAATGGCCGAATACATTTCAATCCTTCCAGCGTCCAATTATCCACGGGTAGTATGAATAGAATTTATATTATTTAAAACAGCAATTTGTCGCCAAGCAATTAATACACAGCATTCTTCCTTTAGTCGCCAAGCAATTAATGAATACACAGCATTCTTCCTTATCTCTCACAACAGGTTTCTAGGTTCCATGGTATCGTGTCGCCGTATTGAGCTTTTCAATACGTAAAATTATTGGCGCAACTCTCAAATTTTGGACCAAGGTCTCGACATAACTTAACATCATTTCATTTACTAGATCGTGACGGTGTCTTTTGTGTGTAGTGTGTGATCAGCAACACGCTCAACCGAGTTAAAATATTTACCCCAAATGGGTAATTATTTGACAGCCCCCCCCCCCCCCAGGCCTATGAATTTTTGTTAATTGAAGAACAGGGGCAACCAGCGGCGAAAACCCCGCGCACGTCTCCCGAACTGAAATACGGCAAGCATAGGCCGCTCCTTAGCTCGTTGAGGGCCTTTTTAAGCGCCAGATGGCACAGCCCGACTTTCACGGTCATTTTGTTCCCTAGGATCCGTCCCCACGGGCATCTTCAGATGCCCACCAAACGGTTCATTACAATTGATGGAATACCCCGAGACTACAGTGAATAGCTAAAACAGGCTGCGTTCCTATTTTGGACCGTGTCGGAAGCGCGTCGACACGGTTTCATAGATACTTTGCGAGAACCGTACGATTTCAGACAACCGATACCCGAATCTTTTTGAAGGGCAAAAGTATCACGAATTTTTTCCGATCCGATTACCCCTTCAACGATTCCTAGAGTTTTGACAGTTCGCTCTTGACAAATTCTGTCACTCCATTGTAAATAATTGTTTGTTGGCCTCAAAGTGCGTATAGTGACCGGAAAGTCTGTCCTCGCTCGTAATTTTATTTGAAAATTGTGTTTGAAAGTGGAAATATCCCTTATTAAGTGGCGTATGTTTGTGTGGAATATATTCATGGCGGCAAGGGAATCGTGTCGTTCACCGGAAAAATCACGAATCGGAGAAGGGACAATGGATAAGTAGCGGATTTACGATACTTTTAGGAACGCACCCATTCTTAAATCTCCGTGATAATCCTCCACTCTTTGTCTAAACTAATCGATTACTGTCCATTTGAAGCTCTTGTGGAAAAAGATATTCCGATGGCTCCACAGTGATATCGATAACTAACTTTGATTAATAGCCAAACTTGGATCTTATATTACGAGCAGCGATTTTTTGAAAGCTCTCTTTTTTTATCAGTCTAGTGCTATTGTAAGAAAATGACACAACAAGAGCGATGTTCATCGGCATTTTAGGCCCGCGTCCCATGTAGATAGATTTTCATTTTGATCCATTTGTTTTCAATTTTTCTATGAATTGCTTTGAAAAATGTTCTCTCCAAAGGTGCAAATCTTTGGTTTATCACTTTGAGTTGTCTTCGATTCCATTGTATTATTTGAGCCCTTTATGTCCGTTATGTCCTTTATATCTTCTATTGGCACGTTCTTTTGCGAATCTAGATAAATAACACGCACAACAACAATAACATTAACCTATATGGGTAAGCGTTCTGGATAGGCTGTCTAGTCAGCGTGTTGGGACCTGATAATTTGCAAATGCATAGGAACATGAATATCCTGATTGAAATGACACCATAAAATGGATTTATAAAAGAAGGTCAATTGTTTTGTTGGGGTTCTCAGTGAGAATACTGTCATTTCTTGGAGCTCTTATACAGAATCTTGTGAAAACATGCCGCTTCATTTGGACATGAAACTCGAATTGAATTTCGCAGCGAGATTAAATTCGTCCGTGCTAACAGTAGTAATAAAGTAGGTTTCTTAAGGAATCTTATTTAGATGTATAGTACGTAAGAACAGACTAGGTATTCGAATTGCAGCCGATTAAGACTCGTCGGTTGTTCCGCCACCCTTTTTTACAATGTAGATCTTACCTAGGGCACATCAGTCTTGGAATGCCCGACCTGGTGCCCGAGATCTGTCCAGCTTGTGGACTCGGTGATTTGATGATGGCCTCATGTTGTTTCGGGGCCTACAGACGCGATAAATCGTTCTCCAACAAGCTACTTCGGGGAAACTATCCAAAAAACCTTGGGTTACTATGGAAAATCATACTCAACAGCAGGAAAACTCGAGAAATCACTTACATCTAAGTTCCATCCAAAGCAGTCTACGACCGCATAATCGGAGCAGGCTAGCCGGGCTTATCACTTAGTTATCTTTGTATTATATATATTGTATATATATATCTTTGTAAATCTCTGTGGCTAATTAACTAACCGTCGCCTCTGTAGGTCTCTGTGGCAAACTAACTCCACAGTTGTTTACGTTTAGGGCGCATTTAGTTGAATCGCGACCCAAAGAGAACCACGTCGACCATACACCGTCAATATCTGTGTTAAAATATTGTACTACCCATTAGTTAGCCTATGAATCCACTGCGCAATATTAACTAAAACCCCGTTTTCTTCGTCTATTTCTAGAATGAACCGGAAGGCACACCCGATCTACCAGCAGCCAATCGTGCTCTCTTCCTCGAAAAAGTCCGCCAATCTAATGCAGCATGTCAGAGTGGCGACTTTGGCACGGCTGTTGGCCTATACACAGACGCCTTAGCTCTGGATCCGGGAAATTATATTTTGTACAGTAATCGTTCGGCGGCAAGACTTAAACAAGGACAATTCGCGCTGGCACTACAGGATGCAACGAAGGCTCGCGAACTGTGTCCGCAGTGGCCAAAGGCATATTTTCGTCAAGGTGTGGCACTTCAGTGTTTGGGACGATATGGAGAGGCGCTGGCGTCTTTCAGTGCCGGTCTCGCTCAGGATGCCAACAACAAACAATTGTTGGCCGGCTTATTTGAGGCGTCAATTAAGAGTCCCTTGCGAATGGCACTTGAGCCCACCTTTCAACAGCTCAGGACCATGAAACTCGATCAATCGCCGTTTGTAGTGATATCCGTGATTGGACAAGAATTGCTACAGGCTGGGCAATATCATTCGGCGGTGACAGTGCTAGAAGCAGCCCTAAGGATTGGATCGTGTTCACTGAAATTGCGGGGTTCAGTGTTCAGTGCTTTGAGTTCAGCTCATTGGGCGCTGAATCAATTGGACAAGGCGATCGGTTATATGCAACAGGATTTGGCGGTGGCGAAAAGCCTAGGCGACACAGCCGGAGAATGTCGAGCGCATGGGAATCTGGGCAGTGCGTACTTCAGCCAAGGATCGTACAAAGAAGCTCTGACAGCGCATCGCTACCAGCTAGTTCTGGCTATGAAATGTAAGGACACCCAAGCGGCTGCTGCAGCACTAACATCCCTAGGTCATGTATACACCGCCATTGGCGACTACCCCAACGCTCTGGCAAGTCACAAACAGTGCGTGCAATTAGTCAAACAGATGGGCGATCGACTTCAGGAAGCCAGAGAGATTGGGAACGTTGGTGCAGTGTACCTAGCTATGGGAGAATTCGATTCGGCAGTCGATTGTCATACTCAGCATCTGAGATTGGCCCGGAAATTGAACAATCATGTGGAAGAGGCGAGAGCATATAGCAACTTGGGGTCGAGCCATCATTACCGGAGAAACTTCGCACAAGCCATCACGTTCCACGAACAAGTTCTTCGAATCGCTCAACAGTTGGGTGATAGAAACATTGAAGCACGAGCGTATGCAGGACTGGGTCACGCGGCCCGATGCGGTGGAGATTTTGCGCAGGCTAAACGTTGGCATGAAAAGCAACTGGAAATGGCTTTAGCGGCACGCGATAAAGTCGGCGAGGGAAGAGCATGTTCGAACCTGGGAATTGTATATCAGCTGTTAGGTGAACACGATGCAGCGCTGAAATTACATCAGGCTCATTTGACGATAGCGCGACAACTGCAGGACAGAGCGGGAATGGGACGAGCCTATGGTAATATCGGGAATGCATATTCTGCGGCCGGTCTTTATGAAGCCGCCATTAAGTACCACAAACAAGAATTAACGATAAGCAAAGAAGTTCACGATCGGAGTGCTGAAGCTTCCACGCACGGCAATCTTGCCGTGGCATACCAAGCCCTCGGGGCACATGACATGGCACTAATGCATTATAGAGCGCATCTAAGCATAGCTAGAGAACTCAAAGATACCGCCGGAGAGGCTTGTGCTCTGCTTAATCTGGGGAATTGTCTTAGTTCTCGCCAAGAATTCGCCCAAGCCGTGCCCTACTACGAACAATACCTAATGCTCTCCCAGGAACTTGGCGACGTTGCAGCCGAGGGTAAGGCGTGCCACTTTTTAGGCTATGCCCACTACTGCATTGGAAACTACCGTGAGGCAGTTCGCTACTATGATCAGGACCTAGCATTGGCCAAAGACTTGCAGGACAAAATGAACATGGGTCGAGCCTATTGTAACTTAGGTCTAGCCCACCTGGCTCTGGGTAATACTCAGGCGGCACTAGAGTGCCAGAAATATTTTCTAGCCGTAGCGCACATGACAAATCATTTACCTGGGAAGTTCCGAGCTCTGGGCAATATTGGGGATATACTGATCCGAACCGGTGAGATCGAGGAAGCCGCAAAAATGTATCAACGCCAGTTGGCTCTGGCGAGGCAAGCTCGCGAAAGACCAATGGAAGCAGCAGCCTGTGGGGCGCTGGGTTTGGCACATAGACTGGTCAAAAAATTCGATAAGGCCTTGGGCTATCATACACAAGAACTGACGCTACGCCAAGAAATGGGCGACCTACACGGTGAGTGTAGAGCTCATGGTCATTTGGGAGCGGTACATATGGCTCTCGGGAATTATACTCATGCGGTTAAGTGCTATCAGGAGCAATTGGAGCGAGCACAGGATCTGCAGGATTCGGGAATAGAGGCGCAAGCTTTTGGAAATCTGGGAATTGCCAAGCTGAATATGGGACATTACGAGGATGCCATAGGTAAGCTTTTATATATTTTTTTCGTGATCATTAACAGGGAAGACCAAATTCTATGGTTCTTTCAAAGGCTACTTGGAACAGCAGCTAGGAACTTTAGAGCAAGTAACAACAGCAACGGCTCAGCATGATCGCGCTCGTGCTTTGGGCCATCTGGGTGATTGCTATGATGCACTAGGGGACTTTGAAGAAGGTATTAAGTGTCACGAAAGGCATTTGCAACTGGCAACCGCTTTACAGAGTTTCAGAGATCAGGTGAGTAGAAGACAGACGAATTGTTGAAACAACACTAAACTCCACGTCACCTTCATCCATCTCCATAGGAACGTGCTTATCGAGGCTTAGGCCACAGTCATCGAGCCCTTGGCAATCTACAGGAAGCTCTAGTATGTTTGGAGAAACGTCTGGTAGTTGCACACGAGCTGGGTAGCCCGGAAGCGAAGGCCGCTGCCTATGGTGATCTGGGAAGCATTCATAGCGCTTTAGGCAATCACGAGCAAGCCGTCAATTGTCTGGAACATCAACGCGAAATAGCCAACGAGCTGGGAGATCGCGTTACAACTTCGGATGCAACCAGCGCTCTGGGTAATGTCTACCAACAAATGAATGATTTGGAAGCCGCTCAGAAACTGCATAAAATGGACTTGGAGTTGTGCGAGAGTATCGGGATGTTATCATTGCAGGCACGAGCCTGCGGAAATTTGGGTTCATGCTATGAGTCGCTGAAAAACTATGTGGAAGCTGTGAAGTTCTTTGAAAAGCAACTGTCCCTGACATCAGATCGGCTGACAAAGGCTCATGCTTGTGGAGCATTAGGTAACTGAGTGTATTTTTTGGGTATTTGAATTTTTGGTTGACTGGATTGGATCTTTCAGGTCGAGTGTTTCACCTGATGAATCAAACTGCACAGTCGATAAATTTTCTGCGACAGGGGTTGGCCATAGCGCAATCGTTGAATAAATCAGAAGAGGAGGCGAAGATAAGACATCAACTAGGTAAGTGAGATACCCCACTCTGGACGCCAAAATATTTTTAACCCCTAATCATCAAATTCAAAAATTTGTCTCCGATCGTCCGTTTAAACTGATCTTAAAATCCTCAATTCTTTTTCAGGTCTTGCCCTCCGTGCCTCTGGTGACAACGAGAATGCTCGATCTCAAATGGAAACCTCGGCTCAAATTCTAGAGTCGGTCCGACTCGATCAACGGTCGCCCGAAGCGCGAACGGCTCTTTTTGATCTGCAGACGGCTTGCTACCACTCCCTCCAACAGATCCTTGTGACAATGGGTCGTAACGAAGAGGCACTAGTCGCTGCTGAACGTTGCAAGGCTCGAACAAGCCCCGACACCAACAGCATTTCTCGCAAAACCATGGTCACCTGCAGTGAAACGATTTTCGATACCGTCAACAAGGCGAAAACCAATGTTCTGTACTTCAGTCTGGCGGGCGATGAATTGTACGCGTGGTTCTTGCAACCTCAAAAAAGGATCGTTCGTTTCCATACGGTGAAAATCAGTGAGCTCAGTCTAAGCTTATCCCGGGATAAGACCAAACATCTGGACAAGGAAATTGGCAACTCATTGGAGCAATACGTGCACATGGTTCGCGATAGTTTGGGCGTGAACTCGGACAGTGTACTACACGAAGGTGATGGCAGCGGATGGCGATCGTCGTCAGAGAACCTGCTCGATGACTTTTCCAATGAACGAGCTGGGTTCCTGCGAATGGTTAATCGAAACCACCTGCTGAATTCCAGCAACTACTCGCTAAGTTCATTGTTCAGTTTAGGAAGCGTTGGTGGATCGGTTGCTAGTCTGCAAGGATCTACACGCTCGATTGGCAGCCTTCAAGGATCTACAAGATCGCGAAGGAATCAAGTGTTGCCACCGTGGCAAGGTCCGGCTTGTCTGCATACATTGTATAACTTACTACTTCAGCCATTCGATGACCTGCTCCCAACGGAGGGAACTGCCTCGCGAGTCGGTCGCAAGGAACTGATCCTCGTCCTGGAGAACGAATTGTACTTGGTCCCATTCGCTGTGCTACGTAGTGGTCAAGAAGATGGCGAATACTTGTCCGAACGGTGCTCCTTACTGACGGTTCCGTCTTTGCAGTCGCTACGACTGAAAAGCAAGATCATCAAAACCCGGGAACAAGCCGAAATTTTGAACAGCGCACTGGTAGTTGGAGGGCCACGTATACCGTCCTCCTTGTCTGAGACATGGGGCTGGTCAGAGTCGCCAGCGTCGCTGCAGGAAGCGGCAATGGTAGCAGACATGCTTCGGGCTAAAGCGCTCATAGCATCGAATGCAACGAAGGAGACAGTCATGTCCGAATTGCCAACAGCTGAATGTGTCCATTTTGCTGCGAATCTCAGCTGGAAATTGGGCGCTGTTGTCCTGAGTCCAGGAGACGTTCTTGACTCTCAGTCGCAGAAAAGATTCTACCCAAATCCCTCGGGCGAAGACACCGAGGAAGAAGGAAATGATCTTACGTCCGGGAACATGGAGATTCCTCCACTGTCTGACTTTATCCTGAGTGCTGCAGACGTGCTTAACATGAAATTGAACGCTAAACTAGTTGTTCTAAGTTCCTATCATTCGATTGAACCGATCAGTGGGGCTGGAGTAGCCAATCTGGCTGGAAGCTGGCTGTGTGCAGGTGCTGGAGCTGTACTCATTTCATTGTGGCCTGTGCCGGAGACGGCTGCAAAAATATTGCTTCGCGCCTTCTATTCAGCCTTGCTGCAAGGATCACGTGCGGCAAAGTGAGTAACCTCAGTTTACCAATCTCCTACCTAGTAACCGGACTTTTTCTATTTCAGAGCTCTCGCCGAGGCCATGCAAACCGTTCAGCACACCAAACATTTTGCCCATCCTGCCAACTGGGCCGGCTTCTTACTCATCGGAGGCAACGTTCGCTTATCGAACAAGGTCGCTTTAATGGGGCAGGCACTTTGTGAACTGATGAAGACGCCAGACAAATGCCGTGATGCTCTGCGCGTCTGCCTGCATCTTGTCGAGAAAAGCCTGCAAAGGATACATCGGGGTCAGAAGAACGCCATGTACACAACTCAGAAGAGTATTGACAACAAAGCAGGTTCTGTAAGCGGTTGGAAGGATCTTTTGATGGCAGTCGGCTTTCGTTTTGAGCCCGCCGCCAATGGTATTCCGTCGAGTGTGTTCTTCCCTCAATCAGATCCTGAGGATCGACTCTCGCAATGCTCGGCCAGTCTGCAAGCTCTTCTGGCACTCACCCCGACCACATTGCAAGCTCTATCGAAGCTGGTCAACAATTGCGACATTGCTGATGATATTATCGGTGTGATACGGAATGTGCTGGCACAGTATCCGCCAAAGGGAAGTCCTGAAGTTGAAAATAGTATTGAAATTCCGTTGAGCGTGCGACTATGGAGAGTATCGGGCTGCCATGAGCTTCTAGCTTCGCTCGGTTTTGATCTGATGGAAGTAGGACAGGATCAGGTTACACTGAGGACTGGAAAACAGGCGAATCGAAGAAATTGTCAGTTTGTCCTTCAGGCTCTGCTCGCACTGTTTGGTAAGTACTTTTTTAATTGTCTTTGTATCAGGTTATTATACTGTCGGGTAAAATTTTCAGATACCCAAGAGGCTCCCAAAAGTCTGGGATTGGACTCGAGTAGCAGTACGGAATCCCTGAACGATGACGTCCGGTCCGAGAAGCCAGCTGCATCGTCCAGTCCAGTTCCAGGAATCCCACCGCAACGCAGCATATCCCCGGCTGCAACAGTGAAGTCGCTCAATTTAAACATGCCATGCCCGCCGCTCCCGATGCATCGTCCTCCGATCTTGAGTAGCGGAAGTGCATTTATTTCGTATGTCCGAAGTCGCGGCGAACCGGATGGAGGCCGCAACGATGTGGATATCACACCCAAAGTTCCACCGAATCCGAATACCTTGTACCACACCAATCACGACTCAAGTCTAGCCAACACAACTGATAGTGAACTATCGGATGGATACTCGTCGCAAACATTGTGCAAACCTATTGGTGCCAAATTTGGATATGCAAGCCTGCGAGGTCCTGTGCGAGTTTCACGACCAGGAGGTGGAGGTGAAAGTGATGCAGCGTTCACGCCCAGCCCACCGGTAACATCGCAGAACTTAGTTGAACCAAACGTCACACTAGCCCTGGCCCACCAAACTCGGATTCGAAATCTGTACTCTAGTTCGACCATTAACTTCTTGGGAGATAGTGTCATACCTGAACTAACCGTACCGCCGAATATGTCCCGCCGCCCGGACAGTTCCAGTTCGGCAAGCTCAACAACCGACTGGGAAGGATCAGGTCATGCAACGGTATTGCGACGATCCAATCAGCCACAACCGCTGCCTCCTCTCCCACCGCCACGACAAAACTTGCCATTAGTTGATAGTTTACGACCGCTCGCTCCGCTAGCCCCCGTATATAATAATCTAGGAAATTTGGCAATGCCTGGATCATCCAAAGGAGGCCTGGCAAATCCCATGGAGTCAACTAGCTCAGATTCAGAGTTTGAAAGAGGTTTGGAAATGGCTCCGCCCACCTTGTCGAACCTGAGGCTCAAATCGAAAATCAAGCTTGGCCTCCACCAACCGACAAAACGGCTAAGCGATCAGATGGGCTTCATGGATCGACTGAGCGTTCGGACTGAAGTTTCGGGATCGAGTTCAAATGCAGCCGCCGTGGCTACGATAAGCAGAAAGCCGCTTACATTGCCTGAAGATGAGAGTGCGCTCGTCTTCAACTCATCCAATCTGTACTTCTCACCGTCCGACAACGAAATTGAACCAAAGAAAGACCTCGGGCCGACAACCAAACAACTGCCAGCGAGCTCGGCGGTTGCTAGCAAAGAAATTATCAAGTCGACGGGAAGTAAAAACATCCAAGATTCAATCATACGCCATATGAATCGAGAGATGACCCCAACAATCTCGGAAGTGTATCACGAACGAAACCTAGGTCTCGGCCTGGCACCGCCTCTATCCAAACTGCTATTGAGCAAAAACTACGAGGAGCCGGAGAGCAAGCTCTCGGCAACCGGATGTGCAATTAAGAGCATTGTGGAGGCAGTCAGCGAGATGGATTTCAGCTCGCAGCCATCAACAAGCTCGCAATCACAACCAAAGTCGGCTGAGACATGTTCAATTTGCGGCGAGCCGGCCGATATTATTTGCCGGTGTAAGGCAGCCACAGCTCCCAAAAAGTCCTCGTCCAAGCCGTGGTTAAGCAATATCCCGTCGAATATAGTCAAGGCTAGCGATTTGACTACTGCCGATATCCTGGAGCGACAGCATAAAATGAAAACGAGTGCTGTTGTTAGCGTTGAAAGTAGTAGCCTGGTGGGCACTGTAAAACGAGCGAGTAGTCCTTTTTCGGAGCTGTCCCGACGCGATGAAGGCGACGGACGTTCCGTGGCCGACTCGCAATGTAGCGGAAGTTATAAGGCTGATATAAATAATTCATTGACAACAAGTAACCAGTTGCAGACGAATAGAAGTAAATTTTAAAATTATGTGACTTGTTGAACTATTTCGTAGGATTATCTAATGGAAAGAAAAAGTGAACTCTAACGTTAGGATTGCAAGCTTTTAATGTGTTTTTTAAAAACTTTAGCGTAAGGACACAGTGTACTGCATATTCATATCAGAGATGTAAGAGAATTTGTAAATATTATGTTATAATCATGGTCATACTAATTTTATGTTTTTTTTTCTATTATTTTTGTATCCACGACAAATAATTGTATTGCATTGAATAAATGTTTTCTATTTTGTTCAAATGTTGGTATAAGCTTTGATCAATTAAATTTTTTTAGCAGAGTGATCTTTATCTCGACAGATCGGAATATCATAATTATTTAGTGGCCATCCGAACAAGAAACACGCTGTAAATCCGCAATCATTCGACTGTATTTAAAAAAAACCAGGCCGAAGCTTCGCTTCGGCCCGGAGTCCGAAGCGTATATACCCTAGACTTGTACAGACCTAGTGGTGACACCAAAAGTACAAATTGGCAACGACCATATGCATTAAAAGTGAATTTCCTATATGACCAGTTTATAGGGCACCCTATCAGGAGGATCTTGAGCATTCTCAAAATTAATTAACTAACCCATTCTACAAATATTTGTCGAATTTCTCAAGTCGCTAGCTTCATTCTATCGAAAGTTATTGCTTATTGCTCACTTGTAGAGGAGGTAGAGATTTCGTGCATTGCGCATTTTTAATAATAACCAACTAGATCCCAATACAAATATTTTACCAAAATGTCAAGTCACTAGCTTAATTTTATCGAAAGTTTTCGCTTATTTAAAGTTTCACTTGTAGGGGAGGTAGAGGTGCTTAAATCAGATCTTGCTCATAATTGCCACAAATAAATAAGATCATGCTACAAACATTTGACCAAAATTTCAAGTCTCTAGCTTCACTCCATCGAAAGTTATCGCTTATTAGAATTTTTATTTGTAGGGGAAGTAGGTGGTCGGATTTTACATATTTTCAATATTAGCCAACTGGATCCTATTACAAACATTTAACCAAAATTTTAAGTCGCTAGCATTATTTTGTCGTAAGCTATTGTTTATTTTAAGTTTCAATTGTAGGGGAGGTAGGGGTTTCTTAGGTCGGATCTAACCCATCTTCAATACCAACTAACCCGATCTTACTTCAAACATTTGACCAAAACTTCAAGTCGCTGGCTTGATTCTGTCAAAAGTTATCGCTTATTTGAAGTTGCATTTGTAGGGGAGGTAGGGGTTGCTTGGGTCGGATCTTACCCATTTTCAATACCAACAAAGTAGATCCTACTAACAACATTTTGTCAAATTTTCAACTCGCTAATGTCATTCTATCGAAAGTTATCGTAATTAAAAGAATATTTAATTTTTTGAAATTTGTAGGGGAGGTAGGCGTTCCTTTTATCCGATTATGCCCAACTTACTAGAACTTAAGCATCTTCTTACCCCAGGGGTACATGCCAAAAATCAGGTGTCTACGTCAATTCGTTCAAGAGTTATAGACAAAAAACCCGAAAAGTAGGGTAGTACGGGGCTCTTTGTAAGGAAATTACCGTTCGTTTTCCACTGATTGATTTTATTTTTTCAGGGGAGTAGAAGATTATCCTCACGAGCAATCTACCAAAGCCAGAGCTTTTAATGTTTATTTAATCGGGAGCTATAGATACATTTAATTATTTTACATATATAGGGGAGGTAGGCGTTCTCTTGGCCTGATCATGCCCATTTTCAATACCAACCAACTAGATTATACTTCCAACATTTGACCAAAATTTCAAGTCTCTAGCTTCATTCTATCGAAAGTTATCGTGCGAACGGACAGACAGACAGACAGACAGACAGACAGACAGACATAGCTTAATCGAATCAGGAGGTGACCCTGATCATTTATATATATACATTGCTATACCTCCGGAGCCTCCTTTAAGGTGTTACATATTTCCGTCGTGACAAAAACAATATACCCTATACTAAAAGTCTAGGGTATAAAAACGTTTTAATTTTAAAAATAGACGTATGGAGCTCTATGTCTCTATGGATGATACGCCAACCCTTAACCGCATTGGGTCGAGTGACAACGGGGGACATGTAAATTCGAATAAGGGCCGATTTGATTCGAGATAAACCCGGGGGTGAATGAGAGTGCACAAAAATGTAGAAAATGACGGAGATTAGTGTCAAACCAATGGTTTTCGGGGTCACTGCGACGAATGGTGGCGCTACCAAAGCCCCCCTACCCCAGAGTGAATGACCGTGAACAATTGTTTAAAACGACCAAAATTAGTGTAAATGTTGTGAGCGTAACGAACCCTAGAACCCTTTCAGCTAGTTTGAAATAAAACTTAATCTTTGTTCTGTTAGTTAATATTACTTTTATTTCACTTTACTTTTTTTGTTTGTTTTTATTTTCACAGCGCATACACCTCCTTACGTAATAGCAATCAAATAATAGTTTAATTTAATATTATTTTTGCGTTACATACTTTTGTGTGTTTTTTTTTAATTCTTTTTCTTCGCGAATTTAAATTTTTTTTCGGTACTCTTATAATTTTATCAAAATTCTTTTTAATTGCAACGTAAATTTTCCATTTTATTATTATTTAGATTTTTTAAGATTGTATTTTTGTTCTGAAAAAAACAATATTAAATTTACTTATAACTCGCAAATTTATCGTTATTTTAATATGTATACATCTATATTTATTTAGTTATAAATCTATAATGCATTTACTCGCTTATTTTTCTTTGTCATAACTTATAAGCTTATCTTATTTTCTTTTCTAAAATTAAATATAATCTGTTAATTCATTTTTTATTCAATTCAGTAGATTTGTTTTACTATTTAGAATCAAAAGGCAACACCTGTGAAAAGATCGCCTTTGTTCTTGCCTTTGTGTGATAGGTCGGCAACAACGATAAAAAAAAGTAAGTGGAGCACCGATATTAGCCATCCGAAATAATCCATGTGGATACTTACGTTTTGAGCCGAAAGTGTCCGTCGGAAAATAAACAAATAAGCCATGCATGGACAATATCGGTTTCAAATCAAAATAAGGCATGGAGAAACGAAGAAAATAGCCATGCAGTATCCATGGTAGAAACGCTAAATTGACAATTGTGTGGGTTGCACGCCCTTGCACCCAGAGCGAGAGAAGAAGTGAGCGTTCATGTTTATGCGATACTGAGGATTGTTATCCTTTAGGCGGAGAGCGAGCGTAGCCCACACAAGGAACTGTTGACTCACAACCCTCAGTATTGCACATGCATGGATTATTTCGTTTTTCTTCCATGGCCTATTTCGGGTTGAAAAGAGCTGCGCTCGCTCCGCACCTAAGGGGTTGAGACCCCCAGTATATAAGGCCAATGTTCAAAAACATCCTTTTCGCCCTAGCATATCTGCATCCACCATTTTGCTTTTTTTTTGGTACATGCCCAATTTTGCTTTAGAACGTATGCGAAGAGAAGCGAACATAGCCAGAATTGAGTGTGAAACGAAAGTGTCCATGCATGGCCACATTCCATTTCAACCGAAATTGTCCATCAACGGCTAATTTCATGAACTACACATCAACGCGGACAAAACAAAAATAATGATGCAATCAAGAACCAGGACCCCAACATAATCAATCAACGTAGGGGACCTCAGCATCGAATTCGTAGACGACTTCAAATTCCTAGGTAGCAACCTGTCGAAGGACGCCAACGAAACTGACGAAATCAAACGACGAATACAGCTAGCAAATAAGACTTTCTTCTCGGTCCTCCCCATAATGAAATCGAAGCATGTGCACAGAAACACGAAGCTCCGCGTATTCAAAACCATCATACGACCAGTGCTTTGCTATGGCTGCGAAACCTGGACCCTAAACCAAGCCTCCGAAAACATGTTAAAAACATTCGAACGAAAAGTCCTTCGGCGAATTTTCGGAGTAGTTTGTAACTGAGATGGATGGCGCATTCGGTACAATCATGAGTTGTATGAACTGTACGATGAGCTGGAAGTTTCGAAAAACGTCACGCTACAACATCTTCAATGGGCAGGGCATGTACAACGAATGAATGATGTTCGCATGCCTAGAAAACTAATGAACAGACGACAAGTCGCCGGAGTGAGACTGCCAGGAAGACCGAGAGATCGTTGGGAGAGCTCAGTATATGCTGACGCCGAGCAACTACTGGGCTTCCAAGATGGGAGGACGCGGTCACGTGACTGAGATAATTGGAGAATAACGATCCAGGCGGCCAGAGCCCGACGTTGGGCTGTTGCGCCACGATGATGATGATGATAATTTCTTGGTGGCATTCAGGTGGTGGCACAGTATAAAATGTACCTGCAGCAATCTTACAAAGAGACAACAATGAATTGATTTGTTAACGAATCACATTCTCTGGCCAAATTTAAGATCCTAGCTTTGTTTGTTTTATTTTTTTCACTACAAATGCATCCTACAGATTCGCTTATTTCCGTTTATTGGTGAACGTTCATTACGTGGTATAGTGGTATGCTGAATTGCCGGGTCGCTAACTAACGGTAAGCAAAGTGTTGTGATTGGCTGCGTTCCTAAAACGCAAGTGCTTAGTACAGCGCTTTACGATTTCTGAGCAGCAAATTGTGACTATTTTGTATTTTAGAGACGACACGCTGTCGTGTCGTATGTAATATTCAGTTTGACATTTGCGACCGGCGGGTATCCAGCGGAGAAGGGGAACATCATACAATTCAAGCGAACTAAACGTTGGTTTCCACGATCGACCCAAGTCGCGACAGATTTCACAATCCAAAAATACGCACTGAGCTAGAAAAGCGCAAAAATTGTAAGCTGACTAAAAGTGAAAGCGCTTAGCTCAGCACAAGCGTTTCTAGAAGAAATTACTATGCAGCACTAAGCGCTTGTATTTTAGGAATGCAGGCAATTTTTTTTTTTTTGTGGATTGTAAATTATGTGCTGTAGAGATTGTGTGTAATGTCTACGAATAGCGAAAGAATTGTAATAACAAAGGAAGAAAAGTTCAAGGCGATTAAAAGAAATAAAAAATGGCGAGCTCTTTTGGATTTTAGCAGATGATATTGGTGTTGATGAAGTTTCCACCGTTTCTAAATGAGAGAAAATGAAAAGGCATTTTAAAGAGCATGCTTCAAGATGCCAAACAAGAAAGAAAAAATGAAAACGTAAACGAGGCTGTGTATATGTCGTAGGCTTTTAGCGAAAGGCGTCATTTCACGAACTGCCTGTCATTCAGTGCGATACTTATTGCTACCAAGTGTAATGTATATACAAGGTTGGTTCGTACTACCTAAAGCGGGAATCTCCGCTTTAGGCAGTATAAACCTACCTTCCATACATCATCATAACATTCTTTTTATTCTAGTTTTAATCAAATAATAACAACCCAATGACAAAAATGTTTGTCGTGTGTGTCAAACTTAGAAAGAGATCAAATGTGTGTCTGTGGCGAAAATATAACTGCCGATGAAGATGCCGTAGGTTTTTTCAAAACTGAGATGAACGATTTTCTACAAAAAAAAAAATGTCAATGCCGATGAGACCGGTTTTTTGAAATCTCAAGAAAGGTAGCGCTTTTAAGCGACAATGCATCAACACACCCCTAAAATCTACAAGACGGCGAAATAATTAACAACTTTTTTACGGGCTAATATCACCAACCTGATTCAGCCATTAGATCAAGAGACAATTGAATGTCTTAAAAAGAATTATAGCGCATTTTCTGAGATCTTTGTTACAAGGAAAAAACGAAGTAGCTTCAGTTTTCCACAGGGGCGACCGGTAGCTTAGTGCGCAGAGGCGTAAGTCTCATGTCTGACTACGGTCGTTACGGGGTTCAAATCCCGTCCACGGCGTTCGTGGTCATGGATGTTTGTGTTGTCTTCCCCTATGGTGCGGGACGTAATAATAAGCCACAACATCTCCCAACTTGTGGCAGGTAGGCCGATAAATGGGAGCAGGAGGTGCATCGTCAGAAACTGGTTTATGCCAACGAAACGTCAGCTAAACCACAGGAAAATTGACGCACTATGCCCACTAGGAATTACGGCAAATGAGTAGTAGTAGTTTTCCACAGCACTTGCTTCAGATGTTTTAATTATCTGAAGTAAATCAAATAATATGGGAAAGTGATGGGAATTGTACACAGATCTGAAACGGAACCTGAAGCGCATACGACCGACCAAAAACCCATTTAAATTCACCTATGCGATTTTTCAAATCCGAAAGTAATTACTGAAATATGCATAATATTGTAATTGTGATGCTGCCACCCACTTCCGGCAAGCTTTCGAGAGGCAGAATTGGTTTTAGAGAAAAAAGACGTCAAGAACGATTGATTTGACACCTCGTTGAAACAACAACTTCAGTCTCTGTGTACGAAATACACTTAAAAAAGTATCTTGTCTTAGGAAAATAGTAAAATCTGTTTTTTTTTTGCTGATTTTTACTGGGAAATATGTTTGTTTCGATTTATTATTTTGTTCCGAAATTCACTCGAGAAAAGTTGGTCACGCTAATGTCATGCCTCAACATTTCTCTAAGGAGATGTTTGGGGACAACCCCTTGCAATCATTATGTGCTAGCTACCTTATCGGAAATGGCCAAACATTTTACATACGACCGAAAATTTGTGAAATTATGGAGGCACAACTCTGAGCTGCATGATTTAAACACTAGCTATGCGAAAGCCTGGAATTGTATTAGAGACATTCTGAAACGACTCCCCACCCTCGATAATTATCAGGCAGATAACAATCTTACATTAATTCATTAAAGTTAAAATATCCATGTGACCCAGTTGATATTTCGACGGCATAAACTGGTTTCGAAGAATGAAGTTGCCAGCATGCACCTCCTGCACATCCATGGCCACAAACGTCGTCGTGGACGGGATTCGAACCCGAAACGCCGGTAGTCAAACATGAGACTGATGCCTCAACACATTGCGCTACCGGTCGCCACGTTTTAAATTGGAGAAATTTGTTTAATATGGATTTTGACTCCGACGACAGCTATATATACACAGATGCATCTAAGAACAAACAGTTTTGGAGGTGCATTCATCAATCTAGTAATAATACATTCGGCAAGTTCAAACTCCCAGTGAACACATCAATCGTCACAGCAGAACTGATCGCAATACAAAAAGCCATTAAATATACAATCAATGAAAATCATACTAGCTTCACTATCTGCATGGGTAGTAACTCAACCCGCGACATCTTATTGGATGATGATAACCACGCTGCACTAGTGAGAGCCATCAAAGAAACGCTTAAGCTATCCAATGTAGAAAGAATAAACATAGTCTGGGACATGGACAGTGGCATAGTTGACAACGAACGGGCTAATTCCCGGGCCAACCAAGCTAGAATCGACCGGCTACCGACCACACACACACTCTTGGTGAAGCCCTCAACTTAGTCAAGTTAAAAATATATAACCTACTACGACAAATGCCAGTCTAAGTCTAAATTATGGCGCTGGTAAGGAAATTTTGGCGGCCACCCATACATTTTTTCAAAATAGGTTGGGGGTTCCCTAGACAAGGGCGATTGTGAGAGTAACTTTTCAAGCGCCACTTTTGTCCGGGCTGCTCGTCGATAAGTCACTCTCACTGAGGAGCGCAAGATTCGAAATTGAATCATTCGCGAGCGCCAATTTAAACTGTGAGAATCACATTCGATCAGATACATCGCTAAATGTTATACTAAATAGCTAGCCTTAATGGAATTTTATTAAATTCAGCTAAAACTTTAGAAAATTCACTTTCAAACTGGGTTTTTCTCTTGGCGGCTTCTTCGGAGCCCTTGCATTATTGGCGCCCTAGGCGACCGCCTGTTTCGCCTTAAGGTCGCCACACATGAACGAGCACAACCACAGCTGAACCTCCATCGAACCATCAAATATCATAGAACGGTGGAAATGAGCAGATTTTTTTTCTATAGAGTTTGACGTGGTTCGATGCATGCTCGCGACCAAAATGCTTGCCGTGTATGTCGACCTTTAGCCTTTGACAATGCGAAATTATTCATGAACAACATAGTCAACCGTATCGATAAATAACCCTGGTTCAAAGCCAAAGTACACAAAACTACCAACCCTAAACGCTCCCACGGCAGCCGGTTCTATGCACCGGAGCGACCTGTTCATCAACAACGGCCAAGGGCTGCCAAACCCCTTCAACGCCAGCAGGCGTTGCTACAACAACAACAACAACAAGAACAACCAACCTTAATAAAGGTGTAAACCGACTTCTCACTAACCACAGCTATTATAGAAAATATTTTAACAAATTTGCAAATCTGCATTAAATACATCGTTGCGAATAAATCGTTTTGGTGTGGGGGTGCGTTTCACGGTGGGCGAGTACAACTTTGAGCAAACGAAACAATTTGTTTAATTGGGGTTCCTACTTTAAAAGGACGGTAGAAACATGAGATCTAGCCATCCAAATCCACGAATGACAACAGCCAACAAAGCGTTCTACACAGTCCTGCCCATAATGAAGTCGAAGTTAGTCCACAGAAACAATAAGTTACGTATCTATAAAACGTTAATACGACCTGTGCTGCTCTATGGATGTGAAACATTGGTCGCGGTCCCACGGTCTCCTCCATATGCTTCCCCTCCGGTAAAATATGTACGGACAACTGCCAATTTTTGGATCTAAAAATATTACCCTCCGGATCTGAAATGTATTCAGATCCAAAAACTGAAGAAACTTTTACCGGAGGATCCGCTCGTAGGACCGCAGCCATTAACACAAGCGACAGAAAAGTCGATCGACACGTTTGAAAGGAAAATCCTGTGGAAGATATGCGATTCAATAAAATGAATGTATCGTTCCCGCTAGAGGGTAATAAGCGCAACTTTTAAGACTGGCAATTAGCTGAAATGGCGTGGTGTAACTCCAGAGGAGATCATCGGTCCGCTTTTTTCGATGGACAACGATATCGGGATATCCTTAAAAACTGGGTACGTCCTTTTGTGCGTAATAGACCCGACATATGATTTGACTTTCAACAAGACGCAACCACTTGCCATACTTGTTAAGTCACAATGCGGATTTTAAGGGAACTTTTCGGCACACGAATAATTTCGAGGATATCTTCAATCAACTCTCCTCCCCGATCCCCACATTTAACGGCTCAGGACTTTATGTGGAGTTTCTTAAAGGAAAAGCCGTATGTGAATAAACCTCGGACCATCCAGCCAGCAACTGAAGGTACATAAATAATTAGCCCCGTTGGAGATAAACAGACAGAGTTGATCTCTAAAAAGAACGGTCGGGATCATGTGACGGGCGAATTCAAACAGCCACCATACAGATGATTCGCCGTGTGGGAGGCGAATTGCGAACTTCGTATACAAATGTAAAGACCGAATTGCCGAGAAACAAGTTGACGTTCAACCAATTCACTTTCAACTCTGATCCAGATGTGATCAAATAAGAAATCGGGATCATCGACGGTCAGTCGTTTTGTATGGGAATGAGCTTTTAACCCAGCGAAAAGAACGCAGCTAAGCATAACAATGCAAGCTTTTTAAGGTACAGTTTATATCGCTTCCCTCACCTTACATTAAAAAAAAATACACTTTAATTTAACCGAAATTTCGATTATCCGAAAGAGGCACCGAAAGCCATGGCGAAAGTGGCCATCCGAAATAATCCATATGAATAGTTACGTTTTGAACCGAAAGTGTCCAGCGGAAAATAAACTAAACAAGCCAGGCATGGACAATATCGGTTTCAAATCGAAATAAGGCATGCGAAAAACGAAAATAGCAATGCAGTGTCCAGAGTGGGCGAAGCAACTATTCATGTTTCTACGATACTGAGGGTTGTGAAGAGCGAGCGAAGCAAGCATTCATGTTTGTACGATACTGAGGGTTGTGATCCCTTAAGCACGGAGCGAGCGTAGCAAGCGGAGATCTCACAAGAGACTGTTGTATCCAAAGCGAGCGAAGCAAGCGTTTATGTTTGTGCGGTACTGAGGGTTTTGATCCCATAAGCGCGAAGCGAGCGGACCCTACACAAGGGACTGTTGATTTACAAACCGAAGTATCGCACAAATCGCATGTCGGATGCTGAAGCGCAGCACAGTAGCCTCAAGGAACATCGCAATTTTCGCGGACAGCCAAGCTGCTATAAAGGTTCTAAAGACAGCGACAATGTCATCTAAAATAGTAAAGCAATGCCGTTGGGAGTTGAACGACATGGCCAGTATCAACAGAATCACTCTCCTTCGGGTTCCGGGTCACAGATATATAGCAGGAAACGAGCGGGCCGACCAACTAGGCTCTGCCCTTGATATATCTTACGCGGTGATAGTCGACGCGACACTTGGGGCTATTAAGAGGAGTTTAAACAACTATTACATAAAATTAACAAACGACAGATGGAGCGCGCTGAGAACGTGTACAACATCTAGGAACATATGGCCATTCTACAATACACCAAGAACTAATACCTTTCTGAATAGGACCCGCACAGAAGTGGCCAGAGTTGTCGCGGTCGCGGCGGGACACTGGCCAGCGGAGAACCATGCGGCTAGACTTGGCATCCCCTACAATGAATTCTGCTGTAGCTGTAAGGATAGGGCAAAGGAGGAGACCCTGGCTCACTTCCTTTGTGAATGCCCAGCACTAGCGCGTTACCAAGCTTTTGGCAGAGCGTTCCTCACAGATACATCGGATATTACCAGCAGTGGAATGGGGAAGATACTTTGTTTTCTTAATTTCACAGGTTGGATTTAAGGTAACACCCAGGTTAATCCCCCTAACAGACTTCAATCTCAATGGTCTTTCTCTTGCAAGAATTTTTGTGGCATCAAAACGGCGCACACCCGCGCTGATTGGTTTTTTTTCTGATTCTTCTAAGAAAACAGCCACCCTAACCAACCATTGCACACACAAAGTGTACATGGGCAATTTCGGTTTGGAACGAGCTGGGGTAGCTCCGCCCTTGGAGGTTGCGACCCCCCGTATATAGCCCAAGGTCGCTCGTTTCACTGCTTCTATATGTACCAGCACCCGTTTCGCTTTAGCATATCTACATCCAACTTTTTTTTTTCTATGTACAATTTCGGTTTCAAATCAAAATAAGGTATGCGAAAGAATGCGAAAATAGCCAATGCGAATCGAAAGTGGCCACTTTCCAAATGACTTATTTCATGGTGCCTATCCACTATCACTTCGGTCAAATGAAATGTCAATTGACATTATTTTGCTTTTAGGTGGCAAATAATGGCAATTGACATTATTTCAATTTGATTTCCTATCGTCGCATCTCAGTCGTCTATTAAGTCCAGTCCAGTGAAAAAATCACGATTTTTGCGGTTGCACAAAACAAGTTTAAACACATGCGAAATAAACAAACCCCTTCAACGCCAGTAAGTGTTTGCTCACACGGATCGTCTCGTAATTGGCTCGTCTGCGATACGAATTTCACTTCCCAAGCAAATCGATTCGCTTACGTGCCGACCAATGGACGACCCGTGTGAGCATCTCCATACATTTGCTTGGGAATTATGAGACGACCCGTGTGAGCAAACACTAAGCGTTGCTACTACACCAACACATGCGAAATGTACGAGTATTGGACAGAGCTAATGTAGGTGCGCGCTTTAATGCCGCGCCGCCGCATAGTTCTATGAAACTCAAAACTTCCCGGCCCGCAATTAAACCAATGACAGATCCCGATTCCATTTGTTCTATGGACGACCGGAGATTTGAACAATACATCATTCACAGCGTTAGTAGCAACGCCAGTACTCCACAAAAAGACGCTGCCGTGTTCATTAGCCATTGCAAGCGGCGTTCCCCAACGCAAGATTGAAGCGCAAAATCGTTATCACCGGACTTTGAACTTTAGCCAGCGTCCAAGGAAGACGTATTTTTGCGAGCTGGTATCCATTTTGGATAGTTTATTGACGAGGTGTCTTATAGTGTAAAGATTGTGGTGTAAATCAGCGGACATGGGCCAGCGTCTATAATTGGATGTTTTCGTGGATGACTCAATTGATTCAGAATCGCCTAGAAAGACGGGAGTTGGCGATCAAACTACAAATAAACTAATAAAATAACAAACACTTGCAAAATAACCTTTTTAACAAGGTTAGCCAACCAATTATTAATCTTTGCGGCATCTCTATCCTTTGTGTCTGCAAAGGATATTTTCATAGTATAGTGAGTTGTTATCAAAGGAGAAGTACAGAACCACTAACAGCGTCTCATCTCCACAGATAGCCAGGCCGCGATTAAGGCTCTGGAATCAAGGACAATCTAATCGAAAATAGCCAAACAATGCAGCAGCGAGCTGGCTGGACTGGCCGAACTCTTCAGTTTCCCTTCTATGAGTTTCAGGAGATAGGAATATAGCGGTAAACGAGGGCCGATCAACTGATAAAACAGAGCTCCGTACTTCACGAATCACCGAGAAATTCATTTACTTTTCATGACATGGGCTAGCGAAAGATGGGGCGCACTGACGTGTACCACGTCTAGGAAAGTATGGCCATCATGCGACGCACATAAAACAAATGCCCTTCTGAAGACAACCCGTTCGGATGTCGCTAGAATTCCAGCAGTTGCAGCGGGACATTAGCCAGTGGATGTGCACGCGACCAGATTGGTTATACCTTACTGGCAATACAATCCTTAGGGATTAGCCATAGATCCTGGATAGGAGCCCCACCTGTGGACTTCTGTAATACAGCGGTGACATCAGAAACAAAGCCTTATCTGGATCACAGGAGGAAGAAGAAGGTTATACCTTACAATATATGTATATTGCCGAAGCTGCAGGAGGAATGAGGAGAAAACTCTGATCCATTTCTTGTGCAATTGCCTGGCTCTAGCTAGAATCGATAGATAGATATATCCGACATCTCTTCGAAAGGTATCGGGGAGATAATACGTTTTCTCAACTCCACAGGATAGATCTGAGAAGGAATATTTCAGAGCGACTCGGATAACAACGGTTTAAGGTCTAGACACACAGTGTCCGTACCAGGGCAGCACCGTAGTCGCCCGTATACTGGCGATCTACGGTAAGCGAATTGTACCATATAAAACAGTCTGCTGGTCCACACTACCCACACGGACAACAGACAGTCACCTGCACGTCACGGGGCGGACCGTGCCCGTTTAGTTTGGTTTAATTTTTCTCGCTCACGGTGCGGTACGGAAAGAAATTGGATACACACATAGCCGAACACGGAGCAGCCGCCGCCGGGTGGGTTGTTGTGTAGCCATCATACGGCGAAGAAAATGTACAATGTTGAATAGATAGACACACGTTTGCATCGCATGCAATTAAAGTCGCTAGGAAGAATCGCGGGAATCGGGGACACATGGGAAACACACGGTTGGTCTCGGTACGGGTACTGTGTGGTTTCGCTTGCAATGTACGGTCATGTGCCCGATATACGGGCGACTACGGCGCTGCCCTGGTACGGGCACTGTGTGTCTAGACCTTTATTCTTCTTATGAGGCGTATGGCATAAAAACGGCGCATAGTTAACGCTACTTGTGTTTTCTACTGGGTATTAACAGCCACTCTAACCAACCAACCAGAGTCCAAAAGAAAGTAAAACCATAATTTTCGCTCCCCACAAATAATACGAAGAGACTAAAAACAAAAAGAAATTATGAAAATACATAAAACTTCCATTAAATTACTACACTTTATATAATATATATTTTTAGGTGTGTATTTCTATGAAATCAAATAATGCATATGACTTAATTAAAAAATAATATTATTTTGTTTAAATAAAAAAATAAACGGGAGAATCGTAAGTAAATTCAAATATCCAGGATTAAATGAGCGATGAGGTTTATATACTCGTAATAACAAATTAAAAAATAAAATAGTAATTCACTTCTTCTTTGTTTTAGTTTCATATTTTTATATAATTTGCTTTTTTTTTAATATAATGATTGTGTTAATATTTTCTTCTCATTTATATTACTATTTATATGTACTCGTATATATATTTTATCTTTTGTTTTTGTTCTAGCTTTAGATTTGTTTACACAATTGTTTATTCTTGCTTTTGTGTTTCGATATAACTTTTAAGTAATTGCTTAAATACAAGACTTATCTGGAGAATAATGATCCGATTCCATGTTATCATTTGCCATCATCATTATCATCTTCATTTGCTTCCGTGTATTAAAAACCAAGTCTCTTCTCTCTTGGATGTAAAACGACTATATGGTATTTTTTTTTTGTTATTTATACTGATTTTCTTTCCTCTTTTTTAATGTTTTTTTTTTCTTTTTATTATTTTTCAATTGCATTTACTTTTACGACTGATTAAATCCTATTCACACATCAAGTGCAAATAATTTTATGAATATGTAAATATTTAGCTATCGCAATTGCGTACGGTTTGTTTGTTTTAATTTTTTCTTTTGTGGTTGTGTTGTTGTTGTTTTAAAGTTTATTTATACTTTTTTTGTGTGGTTTGTTTTACCAGATGTTGTTAATATACACGATGAATATTATATTTTTTTTAATGCATACAGTACATTTATATAATATATATAGAAATCTGATCGCCATTTTATGTCAGAGGGACTTCAATATCTATTAGTATTTCCATGAATTAAATGTTTAATTATTATTATTTTTTATATTCACTAAGTTTAATATATGAACATTATTCTTTTCCGTTTTAATTCATTACAAGAACTACCTAAAGCGTAAGTGTTTTTTTTATATTTGTATTACTCTTGTGTGTAAATGTGCATTTTCAAGTTTTCGTTTTTTTTCATATTTGTGTTTTTATTTTATAATTTAATTTAATTAGATATTTCAGATACGTTTCCGGTTTTAAAGAACATTAAGGAAAGAGTAAAATTTACATAAATATTATATCTATTAGTGATTTTGTTTTTCTTTTAATTTTCTCAATTTTTCTGTATTTTGTATTTCATTATGATTTTTTTTTTTTTTTCAAATTTTAATTATTCATTTTCACATTTTTTCTGCTTTCTCCTTATGTTTTTTGGTGCTATCAATATTACGTGTTTTTTTTTCTAGTCGAAGCAACACGCGATTTTCGACATATTATCATTATTTTCTCTATTTTGTTTTTAGTTTTTAACTATGGAGATTAAGTTGCGTTCCAATAATATGCCTTTTTTATACACACACACACGCGCGCACGCCAAACATACTGACACAGAATCACACATTAGCTTTTTATTTAATCCTACTTTTTTTTTGTTTCAGTTATTATTTAATATTAATTATTATTTAGCTAAGTTGTTAAAAAAAATGTATACATAGAAACAGAAGAAAACTATTCCTGATGTGTAGTGCAAAAAACAAAACTGGCGACACAACATTCATTGCTTTTTACTGATGATTTGTGAATCGCTCTGCTTCATTCGATATTCGCGCACGCACGACGCCTTATGCTTATTGTCCGTCATAATATTCGGTATCACCGTTGACACCATGCATGACATCTTCCCAAGCTGTGAATGAATGAAAAATAAAAAAGTAAGAGATTTTGTAATAATAGTATAAGATAAACAAAACATGTACCTAGTCTAGCCATAAATATTGTTACAAGGTTTGGCAACCCTGCAGAAAGGAACCGTTATATTGCATTTCTTAAAAATTGAGCTAATCGCTATAGTACGCTTGTGCTTGATGCATTTGTTATCATTTGAGTTTAATTTTTAGTGTAGTGAACATGGATTGGGGTGACAAAGAAAATAGAATTGCTGTGATTGCACTTCATAAAGTAGGAATGCAACCAAGTGATATTTTTAAGACTCTGCACACCCTTGGTATAAGCCGAATGTTTGTATATCGGGCTATTGAAAGATTTAATGATACGTCTGGAGTAAGTGACCGTGAAAGAAGTGGCCGTCCGCGAACTACTCGAACACCTCAAGCGGTTAAAGCCGTGCGCGAGAGAATTCGCCGTAATCCTCTTCGGAAACAAAAAATTTTATCGCGTGAGATGAAAATACCCCAAAGAACAATTTCACGTATCATCAAAAGTGACTTGGGGTTGGGTGCTAATCGTAGATCTACCGGGCATTTACAGATTCGTTAAAAAAAAATAGAGTGGAAAAATCAAAACGATTACTTTGCCGATACGCAAACCAAGAACACCGTAAAATTTTATTTACGGACGAAAAAATTTTTACTGTCGAAGAAACATTTAATAAACAAAACGATAGGGTTTATGCTCGCAGTGCCAGAGAAGCTTCTCAAGTTGCCCAAAAGGTTCAAAGAGGTCATCATCCAGCCTCAGTAATGGTTTGGTGGGGTGTTAGCTACAACGGGGTGACAAAGTTGCATTTTTGTGAGAAGGGCGTCAAAACGTCTGCCAAAATTTATCAAGAAAGTGTCCTTGAAAGTGTAGTGAAACCTCTTAACACGTCATTATTCAAAAATCAGCCTTGGAGTTTCCAGCAAGATTCTGCACCAGGTCATAAGGCGAAGTCAACCCAAAAATGGCTTGAAGAAAATGTTCCAGATTTTATTAAAGCTGAAGATTGGCCTTCCTCTAGCCCAGACCTGAATCCGCTGGATTACGAATTATGGTCTGTCTTAGAGCAAATGACGTGCTCTAAAAGACATTCTAATATCGACTCCTTAAAGAAGTCTCTTACACATGCAGTCGCCAACTTTCCGATTGAAGTCGTGCGTGCTTCCATAGATAAGTGGCCAGCTCGATTAAAGGCTTGTGTAAAGGCAAAAGGCAATCACTTCGAATAACTTGTTGCAATTTCCGTTGTTGACAATGCATTTAATAAATAAACAATGATTTCTTAACATATAACACCTCTTTTATTGAACAGTGCTTCAAAAAGTTTGTAACAGTATTTATGGCTAGACTAGGTATAGTGGCGAATGTAGTGATAAATGCAAATTGCGTGATGAAGAGGGGGCGGGTCGTTCGGCTTTAAGTATTATACAAGGTGGAAAATGGCTGTGAAAACCATCATCACTACATCCGTAACCGTTCAGTTGGCCAAATACTTCAATTTACCTCGCGATAAAAAGAGCGAAGGATTCCAAATCCCTAGGACCAGACGGCATTTTGACGGTCATGCTCAAACATCTCGACACGCCAGCAATTGATTACATAACGACCACGATCAACCTCTCCATCTCATCGTCTATCATTTCCGAGCTTTGGAAGAAAAGAAGGTTGATCCCTATTCTAAAACCAGGAAAAAAAACCAACGCTAGGCGAATCATACTGTGTGACTCATGTTTCAATTTCAATTCAGCAACACTACGGTTAATGACCCTACCAGATGCGCTAACCACTTCCAACAGTTTATCGAACATCCACCACCTGATAGACTTAAGTATATCATCACTAGGAGTATTCGTAACCGAGTAGCTGACCAAGGACTTCTAGTTTACCTCAAGAATTCCAGTCAAAGAACCATTCTAGTGGCGTTAGACCTGTCGAAGACATTCGACACTGTCAGCCACTCATTGTTTCTTTCTGACATCTGTGGTACATCTATCCCGTCGCAATGTATTAAGTGGATCGCCAACTATCTTGCCAGCAGACAGTCCTACACCGAGTTTAGAGCTGGGGAATCTAAACTTAGAAAAATTAAACAGGGTGTCCCCCAAGGAGGAGTCCTATCTCCCACCCTATTTAGCTTCTATATATCAGAACTCTCAACACCGCCTGACGGACTTCAAATCATCAGCTATGCCAACGACTGTTCGATCCTGGCAACCGGAAACGAAATCACCCAAATGTGCGAACAGATAAACGGATATATCCACGAACTCATCCACTTCTTCGTCGAAAAAACTTAAGTTGATCAGCTAAGAAGTCCTCCGCTACCTTGTTCACCAAGTGGACCAAAGAAATGAACCAGCAGCTAAATATCACAGTAGATGGTCAAACTATTCCCACCATCAATCATCCAAAAATTCTCGGTGTCACCCTTGACAGCATATCCACTTCATCGGCCCATGCGTCAACCATTAGTAACAAAATGAGAAACAGGAACAAAGTCCATAAAGCTTTAGCTGACAGTTCCAGGGGGAAAGATAAGGAGACCCTACTAGCGATATATACATCAATCGGGAGATCTGTGGCCAACTATGCGGCTCCTATCTGGTCTGAGAACCTGAGCGACACCCAATGGAAAAACATCCAGTTCTGTCAGAATGCTGCTCTTCGGACTGTGACTGGCTGCCACCTGATGTCATCTTCTGATCACCTACACCAGGAAACCAGAACGCTGCCTTAAAGAAGCCAACACTCTTCTCACTAAGCAGTATTTAGTTGGCCGTTATTGGACTGACCATCCAAACCATAATCTTATGGACAAGACCCCACCACCGCGTCACGTTAGACGTAATTTGAGGGACAGCGAGAGGGAAGTCCAAAGATTCAAAAGAGTTCCCTTCGATAACGCCAGCTACAAATCAGCTATATCAACACTGCACAGAGAAGAAGTGCTTTCTTCGGTAGCTATGGGAAAGCCCTATTGAGGCAGCTGCTTTTCTCCACCTGGACTTACAGGAGAACAACAACAATACCGAGAGTCAGAATCTATGACAAACACTTGTAGCAGAATTCTGAAATTGCTACTACAACAACCCATGTTTGGCATACATTCCCCGAAGCCACGCGTGGCTACGAGCCGATTCAAATTTTCTTGAATCAAGACCGCTGCAGAGCCCTAACAAGCAGTTTGGTGCGCGGTGGAAAAGCTTGGTATCATCGGTCCTTATTTCTTTTTTGAATAAAATGGGGTTACTGTAACATCTGAGCGTTATATTAATATGGTGACCTTTTTACCTAGTCTAGCCATAAATACTGTTACAAACTTTTTGAAGCACTGTTCAATTAAAGAGGTGTTATATGTTAAGAAATCATTGTTTATTTATTAAATGTATTGTCAACAACGGAAATTGCAACAAGTTATTCGAAGTGATTGCCTTTTGCCTTTACACAAGCCTTTAATCGAGCTGGCCACTTATCTATGGAAGCACGCACGACTTCAATCGGAAAGTTGGCGACTGCATGTGTAAGAGACTTCTTTAAGGAGTCGATATTAGAATGTCTTTTAGAGCACATCATTTGCTCTAAGACAGACCATAATTCGTAATCCAGTGGATTCAGGTCTGGGCTAGAGGAAGGCCAATCTTCAGCTTTAATAAAATCTGGAACATTTTCTTCAAGCCATTTTTGGGTTGACTTCGCCTTATGACCTGGTGCAGAATCTTGCTGGAAACTCCAAGGCTGATTTTTGAATAATGACGTGTTGAGAGGTTTCACTACACTTTCAAGGACCTTTCTTGATAAATTTTGGCAGACGTTTTGACGCCCTTCTCACAAAAATGCAACTTTGTCACCCCGTTGTAGCTAACACCCCACCAAACCATTACTGAGGCTGGATAATGACCTCTTTAAACCTTTTGGGCAACTTGAGAAGCTTCTCTGGAACTGCGAGCATAAGCCCTATCGTTTTGTTTATTAAATGTTTCTTCGACAGTAAAAATTTTTTCGTCCGTAAACCAAATTTTACGGTGTTCTTGGTTTGCGTACCGGCAAAGTAATCGTTTTGATTTTTCCACTCTATTTTTTTTTTAACGAATCTGTTAGTAAATGCCCGGTAGATCTACGATAAGCACCCAACCCCAAGTCACTTTTGATGATACGTGAAATTGTTCTTTGGGGTATTTTCATCTCACGCGAAAAAATTTTTTGTTTCCGAAGAGGATTACGGCGAATTCTCTCGCGCACGGCTTTAACCGCTTGAGGTGTTCGAGTAGTTCGCGGACGGCCACTTCTTTCACGGTCACTTACTCCAGACGTATCATTAAATTTTTCAATAGCCCGATATACAAACATACGGCTTATACCAAGAGTATGCAGAGTCTTAAAAATATCACTTGGTTGCATTCCTACTTTATGAAGTGCAATCACAGCAATTCTATTTTCTTTGTCACCCCAATCCATGTTCACTACACTAAAAATTAAACTCAAATGATGACAAATGCATCAAGCACAAGCGTACTATAGCGATTAGCTCAATTTTTAAGAAATGCAATATAACGGTTCCTTTCTGCAGGGTTGCCAAACCTTGTAACAATATTTATGGCTAGACTAGGTAATTTCAGAGAGAATAGGCATGGAACATCAACATTTGTAGTTTTAAAAAATAGGGCCACAGCACACACCGTGAGATCGTCCTTGGCTGTTCTTCGCCGTCTTTTTCCTAACCGTCTCATTTCGAAATTTGGTGACGTTTTATGGCTTCCTCGATATCCTGACCTTTCCCAATTTGATTTTTTTTATGGAGATACCTCAAATCACGGGTATACGAGGGCAAACCTCGTACGTTAGATGTCAAGATCTGTCAACAAATCACTCGAATCAAAAGAGACTTGCTGAAAAGAGTGGAGGCCAAATTTTTTCAACAATGCATCAATGAAAACGGATATGACCTGCCAGATGTAATTTTCCGTTCATGAATTTTATAAAACGCTATGGTCTTACAAATGAGTTTTACAAATAAATTTTGTTTAAAATACAAACTAACGGTTTTATTGTTATTTCGAAAACACTTGGTTCTTGTGCCCCACACGGTAAAACCACTACTGAAATGAGTACTGAGTATAGTATACCGGAAAACCGCTTGCAATACCGGTACTCCAAAAAAAAACAAAAAGGAACAATTTTTCTGCCAGGCGAAGCATGTTATGACGACAATTTGGACAGTTCGTAGATGACATCCCCGCGTTCAGTTTCCAATGGGAGAATAAACTTTTGTAAACACACCTGCGAAGATTGTGTAAAGAAAGAGTTCAGAAAGATCGAGCCCAAAATTTCACAGCTCATGGTTCCTGCCGTTCAGAAGGCCCAAAATGCATAACTCAGTGGTTGTGCAATTGCTTCACAACCGTTTGAGACTTTCGGCACCTTCCGAACGTACCGGCAGATTCATCTAAAGTTACTTTGGTATAGTTGACCTATTTATATTGGGTGAACGTGCCAAATTCTGCTGTCTGCAATGACCAAAAACCGAATTAAATATCGGGACAACCAAAACCGGTTTAAAATCGAATCACCTCCATCTATAGAAAACCCAAGTAGGGGCGACCGGTAGCCCAGTGTGTAGAGGCAACAGTCTAAAGTCTGACTACCGGCGTTTCGGGTGCGGATCCCGTCCACGATGACGTTCGTGGCTATGGATGTTTGCGTCGTCTTCCCCTGTGGTGCATGCTGGCAACTGCATTCTCCGACACTAGATTATGCCAACGAAACGTAAACTGGGCCACATGGAACAGTTGACGCGCTATGCCCCACAAGAGGTTAGGGCAATTGAGTAGCAGAGTAGTACGTGTACGTGCGCAGTTTTGATGTCATTGTGTTCCATCTAAACTCACAACAACCCCATAGCACTCATGAGATGAGGAACATTGCCTCGCCAGTTGATCGCCCTCCTCTCGTCCCCCGCCAGTGCAGTCAACTCCCTACAGTATTGTTTAATTATTTTCGATGAGATTGTCAGTGTTCCTCGCGACCTGGCTGTCTCTGAAGATGACAACGCTCTTAGTGGTTGCTGTGCTGTGCTTCAGTATCCTACGCGCCTCCCTGATTGCCAGTATTTAAGCTTGAAATGCACTTGCATTATCAAGAGGCAAAAAGACAATGATACTTCGAGATCCTCAGAAAACATCCCCGCACCAACTCTACAACCCATTTTAGGAAACGCACATTTAATTGTGTGACATCCTCCGAGTTCCAACTGAATCATTCTGCTTTTTGGCATCGCTACAATCCAGCTGCTAAAACAAATCTCCACTTCTGAATAACATCAGTTCGGATGTTAATAACCCTTAGTACCGCTGTCCATGGGCGATTTTCTAGATAGCGGTTGGCGGTTTTCCTATGCATGTATTTTGTTGTTGCGCAATAACCAAATACATAGGGAAACCACCAACCGCTAACTGGAAAAACCGCTCACGGAAAGTGGCACTTAATGTCCAAGAAAGCTGCTAGGGTGTACAGCTTGTAGTGTAAGTCATGTTCAATCGTGCGTAACTGCGTACTATCTCATGGAGAGTGAAATTTTATTATTGTTTCACTTATCAAGCTTATTTTTATTTTGGGATTAATTAGTATAGTATACATTTGTTGACGTTTCCGTATCTATGACCATCATCAGAACATTATATTGAGAGTTCTATTTTAAGTATTTACAATTACTGACACACTTTGATGGTATATGTACATACATACATTTATTGTTTACTTCAGTACAATTGGGATTTTATTTTGTTATACAGATAAACTGTTGACAATTTTAAAAAAAATACTCATAACAAACCAGTGATCTCAACAAAAATCGTTGTCCCCAACAACTCCGATGAGCAACATCACTCATCAAGCAGCATTGATGCAGTACAACCTTACTCCGGCTCCAGTAGTTGCAAACTATAGTATCCTCTCGTTAGTCCAACTTACGAGTAATGGCAATGGACTACAACACAAAATTGCTGAGTGGCAGCATTTATGGACAGACATAGACTTATGATAGGTGCCATTCAAGAAACCAAATTGAACTCCAACTCGTCTCTTAATTTCAATGGCAACACGGTCCCTAGGAACAATATTACAGTTGGTCGTAGGGACCGTTTGACCAAACACTGGCGGTGGACTCGCACTCATAATCCATCAGCCAGTGCAATATCGTGAACTAGCTCTATCTATGACCGATGATGATGTCCTTGAGTTGCAGGCAATAGTCGTACCATCTGGTAATGTAGAGATTTAAGTCCTCAATACCTATATTCCCCCGATGTCCAGCAGTCCCTCAGGCTACAAGCTCAAAATTAGTTCCCTACTCACTGGCCAACACCGTCGAGTGCTTGGAGATTTTAATTCTCATCATGAGTTAATGTCACTCAAATCTCGATAATTATATTAGAGGAATCTCTTTAGCGGAACAAATTGATTCATCTGAATTCTGTCCATTAAATGATAACGCATCCACTCGTATTGCCGGTACATGTTCCAGCTCTCCCGACATCTCGATTGCTAGTGCCGGCCCTATTAACAACACGAATTGAGAACCCATCCTCACGGTGTCCTCTGACTATTTGCCTATCATCTTCAGAATCAAAAGGCCAAAAGGCCTTCCAATCTCCTTCCTGCAGAGAACCGCACTTTCATGGACTTAGCTGACTGGGATAACACCAATGCAGTCTTTGCTGCCCTCCCGACATTTTCAGAAGTGTGTGCTACTGAATCGACCTTCAGGCGAGTACTGATCAAAGCGGCTGCCACATGTATTCCTGCAGGATGAACACCAACGCTCAGGCCTAACTTCCCTACATTAGCAGCCAGATCGACCGACGAGGAAGACCGCATCCACAGCGAAGACCCTAGCGATTGAAGAATCAGAGACCTGGACATCCAGAAAAACATGCAAGTAGCTGAGCACAAGCGCTCAAAATGGAGTGCCAAGAGAGAAAGAAGAGAGTCGTCACTAATTCATCGAATAACAGAGGGAATGTTGCCATCGAATTCGACAACAAAACTATTAGTGACCCCACCCGATGCGCACACTATTTCAACAGGCAGTTGGTAGATCATCCTCCTGATAGACTCAAGTGTACAATTCGTCGTAGGATACACAACCTTACTATTGACCAGACGCTACAATTTACTCATCAAGTGACTGATCAAGTTGCAGCAACCATCAAAAAAGCAAAAGGCTCAAAAGCCTTAGGCCCGGATGTTAATTTTTTTTAATGTTGATTGCCTTGACCCCTCCAGGGGCATGGGCGCGTCAATATCTCTAGTATTTCTATGCCTTGTTTACGTTTCGATAGCATATCTACTTTTCCCAAGTGCAGTTGCTAGCATGCACCTCCTATCCGCGCCGTCTTTATACTGACAAGCTCGGAGCACTGTCAGAGTTCTATTAGTACCCACAGGTAGTTTTTGATCGCGCCGAGATTTAAACTCCGAGCTCTAGTATCTTAGGGGGGTGACCGAACGACCACGGCCAACGAGCGCGACAGGTCCGGATGGCATCTCGATGTTGATAGTAAAGAATCTCTACGTGCCGGGCATAGAGTACCTAACGACCACTATGAATCTTTCACTTTCGACGTTCGTTGTTCCCGAGATATGGAAAACAGCAATCATCAACATGGCTTTAGGAGAATGTACAGCACTACGACGGCCTTGGATGTAATCCCTCCTCAAATCCATAATGGCCCTAATCAGTCTCGTCCGTGTCAAAGAACGATCCAAGTGGCTCTTGAGCCTTTGACACCGTCAGTCACTCCGCTCTTCTATCAGACATCTGCTCTACATCTCTTCCTGCGCATGCTAAGAAATGGATCGCTAACTATTTGCCTGGCCGCCAATCATTCACGGAATTCCGGGACAAGAAATCAAAACTACGGACTAAACAGGGTGTCCCGCAAGAAGGAGTTCTCTCACCTATTCTGTTCAACATTTACCTATCAGGACTCCCGATACCACCACAAGGACTCCAACTCATCACCTATACGGATGATGCCAATGATAACGACATTCCATTGATGTGCGCAATGATCAACAGCTACCTCGACGTACTCAACGTCTTTTTACCATCCCAGCGCCGAAATCATCTGCCACATTGTTCACATCTTGGACCAAGGAGGTGAAACAACAGCTGAACATATCAGTAGTAGACCAACCCATTCCCAATGTCAATCATCCGAAAATCCTTGATCTTACCTTGGATAGTAGTATGGCACTATCATCTGCCCATGCTTCCACAATATGCGATAAAATGAGAGCTCACAATAAGGTTCTTAAAGCGCTCGCTGGAAGCTCGTGGGGAATGGATAAAGAGACCCTTCTGGTAACGTACAAAGCCATTGAAAGATCGGTGGCCAATTACGTAACACGTACCTGGTCTCAGAACCTGAGTGACACACACTGGAAGCACATACAGTGCTGCCATAATGCTGCTTTACGCACAGTGAAAGGGTGTCACTTGATGTCATCTCAGGATCACCTCCACCAAGAAACCCACATGTTGCCTTTGCCTATGAGAAGCCACAATACGCTTCTCGCGAAACAATACTTGGTAGGCTGCTACCGAAGTGACGGCCCGAACCACCAACTGACGGACAAAACACCGCCTCTGCGTAACGTCCAGGGATTTAAAAGGGAGCCATTCGACGAAGCCACTTATGGAACTGCTTTAAACACCTTACACCGCGAGGAAGTCCAAATATCGATTGCGAAACTAAACTTGAACATTGTACTTCCAAGACCGGCCACCCACCATTTCTCCTACTGAGAACAGTCTATCAGATCGAACAGAGCCACGCTAGCACAACTTCGATCTGGGTGGTGCTCCCGTTATAACTCGTACTTGTCTCGCATCGATAACAACATTCCAAACGCATGTCCGGCTTGTAATGTCACATGTCGATCATGATGTCGATCACATCTTTCAATGCTCTACTGCTCCCACCTAGCTAACACCCAGAACTTGTGGAAGATTCCTATTGAGGCCACTATCTTTCATGGCCTCGACACTGTGAGAGAGGAAACCGCTGCTGACATATAACTCATCATCATCATCGTGGCGCGACAGCCCGACGTCGGGCCTTGGCCGCCTGGATCATTGTCCTCCAATTATCTCGGTCACGTGACCGCGTCCTCCAATTTTGGGAGCCCAGCAGCTGCGCGGCGTCCACACCTACTGAGCTCTCCCAACGAGATCTCGGTCGTCCTCGCAGTCTCGCTCCGTCGACTCGTTCTGCATTCATTACTCTCTTAGGCATGCGATCATCGTCCATTCTTTGTACATGCCCTGCCCATTGAAGTCGTTGTAGTTTGACGATTTTCGAGACTTGCAGCTCATCGTACATTTCATACAACTCATGGTTGTACCGGATGCGCCATCCATCTCGATCGCAAACAGCCCCGAAAATTCGCCGTAGAACCTTACGTTCGAAAGTGTCTAGCATGTTTTCGGAGGCTTGAGTTAGGGTCCATGCTTCGCAGCCATAGCATAGCACTGGTCGTATAATGGTTTTGTACACGCGGAGCTTCGTGTTTCTGTGCACATGCTTCGATTTCATTATGGGGAGAACCGAGAAAAAAGTCTTATTAGCTAACTGTATCCGTCGCTTGATTTCGTCAGTTTCGTTGGCGTCCCTTGACAGGTTGCAACCCAGGTAGATGAAGTTGTTCACGAACTCGATGTTGAGGTCCCCCACGTTGATGCTCGGTTATGCAGGTGTCCTTGTCACCGATTGCATCATTATTTTAGTTTTACCCTCGTTAATACGTAATCCAACTTCCTTTGCAGCGGTATCGAGCGTATGCAGAAGTTCTTCTGCGTCAGCCAATCTTCGGGACATGATGTTGATGTCGTCGGCGTACGCTGCTAATTGTGTCGACTTGATGAGTAGCGTCTTGCTGTTGTCCATATTCATGGCCCGAATAACGTTTTCCAGTGCTAGGTTGAAGAGCGTCGGTGCCAGTCCATCGCCCTGGTTCAAACCAGTGCGTGTTTCAAATAGATCAGTAAGTCTATTCTGGATCCTGACTTGTGAGACGGAGTTGGTCATCGTCATCTTTGTCAGTCGCACTAATTTTGCTGGTATACCAAATTGCAGCATGATGTTGTACAGTACTCCACGATCGATACTGTCGTATGCCTGCTTGAAATCGACAAAGATTTGGTATACGTTTACGTTGTATTCCCAGCATCTCTGGAGTATCAGTTTGACTGAGAAGAGCTGATCGGTTGTGGAGCGACCAGGTCTGAAACCGCTTTGATATTCGCCAATGACTCGTTCTGCCTACGGTTTTATTCTATCTCTGACATATAACTCACACATACATATTTTTATTTGAAGGTGTTGCTACAACAACAAAAATCGCACATATCAGAAGAAAAGCCGTTTGCGCCGATTTTCTTTTGAGATACGCACGCTGTCCATTTGAAATTGGCCGAGTTCGTCAGAAACTGTCGAATATGGCAATCCAAGATTAGTTTCAGTGCCTTCATTACGAAAGAGATGAGTTTGATAGGCCTGAAGTTCTTCGGGTCTCATGACCACATATGTCCGCTTTCAAAATGAACGTGACGCGTACACGCCTCTAAGGCCTGGGTACGTGGTGAAATGCTATGCAACTTCATACGTCAACTTACATATTTGTTCGTCAAGGGTACAAGTGGGCAGAGTAGCTTTTCTGCGCACATAATAGCATGACGGGATTTTCCTTCCATAAAAAACGTACGAAATAAGATGCCAATAATACTAACATCACACCAATCGCCACGGCAGCCGGTTCTACGCACCGGAGCGACCCGTTCATCTGCAGCGGCCAAGCTCTGCCGTACCTTTTCAATGCCAGTAAACGTTGTTACAACTACAAGAACCATCACACTAATAGCGGAGTGACCCAAAAAAAACAATAATAAAAAAGGATATATTCAAAATTCTCTACTCACCGAGTCCAACGAAATCGACAAGTTTCTCATAGTTGGCGCTATTAATGTCATGTGTTATTGGCGGAGCGATAAAACGTATGTTCACTTCCTTCCGTAAACGTTTCATCATCGTATTATTATCACAACTAGATTTTTGTGGAACAGCAGCAGCACCCGATGAACTTGCATTGTAACTCCTACTTGTCTGATTTGTCGATGCAATTGTGGCTACACCGGTCGCAGACGAACGTCTCGGATAATTGGTTCTCGTGCAATTGTCCAAAGTCTCCATGCTGCCATTGTTATTTGCCGATGAACGAATGCCCGAAATTTCCGTACTACTGCTGATATCATTTTCAATGTTGCTATTATTTACAATTTCTAGATTATGACTACTATTACTTGTTACATTTAAATCGTGTTCCGTGAATTCGATAGTTTTAGGGTCCTTGTATTTGTTATGATTAGCACTAAACGCGATATTATTACTAAGCACTTTTTTGTTTGCCGATGATGATGACGATGAAGACGAAGTGTTAAACAGCTTGGTCGGGACCATGTTGGCATGTGATTGCAGCAGAGCGGAAGAAGCGAAATGCGATGATATTGAAGGATTTTTGCTTGCCATTATTATTGCACTGTCATTAGGAAGCGACATTTTATAGTCATTATGTTCGTTTGTCGTCGACGACAAGAGATGAGAGGCAACCACCGTTGTCGTGTTTGAATTTATTGGCTCACTCGCCGGGCATGCTGATGCGGTGCCCATTTTCGGGGGCACAGCCCCCGTCGTGGAGGAAATATTATTCTGGTCCATTGATTCCGACAAAATGCTACGATTGTTCGATGACGAATAGCCCAAGTCTGAATGCGGCGATAGGTGAACGTCTTCATGCACATTATCCGATACTATACTGCCGGAGCTATTCACATCCGGTCCTGTCATCGCATTATAGTTGCCCGAATCGTCCAAATGGTTGTTGCACTCGAAAAGTCGCAGCTCTTCTTCGTTGAAATCGCCAAAAGTGAAATCACCACCACCGTACGAGGCACCGTCACTGGCTTCATTCAATATGATTACGGCCGGACGATTTGAATGCTTTCCGTGCGATGGCGGCGCTAATGTCGTTTGGCTCATATCGTCAGTCGTTCCTGCAGCCTGATGATATTTGTCCCTCTTCGACTTGCGAGCAATCGTGGGGTTTCCACTGCTGCTCACAGTTTGTTGAAGCACTTGTTGTGAATCCGATTTGGTCGACTTTTTGGGATTGGCATTTGATACAGACGTGTGATTCATCAGGACCACCGCATCTTCAGCTGGGACGGCGCTGTAGTAGTTTGTTTGCGCTTGTGATGGCGGTAACGACGAATTCATAGCATTTTTCACTTCAACTAGACTCGACGACGCCGCAGACGATTCAGAGCTTACTTTGGTATTAGGTTTTGATTTCTTCCCGTTATTTGTTACTAGAATACTACTATTAGTACTACTATTCGTTACATTACCTAAACTATTACTACTAGATGATGAGGTAGCAGCTATTTTTGTATTCATATCTAAATTATTATTAATGACTATTTTGGATGTATCACTCAAGGCAGAATTTGCAGTGGTTGCAGCAGTTGCTGCAATGGAGTCGTTCGACGACATGACTAAGGCTACGGCGCCCGTTGAACCAAAGCTGGGTATCGTATTGGGAGAAATATTCGTGCCACCATACGTCAGGGGCGTCGAGATAGACTGTTGGTGCTGCGTTTGACTATATGTTGAAGACGTGGACGACGACGATGACATGCGTTGCTTGCCGGCTGCCAACAACGCTTGCTGGGTTGCGGCCGAAACAATACCTGATCCGTTCGCTGGATTCGGTAGAGGTCTAATATCGCTGATGGGATTCTGGGTTGAGTGTCGCTTCACCGTCTTCTCCAAAGCTGGGTACTGTTCGACACTGTAGAATCTTTCGTTATCGGCACTTTTTGATTTTTGCAACGTTTGCTTGGTGTTTTCATTTCCGCGCACTACGTCCGTCAGCTTTGCTGTGGTTGTGGCGGCTACAGTCGGGACGACTAACGGTACAACCTTCGCGGTTGCCGAATCTCCTCCGATAATCTTCTCGTCGCCCAGACTTTGCGAATAGCTAATTTGCCTCACAATAGTACTCGTGCTGCTCGAACTGCTACACGTCGAAGCTCCATCATAACTACTCGACGTCTTATTACCGTTACGATCGATTGCCAAATCCGGAAAATCTTTAGCCAAAGATTTCGTTTTGGCGCTCGACGATCGCTGTTTCGTTGCTGAACTGGTTTGAATCGTATTCGAACATAGTTCCGCTACAGTTACATTCGTAGCGGTCGACGTATTCGATGTGGTCGATGCGGCGGACACAGCAGGCCATTTATCTTTTTCTCTCACATTGTTCGCTGCTTGCCAGAGTGCGGCATTTTTACTTGCATTCACGGTTCGTGCTATGTCGGCATAGGATTGATGTTGCATTTGTGATGATCCATTACCGCCGCTTTGATGGCGACCACTCACCGACTCGATAGGCAACGAATGAACGGAATCCAAATCGCTTGAATCAGATTTCTCTGACGGAGGAACTGAAGATGTGGATTTTCGTCTAGATTCATTTGGACTATAAGTTGTAAGATACGAATCTCGATCGTTCGAGAAACTATTACTACTCTGATATTTCTTATGACCGGTATGGGTGGGCTTCAAAGGAAATGTGGCAGGAACTTTTCCGCTGGACGTGCGTGCGTCATCCAAACTCTGTCGCTTCTTCGAGCGTTTCTTTTTCGTAACGACATGAAATTCTGCCGTCTCACTGTGTGCGGATTCCATCGAAATCACCGAAAGACTACGCTCCCCCTTCTTCTTTTTCGGCATTTTTTCCGCCCTTTCCAGTTTATCACACTTTTCCAGTGGTGGCGGAGGCGGCTGTTTATCGGCACACTTCTTTGCGGCCTTCTCCTTTTCCTTGTTCTTCTCGCGCACCTCTTCGATAGCATTATTCTCGCCCAAATAGGTTAGCTCTTCGGTGCCCCATGAACGTCGCTCGCCACGCTTCGTATTTTGCTTGATATTTTCCTTTCCGTCGATCGAACTGCTCGCCAGATTACCACCACTGTTCTTTTTGCCCTTTGTACGCATTATAACACCGCTAGCGGACTTGTCATCCTCATCGAGTTTTGTACAGCTTCGCAATTCTTCCAACGAAGTACTCTTTTTCATCTTGTGCATGTCCTTTTTCGGATCCTTCTCCTTCTTTTTGTCCTTCTTCTTGCCACCACCCGCTACGGCTGATAGTTTATCGGATTTTTTCGTTGAATCACTAGTTTCGCTGTTCTCAATGAATTTAACAAGCGTCTCGATCGGATCGTGCCCTCGATAGCCCTTCACTTCGGTGAGATCGACGGTTGTTGTGTTGCGGTCCGCATCAAATTTTTTCTTCTTTTTGGCCACTATTGCATTGCCATTCTCGTCGACTTGCGGCTGAAATGGAGAGAAAAAGAAGAGGAAATTTCGATTAGACGGTCAGTGAGTCGGGGGGAGATATTTCGGTTGAGATCATTCATTCAGTGAAGCAACTATACACTCCGACCAGGGTTAAGGAAGTGTGAAGAGCAGAAGCAAATGTCTTCAGAAATGGAAAAGACAGCAGAGTTGAGAGTTAGCAGTATTTTCGGCAAAACATTAATGCAATGTAATTCAAATCGAATGCTATGTGTCTACTTGAGAACTGTAATCTTACGAGTTGGAGGATAAAAATACACGTAGCAGTGTCTATTTGAAGCTTTAAACGTACAAAGCTTTGCGAAACTGGGTCACCACTTTACTACCTGACTCGGTATTACAATGTTGTGAACAAATTTATTCATTTATACGTTCGTGGACGTGTGAGTAGGAAGTAAAACATCTTATCTGAATGATAGAAAGTGCTCAGCACCTAGCAGGTATAATTTTCTTCTTCGCCATTATCGTGAAAATTTTCGTGTCAATAAAGCGACAAGACAAAAATGATGTATGTATTACAAAACTCCTTCTAATTTACTCCAAGTCTCCGTCGATTTTAACGCTTTGAGAGTCATGACCAGCCAGGCCATGATCAAGATTGGACTGTTGCGCCAGTTATTTATTTATAGTGTCATGACAATGGCTTCATGTCTCGCACTGGTGATTGTGTACACGGGTAGATTATACACATGGACTCCTATCACCCGGGTAACACGACATGGATGTGAATCATATCCAAATGAAAAGTTGCATAAATCTTTATAATGCGATGCATCTAAAGCTCATACTGCCTAAAGCGGAAATCCACACTGCGTCGATTTCCATTTCTCAATAATAATTGACATTATTAAATGTTAAGCTATGAGTATGAAGTATACACTGTAGTTCATAACAGTTAAAGCTCATCCTCAAATGGGTTTCCATTTTAAACAGTACATACCAAACTACAGTGTTCAAGGAAGTACCCAAAAGTAATGATTTTTTTTTTGCTGCAGGCAGGAAGAATGACAGAAAGACAACATGCTGTGTCAAACCTCCCCTACTGGACATGTTTACTAGTCGCTCCGCCTAATCAGTACAGGAAGCGACATTCGTGTCCAACTGTCGGTCGGTCCCGTTCCGTTTTTTTAGCATTTGATCCAACTGCATCATACATATGGGGCGACCGATAGCGCAATGTTTTGAGACATCAGTCTCATGTTTAACTACCGGCGTTTCGGGTTCGAGTCCCGTCCACGACGACGTTCGTGGCCATGGATGTTCAACGAAACGTCAACAGGGCCACATGAAACAGAAGTATGCGGCAAACTCCGATGTAGAGCCAACAATTTTTATAAAACTCACATACTGTGTTCTACGACTGAAATAACGAATTGAAGTATAATTGATTAACTGTGCCACAGTCGTCAATTCTGTTGAGCAATGGCTACGTTCGTGGCACAAGACGGTTGGCTTACTGTTGGGCATTTGTTTTATGAATTCCTTCCATCGGATTTTTTGGTGAACCCAACATGCTGTGTCAAACGTCATTTTCTCTATAACAAAAATTTCTCTACTAACTGGGCCCGGCGTATGTTGACAGTTTTGAAATACGATTTTTTTTTTATCAGTAGTAAGTTTTGATCTTTGGAATTTAACAATTTATCATTGACTAGATGCGACTCTATTCAGAAGGCAACTGCTGCCATTTGCTGAAAATTTAATCCGGTGACGTCAAACTTCTCAACGGTTGCCTAGTTCCATCAACATACAGAGGACAATTGTGGGATACCCCTCAAATAATTGTACGATTATTGCTCGCTTTATACGATTTCATGCCAAAATAAAATTGAACGTCCAACACTAATCTTGTGATTGGGGGTACCAGTAGCGTTGAGGGGTCAATCTAATTTCTCATACTACCGGTCGAATCCCGTCGTGGCCATAGATGTTTGTGTTGTCTTCCCCCTGTGGTGTGGGACGTAACAATAAGCCACAACCTTTCTCGACTTGTTGCATATTAGAAGCATACATGGGCGAAATGTACATGCTAACAACATGCATCCGTGCGTCCGAAGCCAGGGTAATGAAATTAAGGACGAAAAATGCCCCAGGACAGCCCTTAATTTCATTACCCTCATAAACTGCACTGGAGGAGGAGCAGGATAGAGATGCAAAAACTGCACCTATGATTTTCTATCTCACAATTACAATGGATATACACTGCCCACCAAAAAAAGTGACGCACCCAGTTTTCTTCATTCTGGAGCCAACAAGAATGACAAAGGTACAGTTTTTAGTACTAGTAAAGAAAGAGTAAAAAGAAGCAAATGTTTAGAAGGGTAAGTTTCCGATATAACGGTAAATTTGAGTCAATTTTACTAGAAACGGCCAAAATACGAAGATTGAAAATGTTACTTCCGGTCAAAACAACGTCTAAAACGGTTTAATCTGTTAATAAGAAGAATGTTTGCTACTGTTTAGTTACCCAACGACCTCCCGCAAGGCATCAGACAGCATTTTTCCAAATTTAATCAATATGGGGCTATACACTTAATAGAGAAATATCATACGGTACTTTGCCCAGTTGACGACCTCTGGATGATATTTTTAAATCCAGAATGCATAGAATATGTACCACGAGACACGATCATTCAATAGAAAACGAGGACGATACCGGTCCAGAGTGAAATCAATAGATGGAAACCGATTTATGCGGATATAAGTCCTCAAAAATCGCCTTTTGCTAGCAAAAACGACCACAGATGCACCCCGGGTACCGTTATTTCGGCTCAAGATCATCGTAAACAGTTAAGGTAGGATGACCTACAGTCATTTCCACAAGAGCGTATACTTTGTAACTTTTTAATGCACCATTTCTCAAAGAGTGGTGGGGGACTTTTAGTTACCTGCATTTTTCGCATTGTATAAATTTGGTCATTCTAAGTTCAAGTAGGAGAGTGATAAGACGTCAAGCGAAATGAGTGCGATTTACAAAAAACGATTCGAAGCTGTGTTTTTAGTAAGTCATCCGAAAGGACCAAAAATGACACCTGCATCGGCCGGAAAGTACCTGAAAGTTTCGACACAGTTTGTGAATAAGTGGATAAAGCGTTTTAAAGATACTGGAAATGTAGACGATCTACCTGGTAGGGGTAAAACCCGAAGCACTTCAAAAACCCAGGATAAGGCCATCATTGATATTTTTAAGAAAAATCCGTCCGTTACTACCTTAGTGCAAGCAAAGGAAATGTTATCGAAGAAGAATATTTACGTGTCCTTGAATACGATTCGGCGAAGATTACAAGAGGAAAACATCAAAACCAGGTATGCCTTGATGAAACCATTACTTACCGAAAACCAGAAGTGAAGACGTGTAGAGTGGGCTAAGGAAAACATCGATCGTGATTGGAACAACGTGATCTTTACGGATGAATCAAGTTTTGCTGTAAATACATTCAGGAGACGAGTGTGGTCACAAAAAGGAGAAGCTGTCGTGAACCTAACCGTTAAACACCCTGTGAAGGTCCATGTTTATGGATGCTTTTCTGCACGCGGTTTCGGAAAATTAATAACGTTTACCGGAATTCTTACTGCTGAAAGGATGATCATTTTGTACAAGAAAGGATTATTGAAGTCTGCTAGGATGCTATATGGCAACGACAACACCGATTGGTTTCTACAAGAAGATAACGATCCGAAACATAGAAGTACTTGATTGGCCTTCGCAATCGCCGGATGCCAATCCTATTGTTTGGGGATTAATGAAGCAGAAGCTTCAAGGAAAGCAAATAAAAGGAGAAGCACATTTAAGGCGAACGCTACAAAAAATTTGGAAGAACTTATCGACAGACTACGCGGAAAAATTGGCCGAAAGTTGTCACCGAAGATGCCAGTCAATAATCAATAGTGACGGCGATTGGACCATGTATTAAATATAATTGCGAAAATGTATTTTGTATTTAAAATACTTTCAATAAAAAATAAAATTTCTTACTTGTAACATTTTGTTTTTATTTTGTGAGGTATACGGTCTTGTGGAAATGACATATGCAGAGATTTCCCAAAAAATACGGGTACTGACAACAAGGCCACCACTTGAAAAACTAAGTCGTAGTATTTTGTTCCGCAAGTCAACCAACCCTACTCGGTAGCGAAAAAACAATGGGCATGTTCATAAGACACGATCGGTAACCGCTCTACGATACTATTCTAGAGATCGGAGTTCAAATCTCGGCGCGATCAAAAACCGCCTGTGGATACTAATAGAACTCTCACAGTGCTCCGAGCTTGTCAATATAAAGACGGCGCGATAGGAGGTGCATGCTAGCAACTCCACTTCCGAAAAGTAGAAATGCTATCGAAACGTCAACAAGGCATATAAATGCTAGAGATGTTGACGCGCCCGTGCCCCTCGAGGGGTCAAGGCAATTAAGGTACACATAAAAACAGCCACTTGCCAAACCGTTTTATGATTTTTTTTTATGATAATGATAATAAATATCTTTCTATTAGACATCGTGGAACAATTTTGTTCACAGATAATATACGCGCCTTCATTTTTGCAAGAAAAAGTATCAAGTCGTGATTACACACGCAGAAATTGTGTGGAGGAGAGTTCGGGGAAATACCTCATCGGGAAGATGGGCCGTTGACAAGCCCACTAGCACTGCGACCCGATAGTATATTGTGCTAGGACTAGGGCTAACAATCAAGCTTATCCTATTATATAGTACTAATGAAGCTACTTAAATCCTTGAGCCAGAATGAAGAAATCCCCTGCTTCCAGATAAGCATATCCAAAACATTTCATACGTAAGCGGTCGAGGGTCTCACACACGCAGAGAACATGCTGCGAAGTCTCGACAAATGGAATCAGATACCAAACCCATCGCTGTTATAGCATGTAACAGCGTCTTCAAGTCTGAGTGACCCGATAGAAGTCCGCATATATATACTTCTCACCTTAAGCTGGCGCATACTGAGAAATGTCGCAGCTTGTTTACGCGACAAACAGCTTTGCCTGTCTCAATCCCGCCGGCGTATTTCGAAAACCGTGTTCAGTACGCCCCCAAGTCAGTGACGAGTGCGTAAATGGCCAAAAACCCGTATTAATCTAGCCCCTTCGACGAGATCGAAAGTTTTCGAGTGCATTTACCGTCTAACTGAGGCGGCAGCGTATTGGGACAGACCTCCAGACCGCGTATTTCGGAAATCGTGTTCAGTACGTCCCCAAGAAAGTGACCAAATAGATACGGTATTTTAGTTGCCGTATCCCGTATCGATCTCGTCCCTTTGAGGTGATGAGATCGGAAGTTTTTTGGTGCATTTATCGTCTAAGTATCACCATACACTGTCGAACTCGAACTCGAGCACGAACCTGGTACAAATGTCCTCTGAGACACACATACAATTCACATAGGTGTGAAGAAAACCGGTCCACTTGTACTAGGTTCGTGCTCGAGTTCGAGTTCGACAATGTATGGTGACACTAAAATGACAATTAAACTGTGTTCAAAACGTCCCCAAAACTGTGACCAAATCAATACTTTTTTCTAGTTACTAAAATGGCCAAAAACCCGTATCATCTCGTCCCTTTGAGGGGAAATCCGCTCTGAAGCTTCAACTCAAGGAATTCCCGCTTTAGGAACTACAAATCTGCGTGTGTAGTTTCTTGATTTTTACCACATAAAGCGGAAATTCACTCTGAGGCCACACTCAAGGAATTTCGGCTTTAGGAATTACAAAGGCCCGTGTGTGGGTTTTAGGTTCTTACCACTTGAAACGGAAATAGACTATCTGATCGCATACTCAAGAAATTTCCGCTTTTGGGACCGTGAGAATGGATTTATACAGAATAAGCTAGTCCCCAAACTGGGGACATACTGAATACGACTTTGTTGTCATTTTATACGTCAAATGCTCTGAAAAAGAAGTTACGGTCTCGTCCCCTCAAAGAGACGAGATGAATACCGATTTTTAGACATTTATTTACTAGAAAACTGTATCGATTCGGTCCTTGGCTTGGGGACGTACTGAACACGGTTTTATTATCATTTTAGACTGCAAATGCACTCGAAAACTTCCGATCTCGTCACCTCAAAGGGACGATATCGATACGGGATACAGTCACTAAAATACCGTATCTATTTGGTTACTTTCTTGGGAACGTACTGAATACGGTTTTTGAAATACGCGGTCCGTAGGTCTGTCCCTATACGCTGCCGCCTCAGTTCTTTCTCAATACTCTGATACACCTCAGTGCGTTGCACAGGGGAATCTCACAAAACGGCTCTGGTCCATGAAAAGGTTTGATTTAGACCAACCTAGCTTGCTCATCAGCTCGCTCATAACCTGCAATGCCAACCAGCCCCGGGACACAGTATAACGCAGCTGTGTTCTTGCAGTATTTTGGAGCTGTTGATCAGGACCTACAATGCCCGTTCAGTGCCCTCTTAGCCATTCGTAAACCACTTATAGGTGTCAGAGGGTAATTCTGAGTGCTTATCCTACGAGTAGAAGTGATCGAAGAACAGTTTCCTTATATTTATGTCACTTATTTTTCCACGTAGTTCTCGTTCTATGAAGGTTTTAAGCCGTGGCACAAGTTTTTTGATTCCCTCCTCATAGAACTCTCCCGCCATCTCCTTCGTTCACTTCAAGACATCTTGTTCCATCTCCTCATCGGTTGAAAAAAAATTTCCACCCATGTCAGTCTTCAGGAAGGTGGAGACATGAAAACCTGAAGGCGCCAAGTCAGGGGAGTATACAGGATGGTTCAAAATGTCCCAACCAAACGAATTCAAAAGCACCTTAGTGGAGTTGCCCATATGCGGCGGGCGTTGTCGTGCAACAAACACACCCCCCTCGTCAACATTCCCCTCCGTTTGTTCTCTTCAGGTTTTTTAGGGTCTTACAGTATCGCGCTGCATTATTCGTCTCTCCATAAGGCAAAAATTCGATCAAAATAATTACTGTTTTTCTCAAATCAAAAATACCTCGTATACCGGTGAAAACTAGGATTTCTGTGGCATGCGGTCGTGTTGAAATTTTGCTCCTTTCTCGTTTTGACATGTATATGTCTTTTTGGCTGTGGGTCTGAATAAATTTTGCGTAATGTAACGATCATCACACTCCGGCAGCCAAACCTAGTAAAATCATCTTTTATAAATGATCCAATATTTTTCCCAACAAGGAAAAGGTTTTCGTGTTATTTTTTCACGGCGTCTAGCAACGGCCGCACACATAATTTACAGAACGAAGTGTCTGGAGCCAATACTTTTCGGCCAGCTATTGATATTGATGACGCGCTCGGTAGTCGTGAGTTCGCGGTCGCCACTCTCCGATTCTACCATCTAGAGAAACATAGGTTCAACCCTCAGCGCATCAAATCAGAACTGCCTACTACTAGAACTCTCACAGCGCTCCGAGCTTGTCAGTGAAATACAGCTCGGATACGAGGTGTATGCTAGCAACTGCACTATCTGAAAAATATGCTATCGAAATGTAAGAGATGTTGACGCGCCCATGCCCCTAGAGGGGTCAAGGCATTAACACATTGATGATGCTGAATTACCCCAGAAAGAGTTAAAGCAATAAACGTAATTAAACGACTCAAAGAAAATCAGCGTTATCGCCGCAATGTGAAACGTTAATCAGATGTGTACCAACAAAATGCCACAAATATCCTCGGCAAAAAATCAACCTTTAATTTTTGTTTATCCCATTCACACAGGCGAGGGAAACTTTAAAGGCAATAAATCTCGGCACATCAATTGCTGATGGTCAAAAATGTTTTTACTCACACTAGATCACACAACCAACTTTAAGGCTTATTAAGGTAGTAACCTCAATTTCGGTACTCTCTACTGATTAATAAGATATAGCCGTCTTAGCGATCGACTTCGAACCTAAGCATTGCTTAACTTATCGATCGATTTTATCCATCAAAATTTTATTTCAGATATTCTCTCCTCTCCCAACCAACCAATCAATTAGGGCTATAGCTTCCAAACAACAAATTTCCATCTACAGTTCATCTACGTCAATAGCTTTGTTTTTCCTTGTAAACAAAAGAAGATAAAAAAATAGTTTCAGAGAAATATGTTTTTGTTTTTGCGTATTCTCTGTTTTCCAACTTACCGTTATAACTTTGCTTGACTGAAATATTGCCGTTTTTGGCTTTTCGGGTTTTTCCCCAAGTACAGATTGACAAGACTTAGACGAATCGTCAAAAGGCAAAGCACATGTGGTCGCATCAACATTGGCCTTGCTACGTTCTAACGACGAAAAACTGACGGTATCATCGACCCAATGACCACTACCACCAACAACACTGCCACTTTTCGACTCGGGACATGAAATTTCAAGAGTGGTCTTCAGATTCATTGTTGCAAATACCTCGACACCAACATCTATATCCGCCGGATTAGCCTTGCCCTGCATCAATTATAACACATACAAATTGTTTTTTTTTCGAAAGCCTTACATTCAAATTCAATTTGATGAATATTATGCCGTCGCATAATGTGAATGTGTGAGTGAGAATGTGAGATGAAAATAGAAGGTTTGGAAATGCGCACGCTACTGACTAGAATCTAAGGAATAATCCTTTGAATTTTTAGGCAACTTATTGTGCCCCAGTCACAAGTCAATCATCTCAACATTCACGAAAATTAGATTTTATACTTTTTATTGGGCAGAAAAATCCAAAGTGGCAGTAAGCAATTATGTACATCATGTACTGGTACAATACACAAGTAAAAATCCAAACAATCATTATACATTCAAATTTAGAGAAAATTGGAAAATACAATTCAAAATTTAAACAACGAGAAATTTTGACCCTTTACAAGTTTCACATTACATTACACGCTCTATCAAACTGTACAATTCAGACGTGCGCATTTCCCCATATTTTCATCTCACATTCTCGTCACCATACTTCATCAACGATTTACCTGTGATCCGTCCTCGGAAATATCAATTTCCGTAATTGCTGTATGATCGCCCAAAATGGAATCGTCCTTCGACTCATACGACACGATCGAATCTTGGCCGCTGTTTGATGAGGCGCCCGAAAAAGTTCGTTCCGCTTTGCCTCGTCGTTTGGTCCCGACCTCATTCAAGAATTTAGGCTCATTGGTCAAAAAACAATTGTACACATTCACATTACTCGGCAGACTGCCGCCCTCACGTTGTCGCGTCGAGACCAGCGAATATTTAAGCGTTCGCGAATTGTGATGTTGACGTCGATTATTCTTGCCGTACGTGTATGTGTCTAGAATCTCGTTCGCTCCCGACTCCTTTAAATCTTGCAGAGAGCCACCATGCTGATTGTTCGTTCCGCGTTGATATCGTGACTCACTCAATTCGGGAAATTGGTGATCTTTGTTGCGCTCAACATTATCCAACAGGCGCTGCAATAAGTCATGGTCGCAAGTTCGTTATCAAAATTCGGTTAGTTCTAGTTAAAAAAAAATATCAATACTTACTCTGAATGTTTCACTTTTCTTTTCACGATCCTTTGGCGATTTGTAGGAAAATGCTTCGTCTAAGAGAACTTTGAAATCGGCATCATTCATGCGCTTTAGGTTCTAGAAAACAAATATGCAAAGAAACGGGTTAGTCACTGGAATAAATGGGTGTTGAGTATTAATATATTATGTACAGTCGAAGCTCGATAACCCGAACTTGAAGGGAAGAAGGTTTCACTTCGAGTTATCGAGATTTCGAGGTATCAAGATTTCGAGATATGGAGTTGTTTTAAAAATAAATTCGAGATACCGAGTTTATTCGATTTCTTGTTGAAAACTGAGATTTCTCCAAAGAACAATAAGTTAAGTAAATTTAAACGCCAGGATAGGTTACGGTAGGTTTGAGGATTGCCATTGAGAGTTAGTCCCGAAAGCAATTGACCAACCTCCACCTCTGCTAGTTCACCCAGATGATTGAATAAGTATTCACTGAGAGTTGACTTTCTCCTGCTTGCTAGTGCCCAGCATTTTCAGAGCCGAAAGTGTGCCCACTGCCCAATGACCATACACAATACCACGCGGAACTTTGGTTCGGCAAGGACAGCATTTTGGTGGTCTAACTGATATCCAATCTGGGCCAAATAAGCTTAGCTATAAGACATGTATCGCCAACGGTCCACTTTAAGTTGGCTTTATTGATGGTAGATAGAGATATTAACAAGTCACCGCTAATATGTTACTCCCCGTCTAGCAACCTCGTCATCCCTGTAAAACCACTATGGGCTGGAGTCCTGCATAGTACAATATAGAAGACGGCACGTATGCCGCTCACTTATGGCTTTTGAATTGCACCAACCCGATTCGAGAGGTTTAATTGCAGCCAGACTGTCCACGAAAATTACGCTTGCGAGCAAAAATACTGAATCAAACCGAAAGCACGTGTATTTGTATGTATATTTTTAAAAGTACGTTATGTATCCCTACAAATCGCATGTCATATGAAAGTTTGAGATCTTAGCTTTACAATGATACCTTTTTTATAACCATTTAATGAGTGTTTTATGAATGAACGCTACCTGGAGCTAAAAAGTCGGGAAATTGAACATTTATGAATGGGTTATTACAAGGCAATCTAAACCCTACAAATCATCCGCAAAGGGTTTTCAATGGTCAGTTGAATCTGGAAGGTCGATTGAATAAGTTTAAAGCAATAAAAGGGGTATTTCTAGTTTCCGGGGCCCGGGGTGAAATTTGTCACTTATCACTCGCGTCACCCTAAGACTCTCAAATTTGCAAAAAAAAAAAATTTTTTTTTTTTTTTTAATTTTTTTTTTTTTTTTAATTTTTTTTTTTTTTTTTTTTTGATTTTTTTTTTTTTTTTGATTTTTTTTTTTATTTTTGATTTTTTTTTTAATTTTTGATTTTTTTTTTAATTTCTTTTATTTTTAATCTTAATTTTTTAGTTTTTTTTTCCTTATTTTCTTGTTCTAATGATTTATACTGAGTGTTTGGTGTGTTTAAAACTGATCAAAACGCTGTTGCACGCAGAGCGAGCGAAGCGAGCGTTCATGTTTGTGCGATACTGAGGGTTGCGATCCCTTAAGCGCGGAGCCCATGCAAGGGGATTTGCGAATATTTCAATTTTCCATGCCTCCAATATTCCAAACACTCAGTATAAATTATGAAAAAAAAAGTTAAAAATAAGAAAAAATAAAACTAAAAAAAAAAATTAAAAAAAAAAATTTTTTTTTTTTGCAAATTCTTGACTTTTAGAATGACGCGAGTGAAAAGTGACAAAAATCCCAGTCGGGGCCCCGGAAACTAAAAGGTTGCCATCGGATGGCCACAAACGGCTTCGAGAGCCATTTTTCTCCACTCGATAGCCCATCGCGTACACAACTTTGAACAGCTGATATAAGTTGACAGGCCACTACACAATTACCGCAATGCTACTATCATCGGCCTTCTGTCATACGTGATCCGTTTGATTATATACGCATTTTCCTGATGGCCCATCGAAGACCATTGTGTGGACGGACATATTTGAAAATATTTGAATTGACATTTGATGTGTGATGGCGGCCATCAAAGTCACCATCACGATGGGCCATTGTCTGAAGCAGACTTTATGCGTGCTTTTACGCGAGTGGCACTCGCAGTCATAATCCCATACGTGTAGTCTCACTATAATGTAAACGTTGCGCGAGTATGTTTCAAGTGAAGATAATTTTGATGGGAAGCCCTCTTCCTGGCTGTCTTCATGGGGAAATACTCGTCCGATCGGGCTGGTTCGAACTATAGAATGATTTTGGGTCGCTGGTTCCGAATCTGAAGTCAAAAAAGAAAAAAAAGTTGGGGTTGCCCACCCTAGAATGGCCACCCTGTTCTCGTGGGGAAATAATCATCATACAATGCACAACTCTAGACATCTCGTGTCCCAACATAAAAATTACACTTATCGCAAAGTACGTTAAAAGGCAACGACCACATCCGATAACTCGATGACGACATCCTGTAATGTATACTCGTATGTTTACGTCATTTCCGTCCCACCAATGTCCATAATATTCAATTCCAATTGGTCCCGTATAAACATTTTCAATGTTAAAACCTGAAGACATTGTGAAAAACCTTCACTTCGGCAATGAACGAGTATTTTTTATGGAATCCCGGATATTTGAATATCAGGTACTGAAAAGAACAGGTACTCAAATCCCGGGATCCCGGTACTGCAAAGAACAGATATTCAAATACCGGTACTGAGTACCGGTACTCAAATCCCGGGATCCCGGTACTCAGTACCTCAGTAAAAAAAAAACCAGCTCATGGTTTAAAATACCGGTACTGAGAAAAAACCGGTACTGAAAAACCGGTACTAGTACCAGTACTGAACAAATAGCTGTGAGTACCGGGATACCGCTTGTGGTACCGGTACTTGAAAATATTAAGTACCGGTACTGAAATCTCAGTACCGAACAGACCTAGTCACAAGTACTTTATCGAAACCGCCCAGTTAGGCGATCGGTAGCGCAGTGTGTTGAGGCATCAGTCTCAAGTTAGACTACCGGCGTTTCGGGTTCGAATCCCGTCCACGACGACGTTCGTGGCCATGGATGTGCAGGAGGTGCATGCTGGCAACTGCATTCTCTGAAACCAATTTATGCCAACGAAACGTCAACTGGGCCACATGGAACAGTTGACGCGCTATGCCCCACAAGGGGTTAGGGCAATTGAGTAGTAGTAGTACTATGTTCTTGGTCACGACTGACATCGAAATAATAGCTGCCGTTCCGACAAATCGTGCATACCAATATTATAACTACATATATCTCTGTTTACTACAAAAAGAAAATCTTAAAAAAAAAAACAGGAGAAAAAGGAGATGGTGGATGTTGCCTGTACATAGAAATACAAGAAATTGAACAGGGTAAATAATGTGCGCACTTGCGAATTGAATTTTTACCAACCATTATTCCAGCTTTTTCCAGACAGATTAGCCGTGTTTTTGAAAAGAAACCCCTTTAGTTTTCGAGTTTTTATATTTTTTTTTCAATGTGAAGTACATTCGCAATCAGCGACCCAAACCACCCCCTACCAGTTTTCTGCAGCTAGATTGGCCGTGTTTACAAAACAAAGTGTTGTCATGCTGCATCTCCCATTTCGTATTTTGTCATTTGGACTTCATATTCACAAACAGCGGCCCAAAAACCCCCTAGCAACTTTTTCCAGCAAGATTGACCATGTTTTTGGAAAAAAAAGGGTTACCGTTCAGAAACTTCTTTAGTTTTTAACTTTTTGCGATTTTGACTTCAGATTCGCAATCAGCGACCCAAACAACCCCCTGACAGTTTTTTCCAACAAGGTTAGCCATGGTTACAAAAAAAAAGTGTTACCATTCTGGATCTGCCATTTGGACTTCTGATTCCCAATCAGTGACCAAAAAAAAACCTACCATCTGTTTCCAGCAAGACAGGTCAGGTTTTTGAAAAATCCGAACGGCTCCCCTGTTCGGAAAAAGATTCACTAAATGTACTTTAAAACAAAACAAAAGTGCAGTCTGTGCCACTCTCGCTGTCACACGCACTTTATATGAAAATCAAGTAGAAGGAAGAAAAAGACGAGCGTGAGCGGTGACCAGAAATATTTCTTGCTCGGTGATTATTTGATCATGTTTACCTGAGCAGAAGTTGCTCAGTAACTTCTGAACCTACCTAAAGTTAGGCGTGGTACTAATCGCAAATACGCAAATTTGACAAGTTGCCCCAACAATGTGTTAGTTGACTTGCCAACGGTCTTTTTCTTTGTTACATTTGCATTTGAACATTTTCGAATAATACCCATCATATCTTTACACTTCGCCGTGAACGTGGAAACGAAAAAAAAATTACACGGTGAACAGCTGTGTGAAAAGATTTGTTGTTGTTGTTGTTGTTGTAGTAGCGACCCGCTGATATCCGATGAATGTGTGTGTCATGGTTGGTTGTCCATGTTTTCTTCAATGTCCAGGTGTAGAAACACAGCTGCTTCAATAGGATTATCCCATAGCGCAGTAGGTGTTAGGCGTGGGAGCTGCAGGACAGCTAAAGATGTGCTCAACATCGTGTGGAGTGAGGCCACAGGCTGGACAGGAGTTCTGTATTTCGTTATCAATGCGGGATAGGTACGAGTTCAGACATGAGCACCAGCCAGAACGAAGTTGAGCGAGTGTAGTCCTGGTTGCTCTAGGAAGTCGAAGTTCGTCTGAAGATATAGCAGGTGGTTGCGCATTTAGTACCCTGTTTGGTGTCATGTCCGCGATTGAGGATAGCACTTCTTCACTATGCAGTGTTGTGATGGCCGATCTGTAGCTGGTGTTATCGAAGGGGACTCTGTTAAACCTTTGGATCTCCCGCTCGCGATCCCTCATATTACGTCTTACATGACGTGGCGGTGGGCTTCTATCCATAAGGTTAGAGTTAGGATGGTCACTCCGATAACAGCCAACCAGATACTGCTTCGTTAGAAGTGTTGTGGCTTCTTAGGGGCATCATTCTGGTTTCCTGGTGAAGGTGGTCCTGCGACGACATCAGTAGGCAGCCTGTGACAGTTCTGAGAGCTGCATTTTGGCAGGTCTGGATGTTCCTCCACTGAGTGTCACATAAGTTTTCCGACCAGATGGGAGCCGCATAATTGGCCACAGATCTCCCGATAGACTTGTAGGTCGTTAGTAGGGTCTCCTTGTCTTTCCCCCAGGAACTGCCAGCAAGAGCTTTGAAGACTTTGTTCCTGCCTCTCATCTTGTCACAAATGGTTGACGCATGGGCTGAGAAGGTAGCCATGCTGTCAAGGGTGACACCGAGGATTTTAGGGTGGTTAATGGTGGGGATAGTTTGACCGTCTACTACAATATCCAGTTGTTGTCTCACTTCTTTGGTCCATATGGTAAACAGTGTAGCGGTAGACTTCGGCGCAGACAGAGTGAGATTTTTCCTGACGAAGAAGATGTTAAGTTCGTCAAGATACCCATTTATCTGTTCGTACATTTGAGTGATATCGTTGCCGGTTGCTAAAATCGTGCAGTCATCAGCATAACTGACAATTTCGAGTCCGTCAGGTGGCGTAGGGAGTCCTGACATGTAAAAGTTAAACAGGGTGGGAGATAAGACTCCTCCTTGGGGAACACCCTGTTTAATTCGTCTTAGTTTAGATTTCCCGGATCTAAATTCTGTGTAGGACTGCCTGCCGGCAAGATAGGTGGCGATCCACTTTACAATATGCGACGGAAGCGATGTACCGCATATGTCTGACAGCAGAAACGAGTGGCTGACAGTGTCAAATGCCTTTGACAAGTCTAATGCCACTAGAATCGTTCGTTGACAAGGACGTGCTTGGTTGAGGCCATTGAGTATTTTCGATGTAATGACATCCAAAGCCGTCGTGGTGCTGTGCATCCTTCTAAAGCCATGTTGGTGGTTGGCCATCTGAGTATAAGTCGCAATTATAGGGTGGAGCAGCGCTTCTAAGGTCTTGGCTACAGGAGACAAAAGTGTGATGGGACGGTATGATTCGCCCAGTGTTGGTTTTTTTCCCGGTTTTAGAATAGGGATCACTCTTCCTTTCTTCCAATATTCGGGGATGATAGACGATGAGTTGGAGAGATTGATCGTGGCCGTTATGTATTCAATTGCTCTTGTGTCAAGATGTTTGAGCATGACCATCGATATACCGTCTGGTCCAAGGGCTTTGGAACTCTTCGCTCTTTTTATTGCTGCTTCAACTTTCTGAGATGTAAATTGAAGTTGCTGGTCAGCTGGGCGGTTACGAATGCTCCTAGTATTAATGCACTTAAGTCAATCAGGAGGCGGATGTTCGATAAACTGTTTGTTAAAGTTGTTGGCGCATTTTGTTGGGTCGTTAACCGTAGTGTTGCCAAATTGGATAGCAACACGCCCTTTGTGTTTTGTGAAAAGATTTGACAACACTTGCGTGGTGAGAATTATTATTCCTGTTCACAGTCGCGCTTAGAGTTGCCGGGAATTTCATTTCAAAAACATGAAAACAATGGATGAGACAATTGACGATATAGTTGTTTCAAATGGCTCATTTGTATTATTTGCTGTTATTCAATGCTGTGTTGAACCATATCTAACTAGAGAAATCGATGTGCCCCCATTGAGAACTACAATATTTTTTGCCAACATTTTTACTGTGAAACCAAGATAAGAATCTTAAATTAATCAAATCAATTCACGTACCTCGAAATAGATACAAATTCAACACTCTCGTTATTGTTACTCATTCCAATAAAAAATAAAAACACTACCCTTATGCCTATGCGATAACTCTATACAATCGCCTTATTCGTAATCATATAAATAAATAAATAACTGGCACAACATTCCAATCTGGACAATGACCTCGAGATGAGTTGGGTTCATCTCATTCTTCTAGCTTGTAACGGTGTGTTTTGTGCAGATGTGTGTGATCAACAACACGCCCAACCGAGTTATTTCCACCATAAATGGGTACTCATTTAACACCTGTTGTCGGACTATGAGTTTTTATCTAAAACTAGTGGATTCAGTAGGAATCGAACCGGGGCCCAGTGCACAGAAGGCGAACGGGCTAACCGTTGCGCCATCCGGACAATTCGTAATCATAAGCATTGCATTCATTCATGATTATGTCACCCGGTATAGTAAACAAAACAAAGACCAATATAAAAAAAGCAACCACAAATTAATGCATCGAAATGTCATCGTACTCGTATATACACAAATATGTATGCAACATAGTGTACACGGGGCAATGTGAATATAATGTAATGCTTCGTTTACACGTGAACGCTGATCAAAACACTTTGTGTTGGTTTTCGTTTTGAGCGCTGTCCACCAGACCACACCTCCGTATGTTAGAATGGGTCTTACGACGGCTGTGGATACCCAGTAGATGATAGTCGATTTCAGACCCCACCTTTTATCCAGCAAACTTTTGCAGGTGTAGAAGATAATGTTGGCCTTCCCGATTCGTTCTTCAACGTTACGACCCCAGTTACGTCTACTATCTGGGATCATCCCTAAGTACTTTGTATGGGCTGTAAAAGTTAACTGGGTGTCACCCATCCTTGGCAAGTTAAATTCCTGAATTTTGGTTCTCCTTGTGAAGAGGTAAGTTTTTTGAGGATTTGCAGTCAATCCTCATCTGCTTATAAGGACGTGTTTACCATTTCTGTCGACAGTCTCTCTGCGTTTCTGCGGCAGCCGGTTCTTTGTACCGGAATGACCCGTTTTTCGACGGCCAAGAGCTGCCAAACCCCCTCGATGCAAGAAGAACTGCAGTATTTGAGGCATCGGTACCACAACAAGAACCACCTCTCTTCATACGTTTAAAGTTCTCGAAGAGCACCTGTATGACGCTAGAGCCAGAATGGCCAGCCTACTGTCGACGCAAATCGTCGTCAAGCTCGTTGAAGTCCCTTCAATTCAACCCATGGAATTCTGAATATAGGAATAAGGTAGCATAGTTCAGCAGTCTATACCACTGGCTCGAGCCCAGATCCGCCGAGTAGACGCCCGAGCCTACTCCAGTATCCGTCTTTGTACCATCCGTACAAATCAGGGCGCCACCGTTATTGATGGCTTCTCTGCTCTCCCAGTCTCTCCTTGTAGGAACTTCACTTCGAAGTTTCTTTCGAGGTATGTTTGGATCCGTATCTTCAAGATCAAGGCTGTATTGTCTCATATATGTTGTCAGAATACAAGAGTTGCGCCTTCTTGATTTGAATCCTGCCACATGCCAGAACTTTTAGCGCATACTGCGGCTAAGCATGCGCTTCTACAGATGAACCGGTCCAATGACATAAGCCCCAGGATGATCCAGCCCAGCCGTTGGGGTGGTTCTCAGGGCGCCCGTCATACTTATGCAGATCAATCTCTGCAACCTAGATAGTTCCTTGGAATTAGATTTATTCTCGGTGGATTTCCACCATACGACCGCTCCATACACAAGTATAGGTCTGCATAGGGTCCGACAAGGCATATGCCACCACCTCAAAGCCGCTGGTTCTTAACCTTCCTAGCATTTCCTTAACCGTCAGGATCCACAAGATATTGTAATATCCCCCCTTGCGGTGTTCCTGTGCTTGTCTTCTCTTTTTTTGATCCCAAAAAGGGGAACTCGGATTTCCTGTTCCTGAGCAAATCCGACGCCCAAGTCGTCAGGATTCAGTCAACCCCGTGTCGAGGCATAGCATTAATAAATGGTCGGAATTCAGTGTGTTTGTTGGTTACATGCCTACGGATTCGTCTTCATCCCCGGTGTTAGGGGATAGAAAGTTAGCTGCCTCTATTGGGTTCTCCCACAGCGATCTAGGAGTCAGTTGCGTGGGTGCAGCTGGGCAGTGAAAGATTTGGTTTACGTCGTGAGCGGGTCCATTACATACAGGACAGATGTTTGAGACGTCCTGGTCGATGCGGGATAGGTAGGAGTTCAGTCGTGAACACCAGCCTGACCGAAGTTGGGCGCGTGTCATTCTCGTAGCTCTCGGAAGTCTTTCCTCTTCCGGAGATATCGTTGGTGTTATGGACGAGGGAACTGGATTCAGACCTAAACCTGCGATTGACAGATTAACCTCCTCCCGATGTATCGCTGCGATGACCAACCTGTTTGCGCCACTATCAAAGAGTACCCTTTGGTACCTCTGGACATCCCTTTATGGGTCCCTCAAGTCGCGCCTGACATGTCTGGGCGGCAGCGTCTTGTCCATGAGGTTGAAGTTTGGGTATCACTTCGGTAGCAACCCACCAGATATTGCTTGGCAAGAAGCTGATTGTGGTCCCTTAAAGGCATCATCCTGGTTTCCTGATGTACATACCTAGTCTAGCCATAAATATTGTTACAAGGTTTGGCAACCCTGCAGAAAGGAACCGTTATATTGCATTTCTTAAAAATTGAGCTAATCGCTATAGTACGCTTGTGCTTGATGCATTTGTCATCATTTAAGTTTAATTTTTAGTGTAGTGAACATGGATTGGGGTGACAAAGAAAATAGAATTGCTGCGATTGCACTTCATAAAGTAGGAATGCAACCAAGTGATATTTTTAAGACTCTGCATACCCTTGGTATAAGCCGAATGTTTGTATATCGGGCTATTGAAAGATTTAATGATACGTCTGGAGTAAGTGACCGTGAAAGAAGTGGCCGTCCGCGAACTACTCGAACACCTCAAGCGGTTAAAGCCGTGCGCGAGAGAATTCGCCGTAATCCTCTTCGGAAACAAAAAATTTTATCGCGTGAGATGAAAATACCCCAGAGAACAATTTCACGTATCATCAAAAGTGACTTGGGGTTGGGTGCTTATCGTAGATCTACCGGGCATTTACTAACAGATTCGTTAAAAAAAAATAGAGTGGAAAAATCAAAACGATTACTTTGCCGGTACGCAAACCAAGAACATCGTAAAATTTTGTTTACGGACGAAAAAATTTTTAATGTCGAAGAAACATTTAATAAACAAAACGATAGGGTTTATGCTCGCAGTGCCAGAGAAGCTTCTCAAGTTGCCCAAAAGGTTCAAAGAGGTCATCATCCAGCCTCAGTAATGGTTTGGTGGGGTGTTAGCTACAACGGGGTAACAAAGTTGCATTTTTGTGAGAAGGGCGTCAAAACGTCTGCCAAAATTTATCAAGAAAGTGTCCTTGAAAGTGTAGTGAAACCTCTCAACACGTCATTAATCAAAAATCAGCCTTGGAGTTTCCAGCAAGATTCTGCACCAGGTCATAAGGCGAAGTCAACTCAAAAATGGCTTGAAGAAAATGTTCCAGATTTTATTAAAGCTGAAGATTGGCCTTCCTCTAGCCCAGACCTGAATCCGCTGGTTTACGAATTATGGTCTGTCTTAGAGCAAATGACGTGCTCTAAAAGACATTCTAATATCGAATCCTTAAAGAAGTCTCTTACACATGCAGTCGCCAACTTTCCGATTGAAGTCGTGCGTGCTTCCATAGATAAGTGGCCAGCTCGATTAAAGGCTTGTGTAAAGGCAAAAGGCAATCACTTCGAATAACTTGTTGCAATTTCCGTTGTTGACAATGCATTTAATAAATAAACAATGGTTTCTTAACATATAACACCTCTTTTATTGAACAGTGCTTCAAAAAGTTTGTAACAGTATTTATGGCTAGACTAGGTAGATGGTCCTGGGGTGACATCAGGAGACAGCCAGTAACAGTACGGAGAGCGGTATTCTGGCACGTTTGAATCTTTTTCCACTGTGTGTCACAGAGATTCTGCGACCACACAGGAGCCGCATAGTTGGCCACTGATCTTCCGACTGCTTTATACGTGACCAGTAGAGTTTCCTTATCCTTGCCCCAGGTACTACCGGCCAGTGCTTTGGGGATCTTATTCCTACTACGCATCCTGTCGCACACGGTTGAGGCATGAAGTAATGATATGGCCATGCTGTCCAGCGTGACTCCTAGGATTTTAGGATGGTTTATAGTAGGAATAGGATGATTCCCGATCGAGATCTCAAGCTGCATCTTGACCTCCTTCGTCCAGGTGGTAAATAGGGTTGCCGAAGATTTAGGCGCTGAGACGGTAAGGTTCTTGCTTATGAAGAACGAGTTAAGTTCTTCAAGATAACCGTTGATGTTTTCGCACATATCCGCTATTTTGTTCCCTGTTGCCAGAATGGAGCAGTCATCAGCGTAGGAGATAATGTCGATCCCTTCAGGTGGTGTTGGAAGTCCTGATAGGTATAGATTAAAGAAAGCAGGAGATAGAACTCCTCCTTGAGGTACACCTTGTTTAATCTTCCTAAGCTTTGATTTGCTGCTCCTGAATTATGTATAGGATTGCCTGCCAGCAAGATAATTGGCAATCCATTTCACTACTTGCGTCGGAAGCGATGAACAGTTGATGTCAGACAAAAGCGCTGAATGGTTGGCAGTGTCAAAGGCCGGGTGGTTGTTGTTGTAGCAATGGTCACAAGTTCGTTGTGTGAGTGTGTTACATGTTGTGTTGTTCTTCGTCTTCCTCGGTGTTTAGTGACAGGAAGATAGCTGTCTCTACGGGGTTCTCCCACAGCGACCTGGGGGTCAGATGTGTGGGTGCAGCTGGGCACTTGAAAATGTGGTCCACATCGTGAGATGTACCATTGCAGGCGGGGCATGTGTTCGTGACATCCCGGTCGACGTTCCTGCGGCAGCCGGTTCTACGCACCGGAGTGACCCGTTTTTACAACGGCCAAGAGCTGCCAAACCCCTTCAATGCAAGAAGGATGTGTGTCGAAGGCCTGGTCATCTACACCTCTTTATTGACAGCTCCGGGTGATTTCACGACTAGGCTCTTATGGCGTTGAGGTATCACAACGGACCTATTGGCGGTCTATGTGTGCTGTGTTCTACACAGCAGCCTTTTTAACCTAACCTATGTACTCCAAGTATATGATGACAAGATACATGATCACTCATGACCTGCGACATGGGCTTCATCGACGAATTCATAAAGCGTAGTTAATGAAATACTTAATGAGTATTATTGACGAATTCATCAAGTCATAGGTAATGAAATACTTGATGAAGGTCATCGACAAATTCATCAGGCCGTCATCACAATGAGCGATTGTTAGCAGGGCGGGTGCTTTTTAAATTATTAGTGGAGCCCGGCTCCGAACAAATTTGATGATGTACAAAGTTAACTGCAAGTAGCAGCCTTTGCAAGAATTGATCTGCTTATTCTCCACATTAACGTAAATCGAGCAAGAAAGCTTAAATCGGATAATGACGATGCAACCAAACACACGATAAATTATCTTTTTCACAATCAATCTGGCTGTATGACATCGTCTTTCCAGAATTTGGGGATGAGCTAAGCTCCGTCGGTTTTTTTGACCGCCTGACTGACGTCACCCACAACTCCAACCGAATCCATTCAGTCCCAGTTTACTTTGCGCTATGGATAAGAAAGAACTCACGCCGCCGCAAGCTAATTAACAGAAAAAATTAACAGAAAATAAAATTCTTTCACAAACAAATTCGAATGCCTGAGCCTCATCCGACACACTTTTGCGTGCAACTTTCGTGTCCAGTTCACACCAAGTCATCGGTTTCTTTGTTTTCATGACACAAAATTCTATTTCGGGGTGCGTTTCAGCAGCATTTTCCGTGACGACCGATCAAGGTCCCGAATTTGTCACCCCCAACTGAAAAACTGCTGCTGAGCCCCACGTGAATTCATGCCCCGGTGCATGCCAGTGGTATCGGTATCGGGGCACCGATACGACGACGGCGACGATATTGTGTGTCGCACGTTCGTTGCTCTCACTCGTCGTAAAATGACTTTGCATTTGCCCGACTTGAGATTATAGGCTGGGTGGCTGGCCCCGGAAAAACGTGGAGGGACCGTGACACGCCGAATGATGATTACGCCCCGTGTAGGCCCCCACAGAACACGACCGCACACTCTGTTCAAACAATACATACAATTCCGCCATCGAGCGATTCAGGCCGATCGGCCTCTTCCCATTCGTCACCGCCTGCCAATAAAATTATCGAACGATTCAAGGTGAGATACCGAGTTTTGCGAGCTTTACGAGTTTTGTGTGCTGCTGCTGAAGCAATTTTCGCTCTGAATAATTGGCGCGGTGATAGCGACTGGGGCGCCGCATGCCCGGTGCACAAATGTCATTGTAGCAACTCGGCCCGCATTGGATTTTTTCCCGAGGGGAGAATGTAGTTAACCTCTTTTTAGAATATCACAGCTGACTACTTACTTTACTCGATACTTCCTGCGTCGCCCCAGAACATGAATTGCTGCTCGAATTGCCACCATCGAACACACTAGCGGTCGATGTCATGTTGAAATCCACCGTTGCGTCTACTGCTGTTGATTTCTGCTGCTGCTGTTGACTGGTTTCGTTGGCATTATGTTTCGCTGAGGTTGCGGCCGACGAGGACTTGTCCGGAGCCTTGGGTTGTCCCTGTTCAGGCGATGGTGCCATACCACCACGCCCGCCGCCCCCCGACCAGGAGGTGGAAGACGACGTTGTCGTCGATGGCGACGTACTGTTCTTCTTGCCCGGCTGGAGGTCGTCTGCTGTTCCCTCTATTATCACTCAACCGCACCACTTCTCAAGATAACTGGGACCCAGTAGGTAAGGCGCGGCACAGCCGCTTCCTGTCCTTTCTGTCTTAAATTTCCACCGGGGTCCAGAACTATCCCGACATGTGTCAAACGGCACATACACGGGGCATAACTTCACGAGTCCCGGATTTCACTTGAGCTGTTGCGGTCCCTGGAAAGGTGTTTCCACGGCCATGGGACCACGGCCGTCGTTGTAGTATCGGCCGGACAAATTGAAAGAGATCGCCGGTGAAAAACACACACTCGACGCACGGCACAATTCGAGGCAAATTTTCTCGCGAAAACTCGCTATTGCCGTCGTCTGTGACGACGACGAAAATGCAAAAATTGTGGACTGAAAGTCTCGAGAAAAAAAAAATGAAAAAAGCAGGAACGATGACGACAGATGAGAAAAATAAAAAGAACCGTACACACGAAGACGGGAAAGACGGGAGCGCGGGTGGAGCGACGACGGAAGGACGGAAATTGAGAACTTGTGTGCCTCGACCGCTGCAGCAACAACGGAATCACTTGACGGGACTTTTGTCTCGTCGTTAACTTCCACCACAAATGTCACAAATAGGCACGTTCACGCACGGCGCTCGGCAGTCACTGGCCTGCGGTCAGACGTTCACGGGAATATTGCACTGAAATCAAACTGCGGCCACACGGGAAAAATTTCGAGATCCAACTTTTATTCTTTTTGTCAGAAAATTTTCACGTCAGTCGTCAATTCGCCCGAACGAGAGAGCGAATCTACGGAATTGCCAGATCCAAGGACCATCGAATGTCAGAATTTATGTCAAAAAACACCACTTGGGAAATTCTGATGTCGGTCACTCTCCAGACGAAAGGGAAATTTCAAACTGCGTACCGAGTCCGAGAATATTTGGGCGAATCGAGAACCCTGCAGAGTCGCACTGTATGGAATTAATATATTACCGACCACTTCTTTCAGTTCTGAATAAATTACACCACTCAAATCTCTTCCACTGCCGCCATCTTCCAGAATTCACTTTGCAACGACATGACAATCGGCCGTACTGTGGGCTCGTATCGGTTCGTTTCATGCACCGATGATCACCCGACGTCGTCCATGGCCACAGGCGATTTTTCCTCGCAACTTTTTTTTTTTTTTTGCTTCTTCGAACACAAAAATATACGAAGAAAAAGACACACGTCACTCGCGTGGCAGACGGAGAATTTTCATGAAACGCCAACGTATGTCCGCCGCACTCATTTGTCTACGTACAATCGATTTTTTATCACAAAATCACGAGCGCCCGTTCAACGAAACGAAAACATCACCGTCGTCGCGGCAGCAGGGACCCACACGGTGTGCCGTTCGCCCCAAAGTCGCGGCGTTACCGTTGCACGTTCGGTTTATAGAATGGAGCTCGCCGCGCAGATGGTCGCGCGATCACAAAACTAATTCGCACTTAGACGCTCCCGAACTAAAGGAGTCGCAGTTTCGTCTTTTCCGCGTAGTTCAATGGGAAAGGTGTCAGTGAATTGAAAGTTTTTCGCAAAACACTCGTCACACGCAAGAATAGTTCGCTCGCTCCTCACAAATGCGACGAAGTGGGAAAACAAGAGCGAGGGTACATGACGACGGCGACATGGCGAAACAACGACGAAAAGAGATAGAGCTATATGAAGGTGAAGAGCGTGCAGTGGATAGTTGTCCTTGTTGTAGAGCAGGGACAAACACCAAAGCGAACAGGTGTACAAAAACGTAACAGCATTCGGTACAGTATCTACGGAAAGTTTGAAATCATCTCTTCACCAACTACCTATCAAAATTGATGTTTTTGTTTCTCCAAGGGTTAACGGTTAAGTTCATGGCCGTCGAGAAGAGGGGAGAACGCACCGAGCCCGTGGTTTTAAAGGAGCCGGGAAACTTGACCAAAAAGTAAAAAATCAATCAGTTTTGTAAAAAAAAAGATCCGAGCCAAACGTTTCTTATAGCCGCCATACATTATCCGATCCGTCGTCCGATCGATCGGCCGATGGATCGCCACAAAATATCTGCCGATCTCCACTGCACACACACTGAGCGATTTTCGTGCGATGCGATAACGGATGACAATTCAAAAAATAGGTTATGATTCACTCCCAATCCAACCTAGATTCATTTTTGTTAACTATTTGGATGTGTGTGGTATTTTCGTATACCACATATTTGATATTTCAATTGCAGTGCCATTTAAATCATAAGAATCCTTGAAATTTCATAATTTAATAATTTGGTAATTTGACATTCACTTGCGATAATCACATACACTATCCAATCGATCGTCACCGATCGATCGCACGAAAATCGCACAAAAATATCGGCAGATCAAAATTGATCGGCCGATCGGTGCGATTTCCACATACACAGGCCGATCCATCGACCGATATCGATTTCGGGCGACGGATCGGCCGATCGATCGGTGTGTGTATGGCACGTTTAAGGCGGCTATGACACTATAAAAGTTATTTTACAAATATCTTTTATAAAAGACATTTTCAAACAACTTTTCTAGCGTAATAGCCACCTAACAAAAGATCTGCGACATGGACGTTTCTTGTTTCAAGTACTTTTCTTACAAGCTTGCACCCCTTCCCCTTTAGGCGGCTAATATCATTCATAAAAGTTCTTTTAAAATATCGTTCGTCAAAGATGTTTGTAAAAGAACTTTTATAGTGTAATAGCCGCCTTAGGAATGGAAGAAGAATAATTCTTCTGAACATTTACAAAAACCGACAGTTATAGAGGAGCGCGTAACATTTCGACACTACATGGTTTTATATAATAATTTGCAATTTCCTACTTTCTACTTTAAATGTTACATTTGTCCCGCTGCAGGTATGAGGTTCAGATCTAGATGCGGCGATAGGATAATTGGCATAGCTACATTATACAAATTACCCAGCTCACAGCTCACCTACTTAGCTGATGAAGTCCTGATGAGTTCATCAAATACTTTCACGAAATATTTCATCAGATACGGCTTGATAAATTCGTTAATGATACTTTTGTTGCACGTCGTGAGTGGTCATGTACGAATATATACAGTACAAGCTGGAAAATTTGAGCACAAAAAGTTTTGACCTGTTCAAATTTTCAAAAAATTGAAAAAAATTGAAAAATTGAAATTGAAAAAAAAATCTGCTCATCAGCGCAGCGAGCGTTCTAGGGCGGTATACTGAGGGTTGCAACCCCTTAAGCTCGCTCCGCGACCTGAGCCCACGCAAGAGGAGTGAGGAATCCACTCAAATTAAAACCCACTATTGGTCAAAGACGCGAACCACTATGCTTCGCCCGGTCAAGTAGGAATGTTCCACCTGAACTTAACACGGCTGCATAATAAGTTTCACAATGCATTAACAAGGACAAAATGAAAATAATACTGAAATCAAGAAAAAGGACGCCAGCACAGCTGAGCATCAACATCGGTGACCCCATCATCGAATTCGCAGAAGAGTTCACATAGCTGAGTAGCAAGTGACCTGTCAAAAGAACACCAGCGAAACCGACAAAATCAAGCGACAGATACAGCTAGCAAAATCGGAGTGCACAGAAATACGAAGCCCCACATAGACAAAACCATCATACGACCTTGTGCTATGGTAAAGCTGCGAAACCTGAACCCTAATTCAAGCCTCCGAAAACATGCTAAACACATTTGAATAAAAGATCCTTCGGCGAATATACGGACTGCAACCTGTATTACCATGATCTGTATAAACTGTACTCGCTCGTTTACATTTGCCAGTGCACCGGCATGCCTGTAGACTTGTCGACAATTGCCTTGCGTGTAGCTGCTTGCATGACGTTTGCCAGTAGGTGCGTTTACACACACAATTCGACTTGCAAGTTAGCTGGGATTTTTTCTTGAGTGTCAATTTGATTATCACGTATTTACCATTGCGACATTCAGTTGCAGGCAACGTTGATCTTTGATCGTTTTTTGGCGTACCAATGACAGCAAACATATGTTCGCAATTCTACTGGAATGCCTGTAGGAAATCAATTGGCCCGGGAGGCCAGCTACTTGCAAGGCGCCGTGCGGGTTTACTGGCCTGGCAGTTGACAGGCACGGGTGTTTACACATACGCAAATGACAGGTTGCAAGTTGCTTGCAAGGCACTTGCAATGCCTGTAAAATGTATGTACTTGCACGGTCTACTGGCAAGTGTAAACGCTACTTACGATACGAGCTGCAAGTTTCAAGAATCGTCAAACCGTAAACTTCAATCAACAGGGCAAGGGCATATACATATGTACATCGAATGGACGCCAGCCGTACGCCTAAACGAATATTGAAATCACACATCAGCGAACAACCGCTGAGATTCCGAAATTGGAAGACGCTCGGTCACTTGACCGAGTTAATTAGTGGACAACGATCCAGACTGCCAAGGCGCGATATCTGGCTATAGCGCCATAATGATGATGAAGATAATAAGCTTGAAGATGCCAAGTACAAGATTCTTGGGTCGGTTTACAACATGAGTTCCACTCTTGAAAATAAATCCTTTTAATGAAAATGTTATATACATAGGTATTTACTGAACTTTTAGCCATGATAAATTTTCCATTTTCGGTAGAAAAACTCACCTTGTTTTATACCTCAAATTACAATTTCAATTAAGCACGTATAAATTCCAGTACGTTCATAGAATCACTGGAAACATAACATTCCTAAACAGTCTTCTTATACCGGTCCCAGAATCCGCACAAAAACACTATATTGTCCGAGACAAACACTTGGAGTAGGAATAGTCAACATTTAAATCATAATCGAACGTTTCTAGATACCAATCTACATAAAAAAAAGAAGTATGCAATTATGTTAAACAATTTCGGAAAATTTGATTTCAATTGACGTAAAACCACCTTTCTTCATAGAAATGGTTCTCCGCGTCGCATAACGGTGAATTATCATTTTTGCTTTTTGTTGGTATATGTCGCAGAATCCAGTTGACGCATCAAGAAGGATTAGTAACTCAAGTCACAAACCCTGTGAAACAGCAACAACAACGAAAATGCACAAATTACCTGCACCTTATTGATGTAATTCATTTTGAATACCTTTAAAAAACCTGTTTCAAATTTACCGCTCATTCTAGTACATTTGCTTATTCCAATCGGCACACCAACGCACCAACTGTCATCGGAATAACTCAAGTGACAAGTGGAACTAATTTCGCGCATGACACCCCCCTCTCCGCCTGGATATACACAACGCAGTATTTTATCGATGTTTTCGCCATTCGGCTAACTTGTTTGGCTGCTATCGTTGCGAAAGTTCTAACCCGCAGATAAGACACAGTTTCCTTCCTTGCATTCAAATCCAAATTGAAGATCGCGCGTTTCGATCCTGGTATAAAAACACGCAAAAATGTCACAACCAGCTGAGAATATTTTCCTTTTCGTTCCTAATCTAATTGGTGAGTGTGTGGTATCCTTGTTTCTGGGTTCCAATCAGCGGACCATGTCATTCCTGTGGCAAGACGGAAAATCGTTCCCGGTGCCTAATTGAATTACGTGTGTCTGTTTTTGCGCCGTGTTCCCGTGCAGAAGGTCAAAGCCGGGGACGGGTAACAGGAGGTGGTGCTAAGTACATACTTGTTTTCTAATTACGTTCTTGTTCCAGGCTATGCCCGCATTATCCTGGCAATCATCTCGTTTTGGTTCATGAGTACAAACTACGTGATTTCGGGATGGTGTTATATAATAAGCGTCACGCTGGACTCCATGGATGGATACGCGGCGCGGTCGTTCCAGCAAAGTAAGTAGCCAGTACGCACAGATCCTTTCGGAGCTTTTTTTTGAGCATGAGCAATGGACAGACGTGGGCCCCATATGCGAATCAATCAACACACAAGTCCGGCAGATTGGTCATTTCGAATATTTGCCGGCATATTGCTTATTAGCAGCATATTTTCGCGTTTAATCACGCACCTCAATTGCTTCGTGGGTCCGTGAGGTAGAGAGCGAGTATCTGCACATCAATTGATGGAACAATCTAAAAATAATCGGCTGTTGATTTGCAACTTGCCTGCTATCTAATTGAATTAAAGTGAGCATGGTGCCACCATATGTGGAAGCGTCGTGCGATGAATGCAATGCAAGTGGTTGTATGATTGGCATGCATTGATGGTTTTATTGGATGTTGGATCTACACGACACGTCAAGATAATCTTATCGCGATTTTTACGCTATTTCGATAAGAATGCGTAGGTGACTATCGCAGGGCTGAGGAGCTTTTGGAAATTGGTCAATACATCAGAGCGGGATTTGATTATCGATTATATTGAAATATAGCAAGCAGTCATGAGATTAGTAGGTATGGAAATGCATAATTGCATATAAAATAATAAAAAAACGTCATATCTCGGTAACACTTGATTATTGACTGATGGATATGTGCTCCATGTTTGTCGCAGGATTTTTATAAGAACCATGGCTTTTCGTAGAAGGTGAGTAAATGGCCAGGAGATGTATGCTAGCAACATGCATCATCCGAAATCTTTTTCATGCTAACGAAACTTCAAATAGGTCTCTTAAGAGTAATTGATGCGTTATGCTCCACAAGGGGAGCTCGCGTTGCGTATGCGAAATCATTTCAATTAAAAACTCACTATTTACCCCAGACGCGAACCACTATCCGTCGCCCTACTACTACTCAATTGCTCTAACCCCTTGCCCTTGTGGGGCGTAGCGCGTCAACTGTTCCATGTGGCCCATACGTTTCGTTGTTATAAACTAGTTTCGGAGAATACAGTTGCCAGCATGCACCTCCTGCTCCCCCATTTAGCCGCCTATCTGCGACAAGTCGGGAGATGCTGTGGCTTATTATTACGCCCTGCATAACAGGGGGTGGGCAACACAAACTTCCATGGCAACGAACGTCGTCGTGGACGGGATTCGAACCCGAAACGCCGGTAGTCATGAGACTGATGCCTCTACGCACTGAGCTACCGGTCAGCCCGGCAATGTTGCGGCATTTTAAGTCATTTAGTGGCGATGAAATCAAATAGGGATATCTAGCCAAGATGGATATCACATGACTGGGGGTGTTGAGGCGAATGCACTAGACAACTTTTGAAGGTATTGTGAGTCGTTTGGTGAGGAAAAAGGCCATTCTCGGCAGTGAAGTGATATCTAGGCAAGATGGATATCATATGACTGGGGTGGTGCCGCAATAGAGCGCTTCAGCACAGAAAACTCTAACAACGTGTACAATATCGTCAATAATGATGAGTCGTGGATTAACTCTTATGAACCCGAAAATAAACGCCAGTCGTCTGTTTGGATGTTCCAAAATGAAGAAAAGCTGAAAAAAGTCATGCGTTCTCGAAGTGTCTCCAAAAAGATGGTCGCGACATTTGTCTCAAAAGCAGGTCGTGTAGCAACAATATTCCTCTGCAAGATCAAAGAACAGTCACTGCCGATCGGTATACAACCATTTGTTTGCCAGAAGTCATCGCTGAGCTTCGAAAAACCAATCCCGAACGACGAATCATCCTCCACCAAGGCAATGCAAGTTCGCACACAGCTCACAAGATAATTGAGTTTTTAAAGCAACAAAACGTCGAATTGTTAAACCATCCTCCGTACAGTCTCGACCTAAGCTCAAACGATTTCTTTACCTTTTCGAAAATTAAACACAGACTACGGTGTCAAAGGTTTTATTCACCAGAAAAAGCAGTTAACGCCTTCAAAAACGCAATTTTGACTGTACCAACAAACGAGTGGAATGACTGCTTCCAGAGTTGGTTCGAGCGCATGCAGAAGTGCATTAATCTTCTTGGAAAATACTTCGAAAAACATAAAGTCTTTAAAAACTATATACTGAATTAAAACAGTATATAGTTTTTAAAGACTTTATGCCCTATATGCAAAACTTAAAAGACAACCTACGTAATATGGATTCATTTGGGCGAAAAAGACAGTCGCCAGGACACAACACTGCTCTGCGAATTATCCCCCAAAATCACTACAGAAGCCCCATTTTGGGGGAGGCAAAAGCGCGGGTTGAACTTGCGAGCTCGTTCTAGAATTATTGTTATATTTTTTTTGGTATAGCCGGGTTCGGCTGATATTCTGTGTTCGATAATAAAGCGCACTTCGGTTAAAACTCACACGATTTATTTAAACAAACGAATTATCACAAACATTTCCGCTATAACCGAACCAAAGATTAGACATTACAGAGATACCGCACTTCATACAAATTAACGCAGTGCCTAGTAGTTGCATATGTGTTGGTTCGCATAGTGCGTATACAAAGGATTAAAACCAACTAAACAAGCATGTTACTCATACAATGAAACGTAAGTTGTCATAACTGAAGAGTTGCCGTCTGTATCTTTATAAAGGCGATTTCCGTTTGAATTATTGGCACCGCGAGGTTTATTCTCCTGCGTTAATTTGCATGAACTGCAATGTCTTTGTAGTGTCTAACCTTTGACCGCACCACGAATACACGATCAGTTGCTAACGATCAAATCACGACGACTTCCGTTTTGACGCTAACTCACGACTCGACCCAAGACCCGCCATAGATTGTGCGATCCATTGTCAGATCAATCTGACGATGGATCGCCACAAAATATCTGACGATCAAAATTATATGGAACTGTCAAGAAAAAATCGTCAACGATAGTCACACTGTGCGATCGATCTGACGATCACAAACAATATATCGTCAGATCGATCTGACGACGGATTTCATCGTATATGGGGGCTACAACGCTCGCTTACTGACTGATTGGCCGTATGACCTCCTGCCATGGCTTTTATAGTTGTGATCCCTGCTCTGGAACTATCTAGATGGTTCAGGTCTCGGTTTATTCGGTGATTGGGAATCTGAAGTCCAAATGGCAAAAAACCAAATGGAGGATCCAGAATGGCAACACTTTTTTTTTAAAACACGACCAATCTTTCTGGAAAATTCTGGTAGTAGGTCGATCGGATCGGCGATTGCGAATCTGAAGTCAGAATTGCAAATAATCAAAAAATAAAGGAGTTTCTGAGCGGCAACCCTTTTATTCTCGAAAACGCGGCCAATCTTGCTGGGAAAAAGCTGATAGGAGGTTTTTTGGGTCGCTGATTGCGAATTTGAAGTTCAAAAGAAAACAAATAGGGGATCCAGAATGGCGCCCCTTTTTTTACAAACACGACCAATCTTGCTGGAAAAATTTGGTAGTAGGTCGACTGGGTCGCTGATTGCGAATCTGAAGTCAGAATTGCAAATAATCAAAAAATAAAGGAGTTTCTGAGCGGCAACCCTTTTATTCTCGAAAACGCGGCCAATCTTGCTGGGAAAAAGCTGATAGGAGGTTTTCTGGGTCGCTGATTGCGAATTTGAAGTCCAAATGGCAAAAAAACAAATGAGAGATTCAGAATGGCAACACTTTTTTATAAACACGGCCAATCTTGCTGGAAAAAAACTGGTAGGGAGTCGATTGGGTCGCTGATAGCGAATCTGAAGTCAGAATTGCAAAAATAAAAAAAATAAAGGAGTTTCTGAGCGGCAACCCTTTCTTTTTCCTCAAAAGCACGGCCAATCTTGCTGGAAAAAAACTGGTAGGGGGTTGATTGGGTCGGACTCACAATGCCATTAGTCCAGTACATCCACATCATTACTCGTACCAGTCCTTATGAAACCCATCTGGCCCCACTTCATCGCAAAGAATGTCCTTTTTTTTCTTAATATTGCATCTACCTAAACAATGTATATGCAATCATATTCATGCAAGAAATGTATCCAACTTAGGAGAATTTCCCTTGAATTCATTCGAAAAAGTTATTCGATAGCAAACTGTCGAGCTATCGAAACTATCGGCACTATCGGAATTTTCGTCCGATAGTTATTCGATAGTTTTCTACTAGTTACTATTGTAGTTTTTAAAGCTATCGATAGTTTCTACTAGTTACTAGTTTTCAAGACTATCGATAGTTTTTACTAGTTTTTTAAACTATCGAATAACTAAAAACGTCTTAGTCCCCTTCACTCGAAGAAGAAATCTAAGCTTAAACCCTGTCAGCCTTGGCGGAACGGTACTTCAGTTCTCCACTGAAGCCAAATGCTTAGGCATTTTGTTGGACTGGCGCAATTGGAGCAATCACGTCGAGGCTGTTATCAGCAAGGCCACTCGGATCATGTGGGGTTGCAGGTCTCTGTTTGGTAAAACTTGGGGACTCACCCCGAAAATGATCGAGTGATTTGACGACGATTTGATGGTCGTACGTCCAGTTGTGACTTACGCGGCGCTAGTTTGGTGGCCCAAAACGAATCAGCGTTGCACCATACAGCTTTGTAGTAAGTTAAAGCGCCCCGCATGCCTTGGTATGGCAGGATCCATCCGTAATTGTCCGACATCGGCTATTGAGGCGATTGTTGGACTTACTCCGCTGCATATTTTCATACAAGAGTCTGCGGCTCTGAGCGCTCTTAGAATGCTTCTAACATACGATGGCGATGTGTCCAATCAGGGACACATGAGCATTCTAGAGCGGATCCCTGGCATGCAGATCTGCTCGAGATCTGATTATATGACTCGGGGAAATATGTTTTGGTAGGAAATTCTCGGTCTCCATCCCCACTCGCGGGGAATGGGACAGTGGCATTCTTGGCTCTGTCTCCCGGTACACCATGCGGTTTACCGACGGATCTAAAACGGAGCTGGGTGTTGGTGCTGGAGTCTATGCACCAGACACCAGGATCTCCATTGCTATGGGCGTCTGGCCTAGCGTTTTTCAAGCTGAAATCCATGCCATTGAGGCCTGCGCCAGAGACATTCTGGACAAGAAACTCAAAGGCGCTAACATCGCTATCTGCACTGATAGTCAGGCAGCCATTAAGGCTCTTTCTTCACATAGTTTCTCATCGAAATTAGTGAAAGAGTGTTTTTATACCCTTCAGTGTCTCACAAACATCAATTGGGTTACTTTATGTTGGGTACCTAACTATCAGGGCATCTCTGGTAACGAAGCTGCCGATGAACTTGCTAGACAGGGCTCTTCGGATATATTTTTCGGGCCTAATCCTTACTGTGGTCTGAGTTGGGCTAAAACAAGATCATTAGTGAGGGAGTGGTCTGCCAATGATAGATTGCGTCACTGGGATTGTCTTCCAGGACTGCAGCAGTCCAAAGATCTTATAAAACCCTACGGTCTCAAAGGAACTAGCCGCCTGGATAGAGCGGACCTGAGGCTAATCGTGGGTTACCTCGCGGAGCACCACTGGGTGAGATATCACCTCATCAAAATGGGTCTATCCAGTGATACGGAGTGCAGGCTTTGCCTGGAGGACACAGAGTCCACTAAACATCTTCTCTGCGAATGTCCGGCGGTAGCCCGTTCCAGGTTCTTGGAGACTCCTTCGTGAGGTCAGCGGTAGTAAGGAGCACCCCTACAAAGGATCTACTAGCCTTCATTAGGCTGGTTGAGGGTCTTTTGGATTAATTAAGGCTATGGCACAATAGATCTCATGGTCGCAGTGCCCACCCTTGGGTATCTTAGCCTGTCCTTGTTATTATTATTATTATTAACTAAAAACTATCGATAGTTATTCGATAGTTTTTTAACCTAGTTTTTTATACTATCTACTATTTTTTATACTATCGATAGTAAAAATTATCGATAGTGCCCATCACTACTCGAAAGTTAATTAGTCAAATTATTTTTTTTTTTTGTACACATCAAAAATAATTTTATTACATATCATTTTTTTTTAATTTTCCAGGCACGCGGTTTGGTGCAATGCTCGATCAATTGACTGATCGATGTGGTACAATGGGTTTATTGGTAACATTGAGCTATTTCTATCCGAAATATATGTTTCTTTTCCAGATGTCCATGGCCATTGATATTGCTTGTCATTGGCTATATATGCAAACGTAAGTAAACCCTAGAGAACCAACCAAGTTTAATTTGCATTTCAAATTAAACAAATTATGTAATTATCATTTCAGGAGCATACTCGTCGGAAAATCGTCACACAAAGCATTCGATGTTAATGAAAACATCATAATGCGCGTCTACTATCAGAAGAACGTGCTCACATTTATGTGCATGACGAATGAGTGCTTTTATGCCGCGTTGTATTTGTTATATTTTACAACTGGACCCATAAGTAAGTTGAATCAGTTCCCATTCCAAGTGCTATTTTTTGTCTTTATTACATGTCCAAATAAAATCTACTGAAACTTAAAAATTGCAAATTTTTTCCATTTCAGTTCTTGGAATCTCATTCTTCAAACTCATCGTTCTCCTCTGCGCTCCGTTTGCCGTCATCAAATCTCTGATTTCCCTAGTGCATGCCTACGTCGCATGCATAGATCTGGCCGCAGTTGATGTCAAAGAGCGCCAAGAAGAGCGCCTGCAACGGGAGCAAAACAAGAAGGCCGAGTAAACGGGCTCGCCAAATGAGTTTATTTTTTCATTATATACTATCTAAACTCGCAACTGGGCAGAAATAAGAGGCAGAGAAGGGGAGCAGAAAGAGAAAAGGGAAATTATGAAGGTGTTTTTTTTTTGTGTGCATCTACTAAGTGCCGGATAGGGTAACGAACACGCGCATTACACAAGCAACAAGTCATTTATTGTTTGTGCGTATGTTAATTCGGGTCCGTTACTCTTAAGAGCCCGCGCAGACGGCAAACTTTTTAGTTCGCAGAAAAACTAAATAGTTTGGTCAGAAAAGTAGAACACACGGTGTATTATGAGACCGCGGTCACAGCGATTACTAAATAGTTTAGTTTGCTGTGTGCACGGTCTCATAAACCGCCGTGTGCTCTATTTTTCTGACTAAAATATTTAGTTTTTCTGTGAACTATTTGTAGAAAGTTTGCCGTCTGCGCGGGCTCTTACCTGCACTTGATAGATGAACAAAAAACGCACTTAATGTTAATTCAGTTTCGAATATAAAATGTCAAATACCAGATTTTTCCTGCCGAATTTATTTATTTAGAATATATACATACAAAACAAAAAAAAAGATGGTCCAATCACATAATTTTCTTTCTTTCGTCGTCATATTCACAGAGCAAAATATGATGATAGGATAATTACCATAAAAAGAATTGTAAAATTCATCAAAAACAAAATCTGCATTTATAAATCGGAAATATGATTTTCTTTTATAAGTACATATACGAATTTTCTCACAACACAAAACAAAAAGCAAACTAATTCGCTATTTATTACCAGTGTTATTCGATTAAATTAGTTCTAAATTTAGTACATATGTATATCTATTTATAGTTTGATGTAAACCAAATCCAACAACAAAAAAGACGGAGGGGAGGGGATAAGGAAATTAAACTAAATGTGAAGTATTAGATCCTCGAAGATGTAGTGTGAGCGTCGTTGTAACTCAATGTGACCAAAGTACATAGAACTAAACATTTTTATGAAGAATGAATTCGTCAAGGCGAATTATTAATGAACATGATTCCATTTACACCAACCTTATGTTTCCAATTATATACTTGTATTGTTGTAGTGGAGTAGGGACATTAGAGAAAAGGTGTAGTTTTCATCCGATACATACTTAGGTTATGTTTATTTTTAATATTTTTTTCATCATGACAACATTTCCTTGAATATGTAGGGGTTCATATGATTACTGTGGAAGTAAATTCAATTTACATTTTAATGATAAGCTGTTTCTAAAAATTGTGAAAGAACCATTTATCTGAAAATTGTCAATAAACATATTCAATATATGTTGTTAAAGATGCGTGGTTGTTTTTATTCTTGGAAAGGGTTCTTCAGGCGGTCGGTAGCCGTGGGGACATCGGTCGCCACTCTACGATGCTTAAGTCTAGAGACCAGGGATTCATTTGCCCGTCGCGTTAATAAAATAGGAATGGGATTTGGGTCACACTGACCCGGAGTCGACCGGCTCATGGACGGGCCCAGATGATTTGGTCCCTTAGGCTCAAGGGTCCAAACCACCTGGGCCCAGAGCGTGTCGTACATGAGCCGGTCGATGGCTATTGCCAGCATTTTTTTTATATTCTGATTTTTTTTCTGGGTCAATGGGACCCAGCTTCTCCCTTTTTTGTTTCATCTACCCCCCAACGCACATGATATATGCTATCTATATGATGACTGGGGCAACGAGTGGCCAAAAACCGCTCCCACATCTCCCGAAACAGCTGGAACAAGCATAAGCCGCCGTTCTGCTTGTTGTGGAGTATGTTCACGGTCACTTTGGCAAACTATCGGCTTCTTTCCCATAAACACCTGAAATAGACGGTTTGGTGGGCAACCAAAGATGCCCGTGAGGACGGAGCATAAGGTAGCATAATGACCGTGAACGTTGGGCCGTGCCATCTGGCGAAGAAAAAAGGCCCCTCAACGAGCTAAGCAGCGACCTATGCTTGCTGTAGCTCAGGTCGGGAGACGTGGGCGGGGGTTTCGGCACTCGTCACCCTTGACCTTTACGTATTAACAAAAATTCATAGGGGAGGCAAAAAATAGAGAATAATAAAAAATGAGGCGATAAGGATGGAATGGTTGGCGGATGGGTAGGATGCCCTCGCGCTCGCATTGGGGTCCGGGTGACCCTCGGGCTCTGGTTTCGTACCACCGACAGACCATTACTCATCAGGTGCTGCCATTGATCTGCCGGTGGAAGCAGCTCTACCAGACCAGAATATCGTTCATTACAGGTTAGCTTCTACTACGAGGCCTGCGAAGTAGTAGAAGCTGAGGACATAATGTGCTGCAAAAATTAAAAACGAACTAGGCTAGTCGGCAACTATTGTAGAGGGGAAAAATAAGCAAAGAGAAAAAAGAATACTACACTTCCCCATTATTCGGATGATCAACAGGTTACAGAGAATCCTGAGGCCAGCAGAGTCGCAACGCTGCATTCCTTGCCGTAATTCACTCATAAACTCTGTAAGCTACTGAGCACATGAATAATCGAAAAATGCAATACTGTGTGGAGAAAAATATTTAAGTTACTTAAAAGGACAACCCTGGCAAACAAAAAGATATCCAGGGATCCTCCGCACTTCGTCCGGTCACCGAAGAGGCTCCCAATGCCGGCAATTCGAAGCGTTTATGGAGGCCTTAAATACGTTGCTGAACCACAAAAGACGAACCAAAGTCCGGCCTTGTTGAACTGAATCTAAAAGGAAAAACTACTCTATAGGAAGGACGGGGTTGCAACAGAGGAAAACACAGCTACTTGAAGGGAAAATACGTGAAGTAATGAGGCTAAGTCTGTAACCCCGTTGTTTTTCTTCGATTTCGACTTTAGATTCGCAATCAGCGACCACAAAATCTCCTACTGGTTTCTTCCAACAAGATTGAACGTTTTTATGAAAACAAATGTTGCCATTTTGGATACCCCAATTTTTTTCTTTTTGTGCCATTCTGGATCACCCATTTGAAATCATGATTCGACCGCTTCATTCCGAATTTTATTCGGAATGGTTTGTTGAGCTGCATTAAACTTTTCAGCAATCTTCGATGTTGCCAAAAGAAGGATATAGTTCTACGAGGGTCGGTCAGAAAGTAAGTTTAAGGGTGGCAGCGCTCCGCGTGGTGAAAAGATAAACTAACGAAATTTTAGAAGGTTGTTCTCTCATCTATCCTAACCAATTTGACGCATCGCTGAACCCGATAAGTCTATTTTTGTGTTTTTTACAATGATTTAAAATGGAGACGCCGATAGAAGTAGCGTCCAAATGTGAACCGCGTAGAGTGATATTTTTGACCGCAAAAAAATTATCCGCTAGTGAAATTTATCGAGAATTATCGTCTGTATACGGTGAGCAGTGTATGAGCCTTCAAATGGTTACGCGTTGGCGAACAGCGTACCTAAACGGAAGAAAAGAACTCCTTGACGAAGCGCGCCGAAAAAATGCAAAACAGTTTTCTCCGCATGCAAGGTGTTAGTGACAGTGTTTTGGGATTATCGAGGTATTCTTTTGATTGATTATCTCGAAAAAGGCAAGACTATCAACGCAGAGTACTACTGTGGTGTTTTGGATTGTTTACGAAAAGCAATCAAAAACAAACGGCCAGGTTTGTTTAGTCGCAAAGTGTTTTTCATTCACGATGATGCTCGTTCGCATTCTGCCCGTTTAACCCAAGAAAAATTGGCCTCATTTAAATGGGACGTTTTTGAGCATCCTCCTTATTCCCCTGACTTGGCCCCAAGTGATTTCCACCTTTTCCCGGCGATGAAAACAGCGTTTGGCGGCATACGATTCGACACGACAGATGACATCACCGAAGCAGTCACAGCGTACTTTAAAAATTTGGACGCAAAACATTTCGACGTCGGAATTACGAAATTAGTTTGTAGATACAAAAAAATGTATTGAGAGAGATAGCGACTTTGTAGAAAAATAAAAAAATGTCTGAATTTTCCGAAAATGACCTTGTTTTTTTGTTTTGACCACTCCTTCCCCCCCTAATCCCTTACCCTTAAACTTACTTTCTGACTGACCCTCGTATCATGGTGTTGAGCTTGAGAAATTACATCATCGAATAGAACTTTCCGGTATACCTAATAGTTTACCTGACTCTCTTCCCAATAACAAAAAAAAAAATGCAAGGACTTTTTTAATCATATACAAAATTATTTGTTTTATTATACAATTCTCTTCATATATTTAAACATTATCCAATGTACATCGGTATTTTCAACCATATCACGCTATCAATGTTGTATTTTCAAAATTGATTGGATGTCTGACTTCGTTTTTGGATTTTAGATGCAAATAAGTAGAGCCGGTCTGACATCACTCCTACTACTTACTTGTAACAAACGTATAGATATACGAGTTTCAAACTCAAAATTAATATTATATAAGCTCTGGCTTTGACTTCTATGATTTTGTTTAGCTGTTCAACTCATTACATTCGTATTAACATCGAACCGTTCAAATGCAATTAATTAGCTTGTTTGCAATAGAACAAAAAAAAACATGTTCCTTACCTATCTTTCTCATTTATGCGTGAATTATTGTATCGGCAGATTGATGATGTTTGTTGCAAAGAAGAAGAAAAAAAAACTACTGAGTTGGTGAAAATTCAGTAGGTACCAATATGCGACAGTGCATTTCCCTAATTAGAGGAACTGTATAGGCGACACATTCATCCCATCCGGGTGAACGCCAAGCTGACTCACGTGTTTCCTTGCGTTCTTGCAACGACTTGTAACCTGTCGGTGGAAATAAGGAAAATCAGTCCAGACTAATATGAATATTTAGTATCCTCATAACTTACACCATATGTGATGGACGTTGTACAATCTTCCGATTTGCGAGAAGAAACCAGCAAACGCTTCGTTATTATTTTTCCTATAATTGATTGCACGTGCCCAATTGTTGCCCCATTCAATCATCGTTCCGGGCTTGAGGCGATATGAGCTAAAAAAGAAATACTCAATAAATACAGTTTCAACTCGCTCATTATTATGAAAGCTTACCGCATTTCGTATATATGATTGCCACCTCTGGCCTCAATTTGGGGCCAGTAGCTGAAAGCCAATAAATATTGTAAATGTCGAGACCTGAGGTAGTTTCCACGTTCCTTCATTAAAGCTAGATAATCCTGCAAAATACCCAGATTTTAATCAATAAAACTTTTGTCCCAAAATTCAGCTCTCTTACTTTATCATTCCATAGATCATTTTTGGCATGATCGATCATCTCAAAACCGCCGGTATATTTCCATAAATGTACAACTTGATCCATATCGCCGACTTGTACTGTCCACGATCCTATTAAGGTGCATGAGAAATGATCTTTTTTGGAATTTACTAATGCAACAGTTTGCTTGCTATAACAATTAGTTATTATATAATATAAGTATTTTGTCGTTGATAAATAAATTGATATTGCGCCACACGGCTATTGACTTACTAATTGGCCAGATATTTCTCAATCGAGTCGGGACGTACGTTGTGCGTGTGCAATGCATAGATGACTTCTTTGTCGCTTAGCATGCGACTATGTGACTCCTTGGTCGGTTCGATCTTCCGCACGAGCAATTTGCTTAACCATGAGTCCGGTTCACGATTCAATTGTGCTGTAGTGGATATTCCGCTGAAATAAATATACTGGTTAATTTTGAAATTATTCATTTGATTTAGTAAAATTATCGTTGGAATTCCCTTTAGTACGTACAGCAATAGAAAAGGAAATAAGTCAACATATACAAACGGAGATAGACCGACATATTTTCTGCATAAAGGTAAAATTCTCAAAATATGGCTAATCAACGCTCACGCATCAAGTGAGGCCAAAAATGAAGAAATCAAAACCAACTTCTATAACGCCAACAACAGAGAACTCGTCATCAACTCGATAAAGTTTACACGCTGAAATATTTGTAACCAAACTTAACTTGAAAATCTCCTGATACCAATATGACCTAACTCCTAGCGGGTCATAGCGCGTAAACTATTCCCACAAGACTTAGTTGACGTTTCCTTAGCATAGACTTTCATACAGTTCATGTTGCTAGCATGCACCCCCGACGGCACCATGAATTTTCACCCCAGGGACTATCGCCCCAAAACGAAAATGAACTATGTATCATCCCGATTTGAGGATGGTAGTTGATATGGAATTTTCGTCCCAAAAACAGATGAACAATTGCCCCACAATTAAGGAACTAACTACCACCTCAAACCCTTTTTTTAGAAAGTCAAAAAATCGCCCTAAATTTTGGTACTGCCTAAGGCGGAAATTCTGTCTAAGATCCTCTAAATTGGATTTCCCGTGGATTCGTGCTACCTAAAGCGGAAATCCACTCTTGGACGCGCTCGATAGCCGTGAGGTCTCGCTCGCCACTCTACGATGCTTGATTCTAGAGTGCAGGGACCCCGGGACGTTAATAAAACAAAAATCTCCCATAGCGTTCCAAGCTTATCAATGTAAGACGGCTATACGGATATGAGGCCTATGCTAACAATTACACCATCCGAAATTTATACGCTAACGAAACGTCAACAAAACATTGCTAGGAGCATTGATTATAGAACAGGTCAACAACATTAGAGTTTCATCTGAAAATTCACTTATGCCATCCGTCCTTAGATCGATCGAACGGTGTTTCCATCGTCGGCATCGGATGATGGATCCAGTCACAAGTCGACGCGGTTATCGTTGGCTGGCAATTTGAAATAATGAGAAGTATCTGTAACTCCCGGTCGAATGAATCTGAAAAGCCAGCGTCTTGAAATTTGGGTCAAATGTTTGTGGTGGGATCTGATTGGTTCGTATTGACAATGGGCGCGATCCGACCAATGGAACGCCCACCTCCCCTACTTAAGGTTCTAATACACGAGACGCGTTTACACGTTCGCGTAATTTTTACCCGTTGAACGTAAACGCGACTAGTATTTGCACGAGGGTCGTATTTACGGGTTCGAAGCGAGCCGAACGGCTATCCACTGTTCCTGAGAGGTATTTTAAATAGTTGGCCGATTTCAACTAAATTTAGGAATGTGGTTTGGTAATATATACGATTGAATAATATGGAATTTGGTAAAGATATCTTTAGAAACAAAAACTTTTCCAAAAAAAAACAAACTTTTAGACCGGTCGTTCCTATGGCAACTATATGACGTAGTGGTACGCTTTCGTTGGTTCCGACATATATACAGCGTGCAGTAGAAAGAAGGCTTTATGCAAAATTTCAGGTCGATGGCTTGAAAACTGAGAGATTAATTTGCATAGAAACCGACGGACAGACAGACGGACAAAGCTTAATCAACTCATCTCATCATACTGACCAAGAATATATATAGTTTATATAGTCAGAGATGCTTAATTCTGTGCGTTGCAAACTTCATGACAAAGTTAATATACCGTGTCACATCTGTGGAGCGATCGCATCGGGTTTCGGGTGTAATGGGACCCCCAGCCTCTGGTTTCGTACCACCGACAGATCGCTACTCACGGGGTGCTGCTGTCGATCTGTCGGCGGAAGCAGCACAACCAGCATATATAGTCCATTACACATTCTGCAATAACCCACCGAGGACATCAGGAAATTAACTGTGACAGCGATGACAACGTCATCTGCATACGCAATAACTTTGCACTCAACTTCTGCCAGTTTTAGAGGCAGTCTGTTGATCCCTACATTTCAAAGAAGGGGAGACAGTATCCCCCCTTGGGGGATTCCTCTACAGACATCCCTACATACTGACGATGTAACCAGGGTAGTATGCATGCGCCTAGCTCTTAATAGTATGTTAACGAGTTTGCAAAGCGACTCATTAGCCTGGAGGCCCAGGAGTTGGGCTAAAAATTAATACCAACAAGACCAAGGTTCTTAGCCCGCCATTGCGAAAAAGAAATCCATCACCTATTGCCATCAATATTAATGGGCGAAGGTGTGTAATGAACCACCTGTAACGAACCATATTATGGTCTGGTAGTGCTGCTCCCACCGGCAGATCGAGGCAGCACCTGATGAGTAGTGATCTGTTGGTTGTACGAAACCAGAGGCCGGGGGTCCTATTACACCCGGACCCAGGTGCGACCGCGTGGGCGTCTGATCCGTCCGCTAACCATTCCATCCTTATCGACTATTTTTTTTTATTCCCCATTTTTACCTCCCCTGTTTGTGTTGTCTTCCCCAGGCCTATGAATTTTTGTTAATACGTAAAGGACAGGGGCAACGAGCGGCGAAAACCCCGCCCACATCTCCCGAACTGAGCTACAGCAAGCATAGGCCGCTACTTAGCTCGTTGAGGGGCCTTTTTCTTCGCCAGATGGCACGGCCCGACCTTCACGGTCATTATGCTACCTAAGGCTCCGTCCCCACGGGCATCTTCGGATGCCACCATACCGTCCGTTACAGGTGGACAACTTCGTCTACCTGGGTAGCATTGTTGCCGAAAATGGTGGTACGAAGCAGGACATCGCTCGTCGTATCAACCAGGCTAATTGCGCATACGGCATGCTGTCCCAAAATCTAGCAGAGCAGTTATGTCAGCATCAAGACCAAGCTGGGCCTGTTTCGCCCTCTGGTACTGTCTGTGCTTTTGTATGGGAGCAGTACATGGACAGTTTCCGAAAGAGTTACCAGAAAGCTGCAAGTTTTCGTCAACTCATATCTTCGTTGAATTCTAAGAATATTCTGGCCCGAAACTATATCAAATGAAGAGCCAAGTCGGTGTACGGGGCAGATGCCAATCGACGAATTGATACGCAGGCGAAAATGGCAGTGGATGGGTTACACATTGCGGAAAAGTGATAACTGCATTACTCTGCATGCCATGAAATGGAACCCCAGTTCCAACCAAGGCCGACCAAGAGGGGGTCCTAGAATCACATGTCGTCGATATGTGGCGAAGGAGTGTCAGCCACTGGGTAAGTCTTCTGGGGTGTTGCGCCCCATTGCCCAGAACAGAGTACGATGGCGCACAGGAGTAGTTGACGCGCTATGCCCTACTAGGGATTAAGGCAAAGTAGTAGGCCCAGGAGTGTCTCAATAATCGCACTAGGTCTAATATTATTGAAAGCACCCTCGATATCCAGGAAAACAACCATCGTGTACTCTTTTTGATCAAGAGATTTCTCCATGTGACTGACCAAAGAGTGCAGAGCCGTGTCCACCAAATTACCTTTCCAATAGGCATGTTGCGACGTGGATAAAAGGAGTGGCGGGATGGTATTTCGCAAATGGATGTCAACCAGTCTCTTTAGTAGTTTCAGCATGGTTAACTAACTCAATTGCCCTAACCCCTTGTGGGGCACAGCGCGTCAACTGTTCCATGTGACTCAGTTGACGTTTCGTTGGCATAAACTGGTCTCGGAGAATACAGTTGCCAGCATGCACCTAATGCACATCCATGGCCACGATCGTCGTCGTGGACGGGATTCGAACCTGAAACGCTGGTAGTCAAACATGAGACACTGCGCTACCGGTCGCCCCAAATATACACATACATGTAGCAGCTACCTGCTAATGTTCAAAGTGATAAGCTACTAGAAAAATAACAGATACGCTAATAGCAACCCAATTCTACTCAGTATGCTAAACTCTAAGGCATACTAAAATTTCTAGAAAGCCGGAGATGAAGTAGTCAATATGCATGATTACCAAAAACCGATACTCAAAAAACCCGCTCATGGTTTCAAAAACCGGTACTCGTCGACATTGGTACCGGTACTGACAAAAAACCGGTACCAAACCGGTGTACCGGTTTTAGGAACAGGATTTTATGAGCAGGTCTACATAGGCTGAAAAGTAAATGATGTGACGATTCAGCTTATGTTCATGTTAAGAGTTTAAATGTAGGCTCCGCATTAAAAGGGATGCCCATTAGTAGTCGCAGATAGAGGACACTCTGAAGATCAGTTGCCTGCTGATGACCAACTTTTGTTTGTCTGATGCATTTGCATACATATCAGCAAATGATGTGCCGTCATTACCCGCGTAGACAACGCATTTTGAATTTGTCAATTTAATCAATACCTTATCAGATCATGATAGCAAAAATAAAATATTGACGGAATCACTTGCGAAAAAGTGAATTATTTTTGAATTGAAAAAAATACTCGGGCCAATACAAACACTGGAATCGAAATCAAACCCACCAGTAATAAAGTAGCAAAAATAGGGAAATCGTCAAACAAAATCATAACATTCGTGATCCCTGTTTACAGGTTAGCTATCACAACCGATGCACGTTTGTCCTCCAAAGGTCAAACACAGAACTTTACCCCCAGTGACAGCCCTCATCTTCACTCACACTGTCTCTTCCATAACAAAGGACATTCTTAGTTACCGAACTATAGTTACCGAGTCGCTATTTGGAACCAAGCTGGAATTATCCGGACTTTTGCTATTGATGCCATGATGATGTGATGTCAATCCTCAGATGAATTTGTTCGAATCACCAAGAACTGCACGAGATACACTGGAGAAAATTTCTACGATGTCCTGCTGAAGTTACACGCTGCTTGGACGCAAATGTTTACGCACAACAAAAATGCAAAATACCACCAAATTTGTATAAAAAGTGTACGGGGTGAGTCTCGTACTTCGCGGAATATTTCCACACCCGGAACAGGCCGTTCCCAACTGATAACAAATGCAAATCACGTTTCACCCAATAAATGCAAGACGAAGCGGCAGTATGCTTGCGACGAGCTGCAAATATAATAAAAGAATAAAAATGATCGTTGTATAAGGAAAAAGGCCCGTCGGCAAAATTCACCTACAAAAGTTGACAAACGTCAATTGTGTGTGCCGATGCGTGGAGACATTTGAGAACCTAATCAGACGGACGACTGATTGGCAAAGCCGCTGAAGGTACAGAGGAAAAATTTAAGGCCGGTTGACATGTTCAAAGTACACTTTGTCAAAGTATGACTTGGCCAGAATATTCACCATTGTGAATTACCACTTTGCCACTCGCAAAAAACGCTGGATTTAGCATTTCTAGGGAACTTGTACCAAAACACATTGTTCAGACCACCATAAATTGAATAAAAACCACCAGCAACTCACTATTTCCCTCCCCAACAACTTTTTTCTGTGAACTTGTCGATTTACAATCAATTCTTTGATGGAAAGTTGAGCACCATCCTACTTTGCTTTGATGGGACGCAGAGACTTCAAAGTACTTTGAAAGGGGGTTGACACGTTCAAAGTAACCTCAAATTAGGTTGTCAGCGTACTTTGCCAAAGTGTACTTTGAACGTGTCAACCGGCCCTTATCGAGTGTTTACAATCGGATATCAGTGCCGACGAAAGCAATTGTGATAGACGGGCAATTGCGAAAATTCAATTAAATTGCGAGATATCGCCGATTAGAAAGTAGCATTAAAATGTATCAAACATTCGACCAGTAGTATTTGACAATTGGTTTCTCTCAATTCTCTCTCGATTGCACTTGACGTTTCGACTGGTCGTATTCGTCATTTGTCGGGAGCGTTTCTCGTTCTTGAGGCATTGCGGGTGTGAGGTGTAGTGTGCTACTGGAACGTTCGAAACCGTGCCGCTATTCTACTGATTTTTTAGTGTGAATTTTGTGAAAAAGATTGCATTTAAAAAATGTCATCGATTAGTTTATTGAATCCAAAGGCTGAATTCGCTCGGGCCGCCCAGGCTCTGGCCATCAACATTTCGGCCGGCAAAGGTCTGCAAGATGTCATGAAGACGAATCTCGGACCAAGGGGGACAATGAAAATGTAAGCCACTTTGAGTAGTTAAAATACATAAACTTTCAAAGAATATAGTGATTTCTTGTTAGTTTGTCTGTAGGGATCGTTAGTTGAAGATTGTGTGCAGGGATAAATAATTTTAGTTTGAGATTTTCGGTTGAAGGCGAACAGATGCTTTTGGAGGTTATGTTGGGCTAATTGATAGTGTGACTCAAGTCAAGTGACTAGAATGCCCAAAAATGAATATTTTGCATTCGGGTATTTCAGCTGATTCGACGCTTTAAAAATTTGCTCTATTGTCGAAAGCCACTTTCGTATCATTTCGAATTTTTCCCAGTGAAGCCGTAGAAGGTTCGTGTTAGGACACCCCATCGAGTGAATTGTCTAATCGCACCAGATGGTATGGTTCATCACATTCGGTTTTGTGCAGGCAGAACTACCTCCCATTTAATGCTATTATTCAGTTTATGCGAAGAAGTTTAATACAATAGCCGTTTTCGATTCATCTGGTCTCAGATCCAGATTGAATCGAATGCCACAAACTCAGTGTACATTTAGATAGGCGCGAAACAAATTGACGTTCAACCAGCAACTTTGATCCGATAAGATCCCATACCAGACCTGAAACAAAATCGGTCTGTCGTTTTGTATGAAAATAGATCTGAGACCGGGTGAAACAAAAACGGCTATTACTACCCTTAATTTAAGCGACGGTCGCGTCGCGTCGCGTCGCGTTATGCGTGTTTAACCAAAGACCCCAGTCATTTCACCCTAGTAGCGTTGTTCACCGTGGCACAGCAAAGGATCTGATTCAGTTTTATAGGATTTGCTTCATTTTGTTGTAGAGTTGGCTTACGATTGGTTCGGTTGTATGTTATAAAAAATCAATGACGAACATTTCTAATTTTCCATAATAAATTCGCTATTTAGCGATGCAAGCGACATCTGTTGACATGCATCTCCCTTCGGGCATTGAAAAGTGCGTAGAACCGGCTGCCGTAGGAACGTCCCATCACACTTTTATCTTCTCTAGATAGTCATTACTCTCGAAGCGTTACTCCACCCAATAACTGCGACTCATATTCAACTAGCTGATCATCCACATGTCTTCCGAAGGATGCACAGCACCACAGCGGCTTTAAACATTGCCATCTTAATATACAGGCCTCCGCTCAGCTGATCAAAGCTTCTATTTTGACGTCATTTCCGCCCTAACACTGCCTTGGCGAGGCGGAAATGACGATATCTGCGGTACATCGCTTCCATCGCAAATAACAAAGTGGATTGCAAACTATCTTGCTGGCAGACAGTCCTGCACAGAATTTAGAACTGGGAAATCTAAACTAAGGATCATTAAACAGAGTGTCCCCAAGGAGGAGTCTTATCATCCACTCTATTTAACCTGTACATGTCAGGACTCCCTACACCACCTGACGGACTCCAAATCATCAGTTACACTGATGGCTATTCGATTTTGGCAACTTCCAACGACATCACCCTAATGTACGAGCAAATAAACATACCTGGGCGAACTTAACACCTTTTTCGTCAATAAAAACCTTAACTTTGTCAGCACCGAAGTCTTCTCCTACCTTGTTTATCACATGGACCAAATATCTGAAGCTACAATTGGATATCGAAGGATATGGTCAAATTATTTCCACCCCTAAAATTCTCGGTGTCATCTTTGACAGCATGGCTACTTCCTCGGCCCATGCGTCAACCATCTGTGACAAGTTGAGGAGCAGGAAAAAAGTCCTCAGTTCCTGGGGGAAAGGACAAATAGACCCTAATAGCGACATACAAATCAATCACAAGATCTGTGGCCAACTATGCGTCTCCTATCTGGTCGGAAAGTTTATGTGATACTCAGTGGAAAAAAAATACGAACCTGTCAGAACTCTGCTTTTAGGACTGTCACAGGCTACCTCCAGATGTCATCGCAGGATCACCTTCATATTCCCTTAAGAAGCTACAACCCTCTTCTCACCAAGCAGTACATGGTTGGCGGTCGGAGTTGGTATGCTCACTTCGATAACCATACCAACTCCAACCTGATGTCACGCAATGTCACGTTAGTGTCACCATACACTGTCGAACTCGAACACAAACCTGGTACACATGTCCTCTGAATAGCTCAAGACACACATATAAACGTGAAGAAAATCGGCCTTGCCGGTCACTTGTACCATGTTCGAGTTCGACAGTGTATGGTGACACTAGACGCAATATGAGGGACCGTGCGAAGGAAGTGCAAAGGTTCAAAAGAGTATAGTTCCATTTGATAACGCCAGCTACAAGTCCAGGCGGCCAAGGCCCGGCGTCGGCATGAGGAAGTGCTTTCTTCGATAACAAACCTTAAATCAGATATGGTACTTATGCACAACCACCTGCCACATTCTCAGACGAATCTCGATTACCTAATATAGAGCAACCAGGAATACGTTAGCACAACTTTGGTCAGGCTGGGGTCTTGCATTGACCGGGATGTCACGAACACATGAACATGCCCCGCCTGCAATGGTACACCTCATGACGTGAACCATATCTTCAATTGCCCAGCTGCACACACCTGACTCTTAGGTCGCTGTGGGAGAACCCCGTAGAGGCAGTCATTTTTCTATCTCTTAACACCGAGGAGGACGACAAACCATAACATGTAACACACACCGAACTTCCGACCATTGCTACTTCAACAACACACTCACTTATCATATATCTAACGCATTACTACAACAACAACGTCTGTTGACATATCTATCCAGTGAAGGTTTATTAACCCGTAGGTAGAGCTCTCCAGGTTAATCTGGGCTAATGCCCGAACTAGATTAAACGCAGAATGCAGCAGCGGCAGCGAAATGTCCAGTTCGAAATGAATGAATGAATTTCCTTAAGCGACCTAGATTGAACCGTCGTTATTGTTGCTACTGCTTTCTGTGTTCAATCTGGTTCGGGCATAGCTCATTGTTGTCATTGCGTGTTGTTAACCTACACTGGACTACAAAATAACGACATTCCTTGACCCACAAATTATTCTGATTATTTATTTTTATCGTACTCTAATCCATTATTCCCCCCTTACAGGTTAGTATCGGGCGCTGGCGATATCAAAATCACCAAGGACGGTAACGTACTACTCCACGAGATGCAAATTCAACACCCGACTGCTTCAATGATTGCACGTGCGAGTACGGCTCAGGACGATATGACCGGTGACGGAACGACCTCAACTGTGATGTTGATTGGGGAATTGTTGAAACAAGCCGACATTTTCTTGAGCGAAGGCTTACATCCACGTATTATGACCGAGGGATTTGACAAGGCCCGCTCGAAGGCTCTCGAAATCTTGGATAGCGTCAAAATTCCAATCGAAGTTAACGAGCAGAGTTTGCTGGATGTGGCTCGCACTAGCCTTCGAACAAAAGTCAACAATGCCCTGGCCGATTTGCTGACGGACGTTTGTGTTAATGCCATACTGGCCATCTATCAACCCGGCAAACAGGTCGATTTGCATATGGTTGAAATCATGGAAATGCAACATAAGACGGCAACTGATACAAGTTTGATCCGTGGTATTGTTATGGATCACGGTTCACGGCATCCCGACATGCCCAAACGATTGGAGAATGCCTACATTTTGACTTGTAACGTGTCGCTGGAATATGAAAAGTCGGAAGTTAACTCGGGCTTCTTTTATAAAACGGCTGAGGAACGCGAGAAGCTGGTTTTGGCCGAGCGCGAGTTTATCGATCAACGATGCAAGAAAATCGTTGAATTGAAGCGGAAGCTGTGCGACGGCACTGATAAAACATTTGTTGTGATCAATCAGAAGGGAATCGATCCCATGTCGTTGGATATGTTGGCGAAGGAAGGTATCATGGCATTGCGGAGAGCCAAGCGACGTAACATGGAACGTTTGGCATTGGCTTGTGGTGGTGTTGCCATGAACTCGTTTGACGGATTGGATGAATCGCATTTGGGGTGAATATTACTGAAAATTTGTCCGTCGGACTGGATGCTTATATTCATATCTTTTTCTATTTCAGATATGCTGGCCTTGTCTACGAACACGTCTTGGGCGAAACCAAATACACATTTGTCGAGAACTGCAAAAATCCCCAATCCGTTACAATTCTCATGAAGGGACCAAACAAGCATACACTCGCCCAAATCAAGGATGCTATTCGCGATGGATTGCGAGCAATCAACAACGCGATCGAAGATAAATGCGTCGTGCCAGGTGCCGGGGCGTTTGAAATTCGTGCATACAATCAACTCATGAAGTACAAAGACGAAGTGAAAGGCAAGATTCGTTTGGGAATTCAAGCATTCGCCGAAGCCTTATTGGTGATTCCAAAAACTCTGGCTGTGAACAGTGGATACGATGCTCAGGATACTATCGTTAAATTGACGGAGGAGGATCGTTTGAATCCGGATCCAGTCGGTTTGGATTTGGCTACCGGCGAACCTATGAAACCTGCCGATATGGGCGTCTACGATAATTATATCGTGAAGAAGCAAATCTTGAATTCCTGCTCTGTTATCGCCAGCAATCTGTTGCTCGTTGATGAAATTATGCGAGCCGGTATGACAAGTTTAAAGGGATAAGGGGATGACTCAAAAGCTCCCTGCAAATTAATCTCCCCCGTAATCACTTAACAGTATATTTGCCTTCATTTTATGTTGTCACGCTATTCTAATTTCTATTTGTAATCACTTGAATAACATTTCATTAAATAATGTATTTGCTAATAATGAAAATGGTTTTGATTTAATTGATGATACGAGACCGGAAGTATATTTCTTTTTGCAGAAGATGTGAAATTTTGCGGTTTAAAGGTACATACCGCGTTTTCGAAATACACAATTCAAGTGGGGCTTTCACAAAGTTGATGACCAGTATACATAGTCCGAAGACCAGCAAGAGATTTCTCATATCTATAGCTACCATATCGATCCCACTACATTTGTTGTGGCGGCAATGCTGAAATTAGTGTGTGTGTTATAAATTCGGTGTTGGAGGAACGCCGCGCCGCAGCTTCGATAGGGTCGTCCCATAACGATCTTGGTGCGCTTACTATACATCTAGCGAGGCGGCTTATGATGCTTGTCGGGGTAAATATACTGGCAGGTGAAATCGAATGATATTTTGTTTCCAAAGGGTCCGTGTGTAACGAAGGGAAAGCGAGAATACCATGGCAAAGTGACTGCCTCTCAGATCAATCAACTAAGGGAAGATGGATTATACACTTATCTTAGGGATGAAATTGATGTAGTTCGGTGGTGGTCACGAATAGTTCATTCAGCTCGATGGTCTGTGACAAACTTTATTTAGATGGTCTTGATTGCGCGCCACCAGCAACCACGACCGAACCGAAAATGAAACAAGGGACCACAACAAGCTTCTTGCGTAACAGTACCTGGTGGGTTGTTACCGAACACCCCAACACCGACTTCATGGACAAGACACCGCCACCAAGACATGTCAGGCGTGATTTGAGGAACCTCGAAAAAGACGTCCAGAGCTAGAAAAGGATTCCCTTTGACAACAACGCATACAGATCAGCCATCGCGGGAATACATCATGGTACAATCATCAATCGCAGGACTAGGTCCAAATAGAGTTCTCTCGACACAACCACCAGCCATTTCTCCCGATGAGAGAATACTTCCGAGAGCAGCGAGAACGACACTTGCCCAACTTCGGTCAGGCTAGTGTTCGCGGCTTAAGGTCGCCACCCATGAACGAGCACAACCACGACCAAACTTCCATCGAACCATCAATTTTATAGAACGTGTGGAAAAAAAATTCCCCCTATTTCCGCCGTTCTATGATATTTGATGGTTCGATGGAAGTTTGGTCGTGGTTGCGCTCGTTCGTGGGTGGCGACCTTTACCTCGCATTGACCGGGATGTCACGAACATATGCCCCGTCTGAAATGGTATACCTCACGATGTGGGCCACATTTTTAATCGCCCAGCTGCACCCACACACCTGACCCCCAGGTTGCTGTGGGAGAACCCCGTAGAGGCAACTATTTCCCTGCCCCTTAACACCGAGGAAGACGAAGAACAATAACATGTAACACACTCACACAACGAACTTCTGGCCATTGCTACAACAATCGAACAATGACTGAACCAAGTTATGGTAATGTTTCGTTTTGTGAGCCCGGAAAACGTTATAACCTCGGTTGCCTGTAAAAGCCAGCTATGAGGTGTACAGCATGGCAAGACTCACATTCGGGCAACTTTTGTCAAATTTGCAGATTTGCAAGTTCAAAGTGCCGTTGAAAAACATTCAATGAAAAATCGGTTTTGAAAATTCCTTGAAATTGGAACAGTATATCTACGATAAGAACGTTGAATTTCGCAACCGAGAAAAGTCGTTTGATATGAAATTTTACGTAGTTTCAGACACAGGTCAAATCTCGGATTAAATGATTGCGCGAGAGTGGCCAACTTTGAATTTGTTTGTTGAGTCAAGCTTTTTGATGACAATCGCAAAAAGAGCGATAATCTCGTAGCGGTTAATTTTCTTGGTACCATTATCAGCACCGTATCAGTATTGCCCATTCAATGCAGGACGCCCTGTATAATACCAATGCGGTTCGGTCATTCACATTCACTATAGAGAGAAAAAAAAGTAGCGAAAAAAAATTTCGTTGTCAGAAGTGGGATTCGAACCCACGCCCACAGAGTGGACTGCGACCTGAACGCAGCGCCTTAGACCACTCGGCCATCCTGACACTTGGATGTTCTATGTCCAATAACAATTTTCTCACCGGAACAAGTTCAAAGTTCTTACATGGAACTGCTATCAGAAGTATTCTCAAAAAATTTCACCGAAAATTCCAGCAGAAACCCATTCTAAAATCACTAAACGTTTCAATCTTGTTTTATTTCGACATGTTAAGCCATTGAGTAAATGGCGGGGACGACTCGCAGAGTCTTGGGTTCTAAATATTGTTTTTTTCGTCTTCTCATAATTAAGCCCGGTACACAGTTCTCGGTGAGTCAAAAGTGCTTGCAAACTCGTGCAAACATTTCTCGTGCATTTTGTGCGAAGAAAAAATTTTCACCCGTCGATTTCACCCGAACTGTGTGCCAGGCATTAGAAGTAAATAGAACAGTAACTTCAACTTTTAAAAATAAAAAAAAAACATTCTTCTATACACAGATAATCATTCCCTCTTTTCATACTTCATCATCCCACTCAATCCCATTCGAGTCTCGACACCGCAGAACACAACCAAAATAAGCCTCGGCAGCAGCAACAACACCAAGATGCAGATCTGCTTGCATGCTTTTTAATTTGACAGTTCGCCGCCGCTGCTGCTGAATTCTGCGTTCAATCTGGTTCGGGCATATAAATGTGTCTTTTCGCCGAATGAAAAATCGAACTAACCATGGCCACGTTTATACCGTAACTAGATCATATTAGATTTAGTTCTAATCTTTGAAAAGAGAGTATCAGAGGAAATGCAAAAGAGCGAAAGAAACGAAGCAATTCGGCACAAGTGAGGAAGTAGGAAGGGGGATGGAAATTTGACATCTCTTTTGCTTCTATATGGACCGGGCGGGTGTTCCGCGGCAGAGAGACAGACTGGAATGTTATTGTTCCAATAGTAGAAGTAGGAGAGGTGATGACATCTTACGTGCTTCCTGTGCTTTTATGCAGTGGAGGGCGTGTGTCTCTCTGTTTACTTTTTACGACTGGAATTGCTTCACATAGTTTAGTGTTGAGTATATGCGGATTGCTCCTCCATAGTTATTCTCTATGGTTCTAATTTGTGGAGTGTTTACTCTGACCGGTACTAAATAGGGCACATGTCAGATGTTGTCTTATCATTTGGGTTTAAAGAGAATTTTAGAAATGTAAAGAGCCAGTAACTTCTTATGATAAGCGCTTCTATACCACCGACTCCAACAAAATATGATCACACCGACAAAAACAACCGTCAACAACGAAAACGCAAATCTAATTCCAATTTTTTAGCCCAGTATCGCATCGCAAGTGGAGCTAATGCGGGAGTTTCATTGCCAGCAGAAGCAATTAAGCCTCGATTCCATAAAGCGAGTTTACTAGCTACAAGCCAGCGAATTTACTAGCTGCTAGTAAACTTGCTCCATATAATCATGTTCAAGGGTTGATTACATTGGGCGAGTTTACTAGCAACTAGTAAATTCGCCGGCTTGTAGCTAGTAAATTCGCTTAATATTACGTTTACACTATCCCCAGATTACTTCATCTGCTGCTTAATCTGGGTGTGGTGAGTTTAAAATTGTACGTATTTGACAGTTGCAGATTAAATCAGCCGGTGCAGATGAAGTAATCTGCGGATAGTGTAAACGTAATATTATGGAATCGAGGCTTTACCTCGGAATTATACTGTGCGCGAATTACGTCCACAAGTCGCAGCCAACGAAAATCAGCTGTTCAGCCAGTTATAGTCAAATCTCTTGTTCGCGTTCTTTTGACACATTTGAGCTGTGAAAAACTGGCTTCCTAACAAACTTGGAACACTTTTTTGAATTAAGAATAGAAACATGGACTTCCAAGCGCATAACAGTAACTTACAACAAAACAAATGATCACCCACAGTTTTAAACCACATGCCTATTGTGAATTGATATTTCGCGGCTCGTTGATTGCGACAAAGTTGAACTCGTCTCAACTTTTTCGACGAGAGCGACGTGTTGTTCGCGCACAGTATACTTATCGCCATCTGAAATACATTGGTTCAACTTTATTTGACAGCAGAAGCCGCGTTGTTCGCGCATACTATAATTCAGCCATCAGTTGCGATTTTTCTCTATTGTTTTGCAAAAAAAAAATGAGTTGTGATTGTCGAAATGTACAAATTTCTTGTTTTTTTCTTTCTGACATTTCAAAAATTTCCCCAGCATGCCGATAGATCCCGCCGCAGCATTTCACAATTTTGGATGAAAAAGCAGATCTTGGCCATGGAAAGTAAAATGCCGTTCAATTCAATTCAATAGATAGAAAGATACTTTGAATCTCTGGCGATAAGGTCGATTTTCAATTCGGCATCCGGCCGCCTGAACCGCCCATTCATGATCCGGAATTCCTCAAGGCCAGGCCTGATCAGTTTCACCGGAGAAAAATTCTGGAACGTATGTGGTGGAGGCCTGCCGTGAACGATTTTCCTTCTGGCCGCCTGAAAGGCCAATCCGGGCGGAAAAGACCATACACTATCCGGAATTCCTTAAAAGCCCCCAGATACTATGCAATCCATCGTCAGATCGATCTGACGATATTGTAATTGTCAGATCGATCGCACAGTGTATGTGACTATCGTTGACAATTTTTTTGACAGTTCCATATAATTTCGATCGTCAGTATATTTTGTGGCGATCAATCGTCAGATCCATCTGACGATGGATCGCACCGTCTATGGCGGGTTTAAGGCCCGACCTGATCAGTTTTCCCGAACAGCGATTTCGGATCTTTGAAGAGAGAGTATATGAGGAAGTGAAAAAGAGCGAGAGAAACGAAGCAATTCGGCACAAGTGAGGAAGTAGGAAGGGGGATGGAAATTTGACATCTCTTTTGCTCTATATGGACCGGGCGGGTATTCCGCGGCAGAGAGACAGACTGGAATGTTATTGTTCCAACTGGAAAAGTAGGAGAGGGGATGACATCTTACGTGCTTCCTGTGCTTTTATATAGACTGCGCGGGTGTTGCGCAGTGGAGGGCGTGTGTCTCTCTCTTTACTTTTTACGACTGGAATTGCTTCAAGTAGTTTAGTGTTGAGTATATGCGGATTGCTCCTCCATAGTTATTCTCTATGTTTCGGATGGTGTATGGCGTAGGCGGCTATTACACTATAGAAGTTCTTTTACAAATATCTTTGAAGTACGATATTTTAAAAGAACTTTTATGAATGATATTAGCCGCCTAAGGGGGAAGTAGTGCAAACTTGTAAGAAAGGTACTTGAAACAAGCAACGTTCGTGTCGCAAATCTTTTCTCAGGCGGCTATTACACTATCAAAGTCCTTTGAAAATATATAAAATAAATATATTTTATATATATATAGATATTTGTAAAAGAACTTTTATAGTGTAATAACCGCCTTAACGATTGATTGGCGACGGATCGCTCTGTCTATGGTGGGCCTAAAAACGTAGCTTTCCCCTAACTACAACTTTATTCACTGTACCCGAACGATAAAAATAAATAAATAAGTTTATAGTTTGAGGAAATTTACGTTTTCAAGTTAATTTAAAATTTCACCTGCCACAATCATGCCCCAGCTTGCAAAGCACCTACGCCATTGTAATTTGCCGTGGAGTTGGTATGACGCACACTACAAAATGACATTCAAAAGTTTGACTAAACACCCGTTCCATTTCTGCTTCTTCCTACATTGACAGGAAATCCGGCAACCGTGCCGCGCCGCTCAACTGCTGTGCAAATGTGTTCGTGCGACGTATGGGCCCCGAAAAGTCATTATTCGTCCAAAATCGCCATCTTGTAGGGTATCTCGATAGAAATTTCACTTCTTTTCGACGTTTTTCCTCGGATTTCGCGTCCATTTAATCGCAGAATCGTTGCGTTGCGATTCGCGGACATCGAAGAATGTAAAGTAATTAGCCGGAAGACCGAAAACTCGTAGGTTTTTGGTGTTTTGTGCGCGTTTGCGAACGAAAAAAAAGATGTCTCGTTGTTGAGGCGAGTGTTCGTCGTCGTCGTCGCTGCTGCCGTGCCGTGTCGTCGTCTTCGTGGTCGTGTTTTCCCCCGGAGTCGTGTCGTGATTCCATCATCTCTCTCGCCGCCTCCCCCGACGACGAAAAGGCAAAGGAAAAAGTTGATGTGTGATTGTCAAAACGATTTCTTGTCTTCGAAAGAGTTTTTTTTTTTCGTTCTTTCACCCCGTGTGTGTCTTCTGTTCATTGCACCAACACGAAATTATATTGCAGCGTGAACGGGCCCTCGCCGCGCCGCTTGATTGGATTTGTGAACGAGAGGTCAACGGAAACTGTCTCGGCCCCGCCACCATATGCGTGATTTTGTTTGATGAATGTAAGTAAAGCGGGCGACAAGCCCGGCCGAGTCTCGAGTAGTGCGAAAATTGTGCGGTGAAAAAAGGATTTTTCCTTTTTCTCGGCCAGGGCGACGGGAAAAAGGGTGTCGTCCGATTCTTCGTGTGTCTCCCGAGATTCGATCGTTCGTGTGTGTTGCGCTTGAAATCGTCGCAACATTCGGCCGACAACCCGAACACGAAGACGTCGTGGTCTTCGTCGGTCATTTTAATTTCTTTGGCATCTCGCGCTGTCCTATGAAAATTTTGAGTGGGAAAGTGACAGGAGCAGACAGTAGTCGTAGCTGAGGTAGCAGTAGAAACGGTTGGAAATTTTCCTCCGTTTTCCTGGCCGGCCCGACGAGTGCAGTGCGTCAATTTGGCATTGTGTGTTTGGGGTCAATAATTGTTGGTGGTGCGCGATAAGACCAACGAACAGACAGAGTAGCTGCGACCTAGACAACCGCGACGGTGGCCCGCCCCCTTCCAATTGTTCATATGGGGTGCGACTGCGACTGCCGATTAGTGTGCGCAACTCGCGCTCTAGCTTCCCATCCGTCAGAATTCTTTCAATGCAAATGTTACGACTTCCCTCGAGGAAGTGATAAGGAGTAACCTTTGAGAGGTGCAAGTTTGCGGAACCCATTCGCGGCCGCGGAAATAAATTTGACCGGAAAATGTTGGGCGCAGCTGACTCGCCTGATGATAAGTGGTGAGTGCTGAATGGTAATGGGAATCACTTTCGATTGCAACCAGCGCGTGTAAACTCATTGGCTCGCACTCGTGGAGTACAAAGATGTGAACCATGCGCTAGCCGCTTTGCGATCATCAGTCATATAACTGAGTTGATTTTAACAGTTTTCTTCATTATCATTGTCGCTCGGTTGGCCGACGTCTCGAGCCTTGATCGTCTGGATTGTTGTCCTCCAATTGTCTCGGTCCAGTGACCGTATCCTCCAATTCCGGAAGCCGAGCAGTTGTTCAAAGTCTTCCGAACGAACTCTCGGACTTAATTTACTTAATATTATTCTTTACCAGCCTGTGTGGGTAGTCTTCTGTAAGTTTTTCCTCTTTCGTTTATTTGGATTGGCTTGAATTCAATCTTTCTGAGCAATTATCAGTTTAACCGGAGAAGGGTTGCTCTTCCGTCGACCGTTGCAAGCAGCTAGTCTGCGAAAACAGGCCACACCATGCAGTAAAAGCCCTGCGAAAACAGTACTCCAGTTTAGGTTAATTCGGGTTAACAACATGCAATTACAACAATGCGTTAATCTACGGATTAGTACACCTCCACTGGATAGATATGTCAAGAGGGGGCGCTTGCATCGCTAAATGGCGAGTTTATTAGGACAAATTCGAAATTTTCGTAGTTTTTGATACCAATTAATTAGTAAACATATCGTAGATATTTTTCCGGATATGATCCATATTTCTTATCTCGCAACCACAGTCAAAAATGATGAAAAACTTAATTGACCGAGTAGTCAACCCGGACCGTTTTTTTTTGCTCGGCGCTTAACCTTTACCCGAATTAGCCTGCACTGAAGTTCAAATACAACGTCAACCTCTTGCATTTATTTATCACCTCACACCCGGTAAAAATTCAGTTTCATTTCATTTCACCATTCATCGTCAACTATTCTTGTGCGCCATCGTACTCGGTGCTGGGCAATGGGACATGTCTGCCCTCACGATTTAAGGGCCAATCATAAGCAGACGGCTGATGCGATGTACGAACGGATATTCCATTGATCAACTTCTGATCAATCATCCTCATAGAGACATGGCCCTTGTAATCATTTAAGGTAGATTAAGATAGGGGCAGTGAGTCGAAAACCCACAATCACTGCGACCATAGTGTCTATTGGGCTATAGCCCAAAAGATTCACAAATCTGTTCAGCTGGAATGGTCTGCATGCAGGGTTGAGTGCCCTGAGAAGGAGCCTGCAGATGGTTCTAACCCTGTTTCTGCCGAAGCTCAGCAATTCCAGGGTGCGCTTTCGAGAATGACCTGAAATAAAGAACTCCTATTGTCTCAGCCCAGGGAGATTTACCCAGTGTGCAGCGGTTTCTGAATGTTCCTGCTCCCTTATGTATAGTTTTACCCTATATAAAGGAATATCACAGAAAGGTTCGGGTCCGGTGAACGGACTTCCTAGCCAGCCCGTCGGCAATTTCGTTACCCAAAATACCGATATGTCCAAGGACCTAGTCGATGGTGACTTTATCCGAAGTGCTAATTCCTTGCAAAGCTACATAGCAGTCCAGCTCCAGTTTTGGTGCAAAACAGAATTTGCTTAGTGCTTTGACAGCACCTTGACTATTCTTCCACGGTAACCTGCCTCTAGACATAAGTTCGCACATATTTTAATTGTGTGGACTTCTCCATCGGAATAGATACTGTAAGTGATGGTCCTACGATACCCGCACCTGTACCGTCTTCGCTTTTGGAGCCATCAGTAAACCATTTGACAGTGCTAGACGGAAGGGTAGAGTGCTTCATACTAAACTCGTCTCTATTCCAAATAGACGTAAAGAAGAGTTGATTGAAGCGGAGTTCCTTGGTTAAGTGGTCTGATGGTAAACTTTGCGCATTATCCTCCTGGAGCCAGCGTTCCTAATCCAAATCAAATTTATGGCTAACCAGTTTTAATTTCAGTCTGGCTACTGTTTATTTCGCCATCGCCTTTGAATGAACGCGAATCGGCGGAAGATAAGAGTAACGCCTCAAGGGTGCCTGTAGGGCAGCTACAGATAGCCCTAGTAAAGGTCTAAACACACTGGCGATCTACGGTAGGCGAATTGTACAATGTAAAACAGTCTGCTGGTTCACACTTACCCACACGGACAACAGACACAGGGCGGAACGTGGCCGTTTAGTTTGGTTTAATTTTTCTCGCTCACTGTGCGGCACGGTAAGAAATTGGAAACACACATCACCGATCACGGACCAGCCACCGCTGGGTGGGTCGTTGTAGCCATCATAGGGCGAAGAAAATGTACAATATTGAACAGACAGACACGCGTTTGCATTTTCCAAAAGTAACCGCAAGTCATACACACAATATCACCGACTGTGCCGATTGAATGGAATTATGTGCCGTAGTCACTTACAATGAACCCTCGCCAAACCGACACACGGCAAACATACGGTTGGGTCCCTGCACGGGCAGTGTGTGTTTCGCTTGCAATGCCCGGTCATGTACCCGACACACGGGCGGCTACGGCGCTGCCCTGGTACGGGGACTGTGCGTTTAGACCTTAATTGTGAGACAAGCCAGTCTCTGAATCTTTCCTAATGAAGCAATACCAAAGATTAGACATTAGAAAGATATCTTACTTCATATAAATTAAGCCATAGGGAGGTTCCAAAAATTCAAAGGTAAATCGCCTTGAGAGAGAGAGAGACGACAACACTTCGATAATGACAACTGCCTATAACGTTTCATTGTGTGAGTAACATGCTTGTTAGTTGGCATTACCCCTTTGTGTACGCATAATGGGAACCAACACATATGCAACTACTAGTCATGCAAATTAACGCGTTAATTTGTATGAAGTAGGGTATCTTTGTAATGTTTAATCTTTGGTCGGGTATCTTTGTAATGTCTAATCTTTGGCAATACTTCCCTGGGGTGGCTGTTTTCTTCCACTAGATGACAGCCCCATATTCAATTATAGGTGTTACAATCGTCTTATAGATCCATAGGACTATCCGAGGGCTTGTTCCCCAAGTCTTTCCTACAAACCGCCTACAGATCCATAGAGCTTTAGTGGCCTTATCCGAGATAATCCTCAGGTGATCTGACTAGAGAATTTTTTTGTCCAAAGTAACACCGAGGTATTTGGTGGAATCCGCCAGGTGTACTGGAATATTATTTATGGTAGGACAAATCATTGGTTTAACAATAACTACCTTGGCTGGATTGACGCGTAGGCTGTTATCGTTGTACCATTTTTATACGGTGTCAAGCGCGAATTTCCATTAGAACTTCTTCAAACTTTCCCGAACAGTTATTAGTACGTCATCAGCATATCCTTGAATTGAAAATCCCATAGTGATGAGTTTCCACAGCAGGCTGTCTACTATCATGCACCATAGGAGGGGGGATAGTACCCCTTCCTACGGACATTCCCGAGTGACACTTGCTGTTAAAGTATAATCCCCAATTTCCGTGATAATCCTTGTGGATGATAGCATCCTTTTTACCCATAATGCCATGCCGTTGTATTATCTGCTCCTTTTGCCCTGAGTGCAGGGCAATGGAGGAGAAAGGTCGTCTCATCAGGGAAACACATACGCAGCGTCCCTCATCTACAAACACAGCGAGCTTTTGCAAGAATATGTTTGATGAGCGAACAAAGGGGAAGCAATTTATTGTCGTTGAATGGAAACCAAATGAATTCAATTGAAATCATATACGTCTGCCCCTGACCCAAATGCAATTACGTCCGCTCGCTGCTTCCAGCATGTAATTTGGCCTTTAGTCAGCAACGCACCTTTTGATCGGCCTCCATTGGGAGTCGGGTCCCTGACTCAGCTCTTTATTTGATATTGTTTGGGGCCAGAAGATTCCTAAAATTCGACAACGACAAGAGTTGACGAAAACTTGCAGCTTGGAAACTTTCCATGTGCTGCTCCCATACAACAGCAGAGACAGTACCAGGGAGCGAAACAGACCCAGCTTGGTCTTAATACCAAAAGCGCATGTTCTGGTTTACCGCCATTTTCGGGAACAATGCTACCTAGGTAGACGAATTTTTGCACCTTCTCTGCGGGCTGTCCACTAATAGCGGTGGCAATAGGTCGAGTTGAATTTTTTTTTTTTTGCAACAATGGACTGCATTCTCCGAAACCAGTTTATGCCGAGAAACGTCAACTAGGCCACATGGAACAGTTGACGCGCTATGCCCCACAAGGGGTTAGGGCAATTGAGAGAGAGGACTTAAAACCTCGTTGGAGTTAATCTTTAGCCCAATCGTGCACGTCTCCCTCTCGATATCTGGAGCCATTCCGCTCAGATCTTTGATTTTATGGGAGAGTAGTGTCATGTATGTATGGGCATGAAAGATGGATAGCATGGTAACGATAACAAGTTTGGTTATTTTACAAAACTATTTATTAGATATATTTTGCTCGTTACATGATCAGAAGTAGACTGACCACTCTCACTCTTCGTCGTCATCTCGATCTGCTGTGTTGGGGTTGCCATGATAGTGACAGTGGGCATATGTCGGCAGCGTAGTCAAGATGTTGCAGATAAGATGTATAGGTCGTTGAATGCATGTAACACTTCGCCAGTCACTAGGATCGGTGGGAACTGTACTTAGAATCTCAAAGTCCACCGACATCTTACCTTTGTACAGAACGCGACATTCCGCACCATCGTAGGTTGCCTTAATAATAGCGACAAGCTTCGCGTGAAGGGTATTATACCTTCATTGTGACTGAAGATCCTCGTATGGATTAGTATTGCCATGTTTTAAGGCGTCCGCCTGAGAACCCAGTCATGAAGGCACTATCAATGAATGTTTTACATGTTGGACCCAAAACCCGAGGCAGACGGAAACACATTAATCTTGGCGATGATACGATCCAAGACTGAGCTGCCTGCAGAAGTAAGCTGAGATTAATCCCCAGAATGGGCGAAGTACCAACACTACAGGAAGAGCAACGCGAAGCCACAGAGTGGTTTGAAACGGCAAGGACGAAGAAGGTTTTGCCAACAAAGCAGAATTGTCGCATCTGGGCTGATGAGAACCCAGAAGTTATTGTTGAGAAGGCGATGCATCCAGGAAGTCACTGTTCGGAGAGTTGTCTTTTCTAAATTTAACTGTAACAGGCTGATCAGCTGATTTTCGTTGGCGACTTGGCGATGTTTTTCGCGTTCAGTATAATGCAAGTATACAACATTTCGGATTATACAATTTGCCGTTATGCTTTGTTTCCACGTGAACATTGCGCAAAACAAGGAACATGAAAAATTGTATTGAAAACCAACAACAAAAATATACGTTTATGTTCTTACTTGGCCACGACAACGTTCGTGGCCATGGATGTTTGTGTTGTCTTCCCCCTGTGGTGCGGGGCGTAATAATAAGCCACAGCATCTCCCGACTTGTCGCAGGTAGGCGGCTAAATGGGGGAGCAGGAGATGCATGCTGGCAACTGCATTCTCCGAAACTAGTTTGTGCCAACGAAACATCCATTGGACAACATGGAACAGTTGACGCGCTATGCCCCACAAGGAGTTAGAGCAATTGAGTGTTGAATGTTACTTGGCCAACATGAATTCGCGAGCATTTGAGTCATTCGCAACTTTTGTGGGAACGACTCAAATGCTCGTGACAGGGAACAGGGGGAAGTGGGTGCAAGTCAAAAACAGGACTCGTGGAATATGCAATTGGAAGACGAATTTTGGCATACAGCAACTTTATATTACATCCATACAAACTAGTGACTATATATATAAATCTAACGATATCCCCATCTCTTTACAGAAGCTAATCTCATTCCGGACATTCTGGAAAATGTCTTAGCTAAGAATACAATTTCATAAATGAGGTAAACTAGACTACCGTCATTTGTAATTTTCTTCCTAACTTAAATTCAATCGCTTACAGTACAAGTGGCACCATCATTAAAATAGTGTGATCATCGCAGATCTCCCACACATCGCAAAAGGCTGGCTTTGTAGAGAGCGATGCCTCCTGGACGTCCCGGTAGTCTTAAAGATCCTGAAATAGCTGATTTATTTAACAAACATGATCCGGAAAAGATATTCGAGGACCTACGGGAGATCGGTCATGGATCGTTTGGCGCCGTGTACTATGCCCGATGCAATCTCACCAAAGAAATTGTGGCCATCAAAAAGATGTCCTATGCCGGCAAGCAGAGTGTGGAAAAGTGGCAGGATATTTTGAAGGAGATTAGGTATGAAAATTTGCAAAAATTCCCAAGTATTTTAGTGAAATGAAAAATGCGATCTTCTTTCAGATTTTTGCGTCAATTGAATCATCCGAATACGATCGAATACAAAGGCTGTTATCTTCGCGAGAATACAGCATGGCTTGTTATGGAGTATTGTGTGGGCTCGGCCTCCGACATTATCGAGGTGCACAAAATGCCGCTACACGAAGAGGAAATCGCGGCAATATGCAACGGTGTTCTAGGCGGATTGAGCTATCTGCACAGTTTGGGGCGGATACATCGTGACATAAAGGCGGGCAATATTCTGTTGACGGAACTCGGCATAGTGAAATTGGCTGATTTTGGTAGTGCTGCTATTAAATGTCCAGCTAACAGTTTCGTGGGTACGCCGTATTGGATGGCACCCGAAGTGATTCTGGCGATGGACGAAGGGCAATATGACGGCAAAGTGGACGTATGGTCGCTAGGTATCACATGCATAGAATTAGCTGAAAGAAAACCGCCATATTTCAATATGAACGCCATGTCTGCTCTTTATCATATCGCTCAAAATGATTCACCCGCGTTACAGGTAACTATATGAACAGTGTGGTGGCATGTAATGTCACATTCACCTACTGATGTTTGTTGTAGTCATTATCTTGCATTGGCATAAATTTGTATCTGCTTAATTTATAATTTTCTAGCCCGAAGAATGGACAGACTGTTTTCGAAATTTCGTTGACTCATGTCTGCAAAAATCGCCAGTTGATCGACCAACCTCGACAAAACTACTCACTCACGCGTATGTGACTCGACCGCGATCCAGCAACGTTCTCGTCGAACTGATAGCACGAACTAAGGCCGCCGTACGCGAATTGGATAATTTAAATTATAGGAAAATGAAGAAAATTTTAATGGTTGACAATTGTGAGACTGAAAGTGCAATGGGTGATGCGGACGACACACCGGACGAACAGGCTGGCGGTGATAGTAGTAAGAGTAACAGTATAACATCGGAACATTCAATACATTCGGTTGGTGTATCAGCGGCCAGTAGTCAAGTAGTATTGCCCTTCTATAAATGCAGAATCGTTCATAAGGAATCGACTAACCGGATTTAATTTTTCACAGAGTTCTTCATCCAATTCGATACCGCACGGTCCACACCATCGGCACGATGGAGGCTATCATCCGGGTGGCGCCATATCAAGAAATTCCTCACGTATTCGTAATCTACCACCACTGCCAAATATGGCGCACATGAACAATAATATTACTCCAACGAATTCCACAACAGCTATACCGCAACTTGTGTGCGGTCAACAACAGCATAATGCAATCATGCAAAATCCTGGTGGTTTTGTACCGTCGCCGTCGGGCTATTCACATCAGAATCATGCCACCCAACAGGCGATATCAAATGCTGTTTCTGAGCATGGCACTAACAATTTCGCCACCATTCGAACGACAAGTATTGTTACGAAACAGCAAAAGGAGCATATGCAGGTTTGTATATGGAATGAGACTATGAAAATTGCACCTGAAGTTTTGTAAGATAGGGATTCGTCGCGATAGAGAAAAAAGAACCTGTCCCAGTTTCCGTGTGTCAAGGGCAAGGCAACTGTGCAGAAACTAGCCAGTTACACCCTACACACCGAAAAAAATATACTAATCTGCTACGCTTATGTACTCACTATTCTAACAAAACTCGACAGATCTTTAAATAGTCTGATTAATCACAAGGTTTACACAAAATATCTCAACAAAACCGCAAAAATGACCCAAAGGTTTTCGTAATGACATCTCCCTTACCAATACAAAAGCAATGCAAATTGTGACGACAGTAAATCACAGCAAGTCTATTAAAACTTAACGAGTGGTTTATAGTGGTGACTCATTGCATAAGTGAAAATCTGAAAAAGAATGTGCTCAATTCAAACGCACAAAAAACACATGCTTTGAAAGCAGCGTAAACTAGTTTCTACCACACGGTAGCACAATGGAGTCTGAAACACGACAACATCAAAGCGAACGGACAAACATGCCGGTTTTTCGCACCGGAACGACCCGTTTTTCAACGGCCAAGAGCTGCCAAACCCACTCGATGCAAGAAGAACTGCAGCATTCGAAGCATCGCTACAACAGTTTAGTGAACTTGCTGGATAATAACCACCTCGCCAACAGTCGACTTATGAGTAAAGTGAACCTAATTCCTCATACCGATTGTCCGAACTTCCGCTTATGACGAATGAACTGACTGGAGGTTTCCAAAATCCACAAATCCCACTCCCATAATTAAAAGTCTGTAATTTTCGGATGGAAAAGTGTTAGTACGAGAAGTGTCTTGTTCGGGGCACCGAAACTAGCCATGGCGAGAGTGGCCAGCCGAAATAATACGTATGGATACTTACGTTTTGAACCGAAAGTCTCCATCGGAAAAAGACGAAATAAGCCATGTTTCAAATCGGAAAAAGGCATTCGAAAAAAAAAACGAAAATAGTCATGCAGTGTTCAGAACGAGCGTTCATATTTGTGCGATGTTTTGGGTTGTGATCCCTTAAGCACGGAGCGAGCAGAACTGTTGAACCCACACAAGAGCCTGTTGCACCCAGAGTGAGCGTTCATGTTTGGGTTGCGATTCCTTAAGCCCGGAGCGAGCGGGGCTCACACCAGGAACTGTTGATTCACAACCCTCACTTCGCACAAAGTGTGCATGGACAGTTTCGGTTTGGAACGAGCTGCGATTCGGGTATATAGTCCTAGGTCGCTCGTTTCATTTCTTCTATATGTACCAGCATCCGTACTAGCATATCTAATAATAAATAACTGGCGCAACAGTCCAATTTGAGCCACGGCCTCGAGATGAGTTAGCATCATCTCATTTTCTAGATCGTGACGGTTTTTGTGCAGAGGTATGTGATCAGCAACACGCTCAACCGAGTTATTTACCCCATAATGGGTACTCATTTAACAGCTGAGTGGGCTCATAGTCCGACACGTAAATCCCCGGAATCGAACCGGGGCCCAGTGCGTTGAAGGCGAACGTGCTAACCGTTGCGCCATCCGGACTACTAGCATATCTGCATCCTGCATTTTTGTTTGGTCCATGCACAATTTCGATTTAAAATCGGAATAAGATATGCGAAGAAAAGCGAAAATAGCCATATATCATACATACTCACTTTCGTTTTTTAACGGAATTTGAATATTGAATACAAATTGAATGTGACCACTTTCGGTATTCAGCCGAAATTATCCATTATTGGCTAATTTCACAATAGCTAATTTCATGGTGCCCCTGCCAAGATCTCCGCTTTACGCAGTACGAACCCAATTGATTATACCCTATGAATTTTTGTTTATTGAATTAAAATTACATACACCCCCGGTCACTTGAATAGAGACAGACGCTTCAACAATTATTTTATTTGAAATCTCCGGTACCTATGGTCAGAAAGCAAAATTTTTTGTAGTATCCGTTATCAAAGGTTAGTTTGTTGTATTTTGGAGAGAAATTTGTGAGCTTTGATTAGGTAATCTGGCTGCCATGACAAACACAGCACACTTAGACCATAAGCTGGTCCATTGTGATACCACACGGTCCTATATTGACCTCCATCACCCCAACTAATTTTTGAACCAACCTGAGCTGGTGATAAAACGGAGGAGGCGGTCTATATCGACATCTACCAGATCCTCCAGTTCTGAGAAAAAAAAGGAGCCAAGAGTTGATTTCCTCTTACTTGCCAGGGCCGGACAAGAACAGAGGAGATGGAAACAACTGTCCTCCTCATCGACGCCTCCACAGCTTCTGCAGAAATCATTAAAAGGAAGGCGAAGCCTCCTAGCATGCTCCCCAATAACGCAGTGGCCAGTAATTACTCCCTCAACAGAACTGATATTCTGTCTTTTCAACGCTATGAGTTGGGATGAGCGAATAGGGTTTAGACGAGGCCACATCTAAACCCTGTTCGCTCATTCCAACTCATAGCGTTGAAAAGGCAGAATATTAGCTTTGAATAATATGAGCTTTGATTAATAATGGTTAAATTTCGTTAGCGTTGCGTTGATGCACTTATAAATTTTACGTTCAAAATTGGGCCACTTGAATAAAAGTAAAATTTTGCTTTTATACCAAAAAGGACACTTATAGTATGCAATTTTTTCTTAATAATCAGCATTTCCCCTTTTATTGAAAACTGTACCCAATTCGATTTGGATACGTATAAGGATTTTACGTAATTTATCGAAAGGTCACCCAGAGCGACTTGGCTGGCCTCAATTAGCAGTTTTTTTTGTCCTCGAACTGCATGCTTGCCTCGTCCTTTTTTTTAAATAAGAAAGGACGAAGGAAGCATGCAGTTCGATGACAAAAAAAAACAATTAATTGAGGGCCAGATCAACAGATCCAAGGACCTGGGTTGTTTTCAATGCCGGCGCAGAGAAGAAGTATTGAGAGCAGTTATGCCGAGATGTGTTGCTCCCAATAGACACAAAAAAAAAAACAAATATAGCATGTAACACACATACACACATCCTTCTTGCATTGAAGGGGTTTGGCAGCTCTTGGCCGTTGTAAAAACGGGTCGCTCCGGTGCGTAGAACTGGCTGCCGCAGGAACGTGAGGAAGATATCGCGCACGTCTGTTCCTCTTGACGGTCCGAACTCCCCATTCATCAGCACGTCCAGCTGTTTCTAGAATCCAATCTTATTCTACTGTTTCTACTGAACCGACAACATTCCGTCGAGGAGGAGGCAATTTTTGCTGGGCCGTGATTTTTTCTCCACAAACAAATATCCCCTAGTGACCTAGTGTGTGATGGCTCAGAGGTGAATGCTGGCAACTGCAATCTCCGAAACTAGTTTATATGAACGAAGCGTCAATCGTGCCACATGGAACAGTTGATGCGTTATACCCCACAAGGGGTTAGGGCAATTGAGTATGTGATGCCTCGAGCCCGAGCTCTCCCTATCCCTGCGTGTATTCGAAGCTTCAGGAGCTGCGTCTCATTCACGACGGACAAATGGTTTAACATTACTTTCCACAGTGTACCTCTTCCTGCATACGCCACTTTACACCACCCCGGATTTGTAAAAAAAGACAATTCAGAAACGAAAATTTTCTCCTACTTTGAGTTCGCGGAAAATTAGCAATAGGAAAATTTTCTGTGTTTTTTAGAATTTTATATTTTGGTGATTTTGTATTTTGGGATTGCAACGGACGGTTTGATGAGCATCCGAAGATGCCCGTGGGGACGGAGCCTAGGTTGCGTTGTGACCGTGAAGGTCGGGCCGTGCCATCTGGCGAAGAAAAAGGCTCCTCAACGAGCTAAGCAGCGGCCTATGCTTGCTGTAGTTCAGCTCGGGAGATGTGGGCGGGGTTTTCGCCGCTTGTTGCCCCTGTCCTTTACGTATTAACAAAAATTCATAGGCCTGGGGAAGACAACACAAACAGGGGAGGTAAAAATGGGGAATAAAAAAAAATAGTCGATAAGGATGGAATGGTTGACGGACGGATCAGACGCCCACACGGTCGCACCTGGGTCCGGGTGTAATGGGACCCTCGGCCTCTGGTTTCGTACCACCAACAGATCACTACTCATCAGGTGCTGCTACGATCTGCTGGTGGGAGCAGCACTACCAGACCAAAATATGGTTCATTACAGGTGGTTCATTACAGGGCAGCTTCTACTTCGAGGCCTGCCAAGAAGAAGAAGCTGAGGACAAAGTGTGCTGCTAGTAATAGAAAAAAAAACAAAAGCGAGCTGGGTACCGGAGTCAGCCGATAACCATTGTAGAGGGGAAAAATTAGCAAAAAAAAAAAAAAAAATACTACATTTCTCAATTATTCAGATGATCAACAGGTTACAAAGAATTCTGAGGCCAGCAGAGGCGCAACACTGCATTCCTTGCCGTAATTCACTCAAACTCTGTAAGCTGCTGAGCACATGAACAATAGAAAAATGCAATACTATGTAAAGAAATTTTTTTAAGTTACTTAGAAGGATAATACTGGCAAACAAAAAGGTATCCAGGGCTCCTCCGCGCTTCGTCCGGTCATCGAAGATGCTCCAAATGCCGGCAATTCAAAGCATTTATCGAGGCCTTAAATACGTGGCTAAACCACAAAAGACAAACACAACACCAGGATTGCCGTGTTGAACTGATTCTAAAAGGATAATCTACTCTATAGGAAGGATTGGGGTGCTACAGAGGAAAGCACAGCTACTTGAAGGGAAAATACGTGAAGTAAGGTGGCTAAGTCCTAAGACTTAGAGCAAGTAGTCTTAATGTGCGTGTGGGGATACAAATCGGTGGAAGGACTAAAAAGAAACCCAAAGAGGTCCTTCTTGTTCCTGTTCTGTACCAGAAATGGGCCCCACGTTGGGCGCCAAATATGTAACGGACGGTTTGGTGGGTATCCGAAGATGCCCGTGGGGACGGAGCCTAGGTAGCATAAAGACCGTGCAGGTCGGGCCGTGCCATCTGGCGAAGAAAAAGGCCCCTCAACGAGCTAAGCAGCGGCCTATGCTTGCTGTAGCTCAGTTCGGGAGATGGGGGCGGGGTTTTCGCTGCTCGTTGCCCCTGTCCTTTACATATTAACAAAAATTCATAGGCCTGGGGAAGACAACACAAACAGGGGAGGTAAAAATGGGGAATAAAAAAAAATAGTCGATAAGGATGGAATGGTTGACGGACGGATCAGACGCCCACACGGTCGCACCTGGGTCCGGGTGTAATGGGACCCTCGGCCTCTGGTTTCGTACCACCAACGGATCACTACTCATCAGGTGCTGCTTCGATCTGCCGGTGGGAGCAGCACAACCAGACCATGGTTCATTACAGGATTTTTTCTTATTTTGGGTATTTCGTCGGGTTCGTATTGCTGACTTCGCGAAGTATAGTTTGTGCGCATGCATTCTTTGTTTTGTGCTGCAGGCTTGAGCGTATTAATTCGAAAAACGCAAAAACTGTTAAACAGATTTTCGATGTCGAAAATTGTGCGGTAGATTCGGTATACTCCCAAAAAAACCAAATGTTTGCGAGAACCCGAGGTCTAATCATCATTTTCGATTTGCAGTCATTTGAAATAATCAGAATTATTCAATTTTAATAAATCTCCCTAACTCCTGTATCAACTCACGATGGTGCAATTTTCGTAGATCTTTCAACACAACATATCAATTTATTGTTTAAACACCTAATAATATTTTTGTTTCTATTTATATCCACCCGAAAAAAAATATGTATTTGAATAGGATTTTTATTTGTGCTCAGCTTTATGTGGTGGCACTAGTAACTGTTGCATATCGTAGCGCAAAATTTCTTCAATATCACAATAAGAAAAAAAAGTCAAAGAATCAAATTATCTAACAATGTCGTTCCTAAAAAGAAAACCAATTGAAATCAAACAAATGTCGCAAACTTTATGGCCTTTTCATGCAACAATGCTGCACAAGAAACAAGAAAAATGTTTACATTGAACAGGTGTGGTATATGGTTCACGTCATATAAATCCGTGTACAGCATTGATGAAATTACCAGACGCCTAAACAAAAGTTTTATCATCTTATTTCCACTTTTCAATCGACTAGGTAAAATGTTACTCTTTTTTTTTTGTTTCTGTATTATTTGATTCTCTTCCTACATTTTTTCTTTTTCAATGTTTTTTTGTGGAAAGAGGATAAACAAAATGCTTGCTTACATCGATCTCACTCACACTACACAACATTCATGAGTAAAAATACATGTAATCGATAGAGTGGCTAGATCTTGCATGGAAGACATTCCATGATTTGTTGTACCATTTTGTGTGCAGTGTGAGAGCTCAAGATCATTCAACGATCATCAAACATTCATTTGTTCAGTCGGCATTAAATAGGTGATGGTGGATTTGAACTGAAAAAAAAACTGAACTGAATAAGGAGCGCGGTATATGTATTTGTGAGTGGAATATGGTTTTGTCTATTGAGATGCTTTCCAAATGGTAAATTTCAATGTAAAAGATGATGAGAAAAATTGATGTCGCTCTTTGCGAATAGATACCGCGTCGTTGGTTGATCCTTATCATAATCCTGACATTGTGTTTTAGTGCTCTTCACGAAAATGTGTAGTGTTCAGCAATGTTGTAGCTTTGTAGATTTATTGCACAAACACACACACACACAATTCATGTTTACAAATGCCAATACTAGTTTTGATATGCAATCGTTTTAGATTTGTTCATTACCAAAATGTTTAACCAATTTTTTAATTTGACCGGTATTTTGCAGGAGGAGATGCACGAACAAATGTCTGGCTACAAACGGATGCGTCGTGAACATCAAGCCGCGCTGCTCAAACTCGAGGAAAAGTGCAAAGTCGAAATGGAAGGCCACAAGGCGGCACTAGACAAGGAATATGATATGCTTTTGCATAACTTCACAAGAGAATTGGAAAAGCTTAATGTGAGTATCAAAACAACCTCTCAACCGACCAAATAACAAACTCTCGCCCTTTCCCTGTTACGACCGACCAGGCTAAGCATCAACAAGAGTTGGAACGACGCGTGAAGCAGAACACGGCGGCCGAAAAGAAATTGTTCAAGGAAATCTCTTTGAAACAAGAAGGCGATCGTAAAGCCTTCGATATGAACCGAAAGAAGGAGTACAAGGCGAATAAGGAGCGCTGGAAACGCGAATTATCTATGGATGAATCGACGCCAAAACGACAACGTGATCTAACATTGCAATCACAGAAGGATAATCTAAAGCAGGCCGAGGCGCAGGAAGAGCAACGTTTATTGCGGGTGCAAAAACAATATATTGAACTCGAAATGAGAAAGTTCAAGAGGAAAAGGATGATCATGTTGCATGAATTAGAGAATCAACTTCTGAGAGATGTAAGTTTTGATGTGCTATGGTCTACGGACCGAATGATTACAAAGTGTGTGTATCTTATGTTTTATAGGAACTGAGTAAAAAACAACAACAATTGGAACTTGCACATGGGATGCTCTTAAAACATCACGAAAAAACTCAAGAGTTAGAATATAGGCAGCAGAAGAGTGTACATAATTTAAGAGAAGAACAGGTGAGTAGCGTGACTAATAACAGCAAAATTGTTGATTTGATGGATTTTATTCCATACTAAACCAATCTAGGACTGTTTTATGAAAAAATGTGGGTCCAAATCTCAAAGCACCACTAACACACGACCACAACCGTGGTCTGAACAGTTCAACTGCAGTTCACGGTCTGGTCCACATATCTTTATATCACTCTAAAGAATGATCAGCTGCAGGCCTTCGGACGATAAACGGACGATATCGAACTGTCAGTTTGTGGTCGACCGTCGGTCTGACACACGCAGCTCGTCGCCGTCCGTCCATCGTCTGTCCATTAGGCTGTGGTTGAAAGATCATAGTTCGATATCGTCCGCTGGTCGCCACATAAATATCCGTGTCCTGATGCTTTCCAAACAAAAACTAATTTGTCATCTCATGGACTGCAGTCGAACTGCAGGTGGATTTGATTTTGAGATAACTTGAACTGTCGTCGTTTATTAAATTCATAGAATTTCCTCTATTTACCCACATAGCTATCGTAATTTTTTATCGTGATAATAAAACATTTTCAGATTTTAAAACAACACAACACCGAATTACAAAATCAAAGGGATTATATGGTAAGAGCCGAAAAGGATTTGCTCCGGAAGCATGCCCTCGAGTTAAGACAACAGCCAAAGAGCTTGAAGGTTGGTTTATTCCCTCATTTTCCCTGTTCAAATGCCTGACGGTATCTTCTTTTATTCCAACAGCAAAAGGAATTGCAAATACGTAAACAATTCCGGGAGACATGTAAAATTCAAACTCGACAATATAAAGCATTAAAGGCGCAAATATTGCAAAGCACACCGAAAGAGCAACAGAAAGCTGTGATAAAACAATTAAAGGAGGAGAAACACCGAAAACTGACACTATTGGGCGATCAGGTAAGTTTTCACGTTTAAATCACTTTTTGGTATTCTTTTTTTTACCTTTTCCATAATTTCAGTACGAACAAAGTATTGCTGATATGCTACAAAAACAAAGTCTACGACTAGACGAAAGCCAAGAACTTGAGTGCCAACACCTTAAGGACTTGTTGGAATACGAGCTGGACATTCTGATGGCGTATCAGAGCAAAAATAAAATGCAAGCGCAGGCACAGCGCGATAGGGAACGTAAAGAGCTTGAGGATCGAGTGAGTGTTAGGAGAGCACTTCTCGAAAGCAAGGTATGTGTTTGTTTTGTGCGATTTTTGGGTGAATTTTTGAATTGAATTCCACACGTGGTGACGATTTATCATTTTTTCTTGGTGTAGATGGAGGCTGAGCTACAGCAATTCAATAATGAGCGAGCCGAACGAATACGTTGTATGCACGAGAAGCATGAGAAAGAGTTGGAATCATTCGACGAGGAATCGGCCAGAATGGGATTCAGGTAAATTGTGAAGTTGTCATTTCAATTTTCAGTGAATGATGATCTACGTGAATGAATCTGCCACAAAACGAAGGAGTATGCCAAATAATGTACGATGATAAAATAAATTTCTGTAATTGTGTTCGAAGGCAAACGTCTTAGAGCTATGCGGCATCAATGTTGGTTTTAAGGGGTCTGAAGGCCGAGGTTTGTAAGAACAGGATCCATGAATTGTGGGAAGCAAGAGGTGTTGTTGCTGTTGTAGCAACGCCTGCTGGTGTTGAAGGGGTTTGGCAGCCCTTGGCCGTTGCTGATGAACGGATCGCTACGATACATTCGCAGAACGCGAAAAGAATTTGAGAGATACTTAGTGGGTTGGTGGTTGGCGAGTCATACTTGAAAGCAATTGGTCACGGGTTCGACTACCGACGCCAGCGACGTACTTTTAACCCTATGTTGTTGACATGAGCGGACGCTTGGACATGAAGTAAAATCTAGGAAATACGGGTGTCGTCTGAATCGGACAATATACTGGAGTGTTGAAGGCGTTTTTAACCCTGCTGACATGTGCACATTCTTTGACATGAAGTAAAATCTAGGAAATACGGGTGTCATGCGAATCGGGGCGATAAGGCCAATGTACGGGAGTGTTGTTTCAGGCATTTTTAACCCTATTGAGTTGATATGAGCGTATGATTGGACCAAAAGTGAAATCTACAGAATGCGGGTGTCATCTGAATCGGCGTGATGAGGCGAATGGCCTGGAGTACTTTTGCAAACATTTGCGTTCTTCGAAGAGAAATAAAGAACCTTTATGGCAATGAAGTAGAATCTGGTCAATATGGGTACCATATCGAGGTGGTTAGGCGAATGCTCTGGAGTGGTGGTGCTGATGTTAAATAAAAGTCGTCAATTTTAGTGTTAAATCTATTTATTGTTCGACTATTGATGGCGTATCTGCCACCATCTTCATGGTTTAGGGGGAGAAGGTGAAAAGCAAAATCTTTGGACACATGATTCAGTATGCATGCGGCTTAAAACCATTTTCTAAAAGTTGCACTTTTGACGCGCGGTAGTCTTAGCACACACTTAATTTCCCTCAATCATGTTCGCATTTTCTTATTTGAGCAGTGTATTGACTGCAGTTATGATCAAGCAAATACCACGTCCATTTCTTCCGAACTGATCTACAGAAAGCCTCCATTACCCAAAATCGGTTTCAAAGCGGGATCAGAAATTTACCGTTATTCGTCCTTGGGCTCACCCCTACAAAGTCCTTAAATTCTAGATGCAGTGTCACTCCGAAGATTTCCTCGCCTTCACATCAGTCTTTTTGTTTACTTCGAAGCAGATCCATTTTTATGACGAAAGTCGCGAAGTAGTTGCCTTGCATTTTGCAATTTTTAAGGTAAAGGTTGCTAGTTGTCTTGTTTCATGCACTTTTTATTTTTAGGGCAAAAGGGCAGTTGTCTTATCCCATTGGATTTTTAAGGTAACTAGGTTGCTACTTTGCCGACCTGGGTGACTTGCAGGACGTCGATGTTGGCCAGCTCCAACGTTTTGTTGCGGGCTCGGGCTGGTTCGAAGTTTAGAATGGGTCGGGACTACTTATCCCGTTGAGCATCACAACGGACCCTGATGCGGTCTATGTGTGCTGTGGACAATCATGGCAACCCTTTAACCTAACCTAACCTAGGTGGTCTTGCGTTAAGCAATTTTTGAGGAAAGGTCGACTAGTTCCCTTGTCTCATACGATTTTTAGAGCTAAAATCACATATTTGCATTGTTGATGCGATGTTTAGGCAAAAGTCGGTTAATCGCCTTGCGTCATCCGTCATTCGAGTCAAAAGTCTCCGATTGCCTTATTTCACGCGATTTATTGGATAAAGTTGCCTCTTTAAGACGAATGTTGCATACTTGTTCTCTCATACGAAGTTTGATACGAAAGTCGCCTAGCTGTCTTGTTTCTTGCCAGTTTCCGATAAAAGTCCTAGTTGTCTCATCCCACCCTTTTTTGGGGCTACTTGCCTTGTTTTTGGACAGATAAAAGTTGCCTTGTCCCATGATGATTTTTGGGAAAAATCGTACAATATATTCGGCTTGTTTTATTTGAATTTTAAAGTGAAAGCCGTCTAGTTTTTTCATGGGTTTTTTGGGCTCCTAGTTTCCTTGTCCCATGCGATCCTAACTACAATCGTCCTAATTTGGGAATTTGCTAATAACGAAACCAAAAAAATGCATGTAATGGGCAGTTGTGTCACGATCTCGACTTGTTCCCCGCCCTAGTAAGCGATCAAAGTACAATCGAGCTAATTCAGGGTTTTTGGTGAGTTTAGGTCCGAAAATAGGAATCGGGTCAATGCAGGAGCTCAGAGAACTTCACTTAGGTACCGGGTACCCTATTTTTTTAAGGTTTTCAAATAACGTTGAAAGGCAAAGGATGACGTCCTACAGGGTATTTGGGTTAGCAATTTTATTGCAAAATAGACCACTCGGTCTTTGTGCTTGTGGATCGTAATTGCTCCCAAGAATTGAAGCTGAAAGTCAGAAAACAAATCAAATCCAAAAATTACCCGCATCTTGCTAGAATCGATGTAAGGGACGCTGGGAAACTGTTATACGCTTGTGTTCATCCGCCAACAGGAGTGGATTCCTCAAGTCCACTATCACAATTTGTTTGGCCGTCCCAAAACTAATGTGGCGATATTCCAGTGGGCTAAGCACCTATTGTCACAGTCGTCTTTGTGTACAGATCGTGGCTCTGGTTTTCGCCTTTTTCATGACTCCCTGAAATCTCTTCGAATCATGTTTGTTGCTCCCGAAATGCGCTAAAATCTGCGCAAAATTTTGCTTGGATACACTTCCTTTTGGGCCAAGAAATCGAAAATAATCCGTTGCTCCCCGTAGACGTTAGATTAGTTGGAGGGCAATTGGTCCCAAGGGTCACCAAGCACTGCGATGTAAAGGTATGTCGTTCCTGCAGCAGCCGGTTCTACACACCGGAGCGACCCGTTCATCAAGGCCAAGAGCTGCCTAACTCCCTCAACGCCACGAGGTTGCTACAAAAACATGTAAAGGGATGTCGTTTCTGTGGGTACCGCTTGTACACACCGTAGCGATCCGTTGCACCAGCAACAGCCAAGAGCTGCCAAACCTTGAAGGGGTGTTGTTGTATCAACGACTGCTGGCGTTGAAGGAGTTTGGCAGCCCTTGGCCGTTGGTGATGAACGAGTCGCTCCGGCTGCCATGTCCTGGGAGCGAAAAGTATATTTGGCTACACCCTAGTGCCTACGCAGATTTAGTGTTAATTGTCGAAACCAATCAATCCAACGAATCGGCTCAGCTGCTCGTGTTTTAGTGAGCCAATCGTCTCCACTTCAGAATGCGTGACCGAAGTAATTCAAGTAGCGGAGATAAAGTGTGTCACAATCACTAGGGATATGTACTGGGATGTCCAATTCTCACTCTGATAGAAGTGACAGCTTGGGACACAAACCCCATTCTATGCAGATGACTCGTCAAGGTAAAATTATCTTTAAGGAGCCCGCAAATAACTCTCATCCGGTTTTTGCCTAATCTTTCCATCTCAAGGATTCGATTGGGTTAATGACCAGCTATAAATAGTGTGGTCTGTTTGAGACCAGGGGTATTGTCCCAGTGCGTAATGAATGATCACTGAGTGCTCCCATTTTCTGATGTTCCGTTTTTTCGCTACACAAAGGAATTCCACAAGGCTGTCTCGTTACCCAGTAAATGGTACCTTGTTTGCAGGGCCTAATCTTTGCAAGGCTTTACGACCACTAAGCACTTATTTGGACGAGACGAAGAAATTTCTTAATGTTTTGATGGCTGTGAAGACTGCAATATTCATGCCTCGGTATCTGGCTGCTTTGCACATGTTCGCGCAGGTCTTGATTACCTGGACTTCTGCCTGAAATATCGTACTTTCCCATATGGATATCTTGTGAAACTTGTGAACCTGGCCTGCGACGCTCGTCCCTGTATCCTCTTCGGTGTAAGATCCATCTGTATACAACTTACAAGTGTTGTAGGGCAGGGTATTGAGCCTCAATCCAATCATCTCTAATCCAAATTCCAGTTGAGAATGAAAGTTTGAAGCACTAGATATGTAGTCTTCGTTTACCCAGTTGGCTGGGTTTGGGTTTAGTTTGAAGGAATTCTGAAATGCTTTTAGTCTAGTTACTAATTATTTTGCCTCTGTCTTTAGGTGATTTTGGAGCGGCGGCGTTTGAGTACCGCATCGAAAACTGCAGCTCCGGATAGCCATCGTTACTGTGAGACATGCTACTCTCTGAATCTTAACCAGTAGCCATGCACTTCTTTTTCGTTCGTGTCTTGACTAATTTAAAACTGGAAGTACCGAAGGGTATCGAGGTCGGTTTCAATGTCTCCCCAACCGCCCGGGCTATCTGAAAATCAATCCTTCCTAGGTCTATAACTCCTTCTCCTTCAAGGAAAAAAATAAACAATCTCGTTTATATTTGATACACTCTCTGTTTCCATAAAAATCGATTGGAAAAGACCCTTTACTTTTTAAACTCAGCTTTTATTACAACTTTATTAATAAAACAAATTCTATTATATTTCACAGCGCATTAGCCCTGGCGGAAGCCTCAAAAGAAACGTATCCGGACGAAGAAGGAAGCTTATCAGGTTCAATGATCAGTCTTGCGCACAGCAATAGCTCAACAAGTTTTCCAGCTGGTTCGCTATAGCATCATCTGAAACGCGATTATTATCATCATAATACCAATCAGGACACCGACGACGATGATGATGATGATGCGGAGAATGATGATAATGGTAACCACAACAAATATTAGACACAATCAAATTTTGTGAATTGAAAATATAAAAAAAAAAAAACAGAAAACTGTCAGCGCGTCTTCGATGTAATAATAATAATAAAAAGAAGATACAAAACAAAAACCCAGCAAAAAGAACGTAATAAAACTTTAGTAATACATACGAGTACTGTAAATTAATGCAATGGCGTAAGAAAAAAACAAAACAACTACAAATAATATTATTACACAACATACACACTTTTTTACTACTACTACTACTATTACCACCCACACAAAACACATCCACAAGCCAATTGAAAATAGATATATGTATTGAAATGAGAATGTTCACGACGAAAACACACGTATTTATCTAGAATGGCTAAGATCATATTCATATAAAAGACCTCGAAGCAAAATAAGATCAAATTAATTTACAATACAAAATACAAAATTGATTGATTACTTACTGTGCAAATATTTTATAAATTAGAAATGGAAAAGAAGTGTCGCGGACGAAACGAAAAATGTGGCGCGAATAAATGCATGTTAAACACCACCTCATATACACACACACACATATATATACCCGCAATTGGAAGACGGAAAAGAACTTTTTCATTTTCATCTCCTTTTTCCGATTGGTCCACAAATCTTTCGATTTACGTGAGTATCACGAACAAGAGTATATCTTTTTTATAATGTTTTTAATTTTTTTTTGGAATTATGGGGCTCGATTTGAATTTGCAGTGTTAAAATCAGTGGATGCGATTGCATACGGTACGCAATCAATTGATCGCAAATGTAGAAATTTCCATCACTTTATATTCATGTTTTCTCCACTTATGTACTAACCGCTTTAAATAATTCTTACATTATGCATTTATCGAAGTGTCTTATTATATAATTTTTTAAAGAAAGATTTTGGCCTTAGGATTTTCTGCAATCAAAACAATTTTCCACTAGACCGCCTCATTAATTGATACATTCAGTGGCTTTAAAGTCATTTGATTAACTCTATCGTAAAATTGAAATTGGATGTAGTTAGTTAAGTTTTGTCTTCCGTGGAATTTTCCGGACGGTTTTGTTTCTCAGACTTTCTCCTAGACGACGGTAGCCATACACTGTCGAACACGAACTTGGTACAAGTGTCCTCCGAATGGCTCAAGTACACACACTTCAGACATCTGAAGAAAACCGCTCCACTTGTACCATGTTCGTGTTCGACAGTGTGTGGTCAGGTTAATAATGACTATGTTCATAATACAAATACATACACACCTGCTGTTCAAATGAATGTGTGAGTAAGAGAAACAAAATGTTATGCATCGTTGAGTGAATGAGAGAGTAGTTGGTGTAAGAGAAGAAAATAAAAATGGGTGGGTACAATTCTCATATAGGCGGCATATTCTTTTGAGTGTGTAATTTTGCATTCGGTGGTGTTGTTATAATTATCGTAGTTTTCAGACCCGGTTGCGTATTTCGAAAATCGTGTTCAGTACGTCCCCAACCTAGTGACGAGATCGAGTAGGGTTTTTAGTGCCTAAATGGTCAAAAACCCCTATCCATCTCGTCTCCTTTGTTGTGACGAGTTCGAGTAGGATTTTCGGTGCGTTTGTCGTTTAAAATGGTAATTAAACCATTGTTTAGTACGTCCCCCAGTCAGTGACCAAATCGATACGGTTCTCTAGTCACTAAATGGTCAAAAACCCGTATCCATCTCGTCCCTTTGAGGGGATGGGTTTGAAACTTCGTGAGTGAAGCTTCAGAGGGCATTTCCGCTTTAGGTGGTAAGAACATAGAGTCCACACACGGGGATTTGTAGTTCCACCTAAAGGCTACTTACCTCTTCGTGCGAAAATGTTGCACCCCACGACAAAAAGTGACAGTGTAGACTTGGACACAGTACATATCCACGGCGCTCTATACTACTATTTCTATCTATTCCCCATGAGTAAGTGAGACTGTTTCTCAACAGTCATCATCTTGTGGGTGGTAAATGCAAGCGCAAAGCCATAAAGTAACTACTACTACTAGACATGGAACTTCATACGATTTAAGCAAAAGCGCAGTACCAATTGAGACGCAAATAATCAAATGAAAGTTGCCTTTAGAGGGATAGGGACGACAACACTTCAGAAAGCTCTTCAAATGACAACTGTCTATTACGTTTCATTGTACGAGTAACATGCTCGTTATTCGGCATTACCCTTTCGTGTACTGATGGCATCGAACACATATGCAATTAATAGGCAGGCACTCTTAATTCGTATGAAATCCCACTGTCTCTATTCTTTAGCAAACCTCTGAAATGTTCGCCTCGTAAGGAAATAGCCTATTTCGCAACGTACCGCGTCTATCAACATAATGAACTTTTGAAAATTTTGTTGGTGATCGATCAAAGGGGAAACAATTTATAGCCATTGAACGGAATTGAAATGTCTAGCTTTAGGATGAAAGTAGTCTACAGCTTAGTCCTCGTATCCTCTTACCTAGTAGTTCATCACCAGTAAACTGTTGACTAGTATCTGCACTGTATGCAGATACATCGTAAGTGGATATGTCTTATGGCTACTAATGTTTTGTCGAATGATTTAATCCAGTAGAATTAGCGAACCCATAACATCTAAAATCGAACCGCTTGAACACCGGCGAAGTGTCGGCTGTCTCTCACTCTTCTATCGCTACTACAACCGCCGTTGCTCTGATGAAATAGCCAACCTCATTCCTGAGCGTACTTTTCCTTTACGTAACACCCGACTAGCCAGTCGTGTCCATCCTCATCTTCTAGAACTCAGCAATAGCCGCACCGCCAAATTCCATGACTCGTTTGTATCTAGGACAACACGAATGTGGAACGATCTACCATCTTTTGTTTTCCCCCGCAACTATGACCTACAAAAATTTAAACGGAATGTACACTGTCACCTTATTCAAACTCAACCCATCTCCCCACTACCTTAATCCCTTACCGCCAATGCTGTGCTCTCGCATCAAAGGGTTACCCCCTAAGCTTTGGTATAAACATAAAAAAAAAAATATTGGGATCTTGATAAACCCTACGTTGATATCTTCGACAAAACACGTTCCACGCATTCGGTAGCCATAAGACATACCCATGTACCGATGTATCTATATGCAGTGTAGATACTCGTTATCAGTTTACTGATAATGAACTACTAGTTAAGAAGATACGAGGACTTTGCTTCAGAAACTGCCATGGGAATTAAAGTCAATGCCCATTTTTTTCAATAATGGTCGTGTTCGATTCACCCGGACAAAGATCCATCGCTTTCGCCGCGTATCTGTATGGTGACTGTTTGAATTCGTTCGTCGCAGATTCGTGGCGTTCGATTCACTCTGGATCTGTGTTCGCTTGAATCGAACTCGGCTACTAATGTCATAAGACTGGGAATTACGACGAACAGAAATCTCATCTAATGGGGTGTTTGAACTCATACGTGCGAATTTCGGTCTGTTGTGATGAATTGCATTGCAATTGACTAAAGGCGCGGTTTGATAGGCACCACTCTGCGTCAACCGCAGGCGACGATCAAAAAGATACATGCAAATAGTGCTCCGTGCTCTATGGGTTGATCGCTAATCACGAACAATCGCCACGTGTATGCCGTTGAACTATGTTTCAGTATTAACTAATCCCAGCAGACTCACCACGATGTAAACATGTCGGATTAGTTGATTGGACTAGCTCTTAGCTCCACTTGGGATACGGTACTGAACTAAAAAAACTGGACTAGGTTTATGTTTTCGTTGTTCACGCTTGTTTTTGTCGATGTATATGTTTTGTTGGAGTCGGTGGTATAAAAGCGCTTTCTACGAGAAGCTATTGACTGGGCTCTTTATATTTCTACAATAAAATTCTCTTTAAACCCAAGTGATAAGGCAACATCTGATATTTGCCGTATTTAGTACCGGTCGGTATAAACACTCCACGAACTAGTTAAGTAGTTAATACTCCTTTTAGTTCTTATTCCTTGCCCTTTCATACCACTATGCGGCTTTGCGTTGGTCTGCCTGTGGTGTTGGCACTTCACCCATTTTGGCGGTAAAATCTCAGCTTCCTTCTGCAGGCAGCTTGGGTTTGGATCGTATCATCGCCGAGATTAATGCATTGTTGTTGCTTCTTCATCTGATCGATCCATGTGTGTTTCCGTCTGCCTCGGAGTTTGGGGTCTAGCAATTGGAACATTCATTGATAGTGCCTTCATGACTGGGTTCTCAGGTGGACGCCTTAGAACATGGCAATACCAATCCATATGACGATCCTCGAGCTTTTCAGTAATCGGTTGCTCAATAATCAAGCTGCCTTGGATGTATGTACTTTTGGGGCCAGTGTGCGACTATCGTGTGTCTAGCAAAACGCACCCTAAGAACCGAGCAAAAACGAAAATGGCGGGAACGACAGTCCGGCTACTGCTCAGTAGTTGGCGATTGCTCACAATATCCGCAACGTGTGGATACAACAAGTATTTGCTCTGCATTCGTTGCATTAGATAAAAATTTGTCCACCCTCATCGCTGACGCAAGGTGCTTGGCTATACTGTATAGACAAGATCCTAGCCTTTTGGCGAGCTTTTGCTCGTGACTCGGGGAGTCACCAAAAGGTAATATCAAAAGGCCCGTTCATTTCATTGCAACAAAGATCAAGAGTGAAAAGCACGGTACGGATCATACGCCGAGCGAACTCAAACTGAATCAATTCAAAGAAAAATCGCCTTTAGAGAGACAGAGGCTGCAACACTTCACTATCATTGTATGAGTGACATGTATGTATGATGTAAAAAAAAGAAGAGGATTGGAACGTAGCTCATAAATACATGTGAAGACAATAACAAAAGGTTTGCCAATTCAGTGGGTAGTTAATCATGATATACAAGCAAGGCAAGATAAAAAATTAAACATTAGTGTCACCATACACTGTCGAACTCGAGCACGAACCTGGTACAAATTTCCTCTGACACACACATACACTTCACATAGGTGTGAAGAAAACCGGTCCACTTGTACTAGGTTCGAGATCGAGTTCGAGTTCGACAGTGTATGGTGACACTTAGAAAGACATCCTACTTCATACAAATTAAGCGAGTGACTAGTAGTTGCATATGTGTTGGTTCCCATATGTGTTCACAAAGGGACAATGCCAACTAACGCGCAAGGTGCAGCGGTCTCTTGTGTATGATATTGATATATTTTTTCAACTTCGTGCGAACGGGGAGCCATTGAATGAGATTATCTCGAACACTATTTAAGATAGGAAAAAGTTGTTCAGACATTTTTTGTGTATATTTTCGTGATCTTCAATTTCGCCTCAGAAAGTTTTCTGCTAGGATTAATAGTTACAGAGATAAAAGCCAAAAACTAGTATTCATACAATTGTATGAGCCTGTGACGTAGGTATATTCTGTTGACGTTTCGTTGGCATAAACTGGTTTCGGAGAATGCAGTTGCCAGCATGCACCTCCTGCACATCCATGGCCACGAACGTCGTCGTGGACGGGATTCGAACTCAACACACTGCGCTACCGGTTGCCCCTGCGGTCTTCTAGTAGTTCATAAATCCGTGCATTCGAATACAATAGTTAGAAAAGGATATCGTAGTGGGTTGAGAGAGGAATGTAGAACTAATAATAGCTCAAAAGTAACGCTGTAGCAATCATTGCTACATTTGTCACTGCATAAGTGAGAAATTTTTAATTCTTTGTATGTATTAGCTGCCCTAACTTAGTCTTATTCGCACAGTTTTGCTGTCAATTCACATCTATACTACATTCGTTCTAAAGGAAGGTACTAACCTCCGTTTTTCGTGCGAAATCTCATATACAAAAACTGTCAAAAATCCGGTTTGCACGAAATTTTTCGCTCTTCTCGGTACTCAGTTCTTCGCACAAAAATCCCATACACAGAAAAAAGTCTCCACACTGTTGTGGACAATTTCCACGCGAAAACAATTTGTTTGCATTTTATTTCGTGTGGAAACTGGTCGTTACAGTGGTAATCGCTCTCTTTTGAGTGAGGAGGGGAAATTCAAGTGTAGTGTAGAGCGGCGCGGAAATGTGCTGTGTGCAAGTCTATACTAGGGGGATTCATGCGCACGTCCTAAAGGTCGTATTTGTCGTAAAGTTGTAAACTTCTGTCATTTTACTATAGGTGCAACATTTTCGAAGAGGCTAGTTTCAGTCTTAAATGCGTACGTGATATATGAATTGCAAGTCTTAGGCATACATTTATACTGCGAAATTCAAAATTTTGTACTAAGTTTGTCGGCTTTATATTAATGGGTAGTGTTAGTAACCCTCGGATTTATAGTCAACACGAAAAAATCATTAGAACCTTCCACCTAGGCATAGTTTTTTTTCAGAGGACGTTCCTGGTTTTCCTTGATGTGTCCTGACTAAAATCGAGGCGACCAGTAGCACAATGCGTAGAGGCGTTAGTCTCATGTCTGACTACGGTCGTTACAGGTTGAAGTCTCGTCCACGGCGTCCGTGGCCATGGATGTTTGTGTTGTCTTCCCCCTGTGGTGCGGGGCGTAATAATAAGCCACGTCTCCCGAGTTGTCGCAAGTAGGCGTCTACATGGGAGCAGGAGGTGTATGCTGGCAACGTGCATCGTCCGAAACTTGTTTGTCAGCTAAGCCACATGGAATAGTTGACGCGCTATGCCCCTGTAGGGGTTAGGGCAAACAAGTATAGCTAAAACTGCGAGGGACTAGTTGGGAGTCGCATTGGTAGAGTAATTTTATTTGCAGTGTGGTTATATATACTAGGACATCTGTGTATTCTTTCACATGTAATATTTGGCTTCGAATCACTACCCACATTCATCGATGATAGTGGGTCGATGGGCAATAAATCGGTTTGTAAAAAGTGATGATATTCGAAAACGTTGTCACCATCATCACCGACGTCGGGCCTTAGCCGTCTGGATCATTATCCTCCAATTATCTCGGTCAAGTGACCGTGTCCTCCAAATTTGGAAGCCCAGCTGTTGTTCGGCCTCAGTTTCTACTAAGTCTTCCCGACGACCTCTCGGTCTTCCTCGCAGCCTTGTTCATTATTCGCTTTGGAAACGTTGTGCGTTTACGTAAATCGCACACATGAATCCGTCTGTCTCATTTGTCAATACGAGGAGCGTTTTTATTTGTTCATATTCGTTATTATTGCATTTGCATTCACGAGCGAATCACCGTTTACGTGTGTACGAAGCATTAGGAGTACAATTACGAAAACCGTTAGGCCCAGTCTGTATGTCCTAGCATTGTAATGTAGATTTCAGGGGATCTTCTGCAATGAACACGCTATTCTTCAAACATTGTCATCTTTAGTATTCTTCTTAGAGAATTTGTCTACAATATTAGTACCCCAAGATCTTTTGATCTTTTTTTCCTTGTCCTTAATACCCCGGGCGCGGTGGGACGCGACTTCAATAAACCGTTACTAATAACTGGCTCTTGTTCTTCAATTTCATGTTCTAATCCACAAACAGAACAATGTTCTACTCCCTGGTCGTATTTCTAAATTCTTTCGACCATTCCAACTAACTTAATATACGAGTATATAGCTCAGTTACAGTAATATGAATTATTGCATTAAGACAATACGCCAGAAGTTTCTTTGTCGATGTTTTCCACGCCTGTATATACACTAAAAGACATATGTGTTGTTTTTCCTAAGACGGGATGATTTCTTTTTTTTTATTATATATGCGCATTTCGGACACCAGTTGTGTTCTTCTTCAGTATAATTCAACTGAGGAGTTTAATAAAAAAAGAAATCATCCCGTCTTAGGAAAAACAACACATATGTCTTTTAGTGTATTAAGACAATAGTAATTTCGAAAAAAAAAGAATTAATTTAAAAACGAACCACTATAAAGTGTATGAAAATTTCACTTTGCGTCTTCAATTTCATTGTTCAACATGACCTCATTTTTATGAACGTTAATAAGAATATTATTCTTAGACCGTTTCCTCACTTGGATAGCGGGTAGCGGTGCGGGATCGGCATGCTCAGTATACGCGGTTTCAAAAGCTTATCGAGCGCCTTTATTTCAATGAATGTTTCCTGATTGGCTCGGTATTCGCGGATGCGGGGAGGGACCGAGCTATATCAGGAAACACTCATTGAAATAAAGGCGCTCAGTGAGCTGCTTCTGGTACCGCGTATACTGAGCATGCCGATCCCGCATCGCTACCGTAACGACAAATCAGGAAACGGCCTTAGCCTCATCTCGAAATTTTAGTAAATTCCTACCATTGTACTCTCAAATTCACTGACTTCATCATCCACCATAGAAAAAAACAACGCAAAACAAACAATAAAACAGTATTCATACTCAACAGACGTCATGCCACGCAATGGTGAAACAAAGAAAAATATATAAAAAAAATATTGTGTTAGATTTGTTTTGTATAAATTTAGGTAAATTCTTATAGATATTCATACGAATAAATATAATTAACATAAATATGTAGATTTAGTAGGAGTACTTTTATTATTAAGCGTGTTTTTTTTAACTGCCGTGCAGAGCAGAACAGAACAGAATAACACAACATAATTACACTAACAACTTCATTGATTGTTTGTGTAATTGTGTGGTGTTGTTCTGCTCTGCTCTGTACGGCGATTAAAAACCAAAACGCCTATTGTATATAATCACACACACAGGTAGCAAGCACACAAACCATAAACAAAATAATTACCACGTAAATCGAAGGAGACAAAACTATAATTACGTAGACATAAAAGATACATATACATACAGCATCCCATATTGAAATTAAAACTATATAAATAAAAATAAGATTTTTTAGATTAAATTAATTAAAAATAAACAAACAATAAAAAATACAAACAAAAAACTCAACTAAAGATCGCAAAAATAAGCAGTGAGAGTGACAGAGAAAGAATCATTTAAAACAGCAACACAAAATTATGATTAAAAGCAGCGATATTTATAATATAATTTTCTACATTGTTATGCTTTATATATATAAAAAGAAAAAATCAAAGACGATTGGATCTAATGAAATGCATGAAATATGTAAATGTGACGAGCATGAAACAATGCAAATACATTTAGAGTCATAAGAACTATGAATTTAGATTGTTTCACACAAGAACTAGGTAAATCATCAATAAAACAATAAAATCGTTCGTGTAATAAAAACAACAACAACAAAATGTAATGAAATAAAATTAAACTTTAAGAAATCAATTCGAAAACTGCAAATAAGAGAATTTAATCCAATTTTAAATAAATATTAAAATTAAAAAATGTATTAAATTAGCTAATAGTTTTTTTTAGATATTTATTATTACAATAATATAAATGTAAAGTGTAAGAAAAAAACAAAACAACAACATAAAACAAAAACAACAAAGCATTAATAAACACACACTATTAACATAGCTGTTATAAATAATAACCAAATTGATGATGATGAAAATGAAGGAAAAAAACAAATGGCTGATAAAAAATATGTTCGCATTAGTATTCATATAAACAATTTTTGATTGGTTCCTTACGTCCCTTTTCAGTTACCCGCGACCATCCATGCTCCGTTGCTTTCTTTGCACATTTGGATTTGGTGAACTTGAAGTTAAATTTGTTTTTCCATGTTGTTTCTGGTTCTCTTTTTAACATGGATAACTCTTATCGCTGGGGTCATCCAGAAAATTATTTCGTCATATCATTAGGCTAGCAGAAGTGGAACTCGCTCGATACCGCTGCAAAAGAAGTTGGACCACGTATCAACGAGGGAAAAACTAAAATAATGATGCAATCGACGACAAGGACACCTGCACAATCGAGCATCAATGTGGGGGACCTCAGCATCGAGTTCGTGAACGACTTCGAACGGTTGCAGCTTGTCAAGGGACGTCAATGAAAATGACGGATACAGTTAGCTAATACAATTTTTTTCTCGGTTCTCCCCATAATGAAATTGAAGCATGTGCACAGAAACACGAAGCTCCGCGTGTTCAAAACCATCAAACGACCAGTGCTATGCTATGGTTGCGAAGCGAAGCATGGACCCTAACTCAAGCAACATGCTAGACACATTTTAACGTGAGGTTCTGCGGCGAATTTTCGGGGCTGTTTGCGATCGAGATGGATGGCGCATCCGGTACAACCATGAGTTGTATGAACTGTACGATGGGCTGGATGTTTCAACAACCGTCAAACTATTGTACAACGACAATGGGCAGGGCATGTACCATGAATGGATGATGATCGCATGCCAAAGAGGGTAATGAACGCAGAACAAGTCAATGGAGCGAGACTGCGAAGACGACCGAGAGCTCGTTGGCAAGGCCGTCGAGAGAAAATCCGGGCCCGGTATTCAACTTTTGTAGGGGCCCATATATGGCGACCGGTAGCTCAGTGCGTCAGAGTGGTGTCAAAGGGCAAGGAGCAACAAAAAAAAACAAGGTCAGTGCGAAGATACGTTTTTTTTTCTCGGGCCCGGGGCGTTTCGCCCCCATCCGTGCCCCCCCCCCCCCCCCTCTCGACGGCCCTGCTCGTTGGGAGAGATCAGTATATGTCGACGCCGAGCAGCTACTGGGTTTCCAAAATTGGAGGACGCGGTCACGTGACCGAGATAATTGGAGGACAATGATCCAGGTGGTCAAGGCCCGACGTCGGGCTGTTGCGCCACGATGATGATGATGAGCAGAAGTGGAAACAAGTCAATTGAAATTGTTTCCGAGTGCTATGAATGTGGTAGCTGATTGGTGTATTGTATAGAGCATTTTCAACCAGGCTCGCAGAATTGTCAGGCCGGTCAAGTTTAATTTAAACGAGTGAGTGTAATGAATCATCAATCATTCTCATTCTTAATTTGGCACACACATCGTCATCGTGGCGCGACAGCCCGACGTCGGGCCTTGGCCGCCTGGATCGTTGTCCTCCAATTATCTGACCGCGTCCTCCAATTTTGGAAGCCCAGTAGTTGCGCGGCGTCCACACCTACTGAGCTCTCCCAAGATCTCGGTTGTCCTCGCAGTCTCGCTCCGTCGATTCGTTCTGCATTCATTACTCTCTTTGGCATGCGACCATCGTCCATTCTTTGTACATGCCCTGCCCTCGTGATTCTTTCCCCTGAGGGATATCCCCTAATTATTGAAAAGGCGACAAATAATCTAGAAATTTATCGCATGGAAGAATCGCAATCGTATCATCTGGGCAATTTATCTTCCAAATGATACGAAATTGTTTGCTGGGCAATAACCTGCACCGCAGTAAAAAAAACACGCCTATAGTGATTAGGATCTCGAATTTTTTTTTTAAATGAAAAATGCAAAATTTGGTTGTACATACATATGAATAATTTGTTGTGAATCGAGAACAATTTTATTTTATGTGATAATGTATTGTAAACTTAATAAATTATATAAACTTTGTTTCCTTAATTATATAGTTCTCTTACAGCATAAACTTTAAATAAAAGTATGTTTACAACGGTACAATCGAAATGGAATTGTATGTACCATCCTCTCCTTCTCGAAATATCATCATTTACATGCCAACTTCAGTTGGACAACAATTCATGAAATGAGCTCAAAAACGAATTCTTATTTACAATTTTCGTAGTAGCTATTATAAATTCCACGTTATTCTCTTCTTGTTGGGCCAAAAATCGCAGAGCTGATATCTCAGCGAATGTACATCCGCCCAAGAAAAAAACTAATATCACACGAGGTATATCAGACGATGAGATTTCACTGGTCAACGATGCCCGTCGTCCACCGATACCAATCAGAGGAGCTTGAAAGTCTTCAAACATTGTTCCAGGCAAAATGTTAAGATCACCTTTTAACGATTGCCACGTTTGTTTTAGACTTTGTTCGATAATTCGTATTGAGAGTGGTGCGTAGAAGCTGTGTACGTAACTTATATCTTTTGGTGCTATTTCGACGGCTTCGTCGTCGGTTAGTTTCAGTCGCTGAAAATAGAAAGAAAAAATATTGAATTAATTTTTTTTTATTGAATGAAACACTCTGATGGACTATATAAGTTTTTAATTTCAATTCAATTTTTCAATTCAATGCATAGTGTAGTTGCCAATTATGTTTCCTCTTCTGGCTTTGTTGATACTTTTGGCTAAACTTTTCTCCCTTTTTTATTAAAGAGGAAAATAAAAAAAGTTGATCTGTGTGGGATGCCTTCGATGTCCCCTAGATTTCAATCTCCTTTTATTTTTTCTTTAAAAAAAAGTGGTAGAAATAACAGTTTAGAGAACGTTCCTTAATTTTCCAATTTTTTCAAACACTCTTTAAACTTACCTTTCGCAACACAGCGTAAGGTCGAGCTTCAGTAGGCAACTTCAAAATTCCCGCACGTTCAAGTGCGCTAATTGTTAACAGGCTCTCAATACCATAAACTTGAACTAATTCCCGCTTGTAATAATCAAAAATCTGAAAAATGAACTATATTAGAAAAATGTTCTGTGCAACGCAAATACAGCCGTACCTTCGGTTTCAACCCGGACGCAGCAATGCATTGAATACATATCAATCGCACCACCGTTCGAAAATCATACTTCTTTGCAATCAAATCCTCAATATACGGACTGGCCTTGTCAATGTCCGAGCACAGCATGAACTCCTGTTCCGCCGCCAAATCATCACCAAACTCATTGGATTCAGTAATCTCCTTGACCATCTCCGCTATAGTAGTATGCGTAGCAACAGATTGTTTCTTTGCCAAAATTGTTGGAAGCCGCTCCACAAACTTTTTCATCTCCTGTACCGACTTGTCACTGTGTCTCTCTTCCAGCTGCGAACTAATCGCTTTGGCATGTCGCGATAAAATCTTTCCAACTTCATTGAAATTCTTATCGCGCAACTCGGCAAATATCTCCTCACCCGAATTCAGTATAATGGTTTTCACTTCGGCCGTTGAAATGCGTTGAAAACGCTCTTCGTTGCCCTTTGAAAATTTATCGGCCGGCAGTTGAACTGTTGTCTGTTTGATCCCGAAATTTTCATCGACCAAACCTTCGTACGTTAATTGTGTGGCCAGCACGCTCATTAGATCATTGGATCGATCTAAAATAATCATCTGATCGATAGATCCCTTGTCAGAATTGAACATGGATCTTTCTTCGCGACCCATTCCTTTCGCCAGTTCCCATACACGAGCTGCGAAATTTCCTTTTCCATATATTTTCGGAATGCGACCGTAGAGCTTTTGGAGATTTACCAAACCGGTGGCCGCTTGAAACAGACACGTCTGATCGCCTTCGATAACTAGTTCCTTGTAGGCATCGGCCAGTTCCATTGATATCAAATCATTGTCGACGGGGAAGAAGTCACATGGAAATTCTTCGATTGATGCGAAACTACCGTACACGCCTTTATGTTTGAGATGCTGTTCGCAGAGGAGAGATTTTCGCGGCAGGAAAACCAGATGAAAGTCACGTTGGGCAAATTTCCGGCGTCTCGATTCACTGTGAACATTGTCAGCAATCATGTCCATGCATTTCAGATTGGGTCGTGTGATGAATATTACATGCTTAACATCGACTTCGGGCAAGTCGCCTCCTTGTAGTGGTAGATTTTTCAGGACGTTGCGTTCTTTGAGGAAACTCAGTTGGGCAATTAAACCAACCGGACCGTAGAGACCATCGCCCCAAACTATCATCTGAAAGTAGGGATTGGGGTGTAAGCGGTTAGTATAAGTAATATACAATATTAAGTGGAGTTTTCTCAGAAATTACTGAAATGTTAATCAATTGAATTTGTCATTTAGTCAGAAAGGAGAAAGCACTTTCATTGATTTTACAAAATTGCTAGTGAAATCGCGTAATCTCTGAAGCCGTTATGGTTTCAGGCTGCTGCAAGTAGGGCCGTGGAGAGGAAATCCGGGCTCAGGGGCACCTTGAATAAAAATACTAAACTTTTCGACAAAAAAAACTATAATTTAACAATTTCTCGATCATTGATACCTAAAGTAAGCCCAATTTTGTGCTTGCTTTGATTCTTTCGATGTGCTCTGGCAAACGAACTGAGTGATCGGGGTTAGCGAGGTGAGTTACCACATCAGTCGTGGCTTCCTGATCCTCCATTACTACTCAAGTGCCTTAACCTTTTGTAGGGCATAGCGCGCCAACTGTTCCATGTGGCCCAGTTGACGTTTCGTTGGCATAAACTAGTTTCAGAGAATGCAGTTGCCAGCATGCACCTCTACGTTGGCCTGCTTACGAAACGGTCGACGGTCTCTAACTAAATGCTAAATTTTTTGTCAACGGAGATTCCATACTGACAGCTAATGTCACGTGTGGCTTCCCAGAAAGAAGGATTTTATTTTACTACCCCACCTATGGTGCATCGTGGTTGACAATTTGTTATGAGAACTTACCACAAAAGGATTCTCTATTCAAGAATACGCCGACGACGGATAGAGGCAAATGTGAAGTGGTCCTACCTGATATTTTACAAGCAACGTACGAGTATATTAAAGGCTGGTGCGACGCCAATGGTCTTGGAGTAAATCCATCCAAAGCTGTTTTCAAGCCATTCTCCAAGAAAATTCTTTGGTCACCTTACACCTCACAGACTTCCGTGAAAAGGCCACTAAGGCATTGTGGATTTGTAGGCAACTCGTTATATAGTATATGACTTGGGGATCCAGTCCCGGTATTGAACATACTCTGGGTCTACAAGCCTATTGTTAGACCTATTGTAGAGTATGTCGCAGTGGTCTGAAAGAGGCTGGCTTACCTCATTGTGACAGGGGTTATAATATACATACGTACCTGCCCCACGATGACATTACTCAATTGCCCTAACCCCTTGTGGGTCATAGCGCATCAACTGTTACATGTGGCCCAGTTGACGTTTCGTTGGCATAAACTGGTTACGGAGAATGCAGTTGCCAGCATGCACCTCCTGCACATCAATGGCCACGAACGTCGTCGTGGACTGGATTCGAACCCGAAACGCCGATAGTCAAACATGAGACTGATATGTACTTCTTCCCTGTGCAGTATAGCGATGGCAGATGTATAGCTAGCGTTATCGAAGGGGACCCTCTTAAATCGTTGGACTTCCCTTTCGAGGTCTCTTAGATTTCGTCTGATGTGTCGTGGCGGTGGGGTTCTATCCATACGATCAAAGTTCGGGTGATCACTTCGATAGCAACCGACTAGATACTGCTTTGACAGCAGTATGTTGTGTTTTGTAATGGGCATAGTTTTAGTCTCTTGGTGGAGCTGGTCTTGATGAGACATCAACAGGCAGCCTGTGATGGTGCGTAGAGCTGCATTTTGACAGGTCTGAATGTGTTTCCAATTTGTATCACTTAGATTTAGTGTCCACACTGGTGCCGCATAGTTTGCTACAGATCTGCCGATCGCTTTGTAGGTTGTTAGTAGGGTCTTTTTGTCTTTACCCCAGGAACTACCAGCTAGAGCCTTGAGAACCTTGTTCCTGCTCCTCATCTTGTTAGTTACAGTAGATGCGTGGGCTGATGATGTTGCCATGCTGTCCGGAGTAACGCCGAGGATTTTTGGGTGGTTTGTGGTGGGTATTACGAGACCGTCTACTGAGATGTTCAGCTGCATCTTTACTTCTTTGGTCCAGGATGTGAATAGTGTTGCGGTGGACTTTTGAGCTGATAGCTTCAAGTTCTTGTTGTTAACGTCAGACAGAAGTAGGGAGTGGTTGACCGTATCGAATGCTTTCGATAGGTCAAGTGCTACCATAATAGTTCTGTGGCATGGACGGGGCTCGTTGAGACCGTTGTGGATGCTTGATGTTATGTCATCCAAGGCCGTAGTCGTGCTGCGCATTTTTCGGAAATCATCTTGGTGGTCAGCCAGCTGAGTATGAGTCTCAAATGTAGGGAGTAAGACAGCTTCAAGAGTTTTTGCAACTGAAGACAAAAGGGTGATGGAACGGTAGGAGTCGCCTTGCGTATGCTTTTTCCCGGGTTTTAATATCGGAATCACCCTACCTTTCTTCCATATTTCGGGAACGACTAACGATGAAACGGAGAGGTTGAGAGGTTTATGGCTGAAGCAACTTCGTTCGATGAGATTTGAAGTGTACGGTATATGGTATGGTTTCGAATAGTTCCGCAAATTTTACGCTTTAGCCTGTCGGGTGGCGGATGTTCAATAAATTGCCTGTGCAGAATTATTAGTTGTAGTGACACCGAATTCAATCGCAGCCTGTCCTCTCTGACTTGTTGGGTTAGTGAGGACTCTTACCGTCGACCATGGCTTGCCAACTCTGGTTGTTAGGTTGCAATTGTTCAGATGCTCATTCCACGTTTGTCTCCTATGTTCCGCGACATAGTGTTGAATTTGTAGGTTTAGATCTTTGATCCTGGGGTCGTCAGGGTTTGCGCTGCGAATTCTATGGCGTTCATCCGCCAATCTTGCAGCCGACGTGGGAAAATTAGGCCGTACTGTTGGATTACGACCAGCCGGGAAGAGTCCAGCTGATGCCTTCACAATGATACGCCTTAGGTTGGCCTCAGCTCATCGAGCATCAGAGGGTGTAGGTAAGGCTCGTATATTCGTTGTAGTCATCCCGATTTGTTTTGTTGTGATTTATGAAGGTGCGGTGGTCGGTATTGATCACATCGAATGGTTTATCAAGCTTGATCACTATTGATCAGATTACAGCGTGAGAGTCGGTTCCCATTGGGCAATGTTGATGAGACCCGCACTTGCCATTGATATATCGGGGAACTGGAACACGTTCCTGTAAAGCGAGTGAAAATGTCATCGTTCAGGGGACAGAAATCTGATGCATCCACTTGTTCTGCTATGACAACTCCTCTGGCGTCGTTTTCGAGGTTGGAATGTCATAAGTCGTGATGAGCGTCTCCCAGCAGGACACGGTACTGGCCGGATAGGAAGGGGCTTAGGTGTACGCTGAATCCCGAAGGACAGTTTGATCCTGGTGGTATGTAGAAGTTAAATATTTCTATGTCCACATTTCCTGATTTAATTGCGATGGCCTGTACTTCCATTGTGTTGTCAACTGCTGGGACAACAATCTCACGATATGTCATGGATCGATGAACGAGGATAGCAAGCTCCCCTCCAGCATTGGTTAGCCTGTCCTTCCTTACAATGTTAAAATTACCATAGGATTTGGAGGAGGAGAAGTTAGCTGGGATCAATATAGAAAAATGACTACACAAGAATTCAAGATTGAGTTCAGACAGTAACAAATTCATTTTTGCTTGTCCATAATTAAAATTATATCATTCATTTCCATTTATGCAAAAGCCACAAAATTGTCTTGGTTAAAAAAAAAGTTCGGCACGACGGGGATTGAGTCCCCGGATCGTATGTTTATGAGCCCACGCTCCCGATGCAGCTATGCTCTGACGGAAATCAGATATTCCCTGTACACGCATATAGCGAGCCACGGGGCACATACATACATCAAGTTGAGAATTTACTTGTACGCACACTAAGCCAGGAAAAAGCAGCTCGGAGTGGTACACTGGAAACAGCAGTGTATGAACAAACACAAATTAATGTAACGACTTAGAGAAGCCATTTCCCGCTCAGATAGTATGGTTGAATGTTCCTCTTGTTTATATCAGGTTGTTATCGAGCATGATGAATACTTCTACTAATAGTTTACACTATTTTGCCTTAGGCAATGTCATCAATCCAAACCATCAAAGTTCCGTATTATATTCCGGATGAAACAAATTGCCGGCATACACATCCCGTCCATTTATTCGCCTTCTATGTGGCTCATTTCACCCACAGTACAGAGGAGCAGCATTCGAAAGCTTAAGTGAGTATACAGAAATACAGAAAGTGGAACAATATTTAGGTCCTCCAAGAGGGCAGGATCTTACAGATCACAAATGTTAACCAAAGTAGCAGAAGAAGTGGACAGGACGGGCATAGAGAACGTATGTACGTAGGACCAAATCAAGGACTCGGTAGTTTCGTGGATGAACGATTCCCCAAACGCAATTCAGGATTGAGTTTTTTTTCGGTAATTGTTGCTGTTGTCGAATTATTATTATTAAAAATACGGAGTCTAAACAAATATCATCATCATCATCGTGGCGCGACAGCCCGACGTCGGGCCTTGGCCGCCTGGATCATTGTCCTCCAATTATCTCGGTCACGTGACCGCGTCCTCCAATTTTGGGAGCCCAGCAGCTGCGCGGCGTCCACACCTACTGAGCTCTCCCAACGAGATCTCGGTCGTCCTCGCAGTCTCGCTCCGTCGACTCGTTCTGCATTCATTACTCTCTTAGGCATGCGATCATCGTCCATTCTTTGTACATGCCCTGCCCATTGAAGTCGTTGTAGTTTGACGATTTTCGAGACTTGCAGCTCATCGTACATTTCATACAACTCATGGTTGTACCGGATGCGCCATCCATCTCGATCGCAAACAGCCCCGAAAATTCGCCGTAGAACCTTACGTTCGAAAGTGTCTAGCATGTTTTCGGAGGCTTGAGTTAGGGTCCATGCTTCGCAGCCATAGCATAGCACTGGTCGTATAATGGTTTTGTACACGCGGAGCTTCGTGTTTCTGTGCACATGTTTCGATTTCATTATGGGGAGAACCGAGAAAAAAGTCTTATTAGCTAACTGTATCCGTCGCTTGATTTCGTCAGTTTCGTTGGCGTCCCTTGACAGGTTGCAACACAGGTAGATGAAGTTGTTCACGAACTCGATGTTGAGGTCCCCCACGTTGATGCTCGGTTGTGCAGGTGTCCTTGTCACCGATTGCATCATTATTTTAGTTTTAACCTCGTTAATACGTAATCCAACTTCCTTTGCAGCGGTATCGAGCGTATGCAGAAGTTCTTCTGCGTCAGCCAATCTTCGGGACATGATGTTGATGTCGTCGGCGTACGCTGCTAATTGTGTCGACTTGATGAGTAGCGTCTTGCTGTTGTCCATATTCATGGCCCGAATAACGTATTCCAGTGCTAGGTTGAAGAGCGTCGGTGCCAGTCCATCGCCCTGTTTCAAACCAGTGCGTGTTTCAAATAGATCAGTAAGTCTATTCTGGATCCTGACTTGTGAGACGGAGTTGGTCATCGTCATCTTTGTCAGTCGCACTAATTTTGCTGGTATACCAAATTGCAGCATGATGTTGTACAGTACTCCACGATCGATACTGTCGTATGCCTGCTTGAAGTCGACAAAGATTTGGTATACGTTTACGTTGTATTCCCAGCACCTCTGGAGTATCAGTTTGACTGAGAAGAGCTGATCGGTTGTGGAGCGACCAGGTCTGAAACCGCTTTGATATTCGCCAATGACTCGTTCTGCGTACGGTTTTATTCTATTTTCCAGAATTTTCGTCAAAATTTTATAAGACGTACAAACTAGTGATATGCCCCTGTAATTCTCACACCGCAGTTTATCTCCCTTTTTATGAATTGGACAGATGATGCTTCTGCGCCAATCGTCTGGGATCTCCTCGTTCTCCCATACTCGCAGGAGTAATTGATGTATGACCTCAACTAGACTCGTTCCACCGAATCTTAGCAGTTCAGCTGGGATCTCGTCAGCGCCCGGCGCTTTATTTCGTTTTAGTGACCGCAACGCGAGATCAACTTCCTCTACTGTCGGGGGTTGAATGGGTGGGCCTAGATCAACAATATCATCGAGAGCTTCCTGTGTGGGGATGTTAGATGGTCGGTTTAGAAGCTCTTCAAAATAAGAGGCCCATCGTTTGTTAATACCATCGGTGTCGCTGATGATGTTTCCATCCTTGTCCTTACAAAGGCTAGTCCTGGGTTGGTAGCCGTTCTTAATTGTATTTACTAGTTTGTACGCTTGTCTGGTGTTCCTATTAGCTAAGTTTTCGTTTATGTTCAGCAACTGCTCGTCAAAGTATTTACGTTTCTTACGTCTAATTATTCTATTCGATATTCGCCGTAGCTCGTCATATTTTTCTCTTCTGGCTCTGGTTCCTCGTTGAATCCATTGTCTGTAGGCCTCGTTTTTCGCGTCAAGTGAATTTTTGCATTCTTCGTCGAACCAGTCATTTCGCGCTCGCCGGGCTTTATATCCCACGACCTTCTCTGCGACATCCTTGATGGTACCCTTGAGTTCTTCCCAGAACCCATGGACGCCTGTGTTGCTGATGTTGTGTAGCATAGGTGATAGTTTTTCTTCAAGGGCGGTAGTATACGCCATCGCTGTAGCATCACTCAAGAGCTTATCAACCGCAAAGATTTTGGGAGGGCTGATTCTTGACTGGTGCACTGAGGAAATTCTACATCTGTAGGTCGTCTTCACCAAGTGATGATCTGAGTCGCAGTTTGCTCCTCGATAGGAGCGGACATCCATGACACTAGACGCCCATCTCCTGCAAATGAGGACGTGGTCAATTTGGTTGACGGTATGTGCGTCTGGAGACTTCCAGGTCTGCTTGTGAATGCGTCGATGCGGGAAACACGTAGAGCTTACGACTAGATTCCTGCTGCAGGCGAAGTCGATAAGTCGCTGGCCGTTATCGTTACATTCTTCATAGAGGCTGTGGCCTCCAGAGGTCCCCCGATGCCAACTTTCATTCCCGACTTTCGCGTTAAAGTCTCCCAGCAGCAATTTGACGTCGTTTGTTGGAAGTGAGTCGAAGAGAGTTTCAAGGCGGGCGTAGAACTCGTCTTTTACTGCGTCTTCTTTAACTTCAGTGGGGGCATGCACATTGATGAGCCAGAGATTGAAGAATCGAGTCTTGATGCATATGCATCACGCAAAAACAGAAAGCGACTTTCATGTTCCGGTAAACTTCCTCTAGGATCTTACCTTTGAACCATCCGATTTTTCCAATATTTCGGCCAATTGTTTGCTGGCAGTTTCTTGTAGAAGAGCGATATTGACTCGCCATCCCGATAAATGCGGAAACATTTCTAAAATCCTCCACTTTGGTCACACAATCCTAAACAAATTGAACAGCACAAACCCAACAATGCACGGAGCAAACGATTATATGTCATACAGTGTGCAGAAAATACGCCTCATCTTTGCAGAGAACAGCAGCTGATTCGTTTCTTATCATGTCGCCCAAGTCTGTACAAGGCATTTTTGGTTGATTAATGTTTTAGGAAATTATTTAATATAATCTGAGTAATTTATGGGATTATTTTCTACCTTACTGTTTATGATTTTTCGTATCAAACAATTTAACAGAAATATTTTTTTCATTCTGTATAACAGTTTTGTATCTGCACGACCTATTGGAAAAAACTTCCAGCTCAACCACAACAATCGTAAGCAGCCTATAAAATTCTGCAATTTATCTGCACGTGCGATTTCGGTGTCGTTTTCCGGACCACTGGACGAGTCGAAGAAAATCTGTTGGGAATAGTGACATCAAGCCTAAAATGTAAGTTTATTTAGTTTTATGCATGATAAACAGTGTCATCAAATTGACCAGCAACTATTTGCTGTTGGGAGGATCCGCGTTGGCTTTCCAAACGAAACAGCAGCCGTCTGCCAATTGATGACATGTTTGCTGTCAAACACTCCCCCTTTGCCATTCAAAACTGTGTGTGCGCTTGTGTGTTCAACATCCTTATCCGTGAGCCCGAATCTAAATTCTAAAACTTCTGAAAGTTTCGACCTTCGTTTGCCTGGATTGTGGTCACAAAATCCGCCCGAAAAGCATTGGATTATTGTGTTCGATGTTTAAAGTGAGCCTGGCGGTCGCGAGCCATGGACTCAGCCGTAGCGTCGTCTCCAGCTCCGATTGTGAAAAGTGAAACTCCGCTTTTCTACAATTACGCCTACCCTGCCACTCTCCTCAACTTGGACACGTACCAGAATGTGAAGTCACGTCCCAAGTGGAATGAAAGTCCTGAGGCGCGTGAACGGCGTCTGGCTCGAAACGCAGAAAGGATGCGTGAGAAACGTGCCAAGGAGACCGAGAACGAGTACAAAGACCGTTTGGCACGCAACGCCGAAGCAAATCGAATTCGTCGTCAGAATGAAAGTGAAGTACAGCGAACGTTACGACTGATGAAGAATGCAGCACGCCAGCGATTGAGGCGTGCCAACGAGTCGAATGACGAGCGATCCAAACGTCTGTCCAAGAGTGCCGATCGGATGAGACAGGCGCGAGCGAGCGCCCCAAAGGTGGAGAAACAGAATTTGGCGGACAGATTGAAAGGATACTAGAGAGCAGCTGAGCTGTCGTTTCGATTAGATTAGTTGTAGCTTGTCCCATTCAGTAAGGATCATGTTTCTATTAGTTGTAAGCGAATCCTTTGAGTGATGGAACATGTCCAACTCGTTTCGATTTCGGTTGAATAAACATATGTGATTTAATGCTAGTCGTTAGTTGTATTATATTCGTCAATGAAAATTTGTTTAAATCATAGGGGATCGTATTCGGGTATTTACAGGTAGGAATATATGTATGTCATTGAGAAATATCACGGTGCTTGATCAACGCCAGTCACCCTGGTAGTCAAACCTAATAAGGTTCATCTGTGCTTGGATGGACTCAATGTCAATGAGGTTACTTTGGAAGACGCTTACACTCTTTGCGATTCGCTAATGTCTAGAGTGTTGTCATTGCCGTCCATGAGATTGCACTTTTTCAGCTTCAGGAAAACACGCCATCTTCCCATATCTGGGGTATAACAGGTCCGCTACCTCTTTGTTAATTTGCAGAATTGGGGTCTGCCTACCGTCGGTCGGTTGCTCGCTGGTAAGCAGGACTATCTAATCCGCCGTAGGAATGTCCGGGTTTTGCCGTTAAAGAAGTATAAGCCTCAGCCGGTAGGATCCTTTGCAATACAACCTTCGCTTTAAGTACTGTCGGGATCTGATCCCTATCGACAATCTCAAGTTGGGCTCCTTGTCATAGTTCACCAAGCGTCGCCACTGTATCCTTGCAGCATTTAAGCGTCGCCTCGTCCTTGCAATTTATGATCTCAACATCATTTAACCATCCCGCTCCGTCAAACGACGGCATGTGTAGATCATCAGAATTCGTTTTCGTGATAAGCTTCCCAAATAGTGTCGTCCCCACAAGCAGCCACCTCTCCTGGCTTAATTTGCTTAGGTGCTTGCTTCTGTCGATCAGTGCCACTATTAGGTGCTTTTTAGCTACATCAGCTATGCTACCTCTAGTTTTTATTGTTTTTTTTTTGGCAAGAGTAGGCGCTTGTGTTCTTGCCACTCCCCCGCCTCCGGGCATTTGTTCGTTTGACTTGAGGGCGGTCGTTTCGCCGCATGGCCTTCTACCACTGAACATTGCCGCTTACTCGCATAGAAATACCTATGGAGGAGCAATCCGCATATACTCAACACTAAACTATTTGAAGCAATTCCAGTCGTAAAAAGTAAACAGAGAGACACACGCCCTCCACTGCGCAACACTCGCGCAGCCTATATAAAAGCACAGGAAGCACTTGAGATGTCATCCCCTCTCCTACTTCTCCTATTGGAACAATAACATTCCAGTTTGTCTCTCTGCCGCGGAACACCCGCCCGGTTCATATAGAAGCAAAAGAGATGTCAAATTTCCATCCCCCTTCCTATTTCCTCACTTGTGCCGAATTATTTCGTTTCTCTCGCTCTTTTTCATTTCCTCTGATTCTCTCTCTTCAAAGCTCGTGGTTCCGACCGCATCGGTCGGAAGAAGAACCACAAATCTCCTCTTAATTGGCAGCTTGTTTAGTTCGTTCTCTTCAGTCTTGTTGAAGAACTTCGGGTCTTCACTTGCGAAGCCGCTTCGAGTTGTGAAATGCTTTTTGGCGATGTCGATGATTTCATTGGCTCAAACCAGTGTTTGAAACTCTTCAGGTGCAACTTGGTGCCGAATTTCGTTTTCAACCTGATGGCACTCTTATATTGGTTGAGGGACCTGAGTTCCTCCTTAATTGGCTTGGGCCTTACACGATCGTACGTCGTTCAGCACCTTTACCTGACGGGAGAGGATTAAGCAGGAGATCCTCTTCTGCTGGGGTTAAATGAATATCGTGACCCTGTTCCGTGCGATCTAAGTCAAGCTCGGTAACTAGGGGGTTTGCTGCAAAAGTCCTTTGCAGTTTAGATTTTGAACCAGTAGCATGACCGTCGAAACCGCCTGGTTTCACCGCTGACTAGACTGTTTCCATGTGGCCGCTGATGACTAAGAAGGTGCGCTGTAAAGACATTATTGGATCTGTTGTGGGTGTCATCAGCATCACTATTCATTTTCTAGTCGGTGAGCATGTAAGATGACTCCGGCTACACTTTCGCTTTACTGACTTTCGCAGAAGCTTTAATGACGTGGATGTAGAGAAGAGCATTTTCCATCTGCTCTGCACCTGTCCACCGCTGCCGAGGAGAAGGTTATATCTATGATTTGAGGGATCTATCAAGAGTTAACATCGGTCAGCTCCTGAAATGTTCATTGCTTTCTGGTTTGTTCGCTGTGTAGGACGGTTGGGTAGCTAACACAGCCCAACCAGATGTTGTCTACGTGTGCTTTCTGAGTCACGGTAGCCTCTCTACCTACCCTATCGCTAATTCTACTACTAATTCCCTTAACCCCTACAGTGGGACATGGGCGCGTCGACATCTGGTTCAATGCCTTGTTGACGTTTCGTTAGCATACATATAAATTTCGAATAGTGCAGTTGCCAGCATAAACCTCCTATCCGTCCTGTACTGACAAGCTTGAAATGCTGTGGGAGTTCTTATATTATATATTAGGGAGCGGATGAAACGACGGCACTATGGATAAAAAGGATGCTATCATCCAGAAAGGTCATCACAGAGATAGGAGACTGCACTTTAACAGCAAACGTCACTCGAGGATGCCCACAAGGAGGGGTACTATCTCCTCTCTTGTGGTGCATCGTAGTAGACAGCTTACTGTGGAAGCTTACAAAGATGGGATATTCAACTCAGGGATATGCCGATGACCTGGTCATAACTGTTAGAGGAAAGTTTGAAGAAGTCCTAACGGAAATTCTTCAATCGGCATTATACACAGTACAAAAATGGTGCAATGACAACGGCCTTCGAGTCAATCCGGCTAAGGCAGTTGTTGTCCCCTTTTCGAAGAAAAGAAATCCCAGACAAATTCCTACAATGTACAACTCTCCAGTGCTCCTGGCGGATTCCGCCAAATACCTCGGTGTTACTCTAGACAGGAAATTACTCTGGTCGGAACACCTACAGACAATATCGGACAAAGCCATTAAGGCCCTATGGGTTTGTAGGCAGTTTGCGGGTAAGACTTGGGGAACAAGCCCTCGCATAATCCTTTGGATCTATAAGGCGATTGTCAGACCAATTGTTGAATATGGAGCTGTTGTTTGGTGGAAAAAATCAACCACCAAAGATGGGAAAACCAAACTGGGTAAGGTTCAGAGACTAGCATGTCTCACAGCCACGGGGGCTATCCGCAGTTGCCCGACTGTAGCTCTTGAAGCGCTACTCGACCTTCCGCCGCTTCACATTCACATAAAGCCGGAGGCAAAAATAGCAGTAGCATGACTAAAAACTTGCCAGAATTCCCTCAAACTAAACCCTGAGCAGACCAACTGGGTAAATGAGGACCACGTATTTAGTATGCCATCAGACCATTTGGCTAGGGAGCTTTGCTTTAAACTTCCATTCTCGACTGAAATATGGAGCAGAGAGGATTGGAATCTGAAGCTAGACACCCTCCCCTCAAACGTTGTTAGGTGGTACACAGATGGATCTAAAACTGAAGATGGTACAGGGGCGGGCGTCGTAGGTCCGTCTCACAAGATATCCATTCCAATGGGAAAGTACGCCACTGTATTTCAGGCGGAAGTTCACGCAATCGAGACTTGTGCGAACACATGCTTAGCAGCTGGATACCAAGGCAGGAATATTGCAATCTTCACTGACAGCCAGGCGGCGATCAAAGCACTAAGTAACTTCTCCGTCTCGTCGAAAGTGGTGCTTAGTGGTCGTGAAGCCTTGCAGAGATTAGGCTCCGTAAATAAGGTTACCATTTACTGGGTCCCCGGACACGCCGGTATCCCAGGAAACGAAACAGCGGACGAGTTGGCCAGGGGAGCATCTGCAACCCCACTCGTCGGTCCGGAGCCATACTGTGGAATTCCCTTGTGTAGTGTAAGACGGCACATCAGGGAATGGGAACACTCAGTAACCATCGCGCACTGGTCTTAGACAGGCCAAGCTGTTTATAGCTGGCCACTCACGCAACCGTACCCACGAACTGCTGAGACTACGCAGAAACCGGGTTAGAATTATTTGTGGGCTCCTTACGGGTCACTTTACCCTGAGGGGTCATCTGCATAGAATGGGAATTGTCTCTGACCCAAGCTGTCGCTTCTGTGAGAGCGAAGATGAGACTTCGCAGCACATTCTCTGTGACTGTGATGCACTTCATCTCCGCCGCTTGAAGTGCTTCGGCGATGCATTCCCTGAAGCGGAAACGATTGCCTCACTAACACTCGAACAGCTGAGAAGATTTGTTGGGATGATTGGTCTCGAGAATTAGTCAGATCACTAATCTGCATAGACTCCAGGGTGTAGCACAATAGACCTCCGGGTCGCAGTGCTTGTTGGCCCTCTGGGCCAACTGCCCTTCATCTAATCTAATCTATATTATCTACTTGTGGTTTTTACTTTTATTAAAGCGCCATGGAAATGAACCCCTAAACTATGGATTCAAGCATCGCAGAGTGACGACCGAGACCTCACGGCTGCCGAGCGCGTCAAAATATAGGCTAGCTAACTATGCTATGGAGCGATGTCGTAACAACCCCGGGCCCTATCATGTAATTCGATTCGAAGGGATGACAATGGTACCATGTAACTCGAAAACCACTTTCTCCATTTCAACAATCATCGAGTACTCGATACGGAATTGTCCATTCGAAGCAAATCCTCGATAATTTTTGAAATTGGGTGAGTTTTCGAGTTACATGGTGCCATTTTCATCCTTTCAAAAGCAATTCGGTTCGAATTACATTATAGAGCCCCAGTATCTTAAGGAATGTAGGAGTTTCGAAACTATCAATGAGAACTACAAAAGCCATATCCGATGTGACAAAAAAGCTGCAAAAGAAGAAAAATAAAACACTCGGCCAGTTGCTTAAAAAATTAATCCGACTTATTATTACATTTGCTTCTTTTTACTCGTAAACTCTACATTAAATCTTGTTTGTTCAAAATTACTTTGCTTTCATTACAATAATAGGCTCCAGTATTTTTAAGACATCATTGTTTTCCGATTGTGCAAAATCCTTCCCGGGATTTTTGACAAAATCATCATTTGCTACAATAGCACCGGACGTGTGAGCCAATTGCAAAGAATGCGGTTGATGCTGTTGCAATGCACTCTGAGCGGCTTGTTGATGCTGATGCAGCAATTGCTGCGCCTGCTGTTGCTGTTCATGACTAATGACACCTTGTTGTTGCTGCTGCTGCTGTTGCAGTTGCTCCTGTTGAATGTGCAATTGCGCGTAGAGCTCTTTGGCTCTTTCCTCGATACGTTTCTTACTCTCGGGAGTTTGTGCTTTGAGACGACGAAAACGGGCGTATTCGGCCTGTTTGGCACGTCGCATTCGACGCTGCTCTTCCGATTCCGTGTCGCGAATTTGTTGCCTTTTCATGCGGGCACGTTCGCTCAACTTTTGCAAACGTACGGCACGTTCTTCGGATGTTTCGTTGGCTCGGACTTTACGCTGATGTGCAGCCATCTTATCGAGGCGAATTTTTCGCTCCTCTTCAGTTTCGTGACCACGTCCGGGACGACCTCGACCGCGCTTTGGAGACGCCAGAATCTGATTGATCTCGTTCTCCAACAAAGCATTGACTTTGTATTGTCGAATTGCTTCGTCTTGTAATTCGGCCGGTATGCGTGTTATTTCATTGTCCGGGAATATTTTTTTAGGTCGTCCACGGACCGGTTTTGGAAAATCCTGAACCAGTTGTTGGGGCTGTGGTGGTTGTTGTTGTTGTTGCTGCTGCTGTTGTTGATTTTGTGCATGCTGCTGCGGAGTATTCAATATGCTGTACGTTTGCGGCGACTGCTGCGGCTGGATGCCGGCATTCTGGAAGTGTACAGGCGTGAAGGGCGGCGGCACGGTGTTGGGTGCTATGGCCAGCTGAAATCCATTGTGATACATGGGGTAGTAGTTTTGTTGGTTGTTAGCCGCTGATGGGGGTGAGGAGACGGATGGGAAGTTATTAAGGTATGTGAATTGATTGTAAATCTGTGTTGTCGGATTAACCAGCTGCTGATGCGAGGTCACGGGCGACGAAGAGTTCGACTCGTCCTTCGGCTTGTCGTCCCCCGGGCGAGGTGACGGCTCCTTGTTCGGTTGCAGCGGCTGTAGTTTATCGACTTTCATAAACTTATTCTGGTAATATTCTATAGAACTAGTGAGTGTCTGATATGGAACTTGTTGTATCTTTTGTACAGGTTTGGAATTATCATAAAAGTTCTGCTGGAATAGGCTGGCGGGGAGGGTGGAGTCGAGCACGACTCCGTGACTGTTGTTGGGGAAGCGTGATGTGAGCTGTGCTGTGGTATTCGGGGTAACGTTCAGCTGCGTCTGGAGATCCTTCACAATGTTGGGACGCAACGCTGAATTGATGAACATGTTCTGGTAATATTCAATGGAGTTGGTCAGGGTCTGGTGCGGATACGTGGGCGGGTTCGGGTGCGTTTGCTGTTGCTGTTCTTGATTGCTGCTGTTGGGCTGCCCACTGATATGCGTCTCTGGAACATTCTGTGCATTATTCTGATTAGAGTCATTAGAATTACCAGTCTTCAAATTGTTTTTATTGGCTCGCACCTTCTTAGCGTAGTCCGAGAGTTTGCGTAGTCGCTCCTTTCGCTCCTCGCTCGACTCGCGAGCGATACGTTCGCGAGCCCTTGCTGCCATCTCGGCCAGGCGAATTTTCCGTTGTTCAGTCGTCTCGTTGGCCCTGTACATTCGCATACGTTCGGCCAATTTGGCGAGCCGTTTGGCTCGCTGTTCGGGCGTCTCCATAGCGCGTCGCAGTCGTTGACGGGCAGCGTTGCGCACCAGGCGCATAGCACGCTCCACGTCGTTTTCATTTTGCCGTCGCATACGATTCGCCTCGGCGTTTCGTGACAGACGGGCACGGTACTCGTCATCGGACTCGCGAGCTCGACGCTCGCGCATCCTTTCTGCGTTCCGGGCTAGACGTCTAGCTCTCGCCTCGGGACTTTCGTTCCATCGTTGCTTTGAGCTGGTGCTGCGAAATGATCCGGGCGAGCCTAGATTCGACACTGTCGCATTACCATGCTCGATCATAAGATTATAATGTTCATTTCCTTCTAGTTTAATGCCATCCGGGTGGCTACTATCCATTTTTTCAATTAAAACTTAGTGTTACTTGTATTGCACCTTTTTTCGCTTACGGTTAAGTAAATGGGATACGGGCGTGACGCGCGCCGACCGTGGCTTACATTATAAGTGGAGATTTTGTTTAAAGCGCGAACAGTTCGCGACTTACACAACTGTCAATGAATGTAATATTTTGTTTACAAAATTTTTATTACAAAAAATACTGTCGTCGCGACTTTGACAGCACTTTTCAGTGTCATGTTGACGTTTGCGACTGGCACGGACGACCATTGTGTGTTTCACGCACAAATGCCTACTCGAGTATTTGTTTTTCTTTGTTTATTCCACACACTCGACGGCCACCGCACAATCGTTTGATGCAACGAAAAGAATCGATGGTCCCGGCACTTTTTGCACTACTTTTGATTATTTTTAACACGTTCGCGACGATATTTCGACGAAAAATAAGCAACGGAGTGCGGGAACTCCTACCGAATCGATTAGTGCGTAGGGGAACAAGCTCATGGAACTGTTATACGAATGCACTTGTGTTCTGCTGTGCAGCCAACATTAGTTTGATGGCCAATTGGAATTGTTCGAATAGGAATTTTCCATTTCGATTGGGCGGTCGATTTGAATTTCGATTTTATATTCTAGTTGAAAAAGAACTTGTTGCATGATGGGAAATTGCTCAACATTTGGAAGAAAGTATAAATGCTGGGAGCTGCGCGTTTAGTGGAATTTTTATATATAAATTCAAGTATCCGCAAAGTAAAGGTGTAATGAATAAGTCTGACATTTTTTTTTTTAGATTCGTGTAGATTCGTTCGTTTTGGAATACAGTGAAACAAAAAATGATACAAAGTATCTACACTGCATGCAGATACATCGGAACATGGATATGTCTTATGCCTACCGAAAGCGTGGGACGTGTTTTGTCGAATGATTTCATCCAGTATAACTATACTGGGATCTTTATAAAACTTACGTCGATATCTTCAACACAACAGGTTCCACGCAGTCGGTAGCCAAAGACATATCCATCTTCCGATGTATCTGTATGCAGTGTAGATACTTTGTATCATATCCCACCAAAAGCCAATAACCTGTCTTCCAAGAACCGATTCCCAATAAACCCGCCCCAAATGAAATTTAACACCCCCTTCATGAGACAGAGAGACATACCCCATTGAAAGCTAACGCCCCCATATAAACCGGATACACCCGTTCTAATGAGATTGAACACCCAACCAGTAGAGACAGATAGACACGCCCTATTGAAAGTCAACATTTCTGCTGCTAATGCATCGTACCGTACGTGGAGCTTTTGTTCTATATGTTTATTGCACGTGTGGTGGGGGCCCACATTGTGGGCCAGTCAAACCTCAAATCGCCGCCATTGTAAATGTACAACCACAGTCGCTGGATCAACCGATTTGGCTCGGGAAATATGTACACTCTCTCAAATTGCGTCCTCGCATGTTCAAATGTTAGTCGAACTGACTATGTACTTGCTACTTTTTCTGGGACCCTAGTGATTCAGATAATACAACGCGCGCTATTTTATTAAATGAATGAATGGGAATTGGCGGAAATTGAAGGTCATTGAAAGTCCTTGACCTACAGTCATTTCCACAAGAGCGTATACTTTGTAACTTTTTAATGCACCATTTCTCAAAGAGTGGTATGGGACTTTTAGTTACCTGCATTTTTCCTCTTTTTCGCATTGTATAAATTTGGTCATTCTAAGTTCAAGTAGGAGAGTGATAAGACGTCAAGTGAAATGAGTGCGATTTACAAAAAACGATTCGAAGCTGTGTTTTTAGTAAGTCATCCGAAAGGACCAAAAATGACACCTGCATCGGCTGGAAAGTACCTGAAAGTTTCGACACAGTTTGTGAATAAGTGGATAAAGCGTTTTAAAGATACTGGAAATGTAGACGATCTACCTGGTAGGGGTAAAACCCGAAGCACTTCAAAAACCCAGGATAAGGCCATCATTGATATTTTTAAGAAAAATCCGCCCGTACTACCTTAGTGCAAGCAAAGGAAATGTTATCGAAGAAGAATATTTACGCGTCCTTGAATACGATTCGGCGAAGATTACAAGAGAAAACATCAAAACCAGGTATGCCTTGATGAAACCATTACTTACCGAAAACCAGAAGCGAAGACGTGTAGAGTGGGCTAAGGAAAACATCGATCGTGATTGGGACAACGTGATCTTTACGGATGAATCAAGTTTTGCTGTAAATACGTTCAGGAGACGAGTGTGGGCACAAAAAGGAGAAGCTGTCGTGAACCGAACCGTTAAACACCCTGTGAAGGTCCATGTTTCTGGATGCTTTTCTGCACGCGGTTTCGGAAAATTAATAACGTTTACCGGAATTCTTACTGCTGAAAGGATGATCATTTTGTACAAGAAAGGATTATTGAAGTCTGCTAGGATGCTATATGGCAACGACAACACCGATTGGTTTCTACGATCCGAAACATAGAAGCCGGTTGTGTACACGCTGGAAAGAAGAAAATAACATTCAAGTACTTGATTGGCCTTCGCAATCGCCGGATGCCAATCCTATTGAAAATGTTTGGGGATTAATGAAGCAGAAGCTTCAAGGAGCTTCAAAATCAATCCAAATCAATTTGGAATAACTTATCGACAGACTACGCGGAAAAATTGGCCGAAAGTTGTCACCGAAGATGCCAGTCAATAATCAATAGTGACGGCGATTGGACCATGTATTAAATATAATTGCGAAAATGTATTTTGTATTTACTTTCAATAAAAAATAAAATTTCTTACTTGTAACACTTTGTTTTTATTTTGTGAGGTATACGGTCTTGTGGAAATGACTGTAAATAATGAGTAAAAATGGAATTTCATTCATTGTGACCTCAGATTGGATCTATGATATGGATCGGGAGTGCACAATTTGTTTAATGAAATGGTGATGAGAGAATGAATGAGAGGAGGAGGTCCGCTGGCCTGAGCGAAATTTCGCATACATTCGGAGACCATAAATTGCGTGTGAGCATGTCGAGCGAGGAGAGCAGACGACTTCTTGCGACGTGTTCTGGGGGCCTAGTCAAGTTAGGGAGTACGGAGCGTACTCTATATTTTTGAGGATTTTGAATGTATGGTATGGTATGTATGCAGGAGTTTTGATTATGGCGTCGCGTCGTCGCGTTGACTCAGAACGTGGGACAGAGAGCACAAGTCAAAATTCTGAGAGCCTGGTTGGAATGGAAATACTCTGTAAACCAATTGGCCACTACATTCATAGAACTCGGAAAAATTTTCAATGGGCTTGATTCCTCTTCTGACCCCCGAGTAGCACAGTAGACATTTCGTGTTACGGACAGATTTTTAGGATGACCCCCAGCTATAAGACATATCCATGTCAAAAAAAAAGTATAATAAATTTCTACAACGGACACATACGGAGAATGCGAAATTGTCCGCTATACGGCATGACTTCGAAATCTGCGGCGCCAAATTTCATCGGCGGCTCATATTCACTCTAAATCTAAAATACGAGTGGTCTGAAAACATAAAAAATTAAATGGTGATGTATCATATGTAGTAGGTTCGTAACTACCTAAAGTGGAAATTTATTCTATATACAATTCTATCATTGGAATATCCCATACAAAAGTTTCAACTTTAATGACTGCTACAAACAATGGCCCATCCCTGCCCATTTGAAGCCTCCGCCATCGTGTATCTACGCGTACAGCGATTAGTGGCGATGGCGTCTGGCAGAAAATTGTTTTGAAAGCCATTATGAACCGATTTCTGGCAGAAATCATCGCCATAAACCGCTATCTGCCCATATTCACGATAGCAACTGATAGCGATGGGCCATTGTCTGTAGGAGCCATAAAGCCATCTCCATTGTATGGACGGTTGGATGGCGTTCAGTGGCCAATGGCGCGTAACCGTCATTATTGTCAACAGCGATGGGCCATGGGATGACCACAAACCACAGCCATTTTCCTCCACGCGATAACCCATCGCGTACGCAACTTTAAACAGCTGATTTGTGTTGGCAGGCTACTACATAATTATCGCAATGTAACTATCACCGACCTCCTGTCAGCTATCAATTTCAATGGCCCACTATGCGCAATTTCCTGATGGCCCATCGAAGACCATTGTGTGGACGGACAATATTTGAATTCACATTTGGGGTGTGATGGCGGCCATCAAAGTCACCATCGCGATGGGCCATTGTCTATAGCAGGCAAATATCTCCAAAACGGTTATGAGTTCGCGGAAAAGGGCTTCAGGTCCGTTTATTTCAGACCAGATTAGATTGAAACCCATCATTTAAATATGGCGCCTCAGATACCGCTATATACATATGTAGAAGTGTCCAGATCTGAGAGAAATTTAAAAAAAAAAGTGTAAGGGATTAGTGGATTGGCATAAGAAAATAGGGTACATTCCTATTCGGCGTTTTTCGAATCTTCAGTTTTTGCCGAGCGACTTATACTGGTTTGCGTCTTTGACTAATAGTGGGTGTTAAAATGAGATGATTTCGCACTCCTTTTGTATGGGTTCCGGTCGCTACGCGAGCTCCGTGACTCAAAGGGCTGCAACCCTCAGAGAACGCTGCCTTCGATACCAAATTTTATCGGCAGCTCATTCCCGCTAAATGTAACATACAATTGACCTGAAAATATAAAAAATTAAGAAATATTCCTATTTCATCCGGCGACGCATCGTGGTTCGCACCTTGGCTAATACTGGGTTTACCGCTGTGGGATATATGGCGGTATATTGAGGGTCGCAACCCCCTAAGCCGCTTCGCGACCGGAGCCCATGCAAGGGGAGTTGAGAAATCTAGTCAAATTAAAACCCAGTATTGATCAAAGACGCTAACCACTATGCTTCGCTCGGTCAATTATTAATCAAATGAAAGCAAAAAACTCTGCCCAATAGTCGCATTGCTGAGACGAAAAAGATACCATAATGTTTCTTCTGACCGAAGCCAGGTTCGTTAGATATTCTTGTGCTGAATAATGAAAACACTTCGATTGAAAAACACACACACTTTATTTACAAAACGAACTACAACCAACGTCAAACTAGCTCTAACTGTTCGTTAACGGTGGATAACGATTATCCTCCTTTGCCTTTCCGCTTCCGAGCGGATACTGTCACGAATGAGCTTTCGATGAGAACTACTTGCTGTTGCTGGTGATTTTTTATGTTCATTTGATACCTATTGTAACATACGGTATTTTGATCTGAAGCCAAACCTCTGTGAGAAATATTTCATCAATTGGAAGTGTACTCAACAAAGCTGTTAAAGTGGGGACTGCAACCGAGAGTGGTTTTCTGGCTCTATGTGTCGGTCGTGCGTCCTATTCTTATGTATGGGATAGTGACCTGGTGGACGGCGCATAGAGTCGCATCTTACAGAGGCTTGTTGGAGAAAGTTCAAAGGCTTGCTTGTATCGCCATCACGGGGGCTCTAAAAACAACACCCACTGCGGCCCTTGAAGCTCTGCTGAACCTGGCTCCCTTGGACATTCTTGCCGAACAGGTTGCGGCTGGTGTGGTCACACTCAGAGAAAAAAGTTGTTGATTTCAACTTTAAATCAACCATTTTGATGATTCAAATCAGGAAAACCATTGAAACAGTTAAATTTGATCATTAAAAATTGTCGTTTTCAACTTTGCGTTCCATGGTTGTTTTTAACCAATAGAATAATTGAGTGCATTCAGAAGGTGGCAAAAGAGCAGAAACCGCTCGCGAGCAGCTCCGCGACTGCTCGCGAGCAGCTCCGGAGCTACTCGGTTTGGAGTCTGCACCTGCTGAACGCTACTTCACCAGCTGACCAATCGACCAGCTGAAAGCTGACGATGATAATTTTAGACGTCAAGTGCCGAAAAGTGGAAAATACATGAATCCCACGCTGTCCATTACAAAAATCACGAACAACGAGAAAACAAATTCAAAAGCACCCGAAAACCAAAGAACTAGAAGCCGAAAACGGCAAAAACACAACAACCAATTTGATAACTGTCAAAACTCGGAAACTCGCAACATGAGCGTGAGCTTGAAAAGAAGAAGAAGAACCTGAGCACTGATCAGTGAGCAGAAATATTTCTCGCTCGGTGAAATTTGATCATGCTCACCCGAGCAGAAGTTGCTCGGTCACTTCTGAACCCGCTCGTTCTGAGCATGTTCGCTGAGCGGAAGTTGCTCAGTTCCTTCTGAACGCACACATTGAAAGAAACTATTTACATTGTAAAAAACAACAGCTCATTAATCAACGACGCTTCAAGGAGAAATCAACCATTCAAGTAGTTAGAAGTAACATCTCCCAAAACAACAGCTGTATAAGTTGAGAACAACCATTAATGTTGTAAGAATCAACCGGTGACACAGATTAAAACATTGTAAAAATAGTTGGCATCCAATGAATATCCGTAAAAATAACCATTTTTAATTTTGAAACTAAATATGTTTATTAGAAATTGTAGTGCAGAATTTTTAAGTTTTCCAACTGAAAAATAACAAAAATAATTCATTGATTTCATTGTGGTTTCCCCCACAACCGAACTTAAGTAAATTATTGTATACTGAGGAAGTACATTGCACATTGTCCAATAAAAAAGAAATTTTTTCAATAAACCTTTCGTATTATTCTTGTTCTTTTCTTAGATGATGTGTCTAAAAACTAACGAAGTAATATCACATATTGCTTTCAAATTAATCCATGTTCTTTCACTAGAACTATAAATATTTGATTCGTAACGCCTTCCTACTGTCAGATAATTTATGGACATATAATGGTGGCGTAAAAAACCATGACATCGCTTCCATTGACAACGTGATTAAGGAAACTGTCTTGTGATGCCGCTATACTGGGTTTCCAAACTGCCTTTTGAGACGAAGTATCCTTCTTTATTTTAACGCGATTAGTTGGTTGAATTATCGAGTGTAGGGTGAGCATCAATATAGCGTCCCTGGCATCTGAAAGATTTTAAGAAATATTGCAAATTGTCGTAAAATAGCTTACAAATTATACCTTCTGGTATTCTGCCGTGTTAACTTGAAACGACGTATCTACACTTTTGGTCGTTTTTGAGTTAAGGTCACTTTTAACATCATTACAACAGTTTCCGTCTAATCATTGAAAGAAAGAAAACATTTATGCAATTTTTAGAGGCTAAAACCGCCTAAGAATTATGACGTATCTGCTGAAAGTGGGGCCAATTTTAACCAAAAATGACGTATGTACAGATTTTAAGATTAAATAACGTATCTACATTAATTTTCGTAGATACGGCATTCAGTGTTAACATTACTATACAAATTTTGGTAGATACGGCATTTATTGTTAACATTACTGAACAAGATACATTAAATCAAAAACCGTATGAATTATTTTCGTTTTCTGTAAACAATTCTAAAGGTTAACCGTTACATAACAGTATTCTAAAGGTTTTCATGTTCGATGCAAAATGGAATAAATATATTAGTTTGGAGACAACTGTGGTAATAAAGGGGCGTGTTGTGCGGTAGGTCACTGATTTTGACAAGGTTTGGCTTCATTATGGATTCGCCAAGTGGAGGGAAAAAAAAGTCAACATAGCTCGAAATACAGAGCTAAATAAACGTTTAGCGAAATTAAAAAAGTGTCCAGAAAACGGAAAAATAATGCTAACCAAGACTATTTGCCAGATGCAGATGAATCGAGGTCTGAAGACGAAGGCTCCTCTTCGACGCAAGTGGCAAAGAAGGCAGTAAAAATTAGGGCTGAAAGTGATACAAAGGAAAATGAATTGTGTTCTGCAAGTAAGTAAACCACTTTTCAAAACATATGAAATTATTAAAGAGGGAAATGTTAACTTGGGCACGAGGAGATACAACAGGATGATCAAATGTTAATCCCAATTCCACAACGCAAAATTACTGATACTCAAGAACAGGAGGATTATATTCACTCCTATAATAATTGCATTCAATGAGCCATTCGTACCTATTGGTACAAACCCAAAATCAAGCCAAATGCTATAATATGGCACGAAGCGATTTGTGGTCGACGAAAGGAAGATATTGTAAGCGCATTTTACGAATCCTTAAATAATAACCGTGATTTTAGAAAAGTCATCATTTGGGCGGACAATTGTTCGGCACAAACTGGATTATCAATTCTCCCGAAATATTAACGGAGACAATTCAAATTAAATACTTTGAGCCAGAGCATACATTCATGAGTGCGGACTCGTTTCATCGTCAAGTTGAAGTTCATAAACGAGCAGAAAAGGCTTGGGGGTGCATGCTAGCAACTGCACTTCCGAAAAGTAGATATGCTATTGAAACGTCAACAAGGCATAGAAAGCTAGAGATGTTGACGCGCCCATGCACTGGAGGGGTCAAGGCAATTAGAGAGAGAGAGAGAGAGAAAAGGTTTACGACTTTGAAGACTTTAAAAACTGTGTTCAAAAGGCTAACTCTTCTAGAACGATTATTAGAGATGTCTTGTACAGAATTTTTCTAATCAAAAGAAATTGAAAAATACCAATCCTAAACCATACCTGAATGCAATGGTGCACGTTGAATTCTCCGAAGATGAACAGACTTTCTTACAAAAATTCTATTACGAAAACGGCACAGGATTTTGTAAAAACTACATTTAAAAAAAAAAATATTGGTCTGTAAAATACAAAACGTTAAAATGGAAAGGAAAAATACCATTATAAAAAACCGTCAACATATTCTTCCCGATATAGGACTCAATTCTATTATGATTTGCCAACAGACGGTGAAAAGTGATTCGGTGATTCGGATGCAGACTGAAATATTATGAACCTTTTTTTTATAGGACAGTTTGGTTTGGATACGCACTGAAACCACATTTAAACAAATTATGAAGTTATATATAGCGATAACGTACATACTATTATTTTTTTGTGTAATGATACATTTTTCTTAATTTTATGACTGAATAATTATTATACCCTTCACGGATGTGATAGGGTACATATATTAACTTTGTCATGAATTTTGCAACGCACAGAAGGAAGCATCTCCGACCATATAAACTATATATATTCTTAATCAGTATGATGAGACGAGTCGATTAAGCTTTGTCCGTCTGTCCGCCTGGTTCTATGCAAACTAGTCCCTCAGTTTTTAAGCTATCAAGCTGAAATTTTGTACAAAGCCTTCTTTCTATTGCACGCTGTAAATATTTCGGAACCAATTAAATCGGACCACTACGTCATATAGCTGCCATAGGAACGACTGGTCCAAAAATTCGTCTTTGTGAGAAAAACTTTTTTATTTCTCAAGATATCCTTTTCAAATTTCACACTTATCAGTAGTATCTTTAGTCAAATCACATTTTCGAATTTCGTTGAAAGTGGACTATTCTATCATATAGCTGTCATAGGAACGACCGTTCCAAAAGCAAGTTTTTGTTAGAAAAACTTTTTTATTTCTGAAGATACCTTTACGAAATTTCATATTATTCAATCATATTGACTGCCAAACTACGTTCCTAGATTTAGTTGAAATCGGCTCACTATTTCATATATCTCTCGTAGGAACAGTGAAATCGGAACAAGTTTCACTACTAATTTCAAAGTGCCAAATGCACCATAGCGAAGCGTGAAGGGTATCATGCCTTCGGCAAGCTAGCCGAAGGCTAGCTTGTTTAAATTCTCTTCTTAAATTGTTCTGTTAGTTGTGCTACTATTACATGGGATTTCAGTTGTATGGGAACTAACTAATAAAAAATGCCGTAACTACAAGGAATACATTTGAACAAATTGACGTATCTACAAAACCTCATTGTATGTAAAACATACAAACATGTTTTATTACTGCAAAGACGTGAGCTATATTACATATTCCATCTTCGAAAAATTGAAGAATTTCAATTAAAAATAAAGAAAATCCAGGCCCAAACACAAAAACCCATTTATCTCAAAACTATACTTTATGTAGATACGTCGTTTCAAGTTAACACGGCAGTATTGCAGAAGTGATTGAATTGAAAAGCTCCTTGCAATACTTATCCTTAATCCTGGATTCGAGTCTTCCATATTTAAGTACAAAAGTTGGCCGTTTATTGATTAAGCCCATATGTATCCGCTCCCCATGGATTGCCAAGAAATCCCTGTTGATCTGAATTAAAATAAATTACATCTTTAACGACTTGATAATAATATCGGCGATTACCAACCAAGGTGTAACCAAGACTATGGCGTAATATGGGCCATTCATCCAAAATATTGGATAATGTACAATCAGCCCTAGTATCGAAGTTTGATTTACGGTAGCTTAAGAGATTTTCCCACTTCGTAATACAAGTGTTCCAGTCGTCTTGATGGAATTTTAGAAAATTCTTGTCCGATTCAATTTCATCTGGAAATTCAAAGGAGACCATCATTTCCATATCACTTGATTTTCATTTGAATGGTTATATACCTCTGCCGATTGTATCGATATCTTGTTTCCAGGCTGACGTTACCGTTTCGGTCTTTTGCTTTTTATTTGACGACCCTGGGAGTAACTATTTCCTTCGTAAAGTTTTGAATCGATTGTTGTGCCTATCGAAAAGCTTTCCTCGTGGCGAACAATGGCTTAATCTTAGTATATAATATATGCTCTGTGAAAAAAAGTTACATAAATATATGCTTATAAACACAGAGTGGCACAAAAGTAATCATCCGGTGCAAAAGTGCACAATTACAATGTAATAACGAATGATAACTTTTGTGCTACCCTGTATATGTATATGCTTAATACTACCTTATTTTCTGTTGGAAATATTTTTTTACTTGAACAAATACTATGCCAAGATATAGCTAACTCACCTACTGGAACATGGTGTCGCAACGGCGCTGTAGACTTTTTGTTTCAATTTTGCGAAGCAAAAGAGAAAACCACAGAAACTATTTTATCGTAACGTTGTAAATCTATTATAAGCATTAATAAACAGAATTTATCCGAAGAAGATTTCGAGAACCAGATCATAACATATAACTTTTTATTAAATTAACTTACTTAAATGTAAAACTTACCAATAAATCGGTTGTATAGCTGGTTTAAATTCCAGCTTTTTAGGATATCCTTCAAAGAACGATCTTCTACTGGGGCTGATTCTTCGCTATTTAGCACGAATAAAGATATTTGTTCAGAGTCAACAAGTTCGTTTACATTCACTTAAACACAACGCTTCTGAATTGGAATTTATACCTTTGAATTCAAAAATATCACGTGTATCAAAATTTTGCTCACTCATAATGCACCTTGCACCCACTACACTGTACACTTGCGAGTATTATACACGGTTGCTGCGAGAAAATGAAGCTCAATAACACAGTGAAACTTCTGAAGTTGTGGATTTTAACCGTTGCATGTACCGATCAACTAATGGTATAGTCAAAATTGACGACAGTCAGTAGTTGATACGCGAAGCAAATTCGAGACAAAATTACAATTCGCTTTGCATATAACCGTAAATGTGTGCTCTGATGGTAGCCAAACATTTCATTGTCAATTACAATAATTTTTCGTAGTTGATTTGAACTATATTCAATAATCAAAATGAACTATTTTAGATATTTATTTTCAACTATGGCAAATGTTAGTCTTAACCTAAAAAAATTGTTATTTATGAACTTATGGATTGTTGATATCAACTATATTTTACTATTTTCTTCCAAAAAGTAGTCATTTAATCTTTTTCCTCATAGATATAGTGTTGACTATTGAAAATGGTTAATTTCAACCACTTATTTTTTCTGAGTGCATTCGCCTGCGTGAAACAAGTCACTGGACCACATCCACCACCGGGCACTTGGCCATTCTGAACAGCTTGAACGTTCCTGAAACCACGGGCTATACCGTGTCGAAACTAGAGTTTGAAAGAAATTTCGACTGCCTGCTCCCCTCTCGTGAGGAGTGGGCGGCTAACACCGCTCATGAATTTGACGCTATAAGCATCTATACCGACGGCTCCAAGAGCGATGATGGCGTCGGGGCTGGTGTTTATTCGGAGAGGTTGAACATCAGACTGTCCTTCCGCCTCCCTAATTACTGTAGTGTGTTCCAGGCGGAGGTTACGGCTATCTATGAAGCTATATCATGGCTAGGGCGTAATGTTATTTCAGCTAGTGATGTTATAATTTATACAGATAGTCAATCGGTGATTAAATCGCTGGACTCTACTGTGACTCACTCGAAGGTACTTGCAGAATGTCGTGCCTTAATTCTACTGATGGGAAGCTCTGTCAACATTACTCTTGTTGGATTCCAGGTCACAGTGGCTTTGACGGTAACTGTAGGGCTGATGCACTGGCTCGCGAGGGTACTACTAGTGAGGTCAGTGGTAGGTTTCGTAACGTTGGCATGCCTCTGGCAACTTGCAAATTGGCCTTAAAGGCCAAGGCGACGACGAGGGCTAACATCAGGTGGAGTACCGGTAACACATGTCGCGTTGCCAAGCAAATATGGCCTAGGCTAGATCGTAGTCGCTCTTTGGGGTTACTTTCGATGGATAGAAAACGAATCAGCAGTGTCGTGGGGGTTATCACTAGCCATTGCCTCATTGTCATTGGAGAGCATGCCAGGCGACTTTGAATACCCTATAATGATTACTGTAGAAACTGTGGGGACGAGGATGAGGAGGAGTGTTCATTTCATTTGCTCTGCACCTGCCCTGCTCTTGCAGGTAGTAGGAATGACACCCTTGGCTCTTATTACTTCACCGATCTGGACGACTTGAAGGAGGTGAGTGCGGGTCAGATTCAGAGGTTCATTGTCCGCTCCGGATGGTTCGCGGACTAAGTATTGGTCAGAAGGGCTCTCTGTCGAGTCCATTTTAGTGGTATCACAACGGACCCAGTGGCGGTCTATGTGTGCTCCGTTGGAGGAGCAGCCCCTATAACCTAACCTAACCTAAGCTGTTAAAGCGGTTCATAATCTCGGCTGGAGAACCCCTACTATAGAAGTCTGTCAATTAGCTGGCAAATTACCACTTGAAAAAATTATTGTTCTGGAGAAAGTGAAGACAATTTGGAAAATTGCCAACAAGAAAAACAAGACATCCATTTCCCTGGCACTAAATAGAGAGTTCACAGCTACAGTACTAGAAATGCCAGTTACCATCTACTCGGCGACTATTGTGACATTACGCTAAGGCTGATTGGGCCTCATTTAACAAGTTTATCGGCGAACTTGATTGGTCTGAATGCTTCCTTACCAAAAATGTTGACTACATTTGTGATACCATAGTTAATATCATATGGTTCGGAATGTTTTCCTTTATTCCATACAGCTTTAAAAACTTCAAAGCTGCAACCACCTCATTATCATCATTATCGCGCTCGGTGGCCGTGATCGTTCGGTCACTGCTCTACGATACGAATATTCCGAGTTCACCTTTTTTTTTAAAAAACATTTTAGGTACGAACAAACTCAAATGGACCGAACATATTTTTGGCATTGCCAGAAATGCGTTAAAATATCTAGGTTTCCTTAATCGCTGCAAAAAATATTTCTCACCATCTGACTTAGCATAAATATACGACTGACTATGAAATCTTCCTAATCTTCCGATATTACTAAGAGAGCTTTTATTTATTTTCAGATGCAAATCACCACACTGCACAACATTGACACTGAATACCCGGCCGATTCAGTCGAATGGTGCCTTCAAAAAGACCATCATTCATTCTTCGTATGTGGCACCTATCAGCTCGAAGGAAACAATGAAGAATCCACATCACCGCCGTGTCGACGAACAGGACGAATTTATTTATATCACTTCGATCCCGAATCAGATATACTTAAGGAAAAATACAGAATCGAAACAGCCGCAGTTTTAGACATGAAATGGTTGCCGGACGTGAATTTGGCGACACCCGTTCTGGCCGCAGCCAATGCTCTTGGCGAAGTTGTAATCTATCAGCTAAAAGACGAAACATTACAAGAAAAAAACGTTTTAAATCTCGATCCGACCTACCATAATTTATTAACACTGTCCCTGGACTGGGAATGGAACCCGATCGGACAAAATCGACTGGTCGCCTCAGACTCCAAGGGGGATATATCAATTGTGGAATTCAATTCGGATGGATTGAAATTGTCTTCATCTTGGTCGGCACATTCATTCGAAGCGTGGACCTGTACGTTTGACAAATGGAATTCAAATAGGGTTTTCACCGGAGGCGACGATACATTCCTGTACACGTTCGATATCCGATCACCTGATGGTCCATCCAAAGTGTCCACCAACAAACAACATCTTGCAGGCGTCACAAGCCTACTCAGTCATCCGACCAAACCCAATATACTGCTGAGTGGAAGTTACGATAATAATTTGCGAATTTTTGATACACGAAAAATGGGCAATCCACTTGGATCTGTAGGATTGAATGGTGGTGTATGGCGGATACGTCCCGACGTACAGGATCGAGATTTGCTTCTTTGTGCCTGCATGTATGAAAATTTTAGTATTGTCAAAATCACCGATGATCCGTCGAATACGAAATGCATTGCCGAGTACACGGAACATACGAATATATGTTACGGTGCCGACTGGTATCAATCGACCGAGAATAATGAAAGAATGGTGATGGCAACGTGTTCGTTTTATGATAAGAAACTTTGTGTGTCGAATGTTATAGAAGTTCTAACCGACGAGACTGAGTAAAAGAAGTGTTCTTGATTTTATTTGTGTAGCATTTAAGGGGCGTATGTCAGAGGACTTGTCATTTATACTCATATTGATAAATAAAAACAAAGGTATTTTTAATAATATTTTGATTTTCAATATTTTGGAGTTTAATTGTGATGTAATTTTACTTTCTGATAATTATGATGAGGGCGACATCATAAGCTAGTGCGTGATAAATCAGTAAAATTCGCCTACATATTAACAAAACAAAAATAATATTGAATGTTGGGCAAAGTTCAAATTCATTGAGGATCCGGCTTACAAACAGAAACGTTCATAGAACGCTCTCCCTACCAAAGACCAGCTGCATGGTGTAGCTACAAAACTGAAAACCGAAAGAACCCTGAACGTCTTCAAAAATCCGTCCTTGGTCGAATCATTTGAAAGATTCGTGACAGATTCGAAATCACAAACAGTATAAAAAATATGTCAAATAAGAAGTTGTAATTTTTCGTTTAAATTATGACCGCTTCTGATGCCCTGCCACGTGCAATGAATTGACTTATATTGAATACTCACTCAAAAAGGTGTGCGGTAGATACTAGAAGCGCTGGGAAATGTCCGCGAAGATAGCAAAACGTAACTCATAGCTGGAAATTGGAAACAGGATGGTGGAGGCCGAGATGAATGCATGCGACGACTTAAGGAGCCCATTTACCCACAGTTTACTGAAAATAGTGGTCGTCAGCTATCCATATTTGGCCACAAACGAACAGACGGTCTAGTGACCGCCGAGGCTCCATTTACCAAGTGAGAGGTCACAAGCTCGGTTCCTGCAACTGACATATTCAATCAGTTGCTTCACTCGCTAGTCTCCAGTTGACTCAGCAGGGAATAATTATGATTTGATAAAAATGCATTAGACTAAAGGCGGGACGTGCGAGATACTGACCATGTCACCTTCCAGTTACAATCTTCCCACACAAATCGTCTAGGAAATGAAGTGCTACCATGTTTCGATTTGGAACGGAAAGGGGAAATTTTATTTTTAATAGCCGGCCTTAATATCGTGGTTAATGGAGGTAGCGGCTTTCAGTCCGTCTTAACATCAAATCAAGATCGGCTACACACCAACAGTTCGATTGCAGTTCATCTGCAGTCCATGGACTGATGGATTACTTTTCGATTTAAAAACATGTGACCACGGATCATTCGACCGCTTTGAATAAATATTTTTAACTACACTCCTCCGGACTGAAAATGGACGGACTATAACGATTTGTGTATGACCAATCGTTAGTGTTTGACTGCAGGCCATCGTCGTTTGTGGTTTTGGTGCTTTGAGATTTTGGTCAGCATTTTCTCTCAACAGTTTTAGAGGTGGACGTCCGAGGTCCAGACAAGCCAAATCCCGTCGAGGATAACTAGTTTAATTAAGATTATGAAGGATACATATTCAGTGTACGCCATGTTGCAATCATAGAGGATAAAAAAACAATGCTTCTGAACTATAATTTTATTTTATTCAGTGGGTTGTTTTCTCAGTTTACTTTAAAAAAAAAAAAAATATTTACATCAATAAAAAAAATCACAAAAATATTTTTATTTTAACAATACACTCTAAAGAACCCTTCAAATTAAAAACAGACACGTATGAAAAACAGTTCTTCTATTTTTTTACAAGTGATAGGTGAGCGGTAACCACTACGATAGAGAGTCTTATTTATCTCAACTTGAATTTTTTAACATTATAATATTCTAATACGAGTATACACAGATAGTTAATGTTTACATATGTTTTTGTCTTGTTTAAAAATGTGTGTCTCCTTTTTTTCTTTCAATTTTCCATTTTACGTAGTTTAGAGACGGCAAGAATCAACGATATTTGTATTTGAGTTGCATGACGGCACAACAGTAACTGAGCATGATTGAGCCGATTGATTATCACAGGAGTTATTGTCATTGGAGGAGGAGTCTGATGCTATGTCGTTAGTGTAGCCGGCTCGGGTATGTCTGCCACTGGCTGTTGTCGCTGAGAATGTATATATAAAGAAAATTATTAGTTGACTTGTTTTACTTAAAAATCATTTGTGCCAGTCAATCAGTCTAAACATTTTGCAATACATACAACCTATGGACTTAGGGAGTAGCGCAAATTAAGTCGCGTGTCTTATGTAAATGAATCGCGTTTTTCTAATTTTCAACAGGACACAACTGTGCATGTTTAACAGTTGATCCGCTCATATACATTTTTTTGGACTGTATGTAGTTGGTTCATGGCATCTGTAAATCTAAGGTTAAGTGGGTAAAAAGGGCTGCCGGGAGACACACAGCACAGATAGACCACCACTGGGTCCGTTGTGATATCACTATAGACTCCACAACCCGAGTCCTACCTATTTATTGAACCAACCACAGCTTTTTATAAAACGTTGCAGTTGGCCGATGGTAACGTCCCTAAGGTCGTCGTTGCTAAAGTGGAGGGACCCCAGGGTATCCCCTCTTCTGACAGCCAGAGTATGACATTTACATAGTAGATGAGACGTACACTCCTCCTCATCCCCATACCCACGGCTCCAGCAGAACCCATTGTACTGTATGGATTGGAAGTCCTAAGGTTCAGCAGCTCAGAAGATCATTTAGGTTCAAGCCTAGGCCAAAGTTACCTAGCAACATTACAAGTGTTGACATTACTCCACCTGGAGTTGGCAGTTCTAGACGCGTTTGCAAGCTGCTAAGGAAACCCCAAAATAGCCTGGCACCATCAGTTGTACTCTCGCTAATTCATCTACTTTGCAGTTACCATCAAAGGCACTAAGGACCGGAATCCAACATAGGAAGATGTTGAAAAATTCACCCATTTCCTAGGATGAGATATTCGGCAACAGTCTTCGAGTTTGTTACATCAGATTCAAGGGATCTAATCGTCGACTGGCTATCAATGAAAATGATGATGCCTGATACCCAAGCCAGATAAGAGCCTCCATAATGGCCGCAATCTCCGCATGAAGAATGCTGCTACGCTAAAAATCAGTGTAACGGCCGGGTTAGTGGGCATCCGAAGATGCCCGTGGGGACGGAGTCTAAGGTAGCATAATGACCGTGAAGGTCGGGCAGTGCCATCTGGCGAAGAGAAATGCCGCTCAACGAGCTAAGCAGCGGCCTATTCTTGCTGTAGCTCAGTTCGGGAGACGTGCGCGTGGTTTCCGACGCTCGTTGCCCCTGTCTTTTATGTATTAATAAAAATTCACAGGCCTGGGAGGCAAAAATGGGAAATAATAAAAAAATGGGACGATAAGGATGGAATGGTTGGCGGACGGCTCAGTCGCCCTCGAGCTCGCATCGGGGTCCGGGTGTGGGACCTTTGGCCTCTAGTTTCGTACCACCGACAGATCGATTTGCCAATTGAAGCAGGATATGGTTCATTACAGGTGGTTCATTACAAGTGTCCGAATACACCACCGCTCCCACTCCTTGACCCGCCAGGAAAATATTTTCTGCCCACTCGTCCCGTGAAGGGATTAGGCTTACAAATTACTCACCGAACGAATATTTGGGAAGAGTGTAGTGGTAGTCCGTCTCAAGAAAAGCCGTTAAGAACGGATGAGTGACCCGTGTTTGACACGGTAAACTGACCAGTTTCCCGAAAACGGGTGGACACAGGAAAACTTCTCAGATATGGCCATGACAACTTCATCATTAAAAGTGATGTCCAAGAAGGCAATCAAAGTGTATTCTTTACAGCCCTCTCAATGTGTTTAACCAGAGAGAGTGAGGTACCACCGTCTACTGATCTTTCCTTCTATCTGTAATTCTTAGCTTAAATTCAAATCTATTGGACTGACCATCAGTTTGTCCGAACTACTGGTTCTTCCACCTTATAGACAGGGAAATCGCTCTAGGCGCCTTCATTGATATTAAGGGTGCTTTCGACAATACTGGCTACATCAGTATATGCAGAGCACTTGAGCTCAGGGATATACCTACGGCCACGATCATCTGGATCGACGCCAGGTTCGCGGGGGCGAAATTTACTCATCGTTGGGTGGCACCTCAATTCGTGTTAACGTTGTTAAGCGTTGCCCTCAGGGTACCGTTCTTTCCCCACTTCTCTGGTCACTTGTCGTAGATGAGTTATGCGCTAGGCTCTGTGGTTGTGGTTATCATGCTATCGGATACTGATATAACCATAATCATAATGGGAAAGTTTGATACAACCGTCAGGGAGGTGATGGGTGCAGCACTCGACCTAGTCCTTCGCTGGTGCATTGAAGTTGGCCTGAGCGTTAACCCTCAGAAAACCGTCTTGGTTCCATTCACTCTGAAGGAAAATCTTAGAATAAGTTAGCCTAGCCAACACGGTATTCGGGTTTTCCACCGAAGTCAAGTGTCTAGGCATCACGTTGAACTCCAGGCTCAACTGGATCAAACACGTCGAGACATTAGTAGGCCACTCGGGTTACGTGGGCTTAAATTGAGGCAATTGTTGGACTGACACCACTGCACATTTTTATTCAGGGATCTGCGGCTCAAAGTGCTCTTCGAGTGCATCTAACATATGTTGCGCATGTGTTCCATCAAGGCCACCTGAGTATTCTGGAGCGGATTCTTGGCATGCCGTTCTGCTCGAGATCAGATTACATGACTACGGAACTCTACTTCGGTAGGAAATGTTCGGTCTCCAACCCTAGTCGCTAGACTAGAACCCGGATGTCGCATGTGGTTTACTGATGGGATGCTGAAGGAGTTGGCGCAGGGGTCTTTGAACCAAACACCAGGATCGCTATGGGCATTTGGCCCAGCGTTTTCCAAGCCGAGATCCATACCATTGAGGCTTGCGCCGGAGAAATTCTAAACAAGAAGCTCTCTGGCGCTAACATCGTTATCAGCTCTGAGAGTCAGGCAGCTATTAAAGATCTTTCTTCACATAAGTTCTCATCGAAACTAGTGAAAGAGTGTTTTGATACACTTCAGTGTCTCGCAAACACTAACCGGGTTAAACCGAAATGTTGGGTAGCTGGTCATCGGGGCATTCATGGCAACCAAGCTGTGGATGAACTTGCTAGGCAGGGCTCATCGGACATCGGACCTGATCCCTACTGCGGTCTAAGCTGGGCCACAGCCAGGGCGCAGATGAGTAATTGGGCTGCGGACGAAAGGCTGCGGCACTGGAATAATCTCCCAGGACTATGACAATACAAAGATCTTATCAACCACAACGGTCTCACAAAAGCAAGCCGCTTGGGCAGAGCTGATCTGAGATTGATCGTTGGTTTCCTCACGGGACACCACTGGGTGAGATATCACTTAAACAAAGTGGGTCTGTCCACTGAGACGGAATGCCAACTTTGCCTGGAGGACATTGAGTCCACCAAACAAGTTCTCTGTGAATGCTCCGCAGTTGCTCGCGCCAGGTTGTTTCTTGGAGATTCCATCGTGAGCTCCGGTGTCATTAAGAGTACTGTTACAAAGGACCTACTGGCCTTCATTAGATTGGTTGAGGGTCTTTTGGATTAGTTAAGGTTTTGGCACAATATATCTCATGGTCGCAGTGCCTACCAGTTGGGTATCTTAGCCTGCCTTTATTTATTATTATTATCTTATGGGCAAGCTGTGTGTACATCGTTTGTCTTGTCGTAAAAGGTCTACGACTTTCTCCCTTTCTTTACTTTTTTCAAATTAGGAAAAAAATGTATGGTCTAGAAACGAACAAATATTGTAACTATTCAAATGGAAAATTCAAAGGCTGAGTATTCCTAACAGGAATTTGAACATTTCTCCGAAACAATTGTTCGTGCTTCAAATGCATATTATTCAGATTAGTTCTATTTAAATTCCATTCTTCTCCTGCACTCACTTAACTAAATATTAGACGTGTTGAATTCACCCGGAAAAAGATCCATTCCCATACAAAACGACTGACCGGCCTTTGATACGGGTCTGGTCTCGTCTCGTATGGGATCACAGCGGATCAAAGTTCGCCTCCGTATGTATTTTATTTCTATGAGTCCGTAGATCGTCTCCAGTTTCGCCGCGTATCTGTATGGTGGTTGTTTGAATTCGCTCGTCACAGATCCGTGAAGTTCGATTTATTCTAGATTTCTATCCGCCTAAATCGAACACGGCTATTATTCCTACAAAATTATTTAATACTTACGTTGGTTCGAAGTGGCGGCGGACGAACAAATTACATTTGTAGTACGCGCACGCATATTTTCCATGTTTATTCGCATTGATATGTGTCCAAATAGAAAGTATCCCAAACCCATGGCAAATATGACGATAAGAAATAAATAACCGTTGTACACCATCACCGATAGCATGATAATGTAGCCGAGTGTCGTGTGAAACATAAATACCATCGCCTGTGTGAATAGAGGCCGAAATCTTTTTGAAAAAGGAACTGCATGATGTTGATTGGGACGTGGATTGGTCAGTAGATTAGCCGTTTCACTTGGAACACTTGACGCTGTCAGTATCCTTTCACGAGCCGCACGAGCGTGTGATCTTGTTTGTAATACCTGAAATGATAGTGGATTATAGTAAGTGTATGATCACCTTTATTGAGATTCGTGGCCTAATCGGTCAATTGACTGCAGTCGAAATATCGGTGTGCGGCATATTCGATCCTTAGACGGTCTGAATTGGCGACAGTTCACAGGTTAACATTTTAAATGTCGCTGTATCAAGATCTTATCGGCCTCACATCTACGACTGCAGTCTACGGCCTGATAAATTAATTTTAGTTTAAACGACATGGGGCCAATGATCTTTTGATAAGTCTAACAATCTAAAGGCAAAAATATTTTGAATTGCAGTTCACCGTACTGACGTTGGACGGACAACAATGAACTGTGAGTGTTTTAGGTCATTCGTCAGTCGATGGACTGTTCAGGACACGGTCGTCTTGTGTTTAGTGCTGAAAAAATTTTGACCTGCAGTTTAGAGATCAGTGGGCTCTTTAAGAGGAGGATAAAACTATACCCTCAGTGTGGTGCCCACGTTATGCATAAACTGAAATTCATAATCGTAATTCAAATATGTACATACCTTTATTGCTTCATATCCTATTGACAGCGCTATCAGTACCAAGCTTAATAGGAACAGTGCCAATGAACCGTTAATTTCTAATCCGGGAAACAGGTAGACCCCGACATCTGTATCCCAATGAAATGACTGTAGATGATGTTGCATCTTATTAAAATGTTGTACCCCCGCTGAGTAGTCTTTTACCTTCTACACTTTTGACCGATTTTCGGGCGTGCTCAGAATTTCAATCTTTGTCGGCATAAGCTAAAATTAAATAAATAAAATAAAAATGAAGTTGTTTAGTATTCAAGATGTAAAAGTAGCTTTTAAGGTTTATTAACGATTGTTTCACATTGTATTATCAGATATTATACATCTGTTTTCATTTCTATGAGTAATATTTCTATAGTATGTTTTTTTTTGTTTTGATGGAATTAATACTAGCTTAAATTCGCGGTATTTACAGTTGTCGCGATACGGGATATATGGATTTGGTTATTGTAGATATTAAATGCAAATATTCTTAGTAGTAATATACAATATGTAATGAGAATTAGGCAATATCCCACTGGAACTCTCCTGTGGATGTCCACAGAAATGAAAAAACAACAGAAATGGAATGTCTTTATTTTCCCCCTTAAGGTCGATTCAGACACATCAGTCACGTCACAGTTCAGTCAACCTTCCGAATCATAACCGTCACCGTCAAGTCATAGTCAAAATAGCGGCTGTATTCACATATAGCCGTCAGGATATTCAGACCGTAGTCAGTCATTTTTTGTGTATGCTCTCGAGTGTACCTAGATTTACCATCTATTTTTATTTAATTTCCAATTTGTTTCCATATCCTGTTTTTATATGCTATATCCATATATTTATTATGCGATAAATCGTACAGAACGGGGTAATTTCGAACCAACTCGATTAATTTTTCGTCATCGCCCATGTTCACTTTCTAGACTGACGTCCGTCAAACACAAAAAATATCGTTGGGAAGAAATGTGAATTTGACTGTTCGGTGACGGAAGCGCGACTGACGGTTCTGATTCGTGACTGCGCCGGCTCAATGTGGACAGCGCCACTTGACTTTCAAGAAACGATATTTTTTGTGACTGATACCAGACGGTGCTGACGGAACTGTGACGTGACGTGACTGATGTGTGTGAATCGACCTTTATCCTTAAATAATAAAAAAATATATTTAAAATAATTTTATTTGTACGAGTATATAGAAAAATAGATTAACTGTGATTTAAAAAACAGAGAGTTTCCAGCGGAGCCCATAAACAGCATGAACATGAAGTTGGTATGTAGGTGTGTTTGTAGGGGAACCCCCCAAGGAGGCATATTGTCTCTTCTTCTCTGGCATCTATAGGGATGAGCAGACTGCTTTTGAACCTGGAAGAGGTTGGGTGCAAAGTTATTGCATAAGCGAACGGCAACGCCATCGCCGTTACAGGTAAGTTTCCTGATGTCCTCAGCGCAAGAGGGCAAATCTTTGCGGCGTTAGAATTAACCCGGTTAAAACCGAGTTTTTGCTCTTGACTATCTTACCAGATTAATTTAAAAAAGAGAACATTTTTCAATCAAATTTTATTTTTGTTTTATAACCAGATTATCAATTAAATAATGCTTTATAGAAACAGCAACTTCGTGAAGCTGCACTTAACAGTGGTTCCACGGGCAATTTGGTAAATATAATCGCATCAGTAAGATGAATACTCAACGTAAAAGCGGATGTGGTCGGCAATTCCCTTCTGGGGATATTGTGAGTGACTTTTTCGTTGTCAACGGTGGTATTCGGCCCGGGTATTCCATAGGCAATCATTATAGGGCGCTCTCATCGTACAAACTGGTGAAAGACTGCTGAAAGACTGCCATGAAATTCTTCAGGATCGAGCCACTACCAAAAGACTCTTTTTCCTGTTAGGTGCTAAACAGAGAAGAGAGAGAAATAAGGAAATGAAATTACCCGAGAGAAACGAAGCAATTATTCGGCAGCATTGTTTTGGCCTGATTCTTCTACAGTATAAGCCAGGTGGGTGTTCCGGAGAAATGAGATAGAATTGGGGAATGTGAGTCTGACAGGTTGGTTCCGGACTATATGGACCGCGCGGGTGTTCCGGGGTAGAGGGCGCGTGTCTCTCTGTTTACTTTTCAACAGACGGAATGAGGTGGAATTGCTTCAGTGAATTTAATGTACATAGATTGTGATTATCCTTCCTTATCTCTATCTTCTCTGGTGCTAAGTCCCCATGGCAATGAGACAGAGAGCATGCTGGCCGCATCCACGATAATGTTTATACGGAAAAGGTCTGAAGAGATACTAGGAAAATCTTCCATAATAAAACATTACGAGCGACGAAAAACAACAAAAACAACGAAAAAAAAAAAAAAATCACTCATAAATTAATTTGTTTGTGGTCTTTGTTCGTAGGAAGTTGAGACTATAGAAAACACATTCTGATCGAATGCCCGGCGATTGGGCGGGCTAGGAATACGTTTCTCGGGCAGTGCACCACGAACCCTATAGGTATATCAGGAAAATCCTGCTAAAGACGTACTAGCCTTCGTCGGAATGGTCGTAAGCCAAGAAATACGTTTGTTAATTGATTTGACTCCTCCAGGGGCATCTGCGCGGCAAAATCTCTTGTTTAGCTATGCCTTGTTGACGTTTCGATAGCATATTCTCGGATGGTGCAGTTGCTAGCATGCACCTCATATCCGAGCCGTCTTTTACTGATGAGCTTGGAATGCTGTGGGAGTTCTGATAATACCCACCGGTAGTTTTAATTGACGTGCCGAGGATTGCGAACTGCTGTCTCTAGATGCAGAATCGTAGAGTGGCGATCCAGAAGTCCCGGCTACCAAGCGCGTCAAAGAGAGAAACCCAATTGGTTGAATAATAGAATTGATTAAATAATTTCAATATTCTTTACTTTCAAATAAGAGAGAAATTTGCTAGCGAAATTCTAGGTGGACGATTAAGATTATTCCATTCATATATAAAGCTCGAAAAATTTTGTAATTACAAAAGTTCTAACGTGCTTTTTGCTTTATACCGTAGTTGTGGCTGTTATAAGTTCCTATCTGTTTTATTCCTATTCTACTCCAATTAAATAAGTAGTCAAACATTTATGAAATAGCATAATAAGAAAGGGGAGCGACCGATAGCTTATTGCGTAGAGGCGTCAGTCTCATGTCTGACTACGGTCGTTACGGGTTCAATTCCCGTCCACGGCGTTCGTTCCCCCTCGGGTGTGGGACGTAATAATAAGCCACAAGATCTCCCGACTTGTCGCAAGTAGGCGGCTGTGCAGCTCTCGTACGTCCTATTTTGTTGTTTGCGTGTGGAGTGACACAACTTGTCAAGAGTGAACTGTCAAAAATCCTAGGAATCATTAGAGTGGAAATTTGATCGGAAAAAATTCGTGATACTTGTCCCCTTCTCAAAGATTCAGGTATCGGTATCTGAAAGGTAGCGGCCTCGCAAAGTATCTATGAAACAGTATCGACACGGTTCAAACCGGGAACGGACCCAATGACTACTATAGGAGTTTTGAAGGTGTGGATGAGGGGGAGAGTGTTCACCACCTTCTTTGTCATTTTGCGGCCAGGAGAGTGTTCACAACCGTCTTTATCATTGTGCGGCCTTGGCTGATAAGAGTATGAAATTTCTGGGTTCCTGTTTTTTCCTGATCTGGAGGACCTTAAGGATGTGACGTGAGCTATGTATCATGGCAGCCAAAGGGCTGCTAACCTGGTAGAAGGATCAAGTTATAGTTGGTATTGAAAATAGAAAATATCCGAGCAAAGCAACCCTTATCTACCTTTCCAATGATACTTAAAACATGCGATAGCTTTTAATATAATGAAGCCACAATATGTTGCGTTGCGGATCGCGAGAATATAGCCGTTGCAAATTAGTAGTTTTAATATCATCACTAGGTCTGACAGAGGACTAGGTTGAATCATTACTAGGTCTAGGGTATTGTCGCTTCGTCCTGGTTCACACTGGTTTTGCTTGCGTATCTGACTACACTTATTTCAACTCTATTATTTTATTTTTTCAGTTAATAAATTTGTAGCAAACAAATATGGCTCTGTGTTGAATTTCAGCTGTTAATATAATTTCATTTTTTTAACCATCTATTTGCAATTTTAACTTGCATTTCTTATCAGGTAAACAATAAAATATAAGACACTGTTTACGTATGATTTATCAACATACTCGTATGTACAGAATGCAAGTGTGTATTAAGATTAAAACAATAACAATACAAATTTATTTATAAAAACGCACATAATAGACGCGTTTTTTGTACAGTGCGGATCATATGAGGCACGACCAGAAAGTAAGAGCACTCTTGAGCTCTCGCGTCGTGATAATTTTTTTTTCAATAGTTGGTAACACTGACTGGTAGTAGAATTCCCTGAACACAACGCGACCCTCGTTAATGTCCGTTTCCGTGAAATATGTCAATACGAAATCCCGTCAAGTGCGAAGTGCGCGCTGTCATAAGGTTCCTTCTCGCAGAAGGAAAAACGCCGACTGAAATTTTTGCACGGATCAAAACTGCTAATGGCGAAGGTGTTATGAACCGAACGAACGTATTTAATGAGTTGTGAGTTTAATGAAGGAAGAACGAATATTCATGACGAGCAGAGGTGTGGAAGACCTTACAATGTGGCCGAAGAGTTGGTGCAAAAAATCGAGGAAACTGTTCGTGAAGACCGCCGATTGATAGTGGATCAAATGTCTGCGATGTTTTCACAAATCTCCAGATCTCTCTTACACGAGACGGAAACGCTGGGATTCCGGAAATTGTGCCCAAGATGAGTCCCAAAACAACTGACAGAGGAGCACATTGAATCGAGTCGCTAGAGCTTGCGAGTTCCTCGAGTGATTTGAATTAGAAGGTGAGGATTTTCTGAGCACCATTGTGACTGGTGATGAAACATGGGTGACTCATTACACCCCTGTTCAAAAGACGGATGCCCTGCACCGCGAAAGCAAAAATGCGGGGCTTAAAATCAATGCTGCCAAAACTAAGTACTTGAGCTCCGATCCAGGAAGACGGAGCGAAATTTGTGTTTCGGGGCAAAAGGTGGAAAAAGTGGACAATTTTTGCTACATCGGAAGCGTAGTTACAGCAGATGGTGGAGCGGATGCTAATGTACTGTCTCGCATCAATAAGGTTTGGGCATATTTTTTCAGTTTGACTCCTTTCTGGCAAAACAACAACATCTCCAGACGTACCAAACTCAGGATCTTTGAAACCAATGTGTGCTTCTTTATGGCTGTTCAACTTGTAAGGTGACCAAGGCGATAACAACTAAATTGCACACTTTCGTGAACCAGTGTATACGGCGCATTCTACACATACGCTGGCCGGAGATCATTTCTAACGACGACTTCCTGTTTATTACTGGTCAGGACAGGATAGACACCTCACCATAAAAAGGCGAAAGTGGCAATGGATAGGTCACACACTTCGAAAAGGGCCGGAAAACATTGCTAAACAGGCCCTCGATTGGAACCCACCGGGAACTGATGCAAATCGCCGCATTGGACGACCTAGAAACACCTGGAGAAGATCAGTTGAGGTTGAGGGTAAGTCACTAGGCAAATCGTGGAGTCAGTTGAAGGCGATGGCGGCGAACAAGACGAGGTGGAAGGTCGGCGTCGTTAATGCCCTATGCCCCACAAGGGGTTGACAGGATCCAGAGAGAGAGAGAGATTACACCACTGAGACAAAAAGACAGTCCTCACAGTGGCGGCACACTGGTTCCCCATCTGCCAAAAAATTCAAAACCTCAACTTCGGGCGAAAAAATAGTGGCATTCGTGTTTTGGGATCGAGAAGGGATCATTTTGATCGAATTTTTGCCTCGGGGGTAGACGACTAATGCCGCACGATTATGTGAGACCCTAAAAAACCTTAAGAGAGCAATTCAAAACAAACGGAGGGGAATGTTGACGAAGGGAGAGTGTTTGTTGGACGACAACGCCCGTCCGCACATGGCCTACTCCACTAAGACGCTGTATACTCCCCTGACTCGGCGTCTTCAGTTTTCTTTTTCATGCAATTTTTTATTGTAAATTAATGTTTTTTTTTAGAAAAATTGAGTACCCTTACTTTCTGAACACGCCTCGTACTCAATTGCCTTAATCCCTTGTGGGGCATGGTGCTCAACTGTTCCTTGTGGCATAAACTAGTTTCGGAGTTACCAGCATGCACCTCCAACTCCCCCACTTAGTCGCCTACCTGCGACAAGTCGGGAGATGCTGTGGCTTATTATTACGCCCCGCACCACAGGGGAAATACAGCACAAACATCCATGACAACCAACGTCGTCGTGGACGGGGTTCGAACCCGAAACGCTCGTAGTCAGATCAGACTTGAGACTAATGCCTCTACGCACTGAGCTACCGGTCGTCCCAATGTCTCGTAGCAGAACAACAATTGCATGCGTTACACTAACAGAATTGTTCTGGATAGAGCAGGATGTCATGGGCGTAGCAGAGCGGGACAGAAGTGGGCGCAAACACAAATCATTTATGAAAAAAGAGAAATTGCACCTTTCCTTATAAATTTTATATTTTTGAACTCTGTTCGTTCAGATTTCCAAGCAATTCAGATCTCCAAGTGGCCAAATTTGCGAGCTACTACTGTACGGAAACACCAAATTACATCTCCAATGATTTAATTCATCCTGAACCATATTTAATTATTTACCCTGTTTACTTTTCTTCAAGCCTTGTGGCGGTCTTATTTCTAAGGTCATTCGGATCATAGAAGAGCTGAGAGCCCAGAAATTTCCTTCTCCTGCAAGCCAAGGCCGGTCAATGACAGAGAAGATGGAGAAAGTTCTCCTCCTCATCCACATCTTCACAACTCCTGCAGCAAGCGTGATGAGGAATACGGAGCCTCTAGGCGAGCTCCCCGAATGGGCGGTGCCCCGTGATGCCCCCACCACCCCGTTAATGTGTTTTCTGTTAAGCGAGAACAGTGTAGCTGAGCGGCCGGGATCAAATATCGGCCAAATCATCCTTGTCGTTTGGCATACATATGTTGCCGCGGAGCCTTCTAATATTGGCCCTGTCCACAGCAGCGGCCTTAATTGCCAATTTACGCATGGTAAATGCCATTTTAATGACTTTGTGTCTTTCGTCAACCGTCCCAGGTTCGCCCTCCCGAGCTCCACGGATAATATACAGTATACTTGTAGCTTATCATCAATTTCTGGTAATTATTGATTACTGCTTTATATTTTCCGACAATATCATATTTTTTTCATCTGATAAGATAAGACACATTAAATGAACACATTTTAGGTAAACAGTGCATACTTGAAATGGGAATATTGAACTCGCTTTGATAAAAACGGGTATATTCGTTTACAAATTAGCAATTGGTTTGTCCGGATTGAAACGACTTTCACTTTTGCTGACTAACAACTGAACTACTCGTTTATGTCCCAGTATAGTGACTAGACTACCGATTAGGCTATGGTTAACTTATTAGACAAATACCAATTGCCTATCTTATCATAGGGAATTTTACGAGTACTCGTACTATCACCGATTTGAACATTTATCGGGATACTACTGGCCAATGTACATATTCGTAATCGATTCTATTTGACGGCTTTGTTAGCATTAATAAAGATGTTTTTTTTTGAATAAACATACTCGTGAATACATAATGGGTTAGGTAGTTTCTTGCACTTCAACTTTAGGCAGCTAGCTTATGTTATTGTGTAATATATGTGCGTTCGATTCACAGAGATATCGACCATGAGCGAATCGAAGGCCACGGATTTCAAATATTAAACATTAGGCGCGTTTTTTCAAGATCCATATAGAGCAGAGCAGGTTAAGACCACACAATTACACTAACAATTTGATCTGAGTTGCTCTCGATAGAACGTTAGTGCAGGATTTCTACTCTGTTAAATAGTTCCACATTTGAAATATAGGCGGCGCAGGTGTCGAAGTTTTCGGGCAGTTACAGTTTGGGAAGCACATAAAGTTCATTTCCTCTCAATAAAATGTCCGTTTTGTGTTATTATTTGGAATAGTAAACATACATAATAATTTTGCTGCCTAAAGGAAATTTGTCCGATTGTATATGTACTAAAGATTTAAGTTTTCTCTTGAAATTCTAATTGACATTTGAATTCTAACTAAACTATAGAACAGATCGGTAATAGTGCTATCCTCACTCTGTGCTTGAGGTTATTTTCGAACCAAGCCGCGCATGCGCAGTGCTACCCATTTGCACGCGGTCGCCATACGTTCAGTAAATGTCGTTACACCATCGGCCACTCAGCCACAATTTTGACATTTGCGAAGCATTTGGCCCCTCGATCCTCGGGCCCCTGGGCCAAATATTGTGTGTGTTGTGCGCGTTTCACTGCGCAAGCGCGGATATGTCAGCCATAACTCGATATTCAAATTTTTACCCCCACTCTGTGCCTATTTCATGTCTGCTTAATATATATCTATGAACTAAACCAAGACACACTCCAGCAAAGACAAAAAATTACTCCGTTAAATTGGTCTGGATCGTTTTTTTGTCGCTTAACCTGCTCTGCTCTGTACGAAAAAAAACCCGCCTTATAAAACATTTTTATATATAGATTAGGCCTTTTTTACAGCCATGCAGAGTAGAGCAGGTAAACACCACACAATTCTACTCTTAAGTAGTCTGCGTTTTTAAATGTAGGGGGCGCAGGTGTCGAAGTTTTCGGGCAGTTTACAGTTTGGAAAGCACATAAAATTCATTTCCTGTCAATAAAATGTTCGTTTTATGTGATTATATGGAATAGTACGCATACAAAATGATTCTGCTGCCTAAAGAAAATTTGTCCGATTGTATCTGTACTAAGTGGATGTTCACACTGCGTGCGATGCCGAGCCGAGCCGGGTCGAGCGATGCAATGCGATTACAAGCTTTTAAAGCAAGAAAATGGAAAGTCTTCAATTTTAAATGGAATCACGCTTTGAGTGTACACACTGCGCGCGATGCAATGACGAGCCGAGCGATGGCCCGATGTTTTCACAAACTTCTTTGCTTTTTCGTGCGAGTACCGGCTGCTGATTTTTTGCGATGGAATTTAATGGGCTTTGCGATGGAGTTTATGGGCTTTGCGATGCTTTGCGATGTGAAGCTTTTTGGAGCCAGTATGGTGCAAGTACGAGCTGTAAAGTAATATTTGATGTAAGATCACACTGAAAAAAATGCATGTATGTCTGCTTTTATACCCTAGACTTTTAGGCGCGGCGGTGTAGCAGTGTATACATGGAAATTATGAGGGTCATCTCCTGATTCGATTTAGCCATATCTGTCTGTCTGTCCGTTTGCACGATAACTTTCGATAGAATGAAGTTAGAAACTTGAAATTTTGGTCAAATGTTTATAGCATGACCTAGTTGGTTGGTATTGATGGCAAATGGGCAAGATCCGACCGAAGGAACCCCTACAGATGAAATTTCAAATGAGCGATAACTTTCGATAGAATGAAGCTAGCGACTTGAAATTTGGTTCAAATATTTGGATTTAGATTTAGTTGGTTGGTATTGGAAATGGCCAAGCTCCGTCCCAAGCAACCCCTACGTCCCCTACAAATGAAACTTCAAATGAGCGATAACTTTCGATACAATGATGCTAGCGACTTGCAAAATGCGACAAATATTTATAGTGTAGGTTGTTAGTTGATTTTGAGAATGGGCAAGATCCTATTGAATGAACGGCAACCTTCCCTATAAACGTTAGTTCAAATGTAAATATCCAAAATTCGAATGGATGAACGATGAAACTTTTCATTGGATCCACGCCCACAGCTCAAACTGACCATATGGGAAATTCACTTTTAATGCATATGGCCGTTGCCAGTTGGAAGTTTTGGTATCACAACTGGGTCTGTACAAGTCTAGGGTATATACGCTTTGGACTCCGGTTTTGATTCAGTATGGCTCAAATGAAAGGTTATTATCACCGTAATAAGGTCGCGTTTAGAAGGCGTGGTTTCACAAGCGGTTTGAGCAGCGGACACCGCTGCGTATAAAGGCATAGAGCAGAAGCGGCGGTTTACATATTTAGTGCCGGTGCACATGGACGTCCAAATGACGCCTGACGTCTGACGCTGCGTCACTTTCAATCGGTTAGGAAGAAATACATTACGGGCAATGAAGCGATGCACATGGCCGCAGATAACTATCCGATAGCTATCGGCGGCATTTTGCCGCCGCGATAGCTATCTAGGATGACGCTGGTTTCTGCTCCTATCTGCGTCATTTCACGCGTCGGCATCTCAATTTTTAACAAGCCGGCCTACATACATTCGAGCTCGAAACACGGACACGGTCACAATGTCTGATTTGTATGATGTTTCTTAAACCATTCGCTTGAGGATCACTTTTAAGTGCCAATTAATTAATTGTTAATCGTGACTACCATTGACAATTAATTTTGAAAAAAAAAAAAAAATAGTGGGGATGGATGCTCCTCAGCTCGGATGGGGGGGTGAAAATTGTGTTAAAAATGCGAAATTCGTTATATTTTAGAAGTTATGGCCAAAAAACAGTTTATTTAAAACTAAAAATAACATAAATTGTAAATTCAGGTTCGCTATTATGTGACCCGGCTTATATAATACAGAGTGACGCTGTGTCCTATCGCATCATGTGAATTGAAATGCAGATAGGTATCAAAGAGGGAGGAGCTTAAGTGACGAGGCGTCCGGCGTCATTTGGACGTTCATGTGTACCGGCTCTTACACTGAATTCAAATGCAATCTCGCCGCTCCACAAACCGCGGCGGTGGCCGCAACGGCGAGTCGAGCGGTTTATACATTCACCGTTCTAAAGCCGCCGCGGCTGCCGCTTTTTGCGTTTATACGCTGCGGTGCGCCGCTGCTCAATCCGCTTGTGAAACCTCTCGTCTGAGGTCGCGGAAGAGATGATGAAATTCATCAACACTGGGCCTTTCTTCATTAATGGGATGCACCCAATGGCGACGCCCTTCCATTTTGAGAGCACTGTTTTCAAACAGAAATAAATTTACTGGGTCAAGCACAAACGACATGATGTCGAACAGATTCTATTCCTTGAACTAAATTGGTCTCTACTCTCCATCATTGCGTGCAGTGAACATCCCGGATCATCTTTGCATCGCAAGCCATCGCTCGGATCATCTTTGCATCGCAAGCCATCGTTCGGCTCGGCATCGCACGGCGTGCAATGTGAACACCCACCGCATCGCATCGCTCGACCCGGCTCGGCTCGGCTCGGCATCGCACGCAGTGTGAACATCCACTAAGGATTTGAGTTTCCTCTTGAAATTTGAGTTGTCGTTTGAATGCTAAACTAAACCAAGACGCACTCCCAGCAAAAACATGCCCCGTTTTCACCTTCGCTTTTCTAATCTGTTCTATAGCATTTTTTGTCGCTTATCCTGCTCTACTCTGCTCTGTACAAAAAAACGCAGCTATGGAAATGAGAAGGTGAATACACCGTACCATAGTATGCCTATGCATTTAGTAAAGATGAGAGATCTGCGTCTGCCTGTATCAAAGACCCGTTGTTTTGTATGGAAATTGACCCAGATCCAAACGAAACGAACGCACCTTTTGCAAACATGTTGTCGAAGGTCATCCACTTTTGGTTTCAGGTATGGTAGCTAGATGGTTGCAGAGTCGAGTATTTGGAAGTATGAGTGGATACGAAAAATGATTAGAGCTCGTTTCTCTCTTTTAAAATTCCAGTATTCCAGATTTTGGTGAAGATGTTATGTTTCGCAAGACTTTACAAACTTGGCTCTATTGTCATTTGACGTAATACAATGACGTTAATACTCCTCGTTAAATTTGGATATGATTCCTCAAGTTGGTGTCAGATCTCTAACTATAATGATCGTAAGGCCAGGGCCAGTTGACACTTTGACAAAATCTAACTTGACAAGAATATCCATCAACGGGAATTTTTGATAAGCAGTCGACATATTCACATTTGTTACCACTTTGATGCAAAAATGCCAGATTTAGCATTGTCAGGAAATTTAAACCAAAACGCATAGTAAAGACCACAGATTGAATAGAAACCACCAGCATCTTCTTTTTTCCCGCTTCAACAACTTCATTTTGTGAACTTTTCCAATTTTCGTTCGTATCGATGTATCACACATCGCTTCCATCAAATTATAGACTAGGCGCTGACATTGAGTATGCAAAATTAGCGGGACTCGGTTTCTCTATAGATTTTTTCTAGGGGATATTGGTACGATTTTGGGAAACTGTCACTTTTTCGCAATAGTTATTATTCTATTCAAAAATTGAAGAGGACTAAAATAAATAATCTAAGACAAAGGAAATTATGGCTGCCGTTTTGCAGTCGGTTTTCTATCAAACAAATTAAGCGCCATACTTATTTGCTCACTTTCATCGCTCTCCACCCCCAGGGCACTGATTTTCCTGCCACTAAAGCCCGCAAGTCTAAGACCCGCCATAGACGGTGCGATCCATCGTCAGATCAATCTGACGATGGATCGCCACAAAATATCTGACGATCGAAATTATATGGAACTGTCAAAAAAATCGTCAACGATAGTCACATACACTGTGCGATCGATCTGACGATCACAATATCGTCAGATCGATCTGACGACGGATTGCATCGTATATGGGGGCTATAAGCAGTATACTATAAGCAATATACATTATTTGCTTTCCTCGACATAGAGGGTGTATTCAACAATTTCCGCATTGCATCTATTCACGACGCCTTATCAGACTTGGGAGTCGAAGCAGGGATCGGCAGCTGGATAGCAACTCTGCTAAAATTTAGAATAATTCATGCGGACTTAGGAAACAACCACCTAACCAGATATGTATGCAGAGGGACACCTCAGGGAGGCGTAATCTCCCCGCTACTCTGGTTAGTTATCATCAATAAAATCCTAGCTATAGGACTGACAGAGACGAGGTTAAAGTGGTCGCATGCGCGGATGATGTGGCAATCGTAGTGTCCGAGATGTGTCTCTCCGTAATTAGTTAAATAATGGAAAGGGCCCTGGGTATGATGATGCTATTTACCACAAAAACCAAAGTACCACATTTAACCCTTCCTAAACTAAACCGACAGCCACTCCAGTTATCGCCCAGCGCAAAGTACTTAGGTATCATTCCAGACACGAAGGTCAGCTGGAAGTTAAACATTAAAGAACGGGTAAAGAAGGCCTAGCTTTCTACGCCTGTAAGAAAGCCTCCGGAAGAAGGTGGGGCCGTAAGGCAAATATGGTACTTTGGATGTACACAGCAGTAGTCCGTCCGATTTTTACATATGGCTCGTTGGTCTGGTGGCCAGCGCTTGCTAAAAAAATATAATGTCACAAAACTTGCAAAGAACGGCATGTCTTAGTACCACAGGTGCCATGCGAACATGCCCGACTTAAGCGCTAAACGTGATTTTGCATCGTCCACCTGTTGACCTCTTTATCAAAAAACGGCGGCGGGCAGTGCAGTCAGGGTCAAAGAGTCGGGAGGCTGGACTGCTAAACCGTACGCCCATAGCGACATTCAAAACCAGTTGCCACAATATGTGGCCAAGGTAAAAACCGACTTCACTGTGCGATAGTCTTTCCTCAAGGGCGGCAGCATACGCCACCGCCGTAACATCGCTCAGAAGCTTATCAACCGCAAAGATTTTGGGAGGGCTGATTCTCGATTGGTGCACTGAGGAAATTCTACATCTGTAGGTCGTCTTCACCAAATGATGATCTGAGTCGCAGTTTGCTCCTCGATAGGAGCGGACATCCATCACACTAGACACCCATCTCCTGCAAATGAGGACGTGATCAATTTGGTTGACGGTGTGTGCGTCTGGAGATTTCCAGGTCTGCTTGTGAATGCGTCGATGCGGGAAACACGTAGAGCTTACGACTAGATTCCTGCTGCAGGCGTAGTCGATAAGTCGCTGGCCGTTGTCGTTACATTCTTCATGGAGACTGTGGCCTCCCGTGGTTCCCCGGTGCCAACTTTCATTTCCAACTTTCGCGTTAAAGTCTCCCAGCAGCAATTTAACGTCGTTTGTTGGAAGTGAGTGGAAGAGAGTCTCAAGGCGGGCGTAGAACTCGTCCTTTACTGCGTCTTCTATAACTTCAGTGGGGCGTGCACATTGATGAGCCAGAGATTGAAGAATCGAGTCTTAATACGAATCGCACATAGCCGTTCATTTATGGGTTTGAAGTCAGTAATGTGCGGCTTGAGGTGATTGTTTACTATGCTACTCCAAACTCCTTGCGGCCTGATGGTTTGCCACTTGTAAAAATTCTGTGCGATTTTTTGTCATTGATCTCGCTGCCAAGCCAATTTGTTTCCTGGACTGCAGTAATGCTCAGTTTGTACTTTTCGACATGTTGAAGGAGGGCCTTCTCGGCCCCCGGTTTGTTCAGGGAGCGTACATTCTAGGATCCGAAAGAATTATTCTTTAGTCGTTTGCGTGGTTGTCGTTGTTGATCCGTCCAATCCGAGGCTTTTGTTTCAGGTTTCTTGACATGGAGTGATTTTTACAAGGACGAGTTGTCAGCACATCGCTTAACCCCATTCAGGGGATGGCCTCGGAACATAGCCGCTTCAGATGGTTTAATAAACGTGCTGGAGTTCACACAACTATGTTGCAGGTCCAACTACCCAAGTCATTCCATCCTACTAAACCTGAGACGCTTAGGTGTTGGTCAGCCATTCAGGCTACAGCTATCTGCCTTTTTCAAAATGTCTTATCGCTAAGACTTGGCCGTCAGCGGTTTAAAACACTGCCGTTACCAGGGGGCGCCCACGAGGAGGACTATGGAAAGGTCTTTTGCCCCTGTCGCTAATTAGTAAATTATAAGCAAATTAAAAATTTAAGTGTCAAGTTAGCCCCTCTTCACAAGAAAATGCCTAAAAAATGATGTTACTAACCTAAACTTGCAAAATTCTGAATGAAAATCGTTTGATGGTCTTTTGTTGGTGATGTCATCGGAGATTACAAAACGTGCCCGAGCCAAAAATTAGTTGGTTGTGTCAGTTGGCAAATGACAGAGGTTAACGAACGGCTGGGCTTTTTTTTAATTTTAATACATCGCCAAAATACGAATGACGAATGCATTCGTAAGTAAATTTATAAAACTTCTATCCGCAAAATTATTTTTTCATATGTATATCTTGGACTGCACGCACCTACGCTTCCCATATGATACAGTCCGTATACATATTCGCATTGTATGGAAGTTGTTTTTCCAAATAAAGATGATTCTCACTTAAATCTTCGGATGTTTCGCTGCCGTAAACATCGCAAATTACCTGACAACGTGACGTCAAATTCAAAACGATCGCTAAAGAAGCATCTGCATATTTTCGTATATTATCGATGACCTACCATATACATATAACATTTGTTTCACGTATGTATATATGTTCAAGACATTTATTTAGGCCAAGAAATAGAGTTTAGTTATCAGTTTTTTTTTTTTGCCTTTAACTCCGTTCCAGTCCATTTTAACGCATAATATGTTAAGTCCTTTTTGTAGAGCACTAAATTTCCTACAAATTTCAACTCACAAGTTTGTTTGATGTGTAAACATCTTATCGCTCGGTACGGAGTAGAAGAAGCTTCGGAAAGCGCAAACATTCCAGTCGATAGATATGCAAAAGAACGCGCCTTTTTTTTAAATTCGCCTAATTAAACTTCTACCGCTTCTAAACTGCCCTAATTAAAATTAATTCAATGAAAGCCACTCTCTTTTTACTAATTACAGTTTTCATCGTTGTTGCAAAATTACAACAATATTACGAACAATAAATAATTGTCTGTGCTGATAGCGATAAGGAGTACGAATTACACTTCGACATTTCGCTCGTCAGTCACACTCAAATTCAACATGTGAGCGATAAAATTTTACTGCGCGAATATAATACTATACATGTACACATGCATAGTTGCAATCAACTTTCTTGGTATAGTAAAGAAGCACTGAAAATTTTCATTTGATTATGATTCGTACCCGTGTCATTCACCGCCGCCTATATAAGCAATTTCTGCCGGCGAACTGGTATCGCTTCTCGGCCTTATGGCTAAGATCAAAGTGTAGTATCTGTTCTTATCAGCTTAACATCTGATAGATCCCCCATAGGGGGACAACAAATGTTAAACTGATTTTTGGAAATTGACGGAGTGCTAGGGGCTTGCTCCACCTCTGTCGCGGGTTGGCCCGGTATTGCAGTACCGCCGGGATCGGCCCAAATTTATTATTCTTAACAAAAAGTGGTACATATCTTGCCTGGTGGAGGCTTAATCCGGTCCATGGCTCAGTGTCAGAGGCCGATTAAGAGGAGCGGGTCAGTCAATTGGGGGTGAGATATAACCACAAATGGGAGGAAATAAAGTATGTCGGGTGGTATATTCGTACGTATCCGTGCCTGAGTCGTATTTTGTTTCGAATATGTGGAAGATTTCGTGTGTATGGTCAACTTTTACTTGTATTTATGCGCCTTAATCATCAGAAGAAAATGTTCATGTTCACATTAATAATTTTTCTTAGGACAGTTGATTGAACGATCGACCTGGTTCGCTTGTTTTTAGAACCTGAAAGGGGAGAATAAATTACTGAGTGGGATGGGGAGGCCGATGTTATTTGCAAGCCTGTCTGCCACTGACGACAGAAGTCATAAATCATAACCTTTAGCGCGCTCACCGCGATAACAAGTACATATGTATGTACTTTTTTTGATTTACAACGTTCTCTGGACTATGCGAGTGTGTTATTAAGCTTAGTTCTAGGTGCAATGCAATCAATTAAAAGTACATACAGATTATTATTTTTTGCGTACTATCAATGCATGAGTTAGAAATTTCCTTTCAAACGTAATGTGGTGAAAATGAAAATAAATTACAAATTCGAATGAAATATCAGGTTTGATTGTCGGATCGTCTATTTATTGCGACGGCGGACATTTATAAACTTGGCGTACCGCTCTAACTTAACAAACATCATTCAAACGAGTTATTTATCAGTGACAGCTACAAGTGCAACTCTATCCAAATGGGTCGCGGGTTCGATCCCCAGCAAATTCGTATCTTCTTTTTCCTTTTTAGGGTTTTGTAGTAAAAACAAAACCCTTATGAAATCGGTCAAATGTCTGTCTGTCCATGAAATATCTCGCGAACGGCTGAAGCTACATATATGAAATTTTGTGGGAATATGTAGAATTATTACAATTCGCCGGAGAAAGCGATTCGTTGTAATAGGCTGACTTTAAGGGGAGGTCCCCATAGAGGGGAAATTAAGGTTAAAATTTTTTTTTCATCTGGTATAGGCAAGTGGGGTATCATGAGAAAGGTAACGACCGAGTACATTCCACTTTTGGTATTTTCATCAAATTTGAAAAGAGAGGAAAAGAGGTAGAGGGGAAAATATGTGATCCGAGTTTGTCCCACCCCCCTTGCATTTCGAGACCGTTATACTTAGAAATGTGAAAATTTGCAGGAAAGCGGCATTTTACTAGCATAGAAAACCATAAATCGTAAAATTTTGATATCTCATCAAAAAAGGTTAATAATAGTACATTTCTATAGTTGCAGTTAGCACACCATTGCACCCCTTAAGCATACCCGAGGTCAAAAATATTGATGGCCAATGATAACCAACATCATTGGCAATAATATCTCTAAGTTTCATTACAATCAAATAATATTTAATAATAGTACGTACATTCATTTAAAGTTAGGGATTTTGACACTATCCACACAAAAAATACACCTATTGGCCTCATACATACGTACATACATATGTATATGTGTGAGTACTACCAAAGAGGATTGATAATTCTACAAGAGTTATCACTCCATATAACTTTCCCCTCTGCCAGTAGATTTGTATGTATTGACAAATTGTATAGACTTCACAAGAAAGCTGACTCCGCCTCCGGCGGTAGATTTGTATGTATTGATTCTCTTGTGTATCTATACTGTGTAGTTAGGTTAGGTTAGGTATAGGGGTTGCCGCAATTCAGCAGCACACATAGACCACTCATGGTCCGTTGTGATACCACCATAGATTTAGTTGCCTACGAACTCTTAACCCTAAGTATCCAGCCAGCCGACGCTGGCAACAAACCGATTAATTTGAATCGCATTCACATTAACGAGACCCTTTAGGTCCTGGAAAAAGGAGAATCCCAAAAATCTTCTCCTCCTATATGCCAAGGCTGGACAGTAACAAAGAAGGTGAGCAACACTCTCCTCCTCATCATGACAACTTCTACAGTAATCATAATGAGGAAGGCGAAGCCTTCTCGCATGGTCGCCGATAGGACAGTGCCCTGTGATGACCCCCACCACTCTGCCAATATGCTTCCGGTTCAATGAGAGTAGTGAGGCAGAGCGATCAGGATCTATCCTGGGCCATATCATTCTCGTTGTTTGGCAAGTGCTACCGCTAAGCATTGGCTCTGCCGATCGCAACGGACTCAATTGCCATTTTACACACTGCAATGGGTATCCTAATGTGGTCAAGATACACAGCGGTGGATCCGATTGCCCCTTGACGGGCCAACTCATCAGCCCCCCGATTACCCGTGAAACCACTGTGGCCCGGAATCCAGCAAATTGTAATATTGAAAAAGCTACTCATTTCTATGAGTGTCGACCGGCAATTTACAACCGTTTTTGATGTCGAAATAACCGATTCCAGCGACCGTATCGCCGCTTGACTATCCGTGTAGATAGTAATATCCTTTAAAGTAAGGACATGCCTTCCCAGCCAGGACAGAGCTTCCGCTATTGCCAAAATCTCCGCCTGGAGGATGCTGCAGTAGTTGCGAAGACGGACCGATACGTTAATGCATAGTCCCTCCGAATAAATACCCGCACCTACTCCCTCATCGGTCTTGGAGCCATCTGTGTAGATGGCCAAGGAGTTGGGTATTATATTGCTCGCCCACTCATCTCTAGAGGGAATCAGGCTTATATGATTGTTGCCAAAAATAACTTTTGGAGCGGTATAGTCGGTTACTACTGGAAGATCCAGATTATACAGAATAGTGGAGTGCCCACTCCTCAGCGCGCGCCACTGTCCAATATCACGAAGACGCAGGGCTGTTTTGGCCGCCAGCTGCTCGCCAAGAATGTCCATCGGAAGCAAGTTGAGGAGCATATCCAAGCCAGCCGACGGAGTAGTTCTTAAAGCTCCAGTAATGGCAATCACAGCAAGTCTTTGCACTTTACGCAGTAGGTTACAATAGGACGCAACTCTGTGTGCCGCCCACCATACGCATATCCCGTACAATAAGATAGGCCGTACCACTGCAGTATATAACCAATACACCACTTTCGGCTGGAGGCCCCAGTTCTTACCTATACTCGTAGCCCTTTTACAAGAGTACAGCGCAATAGTTGCCTTTTTCACCCGTTCAAGAATATTCAGCTTCCATGTTAACTTCTAATCGAAGATAAGTCCGAGGAACTTTGCTTTATCAGCAAAGACCAGTCTCTTGCCATCCAAAAGGGGAGGTTCGGGATTTACCCTGTGTAGTTTATACTATGTTTATACAATTTGTCAATCCATACAAATCTCCTGGCAGAGGCGAAACTTCTATACAGCTTCTATGGAGTGATAACTCTTGTGGAATCTATACTATTTGGTACTACTTTCATGTTGTTTTTCGTAGTGCGAGTTGCAGTTATCTAATTAATAATTTTTGAAAGGGTAAAGATTGGCTTGGGGGCGCTGTATCGTAATTGGCCAACTTTAACGGGCGGAAGGGGGAGGGTCCACACAGAGGCGAAATTAAGGTCTAATTTTTTTTTCGACCGCTATAGGCAAGTGAGGTGTCGCGAGAAAGGTAATGTTGAGTACATTCGATTTTTTCGCATTTTCTTGAAATTTGTAGAAAGGCAAACAGTGGGGGAGACGAAAATATTAGTTCGTAAGTTTGGCTGAGTGACAGAAACACAAGCGTGCCAACATCGACATATTACGTTCTACACGACACCAGAGCCAGCTGTGTGTCATGCATGTGGAATTTATTGAGGGGTTATAGCGTGTAGGGCAGCCACCCTATGAAGCTATAAAGGTTAATGTTGTTGGTGTAACGTGTGTGTTATTTTACCCTACACCCGATAAATTCCCTCAAAAAATACACCTAATGTTAAAACTAAAACTGACGAACGTGTTGCTGTTATTTGCCTTGACATTGGCGCGCCATCATTTCATGCATTTATAGTGCCTTGTTGACGTTTCGATATCATCAACCTTTCGGACGTACACTTACAAGCATGCACCTCCTATCCACGCCGTCTTTATACTGACAGGCTCGGAGCACAGTAGAAGTTATTAGTACCCACAGGCAGTTTTTGGTTGGCGCCGAGGATCGAACCTCCAATCTCTTGATCGTGGAACGGTGACCGAACAAACACAGCCACCGAGCGCACGCAACAATTGTGGGATAAATAATAATCCAAACAAAACGGAGCTTGTTCTACATATTTACAATGAAGTATAGCATACCTCCATTTGAGCCTCCCGTGCTGCATGGGACGAGCCTAGTTGTTGCTGATAAAGCGAAATTTCTAGGACTTATTTTGGACAAAAAATGATCATGCATCTACAAACCCCTCCTCTCCTGCAAGAGAGTTATAGGTCAAAACTAGGGCCTGCAACCGAAAGTACTACACTGTCTCAATGTATCTGTTTGATGTCCCATACTTAAGTTTAGGGTAGTTGTTTGGTGGACTGCTCTGAGTGCAAAGGCAAACCGTAGCCTGTTGGGAAAGTTGCAACGATTAGCAAGCATCCTTATTTGTGGGGCTTTAACGACTAATTTTTCGGCGGCCTTGAGCATGCTGCTTAACCTACTACCTCTGGACAGGCTCACTCTAAAAAATCATGTATACTAGTGGTGGAGGCCCTTCAATAGTGGATGGTGGTGGTGGACGCCCCTGGCAAAGCCTCTTCCACTTCTCAACTGCGAATCTGATTCTAGGAAGCTGGTGAAGCAGATGAACCAACCGGCTGAAAACAGCCGTGTCCAATGTGGAATGACGTAAGTGCGGTAAGAATATTGTTCACTGCAGCAACTCAGTTGTTTGTACTCGGCTGTAAACGTCTTGAGACGTGTAAATTTTCCGATAGCCGGGGATCAGTCGCTAGTCCAAGTTAGTTACGTAAACGGCGAATGAAACCGGTATGTGAGTTAATTTATATTACGTTATGTGGATAAAACAAGCATCCACAGCTCAACAGAGAGTTCACATTGTGCACATTCGATGGAAGCAACTTGCAAAGCTTGCGAATGGCATCTCATGACATACTGCAAAACATTGCGTTGGCCACTTACTGAAATAAGGAAGTTGCGAATTAGCGGACTAATCAATGGCCGACCGCTTTTACTTTCGATGCCGATTGTTGCTCGCTGGGCGAGCCCCCCCTCGATGCACCATTGCACGCAGTGTTATGGGGATCTCCCGCGTGAGACATTCAACCAAAACAAAAATAAACTTGCAGGGTTTTATTTGACCAAAGTTGCGTTCGAATAATTTGGATGTAGATCATGTTTCATGTCGCTTGACCTCCAGGGGGCATCGGCGCGTAAACATCTCGTGCATTACAATGCCTTGAGACTGAACCAAAGACCAATCAGTCGTTTTGAATGGACATTGATTCAAACCTAAGTGAATCGAACGCACGCAAAGTAGGCGTACTACTTACCCACTGAGCGTCCAGGCGTAAAATTGGCCAACAACCTGTCAGTAAAAATGCACAAATAAACACCCGCACTACCTATGAATTTTCCGCACAAAAACTGAAATTCGCTGCACTTAGCGCTGGCCGACTGATCACATATTCCACCTAATCCAACCACTGACACTTTTCTATTTTTGCGTTATCGTCAATTATACTGTCGGCACCAGGGGAAAAACAGGTCGCAACCACAACTTTTTCACAACAAATTATGCAAATTTCAACAAAAAAAAAATTCGGTGCACAGCTGAAGTACAACACAACACCACACCTGACCCTCTCGCGATTTAAACAACAACTGACAGTCCGCTCGTGTTGCTCGAACCGATCAGCTGAGAGAAGATGTCATTTTGTGTTATCACCAGTGCTGTCGTTTTGAAATTTCCTAGGGTAGCAAATTGGGAGAATTTCGGGTAGCATTTTCACATGATGGGTAGCAATATGAAACAAAATTTATTTAGCGCAAAGATTATAAAATGAAGCGATCATTTCTTGTTTTCAAACAACATAAAACATAAATTGCAACGAAACAAACTTACCCCTTAATTATATTGTGCGCGAAATACGTTCACAAGTCGCAATTAACGAAAATCAGATGTTCAGCCTGTTATAGTTAAATCTCTTGGTCACGTTCGTTTGACATATCTGAACTTTGGAAAACATCTTCCAACAACTTACTAACATACTTGCAACACCTTTTTAAATTAAGAATAGAAACATACACTTCCAAGAGCTTAACAGTAACTCAGAACAAAACAAATGATAGCCCTTAGTTCTTTGCGCAGACTATAATTCAGCCTTTGAAGTGTTATCATTATCAGAATAAATAAATAGTAAAAAAACAGACCTGGAGTGTGAAGCGTATATACCCCAGACTTGTACAGACCCAGTGGTAATACCAAAAGTAACTATTGGCAATGACCATATGCATTAAAAGTGAGTTTCCTATATGGCCAGTTTATAGGGGAGGTTGGCACTCATGAGGATTTTGACCATTCTCAAAAACAATTAACTAACCCATTCTACAAATATTTGTAAAGTTTTTATTTGAAGTCTCACTTGTAGGGGTGGTAGAGGTTTCTTTTGGCGAATCTTGCGCATTTTTAGTAACAACCATCTAGATACCAGTACAAACATTTTACCAAAATTTCGAGTCGCTAGCTTCATTTTATTGAAAGTTATCGCTTATTTTAAGTTTCATTTGTAGGGGAGGTAGGGGTTCTTTGAATCGGATGTGGCCCAACTTTAATGTCAACTAACTCAATCCTACTACAAACATTTGACCAAAATTTCAAGACGCTGGCTTCTTACCGTCAAAAGCTATTGTTTATTTGAAGTTTCATTTGTAGGGGAGGTAGGGGTTCCTTGGGTTGAATCTTGCCCATTTTCAATACCAGCCAACTAGATCCTACTACAAACATTTGACCAAAATCAAGTCTCTAGCTTCATGCTATCGAAACTTATCTTCCGAACGGACAGACAGACATGGCTAAATCAAGGAGGTGACCCTGATCATTTATATATACTATACTTGTACTATAAGTCTAGGGTATAAAAATCACAGAAAAAGTAACAGTATTCATCTTTGTTTAACAGTATTCATATTTCAAATGCTATATACGCACCTCAGAACAAAAAAGAACTAAATCAAAAAAATTCCTAGTGATTTGACATACGACGTATAATATCTTCCAAGTTATTATTTGTCTCTATTAAGTACAATAATTAATTTGCTTAATCCGATATTTACGTTTTGTGACTTCATACGGTTTTGTTTTAAGGTACGGATATATAGTACAATATTGATCAGATAAACACAATATTATCAAATAACACTTGTTTACTAGAAATTTTTTTTATTTCTCAGATACTAACATTTCCCGAACAATTTATTCCCTTCCTAAATGAGAAGCGCTCAGTTCGACAATACCCTTGAGTCCAAAATCCAATTCCCCGGTCAAATCCAATATTTTACAGAGAAATTTTGGATTCGACCGGGGAAAATTTGAATTTTGGACGCAAGTGTGTGTCGAGGTTTAGACAACATTACTCATAAAGAAAGGGAATAAGCTGTTCCCCAAACATTAACATCTCGGTAAAACAAATTCTTTCTAGTGCATAAAACAAGTGTTGTTTCGATTTAGTTCATTTAGTGACAAGTAAGTAAATTTTTGATGGTTAACATCTTTCAGCGAAATTGCCCAGCTCCATCCAAATTGTCATTCACAGCAAAAATGTGTCATCCGCTTCCGCATGTCAATTAATTTTTTTCTGGGAATCCCAGTTTAGTGTTGAGTTTTCCGCAAGAGGACTGCTATTTGTTATGTAGTATTCAGAATAGAAGAAGATCAGTGATCACCACTTATGAAATTACTTTAAAATCGCAAATAATTGTACCAAGCAATCTCATTGCTTATGAGAGTATCAAAACTTAAGCAAGAGTAGCATAGTAGCAGAGCTGACGAAATAGTATCAAAATGCTACTAAAGTAGCAACTTCGACAGCACTGGTTATCACTGGATGGAAGAGTAGAAGAGAGTCAGTTCAGTAGATTATTTTTCCGAGCGCACCCCGTATACATCAAACTGACAGCAGCATTACGACAGTGACAATTCAGGTGCCGGCTTGGTGGAGATTTGGTGAATTTTGTATGATTTTTCGTTGAAAACGTGCCATTGAGATGGTTCTTTTAGAAATTATATGATATTGAAGTCGTCTTAACATTTTTAGGAACCACCGCGAGCGTTCCAAATGTCCACGATGAGTATGCCGATTGGTACGGCCAAAGACGCCTTAAGTCAAGCCGTCCAAAGTAATATAATTCCGAATCAGGAGTATTTGTTGCAAGGATCAATATTGGACTCATCTGTGGAACATTTGTTGCATCGACTCAAGGGATTGTGCGATAATGTAGATACAGGACCGGAACCGTTTCACGATCACGAAGTTTGCATGAGTCTCAGGACACCTAATCAGGTATCATACTAAGTTACGATATTAATACTATTTGCCTTGCCCAGTGGAGAACAAGTACGTACAGTCGAGAACGGATAAGTGCAACCTTCTCAGGCGACGAAATTGATTGCAATTATCCCAGTGGCGTAGCTAGGGGGGGAGGGGGGCCGTTGCCCCGGTCGCAACGGCTGAGGGGGCGCCAAAACGCTATCCACGGACTTACTTTTTCGTCCCAATTTTCGAATATTAAATTCTTTTTATTGTAACAGACATTTTAGTTCATGCGCACTTCTATAGATAAACAAAAGTCTCGGGCATAAAATGAAAACAAAGACCATAAAGCGTAGAACACATATACGCAATTACGATGGCGATCACGATTGCGTTCGCGATCGGGGTCACAGGAGGAAGCGAACGCACCATTTTGCAATCGCGATCGCAATCGTAAAGAAAATTTCAATTTTTTTATTTTTTAAAAATTGTATGCGCACATTGTTGTAGTCAGATATGTGACATATATTACAACACATTATGTTTTTTTACATATTCAATTAATTTTTCCGTGAGATCTGCGATTTTTAATACTTGCAATCTGCGATAAATTCAACCAGTTGCGTTTGATCGCAGATCGCCGACTACCCCGCGATCGAACGCTGCAGATGTCCACTCTATCGCTAACAGATCGCAACAACCATGTGCTTAAGGCCATATAGTCCAAACGCAACGATAACTGGACACATAAAAAGCGCGAAAAGTATGAATTTCAAAGTTGTAGTTTGTAGCACAAGCTCGTTCGTATGGGAAATTTGCGGTTGAACGAATGTTATGTTCACATACTCGTATACTTCATTTCGATGATTTTACTTCAAAAAACTTACCAGTAATATTTGAATAGGTGACGAAAATAAAGGGAAATCGTCGAAATGAAGACCAGGCCAGAGCAGGATAAATCCTTAGAGTTACACTAACAACTTGAGTGGTTGTGCGCCATACTAAAGTTTTGCCCCGGGCGCGAAATACCTTAGCTACGCCACTGAATTATCCGTTGGAAAGGCGAGAACGGATAAGTGCAATCCCCTTTGGAAGTTGCACTTATCCGTTTTCATACATAGAAGGTATTCCTAATTTTGTAATTTTGAACATACATGCAATATGAGCCTATTATTTAAAGAAGATTTTTATTGAAGCTTGTACAAAATTTTGCTGCATAGTAAATATCACTTTTTCGGTGTCATCCACAGCGTCGACTGGTTGATGATTTTGTTGCAAATATAAACTTACAGTGTCCAATGTATTTAAAGCGGTTAACCTACTGACGGGGTCTTGATTCGGCAAAAAATCATCATCTTAACTTATTTCAGTACAGTTTTGAAAGGAAACTACTTCTATGATTTCGTTGTCGTTCATACTCCGAAACATGCTTCATTTTCATCGACATCCACCAAAGCTGCGAACTCCTCCCGTCTGATATTGGTTGGTATCTCAATGTCATCACCTTCTATCGAAACGTCCTATTGTTGGGCTTAAGCCTCATTCTCTTGTTTTGAAAATTTGGCCTTTCGAAAACAGTTCCAAATAGTTTCCAGGGAAACTAACCACCATGCTCGTTTAATCATTTGTAAGGCATCCAAAAGGGATAGTGATTTATTAAAATCTTTTAGGTCTAGTTACTTTCCTGCCGCTAATATCTGCTTTCGAATAATCTGCTGCCGATAGTAAACCTGCGTATGAAAATATAAAACACAAAAAGTAGGTGTAATCTTCTTTGCAAAACATATAATATAGGTATACTATGCTGCAAGTTACTAACCTTAAATGTTCTGATAATCCCTTGATCTAAGGGCTGAAGGATTGCTGTTGTATTAGGTGGAAGATCAATTAGTTCGATATTCTTCTTCCTTGCCCTTTTATACCACTCTGCGGCTTCGCGATGCTCTGCCTGTGGTGTTGGCACTTCGCTCATTTTGGCGGTATAATCTCAGCTTCCTTCTGCAGGCAGCTCGGTCTTGGATCATATCATCGCCGAGATTAATGCGTTGTTGTTGCTTTTTCATCTGATCGATCCATGTGTGTTTCCGTCTGCCTCGGGGTTTGGGTCCAGCAATTGGAACATTCATTGATAGTGCCTTCATGACTGGGTTCACAAGTGGACGTCTTAGAACATGGCCATTCCAATCCATACGACGATCTTCGAGCTTTTCAGTAATCGGTTGCTCAATAAACAAGCTGCCTCGGATGTAGGTACTTTTGATGCGATCCTTTTTGGTCACACCGGCTGACATTCGTAGCATTTTCATCTCGGTCGCAGTCATTTTACTTTCGTATGTCTTGTACATAGTCCAGCATTCAGACGCATACATGAGTGCGGGACGTACGACCGTTTTGTACAACTTGCCCTTAACCTGGCATCTTCTTGTCGCAGAAAACTCCAGAGTTTTCTCGCCAATTCAGCCAACCAACACTGATGCGATGTTTGATGTCGTCATCGCAGGTAGCTTCCTTGTTGACCATCGAGCCCAGGTATTTGAACCTTGTACAGGACTTCAGCTGCTCTCCTTTAATGTAAATATCTGGTATCGGTCTTTCTGGATCTGAGAAAGGACAGCCAAGGTACTCAGTCTTTGGTATGCTAATTCTTAGTCCATGATCCTCCAGTATCTTACACCATTTGGTCAGTGCAGCCTGCAAAGCAACGATGTCTTTGCTACCCAGGACAAAGTCATCGGCGAACAGAAGGAATATTTCCGGGTCGTCAGAGATGAGTGTTAATAAATAGAGCATGATGATGTTGAAGAGCAAGAGACTCAATATACTGCCTTGGTGAACTCCGACTTTAACCGGAAACTCTTCAGACTCACCAGCTGTGCATCTAACTTTAGTAGTTGCTCCATCATACATGTCTTGTATTATCTTAACATTGTGGGGGCGACCGGTAGCGCAATGTGTTGAGGCATCAGTCTCATGTTTGACTACCGGCGTTTCGGGTTCGAATCCCGTCCACGACGACGTTCGTGGCCATGGATGTGCAGGAGGTGCATGCTGGCAACTGCATTCTCCGAAACCAATTTATGCCAACGAAACGTCAAGTGGGCCACATGGAACAGTTGACGCGCTATGCCCCACAAGGGGTTAGGGCAATTCAGTTATTGGGTGGTATGCATAAAGTGAGTCGAGTGGAGTAAAGCTGAGTTGACAGAATTCCACTCAATTTTCACTATGGAGCGGAAAGTAGTTTTATGCCTACAAATTTTTCACTCGATTCACCGAACATAGCAGACTCAGGAATGTCCTCAATAGACTTCACTCTTGAGTATATCCTCATTATTATGCATACCACCCATTATCTTAACATATGCCTCGGGACCTTAACTGCTCTTAGGGCCACCCATATCAGATCACGAGGAAGTCTGCCGAAGGCTTTTTCCAAATCGATGAACACAAAGTGCAAGTCCGTCCGTGCATCACGATGTTTTTCCATCGTAACATCATCATCATCATCGTGGCGCGGCAGCCCGACGTCGAGCCTTGGCCGCCTGGATCATTGTCCTCCAATTATCTCGGTCACGTGACCGCGTCCTTCAATTTTGGAAGCCCAGTAGCTGCGCGGCGTCCACACCTACTGAGCTAACGAGATCTCGGTCGTCCTCGCAGTCTCGCTCCGTCGACTCGTTCTGCATTCATTACTCTCTTTGGCATGCGATCATCGTCCATTCTTTGTACATACCTTGCCCATTGAAGTCGTTGTAGTCGTACATCGTACAGTTCATACAACTCATGGTTGTACCGGATGCGCCATCCATCTCGATCGCAAACAGCCCCGAAAATTCGCCGTAGAACCTTGCGTTCAAATGCATCTAGCATGTTTCCGGAGGCTTGAGTTAGGGTCCATGCTTCGCAGCCATAGCATAGCACTGGTCGTATAATGGTTTTATAAACGCGGAGCTTCGTATTTCTGTGCACATGATTCGATTTCATTATGGGGAGAACCGAGAAAAAAGTCTTTTTAGCTAACTGTATCCGTCGATTGATTTCGACAGTTTCGTTGGCGTCCCTTGACAAGTTGCAACCCAGGTATATGAAGTTGTTCACGAACTCGATGTTGAGGTCCCCCACATTTATGCTCGGTTGTGCACGTGTCCTTGTCGTCGATTGCATCATTATTTTAGTTTTACCCTCGTTGATACGTAGTCAAACTTCTTTTGCAGCGGTGTCGAGCGTATGCAGAAGTTCTTCTGCGTCGGCCAATCTTCGGGACATGATGTTGATGTCGTCGGCGTATTGCTAATTGTGTCGACTTGATGAGTAGTGTCTTCCTGTTGTCCATATTCATAGCCCGAATAACGTTTTCCAGTGCTTGGTTGAAGAGCGTCGGTGCCAGTCCATCGCCCTGTTTCAGACCAGTGCGTGTTTCAAATAGATCAGTAAGTCTATTATGGATCCTGACTGTGAGACGGAGTTGGTCATCGTCATCTTTGTCAGTCGCACTAATTTGGCCGATATACCAAATTGCAGCATGATGTTGTACAGTACTCCACGATCGCTGCTTGAAATCGACAAAGATTTGGTATACGTTTACGTTGTATTCCCAGCACTTCTGGAGTATTAGTTTGACCGTAAAGAGCTGATCGGTTGTGGAGCTACCAGGTCTGAAACCGCTTTGATATTCGCCAATGATTCGTTCTGCGTACGGTTTTATTCTATTTTCCGGAATTTTCGTCAAAATTTTATAGGACGTAAAAACTAGTGATATGCCCCTGTAATTCTCACACCGCAGTTTATCTCCCTTTTTGTTAATTGTACAGATGACGCTTCTGCGCCAATCGTCTGTGATCTCGTCCTCCTATACTCGTAGGAGTAATTGATGTATGTCATTAACTAGACCCGTTTCACCGAATTTTAGCAGTTCAGTTGGATTCTCGTCAGCGCCCGGCGCTTTATTTCGTTTTAGTGACCGCAACGCGAGATCAATTTTCTCTACTGTGGGGATGTTAGGTGGTAGGTTCAGAAGCTCTTCAAAATGAGAGGCCCATCGTTTATTAATGTCATCGGTGTCGCTGATGTTTCCATCCTTGTCCTTACAACAGCTAATCTTGGGTTGGTAGCCGTTCTTAATTGTATTTACTAGTTTGTTCGCTTGTCTGGTGTTCCTATTAGCTAAGTTTTCGTTTATATTCAGCAACTGCTCGTCAAAGTATTTACGTTTCTTAAGTCCAATTATTCTATTCGATATTTGCCGTTGCTCGTCATATTTTTCTCTTCTAGCTCTGGTTCCTCGTTGAATCCATTGTCTGTAGGCCTCGTTTTTCGTCGAACCAGTCATTTCGCGGTCGCCGGGCTTTATATCCCACTACCTTCTCTGCGACATCTCTGATGGTACCCTTGAGTTCTTCCCAGAACTCATGGACGCCTGTGTTGCTAATGTTGTGTAGCATAGGCGATAGTCTTTCCTCAAGGGCGGCACCGCCGTAGCATCGCTCAGAAGCTTATCAACCGCAAATAAGTAGTAAGTACCAGGGACAAAACACCGCCATTGTGGTAACAGAATTGACCCAACTCCGGGTCTAAGTGTGCCGGGGATCCCCGTGACAGCACATGGAAAGTTTCCGTAAGAGTTATCAGAAAGCTGCAAGTTTTCGTTAACTCGTGATTTCGTCGAGTTTTTAAGAATTTTCTGGCCCGAGACAACATCAAATGAAGAGCTGAGTTGGCGTACGGATCAGATGTCATTCGACGAACTGATTCGTAGACGAAAATGGCAGTGAATAGGTCACGCATTGCGGAAGGGTGATAACTGCATTGCTGGACACGCCATGAAATGGGGCCCCATTCCCAATTAATGCCGACCATGGGGGTGTCCCAGAAAGTCATGGTGCCGATCTGTGGTGAAAGAGTGTGACCGTCTGGGTATGTCGTGGGGGCAGATGCGTCCTATTGCCCAGAACCGTGTACCATGAGGCGCAGGCATAGGTTATGCTCCAGCATGAGTTAAGGCAAAGTAGTAATACTTTCGTTTGAGGAATAACGCCACCAGAATGGACGCTCTATTTTCAACCGTTACAGGGGTATCTCATTTTTATACCCTAGACTTTATAAGTATAGGATCACCCAATATATATAGGACATCGAGGGCGCTTTCAATCATGTTGCACCTGAGGCTATAACCAATTCTCTCATCGGTCTGAATGTAGGCTAATAGACCAACTACTAACAACTAGGGTCATTTGTACTCGCCTGGGTGCAGCATCAGGAGTGTTAATAGGGGAACTCCTCAGGGTGGCGTACTATCCCTCCTTCTTTGGAATCTGGCGGTTAACAAACTGCTTTTGGACCTGGAGGGTGTGGTCCGCGTATGCGGACGATATTGCCATCGCAATCTCTGGGAAGTTCCCCTCGGTGCTTAGTAATATTATGCAGAATGCCCTCTCAATTCTTACGAAGTGGGCCAGGCAAGCTGGGGTTGGTGTTAATCCGGAGAAAACAGAACTTGTTCTATTTACAAGGAAACCCAGGCCACCAATATTCGATCCACCATTGCTGAACGGAATGAGACTTATTCTCTCTGAAAAAGCCAAGTTTCTGGGCGTCATCCTGGACAGGAAACTGGGGTGGAAACCCAATATCCAGAAGCGAGTAGCTAAGGCGACTGTTGCGCTGTACTCGTGTAAGAAGGCCATAGGTAGGAAGTGGGGCCTGAAACCGAAGATTGTTTTCTGGCTCTATGTGTCAGTCCTGCGGCATATACTTCTGCATGGTATTATTGTCTGGTGGACTGCCCTCAATTTGGCGGTTTACCGAAGTATGCTGGAGAAATTCTAAAGAATGGTGAGCATCACCATCACGGGGGCTTTTAGAACTACGCCAACAGCTGCTCTTGATGTCCTGCTCAATTTGCTCCCCCTAGATATTTTTGCTAAGCAGGTGGCCTCGAACGTAGCCATTCGTCTTCGGGAAACTGGACAGTTGACTGTGGCAGCCACGGGACACTCGTCTGTTCTTAGCAGTTTGGATTTTCCTGCGGTGACGGATTACACTCTTCCCAAGTATCTGTTCGGTAAGAATTTTGTAAGCCAAATCCCCTCACGGGACGAGTGGGAAGCCAACACTTTCCAGGAGTCTAATGCTGTAAGTTTATACACTGATGGTTCTAAGACGGATAAAGGAGTGGGAGTAGGAGTGTACTCGGACAAGTTGAATTTAAACTTGTCACTACATCTCCCTGACTTTTGCAGCGTTCTTCAGGCAGAGATTGCGGCTATTTGGGAGGTTCTCATATGGCTCGGGCGTAATGTCATAGCTGCTAAGGATATTATCATTTTTACGGATAGTCAGTCGGCGATTAAGTCCCTTGAATCTGTGATTACAAACTCAAAGATTGTTGCCGCATGTCGCACCTGTCTCCTGGAGATGGGAAATTTTTTTAACATCTCCCTTTATTGGATTCCGGCCCATAGTGGCTTCGATGGAAATTGCAAAGCGGATGAACTAGCTAGAAGAGGCTCTATTGGGGGGACCGGGTTTAGTCATTGCCATCTCGGGTGGTCTTTATCAGCCTGTAAATTGTTGATAAACAATGTCGCGTTGAGTGCTGCCAACGCGAGGTGGAGTAATGGTAGCACTTGTACTGTTACTAGGAAACTTTGGCCAAGGATCGATCCCAAACGCTCTGAGGAGCTGCTGGCGCTGAATAGACGTAATCTACAGACTCTTGTGGGGGTGATTACAGGGCACTGCCTGATCGGCGAACATGCTAGGAGATTGGGGCTTCCACACAATGACCTCTGTAGGAGTTGCGGGGATGAGGATGAGGAGGAGAGTACCTTTCATCTGTTATGTGGGTGTCATGCCCTGGCTAGAAGAAGAAGGATTACGTTGGGGTCTTTCTATCTTGGCGATCTGGACGACCTTAAGGATGTTAGCATCAGCGGGCTCCAGCGCTTTATCAACAGCTCAGGCTGGTTCAATGAATAGGTAGGACTCGGGTTGTGGAGTCGATGGTGGTATCATAAAGGACCCAGTGGTGGTCTATGTGTGCTGTGGATATCACGGCAGCCCCTTTAACCTAACCTAACCTAAGTATAGGATATATTGTTTTTGTCACGACGAAAATATGTAACACCTTCAAGGAGGCTCCGGAGGTACAACAATGTATATATACTCCTCAAAACAAAATAAGGGCCACTAATAATTTTCCGATTGTTTTTTGTGGTTCTCCATACTCTCATACGTCGATTGTCATTAAAAAAAACTTCACTTTACACTCATCCGTGAAAGCACCTCACGCCATTCCTCCATGCCCCATTCACTTTACCGTTAACAAAACACTTGAAAACATAACGGCATTCATAAAAATTATTTTAGTTATCGAAGCAAAAATATTCGGGTGGCCCTTATTTTGTTTTGAGTAGTATGTATACTCGTAAATTATCAGAGTCACCTTCTGATTCGATTTAGCCATGTCTGTCTGGCTGTCCGTTCGCACGATAACTTTCGATAGAATAAAGCTAGAGGCTTGAAAATGTAAAATGTTCGAAATATGATCTAGTTGGTTGGTATTGAAAATGGGCGTGATGCGGCTGAGGGAGCGCCTCTCCTACATATTCCAATTAATTAAATGTATCTATAACTCCCGATTGAATAAACGTGAAAACCTGTAACTGTGGCAGATGACTTGAAAGGGCCATTTTGTACTTTTCTGTAAAAATGAGATTGATCATTTTGAAAATAACGGTACTTTTCTTACAAAAAACCCGCATTATCCTACTTCTCAGGATTTTTGTCAATAACTGTTGAACCAATTGACGTAGGGAGCTGATTTTTGGTACGTAAACTTCAGATGAGAAGCTGCTTGAGTTCTAGTAAGATGAGCATAATCAGGCCAAAGGATCGCCTACCTCCCCTACAAATGGAAAAAATTGAAATATTATTGAACTACGACCACTTTCGACAGGATAAAGCTGGCGAGTTGAAAATTTGGTCGGATGTTGATAGTAAGATCTATTGTAGTTAGTTGTTACTGAAAATGTTGTCAAAAAGATAGACCTTTAAAAAAATTTACCACTTACCGGATCATTGAAACCGAAGCTTATCTTTTATTTGAAACTACAATACATAAAATTTCATATAAATAAAATGACTTTTTGTAGTTGTGAAAGCTCGAAGATTTTAGAGGTCATTATAACACTCCGGATGGCGCAACGATTAGCACGTTCGCCTTCTACGCACTGGGCCCTGGTTCGATTCCTACTGAATGCGGTAGTTTTCGATAAAAAAGGGGACTTACGTGTCGGACTATGAGCCCACTCAGCTGTTAAATGAGTACCCATTTGTAGGGTAAATAACTCGGTTGAGCGTGTTGCTGATCACACACCTCTGCACAAGACATACCGTCACGATCTAGAAAATGAGATGATGCTAACTCATTTCGAGGCCATGGTTCAAATTGGACTGTTGCGCCAGTTATTTATTTATTTATTTATCACACTCTCGTCCCGCATTTACTCCATTGATTTTTTATCAAATCAATGTACATGTACATACATACTTATTCGCAACTAAGTCGACTGGTAGTCAACGAGAAAAGCGATAATTCGATTATGTTTAGGAAAGGTTTCGAACCCGCGACCTCTCACTTGATAGACCGACGCTACCGCGGCTGACTATGGTTACTTAGTTATACTAACTGACAACTATAATATGGATTGATTTTTTGCTAATTGCAGATGGCTTTACAACTCCGTGTTCGACGATCTCTAGATTGCGATGCGCCACATCAATTGCGCTACATTGGTCAGGCTGAATTGGGTGATCGAACGAGACCCACTTTAGTACGCTCTAGTATAGACGTTGCATGCACTTCGACAGTCATGGATTTTCTGACTGAGCTGGGATGTCGTGTTGATTTTGAATACACAAATCGTGGTAAGACTTTATTTAAAAATGGATATTGGAATTTTTTTTAATTGACAGTCAATTGACAATAATTGAAAATTCCTTTTAGGCTACATGTTTCGCAAGGGGCGGATGAAAATCACCGTATCGAAAATTTTCAAGACCGGCTCAAATAAGCCGGGCGAGATGGGACCCGAGCCAATTTCACAAAGTTACTTAGTTGAATTGTCTGTTCTAGCGCCCACCGGACAGGATGCTATTGGCGAAGAAATGCGTTCGTTTGCCGAACAATTAAGACCGCTGGTGCAATTGGAGAAAATTGATTATAAGAGATTGGGTTAGAGGATTCTAATAAAGTAGGTACTCGTATAAGATCATTGATATGTTTTTAATAAAATAATTTCCTGAAGAATATAAATGTTTTTGTAGTTTACGAGAAAGTTAGAAGTTAGCCTTAGTCTTTAGTAATAATTACTTATAAGTCATGTCGTTCCTGGTGACGACCGGTAGCGCAGTGTGTTGAGGCATCAGTCTCATGTTTGACTACCGGCGTTTCAGGTTCGAATCCCGTCCCCGACGATGTTCGTGGCCATGGATGTGCAGGAGGTGCATGCTGGCAACTGCATTCTCCGAAACCAGTTTATGCCGTCGAAACGTCAACTGGGCCACATGGAACAGTTAACGCGCTTTGCCCCACAAGGGGTTATGGCAATTGAGAGAGTCCCCGGTGAGATATGACTTCCAAAGTCGCAGTCGTTGCATGTCTCGATCTTCACATTGCCGTTTCAATTCCGCACCTGGAGCAACTTCCTACTGTCTTCTCGCACTGTGTCCTCCCAGCGCTTTTTTCGGTCTTCCACGCGTTCTCACGCCTTGCTAGTGTTAACGAAGGCCTTTAGTAGATCCAGAGCGAAGAGCCTCTTGCATAGTTTTTCATGTGGGCATTAGGCAATTGGATAATAATCAGAGCCGCATTGTGCTTCACTTAGACCGCGTTTAGAAACTGCGGGGCCATCTGTGGTTTACAAATTTACATTAAATGGAACAAACCGAGCAAACCGGCTGCCGCAGATTGGCTAAACGCGGTCTTAACGTACCCATGTCGCGGTTAATCGTCCAGACACATCTTCGTCGGATGAGGGCATGGTCAGTTGTAAAGCTGATGAGTAAATCTCTATTAGTATCTACAAGGCGTTGTCTGATATCCTTCATCGTGAAAACTATGCGCTTCGGGTGGTTCTCTGTTTCTTTTTGCTCTCGACCCACGGCCATAACATTAAATTCTCCCATCAGTATTATTGCGTTCTTCGGAAGTATATCCAGAAAGTGAAGGGAACGGGGAAGATTGGAAGACCATATGGCCAGCCCCGTAAACCAAGTCCGCAACCAATTGCTCGAATCTAAAACCTGGCGACGCACACAGTGCTTCGACTGATAAGATTAGATGACTTTCAAAAGTCAATTCAAATTCCTCTCAGATTTCTTCGTCTTTGTCATTAGTCTCTTATATCATTTTTTTCTGAATTCCAATCCAACAATATATAGGTATACTAAAATCTCCATTCATTCGTTGCCACCTTATCTTAACGTGCCACGAAATGCATTTTTAATCGGCATATTGGCTAAACGACGTATAAACAATTGCACAATTTGAACGGTGGCATTCAGTACTGCATTTTTTCGCTGATACCACCTCACAAACCACACACCATCCATCGATGAATGTGAAAAGGTAGCACAAATTAAACTGAGTTTGAAACCAGAGCACGACCTTGACGTTTTACAGCAAATATTCGCAATATAGTCAGATATGCTGGTTACTAGATACACTCGTACTAGGCTCCCTTGCTGCATTTATTTGCACTTGAGTGCATGTATCAATGCATTTGGCTGCATACTCTAGCCTCTAGTCCGTGTGTAGTCGGTATTTGTACGAATACGTATGAAGCAAGTAGCACGCCCAGCAGTCTACAGATTGCTGAAGCAATTAACGGCCTCACTAAACCAAAAATGATTGCATACAATTTGTTATGAATTTTGCATTGCTGCTTGCAATTAGCATTAGTCATAGACGACCACGACTACACGACTACCAAGAAAATGTGAACAAGAAAATATGTTAGAAGTCGTTTCTTGGTAATCGGCAAATGGTCACAAAAACGAAATTGAAGTATATAATTCGTTTCCTTTGGAGCTGGTGATCTGGCACGATACAGTGATAAGTTGTCGCTATGAAGTTGGCCTGGTCAGGCCAGACAGAACTGCAATAGCATTAAGAAGGACGATAACAACCTTCCACAGTCAAAGACTTTAGACTGGATCGCGTCGTATGCAGAATGAACTAAAAATTGCGTTTCGTCTCTTCAGATGATTAAACTACTCGTATTTGATTAGTTCTGTAGAAAGTTTCCGATTTTTTTGAAAATTTTGCCGGATGCTTGACGAAACGGAAGCATAATCTTGGGAATAACTAGGCTGCATACTTGCTGCTTACTTTCAACATATAGTGCTTTGAAAGTTTTGATTGACGTAATGGTGACATGCATTTTTTTATAGATTAGCAGGCGTTACTATGATATTCGTATGCTACGGATGAGAATTATCGTATGTTTATCTACATCTTGCAAGTCACTCCTTGGGACTTCCACAAAGTTCGTGAATCAATGTAATGAACAAAACCTAGAGTGTGATGGAATTAGCACGCTCGTGGCCTAAAACTACAAAGCATATGTTCTGTCCTAAGATTTGTAACGGACGGTTTGGTGGGCATCCGAAGATGCCCGTGGGGACGGAGCCTAAGGTAGCATATGACCGTGTAGGTCGGGCTATGCCATCTGGCGAAGAAATAGGCCCCTCAACGAGCTATGCAGCGGCCTATGCTTGCTGTAGCTCAGTTCGGGAGATGTGGGCGGGGTTTTCGCCGCTCGTTGCCCCTGTCCTTTACGTATTAACAAAAATTCATAGGCCTGGGGAAGACAACACAAACAGGGGCGGTAAAAATGGGGAATAAAAAAAATAGTCGATAAGGATGGAATGGTTGACGGACGGATCAGACGCCCACACGGTCGCACCTGGGTCCGGGTGTAATGGGACCCTCTGCCTCTGGTTTCGTACCACCAACAGATCACTACTCATCAGGTGCTGCTTCGATCTGCTGGTGGGAGCAGCACTACCAGACCATAATATGGTTCGTTACAGGTGGTTCATTACAGATTATAAGATAGCTACCAACGTATTTGAGATAACATTTGCAGGGAAGGTAGACGATACTTTGGTCCAATCATGTCCATTTACAATACTTACCAATTGGATCTATTCACAAGCATTTGGCCAAAATTTCAAGTATCTAGCTCCATTCTATCGAAAGATATCGCATATTTAAAGTTGCATTTGTAGGGGTGATAGAGTGGCTTTGATCGGGTCTTGCTCATTTTCAATACCAACTAAGATGATCTTACTACCAAGTACCAACACGCGACCAAATTTTCAACTCGCTGGCTTCATTGTATCGAATGTTATCGTAGTTAAAGGAATATTTCTTTTTTCGACATTTGTAAGGGAGGTGTGCGCTCCTTTGGTCTGATTTTGCTCATCTTTAAACTGAAGCAGCTTCTCATCTGAAGTTTACATGCCGAAAACCAGCTCTCACCGTCAATTGGTTCAAGAGTTATAGACAAAACACTTCAAAAGTAGGGTAATGTAGGGCTCTTTGTAAGAAAAGCACCGTTAGTTTCCAACTGATCCATCTCATTTTCACGAGAGAGTATAAAATGTCACCCTCGAGTTAACTACCAATGTTTGAGCTTTTCACGTTTATTTAATCATACTACTTTGCCTTAACCCCTTGTGGGGCATAGCGTTAGCGCGTCAACGTTTCGTTAGAATATAAAGCTTTCGGATAGTGCAAGTTGCTGGCATACACATCCTGTCCTTTGTTTGTCGGTTTTAACGACAGTCCCTCAAAGGGAAAGGCCGTGGTATTATTTTTACACCCCACACCACAGGGGGAAGGTTTACCTCAACCAAATCATCGCACCGCCATCACTGGCGGCTTGACATTGGTAAGCAATGGTCAGGGACCACTGCCGTTCCAGGGGGCGCCCACATGGAGGACTATGGAAGAGGAATTTTTGCCCCTATTTAATCAGAAGTTATAGATAAATTTAATAATTTAACATATGTATGGGAGGTAGGCGTTCCTTTGGCTATATCATGCCGATTTTCAATACCAAGCAACTAATAATACTACGAATATTTTACTAAAATTTCAAGCCTCTAGCTTCGTTCTATCGAAAGTTATCGTGCGAACGGACTGACAGACATGCATGGCTAAATCGAATTAGGGGGCCTATGTAATTCGATTCGAACCGAATTGCTTTCGAAAGGATAAAAATGGTACCATGTAATTCGAAAACGAATTTTAATTTAAAAAATCATCGAATTTTCGCTAAAAGATCAGGCTAAAATGTTTGAAATGGCCCCAGGAGGAATATGAACTCAGAATATTTGGAACATTGCCATCTTTTTTTGTGTGTCCATATTTAAGCATCAGTCGCCAACACTGGGGGGTTAAAATGACTGAAACCAGAGAATGGAGGCAGCTGAAGCGGAGACCATGAAGGTCGAGTGGTGTCGAACGACAAGCTTCATCAACCGGCCTGACATACAATTGCTTCTAGCCCTGTTCGGGAGAAGTGGGGTGGGTCTTTGCCAACCTGTCGCTCTCGAAACTCATTAGCAATAATAGAAATTCGCATGCCTAGAACGATACCAAACGAAAACAAAGAAAAACACAGGCAGGGGAGAAATGGGAGTAGAAATTATCTTTGAATTCTTCTATTCAGAGCCCCTCAAGCACAAACACAAACACACCGACCCTGCTGAAATAAGTCTCGGCCTCTAAACCCTTCCTACGACCAAATTTGGTACCATGGCCGCGCGATCAATGGGACCTCCCTATTTTTCTGCGAAAGGAAGAAAAGGTCCCGGAAGGAAAGAGTATTGTTCCTCATCCATTATAAGATTTGTATTTCGAATTATTAACGTAATATAGAAATTGGATCGACCGTAAAAGCATTTGACATGAAATGGATTTTGCCTCAGATAAAGTTTGGCTTCAAATGCCCACAGAGCACGGGAGCACTAAAAATTTCCGTACATGTTACTAACTTTATTGTATAACTTTATCTTAGAATGTTCGCATTATCGCGGAAGTCGAGGCACCATTGCTAGGTGGCCTTTAGGTATATTTTATTAATTTCATTAGTTAAATTTATTTAATTTTTTCCTTTCCTTTACTTATCCTATTTTTAATTCCTAATCAAGTGCTCGCCTCATCGTTCTTCCTCAGCGGATTCTTCCGAACTGAGCTACAGCAAGCATAGACCGCTGCTTAGCTCGTTGAGAGGCCTATTTCTTCGCCAGATGGCACTGCCCGACCTTCACGGTCATTATGCTATCTTAGGCTCCGTCCCCACGGGCATCTTCGGATGCCCACCAAACCGTCCATTACATATTTGGCGACCAACGTGCGGCCCGTTTCTGGTAAAGAACAGGACTGAGAAGGACCTCATCGGTTTCCTTTTTGGTCCTTCCACCGATTTGTGTCGATCGGTGTCCGGACAAAGTGCCTAGGAGCCCTGGGTACCTTTCTGTTTGCCAGTATTGTCCTTTCACGTCAGCTTAAAATTTTTTATTGCCTAGTATTGCAATTTTCGTATTATTCATGTGCAGCTTACAGAGTTTATGAGTGAATTACTGCAAGGTATGCAGTGTTGCGCCTTTGCTGGTCTTGCGCCTTTGCATTCACTGTAACATGTTGATCATCTGGAAGATGGGAGATGCAGTATTTTTTTTTCTTTTTCGGTGGAAATAGGGGAATTTTTTTCCGCACGTTCTATGAAATTGATGGTTCGATGGAAGTTTGGTCCTGGTTGTGCTCGTTCATGGGTGGCGACCTTAAGGCATAAGAATAGGCGTACAATGCGTACGTAGAGCCAGTAGACAACCTTAAGGTCGCCACCCATGAACGAGCACAACCACGACCAAACTTCCATCGAACCATCAAATATCATAGAACAGTGGAAATAGGGGAGAATTTTTTTTCCACACGTCATATGAAATTGATGGTTCGATGGAAGTTTGGTCGTGGTTGTGCTCGTTCATGGGTGGCGACCTTAAGGCATAAGGATAGGCGTACAATGCGTACGTAGAGCCAGTAGGCAACCTTAAGGTCGCCACCCATGAACGAGCACAACCACGACCAAACTCCCATCGAACCATCAAATATCATAGAACAGTGGAAATAGGGGGAATTTTTTTTCCGCACGTTCTATGAAATTGATGGTTCGATGGAAGTTCGGTCGTGGTTGTGCTCGTTCATGGGTGGCGACCTTAAGGCATAAGGATAGGCGTACAATGCGTACGTAGAGCCAGTAGGCAACCTTAAGGTCGCCACCCATGAACGAGCACAACCACGACCAAACTCCCATCGAACCATCAAATATCATAAAAATAAATAACTGGCGCAACAGTCCAATTTGAACCACGGCCTCGAGATGAGTTAGCATCATCTCATTTTCTAGATCGTGACGGTTTTTGTGCAGAGGTATGTGATCAGCAATACGCTCAACCGAGTTATTTACCCCATAATGGGTACTCATTTAACAGCTGAGTGGGCTCATAGTCCGACACGTAAATCCCCGGAATCGAACCGGGGCCCAGTGCGTTGAAGGCGAACGTGCTAACCGTTGCGCCATCCGGACTACAAATATCATAGAACGGTGGAAATAGGGGGAATTTTTTTTCCGCACGTTCTATGAAATTGATGGTTCGATGGAAGTTTGGTCGTGGTTGTGCTCGTTCATGGGTGGCGACCTTAAGGCATAAGAATAGGCGTACAATGCGTACGTAGAGCCAGTAGACAACCTTAAGGTCGCCACCCATGAACGAGCACAACCACGACCAAACTTCCATCGAACCATCAAATATCATAGAACAGTGGAAATAGGGGAGAATTTTTTTTCCACATGTCATATGAAATTGATGGTTCGATGGAAGTTTGGTCGTGGTTGTGCTCGTCAATGGGTGGCGACCTTTAGGTTATAGACGCCAGCTTCAATCAATCGACGATTGTGTGTTGTTGGGTAAGTCAGGGGAACAGTTGCGCCATCGTGTTTGGATGGCGCGGCCACTAGGGTTTAAGGCAAATTAGTAGTAAGGATTCGGCCTAAAATTCCGTGGCGCCGATCAGTGGCCGACGAGTATGTGTTGTTGGGGAAGTCACGGACTGATATATGACCTATGGCCCGAAACCAAACCCGATGATGTTAGGGAGTAATTGATCTAGGAGCACAAACGGGGTTCATATTCCCTGCGATCCCCTGTAAATACGTCACTGCTTAAACCGTAGACAAAAAAATGGACTTTATTCTCCACTCCATTGAAGTTTGAATTTCTCAATTGGTCTCTTTGTGCCAATACTGAAAGGACTAATTAGGATTTCACGAATTTATTTTCGAGATACACCCTGCATAATACTCTATTTATTTTGTTCATACTTGTATACCTATTTCAGGGAAGAAAATTAACCAGTCATACCACTGACTACATTTTGACCTTCCAAAGAGTGCAACCCAATAACTTGATTCTAATACCTCGTAGCATTTTTTTTCACACCATCCAAGGATGAGAATAGGACGATTTCACTTGGCTCACGGTTTCTACCTTTGTTCTTTGCACCGGATTCCATTTTTGTAATCCCATAAATTGGGAATTCCCGGCCAATATATAGATAGAAGGTGGTATACTCTGTTTCTGAGAGATCTCACAGTGTAATTCAATAATTGAAAATCTACACCTTATATATATCCTAAGCACAAACTGCCAACAAACAACCGACTGCAGGACGCAGGAGTGCTAATCAATTACCACGAAAATGCAATTCCGAACATATGGAAATGATTAGCGCACACACCGTACACAACCGACCGAACAGGATCAATGCTGCACCGACGACCTGTTTTCAAGGAACCTCCTTGACAAGTTGCCTTGTGTGTGCATGGTGCGGTAAGGATCATCCTGCGTCCTGCGTGTACAAGTTATTCGAAGAGGATTTACAACATTGGGAATTCCCCACATTAACCATGAAAAAGATGCAAATGCCTTCGGCGGACACGATAAAGAGATGAAAGTGAGGCGAGGTGAGGTCGAGGTGTCCTATTGTAAAGTCATAAATAGACCTGCCATGTGAACGCAGGTGTGCCATGGATGGCTAGAGCGCGCTAGATGAATAGAAAGCCAGTACAAGGCAGACTGCGGGGTGAATTGACAGGGTGTGATAGAGGGTAGAGGAGAGCGGTCAATTGTGTACTTTTTTCAGAACATATTAGGTGAGGCGCTCTGGTCCCTGAGGACCTAGGGAATTGTGCAGATTGTAGGAATGTTGCGCCCACTCGAAGGCCATACATGTATTATTATCTATGTACTATATCTAACCGAAAAAAAATCTTCTCATGCTTGTTTATGGATAATTCTCACATAGCGCTCGCATCATATATTCGTGTTGGCAATAAACAATTGAAACGATCTGTGAAGGACAAGAGAACACCTCACTAAACCGGCTACCTGTTAAAAAGACACCTGCGTATTGTTTTTATGGACAACGAGTATGAGACGTTTTTTTTTCCGTAAGTCAGGTTAACGCATTTATATGGTATCCATTCATCCAACGCGAGCAGCAGCTCATGTGCATAGGACAATAATTTATGATCCGCGAATTTAACAATAAATTTTGGGACTCTGCACTTTTTGGGGAGTAGTTATATGTATGGACGTGGCGAATTGTCCTCGTCCAAACATAAACAACTCCATTATACGAGTCTGTCGTTGTATCTTGCGAATACTAAATAGACAATCTAAAAATTCATTGGGCATCTTGACATCCATGGCTCCGCCTCTAGGCATATAATGGGATCCAAGCCAAATTGTAATCAATAAATAAATCCTAGTATGAGTATGTGCTAACGAAATTCGGATGAAATTTTTGAGACTAATTATAAATTCAGGGCGAGATTCGAATATGATGTGCACAAATGCTGGCTAATGTGATCGATTACGAGAAATGAGCGAGATGATTAGTAGGAAATTTCAGTCATGACACGCATGGCTACTAATTGGCGTTTTTATTGACTATTACTTCCAAGAAAGAGTGAATAATGAACGTAGTTGCATATTTGGAATTATTGGAGCTCTGGAGCCCTTTGGCACTTATCTGTTGTTTTTGATCTAGCCGAAATCGGCGTTAATACAACATTCACGTCCGTCATAGCTGCTGCCCATTGAAAGAAAGTGGCAATGGCAAGCTATAGTGTTTAGGCTTGAATGAGTCATGTGTACGGGTAATGAATGAAAATTATAGTCTTCCTACAGTTAGTCATTCCTGACAACGGAAGAGGTTTCCTACCGCCAAATTATATTTGTAACCCAACTAGATAGATAGATAGATATGATAGAAGGACTATGAGACGAAGAGGTTCACAGCCACTGAGACTACAATCCGATATCTGGACTAATCCTGCCGATCAAGTTTGATCGCCCTGATGAAGTTACTCAATAGCCTAAGATGAGGCTATATCATCCGGCTCGGAGACGTCAAGACGATCTCTGCGATGAGGGCCGAGGGAAAATGTAAAACACATGTGTTGAGTTTTTATTGATTTAAAAAAAAAAATTATCCGATCAGTGGCGATCGGTAATTCAGTGTGAAGAGGCATCAGTCTCATGTCTGCTGGCGTTTCCGGATCGAATCCCGTCCACGACGATGTTCGTGGCCATGGATGTTTGTGTTGTCGTCGCCCTGTGGTGCCCAAGAAAAACTTTCGTTTGCCCACCCTTAGAAAATAAGTTATTAGCAAAACAAGTTTTCTGGGCGAGTCGCTAAAAACAAATTTTAAAATTTTCCATATTTATGCGCAAACATGGGCCTACGATGGGCAAACGAATTGCACAAATTACGCGAATAAAGTTTTAAAATTGGTTTTTGTTTTTTACTAGCATTTTGATGAGCGAATAAAAAAAATTGGTGGGTGGGCAAACGAGACTAAAGGTTGGGCAAAATTGTGTTAAGGATGGGCAAACGAAATAGCGTGAAATGGCGCTTAAATATGGAAAATTTGAAAATTTGTCGCTAGCGACTCGCCCCGAAAGATTGGTTTTGTTAATAACTTTCTTTCTAAGGGTGGGCAAACAAAACTTTTTTTTGGGCAAACATGGGCCTCCGATGGACGAAGGAATTACAGAAAATGCGCAAAAATTTACGAGCATTTTGATGTGCGAATAAAAAAATTGAAAGTTGGGGAAACGAAAGTAAAGGTTGGTCAATGCTGTGTTATGATGGGCAAACGAACTGCACAAATTGCGCGATTAAAATTATAAATTTGCGTTTTTTATTTTTTACAAGCATTTTGATGTGCGAATAAAAAAAAATCAAGAGGTGGGCAAACGAAAGTAAAGGTCAGGCAAACCTGGGCCAACGATGGGCAAACGAAATAGCGTATAAAATCGCAGAAAATCGAAATTTAGATTTTCAGTGGATCCCAACCTTTAAAAAAATACATTTGTTAATAACTTTTTTTCTAAAGGTGGGCAAACGAAAACTTTTCCCAGGCAAACGTGGACTAACGATAGGCAAACGATTTACCTAGTTTGCATGCAAAAAAAATCATCTCGAGGTGCCACAGACCTACTAAAGTGGACTTTCCCGCCGAGCATCCAGGAGTGGTGTGTTTTCCGAAATTTCCAAAGATTTAAACAATAAAGGAGACTTGACGCCTATGCACTATTTTTGGAAGAATATAGTGCAGCTTCCTGTATTAGTAACTAATGGACAGTCGTAAGCTTTTTAGTGAAACCCGATACTTCCATTTCGTTTCCGCTCCGTCGATCCATCTGTCAAATTTGTATGAAATCTCACACAAACTTGATAGACGGACCGACACGACGGTGTGAAGACGGAACGAACCTATTTGTTTTCACCTTCAATCACCTTCACCGCAAGCCACAGAATTGTCAATTTGGCGTTTGTGGCGAATTAACTTGTCAAAGAATTGTCAGTTTACCCTTAGTACGAACCCAGCGACCGGTAGCGCAGTGTGTTGAGGCATCTGTCTCATGTTTGACTACCGGCGTTTCGGTTGGAATCCCGTCCACGACGACGTTCGTGGCCATGGATGTGCAGGAGGTGCATGCTGCCAGCTGCATTCTCCGAAGCCAGTTTATGGAACAGTTGACGCGCTATGCCCCACAAGGGGTTAGGGCAATTGAGAGAGACGAACCCAATATTCTCTAGACACGAACCAATATGTAAACTAGGAATGTGCCCAATAATGTTTTACTTCGTCTTCATTTTGGATTATTTATATGGTGAGGCCAAGTCGTTATTGCTTTCTCCACGGAAAAGGGTTTCCTGCGAGTCCTGTACATTATTTATTGATCTAGCTATTCAGACATGCTTCAAGTGGAAACACAGCCTGGAAAAGTGTATTCATAGGGGAGGGAAGAAGTACTTTGCAGGGAACACGGATCAATAATCTGTAAAATTATTAAATAAGATTAAAGTAAAATTATTATTAAAGAGATAAAGATTTGAGCAGACCTCGTGTATGGAAAGATATGTGGAAATTGGGTCAAGCTATCGAAGCTGAACCTACGGTTCTTGGTGTAAAGTTGCCTTATGAACCTCAAGCTGCATTCGCTTTCTTTTTGAGTTTGAGGATGACAAAGAGCATATCATACGTGTCTAAAGAGGAAGAGTGTTCGTTAATGGTAGTGGCATGCTGAGTAGCACTGCCTGGTAGGAACTGGTATAATTAGCAACCCCGAATTAGTCACTGCCTTCAACTTATTTCAAAGGTACAAAGGCTACTCATTTGCAAATTACAACTGTTAATAGCCTAATGTCATTCAATATCTTCAGATTCCACTAAAAAACTATTACATTTGATTACTGAGCTTAGTCGCTCTCAATGCCGTATACTCGTATCCCACAAAGGAAACTTCTCACGATACACAATGAATGTAACTGTCATTCACTTATTATCGGCTCCTTTTGACTTCAAACGGAAATTATCTTCAAAGACAATGCTAGAAATTAAATCAATTGTCTTTGTATTTCTTTCGGACGAATAAACTTTATGACATTCTAATCCTCACAAAAGCATTTTTCTTCACAAGTCCGCCCATGTCACTATCATGCATTCGTCGATGGGGCTGCGGCGTATTTGTGAAAGAACTCCTTTGTTTACACAAAAGTCTGCAATGGAATCCTTCAAAGCGGCGCGACAATGTACGAGTACGTATATGGTATATTAGGTTGCGCCTTGTTTGTAATATCCCCCTCCACCTTCTGGGGCCCAAATGCAAAAAGGAAATACGAAAATGGATAGTGGCGCGGTGGCAGGCAGACCACTATTTAAATCGTCACAAGCCTCTAATCCTACTGTGATATTCGAAACCGGATTAATACTATGCTGTCAACTGTCAATGTACGGTTTTAATAGAAAACGTGGTGGATAAGAGTAGGGGTACCAGTGGAATATTGAAGGCAATAAGTCACAAAAAGTCCTCGATAAAATGAGACTGCTATTTGGGATCAATCTTTCAATATGGTTATGTTTTGCAAAATAAAGAGTCCCTTTTATGTAGATCACAATTTTAAAGATCTTTTCCACAACATGTATATTCGAATCAATATCCCTTTTACATCCGTGTTTATTATTTTACATTTCACATGAATAATTGGAAAAGTCGTTCTCATTTGACTAGTATGCTATGCCTCATAAATCGTCAGATGAGGTATCGAAAATTCATTGTTAATGTGTTGAGGTCTACTAGCATTAAAACAATGCAATTATGTGGGCACCAATCAGTGACATAGCTAGGGGAGAGGTCCAGGGGTCCGGACCCGTCCCGAAATTTTGTGAAATATCTTAACCAAGTTTCATATTTTTCAGTGGTATCTATTGGCAGACTATATTCCCGAAATTGGTCGAAATTGGACTAGCAAGCTAGCAACTGCACTTCCGAGGAGTAGATATGCTATCGAATAGTCAACAAGGCATAGAAATGCTAGAGATGCGCCCATGCCCTTAGAGGGGTCAAGGCAATTAACAAACAAACAAGAATCATCGCCGTACTCCACATGAACACTGACGATTCTCTACCGTATCAATCCTCGATTAATAGATTTTCATCACAGCAAACCCTTTTTTCTACGACAGATGGCGAAAATCATTTAAAACGTGACACACCCAACCGCAAACAATTGCGTAAAATTTTATTTCGTCAAAATGCAAATAAATTAATTATGAAACATTCAACAAAAATATATTACAACATTATCATTAGACAGCAAACAACAGCAGAAACCAGTCCAATAGCAAATGTGGGAAAAACCCAATGTGTACTAAGGACGTTAAACAATAAACAAAAGTTAAGCTGCCGTAATTAGTGTGAAACAGGATACCTTGCAGTCTTGCAGAGACTATAGCGTGTTCCGTATCTACCTGTCGCTGAGCGCAGTGTACCTGTCATCATATCCTCACCCGACAATACGATTATTATATGGGCGTTTAAGGATCGCTAAAGGATCAAAAAGTATTTGTTTTATTATACTGAGCCTCTCGTCAACTCTCGATTTGGTTTGGAAGTTGGACCAGCAATTTTCACAGAGACTATGAATACTTAGGTGGAAATGTGATGCGGCGCCTTAGATTGGGAAAAACCCAATATTAGGCCATCGCCAGGATCGGTGTATTTATATATTTCACAGTTGAAAATTTGAACTGTTTTAATTAAGAGGGACCTACGCCAAACGTTCAAAATTCGTTCCGTACCACACGTTTGGATGGTACGGAGCGCATTTTGAAATGAAATATATGAAATTAATGTTATTCACTCGAAAAGAAATAGAGTGATGACTGGGAATCGCAAAATGTTTATGGAATGACTCACGAATTGACTGTAGAAAAAATCCTTTCGAACTTTGACTTACGATTAGATCAATATTTATTTATTTCTATATTTCTCATGGTTCGAAGAGGTTCAGGGATGGGATAGGTTTTGTCATACTTCTCCCATCCACTTTGGGACGGGTTTTGGGGCGCCCCATTCGCCATCCTACAACAATCAATAGTTTCCTCCGCTGATAAGGAGAGCCAACTCGTTGAGCTGAAATAGAGCATGCCTAGGAAAACCTCCACGTGAGTGTTTTATTCATAATTTCCTATTATTTTTGAGGTACCACCAGGCCGTTGACCGGTATCCGATACCCGATAGGATGTGACTTCTGCAAGTTGTCGCCTTCATTCAGAATATCTCGTGAACGGCTTTAGCTTTACATGCTTGAGTTTTGGTTTGATTTAAAGGATTGTGAATGTGGCTTTTCATTACAATAGTAGGCCAAATTAAAAGTGAGAAAAAGGACCAACAAGTTTTTTTTGCATCGGAGATGGTGTGGGTATGTGGGATGTCATACAATGTGCACATTCCATTCCTGTAATTTTCAAATTTAAGGCTGGTACTAACCTCTTCATGCGAAAATGTGTCGCTTGTGTGGGCTTCGCTTCCCACGCTCGCTCCGCACTTAAGGGATCACAACCCTCAGTATCGCACAATAATGAACGCTCGCTTCGCTCGCTCTGGGTACAACAGTCCCATGTGTGGGCTCCGCTCGCTACGCTCGCTCCGCACTTAAGGGATCACAACCCTCAATATCGCATAAACATGAACGCTCGCTTCGCTCGCTCTGGACACTGTATGGCTATTTTCGTTTTTATCGCATGCCTCATTTCGATTTGAAACCGATATTGTCTATGCATAGCTTATTTCGTTTATTTTCCGATGAATACTTTCGTTTCCAAACGAAAGAATCTATATGGATTGTTTCGTATGCCTTATTTCGCTATGGCTTACTTCGGGGCTCCGCATAGCGCCCTTCACATTGTTCCGGTCCGGCTAAAAACCGAGAACTTGTATAGCGACCGGGAGAACACATGTGGTTAGATGATCGTCTTGTTATTGTTGTTGTACAATAGCAATGGTCAGAATTCGGTGTCTTGGTATGTACATGCCTACGGTTCGTCGTCATCCCCGGTGTCGAGGCATAGAAAATTGGGTACCTCTATTGGGTTCTCCCACAGCGATCTGGGAGTCAGGCGCGTGGGTGCAGCTGGGTAGTGAAAGATGTGGTCCACGTCATGAGGAGCTCCATTAAAAGCAAGACAGATGTTTGAGACGTCCTGGTCGGTGCGGGATAGGTAGAAGTTCAATCGTGAACACCAGCCTGACCGAAGTTCGGCGAGTGTCGATCTCGTTGCTCTCGGAAGTCTTTTCTCTTCCGGAGATATCGTTGCTGGTGTGGCCGAGAGAACTGGATTTGGACCTATGTAAGCCCGCAATTGATTGAAGAACCTCCTCCTGATGTATCGCTGCGATGGCTGATCTGTGTGCGCCGCTATCAAAGGGTACCCTTTTGAACATCTCTTTCTAGGTCCCTCAGGTCGCGCCTAACATGTCTGGGCGGCGGCGCCTTCTCCATGCGGTTGGAGTTTGGATGCTCACTTCGGCGGCAACCCACCAGGTATTGCTTATCAAGAAGCTGGTTGTGGTCCCTTAAAGGCATCATCGAAATAACGCATGCGAAGAAAAGCGATAGTAGCCATTATACTCACTTTGGTTTATAAATGAAATTGAACATTGAGTCTGAAACGAAACGTGTCCGTGCATGGTATTTATTTTTTGTGATAATCTATGATATGATTGTGTATTTGTATTTTCTTCTTCTTTTTTTTACTAAAACAGAATCTTAGTGAAATTTCGTTGACTTTTGCAATTCAAGTTCGATAAGATATCTACCGCTTTTATCAATAACAAAATTTGATTCAAAGTGGTGTGCGCAATTACTCATGCAATTCTAAGCAAAACGTGTAATGATTTTTTTTTTAACCCCGGACCTTATAAAGGTATAGGGTATTAGCGAAGGATAGATACTAATAGGGGCTGTTCTAGAACAAATTGTCGAATCGAAGCTATTTTTTCCTTCTTTATGTTTTTGGGGTGCTGACTGATTACGATTTTGAGGTTTGCTTATTGATTGTTTCTTCACTGGTTTTTCTATAAGTTACTTATCCTTTATTCGTCACTCATCCAGCAAGTTTCTCGGATTGCCTTCAGAAATTTTCGTTCCGTAATTTGAGTTCTAGCAAAAAGATCACAGAAAACGCCCTTTTGTGTTTTTTAACAATATTTTGAAAACCGTCAACCCTAGCGAAAAAGTTGAGACAAAAAAGTTCGTGAGCAATATGCACGATCCTAAATTTATATGCTAATGAAACGTCAATCAGGCATTGTTAAAGATGTTGAGTACCCATGCCCCACTGGAGGGGTTAAGCCAATTAGTATTTTCTAGATAATTAAGCTAATATTTTCAAACCGCCATATGTTACATAAATCCATAGCCGTTGCCAATTTATAGATTGGGGGGATAGGAGTGGACGTGGAGAGAAGTGGGAGGGAAGTGAAGTGGGGGGACTGAGAAGGTAGGCTGGTCGCTGCCTCTACTTCCTATAATAATTCAAACAATTAATTAAGGTGCAAAAATGTGCAGCAGGTACAAGAACAACAAGAACAAACTCCCATTACGACCATTTTCATTCCTGGAAGATAGGATTCCTTTCGTTCTATGTTTCGTGCTCGGTTATGTTTGAATTATAATTAATTTTTAACTGCACATTCGTCACTTAAATGACTTAAATGATCATAACTTCTTATTATGCAAGAATATGCAGATGAAACTTTGGCGTTTGTTCGTGGTATATTCTGGTTCGATTTGGCATCATTTCCGCTTGACGCGTGCTGACGTTTGGTTTGCAGGCCTACTTACCTACCCTTATGAAATCGGCCAAACGTCGGTCTGTCTGTCTGTCTGTCCATGAAATATCTCACGAACTGCTGAAGCTATATGCATGAAATTTGGTGTAAATAGGCAGAAGTACTATAATTCTTCGTTGCGTCGCAATAGACCAACTTTACGGGGAAATGAAAATACATTTTTTTTTTCGTTTGGTATATGTAAGTGGATTGGTCCGACCGGTAGCGCAGTGTCTTGAGGCATAAGTCTCATGTTTGACTACCGGCGTTTCGGGTTCGAATCCCGTCCACGACGACGTTCGTGGCCATGGATGTGCAAGAGGTGCATGCTGACAACAGCATTCTCCGGAACCAGTTTATGCCGACGAAACGTCAACTGAGCCACATGGAACGGTTGACGAGCTACGCCCCACAAGGGGTTAGGGCAATTGACATAGGCAAGTGGGGTATCATAAAAAAGGTACCGTCGAGTACATTCCATTTTTGGCATTTTCTTCAAATTTGAATAAAGGAGAATAGAGGGAGAGGGGAAAATATGTGATCAGAGTTTATTTTATTTCGAGACCGTTATACTTAGAAATATGGAAATTTACAGGGAAGCGGCATTTCACTAGCATAAAAAACTAAAAATAATAGAATTTGGAAATCTCATCAAAAAAGGTTAATATTAGTACATTTCCATAGTTATAGTTAGCACATCCCTGCACCTCTTAAGTGGGTGTCCACATAGAGGCGAATTAAGGTAAAAAAAAATGTATAAGTATAGGTATATAAGTCGATAAATTTTTGTTGGCAAGTGGGGTGTCGTGAGAAAGGTACCTAATGTTCAGTACATTCAATTTTTGGTATTTTCTTTAAACTTGAAGAAAGGGGAATAGTGGGGAGGAGAAAATATTAAATCGTCCCACCCCCCTTGCATTTCGAGACCGTTACACTTATTTTAAAAATATGAAAACTTACAGGAAGGTGGGCTCCGGGTGGGCTCCGAATAGCATATAGACTGGAAAATAATGGAATTTGTATATCTTCTCAAAATAGGTTAATAATAGTTTATTTCTATAGTTGCATAGTTGCAGTTAGCACACCCTTGCATCCCTTAAGCACGTCCGAGGTCAAAGTTTCGTTACAATTGAGTAATATGAATTGGCACGTAACGCCCGTTTCCAATTGTCCGGTCCCCCCCCCCCCCCCCCCCCCCCCCCCCCCCCACCCCGGCTAAATTTCATCCGGCTGGAAACTGGAAGATGAATATTTTCACATTATCCGGCTAAAACCGGACCGAACAAACTGGTCTACTTTGGACGAGGCTGATTAAAAATTCAACATCTACAGTTATTTTCATTTTACTTGAGATAACGAACGAATGCTCGAAAGAATATAATCAACACGAAAATACGATTATTCTCCTGCAAATGGCAATTAATCGCCTGGTTTATGACCGGACAATATGGAGGTGTTCACCCAAAACACATGTACGACAGTTCTTCCGGTCGCTATCCAATCGCCAGAAGAATAGTCGAAATGTCCGGCTTCTATCTGGAGAGTTCTTCGTTTTTAGCCGGACCAGAACAATGTGATGGTCGCTATGCTATTTTTTGTTCCATCTAAAAAATTTCCGGTTTCCAGCCGGATGAAAATTAGCCGGTCCGGGGGAAACCAGACAATATAAAACGGGCGGGCGTAAGTTACTAGATCATGGGTAAGACATTTTAATAATGTTTTTCTATCCAAATGAGTGGTACCGATATTTACATACCAAAATAACCTACAAAATAACCTTCCTACAAAATCCGCGGATTTTGGGCGTAGCCCTCTATATTCAGGTTTTATTTGTTTTTGTTATGCGGCGCTGTAGTCCGGATGGCGCAACGGTTAGCACGTTCGCCTTCAACGCACTGGACCCCGGTTCGATTCCGGGGATTTACGTGTCGGACTATGAGCCCACTCAGCTGTTAAATAAGTACCCATTATGGGGTAAATAACTCGGTTGAGGGTGAAGCTGATTACATACCTCTGCACAAAAACCGTCACGATCTAGAAAATGAGATGATGCTAACTCATCTCGAGGCCGTGGTTCAAATTGGACTGTTGCGCCAGTTATTTATTTATTTAGTTATGCGGCGCTGGTTATTACAAACTGCTACTAGGTTATGCCAACATAGTAGATATTAATCGCACATCATCAAAGTAGCTGTAATATAAACCTACATAATAATATTACATAACGAAAATTCCCCACTAAAAGAAGTTTTTTCCGTTACTGTACTTTAACGCACAGTTTCACCCTAAAAACGAACAAAATATTGAAAACGCAAATCGAAACTTGTCGAGAGTGAAAACCAATCGAAATCTTAGAACATAGAGCCATGGAATGAGCTTGTATTGTATGTTTCTGGCTTCAACATTTGGCGAATAAGTCGACAGTCAGCCTACTCAGTTGGCGTCTCGGTATTGACATAATGTTGACCGGGCTGTCGAATTGTGCATAAACAAACGTCAATTTTTGTCAATATTTAAATTTCATAATTTCTAAACGGTCTACTGAGTTAGCTGCTTAGAACATAGAGCCATGGAATGAGCTTGTATTGTATGTTTCTGGCTCCAACATTTGGCGAATAAGTCGATAGTCAGCCTACTCGGTTGTTGTTTGATATTGACATATGTTGACTGTTCTGCCGAATTGTTCATGAATAAAAGTCAGTTCTTGTCAGATTATCGACAGTCAGCCTTCTCAGTTGGCGTTTCGGTATTGACATAATGTTAACCGCGCTGTCGAATTGTGCATAAACAAACGTCAATTTTTGTCAATATTTAAATTTCATAATTTCTAAACGGTCTACTGAGTTAGCTGACTGTCGACCACATGTCGACTTAGTACCCAGATTTTGGAGCCACTGTTTCTATGGAGACATATAGGTCAAGCTCATTCCATGGCTATATATTCAAAGGTTAGCTGACTGTCGACCACATGTCGACTTAGTACCCAGATTTTGGAGCCACTGTTTCTATGGAGACATATAGGACAAGCTCATTCCATGGCTATATATTCAAAGGTTAGCTGACTGTCGACCACATGTCGACTTAGTACCCAGATTTTGGAGCCACTGTTTCTATGGAGACATATAGGACAAGCTCATTCCATTGCTATATATTCAAAGACCGAAATTAACTCCCGACAGGATACTTCGATTGTCGACTTGCCGCTACTACACCACTGTGCGTCGTGTCCCCTGAAAGCTGAAAAAATAAATCAATCGAGATGAAAGTAACAACGACGACGAGGAAGTCATATCCCACCGGCGACAATTAAGCTGACGGAGAGGAAAGTGAAATAAGAAAAAAAAAGATGTTTTTTTTTTGTTTTAACGTTTTGAATTTTTGCTCTTTATTTTATTTCTTTTTACTTTTTTTTTCTTCGTTCCATGAATTTTTCGCTTATTACAAAAATGTTTCATATACATTTATATGTATTTTAAATCTTTTTTTCTGTCGAATAATATCACATTTATCTTAAATATTTTGTTTTTCTGTTTTCTCTAAGAACTATATTTTATGTATATATTGATGTATATTAAATTGTAATCTGTTTTTTTTTCTCTTTTCTTAAAAGTAATTTTGCTTTTTTTTATACAAATACCTCTTTTTCTTCATAAGAGTTCTATTTAAATTTCTAATTTGATAAATCATTTAAAGCTTTTGTTTTGTTGTTTTTTATATTATTTGTTTCTTTCTGTATCTGTTTAATCTTTCACAGGACTTTATTCTTTTTCATATTTTCTGTTTTAAATATATCTTTCATGTGAAATTGCCTTGCATCGGATTGAAGGAAAAACAAACAGTGAAAAAATTATATTTAATATAATTAGTATGTAATTTGAAGAAAAATGTAACAATATGAATAATAATTATGATTATTCGTCTTTCACGCTTTAATATTTTGTTGTCTCCAATATACATATGTAATTAATATTTACATAATCATAAAAAGTTTTATAAGATCGTAAATATATTTATAGAATAACTAAAATACATCTCTTAATGATAAGTTTAACATTAAAACTTAAATAGATCGCGATTAAAAAAAATACATGTACTACAAATGAATAACGTTGTATATTGTACATAATTGTTGAGAGGGTGGTTTTCATTTTCAGAATATCTTTTTTGTGTTTATCTGATTCAAAATTGATTCAATTTCTGACAACAAAATGTATTAATATTTTGAAAAATGTAACATTAATTATTATTATTAATTTATTTATAAAGAATATGTGTCATGGCAAACTGTAATTTGGTTATATAAAATTAGATTTCTCTTAAGGGGACATGAGCAATTGAAAAATAAAAAAAAGTCGATTTTTCGTTTTTTTTTTGTAATTTAAATAGTTTAATATTTTCTGAACATTTTCATCCATCCGTCATAATTCTAGGTCGCGTTAACTTGTTTATTCAAGAAGAAAACAAGTAAAGAAACGAATGACGCAGTATGCAGTAGCCTGACTTTGGCACGCCCTCTTGTATGGTTGAATGTTTTCATGTTTTTCAACACTCAATGTACCTTTTCTCAAAAACGGCTAAACGGATCGAGTTAATTTTGTGTTTTTTTTATTTGTAAATATAATATCTATAATCTGATCGAAGAAAAATTAAAAATATTTACTGGTCATTGAATAATCTGTATTTGAAAATATTAAAAAAAAAAACGATTTTTGTTCTTCACTTAAAAAAAAAATTAAAATCGCACGGTTATAATCTTCGATCAAATTAATCGCGACAATAAGACAAAACAGTAGAAAAAATAACTGGGCAAAAATATTAAGTGGGGGCAGAGAAAAGGGATGTTGAAGTTGAGTAGCTTTCAATGGGAATTTGCAAGTACTCATGTCCCCTTAAGGGGATCAGATTATAGATATTATATTTACAAATAAAAAGAAAACAAAATTTACTGGATCCGTTTAGCCGTTTTTGAGAAAAGGTTCATTGAGTGTTGAAAAACGTGAAAACATTCAAGTTTACAGGAGGGCGCGTCAAAATCAGGCTACTGCGTACTGCGTCATTCTTTTTCTTTTGTTTTTTCTTCAATAATATACTTATAGGCAACCTAGAATTATGACGGATGGATGAAAATGTTCAGAAAATATTAAACTATTTAAATCACAAAAAAAATAGATTTTTTTTTAATTTTCAAGTACTCATGTCCCCTTAAGACTTTTAGTGATAAAAATAACATCCTTTTTCCTTTCTTCGGCATCTTTTAACATTTTTACATTTCATTTCAGTTTTTTTTTAAGTATCTATCACACACGGGGGGTCATTTATTAAAGATTTCTTTTTTCTTTTGCATTGCAACTTGAGTATAAATATAAATATATCTTTTTTCTTCAGGATTTTTTTTTTAACTGTATTTTGTTAAACGATTATAATTTAAAAATGTTTTAACATTAAAAAAAATTCATTGCTCAAATTTCACAGATCAATTGTATGGGGAGTGTGGTCCTCATGGAGGGTGGACGGGTGATACTACCCTACCAGCATTTTTTCGGAAAATTGTAAAACGCATCCTTTGACTGCGATTATTGAACCGTATGGCAGATACGGGTTACAGCATTCCAGAAAAGTGCCAACAGCCCACCCATCGCGTCTTTATTCAAGAGATTGCCAGTGTGAGGACTAGCAAAAAATCGGAAGGGGAGATTGCAAGACCTCCTGGTCCCAGATGACCAAATTGTCCGAGAAAATTGAAAGCTCAATCGCCTGCACAAATTGTGCTACCTTCTAAAATCTTACCTCCGGAGTTGCTCAAACGTGGACAGCGATTCCTGGTCTCGCGGTGGCGACATGTTGATCCATGAGCCATCTCTGCACCTCATGATGCTGACGATTACTCGTGAATGCACTGCGTGCCGGGGCAGCATCATCTGGACCGCGGGTCAAGTCCTGGTGATAGTATCGCGAGTCGATGGCTTCCATTTTGACGTCGAGGCTATAGCTGGCCCCTCGGGGTTCAAAGGCGGACAAGGGATGACAAGGGTGGGTTGGCTGGTGGTGGTGGTGCTGCTGCTGGGTCTGCGTGGCACCAAATCGATGGTCGCTGGAATCGCTGTAGGTGGATGCAGTATCATATCCGGAAACTGGCGATCCTTTTGGACACCACAGAAGAGTTGTGGTGCTGGCAGCTGCAGTGACGGGTGATTGGGGCGATGATACAGGCGAGGCGGAGCTTTGAAATTTACTACCGCCGGATGATATGCCGGAGCTAAGGCTGCTGTTGCTACACGGTGAGCCGAGGGGAAACGTATAGGCCGAATCGCTGACTGGCGATTGAAAATTGCTCGTCGGTGCAGCCGGGTGATTGCTCCAAATAATAGCGTCCTTTTGATCCGAGGATTTGAGAGTCGGTTCTCTTATCTCGGGAAGGGGGTCCTCGTTGTCGGGCAGATAGGGCTTGAACAGCTTCACAGGCTTGGGAGCTGCTGATGGATCGTCTTCCGTCTTCGGTAGCTTCTCGGGTGGCGTGGTCGGGTCCGGTGTGTGATTCGCTCTCTTCCTGCAAGTCAAATCAACTGCCTGGCTAGGATTGGGGGTGGAGGATGCAATCGGACTCGTGGGCTCAATCTTGACTTTGAGAATCTCATGCTCGTTGTTGTTGTTGTTAGTTTCGGGGAGTTGGTACCATTTGGCGTCAGAGGACGGAGATTTCCCACTGCTCTCAGATTGAAGAGGGCGTCTCGGGCCCACCGAAAGGTCAATTGGGGCACCCGATGGCGGCGGTACCACCACCATGGGTTGCGGTGGGTGGTACGGTCTGATATAGTCATAAACGGCTTGGGGTCTATGCAAATTCTCATAGTGCGCTTGGATTGCACCCATGGATGAGTATTCCGAATCGGGCAGACATGCTGACGACATAAGTACGCTCTCGTGCTGCTGTTGTTGCTGCTGATGATGATGGTGTTGGTGGTGTAGTTGTTGGTGATGATGATGCTGGTGTTGGTGAAGTAGAGATTGATGTTGGCGCTGAATAAGCACTGGCACTGGTTTGATAGCAGGTGTTTGACTGTATGCTGTAGGCAACATGGACATTGTATTGGTTTGGATGGTTGCTGGTGTTAACGGTAGGCCATTCATACATTTTGTTGGAGCGACGGGATTGAGGCGAACTGTTGCTTGGGCTACTGCTGTTGGCGGCGATGGAATCAACGCGACGCTATGTCTGGCTGTGTCCAAGGCTGTTTTGTAAGGCGGCTGAGACTGTGGCTGCGACTGTGGCTGATGATGTTGATTATGGCGATGATGATGTAGAGGGTTGTTGTTATTATGGACATAGGCGCCGCCGCTCATTGTATGCGTATTAACGGCCGCTGACTGACCGGGCGTTGTTGTCACGGTGGCTGTGGCGCTCGGGCCGACTGTGGCCCCAATTGCGCTCGATGGTGTTGCGGTTGTTGTCGCCGACGACGATACTGTCATCTGATGAGTGATATTATGAAATTGATGGTGTTTCACACTATTCTGATTGTTGTAATTCGCCACCGATTCGCGTAGACTCTTCTCCGACTGCAGCCACTTTTGAATTTGCCGCCTATGGATACCGTACTTGCGAGCCGTTGCACGCTGATTTCCCTTGCATTCGCTATCGTAACGATACGATTCCAATACTTGCAACTTGAACTGGGGCGTGAAAATGCGGCGTGAGCCCATTCTGGCGTTACCAGCGCCACTGTGGCTAGCCGAACCGCTGCCACTAGTGCTGTTGTTGTTGCTGCTATTGCTCGTGGCTGTCCCGCTCGCTGTAGGTTGAACAGTCGACGCCGCTGTTACTGCGGCTGTCGCTGAATTTCCAACAAGACCCGATAATTTATTAATAACACTAATCGAATTGTGGTGACCACATTCAATTTCACGTTTAATTGTCGAATTTAGTCCGTGCGCCATCTTTTACGGGGTATTTTATTTTTAAACGGCTTTTTTATTTTATTTTCTCAAATTATTTGAGTGGCACTTGATTGTATCTTTAAATCTACTTGTCTTTTTTGCCTTAAGCACACAAAATAGAACTTTGTGGTGGTGTCTTGGGGTGGTCTTTTAAAAAACTTCGTTTTAAATTTGTTTGTAATGTATATTTGTCTGTTTTTAGTACTATATAGTGTTAGCTAACTACGTAAGAATCTTTTTAGGCACTTGTTCAGGTCGTCGTCGACATTCACACTTGTCATCAAAAATTATTATTCTCTTAATCCACTCAACGATCAAACACATTTCATAATATTGTTTTCAAAAAAGTATTAAATTCTATTTCGTCGTCCGATTTAGGCATAATCAAAATACTTTTAGCAACTTAGTCTCCAGGACTTTTAGAACACTGAACAAAATTCGAATTATATTTTCTTATTCACCGCTGATTTTTGTATTAAACTAAAATCACACTGAATCTGGCGATAATATATGTACACGGTAAATATATCTTTAAAAAGAAGAAAATGTTTTCAGCACACTACACTACTTTTCAAAAAATATTTCTTAAATTGCAGATCTCGATGTGTGCTCGCGCGGCAAAATTAAAATTTAATATAATATTAACGACAGGGAAATATCTCAAAGACTTCTTATTTTGATTTTCTACAATTTTTTTTAATAATACGGCACTGAAGTGAAATAACGAACCGAACGAAAGAAAATCAAAAGCACAAGTGTTCTAGTTCGAAACTCATTCTGAAATTGTGAGTTGTAAAAGATACATCGGGTCGGACTGAAAAACATGCTTGCTCCGCCCTCTTCACGTCCCCTGGCCCAGAAAGTGATAGCCAAACATGAATGCGAATCATTCGATCCCATTCACTCGTTCGAGGAAGAGCAATCGAGCGTGTACGTATACCGTATTCGTATATTGTATCTATTCGTGAGATAGTAGATGCATGTGTGAGTTGGGTTGTTCTCGCTCCGGCTGCGCTCGGGCTGTTCTCTCTCCATTCAACACGTACGGGCGGATAAGATGAGTGTATAGTAATGACGGCATAGCGCGCGGATGATGACTCCTCCTCCTCCACTTCACCGCCCTCGGGATCCAGATGAGGTGGAACAGTGGATGCAGGAAAAAATTGGATAACGTTGATAAGGTGGAGTTCAATGATTGAAATAAGAGCATTTTATTGCATCCTAGTTATTTTAAGGCCTAGGGTTCGGACGCCCACCAAACCGTCCATTACATATTTGGCGCCCAACGTGGGGCCCATTTCTGGTAAGAACAGAACTAAAAAAGACCTTATTAGGTTCTTTTTAGTCCGTCCACCGATTTGCATTTAGGACTTTTTAGCTTAACGTATTTTCACCTCAAGTAGCTGTGCTTTCCTTTGTAGCATCCCCATCCTTCCTATAGAGTAGATTTTCGTTTTAGTTTCAGTTCAACAAGGCAGTCCTTCTACTGTGTTTGTCTTTTGCGCTTTAGCCACGTACCTAAGGTTGTTGTTGTTATTGTTATGGTAGCGATGCTTCGATACTGCAGTTCTTCTTGCGTCGAGGGGGTTTGACAGCTTTTGGCCATTGAAAAACGGGTCGTTCGGTAAGAAGAACCGGCTGCCGCAGGAACGACGTACCTAAGGTCTACATAAATGCTTTGAACTGTCGATATTTGGAGCACCTTCGTTGTCCGGACCTTTCTGTTGCCAAAATTGTCTTTCCACTTCCGTTAATATCCATTAGCGCCTGGCTGGCGTATTCTCGTCCCCATTGGCCGGTTTTATAACCGCATCGGATGCAAGCATCAAATTGGCGGGTACGGATGCCTTGGGCAGGTGTTACGCCTGCATCCTGATCCTAAACATATGTTAGTGGAGGTCACCGAGCACCTTCCGCACAATTGCACAAGTATGAATAACGTGTTTTTGAATGGTGTCAATCAATTTGTGCGGCAGGTTCAATTTGGTGAAGGAAGTCAGAAGGTCTTTGGGTATTATACCGGTAGCCGACAATATTACAGGCACTATTCATACACTGCCAAGATACCAAAATTTTTAGATTTCTTGAGCCAGTGCACTATAGTTTGCCCTTTTCTCCGCATGCTTTCTCTCTATGTTGCTAAAATGGGGGATAGCAATATCGGTTATGTATGCATAGCGACTTGTCTTGTGGACTAGGAGTACATTAGGTTTGTTGTGGGCGACCGTGTGATCGAAGTTTACCCGGCGATTCCAGTACATTGTGAAGCGAGTTCTGTCAAGCGCTGCTTGTGAAATATACTGGTAGATATGTACGGTTTTGTTGATTAGCCCGTGAATTGCAACCATCGATCCTTCTGTTTCGGCAAAGAGGTAACCTGCACTAAGCCACCTGTTGGACAAGTGAAGATCGTTGCCAAAGGCAACTCGTATGTTAACCATGCATTGCCTTTGTCTTCCATTTGTTGATCTTCTCTTGGTCCGACTTCACCAGACTCAAAGAAGCAAACGATTGATCCTTTAAGTTGAGTGGAGTTAAACAGACAGCATCATGCAGATGATTAGATGTTGCTTTGCCTCTGAAATAAGTGCGAAGTAAGTTGACTTACTGATAGTGTGAGTAATAATGTCAACCAAACCTCTACCTCCGATGCCACGAGGTAGACTTATTCGCTCCACTGACGATTTTAGATGTAGCATTCGGAATTTGGACATCACAATTCGTACATCCCGTTCAATATCTGCCAAAGATGTGACAGACCGCGGGACTATTCCCAATGAATATGTCAATGAAGGAATGACATATAGGTTGATCGCACATATTTTGTTCCATCCCGATAAATTAGATTTTAACAACAATTTCAACCTGCGCCAGAACTCAACCATCAGCCCCCTTCTCAAGTCATCAATACTGGTAACTGACTGACATTTTCGATGATCCGCAGCAAACTTTTAAGATTTGGTCGAATATAGTTTGAGGCCATCTAAGTACATCAGGTGAGTCAGTTCGAACTTGGAAGACATTCCAAGAAGACCATGGAATTGCCGCACAATTCTAGACGAATTTAAAGGTGATGAAAGGGAGTTCAGTGCCATGCAGAACCAGAGAGGACTCAAAGAGTCTCCTTGGATTATGCCTCTTCGGATATGTACCGGTTGGTAGAGCATATTGGCCATGATTGATGGCACCGATAGTCTTGTCTGCCATCCTTTCATCACTTTTGTAGAGAAATGGATTAGGACAGGATCTATGCGGTACATGTTGCGGGCCTCGATTAGCCAGCTATGCTTTGAAACGCTTTGGTGTAATCGATATAGCAGCAATGTAGATTCCTGTGATTGCGCGTAGCTTGTCCTACCATAACCGAGTCGATCATTAGTTGTTCCTTGCAATCCCTAATAGCGTAATAAGAAACTGAGATAATACGTCGCATACAGGAAGATTCGGATTGAACGGCGCAGCTAGTATGCGAATTCATCATGTCGGCCTTTCTTTATTTTCTGATTTATAACTTAATTTTATGTAAATACAGATTTTTCCTGCAGAAAAAATGATAGCCCTTAATGAAGGCCAACGGACCAAATTTCTTAATTCCCATTTCGAATTCTGTCTCATCCAATACTTAAATTCAAGTCCATATCCATATCCCCATCCCTTAATTAATTAATTAATTAATCTCACCCCACCCTCTCTCTCAATTTATAACTTCTCAATATGTAATCAAACACCACACACACCCTATTCTGCAGTGCACCAACGTGAATCCTTTTACGCCCACCAAAGGTCACATTCCATATAACACTCTCTTGTGTCTCTCTACCTGTATCTGAGTCATGGACCTGTAACACCTTGGGTAATTGGGAAATTCCCAACATTAGGCTTTAGGTTCGTAATTATCCTCTCGTGGAAGGTGATGATACTTTTGTCTTTTCAAGGTAACCTGTAGGCTGTAAAATATAGTGCATATCGTCATAACATTTATGGTATAATTTGGGTGTGTGTTGACATTCTCCAACGATTAGTCGAGACCGCGCTTACGGAAGCTGCTAATGCAGGATTTATATGATCCGAGGTGCGTTCGATTTAGCAGTTTTAATGGTAAAGTCATTATTGATAGACAAAGTTGTCGACTGTGCTAAATGAGAAGAAAATATTTGGAAAATACGTCGAGTGAGTGGTGCAATTTATTATGATTGGGAACAATTTTCGGGTATTCTATTAACTTATGTAAGTTATTAGGGCTTTTGTTTGAGCATAATATTGCCTATGCAAATAATAAAGCTACAGTCAGACGCTCTGGCAAACAGCCATATGACAGTTTCCTATAGAATTTTCTACGCTACCATAGTTTCATATGTAAAAAAAAAGATCTGTTTGATATGCGAGCTGTGATAATATCAGTGCCCAAAGCTTCAAGTTACAGGTATGTTAATCGCCTTAACCCCTTCGGGGTCATGGGCACGTCAACATCTCTAGCATTCCTATGCCTTATTGACGTTTCGATAGCATATCTACTTTTCGGAAGTGCAGTTGCTAGCATGCACCTCCTATCCGCGCCGTCTTTATACTGACAAGCTCGGAGCACTGTGAGAGGTCTATTAGTATGCACAGGCAGTTTTTGATCGCGCTGAGATTTGAACTCCAAGCTCTAGATTAGTATCGTAGAGCAGTAACCGAACAACCACGGCCACAGGTATGAATAATTCCCTATATTTACGCAAATAATGCATTTGGGACATGTCTTTGTTTTTATTCATTCTCTAGTATTGGATCAAAATCGTATCACGAATAGGAAAGCGTATGATATCGTGCAAGTGTCGTACAATTTTCAAATGTAGGGTAGCTTTATCCTTCCCGGTGGATATGCTTGATTTACATCGCTCGTTACTGATTATTTTTTTCCTAAGCATATGTTTGGTAATACTTAGGAAAAAAATAGTCAGTTTATGCAGGCAAAGAGGACTGATATTCTACAAGGGCGATAACTCCTTAGAGCTTTCCGCTCTGCCAGTAGATTTGTATGTATTGACAAATAGTATAGACTACAAAGTATATGTTTGGTAAGTAGTCCGGATGGCGCAACAGTTAGCACGTTCGTCTTCTACGCACTGGGCCCCGGTTCGATTCCTGCTGAACGCGGCAGTTTTCGGTAAAAAAGGGGATTTACGTGTCGGACTATGAGCCCACCCAGCGGTTAAATGAGTACCCATTTATGGGGTAAATAGCTCAGTTGAGCGTGTTGCTGATCACACACCTCTGCACAAGACCGTCACGATCTAGAAAATGAGATGATGCTAACTCAACTCGAGGCCATGGTTCAAATTGGACTGTTGCGCCAGTTATTTATTTATTTTATATGTTTGGTAAGAATTTTGTGAGCCAGATTCCCTCAAGGGGCATGAGGGAAACTGGGGAATCACTCACCTGGACTCCATCGTTTTATATACTGACGGATCCAAAACGGATGCTGGAGTGGGAGCCGGTATCTTTTCGGAGACGTTGAAGATTAGTTTATCTTTCCGCATACACGATCATTGTAGCGTGCTGCAGGCAGAAATTTTGGCGATTTCAGAAGTTCTCGCCTTGCTGGGATATAATGTCACAATTGATAGGAAACTCACTATTTACACTGACAGTCAGGCTGGAATTCGATCAATAGAATCGGCTCTGTCGACATCGCAGACTGTAACGAACTGTCGATCGCTTCTTGATGAGATGGGACGTTACTTTAAAATCACATTGTGCTGGTGATTGTGTGGCTGATGAACTTGCTCGGGCTGGGGCAATTGAGGATGGTGGTTGGGACATTGGAGTGCCTTTCACAATCTGCAAGCGAATTATCTACTCTTATTGCGAAAAATAATGCGAGCGCTACATGGATTGAGAACGGTACGTATCAAACCATGAAAAGGTTATGGCCCACAGCGGACCTCGGCTGTTCTGCTGCAATATTATCACTGAATAAGGAAGCACATTGGTGTGGTGGTGAATGTTATCACTGGGCACAGTCCCATTGGGAAGCACGCAAGAAGACTTCGCTTATCCTATAAGCACTTGCATGGAAGCTGCGAGGATGCTGACGAGGAGGAGAGTACCCCCCATTTTCTATGTACCTGTCCTGCCTTGGTTGTGAGGAGGCGGGAGACTCTTTCGTCCTTTAGTTGGAAGAGCTAAGGGGCATGAGCCCGCTCAGGTTTTATCGGATCATTGCCAGCTCTGGCTGGTTCAATGAATAGCAATTCAATGTGAAAGGCCTACTTACCAGGATAAACACCTATCCTGGTAGGTAGGCCCTTTGGTATGTGCTGCGTCATTCGCGGCAGCCTTTTAACCTAACCTATGTGTTATTCTGATGTATAGGTAATAATACTGTAAAGTTTCATCAAAATCCGTTCAGTAGTTTATGCGTGAAAGAGCAACAAACACCTCCACAAACTTTCACATTTATATTAGTAGGATAAAATAGTAGGAAGGATGCTAAGATATTACAAGCGGTTTCATATTAGTTGAACACGACGCTAAAATAGTTAAGGTCGGCACTCCCTGGGATTAAAAAACTTTATCCACCACGAAAGCTACCACAAATTCGCGTTTTCCGATTGGCTTTCCGCTTGGATAGATTGTGTGTGACTTAATGTCGTTAACGTCCACACCGCTCCATTTCGCTTCCTGGATTGCCAACACGTTGAGGTTGCAGCTACTTACCTGCCGTGATAGAGTTTTGACTGCACCAGTTTTGTTCAGTCTTCGTACATTTCAGGCTCCAAGAGAGTATTCCATGTTCCGATGCTTGACTTTAGTTTCTTTTTGACGACGTACGTAGTACAGCAAGAGTTGGTTAGCAACGTTTTACCGTCATTGTTTCAGGCCAGAGTCCGATTTTTATGTTGTAGCACTGTAACATTAATTCAAGCTGACGTCTTTTTGTCTCTTGTGGCATCAGCCAGCCAGCAAGTCACTGAAATGTTTGCAGCACCTGAGAGGCGAGCGTGTGAGCCACCGCGTCGCTGCCTTTGTACAATACGTGAACTCCGTTGCCGTATGCCTTGCTGTTGTGCTATCGGCTCGGCTCGCCGCTCACGATGACTCCACTCGCGCCACACACATTTCTCACCAACACACTGAAATCGCCTTACAGCTCGCGAATGCACAACGAAACAACCAGTTCAGCGCGGCGCAACAAATGCTCTATCCATGTGTGTGTAACCGGACTGGTGTCGGGTGTGTGCGTGCGTTGCGTGTTTGCATCAGTGTATTCATCGGAATGTCGCTAGTCGAGCTCGCGACTGATGAGACGGACCGACGGCCCGGAGTTATGCGATGACGATTTTTGAATCTACAAGTGAAGTTGAGATGGAGCCACACTCTGCTCGTCTCGCTCACTCGCACTCTGCCGAATAGAAAGTCGTGCATGGATCATTGTCTATTCTCGACTCAGTCACGCCTACAGAATATCGCGACATCCGTTTGTGAACAAGTTTAGATACGCTGCGTTGCCGAATTGCACGTGTCGCGTACAAGTGGCTGGGGACTTTGATCCTGGATGCGGTGGAGCCTGGTAGTGCATCTCGTTCGAACTGCTCGTCCTGGCTGTCCTCCGGCCGGAAATTGTGTACCTGACGAGCCCCCGTTCCACAGGCGGAGACGACGTGACCCCTAAATGTGGCAATGGCGCGTCGAACGAGGCAGACATTCTGTCGCCAGCCTGTGCGCTTACGCCAGACAACACGTCGTCGGTTATATGAGAGCCAGTGCATAAAAAATACTGGGAATATGGGCAAGGGCAACGCACGGATGGGCAGGGGACACGCTGCCCTCTTGTCCATAGCGTACATAGGCGCGAAGGCGCGCTAAGAACTGTGAGTATAAAAAATGCACAGCAACAACTCCAGTGGTCGCCGACGCTGGAAAAGTACATAATTGAATGAAAAGGTGAAGTCTTAAGACGACGATGGCGTGTTTAGGCGGCTTATGGGCCGTTCAATTTGTATCTTTCTGGTGGAACCGGCTGAGGAGCGCCGGGTCCAGAGTCGAATGCATACGAGCCATACTGGCAACTGGGTTCACTCACATGGCTGCAGGCAGAGCGCGGCCAAGTTGAAATGTGTGCCTAGGGAACCTGCAGGACCACGCTCCTTTATTTCAACTCCTACGCCTCCGCACTCTTCATCTCTCCAGACCTACTGGATATTGCTTTTCGTTGCTTCGCTTGTTCAATTTTTTTTTTATTATTTGGCGCGGTTTTTTTTTTTTAAAGCGCGCCCATGTATCATCACATCTTTCGGCTGCATCCGAAAAGGCAGTCTTCAACTTTGGGGAGCAGCATCGATAATCAAACCCATGAGCAGGTTCCCTGTCCTTCCGTCTTGAGCCGCAGAAAAGCAAAATCATCTATCGGTCGGATGTTGCTGCACACAGGTCACCACCACCTGCCGTACACTTTGCACCCGTCTCGATCCTAGTCTTGTGGTAGTTCTCGGAATCATATCATGCCATTGTTTCTAATTGAGGTGAGGTTCTCATTATATTTGTTTTGTGCGGCTCTAGCGCGTATTGAATCCATAGTAAAGTCATGTGGGGGTATTGAGGGTATTGTAAACAGATTGTTCGTTCTGCGTGACTAAGTATCTTGAATGGGTACTGTGCAATTTGTTGGAAGCTTTTCTAATTGTTCATAGACGGTTTTTTCCTATTCGAAGTACGGGCGTCATGCACTTATTGGGGGACGACTAATTGTCCCATCATTGTGCAAGGTCAATTGACGATGAATTGATATTAACAAAGTAGCTCTCAAAGATGGACCAGATATTTGATTTGAGTCTCCGGAAATGAACCGCATTTCATATTTGTGGTAAAGAAAAATGCTGCTTAAGTCGAGGGAGAGGAAATTGAAGACCTCAAAACAACGTAAACATTTCAATGCACGACAATAAAAATTAAATCAATATACCATCTCTTATGCCAACGACCAAAAATTCACTTGACGCCAAAAAAGAGGCCTAGAGACAATGGATTCAACGAGGAACCACAGCCAAAAGAGAAAAATATGACGAGCTACAGCGAATATCGAATAGAATAATTAGACGTAAGAAACGTAAATACTTTTACGACCAGTTGCTGAATATTAACGAAAACTTAGCTAATAGGAACACCAGACACGCGTACAAACTAGTAAATACAATTAAGAACGGCTATCAACCTAGGACAAGGATGGAAACATCATCAGCGACGCCGATGGCATTAATAAACGATGGGCCTCTTATTTGGAAGAGCTTCTGAACCTACCATCTAACATCCCCACAAAAGAAGCTCTCGACCATATTGTTGATCTAGGCCCACCCATACAACCCCCGACAGTAGAAAAGTAGATCTCGCATTGCGGTCACTAAAACGAGATTCCAGCTGAACTGCTAAAATTCAGTGGAACGGGTCTAGTTAATGTCATACATCAAATACTCCTGCGAGTATATGGGAGGACGAGGTGATCCCAGACGATTGGCGCAGTAGCATCATCTGTCCAATTCACAAAAAGGGAGATAAACTGCGGTGTGGGAATTACAGGGGCATATCACTAGTTTGTACGTCCTATATAAAATTTTGACGAAAATTCTGGAAAATAGAATAAAACCGTACGTAGAACGAATCATTGACTAATATCAAAGCGGTTTCAAACCTGGTCGCTCCACAACCTACCAGCTCTTTACGGTCAAACTGATACTCCAGAAGAGCTGGGAATACAACGTAGACGTATACCAAATCTTTGTCGACTTCAAGGAGACATACGACAGTATCGATCGTGGAGTACTGTACAACATCTTTCTGCAATTTACCGGTAAAATTAGTGCGATTGACAAAGATGACGATGACGAACTCCGTCTCACAGGTCAGGATCCATAATAGACTTACTGATCTATTTGAAACACGCACTGGTCTGAAACAGGGCGACGGACTGGCACCGACGCTCATCAACCTAGCACTGGAATACGCTATTCGGGCTATGTATATGGACAACAGCAAGACGCTGCTCATCAAGTCGACACAATTAGCAGCGTACGCCGACGACATCAACATCATGTCTCGAAGATTGGCCGACGCAGAAGAACTTCTGCATAAGCTCGATACTGCTGCAACTGCCAACGAAACTGACGAAATCAAGCGACGGATACAGTTAGCTAATAAGACTTTTTTCTCGGTTCTCCCCAAAATGAAATCGAAGCATGTGCACAAAAACACGGAGCTCCGCGTGTACAAAACTATTATACGATCAGTGCTATGCTACGGCTGCGAAGTATGGACCCTAGAGGTCGCCACACATGGACGAGCACAACCACGACCGAACTTCTACCGGACACATAAATGTCCTTTTTTTTATCGAAAACCACCGCATTCAGTAGGAATAGAACTGTGGTCCAGTGCGTGGACGGCGAACGTTGCGTTTCGCCGTCCGGACTACTACGCACGTCTTATAGATGGGTCTTTAAGCTTTTGCACATGAGAACGTGACAAGATTCGTGCATTTTGAGGGCGCTGGATCGCTGCCGTTCGTAAGCGTATTTTTGCGATAACAAGTTGGTGGTCGCTGCCAATATCAGCACCTCGCTTCGACGTGACGTCCAAAAGACAATTCCTCCATATCTTGGAGGCGGCTATATGATCTATCTGGTTTTCTGTTCTGCCATCCGGAGAGGTCCAGGTTGTTAAGTGGCAGCGTTTGTGCTTGAACAGGGTACCGCCAGTGACGAGTTGACGAGAGTTGCAAAACTCCACGAACATCTCGCCATTTTGGTTCCTGTTGCCTAGTCCATGATTGCCCATTAGGTGTTCTAAGCCTACATTGTCAGACCTAATTTTCGCGTTGCGATCCCCCGTGATAATTTTTATGTCACCTTTAGAAGCCTTGTCGAAGGTGTCACCAAGCCGTTGATAAAAGGCGTCCTTAGCTGATTGATTATTATTATATTATATTTCTAACCCTGGATTTGAATCTGGCTGTGATGATACGGTCGGAGATGGGCTTCCAGTCAATTAGAGATAGGCGTGCCTCCCTAGTCAACAGAATTCCGACGACTGCCATTCGAGGTGACGTATCGTCTTCATTTCCAGAGTAGAGCAGTACTGTTTGGAAGCTTGGTGATAAAGTCGTTCCCGATCCAGGCCATCTTGTTTCGCCCAGTCCTAGTATATCGATGTTATATAGTATGTGGTCTTTTCCTGTTCGACTTCAGTGAGCCTCGCTCTATTGCACTCGACCCACATCGTTCGAACGTTCCAAAAACCGATCGTGGTCCGCTGTTTGTAGCCAAAAGTCATTGCCGGTAAATCAGTCCGTGGTATCCGAGGCTCGTTTAATGTTTCGAGTGTAAATTGATTTCAGGCATGCAGGCTACAAGCCCAAATACCCAATCTTAGAGGAAGGGTTGCTTCCTTAGGTGTCCTAAGAGTCGCCGGGAGCTATTTTTTATAAAGTGCAGAGGTAGCTCTCCAATGGTGTTTTTGATCGCGCGTTCTTTTGATGATCTTTCAGCTGGGTGTTCTCACAACTATGTTGCAGCTCCACCGCTCGCCTACTTCCTGAGACGTACTGGTGTTATTGGCCATTCAGGATGATCATCGTTATGTACCGCTACCAAATGTTTTGAACTGTAAAACTCGGTTGGCGTGGTTAGCTGTTCCAGAGGGCGCCCACGGGGAGGACTATGGAAGAAGCCGTTTGTCCTCCTCTCATAGGAACAGTGAAATCGGAACACGTTTTACTACTCGTACTAATTTCAAAATGGCAAATGCACCATTAATCAGAACGAAGGTATGACACGCGTGAAGGGTATCATAGCATCGGGCTGGGGTTTGCCGATCCCTGGTCTATAGTATAATATATAATTTTTAAGGAAATTTTAAGTGCTTTGATTCGGGTTTATATTTTTTTTTTTGTAGAATCCATAGTTATTACACTTACGGACTCCCTATCATCGGGAACTTTGGACCACCATTTAGGCGACTGCCCCTGACGATTGCGCAAAATTTGAGAACTACACGATATTTTTCTCCTACTTTTCGTTCGTAGCCTGGACTATATAAATAATGAGACTTTTTTTTGGAATTTTGGGCATTTATTCATAGATTTATTCATATAACTAACTTCCAACGAAATTGCCAACTCTTTTTGAGTTTGGCACGAATCTTCTTCGAGTAATTTCGTCAATTCTTCGTCTTCAAACTTTTTTGGCTGGCCAGGTCGCTCTTCGTCGGTAATGTCGAAATTATCATTTTTGAACCGATGAAACCACCGAAAACACTGTGCACGCGAAAAAGCATCCTTCCACGAGCAATTTATGACTCTGAGCTGCAGTCTTCTTAGCAAAATAATGTCCAAGTAAAACTTCCCGCAAATGTTGTTTTTTTCGTGAATTTTCGAAACTTTCCATGGTCCGGTAAAATACGTTGTCAACAATCAACACGAAATGTTTATACTGACATTGACAGCTTATGAATACAAACTTCAAATGGTATGTATGTCAAAGATGGACTACCATTGGTTTATCGGTGTTGCCATCTCTAAAAAAAGTCTCATTATTAAGTTGTAGACCAAATACATATGGCACATCTGTCCGCACGTGTATTCAAATATTTTCCCGGGGTCATATGTGCGTATTAAAAACAACCTCGGTCAATATCAAGACCTCTGTATCAGAAGAATAAAAAAAAAGTTGAATGGAAACTTTCGATGGGAAATTTTTTCTTGTACATACTGGGTATCTCCATATCTGTGACGAAAGACGATTTTTTTTTTCATTCTTCGTAAACGCCATGCCACGATTACCTCAATTTTGATAACCTTTTGATACTTACCAATACATAGACATGACCAATATGCTTGGTACCTACCAAGCCTGTAAGTTGTAACCACGATTTACATATTTCACTTGAAAATCGTCCACATGAAGTCGATTTTCCATAATTAACGGCTGGTGATGTATTGTTGTTGGGATTTTTTTATTGGAATTTGAAACAATATTAAACTTGTTGGTGCAGATACAGATACACTTCCTACATGCTGACATGACAGACATCAAACAAAAGTGGTTGAGAATATTTTCGAGAATTTATTCATCAGGCTTACGTATGAGTATACTTAGTAGTCACATCTCGAATACTTCTTATTTTTATTTATTAATACTAAAAGCCGATAACGCGCGTCTTAATGCTCGTATCTGCTATTTCACAACGTAGACCCAAGCCGAAAGATTGACTAATAATCTCTACGTGAATTGCGAAGGCGTCGAACGCCATTTACTCGTAGCTCAAGCAAAAAGTGGGTCTTTTTGGAGCCTCTAGCACCAGCCGAAGGGGCCTCGGGTCGGGAAGTTGACATTCAATACGCCAACTTGGGTTGCTAAGTGGCCACCCCAGACTTTCAGTCGCTATTCGTTTGTTCGTTTTGATGACAATAAATAAATATGTAATTAGTATAAATTTGCTATTGTGTGCATCTATAAATCTAGTGAGAGCCCGTATCTACACCACTATCGCTACTACACTGTAAAATGTCCAACGTGCACACTGTGCCATTTGAAACAACGAACGAGATAATCAATCGTTTTGGTTTCATTGGAGCAGCATAAAAGAAAAAGAAAAAAAAAACAAATAAAAAACATGACATTGGCACAGAAAATAGAAACAAAGCCAATAACTGCAATTATTGATTTCGATTTATCGAAAAGACAATAATTGCGTCGAGGGGGTCTTTGTTCGGATGATTGTTGGGGAAGCTGCTGTACTGCTGATCCAATTTTTGTCATACGTATGAAATCAAGTGAACAAAGGAACTTGTTGTATTTAATATTCTTATTAGTTGCATTTCTTTGTAACTAGAATAGAACAGAATAATGTACGGAACAGAATAAGCTAGTTAATGGGGAGTTTAGGGAAAAATCGAGTACATATTTCCTAAAGCGAGCATGAATGGAACCACGTCAAACACAATAGAAAAAAATCTCATTTCCACCGTTCTATGATATTTGATGGTTCGATGGAAGTTCGGTCGTGGTTATCCGCGGTCATGTGTGGCGACGTTTAGTTGTAAATTGTATGTCTTGGGTTAGTTACCCTTCAAACCTCAACTCTAATGTCAAGAAAAACTTAAATTTTAATGTCCTACCTAGACTTCCGGTAGAAGCAATCGCAGCGGCAGAGGCATTGGCTGTGTTTAGGGTAATCTGGATTTTCATCGCCAAAGATACACCAAAGTTCCAAAATAAGCTGTAGCCTCTCTTTATATTACCAGAATGTTCGTGGATTATATTACGTTTACACTATCCCCAGATTACTTCATCTGCGCCGGCTGACTTAATCTGCAACTGTCAAATACATACAATTTTAAACTCACCACACCCAGATTAAGCAGCAGATGAAGTAATCTGAGGATAGTGTAAAAGTAATATTAAGGACAAATCTCCATACTTTAAACATTTCAGCCTTATCTTTTCTACATGATGTCATCTGCCTTACCGAAACATGGCTGAACTCTTCGTTTAACAGTGGTGAGATCCTCGAGGGTTATAATATCTTTTGCTGTGATCGAAATTCTTCTTGGGAAATCGACCGGTGGTGGTGCCCTAATTGCCGTACGGAACCACATCGAATGTTCAATACTATCCACGACTGATAACCAACCATATGACTGTGTCACTGTCAAAATTGCCACTTCTTCTTCTTCATTTCTTTTAATTTCTTGTGTTTACATACGTTCCTTGTGGTTCCGTTATAGCTACCTATGAGAGTCTGTTTTTGCATCTGTCTGACATGGACATCTGCAATATCTTGTACCTTGAATCTTTCATAATCGTTTGCGGAGACTTTAACACTCCAAGCCTTGGCTGGCCTGACTCCCCGGGTCTTCCAGTTACAGCCTCGTCCCGTCAATTCTTTTATCTTTCACATCTTTCATGAACTACTGTAATCTTTTACAGTTTAATTTAGTTCACAACTTTATGGATCGTGTCCTTTACCTTATCCTTAGTAACCTACCTTTGTCCTCCCTCTCCACCTCTTGTGCTACCTTGGCCTATGTTCCGTGTGATCCATACCATCCTGCGCTATTGCATGAGCTCAACATCAACAGAAAGGGGAAGACTCTTTTATTGGCGGAATGTCAATGGTAGCCAATTAAAAAAAAACATGCTAGCCTTATGTTGTACATTCACGGACGGTTCAAATCCAGATTTTCCCTGGTCGAAGCCAAAATTTTCCTATCAAATCTATAGTGCGACTGGTGAAATTTCGGCTTTGACTAGGGAAAATTTGGATTTGGACCATCCGTGAATGTCCAGCTTTTGACTGTCTTGTTGCGGTAATTTTGAACTTTGAAATTAGCAGTAAAACTTGTTCCGATTCCACTGTTACTATGAGAGGTATTTAAAATAATGGGCCGATTTCAACTAAATTTAGGAATGTGGTTTGGCGGTAAATATTTTTGGCTAGATTGGCTAATATGAAATTTTGTAAAGGTACGAGCCATGCCCAGAAAGTAAGAATACTGTTGAGCTCTCGCAACGTGGGAATTTTTTTTTCAATAGATGGCAACACTGAGTGGTAGCGGGGATTTCCCTGAACACAACGAGCACCGGCGACCCTTGTTAGTACCAAAACTCGCCTCGTACTGTTCGTTTCTGTGAAATATCTCAATAAGAAATCCCGCCAAATGTGAGGTGCGCGCTGTCCTTAACGCGGAAGGAAAAACGACGACTGATATTTTTGCACGGATCGAAACTGTTTATGGCGAAGGTCTTTTGACCCGAACGAACCTATTTAAGTGGTGTCGTGATTTTAATGAAGGAAGAACGAATATTCATGACGAGCAAATAAGTGGAAGACCGTCAATTGTGACCGATGAGTTGGTGCAAAAAATCGAGGAAAATATTTGTGAAGATCACCAATTGACAGTGGATGAAATGTCTGCGATGTTTCCACAAATCTTTAGATCTCTCTTATAGCCCCCATATACGATCCAATCCGTCGTCAGATCGATCTGACGATATTTTGATCGTCAGATCGATTGCACAGTGTATGTAACTATCGTTGACGTTTTATCGATTTACGATCAAATTTTATCTGCCGATTTTTTGGTGCGATTTTAAAGCAATCCGTCGGTCTGACGATCGATTGGATGGTGTATGTGATTATCGCAATTAAATATTAAATTTTCAAATTACTCAACTATGAATTTGGAGGATTCTGATGATTTTAAATGGCTCTGCGATGGAAATATCAAATATGTAGCATACGAAAATGCCACACAAATCCAAATAGTTAACAAAAATTAATGCAGGTTGGATTGGGAGTGAATCATAACCTATTTTTTTAATTGTTATCCGTTATCGCATCGCACGAAAGTCGTACCGTGTATGTGCAGCGGAGATCGTCAGATATTTTGTGGCGATCCATCGTCAGATCGATCTGACGACGAATTGCATCGTATATGGGGGCTATTACAGGAGTCAATTACGGAAACGGTGGTAAAGAAAATCGTCCGCAAGATGAGTTCCAAAACAACTGACAGAGTAGCACGAATTGAATTGGGTCGCTAGCGAGTTCCTTGACCGATTTGAATTGGAAGGTGATGATTTTCTGGGCTCCATTGTGACTGGTAGTGAAAGTGAAACATAGGTGGCTCATTATACCCCTGAGATAAAAAGTTAGCCCTCAGAGTGGCGGTACACTGGTCCCCCTGCCGAAAAATTTAAAACCTCAATTTCGGGCAAAAAAATCATCCATCCATCCATACACAATAATGAATCCAATTTGGTGATACGACAACAGCCGAGCATCTATCAAATTGACAGATTCGCATCTTTGGTTGCAAACCATAGACTCAAACCGTTTGACATAAAACACGTGAACGCGACACGCGAACGTGAGCCAACATGCGCGCAGCCTAAAAACCATAAAATATTCCTGGATGTTGGTTTTTCGAAGAGTTTGTAAAGTTGATATGAAATATACCGTTATTTTAGAAATCAATTTTCAAAAATGTTATACACTATTTCCCCTCCCTACACTTATTTCAAAAATAGTCGCCTTGACTTCCTTATTCTATTCACCAGGAAGAACTTTTGACTTTTGCAAGTGGTCCTTTAATTCTTTTGCAGTGCGTAATTTCCACAGTGAAAATACAACCTAAACAAATTTTTATACCCTAGACTTTTATATTTATTTATTTCTAAACTGTATGATCGGCATTGCCTGCGATTCCGATTATTTTAACCTGAAAAGTTACTTGTATTATAGAACCGGTTTATTGCACCAGCTCTCAATCTAGCGCTAAGGGGACAATGTTTTCAGTGTAATGCGTGCACGTTGTTCTGTTCTGATTACAAAGAATCGCGGCTAATATTCTGCCATGGAATACAAACGGCTTCCCACAATCTATCGATCTATGTTTATGCTGAACATAGTGAAATCCAATCTGCATGTTCGAAGCGATGAGGATCGTAAAATTTGATTGAAAGGAAATCGGCAAATAAAATGTTTTTTTTTTTTTTGTTTTTGTTTGTTTTTTTTCTCCAAATATGTATGTATCATAACGATTTAACGTTTATCTAATATTTATTTTACATTAGATGGACGTAGAAGAGTAATACGCCGTCCATTATTCAACTATTGGGGGCGCATTTGTTCGGTCGGGACTCGCCTGCTCCTGGCAAAATATACTCCTACGTGTAGACGCGACGCGAGCTAAGAAGTGTAGGAAGTAAGAGACTTTGGTGTATTTGATGAGATAATTACGCGAGTTTGTCGTTCGGAAATCAAAATAGATTCATATTTGAAAGAAAATATAAAAAAAACGCAATAAAAGCAACAAAACAAACAAGTGTAGTGGTGACGAAACAATTCAACGAATAAGAAAAAATTTCATGGATATAAATTATCTGTGTTGGGTTGATGTCTATTAGTAAACATGTTTAACAAGTTAGTAAACATTTCGGCAGTTATTCGTCTCCTTTAATAAATACAAAACTTAATCTTTGACTTGATCGACGCGCACGCCCCACAATCAGTTATTTTCCCAGGAATACGGAGCAATAATAATAATAATAATATCAATTAATTTATTATAAAGACAGTTTATCGATTGATGTTTTGTACAACGGTTGAAGTGTTTAGTGAAATTTTTGTTGAAACCAACAACCAACCAAAAACTGACAAACAACATTCGGGAAGTATGTGTTAATAAACAACGGCATTTATTGTTAATTTTCCCGACAAGAGTTCAGTGAGTTCAAAAAAAAAGTTCCGATTGATGCTAAAGTGATCTTTTCCCCTTCTTGATTTTAATTTAATTTATAAAATACATATTCGCGCTTTTATGATAATACGGTACCTTTGCTGGAAGATACGAGAGTATTGACTTCGAGCCTGTGGCAACATTGGGCTGATAAAACCGAAAGGAGTATATAGATTTGAGTCAAGTAAGTACCTAAGTACATGAATTTGTACTCGAATACATAATTTTAGTACGTATAATAATGTGCTGTTGACATAATTTTATGGGAATTGCACCGTCAAGGAGATAGCGCGATTTTAAGGACGAAGGATTTTCATCGTACCTGTGATCACTCTTTGATCTCTAACTTGTGCTGTACTTAACGTAACATAATAATTCTGAGCTCGTTGGAAAGGACACAAATTGTTCTTTCTAATTGCTATCAACTGTGTCAACCAGTGTTATAGTTTTTAAGAAAAATTAATTTAAATGACACAAAAATAATAAAAAAATAGAAAAAAAAATAAAAAAAGTCCTGTTTTCTCCAAAAAGGACCTGATTAACCACCAAATTTTATCACATTTTCGGAAAGCCCATAATTTCTTCATAGGTCGAATTGTAAAGGAGCGGGGCTACCAGTTATCAAGCACGTTCCCTTAAAGTAAATCTGGTTTGACACCCGTCATTCGCCAAAGGAGTATGATTAATAATAGTGAGGACGAAATGAAAGAGTTGAAGTATGTTTGTTACGTTTCTTTATTGTATAACGTTTGGAACTGGTCATTTGAGATGTAGCGTATCCTAAAGTACTAAGAAAGAATGTTTTGCAAACGGAATGCCTACTACCGCACTCATCCTTCAAGAAATATGTAACACTATATTTTCGCCGTGAGTCAATTTTTTCAGATGTTTTCCTTTTTACTTCATATTTTTCAATATTGTGTAATAAAAAGCTTTTTCGATCTACAGCAGAAGCTTCCCAAAAAGGGGGAACCCAAGAACCTCCTCCGCCTCTCAACCAGGGCCGGACAGTGACAGAGGAGATGGAGTACGCTGTCCTCCTCATCCACGTCATCACAGCTCCCGCAGTAGTCATTGTGAGGAATGCGAAGCCTCCAGGCAAAGTCTCCTATAGGGCAGTGCCCCGTAATAGCCCCCACAACTCTGCCAATGTGATTCCGGTTTCATTTAATGATCCGGTTGACCGCTAGGAAAAGCATACAAACGTAAAACCGGTCTTTAAATGTTAGGACCGGACAGGTATACCTATGCGATTTCGTCGCTCGCGAGCTGTTATCGACTATGCGAGGTCTTGACATTGCTATAATTGCTTGCATTGCGATTGCCGCAACTGACAGCAGCTCTTCGCCGATTCTTGCCAAGGTCTTGCCCACAAGGCACCAAATCGCCAGTATACAGTCTCTGTGTTCAATTTTTTCAGAAACTGGAGTAGGTCCTTGGCAAGACTTGCATATCTGAGGCGGCAAATTTTATCGGTGGCTTATTTACGCTAAATGTAAAGTACAAGTGGTCTGAAAATTTGAAAAATTAAATGATGATGTATCATAGTAGGTTGTTAACTATCTAAAGCGGAAATTTATTCTACATACAAAACTCCAGTTTCACTACACAGCGCTTACGGAATATTTTCCGATTCTAGCGAAGATGATGTGAAATGCCCGAAGGTGTTGTTGAGGACCTCAGTGAAATGCAGTCTCCACCCTAGCAGTTGGCGTTTCATTCAACCGTAATAAATAGTGCCCTCTTCGATCATTCAGGAGGCAGCAGCATAGGATAGAGAGAGAGAAAAGGATTAAAATATGGTCGGCACGACTCTTGGATGCCTTGTGCCCGCTATGGTCGAATACCCGTTAATTAGGCATACGATCTTCTGATCAGATTTGCCCATTGATTAGGCATCTGATCAACTATTAGCTGATTGCACAATACATGAGAGCGCTCATTGAGCTCTTGAAAATCGCCAAAACCATGTGCATCTAAAATTTACATCAAAATATAATGCAGGTGGGCCATTGTAAATGTGTTTGTTGTTCTTTCACAGCTCAATTTAAAAATGGCCCGCAGGCAATGCGAGAGCTGCGGCAAGACCGGGCACTCAACAACAGGGTCGACGCAATGCGATAATTACGAACCGCGACAAAAGAAGGCCAAAAAAGTAAAGGTCTTTGGCGAATGCTCAAGCTGTCACAAAACGGACCACACCACAAGAAGGTCCGAAAAATGTGACAACCACCTCCCCCCGCAGAAGAAAAGGTTTGCACCAGATTCTGTGGGGAAATTGGAGGAAGCATGGACCTTGAAAGCAGGGTTTGCAAAGTTTTGCCTAGATGAGGCAATACGAAAGAAAATAGATGAAGATGTCGTCGAATGTAGCGACTTAGCTGTAGAGGCATCTCGGTACATACATTTCCATTACATGGAAATGTTAGATGTTGCTAGGCGCGCCACAACATCAGGGACGCCGCAGACTTCCAGTTGGCCCACCACACCAGTGACGCCAACGGAAATCTATGCATTTTTCCGCGATTTGTGTGGGGAAGGTTCAAACAAGAAAATGGCAAAAAAGAAAAATCGATTAAAGAAAAATGAAAACTATTTCAAAATACGGGCCGAGCAACGTGAATACGATTGTAGCGCCCGTTATTATCTATTGAAAGATATCGCGACGCAATACTTAACGAATTGGAAGAATTGCATAGTCGTGAACGCACGGCAGCGGCTCGCGAGGTTTGGGTATAACTTCGTGAGCGCCGATCTCCGCGCCGAAATTGCCGAAGCCAAAAGGGAAGGTCGTGACCACGAGCGGGAGGAAGAATATCTCATAACGACCATGCGGGATTGGCACATACGGCTGGAGACAGAACTATTTTCGAGGACGTACGATCCCATGTCGGAGGAAACTTACCGGTTGTTGATGCGCCTCCAATGTTTCGGAAAGGAACACGGAAGTTTCGGAAAGGAACACCTTTTCCGACACATTGAAAGCAATTGGTGGGAATTGATACCGATAATGTTTCGTATCGGAAAAGAATCTGTCTCTCCAGACGGAAGGAGATTAAAATCGTTCTCGATCATACCGGTATATAAGTGGGGAAGGAAACACGTTCGCTACACCAGCTCCGCACTTTTTCAGCTGTTAAAGTCATTAAAACTGGTAGATGGCAATGAAGAGAAATTCAGCGCAAATAGTCCGGAATATTGGTGGAAGTATTTCAACCTGCGAAGCCTTAAGCAATGTGGCACGTTGAATACTGACAACAATGAAATCCGTGGACGCACAACGTTCGGATTCTCTTTTTCCACCAATGGTGTAGACGTGTCTCTTTTGATGAATCGGTACTCCGATCATCCCCCACAGTATACCGAAATGCCATCAACATCGAAGGGACCGAGAACGAAACCGCCCGCTTTAGAACCCGCGACTTCCGGCACTTTGAAGGTTAGCGCTTACCAACAGATAATCGGTATCGACCCCGGCGTGGTAAACTTCATCGGCGCGTGCAGTTTTCACGCCGAGAAAGGGCACAAGAAATTTCTGTTGAAGGGCGCAACATTCAAAGAAGGAATGTGCGGGGAGAGAGCTAGGCGGCGAAAACGGCAGAAAATAATTGGTTGGTTCGAGAAAAAGTTGCTGCACAAACGACAGAGGAGGGAGGCGCTGGCGCCTGAGCAGGAGGTGGCGGAGCCAGCCTCACCTAAGTGTTCCAGCGATTATTTGACATTCGCAAGCGAACAACAAGCGCTCCTCGAAGAATGCCAAAGGAGGTATGGACGGAGGACTGTGACGCGGTTGAAGTGGGACGCCTACATACAACGAAGGCGAGCGATGGACATAGTTGTTGGAAGACTTTTGCGTGATGGTGGGACCAAAAACCTCGTCTGCTTGGGCGATGGTTCCCTGCAGCATGGCGTCTCTTACGGCCGCCGTAAGAAAGCGAGTTTCAAAGCAATAGAAGCTGCCTTCAGACGCCATTGGAGTAACCCGAAAGTGGTGAACGTTGACGAATATCGGACGTCAGTGACGTGCAGTCAATGCCTCCGGTGGAATATGAAGAAACCGCCAAAGAACGAAGTGAGAACGTTATACGGCGGCAGGCGAGAACGGATCAGCCAGCACAGATTTCTAATGTGTGAAAAGTGCAGAAATGAAGGAAATGTGTGCTGGAACCGTGACGTCAATGCCGCCAGAAATATAGTTTTTGCGGCGTTCGGCATCCGCGACTACCGGGGTGGAAATGACACGGCGAATGAAGTAGAACGGCTGTCCCTAATGAATTTTTTACATGATTCTTTGGGACCACAAATGCCAAAGGTTAGCAGGAATCCCGATGCACAAAAGGATATAATGTCGACAATAAATGAAAAACGGTATTTAGGTCTTTGTGCATTGGGAACGAATTAGGATTAGACAGTTGTGGAATTGTCCTCCATTTGCTTTCCCTTCCAGTTAAATTCGAAGAAGCAATTATCAATTTTCGGATATGAAAATGGTCCCCTGACGATCGGAATACTCTTCATATGCGAAAATTGACAGTTGTCTGTGCAAATTCCAGCGGAGGAGCAAGCAATTGGAGTAGAATTCGAGAAACGTCAAATCTTGATTCGTTCGCAGGAACGCAGCCATTGATGCTGGGGAATTCGTGTCAAATCAATGATAGCCGTCATGTCAATTGATAACTGGTAGTAGCGGTGTGGCGGTATACAGTGGCCACAGCTTATTTTAAGCAGTACGTAAAAAAATATGTAACTCACTATAAAAACTAAAGTAGAGGAGATTTCAACGTTATTTAAAGGCAGGTTCTAATGCTTAAGCTGATAGCTGACTCGATCTTCTTTTAAGTAACGTTCATATCCTCTCTACTTGAGTTTGTATAGGCAGATGAAGATTTTCTTACGTACTGGACGAAATAAGCTGTGAGCAACTGGAGCAGTTCACGATCTAGCATAAGCACGGCCGAACCGTTCGTGAGCAATGCAGTGGAGTAGCGTGCAACCAACAGAACACCACCAATTGGTCGCACGCAACGAACACACATTGGTTACGGGTGGTTCGGTCGTGGTTGTGCTCGGTCGTGTATGGCGGTCGTTAGCAACTTAACCATGACTCAGCTACTGAAGCTCAACACGGACCCGACAGGCGTTTAGGTAGTGAGCATGCATCGAAGCACATGTAAATTTATAGAAAAAGGATCTCATCATTTCCACTGTTCCATTCGTTTTGACGTGGTCAGATGCATGCTCGCGGCCGAAACGGATGTCGTGTGCGGCGAACTGATAGTTGAGCCATGGAACTCGAACACCGAGAGGTTTCAACTTAGCAGAAGCTATTTGCCCATATTTCGCGATACGGCTCCGTGTAATGGTCGCCACACACGATCGCGCACAACCAAGGCCGAACATCCACCCAACCAGCAATTGCATGGAGCAATTGGGTGTTTTTTCACCTCGGGAGTTTTATGAAATTGATGATTGATGGAAGTGCGGTAGTGGTTGTGCGCAATCGTTTGTGGCGATCCAATGTACTATGCAGTTCTTCTATACCGTAAAGTGTTGCCCCGACTTGATTGTACTTTTTCCACGCAAATCGCGCTAAAATAGCAACATTTAACATGAAGTGGGAATGGATGTACATAGACGCATCGATAGATGTAGATACATTCTATGCCATCTGCATTTATTTTCATGATTGTCTCATTTGGACACAATTTGCAAACCGCGTTTGTCCATGTTTTCATAAGTTTCTCCATTGAATCCCGGGGGAAGTGGTTTTCATATTTTAGGCTTTCGTGCATGTCCGTTTTGATGTTGGACAGCGAGTCGACCTTGTAAGTAAAAATATGAAGTACACAAATAGGTAACGATGTTTAACCTTCCCGAATTTTTAATTTATAAAAACCAGGATTGACAGCGCTGCAAGCTTGACAGTAGAAGGCGGCTCGGGTGGAAAAAGTCGTAGTTGTCGCGCCCGTGGCCCTGGAGAACACGTAGGTATGCTATTGTTATTTGTTAACGCTAAGGCAAAATGAAAGAATTCATAGAAAAATCCGGAAATTCATTTTCATTTCTCTCATTTCATTCATTCAGGTTATTTGGATTATTAAATATTTTGGCAATACAATCCTTAGGGATTAGCCATCGATCCTGGCTAGGAGCCCCACCTGTGGACTTCTGTATACAGCGTTCCTGATCTGGATCACCGGTGCACCATAAAATGACATGCTACCCAAGAAAAAAAAATTCAAGGTATAATATAATTTCTTTATTTTATTCAAATTTGTCGATTTACAACGATTTCTCCTGTCGAAGGAGAACTTTTCCGACCGTTCCGCGCTTGCTAAAAAACTGTCAAAAATACTTTTTTTTCTCTTCTCTAGAAAGTCCCTCTTAGCTACATTATTGTATTCACATCTACTTGAGAGGTTAAAGCTACGTTTACAATTCAAATTCTTGCAAGTCAGCGGTTTACATTATACTACAAAGGGTAGGTGTGCTTTTTTTGACATTCCTGAATGGATATTTCTACACGTTTATCTTTTCCACATTGCAGCAGAACGTCGTGACACTACCGCGGCCAACGAGTCGGACACCACCGCATGCTGGCCTCACAAGCTTAGAAGTTAATCTGGGGTGGACAACGTCAGAGCTGCGACGGACACCAAGTCACGGCGTTCCAAGCCAAACGCGGGTTGTATTCTCGGACATTGCACACCCCCGTCCGGGTTAAAATCGGCCTGCGGCGAACAGGATACCTTGTTTTGGCTTCCTTGGAGCGAGAAGAAGTCGAATAACTTCCTTTTGCTCTGCGGCGAGAACAAGTTATTCAAATCGCGTCCTTCGGATGCATCTATTATTGGTGATGCATCTAATAGGAATAGTGCGTAGTTTTGGTTAGTGGAAAAGGGCTGAGGTGGCATGAATGGGCATGAATGGTTGAATTGGGAATAAGAGGCGCAATAAATCTGGATTTCCTTCCAATATTGAGGTAGCTGACTGATTACGAATCAACAACCTTCAGCGATTAATGCGGGAATGATTATGGTTTTCTTTGATAAACGCCTACGAAATATTACTCACTTCCTGTCATATCAATTGCATATAGTGCTGACTTGAGACATTACGAAGATAGAGGCTCGCTCTAGGGGCACATAAAAATTATGAAATTTGCTGATCAGGGTTTGACAAATCTTTTTATTGTTGCTAATAAACAGAAATTAAACTGGAGTAAAATATCTGGGAATTAGATCTAACGATCCAGAGCTCGAACCCAGCCCGGACCTACCATATGCACATATTAAAGTGACAGAGTCGCATATTTGCTGGAAAAGCGAAAATTAAAGCCGTTTTCACCTTTAAAGCCCCCAAAATACAAGCAGTTAAACTTTCTTGGCGACCTTATCACTGACCAACTTAGAAGTCTGGACCTCATATCGAAAGTACGTCGGAGAGTGACTTAGCTAAAATTTGTTTCATGGGGTCACATTCGATACCGGAAATGTTGGCTAGGGGGGCCCAACAGGGGATTTTTTGCGTTCAAGAACACAAGCGAATGCAATTCAATGGAAGAGGGGGGGGGGGGGGGGAATTAATCTTAACAATTCAAATAAGTGTAGTCCCACTTGGAACAAACCAGAGCGACGGCATGATAAGCGCCATACATGTTGTATGGCTGTCGATGGCCGTCGCCTAAAAAACTTGTTCGCGTAGTGACTTTCCGCTCTGCTCTAAAGGAGCTAAACGAATTTTTCAACATCACTTTGTGCTGGATACCAGGGCATAGTGGCTTCAGCAGTAACTGCCGGGTGGACGAGCTGGCTCGGGTGGGTACCACCAATGTGGATATAGGGGGCTTTCGCCCTGTCAAAATACCGATTGCAGCTTGTAAGAAGCTGATCAAGATAAACGCACTAAACCGTGTTAATATCGAATGGCTAAATGGAACTACATGCAATCCTAGTCGCTCCTCAGGGCTGCAGATGCTGGAGAGAATGCATCTAAGGAAGGTTGTGGGAATCATTCCAGGACATTGCTTGATAGGTGAGCATATGCCAGGCGTCTTCCGCTTCCGTATAATGATCATTGCACAAGCTGTGGACACGAGGAGAAGGAGGCGACAGTAGCTCACTTCCTGTGCACCTGCCCTGCTCTGGCCGGTAGAAGAAAGGATACTCTAGGTTCCCTTTACTTTCTTGACCTGGATGACATGAAACACGTAAGTGCTGGTCATCTACATCGCTTTATTGATAGCTCCCGGTGGTTTGACGACTAGGCTCATATGGCGTTGAGGTATGACAACGGGCCCATTGGTGGTCTATGTGTGCTGTGTTCTATTCAGCAGCTTTGTTAACCTAACCTAATCTCGGCCAAAACTTCATCCGCCAGTTTCTTGCGACATCCACTTCGCTTTCATTCCATCAACTTACAATGAGCAATGATTGTCTCGAATATCTTTATTTGCGAAATAAATTAGTTGATATTATGAATCCATTCCTTTACTACTCAATTGCCGTAACCCCTTGTGGGGCATAGCGTGTCAACTGTTCCATGTGGACCAGTTGACGTTTCGTTGCCATAAACTGGTTTCGGAGAATGCAGTTGCCAGCATGCACCTCCTGCACATCTATGGCCACGAACGTCGTCGTGGACGGGATTCGAACCCGAAACGCCGGTAGTCAAACATGAGACTGATGCCTCAACACACTGCGCTACTGGTCGCCCTTTAGACAATTTCGTTGCTGTGTCAGTTTAACTTGGAAATTTGTTTATTTCATTTGGAAAGTTACTTGTTTGATTTGGAAATTAAGTTATTCGACTCGGAAATTATATATTTGATTCGGAAATTTATTTATTTGACCGGAAACTTGTTTATTTCATCCGGATATTTATATATTCGATTCGAAAAATTATCTATTAGATCTGGAAATTTATCTGTTTGATCCGGAAAGTTATATATTTGATCCGGAAAATGATCTCTTTGTTCCGGAAATTTATCTATTTGTTTCGGAGTTTTGCGCATTTGACCTGGAAATGCTATATACACATATTCCTTATCTGTACAACCTTCATCTATAAATCCTCTTGTAAGTCGCTATCACATTTCACAACAAATACCTATACATTTGACCACCTTCGCACTAAAATCACTACATTATTATGACATCTCATCTAAATATATAGGATGTGCATACGGGAACATTTTTGTTCTTCCAAAGTTAGGAAATGGTTCAAGATTGTGGACATGCTTATGTTTTTTGACAACACATGTATATGAACCCCCTTCCCGGGAACGTATCATGTAATTCGAGTCGAATTCGAATTTCTGATCGGAGAGTCAAAAAACAAGTTATAAAAAAAAAAAAATTGAGCGGAAAGGTCAGAAAAAGGATAAAAGGCGGTTACAAATTTTTATCCTTTTTTAGACCCTTCAGCTCAATATTTATAGACGTAACTTCCTTTTTCGGCTCACTACAAATTCAGGCTTAGAGGAATTTTTCGTATTTAAAAGCCCAGAAGCCTCTCAGAACCAAAAAAAACTTTATGTTGGCCTCTTGCCTGTAAATGTATTCGCATCATCGCTCTTTTACTACTTTAACATCGTCTTTTATCATCAAGTTTATGTTAAACATTTTTTTTGGCATACAAAATCTGAAAACAGTACGGTCAGATAAATGTTAGCATAAAATATTTACGAGTCGTCTCTTTAATGACGCAAAACATCCACACACAACTGCCTTCGTAATGATTAGATGGTGGCACAGACCGATTGTGAAGCGGCAGTTCGACCTATAATTTTTTGCCGAAGCCCCAAATCAAATAAAATATATTGGTACGCTAATCAAAATATCATCCCCGTGCCAAAAATTGCAACTGACGGCGCGGCGGTTCGACAATGATTTGACTCTAGTACGCGTTCTACCGAAATCAAAAGCGACCAGAAATTATGGCCACTAATTGGAATTCATTGAATGGATAAAAAGGCCGCCGGAGGCATACAATTTGGTGCTGAACCGGCATGTCCACCTGGATTGGATAGTACCGAAAACTCTTTTTTTATGTTCTCTGATTGCTTGCGTTTACTATTAACACGCTCTGCCAATGCTAACTATCGCAATCATCATCGGTGGCGACGGAAAGCCGGCAGCAGAAGCGGTACCATCGCATAAGAAGAAGTTAATCCACGAATCGGCGTCTTTCAGCCTAAATCTGACGATTAATGATTTGGACCCCCAATAAAAAAGAACAGAAAGTGCAATTAATGGATAATCAACCTGCTGATGTTGATATACTGCGAAAGAATAGAACAAAACTATACAACGTGGGGCGGTGGTTCCTAGGGTAGGTTTCGCTGGTGGTAAATAGATGATTTTCAGTAAAAAAATACACGGATGAAGTTACGGGGAGGCGTACAAAAACAAGGCACGTGCGCTAATCAATTTAATTTTTTTTTTATGAAAAATGGAACCGGCTGCAAGCCTACATGAAATTAATAAAAATCTGCGCAAAGTGCTTGGGGGTGAAAAAAGATCAAAATTTAGGCAATTCGTTTTTGTTTTTACACGAGCAGTACACGTGAGATTTGTAGAAAATAAATTTTTGCATATGGAAAAACCTGTGGCTATGACGTCAAATATTAACACCTCTTAAGCTATTGATGGGCTGTTTAGTATTAAAATATAATAATAAAAATTGCCTAAGGGTTGCCCCGGTCAACTTTCAATACTATTAGAGAACAGGATTTTCGCTAAAGTTGATTGTTCGAAAACAAGGCCATAATTTTTTGTTTCCCCACTTAACTTCAGGAAGCATCGTATTAGGCATGAGTCCCTTTGTCCCAACTAATTTGAAATTTTGCAAAGTAAAGTAAAAGGCAGTAGTCCGGTTGACGCAACGGTTAGCAGGTTCGCCTTCCACGGTTCGATTTCTACTGAATGCGGTAGTTTTCGATAAAAAAGAAAATTTACGGGTCGGACTATGAACCCACTCAGCTGTTAAATGAGTACCCATTTATGGGGTAAATAACTCGGTTGAGCGTGTTGCTGATCACACACCTGTGCACAAGACATACCGTCACGATCTATGAGATGATGCTAACTCATTTCGAGGCCATGGTTCAGAATTGGACTGTTGCACCAGTTTTTTTTTAAGTGAAAGACGCTTGAAATAAGATCGAACCATAATTTAATTAGACTAATCGTAATTTAAAATGGAAATCATTTGAGTCTTTGGACAGCTCATCCCAAATGCCTAAAATTAACGCGAATTTGCATTTTACAGAACATTTTATCAATACATGTCACTAAGTAATGTGTTCAAATAAATTTTCCTAATTTCGATTTTAATTCAGATTCAAATTCCAATGACCCGATGTGTGAAATAATAAGTAGCCGTTCAAATTATACACCCAATTCGTACAATTACAAAACAACCTATTTGATCTGATATTCATCAACAAATTAGTTTATCTAATCACGGCCTATTGCTGGCTGACATGCTAGTGTCTTTTTGATATGATAATGACATCGTCGAGTATATCGGCGCTAATTGGACGTTTATTCGAAAACGTCAATAAATTAGAATATTGATAATTCACATGACCGAAATTGTATGAAGTAGAATTAATTATTAGAATGCGATCAGATCTGATTTGAAAGCAATAGATATCGTTCTTCATACCAATGTTTATGGTACTGCATATCGGTATAATGAAAGGTGCCCAAATTATTTTGTAGTCCTATACACATTTTATTAATTTGTGAATAGCCGATTTTCGCACCTGCCGGTGAATTTTCAGACGGAAAGACTTAAGATTTCGAGAATAATAAAATACAAATAATGGAATTTAGGATCTATCGGAAGACATTCAGCTATTTATGATACAGTTGTTTTTTGACCAACTTTGTTACATCAGAATGCAAAATTCGTATTAATACTTAATACGAATTTTGTATTTCTCGACAAAACAAGGTCAGTTCATAGTTATCAGCTGAATCTTTATTAGCAGCGACAGATAGATTTACCTGGGTTGTAATGACCTTTATTATGTTTGGAAATTTATCAACTATTGTGGTCAAAAAAGAACAAAAGTCCATGCCTATCTTAAACACTAAATTTGGAACGTCAATGGCCGTGTTTCAGTGATCCTAATTTTGATCCAGTAAATGACAGTAACAGAGTATATCTCTGTGTGTGTGAATCTGTAAGTGTGAGAGAGGGAGTGTGTCAGCAGCTGATAGCAAAATTAAAGTTTAATCCAGGCCCGTATTAAACGTATCGTATTCTTCCTCTCAAATGTATGGTAGTCTACGCTAAAATTGATACGGGACAGGAATAAATTTAATTCGTGAAATCAGCTGATTGATATATCAAAAAACGGCCAAGAATTTCTTGGAATGGTAATGACAAATTAACCGTGGATGTTTTCAGACAGATTTCAGCAAAATTTTTTAGCAAAATATTTGCGTTAAGTGCGGTAAATTTGGCTGTTGCGATTGAGTGCGAAATTATCGAGAAATGTTGAGTGAAATTTGGTCGGACCCAATTTACAACACTTTTGATCGCATAATGTATGGCGGCTATTAATAATAAGTCAGTGATAATTTACAGTAGAAAATAAAAATAGTCAAACAATTATCGAAGAAGCCTGAAAATGTGTACATATCCCTCCCTCCATAAAAAGCTATCTACGCCCCTGCCTTGAGTTGCCTTCAGTGCCTCCCATTAATTTGAATCCTTCCTTCTTGATTTTTTGGTACACTTAAGCTTTTGGAAGCGGAAAATCCCGAAAAAATGGATTGCTTAAAGTAGTGATTTACGGAAAACAGTTAGAATTTGCGAAATCCCCACTAAGTATGCAATGTTGCTATTTCTTAAGCTATTTTTGGTAATATTCAAAGATTAGGTCAATTTCGCCATCAATTCTCTACGAAAAAAAAAACAACTGACAATTTACTATGATTTATTCAACTTATGTAGTTGTCTCTCAATGAATGCAAGGAAACCGATCACGTTTTCCAAAACACTTGACTGAGAAATCCCTGTCATACCTATTTCAAAATTCCATCCAGTAGCCCCACACCGGATGTCCGCTTATCCTGCGCCAGGAAACATTTATTAACAACAATTTATGCCCCACATTGATATGCCGAGATATCTTCACAAAATCATTTCCCATACACGGCAGGAACCTTTCACCCTGGTCCGGCCGACCATTGCAAAGTCACATTGTCACGTATCGGAGAAGGGCTAATTTTCGGCATATCTTCAAAGTCCAAACCAAGTGACATTTTACGATCATTTCAATTGAACGTGAGCTTCATGCAAGCGACCATTTTCACCAATTAACCGTCACGTGCGATGTTTTATTCAAATTCCGTGTCCAAGTCCTTAATTACACAGGTGCCCTATCTGACATACGCGTTGCTGATTTCAACGACCGAAAAGTACGTAGAGCTCAAAGCCGAGCTTTGGTGCACTTGCCTGCATATTAGGTGCGGTATATAGGCCTCTTTCAGCATATACCGAATTATCTACAGAGTCACCTCATTGTCATTTGATTGAAATTGTAGGCATGTGCCGGGGTCCCATGTGTGTACGTGAAATCTTCTAAACATGCCAGACAGTATGTCGCCGCCAACGACTATGTACTTGTACAAACGGGGCGATATATCTTTGTATCTTTGCTTGGGTTATGTTAGAGGATTTCGGAGGGATTTTTTTTTATGAAATTCGAATCCATCCGCAGACCAAGCACGTTCGAGTCTCACATGTCGATATATACGAGTATGTATTTATAATATGACTCTTCGGGCTCTTTGGGATTGTGCTATGGTCGTGGTAGACTCTATATATGTACATATGTAAACCTGTGAGTCTTGAAAGCCGAAGAATAAAAGGAGTAAATAGTTGCAAGCAAGCTGGCGTAGGTACATAAAAACGGGCAAGTGAAGCTGCAAAAAATAACGCCTCGTTTCCAATGAAATTCTTAGAACGCATTCAACAGATTGTTTGGCTTTCGTAGGCTTCTAATGGCCAAATTGTTATGGAACTCACTTTGGTGGGGCTGGTATTCTTCTCCATATGGCAGAGGGACGCGAATGGCGTTGGCATTCTGTGTGGTGGGCATAGACATAGAGTGGCAGTAATTGGAAGCGTTACGAGCTCTCGTTCACATCTATGAAAGTGAATATGTATGTGAACCCTACTCTCCTCAAATTGGATATATGTACATAGTCCCTATCTGTGGCAACCAAGAGCTTGTACTCGGAAAGTATGACGAGCAGTGATTTGAAACCTTTCAATTTTACTATGATCCCCGTACATAAATGCAAGCCCCAAAGCCTGTAACCCTGAGGATCAGACGACCTGAAAGTATGGAGTCCTTCCCTAACTCACGATCTTGAACCTCATAACAACAGCTTCTACCCTGATGTGATCCCATTTTTTATTGACTTTTAAATCACTACAAAGCCGTCAAGCCAGCTTCATAACAGGCAATATTGCCTTGGAGTTTTTAAATCAAATTATTCATGAGGTCGACTCTCGACTCAACTTGGAACTTGGATACCAGTGTCCATACGGACGGCCATAGGGAAAATATGTGGCGATTAGCGGATGCCCACCGCCGCCGCACGTTCACATAAAATCGTCAGCATTTACTCGACTACGTTTTACGCCCCCCCCCCCCATCATCCAGCCTAAGTTCCCATCCATCCATCTATCGACATTTAGAATGCAACAACAACAGATAACCAACGTAGTATGGTGAAAAGTATCTATGTACAAATATGGGGTTTTGAAAAGCGCGGCTGGATGCCATACCATAGTCAGTTGCGCGGTGACTTTCATGAAAAATGACCCTAGACCTGTTTGATGACAGTAAATATGTATATAGACAAAAAAAAGGTACTCAAAAGTGATAGTCAAGCAACAGGAGTTCAATTAGATTTTTATCGATAGGCAACTAACGACGAGTGTCAGCTTCAGGGTGGTAGTTAGACGAATCAACTACAGGGTGGAATTGTGGTCTGGGTAGATATATGTATGTATTGGTGGTAAGTTTCAACATTTTTTCAGTTTAACTTTAGGAGAATAATATGGACAATGTACATACTATCTGCACAACTCCTTTGGTTAGATCATCCAGTGTGGAGCTCCGAAATACCCTATACTGCCCTCTTTATTTATGGAAAAGCTAATCGGCAACCCATTTACATACATATAACCGGCACAGATCGCATTTGGCAACCAATGTGGGGTCAGTGCGATTTTACCCAGCTCATGAAACCGTAGCCATTTTAGACTTTAACTTAAGTTTACGGTTGAAAATGTGGAAAAATTATTGAAAAGGCTCGAGAACGTTCGGCGCCCAATGCGGGGTCATTGTGATCCAGTCAATGGAGCCGAAATGGACTATAGAATAGGCTTGCGGTGTCGTAAGCTGTAATGCACAAACCGAACAACCTTTTAGACCTAACCTTAGAGCTTCGTTATGTTTAATTAGCGACGGGCCCTACATAATGACACCCTGTTCAAACGAAACACAGTCTGCACACGGTAGAGCCGCGCTTGCATACGAGCATAAATTTAAATTCGGAGCAGCAGGCTGATGTGCCATCAGATTCCCTTGCAACGAAAGCTTCTTATTCACGGCTAAAACGTGCAATAGAGTAGAATGCGTTAATGCTAAATGTTTTCCTCCATCTAAGACTATTTAATGGTTCACGGTTAGCTGAAAAACTGACGAGACTACTGATGCGGGCATGGCAGGCCCAGGGTAGAGAGACTCAATGTTTATGAGATGTTTCCGACGGGCTGAGGCAAATCAGCCGAATGAACGAATTTTACGGGGTGGGTTTTCACGGCAGCCATTGACCTCCTCCATTATCGTGTAAAAGAGATAGCACGTCTTTCTAATTTGCAACAGAACACAAAATAAAGGTATTCTCAAAAATACCACAAACAATACAAAAACATTTGCCCTCCGAGCATCCATTTAGTCAATAGGTCCCACGGTGGGCGCCATTGTGTGTAATGTAAAAGCCTTCACAACGAAGGGTTCTACAGGGACGCAGCCGATAGTTGCCAAAGGGAACGGCGATCTTAGAAGAAATGGCTCCATAATGAGGCGGGCGTCCGCTCGTTGCTAGTTTCAAAAGATGTAGGTCATCTACCAACGTGCCTGATGGCAGACAAAATAAATAAAGTACAGAAACTGGACCCCACCGGCGAAGAAAAAGTGACAAATTGGATAGTAAGCCATTGATTGGACCCAACCAACGTGACCCCATCGCCGTCAATCTATATCGGAGTTTCCCAAATTAATGTAGTGGATACCGAAGTGGATGAGGATTGGCCGTGCAGACTGGAGCACATCAACCATAGGTGATGTGCGCTGGCGGACCAGCCCAACAGTGACGTAGATAGCTTTCAGCGGAGGGAGGGGATACGACGTCTATATTATTTTTTTCGTATGTGCTTGGGACAGGACTCGAGCCAACTCCTTTTGAGTGGCTTTTTCCAAAATTTTCCATCCATTTTCTACTGTAAAGTTTCACTGATTAGAATGGAAAAGAAAAACTTAAGTCTTAAAGGCAGCTTATGGTAAGGCCCTAAAAGATTTTGCTTTTTTTTTCTTGTGTGACTAAAGGAACCGCGCGGCTAGTTGATCGCACATTTCGTGTTATTTAACAAGGTCAAATCACATTGCCACCAAATTGGGCGCAGACTATTACCGGCTATTTACCGTTGTAAATTTTTCCCTTTTATGCTGGATTGGTTAAAGAATTGATTCTTTCCAACGCTCCCCATGTATGTATATGTCACCGAACGCTTACTGTCAAAAATCAGTATTTGTAAACTTCTAGTTTTCTCGCAAAGTTTATCTTTATAATATTTATGTATAATAACAACAATCTTCTTTTATGACAGATGCGGATGGGTCATATGTAGATACATTTTTCATTTTATTGGTACTTGACCACAAATGAAGAGTACAGAGCTAATGGTGGACTTTATGAAGTACAGACGTTTCTAATATGCATTTTCAAAGACTACGTTAAAAGATTAGAAGCGGCTTCCTATTAGTTGAATTGGACACGTCGATAATTAAGGCCGGCACTGCCAAGGTAGTAAATTCGAAATAATTATTCACAAGCGCAGTCCAACGGACTTGCAAAGCATGTGCGCAGTCGATCATGACTTATTTTATACTTTTCTTTAGTATTTATATTTCTGCGAATCTATTTTTTTTTTTTTGAGATAGTTAAGTTATGAGTTCGTTTAATTTTTACATAAGAACTCACTAGGTGGCGGGGCGATTCACCCCCCCCCCCCCCAATCCCCCTCCTTATCTACGCCACTGGAGCCCAATGACCCATGATTCTCCCCCTTTCAAACAGCTTGAAAGTATGTACTACATCGAATGAATGGCAATGGACTCATTGATTTAGGTCTTTCATCGGCTCCTGTCGCTTCTTGTGTATGTCGTAGACTGCCTTTCAATCATACTCTAACCGTTGTGTACTTTCTTTGAAATTGGTCCACATCAGGAGAAGCTCCTATGATTGATTGATGTTAGAAGATCCCTTTATCCCTTGGAGCAATGTTTGCTGAAAGGTGAGCTGATAACAATAGAAGTACCTAGCGATTTTCCCAGCAATTCACTACCTTCCCTTATTTGATTGCTCCTGTCCTGTCGGCGTCACCCAAAACTTACTCGATCTATCAGATCTTTTATCTGTACCAGTACCGTCTAAAGCTGTTTTGAGTACTCGATGTACGTTCATGTGTTCCATATTCCCAACCTAGTCGCTCCATGATTTGCCGGAATTATCCTGGTGACTTTTAGGCTGCGCGCATGTTGGCTCACGTTCGCGTGTCGCGTTCACGTGTTTGCTGTCAAACGGTTTGGGTCTATGGTTTGCAACCAAAGATGCGAATCTGTCAAATTGACAAATGCTCGGCTGTTGTCGTATCACCAAACTGAGTTCATTATTGTGCTTTAAACCGGATAATTAGGTAAGAATTGAGTGGCGAAACAAACGACTGGAGAGTAGTAGGATGTGCATAAGTACATATTTCATACTAAATTATTGGCGTTAACGCACAATAATGAATTCAATTTGGTAATACGACAACAGCCGAGCATTTGCCAAATTGACAGACTCGTGTCTTTGGTTGAAAACCATAGACTCACACCGTTTGACATAAAACACGTGAACGCGACACACGAACGTGTGCCAACTTGCGCGCAGCCTAAGTATGTAGTCCTCATAAACCCAAATAGATCAAGTTGATTTATAAAGACGAGCAAAAGTTGTATTCCCCACTCGGGTACTACTTAATCCATCACAATCACTAATCCTCATTAAATTAAATAGTTGATTTATTATTCTTATTCACCCCAAATTTAGTCAATCTGTCACCCACCCTGTACAACAAGCCATATTGCATTATCACGTGAATCGCACACTATACAACGAGCCCTTCATTTATATTTGATTAGACACCATGGCAAGCTCAGCTACTATCGTTCTTCATGTACTCGTATGCAGCAGATATTTTCCGTGGCTCCACCATGTCTGGCATGTTTGTTTCAGATGCATGGATGCATCTACTGGTACACACATGGCTTCTTAGTTGTTATTTTTTTCCATGGACTTATGGTTGGTTGTTGTTGTTACCATGTTGATTCCACTATATGTAGTCACTTTTGTGTAATCGCGACCGGGAAACTCTTCTACTGAATAACGTTCGATTTTCAAACGACTTTGTTTAGATAATCCGTGTTTAAATAGCAGCCGTTCGATCATGGGTGGATGGGATACAACACACAGATATTTACACAAATATCCATCACGGGGTTCCCCTCATCTAGATTCAATTGTTTACTGAAAACCTCCGGTAAATTCTGGATATAAACGCAGTGGGACGTCAATGGAGGGAAAATTCCCTTTTGAAATAAGTTGGCAGTGACAAAAGTATGAGAAAAAGATAAGATTCGTGGTTTGGTTGCTAGTTGCACGTATTAGGGCACTTAAGATATTTTCCACGTTATACCAACCAGCCGCGTTAGACGATGCTTTAGACCAACTATCAAATCAACCATTAGATCGCGCATTTGACCACCTATCAGACAAGATATTAGACCACCTATTAGACCAAATTTCCAGTCATTAGACCACACATTAGATCGTGCATTAGAGACTAAGGCCCTTAGGTCTGACGAAAGGAAGATAGACATACCTCAAACTCATTTCCAGAGTCGAAATTTTCTGTAGGTATGTACTTAATAAGTCTCTTAATTTCAATCTAAACCAATTTTTCCTTTTTTTTTTTTTTTTGCTTCACTAAGCCATCAGATAGGTAGATTAGGTCATGCTTACAATAGCACGAATTAATCAGCAAGTCAGTCAGAGCTTAGCTCTGTGAAGTTGGCACCGTCACACTCGAGTTTTTAAATTTACATTGTGCAGTTTGTTTGCCCATCGTAGCACCACATTTGCTCAGGAAAAATTTTCGTTTGCCCATCCTTGCAAAGAACGTTATTAACAAAATCTTTTTTTTTTCAAACTGAAGTAAACCAGGATTTTTTTTTCAAAATTGGGAATCATTTATGCTATTTCGTTTGCCCAGGATTGTCTACCCAAAATTTTCGTTCGTCCAGCCCTCCAATTTTTTTTATTCAAAAAATAAAATTTTGGTCCCACGTTGGACGCCATATTGTACACCCTCACAACGATATTTTTTAATTTAAATTGCGTAGTCCGTTTGCCGAGGAATAATTTTCGTTTGCTCACCCTTACAAAAAAAGTTATTGACAGAACAATTTTTTTTCAAACTTAAAAAAACATTTTTTTTCAAAACTAGGAATTTTTACGTTTTTTTGTTTGCTAGGGATTGCCAACCCACCAAATTGTTTTTTTTTAACGAAAAATAAATAAACATCTCCACCCTTTGGCGCCTTAAGGAACAATTTGTGGACGCAACCTGGGCAGTTCGTATGCCCATGGATCGGACTTTCGTTTGCCCACTCTTGCAAAAAAAACGTATTTGCAAAATAATTTTTCTTTAGATTGAGAAAACTGAAATCTTTAATTTCGCTCCTTAAAGAATAGTTTTGTAGTGAAAACTGGGCAGTTCGTTTGCCCGTCGTGGATTATCGTTTGTCCAGAAAAAAGTTTCGTTTGCCCACTCTTGTTAAAAAAAATCTATAAGCAGACTAACTTTTTTTAGGTTGGGAATACTTAAATCCTTAATTTGCCTCCTTAAAGGATAATTTTGCAGTGCATGCTGGTTCGTTTGCTCATCTTGGGTTATCGTTTGCCCAGGAAACGGTTTTGTTTGTCCACTCATCCAACCTTTTTTTTATTAAAATGTAAATATTGTGGTCCCACTTGGGCGCCACATTTTACGTTTCCACCCTTTGGCTTCTTAAAGGATAATTTGTCGACGCAACCTGGGCACTTCGTTCGCCTATTCTAGACTATCACTTGCTCAAGACAACGTTTCGTTTGCCCACCCTTACCAAAAAAGTTATAAGCAAACTAAGTTTTTTGGGTTGGGAAAACTTAAATCCTTAATTTGGCTACTTAAAGGATAATTTTGTAGTGCAAACTAGGCACTTCCTTTGTCCATCGTAGATTGTCGTTTTCCCAGGAAAAAGCTTCGTTTGCCCACCCTTGCAAAAAAAAAGTTATTTCGGGTTCGAGTCCCGTCCATGACGACGTTCGTGGCCATGGATGTGCAGGAAATGCGTGCTGGCAACTGCATTCCCCGAAACCAGTTTATGTCGACAAAACGTTAACTGGGCCACATGGAATAGTTGACGCGCTATACCCCACAAGGGGTTAGGGCAATTGAATAATGCGGGGTCTATAATTGGCCCTTTCCTGCGACCAACATTGTATTGACTCCTTTTTTTCATTTGCTACTTGGAACAGTTGCATTTGAAATGGAAATCCCTGAGCCAACAATTACTTAGAACTCGTTGTGGTGTCCTCTTAAAAAATGCTTATTGTCAGTATAGAGTCTTTAAAATAGCGTATGATCATCCTAAAAAGTACTTGTTTCTGAACAATAACCCAATTCACCCATATCCATAAAAACTACAAACTACGACATTTCCTATTATCAATCCCGAAAAGAATTCTGCATTCAAAATTCGTTTGTACTACGCAGACAGGCTGGAACCTTTGAACAATCCATGCAACTTGTATGGCATTCATTACACCCCTTAATACTCATCGGCTAAGCCACTATTTCGCTGTGACAATTGCGGCTTTCATTGAAACAATCGATCGTCTTACACCGAAATCCTGTATTCATCCTGGCCATGGTGCATTTGTTAGCGGCCCATTTAAATGACATCTAATCACTGGCGTGTATCTGCTTATAACTTCACTATACCTGCCGAATTCTATGTATACATATACGTACACGTTAAACAGATGAACGTAAACCGTTCAATATACTCATTTTTCCCGAAAAAAAGTGCCCAACCATTCATAACTGGTCGACCCAATCCGATTTCAAAAGGAAAGCCGAAAACGTGTACATACATTGAAATTTCAATACAGCTCTTCTCGGTGCCAATTTGTCTTCGGTTGCGCTACGGACGCGGTCACGTTCAACATGTCAAGGATACTTGTTACCTCTGTTTCGTCTGCATACCGCCGCCTTCCGCAGAGCGAAGAGGTATCTTCTTTTTTCACCTTGCTGTAGGCTCATATCACCACCTGTTTGCATGATTACATTTAGTGTGAAAAAGGATAAGGTGGTACAGTCACTTGAACTGGGTTTTCCGACAACTTGAGTCGGCTTGAAATTCTCTTCAGAGTTGAGATCCCATAAAAGGACATGTGGTGTGTACAGTGCACACATATGTATGTATGTAAACGAACGACTTTGGAGTGACCACACACAAGCGACGTAAGAATCCTTCTTTAAGGCGCTCGCAGGAAAAACGCCACTTAAGAAAAAATGTCGGAATTGTGCGATTCCTACATTTCGCGTCGGATAAGATCAAAAGATTGGTCTGTCTATGATGGGTTGCTGCAACGCATAGAGAAGAATTACTTAACCAGAAGATTGTCCATAGAAATTCCTTTCGAATTAACCGCGCGCCGGCCGTTGCAGATGATATGATTTTCAATGGTAATTAAGGAGCGGGAACCAGTGGTAGACATGCTGTCTATGTGGTCCCGATTAACTGATATGTGGGCCCGATTAACTAATTTGAAGCCGTCAAATTCGTAATCGATGGAGATATGAGGAGGACCGCATGGTCGACTAGTGGAATCATCTTTTTTGTTGATCCGAAGGGAATTTGAGGTCAGTTGATGAAGATGGTCCTTGGATTAATGAGGCGAACCTAGAAGAATCTGTCCTAATTGGCAGATTTATCTTGTGTATGTAGTCCGGATGGCGCAACGGTTAGCACGTTCGCCTTCAACGCACTGGGCCCCGGTTCGATTCCGGGGATTTACGTGTCGGACTATGAGCCCACTCAGCTGTTAAATGAGTACCCATTATGGGGTAAATAACTCGGTTGAGCGTGTTGCTGATCACATACCTCTGCACAAAAAAACCGTCACGATCTAGAAAATGAGATGATGCTAACTCATCTCGAGGCCGTGGTTCAAATTGGACTGTTGCGCCAGTTATTTATTTATTTTATTTTATCTTGTGTATTTGTGTGTTGAGTGTGGTATTTAAGGGTATCGCTGGTTCAGCATCTTCAGAGAGAATTTACTTCATATAACGCAATTTCCTCCGTTTCCGCCTTTTCGGTTATTTCGGTTTTATGATATTTAGTAGTAATGGGCACGTTCTGCGATATCTATTTTTTATGCTGATGGCCTTTCATCAACTCCGGCGAACTAAGTCCATAAATGAACGAATCCCCTTCGGCACATTGGGACGGTTTCGCATTCCCGTCTCTACTGGGTCTCATAATTACAACTACCAGTATCAATTCCAACACTGAAAATGCATACCACTACTTTGCCTTAACCCTTAGTGGGGCATAGCGTGTCAACCACTCCTACGCGCCATCGTACTCTGTCTTGGGCAATGGGGCGAAACTCTCCAAATGACTTGCCCAATGTCTCACACTTGTTTGTCATAGATCGACATTATGTGATTTTAGGCCCCCTCTTGGTCGGCCTTGGTTGGAAATGGGGTTCCATTTCAAGGCATGTAAAGCAATGCAGTTATCATCCTTCCGCAGTGAGGCCACACATTGCGGAAGGATGATCACCACTGATGACCACTGCCATTTTCGCCTGTGTACCAATTCGTCGATTGGCATCTGACTCGTACGCTGACTTAGCTCTTCATTTGATATTGTCTCGAGCCAGAAAATTCTTAGAATTCGACGAAGACATGAGTTGGCGAAAACTTGTTGCTTTCTGGTAACTTCTATCGAAACTTTCCATGTCCATGTACTGCTCCCATACAAAAGCACAGACAGTACCAGGAGCTAAATAGGCCCAGCTTGGTCTTGATGCTGAGATAGCTGCTCTGCCAGATTTTGGACAGCATGCCGTATGCGCACTGATCCTAGTTGATACGACGAGCGATATCCTGCTCCGTATCATCATTTTCGGCAACAATGCTACCCAGGCAGACAAAGTTGTCGACCTTCTCCACAGACTACCCATCTATATTGATGACAATAGGTGCAGGATTTCTTTTTCGCAAAAGCGGGCTAAGAACCTTGGTTTTGTTGGTATTAATCTTAAGCCCAACCTCGCTTACCTCCCTCTCAAAGATCTTCGGCCCGGAGTCCGAAGCGTGTATACCCTAGACTTGTACAGACCTAGTGGTGATACCAAAAGTACCAATTGGCAACGACCACATGCATTAAGAATGGGTCTCCTATATGGCCAGTTCATAGGGGAGGTTGGCACTCATTCAGTAGGATCTTGACTATTCTCAAAATCAATTAACTAACTAACCCATTCTACAAATATTTGTCGAATTTTTCAAGTCGCTAGCTTCATTCTATCGAAAGTTATTGCTTATTTTAAATTTCACTTGTAGGGGAGGTAGGGGTTCCTTGGGTTGGATCTTGCCCATCATTGCCACCAACTAATTAGATCACCCTACAAACATTTAAACAAAATTTCAAGTCTCTAGTTTCACTCTATCGAAAGTTATCGCTTATTTGAAGTTTCATTTGTAGGGGAAGTAGGGGTTTCGTCGGTTGGATTTTACGTATTTTCAATATTAGCCAACTGGACCCTACTGCAAACATTTGACCAAAATTTCAAGTCGCTAGCTTAATTTTGTCGTATGTTATCGCTAATTTTAACTTTCCTTTCTAGGGGAGGTAAGGGTTCTTTAGGTCGGATCTTACCCATATTTAATGCCAACTAACTCAAGCTCACTCCAAATATTTGACCAAAATTTCAAGTCACTGGTTTTATTCTATCAAAAGTTATCGCTTATTTGATGTTTCATTTGTAGGGGAGGTGGGGGTTCCTTTTGTCGGATCTTGCTCATATTCAATACCAACTAAGTAGGTCTTACTAGCAACATTCCGCCAAATTTTTAACTCGGTAGTCAAGAGTTTTAAACAAAAAACCTGAAAAGTAGGGTAGTACGGGGCTCTTTGTAAGAAAATTACCGTTAGTTTTCAACTGATCGATTTTATTTTCCCAGGAGAATATAAGAATATCCTCACTAGTAATATACCAAAGCTAGAGCTTTTCATGATTTTTTGATCGGGAGTTATAGATACATTTAAATATTTTACATATGTAGGGGAGGTAGGCGTTCTCTTGGCCTGATCATGCCCAATTTCAATACCATCCAACTAGATCATACTACCAACATTTGACCAAAATTTCAAGGCTCTAGCTTCATTCTATCGAAAGTTATCGTGCGAACGGACAGACAGACAGACAGACGGACAGACAGACAGACAGACAGACAGACAGACAGACAGACAGACAGACAGATGGACAGACAGACAGACAGACAGACATGGCTTAATCGAATCAGGAGGTGACCCTGATCATTTGTATATTTACATTGCTATACCTCCGGAGCCTCCTTTAAGGTGTTACATATTTTCGTCGTGACAAAAACAATATACCCTATACTATAAGTCTAGGGTATAAAAATGGGGCGATAAGTATGGAATGGTTGGCGGACGGCTTAGTTGCCCTCGCACTCGTATCGGGGTCCGGGTATAATGGGACCCTCTGTCTCTGGCTTCGTACCACCGACAGATCATTGCTCATCATCATTAATTGTTCATAGAAGGAGTCTTTCGCCAAGAGAATGTCGGGTTCAGTTGGAGTATAGCATTTTATTGTTGTGATGTTCTTCATTTCGGTCCGGAACCTTAAGGTCATGATTCTGGCGGAGACTGGATTCCAGGATAAGAGACAGTTTCGTGCGGCTCTGGACTCGGGTTAAGAGCAGCCCCACAACTGACTCACGACCACGACCAGTAGCTCTACCGGAGTACAACATTACCCGTTGGAGAGATAAATAATCCGCTGTACCACCATCTTATTTCGCCAACTCCTCAAATGTTTAATTTATACCGCAGAAATTCAGAGCATTACACCTGGCTATCTTAGTAATATTATTGTAAGGAGTCGATTAGATCAACTGACCTAAGCTGGTAGTGGTAAGATAAATCTATAGCGCCCAGTGTTTTGTGGTCCGTGATGATCGTTTTGGAAGCAAGTTTCTAGCTCAAATCACTTGTTAAGAGATTTCGAATATTTCTTATTTATAATAAACTCAGGGCTTATTTGAGCAAATAACCTTTAATAAACAACTTTGCCTGCTTTAGAACAACTTCTTTTGATTTTGGATATGTATAGTAATCTTGTGAGGTACAGTAGTCCAAGAATGGACCTTGACTAGCCAAGAAAACATGACAAACTGCACCTTGCTGTTCCTAATAAAGAGCGACTCAACTCGTATGCAGTTTCAAATTGCCACCTCGAAGGGGTACTACTAGGATATGCCCGTGAACGTTGCACTTGACTTTTTTGCTATTACTCTTTTGCAATTACAGTCCAATACGAATATTAGTTATTGCGGGACAAGTGACGGATTCCCAGATATGAATGCATCCCGCTGATTAACGTAAATACTACGTCTATATCTCCAATGGGTGTGCATTTCCGCTTTAACCACTCTGTTTCCCACACATTGCCAAGGTTCTGTACAAGGTACGATCAAATTCGCCACTGCCTTTGTAGTGTATGCGGATCGTTTGATCTGTATCTGAACAGTGTACGCTTAGTTTGCTGTCATATCGTTAACGTAAGTTTCTGAACGTCTCGTAATGCGACCCGTGCATTGCATAATGTTAAGCGGATCACTTTACCTACTGAGTTATAAGGTCGGAAAACACCTTGCTTGAAATAATAAACCTTTTGATTGTCTTCGGATTTCTTTGAAATCTATTTTGATATAATGTACGAGTATGCACTTGGCTTCATATGCAAACATAAAAGGCGGCGGCGTTTATTTTAAATTCACCGTCTGTTGATCACAGAACGAGGAAAAATGATAAAAGCAGAAAGAGGTCAGCGAATTTTGATGGGACGAAAATCTGATTCCGAGTTCTTCCAACTTCTTTTAAAATTATACTTATCACCACGTTTAGTTTTGAACAGTACTCAGATACACATAATCGAAATTCGATCAATGCTCAAGGACGTTTGAGGCTTGAACAAAAATTTTGATACAGATTTGGTTTCTCCTATTGGTCGAACTTTTATAATTATGACCGTCAAGTTGAGTCGTTTTGTAGGATGCCATAATATAATAAATAAAAGCAGGCTAACATACCCAACTGGTAGGCACTGCGACTATCAGATCTATTGTGCTATAGCCTTCACTAATCCAAAAGGCCCTCATTCAACCAACCTGGTGAAGGCCAGTAGGTAACAGCACTCTCAATGACAGCGGGAGCTCACGATGGAATCACCAAGAATCATTAACCTTAAGCGAGCAACCGCCGAGGTGTTTGGTGGATTCAATGTCCTCCAGGAAAAGCCGGCATTCCGTCTCAGTGGACAGACCCATTTCGTTTAAGTCTCACCCACTGGTGTCCCGTGAGATAACCAACGATTAATCACAAGTCCAATCTGCCCAGGCAGCTACTACTTTAAAGCCGTATGGGTTGGTAAGATCTTTCGATTGCCGCAATCCTGGGAGATTGTTCCAGTACCCCGGCCTTTAGTCCGCAGACCATTCCCTCACCAGCGCCCTCTTCTCTGGCGCAAGCCTCAATGGCATGGATCTTGGCTTGAAAAACACTGGCCAAGTGCCCATAGTGCTTGAGATCCTGGTGTTCGGTTCAAAGACCCCAACACCAACTCCTTGTCTTGTTCTTGACTCATCAGTAAACCACATGATACACCCGGGGGTAGTACAGATATTGCCAATATCCCATTTCGATTGACTAGGGATGGAGACCGAGAATTTCCTACCGAAGCAGAGTTTCGTAGTCATGTAATCTGATCTCGAGCAGATCGGCATGCCAGGAATCCGCTCCAGAATTTTCATGTGGCCCTGTTTGAACACATGAGTATCATATGTTAGATATGTATCATATGTTAGATGCACTCGAAGTTCACTTAGAGCCGCAGATTCCTGAATAAAAGTGTGTAGTGGTGTCAGTCCAACAATCGCCTCAATGGCCGATGGGGGGACATGTACGGATGGATCCTGTCATACCAAGGCATGTAAGACGTTGCAGTTTGCAACACAACTGTATGGTGCAACGCTACTGCGTTTTGGGCCACCATACGAGCGCAGCATTATGTCACAGTTGGTCGCACCAGCATAGAATATAACCACTCAGTCATTTTAGGGGTGAGACCCCAGGTTTTTCCGAATAGAGACCTGCAAGCCCATATAGTCCGAGTGGCCTTGCTAACGACAGCGAGCTCCTAAGACAGGGCTTTGTGGATGCGTGTCGCTTCAGGTACCGACTGAATCCTCTCATAATGTCTCTTCCAGCTCTCCCATTTGGGGCATCCGATAAAGGAGGTTATATTCGGTGAGAGAATCTCTGTATTCGCTCTATTGATTATTCAGTTTCGCCCTGTTGAGCTTCCTCCTAACCTGGGCTCTCTTGCGTGCTGGTTCTTCGCTCCTTCTGGAAACCGTACGTGCCGTACTAAAGTCACGTGCTATAGTACTATTATTGTAGGAGGTTATAAGAACGTCATTTAGCTATTCCGCAGCTGACTCCAACTCACTAGTAGTACTGATGAAATTTAATAGTCGATCAGCCTTGGGACTCCTTAATTCCCGAAAAGCATCCCAATTCTCGGGACAATATGATGCGGAGCGCTGAGTTCAGAATCACCAAGAGAGTCAAATCGGATGTGCATGTGGTCAGAATTAGTCACTTCATCCAATACTCTCCAGTCGGTGAGTCGATGAACAACTCCCAGTATGGCCTGAAACCCTTTTTGACACGATGCCCCAGCTGATGGAGGGTATTTCCTGATGTCTGACGACGTTGCGGAAACCACTGGTAGGTTCGGCCAGAGAGAGGACTCTGGAAGAACCCGATATCCTTTGAAGACTCAAACCTTGTTTGTGGGAGGAGGTAGACCATTCCAGCGGGCAGCGGAAATCGAGGTTCCTAGGGAAGACGCAGTATCGCTGGAATCAGCAGGAATCCGACACTAACAGGCGATACAATAGCACTGTTGGGGGCGGATGCCTCGTCGTCGGGGGCATCCTGGGATTGGCGACCCTTACCTTTTAGGTTGAGGGTCACTGTGTCATGGCGATACCCAGCAGTCCCATTCCACTCCATTCCTGGGCCATTGATGAAGCCTGAAGGTGTAATGCTGCGGTACGTATCCGTTTTCTTGGCCGTGGTCGCGATAGTAGGATATATCGTATTTGTCATCTGTAGTGGAATTGACATTTTAAAGTTTTCAATAGCAGGCTTTAAGATGCAAAGATAATATATTAAGGGCCGTTTTCGCAATGTCTGGTTTAGGTTTTTCCTGTAGATAAACGCTAAACGGCACCATTTAAAATACTTTATCGGACGATAATTTTGAACAGGTGATACGGGCGGTTTACGTTTACGGTTTACGTTTGCACATTCAAATGAGACGATAAAACCGGTCACAAAGAACAGTGTTCAGGAAATTAATTCGTTGAAAGAGGATTCGAAACCAACTCAGTCGCAAATTAATGCTGAGCGACAGACGTAGAATAGAATAGAACAAACGGCAGAATTTCGCCAAGTAAATCAGCTGATTTTCTATTACATCAGCTGATTTTCTACTGCATTCTCATATTTGGTGCATTGTACACGCTTAGGTTAAATTTAGTGTTTCGGATGTGTAATAAACCGTATTCTAGTCTGGTTGTTCTGCTTCCACCGGCAGATCGATGGCAACATCTGATGAGTAATGAGCTCGCTAGACAGAGCTCATCTGTGAAATTTATCGGGACCGATCCTTACTATCGCTTGAGCTGGGCTACAACCAGAGTGCTGGTTAGGCAATGGTCCGAAATGAAAGGCTGTATCACTGGAATGATCTCCCTGGACTAAGTCAGTTCAAAGATCTTATTAACTCATACGGTATCTCCCCAGGCGGAGAACGGTCCGAAGGTTAATCGTTGGTTACATCACGGGACACCACTGAGTGAGATATCACAAAAAATGGGTCTGTCCACTGAGACGGAATGCCGGCTTTGCCTGGAGGACACTGGGTTAACCAAATATCTTCTCTGCGAATGCCCAGCGGTTGCCCGTTCCAGTTTTTTGTTTCTTAGAGATTCCATCCTGAGCACCGCGGTCGTTAAGAGCGCTCTTACAAAGGACCTACTATGGCCTTCATCAGGCTGGTTGAGGGTCTTTTGGATTGGCACTGGAACTGAGACCTTTGGTCCTCGGAATTCATTTTCGCTTAAGGTGGTAAGAGCATATCCCACATTGGGATTTGTATTTCCTAAAGCGCAATTCAAATTTCTTAAGTGCGGACCCAGAGTGTATTTCCGACATGAGAAAACGGACCTAAGTGAGACAATCAAGAAGATATAAGCAGTGCGAGTGCCGGGCGTTGATTAGTTGGTGTCGTAAGTTTTCATGGAAATGTCAAAATTAATAAAACCCATCTTATTAAATATTGAAAACGTCAAAAAATCCGATAAAATAAATAGAAATCCTAATAAGGACTAGCCTAATTGAAAGTAGATATAGAAAAAATGAATTTTACGGCTATAGCCTGCAGTTATTTGCCTATTGGACTTCAAATATATTTTTGAATGTGTAAAAAAATATGAAATAACAAAATGTAGCTACCGGCTAGAATAAAGTGCGCGTGTCTTCTTACAGATTTTTTTCGATTGGATTGCGTCGAAGTACGTTGACTTCAATTTTTAAAGATACTATTGAAAATATATATTGTATTACAGCAGTATGTTGTAGATATAGGCGGCACTGACTGGCGCGAGTGCACACACCTGAGTTCAATGTTTTCGTGACGTCGTTGTGCCAGGTGCCATATGCCATGAATACATTTTCAACACTTAACTACTATTATTACTATTTTCTTTTTATTCTATACAATTTAGTATCATCTGATTGTGAATATCGAGTATCTTTTGTATTACATTCGTGCCAAAAACTTAAGAAATGCGAATGCTCTGATTAGTATCTTTATTTCGAGTGACTGTTATTCAAATTAAACCTGTTAGCGATACCGTTCTTATTATTCGCTTGATTAAAAGTCCGTTCTAATACTATTGTTTGATACATTTGGTAAGAGAATTAACGTGTTATTTGGCTAACTAAGATTTACTGATTTTATCAGCACGTGGCGTCTTTTTTAATTGGTATGAATTTTCTTATTGTTGCTTTTATTAGCCGCTTTCGATTCACCGGATCTCAGACTATTTTCATATAAAACGACAGACCGGTTTTAATCCAGGTATCGTATGGAATCTCATTGGATCAAAGTTGTAAGTCAATTCGTTGAACGTCAATTAATTTCGCCTCTATCTAAATATATATCATATATATACATACTGAGTGCATTCACGACGCTCGTTTTATCCGGATCGCTACGGAGCGCTCCGTAGCGCTACAACCCCTCCCGGTCGTGATTGCAACCGCTCCTTCCATCCGCTCTGGAGCGGTTACTTCCCCTTGGTAGCAGAAATTTCTTACGCTCTCTGGGCATGTAGCGCTACATTTGACAATTCGCAGCTGGTATGTGCGTTGTGACGTTTGTGTACATCAAAAGCGCAAATAGAATCCCCGTCTATGTAAATTCACTGCCTTCTCGTCTTTGATTTGATATTTCCTTGTTTCGTGATGTGCCAAAGAAATGTTTTACGATGGAAAATTGGCAATTGTCAAATATTTGCGGTGTCACCTGTTTGTCAGACATTTCATATGTAGCGGTTCAATCACGAAAGAAATGTTGACAGGTAGCGTCTCCTCAAATGTGTAGTGGAGGGGATGTAGCGTTCCGTAGCGAAAATTTTTCACATGAATGCAGCCACTGAGTCCGCAATTCGCCCCCACGACAGCGAAGTGGCTGATTTAACTTCGCTCGGCGCAGATCTGTGTCGTTCTTTTCACTCGTATTCGGTCTAATGCGTGGTATTGCGTTGCGCGGAACGAAATGCGGCGAAAAGTGCACCATCGAAATCTATTTTGCTCCAGCGACATGAATTCCGCTGTTCGACACCAGTCGTCATTGTAATAGACCATATGTTTGGTAGACGTCACACATATATGTTGACGTTGACACTAAACATTTAGTTTATTACTCGACATTAGACATTTGAATTACGTTACATTAATATAGTTTTCCGCCAACACAATACATCTGGGACTCACAATCAGTATCAGACGCATAGCTTGTCAAACGTCAAACTTTCCGCTCTGATTCACAGTGTGCTGCAGCTTATAACCACTTGGTTTAGAAGTTACTCAACTCCTGCACCAAGCAAGAAACATTTCTGCTGACCGCTCACGCTTTTCTTCTTTTTCTTCTTTCTCCTTGACATGAAAGTCAACAAGAATGACGTTCAGCAGGCGCAGACTGCATAACCGACTAGTTGCGGAACTACTCGCAAGTGCTTTCAATTGCTCCGTACCTTCTGAGCCCAGCCATTGCTGCGAAATTGAATTCACCACCAAGACCAGAGGCGCCGACTGTTAGAAAATATTTGGGGGGGGGGGGGGGGGGGTCTGGCAAAACAACTTTTCATACATTTTTGAATGAGTATCGGATTGCGTTGTCGTGTGATTTTTTTGTGATGGTATCTTTATAATAAATTGACCCATTCTTGAAATAGCAATTAACGGATCTCTTGCAATTTCAAGAAATTTACTGATGATGGGCTCACGAACAGAACTGCCCAATAGCCCTAGCTAAGAAAGTCGACGTCTTAAAGCGGTTTGATATCGATATGAATGTCAAGTCTCAAGTTGTACGGTCTCGACCGTGCAAATCATCAGCGCTATATGTTTTTAAGAACGAAGTCAATTTTTCAAGCATTTGTAAATGAAACCATAATACTTTTTTGTTTGATAACAACAACTAATGAATTAAATCTTAAATAAATTCAAACTCAGATGTTTTTACCGTCCACGTCTTAAGATCATTATATTTAGCACAAAAGATTCATTAAGTTTTGACAGTATCTTGGGGAGTCATAACCAAATTGAACGACGAGTTTTAATACCTCATATGACTATTATGGTTCGGGCTAATATCACACGGATTCTCATGTCCCGGGGACTGCGAAATTGAAGGCTGTCAAGCATTGTTAAATGTGCGTTACCGTGGGGCACACGATTGTCGCACATTATTCGCGATTAGCGATCCAACCATCAACACTATTTGTATGTATCTTTTTGATCTTTGCCTGCGATTGACGCAGAGTGGTGCCTAGCAAAACGCACCTTAAAGCACAGAATTCAATGATTCAATCTTCATGGGTCATATATATGTCCGTACAAGGTCCTTCCTTCCTTTCATATTTGTTATAGCTAAATACGTGTTTGATTGTTTGAACGAAGTAGCTGAGTGAGGATCGTTTTTCTCGCGAAACGATATTTGTGCCTGATATATTGGAGGGGCGTTGCCCCCCCCCCCCCCCAATATTTGGATTGACGGGGCAAAAAGTGCCTTACCCCCCATAGCCGGCGCCTATGGCCAAGACTATTGTTTAATAGGAATGTCATCCAATTTTACTTATGAACACAATACCATAGAGGGTATGGTACTTTCATTTCATTATTTGCGTCCCAATTAGCATCGCGCTTTTTCTTTCATGCGCCTATGCCTCTGGAGGGGTTAAAGCAATTAACACATAGTGCTAATTTAGTAGCCATAGAAAATTAGTGCTCTCATTGCACAGATTTTCCGGGACGACTTAGAATAAGGATTTTGAATGAACATTTTCAAATAGCATTTTTATGTCCTTTTGATCCATCTACAGACATTCATCTGTAGCCGGTGTGTGTGCTCATGCCATCACGACTCAGTGGTAACAATATGCATACGAGTATTATAATGGTCATCAAATTTCAAATGCTCGAAACTCGAGATTGCCAATAATTACTTTATTTTTGTACGTCCACTTGACCACCAACCGAAAAGAAAGGCTTTTGTTATTCCAACTAGGTATTATGAGATTTGTGGTCCAAAACGAAGATGAAGAAATTACTAAAATTTCTATAGGCTATAGTTGCTTTAACTTCCACTTTACGTTCTACGAAAACCATATTTTTGTTGTTGGACTATATGTTTGTGTGTGTGTTGAATCTGGATTGGATATGATATCTTCGTAGAAGCTGCTGATGGACCACGGACCATATAGAAGAAGAATGGGATAAGATCAACGAGAATTCTTTTGGACCTTTGAGCCTGTCGATTTTATTATCTGTCCGATACGATTTTTTTGCCACATACTATATACTTACATACTTGGTTTTATTTTGATTACAGAAGTAAGTAAAAGTAGATTAACACTCGCGCGAATGATAATCTGAAATAGAATTGTTGCATAAAGCGAGCGAGCAGAATAAAACTTCGATAAGGCTATAAAATCAACTAAACTAATTAAGTGAATTTGATGGTTTTGATAAGAAAAACCATTAAAATGCCATAAAATCGGAGAAATTATAAGTAAGGAATATTCGTGATTATGCTAAGTAGATGACGGGTTTATGCAGGCCTGTAAAGATAGAAAGATATTTTGAAATACACAGTTGAAGCGATTGTTCATCGTACATCTGCTTCTATTGAATTTCTTAGTTCACTAAATACTTGAAAACTCCAATGAAAAATTTCCAATTTTAATTCGTTGATAATTTTCAATAATAGTGATTGAATTGAATCTTTGACGGGAAGAACAGTTACTGGATACTTAGAAAATGTTATTTGTAGAGTCTGATACTTTCACACGATTTGAAAGTGTCATTGGATAGGTTCAGAAGATGCACACTAAGCGCCCTAACTCCTAGTAGGGCATAACGCGTTAACTACTCGTATTCCCATGTGGCTTAGTTGACGTTTCAGTAGCATAAAATGGTTTCGGACGATACATCTTGCTAGAATGTAACTCCTGCCCATTTAGACGCATATCTGGCAACAAATCAGGAAATGTTTGTGGCTTATTGTTACACACACACACCACAGAGGGAAAACAATGCAAATATCCATGACCACCACGTGGACGGGCAGGGCTGGTCAAAATCTTACTAAAGGCGCAGACAAGGACATTTTGCCCCCCCCCCCCCCCCTTCAGATATTTTTTCAAAATGGCGCCCACTTAGGCAAGGGCAATTGCGAGAGTGACTTTTCAAGCACCACTTTTGTTCAAGCGGTTTCGTTTCATACTAATGTCGACGCCAATTGGAGATTGGTTTTGTTTGGTATTAATTATCGTCGGTAAGCATTGCCGGCATTAAATATTTTAGCGCTCTGTCAACTAAAAGATACTGGCTCGTGACACTGTAGCATAGTTCTTAAAAAAACATATTAGACATACATAGGAAGGCGCGCTTCGAAATCTCTGCAATTGTTAAGTTTACTTTGTAATGAACCACCTGCAATGGACCATATCCTGTTAGTGCTGCTTCCACCGTTAGATTTATGGCAGCACCTGATGAGTAAGGATTGGTCGGTGGTACGAAACCAGAATCCGAGGGTCCCATTACGCCTGAACCCTGATGCGAACGCGAGGGAATCTGCGCCGTCCGCCAACCATTCCACCCTTATAGCCTCATTTTTTATCATTCCCCATTTTTACCTCCCCTGTTTGTGTTGTCTTCCCCAGGCCTATGAGTTTTTGTTAGTACGTAAACCACAGGGGCAACGAGCGGCGGAAATCCCGCCCACGTCTCCCGAACTGAGCTACAGAAAGCATAGGCCGTTGCTTAGCTTGTTGAGGGGCCTTTTTCTTCGCCAGATGGCACAGCCCGACCTTCACGGTCAACTATTCTACCTTAGGCTCCGTCCCCGGGATGCCAACCAAACCGTCCGTTACAACTGTATTGAAGGTCTGGGGAAATTTGTTCAAAAAATAAACTACACTTTCATTCTTGTTCCAAGGTCTATGAAAGTCAACACCAACGTTATTCCTTTTTTCCCGTGACCATATAAACAAAATAAATACAATAGATAAATGCCATAAGGAAGAGCTATTGAATGTCAGTGCCTACTACAGAAAGGTGAAAGCAACGAGCGGATTTTATTTGATATTGGGAGTAAGCTCCCGACACCGGTAGTTCCACAGGGTATCCATGTCGATACTGTTGCTGGCTACGATGCAAAAGCAGGTGACAACAAAACAGTATGCTCCCAGTCTGTCGTTGGATAGGTGTGGGAAAGGAAGGTTTAAGAGAGAAAAAAAATGTCCGGTGTTTGCAAGCCCTGTATACGTAAAACACAAATATTAGGACTGATCCTCAAAAGTTACAGAATGGCCCTAAAGTGAGGCCCGATAATTTACCGTTATGGTTGATAAGGGTCCCTGGGTGATCGCTTCATGCACTCGGGGCCTTACAGACTCCGTCCATTTTTTAATCTTTTAGCCCGTATCTCATCCACGTAGGAATAGGATTTTCCCTAGTGCCATTTCATCTTGAACTCCTGTTATGTCATGCTGCGCGTTTCATCAAACGCCATCAGGAGGCACCTGCATCAGTTGTAGGGTGAGGACTGGTTGAAAAGGATTAGAAAGTCGTCAGTCATCATCGCGCGTCAAACTTGTCTCTTACTAAGAAGATTTTGGTGTCCTGGACGGTTCGCATGATTATATTTTTAGCCTCAGACTTCACTAAGGCTTGTATTTGTTATCAACAACACCCAAATAGGTGAATCCATCGACATATAACGGATACAGATGACTGATGGAGTTGTTAGTGCGATACGCCCCACAGGGGGTTAAGACAAACTAGTCTAATGTTCCTTAAAGTTTTTTTTTTTAAATCAGTGACACTTTATAGAAAAAAAATTGTCGAAAAAATTACTGTAAAGTCCCCGAAAAAATATCCGGCGCCCAATGTGGGATCAGTGTGATTTTATCTAGTTAATAAAGTCAAAGCGGATAGTCGACTAGGCCCTACCGTACCGTTAGTCAAAAGGCGCAATAACGGGAAGTGTTTAAAAACTTTAAGCTACCTTACGGTTTATTTTTATCCTGCGAAGTAGTGAAAATTTACCATTGCAAATAGTCGAGAAATGATCGCAGAAGCTCGAAAATATTGGGCGCCCAATGTAGGGTCAGTGATTGATTTTATTTAGTCATTGAATCTTATATGGGCAATCGGACAGGTACGCGTTGCCGTCAGTCACAAGAAATAAAAACTTTTTTAGATCTACCTTAAAGGTACCTTTTGATTTTGGAAACATTAATTAATTAATTAGATTGGAGATATCGCGCCCCTACATAATGAGACCCTGTTCAAGTGCACAGTCTGCTCATATGGTAGAAATGGGCCTGTCGCTTAGTCACTATCTCACTGGAGAATGAAGCCCTAAGATTCGAAATTGAATCGTTTGCGCTTGTGAATTTGAATTGTGAAAGTCACATTCAAGCGGATGAATTGCGAAATGTTTATAACTAAATGGAATTATATAGGGTTTCTTAATAGGGACGACGCATTTTGTTTTTGACATTTCTCGAATAGGAGTGAATTTGGCTTCGCAATTCTTTCACATTTTGAAACGTCAGTCTATGATATTCATGGAGAGATACACGCTGCAGCAACGTTTGCAAATTATTAAATTTTTTTATCAAAGTTCACGTTCTATCGTACGTTGCGCGCGCTTACGCTAATTTTCGGTCGACGAAACCGTCCAACACGACGGACTATTGAACGTTTGGTGCAACATTCGAAACAACTTATGCATTGCATAATGTCCCAGTGCCTGTGCGACAACGTAATGCTCGTAGTGAAGAAAATATCGTGGCCGTTCGAGGAAGTGTGCGTGAGCAGTCAAGGATGTCGATTCCACGCCGATCGCCAGGAGTTGAACATCAGTGTGATCAGTTTGTGGCGAATTTTGCGGAAGGATTTGACTCTCCGCCCGTGTAAGATTGCTTTAACTCAAGAACTGAAGCCAACCAACCATTTTAAGCGTCCCACACTCGCTAATTGTGCTCTAGACCAGATGCAAGCTGACAACGACTTTCACAAGAAAATCATCTTTTCGGATGAAGCTCACTTCTGGCTCGATGGTTTTGTCAACAAGCAAAATTGCCGCAATTGGTCGAGTAAGCAGCCTGAAGTGATGCACGAAACAGAACTTTATCTTTTTTTTTTTTTTTTTTTTTTTTTTATGTTTATACCAAAGCTTAGGGGGTAACCCTTTGATGCGAGAGCACAGCATTGGCGGTAAGGGATTAAGGTAGTGGGGAGATGGGTTGAGTTTGAATAAGGTGACGGTGTACATTCAGTTTAAATTTTTGTAGGTCATAGTTGCGGGGGAAAACAAAAGATGGTAGATCGTTCCACATTCGTGTTGTCCTAGATACAAACGAGTCATGGAATTTGGCGGTGCGACTATTGCTGAGTTCTAGAAGATGAGGATGGGCACGACTGGCTAGTCGGGTGTTACGTAAAGGAAAAGTACGCTCAGGAATGAGGTTGGCTATTTCATCAGAGCAACGGCGGTTGTAGTAGCGATAGAAGAGTGAGAGACAGCCGACACTTCGCCGGTGTTCAAGCGGTTCGATTTTAGATGTTATGGGCTCCTCGCCAATAAGCTTGAAGGCTTTCCGTTGAACTTTGTCTAACGCGGATAATGCGGTTCTACCTGCGCCTGCCCATATGTGGGAATTAAATTCAAGTCTCGGTCTTATATGAGCCTTGTAAATTTGAGCCAGATCAGATGGTGAAAAGTATCTTTTACAGCGATTCAGAAAGCCCAGACACTTCATTGCGTTTTTTGCAACGCAAAAAATGTGGTCGGACCAATTTAGTTTACTGGAGATGTTTATACCTAGTATGTTCAGTATGGGCGAATCAGGAATGCTGACCCCATCGACAAGAATGGGTTGGGCGGTAGGTGGAGCACATCGCTTATTGGAAAGTAGACAACATTGAGTTTTTGAGGCGTTAAACTCTACTCGATTCGCTTTCCCCCATGCAATAATTTTTGAAATGTCTTCATTTAGTGAGTCAAACATGCGATCTCTGTTGATAGATGTTGAATTTCGGCGAGAGTCAGCTACAGAGTTGAAAGAGTAAGTGTAGTCAAGGGTGCTATCGTCTGCAAAGCTATGGATTGAGTTGGAAGTCACGCTGAGAAGATCGTTGATGAAGAGAAGGAAGAGTGTTGGTGAAAGGACAGTACCTTGGGGGACTCCTGCGTTGGTGGTATGGCAATTTGATTTAACTCCATCAAGGACGACCTGAAGCGAACGGTCGTGAAGGAAACTTTCGATCCATTTAACTAATTTTGGGTCCAAACCAAAAGCCTGGAGCTTAGCTAGAAGAGCCGGATGCCAGACTCTATCAAAAGCTTTCGAAATGTCGAGGGCAATGATTTTAGCTTCGCCAAATTGGTGGATACAGCGATTCCATCTTTCGGTGAGGTATGTCATTAGGTCGCCGGTGGAGCGCGAAGACCGGAAACCATATTGCCGATCATTGATGAGATGATGTGAGTCAAGGTAGCTCATTAGTTGGTTGTTAACCAGGGTTTCGAAGACTTTTGATAGGGTTGAAGTTAGTGCTATTGGTCGGTAGTTAGATGGATCACATGCTTCTCCTTTCTTGGGGATTGGTTGAACATGAGCTAGTTTCCACGATGATGGGAACACTCCTGTTGCGTAGGACAGGTAAAAGAGTTTTCGGAGAGGTTTGGCTAGCGAGGAAGCGCAGTGTCTGAGAACTAAGGGGGAGATGCCATCAGGTCCAGCCGATTTTGATACATCGAGTTTTGAGAGTACTTTAAATACTTCCCTAGTGCGGAAATGCAAAGGTCTCTGGTGTGAATCACATAAGGGTATGGCTGGTGGACTCGGAGTAGTGGGTAGTAGGCAAGAGTTTGCAACAAAAGTTTCGGCCAACAGGTTGGCCTTGTCTTGCGGTTCACTGTAAATTTTGCCATCATATACCAGTGGTGGAATAGAAGAGGAGGTGAAGTTATTCTTCACAGATTTGACGAGTGACCAGAAACCTTTGCTACCTTTCCGTTGAACGAACACTTTCTGCCTAATTTTGCTGTCAAACTGGAATTTAGCCTTATTTATGACTGATTTGCAGATGTTACGCGTAGAATTGTAAACTTCTCTCAGTTCGACAGAGGGGCATTGTTTGTATGCACGGTATGCCGCTTCTTTTCTCTTTATTGCCTCTTTGCAATCTCTGTTAAACCAAGAGTTGGTGGTTGGTTTGGTATTCTTAGAACTGTGTGGGATAAAGCAGTGCATTCCATACCAAATGATGTTACTAATTGACTCGCTTATATAATCGACGTTCTGCGTAGAGAAGCAGTCAGACCAGTTCAGTTCACTGATGAATTGATTAAATGCAACCCAGTCTGCCTTATCATAATGCCACAATAGTCTCTTGTTGGAAGATAGATTATTGACATTTAGTGACCTAGTTGTGAATTTGGTCGATATCAATTTATGATCGGAGTTTCCCAAAGGAGATGAAACAGATACTGAATATTTGTCGGGGTGTGAGGTTATAAACAGGTCCAATAAGTTGGCGTTTTGACCTTCTATATCAGGTATTCTGGTTGGGGAATCTACTAATTGGTGTAGGTTGTATGATTCACAGAATAGCTCAGCCAGTCTTCCTGCTTGGCTTGTAGATGAAGAATATTTAAGCCATTGTACATTGTGTACATTGAAGTCGCCTGCCATGACGATTTCTGATGCAGGGTATTTATCTAAGAGCTCATCGACATTGGTGGAAAGTATATCGAAGTAACGTTCAGTATCAGGATCAGAAATCCCAGGGCTTCGATACAGAAAACACAGGAATAGAGTATGTTTATTGAAATTGAACCTAATCCAGGTGTATGTGAATTCTGGATTAGATAAAGTGAACTGGGGACTGATGGTGGAAAAGGCGATATTATTTCGAATGTACATTGCAATCCCCCTTTGGGTTGCAAAAACGGGCAAAAAACGATAGCCTTGGATGTTAAATTGGCTTATTTCGCAATCGCTAAGGACTTTTGTTTCGCTTAACGCCATAACTGCTGGGTTGTGTAGCATGAGATGGGCATGTACCGCAGTATAATTCGCTCTAATTCCACGAATGTTGCAAAAATCAAATCTAAATTCTTGCATGTTTAGACGGAATGTACAAAGTTATGGGGGGTAGAATTGGTCACTCGATAACTGAACGCAGCAGCAATAATCCAATCACAGCTAACAGTAGTGTTATGCCTACTTGCTAGTTGTCGTTGAATTGAAAGCGGCCAGTATTCAATTATGGTTGCGATTAATGCAAATGCATTAAATTCAGAAGTTGGACAGGATGTTAAGTCTACAAGGAACGGACTCACCGGGACTTTGCTGTGCTGTCACTAGGGGGCCCTTCGCTATTGCACACAACACAAATACGCCCGCACACACGATTTTTTTTTTACGAACAAATGTGGCGCGCACATGTATCTTTAGCCCGGATGCACTTCGTTTCTATTTTTCTATTTTTAGATTTGGTTTTTTTTTAGGAACGATGTCGCGCACGTCCGTTCCTCTGGACGGTCCGAACTCAACTCCTATCTGAAAAAATTAACTGTTTGGTGCGGTTTTCATGCCGGCGACGTCATCAGGCCGATTTTTCTTTTTTGATGAAAACGGCGTGCCAACAACCGTCAACGGCGATCGCTACAGGGCCATTATATCGGAGTATTTTTGGGACCAGCTTTTTTCATAGCTTGACGCTATGAACTTGGACGGTACGTTCGTGCATTTCCCTTACCTAGGTGAAGGTAAGGGAAATTTACCCCATCGTTCCGGAACGGTTGCACCTTCTGAACTTATCCGTTGTTACACGATAGCCCACTGCAAATCAGGATCACCTACGATCATTGCTTTTCTACTGATTTTCCCCAAAAAGGCTTCATCGACGAGATCAACTTGAGGTTTGGCTGCATCTGACTTTTTTTTTTATTTATCTTTTTTTTTTTGAAGAATCATGGACCATGGACCGATATTGACTAGGGAAAATTTGGATTTGGACCATCCGTGAATGTCCAGCTTTTGACTGTCTTGTTGCGGTAATTTTGAACTTTAAAATTAGTAGTAAAACTTGTTCCGATTCCACTGTTCCTATGAGAGATATTTAAAATGATGGGCCGATTTCAACTAAATTTAGGAATGAGGTTTGGCGGTAAATATTTTGGCTAGATTGGCTAATATGAAATTTTGTAAAGGTACGAGCCATGTCCTGAAAGTAAGAGTACTGTTGAGCTCTTGCAACGTGGGAATTTTTTTTTCAATAGATGGCAACACTGAGTGGTAGCGGGGATTTCCCTGAACACAACGAGCACCGGCGACCCTTGTTAGTACCAAAACTCGCCTCGTAGTGTCCGTTTCTGTGAAATATCTCAATAAGAAATCCCGCCAAATGCGAGGTGCGCGCTGTCCTTAACGCGGAAGTAAAAACGACGACTGATATTTTTGCACGGATCAAAACTGTTTATGGCGAAGGTCTTTTGACCCGAACGAACCTATTTAAGTGGTGTCGTGAGCTTAATGAAGGAATAACGAATATTCATGACGAGCAAATAAGTGGAAGACCGTCAATTGTGACCGATGAGTTGGTGCAAAAAATCGAGGAAAATATTTGTGAAGACCAACAATTGACAGTGGATGAAATGTCTGCGATGTTTCCACAAATCTTTAGATCTCTCTTATAGCCCCCATATAAAACCAATCCGTCGTCAGATCGATCTGACGATATTTTGATCGTCAGATCGATTGTTCAGTGTATGTAACTATCGTTGACGTTTTATTGATCTGACGATCAAATTTTATCGGCCGATTTTTTGGTGCGATTTTAAAGCAATCCGTCGGTCTGACGATCGATTGGATGGTGTATGTGATTATCGCAATTAAATATTAAATTTTCAAATTTCTCAACTATGAATTTGAAGGATTCTGATGATTTTAAATGGCTCTGCGATGGAAATATCAAATATGTAGCATACGAAAATGCCACACAAATCCAAATAGTTAACAAAAATTAATGCAGGTTGGATTGGGAGTGAATCATAACCTATTTTTTTAATTGTTGTCCGTATGTGCAGCGGAGATCGTCAGATATTTTGTGGCGATCCATCGTCAGATCGATCTGACGACGAATTGCATCGTATATGGGGGCTATTACAGGAGTCAATTACGGAAACGGTGGTAAAGAAAATCGTCCGCAAGATGAGTTCCAAAACAACTGACAGAGTAGCACGAATTGAATTGGGTCGCTAGCGAGTTCCTTGACCGATTTGAATTGGAAGGTGATGATTTTCTGGGCTCCATTGTGACTGGTAGTGAAAGTGAAACATAGGTGGCTCATTATACCCCTGAGATAAAAAGTTAGTCCTCAGAGTGGCGGTCCCCCTGCCGAAAAATTTAAAACCTCAATTTCGGGCAAAAAAATCATCCATCCATCCATACACAATAATGAATCCAATTTGGTGATACGACAACAGCCGAGCATCTATCAAATTGACAGATTCGCATCTTTGGTTGCAAACCATAGACTCAAACCGTTTGACATAAAACACGTGAACGCGACACGCGAACGTGAGCCAACATGCGCGCAGCCTAAAAACCATAAAATATTCCTGGATGTTGGTTTTTCGAAGAGTTTGTAAAGTTTATATGAAATATACCGTTATTTTAGAAATCAATTTTCAAAAATGTTATACACTATTTCCCCTCCCTACACTTATTTCAAAAATAGTCGCCTTGACTTCCTTATTCTATTCACCAGGAAGAACTTTTGACTTTTGCAAGTGGTCCTTTAATTCTTTTGCAGTGCGTAATTTCCACAGTGAAAATACAACCTAAACAAATTTTTATACCCTAGACTTTTATATTTATTTATTTCTAAACTGTATGATCGGCATTGCCTGCGATTCCGATTATTTTAACCTGAAAAGTTACTTGTATTATAGAACCGGTTTATTGCACCAGCTCTCAATCTAGCGCTAAGGGGACAATGTTTTCAGTGTAATGCGTGCACGTTGTTCTGTTCTGATTACAAAGAATCGCGGCTAATATTCTGCCATGGAATACAAACGGCTTCCCACAATCTATCGATCTATGTTTATGCTGAACATAGTGAAATCCAATCTGCATGTTCGAAGCGATGAGGATCGTAAAATTTGATTGAAAGGAAATCGGCAAATAAAATGTTTTTTTTTTTTTTGTTTTTGTTTGTTTTTTTTCTCCAAATATGTATGTATCATAACGATTTAACGTTTATCTAATATTTATTTTACATTAGATGGACGTAGAAGAGTAATACGCCGTCCATTATTCAACTATTGGGGGCGCATTTGTTCGGTCGGGACTCGCCTGCTCCTGGCAAAATATACTCCTACGTGTAGACGCGACGCGAGCTAAGAAGTGTAGGAAGTAAGAGACTTTGGTGTATTTGATGAGATAATTACGCGAGTTTGTCGTTCGGAAATCAAAATAGATTCATATTTGAAAGAAAATATAAAAAAACGCAATAAAAGCAACAAAACAAACAAGTGTAGTGGTGACGAAACAATTCAACGAATAAGAAAAAATTTCATGGATATAAATTATCTGTGTTGGGTTGATGTCTATTAGTAAACATGTTTAACAAGTTAGTAAACATTTCGGCAGTTATTCGTCTCCTTTAATAAATACAAAACTTAATCTTTGACTTGATCGACGCGCACGCCCCACAATCAGTTATTTTCCCAGGAATACGGAGCAATAATAATAATAATAATATCAATTAATTTATTATAAAGACAGTTTATCGATTGATGTTTTGTACAACGGTTGAAGTGTTTAGTGAAATTTTTGTTGAAACCAACAACCAACCAAAAACTGACAAACAACATTCGGGAAGTATGTGTTAATAAACAACGGCATTTATTGTTAATTTTCCCGACAAGAGTTCAGTGAGTTCAAAAAAAAAGTTCCGATTGATGCTAAAGTGATCTTTTCCCCTTCTTGATTTTAATTTAATTTATAAAATACATATTCGCGCTTTTATGATAATACGGTACCTTTGCTGGAAGATACGAGAGTATTGACTTCGAGCCTGTGGCAACATTGGGCTGATAAAACCGAAAGGAGTATATAGATTTGAGTCAAGTAAGTACCTAAGTACATGAATTTGTACTCGAATACATAATTTTAGTACGTATAATAATGTGCTGTTGACATAATTTTATGGGAATTGCACCGTCAAGGAGATAGCGCGATTTTAAGGACGAAGGATTTTCATCGTACCTGTGATCACTCTTTGATCTCTAACTTGTGCTGTACTTAACGTAACATAATAATTCTGAGCTCGTTGGAAAGGACACAAATTGTTCTTTCTAATTGCTATCAACTGTGTCAACCAGTGTTATAGTTTTTAAGAAAAATTAATTTAAATGACACAAAAATAATAAAAAAATAGAAAAAAAAATAAAAAAAGTCCTGTTTTCTCCAAAAAGGACCTGATTAACCACCAAATTTTATCACATTTTCGGAAAGCCCATAATTTCTTCATAGGTCGAATTGTAAAGGAGCGGGGCTACCAGTTATCAAGCACGTTCCCTTAAAGTAAATCTGGTTTGACACCCGTCATTCGCCAAAGGAGTATGATTAATAATAGTGAGGACGAAATGAAAGAGTTGAAGTATGTTTGTTACGTTTCTTTATTGTATAACGTTTGGAACTGGTCATTTGAGATGTAGCGTATCCTAAAGTACTAAGAAAGAATGTTTTGCAAACGGAATGCCTACTACCGCACTCATCCTTCAAGAAATATGTAACACTATATTTTCGCCGTGAGTCAATTTTTTCAGATGTTTTCCTTTTTACTTCATATTTTTCAATATTGTGTAATAAAAAGCTTTTTCGATCTACAGCAGAAGCTTCCCAAAAAGGGGGAACCCAAGAACCTCCTCCGCCTCTCAACCAGGGCCGGACAGTGACAGAGGAGATGGAGTACGCTGTCCTCCTCATCCACGTCATCACAGCTCCCGCAGTAGTCATTGTGAGGAATGCGAAGCCTCCAGGCAAAGTCTCCTATAGGGCAGTGCCCCGTAATAGCCCCCACAACTCTGCCAATGTGATTCCGGTTTCATTTAATGATCCGGTTGACCGCTAGGAAAAGCATACAAACGTAAAACCGGTCTTTAAATGTTAGGACCGGACAGGTATACCTATGCGATTTCGTCGCTCGCGAGCTGTTATCGACTATGCGAGGTCTTGACATTGCTATAATTGCTTGCATTGCGATTGCCGCAACTGACAGCAGCTCTTCGCCGATTCTTGCCAAGGTCTTGCCCACAAGGCACCAAATCGCCAGTATACAGTCTCTGTGTTCAATTTTTTCAGAAACTGGAGTAGGTCCTTGGCAAGACTTGCATATCTGAGGCGGCAAATTTTATCGGTGGCTTATTTACGCTAAATGTAAAGTACAAGTGGTCTGAAAATTTGAAAAATTAAATGATGATGTATCATAGTAGGTTGTTAACTATCTAAAGCGGAAATTTATTCTACATACAAAACTCCAGTTTCACTACACAGCGCTTACGGAATATTTTCCGATTCTAGCGAAGATGATGTGAAATGCCCGAAGGTGTTGTTGAGGACCTCAGTGAAATGCAGTCTCCACCCTAGCAGTTGGCGTTTCATTCAACCGTAATAAATAGTGCCCTCTTCGATCATTCAGGAGGCAGCAGCATAGGATAGAGAGAGAGAAAAGGATTAAAATATGGTCGGCACGACTCTTGGATGCCTTGTGCCCGCTATGATCGAATACCCGTTAATTAGGCATACGATCTTCTGATCAGATTTGCCCATTGATTAGGCATCTGATCAACTATTAGCTGATTGCACAATACATGAGAGCGCTCATTGAGCTCTTGAAAATCGCCAAAACCATGTGCATCTAAAATTTACATCAAAATATAATGCAGGTGGGCCATTGTAAATGTGTTTGTTGTTCTTTCACAGCTCAATTTAAAAATGGCCCGCAGGCAATGCGAGAGCTGCGGCAAGACCGGGCACTCAACAACAGGGTCGACGCAATGCGATAATTACGAACCGCGACAAAAGAAGGCCAAAAAAGTAAAGGTCTTTGGCGAATGCTCAAGCTGTCACAAAACGGACCACACCACAAGAAGGTCCGAAAAATGTGACAACCACCTCCCCCCGCAGAAGAAAAGGTTTGCACCAGATTCTGTGGGGAAATTGGAGGAAGCATGGACCTTGAAAGCAGGGTTTGCAAAGTTTTGCCTAGATGAGGCAATACGAAAGAAAATAGATGAAGATGTCGTCGAATGTAGCGACTTAGCTGTAGAGGCATCTCGGTACATACATTTCCATTACATGGAAATGTTAGATGTTGCTAGGCGCGCCACAACATCAGGGACGCCGCAGACTTCCAGTTGGCCCACCACACCAGTGACGCCAACGGAAATCTATGCATTTTTCCGCGATTTGTGTGGGGAAGGTTCAAACAAGAAAATGGCAAAAAAGAAAAATCGATTAAAGAAAAATGAAAACTATTTCAAAATACGGGCCGAGCAACGTGAATACGATTGTAGCGCCCGTTATTATCTATTGAAAGATATCGCGACGCAATACTTAACGAATTGGAAGAATTGCATAGTCGTGAACGCACGGCAGCGGCTCGCGAGGTTTGGGTATAACTTCGTGAGCGCCGATCTCCGCGCCGAAATTGCCGAAGCCAAAAGGGAAGGTCGTGACCACGAGCGGGAGGAAGAATATCTCATAACGACCATGCGGGATTGGCACATACGGCTGGAGACAGAACTATTTTCGAGGACGTACGATCCCATGTCGGAGGAAACTTACCGGTTGTTGATGCGCCTCCAATGTTTCGGAAAGGAACACGGAAGTTTCGGAAAGGAACACCTTTTCCGACACATTGAAAGCAATTGGTGGGAATTGATACCGATAATGTTTCGTATCGGAAAAGAATCTGTCTCTCCAGACGGAAGGAGATTAAAATCGTTCTCGATCATACCGGTATATAAGTGGGGAAGGAAACACGTTCGCTACACCAGCTCCGCACTTTTTCAGCTGTTAAAGTCATTAAAACTGGTAGATGGCAATGAAGAGAAATTCAGCGCAAATAGTCCGGAATATTGGTGGAAGTATTTCAACCTGCGAAGCCTTAAGCAATGTGGCACGTTGAATACTGACAACAATGAAATCCGTGGACGCACAACGTTCGGATTCTCTTTTTCCACCAATGGTGTAGACGTGTCTCTTTTGATGAATCGGTACTCCGATCATCCCCCACAGTATACCGAAATGCCATCAACATCGAAGGGACCGAGAACGAAACCGCCCGCTTTACAACCCGCGACTTCCGGCACTTTGAAGGTTAGCGCTTACCAACAGATAATCGGTATCGACCCCGGCGTGGTAAACTTCATCGGCGCGTGCAGTTTTCACGCCGAGAAAGGGCACAAGAAATTTCTGTTGAAGGGCGCAACATTCAAAGAAGGAATGTGCGGGGAGAGAGCTAGGCGGCGAAAACGGCAGAAAATAATTGGTTGGTTCGAGAAAAAGTTGCTGCACAAACGACAGAGGAGGGAGGCGCTGGCGCCTGAGCAGGAGGTGGCGGAGCCAGCCTCACCTAAGTGTTCCAGCGATTATTTGACATTCGCAAGCGAACAACAAGCGCTCCTCGAAGAATGCCAAAGGAGGTATGGACGGAGGACTGTGACGCGGTTGAAGTGGGACGCCTACATACAACGAAGGCGAGCGATGGACATAGTTGTTGGAAGACTTTTGCGTGATGGTGGGACCAAAAACCTCGTCTGCTTGGGCGATGGTTCCCTGCAGCATGGCGTCTCTTACGGCCGCCGTAAGAAAGCGGGTTTCAAAGCAATAGAAGCTGCCTTCAGACGCCATTGGAGTAACCCGAAAGTGGTGAACGTTGACGAATATCGGACGTCAGTGACGTGCAGTCAATGCCTCCGGTGGAATATGAAGAAACCGCCAAAGAACGAAGTGAGAACGTTATACGGCGGCAGGCGAGAACGGATCAGCCAGCACAGATTTCTAATGTGTGAAAAGTGCAGAAATGAAGGAAATGTGTGCTGGAACCGTGACGTCAATGCCGCCAGAAATATAGTTTTTGCGGCGTTCGGCATCCGCGACTACCGGGGTGGAAATGACACGGCGAATGAAGTAGAACGGCTGTCCCTAATGAATTTTTTACATGATTCTTTGGGACCACAAATGCCAAAGGTTAGCAGGAATCCCGATGCACAAAAGGATATAATGTCGACAATAAATGAAAAACGGTATTTAGGTCTTTGTGCATTGGGAACGAATTAGGATTAGACAGTTGTGGAATTGTCCTCCATTTGCTTTCCCTTCCAGTTAAATTCGAAGAAGCAATTATCAATTTTCGGATATGAAAATGGTCCCCTGACGATCAGAATACTCTTCATATGCGAAAATTGACAGTTGTGTGTGCAAATTCCAGCGGAGGAGTAAGCAATTGGAGTAGAATTCGAGAAACGTCAAATCTTGATTCGTTCGCAGGAACGCAGCCATTGATGCTGGGGAATTCGTGTCAAATCAATGATAGCCGTCATGTCAATTGATAACTGGTAGTAGCGGTGTGGCGGTATACAGTGGCTCACAGCTTATTTTAAGCAGTACGTAAAAAAATATGTAACTCACTATAAAAACTAAAGTAGAGGAGATTTCAACGTTATTTAAAGGCAGGTTCTAATGCTTAAGCTGATAGCTGACTCGATCTTCTTTTAAGTAACGTTCATATCCTCTCTACTTGAGTTTGTATAGGCAGATGAAGATTTTCTTACGTACTGGACGAAATAAGCTGTGAGCAACTGGAGCAGTTCACGATCTAGCATAAGCACGGCCGAACCGTTCGTGAGCAATGCAGTGGAGTAGCGTGCAACCAACAGAACACCACCAATTGGTCGCACGCAACGAACACACATTGGTTACGGGTGGTTCGGTCGTGGTTGTGGTCGGTCGTGTATGGCGGTCGTTAGCAACTTAACCATGACTCAGCTACTGAAGCTCAACACGGACCCGACAGGCGTTTAGGTAGTGAGCATGCATCGAAGCACATCTAAATTTATAGAAAAAGGATCTCATCATTTCCACTGTTCCATTCGTTTTGACGTGGTCAGATGCATGCTCGCAGCCGAAACGTTTGTCGTGTGCGGCGAACTGATAGTTGACCCATGGAACTCGAACACCGAGAGGTTTCAGCTTAGCAGAAGCTATTCGCCCATATTTCGCGATACGGCTCCGTGTAATGGTCGCCACACACGATCGCGTACAACCAAGACCAAACATCCACCCAACCAACAATTGCATGGAGCAAGTGAGTGCTTTTTTTAGCTCGGGCGTTTTATGAAATTGATGATTGGTGGAAGTGCGGTAGTGGTTGTGCGCAATTGTTTGTGGCGATCCAATGTACTATGCAGTTCTTCTATACCGTAAAGTGTTGCCCCGACTTGATTGTACTTTTCCCACGCAAATCGCGCTAAAATAGCAACATTTAACATGAATGGATGTACATAGATGCATCGATAGATGCAGATGCATTATATGCCATCTGCATTTATTTTCGTGATTGTCTCATTTGGACACAATTTGCAAACCGCGTTTGTCCATGTTTTCATAAGTTTCTCCATTGAATCCCGGGGGAAGTGGTTTTCATATTTTAGGCTTTCGTGCATGTCCGTGTTGATGTTGGACAGCGAGTCGACCTTGTAAGTAAAAATATGAAGTACACAAATACATAGGTAACGATGTTTAACCTTCCCGCATTTTTAATTTATAAAAACCAGGATTGACAGCGCTGCAAGCTTGAAAGTAAAAGGCGGCTCGGGTGGGAAAAGTCGTAGTTGTCGCGCCCATGGCCCTGGAGAACACGTAGGTATGCTATTGTTATTTGTTAACGCTAAGGCAAAATGAAAGAATTCATAGAAAAATCCGGAAATTCATTTTCATTTCTTTCAATTCATTCATTCAGGTTATTTGGATTATACAATATTTTGGCAATACAATCCTTAGGGATTAGCCATCGATCCTGGCTAGGAGCCCCACCTGTGGACTTCTGTATACAGCGTTCCTGATCTGGATCACCGGTGCACCATAAAATGACATGCTACCCAAGAAAAAAAAATTCAAGGTATAATATAATTTCTTTATTTTATTCAAATTTGTCGATTTACAACGATTTCTCCTGTCGAAGGAGAACTTTTCCGACCGTTCCGCGCTTGCTAAAAAACTGTCAAAAATACTTTTTTTTCTCTTCTCTAGAAAGTCCCTCTTAGCTACATTATTGTATTCACATCTACTTGAGAGGTTAAAGCTACGTTTACAATTCAAATTCTTGCAAGTCAGCGGTTTACATTATACTACAAAGGGTAGGTGTGCTTTTTTTGACATTCCTGAATGGATATTTCTACACGTTTATCTTTTCCACATTGCAGCAGAACGTCGTGACACTACCGCGGCCAACGAGTCGGACACCACCGCATGCTGGCCTCACAAGCTTAGAAGTTAATCTGGGGTGGACAACGTCAGAGCTGCGACGGACACCAAGTCACGGCGTTCCAAGCCAAACGCGGGTTGTATTCTCGGACATTGCACACCCCCGTCCGGGTTAAAATCGGCCTGCGGCGAACAGGATACCTTGTTTTGGCTTCCTTGGAGCGAGAAGAAGTCGAATAACTTCCTTTTGCTCTGCGGCGAGAACAAGTTATTCAAATCGCGTCCTTCGGACCGATCGTGGTTCTTCATCTTCATCGACCCATGAGCCAAGTGATCCTCCGCTTAGGGTAATTTTTTTTTTTTTTTATTTACTATGCGTCACGAGACTACAATTATATTCAATAATTATAGATTCTTGATGTTAATTACTCAACTTCCGCTGGAAGTTGAGTAATTAACATCAAGAATCAATAATAACGATAACCAGTGAGGAATTCATCAAATCAATAATTATAGTTTTGAAATATTTTCTCGAAATCATTTGTTACGAATGTCTTAGTTATATATCAAAACAATGTACATAAATGCACGATTGTATGCTCTGGGTCTTTGTGGATTTAATCGTTTCGTTTCGTCCAACAAAAAAAAAAAAAGAAAGAAGAATGGAATGGACGGACAAAAAAGTGGACCCTTAGAAAAAATCGCCATGATCATCTTTCATGATCTCACGCATACAAAACAAACCCAGCATCCCAGTATGGCAAAGCGGCGCTGTGCACAGTTTGTTAACGCTCTGGCAATCCAATTTTTGACTTACATACGAACATACGTAGATCTATGTATGTTCTGAATCTTTTATTCTTTTGGGCAAGAAAGGCTATTCACAGCCAAGATCGTATGTCAGAATCGAGTTACAACAGCACACAAACTTCACCGCGACTCTTCTGAATCTTTGAGCAACAACAACTATACGAGACAGCTCGGGACAGCGACGCCGAAATGTCTGCCGTGAACAGACTTGAAGATAAGGTTTAATAAAAGGCTCTTCTTCTGGTCAAATATATATACGAGTACGATCGTCCAACAACTAGGGAAAGAAAAAAAATAAATGGCCTGGCATGGTTGGCTCAAATCCAATGGTCTCGGATTTGAATGTATACGAGTACGTACGTGCGCTCGTACATATGGATCAGCGTGTGCAAGAAAGCGCGATTTAAAGGTTTGACAGGAATTCGATTAGGATGGCAGATAAGCTGTGAATGGATATTCTGGGAACTCTTCGTTTTTTTTATTTTGTGCTCGGTACACTTGCGTCTTTTAATCAGAAAGCGGCCGACAACAACGTCGACATTTGAGGATTTTATTTTTCTTGATTTGAATTAGATATCTTGTGGGCAGGGTAAGCGCTCAAGCACTATATTTTATTTCAAAATGGATTGTATGCGTGAATCAGATTGACGGCTAGAGGGGTAAAGGTGGTTACCGTGTGTGAGAGGTGATGGACACCAAATGAGGAAGATCTCAGTGGAACTGACTTTTTGATATATTGGCTTCTTTTCTCTGAGGTTAACTTTGATAGATATCGAAAAAAAAAGTTTGAAATTAGTTCCATGCCCTTACCGTAATTAAAGTACATAACATACCAGTACATAGACCCAAGCTAGGTTCGTGACTCATGTAAGGTTCATCATGTTGATTTATTAGCTCTAGGTTGTTCACATCTTTCCAATTTAGCAAAGGTAAAGTTTTGATGACGACACGTGATGAAAAGCCTTTCAACTTCTGAATAGTGTTTTGTTTTACACATGTTTGAAAAATTAGATCTTAGAGGGACTACACACACCTCCAGTTTATCGCTCAGTTTATGACGTGTGACATCATTTGAACGGCACAGTTTTGGCAGATTTTTACGCAGATCTGAGATCTGTGCATTCGAACCCTGTTTTGCAACGATAATCTGCGCATATTACACAGTTTATCGTTCAGTTTTATCAGTTTTCTACCAAATATCACAATGACCATGAACCAGTACCACACAGGGCACAGTTAGGGCCTTCGTCCACTGATGCAACGCGACTCCAACGCGACTGAAAGAGGGCAATGTACTAGAGAACAGGGTGGCTATTCTGGGGTGGGCAACCCCAATTTTTTTTTTGTTTTTGACTTTAGATTCGGAATCAGCGACCCAAAATTACTTGTAGTTCGAACCAGCCCGATCGGACGAGTATTTCCCCACGAAAACAGGGTGCGCAATGAAAATGTGTCGTGCGGTCAAAAGATGTATTTGTTCCACGTTACTCTGCGCTGCGGCTACGACCAAATTGCTGCAAGGGTCCAGAAAGTGTGTTTTTAGAGAACTAAAATGCCGTCTGACGCCATTCCAATTGTAAACATATGTCGTGCCGGGGGCATCGTCGTGTGCAGTCACTGCCTTGGCGAGGAATTAATGTCGTAAAATTGACGTCACAAACGAAGTCAAATTCACTACGATCAGCTGAGCGCAGGCCTGTATTTTTAGATGGCAATGACTGAATACCAATCTTTGCACCACTTCCCACGGCGTTTTCTCCTCTTTCTTTCTTCTTCTTCTAGCAACAAACGTGCAATTATACAACAAACTGCGGCTCTCTTTTTTCTATTGTCTATTTTTAAACAGCCACGTACGATGTGGACACTTCGTCAAAACTGATAGAACTGAACAAAATGTCGGAACTAATTTAGCGAAAATCGAATGTAGCCTACACACCTTCAGTTCAGATAACTGCACAGATTTTTCCACAGATACTTAGCACAGATATCTGCGCAGTTAAACTGAAGGTCTGTCCCCTTTACGCTTACATTCCGAAGTATGCACGCCAATATTGCCCTTTGAACATTCTACAGTATACATCAATTCGAGATATACAAGAAGCCAAAGGCTACCATAGACCACAGTGGCGTGTATTTCCGCTAAGCAGACGTTGCTTTGGTACTCTGGACCAATTATGCCTGCGGCGGAATCCTCTTCCACTTTGGAGCCGTCTGTGAACCATTTGATTGTGCTGGGTCCTGGGTCGGAGAGAGTTGTAGCCGTCTGCCCAACTTTTTTAGCCCCATATAACTGATTGGAAGGAAGTTGGCATGCTGAGTACAGTGTCACTTTTCAACCAGCCTATTTATTTTGGATTCAAATTCATCTCTATAGGTATATCGCAGGCCCTGAGTCTAACCGTTGCCATTCTTGCTTCCGCTTCAATGTGTGTATGCATCGGTGTGAGGTCGAGTAAAACCTCTAGAGGAAGAGTGTCAAACTCGCGGCCCGCGGCTAACATAATGCAATTACATACGCCAATGATATTACCCGCCAACATTCATAAAATAAATCGATCCAATTCACTTCTTAAATGCATAGGTATGAAGAGATTTATTTACTTATTTCAGCAGTTTGTAGTCACCATGTCTCAATCAAAGCAAGCGGTACAAAAAATAATCGAAAAATTTCAGACGAACGTCGAATTTTTTTAAATTTGATAATAGAATAGTATGCTTAATCTGTAACTTTGAAGTGAAGAGACGGCGCAAGCAAGCTACATCTTATTCCAAACGATAGCCATACCCTCGAAACCTTTTTCGAATTTGATTTTATTAAGACAAAAGGTTGACAAACCTCGGAATTGTGTTCAGCACCCCAAAATACATAAAGATACACAAAAAAAGACAAAAGTACTGCAAAACTTTCCATCTCAAAACCCCGGGCTCTTGGACTAGAAGTCATCTAGCATCGAAGCTTTTTCCATTGCCTGGGACCAAAGTAGTGACATTAGGGGTGTAGCTCAGCGAGATGTATTTGCCATAAATTTCAATATTTCTGAGGAGTTAGAATTAGTGGTGGTGCATGACATTTGTACACCTCAAGATATTTAATCGTTCTTTTGAACTTCTCAGAAAATACAATTTAGCTTTATCAAGGCTAACTTCTGTAGCTGCAAATGGAGCTCCTTCGATGACCGGGAAAAATAATGGTTTGCTTGCATTACTGCAAAAAGCGAAACGAAAGGAATTAATGACAGATATCACATTCATCATACGCATTGCACTTTATATTAAAAAAGTATATTATGCGCGAAACATGTGTTGACATTTAAAGATACAGTCACTCCAACTATCGCCCAGCGCAAAGTATTTAGGTGTCATCTTAGATACGAAGCTCAGGTGGAAGTTAAATATTGCGGAACGGGTGAAGAAAGTCTGCAACGCTTTCTACGCCTGTAAGAAAGCTTTTGGAAGAAGGTCGGGCTTTAAGCCAAATATGGTTCCCTGGATGTACCTACACAGCAGTAGTCCGTCCGATTCTTCTGTATAGGTATATGTCGGAGGAGAGGAGCTATACTTCCTGAACTCCTCCGGTTGTGTACCAACACAAGCCCATCGAGCCTCATTAAGTAAACTCGAAAAGGAGCGCGTTGTGAATCCCACTCTTGTAGGATATCTTTTGCATTCGCTGTCAATTTTATAAATCAATTTCGAGTATTTCCTTAAATATTCAAAATTAAGCTCTGTATACCAAACATTTTGGAGGGGGCCCGGACCCCATGTCCCCTCTGGATCCGCCACTGGTTTTCTTCGTAAAATGCCAAAATGGCTCTAGTGTTGTCTGCGATGAGTCTATCGAGACTGAGTCACCCAGAGGCTATGTTATCTATCAGAGAGAGATTTTCCGGCAGCGTCTCGGAGTAACCTATCCAGTTCGTACTTTGCGAGATTCGTCTATTAGCCGCGCCGCCCCGGCCGATGCGACATCGAATCGAATATGCAGGTGATTGGACAGGGAAGGCTCGCCAAACACTCTCTCTCTCTAATTGCCTTGAACCCTCGAGGGGCATGGGCGCGTCAACATCTCTAGCATTTCAATGCCTTGTTGACGTTTCAATAGCATATCTAATTTTCGGAAGTGCAGTTGCTAGCATGCACCTCCTATCCGCGCCGTCTTTATACTGACAAGCCCGGAGCACTGTGAGAGTTTTATTAGTACCCACAGGCCGTTTTTGATCGCACCGAGATTTTATCTCCGAGCTCTAGATTAGTATCGTAGAGCGGTGACTGAACGATCACGGCCACCGAGCGGTTATGGTATCGAGGACGTGCTCATCTCTACTGTTGGTATTGGGTTGGTACTTCCTTATACCGTGTGATGTGCGTTAGCATCATATCTGATGAAAAGGCTCTTGCCGTTGATTCTGCAGTGGTCGATCAGTTCGTTGTAGTCTGAGGCATCGTCCTCGGAGGAAAGGTGCATCCACAGAAATATCTCCATGGAGCAGATGGTGGTTGGTCCAGCTCCATTGTTGACTCTGCATGGATGGGTGATGCGGAGATACATTAGACGGAGACTGCGGATTCTGTGCTAGCGGGTGGTTGGTCCAGCTCGATCATTGTCTTTGTGGGGGTGGATGACATGGTGGAACGAGTTCGTTGACGTCGTATTGGCTATGACGATTCATCGACATTTAAATAGACGAATTTGAACATGCCTCGTATGTTTATGGATAAAGAAGAAATTTACCGCACAATTTTTTTTATAGTAGTTAAGTCCCTTGTTGATCGATGTGTTATAAGGATCTATGAATACATTAAAACAAAAAAAACATTGACCCCAAAGCGATAATGCTGCAAAAGCCAATCATCAACTCTAACGTCTCCCTCCTCGAATACAAGCTTCCTATTCCATTCCATAACAAGCCGAACGTGTCACGTACGATATAAAAGATAATTCGCTATCTATAAATTCAATGCAACCGATAACAAACGCGGCAACGCGGATATCTTCCTTCTTGGTGTAGAAAAGAAGAACGGAAAGGAAGACAAAAAACTGGCCATGACCAAAAATCGTCAAACCAGGAGCCTCTTTCAGATTCAGTTATTTTTTTGCTACCACCGCGACATCTTCTTCCTCATCATGGGATGCAATATCTTCAGGTACTCGCGTCGACCATCTTTGTACTTTCGATCCAGCCTCGTTGTCATCCGCAGACGCAATTCGCAATGCAATCGACGACCCGGCACACTACTATCTTTGGAAAGTAATGAATTACATTGTACGGAATCCTCTTTAAAAGTCGATCCGCTGTCGTCCGTTTCGTTGTTGGTTCGATCGTTTGTTGTCATCCCGTACGGAGCAGAAGTTTCCTTAGAATTGTTCATCCGAGTCAAGTTTGGTCAGTTTGACCAAACGTCCGTCCGATATCATCATTTTCCAACCGTGTTACGGAGGTAAGGTTGGCCACAACGCCGGTAAATATCAATACAAAAAGATTTTAATGTGCGTCAACGCACAATGACCATCTCAACGAAACCCATCGTAATTTTTTTAGGACGACATTTTGGACCTCCAGCTCACACGGTACCATCATGCAATCACCTCCAATTAAAACGTTTCAAAAGTTAGGTGTACCTTGCAAGGTATTCCTTTGAAAAATTTGAGTATCTTAACGATGGCTCTTTGGACGTGGTGGTGGTGAGCCTTTTTAACCGTCCCTAGACATACAGTCGCCTCAAGTTGAGAAACTGGCCAGACTTGTATGCGCCTTTTAAATGGACTTTGAGTGCATTCCATTTACAATGGGCCTGAGATGTTCGCTTCTCCATTCTACTACCTTCCAAGATTCCTCTTTTTTTTCATGTCTACCTTCATGGTCGTCATCATCGCCACCGGTAATTCTCTGTTTGTGTTTTGAATTCTTAGGAGTGTATACGAAGAGGCAATATTGTAAAGAAGCCAAGTATCTATGGACGCATTTGTGTAGGATTCTCACGTTGATCGCCTTTTTTGTATCCATATAACTCCCGGACAAACGAAGCGGACGGTTTGAAAGTATCCAGCCTATACATACCTTGCGTCTCTCCACCATCATATTATATGTTACTTCATGTTATTTCTTTGAAAATCGACTTGAACAACATTCAGCCCAAGTCGGATTTCTTTGCAGAGGCGTCGAGATACATTCATACAAACGCGCGATGTAGGCTCGAAGGAAGGAACAACAAGAACAGCAGCACCGCCAACAGCATGACCAGTTAAGAAAACCAACTACGTTCGGTTTTTTTTTGTCTTTTATTCTGTATCCGCTGAGCGCGCTACCTTTTAATACTTTTGTACTGATCCGTACACATGCAGTGCACTTAAGCGGATTAAAAACTATAATAGACGCACTGGCGCAATCGGTAATTAATGGGAAGTAGGCGCAATATCTTGTCTTGTTTCGCGTCTCTTTGGTTACTGTTGTTACTACCTACATGCCATTTTCAGTTAAATAGTTGCGCTATTCAATGATTTTTGCTCTACATACATACATAAATGTAGCGTACAAATGTGACCATATTGAATTAATAATCGTTTCTGGCTAAAAACGTTGGATATTTTCAATGGCTATCCGCATTAAGGTAGAAATGCCATTGATACGTGCGTTTATGGAGCTTAGTGAACCGCATATGTGTAATACATAGCTTCGAGCCTCCTCTTTAGCATTTAGGACGTCTCTAAGCCAAACTGAATTGTTTAATGTCAACCTACGATTATTGTAAAAATTCAGTAGGAAATGGTTCGTTATGACAGTGCCTCGGCAGTAGTATCTAATATTCTTTAATGTTGGAGGCACCTTCTTGGACTTTTGCACACCGAACGTTTTGTGGCTGTATTATTTCGCCAAAGCTAATGTACGACACCAGAGTAAGAAAAAAGACAGGGCATGGAGGATCATCAGAGAGGTCCTGAAGGGCGAACGCCTCTCCACTATTGTATCCATCGACCCTGGGTCAATGGAACTCATCGCGAGACGCAACTTCCAACTGTCGTATCGGTTCGGGAAGGTGCAGGTTCAGGCGCGGTGTGGCCTATCAGACACCTGGCACCTCAAGAAACCAAAGCAATAGGGGCTGATGGCATGACCGTTGTCGGATTAACACGGATAAATGCCGGTGCGAGTAGTCTACCAGTAGCCGCCGGATAACAACTACTGCATAGCAACACACCTGTTACTAGCACTAGCAAATACAACAATGACGTCCCGTTTGTCGCCGCGACACCAATCCCTGCAGGGACAATAATGGAGCTGGACCAAGCTACTGCGAACACTGAATCCGCGTCAACCATCCCTGCCGTTTCAATAATGGAGCTGAACCAACCACCACCCTGCTCCATGGAGATTTTTCTGTGGGTGTGCCTTTCCTCTGAAGAAGATGGCTCAGACTAGTAGCCTGAGCATTGGTGTAGTCCAATGTAACCTTCACCACGCCAAGACCGCCTCGGATACCCTTACAGCTAGATTCCTCAGGGAAAACCTAGGAATCGCCCTAGTTCAGGAAACGTGGCAACAAAACGTAATCGTCCAAGTACTTAATGTAAGTTACTCTACTCTTTTTTAATAATTCACGGACTTTGCGGTTTGATAATTTTTTATCGTTTTTAACAACAAAACTATACTCTACTCTTATTTATGACTGGGGTGCCAGCCGACCTCGTTTGTTTCGTCGCCGATTTCTTGCCTAATTATCTGATATAAAGGACAACAATCAACCAAATTTTTTGATACGATGTTGCCCGAGCATTTGTAAACTGGCGGAGTGTCATGTAATGGGCTAAAGTTAATTAGCAGGCATGACCCCACGCCATATTCCGAACTGAGCTGCCTGCAAGCGTATGCCACCATATATACATATCGCGCCATTTCAGTTCAGAAGTCGCCATCAAATAGCATAATCAAACTGCAGGCCGCCGCAAAAAAGGTGACTCACACAAATTGTTGACGTTTCACTATTGACAATACACATGAGCCTGTCTTTATATGTCGCGGGGTTTAGAGCAATTCATTCGAAAGATATTTCTACAAGTTTTCATATCAGATTACCTTGCTGTTGGTTTCTTATCGACAAAAGCCGCAAAATTGAGTTCTGTAGTATCTTATGATGGTATGGTTACCTTGAGAGATGCGGTCATACTCACTTAAGTATTTATACAATATTTCGACTGAATGGCCATTAATAAAATTGTGCGAGCACTCAATTGTTCAGAAGGCGTGTGTGTAATGGGGTTGCTATTTTTCTTTTCGAAAAAGCGAGCAATTTTAGCGAAAGCTGGTTCGTCTTTTCCATAAGTTTTCCTTGTAGATATTAGCAGAGGTCATAACGGCCAGCTCGAAGAGACTTTAATCTAAACGCGTGATTGCCGGGCATTCGTACATGTCTCAAGGTCTTCCACACAAATCTCATGCAGTCTAAGGCTAGATCAGACCCTTGCGCAGTGCATCATTAGTTCCATCGATTGGGTCAGTTCCAGGGGACTCTTTAATTGACTGGCAGCTTGTGGTGTCCCCGCTGAAGTCATAAGCTTAGGGGGAAACCTACTTATCGAATTCATTCATTTCTATCATTGTTACAATGATTGACACACAATACAGGAAATAATGACACAAAAAGAGCAACGTTCATCGTCAGTCTAGGCCCGCCCCATGCAAATACATTTTCATTTTGATCCATTTGCCTTCAATTTGTCTCTGATTTTGAAAATTGTGTCCCCAAAAGAAGTTAATCTTTTGGTGCGAGTCCCAGAGTAATTGTGAGTTTAACATGACTTTGAGTTGCCTTCGAGGTCTCTATGTCCTTTCGGTACTTTATATTCGTTAACTTACGTGCATCAACCCGATCTAAAAATTACCGACATTTGCTAGGTTTGGCTTCTGTTTCAATTCGAACTCGAGAAGCTGTTGTTTTCCTGTCTAAAGGACTCAAAATGCCTTCATCAGTACTCTAACGCATTCACCTCATAAACCCCATTCAAAACATATGTGTCATCGCCATAAGTCCTGAGTTGATTTATGGTTTCGATTGGAAAATGTAAAAGCCATCGGCGAAGACTCAAGTATAGTAAAGATTATGTCTCACTATCTCTAGGAGATCAGGCTTTGCTATTGGCCGTTCAAAACGATTAGCTAGTTCCATCTTCATAAAAACTGTCGAACGATTCAGTTGGTCCCTGATACGGATACTCTATTCTGGAGCTGATCCCGTAAGCCGTCGTAAAACATTGGTCAATCCAATCGTCCGGCGTTTCTGTGATAATGTCAGAACCAGTTCGCCGCCTTGCCAACAAATAGCAGGGGTGTTGAAGTTTCCTTCGAGAGTTTGCATGATCAGCGTCTGGATGGTAAGTTGGTAAATGTACTTACTAATTATTTGATAGGGATTATCACCACTGAACTGAATATTCCAACCAGTGATGAATTTGGCCGCTGGAAGAGGATCGATCGTGTCATAATGAGATTGAGTCTGAAATTTTCTCTGAACTTTAGAATGACAAGGACCCGAAAAACCGATGACAGATAGTTCTGAGGGTATTCCACCACTAAAATGGCTGTCAAACGGGTTCTCTGAGCGGCAATAGCACGCTGAGTGAAGGCATTATTTGGTAGAGAGCCATATTTTGTCATATGAAACCGCCAATCTGATGACAGAGGGGGTTGCTGAGCTGGTGCGACTGAACCTCGAACCCACGACTGACTAGGATGCGAACCGCATTCTATTTCGGTTGGCATCCAACTGGAAGCAGGAGCAGATATCTTATGCTCACTCGTGAAGGGTAAGAAAGTCGGGTTCCATGCTGATCAGTTCGCTGCTCCCGTATGGTGATCAACACTGGGTTCATCATTATTAACCTGTGACTCAATTTGATGTGGCCAACACGGCTTCAAGCATTGATGGCATCTATAGGTATTTTGGCTTGAAAGCCATCTTAATACCACTGCCATCTTTACTCTCAGGCCGGAGTGTCAGCTGATTGTCAAAGCACTAACGACATGACAAGCAGTCAACGAAGTGTGAACGCGTGCGGTCGCCCGGTGAAATATCGCGATAATTGTGTGTAAAAGTGAGTTTAGTGCCGGAATTTTAAGTGTAACTAAAAGAAGTGGCTATCAGTGCCGTGTGAAAGTGAAAAAAAAAAACGTGAAGTGCCGGTTAATATCGAGTAAAATAGTGTATTGAAAAGTGCGAGGTTAGGAAAGTGCGACACGGGAAATTTCGCATTTTTCGTTTATTTTTCGGCGATTCGGGAAGTGTGAATGGTACAGCACTACCCTGGGACGAATCCTCGGGGCGGTGAGTTTAGCGGAAACTCCCGGAAGTGCCCCAAAAAGTGAATTCAAAGTGGTTGTCAACTGACAACATTACAGGTGATTTCTGGCCTTTTCATCGGAATTCATAGGGTAAGTATGCGTTTTTTGTTGTGGTAGAATTTAAGTGGATTGATGCGCCCCAAAGTGTGGATTTTGACCACGATGTTGACGAACCGGACGAAAGTTTCACTGCTAGGCATCTAGTCCTGTCAGCTGCAGTGAAACTTTCGTCTGGCTCGTCAACAACGCGTGCAAGACCCGTATTTTGGGGCGCATCAATCCACTAAAATTTTAGCACAACAAAAAACGTATACTTACCCTATGAATTCCGATGAAAAAGCCGGAAATCACCTGTAATGTTGTCATTTGACAACCACTTTGGATTTACTTTTTAGGGCACTTCCGGGAGTTTCCGCTGAACTCACCGGCCCAAGGATTCGTCCCATGGTAGTGCTGCACCATTCACACTAGCCAAATTGGCGGAAAATTAACGAAAAATGCGAAATTTTCCGTGTCGCACTTTCATAACCACACTCATGTCTCGCGCACTTTCGAGCAGTTAATTTTGGTCGGAAGTTCGCGGCACCTTGCGTTTTTTTTACTTTTAAATATCAGTGACAAGCACTACTTTCAATTGCACTTTAAATCGCGACACTAAAATCACTTGTACGCGCGAAAATCGCCAGATTTCAAGAGGTCGACTGCACGCGTTCTTCACTTTGTTTACATATGGTTCACTGCTTGCCATGACGTCATTACTTTGACACTCCGGCCTGAGAATAAAGATGGCGGTGTTAATACACAACTGGTGTGAAATTTATGGCCATATGGTGTCACAAAAACAATATAAGTCGCCGATAGTATGTGCATATGGAGCAGCATGTCGGACCCTCATAATCGGCATGGAACCCGACTTCCTTATCCCTTCACGCGTGAGCATGAGACAATGACAATTGCCTAGATTTCACTTCTTGTCCTTTGGTACTATCTATAGTAAATAGCTCAAAATACTTTCAACAGTACTCCAGTGCATTGGTATCATCACTCCCAATCAGGAAACACCCAATTCAGTAGGTTTTTCTTCATGCCAAAAAAAGTTGTTTTGTTCTGACCGAAGGATTTAAAATGCCTTCAACAGTTCCCCAGTACGTTGGCCTCATCACTCCGATTCAGGAGATATTTATTACTTCCAGGTTTGCTGTCTATTACATAGCCTAGGCTGAGTGGTAGCCTTACGGTTCCGCATAGACCACTCGGGTTCACAGCAATACCACATACTTGCGTTGGGATACCTGGGAGCCTACTTCTGCAACGACCTGGGAGTGGTCGTTGCAGAAGTAGGCTCCCAGGCATTTTAATCTTTTCCTAGCGAGCGCGGGATATTCACACAGAAGGTGCAATAGAGTTTCCTCTGTATTTGGTAGCTTGCAAATTCTGCATCCGCTGCTTGTTATCAGTTTTAATCTGTACGCATGTTCACCTATTAAGCAAGGTCCTGTTAATTTGCCACTAGTAGTGCGCACTGTTTTCTGGGTACTTCTAGGAGACTTTTGGTCTTTCTTCTGTCCAAAGAGCTCCAGGCTATTTTCGTTATTCTGAATTTGTTGGTATTATGGCGTTTGCGTTGGTCATCCCATGCTTCCTGTCGTCCAGTTTTGCATGTTTGTATTGGCAGCGGTAGCACTTCCGGAGTTCCTCGGTCGAGGCTAGTCTGGTATTCAGCTAGTCCGTCCGCGATTTCTTTACCTAGAACCCCGTTGTGCCCCGGAACCCACCGGAATTCCACAGTTCTAGCGGTCCCCAACGCTTGGAGGTCTGTTAAACCGTTATGTATTGTCTTTGACTTGATAGCAACGGACTGTAGTGCCTTTAGCGCTGCCGGACTGACCGAATGTATAGCGATTCTACCTATTTTACGAGATGATGTTACCTTGCTTGCTTGTCCTAAATGAAAATATTTCCAGCATCGCTGCTTGTGGTGTGCTTCCGAAACTCAAGTTTACTCTTTTCCTATAAGATTTCTGCTGGGTTCAGCTTATAATTAGCATGACACGGAATAATGTCCGAAAATACTGTAAAACTGTAAACTTAAAAAAAATTATAATTAAGAAGAGACATACGTGTGTTTCGAATGGTAACCCTTCATCAAACAAATGGCACCATTATAGGTCAACAGTCGGAACCACTAAAGAGATGACTAAAGACGGTGCCTACTTTGTGAGTAATACTTGTGATGAGCCTATGGGTTACGGATTTTCATATGTAAGAAGTAATAGCTACAACATCATTCACATACTATGCGAATGTGCTTAATCAGTCCAAGTGGCGTCAATGGATCATTTCTTCGTCATCCCTGGTCAAACCTCTATTGCCGAGCCCCCCTTTGTCTTACCAACACACTGTCTGAAAGTGTAACGTGAAAAAAAGGTATGTGCTGTAAATTTCCGTAAGACGCATGATGTGTGGTGCGTCAACAATCAATGGGCAAAACCGCAAACTTACGATTTCTCACGATACTCAAATTTATCATAAAATTATAAAGAAACGGTCCGACAAGACAAGGCAGCGCCGCCAATCGTTTAATGACTACTTTAAAGTGAAAACGAAAAGTGACCACGCTAAAAATAATCAATTGGCGTCATTCGCATTTTTAATAGAATTTCACAGCAAGCTGGGCGGTAAAAGTGACACATATGACAAAGTCAGTGAGGAGGAAAGAAGGTGTTGCAAATGTCAGGGATTATCTTCGGAAACAACGCAAACAGGATGAACGAACTGAGACTTTTCTTATATTTCGAAATTTCCTGAAATACTGTATACCCGGGTGGATACACGTGGATATTTTTGGATTTTTTTTTATTATTTTAAGTCATTGGTATGGGAGTTAGTGACAGAATTTGACCATAATTTATTCTTTCCTTCTATTTTTGGAAGACCCTGCCCATCTCCCAGCCTTCGGAATGAAGGTAATGGAGACACACACGTCTAGACCTTGAGAACATAGCTCAGTGCTACATAGTTTCTGAAGAAGGAATACCCAAATCTCGCAGATGCTGAAGCATAATCGGATTTACACCGTCAAAGCCCGGAGACTTGTGTGGCGAGTAGAGCCACTGCTCGCTTAGTTCTTCAGCGTTTTTACGGCGATCTTCGCTGTCGGGGAAGAATGTTGTTATAAGGGGTTCGAGAGTTTCAACTGAAGATTTAGTCCAGGCACCGTTAAGCTTCTTGATGAACGACGGACATAATCCAGCTATGCTCCGAGAATAACCTCAGGCTGGAGAACTTCCATTCCGCGACCCTGAGAGTTTCGTTGTTGTTTGCCGCTAGCGTGATATCGAAAACCACCGCTGAAAATTATCTGGACTCGGAAAGGTGACAGTCGGCGTACTTCGCCTGTTTAAGACTGTCAGATTGTTATTGATAATATAATCAAAAAATAACTCACCTCTCTCGTGGATACCAACAGAGCGTGCCTGGCGTTGGCATGGGCCAACAAGCAGGCTTGCTTTCCTGGCAGTCTCGTCTCGGGCTAGATGGAGTAGTTCCCTGTTTGTGCGAGTCGCTCGTGGGCCATGTAGCCGTTGGAAATCTACGATTAAAGTGCTATAAAGTCGATAGGCCGTTTCTACTTTTATCACGGTAAGGTCCGCCGTGCTCAGGTTCGGTTACGAGGCAGCTCCTAGACCTATCTTTGTTACTCCGGAAAAAAATAAGATTGTAGTTGCTGTCGTCGAGGCCTTTGAACTTCGGGTTCATGGCTCCTGGACAAGCCCGAGACTGATGTCGATGTTATTCTCCCTGAGGTGAACTAATAGATTATCCGATTATCCGGCACACCAAATCCGTCGCGATCGAATCTGTTTCACTTGTTGTATTGGGTGTTCCTTCTTCATCGTCCTCGATAATCAGCTTGTACGTCCTCGATAATCAGCTTCTAGTCTGTCTTTTGCATCCCGCACCGGATTAGGCGCTTCCGACTTAAAGCGTAACACCATGACTTTGGCATTCCTGATGCCAAAGTAAAGTTCATAGCCGGACGCTTCGAGCGGCGTCAGGTTTTTCTGTAGCGAGGAAAGCCTGACGCCGACGAGGAGGAAGAAAGTGAAGCTAAGGATCTCTCAATTCTGCATAGGGATGGTCGCAGGCGCAGACAGTGTAGTATTATTGCTCCTTACTTTGGGGAACCAATATGAGCCCTTGCTGGGATGGGCTTCACCGCGTCACCGATCTTGCCGACGCAGCCCCGCAGGAAATCTAAAATAGAAACGGCTTGTTTTCGCACCTGTCACTCGAAAACCTTGAATGATGAAACAGCTGTTGAAGCGAAGCTATAACTTAACTTTGCAATGAAAATATTCACCTTAACAGGCATAATATTTATGTTTTTTGGTCGTGTTGCCTCGTCAATGGATTAAAGGCAACACCTGAAGAGTGTAGGTTCATTGACGATGAAACCAGCTTAAAGTCCAGAGTCAGATTATAAAGTGACTAAGGAGTGCCCAAACAGTGGCCTCTGCTCCACTCGATGCGATTCTAAACAACCTAACTTCGCCTGCCATAAGATACTCCAGTACTATATTAGATAAAATTGGTTCTACTCTCTTCCAGTGATCATAGCCGCGAGCTTGCCATCCTGGACGAACTTGTACACACACACTTTGTGCGATATTGAGGGTCGCGAATCAACAGTCCCTTGTGTGGGCTCCGCTTGCTACTCTCGCTCCGCGCTTAAGGGATCACAACCCCCCGGTATCGCATAAACTAGAACGCTCGATCTGTGCTTAAGTATTACAACCCACAGTATCGCTCAAACTAGAACGCCCGCCTCGCTCGCTTTGGATTCAAGTCTCTTGTGTGGGCGTGGGCTACGCTCGCTCCGCGCTTAAGGGATAACAACCCTCAGTATCGCACAAACTTGAACGCTCGCTTCGGTCGCTCTGGGTGCAACAGCGGACACCCACACAATTGTCAATTTAGTATTTCTACCATCGACACAGATGGCTATTTTCGTTCTTTTTTTTTCGCATGCCTTATTTCGATTTGAAACCGATATTGTTCATGCATGGCTTATTTCGTTTATTTTCCGATGGACACTTTCGGTTCAAACCGAAAATATCTATAATAAATAGATTCTTTCAGATGGCTATTTTTGACATGGCTAATTTCCGTGCCCCATCGCAGACATGAGTTACTACCTGTTGTACTCGGCACGTAAAAATGAAGACCCACAAACCAGGACTCCCTCTATAAAGGAAAAACCTGCGTATTAAGGTCATGTTATGTTTTCAGTTTCTAGTTTTTTATGAAAGGAGAAGGATTAATAATGTTTATAAAGAAAAAACTATTTATTACGCTTTCACACTTCATACTTCCGCTACGGAACAATGATTCAGCTTCAGCTATGGTCACTTAATCTCCGAAGCTCATACATTGGCTGCATCTGTGAATCATAAACAATCACTTCCCGCAGTGATTTTCCGGAGCTCGACAACATTAAATATTTAGCTACGTTAATTCTATTCGTCTGTCAAACTTTCATAATTTAATTAGATGATATGCGCATATGCACTTGTGCATGCACCCGCAGACCAATCTCGATTCTTCAGCAGCACCGTTGAAACGAAACGAAACGCCGAATGTAAACAAGATATCAATGTGCCAACACATTGATACTCTGTTTATTTGATTGCTATTTGATGCATTTCTAAAAAAAAAGCGACAGCGACCACCGTCATCGTTGTTCCTCGTTGATTCACGTGAAATAATAAATCCCGAAAGGCTCGTTCAACGAATTCCAAAACATTCAAATTGGAAGACCGCGCGACTTTAGAGGGAGCCTCGATTTACGATCGTTCTTTGAAAAAAATGCATAGTAAAGCCTATTTTCCAACGAAATTAAAATCGATTAAAATATCACCAGTCAAGATCGGAAGTGCCAAGCCTAAGCCTACATCAAGCCATACGAAACCTTTGAAGCTCGCTTTTTTTCGATATCGCGCCGAGAGATGTATTCATTCTGAATGTGGATGCAATTTACAGAATGGCAGTTGCTGCATATGCACTATTTTGATACTTACTATACAGGGTGTCCCGCTGCAGATGGTAAATACTTTCTTTAATGGTAGATAGTAAAAGTTCAAATTCAAATTAAGCGAAAGACGGTATTTTCAAATTTCAATATAACAATTACTATTTATTCTAACTTCTAGTTATCCTTGAACCATATTCAAATGCAAAAAACTATTAACTACTGCATCATTTGAATTTGAGAACAATATTCATCATCATCGTGGCGCAACAGACCGACATGGTTAAGTGACCCTGTCCCCCAATTTTGGACGCCGAGCAGTTGTTTGGCGTTCTCATCTACTGAGTCTTTCTAACGAGCTCTCGGTCTTCCTCGTATCCTTGCTCCGCCGATGCGTCGTGCATTGAATATTTTCTTGGGCATGCGGTCATCGTCTATTCGTTGTATATGTATGTCCTGCCCATTGCAGATGTTGTAGTTTGACGCCGAAGGACCTTTCGCTCAAATGAAAACAATATTAATAATTTCTAATCAAAAATGTCTACACAATAAAATTTAGTCATGTAAAACAAATAAGCAAATGTCAAAGTGGCCCGTGATTACTGTCAATTCAATAAGATGCGACGGAATGCAATGTTTATACATTTTTCAAAGTGAAGATGCTACAAATTTCCTAACATGCTTGAGATTCTTTATGGTTTCTTCGGGCTCGGGGGTTTTCGCCCCTTCCGCACCCCCCTCTTGTTTGACACAATTAAAAGCACCCTCAGTGTCAAGGAACGCGACCATGATATACTCCTTTGAAGTCAGTTAGTTTCGAATATTAAAAATGTTTGCTCTTCACAAATTCACTTTCATTAGAGCGTTCTTTTTGTATAGAGCAGATTAGAGCAGAACAGGCGGCAGGTTCAGTTAGCATTCAAAAGTCAACTCAAATTTCATGAGGAAACTTAAATCCTTATTACATATACAATCGGATAAATATCCTTTAGGCAGCCGAATCATTTTCTATGTTTACTATTCCATATAATTACACAAAACGAACATTTTATTGACAGGAAATAAATTTCATGTGCTTCCCACAGTGTAAACCGCTCGAAAACTTCGACCCAAGCGCCACCTGCATTTTAAAACTTTAAAATATTAACGGAGTAGCATTCTTGCATTAACCTTCTCCAGAGCAGCTTAGATCAAATTGTTAGTGTAATTGTGTGGTGTGAGTGAACCTGCTCTGCTCGGCATGGCTGTTAAAAAATGCGCCAAATGCATGCCTTTTTCTGATCACGAAAGATAAGTTTGGGCACACTCAAAAGAAATATCCATTAAAAACTCAGCATCTTTTCACCTTGAACACCTTGAATCAATCTTTGGGCGTCTGACTACCGGTGTTTGGGTTCGAATCCCGTCAACGACGACGTTCGTGACCATATTTCTGTTGTCTTTGTATAGTGCGGGACGCAATAATAAGCCACAGCATCTCCCGACTTGTCGCAGGTAGGCGGCTAAATGGGGGAACAGGAGGTGCTTGCTGGCAACTGCATTCTCCGAAACTAGTTTATGCCAACGAAAATCAACTGGGCCACATGAAACACTTGACGCGCTATGCCCCACAAGGGGTTAGGGCAATTCAGTAGTAGGAGTCCGAAAATTGAAGTAAAATAAGTAAGTAGTGTGATACGTAAGTGTAGTTGAGTACTTTATTTTCGAAACTGTTTTAAGGAATGATGACAACCACCGCCTTAACTGAGTCGACTAGAGCCTAAAAAATATATATACATATTGTAATATGCTCTTTGCATGAATTGAGCTCACCACTTGTTGCTCAATAGAATGACACTCAACTCATCGAGCTACTTTGACGGCAAACTACTAGACATTATTTCAAAATTCTTCCAGTCAAGTGTAATGAGCGCCAAGTGTAATGGGCGCCACAGTTGCAAGTGTACCTGGCAAAAGCTCCAGCGGAACTTGGAAGGTCGTATCACATTTTAGTACCTCCTAATGTATGTGCCCTGCAGAAAAGTGATTTCTACATCTTTAAAAGAGCATTAAATTTCTTAAAATCTGGTATAAAAATCATCTCGATACGTGAGAATTGTTTCGCGAAACAGCTCTTCAAAAATTGGAAAATTTTTCCCCAAAGTCTTCATTCTGTATTGTGTATCGAATAATCGGGATAAGTCACCAAATCAGTTTGTAGGTAAGCTTTAATTTGAGTTATTTGAAAAGCCCGAAGCGTCAAAAGTTACCGAGCAAATGAAAAGCCAAGTTTTGGAACAATGACAAATTGCTAACGTATTTTATATACACACATATTATACATACAACCTGTTTGAAGTCAATTGGCAGAAGTGATGTCAAATCTCGGATCAAATAATTAGGAGAGTGAAGAATTTTGATTTTGTTTGGCAAGTCAAACTTTTTTATACAATTTACAAAACATGCTATAACTCTGTAACGTTTAAAAACAGAATGTCCATTTTGGTGTCAATTTTCCACAAAAAAAAGAAAACGGAACTATCTACCATTAAAGCATTTACCGTCTGAAGCGGCACACCCTGTACATAGTCATACTGTAAGTCAGCGAAAATTGGAGGAGCCAGAAATGCAAGCCTTTAAAATATCTAGTCGAGGCTCTTGCTCCCTGTTGCATTTCAGTATGCTAAAGAGGGCTATTAATAGTGTCTTGTTGTCTTGGAAGATTTCCCAGTCCGCTTGGAGCCATCGTAGATGAGTCTCCATTAATAATGAATGTGAATGCGGGCATACGAATGCATAATGTAGTGGCCACGTTGCGATGTGGGACATACATTTGAGAAAATTTTCGAAGATATTATAAAGCTATCCTTATTTTAGCGCCCAATATAGGGTTTCAACTTGAAATTGCATTGATTATAAAAAAAAAATCTTTCTCCAGAGTTATTGAATAAAGAATCAAAAGCGGACAAACAGGAATACTGCAATGGGGATTATACACAGGATCAGTTGCGTGTCATGTAATAACAATCCACTTGTTTCCTCCGATGGTTTGAATTCTCTTTTTTACCAGAAACGTCATTGGACAAGGGACGCGGCGATTGGTTGAGCCGAATATGCTTATATTCACTACCCACAATATGATAGTTCCTACCAAGCAAAACATGAGACTGACCTGGTCTTTGCTCCTTGGTCCGAGTTTTGGAAATAATATTTATGCTCTAAATATTTACGCGCGTTACAATGGATTAAACCAGAACAACGCGCCGCCGAGCGATCGGATCTACGCCCGGCGCGCGTTTGTTCGTTGTAGTAAACACGGATGGACGGCATTGACGCCTATTGCCAGAACGAGTTCCTATGGGTGTGGAGACACTAGAAACTCGTCCTGGCAGGTTCATTACCATACACTGTCGAACTCGAGCACGAACCTGGTACCAATGTCGTCTGACACACACATAGGTACACTTCACTTAGGTGTGAAGAAAACCGGTCCACTTGTACTAGGTTCGTGTTCGAGTTCGACAGTGTATGGTGACACTTACAGTGTACCCTAGTCTGCATACAAACGGTGCTTACAATCTAAACTAACACGAAACAATTTTTCTTACAATCTATTGTAACTACTAACTAACTAAGACTAGAGAAGATCGGCGACAGCTGACGTATCCTAGCTGGTGCATGTGCATCTGCAATGATTTCAATGAAATTGTAAGCTCATTTCTGAATTGGCCGTGTGGGTATGTGACTTACCTGTTGTCGGCTTGTGTTCAGGAACATGCCACCGATCTAATCGACTCTTCGGCGAATTTCATCGGGTAGAGAGTGAGCTCGATCTGCGGCCCGTGAGGTGGAGCCGCCGCACCGCGCCGTGCCAATTGGTATTATCGAAAATTGATTATACCTATACAAAGTTTATGTGAATGAACAACTTACACGAATTTGTTTTGATTCTATTGCATTCACAAACAATGACGTTTTTCGAAAAGACGTTATCGTTCTATGTAGCGAAGGGTTCGTTATTGTTATAGACTGTCTCAAAACCTTAGATATAAGTTTGCTTAAATTTCTAAAAATCTGTCTCACGATTCTTCCATGTATGACTAACCTTTTTAAGTCTTGCATTACACTTCACAAAATCCAATTCCTCTAACGACTCTTTTATATGATTGTTGTTCTTAGAACGTCCAATGTTTTTCCGGCCTGTTCAACGTCTTTTCCATAACTTGGTGTCGTTGTTTACGTCCCACGGCAGGGCACGGCCGTTAATTCAATTAAACATTAAAGAGATCCCAATGACTACCTCCTTATAGCCTCATCTATGTCTCAGCCGTACTACTATTCCATAGGCAAATAGACGAATCACGATCGCATGCTGATCGACCAGAACGGAACTGTGTCTAAGAATTCCCTGGGACATGAAAGGAAATCTATAAAAAGAATGCAGGCAGGCGGTTGTATACACTCCGGTGCATCAGAGTGAGTGAGCCTAATATTAAACACAAAATACACAAATGCAGTTGTATACATATCCGGCGCACTAGTCCAAGATACGAATACGTGTGTAGACATTGATTCCGATCTTGCCAGACATTCTGGCGCCTTGGTGTGAAATCTTGAGCATACATCCTCTTCGATCATGGTACAGGTGCACATAATACTCTTGAGCGTCGTTTCTATGTTAAGGAAACAAATGAAGTTCGAAGAATTAGAGGAAATTTCCTTCTGACTAGATCTGAGCTGAGAGGCAGTTTTTTTTTTGTTTCTGGGGATTTCATAAGAAATCGCATGGACAATTAAACGAACACGAAAGTCGTTACAGTAGACTCTAATAACATATTGGCGTATAGTTTAAGATCCTGGGGCTTTGAGATGGAAAGTTTTGCACCACTTCCGTTTGGGTACGTTTACGTATGTTGGGTGTGCTGAACATGAATCCCGGGTTTTCCAGCAAAAATTAGGGTGGGAAACTTTTTTATTGGCCAAAATATCGCCTTTCTTGGGTTTTTGACCCTTACTACCAAAAGTGTACATCCTAGAGAAAAAATCGATAACATATTTTTGGAAGTTACACTAAATTTGCTCAAATTTAATACCAAATTCGGTTCGTTCAGAATTAACCGAGAATCAGTTCTACAAAACTAGTTAAGAAATAAAAAGTGTTCCTCCCGCTCATATCATCATCATTATCATCGGCGCTCTAGTCCTCGTCGGACCTTGACCTCATGGATACAGTTCTTCAAACTACCTCGATCAAGCGATGGCGTCCTCCAGTTCGAAAATCGTAAAAGCTTCATACAATTTGTGTCGAGCGAGTCGTTCCATCGCACGCGAGGCCTTCCTTGCAGTCGGTTTTCTTCGGGTTTGCACTTTAGCTCACGTTTCAGGATTCTTCTACATCCCTGGTAACCAAGTCATGATGAAGACATCAATGCGCTCATTATCCAGACCTGGATGAAAGGCATCATCATCATCATGTTCTAACCGCGGGACTAAAGCCACTTATGTATTTTCAAGCATATGATGAAACCATACATGACCACCTACGAGTCCATACATGAGTAGCACTGTCGAATTCGGTCAAGCCGGCTTGATGACTTCGTCAGTGATACTCATGTATGAACTCGTAGGTGGTCATATATGGTTTCACCGAGAGCTATCAAAGTGAGAAAAAAATATTTGTTCGTGAAAGAACTTGATCCCAAACCGCACAGATTATGAGACCAAATCTCTACCCATTGAGCCACCATAGCCATTTCCTTTAGAAGGTAATTAAGCGAATATCAAAGCCCTCGATGAAAACTTTTGTCAAGTATTGCACCATCGAGGGGAAAACAAGATACGTCGTGAGCGTGAGCAATTTATGAAGGTATATACATAAGTGATCGAAGTGGAGATGTGTAGGTCTTCTTCCCCCGCTGCTTCTCCCCTAAAAAACTGTCGACTGGTGAACGATGATTTGCAGGGATGGAGAGCCAACTCCAGTTTCCGGAATTTGACAAATTTTGAGGCGCATAGATCGTCAAACAATTCGTACAACTCATGTTTGTATCGGATTCGCCATACGTCTCTTTCCTTAACTGGTCCAAATATGTTCACTTGCTCGATGTTGTACTCGCCCATTGTAATGGTTTACTTTTCAGGCGCCGTTCGTCGAGATTGGGTCATTAATTTTTTTTCGATTCGTTGACTTTTAATATAACGTCTAAAGCCGCTGACTCCAGTTTTTGAAATACCTCCTTAGTACGCGGTAGTGATCTAGCCATGCTGCGCTGATTTTGTTAGTAGCGAGCTTCTCGTGTCTACTTCGTTCACTTTTCTGATGGCATACTCTTCAGCCCGGTTGAAGAGCATGAATGTGAGCCCATCTTCCTGTTTCAGGCCTGATTCCGTTCCAGTCGTACAGGCTTCACACCGGTGTAGAATATTTTTACTTTTTAATTATTGCAAATCACTATCAAGTAACTTTACACAGCTCTCTCAATTGCCGTAACCCCTTGTGGGGCATAGCGCGTCAGCTGTTCCATGTGGCCCAGTTGACGTTTCGTTGGCATAAACTGGTATCGGAGAATGCAGTTGCCAGCATGCACCTCCTGCACATCCATGGCCACGAACGTCGTCGTGGACGGGATTCGAACCCGAAACGCCGGTAGTCAAACACGAAACTGATGCCTCAACACACTGCGCTACCGGTCGCCCCAGCTCTGCACTAATAGGTATCATGTGATGATAAAACTCTAAACTGCAGGGAGTATACGTTGGTTGCCTTCTTGGACATTGAAGGCGCCTTCAATAGTGACTCTGTGAGCTCATTTGCCTTATGCTCTCATCTAGAGTTATTTACACCAGTCTTGGTTCCTAAAAAATACGCAGATACGTGTGTAGGGGCACCCCTCAAGGAGGTGCCCTGTCCCCCTTTCTTTGAAACCTGTTGGTTAACAGGTTTCTTCTTGATTTGGAAGGGTGATAGGTTGCAAGGTCATTGTTTATGCGGACGACATTGCTATTAACATCTCCGGAAAGTTTTCTGAAGAGTGACATCATTCATAATGCCCTAAATATCCTATTTTAGTGAGCTAGGCAGGCTGGTGTTGGGGTCAATCCGACCAAAACAGAACTTATTCTTTTCACCTGGAAAAAGCTCATTTTGTATCCGTACCTGGAATTCGGTATTTTCCATAGAAGCTCTAATTAATCGGATCAGTTTCGGCGGGACTCCAAACTCGAGTAGCATCTTGTAGCATACAAGACGTTACGATCAATACTATCGTAGGCTTGGCGGAAGTCCACAAGCAGTTGGAAGACATTGATGTCGTATTCTCAGCATTTCTCGGGTACTTCCTTTACTTTGGTACCAGATCCCTGCCATTGAAAAGCACTTTTCGCGCATCGAAGACTTCATCTTTCAGCTCTGCTCCCTGCCACCGTGCGAAATCATTGATCATTAATTCATTAAAAGTTATCGTCTATTCCTCTTTTGGTTTATTTTTTCAGAGATTATTTATCAAAATTAGGGATTTTGTGATTGGACTGGTCCGGAAAAAGTCCTGATCTAAATCCCATCGAGAACCTGTGGCACATCATGAAACTCCAAATATCGAAGAATAGACCTAGGACTTTATCAGAACTGAACAAAATCAATGATGAAATTTGGTTTAAAGGAATTACAGCTCAGAAATTACGAGCTATGGTTAACTCAATGTCCGATGGAATAAAAGCCGTGCTAAAAAATAAAGGAGGCCCGACAAAATTTTCGTTGTTTTTCCCGAAGTTCATTGTTGATTTGTCATTTTCTCCGTAAGTATTATTCCTACAGTATTACAAATTATATCAAATTAAAGATAATGTAAATATCTACAAACTTAATTCGCATGGCTTTCCACGTGGTATGAGTACTTTTCCCGATATTTGGCTATGAATTTTTTTTTTTAATTATGGTATGGTAGTTTTTCTGCAGAACGTTTAGTTACGGAGATATTGTGCATTAAGATAATTTCTCGTACGATAATTTCAACAAAATCGCTTTTTTTGCGATATTGGTTTTTTGCCATTTTTGTAACTCATAGACTATGGGATTCGCATTTGCATGAAGGTAATAAAATTGACTATCAACTCATTTCTGATGAGGATGACTTTCCTCGTGGGATGCATATTTTTCCCATAATATTTATGGCATACCTAGATAAATTTCACTATTTAAAAAAAAAGTTTTAGTTTTAATTTTTGCAAAATCTGAAGGTAGGAAACGAATTTTAATAAAATATTTTAGCAAATTTAATGAACTTTCAAAAAAATATTGTCGACTTTTTCTTCAGGATACATACTTAAGGAGATATTCAGCGATGTTCACATTCATTTTCCACAAAGCCCATTTGTTTCATCAATTTTGCGTTGCCTGTTTTTCAGTTATTAACAAACTGACAGGCATCCGACTTATTTCGAATTTCAGATAATTGAATTAATTACAAATTGGTTCCGTATGACTTTCCTCGTGGGATAAGTACTTTCCACGATATTGGCAAAAAAACTCGCTAAAACGAACATTTTCAACCATTTTGGAAGAAGTTTTTTTTCAGAAGCTTCTTGATATACAAAGCTTATTTCGGTATGTAACTTTTGTAGGTTAAATTTGCTTTAAAAAAAAGTATTATTATTTTATTATTATTATTAAAAGTATTCTTCCTTTGATGTATACTTCGGGAGATCTTAAGCAAAAACCGAAAAAAGTGCAGAAAAAGACAAACAAAACCGGAAAATGTCATTTCGATACTTTGATCTAAAAGGGGCTCCTTGACCGAAATTTTCATTGGCAAACTCCAGATTCGCATTTAGCACCCCAAATTACATTAAATTTTTTTTTTAGAAAACTGAAACTAGTTATTTTAACGTAACTGGCAAAGGTTAGCAAAAAAAATTATTTTTGTGAATTAAAAAACTTCGCAGGCGAATTTTTGTACGCAAATCCTGGATTCGTGTTCAGCAATAAAAAAAAACATAAAGGTGCACTAAAACAAAAGCGTTGCTCAATCTGCCACCACCATTCTTGGGCTTGTATTTATTTCAATGAAATGTCAGCATCTCTAACAATGGCTTATCGACATTTCATTTGCATATACATTTTTCGATGGTACATGCACCTCCTATCCGTATAGCCGTCCTGAACCCTAGATTCAAGCATAATAGCATCGCATATCGAGCGCGCCAAGCTAGATAGACATCTCTCTGGTAGTATCTTTTCTGTTATTTTATTTTTATAAATACATATATTTTTAAGAAGTTTTAAAAATGTGTCAAATTTACCAAGATCCCATTTTATATTATTAATTATTTAAATACTGTGTTAGCATATTTAACGAACTAAGTCATAAATCCACTGATACGAGTAGCTCTAAAGAATTCAAACTCGATTCCGAAAAGAAAATACCGCGCTTGACAAACAGTATCAAACGAACAATTCAACGAGTAATTTAATCAATCCCAATTTCTTTGCATCGTAATTGCTAATATGCGTCAGACAGCGTCAAAAGGCCATGAACCTTGTCGATATCGCTAATTCGGATAGATTGGTCGTGGTACCGAAAAGCCGTTGGCGCTAAACTACCTTATTCTGATTGGGTTAGGGCAGTGCCATTCAGCAATGGCGACTGTACCGTATATGTATAAAGAAAAAAAACTTGGTATATTTTATCGGAAATGTTTGCAGTGTGCATGTGCATGCATTTACTCATATGTCGCAATAGATGTCTATCAAATGAGTCAGATTCGCTCAATCACATATCAATATTATGTGATAAAAGGCACGTATGACCGGACTCAGTAAAAGCGTATCGCTTATAGGTTTTTGTCAAGATTCGGGGAAAAGTTTTATACTTTATCTTCAAGACGAAAATGTACATAAAATGGTGAAATCGTTCACTAATTACTACATGGGCTGAAAATTCCCGGGATTTTTAATGAAAACAATTTTTTTTTGGGCAAAGTTATATTTATTCCTCAATATACGAGTAGTTGCCTTTGAGGGCGATATACACTTGGTATAGCGATTTTCCAACATTTCGATGCCCTTTCTGTAGTATGTCCATGCCTTCGAAATACGCCTCGGTTTCCACGATGACTTCCTCATTCGATCTGAATCTCTTTCCCTGGAGCCACCGCTTGAGGTTTGGGAACAGATAATAGTCGCTGTGGGCCAAGTTTGGAGAATACGGTGGTTGAGCAACCAATTCGAATCGTAATTGGTCTAATTTGGCCACCGCTTTCAAGGACGTGTGTGACGGTGCGTTATCGTGATGGTATAGAACTTTTTTCTTTGCCATATGGGGCCGTTTCTTCTTTATTTCGTCTTTCAGTTTGTCCAATAACGATGCATAATACTCTCCTGTGACTGTTCTTCCCTTCTGCAGGTGATCGATGAAGATTATGCCATGCGCATCCGAAAAAACCGAGACCACAACCTTCCCGGCCGAGCGTTGGTCTTTTGGCTGCTTTGGTCGGCTTTCGTGGTTTTCCAGCCACTCTGCAGACGGCCTATTAAAAAAAGTCCGATTACGCTGCAACAACGCCAAACCGGCCGTTGAATCATCAACGCGCTGCTGTTTTTGGTCGACGGTGAGCAAACGCGGCACAGAACGCGCCGATAGCTTTTTCATCTCCAAAAAATCGTGCAAAAGGTATTGCACCCATTCTTTTGAGATACCCACGGCCTCAGCTAACTCGCGCAACTTCACTTTACGACCATTCAAAACGATTCGATGCACTTGCTTTACGATTTCCGCATTCGTAGCCTCTTTTGGCTTTCCAGAGCGTGGTGCATCTTTGGTGTACGACCCCTTTTAATTCACTAAACCACCGATCAACTGTTGTTTTCGATGGTATAACATTTCTGCAACCATTGCAATTGTTACCATTGCAATTATTGTTCAGAAGTTCTTTCTATCAAAGCACAATGTTTGATCAAGATGCGATAATCATGTTTTTCCATTTTTCTTTACGAAGGCGAAAGTAGCGTCACCCAAACGGCTGTAGCTTGAACGCGAACGGACGAAATGTCGTGAAACTTCATACATAAACTAGAGATAGATGAGCCTCTCGAAATGAGTCATGTTAATTTTCTAGTGGTGCCACCTATTGAAAAATCCCGGGACTTTTAAGTAAGTAAGTTAGAAAATTTTCCAGGTGGTGCAAATTTGAATTTAGGCTTCCGCTAAGCCTCTATCGATTTCTAAAATAATCTCATAGAGTGCCTGGAATGTACTCTGAAACTACAATACCATCCGATTGGCGTAATATACTAAATTTCAAAGTTCAATTAAAGATCGGAATAAAACTGTAGATAAATTAAGCAATGAAATTTGACAATTTCCTTTTACGGCTGAGAAGAGGGTGGAGGTGGTTTTCCGAAATCGCCTGTAGACAGAAACTTTCCCCTTGCCTTGAAAGTTTAATAAACAAAATTTCATCAAAATCTGAATAAAACTGTTGATAAATTTGCAGATTCCCTTTTAGGGGTGAGGGTAGTTTTTGAAATCTTATGTGAACTTTAACATTTAACATTAGTCTTGGAGGTCCAATATACAAAATTTTGTTAAGATAGGAATGAAACTCTATATACAAATGTAAATTTATTTTAAAGGGGGGTTGGTAAGGGGGTTGGTAGTGGATTTTCAAAATGCCGTATAGACAGACACCTTATCCTTGTTGTACTAATTCAAAATATACAAAATTTCATGAAAATCGGATTAAAACTGTAGATTTGTGAGCGAATTCTCTTTTAAGAAGTAAGTGGTTTCATATAAAATGCATTAAAAGCTTTCGAAAATGTGAAACTGTGACGTCGTGCACAGGGAGAGCGAAAAAATTTCATACTTCTTTGCGTAAACTTCTACTCTTGACTCATGGGCTTGACCCATGATCATGATACTTCTTCTTCTTCCTCCTGTGATCCAGATAAGGCTTTGGTCCTGATGTCACCGCTGTATTACAGAAGTCCACAGGTGGGGCTCCTTTCCAGGATCGATGGCTAATCCCTAAGGATTGTATTGCCAAATGACCATGATACAAAGAAGACAAGACATCGCTATGCGCTTGTCCGCTCTTTGCGTACACTGTCGGCTACGTCACACGTGAGTTGCTATGGTGCATTCTCTCTTGTATTAAAACCTGTTTTTAGTTTTTACCTTTTATCTCTGTAACTATTAGTCCTAGCAAAAAACTTTCTGAGGCGAAATTGAAGGTCACACAAATATACATGAAAAATGAATGATCTACTTCTATCTAAGTATGTACATATGTATCTTCAAAAGTTTTCGGGATAATCTCACTTAATAGCTCCTCCGTTCCCACGAAGTGGAAAAATCATCGTTTTTGTGATGTAATTCTTCAAATAATGAGCAAAATAATAGTCCGACTAGAAAAATGTTAAGGATGGACTTTTTGACATGGATATGTCTTATAGCTGGGGGTCATCCTAAAAATCTGTCCGTCACACGAAATGTCTGTTTTTCTACTCGGGGGTCAGAAGAGGAAACAAGCCCATTGAAAAATTTTCTATTCTGGTTGTGCATGTCGTTTGAGTGAAGTGGTCATTGTGCATGGCTGTTGCTTGTGGATCCGCGCGGGCAGCGCGCTTGCGGGGATCTTGTGTGTACTCGTATCTGAATCACTAGGATCCCAGAAAAAGTAGCAAGTAGTCAGTTCGACTAACACTTGGACATGCGCAGACGCAATTTGAGAGAGTGTACATAGTTCCCGCTCCCCGAAGATGAGCGAGAGCGGATGAAGTTAATTCGAGCCAAATCGGGTGATCCAGCGACTGTGGTTGTGCATTTGCAATGGCGGCGATTTGAGGTCTGATTGGTTCACAATGTGGGCCACCACCAGAACAAAATGGCGGATTTATACTACGTGCTATAAACATAGAACAAAAGCTCCACATACGGTACGATGTATTAGCAGCATAAATGTTGGCTTTCAATAGGGCGTGTCTATCTGTCTCATGTGGTTGGGTGTTCAATCTCATTAGAACGGGTGTATCCGGTTCATATGGGGACGTTAGCTTTCAATGGGGTATGTCTCTCTGTCTCTTAAAGGGGGTGTTTGATTTGGGGCGGGTTTATCGGGAATCGGTTCTTGGAAGATAGGTTATTGGCTTTTGGTGGGAAATGATACAAAGTATCTACACTGCATGCAGATACATCGAAACATGGATATGTCTTTGGCTACCGACTGCGTGTGACCTGTTGTGTTGAAGATATCGACGTAAGTTTTATAGAGATCCCAGTATAGTTATACTGGATGAAATCATTCGACAAAACACATCCCACGCTTTCGGTAGGCATAAGACATATCCATGTTCCGATGTATCTGCATGCAGTGTAGATACTTTGTATCATTTTTTAATAATTAAATGAGCTTTCATTTGGTTTAAGTCATACGTCTGTAGATATAATAATTATTTGGAAAAAGGGCAACCACCAGCCTAAAAAAATGGACTGTGATTTGTATCATTAGCGGAGAATGCTCCATTCAAGTTTTTCGATAGCTATCTGCTGATTTGTTGTTGTGTCTTTTCCATTTGTCCTGTTTCCAGTTGCGGATTTACGTACATATGTATTTAAAAGTTGGAAAAGTAATTTGCGAAGATTTTTACGGTTTTCCATTCGTGATGTGATCACTATGGTATTTTTGGTTACTTTTCTGGCCTACCCCCAACCTTCGAAGATTTTTAGTACGGAGATTTTGTCTTCTATATTTTGTAACTTCAATATTTATCACTAAGGAGTGATAGCTATCGCGATATAAAAAAGAAAATTTTTCTCAAATAACATTGCAAACAGAGCCCATTCAAGAGACGACTACACTTCAGTAATAACTGCCTAAAACGTTTCATTGTATGAGTAACATGCTTGTTAGTTAGTCCTTTGTGTACGCACTATTGGAATTAACACATATGGACCCACTGGGCACTCGCTAATTTGTATGAAGTGCAGTATCACTGATGTCGGAACCAGAATGAACGCAGAAGGCAGCAGCAGCAACTACAATAACATGCAGACCTGCTTTCGCCGCTGTCGCTGCCGCTGCGTTCAATCTAGGTCGCGTATGGGAAATGTGTGCTTTCTAATTTGACATTTCGCTACTGCTGCTGCTGCATTCTGCGTTCATTCTGGTTCGTGCATGATTCATCAATCAAGAACAAAAGATGCTTGTATCCATCAAATAAGGAACGACCCCAACTAATAAATCACATTTAGTTATAAGCGATAAAGCCTTTATGCCAAACTCGACAGAATAGGGTCACTTCAGCGTAAGCGGTGCGGTATTTTCGACATTTCGTCTTTATTTATTTATTTACTTTGTTTCTATTAACTGGGTGCAGCAGTAGCCGTTGTCATCCATGTCACACTATACAATTGCCATATCGACTATAATTTATGATATTGTTATTTTCGATCATTCGATTCCTATCTTGTATCGCTCTTGAATAAACATTTTCTTCAAATCAATGTCTTCCCTTTTTTCAGCTTCAAATCTTGTGCAAATGTTATTTATTATTGTGTGTGGTAAGCGATAATCGTCCAGTTGTTTTGCTGATGTCATTTATTCTATTTGCTTAATGTCGTTCACTATTTTCCTAACGTTTTTATTTATTTATTTTTTTTTTTTTCCTTAAAAAATCTTTTATTTGATAATTTTCTGAAACTTTACGATTTGTCGACATAGCTTAAGTATTTGAGATTAGACGACGCGGCGCGGCGTAGTATGGCGATAAGTTGGAGCTTGGACCATGGACATATGGGATGACACATTAGTGCAATCGCTTATCGCGAATTGTAGAAACAGTGAAACCTTGGCTAATGGACACTTCTATTTAGCGAACACCCCTCATTACCGACAGTTTTGAAAAGTCCCCGACGGAAGGTATAGGAAATCAATGCATATAGACTCTGTGTGCAACGGACATCCCTCTAACGGACGCGAACAGCCTAAATTTCGCCACCAAAAACTAAAATTACCTCTCCTCAAAGGACACTTAAATAATAAAATTAAGAAACTCCAATTTAATATTTTTTATTGGCTAAGTTACAAGTACAAATTCACGAAAAGATCAGGACAATACCGATCGAAAGGAACACCAACAGATGGGGACCAATTGATGCGACTATTAGCCATAAAATGATACAAAGTATCTACACTGCATGCAGATACATCGGAACATGGATATTTCTTATGCCTACCGAAAGCGTGGGATGTGTTTTGTCGAATGATTTGATCCAGTATAACTATACTGGGATCTTTATAAAACTTACGTCGATATCTTCAACACAACAGGTCACACGCAGTCGGTAGCCAAAGACATATCCATGTTTCGATGTATCTGCATGCAGTGTAGATACTTTGTATCATTTCCCACCAAAAGCCAATAACCTATCTTCCAAGAACCGATTCCCGATAAACCCGCCCCAAATCAAACTTAACACCCCCTTTAAGAGACAGAGAGACAAACCCCATTGAAAGCCAATGCCCCATATGAACCGGATACACCCGTTCTAATGAGATTGAACATCCAACCACATGAGACAGATAGACACGCCCTATTGAAAGTCAACATTTATGCTGCTAATACATCGTACCGTATGTGGAGCTTTTGTTCTATGTTTATAGCACGTAGTATAAATCCGCCATTTTGTTCTAATGGTGGCCCACATTGTGAACCAATCAGACCTCAAATCGCCGCCATTGCAAATGCACAACCACAGTCGCTGGATCACCCGATTTGGCTCGAATTAACTTCATCCGCTCTCGCTCATCTTCGGGGAGCGGGAACTATGTACACTCTCTCAAATTGCGTCTGCGCATGTCCAAGTGTTAGTCGAACTGACTACTTGCCACTTTTTCTGGGATCCTAGTGATTCAGATACGAGTACACACAAGATCCCCGCAAGCGCGCTGCCCACGCGGATCCACAAGCAAAAGCCCTGCACAATGACCACTTCACTCAAACGACATGCACAACCAGAATAGAAAATTTTTCAATGGGCTTGTTTCCTCTTCTGACCCCCGAGTAGAAAAACAGACATTTCGTGTGACGGACAGATTTTTAGGATGACCCCCAGCTATAAGACATATCCATGTCAAAAAATCGTGAAAACAGATCCCTTAATAACAAAAATAACCGTGAGTTCGGTTCAAACTATTGGTCAACGGTTGACGTGGGTAGCCTATTTTTTTATGTTTATGCCTAAGCTTAGGGATACCCTTTGATGCGAGAGCACAGCCTTGGTAAGAAGGAAATTAGGGTGGTGGGGCTGGGATCGGTTAAGTTTGAATGTGGTACCGGTGTACGTTTCGTTTGAATTTTTTCAGATCATAACTGCGGGCGAAAACGAAATATGGTAGGTTGTTCCACATTCGTGTCGTTCTGGATACAAATGAACCATAGAATTTAACGGTACGACTACTACTGAGCTCAAGAAAATGAGGATGGGCACGGCAAGATAGTCGAGTGCTACGCAAAGGAAGAGCAAGCTCAGGAATAAGACTGGATATTTCGTCAGAGTAACGGCGGTTGTAGTAGCGATAAAAAAGTGATAAACAACCGACATTTCGCCGATGTTCAAGCGGCTCGATATGAGAAGTTATGGATTCATCGCCAATAAGCTTGAAGGCTTTCCGTTGAACTTTGTCTAATGCGGATAGGGCGGTTCGACTTGCACCTGCCCATATGTGGGAATTATAGTCGAGTCTCGGTCTTATGTGGACCTTATATACTTTGCGGGATAGCCGAAGCAGACCACTAACGTTTGGGTCCCTTTTCGCCCCCTCCCGGTCATCAGTGACTTCCAGATGTCGACTGATAATTGTCGACCTCTTTCTTCATCACTGAGTCCCGTGTTATTGCTAGCATTTGTTTGAAGCTGAGTTCACTCATGGCTTCTACACTTATCGTGTGCCTGCCTGTGATCCTCAACCTCGTGCTAGCCAGTGCTGGACATTCGCACACAATGTGTGCTGCCGTCTCGGCCTCCTCCAGGCATAGCCTGCAAACGTCATCTTCCCCGATTTTCATCTTGGCCAGATGAGCCTTAAAATTACCATGCCCTGTGACCAAGGCAGTTATCCAGCTTAGAGTACTCCGTTTATAACTAAGTACCTTTCTCGCTTCCCTGCTTAAAGGGCTGGTCATTGCATTCCGAGCTTGTTTGCAAGTGACTAGCTCCTGCCATCTTTGTTGATGCATGGAGTCCATCCACTTCCCAACCTTCGCTCCAATCATGCCGTTCCCCAGAGCAACTCTGGGTTCTGGGCCAATGAAAGTTGCCGCAGATCCCTGTTTTGCTAGGGCATCCGCCGCCTCATTTCCTGTTGTACCTATGTGTCCTTTTACCCACATCAGCGTAACCTCATTTTCTGAGGCACACGTGTTGAGCTTCCGGACACACTCTAGTACCAGTTTAGAGCTTATGTTCGTCTGCTGCATGCGTCTGATCACCGATTGGTTGTCCAGTGCAATAAGGATTTTCTTCCCCCGCACCTGACCTTCAAGCAAGTGGTCCAACGCATGCAACAAGCCAAGCATCTCTGCCTGGTATACGGACACATACTCTCCTAGACTAAGCGCACATGCTAGGTTTAGCTCTTCAGAGTAAACCCCCGCCCCCGCTTTACCGTCCATTAAAGAGCCATCAGTAAAAATGCTGATGTCATTGTACATACACTCATTATGTATGTTTCCATCTGCAATGTGAGTCTTGTGTAGTCTTTCAACTACCCTACGTCTACTCATGCCTTCTACCGGCATTAGAGTCTCCCTGACCTCATCATGAATAATGTCTAGGATGCTCTTATGACCGCTGCTAGTTCCAAAGCGATGCCACATGGCATCCCTTTCCATGCGTATTGCCGAAAGCGCCGCCGTTTTCTTTATAAATAAGTCCAACGGCGGCAGTCCCAGCAATGCCTCCATTGCTCGCGTTGGTGTGGTGCTCATTGCACCACATATGCTTACGCAAGCTATCCTTTGTACCCCATCTAGCTTCTGCCTTGTGGTATTCTGCATGGCTTTTGGCCACCATACCACTGATGCGTAGGCTAGAATAGGTCTTACCATCATTGTGTAAATCCAGTGTGTCGCTTTAGGTGAAATTCCCCACCTACGAGCACACACTCTCTTACATTGATGCAAAATCCTTTTCGCTTTTTGGATCTTTTCATCAACGTGAACATTCCAAGTTAGTTTCGCATCTAAGGTAACTCCTAGATGCTTCACTTCCTTGGACACCTTGATTTCCGAACCAAAAAGCCGTAAGGGAGTTATCTCTATGTCTTTCCTCTTACGAGTAAAAATCATAGTGTTTGATTTACTAGCGTTTATGGTTAGCTCTTGCTCATTACACCATTCTTCGGTTACTTTGAGAGCTTGTCCCATGCAACCTAGAATTGTGTCCATGAACTTTCCACTGACCGTGAGTGCCAAGTCATCGGCGTATCCTACAGTGTGTACGCCCATCGAGTCCAGCTTCCAGAGAAGACTGTCCACGGTGATGTTCCACAGTAGAGGCGAAAGAACACCTCCTTGTGGGCATCCTCGGACTACCTTACCCCGTATTCTGTCACATCCACTGCTAAGATTTACCGCCCTCTGCTTAAGCATAGAGTCGATCCACTTAATTATAATGTAATCAACCCCCCGCTCAATCAGGGCGTTCCTTAGTTTGGTAAAGGAGATTTTATCAAAAGCACCCTCTATATCCATAAAAGTAGACATAGCGATCCCGCCATTGTTAATCTCTCTCTCTGCAACTCTAACAAGTTCATGTAGAGCGGTTTCCGTAGATCTGCCTGCTCTATAAGCATGTTGGCACCTACTCAGAGGACTATACATTAGCGTGGTGTTCTCCAGGTAGTCCACCAACACCCTTTCCATTGTGGACCTTATAAATTTGCGCCAAATCAAATGCTGACACCATCGACAAGAATGGGTTGGGCGGTAGATGGGGCACGTCGTTTATTGGAAATAAGACAACATTGAGTTTTGGAGGCATTAAACTCCCCTCGATTCGCTATCCCCCATGCAATAATTTTTGAAATATCTCTATTTAGTGAGTCAGACATGCGATCTCGGTTGATAGATGTTTCATTTTGGCAGGAGTCAGCTGCAGAATTAAAACTATAAATAGAATCAAGCGGGCTGTCATCTGCAAAACTGAGAATTGGGTTTGAAGTCACACTTAAAAGATCGTTGATATACAGAAGGAAAAGCGTTGGTGATAGGACGGTACCTTGAGGGACCTCTGCGTTGGTGGTATGGCAATTCGATTTAACTCCATCAAAGCGAACGGCCGTGGAGGAAATTTTCAATCCATTCAACTAATTTTTGGTCCACACTAAAACTCTGGAGTTTAGCTAAAAGAGTCGGGTGTCCAACTCTGCCAAAAGCTTGCGAAATGTCGAGAGCAATGATTTTAACTTCACCAAGTTGATGAATACATCGATTCCATCTTTCGGTGAGATATGTCATTAAGTCTCCGGTCAAGCGTGAAGAACAGAAACCGTATTGTCGATCGCTGATGAGGTGGTCTTAATCAAGATAGCTCATCAGTTGGTTGTTAACCAAGGTTTCAAAAACTTTTGACAGGACAGGATAGTCAATGCTATTGGTCGATAGTTAGAAGTATCACTTCCTTGCTTTTTGGGGATTGGCTGGATTCCATGTTAATGGAAATATCTCTGTCGAGTAGGATAGATGGAATAGTTTTCGAAGAGGTCTCGCTAATGAGGAAGCGCAATGTCTGAAAACTAAAGGGGAGATACCATCAGGTCCAGCCGATTTTTTTACATCGAGCTTTGAAAGTACTTTAAATACTTCCCTAGTGGGAAAATGTAAAGGCCTCTGGTGTGTATCGCATAAGGGTACAGCTGGTAGATTCTGCGTAGTGGGCAGTAGCCAAGAGGTTGCACCGAAGATTTCAGCAAACAAAATGACCTTTTACCAGATGTCTGGTAAAATTACCGCTATTGACATTAATTGATGAAACTGGGAGAGGTTTTCTTTCTCGCCCCTTGAGGCGACCGTAGGCTCAGTGCGTAGAGACATTAGTCTCATGTCTGACTACCGGCCGAAACGACGGTTCGAACCCCACGACGACGTTCGTGGCTATGGATGTTTCTGCTGTCCTCCCATGTGGTGCTGGGTGTAATAATAAGCCACAGCATCTCCCGACACAGGTAGGCGACGGAATGGGGAGCAGGAGGTGTATGCTGGTAACTTCATTCTCCAAAACTAGTTAGGGGTGAGGACAGTTGAGTACATTAGTAACAAAGACTGGCATTTTACCTTCCTTGCTCTCTTCAGTAGAAAGAATAGTGGGCGCGTCACCTTTTTTTATGGAGCAGTGTATAAATTTTCGAGTCAACATTTTTGTCCACCCCTCTGCAACGGACAAATTAATTGGTACCTTTACTTTCCATTGCAAAGAGATTTCACTGTAGATTGGTATATGTAGGTATGAAATAACTTACCTAATGTGTGTGTGACAATCTATGTGGCATAGGTGGACAGATGGGCTTACATCCATATATGGATGCAAACAAAGAGATTGCAATATGCGGAATTTGATGGTCTACTAATCTCTATTTTACCTCTTGGAAGGTTTTAACGGCTTCATACCTGTAGAAAGACGCACAATTGATTTTATCTTTGACCGATTGCATCATCTCGAACGTTATCGGGTGATGTGAGAAGGCTTTATCGTTTGCGCAACATATTGGAACGTCATGCAAAATCTAGAACAGTACAATGTGTAGATTACACGTTTTGCATCTTTTGTTTTACTTCCTAGAAACGTAGAAGATTTTATGCTTTGTTGTGCAACTCATATCCGCGGCCTTGGATTTAGAGGTCTTTTGGAAAACATACAAAATTGTAATCATTTAAAATAAACTCAAATAAAACGAGTAGACTAAGTTTGAAGAATATAATGGCAGGACCCCACGAAGTAACCACCCAAAATGCCACCTGTCCACATTCATGCAAGTTACTAACGAATCGGTTTGAAATTTACCAGTTACCACTTCATTGGCTATTTAGAAGTTCTCTTCAGTGGTGTAGATAACTTTTTGCGGAGGGAGAGGTTATGTCATCGGCAGCACATTTTTTTCACTCTCTGCTCGGGTCTGAATTAGAACCCTTCATCTCTTGAGTGAAAATCGCATGGGCCTACTACAGCCACCCTTTAAGAAGATAACTACTCGTAAGTAAATAAGTAAAGTGAGTACGTGGAAGCAATGTGTAAGCTCCGAAGGCAAAGCTGCCTCGGTACAGCTTCTAGAATTAATCTAAAGAAGCTAAAAGGTATAGTAGCTTCACGAAGTGTGATGTGGAAGCAAAGTGTAACTTCGGAGCTTACACATTGGTTCCAGGTAGCTTCCTAGGCGAGCATCAAGGAAGCAGACATCGTGATAGCTGCCTTTTGTGCTTCTTTTGATTGATTCTGCATGCATTAACGAGGCAGCTCTACCTTTGGTTCCCGCTGGGCAGTATTCGATATCTCCTCATCAGCCAACGATTCCAGGTCATTTCACCTAACCGACTTCATACAACTAGTACTCGTACCAGCCAGAAGCTTTGGCGGCATCAGTACGAGTATCTTTAGTCGGTTCGATCGCGATTATCGCACTTCGTGAAATATATAAATCAAAGGCGGTAAACGCTTGATCAATGTATTTGTTGCGCCAGGCAACAACATCCCCATCTACCCATAGTGTGTTCTGTTTCTCCTATACCTATACCTTTTCGATTATGTTATTGATGCGATCAGTGTCGGAACGTAATGTCATTTCGTTTCTTTTACGATTATTCCGCAGCTTCTGTATCTGAATGCAAAAGCGCGCCCGCATTATAGTGACTCAGATCTCAGAGCGATACGACTACTGTCGTACCGTACGTATCCTACTAACTCCAAGGCTCAGCACAATCGCGATCTTTATCGCGATCGTTGCGTGCTATCACGACTGGTGTTGGTGTGTTTTTGGTTCTTTTTTTTTGCAAGATCGCAAAATTCCTTTTAACTGTTATCCCACAGGGATCATCTATTCTAGTGAGATGCTGTTCTTTGGTCGTACATATCTCTTTTTTGCTGTTATTGCCTAGAATCATATTTATAGCCTATGATGTCATTTTTTGGTACGTACGAACGAACACGACCGGGTTTTTATGTATATACATATAATTTCGAAGTCCCATGATCGCTATGTACGTACCTACTTTTAGTATATGCTTGCCCGATATATTTTAGGCTATGTGTACGACATGTCATACTAGCATACTACATTTTAGGCAAATCAAGTTCTCCAAATCCAAGAGAAAAAAAATCAAAACGATTTGGTTCTTGTCTATTTGCACTTTTTGTTTCAGCAAATCAAGTTTGAGTTTTTAATGGTTTCTTTAGTTAACTGTGCTCAGCGATTAAGATGATGTAATTTCGATTAGAGGGAATTCGAGGCCTAACCAACGGAATAAGAATGCTAAAAGAGACCGAACGGCGACAAATTTTGATTTTGTTTTTCAGCCGATGTCTATGCGGGTTTAGTGCAGTGGTTGCCAACTAGGTTGGTGAGAGCAAGGTATGTATTTGCCAGAATACATATTTTTTATATTATTTTGGAGCAGAATCATAATTTTCCAAATTATTTCAAAATTTGGTATCCATTATATTTCCTCTAAAAGTAATTTTATCATCATCGTGGCGTAACAGGCCGACATCGGGCCCTGGTCCTCCAATTATCTCGGTCAAGTGACCGCATCCTCCAATTTCGGACGCCGAGCAGTTGTTCCGCATCGGCAGCTATTGAGCCTTTCCAAAGAGCTCTCGGTCGTCCTCGCAGCTTTGCTCGGTCGACGCGTCGTCCATTGAATATTTTCTTACCCCTAGTCTACACTCATAGACAAAATCGTGCGATTGTCTATAGACAAATCGAGGATTTTGTATTTAGACAATCGCGAACAATTCGGAACATTTTTATGGACTTTGTTGCTCGTCCACATCTACATTTAGTTTCTGAGAGACATGGCAACTGAAATAGCGGCCTGTGTAATTGCTGCTTGTGTAGCCTTTATCTTTGCTAATGAAAAAGGGAAGAAAGCCCGCAAACGTTTGTTTATACGGACCTTGTTTGTAGATGGTCCTAAATTCGGGCTTAATCTATTAGAAAAGCTGAAATTGGAAGATGGCTTAGGCTTCCAAAATTTTTCCACATTAACCGCTACGGATTTCGAGGTATTGCTACAAATCGTTTGAAGTAAAATTTTAATAGAGAAAGCATTCCACCTGCCCTCAGTTGGTAACGCTTCGTTATCTGGCGAGTGGTGATTCATTTACTAGCCTTATGTATACATTCAGGGTTTCCAAGCAGACGATATCATCGTTTGTCACGGAAGTTTGTGAAGCCATAATATCTTCGTTAAAAAACTTTGTGCTACTTCGTAAGTACAAATAATAAAAAAGTGATAATTTTAGTGAAAACATTTATTAAAGTTAGAAAATATAAAAGAGTTGAAAACATTTCTCTGTTGTCCACATTTCAAAAATACTCAAATAAACGATAATTATCTAACCGCACGCTATATGCTCTTGCGAAAACGACGAAATGTTGCACAAAATGCCTCAAGTTTTCCAATCTTGATGGGAACTCATAGACACACGATAGACAACTCATAGACATGTACATGCAGTTGCAGAACACTCGAATTGTTCCCGATTTGTCTCTAAAAAATCGCAGAACCCTGTCTATAGACACGAGTTGCAGAACTTGTCTATGAGTGTGGACTAGGGGATAGGCATGCGGTCATCAACATCGTGGTATACTATGTCCTGCCCACTGTAGACGTTGTAGTTTGACGATTTTCGAAACTTGCAGCTCATCGTAAAGTTCGTGTAGCTCATGGTTGTACCGGATGCGCCATTCACTTCGGTCAAATGTGTTCATCATATTTTCGGAGGCTTGAGTAAGGATCCAGGTTTCACAGCCATAACATGGCATTGGCCGTATGATGGTATAGTTTATGCGGAGCTTAGTATTTCTGTACACATGCTTAGATTTCATTATTGGGAGGACCGAGAAGTGTTATTTGCTAGAGGTATCCGTCGCTTGATTTCGTCAGTTTCATTGGCGTCTTTTGCTAGGTTGCTACCCAGGTGAAGTCGTCTAAGAATTCGATGCTGAGGTCCCCGACGTTGATGTTCGGTTGTTCTGGCGTCCTTGTTCTTGATTACATCATTACAACATCATTGTTTTTTGTCCTGGACAAGGCGTAGTTCAACTTCTTTTGCAACCCTATCAAAATAATTTAGAAGTTCTTCTGCGGCGGGCAGGTTTCACGACATGATGTTGATATCGTCAACATTCGCTATCAACTGCGTCGACGTGAAGAGGAGTGTGGCACTGTGGTCCGCATTTATTACCGGAATGGCGTGTTCCATCGCCTTGCTTCAGTCCAGTACGTGTTTCGAAAAGATCAGGCCGCAGAGAAGGTAGTGGGACATAAACCACTACCTTATCTGCGGCCTCCTTGATAGGACTTTTTAGTTCTTCCAAAAACCCGTGTACACCTATGTACATATATTGCCGATGTTGTGTAGCATAGGTGTCAGTTTTTCGTTAAGGGCGGCTGTATATACCTGCGTCGTAGCATCGTTCAAGAGTTTGTCAACTGCAAAGATTTTGGGAGGGCTAATCAGCCCTCTGATTGGTGCACTGAAGAGATTCTACACCGATAGGTTGTCTTTACCAAGTAATGTTAGAATCGCTATTTGCTCCTCGGCATGATCGAACATCCATCACGCTTGAAGCCCATCTTTTGCATATGAGGACGTGGTCAATCTGGTTGACGGTGCATGCACCCGGAGATTTCCAGGTTTCTTTATGAATACGTCGGAGCTTACTGCATGCGAAGTCGATTAGTCGTTGACCGTTGTCATTGTATTCCTTGTGGAGGCTGTGTGCTCCTGTTCCCAACTTTCGCATTGCAATCTCCCAGCCGTATTTTGACGTGGTTTGGGGGAAGTGATTCGAACAATGTTTCTAGGCGGTCTTAAAACTCGTCACTGCTTCTTCCTTCACTTCAGTCGGGCGTGCACGTTGATGAGCCAGAGGATGATGAATCGCGTCGTAATGCGAACCGCATACTACCTTTCATTATTGGGTTTGAAGTCAATAACATGCGGTTTCAAGTGATTGTTCACGATGAACGCAACTTTAAACTCCTTGTGCCCAGATGGTTTACCTCTTTTGAAAATTGTGTGCGATTTCTTGTCATTGATCTCGCTACCAAGCCAATTTGTTTCCTCGACTGCAGTCATGCTCATTTCGTATTTCTCGACCTACCTGTTGTAGGAGGGCCTTTTCGGCCCCCAGTCTGTTCAGGGAGTGTACATTCCAGGATCCGAAAGAATAATCAGTTGAAAATTTGATAGCTGCTTCAGGTGGTTCATAACGTGCCAAAGTTTACACAACTATGTTGTACGTGATTCATGCCACCCTAATGACGTAAGACGCTTAGGTGTAACGCAGCCAGTCCGGCTACAGCAACAACGGCTTGGGACGCGCTTCGACTTCGACAGAGTTTAAAGTAATTTTATAAGAGGGCCAAAAACCAATCAAGTGAGACAGGGCTTCGTTAACAACTATGAAATAGCCTTAGATGATATCACCATCAAGGCTCAACTGTTCACTATTTTCAGGATCTCCCAGACATTGAGAAGGTTCTGAAAGTAGTGGACCTCTGTCGCTGCTGAACTGACACCGAAATTATGTCTATACAGAAAAGAATTCGATATTCTTCTTATTCTTATCTTATTCTTGTTAGCAAAGTTCCGCACTTGCAGCTTGTCTACAGCCACTGTTTTCTGCGTTCTTTAACAGGACCGCACGACAAAACCAAAATTTCTTCCCATAGAGATACTTAAGTTTAGCTACAAAATTTGTCACTTTCTTGGCTCGGGTCGCGCAACGGTCATTTTTTTTTGTAAAATCGCACACACCGCACACATTGTCAAGCAATGCGTCATAGCCTGAGAGGTTTTTCTGGCTATCTGCCATAGCCATAATTCAAAAAGAGAGCTGCTGTTGCCGCGCGACGCGAATTCGAAATATTTCAAGTGAAAATCAAGATCCGAACCAAAAAACAGTTCAAGAGATGAAACTTTTTCTTATAATTTATGTATGATAGATAAATATACTCGTAAGAGTTATGTGTGTATTTCTATACGAGTATGTACGATTTTGGTGGACGCGTTTTTGGACACATGTCAAAAAAAGTTGTTATTTGCATTTACCGCCAAATTTATGATTTACATAGTCGATGATTGCACGACACTTTTCATGGGTGCCATTGGCAAGTTGGGCATGAATGTTATTTTACGAAATTCTCCTATCCATAAGTGTAGTATGCAGAAATGTGTTTGGTTATTAAGTTAAATTAAGTTAAATTAATGATATAGATTTATTAGTCAAATTGTATCTGCGAGAGAATGGCATCTCAATCCCATACAGCGTACATACCTATATGGGTTCTAGTATTCATCTCCCCTTACGTCGACGGGTCTATGCAGAATAAAAATCTCCAAAGATCCTTGTGAGTCTGGTTTCGTTCATATGAACTCATCGGCCGCTTTCGCCACACTTGGTCCTTGGCACTATGAGACCGGGGGCGACCGGTAGCGCAGTGTGTTGAGGCATCAGTCGATCAGTCTCATGTTTAACTACCGGCGTTTCGGGTTCGAATCCCGTCCACGACGACGTACGTGGCGATGGATGTGCAGGAGGTGCATGCTGGCAACTGCATTCTCCGAAACCACTTTATGCCAAAGAAACGCCAACTGGGCCACATGGAACAGTTGACGCGCTATGCCCCACAAGGGGTTAGGGCAATTGAGTAACCAGATCAGTGACAATCGATTATTTATTCTTAAATACGCCGAACAACACCACCTGGGTTCGAATTTAAGAATTTATTGGTGGTATACAAAAATTTAGCATGATGTTGTTCAGTACACCACGATTGATACTGTTGTGTGTCTGCCTGAAGTCAAAAAAATTTGGTATACACGTCTACGTTGTATTCCTAGCACTTCTGGAGTATCAGTTTGACCGTAAAGAGCTGATCGGTTGTGGAGCGACCAGGCTTGAAACCGCCTTGATATTCGCCAATGATTCGTTCTGCGTGCGGTTTTATTCCATTTTCCAGAGTTTTCGTCAATATCTTATAGGAAGTACATACTAGTGATATGTCCCTGTAATTTTCACTCTCTCTCTCTCTCTCTCAATTGCTGTAACCCCTTGTGGGGCATAGCGCGTCAACTGTTTCATGTGGCCCAGTTGACGATTCTCGGCATAAACTGGTATCGGAGAATGCAGTTGCCAGCTTGCACCTCCTGCACATCCATGGCCACGAACGTCGTCGTGGACGGGATTCGAACCCGAAACGCCGTAATTTTCACACCCCAGTTTGTCTTCCTTTTTTTGAATTGGACAGATGATGCTTCTGCTCCAATCGTCTGGGATCACCTTGTCCTCCCTTATTCGCAGGAGTAATTGAAGTATGGCGTTGACTAGATCCGTTCCACTGAATTTTAGCATCTCAGCTCGAATCTCGTCAGCACCCGGCGCTTTATTTCGTTTTAGTGACCGCAACGCGAGATCATCTTTATCTACTGTCAGGGGCTGTATGGGTGGGCCTAGACAAAAATATCGTCAAGAGCTTTTTGTGTGGGGATGTTAGATGGTAGATTCAGAAGCTCTTCAAAATCAATGGGCAATAGTTTGTTAATGTTATTGATGTCGCTGATGACGTTTCCATCCTTGTCCTTGCAGAAGCTACTCCTGGGTTGATAGTCGTTCTTAGTTGTATTTACTAATTTGTACGTTTGTCTGATGTTCCTATTAGTTAAGTTTTCGTTTATATTCAGCAACTGCTCGTCAAAGTATTTACGTTTCTTACGTCTAATTATTCTATTCGATATTCGGCGTAGCTCGTCATATTTTTCTCTTTTCGCTCTGGTTCTTCGTTGAATCCATTGTCTATAGGCCTCATTTTTCGTGTTAAATGAACTTTTGCATTCTTCGTTGAAACAGTCATCTCGCGTTCGCCGGACTTTATATCCCACGACCTCCTCTGCTACCTCTTTGATGGTACCCTTGAGTTCTTTCCAGAACCCATGAACCCTGTGTTGCTGATTTTGTGATAGTATTTTTGATAGTCTTTCTTGAAGGGCGGTAGTATGCGCCACCGCTGTAGAAGCTTATTAACCCCAAATATTTTGGGAGGGCTGATTCTCGATTGGTGCACTGAAGAAATTCAACATCTGTAGGTCGTCTTCACCAAGTTATGATCTGAGTCGCAGTTTGCTCCTCGATAGGAGCGGACATCTATCACACTAGACGCCCATCTATTGCAAATGTGGACGTGAACTATTTGGTTGACGGTATGTGCGTCTGGAGATTTCCAGGTCTGCTTGTGAATGCTTCGATGCGGGAAACACATTGAACTTACGACTAGATTCCTGCTGCAGGCGAAGTCGATAAGTCGCTGGCCGTTGTTGTTACATTTTTCATGGAGACTGTGGCCTTCAGTGGTCCCCCGGTGCCAACTTTAATTTCCGACTTTCGCGTTAAAATCTCCCAGCAGCCGCTTGACGTCGTTTGTTGGAAGTGAGTCGAAGAGAGTCTCAAGGCGAGCGTAGAACTCGTCTTTTACTGCGTCTTCTTTAACTTCAGTGGGGGCGTGCACATTGATGAGCCAGAGATTGAAGAATGGAGTCTTAATGCACACAGCCGTTGATTAATGGGTTTGAAGTCAGTAATGTGCGGCTTGAGGTGATTGTTCACTATAAATGCTACTCCAAACTACTTGCGGCCCGATGGTTTGCCACTTCTCAAAATTGTGTGCGATTTCTTGTCATTGATCTCGCTGCCAAGCCAATTTGTTTCCTGGACTGCAGTAATGCTCAGTTTGTACTTTTCGACCTGTTGAAGGAGGGCCTTCTCGGCCCCCGGTATGTTCAGGGAGCGTACATTCTAGGATCCGAAAGAATAATCCTTTATTCGCTTGCGTGGTCGTCGTTGTTGATCCGTCCAATTCGAGGCTTTTGTTCCAGGTGTGGTTTTTACAATGACGAGTTGTCAGCACATTGCTTAACCCCATTCAAGGGATGGCCTCGGAAGGTAGCTGCTTCGGATGATTTAATAAACGTGCTGGAGTTCACACAACTATGTTGCAAGTCCAACTACGCAAATCATTCCATCCTGCTAGACCTGAGACGCTTAGGTGTTGGTCAGTCATTCACATATCTTGCCATTTTCAAACTGTCTTATCGCTAAGACTTGGCCGCCAGTGGTTTGACCCACTGCCGTTACCAGGAGGCGCCCACGAGGAGGACTATGGAAAATACCTATTTGATACTAAGGTTTGTTTTTTTTTTATTTTTTTGACATTCGATACAGTTGTTTATAGATCGAGTATATCGACAATAATTTCCCATATCACAAATATCTTCGCAAAAACATTATTTGCTTCTAATCGATCTTTTCGACTACAGCTTTTCATAAAATTACAATTACGAGTATCAGCAACATGATGTTGCAACAAGATGTTTTGCCTGTTGCCTTTGATAACAAGCGTTTTTCTTTTTTTGTTGTTGTTTGGCGTGAGCATGAGACAGCTTGAACCGCACAAGACCCGGTGTCGCGGCTGTTACAATTATTAGCAAAACTTATCGGGCAAATATTATTTCTGGAACAAATACGTTTCGCGCCATCGTATCAGCAAACCGCGGCCTCTGTACCATGTCGGTAAAATTCCCACATAGCCGTTCTGAATACGAACAAACAAAAAGCTGGTTTGTGATACGATTCCCCTTCCATTGACCTTTGCTGTTCGGCGAGCGATAATTAATTTTAATGGCGTTCTGTCGATTTTTTTGCAATCGTCCGTGCTTTGTACGTGAATAAATCAGCGAAATGTGCGATAAACCTAATAGCTCGAAAGCTAAATATTATTAACATTAATATAGCGCGCTTCGACAGAGATCACACAGCGGCATTAGCGCCAATCACAAAAAGATTTAATTAAGTGATTTCGTGGCTTATCCGAAGCGACGCCATGATCTGGACAGAATGGTTAATTGGTTTTAAGAAAATCTATTATTATGTGAAATTTTATATTTCTGTAAAAAAAAAATACCCAGAAGCCTGACGTCAAACCGTTTCTTTAGAGTGAATCCGAATATGAGGTTCATTCTATGGCTTGTTCTAGTAATATGGTTCAAAAATTAAAATTGAGGACGATTAGTATATTAATGCCGGATGCTTGTCATGCAGATAACATGAACAACATTGTTGAATGTTCTATTCGAGACGAACAGAAAGTTATGAGATGCCATTTTATTTAAAGAATTTAATTTTAATGACGAAATTATGTTGGTTAGAGATACATACCGCTAATCAGTTCCTGCTCAGATTTGCATATAAGAGAAAATTATTTCTATCTTTAGGATTCTTAACTCACCAAGTAGCCGAGTCATCACGTGCTTATAGGAGCTGACCCAAAGCAAGTTGTGTTGTAGTTCTGATGATGAAGATCATGAACAGCTCAACAAAAATGATTCGCACTACTTTTTCCGTATCTTTAATAGTTTTCGAGATATTCTCATGTGAAAAATATATATTTTTTTTCAAGTGCGAACATCTCGAGAACTATTGAAGATACGGAAAAAGTTGCGTAAATCTGTTCAAGATCTCTTCTTTTGTCTAAGAAAGTTTTTCGTTAAATTCAAAAATACTTCCAAGCACAAAAGAAAGCTGTTTTTGTTGCTTTTTGGCTATAACTCCAATTCTACAATCGTTCATGGCCACAGTGAGGTTCGAACACGGTGTAATGAGATATCAAACTAACGCCTCGATGTACTGAGCTACTCCCCGCCCAATATGTGGTTTGTGTATTGTATTTTAGCAATGAAAACGAAATGTTCAATTGACTGGGTGCGGTCACAAGACACAAAACCCGAAAACTGTTTAGATTTAGACAATACTTTCAGGCTACCTTAAGGTTACCACCAAAAAATAATCGAAAAGCTTGAAAGTATTCGGCGCTCAACGAGGGGTCACTGTGATTTTATCTAGTCAGGTAAACCGTAATGCGCAATCGAATTGGGGCATATTATAGTTACTCACGAAACATAAAAACCGAAACGTTTTTAGACCTTACTTTAAGGATATCATCACAAACCTCCTGATGATTTTGTTGATGACGCTCTTCGAGTATTTTATCACCTACTCGTTCCTAATGAGTACTTCGAAGTTATATTGAAAAATGACATCAGCTAACTCATTGGTGTATGATATTTTGATTATATTTTAATATTTACTCACTCAAGGTTTGAACCTTTCCTCCAAGCGCTTACATATTGAAAATTTTTAGTGCCGATGGCATATCCCCTCCCTCCGCTAAAAGCTATTTACGCCACTGGATCAGTCAATTTATCGAGAAGAGTCGACTGGATCGTATGATTTAGCTCAGCTTCTCAGTATAAAGGGCTTTATCACAATAGACCCAAGGTCGCATTACTTGTGGTTTCAACACGATTCACGGTCCACCCCCTTTATCCAATCTTATCCATTCGTTTTCTTTCAAATCCAGATTTTAGCTGAAATTGTTTTGTTAAAATGAAGCTACTTTGCTGGTTAGTTGATTGTGCTTATTCCGGAAGATTTTTTGGCTGATGTATGGCAAAGTGTTACAAAGGGGTGGGTGTCACATTATTTGGATTTATTTTTTAAATTACTATTTAACTTTTATATCGACGACACTTCGCTGAGCAGTGAATACAAAAAAATTACGTTATTACGTTCGGCACGCGTGTCGCTGCGATGCAATCTCACTGATTTGTCTTGTACAATTTACTCATTAATTATCCAACTCATGGGCGCAATAAATTTTGCGTGGAATGCTCATTCTTTAGATTATATTGTAAGGTGGGCATTGAACCTCATGGGGTGCATAGGACTTAGGCGGGATAGCCCATTGTGCTATAACTCAGAGTCTGGTAGCAGGCCCAAGTCTGTCTATCGAGTTGTATCGAGCTAATAAATTTGTTCAGCAGGTTCGATAGCACTAACGTCTCCGGATGGGCGACTCGGAAATAATCTCCGCGTCTCCGGGCCAAGGCGTCGTGTGGGCTGGGTTTTCATCGCTTACTGCCTCTGTCCTTTACGTATTAATAAAAATTCATAGGCCTGGGGAAGACAACAAAAACATGGGGGTCAAAAATGGGGAAAATTCCAAAAATGGGACAATAGGGATGGAATGGTTGACGGACGGCGCAGATGCCCTCGCGCTCGCATTGGGGTCCGGGTATAATGGAACCCTCGGTCCTTGGTTTCGTACCACCGAAAGATTACTACTCATCAGGCACCGCCTTCGATCTGTCGGTGGAAGCAGCACAACCAGGCTAGAATATGGTTCAATGCAAATATTATCATATTTCTTCTGCCTGGTTGTATGATATGATGGCATAAGCCAACTGAGTTTTACTGGTTCGCCACTGCGATCTAAAAATGCATCCTATTCCTCATAGTGATCAGCGATGTGTTGCATGCAGCCCTAACCGGACTGGACAGAGGAATTCAATGGACTTTGACATCTTATCTACAACATCTTGACTACGCTGACGGCATATGCCTACTCCCCTACAAAATCATGGATCTGTCCGCAATGGCGTTAGATCTCGAGAGGGAGGCAAACAAGGTTGGGCTAAAGATTAATACTAACAAGAGCAAGGTTCTTGGCCCGCCATTGCGAGAAAGGAATCCGACACCTATTGCCATCAATATTAATGGGCAGCCTGTGAAGAAGGTGGACAACTTCTCTTACCTGGGTAGCATTGTTGCCGAAAATGGTGGTACGGAGCAGGACATCGCTCGTCGTATCAACCAGGCTAATTGCGCATACGGCATGCTGTCCAAAATCTGGTAAAGCAGTTATCTCAGCATCAAAACCAAGCTGGGCGTGTTTCGCGCTCCCCACTGTCTGTGCTTTTGTATGGGAGCAGTACATGGAAAGTTTCCGTAAGAGTTACCAGAAACCTGCAAGTTTTCGTCAACTCATGTCCTAGTCGAATTCTGAGAATTTTCTGGCCCGAAACAATATCGAATGAGGCGCTAAGTCGGCAGATACCAATCGACGAATTGTTCGCATGCAAAAATGGCAGTGGACACACATTGCAGAAGAGTGATAAATGCATTGATTTGCATGCCCATTTCCAACCAAGGCCGACCAAGATTGGGTCCTAGCATCACATGGCGACGATCTATGGCAAAGGAGTGTAGCGCGCTGGGTAAATCTTTTGGGGAGTTGCTCCCCATTGCCCAGGACACAGTACGATGGTGCGCAAGAGTAGCTGACGCGCTATGCCCCACTAGGGGTTAAGGCAAAGTAGTATGTTCTTACCAACAGCAATAAATGCTCTTTCCCACCAAACTGCTGCACCGTGTTCCAATATAGGCCTGACAATAGACTTATCAATCCAGAGGGCTAGGGTTTGATACTCCACGTTTACTTAAGCTGGCCATAACACCATCCATATATGACTATTTCAGGCGGCTGGATTGGCCTTTCAGACGCCCGGAAGGAAAATCGAATTTCTGTCGGGAAAAACTGATCAGGCCTGGCCTTGTGGAATTCCGGAACGTGGATTTTTGGTTCAGGCGGTCTTGAGGCGGTCGGATGCACAATTGAAAATCGATCTTATCGGCAGAGATTCAAAGTATCTGTCTATTGAATTTAATTATACGGTATTTTACTTTCAGATATAATTGACCATGGAAAGATACTTTGACTCTCTGGTGATAAGATTGATTTCCGATTGTCTTTTCAGCAGCCTGTCCGGCCGCTTGACCAAAATGAATTTTCGCAGGAGTTTATTTTAACATAGCAATGTATCTGAAACTGGAAAGTAAAATGCGATTCTGACGATAAGATCGATTTCCAATAATTGTGTATCCGGTCGCCGCCTGAACCGGCCATACACTATCCCGAATTCCCCAAGGCCGGGCCTGATCAATTTTCCCCGGCAGGAATTCCGATGGTGTATGTTATATTTAAGCAATCCGGAAGGCCAAGCGTCATCAGTTTGATGGTGTATGGCCGGCTTTTCATATCCACAAACCCTCAGTGGCCCTGTCTGCCACCATCTTGAGATATTCCTGCCAGAGGTGTTTACTGCCAATAGTGTCGCCCAGGTATTAGCTGTTATTTCTCATGGGTAGGGGAGTGTTTTACATTTTGGGGCGTCTGATGTGGCTACCTCCTCGAACTTTCCTTAATCAGTATCACCAGTTCATCGGTGTAGCCCTGTGCTTAGTAGCGCTGCATCGAGAGTTACGTCAGTAGGCCGTGAACCACTATTCACCATAGGAGAGTAGACATCAGGACTCCTGCCGGTAGGTAGCCTAGGGTGACAATAGCAAGGAGGGTGACGCCTTTAATGTTGGTGTTAGGTGAAACAAGGAATGATGTGTTCCTTGTATCATGGTGTTGACCCATCTGAAGGAAAGTATTTGTCCTATCCAGTTTGTTGCAGTGGAGTCCGCATTCTTTTCCTTCAAAGCATTGATTGATGGCTAAAAATGATGAGTTGTTGAAAGCCCCCCAAGCAGCACAAATGTTATTGTCATATCGAAAGTCATAATAGCGTTTTTTAAACATTTGTCAAATGGTAAATTTGCCTGGTTTATAACCTTATGGTAACCAAATGGTTATAAACCAGGCAAAAGCTGCTTAGGCCCTTTTAAATCAAGGACAACTGAAAGAGCAGTTTTGTTTAGCCTCCCTTGTTGCCTCAATGTCCGTCACCAGGCAGTGGAGAGTGGACACTGCAGATTTTCCTGCTTGATAGATGAACTGTCTTTCGTGTAGGGTATTTCTCTTCAGCAGAGTCTGCCGAATATGCTCATTCAAGATTTTCTCCATAAACTTCAACATGAAAAAAAAGAAGTGAGACTGATGGATCTGTCGTCATTCAGGCTATCGTAAACGATTTAGTATCTAATCAAGTTCCCCTTTTCTGTCTCTGGTTATCAAGAAACGTTGAAATCAATTGCATATAACCACGACACGATTTCTTTTGTTCTAGAGTGCTATACTCGTATATTTGATTTTATGACGCCGATTTGTGGATTTCTAACCGAATCGCACATTATCTTATCAAAACCCGCGTATGAGCAGTTTGAACTGGACTAGTATCATTTCAATTTTTTTCTACTTGAAAAGTAAGATGCAATTCCTTAAAATAGATTCGATGTTTTACCAGAAACACATAACACTTTTATCGAAATCTATTGTCCCCCTATATGATGTATATACATATATGACGCACTTATTGTAAAATGTTTGTGGACATAATAGGTTTAATTATTTTATCGATGAGTGATTGTGAAGGCCGTTTATTGGATTTTAGATAAGAAAATATATATAAAGAACTAGCTGGCGCTAGAATTCGGTATGGTCACAGGGACTGAAATCATCCTTATTATTTTCCGAAAAAATAAAATAATCCTTTTTCTTGTTAGCCCAAAACTGTTTTATGAAATGGTTTTATGTGTTTTTTTTAGTAGTTCGGATGCCGCAACGGTTTGCACGTTCGCCTTTTGTAAACTGTGGTTCGATTCCTACTGCAGTAGTCTTCGATAAAAAAAGGGGATTTACCTGTCGAAATAACTCGGTTGAGCGTTATGCTTATCACACACCTCTGCACAAAACACATCGTCACAATCTAGTAAATGAGATGATGCATCTCGAGGCCTTGGTCTAAATTGGGACTGTTGCGTCAGTTATTTTTTTAAGTGTTTTTTTTTTTAGTTAAAAATTAGTAATTTGATTTTTTTTTTAACATTATTGAAACAAACGACGAACCGATATTATAATAAACATCTTTTATTTAAGCATCTCAAACACCACATTTTTCCAAATTTTTCTTTTTTTTTTTGGGTTACGATACAGTTGACAGAAAAGTTGCCGAAAGGGCAATTTTTCTGTCTTTTGGCACTCTTCGCCGAACCAGTCATTTTGCGTTCGACGGGCTGTATGTCCCGCGACCTTTTCTGCGACTTCTTTGCAGGTATTTTTCAGTTCTTCCCAAAACTTGTGGGTACCCCTATTGTCGATGTTATCTAGTATGAGGCCGGCTGTCTACGCCTGTGCCGTGTCATCGTTCAAGAGTTTGTCCACCGCGAAATTTTTTGGAAGCTATATTATCAATTGATGCACTGCAGAAGTTCTACGCCGATAGGTTGTCTTAAGCAAGTTATAGTCAGAATCGCAGTTTGCTCCTCGAAATGATCGGACATCCATTACACTGGTAGCCCATCTCTTGCATATGCGGACGTGGTCAATTTGGTTGACAGTGCGTGTATTTGAAGATTTCCAGGTTTGTTTATGAATGATTCGATGTGGCAAGCACGTTGGGCTCTGCTGCATGCGAAGTTGATCAGTCGGTGTCCATTATCATTACATTCCTCGTGGAGGCTGTGTCCGCCTGTGGTTCCCCCCGATGTCAACGCTCCTTTTTAACTTATGCATGCGAAATCTCCCAGCAGTCCCCCAGTTTTGACGTGTTTTTTTTTTGGAAATGGATCGAATAACGTTTCCAGACGGGCGTGAAATTCGTTTTCCACTGCATTTCCCTTCACTTCAGTGGGGATGTGCACATTGATAAGCCAAAGGTTGAAAAATGGATTCCTAATTCGAATCGCACACAACCTTTCATTGATAGGTTTGAAATCAATAACGTGGATTGGAAGTGTTTGTTCACGATGCATGCGACTCCAGGCTCCTTGAGTTCAGATGGTTTGTCGCTTTTGAAAATTATGTGCGATTTCTTATCATTTCTGATCTTGCTGCCAAGCCAATTTGTTTCCCGAACTGCGGTGATGCTTAGTTCGTATTTCTAGACCTGGAAAAACCGGACGCCTCCTGGTTTGTTCAGGGAGTGTACACTCCGGGACTTTATGTATTCCGTGCTTAAGTTTAGTGTGCACTAATAATAGCCTTCGTTATTAGCTGTGTAGCTGCATCGGTAGCGTGGTGGACTATAGAACTAACATGACCGTTGCGGTCCCGGGTTCTAATTCCCGTCGTGTCGTGCGTTTCTTTTTTTTCTTCTTTTTAACATGAAAATGTATGTTGGCGGGCGATTAATATAGAAAGCGACCAGAAAAGCGACACAAAAAGGCGACGTGGTTCTAAAGGAGATTCGCTAACATGTACGAAAAAGAGACATTCGATTTATCTGTAGGGTAGAGTGGGGTGGATCATCGTTAAATGGTCTTGTTGACTATTTAGCAAGGGTACACTGCACTTCCATTCTTAACAAAATATTAGGTTGGTGCAGTTGAAATGTCGGATTTTGCAATGACATGAATTTGGCTGCGATTTTGATGTATCAAACTGCCACCAGGCGGCCCTAGTGATATGATATATTGTAGTATAAAAACTGCTACCTTGGCTTATGGAGTCATTTCGGTTTTGCACTTCATTGTGATCGGTAAAAAAAAGAAAAAGAACATGGAAGCGAGTGAAAAACGACTATTTTTCCTTTACGAATTTAATGTAGAGCACAACGCAGCGGAAGCAACGAGGAATATCAACAGGGCATTTGGACCTGATACGGTTAACGAACGAACCACTCAGCGGTGGTTCGAAAAATTTCGATCCGGAGATATGAACCTTCAAAATGAGCCACGTGGAAACCCAGGACTATCGATCGATAACAACGAGCTGCATGTATTAGCGGAGTCTGACTCCCACCAAACTATAAGGGATCTTGCGGAGAAATTGGGCGTGCACCACTCGACAGTTTGCCGCCACTTGCAACAACTTGGAAAAGCGAAAAACTTGACAAGTGGGTTCCGCATGTTCTTACCGAGTAAAGCATGACGTATCGAATGGAGATTTCCAGTTCTCTTCTCTCTCGCAATAGAAACGAACCGTTCTTGAACCAAATTGTGACCTGCGGTGAAAAGTGGATACTATACGATAATCGTCGCCGATCAGCCCAATGATTAGATGCCGATGATTCTCGAAGACACATGCCGAAACCAAGCCTTCACAGTGTTGCCGGATGATTTCAGACGTTTGTCCCTCGCAGGCTGGCCAAAAATCCCACAATAACATGAAAAATCCCTCAACTCTAGTTTTTTTTTACATTTTGCAGAGGAAACGTTGATAATATTGCAAAAATAAATAAAAAGCAAATATAAAAACTCACAACAGCATTAAGGATGAATTTCTTATATCCATGAAACCTCATTTTCGACATCCAGAAAAAAACAAGGAATATAATATTAATATGTATTTAGAATAAATAAGAGTCCATACTTACAAAATTATGAATTTTATTAGCAATTAGATATTGGAGCAACTTAAATCATACGTGTGAGCATTATGTTTTTGCAGATGTTTTTTTGTTACATCGAATGTTCGGCAATCAATAGCCTTGCTTTTGAATTGGGAATTGCATGTTTGAAAAATTAACATGTCGCAAACAAGATACGTGCACAGAACACGCATTTCATTCAATTCAATAGAATTTAACCTGCGGCTGTACGCTTCGCTCGTTCTGGGTAATTGACAACTCCCATCACTTTGACGTTGTCTTCTTCTTATTTTAGTAAGTAAAATACTACCAACTGTTCGATTTTGAGATCCAGGCTGTTTTATTCATTCATGGGTCAGACCAAAACGAATCGAATGCAGCTATTATGAGCAAATGTGTGAATCCCCCGAAAACGTAAAATGTCCCTCAAAATTGGGAAAAATCCCTTTGTCCCTCTTGTTGGCCAAATATATCTCGTTTTGGGATAAATCTGGCAGCACTGAGCCTTCATCCAAAGAAAATAATGGTGACTGTTTGTTTGGTGGTTTGTAGCTGGATTTATGCACTATTCGTTCCTTCAATGCTGAGAAATATGCGTTTCAAAATAAAATAGGTGCAGTTATCAGATACAGATATCTTAGTTCTTTTTTATTCTTATTTCTTCCGAATTACAAAAACTGAAATTAATTTTAGTTTCTAAAATACCGGTAAAAATTATACAAACTTATATTGAAAATCTTTAGTTCCACATTTAAATTCATAAGTAAAAAATACAACTTTTAAATACATATGTAGAAGGAAATATTCTTATAGATTAGGAGTAGTGTGTGGTATAGCAGCTGCAGCTTGTTTTATGATCGATTGGATCTTAAAATCTTTTAGATATCTTCATACACCATACAAAAGTGCAAAAAGTTATCAGGATAGCTTAAGTGTTCCGACATCCATTGTAGCGGTGTATCTCCGTGTAATTTAATGCCATGAGTTCGCACACCTACTGTAAGAAAGGAAAAAAAATGAATTAAATTAATTATTTAAAAAAATATAATTTATAGCTTAATTTACAGTCAAACGTTTTCTGCCTCTTTATTGTTGAATCATATCAAATCTATTATTTACCCATATTTCTTCCCTATTCATTTCAATAAAGTCATTTCAGTGTTTCCCTTATCAGTTCACGAATCCACTCCAAGTTGTCCAAATGGAAATTCCTCTCACGATTCCATCATAATTCAAAAATAGCTTAATCGGCACTTCTTGCTCGTATATCAGTCATTTTGTATACAGTCGCCCCAATAAAATGTACCGAGTGGTTCATTTGTGTATGAATAAAATGCCGGCCGTTAAAGCCATGCAATATTTATTTTCTTTTTATACTCTTCACTGGAAGGGTATATTAACTTTGTCATGAAGTTTCCAACGTAGAGAAGGAAGCATCTTCAGTCATATACAGCACATGATATACAGAAAAGGATAATTAAAGAGCCACTTTGAAAAACGCCGAATTCTTCTAGTTAATACGAATAAGGAAACTGAGGCGCAACATAATACACATTCTGCATTTTGGAATGTTAGTTTCAAATATAACGATAAATTTGCCTACGTAGCACTAAACATGAAAGAGTCACTTGCTTTTTGTCGTGATTTCCGATACTCCTGTAAGACTTCTCCGGTCCGTTGTTTAGTTTTCTTTAAAGTAAGATAACATAAGTTGAGGGCGACCGGTAGCGCAGTGTGTTGAGGCATCAGTCTCATGTTTGACTAGCGGCGTTTCGGGTTCGAATCCCGCCCACGACGACGTTCGTGGCCATGGATGTGCAGGAGGTGTATGCTGGCAACTGCATTCTCCGAAGCCAGATTATGCCAACGAAACGTCAACTGGGCCACATGGAACAGTTGACGCGCTATGCCCCACAAGGGGTTAGGGCAATTGAGTAGTAGTAATAAGAATAACATAAGTTTAACAAGTGATGGAGCCTCCACAATGTGTTAGGAGACATCTGTACGAATTTGAAGTGTGTATGACTGTGACATTATTAGAGAAGGGCCATAGATACATTTTGGAGTGAGACATTCTGTCATCCAAAGAATTTGGGAAAGATTCCAGCAGACACGACAATTCACAAGAACACGAGGACAGGGCAGATCAATAGCAGCTTCTTACAGCGATGACCAGTTTATACGCTTGAGCTCCCTCCCTGGCCTACTTTCCAGATATTTAATAGAAGTACCGCGATTATCAAGAAAGCACTCAATCGGCCGGCATCGGTTTGCCAGGAACCACCATAATTGGAGTATGAGGCATTGGGGGCAAGTTTTATTCTCTGATAAATCAAGATTTTGCCTATGTGGAAATGATAGTCGAGCTAGAGTCTGAAGAAGAGGAAACGAACGTTGTGCCCTTCGGCCCATGGTGCGTAACCGTCATTAGTGTCAACAGCGATGGGCCATGGGATGGCCACAAATAGCTTCGTGAGCCATTTTCCTCCACGCGATGGCCCATCGCGTACACAACTTCGAACAGCTGATTTAAGTTGACAGGCTAGTGCACAATCATCGCAATGCTACCATCACCGACCTTCTGTCGTACGCGATCCGTTTGATTATAAGGCCCTAACCAGATTGAACGCAGAATGCAGCAGCAGCGGCAGAAGCAACAACAACAAGAGGTAGATCTGTCGCGGTGACACAGCGGCGATGACAGATCTACCTGTTGTTGTTGTTGCTTCTGCCGCTGCTGCTGCATTCTGCGTTCAATCTGGTTAGGGCCTAACTGCCGTGACGCGCAGAGCGACAGCTTTCAATTCCAATGGACCACTATGCGCCATTTCCTGATGGCCCATCGAAGACCATTGTGTGGACGGACAATATTTGAATTGACATTTGGTGAGTGATGGCGACCATCAAAATCACCATCGCGATGGGCCATTGTCTGAAATAAGTTCTATATCGTTTTTGTCGAACCAGTTTTTCTGTTCTAATCTGGACTGAATAATGAATGAATAAAACACAGAAAATATAAATGTTATGAACTAATTTGTCGATTTCTTAACAGTAAACATATTAATTGTTATTTTAAAAAGTTAGCTTGTTATGAAATAACTGTGAAGGGTATCATATAGTACTAGCGGCAAGCTAGCCGAAAACAAGCTTGTTTAATACACAGATTAACAACGAAACGATCTTTCAATCTTTTACTGCTTCGACAAACCATCAAGCACCGAACATTTCATGCCTTTGGAGGAGTACTTCCAACGTACGATTATTTCTGTTTAGTTGCTGCCTGTTTACATTTTAGGCCCCACTGGGTGCATTGAAACGATCGGTACACACATATGTCGTAGTTGATCACATAAAACGGACGGACAGACGGACGGGCCGGGCGGTTTGTTTGGATCACGCGGTTTAACGGGAGCCTCGGAAAAGACGCCACATATTGAATCGAACGAAAGCCAACACAACAGGGCGATAAAATTCCAAATTGGTGCCGTGATGTCTGGCATGGATCGGTGGCCGTATCTTTTCGTTGGTTTTTATTCAAAACGTTTCGACGCATACTTATGTATATATGTATGTAGTACTGTTTTGGTATATATGAATTGCATGTATAGCAAAGCAAGTACATATTGTATGTTATTATTAAAGAATGCACTTTGTATTTATTCCATAAGGTTTAGCAGAAAGGATCGGAATGATTAACAGTGATCGTACGCATTAACCCTGGACGGACATGCTTCGTCGAATTGACGACGGCCGTTTACTTTTTACCATTCATCTAGATTTTTCGGTTTTACTGCGTCAAAGCGGCGAATATCGAAGACGTCATGCACTAAATGTGTGAAAAGTACACGCGAAAAGCGCCAAGTTGACCGTTGTGTCTCTTGTACAAAATAACGTTGAAGCCTAATGAAACCCAGTTACTTTTTTTTTTAATTTAAAGGCTCTAATTTAATATCTAAACACGTTTTTAAAAATATTTGGGATTTTAGTTAGTCATCTTGTGATTCTCTCCATCGACTATTTTATAGTAAAATGACAAAAAATGTTACATTGAACTATTAGGTGTACAACTTTGCCTCCGCCGTTCTCCGACAGACAGCTGCATCGGTGAGGGCTGGTCAAAATGCATAGTTCAAAAGTGTCACAAAATGAGTTTGGACGTCTGTGAACGTATCGACATCCCGGCATTAGTAAAAGTTGTTCGCATTTTTAATAAGATTCGCGATTCAAAATGTCTGTTTTCGAGCCAAGTTCTCGTCATTTGGGGGAAGTTTTGATCTACTGCTTCCATTTGAAAAAAAAAACTGCAGCTGAGGCTCATCGAATGCTCTTAGATACTTACGGTGAGGTTGCTCTGAGTGTGTGTGGTTTCAACGTTTTAAAAGTGGCGATTTCAATGTCGAGGACAAGCATGGTGGTGGGAGAGAAATTTTTTTTCAAACACGACGAATTGGAAGCACTGCTCGATGAAGATTCGTACCAAACGCAAGAATAATTAGCTGAATCACTGGGAGTGACTCAGCAAGCCATCTCGAAACGCCTCAAGGCCATGGGCATGATTCAGAAATAAGGAAATTGGGTTTCGTACGAGTTAAAACCGAAAGATACTCAACGGCGATTATTTGCATGCAAACAACAAAGGCAGATTCGGAAGGGATTTCTACATCGCATCGAAAGCGCGACGAAAAATGTGTCCGTTACGATAATTCCAAGCGCAGAAAGTCATGGGGAATGCCCGGACATGCCTGAACGTCGACGGCAAAACCGAATATTCACGGCTCCAAGGTTATGCTTTGCATTTGGTGGGACCAGCTCGATGCGATATACTATGAGCTACTGAAACTGAATGAAACTATCACAGGAGATCGGTACCGAACGCAATTGATGCGTTTAAGTCGAGCATTAAAGGAAAATCGACCACAGTACCAAGAGAGACACGACAAAGTTATCCTCCAGCATGACAATGCTCGGCCACACGTCGCAAAAGTGGTCAAGACATACTTGGAAACCCTGAAATGGGAAATCTTGCCCCACCCGTCATACTCCGCAGACATCGCTCCTTCCGACTACCATCTGTTTCGTTCCATGGCGCGCGGCCTGGCTGATCAGAATTTTCCTTCGTACGAGGAAGTCGAAAAATGGATCCAATCATGGATAGCGTCGAAAGACGCCTCCTTTTTCCGAGATGGAGTCCGAAAATTGCCGGAGAGATGGGCGAAAGTTGTCGCTAGCGATGGACAGTACTTTGAATAATACATCTGTAAGTACCTTTTGACAATTAAGCTTTTAATTCCAGCAAAAAACGGCGGAAGCAAAGTTGTACAATAAATAGTAGGCGCGTTCTTTTGCAGCTATCCAGGTCAAGGGTAGTTACCCCGAGCTTTTGTGCAAAAAAACAATGTAGTTGACCCATACAGGGTAAGAGCATGTATTTGATTTGAAATGGGTTTTGGCTCAGATAAAGTTTGAATTTTAAGTGGTAAGATACGAGTAATTCCACTCTTTGAAAAATTTTAAAAACACACTTCATTCTATTACATCAACAGCACGCATTGAATCTATCAAATGCAACTTTGATAGAAGAAACTAATTGATTCCGAGTAGTTGCCTAATATTTCGACAAAAATTGCTTTTCCAATTGAAAAAAATGTGGAATCCCATTGAATTTAATTGAGGTGAATTAGGTGAAAGCACAGTGGAACATCTTGAACGCACGAACTTCTTCTAGCAACCGGTAGATGCGCCCCAAATAAAAGCTTTACTTGTGTGCTATCGAGGTCAGGATTAGCCCTCGATAAATTATCAGGTTAAGCGTTAACCTATATAGGGTAGCATTGTTCTTGTATTGAAACAAAACCCTTATGAAATCGGTCAAATGTCTGTCCGTCTGTCCATGAAATATCTCACGAACGGCTGAAGCTACATACATGAAATTTTGTGGAAATATGTAGAATTATTATAATTCGCCGGAAAAAGCGACTCGTTGTAACAGACTGACTTTAAGGGGAGGGGGAAATGAAGGCCAAAATTTTTTTTCCATCTGGTATAGGCAAGTGGGGTATCATGAGAAAGGTAACACCGAGTACATTCCATTTTTGGTATTTTCATCAAATTTGAAGAAAGGGGAAAAGAGGTAGAGGGGAAAATATGTCATCCGAGTTTGCCCCCCCCCCCCTTGCATTTCGAAACCGTTATACTTAGAAATATGAAAATTTGCAGAGAAGCGGCATTTCACTAGCATAGAAAACCGAAAATCGTAGAATTTTGATATCTCATCAAAAAAGGTTAATAATAGTACATTTCCATAGTTGCACTTAGCACACCCCTTAAACATACCCGAGGTCAAAAATATTGATGGCCAATAACCAACGTCATTGGCAAAAATATCTGTAAGTTTCATTACAATCTCATAATATTTAATTATAGTACATTCATTTAAAGTTAGGCATTTTGACACTATCCAAACAAAAAAATACACCTACCGGCCTCATAGGTGTGAGTACGGATATTACTTTCATGTTGTTTTTCGTAGTGCGAATTGGGAGTTATTGAATCAATCATTTTTGAAATGGTAAAGATTGGTTGAGGGCGCTGCGTCGTAATTGGCCAACTTTGCCGAGTAGAAGGGGAGGGGGGGGGGGGTTGGAGGGGTCCACATAGAGGCGAAATGAAGGTAAATTTTTTTTATCGCCTGGTATAGGCAAGTGAGGTGTCGTGAGAAAGATAATGTTTAGTACATTCCATTTGTTCGAACTGTCTTCAAATTTGTAGAAAGGGGAACAGTGGGGGAGGACAAAATATTAGTTCGTAATTTGCCCCCATCCCCTGGCATTTCGAGACTGTTATACATATTTTAGAATTATGAAAACTTATAGGAAGGTGGGATCCGAATAGCAAATAAAATGGAAAATAATGGAATCTGTATATCTTCTCAGAAAAGGTCAATAATAGTGTATTTCTATAGTTACAGTTCGCACACCTCTGCATGGTGCAAACACGTTCGAGGTCAAAAGAATTGATTGCCAACGATAACCACCTTAGGCGATAATATGTTCTAAGTTTCGTTACAATCTTGTAATATGAATTGGCATGTAAAATGTAAGTGGGTAAGACATTTTAATTATGTTTTTTTTTATCCATCTGAATGGTATGAAGAAGAGCAAAGAGCTGATATTTATATACTAAAATAAGCGCTTGCTACAAAACCCTCGGATTGCGGGCGTAGCCCTCTATATTCCGGTTTCATTCGACAATCCTACCTGTAAGCTTCGTTTTTTGCGTCAAGTGATTTTTTGGGAAATTTGTAACTAAATTCAATAAACTTGCCAACTGAAAAAAATTACTTTTAACCTATTTATTTCTCCAATCACAACATATTTATATACTCGTATGTTGCCATATGCATTTACATCTTCATATTTTCTCTAGGATGTAGATTCATCATCCGCTCCGATTTGTCGGCATGTTTGCTCTAAGGAAAAGAACTCCAGGAAAAAATAATAATAATAATAAAACCGACATGTTTACTGCAGCCGGAAGAACTTGGTGTGTGTGTGTATTAAGAGTCAACATAGCGACCACGACTATGTGTGAAAAAGGAAGTCTACTTGAATTCAATCGTACATATTGTGAAGAAAGGCGGCGCGCTCTCGCGGTCTTTGATTTGTCAATATTTACGTGTTTTAAATATATAAAATTCTACAAAAAAAATGCGTTAATACTATCAGAAATTTAACACCCCCATGTTTGCATCATGCTTAAGAGTTCTCGTTGACGATTACCATCTCTTATCACACGATCCACGAACAAGTTGTTTTCATTTGAGAACGTCATGCCATTTAGGTTGATATGAAAATCTATAGAGAAAGAACCTCTAGTAGAGCCGGAAGCTGAATGTTAGTTATTGTTATGTTTTTTCCGCCTTTTAACACAAATAAGTAATAATTTTGCATAATTACATACTGCAAATGTTTCACGAACGTGACATACTATCTCCAAGAATAGTAATCTTGAATTTGCAGAAAAAAAATAAGCTATCTGACTTAAACTATCATAGCTCGGAGTTGAAATAACTAGGATAAAAGTTTTTTTTACAACAATTTATTGTCATAAATACTCGTAAGAAGATTGGTAGTCGCGAGCGAACGTGTTATTGGAATAAAATGATTTTCGCGACTATTTGACAATATTTCAATATCCATTTGAATTTAAATCATACACATTTCCAACGATAAATTATATATATCGTGTTACTTTGAATTAGTGATAGTATGTGGAGGAAGAGCAGGTAATTGATAGATATCGACAGATTTTTACGACCATGTATGGTTTTTTTTTTAAATTTTAATATGTGGGAGGTTTTGAATTTTGTCAAAATTCGGAACGGATATCGTGTGCCAAATGCAAAATATATGGTAAAAAAAGTTGCAAATATTCGAAAAAAATTAAAATAAAAAAGTGCAAAAAGCAGATATAAGTAGTGTTTAGAGAGAATATAAATTATTGTGTTGTAGATACCTATGTATGATACCTCCAATTAATAAAAAATATTTGTTGGCAAGAAATGAAACCTGTCGGCTACGATTCGCGTGGGGTTTGGAATTTGTCCGCAGGATCATTTCAATCTATGACTCATGACTTTGGAGTGTGCGCTTTAGTGAGATTATCTCATCATCTAGATCAGGGTTGAGGGGTCTAGAGTAGTCCAGTAAATTTGAGACCATGTAAACTCGTATTTACGACTTTGAGCCAACAGCTGCGCGCAAAATTAGGAACAATAAATGATAAGACGAAAAATAAAATTCTCTAAACGCTTTTTGTTATCAAACACATCGCCAACTTTGATTCATTTAGATGCCGAATTATAGCACTATATAAATTAAATGGGGCATAGCGCGTCAACTACTCCTGCGCGCCATCGTACTCTGTTCTGGACAATGGGGCGCAACTCCCCAAAAGACTTACCCAGTGCCTGACACTCCTTTGCCACAGATCGACGCCATGTGATTCGAGGACCCCCTCTTGGTCGGCCTTGGCTCGAAATGGGGTTCCTTTTCATGGCATGCAAAGCAATGCAGTTATCAATCTTCCGCAATGTGTGACCATTTTCTTTTCGCAACGGCTGGCTAAGAACCTTGATCTTGTTGGTATTAATTTTTACCCCAACCTTGCTTGCCGCGCTCTTGAGATCTAACGCCATTGCGGACAGATCCATGATTTTGTGGGAGAGTAGGCAAATGTCGTCGGCGTAGTCAAGATGTTGTAGATAAGATGTCAAAGTCCATTGAATTCCTCTGTCTAGTCCGGATAGGGCTGCATGCGACACATCGCCGATCACTATGAGGAATAGGATCGATGAGAGGACGCAACCCTGCCGAACTCCACTGCGAATCTCAAACTCCCCCGACACCTTACCTTTATGCAGAACGCGACATTCCGCGCCGTCATAGGTTGCCTTAATAATAGCCACAAGCTTCTCAGTGATGCCTTTCCTGCACAGGGCCACCCATATAGAATCCCGGTTTACACTATCGAAAGCCATCTCGAAATCGATGAAAAGCAAGTGAACCGGAGAATCGTACTCAGCGCATTGCTCGCAAGGTATTAATGTGATCGATACAAGAGAATTCGGATCGAAAACAAGCCTGCTCTTGATCAATTGTGCTTTCTAAGTGGGCCTTTAGTCTTTCCAGGATGATTTTTAGCTGTTATCATGGCAACGGCAGGAAGCACACAAATGCCTCTCCAATTATTACAGTCTGTGAGGCTACACCTCTTCGGAAGTTTGGTGATCAAACCTTCCTTCCACTCAGCGGGAAAGGTCTCTGGATTCCATGCTTTATCAACAAGTGGGTGCAGCAAACCGGCAGTTACGTTTGGTGCTGCTTGATAAAGTTCGGCAGGAATACTGTCGAGTCTGGCGGCCTTTCCTCGTTTTAGTGCAATAATTGCCGTCAGGGCAGTGGATCGTATACGCACATTTTGATGGTTAGCTAAATTATCTATTGTATATGAGGGGAAACTTCACTTGAGGTTACACGGTTCAAGACCGCGGCGAAGTTTTTTTTCCACCGTCTCATTTGATATTCTTTCAAGATACATAAGTAGCTTTCCACCACCATCCTTCACCGGATGTGGGCAGGAGTTACGACCACCTGTAAACTCCTTGATGACACCGTATACGGCGTTTAAGTTGTTACTTCTTGCGGCTTCGTCTGCTGAGGCTAAAAGAGAATTCGCATAAACTCTTTCGCGTCACACACTACGCTGAACTTCTCGAGCTTTCTGACGGTAAAGGAGTTAAGTAGATGCTGCTTCGATTGTCGTCTGATGCTGCAGCTAAACGAACTTTCAGTCCTTTTCTTTCAAAAATCCGCTGCCATGACGCGTCGGACATCTAGGGCTTATTCCGGCAATCCGGGTGTGTACTACTTACCATTTTTTATGGCATCCCAGTTTCTATTTATGTCACTATCTGGGTGACTAGTTATCTCAGCTTCTTTTTGCGCAAGATGGTCATTATATTTTTGTAAGACAGCTGGATTTTTTGGTCGAGCGGTCTATTTGCGGCGCCTGGGTTTTTCGTCGCTGGACGGCGCACGGCTGCAATACGCAATCGAACATTAGCGATAATAAGATAATGGTCTCTTCCCATCCCAATATCGGCACCCTTCTTGTTTCGCACGTCCAGCCGGCAACTCGTGAAACTTTTACTAACTTCAAAGTGGTAGATCTCTGTTGTGTTCTTCGCCGACCAACAGAGGACCAACTGATTTTGTGGTGGTCGTTATGCTCAAACATAGTACCACCAATGAAGAGACTGTGAAAGTTGCAGAACTCTACAAATTTTTCACCGTTGTCGTTACGATCACCAAAACCTTGTCTCCCCATCACATGTCTGAGCACATAGTTGCCAGCGCCAACTTTTGCATTCAAATCAGCCATTACCTTTATAATATCACCTTTAGGTATTCTGCTCTGAACGGCCTTTAGTTGTTCGTAGAAGGAGTCTTTCGCCAAGATATTGTCGGGTTCAGTTGGAGCATAACATTGTATTATTGAGATGTTCCTCATTTTTGTCCGGAACCTGGCGGTCATGACTCGATCGAAGATCGGATCCCAGTATAAGAGACTGTTTCGTGCGGCTCTGGATAATACCGGTAGCTCTATCGGAGTACAACATTGCAGTGCTACCCGTTGCAGAGATAAATTCTCCGCTGTGGGTAATTATTATTAAAAGATGTTTTCAAACAAATAAAAATACATAATAAATTTGAGCAAACAAAACAGTGCATTCTCGAAAAATTAAAATATTGGAATGTGACATTCAATACTCGTTTCAAACATACTTTTTTTCTTTACTAACACATGTAGAAGGGCGCTTTCCGAATCCATGGTTATCGATTTCGGAATTCTGAAATTTGACTTACACCTAATTATTTCAGGCCATGTCTTCAAATCCACATAAGGGCTACCCGTTTGCTGAATCTTTCTATCTTTCCCAAGGAGATCTATTCCTCAACATTGATTATCCGCATCTAAATCAAGGTACCCCATGTCACATAAAATCATTGCATCTAAATGAACATCAATAAACACCGAATATTTATTTCGTTCCGTGAAGAATTCGTTGAACAGATAAGATGCACTGTACCATGAGGAATTTAATCCTTAATCGTTGAAAACGATATACTTAGGAAATTTGATACATCTTAAAGGTGATTTCCACGGTTTCAAGATCGCGGTATCTGGTGCATCGCGAAACCAACAGCATCAAATACAAGAGCCACGTTGTGGATAGATGCCGGCTTCATCTTTACTTGAGGCAGGACAGGTAGAAATGAGTATCATGTAGTGTTACTATTTCAACTCTTTAATGGGATGAGGATGACCGCTGAAGTATTTTAATTATCTCTCAATTTTTTTATCGTAACATTAGACATGACAACCTATCCAAGAATCCGCTGGTGTTGTTTAATCTGTACTCTGCTTCTGGGTTTGATCAAATTATAAGCCCGCGAGGCGGAAATTGAAAGGGTCACCTCCTTTTTGTATCAATTCCTAATAGGAAAGTTTGTGTGACAGCGAATGCAGTATGTACATCTTAGAAAAAAAGTTGGTTCATCAATAATAATAAGTTCACGTTCCCATGACACGACTGTGACTTTCCTAAATGTCTGGGCCTCGTTAAGATTGACAAACGAAGTTCGTTTCTAGCGCCCCTTGAACAAAGTCATTCATATTCTGAATATCTGAATCTAAACATAAATCAGATTCAAACAAATCAACCAAAAGGAATTCCATTAACTAACGCTTTCTTTCCTTAAAGATATGTCTAGAACAAAAATAAGTAAAAGAAAAGCGGTCAACCTTAAGGTCAATCAGTTCTAGACCGCAAATAAACTGTCTCTTGTGGGCAAATTTATTTTAACGCTGGCGTTATATCGCGCCTCTTCGTTGCTGTTATTTGGATACCACGTCCATACTCCTCTCCACGGGTGACGCTTGGTTTGGTATTTGGGTTTCGAGTTTAAATTTACGCCTGCTAAATCCGCAACATCCAATTTATCTAATGCACTGAATGCATGCATGAATCTCGTTTGATCAATTCTCAGTCGTATAGACAGGCGACGTAGACAAGATTGGGCCGATGATGGTGTTTCCAAGCTCCTTTTGCATGTATTGGGTACGTTCAGAAGGTGCCGAAAATCTCACGTGGTTTTAGAGCGGTTGCGCAATCGCTCAGTCATCAGCTGGAATCTTTTCGAGCTTCGTTTACGCAATTTTTGCGAAACTCAATTTTCATTGGATGGGTTTAGAAGGCACTGAGTATGACACACTACTTGCGGGCGGTTTCGCAACTGTGTCTGCAATCTGTTCCTGCTGAACGCGACTCCCGCTGTCACACACACTATATTTGAAAGTCAAAGAGAAAGAAGAAGACGAATTTCCTTCGGTGATCATGATGACCTGAGCAGAAGTTGATCGATACCTTCTGAACCCATCCAGTCATTCATCCAAACATAGCGAATTGTCAACTTTGTTGTGGCAACATGTGCTCTGCAAAGAGAGCAGTAATATTTTCTGTTCAGTAAAATGACATTTAATTGCAACTTGTCCACCGGACATTTAATTGCAACTTGTCCACCGGAACAGTAGTTGCTCAGAAGACATTTATACAACCGTTGCGCAACGGTTGCGCCTTCTAAACGCACCCATTAACTCAGCGATTCATATTAGTCGAGCACGATAGACAGGCTGGTGTCACTTAGCGATTCAAATAATTTGTCTTCCTGCTTTGTGGTGAATATTGTGGTGTTGCTAGTAGACCACTTTGTTTTAAGAATCGACAGGAAAGACAGTCTTCTTATTGACAGATTCGAATCGATATGCTCGCCGATATAGCTATAGCTAGATGCGTACATTAGAAGTTCATTTTTAGCAGATAAAAGTGGGATGTTAATTGCAAAACTTGTTTTAGATTAAAAATACATGTTGGAAGATGTAGTGGATTGAACATTAACCCGACGATGTATAGATATTCTATAGAAATTTAAAATACAATATTTGATTGGGGCAGAGAAACCATTGCGGTATAAGCAGTACTTAAAGATTCTTAAACTCTCGGTCTCCATCAAAATAAACTTCCGACAACATAACAACGCCCCCGAACAACGCACATACTAAAAACTGTTTGACGTCCTTGCAAGTTTTCTCTTGACACAGATAAGTGAATCAGTTGATCGAAATCGACGCTCCACCGGATTTTAGCAGCTCAGCTGGAATCTCGTCAGCGCCCGGCGCTTTATTTGGTTTGAGTGAGATCAACTTCTTCTACTGTCGGAGGTTGTGTAGTGGGGTCATGATCAATAATAACGGCATCGATTTGGGCTTCTTGTATGGGGACGTTAGATGTTGCATTCAGGAGCTCTTCAAAATAGGACGCCCATACAATCGGTGTCACTGATGATGTTATCATCATCCTTGTCCTTACAGAGGCTAGTCCTGGGTTGATACCCGTTCTTAATTGTATTTAACTATTTTATACGTTTGTCTGGTGTTTCTATTACGAGTAGCTAGGGTTTCACTAATGTTCAGCAACCGCTCGTCAAAGTATTTCCGTTTCTTACGTCTAAAATAATTAGACGATATTCGCCGTAACTCATCATATTTTTCTTTTTTGGTTTTAGTTGCACGTTGCATATTTTGTCTGTAGGCTTCGTTCTTTGCGTCGAGTGATTCTCTGCATTCTTCATCAAACCAGCCGTTTCGCGCTCGTCGGGTTTTGTATCCCGCGACCTTCTCTGCAACTTCCTTGATGGTATCTTTAAGTTCATCCCAGAAACCGAGTACAACTGTGTTGCTGATGTCGTGTAGCAGATTTGGTTGACGGTATGTGCGTCTGGAGATTTCCAAGTCTGTTGATGAATGCGTCGATGCGGAAAACATGTGGAACTTACGATAAGATTCCTACTGCATGCGAAGTTGATTAATATTTGACCGTTATCATTGCATTCCTCATAGAGGCTGTGTCTCCAGTGCCTCCCCAATGCCAAAATTGCTCGGCCAATGAGCAATATCGATGCAAGTTCCACATACACAGGCCGATCCATCGGCCGATCAGACGGATCGGCCAATTGATCGCTTCGTCTATGGGTGGCTTAACGGACCGCAAACAAAAAACTAATGTACCTTTCGATTGGCATACAAAAGCGCTCTAACTTCGAGCAAAATTGATCGAAATACCAATCGAACATTCTACGAAATCCAATTTGCTTATTTGTGTATTAGTATATGATCCGATGAAAATCAGGGAGGGGTGAAGGTAATTAACAACTCTGACTCAAAAATTAAATTTGAGCAAATATTTTAGAGCAATTTTTGTTAGGAAAGTAGCTCGAAAAAAGACGCTATTTGGGACAATGGCGGATCTAGAAATCGAGTTCGGAGGGAGCCCGCCTTTGTCTGTTACCTGAAGACCTAAGGGTATGTCCACATTTATTAAGCTTTCCGTCTTAAAGAGGCATGCGTCCATTGGAAGCGACGAACACGAACATTCGTCATTGGAGTGAAGCATGCACGAACGTACAAAACGATGAAGGGCATACATGGACCGCAATGGGGTTAGTTTTGCTACCACCATTATCATTATCAAACAATCCTAATTAATGGACTAGACAGAACTTCCTATAAAACGATGGGATTTCCCAGCATCAGAATAATAAAAATAAATAAATAAATAAGTGGCGCAATAGTCCAATTTGAACCATGGCCACGAGATGAGTTAGCATCATCTCATTTCCTAGATCGTGACGGTCTTGTGCAGAAGTGTGTGATCAGCAACACGCTCAACCGAGCTATTTACACCATAAATCGGTACTCATTTAACAGCTGAGTGGGCTCATAGTCCGACACGTAAATCCCCTTTTTTATCGAAAACTACCGCTTTCAGTAGGAATCGAACCGGGGCCCAGTGCATTGAAGGCGAACGTGCTAACCGTTGCGCCATCCGGACTACAGCATCAGAATAAGCTTAGTCATCCACTTTAGTGATGAAGTGGGGTTCAAGAAATGTCTTCCACCTTCTTGCAGAGGTGGGAAATGAACAGAGAAGATAAGGAAGCGCGCCTCCTTTTCCTCCTTAACACTGCTTCTACGGCACTTATTACAGAGGATGCATGATATGTTGCCTTTTTTTAGCAACGGCTTTGGGAAAACATATGCTTTACTATTTATCAATCTGCAGTTAGTCCTGCTAATCGCTTTAAACTTTAGAGCTAGTTTGGAGGCAGCGAATGGTGTATAAAAGTTCCGACGAATTTGCACAGCATCGCTTGTTGTATCCTAACTGGCGAACTCAATTTCCGCAACATCGCTTGTTGTAGCCAAACTGGCGAATTTTCATCTGCCCTACGAAACTACTAGTAATATGATCCATAATCCAACATAAATTGCTAAAAAAAAAACGCCGTAACCTTGGCCTGGAAAGGAAGACTTAAACCGATACTTAAGTTAAATTCTGAAGGAATTCTGGCGTGTCTTCAAACACTTTGACCTTTGCTTCGGCGTTCCTGTAGATATTTGAGATCGTTTCCACGTATGTGTGGTCCTGTGTAGCAAAGTCGAAAAAGGCAAAATTTTAGCCTTTTTGGATCAAGAATTGAGTAACCGGGAAACTGGAAATTGGGGCTTTCAAGCAGAGTCATCCGAAATTTCGTCAATAACCAAATCGAATAGGGGAAGAAGAAAACTGGAGGCCCAAAATCCAAGGTTTCTGAAAGAGACAAGCGCCGCATTTTTAACACCGCAAGTAACTCTATGAAAAGTCTATCGACGATAGCTAGCGATAGTAGGGTGGAAGTATCTAAATCTACAATAAATAGAGTTTTAAGACAGTCCAAACGCATTAAACGGCAAAAACTCCTTACGATGCCGAAATTACATCTCCGGCACAAACATGTCCGTATGGCGTTTGCAAGGAAAAATTGGCAGACAAACTGGAAAAGGTGATTCACTACTACTAATAGAACAAAACCGATGTACTGCGGTTTTGTTCTATTTTCTTAATTTTACTTTTTCAGATGAAAAAAAAATCAAGTTTTGCGTTTTGACTGTCTTAAAACTCTACTGACAGGTGCCCGGACTATGCTGTAATTAGTTTCATCAAAATATCTCGTAAAATATTAAAATTAGCGAAATATAAAATATTATGCGGCTATAGTTATGCTACGCAGTGTATATGCAAATGAATGTTTCTAAGCTCAAGTTTAGCCTGTTTGCCATGGAGCAAATTATGTACGTCCAAAAAAATAAAATACTTTTCCAAACTAACGATATAATTATTAATTATATAATTATCAAATCAACGACTTTCTCGATTGAATCAGGCATTTTCCAATTAAAATCATCGATTTTTCGAATGAAATTGACGATTTTTCGAATGAAATTTAAAATGTTTCAAAAGAGATTAACTATTTTCCTAAAGAAATTAACAATTGCCCGAATAATGATAACGGTTTTCTGAATTAAAGCATATTTACCTGTCAAAATAAAAGAAACGTGGTCTGGAAATAAAAAAAAAAACATCTTAAACCTTAGGTTAGGTAAAGGGGCTGCCATGCTAACGCACAGCACACATAGACCGCCACTGGGTCCGTTGTGATACCACTAGATCCACCTAATGAAAAACCTAGGCATTAAAACCAGCCTGTGCTGGCAATGTAACGATTGAGCTGTATTGCACTCGTTTCCTTAAGGTCCTCCAGTTCCCAAAAAAAGCGGGAACCCAGGAACCTCCTGCGCCTCTCAGCCAGGGCCGGACAGTGACAGAGGAGATGGAGAACGCTCTCCTCCTCATCCACGTCATCACAGCTCCTGCAGTAGTCATTGTGAGGAATGCGAAGCCTCCAGGCAAGCTCTCCTATAGGACAGTGCCCCGTAATAACCCCCACAACTCTGCCAATGTGATTTCTGTTCAGTGAAAGCAGTGTGGCGGAGCGGCTAGGGTCGAGTTTCGGCCAAATCGACTTCGTTGTTTGGCACGTAACGCCGTTTGACCATCTCATGTTTGCCCTGTCGACCGCAGTGGGTTTGATAGCAAGTTTACACGATGAGGCTGGCATTTTGAGGTTAGCGCGGTCCCCGTCCATAGCTCCGGTTGTCCCCACCCGAGCCAGCTCATCCGCCACGCAGTTACCTGCGAGGCCACAATGGCTCGGTATCCAACAGAGCGTTATGTTGAAATAACCAGCCATCACTCTGAGGGTTAAACGACAGTTCGCGATGGTTTTCGATGTAGTCAGGACGGATTCAAGTGATCGAATTGCAGCCTGACTCTCCGTGTAAATAGTGACGTCCCTCGTGGTCACCACATGATTTCCCAGCCAGTTCAGAGCTTCCAGGATTGTAGAAACCTCCGCCTGTAGGACGCTGCAGAAATCGGGAAGACGGATTGACAAGTTAATTTCCAATCCTTCCGAATAGATGCCAGCACCGACTCCTCCGTCGGTCCTAGAGCCATCCGTGTAGATGACAATGGAGTCGGGTGTTAACACACCATAGATCCCTTGACGGAATCAAGCTGGTGTGGTTCCGACCGAAAATTTATTTCGCACAAGTATAGTCAGTCTCCACAGGGAGATCCAAGTTACCCAGTATAGTCGAGTGTCCGTCACTCAACGTGCACCACTGGCCAGTTTCGCGAAGGCGTAAAGCCGTGTTAGCCGCCAGCTGTTCGCTATAAATGTCCAGGGGGAGCAAGCCGAGCACCATGTCTAGTCCGGCTGACGGAGTTGTCTTAAACCTTAAATTTAGCGGAAAATTTACACTTTATAATTTTACAGTAAGATCTACTTGGTCTATCAGCATTATTTTTTATTCCTTTAAGCGTTCGTGTCCACGACGGACTTTTTAGTTAACAGAAAAACTCAATAGTTTAGTCAGAAACATAGAACTCACAGTGTTTTATGAGACCGCGCAAAAAGCGATTAGTTTGATGGTCTCATAAACCGCTGTGTTTTATTTTTTGGCTGAACTATTTAGTTTTTCTGCGAACTAAAAAGTTTGCTGTGGGCGCGAGCTCTAATATGAAATTTCTTATCAAACAATTGATCAAATGTCTGTTGAAAAGTCTACCTTTTTCGCGATAAGTATTTAAGTATATTTTTTCGCAGAAGTTGTTTTCTAATGTTTTAACAACTGAGTTCGACACATTCACAAAGGGTTAACATTTCGAAGAAAGTTGAACCAGGAAAACTAGAAAACAAAACAAAACTACAACAACGATCTGCACTAAATGTGGGCAGTGCCACACCTAGTTCTATCAAATCATGTTACATTCTTCTAGTCTGACTCATTCGTAAGACATTTTGAAATCACTTATTTTCGGATAGCCTGTTTGAGCGCGTTTCGCACATTTGTCAGCAGACTGTCGACCATCTAGTTCGACTATCTTTTCTAATTAGATGTATGCATTTCTTATTCTTATCTGCGCTATATTGTCGGGAAGGCCGGATTATGCAAATTATCTTTAATGTCTTTTTTTACATATAATAGCACACATTTGTCTTGTTTCTGCTTTTTTAGGCTTTGTCCGAAAATTTATCCTTGGTATAAAAATAAAGTGTTAAATCTGTGTCATCCGATTCCAGTTTTTATTTGCAACGCACCAGTACATTAGTATGCAGAATTTGTTATTTTGTTTTGAATGTTGATGCTGATGCTGTTTAATTTAGACTAATCAATCATCAACAAAAGTAAAACTTGAGGTATTCAGTCCTGCGCTTTTTTTTAGACTGGTCAATCATTTGAGATATGCAGCTGAGATTTCTTACAATTCAGTATTCGGTATTTAGTAGTGAAATTTTCATGGTTCAATATTGCAAATAGGATCTCATTCCACCCCATCTAATATCGAATTAAAGAAAAAAAAAAACACATCGCAACAATTTGTAGTACCGTTTGCAAAAATTGCACCAACATCACGATTTTCAAAAGTTCAAATGCTCAACCAAAAATAAATTTAGACGTGTTCACATTGTTTATTGTTTATTATATAGTCTTGGGCAATCCTTCCTGAATAATTAACATAACACCACCGCCAATGAAGAAAAAAACTAGAGTATAAAAATATATAAACCGATTCTTAAATACGTACAGGGGTCAAAGGCATCCCCATCCCATGCCCGTCACGAGACGAGCCCCTTACCAGCCTTTGCGCGTCCCTATTTGGCAAAACAATGCTCGTGCACCACAAGTCACCAACGTCAAACTGTAATTGCAGACTGCACCCTTCTTCTATGACGTCAAACATAAAATTAGAATTCAAATGAATGATAGATACTCAAATCTTGACTACAATACATCAAGCCAAAACACGAGATCTTCGTCAATGGCTTTCAATTTGCGACTAATTAAAAATTATTTCAATTAACGTTCATTTGTTATTTTAGTCGTTGTGTTGTATAATATTGGAATTTTATTGATCTGCAGACAAGTGCAGCGTTAGATATTGTCACACGTGATTTGTGATTTTTTTTTAAATTAGATAATGCAACGTTGTCGATTTTAGAGGTTCGACCGTTGTGTAAACTGAAGGTCGGGTGGTGTTATGATACGTTTGATAAGATACCCATTTAATCAAACGATTTTCTTTTTCATTAAAAAAAATCGTAATATTAGATAGTCCGGATGACGCAGCGGCTAGCACGTCCACCCCGGTTTGATTCCTACTGAATGCAGTGTCGGACTATGAGCCCACTCGGCTGAGTGGGATAAATAACTCGGTAGAGTGTGTTGCTGATCACATACATACCTCTGCACAAAACACCGTCAAGATCTAAAAAATGAGATGATGTTAACTCATCTGGAGGCCATGGTTCAGATTGCACTGTTGCGCCAGTTATTTTAATAATAGGCGCGTTCCTTTTACCCGGTCTAGAATCAATTCTCATATACCATAACACCGATCTTTGATTCAACCCAGCATACCAAGCGAACCGCACACGAGTTACCATCGAGTCACTTTGGCAAGCAAAACCTTCGCTAGTGAATTCACTAACGGCTCGCCGGTAATAACTCTGTCGATCACTGGCGAATCATGAAAGTTTTAGCGCAGGTTCTCCTAGCATACCTTCGCTCTTAGTGAAGAACGTTGATGACAAAAGAACACAAAACAATATTATATTAAAACCCTTCGCTTACATTCGCTTTAGTGGCTCTTCAGCGGCTTGCATGCCCTCGCTAAAATAAAATGAATTATAAAGGTTCGCTATCATTCGATTCTTGGTGAATCTTCGCTACGTGGTATGCTGGGAGGGATATTCAGCTCTGATAGTGGATCTCGTCGCTCCCGCATCGGAGAAGTCGGCAGCCATTTTATCAGTGATTGACCATCTGCAGAAAGCGTTCGAAGTGAGGGTGTTCGACGTCGAGTGTTTTCTGGGACTGCAGATTGTCCAGCGATCGGACGGATCGATTCACGGCAATCAGCAGGCGTACGCTCAAAGGCGTTTTGGCATGATGGACTGTCATGCAGTGTCAACGCCATTGGATGCGTCGCAGAATTTGAGCGATTTCGAAGCAGACGGAGAAGTTGATTTTTCGTACAGAGAGGCAGTGAGCAGTTTGATGTATTCGTCTGTGTCGACGCGACCGGACATCACGTTCGCGATCGGAAATGTCAGCCGCTATTTGAAGAAACCGGCAGAGGCACACGTGAATGCGGCCAAGCATATTTTGAAGTACATAAAGGGTACACTGACCATGGGCATCTGTTTCGATGGTTGCAATGCTTTGGCGTTCAGTGGTTACAGCGACGCAGATATGCGGGTGATGAGCAGACTGCACGATCGACATCCGGATATGTTTTATGCTCGATGGAGGCATTATCAGTTGGGGCTCAGAGCGTCAACGGTTGTGCTGTCGACCACAAGGTCGGAATATGTGGCAGCGTCGCATGCCATAAAGGAATTGATGTGGCTAAAGCAACTGCTGGCGGAGCTGATGCGGACTGAGATGAACGCACCAATTTTCTTCATAGACAGCCAGAGCGCGATTCGCTTGGTGAAGAACCCGGAATTCCACAAGCGAACAAAACATATCAAGGTGAGATATCACTTCATTCGTGAGAGGTTCGAAGATGGTGAATTCAGACTCGAGTACGTGAACACGAATGAGCAGCGTGCGGACATCATGACGAAGGCATTGTCGAAACCAAAGCATGAATATTTGCAGGCATTGCTGGGAATCGTCCCAAAGAGAGGTTCATTTTTGATTTGTGTATTGCGTTTCCATTTTATGGCGTAACGTAGATTTCAAGCGTAACGTAGTTTTATTTTCGTCAGATTTGTAACGTAAAGTAGAATGCTTTGTTTTTAGAGTAGCTTGCAACTGAAAGTGGGAGTGTTGGATTTATTTGAATTACGCGCCTTCTAGCTAGTATTGCCGTGCGATGACGTGTGCACACACATACAGGCTCGGCTCGGCTCGGCCGTATGCGTGAAATGTATGAGTTTAGTTGGTTTCCATCTCTCAATAAAGAAAGACACATAAAGTTCAACATCGTTTTTCAATAAGGAAACATAAAACTCAACAATTCAATACCTTCTCCACAGAAACCGAGATTTTCTTTGACATGGATATGTCTTATAGCTTGGGATCATTCTAAAAATCTGTCCGTAACACGAAATGTCTGCTGTGCTACTCGGGGGTCAGAAGAGGAAACAAGCCCATTGAGTTCTATGAATGTCGTGGCCAATTGGTTTACATAGCATAGTACATATTTCCAGTGTCCCACGCTCTCAGTCAACGCGACGACGCGACGCCATAATCAAAACTCCTGCATACATACCATACCATACATTCAAAATCCTCAAAAATATAGAGTACGCTCCGTACTACCTAACTTGACTAGGCCCCCAGAACACGTTGCAAGAAGTCGTCTGCTCTCCTCGCTCGACATGCTCACACGCAATTTATGGTCTCCGAATGTATGCGAAATTTTGCTCAGGCCAGCGGACCTCCTCCTCTCATTGATTCATATCATTCTCACCATTTCATTAAACAAATTGTGCACTCCCGACATGCACATGCATAGACCCGATCTGAGGTCACAATGACTGAAATTCCATTTTTACTCATTATTTAGGTCAAGGATGTCCAAGGACTTTCAATGACCTTCAATTTCCGCCAATTCCCATTCATTAATTTAATGAAATAGCGCGCGTTGTACTATCTGAATCACTAGGGTCCCAGAAAAAGTAGCAAGTAGTCAGTTCGACTAACATTTGGACATGCGCAGACGCAATTTGAGAGAGTGTACATAGTTCCCGCCCCCCGAAGATGAGCGAGAGCGGATGAAGTTCATTCGGGTCAAATCGGGTGATCCAGCGACTGTGGTTGTGCATTTGCAATGGCGGCGATTTAAGGTCTGAATGTGGGCCACATTGTGGGCCAGTCAGACCACCACCCGTGCAATAAACATATAGAACAAAAGTTCCACATACGGTACGATGCATTAGCAGCATAAATGTTGACTTTCAATAGGGCGTGTCTATCTGTCTCATGTGGTTGGGTGTTCAATCTCATTAGAACGGGTGTATCCGGTTCATATGGGGGCGTTAGCTTTCAATGGGGTATGTCTCTCCGTCTCATGAAGGGGGTGTTAAGTTTCATTTCATACAAAGTATCTACACTGCATGTAGATACATCGGAACATGGATATGTCTTTGGCTACGGACTGCGTGGAACCTGTTGTGTTGAAGATATCGACTTAAGTTTTATAAAGATCCCAGTATAGTTATACTGGATGAAATCATTCGATAAAACACGTCCCATGCGTTCGATAGGCATAAGACATATCCATGTTCCGATGTATCTGCATGCTGTGTAGATACTTTGTACCATTTTTTTCTCAGAAACGGAAATCTGAGTGGTGATGTCCGCATCCGGAAGGACACTATGTATAGGCTAGTTTAAATACGATTGACTCATTCCAAATGTGGTATTTTATAGTCTTTGGTTCAGCCAATTACATAGTGGTGTATGTTGTATGTGAGGTAAGGACACATCGCGATGGATAGCCATACAATAACGTTCGAGTTTCGACGTTGTGACCGTCAGCAGTATTCAAAGTTCTTGACTTGTGTTTACCCATTTATTGACTCATCTGGCATTGGCCAAAACAAAGAACAAACAATTTAGTTCAAACCTACATTATTTAGGGATTTCTTTCAAAATACTCATAACAACCATGTTATGTATTTAAGTTTTTGCGAAAATACGAAAAAATCAAATCAATCTCTGTGTCCAATTTAACGACAGCTTTTCACATGATGTTGAGTAATAAGTTAAACAGAACACGCATCATCACAACATACACCCCATAAGATTACGTGACAGATTAACAGCTCATTCACCTGGGCACTTTTCCCAAAATCGAAAAGGAGCAATAATTGCTAGAATAATTATCGTTAGTGCTATATCTTTAGGTTGACAAGTGGCTGACTGAGTGACACGCCTTAGCCAGATCACTCTTCTTCTTTGAATTCTTGGTAGTAAATATATTTCGTACATTATACGATTTTAGTTTCGCAAGTTTCTCGGATGACTCACACAAAAGTCGTCAACGTAGTCCCTCTAGCGAATTCAGAGTCCGCATTTTCACAAAATCGCACGTCTACGACGTAACTTTGTAAAAATGTCTTGGGGCAATTAAAATGTTTGAAAAGCCAAAAAGAAAATTTAAATAATAAAAACTAACTACATAAATCGTTACACGCACGCGCGGGGTCCGCCAACAGAGCAAAATGGCGTTAAAAATAGAAAACCTTTATTAATGTTGCAGAGCAAAATCAAAGCGCGCCTCTAGCTTTGGTCGTATACGAGCGAAGCTGATTATAAACATAGAAAAAGGAAGTCATGTCAACAGAAATCAAGAAGACATCTCGGTCATTCGACATACCGAGTACGACAATGACAATCGCAGAGCGCGCGGCGATAGTTTCTTCGAAGTGTATCATCGTTCGCACAATGGATGACAGGATGGAAAAAAAATAAGGCAGCAACCTAATGCGGAGGAAGATACAAAATAAAAAGATAAAAATCCAAGAATTAAAAATAAGAGTAAGAGACAAACAACATACAAAGAGAAGACAATCAACTTGGCATCTTTTGAACGGATCAATTATTTTTCAAAGATATATACACATTTCTCGGAAAAAGATAATTAGAAACGGGCAAGCTTCAAGATATATGATGTGACGGACGCAAGTAGATTCCATTGCTGTTGCCACTATGTCTGCGGTGACTTGGTCATGTGGAGTGGTTCCAAACCTTTTGCGTCAAGTGGAAGGAGTATGGCAAAATACGAATGGAACGACATTCCGTGACTTCTAAGTGCCAATGCCACCTCGTTTTGTTACAAATAGTGTCCCACGTTGAGCGCCACCTTTAAAGTATACGAGCATTAGTGAAAACAAAGGCGAGGGGGACCAGCTAACTCCTTCCTTAATACATATACTGTTGGAAAACTGACGCTTGATAGTCAGCTTAGCTATCGTTATTAACGGGCGGAGAAAACGTTCACAGCAATCGCCTCATTCGGTTACATTTAGATACTTTACATGCGTGCGCTCGATTGCGTGACTTGCTGTTGCTATCAGACAAACGGAGGCCTCATGGCAGAATTAATAGAAGGCTGGATGGCAGGTTTGGTAGCTGAGCTGGGATTACGACTAAAAACCCTTCTAAACGAAAACCGATCATGAAAGGAAAAATAGAAAATCGCTAGAAATATTGCAGGGCGAAATATCAAAGCGCACATTTAGAGATAATCCTTTATTGCAGCATTTCCGTTTTAGGTAGTCCATTTTTGCTTTAGAACCCACGCGGAGGGGATGTGTAGGTCCAAAAGCGGAAATTTTTTGAGATTTGTGAAAATTCTCTCTAATATTTTATTAGAGAGATTTCTCCAATTAATGCCGATAATGTCTAGTTATTGGTAGTTAGGTACCACGGACAGTCTCCCTAACAAATTCCACTCGATTTCTTTTTTATCAGTGCTGGTATATTTTGCACGAATTGGAGTCCTGAAATGTTCTCTTTTGGATCTTACCGGCAATTCTCTACAACTAATGTGCACAATGGTAAAAATATTTGTACGAAGACAGGTTCCCTCAGAGGTATGACCGCAGACATATTCGCTGCATCCTTGATGTTATGATTCAGATCAGCTTCAAGCATCATATGAATATCGATCGAAAAAAAAACTCTTTCTTGGGCAGTTGCCTTCTTGCTGTTCTCGTAAAGGGTACAGTAACTTGATCCAAATTGTGACAGGTTTCTATAAGGGACCTTAAGTTCTACGGTCTTTTGGTCTTCTTTCTCAGTCTTATTATTCCAGTTGGTTGTTCCAGGTATGGATATACCCCCTTGTCTACATTCACCTCGGCAGATTCTAACCAAGTTCCGGCAAAAGCCCTCTAATTTGTACAAAAGTCTAGCAATGACAAATTTCTAATCCGCACCGCATCTCAAAGGTTCTGAATCAACGACTCAAGCTAGCCGTCATTTTTTCGTTGGCAGATATAATTTTGCTCCCCATGAATGTTTTTTTGCACAGCCATAGTGCGTAATCTGACCAGTTCACTTGCCGCTCTGATTTGATTTTTTCAGTTGCTTTTCTTATTCTTCGTGATATGATGTCTGGCTTCTGGTTTTGCCCACTCTCGTCTATGGATGCAATGAAGTGGACCACGCGTGACCCTTTCGTCGAGAAATGGCCTCCCTTTTTGGTACACTTCTGAAGTCTTCTGGCAAACTTATTCAATATGTGATATCCGGTTCATGTTGATGTTTATTGCAAACATATACCATACTCTTTCTCTTTTATCGGTTTTTCTTGTTTTTTATTGCACTATGGAATAACGAGTTGGCCAATATGTGCTCAAAGAGGAACCATAATAGTGTTTGAAATGAGGCGATTCTTCTTCCTCTGGACATGACGAATGAAAAGGAAATTTCTTGGAAACTAGAACAGAATAGCAGCAATGAAACTATACAGAACAGAACAGGGAAAGGAAAATTTAGGGAAAATGGAGTATAATTGATAATATATGATAATATTCTCTATTATTAAGGAGTAGACCTAAGAAGTAAGAAATCCCTAAACTTCTATACCGATCGCTCTAATCGTAAGACGGAAACAGGTGTTGAAGCCGCGGTTCATTGGCCGGGGCTCCTACACAATCTATCGTCCCGACTGCCGAACGAGTGCAGCACCTTCCAGGCGAAGGAGCTAACGATATAAAATGCTGCAGAGCTAGTCTCAACAACACGCAGAATGGGTAACATTTACATTCACTCAGGCAGTCAGGCAGCGTTGAAAGCGTTGCAATCAGACACTATCAGATCAAGGACAGTGCTTAACTGCCTCTCAGTTCTCCAGAGATTGAGCATCTTAAGGAAGCCGGAACTCCGCCTTGGCAATAATATTGCGGATGGACTCGCAAAGCAGGGAGCTGTACTTGATGTCACAATGGCAATAGCAATCCCTATTCCAATACAAACACCAAGAACAAAAATGGACTCTAGGATGATGCAACTGTCCAACCGAAATTGGAACAGAACCATAAATTCCAGAATAACGAGAGAACTCCGGAACTCGTACAACACTAAGAAAACTGATGTACTCTTAGGGCTCTCTAAGGGTAAATGTGCATTGCTAGTTGGCTTACCAACGGGTCACTGCCTGATAGCAGGAGAGCACGCACACAGACTGGAACTGATCACAGACAGCGGCTGCAGAAATTGCAAGCTGCCTAATACCAAGAAAACTTTGGAGCACCTCTTGTGCGAATGCCCGGCACTCGCAAGGACAAGACATATATGTCTTGAAGCCTACTTTCCCGCAACCTTAAAGCGATTGCAAACCTTAGTATAATGAATCTTCTAAGATTCGCAAGCGCGACGAAAACCTTCGAGCTCAAAGTTGCTATCGACTGATACCAACACCTAACGATCTCTGTTGTTTCTTTGTGGCATCGCTATGTGTTAATTGCCTTGACCCTTCCAGGGGCATGGGCGCGTCAACATCTCTAGCATTTCTATGCCTTGTTGACGTTTCGATAGCATATCTACTTTTCGGAAGTGCAGTTGCTAGCATACTCCTCCTATTCGCGCCGTCTTCATACTGACAAGCTCGGAGCATTGTGAGAGTTCTATTAGTACCCACAGGCAGTTTAATCGGGCCGAGATTTGAACTTCGAGCTCTAGATTAGTATCGTAGAGCGGTGACCGAACGACCACGGCCACCGAGCGCGATTTCGCTATGGGCCCAAGTCATCCATGGGGGGCCGTGAGGCCGCCACCTAACCTTACCTAACCTAACCTAAAGAGTAGCCATACCATAGCACGCAAGCTCTGTAATTTGGCAGGCCAAATATATATAGCCACCATCAACAAATTAACATTGTTTAATTTATATTGCATTATATAAGCATATATGAAAGATGGAATGTCATTCAAATTTATTTAGAAATAAATTTTTTGAATCTGAATCAGAATCACATTTCGATTGTTCGTCGTGGGGGTGTCAGCTTAACGGACGTGATGCCATGGTAATAGCGGTAGGTGCTAAATTTAACATATTATTCCTGAGGATTGAAGAAAATCTTTACAATCGAGATGCACATACATACATGAAACTTTAACATCGAAAAGGAATTTATGAGAAGTTTCATCCCTTATACCAACCACCAGGCAAATACTTCAGAAGCTTATTACAAAGGATTAGCAGTACTACCCGGAATCTAAGTTATCTACTTTGAAAGTGTTATCACTTTCAGAAATCGTGTTCGAGACAAGCGGTCAGAGTTCAAGAATCAATCGAACGACATGGATCAGTGACGAGTGAATTCAAACAGTCATCATACAGATAGTTCGCCGCGTGGGAATGGGGGCCAATTGCATGCTCAGTATAGAAAGGTATAGGGGCGAATTGCCTAGAAAAAGTTGACATTCAATCAATTGACTTTCAACCCTGATCCAGATGTTATCCCATACGAAACCTGGATCAAAGGCCGGTCAGTAGAATGAATCGAACGAGGCTATTATTACTCGAGTGTAGTGCGACGTGAATATGTGGACGGTGATGATGGAGGAGGAGAGGAAAAAAAGATACACATCTCATTATTATGCATTCCAAATGAAGGTAAAATTGGTTTGTCTTTTTTTGACAACTGTCACCACACGTACACAAATTCAGTGAATAACACACTTTAAAATTGCCGCCCTGAAAAAAAAATGTATAATAAAACATACTCTGTACTACCTTGCATCCATATACGAGTACGTAAAAAAAGTGAATCCATCAAAAAGTAAAATACCTAAAAAAGTCAAGGTCTCTTATTCATAAAATACTAACTGCGGCACACGTGGGTATCAGTTTAAATATAAATTTATAAATAATATCAATACTGAAAAAAATGAATAATTACATAAAAAAGAAACGAAAACTAACTAAGGTATGTATGTACTCGTATATATAAAAAAAAACTTTCATTTATGGAATCTAGGCGCACGGCATTTATGGCCGCGATAAATTATTCAGAATTTTAATCAACCCGATTATAGCGACAACTCCATTTTTTTCCTCGCACACAAATCTTAGAAAAGTTTTAGTTGTCGGCGCGATAAAAAAACAAATTATCATTTAATATTAGCAAAAATATTGATTTTTTTTGCTCATGACAAAGCAACATAATCAAACAAAATTACGAGGTTGTCTTAAGGTGAGTTCACAAGTCGCAAATATTTGCCCAAATTCTGTTGAAGGAATATTTATATTCCTTGCTAAATATCTAACTGGCAGGGCAGTTTTCTCGAGTGGCCACATGACGGTAAGTATTTGCTATAAAGTTGTTCTGTCTAAGCCATGGCAAGGATCTCGCACTCGGTGGCCGTAGACGTTCGGTCACCGCTCTACGATACTAGCTCGGAGTTCAAATTTCGGCACGATTAAAAACTGCCGGGGGTACTAATAGAACTTTTACAGTGCTCCGAGCTTGTCAGTATAAAGATGACGCGGATAGGAGGAGCAACTGCACTTCCGAAAAGTAGATATGCTATCGAAACGTCCACAAGGCATAGAAATGCTAGAGATGTTGATGTGCCCATGCCCCTGGAGGGATCAAGGCAATTAACATGGCAAGGATATGACACGCACTAATTTTCAGCTTTCGTAGCAAATTAAATTTCTCGTGGCTCTCATGGTAGTTCGTATTTACCCAAATATAACAAAAACCAAACCGATGCGAGTCCGAAGCGTATGTACCCTAGACTTGTACAGACCTAGTGGTGATACCAAATAGTATAGACTGCACAAGAGTGGTCACTCCATAGAACTTTTCCCTCCGTCAGTAGATTTGTATGTATTGACAAATACGAAGTATAGACTACACAAGAGAATCAATACATACAAATCTACCGGCGGAGGCTAAAGTTGTATGGAGTAAGGTTTCTTGTGTAGTCTATACTAGTTGTCAATATGTACATACAAATCTACTAGCAGAGGCGAAAGATCTATGGAGTGATCACTCTTGTGCAGTCTATACTATTTGGTGATACCAATAGTACCAATTGGCAACGACCATATGCATTAAAAGTGAGTTTCCTATATTGTCTGTTTGAGCTGTGTGCGTGGATCCGACGAGAAGTTTCATCATTCACCCATTCGAATTTTGTATATGAATATTTGAACTAACCTTTATAGGGGAGGTTGGCGTTCATTCAGTAGGATCTTGCCCATTCTGAAAATCAACTAACCCACAATACAAAAATCTGTCGCATTTTTCAAATCGCTAGTACCATTGTATCGAAAGTTAACGCTTATTTGAAGCTTCATTTGTAAGGGAAGTAGGGGTTTCTTTGGCTGGATTTTGCGTATTTTCAATATCAACCAACTATATCCTACTACAAACATTTGACCAAAATTTCAAGTCACTAGCTACATTTTGTCGAAGGTTAACTAAAGTTTCATTTATAGGGGAGGTAGGGGTTTCTTTGGTCCGATCTTGCGCATTTCAATAGCAACTAACTGGCTCCAACTTCAAACATTTTACCACAACTTCAAGTCGCAAGCTTCATTCTATGGAAAGTTACCGCTCATCTGAAATTTCATTTGTAGGGGAAGTAAGGGTTGCTTGGGTCAGATCTTACCTATTTTCAATACCGACAAATTATATCCTACTATAAACATTTTGCGAAAATTTCAAATCGCTTACTTCATTTTATCGAAAGTTATCGCTCATTTAAAGTTTAATTTGTACTTTCTATCGAAAGTTACCGTGCGAACAGACAGACAGACAGACAGACATGGCTAAATCGAATCAGGAGGTGTTGCTGATCATTTATGTATATACATATAATACATTGCTATATCTCCGGAGCATCCCTTAAGGCGTTACCTATTTTCGTTGTGACGAAAGCAATATACCCTCTACTTATAAAGTCTAGGGTATAAATATAGGTATACATGTAGGAAATGTAATTTATTATAGTTTGCCAAAAAAAAAGTTATTTGGGTCAATATTTTGCGGTTCACACGTACAATGAAAATTTCGTGAATTTCTCCCTTCTTTTTGCCATATTTGCGACGTGTGAGCTCACCGTTAGGAATATCGTATTAAATTTGCTGGGAAGCTATGATTCATCGGATTAAAGTAGACCAAGCAAGAAAAAAGATTTAGATTAAAACTGTGCAAATTAAATTTTGATTACTCATTTATCAATTGAAATGTCAAGCAAATGGAGGCGAAGCTATAAAGATTCCTGATCGGTCAATTATGGCTTTGCCAATTCAGGGGGAATGGTGAACATCAAACCACTAGCAACCTATCAATGAATTTTTGAATAACGTAGTCCTACAAGAAAAAAATAAAGTGAAGCCAAACGTGAATTTCAAGAGGAATCGAAGTCGATGCCTTTAACAAGTAATGATGGTGTGGAGAGAGAAGAAAGAGAGAATATTGGGATTCTAGAATTTATATCTTTACATCTGAGGGCCAGGCAGGTTTGTTATGAAAACAAAAATCATTTCAGCGTGTTTAAAAAACTGCCGCAGAAAACGTCAAAACGATTAGATGCTATGGGTATTGTTTCTTTTACAGAACATGCGAAATTTTGCATAAAATTGTTAATTTGAGTCGTATTCAGAGCCAAGTCTTACATTTTCATCAAAAAAAGAATTTAGCTAAGCTAAGATGAAAATAAGTTTAAGTAACGATACCATACATTTGACTGAAATTTAACATATCATTGGGCTTAAGTTGAGAATTTTCTTAATATTTCTATTCAGAAGAGACGCTGCTTATGAATAACTTAAGAAAATAATGGAGTCGGTCATTGCTAATCCAAGTTACAATGACTTAGCTTAGCTTCTGATAAGTATTATCCATCGATGGACGATACTAGAAGACTGAGGAAGAATTGCATTAATGCTGATTATTTTTTGGTGTTAGTGGATAGTTAAGCTAATGTCAATATTTTGACTCACTCCACTCCATATTTTAGTACATGTGGTAGGCAGTACTAATTCTGTTTTACACGCGTGAATAGTTACTCCGCATCCTGAAGGTATTAGCCGTGTCCAGATTTCCACTCTTGATTTCGGTCATTACAGGTATGGTGTAGGATCGTGAGAAATGAAGCGATTGTGTCTAGTTAAAGACCTTAGTATCATTTTCGACTCATCTTTAAACTTTAATCATCATATTCGGATAATGCTCGTAGAATGTTGGGTTTTGTAATGAGGAACACTAAGGAATTTGGTAACATTAATGCAATTAAAGCTTTATACTACTCATTAGTTAGGAGCAAGTTGGAGTATCTCACAGTTTTGTGGAATTCGTATTACAATATAAAACGCATTCTCATACAATTGAAAAGGTTCAGCATATATTCTTAGGGGGCGACCGGTAGCGTAGCGTGTTGAGGCATCAGTCTCATGTTTGACTACCGGCGTTTCGGGTTCGAATCCCGTCCACGACGACGTTCGTGGCCATGGATGTGCAGGAGGTGCATGCTGGCAACTGCATTCTCTGAAACCAATTTATGCCAACGAAACGTCAACTGGGCCACATGGAACAGTTGACGCGCTATGCCCCACAAGGGGTTAGGGCAATTGAGTATATGTATATGTCTAAGAAACTTCGGTTGTCTTTGGAATATGTTGATGAATACGCTCGAAACACGTAGATGTTTCTTGGACGCAAACTTTTTATTGAATGTAGTTAATGGCGTACAAGATATACCTGACACTCAAGATATTTCATTCAAAAGACCTGACACACAAGATATTTCATTCAAAAGACCTACTAGGAGTACAAGGCATCCTGATCTATTTCATCTAAATAGCTGTAGGACCAATTATATCTCGAACTCACCTTTGGGACGTTTGAAATCGGTTGGGAATCTAGTCTCTAATCACCATGACCTATTTAATTCTAACCGTCTTAACTTGAAAACATTTATACTAGACCTGTTTGAGTAATATGGTTTTATGTTTCTGCGTTTCTTTATATCCATTATTTATTTTTATTTTGGTAGGTAATTTCGGTTTAAGTGAATACCTTTGAAATAATTACAAATTTACTGTCTATATTATTTTTTCACGCTAAAATCTGAATTTAATTTTCCATTATCTTTTAGTTTTAAGCCTTCTATGATGAATATGTATATGAATCTGTATTCAAAGGACATTGTCTGTTTATGTATTTAAATAAATAAATAAATAAATAAATGTTCTCCGAAAAACTAAAGTCCATAAGTTTAAACCATAAGTCTTTTGCCGATGGCCTGTTGTGCTTGAGTTTATTGCTGTTCAATTTCAATTGAAAAGTGGCGATTAAATGAAGGTTAGGTAATAGCATTTCATATTTAAACGGAGCCTAAATATGTCTTAGGCTCCACTCAAAACGAATCTGTAACTAGAGGTTTGAACAACCCATTTAACTTGAACATACCATCAACCTCTAACATTGTCCTGTGCCCTTGTCATTTGTTGAGTGTCACTTATCACTTCAACTTTGTTCAGTTCATTCCTGTCTATGGATTACGAATGTCATGGATGATGTGGATTATGAATGTCACGTCCCGTGTCCAATATTCAATTGTCAGTTCGATGTTCTATTTTTTATTCACCATTTTAAATTTTAAATTTTCGAATTGCAATCTTCTCTATTTCACTTTTCAATTTCGATTATCCATTTGCCATTCCATCCCAGATGCCTCTTGTCCTTTGCCTCTTGTTCGTTGTACTTTGCTCCGTGCCCCTTGTCTAGGCCTTTATCCAGTCCCAACGATTTAGACAAGCCTTTCATTGCCCTTTTATTCCTTTCTCCCCGTTTCTTTTCTCCTGTACCTTCCCCTTTTTACTCCCACTCCCCTCACTTTTCCACTCCACTATTCTACTTGTACATTCCCAACAACACCCAGCCCCTCCACAAAAATTCACCTAGCTAATTAAATGTCTATTGTCTCTTATCCAGCGCGGTCCTGTCGAATTAAATGAGTCCTATCCCGAACTGACCAACGAAACCTCCCTGGGTGCATCATATTATCTGCACCATCGTTCAGTTTTTTAACTTAAAAAATTGTATCCTGTTCTTGTTTCCTGTTCCCTCCTTCCCCACCCCAGCACCATCCTACCCTAAAACCCCACCCCACACCACACCAGGACACATTTGCCTTCTCCGATTTGATGCACCACGCTTCACTAATGCACGATTTTGTTTTCCCCTCAGAATAAGGCGACCGATAGCTCAGTGCGTAGAGGCATCAGTCTCAAGTCTGACTACCGGCGTTTCGGTTCGAATCCCGTCCACGGCAACGTTCGTGGCCATGGAAGTTTGTGTTGTTCTTTCCCCTGTGGTGCGAGGTGTAATAATAAGCTTCAGCATCTCCCGACTTGTCGCAGGTAGGCGGCTAAATGGGGGAGCAGGAGATGCATGCTGGCAACTGCATTCTCTGAAACGAGTTTATGCCAAGGAAACGTCAACTGGGCCACATGGAACAGTTGACGCGCTATGCCCCAGAAGGGGTTAGAGCAATTGAGTAGCTTCATAAAGCGGTTGATACACCGGTGAACGGTTGAGCAACAATCGTTAAACCATGCGATTGGGCAACCGTTGGTAAATTTAATGTCGCCGGATTACATTTTCAACAACTGAACAACGGTTTTGACGTTTGTGGCACAGTTGAGTAATTATTAAGATCAGCTCCTCATTCCGAATGTAGAACTCAGTGAATGAGTTTCATATAAATTTTTAACTCTATAGCGGACATGTAGTTAGCTGCAGAACAATCAAAATTTGAATGATGCATGGCACAAATTATATTGTAGTTGGCTTGTGTATAATGTACAATAGTTGGTGAATGCGTACTTGCGGTAATTAGGAAAATAAGTCACTTTGATCTTCGTGATCATCAATATTGACCACCACTTACCCTCTATGGGTCCATTTAGCCCAGGGCGACACGAGTGTACTAAGCAAGTCCAAGTCAATGGACGTACATGAGGAATCCACACGAGCGTATTAAAGTACGTTCGTTGCAGCATGATTTACACCTTGGAACTAGAAGAGGTTTATTAGGCTAGGCGTAGCGTATGTACATATATGTCCAGTGAACTACAGCAGTTTTCTATATTTTCACAAAATTTCTTGTAAATTGCTTCAGCCATTTTCCAGATAATCTCTGAATAAACAGATATCTGACCAATTTTATAATCACAAAAACAAGGCATCGCTAATCATGCAATGTATTAAAAAAACTGTGAAGGCAGCAATAAATATTTTCGCTTAAACACAGTTGGTGTCCAATATGGGATAATCTTCCACACATAATACCCAAGAGATCATGGCTGAACTTGCGACGTTTTTTTTAGGGACTGATTGTATTAGTCACCTAGTCGGGTTCTGAAAAATCCATGAGCTACAGCGTTATTACGCTCACGTATCGAAAAAAATACCCGTTTTTTGTTGACCGTCAATCGACATCCCCAGCGAGGTTATCAGCGGCGTGTACGTTTTAGGTCAAACTGGCGCCCAGTTTGGGATAATCGTCTATTCGATTTGTTAAAAGAACAATCGATCGAAAAGTATGGAGTATGAGTGTGAAGATGACACCACAGAATTGGTCCAAACGGTCTCGAAAAGGAATACGACAGTAGCGGATGAAGGTAAATATTATTATTTTTATATCCTAGACCTGATAAAATATAGGGTATATTGTTTTCGTCACGACGAAAACATGTAACACCTAAAAGGAGGCTCCGAAGGTATAGCAATGTATATACATATATAAACATAAGTGATCGCAGTCACCTCTTGATTCGATTTAACCATGTCTGTCTGTCCGTCCGTCCGCACGATTACTTTCGGAAGAATGAATCTAGTGACTTAAAATGAATGAATGAACGTAAATCCTGTAGGAGGTGGATCCACACATACACTTTAAGGCATATGGTCATTGCCGATTGGTACATTTGGTATCACCACTAGATCTGTATAGGTCTAGGGTATACACGTTTCGGACTCAGTGTTTCTAATGGTTACATTTTAATTGAAAATTTAAGAATTGATAATGCTTCATATTCCAGCAAATTTGAACTTTATTTCAATCACAACTTGGATTTTAAATGCCCTCACATTTCAGCAAAAAAAGGTTCGTAGCCAGTTTCAAATCGTTTGGAAATCCGAAATAAACTGATATTTTCTACGATCATTAAAATTATCTTAACTGCTTGTTTAGATTGATTCGAGTCGCCTATCACAATACATTGTGACGCTACCAGTTGCATTGGCAGACTTATTGACGATGTTGGCGTTATCATTGTAAAGTCAAAAGTTCAAATGATTGTGGTGTTTTAATTTTTAATCTTATATAATCCATGTGCCAAAGAGTTCCAGAATAAATGTAGTCGGCGTAATACTAATAAACAGTTTCATGATTGAATTGAGATTGTTTGTTCTTCATGCCATAATAATTGTCGGCTGGATTAGAGGGTCAGAGTTGCAAAAACCATATTTTGCTTTGTTATACCGATTTGAAAATACTCGTACTATAGGTGCAACCTTTGTTGTGACCGAGTAAAGCACTGTTCACAAGTTGTATTGAGAATATGTTAAGCCGTCTATTAGATGGAGGTTTGCACCACTGCCCAGCAAGGCCGTGGAGAGGAAAATCCGGGCCCGGGGTAAAGCGATTCTGAGCCTCAATTCCAAAGGGTTGAAATCAAGTAAAATTTTTATCTGAAATATTGAGCCGTCAAAAGATAAATAGAAAGATTTAAAAATACAAATTTTTTCATCCGTTCATGTGCTCGTCGGTTTCTTTCGTCCGCCATCTTTAAATTTTAAATTCGACAAAAATATGTATTACTAGCCGAAGTACCCGACTTAGGTTTGCTTTGTATTTCATGGGCCAGTAAATTACATGTTTTCCTTCTGGTATATTATCTTTTTTGGATTTTTTGCAAACCACCGTTAAAACCCGTGAAGAGCTAATTCGAATGAATTTTCATCTAAATCGGCCCAGTAATTTGGGCGCTACTTCGGTGCACACAAAAAAAGGGATTGATTTTTATTTATATAGATTGGATGATCAGATTTTGATGAGCAACAAAAAAAAATTGTAGCTCAGTGCATCGAGGCGTGAGTCTATTATGTATCTACTATCTATCTAACAGTCACAATGTCATATAGGTACATAAAACGCATTATAAAAGAAAGAAAGCCTACAAACGGGAGGGGGGGGGGGGGGGGGGGGGTGTCTAAAAAAGCTGAACGTCAAGTTTTCGACCTCTAAAGACCTCTGAACCGGGTGCGGCTTTTTCGCTAGAATGAAAAACATTAAAACATTTTTTTTTTTTTTTACTACTCACGATAACTCGGTTACTATTAAAGCTCATTTTGAAGATTTTTTTTACAAGCTACAATTTATGTCGATGTCCTTTTGCGTATGATTGATTGCTTTCGAGATATCGAACGAGAAAACAAAATAAAGAAGCATTACGAGGGCGGTCCGATAAGTACTTAGCCTAACCGCCCGATGGCGCCACTATTGCAAGAGTACTATCGTATAGTACATTCTCGTAGACGGCTACTGTCAAAATTTCAGCCGAATCGGACTCCTAGTTTTGTTTTGACCGCGTGTGGAAGCGGGCGTGTCCGCGGATTTTAGAAAAATGAAAAAAGAGCAATATCGGTCGGTGATTCGATTTTTGTTTTTGAAAGGGAAATCGCGCAACGAAATCAAAGAGCGCTTGGATGCTGTGTACGGTGACTCTTCTCCTTCGATGGCGACCGTCAAAAATTGGTTTAACGAGTTTCAACGGTTTTTTAAGAACCACGCCCAGGTGCCCCGAAAACGGCTACCACGAAGGATAACGTGACAAAAATCCACGATCTCGCATTGGCAGACTGCCGATTGAAGGTGCGCGAGATAGCTGAGACAGGAGGCATCTCAAAAGACCGCGTGGGTCATATCCTGCATGAAATTTTGCACATGAGAAAGCTTTCGGCGCGATGGGTGCCGCGTTTGCTCACTCCGTGTGCAGTGTTTGACGCTGTTTAACCGCAACCCGCAATAATCGTCAACGAAACATGGATCCACTGGTACACACCAGAGACCAAGGAACAGTCGAAACAGTGGACTTCACCCAGCGAACGTACTCCTAAAAAGGCTAAGACTGTTCTATCAGCCGGAAAGGTGGTGGCCACCGTTTTCTGGGATTCACAAGGTGTGATCTACATCGACTACCTGGAGAAGGGCAAAACGGTCACAGGGCTCTACTATACCGAATTATTGGGCCGATTCGACGCCGAATTGCAGAAAAAACGGCCCCATTTGGCGAAGAAAAAGGGCTCTTCCAGCATGACAACGCACCGGCTCACACCTTCGCCGTCGCCACGGCCAAATTGGTCGAATTGGGCTACGAACTGCTGCCCCATTCACTGTGTTCTCCAGATTTGGCCCCGTGCGACTTCTTTATGTTTCCAAACTTGAAAAAGTCACTCGCCGAGCAGAAATTTGAGTCGAATGAGGAGGTCGTCGCCGCCACGGAGGCCCACTTTGCAGACCTCGAGAAAACGTATTTTTCAGACGGATTAAAGAAGTTGGAGCATCGCTGGGTCAAGTGTATCGAGCTAAAAGGAGACTATGTTGAGAAATAAATCGCCACTTTTCCAAAATTTTCGGTTTTCTTTTGTAGGCTAAGTACTTATCGGACCGCCCTCGTAGTTCTTGTTTTTTTTTTAATTTTTGTCGGCGGATAGTGCAGAAATACCCAAAGTATAATTTGTTTAAGTTTTTTTTTACAATGGTTAACTGTTTTCAAAATCTGGAAAAAGTGGCATCTTTTTGTGTTTTTTTTAGATTCTGCCGAAAGCTGCAAAACATTGCGAGTTAGTTCCAGTAGAAACACTATTTTGACTGGGCTCATTGATTCGCGTTTTCCTCATCCTTTTAAAGTTTTGGTACCTTATCAGATTAAATGGCGGGTAAGACTGACAACGTTGACACTTAAGTTGTAAAGCATTTAAAATGGGAGTGTACAAGTCACCTCCCAACACTTCTAGATATAAAAAAAATTATCATATAGGACATCATAATACAAACATTTTTTTCAGATCTAAGGCGTTAAATGTTTTCTGATCGTTTCGTTATCACAAGAGCTTGCACATTAAGTATATATATTTACATAGTTACAGACATAAATAAAACTACAATGGCGCCAAAACTGGAGCTCAATTCTGATAGGCACCGGCATGGCACCGCTATCCCTTCAACTCATGTTGTCTCAAGATAACCGGGTCCAGGACGCCACATTAAATCTCGTATCCACAAGTGCCAAATAGAAGCCCGCATTTACCTACAAAACTCAGATATACGAGTATAATGTGACATATGATAGGGATATCATTTACATTTTATCATTTTCTTAAGTGTATCCTCCACCCGAATACGAGTATCTTTAAGATTTGTGCAAACACAATTTCACACCTCTGTACACTCTCCAACGCCGAGTGTGAGCAGATGCAGCCAAAAGGAACCTGTCCTTGTTCAATTTCAAAAAGAGGCCTCTAGAAGCAAGTGTGCAAACAATAATGTCGTTGTTTCCTCCTCTTGCATCGCGGTAACCAAAGATTTGAACAACAACAACACTATTTTAAAGTGTGTATGTGTACATATAAAATAAACAGAAAAGGAAACACGAGGAACCATATATTTTTTATGGTTCCAACGATCCTGTTGCTATCAACCGTCATCATATCATATCAACCTGTGAGCTGTGAAATGTTAAGCCTGAGGTGCTGCAAGTGAAGTGTTGGTATTGACACCCTCTCTTTGTAATGTTTGCGGTCCCTATCTGTGATATCTTTATGACCCTCTAGCCTGGCTATTTATTCATTGCATTGCAGCTTGGATTTCATCTTTTTAGAGAGCGCGATTCATCAAGGTACGTTAAAGTTTATGTGGATATGTATCACAGTCACAGGACGAGGCGCGAACGTCTTCCTGCCACAATTTTTTCAAATTTTAAGTGAAAAAATGCCGTCGTAAAATAATAAAAAGGCAAACAAGGAACGTTATGTATGGGTGCTGTAAAAGAAACTAAAAAAAAAACAAGTTGCTTGGACTTACCTGCTTGACGAGAGGGCGTGGATAAATCATTGAGGAGCTCGTCAAGTGTGCGCTTTTGGCCAGCTTCATTGACAGGAGAGATCAGTTTTTGAATGTATGTACCGTCCTATAAGAAACAAAAAAAATATATATGGAAAGGATACTCTTCATTATAGCCATCTCATAAATTATCTGGAGAAATAAGATTATATAGTCTGGGCGTAATGCAATTTAAGAAATTGGATGATTCAGTAATGAATTCACCGTGTCTCAGTTTGATATTGTATTTTACGTTTGAATGAAAGTACACGCAGACCTGTGCCAAGATAAATTTATTGAAGGTAGTTTACATAAATTTAATTTGTCAAATTAAAAATAGAAAAAAAATACTAAAATGTCTTGCGTTAGTCCTACTTTCATACGGGAACTGTCGCGCTCGGTGGCCGTGATCGTTCGGTCACCGCTCTACGATACTAATCTAGAGCTCGGAGATCAAATCTCGGCGCGATCAAAAACTGCCTGTGAGTACTAATAGAACTCTCACAGTGCTCCGAGCTTGTCAGTATAAAGACGGCGCGGATAGGAGGTGCATGCTAGCAACTGCACTTCCGAAAAGTAGATATACTATTATGGCTTCATTAGTGAGAGCAAATATTCCCATTAATGATGAAACACAACTTTGTTCAAGTGGCTACCTCGGCTGGCTTCGCAGTAGCGCATTTTGTCATTCCAATTTTCCAAGACCAAGTCGATAGTTTCGGGCTGTAGCTCATGGATTGCTTGGATGATATTGGCCTTAAGTGCTTGAATCGTTTCTGGATTGTTGGCATAACATAGGCCCTTCACGGTTCCCCAGAGAAAAAAAAAGTCCAAAAGGGGCCAAATCGCAGCTCCGAGGCGGCCAATTGACATCGCCAAGACGGCTGATAACACGATTAGGGAATTTGGTGCGTAAAAGATCGATTGTGGCATGGGCTGTGTGACATGGCGCGCCATCCTGCATGAACCAATTTCAGTAAAAAAAAAGTCGAATAACATGGCTCTGTAACGTTCACCGTTGGCCGAAACGTTGTTCCCAGCCTCATTTTCGAAGAAAAATGGTCCACTGATGCCACCACTCCACAATCCGCACCAAACTGTCACTCTCTGTGGATGTATTGGCTTCGCGACAATAACGTGCGGGTTTTCCGAGCCCCAGATGCGGCAATTTTGTTTGTTACCGTAGCCTCCGAGATGAAAATGCGCCTCGTCAGAAAAGATGATTTTTCGCCCTAAATCGGTGTCCAATTCAAGCTGCTCTAAGGCCCAAACTGCGAAGCGATAACGAAGCGGATGGTCGTGCGCCTTCAATTGCTGAGTCAATTGGACCTTGTAAGCGAATAATCCGAGATCTTTGTGCAGAATTCTCCTCAGGCTAGTGCATGAAATGTTGAGCTGTTGAGATCGATGGTGAGTTGATGTTCGTGGAGTGAGTCTCACTCTCACACTCTCGGCTACAGCAGCCACATTCTCGTATGAGCGCACCGTACGACGACGGGGACCATGAGTGTTGTACACTAGCATGCCATTCTCATGAGCTTTTTGCACAAACTTGCACTGCAGGGCGGACGATCTTGCTCATGAGGAGACAATTGGTGTTGCCGATGAGGACCGCATTGATATTAAAATGCCAATTGCATCGAGCAAATCGGCAATTAAGTCCGCTGCGGTGGATAGAGCTAATACTAGATTGCTCAACGGTAGCACTTGCCAAGCGACGAGATTGATCTGGCAGAAATTCGATTCTAGTCGCTCTGCCTCTTTACTGTCACTGAATAGAAAGTACATTGGCAGAGAGTGGGGACTATCACAGGGTACTGCCCAATCGGCGAGATCGTATGGAGGCTCTGTCTTCATCATAGTGACTACTACAGGAGTTGTGAGAATGCGGATGAGGAGGAGAGCGTTTTGCATCTTCTATATCACTATCCAGTGGTCAACAGGAGGAAGAAATTCCTGGGCTCCTGGTTTTACTGTGACTTGGAGGACTTCCAGGGTATGAGCGTGATACAGCTCAATCGACATACTGCCAGTACAGGCTGGTTCGGGACCTAGGTTTCTTTTTAGTGAGGTGAAATGTTATTGGTGGTATCACAATGAACCCATAATTGGTCTAAGTGTGCTGTGTTGCATCATTGCAGCCCTCTAAACCTAACCTAAGGGTAAGCCGGACGGCGCAACGGTGAGCGAGCACGTTCGCTTTCTATGCACTGGGCCCGGATCGATTCCTACTGAATGTAGTAGTTTTCGATTTCGAAAAAAGGGGATTTCCGTGTCGGACTATTTGCTGTTACATGAGTAACCATTTATGGGGTAAATAACTCGGTTTTTCAATTGAGTAAATAACTCGGTTGAGCATCGAGGCCATAGTGCAGGTTGGACTATTGCGCCAGTTATTTATTTTATTAAGGGTAAGCCGTTGTGACGTTTGTTGTGAGAGTGTAATCTCCAATTTCAGTGAGGACCCTTCGGGAAGAGAACTCTACTCACAGAAAAGTAATTTTTTTTTCCAGCAACCCTCTTTTGAGCTGTGTCTTTATCGGTTGCTTTCTTACAACGGGATTTTTGCAACTGTGTCGTCTTCGCTTCCGTTTTTCGACAAACGTATCGTATGGCTTTCGGTCACGTTTTTTGCCGAAAACCATTTTTCAGACTATGTAATTTACGGTTTATCCAACAACTGTTTATTAACTTTGTCGTTTGAATTTTTTGCGACAACCGTTCTTTTATGAACGGTTTTTCGACTGTGTTGTTTCCAGTTGCGTTTTTTTCCCGAAACCGTTTTCTCACACGGTATTCTGATAGTCGTTTTTTCCACTGTGGTGTTTTCGGTTGCGTTTTTTCGACAACGGTTTTTTCAACTATGTCTTTTTGAATTGCGTTTCTAGGAAAGCAGTTTCTTCAAGTTTTTTAGCAAAAGGTATTAGTAGAAATAGATTTCGACTCTGCCGCAGTGGTACAAAATTTGGCATTGATTCACATAATTTCTAGGCTACTTTCAATGGAGTACTAGATAAGAGGATGTGGTTTTCATTTTCAGAAAAAGAATTTCTCCTTTTTTATTTTTTTGCCACCATTTCGTTATTTTATGTCCATTTCAAATAGGCACTAGCAATTTTGCGAATTATAAACGGGTCAGAAAGTTACTGATTTGGTTTTAATTAAATTTTTCTTTTTTTTTTAACTTCCACACCTTCATCAAATTATTTACTAAGCCATGACAATAAGAACAGATTTTCCTGATAATATAACAACACACATGACATAAAATTAGGAGCTTAAGTAGTATGGTAAATATTGAAACGAAATTTAGGAAAAACCTGTGAAAAAATGAGCGAATACGATTATACGTAATCTCCCCAAGATAGGATGAGAAGATAAAAAGTGTGAGCGTGTCCTATAAGGAAACATTCCGAAGCTGACAATATTTCCAAGAAAGAGCGTTAATGTTGTTGTTTTTAGTGTTTTGGCTTAAAAAAGAGCTAAAAATCATACGAAAAGCATAGTGCTGACTTTACGCCCATATTTATCTGATGTCCCAGATCTAAACGACAATGTCGCCACTTTATTTATTCTATCAAAATCAAATCAAATAGACTCCCACATTTTTGGAATTTTTTCGCCATTAAACATTCCTCAAGATTTACTGGAACTTTTCTATTTTCAGTGTCTTAGGCATGGACGCAGGCATGCAAAATATATGTAGATAAATCTTTGAACAATGAGAAAACCCGTACATCATTTCCTAGAATTGGCGGAAGGAATGTATGCACGACAAAATGTCAACTTTATTTAGTATGTGTGTACATAGACTAGATTAAGATTAAATCGCGCGATACATTTAAATATTTAAATAAATTTTGTCATCGTGGAAAAGAAAGAGTGCCTCGAAGATTAGATAAAAGATATCACCTTGAAAGGTTCAACAAGAGTATTACTAACAATTTATAAATACAGATCCATCGAGGGAATTCCTTAAAAAACTAGCTACATACTTAGATAATCATGATAATGATAATAGATTTCGTTTGTTTTCATAAATTTAGATTCATTATAATTAGCACGAGATGGTAAAAATAATGGGTCATGATCTTTTTTTATTTTAAAATTGACTAAAGGACAATCTAAAGCGAAACTATACCTCTTCGAAAAAAGGGCGTGGTGAGGGTGGTAATTGATTCTAAAATTAATTAGATTAGACGCATAGAATAGTGAGAAATATCTAAATAAATGATATTTGCAAGATTAGGTTTTTTTATTCGGTCGCAAATATAGGTTATGTCCGATTTGCATTTGCCATCATGTGATTATTTTTGTATTGGAATTTATGGATACGATTCGATTAAATTTAGTTGCTTATCACGCGACAAATGTGACATTTCACTTTGTATTTCGCTTTTATCGTTTCAGACAATTGCTAAATATAATACAGTTGAATTTAGAATTTTCAGTACGCCGGATGTTTCAGAATGACATTAACGAATGATTGAGTCGATTCCTATAGTGCTAGATAGAATGGAAATTTTTCAATCGATTTAAAAATTTAAAATTTTTCAGAATTTAATTGAGATGGGATCGTATTTTCGTCTCAGACTAAAGCTACCACCTTGAACTTCAATTTTGGGCTAGAGATGAATAATGTGCGGCTTGAAAAAAACTACTAATTTTGTACGTTGGTTACTAACTAGTTCATTACTCAATTGTTACTACATACATAATACACTAGGGATGGGGCGCGACGTGGAATGGAAAAATATCGTTGTTTGATTTAAAAACATCGCGAGTATGGGCTAGAGATGCGGTATCGGTATGACAATCTTCTTCTTCTATATCCTTTAACTGGTGACATGGTTTTAATGTAACGTAACGGTCTGAGAGGCCGCTGCCGTATCTGGTCTATAGCATAGAAATTGGGAAGGGTAGCTTGCCGCAGTCTTTAAAAACAGTTAAATCACATATAAAAGGATAAAATAAAATTAGCCAATGAACCCGAAATGTAATTTTTAATGAAAAACTTCCGATTACAATTTATGTAGTAACTAAAATAAAAAAAACTAGAGATGAGACAAATAATCACCAACAAAAAAAATAAATCAACATATTATAACAAAAATACTATTTTTCCTTATAGTTAAGATACTGATCAACAATAAAAAAAATAATGCTCTAGCCACAGGTCTCATTTTACAAAACTGACAATGGTCTAACTTTGGCAATTTTTATTGGCAGTCAGGGCATAATTGTTTGGCACACTGCAAGCACACATGTTTTTTACACGAGTTACATTGGTAATTAGATTTACGATTTAACTTAGGAGGACAACTGGTACAGGTCTTCCGATTTTTGGCCCATTCTCGAAGTTTTCGGGAACATTTTCGGCTTCCGATCCACTTGAGTCTCCCTGTGCGAGATATTCTTCAATTTGACGATTTGTAAGCCGCTTACTAGTATCTCGCACTACATTCGCAACTCCCGACTCCCTTCGCTTCTTTTTAGGAGGTGCGGAACTATTCATATTAAATAATAACTGTAAAAATACGACAAAAACAATATCGCAAAACTACTTGAAAAAGTTACGTAAGTGGTGACATAAGGTCTGAGAGACCGTTGCCGAACTTTTCATCGATATAACTCACCGATTTAGGACTTTACCACGCAACTGTTTTTCTCTACGTCGTGGATGCAACTAAAGTCGAAGCTATTCAGGCGTTGAAACAAAGGAAGCGCGGTGAAGGGGGTGAAATGATGTTTCGCTGACGACGCGCGGCCTGTGAGACCACTTGTCACCAGTTAAAGGATATGTATAAAAATTGAGTGATTGTTCGTTCGTTCTTTGCGGCCAAATGGCTCGATTGATTTCCATGAAAATTTCACAAACATATTCGTTATGATTCAGAATAGGTTCTAGCGTTTTGAATTTTCCGATTTGGCCACATCCACCAATCCCCCGACCCCCACATGGGGGTGATCATTGATCAATAAAAGATTCTCCAAATTCACCAAGATTAGTGTCAAAACATTGGTTTTCGGGGTCGCTAAGATGAATGGTGACAGTCCCAAAACGGATATGGATATAATTTTATCTGGTATACCGCTCCTACGTAAAGCCTTCCAGATGTATTTCCGGTCGATGTCAACGGACCACGATCGGTTTTTGAACGTTCGAACGATGTGGGGCGAGTGTAATAGTGCGAGGCTCATTGAAGTCGAATGAGAAATGAACGCATATAACATCGCTATACTAGGACTGAGCGAAACAAGATGGCCTGGATCGGGAACGACTTTATCACCGAGCTACCAAACAGTACTGTACTCTAGAAGTGAAGACGATACCTCACCTCGAATGGCACGCGTCGGAATCCTGTTGACCAGGGATGCATATCTCTAATTGACTAGAAGCCCATTTCCGACCGTATCATCACAGCCAGATTCAGGGTAAGAAACATCACAATAATTCAGTGCTACGCCCCGACTGAACCAGTGGATCAATCAGCTAAGGACGCCTTTTTATCAACGGCTTGGCGACACCTTCGACAAGGCTCCGAAAGGTGACATAAAAATTATCATGCGGGATCTCATCGCCAAAATTGGGTCTGGCAATGTAGGCTTAGAGCACGTAATGGGCAATCATGGACTGGGCAACAGGAATAAAAGTGACGTGGAATTTTGCAACTCTTGTCAACTCGTCATCGGCGGTACCCTGTTCAAGCACAAACGCTGCCACTTAACAACCTGGACCACTCCGCATGGCAGAACAGAAAGCCATATTGATCATACAGCCGTTTTCAAGACATGGAGGAATTGTCTCTTGGACGACAGGTCGAAGCGAGGTGCTGATATTGGCACCGATCACCAACTTGTTATCGCAGAAATACGCTTACGAACGGCAGCGATCCAGCGCCCTCAAAATGTACGGATATGGCCACGTTTTAATGTGTAAAAGTTTAAAGATCCATCTACGTGCATATTCCACCGCCTTGCACGAGAGAGTTAATGCACCACCACCTTGTGAGAATCCTACAATTGATGATAGATGGAACATCGCTAAGAACTCATTTATTTCGTGTGGCGTAACATTTGCGGATCGCGGTAGGAGACATGGTCTCTAATCTCAGCACGCAAAAGAGTTAAGGACCAGATTAACTCAGTTGCTGACGGCTTAGCCAGAGATCAACTCAGAGCTGAATACCGTTCACTACAGAAAGGCGTGCAAAGAAACGTATGACAGTACAAGAGAAATTACAATACATCAACATACATATTAGCGGAGAAGGCAGAGAAAGCGGTTTACCGCCGTGACAGTGGAACCCTTTTTAAGCTTATCAAGCCATTAACTGGCAAATCGTCTGCAACAGAACATCCTGATGAGTCTCTACTGGTCACCGAAGAACACGAACAGCGGAGATGGAGAGAATACGTCATTGAGACAATCAACAACACCGTTGGACCTTCAAATGCATCTTCATTAGTAGCAGAAGATAATCCGCAAAAAGCCAGAGTTAATACCAGCCTACCATCCAAGCTGGAAGCAGCTGCGGCTATTAAATCGGTGGATGCGGGTAAAGCCCCGGGGATAGATGGAATTCTGGTGGAACTTTTTAAAGCAGATGCCAATGCTACTGCGGATATTCTTCTCCCCTTTATCCAAAAGTGTTGGCAAATCGTAACTCTAAAGAGTAGAAGAAGGGCGTCATTATTAAGATCCCGAAAAAAGGCGACCTGAAGGATTGCAATGATTGGCGTGGGATCTGCCTTCTCCCAGCAGTCTCCAAACTGATGGCAAAAATAATCTTGAACAAGATCAAACAGATCACCAGAACAAAGGTATAAGATGCAAGTTGTTCAAATACCTTCAACACCTGGACTATGCTGACGATATTCGTCTTCTATCAAATAAATCGGATCAAGTAGCTCGAATGTCTGATGCTCTGCCGTAATGCGGGGCTTAAAATCAACGTTGCCCAGACTAAGTACTTGAGCTTGGATCCAGAAAGGCAAGGCGAAATTTGTGTTTCGGAGTAGGCAGTCGAAAAAGTTAACAATTTCTGCTACCTCGGAAGCGTAATTACAGCAGATGGTGGAGCGGATGCTGATGTACAGTCTCGCATCAACAAGGCTCGAGCAGCTTTTTTCAGTTTGACTCTTTTCTGGCAAAACAACAACATTTCCAGACGTACCAAACTCCGCATCTTCGAAACCAATGTAAAATCTGTGCTTCTTTATGGCTGTTCAACTTGGAAGGTGACCAATGAGATAACAACTGTTGCAAACATTCGTGAACCAATGTCTACGGGTATGTATCTGGAGTTTCTCGTGTACTGTTTGCAATTTTTTAACACACATCAGGCCAATGCGATCATTGCTGACGTGAGAACACGTCACGTCAGAGCAATCTATAGTTACCTTTAAGCATATTGCTAATAACTTATTAAATATATCTTCAGCATCATGCATTGAGAGGTGGCGAGTGCGGGTGGTAGTTCAGTGCGTTGAGGCATCAGACTGATGTCTCAGCATACCGGCTAGTCACGGATTCGAGTGTCGACCGATAGCTCAGTGCGTAGAGGCATCTATAGTCGTTACGGGTTCAAGTCCTGTCCGCGGCATTCGTGGTCATGGATGTTTGTGTTGTCTTCCCCGTGTGATGCGGAACGTAATAATAAGCCACAACATCTCCCGACTTGTCGCAGGTAGGCGGCCAAATGGGAGCCGGGGCTGCATGCTTGCAACGTGCATGGTCCGAAACTGGTTTAAGCCAGCAAAACATGGAATAGTTGACGCGTTATACCCCACTAGGGATTAGATCAAATGAGTAATTAAATAAGGAATTGTTTCTAAATAACCCATCTGTTATTTGACCGGTTTATTTCCAGCCCTTTTCTGACATATTGGAAGGATATTTTGAAAATATTCCACTACAGTTTATAGCCACAGAATCGGCGCCAGTGGCTATATTTTCCACAAGTTTTCCTTTGATATATCTACACCTTTTGTTCGAAAATTTAATCTACCCACTGTAAACAAATATATCAGCAGCTCGATTCGTCCGTTTAAAAATATCCCACGAACGATAAAATCAACAAAAAGACCAACACAAATTCAGCAAAAGCCGACATTTTCGCCAAATGGTTAGCTAAGTAACGAGAGAATTGTCAAATCAAATTTAGCTAAAAATATCTTTTAGATTTATATAGATTGCATGGCGCTAAGTGTTGTTGGGTGGTAGTGGTGAATAGTACACGTATGATACGTTTGGGATTTTATTAGAAATTATTTTATTTCATTTTATTTTTACATGAACATGGAGTTTAGCCATTTAGCTGTCGCGTCAGACATCGAGTGTGTGATATACGAGCGTGTAGTGTGGCGCGGTAAAAAATATTTGAAGTGTACGTACACTACGTACATAACATATATAACTACATATATGCAGATTATGTACCTGTTTATATTAAAATGTGTTTTGATAACAAACAAAACAACAAATCTACGAGACATTTGTAAATATTTTAATATCAGACTTTCGGTGGTATACTTTCATGGTCTCTGTTGCTGCTAAGGGGAGGATGACGATGATTTGTACTATGGTTGCTGTTTGGAATATTCGTTAAAAATATACACTGGCGTATCAGCGCGTCCACATACTTTCCATTGTAACGTATACCAATAAGATAAATCACACGTTGTAAGATAAAGTGTAAAGAGTACTAATTGAATTCGTTTTAAAGGCGTTATTTCGTTAGCACATCAATTTTTCTGGGCTTATTAGCACCTTCTAGATTGCGCTCGTGCAGCGTTGTTACAGGGAAATAACATGTCGAGTTGATGGTGTGTCTGTTTTTCCATATAGGTGTGAAGTTAATGAGGTATTAATAGGCACGCAATTGATGAATCCGGTCGGTAATTGAATGGGTGATAATAATTGCCTTGTTTTCATGCACGTTAACACATACTAAGTCCTAGCTTGTTTTCCGCGTCTCTTTGGATATGGTTTTAGCTTGACAAAATTCTGCAAAGGAAATATAATCCAGTCATTAGGAGCTCAGAAAGGCTGTAATGAACCATCTGTAACGAACCATATTATGGTCTGGTAGTGCTGCTCCCACCAGCAGGTCGAAGCAGCACCTGATGAGTAGTGATCTGTTGGTGGTACGAAACCAGAGGCCGAGGGTCCCATTACACCCGGACCCAGGTGCGACCGTGTGGGCGTCTGATCCGTCCGTCAACCATTTCATCCTTATCGACTATTTTTTTTATTCCCCATTTTTACCTCCCCTGTTTGTGTTGTCTTCCCCAGGCCTATGAATTTTTGTTAATACGTAAAGGACAGGGGCAACGAGCGGCGAAAACCCCGCCCACATCTCCCGAACTGAGCTACAGCAAGCATAGGCCGTTGTTTAGCTCGTTGAGGGGCCTTTCTCTTCGCCAGATGGCACGGCCCGACCTTCACGGTAATATGCTAGCTTAGGTTCCGTCCCCACGGGCATCTTCGGATGCCCACCAAACCGTCCGTTACAAGGCTTCGGGCAAACAAATTATGGCGGAGAATTTTTTTCTTTAATTTTCTGTGTTTTTTGGGGGGCTGGGCACAAATCGGGAGCTTCCCACCAAAATTTCTTTGCGGAACATGGTTAAAATCTCAGAAAATCTCGAAAATTCCGTACTTTTTTTGGTTTTTCGATAATAACTTAAAAACAGTGGATCCTGTCGAAAAATGTTTACAGATAAATTGAAGAGCATCAAATTCTGCGTCGAATCAGCTACCTAAATCAAATCAAATTCGGTCCAGTGGCGTAGTCGACAGTCGAAAAACGTCGATTTTTCTCAACTTTGCAAAAAACCCTGTTTGTTATGGTCACATTTGAACGTCTGTAGTTTGAAAACGTCTACAAATAAGTAAAAATGCAAGAAGCAAAAGTTTCAGAGCATGAAATTTTGTTCAGAAAGTACCCAATCACTTTAATTTGGTCAAAAGACAATTCAGAAACTCGGAATATTTAAAATCACTTTTTAAGCGAGTATTCCCATACAACAACATTTTCGGACATTTTTTAATAGGTCACCGTTCTAACCACCAGAAACATTGCGTTTCCAGCTACAGCAGTCGCAGTTCCAATCAGAAGTTCCCGGGAACGTTCGCGGTAGCAGTTCCACGAGTAACAACTCGGAAAAAGTTTTGAAGTGCAATTTGCGGTCAGGTAAAGAGCTTCGGTTGATAAGCTTCTGAGCGATGCTAAGGCGGTGGCGTATACTACCGCCCTTGAGGAAAGACTATGCTACACAACATCAGCAACACAGGCGTCCATGGGTTCTGGGAAGAGCTCAAGGGTACCATCACCATCAGGGATGTAGCAGAGAAGGTACGGCGAATATCGAATAGAATAATTAGACGTAAGAAACGTAAACACTTTGACGAGCAGTTGCTGAATATAAACGAAAACTTAGCTAATAGGAACACCAGACAAGCGTACAAACTAGTAAATACAATTAAGAACGGCTACCAACCCAGGACTAGCCTTTGTAAGGACAAGGATGGAAACATCATCAGCGACACCGATGGCATTAATAAACGATGGGCCTCTTATTTTGAAGAGCTTCTGAACCTACCATCTAACATCCCCACACAAGAAGCTCTTGACGTTGATCTAGGCCCACCCACACAACACCCGACAGTAGAGGAAGTTGATCTCGCGTTGCGTTAACGAAATAAAGCGCCGGGCGCTGACGAGATTCCAGCTGAACTTCTAAAATTCGGTGGAACGGGTCTAACTTATGCCATACATCAATTACTTCAGCGAGTATGGGAGGACGAGGTGATCCAAGACGATTGGCGCAGAAGCATCATCTGTCCAATTCACAAAAAGGGAGATAAACTGCGGTGTGAGAATTACAGGGGCATATCACTAGTTTGTACGTCCTATAAAATTTTGACGAAAATTCTGGAAAATAGAATAAAATAGTACGCAGAACGAATTATTGGCGAATATCAAAGCGGTTTCAGACCTGGGCTCCACAACGGATCAGCTCTTTACGGTCAAACTGATACTCCAGAAGTACTGAGAATACAACGTAAACGTATACCAAATCTTTGTCGACTTCTAGCAGGCATACGACAGTATCGATGGTGGAGTGCTGTACAACATCATGCTGCAATTTGGTATACCGCCCAAATTAGTGCGACTGACAAAGATGACCAACTCCGTCTCACAAGACAGGATCCATAATAGACTTACTGATCTATTTGAAACGTACACTGGTCTGAAACCGGGCGATGGACTGGCACCAACGCTCTTCAACTTAGCACTGGAATACGCTATTCGGGCTATGAATGTGGACAACAGCATGGGCGCTACTCATCAAGTCGACACAATTAGCAGCGTACGCCGACGACATCAACATCATGTCCCGAAGATTGGCCGACGCAGAAGAACTATAATAATAATAGATAATTGGAGGATAACGATCCAGGCGGCTAAGGCCCCCACGAAATTTAAGTTGACGTTTGAATGCTAAACTAAGCCAAGGCACACTCCCAGAAAAGACATGCCCCCGTTTTCGTCCTCGCTACTCTAATCTGCTCTACAGCGTTTTTTGCCGCTAATCCTGCTCTACTCTGCTCTGTACAAAGAAAGAAAAAAACTCAGCCAATGTTAGTCCATCTGCACTTACCTCATTATAAAATCTAACTGGAATGTGCTTGAATGTTTCTTGTTCGCCAATTGGTTCCATTAGTCGTCTATTAACAGCCCAAAATTGGTCAAACTTATCTGAAATTGAAAATGTTTGCACATATAAGATACGCAAAGTCTAAACTGTATTATAATTATTTATACCATTTACTAGTCCTAGCCAAAGTTGATTGTGATCTTTCTTCTGCATTGCGGACACCACTTGTCCTCGATGCTTAAGTACGTCAGCCTCTTTCAAACAGGACATAAAGTGTGACTCGACAAGTTCTCTGAAAAATATTGAATGAAAATAATGTTTGAACAATTAAAATCGATTTGAATTCAGTTAATCAACATACAGTGGTCAACGAGCAGGATTTTTGTTTTAGTTTTCTGTAAACGGTTCTGTCGAATTCAGGTTAACAGTCTAATTTTTAAGCGTCAACATAATATCCATATTCTATTCCTCTTAGCTTTTTCGAAAAAGTTTTATTTCAATTTCTTCAGTGGTCATATCAGTGAACCTTTCACGACCAACGTCATGAGCCACTGTTACCGTTCGCTGAATTTTTTATTGGCTCTTATGCCGGCCATAATTATTTGTGACTCGCCGAGTCACGAGCCAAGTGGCTAGCACCTTGTGCACACCCAAACACCTTGCGCCTTTCAGGTCGAGCGAATAATCAAGTAACGTTATGGTAAGGTCTAAAAGGGTTTCGATTTATGCGTCATATGATCAACGGTATGCGATTGCCCATTTCAGTTTTGTCGACCAGATAAAATCATACTGACCCCACATTGAGCGCCGAATGCGATCTGTAGCGGTTATATGTTGATATGATGCTCTTTTTGGTGCTTTCCCACAAATAAAGAAGATAGTGAACTTTGGGTCAACTTTATGAAGTACACACATTCGGAGATTTCTGTAACATGCATTTTGAAGGACTATACCAGAATGTTAAGAGTCATTTTCTATTAATTGAACAGGGCCCCGGGCGCAACGGCTAGGAGGGCGCCAAAATGCTATCCACGGACTAACTTGTTTCTTCGCTTTGTCTGAATATTAAAAAAAAAAATTTTTTTTTTGGGGGGCAAAAACTCCTCTTCCATAGTCCTCCGCGTGGGCGCCCCCTGGAACGGCAGTGGTCACTGACCATTGCCAACCAACGTCAAGCCGCCAGTGATGGCGGTGCGATGATTTGGTTGAGGTAACCCTGTGGTGTGGGGTGTGAAAAAAAAAATACCACGGCCTTTCCCTTTGAGGGCCTGTCGTTAAAACCGACAATCAAAGGACAGGATGTGTATGCCAGCAACTTGCACTATCCGAAATCTTTATATGCTAACGAAACGTCAACTATGCCTCGGATAAGGACTGACTCAACGGTTACGACTTTTAGCTATCGTACAATGACAAAGATTGGATTCTGGAATGTGCGTACTCTCCTGGACAATGGATCAGAAGGTCCCCAGAACGCACGATTACTTCAATTAGAGAGTGAATTTCTGAGGTACAAATTAAATATCTTAGGAGTTAGTGAGATAAGATGGTGGAACAGCGGAGAATTCATCTCTCCAACGGGCAGCACTGTAATGTTGTACTCCGGTAAAGCTACCGGTAGTCGCCGTGAGTCAGGTGTGGGGCTCCTTTTAACTAGAGCCGCGCGAAACTGTCTCTTATCCTGGGAACCGGTCTCTGACAGGGTCTTGACCGCCAGGTTCCGGACCAAAATGAGGAACATCTCAATAATACAATGTTATGCTCCTACTGAACCCGACAATGTCTTGGCAAAAGACTCCTTCTACGAAGAACTAAACGCCGTTCAGAGCAGAACACCTAAAGGTGACATTATAATGGTTATGGGTGATTTGAATGCGAAAGTTGGCGCTGATAACTATGGGCTCAGACATGTGATGGGGAGACACGGTCTTGGTGATCGTAATGACAACGGTGAAAGATTTGTGGAGTTCTGCAACTTTCACAGTCTCTTCATCGGTGGTACTATGTTTGAGCATAAGGACCACCACAAAATCAGTTGGTCCTCTGTTGATCGGCGCAGAACACAAAATCAAATCGACCATTTTGCCATTAGTAACAGATTCAAGAGTTGCCTCCTGGACGTGCGAAACAAGAAGGGTGCCGATATTGGGATGGGAAGAGACCATTATCTTATGATCGCTAATGTTCGATTGCGTATTGCAGCCGTGCGCCGCCCCAGCGACGAAAGATCCAGGCCCCGCAAATTCAACACCGCTCGACTAAAAAATCCAGCTGTCTTACAACAATATAATGACCATCTTGCGCAAAAAGCGGCTGAGATAACTAGTCACCCAGATAGTGACATAAACGAAAACTGGGATGCCATAAAAAATGCGTACATTGATAGTGCAAATACCATCCTTGGCCCAAACCCGGATTGCCGGAATAAGCCCTGGATGTCCGACGCTTCATGGCAGCGGATTGTTGAAAGAAAGGAGCTGAAAGTTCGTTTGGCTGCAGCCTCAGAGGACAATCGAAGCAGCATCGAACTCCTTTACCGTCAGAAAGCTCGAGAAGTTCAGCGTAGTGTGCGACGCGATAAAAGAGTTTATGCCAATTCTCTTTTAGCGTCAGCAGAAGAAGCCGCTAGAAGTAACAACTTAAACGCCGTATACGGTGTCATCAAGGAGTTTACAGGTGGTCGTAACTCCTGCCAACATCCGGTGAAAGATAGTGATGGAAAGCTACTTATCTTGGAAGAAGATCAAATGAGGCGGTGGAAAGAACACTTCGCCGCGGTCTTGAACCGTGTAACCTCTGGTGAAGTTCCCCCTCATATAGATAATTTAGCTAACCATCAAAATGTGCGTATACGGTCCACTGCCCCGACTAAAGAGGAAATAGTCACTGCAATTATTGCACTAAAACGAGGAAAGGCCGCCGGACTTGACGGCATCCCTGCCGAACTTTATCAAGCAGCCCCAAGCGTAACTGCCGATTTGCTGCACCCACTTGTTGATAAAGCGTGGAATACAGAGACCTTTCCCACTGAGTGGAAGGAAGGTTTGATCATCAAACTTCCAAAGAAGGGTAGCCTCACAGACTGTAATAATTGGAGAGGCATTTGTGTGCTTTCTGCCGTTGCCAAGATAATAGCTAAAATCGTCCTGGAAAGACTAAAGGCCCACTTAGAAAGCACAATTGATGAAGAGCAGGCTGGCTTTCGATCCGGATTCTCCTGTGTCGATCACATTAACACCTTGCGAATCATCATCGAGCAATGCGCTGAATACGATTCTCCGCTTCACTTGCTTTTCATCGATTTCGAAAAGGCTTTCGATAGTGTGAACCGGGATTCTATATGGGCGGCCTTGCGCAGGAGAGGCATCCCTGAGAAGCTTGTGGCTATTATTAAGGCAACCTATGACGGCGCGAAATGTCGCGTTCTGCATAAAGGTAAGGTGTCGGGGGACTTTGAGATTCGCAGTGGAGTTCGGCAGGGGTGCATCCTCTCACCGATCCTATTCCTCATTGTGATTGGCGATGTGTTGCATGCAGCCCTATCCGGACTCGACAGAGGAATTCAATGGACTTTGACATCTTATCTACAACATCTTGACTACGCTGACGACATATGCCTACTCTCCCACAAAATCATGGATCTGTCCGCAATGGCGTTAGATCTCGAGAGGGAGGCAAGCAAGGTTGGGCTAAAGATTAATACCAACAAGACCAAGGTTCTTAGCCCGCCGTTGCGGAAAAGAAATCCGACACCTATTGCCATCAATATTAATGGGCAGCCTGTGGAGAAGGTGGACAACTTCGTCTACCTGGGTAGCATTGTTGCCGAAAATGGTGGTACGGAGCAGGACATCGCTCGTCGTATCAACCAGGCTAAACGTGCATACGGCATGCTGTCCAAAATCTGGCAGGGCAGTTATCTCAGCATCAAGACCAAGCTGGGCCTGTTTCGCTCCCTGGTACTATCAGTACTTTTGTATGGGAGCAGTACATGGAAAGTTTCCGTAGGAGTTACCAGAAAGCTGCAAGTTTTCGTCAACTCATGTCTTCGTCGAATTTTAAGAATTTTCTGGCCCGAAACAATATCAAATGAAGAGCTAAGTCGGCGTACGGGTCAGATGCCAATCGACGAATTGATACGCAGGCGAAAATGGCAGTGGATAGGTCACACATTGCGGAAGAGTGATAACTGCATTGCTTTGCATGCCATGAAATGGAACCCCATTTCCAACCAAGGCCGACCAAGAGGGGGTCCTCGAATCACATGGCGTCGATCTGTGGCAAAGGAGTGTCAGGTACTGGGTAAGTCTTTTGGGGAGTTGCGCCCCATTGCCCAGAACAGAGTACGATGGCGCGCAGGAGTAGTTGACGCGCTATGCCCCGCTAGGGGTTAAGGCAAAGTAGTATGGTAAGGTCTAAAAGGGTTTCGATTTATGCGTCATATGATCAACGGTATGCGATTGCCCATTTCAGTTTTGTCGACCAGATAAAATCATACTGACCCCACATTGAGCGCCGAATGCGATCTGTAGCGGTTATATGTTGATATGATGCTCTTTTTGGTGCTTTCCCACAAATAAAGAAGATAGTGAACTTTGGGTCAACTTTATGAAGTACATACATTCGGAGATTTCTGTAACATGCATTTTGAAGGACTATACCAGAATGTTAAGAGTCATTTTCTATTAATTGAACAGGGCCCCGGGCGCAACGGCTAGGAGGGCGCCAAAATGCTATCCACGGACTAACTTGTTTCTTCGCTCTGTCTGAATATTAAAAAAAAAAATTTTTAAATATAAAATACGAGTATTTACTTCAAAAATTGCATAAAATTCCCAAACTTGAAGAAATTTGTTTCTGGGAAGTGCTTCACATCCAATGGAGAAGTTGAGAGAGCCGTAGATGAATATTTTTACACTGATGTTGCAGAAACGCTGGCCCAAGTGTGTCGAAGTCAAGGGAGATTATGTAAAAAAATAAAATCTTTTTTTTAACTGAAAATCGCAGCCTTTCATTGTCAGGCCGAGAACTTTTCACCCTATCCTCGTACTCCAGAAGCTTTTCAAAATAAGCTAAATATGTATAATCTCTCCATGATATTGAAATTAAAAAAGTGCATACGACATTAAAACCTTTTCTCGCTTTTCTCGTTTTCGTGGAAGCAAATTCGTCGATTATGCCGTCATAATGTAAACTGGCCGCAGTTTCGATTTATTTTGATAAAATCGTGAGATTTGACAACCAGTGTTGACCCATCGTTGACCTTAAGAACGATTTTATTGTAACTAAATGCTTCCATAAGCATGATTTGGAAACTATTCTATCCTAAAGGACATCATTTTCACTTTTCCTTAAGAAAAGTAGTATTTAATAGATGAGTAGTATTATTTACATTGTTTGTACACTATTTATTAACCGAATAGTTTGCGTTAAAAAAAAATTGTGGACGGGGGGGGGGGGGGGGGGGGGGTCATACAGAAGTTTTGCCCCGGGCGCTAAATACTTTAGCTACGCCACTGGGGAGACTTTTGTCTGTGTATGGGATTTTCGTGCGATGAGTTGAGTACCAAGAAAAGGGAAAATTTTCGTGCGAACCGGATTTTTGAGTTTTTGTGTGAGATTTTGCCCAAAAAAAAACAGAGATTAGTGCCTTCCTCAAAGCGGAAACAAACACTGAATCCGTAAAGCGGAAGCATGTACAATATAAAACAGATTTCGCACTTTCCCTACAAAAATTTATGGATTTTGGACTTTTTTATTTTGAATTTGTGGATTTAGAACTTAATTTTAAAATAATTTTATTTTTTTTTTATTTTTTTTTTATTTTTTTAATCACAATAACGTATCTCTGTTGCATTTTCAACAAGCGAGGGATCGGAGGACATAAAAAACGGTAGAGCAGATGTAGAGATGGCAAACTTATCTACGAAATGTGTTCACACGGCAGTGAAATCTCCACAAAACACACTTTCGTGGAGATAGCGTGGAGCTCTACGCGGCGTTTACACGTCTCCATTAAGAGTTTTCTCTATACTCTACCATTTTTCCTCTACGCTCTACCATTTTTCTCTCATGTCTAAACGTAGCTTTAAACTATAAAAGAAAAAGAATGATGTAGGACTTTCTTAAAGAAAATTTAGTGCTCTTTAATTTTGCTTCATGAACTCCTTTGCTACGCCGAACGGTTTTCGAAATATATGCGAAAAATTGCACCTTCTGCTCCCACCTTACTTTTTCACACTCGTGGGCCCAGGGACTTTTACTTCCCCCCAGTTAGATTAAACCACAGCGCTCCCGATTTGCCGTAAAAGGCGACTAAACGGATAGGATATGTAGGCTTGTAACCTGCGTGCTCGAAATTAATTTACACTCGAAACATTAAGCAAGCCTCGGATACCACGGACTGACTCACCGGCAACGACTTTTGGCTACAAACTACGGACCACGATTGGTTTTTGGAACGTTTGAACGATGTGGGGCGAGTGCAATAGTACGAGGCTCACTGAAGTCGACTGGGAAATGACCGCATTTAACATCACTATACCAGGACTGAGCGAAATAAGATGGCCTGGATTAGGAAGGACTTTATCACCAAGCTCCCAAACAGTACTCTCTGCTCTACACTGGAGGTGAAGACGATACCTCACCTCGAATGGCAGGCGTCGGAATCTAGTTGACTAGGGATGCACGCTTATCTCTAATTGACTGGAAGGCTATCTCCGACCGTATCATCATAGCCAGATTCAAATCCAGGGTAAGCAACATTCAATAATTCAATGCTACGCCCCGACTGAACTAGCGGATCAACCAGCTAAGGACGCCTTTTATCAACGGCTTGGCGACACCTTCGACAAGGCTCCCAAAGGTGACATAAAAATTATCATGGGGGATCTCAACGCCAAAGTTGGGTCTGACAATGTAGGCTTAGAACACCTAATAGGCAATCATGGAATAGGCAACAGGAACAAAAATGGCGAGATGTTCGTGTAGTTTTGCAACTCTCGTCAACTCGTCATTGGCGGTACCTGTTCAAGCACAAACGCTGCTACTTAACAACCTGGACCTCTCCGGATGGTAGAACAGAAAACCAGATTGAAGATATAGCCGTTTTTAAACATGGGCGAATTGTTTCTTGGACGACAGGTCGAAGTGAAGTGCTGATGTGGGCAGCGATCACCAACTTGTTATCGCAAAAATACGCTTATGAAGGGCAGAGATCCCTCAAAATGTACGTATCTTGTCACGTTTTAATGTACAAAAGCTTAAAGACCCATCTATAGGACGTGCATATTCCACCGCCTTGCATGAGAGAGCTAATGCACTACCACCTTGTGAGAATCCTATAATTGATGATAGATGGAACGTCGCTAAGGACTCATTTATTTCGTGTGGCATAACATTTGCGGGTCGCGGTACGAGACCATTCATTAGCGACTCTACGTGGTCCCTAATCTCAGCACGGAAGAGAGTTAAGGAACACATTAGCTCAGCTGCTGACGGCTCAGCCAAAGACCAACTCAGAGCTGAATACCGTTCACTACAGAAAGGCGTGCAAAGAAGTGTAAGACGGGATAAGCGAAATTACATCAACGCATTAGCGAAGAAGGCAGAGGAAGCGGCTTACCGCGGTGAGAGTGGCACCCCTTTTAAGCGTATCGAGCCATTGACTGGCTAACTAATCTTTTGCAACATCCTGTGAAAGATGGATCTCTACTGGTCACCGAAAAACACCAACTGCGGAGATGGAGAGAACACTTCATTGAAGTCCTCAATTACACCTTTGGACCTTCGAATTCCGCAAATAGCCAGAGTTAATATTGTACCAGTCCACCATCTAAGCTGAAAGTAACTGCAGTTATTAAATCGATAAAGCCCCGGGGGAGATGGAGTTTTGGTGAAACTAATTAAAATGGATGTCAATGCTACTGCGGATATTCTTCTCCCCCTTTTCCAAGAGTGTTGGGAAACCGAAACTCTCCCTAAAGAGTGGAAGAAGGGCGTCATTATTAAAATCCCGAAAAAAAGGCGACCTGAAGGATTGCATTAATTGACGTGGGATCTGTCTTCTCCCAGCAGTCTCCAAACTGATGGCAAAAATAATCTCGAACCGGATCAAACAAACAGTCGCCCGCACACTGAATGATGAACAAGCCGGCTTTCGCGAGGTTTTCTCATGTAGCGAGGACATCAGCACCTCCGAATCATTACTGAACAATCCGCAGAGTGGGGGATCCTCATTACATCTCATGTTCATCAATTTCTAGAAGGCGTTTGAGAGCTTTGACCGGGAATCTATCTGAAGGGCTTTACGTAGGAGAAGCATACCAGATAAAAAATAATTTCCATCATCAAGGAGTCCTACCAGTGTTTTTTAATTGCCTTGTCCTCTCCAGGGGCATGGGCGCGTCAACATCTCTAGCAAATCTATGCCTTGTTGACGTTTCGAAAGCATATCTACTTTTCGGAAGTGCAGTTGCTAGCATGCACCTTCTATCCGCGCCGTCTTTATACTGACAAGCTCGGAGCATTGTGAGAGTTCTATTAGTACTCACAGGCAGTTTTTAATCGCGCCGGGATTTGAACTCCGAGCTCTACATTAGTGTCGTACAGCGGTGGCCGAACGACCGGCTTAAAATCAACGCTGCAAGACTAAGTACTTGAGCTTGGATCAGGAAGGCAAAGGGAAATTTGTGTTACGGGGCAGGCAGTCGAAAAAGTTGACAATTTCTGAAAGTGGTAATGGATAGGTCACACCCTCCGTAAAGGGCCGAACAGCATTGCTCAACAGGTTCTGGATTGGAACCCACAAGGAGCCAATGCAAGACGCCGTGTTGGACGACCGAAAAAAACGTGAAGAAGATCAGTTGAGAGCGAGGGTGTCTCTACAGGCAAATCGTGAAGAGAGCTAAAGGCGATTGCGGAGAACAGGACGAGGTGGAAAGTAGGCGTGGTTAATGCCCTATGCCCCACAAGAGGTTAACAGGAACCAGAGAGAGAGGTTCGGGGACTTTTATTATGTTTACCTCCTATGTTCAATCGCCTAAAACCCCATAGTTAATTTTTGTGTTACCGACATTTTCATCTGGAAAGTCCTATTAACTAGGATAAAAGTACTTTATATTGGCAAGGTAAGGGTAAGGTTAATAAAAGAACCTGACCTTCTTCTCCTACAAGTACACAAATTCAGCCAGAAGTATGTCCATTTGGTATATAAAGGCAAAAATAAAATAGTGTTACAAAAGCAGGCATGTCATTCGCATATCCGAAGTCGCGTGATCCGTGAACTTTTTCGTATTTAATAGCCCCGCGTAGCGAGCGGAGCCCACGCAAGGAGAGTGCGAAATCATCTCAACACCTATTGGTCAAAGATGCGAACCACTATACGTCGCCCGGTCAACTAGGAATGCTCCAAAAGAATAGTCCGCAGCATTCCAGTCTTGTCGTAAAATATGATTAAATAGATAGGACGTGTATGCCAGCCACTTGCAATATTATACATTTTCTAATATGCTAAGGAAACGTCAATGGGGCCTCGCGTAGGAGTAGTTGATGCTGTATACCTACATGGGTTAAGGTAAATAGTATCCAAAGTCCCTTGTATACTTGAAAAAGAAAAGATGGTCCAAAATCAGGTTGAAAAATGATTCTACTTACTTGGAGGAAAACTTGAATAGGATGTCTTCTGGGAATTTCGCAAAATGTATCGTCAAGCACCACGGTAGTCCCTCGCTCTCTGGATGGGATAAGTCGTACAAAACTCCTAAAATAAATAAATAAAAATAATTTCTACTTGTATTTAAAAAAAATAAAAGAAGCGCTGCCGAAACCCGGGATTGAACCGGGGACCTTTAGATCTTCAGTCTAACGCTCTCCCAACTGAGCTATTTCGGCACATGCCAATAAGATGCTTCAAATTGAAGTCGACTCTCAAGAAAGTGGGCAAGAGTGTAAACAAAACAAAGCTTATCGACCCCACACGTCAGACAGAGCAGACTCAAGAGTGGCGTCTTCCCGCAAGTGTCCAACTCACCGATAGGATAATGCGACTTCAACGGCGTCCCATTGTAATCAAACCAGATCTCACCATCCTGCAGCTCGTTGGAAATGTACTTTGTAAAATATTTCTTCACCTGCAACGACAATAAATTTTACCTTTATTCGCGCCGATTGTAGCGGGTACGGACGTTTACCTTATCAGTGACCAGTGGCAAGTAACTCAATCGCGACACCATCAAGTAAAAGTCTTCGGGTTGCTGGAGGCCAACCACTTCGTCTGGATTGGCTTGGAAACAAACGGGTATTTGACCCTCCCATACAATTCGAAGCACTTCGCGGTCGTGGGCCATTTGGACAGCAGCGTTCACGAATAATTCGAATGCAAACGAATCGGAACACTGGAAAATCTATAAGACAGCTCGCGCTCCACACTCCTCTGCTATTATTCACTTTTGCACTAGACGCGAAACAGCTGATTTTGACATTTCATCTTATTGATTGGTTCAATTGACATTTCATTGTCGTTTGACAAAACAGAATTGGTATAATTTTATAGGACGGCAGAGTGGTATGTGTATTACCTACAAGAAACCAAAATGGTTGGAGTCTAGGAGCTGATAAATGGGACATGTGGGATACTTGGATCCACCATTGTGAATATATAGTGTAACCATGAACCATATTTCTCTAGACTTGCATAGTTATAGGGAGTTTTAGATACTGTTTGTGAAATTCTAAGCTTTTAGGTGAGGCGGCTTGACCCTCTTTTGAATGAATTTGATGGATAGGGACGAAAAATTCGAAAATGATTCGGAAAGCCTTTTACTAATATACTGTAATGTTTCCTCTGACCGAAGCCAGGTGCGTTAGATATTCTTGTACTGAATAATGAAAACACTTCGATTGAAAAACCAACTGCACACGCGTAACTAACAACCAACGTTAAACTAGCTAGAACTATTTGTTAACGGCGGATAACGACTAGGCTCCTTCCCGCTTTCGAGCGGATACTGTGACGGATGAACTCTCGATTATGACTACTTGTCGCTCCCAGGGAACTGTACGTTGGTGGAGCTAGTGGTTCACACTTTTACTCCAATTGTCTCTGTGCGCTCGATGAGCCCATCGTCAGTCTTTACAAAGTTTGCTTAGACCTCGGTGTGCATGTGGACTAATGTGTTATCGTTCTTAAGTGCGGGCAAACCTGTCTTCCTGCCATAGAGAATTTCAAAGGTCCCAGGGTACTGTTAGTATGGTCGTGAATTTTGTCGTAGAGTTTAAGGGCTTTGTCCCTTGTGTAGGTCTTTATAGTGTCTATCCGAAGGTCTCTGTGTATATCCGTATTTCAAACGTACCATGGGACTTTAAAAATTCTCCGTAGTGCTGGATTTTGGCAAATTTGTAGTTTTGTAATGTTAGTATTGGAAGCTTTGCCTGAAAGATGAGTGACCGGTTCTTGTTGCTTAGTCGTCTGGAGTTGGTAATGGGGTACACGGCTTGGAGTGTTCCGTTGCACTTCTGTCTACAGCGTTTCATATGTTCTGTCCACGTCAGTGATTTTTCGAATGTCAGTCCTAAATAGATAGCAGTTTCCTGCCAGTCTATTTCTTGTTCGTGTACTGTCAGATTGTCGGGGTTTTGTCTTGGTCGTCTCGTGATAAAAATCGCCTGCGTCTTGTCCGCTTTCACCTGGATCTTTCATTTCTGGAAGTATTCCAAAAGAATGTCTATGGATTCCTGGAGTATTGAAGTAACTCTCTATCTGCATTTCTTGCAGTGTAGAAGATACAAGTCTCATCTGCGAACAGTGAAATACGCGCGTTTGGTGGCATTCCGGGGAAGTCTGCAGTGTATAGTGAGTACAACATTGGGGAAAGTGGTGATCCCTGTGGGACTCCAGCTTCAATGGGTCTTTCATGAGAAAGTGTGGAGTTAATTCTAACTCGAAAAAATCTGCCTTCTAGGAACGAGCCTATTGTAATGTTTCCTCTGATGAGCGAAACCAGAACGAAACCAGGTTCGTTAGATATTCTTGTGCTGAATAATGAAAACACTTCGATTGAAAAACAGACACACAGTTTATTTACAAAACGAACTACACACGCGTACTAACAACAAACGTTAAAACGTCAAACTAGCTATAACAATAACGACGGCGCTACTTTCCGGTTCTGCTTTATAGCGATCCAACCGCCACTGAGTGTCGAGTCTGACTACTACTACTCTCCTTTGGTGACATCTGCCTTTATATAGCTGCTAGACCTATGCATTCGTCAATTAGCGAAGACTCTAGATTTTTCGAGATGTTCCAGTTTCGGGTTTCCACTACTCAACGAAGGTTCGAGAATCCGCTTCATTATCGATGGTTCTGTTTCGAGATGGATCGAGAATATGGTAGAGCTTAGTACAGTGTGGGTCGTAAAAGATACCCACTCCGTACACGCAACACTATTAATTGAATAATAGGTAGCGGTATCTCGAAATCATGCAATTTGACGATAAGTCTTGCATGCCAGACTTTGTTAAAGGCATTCTCTACGTCAAATATAACGAGGCCTGTTGACTTGCGCTGATTGAATCCTGTTCGGATGTGTGGGACCACTCTTGCAAGCTGGAGCTCGCAAGAGTGTTCGGCCCTGAAGCCAAACTGTCCTTCTGGTATAATGTTCCTCTCATTAACTTGATCGAGCAATCGACAAAGGAGGAGTCGCTCTGCCATCTTTGCGATCGATGAAAGGAGGCTTATGGGTCTCCCATTTTGAGGAAATTTTAGATCCTTTCCAGGTTTCGGGATCATAACGACAACCGTTTTTTTTCCATACTTCTGGATACCTTCTGAGATGGAAGATCGCGTTTATTATGGTGGTGATTGCTTCGAGTATGTTGTCAGGGACGTTTTGCAACCATACGTTGGCTACAGTGTCCGGTCCTGGCGATTTTCGTATGTTGAGGGAGCTGACGAGACTTCTCACTTCGCTTAGGTGAGTCTGCCTAATTGTTTCGTCACGTGTGTCGATTCTAGAGCATATCTCTTCGGCTCTGTCAATGATCAAGTCCTCCTCATCAAGATCGCCGTCAGGGGGTTCGTTCTCCCGGAACTGAAGTTCCAGGGTATCCGCGAAGGCCTTCGCCTTCCCCGAGTCTTCGTACTTCATGCCGTTAGGGCCGTGAATTGGAGGATAAATTTTCTGGGTTTTGTGTCTGAAGTACTTATTGAACCTCCAGAAGTCTTTGTCTCCCGTATCCATGTTTTCAAGGAATTCTTCCCATTCTTCATTCCTGTGTTCATGGATTTGCACCTTTATTTGATTGGTTAGCCTGTTAGCTATTTGGCGTTGGCTAGGGTCGCCGGTTTGCCTAGCTCTTTTCCGTATTCGATTCCTCATTTTTATCAGGTTTTTAATGCTCTGAGGCAGTTCGTAGGGATTTTTCACCCTTAACGGAGATTGAGTCGTATTGGACTCTTTTGCTAATAGTATCGTGGAAGTCAAGTTTTCTATCGCGTGTTCTAGGTCCTTGGTGGTTTCGATTGGCGTTTGCGGGTCTATTGTGCTTAGGGTTTCGTAATAGTTTTCTTTTTCATTGGATCCGGCAGATCGATGAACATTTCTTCAATGAAGAATTGGATCGGTTTGTGATCCGACGACAGTTCGTCTAAGACGTCTATCCGCACATGGAGATCCAGTGCTTTGGAAAACCCTATGTCGAGTAGGTTGCCGTTTATTGGTCCGAAATACGTTGGTTCTCTGGGGATGTGAGGGCATACTAAGTTATTGTTTGCGACGAATCTATACAATTCAGTTCCGGTTAGATTACTTCTCGCAGCACCCCACGAACGGTGGTATGCGTCCATATCCCCTCCGAGAAAGACCGTACGACCGTACCTTCAATTTCCACAAGCGCCCGTAAGTCTTCTGAAAAGTTCCTGTTGTTTGGTCTGTTATAGACCGAAATCATGGTGAAATCGAGGAAAGTCGTTTGTACTTTTATGGCAGTAGCCTCTATGCACTGAAGGTCAGGCAGAGTTATAAGACGATGACTAATGTTTCGTCTGATTAGGATGGCTGTACCTCCTCCCCTCCCTATCATTCTATCATTACGGTATAGAATGTAGTTGGGTATTCGGAAGTTGTTTCCAGGTTTCAGAAAGGTCTCCTGGATGAGCATGATATCAACTTGATACTCTTGTAAAAAGTTGATCAGCTCACCTTTGTTGTTGGATGGAGTTCGCATTCCATGAAACCACAGAAACACAATTGACAACCATCATAATGTTTGGGTTGGGTTGGGAGGTTTGCCATGTTCTGCGCTGCGAACAGACGCTGAATGATGGTTGCCATCATCTGCTCCATCATTTGCCGGCATTCAGCCTGCATCTGGCCAAAGAAGGTCTCGACTTGGCCGGAGCTCGGAATTGAGACTTGGAAGGGTGTAGGTTGGGTGCTTGTCGATTGGGATTGGCGAGATGGAGGCACAACTAACTTGTCATATTTTTCTCTTTGGCTATCGTTGCTTGTTGAGTCCATTGTCTATAGGCCTCCTTTTTCGTGTCAAGTGAATTTTTGACATTCTTCGTCGAACTAGTCATTTCGCGCTCGCCGAGCTTTATATCCCACTAACTTCTCTGCGACCTCTTTGATGCTACCCTTCAGTTCTTCCCACAACCCATGGACAAATGTGTTGCTGATGTTGTGTAGCATAGATGATAGTCTTTCCTCAAGGGCGGCAGTATACCCCACCGCCGAAGCATCGCTCAGAAGTTTATCAACCGCAAAGATTTAGGGAGGGCTAATTCTTTCGGATCCTGGAATGTACGCTCCCTGAACAAACCGGGGGCCGAGAAGGCCCTCCTTCAACAGGTCGAGAAGTACAAACTGAGCATTACTGCAGTCCAGGAAACAAATTGGCTTGGCAGCGAGATCAATGACAAGAAATCGCACACAATTTTTACAAGTGGCAAACCATCGGGCCGCAAGGAGTTTGGAGTGGCATTTATAGTAAACAATCACCTCAAGCCGCACATTACTGACTTCAAACCCATAAATGAACGGCTGTGTGCGATTCGCATCAAGACTCGATTCTTCAATCTCTGGCTCATCAATGTGCACGCCCCCACTGAAGTTAAAGAAGACGCAGTAAAAGACGAGTTCTACGCCCGCCTTGAAACTCTCTTCGACTCACTTCCAACAAACGACGTCAAATTGCTGCTGGGAGACTTTAACGCGAAAGTCGGAAATGAAAGTTGGCACCGGGGGACCACTGGAGGCCACAGCCTCCATGAAAAATGTAACGATAACGGCCAGCGACTTATCGACTTTGCCTGCAGCAGGAATCTAGTCGTAAGCTCTACGGGCTTCCCGCATCGACGCATTCACAAGCAGACCTGGAAGTCTCCAGACGCACATACCGTCAACCAAATTGACCACGTCCTCATTTGCAGGAGATGGGTGTCTAGTGTCATGGATGTCCGCTCCTATCGAGGAGCAAACTGCAACTCAGATCATCACTTGGTGAAGACGACCTACAGATGTAGAATTTCCTCAGTGCACCAATCAAGAATCAGCCCTCCCAAAATCTTTGCGGTTGATAAGCTTTTGAGTGATGCTACAGCGGTGGCGTATACTACCGCCCTTGAGGAAAAACTATCACCTATGCTACACAACATCAGCAACACAGGCGTCCATGGGTTCTGGGAAGAACTCAAGGGTACCATCAAGGATGTCGCAGAGAAGGTCGTGGGATATAAAGCCCGGCGAGCGCGAAATGACTGGTTCGACGAAGAATGCAAAGACTCACTTGACGCGAAAAACGAGGCCTACAGACAATGGATTCAACGAGGAACCAGAGCCAGAAGAGAAAAATATGACGAGCTACGGCGAATATCGAATAGAATAATTAGACGTAAGAAAGGTAAATACTTTGACGAGCAGTTGCTGAACATAAACGAAAACTTAGCTAATAGGAACACCAGACAAGCGTACAAACTGGTAAATACAATTAAGAACGGCTACAAACCCAGGACTAGCCTTTGTAAGGACAAGGATGGAAACATCATCAGCGACACCGATGGTATTAACAAGCGATGGGCCTCTTATTTTGAAGAGCTTCTAAACCGACCATCTAACATCCCCACACAGGAAGCTCTCGACGATATTGTTGATCTAGGCCCACCCATTCAACCCCCGACAGTAGAGGAAGTTGATCTCGCCTTGCGGTCACTAAAACGAAATAAAGCGCCGGGCGCTGACGAGATTCCAGCTGAACTGCTAAAATTCGGTGTAACGAGTCTAGTTGATGCCATACATCAATTACTCCTGCGAGTATGGGAGAACGAGGAGATTCCAGACGATTGGCGCAGAAGTATCATCTGTCCAATTCATAAAAAGGGAGATAAACTGCGGTGTGAGAACTACAGGGGCATCTCACTAGTTTGTACGTCCTATAAAATTTTGACGAAAATTCTGGAAAATAGAATAAAACCGTACGCAGAACGAGTCATTGGCGAATATCAAAGCGGTTTCAGACCTGGTCGCTCCACAACCGATCAGCTCTTCTCAGTCAAACTGATACTCCAGAGGTGCTGGGAATACAACGTAAACGTATACCAAATCTTTGTCGACTTCAAAAAGGCATACGACAGTATCGATCGTGGAGTACTGTACAACATCATGCTGCAATTTGGTATACCGGCAAAATTAGTGCGACTGACAAAGATGACGATGACCAACTCCGTCTCACAAGTCAGGATCCAGAATAGACTTACTGATCTATTTGAAACACGCACACGCACTTTGAAACAGGGCGATGGACTGGCACCGACGCTCTTCAACCTAGCACTGGAATACGTTATTCGGACCATGAATATGGACAACAGCAAGACGCTACTCATCAAGTCGACACAATTAGCAGCGTACGCCGACGACATCAACATCATGTCCCGAAGATTGGCTGACGCAGAAGAACTTCTGCATAAGCTCGATACCGCTGCAAAGGAAGTTGGATTACGTATTAACGAGGGTAAAACTAAAATAATGATGCAATCGGTGACAAGGACACCTGCACAACCAAGCATCAATGTGGGGGACCTCAACATCGAGTTCGTGAACAACTTCATTTACCTGGGTTGCAACTTGTCAAGGGACGCCAACGAAACTGACGAAATCAAGCGACGGATACAGTTAGCTAATAAGACTTTTTTCTCGGTTCTCCCCATACTGAAATCGAAGCATGTGCACAGAAACACGAAGCTCCGCGTGTACAAAACCATTATACGACCAGTGCTATGCTATGGCTGCGAAGCATGGACCCTAACTCAAGCCTCCGAAAACATGCTAGACACTTTTGAACGTAAGGTTCTACGGCGAATTTTCGGGGCTGTTTGCGATCGAGATGGATGGCGCATCCGGTACAACCATGAGTTGTATGAAATGTACGATGAGCTGCAAGTCTCGAAAATCGTCAAACTACAACGACTTCAATGGGCAGGGCATGTACAAAGAATGGACGATGATCGCATGCCTAAGAGAGTAATGAATGCAGAACGAGTCGACGGAGCGAGACTGCGAGGACGACCGAGATCTCGTTGGGAGAGCTCAGTAGGTGTGGACGCCGCGTAGCTGCTGGGCTCCCAAAATTGGAGGACGCGGTCACGTGACCGAGATAATTGGAGGACAATGATCCAGGCGGCCAAGGCCCGACGTCGGGCTGTCGCGCCACGATGATGATGATGAATTCTCGATTGGTGCACTGAAGAAATTCTACATCTGTAGGTCGTCTTCGCCAAGTGATGATCTATGACATCTATCACACTAGACGCCCATCTCCTGCAAATGAGGACGTGATCAATTTGGTTGACGGTGTGTGCGTCTGGAAGGAAATTTCCAGGTCAGCTTGACTGCTTGTGAATGCGTCGAAACGGGAAACATGTAGAGCTCATGACCAGATTCCTGCTGCAGGCGAAGTCGATAAGTCGCTGGCCGTTGTCGTTACATTTTTCATGGAGGCTGTGGCCTCTAGGGGTCCACCGGTGCCAACTTTCATTTCCAACTTTCGCGTTGAAGTCTCGCAGCAGGAGTTTGACGTCCTTTATTGGAAGAGAGTCTCAAGGTGGGCGCAGAACTCGTCTTATACTGCGTCTTCTTTAATTTTAGTGGGGGTGTGTACATTGATGAGCCAGATGCTGAAGAATCGAGTCTTAATGCGAAAGTACACAGCCGTTCATTTATGGGTTTGAAGTCAATAATGTGCAGCTTGAGGTGATTATTCACTATAAATGCTACTCCAAGTTCCTCGGTGCCCGATGGTTTGCCACTTCTGAAAATTGTGTGCGATTTCTTGTCATTGATCTCGCTACCAACTCAATTTGTTTCCTGGACTGCAGTAATGCTCAGTTTGTACTTTTCGACCTGTTGAAGGAGAGTCTTCTCAACCGCCGGTTTGTTCAAGACGAATAAGAATAATCCGTTAGTCGTTGCGTGGCCGCATAGAGAATAAATATGGAGGAGCAATCCGCATATACTCAACACTAAACTACTTGAAGCAATTCCAGTCGTAAAAAGTAAACAGAGAGACACACGCCCTCCACTGCGCAACACCCGCGCAGTCTATATGAAAGCACAGGAAGCACGTAAGATGTCATCCCCTCTCCTACTTTTCCTGTTGGAACAATAACATTCCAGTCTGTCTCTCTGCCGCGGAACACCCGCCCGGTCCATATAGAAGCACGCGAGATGTCAAATTTCCATCCCCCTTCCTACTTCCTCACTTGTGCCGAATTACTTCATTTCTCTCGCTCTTTTTCATTTCCTCTTATACTCTCTCTTCAAAGCGTGGTCATCGTTGTTGATCCGTCCAATCCGAGGCTTTTGTTCCGGGTCTCTTGACGTGGAGTAGTTTTTCAAGAACGAGTTGTCAGCACAACGATTAACCCCATTCAGGGGTGGCCTCGGAGATAGCTACTTCAGATGGTTTAATAAACGTGCTGGAGTTCACTCAACTATGTGACAGGTCCAACTAGGCAAATCATTCCATCCTACTAAACCTGAGACGCTTAGGTGTTGGACAGTCATTCAGGCTACAGCTATCTTGCCTTTTCCAAACTGTCTTATCGCTAAGACTTGGCCGTCAGCGGTTTGGCCCACTGCCCTTACCAGGGGGCGCTCACGAGGAAGACTATGGAACAGGTCTTCTGCTCCCTTTGTTGTCCCCTTGGCACCAGAAATATTTTGGGGCAGCGAGAAGGCAAAAACCCCGCCCTCATCTCCCGTTACTGAGCTACAGTAAGCTCGTGCCGCCACCTATCCCGCTGAGGATTGTTCGCCAGATGGCGCTGCCGGAACTTCACGGTCACTTCGTCAAATTTTGACTTCGTCCCCATGGATGGATGGGTGTTGTGTCCATACTAACACCTGTCCATTACAACTGGTCACCACTTTTGTGGTAGTATTGTACATGATTACATTTGCCGTAACACTGGTGAATCAGTTCGGATTTAATGATCACTGTTGTCTTTCTGTTATCAGATTGGATTCGGTCGCTTTATCTGAAACTTGATGAAAACAATTTCGAACCGGCTAATAGAAATTAGAACATTTTTCACGTACGTAGCAGAGCTACTTTCTTGATATTAATGAAACGAACAGAATCTTTATCACTTACCAAAACTTTATTAATCAGACTTTGAGCATTAACAACAGAGTAAATTGTGCACTCCTTTTCAACTCTAGTTAAAAAGTTCAGTATCGCTTTAAAACGTAAATTCTCTATTCGACAGGAAGTCAACTGCTGCATGATTGACTATACTATTAAATATTATAGATTTGTTGGTCTAGCCATCATTTCATAAAGAAAAAATCACATTCTATTGTACTTGAAATAAGGCCATGAACTCTCCTGCAAACACATAGTTCACCATAGTCGACATCGATCCTCACTTGGATACATGCCAGCTCCTTTACGGCATGCAAACGTGCTACTGAATTCCGGCGAATTGGCCAGGACACCCTTCAACCGAATCTGGCCCGGACAATGTGAATCTTCGAGGGCATATTTCATGGCTGCCGGTGTTGCCGACTCGCACCAAAGATTGGCAAAAGCGATGAACAGAAGCTGCTCGTGTGTGAAATGCTCGAATCCGGGCAAAAGTGGTTCGGGGCCATTCGTGTCCTTGTAGATTTTGTAGGCATGGTAGGCTTCGCGAAGGCCACCGTTGTCGGCAATATTCTCGCCAAGTGTTAGCTCGCCATTCACCTGTGGATAAGAGAAGAAGAAGTGGTGAAATTTAAATGGACCCATCAGCTTAGATTTAGTGTAAATGGTCAATCAGAATGGGGAAGTATTTCTGCCAAATATAAGTTTTTTTTTAATACAGTAAAATCTCGATAAATTTAAATGCGAGATTATACCATATTATGAGGATTTTTAAAGTAGCGGGATTTCAAATTATCGAGGTTGACAGATTCAATTTAGCGGCATGAAAGAAATTTATTTTATTAGTGTCACCATACACTGTCGAACTCGAACTTGATCTCGAACCTGGTACAAATGTTCTCTGAATAGCTCGAGACACACACACACACTTCACATAAACGTGAAGAACACCGGTCCACTTGTACCATGTTCGAGATCGAGTTCGACAGTGTGTGGTGACACTTATACATACATACATAGAATGTTTTTCCTGAATTAAAAAATCTCCCATTATTTTAATGTTGTTCAAATCAAACTCGCCTCATATAGACTTAAAAAATTGGCAACTATTTAAGCGCTCCCGCCCACAGATCGCCTCGACTTTGACTCGAACTCTGCTCGACACATGCGATAAGTTTTGCCATAGAAATTGACTTGCAAAAAGTTAATTGAAAATCAATGATCTTCATATGCAGGGGGCCAGATACAAAATTAAATGTGTAATATTGCTGGTCTGATTTCGCAGCCTCGCAAGTCCGTTCAGAGTGATTTATCAGGAGAACGAAATAGCTTTTTAGTTTTTAAGCTAGAAATAAAAATGTGCGTGCGGGGAAATGGTATCGATCCCATACAAGTTATATGCGTCCTAGCATCCTTTTCCCCTTATACTAGTTATTCATTCAGAATAAAAGTCCTCAAAAGTCGGATTGAGTTTGGTTTTATATCATGGTACAAAGCACAAATTCATCGCGCTCGGTAGCCGTGGTCGTTCGGTCACCGCTTTACGATATTAATCTGGAGCTCGGAGTTCAAATTTCGGCGCGATAAAAAAACTGCCTCTGGGTACTAATAGAACTCTCACAGTGCTCCGAGGTTGTCAGTATAAAGACGGCGCGGATAGGAGGTGCATGGGTTAGGTTAGGTTACTGGGGCTGCCATGAACACCACGGCACACTTAGACCATAGCTAGGTTCGTTGCGATGCCCTTGATTCGTAACACTAGACCTCCGTGAATCATTCGAGCCAGCCAGAGCCGACTATAAATCGGCTGAGCAGGTGAATGTCTACCCCAGCCAAGTCCTCCACGAGCATAAAGAAGCTAGATCCCAAAATTGATCTCCTTCTTCGTAAGAGTGGAGTGGACAAGCACAAAGCAGATGGAAAACGCTTTCCTTCTCCTCCTAATCACTGCAGCTTCTACAATAGACATAGTGAGGAGCCCCAAGCCTCCTAGCATGTTCCCCCACCAGGCAGTGTCCAGTGACAATCCCCACAGTAATGCTTAACTGGCTTTTGTTCAGCGTCAACCATCATTTAGATTTAGCGGGCTCCATTTTAGGCCATAAACTTCTAGCTGTTTGAGATATCCTGCCATTTTCCCAGCTAAGGTTTAGCCGAGAACATCGCGTGCTTGCAGGAGGACATCGATATACTTAAATGCCTATACGAGTCGTAGAACCCTCCAGTGAACCCACTACGCACGAGTTCGTCTGCCCAACAGTTACGAACGAAGCCGCTGTGACCCGGGATCCAGCACAGTGTGATGTTGAAGTAATCCCCCATCATCATAAGAGCCGAGCAGCATTCTGCAACTTTTTTAGAGGTGCTTGTCACAGATTTCACTGCTCTAACCGCGGCTTGGCTATCCGTGAGGATGGTGACGTCTGTAGTGGACATAATGTTGCGACCCTGCCACGCTACGACTTCCATAATCGCGGAAACCTCCGCCTGCAAAACACTGCAGTGATCTGGGAGACGTCCTCATAAACAAACGTTGGGCCCGGTAGAGTACACACCTATGCCAACCCAACGTCATTTTTTGAGCCGTCGGTGTGGAAAAAAACCGTGTCTGTCAGTACAAGCCATTACACACTTCATCCATCCAAAGACTGCGTGGTCGGATCTTGATTTTGAAATTGTAACCGAAGGTGTACGACGCCACCGCGTAGTGTGTCGAGGCTGGGGTCACCCTATTGTAGAGGACAGATGAGTGCTCCGTTCTTGATGCAGTCCATTGACCAACCTCCCGCAGACGGTTGGCCTTGTTAGTGGCTATTTGCTCGCTAAGAATATCCAGAGGTTGCAAGTTGAGTCACACGTCCAAGGCAGCGGAAGGAGTTGTCCGTAGGGCACCGCTAATCGCCACAGCAGCCGCTCTCTGAACCTTCCCCAGTAGAGTTTGATTTGTCCCGATACTAAGGGCTTTCCACCAAACGATCACTCCGTACATCAGTATGGGTCTTATCATAGCAAGGTACAGCTAGAACATTATTTTAGGCTGTAAGCCCTATCTCTTCCCTACTGCCTTTTTGCAGCAATACAGTGCAACAGTCGCTTTATTGACGCGTTCCTGGATGTTGAGCATATAGCTTAGCTTCTTATCAAAAGGAAGGTGCGTGCTAGCAACTGCATTTCCGAAAAGTAGATATGCTACCGAAACGTCAGCAGGGCACAGAAATGCTAGAGATGTTGATGCGCCCATGCCCCTCGAGTGGTCAAGGCAATTAACACACCTCGTGCCCCACACCAGGAGAGAGGTGCGACCATATCAGTGACTATCGGCTAGATACCATTTCGCCTTATACTCTTATGCACTCAAAAGCACGACACGGGTACGGATCATATTTATACGTGCGGGGGCACGAGGTGTGGCGGCGCCTGAATGAGTTTGTGCCTTGCACCAGACTTGGACCGATTTCTGGGGTCTTTTAGTTTTAGGTCAGGTTAAGTTGCCATGAATAACCACGGGACACCGATACTGAAATAAATAGCTTTTTAGAAATTAATGCTTTTTTTCGTCTCGACTATATTTAGTTTTTCAAAATCTGGCAGATTAACGTCCACGCACCGACTGAAGACAAAGATGACTTTTACAACACCATGGAAAGACTCCTTGATTCTCCACCCTCCAATGACGTAAAAATGATATTGAAAGACTTCAATGCTAAAGTCGGGAATGAAGAGACGCACTGTGGAACAACTAGAGGTTACAGTCTCCACGAAGAATGCAACGAAAACGGCCAACGCCTCGTAGATTTTGCAGCAGCAAAGACTTAGTCACCAGCTGCTTCCACCGAAAAGCGAAGCTTCAAGTACACAAAACTATAGCCCGAACGGTGTTATACCCTGGTTTTGAGACCTGGACTCTCACGGGTATCTGAAAACATGATAAACGCCTTCGAAAGATGGGTTCTTCGACGAGTGGAGTGACATCCGATGGAGACCAATGGCGAAGAAAGTACAACGACAAGCTATACGAGTTATTTGACGAACCTAAGCTGCAGTGGGCAGGTCATCTGTAAAGAATGGACGAACACCGAATCCACAAAAAGGCCTTTGCTGGCACCAGAAAAGGTGTGAGAGTGCGTGGAAGACCTAGGAAGCACGGGACTCAATGCGAGAAGACAGTAGAAAGTTAGAAATATGTGAAAACCGAGACGATTGAAGCCGACGACGACGACTTTCGGAAGCCATATCCCAGCGGGGATGACATGGTTAATAAAGAAGAAAGAATTTTCGTAAAAATGGGACTTGTATGATTTTGTGAATTGGTTTCCAGCGTACTATTCTCAATGCTGTTTCAAGGGTGTCTGCTAAGATCTCTTCGAATTAACTTGACAACCAGAGCATCGGCATAACATTGTGAGAAAAAGGACACGTGTGATACATGGACGACAGTCGAATGCCCAAGTAAGTCTTGAAAAGCAGCATCAGCGGAACAAGGCTGAGAGGATAATTGAGAGTTCGATAGGAAAGTTGGTGCGGACGCAGAACAAGCTTTCGAAATTGGGAGACGCGGTCACTTGATCAAATCAATTAGAGGTGAACTATTCTGACGGCCAAGGGCGGATGACGGACCTTCGCATTGCTCCACAATGATGATAATGCGTTAATTATTGAAAATTATAGTGAGTTTTCACCTGTGCTGTAATGTTTCATGCCAATGCACCATTTTTGCTTAACTAATTCGTGTTTTCCGTCTTTATTTCCTGCTAATTTTTAGTTACACCTATCTTTAGATATTTTTACTTAGCAATACTTCCAGCAAAATTGCGTGTATGATTGCAAATTTTTCAACATTTCTTAACATCCCTATATTTTAAAGTAAAAATACTCTAAAATTATACTTACATAATCCTCTGCATCCTTAACATAGTAACTGCCATATTGCTTCACAAAACATGCAGTTCTGTTCACGTACTCCTCGATTGTCTTGTTTGTCCACCATTGTTGCATGTTTCCTGTTTTATCGAACATCCTGCCACTGTCATCGAATCCGTGAGTAAGTTCATGTCCCAATATTGCTCCAATAGCACCATAGTTTAAAGCTCTGTTGAAGAGGACATCTTTAGAAAAAAACAAATATGCAACGACAACCCAATTTGCAGAAACGTATTCAGGGACGTGGAATGAGTATGAGGTGCCGGCACATAATACATTGTCCTTCGATAGTAACTTGATGCTGTTGAGGTCGATTTTTTTTCTCATAATCTCATGACTCTGAATACGTTGCTCTCTCCCCAGGGATATCACATAATGAAAATTTATAATGGAGTAGTGCGAATGTGTATACAAAAAATACCAACACCGAAATTGTTACCTTGACTTTTTGGGTGCTTCAGGTGTTATACACAAAGCGTGCTATAATGTGAACAATGGTTACGCATTGAGAAATATGCAAAGTGAAAATGAATTATCCTGATTACTTACTCGAGACCAAGATCATAGAAGGGATACTGAAGGATGGCTATGGGGATGGCTAGAAAGAAAAAAAATAGAGTTTTTAGATCGACCTAAATAAAATTAAGAAAGGCGTTGGCCGTTTACTTATAGTGTTCGCCTGAAATGTGTGGAACGCGTTAACATGGGACGGTGCCGTGGCCCATCCAAACTCATTCTCGGTTTTAAGTGTATTCAATTTATTCGTCATTCGCCACTTAAGGATTCCTATCATATTGTTCAGATGTGTTGTAGCATTGGCCTCGATATCTTCGTAGACGTCATCCAGAGCCGTTTTGTTCATAATCCACTCGGGAAATCCAATTAAACTTTTCATACTCCATGATTTTTCCAGAGTCTGTACCTTAGTTTGATTATCCATCCAGCTGATACCATCCACTAAATTATTGAATGCTTGTCGAATATTCGAGAGCATTGTCTCGACTTTGGGTCGAGTCTCCACATGAAATTTATCATCAGTCAAACTATAGCTGACGGCCATGCCTAACAAATTATTAATTCCATTCGCACAGTACAGTGACCGGGGTGTGGAACCTTCGATTTTTATTAGAGCCTCTATATAATCATAGTATAATTCTCGCAAAGACGAGGTTGTATGCATTGCCAGCTCTTCAACGACACTCCACCAGAGAAAGTATTCGACAAATTTTAAGTCCGTTGTCGTAATGAATTCCATGATGAGCTGTAAGTATTTTATGTCAGCCTTGGATGTGAGAATTTTATCGGTGGATGGATCAAATTTATCAGTCACTCCATCCATGATTTGAGCTATGTACTTCTCCCAGATGGGGAGAGTTTTTGGACTAATTGCATTGTCCGTTTGTTTTTGCATTTCGGTCAGATCGATGTCGATGATGTCCTCCTTGGATGACTCGTCTGCGGATTTCGTCATATTTTCGGCCTCTTCGTTGAACTGTAATGAAAAAGTGAATGGTGGTTCTTTTCGAAATATCTGTTAAACTATTACCTTTAATAGTTCCTTTGTTATTTCAACCACTTTCTTCGCTGCTGCATTCAGTGTGGGTACCGACGATTCAAGATCATACTTCGAATCAACCGAGAGCAATATCACAGCAGTCGTTTTTCGAATATAGTTCGTATAGGGCGAAAGCGTCGAACTTTCATCACCATCTTCCTCAGTTTCACTTCCATTGTCCTCCTTTCCTTCCTCCAACTCTTCAGCGGATCTCATGAGTAGTTTTCGCTTTGCTCGCCGCACCTTCTTGTAGTGTTCTTCGTCGTTACTGAAAATCACCAGAATAGGTTATGAGTTTCTCGTCAAAACAAAGGTATGTAGGTCAATGAGTTCACGGAATAGAAGAGATGGCGGGGTCAACGTCATCTTTTCAATTTTGCATTTTTTGAGTAACTTATTCATAGTATTTATGCCAAATTTCATAAACATCGTGCAAGTATTCGCTGAGTTATCGATGAGTTAAAAATGCAATACAAGGGGCAATGTTAACCACAGAGAAAATCGAGTTTCGTGCAGTCATTAAATAAATTTACCAAACCATTGGCTGACATGAACCTTGAAAACCCAACTTCAGATAAGACAGAGACTGTGCCACTAGAAAATCATGGTTTTTCTGGATTCAAACAATGGCTGCGTTCCTACGAACGAATCAGGATTTGACATTTCTCGAATTCATCTCCATATGCTTTTCTCACCGGTTCATCAGATCCGGAGGGGATCATTTTCAGATCCGTAAATTGACAGTTGTCTGTATAAATTTGACCGGAGGGGAAAGCATATGGAGGAGAATTCAAGAAATGTCAAATCCTGATTCGTTCGCAGGAACGCAGCCATTGTTTGAATCCGGAAAAACCATAGTTTACTACTGGCACAGTCTCTGTCTTATCTGAAGTTGGGTTTTCAAGAGTCATGTCCACTCACTTGGTAACATTTTTTTAAGACAGGATGAAGCTTGATTTTCTCCATTTTTAAAATTGGCTCTCGGATTAACTCGTAGACTCACGGCTTTGCGCCTTCGCCAGACGGGCCAGTGGCGTGCGCTGAGTGGAGGACACTCTACTATACTGAACAGCCTGGATCTCCCCAGGGAGACGGACTACATTTCTCCAAAGTATCATTTTGGCAGAAACTTCTTCAGCCTGATTCCGTCGAGGAGTCTATGGGCCGCGGATATGCCCTTAACTACCGACACCATGGTCATCTATACAGATGGCTCTAGAACCAACGAAAGGGTTGGGGTGGGCATTTACTCGGAGGATTTGGGGATTAACCTCTCACTCAGTCTTCCCGACTCTTGCAGTGTCCTACAGGCGGAGGTTTCGGCAATCTCGGAATTCCTGTCCTGGCTGGTTAGTCATGTCATTAGTGTGAGGGACATCACCATTTACACAAACAGTCAGGCGGCGATTCATTCACTCGAACCCGTCCTCACGACATCTAAAACTATTGATAACTGCCGCTCAGCCCTCGCAGAGATGGGTGGCTTCTTCAATATCACTCTCTGTTGGATCCCGAGCCATAGTGGTTTTGTGGGTAACTGCAAGGCGGATGAACTGGCTCGGGAGGGTACAACTCGGGTGGTTGACGAAAGACGCAGGGACATTAAAATGCCACTAAGCATGTGCAAATTGTTGATCAAGAAAGCTGCTGTGGACAGGGCTAACATAAGATGGCTCAGCGGCAACACATGCCAAACAACGAGGATAATTTGGCCGATTTTTGACCCCAGTCGCTCTGTCACACTGTTGTCGCTCAATAGAAAGCACATTGGCAGGGTAGTTAGGGTTATCACGGGGCACTGCCCAATCGGGGAGCTCGCCTGGAGGCTCCGGATTCCTCGTCACGATTTCTGTAGGAGTTGTGGTGATGTAGAGGAGGAGGAGAGTGTTCTCCACCTTCTCTGTCACTGTCCGGCCTTGGCCGGCAGGAGAAAAAAATGTTTAGGCTCCTGGGTCTTCTATAATCTGGATGACCTCAGGAATATGATAGCCACAAGGCTTTACAGTTACATCGCTAGCACAGGCTGGTTTGATACGTAGGTCGGTTGGAGGTGATTCCTGGTGGTAACACAATGGACCCAATGGTGGTCTAAGTGTGCTGTGATACATCATGGCAGCCCCTGCACCTAACCTAACCTAACTCGTAGACTCGAATATACGAGTAATACAGCAAATATTGCTACGCTTCTCATGCAATTTTCTAATTAGATTCTGAAAAAATGGAAAAGAAAAAGAAAACGTGATTTAACCCTTGCTATCGCCCCCATTTGACGAGCTTATTGACCTCCCTTCGTGATTATGTAAAAAACAAACAAACAAAACGAGAAAAACTTACAAAGGCAACGCACTTCCTGATTCCGGTGTTCCCAACGCGATCCTATTCACCGATCGATTATGCGGATCCGGGAATATATCGAAACCAATTATCACATCCATTCCCATAATTTTTTTAATCTTCACCAGCGATCGGATCCAATCAAACTCATACGATTTATTCGAATTCGATTGCGTTCTATTCAACAGGGCGGGTATCAGCGGCAAATCGAACTCTTTTAAATAGTCTAGAATCGGTTGGATGCCCAGCTCTTCCATCGTGTCTGAATCTACACACGCTCGATAAATAGTTTTTGCTTTACGTATCGTTTCCGGTTCCGCATCCGATTCATTTTGCTGGAGAAATTTTCGTATATGTCGTGAAATTTTCGTTTGTCCTTCGCTGAACCAATCGTACGAGGTGACCGAGTCCGGACGTGGATGCTCCTCCGCCCAGTTGCCACAAACGAAACGATAGAAGTCCTCACAAGGCTCCACGGACATGTCCATCGATTGGAGAAGAGTTGAGGCGGTTCGAAAGCATTGTTTGGACTCACATTTGGGAGGATGTTTTCGAACTGTTGAAGAAAGAAAGAATTAGGTGGCGTTGCCCGGAAGTTAGGCTAGGATTATGCGACTTACGTTTGAATGATAGTATAAAAATTACTATTAGCTGTATTAGAATTACTAGTATGAAAATGGCAAATACAATTTTGTGGTAGTATTTTCGGCGGAATCTGCAAGGGATAGAGGTGTAGTTAGTATTAAAGATCTACAGACTGAATTTTGTTAACTTTACTTCGATTGTACTGCTACTAGAAACGGACTAACGATTGTAGATTTATTTGCTCCATTATGCACTGCGGTGGGGAGTCCTGAAATGAATGCGGGGAGAACAAAATTTGAACACTTTACCAATACGAAAGGTAATGTCATGTACAATAAATTAGTCAGTAAACTACTAAAAGACTTGTGCATTTGGTTCCCAGTAAATATCGAGAGATTTGCTTTCCATTCATGATTTTGTAATGAACCACCTGCAATGGACCAATGGTCCAGGGCTGCTTCCACCGCCAGATCTATGGCAGCACCTGATGAGTAAGGATCTGTCGGTGGTACGAAACCAGAGGCCGAGGGTCCCATTACACCTGGACCCCAATACGAGCGCGAGGGCAAGCGAGCCATCTGCCAACCATTCCATCCTTATCGCCTAATTTTTTTTTATTCCACATTTTTACCTCCCTTGTTTGTGTTGTCTTCCCCAGGCCTATGAATTTTTGTTAATACGTAAAGGGCAGGGGTGACGAGCGGCGAAAACCCCGCCCATGTCTCCCGAACTGAGCTACAGCAACCATAGGCCGCTGCTTAGCTCGTTGAGGAGCCTTTCTTCGTCAGATGGCACAGCCCGACCTTCACGGTCAATTAAGCTACCTTAGGCTCCGTCCCCACGGGCATCTTCGGATGCCCATCAAACCGTCCGTTACAATTTTAATTTGAAAACTTCGTATTTTCCAGCAGTCAATAAGCAGTCACATTTTTTGTCTTTCACCGCGAAATACTTCAAATTTTGTAACGATGGCACTTTGAAGTTTTGCGCGCGTCATTAATTCGCCGTAAACAGGTTGAGTTAATGGTTGTTGTTGACAACTGCCAAAGATTGATAGACATCAAGAGGAGTTGGCTAGTGACCTGCACCACAATCGGTGGGATATTTGAAGATGAGGTCCGCTATCGACTCTGGCTGAGTTTGGGTTTTGTTTTTGTTCGTTTCAGCCTGTCGCTGGATGCTGCGAAAACAACAGGAGTGCCAAATCACCTGCCAACGAGACCGGGCGGAGTGTTTGCAAGTAGATGCGAAAATTGGCGAAGAATAACATCCGCCAGATCCGTCGGTGGGATTCTGAATTTTGGGCTTCGAAAAGCTACTGAGGTCGGAATTTGTAATCGCCCAATAACGACAACTGAGCCGCTAGTTCATCGAGACTGTTGACAGGGATTATTTGCTAGTTGACTTGCCGGAGCCGTATTTTTATCTCCGCAAGTGAGGAAAATTAATTTGAGCCGATGTTGGCTTGGGAATTATGTAAAGCCGATCCGCGCCGACTTAACCACGGTAGGGGAGTCATCGACAGAATATTTGTGCTAGTGCTTCCCTTCTCTTCTCGGCCCAATAGAGGAGCGGGATACGCACGATGTTCTGACCTATCAGTGGCTATTATAGCACTTCCATCCACGATTTATGATGTCTGATGCGGTTGTGAGGTTTTGCAGATGAGTTGAATTGGTGATATTACTTTGCCTTAACCCCTAGTGGGGCATAGCGCGTCAACTACTCCTGCGCGCCATCGTACTTTGTTCTGGGCAATGGGGCACAACTCCCTAAAAGACTTACCCAGCGCCCTATACTCCTTTGCCACAGATCGATGCCATGTAATTTTAGGACCCGCTCTTGGTCGGCCTTGGTTGGAAATGGGGTTCCATTTCATGGCAAGCAAAGCAATGCGGTTATCACTCTTCCGCAATGTGTGACCTATCCACTGCGATTTTCGCCTGCGAATCAATTCGTCGATTGGCATCTAACCCGTACGCCGACTTAGCTCTTCATTTGAAATTGTTTCGGAACCGAAAAATCTTAGAATTCGACGAAGACATGAGTTGACGAAAACTTGCAGCTTTCTCGTAACTTTTACGGAAAATTTCCATGTACTGCTCCCATACAAAAGCACAGACAGTATTAGGGAGTGTAACAGGCCCAGGTTGGTTTTGATGCTGATGAAACTGCTTTGCCAGATTTTGAACAGCATGCTGTATGTACGGATACAGTGAAATACATTTAACGCGAAAACGCTTAAGACGAAATATCGGTTAACACGAAGTAATGCACCGGTCCCGAAAAACTACTATGTATTCTCATGCGCATTTTTTCTCTTAACACGAAACGAAAATCGCTTAACACGAAAAGATTTTCCTTCTGGTAATGAAAAAAATACATAAAACACCAGCCGCGCATTCGAGATTTAAGAGGGGTGTGCAATATAAGAGAGGTGGTTTTACCTGTTTCGTAACGGAGCCAAACATGGCCTTAAAGTACCCTCGGAATAGCATGTGACCAGGGCCGTCGAGAGAAAATCCGTGCCCAGGACTCAAATTTTATGGGGCCCCATAATATGATATAAAAATGATGGAAGTTATTGCACGAATTTTTCGTGTTCGAAAGAATTCGGGAGTTTGTCGAGTTACAATTGATTCTCTTCTCGTGTCGGTCTTCCGCCCTTCCCGATTTTTTTTATCTTAAATTTTTCTAGTATCCGGGCCCCACAAAAAAACACGGGCCCGGGGCGATTCGCCCCTTCCGAACCCCCCTCTCGACGGCCCTGCATGTGACATGAGTCCATTTTGTTTATCTAAGCTCCATTCACCGTCCACCCCTACAAACGCTCCATAAAACCATCTCATCTCTCATCAGTTGGCATTGGAATTCGTTTTTTCCTTTAACACGAAATTCTTTTAACACGAAAAAATATTTTAGTCCCCTCAGTTTCGTGTTAAACGATTTTCACTCTATATGAATTTAGCCTTGTTGATACGACGAGCGATGTCTTGCTCCATACCACTATTTTCGGCAACAGTTCTACCGAAGTAGACGAAGACCTTTTCCACAGGCTGCCCATTAATATTGATGGCAATGGGTGTAGGATTTCTTTTTTGCAATAACGGGCTAAGAACCTTGGTCTTGTTGGTATTAATCTTCAGCCAAACCTTGCTTGCCTCCCTATCAAGATCTAATGTCAATGGACAGATCCATGATTTTGTGGGAGAGTAAGCATAATGTCGTCAGCGTAGTCAAGATGTTGTAGATAAAATGTTAAAGTCCATGGAATAGGATAGGGTTGCACAATGAGGAATAAGATCGGTGAGAGGATGCACCTCCGCCGAACCCGCCTGAAAATCAACAACAACAAAGTACCCCTACACCTTACCTCTATGAATAACGCAACCTTTTCCGCCGTCATGGGTTGCCTTAATAATAGTCACAAGCTTCCCAGGGATGCCTCTCCTGCGCAAGGCCGCCCATATAGAATCCCCGCTCACACTATCAAAAGCCTTCCCGAAATCGATGAAAAGCGAGTGATGGGAAGAATTGTACTCAGCGCATTGCTCGATGATGATTCACAAGGTGTTAATGTGATCGACACTGGAGAATCTGGATATGATAGAAAGCCGGCCTGCACTTCATCAATTGTGCTTTCTAAGTAAGCCTTTGGTCTTTCCAGGACGATTTTAGCTATTATCTGGGCAACGGCAGGAAGCACGCAAATGCCTCTCCCGTTATTACAGTATGTGAGGCTACCCTTTTTCGGAAGTTTTATGATCAAACCTTCCTTCAACTCAGTGCGAAAGGTCTCTGTATTCCACGCTTTGTCGACAGGTGGGCGCAGTAGCTCGGCAGTTACGCTTGGCGCTTCCTCGTTTTAGTGTAATCAGTTAGCTGAATTATCTATATGAGGGGGAGCTTCACCAGAGCTTCCACGGTCAAGACCGTGGCGAAGTGTTCTTTCCACCGCCTCATTTGATCTTCCTTCATGATAAGTAGCTTTCCATCACTATCCTTCACGGTATGTTGACAGGAGTTACGACCACCTGCAAACTCCTTGATGACACCGTTTACGGCGTTTAGGTTGCAGTGATTGCAACTGCTTTCGAAACTGGTTACATATCAAACTAGTTTGCAGCTCGAGTTTCAAACAGGTTGTGTCATGTGCGGAGGCCCTAAGCCACATGGGAATAGTTGACGCGCTATGCCCCACTAGGGGTTAGGATACATAGTAAAGTATATATGGTACCTGCATACAAAAAGGATACATGGCATCGACTGACAAATGTGCCTTTCCAAATGGTAGATCAATTCTTTAAACTATGTATGTATGTATCACTGTTTACTACTGCAGTGTATAATTAACTGCAGCAATTGACGTACTATATATGTTTCAATATAATGATAATATTATTGTCACGCAATGACCAGCGCAAAAGATTTGATATTAATTATTCAGTTAATACTGGCGGCATGCAAGAAGCTATTTAGACCATTGTCCTATCGTATTGCAATCAAAGGCACTTGTATCTATAAATCGTAACATACTCGTATATATTTGGATATATGAGTTTTTATTAGTGTCACCACACACTGTCGAACTCGATCTCGGTCTCGAACATGGTACAAGTGAACCGGTTTTCATCACGTTTATGTGAAGTGTGTGTGTGTCTTCAACTATTCAGAGGACATTTGTACCAGGTTCGTGCTCGAGTTCGAGTTCGACAGTGTATGGTGACACTTAGAAAGACAACAAGCCGCTTGTTGTTTGTGTAATGCGTGTTTGTTACCATACCCTACCCTATCGTCGATAGACACTCCAAAGAACGCGCCTAATGTTGAGACTATGCAACTCAAAATGTCCTAGCGAGATAGATTCGCGTGGTGCTGATGTAAAATCAACTGAAGCAGAGACATGGTATACTTCACGCGATGTTAATGATGATACTGTGTTATAAACCGTAACATATAAATGCATTTTAAAGGATATTAGTCGTATGACATGTATGTATAGTACATACATGTATTAGTCCAGAAAATGAATGCTCATTTGGGGGCTCTAGACAGAAATGCCGGTACCACAAAAATGAACTATGCGGTTTTGTTTGGACTAGTTAGGAGGTAAACATACTAAAAGTCTCCTACGAGGTGTGGAAAAGGAAGGGGAGGACAAAGAAGGTGCCATTTTTCGGTTTTTCATAAATATGTCGAAAACCCTTCGAGCGCTAAATTATCTATAATAGTTTTTAAGAATAAAGTGGAGTGGGTCATTGCGAGTCTAAGTCAAAAATAACTGAAACTCACTCTCCACTACCACACAAAAATTATCAGCTTAAAGTCAATTCATCCTCCTGTCACTTGGTTTCGTCCACACCATGGATTCACTCTTCAGGAGCTGCCTTAATCCATGGGGGAAGCAGCTCCACCAAGCCAGGGGTTTGCATTCCGACCTAAATCGGATTACGTCCCTGGTGTAATGCTAACACCTTATATAGTGTACATTACACGACACGAGTGCGAATTTTCATCCAATGAAAAGTCACTGTGTTTATTCACGCATAAGCGCATTTTAATGTTTTTAAGAATAAATAGGAGGATGAATTGGTTTTAAGGTGATAATTTTTGTGTGGTAGTGGAGAGTGAGTTTGAGTCATTTTTGACTTAGACTCGCAATGACCCACTCCACTTTAAATGTACAGAACACTTTTCCGTGCAATATATACTTTAGAAGCAGCGGCGGGTCCAGAGGGGGCCATGGGGGCCCGGCCCCCTCCAAAATGATTGGTAGTGGAATATTCGAGTAATTACTTGAAAATTATTATCAAAAATAGCAGCGAATACAAAAGATACCAGACATTGCGTTACGCGTTCCTCCTCGATTTTCCTTAATGTGGTGCATCTGATCGTAGACTTGATGCTCCCACCCTTTTTCTGACACTGACTCTGTTTCGAATACACTGCTTTAAGCCCTGAAAGCATCGGGGTGTAAGGTGTGTGTGTGTGTACTCTGGCGGATGACATTGCTGTTGACACAACTGGTAATTATCCTGGTGTCCTTAGCGAAGTATTGCAGAGTGCTCTCTTACAAGAAAGCTTAATCCGAACAGAACATAGCTTAATCTCTTCACAAGTATAGGATACTTTAAGTCAAGCATACTTTTCTTTAATGGAACGAGCCTAGTTTTAGTTGATAAGACAAAGTTCTATGGAGATGTTGTAACGGACGGTTTGGTGGGCATCCGAAGATGCCCGTGGGGGCGGTGCCTTAGGTAGCATAACGACCGTGAAGGTCGGGCCGTGCCATCTGGCGAAGAAAAAGGTCCCTCAACAAACTAAGCAGCGGCCTATGCTTGCTGTAGCTCAGTTCGGGAGATGTGGGCGGGGTCTTCGCCGCTCGTTGCCCCTGTCCTTTACGTATTAATAAAAATGCATAGGCCTGGGCAAGACAACACAAACAGGGGAGGTAAAAATGGGGAATAAAACAAATAGTCGGTAAGGATGGAATGGTTGGCGGACGGATCAGACGCCCATGCGGTCGCACCTGGGTCCGGGAGTAATGGGTCTCTGGTTTCGTACCACCAACAAATTACTACTCATCAGGTGCTGCTTCGATCTGCCGGTGGGAGCAGCACTACCAGACCATAATGTGGTTCATTACAGGTGTTTCATTACACTGTTTTACTTGAATGTGAGATAGTTGTATATTACACTGCTCCGAGTACAGAGGCCAGGGCCCGACGTCGGGCTGTCGCGCCACGATGATGATGATGAGTACAGAGGCTCAACGTAGCTTGCTGAGTAAGGTTCAAAAATTCGCCTACCTTGCCTTTGTGGCGCACTAAGGAATACTCCTTCTTCTGCCTTCATCATTATGTTTAGCCTGTGCCTTTTGACATTGACGGAGTTAGAATTTTCTTTGATAAGCTCAACCTAAACCTCTCCTTTGGTCTCTGTGAATACTGTTGAGCTTTTCATACGATTACGGAAGCCCGATTCCAGACGGCAAAGGTCCGACGTCGGGCTGCAGCACCACAATGATGATGATTAAAGTGATAAGCAGGACCAATCCTAGATGGGTAAATGGTAAAATACTCCTTTCTATAAAGCCGTTGTGACTCAGATTGGATTCTAGCTGCACCGCTAAGCTATTGTCACTGAAAAGGCTACACATTAGAGCAGCTGTGGGAGTTAACACTAAGAATTGCATAATTGTCAGCAGCAAGCAGCTGTGACGAGGAAAAAGTGGAGTGAATTCATTATCTTCTCTGCACCTGTCCTGTTCTGACATAAAGGAAGAGGACATTTCTTGGATCCCATTTCTTCACTGAACTTGATGACTTAGCTACTGTTGATTGTAGGAAAGGCCATCGTTTTACTGGGAGTTCTTTCTGGTTCAATGATTAGGATTGTCTAGAGTGATAAGTCCCTGGTGGCACCAAAACGAACTCTATTTTGCAGTCCATGTGTGCTGTGACAAGCACAGCAGCCTTGTACCTAACCTAACCTTTGCACGAGGTTTTGTAAGTTTATCATTGCATGCTACCGTTAAACATCCGCGCTTTTAATACACACATGCCTTTTGAAGACCGAAAGTTTAGTAAGTCGAGCCCCCTCCAAACTGAATTTCTAGATCCGCCACTGTTTAAAATGTACTGTGAGATATTGGCATTTTTTTGCCCGGTAGGCTAAATTTAAGCTAATGGTTTTTCTCCATTTACTATCTAACTCCCAGTCGTACAGAATAGTCCATTAGATTCCGGACAAGACTTTTCGTAGAAAGAGTACTTTTTTCGACATTTCATAATATGCATCACCAAAACGGGCAATTTTCGTATTTTCAACGTTCGAAGAGCTTTTTCCAGAAAAGCATACACGTATGGAAAAGCTTTATATGTATAAAAGATTTTAGGAAATTTAATACTCTTGTAAAAGGTAGTACCTTTGAGTATATAACACTGGAGTGGCCCATAAGCAAAACATATGGGACGAGAGAAGAGCGCGTTTAATTTTTCAAGGGAGAAGAAAAAACGGGACTATTAATGACAACCACCAATAGGAAGCGGATATTTGACAGCTTTATATACAGCGGGGAATCAGAAACCAAAACAAACATTTTAATATCGGTTTTCTGACAGAAAACTCACAAAAACAAGTAACGCGCACATCATATCTAAATATTTAATGTTTTACCTAGAAAATGACACCCTCGTCTTAGGGACACGCTGGTTGTTTTTGCAGCCACCGACGAGGCATTTCAATTGACCACAACTCACTACCGCACCAATTTGTCCTACCGGAAATTTCACTAGTGTATTCTCTACATAATCGCAGCTCTTTACACACAAAAACCGGCTCCAAATTAATTAAAAATTAATTTCGCAAATTAAACTGTATTCACTATTTTAACGAAGTGCTTGACAGTGTTGTGCACAACTGGAGAATGACAATCTTAAAACCGTTAACTTTACTCTTCCAGCTCTCGTCTTTTTCAAGAAGAAGATTGTCCCATTTTCAAGCTGTCAATTTGTATGGTTTGACAGGCATATACCCGCTCCTGTTGTTAGTTATATACTCAAAGGGTAGTACAGCGAAACCTCTCTCCAACGGACAGCCACGCTGCCAACAAAATTGTCCGCTATGGAGAAGTGGACGAAAACATTGGTTCTAAAATGTATACACTACTCAGAAAAAAAGTAGAAGTATGAAAGCACTACATATTCTTCCTACTGAAGAGAGCAGGAAAGTCAAAATTGCAGTTTTTATCATACAATAAATTTCATACTCATTTTGTTGCGAATTTTATTATCTGCAGCTTTTTCTTTGAAAAGTTTTTTCTCTAATAAATGATAAAAAAGATAAAAGGAATAAAGTTCGAAAAAACGCAAAAACAATGAGTTTTTTAATTACTTAAATTAAAAAAGATACAAAATAATCGTGTATACCAATCTTCTAGAAAGTTTAGTGCACTTTAATTTTGCCATAAAACTTTTTTTTCCTACGATGAACAACTTCTGAGATATGTGCGAAAAACTGAAAAATGACACCTTCTTTGTCCTCGTAGCTCCGGGGACTTTTAGTATTATTTCCTTCCATCTAGTCCAAACAAAACCCCATAGTTCATTTTTGTGGTACCGATATTTCAATCCAGAAAATCTTATTGCCTGTGGTAGTATTGGATAGGTTCTTAATTAATGTGAAACTAGCGGATGTACTCATGCAGGGCGAAGCATTCACCCCATTCATGCAGCAGGACTACCAAGACGAGGTCGTTTAATGATGTAACCTTTAGCTACATGGACCGTAAAACCAATCAAGGAAATATATCGGATATTATGAATACTCTTAGTTTATTAGTAGAGCAAAGAGCCAGCACCGTGTTGTTTCGGTATTTTGAGGATATCTGTTCTTATAATATTTGATTATCTCAGGACTCAAGTCCTTGCATCACGTTCGCCCTTTATAAAATTTGACGTAACAAAATTCTATTTTGGGATCTATCTCTTGTTGGGGGACAAAAGTGGGTGAGAGAACACAAATTTAATATTGTATTCTGATTCATTTAGAATTTAGGACGTCTGGTGTCTAGAATACTAAGGGAGCTTGTTGCAATGAAAATATGTACATGTTTTTATTTAATACGACTACGCTAGATACAGAGATATTTCTTGATTTAGTTTATTAACAGTGGTCAAGTCAATGAATGGATTAATTTACAGAATTATCTTCTCTATCTCCTTAAAATATCCGGAGATTTGTTAACGCAATTAAGATCCTTTGAATCCGTTATTTAGACCAATTAATGAGAGTTTGTTAGGCAGTTTACCTTGTAATGATAAAGTCAACTGAATTCGATTATCTACTTGTAATATAAATCTTCAAATGAATTAAAGGACATCAATAAGGTCTTTTGTACAATTTCGGTAATATAAATCTCCAGGCGAATTAAAGAACATCAATAAGGTTAATTTAACCATTAGCTTCAGACTTCAGTAGAAATATTTGCGACGATTTTAAGACAAATAGTCGTTCTGAAATTGCCCAAGGGATATGGAAATAAAGATATTTTAACTTTGATATCTTTTCACGGATGTTTTTGAAAAGGGTTTATGTCGGATAAATGAGAGTGCAGAAGGAAATGTTTCCATTCTGAATATTTTACCAAAAAAAAAAAAAAACTCCCCGTGGGCGATTTTATGTCTATACATATGGAAGGTTTTGTGGCAACTATGGTGGTTTGTAAATGGCTCCCCCTTGCAAGTTGATTAGTCTCTTTAACATTGCCGTAAACGATGAGCTGATAAAGTGGTAACATATTGAATTTTTGACTGAAAATATCTCAACTAGTAAATGCGAAATTTTACTAAATTAGAGCTGAGCTAGCGCAGCCCACATAAGAGACTGTTTTGATTTACAATAGTAATGGGTAGCCACGTGCATAACTTTGATTTGCGAAAAACGCGACTTCCGAGTGCACTAAATACAACAAGTATTTTTTGACGGCAAAAATTAAAATAAGTTTTGACCGTCTTTTTTGTTAATTGCCTTGGTCTCTTCAGGGGCATGCTTGCGTCAACAGCTCTTGCAGTATTTCTATTCCTTGTTGACGTTGTTTTTCGGAAGCGCATTTGCTAGCATGCAGCTCCTATTCGGGCCGTCTTTATACTGACAAGCTTGGAGCACTGTGATAGTTCTATTAATACCCACAGACGGTTTTTGATCGTGCCGAGATTTGAACTCCGAGCTCTTTATATATGTAGTATAGTATCCAACGAGCGCGACAGTCTTAAGTCTTAAGCGTAGCGTAACTTAAAAAAAAGAGAATACAATTCAACTTTTACATACAAACTTTTAGTTTAAACAACGCTACAAAGCGTTAAATTTGAAAAAAAAAATCGATTTTCAAATCAGTTTTTAGGGGTTTGTATTAAAAACAAAACCCTTATGAAATCGGTCAAATGTTTGTCCGTCTGTCCGTCTGTCCATGAAATACCTCACGAACGGCTGAAGCTACATACATGAAATTTTGTGGGAGTATGTAGAATTATTATAATTCGCCGGAGAAAGCGATTCGTTGTAATAGGCTGACTTTAAGGGGATGTCCCCATAGAGGGGAAATGAAGGTCAAATTTTTTTTTTCATCTGGTATAGGCAAGTGGGGTATCATGAGAAAGGTAACACCGAGTACATTTCATTTCCGGTATTTCCATCAAATTTGAAAAAAGGGGAAAAGAGATAGAGGGGAAAATATGTGATCCGAGTTTGTCCCCCCCCCCTTGCATTTCGATACCGTTAAACTTAGAAATATGAAAATTTGCAGAAAGGCGGCATTTTACTAGTATAGAAAACCGAAAATCGTAGAATTTTGATATCTCAACAAAAAAGGTTAATAGTAGTACATTTCTATAGTTGCAGTTAGCATACCCCTGCACGCCTTAAGCACAGCCGAGGTCAAAAATATTGATGGGCAATGATAACCAACATCATCGGCAATATTATCTTTAAGTTTCATTACAATCACATAATATTTAATAATAGTACATTCATTTAAAGTTAGGCATTTCGACACTATCCACACAAAAATTACACCTACCGGCCTCATATGTAGGTGTGAGTACTACTTTCATGTTGTTTTTCGTAGTGCGAATTGCAGTTATTTAATTAATCATTTTTGAAAGGGTAAAGATTAGTTGGGGGCGCTGCGTCGTAATTGGCAAACTTTACCGAGTGGAAGGGGGGAGGGGTCCACATAGAGGTGAAACTAAGCTCAAATTTTTTTTTATCGACTGGTATAGGCAAGTGAGGTGTCGTGAGAAAGGTAATGTTGAGTGCATTCCATTTTTTCGCATTTTCTTGAAATTTGTAGAAAGGGGAATAGTGGGGGAGGAAAAAATATTAGTTCGTAATTTGCCCCCCCCCCTGGCATCTCGAGACTGTTAGAATTATGAAAACTTACAGGAAGGTGGGTTCCGAATAGCATATAAAATGGAAAATAATGGAATCTGTATATCTTCTCAGAATAGGTAAGTAATAGTTTATTTCTGTAGTTACAGTTAGCACACCTCTGCATGCCTTAAACACGTTCGAGGTCAAAAGTACTGATGGCCACCGATAACCAACACCTTTGGCAATAATATGTTCTAAGTTTCGTTACAATCACGTCATATGAATGGGCATGTAAAATGTAAGTGGGTAAGACATTTTAATTATGTTTTTTTTTTGTCCATCTGAGTGGTATCAAGAAGAGCAACGAGCCGATATTTATATACCAAAATAAGCGCTTGCTACAAAACCCTCGGATTGCGGGCGTAGCCCTCTATATTCCGGTTTCATTTTATTTGCAAATGAGTCGATAACGATGCATACCTGCGCAAAATATCGAAAGAGCGATTTTATAGTTCATTCGATTCCCTACAATTTAAAGAAAAAACGATTCCAAAGCGTTTATACACTAGGCTTGTGCAGACTTATGTTAAGTAGATGGGCTGGTGTGACAATCATAGCTCACATAGACCTCTAATAGGTCCTTTTCTGATAGTTAGAACCAGACCCAACAAAAAAACGCTGGAGTTTTCCAACATCTGCGTCTTCTAGCTCCTCTAAGTCAGCGAAGAAATAGGATCCGAGTAACTACCTGCCAAAGCAGGACATTGGCAGAGAAGGTGAAAGCTACATTCAACTTCGTTCACATCCCCACAGCTTCTGCAAAAGGGAAGGCCAATTCTCCTGGCATGCTCCCTAATGAGACTATTCCCAGTGATTACACTCACCACCGAGCCAATATGCCTTCTATTTAGCGACAGTAGATTTTCAGATCGGGTGATGTCCAGCGTCCAGGATCGGTGAGAGGATGCACCCCTGCCGAGCTCCACTGCGAATCTCAAAGCCCCCGACACCTTACCTTTATGCAGACCGCAACATTTCACCCCGTCATAGGTTGCCCTAATAATAGCCATAAGTTTCTCATGGATGACTCTCCTGCGTAAGGTAAGGTTCATACTATCGGAAGCCTTCTCGAAATCGAAATCGCAAGTGAAGCGGGGAATCGTACTCAGTGCATTGCTCGTTGATGATTCGCAAGGTGCTAATGTGATCACTACAGGGAAATCCTGTTCGAAAGCCAGCCTGCTCTTCATCAATTGTGCTTTTTAAGAGACCTTTAGTCATTGCAGGACGATTGTAGCTGTTATTTAGGCAATGTCAAGGAGCACACAAATGCCTCTTCAATTATTACAATCTGTAAGGCTACCCTCCCTCTGAAGTTTGATGATCAATCCTTCCTTCCACTTAGTGGGAAAGGTGTTTGTATTCTACGCTTTATCAACAAGTAAGTGCAGCAAGTTGGTAGTTACGCTTGGCGCTGCTTGGTAAAGTTCGGCAGGGATACCGTCGAGTTCGGCGGCCTTTCCTCGTTTTAGTGCAAGCATTGTAGCGACTATTTCCTCTTTAGTCGGGGCAGCACATTTAGATGGTTAACTAAATTAACTATTTGAGGGGTAACTTCACCGGAGGTTACATGGTCAAGACCACGGCGGAGTGTTGCTTCTACTGCCTCATTTGATCTTCCTCCAAGAAAAGTATCTTTCTATTACTATCCTTCACCGGATGTTGGCAGGAGTTATGACCACCTGTAAACTTCTTTTTGACATCGTATGCAGCGTTTAAGTTGTTACTTCTTGCGGCATTTTCTGCTGGGCTAGAAGAGAATTCGCATAAATTCTCTGATCGCGTCGGACACTACGCTGAACTTCTAGAGCTTTCTTACGGTAAAGGAGTTCGATGCTGCTTCGATTGTCGCCTGATGCTGCAGTCGAACGAGCCGTCAGCTCTATTCTTCCAACAATCCACTGCCATGAAGCGTCGGACATGCAGGGCTTATTCCGGCAATACGGTTTTGTGCCAAGGATGGTATCTGCGCTGTCGATATACGCATTTTTTATGACATCCAAGTTTTCATTTGTGCCATTATCTAGGTGACTAGTTATCTCAACTGGTTTTTCGCAAGATGGTCGTTATATTGTTGTAAGGCCACCGGATTTTTTAGTTGAGCGAGGTTGAATTTGCGGTGCCTGGACCTCCCGTCGCTAGAAAGGCGCACGGCTGCAATACGCAATCAAACATTAGCGATCATAAGATAATGCTTTCTTTCAGTCCCAATATCAGCGCCCTTCTTATTTCGCACGTCGAGGAGGCAATTCTAGAATTTTTTACTAATGGCAAACTAGTCGATCTAATTTTGTGTTCTGCGTCGATTAGCAGAAGATCAACTGATTTTGTGGTGGTTCTTATGCTCAAACATAGTACCACCGATGAAGAGACTGTGAAAGTTGCAGAACTCTACAAATCTTTCACCGTTGTCGTAACGGTCCCCAAGACCGTGTCTACCGTCTCCCCATTACATGTCTGAGCCCATAGTTATCAGCGCCACTTTTGCTTCCCAATTTTTCATAGCCATTAGAATGTCACGATTAGGTGTTCCACTCTGGATGGCGTTTAGTTGTTCGTAGAAGGAATCTTTCGTCAAGACATTGTACGGTTTAGTTGGAGGATAACATTGTATTATGATGAATCTCCTTAGTCCGGTGACGATAATTCTGTCGGAGACCTGATGCCAGGATAAGATACGGTTTCGTGCTGCTATGGTTAAGAGGAGACCCACACTTGACTCATGACCACGACCGATAGCTCTACCGGAGAACAACATTACAGTGCTACCCGTTGGAGAGATAAATTCGCCACTGTTCCACCATCTTATCTCACTAGCCCCTAAGATGTTTAATTTATACCGAAGAAATTCACTCTCTAATGGAAGAAATTGTGCGTTCCGGGAACCTTCTGACCCATTGTTCAGGAGAATACGCACATTCCAGAAACCAGTCTTTGTCATACCATACCATATCATAAATTTAGGGTATCAGAAAAGTTACTTACGAGTTCCATTAGCAGGCTCCGGTATCACCCACACAGGTGTTCCTCGTTCCATATCCGTTTCTATTTCAAAAGTTCAATTTACTCCATTTCCGTGAACATCCTTCCGACGACATTAATTTTTATTTGCCACGTCACTCTTTTATAGGAGTATATAATATCGACACTTCGGGAACAAACACCCATCACTATTAATTTAATCATTCATCACTCACTCCAGCACTTATCATCATTCATTAAACGCAAGGATTTCCGAATCGATTACAGCTTGCGGGGTGTATTATGTACGTTTTCGTGTTATCCACCAACCGCAGCCCTGACAGGCAAATCGTCCTTGCAAAACACACAAATTGCAGAAGGGATATTCCGAGAATACGATACGATTACGCGAATCCTCTGTTGCTTGCTACGGCCATTGAGTAGTCCTTGTATTGCAACACAACTTCAAGGTATCCGATTAATTTTTCACCGTCGTTAAATAACCGAAAACATTAGGAACTCTGTAACAAATCACAAACTAGTACGACGAAGACTGCAGTGTTATTATATAGCGAAAACTAGGGTTAATTTTTGATCCTTTAAATTATCGTTCCGTATGAGAATCTACATCGATGTGACCGTGAAAGGATTTGCCGGCTGAATACCGTCGTGTATCTATTTGTTGGCTACTTTTATATCGGAAAGTACTCAAACCTCCGGTAGATTGCTGTGGACGACGAGCAGAAATCAAATAGTTACCATGTGAGATGTGTGGTCAGGACAATACAACGGCCAACGCCGATTTTCTACATACTCGTATACGTAGATTATGCATAAAAGCAGTTGAAGGAGACCGGGGCAGTTGACTCTACTTCTATCTAGGTGATGTCTGACGTGTGCTATGAATATCGATTGGATGTAGCGAGTAATAGAATTATTCCAGCTCCTTTTAAGCGACAAAGAAGAGATGTCTTACAAGGTAGTTCCGAATATACTTGAGCAGTTGTAATACCAGGAATTGAACCTTTGGCTTTTGATGCGATGCAATTTCATTTGAAGTAAGTGTAATGTGCATTAGTTAGACTAAAAGGCAGGTACTTGTACATGTACCCATATTGACCGTGTAAGGAGAAGTCTAGGAAATACAGAATAAATTTAATTAACGCTATCCTGGAAATTCTAGAAGTACACATAATACTTTGTTTAACCCCTAGAGGGGCATAGTGCATCAACTACTAATGCGCGCCACCGTACTCGTTTCGCACGAATTACCCAGAAACTCACAATATGTGACCTATTGCCATTTTTGCCTGCGTAGCGGTTCGCCGATTGACATCTGACCAGTACGCCGATTTAGCTCTTTATTTGATATTGTCTGAAGCCGGAAAATTCTTAAAATTTGACGAAGACATGAGTTAGCGAAAATTTGCAGCTTACTGATAACCTTTATGGAGACTTTTCATGTGATGCTCCTATACAATGGCACAGACAGTACCAGGGAGCGAAACAAGCCCATCATGGTCTTAATAGCTGCGTAGTTTTTTGTACAGAGCAGAGTAGAGCAGGTTAAGCGGCGAAAAAACCGATCAAGAGCAAATTAGGGTAACGAACACAAAAACGGGGGATGTCTTTGCTAGGAGTGTTCCTTGGTTTAGTTAGAGTTCAAATGACAACTCAAATTTCAAGAGAATACTTGTTCAAATGGAGGAAAGTATCAAGTGCCCTGATCCTCCAAGTCGCTTCTCATTAAATTCAACTAATCGAACGTCTATACTTTCTTACACCTTCAAACAAAACATCTTATGGCCCCCACTTCCCCTAGATAAAGGAACAACGATTTAATGTGTTCCAAGGATATGACATGTTTTACATACGAGTACATAAATACATACATATATATGAAATTATCTGTTTGGATTTTCATATATGAGTCCACCGGCCGGCCGGTCATTCAGCGGCGGATAGATTTATTGATGGTTGGGCATATTGGCGGGTAATTAGATGAATAGGAAAAGATAAGTGCAACCCCTGACGCATACGTAGACACGTTTTGGAGTCAAACAATAAACTTAATGGCCATCAGGATAATGGTTGGGGACTCACCAGAAATACACGTTTCGATTATGGCATTTTTTTTATGGAAGCAGTTAATATGTAGACATATTTGCAGGAGTAGGTCACTATATTGCTTTTTTATGGGAATGGGGTTACATTGTAGGTGCAGGTAGTACATATCTGTTACGACAGTCAATGATGTACTCTACAGATTTGTGACGGTACTATGTACTGCTTTAATAATTTATTAAAGCTATACAGCAGGTCATGAGGAGTGATTTTTTTCATTGGAATTGGAGATACATAGGAGCACATGCCAATTTTTTATAGTAGAAGGTTAATAGAGAAGTCAATACTAGGAAGGTTTTATCAATGTTTTGATTTCTATACTTACGAAGTGTTCTCCATTGGTTAAAATCAATAATAAATGAAGCCGAGTACGAAGTGGTTTTGTAGTGTGTTTCAAGGTAGAAAACCTTGCTTGGCAATCAACGGAGCTCTTCGGTCGACTCATCTACGGTGCTAGATATATCGTTTGGTCTGGTTTCTATGGACATTCTAGGAGAGGGCAAATTACAGCAAAAATTGAGATAGGTATGCGCGGACCATTCGCTGGATCAGTTTAAGTACCGGGCACTCTCTAATTCTGAAAAAATTCAAATATCCTGAAGTCGGTAGACTACACTCTCCCGACGTATTCTTTCGGGGAGAAGCTATGCAAGCCTGATTCCACACCGTAGTGAATGGGAGTTAGGGGTTCCGCCAGCACAACTAACCACTTTGAGGATACATACGGACGGCTCTAATAAAAAATGAGCGCGGAATTGGTAGATAAAACACAAAATGTTTATTTTTCATCCAAGCTTACTTTATCGCCTTCAAAGTAAGCCCCTTCTGAAATGATACACTTATGCCAACGAGTAACCCAATCATCGAAACGTTTTTCTAACGCATTTTTTGGAATCAACTTCAGTTCTGTATTATATGAAATAAAATGTTATATGAATTAAATAATACTTGAATTAGAATACAGCTTTAATAGCTGTCATTGAACTAACTATGTACTTGTAATTGCATACACACTGAACTGTACCAAAAAAGAATAATAAACCAGTTACTAACTAGACGTGACTCTTAATACATGGCGCAGCCGTCGAGAAACCAATTCCGAAAAAGCAATAAGTAAATATTGTAGAAAAATTGTAAAAGTGAAAGATTATAAATAAATATAAATCATAAAGTGTAAGCGGTGAATAAAAAGTTAAAAAATAATGATACAGTGCAGCGATTGCAACGAAAAATAAAGATTATAAAAAACGTGCACATGGGAATAGCGAAGGAGAAGAAAAAAACAGAAGTAAAAAGACCGCGCGGAAGACCTCCGAAAAACATCAAATTTGTGTATATACCTATATATAAAAATATGGAATTTGTGAAGAGAATCGAGGAACTAAATCTCCAATAGGGGAATCTGGAGGAAAATTGGAGAAGTTTTTGGAGAAATTTCCAAATTTTTGCCACGGCAATTGAGTTGGCGAAAAAAGCGGAAGATGTGCAAGTGGCAATTTTCCTAAATGCAGCCGGAAAAGATGCAACAGAAAAATTCTACACTGTGATTAATATTACAGAAAGTGATAGAACAAAGTATAAGAAAGTTACCGAATCGTTTGAAAATTTTTGCCGAGGTAGGGCAAACGAAGTGTATGAAAGCTTTTTGTTTCATTCGCGGGTTCAAAAACATGGAGAACCATTTGACATCTTCCTAATGGACATCAAGCAAATAGCGCAAAAGTGCAATTTTCACGATAAGGAACGAATGCTGAGAGATCGAATTGTTATCGGAGTCAAGACAAGGGGCTACAGAAAAAATTGTTGGAAATGGAGCACCTGGATCTGAGCAAAGCGATTGAGATAGCGAGAGTGGCAGAGGTTACGGCGAAGCAGGTCATTGAAATGAGGAAGTCGACAATAACAAATACTGTGGACAACATACAAAATAACAATAAGATAAGTAGTTACAGTAATCAGAAAAACCAAAACCAAATAGGCAAAACAAATTCAAATTTTTCTAGGTACTCAAAAAATCAAAAGAAAGAGCAACAACATCTAGGCAAAGTGGACTGCAAAAGGTGCGGACGCAGTCATGCGGCAAGACAGTGTCCAGCATTTGGAAAAACGTGTCGAAAATGCAACAAATTGAATCATTTCGCGATCGCGTGTAGGAGCAATAAAGTGAACGAAATTGTGGAAAATTCGGATGGTGAGAATAATGACTATTTTGTTATTGATGCAATCGAAAATGATAGAATCAAAGCTGAAAGTAGAAAATCGTGGTATGAAAACGTAAAAATTGAATCAAGAATTATCAAATTTAAATTAGACACCGGGGCCCAAGTAAATATTATTCCATCTTCCTTTATCAATAACCTCAAGGAAATAGAAATTTTAAATGAAGATAGTAAACTAGAAGCATACAACGGTTCTAGGATTGATACAGTAGGATTGTGTAAAGTGCGGTGCATTGTAAGAAATCAAATATCAGTTGAGAGGTTTTGGGTTACGAAAGGTGTGGGCGTACCCATTTTAGGGTTAGATACGTGCATAAGATTAGAGCTTATCAGTAGAGTCAATTCTGTGCAAAAGCAGATATTAGAAAATATAACGGAAAAGTGGCCAACTGTATTTGAGGGATTAGGTTGTTGTAAAGAAAATTTTCATATAGAATTAAAGAAAGACAGTTTGCCTGTAGCCAAACCACCGAGAAGAATACCACAAACGCTTAGGGAGCCATTGAAATTAGAATTAGAAAGGCTGATTAAAACTGATATTGTAGAAAAAGTAGAGAATTCTAGCGAATGGGTTTCAAATATAGTTATAGTGGAAAAACCTAACAAACAAGTAAGAATTTGTCTTGATCCAAACTATCTGAACCTAGCTGTGCAAGAAAATTTCTATGAAATACCTTCATTTGAACAACTTAAAAGTAAATTTGCAAATAAAAGCGTGTTTTCAGTATTCGACATGAGAGAAGGATATTATCAGGTGAAGCTAGATACTGAATCCAAAAGATTGTGTACTTTTAGTACCCCATTCGGTTGCTACGCATTCAAACGACTTCCGTTTGGATTAAAAATTGCACCTGAAGTTTTTCAAAAAATCAATGAAGAAAATTTTGCAGGTATACCGAACCTAATTATTTACATAGATGATATAGCTATAGCAACCGAAACGGAAGAAGAGCATGACAAGATTTTGGAAATGGTAATGAAGAGAGCCACAGAGAAAAATATTAAATTTAACAAGGATAAAATTCAGTTTTAAAAAGGAAGAAATTAAATTTTTAGGGCACAAAATTTCGAAAAATGGCGTGAGGCCAGATGAAAACAGATTAGAAACAATAAACAATTTAACGGCTCCAAAAACTAAGAGGGAACTGCAGGTTTTATTAGGGTTTATAAACTATCTTGGAGACTTTTTGCCAGGATTAGCAGAAATCTCTAGCCCACTTAGAGAACTATTAAAAAAGAATATCTCATTTCAGTGGTTGCAATGTCATGAGGATAGTTTGAACAAAATTAAGCAGCTAATTAATTACGCACCGGCATTAAAACCATTTGACGGTAATGAGAAAATTAGAATTCAAACAGATGCTTCACAGAATAGTTTGGGTGGCTGTTTAGTACAAAATAGTAGGCCAGTGTGTTTTGCTTCATGTAGTTTGAGTGACGCATGCAAGAAGTGGCATTCGTTAATATATGGCAGGAGTATAGAAATACAAACAGATCATAAACCTTTGTTAGGAATGATGGCAAAAGAGTATGGTAAGATTCCATCAGCTAGACTACAGCGCATGAAGTTAAAGTTAGAGAAATACAATTTAAAATTTCAATTTCTACCTGGAAAATTTTTATACATGGCTGATTGCTTATCACGAAATGTGAATAACAAAGAAAGGAAAGAAGATATAATTGAAGGGATTAATGAACTAGTACATTCTATTAATGTTAGTGAGGAAAAGAAGAGAGAGTTACAGAAAGAAACAGGAAAGGACCCCATATTAAAAGCTTTAGCCCAAACTATAAAAAAATGGTTGGCCACAAGAGAAAAAATATGTTTCAGAGACTATAAAATATTTTTGGAAATTCAGAAATGAACTTTATTTATGTGATGACCTAATATTTTTTAGTGATAGAATAGTGATTCCCAAGAGTTTGAGATCTTTTATTTTAGGCACATTACATAGATCCCATTTAGGTATTGAAAAAACAAAGCAAAGGGCGCGTACACTAGTTTATTGGCCTACAATTAATGATGACATAGAAGAGATGATCCAAAAATGAAATATTTGCCAAAAATATCGCAACTCGAATATAAAAGAACCCTTAATTAATTATGAAATTCCGCAGACACCTTTTGAAAAATTAGGAATTGATTTAATGGAAGTAGATGAGAAAAATTATTTGATTATAGCAGATTATCTGTCTAAATATCTGGATATTATTCCGGTAGTGAAGAAAACTACACAGGCAGTTATTAATAAGCTAGAAGTTATTTTTTCGATTCATGGAATACCAAAAGAGTTGGTAGCAGACAATATGCCATTTGCTTCATTTGAGTTTAAGAATTTTGCTAAAGAGTTGGGAATTTTGATTACTACCAGAAGCCCACTGTATGCTCAATCAAACGGGCTAGCCGAAAAATTTGTAAATATTGCAAAGCACTTAGTTCGGAAAAGTAGAGATTCTGGAGGAAGTTTATGGATGGCTTTATTGGAATATCGAAATACTCCAATCAAAGGATCAAATCTATCACCAGTACAAGTGTTAATGGGTCGACAAACTAGGACCCTGGTACCAGGAAAGATAGAACATTATAGAATACAAAATAACTATCAACACATATGTATTTCCAATTATTGAAGCAAATAATAGGCAAAATAAACAAAGATATGATAAAAGTACTAAGGAACGAAAAGATTTTGAAGAAGGTGATAAGGTATGGATAAAGGAGGATAGGTATTGGAAGCCTGGTCTAATTAAACAAAAACATAACGCACCACGATCATATATAGTAGAATTTGAAAACGGTAGTACTGTACGGAGAAACTCTCTTTATATTCGGAAAAGATTTTAAGACACTATGCCTAGATGGATGCTGTGAAATAATTTAAATTAAGATACACAATGTATAACAACAAACAATAGTTCCAAATAGCATTTATTATGAACAATGTACAATCATTTAAAATAAAAATATTAATTGTTATGTAGTCGAGAAAAAGTTTAAAGTCAATTTAAAGTCAAGATAAAATAAATTTGAACACAAAAAAAATGTAATTGTAATGTTTCTCATTTGTATCCGGAAACTGGCGGACATGACATGATTCATAATTCAGAACTCAAATCAGACTTTTTAATACGCCGAGCAATGTCCGGTAGTAGCAAGGATTTTACAAATTTTGCGAGTCTAATTGCCCAAACATATTCGCATATTTTGCTCGCTCACCCCATGGTAATTATTTCAAATTAGGAAAAGGGAGCAACCTATTGTTCTCCTTCATTTGACATCCTACATATGCCAACTCTTCAACAAATATATGGTTCCATCATTATCATAATGGCGTTACAGTCTACAAGGCTCGACGCTTGGCCGCTTGGGAATATATGGTTACACATCTTATATTTTTTTTTATCATCATCATAATGGCGCTACAGCCCGAAGTCTAGTCTTGGCCGCTTGGGAAGATATGGTTACACGTCTTATATATTTTTTATCATTTGTTATAACATTTCAAATTCCTTCACGAAGTCCTGGATCTGTCACTGTTTGAATATTTTCAATCAATCAATCATTTTAAAACATAAATAAAATTGTCAGTAACACTACATATCGTTGATGTGAATATTTAATCACATTGCTAGTAACATAACATATTCATGATATGAAATACGATTGAAAGGCGTTTAAAAATTTGGATAGACATAATCGCGGTAAAATATTCTTTGATTTTTTTTCGGAAGAAAAGATTTGAAACAACATTTAGGGGCGCAGTTGGAATAAATTTACAATTGTCGGAATAAGAATTTTGACTGTTGATTTTCGGTGTTTGTTTTGTTTAATTTGAAGAAATAACGGTACAGATAATATACCGAAACAAAGTGCTCATCAACAATAACAACTATACCCAATATTTTGCCTATTCTTTTACGGACTCTCTTACTGTGAATTTAATAGGCGCGTTTTTTTCAACAGTAGAGTAGGTTAAGACCACACAATTACACAAACAATTTAATCTGCGCTACTCTGGATAGAAGGTTAGTACAAGAATTCTACTCGGTTAAGTAGTCTGCGTTTTGAAAAGCAGACGGCGCAGGTGTCGAAGTTTTCGGGCAGTTTACAGTTTGGGAAGCACATTAAATTCATTCCCTGTCTATAAAATGTTCGGTTTGTGTAGTTATATAGAATAGTAAACACACAAAGTATTTTGCTGTCTAAAGGAAATTTGTCCAATTGTATCTGTACTAAGGATTTAAGTTTCCTCTTGAAATATGAGTTGACGCTTTAATGGTAAACTAAGCCAAGACACAGTCCCAGAAAAGATATGCCCCGTTTCGTATTCACTACACTAAAAAAAAAAACCGAGAGCAGATCGGTTGTTTTTTTTTTGTCGCTTGTACTGCGCTACTCTGCGCTGTGCAAAAACATACAGTAAGTGGAAGTGGGTTCTGGGAAGAACTCAAGGGTACCATCAAGGATGTCGCAGAGAAGGTCGTGGGATATAAAGCCCGGCGAGGGCGAAATGACTGGTTCGACGAAGAATGCAAAAACTCACTTGACGCGAAAAACGAGACCTACAGATAATGGATTCAACTAGGAACCAGAGCCAGAAGAGAAAAATATGACGAGCTACGGCGAATATCGAATAGAATAATTAGACGTAAGAAACGTAAATACTTTGACGAGCAGTTGCTGAACATAAACGAAAACTTAGCTAATAGGAACACCAGACAAGCGTACAAACTAGTAAATACAATTAAGAACGGCTACCAACCCAGGACTAGCCTTTGTAAGGACAAGGATGGAAACATCATCAGCGACACCGATGGTATTAACAAGCGATGGGCCTCTTATTTTGAAGAGCTTCTAAACCGACCATCTAACATCCCCACACAGGAAACTCTCGACGATATTGTTGATCTAGGCCCACCCATCCAACCCCCGACAGTAGAGGAAGTTGATATCGCCTTGCGGTCACTAAAACGAAATAAAGCGCCGGGCGCTGACGAGATTCCAGCTGAACTGCTAAAATTCGGTGGAACGAGTCTAGTTGATGCCATACATCAATTACTCCTGCGAGTATGGGAGAACGAGGAGATTCCAGACGATTGGCGCAGAAGCATCATCTGCCCAACTCATAAAAAGGGAGATAAACTGCGGTGTGAGAATTACAAAATTTTGACGAAAATTCTGGAAAATAGAATAAAACCGTACGCAGAACGAGTCATTGGCGAATATCAAAGCGGTTTCAGACCTGGTCGCTCCACAACCGATCAGCTCTTCTCAGTCAAACTGATCCTCCAGAGGTGCTGGGAATACAACGTAAACGTATACCAAATCATTGTCGACTTCAAGCAGGCATACGACAGTATCGATGGTGGAGTACTGTACAACATCATGCTGCAATTTGGTATACCGGCAAAATTAGTGCGACTGACAAAGATGACGATGACCAACTCCGTCTCACAAGTCAGGATCCAGAATAGACTTACTGATCTATTTGAAACACGCACTGGTTTGAAACAGGGCGGTGGACTGGCACCGACGCTCTTCAACCTAGCACTGGAATACGTTATTCGGGCCATGAATATGGACAACTACAAGACGCTACTCATCAAGTCGACACAATTAGCAGCGTACGCCCACGATATCAACATCATGTCCCGAAGATTGGCTGACGCAGAAGAATTTCTGCTTACGCTCGATACCGCTGCAAAGGAAGTTGGATTACGTATTAACGAGGGTAAAACTAAAATAATGATGCAATCGGTGACAAGGACACCTGCACAACCAAGCATCAATGTGGGGGACCTCAACATCGAGTTCGTGAACAACTTCATTTACCTGGGTTGCAACTTGTCAAGGGACGCCAACGAAACTGACGAAATCAAGCGACGGATACAGTTAGCTAATAAGACTTTTTTCTCGGTTCTCCCCATAATTAAATCGAAGCATGTGCACAGAAACACGAAGCTCCGCGCGTACAAAACCATTATACGACCAGTGCTATGCTATGGCTGCGAAGCATGGACCCTAACTCAAGCCTCCGAAAACATGCTAGACACTTTTGAACGTAAGGTTCTACGGCGAATTTTCGGGGCTGTTTGCGATCGAGATGGATGGCGCATCCGGTACAACCATGAGTTGTATGAAATGTACGATGAGCTGCAAGTCTCGAAAATCGTCAAACTACAACGACTTCAATGGGCAGGGCATGTACAAAGAATGGACGATGATCGCATGCCTAAGAGAGTAATGAATGCAGAACGAGTCGACGGAGCGAGACTGCGAGGACGACCGAGATCTCGTTGGGAGAGCTCGGTAGGTGTGGACGCCGCGCAGCTGCTGGGCTCCCAAAATTGGAGGACGCGGTCACGTGACCGAGATAATTGGAGGACAATGATCCAGGTGGCCAAGGCCCGACGTCGGGCTGTCGCGCCACGATGATGTTGATGATGATGAAGTGGAAGTGCCACAGATGGGTGAACCATAAATGCCTGCTTTTCGGCATCCACATGTCCCCCCACTACGTTACTTTTATGTGCAACACATCGTTTTCGAGATGTAAGTGAAAAATTTAAAATGAGTACCCTCCCCTTCACCCCCGAGGCACCTGCAATTGATTTGACTTCATTTTACGTTGTTCGTGGGTCCTACCCCTTCATATTTCTGAAACTTCTGGAATTACATGATTTATTGCGCCTATTTCGGCTTTTTCGGTCTATTTTGCCTGGTGTAATGTGCATATATTAAATGTAAGACAAGTAGAGAGGAAATCATTACCGAATTCAGTAGCTTATGCAACGACGACGTTACTTCTGACATTGTTCAATCCCTTATAGATTTTGTACTGAGACAACTTCAAAAGGTCATTAAAGGAGGTTTCACTTTTTATTAGTTTTTACCTACTATATAAACGTAATTTCATAGAAACCCTAATTGTCAGAAATTATTACGCCAACCTATGAAATTTCGGTCGGATCCATAAGTTGCTACAATTTTTTTCTTGGAATTTTTCAACAAATAAATTTGAAATGAAAGAGAAAAATGCGTGTCTTTTCATTTGTCAAAATATTTTTGCCGACTATTGTATCTCTGAAGAAGAGAATCGCATTCTGCAAATGCTTTTCAATGTGTTTTGATTTGATTTCTGTGGATAAAAACGATTTTGAATATAACTGGTGTGATTAACTTTTTCAGCTGTCATATACTCGTACATATTTGCATAAAAAACACCTATGTATTTGCGAATAGGACACATCATATGTAATAACAAACATACGAGTATTGTGATTAAATCGAGCAAGCAACGATTCATAAATACTGTACGATACAGAGTACATGAAAAAACAACCACATCATCCACATATTGTACAATACAATCAGTGGGTGTTTTAGACTTTATAAGTATAGGGTATATTGCTTTTGATACACCTTAACAGGAGGCTCCGGAGGTATAGTAATGTGTGTGTGAGAGAGAGAGAAAGAGATATAAATGATCAAAGTTACCTCCTGATTCGATTTAGCCATGTCTGCCTGTCCCTCTCTCTGTTCGCACGATAACTTTCGACAGAATGAAGTTAAAGCCTTGAAATTTTGGGCAAATGTTTGCAGTATGATCTCGTTGGTACGGAAAATGGGAATGATCAGGTCAAGCGAACGCCTACCTGCCCTACATATGTAAAAGATTTAAATGTATCTATGACTCCCGATTGAATAAACGTGAAAAGCTCTAGCTTTGGTAAATGTCTCGTGAGGGTAATTTGATACTCTCCTGGAAAAATAAAATCGATCAGTTGGGAGCTAATGGTACTTTTCATACAAAGAGCCCCGTACTACCCTACTTTTCATGTTTTTTTTATCTATAGCTCTTGAATCAATTGACGTAGACACCTGATTTTTGGTATTTAGCCTTAAGATGAAAAGCTGCTTCAGTTTTAGTAAGATGGACATAATCAGACGAAAGGAACGCCTACCTTCCCTACAAATTTGAAAAAATTTAATATTTCTTTAACTACGATAACTTTTGATAGAATGACACTAGCGAGTTTAAAATTTGGTAGTGTTGGTAGTAATATCTAGTTGGTTGGTCTTGAAAATAGGCAAGATCCGACAATAGCAGCCCCTACCTCCCCTACAAATGATACTTCGAATAGACGATAGCTTTCCATAGAATAAATCTAGAAAGTTGAAATTTTGGCCAAATATTTGCAAAAGAATCCAGTTGACAGCTTTTGAAAATCTTCATGATCGGGCTAAAAGGACGAATACCTCCCCTACAAATGATAGCTCAAATATATGGTAATGGAGCTAGTGACTTGACATTTTGGTCAAATATTTGTGGTGTGGGTTAGTTAGTTGATTTTGGGAATGGGTCCGATCTTATCTCCCCCATAAAGCCACATAGAAATTTTGCCCTATTGGCAAAAAGAGGGAGTTTAACTGGAAGTATCCTAAATTTATAAAAGCTTACTTTTGCCCCGTAGGTATGAGCCCAAATGGTTTGTTGGGAGAGAACATTGTGCAATATCTCTCTAATAACCCCCAGAAATTAACCAGACGATGTTCCCAGAAAAGTGAGCTTCATGGAAAATCGAAGATCGCGTAGCTCAAAGAATCTAACCCTCACACGCAGCTCGCAGGTCTTCGTCCAGACGATGTTCCCAGACAAATGAGCTTCATGGAAGTCGTAGATCGCGTATCTGAAAGAAGCCCACCCTCGGCAGGTAACTTTTGTATTCGCCGTCATTTTTAGCTCTATATACCACCTGCTAATCATAGCCATCGTTCATCACGACAACTTTTTACGTGAAGGAGTAGCTGAGGAAGCACAATTATGCGAAGTTATTTGCAGACATACACTTACCATCAGGCTGTAGTTGAGGAAATGTTTAATGAAAGTAATTGATAAACTTATCCGGACGTCATCAGACGATTTTTTTCGAATGTTTCACCGAAGTACTCAACGAGATTTTTGATATTTGCTCAATTATCTTCTAAGAAAACAGCTGTAGTAGCGGTGGCGGGTTCAAGTTCTACCACGAGCCAAATGTTTTTTTTACGAGTATGTTGCATAATTTGCCAGTCTACACTACGACGCGCCAAGACCTGGCCCTTATATCTTCACTGACCAAGCCCGGACCGAGTAGGGACTGAGCCTTGCACCGAAACAAATTGAAAGTTGGGAACGGAAAGTAGAAAATGAAAAATGCTGAATCTACATGTAATATCGACATATTCATGCTAAATGTTACGCGCCTCTCTCAAAACTATCGGTTTTTGTATGTGCTCAGAAGAATTCTTCTATTCTTGAGGAACGTTTGATTCGTAACTTTTTTTTTAGAAACTGACCGATTTTTTTTCTTTTCATGTTTCGAATTTCTGGGCTCCTTTTAAATCACGGGCCCAAGGCATTTCACCCCTTCCGCGGCTCCTTCTCAACGGTCCTGAAAAGCACATCGCCAACACTGTCGCAAAGTCAGATTGTCTTACCCTTTGGTGATCTACCTCTCATTTATAAAGCAAATTCAATAAATTAATAAATAATTTGACTTGGAAAAAGTCCTTAATCCTGACAGACATACCCTGCACTGGGTGTACTCTTTCCCTTCCTAAATAAATACTTCACCGAAATTCTGAACAGCTGATTCTGTTTACACTATTACACGCTTCCTTGGAAATCAGCGATAATTCTCTTATCCATTGTTGAACAGAACACACAATTCCAATGAAGTTGACAACTTTATGATTTGTCCAGACGAAACTACGTACTTTTTAATAACTTATGTTGTGTTCACGGGAACTGCGGGCGAAACGAAACTTTCTTATATTTTGTCGCGACGAAATTTAAAGAATTGATAGTTAAACGACACCGTTGACAATGATAATCTTTGTTAGCAGTCGTTGCCAGTAGTAACCGGCTCTAGAGGCTTCCACTTTATGGGGTTGAAGAAGAATATTCACCCACCGTAGCGTCTTGGCAGAAGCGGGGGCTGTAGATGACAATACAAGTGCTTTGTAAGAAATTCTATTTATTTGAAATTCTTGGCGTGTCTTTCGATTTGTCAGAACGAAGAATCTTGTACTATTAGTATAAGCTTGAAGGGAATGTGAATTCTAAATTGTACTCGTAAGATGAATGTTAAAATTTGCATATAAGCTTTAAGAGTTGAGTGTTCTATGGCGTAGTTGATATGCTAGTATAAGCACCTGGAGTAATACGAGTAGTTAGATTACACCCGGAATAATATTCAATAAATTATTTGTATATTGTCGCATTGTTTTTTTTATATACATTTGTTGGAAGTAACAGTCACGACACTTGATGACTAGGAAATGAGGTATGGGTCGCTAGTAGATAGTAGGACTTGAGTTTCTGTATTCTGAACATCTAACAACGTTGAATTTATATTTCGAGTTGTTGACGTGCATGCAACATACATCGCCCAAAACCATAGCTAAAGCTAACGAAACGTCAACTAAGTCACATGGGAGTAGTCGTCCGAAACCATAGTTGAAGCTAACGAAACTTCAACTAAGTCACATGGGAGTAGTTGACGTGCTATTTCCTGCTATGGCGGTTATAGCAAATAGTATGACTTGACTAGGGTGAAAAACATAATCTCCACTGCACAGAAAAGCATGTAACCATCGATGTGTCGGCATCTGCATCTACCTATTTTCATCATCGCCATTGTGACGCTACAGCTCGACGCGACGCGACGTCGTCGGGTCTTGGTCATCTGACTGATTTTCACTTGCTTTATGAACTGAATGATACCAGTGGTGTAGGTAACGTTAGGATTAAAAGTATGAAACTGTTCGTACTATCACACGACACAATGACCGAAACCTTTTAAGACCTTACCTTCAAGCTGTATCTTAAAGTTACTACGAGCTTTCTTTAGGCAACCTCAATTGAATTTATGTTTTTTTTTTTGTAAAAATTTACAGTACAAAATAGTCAAAAATGGTGGAGAAAGCCTGGAAATATTCGGCGCCCAACGTGGGGTCAGTGTCATTTTATCTAGTCGGTAAAATCCAATAAACCTGCAGTACCGTTAGACACGAGATACAAAAACCGAAACCTTTCAAGACATTAGTTACCTTAGAAATCTACGAGGAAGGATAAAATTTTGTTAATTGTGCTGCAAAGAACGGACAGGGCCATCATCCCTGCACTTTTAGTGTTTGCTTACGATTTGGGACGTTTCCCGAACAATTGACTAAAACTCGAGTTGTCTTTATTTCGAAACCCGGCAGGTTGAATCACCATAATATGCAGGACGTCAGACCAAACAGCTTAACTTCATTTCTGCTAAAAACGGTAGAAAGGCTGGTAGCTTATCACATTCGAAACTAGACTCTGTTTGTCGGACATATCAGTGAAAATGACGCTACGCAAAGTAGATGGAACAATAGAAAAATTCTTACAACAAAGGGAATTTACGCTAGCAGCCTTCCAAGATACCGAAATATCAACAATGTCATTGTGACGTGCATCATTAACGCTAGGAGCCGATACGAGGTGGACCCAATCCTTTACGACTTGAGCGTCGCATTTACTCAGGAACAGGAAAATCTTCTGAAGTCTTCCTTACTTTACTTAGAGCGGCGTGCAAGAACACGCAGAGCTGGAATTTCAAATTTTCGAAGAAAAAATTCCACAGATTTGGAGGCCCCTTGAAAGTGGAGGTCTCCGCAACTGGACCTGGGTATAGGGCTGGTACGTCCCTGATCATCATTAAGAGAACAACTTACTAAAATTTCGAGGAAATCGGAATCGGCTCCACAATTACTAAAACCTTTATCCGGACTGACATGGATAACCCAGCACATACACAACTTTCGTAAAATTTGGTAATTATACACTTTAATCAGTTTATTAAAAAAAAGATTACCTCCCACCCGATCTTACCTTTTTTCGCAAAATCTTTCATCCTCAACCGCATTCGCCCTTATTCTAATGAAGTTAAAAACACATAATTCTATTTCAAAGGAATCTATATTTTTTATCCTTTATCATCATAATCTGAATCAAATAAATTAAACATGTATAAAGAGAAATTAAATTGTGTGTATGTTGGTTTCAGGTAAAACGAGAGTATAGAGACTGGTTTAATGTCGCATGTCACTATTGATCCTTAATTGAAATCTTGTTGCAGTTGTTATTCCTCAATGATATTGCATCAACCTATGACAATTGTTTTGTTAATCCGTTGGATTGTTGTTTACCATGGATGTCCGTATCCACCTCCGTATCCACCACCGTATCCACCACCATAGCTATAGGCTGGGGCAGCATACGATTTGACTGCAACAGCGGCTGGTGCAGCATAGGATTTAATGTAGGCCGGTTGAGCTACGACGGCAGGAGCGGCAACGGCTACTGGAGCGGCCACTGCCTTATAAACGGGTTGAGCCACTACAGCTGGCGCGGCTGCTGCATATTTGACAATTGGTTGTGGATGGCTAACATGAACCTGGAAGAAACCCAATATGGAATCAGTATGCTTGTGGAAGGAATGTTATGCTGAAAATTTTCGATTTTAGCCTAACAGTAACTGAATTAACAATGACTGACATTTACACATATCCTTCATAGGTGATTGCTGCCGCAGCACGACTATTTCGATTCACGACGGACAATTATGCTAATGATATTTGTAATAGGCATAAATCAACATATGACCAAATCGGCCAGAATTCGATTGTACCGTCATTACATTTAATATGATTGTCGAATTCTCCATATTAGGAGCACGTGTCCTTCGATACAATCATTAGCTTTCGCTTAGCTTAATGACTATCGACAGGAAAATTTCGTAGAAGGTACAACATGGATAAGTGATAATTTCCATACTCCTCTCACCTGACTGAAAGTAGAGTAGCTACTAGCGGCTGGAGCGGCAACTACAGCGGGTGCAGCATGTGCCACGGCAACTGGAGCCGGGGCAGCATAAGCATATTGAGCAGGGGCAGCAACAGCAACGGGAGCAGGAGCGGCATATGCAACCGGGGCAGCGGCGACAGCATATTGTGCTGGTGCCGCCGCTACAGCATATTGTGCTGGTGCTGCCGCTACAGCATATTGTGCTGGTGCTGCTACAGCATATGAACCTCCGTAACCATGACCTCCGTAACCATGACCTCCATATCCTCCTCCAAGGTATCCGGGAGCGGCACTAGCTGAGGCCAAGAGAGCACATAAGATCTGAAAAAAGGGGATGGGGAAAATGAGGTGAGTTTTATTCTAGAGTGTAGGGTTACAAATTTAAGTTATTGGATCGTCACAATAGAGAGTGCTGGAAAATGTGTTTATTTGAAATATGTGGGGGGGAAAAGTCCTTTTTGACCCCATAAATATTGAAATAAAGAAACAGAAGTAACTGTCATTAATTGTCTATCTGCTATGGTGGTTGCATTGATATTAGTTTTGGTCAGTGATAAATGTCAACGTGGATATTGATTGATAGCGGAGTATTCGATTTTATCAAATGGAATTCGCTAGTAGTGGCTCGTTAAACTAGTAATTTAGATTAGATTGGGAGGGAGGGCCGTGGATCATGTTGAAACCACAAGCACTGCGACCATGGGTCTATTGTGCTGAAAGCTAGTAATTTATTGTATACTCTAATTATGCCTAATTGCATAATATAATTCAGATTGGAGATTATCATTTAATTGCATGATTGGTGCAACATTGGGATAGTGGTCTCTTCAACGGTTTCCAAGACGGTAAGATTATTTGTCAATGACATGTCTTTTCCGACGCTTAGATTTGCCCTAAGAAATAAGCTACTTGAAACCAGTAGCAGATTTATTAATTGTCCTAGGGCCCTATTCCAGTTATCGCTTACGCTAAAACTCATTCGCTAAAATTCTCTATTTCCTTTTGACTTGAAACGCATATTTATCCAGCACTATAATTTGGCATCTCAATTAATCACAGCTAGCGGTGTGTTTAAAGGCAAAAAGCATTTAGCGAATTTTAGCTATAGAGTTTTAGCGTTAGGGATAGACATGCTCGTTAGCCGTGAAGTCTAGGTAACCACTCTACAATGCTTTATTTAGAGAAGATGGGTACGATCCCCGGCGCGACAATAAAAACTGCCTGTGGGTATTATTAGAACTCCCACATGCATGCTAGCAGCTGCATCATTCAAAATCTACATGTTGAAACGTCAGCAAAGCATAGTAATGCAAGAGATGTTGACACACCCATGCACCTGGAGGGGTCATGACAATTGACAACAAGCATGCAAGACTTCCCGTCTCTACCATATTTTGAAGCAAGCGCCACATAAAAGGTCGATGCACTCGATTTATGGTACTTTTTCCAGGCCATTTACACCGCACCTTCCCAACACACCTACTGTCTATTTTGCAGCTTGCCTACACCAAGAGCAGGTTGATGGACACAGCTGTACGTTCTGTTGTGGGTCATACAGAAAAGTCCCTGCATTACAGGCAGTTAACCTTGAATATCTTCCTGAACATTGAGGGTACCTTTAAGAATGTCAAGACGGAATCAATAATTATTGATCCACTAAATGGACTTGCTAGATTGCTCTCTGGTTCAGGCAATTGAACAGATGTTAACTTCCAGGGTTATATCATGGAGAGTGTGGGAATAGACTATACGTAGGAGTGTGTGCATAGGCACTTCACAAGGCGGTGTACTCTCACCCCTCTTGATAGCCTATGTGGAAGGTGCATCTATTGTCATCTCCGGTAAGTCCCCTGTGGCCCTCAGCGAGGTAGCGCAATGTGCAATCTCTCTGCTTACTGAGTGGGCTAGGAAATGCAGCCTTAGCGTGCTAACCTCGCAGAAAGCAAGCTTGTTCTATCTAATACCTGGGCCTGGTATTGTACAGGAAGCTCCACAGCGAAAAACTAAGTTGACCAGTTGTTGAGTCATACAATGATATTACTACTATCGATCAAATTTAGCCAACTTACTGTGGCAATGGCAATTTTTTAATTTAAAATTTATTTTTAATTTTCCAAGTTTTGGCACGCTCCTTTGTGATTGCGCCCGAGGTAAGTGCCTTGGTCGCCTCTTGAATTTCATTATAAGCGCCGTATTTGATGTTATTTTAATCTGCTTGAGGCCAAAGTATGGACGAACTTTTACAATTAAATTCAGTAAAATTCGGCATGAACAATCGAACCGAAATCGAAAGTAGAGAGATGAGAGAAACGTAGACGTCGACAAGAAAATTTCCCTTATTTCATCTCCTACTCTGCTGCAGTTACTCAAAATTATAAAAAATACCAGAAATGAGATGCGCCCGACGTTTCCTTCGATATGACAGCCCACATGCCTATCTCCGACGAACCAAAAAAATTATTCCGAGCCGTTTTTGTCCTTTCTGCTTAAAATTTCTTGACACAAAAGATTAAACCATAAACATTTCCCTTAAAGGAATTATTTGCATTTCGAGGAAAAAAAAATGGGTATATTGACCTAATTAAACAGTGAATTTCAATTACTCAAACAAAATTAAAGATCTTAGAAGAATATAAACCATCAACACCCAATCATGTGAAATAAACCAAATTTCACCACCCTCAAGATGTTGGGAAAAAAGTTGCCTCATTCATTCTTAATTAACGCGATGGTTCCGAATGGAGTACGATACGATTCTGTCTTTGATATCTGAGAATTATATTCGTAGTGTACTTTTATTACTAGACAATGGGAGTAATTTCAGAAATTTAATCCCAATTTCTGCACCATTTCAGCATCTAACAGAAAACATCCTGCTTTCTCCGAATTGAAATGTTTTCAATAGCAAACCGGGTTACCCACTTATTCCATTATATTTTTTAAATGCTTATGCTTATCGATTTCCTGTTCTAAGGTCCGTGTTCTTCGGAGCGGTCCATACGACGACAGCGCAGCTACATATGCCAGTGATGCCACAGTGATCAGCACTGAGCACTATTTACGTATATTTGTCTATGGAGCCGTGTTCCTCCAAACGAGTGCGACTACGCTCGCCAACGAGCATCGCATGGCTTGGTTAGTCGCATCGCAGGAGGTGGGATATCGTCGTCATTGTATCTGGGCGTCGCAATCGCTGTTGTGCATGTCGGCTGAGGTGGACGTTGTGCATGCCTAGAAAAATGCGATTGCTTGTGCGTGCGCGGAGTCGGCTTCTTGCGAGGCACTTGCTTTGTACATAGCAGTTAAGAAGTTTCGATCGCTGTTGCGTATGTCGGTTGACTGAGGAGGACGTTGTGCACGGCAAGAAAAATGTAGTGTTTGTCGATTGCCTGTGCGTGCGCGGGTTCAACTTCTTGGGGGTACTTGCATTGTACTCGTACAAATCAGGATGGTGATGATCATCGCTTCGAGGAACATTCCCGTGCACGATCGTCGATGAGCTTTCATTGCAAGGTTATTGTCGGTGAGCTACCGTCGCATTGGTCGCCCCGAGGAACGCAGACCTTAAAGGTGCTTTTAGCCATCAACCCATAGAGCACGGACCACGATTGTATGTATCTTTTTGACGATCACCAGCGAACGCCGAAGAGTGGTGCCCAGCAAAACGCTCCTTAAGCCAACAATCAAAGAATCGGAATGGGAAATATGAAATTGATACGCACTTATAAATAGACCAATTTACAATTTTGAGAATTGAATCGAAAGTATTATTCACGTATCTACGCCATGATGTTTCTCTGTTGCTAGTTCTGAAGTACTAGATAGGATGTTCGATTGCTTCGCATCGAACACAATTCGCTCTACATAATCATGTAAGGGCAATTGAGAAATCCCTTAATGATAAGGAAATCGCACTGCTTTCCTTGATATTGAGGGAGCTTTTGAAAACACCTGCTATGACTGTATATCCCGAGCACTGGAACTTAGGGTATTCCCGTTGCTACTATGACTTGGGTAATGGCTATGTTACGTAAGAAAGAAATCTCATCATTGGGCAGCACTACCATAAGTGTCAAAGCTATTAAAGGCTGACCCCGGCCGTTATCAGGAAACTCCTGCAAAAGATTTACTAATCTTCGCACGAGTGTTTGAAGGTCTTTTGCTTGAATAATAAAAAAATGGGCTATGAACACCTCCTTTGGTCGCAGTCGGCACCTTCTTATTATTATTATGTCACTTCTGTACTTTCGACTTTTATGATGAAAAGTTACATGACTACCAAATGAGTTGATATATGTGTATTATTAACGAATTCATCGTGCCTTAGGTGGTGAAGCACTTGCAATTATCAAGCAAATCTTCAGTAAAATCATCAATTTGAAAAAGATATATGCTTTGGGTGGAATTAAAACCCGCCACCTCTCGATTAAGAGATCAATCATCTCTTCTCTGAACTTAATTGAGCAAATGTCAAAGCTCACCGCCCTCGATGAATGTTTCAATGGCAAATGGAAAAGTAATCAGCTAAGTAATTGGTGGTAAAACATCAATGACTTAGCTGTTGACTTTCTTCCATTTTTCATCGAAGCACTTATCTAGGACGAGTACTTCAAAAAAGGCACATAAGTGGGCATTTGAGACATTTGGCTTCCCCCGCTACTCTTACGCGAAAAAAATGGTTAACTGATGAGGTTAGCAGGGCGAGAATCTGGTTTTCGGACGCTGAGCGAGATAGTGTTCAATCAATTAATTGAAAGTCTGATTAAATTTATACATTTTGGACAATCGTGGGAATTTAAGGGCATATTTAAGGAATCATTCACATTTCATTGACCGATATAATTGAAGGACGATGATCCAGGCGGCAAGGGCTCGACGCGATGTCTGGCTGTTGCGCCACGATGATGATGATTCACATTTCATTTAGACAGAATTAATGTTACATTCGATTGAACGTCATTTTGTTTGGGATGGAATTTCTCTGTATACATATCCGAAATATATTGTGTAACCCAAGCAGGCTTTATTGACAGTGATTAAAGGATCGAAATTAATTAGAACACTGGACAATAAATTTCAATTATGTTGATTGCATTAATCCTTCCTGCAGTATAGGCGCGTGAACATCTCCAGCACAGCCACATCTTGTTGACGTTTCTTTAGCATATCAATTTTGGATAATGCAGTTGCTAGCATACCCCTACTTCTTTTACTGACAAGCTTGGTATTCTGTGGGGATTCTAATAGGACCCTAAGGCTCGTAGTCCATCGGCGCAACGTGACTGCGATGCGACTTGAAAAAGAGTTGCATAAGCGTTGTTCGAGAGTCGCATTAAAGTTGGTTGGTATAAGTGGTGGCGGCCGGAGGCAAGACTAGCTAGAGCCCAATTAGCGCAGAAGGTACCGTTTTGAAGCCACAAACCTCATGAAATTTAGGGGATGCTAAGATGCCTGGATTCAACCAGAGGAGTTAAGGGGGTAAAGCAACTCCCGATTCCTCACCCCCAACACATCCTCCAGGTTTCTATGAAAAAGGCCTTGCCCAAGGCACAATATCTGAATCTAGGAAGGCTTGGGCATTCGCAGAGGAAATTCATTCCCGGAACTCCGGCAATGCGAATTATAGAGAATGCCCATTCTGACTGTGTGATCCCCTATAGGCTAATGTGCCCTGATGACCACCGTGAGCCTGGCGACATCTCTATATGATTTCGTCAAAAGCTCAGATGTTCACCTAATGTCTTAAGAGATGTATCTGCCTTGATACTGAGCAGTTGTATAGATTCCGCTATTTGGAATCCGCTACCATGATGTAATGAGAGAAGACACTGTACTTAACAGCCCTCAGTGGAATGCGAACAGCCTCCCCATGAGAGCTGTCTAGGAAGTCGCATTATAGTCGGACACGTGTTATTGCGCTGAACCTCCTCCACTGATGCGACTGCAACGCAACCTTTGATCAACTCGAGAACGATCAACTCCAAAATAACTTGGCTCTCCAGTTGCGTGACGAATCTTATCCGACTTCTCGTTGGTTTCCGGTGTTTTGATTTTTGAGTTCATATTCCAGTTTTTTTACTTTCCGATGCAGACTGATGAAAGAAAAAAATTGTGAGTTGACCACAAATCGCAGAAGAGTTGCGTCAATGGACAAAGAATGGCCAACGCAACTTTGGTACAACTGACGCAAGCAAGTTAGGTTGCGATTGCAAAGGCCCTAACTTAGTTATTGGGTTATTTCATTAACGCGTCGGGGAAATGAAACCCTTGATCTGAAGATGCAAGCATGGTAGAGTGGTGATCGAGGTGTCACGGCTAATGAGCACGTGAAACCGCCAGTGTAAGACCTATGGGCGAAAAGAATTGGGGCTGTCGAGCCGGTTCTACTTTACCAGCGAATGATGCCTTCGACTTGCAGACTTGATGAAGACAATACGGTTTAAATACTCGTATACTTATAATGCACTTTAATTCTATCCTTTGAACATTTTCACTTATCATCTTGTCCTGAATGTATTCCGAGGATAAGAAAAACAACACGGATCTTTGTTTATAATTGGATCCTTCAGCGCTCAGAAAACACATATCCTTTCGCGACAATCAACTTACCAAGAATTTCATGATGATACTAAATTGTTTTAACAACTATTTAAAAATAACGAACTATTACTGTACAACTACGATTTAGTTTAAAACGTTTGGTCGTAGAACGTAGCTAACAAATGCCTCACTGTAGCTATTTTGCTAACTTTGTGTTAAAGAGATATTCACAGAAACACTGATGCTATTACCATCAGTTCCAGATACTTTTATACTAAAAATCCTAGAATCCAAAATACTTGACAGTTTTCCATTGATCCCCCCTCCCCTCAACGAACGCTGTTACATCCCCCAGTGTACACAAATCGCCGAACTACATACGTTAAATGCACACATAATTGAATTGGTTTCTTACTAATTTTACTTGACGAGAGATCGTTGTTGTTTTTATACTCTAGATGAAATCTGAGAGTATTATAAGTTTGCCACAAAGTTTGTAACGCTAAGAAATAAGGCTCGCAGAAAAAAATGAATGATACAGAAGTTCATATTATCACTCGAATATCTCAAAACCGGATGTCCGTCTGTCCGTCTGTCCGTCTGTCCGTCCGTCCGTCCGTGACCTCTCTAGCTCGAGAACGCGTTGAGCTATGAAGTTCAAATTTTCCACACGTTATTTTTGACAAAAAATGAAGGCTAAGTTCGTGAACGGGCTAAATCGCTCCACCCCTTCTACCCCCTCCCATACAAAATGACACATTTTTGAAAATTTACAATAATCAGATTTTCTCAGAAACTATAAAACATATTGCTTTGAAATTTTTAATATATCACTTTTATGATAATTGTAACCTATGTTATAAAACTTATTGTAATCCTCACCCTCCTTCTACCCCCTCCCATACAAACTGCACTATTTCATGAAATACGTTAAGCCAATTTACTCATTACCTATACAATTTATCGGGCTGAAATTTTGTACTTAACACTTAATTAACAATATCAGTTAGATTCAAAAAAAGTAATCGATTACCCTTACTCCGTCTACCCCCTCCCATACAAAATGACACATTTTTGATAATTTACAATAATCAGATTTTCTCAGAAACTATAAAACATATTGCTTTGAAATTTTGAATATATCACTTTTATGATAATTGTAACCTATGTTATAAAATTTATTGTAATCCTCACCCTCCTTCTACCCCCTCCCATACAAACTGCACTATTTCATGAAATACGTCTTAACGTCTTAACGTCTTAACGACTTACGTCTTACGTCTTACGTCTTAACGATGCATCCGAGATTGCAACCAAAATTATTTATTGGCTTTAACCAGGTTCAAATTCATCTAGAGTATTGCATGATTGGGGTTTACCCCAATCGTAGTTCTTTTATGTTTTTTGTAGTGACTACGTACGTAGTACGTTAGATCGTTCAAAATGCGTGCAATACTTTAACCACACACCATCACTAACCATAGAATAGTTGCAATGCAGTAACGTGCATATTGTTGTATCTCTTCAGATAGTTGATTCATTTGGTGGATACGGACAACATTGGACAGATCTACCGGTCTTTTCCAAAAGACGACTTTGCAACCGGCTGAAAATTGGATTGAAATCGTAAGGAAAATAGCATGTATTCTTGTTTGTAAGGCAAAGGCAAAAAATCTAATAGATTGAGAGTAATTTGGTAATGGATTTATTTTTTAATGATGGCCTCCGGCCCCCGGAGGGCTGGGTGGAAGATCGTTTGACATAATTGATTTACCATTTTAGAAAATATCCGCTGTACTTCTTCGGATAAGAGTAACTTAGCACTTACTAGTAACACGATGGGGAGTGTGCTTCATTGTGAATTTCATCATCATCGTTATGGCGCTACAAGCCGACGTCGGGGCTTGGCCGTCTGGACCATTGTCCTCCAATTATCTCGGTCAAGTAACTCCAATTTTGGAAGCCCAGCAGTTGTTCGACGTCAGCATCTACTGAGTCTTCCCAACGAGAGCTCAGTCTTTCTAGTAGCCTTGCTCCGCTGATGCGTCCTTTCAATATAAGTTTATGCGGTTATCGTCCATTCGTTGTACAAGCCCTGCCCATTGAAGACATTGTAGTTTGATTCTTGAAACTTCCAGCTCATAGTACCGTTCGTACAGCTCATGGTTGTACAGGATGTGCCATCCATGCAGTCGCAATTTGCAAATGTGCTTAGCATATTTTTGGAGGCTTGGGGAAGGGTCCCAGCTTCGCAGCCATATCATAGCACACGTCGTATCATGGTTTTGTGTATGCGGGATTTCGTATTTCTATGCGCATGTTTCGACTTCATTATTGGGAGAACCGAGAAAAATGTCTTATTTCCTAGCCGTATCAGTTTCTTGATTTCGTCAGTTTCATTGGTGTGCTTTGACAGGTTGCTACCCAGTTATATGAAGTCATCTACAGATTCGATGCTGAGGTCCATAATGTTTGGCTGTACTGGTGCCTTTTTTCTAATTGCATCATTATTTTCATTTTGTCCTATAGTTTATGAGTAGTTCAACTTCTTTCAGCTGTGCCAAAATTATGCAGAAGTTCATCAGCGGCGGGCAGGTTTCGAGACATGATTTTAATTTCGTTTGCGTGCGCTATCAGTTGCGTCGACTTGAAAAGCAGCGTTGTCCACATTCATCACCAGGATGTCGTGTTCGAGTGGCAAGTTGAAGAGCGTCGGCGCCAATCAATCGCCTTGCTTCAATCCAGTACGTGATGGTCATCGTTATCTTTGTTAGTCGTACTAATTTTACTGGTATACCTAACGCTAGTATATTTTTTTTCCGCCAAAAGTGGGAGCGGGATAAATGTTAAAAAAAAAAACAAAAATAAAGGAAGATATAACAGGATGATATTTATTTGATTTTCGAATTTAGACTTAATTATGTAATATATACAGTTATATTTTAAAATAAATTTGTCTACATATACGAATGTAAGTCTTTTTGTGAATAATAATGCATTTAAGAAGTGTCCATCATCATTGTCATTAATGACATTGATTTCGCCACTTACAGTTTTCAGTTGATATTTGATATTTTTTAATGATTATTTTTTTGCAGAACTAAGTAAATAGGACAAAACTAAATAAAAATTTTCTATACTATGTGTTATTGAATTTAAGCGCGAAAAGTCATAAGAAATCGCTGGGGTCTTGACGCTCATCTTGCTAATACCCAACACTCTCCACTGCTTGTACCGATGCCCGAGTCCTTTTATTTTCATCTTCACATTTGTTTGACGAACACCACATCACCCACACAAACATTTTTAATTGTATGATAAATTTAGTCTAAATTTATTTCTACGAAAGTCGATTATTTTCGGAAAGTTTTCTTTTGCCACTTTGAGGCTTTGAGCGTTCCTCTTATCTGACGTTAAACTTCCAAATTCTAATATCTACAAATTTAATCTCAAGGACATTTTCCCCGAAACACATTACAAGGACGAAAATTTCACAAAAACGAAAACGAAAAAAAAAAAACAAAAAAACAAATTCAGTGAAAGTGACTTTGAATTATGTCACTTTTTTAAAAACTTTATCTTGATAATACTTTGATCCCTACTAATATCCATTAACTGTCAATTCCTTTGTGTGTGTAAAAAGATTTTTTAATAAAATTGTCTGCCGACCTTAAATATCTTTGCGGTCTTTTCAACTAAAAGGAAATCGCTCGTAACATTGTACAATTTTAGTATAGTCGGCTTCGAAATGTGTGTAGTTCTTAAAGTCGACCCTTACTTCACAGTCCTCTTCATTATTGGAAATTACCACCACCAAAATGGACGAATAGGATGTAATATATTTTGTAGAAAATAGTCTAAAAACTGTAGAATAGCAAAAAAAAAAAAAATGCGTCCAATGTGGGGTCAGTACTACTCTATAAGAAGGATGGGGGTGCTACAGACAAAAGCACATCTACTTGGAGGAAAAATACGTGAAGTAAGGTGAAGAAGTCTTAAGATATATAGTAAGTGAGTGAGCCTTAATGTGCTTGTGGGGACACAAATCGGTGGAAGGACTAAAAAGGAACCCGATAAGGCCCTTTTTAGTCCTGTTCTGAACCAGAAATAGGCCCCACGTTGGGCGCCAAGTATGTAACGGACGGTTTGGTGAACATCCGATGATGTCCATAGGGACGGAACCTAAGGTCGCATGGTGACCGTGAAGGTCGGGCCGTGCCATCTGGCGAAGTAATTGGCCCCTCAACGAGCTAAGCAGCGCTTATGCTTGCTGTAGCTCAATTCGGGAGACGTAGGTGGCGTTTGTTGTTGCTCGTGGCCCTGTCCTGTACGTATTAAGAAAAATTCACAGGCCTGGGGAAAACAATACAAACAGGGGAAGAAAAAATGGGGAATAATAAAAAAATTGTGCGATAAGAATGGAATGGTTGGCGGACAGCTCCGAAGCCCTCGTGCTTGTGTCGGGGTCCGGGTGTAATGAGACCCTAGGCCTCTGGTTTCGTACCACCGACAGATAATTATTCATCAGGTGCTGTCATCGACCTGCCGTTGGAAGCAGCACTACCAGACCAGAATATGGTTCATTACAGGGCTCCTCAACAGCAAATAATTACAAATTTTCAAAATCAAAATTTTCAGCAAGCCAAGGTGATATACTCGTATTTATTGTTGCTTCATCGAATTTTCACCTGTGATGTGGAGATTAAAAATAATGCCACGGCCTTTCCCGGCATGTGGCAGAAGGGGACTAAAAAGGACAGGATATTTATGCCACCAACTTGCATCATTCGAAAACATATATTCTAACGAAACGTCAACAATGCCTCGGAAAAGAACTGACTTACCGGTTACGACTTTTGGCTATCGTCCAACGACAAGGATTGATTTTAGGAATGTGCGTAGGCGTACTATCCTGGACAATGGTTCAAAAGTTTTCTAGAGCGCTCGATTTCTTCAATTAGAGGATGAATTTTAGCAGCATAAATTAAAGGTCTTAGGAGTTCGCGGGATGAGATTGTGGAACAGCGGAGAATTTATCTCTCCAACGCGTAGAACTATATTTTACTCCGTTAAGGCAGCTGTTAGTGGTAATAAGTCAGGTGTTGGGCTCCTCTTAACTTAACTGTCTCTTATCCTGGGATCCAGTCTCCGACGGAATGATGACTGCCAGGTTTCCGATTAAATTGAGAAACTTTTCGTCGACCCATGTCTTCGTTGAATTCTAAGAATTTTCTGGCCCGAAGCGATATCAAATGAAAAGCTGAGTCGGCGTACGGGTCAGATGCCAATCGGCAAATTGATACGCTGCCGAAAATGGCAGTCGATAGGTCACACATTGCGAAAGGACGATAACTGAATTGCTGGACATACCATGAAGTGCGACCGCAATCCTAATGACGGCCGACAAAGGCGGTGTCCTAAAATCTCATGACGGCGATCTGTGGCGAAAAACTGTGAGTTACTAGGTAAGTTGTGGAACAGATGCGCTCTATTGCCCAGAATAGAGTGCGATAGCACGCACGAGTATAGTTGACGCGCAATGCCCAATAGGAGTTAAGGTAAGGTAGTAAGGTATATAGAGGAATAAATCGCGATATGAGTTAATTTCGCAAAAATATGGAGAAGACGATAAGTGGCGCCATTTAATTTTGCCGTAATTTTTTATGCATCTCGATTTTATATTCGAGGAGATAAATACCCAAAATGAAATGATCACTCTATCATTCTCATTTCTCTCTTAATTGCCCTAACCCCTTGTGGGGCATAGCGCTTCAACTGTTCCATGTGGCCCAGTTGACGTTTCGATGGCATAAACTGGTTTCGGAGAATGCAGTTGCCAGCATGCACCTCCTGCACATCCATGGCCACGAACGTCGTCGTGGACGGGATTCGAAACCGAAAAGCCAGTAGTCAAACATGGGACTGGCGCCTCAACACACTGCGCTACCGGTAGTCCCTGTCATTCTCATAGTATCTGCGTTTTTTTTTTGTACAGAGCAGAGTAGAGCAGAATAAGCGGCAAAAAGAAAACGCTATAGAGCAGCGAAGACGAAAACGGGACATTTCTTTGCTGGGAGTGTGTCTCGGTTTAGTTTAGCATTCAAACGTCAACTTAAATTTCAAGAGGAAACTGCAATCCTTAGTACGGGTACAATCGGACACATTTCCTTTAGGCGGCAAATTCATTTTGTATGTTTACTATTCCATATAATTAAACAAAACGAATATTTTGTTGACAGGAAATTAGTGTTATGCACTGCCCGAAAACTTCGACACTTGCGCCGCCTGAATTTCAAAACGCAGACTACTTAACGGAGTAACTTACACTAATCTTCTAGTATGTAGTCTAGATAGCACAGAGGCTAGTGGTTGTAACTTTTAAACGAGGCTTTTTTTTTGTAAAAAAGAGGCTTTAGTAGGAGTGAAGTATCTAATTATGTGTTCCCTTCCGCGATGAAAAAGCGATATCGCGGACGATAAATAGTCCTTCTAAAAGTAAACGCATTATCTCAACAAGCTTCGCAGAAGGATTCATGGCAGGTCTGATGGCAGGTTTGATACCTAGGCTGTCATTACGGCTTTGAAGACTTTAATTCCAATCCCATGGAATTCAATTTTTTTTAAGTTTGCCGATACAGATCCTACGGTTCCCACAAGGCATTGTACCGGTGTTATGCATTACCACCTCGCAGAGTGTCAGATGTATTAATTGGATAAGTTTACAACATTCAATATGAAACAATTTTGCTCACCTGTCTGAATCATGTACTCTCATTGTAAATTTGAACATGAATGTTTGTATTCTTGTCCTGTACGAGTACGGTTGGTATGAAACTGAATTTTAACGTAAGATAGATAAATTAAATCATCTCTGATTACATTAAACTTATCATTACGGCAGACAGTCCGCAGTTGAATCGAGTAGTGGTTGTGGCCTAAAGACCGCAAGGCACCTGGGTAACCACTTGGCTACAAGAGACATAAATGTCTGAATTGGAATGTTAGAAGTGTTTAGTGTTGTCGAATAGGCTTTTTGACTTACAAAGCACTGTATGCAAAGACCTATGAATTTAATTGATATAGATATATGATGCTGTAGTCTAGACAGGACCAAAGCCTCAAAGTGAGTTAGTATAAATTTTAATAAATGAGTGGGCTCATAGCCTAGACAAATACCGTCAATGTGTATTATACTAGAAGCCCAGTGACGAGAAGTCAGGCGATTATGTCACTTCTTCAAAATAGGAGCCTTTATCTGGCACCGTTGCGTATAAATTTTACACCGGCAAACCGCTGTAATAGATCTGTATATCTGGATTTGCAGTATCCCCTAGTCATATTTTCAATACAGTGCGATATGACTGTAGAGAGTGTAGAGTGTTGAGTAGACACGTTCACCTGAATGACAAAAATGCATTCTCGCTTAACATCTACCATGCCTCGTCAACCACTATTGGAAATTGCGATCGAATACTTTGCGGCGAAAATGGCAAGTTGGATGACGATGTAGGTCGACAGCTTGCTGGAACTGGATCAGATTCCCATACATAAAAGTATGTTCGAATATCATCTGACAACGAGTTGAAATGTCCAAGTATCTAATTTGCTAATTATTATTATCATAGAAAAGATTGCAAATAATAATACCTATTATGATGGCTCATATCCGGTTGATGTCCTGCTCAAGTCATACGCGAGTAGATAGAAAATGTGCTGAGTGTTATGTGTATCTGTTCTCCATTGAATTCAAATGATCAGAATCTAATTTAGATGGATCTTTTCAAGTAGTTGCTATGATGCTGACATTTATCTCATACTTAGTGTCGACAAAGTTGCAGATTAATCACAGTTTTATGGATGATTGACGTAATATTTATTGAGGCAACTTTGAAAAGGTATACGCGTATTATTGTAGTTCTGCTCTTGACCCTCAATGAATAGGTTCATTGAAGGTTAATCGAACCGTAAATTAATCAAATTGGGTATATTATATTTTACCGGGCGACGCATCTTGGTTCGCGCCTTGGTAAAGCTTGCGCAACCTTCTTTGCGCGTGTCGGTCGGCTTACTCCAGTACATGGAGTCTCCGACCTCAGATGGCCTATTGCATATATACATGTGCAGTGAGACCTAAACTTGTGTATGGAACGATCGTATGGTGGAAGGAAGTAACGAAATTTTAGCGGCTGGTCTGCATAAGTATTATGAGTGCCGTGAGAACCACTCCAACAGTTGAGATGGAAATGATCCTGGGGCTTACGCTCTTGGACCAGTTTATCTGCAGAAGCGCATGCTTAGCAACAATACGCGTTAAAAGTTCAGGAATTTGACACGATTCACTTCGAAAGGGTTACACTTGGATTATGACAACATATCAGATGTAATACGGCCTCGATCTAGATGATATGGATCACATGATCAAACAGATATACCTCGAACAGAACATCGAAGTGAAGTTCCCTACAAGCAGAATATTTGATGAACAGCCATCAATAACGGTGGCGTTCTGATTTATACGGATTGTTCAAAGACTGACACTGGAGTAGGTTCAGGCCTTTACTCAGCAGATCTGGGCCTGAGCCAGTGGTTCAGACTGGTGAACCATGCGATAGTATTCCAGTCGTTATTACATGCAATACGTATGGCGGTAGAGTCCATTCAAGGAGCTTCAACCAGGTTGAGGATGATTTGCGTCGACAATAGGCGGCCATTCTGGCTCCAGCGTCATACAGATGCTCTTCGAGAACTGTAAATGTACGCAGAGAAGCTGCCGATAAAAAGGCTAAACATACTCCTATAAGAATATGCCACGATCACTCGCGGACATCACAATCGAAATAGATCGAGCCATATGGACTAAACTACAATCCGAATGGGCAAACAGAACGGATTGTAGAGTAGCCAGAACTTTGTTGCCATCACTTCAACTGAGTAACAGCAGGATATTGCTCAAACTGAAAAGAAATAGGCTTAGAGCAACGGTAGGTCTACTCACAGGACACTGCCTTACCGCATCTCACGCGAGTAGATTGGGACTGACCTCCTTCAATTTATGATGAAGATGCGAGACGGGAGAGGACACCATCGAACATACTTTGAGTCAGTGTCCAACCCTAAATTTGAAACGCTTCAACATTGTAACGGACGGTTTGGTGGGCATCCTAAGATACCCGTGGGGACGGAGCCTAAGGTAGCTTAATTGACCGTGAAGGTGAAGGTCTGGCGAAGAAAAAGGCTCCTCAACGAGCTAAGCAGTGGCCTATGCTTGCTGTAGCTCAGTTCGGGAGATGTGGGCGGGATTTTCGCCGCTCGTTGCCCCTGTCCTTTACGTATTAACAAAAATTCATAGGCCTGGGTGAGACGACTCAAACCGGGGAGGTAAAAATGGGGAATGAAAAAAAATAGTCGATAAGGATGGAATGGTTGGCGGACGGATCAGACGCCCACGCGGTCGCACCTGGGTCCGGGTGTAATGGGACCCTCGGCCTCTGGTTTCGTACCACCAACAGATCACTACTCATCAGGTGCTGCTTCGATCTGCCGGTGGGAGCAGCACTACCAGACCATAATATGGTTCATTACAGGTGGTTCATTACAACATCTTAAGTGATTACAGCTTTCAAGAGCTAGCAAAGGTGGCCAGTGCCACCACGTTGAATCAGCTGATTCAGTTTAGCCAGGTGGTCACCTGGCAGCTCCAATTAGACAGCGAAGGGTGGCAGATGGGTTGAAATCGGCCTAATGCAAGCTGCGCTAGCAAAAATATTAACCGTAAAAACATCTATTTTGGTTCAATACTATGTTTGTCCACACAGATCATACATACCTAAAATCTTAAAATTTTTGTACAAAAAATTACTAGTCTGAAATTTGCTTAAATTTGAACTAACGCTACAATTGGAATTTGATCCCAAAAACAGACGAAAAAAATTGATGGATTGATTGATTAATCATTGATACTCTTTCAATTCGGATCTAAATGCTGGACTTCAAGGAGATACTGTTTAAATACTAATTTAACAAATGTGTTTTAATTGAACAATTAACTTGTCCATCAACCATGATATTGTTACCATTTGCCTAAATTAACCTCCGAAGGCAATTAACGACTAGTCCAATCTAATTAGTCCACATAATACTCGTATAAAAATGAAGAAAATTGACCGTCTGAGAAAAATGGATATATGTAATTAGAACGTTTGGTATTCGGAGAATTTTCTTCCAATTAAGTACACATTTTTTTTTGGTTTTTCAACTTTATTTAGCAAAATGGAATCTGAAAATGAAATCTTACGTTGTTGAACATGTTCCTAACAAGATCACTTTCGAATATGACTCAAATTGGCATGAACGATTTTCACTTAGAAGTTATACGATTCGTTCGTATACTTTTCTCGGTTAATCATTGACTGAATAGTAATGAAAGATTTTTCTCGATTTTTAGAAAATTACAGAGAATAGTTATCAATTAACATAGCATCAGTGCACTGGATGTGGTTTTAACATTTCAGGCACGTACGAAAGCTGAAATTATGTTTTGAGATCTACGAGTAGATTTAGGGAATTCGATGGATGTAATATTGAAATAATAAAGTTTTTTTTCATTTACTACCTCATATTGGAATATCAGCATTGCCGAAATGTAACTAACACCTCATACGAGTATATATTATATATGAAGTCGTCTACGAATTCGATGCTAAGGTCCTCGACGTTGAAGTTCGGTTGTTCTGGCGTCCTTGTTCTTGATTTCGTAATTATTTTTGTTTTGTCGTGGTTAATGAGTTGTCCAACTTCTTTTGCAGCCGCGTCAAGATTATTTAGAAGTTCTCCAGCGTCGGGCAGGTTTCCGGACGTAATTTTCATGTCGTCAGCGTACGCTTTCAACTTCGTTCACTTGAAGAGCAGTGTGCCACTGTTGTCTGCATTCATTACCCAGTCCAGATGGTGTGTTCAAGGGTCAGGTTGAAGAACGTCATTCCACGATGTTCCACTCTGTTTCCACCTCATTTCACCTCAATTGGATTCAATGGAATACCACATTTTTCCCAACAGGGAAAGTGATTTTTATCGAAATATTAGAAAACTACTCGGAATCAGTAAGTTTCTTTTATCACCGTTGAATTTGATAGGTTCAATGCTTGCTTTTGATGTAATAGAATGAAGTTTGTTTTTAATATTTTTCAAAGAGTGGGATTATGTCACCACTTAAAATCCAAACTTTATCTGAGACAAAATCGATTTCAAGTCAAATTCATTCCTTTACCCTGCATGAGTCAGATACATCGTTTTTCTTTTTGCACAAAAGTGTGGGTTAAATACCCTTGAGCACTGAACCTATTAAATGCAACTGTGACAGAAGAAATTAATTGATTCGGAGTAGTTTCCAAATATTTCGACAGAAATCGTTTTTCCAACTTGAAAAAATGTGGTTCCATTGAAATAGTAATTGAAGTGAAACAGGTGAAAACAGAGTGGAACGAACGAACTTCTTCTAGTGACCGCTAGATGCGTCCGAAATAAAAGCTTTACTTGTGCGCTATCCAGGTCAGAATCGGCTCTCGATAAATTACTGGGTTAAGCGTTAAACCAAATAGGGTAACTTTGTTGTTGTATTGCGTGTTGTTTCACTAACCTTCTCCGCGACCTCCTTGGTAGAACTTTTTAGTTCTTCTCAAAACCCGTGTTCCCCTATATGTTGCTGATGTTGTGTAGCATAGGTGTCAGTTTTTCTTCAAAGGCAGCTGGGTATGCCTGCGTCGTAGCATCGTTCAATAGTTTTGTCAACCGCAAAGATTTCGGGAGGGCTGAAGACATCCTACACCGGTAGGTTGTTTTTACCAAGTGATGGACGGAAACGCAATTTGCTCTTCGGCATGATCGGACATCCATCAGGCTTCAGGTTCATCCTTTCCATATGAGGACGTGGTCAATCTGGTTGACGGTGCCGGTATCCAGATATTTCCAGGTTTCTTTATGAATGCGTCGATGCGGAAAGCATGTTGAGCTTTCCACAAGGTTCCTACTGTATGCGAAGAGCGAAGACTATTAGTCGTTGACCGTTGTTATTGCATTCGTTGTGAAGGCTGTGTTTTCCAGTGGTTCCCTCATGACAGCTATCGTTGCCAACTTTTGCATTGGATGCGTTGCTAAAAATATCGTGATTCCGCTACTAATCCATTTCCCCTTCCCCGATTCGTGATTTGTCCGGTGAACGACATGTGCCGTCTTTTTGACGAATTGAACAGCTGACAGCTGATGTCATTCCGATTCAAACCTAAAAAGCGTCCCATTGTGTTTTTATTTAACTTTAGCGATTTCGGTGCAGCTCGAGACTAATTCAATTGTCCTGTCGTATGAATTTCCGTTTATCGGATCTGTCTCATTCCAATATCGGACGAAATGGTGGAGCGTCTAGAGCACACGCGGGACTTCGGATGCCTGAACTTTTGGTCCAAATTCAGTGTCGATTTCACGTTGGATTACGAGGCGAGGCCCAACAAGTTCTTCTTCAACGTTGAGTAGGCGGCCCCCATGGATTAAGGCAGCTCCTGAAGGGCAATCCATTGTGTGGACGAAACCAAGTGACAGAGGAAGAATTGGCTTAAAGCCGATTATTTTGTGTGGTAGTGGAGAGCGAGGTTGAGTCATTTTTGACTTAGACTCGCAATGACCCACTACACTTTTATTCTTAAATCTTAACATGGTATTTATAATTGAATCTAAAAAGTTTCATATTTCCATTCGTGATTTCATCGGCGCATTCCCCTTGTATTTCGATCTTGACTGCGTCTTTTCTCCTCCATTTCGGCGTCGGTCAGCGTTTTTAAGAACGGAGCCCATCCGTCGGCATCGCCTGGTGTACAGAACGGGACTTTCACTGTTCGAGAGTGGAGTTCCGCTGAAAGCGAGTACTCATCGGACCTATGCTTTCAGCAAGACCACGACAATTGCCCGGGAATAGAGTAGGAATTGCGGTGGCAAACTCTCCGCCCAGTACGGCTCGGCGCACAATTTCATGGCAAACTCCTTGTGACTTTTTAATTGTTTGGCCATATCCGAAAGCGACATATTTCCTACGTGAATGTTCAATTTAATGGCGACTCGTTGTCTCACTCACTTCGAGTAGTGGCGGTTCCCGAAATAGCCGGAGCAAATGGGATGGGATTCAAGTGGAAATCGCCGCACAGTACTTCGGCGATAATGGGACTGATAAAATATGTGTTGTTTTGATGCAATTAATCTCGATGAAGCAGCTTACCGTTTTTATTCCATGTGAATGTGCCGCGGAGTTTTGTCCTTCGAGCTCCATGTCAACATGTACCAGCACTTCGGGATGAGCGGCATTATCCAAACTTGTAGTGTGATCGATGTCATCGAAGCATATTGGGAATGTTTGTATCTTTTTATTGTGCACGCGATTGCGATTGGTGGGCTTCGCTTGCGGCACGGCGCGGCGTCTAAACTATAGTACTCCAATATGGCATTGTGGGCACCCATGGGGCGGGCTTTTGCGGTTTAATTTCGCGAGAAAGTGGCGGCTTGGAGGTGTTCACCGAAATAGAACGGTTATTATTATATACTCTGGGGGATAGCCGAAGCAGACCACTAACGTTTGGGTCCCTTTTCGCCCCCTCCCGGTCATCAGTGACTTCCAGATGTCGACTGATAATTGTCGACCTCTTTCTTCATCACTGAGTCCCGTGTTATTGCTAGCATTTGTTTGAAGCTGAGTTCACTCATGGCTTCTACACTTATCGTGTGCTTGCCTGTGATCCTCAACCTCGTGCTAGCCAGTGCTGGACATTCGCACACAATGTGTGCTGCCGTCTCGGCCTCCTCCAGGCATAGCCTGCAAACGTCATCTTCCCCGATTTTCATCTTGGCCAGATGAGCCTTAAAATTACCATGCCCTGTGACCAAGGCAGTTATCCAGCTTAGGGTACTCCGTTTATAACTAAGTACCTTTCTCGCTTCCCTGCCTAAAGGGCTGGTCATTGCATTCCGAGCTTGTTTGCAAGTGACTAGCTCCTGCCATCTTTGTTGATGCATGGAGTCCATCCACTTCCCAACCTTCGCTCCAATCATGCCGTTCCCCAGAGCAACTCTGGGTTCTGGGCCAATGAAAGTTGCCGCAGATCCCTGTTTTGCTAGGGCACGAACGGTTTCTGGATGTAGAAATCATTATCTGGCCGTTTGACCACAGTATTGGTTTACTTACTTTGCACCCCTTCGTTCGGCTACGTCAACTTCGTTGAAACGACATGGAGCTCCCTAGTATGTAATTACTCAATCTCGACACAGTGTCGACACGGTCCAAAACGGAAACGCAGCCGTTGAAAGCTCCCAGCAGTATTTTGTCGTCGTTTCTTGAAAGTGAGTCGAATAATATCTCCAGGCGGTCGTAAAACTCGCCTTTTACTGCTTTTTCCTTCACTTCAGTGGCACTACTGTTTGATCTCCAGACTGTTTTCTTTGTGTTCGGAGGAACATAAAACTAAAGTTCCCAAAAAATTGGTGGTGAACAAAATTTCAGAAAAATCACAAAAAAAAAATATTTTTTTGTTGTCTTGAAATTAGATATTTCTAAAACGCCTTACATAAATAGATACATGAAAACATTTACCACTACCTTTTCGGTATTTTAAATCTATAGTACGAATATGATCGTACCGTGGGATTGGGGGTGATTTGATGAAAAGTAATTGTTCAGAAGCACAATATGTGTGATATGCATATTCCTTGTGCGATTATGGATTGGTTTTTGGTACGAAAGTTATGTGTTCGGGGAGATCATAACGATGGAGGTGGCTGGGTCATTATAACTGGGCGTTGAGTACAAACAATAGGCGCGTTATTTTGCAATTCTTAACCTGTATAGGTTAGTGAAATAACACGTAATACAAGAACAATCCTACCCTATATAGGTTAACGCTTAGCCTGATAATTTATCGAGGGCTAATTCTGACCACGAAAGTACACAAGTAAAGCTTTTATTTAGCGCGCATCTGCCGGTTGCTAGAAGAAGTCCGTGCGTTCGAAGATGTTCCACTGTGTTTTCACCTAATTCACCTCAATCAAATTCAATGGGATTCCACATTTTTTCCAATTTTATCTTTATCTAAGACAAAATCCATTTCAAATACATACTCTTACCCTGTATGGGTCAGCTGCGTCGTTTTTTTGCACCAAAGCTCGGGGTAACTACCCTTAACCTGGATAGCTGCAAAAGAACGCGCCTAATGTCTATAGGCGATTTGGTATAATGGGAAGATTTGTGCGTACACGTATATATGCATACTAAAATGGCTCTCCATATTATTAATACCAAGGAGTGAAGTTACAGCAAACTACTACAAATACTTAAAGCTATGGCAATTTGACCCGAAAATTTCCATATTATTCTACAATCAACCCTTCCCTCTGGTGTACAAATTAATTCCAATAAACTCGTTATTGTATTCTCTGAGCCACATTCTGGAACAAATCATTCAATTTCGCAATGCAAATTGGCTGACACCCTAAATTTATATAATTATGTAACTGAAAGTAGAAACTTCTGTTCATGACCTACGGCTATGCATTGTATCGCTGTCAAGCACGCTAATCCACACGTTTTGTAAACATTTCGATATGTTCGCTGTTCAATTTTCCCAATTTTCCAATGTGAATGTTTAATTGGTATTAATTTTGCATAGTTCACCTCGTCAGTTTAATCGCCTAAATGGCAATTAATTGTAAGTTGTAAGTTCGAATTTAGTTTACTCTATTTTATGGAATTATGTAAAGATCATTCGTATCATCGTATAGACATTCCAAGGAATGTGTTAAGGGGATCGATTGAAATCAATGAGCAGTATTGTAGTTGTATTATCAGACTTGTGGTATAAGCTGAGCTAATCTTCGATTTTTGTCATGTGGGATGCGTTGGGTGTCCCAATAGGGATTTCCCCAATAAGATTGTCAAACACGCTTAAACGTCAAAACTTTTTTGTTTCTTGTTTTGACGTTTCTTATTTTGAGTCCATTACAATTTGAAACATGTACTGGTATACAGTCAAACAAGGCGTAAAATTTATCGAAGCTTATTATGTAAATGAGCCTTAGAAAAGGTGCTCATCGTGCGCTATGTGATTTTTTCGGTCGGCATAATCGTCCAAACGAGCGCACAATCTCGAATATCGTGCGTAAATTTGAGAAAACCGGGTCGGTGACGGATGTGACAGTACCAGTGCGTCTTCGTACAGCTCGTTCTACCGAAAACTTTTCAGCTATAGGCGAAAGTCCCGCAAATATTCCGTCGACCTCTATTCGTCATCGTGCTCAGCAACTGGACTTCTCACAAAGTTCTTTGCAGCGAATTTTGGCAAAGTCCTTGAATTTGCACGCCTACAAGGTTCAACTGACTTAGGAGCTCAAACCCACAGATCACTTCAAGCGTCGGCAATTCGCTAGATGGATGAATGAACAAACATGGATTGATGACAACTTTACAATACAAAGAAAATCATCTTCAGCGACGAGGCACATTTTCACTTCGATGGATTTATAAATGAACGGGCAGGCGTTTGCTATAAAAAGGAGGTGGCTCCATTTCTGCTAAAATTTTTGACAAATTTTCAAAGACGTCTAGGAAATCGAAATCGATAGTTGTACAAAAATTATAAATTTCATAAATTTGCTCACTTGTCCCGCATATCACGATCATATTTTCACTCAAAAATACATTGTGCAGCGATTTTTCCAAGGTTTTTTTTTTGTGATTTCCCAAAAATTTTACAAAAATGTAGCTACCTCCGTTTTGCAGTAGACCCCTGATTGTCGCATTTTATATGTCTTTTGGCTGGGGGTCTGTCTCTTGAAGCCAAACCTAGTAAAACTGGGTATTTTCTGAATAGGGGTGATGAGATCAATTTAATGGAGTACTGTTGAAAATAATTTGAACCGAAATCTAGGCAATATGGGAATTTTCTGAATTGGGGTGACGAGGAAAATCAACAGGAGTACGAAAGGCATGATGATTCCTTTGGTCAGGACTAAAGAAAATTGAAGATGGGGTACTGTATGTTGGAACTGGAACGGTCCGGTTGCGGCGAGGATATAGAGAAACCAAAGGACACTAGAGTGTTGTTAAAGGCATGTTTAATCCTTTGGTGTTGACTGACATAAGCTCATTTTTGGACGTGATGTGAAACTTAAAATAGGAAATACGGGTATCGCTTGTATCGGGAGTATGGGGCCAATGCACTGGAGCATTGTTGAAGGCCTTTTTAACCCTTTGGTGTTGACACAAGCACATTTTTGGACATGAAGTGGAACCTAGCAAATGCGAAAGTCGACTAATGGGGCCAATTCAGTGGCAGTTTTAACTCTTTGGTGTTGATGTTGGATATATTGTGACAAGCAATGGCTCTGTCGAGCCGCCGTCACAGCAACAAAATTATCATATTTTTCACCAGGATGCTTTCGGCTCGGTGGCACAGGTCCCGGCTAGACCAGCAAAGTTTCTGGATGTTGTGAACCAAACTACCCTGATCCTAGATTAGCCAGCTTGAAAACGACATAAATAGAACGAGTGAAAAATAATAATTAATTGTTTCAAAATCGCTGCTACAACGTTAGTCAACGATCAATTAAATTTTATCGCATCAGTATGTTATCCTTTACATCAATAATTTATTTATCATTTCAACCATATTTCGTTCACTTATTATGAATTCGGTTTTATTCGGTTTTCTTTTCCATGCAAAAGAAAATCTTCAGGGTGCTGCCCACAATACGCAATTCATATCACGGGGGAGAAAACATTCGGTGTTCAACAATCAACAATCAGCACAAAATAATTTCCACGGGCGTTTTTCTTCACTACACACGCGCAAGAGTCACTCAGTAATTTTCTTTATTTCACTTATACAATACTTAAAAAATCTCGCTTCTAAAAAAATGTTTTTATGTTTGCACTGTTCCTTTATTTCTTTCATCAACATCACCAGCCAAAAATCAAGAGAAAAACCATCCGCCGATAAAAAAAATGACACAAAGTATCTACACTGCATGCAGATACATCGGAACATGGATATGGCTTTGGCTACCGACTGCGTGGAACCTGTTGTGTTGAAGATATCGACTTAAGTTTTATAAAGATCCCAGTATAGTTATACTGGATGAATTCATTCGACAAAACACGTCCCACGCTTTCGGTAGGCATAAGATGTAACGATGTATCTGCATGCAGTGTAGATAATTTGTATCATTTTCAAGACATACCGTCCCGCATAGTGTACAGGAGAATACAAATTAACCCAACCGTTGCCCCGTGTGTGGATCAAGCGATCATACACTCTACATATTGTATATGCGCCTGTGCTTCGTTAGTACGTCAATCCGCGATCGATCGCGTCAAGCCGCGGTCTAGCTAAACACACTTACTATTAGATACTTAGATAGTACTCGTCTAAGTCTAAAGACGGTAAGCGCGACAACACAATTTTATTGCATTAACGTTTACGTTATCCGCGCTGCACAAACTGCATCATCTGCACTATTCTCCTCACTAAATCAGAATTGTGCACTGTTAGTTGATATATCATCGATCGTGATAGTATGCGGTATGCGCGATACAAGTACGGTCGTAAGTTCCTTACATCCACGGGAAAAACACGTTGGTGACCTTGGTGACACTGATTTCAGTCGGCTGGATGGGATTGGCCATCACAAGAAAGGGGTGGATCCGCCGCGGAAGTGTAGTCCAAAGTCCGTGGAGCAAGCATCTCTTTCGCACTGTCGCCGATGACGAAGCAACGCCCATCCATTGAACTTCTTCGACTCAACCGTCTCTCCATTGCCTGCATACGAGTGTGTGTGTATGTGTGTCTGTGTGAAGTTGAAGCTATTTCCCGACCTACCCCAACGATTTTCTTACTGAGTCAGGTTAGTGACTAATTGATGAAAACAAAAAAATTGCTGTGAAGGAGGAGCCATAGCGCTGTGCACGAGTGAGGGAGACAGGTTGTCTGGATGTGGCTGGTGTTGTGAGCAGATTTGAATCACGAGGGGATGGCAGTTGAATGATGTTGACTTGTTTTATGGGTGCCTGGTTGTTTAGTCAGTTCATGATGCGAAGTTTTTCGATTTTCGTGAGTTCCCTTTGATGACTGACTCGGATTGACTGAGGATCGGCCACTGCATTCATAGAACTCGGAAAATTTTTCAGTGGGCTTGTTTCCTCTTCTAACCCCCGAGTAGAAAAACAGACATTTCGTGTGACGGACAGATTTTTAGGATGACCCCCAGCTATAAGACATATCCATGTCAAAAAACCAAAATCCGTCATCCAGAAACAAAAAAATGCTTGCCCTCTTTTCCAAACCAAGAAAAACAAACGTCCAACCCCAACCTCAAAAGTCAATCCAGTCCAAATCCAAACAAAGCGATATCGAAGCAGTCTGAGAGCGATATCAAAGTAATTTTTACACTTATGATATCGATACGTAATTTCGACGCGATATTCATGCAAGGTTGACGGAACGTTTTCGCAACATTGACGCAACGCTGACACGACATTGACGCGGTGCTGATGCAACACTGACGCAACGCTGAAGAAAGGCTGACGTAATACAGACGCGAGGCTGATGCAATGTTGAAGCAATATTGACGCAATGTGGAAACAACGCTGAGGCAACATTGATGCAGCGCTGACGCATTGCTGACGCAACATCGAAGCAGCGTTGACGCACCCCTGACGAAACGTTGACGCAATCACTAATTTTCCCGACTAATTTCCCCTATTCATAGTTTTATACACAATCATAATCACAATGTTCGAAATCCTGAACGCAGCCAATATCGTCTTTTTGAGACAGACAAACACAAGACCCAGTATTTTTTTCCAATAAAAGGAAAAGTTTCCTTGTAATTTTTTTTTGTAGTAGAATTTGGAACTTTCGCGAATTTAAATTTTTTCTCTGAAAATTTCAATTGGGCGTTTTCTGAACTTATGTATGTAGATATTCATCATTGTTCTCTTTTAAATCCAGCCAATAGGTACGAACCCTACTATGCGGGGATTATCCTAGGAACGCCTGAAGCGGTTTAAATTAAATTTTAAGAGAAAATACGAGTAGAAACTTAATATATTGTAGTTTACTGGACAAATTATCTTTCGTAAAAATCGTTGAAGTGGTGGAGGGCGGTTTATCACCTTATAATATACATATTGTAAATCCGGTTTTGATTTTTGTTTCTTGGAGAAACAAATAGGCATGTGAGGTGTCTAGCGAAAGGGGCGATTAGTACATCCCATTTCAAGTAATTCTACCTAGTTTCGAGCGACTACGCAACCCATTATACTATGACTAGATTTTTGTTTTTGCTTTTGTTTAATCGATACTACGAAAATCTGTTTCAGTCACAACCATCGCCAATGAAAGGCATTATGTGTTCACCATCGCTAAATATAATCGTTAACTTGCCTTGTTTTCAATCACTGTCCAGTCGCTGAATCTCGTTAAAATTACTTCTTCCACATGTGGAATCAGAAAGAGGTTCTTGTATGGCAATTGTGTAACATCTGGATCAACCATATGTACGAACATGGCTACTTGTGCGTTCAATTCATCGTTTGGCTCCAACAATTTGGCGAAGGTGATGTCGATCGGTGGCTTTTTTTTCTTTGTAAGTTGTCGGTTACTAACGTAACCATCGTTCACGGGATTCCCTTGGTGACGGGCAAGACTACAACCGAATGGAGTAAAATCCTTTAACGGTTGTCAGCCGCGTTATTGAAATGACTACTGGTTGTCATCGTATGTTGGAATGAAAATTTCTGTAATTTATTGGTTTGGAAAATTCATTGCGGTTTGGTCGTTCGTACCGTTTTTATACCCTAGACTTTTAGTATAGGGTATATTATTTTTGTCACGACGGAAATATGTAACACCTTAAAGGAGGCTCCGGAGGTATAGCAATGTATATACATATATAAATGATCAGCGTCACTTCCTGATTCGATTTAGCCATGTCTGTCTGTCCGTTTGCACGATAACTTTCGATAGAATAAAGCTAGAGCCTTGAAATTTTGGTCAGATGTTGGAAGTATAATTTAGTTGGTTGGTATTGAAAATAGGCATGATCAGGCCAAGATAACGCCTACCTCCCCTACATATGTACGACAGTTAAATGTATTTATAACTCCCGATTAAACAAACATAAAAAGCTCTAGCTTTGGGAGATTGCTCGTGAGGATAATCTTTTACTCTCCTGAAAAAATAAAATCGATCAGTTGAAAACTAACGGTAATTTTTTTACAAAGAGCCCCGTACTACCCTACTTTTCGGGTTTTTTGTCTATAACTCTTGAACCAATTGACATAGACAGCTGATTTTTGGCATGTAACCCTGGGGTGGGAAGCTGCTTGAGTTCTAGTAAGTTGGGCGTAATCAGATCAAAGGAACGCCTACTTCCCCTACAAAATTTCCAAAAATTAGATATTTATTAATTACGATAACTTTCGATAGAATGACAGTAGCAAGTTGAAAATTTGTTAGAATGTTATTAGAAAGATCTACTTAGTTGGTATTGATGGGCAAGATCCGACCCAAGCAACCCCTACCTCCCCTACAAATGCAACTTCAAATAAGCGATAACTTTTGACAGAATCAAGCCAGCAATTTGAAGTTTTGGTCAAATATTTGAAGTGAGATTGGGTTAGTTGGTATTCAAGATGGGTTAGATCCGACCCAAGGAACCCCTACCTCCCCTAGAAATGAAACTTAAAACAATCGATAACTTATGACAAAATAATGCTAGCAGCATAAAATTCTTTGTAATAGGATCCAGTTGGCTAATATTGAAAATACGTAAAATCCGACCTGCGAAACCCCTACTTCCCCTACAAATGAAACTTCAAATAAGCGATAACTTTCGATAGAGTGAAGTTAGAGGCTTGAAATTTTGTTTAAATGTTTGTAGCATGATCTTATTTGTTGGTGGCAATGATGAGCAAGATCCGATCCAAGAAATCCCTACCTCCCCTACAAGTGAAACTTCAAATAAGCAATAACTTTCGATAGAATGAAGCTAGAGGCTTGAAATTTTGTTTAAATGTTTGTAGCATGATCTTATTTGTTCGTGGCAATAATGAGCAAGATCCGACCCAAGGAGCCCCTATTTCCTTTGCAAGTGAAACTTCAAATACGCAAAAACTTTCGATAGAATGAAGCTAGCAACTTGAAAAATTCGACAAATATTTGTAGAATGGGTTAGTTAATTGATTTTGATAATGGTCAAGATCCTCCCGAATGATTGCCAACTTCCCCTATAAACTGGCCATATAGGAAACTCACTTCTAATGCATATGGTCGTTCCCAATTGGTACTTTTGGTATCACCACTAGGTCTGTACAAGTCTAGGGTATATACGCTTCGGCCTGGTTTTCTGTGCGAAAAATGAATAAAATGCAGGCTGTTTGTTAGTGACTTGGTATGGGTGTATCATAGGAAGGGGCTCAAGCAAAAAGTATAAAATTACGACAAATTGTGCCATTACTTGTCACATTGGTTATGGGACAGTATCAAACTCCAATAAACTTTAAATTTTCTATACCAGGCGCGTTCTTTTGATCAAATGTTCTAATGAAGGATGCTGTTAGGATATCGTGCATTGCTAACTCTGCTTGGTCAGTTGCGCATAAAAAACCATGACTACCGATAAAAAATCTTCCATGTCCACACTTTTAATATCTCAAAATCCTTTCTAAGCCCAACAGATTACACTGTTGTCAAGGATATGAAGGATACTCCATTTCACAGCAGATTCATTTGCGTTCATATCACTTTAAATTTTTTAGAATAAAATGGTAATCTATCCTTTGAAGCTTTGTAGTCCTTGAATTTATGTATAGATATGTATGTACGAGTTCATCCTATAATTACTGTTGAGTGTGTACTTTCGTATAAATGCTATGAATCTCCGTCTACATAAAATCCTTTGAAAATGGACAGTATTAGAGATGAGATTACGTGAAAAAGAGACATCATCCAAGGAGAGGCGGGATTTCAAAGAAATTGCTAACACTTTTCTGGAATTCGTCAACCATGAATCTGCATTTATGCATTTACAGTCAAGAACGGATAAATACAAAACGCTTAAGTTCGAAAACCGCATTAGTGCAAAATATATAAAAACTCGGTGACTCTTTACCTAGTTTTCATATAATATTGCCTCTAAAAGTGCAAAACGTGTTTGAGTGAAATGGAAATGTGTGGCAGGCTCATCATAAACACAAGCGAATTGTAACGGATAAGTGCAATGGATTTTCGCATGCTCATACAGTCGAACCTCGATTTCTCGAAGTGCCAAGGGACTAAGAAACTAGTTCGAGTTATCGAAATTTAAAAAATGCCCTCCATGAGTAATAAAATAAAATATGTTGTACTATAATAATATATGTTGTACTATATACATTGCATACACAGTAGGCTGATGGGAGAATAAAACAGCTCGATTTGAAAAATATATATATTTATATACTTATTTTTGTGGAGCCAAAACAAAAAGAAAGAAAGAAAGGCTAATTTTTGTAATTCGAAAGTACAATAATATGTAAGTATTGTGGGTCGATTTGTATGGGGCCGAAAAAACGTATTAAGGCACATCGCGATTTTGGTTCTATTGGTCATTCCAAGAAACTTTACCAAAGAAACCATTGGTCTAAAATCAATTTCGAGCCGCCCAAAATTTCAAAATAGGTTTTTTTTACAAAATATTTAAAAATCGAGTTAGATGTTGCATTGCAAAGGCAAAAAACCTTATTTTTTCTCTAGCCAAATGTGAATGCGGGGTATTTTGGGGTCGAAAAATTCATTTTTGGCATTCATTTTTATTTTGAGTACCACCAGAGGGCGCTTCCGTGCATTTTTTTTTGAATTTATCGCCTTTTTTGGGGAAAATTGACGAAATTGTTGCGAAAATCGACGAATATTTGATTTTCTCATAATTCAACCCCATTAAACCAGGGCCAATTGCACATTCTCGTTGGCTCAGCAAGGCCAGTAGATTATTACGGTTATATGTGACAACTAATAAGCCACCTAAAAATTTAAAAATTCTGTCAAACTATATAATAAAAGTATATACGCCAATGTACTTTAATATTAAGTATTACAACTCTGTCGTATACGGTAGTGTATTATTTTGTAAATTCATACGTTGGTCTCAGTATTTGGATTCGAACTTAAGAGAAATTGTAATTAATGTTGTTAAAGAAAACGCGTATTATGCTCACTCAGAAAACGTTTTATTAGCAATGTTGTTCGACGATGAAAAAAAAAATACGCGACTTAGCTATAAGACAAATTTTACACTACCGCATCCATATGGAAAATCCGATGCAGCTGAGAGTTTATAAAAAAGATACAAAGTATCTACACTGCATGCAGATACATCGGAACATGGATATGTCTATGACTACCGACTGCGTGGAACCTGTTGTGTTCAAGATATCGACGTAAGTTTTATCAAGATCCCAGTATAGTTATACTGGATGAAATCATTCGAAAAAACACGTCCCACGCTTTCGGTAGGCATAAGACATATCCATGTACCCATGTATCTGGTGGCAGTGTAGATACTCGTCATAAATTCTGCTTTGCTTTGTCCTGTCCGCTTGGGCTCCTTTCTCTCGCGGGATCGATTCATTTTCGTTTGCATCGCGTGTGTGCAATATTCACCTCCTCTCGTGCACCCTGTTCCATCTACCCGTTCGGTACAGTTTGCAGACTGCAGCCTATCGACATTTCTCTGAGTACGTTTCTGCTAATCGCAACCACGCTTCCCACCATCTTTTCCCAATCGTACGTGTATTGTGTTTGTGTATCTATTGCAAAATCGCTCCCACACTATCCGCCTCATCCCGCCCCTTTAATCAACAGTCCATGTCCGGCACACACAATCCGTTTCTCAAGTAACGCGTGCGACTCTATGCGATTGTTTCCGGCAAACAGAAAGGGAAACTAACAAAAGTAAACAAAACATTCCAACACACGCACAAAGAGAATGAACAAGAAAATTTTTGGAATTTTTGCAGAAGGGGGGGGGGGGGCATTTGATCTCCTGCAGACCTCTGAATGATGATGAGCTGCCCGGATCTATAACATCCTGCGACGAATATTTCTCTATTTCGGGGCTTGGGAGATTTTAACTCGCGCAGTACGAATCCGCCATTTCGTTTTATGATATGTTTATTGCATGTGTGGTGGGGGCCCACATTGTGGGTCAGTCAGACCTCAAATCGCCGCCATTGCAAATGCACAACTATTTGGATAGAATGAACTTCATCCGCGATGGCTCTCGCTCTCTATCTTCGGGGGGCGGGAACTATGTAATGTACACACTCTCAAATTGCGTCTGCGCATGTCCAAATGTTAGTCGAAGTGACTACTTGCTACTTTTTCTGGGACCCTATTGATTCAGATATGTAGTACAACGCGCGCTATTTTATTTGTTTGGATTCCAGCCATTTTGAGCATTTTGGAATTTTTGCGGAAGGGGGGGCATTTGATCTTCTGCAGACCTCTGAATGTACATCATAACATATAACATCCTGCGACGAATATTTCTCTATTTCGGGACTTGAGAGATTCTAACTCGCCTAGTATAAATCCGCCATTTTGTTCTATATGTTTATTGCACGTGTGGTGGGGGTCCACATTGTGGACCAGTCAGACCTCAAATCGCCGCCATTGCAAATGCACAAACACAGTCGCTGGATCACCCGATTTGGCTCGAATGAACTTCATCCGCTCTCTCTCATCTTCGGGGGGCGGGAACTATGTACGCTCTCTCAAATTGCGTCTGCGCATGTCCAAATGTTAGTCGAACTGACTACTTGCTACCTTTTCTGGGACCCTAGTGATTCAGATAGTACACACGGTCTATTTTATTAAATGATGAATGGGAATTGGCGGAAATTGAAGGTCATTGAAAGTCCGCCCGTTCACCCGTACACTATGTTATTTCTTGCCGTCCCCAACGTCAACCTTTATCGCTATCAAATCAACATCCCAACATGTACACACAGGATCCCCGCAAGCGCGCCGCCCGCGCGAATCTACAAACAACAGCCATGCACAATGACCACTTCACTCAAACGACATGCACAACCAGAAAAGAAAAATTTTCAATGGGCTTGTTTCCTCTTCTGACCCCCGAGTAGAAAAACAGACATTTCGTGTGACGGACAGATTTTTAGTATGACCCCCAGCTATAAGACATATCCATGTCAAAACCTATGATAAACTTCAATTGTACGGATTATACGAATATGATTGACATGAATGATAATTCAATCATATTCGAACCACCATTTACTTTAACAATTCCTTATGAACATCTGGAACAATATCTAGAATACAATGATCCACCGCTGCCTGATCCGAAAATTCCGTTACACATACAAGGAACAGAAAGATACGTTCAGTTACTGGCTAGCGTGTCCAAACGAGTTTTAGAACAGAATCGAGAAGGAGTTATGACGGTGACATTAGAAAGCCGTGAAAAATTCCCTAGACTTGAAAGCAAAAAAGACTTTCAAAAATAACTCTTTCTCAATTATTTTCTAAAACTCGTCTTTCCGTTCCTTCTACAATATTACTGAATTCAATTGAATTTTTTTTTAATTTATATTTTATATGTTTGTATCTCTTAAGTTGAATTTTTGAAAAAAAAGTAAAATAAGAGAAAAAACATGCTTTGTTCATTCAGAGAGTAAATAAAAAAAATTTGATTTTTTTTTTCTTAAATTGAATCAAATCAATGTAGGTCGTGAATAGGTATTCGACCTAATTTTCAACGCTGAACATTTTGGGCTATTTAAAATTTGCGCTTGCATTATGAGAAAGACAAATACTCGTCGATTTCCGCAACAATTTCGTAAATTTTCCCCAAAAAAAGGGATAAAATCCAAAAAAATGCACGGAAGCGCCCTCTGGCGGTATCAAAAATAAATGCCAAAAAAGGATTCCTCGACCCCAAAAACCCCCGCATACACATTTGGCTAGAGAACAAAATTAGGTTTTTTTTGCCTTTTCAATGCAACATCTAACTCGACTTTTTAATATTTTGGAAAAAACCTATTTTAAAATTTTGGGCTGCTCGAAATTGATTTTAGACCTATGATTTCTTTGGCAAAGTTTCTTGGAACGACCCATAGAAGCAGTATCACGATGTGCCTCTGAGGCAAAAAAAATTGACCCACCCTAGTAAGTATGTATGCTATGTAGTTGGTTAAAACAAATTGGTTAGTTTAGTTTGTTTCATCTTTTTATTAATAGTGATTGCAACCACGAAATTTTTTAATACAAAAAGTGCAGAGAAAGTTTCATCAGACACATCTGACTACTCCCGGACGAACTTCTTAAGCATCGATACCGAATCTAGTGCTTGCGATACAGGTGTTGGCAGTTGAAGATTCTCGCGGTTTTCATCCTCGGATAAATCGTCTTCACTAGCTTCTTTATTTGAAGCATTTAAAGCCGTATTAAAAATTTTCATTATCCGGAGAATAATTGGTTGTAGCAGCATCACAGTCTACATCGAGGAATTCTTCGTACACATGTGAGATCCCCGAAAACCCCTGCAGACATTGATCCCACTCTGCCGGAGTTTCGTCTGGTTCAAGATCCTGTTCACAAGATTCGCCTTTTGTGAATTCTACTTTACGAAAACAGTTTGCGTTCGTTTTTTCGATAACTTCCAATAAATTTACATGGATTATCTCTTTGGACAATTCAAATTGACGCAAATTTCTCGGCATTATTCTTCTCCGGTAAGTTTTCTATAACTCCCTGGTCCATTGGCTGCAACTTAGATGAGTGGTGTTGGCTGGTAAAAAAAAAACAACGATAATAGCTTTCAAATCAAGTGTGAGAATTTTTGGGTGCGCCGGAGAGTTGTCGATAAACATTAAAACTCTTCGTTTTTCTTTAAAGAACTTATCGTCTATTGCGAACAGTCAAGAAATAAATGGAAATGATCCGCGCCTTTTTGTTATGTTCGCACGTAACTGGTAATGATTTGACATTATGATGTTTCAAACATCTTGGCTTCCTTGATTTCCCGATTATCAGAAGCTTAAGTTTTCCGGTTCCGCTCATGTTGGCTGCGACCAGAACAGTAACTCGGTCTTTACTTTTTTTCCTCTGTGGCATTTATCATTTCTGAATGAGAACGTTCTATGGGGTGTTCATTTGTAAAATAAACCCAGCTCATCCATATTAAAAATATCATCAGGATCGTATCCTTCTAGCAATCCCGGAAGGACGTTGCTTCGATAGCGTTCACACTCGATCTCAGACACAGCACCACTTTCACCTGCGGAAATAATGCCCAGCTGATTATACAATAACCAATATCCAAAATGTAATAAGGTTTTTACTTACCGCATGTGATCTTTTCAATAATTTTATTTCGTGTTTTAAGGCTCTCGAGCCAACCATTGCTTTGATTCCTAGTTCTTTGTAGAACTGTAATGCCTTTCCCAATATTAAAGGGCCTGATACTGATAAACGATGGTCTCTTACACGAAACAACCAATCCACTATCGCTTTTTTCAATTTTGGGAAAGTAAATCTCATAATCCTCTTCCAACTTAAATTTGAACTTGACTCCTCAGCAGCTTTTGAAATTTTTTCCTGGTCCTTCAAAATTGTCGATAATGTTGATGATGGTATTCCAAAATCTCTGGCAATTTCTTTCTTTGGCTTTACACATTTTTTTACTTCATTGATGATTTCCACTTTTTCTATAATGCTAAGGCACTTTAAAGATCGCGTTTTACTCATTTCGAAGAACAATAGACAAACGAACGATTCTTTTGCACAAAATTTGACGATACCGTTAGCCGCGATACACATGAAACATTGTTTGACGTGTTTTTGCTGATTTTTAATGAATTTCCATCATTCTAAAAAAACTATAGCAAGCCGCCATTGAATTGCATTTCTGTGTAATTCGGCTTATCGAAGTCACAAAATGATGTGGGACCGAGAAATTGTGCCGTGTCATCGGGACCGAAGAAATGTTTCGCAATATCGAAAATTCGAGTAATCGAGGTTCGAGATATCGAGGTTTAGCTGTAGGTCAGTAAAATTAAGTCAATTCTTTGGCCTTTATCATCATCGTGGCGCGACAGCCCGACGTTGGGCTTTGGCCGCCTAGATGGTTGTCCTCCGATTGTCTCGGTCACATGACCGCGTCCTCCAATCTTGGAAGCCCAGTAGTTGCGCGGCGTCCACATATACTGAGCTCTCCCAACGAGATCTCGTTCGTCCTCGGAGTCTTGCTCCGTCGACTCGTTTTGCGTTCAATACTGTGTTTGTCATGCGATCATCGTCCATTCGTTCTACATGCCCTGCCCATTGAAGTTGTAGTTTGACGATTTTCGAAACTTTTAAAAACTACACTTTTAAAAACTACACCTGAAAAAAAAAAAATATTCGACTACTACTGAAATATCTCTATAGGAGATTTCTGTGTGCAAGAGGTCGAAATTTTGGTACAGTTGGTCACCCTAAGAATACTGTATGTGCAATTTAGTATGTACAAGCTTTACACATATAAAAATTGTTATTGCGCTCGAGATAAGCGCCTCGGTCGCCCCACCCTTGTCACGCCACTGCAGTACACTATGAAATTTTGATCACTACTATCGCTGAAAGTGGTGAGCCACTGTGTCGGGTTTTCAAAACAAACCAATCTTAAATAAAACTGATTTTTTTTTTCACAGTGTAAAATCTATTTATTTTTATTCTGCATAATATTTTTACAATGTCATTTTATTTTATTATAATTTCCTTTTTACATTTTTTTTCCTAGGATCCAATAAATTAATAATAATAGTTCATAACTAATAAAAAGAGATATGATTTCTTCAAACTGACATCAAGATTTTAAGACTTTCATGGTTGTATCTCTTGGATAATAATTTTACTTATATGTACTCGTAAAGTTTTAGGCAATTATTCGAAAAATTTCAATTGCATGAGAGATTTTGTGCTTGACGCAGCTATCGGATCCGATTTATTGTGTTAGAATGTTTCTATAGTCTACACAGAGTATTTGCTATGCTATATTATATTCCAACAGTTAAATCGGATCTCATTTGCAAATTCTTGAAAACGCAATTTAATTATTTTGAAATGAATTTTTTGTTTTATCTATATGATAATGTATATGTATGTTATGTATGATACACATTCTATGACCATGATTAATTCGAATTAGTTTTCTCTGCTTTTTGATATTTTGTTTAGCAGTTTATCTTCCTACTTATTTCTGTAATTTATGAATAGTTTTTTTTTTTTAAATCGAAAAATTAATGTTTCATGAATCAAGAAAACATTTTTTAATTATATTTTACTATTTCGGGTAAAAGATTTAGCTCCTCTTCCACCGGATTATTCATAGTCCTTAATTTTTTCGATATTCTCTTTTACGAGGTATAAAAAAAAAGAATGACTAATAAATTTCAGCTACACATATACTCGCATTAAATTTTATTTATATTCGTAAACATTTGATCCCAAAATGAACATTTAGTATAAAAGCTTTCGTCGAGATTTCGCTCAGTTTTTAAAAGCACATCTATCAAGAATATCAATAATTTTAATATTTCGTTGTACAATGAAAGTAAAAAATGAAAAGATTAAAGTTTATTTAAACAATTTTCTATTGTAAATTCGTATTACACAGCCACCGAATCGATTCCGTCAATTCACAATTTGGCTAGTTCGCCATGGGGCTCCTGTATCTGTGCTCGGTCCGCAGAATTGGACAAGGTCATATGACCGTCGCCAAAGACGGTGAGCCTCTTGAGAGCGATTTGATTTTTGCTATTTGAATTTGAATCGAGGTACGTCGCGGTATGAATATCTGTATTATTCTTTTTAAATAAATCATCGTCTATTGCCTCCTCCATTTCGGGTTGTCGATCGGAATTGACTTTCAATTTTTGCGCAAGCACTGCACGTGTTTGACGCAACGTTTTCATACTACAAGTGATTGCCACGTTGGATGAGTGCGAGAAATTGTGCTGATGGTCGACGGTTTCAAAGGCAGTTGATTCAGGTCGGCTTTTTTTCATTAGTGATTTTCGAATCTGCGCCGAGCGAAATAATAGGAGCAAAAGGAGTCTAAATTAAAAAAAGAAAAAAAAAATGGACTCAAAGGATGTCCATCAACTAACATCACACTGACCTGTGTATTAAGCCCAACATAAATCATTGGATTATAACAAATACTGGACTTGGCTAGAAGGGCAGGCATCACGCCCATTGCCGGACTAATGAAGTCCTTCGGACCAAATTGTGAGATGAGAGCGAAGATAGCGTACGGGGTCCACGCCACCAGAAAAGCAATTATCATGATTGCAACCATGATGGCAACACGACGCTCGGCTCGACTCTTCTTCCCCAAACGTACGGATGTCTGTTTAGCAAGGAAAATACTTATAGAATCAAATTTTGTGCAAATTACGACCGGATATTGTGAAAAGGGATCAACTATTAATATTGACGAATTGATTACGTACCTGTTTAACAGTTACTGCAATTTTGACGTAACTGTAGGTAATGACAATCACCGGAACGACAAGTCCGAAACAAAATAAAAACATAATGTAGGTGGTTGCATTCCAAGTGTGTGACTCCCAATTGACGGAGCAACTGAAAAATTAATGACGGAAAATTTATATTAATATGTGTATGGATAGTGGCGTAATATTTCGAGTGAAATTGGGAAATGTATTCAAGAATCATCACAGGGGACGAGATTTGGTTTACGGATGCAACATTGAGTCAAAATTCCAGTCATCACGGTGGGTAGGCAAGGGATCTCCACCCCCACAAAAAGTACGACATGTTCGATACTCCGTCACTGTTGTTTTTCTTGATTCAAACGGATTTATGCATTTTGAATTTTTATCCCGAGGTCAAACAGTACTATGAAGATATTTTGAAAAGATTGCGCGAAAAAGTTTGCAAAAGGAGACGACTGTTGTGGCGAAAAAAACTCATGGTCCCTTGGTCAGGAGAATGCACCTACTCGTGCACGCATTATGCCTAAATTAGTCGAATTGCAGTCTTAAAGCCATTGCTTCCACATTTCCCTTAGTTTCTGAAAGAAACGGATCTCAAATAATCCGGTTTCACTGATTCGGATCTCAATTCGTGAAATTTGATTTCTTTTATAAACTGCCTGTTTCGCGCCGTTTTACCACTACAAAAACTTGACAAAATTTAATCCACGCTGTGCGTGTTCTAGTATAACATCTATGCTTTCGTTGAAAACAAATCAATAATAAATAGCACAAAAAGAGCGATGGTGTTCTAGTGATGGGCATAATGACTCTTTTCACTGTGCCAGCACATAAACTCTGACTCTTTCCAATGAGTCGTTCAAAAAGAGTCATGCAAAGTGTCTGAAACTTGGTTAATAACATATTCAATAAAAGTCGTAGATGGGCGACCCCAATTTTTTATCTCTTTTTTGACCCCAGATTCGGAGTTAGCGACCACCCCAATACCCTTTAGTTCGAGCTAGCCCGATCGGACCACTATTTCCCATGAAAACGGGGCTGCCAACCTGGGATGGGCGACCCCAATTTCTTTTCTCCTTTTTGACCCCAGATTCGGAGTTAGCGACCCCCCCCCCCCAATACCCTTTAGTTCGAGCCAGCCCAATCGGACAACTGTTTCCCATGAAAACGGGGCTGCCAGCCTGGGATGGGCGACCCCAATCTTTTTTCTCTTTTTTGACCCCAGATTCGGAGTTAGCGACCCCCCAATACCCTTTAGTTCGAGCCAGCCCGATCGGACCACTATTGCCCATGAAAACGAGGCTGCCAGCCTGGGATGGGCGACCCCAATTTTTTTTTCTCTTTTTTGACCCCAGATTCGGAGTTAGCGACCCCCAATACCATTTAGTTCGAGCCAGCCGAGAACACTGTTCATCGGCATTTTAGATCCGTCCCATGCAAGTACATTTTAATTTTAACCCATTTGCTTTCAAATTGTCTATGATTTGCTTTGAAAAATGTTGTCCTTATCGTCCCGAATACAAGAAATTCCTGGTTTTTTAACCCAAGGACTCAGAATACGTATGTATGATACCCATCTTGCTTAGATATTACTTCATTGCCAAGAATGTCCTTTTTCACACCGAACGGACTGAGAATGTAGTTAATAGCAGTGCAGTGCATTCGTAGCAACAGCCTCAGTCGTATGGTACTCATCTTGCCAAGGTATCACTTCATTGTCAAGAAAGTCCTTTTTGCTCACCAAAGGACTCAGAACGCAATCAACGTAGTCCAGTGCAAGTCTAGTCAAGGTCCAGTCGAAAACCATAAACCTGATCTGCCGCTGAAACACTTGAACTCCTAATTACAACCCTCTGTAGGTTCGCTGGTAGATAAGATGATCAGTATACCTCGTGGGAAGAAATCGCATTGGTAATTCGGTAGAGAGAACGATGTTTTCCCCGTAATCCTTTGCCAGTTACAAGACGTAGTGGCCCCGTGTCTAGTAGGAGCTGGGTGATTGCCAACCCACTAGATACGTATGCAGGGGAGCGTCCCAAGGTGGGGTGTTGTGTTGTGGATAAAAGCGATAGACAAACTCCTTAGGAGGCTGAGCGCATCAGGTGCCAAGATAATTGCGTACACGGACGACGTGATGATCCTGGTTTTGGGAAATTGTTCTCTCTGATGAGCAACATCATGGATGGTGCTCTGGAAATAGTAAATATCTGGACTGCCGAATGCGGTCTAAGTGTGAGTCCAGGCAAAACCGAATTAGTCCTTTTTCCTGCCTAAGCCGGGAAAAAAATACTATACAGAGGCAAAGTCCTTCAGGCCGGTTAGTCTTACATCATTCGTGTTGAAAACAATGGAAACGGTGTTGGTAGACTACTTGGAGAATACCACGCTAATGTACAGTCCTCTGAGTAGGTGCCAATTTGCTTATAGAGCAGGCAGATCTACGGAAACCGCTCTACACGAACTCGTTACAGTTGCATAGAGAGAGATTAATAGCGGCGGAATCGCTATGTCTACTTGTATGGACTTAGAGGGTGCTTTTGATAAAATCTCCACTACCAAACTAAAAAACGCACAGACTGAGCAGGGGTTAATTCTATAATAATTAAGTGTATAGACTCTATGCTCAAGCAGAGGGCGATAAATCTTAGCAGTGGATGTGCCAGAAAATACGGGGTAAGGTAGTCCGAGGATGCCCACAAGGAGGTGTTCTTTGCCTCTACTGTGGAACATCACCGTCGACAGTCTTCTCTGGAGGCTGGACTCGATGGGCGTACACACTGTAGGATACGCCGATGACTTGGCTCTTAGTGAAAAGTTCATGGACACAATTCTAGGTTGCATGGGATGGGCTCTCAAAGTAACCGAAGAGTCGTGTAAAGAGCGAGAGCTAAACATAAACGCTAGTAAATGAGTGATGAGTTTTACTCGTAAGTGGAAAGTCGTAGAGATAACTCCCTTACGGCTTTTTGGTTCGGAAATTAAGGTGTCCAAGGAATTGAAGCATCTTGGAGTTACCTTAGATGTGAAGCTAACTTGGAATGTTCACGTTGATGAGAAGATCGAAAAAGCGAAAAATTCGAATCGAATTGCTTTCGAACGACGTTTTGCTGAATAAACGGGATATGTCAGAACCACTTGACAACCAAACAGAGAATCTGATCAAATAGGTATGTTCGAAAGTAATGGTCAAATAAATACTTTCGAACATACTTTTTTGTAGATTTATTTCAACTTGTCAGTTGATTCTCCTTATGTTAGGCGAATGCTAAAAAGTTAAAAAAAAACCACATGGATCAACAACGAGCGAGCTATTTTAAGACAGCCAACATAGAGATAATTCGTCCCAAGGGGGAATTGAGGAGAAAGTTGTTCTCGTTCAAATCTGATCCAGATGAAAACCAATACGAGACTTGGATCAGAAATTGATTTTGATCCTGTGAAGAGCGGGTCCGTAAGAAACTCCTATTTGCTGGAGTCCTAAATCCCTGGGTTATGCTAGTCGATGATCGGTGGCGTGAAAATTATCATATTGAAAGGAACGAGCCAAATACCGTACAATATTCCAAGCCTTACCGTAATAAGACAAGGCTAAGTATTGTACACTCCCACTCCCTACTCGTGGGAATCAAATATCAAAATTTAAGCCCAAAAGAAATTTGGGTTTAAAGCTATACTACGGGAGACGGAAAATTCAAATCAGTTAACAAAATTCGTATTCACCATTTGCATATTTTCCAATTAGAAAATTTCCCCGGTTTTATTTTTCCATATTTTCCATTCTCCTCATTTCCTACATTACTATTATGTTTCATATTTTTCACATTTTTAATATCTTTGTATTTTGATTGTTTTTATTACATGTGTATGATATACAAAATATACAATTTTTCGTATTTTCCACATTTCCGCATTTTTATAACTACTCTGTGGTATGGGCTGTAAGAATATGCCACCGTTTTTCCCTGTTTTTTGTAGATGGTACATACCTAAATGGACAGGATGTGCATGCCAGTAACATCCACCATATGAAACGTTTTATATGCTATTCGAAACTTCAACTAGACCTTTTAGAAGCAATTGGTACCCGTTGTCCCACAAGCGGTTAAGGCGAAATAGTATATTACGAGTACCTACATTCTCCATTTTCCATCTTACCTAAATAAATTTTCGTTAAAACTAAATTATGAAATATTCCTACTGCAAATATTTCTCAGGTTCATTTTGTAACTGATTTTGATGATTTATTCCAAAAAAAAAAAATTGTATGTAATCCACAAATATTTGGTCTACGATCTCATACTAGCCGCTTTCGTGTCACTGGATTTCGGTCTCATGTCTAGTATTGCGCGAAACGAAACGAAATGTCAAATCGCATACAATTTCGTAACTTCACAAGCTGCAGTACACTTCGAACAACAGTGGAAAGTTTGACGTTTTGACCATTTGGGCATCTGATTGCGAATCCTAGATGTATTGTGTTGGCGGAAAACTATTGTCGTTTTCGATTGACTCCGAAATTGCTCTTTTTTCGAGCAACAATCTAACTTTTGAATTAGAGTTACTCTGAGTTTTACTTACAACAATTTATTTGATCTCCTACTATAGGGTTTTTCATTAAGAGCAATTTGCAATTTGCATTTTGTTTTTCAATTAAAAGACTTGTGGGTTAATTATGGAAATGATTTTTATTTCAAATGAAAGTACAGTCGATGCCATTAATTATGGAATACAATATTGCTCAAATATCCGCCACGGAAGCGCTGGCACAAGTGAATACGCTAGACCCAATTTTCCATGACCCGGACACACAAATCGGCCGAAATACCAGGAATTTCGCGTTAGATTTTCGCCTCCAGCTCTTCCAACGGTGCTGGCTTATTGGCATAGACAAGCGATTTAATGTAAAATAACACCCCAGAAAAAAGTCCAAAGGGGTTAAATCGCACGAACGAGGCGGCCATTCGCGAGGACCGTTGCGTGAGATAACTCGCTCGCCGAACTTGGTTTTCAATAATTCAACTCTGTCGTACGCTGTATGGCACGTTGCGCCGTCCTTTTGGAACCACATATCGTCCAAGTCCATAGCGTCGAGCTGGTCCCAAAAATACTCCGATATCATGGCCCTGTAGCGATCGCTATTGACGGTTGTTGGCACGTTGTTGGACGCCGTTTTCATTAAAAAAGAAAAATTGCCCGATGACGCCGCCGGCATGAAAACCGCAAAAACTTGTGTCTCGTGTATCGCTTCATCCGAAAAGATGGTTTTCTTGTGAAAGTCGTCGTCAGCTTGCATCTGGTCCAGAGCGCAATTAGCGAATGTGCGACGCTTAAAATTGTCAGTTGGCTTCAGTTCTTGAGTCAACGCTATCGTATGTATATGGACGGAGAACCAAATCCTTCCGCAAAATTCGCCACAAACTGGTCACACTGATGTTCAACGCCTGCGTTTGGCGTGGAATCGACATCCTTAACTGCTCACGCACACTCTCTCGAACGACCACGATATTTTCTTCACTTCGAGCATTACGTTGTCGCACAGGCACTGGGACATTATGCAATGCATCCTCAAGCTGGACCTTTTAATTTCATTCAACGGCAATCAATTGTTTCCCTTTGATCGCTCACTAAATAAAATTTTTCAAAAGTTCATTTTGTTTATAGATGCGGGACGTTGCGAAATATGCTATTTCCTTGCGAGGCGAACATTTCAGAGCTTTGTGCTTGCATTTACCACACAGAAGGTGATGACTGTTGAGAAACTCACTGTCACACATGGGTAAATGAATCTTCAGAGATCGTCGTCGAATATATCTATTACAAAATATGCATAAATCGTGTGCATTACTTCATCGCCGAGAGGAATGAAGTTCGAAAGCTTCTGATCAGACGCATTAATTGCATAATTCCGACCAAGGTTACAAGGGAGAAGGGGGGGATTTATTTGCACAATTTGAGATAAAGCTCAAACGTCGTGCTGCGAATGAGAGTTTCCTCTTTACGCTCGTTTAAATTAAACTTGAATTGCTGACTCAGTATACATTGCCTCCATCTAGGAGGTAAAATAACTTGACGTTCAACCTATTGACTTTCAACTTTGATCCGATGAAATCCCATGCAAGGCCTAGATTAAAACCGTTCCGTCGTTTTGTATGAAAATGGTTTGAGATCCGGTGAATCGAAAATGGCTGTTGTGTTATTTCACTTGTAATACAATGTTTGTGTTAAATTTAGCGAAAACTTTTCCAATTACTTTATATTGCTTGTATCCTGCATGTATGCATAAATCATGAAAGATACACAAATTTGCTACTGTTTGGTGTTGGAACCACCATATTAGGTTGCAAGAACCATTTTATTAGGGGCACTATCATGTGGTGATTTTATGGTGGATATCTTGGTTCCGGACAACCGCGATAAAATACTTGATTTTACGGTCATGTTGTTGCATATATGGGTTATTGCGAAATCTCGGCTCTCATATGTATGCGATGCCCTTACCTTATATTGGCAGCTTCATTCACATACGCACCCCATCCGAAAAGTGGAGGTGCGGTCAATAAAAGTGAATAAAGCCATATCAGAAAAACTGATACGAAGGCACCACGTCTCGTTAATTGATGCGATGAGAGGGGATACGTTATTAGGGAATATCGTTCGTACGCCAAAACGGTGAGTGTTGTTATCGATGTGATTCCTGGAAATATAAATGAGAAATTCAATCAATTGTATGGAATAAATATTTGTGGAATTATTGATGGGCTGGAATTGAATTAGGGGGTATTTTTGAAGAGCATGACCTTTCCCATAGTTCTCTAGGTGGAAGTCTCCGGAAAATAGCGGCAGTAGGCTCTTGAGCAAGTCCTTTTACTGAAACGTCTAAAGCAGGTTGATTCAGATGTAACAATTCATCTCCGGTTGTAGAATCCAATCGAACGATGGTCTTAATGATATAAATTGTTTGAAATGTGAAACATTTTTGCTACATACCTAACAATGCCATAAAAAATCCATATGCTTTACATATGGCTCTTCCGAATATCCAGCCATGTGCTATTGATGCTGTTAGCGTAAATGGATTACCAATTATGGATACACTAAAATCCGAGCAAACCAGATTCAATAGGATAATGTTCATTGGCGTCCACAGCTGTAATATTAATAAACAAAAATAAATTTTATCAAGTTGAGTTATTACTCAAAAGCATTCATTTAAAAAAAATCCTTTTTTTTGTAGTAAGTATATACATTGAATAGGTATCAGACGTTACGATCGTGAGGGGAAGGAGGGAGGGGGATGGGGGGGGGGGGGGTGACTCCACCGGACCCGGTTTTTCAGAGGGGGCCCGGAGTTTTAAAACAACCGTTTTTTGAGGCCCTTTGAACATATGATAAATTATGTTTTACTTTTTTTTTGTATCGAATTCACCGGTGTAATGGAACCTAGTGTCATCATACACTAACTCGAACACGAACCTGGTACAAATGTCCTCTGACACACATACACTTCACATAGGTGTGAAGAAAACGGGTCCACTTGTACTAGGTTCGTGTTCGAGTTCGACAGTGTATGGTGACACTTAAGCTACAACAAGTTACATGGGGCCCATAATCTCCTTTGGAATATTGTCATTTATGCCTGTGCTATTTGGTCCGTATTTTCTGTAAACGAATGAATTGGCCGGCCTAGTTCATTGCATTAAAGTTTTATGAAGCACTTTGCTACGACAAATATAGGAATTGAAATATTATTTTTGAATTGGATTTGATGATTTTCCAGGAAATATAATATCAAAATGAGTCCCCAAAATTGACATATGGATATGTCATTATATCCGACGAGACATGCGTACACTAGTCTGACACCTGGAACTAGTCGCCAAGAAGTCACGTCTAGAGTTTCTTCTCTTCGGACGGCATTTGGGTCAAAAGCTATGAACAAGCCTGGCCCCAAGTACATTAAGGACCAGGACCAGCTGCCAATTCAAAGTCTCGACGAGAGCTTCCGGTGCTCTATCTGCGCCTAGGGTCCGATTAGGGGCGCTTTCAACAAGGGAAGGAAGAAACACCTGATAGCACATCGAATTTTCGGACGTGCAGTTGCTGGGTAGACAATAAACCAAACTTTGCAACACGGCATTTTATGTAACTATTTGGTCAATGATGAAATTTTTTTTTTTACTATATACGAGTACATGTATGCTGGTAGTTTAATGTCTCAACGGCTTCGCGAGTTCGAATCGTTGCCATGAATGTTTATGTTGTCTTCCTCCTGTGGTTTGGGCGTTAAGGATATGTAATTCATCATCAGCAGACTGACTGCTGGACTCAACGGACCGACGGAGTTATTTGATTTTGGGTATTATCATGTCGTCAAGGGCAGACGTAGGTGATTTATAATAATTGAAACTATTGCCTTATTTCCATTTATACAATTTGCGATTGCAACCATAACAATGTGATCTTACCTTTATGTTGCGCCACATTAAAACGATTACAAGTAAATTAAGGGTGAAGCCAAGAAAACCGATTATTAGAAGAACTATGGCTGCCAAAATATAGGCCCGTGGTTCCATCAACTCGCCATCTCTGTAATTTGCAACTATTGTTGACGAATTTATGTCAAACTCCATTTCGATGGCATACTAGTTAAGTACGCAACCGGCAATATATCACATTTATTCTGAAAAAAAAAACAAAATTATAAAATTTAAAATAAATTTGGGGTAAATTTTAAAACAGCTCCACCTTTTTTGGCATGCTGGAAAGGTGATACAAAAAGCGATTAATTAGGAAGATACAATTTTTACTCTAAAGTTCGCCACACATGAACGAGCACAACCACGACCAAACTTCCATCGAACCATCAAATATCATAGAAATAGGGCGAATTTTTTTTCCACACGTTCTTTGAAATTGATGGTTGGATGGAAGTTCGGTCGTGGTTGTGCTCGTTCATATGTGGCGACCTTCAGACATACGCGCGACCACGCGCACGGTGGCTGTGTTCGTCCGTTTAGCGTTCTACGATCTAGAGAATGCAGGTTCGATCCTCGACACGCATGTGGGTAGTAATAGAACTCCCACTGCGCTCCGAGGGTTTTCAGTAAAAATAAGGCGCGAATTGGAGGTACATTCTAGCAACTGTACATCCGAAAAGTAGATATGTTATCGCAGGGGCTCTCAATCATTTGGCGACCCCCTGAGAAAGAAAAAAAATTCACGCGACCCTCGTCCCGATCATAGATTTAAAATACAGAAAAAGTGGTAATGACATTTTTTAAGCATATCTTCATGGACTTTCTGTTCATTTTAGAATTTTTTTTAGCTGTGTGAGGTGATTTGAAATTCATTCTAAAACTAAAACCAGGCCGAAGCGTATATACCCTAGACTACAGACCTAGTGGAGATTCCAAAAGTACCAATTGGGAACGACCATATGCATTAAGAATGGGTCTTCTATATGGCTACTTCATAGGGGAGGCTGGCACTCATTCAGTAGGATCTTGACCATTCTCAAAATCAATTAACTAACCCATTCTACAAATATTTGTCGAATTTTTCAAGTCACTAGCTTCATTCTATCGAAAGGTATTGCTTATTTGAAGTTTCACTTGTAGGGGATGTAGGGGTTCCTTGGGTCGGATCTTGCTCATCATTGCCACCAACCAATTAGATCACCCTACAAACATTCAAACAAAATTTCAAGTATCTAGCTTCACTCTATCGAAAGTTATCGCTTATTTGAAATTTCATTTGAAGGGGAAGTAGAGGTTTCGTTGGTTGGATTTTAAAATACGTATTTTCAATATTAGCCAACTGGATCCTACTACAAACATTTGATCAAAATTTGAAGTCGCTAGCTTTATTTTGTCTTAAGTTATCGCTTATTTTAAGTTTCATTTCTAGGGGAGGTAGGAGTTCCTTAGGTCGGATGTTACCCATCTTTAATGCCAACTAACTCATTTTTACTTCAAACATTTTCAAGTCACTGGCTTCATTCTATCAAAAGTTATCGCTTATTTGAAATTTCATTTGCAGGGGAGGTGGGGGTTCCTTGGGTCGGATCTTGCCCATATTGAATACTAACTAAGTAGGTCTTATTAGCAACAACAGTTATCGTAATTAAAGGAATTTTTTTTTTTTTTGAAATTTGTAGTGAAGGTAGGTGTTCCTTTGATCTGATTATGCCCAACTTACAGAACCTTAAGCAGCTTCTTCCGTCAGGGTTACATGCCAAAAATCAGATGTCTACGTCAATTGGTTCAAGAGTTATAGACAAAAAACCTGAAAAGTAGGGTAGTACGGGGCTCTTTGTAAGAAAATTACCGTTAGTTTTCAACTGATCGATTTTATTTTCCCAGGAGGGTATAAGATTACCCTCACTAGCAATATACCAAAGCTAAAGCTTTTCATGATGTTTTAATCGGGAGTTATAGATACATTTAATTATTTTACATATGTAGGGGAGGTAGGCGTTCTCTTGGCCTGATCATGCCCAATTTCAATACCATCCAACTAGGTCATACTACCAACATTTGACCGAAATTTCAAGGCTCTAGCTTCATTCTATCGAAAGTTATCGTGCGAACGGACAGACAGACAGACAGACGGACAGACAGACAGACAGACAGACGGACAGACAGACAGACAGACAGACAGACATGGCTAAATCGAATCAGGAAGTGACCCTGATCATTTATATATACACATTGCTATACCTCCGGAGCCTCCTTTAAGGTGTTACATATTTTCGTCGTGACAAAAACAATATACCCTATACTATAAGTCTAGGGTATAAAAATTGTCGTTTTTTCGTGATTTTCCCGAGATTAAATTAACTTTTAACCTTTAACCATTTTAACCATTTTTCTGGGACTTTAAGTGTTGTAATGTTAATCCGAACAGTTTTTAAAAAATTTAAGAAAAAACTTTGGTAATTAGTTCGAGTAGAAACTTTAATTTGACTGGTTATAATTTGAGCTTAGGGGGCAAAGACCTTTTCCATAGTCCTCCGCGTGGGCGCCCCCTGGTAACGGCAGTGTATCAATTCGCTGACGGCCAATGTCTTAGCGATAAGACAGTTTGGAAAAGGCAGATAGCTGTAGCCTGAATGGCTGACAAACACCTAAGCGTCTCAGGTCTAGTAGGATGGAATGACTTGCGTAGTTGGACCTGCTACATAGTTGTGTGGGCTCCAGCACGTTTATTAAACCATCTGAAGCAGCTATCTCCGAGGCCATCCCCTGAATGGGGTTAAGCGACGTGCTGACAACTCGTCCTTGTAAAAACCACTCCATGTCAAGAAACCTGGAACAAAAGCCTCGGATTGGACGGATCAACAACGACGACCACGCAAACGAATAAAGGATTATTCTTTCGGATCCTGGAATGAACGCTCCCTGAACAAACCGGGGGCCGAGAAGGCCCTCCTTCAACAGGTCGAAAAGTACAAACTGAGCATTACTGCAGTCCAGGAAACAAATTGGCTTGGCAGCGAGATTAATGACAAGAAATCGCACACAATTTTTACAAGTGGCAAACCATCGGGCCGCAAGGAGTTTGGAGTAGCATTTATAGTGGACAATCACCTCAAACCGCATATTACTGACTTCAAACCCATAAATGAATGGCTGTGTGCGATTCGCATCAAGACTCGATTCTTCAATCTCTGGCTCATCCATGTGCATGCCCCCACTGAAGTTAAAGAAGACGCAGTAAAAGACGAGTTCTACGCCCGCCTTGAAACTCTCTTCGACTCACTTCCAACAAACGACGTCAAATTGCTGCTGGGAGACTTTAACGCGAAAGTCGGGAATGAAAGTTGGCATCGGGGGACCTCTGGAGGCCACAGCCACCATGAAGAATGTAACGATAACGGCCAGCGACTTATCGACTTCGCCTGCAGCAGGAATCTAGTCGTAAGCTCTACGTGTTTCCCGCATCGACGCATTCACAAGCAGACCTGGAAGTCTCCAGACGCACATACCGTCAACCAAATTGACCACGTCTTCATTTGCAGGAGATGGGCGTCTAGTGTCATGGATGTCCGCTCCTATCGAGGAGCAAACTGCGACTCAGATCATCACTTGGTGAAGACGACCTACAGATGTAGAATCTCCTCAGTGCACCAGTCAAGAATCAGCCCTCCCAAAATCTTTGCGGTTGATAAGCTCTTGAGTGATGCTACAGCGGTGGCGTATACTACCGCCCTTGAGGAAAAACTATCACCTATGCTACACAACATCAGCAACACAGGCGTCCATGGGTTCTGGGAAGAACTCAAGGGTACCATCAAGGATGACGCAGAGAAGGTCGTGGGATATAAAGCCCGGCGAGCGCGAAATGACTGGTTCGACGAAGAATGCAAAAATTCACTTGACGCGAAAAACGAGGCCTACAGACAATGGATTCAACGAGGAACCAGAGCCAGAAGAGAAAAATATGACGAGCTACGGCGAATATCGAATAGAATAATTAGACGTAAGAAACGTAAATACTTTGACGAGCAGTTGCTGAACATAAACGAAAACTTAGCTAATAGGAACACCAGACAAGCGTACAAACTAGTAAATACAATTAAGAACGGCTACCAACCCAGGACTAGCCTTTGTAAGGACAAGGATGGAAACATCATCAGCGACACCGATGGTATTAACAAGCGATGGGCCTCTTATTTTGAAGAGCTTCTAAACCGACCATCTAACATCCCCACACAGGAAGCTCTCGATGATATTGTTGATCTAGGCCCACCCATTCAACCCCCGACAGTAGAGGAAGTTGATCTCGCGTTGCGGTCACTAAAACGAAATAAAGCGCCGGGCGCAGACGAGATCCCAGCTGAACTGCTAAGATTCGGTGGAACGAGTCTAGTTGATGCCATACATCAATTACTTCTGCGAGTATGGGAGAACGAGGAGATCCCAGACGATTGGCGCAGAAGCATCATCTGTCCAATCCATAAAAAGGGAGATAAATTGCGGTGTGAGAATTACAGGGGCATCTCACTAGTTTGTACGTCCTATAAAATTTTGACGAAAATTCTGGAAAATAGAATAAAACCGTACGCAGAACGAGTCATTGGCGAATATCAAAGCGGTTTCAGACCTGGTCGCTCCACAACCGATCAGCTCTTCTCAGTCAAACTGATACTCCAGAGGTGCTGGGAATACAACGTAAACGTATACCAAATCTTTGTCGACTTCAAGCAGGCATACGACAGTATCGATCGTGGAGTACTGTACAACATCATGCTGCAATTTGGTATACCGGCAAAATTAGTGCGACTGACAAAGATGACGATGACCAACTCCGTCTCACAAGTCAGGATCCAGAATAGACTTACTGATCTATTTGAAACACGCACTGGTTTGAAACAGGGCGATGGACTGGCACCGACGCTCTTCAACCTAGCACTGGAATACGTTATTCGGGCCATGAATATGGACAACAGCAAGACGCTGCTCATCAAGTCGACACAATTAGCAGCGTACGCCGACGACATCAACATCATGTCCCGAAGATTGGCTGACGCAGAAGAACTTCTGCATACGCTCGATACCGCTGCAAAGGAAGTTGGATTACGTATTAACGAGGGTAAAACTAAAATAATGATGCAATCGGTGACAAGGACACCTGCACAACCGAGCATCAACGTGGGGGACCTCAACATCGAGTTCGTGAACAACTTCATCTACCTGGGTTGCAACCTGTCAAGGGACGCCAACGAAACTGACGAAATCAAGCGACGGATACAGTTAGCTAATAAGACTTTTTTCTCGGTTCTCCCCATAATGAAATCGAAACATGTGCACAGAAACACGAAGCTCCGCGTGTACAAAACCATTATACGACCAGTGCTATGCTATGGCTGCGAAGCATGGACCCTAACTCAAGCCTCCGAAAACATGCTAGACACTTTCGAACGTAAGGTTCTACGGCGAATTTTCGGGGCTGTTTGCGATCGAGATGGATGGCGCATCCGGTACAACCATGAGTTGTATGAAATGTACGATGAGCTGTAAGTCTCGAAAATCGTCAAACTACATTGACTTCAATGGGCAGGGCATGTACAAAGAATGGACGATGATCGCATGCCTAAGAGAGTAATGAATGCGGAACGAGTCGACGGAGCGAGACTGCGAGGACGACCGAGATCTCGTTGGGAGAGCTCAGTAGGTGTGGACGCCGCGCAGCTGCTGGGCTCCCAAAATTGGAGGACGCGGTCACGTGACCGAGATAATTGGAGGACAATGATCCAGGCGGCCAAGGCCCGACGTCGGGCTGTCGCGCCACGATGATGATGATGGAAGTCTCTCATCAATATCAATATTCAATTCCGGCGAAGCCGAGCCTGGCATATCATAAACGGAATTGAAAAAACTTGCAAAACCATCACATACCGATTGAACATAACTATAACAATTGTTATTAAATTGTAAATTTTTCGGAATGCCTATATTCTTACGTTTGCTGTTTAGAAAATACCAAAAAGCTTTGCTGTCAGTTTTAATGTTATGTTCTGCTCGAGCAATATATTGTTTGTAAAGATATTTATTCAACAATTCATACTCTTTCCTCAATCTAAAAAAGTTAGTTTTGTGGGCAAGAGAGGGTGAATTCTTAAATAATTTATGTGCTTTATTTTTTGCTCTTTTAAGTTTGTTTAGTTCCTTGGTAACCCAACGATTTCTTTGTTTCATTTTACAATGTTTCAGAGGAACATATTTTTGAATTGCCTCAGATAATACTGATTTAAAAATACCATAGCATTCAAAAAGACCTCCATTAGATAAAATAGAACCCCATTCAATATTAGAAAAGTATGCATTCAAATCAGCATATCCGGCTTTTTGAAAATTTTTACTAGGAGTGACAACCAACTCCTCTTGAATGTAATCATAAAATAAAAACTCGAGAAGAAGAGCATTGTGGTGTACCTATATAGAGTTCGGCAAAAATGGACTATCAACTCGTTTTACTGAAGCATTCAAGCTAGAACTGACAAAAATTAGATCTAAAATTCTACCAATGGAGTTTTTAACAAAATTAACCTGCATTAAATCCATTGCAGAGAGACAATCTGTTAGAAAAGATTCACACTCGAGATGTAGATCGCGCGGCAACAACTTCTTCTCTTCATCATTCCAATACCAACTTATATTACCAAGATTGAAATCCCCAACAATGACCAATTTGTCATTTTCTTTAAAAGATGCAAAAATTTTAGAGATATTTTCAACATGTTTTTCAAAAACGTTAATCGGACTAAGGGGTGGTAAATAGCTATTAAAAATATCAACTGTTTCACTACGAGAAATATTTATAGTCACACATATCTGTTCCACGTCCTTATGGAAAAGCTCAACTTTGTGAGATGGGAATACTGTCTTGACAGCAGTCAAAACACCACCATTTTTGGCAAACACTGAACATTTTTCTTGTAATAAACACATGAAGCACGAAAAAATATTTTCATGTGAGATAATCTCTAAAACTACTGCAAACGCAATAAAGTGTTGCAAAAATTTATTTCCAACATTTTTTAATGATCTTTAATTTTAAAAATATTTAAAAAAAACCCCTGTTTTGTTTTTGGGAGACTCTTCCCAATTATCATTTAAATTCTTGCGGACTTTTGACACAGTGTTCCCCCGAATATCAGATGAAAAATAGAAAAAGAATTAGTAATTTGAGTGATATTTGAGCGTAGATTGATATTCGAGCGTATTTTGACAATGGTGCTATCTTTATCGAAGTCTGTCATTGGCAAAGTTCATAACACACAGCTGAATCGCAACATGCTGTGGCAACAGTATCGAAGCAGCTTTGCAACACGTTGTTGTGTATGAATACGACAGCGCGAGTGTTATTTCAGGATTGTCATCACATGCTGGTCCTAGCCAGCGGAAAAATTTTTGTGATGGAGAAAATGACATTTTTCACAGCATGTTGTGTCCATCAAAAATTCAGTGGAGAAAGTTCATAAAACAAATTGGCAACAATATGCCAACGGTTGTGTGTTATGAACCTAACCATTAATATCAAATCACGAAGTTGCTTCACGTTACAAAATTACTAGATCATTAATTCGATAAATTATTTTCTGACAAAAACAAAAACATACATGCCATCACAAAATTTAAATATGTTTTGTCGATTTCTATAAACCCATTTTTTGAACTTTTCATTTAATTTTGAATTTTTGAAAACGTCTTCGCGAACCCTCCGAAAATAGCTTCGACCCACACTCACGTCGTCAAGGCATAGAAATGCTAGAGATGTCGACGCGGCCATTCTTCTGGAGGAGTCATGGCAATGAACAAGTGAGTTTGTTCGTATAGGGGCGGAGTTTGTGAGTTAGGTGGCTTGATGACCAGTTTGATGGATTTCTGATTTTGCCAGAAAATGTGTTTGCCGACTGACAAGTAAATTGGTCCGTATGTGTTTTTTTTTGAAGCCATGAAACTTTTAAGCCTGCAGTTGTTGTCTTCGGCACCATGAAATAGTTCATACGGAAATACACACGTCTTTAATCAATAGAGGTTTCTCCATATGCTAAAGCGGTAAGCATTGAATATATAGCCATGGAATGAGCTTGTTCTCCGTGTTTCCATAGAAACAGTGGCTCCAATATCTGGGTACTAAGTCGACAAGTGGTCGACTCAGTCGACCAATTTAGTGATTATGAATGACAATTAAGTGTTGACAGGAATTGACAGTACGGACGGGATGTACATATATAAACGGAAAAAATATGGTGTATTGATTGATTAGAGTGAAAAGTATAAATTTTCAGGCAGCCGGCTTTTTAGTTTTGTTTTTGGCGCAGAGAAAATGGGGACAGATGAAACTTCTACACCAGCAGAGAGATGGAAACTTGCGAATAAATTATATTCAGAAACGACAATTTATGTGCTAATTACCATTTATTTGTCAAGGTACCCAAAAGAAAGAAATGAGCTGAATGTGTGGCTTAACTGTTTTAATTTAAGATAGGTGACGATCTTAATATTTACTACGAACCTCGTGTAAAGTATCTCTCATGCAATTACCCATAAATAAATTTGATTGAAGGAACAACACCATTTTTTAATTGGCGGGGACCTCCAGATTCGAAAAAATCTAATGCAGTGAAGTGTCTGCTGCATAATCGAATTTATTGTTGTTATTTGTTGTTGTTGAAATAATCGGTAATGTTGTTATTAAAACAACACAATTAGACATAAGAGTCAACATATATGTCAATATCGAACCAACTGAGTAGGCTGCTTGTCGACTTATTCCCCAAATGATGGAGCACTTTTAAATGGTCGAAGCACGGTCCATTGCTAAATGGTCTAAGGCGGTAAGGCTACTAGTAGCAAAGGGAGTACGATGGGTCGGTGAAATAGGAATACATATACTTAAAATAATATAATATTGGTAAATTTAAGCAAGCAAGCATTGTGCATTGAAGTATTTTCCAATTATTAAATTTCAGGAAAATATATGGATAAAATAGAATTATAGAAACGTCGATGTTTTCAAAGATCGATATTTTTGTTCGGATGGTTTTTCGACATCGATGTTTGCTATTTGAAATATCCATATTTTCGGAAGTATGCTGTAGCTCTAGCACAAATGGTACTCTTCGAAATCTATTTTGAAACTATACGAATGTTTACTATGCATAGAGCCAAATATACAAAGTCGGTGCAGCTGATGATGAAACATATGCGATTTTAACAAACTTATTTGTACGTGTGGATTGGGCACCGACATAAAACTTACCTAGAAGAGTTATTCTCAAACTTCCATCGAGTAAGTTTGATAAACTTACTTGATCGTGTATGTGGCCTCTTACTCTTATAATTCAAATAGTGAAGCTTTCCCTCTATTGGCCTCGTTTATGCCGCGGAACTATTTTCGAGTATTAACTAATTCATGCTAACTCACGACGATATAAACATGTCTCATTAGTTAGTTTTGGTACTAATTTTATCTCCACTTGCAATGCAGAACTGGACTGAAAAATTGGGACTAGATGATGTTGCTGTCTTCGCTAATGGCATTGTTGGTGAAAATTGTATTTTATATGTTATATAAATATCTCATCCTTTCCTGAAACTCTGTATTCGTTTTATCCTTTGATTGTAGCGGTATAAACGTGTTTTTATTGGGAGGCTATTGCTCCTTGACATTTCCCAAACCAAAGTCGCAAACCAACCACTAACATCTTTCAAATTTAGTACTTCTCCGTATGATCGGTATAAACACACCACGAACAAGTACTAGCACTAAAACGATTTAGTTAAATCGCCTTTAGTTCCACGGCATAAACGTGGCCATTGTTTCAGACTGATGAATAACTATCTGCACATGAGAATCGTATCTCAGATAAAAACCCAACTTTCAAATGGGTATGAAAATATATGGACTACATACTTGTAGGCGCTTGTTCTTTACGCTTTTTATTCAGTTCCAACAGTGACCCTCAAGAAGTTGGTACCCAAAGTTTAAGAAGGTTGGAATTTTTTAGAGTTCCCTGCTTATTAGCCATAGTTTTAGTTCTCGAAGGGGTGCGGCAATAGTTCTAGGCTTTTAATGCCATTTTTGTTTAACAATTAAAGTTTAGAGTTCCACTGCTTAAAATCGATGGCCAATGATGAGTTCTACCTATAGAGTTGATTAAAGTGTGATTAAAGGAATACACGCGACGCGTGTACGCAATAGCGTGATTTTTACCCGAGTTGTGTATACGCGACTAGTGTTTACACGTTAGTCGGGTTTGCATGGACAAAACGTCAGAAACGGGTAATAAATAATGAAATAATGCACACTTCGTTGTGTTTACACGAATTTCATTTATGTTTCGACAGCTTATGTGCGAGTACTGAAATTATCTTTTTTCATGTGTTTGCTGTTGAGTCGAGGAACTCATCAACGGCAAATGAGTACGCGTCGTTACTCGTCGTGAGCTAATAAGTTACCCGTTTGCTGTTTACACGGGATGTATACTATATCGTATATTTGACGCGCCCGACATGCTCATGCGTCTTGTGTATTAGAACCGTTTGGAAAGAGTTCTGCAAAAATAAAAGTTTTATGAAAAAAAAAAATTAAATTTAGGGGTTGCAACCTAACAATGCGCACTTTAATCAGTGCATGTTAGTTCCCATTGATAAAATCGAGCTTCAATTTGTTTTATAAATCAAAAAACCCCATACAAGTCAAGAATTCTCAAGGTATGGTAACTTACACACCTCCACTCAGGGATGCAAATTAAAAAAAAAATCCATATACCGCATTAACACTGTAGAACTCATCGGAATTTCCAAAATCTTCTTAAATTTCGACTGCACTCGATAAAACTCGTCAGACAAGCTCAGATCTTTTAAGTGCTGGTGTCCTTCATCCCCCACTCCGTCCTAAAGTGCCATCATAACTATGAAAAATTTAAAAACATACCCCATACTTGCTTTGATCTTGCCGAACTTATCGGAATTTCCAAAATCTCCATAAATTTGTACTGCATTCCTTAAAAGACCTCAAGACAAGCTCAGAAATCTTGGGTACTGGTGTCCTCTATCCGCCACTCACCCCTAAAGTGACGTCGCAGATATGAATATTTGAAATAGATACCCCTAACTCGCTTCGATACCGCTACACTCACCGGAATTTCCAAAATGTTCATTAATTTCTACAGCACTATTTAAAGAAACTCAAGACAGGCTAAGAACTCTTGGGTGCTGGTGGCCTTCATCCCCCACTCCCCCCTAGAATGACGTCGCAAGTCGCAAATGTCTTCGGGTAACTTGGAGGATATACATACATAAAATTATAAATGAAATTTAGATTTAGTCTTATTTCAGTTGTGCAGCCTGTATAGCGGAATGTCGGTCAGCCGTCCCATGCTTTCGGCATAGCACCTAGCTTACCAGAAGTACAGAATTTAATCAGAGCTTCCACATGATCAGCCCGGCAGCTGCGTACCGGCTGATGATCTGACAAACGTATGGCTTTAACATGAGCTTAAATGGATATTTTCACATGATCCGCGGCTGACGGACGAAGCGATGAAAAAAGCATGGCATGGCTGACTGACGTACGGTCAGCCAAAATGTCCGACTGATCATTTTGAGTGCGTTTTTGCCAAAACTGTGTCGACACTATGTTAAGTTTTTCTGCGAAAACGTTTGCGATGCAGATATACGAAAATTTGAAAAGGGAAAATAAACTAAAAACTTTTCTGATCAAATATCTCCTTTTAAAGTTCTTCGTTCTGACAGTAAGCTCTTTGCCGCCAGTTGTGTCACCCCGTACGTATAAGGAGTGTGATGTCGGCACTTTATTTCAAAGTGCCGATAACTATGAAGACACTTTACCTATATACATATTAAATTTTGATACGATAAACATACAGAATTCACGCGAAAAATTAAAACAACGACAATTGAACTTTAGGATGAGAATGTCATCAGCTGTCAGCTGTTCAATTCGTCGAAAAAAGGACAATTAAAAAACCATGTCGTTTCCGAAAGGGAAGTTTCGGGGAGGGAGAATGGATAAGTACCGAAAACAAGAATTTTTATTTGGACACACTCATTAATAAATAGCTTGAGGGCAATTCACGGACTCGTTTTAAAAATGTATGAATTTGTCAATATCGCAAGTGGATAACATTCCCGCATTTTTCGTCAACCCAACAGTGCTTCGATTTCATTGAAATTCTTTCTCAAATTTCTCATGTAGCCGCACTTTTTCTGGAAGACGGGAACAACGTTGTTGCCGAACTCATCGACCCTATGGCTTTCACAAGAAACCCGGCTTATCGACGCACACATGAGAAATTAAAGAATTTCAATGAAATCGAAGCATTATTGGATTGACAAAAACTGACGGGAATGTTACTCACTTGCGATATTGACGAATTCATAAATTTTTAACATGATTTCGTGAATTACCCTCAAGCCATTTATTCTTGTTTTCGGTACTTATACATCTTAGAACATAGAGGCATGGAATGAGTTTGTCCTGTATGTCTCTGGCTCCAACATTTGGCGAATAAGTCGACAGCCAGCCTACTCGGTTGTTGACTGTTCTGTCGAATTGTGCATGAATAAAGGTCAATTTTTGTCAGATTATCGACAGTCAGCCTACTCAGTTGGCGTTTCGGTGTTGACATAATATTGACCGCCCTGTCGAATTGTGCATAAACAATCGTCAATTCTTGTCAATATTTAAATTTCATAATTATTAAATGGTGTATTGAGTTTACAATTCACTTAGGGAAAAATCCTAGAAATGGGGGAAGTCCCCCTATTGAAAATAAATTTACAGCTGACTGTCGACCACATGTCGACTTAGTCCCCAGATTTAGGAGCTTACGTTATACATTTCCCCCTCCTGAAACTTCCTGACAGAAACGACATGGTTTTTTAATATTGTATAATTGCCATATTTTCGACGAATTGAACAGCTGACAACTGATGACATTCTCATCCTAAGGTTCAATTGTCGTTGTTTTCATTTTTCGGGTAAATTCTGAGTGTTTATCGAATCAAAATTTAATATAAAGTGTGTTTTTAGTTATTAGTTGGTTTCATAGTGTCGACATCATACTCCTTATACGTACGGGTTGACATAACTTACAAAGAGCCAACTGCCAAAACGAAGAATACCCCTAGAAACTTTAGAAGGGGAGATTTGCTCAGGAAAATTTTCTAGTTCACTTAACCTTTTCAAGGTTTCATATACGAGGGGTCTAACAAAAATTCGCGTAGTTGGATTTAAAAAAAATTATATATTCTTAATCTTCGTGACTTTTTAGGTTTTCAACCTAAATTCGATTAATTAATATACACTTTTTCAACCGGTAAATCCATTTTTCAGAACAGTCCTTAAAATCCTTTTTTTACAGTTTCCCATAGTCAAGACTTGAGGTCCTCATTGCTGTAAAACATTTTTTTTTAATGAGCAGCCAGCAAATATTCGCTGCTAGATCTGGGGAATATCGTTTTGGAATATTTTTTTCAATGCCAAAAAGCGCAATAAAGTTGCTTGTCATTTGAGCAGTAAGAGCTGGAGCATGATCGTCATGTATTAAGTTTCGCCGCAGATCCTCTCTTCCTTTTGGTCTAGTAAATTTTTGAAAATTTCTGGTAAGCATGTTTCTATATAACACTTAGAAGTTACGCTTGACCAGTTTCCAAGGGAATAGCAGCTATAATTTTTTGCGCTGGCGAAGTAAATAGACATCGTTACTTTTGTTGCTGACTTTTCCTGCCTTGCTTGAATGGATGAATTGGCACCTTCTGGGCTCCATATCGTAGACTTCTGTTTGGTCTTCCGGGTCGTACTTATAAAACCAAGATTCGTCACCTGACCTGTGACGATTTTATTGAAGGTGCTACACCTCCCCTTTCCAAATTTTTTTAAGAAAATATGTGACAAAATGCACACCTGTTTCTTTTTGGGTGTCATTCAAAATTCGTGGTACCCACTGCGCAGATTTCTTGATGTGTCCCAAGTTGTCATGTAAGATTCGTGATACAGCCATGGCATTCAAGCCAGAAAAATCACCAATCAATTGTTATGTTAGTCTTGGATCTACGTCAACTTTTGACTTCAAGAGAGCAGCATTTCTCTTGCCGGTGTCAGATTTTGAGCGACCCTAACTAGACTCATTTTCAACAAAAAATGTCCTGGTTGGAATCGCTTGTACCACTTGGAAACATTTACTAGAAATGGTGCATCCACTTCATATGCAATTTGGCATACGTCGAATATTTTTATTGGAAACAAGTGCAGTCGAAATCCATAGAGAATGACATTCTCATAACTTCAATTGACGATGTTTCGACTTTGTGATAATCCATTTTAATTTGATGAATGAAAGATACTTCTTTGTCTTTATCACGCTCTGACGCGTTTCGCTCTTTCGAGCATCTTCAGGGAACTTAGCCTAAGATTACAATTCGGTGTACTTAAATATTACCTTAAATTACTCAACATACTCGTATGATAGCAATATGAACCGTAAAATTTCTTATCTGTGGTAATTATCGAAATTTGGTAGAAAAACACATGATTATTAGGTGTAAAATTCGAGGTGTATGCAGGAATTTAGTTATAAATTTAGCAGTCGAGAATGGTTCAGGTCTCGATGGTCATTAAGAAGAGTTTTGCCCGGAATTCTGTTGGCCCTATTTATCTCAAGCGCTTCCAGGAGGTTGAGTTTTTGTCCCTTAGAACAGGTATCAAGGATCTTGGGCTTGAAGTCGTTTCCGACTTTATGGCCGGTTTCAGTCAAATGGTTGGAAAAATTTGAAAAACTGGATCCATTCATATGCTCCTTAAACCTGGTTTCGATTGTTCGGCCCGTTTGTCCCACATATGTAGCTGAGCACTCGGGGCATTCCAGCGTATATACGCCCGGTTTTTTATATTTGTTTGGGCGGGGTTTTGCGTTAAGCAATTTTTTACCAAGTGTGTTGGCACTATGGAATGACATTCTCTGTTGGCAGCAATGGCTTAACCGACCTTCCTTCTAAAAATTTTCCTCGTCTGCATTTTTAACAGGAATTCTGAAAATTGAAATGAATTGTGCCCGGACCAGATTGAACGCAGAAATCAGCAGAAATGCAGCGCAGCGGCAGCGGCAACCAAATGTCAAATGCTTTCTAACTGAAATCATGCGTTTCATTTAAGCCAACTAGATTGAACGCAGCGGCAAAGACAGCGGCGAAAGCAGAACTGCCAGTTATTGTTGTTGCTGCTACCACTGTTGCTACATTCTGCGTTCAATCTGGTTCCGACATTATGCTAAAAGCTATCGACTACAATTTTTTAATTTGTGAAATACTAATAAAAGATCACCAACTACGCGAACGTTTCTTAGATCTTCCATATCTGCATTGGAAAAGTAAGCGTTTTTGCAGAAAAATATAACGTAGTGTGTACAATGTGTCGACACCGTGTCAAATAAAACTTGTTGAGATTTGCATACCCATCGCTAAAACTAGATCGTTCCTAATGTCCTTTGCACACTACAGGATATTTGAATTAATCTCGAGATTTAAACAAATCTACTCCCAAATCTCCAAAATTTACCATACATTTATTAATCTAGATTTCGACCTAGATTTAAAATAAATCCTGCTGAAATCTTGTCGAAATATTCCTTTTTCGCCTGAATATAAGCTTTCCACATTTCACCACATTCGACGTGGTATGTTCTAGTGAAATCTTGGTGGTGGAAGAAGAACGGATGGTGTGCATGAGTTTCGGAATTTGCAAATCTATCTAAGATTTGGGTGTCTTACTCAATTGCCCCGAACCCCTTGTGGGGCATAGAGCGTCAACTGTTCCATGTGGCCCAGTTGACGTTTCGTTGACATAAACTGGTTTCGGAGAATGCGGTTGCCAGCATGCACCTCCAAGAGATTTGCGTGTCTGGTGTGCATATACTATCAGGCCAGACGAAGTTTTGAATCAGATAATTGGCTTTGTAATGGTAAGAAGCGATCTACAACTGGGGTCTTTTCCCCTTGATCGTCCGAAGCCTTTCTTCCACTTGGTGGGGCCCATTTCCCGGAACTTCTTCGAGTACCATTGCAAAGTAAACTGAGCAACATCCATTCTTTCATTTACTTTACAAATATATACATATATTCTCCCGCCAAAAACAAAATATTGCTTTGTTTTCCGCACTAACTTTTTCCTATTTTTTCACCCAAACTGCACTTTTCCGCTTATTACGCTGTATGAACTGAGTGAACTTCTTTCAAAACTTTTCATTATTTCTGGACACATACTTTGTTTCGAAAGAATTTTTGCGAAAAAGCGAACAAAATAGTTTTTGCAACTTTTGTCCCCAACACTTTATGTCCAACAAAATCGAAAGACTACGTCGCAGGAATTTCTAGAGCTGTCGGTCTAAAACTCTGTGTTTGTGAAGAAAACTTTTTTGTTTCTAAGGACATCTTTACCAAATCATATTATTCAATCGTATCTATCGCCAAACAAAATTCCAGCATTTGGTTGAAATTGGACTACTCTATCATAAGCTGTCATAAGTACGACCATTCCTTAAGAAACTTTTTGTTAGAAAAACTTTTTTATTTCTAAATGTATCTTTTCCGATTTTCTATTTAATTAAACGTATATCTTTTTCATCATCCTGTTAAAATGTGAGATTCTATCGAATGCTCAAATAAATGATCTTATTATACCTTGGACACACGTTGTGCCGGAATGATCATTCGGCGAATGATAAATTGCTGGAAATGACGAATTGGTCATTAGTTAATTAATGTGAATGTCATTACAACTGTCACTGCAAAATCGACTCACAGATTTTTACAAATAAACATTATTTATGTCGTTTAGCAACAAATATATCGCTAAGCTACGAGTGAATATTATTTCTACTGCATAGCAACGAGTGAATATTATTGCAACTCAATGACAATTTGTGGGATAAGTGGCACACTGCATACACAAAGAAGAAATTAGGTTTGCTCTGCCAATTGTACATAGTTCGTAAATTATCATTCGGACGATGTTTGAATGTTTACAAGGACACACATGAAATTGAATTATAATTCGAACGGGAATGACAACTGGCGTGCATCGTGTGTCAAAGTTTGTAGTCAAGTCATATCGATAAATGTTGATGCGACCAATATTCGATTCGGAGCGATTGATGGAATGGCCATAGCCAGGATTTTATCGAGGGAGGGGCAAACACAACGAAATTCAGTATGTAAGTGCGTGTGATCACTAAATAGGGCTCTATTTTAACACTTGATAACATTGAAAATTACCCAGCTGTAATGCCCAATGTCCTGGGAACTGGGAGCACAGATTGCAGTCATGGATGAAACAAATATAGGAGATACAAGAATAGATCTGAATCCCGAAACCGAGCTCAACTGCGTTTCGGAGAAGTAAAGGCCATTGGAAACTGCATTGCTTCTCGTACCTATGTACATAACTTTATTTCGGCTCTAGCCTGCCACGGTTCTGACCAAATCACTTTTTCGAAATTATTTTTTGTTTCCAAAATCCTCCCATTATGCACACGTATGATAATAGGGCGAAAATTCGATTGTTTGCAGCCAAATTTTTAAACTTAAAAAAAAAACCCCTTGCCAAAAACCTAATTTGTGAATCTATGTACGGAATGATTCGTAACTAAGTCCAACAAATGGGCCTAAGTACTCCATTTCGCGTATAGTAACATATCTTTTACGAACCGTCGGCGTCGTCATCCCTGAAAGCTTCAGGATCCTCTGAAGTACACACTCAAGTCTCGTCCTTCAGTATGCCATCCACTATTCGGACAATCGCGGCTTCTCAGAGGGCTTTGCGACTCCATCGAATCCTCTGTACCTTACCCTATTCCTTGTGGGCCGTTGTGTGTTCTCCGACCACGTCAGTTCACCGGGCCTTGAGTACACCATCAACTAGACGGACTATTGCAATTCTTCCGTTGGCCTGGATTTGGATGGATAGTAGTAGTAGTATTGAACACCGCGCTCGTGGCTCCTTCCACGGTTAGGTACAAAATCCCCCAATTTAAATACTACAAAAAAAAATACCAATTCAAAACACAACGATTCAAAATTCACCAGTTAAAAAATTCATAAATTTTTGTATGGAAAAGTACCAGTACCAAATCAGTCTTAGATCCTGCTCCCACTATACGGGTTCAATGTCCGTTTCCGCTTTAGGTGGTAAGCACCTCGAACCCTCACACGATGAATTTTTTGTTCCTAAATCAGGAATACCTTGACTTCTGAGTCCATTTCCGCTTTAGGGACTAAAAATCCATCGTGTGTGTATCATGAGTGGCTTCACACAGAATAAAGTCGGTGGGCTTTGAAGTTGCGGATTTCAAACTGGTGGGTTTCGATTGGTGGAGTTTGATTTGCGAACAAGTGAACAAGTGGATTTTATACCTAACTCCCTTCAACACCGTCCACCAGCTGAGGAAACACAGCTCCTTCAAGAGATTGGAGCGACCGGTAGCGCAGTGTGTTGAGGTATCAGTCTCATGTTTGATTACCTGCGTTTCGGGTTCGAATCCCGTCCACGACGACGTTCGTTGCCATGGATGTGCAGGAGGTACATGCTGGCAACTGTATTCTCCGAAACCAGTTTATCCCATCGAAACGTCAACTGGGCCACATGGAACAGTTGATGAGCTATGCCCCACAAGGGGTAATGGCAACAGAGAGAGAGAGAAGAGATTCGCAATATCCCCGAGTCACACCAGCCAAAATGAGGAGCCTTGCCAACCACTTAGTTTCAAACAGCCGATATGAGCGCCATTAATGAAATTTAATTGTAGCTTATAAACAGCTTGATTACTTTACTGCACGTGTAAAGTTGCACGTAATGCAAAGCATAGTACACAGTAAAACACAATAGGAATAGGACTCATTGAATCTACTCATGCGGTGATTCAGAATTCGAGCGAAAATTCACTGCTTCGAACTCAATGAGTCTGTAAATCTGATAACGGCCGGGATTCAAAAGACACAGAAAATATACTAACTCACAGACAGGAGTAACGCACGCAGGATTGAGGCGAGATGTATAACGCCTATTACGCACTGTGATTCTTTGAACAGATTCTGCATCGATTCATCGTCGCCGTGAATTTTGTAAGAATTTTTGCATCTTGCATCTTCGCAAAACAATCTATTCAAGATTCTCAGTGTGCACTAGGCGCAACAGGGATCCAAGCGAGACGCAAAGAGTCCTATTGCGTACTAGCCTTAACAAAGTCCCTTTCATATAAAAACCATCAGTACGCAGGAGAAATTCTGTTCGAAAGCTATTGCTACGGAAATCCCAAAAAAAAAGTCTTTCTTACAAAGACGGACTTTTGAACCGGTCGTTCCTATGGCAGCTATATGATATAGTGGCCCGATTCCGTTGGTTCCGACATATTTACAACGTGCAATAGAAGGAAGACTTTGTACAAAATTTCAGCTGGATAGTTTTAAAACTCAGGGACTAGTTTGCATAGAACCAGACAGACAGACGGACAGACGGACAAAGCTTAATCGACTCGTCTCATCATACTGACCAATAATATACATACATATATAGTTTATATGGTCGGAGATGCTTCCTTTTACGCATTGCAAACTTCATGAGAAAGTAAATATACACATTCGTGAAGGGTATAAAAAAAATTTTTTTTGGAAAAATATTCCATTCAATAATATGCATATTTGCGAAAAGTTTACAGTATCTGCGAGTAAAATTTTCTGGATGAGCAACCAATCAAGGCGATATATGTACGTTCAAACTCAATTTTAACTTTATCGCAAACTAAACGTGTCAGCTCAAAATATGCTTGTCACGAAGAGTGAAAGCTACAGGTTGTCTGACTGGAAAAAAAAACATTTGGCTGTCAGAGTATCTAAACTTTGATATCCGGAGCCAGGAGGCATATTGTCGAGATAGGGAGGTTTCCATTCCAGCGAACATAAGAACATAAAATTGAAAATAACAAGCTTCTTTCTCCATCAATTCTTTCGCTGGAAAATTAGAGTCTATTTATCTATTCATTTCTGGGAAACTAAGTCGCTGATAAAAATGTCAGAAGAAAAAATATTTTTGCTATTGATATTAAAACGTTGTTCATGGAATTCGAATGAAACAACTTAAAATAAAAAAAATAAAAAAATCCGAAGGTGCGCGTGCCATTTTGGCCTCGAGCAACACTTAGTCAATTTCCTTATTAAATTTGATTCCTGGAAAAATCAATAAAAAATAAACAACCGTTGAAGTGTGTGTGTGTGTATGTGTGTGGGGGTGAGTAGCTTAGTGCGTTCACGCGTCAGTCTGATGTCTCGTGTTACTTGCCAGCTACGGGTTCGAGTCCCAGCCACGTCGTGGCCATGGATGTTTGGGTTGTCTTCCCCCTGTGGTATAGGGCGTAAGAGTAAGCCTCAATATTAGAGAGTTGTCGCAGGTATGTGGCTAAATGCGCAGGAGGTACATGGTAGCAATATGCATCGTTCGAAACCAGTTTACCTATATAGGAATAGTTTACGCGCTATGCCTAACAGACGTTAAGGAAAATAGTAAAAGTAGTAGCATAGTGACTGAGAATCACGATAGAACAGAACTGTAATATCGGGAGCTAGTACACAAAAATTGAATTCGTTCGTGGAAATTTCTTCCAATACCATTGAAGTTATGTTATTATTCAAAGTTTAACCTTCGTGTGTTTTGAAAGGATCCGTCTTTATACCTTATTAATGATTTATAACGCCTTAATAGATCTACCTTCAGTGTACACGCGCTCGGTGGCCGTGGTCGTTCGGTCACCGCTCTCCGATACCAATCTAGAGCTCGGAGATCAAATCCGGCGCGACCAAATACTGTCTGTGAGTACTAATAGAACTCTCACAGTGATCCGAACTTGTCAGTATAAAGACGGCGCGGATAAGAGGTGCATGCTAGCAACTGCACTTCCGAACAGTAGATATGCTATTGAAACGTCAACAAGGCATAGAAATGCTAGAGATGTTGACGCGCCCATGCCCCTGGAGGGGTCAAGGTAATTAGAGATTCACACAATGTGTACTCGTATATTGTCCACTTGCTTAACTATGTCAAGTGCAGCTTGATGCAAGCTTACGACCTGCACAGATCCGTTTCGCTGGCACCCCACCCACAAAGTACCGATATCAGATATCATACTGTATAATTTGCTGCTAATTAGGTGCTAACTTGTTGCTCTATTCCGCAAATTATTGCTCCTATTGAAATGCTAGTATTATGTTATTCCCTAGCGTGACTTCACCCTAGCACGCCACTTCAAAATCCGGTATATATTGGACGCAAAGTCAATATATAATGAAACTGATAATTAATTGCTAATTTTTTCCTCTATCCCGGAATTTATTGCTCCCACCGATTTGTCAGGATTATAGATTATATATGTGACGGACACTTCACTTGGACACCACTTCATTAACTCTACAGGCACATAACTTACATATCTAACTGAAGTTCAATATATAATGAAAGTGATAATTCATTGCTAATTTGTTACTCTATTCCGGAATTTATTAATTTACCGACTTGTCTTTATAATGGGTGCATTCGGGTGTCACGGTTGCTAGCTAGCTTTAAGTGCTCCCTCGTGATTTGTATTCCAAATGTTGCGCTAAACCACTGCTAAACTTAGCGCAAATGGCTAGGCGCTAACACTTTTAGGCAGCACAAAATTTGTTCGCTGTCTTGGCTTAGCGCAGATTTGACAATTCGAACGAATTGCGTGCATTCACAAATCATAGCGCTACCTGAGCGCTCCCATTATTGTTGTTGTATATTAATTCAGTGCAAAATTAGGACAAAAATAGGAGCGATTTGTGAATGCAGGCATGTCAATTTACAACAGGTGAGCCAGCATACCATTCGGGCGTCACAAAAAAAATTGTTATGTGCTGCTTAGGAGTTCGCTATTTCTATGCAGCGCATCACGCTTTTTTCCGTGACACCCGAATGCACCCAATGTTTTTTATGTGGTGATGCTAGCATGACTTCACCCTTGCACCCCACTTATAAATACGGCTTACACATGATGCAAGCTCAATGTAGAATGAAGGCACTAATTAGTAACCCCACTAGGGCTTGAGGCAAACAAACAATAATAAATAATACACTTGCAGTATAAGGAAGAAACTCTAAGGCCCGTTTTCTCAATGTCTGATTAAAATTTAAACTCCAGTTAAACAGACATTGAACGTACCCATTTGTAAAATTTTACAGGGAAAATAACAACAACAAATTTTATCTCGAGTTTAAATTTTAACCGGATATGGAGAAAACGGGCCTAAATCTTTCACTGGTTAGGCCTTCCTCACATGGCGCAAGCAATTAGACTAATTAAACTAGACAGTCTCTATATCGGGAGGTGCAAATAATTTTCCTGTCAATGAAAGTCATATCATCCTGTCGGGAAAACTCCACCGAACAACACATAAAATGTGTCACTCATTATGTTACCAGCAAATTAATAAATTGTATTCCGGGAGATATACGAAGCTGACTTCTAATGTATGGATCCTTTGTTGAAGATCCCTGTTTTTTTTTAGGGCATCCGTCGCCTCATTTCCTGTTGTACCTATGTGTCCTTTTACCGACATTAGTGTAACCTCATTTTCTGAGGCACACGTGTTGAGCTTTCGGACACACTCTAGTACCAATTTGGAGTTTATGATATTCTGCTGCATGCGTCTCATCACCGATTGGTTGTCCAGTGTAATAAAGGTTTTCTTCCCCCGTACCTAAACTTCCAGCAGGTGGTCCAACGCATGCAACAAACCAAGCATCTCTGCCTGCTATACGAACACAAACTCTCCTAGACGAAGCGCACAGGCTAGGTTTAACTCTCCAGAGTAAACCCCCGCCCCGCTTTCGCGTTCATTAAAGCGCCATTACTGGCTTATCACTGTGTTATTTACACGGATTGTTAGGCGCTCACTCGAATCCGTCTTGATGACATCAAAAACCGTTAAGAGCTGCCGCTCAGCTCTGGAAGAGATGGGTGGCTTCTTTAACATCACCCTTCGTTGGATACCGAGCCATAGTGGTTTTGAGGGAAAATGCGCGGCGAATGAGCCGGCTCGAGTTGGCAGAACTGGGGTATTTGACGTAAGCCTGAAGTACATCACAATGCCTTTTGCTATGTGCAAATCGGCGATTAAGACCGCTGCTGTTAGCAAGACCAATACAAGATGGCTCAACGGGATGACATGCAATACAACAAGGATGATTTAGCCTACATTGCATACCGGCCGCCCTGCCACACTGGTTGCGCTGAATAGGAGGCACATTGGCAGAGTTGTTGGTGATATTACAGGGCACTGCGCAATCGGGGAGCATGCCAGGAGGCTCAGAATTCCCCATCATGCTTTCTGTAGGAGTTGTGGAGATGAGGAGGAGAAGGAGAGCATTCTTCACCTTCTCTGTCATTGTCCTTGACTGGTAGGAGAAGCAAATTTCTGGGCTCTCACATCTCACACCTTGTCACACCTTTCTTGCAACTCTTTTGCATAGTAAATCAAATAAATAAATTAATTAATTAACATGGGCTCAAATGAAAGCTTTCAGATGATCAACCCGACTGACCGCCTGACCAACTAAACCCTTTCACATGATCCGACGCTGCGCCGTACCAGCTCTAAAAGCATGGTATGTCAACCCAACAGTGCTTCGATTTCATTGAAATTCTTCAATTTGTCATGCTCCAAAATTGCGGGAAATGTAATCACATGCGATTTGACGATTTCATAAATTTTGAACATGAGTCCGTGAATGGCACTCAAGCCATTCATCAGTCGGACATACCGGCAGACCGTATGTCGATCAGCCGTCCCATGCTTTTAGCATTGGTACGTCGGTCAGGTGCGGGTCATGTGAAAGAGTTCAGTTGGTCAGCCGGTCAGTCGGGTTTACGGGCTGATCATCTGAAAATGTGAGCCCATGTTAAAGACATACGTCGGTTAGCCCTTCAGCCCATCATCAGTCGGTGCGCTGATCGTGTGAAAGCTCTGAATAAACTCTGTACTTCTGATGACCTTGATCCTGTGCCAAAAGCATGGGACGGTTGACGGACGTACCGGCTGACGGGCTGATCATGTGAAAGCAGTGTCAACATTTTTTTCGCTACATTCCCTCAAGTGAATAATAATTGTAAATCCATTTTTACAAATTAGATATGCTTTGGCCCAAAATGTCAACACAATATATCCATTTATTCTTGACTAATTGATGGAAAGATCCTCAAACAATATTAATTTTTTGTTTTCTCCAAAATTTCTGATGGAAGCACAGTGCGACAATTTTTTCCAATCCTAATTTCTCTCTCGGCTATATGAATGCAATTTTCATGTTTAGTATTTTCATTATTTAGTATTTTCATGTTTAGTATCCTTTAGTCTAGGGATGTTTACAGATCAATACGACAGCCACCGTCGTCGTCAAAAATTCTACGGAAAAATCATGGTTTCGTGCCTTGGACACAAACAACATATTTCTAATAAGAATTGGTACGTTAGGGAAAACTTTGAAACTCATAACTGCTGCTAAAAAAAATGCTCTTGTTAGCCACTTATTGTACTGGATTATTGGAATTGAAAAATATTGAAACAGCTCAAACAATGGCTGTTGGGTTGGGGAGCGTTTCCCAGGAGACAGTTATTTTTGCTTTCATTAATTGATTTTTAATCTCTTCAGAGATTTTCAAGTTCCCTTCCATTAATTAGAAATATCATATTGGAATAAATACAAAGTGAAGACCGAAAAAAAAAACAACTATTGAATGAAATCATCAAAGATTTGCGACCAGAGTACAATAATTTCCTCGAACGATTAAATACACAGTGCCATTTCGCACGACTAGTCCCTTTTTTCAGAAGGTTTTTTTTGTATGAATTTCAACTGAAAAAAGAAATCCCAGGAGGCATGTTTCTCAATTTTTAATTAATTAATTTCTATGGGCTCGTTGATCCTGATAACATTCTTAAAAAAATGGCAATGTTTCAGTTTCAAGGAATTGCGTTTTGAGTAAAAACCCATTGTGCAAATGACTATCTCTTATTTACGGGCACACAACATTTTACATCTCTGGCAATCATTAAATAGGTACCATGATTCCGGTTGCTTTTAGGAACTTGGATATTAGCTCCCTTAAAGAACACTTCTTTCACGGAATAAGTCCTAAACGGGTATGGATTTTTTGTAACCAGTACCATTATCAAGCATTACGAATTCTTCATTATATTTCGTTTGTATATAATACTACTTAGGGGGCAAAAGACTTTTTCCATAGTGCTTCTCGTGGGCGCCCCCTGGTAACGCCAGTATATCAAACCGCTGACAGCCAAGTCTTAGCGATAAGACAGTTTGGAAAAAAGCAGATAGTTGTAGCCTGAATGGCTGACCAACACCCAAGCGTTTCAGGTCTAGTAGGATGGGATGATTTGTGTAGTTGAACCTGCAACATAGTTGTGTGAACTCCAGCACGTTTATTAAACCATCTGAAGCAGCTATCTTCCGAGGCCATCCCCTGAATGGGGTTAAGCGACGTGCTGACAACTCGTCCTTGTAAAAACCACGTCAAGAAACCTGGAACAAAAGCCTCGAAATGGATAGATCAACACCGACGACCACGCAAACGGCTAAAGGATTATTCTTTCGGATCCTGGAATGTACGCTCCCTGAACAAACCGGGAGCCGAGAAGGCCCTACATCAGTAGCTCGGAAAGTACAAACTGAGAATTACTGCAGTCCAGGAAACAAATTGGCTTCGCAGCTGACGAAATCAGCTCAAAGTGATTTTTGCTTAGGCTGAGAAATTTTTGGGTGGGGATTATTGCTAATTGGTCTTGTTGACTTCTTAGCAATGGCACACTCCACTTTTAATCTTAAAAAAAAACACATCTTACTGTATGCCCGTCCATTATACATACGTGTACATATAGGATGGACCAAAAAAAAATCCCTTTGGACTTTGCTGGAAAAGGAAATGAATTTACAAAACCAATGAAATCAATAATAGAATATTGCCCTGGACCTCCATCGTTCCCGGTTTCGTTAATGTTTTTTTTATCTTTAAACCTCCACACCCCCTGCCACGAGCTAGGTAAAGACATTGGCCACCCTAGCATATTTCAAGAAACAGAGGGAAACGTTCATGCGTGCGTGTAGAACCCTGAAGCAAATTATGGGATACATGCAGGTTAATAGAAGAATCGAACCAAAGATAAAAGGACAAAAAACAGAATGAATTTTAGATATGCCCTCAACATCGACCCACTTAAAATTTAGAAGTACTTTCGTTTCACCCACGCAAAAGATGTTTTCAATTTTCAATTTTTCTGATGGCAAAAAAAATTCATTCAAATGGAAGTTAATGCGAGGGTAGTAAGGCCATACCCAAGCAGCACAATTTAGGCAGCATTGTTTAAACGTTTGTTAAATGGTAAATTCAAATCTAATTTAAAATAAATTTATGGTTATAAACCATGCAAAAACGGCAAATTTACCATTTGGCAAATGTTTAAACAACGCTATTATATCTTTTTAAGTGACAGTAATATTTGTGCTACATGGGTATAAATGCTATTTGCCCTAACTCCTAGTGGGGCCAAGAGTATCAATTATGTATTTCCATTTACGACGGTGGTCCGATAAGTACTTAGCCTACAAAAGAAAAACGAACATTTTAGAAAAGTGGCGATTTATTTGTCATGGTGTCACGGTGGAAGAGCACTTTTTTCTTCGCCAAATGGGGCCGTTTTTTCTGCAATCCGGCTTCGAATCGGCCCAATAATTCGCCATAGTAGAGCCCTGTGACCGTTTTGCCCTTCTCCAGGCGAATCCCACAAAACGGTGGCCATCACTTTTCCGGCCGATAGGACAGTCTTCGCCTTCTTCGGAGCACGTTCGCTGGGTGAAGTCCACTATTTCGACTGTTCCTTGGTCTCTGGTGTGTACCAGTGGATCCATGTTTCGTCGACGGTGACGAAACTCTTTCGGATTGCGCTTAAACAGCGTCAAACACTGCTCTGAACTGGTCTCACGGTTGCGCTTGTTGTCCGGAGTGTGAGCAAACGCGGCACCCATCGCGCCGACAGCTTTCTCATGCCCAAAATTTCATGCAGGATATGACCCACGCGGTCTTTTGAGATGCTTACTGTCTCAGCTATCTCGCGCACCTTCAATCGACAGTCTACCAATACGAGATCGTGGATTTTTGTCACGTTATCCTCCGTGGTAGCTGTTTTCGGGGCACCTGGGCGTGCGACCACGTTGAAACTCGTTAAACAAATTTTTGACGGTCGCCATCGAAGGAGAAGAGTCACCGTACACAGCATACAAGCGCTCTTTGATTTCGCTGCGCGATTTGATTTTGTCAGTAGCCGTCTACGAGAATGTACTACACAATAGTAAATTTCTCTTGCGATAGTGGCGCCATCGGACTGCCCTCGTACTTAGTTGATGTTTCGTTAGCATAAACTGGTTTCGGACAATGCATAATGCTAGTATCTATCTATCTTAAGGAAAGGGGGGGGGGGGGGCACGTTCAATCAAAGGGATTTTTACAAATAAATGCTTTTTTTTATTATGGGACTTTAAACTAGAATACATTATAAGTTCTGCAGTGTTTTGAGGCGGTCAACTACAATAGATTTCACGCTTTGGCGCTAGTGTCGGGCCTCTAAGCTACAATACAATACACTACATACATTCCGTACTCGGCTTGGGGCCCCTAATATTTTTTAGATTGTTGTCAATTTAGGGCCTCTATTTTTTTGTGCTATTTGGACCATATTTCTTAATCTTGCAATTTCACCTTCCGTACACAAATTAGTTTCGTGCTTCATTTTGTTGGAAAGGCCCAGGGGCAGACTGAACCACCGGACAAAAGCCCGATGTGCACCACCCTTGGCGAACATTTCCTTGAAACCGGCGAACTCATTTTTCTAAGTGGAAAAAGTTAAAAAAAAAGTTCTTGTAAAATGATTTATTGTACAATACATAATGTATTTCAATATACTATAATATACATATGTCATGACAGCGTTTTCAAATATTGAGATAGCGGCCCAAGAATGTGGAGTTCTCAAGGTGTGTAGGCCCATCGATAAATGGGGCCCCAAAGATGTATGGGTCCCCAAAATGTATGGAATCGTAAGGTATATGGGACCCTCTAAGATGTATTGGGCCAACTAGAAATGTAAGGGGCCCCAAGACGAATTAAATTTCAAGATATATGAAGTCGCTCGATATATGGGCACCGAAAATGTGTGGGGCCCACCTAAAGATGTATGCGGCAAGACGTTTGAAATCCCGAGATATATGGGCCTTATCTAATTTTTTCGACTTTTTTTTATTCTTATGCTTTAGTACTGGGACCCGAAATTCTTGTCCCCCAGGGCCTGGTTTCCTCTCGGCGGCCCTGCCTCCGGTCCATTTAGGCGCAAATCTGCAACAAGCCGGGAAAGGCTGTGGCTTATTTTTACGCCTCTCACCACAGGAGGAAGACAACACAAACATTAATAGGAACGACGTGGATGGGACTCGAACCCTTGAACCGAACCCGGTATGCTGACACATCACGTTGACGCCTCAACGCAGTGAGCTACCGGCCGTCCCATATTAATTATTTGAAATTAATATTCACGGAAAGGCAAGATGAGGAGGAGATAGAGATCAAAAGCGTATCCATTTCAAAAGATTTAAGTTAAGTTTGTGCCCTTTAACAACCCAAGTGGAAACTTTTTCGCAGTCTTTAGTTCGCATTGCTCTCTGAAGCTATTTATTGCAAAAGCTATTTTATTTTTCGTGTGGGTGTAAATGGCATCCATTCAATTGTAAAACGAATCGGAAATAAGACATAACTTCATATCATCCTTCTTGATTGGCCTACGGCAATTCTTACATCACAATTTCATGCTACATACATTTATATCAGATTTCAATTTTGAAAGCAAATCCATATGTACCTTATTGTATCGCAGACGCATTATTCATTCTACGTTGACTTTTCCAGCCAATTTTCGGAGTCTGTCAACAAACAAACAGATTTTATCGGATTGGAGTAAATACGACCCAAAGCGTTTTCCATATAAATAATTAGGAATGACGACTGTACCCTAGAGGCCTTCGTATTGTTATCGTAACTAATAATAAGGCATATGTTCGATAGCCGTGAGTTCTGGGTCGCTACTCTTCGATACCGTATTTAGAGAAATAGGGGTTCAATTTCCGGCGCGTTTAAAGAAATTACCTGTGGGAGATGCGTTCCGCTGCACCCCCCCTCCCCCCTCTAACGTATATTTTCAAAACGACTAATGGCGAGTTACGTGCTAGTAATGTGCTAGTTATTAGCGATACAGCAAGGGGGTGAAAAAGAACGTTCCGCTACATCCCCTTTCCCCTATAAGAAATAATGACTTATCGTATTCAACCCCGTGCTAGAATTACATGCTAGTTATGTGTCACATTCAAAAATTTCGTGCTCGTCTATTAAAAAAAAATTAAAGATTCAAAATGTGGGGGAATAGAATCTATTCCATCTATACTATAGATGAACGTCTCACTGCATCCATCCCCGCCTTACCGCGGGCTATTCAGAGGGCATTTACACCAGGTTCGTGTTGGACAGTCTGTGTTATTTGGTTAACACGAATTGCGAACTCAGTTGTGTAACGCCAACCTAAAAATGTCGACAAGCTTAGGTTAGGTAGGTTGGTTGTCGCAAGAGCAGCCTGCATTTGGCCTCTGATTGGGTCCATTTGGTACCCTCCGCTAGATAAATAGAATTGCGAAGTGACCATTCCCCTAAGTTAATCAACTTTGTCACCGAAACGCCACTGGCGACCTCTGCAAATTTTTGAAAGTCAGGAACAGCTAGGATGTTGAGGCGTTTCGAATTTAGTGCAGGGCACTCACACAGCCAAAGTGGTGACCTTACTATCGACGCAAATCGTTATCTTGCGCATTGAACTCCCTTGAATGAACTCCTTAGACCATTTAGCAATGCTTCGACCATTTAAAAGTGCTCCAACATTTGGGGAATAAGTCGACAGGGAGCCTACTTAGATGATTCAATATTGACATATATGTTGACTGTTATGTCTAATTGTGTTGTTTTAATAACAACATTGACCGATTATTTCAACAACAATAAATTGATTAAACATTCAAATGTCGGAATTTTCAGAAAAAAGAAGTTTTTGTTTTGTGTGCGGTGTTCTGAAAGGAAAGGAAGAGAGAATCTTCTATCACAGGTGAGTGGAAGCCAGCAAATCCATAAATTAAATAGATGATGTACTATTATAATTAACATTTATTTCATTAAGGTTCCCAAAAGAAAGAAATCTATTGATTGAGTGGCTGAATTTTTTTAATCTAAAGTCTGTCTCCCATCACAGTCGATTATGCAGCAGACACTTCGCTGCATTAGATTTTTTCGAATCTGGAGGTCGCCGCCAATTAAAAAATGGTGTTGTTCCTTCAATCAAATTTATTGATGGGTAATTGCACGAGAGATACTTTATACGATGTTCGTAGTAAATATTTTTTCTTTAAGTAGTCGTCAAAAAATCAAAAATCAAGAAAAGAACTTAAGTAAAAAATGCATTATATGTGGACCACAAGGCGAAAGACACCTGCCATTGTCATTATTCACGTATATATGATATATTAGAGTATAGAGATTGCAGAAATAAATTTTCATACCCGTATTACTACTACAGATTTCCTAGAGGTGAACGTGGTAATGTCTGGAAAGAATTTTGTGGAATTGACTCGATTACAAATAACTCAAGATTATGTAGTCGTCATTTTGAAGATGCATACTTTTCACGTCATCCTGGAGAATGTAAACGTTCCTTGTTGAAAAAAAACGCTGTACCAACTATGTTTATGCCACAATCTCAGTAAATATTTTACTTTTATTTTAAGATATAGATATTTTATTTTAAGAAGTATACATATATGAAATTTGTTTCTAGATTAAAAAGTAGTACTGAGTATGTTTCACTGGAATTACCTTCGACAAGTTTTTGTACGACAGACAATACTACGACCGAAGTTGAATATCTGGAGTCACCAGCGTCAAGTTTACGTATAACGGACAATGCTACGGCCGAAGTTGAATATATGGACTTGGAATACGGAATTGGAACCTCTTCCTTTTTTTATAAAACAAAAAATCTCACAGTTTGACACTAATTTCGGTCGTTTTGAATATTTTTTCACCGTCAATCACCCACTTATGGTTCCGCTCATTTTGGAGATTGTTTTTTTTGTTCACGCTCACTCACCGGGGGTTGCGAACCCGAAAAATTCAAATCATTAGAACCTGTTTTGGATTATAACGGATATATTTATGAAATTTCCATTAAAATCGATTGAGCCATTTAGGCGCAAAACACGAACACACATACAGTCCATTTATATAATATAAAATATTTATCATTACATATTTTATTTATTAAGAGTAGAATATTTATTCCAGATTATTAAATAGGGCCAAATACGTTCAACTGGAACAAACTACAAATAGCACTTCCTCTGTTGGTGAAACCGCCTCTCCCTCAGTGGATGAGACAAGCTTTCGCCCTGTGAATGAGACGAACTTTTCTTTGGCAGATGAGACAAATTCCCATTCGGTTAATCATTCAAACTTCAATTTGCCCGATGACGTGATGAACTCCCCTTCAGCCAATGTAACACCTCAACTTTCACAGAGGACACCACGGTTGCTACAAGATCCCCTTGAATCATTTTTTCCGCAGTGAGAATGAGAGGTGGTTTTAATAATAATCCCACCTCTTATCAATTCCAGTACGCTATGAGATGACTGCTAACTCACTGTGCTTTAGTACAAGTCGAGAAAGGGTAAATTGCACCGCCGACGAAATACCGCTTTTACAAGTGTCCAGTTTCCATAAAAGCTCCAGTAATGATATACAAGAAGAGATGAACAACGAAAACGAGGAAATGTTTCGTTTCGATTTAGAAATCCCCTCAGACTACGTGCAAGAAGTAGTTCGATACATTTCCGGCTTTATTGTAAAAAAACTAAAAGAAAAATGTGAGCTGCGGACTTGTCACTTCTGTATGCACTTGGTTGAAGGACAAACTAGAACCTCAAAATTAATAGATATAAAAAATCGTGGACATTTAATGTATCCTTCTGAGGAACTATTCGATCTGTGCCTTGTTATAGAAAGAATAATAAGAGGTTGAGGCGATAAAGTTTTCTTGCCATCTTTTGCAGAAAAATTAGCGAAAGAATTAGCTGCCGTTGACAAAAGTGGGCCGTTTTTTGTACATGACCATTTCGGTAATTACAAAGAGCACTATTCGACGTTGGTAGAATATATTACCAATATGTAAAATATGTTACTGTGAGATTGCACCATGAAAATGAAAAAAGGAGCAACGTCGCGAATTATATCAGACGAGTTCATACAAAGCTTGTTTTGTTCCATAATCAATAATGAATTTTTAATAAACTTAAGCATATCATAACCATTTAAGTATTTTATTTCACATTAATTTAGAAAATGTATGCATTCTAAAACACTTTTCACTTGATTAATTGATGCCGACCGACAGATTTTCAAAAATCGAATAAAGGAAAATGTCGTCCAAAAATCGCTTAAGATCGTCACTTAGCTTAAATTAAAACAGTTTAGCCACACATTAAGCTCATTTCTTTCATTTGGGTACCTTGAAAAATAAATGGTAATTAGCAGATAAATTGTCGTTTCCGGATATAATTTATTTACAGGTTTTCATCTTTCTGCTGGTGTAGAAGTTTCATCTACCCCCATTTTCGCTGCGCCACAAACAAAACTAATCAGCCGGCTGCCTGAAAATTTATACTTTTCACTCTAATAAATCAATTCACTATATTTTTTCTGTTTATTTATGTACATCGCGTCCGTACTGTCAATTCCTGTCAACACTTAATTGTCATTCATAATCACTAAAATGGTCTAATGAGTCGACCACTTGTCGACTTAGTACCCAGATATTGGAGCCACTGTTTCTATGGAAACATACAGAACAAGCTCATTCCATGGCTATAAATTCAATGATGGACTCTTCTGCCATGCGTACAGCATGTAATTCGAACTGTAACACGGTCGAATGTTTCGGCAATCTATATCACTGGCTTAGGTCCAGATCCGCCGAGTAGACGTTTGAGCCTACTCCAATGTCCGTCTTTGAACGATCCGTATATACCAGGGTGCCGCACCGTTATTGGTTTCTTCACTGCTCTCCCAGTCTCCATTAGTCGTGAACTTAACTTTGAAGTTCATTTCAAGGTATATTTGTTTGTTCATGTAATCCATATCCTTTTCCAAGCAAACACGACAATATCTTCGGCATATGCTATCACCTCAAAACTGAAATTTTGAAACAAAAGTTTTGATCCGGCCAAGGGAGCGCCTACCTCCCCTATATATGTAAAATAATTAAACGTATCTATAGATAATTTTTTTGTACAACAGGTTAGGGTAGGGTAACTCGCGGAGCAATAAAACGATCGATGGCAGTTATCCAGATGAAATTTTAAATGTCATATTGTCTACCTTTGACAGTTGCTTTTAGAATTCATTAATTTCGGTTCATGTGGCAAGCAATCATGAATACTGCCGCCTAAGTTACAAATAAACTGTACGAATGCGATTAATGTATGATCGTCAGAACTTCAGACCAACTTTCAAATTAATGGCAAGCCTACCAATAGGCACTTTTTGGTACAATTGTATTGCAGGTTAGGCACCCCTATGAGCCGTACAGGTTTAGGTTGTTGCTGTAATTCGTGGAGATATCCCAACTTGCACCGGATAAAAATTCAAAAAAACATACCTTACAACTCCCGATGGAATAAACGTAAAAGGCTCTAACTCTAACTCTCTTTAACTGACAGATGACTTTTATACTTTTATACTTTTTTGTAAAAATGCGGTCTATCAGTCGGAAAATAACGGTTCTATTCTAGCAAAGAGCACCGTATTAACTCTAGTTTTCCTATTTTTTGTGTATTGTACATAATCAGACCAAAGGAATGCCTACCTCCCCAAATGCCAAAAAATTAATCTTTAACTACGAAAACTTTCAACAGAATGAAGCTAGTGAGTTGGAAATTTGATTGGATGTTGGTAGTGAGATCTTGTTAGTTTGTGTTGGGTAGGATCAGACCAAAGAAACCCCAATTCCCTTATAAATGATACTTTAGAAATGCGATTGAACTAAGCAACCGACTTTAAATGTTGGCCAAATGTTTGTAAAAGGATTCAGTTGGTAGGTTTATAATGGGCACAATCGGACCAAAGGAACGCCTACCTCCCCTGCCAATGTTATCCTAAAGTTACCATTTCCATAGAATGTAGCTACCGACTTTACATTTTGGTCAAATGTTTGTAGTGTGGGATAGATCGATGATTTTAGGAATAGGCGAGATCCCTGAGTGGAATGCTAACTCCTTATATAGTGTGCATTACACGACACGAGTGCGAACTTTTATCCAATGAAAAGTGACTGTGTTTATTCACATATGAGCGCTTATCATAGTTTTTAAGAATAATGTCGTGTAATGCACACTATATTAGCATTCCACTCGGGGACGTATTCCGATTTAGGTCGGAATACAAACCCCTGGCTTGGTCGAGCTGCTTCCCCCATGGATTATGGCAGCTCCTGAAGAGTAAATCCATGGTGTGGACGAAACCAAGTGACAGGAGGAATTGGATTTAGGCTGATTAATTTTTGTGTGGTAGTGGAGAGCGGGTTTGAGTCATTTTTGATTTAAATTCGCAATTACCCACTGCACTTTATTCTTAAATACAAAATATAGTACTATATTTGACGTTTGCGATTATTTTGATTAATGGATTATACAGAGTATGTATATAACTTTTCGATTGTTAAGAAAAGTTACGTTCTGCTACGCCCCCCCCCCCCCCCCCCCCTTGAAGTATTAATGTTTCGTTTAATTAACAAACACAAAATGTATAAATACGGCATCTAACTAGCACATGTAGCACATTACTCCGCAATAGCCGTTTTGGTAATTTGCGTTAAGGGGGTTGTTTTTTTATATACAATATATATAAAAATTACTTATTGACGTGACTTCGCTGTTTCGCTTTATTCTTCCGAGTCGAGAAAGGTTGATGCTCCATGAGTACATTGTCACTACAGGTCCTTGAACAAAGTCATTAAACTAATAATTTTTTTTTGGTCTTCCAAATGGATGCATAAATGCCACTACCCTACATAGTAGAAATAATTTTCCCGATAGTAGAAAATTATGTGTAGATAGGTTCTTCCCAACGACACAAAATTGGCAAGCACGTTAATATTGTCCAGAATAAAACAATTTCAGTGAAAAAATTTTTGCAATTCATTTCCAATTCCTCAGTATTGCAGTCTACAGTTGAATGGGCGCCCCTGCCTGGACTGCAGCCTACACCAGGCCAGTGTTTCTGTTTGCACTACATAAGATTAGAGTCGCTAGTGTAGGCTGCACTGGCAGAGCAATGGCTTTACTTTTGTATGGCGCGTTTCCTCAATGTCAGCTTAAACTGCCAGTTTGCTATTCGGGACACTACATAAATTAAACCGTAGCGTATGTTAATTGCCTTGACCCCTCCAGGGGCTTGGGCGCGTCAACATCTCTAGCCTATTTTTATACCTTGTTGACGTTTCGATAGCATATCTGCTTTTCGGAAGTGCAGTTGCTAGCATGCACCTCCTATCCGCCCCGTCTTTATACTGACAAGCTCGAAGCACTGTGAGAGTTCTATTAGCACCGACAGGCAGTTTTTATCCCGCCGAGATTTGAATTTTGAGCTCTAGATTAGTATCGTAGAGCGGTGGCCAAACGACCACGGCCACCGATAGCGACAACCTTAGCGTATGCAACACTCAAAATAAGATAATGCAGTAGAAAATCAGCTGATTTTTTGTCGGATTGTCACCCCCTGTTCTATTCTATTCTACGCACGTACGGTCTATCAGCATTCATTTGTGGCTGAGTTGGTTTCAAATCCTCTGTCGAATGAATTTCATGAACTCTGTTGTTTGTGACCATTTTAATTGTCTCGTTTGAAAGTGCAAATGTAAATAGTTCTAGCTGTCAGAAGCTCAGCAGACCGTATCACCTGTTTAAAGTTATCGTCCAATAAATTTTTACCTGGAGGATGGGGTGTCTTTTAATGTTTTAGGATAAACTTTAAACAGACATTGTGAAAACTGCCCTATATGAATTAAAAGTTTAAAATAGATGCAAATAGGAAAATGTCTCTGATATTTCGTGAGGAATTTAAATTAACTTATAACAGCTTTGTGAAAAATTGTGATCAATCATTAAGAAATGTGGGGCGCCAATCAAATATTTATTCATAAAATTCGGAATTCTTTTATACTTTCTGCGATATTATTATTTGTTTTTTACAAAACTACAACAGCTTGTTTGCGCTTACCATTCGCTGTCACCATAAGTACCAATCAGCCTGTGTGTATTTACAGTGATCTCTCCAGAGAACTCGTTCCGGAATTTTCCTGGTCCATGTTGGCAGAGTTAATCAGCCAAGAGACGACACAGTATTGAATTTATATGCGTATATTCCCTCTGGATAAATTCATTCGTTGCAACAAGGATGCACATCACTGCACTGCTCCCTTTTGTCATGAAATCAACATGTACCCATTCCACTCTCACTTTGGGTATTCACTGCGATTATGCTTTCGTTTCGAAAGGGGGTATCACACATCATATAACTAGAACGATCCTTGCAAAAATTTTGTTGACTCACTGGAATTCCCAAAAAGCACGTGTCGCCGTTGCGCGATTTCGTAAAAACGTACAAAGGACTTTATGCCCCATACGAGGACCGTACTGCATCAGGACCATCCGAAAACTGATGTTATCCCGATTGTTGTCCCGACACTTATAAGGATTATTGGAATTTGAACTCAAGCTTTCAACAGGAGCTTTTGTGGATCCACATGTAATTCTTTCAGGTAAGAGTCCTGTGAAATGTACGGATGAATGCTTCGTTGAAGAAGGTCGAGTGCAGATTCATTATGGACCGTCGTCATCGTGGTTGCCTCGCCTTCTCGACAACGTCCTTGAACGGTGGCGAATGTGAATTGCATTGACACCTGCCCATACGTTTTATAAGGATAACGTTGTTTAGAATTGTTTGATGTAGAAAAGGTTGGCAAAGTTCCAGAGGAAGGTGTGAAAAATGATGCAATTGCAGGCTACTTTGAAGGAGTAGTGGTCATTAAAACTTTGGAAGGTATAGTGAATAGGGGTTGTGTAAAAGGTGCTTGTTCTACATCTCAGCTACACGGGTTTGTATCTGAGAGGAAATGTTGGTTTTATAAAGAGGAAAGCTAGGATGTCTAACCGAAATTATAATTTCCAAGCCATACAATGGGTTTGTATGGACGTACGCAGAATAGTAGAAGGGTAGACAAATGAACCAATTAAAAAAAAATCTATCAGGTACACTGAACGAAAAACGTATGTGAATGCAATGAAAAAGTGCATTGTATTCAGGAAAAGATTAGTTCGTATTCATAGGCACAGTGAATTTTCGATTGAAGGAATTCCGAAAAAAAAGGTTCGATGAAAGATTCATTTTGAGTATAAACGTAGTTCATTTCATTGTAATAAATGAGCTATCACTTATATAAGTTTATTATTTCCAATAACTCATTTGCCCTAACCCTTAGTGGGCAATAGCGCGTCAACTATTCCATCTGACGTTTGGCTGGCATAAACTACATAGTTCAGTTTTGGACGATGCCCGTTGCCAGCATGCACCTCCTAAAGAGAGGTTTGTTTTGCTAGATGCAAAACAAGGCATAGAAATGCAAGAGATGTTGACGCGCCCATGCCCCTGGAGGGGTCAAGGCAATTAGCAATGATGATTGACCACGGCATCTGCTGCTGGACTTTGTAGTGTAGTGTAAATGAACTGTAGGTAAGGAGTAGGCCAGGATAGATACACATGTTTTGAAAGAACAGAAAGTCTGCAGGTCTGAGTAGATATGTATCTGATTTAATAGGTGAAGAAATTATTAAAATAAATAAATAACTGGCGCAACAGTCCAATTTGAACCACGGCCTCGAGATGAGTTAGCATCATCTCATTTTCTAGATTGTGACGGTTTTTTTTGTGCAGAGGTATGTGATCAGCAACACGCTCAACCGAGTTATTTACCCCATAATGGGTACTCATTTAACAGCTGAGTGGGCTCATAGTCCGACACGTAAATCCCCGGAATCGAACCGGGGCCCACTGCGTTGAAGGCGAACGTGCTAACCGTTGCGCCATCCGGACTACTAAGAAGAAATTATTGAATATTTTTTTTTTATAGGAAATTTGAGTTTAATCTTGCTGGAAGCAACTAGAAGGATTCCGGAAAAATGTAAAACGATGCCAGTGAACGACACAATAAAAAAAAGTGCATTATTTGTCGGCCAATATCATTACTTGACGTTTTGCACTAAATCCTTGCAACAGTAACACTGCAAATGCGCTATAAGTGCTTTAAGAGAATATACATATACTTGAATAAAAGGAATGTTACGATGATGTATGTAAGGTAAGTTTGTACTGCCTTAAGCGGAAATTCCCCAGAAGTTACGGCGGTATATGTATAATATATATACGTTTCTATTAATGACGGGTTTCGCTCAAAGCCTATGACTTACAAACAAATATATGATTTCATGGTCTAGGGTATAATATACTATTTAATGGTTGAAAGTATGATATGTCAATTTGCCGAAAATTTCATGTACTTTGATCCGCCCTTGAAATTGATTTTTGCGGAATCCACAGTTTTCGAAATAATCATGAAAAACTGGGAAAGAGGACTTTGTCCTCTCTTCCCTACACTTCCGGACCCCCTACCAACGGATAATTTGGAGAATATATTCAGAGGACTGTCAATTGAGCAAAATTTCCAAAAATTTAACGATTTTTTCTTAATTACACTTTTGCGGCGTTCGTTTCCTGCTCTATTAATTCACTTGAAGACTAGACCAATTAAATGTTTACTCGTACATGGTCGAAAAAAGTGCTGCATAGCCGCCGAACCATCTAATACAATACAATACCATGCCATAAACCATATCTAATAGCCTACTATAATTTGATGGCGATTGAAGAGTGAAGAGTCGAATACTAATACCATAATTTGATGTGCATAATTATTATGGATTTTGACAAAAATAACACCAAACACACTTAAGCTACCATACGTGTATGCAAATCTTTAGACCGACAGTAGTTACTAAAAATTCCAAAGCATGTATAACCGTAGGTAGAGGAGAAAGGGGTTTGCATTGACATTCGGTGTTGCCTGGGCGCCTCATGTGACTTCACGTGACACCTGGGTGTCCGCTCACTTTGAAGGGTTGGACAATTTTTTTTCAGCCGGGAATTGCGCCGGTGGTGGTTTGCTTAGCCCAGCGGAAAGATTTCGTTCTCTAGATTAACGGTGAAATGAATGGGAAGTTGAGATACACGCTGCATAAAAGAACCTTACGTTTTTCTATTTTTTCTCTCTTTGGGGACACTGAAGAGCCCGTGGGAAACAGCTTTTCCGAACCAGTATCTGGGAGTCACGTCACAAAGCACCCGTTACCGATACGTGTAATACGGAATTGTAACGCATCAGCACGTGAACCTTTTTATAATCCAACGGCGACACTAAAAAAACGTTGCAGATCGCTAAAAGACTCTATTCCCAACCGCACTGCTTATCCGATTAAGTGAAATAGGGTTGAATTAATTGTTTGATATTTAATATCGATCCCGACCGAATAACATTAAGCCCATTTCACAATGTGGAAACCGACCTAACGACCATTCCGATAGAAAGGAAACAATACCGATTTGATATGTAAGATTAAACGTACTAGAAACGATCAAACTCTCAAAACTACTAAAATTCGGTCTTTACCAATATATCAGACTTCCCGCTACTAGCCGGTCCCCCGTGCGAATGACTTAAGTTCGCCCAAATATATCGTTTTCCTTGTAACGATCCGAGCTTAAAGGTGCGTTTTGCTAGGTACCATTCTGTGGTCAATCGCAGGCGACGATAAAAAGATACATACAAATAATAGTGCTCCGTGCTCTATGGGTTGATAGCTAATCACGAACAATATGCGACGATCATCTGTCTAGCAAAACGCACCTTAAGCTTTGTCCAAAAAATATACATTGGACCACCAAATTTTATTCTCTCCACTATTACAGTCGTATTTACTTTTTACGAGTGTAACGTATGTGACTGACATACAAAATGTTAATCGTTTGTGATTGTACCAGAACATTATGGAACAGAATAGCCAGCAAAAAAACGATACGGGACAGAACAGAATGGTGTTTAATAAATGGTTGTAAGATAAATCAATCACACAATCTAACAAATTTATAATAATTTGGCCTGCAGAATCATCTTGTTAAAATGCTATTCCGTTTAATTATATAAAATCAATAATACGTGCGCTTTTTTTACGAACCTTAACCTATACAGGTTGGAGAAAAAACACGCACTACAACAACAACATTAACCTAAATGGGTTAGCGTTCTACCCCGGTGAGTCATCGTGGCTAAATCCTGCTCTCGATAGCGCATAAAGCTTTACTTTCGCCCCGTTCAGCTTAGGCTACATCTAGCGGTCACTAGCAAAGTTCGTTCGTTCTGATCAGAAAAATGGTTTTCGTTGAAATTATATTTGAATATTCGGATTCAATTAGTTTCTTTTATCAATATTGCATTTTACAAGCTAATGCTAGCTGTTGATGTATTATAAAGGAGTTTTGTTTTGATATTTTTTTTATGTTTTGCAAACTGTGAGATTAGAAAATTACCTAGAATCGAAACTTTATATCTATTTTATTTTAAACTCATGTTTCTAATCCATATGGGCCAGCTACATTATTTTTCAGGCAATGAGCTACTTTTAACAGGGATAATTGAAAAAGAACCCATGATCAAACTAAACTGTATAAGCAAACTGCCTTGTTTGCAGCGAATTTCAAATATCATATTTCAACCTAAAAATACGCATTACAGCAGCCTTTTTAAAAAAGTTTAAAATTCGACTCTCTAGCTGCCTTAGTTTCTTAGTTATAGCCGTTGTTGTAAAACAGAGTCGAAGAGTGACTTTACTTTGAAATTTTCAGGGTTTTTTATAATTTTTGGTGCGAAATCTATTCATCTGCATTAAACAGAAATGACTTGGTTGAAATAACCACTGTGACTTTGCTTTCAAGACTTGATCTGGGAGGTGCCATGTTGTATGACTCTAGTATGAATTATGCTGGACCATATTGGCAAATTGATATACTCAATTACCCTAACCCCTTGTGGGTCATAGCGTGTCAACTGTTCCATGTGGCCCAGTTGACGTTTCGTTGGCATAAACTGGTTTCGGAGAATGCAGTTGCCAACATGAAGCTCCTATACATCCATGACCACGAACGTCGTCGTGGACGGGATTCGAACCTGAAACGCCGGTAGTCAAACATGAGACTGATGTCTCAACACACTGCGCTACCGGTCGCCCCAAATTGGCAAATTGATACGCAGGCGAAATGGTAGTGGATAGGTCACACATTGTGGAAGAATGATAGCTGCATTGCTTTACATGCTATTAAATAGAACCTCATTTCGGACCAAGAGCGACCAAGAGGGGGTCCTAAAATCGCATGGCCTCGATCTGTGGCAAAGGAGTGTTAGACCTGGATAAATCGTTTGAGGAAGTGCGCCCCAATGCCCAGAACAGAGAACGATGGCGCGCAGAAAAAGTTGGCGCGCTATACCCCACTAGGGGTTAAGGCAAAGTAATAAATCAAATCAGGAAGTGACCCTGATCATTTATACATACATATATATACATTACCATACCTACGGATGCTCTTTGAAGGTGTTATATATTTTCGTCGTGACAAAAACAATGTATCCTCTACCTTATAAAGCCTAGTGTATAAAAATATGCAGAACTTTACAGATTTTACGAAAGAATATTAATTTAACTGCTCAGAAGAAATTTTTTTCTCAGAAGTCAAAATGTGGAGACAATGAATGCGCTGTGTTCTGTAAATATTAACGTTCGAAAATAATCTTGAAATGAGTTCATATTTCATTTTTAAGCTTATTCTTCCCCGTATTTTTTTTTTTCAGGTGACAAATTAAAAATTATTGAAAGATGTAACCACATTCTTAAGAATTTTGGCAATATTACCCGTAACAACATCTAGTCCAAACGAAGCATTTTCCACGTTGAAACGAACAAAATCTTATTTGAGTTCCTTATAGGACAAAGCGTCTTTATGGCTTTCCTTTATTAAATATTAAAACTGGAAGTTAATTGAATGAGGACGAAATTCTTGAAGAATTCTTCAAGAGACCTCGAGGAGGTAGGTAAAAATGACTACCATATTTGAAGCAACTTACTATACATATACATATTAGATTATATCCCTGTCAATTTTTCTTGGAATTTAAAAAATATTTGGTGAGAAGAATTTTCGGCTTTATCTGTTTAATTATCATGCTATGCAAATGCAAACAATTAATTGGAAAAAATTAACTCAAGGAGGGGGGTCTGAGCCCGAAACCCTCTCTGTACCTTTCTTGTTCTTGTCCATGAAACAAAAAAAAGGCCGGAAAGGAAAACGTTTTTTTTTATGTACAGAATATTAAGGAGAAATCACCCAAAGTTTCAAAATGGTTTTATTTTTCTGATGCACCGTTACTTTCACATGGGCGCCATTTGTTGTACTGATTAAACCGAGTGTGCAGTAAACAGGCTCAGTAGGGGATGCAGTACTGCCACACCTACAAGCTACAGAAACATTTTTCAAGTACAGTTGGGTACCATCTTGCACAATGTCGAAGCTAGGCTAAACAAATTTGTAGCAGGTGACGTGATCGTTTTCCGTTATTTATTGCAAAGCGATGCCGTCGGTCATTTATTGTATTTCATATGAATGTCCATGGTTTCCCGCTGGTGGCGCAGTCGATCATATGTTGTTAATTACGTTGACCCCCTTAAAACAAGGGGAAGGTGGCCGTAGGCCTTAAAATTAGGAAAAATCACCCCAAACCCCGTTTTCACCCCAAGTGGCAAATATACAACAGTTTTATTCTGATCTTGCCGAAATTTTGTACACTTGACCTTTAAAACAAGTGGAAGGTAATCGTAAACATGGAATTAGGAGAAACGACCCTCAATCCTCATTTTCACCCCATGTGCCAAATATAAAAGTTTTATTCCGATTTTGATGAAATTTTGTATATTTGCCCATTAAAACAAGGCAAATGTAAACGTACACAAGAGATTTGGAAGCACACAGCACAATGTGATTTCAAAGTTACGCCCCATCTCAGCTAGAAGCGATTGACAGCTCGTAACCGAGAAATCGAATTGCAGCATGACTGTTAGCGCATATAGTGAGTTTTCTATCAATTGTGACATCATATCCCAACCAGGCGAGAGCTTCTCAAATCGCCAAAATCTCTGCCTGCAGCACGCTGCAATGATCGTGTATGCGGAAAGATAAACTAATCTTCAACGTCTCCGAGAAGATACAAGCTCCCACTCCATCATCCGTTTTGGATCCGTCAATATATAAATGATCGAGTTGGGGTGAGTGATTGTACCAGTTTCCCACATTTCCCCTGAGGGAATCTGGCTCAAACAAATTTTACCAAACATATACTTGGGGGAGATACAATGCGTTTGCAGGGAGGTCAAGATTATTCAAAATAGCAGAGTGGCCGCAGCTTAGCGCACGCCGCTGACCGGTCTCGCGGAGTCGCAATGCAATAATCGCTACTTGCTGTTCAGCAAAAATATCCAGCGGTAAAAGATTTACAAGCACATCCAGATCTGCCGATGGAGTGGATCTTGGTTGTGGTTGCAGCATCAAATTCGCAAAATTTTTGATACTTTATGAGCAAAATTTTCATTGAATGCCCAAATAATCCTGTTAGGGCCACTGAACCAGAATTGTCAATAAAACATACATATAAAAGTGATGGTGCGTAAAATAATAGTGAGAAGAAAAACTATTCAGTCCTTTACTACTATCAAGTTCAATCTAATAGCTCCAGTTGCACTATAAAACTTATGGACTCACGGTTCCTCATATATTACACCCCAAACTCTTCAGATTTGAACTGGGCTACTGGGGTAGATGTTCCACTTAAACAAAATAGTAATTTCGGAAACGATTGCCTATTTTACACGGTAGGTAAAGTCTTTCCATAGTAAAGTGTAATGAACCACCTGTAATGAACCATATTTGGGTCTGGTAGTGCTGCTTCCACTGGCAGATCGATGACAGCATCTGATGAGTAATGAGCTGTCGGTGGTACAAAACCAGAGGCCGAGGGTCCCATTGCACCTGGACACCGATGCGAGCACGAGGGCAAGTGAACCGTCCGCCAACCATTCCATCCTTGTCGTCTCGTTTTTGTTCTTCCCCATTTTTACTTCCCCTGTTTGAGTTATCTTCCCCAGGCCTATGAATTTCTATTAAAACGAAAAGAACGGGGACAACAAGCTGCGAAAACCCCGCCCACGTTTCCCAAACTGGGATACAGCAAGTATAGGCCGCTGAGCTCGTTGAGGGACCTTTTTCTTTGCCAGATGGCATGGCCCGAGCTTCACGGTCATTATGCTACCTTAGGCTCCATCTGCACGGCCATTTTCATATGCCCAGCAAACTGTCCTAGACACTATCAGGCCCGATACATGAAATAGAGACAAATGCTAAAAACATTAAAAAAAAAAAATACTAAAATTGGAAACGAAGGTTCACGTCAGAACGGCAAACTCCCATCAAAAAACAACAAAGTCCCGTGAAGGTACAAAGGTACGTATCAGTGAACCTATTCACATAAACCACGGAGGCCAGATAAACACAAAACGAAACCGTCCATTCAGGGCAGATTCTTTTCCCCTCCAGGTTGCCTGAGCCTAAGATGGTGTTCGGCTCATATATGGGCCCCAGGTGACATGAGCCCCGCGGTCACAACCTTCCGGTCCGGTCCGGGACTTTGATGTTGTTTGCTGGAAGTTTGCCGTTCCGACGTGCACCTTGATTTTAAATTTTGCTATTTTTTGCGATTTTTTTTCCTTGTGTTTCTTTTATGTATCCCGCGATGTGCGATTTTCGTCTTGTACGCTGATAATGGTGGGCAACCGCTGCGTGATTAGTCCGCAACTCCCGATAACTGACCTGGTCTGCCAGCGCACATCATCTGCAGCGTGTTGGAGAGGTTCTTTGCGCCCTTGGTTCCTTTGGGCCTTCACGGCCAACCAGCACTCCTCTTCCTCCGGAAGTCTTCACTACAAGAGTGTCGAGATTAATTGGGATCAGATTTTAGACGTCCTAATTATAGACGCTATTGTATTTGGATGAGATCGAGAGATTGGAGCAGAACTTCAACAAAAAATTCAAAAGATTTATAGCAAAAGCTTATGCAGACATTTCATCTTTATTTATCAAATCACTCTTCTTAAGTATATAATATACATACATACAGCATATAGTAAACAATAGAAACTGAAAAACAAAATCTTTTCTGGAGGATTGCTTATTTGGAATAAAAAAAAAATGAGTCTACTTCACACGGCGGGCAGTAAAGTTCAAGTAAGTAGAGCACCAAATAAAATGTTCAAAAGGCGACGATTTTCACGCAACAAAATATTCCGATATTTTTATACCCTAGACTTATAGTATAGGGTATATTGTTTTTGTCACGACGAAAATATGTAACACCTTAAAGGAGGCTCCGGAGGTATAGCAATGTATATATATAAATGATCAGGGTCACCTCCTGATTCGATTCAGCCATGTCTGTCTGTCTGTCTGTCTGTCCGTCTGTCTGTCTGTCTGTCTGTCTGTCTGTCTGTCTGTCTGTCTGTCTGTCTGTCTGTCTGTCTGTCTGTCTGTCTGTCTGTCTGTCTGTCTGTCTGTCTGTCTGTCTGTCTGTCTGTCTGTCTGTCTGTCTGTCTGTCTGTCTGTCTGTCTGTCTGTCTGTCTGTCTGTCTGTCTGTCTGTCTGTCTGTCTGTCTGTCTGTCTGTCTGTCTGTCTGTCTGTCTGTCTGTCTGTCTGTCTGTCTGTCTGTCTGTCTGTCTGTCTGTCTGTCTGTCTGTCTGTCTGTCTGTCTGTCTGTCTGTCTGTCTGTCTGTCTGTCTGTCTGTCTGTCTGTCTGTCTGTCTGTCTGTCTGTCTGTCTGTCTGTCTGTCTGTCTGTCTGTCTGTCTGTCTGTCTGTCTGTCTGTCTGTCTGTCTGTCTGTCTGTCTGTCTGTCTGTCTGTCTGTCTGTCTGTCTGTCTGTCTGTCTGTCTGTCTGTCTGTCTGTCTGTCTGTCTGTCTGTCTGTCTGTCTGTCTGTCTGTCTGTCTGTCTGTCTGTCTGTCTGTCTGTCTGTCTGTCTGTCTGTCTGTCTGTCTGTCTGTCTGTCTGTCTGTCTGTCTGTCTGTCTGTCTGTCTGTCTGTCTGTCTGTCTGTCTGTCTGTCTGTCTGTCTGTCTGTCTGTCTGTCTGTCTGTCTGTCTGTCTGTCTGTCTGTCTGTCTGTCTGTCTGTCTGTCTGTCTGTCTGTCTGTCTGTCTGTCTGTCTGTTTGTCTGTCTGTCTGTCCGTCTGTCTGTCCGTTCGCACGATAACTTTCGATAGAATGAAGCTAGAGCCTTGTTGGCCACATGTTGGAAGTATGATCTAGTTGGATGGTATTGAAATTGGGCATGATCAGGCCAAGAGAACGCCTACCTCCCCTACATATGTAAAATAATTAAATGTATCTTTAACTCCCGATTAAAAAATTATGAAAAGCTCTGGCTTTGGTATATTGCTAGTGAGGGTAATCTTATACTCTCCTGGGAAAATAAAATCGATCAGTTGAAAACTAACGGTAATTTTCCTACAAAGAGCCCCATACTACCCTACTTTTCAGGTTTTTTGTCTATAACTTTTGAACCAATTGACGTAGACACCTGATTTTTGGCATGTAACCCTGAGGGAAAAAGCTGCTTTAGGTTCTGTAAGTTGGGCATAATCAGATTAAAGGAACACCTACCTCCCCTACAAATTTCAAAAAATTAAATATTTCTTTAATTACGATAACTTTCGACAAAATGATACTACCGAGTTCAAAATTTGGTGGAATGTTGCTAGTAAGACCTACTTAGTTGGTATTGAATATGGGCAAGATCCGACCCAAGGAACCCCCACATTCCCTACAAATTAAACTTTAAATAAGCGATAACTTTTGATAGAATGAAGCCAGTGACTTGAAATTTTGGTCAAATTTTTGAAGTGAGATTGAGTAAGTTGGCATTAAAGATGGGTAAAATCCGACCAAAGAACCCCTACTTCCCCTACAAATTAAACTTCAAATAAGCGATAACTTTCGATAGAGTGAAGCTAGAGACTGGAAATTTTGTTTAAATGTTTCTAGGGTGATGTAATTGGTTGGTGTCAATGATGGGCAAGATCCGACCCAAGGAACCCCTACCTCCCCTACAAGTGAAACTACAAATAAGCTATAACTTTCGATACAATGAAGCTAGCGACTTGAAAAATTCGACAAATATTTGTAGAATGGGTTAGTTAGTTAACTGATTTTGAGAATTGTCAAGATCCTACTGAATAAGTGCCAACCTCCCCTATGAACTGGCCATATAGGAGAACCATTCTTAATGCATATGGTCGTTGCCAATTGGTACTTTTGGTATCACCACTAGGTCTGTGCAAGTCTAGGGTATATACGTTGGTTTTTTATTATTTTCCTATTTTTTTACTGCCGGAATCTGACCTAATAAGCAAAAAAAAAATTCATCCAAAAATTACTCGAAGCCTGTGGCGCACTCGATCATACGTTCGAGGTGGTTTTTCTTGCGGAAAACACCGAATTTTTTTAAAATAATTTTCCCGTTATCTATGTCCAAAATGTGACATACTCAGTGAAAAAAAAATTCGTTGCACCACCAGCGAGAGTTTGCATTTTAGCTTTAGCACTCAACGTGTTAAAGAAAAATCAGATCTCCCATAAGGCAAATATTCCCTAATTTTTGAATTTGAATTTTCACCTGTGTTGTAATGATTCATATACTCAGCTGGCTCCGTCAGTAGAACATGAGGTTCTTAAAATCATGGTTCTTGTTTCAAACCCCACGATGGGCACCAACCAAATTAACTGATAAACAGTTCATTATGTATTAATTAAGACCAGATACTTTTTGCTTTGCAACGCCTAATATATGGATATGTGGGTGTTTAACGTTGTTAGTCGAAACCCCCAACAGTTGAGCATAATTGAAGAAGAAGAAAGTCGCAATATATTCAATTGAAATTCCACCGTTCAATACTAGTGAAAATCAATTGATAACATTTGAAATTTCCATTTCAATGCCCGAGAGAAAAATTGCCTGCAGATAGTGAAGGTCGTTTCATTTTCTATTGTACACAAAGATCAGCGACATACGAAAGTAAAAGACCACTCATGTGAAGCATATTATCGGGTCCGCACTCCGCACAAATGGCTTTCAACACGACGACACCACCAGGCGCTTTGCAGAGTTGTTGGAAAAGTTAGCCCACGGGGACTTCCTAATGATGACGTTTGAGCACATTAAGCACATTTCAACGATTCGCCGAGTATTGTAAACAATAACCGGCACTTTAGCGGCACGACGCCAATAGATCTTATGATGCTGATCTCGATTCAGCCAGCGTTACCGCCGTATCTTCTTCCGCATCTTCCGCCTTACCATATCATTTTGATCACGAACGTAACACAAATACACCAACATGCATGCTATGCCGATTCGATGATCGAGTACGACGACGACGTTAGCTAGCTAAGTGTAGTATCAATAAAATTCCGCGAAGAAGTAGTATAAACTACAATCTAAAGATACACTATCGTTACCAGCTGATTCAGATATTGGTACCACCGCATCGTGGATGGGTGCATAGCGATAGCGTGGTGAATACCTCTGAAGATTGGGCTGCATGCGCTGACTGTGCTCGCCACTTGTGTCTTCAAGAAAAGGTGAGGCGGTGCATACTTGACACCATACTATGTCCAACTATCCTATTCGACTCATACTTACGTATGCACGAGTATCTCTGAACTGCCGTGTATCTTTGGCGTTTCGGATTTTTCGATTTTTCATTCACCACGCTTAGGTAACACAGTACACAGCCAACCATTTCCATTTCCCGTTTTATTATTTCGATAGATAGTTTGTCTTGTCTCTACACCGAACCAACTACTGGCTTTTTCAATTTCATTTAGCCGAGTTAGTATAATGTTTCATATCGAAAGATACGCTGACTAGTGGCGGTCTTGTGACGGTTGTGGAGGCGATCTTAATTTTTTGTCGAAGGTGTATCGCGCGGAACATATCTGTTTGTACGAAAGTGATCGCATGGAAGTGCATTTGCAGTCATAATTTAAAATACAAAGTAGAAAAAAAAAGAAAGGAAAGAAAAAAAATAAAAATAAATAAAAAAAAAACGTTAAAACTTTACTTTCATTCATCTACCGATTTTCTATTCATTATTTTCGGTTTGTGTTTGAAGTGCATACCGCGAGAAATTCAGCGGATATTTGACGAAGTGCATCGAACCGTTCGGGACTCGGTTCAGATTGAACTAAGTCAGTTCAGTTAGACACCCATGGATCATATTGGCCCTTTACAAGATCCATTGGTGATCATTATACCAAAGTTATAAGAATCAGTGAAATAAGTTTCAAAGAAAGTTTGACCGTGATCTTCAAAAGTAACCTGCGAATCTAGTATATTTGTTTTTTTTTTTCTCTAGTCAAAACCACCTGACGCCCAATTTGGACTTGTCCGAAAGTTGATTTTATTTAAATTTCGATTGTCGCCATAAATTTACATATTATTTGCTGCGTTGGTTCGTCAAACTTTCCGATATTTTGCTAAAGACAATATTTCTGCAATACCAAGTGCGTCGCACGCCCAAAGACCCGTGGAATTTAAAATAATTGTTTACGATCCGATTTGTTTCTAGCGAGGCGCGATAGTAACCAAGCGCCTAAAGTCGCAATCCACCTCCAAAAATGGTCGAGTTCATGTGTTCCAATTTAACGTCCGTTTAAAGTATAGTTCGTATACTTAAACGTAGGGTTTATGTAAGCGTTGCGTTAATATACAAGTACGCTACATGCACTGCAAGTGTTGGTAACATTAAATGCGGTCTTTTACGTACCCGAAGATTATCACTGTGGCCTGACCATAACTGAATTGACGCAACGGCCCCAATATTGCAAGATACACACAAGATACCCAGATATCAAAGCAGCGGTCACAAGATACAGATATCTTGGCGCGATTATTGTTTCAGCAACATTTATTCCGTGGACGCAAACCATTCATTGCACGTGAGTGAGATTGTTTCTATACATGTAGCTGGTGTCGTGTCGCGGTGCATGTTATGCAAATGTTGTGGGCTAAGAGAGAAAGTGTTGTTGGATTTTTGTTTAATTTTTTTTAAATTTATGTTTGTTATAGATTTTGTTTTTTTTTTTTTTTGCATTTTTCTGGAAGAAGAAGTTTTGATAACGAGGAATAGAGCGCTGGCTTAAGTTCGGATATGTTGAACTGATTACATGTGTTCCAAGTGCATTTTGTGATTGAATCGAAGTGAGAAATATAATTGTTGCTACTGCTTATCGTGCTTGAAGAAGGAATATTAATCGTTTGCGGCCTTGTATTTAAAGAACACCAACAGGTAATATTTCATGCAATTAATTTTAATTATTTGACAATTCTGTTTCTTTCTGGAAGTTGATAAGACTTCTAGATTTTTAGTTTTAAGTTATTTATTATATATTGCCTCAAAATGAACGATTTGCACCTGACTCAGCTCATCAGGCACCAGGGTCGGCAGGTCGTCTCCGGCTCGATTGGGTTGTCGATTCAGAAGAAAGGGGCGTAGGTATTTACTACCTTGCCCTAGCCCCTTGTGGGGCATAGCGCGTCAACAATTCGTGCGCGCCAGTTTATGCCACGCAGAAGTACTGAATGGCTGAGAGTGTCGAAGGCCTTTAACAAGCCAAGTGCCACCAGAATTGTTTTGAGACATGAACGAGCTTGATTGATGCCATTGTGGATGCGACGAGATGTAATGACATCCAAGGCCGTAGTCGTAAGGTGAATATTTCGGAAGCCGTGCTAGGGTGTCACAGGGGACAACTCCGGCTGCTTTAGGAGTATAATTAAATTTACTTTCCTTTGACATTTTTGCGGAGGAAATGGCTGCGAATATGGCTGTTCGCCTCCGGGAAACTGGTCAGTGGACCGCGTCAATCGTAGGTCACTCGGCAGTACTGAGAAGCATTTACATTCCCGGAATGACGGGCTACATCTCTCTGAAGCTCCTGTTCGTCAAGTGCTTTACAAGCCTGATCCCATCGAGAAATTAGTGGTCTGAAAGCGCTTTAAGACTGAGGAAGGCGTTGGACCTGAAGGGTTTCGAAGAAGTTGAATATTGGTTTGTCGTTACGCCTTTCGGAATAACGTAGCGTTTGTCAGGCGGAGGTTGTAGCAATTTCCGAGGCGCTAGTCTGGCTTGCGCATAATGTTGTATCCACTGGGTATATTGTAATCTTCACGGACAGTCAACCGGCAGTTAAAGCGCTGAGCTCTGTCCTGGTTACATCGGTATTAGACTGTCGCGACTCTCTCAGGATGATGGGTGGTTTTTTCAACATGCTGGATACTCGGCCACAGTGATATATTTGGGAACTGTAAAGCTGACGAACTGGCTCGGGCGGGAACGACTAACGTGATCAGGGAATGGTAGCGTAAAACAGGGTGCCTCTAGCAGCTTACAAAATGGTTACCTTTTGTGGCGTATGACAGAGCCAGCGCCAGATGTAGCAGCGGATCCACATATTATGCAACTATGCAATTATGGCCTAAGCTGGATCCCATCCGATCCTACGGCATGCTGATGCTGAGCAGAAGGCATTTGAGCAATGTGGTGGGGCTTCTCACTGGACACTGCTTGATCGTGGAGCATGCTAGAAGACTTCGACTTCCGCACAATGATTACTGTAGGAGCTGCGGGGACGTAGAGGAGCAGGAAAGCTGCCATCACCTTCTGTGCACTTGCCCTGCTTTATCGGAACTAGGAGAGACATCCTTGGGTCCTACTTTTTTGTCCATCTTTACGACCTAAAGGCAGTTAGTGTCTGTCGTCTTCATCGCTTCATCGCTGGTTTAACGTTTGAGATAAGCTCAGGTATGCTGTATCTGGGGGGTATCACAAAGGACCCAGTGGTGGTCTATTTGCGGCTTGCTCTTCAAGGCAACCAATCTAACCTAACCTATGGCACTTATTTTCTTGATGCCTTATTCCACGAACAGATAAATGGATATCTTGACGAATTGAACACCTTCTTCGTCAGCAAAAATCTCACTCTGTCTGCGCCGAAGTCTACCGCTACACTGTTTACTACATGGACCAAAGAAGTGAGGCAACAACTGGATATTGCAGTAGACGGTCGAACCATCCACCCTGAAATTCTCGATGACACCCTTGACAGCATGGTTACCTTCTCGGCCCATGCGTCAACCGTTTGTGACAAGATGAGAAGCAGAAACAAAGTCCTCAAAGCTCTAGCTCTAGCAGTTCCTGGCGGAAAGACAAGGAGACCCTACTAACGACTTACAAGTCTATCGGGAGATCTGTCACCAATTATGCGGCTTCCATCTGGTCGGAAAACTTATGTGACACTCAATGGAGGAACGTCCAGACCTGCCAAAATGCAGCTCTTAGAACTGTCACAGGTTGCCATTTCAAATCTTCATGAAAACCAGTGAACTTAACAAATCCTGTAAGGTAGAAAAAGCCCTTTGGTCAATTTGTAAGTCAACTGGGTATTGTGTGACAGTGAACAATAAGTAGGATGCAAACAACTTGACTCATGTAAATTGGACACCTATAAGATTTATAAGCACTGTTCTCTTTTTAAGATTGTCCAATTTATGAAAATTCCGTCAAGTGGATAATACCTATATAATGCAAGTATGAATACAATACAAATCATTAAAGTATAATCGACCCACATGTATTATCCGGTATCATAAACAGACTGTTACCTTAGCGGATGACCAAGGGGCAGTTTCTTCAATCCAACAAGATTAAAGTTCATGACTACCTCTTGAGCTTAATACAACACAAAAGCATATTTTTTATTGTGTGGGCATTTCGCTATCCAACAAAAGGACATCATAGTGAAGCCGTAATGATGTCATTTTTATCAATACTTGACAATGGAAACCGCAAGAAATCTTGTTGAATGGTAACAGAATAATACGTTGCTCAAGTGGTCCTTGAAATTGAGAAAGATTGAATGATGCTGATAAGATCTCTATACAATGGCTAACCGACATCATAGTCTAAGGACGAATAAAAATATGTAATATGCTAGGGCTTTATAGGAAAAAATATTTTCCATTCTCTCCTGTTTACAACAGTATCCAATTTTGTTTTCGGTACTTGTCCTTATTCGAAATTCGGTCGAAAATTCAGTCTTGCGTCATTAATGTCCTTCTTTCAGGACATATGTCAACATTGTGCGCACAGTGCTTCATAGATATTTGCATAATAAGCGTTTTGTATTCGAGTTTTGCTGATTTGTATCCTCTTTTTGTACTTGTGCTTTCATCTTGACTGATTAGTATCATCCTAGCTTATGATTGCTCCCTTTCAGTGTTTCAATTTTAATATTGCTTTTTTTTAATCTGTGTTAATTATAAATGAATGCTAATGTACAATTTCTTGTTGTATTATACTTTTTCGCAATAAAGTCTTCAGAGTGATTTTGACATTTTAAAAATGTAATGAACAATGGAGGATATTAGTAGTGTTAAAGACACATGTGAAAGAAGGCTTTATTCGGATGGGACTACTGTTCGTTGGTTAGTTTAGGTGGTTTTTCAGCGGCGCCGGCATTGTAAAGCAAACCGTGCACTCGGCCCTCTTAGGACGCTTAGATAAAACAAGAAGATAAACAGAGAATTTACGAGGAAAGCTAAACTTGAGTAGCATTTTTTCCTCACTTTGCTCAAAAAATACAATTGGACTACAAATAATTGTTACTGAGCTATAGTCTTTGAATTGAGTGCTTTCCTTTTCAGAGTCCTTTCTGAATAAACCAAGCAGCTGAAGAATAAGAGCCGGTGCACATGAGCGTCACTTTCAATCCTATCGGTGTTTCAGTGCATATTATGTGATAGGACGTATTATGTAATATTATAAGGAACGGTGATTCTCAAGCGAATGGGTCAAGACACTTCACACAAATCTGAAGAAAATTGTCCACAGTGACCATGTTCGTATTCGAGTATGTGTGGCCGGTCTTTGTCAGAGCTTACCTGCGGACGAAGCGTCACATGTGCACCGGCATATTCTCAACTGTGTACTAGTGGAACGCTAGAGATAGAAAATGACGCAGAGAGGGGCTGAAACCAGCGGCAGCCCAGATAGCTATCGAGATAGGACAAGTAACGTCGATAGCTATCGGATAACTAAGCGCGTCCCTTGTGCATCGCTCTATTACAATCAATGTATTTTCTTCTATCCGATTGACAGTGACGCGGTGTCCCGATTACTTTTGATGTTCATGTGCACCGACACTAAGCTGTTCTTCTTCACTTAGAATTATAATAAAGAAATGATATTTTGATCGTTTTTAATCCTAAGGTAAATTAGATTAGATTGAGAAAAGGACTGCGGGTGCCAAAAGTCCCTCTATCACCGAAGCAAAACGGTCTATTGAGCTACAGCGCCAGGTCTGTAAACAGGTCTATTCCTCACACAAACTTTGGTCGGGCGACAGCCATCGATTCCATACAACTTATATGGATCTTTGCATGCCGCCGCCCTTAACGATCGAATACGATCAACCTCTTGAGAGGATAAATTCCCCAACGGGGACCCAAAAAATGTTCGCCGGTTTCGAACACTGACACTGTTCTTCTTCACTTAGAATTATAATAAAGAAATGATATTTTGATCGTTTTTAATTCTAAGGTAAATTAGATTAGATTGAGAAAAGGATTGCGGGTGCCAAAAGTCCCTCTATCACCGAAGCAAAACGGTCTATTGAGCTACAGCGCCAGGTCTGTAAACAGGTCTATTCCGGTCGACCAAGTTTGACCGCGCTAATGAATTTGCTTAAAAGGGTAGGCGCAATCGAAGGAATGTCATCTGCTTCAGGGACGATGCCATGGTGTACTTGGCGACGTTTCATCACCGCTCTCGCAGAAACGACAGCTAGCATCCATACTATCTCCATTATTTTTAAGTGACCTCTTAGGCAAGAATGTTCAGTTAGAAAACCACAAATGCTTCTTATAGTACACTGTTCGGGTTCATTTTTAAAAGTTCATAAGTCCATCTGCGCGAGTAGCCAGATATGAACATCATGGCTTGTCTCAGGCCGGGAAGATAGTCCCATTGGACGGAAGCCTCAGTAAGCTCCCAGTCTCTGATACATTTACTGCCTGAATTTAGTGGAAACCCGCAAAAGGGCTCAGGTCCACAGCAGGTCATGTCCGAGCCCATCCTGGCCAGCTCGTCAGCCTGTTCATCCCCAGAAATGCCGACGCGGCCAGAAACCCAATATAAATTTATTTATAAATACCTTAAGAAACAGAGGTAACGAAAATTGGAAGGTTGTAATTCTGCTATCGGGGTTCGTACTTAGATGCTTTGGCATGAGTCGTACACGTCCATTGTGTGAATGTGTAAGTTGAATGCGTCTCTCTTTCACTTACAAATTTACATAGCTTTTCCATCTCTGTTTCGCTGTCATTTGTTAAATCATAGATAAAATATCAGGCTCGCGAAAACTCGACCATTGATAGTTCATCAAGTTGGTTCAATAGGCGTGTTTTTTTGTACTGCGGTGCAAGTTAATTGGGGGCTATCCGGGTTAACTTACACACATTACGCAAACAACATACCCTAGTTGTTTGTATAATGTGTGTAAGTTAACCCGGATAGGCCCCAATTAACCTGCACCGCAGTACAAAAAAACACGCCTCTTGTTTCCCCATGAGGATTGCATCATTGAATATTGTGATTTGACTTCATATCGATACCAAATCTTTGGCTGTCTAAAGGCGTCGACTTTTAGCTAGGGCTATTGGTTAATCAGTTCGAGGACCCATCATCAGCAAATATATTCATTCTGAAAATAACATCACAAAAAGTGCACACGACAAGTCAATCCGACGGTCAATCAAAAACCTGAAAAGTCTTTGCGTATATACTTTCCATCTTTCCAACTGAAACGCTTGGATGAATGCTGTAATCTAAATTTTTGTCATATTGCACTGCAGCCATCACCAAATGATTTCAATGACAAATTTCCCGCATCAACCGTTTTTATTCTTGCCCCGTATTTGCGCGCTTTGTGTGACTGCAGTGTTTCAAAAACTCTACAGCGAACACTTCCAACACGCCGCTGACGTTCTTGGTAATTTTGGGTATTTTTTGACTGTCATTTAGCCGCGGGAGTGAGTTCTGGGAGTGGCACCAGGCATCTCAGCTACCCCAAAAACCAATATTTTGACACTAATCTCGGCCGTTTGGACCCCCATGTGGGGGTCGGGATTTATGGCAGCGGCCCAATCGAAAACCTAGATTCTGAATCACAACAGATATGACTATGGAATTTTAATAAAAACCAGCCGTTTGACCGCAAAAAAACAGCAAACATACAGTACATTTTTATTTAGAACATATTACATATTATTGATTAAAAATAATACAAAAAATACGGACCTAGTTAACATATCCAAATGTCAATAGATTGTGTTGTGTGATGTCAAAGTAATTTCGGTCAGTTGGCATACTACACATTATACATACATACTACTAATTGTCTTGACCCCTTCAAATGGGACATAGGCGCGTCAACATCTCTAGCAGTGCCTTGTTGACGTTTCGTTAGCATTAAATTTTGGATGGTGCAGTTGCAAAATACACCACCTATTCGTATAGTGACAAGCTTGGAACGCTGTGGGAGTTCTAATAGTATCCACAAGATGATTTTTATTTCAATAACCTGGAGGGAAAATGAACCCCTGTACTCTAGATTCAAGCATCATAGAGTGGCGACTGAGATCTGACGGCTGACAAGCGCGTGGCACGTGACATGCCCGGTGTTTGAACGAGGATTAAGTCTATGGATAACAAAAATTAGAATACATTCAGTTGCGAGATGACTTAAAAAAAATTCAAAGTAGTAACCCCTAGGAAAAATTTCTAGCGGCGCCCTTGCAGCGAGTGACTAATATAGGTCTTTAGCCTTCACCAGGGGAACTGTTCATTTTTCAGAAAACTAAAGTTCCAGCCAATCGATATGAATGGAGACCGTAGTCCGAAGTTTGTATTCCACCGAGGAATAATTAGGCTGACAAAGGAAAAGACAAAGATTTAACTCTATCGGTATTTGTCCTTTCACTGAATGTACTCGTATTAAATCAATTTTATTTTCAATTTGCTTAAGCAGCATCTGTAGCAAAGTTTAGTTTATTTTCGGATTCGCTCTGTTGGGTAATCGAAAAGTGATGTGACAAAGCAAACCCTTGCCTTCAGAATAAGGTGCTGAGATCTAAGTTCACTCGAATTAATTTCTCTCATTAATAATTGCTTTAATTTAAAAAAAAATGTTTTTATTTAGTCTGACATAAATAATGATACGTTTTATGTTACTCTTTAAAAATCGACCTATTGCACAGCAGAGTATCTAGTCCATTTCAGCAACATCAATTAAACGAAATTATAGAAAATCTTAAAATTTTAATTCATACAAATTTCACTTCACTTGATTGTTTGCTTTTTCCTGTACATATAGACCGAGAGCCATGTCGGTCATGTCTATTTGTTTGGAAATCATTTTTTTAATACTGAAAATGACTGAAATTAAATACGTTACGCTAGATAAGATACAAGATACTATGATAGATACGACTGATACCATAACGGAAAACCGCATACAAAAGAAAAGCTATAAAATCGGCCTAAAGTCGTCCACATAAAACATTATTAAAAAGTCGGTGAGATGTGGGGCGAAAATATGACGACCGACGACGCCTCAACGGCCAAGGTGGGAAATTGTGACCATGATCCGAGAAAGATAAATCTTCGTTTGATTCTCTTTGACCTCAAACTTGACTTTTTGTATTTTGTTATTTAGTAATTATAATGCTCTTTGCCTTAATGAATCCATGAGTATCTATTATGGAAAATTAATTGTTTCCGATGTTAATGCATTTGGTTTCGATTTGTAAATGTGGCGTGACGTGATGTACTGTAATGCGGATTTAACGCTTTGTATTGAGTGCACTTCTGAATGCATGTTAAATGAGAATTTCCATTTTCGAATTTAAAATTAATAATATCCGGCACAAGATTATTTCACCGTTTGATTTATCTTTCCAGTAAAAGTTAGGTTATGTACAAGGGCTGCTGTATTAGCTATAGCACACATGGACTGTAATAGGGTCTGTTGTGATACCACAGGGGAACTCTCCACAATACCGTCCTACTCCATAAACCAGCCAGAGCTGATAGTTAACCGATAGAGTTTATCCACATCAACATAAGCCAGGTTATTCAGCTCAGTGAAAAAGTGGGATCCAAGAAATTTCTTTCTCCTTCTTGCCAGACCAGGACAGGAACAGAGAAAATGACAAATACATTCTCTCCTCAAGTTCTGCAGAAATCGTTGTATGGGAGGCGGAGCCTCCTTGCGTGCTGCCCTAGTGCGCAATTCCCAGTGATGACCCCCACGACAGCTCTGATGTGTTGCGTATGCAACGACAGCAGTTTGACAGAGCGCCTAGGATCCAATCTGCGGAGCAATGGTTTAGCTTAAAGGCATGCGTTACTATTTATCCATCTAGAGTTAGTCCTGATAATCGCTTTGGGCTTTAGAGAGCTAATTTACAAGTAGCAATGGGTATATAGATGGTCCAATGAATTAGTGCAATCTCACTAGTCTGTTGATATAGTTAGCAGCGAAACCACTATGACTTTGAATCCAGCATAGAATTTTTTTTTTTAAAAAGTCATTCATCTCCATCAGCGTTTAGCGAAATTTCTTCACGGTGTTTGATGCAGTCAGACCCGATACAAGGGATTAAATAACAGCTTGGCTGTCGAAGAAAATGATAATATCTCTAGCTGATATCACGTGATATCTAAGCCATAAGTCCAGACCCAACATTTTGATCGATTACGTTCGCCTCTTGATCGTGTCGAACACTCGTCCAAGCGTTCCACTCACAATGTGTCCGTAGTCCAGTTTCCGAATGTCCTCGCCGAAGTTTGTGCCGTCGATTCAAACGTGACATTGAAAGTCAATGTAATCGCCCAAAGTCAATATAACTTTCTGGATCTGGACGACCAATTCACAGCATTTGAGTCTCGCACAGCGTCTTAACCAAACTCTGGAAGATGGAAATGGAGAAAGTAGATGTATTGCCGGTACTCGATTGTGCCTGGGCGATAACATCACGTCCATTCACTATGGGTGCAATATTTCCAGAAAACAAACTACGATATGTACAGCTGATTTTGCCTACTTCTGCTCCTGCCTGTCAAAATACTTTCATAAAATATAGGATGAAAAAGCTAACTATCATAAAAGAACTTTTATAAAAGACATATTTTATAAAAGTTACCCTATTACACTATAAAAGATTGCTGCCAAAAATCTTTTGTAAAAGTTATTTGTAAAAGTTCTTTGCAAAAGTTCTTTGTAAAAGAACTTTTATAGTGTAATAGCCGCCTTAGGACTGCTACTTTTCGTATTCTTAATCAACGGTCTACCATTTCTTTTCAAAAATTCTTCTGTACTTTAAAATGATGACTGTAAGCTATTTTCGTCTGTTTCTTGTCCTGAAGGTTATTTAGCGCTGCAATCAGACATACGAGTAGATCTTCCATCTACTTGGTGCTGCTCTAATCAGTTACAGCTTAACGTCTCCAAATGCTGCAAATGGTTATGATCTATTCGCGTAAACCTATCCTATCACGTTTCTTTATAAAATTCATTCCATTAACCTTGACAATGTGTCACTATTTAATGACCTTGGCGTCACTTTCGATTGCCGGCTTCGATTTAATGACCGCTATTTTATTTTTATAAACAGGGCATCTAAACTAGTGGAATTCGCGTTGAGCTGTTCTCACGATTTTCGTTCCATTTCTACCTCTATTAACCTCTTTGTTTCACTTGTCCGTTTCATTTTAGAATATGCCTTTGTTGTATAATCCCCCTCGTCATCCATATCTACCAACTCCTTAGAATTCGTTCAATGGAAATTCACTCGTACTTTAATATATAAATTGAATCTTCCCTACTTTTCCCATCCCTGCAAGAGAGAAGGGTATTTCTAGAGGAGTGTTTTTTTTCAACTTGTGCCGTGGTTTGTTACTCTCATCACCTCACTTATTTTTATTATCTTCCGTGTTCCTTCCTACAATACGCGCTCGAACCTAGTCTTTGATCCTCCCACTGCTGAACTCTCCGTATACATGAAACACGGGACATTAACAACCGGTAAAATCGGAAATAGAAATTCAGACTGAATATTGTCATAGAAATGGAATATGCGAAATTGAAAACCTTAAATAGAAAATGAAAATGATTGGGTATGAAAAATTTAAAATGGAAAATCGGGAATGTAAGCCAGTAAAGTTAAGCCCATTTTGGGGGCTTTTTAATAAAAATTGGGGAAAGATTTGGAAATAATTTAACTGCCTCCTATACCTATATACATGGAAACTGAGTTTGTATGGTCGCAGAAGGTGAGCTTAATTTTTGGTGGGCGAAAATCCGAGAAATTTGATCCCTTTTTTAATTTTAACCTTATAACTCCTAACCGGTGTCTCGGATCGAAAAAATATTTGTATGAATAAATTGAAAAGCGTTCAATTTTGCTTCTAATTCACTGCTGAAAGTTGAAATTCGGTTCAGTAGCGTGGCTAAAGTCGATAGTCAAAAAACGACAATTTTTCTAGGCTTCGGAGAAAAATCACTCTTTATCACTTTTCAAGCTGACAGATCTTTCAAACGGATGCTCCAAATGGAAAAGCTTGTATGTAAAAGTTGAACATAATTTGATTGTAAGCCTAACGTGACCAATATTCTTCAATTCGGCTCATTTTTAGAGAAGTACCTACTATTCCAGCCCATGCCCCGAAAAATGAGCAAAAATTAAAAAATGCTGACTCATCGATTTCTGCCTTAAAATTTCTATCTCGATAAGTACTATATAACAGCTAGAAGTTTTATTTTAGTCTTATACGAGTATTGTAGATAAATTACTCTAGTTTAAAAGAGCTTTGCAAAATTTCTTGTAAAACCAATTTAGGAGATACTAAAATGAAACTGGACAAGCCAAATAATTAGGCGCCTTTTCAACATGCTAGCGGCGTCCACGGCGGTGTGGTGGGGGAAGGGGGGAATAGAAAACTGGAATATGTAAACAATGTACCAACTTAAACAATATATCAAAAATCGAAATTATCGTATAAAACAACCGGAGTTATAACAATTTGACTGACCAAAGTAATTTAACCTTTGCAAAATCAGCGACTTTTTTTCAATTAAAACGCAATAACTCAAAAACTATAACGGGTAGTATATTCTAGTAAAGACGGAATCGTAGATACTATCCTGCCCTAGAAATAGAAAATAGCCTGTGGAAATCAGATGAACTGTCTGTTAGATATGGCTTTGGAGATTTCTGTAAATGACCCGAAATTTAAAAATTAGTATTTATAATGTTAACACAAGTTGTTTACAACAATACAGGATTTTTTTAGTAAAATTTATATAATATAAAGGTGAAAACTCGAGGAAAATAAGATAAAACAGCAAAATGTTGGTTGTGCCCTCAATTTTTTTCTTATTTTTCGAGCTATATCTAGTAAACAAAGCATCCGATTTCTATGGGCTATTTCCTATACAATGCACTGTTTAAAAATTCGAATTTTCTTTTTTCCCCCACCACCGCGGACGCCGCCAGCATGTTTAAAAGGCGCTTAATTATTTGGCTTGACCAGTTTCATTTTAGTATCTCCTAAATTGGTTTTACAAGAACGCTTGCAAAACTATTTTAAACTAGAGTAATTTATCTACAATTTGAAACTAAAATAAAACTTCTGGGTGTTATACTTACCGAGATAGAGCTTTTAAGGCATAAGTCGCAGAGGAGGCATTTTTGAATTTTTGCTACTCTAAAAAGGGGCCGAATTGAAAAAAATTGACCACGTTAGGCTTACAATCAAATTATGCTGAACTTTTACAAATAAGCTTTTCCATTTGGAGCATTTGTTTTAAAGATCTGTGAGCTTGAAAAGTGATAAAGTGTGATTCACCGAAGCCTAGAAAAATTGTCGATTTTCGACTATCGATTTTGACCACGCTTCTGAACCGAATTTCAACTTTGAGCAGTGAATTCGACGCAGAATTTGCTTTTTAATCTACTCATGTACAAGTTTTTTCGATGCGAGGTACTCTTTCGAAGTTATAAGGATAATTTTAAAAAAAGCTCAAATTTCTCGGATTTTCGCCCACAAAAAGTTAAGCTCACCTTCTGCAACCGTGAAAACTCAGTTTCCATGTGTTCAAAATCAATAGAAGGGAGTAAAATTATTTTTAGATCTTCCGTAATTTCTAGTATTCAAATTTTATTTTACTGGCCTAATGGAACAGTGGAAGTTAACAATTAAAAACGGAAAGTTAATTCGGAAATAAAACATACTAAATAGGAAATGGATAATCTGAAATAGAACAGAAAAAATATGGGAAATACTATATATACATACATAATATCCATATGTTAACGTTATGATAATTCAAAACAGGAAGGTGAGATACAATATACATGTGGATTTCAATAAGGGTTTTATGACGAGGTGTCGGATGTCATTCTCGTGGCCATTGTTTAAATTTCTACAAATGTCCTTTTTGAAATGCGCTATTGAAATTCTCAAATATCAAACTCGTTTTCGGCGCCCCTACTAATGGCGCCCGGGGCGGTCGCCCCTTCGCCTCTCCCTTCGCACGGTCCTGATTCTAGGATCCGTTCACATACCCACTGAAACAGTAGAGCCCTCCACCGATTAGTCGTTGATTTGTTGATTCCTAAGCTCCTTTCAGGTGTTTAAAAAAATGTTGCGATGATCTACTCAGCCTTATCCCATTTTTAAATATCTATTCGTATCATTTGCTTGAAGGAACAAATCATTTTTGGGCAGACACCATCTTATTTTTAAGTCAGAGTAGTAATTTTTCGGCAAAAGGACACAATTAAGGTCGGCGCAGATAGATTCAGACGATGCGTGCAAATTGACCTTGGCGATTCGACGTTTTGCAAACTAATCGAGCTCACACCATCCACCTCTCATGAAGAATTTTCATTCACAGTCTGTAATCATTCAATGTCCACATCTGATCTACACCTTATAATGTGTATTCGTGAGAAATGGCTGGCTGGATGAAATTGAATTCAATCGATTTTTCACTTTCACCGGCGCTTTGGATTTTGACTTTTTCGAGAAAATTATTTGTACCGTAAGAAGCCATCGAGTGACAAATTCTGCAATTGTAGGTAAAGGACTCGTCTAATATATCGGTTTCCATTGTGTAAAACGTTCTTAGTAGTCGATGTCCAGAAAGCCACAACATCGATATCAAATTTATGGGTCCAGATAATTCGTTGTTGGAAGGCTGCTCTACTTCGGAGCTTACCATAGCGCCTGCTTCATCACCTAGGATGGTAGTGGACTGGGGAACATGAAGTTGTTCTGAGTAGAGGGAAGTCAGAGGTAAGTACCTCGTTGATATCTGTTGCTTCTTCTTCATTCATATCTTTATCAACAGTCTTTTAACTCTCACACAAGAGAGTGGGTAAGGAAGGGTACCTTTCCCCGACTGTCAGATTTTAATACAAGCATCATACTCCTTTAACGACCATTTGAACGAGTCACTATCTCGTGGCAAAGTTTAGCGCCCTCTAATTTTTACCAGCATTTAAATACCCACTGATTACTTAAGTGAATTTCTAATGGCTTGACGTCACTCCGGATGGAAAGAAATGCGAACTCTTGTATTCTCTCTCTCTCTCTCTCTCAATTGCCCTAACCCCTTGTGGGGCATAGCGCGTCAACTGTGGCCAAGTGGCTCAGTTGACGATTCTCGGCATAAACTGGTTTCGGAGAATGCAGTTGCCAGCATGCACCTCTTGTGTCATTGTCCTGCCTTAGTCAGCGGGAAAAATCACTACTTGAGAAATAATTTTCCTGGCTTTATTCTGAGTCGGTGAAGCTAGAATCTTTCTCATCTAAACCATACCAGAGTCAGCCCACGGCTAAGCTAAAACTCCAATAGATTTCCTAAGACTCAAGAAATCATTACTAAATGCTGGGGAAAACAAATTAGGTCGTATACTGCGGTATCCGTCATTAATCTTGATTTTCTTTTCATTTAGTTATAATACAATAGTTTGGCATTTAATATAGGTTTCACCCGTAAATTAACCGTAATACAAAACTTTCTAAGGGCTCAAAGAATTAGTTTTCACATAGTGCAGCTTATTACACGCTACTAGTTAAAGGTATCAGTTTCGTTTTTTTTTTCGATCGACATGAGTACTCAAGATACTCGTTATGGTATCTTTACTCGCTCGTAGTATCTCAAGATAACTCATAAAATTCTGTTTAAGAGTGAAAGTTTTATTGCAGTGTGTTGTGTAGTAACCAAATGCACTAAAGTTGAACTCAATAAAAGTATATTCATATAATACTCGTGACCATATATACGAGTACATTGCATACAAGTAACGTTCGTACATCATTTATAGACCTTTTTACATAATTCGCTAGATTTAAGCTTCATCATCCCAATTCCGAACATAATTTCATCTTATAATTTGATGATAGCGCACAAGTTATGGGACCTACTCGCCTATAGCTTGTACCTGTCTTTCGTGAATGATGAAGTTGTAGATTTGTTGACGATGATTTAATGTTTGTTCAGAATTTATGAGTACTTTTGGAATTATTTATGTGTCTATGAAGTTAGTATACGAGTAGTATATGCGTTACTTTGGATTTCTTTTTAATAGTAATGAAAGATAATTTGAAGGGATTTCAGATAAATTATCATTTATATTTTAGGTCATTATATCTGCGTATAATTTTTTTAGATTAAGAGATATAATGAGAAATAGAAAAAATGTAGGTAATGTGACTTTATATATGATACATTTCACCTAGAGACCGAAATTTCGGATTGGTGATAATTAAAATGACACAAAAGGAGCGATGATATTTATCAGCGCTTTACGCCCGTCCTATTCAAATATTCTATAATTTCCTTTAAGAAATGTTTTCATTAGCGCCCCTATTCCGGAGATACCCATATCTCACAGGGGAATTCAAGAATGTTCTTTTAATGATCAGGTGACCCAAAATACCTTCAACAGTAGTGTAGTGAATTCGCCTAATTAACCTTAATCATAATATCCATCTTGCATATGCATACAATATATCACTTCATTGTCTTTCATTACCCTTTTTCCTCAACAAAGGACTCAAAATGACTTCAACAGTTACAGTAGTCTAGTGCATTTGTCTCAACACTACATGGTTTATGATGTGCATCTCGCCTAGATATCACTTCATTGCCAAGCATGTCCTTTTTCCTCACCAAAGGACTCAAAATGCCACCAACTAGTCTAGTGCATTCGTCTTTTAACTACCAGTCATTATGATACCCATTTTGCCTAGGTACCATCACTTCATTGCCAAGAATGTCCTTTTTTCCTCACAAAGGACTCAAAATTCAGTAGTCAAGGCATTCGCTTCATGATCACCATTCACATGACACCGATATAAACTAGTCATCGATCTACTGTCAAGAATGATCTTTTTTCACCAAGAGTTGTCCTTTTTTCCACACAAGGAGGTGCATGCTGGCAACTGCATTTTCCGAAACCAGTTTATGCCAACGAAACGTCAACTGGTCCATGTGGCCCAGTTGACGCGCAATGCCCCACAAGGGGTTAGAGCAATTGAGTAAAATACCTTGAGCAGCACTCGAGTCTATGGGCCTCATCTTCTGGAATCAGGCGATACCCATAACTACAAAGTTTGGTTCCCCTTTTATTTCATGATAAAATAGCTCTTTTTTACGCACTAATACAGGAGGACCAAAATATCACCGTGGGGTACTTATAATAACCCAAGAAAGTTACCTACAAAATTAGGTTGAAATCTGACCATGGGAAATTACTGGAAAACCAAATCTTAAAAAGACTTAGGCGAGTAACTCTGGTTGAATCAAAACAAAATATTCCGTTCGTTCAAAATTACGGTCCTCGATTGGTAATCAGAGTGACACAAGGAATTTCCCAACTAACAAATTTTTTTGAGTTACGGGTGTTAAAGAATCACTTGACCCTATAGCCTTCCCATAGCCATACAAATTCGAAACTTACATGTCAAATTCCCTTATAGTACTTACTTACTGGATCTATTCGATCCAGTAAGTAATCCTTAAAGCATTTTGTGGCGTAAGTTTAAGTATTGTTATTCCATGAATTATGCTACACTTCAATAATCGTACTATATTCATACTAGACTGTGCTTGTACGGGTAAAGCATAAAGATTACACAGTAAGAGCTTTATAGCAAGACATGCAGGAGTGAATCTACAAAAGTTATCCTATAATTTGGTTTTAACATATTTATTCCATTACTTGCAATATTCCTCCTATAACCTGTGCAAGAAAATGTTATTTGAGCTTTTCCGAATCACACTCTTCATATTTCTACAACCATCCGATAATTTCGGAATTGCAGTCTTATTGGTTCGTTTTCGAAAGACTGATATTTTATCACTGATTTCGTAAATAAATTGTGAAAAAAGATACCCATTCGACTAACACATTCACACCCTCTACATACGAATCCCGAAAGTGAATGACAACTAACAACTAGAGCGAAAGAAATAGAGACTACGGTAGATACATTTGTTTAGATATCATAGACTGGCGAAATGAAGCAGACATTTTTTCCAGTCAATATAAACCTCCTGACAAAACAGTGACACTCTCTTCCACTTACTACTGAGAGTACTATATAATAGGAGCATTAGTTACATAAACGACCTTCATTGGCTGGGTTTTGACAAACTTGATAGGATCAGACAAATTGACATACAATATATCCGGTCAATTTGTCTTATCCTCAAAACCCAGCCAATGAAGGTTGTTTATGTAACTAAAGCCGAACGTACACCATCCGGAATTCCTGTCCGGAAAAACTGATCAGGCCTGGCCTTGAGGAATTCCGGATCGTGTATGGTCGGAAGGAAAATCGTTCCCGCCAGGCCTCCCCCACACACGTTCTGCACTTTTTCTCCGGAAAAGCTGATCAGGCCTGGCCTTGAGGAATTCCGGATCGTCAACGGCATGTGCAGGCCGTCTTGAGCCGAATGGATGATTGGAAATCGATCTTATCACCATAGAATGAAAGTATCTATTTATTGGATTGAATTGCAGGGCATTTACTTTCCATAGCCAAGCTTCAGATACATTCGTCTATTGAAATAAACTCCAGTGAAAATTCATTCTACTCATGCGGCCGGACAGTTTGCCTTGAGGCGGCCTGTTCGGAATTCGTCAAGGAATTCCTCAAGGCCGGACCGTCCGGCCGCGTGTTTCAGATATTAGGTGTACAACTTTGCTTCCGCCGTTTTCCGACAGACGGCTGTGTCGGAAAACGGCGAAGCAAAGCTGTACACATAATACATTCGTCTATTGAAATAAACTCCAGTGAAAATTCACTCTACTCACGCGGCCGGATGGATAATTGCAAATCGATATTATCGCCATAGAATGAAAGTATCTGTCTATTGCTTCGCCTGTCCGGTCGCGTGACTAGAATGAATTTCACTGGAGTACAATGCCGTACAATTCAATGCAATAGATACATATGTAGATACTTTCATTCTATAAGATCGATTTGAAATTATCCATCCGACCGCCTCAAGGCCAGTCCGGCGGCCTGAAGCAGCCATACACGATCCGGAATTCCTCAAGGCCGGGCCTGATCAGTTTTTCCGGAAGGAATTCTGTATGGTGTATTCTATATTCAGGCAAATCGGAAGGCCGGGCCTCATCAGTTTTTCCGGACAGGAATTCTGGATGGTGTATGTTGGGCTTAGTGCTCCTATTATACTCTCAAATTCTGTCTGTACAGAAAACGTATCCAAACCTAAATTAAGGCCACTTTTGGTAAAAAAAAAACAAGATTTCAATAAAATAGCGTTACACTTCGAAAGACGATTTGTAAAATATCGAAAAACTGACCGAGATCGTAAAAAAAACATAGAGAAAAAGATGATCTCGATCAGTTTTTCGATATCGCTAGCTATATCGAATAAACAACTACTTGTGAAGTAAACAAGAAGGAATCGACGAGAATGAAATCCATTTTTTTGTCGTCACGAAAAAAATCGTTGCACAAAGTGGCGAAATTTCGCGTCGGTGTGGGCATCTTTGTACGATGGTGGGGTCAGATTTTTGCGGCGCCGGAGTGGGGATCGCTTAATGCGAAACTTATTGGAATAAACATTGCGAATAGTGGGTCCTGACCCACTGACATACAGTCTCGCAAATTCGAGTTAGTCCACTTTTCTGCTATTGCGATTTCGCGACAATTTCATGGCGTCCGTCGTGTCGTCGTATCGGCAGCCCAAAAAAGCGAAAGCAAAGTGTTTGGTTAGATAATTTAAGCGTAGAGGTTACAAATGAAAAATGTTTTGTTGCACGACGACGGCTGGTCAAGTTACGCTTTTTGTTTTGGTGTCGACCCCCGAGTGTTTTTTGATTGTTTTGTGTATATGTAATAATTCAATACTGAACAATCAAATTCTTCCATACGCCCCGCAATCGCAGTCGGTAAAATGTTGTATGAAAACTGGAGCCAAATGTCTTCCCGAGAGTGTTTGTGTGTTTCCGAATGTACATAGGTTTATTTATGGTTATTGGAGTAGAATTGTTGCTACTTGTGATTGAGTTTTATAACGGGGCGGAATTAATCACAGATTGGTCCAGTGGCTAACCAGCAGGACGGGCAATCCAATGGTCCCGAGTTCGAATACAGGTGGTGAATGTAAGTAAAATTTAAGGAACATATTATTTTTAACAAAATTAAAATGATAGGTTTCTAATAAACAGCATTTGTCTGTATTACACGAAAATAACTCCTATAAATACTGGAGACAATTTTCTGTGAACTTTTATAGAAAGTAAAATGTTCGCTGGGCTAGATAGATACCAAACTTTTTGTAGTTAAGATCAGAGCACGGGAAGTGCCCGGAAAAACGAAAAAACGTTCCAAAATGTCACTTTTTCACTTTCCTGCAATCCCATTTGGGAAGCGTAGGCACTTATGACGTTCCACATTCTTCCGCAGATAGCCAATTTGATACTCATCAAGCGGTCGTTTATCTTCAGATTACTGACAGTGCGGCCAAGCAAAGCCGATGACAGAATAACGCCAACCCCGTTTCTATCATTCGAGTTTCCATAATAGTACAATTTGTACTTTTTGGGAATTCGTGAAAAAAAAGCACTCGGTCGGCTTGGTCAATTCGCCACTTGGTTTCCTGCACAAACATCATGTCTATTCTTCTCCGTTGCATAACTTCCTCCAGTTCTTCGCTCTTTCCTATCATGAATCCGACATTCCAACTTGCGACCCTCAGCTTCTCTATAGTGCACTTAGACGCTCAATACTTATGATTTAAACTCTACAATACCATGCTCCTCTGTTTGTATGTATGTATAATACCATGAAATCTAAAATGTCTTATGAGCAATGTTATGTCCCGTGACCAGTATCTGTCATGTTTGTTTCAAATTTTGCATGTATCTTTTTTTCTCTAAACACAATACAAACATATTAACCGCCGAAATTTGCACAAAAAAAAATATAATGTGTAATAAACTTGTGCAGGTAGCATGTAAACTTTGGGTGCCTACATCTCATTCGCATGTCATGAAGAAAGTCTGCAGATGCCATGCCGCGCCGGTTCATCAATACTCACCTCACTGACCACTATTAGTGATGACCTGAAAAGATTTTTTCCATTTTCTTCTCGTCAAATGGCTACTAATCGTAAGTTGTGAATATCCACCATAGCATAGCTCGTAGTTGTAGTTAAAAATGATATTGGCATTCGGATTGAGTATTTTGTTACTAAATACTTCAAGTGGAATTACCATGCATATTTGAAATTGTCTGCAAAAGTAACCGTTGCAGGTGTGGGCGTTGAAGTACTGTTGTTGATAGTGGTTAATATTCATGCGTTGATTGTGTGTTTTAATGGTTAAACTATGAAAAAAATTGGATAGATCACTTTCCTAAAATAAATATTAGTGATAGCCTTAGTACTGATTTTTTTTTACATGTACAAGTATTTACGCGTTATGCCCTTTGATGCCGGCCTAATTTTCAACTGATAGGCAAAACATTTACTTATATTTAAGTACGCCGATCTGTACCTTATTTGTTTGCTTCATTCCGATCATACTGATAATGGCAGTCAAGGGGAAATGAGTGTCGATGATATAAGTGACACCTACACTTCAATTTCACACAACCCGATGACACTGATGATTGGAGATGAAAGAAGAAAGTGGCTTACTATTGGTTCCTCTGAGTATGGTGTTTTTTCGATGGGGATTGTACGAAGATTACAAAGGTGTAAGCTTTGGCCCAATTTTAAACTGAGGTGTTTCAAAATGGCGTGAGTTTTGGGGACTGTTATTAGTTATGTTTTTTCACCCGGACAAATGTGCACTTCCATACAAAACCACTGACCGGTCTATAATCCAACCCAAGTAACAATTTTGCTCTGAAAAAACGCTACCAGAATATCATATGAGGAGGCGCGGAGAGATATACTCTTGCAATTTCGCTCTCATAGAGTAATACAGGCAAATTATGGCAGTCTGACAAAAGTTAAGTGGCGCACCTATGAAAATTGATTTTATCTTATAACCAAAGTTTCTTGCTAAAATATAAAGTTGCATAAAGTTCACAAGCAAACTGCTTGGCTCCTTATAGGAGCACATTTTTATTCCCAAAATAAGTAATATACTATTGTTCGTAGCACAATAGACCATCGGATTGCAGTGCTTGTTGGCCGTCTGGGCCAACTGCCCTCCATCTAATCTAATACTCTTGTTATCAACGCTATTCTGTCTTTGACATAACATTGCTAGAAAGGGAATGATAAATGTAGAAAAATATAAAATCTTCCTATTGTAGAGCAGAGCAGATAAAAAGTTAAAGACTGGATTTCTGGAATCCGCAGCTTGGAAAATGGGGCTTTACTTTCAATGCAGGTACCGTTAGATAGGTATAGTATTATATAGTACAGTAAAATACGATACATTCGGTAGATTATGAGCATTGTCTGAACAAACGTGTTTTTGATGTTCCTCAAATTGACTAATATCCTTAGGCGAAACTACGGAATACTGTGCACGCTTACAGTTAACAGTCGTCACCATTCTTTACTACTTTGCCTTAACCCCTAGCGGGGCATAGCGCGTCAACTACTCCTGCGCGCCATCGTACTCTGTTCTGGGCAATGGGGCGCAACTCCCCAAAAGACTTACCCAGTACCTGACACTCCTTTGCCACAGATCGACGCCATGTGATTCGAGGACCCCCTCTTGGTCGGCCTTGGTTGGAAATGGGGTTCCATTTCATGGCATGCATAGCAATGCAGTTATCACTCTTCCGCAATGTGTGACCTATCCACTGCCATTTTCGCCTGCGTATCAATTCGTCGATTGGCATCTGACCCGTACGCCGACTTAGCTCTTCATTTGATATTGTTTCGGGCCTGAAAATTCTTAAAATTCGACGAAGACATGAGTTGACGAAAACTTGCAGCTTTCAGGTAACTCCTACGGAAACTTTCCATGTACTGCTCCCATACAAAAGCACTGATAGTACCAGGGAGCAAAACAGGCCCAGCTTGGTCTTGATGCTGAGATAACTGCTCTGCCAGCTTTTGGACAGCATGCCGTATGCGCGTTTAGCCTGGTTGATACGACGAGCGATGTCCTGCTCCGTACCACCATTTTCGGCAACAATTCTACCCAGGTAGATGAAGTTGTCTACCTTCTCCACAGGCTGCCCATTAATATTGATGGCAATAGGTGTCGGATTTCTTTTTCGCAACGGCGGGCTAAGCACCTTGGTCTTGTTGGTATGATTTTGTGGGAGAGTAGGCATATGTCGTCAGCGTAGTCAAGATGTTGTAGATAAGATGTCAAAGTCCATTGAATTCCTCTGTCGAGTCCGGATAGGGCTGCATGCAACACATCGCCGATTACAATGAGGAATAGGATCGGTGAGAGGATGCACCCCTGCCGAACTCCACTGCGAATCTCAAAGTCCCCCGACACCTTACCTTTATGCAGAACGCGACATTTCGCGCCGTCATAGGTTGCCTTAATAATAGCCACAAGCTTCTCGGGGATGCCTCTCCTGTGCAAGGCCGCCCATTTAGAATCCCGGTTCACACTATCGAAAGCCTTTTCGAAATCGATGAAAAGCAAGTGAAGCGGAGAATCGTATTCAGCGCATTGCTCGATGATGATTCGCAAGGTGTTAATGTGATCGACACAGGAGAATCCGGGTCGAAAACTCGCCTGCTCTTCATCAATTGTGCTTTCTAAGTGGGCCTTTAGCCTTTCCAGGACGATTTTAGCTATTATCTTGGCAACGGCAGGAAGCACACAAATGCCTCTCCAATTATTACAGTCTGTGAGGCTACCCTTCTTTGGAAGTTTGATGATCAAACCTTCCTTCCACTCAGTGGGAAAGGTCTCTGTATTCCACGCTTTATCAATAAGTGGGTGCAGCAAATCGGCAGTTACGCTTGGCGCTGCTTGATAAAGTTCGGCAGGGATGCAATCAAGTCCGGCGGCCTTTCCTCGTTTTAGTGCAATAATTGCAGAGACTTTTTCCTCTTTAATCGGGGCAGTGGACCGTATACGCACATTTTGATGGTTAGCTAAATCATCTATATGAGGGGGAACTTCACCAGAGGTTACACGGTTCAAGACCGCGGCGAAGTGTTCTTTCCACCGCCTCATTTGATCTTCTTCCAAGATAAGTAGCTTTCCATCACTATCTTTCACCGGATGTTGGCAGGAGTTACGACCACCTGTAAACTCCTTGATGACACCGTATACGGCGTTTAAGTTGTTACTTCTAGCGGCTTCTTCTGCTGACGCTAAAAGAGAATTGGCATAAACTCTTTTATCGCGTCGCACACTACGCTGAACTTCTCGAGCTTTCTGACGGTAAAGGAGTTCGATGCTGCTTCGATTGTCGTCTGCTGCTGCAGCCAAACGAACTTTCAGCTCCTTTCTTTCAACAATCCGCTGCCATGAAGCGTCGGACATCCAGGGCTTATTCCGGCAATCCGGGTTTGGGCCAAGGATGGTATTTGCGCTATCAATGTACGCATTTTTTATGGCATCCCAGTTTTCGTTTATGTCACTATCTGGGTGACTAGTTATCTCAGCCGCTTTTTGCGCAAGATGGTCATTATATTGTTGTAAAACAGCTGGATTTTTTAGTCGAGCGGTGTTGAATTTGCGGGGCCTGGATCTTTCGTCGCTGGGGCGGCGCACGGCTGCAATACGCAATCGAACATTAGCGATCATTAGATAATGGTCTCTTCCCATCCCAATATCGGCACCCTTCTTGTTTCGCACGTCCAGGAGGCAACTCTTGAATCTTTTACTAATGGCAAAATGGTCGATCTGATTTTGTGTTCTGCGCCGATCAACAGAGGACCAACTGATTCTTTGGTCCGCAACATTCCTCAATATGTCACTTAAATTATAATATTTTTTTTTACTTTCCTGCGGAAGCTAGTGGACCTTTTCAATTTCTTCCAATAAATTTGTCCATATTAAAATGTCGACCTGTCTGTCTTTACCAGTTTGAGATATGAGTTAAGTGCTAGTAAAAATATTTTTACGGGAGTGTGACTCTTACAGAGTCGCTGCAACTATTGTAGTCTCTGAACCCGCAATTTGCCTCCACGCGGCAAATTATCTGTATGGAGGCTATCTATGAATTAACCCTTCCGATAGGCATGTTGTGACTTATAGGTTTAGGGTTTTTTGACCCGCATGAGAACTCTTACCCGCCTTTGAAATCAAAACCACGTTGAGTTCCTTTATTGGAGGTAGTCCAGGACCCATCCGATTTTATCCGATAGGTGGGTCTTGAAAAATTTGTAGCTTGAATTTTGCTAAACCTACGGTCACTGGACGTTTTGATACGTTCACAGAGGAGCCTATATCAGGAGTGATACTTCTCCTTTCCCAATTAAGTTCGAGTAAAGCGTAGTAGAGTACAATACTATCTATAGCGCAAATCTACTCTGGAAAATCCTAAAGAAAAGTGTCCATTCAATTTTGTGGACATTATTCAATCGTGTTTTGGAGCAATAATTCATAGAGTTGTTTTTTTTCCTAATGCGGGATTATTTCTTTTGCACCCTAGGAATCAACTAATTCTTTCCAATGAATGACCAATACACTTACATCCGCAAATATTAATTACTTTTTTACAATGATTGTTGCGTTAATGAAACTGGAATAATTTAGTAGAATCGAAGGCTAAATCGAAGGCTGAACCGACATAGAAAACATACGAGTTCTCTAAGATCTGTTGAAGGCATTGTCGGAAGAAAACTTATTAAGCGAAAGGATTTCCATGATTTGCACCTAATTAGTTACCCTACTGTTTGTTCATTCACGAATTGATTTGTTTGTTGGTAACTTTCATAAAGGGATGTAATTAGTTTCCGCCGATTCATAAAGTAAATTGTTCAATTTCCATTAACTTAACAGTCATAATATTCAATAAAATTAATCTATGTTTGCGAAAATAAAAGAATGAGCATAGAATATTGAAAAAAAAAAGAATACATGTACCTATTACTGAGAAGTTCTTGAAAACGGGTCAGTTTGGCGTCCCGTAGCACCAGACCAAAGAATGAAATGTATGTGTTGATTTGAGCGGGATATGTGATCAACTTATATAGTATATCTTTTGTAAATTAGAGAATACGATGCCACAACCATTGCTGTTAGAGGTAACAACTCTCAGTAGGAGGAAAAGTTCATGCCCTATAATGCCCCATTTTTGGAACGATTGGTTATGGTCGCACATATTCCCAGAAACGAAATTCGTTTGAGCATCGACTTTAACTCCCATGGCAGTTTCTGAAGCAAAGTCCTTGTATCTTCTTACCTAGTAGTTTATCATCAGTAAACTGATGATGAGTATCCACACTACATGCAGATACATCAGTGCATGGATATATCTTATGGCTTATTAAAATCCCAGTATCGTTAGTTATATTGAATGAAATTATTCGACGAATCATGTTCCAGGCATTCGGTAGCCATAAGACATATCCATGTACCGATGTATCTCCAGTGTAGAGACTCGTTTTCAGTTTATTAATGATGAACTACAGTAAGACCCCGCTTAACGCTGCCCGGCTGTACGTTATTTCGGTTTCACGCGATATTCCCCGAAGTTATACGCCGAAATAAACTAGACCAAGATTTTGTTTCTTTGCAGTACGAATCCATGTTTGCTGTGTCACAACACAAGTGATTTTTGATCTATGAATAAATCGATGAGCAAATTGCGTATCTTTCGGAGAAAAATGGAAATTGACAAGCTAATCCAGCTGGTAGAGTCACAACCAACTTTATGGGATAAGTGTTGTGATGAATATAAAAATCGAGAAGAAAAGGAGAAAGCTTGCCTGATACTCGGTAGCGAATCGTTTGATAATTGGGGTTGAAAATCTTCCCATACTTAAGTTGAGTCATCAATTCACTAAGTCACTGTCTTGCCGCGGCCTGAGTTTATGCCGCTTTGCTGTCGTAGCGTGTGTAATGTCTGCCTCAATTGCGCGTTTTTTTAGCCGCACAGGCAAAACGGTGAAACGGCGGCTGTTTAATTTAGCACTAAGTCGAGCTAATGAAGAGGATCGGGCAAATGAAAGAAATCGTTATAGAAAAGAGCGATCCAGAAGACGTACTGACACTTTTTATAAAAGTCAAGAGCATATTTACAACTCTCGTTTACGTCAAAAGGCTAGATAAGATGAAGACCGCCGAAAATTGGAACAAAATTCGAACAGGCTCGCACGACGTGGTGTACGTAAAAATGTGAAACCGCGTCAAGCGAACAGCATTCGAACACGCTTGCACGTTAAGAATCCCGTAAAGGCAAAAAGCGTCGGAAAGTAGAAAAACAACAAAATACAAGATGCCGCTATGTTACTAGAAAAGACCCTGCAAACTTAAGTTAAGAACAGTAATTGTTGCGAGCAGGAGAAACTGTCTGGCTGGACTGGACGAAATTTTATTTTTCTTCAAAATATTAAAGATGGCTGCACAAATCCTTGGTGGGGTAAATTGTAACCAAGAAAATCATTAAAAACTATTTCGGAAGACCCCTAGAAAATGAGTCACACTAATAGAGAAATTCGGAAAATTTTCTTTTTGTGTTTTGGAGAGAAGAATGAGCAGTTTTACCGAACTTACGCAAAAATTGTATTGAATACCCAAATTCCAAAATTGGCTCTGTTTAATGGCTTGAATAATAACAAATGTTCTAGAGCAGCTTTCACCTCTAGAAAAGAGGCTAGCTTCACCAAGACATATTTATACCCAAGACTTTATATCCGTAAGTATAGAGTATATTGTTTTTGTCACGGCGAAAATATGTAACACCTTAAAGGAGGCTCCGGAGGTGAAGCAATGCATATACGTAAAATATCAGGGTCACCTGCTGATTCGATTTAGCCATGTCTGTGTATCCGTCTGCCTGTCTGTCTGTCTGCCTCTCTGTCTGTCCCTAAGTCTGACTTTAAATCTGTCTAGCCGTTCGCACGATAGCTTCCGATAGAATGAAGCTAGAATCGTGAAATATTGTTCAAATATTGGCAGTATGATCAAGTTGGTTGGTATTGAAAATGGGCATGATCAGGCCAAGAGAACTCCTACCTACCCTACATATGTAAAATAATTCAATGTATCTAAAACTCCCGATTGAATATACGTGTAAAGTTCTAGCTTTGGTATAATAAGATTGCTAGGGTGATTATACTACTCGCCTGGAAAAAAAATTGAGCAGTTGGAAAATAACGGAACTTTTCTTACAAGGATCCCAGTATTAACCTACTTTTCACGTCCTTTGTCTATAACTCTTGAACCAATTGACGTAGACACCTTTTGGCAGGTAACTTTCAAATGAGAAGCTACTTCAGTTTTAGTAAGATGGGCATAATCAGAATGCCTTCCTTCCCTACAAATTTCAAAAATGAAGTATTCCTTCAACTACCATAACTTTCGATAGAACAACAGTAGGAGTTGAAAATTTGGTAGAATATTGAGAGTAAGACCTAGTAAGTTGGTATTGAAAATAAGCAAAATCCGACCAAGCAGTCCCTACCTCCCTTACAAATGATTCTTCGAATAGGCGATAAGTTTCGATTGAATAAATCTAGCAAGTTGAAATTTTGGCCAAATATTTGTAAAAAAAAAGCCAGTTGAATGGTATTAAAAATGGACATCGGACCAAAAGACGCCTACCTCCCCCACAAATTATATCTCAAATATATGGTAACTTCACATAGAATGGAGCTAGCGACTTGAAATTTCGGTCAAATATGTGTGGTGTGGACTAGTTAGTTGATTTTGGGAATAGGCAAGATCCTATTTCCCCTATAAGGTTGTGGTAAAAAGGACACACAATGGCGCCCACTTTCCATACAAATATTCTTTCATCGTAGCTTTATTAGTCAACTTTTTCCAAAACTGAGAATATAAGAAATTACATTTTCAATGCATATGCGAAGCTTCGGTCTGTTTTTTTGTAATTGTTAAAAGGAGACCGGATTAGGTTTTCAGCACGCTTTAGCAGGAAACGTAGTTAACGTTCCTGTACAAATTGATACAATGGTATCCGGTTTGCCCCGACTGCTGAATGACAATCAAATTATTACGGTTGAATTAAAACGTAAAATGTGCTATTTACATGGCAGAAAGGAGAGAACTAAACCAGATAAAGTTCAACAAGCAGCCCAATATCTTGTAAATTGTGAACTTTTTAAATTTGGGTATTCAATTGAACGATTTGTGGAATGGTGAATCCGAGTTGGAAAGATAAATCAGTGAGACCTATGAATGAATATGTGATGATAGGGGAAGCATCAATCGAACCTAGTGGAGTAGAAACGTTACTGGCGAATAAAGATGATTACACATTAAAAATGGCACCAGGAAAAGGTAAAAAGCCATTGTCTTTGATCTATGATGAGAATAAGGAAGAGCTAGCTTTCATCAAAATTCACTAGAGACAAAGAAAAAAAGAAAAAGAAATGGAAACGAATTAACTTGTCCTCGTAGTTAACTTTGATTTATTATTTCATGCACCAATCCTTAAATGAAACCAAAAGTAGAGGCCTTCGCCGCAATTTCAGGAATTTGTAGTTTAAGATGTCAACAGGCAGTGGCGTAACTATCTCCAAATATACTGCGTTCGAAAGAAAACGGGGCCTCCTAAGAAAACATGTTTTTTTTAAGCTAAATTATAGATTTAAATAGATTTATTTTGATCTTACAGTAATATTAAGTGGAACCTACATAAGTCGACCACTCAAGGGTGGACAAGTTTTGGTAAACATTATGGTCTTGCAAACAAGTTTTTTGCCGGGTAACCGCCATCAACTATCATACAACGTGCGATGCTTAACATGCCATCGCCCTTAGCAGCCACTTGTGTGACTACAAGTTTTAAAAAGTTTTTAAGAATAATTTCCCCCTCGAAGTGGGCCAAAAAACCCTGATTCGCCGGTTTCGACCGCTGAAGCGAAGCGCGTCTCGATTTAATCTAAATTTAAAATTATGCATGACATATTCAACTCAGCCAAAATAAAAATGTAACTCTGATTTCAGCAACAAAACGCTGAAATTCAATTTGTTGTGCACTATCAATTGTTTCGGAATCAATGCCAAGCTTCAGTCGAATGGAAAATCGAATGTTTAATGGAATATCCATTAAACAGGCATCAGTAGATTCGACTTGAACATAACGAAACACAGTCCTTCCGAAGGACACCACATTAAATTCACCATAAAACAAATAAATCGATGCTGAGTCCGACCGTAGAGCAAAATAAGTATGAATCGAGTAAGCAATTGCTGAATATACGCGGATCGTAATTCATAGAAAATCAGTTGAGTGTTATTTGCAGTTGGTTAAATACGACAAAGTAGGGAAAGGTGGTAGCTATATTGAGGGTCTCATACATTTTCCGCAGCCTAATAGATAATCGAGGATAGATTCATATAAATGAAGTAGTACAGTAATTCTGTAGTCCTGAAATACACCGTCATTTGGAAATACTTCTGCAGTTGATGAGAGTCAGATCAATTGATAGCTTATGGTTTCGTTAATGACATATCAATTTGTTCAAAATCAACTCTGATCGAGAGATGAACAATCAAGAAAAATCCGCCAAGAATTGGTGTGCACCATTTACTCATTATTGCTGGGACATTTCTCGCTAAATCAAAAAAGAAAAATTAAATTAAATTTTTAGAGCAGAAAATGCGCTAGAAATTGTACGATAATTATGCAATTAACATTTCGAAAAATTGTAATGGACCACATTTAATGAACCATTTCCTGGTAGTGCTGCTTTCACCGGCAGATCGAAGGTAGCACCTGATGAGTAGTGATCTGTCGATAGTACGAAACCAGAGGCCAAGAGTCTCATTTTACTCGGACCCCGAAGCGAGCGCGAGGGCATGTGAGCCGTCCGCCAACCATTCCATCCATATCACCTCTTATTTCACATTTTTGCCTCCCCTGTTTGGGTTGTCTATCCGCAGGCCTATGTTTTTTTGTTAATACGTAAAGGACAGAGACAACGAGCTGCGGAAACCCCGTCCACGTCTCCCGAACTGAGCTACAGCAAGCATAGGCCGCTGCTTAGCTCGTTGAGGGAGCTACCTTAGGCTCCATCCCCGCGGGCATCTCCGGCTTTATAAAGAGATCCGTGCGAGAAGACAGTACTTGACATCTGAGCTTTAGCTTACGAAGCTCTCCGCCACTAAGCGTTAAAAAAATTAACTAATTTAATCAGTGTTCAATATACACACCCTTAGAGCGGGGGCAAGGCTATGGAGTACTTTGGCGGAATTATGTTCATATCTATCCTTTTTGCGGCTGATGAGTTTTTCTTTGGCGGGAAACTTTTTACAACAGGGTTTTCGGACATACTTATATTCTTACTCGGCATACTGAACTCTACCAGACACTAAAATTTCAAGAAAATCGGACGAGAAGGAGTTAATCTGCTCTCCATAATTAGCAATTTTTTTATAATCTTCTTAAAAAACGGTAGACTAGAAAAGTAGTTACAGTCACATGAAATTCAATAATAATCCAAATCTATTACTTATGTGTCATAATACTTGACACATAATAAACCAAACAATAAGGAAATTGGTCTGGCACTGCTTTTCGCATTTGCAAAATTTGTGACGGTCGGCGGCATTTTAACGACTCCACCTCGACTCGTATAAACGCACTATTATCATCAATTACTGACATACTCAGATACATTTACGGGTATCATACAACTCGTAATATGCAAAAAATGAAGAAAGATATGCAACTGGCCATTTGCTCCAAGTGCACGTATTATGCCGATTGCTCAAGTGTAATGAATTTTTCTTCGGCGAATAATAAAATAATGTAATGTTACATCATCCATATGGGAATTGTTTATTACAAATTGTGTTTTGCAGATTTGAAATAATAAATGGTAAGAGAGCGTCTATTGATTTTTTTTTTACAATCATCAATGTGACCGCTGACCGACTGACTGTAGGTAATTGTTGTGAAGGGATGGTGGGAGGGTGTTGCAATTAAATGGAGATTTATAAAAAAGATACAGTACAAATGGCAATTAATAGATACATATATAATACTCGTATTTTCCATATTTCTCAAAAGTAGAATATGGTATCGAATATACGAGTATATACGAGTAGTATACGTATAAGCATATCAGCATCTTCAACTGCTTGCTTCACATTTATATTACCTTGATTGAGTGTGTCCTTCTACCCAATCGAACTGTAGTCGTAGACGGTGGATTTCTTCTCCACAAGGTCATTTGGAATAGGACTGACAGTTTCCATGAAATTTGTAAAAGGTATGTGAAATTTATTCGTGATCATTACGGAGCAAACGTTATGGTAATTTTTGATGGTAGTCCCCTGGATCCTGAGATGAGAGGTACAAAGAGTGCTGAAAGGTTCAGAAGGTCTAGTGTGAACGCATCAATTGATTTAATTTTTGATGGAACAACAATCAATCAAGTGCCACAGGAAAAGTTTCTAGCGAACTAAAACAACAAACTTGGCTTTTTTTTCTCTCCTGAAGGATACACTCAATCAAAACAATATAAATGTGAAGCATGCAGTTGAAGATGCTAGTATGCTTATTGTAACATACTGCAATAAGCCTTGCTGGAGAGTATGGTGTTGTGGAGATCATCCGAGAGGACGTTGATTTGCTCGTTCTCATGACATCTTTGGCTCAAGATCTCCCCATTTTCCTTCGAAAACCTGGAAGAGGTGGTTCCCCTGACTATTTATTTTCGACAGCATCATACAAGTATTCAGCATCTAAAAATCTGCTTGTTCTTCACGCTTTGAGGGGGTGCGGCACCATGTCCTCCCTTTTTTGGTTTTGGTAAAACTAAGCATGAATTCGGAAATATCTTCAGAAATCATAACGCCAGTGTTTCGGCTATTTTTTTGAAAGCTGCCACCGACCCAGGATGTCACCAAGTTCAGACATGGCTGCGCCCGCATAAAGACAGCGTGGTAAGGTATTCTCACCCCCCCCCCCCCCCCTCCCAACATGAAAAGACGAACAAACAGCTAGCCCTCATTCTCCGTAGGCCTGAGTGGATCTAGGATAGGTAGCTCACAAGAATCATCCACAAAGGCAGAGGATGTTAAGAATCCGCGGAGGTTAAACCGCTACCAAAAACAACTAACAACGATTAACAAAGCGACATACAACTGTCGATCACTATCCAGCCAGTCAAGAATTACCGAGTTAGAAGAAGAAGCAGCGAATATTAAGTGGGACGTCCTTGGGTTAAGCAAAACTAAGCGCAAAGACGAAAACCTATTAACACTCGCTTCGGGCAATATTCTATAGTTCAAGGAACCCAATCAGACTGCGCTAGCGGTGTAGGATTCTTGGTTAACAAAAAATGGAAAGACAAGGTAATTAGTGTCACAAGTACATCAGATCGAGTGGCCAGTTTGACTCTCAGACTGTCACAGCGATATACGATGCAAATTATACAAGTTTATGCACCAACATTTTGTCGCTCAGACAATGAAATCGAGGAATTATCCAACGAGATAACTCAAGCCTGGGACAACAATAACAGTCATTTCAAATTCCTCATGCTAGACTTCAACGCTATAGTAGGAAAGAACCAAGAACGAGAAATATTGATAGGGGATTGGGCCAGAGGAATGAGAGAGGGGAGAGACTGGTTCAATTTGCCCACCAATACAACCTCTACATAGCGAACACGTTCTTCAAGAAACAACCAAGCAGGTTATGGACATGGCAAGCCCCAAATGGGATTTCAAAGAACGAGATTGACCTGATCCTCACGAATAAAATAAGAACGGTTAAAGGCATCTCCGCGCTTAACAAATTCAAGACAGGCAGCGACCACCGTCTAGTCAGAGCGAAAGTAGTCTTAGACCTAAAATCCGAAAGGGCGAAATTAGTGAGGAAGCCAACAAAACCAGGCTTCAACAACGACAACATAAAGAATGACGTTAATCAATACCAGGAAATGCTAGAGGATGAAATGAGGAACAGGGACGCTTCACACCTTACAAATGCCTTCTTGAGATGTGTCAAGGAAGTGGGCGGACCACGAACAGAAACTAGACACCACAAACTAACAAACGAAACAAAGGCACTACTAAAGAAAAGACGAGAAATGAAAGCATCTTAAACATTCCATGAATAGAGTACATGGAAGTGTGTAAAACATTTAGAAAGAAGATAACAGAGGACATCACCAAGTACAACGAAAAATTGGTAGAGAATGCCATTGAGAATAGCAACAGCCTAAAGAAAGCAAAGCAAGCGGTTGTAATTGGCAAAAACAGGTGATAGCACTAAGGCAAGAAAACGTTAGAGTCACAGATAGGCTAAAAATAATCGAGATTATAACGAATTTCTATAGTGACCTATTACAAATCCCCAAAAGTGACTCCCGACAATATAACAACAACGATTGAGACGGTAGACGATCTCACCCCAGAAGTTCAAATAGATGAAGTGGAATTTACGATCAAATCAATGAAAACAGGCAAAGCGGCAGGCAATTATGGCATCAACGCTGAGCTGTTGAAGTACGCTGGCAGGGAAATCTGGAAAATATTGGCTGGGGTATACAACAACTGCCTCAGAACCAGACACATCCCTGAAAGTTGGAACAGCGCAAACATAATACTGATCCACAAAAAGGGCGATAAGGAAAACATCCGAAATTACAGCCCAAAAATTCTGCTACCTGTCTTCTACAAGGTAGGTATTCACCAAAACAATCAATGACCGAATTCAATCAGCCCTTGGTTGAACAGCCACTGGAACACGCTGGATTTAGAAGTGGATTCAGCACAATAGATCACATCCACACCTTGAGAGAGAGCATGAGCTGGGCAAAAGAATATAAACTGCACCTAGCACTGGTATTTATAGACTTTGAAAAAACCTTTGACTCAATATACCCTGAGGCGATTGTAAGAGCACTATCCAACCAATGTATAGAGAAAATATACGTAGAAACCCTCTCAAACATCTACAGGAACGCTAAAGCAAAGGTCAAATAGTTTGAGGACACACCAAAATTACCCACATAAAAAGGTGTTAGACAAGGGGATACAATCTCTCCAAGGCTATTCAACACCACTCTAGAAAACAGCCTAGAAGAACTACAATGGGAAGAGAAATGTCTACAAATCGACGGGGAACGCATGAATCACTTGAGATTTGCCGATGGCATAGTTATAATTGCTGAGAGCCAAGAAGAATTACAACTACTATTGAATGAACTTAGCAAAGCCAGTGAAAAAGTGGGCCTAAGAATAAACCTGAGTAAGACTAAGATTATGCCCAATGAACATCTAGGAGTTCAAGTCGAAATAACATTAAATAACACCAGGCTAGAAATAGTAGAGGAATATGTTTACGTTGGTCAATAAATACATAAATCAGGAGATATACATAATACCTGAAATTAATAAGCGAATCAAACTTGCATGGAGCGCATGCGGGTGAAACTCCATCATATTCAATTCCAAAATGAAAAACAAAACGTTTGACCAGTTTATCCTACCTGTCATGACATACGGTTGTGAAACATGAACGTCAGCCATAGGAGCCACACGAAAGCTACAGGTAGCACATAGAGCTACGTAACCGTAAGAGACTGACTTGGATAAGAACCCAAGTGACAGATGTAATCCATAGAATTAGACCTTTAAAATGGCAACGGGGCGGACACATAGCAAGGCTAAAAGACAACAGATGGACTGCTAAGATCACACAATGGTACCCAAGAGGGGTGAAAATACCACGAAGACGCCCGAAACTACGGTGGGATCATGACATCAGAAAACTGGAAGGCGTCACCTGGACGAGGATAGCTCAAAACAAACAAGACTGGAAAGCAATGAGGAATCGATATGTAAGGGAGGCTACACCATAATACACATAAGTAAATATGGTTGAATAAGCTATAGATGATGATGATATGTTCATATATCCGCAAAATGTTGTGGACACGATAACAGTCCAACGGAAGTCGTAAGAGAAGTGAAACTTTTCCAGTTGATAGATGTCAGTGGGGAGCCGGGAGTATTTCAGGCGAAATGATTTGTAAGAACGTTTGATATGCTAAGCTTAAATATTTAAGTCGTAACAAAAAAAAATAATGTATAAGTCACTCGCTTATTCGATCTTTTCTTATACGAGTATTGCTCGTTTTCTTAATATCCTGTTAAACTACTTGTTAACTAACAGGGACATGCGCTTATCCAAGTGATAAACTGCCCGTTAAATATTTCCATGTTCTCATACGTCGGTTAAGTTATCAATCCAAACTGTGTGGAACGCATCTCAAAACTCAAATTATGGCGAAATTAGCTGATTTTTTTGGCGGAATTATACCGTCCACTATTATATTCTATATTAGTACGGTCCCTCAGCATAATCATTTGCGCCTGAGTTTCTTGCAAATTCTCTTCAATCGAATGAATTTCCGGGAACTCTGTTCTTTATGGCCAGTTTCAGTGTTTTGATTGGAATTTGCCATCAAAATCTCAGCATCCAGTGTCAGGTGTTGGATTTTTGTTTAGGATAAACTTTCAATCAGAAACCAGGGGTTGGGTTTTGTTTTGGATAAAAGATTAATCGGTGGATAGCAGACGGTTAGCGTTTAACCGATTAATAACGCTAATCAGATATTGAAAAAATTAAATTTTGCTAAATGGCAGTTTATGGTAAAGATAAATTTTAATAAGACATTGAGCAACCGGCCCTGTAAATGGAAATAAATTCCGATACATACGTTTAAGTTTGGATATTCACAGTTACTGGCCTGGAGCCTTTTATTAGGCTGTTATAAAGAAAAGTTTGTACAATCTGATTCATTTAACGATAATTATTACAAGTGATACCTATTAAATTATTCATCTTAAAGAAATACTGCAAATAAATCCACATTAACAAATTCCCATGTTTGATTGATTCAATTCAAAGAAATCACTAGTAGATTAGATACTACTTATTTTATTATTCATAAGCCAGATTAGACAGCTTCCAGACAGATCAGCCTCATCAACAGTACGTTATTCTCAAATCCCATTCCACGGTTTAATTAATCCGGGTTAGAAATTAACAATGAATGCTGTCCAATTTTATCGCACTTATGCCATCAATTAGCACTCACTTGCAAAAAGTGGTGCACTTTCACCTACACACGCCATGACATCTCGATTGTTATTAACATGTTTCGATTATAATTAATTTTGTAGAATATCAATTGTAAATCAATATGCATATTCGTGTGTATCTGGATGAATCGTTTTAAAATTAGATGGGTGAAATTGCTGCGCCAAATCACTTTGGGACGAAACGAACAAAAAAAAGTAAATACACTTGAGGCTTAGAGAAGGCAAATATTTATTTAATAAAATCCGCAAATACGCTTAAATAGTGTCCATAAATAATCGCAAAAATGTCTATATACGTACATACACTTGTTCATATTTAGATATTTAACTTTTTGACTTAGACCCATATGCGTGTATTGTGCAAATTTGAATAGATTTCTAGCTTTGGACGTGATTGTAAATGATTATCTTCTAAAAGTATGGAGTGTGCGACAAAATGGTCCTAAGTGTAATATTTTATTTGTCTTAGGCTTTTATGTGAAATGTTCAAAGATTCATCAATGAAACGTGCTAATTAGTTGAAACAATTCTTTTTATCTTTTACGAGTGTGTTGTATTGGCGGCTGACACCTACGTGTACACTTTACATATGTAGTTTCGGAAGAAAAAAATTATCAACGTTCGGGTCCCCGCAATCAGAGAAATCTATAGAAATTGTTCTTCATGTAGTGGTCTCCACGATTGAAACATCCCTTCAATATAAAGGGTTTACTCTCGGTGCATTTTTGGACATAGTAGGGGATTTCAACAAAGTCACAATGGTGTGGTGCAAAAGCCACCAAGATGACGGTGAGACTGAGAGGTACTCCGCAAGAAGGAGTACTATCGCCACTCCTTTGGGTACTCGTACTGAACGTCTTACTGAAATCTTTTGAATCTTTAGGTAAACATATAGTGGTCTATGCAGATGATGTCGTGATACTCGTATCATAAAAACACGTGGGCACATTTTCAGATCCAGAGCCATAGTTCTTTCGAATGTGAATTCTTAATAAAAAAAAAACTGAACTAGTTCTCTTCATAAGGAGAGCCAAAATTCAGAAATCTAATTTCACTAAGATGGGAGACACCGGGTTAACCTTCCGTATACAAAGTGACTGAAAGTCGCACCCCGTACAAGGTGGGGTCTGAGATACTCCAAAAGTTATTTAACATAATATCTTTATATCATAACTTTTTCTGAATTTGACATAAAACTATCATTCAAGCATTCATAACAAATGGAATTCTCTAAAAAAAAAATGGCGATGATTCCTCGTTTGTCTAGCTTTTATTTGACAATGAATGAAAGTACGACTCTTTCCATCTTGCCATTTTGGCATTGAATATGCATTTTTTTTGTCTGATTTGTATGGAGATTGTCATACACATCTCACTTTAAAGGCGTGTAATCAACCTAGTATCCGGTATCAAACGGATTAAATAGTATCGTTTGGGATAGAAACGTTGTATTTCCAGCTACTGAGTAGAAAAGCTACCGGGAGTATATAGTTTAGTAATAGTAACATATTTTCGATGGCTTGGGTCTGTCAGACCCCACATTGTATACCGAGGGTTAACTTTGTCAAACCAAGCCAAGTACTTAGGCATGATTCGGGATAGTAGCCTTACGTTACGTTACATTACGACTCCAACGCTGAAGAACGAATCAGGAAGGCGAACATGACCTTCTATACCTGCAAGAGATTGCTGGGTAAAAGGTGGGGTCTGAAAACGAAATTCACCCATTGGCTCCATACGGAGCTGTCGTCTGGTGAAAAGCAGTAATTACATTTGACTAGTTTGCAGCCATAAACATTCAGTTTCAATTTTTTCATCACACACTTTTCATTCATGCAAGCCACACCCACAACCATGGCCTCGTAGTGATCATCGCACAATTTCGTATGGTTCTCCTCACCTGACGAGCGTTCGGGCTGTTGGATCCGTCGTCATAATTAGGTGTTTGCGTCCTTCTCTGTGAAATCTCATACACATTTGCCAGAGAGAGACACAAACAGCTTGTCGTGGACATCCGTTGGCATGCGATCTGAGGGAGTAAATTACTTCCTCGTCTAGATTGGCTCATTGTGTATGTTTCCATCGGCGATGTGAGTCCTGTTTTGGGATGCCCTTATGACCGCTGCTAGTTCCAAAGTGACACCACATGGCATCCCTTTCCATACGTATTGCCGAAAGCGCCGTGTTTTCTGTATAAATAAGTCCAGTGGCGGTAGCTCCTGCAATGCCTCCATTGCTAGCGTTGGTGTGGTACGCATTGCACCGTATATGCTTACGCAAGCTATCCTTTGTACTCCATATAGCTTCTGCTTTGTGGTTTTCTGTAGTCCGGATGGCGCAACGGTTGGCCCGTTCGCCTTCTACGCACTGGGCCCCGGTTCGATTCCTACTGAATGCGGTTGTTTTCGATAAAAAAGGGGATTTACGTATCGGACTATGAGCCCACTCAGCTGTTAAATGAGTACCCATTTGTGGGGTAAATAACTCGGTTGAGCGTGTTGCTGATCACACACCTCTGCACAAGACCGTCACGATCTAGAAAATGAGATGATGCTAACTCATCTCGAGACCATGGTTCAAATTGGACTGTTGCGCCAGTTATTTATTTTTTTTTGGCCACCATACCACTGATGCATAGCCAAGAATGGGTGTTACCATCATTGTGTAAATCTAGTGCGCTGCTTTAGATGTAATTCCCCACCTACGACGAGCACACATTCTCTTCATCATCATCATCGTGGCGCAACAGCCCGACGTCGGGCCTTGGCCGCCTGGATCATTGTCCTCAAATTATCTCGGTCGCGTGATCGCGTCCTCCAATTTTGGAAGACCAGTAGCTGCGCGGCGTCCACACCTACTGAGCTCTCCCAACGAGATCTTGGTCGTCCTCGCAGTCTCGCTCCGTCGATTCGTTCTGCATTCATTACTCTCTTAGGCATTCTTTGTACATGCCCTACCACCCCACACTCTCTTACATTGATGCAAATTCCTTTTCGCTTTTTGGATCTTCTCATCAACGTGAGCATTCCAAGTTTGTTTCGCATCTAAGGTAACCCCTAGATGCTTCACTTCCTTGGACACTTTAATTTCCGAAGCAAAAAGCCATAAGGGAGTTATCTCTATATCTTTCCTCTTACGAGTTAAAATCATAGTATTTGATTTACTAGCGTTTATGGTCAGCTCTTGCTCATTACACCATTCTTCGGTTACTTTGAGAACCTGTCCCATGCAGCCTTGAATTGTGTCCATGAACTTTCCACTAACCGTAAGAGCTACGTCATCGGCGTATCCTACAGTATGTACGCCCATCGAATCCAGCTTCCAGAGAAGACTGTCTACGGTAATGTTCCACAGTAGAGGCGAAAGAACACCTCCTTCTGGGCATTCTCGGACTACCTTACCCCGTATTCTGGCACATCTACTGCTAAGATTTTTCGCCTTCTGCTTAAGCATATAGTTGATCCAATTATAATAGAATCAACCCCCCGGTCAGTCAGGACGTTTCTTAGTTTGGTAAAAGAGATTTTATCAAAAGCACCCTCAGTGTCTATAAAAGTAGACACAGCGATCCCGCCATTATTAATCTCTCTCTCTCTTTACAACTCTAACGAGTTCATGTAGAGCAGTTTCCGTAGATCTGCCTGCTTTATAAGCATGTTGGCACCTACTCAGAGGACTATACATTAGCGTGGTATTCTCCAGGTAGTCGCCACCAACACCCTTTCCATTGTACTAGTGGGCATACTAACTGGTCACTGCTGGATAAGGAAACACGCTGTAGATTAAAATTGATTAGTAGCGTTGGCTGCTGGAATTGCCTCGAAATATAGATTAAACTCTAAGGGGCCTCTGTGGACTGTTGAGCGCTCGCTTCGAAAATATTAACATAACTGGGAGCCTACTTAGGTCAGCCAGGTCTCAGCTTCAGAAGCCTTTGGAGCTTTGCTCAAGAGGAAGGATCCTTCAAACTTAACAATGATCTTTTGATTAGGACGAACACCGGAACGTAGTGAGTATCGGAAGTGCGAGGTATTGACCTGGACCCAAGTGGTTTATCCGGAGCCGTTAGGCTGTGACCCAACCTAATCTAACCTATCATACAATCAGGATGTCGACCTAAATATCATAAAAGAAATTAAGAAAAATATCAAAATTTCCCCTTTGGTGTGGGGCGTAAGCATAATGCCACAGCCTTTCCACTCATCTAGAAGGCGACTAAAAACGGGCAGCATGTGTATGCCAACATCTCTACAGATGCTTCAACATATTTTAACTGATGACCTAAATAATCTGGGTCATCTATCAGATGAGGTAATTTATTTTTTTTCAGTACTTTTTACTTTTTGTGATATGCATTAAAAATTTGCAATTATGTAAATTCAAGTGACCGAATAAAAACTGGTATTATTTTCTTTTTCTTTTTTGGGTCTCCAAAATCCGCCTACTGTCTACATTAAAACAACACGTCTAGGTACGTGTACTTGCATTACAATATATACGTACTCATGTATTTTACATACTCTTATTATATTTTATTGGCAATCTTGAAACTGAAACTGTGAGAACTCGTTTAATTGCATAACTGCCATTTCGCGAAGAAATGCTGAAATGTATGCGGTTCCATTGCAAGTACCTTTTCATACATACGGGTCAATCACAAACTACAAACATTTTGTATCTTTTTTCGAGCCCCTGCGCCAAATGACGCATCTGTTCGCGCGAAAGAAGCTTCACCATTTATGGTAGGTGGATTTACCTGAATATTACCATGAATAAGTTTTCGTAATCTCAAGCCCAAGTGCAGATTTATGAGTGAGTATGTATCTGGATTTCGTATCTTCTTTGCAAAAAAACGGTAGACATTATTTTATGCAACATCTGAATCTGATGTGCATAATCGATGCAATTGACGGCAACTAAGTACATCAGATAACTCAAATTGACCCGCGTGGAGATGTGTATATGGTAATTAGCGTATTCGCGAAATATTTCATCTGAGTACAAGGTGAGCAAGGGTAATTGAACTGTGCGACTTTTCCATAATTTTATCGGCTAGATACAGACAGAGACATTCTAATTGGATTAGATTTTAGATAGATAGGCAGGGGTTGAAGTAAATATTTCTAGTAGATAGAAATAATTATTTGGTTACAGTTCGGGTCATGGTTTAATTAGAGGCTTCTGAAGGCAAGCGACATAGTTCGGAATGCAATCAACATGTTTGAACAGTGATGAATGAAAGGCTTAATTAGAAGTAATTACAGTGTACGCTCTCTGTACGGACCCCTCCCATAACCGGACACTTGTTGTAAGCGGACAAATTTTCAAGTCCCGAACATGTTTTGCAAGTCTTCAAACAAATTGGACTCCTTTAACCTTCATAAGCCCGAGTGGGGAGTGGCTGCACGCCAGACTTATATTACTTTGAATATCATCTATCAAAAAATCTTATTAAATATTAAATTTTAATGCGAAACCCCGAACAGACAAAAAGAAGAAACCGGGAGTATACAAACTGGAATGTCCCGAGTGCCTGGCAACATATGTGGGACAAACAGGCCGGTCAATAGAGACAAGGTTCAAAGAGCACATGAGTGGTTCTAATTTCTCCAACTTTTCCGAACATCTAAAGGAAACAGGTCATAAGGTTTTTTTTTTATGTTAACGCTAAAGCTTAGGGAATACCCTTTAATGCAATAGCATAGCTTTAGTAGGTGAGAAAATCAAGGTAAGAGGAGAGGGATGGATTGAGCTGGATTAGACGAAATTAAATGACGGTCAACATTTTGTTTAAATTTCTGCAGATCGTAAGTACAGGGAAAAACAGATGATGGTAAAGCGTTCCACATTCGAGTTGTTCTGCATACGAAAGAGTCATAAAATTTTGCGGTTTGACTCACACTAGTTTCGATGGTAAGATGGTGGGCACGACTTGACTGCCTGGTGCTGCGTACAGGAAATGCAACATTGGCAATTAGGCGAAATTCACACACATGACACCGCGCTGCACGACTGCTTGAAATTTCAGTCGAGATACACAGCATCAAATGGGCGGATTCACACTCATCGCTCAGCATGCTATACGATCGACTATGCTTGGCTATTGTGCGTGGCTGCGTCGGAGCTGAAAATGTAGCTAAACTGAATATCGCCTTAAACTACTTAATTCAGCAGATCAGCGGTGATTGAAGTTTCGACAAAAAAGTAATAGACAACCAACGTCACGTCTGTGCTGAAATGGTTCTATCCGGGAAGTTATATCGTCATCAATCACCAATAAGTCTGAGAGCTTATCGCTGAACTCTGTCCAATGCAGACAGTACAGTGCGACTAACACCGGCCCATAAATGGCAATTATATTCGAGTCTCGGTCTTATGTGACTCTTGTATATTAGCGCTAAATCAGATGGCGTGAAATATTTTTTGCATCTATTTAGGAAGCCCAGGTATTTCGTTGCGTTTTTCGCTATGGAAAAAAAGCGATCAGTCCAATTAAGCTTTTTCGAGATGGTAACACCTAATATATTAAGCGCTGGTGAGTCAGAAATACTCACACCGTCGACGAGGATGTACTGTGAGGTGTGTGGAGCAAATATTTTATTGGTAATAAATAAGACAACCTTGGGTTTTGGAAGCATTGAACACTACGCGGTTTGCTTCGCCCCAAGCGATGTTTTTGAAATATCCACATTTAATGAATTAGTAGATGTTGTGCTCCTACGAGATTCAATCACGGTACTAGAAAGGTACGTGCAGTCAAGAGTGCTGTCATCAGCAAAACTGTGTATTGGGTAGGAAGTTATACCCAAAAGGTCATCGATAAACAGGAGAAAGAGGGTTGGAGACAGGACAGTGCCTTGCGGAACTCCGGAATTAATGGTATACTGACTCGATTTGACTCCATCAAGGAGGACTTGGATCGAACCTTCATGCGGGAAACTTTGAATCTATTTAATGAGCTTGGAGTCAAGACCAAAAGCATGTAGTTTAGCTAGGAGTGCTGAGTGCCAAACTCTGTCAAAAGCTTTGGAGATATCTAGAGCAATGACTTTGGCCTCACCGTATTGATGGATACAGCGACTCCAACGCTCGGTGAGAAATGTCAATAAGTCTCCGGTAGAGCGAGCAGATTGAAATCCGTACTGTGGATCGCTTATAAGATGGTGTGAATCTAGATGATTCATTAATTGAGAATTAACAAGTGTTTCAAAAACTTTTGACAAGATCGATGTGAGTGCAATTGGCCGGTAGTTCGAGGCATCACTTGCATCACCCTTCTTGGGTATTGCTTGTATGTTAGCAATTTTCCACTCAGAGGGGAACATACCTGTGAAGTAGGATAAGTGGAATAACTTACGAAGAGGCTTTGCTAACGAGGATGCGCAATGTTTGAGAGCTATAGGCGATATACCATCAGTTCCCGCGGATTTGGAGATATCGAGTCTTGAAAGAATTTTAAATACCTGTCTTGTACGAAAATGTAGGGGCTTTGCCTTGAGTCACACAATGGAATGGATGGTGGTTTTTGAGTTGTTGATGGGAGGCACGAGTTTGCGGTAAAGATCTCCGCAAAGAGATTGGTTATCCTGAGACTCACTGTACACTTGGTCATCATACAAAAGTATTATGTGCTTTTTTAAGTTCAATCTAATCCAGATATACCTAGTTCAGTTCCGCATTAGATGATGGTGCAGGCAGGGTGGAGAATGGCATATCACACCGAATGTAAAGCGCAACCCCCCTTTGAGCAGAAAAGATAGGAACCAGATGGTAATCAAAGATGCTAAACAAGTTAGTGTCCACATCAGGCGTGACCTTGGTTTCACTTACAATTAGTGCAAGAATTGCTGGTTTTCTTGAACTCAAGTGGCTGACGACCGAATTAAAATTCGTTCTTAAACCACGAATATTGCAGAATTCAATAGCAAAATCCTGCACAATTAAATTAAATCTTAAGTATTAAGCAGACTAAGCAGACTATAATGGAAACTAGACTATAATTGGAAACAACTTTAAACCTCAGATCCAAAAGGGAAAAACTCAACCTTCTTGAAGCCCTTGAAATAAACAGAGCGAACAAGACTCCGGGAAAAACACTACTTAATGACAATCAAGACCTCAACTATTCTCTTTTGCTACATCTGAATCACGTTGCGTCACAACATCTACACTAAAAAAAAAGTGATAAGACAAAGAATCGGTTTTTTGATTTCAAATTTGATATACTACCACTAAGTGCAAATATCGTCAATCGAGTTTATTATTAAATATCGTTTAAGATATGTTTCTAAAATATACCTCATATATCGTATAAAAAAATTAAAATAAATTGCTTTATACTGAAACAAGTTATCTTCAATTTTATTTGCTGGGGTACAGGCAACTTGGAAGTTTCCAGTACAAGCAGTATTTGAATATTGATTATAAGAAACTGAGAACTGTTTGCAATAAGTTTGATAGTTAAGTTTGTACTAAGAATATCATGGTTTTTTATTTTCTGTTTTATCTTTTGTTTTATGCTTAAAAAATATAAAATTTTTTTTGTGTCTGAAGTATTTGTTGTGCTTAATATTAACAAAAAATGGTCTTTGGTCTTCAACGCAAGTTTTTGATGTCGGGCTTATGATGGTTAACCAGATGCTCCTCTAGACCGGACACTCATTTTTTAGGTACAATATTTTTCAGACTTAACCTCTAATAACTGGACAACTCGATGGCTTCGCAATTGTTTTTCTTCGCATTTTCGTGACTAAAGATTCTGAACGACTGGCTAGTGACAGTACCGGCCATAATTATTTAAGCCCACTGTTCAATTTATGCGAAAGTATCACCAAAACGAGCAAATCAACATAGTAACCGGTACAAATCGCATTCGCGGTCTAATTTTGGATAATTGTTATTTTAACATACCGTAGGAACACTTTAATAGTGCGGTTTGCTAGGCACCACTCTGCGCCGATCTCGGACGGCGATCAAAAAGGCACATGCAAATAGTGCTCCGTGCTCTATTGAGTTGATCGCAAATCGCGAATAATATGCGACGATCGTGTGTTCAGTAAAAGGCAGGTTAAGGCATCGTCAAGCTTTCCAAACGCTATCTTAAATTTCGTTAAGGTTACCTTAAGACTTCTTTGTGTCACACGTCACTGAAAATAATAGAAATTAATCGAAAGATTGTCGTAAAAGACCCGAAAATATTCGGCGCTCAATGTGGGATCAGTGTAATTTTATCTAGTTAACGAAACAGAAATGGGCAATCGAATACCGTTAGTCAAAAGATTCCATATCGATGAAAATTTACGGTAGAAAATAGTCGAAAAATGGTAGAAAATGTTCAAAGATATTCAGCGTCCAATGTGGGTCCGGTGGGATTTTATCCAGTCAATTAAATCAAAAAAGGCAATGGGATTGTCACCTTAAGTCTGTCTTAGGGAATCTTTAAGCTTTTCTAATGACTTTTTTCAGTCCTACGAAAACAGAAGAAATTAGTCGAAAAAATGTCAAAAAAGGCAGAAAATATTCGGTGATCAATGTTGGGTTGTGATTTTAACTCGTCGACGAAAAAAAAAAACGAAGAAAACAAAACCTTTTTAGACCTTTACCTTAAGCCTACACCAAGGATTTTTTTTTATCTTACATCAATAAAAATGAGCGGTTAAAAATAGTCGAAAATGGAAAGTCCGAAGGTATTTAGACCCCAATGTGGGGTCAGTAGGATTTTAGCCAGTCATTAAAACCGAAATGGCAATCGAATAAGTGCGTGGTGCAATTATTTTTATTATATTATTATAATTATATTAAATCAAACCTTAAGGTCGTCTAGGACTCTTGCGTACTGCATAGAGTTTAGAGTTCCACGAAGGAACGCCTCTTAAGTCAGTTGAGCTTATCAGGGGACAATTTTCCTCATAGGAGGATGGATTGCCTCTGATACATTGGTTACTAGGGTTTCGTGCAGCGAGACTGAGTATCCTTTACAGTCAGTGTGTTACAGAATTCTTCTGCTTGAATTGACTTGGCTCAATGCGGTTATGTCGAATCGAATATGGTTATGATCGGATTGAGATGGCTCGTCCGATATATGCAAATTCTGTATCCGATTTGAGATGTTGTAAATCCCAATCGTAATGTTAAAAAGTAATTTTGCTCCATATCCATTAATTTATCTACTCGATTTCCATTAACGCAGAATACACCCATACAAATTGACGATTCAATCCTACTACATTATATTATATAATATAATATTATAGTATTATCCTTATCCGCTACAATATGTAGTTACGTAAGTAATCGAATTAAGATTCTTTCCTGGAACTTCTATTCAAACTGAATTATCGTTATCATCCCATCTTACTTCCAAATCGAATAATAGGAAAATTATTTCCAGGCAACAGACTACCTTGAAGCTTGAATCTGTTGACAATAAAGTTTTGCTCCAATTAGATAATTGGTTGCATTAACCATTGATTTAATGACAAGAAAGTTCCCGAGAAACGTCAGATGAAGTAATTAGACAATTAATTAAAAATATATTTTTCACTGCACGAGGCTTTAATAGCTATTGTAAAAAAGAAAAGAGAAATTTAATATCAAGAATGTTGAGAATGCTCTTATAAGAGCGAAACGTCAAGATTATATTAAGAATCAAAAAGCCTGGTAAGGTGAAAAATATTTTTAATTAATTTTCTGATGAATATCAGTGAAGATTATACCAAAGAAGTAATTAGACACTTGGCATTATATGCTGTTTTCAGGCGTTGCCAATGGTATTCCCTATAAAGTTTCAGAGAATGTTAGAGTGTTTCTGTATAGTTTGCAGCAGAAGCCCGAAAACAACTATACACACAATGAAATTAGTGGTGTTTACACTTTCAGCATAGGGCTGCACATTCCATCTCAACTACATACGAGTACATGTGGACATGGACAATAGACTGAACTGTTTGAATACTACGACTAAAGTTGAATTAGGTATTATTTACGGTCCAAGTGACACTCGTAGCCATGACCAATATGGTTTAACTGCCTTTTGTATCATCACTAAATCCGGAATTGATTGCACACGGTCGTAAAAATAATAAAAATTAAACTTTCTACGGAAAATTGGCGGCGTGCCGATTGTTTCGTTTTTCGTGGATAGGTAGTTTTTGTTAGTAGCTATTTGCAATTTGTGATTGGATAAGATACTCACCTTGACATTGGTGATTTTAATGATTTAACATTTGATTAAGTCGCACAGGTTCCAGAATGTATGTACGCCGTCGGTCGTTGTCATTCAATATTTGTACAGGTCATTGAAATTTCAAGTGTTGTCCGACAACAAATTATAAGGACATTAGTACTATACCTATCTATTAAAAAACTATTTATCTTAAAGGCTGAACTGCACTATTCTTGCCATTGTATTCCATCAGAGTTCAAAAGCAAACATAATCAAGTACGTGAGGTGTAGGCTCAAACAATTGTCCATTAAAGGACATTAACTCCTTCCTATACGGCACGACGAATAATATTGTTTTCACTGGAATATAAATCCAATGAAAGGCGAATAAACTATAAGCTCCATTAGACTGAGAAGGGCTGAAACTTTCTGTTTGTCTTTTTGTCTGTAGAATTATAGTATTTTTGTTGTGTCACTTTTCCAGCTCATTTCTTTGAGAAATGCATAGTTTTCTTTCAATATACCTATAGTAGCCCGTTCACCTACAGTTTAACTAACGATATTTGACGATGACACAGGTCATGGTAATTTCACAGTCCATTAACTGGAGTTATTCTTAGTGTCACCATACACTGTCGAACTCCAACTTGAGCATGGTACAAGTGGACCGGTATTCGTCAGGTATATGTAAAGTGTGTGTGTATTGCTTGAGCTATTGAGAGGACATTGTGTACCAGGTTCGTGTCAGAGTTCGATTTGGAGTTCGACTGTATATGGTGACACTTACAGCAAAAACTTAAGAGAATCTTGTTGGATAAACTGATGAAACTATGAAGGAAAAATTTGTTGAATAAAGCGACGAGAATCTAATGCACACCAGGCATCTAAATCTTGAAAGATTTGCAAATCCCGAAATCTAGGCGCACTATCCGTTCTTCTTCCCCCACCAAGATTAAATTTACCGTTGTGCTGTACATGTACATTTTTTTCACAAGAACATACCGCGTAGAGTAAAACAGTAACATATATTCAGGCGAAAAAAGAACATTTCAACAAGATTTCAGTAAGATTTGTTTAAATCTCGGTTGAAATCTAAATTAATAAATGTGTGATAAATCTTGGAGATTTGGGGCTAGATTTGCTTAAATCTCGGAATTTACCCAAATCTCCTATAGTGCGCAAGGGACATTATATAAAAACTGACGATAATCCCCTATACTGACGAGAATCTGTTGAAAAAACTGAAGATATTCCAACAGAAAAAAAATGCAGGCTTTCCATCATATTTCAGTCAGCAGATGAGATTATTGTCAGTTTATCCAGCAGATTCTCGTCAGTTTTTCCTGTAGGAATATTATCAGTTACCTATTTCTACAAGTGTTTTGCCGTTTCGCTATTTGATTGGACTATAGCAAATTCGGGTGACCCTGGAGGGATCAAGGCAGCAAAAAATATCCACACTTTCTTAGTTTCTGGAGGCCAGCGAGGATAGTCTTTGCTACTGAAATGGTTAAAAGTCCAATACTACTTTACCTTAACCCACAGTGGAGCATAGCGCGACAACTACTCCTGCGCCCCATCGTAATCTGTTCTGGGCAATGGGGCGCAACTTCCCAAAAGGCTTAGTAGTGTAGCGCGCTCACTCCTTTGCCACAGATCGTCGCCATGTGATTCTAGGACCCTCTCTTGGTTGGGAATGGGGTTCCATTTCATGGCATGCAAAGCCATGCAGCTATCACTCTTCCGCAATGTGTGATCTATCCACTGCAATTTTCGACTGAGTATTAATTTGTCGATTGGCATCTGCCCCGTATGCCAAATTATTTTCATTTGGTATTGTTTCGGGCCATAAAATTCTTATAATTCGAGGAAGACATGAGTTGACGAAAACCTGCACCTACCTAATAACTCCTACGGAAACTTTCCATGTACTGCTGCCATGCAAAAGCACATACAGTACCAGGGAGCGAAACAGGCCCAGCTTGGCCTTGATGCTGAGATAACTGCTTTGCCAGATTTTGGACAGCATGCCGTATGCGCATTTAGCCTGGTTGATATGACGAACGATGTCCTGCTCCGTATCACCATTTCTGGCAACAATGCTACCCAGGTAGACGAAGTTGTCCACCTTCTCCACAGGCTGCCCATTAATAATAATGATAGCAATAGGTTTCGAATTTCTTTTTGCGCAATGGCGAACTAAGAATCTAGGTCTTGTTGGTATTATTTTTTTGCCCAATCTTGCTTGCTTCCCTCTCGAGATCTAACGCCATTGCGGACAGATCCATGATTTTGTGGGAGAGTAGGCATATGTCGTCAGCATAGCCAAGATGTTGTAGATAAGATGTCAAATTTAATTGAATTCCTCTGTCTAGTTCGGATAGAGCTGCATGCAACACATCGCCGATTACTATAAGGAAAAGGATCGGTGAGAGCATGAACCCCCTGGCGAACTCCACTGCCAATCTCAAAGTCTCCCGACACCTTACCTTTATGCAGAACGCGACATTTCGTACCGTCATAGGTTGTCTTAATAATAGCCACAAACTTCTCAGGGATGCCTCTTCTGCGCAAGGCCGCCCATATAGAATCTCGGTTCACACTATCGAAAGCCTTTTCGAAATTGATGAAAAGCAAGTGAAGGGGAGAATCGTACTTAGCGCATTGCTCGATGATGATTCGCAAGTTGTTAATGTGATCGACACAGGAGAATCTGGATCGAAAACCAGTCTGCTCTTCATCAATTGTGCTTTCTAAGTGGGCCTTTAATCTTTCCAGGACGATTTGAGCTATTATTTTGGCAACGGTAGGAAGCATGCAAATGCTTCTCAAATTATTACAGTCTGCAAGGCTACCCTTCTTTGGAAACTTGATGATCAAACCATAGATAAACAGACTAGTCTGTAGTCTGTTTATCTATGATCAAACCTTCCTTCTATTCAGTGGGAAAGGTCTCTGTATTCCACGCTTAATCAACAAGTGGGTGCAGCAAATCGGCAGTTACGTTTGCCGCTGCTTGATAAAGTTCGGCAGGACGCAACCTGACGATACGCACTTTAATCAATGCGAAATAGCCACCATTTTTCAAATCAAGTTCCAAATTGTTTCCGATATCAAAATGCTCCACACAGGTTTATAATTCTTAGGCGCTGAAAATTTGCACTCCTCTTTCACCTCAAAAGCGACGTCGAAGGTAAGAGAATTTCAAATTATGACATAAACAAGTTTTGACGTTACAGAATTAACCGGAACTTTTAAAATCTATAATAATTTCACTAACACTCCACAAACGACTTGAAGACAAGCTCAGAACTCTTGGGTGCTGGTGTCCTCCATCCCCCACTCACCCCAAAATTGACGTCATAAGTAGCAAAATCCGAAAAAAATATCATATACCCGCTATGACACAGAACTCATCGGAACTTTTGAAATCTGCAATAATTCCCATAGAACTCCATAAATGACTTCAATATAACCTCTGAACCTTTGGGTGGTGAAGTTCCTCGTCCCCACTTATCCCAAAAGTGACGTCATAAGTGCTGAAGTATTAAGCTCAGAACTCTTCTGTGCTGGTGTCTTTGTGAGCTGAGCTGAATATTTGATTCTTTGTCAATACAAAACTGCAATTTATGCGATCTGATTAAAAGTACGCCCAACGATGAAGATTTCAAAAAAAAAGTAGGTTACTATACAAAAGAAAAAATCTTAGCCGACGTTAAAGGAACAAGATGAAAAGAAAATATCAATGGATTATGTACCTTATTACCTTAATACACAAACAGGTTATGTGACATTTGCCCATATTGGCTATAGATGATATTTTGACTCCTCTCAGCTTTACTCTACATATATTACTTTTGTGTCAGATACGTTTTATTTGCAAGCAGTTCTTCCAAGACCTGCATTAGACATATAACTCTTCTTCTATTGATCAAAAATTAATTCAACGGTACAATTTCACAATTTCTATGGCAATCGAACATAAAAGGAATTACTCAGAAGTAGATAATCGTTGGAAATACTCCAAATGAGGTCGACAATGTTCATCCGGTAATCGAAAATGAAATAAAAAGAGCTAAAAATGGTAATCCAAAATACATTTTTCAACAGTATTCAATGTTAATTAGGGCGTCCTTAAAATGCGGATTACCGTATAACACCAATGAGCTGTCATATAAGCAATTGTTTGATTGAAGGGACTTGAGTGACAATATTGGATGATATATAAAGGACGCCGATAGAAATATTATTAATTGAGCCAAATAAAGAAAATTAAATATGAAAATTAAACGCCTTTCACTTTCGAGTATACAAATATTTCAATAGCGAAGAAAACTTTAGGCAGGTTGTTGTCAGGCAAAACCGAAAGAGACCGGACAAAATTATATAAAATTCGTTAAAAAATAATAATAAAGATTCGATGTCCTTAATTAACTCAGGACTCATTATTCATCATTATACTCGTACGTATTTCTATAATTCCTATAAATTTAAAATCGATGGACTTTCCATCAAGAAGGAGTGTGATTCTTGGCCAGTCCCGTCTCTTCATAATATGATGGACTGGCATATTAACCCATGAAATAAAGGTCAAAGAGTGCAATAAGTTGTTCTGAATTTTTGAAATCTCAGCAAAAAGCCGTACCCCCCGGTAACGCGTACTACCCAAAATAGCTATGCTAAGTAGCCATCCTGGCGTACCCACCATTTTCACTAATCCCATAGGCTCTTCAAGAGATCCATGGCAGAGGGCTACGATTTTCATGACTTAGGTAACCCTGATACGTACCCAACGTAAATAGCTATTCGGGGGATACGATGTTCATGATTTAGGTAGCCCAGGTACGTACCCAACTTAGTTAACCATTTTTCATCCTGGGACAATATTGCTTATAAAGCATTATTTGGAAGCCATTCTATATTAGTCTCGATGGTGTACGTGGTAGCGCGATGGGTTCTAAAACACAACGACCCGAGTTCGAATCCCGGCCGGACATGCAAACACAAACATTTCATTTAAATGTTGAAATTAAATTGGAAAATTATTTCTTAGGAAAACGATTCAACCGTAAAATCGAATAAGCATACTAACCGAATATTGCTGATTTTTTTTGCTTATGGTGGGTATTTATGAGACCAACTTAGGTAAGGTAAATACGGGAGCAAAATACTTGTGACATTGATGAACTTTGTTATTACCCTATCCTTAACATTTCGTTACACCCATGCGGGGGCTACGATTTTCATGTTTTGGATAACCAGGTACCTACCCTACTTGTTTAGCCCCATTTTTTACTGGGATGTTGTATAGGTAAGTGGGGTAGTAAAAAATCCAAGTTTTGTCACTCCACCCCCTGTGTTCCCGCCGCCATCTTGTGACAACCTCCACAAATTTTCGGACTGTGTTTTGCCTTATATTGAGTGGCAGACACAACAAGGGTGCGAATAAATTTCAAGTGGAAATGGCAACTTACGATTTTCCGATATGAACTCGTCTGGTTTCTGGCATAGCGCCAGTGGCTACAACAAACAAGTTTTTTGTTGCCGGGCAACGATCATCGGAAAATCGTAAGCTGCGATTTCCACTTGAAATGAATTCGCACCCTTGTTGTGTCTGCCACTCAATATTTGTAAGGCAAAACACAATCCGAAAATTTGTGGAGGTTGTTACAAGATGGCGGCGGGAACACAGGGGGTGTTGTGTCTGTCACTCAATATAAGGCAAAATACAATCCGACTTGGCTTGTGCCCGGTCACGCCTTCCTCACTGGTGTGATGCGCGAAGCGGAGGCGTCTGATGAGACGCACGTCACACCAGCGATCGAAACCGGTGAGCACACAACACTTTTCATTCATTGAATTGTCTAGTACCACTAGGACAAGGGCGATGACATGACAGGCATTATATAAGTTGTATGGTGTCGATAGTCGTCGCCCGGGAACAAAAAACTTGTCAGTTTACATTATTATTTGAAATTTTCTTTTTCGTGGCGTCACTTTTGGGATGAAAGGGGGTGTGCAAATTACCAGCGCCTGATAATACTCAGCCTGTGTGGTTTTTTTTTCATATGTGAAACAGTCTGGAACTTGATTTGAAGAATAAAGACAATTTTGTATTGGTTGAAGTACATATCGTTAGGTTGCCACACAAAAACTTAATTTGTTTTTATAGAAACTTTGTCTTTGCAGAAGTATTTCTAAGACCAGCCAGGAAGCATTAGAACTATATCTGTATGATAAAAGGGTGCGCGTGAATTTGACATCCAAAAACTTAGGTATTGAGAAAACGTAATTAAAAGCCTAGAACTATCGCCGCACCCCGTCGATAACTATAGAACAGTTGCTAATAAGCATTCCCTTCTAAAAAAAATTAAGTTTTTTAAACTTTGGATGCCAATTTCCTCGGGTTTCCGGTACTAGTATCGCGCTACTAATTTAGAGCTTGGAGTTCAATTCTCTGCTTGTGGGTACTAATAGAACTCTCACAGTGCTCCGAGCTTGTCAGTATAAATACGGCGTGAATAGAAGGTGCTTGCTAGCAACTGCACTTCCGAAGAGTAGATATGCTTAAAAATGCTAGAGATGTTGACGCGCCCATGCCCCTCTAGAGGCAATTAACGCACACATTGTTGGGAGTGCATCAAGAATTTAACATTATAGTCTCCTAAAGGTGCAATCTAGCAATAATAATTTCGTACAGTGTACTTAAGATAAGATAAGATAAAATAGTCGAGCTACTGTCTCAACAGGAAGGCACTGCGACCATAAAAGATCTATTGTGCCGTAGCTCACTAATCCAGAAGACCGTTCACCCTTCTAATAAGGGGCAGTAAATCTTTAGCAGGAATTAACCTGAATTCTGAAGTGCTGATAGTAGCCTGCCCGAGAAGTGACATCCTAAAACGCGTGATGGCGGGACATTCGCACACAATGTGCTTGGTCGTTTCCACGTCCTCCAGTGTTCAGGTGATATCTGACCAGGTGATGGCCAGATAAGTACCCCACTAGGAGTCTTAGGTGGGTTCTACTCATTTGAGTAGTAGTACCCTTGTGTACTTACTCAGTTAGCTCCTAACAAAACGTATGACAGATTGAAGGGTTATATCCACTGACCTGTCCTTCCTGCTTATCAATACCTAGGCGCGACGTCCTGACAACCGAAAATAATTTGGTCGCAGTTTAGAAGCCCCAGTGGTTACGGCTTGACCCAATCAGTGCTGATATCAGCAACTCTATCAGCTTGATGTGCCTATATTCACAAAATTCAACGTTCAACGACTCCACCTATGTGTAGAACGAATGGAAGAAATCCAGACACTATAGTTGCAAACGTTAGACGATGAGGCATTGGAACATTGTGCTAACGAGATGTAGGTGATACTTCTCTGACCTGCATTTTAGCATCGTCCAACCATAGCGTTGCAGTTGAACATACTACATATGTATGTACTTCGGTCTGGGGAAAGGTGTTCTAGGGGAAGTCATGAAACTTCCTTAACCCCTGCAGTGGGGCATGAGTGTGGCAACATTTCTAACAATGCCTCGTTGACGTTTCGTTAGCATATACATTTTGGATGACGCAGTTGCTAGCATACACCTCCTATCAGTATAGCCATCTGAGGGTTCTAATAGTACCAATAGGAGTATGTAGTTTTTTATTTTATTAACGCTCCGGGAAAATTAACCCCTGAACTCTAGATCCAAGCATTGTAGAGTAGCGGAAAGGGAAATTGACAATAAGTAAAATAATCCTCTATTTGAACCGGATGTGTCTTATGTTTCTTCGAACCCACTTAGACCAACATAATCATGGCCTATACGAGAACACCGAATTGGGACAAAGTCCGCCGATTCTTCCGACTGTGCTTTGCTGTTATCAGTATGAAATACAGATTTTTTTTCATATTTGTTGTATTACATTCCTTACTGATATGTTACACCACATTATCGCATTCAGAAAAAAATCCCGCTTAAAACAGCCACCGAAGCAATACCTTCAATCAATAATCCTATAGCCGCCGGACACTAACATCGAAGTAATTAAAGAACCATCAAGTGCCTAAGTACCGTTGAAATGTACTACACGCTTTTATAATGGCTCCAGTGCAGTCAATCCATTCCACAGATAATCATTCATTTCGCAGTTAATTGCGCGTATTCGATAGCAGCAATTATCGCAATTTTAAATCATTTTTCACGAGTATTTTTTAACCATAAATTTTACTCCGAATACTTTGTAATTGTCATGCGATGCATATCGTACCTCTGGAATTTTTGGCGTCTGTCCACTGCCACCACGCACCACCTACCTCTTGTCCATTCATTTCTTTATGGACAATTTGACCACATAAAATGACAATTGTACGGTCAATGAGTCTCATTCAGGTGTATAGGAGGTTGTTTTCCGCTCTTTTTCCGACTCATTATGCCCGGATTTTGACGACATGTCTGTATCTTGGCAATTTGTTTAAATGTTTTTTAGCAGTTAGGAAGTGTGGTTGTTTTTATCGCAATACTCGTACAGTTGCGTCCAGTAGAGGAAAAAACAGAAGCAGCGGTGGCAGCAACCAACAGCCAGCTGTCGGTGAAAGCTTGTAGACTAGTTCAAATAAATATTTTTAAGATACATTATTTGCATGAGCTAATCTAGATACGAACAAGTGCGCTTTTGAAGAAAATCGCGCTATTTGTTTAACTGTTACGACTCGCCCGGAAGGAAGACTAAAAGGCTTAAGGTGATTCTTTTTTTTATTTTAATTACTTAAAACCTGGCTATGGAAAAACAACAAATGTTTCATTATATCATGTGATTATCTCGAGGCGGTATAGTCGGAAAACGTACATATGTATTTGAAATTTTAATAATTTGCGAGTATTTTTGGGGAAAAGATAAATTTTATTTACTATACAGGTATGTATGTATTGAAGTTTTGCTGGGGTTTCGATTACTCTTCATAATCGTGGGCGCTCTAGCCCGCGTCGTTCCTTTGCCTCTTGAATACAGCTCCTCCAACTATATCGCGATCGCTTCCTCCTCCAGTTCGAAAATCGTAAGTCTGTGCCAGTTGAGTTCTCCCATCCTACACGAGGTCTTCCTTGTGGTTTCCTTGGGCTTTACCCTTTGGAAATCCTTTCGGGATTGGATAATGCATTTAGTTTTCGATTCGTTGACCTTTAATACGACTTCTATAGTTGATGACTCCAGTTGTTGGAACACCTCCTTGGCGCTCTGTAGTGACCTAGCAATGATCATCTGCGTCTCCGCTGATTTTATTAGTAGTGAGCTTCTCGTGTCTCCGTGTTTAGGTTGAAGAGCATGAGTGCGAGCCCATCTCCCTGTTTCGTGCCTGACTCTGTTCGGAAGCTATGTGCCACCTCGTTTTGTATCCGTATTTGACATTCGGTATTCTCCATAGTGGCTCTTCCAAGCAAAAAACCGTACCCCTGGTAACGCGTAGTCCCCAAAATAGCTGTGCTAAATAGCCCATAGGATCTTTAAGGGTTAATTTACCATATGGTTAAAAACAAGACAAAACCTGACTTGTTTATAGCCATATGGTTATAAACCAGGCAAAAAATAGTAAATTTACCGTTTGGCAAACGTTTAAACAACGCTATTATGTCTTTTTTGTCATATAACAAACTCATTTGTCCTGCTAGGGGCGATTTTCATGATTTTAGGTAACCCAGGTACGTACTCAATTAAGTTAAGTTAATTCGTGGGCTACGATTTTCATGATTAAGATAACCTACGTACGCACTCAACGTAGTTAGCTACGTTTGTTTTGCTGGGACAGTTCGCATATAAAGCATTATTATATCGTTACGATCAAAACTATCGTAGGCTTAACGGAAGTCCATTAACAGTTGGAAGACGTCGTATTGGTGTCCTATTCCCAGCAAGTTCTTCTTTTACTGAGAAACCGGTCGATCTACTCCGGGATCGATCGGTTCTGAAACACCTTGGTATTCGCCGAAATTCGATAGTTTTTGTCAATATTTCGTAGGGCGTACACAATAGGGATATTCCTCTGCGTTCTTCGCATTTCATTTCATTTTTAGTGGATTGGACATAATGTGCTCTTCCACCTGCCGGCCGTCAGGCACTTTTCAATTGTGCAGATCTTAACTATTAATTTATGAATTCGAATGGTCACCGCCGTCCCGCTTTTTTTTAGAAACTCTGCGGGAATTTGGTCGATCCCGGGCGCTTTAGTTGATTTTAATTTAATGTAAGGCTGCCTCTACTTCGTCAAATATTGGTATAGTGGGTATGCGGCCACCATCAGAATCTTCTGGGATTAAAAGGTTTTCCGACTGGGATATTGTCGGCTTCAGCAAATTTTGGAAGTATTGAACCCATCTTGCTTTGATCTCAAACGCGTCACTAATAATGTATTCTTGCTCCTTACATAGGGTTAAAGAGAATTTCTGGATACCTCTAACGGACCCAATTTGCGGTCTAAGTGTGCTGTGATCCATCATGGCAGCCCCTGCACCTCACCTAACCTACATAGGGTTCTTTACTGTTTATATCCTTGTCTCATCTGATTCACGGTACTAAATGTTTCTCCTTAGGTTTTTGTCAAGAGATTGCGGGATTTTGTCAATGCAATATTTAAGTTGAGAAATATCGCAGTTTACGAATTGGCGGAAGAGGATACGGCATTTCGTGCTGCCATAGTCGCGGCTCGCAAAGCAGATTTCCCAAGGCACAGCCGATGCCGGTACTGATGCCTCTGCAGTTGCAATTGCTTCTCCCGGCAATATAATTTCCGCACCAGTCTTTGGTCGTTTACTACGACGGGGCTTTTAGAACTACTCCATCAACCGGATTAGATATGATACTTGGCTTACTCCCGTTGAATATAATTGGCGAACAGCTGGCGGCAAACACGGCTCTACGCCTTCGTGAGGCGGGTCAGTGGCGTGCGCTGAGTGTGGGACACTCCACTGTACTTGACAATCTGAATCTCCCAAGGGAGGCGGACTACATTTCTCCCAAATACCAAATTCCAAAGAACTACACTAGTCTCATTCCGTCGAGGAGTCAATGGGTAGGAGACGCGGCCTCCACCACCGAACCCATGGCCATCTATACAGATGCGTCTAAGACCGACGACGGAGTCGGGATAGGCATATACTCGGAGGGACTGGGGATTAAGCTATCACTCGGTCTCCCGGACTTTTGCAGGATCCTACAGGCGGAGGTTTCGGCTATCTCGGAAGCTCTGTCCTGGCTAGGCAGTCACGTCATTACTGTGAAGGACATTACTATTTGTACGGATAGTTAGGCGGCGATTCGCTCATTCGAATCCGTTTTGACGACATCCAAAACTATCGAGAACTGTCGCCTAGCACTCGCAGAGATGGCTAGCTTCTTCAATATTACCCTCTGTTGGATTTCGAGCCACAGTGGCTTTGCGGGTAACTGCAAGGCAGATCAGTTGGCCCGAGAGGGGATAACTGGAGCGGTTGAAGGAAGCCACAAAGACATAAGGGTGCCATTAACCTTGTGCAAATTGGCGATTCAGACGGCTGCTGTAGATAGAGCTAATGCAGGGCCGTCGAGAGGGGGGGGGGGGGGGCGGAAGAGGCGAAACGCCCCGGGCCCGTGTTTTTCTCGGGGGCCCGAAAATTTGAAAAATTGAAAAAAAAAGGAAAAAAAACGTATCTACGCACTGAGCTTTTTTTTTGCTCCTTGCCCTTTTATACCACTCTGACGCTCTGAGCTATCGGTCGCCATACAAAAAAAAAGTACGCTTTGAGCTTTTTTTCTGTTCGTTGAGCTACCGGTTGCCATATATGGGCCCCTAAAAAAGTTGAGTACCGGGCCCGGATTTTCTCTCGACGGCCCTGGGCTAATGTTAGATGGCTCTGGGGCAATACGTGTCAAACGACTAGGATGATTTGGCCGAAAATTGATCCCTACCGTTCTGTCACACTGTCGTTGAACAGGAAACACATTGGCAGGGTGGTAGGAGTTATCACAGGGCACTGCCCAATAGGGGAGCATATTAGGAGACTACATCTTCCTCACCACAACTTCTGTAGGACTCAATGTTGGTCTAAGTGTGCTGTTGCACATCACGGACAGCAGCCCCTGTACCTAACCTAACCTTGGTCGTTTACGTTTGCTTCTGTGGCTGTGCCTTCTAGTCTAGGAGCCAACGAACAAAAAAGCAAAGTCATTTGCAAACAGTTCTAGTAGATATCATCGAATAGTACTTTAGATATAAAAGAAAACGTTTGTCTTCCTATCGGGACGTGTTGCTAACAGGTGGAAAATTTGTCGCTTAAGTGGTAAAAAATCAAGGTAATCCAAGTCATTTAAAAAGGGTTCGTCTTTTGCATGGTAGTAGTTACTGGTCCACTCAAAACGAAAAATTGAAAGGCAGACAATAAGGGTGTTCCTAAAGTGGTGGCAGACAACATCAAAGGTGGTAAAAATTTGACAGAAATAAAGTCATTTTATCATCATCATCATCGTGGCGCGACAGCCCGACGTTGAGCCTTGGACGCCTGGATCGTTGTCCTCCAATTATCTCGGTCACGTGACCGCGTCCTTCAATTTCGGAAGCCCAGTAGCTTCGCGTTGTCCGCATATACTGAGCTCTCCCATTGAGCTTTCGTTCGTCTTCGCAATCTCTCTCCGTCAGCTGGTTCTGCGTTCACTACTCTCATTGGCATGCGATCATCGTCCATTCGTTGTACATGCCCTGTCCATTAGAGTCGTTGTAGTTTGACGATTTTCGAAACTTCCAGCTCATTGTAGTTTTACCTTCGTTGATATGTAGTCCAACTTCTTTTGCAGTGGTATTGAGCGTATGCAGAATTTCTTCTGCGTTGGCCAATCTGCAGAACATGATGTTGATGTCGTCGGCGTGCACTGCTAATTGTGTCACCCTGTTTCAGACCAGTGCGTGTTTCAAATAGATCTGTAAGTCTAGTATGGATCCTGACCTGTGAGACGGACTTAGTTATCGTAATTTTGCCGGTATACCAAATTGCAGCATGATGTTGTACAGTGCTCCACGATCGATACTGTCGTATGCCTGCTTGAAGTCTACAAAAATTTGGTATACGTCTACGTTGTATTCCCAGCACTTCTGAAGTGTCAGATTGACCGTAAAGAGCTAATCGGTTGTGGAGCGACCAGGTCTGAAACCGCTTTGATATTCGCCAATGATTTGTTCTGCGTAGGATTTTATTCCATTTTCTAGAATTTTGGTCAAAATTTTATAGGACATACAGACTAGTGATATGCCCTTGTAATTCTCACACCGCAGTTTATCTCCCTTTTTGTGAATTGGAGAGATGATGCTTCTGCGCCAATCGTCTGGGATCACCTCGTCCTCCCATACTCGCAGGAGTAATTGATGTATGGCATTAACGAGACTGGTTCCACCCAATTTTAGCAGTTCAGCTGGAATCTCGTGAGCGCCTGGCGCTTTATTTCGTTTTAGTGACCGCATCGCGAGATCAATTTCCTCTACTGTCGAAGGTTGTATGGGTGCGCCAAGATCAATAATATCGTCGAGAGCTTCTTTTGTGGGGATGTTAGATGGTAGGCTCAGAAGCTCTTCAAAATAAGAGGCCCATCATTTGTTAATGCCATCGGTGTCGCTGATGATGTTTCCATCCTTGTCTTTACAGAGGGTAGTCCTGGATTGGTAGCCGCCCTTAATTGTATTTACGTTATAAAGATACTGCACTTCATCCAAATTAACCTCGCAGTTCCAATAATTCAAAATGGGAATCGCCTTTGAAGAAATAGAGACGGCAACACTTCAGTAGTGACAACTGCCTATAACGTTTTATTGTATGAGTAACATTCTTGTTAGTGGGTATTACCCCTTTGTGTACGCACTATAGAAACCAATTAAGCAACTACTAGGCACTGCGTTCATTTGTTTGAAGTGCGGTATCTTATGTCTAATCTTTGACTGAGCTACCGGTCGCCCCACTACTTCCACTGGACAACATACTATATAGTACGATATATCCTCAGCCCTTGGTGATTTAAAAATTAAAAATGAATCCTGACACCCGATTTTAAACAATTCCATCAACTTAGACCGGGCTTCATAGGCTCGAAAAGCCAAACGCATCCATGAATGCTATAAAAAGGTAAATTTCTCATTAATTTTTAATTTTCCTCCAAAGCCAGGCGTTTATATTAGGTCCGGGTTTATTTTTAAAAACACTTTATTGGGCGACGTGACTGAAAAGTTCACTGCCGTGTCAAGAGCTGAATAAGGAAACAACGTTAATTGAGGAGGAGTTGATTGGAGGAATTTCTAATTGTTTTATTCTAAAAATATGAAATGACGTTTATTTCAATTGTCAGCACCGTATCTAAAATTTCAGTTTATTTCACAACTAACTGCGTATCCGTAAACGTGAAACACGTGAGTGTCTCTATCTCTAGGTATTCACGGAATTACAGTTGGACAATCTGCCTTGCTACTTTTCTATTTGTGCCCATCTATTTCAACCTTCAATACATTTCAATTCAATTCTATCTTTTCTTCTCATCTATTACAGAATGCGGATTGCAATTGGAATATTTTTGCTAGTCAGTATAGGGACAGTATGGTCAGCAGACATTTTAATGGTCACCATGGGTGGAACGAAATCCCATAAAATTCCATTTTGGGAGTTGGCACGCGGACTTATTTCAAGGTGTGTATACATAACAGCAAATAAATCAAATACGTTAAATATACGAGTGCCAATAGTACGAATACTCTGTGCAATTATTTCGTAAATCATCTATACGTAATAAAGCCTTATTGGATAACACGATAGAGTGACAGCTTGCTACTAGTAAAGTCCACTGTAATTTTGTTTGGGCGGGAGGTATCGCGTCAGTATAGACAGCTGTAAATCACTGTTTTGGATGTTTTGTGTCAGTCAATGTGATTTGCAACGTCAGATTGAAATTGAATCTGGGACAAATATTTATTGATTTGTTGTTTGGGAGTTAGTAGACAAACACTGCAGTGAGTGTAGTATATAATCAGAACTATGTTAGTCTAGCTTTGTTGACAAAAGGGCTTTAGTTTGATTAAAATAGGATTTCATTGATAAATCCAATAGCAATTAGTTTAAAATGATTCGAATGAATAGCGTGGTTTCCAGTACAATTTTTATTCTATTTTTGTATATGTCGTAGGCTTTTAGTGAAATTTATTATTTCGTAAACTGCTGGCCAAACAGTATAATGACTCAATTGCAACGTTTGTCTCTGCATCCAGTCAACCCCTTGTAGGGCATAGGGCATTAACCACGCCGACTTTCCACCTCGTCGTGTTCGCCGCCATCGCCTTCAACTGACTCCACGATTTGCCAAATGACTTACCCTGGACCTCAGCTGATCTTCTCCAGGTGTTTTTAGGTCGTCCAACGCGGTGGCTTGCATCGGTTTCCTGTGGGTTCCAATGGAGGGCCTGTTTAGCAATGTTTTCCGGCCCTTTTCGAAGTGTGTGACCTATCCATTGCCACTTTCGCCTTTTTATGGAGGTGTCTATCCTGTCCTGGCCAGTAATGAACAGGAGCGGCCAGCGTATGTGTTGGATGCGCCGTAGACACTAGTTCACGAAAGTTTGCAATCTAGTTTTTATCGCCCTGGTCACCTTCCAAGTTGAACAGCCATAAAGTAGCACAGATTTTACATTGGTCTCGAAGATCCTAGGTACGTCTGGAGATGTTGTTGTTTTGCCAGAAAGGAGTCAAACTGAAAAAAGCTGCCCGAGCCATACTGATGCGACATGACAGTACATCAGCATCCGCTTCACCATCTGCTGTAACTACGCTTCCGAGGTAGCAAAAATTGTCCACTTTTTCCACCGTCTGGTCCGAAACACAAATTTCGCTCTGTTTTCCTGGATCCAAGCTAAAGTTATTAGTTTTGGCAGCATTGATTTTAAGCCCCGCATTGCCACTTTCGCGGTGCAGGGCATCCGTCATTTGAACTATATGATCCGATATATTTGAAAGAAGACAAATATCGTCAGCGTAATCCAGGTGTTGAAGATATTCAAACAGGTCCCATCTGATACCTTTGCTCTGGTGTTCATGAAGCGCACTGCAGAGTACAACGTTAATGGCAAAAACAATATAGGTGACAAAATGCAGCCTTGTCTCAGTCCGCTATGTACCTCAAAGGGGTCTGAAAGCTTACCCTTGTGTAAGACGTGACATTGGGCTCCGTTATAGCACTCCTTGATGATGGATATGATTTTATCTGGTATATCTCTCCTATGTAAAGCCTTCCAGATGTATTCCCGGTCAACGCTGTCAAACGCTTTATGGCTGTTTAGCTTGGAAGGTGACCAGGGCGATAACAACTGGATTAACTTTCGTGAACTAGTGTCTACAGCGCATCCTACACATACGCTGGGCGAAGGTCATTTCTAACGACGACTTCCTGCTCTTTACTGGCCAGGATGCGGCCGGTCGAATAACGAATACCCGTTGCCGTAAACACGCTGGATGTAAACGACGTCGATTTTTTTTAGCTACGGCTATTGTGTCGTTTTGCTCGCGCACCCATCATCAGTCAATTTTTATAAGTGCAAGAGTTACATTAAATGTTATTTCCTTCAATAATGGATACGTTTAATGTGAGCATAATATTATTTGCCCTAACCCCTAGTTATGCATAACGCGTCAACTATTCCCACGTGGCTTAGTTGACGTTTCGTTAGCATATATTTTTTTTAGGGCGATGTATGTTTTTAGTTTGTTCCTCCTGCCCACCTAGCCGCATACCTGTTATAATTCGGAAAAGTTTGTGGCTTGTTGTTACGACCCACACCCAGAGGAAAGAAAACACAAACATCCATGGTCACGTCTTGGACTGGAATCGAACCCGTAACGGACCGGTAGTATGAGACATCAGACTGACGCTTCAATGCACTGAGCTACCGGCCGCCCCAATTTACGAAAAGTTCACACAACATGTCAATCCGACAGTCAATTAAGAGCATATGGAAGTTGTGCCAGTCGTTAACAGTCGGCGCCTCTGACCTGTATGATGGCTACATACTTTTGAATGTACATATTTCGTCTCAATTGCTTTGATCAGGAAACGACATTGTCGTTTCTTTCCAAATTTAGTAGCAATCAGTGAATGCCAGGGTATATAGGATTTCGGGAAATTGTAAATTTGAATTAAAAAAAAAGTTTATGGGGTTCAAGGATAAATAAATAAAACAATTTTGAAAGACGATTTCGGAATAGAAACGTGCAGATGTTTCCAAAGCATTTCCTTTGATTTGTAAATTCCTTTTTGAAATATTAACTTTGCCGAATTCATCAGCAAACGTATATTTTGGGTATAAAACAGATGTCTAGACAAGAAATCGATTACATGTAGAAATTTCAAAAGGTATTCTCCGATCCAAAAATATCTTAGACTTAAGGAAACTTGCTTGATATTGAGTTCACAAAAGATTTAAAAAAAGTTCCCTATAGCATATTTGTAATAATGAAACTTTTGTTCGCTTTTCTTTTATTTTGTCCATGCTTCACTTCGCAATTAGTAAATCGAATGAAATAATAATAATTTTATTTGTTTCGGCGTTTCGGGTTCGAATCCCGTCCACGACGACATTCGTGGCCATGAATGTGTAGGAGGTGCATGCTGGCAACTGCATTCTCCGAAACCAGTATATGCTAACGAAACGGCTACTGAGCCGCATGGAACAGTTGGCACGCTATGTCCCACAAGGGGTTAGGGCAATTGAGTATACTGGAGCAAAGTGTTTCATTTAACAGTGTTAAAACCTAATTTTGATTTTAGGTTTTAGCACTAGAGAGGGACACATACGTTAGTCCTGAAACATTAGTACACATACTATATGTATCTATATGAGGAATAGTACCCACCTTAGAATGGAAACCCCGTTTTCATGTGGCATACTCGTCCGATCTGGCTAATGTCTGTAGACTGCATTCGCTTTTTGATATACATTCGCCTCATGTACATACAAAAATCCTGCATTACACAGCCACAAATCGCTGACGCCGCCGTGCTCAATCATCATTGCGCAAATTCACTACATTTCACTTTGCAAACGCGGTGCTCAACCATCTTCGCGCCCAGCCAATTGCACATGATCATCACAGAGATGTAACCGCTGTTAAGATCGTCGCCTGCGATCGACGCACAGCCGATTTCAACCGTTATCATTTTCAACGTGCACGAAAAACTCCAAAGACCTCTCGCGACCCAATGCAAGAACCGTGGACAAAGCAATTCCATATGTCAATGATCAAAACCTAATGTCTGCTACAGACAATGGCCCATCGTCATCAGTTGCTATCGTGAATCTGGGCAGATAGCGGTTTGTGGCGATGATGACTACCAGCAATTGGCTCATAATGGCTTTCAAAGCAATTTTCTGCCAGACGTCATCGCCATTCATTGCTATACGCGTAGATTCACGATGGCAATGACTTTGAATTGCCACATAATATCACCGACCAACGGAACGCATTTTATTCAGTACACATACCTACCTACATATATTCATTCATGCATTATATTCATGTCTCATCATCCTATACAATACTATTAATCCGAACCAAATCCATCCATTCATAATAATCAATTATGTACATATATTTATATACATACTTACTGCATCGTGCATCCCGAAAATCATATACGCACGACCCTATAAGTAAACAAAAAGACCTCTCGTGCCCCGTTCCTGCAGCTGCCGATTCTACGCAACGGAGCGACACGTTTTCACAACAGCCAATAGCTGCCAAACCCCTTCAATGCAAGAAGGATGTGTGTCAGTGTGTTACATTCTTGTATTCGTTTTCTGTGTTTTCTGGGAGCAACACATCTCGGCGCAACTGCTCTCGAAACTTCTTCTCTGCGCCAGCATTGAAAGCAACCCAGGTCCATGGATCTTTTGAGTATGCAATAGAGAGCTGCACCCTAATGCGACGTCAGTGAGATGCAACTGCTGCGACGAGTGGTGTCACCTGACGAACTGCTCCGGACTAAACCATCACAGGCACTGGAATTTTACATTTACTGACAGTCAGTGCAGAAATCCATGACCACAAGCAGCGAGCTCGTCAAACACGCTTCACCTTCCTACACCAGTGAGCAGAGCACCCTTACGAGCTTCCAGTCAACCCCAACGACCTCTGCGAATAGACCCAGTAGGATTCGCCAACAAAACAACCTTACGCCTGCACCACCGATCGCCATTTTCGATACGCTCTCACTCGTCCAATTACAATAAATAGCAACCGGCTGCAAGAGGGGGGCAAAAACTCCTCTTCCATAGTCCTCCGCGTGGGCGCCCCCTGGAACGGCAGTGGTCACTGACCATTGCCAACCAACGTCAAGCCGCCAGTGATGGCGGTGCGATGATTTGGTTGAGGTACCCCTGTGGTGTGGGGTGTGAAAAAAATACCACGGCCTTTCCCTTTGAGGGCCTGTCGTTAAAACCGACAATCAAAGGACAGGATGTGTATGCCAGCAACTTGCACTATCCGAAATCTTTATATGCTAACGAAACGTCAACTATGCCTCGGATAAGGACTGACTCAACGGTTACGACTTTTGGCTATCGTACAATGACAAAGATTGGATTCTGGAATGTGCGTACTCTCCTGGACAATGGATCAGAAGGTCCCCAGAACGCACGATTTCTTCAATTAGAGAGTGAATTTCTGAGGTACAAATTAAATATCTTAGGAGTTAGTGAGATAAGATGGTGGAACAGCGGAGAATTCATCTCTCCAACGGGCAGCACTGTAATGTTGTACTCCGGTAAAGCTACCGGTAGTCGTCGTGAGTCAGGTGTGGGGCTCCTTTTAACCAGAGCCGCGCGAAACTGTCTCTTATCCTGGGAACCGGTCTCTGACAGGGTCTTGACCGCCAGGTTCCGGACCAAAATGAGGAACATCTCAATAATACAATGTTATGCCCCTACTGAACCCGACAATGTCTTGGCAAAAGACTGCATCTACGAAGAACTAAACGCCGTTCAGAGCAGAACACCTAAAGGTGACATTATAATGGTCATGGGTGATTTGAATGCGAAAGTTGGCGCTGATAACTATGGGCTCAGACATGTGATGGGGAGACACGGTCTTGGTGATCGTAATGACAACGGTGAAAGATTTGTAGAGTTCTGCAACTTTCACAGTCTCTTCATCGGTGGTACTATGTTTGAGCATAAGGACCACCACAAAATCAGTTGGTCCTCTGTTGATCGGCGCAGAACACAAAATCAGATCGACCATTTTGCCATTAGTAAAAGATTCAAGAGTTGCCTCCTGGACGTGCGAAACAAGAAGGGTGCCGATATTGGGATGGGAAGAGACCATTATCTTATGATCGCTAATGTTCGATTGCGTATTGCAGCCGTGCGCCGCCCCAGCGACGAAAGATCCAGGCCCCGCAAATTCAACACCGCTCGACTAAAAAATCCAGCTGTCTTACAACAATATAATGACCATCTTGCGCAAAAAGCGGCTGAGATAACTAGTCACCCAGATAGTGACATAAACGAAAACTGGGATGCCATAAAAAATGCGTACATTGATAGCGCAAATACCATCCTTGGCCCAAACCCGGATTGCCGGAATAAGCCCTGGATGTCCGACGCTTCATGGCAGCGAATTGTTGAAAGAAAGGAGCTGAAAGTTCGTTTGGCTGCAGCTTCAGACGACAATCGAAGCAGCATCGAACTCCTTTACCGTCAGAAAGCTCGAGAAGTTCAGCGTAGTGTGCGACGCGATAAAAGAGTTTATGCCAATTCTCTTTTAGCGTCAGCAGAAGAAGCCGCTAGAAGTAACAACTTAAACGCCGTATACGGTGTCATCAAGGAGTTTACAGGTGGTCGTAACTCCTGCCAACATCCGGTGAAAGATAGTGATGGAAAGCTACTTATCATGGAAGAAGATCAAATGAGGCGATGGAAAGAACACTTCGCCGCGGTCTTGAACCGTGTAACCTCTGGTGAAGTTCCTCCTCATATAGATAATTTAGCTAACCATCAAAATGTGCGTATACGGTCCACTGCCCCGACTAAAGAGGAAATAGTCACTGCAATTATTGCACTAAAACGAGGAAAGGCCGCCGGACTTGACGGCATCCCTGCCGAACTTTATCAAGCAGCGCCAAGCGTAACTGCCGATTTGCTGCACCCACTTGTTGATAAAGCGTGGAATACAGAGACCTTTCCCACTGAGTGGAAGGAAGGTTTGATCATCAAACTTCCAAAGAAGGGTAGCCTCACAGACTGTAATAATTGGAGAGGCATTTGTGTGCTTCCTGCCGTTGCCAAGATAATAGCTAAAATCGTCCTGGAGAGACTAAAGGCCCACTTAGAAAGCACAATTGATGAAGAGCAGGCTGGCTTTCGATCCGGATTCTCCTGTGTCGATCACATTAACACCTTGCGAATCATCATCGAGCAATGCGCTGAATACGATTCTCCGCTTCACTTGCTTTTCATCGATTTCGAAAAGGCTTTCGATAGTGTGAACCGGGATTCTATATGGGCGGCCTTGCGCAGGAGAGGCATCCCTGAGAAGCTTGTGGCTATTATTAAGGCAACCTATGACGGCGCGAAATGCCGCGTTCTGCATAAAGGTAAGGTGTCGGGGGACTTTGAGATTCGCAGTAGAGTTCGGCAGGGGTGCATCCTCTCACCGATCCTATTCCTCATTGTGATCGGCGATGTGTTGCATGCAGCCCTATCCGGACTCGACAGAGGAATTCAATGGACTTTGACATCTTATCTACAACATCTTGACTACGCTGACGACATCTGCCTACTCTCCCACAAAATCATGGATCTGTCCGCAATGGCGTTAGATCTCGAGAGGGAGGCAAGCAAGGTTGGGCTAAAGATTAATACCAACAAGACCAAGGTTCTTAGCCCGCCGTTGCGAAAAAGAAATCCGACACCTATTGCCATCAATATTAATGGGCAGCCTGTGGAGAAGGTGGACAACTTCGTCTACCTGGGTAGCATTGTTGCCGAAAATGGTGGTACGGAGCAGGACATCGCTCGTCGTATCAACCAGGCTAAACGCGCATACGGCATGCTGTCCAAAATCTGGCAGAGCAGTTATCTCAGCATCAAGACCAAGCTGGGCCTGTTTCGCTCCCTGGTACTATCAGTGCTTTTGTATGGGAGCAGTACATGGAAAGTTTCCGTAGGAGTTACCAGAAAGCTGCAAGTTTTCGTCAACTCATGTCTTCGTCGAATTTTAAGAATTTTCTGGCCCGAAACAATATCAAATGAAGAGCTAAGTCGGCGTACGGGTCAGATGCCAATCGACGAATTGATACGCAGGCGAAAATGGCAGTGGATAGGTCACACATTGCGGAAGAGTGATAACTGCATTGCTATGCATGCCATGAAATGGAACCCCATTTCCAACCAAGGCCGACCAAGAGGGGGTCCTCGAATCACATGGCGTCGATCTGTGGCAAAGGAGTGTCAGGTACTGGGTAAGTCTTTTGGGGAGTTGCGCCCCATTGCCCAGAACAGAGTACGATGGCGCGCAGGAGTAGTTGACGCGCTATGCCCCGCTAGGGGTTAAGGCAAAGTAGTAACCGGCTGCAAAATAAAATTGCCGAACTCGCCTCATTCATGGACAGACACCGCATTCAAGTTGGAGCCATCCAGGAAACGAAACGAAATTCATATTCGTCCCTCAACGCTCATGGAGATTACGTCATTATCAGGAAAGACAGGTTGACCAACGCTGGAAGAGGGCTTGCCTTCATCATTCACCATTCCGTACAATACCGGAAAATGGCTGTAACCAATTGTATGTATATATTTCGGGAGGGACTACTAGGTAGCTTTTGTACTGAAGAAGGGGGTAAGTCGCTCCCGAAAGATATACATACCATATAAATAAAATTTGTAGTTTCGGAAAGTTGCGTTTTCTTTGATTTAACAACAACCTCTCGTGCCCAATGTGGAAACCGCGCATAAAGCAATGTATGTTAAACGGCAACAACGATATCCGAACCGAGGAAGACGACCAACAATAACAGCATATATGTGGAAAATTACGATCTAATATTTTCTCCTCCCTCACTGTTCGTCTTTCTTCAAATTAAAGGAAAATGCCAAAAATGGAAGGTACTCAACATTACCTTCCTCACGACACCCCACTTGCCTATACCAGTGGATAAAAAAAAATTGACCTTAATTTCGCCTCTATGTGGACCCCTTCTTAACTTGGTCAATTACAATACAACACATCGCTTTCTCCAGCGAATTATAGCATTTCTACACATTCTCACCGAATTTGATGTGTGTAGCTTCAGCCGTTCGTGAGATATTCTATGGACAGACGGACAGACAGACATTTGACCGATTTTGTAAGATTTAAGACACAAAGCCCTAAAAAGGAAATTGTATGAATAATTATTGTTAGAACCACCGCCCCAACCAATCTTTACCCTTCCAAAATTGGTTTAATTAATAACTGCAATTCGCACTACAAAAAACAGCAGGTAAGTAGTACTCGAAAATCCCAATAATGGAATATACTCGACGCTACCTTTCTTACGATACCCCACTTGCCTATACCAACCGAAAATTTTTTTTACCTTCCTTTCCCCTCTATGGGGACCCCCTCTTAAAGTTGATGTATTACGACGCATCGCTTTCTCCAGAGAATTATAATACTTCTACATATTTCCACCAAATTTCATGCATGTAGCTTCAGCGGTTCGCGAGATACTTCATGGACAGACAGACAGACGGACGTTTGACCGATTTCATGAGGGTTTGGTTTTACTACAAAACCCTAAAAACAATTCCTCGGGAAATTTTTGATTGGAAAACCTCAGATTCAGCGACCAAGGGAGCATTAAGGTACCGAAATTCGAAACTCCACGAAAACTTTCCTTTATTTGCCCTTTTTGAGCACGTAATGCTTAGACTATAAACGAGGGATTTAAAACAAATAAGCTAAATAGCCCTTTTCCCGCAGTATAACAAAAGAGGAATTATTAGTAACTTTTTTTCTTCTGATTTCTATTCCAGGGGTCACAATGTAACATTTCTCAACGGATTTCCCGCAGACTTCTCACTCAATGGCCTACACGAAATTTCACCCGCACGTCTAGTTGAATATATTCAGAACTATACCAATTGGGACCTGTTAGGACGAAGAATGTCGGGTGAAATGGCTATTTCCGTTTGGGACACTATGCGATATCCACTAGAGGTAAGTATCCCGACATCCTTTTCAAATTTTGTAATTAATTGGAAGCTATTTGGCACACTCTGGAAATAGTTAAAAGTCCACTAGTTATGAAAGCAACTAGAACGGTCCATATTCATTGAATGACCAGTCAGTCTCTGAACCAATGATCACCTTGAGCTCAAAATTTCATATGCACTCGTACAACATACAATATCCATGTTTCTACATTTTGTATCTTGAACTCGTATCCATTATCCATTAGTTACATTTTAATTGTTGCATGCACTCGAATTGACTATATTCTCGGTCTTGGATCGGCAGCCATTGCCGGTATATAACTGGTCATAATAGATACTCAGTGGAGCGTTATTTTATAATCTGAATATCTGAGCCAGTGCATTAACTTCAGCACTATAGTATGGTCGAATCATTACACTTGAAATGTTCCTGCTCTTATCTACCACAGTTATCTGTCTACTTTTGAATCGTTGCAGTCATGCCAAGCCATGTACGAGGATCCGGAAACCAAAGCCTTGCTCTATCGAACTTTCGACCTCGCCATACTCGATGGAGCCTATCCCGAATGTGCACTCGGTCTAGTGCACAAATTCAAGACGCCCTTCATGTACATCAACACTGTCGGATTTTATGTTGGAAGTATGTCGACAGCAGGTAATCCTGCTCCATTTTCCGTAACCCCGGCCTTTTTCAGTTCATTCACGGATGCGATGAACTTGTTTCAAAGGGCCATCAATACCGGACTCTATGTTGTGGCGAATATAATGCATGTCGTAAGTAGCACTCCTTATCCCAAGTTTGCTGGACTCAATCAAATGTAATCATCCTTCTCGGTTCGAATCTATTTCAGGCTGTCATTTATAGCATGCATAGAATCCTGCGTCGTCACATAAGTGACGACATCCCCGACATATATGAAATGTCCAAAAATGTTAGCTTCATTCTTCAGAATGGTCACGCCACCGTCAGCTATCCTCGTCCTCTACTCCCAAATATTGCTGAGATTGCCTGCATTCACTGCAAAGCAGCCGGACCGCTACCACAGGAGCTCGAGAATTTCATTAATGAAGCCGGTGAGACAGGATTCATTTACGTATCGATGGGATCGTCGGTTAAGGCAGCCAATATGCCTGAGCATCTTCGACGGCTTTTGGTTCAAACTTTCGCCCGGCTACCGTATCGTGTCCTGTGGAAGTGGGAGGGCAGTATTGCCGGAATGCATGATTTAACACCAAACGTCATGTTAAGTCGATGGCTACCACAACAAGACATCTTGGGCCATCGTAAGTTACGGGCGTTTGTAACACATGGCGGACTTTTGAGTATGTACGAGACAGTATTTCATGGTGCACCGGTCGTAACTATGCCAGTGTTCTGCGATCATGATTCGAATGCCGCCAAAGCTGAAGTGGATGGATATGCGATTAAGTTGCAGTTGGAAACGCTGTCGTCAGATAAGTTATATAAGGCAATTATGAAAGTTATTCATGATCCAAGATACAGACTGGCGGCAAAGTAAGCTTCGAGAACGAAGGGTTTATTATTGTTGCTCATATTTATGTGTGATGTATGTTTTGCAGGAAACGACAAAGACTCTTACTGGACCAAAGATCATCACCGCTGGAGACAGCAATCTATTGGACGGAATACGTGCTAAGACATAATGGTGCCTATCACCTTCAGACACCCGGAAGGAATCTTAGGTGAGGAGTTAATAAATTAATTATTAGTTTTCAGATAATTCACAATTTTCCTAATTTTCAGCTGGTTCCAATACTATCTCATCGACGTCTTTCTACTATACGTCGGTATTGTGATGGTCCTTGGCTACTTCTTTCGCAAGCTGATTCGACACGAATTCATAGTTACGCTCCGGAAAAAGGAGAAAATCAATTAGGGGAAATACCAAAGTGAAAAACGCTTGTTACGATTAGTTATAACAAATTATTATGTCATAGTCACGCAGTTGCAATTGAGAGCAAATGTTAATTTAAATTTAATTGGATGGCATTGTGGTTACCTTTTCACCTGGACGAGTACGTCCAGATGTTTATGTAAATATCGATTTTTTTTTGTTTGGTTTCTCTATTGTTAAGTTAATTTAATTGCACTAGTTAGCATAAACTAAGGACTCGTCATGTTTTATTAAAATTGTAGATATTGATATTATTTGTACCTTACACAATTGAGGGAATGACAAGGAAATTTAATAAATATTTTTAACCAATTATGGATAAAGTATAAAAAGAAAGATAGAAATGTATTTGGGGATAAAATGTTGCCGAACCAAATTTTGGGTGTTGTTCTCCTGAAATTTTCTTTATTTCAATTGGGAAGCACATTTTCTATTTTCTTGGATTAAAAAAGAAGAATCTTTAATTTGATTTGTGATCCTGATACATTTCCAACCCAAATGTTTGTTATCTAAGTACCAGATACATAATTTAAGTTTACATTATATTTTTATGTACAGATTTTTGTTGATTGATGTTGTAGTTTTTATGTATAGTTTGTTTATGATTTTGTCGTAGTTCACGAATTTCGAATGATTTGTGACGTTCAATAAAATAAGTTTCTTCACTATTCTCTTTTGTTGGATATTTAAATTAGCTCGCAATTGCTTATGCCACTCTCTCACAAAGCGACTTTTGTTGAAAGACAAAGATTTGGCAAAAAATCGGATGGAGTATAAAACGGTTTTGATCAGACTTTTCAACAAAAGTCGTTCAACATTTTCAAAACTACTGCACGTATTTGACATACGAAACATACGAGGTTTTCTCACGATAGATTTGCACATACTCGTACATACTAAAGTTGAAAGTCCCGATCGCTTCGGTGGAATTTTATTATTGTCATTGTGTATTGCCACGTCATTCGCATAAAGTCATAGCTTAATCATTAAGAGCTTTTATTACAGTAAATAAAGGCACAAAAATCTCGTTTACATGCTAAAAAAGGAAACTTAATCGCTGAGGGATTTTTTGGGAGAATCTCTTTAGTCTAAAACCGAGATTTTGTATTCGAGAGGTGGGGGGAGTTACGGCCCCCTGCCAATATAAGGGTCAATTCACTAGTCATTATTTTTGTTGCTATCGCCCGTACAGTCAAGTCCTGCAGATCAAATTTGTTGGAAATTAAATTATTTATCCAATGATAATTAATTAGTCCAATCTGGCTTGCCTCCCTCTCGAGATCTAACGCCATTGCGGACAGATCCATGATTTTGTGGGAGAGTATATGTCATCAGCCTAGTCAAGATGTTGTAGATAAGATGTCAAAGTCCATTGAATTCCTCTGTCGAGTCCGGATAGAGCTGCATGCAACACGTCGCCGATCACTATGAGAAATAGGATCGGTGAGAGGGTGCAGTCCTGCCGAACTCCACTGCGAATCTCAAAGTCTTCGACACCTTACCTTTATGCAGAACGCGACAGTTCGCGCCGTCATTGGTTGCCTTAATAATAGCCACAAGCTTCTGAGGGATGCCTTTCCTGCGCAAGTCCGCCCATATAGAATTCCGGTTCAGACTATCGAAAGCCTTCTAGAAGTCGATGAAAAGCAAGTGAAGTGGAGAATCGTACTCAGCGCATTGTTAATGTGATCGACACAGCAGAATCCGAGCGAAAGCCAGTCTGCTCTTCATCAATTATGCTTTCTAAGTGGAAGTGAGCCTTTAGTCTTTCCAGGACGATTTTAGCTATAATTTTTTCAACGGCAGGAAGCACACAAATGCCTCTCCAATTATTAGAGTCTGTGAGGCTAGCCTACTTCAGAAGTTTGGTGATGAAACCTTCCTTCCACTCATTGGGAAAGGTTTCTGTATTCCACGATTTATCAACAAGTGGGTGCAGCAAATCGGCAGTTACGCTTGGCGCTGCTTGATAAAGTTCGGCAGGGATACCGTCGAGTCCGTTGGCCTTTCCTCGTTTTGGTGCAATAATTGCAGTGACTATTTCCTCTTTAGTCGAGACAGTGGACCGTATACGCACATTTTGATGGTTAGCCAAATTATCTATATGAGAGGGAACTTCACCTGAGGTTACACGCTTCAAGACAGCACCGGCGGGGAAGTGTTCTCTTTCCACCGCCACATTTGATCTTCATCCAAGATATGTAGTATGAGTTACGACCACCTGTAAACTCCTTGATGGCATTGTTTGCGGCGTTTAAGTTGTTACTTCTTGCCGCTTCTCCTGCTGTGGCTAAAAGAGAATTCGCATAAACTCTTTTATCGCGTCGCACACTATAGGTACACTGAAAGGGGCTCGATGCTGTTTCGACTGTCGTCTGATGCTGCAGCCAAACAAACCTTCAGTTCTTTTCTTTCGACAATCCGCTGCCATGAAGCGTCGGACATCCAGGGCTTATTCCGGCAATTCGGGTTTGTGTCAAGGATGGCGCCTTCAGTGTACGCATTTTTTATGGCATCCCAGTTTCCATTTTGGTCACTATCTGAGTGACTGGTTATCTCAGCTGCTTTTTACGCAAGATGGTAATTCTATTGTTTTAAGACAGCTGGATTGTTTATTCGAGCGGTGTTGAATTTGCGGCCGATATTACAACTTATTATACTCGTACATAACAATTTTCAATTTTGTTCTTTCCGTGTTAAATGTCCCGGTGCACTAAGTCCGCGCTCGACTTGGTCCGATTACAAAGATTGTAACACAAGTGATCTGGGTCGATACGAAGGGCAGTTCTCGGAGTGGCGTTGAGTGGATTGGTACATAGTGATATTATATTATTCAAATTTCTCATCCTATGAAAAAAAAACAAACATTTTACTCGTGGCAAAAGTTGAATCCGCCCACAGGTTAGGTTAGGTTAAAAGGGTTGCTTAAAAGCACACTTAGACCGCTACTGGGTCCGTTGTGATACCCCTGGACTCAGCAACTGAGACCAAACTCACTCGTTAAACCAGCCTGAGCTCACAATAAAGCTATGTAGCCGACCAACATATACCTTTTTCAGGTCATCCAGATCGGTGAAGAAGTAGGAACCAAGGTGGTCTTTCCTAAAACTCGCCAGGGCCGGACAGGAACACAGAAAATGAGACGTACTTTCCTCCTCTTCCTCGTCCCCACAGCTCCTGCAAAAATCATTATATGGAAGACGAAGTCTCCTGGCGTGCTCCCCAATTAGGCAGTGTCCAGTTAGCACTCCTACGACAGTTCTTAGATTATCTCTGTTTAGCATTAGCAATCCAGAAAAACGTTTGGGATCCAGCATCTGTCTAGCCAAATAACCTGTACTGCCACTGGTCCATCTGATGCAGGCCCTATCATACGCCGAATCTTTAATGGCCAGTTTACAAGCAGCTAACGGCATCCTGGTGCAACGTAACGGCCCGCTGATCCCATTGATCGTACCTGCTCGAGCCAGTTCGTCAGCCTTGCAGTTACCAACATAACCACTATGCCCTGGCACCCAGCACAGAGAGATATTACAGAGCCTTCCCATCTCTATTAGGGAGTTGCGACAATCCAGTACTGTCTTCGAATTTACCAAGACAGAGCTAAGCGATTTAATCGCCGGTTGGCTATCCGTGTAGATTACAATGTCCCTACCAGATATATCGTATTGCGACAACCAGGCTAGAGCTTCAGATATTGCTGTAACTTCCGCCTGAAAAACACTACTAAAGTTTGGGAGTCGGAACGACAAGCTAATATCCAACTCTTCCGGGTATACGCCAGCCCCCACTCCTTCGTCAGTCTTAGAAAGAACCATCAGTGAAAATCGTAATGGCATCTGATTCCTGAAAAGCGATTACAGGCCAATCATTCCTAGAGATAATCAGGCCTGTAAAGCCCATTTCGAACAAGTATTTCGGGGGGGGTATAGTCCGTCTCCTCGGGAATATCAAGGTTGATCAATATAGCCGAGTGACCTGTGGTTGACGCCGCCCAAAAACCGGTTTCACGGAGGCGAACAGCCGTGATCGCCGCCATCTGGTCTACAAAAATGTCCAAGGGAAGCAGATTCAACAGAGCGCTCAAGGCAGCGTTTGGTGTAGTCCTTAGAGCCCCCGTGATGGCAATGCATGCCAATCTTTGGACCTTCTCCAGCAGGGTTCTATAGGATACAACCCTAAGCGCCGTCTACCAGACGACAACCCATGTAGCAGAATAGGGCGCACAACCGATAAATGAAGCCAGTACACTACCCTCGGTTGTAAGCCCCATTTCTTACCTATGGCCTTCTTGCACGAGTATAGTGCAACAGCAGCCTTTTTAACCCGTTGCTGAATGTTCAACTTCCAGCAAAGTTTCCTATCCAGTATGAGACCAAGGAACTTGGCTTTATCAGTGAGCACAAGTCTTGTGCCCTCCATCAAAGGTGATTCGAATGAAGGTAGGCTGTGTCTCCTAGTAAAGAGAACAAGTTCCGTTTTAAGCGGATTTACTTTAACCCCAACCTTACTAGCCCAGTTCGTCAGGATAGAGAGGGCGTTCTGCATTACACCACTAAGGACACAGGGAAACTTTCCCGAGATGGCAATAGCAATGTCGTCCGCATAAGCAGTGACCTTGCATCCCAGCCCTTCCAGTTCTAAAAGGAGTCCGTTGACCACCAAATTCCAAAGAAGGGGGGAGAGAACACCACCCTGGGGAGTACCCCTGTTCACATGTCTGCGTACAGATGATGTGCCGAGACTAGTGGAGATAACGCGAGATGTAACCATCATGTGTATTAGTCTACACAGCGAGTCATCTCCACGAAGACTTGAGAGGGCATCCAAGATAGCTGCAGGTTTCACATTATTGAAGGCATCCTCGATATCAAGGAAGGCCACCATCGTGTACTCCTTGCAGGCAAGAGACTTTTCGATTTGACCCACCAGAGAGTGTAAGGCAGTATCCACGGATCTACCCTTCCAGTAGGCGTGCTGGGAGGCAGATAGAAGATCCGCTGGGATAGTGCTCCGCAGGTGTATGTCAATCAGACGCTCTAAAACTTTCAGCAGAGTCGACGATAGGCTGATGGGTCTAAGGTCTTTCGGACTCGTGTGAGAGCTTTTACCCGCTTTCGGTATGAATATCACTTTAACCTCCCGCCATATCCGAGGAATATGAATTAATTTAAGGCAGGCCTTGAAAATAGATTCAATCCTGGGGTATACCACGTCTATCATATGTTGTACATCCGCTGGAATTATACCATCCGGACCAGCAGACTTTAAGGAGTCAAAGCTAGCTATGGCCCATTCGATTTTTTCTTTCGAAAGAAGTGACGCAGAATCGCATGGCGCCACATTAATTGTAGAAGTAATTTCCAGTGAGATAACAGCAGAGCTATCCGGAAAATGAGTGTCTAGAAGGATTTCCATCGTCTCTTGACTCGAGGTTGTCCACGTACCGTCATCCTTTACCAAATAACTTGGCATAGTTGGATTTGTAGACAGAATTTTCCGTAGTCTAGAGGCATCGCTGGACCTATTGATGCTTTCGCTAAATAGTCTCCACGAACTACGCTTGGCCCTTCTCAGTTCCTTTTTATAAAGGCCGAGTTGACCCTTATATATTACCCAATCTGAGTTTTGTTTTGAAAATTTAGCCCTGTTAAAGCATCTTCTACACGTGGCCCTAAGCTCACTAAGCTGAGTACTCCACCACGCTGGCTTAGTCTTACCCCTTTGCTTATATATTGTACTAGCAGGACATGATCTTTCAGCAGATTTCATGAAAGCCCCCGTCAGGGTCTCTACCATTGCATCTAACTCCTGCGTGTTGCTCGGCTGACACGTTATCGGAGGTAATGTATTCAATCCGCCCACGCTCGGATTAGAAATCAACTCCCTGCTCATCGAGCTACCAGAACCCTCGTTAAGTGTTTCGGTGTAAAAAAGTCTTCAGCTACTTAGCAACTTAGCTTAGCTATGGTTAGCAAGGTATCTTCTACTGAATATTGGTATGATTTGATGGAAACTGACTTATTTATTTGGGATTATGGTGCAAACAAAATGTTCAAAAATAAGCCCCAAACCATTCTACAGGTGAAAGGCATTGTTTCAGAGCAATAGAACCAGTGAAAGGAAATATTCTTCAAGTGCTCCTTTTTTGCAAATTGGAACTGATATTATTTAAGCAAGGGATAGTATTTTCAATTATACATCAAAAATTGCAGTTAAAAATATTTGAAATCGTCAGCAAATAATAGGATATTCAGTATATGCGACCATAGTCTTTCAGCTCCGGGCCTGGATTTTCTCTCGACGGCTGTGTGTGAGTAATTTAAAATTCATAAATTCAGTCAGCGTTCAATTAAAAGTAGGCAGACCAAGAATAAAATAGAACGAAATTCTGATTTGTTTTACGTTTCAGTGGCTTATTTTTTATTTTATTTTATGCATTTGTATTTAATATCTATTACGGTGCAACTGTTATCATTTAGAATATTAGAAACTAGATACTACAATTTTAAAATTTTTCTGCAACTTGCTTCACAGGATGCTGATTAGGTGATCCGCTTTTCTCTGAACTATTCTCAGTACTTTTCTCTGGACTATTCTCAGTACTTTTCGCTGACGTATTCACTTGAGTTATGGACACGGTATGAGATCGTTGCATGTTGAAATATCCACACGTCAAAGCTAAAATCAAGCCAATCGTGGTAAAGAACCATTTAATCACAAAATTTATTCTCAATCCCCTAATAGGAAAAAATACAAAAATCGTTATATTAAAAATCTAAATCTGACAATTTTTTTCGAAAATTCTACTTACAGGACTAGCGTATTTTTCAGAATATTCGTGAAGGTCTTATTTAAAGCTACTCCTTCTTCGACCCAGAACAATGGCATAATTAACTGTGGTAAATTCTTCATGGGCTCTACAGCACTGACAGGTTCCATGTTCAGGTTGAATTGGAGACGTTTAACGGCACTTAGTGGTGATCCCGAGAGCTGGGAATTAATATAGAACATAATGGAGATATGGAGTGGATTTTATTAACTAATCGTACCTGATGAAATTCAATAAAGATCTCATGATCGCGCTCATTGGGATGCAATCCAACAACGTTTTGTAGCAAACTCTCATCTCCCAAATAGAAATGCGGCAACGAGGCAATCAATGGTGCATTGACGCAGGGATACAAGTCGATAGTGCCTTTCGGAGGGCAACCTTTTGGCGGATCAACGCAGTAACAATGCAATTTCTCGTCACCCTGTAAAGCAAAATAAAAATTATAATAAAGACCCGATAATAATAAGTTTCATTCATATTCGGTGCTTTCTTCGACTTTAAATAAAAGGAAAATTGTTGATTTTTTCTTAGATGGGATATATACTTTTTTTTCAGTTGTGTGTCTAAAAATCTGAAATTTGGAACTTTAGAAAATATGAAATCCGAACTAGTCTTTCTGAACTCGAGGTCTATGTATAGTATAAACATCCCACCGCGTTATGAAACGACGCCAAATTGAAAATACGGTGTTCTCACTATTTTCATTTGTATGTAAAATTCATTCATTATAGGCCTTATTATATTTGCACAACTTCCTCCAAAAGGGAAGGATTGGCGTCTATCGTTGGTTCGGAGCCTGCCTGGAACGGCTTTTTTCTCCGTGTTCGTTTTATTTTAAACATTTATGAAGTAGTATTAAAATGTATTTTCGGTTATGACACGTAACTATCGTTTAGTGGCAAGGATTGGTTTCTGGAATATCCGTATTCTAGGTAATATGGCCAGAAAGAAAAGATCCATGCATTGGCAATGCTCCCGATGGGCTGTTTATATTATATAATGTGAAGGACACGCACTAAAGTTATAGAATTTACATGAACATATGTATACATACAAATGGCCACCGCATACATTATGATTTGCCCGATGGGCGATGGTTGGCTGAGATCAATATGGGAAAATGAATATACAAAAACTCAAAATTGACCTCAGCGAGTAACAATTTTAATTTTACTTAGCTATAATCAAAATCGCATTTATCGTTTTCATTTATGCAAAAGCCACAAAATTGTCTTTGTTTATTAGCCCTGGTCGTCTACAGCAATGGAACGCGTCCGCTTCCAGGATTTAATCAGCGAATTGCACTCTTTTACCACATGTCGGCACCATGAGATTTAAGGACGCCCCATTGGTCGGCCGTCATGGGGAATCGAGTCCCATTTCATGGCATATCCAGCATTGCCATTATCACTCTTCTACCATGCGTAACCTATCCACTACCATTTTCGGATTCGTATCAATGACCAGCTCTTCATCTGATATTATTTCCGGGTAGAAAATTCTTAAATTTCGACGAACTCATGAGTTGACGAAAACTTGTAGTTTACTGGTAACTTAACTTTAACGGAAGCTTTCCATGTGCTGCTCCCATACAGTAGCACAAACAGTACCAAGGTGCGAAACAACCCCCTATCATTATCGTGGCATAACCGCCCGACCGCGGGGCCTGCCCGCCTGGACCATCGTCATCCAATTTTCACGGTCAAGTGACCACGTCCTCCAATTTTTGACTCCCAGTAGTTGTTTGGTGTTCTTGTCTACTGAGTCTTTCCAACGAGCTCTCGGTCTTCCTCGCAGTCTTGCTCCATCGACGCGTCGTCCATTGAATATTTTCTTTCGGGCGACCACAGAGTGAAAGCTGATGCCGAGCTGGATGCTGGCGTTTCGATTGTGAACACTCAGCGAGAAGAAACGTTCACGTGAAACGTGCTCATGGAGCTTTCCCTGTCCATGATATTGCTAAAGCTTAAGATCACATTTGTAATTTTCTATATAAAATCCATTCATAACACACGGAAAAATGAAACGAATACACCGGACAATTACGAATGTGATCTTAGGCTTTAGAAATAGCATGGGCAGGAAAAGCTCCATGAGCACGTTTCACGTGAACGTTTCTCTTCGCATAGTGTTCACAATCAAAACGCCAACATCCTGCTCGACTTTCAATCTGTGGTCGCGCTAGGCATGCGTTCATCGTCCAGTCGTTGTCCTGCCTATTGTAGTCTTTGTAGTTTGAAGATTCTCGAAACTTCCAGCTCATCGTACAGATCGTACAGCTCATGTTTGCACAAGATGCGCCATCCATTTCGATCGAAAACTGCTATGAAAATTCGCCAAAGGACCTTACGTTCAAATGTGCTTATCATGTTTTCAGAAACTTGAGTAAGGGTCCACGTTTCGCAGCCATGGTATAGTACAGGTCGTATGATGGCTTTGTATATGCGGAGCTTAGAATTTCTGTGCACATGCTTCGATTTCGTTTTTGGGAGCACCGTGAAGAAAGTCTCATTTGCTAGCTGTATCCGTCGCTTCAATTCATCAGTTTCACTATCGTCCTTCGACAGATTACTACTGAGGTATATGAGTCATAATGTAAATATAAAAATATACTTAAAAAAATATCCAAGGAGAAATTTTGAGAAAGGCATGCGAGCTAAGGTCACATCTTAAATAGTTTCGGTATTCTAGTTTTGGAGTTTTGACAATATTTTGGAGGAAATTTTACGTTTGGGGGCTTTAGTTTTGAGGATTTTTTGTTAAAGGATCTTACTTTTGGGGATTAATTTTTGATGATTTGTCAGTGGGAATTTTTGATTTGGGTAGTTTTGGGGATTTTAGTTTTAGGGAATTTGGGGGGATTCTAGTATTAGGGATTCTGGTTTGACGATTTGCGCTGAGGGATTTTTGGTTTTGGGACTAGTTTTGGGAATTTCTGTTTTGAAGATTTTGGGAGTAAAGACTAATCCTTGAAGATTTTTTTATTAGAGGATTTTCCTTTTGGAAATTTTGTTTAAGAGCCTTTGCATCAGCGTTTTGGTACCTATTGGTCTCACATCCAACCCTTTAAAAGCACCCTTACAAAAAATTTAGAAAAAGAAGGTAGTTTGCAATTCGTCCGGTTGCGAGAGCGGTTCCAATATCAACCAACAAACCATTTTCTAATGAGAATAATACTTTTTTCTCTGAACTTGCAGCTGCACGCTCTAAACAGTGTCCTCCTCCATTATTAAAGCGTACATGGTTAGCCATGCATTAGTCGTATGACATGATATGTAGTACATACGAAGAAGATTGCTTGATCCATACACGCCCCTCGTTGTTTATTCCTTCTCAATTTTAACCGTCTACAATGAATGCGGCCAATGCATAATTGGATAATAAGTACCTTTACAACATATCCATTCATTTACCGCAACTCGTGAAATATTAACCTTTAACCATTTCATTCCGTCGTGTACATTGTGTGTACTATTAATATTACAAGAAGCAATATGTCTTTCCATTATTTTGTAAAGAATTGACGCTTTGCAATTTTATTAGGGGAGGCGACGACCCGGCTTAAATCTTTTATCACGAATAATTGAAACCACATTTTAAAGATACGAAATATTTACCCGTATATCGCCAAAGTTCATTGTATAGCGCTTCGTTGGAATTCCAGCATATTTGCTTTTGCGTTGATACTCTCCTCCCAAAGACCGGCACAAATCCGGTGAATATGCCCAAAGTCCTTGCTCTTTGGGCATGAACGGTGGAAAGATGGTAGAATCTGTTCCTACGTATTGATTGCATTCGTCGCTGCTCCATATGTCCATTTCCGGCTCGTCGGCAAAACGGATGACTCGTCCTAAGTCCGAAATATTGCGAGTTCCACGAAGGACAGTGAATTTTCCGGCATCGCTTCCATTCACCTGATGGATGGAATGAAAAACTGGCTTAAGTTTGTTTTACTATTATTGCGAATGAACGATGAAGATGGAAAAGACTTATTCAATATGAATCAGAGCGTATAAACTTCTAGTAATACAACACAGCTGTCATCGATAAACCGTAAGATAAGTATGTAACATTTCCTCATACTTTTTCCCGTCGAATTTTAGTTTGTTCTTCATTTTACGGCTCAGTCTTATAGATTTTTAACAATTGGATATACCACATACACGAAAATACACACATACATCATACATATATTAATTGCTTCGGTTACGTTAGGTAAGAGGGTTGCCAAGGCATAGATCGCATTAGGTCTCCGATTTGGGCCCATTTGCCACCCTCCGCAGGCTAATTAGAGCTGCCAGGTGGCTACTGCCCTAAAATGAATCAGCTGGTTTAATGAGATGACACTTGTCACCTCTGCTAGCTCTTGAAACCTGTAAGCACCTAAAATGTTGAGGCGTTTCCAGTTTAGAGATGGACAATCACATAAAATATATTCGATGGTATCCTCTTCCATCTCGCATCTTCTGCATAAATTGTTGGAGGTTAGTCCCAATCTACTCGCATGAGATACGGTAAGGCAGTGCCTTGTGAGTGGACCCACCGTCGCTCTCAGCCTATTTCTTTTGAGTTTCAGCAACATCCAGCTCTTGCTCAGATCAAGTGATGGCCACAAGATCCTGACTACCCTACAATCCATTTCGTTTATGATGTTCGCAAGTGGGAAGTGGTAACGTGGCAAGTGGCATAGGTGCCGGTGGTCTGTTCACGGCTCCCGAACCTCTCCTTGGCAGTTCATCGACTTTCTCGTTGCCTGCGACACTACTGTGGCCCGGCACCCACATAATCCTTATAGGACTATGCTTAGCCTTTCTGTCGACAGCCTTTCTGCATTAGTTTACAGTTCTTGGAGAGCACCTGTATGATGTTAAACCTAGAATGGCCGCCCTACTGTTGACCCAAATCGTCGTCATCCTCGTTGAAGTTCTTTAATGGACTCTACCGCCATGCATATAACATGTAACTCCGACTGGAATACGGTCTCGTGGTCTGAGCCACAAAACTGAATGAAAGGTAAAAGTGGGCAGACCGTTCATTCAGTTTTGCAATACAAAATACCTGAAACGCGGTTTCACGTATATCTGATCGCTTAAGCACGGTACAAATAGAAGCGGGCATGACATGAAGCACTTATTCCGAATCATAAGATTAGGGATAAATATTCATGAATTCATACTTTCTTTTCCGCCTGCAGTCATCAAACTAATTTTTTTCAAGCGCAACCATAAAGGACATGAAGAGAGAGACTGGGAGAGCACACGCGCTTCATCCCAATGGGAGGCCCTCAAAGACCTAAGGCAGGCCAAACTGTATATTTCCGGCCATTCACGCGTTCGTACCTTGGAATTGCTGCGGTTGAGCAAGAACAGGGTCAGAATAATTTGTGGAATTTTAACGCGACACTCTCGTCTGAGGGGTCACCTTAAAACCATGCATATTGTATCTGACGCAAGCTGCCGCTTTTGTGAGGCCGATGATGAAAACTCACAGCACATCCTTTGCGAGTGCGAAAGGCTTGCTCAAAGACGTACCGAATGCTTCGGCATAATATTTCCCTTGGCCGAGGACATCTCTTCTATTAAACCTTGCCAGATCAGTCAATTTATTGAGAAGAGTCGGCTGAACTGAATTTAGCCTGCTTCTCGATAGAAAGGGCAATAGTACAATAGACCTCAAGGTCGCAGTGCTTGTGGTTCCAACAAGACCCAGACGCACCGTGGGAAAACTGGAGGTTGCAACCTCCACAAAGAATGCAACGAAAACGGTCTACGCCTCGCAGATTTTGCAAACAGCAGGGACTTAACTATCAGCCGTAAAATATGGAAAGCCACATCGATGCATACATATAGTAAAATAACTGGGACTTTCCCGGATGGCGGATGTCCTAATCCAACGAAGAGGGGCATCATCGACGTACGCACATTTAGAGGACCAAACTGTGACTCTTATCAAAACTAAATACCGCAATCGTGTGTCCAAACCCTATCAATCTAATGCCAGCCCCTTCCAAAAATTCAACATCGAAAATCTGCAAATACCGACAGTAGCGGAGAAATACTTATCGATGCTTGAACGACAACTGCAACCCATTCTTCAAAGCACCTGAACCAGATCCGTAGATGATACGTGGAATGTCATCAAGGATAAGATAAAGGTGGTCGCTGAACAGGTTTTGGGGTGCCAATCGCAGTGCAAAAAGAAAGATTGGTTCGACGATGAATGATTAGAAACGGTGAAAAAGAAAAATGAGTCTCGCGAGAACTTTACAGCGAGAGGGACGAGAGAAAAAAAGCGGAAGATTCATGATCACCATAGAAAGGAGGCGGAAAAGATCATTAAGCACAAAAGGCGAAGCTACTTCGATGATAAACTGCAACGACAACGACAATCTCGAGAGGAATAAAACAAGCAAGCCTACAAAGAAGGAAAAATGATTAAAAGTGGGTTTAGTGCGAAACCCACCTGGTGCTATAATAAGAATAGCTGTATAATTAGCGACACACTATAGGTCAGTAAAAAATGGATATCCTACTTAGGAGAACTTCTCAACCCGAAAAGCAACGCAACACCAATTGATATACCACTTGGCCACCAAAGAACCCTTACGGTGCCTACATGCGGGTACTAAAGAACTACAAAGCTCCAAGCATCGACTAAATTCCAGTAGAGCTCATTAAAAATGGCGGATGGTTACCATAAACGCCATTCGGGACATTCGCAAGTGTAATCTGTCCCATACACAAAAAGAGGATAAACTCAAATGCAGTAAGTATAGGGGACAATAATCGGCAAATACCAGAGATGCTGTCGGCCTGGACGATCTACAATTGATCAAATATTCACGGTAAAACAATTGTTTAAAAATGTCTTGAATTTAACAGCAAATATCCAGCAAAAATTTGTTGACTTATTTGACGAATCAGAGGTCTCTATTTTTGTGAATATTCGAAAACAGCAGTGGATAGGTCATCTGCAAAGAATGGAAGAACAGTGAATATCCGAAAAGGTCTTTGCTGGCACCGGCAAACGTGTAAGAGCGCGTGGAAGAACTAAGAAGCACTGGGAGGACTGCAAAAAGACAGTAGGAAGTTGCTCGGCATGTGGGACTGGTAACAGCGATATGAAGACCGAGACGATTGAAGGCAATGACTTGGCGAAGCCATATCCCAACGAGGACAACATGGCTAATAAGTAGGTAAGTAGCATACAGGTTTAGAAAGCAAACCGAAATCTCCTTAAAAGTTATATTCAATTTATACCTAAACATAAATAAATATAGTATATGACATATTTTTGTAATGAAAATCCCGTTGGGAATATTATACTTAACAGTTCCGAACAGTGAGAAAGCAAAATGAGTATCGTTGAATTTGGTGGATCCCTTCACCTCGCCTGTGTGAAAGGCCGAACACACTCCCTGTACGGCAAACTCTTGTGAGGAACAATCGATAGGTATTCCACGGAAAAATAAGTCAAGCACTGGCGCCGATATGAAGGGCATCTTCGATGGAAACATTTCTCTTATCGCCTTACTTACAAGGGGCAACATCGGGGCACGATCACGTTTAATTACAATTGACATGCCCTAAAACGAATAAATTCGTAAAAGTTGAAAGTAAATTAAATACCGAAAATTAAGAAAAAAGTACCTGTACTAGTAAATGTGGCATAGTCACTATTTCCTCGCCAGTTAAACCGTTCGATTTGTCCGGACGGAAAATGAAAGTGTTACGCATATGAAAGGTGATTGAGTCCTCTTCGTCGTTGTCTTCTAAGTCGTATTTGTCCTTCCATTCACTGTGAAATATAATTTTTTTTTATATGTATATATTTTTTTTTGGATTACAGGTATCTAATAAAAAAAATATTAAAAAAACGTAAATGCTTAATGCTACTTATTTTGTTCAGTTTGAAATATTATGCCCTTATGCGGTAATTTAAAAAAATACGCGAAGGTTACTCGCTTAACTCTTTTGTTTTAAGTAGCGGCGCATTTTGAACACTCATATTCCCCACTTGAATAAAAGTATCTTTAGACCTACTTGATGATACCTGTTTTATGAGTAAATTTCTTTTCAATAGGTACTTTCGCCAGATCTCAGACCATTTTCATACAAAACGACAGTCCGGTTTTAGTCCAGGGTTCGTATATGGGATCTCACCAGATCAAAATTGAAAGCAAATCGGTTGAACGGCATCTTATTTTGCCTACATCTAAATGTGTACTGACTCCGCAATTCGCCCCCACGACGGCGAAGTATGGTGGCTATTTATGTTCGCTCGTCGCAGGGCCATGAGGTTCTTTTCGTTCTGAGACCGAAATGCAGTGAAACGAGAGCAGCTAGTGTTTGGTTGGAAAAAAATGCATAAGTAACAGCACAGACTATACTTACTCAAAAAAGTATGGACCAATTTCTTTTACAATTGGTTTTTGTCCATTTGTTACCTCTTCGGGATTAGTTACATTAAATACATATATTAGAAAATCGACAGCAAACGGTGCTTTAGTCCACATGGCTCTGATATCAGATCCGGGTCGTAAAGTGACTTGCTGCAAAAAAAATTTAATTCTATTAGAAAAAAAAGCAGAATTTCGGAAATTTATGTAACATACTTTCTTGATCATCGATTTGATTGTTTTTGGAAAAATTATCCAACCGATTAAAAAACCAAACATGAATAGAACCACACCACCAATTGCTAGTTTCCGATAATTGATATTCATTTTTAATATCTGAAATGAGAGAATACAGAAACAATTTAAAGCGAAGTAATGCCAACTGACTTAATTCCCATTTGAATAAAGAAATAAAGTCAATTACACGTACGAGTATGTCGCTGTTGTGTCACAGAATTCATCTTATTCGAAAGGATCTCGAATCATTCATCACCATAAGTGTCATTTCCCAGCAAACATAAAATTTTAAATCGTTTTTATAGCATCCGCCACATAAGCGGTCGAAGTGGGAATGTGTATGTCTCCACGTTTATCTTTCCAAGATTTTCCTCCCCCACCGCTTCTCCGCGAAAGAAATTGTCGACTGGTGTACGATTGTTTGCAGGAATTATGGATGCTTTTGGTTTCTTAAATCATGCTTCAGGCAACTTTACAGAAGCAGAATTTTGTCGGAACAGCTCATTGTTATACTAGTCTCTTATATCATGATTAAAGAATGATTTAAACAACCACGCTAAACAAATTTCTTATCACATTGTTTAAACATTTTCTGTAAGAAACTTGAGCTGTTTCGAAAATTTGACAATTAGTGCTGCTAAGTAAGACACATTGTATAGTATGCGACATATAGCGATATTATTGTGACTATATAAAAACGGTGAGGCGTAAACTGGAAGGCGCTAGACTATAGAACGGGCAGTTGTGGGGTCAAAGCCGGATCAATGAAAAAAAAAATAATTTCTTTCACCCTCTCTGTTATTCTGTCTATATGTACATGTCATTACAGACGAACAATATATCGAACATATCATATGTGATGGAAAACCAGCTTGCCGAAGTTAAGATTTAGTATATCAAACCTTCAATAGTCTGTTTTCTTCTATTTCCTTATAAATGGTGAATGCAGAATGGATCAACCATTCTGCATTTATCACTTTAAAAATAGCAAAAAACAAGTTTTACTGTTCCAATTCCACTGTTCCTATGAGAGGTAAATGAAATAGTGGGCCGGTTTCACCCAAATTTAGAAATGTGGTTTGGCGGTAACTATGATCGGGCCAAGGTCCGGCGTCGGGCTGTCGCGCAACGATGATGATAATCGATTAATATGAAATCTGGTAAAGATATCTTTAGGAGCCAAAAAGTTTTTCTCTCAAAAACTTTCTTTTGGACCGGTCGTTCTTACGACAGCTATATGACACAGTGGTCCGATTCCGTTGATTGTATTTTACATACATGGATACGTCATCTATACAGCGTGCAATAGAAAGCAGGCTTTGTATTTCAGCTCGATAGCTTTAAAACTGAGAGACTAGTTTGCATAGAAACAGACGGACAGACAAATAGATGGTGGAACAAAGTTTAATTGACTCGTCTCATCATACTGACTAAGAATATGTACGTACAGTTTATATGGACGTAAATGCTTCCTCCTATGCGTTGCAACCTTCATGACAAAGTTAATATACCCTATCATATTCGTAAAGGGTATAAAAGTACAGAAGGCACAAAATACAAAAAGAAAAAAAAATACAGAGACACTTGAACCGAAAACACGGATGGGAATTAATTCTTCTTTAACGAATTTGTGTCTTTCTTATATCTTTCTTATGTATTTATTACATCCCTCTTACGTACTTTATATATCGTTTTCAAATATCACCTATATTTATAGGCTTCTTATACATATATCTCTTCAATCTCACTTCGGGCTTTCTTATATCATGATTTAAGTACGAATTAACATACATTTAAGCAAAACAAGGGGGACTTTTTGTTTTTATATCGATCATATATGATTCTTTAAGGGTCCTTTAAGCTTAAGCACGATTTTTCTAGAGATATATAACAAGCAATTAGGAGAGTTTGTGGATCGTCTCTTTGGGGGTCAAGAGACCTTTTCCATAGTCCTCCTCGTGGGAGCCTGCTGGTAATGGTAGTGTGTAAAACCGCCGAAGGCCAAGTCTTACCGATTAGACAGTTTGAAGAAGGCAGATAGCTGTAGCCTGATTGGCTGACCATCACCTAATCTTCTAGGGTTAGTAGGATGGAATGACTTGTGTAGTTGGACCTGCAACATAGTTGTGTGAACTCCAGCCCGTTTATTAAACCATCTGAAGAAGCTATCTACCGAGGTCATCCAACGAATAGGGTTAAGCGTTGTGCTGGCAACTCGTAGTTGTAAAAACCACTCCACGTGAAGAAACCTGGAACAAAAGCCTCGGATTGGACGGATCAACAACGACGACCACGCAAACGACTAAAGGATTATTCTTTCGGATCCTGGAATGTACGCTCCCTGAACAAACTGGGGGCCAAGAAGGCCCTTCTTCAACAGGTCGAAAAATTCAAACGTAGCATTACTGCAGTCCAGGAAACAAATTGGCTTGGCAGCAAGATCAATGACAATAAATCGTACACAATTTTTACAAGTGGCAAATAATCGGGCCACAAGGAGTTTGGAGTAGCATTTATAGTGAACAATCACCTCAAGCTGCATATTACTGACTTCAAACCCATAAATGAGCGCTGTGTGCGATTCGCATTAAAGCTCGATTCTTCAATCTCTGGCTCATCAATGTGCACGCCCCCACTGACGTTAAAAAAGACGCAGTAAAAGACGTGTTCTACGCCCGCGTTGAGACTCTCTTCGACTTACTTCCAACAAACGACGTCAAATTGCTGCTGGGAGACTTTAACGCGAAAGTCGGAAATAAGAGTTGGCAAAAAAAACGTAACGACAACGGCCAGCGATTTATCGACTTCGCCTGCAATAGGAATCTACGTAAGCTCTACGTGTTTCTCGCATCGACGCATTAACTATCAGATATGGAAATCTCCAGACGCACATACCGTCAACCAAATTGATCACGTCCTCATTTGCAGGAGATGGGCGTCTTTGATGAACAGTTGCTGAATATTAACGAAAACTTAGCTAATAGGAACACCGGAAAAGCATACAAACTAGTAAATACAATACAATTAAAGACGGCTATCTACCCAGGCGACCGGTAGCGCAGAGTGTTGAGGCATCAGTCTCATGTTTGACTACCGGCGTTTCGGGTTCGAATCGGTACGTCCTATAAAATTTTGACCAAAATTCTGGAAAATAGAATAAAACCGTACGCAGAACGAATCATTGGCGAATATCGAAGCGGTTTCAGACCTGGTCGCTCCACAACCGATCAGCTCTTCACAGTCAAACTGATACTCCAGAAGTGCTGGGAATACAATGTAAACGTATACCAAATCTTTGTCGACTTCAAGCAGGCATACGACAGTATCGATCGTGGAGTACTTTACAACATCATGCTGCAATTTGGTATACCGGCAAAATTAGTGCGACCGACAAAGATGACGATAACAACTCCGTCTCACAGGTCACCATCGACAATAGACTTACTGATCTCTTTTAAATACGCACTAATCTGAAATAGGGCGATGAACTGGTGCCGACGCTCTTCAACCTAACACGGGAGTACGTTATTCGGGCTATGAATATGGGAAACAGCAAGACGCTACTCATCAAGTCGACACAATTAGCAGCGTACGCCGACGACATCAACATCATATCTCGAAGATTGGCCGACGCAAAAGAACTGCAAGCGCCCGATACCGCTGCGAAAGAAGTGGGACTACGTATTAACGAGGGTAAAATTAAAATAATGATGCAATCGATGACAAGGACACCTGCACAATCGAGCATCAATGTGGGGAACCTCAACATTGAGTTCGTGAACGACTTCATATACCTGGGATGCAACCTGTCAAGGGACGCCAACGATATCAAGAGACGGATACTGTTAGCTAATAAAACTTTTTTCTCGGTTCTCCCCATAATGAAATCGAAGCATGTACATAGAAACACGAAGCTCCGCATGTACAAAACCATTATGCAACCATGCTATGCTTTGGCTGCGTAGCATGGACCTTAACTCAAGCCTCCGGAAACATTCTAGACACATTTGAAAGTTAGGTTCTGCGGCGAATTTTTGAGACTGTTTGCGATCAAGGTGGGTGGCGCATCCGGTACAAGTTGTATGAGTTGTATGAACTGTACAATGAGCTGGAAATTTCGAAAATCGTCAAACTACGACGACTTCAATGGGCAGGACTTGTACAACGAATAGACGACGATCGCATGTCTAAGAGAGTAATGAACGCAAAAGAAGTCGCTGGAGCGAAACTGCCTAGACAACCTAGAGCTCGTTGGGAGAGCTCAGTATATGCGGACGCCGCGCAGCTACTGGGCTTCCAAAACGTGACCGAGACAATTGGAGGACAACGATCCAGGCGGCCAAGGCCCGACGTCGGGCTGTCGCGCCACGATGATGATGGCCGTTGTTCAAACAAAGGGAGGCCCTTTGTTTGAACAACGGCCGGTGTGGGTACATGTCAAAACATCACCATCAGCATTTCAACGATTGGCTCAAAGTTTTCAATATTCAACAGAGAAAGCGTTTTGAATTTTATTTTTGTTAAAATATACTAAAATTTGGTTTAAAGTATGAAACGGAACTTTACATTTGAAACAGTACTTTTCGAGTCAAAATTTAAATCGGATACCTTTGATTTTATATATGTTATGATTTTTTTCTTGTTAAAAATGATTGCAACACATTTGGAAGTATATACGCGCAGCGCATAGCGCGTAAAATTTCATGGTATGTATTTACTTGAGAAGCTTTTAACGCTTCGACACGTTGAATCGTCTAAGAAGATACTCGCTGTCGTAGAACAAAATTGTATCCGCTTGGCAGTACACACACCACGAATTTCGTTCACGCGAAGCTTTAGGCAGTAAGAAAACACCGTGGGACAAATCTCACTCTGAAGGATTTCCATAAAAAGTTTAATTTATCATTTTTCTTGTGGATTATGAGCAGGTGTTTTTGTTGTTGTTATTGTAGTAGCAACGCCTGCAGGCGCGACATTTTCAGTTTGAAAAAAAAGTCTGGCAATTGTTAAAAACTTTCCGCATAAGTTTCAATAATTTCCGTTCCAAGTTTTCTATATTTTTATACATGGGTCGATTCGGTTATAAGTATCACCAAACTAATCATGGAAATACACATTTCTTCGAAAAGTTTGTCGTCTTTAGTTTATAGGTAGACCACAAATTGCTTTTTGTTGATACAACTCAAGTAGCACATTTTCTAAAGAACTATCCTTACTTTCTCCAATCTTATATTGTCCAATATTTCGCGAATTTCTTTCATCTACGTGCACCGTTTACTAAACTTTTTATTTCAACTTAACTACCCGTCCGATACGAGTATTTGCAACGATAGTCGTTTGAACTTTGCAACGTTTCAAAATCAACTGGCAATCAAATTGCAAGTATGAATCTTCCAAGAAATATGAGTTTACGTGGATCTCAAAATTGTTGCATTTTACGTTGCAAGAACGAAATTAAATAAATTATAGGTTAATTCTACTAGAATACAGTGCATTCGAGTGTACCTATACGTACACGGTTTTAAATTTTTACAACTCTCAGAGTTGGCAATTAGTTGCCAACTCTCAGAGTTGTAAATTTACATCTTCATATTTACGTTAAATTTTGCATTTGAAATTCGAATAAAATATTTAAATCATTTCCTGCAAACATTTAATTTTACACTGTTGAAATGGAATCAAGACCCCATCGATATGTAAAATTAAATTTTACAAATTTAATATTTACCTAGCATTAAATTTGGAAAATTTAATTTTATATATCGATGGGGTTTTGATTCCATTTCAACAATATAAAGTTAAATGTTTGTAGGAAACGATTTAAATATTTTGTTCGAATTTGAATTCAATATAAATTTAAACTTCAGACTTAATTTTATTAGGATTTCTAAATAAAACAATGGTGCTCATTTTATTTCATGTTTATTATTATAATATAACTTAATATGTATTGTATAACTTCTTGAATGGAAAAACATGTCATTTGTTTATGTACTGGAGTAATATACAGAAATTGAATTAAATGCTTAATGTATAAACAAAATTCCCTTCACTTTCTCATGAAATTTAAATACTGAACATATTTTATTAGTATACTAAAATTAGATTGAAATAGCAATAATAAGAGGAGAAATGAGTTACCAAAAAAGTATAAAAATGGGTTTAAATGTTTCTCATTCTATAATCTTCAGCAAATAGTGGTAGTTCATTTCTTTACAGCAAAAATCTCAAACTCGATAACAATTAATTTGAACGTAGCGGAAATTATAGATATATTCTCGGGTTTTCGCTATCAGTGCGCTAAAAACAATTTCCAAACTTCATTTACATATACTAAGCACTAAGCAGTAGGTATAGAATATATGCACATATAGTATAACAACTATTATATTAAATTCAATAATTCTTTCACATAGCAAAAATGTTTCCTTCGTCGTCAAATGAAAAGAAGAATTGTATTTCATTTTGATAAGAAAAATGAATTGATTTTTTTTTTTTTAATTTGTAGATGGTCATTTCGAACACAAGTTGTGTTCTTCTTTCTTTTTTTTTCAATCTTCAACTGTTGATAAAGGATATAACTGGTGTTCAAAATAAGCATCTACGAATAAAGCATAAAAAATATATCCTAGGAAAGTATAATTTTTGTTGAATGGGCTTAACATACGGTCATTTAATGTTTTAATACTAGTCATGAATAGTCGTCCTGTTACATGTTTAAATTATTGAATGATTCTGGAGTTTGTTCAACAAACGCATAACCTTCGCCATAGCCGTTAGGTTTTTCTTTTTGCCTCTCGATGTCTCTGTGTAATGTCGGAAGAAATAGCGTTGGATGAACTCCATTGATTGGGAGGCTTCCTTCGGATACTGCACATTCAAAATAAAAAATAAACAAAAGGCCTGAGTGAAAGCTTCTTTAAAATCGATTGAGGTGGAATTCACGAGTTCATTGTCTGCATAAATGTAGAATACATCTTGAGAACCAGTTTCTGCAACGAAAAGTAAAGTTATCGGAAAATTAAAAAAATTAGATTTCAGTAATAGGAAAATCAGAGGTAATGTATTACCAACAGAACAAAACCATGGATGAGGGCTGGGTACAACAATTTCGTTTTGTGTGGTTCCAATCTGAAATGATAAGACGTTAGTACACAGAAAACCATTTGTAAACTAATTAAATTTTTTCTTACCGGATATGCTTTGTATATGTAGTTAATATCTTCATTAAAATATCTTGCGATGAAACTGATTCCTAATGAGTTTTCGTCATTTTTATCAGCAATGTCCAACATCAACTTTGGCTTGTGTTCACGTGCAAATTCGATGATTTTCTTGATGTCCGCGTCAAAATGTTGCAAAACAGTGTCCGGTTCTACTTCTACTAGTTTTTTGAAATGTTTGAAAATGAAGCATTTGTGCAAAAGAAAAGGCCAGTTTTCTTTGATTTGTTTTAGTGACGGTGGGTTTTCGATGTTGTTTAGGAATCTTCTCTGCTCGGTATAAGACGAATCCATCAACTCCGTGATCTCGCTCCATTCTTCATTATTCCAGTTCTTTTTTGCACTTAGTTTAAATAATGTTTCTCTCATTGCTTCCTCGGATATATCAGTCAAATTACGCCTAGACTTTGTCTGATGCCAGTTAACACAGGTTTCCACAAAATTTTTCGAAAGTTTTTTTTGTTTCAGAGGGATGTTGTCTTTTTTTGAAACTGTAGCTCTATTCAGATAATTATTCCTTTGTATAAGTGATGTTATTATGGGAGAATTTTTTGTTGTTATTGGATTTCCTTCAATGTCAGTTAATATAAACGTTTTTGGATATTTTGCAGCTAACTGCTCTACAACTTTCCGAAATACAGTGACGGGAACGAAAATAGATATTGTCCGCAACTCGTCTACAATAGTGTGTATCACAGTTTTGAGCAAAACCCCTAGCTTTTGTTGACTATTGCACAAATCGTTAACTGCCTTTGGAAACTTTTCCCAAGGAATCTGAAAATTCTCAAATGTTGAATTTTTCTTCTCACTGCCATCCATCGTCCCACTTTTCATTGACATGGTGGTACCCAAAGAGAGATTATCTGAGTCTCTTGCATTCGAAGTGTTGGATTGAGCTTCATTGCACATATTTTCGAAAATCGTGGGATTTTGTAATTCGTCCAAAAATAAAATGTTTGAATTATCTTGAAGAATGTTAGAACTCGATGCAGGTGTTTCCCATTTATCATTTTCCTTTAATATAAGTAATATCTTCCCAGAGCAAAATGAAAGAACATCGTCATCGTCAACTTCACTTCCATCCTCTTCTAGAACCAATCTAGTTCCACTCAAACCTTTTGAATGCGCTGAAAAAAATGTTAAATGTTTTTGACAGGTTAAGTCTAATGTCTGTTGGCTATCGTTTTTGTCACTAGCTAGCTTGTTTGATTTTTCTTTGTTTTATAGCCTCCAGCTCAATTGTCAAAATATGTGAAACGTCGTAAAAATAAACCAGTTTTTTCATAATTTCAACAACTGTGCTGGAGGTTGCAAAACAAAGATAAATCAAATAAGTCTAATGCCATTTACTTCAATATTGCAAGCAACCTACCTGCTTTGATTACTGCGTCTATGTTGGGTTCTGATGCAATTATTTTTTTGACTTGGCGATCGAAACTCCAAATTTTCAAAAATATTTTTTCGGCAGACATTTTGTAATTGCCTTCAATTTTTTTTCTTAGTGCTTAGTTTTATCCTTAAGTTTATAATTTATAATGCATTATTTAAAGAACTAATTGTTTCTGTTTCCTTCGTTATGCTACGGCTTTAAGATTTGTTAATTAAAATAAACTGAATACGGTAAAGACAGCAAAAATTCTTGGTTCAATTCATATAATTTAAATGGCATGATATTAATAAGTTTTTCATAAGGAAAGTTTGAATTCCCATCTACTTTCTCGCTCAATTCGTATAATCCTTCTTTATAATTGTACATCATTTTAAAAGATTTTCCGAAAAATAAGACCTTTTTATAATCGTCTTTAAGAAAAATGTGTTTAATTTTTAAAACTTGTATATATTGGTTATCGTCGACATCTGTTATGATGCAATCGTTTTCTGTGTATTTCAATCCGTAAATTTCAACAGATTTGGAAACATATTTGAAATTCTTAAAATAAAAATCTTCGAAAATCCCTGGTAGCAATGTTTCAGCTTTATCGCAAACCGTCTCTAACCCATATCTGTCGTTGAAAAGTGAAGCTTGGTGTAGTTGATGCCTTTCGGATAGGGTTTTAGTTATGTGAATAAAATTTTTCGATTTATGGACAAGATTTTTAAAGTACTGGTGTTTTTGCTCAAAGTGCATAGTCCAGAACTCAGTTAAAGGCCCGAACTCTCGTATAAGCATGGGATAGTGTCCTAGAAAGTGATGCTTAGGAATCATATTACTATCAGGAAATGCCAGATTCCGATACATGAAATATTCACTTATGAAGAACGATAGGTGATCTATTTGCTTCTGAGAAATTCTAGGTGCAAAGATATGTCGGCATATTTCTAAAAGCATTAAAAGCATGTTCCAGACATAAGATTCCCTATCAATCTGCTTTTCTCGAATGACTAATGGAAAAAGAATCAAAAAATACATATTCTCATAGGCAGTTCCAGGCATATTCAACTGATGTTTTGTCAGGTATGGAAAATTAAGTTTAGCCTTTACCTTTTTTGCTACGACGTTGTATTTAATGTTCAGGAAGTCGAACGAAATTGAATGTTCACGCACATAATAAGTCAAAATTAGATGGAAATCTTTCTTTAAAATTCCCTCAAAAAGATCATGAGCCAAACATGGAGGCAAACCAGGGTTACATACATTGAAAAAATTCAGTTTATTAAATAATGAAGCTTTCTTCACCCCATATGTATTTTTAATTGTTGGGTTTAGATTACAGGCTTCAACTGATAACTGCAAATTATTTGGATCTCTAAGCTCCCCAACCGAAAGCTCCTTCCTTTCAAGACAATCTCGCGTATATAAACAGAACCTACAAAAGTGTTTTGATTTGCTAAAATTTTCAGAAAAACCTCCTACTTGATGAGCCGCGAGATTGTCTCCCGTGATTGCAATCACTGATCCTTTGATATTTTTCGATTCGCCTGATATTTCAACATTAATTCCTTTCATTTCTAAAAAACATAAATCATCTAGTAATGTTTTTAAGATCATATCTAGTCCGAAGTATTTAACATCTTTATTCTCACAAAGCAAAATCAGTTGAATGTTATTAATTTTGGACCTATGTTGTAAATGTAAATTTCCTATTGTCATATAAACTCCTAATATTGCATGTTTTCCTTTCGAAGAGCTTAATGGATTGGCCACCTCAAAAGTATCTAAATAAAGAATGAGTTCTATTCTTTTCTGACTACTGTTAAAAAAAGGATTTTTCTTGTAAATCTTTCCATCGGTATAATCGTGGAGATTCGAACCAATATTCTGATGTATAGATGAGAATTGAGTGAGAAAATTATTTTCACTAAAAAAACCCTTCAAAGTCTCTAATATTGAAACATAATGAAAGGAACGTTCTCGGTGTTCGTTGTTTCTTCCTAGATAGATTTCAGTTGGCGATATAAAATTAAAAGTTTTCTTAAACAATGTAGACCGTTTAAACGAAGAATCTAACTGTTTTAGGCTGTCGCAGATTTCGGTTGTACTTGAACATGGCATATTTTTAAGTTCTTCACAGATAAATTGAATAGCCTTCTCAGGGAGATTAAAATCCGCTTTGAGTTTTAAAAAAAGTAAAGACAAATTCCTCAGAATTGTGAAATTATTTCCTTCATACGGATTGTGCTCATTAGCAACCGTACAATTATTCGACCAATCACTCTGAAGAGGATAACAATCAACACGCAAAATGCTCGCATCATAAGACTTATGACATCTATACAAATGACTATGGAAAGTAGATTTAACAGTAAATGCCCTTTCACAGCCTATGTGTGGACATTCTACAGTTTCTTGGAAAAGAAAATGATATTTCAAATGACTAACTAGACGTTCTAATGAATTAGAAATATAGGAACAGAGATTTTGCTTGCATTTATACGATCCACCCGCACTTAATTCTTTAGAATAATGGTTTCTGAAACTATGTGATTTAAACGCGTTGTAATTAGATACTATTTTACCACACTCTGGCACCACGCACTTAAAACCGAAATTCTTCTGAAACCGATGCAGGTATTGGTGCTTATTATATTTTTCAATCGAATCGAACCGAATTAAACACACTTGACAAAAAAAAGAATCGCCACACATATTTAGATAAAAATCAAGCAAATTAACAACTCACTAGGCTCAAATCACGAGGTGAAACACTTTCACAGTTAATTCTATTTTTACCTCAAAAGCGAGACCGATTAACAAAGCTGGCGATGTTCCCGATAACAAATGTGCGGTTGATCATAACTCGCGTTGGAATAAACTTTGGACAAGCTTTCCGACAGAGCGGGTGGTTTTACATTTTCTGTCGTAAAATTAAAACTATTCTGTGGAATAACATTCAATTCACCGGATTTTACATTTTTGGTTTGTAAAATTACAGAAGCAATGTGAATTGGCAATATTGTATTTAATTTTCGTATAGTGTATATAAATTTTAACTCTTTACGAAACAAATGTGTAAAATCCACCTTCAGATTTATTTTTAAATTTTTTTGTTGTGATTTTTACAACATTTTGTGTGGGAAAATCAACAAAATTTTTACTGTGTAGACTAGGTGTATTTGAAGTCAACGTATCTAACGCACGCAGATATGACACGTTATTAGTATGTTTGTTTGTGTACGAGTAGTATGGTAAAATGTTGGCCACGATTTGTGTGTTATGTGTGTAACCATCAGTCATTTGATGAATTGCAACCGTATGATAAAAGTTTTTCATTTCCCATATTAAATATTTACAGAGGGAAGAAACATCCTGGACAAACATGAAATTGGATGGGACAGTAGATGACTTAGAAGATTTACTAGGAGAAAATAAAACTGTACAGAAATGTTTGGAAATAAATTCACTGTCAATTTATTTGACGTGGAAAAAAATGCATGCTGTGCTTACATTTCTGGCGGTACGTCGTCAAAAGCGGCTTCAGAGTGCATGACAGGCTCTGTCTGACTTTTTCTTGAAATCGATGGGGGCTTCATCAGAAAGAATAAATCCAAATTTGCAATACTTAAATATTTTTGTAACTGTATTTATTAGGGGGTTTTGTTGGATATGTCTTATCGCTGGTGGTCACCCTGAAAATTTATCCCTCACGTAATATGTCACGATTTTGTTAAGGGAAGTGTAGCTCTGTTAGTTTTCCTCCCACGAAAATCGCTTATCACTCCATGGAAAGCTCTCATTTTATCTCGACAACTCGTTCTGACAAAATCTACCCTCCTTGACATCATACTCCATAAAATTGAATCGAATTTTCGTATCATCACAAAACCAGTGCCATTCTAACGAATTCTCATCACATTCACCTAATGTAACACCAGTATCCTACGTCCAGTCTCTCATAATTTTAATGTTGTCCAGAACAGGTGCCGTTCGACCCGTTTTTCAAAATTTTACACCCCGGAAGACCACCAAGGTTTTCGTTCATAAGGGTTCCTCCGACCAGTGCACATCGTGCGCATGTAAATAGGTGTGCACCGATCTATCAAGGATCGCTCCGCGTACCTTAAGCCTCTCTTTTGCGATGGCAGAAAAAAAGCCAATCGTGGGCTACCATGCTGATTCCACCTGCTTGGAATCAGCTGCAACGTGTAAAATTGATTAAAGAAAAAAAAAAACAGAATAAAATAACAACAGCCACGCGTGGGCTACCCGCGTAATAACTCCGTCCCTACGGAATCAGTAAGCACGAAAACATACCCAGGCCGTTCCAACAAAACGGTCAAACGGAGGCGCGACACTATGGCCTCGGACTTGGAGCTTGGAGAATCTCCGAAAACTCCTGAGGGAGCAGGTGGAAGTCATTCGCGAGCTACGCCAGGAGATTCGCGAAATGAAACGTGCAGCGAAACTTCACCCCAGTATTGAAAAGCTGGAGCGAAACAAGAGGAAGAAGAAGCTGAGGAACAAGGTCACTGCTCCACCTTCCAAGTCGCTGAATCGTTTTGTGCCACTGGACGATAAGATTGGCAATGAGGTGGAACTAGGCAAGACATCTAACGAATCGCGTAGAGCAGCGATAAGCAGCACCCAGTCAACAGCAAATGCGACCGACCTTGAACAAGAGGCGATGGATACTGTCGACATTCAACGAAGTGAGTTAAGAATTAATACTCGCCCTTACGATTTAGATGCCCCCTCATCCACAGTAGTAAGGAAAAGACCGTGCCCTTGTCCCACCAAATTAACTGATACTGTACCCTCCAAGCATTCTGCTGTCCAGTTGGGTGTAAATACCTGCCAGCCTCATCGTAGCGGCCCCACATCGGCTCAACCTGAGAAGGACTACTCCCAATTGAAACAGATAGTGAAGCAGGTGGGCGAGAAGAACGCCGCCGCTCTTTCAGCGATCCCTTAATTTGTCGCCTCCTGATGGCCTAAGCTAGTTTTCCAGGACACCCACTGGCCATCTAAGGCTCCAAAGAATGCCAGCCAGCAGACCAAGCCGAAAGCCGCGGCTCATCAATCCCGAAAAAAGAATGAAGGCGGTCGGTAGTCCTCCATTCCAAAGGATGCTAGCCAACAGCTTCCCAAACAAAGAACTGCAAGTGTTCCTCCTATCATTTGTTACAACCTCGACCTGAAACGCTTTCGAGCCAACATGGTCAACGCCTGTTAATCGGGTGGTATCAAAGCCCCAGCCTTCGAAGTAAAAGTCAATTATCGCTCGAGGACCACCCTCCTGCCATAAACTATCATGGTGACCAGTTTGATTTCCTAAAGGCATCAGAGATCGCGTGCTACACGTATACCCCTGTGTCACAGACGGTACAGACGCTAAGGACCTTGCCAACGTAAATCATCTGTTAAGACACCGTGTCAGTTGGGAGAGACCGGACACAATAAGGTCTCCCAATGTTTCAGGTACCAAAGGTTCGGCCACGTAGCGGCAAATTGTGCCTTGGATCCCAGATGCGTCAAGTGCGACAAGTCCCACGGAGACGGAGTGTATTCTGCATAAATTGCAACGAAAAATGCCACCAAGCCAGTTACCGTGGGTGTCCCAGAGACAAGCTAGCGGAGAGCAGGCGCAAAGCTGCCAGCAATACTAGCTAGCAAAAAGTAACTACGGCCCTGGAAAACTCGGTCCGTGCTGGTGTTTCTTCTGCCCAGGTGACGAAAATAAATACGATTGCAAAGGTTACTCGCCCGTCGCCCCCTGTTTTCTCCCCTCCGGCCAGATATTCTCTGAATGCAAAGAGCTGTTCGGACGTGATCTCTTGGCCCTCATAAGGGAGATGGAGAACTTCTTACCAGACCTAAACTCTCTCCGTTCTTCGCAAGAAAAAAATATGGCCTTTACTGAGCTGGCCTTCAAACGTAGCGACCCTTATGCGTTGCATTAAACTCGCAATATTGAATTCTCGCTTTTCCGTTCCTATACACAAGAGGAACGCGATGCAGGAATACCTCAATCGCGAGAAACCTGATATTGCCTTTATCTGCTAGACTAGGCTTAAGGTACGCCGTAGGATCTACTTGGAGGATTACTGAACTATTAAACAAGATGGTGCGGAAGTAAATGGCTACTTTGGGTCGGCTATCCTGCACAAAACCCACTTTAATGTACGTATGCTGCGCATTCCATCCCTACAATTCATTGAAGCACAAGGCATCACGTGCATTATTGGAGGTAGAACCCTAGCCTTCGTCGTCAACCCTGATCAATGATCTGAACACACTAATAGACAAAATCTCTTCGACCGATTGCTTCATCATCGATGGCGACCTCATTGCCCGTCATGGGAACTCGAGAAACAGTTCTAACCATCCATATGGTGATTCCATCAACACATGGCTATCATCAAATCCGGCAGAAATTCAAGTTATTTCAGGCGTGCTGAGAGCATTACTGACTTCTTCCTGGTGTCACCAAATCTTTTTCACCAACACCTCGCTCTGGGCTCATATTCCTGCACAGTCTCTGAGGCCGAATCTAACCACATGCTGATGCAACTGAGAATTTCCACTGACGACACCTTGCGATTTCTATACTTCGATCCAGAAGGCTTCGTCCCGTACGGGAAGGTGGATTGGAATGCTTCCTCTACCGAGATCGATAGAAAGCTCGGCAGAATAACAGTTGAAAACACCAGAAACCTATCAATCCCAGAAATTGATGATATCCTCGCCCATGTAAATCAACTGATTAAATGCTCGATTGATGATCTGGTGGTCCCTAAGAGTAGCCTTAACTATACTTTTAGGGATCTGCCCCAGGAAATAATCGACCTCCACCGTCGACTGAACGCCGACAACGACGAATACCGACGTGCTGAATAGATCATTATAGCAGTGAACTTTCTAATTATGATCAAAACAAAAGCTAGTGGTTTAGGTGACTCCTTTAAGTGTACGCTAAGAGCAATCAGTCATACATTCACTTCCAGATAAGCGAATAATAAAAGTCTTAATTAAATGCTAATTTGGCGCTCTAATTCCAAATTAGATGCTCCTACAGCACTTCATTCGGGAATGGAGCACCAAATTAAGACTTTATTATACACTTATTTTGAAGTTTATATATGAGGCTTAAAAAAGCGAAGGTGCTAGCTTAACGTCAAACTAGCACCCCCATTTAAAATAGTCAATTGTGACTATTCGGCAGGAGCACTAAATTTTTTGAGTCTGTCACCTAATTAGCAACAACATAGAACAACAATTAGAAGTGCTAGCGTGACGTCGAGCTAGCACCCCCATATAATCGACTGGGAAGATTCGGCCGAATCACAAAATTTTTGATTGGAGCACCTTATTCTCTCTCTCTCTCTCAATTGCCGTAACCCCTTGTGGGGCATAGCGCGTCAACTGTTTCATGTAGCCCAGTTGACGATTCTCGGCATAAACTGGTATCGGAGAATGCAGTTGCCAGCATGCATCTCCTGCACATCCATGGCCACGAACGTCGTCGTGGACGGGATTCGAACCCGAAACGCCGGTAGTCAAACATGAGACTGATGCCTCAACACACTGCGCTACCGTTCGCCCCAAAGCACCTTATTAGCACTTAATTATACGATACGCAACATCTCGATTTTTCCTTGTGTCCTATATCACATCAACTGCAACATATTTCACGCCACACTCTTAGCCTAGTCTCATTTTAATTATCCCACTTTCTTGTGAATGAGTCCCACATATTCGTATTATCGAATAAAAATGCAATACGAGTACATGGGCTACATATATTACGACCATGACATTGTTTGCAGGATTGCAGCACCTGTTGACTTCCTCATATTATTCACCGGTATTGGTCGAAATATAATCAAATCATTACCTCACCAATAAAAATGACGAGCAGTCATGGTAGACAACGTGCCCATGTGGTAAGATTCACATATTCGTCATCAATATTTGAATTGTTCAATAAGTTCGCAATGATATGACTATAAGAAAGCGCTTGGACAAGAACGTATCCATTTACGAATTAAAGATTCATTGGATTTGGATAGCAAAAGCCAAATACAATACAAGGAGGGTTGTGTCATTTTAATTACAGGTCATTCTAATGAGTAACAATATACCTAATTGCAAATGTCAGATTTTTTAATTGATAGTTGCCGGATGAAGTCGACCTAAACTGCAATTTGAGAACTTCTTGAACTCAGTTGGGTGGCAATCAGAATCATAATTATTAGATATCAGATTCAATAGGAGTAACGTACAAAATGACTTTGACTTTGTATTGGCAATGGACATTTGGTTCACCATGTTTAAGAAATAAATCGCCTGTACGAGTGAATAGTCTGTTCACTTGTATTGAACCATATTCTGGTCGTGTTGCTTCCACCGACAGATCGAATGCAGCACCTGATGAGTAGTGATCTATCAGTGGTACGAAACCCGGACCCCGATGCGAGCGCTAGCGCCCCATTTTTTTCTTACTCCCCGGTTTCGCCTCCCCTTCCCCTGTTTGAGTGTCTCTTGACTATTCCAGGCCTGTGAATTCTTTCTAATATTTACGGAGAGGGGCGATGAGCGGCGACAACCCTGCCCACGCCCACGTCTCCCGAACGGAGCTACAACAAGTACAGGCCGCTTAGCTCGTTAACGAGCCTATTTCTTCGCCAGATGGCACTACCCGACCTTAACGGTCAGTATGACAACCTTAGGCTCCATTCCCGCGTGCTTCTTTGGATGTCCACCATCCCGCCCATTACATATTGGACGCCCAACGTGGGGCCGATTTCTGGTAAAAAAAAAACAGGACTAAAAAGGACCTCATCGGGCTCCTTCTACCGATATGCATACTACTACTTACTCTAAGTTTTGAGACGTAGCCATTTTACTTCATGTATTTTCGATACAAGTAACTGTGCTTTCATCTGTAGCACCTCCATCCTTCCAACAGAGTAGACTATTCTTTTAGAGTCAGGTCAACAAGGCGATCCTGGTGTTATGTCTCTTGTGGTTTTGCCACGTACCTAAGGCCTCCATTAATCCTCTGAATCACCTGCATTTGAAGCATCTTCGGTGTCCGGTCAGAGCGCGGACTAGCCCTACGTACTTTTCTGTTTGCTAGGATTGTCTTTTCACTTCAATTAAAACTTTTGCATACATTATTCCATTTTTATACCCTTCACGGATGTGATGGGGTATATTAATTTTATCATGAAGTTTGCAACGCACAGAAGGAAGCATCTCCGACCATATAAACTATACATATTCTTGGTCGGTATGATGAGACGAGTCGATTAAGCTTTGTCCGTCTGTCTGTCCGGTTCTATGTAAACTAGTCCCTCAGTTTTAAAGCTATCAAACTGAAATTTTGTACAAAGCTTTCTTTCTATTGCACGCTGTAAATATGTCGGAACCAACGGAATCGGACCACTACGTCATATAGCTGTCATAGGAACGACCGGTTCAAAAATTGGTTTTTGTGAGAAAAACTTTTTTATTTCTGAAAGTATCTTTTTCAGACTTAACACTATTCAATAGTATCTTTAGTCAAATTAATTTCCCGAATTCGGTTGAAATCTAACTACTCTATCATATAGCTGCCATAGGAACGACCGGTCCAAAAATTAGTTTTTGTGAGAAAAACTTTTTCATTTCTACAGCTATCTTTTTCAGATTTCGCACTAATTAATAAAATCTTTAGTTAAACCATATTTTTGCATTTGGTTGAAATTGGACTACTCGGTCATATAGCTGTCGTAGGAACGACCGTTCCAAAAGCAGATTTTTGTTAGGAAAACTTTTTTATTTCTGAAGATATCTTTACCAAATTTCATATTATTCCATCATATTGACTGCCAAATCACGTCCTTAAATTTGGTTGAAATTTACTCACTATTTCATATACCTCTCATAGGAACAGTGAAATCGGAACAAGTTTTACTACTAATTTCAAAGGGCCAAATACACCATAAGTCACAAGGAAGGTATGATACCCTTCACGCGAAGCCGAAGGCTAGCTTGTTTCTATTGTTGAGATGCTCAACAGTTTTCAGAGATCACGAGTGAATTATTGCAAGGAATGCAGTGTTGTGCCTCTGATATTTTCGTGATTCTCTAAACTCTGAATAATAGGGAGATATAATATTTTTTTTCTTGTTCTTTCACTTTGATAATTTTTCCTCTCTACAATGGTTTCCGCCTGGCTCCAGTGCCCAGTTCGTTTTTTTTCTAGCAGCACACTTTGTCCTCAGCTTCTTCTTCTGGGCAGCCCTCGTAGCAGCTTCTAATAGCTCTAGCTTTTTTAAAGCTCTTCCTGTAATGAACCATATTCTGGCCGTTTGGCTTCCACTGACAGATCGAAAGCAGCACTTGATGAATAGTGACTTGTCGATGGTACGAAATTAGAGGCCGAGGGTCCCAATACACCTGGACCCTGATGCGAGCGCGAGGGCATCTGAACCGTATTTAATAATTTAAACTGTCCGCTACATAGTGCAGCGCCTCGCGGGAAATGCTCTCTGTCGGGTGCATTAACTTATAAGTTTCTACTTAGTCCAGGCTACGAGCGAAAAATATGAAAAATAAATCGTGTAGTTTTGAAATCTGGCATGATTGTTGGAGACAGTCTCTCGAATATGTGCTCAAAAGTCCCCGATGATAGGGGGTCCGAAAGTGTAGAAGACATGGTGTCAAAAGTCTTTTTTTTTCAGTTTTCCTCGATTATTTTGGAAACTATGGACTCTACATATAATAATATCTGATATAATGATCTTAGTACACCCCTCTGTAAAAATTAGTTGAATCGGATGAAAGCCATAGCTACCTCCCAAAGAAAGTGCCCCAAACTACCCTACTTTTTCGAAAAAATTTTAGTTTTGACATCTGACTAAAAAAAATAGAAGAAAAATTATGAAGCTTTGAAAATTGACAAAATTGATGAGAACAATGCTCTGAATGCTCAAAAGTTCCCGTTAATAGGGGGTCGGGAAGTGTCGGAAAATAAGGGTCAAGTTTTCCTCGAATATTGGTTTGCATCCGATTGAACTAGTTTTTACAGAGGAGTGTACTAAGGTCATAGTCAGTCTCCAACCGAATTTGATCTGCCTCCTTTTATTCGGTTCTGCGTTATTGGCATGGCTGTAAAAATAATATTCGTTGGTTAGATAGGCGTACCTTTGATCGGATCGTCTCTATTTTCGGTACAAATCAAACAGATATTAAAAGGAGTATTTTGTAAGACTTCTATATCGCTAGCTGTATTCTATCGAAAGTTATCGTGCGGTTTTCTCTTGTGAATAATTCAACATACCATGTATTATTTTATGGTCTTCTAGAGTATAATAAACCATTGTATAATCTAGGGTATAACATCATTTTGCAGGGAATTTTGTGTGCTTTGTTGGAGCACACAAATCACACAAAAATAAACTGAAAAAAAGGAGCTCTCTCCCCTACACTTCAGGACCCCCTATCATTGGGGACTTTTAAGGACATATGCAGGGGACTGTCCCCAACAATTGTGCCAAGTCTCAAAATTACTCGATCCTTTTTCCTAATCAAGTCTTTTCGGACTTCCTAGCCTGGACTATGTAGTTTCATGTAGTCTATAAGGTACTGGGTAATACTGCATTGGCCATATAATCATCCTCTCTCCTGCCTCCATGGGTCTTTGGGCACATTTAGTTGCCACTTTCTGTAGATACATGCCTATCAGAAGCAGGTTTAGGAAAGTGTTCAGGGAGAGCGAAGATACGATCCTCAAAGCACCAGTGATACCCAAGCAACATAATCTCTGCACTCTCTCCATTTTCAGAATGTTGTTTTGAGTACTTTCCACCAGACCACAGTTCTGTATGTTAGTATCGGTCTTACAGCAGCTGTGTATACCAAGTGAGTGTCGTAATTTTCAGCGGATGTAACGATGCTACCATTCTACCATTCTGAATCATTCCTAAGTACTTTGCGTGAATTGACAAAGTTAAATGAATTTCTGAATTTTAGTTCTCATTGTGAACCAGTTCAATTTTTTGAGGATTTGCGCTCAATCCTCTTCTTTTTGACCACTTTACTAGCGTACTGAAAGCAATAGTTGCTAAATCAGGTAATATGCCAGTGTGTTTGCCAGATAAGAGCATTACAACACCGTCTGCATAGGCCACCACACGTATCCCTAGCATTTCGAGGGATTTTAGTAGAATGTTCAGTACAAATACCCATTGGAGTTGCGCAGGACCTCTCACCGTCCTCTTGATGACTTTTGCACCACCCCATTCAAACGTTATAAGCCTATTTGATAGTTGTACTGTGATCTTATTCACTATAGTTTCGTTCTCTTCGACGTATCCGAGGGCTTTCATTATAGCCTCCATTGCGACATTGTTGAAAGCCCCTGCAAGGTCCAAGAACTCACCGAGAGTAAACTCTTAGTGTTGTGAGGACGTATCAATCGTGGAGACCACTTCATGAAGATTAGTTTCTACAGATTTTTCTTTCATGTATGCTTATTCAGTTTTTGAGAGGTATCCAGGGTAAAAAGCTTCTCTGATATATCCATCTACACACTTCTTCATCGCCTTTAGCAAAATGGAAGTTAGACTAATCGAACTGAAATCCTTATCTGATTAGACAATTATGATACTGATTTAGGACCTGAACTTTTCAAAGAACACGTTCATCATCCACTTGTTCAATTTACAATGAAACACACACCGCATTTAAATGTGACACTTTGTTTAATTGATTTATCCAAGTACTGTAATAATATAGTCAGTAAATTTTAATACTAAAAATGCTAAATACCCGTTGAAAAACATGCGAAAGAATTCATATTTTAAGACAAAGATATGAGATAATATTTAAAAAAGGTGATGCATAACTCTTAAAATTTTTCTGATGCTAATGAGAGCTTTGGTGTTGTTGTGGTTGTTAGATTTTCATCCTTTTCCTCAGCAGGCGTTACTTTCAGGACATCGACCATTGAAACTGACTGCGTTTTCTTCCGATAAAAATACCCAGCGATTAGTGTTATTAATAGTCCCACCGCAGTAAATGACCACTTTATGAAAGTGTTAATTTTCAGACCACTGCATGTTAAAATATGAATTAAAGGCGTTTAAAAAAATCTACGAGTCTAAAAGATATGCACTCACAGTATCAAAGTATTCTTCAGCATCTTTGTCCATGTCTTATTCAAATGAACACTCTCCTCAATCCAGAAAAGTGGTAAGATCACACGCGGCAAATCCTTCATTAATTGCACCTCGTTCACAGGTTCCATGTCAAAATTAAATTGCAGACGTTTCGCGGCACTCAATGGAGATCCTGACAACTACAGGTGGGCGTATTGTAAGAAACTCGTTAAAGAATTTAATTTACATAATTTACCAAATAAAATTCAATAAACATATCATGCTCCTCTGTGTTCGGGTTCAACCCGCTAACATTACAAAGCAGATCTTCATCGCCATTATAAAAATGCGGCAAAGATGCTATTAGCGGGGCTCCCGTACATTGAAACAAATCGATAGTGCCTTTTGGTGGACATCCATTTGGAGGATCGTTGCAGAAGCAATGCAATTTCTCGTCAGCCTATGAAATGAAAAGAAAGCAATTTTCAGCTATTCCAGAATTGAAGATAACTTGCTCCTGAAATCCTACCTTTAAATCTCCCAGATCCATTCTATAGCGTAGTGTGGAGATGCCACCGTATTTACTCTTCCGATCATACCAAGCTCCGAACGATCTACAAAGTTCCGGTGAATAGGCCCAAAGTCCTTGCTCCTTGGTCAAAAATGGAGGAAATATTGTTGAATCTGTGCCAATTAATTGATTGCATTCATCTCCATTCCACACGTCCAGTTCGGGTTCATCTTCAAAACGGATAACACGTCCCAAATCCGAAATATTTTTCACGCCACGTAGTACGGTGAATTTTCCGGAATCGCTAGCATTTACCTGAAAGATTAAAAGATTTAGCTTTTGATCTCCACAATCCAGAAAGGAGGGGAGACCTCTACGATAGTCCTCCACGCGCCCCCTGGTAGCGACAGCGGTGCAAATCTCTGACGACTAAGGGCGACCACAGAGTGAAAGCTGAAGCTGATGCTTATGCTGGTTTTTGATTGCGAACACTCAGTGAAGAGAAACGTTTACGTGAAACGTGCTCATAGAGCTTTCCCTGCCCATGCTATCGCTAAAGCTCAAGATCGCATTCGTAATTGTCCAGTGATTTCATATATAAAATCCATTCATAAGATACATAAAAATTAACGAATACACCGGACAATTACGAATGTAATCTTCTGCAACATGGGGAGGGGAAGCTTCATGAGCACGTTTCATGTCAATGTTTCTCTTCGCAGAGTGTTCACAATCAAAACACCAGCATAAGCATCAACTTCAGCTTTCACTCTGTGGTCGCCCTAAGGCACTACTCACACGGGGATACACAAATTTCGGATACTCGACGACTGGAATGCGGAGAGTTGGAGGCTCGAGACTGTTTCCAGTCATCTTCACTTGGCTCCGACTGAAGTTTTGAGTTTCCTATCAACCTACTAGCTGTCAGTTCCCTCTAGACTCCTCATGTGTATTTATCAAGCGCCTTTTGCAAAATAAAAGAAACCAATCGACTGAGCGACTCGGAGACTAGCATGTCGAGCCTCCTAGTCACATACAAATCCCGGGCAGCAAGGACCGCTGTTCACCGACAGGTCAGGGGAGCAGTCCTTTTCTTGGAAAGAAATAGCATCGGTAATCACAGAAGAGAGAACTATTTGGGCCACCAACAGTTTCCCGCCGTACAAATCTTCGGGACTTCATGACATTTTGCCGGTCATGCTTCAGCAGTTACAAGACATAGTAACTCCATGGCTAGTGGCCATTTTCAGAAGCTGCATAGCGCTTAACAACGTCCCCAGGTCTTGGAGACGTGTTCGCGTCACGTTCACTTCGAAGGCGGGCAGATGCGGTCATCAGTCCCCGAAGGACTTCCGTCCTAAAAACCTCACTTCCTTCGAATGATGGCACTAAAACGAATCTCGGATAGTCGCGTTCGGTGACCGTGGTCGTTCGGCCACCGCTCTACGATACTAATCTAGAGCTCGGAGTTCAAATCTCGACCAAAAACTGCTTGTGGGTACTAATAGGACTTTCACAGTGCTCCGAGCTTGTCAGTATAAAGATGGCGCGGATAGGAGGTGCATGCTAGCAACAGCACTTCCGGAAAGTAGATATGCTATCGAAACGTCAACAAGGCATAGAAATGCTAGAGATGACGCGCCTATGCCCTTGGAGGGGTCAAGGCAATGAACATAACATATTCGACAGCTGTTTTTGAAATCACCAGTTTCAAAAGGTCAGTATTCGCATCTCAAAAGAAAATCGACGGAGACGGCGTGGTAGTACGCAAGGTATCCGTAGTACGCACGATTGAGCATGACCTACACTAAGAGCAATACACTCTAGCCGCTTTCTTGGACATTGAGGGTGCGTTTAATAACATCCAAACTGATATCATTCAGAAGTCCCTCGCCGAGCTTGGGGTGGAGACTTGTTTTAGCAGCTGGATAGTAGCGATGCAAACAAGCGGAACAAGCGGGAGAATGTCAAGCTACCAAATACGTACGCAGGCAGGCGACTCCCCTGCTATGGATTATAGCGACGGACGGACTCCTAAGAAAGCTAGAAGTGTCAGAAGCCAAGGTCATTTGAGACGGTTGGTTTCGGGTAAGTTCCTATCCGTGATGAGCGAAATCATGAGCGGAGCTTTGGGCGTAGTAAGCCCTTGGACTGCAAAGTGCGGACTTAGATTGAACCCGAACAAAACCGAGGTAGTCCTCTTCACCACAACAACCAAAATACCGAAGCTTCAACTCCCACAATTTAATAGTCACTTTTTAAAACTGTCACCCAACGTTAAGTGTCACGGAATCATTCTCGACTCGAAACTTGGTTGGGAAAATGAACAATGAACATCGTACAAAGAAAGTGTATATAGCCCTCTATGCCTGTAAGAGAACTTGCAGTAGAAGATGGAGTCTTCAGCCAAAGATGGTTTTATGGCTTTACACGACTGTAGTGCGACCAATTCTCGATTACGGAGCACTGGTATGGTGGCCAGCTCTTCGTAGGAACAATACAATGTTGGCCTATTAAGTAAAATACAACGAATCGCTTGCATCAAAGTCACGGGAGCTATGCGTAGACCTACAAATAGAATTAAACGGCGCATGCAGCGCTTTCAGACTAAGAAAGTCCAAATCCAAACTATATTGGCTATATTGCTATGCCGTGGAGTCTCTACCTGTCATGTTGCCAACAGATTATATAGTCATCAAAGTAGACTTTGTCAACCACCTCGTAACTAGGTTCCCAACTAACCGTGTAGTGGAGTCGTGGAGTCGGTGCGGGGATCTTTTCTGAGGATCTCAGAGCATCAATTTCTTTTTACTCCCAGACAATGCAAGCGTATTTCAAGCTGAAGTGCTAGCAATAAGGGAAGCGTATAGGATGCTGAAGCAACACACAGGGACCACTAGGATTGTCGCCATTTTCTCAAATAACCAGGCCGCGATTAAGGCTCTGAAATCAATAAAAATCTTATCGAAAATAGTCAAACAATGCCGCCGTGTACTGGCCGACCTCTTCAGAGTCTCTCTTTTTGGGTAAACCCTGAGCCATTTCTTGAGCAAATGCCAGGCTTTTGCAAGAATCAGACATCAAAAAATGGGCAGTGGTTTCTTCCAAGATTTATCCGACATCTCCTTGAACGGTATTGGGGAGATAATACGTTTTCCTAACTGCACAGGATGGATCTGAGAACGAATATCTCAGAACATTGTGGATAGCAATGGTTTATTTCTCTTCTGAAGCGTGTGGCATCAAAACGACGCATACTTAACGCTACTTGTGTTTTTCTCTACTGGGTAGTAAACAGCCAATCTAATCAACCAACCAACCCCTAGTGGGACATTGCGCGTCAACTATTCCCATGCGGCTTGGTTGACGTTTTGTTAGCATAAAGTGGTTTCGGACGATGCATGTTGCTAACATGTAGCTTCTGCCCATTTAACCGCACACCTGCGACAAATCGATAAATGGCAGGTCGATATTATATCATGTTAGCAGAATCGTCAACGCGGGCGATCACAATATCGGCCGATCGGAACGGTCGACGAACCGCTCAGTGAATGTACAAATTAATATGTTTCTTGAGTTCAACAACTACAAATAGCATTTAGAAACGCATTATACTTAACCTCTCCTAGAATTGAGAAACTATAGTGCGTCTCATTGAATATCCGTGCGCCTTTTACTTCGCCAGTATGAAAGGCTGAGCATACTCCCTTCACTGCAATATCAGACGACGAGCAATCCACCAAAATTCCACGAAAAAATATATCCAGAAATTTGGCCGTCAGGAAAGGAATCTTTAAAGGAAACATTTTTTTAAGAGCGTGGGCGACCATAGATAGCATCGGTGGGCGATCGCGTTTAACGACAATAGCAATGGCCTGGAAAAGAAAATTCAAAATGTATTATTAGATATAGACAATTAAAGCGGGCCAACATTGAGGCGGTTGCACTGGCTGTCGATTGAATGAATCGAAATACCATATAGTTCCATCATTTTTCCAACAGGCTTACGACTTAAATTCACTAACGGTTTATTTTGTCAGATGCGGCTGGGCGACTATCGTTGGCGACTGTGAAAAAAAAACCATCATAATAGCGCACTATTCCGCCATTAAAATACACAGGAATAGTGATCCGTTATGGTCGGCATTTCCACAGTCGCCAATGATAGTCGCCCAGCCACGTCTAGCAACACAAACCTTAATAATCGAACTTGTCGCATACGATCCAAGTCCGTGAGATGGTCCGGTACTATGTTAATGGCCAATTCGAAGTGACTAAAATTTATTGAATCGCATGTGATAGCCTACCTGCAGTATAATATGCGGAATGGTAATCATTTCTTCGCCAGTTAGCCCATTCGATCGTTCAGGTCGAAATATGAATGTATTTCGCATGTGAAATGTAACCGAATCCTCTTCGTCGTTATCCTCCAGGTCATACTTGTCTTTCCATTCTCTGAAAAGGAAGCTGTTAGCGTTATAAGTCCCATCGTCAGCTACTTAATATCTATATGACGACAAATAATCGGTACATCGATAAAGTTACTATTTGGTTTCCTGGCGGTGCGGCGTGGTTTGGCCCCACATCACACAAAACTATAGCATTATACCTAAATAAACAGAAGCCTTCACCCGCCTGTCCCCATATATAGATGCGGGCATTACTTCGTTTAACATTCATCCAAAAAAAACTCCCAAAGAAGAAGTCCTGCGGAAAGCTCTGGGCACTTGAAAACGTTAACGAAAACACTCCAGACTACACCAGGCTGTGACAGACTGAAAAAAAAAACACTGTCGAACCCCTAGCAGACGACATATGTGCAACCAGCCAAGTGGAAAAGGACTCTAACTTGAATTAGCTTTGGTAAAAGGGACTGTCATGTTTACCATAGCACATATAAACTACAGCAGTGTCCTCATCCAGCTGCCTTAATCAATACAACAGCATTCAATAAAATGAGGGAGTCTGCCAACATCAGTATTTGCAGCTGTTTAACGTGAAAGTAGGTGTGTTTAGTTAGGAATTAGGACATAAGAATAAACTTTCTTTTTCTAGCTTTTGCAGCAAAGATAAGAAAGGATGAATAGCACTCTCATCCTGAACTTGGCATTTGGTTAAGAGCGACAGGATATTTACTCAAGTGACAATAACACTTATCCTTCCGCAAGTTACGAAAAAGATTCCTTGAATCTTTCAAGGAATGCTCTGATTTAAGTTGATGTTAACATCATCCTCTTTAATATCTTTAAGAAGAACTAGGACAAGGTACGTACATATGTATATCCGTATAATAAGTCGAAAATCGTTAGGGTGCGTGTGTGAACTTTTATCATCTGAGCAACGTGAAAATGGTCTGAATCTATGAACTGACGAGTATATACAAATGTACGGACTATATTATATGACCATGAAGTTAAGTTGGTTCAAAGGATTCAAAGCTCTCATCCCAGAGCAACTTTCTAAGGATTGAATGTTAACTGAGTCGTGGGAAATTATTCAAATGTCGTAATATTAAATATAAATATATAAATTCTAAAGTTTTTCACTCATCAAGGGTCTAAAAAACTTCATTTGACTCATTAGACCGTTTTCACAATGCTGGTTAACGTTTATCCTATAGGAAAACGGCACCCATTCCCCTATCGGACAAAAATTCAAAGCAGATGATACGGCTACTGAGATGTTGACAGCTAGAACTATTTACGTTTGCACATTAAAATGAGACAGTTAAACTGGTTACAAATATTAAACGAGCCTCGGATACCGCGGACTGCTTAATCGGCAACACCGGATACAAACAAGCCGAAGCCTCTTATCAAGTTCGCCGAAAAGGCTAATTTGGCACTTAGTCAACGGGTCTCCTCTCCCGTTTGTAGCCATGTTTAAATTTAAGCTCAGCACTGAATTAAATTCACCAATTGTCACAACTTTTGAGGTAAAAAAAAAAACAAACAAATCTAATATACTCACGTGAAATAATACGGTCCAATTTCCTTCACAATCGGTTTCTTTCCTTTTGTTACTTCCTCGGGATTTGTGACATTAAATACGTATATGTAAAAGTTGAGCGGAAACGGTGTATTACTCCAGATTTCCCGAATTTCGGATCCCGGTTTCAATGTAACTTGCTTGAATTTCATAGTTTTTAATATTGATTTCCAAATATTTTATAAATAACAGCATTTCCAGTTGAAATACATAAATTTCTAAGACAAACAAATAAACCCTCAGGACAAATAAAAAAAAACTTCTGCATCAAATTAATAAATTTCTGCAACAAATCTATAAAATAATCAAAATTGATCAACTTTCACCGAAAGAAGGCACTAAATTGTGAAACAGCCCAAAGCGGGAATTCTCTAGGGGATTCCCCAGAGTGGGATTTCCCGGATTAACGTGAATTCACTCTGAGATTACCAAGAGTAAGATTTCCTGTAGTAGATTTCCGCTTTAAGATTTACGAACTCAATAAAAACCACTCTGGCAAATCTCAAAGATGATTTCTGCATTAGGCAGTAATAATCCGTGGAAATTCACATTGGAATATTCCAAAGGTCGTAGCAGCTTAAGGCAATACTAACATACTATACCTATATATCCCAAAGGAGAGAGGATTTTCGATTTAGGTAGTACAAACCCACGGAAATCTACTCTGGAAAATTGTAGACAGGATTTCCCCTTAAGACAGTGGTAAACATTTGGGGTGATTTTTGGTCGTAAGAAGAAAGGTTGGTACGATTGTTAATTAAGTATGATAAGTTAATTTTTTTTTTATTCAAAAATTCATTTATTTGACACGAAAATTCATTTATTTGAGCCGAATATTTATTTATTTGCCTCAAGAATTTAGGTACTTGAACTTGAAAAAAAAAACCAAAACATTGAAACCTTTGTAATCATAAACTTTATAACATTGGGAAAAATGACCGAGCCGATAGCAATTCCAGAAACAAACAGCAAAACACCTCTTAGGGCTACTTTCCGAAAATCGATCTCCATTCTTAGTATCTGGAAAGGTTCAATTGTAAGAAATCTTTGTATAATTAGCTCTAATGTTGTTAAAAAAATATTAAAGGAATTATTTTTAAGTGGTGTGATGTTTGCTAAAATAAGGTTTCGATTGACATTACTGTATAACACTAATTTAGGGGTACACATTCAAATATTCATTTGAACAACCAACATTTCGCAAGTTACACAAATTAGGTAAATAAAACCTAAACATCAATTATACTAATTGTAAGTTCGTTTTTAAATTTGGATATTACATTTCTTACTTTTTCTACTTTTCCAGATATTTTGTCAATCATATTTTCTGTAGTTTTCTTTTAAGAAGATACTTAAAATTATAATTTTCTCTTTATCTGTAATAAAGTCTTGTTTTATATTTTTTTCTCACGATTATATTACAGTCTCCGCTCGTATATCGGATCGACGCGCCAACACTTCAAGCTCAACTGAATTACAAGTGACGTGGATTAATGAAATGAAAGCGTTTCCTATTGTATGATTTTGCAATAATAATCGATAAATCGATGTACTATATAAGAAGAAAATTTCCACAGCTTTTTTTAAAAGCATTTATGGCATACATCTTAATTAACTGCAATTAATCCTTCGATGGATTCTTATACAAGCATGCGTTAGCAATCATCCTATTCACACATTAAAAATTCAGACGGAATAAATCCTTTTCATAATATATCAGACATTTTGCTCATTTTTTTCAGAATTACAACTACAAGGACAGCAAAGATTTTCCTATCAAACTATGTATTTAAATGATTTGCGTTAGGAATATGTGTATATTTTCTAGAAGATAAGTCTTTGCAAGATTATCAACTTTCCCGGTTGTTCAAGAGGACTCTACACCGAAGTTCGAAGCAGCAACTGTGATCTGAGAAGTACCGTCAAGTGGCCGAGGGAGGAACCTCCACGTGGTATCAACTGGGAATCGCCAGCTCATACGGCTTGATGGCTAGAGATGGTAGGTTGATCCTTCCAATCACATATACACCTTACCAATGACAACCACCTTCCTGCGCAGTCAATGCGCTGTAAAGGTATTGTTTAAGTATTTGATTCGAGTCTTTTCAGAGCCGGCAGACGGTAAAGAAGACCCAAAAACGGTATGACATGGACGTGACTAAAGACAATTCATGGGTAGGGATATCTATCCGAGTGTCGGTAGGAGTCGTGGCTGCGACTACAGACGAGGGCTCGGGAGGTGTAGGCGTTTCCTTACTCGCCAGTGGTCATCCAATAACAGTCGAGTCAGTAGGCAAACCAGGCGACTCTGATGTTCATACTACTGGTTTAGAAAAACAAAAACACGCAAAAGACATTTACACACTTGATACCGAGCTTGACAGTGATCGCTCAGATCGAGAAGAAGACGTAGCACTGAGCCAAGCAGAAGAGGACCGCCTGTCAAACACCGAATCGTCTGGTAAGGGCGCTGAATGGCAATCGACCGAAAGGTCCAGATCTTCAAAGGAGGCTACTGAACGTCACGTGGCCGGAAGGTCCACCCCTGAGAAGGAAGATACTGAACGGCGCCCGACCAAAAGGTCTAAACTTTCGAATGAGGAGCGCAGGCCCCTTAGATGCTACAAGGCGGCGCTTAGACTGAACGAAAGACTTGGCAAACGGACACTTCTGACCCCTAAAGAGGCGAAGGATCTATCATGGGCCAAGGTAACAATCGAAAAAAGTATCCAGCGCTTCGAGACACGAGCAGACCTTGCGCAGTTCCACAACAAATTCAAGCAACAAGAACTGCAAAAGCTGACTGTAAAAAGACAGTGCTCAGAAGAGGAGAAACGAGCAGAAGGCAATGCCAAATGCCTACGGAATAGACAGACATGCAGATGACAGCGAGCACTTCCAAGATGGCCGGAAAGGTCAGGAAAGAAACGAATGTAGCCCATGCAGCAAGACGATACTTGTTGGTGACCGAAGCGACCGTCTCGGCAAGATGAGCCTGGAAAGGCTATTGTTGGGTGGTTCAATGGCGTCAAAATGACAAGCTGCAAAAACGAAGCAACACTGAAGTGGTGCAGAGACACTGTGCCGACACTGGACGGTTTATGGGAGGGTGCCAAGCTGGAATTAGTTAACCGGGACAAAATTCTAGCGGTATCCAAGGCGAATGCTCTAATGCCGAGAGTCTTACCTGGAGATACCTCGCTCCCAATGCTCCAGCGAGAGTACCCCGATATACCGACGGATGATTGGCTGGTCCTACATCCCAGTGGACCGACAACGGAAGGAGGGCAAAACCATCATTTTACAGATCAACAAGGCAGCGAAAGACATGCTATACCTTTGGGAAGATGGCGTGGGCTTAAACTCAAAAGCGCCATCTACGGACTGGAATAAAAATACGATGGAGGCCAATGTTGTGTAAAAGGAGTTAGAAACTCAAACCGAAACACCCGATAACATCAGGCTTAGCGAAAATGAGAGAGAATCTGAGACGCTACTCTAACGACCGCAACACTAATGAACTAACCTTAGTGTTATGCTAAAGGTGCTTCAAATAAACCTACTATACATCACAGCAGTTCCGCATCAGTAGAGCTACTGCGCACACTACAGGAGGGAAGCTATGATGCGGCGCTCATTCAGGAACCGTGAATTTCTAGAAGGGCCACATCAAGGGACTCTCACCGAACAACTACAATGTTATAACCTATCGAAAGGACGGCAGGCTGCGGATGGCCATCATGGCAAAGAAAAGCCTCAATGCCCTTCTAGACTCTGACAGAAGCAGGAGTGACCTGCCAGTTATACCTTTTGAAGGCGCTCAAGGACGATCCCTTATGCTCGCATCAGCACACATGGCTCACGACAAACCCGCGTCACCGCAAAAGCGGCATACATTGCTCGAATACGCGACCGGAAGAAAAGCAAACATATTGATAGGCAGCGACGCTAATCCACACCACACGATATGGCGAAATAAAGACGACAACAAAAGAGGTGAGTCACTACTACTTTTTCTAGTCAACTCTAATTAGAAAATTATAAATCGGGGCGGGGGGGAGAGGGGACCTACTAGCGAGAACATACTAGATGTAACGCTACACTCAAACGGTAATACGTGTGAAGCTCAAAACTGGAGGGTCCTGGATTCTCGAACCATATTCACAACCACAAATGAAACGAAGAAGTACAGAAACCCGAGGACAGCTAAATGAGGGGCGTGCAGCTTAATCGTAAATACCAAACTTTCCAGTAAGCGCCCGGAATATGTACGTAACGTTACAAGTCTGGAGCGCATGACCCAAACTCTAAACAAGACACTTGTTAAAGCATATAATGCCACATGTCCTCTCAGAAGACCACCTAAGAAAACCCAACCACAATGATGGATCAAGGAGATTAGAGAAGCCCACTGCAACGTACGGAAGCTGTTCAGCAACGCCGAACGTACGGGATGAGATGAGACATGGGGCGAGAAGAAGAACTGCTTAACCAGCTGTCAAGAAGTCATTTTTGATTAACAAATTGCATCAAATAAGATATTTTCGGCCGGTCGGTCAGAACGAGGTCTGCCTGCACGTTTCACATCTCCAACATTCCCATATCGCTCAAATTTGGCCACCATACCACGCATAGTTGGATAAAATGCCAGTAGCACGTTGAGCGGGAATTACTGATCGGCTGTTTTCCGAAAATAATGACACCATTTTGGTTCGCTGTTCAATGATGTATTGCTCCATATTGGAATCAACCAAGTCCGAAACAGAAAAAAAAAAAAATAACAAAATACTTAAAAAAAAACTTATTAATTTTTTACGTCGGAAAGGATTTTTTTGTCCACCCAGTAGTAAATAATTTCCAATATTTTTTTATAGGACCTTTTTCGTATCTCGCAGTCTGTTTCTTTACATACTTCTTTAATTATTTACTTTCTCGTGAATCGGAAGTGCTGCTACATTTTCGGTTTAGTCATCGTATCTTTGGCGCAAAGATGAATTGCAAAAGACGGATGTCGCAAACTGTGTGTCGCAATAAGATTCCTTGAATTACACAGCTTGCGATGAAAATGAAGATATTATAATGGCAATGATGTGTCAAAGAAAGCAAACGTACATATGTATGTATATAAATGAGAAATGTTTTGACATTTTTTTTTTTTTTTTTTGCAGAATCATTTGCTATTCCATTCCTTGAATTTCCTACAAACGGGTATCATTCGTAGCAGTAGTTGACTGAAATTCAAGAAGAACTTCTTACATTGTCATCGTGTTAATACATCAAAAGAAACTCTTGCAAAGGAGCTTTCAGCTGTTGATTTGTTTTGTGGTGGAAGGAAAGATTTTCCATTAATTTTCCATTCATCTGGGAAAATGGCCGTAAGAGAGGGATGATGTGCGTGACTATAAATTACACATTCGTTCGGTGAGTAATTGTTATTTTTTAAATAATTGTGAGTTGATAGTCTGGTAGTTGACGGAATCAAAAAAAAATTGCGAAAAAGTTAAATCTAAGATACACACGCGGAGTACGGTGGCTGCTATTCGTAACCAGTAATCATCGTCTGGATCGACTATGAGATTATCAGTAAGGCTAGATTATATTGAAAGTGAAAATACAACGGACTTTGTTCTATATAAATTAAGTTGCATCTTGTTTCTAAGTTTTGCTAGATAGTGATTTAATTTAGTGGCAGATAAAACAACGACTGCTAACCAGATTAAATATGAAGATATGTTTTCTAAAGAAATTATTCGTAGCAGCTACGAAGGAAGAAATCTAATTCCCTGCGGAGTACCGGGATTATTTCCTCTACTTTCAAGTGAGTGCGTTGCTTCCCTCAATTTTTTGTTTTTGGCCCGTCCCATGTAAAAATGTAATAGACGGGCATATAGTCGCGCTCGGTGGCCGTGATCGTTCGGTCAAAAAAAACTGTGTCGTTAGGATTAGACAATGTTTTTGCTCACATGGTTAAATACTCTGCAGCACCTTGCTGAAGGCACCTGGAAACTTACCTAAAACGACGATGACAGCGTCAACTGTATATGCAGTAACTTCGCACACACATATTATTGAAAGCGCCCTCTACAGAAAGCTGTCATCATGAGTTCCTTGTAACCAAGAGATTTTCCAATAAAACTGACCAAAGAATGTAGAGCCATATCCTGTAAAAACTGATCTCCAATGCATATGGATGTCAATCAGTCTCTCTAGTACCGAGTCGAGCTAGAAGCAGCTTTCAACGCGTAACGCGATAAATATGGCCATGAGAAAGCTTGTCTCAATTGAATTCGGGCTGAGCTGGAAGTGGATTCCGAAGTGCAAGGGGGAGATATTCAGAGGACATTTGTACCAGGTTCGTGTTAGAGCTCGAGTTTGTAATAAGCAAGTTGATTCACCAGATGGTGTTTTGGGGACGGAGCTGAAAAGTTGCCGAGGGTGACCGTGAAGTTCCAGCGGAGCTAGAAGTGAATGCTCCTCAACGAGCTGAGCGGCGGCACATACTTGTTCCAGCTCAGTTCGGGAGATGTGGGCGGGGTTTTTACCCGCTCGTTGCCGCTGCCATTATAAGGATACCATATATCATGTGCCTTGGGGGTAAACAAATACAACAAAGGATTAAACTGAGTCCCACGACTCAAGAAAACTAAAATAGTAGAAAAAAATGCTGGCAATAGCCGACGACCGGCTCATGCTACACGCTCCTGGCCCAGATGGTTTGGACCCTTGGCCTCTTAACCCATGAAATATAAAACAAACCCAACCAATGAGGTCCCATGGCCGGTAAAAATTTTGGGACCTCCCAAAGCGGAACAGGAGATGAGGCCTTCACCTCATCTCGTCAACAACCTGATCGGGGGAGAGGAGATGGTTCCTCAAAGGAAAATCCGCTTTTTAAAATTCAAATCACATTATATTGTACAACCATTTATTCAATACAAAAAAAAAACACCCGGAAGACAACTAAAAAAAGATCAAAAAAAAATGCATATCAAAAATTTACATCAAAACTAATGCGAGAAAAGAAAAATGAATTGAGAAAAAAAAATATTTGAATCAAAAAAAAAAAAAAGTAAACCGATATATCATACGTTATATTGTATTAATATACAATAAATGATAAGCACACTTACCCCAGAATGGCTGTGGCCACCGCTGTAGTACCGGAGTAGCTGCAGCGTGTTATCATAACCGCCAAAACAAGAGAAACTAAGAAATTCAACAGCAAAAAAAGAAAATGAGGAAAATAAGCCCAAAGGCAAGCATATAAGAAGAAGAAAAAACGAATTTAACTTGACTCGGAAGACCGGAAGGAACACTAATGTTTTTTTGGGAACCGCAACCTCTAGAACACAGCTGACATCTACCGTACTTGATGTTGTTCTTATTGGATCCAAACACAGTGACAATCATCGATGGCCGCTCTCTCACTGCCAAACTTAAACAGCAACACGGCCCAAATTACAAATAACTCAAGAGCGCATAAGGAAGCATCGTGCAGACTGTTAGCTGGTCTACAGCTTCTTGAGCCGGTAGGAAATTTATAAGACTTAGCACGGAACCGGCAGACACAAAAGGAGCGATCCATCCACCTCAGATCAGAGCCCCGATGATGACTCTAGCGTCTGTCTCCGTCGTTCCGTCGTCATCTGTGATCACGAACACAATCGCCAGTGATATGCAGCCTCTCAGAAGTCGGCAGTCGGCATGGACTTTATATGCTCCGTATCTAACACAGTAGGTTATTTTTTTTCTTTCCGCAAGACGGCACGAAAAACATGTTTGTTGAACAAATTTCAAATACGGATAGGCGTGTTCCGTTCCGAGAACTTCTGACTTTGCAATGATTTTTCACGAATCGCGCGTCTCGACGGATCCGTCTGGAGATGGCCTGGAGATGGCCTGGAGATGGCCGTCAATTCAACCCAGGCGGTTTTTTTTTCAGCTCTTATTTTCAAAACCTCACCAATGGTGTTGGCGGGTGATGAGATACACTTCCGTTGCAGTATCCATATACTTTCGACGGCACCGCCAAAAACTCTTCAATCAGAGGAAAAAAAAACTGCTGCCGGTCTTGGTCGCGGGTGACCTCGCACTCAAAAATCCGGCTGATCGCGATGGCCGATGACAAGCAATTTCCCCATTTGAAGGCTGTCAACGCGCGTCACTCATCACTGAGCCAACATGAAGTTGACGCCAAGTGACGGGTGCACGCGAAGATTTAACAAAAAAATGGTGTTCATTACAAGTTGGATTGGAGTTCGACAGTGTAGCAGTCTCAACCTCAAGCTCAGCCCAATTGCTCTCTCGATAGAATCAGCGTTTATCTAGCATTCTCTATCTTCTCGCGCCCACAATATCAGTTTCAATCTGGTTTCTAGCTCGGCTTGAATATTTACATGGTGGCCAGAGTGAAATCGTGCGAAAGAGAACTGTCTTCAGCTACTCCTCTTTAGCTACACCTGAACGTGTATCCGTGTGAACATGCTGGTATTGATAGTCACGATGAGTTATTAGCTGATAATAGCTTACGAAAACCTCGGCTTAGGTGACCATCACTAAAATGGGAATCATATCAGATACTATAGTGACGATGGAGCTTTTCAAAATATCATTTATGAGTTCAAAGTTCTTACACGGCGGATAGCACAGGTCAAAGTCCTTCGAATCAACGCACTTACGGAGCTACAACGGATTTTGAAGATAGATTATTTACTCTACTACTGATATCAGATTTAGGGCAACAGCCGTATAGATCGAAAGATTGGCCCACATTTTAGTTAAGCCTTCTAAACTTTCATTCTCTAGGAATAGGCACCTGTAAGCTTGAATCTATCGTAGATAGATTTCTTGAAAAAAAAATTGAAATGCTATTCGCTTTCACTTTCAGAAATTCTTAATTTACACAATACTCATCACTCAATTGAATGGCTCTCTGACAGTCCGAACGAAACGCAGCATAGCCGATCTCTCAGGTCTCGGCCTGGGCGCTTTCAATCCCTTCGCACCGAGTTTCGCCAATCCCTTTCCTACTGGTTTTCCTGGTGGCTTTCCAAGTCCATTTCCCTCAAGTCCATTTCCGTCACCATTCCCTGCCCCATACCCTAGCTTTCCGCCAGCACCTCTTTTCTCTCAGATGGCTCCATCGCCGATAGTTCCCATAATTATCTGTCCACCAGCAACGCCTCTACATGCTAGTGCCATCCCAGTTACACCGCAACCCGCTGCAGGATTCGCTGGTATTTTGCAAGCATTGTTCGCGAGAAAAGCCGCTGCTGTTGTGTCACCATCAGTTGCTTTTCCATTTCCAAGCCCTTATCCGGTACCTGTTAAGGTAGGTATCTATTTGTTGAAGGGCAAGTCGACTGGTTTGAATAATGCAATTTTTTAGGTTCCTGTACCTTACCCTGTGGATCGACCAGTTCCCGTTCCTGTCTATAAGTTACACGACAAAGATCACGATCATCACCATCATAATTTCGATCATGAACAGCATTCTCATCAAGATCATGCTCCGGAATATTATGAGGAGGTGAATCCTAGACAATCGAGTGGCTGGCAAAAATCGAACCCCCCGTGGTGAATGTTTTAGCGTACGAGTATATTTTTTGTTTGTTTAAAATTATTATTGTGTTAAATAAAGTGATTATTTTTACAAACCACATATTGGAAAAAAATCAAAAAATCATGCATTGTTTATGAAAACCTGAATATACGTATGTATCTTTTCTTATCAGAACGAGATCTATCTGTAAATATATTTTATCAGATTATGAGAATCTTGTATGGAGTTTCTTCGACATTTAAAACAACATAAGTTGCGTTGGTAAATTCTGCTTCCACGTTCAATACACTAACCACCGGGCTGACAAAATTTAGCTTTTGTCACATTAAGGGCCGTTTTCACAATGTCTGGTTAAAGTATATCCTGTAGATAAACGCCAAAGACAGTCATTATCCAGTTAAGAATTTATTGAACGATTATTCCAAACAGCAGTTACGGGCTGCTGAGATTTTGACAGCTAGAACTGTTTCCGTTTGCACATTCAAACGAGGCAATTAAACTGGTCACAAGATAAGGGTTCTGAAAATTCATTCGATGGAAGAGGATTTGAAACCAACCCAGCCGCAAAATGATGGTGAGAGATGGCACAGACGGAGAATAGAATAGAACAGGCGGCAGAATTCCGTCAAGCAAATCAGCTGATTTTTTACAGCATTAGCTGAGCTTTCGACTGCATTATCATATTTTAAGATTTAGGCCCGTTTTCTCAATGTCCTGTTAAACTGCCTGTTAGCTAACAGGGACGTATTTATTAGAGGCCTTAACCTAAACCATATACAATACCCAAAATACGATAATGCAGTTCAAAAATATGGGGAGAAAATCCCCATCTTTTGTCCTATTTTGGGTGTTGTATATGAATTAGGTTAAGGCCTTTGGTAAATAAGTCCCTGTTAGCTAACAGGCAGTTTAACAGGACATTGAGAAAACAGGCCTATTATGGCCCGTTTTCCTGTTAGCTATTATGGCCCTGTTTTCTCAATGTCCTGTTAAACTGCCTGTTAGCTAACAGGGACGTATTTATCAGAGGCCTTAACCTAAATCAAATACAATACCCAAAATACGGTAATGCAGTTCAAAATAAGGGGAGAAAATCCCCATATTCTGTCCTATTTTGGGTGTTGTATATGATTTAGGTTAAGGCCTTTGGTAAATAAGTCCCTGTTAGCTAACAGGCAGTTTAACAGGACATTGAGAAAACAGGCCTTAGTGTCCGAGATAGCTAACTGGCAGTTTAACCAGAATTTGAAAAAAAACGGTTATCAGGTTAAGCTCGACAAACACGACATTTTTAGTGGCGAGCATAGATCGAGTCACGTCAAAGTTATTAGAAAAAAAATCTCCTCATTTCCTCTGTTCTACTGATTTTGACTTGGCTCGACGCATGCTCGTGATCAAAATGCTTGTCGTATATGTCGAACTTTAAAGCTTTAAAATGCGAGTTAGCTATCCGAGACACTAAATTAAACCTTAGCGTAAGCCACGCTTAAAATATGATATTGCGGTAGATAAATCAGCTTATGCAGAGAAAAATCAGCTAATCTAATACAAAAATTAGCTGATTTTCGTGGCGAGACTCTGCTGCCTGTTTTACTCTATTCTACATCTGTAAGGTCTCTCAACATTCATTTGCGGCTGAGTTGGCTTCGAATTCTCTTCCATTGAATGAATTTCCAGAACTCTGTTCTTTGTGACCAGTTTAATTGTATCATTTAAATGTGCAAACGTAACAGTTCTGCAGTGGCAGTAGTGGGAATTACATTGAGATTGACAGCAGTTTGAAGCAACTGAAACATTGAGAAACGTCATTATTTCAAAGAAATTATTATTCTCGGTCTTATTTTACACTAAATTCGAACCTTCTCATGACTAAGCATTCATTACCAACTGCACAATTAAAAAATAAAATAACAATAATAATTAACAATTGAAACTCAAAGTTAAACTTGTTAACTTTGAGTTTCAATTAAAGTTAAACTCGTTAACTTTGAGTTTCAATTGTTTCACCTTTATCAGTGAAATGTTTGAATTACATATTTTAATTTTCTGTGAACTTTCATTCCGTGCCATTTTCTTTATGATTTATCTAATCATAAATTTATTGCTATCAATGAAAAGTTGTGGAAAGGTCAATCAAATCGATGGACAATGAAATTGCTGTTGCAAAAACAAAATTAACAAAAGAGTGGGAGTTCCATTATTCTCGACATTGACTTCCAGGTGTGTTTAGTCCCACCAGATATTTTGTAAAGTTTCCGCTATACATATATTCTGCGTATTTATTGCTTCTTAGACGCAATATTCGATTTTAAATTAACTGGCCAATTATTGCAAGTATCGTAGTTACTTTGAATCCTTCAAACAAAGTTTTTGAGAAGCCAAGTCTGAAAACAATGGACTTCCGACCTGTTGAATAATTCCAAGGTTGACTTATCTCGACGTCGATATCACGATAAGAAACATTTATCAGAAATTCATATTTGGATACTGGAGAAAAAACAATAAAATGTTGAGTTGAAATATTGCATGACTTCACAGAAAATTGTGGATACCATCGCTTTGAAGCCAATCCACCCTAAAGGCGAATGAGCACAACTTGTGATTTTTTTTTTTTTTTAGAATTTGATTTGAACGAAGTATTGTCGATAAGTATCTATAAGGATTTTTTTTTTGTCTTTTATATTTATGATATCTTTTTATGATTTTTTTGTAAATCGGTACGATACATTCAAAAAGATCTCGTATGTGAACCCAAGAAGAATATTGTGAATTGGGTCACATATTTATTTCTGGCAGGATTCACTTCAAATTTTATGGGTTTTGAACAGGGGTGCCAGGTATGGCTCAAAGAAATTTCCCATTCTGGTCAGGAAAATTCCCTATTTTTTTGCTTTCTGATTTATTTTGAAAAATAAACAATAAAAGTATTCAATTTAAAAATGCTTCTTTTATTATATTATACAATAATATAACATAATTCCCATATTCTTTTATTTTTTGCGTATAAAGTAGGAGTTTTAAAGAGAAATACACACCAAATTAATATTCGAACGAGTGTACGATCCTCAGTATTAGTCTATATCTACCCAATTGTTGACATTTTGACATACATACACTGCTCCACAAAAATAGTGACACACCCACTTTTCATCCTACAGAAGCGAACAAGGAAGGAAAATTACAGATTTTGTGTTTTTGTTACCAGTGTAGGTCAGGTAGAGTTAAAGGGAACAAACATTTTAAAACGTAAATTTAAGTTATTTAAGTCAATTTTAATACAAGAAATGAAGGCTCGGATTGTTGGGGTTAGGGGGTTAGAGTTCGTCATTTCCAATATGACCAATGTAGCATTGTGAAACGCAGTTGGGTTAGGTTCTGCGAAGGTGTAGATAATACCGACAAGGCTGCCAGACTACATCGTGTTCTGGCTAAAAAAGGCACCAACCAAGTCAACACCCTAAGGAGACAAGATGGCAGCATCACAGAGGATGCCGAGAGCACAGGTAATTTGCTTCTTGAGACCCATTTTCCTGGGTGCGTCAGTCTAGATGAAGATAACAGCTACTCGGTCGACATGGGGGTGCGCTACGAGGCATCCCGCGCCGACTGGAGCATTGCCAAAAATATCTTCACTTACAATAAAGTAAAATGGGCCATTGACTCTTTTGACCCATATAAATCGTCTAGTACGGATGGAATCTTTCCCGCTCTGCTACAGAAAGGAAAGGATATACTAATCCCCTACCTCCTAAGTATATTCAGAGGTAGCTTTGCTCTAGGTTATATCCCAGATTCCTGGAGATCGGTTAAAGTAGTCTTCATCCCAGAAATGGGCAATCGTCCCAAAGATGACCCCAAATCATATAGGCCTATCAGCCTGACCTCCTTTATGCTCAAGTCTATGGAGAAAATCCTTGATGCTCACATCAGGTCTACACTTCTCACAAAATTCCCGCTACACTGTAAACAGTTTGCTTACCAGTCAGGTAAGTCGACTGAAACTGCTCTACACTGTTTAGTTGGAGAAATTGAGGCCACCCTGGCAGTAAAGGAGACGGCAGTTTGTGCCTTTTTGGATATCGAAGGTGCTTTTGACAACACATCTTTCTCTTCCATTGACTCTGCGCTTAGAGCAAAGGGAGCATCGTAGTAGACAGCTTACTATGGAAGCTTACAAAGATGGGATATTCAACTCAGGGATGTGCCGATGACCTGGTCATAACTGTTAGAGGAAAGTTTGAAGAAGTCCTAACGGAAATTTTTCAATCGGCATTAAATAAAATAAATAACTGGCGCAACAGTCCAATTTGAACCACGGCCTCGAGATGAGTTAGCATCATCTCATTTTCTAGATCGTGACGGTTTTGTGCAGAGGTATGTGATCAGCAACACGCTCAACCGAGTTATTTACCCCATAATGGGTACTCATTTAACAGCTGAGTGGGCTCATAGTCCGACACGTAAATCCCCGGAATCGAACCGGGGCCCAGTGCGTTGAAGGCGAACGTGCTAACCGTTGCGCCATCCGGACTACGGCATTAAACACAGTACAAAAATGGTGCAATGACAACGGCCTTCGAGTCAATCCGGCTAAGGCAGTTGTTGTCCCCTTTTCGAAGAAAAGAAATCCCAGACAAATGAGATGTCCTACAATATACAACTCTCTAGTGCTCCTGGCGGATTCCGCCAAATACCTCGGTGTTACTCTAGACAGGAAATTACTCTGGTCGGAACACCTACAGACAATATCGGACAAAGCCATTAAGTCCCTATGGGTTTGTAGGCAGTTTGCGGGTAAGACTTGGGGAACAAGCCCTCGCATAATCCTTTGGATCTATTAGGCGATTGTCAGACCAATTGTTGAATATGGAGCTGTTGTTTGGTGGAAAAAATCAACCACCAAAGATGGCAAAACCAAACTGGGTAAGATTCAGAGACTAGCATGTCTCACAGCCACGGGGGCTATCCGCAGATGCCCGACTGTAGCTCTTGAAGCGCTACTCGACCTTCCGCCGCTTCACATTCACATAAAGGCGGAGGCAATAGCAGCAAATAGCAGTAGCAAGACTAAAAGCTTGCCAGAATTTCCTCAAACTAAACCCTGAGCAGACCAACTGGGTAAATGAGGACCATGTACTTAGTATGCCATCAGACTATTTGGCTAGGGAGCTTTGCTTTAAACTTCCATTCTCAACCGAAATATGGAGCAGAGAGGATTGGAATCTGAAGCTCGACACTCTCCCCTCATACGTTGTTACATGGTACACAGATGGATCTAAAACCGAAGATGGTACAAGGGCGGGCGTCGTAGGTCCGTCTCACAAGATATCCATTCCAATGGGAAAGTACGCCACGGTATTTCAGGCGGAAGTTCACGCAATCGAGACTTGTGCGAACACATGCTTAGCAGCTGGATACCAAGGCAGGAATATTGCAATCTTCACTGACAGCCAGGCGGCGATCAAAGCACTAAGTAACTTCTCCGTCTCGTCGAAAGTGGTGCTTAGTGGTCGTGAAGCCTTGCAGAGATTAGGCTCCGTAAATAAGGTTACCATTTACTGGGTCCCCGGACACGCCGGTATCCCAGGAAACGAAACAGCGGACGAGTTGGCCAGGGGAGCATCTGCAACCCCACTCGTCGTTCCGGAGCCATACTGTGGAATTCCCTTGTGTAGTGCAAGACGGCACATCAGGGAATGGGAACACTCAGTAACCATCGCGCACTGGGATAATACCCCTGGTCTTAGACAGGCCAAGCTGTTTATAGCTGGCCACTCACGCAACCGTACCCACGAACTGCTACGCAGAAACCGGGTTAGAATTATTTGTGGGCTCCTTACGGGTCACTTTACCCTGAGGGGTCATCTGCATAGAATGGGAATTGTCTCTGACCCAAGCTGTCGCTTCTGTGAGAGCGAAGATGAGACTTCCCAGCACATTCTCTGTGACTGCAGTGCTTGTTGGCCCTCTGGGCCAACTGCCCTCCATCTAATCTAATCTAATTGTGAACTTAACAGAGGAGCCATTCAGTACTGGAGCCAGCTGTCGACTTCTGTGTTACATCTTTTAATTGGGGATTTATAGAATATGTGATGGTCGGTGGAGGTGGGTGCCTTAGTGCGTACACTAACAGATGCACTTGACAAAGCAACGACTAGATCGTGTCCTGTCATAAGACAAAGAGGTAAGAAGAAACCTGTTTGGTGGAATCCTTTGATATTCTAACTTAGGGTCTCATGCAGAAAGTCTTTTAACAAGGCTAAATCCTCCAAGCTTGATTCTGATTGGGCCTCCCACAGAAAGTCTCTTGGCCTATATAACAAGGAATTGAGAAAGGCGAAACGCAATTCATGGAAACTTTTTTGTGAACTTATCGAGGAATCGAATGAGGCGTCCAAACTTCGCAACATTCATTATACCAATCCATCTGCACCTAGTTACCTACTGAAGCAAGATGGGTCGTGGACAACCTCCAACAAGGAAACAATTCAGGTACTGCTTGATAAGCATTACCATATATAATACCATCGAACCTTTTATCTACCTCTCCATATGCCTACACCAAGGGCAAATCAGTAGATTCAGCTCTGCACTCTATTGTGGCTATATCGAGAAATCTTTGGACAATAAAGAATACACCATGGCTATTTTCCTTGATATCGAAGGAGCCTTCAATAATGTTTAACACAAAGCAATCACTGATGCAGTCTTTAGTCTTGGAGTTGACGATTCCCCTGATATTAACATCTGGGGTTATACAAAGAGGTACTCCGCAAGGTGGAGTGCTCTGGAACTTTTCTGTCAATAGACTGATCTTAGACCTGGAAGGGCTAAGTCGCATGGTATGTGCTTATGCGAATGACATTGCCATCGCCATATCGGGCAAATTTCCTGGTGCTCTTAGTGAGGTCCTGCAGAATGCCCTCTCACTTCTAATCACTTGGGCTGACAACTATGGGTTAAATATTAATCCAGACAAAACGGAGCATATCCTCTTGACAAGTAAGTGTAGTGCACCTCGGTTTGAGCCACCTGTGTTGCAGGGGACGAGTCTAGTTGTTGTTGATAAGGCAACTTTCTAGGACTCGCTCTGGACAGAAAATTATCATAGAGGGCAACTATACAAGAGAGGGTAGACAAGGCAAGACATTGCACTCTACTCCTGTAAGAGGGCTATAAGTAAAAGGTCCTTTAACCTAAAATATTGCACTAGCTCTATGTAACTGTTTTACGCCCCATACTTACATTTGGGGTTGTTTTTGGTGGACCGCTTTGAGTACAGAGGCTAATCGTAGCTTGCTGGTCAAGGTGCAAAGATAGGCCTGCATCGCTATTATTACCCAACCTACTCCCTCCTGACATGTTTGGAGAAAAACTGTTGTACGGCCATTCGACTACGTGATAGTGGTCGTTGACTTGCTTCAAACTCTGGACACGCTGCTATTCTCAAAAACAAAATTATTCTGGCAACGACTGACTATACGGTTTGAAAATGTGCCCTTGACAAGAACTTTGTTAGTCTGGTACCATCACGCAGTCAATTGGAAGGAAACGTGCTTCCGCTGCATAAGTCATTAGAAATATACACATATGGCTCTAAAACGAACGAGGGAGTAGGCGCTGGAGTCTTTGTGATGGGCTGGACCTTAGCCTTTCTTTTATTTTCCCTAATTACTGCAGTGTCTTTCAGGCAGAGATTAGGGCGACTACAGAAGCTCTGAACCGGCTGGGGCGTCACGCAATATCAGTCAGAGATATAACAATATTTGCTGAACGGGGCCGGATTACGTCAAGGACTGTCGCGGAATGTCGCTCTCTGCCTACGGAGATGAGTGAGTTTTTTTTACCATTTTCTTATGCTGGATTTTGGGCTACAATGGCGTCACTGGTAATTGCAAAGCAGACGAACTTGCCAGACAGAGAATATCAAACTTTGCTGCAGAAGTTCGTCAGAACATCTACATGCCTATCGCTGCCTGCAAACTAGCTATTAAATCCGAAGCGGTTATCAAGATCAACTCTAGATGGTTAAACGGAAACACATGTCTTTCAACAAAGTCGCTGTGGCCAAGATTGGATTCTAGCCGATCAGCTAAATTGCTGTCACACGGGAGGCACGCCAGGAGGCTTCGCCTCCCCTACAATGACTTCTGTAGAAGCTGCGGTGACGAGGAGGAGGACGAGTGTGTTTTTCATCATCTATGCACGTGCCCTGCTTTGTCAATAAGGACAAGGACTTGTGTTATGTTGATAATGGCAAGATCCATCGTTGCCTATTCTCCCACAAAATCATGGATCTGTCCGCAATGGCGTTAGATCTCGAGAGGCAGGCAAGCAAGGTTGGGCTAAAGATTAATACCAACAAGACCAAGGTTCTTAGCCCGCCGTTGCGAAAAAGAAATCGGACACCTATTGCCATCAATATTAATTGGCAGCCCGTGGAGAAAGTGGACAACTTCGTCTACCTAAGTAGCATTGTTGCCGAAAATGGTGGTACGGAGCAGGACATCGCTCGTCGTATCAACCAGGCTAAAAGCGCATACGGCATGCTGTCCAAAATCTGGCAGGGCAGTTATCTCAGCATCAAGACCAAGCTGGGCCTGTTTCGCTCCCTGGTACTATCAGTGCTTTTGTATGGGAGCAGTACATGGAAAGTTTCCGTAGGAGTTACCAGGAAGCTGCAAGTTTTCGTCAACTCATGTCTTCGTCGAATTTTAAGAATTTTCTGGCCCGAAACAATATCAAATGAAGAGCTAAGTCGGCGTACGGGTCAGATGCCAATCGACGAATTGATACGCAGGTGAAAATGGCAGTGGATAGGCCACACATTGCGGAAGAGTGATAACTGCATTGCTTTGCATGCCATGAAGTGGAACCCCATTTCCAACCAAGGCCGAACAAGAGGGGGTCCTCGAATCACATGGCGTTGATCTGTGGCAAAGGAGTGTCAGGCACTGGGTAAGTCTTTTGGGGAGTTGCGTCCCATTGCCCAGAACAGAGTACGATGGCGCGCAGGAGTAGTTGACGCGCTATGCCCCGCTAGGGGTTAAGGCAAGGTAGTATCGTGTGATTGGTGAGCACGCCAGGAGGCTTCGCCTCCCCTACAATGACTTCTGTAGAAGCTGCGGTGACGAGGAGGAGGACGAGTGTGTTTTTCATCTTCTATGCACGTGCCCTGCTTTGTCAATAAGGACAAGGACTTGTGTTAGGTTGATATTGGCAGGCTAAATCGTTTCATTTACAGTTCTGGCTGGTTTAATGATTAGGATGGTCGGGTGATGAGTCCCCGGTGGTAACACAATGGACTCTGCTGCGGTCCATGTGTGCTGTGGTAAGCACAGCAGCCCTTTAACCTATAGGATATGTACCAGGAGACAGGATGATTCATGAAAAGACCAAGACAATGCACGTCAAGAGGAGTATCGAAAAATTAAGAGCAATTTATTAGGCTATAAGAATTGAAAAATCGTGAAACGCTTCCCTTACTATCAGAAATTACCTCAGTCGTGCAGCAGGAATAATTATTTCGACTCAAGCTATTCGTAAACTGTTCAGGAAAGGTTGCCTATTTTCCAGATGACCGGTGAAGTTGCCGCTATTGACCGCAAGGCGCCAAATCACCCGAAAACAGTTTACATGGAAATTGACACTCACACGTGATTACTACTTTGCCATAATCTCTAGTGGAACATAGCGCGTCAACTACTCCTGCGCGCAGTCGTACTCGGTTGGATGAAGTGGCGAGAAAACTCTGGAGTTTTGTGCGACAAGAAGATGCCACGAAAGCTTAAAGACAAGTTGTACAAAACGGTCGTTCGTCCCGCACTCATGTATGCGCCTGAATGCTGAACTATGTATAAGACATACGAAAGTAAAATGACTGCGACTGAGATGGAAATGCTACGGATGTCTGCCCGTGTGACTAAAAAGGATCGTATCAAAAGTACCTACATCTGAGGCAGCTTGTTTGTTGAGCAACCGATCACTGAAAACCTCGAAGATCGTCGAATGGATTGGTATTGCCATGTTCTAAGGCGTCCGCCTGAGAACCCTGTCATAAAGGCACTATCAATGAATGTTCCATTTGCCGGTCCCAAACCCCGAGGCAGACGGAAACACACGTGGATCGATCAGATGAAAAAGCAACAACAACGCGTTAATCTCGGCGATGATACGATCCAAGACCGAGCTGCCTGCAGAAGGAAGCTGAGATTATACCGCCAGAATGTGTGGAGTGCCAACACCACAGGCAGAGCAACGCGAAGCCGCAGAGTAGTATGAAAGGGCAAGGAAGAAGATAGATTCGAAACTGTGTCACCTATTGCACTCAAACTTATGGCTTAGAATTGACACATCGCTGGAAAGGTTTGGAGAGTAGTTTGATTTCGCGATCATATACAGTAAAACCCCCATTAACAGAACCAAAAAGGGCGGCGACATTTCAGAAAACGAAATTTTCCACAAGTACTTTTGGGAAACGGGGGGGAGGGGGGAGGGACATGGTCGTTCGCGGGTCTAAAATGATACCACTTACAGTAAAACTCCGATTCACCGAACACTAACCCAAGAGTGAGGCGTCATTTTCGAATAATGAAATTTTTCGTAAGTACTTTCGGGAGGCCGAGGAGGAAAATTAGGTGGTTCGTGACTCCAAAATGATACCATATACAGTAAAAGCTCGACTAACAGAACTAAAGAAGGCGGTGACATTTCAGAAAACGAAATTGGCTCGAGTGTATTTTGGAAGGCGGGGATGAAAGTAAAATGGTTAGCGACTCCATTGTGTTTTTACATACTGAAGAATCTAATTTAACCGTATTAAAGAAGTCGGCGTCATCTAGGCTCTGCACTCCTGCGGCTAAGTGACCGTGAAAGAAACGTCCAAAATGACCAAGATTAGTGTCAGATTAAGAGTTTTTAGATCGCTAAGATGTTTGGTATCATTCCCAAAGCCCCTCCACCTACTCCTACTCTCTCCTTCCTCGGGGGTAAATAAGAGTGCAATAAATGTAGAAAATCACCGAGATTAGTGTCAAAACACTGGTTGAGCTGAGATGAATGGTGATGCTCTCGAAGCCCATTTACCCCAGTGATAGTGACCGTGAAAAATGTTAAAAAAAATCAAATTCGGTGAAAGAGTGAGCCAGTCGAGCTCTTTCAGCTCGTTTAAAATAAATTGTGTGTGACACAAAAAACGCTATTAGCAACTGAATGTCCACACTCTCAGTATAAATGAAATTAAACAAATATTAGTGGCGAAGCCATTTTTATCTTTTTTTTTGTATAAAATTAACACCCTTTTATCCTTATAATATCAACTTACAAATTATCTTGGCTATTGTCCTAGGTCCTAAAAATGCTCGATTCATAAACATCTTTTTAATGTATTATTATTTATTATCAATAAATTACTACTTAAGATTTAACAAAAAGAAAATCATCTCCTTTCAATGAACGAACGTCTGTTTAAAATGGTACGGCTCAAAGTGATATTTCTTGTGCCCCCACGATGGCACCGGATAGATCCTTGAGAAATATTGCGCTGAAATCGGCTGTGGCTCGGAACCGTGTTTGTAGCGATTATACAATACATAATTATGAGCATTCTCAGCGATAACTTTCAAATCTTCCGTTGGGATGGCTTTTGGATGAAGTGGAAATAAGAACGTGGAAGAATCTTTCGAATCGTATGATCCACCACTTTCAAAATTTGGAAATTTCGACTGCTGTGACTTTCCGTCCGGATACCTATCTGCGTTGAAGATTGGCATTATCATCGGCTTGAATCCTTGCCCGGGCTTTGGAAGCCTAGACTTTGCAGGTAACTCGGGCCTAATGTGGTCCGTGAATTCCTGAACTGGTGCTGGCTCGCGGATGAAAATCATATAGATTGTAAGGGGTTTGGAGTTTTGCGACTTGTAATTGTGGAAATTTTCAGGAACATAGTTTTGGTAAGGCGGCTTGTTTTGTTGTTGGCGTTGCTGCTGCTGTTGGTACTCGAACTGTTCCTGTTGTATCTTTTGCAAACCCCGCTGAAGTGCAGCCGGCTGCAACTGTTGTTCATATTTAAATTGCTGACGTTCTTGGTACTCCTGTTGTTGAACTTGCTGAAATCGCTTTTGGTAATCCTGAAAATCTCTGGAAAATTGTTGCTGGCTTGATGTGGATTGTTGTTGCTTTTCCTGATTTTGCTGTTGTTGTTGCTCCTCTTCGGGTTTGGGCCGCTGTTGAAATGGTTGTGGTTGTTGTTTCTCGAATTGAAATTGTTGCTGTTCCTTTTGCAATTGTTTTTGAGTTGCCTCCTTTTGTTTTTCCGAAAAAATTGGTTCGTGGAGGGAAGGTGGACTGAACTGTTCTCGTGGTGATACTTGATACGATTGTTGCTTGTTTTGTTGATAATTGAAGGCGGGTGCTTCGTATTTCGGCGGAAGGAAGTGAGAGTAAGCTAAAGTATTGTAGTTCGTCCAAGTTTGTTGGATAGAGTCGTGACCAAAAGTTGACTGGGAATTTCGACATAGCGTGGCCAGCGTTAACAGGACGATCTGTATGGGAGACGGTAGAATTTTTTATTAGTTAAATGAATCCTTTTCTATATAAATATATTTTTTTTTCATTTTCCTTTAATTGTTTAAATAGATAATTATTAAACATAAAACAAAACTATCACATCCAGAATTCGTCAATATAGTAGAGTACATATCACGTGTTTTCCTCTAACAATATTCAAATTATTCCAATTAAAACATATTGTTCACTATCACTTTTCACTTTTCATTTTCAATTCCTTACCAAATTCTTCATCTTTTCCCGTGCACACTATCACTTTGATCACTGTCACATAACAAAATTAACTGAGAAAATTGCTCTGATTTTTTTTACTTTTATATATAAGTCGAGAGCTTAGACTGAAATTGATTTCGATTTAATTCCTGTCACCGATATAGTTACAAACGCTTAAGATGGCCGTTTACCTCACTTTTCCTTCATTGCGCAACGCAACACTTTTGAGTTGTCTTTTTTTTAATTTACTTAGTTCGTTGTCATTACTATGATGGAATGTTGCTGTTTACTTCTTTATTTCTGCAATTGGAAAAACGTATCAGAACCACTTTTCTACTTTTGCAGCTCGGGTTTGGCTCGCCAGTATACACCGAGTTGTGTCAATCAGACTATCTGTATTTTTATGATCCATATTGCAAACTGGAACATTACAGATCGTTTGAAAATGGTCTTCAGATGTTGGAGGAGATTAAAATGTTGATAGAGGAAATATATGATATAAATTGAAGTGGAAGCTTGCGGATTATGGGGACATGACCAAACGTTGGTGCAATGTTGGGTAGGGCAAGAGAGAGTGTTGGTTAACTTCCCCACCGCAATACGGCCTGAAATCTTTTCAGGAAGGATGTTTTAGGTATATGATTTTGTAAATGGTTTTAAGTCTTCGAAAAACCGAAAAAAAAACCCGGTCTTTGAACGGAACCAGGGAAGTCCTTTTACGTGTAACTTTGCATTCTTTGAAATACAACTCCTTGTAGACGTCTTGATGGATATTAACCAATCAGACAGACGTGCAAGTCCGTCTGACTGGAGAGCTGCCAAAATCGTCTTCACGTCCGATAAAGTCAAATGGGCTAACGACCGTTTTAGTCCAAACAATTCCACTAGTTTTGAAGGGATATTCCCCGCCCGGAAAGCAAAAGGGAAGCACTATATTCGTTTGAATCCCAGCGAAGGCAGTCTTCATCCCTACGTTGGGGAATCGCCCAATCCTCCTGGACAATCAGCTTAATATCGTTCATGCTGAAAGAAAAGATAATAATAATAACAAGGACAGGCTAACATACCCTAGGGAGGGCACTGCGACCATGAGATCTATTGTGCCATAGCCTAAATAATTCCAAAAGACCCTCAACCAGCCTAATGAAGGCTAGTAGATCCTTTGAAGGGGTGCTCCTTACGACTGCTGAGGTTACGATACCTGGAACGGGCTACCGCCGGACATTCGCAGAGAAGATGTTTAATGGACTCTGTGTTCTCCAAGCAAAGCCGGCACTTACAGTGGATAGACCCATTTTATTGAGGTGATATCTCACCCAGTGGTGCTCCGTAAGGTAACCCACAATTAATTTGAGGTCCGCTCTGCCCAAGCGGCTGGTTTCCTTGAGATCGTAGGGTTTTATAAGATCTTTGGACTGCCGCAGTCCTGGAAGATAATCCCAGTGACGCAGCCTTCCATTGGTAGGCCACTCCCTCACTAGTGATCTTGTTTTAGCCCAACTCAGGCCACAGTAAGGATCAGGTCCCAAAAACTTATCCGAAGAGCCTTGCCTAGAAAGTTCATCGCCAGCTACGTTACCAGGAATGCCCTGATGGCCTGGTGCCCAACATAAAGTAACCCAATTGGTGTTAGTGGGACACTGAAGAGTATAAAAACACTCTTTCACTAATTTCGTTGAGAATCTATGCGATGAAAGAGCCTTAAAGGCTGCCTGACTACGAGTATCAGTGCAGATAGCGATGTTAGCGCCCTTGAGTTTCTTGAAATTGGATGAAATTGCACCGTCGTACAATGGAGTATTTGTACCGAAAACCTGGCCAAAATTATTAGATGCAATTTATCATATGGAAATATATAAATAAGCGATTTGAGGTATTTTCAGAATGTATTTTAATACTAACTTATAACATAAAGAAAAAATAAATGTAAATAAAAACTTTCATTCAAAATGAGTCATCGAAATGCACAACACTGCGTCGACTCTATCAACCCGATTCAAAATATACCTATCATATTGTCTAAATTTTACTTCTTGCTCAAGAAGGTCCTTTTGTCCTGTTCATACGGCTCATAATACCTTCAACAATATTTCAGGGCATTGGTCGCCTCATCTCTATTAAGAAAATACCATATTGGCTTGGTTTCACTTCATACCCAAGAAGGTCCATTTGTCTCGACCAAACGACTCAAAATGCCTTCAACAGTACTGCAGTGCATTGATCACATAAATCCTAGTCATGCTGTTGGCTTGGTTTAGTGTCCGTTTGACTTCATGCCCAAGAAGGTCCTGTTGTTCTCACGCCTACCAGCAGTACCACCAAAACGTCATCAGGTTGTACTTAGAATCACGTAATCAAGCTATGTACCAGATTTGGTCGAAATCGGAACACGATAAATGCCCGGAGGAGAGGAACAAACTTTCTTAGAAAAGACTTAGTCGGGAAACTTTCTGCTTTTAAAACACAAAAAGTACCGTTAGATAAGTCGAAAATCCAAAAAGCCGTCACCGAGCTATGCTAAGTGCTACCCAAGAAGTTCACATACCAAATTTGGTTGAGATCGAACAACGGGAAGTGCCCGGACCAATTGCTGAATATTTAACACGCGCTAAAAATGCGAAAATACTTAAAAGTTCAAAAGAGGGCAAAGAAATGGAGGAAGAAGGGGGAACCAATTCTTTTATGGTCATTTGAAGGGAATATTAAACTAAATTCACATCTTGGCATGATAGCTCGGCACATCCCGGAACATGTACAAGAACAGTTTCGTTTTTATATTTTTCTCCAAAGAAATTCGTATTTTTTTATAGTTAAGTAGTGATTGGGGCGACCGGTAGCGGTAGAGGTATCAGTATCAAGTATCATGTTTGACTACCGGCGTTTCGGGTTCGAGTCCCGTCCACGACAACGTTCGTGGCCATGGATGTGCAGGAGATGCATGGTGGCAACTGCATTCTCTGAAACCAATTTATGCCAACGAAACGTCAACTGGGCCACGTGGAACAGTTGACGCGCAATGCCCCACAAGGGGTTAGGGCAATTGAGAACATACCTCCATCTTCTTCTGCTAGCAATTAGGGAGGCCTGCCGGATGTTGAGGCGCATCATTGTTACCACAAAGGATATCGCAATTTTCACGGATAGCCATGCTGCCATTATGGCCTTCAAGGCAGCAACAGTGTCATCTAAAATAGTAAAACAGTTCCGTCAAGAGCTGAACTCTCTGGCCACTCTTAACAGAGTCACCCTCCTCTAGATTCTGAGTCATAGGAGTATAGCGGGAAATGAGCAGGCCGATCACCTGGCGCGGTTGGGCTCCGCCCTTGACAGATCATATGCAGTGGTTGTCAGTGCGCCACTTAGTGCCACTAAGAAGGAAGTATATAAATGCTTCATTAACTTAGCAAACAACAGATGCGGGCACATTAAGGACGTGCATCACCTCTAGGAAAATATGGCCATCCTATAATACACAAAGAACAAATGGCTTTCTGATAAGGACCCGTCCAGAGGTGGCCAGGATTGTCGCCGTTACAACGGGCCACTGGCCTGTGGGAGAGCACGCAGCCAGACTTGGTATTCCCTACAACGAGTGCTGTCGTAGTTGCAAGGACAGTGGGGAGAAGGAGACTCTTTTACACTTTCTTTGTAGATGTCCGGCACTGGCTAGGGCGCGGCACTGTTCTTTGGGCAGTGCCTTTCTTACAGACACAACCGAGATCTCCTCTTTGGAAACATTCAAGATACTTCATTTCTTAAATTCCACAGAGTGGATTTAAAAAAATACCCCGCCCGACCCCTCTGATATACTTAATAGCATCAGTTTTCCTCTTACGAGGTTTGTGGCATCAAAACGGCGCGCACCAGCGCTAATTGGGTATTCCCCTTTTTGGGGGCTCTACCGCCACCTAAACCAACCAACCAACCAACACACCTCCATCTTCCGTATCCATAATTGTTATTTTTCAACTGTGTTGAAAACCAACTGAAAAAATTATGAAATTTGCATCAAAAATTAAGTTAGCAGGTTCAAACTAATACGAATAAAACTTTGCCTGGGTTCCGACACCCCTCGTGAAGATGGGTGATGAGTGGGAGGCATGATACAGCTGTTAGCTTAGTGTCAGAAAAAGCCAATTTGAAACGGGTTTACTATTCTTTATATTTTCGACTTTTGGCCAGGATTTGGTGCAAATACTCCACTGTGCGTCGGTCACTCTCTGGTCACAGTCTCCGCTTCAACACAGGCATCGGCCGAATTTTTCTCACCAATTAAGTTCTACGAAACGGAATTCACCGTTCACATAGAACTTTGTGTGGACGTTGGAGCGTCGAGTGAGTATCGCTAAACCCGCTATTATCTATTCTACTGCAGGCCAGGTCAATGACACCCGATCAAACAGTATGTTTTAACAGGACACATAAATGTTCCATCAGAATATACTGCTTACAAATATCAACAACCAGCAGTGTGATAGAATGACGGAGTTTTTGTTTTTGAAACTTCCTGATGGGGAATTGGAGCTGTCATGGGGCAAATATTTTAAGTAAAATATTTGACAATTGACAATCCAAATAAAACATCATAGAAGTCGTTCGTTACACATACTAAAGTTAGTAGGGTCTATTCTACTGATAAGACACGATTGTCTGGAGTGCACCATAACAGATTGTCATTAAACAATTAAAAGCATTAATGAAGGTAAAGAAAAAATACCAACACGAACAAATTGCAAATATAAAAATAATTTAATCACTTCCATCAACATCCAAAATAATTATAAAACATTCCATTTTCCACTCTCATCCATCTTATGTCAACATTTTTCGCAACTACGAGTAATTTTCACCATGACTCACTGTCGTTTAATTAATTTATTTGAAATGATGGGCATAGGCGAATGGCGAGTGTGCAACGGCTACCGGAGCATGGGCAACGACGGCCGGTGCATGATGAGCTATGCTATAGGAGGCAACACGGGCAACTGGAGCAGCAGCAACAACGGCGGGTGCATGATAACCGCCATAACCAAAGGCCGGTCCGTGTGCGACTACGGCTGGTGCATGAGCCACTACAGCAGGAGCTGCATAGGCTGGCGCTGCATAGGCTGGTGCTGCATAAGCTGGTGCTGCATAGGCGTGTGCTGCATAAGCTGGCGCCGCATATGCTGGTGCTGCAAACGGAGCACCGAGAACGGGTCCATGACCATAGCCGAAAGCCAAGCCACGTTTAGCTTTTGTCGATTCTTCGGTAATTTTCTCGTCGGCAGCATGAGCGACAACCACCAAAATGGTAAGAATAATCTGAAATTAAATAAATTAAAATGTAATAAATATCAGAATCGGTGACTTTATGGTGAGTGTTTATTTGTCTATGAGGAAAACGAAAGAGTTAAGCGAGTAACGTGATCTTGGTATTTAGTTGTTTCTTTCTTGTTGTTGTCGTTGCTGTAGTTTTTTTTTGTAGTATTAGAATTATGGGTTTTGTAAGTCATTACTGCTAAAATTAAAATGGAATTTTCGGTGTTTTTTTTTTATTTTTTTTTATCAACTTTTAGTTTCTTAGGAGGCAGGTTGTTAGACCGTCGTAGTAGTTGAACCTTTCATTTTTGCATCATTCTTTTTATAGAAAGGACAAGACCGCATCAGTTCAGAAACAGGGTGACAAATGAATACTTTTGTTTTTGATTTTAAATTCACTTGCTAAAACTAAACAAGCTGGGATATTTTTTTGTGTAAATAATATACTAAATCGGTAGTCGGAACTGTATTTCCGACTTCAAAATGCCCACTGCAGGATAGACACATCTTACAAAAAAAAAAATTTAAAAACAATCCCAAGTGATTGCGTCACGAAATGGGAGTAGAAGATTGGACACAAGGTTTAGTATCAAGACAAAGTGATGAGAATCATATTCCGTCGCAACTTAAATTACAGAGTCACCTAATTTGTGGTCGTCTTGCACATTGATACGTGCAAAGATGCAAGATCTGAAGAGTGGATCTATCTGTATGAAAACACTTAACTTATGAAAAGTTAGAAAAAATCGAGGGCATCTAAAAATTGGGAAGTTTGTCTTGTTGAGGGGCTTCAATCTCAAATGACAGTGTTTCAGGGGCAGAAAATGTATAACGCGTTATTGAGCTAAGCTACAGACGTATTTTTTATTTTTATTTTTTGCGACCGGAAGCTCAGTGCGTAGAGGCGTCAGCCCCTTGTCTGACGTCCACGGTGTTTGTTGCTATGTTGCCTTCCCCTTATGGTGCAGGACGTAATAACAAGCCACAACATCTACCGACTTGTCGCCGATAGGCGGCTAAGTGGCAGCAAGAGGCGCATGCATGCATCGTCCGAAACTGGTTTATGCCACATAGAATAGTTGGCACGTTTTGCCCCACTAGGAGTTAGGGCAAATGAGTAGTAGTACAGAGGTATACTAAGTGTAAGTAGAATGGGACCAAGTGAAACGAAAAAAAAACAATTGTTAAATGAAGCAATTTCAACTATCAAATAATGCTCAAACTCCTCCACCCTAATAATGCATCGAAACTTTCAAACCACAATTGAATTAAACACTCTCTCGACTTTCGAAAACTCAACTTCTGAGCAAATTCTCGGCAGTCACATACAAATCGAACCATATCACCCAAATAATTAGCAATCTAATCAACTTACGAAAACTTTCATTTTACTGAAGAAATTAGTTAGGTAACACCACTTCTCAATTCGCAACTTTAACGAACTAGATAAGTTCTTGACTGATACTGATACAGAATTTCGTAAAACATTCATATTTATACTAAATGGTTGGCGTTGTTATTTCAAACTTTCAAACTATGAAACTATCAGCAAATAGTGCACTCGTAAAGTAAATGTTGCAGCCAAATAAAATTGTCATGTGAAAAATGGGCGGGAAAAACTGGAGATTAATATCAAACAACTTGTTTTTGGATTGATAAAAGCAAAAAGAAAAATCTTAAACTGTGCACAACATAAAACGTTATACGCAAGAAAAATTATAATTTTCTTAGCACTGATGAATAAAAGAAATAAAAAGCATACATAAACATAAAGATATTGAGTCGGAGTCGTACGTACCACCCTTCACAACATCACAAAACTGTTACGGCTAGATGACGAATGTTGAACATGGTGGCAAAATGTAGTTCGTGGGTATATTTTGTTCCTAATTTCAAATAGTTTGTTGTTTTTCCCGGATCCGCAAAAAAAACACACTAAGTGCGTGTGTAGTTCTTGTAATTCTATTGACCACGAAAAAAAACTCAAAGCAACAGGAAGTCTGAAAAGTGGTTGAAGTCTGCAGAGAGTGTTTCTTGTTTTTTAATAATATAGTGGAATGAATTTTATATTTACTACAGAGATATTCAGAATTAAATTTTGGTCACGATATACGATAAAATAAGCGAATCTAGCGTTCGCTAAGCTGACAATTTTGAATTAATTTCGGTAATTTTTGACATTTTTTCATGATCACTGACCCCGGCGAGGTGGGATTTGGGAGCGCCACCATTTATCTCAGCGACTTTTGAATATTGAGAAAAAGGAAGAAAAATACGCATATTCTTTTTACCAACATATCGTACGTGTTTGTAGCTTTTTCCACTTAACATCACAGAAGCTTTCATCCCGGTATAATGAGCGCATTGGGAATTGGTGCCGGTCACGCCGGAGGTACACACAGTTGCAAGTGCACCTGGCGAAAACACTCGCCGGCACACTTGCAACTGACTTTACCAACCCCCCAATGGTGGTGGTCAGGTCTGTGGGGAAACTCATGGGCAAGTCTACATAGCACCTCCGCGTGGTGGCCGCTGGTAACTTCGCGAATAGCGAAGGCTGAGCTATGGGGCCGGTTGCGTGTACTATCACATTACGCGAGTACCGCCGTTTTGCGATATGTAAGCAATCGACACACTCCCTACTTGGCCAACTCTTGTGTTCTATAGTTTTGGCGAAGGTAGCCCATACGGAGTGTCAAATGTCCTAAATCCCCGGGGTGTTATGCGACCGTGCCCATCGGGGGAAGGTGACCAGGGACGCAAATGGTCATCACAAACGGAGCAAGTTACTGCCACACATCTGTACAATAACCAGTTGTATGGGTAGTGTAAACTGTCTCCCCGACCGTACGTTGGCAGAGGGGCGCCTATGAAACTCTCTGCATAGGTGGCACGGCGACCAGGTGTGAGGTTGGAGCTGGTGACTGAGGTGAAAGTTCACCTGCGGGGTTCCGGATCCAACACTTCACTTTGCTCCTTTCTTGCACCTGTTGAACCGCGGTCTACAGAGTAGCGATCTGTTAGACTAGGAGAGAAACCTTGATTTGCTTCAAGGGTAGCAGGTGCAGAGTGGCATGAACGCCTACGGAACTTTCGGGAGGTCGCGAGGGAGTCTGCTTCGCGGCACAAAGAGAGGAAAGAACGGCCGGATCGTCATAATGTTCCTATAGGGGCGGGGAGTAGCGGGAAGCAATGTGCTGGCAGTTGCCTCGGCTGTGGTCCGAGAACGGGAAACCCAAACCTGAATCAATAAATAAAAACAAGAATATGAAAATACATCAAGACATTCTTGGAGAAAGTGGCTGGAGGAATTCCAATGAGACGGACAGCGACGACTCGCAAGGGTTGAAGAGGTTAGTCTCTGAAGAAGACGCTCCAGGGGAGAAGGGAGGCGTTGTTGGAGCGGACAATGACGCGCCAGAAGGCGCGGAAAGGCTAGTTCAGACAACGTGCACTCTGATCAACGTTCAATCTGCTGACTATCAGGGATGGTGGCGGGCCCGAACAAAGAAACACTAACTGTGTGCCAGCTGAATATTCATCATAGTAAAGCGGCATCAGCGATGATGACGAGATGCTTTGATGAAGAGAAACTGGACATAGCTTTAATACAGGAACCCTGGATTTTACAAAACAAAATTAGGGGTTTGTCACAACAAACTGCAAATCTGTACCATGCACAGGTGGACGGTAAAATAAGGACATGCATCCTGGTGCGTCATGGAATACGTGCAGTACAAATGATGCATCTCTGCTCGCCTGATCTTACGGTAGTAATGATCGGTAGTGGTGCAGGATCATTCCTAACTGCATCAGCATATCTCCCTTATGATGCACCAGAACCACCTCCATCAGAGGAAGTAGAAAATCTGGTAAGGTATTTTAAAGAAAGAGATATGGCCCTGATCATAGGCTGTGATGCCAATGCGCACAACACTGTGTGGGGCAGCACAGATGACAATCCCAGAGGACAGCAGCTGCTAGAATTTGTGGAAAAGTATTTTACAATCTGCTGGTAGCAAACAAGGGGGTCGCTCCCACCTTCGTGGATGCACGAAGGGCTGAGGTGATCGACATTACCCTAAGCTCTGTTAAGACAGAGTTCAGAATTGGAGAGTGGTGGACAGGCTAACCATGTCTGATCACAGGGCTATCCAGTTTGAAATTCTGTATGGCAGAAAACGGAGTAGCGAACGCAAACGTATAAGAGTGCCAAAAAATACTGATCGTGTTAAGTACGAGACATATTTATTGGAACAAGTCGAGGATATTCAAGACGGAATACCTCGGAATACGGTCGAGATAGAGCGAACAGTGGAACAACTGAACTCCGCTATTAATCGCGCCTTCAAACACGCTTGTCCCTCCACAGTAGTGGACGAAAAGGACCCAACACCATGGTGGAGTAGGGAACTGGAGTCTATGAAAAAAGAGACAAGGAAAGCCTTTAACCGTTACATGAGGGAGAGAGACTCTCACTCTTGGGAACTATACAAGGATAAAAAGAGGGAGCTGAAAAGAACCTTACGTCTTCGGAAACGAAATACGTGGAGGGAATTCTGCTCTAGCATGAAGGATACGTCAGAAGTATGCAGATTACAGAAGATGATATCGAAAGACACTGCTTCGAAAATGGGGCTGATACGCAAAGTTGATGGTTCCATGACAGAAACAGTGGAAGAAACGTTGCAGGCCCTGATGGAGGTACATTTTCCTGGAAGTTTCAAGTCAGACCAACCATGGCCTCAAACTAACATGGGAGCTGGTGGGGTAAGTCAACAAGAAGCTGAGAGGATAATAACTCCAATTGGAGTCAAAAGTGCTATAAACTCTTTTGCTCCATTTAAAACGGCTGGAATGGACGGAATATTCCCGGCACTATTACAGTGGGGCATGAGCGCTCTACTAGATAGGATCCGGAATATATTCGTCGCCTGTCTTTCAGCAGGCTACATCCCTAAGGCATGGAGGGAGGCTAATGTGGTCTTCCTGCCTAAACCGGGAAAGAAAGACTATACAGAGGCAAAGTCCTTCAGGCCGGTTAGCCTTACATCATTCCTGTTGAAAACAATGGAAAGGGTGTTGGTGGACTACCTGGAGAACACCACGCTAATGTATAGTCCTCTGAGTAGGTGCCAACATGCTTATAGAGCAGGCAGATCTACGGAAACCGCTCTACATGAACTTGTTAGAGTTGCAGAGAGAGAGATTAACAATGGCGGGATCGCTATGTCTACTTTTATGGATATAGAGGGTGCTTTTGATAAAATCTCCTTTACCAAACTAAGGAACGCCCTGATTGAGCGGGGGGTTGATTACATTATAATTAAGTGGATCGACTCTATGCTTAAGCAGAGGGCGGTAAATCTTAGCAGTGGATGTGACAGAATACGGGGTAAGGTAGTCCGAGGATGCCCACAAGGAGGTGTTCTTTCGCCTCTACTGTGGAACATCACCGTGGACAGTCTTCTCTGGAAGTTGGACTCGATGGGCGTACACACTGTAGGATACGCCGATGACTTGGCACTCACGGTCAGTGGAAAGTTCATGGACACAATTCTAGGTTGCATGGGACAAGCTCTCAAAGTAACCGAAGAATGGTGTAATGAGCAAGAGCTAACCATAAACGCTAGTAAATCAAACACTATGATTTTTACTCGTAAGAGGAAAGACATAGAGATAACTCCCTTACGGCTTTTTGGTTCGGAAATCAAGGTGTCCAAGGAAGTGAAGCATCTAGGAGTTACCTTAGATGCGAAACTAACTTAGAATGTTCACGTTGATGAAAAGATCCAAAAAGCGAAAAGGATTTTGCATCAATGTAAGAGAGTGTGTGCTCGTAGGTGGGGAATTTCACCTAAAGCGACACACTGGATTTACACAATGATGGTAAGACCTATTCTAGCCTACGCATCAGTGGTATGGTGGCCAAAAGCCATGCAGAATACCACAAGGCAGAAGCTAGATGGGGTACAAAGGATAGCTTGCGTAAGCATATGTGGTGCAATGCGCACCACACCAACGCGAGCAATGGAGGCATTGCTGGGACTGCCGCCGTTGGACTTATTTATAAAGAAAACGGCGGCGCTTTCGGCAATACGCATGGAAAGGGATGCCATGTGGCATCGCTTTGGAACTAGCAGCGGTCATAAGAGCATCCTAGACATTATTCATGATGAGGTCAGGGAGACTCTAATGCCGGTAGAAGGCATGAGTAGACGTAGGGTAGTTGAAAGACTACACAAGACTCACATTGCAGATGGAAACATACATAATGAGTGTATGTACAATGACATCAGCATTTTTACTGATGGCTCTTTAATGAACGGTAAAGCGGGGGCGGGGGTTTACTCTGAAGAGCTAAACCTAGCATGTGCGCTTAGTCTAGGAGAGTATGTGTCCGTATACCAGGCAGAGATGCTTGGCTTGTTGCATGCGTTGGACCACTTGCTTGAAGGTCAGGTGCGGGGGAAGAAAATCCTTATTGCACTGGACAACCAATCGGTGATCAGACGTATGCACCAGACGAACATAAACTCTAAACTGGTACTAGAGTGTGTCCGGAAGCTCAACACGTGTGCCTCAGAAAATGAGGTTACGCTGATGTGGGTAAAAGGACACATAGGTACAACAGGAAATGAGGCGGCGGATGCCCTAGCAAAACAGGGATCTGCGGCAACTTTCATTGGCCTAGAACCCAGAGTTGCTCTGGGGAACGGCATGATTGGAGCGAAGGTTGGGAAGTGGATGGACTCCATGCATCAACAAAGATGGCAGGAGCTAGTCACTTGCAAACAAGCTCGGAATGCAATGACCAGCCCTTTAGGCAGGGAAGCGAGAAAGGTACTTAGTTATAAACGGAGTACTCTAAGCTGGATAACTGCCTTGGTCACAGGGCATGGTAATTTTAAGGCTCATCTGGCCAAGATGGAAATCGGGGAAGATGACGTTTGCAGGCTATGCCTGGAGGAGGCCGAGACGGCGGCACACATTGTGTGCGAATATCCAGCACTGGCTAGCACGAGGTTGAGGATCACAGGCAGGCACACGATAAGTGAAGAAGCCATGAGTGAACTCAGCTTCAAACAAATGCTAGCAATAACACGGGACTCAGTGATGAAGAAAGAGGTCGACAATTATCAGTCGACATCTGGAAGTCGCTGATGACCGGGAGGGGGCGAAAAGGGACCCAAACGTTAGTGGTCTGCTTCGGCTATCTCCCAAAGTATATAATAATAATATAATAACCCCCCAATGGTGGCGTTCATAAAACGCATCGCTCAGTGCTCACATAGCGCTGGTGTTTTATGAGCGCAGCCATTGGAAATATGATTGAACGCCATCTAGGATAGATTAGCGGCTCCATATTGGAATTCTACCATGACATTTGACAATTTGACCTTCGGAATTCCAATGAAAGTTTGGAAGGTTGAATTGTCAATTGACAGTCGAGAGTCAGGACTCCAACGCGGAGGAGCAATCACCCTGGGGCGCACCAGCGAAATCACAGCACCAACATTCGGTTGGAGGACACCAAAGGTAGGTGTTTTATTCAAGTATGTTCGCGTTACCGGTCCTAATGGACTCGTTTCAGGGTACAAGCACAATTTCGGCTGGTGGGAACGCCGTCCACTACATCTAGAAGAGAGAAGACATAACCTCCATGGCGGGCGGCGTGTCTGCCGGCCAGAAAAACGTCAACGACGACAGCTAGCAAACGACCGTGGGGCGACGGGACGGGCTCAACAAACAGCCACGGCTACCGCCCGGCACAGTAGGGTTCGCTCCCGGTGCAATTGCCGCCCGGCACAGAACAGGTTGTTGCCCGGCCACAGCGCGGGTCACCTCGAACTACATCGTTGTCCACCCATAGCCAAATCTGTAACGGACGGTTTGGTGGGCATCCGAAGAAGTCCATGGGGACGGAGCCTAAGGTTGCATGGTAACCGTGAAGGTCGGGCCGTGCCATTTGGCGAAGAAAAAGGCCCCTCAATGAGCTAAGCAGCGGCCTAAGCTTGCTGCAGCTCAGTTCGGGAGATGTCGGTGGGGTTTTCGCCGCTCGTTGCCCCTGTCCTTTACGTATTAACAAAAATTCATAGGCCTGGGGAAGACAACACAGACAAAAATGGGGAATAAAAAAATAGTCGATAAGGATGGAATGGTTGGCGGACGGATCAGACACCCACGTGGTCGAATTTGGGTCCGGATGTAATGGGATCTTCGGCATCTGGTTTCGTACCACCAACAGATCACTACTCATCAGGTGCTGCTTCGATCAACCGGTGGGAGCAGCACTACCAGAACACAATATGGTTCATTACAGGTGGTTTATTACAATGCTTAATTTCGTTTAAAACGAAGGTGAGTATGTACATGGCTATTTTCGCTTTCCTTCGCATACCTTATTTCGGTTTGAAATTGTGCATAGCCAGAAGAAAAATGCTGCATCCAGATATGCTAGGAAGAAACGGCTGCAGGTACATGTACAAAGAGTGAAACGGGCGACCTAGGGCTACATGCGGGGGTTCGCAACACCCTAGGACCGGAGCTAGCCCAGCTTGTTCCAAACCGAAAAAATCCATGCGCACTTGTGCGCTCCGCGCTTAAGGGATCACAACCCTCAGTATCGTACAAACATGAACGCTCGCTTCGCTCGCTCTGGACACTGCATGGCTATTTTCGTTTTCATCGCATGCTTTATTTCGATTTGAAGCCGATATTGTTCATGCATAGCTTATTTCGTTTATTTTCCGATGAATACTTTCGTTTCCAAACGAAAGTATCCATATGGATTATTTCGTATGCCCTATTTCGATATGGCTTATTTCGGTACCTCCCAAGAAACTTGGTTCCAGTATGAAAACAGTGGGAGCTTAGGTCGCTTGGCAGTGTTCGTTGCAGGAAGAAATCCAAATCTAACCAGGCCGAAGCGTATATACCCTAGACTTGTGCAAACCTAGTGGTGATACCAGAAGCACCAATTGGCAACGACCATTTGCACTAAAAATGAGTTTCCTATATGACCAGTTTATAGGGGAGGTTGGCACTCATTCAGTAGGATGTTGACCATTCTCAAAATAAATTAACTAACCCATTCTTCAAATATTTGTCGAGTTTTTCAAGTCGCTAGCTTCATTCTATCGAAAGTTATTGTTTATTTGAATTCTCACCTGTAGGGGAGGTAGAGGTTTCTTTTGTCGAATCTTGCGCATTTTTAATAACAACCAACTAGATCCCAGTACAAATATTTGACAAAATTTTAAGTCATTAGCTTCATTTTATCGAAAGTTATCGCTTATTTGAAGTTTCATTTGTAGGGATGGTGCGGGTTCCTTGGGTCAGATCTTGCCCATCATTCCCACCGACCAATTAGATCATGCTATGAGCATTTAAGCAAAATTTCAAATCTCTAGCTTCATTCTATCGAAAGTTTCCGCTTATTTGAAATTTCATTCGTAGGGGAAGTACGGGTTTGGTTGGTTGGATCTTACGTATTGTCAATATCAGCCAGCTGAATCCTATTACAAACATGTAACCAAAATTTCAAGTCGCTAGCTTTATTTTATCGTAAGCTATCGCTTATTTGAGGTTTCATTTGTAGGGGACGTAGGGGTTCCTTTGGTCCGATCTAACGCATTTTCAATAGCAGGTAACTATATCCCACTACAAATATTTCACCAAAATTTCAAGTCCCTAGCTTTATTCTTTGGAAAGTTACCGCCCATTAAATGTTTAATTTGTAGGAGAGGTCAGGGTTCCTTGGTTCGGATTTTGCGTATTTTCAATTACATTCTTTTCTGGATAGGACATAGATATTCTGATAATGGACATGGCCTATTCTGGATCATAACGGATATGTTTAAGAAATTTCCATGGAAATCGATCGGTCCGTTTGGCCGCAAAACATGAACAAACATATACACAAACATAATGACTTGAACAATTGTCTTAAGGTGCGCTCGCACGTTGCCACTATTTATCCAAATTTTTGAAGAAATATTTGTCCAAAGAGATTAATTCGGCAAAGTCGTTTTGTTGCTTGTTCACATGGCGATGAATAGGTAGAAAATATTTTCGGTTCACACTTTTTTTACGAAGTATTTGTCATTTTTTGCCAAATATTTGCCACGTGTGAACGCACGCATGATTAAATATCTTATTCGTTCGAATAGTGAATTCGAATGTCCTTTTCAGTCCAGAGTCGGTTTAATAGAGAGAAAGAGCCATCATAGTCAACAGTTTCTAAATATAATTTATTAACTTACCATTGACTCAACACGGACCTAAGCGACTTATAAGGCGACCATTAAATTAAAATGCATCTCAGTTTTCAGTTCATACTCGGTCACATATGCATCTACTTCGTCATTTTGTTTTTACAATTTAAATTGGGTCCCAACTTAAGCAGCCGGCATTCTGGTTTCTGGGGGCCCGTCGTCACATGACCGATAGCATTGCCCGCCGAAAAAAAAATTTCAATCACCCGAAGCCCAGCTTTTCCATAAGTTACATTTATGTATATGCAACATACTGTGCGAACTTTATTTACGAGGCATATTTTTAAAAGATACCCAACCCCAGATACATACGCTTGCAGTGCTTGATAGATCGCCGGAGGAACAAACGACTAGTGGAAAAGATTTTCTTACATATTTGATCTGCTTCTGCTCTGCTTCTACCTTGTAGTGATTTGAATTAGGTGCATAATATGCTGTGGCCTCTTAGCATAAGCCGAGAACTGACCGTTGTTGATTCTTTGACAATTTGGCGGCTTGCTCCGGTTAAGTCGGCATGGTGCCATTAGATAGCCATTCACTTGATTAAGTTTCGCTATAGCGCGTACTAGTACGCCACTCACCGGTCGCCGCCTCTGATTCAGCTCAAACAATTTATGCATTTTCATTCTGCACTCATGCGTTTTCGGTCCAAACTTTGAAGACATGTTAAATATGCTTCGTAAAATTAGTGGAAAATGAAGCGAAAAGAAAATTGCACAGAGCCTAATGATATGTTACTTGGTCATGTCATTCAACGTTTAGCGCTTCGAATTGCCTGAATTATTGCTAGGCCTGAAAATCACTACGTCCACAAATTACCAACCATTTGAGGCGGAGGCTTAGGTTCAGCTTAGAACTGAAAATTGATCGTTATCGACCATAAACTCAAGCACTTGTGTGAGATAATTTGAATGGTTTGACACAGTCATTGGACATAGGCCTAGATAGGCCAGCTCTTGTTTGGGCAGCAGGAGGACATATCCTGATTTAATGGAGCGCAACGTTGGTATGATTTAAGATTAATTGAATTGAAACGTTCAGGTGGAAGACGCCTTCAAGGTTGCACTCATTTGAGTTCAGGTGATAATTTAATAGTACGAACTGGCAATCTGATTTTAATAGACACTCTGCTGCAGGCGTTGATTTGTGAGTAACACTTCAAATTGAATGATTAGAATGGTGTAGTCAATAAAGAAGTTGTAATTGAAGTGAACCTCAATTTGTCTTTTATGGCAGCGCAGGTGTATTAAACACCTGATTTGCTTAGAGGGAGGTCATTCTCGGTTTGTTTGCATGCTAAAATAATAATAGGCAGGGATACTTGTGTATACATGTGTAATGTGAAAATGGGGATCCAACACGACGCGACGTCGGGCCTTGGCCGCCTGGATCGTTGTCCTCCAATTATCTTGGTCACGTGACCGCGTCCTCCAATTTTGGATGCCCATTAGCTGCTCTGCGTCCGCGTATACTGAGCTCTCCCAACGTGCACTCGGTCGTCGTCGCAGTCTCGCTCCGTCGACGCGTTCTGCGTTCATTACTCTCTTTGGCATGCAATCATCGTCCATTCGTTGTACATGCCCTGCCCATTGAAATCGTTGTAGTTTGACGATTTTCGAAACTTCCAGCTCATCGTACAGTTCATACAACTCAGGGTTGTACCGGATGCGCCATCCATCTCCGATCACAAACAGCCCCGAGAATTCGTCGCAGAACCTGACGATCAAGTGTGTCTAGCATGTTTCCGGAGGCTTGAGTCAGGGTCCATGCTTCGCAGCCATAGCATATCACTGGTCGTATAAAGGTTTTGTACACGCGGAGCTTCGTGTTTCTGTGCACATGTGTAATGAACCACCTGTAATGAACCATATTATGGTCTGGTAGTGCTGCTCCCACCGGCAGATCGAAGCAGCACCTAATGAGTAGTGATCTGTTGGTGGTACGAAACCAGAGGCCGAGGGTCCCATTACACCCGGACCCAGATTCGACCGCTTGGGCGTCTGATCCGTCCGCCAACCACTCCATCCTTATCGACTATTTTTTTTCGTTCCCCATTTTTACCTCCCCTGTTTGTGTTGTCTTCCCCAGGCCTATGAATTTTTGTTAATACGTAAAGGACAGGGGCAACGAGCGGCGAAAACCCCGCCCACATCTCCCGAACTGAGCTAGAGCAAGCATAGGCCGCTGCTTAGCTCGTTGCGGGGCCTTTTTCTTCGCCAGATGGCACAGCCCGACCTTCACAGTCAATTAAGCTACCTTAGGCTTCGTCCCCACGGGCATCTTCGGATGCCCGCCAAATCGTCCATTACACATGCTTCGATTTCATTATGGGGAGAACCGAGAAAAAAGTCTTATTAGCTAACTGTATCCGTCGCTTGATTTCGTCAGTTTCGTTGGCGTCCCTTGACAAGTCGCAACCCAGGCATATGAAGTCGTTGCTGTATGTATTACACTTAGCTTTTCTGAGAAGAAACCTAGCGGTCCCCAATTTCCGTCTTGGGATTGTTCGAGTACAGCACCGATACCTGAATTAAAGGCATCTGTCTACAAAGTTAGTGGTGCTTCTAATTTAGGATGCGCCACTAATACGACATTGGCGATTAGGTTCTTGCTTTGTTTGAATGCTTCATGGCCATGCGCTGTCCATACAATCGGTCTTTTGTCTCGCTACCTGCAATCCTTAGTGAGCGCATTTAAAGGTGCTAGTACCTCGACGGCGTTGGGAAGAAATCGTCGGTAGAATGTAGCGGCTTCCGATCTGAAGGCTATATGCCAAAAATCTGGTGTCTACGTCAATTGGTTCAAGAGTTATAGACAAAAAACGTGAAAAGTAGGATAGTACGGGGCTCTTTGTAAGAAAAGTACCGTTAGTTTCCAACTGATCGATTTTATTTTTCCAGGAGAGTATAAAATGACCCTCTCGAGCCATCTACCAAAGCTAGAGCTTTTCACGTTTACAAATATAGGCACCAACCAACCTGTAAAACTCACATCCTCCAATTCCATTTCATTGGCCCGGAGCACCTGCCCGGTCCATATAGTGCCAAACAATTGCTTCCTTTCTCTCGGGTAATTTGATTTCTCTGTTATCTGTTAATATACAACGTGTTTGCTTTATCTGTGTCGGCCAATTTCAGAGAAAAGAGAGGAAGAGGGAAGGATAATCAATTAATGTACATTAAATTCACTGCCATCTGTCGGCTGATCTGATTGTAGAAGCACCGCGACGACATGACAAGGAGTCAATATGTAAACGCGTACGGTTGTCCGGTGAAATTTCGCGATTTTTGTGCGTAAAAGTGAGTTTTGTGTCGCGATTTCAAGTGAAAATAGAAGTAGTGGTTATCAGTGACGTGTGGAGGTGATAAAAGCGTGAAGTGCCTTGAAATACCGAGCAAAATGGACTGTTAAAAAGTACGAGTTTGAGATATTTTTAGCTTCCACTTTTCACTCGGATTTTTTGTCACTTATAGCTTGCGTCACCCTAATAGTCCCCATATACGATCCAATCCATCGTCAGATCGATCTGACCATGGATCGCCACAAAATATCTGACGATCGAAATTATATGGAAGTGTTAAAAAAATCGTCAACGATAATCACATACACTGTGCGATCGATCTGATGATCACAATATCGTCAGATCGATCTGACGACGGATTGCATCATATATGGGGGCTATTAGGCTGCGCGCATGTTGGCTCACGTTCGCGTGTCGCGTTCACGTGTTTGCTGTCAAACGGTTTGGGTCTATGGTTTCCAACCAAAGATGCGAATCTGTCAATATGACAAATGCTCGGCTATTGTCGTATCAACAATTTGAGTTCATTATTGTGCTTTAAAATGAATAATTAGGTAAGAATTGAGTGGCGAAACAAACGACTGGGGACTAGTAGGATGTCCATAAACACACATTTCATACTAAACTATTGGCGTTAATACACAATAATGAATCCAATTTGGTGATACGACAACAGCCGAGCATCTATCAAATTGACAGATTCGCATCTTTGGTTGCAAACCATAGACACAAACCGTTTGACATAAAACACGTGAACGCGACACGCGAACGTGTGCCAACTTGCGCGCAGCCTTAGAGTGACAAAAATCCGAGTGAAAAGTGATTTCCCCAGCCCGGGCCTCGGTTACCAGAACCAAGCTAAAGACGCGTTGCCATGATCAAAGTACGGTTTGAGAAACCACGTCTGACAATCCACTTGAAAGTGTGAACTCCTTGTCAAACTGGTTTGAAGTCTTGCGCTCCTGTTAAACTGTTGTCAGACGGTGCTCAATTCACTTCAAATGCTAGTTTGTCAAACCGTAGTTTGATCATGTCAACGCGCCTTAAAACAATGCTGCAGAAAAATTGCTTTTTTTCTGTCGGATAATTTCATTTCGTTCTTTCCCTCTCTTCTCTGGCTACCCCGTCACTATATGATTTGAACCAACCTGTCAATGTCAATATTCCCTTCATACTTCCCTCTTGCGGCGAATTTCATTTCCTTTTCTACCTCTATCTCGGAGAAAACTTATGTCTCAAATAATCAAAAACACAATATAGAAGATGAAACCACCATATACTGTACACTAAATACCGCATTCGAACTAGAAAAAGTAAACAGAGACACACACCCTCCCCCACTCTGACCATACTGGTTAAGAGCGCGTTGACATGATCAAACTACAATTTGACAAACTAGCATTTGATGAAAAGTTGAGCACCGTCCAACTACGGTTTGACAGAAGCACAAGACATCAAACCAGTTTGACAAGGGGTTGACACGTTCAAGTAGGTGGTTTGTCAAACCGTAGTTTGATCGTGTCAACGCGCTCTTATACAGAAGCACATGAGATGTCAAACTCGCATCCCCCCTCCCTCATACTTCCCTTGGTGAACAATAACATTTCACTTTGTTTTTCTGCCGCCGAACACCCACCCGTTCCATGTACAAGCACATGCGATGTCAAACATCACATTCCCTTCCTACTTCCACCCTTGTTCGAAATTGCTTCGTTTCATTCGCTCTTTTTCATTTCCTTCTAATTCACTCGTCTGTGTTCACAAACCAAAATGTCAAACTCACATTCCAATAATTTCTGCCTTGGGGAGAATTGCTTCATTGCTCATGCTCTATGTCATTTCCTTATATCTCTCTCTTCTCTGTCGTCTCATAGATTCTCTATGTCCAAGATACACACTACAAATCTTAACGAAAAATGTTCGCCACAAGATGGCACACAGCGCGTTTTCTTCGTTCAGCTCCAGTTCAGTGTCGCAGCACGATGTTTCCGTTCTTTTCCAGTTTGACTGCCAACCAAAATGCAGAAGGTGAATTTGTTTATACATGAATTTTTGGAGAAATTCGTGATTTTAAGTGCCGAAAGTGATATATTAATGGCATTTTGTTGTTTTTACAGAGGAAGGAACCTATCCATGCCGTTCAAGTCTTTGGACGCAAGGTAAAAATTCATTAAATTTGGTGATACACGTGTTTTGACGTTTGTGCGTTCCTGTGCCATGGTGATCCCGACAAGGATTTTGCCGTTGTGTGCAGAGTTTTGTGAACGCTTCGTGTTCGCAGTGTTCCTGGAATGTTTCTTTAGTGATTTTGTGTAAGCTAGAGAAAGTGGAGTCTCCCATTTTACGTAAAGTACTTTTGTCTCAATTGAGGTTATGCTGCATCTCGTACTATCTGCCGGGAATTGGGGTGTCGCAGAAGTGTCGGACGCGTGTATTACGGAAGCATTAGAGATTTGTGTATTAAATGGATTTCGTTTTTTCTTTATTGTAGAAAACCGCCACAGCAGTCGCCTACTGCAAGCGAGGACACGGTCTCTTGAGGGTCAATGGACGTCCCTTGGAAATGATTGAACCCAAAGTGTTGCAGTACAAACTGCAGGAACCATTGCTGTTGCTCGGCAAGGTAAGTTTCGTTTTTGCAGTAATTAAAACGGTTTGTGTAGATGAGTAGTTTGTGTGCTAACAGCCTTTGTCGTTTTTTGTCTAAATAAACCGAATATTGTGTGAATTTTTGATGTGGAAGTCTACACGTAGACTGTTCCAAGTGGCCCAGTTGACGTTTCGTCGGCATAAACTGATTTCGGAGAATGCAGTTGCCAACATGCACATCCATGGCCACGAACGTAGTCGTGCAAGGGACAACTTTGTTGGCACCGTGACTGTCCATTGTAGAGAGGTTCCACTGTAATTCCTTGTATCAATCTACTAGATAGGTTTTTTTATGATTATAAAAATGATCGGCATACTACATATCGACTATATCTCCGAAACATGTCATCGAAATAAGTTGAAATTTACACATAAATCGGATAACCAACTACTTAATATGTTTACCAAATTTCATTAAAATCGGTTAACCCGTTCTCGAGATATTTGTGTCCACTTTGTCATACATTTCGCGACGCTGTGCGTTGTTGTTGTGGTAGCGATGCTTCAAATACTGCAGTTCTTCTTGCATCGAGGGGGTTTGGCAGCTCTTGGCTGTTGAAAAACGGATCGTTCCGGTACGAAGAACCGGCTGCCGCAGGAACGCTGTGCGTCGGGCGCGTCAAATCTATGATACCCGTTCCATGTAAACAGCAAACGGGTTTGCGACAACGCGTACAATACAGTTAATTTTTACATGAATCCGCTCATTTAATCCCGTATTAAATTCATTTTCCGTTGATGAGTCGAAGAGTCCAATAGCAAGCACATTGTATGAACTTCTTTCGCGGCAATTTTACATTTGCACTAGTAAGGTTGTATTTAGAATTTTTCGGAGATGTTTTTCCTGTCGCGCCGAACTGTCCTTTTTTTTCCTTTGTCTTCTCTTTCTCAATTAGCAAAAGTTTGCTAATTGCACCTTGCAATCTATTTTTTTTTTTAATGGAGACAATGCCCACACAAGCCATTTCAATTCCTTAAAAGAAATTAACGACCAACAACTGAACGATAACACGTATTATTTCTGACAGTACATTCACTGTCGATGTGTGTACGTATTCATCATCATAGTGGCGCGATAGCCCGACGTCGGGCCTTGGCCGCCTGGATCATTGTCCTCCAATTATCTCGGTCACGTGACCGCGTCCGCCAATTTTGGACGCCCAGTAGCTGCGCGGCGTCCACACCTACTGAGCTCTCTCAACGAGATCTCGGTCATCTAGGTACGTATTCAAGTTAACAAAATGAATGAATACAGAAACCAATGTAAATAATCAAGAAATCTACGGTGTTCGCAATATTGAAGGTTGTGCTTGTTCATATTAGAAGGAGATCAATACAACATTTTCCTTGTTCATAATACTGCGTGTTTAAGCTATCGCGACTCGACTATAGTTTTAATTTCAAAGTTAAGCTGTTTATGCCTGCTACAGACAATGGCCCAGCCCCGGCCATTCGGTGCCATCGTCACTGTGTGGACGGGCGGATGGCGTTCAGTGGCCAATGCCGCGTAACCGTCATTTCTGTCAACAGTGATGGGCCATCGGATGGCCACAAATGGCTTCGAGAGCCATTTTCCTCCACGCGATGGCCCATCGCGTACACAACTTTGAGCAGCTGATTTAAGTTGACAGGCCACTATTCAGTTACCGCAATGCTACTATCATCGACCTTCTGTCGTACGCGATCCGTGTGATTATAGCTGCCGTGACGCACAGAGCGTCAGCTTTCAATTTCAAAGGCCCCCTATACCAGTGACGTGCAGTGGAAATTTTTCATAGTCAAGCAGTTGGGCGCCCTAAAGCCAATTTAGCATAAACAAAAATGGACTGTATAATAGAATATGGACAGTCACAAAAACATTTATACCAAGCGGCTTTAAGCCTTAAAGAAGAAATCAGGAAAGATATAAATAAAATATTGGCACATATATTCGGAATACAAAAAAAAAAAATAAATAAATAAAATATTACTAATAAAAAAAATGATAAATAAATATTATGTTGATTAAGACTAAGAAAAATTCAGGGGTATTTGAAATAAATAAATATTCTTTCGCCATTGCCATTTATTTGTATTCCAAATCTATGCGCCGTTCTTTAAGTAAAAACTCTTTAATCACATTATCAAAAAATCGTTTTCTCTTCGCATTTGTATAAGAAGATCCTTTTCAACCGCAATTAAAGCAAGATCCGAAAGTCGTTCTTGGGATTGGCGATTTCTCAAAAATGTGTGAACGCGCTTTAGTGTTGAAAATGACCTTTCCGCAGTTGCCACTGTGACTGGAATTGACGTTAATAATTTTGCTAAAATATGAACTTGCTTAAAACCGTTTGCGACATAAGGCCGTTTTTGAAAATAATCGAGAATTTTACTAGGATTCGCGTTTTTAAACTCATCTGAAGAATAAATAACTTTTAGCTCATTTTTCAACTTTATTCTGTCGAAAAATTGACCGTGATATTCAATAAGTGAGTCAAAATTTTTATCGGGAAAATTTGACTTGAATTTGGAAAAATAATTCGGTTCAAGCAACTCTAAAAATGAAAGATCTTTAAACGAATGGAATCGATCTCGAATTTGCCCGAGAATAACATCTATAATCTCCCGAAATATCCGCCGTAAATTTTGTAAAGGATCTATCGCATTTCTACATTTCTTACGTGGTGGCTGATATTCTGCTGTAACTGTCGAATAGAAATTATCAAACTTTTTAGAAAAGTCATTTTCAAGCCAATTTTCAAATTCAATAATTTTTTGGCTTGCATATGAAATGTATTAAAAAATGATGCGATTTTATTGATGTGCGCGAAAAATAATTTAATTTCCGGAATAAACTCAACTGCTTTAGACAATACTAGATTTAGTGAATGAGCGTAACATGGAACGAAAATTGCCGATTTATGTTTTTCCCGAATTAAAGTCTGAACTCCACGAATTTGAGAACTCATTACTGCTGCGCCATCGTAACATTGTGCAATTAATTTCTTATCGATATTAAAATTGCATATTGCAATTGTTTTAAAATGTGAGAGCTTATTGCTGTAGCTGTACGATTAGCGCTTACATCCAAAAATCCGATAAATCTTTCTTCAATCTCATTTGATATTGTATATCTAAAAATCATCGTTAATTGTAGTCCGAATGGCGCAACGGTTAGCACGTTCGCCTTCAACGCACTGGGCCCCGGTTCGATTCCGGGGATTTACGTGTCGGACTATGAGCCCACTCAGCTGTTAAATGAGTACCCATTATGGGGTAAATAACTCGGTTGAGCGTGTTGCTGATCACATACCTCTGCAGAAAAAACCGTCACGATCTAGAAAATGAGATGATGCTAACTCATCTCGAGGCCATGGTTCAAATTGGACTGTTGCGCCAGTTATTTATTTAATTGTTCCCGACCGCTAACATCTGGCGTTTCGTCGACCATTACAGCTACAAATGGAGCCTCCTTTATTTCCAAATTGATTTTATTTCGAACCACATTAGCTATAGCGGAAACAAGATCGTTTTGGATTCTATTAGACAAACCCGAAAACGCTGCATTTGCTTTTATAGAATCTATGTGGGACTCAATTGTCGGATCGTACAAACTCAAGAAATTTACGGTTTCGATAAAATTACCACGATTATTTGAAGAAGAGTCTTCATTATTTCCGCGAAAAGGAAGCTCCTGTTTTGCCAAAAAAATTACAGTATCGATTAAACGTTTCAAAATATTACGATTACGCTCAACTTTTTCATTATGCAAACTAACAGATATTGCCACCTGGTTACTAAGCATAAACTCTATACGCTGAGAACCAAAATTATCTAATTTAATTAACGACTGAAGATGTTTTTCGGAACTTGAATGCTTTGCTGCTGAGCCCGTAAAATTATTCAAATCACTAAATCCAGCTTTATTCCAAACAGATTTTTCATTCGTGAACAAAAGACACGGCCAGCAAAATAACTTATTTAATTTACAGCTTCCCGTTAACCAAATGCACTTTTCATACGTTTCGATATGGAATTTTCGCGTAATATTTTTTAATTTAAACTCTAAACTAAGATCTGGCTTCGGTCTATCCGATTCTATAATTTCTCTTTTCTTGGCAAAGGAAAGAGTTGAAAATCCCGCTTTTAGTACGAAATCCGTCGCGCAGCAATACTCCGACATAATGCGAAAAGAAAACTTACCACAAATCACATTTATCACAAATCAAATCAATTAAATCACTACAAACGGTCAAAAAAACTTCAAATCACAATTTAATCAAAATCACCCGATTGCACTGATTTCCTCTTTTAAATTGCAACGGAAAATCCATTACATAACAAAAACAAAAGCTCTACTGGAAAAATCAAATTCCCATAAACATTCCCTGCATTGGCAACATTTCATTAACAAGCATCATTGGGCTTTATCCCACACACAAAAGCAGTCGCGCCAGTGCTTGACTTGTCTCATATAAATTTGCGAACAAAACAAAAAAAAATCGTTGCCCAATGTACTACCGAAATCCAAGATTCCCATTTTCCGGAATCAACATGTCTCTAGTATTTGGATGCACACATGGTACATGCATCTAAAGATCTAGGCACATTTTCCTATTCTAAGTTTGGTGTCTATGGTGTGCAAAATGTGGGAGGTTTGAATATTATCTAAAGTAATTGAACGAATGTTTTTTAACCAAAAGAAGGCGCGGATCAGAATTTGAATGTGTAAAGGAATATTTGAATGATAATATGTATTCTTCAGCTTAAAGAAAAACATTGACTGAAATGATGATATGTGTATTGGTGTAAGCAAAGTTTATTATTGAATTGCTTATTTCGGTAAGTCAAGCAGTTTGGAATTGCTTACTACGAGTGCACGTCACTGCCCTATACGCAATTTCCTGATAGCCCATCGAATACCATTGTGTGAACGGACAATATTTGAAAATATTTGAATTGACATTTGGTGTGTGATGGCGGGAAGGTCTACTAATGCATTATTTGCAATTTTAAATAGGGGATGTCTTACTCGTAAAGGTTTATTCATTAGTTTATTGGTCGTAGTGGGCCATAATGTAAATTGGTAACAAAGTCACCATCGCGATGGGCCACTGTCTGTAGCAGGCATTACATATTTTATGTTTATTATTTGTATTTAAAATGCTTTTTGCTTGTATTTTAATTATTACTAGTAAATCCTAGTGATGGAGCAATTCCCATGCTGCGTTTTGAGCCGTACGGCTAGATCCGCTCAGTTGTATGGAATTTATTAATCAATAAGTAGCTACGCGAATAAATTACCGTGTCGTAAACAAACCACGCTACCACGGCTGCTCTCGCAATCCTTTAAATTCCATGCAATTTGACATGCGGCTCTACGTAGCATAGGAATTACTCCTTAAGGCATGCATATATACATATATTTTTTTTATTTATATTAACTAAATATACATAATAGGAGTATAATATCAAATGATGAATTATCTTATCCCGAAATTGATTCATATGAAAATGAAACAATCACAAAACCATCTGAGGAAAAATTTCTCCAAATCCACAACCAATCTGTTTTCGTTATGATATAATACCACTAACTGATTTCCATTGCATTTGATTCTTATTTCAGGAAAAATTCGCTGGTGTCGACATTCGTGTTCGTGTAAGCGGTGGTGGTCACGTTGCACAAATCTATGCCATCCGGCAAGCTGTCTCCAAGGCTCTCGTAGCTTTCTATCAAAAATGTAAGTCATCGAATATACTCGTCCTATACGTTAAAAATATTCTTAGCTTACAATTAAGTGTGTATGGACCGTTTTCACAGTGCCTGGTTAAACTGCCAGTTAGCTATCTTGAACTAGACTTAACCTTAGCGTATGCATCGCTCAAAATATTATATGTATGTGATGTAGTAGAAAATCAGCTGATTTTGTTGGCGGAATTCTTCCGCCTGTTCTATTCTACGTCTGTATCGTCTCTCAGCATTAATTTCCGGCTGAGTTGGTTTCAAATCCTCTTCTATCGAATGAATTCCCAGATCCTTGTTCTTTATGATGAGTTTAATTGTCGCATTTGAATGTACAAACGTAAACTGTTCTAGTTGTCAAAAATCTCAGCATTTCACATTCGAGATTTTGACGCTCCCATTCATAGCAACGGTCGCGGTTCTCAAAGCCGAATCTGAATCTGACTTTTTCGAGTTCTCGTCCATGTGCTTTCCTCTCCGGTAAAATATGTGCCATCAACTGTCAATTTTTGGATCAGAATACTTTTCAGATCCGAAGGGGAATATTTTCAGATGCAAAATTTTAGCAATATTTTACCGGAGGGGAAAGCACATGAAGGAGAAATCGAAAAAGTCAGATCCAGATTCTGCTTTCAGAACCGCGACGAATGCCTTGTCGACGTTTCGGTAGTATACAAATTTCGGATGGTGCAATTGCTATCATAAATCTCCTATCCGTATAGCAATATACATACACTTGCGAGCAAAAATACTGAATTAAACCGAAAGCACGTGTATTTGTAAGTATATTTTTATAAGTACGTTATGTATCCCTACAAATCGTATGTCATTTGAAAGTTTGAGATCTTAGCTTTACATTAATATCATTTTTAACAATATTTGAAGATAGATTTTAAAAGAGTGGGGCTTGAAATCAATAAGTAGGAAAAATGAGGATGTTAGAAAATGGAGTGTGGTCAGGTTTTTGTTAAATAGAACAAAATTTTTTGAGTCCGGAGTCCGAAGCGTATATACCCTAGACTTGTACAGACCTAGTGGTGATACCGAAAATACCAATTGGCAACGACCATATGCATTAAAAGTGAGTTTCCTATACGGCCAGTTTATAGGGGAAGCTGGCACTCATTCAGGAGGACCTTGACCATTCTCAAACTCAATTAACTAACCCATTCTACAAATATTTGTCAAATTTTTCAAGTCGCTAGCTTCATTCTATCGAAAGTTAATGCTTATTTGAAGTTTCACTTGTAGGGGAGGTAGGGGTTCCTTGGATCGGATCTTGCCCATCATTATCACCCATCACTAATTAGATCACCCTACAAACATTAAAAAAAACATTCAAGTCTCTAGCTTCATTCTATCGAAAGTTATCGCTTGTTTGAAGTTCATTTGTAGGGGAAGAAGGGGTTTCGTTGGTCGGATTTTACGTATTTTCAATATCAGCCAACTGGATCCCGCTGCAAACATTTGGCCAAAATTTCAAGTCGCTAGCTTTATTTTGTCGTTAGTCATCGCTTATTTTAAGTTTCATTTCTAGGGGAGGTAGGGGTTCCATAGGTCGGATATAACCTATCTTTAATGCCAACTAACTCAATCTCACTTCAAACATTTTACCAAAATTTCAAGTCGCTGGCTTCATTCAATCGAACGTTATCGCTTATTTTAAGTTTCATTTCTAGGGGAGGTAGGGGTTCCTTGGGTCGGATTTTACCCATTTTCAATAACAATTAACTACATCTTACTACCAATCTTTCAACTCGCTAGTGTCATTCTATCTAAAGTTATCGTAATTAAAATAATATTTAATTTTCTGAATTTTGTAGGGGAGGTAGGCGTTTCTTTGATCTGATTATGCCCAACTTACCAAAACTCAAGCAACTTCTCACCTGAGGGTTACATGCCAAAAATCAGATGTCTGCGTCAATTGGTTCAAGAGTTATAGACAGAAAACCTGAAAAGTAGGGTAGTACAGGGCTCTTTGTAAGAAAACTACCGTTAGTTTTCAACTGATTGATTTTATTTTTCCAGGAGAGTATAAGAATACCCTCACGAGCAATCTACCAAAGCTAGAGCTTTTCAGGTTTTTTTAATCGGGAGTTATAAATATATTTAATTATTTTACATATGTAGGGGAGGCAGGCGTCCTCTTGGCCTGATCATGCCCATTTTCAATACCAACCAACTAGACCACACTACCAACATTTGACCAAAATTTCAAGGGTCTAGCTTCATTCTATTGAAAGTTATCGTGCGAACGAACAGACAGACGGATAGACAGACAGACAGACATGGCTAAATCGAATCAGGAGGTGACCCTGATCATTTATATATAAACATTGCTATACCTCCGGAGCCTCCTTTAAGGTGTTACATATTTCCGTCGTGACAAAAACAATATACCCTATACTATAAGTCTAGGGTATAAAAATAACAATTATTTATTTATTAATATCTGGTATTACCACCTCTTGCTCTAATCACAGCTTGTAATCGATTTTTAATGGACATTATTAATTTTTTAATGGTATCTTGAGGAATTTCGCTCCATTCCTTTATTAAGGCCTCCTTCAATTCGTCGATAGTCGAAGGCGCGGGATCTCTGTGTCGGACTCTTCTTTTGAGCTCGTCCCACAAGTGCTCAGTGGGATTTAAGTCTGGACTGCGTGCATGCCAGTCAATTGTCGCAATTTTAGCTTCGTTCAGGCACTGTTGTGCTTGACGCGATGTGTGACATCGTGCATTAAAGTAAAGTTGTCGTTAATAGATGCTGCGTAGGGAACAACATGGCCACGTAGAATACCAGTAATATACCGTTCGGCTGTCAGTCTTCCTCGGCCTCCAGAGGGCACGAATACAATTTCTGTTTTTGAATCCACAGAGATACCGGCCCACACCATACACGAACCGCCTCCGTATGCTACCGTTTCTGTGATACAGCATTGCGCAAATCGCTCACCTGGACGCCTGTATACCCGACCTCTTCTGTCACTGCCATGTAGACACACTCTGGTCTCGTCGGTGAACAATACGGACCGCCATCGCTCGAGGGTCCAATTTAAGTGATTCTTGGCAAATGTGAGTCCCGCTTGTCGGTGATGTGGGGTCAATTTTGGGCCTGTGGCGGGCCGTCTTGGAGTCAAATTCTTTTCCTCACTGTCCACTCGCTTACAGCTACTCAGCGAACGTCCCTCAGATTTTGCTGCACGTCAACTCCCGTGAGGTGCCGATTTCGTAGCATAAACGATCGTCTCTATCGGAAGTGCACCTAGAGCGGCCGGGTCGGGGTCTCTGATTGTAGCTACCTTCCTCTCGAAACCTGTTATACACTCTTGACACAGTAGACTGACTCATTCCGACTTGACGAGCGACTGTTCTCTGAGTAAGCCCTTTCGATAATAGGGCGACCACTTGAGCCGCTTGCTGAGGCGTGGTACTCATGAATGCCAAAATTGTGACTTTTATAGCGTTAAACTTATTAAATCAACCTTCCAGATTCAACTGACCATTGAAAACCCTTTGCAGATGCATTTATAGGGATGGTTTGCCTTGTTTGCCATTCATAAATGTTCAATTTTCTGACTTTTTAGCTCCAGGTAGCGTTCATTCATAAAACGCTCATTAAATGGTAATAAAAAGGTATCATTGTAAAGCTAAGATCTCAAACTTTCAAATGACATACGATTTGTAGGGATACATAACGTACTTATAAAAATATACTTACAAATACACGTGCTTTCGGTTTGATTCAATATTTTTGCTCGCAAGTGTATTATCTTCTACAGACAAATTTGGAACGCTGTGTGAGCTTTTTTATTTTATTAAAGCGCCGGAGAAATAAGCCCCTGATCTCTAGATACATCATAGAGTCACGACCGAGACATCGCATCTACCGCACGTTAATTAATTAAGTGTGAAATAATTGTAAAAAGAGAAGCGACATGTTCTACGTTGCATCGTGTTGATATGATGATGAACGTACCCAAACCCGCCTCCTAAACTTTTCATTCTGCTTCTGTTGTGCTGTGGATATTTACATAAGTAATTGTATTTTTATACGTAATGCGCTTAAATAGAAGATCTTTGAGTTATACTTTCACGAAACCTAATCGCAATATGATTTTTAACTGATTGCGGCTTTGTTATGAAATAAATTTTCCATTTGATCCATTCCTATCATGCTGTGGTTTAATGAAATCTTGACATTGGAAATTGTCAATCATCTATTTGTATATATATATAAGTGGGTTCTGACTTATTCGTGTTTTGTGGTCAAACGGCTCATTTGATTTGCGTAAAAACATATCCGATATATATAAGGCGTGTTTTTTGTGTAATCGTGTAGGGTCCCTGCCCTGGTTGCGCAAAAAAAGGCTGTAGGGCAGCTTCCAGGTTAAATTCCGAATCGTGAAGTTGTCTACAACTGACGTCAAGTGGTGCGCCTCATATGTGGTGGAAATAAATTACAAATTCGAATGAAATATCGGTTCGATTGTCGGATCGTTTATTTATCGCAACAGCGGCCATTTATAAACTTGGCGTACCGCTCTAACTTAACAAACACCATTCAAACCATTTATCAGTGACAGCTACAGGTGCAACTCTATCTAAATGGGTCGCGGGTTCGATCCCCGGCAAACTCATCATTTTTTTTTTGTTCCGTTGATATTTTTAGTAATCTTATTGAAAATGTATTATTTAATAATAGGCATGGGTCCATTAGAGCAAGACGTAATATTAGTTTACCAATGAGTTTGGCTGAGTGACAGAAACACAAGCGTGCCAACATCGACATATTACTTTCTACACGACACCAGAGCCATCTTTTACTCTACACGCGATAAATTCCCAAAAAAGCACGCCTATACCTATATATGTTTTTATAATTTGAAATTAAAAATACCTTATTGACTTTGCTATTTTTTAAATTTATTTTACAATAAATTTTAAAAATAGCAAAGTCAATAAGGTGTTTTTAATTTCAAATTATAAAAATTCATGGACTTTGCGGTTAAATAATTTTATCGTTTTTTAAAACAAAACACGCCTATATATGATCCAGAATAGGTTTTAGCATTTTGATTTTTCGATTTGGTCACAGTGCCCACCCTTTGCCCCCACATTGGGGTCAGTTGGCATGAGATTGAGATTAGTGACAAATTAAGTTATGCGTAAAATCGGCTACCACAAAAAAGGAGGAGTTTGTAGTTGTCAAAAGGTTCTACACAAAGTAGGCTCTCGTAATAGAGTAACTTTATTCTTGGTTGTTGTTGTGGTAGTGATGCTTCAAATACTGCAGTTCTTCTTGCATCGAGGGGGTTTGGCAGCTCTTGGCCGTTGATAAAGGGGTCGTTCCGGTACGGAGAACCGGCTACCGCAGGAACGCTCTATTCTTGGTCCCTGACCATGTTGGTATCGATGGCAATGAACAGTCTGACGAACTGGCCAGAATAGCTTCGACTACCCCCTTTTGCGAACCAGGATCTTTTTGCGGTATTCTAATCTCTACAACTACGAACCTTATCAGAGACTGGGCACGCTGTGAGGCTATTCCCCATTGAGATAATTAATTATCCAGGGTTGAGGGAGACGAAACTTTTCATCACACGCTACTTGCATAGCAGATCGACTGAACTGCTAATGTTAAACTGGAACAAGGTAAGCGCCATCTGTGGTCTCTTGACTGGACACTCATGCCTGAGAGACCACTTGAGAACCATGGGAACTTATATCAGACTCGAGCTGTCGCTTCAATGGAAAGGATGACGAGACGTCGACCCATATTTTATGCGACGGCGACATCTTAACTCGGCGACGCAGAGACTACTTCTGAGTCGCCTATCCGGAGGCTGTCGACATCGCCTATCCGGAGGCTTTCGACATCACCTATCCGGAGGCTTTCGACATCGCCTAGGTTTCACCGAACCTCCTGAGCAAATTTATTAGTTCGATCAAACTTGATCGACAGATTTAGGTTTATTAACAGACCCAGGGCTATAGCACAATGAGCCATCCTACCTCTGTGATCTGAACCCTACAGGGTTCAATGCCCACTTTACAATCTGTCTAGTGTCAAATTTATAATTTTCGGAGTAGCTAAGATTGATGGTGTCACTCCCTTTGGCATAGTTGGTATAGGCGTGAACGAAAAATGTGGAAAATGTCCGAGATTGTATTGAAAAGTATCAAGCTATGATATCTATCACAGAAGGAAGGATCGTAGAATTAGCAATGCAACTTTTGTGACAGGCTGAGTTTGGTTTCTATTCGCTATCATTTTACCAGGAGTTATAGACTTGCGCGTACCATTAAAAAAATCATTCATATCATTAAGTATCCTTTCCATCCAGATTTTCTCTAGACTGGTAATATTTCTAGCGAAAGATAAGTGAAAGGTAAAACAAAGTGTTTGCTATTACCAACCAAATGCAACCAAATCAATGTTGACAATTTGGGTGCAGTAAAACCGACACAAATATTTTGAAGTTAAAACTTTTGGACACCTAAAAATTTCTTACTCAATTAAGCTATATACATTTTGAGGTGCATATCGGAATGTCTGCCCGATAATGTTAACGAAGTAATCATTGAACAAAAAAAAACGAAATAAAATGAAGTCACTCTAGATTCAGCGTCTACCAATCTAATAGGACATCTCTTCTTCTTTCATTCACGTTACGATAGAGTAGTTTTCAACGGATTGCGCAAACGGGGGTAGGCAAAATGCGCGGCCTGGCCCAAGGTCGGGGTGGGAGCGCGGAGCCCCATCGCCATTAGGGAGCTCCCGTGTTAGTTCCAGGGATGACCGGAGAATTCTTCGGCTAGATGTTTTTTTTGCACCGATCCTGCTTATTTACTCGTTTGTTTCGACACTCGAGCCGACTCGCGAAATCTTTTTGTAACAAAGCAGAGGCAATTGTCACCTCGCCCACACTACCGATAACCGAGCTAACTATCTAGTGCGAGTCACTGTTGAGGAGGTTTCGGCAACTAGGTGTCACGGACAGTCTGAACATCCTCATTTGAACCTAGCTCAAACTTATAAAAAGTTACTGCTCTTTCGATTACTGGTTTGCCGCTGGCTCTAAATAGTATGTTTTGCGAACAGGTAACTGGAGTAGTTTCACTTTTTTTTCTATCGAGGAAAATGTTGAGGGTTAGCAGTACATGATTTGGCAGCAACTGTTTGCAGGGGACTCTGAGCTAGGAACTGCAGCAATATATTAATATTTTTGGAACATTTCTGGTTTCGCAAAAATCAGGGAGAATTCTCTCTATTCGATTAGAAAGAATTTTCACAAAACTGAAGAAATTTCCGCTTGTGTTCTAGGTTTTTACCACCTAAAGCTGAAATGGAGTACCTAAAACGGGGAGGAATTTTAAGAATTCTGTCTAAATGAAATAGAGAGAAAGAATTCTCTCTAAATGCAATAGAAAGAATTCTCTCTAAATGTAATAGAAAGAATTCTCCTAATATTCGTGAAACAGGAATGTTACATATTTTTATGCCTATAACAATTCATTTTAACTTGTAATTCAAAATCCGAGGCTGTTAGCAGGGCGAATGCTAGGTGGATGAGTAGTAATACATGTCTTGCAATAAATCGATGTGGCCTAGACTTTATCCCATCCGCTCTCTCATCATTTATCGCTGAAAAGGCAGCACATAAGGCCTGTCGTGGGTGTGAGAGCATGGCAGGAGACTCCTTCCATTTAATGATTTCTGCAAAAGCGGTGGTGTGGAGACGTCCCTGAACTAGAGCAGCTGGAGAATGCTAAGATTGGTTGTCTCCGTCGCTTTATCACTAGCTCAGGCTGGTTTTAAAAATTAGTAAGGTTGTGCGTTGATGAATAGCATCACAATGGATCACCGTATGGTATATGTGTGCTTGTCATGACAGCCAGGTTAACCTGTCTACTTAGCAGCGCTAGGCATTGTTCACAAACCTAGTACCGAAGTCTGAATTTTTTTTTAGTACCGGTACTAAATTGTCAGAAAGGCAAGGCCTAGATTGTGCAAGTTCTGCTCCCGATGATCACTAGCATGAAGTGTAATACTCGTATATCCAGGTTTAAGGATAAGGAGATCGCATTAAACGTATATTTAAAGATACAATTACTATCCTTTCCATCCAGATTTTCTCTAGACTGGTAATATTTCTAGCGAAAGATAAGTGAAAGGTAAAACAAAGTGTTTGCTATTACCAACCAAATGCAACCAAATTATTGTTGACAATTTGGGTGCAGTAAAACCGACACAAATATTTTGTAAGTTCAACCCTTTGTTAAGTACGTTGTGCAGCTCTTTAAATTCCTGGTTGTCATGTCTTCGCATTGGAAACATTTACCACTGGCTCTAAATAGTAGATGTTTTGCGGAAATGTTATTGAAGTAGTGTAACTTTTTTTTCGAGAAAATATTAGGCAAAGTTAGCAGCGCAGGCTTTGGTAGCAACTGTTAACAGGGGACTATGAACGAAGCACTGCAGCAATGTATTAATATTTTTCATGCCCATCACAATTCACGTAAATTGTAATTTAAAATCCGTGGCTATTAGCAGGGCGCATGCTAGGTGGATAGGTGATAATACATGTCTTGCAACTAAATCGATGTGGCCTAGGCTTCATCCTAACCGCTCCTTCGCCTTTAGAGGGATAAAGACGGCAACACTTAACTAATGACAAATGTCTAGAACGTTGCATTGTATGAGTAACATACTTGATAGTGGCATTATTGGCATTACCCTTTTGTGTGCGCACTATGGGAATCAGCACATATGCAGCTAATAGGCATCGCGTTAATTTGTGTGTGAAGAAGAGCGATGACTTTGTAATATCTAATCTCTGACTTAGGGCCTTCGTCCACAGACGCAACGCGACTGCGATCCAACTCAAAAACGAGTGGCATGGGCGTTGCACGGGAGTCGTATTACAGTCGGACACGTGTTATTGCGTGGAACCTCGTCCACTGGTGCGACTGCAACGCAACTCGGACGCGACCGACTCCAAAGCGACTTGGCTGTCCGGTTGCATGTCGACTTTCGTGCGACTTTTTCTTGGTTTCTGGTGTTTTGATATTTGAGTGAGTATGAATTTCAGCTGTAGGTGAGGGATTTTTAATTGTACGCGAGGAGAATGTTTGATAAGTGAATGATAATGTTGATAATGAATGATAAGGGAATGTACCAGACTACTGTTGAAGTAAAACATTGGCAGTATGGGTGGCATATGAATCGGGGGATGAATAATAAACTGGAATATGGACAAGTGGATGTCATATGAATTGGAGTGATAAGGCGAATGCTCTGGAGTACTGTTAATGGCATTTTGAGTCCTTTGGCTAGGAAAAAGGATATTCCTGGTAAAGAAGGGGAATATGGGCAAGATGGGTGTCAAATGAATTGAGGTGAAAGCCCAAATATCAAGGAGTAGTGCAAATTGCATTTCGAGTCCTTCGGAGCGAAAAGGACATTCTTGGAAGTCAAGTGAAAAATGGGCAATATGGAAGTCATATGAATCGGGGTGAAGAGGCGAATGCCTAGGTGTACTATGGGTGGCATTTCGACTTCTTCGGTTTCAACAAGGACATTTGAAAAGGATATTTTTGGCAGTGAAGCGAAATATGGGCAATATGGGTATCATATGAATCGGGGTGGAGACCCGAGTATCCAGGAGTGATGAAGATGGCATTTCGAGTCCTTCAGAGCGAAAAGGACACTCTTGGAAGTCAAGTGAAAAATGGGCAATATGGGTGTCATATGAATCGCGGTGAAGAGCCCAATATCCTGGAGTACTGAATATGACATTTCGAGTCCTCCCGTGGCGACAAGGACATTCAAAAAAGGATATTTTCGGTAAGAAACTGAAATAAGCGCAATATGAGCGTCATATGAATCTGAGTGACGAAACGAATGTTCTGGTGTACATACTTTTATCTCGTATCTCGTATGAGAATCTGGAACGTAGCTCGGAAATTAAGTTAATTTAAGACGATTTCCTCGAGGGCATAAAAAGTATGACACACATTTTGCCAAGAATGTCCTTTTAGATCAGCAAATGACTCAAATATCCTTAAAAGTACACCGAAACATTCGCTTCGTCACTCAGACTCATATGACGCCCATATTGCACTTATTTCATTTTCTTACCGAAAATATTCTTTTTCCAATGTCGCTCGTCGCCACCGAAGCACCCGAAATGCCATCCATAGTACTCCTAGGCATTCGCCTCTTCATCCCGATTCATATGACACCCATATTGTCCATTTTTCACTTGACTTCCAAGAATGTCCTTTTCGTTCCGAAGGACTCGAAATGCTATCTGCACTACTCCTGGATATTCGGGTCTTCACCCCGATTTTTATAACACCCATATTGCCCATATTTCGACTCACTGCCAAAAGTATCCTTTTCCGAATATCCTTATCGGCACCGAAGGACTCGAAATGCCATCCATAGTACCCAAAATGACGCGAACAGTACTCTACAACATTCGCCTTATCACTCCGATTCATATGGTATCTATCTTGCCCATATTCCCCTTAATTACCAGAAATATTCTTTTTCCGCACCGAAGGACCTCAAACTCAAGGATATCTATATTACCCGTATTTGACTTCACTGCCGAAAAGTCATTTTCCACATTGAAGGACTCAGAACGCCATCAACACCCCTCTTTCATACGTTCGCCTCACGTACATACTATACAAAAATTCTGCATTTCACAGCCACACAAATCGCAAACGCAAAAAAAAATACACTGCCAAAAAAAGATACATTTCCATACCATTGGCCGTCCTTATCATCCTCTCACCCAAAACACAACATTTCACATATCAGTACGCGAGCGAAATCTCTGTACAAACTAGTGGTTTCATTTTATCACAACACGAGTCGCAGAAGAGTTGCGTCAGTAGACGAAGAGCATGCAACGCGACTTTCGTGCAACCGTCGCAAACACGTTGGGTTGCAGTCGCGTTGCATCAGTGGACGAAGGCCCTTAGTCTTCCATTCAATGATTTTTGCAGAAGCTCTGGAGACGTTAAGAAGAGGAAAAGTAGTTTCTGCATCTTATCTGCTCCTGTTCGGCTCTAGCAGGAAAGTATGTAATATCAACAATGGACCAACTTATGGTATATGTGTACTCTTCTTGTCATGACAGCCAGGTTAACCCGCCTACTTAGCAGCGCTAGGCATTGTTCACAAACCTAGTACCGAAGTTTGTATTTTTTTTTCAGTACCGTTACTGAAATATCAGAAAAGCCTAGATTGCACAAGTTCTGCTTCCGATGATCACTAGCATAAAAAGTGGTATGTATTGTACTTGTTCATCGAGGTTTAATGGCCTGGTTACACAACACGAGTTGCTGACCTGACAGTGGACAGCTACTGCATCTGTGTACTCGCATGGCAGTAAAATCAAATAATGTTGTAGCAACTCGGATGTAAGGTACTAACCGACTCGCACAAGACAGTAACTCGTATGATGCCGTCAGACGGTGCGAGTAGCTGCACTGCAGTAATTGACTAGGCCAGCTCGGATGCTAGCTCACACTGTGTAGCCAGGCCATAAGGATAATGTGAACGCATTAAACGTATATTTAAATATGTAATTACTATCCTTTCCATCCAGATTTTCTCTAGACTGGTAATATTTCTAGCGAAAGATAAGTGAAAGGTAAAACAAAGTGTTTGCTATTACCAACCAAATGCAACCAAATCAATGTTGACAATTTGGGTGCAGTAAAACCGATAAAATACCAAAAATTCAATCTAGCAATATTTCAACTTGTCTTACAAAATTTTGTACATATTTTTAATTTGTTTTTCTTTTTGATTTTTTTCATTCCAGACGTCGATGAAGCATCGAAGAAGGAAATCAAAGATATCCTGATTCAATACGATAGAACTTTACTGGTTGGAGATCCACGTCGTTGCGAACCCAAGAAGTTCGGTGGTCCAGGTGCTCGTGCCCGCTATCAAAAATCTTACCGTTAAGAACAACACACTCCATCATCCGTATTGTATACGGATACTTTTGTATATTTTCGTGTCGCAAATGACAACTATGTGACAGAACGGATGAGAAAAAAAATATGTTTTAAGAACACAAAAAAAAACTGGTTTTATTGCATCAGGTTTATTGCAGCTGTTTTTTTTTAGCATGAAGAGGTTGGAATCCTAACTCAAATGTATGAATACTGGGTAGGATCATCATCATTATGGTGCAACAGACCGACGTCGGGTCCTGGTCGCCTGGGTCATCGTCCTCCAATTATCCCGTACTCCCAATTTTAGACGCCCAGCAGTTTGTCGTCTTCATCTACTGAGTCTTCCCAACGAGCAGTCTTGCTCCGTCGACGCGTTGCCAATTAAATATTTTTTTTAGGCAAGTGTTCATCGTTCATTCGTTGTTTATGTCCTGCCCATTGTAGACGTTTAGTTTGATGATTCTCAAAACTTCCAGGTCAACATACAGGTCGTACAGCTCATGGTTGTACCGGATGCGCCATTTCGGTCGCAAACTCTGCTCCGAACATTTGTCGAAAGACCTTACGTTCAAACGTATATCATGTTTTAAGAGGCTTGAGTAAGGTCGGCCGCTCCGATTAACAAAGTTTGTCATTCAAAAATTTCGATTTTTTTATCTTGTGACTAATTAATTGTGCAACGTGCCTGTTCGATAGTCCCTTTCGGCTTCGGTAAGTCGGAGAAAATTTACAATAGAGAATAAAAGTACAATAGTAAAAAAATCTTGAAAATATTCGGCGCCCAATGTGGGCTGGGGTGTGATTTTATCTAGTTAATGAAGTAGTCAGAAATAGAGCTGCGACATTGGCATCGATGTGTCTAAAACATCGAGTACTTTCTACATCGATGTTTTAACTTCGATGTTTTTTATACATCGATGTTTTATAATAACATCGACATCGAACACAAAATATCGTTAAGAACCTACCTTTGGAAAGACCATCACAAACTAGTGCAAGAAAATTGGAAAGCCAAAAAAAGGTCCAGAGTAATAGACGAACTCGATACTGCCCAAATGCCCGCAGAATTGTAGCTGTATTTAAAAGGCCTGGTCTCCAGGTTGAATGAAAACCCCTGGATGGATGAAAACAGGGGTACGTGCCCAGAAATTCGGCACTAATTAAGACTGCCATGAAATACCTATCCATTATGGCTACTTCGGTCCCTTCTGAGAGAGTGTTCTCTGCTACAGGGAACATTGCTTCCAGCAGAAGAAGCTCTCTCTCAGGAGACAAGCTTCAAAAACTACTGTTTTTGTTTGAGTAGACTCAACATTTTGGCATCTGGAATAAATACATACTATTTTTTTTATTTGCAACTTTTTTGCAATACATACTTAATTGGAATTCTTAATACCCAATGTTTCTCTTGAATTTAAGCAATTTCTTAGCAAAGTTATCATAGTAAAGCATCTACAAATAATACATCGATGTTTCGGAAACATCGATGTTTTTTTTACCGATTTTTCATCGACATCGACTGTTTTTCCTCAAAACATCGATGTGAAAAACATCGATGTGAAAAACATCGATGTTTCGAGGTCGATGTCGCAGCTCTAGTCAGAAAATCCTTTAAAATGCGCCGTCTAATGTGAGGTCATTGTGATTTTATCTAGTCAATTAGCTGGTACTAGATAAAATCACACTGATCCCACATATGACGCCGAATATTTTTAGGCTCCTTTGATAATTTTTGGCTATTTTTATTTTGTACTGTAAATTTATCACTGACTTATGGTCGAAAAACTGCCTCGATAAAATCCTTAGAACATAGAGCCATGGAATGAGCTTGTATTGTATGTTTCTGGCTCCAACATTTGGCGAATAAGTCGACAGTCAGCCTACTCGGTTGTTGTTTGATATTGACATACATATGTTGACTGTTCTGTCGAATTGTGCATGAAAAAAAGTCAGTTCTTGTCAGATTATCGACAGTCAGCTTACTCAGTTGGCGTTTCGGTATTGACATAATGTGTGCGTTCAGAAGGAACTGAGCAACTTCCGCTCAGCGAACATGTTCAGAACGAGCGGGTTCAGAAGTGACTGAGCAACTTCTGCTCGGGTGAGCATGATCAAATTTCACCGAGCAAGAAATATTTCTGCTCACTGATCAGTGCTCAGTGCTCAGGTTCTTCTTCTTCTTTTTCAACCTCACGCTCAAGTTGCGACTTTCGAATTTTGACAGTTATCAAGTTGGTTGTTGTGTTTTCGCCGCTTTCGGCTTCTAGTTCTTTGGTTTTCGGGTGCTTTTGATTTTGTTTTCTCGCTGTTCGTGATTTTTGTAATGGACAGCGTGGAATTCATGTATGTTCCACTTTTCGGCACTTGACGTCTAAAATTGTCATCGTCAGCTTTCAGCTGGTCGATTTTTCAGCTGGTGAAGTAGCGTTCAGCAGGTGCAGACTCCAAACCGAGCAGCTCCGGAGCTACTCGCGAGCAGTTGCGGAGCAGCTCGCGAGCGGTTTCTGCTCTTTTGCCACCTTCTGAACGCACTCAATGTTGAGCGCGCTGTCGAATTTTGCATAAAAAAACGTCAATTTTTGTCAATATTTAAATTTCATAATTTCTAAACGGTCTACTGAGTTAGCTGACTGTCGACCACATGTCGACTTAGTACCCAGATTTTGGAGCCACTGTTTCTATGGAGACATATAGGACAAGCTCATTCCATGGCTATATATTCAAAGATAAAATCTAAAAAAAAACGGTTTCTACGTCTTGTAACTATGGGTATGGGTATCGCGTGGCGCGCTCACATTCAATTGCACACTTAGTTTTCATTGACACACGCCCGCATTTGGCACATCTACTATAAATTTACACTGACGTGGTATGCAAGCTTAAGTGTAGCCACGCACCTGATTGACGTCACCATGAACGAATGGCTGCAAAAAAAAGAAATACAAATAAAATGTCAGAAAATGCTACATGGGCTGAAAAGTCCCGGGATTTTTCAATAGGTGGCACCACTAGAAAATGAACATGACTCTTCGAGAGGGTCATCTATCACTAGTTTATGTATGAAGTTTCATGACATTTCGTCCATTCGCTTACAGGCTGCAGTCGTTTGAATGACGCTACTTTTGCCTTCGTAAAAAAATCGAAAACAGGATTATTGCATCTTGATCAAACATTGTGTTTTGATGGAAAAAAAAACTTCTGAACAATCATTGTAATGGTTGCAGAAATGTTATCCTACATCTGCTCGTTCTAGAAAAACAGTTAACCGGTGGTTTAGTGAATTTAAAATGGGTCGTACAAACACCAAAGACGCACCTCGCTCTGGAAGACCAAAAGGGGCTACGAATGCGGAAATCGTAATGCAAGTTCATCGAATCGTTTTGAATGATCGTAACGTGAAGTTGTGCTAGTTTGCTGACGCCGTGGGCATCTCAAAAGAATGGGCGGGATACATTTTGCAGGATCTTTCGAAGATGAAAAAACCATCGGCGCGATGGTTGCCGAGTTTGCTGACCGTCGACCAAAGACAGTAGCGCGTTGATGATTCAACGGCCGGTTTGGCGTTGTTGCAGCGTAATTGAGCGGACTTTTTTGGACGTTTTGTGACAATGTATGAAACATGAGTGCATTACCATACGTCTGAGTCCAACAGGCCGTCTGCAGAGTGGCTGGAAAACCACGAACGCCGACCAAAGCGGCCAAAAGACCAACGCTCGGTCGGGAAGGTTATATGGCATGGCCTCCGTTTTTTGGGATGCGCATGGCATAATCTTCATCGATAACGTGCAGGAGGGAAGAACAGTTACAGGAGAGTATAATGCAGCGTTATTGGACAAACTGAACGACGAACGACGAAAGAAAAAACGGACCCATATGACGAAAAAAAAAGTTCTGTATCCACAATAACGCACCATCACACGCGTCCTTGAAAGCGATGGCCAAATTAGATCAATTACTATTTGAATTGGTTGCTCACCCACCGTATTCTCCAGACTTGGCCCCCGACTAATATCTGTTCCCAAGCCTCAAGAGGCCTATTTCGAAGGCTTGGTCGTTTCGCAATACAGAAAGGGCATCGAAATGTTGGAAAATCGCTATACCAAATGCATCGCCCTCGAAGGCAACTATGTTCAGGAATAAATATATCTTTGCCCAAAAAAAAGCCACTTTTTACCCCTATAACTAGAGGGAGTTGTGCAAAATTTATCAGCACATTAAACAGATAGTTTCCGTTGATCAAGTCGTTGGAATTACTATTAGACAAAAGCCACGTACATATTGATATAAAATTGATTAAAACTGATTCGAAAATATCAGTTGTGTTTTGGGTGTGCTGATTATGTTTTTTTTTTTTGTTGACGTCCTTGTCGGCCTAACTATTCAAAAATCAAATAGATTTATTGATAGACACCGGCTCTATAATTATTGCAATCAACACAGTACATTTGTTGTCTCCTTAATCAGTTCAAAAATAGATCAAACTCGTATACAGTGAAAATTGGTGAAAATTTCACCCAATTTCATTCATAGCACACTTGAATTCAACGTTTATCTATCATAGATCAACCAGGCGGCCAGGGACCGACGTCGGGCTGTTTCGCCACGACGATAATGATGATCATAGATCAATTTCAGATTTTGTTCTTGATAAGATTTTCGCAAGCTCAAAACTCATATTTACCCATCACACATTACTGGATATTTTATGAGCGACATTAATATGATTATAAAATACTTACCAGATAATAGACGAATTGTCTTGTGCCTCGATTATGATAGTAGTAGTGGTTGGAGCGTGGTAACCTTCGTCTTAGTTTTGATCGCGCTTGTAATAGTGCAAACTGTCGTCTTAGTCGCTAAGCTGATCTAGCTTTGGACGACAGACGATCAGTATATTCTGTTGCGATTCCAGGCTTGAATGGAATCCGTCGTTGTGATATTACTCTCTTAATTATAGTACAATAACGTGTCGTTATTCAATCGTTGTTAGAAATTTAATTCAAACGCTCGATCAGTTACCATACTACTCGTGCATCCACAATGGGGGATGTTAAGGCGCGTACGGTTCTTTGGTACCTGGCCTTTGTCGGTTTCGCGGTTAACTATATGATACGAATCAATTTGAATATTGCAATTGTCGATATGGTGCGTCAATCGAAATCCAAATCGTCGAGTAAGAGTCCTTCGGCAGAGTGTGTTCAAGTGGTGTCAGAAAGGGTCAATCAGACTCGGATGAATGTGACGAACGAAACGGAGGAATTTAGCCGTTTTGTGGATATTATGAATAGAACTGATGCTTCAAGAAGCATGGAAAAACATTTTCGATTCTCTCCAGAAAGGAGATTTTTGGATGCAATGAATGTGAGTGATTTTCGTGGACGTGTTTATTTATGAACGTTTATTAACGAACGTATGAGTGTTAACCCTTAATTGGGCGAATCAAGAAAGTTATAAAAGTCGTCGCATGGTGTCACTGGTGACAACAATTAGGAAAATTTTAGGGAATTAGCAAAACTGTTAAGCAATTTTTTTCAGGCGCAATCAGACGCACTGGCAAGTTGCCATATTTCTGCCATATTCCTATGCTAATCTGGTACCTATCCCTCCATATTTTTCTGTGCTGCCATACACTCTAAAAAGTGAACTTATATTTCCTCTCAATTTCGTTTAATTTTACTTATTTTTTCGCTCATATACACATCAAGAATTGATATTTAAACAAATTTTATGTAGGTAATGTCTAAAAAATTCGGAAAATTATACTAGAATTGGTGTACAATTTGAAATTATGTATTTTTACAACATTTTGTGTATAATTCGGTTTTTGGTGCATTTTCACAAAGTGTAGATGTGATTTTACTCATTTTTTGCTGCATTTTGTCGCATTAATAATACAGGTCGTTCTAATAAGTGCGCATAAGAAGTCCGGATGGCGCAACGGTTAGCACGTTCGCCTTCTGCTCACTGGTCCTGGTTCGATTCCTACTGAAGGCATTCGTCTTTCCAATAAAAGTGGATTTATGTGTCGAACTATGAGCCCACACACCTCGTAAATGAGTACCCATTCGGGGTACTTGTAAACCTTCATCCATCAATTAGAGTTGCGCTAGTTATTTATTTGTTAGGTGGTGAGAAAATATGTATCACACATTTTAGGGGTAAATTGATTTATATTTCTACTTTTACAGAGTGTTTTTACATATTTCTGGGTGCAAATCTGCAAATATTTTGGAGTACTTGTTTACATATTTTTTTATGTTAAATTAAATTCAATATGTTCATAAATCTCCATTACAGAGTAAATTTGTTATTATAATAGAAGGAAATAAAGTTTCCTCCTGTTATAAGGGTAAACATTTTTTAGAGTGTAGTTTTAATGTCAAAAATGTTCAATAATATCATTGCCATCTAAAAATACAGAGCTCCGCTCAGCTGATTTTGACGGCTAAATTACGTAATTACTTACTTCTACGATTTCGTTGTATCCAGAATCCAGTGGTCGGCGACTGACGGCGGCGAGTCCCCGGTTTTGTGCGTTCCGTGTTTAGTTTTCGTTTTTCCGCGTTCAGTGTTTATTTTTAAGTTAAATTTCATCTAGAGATCCGAGAAAATAAACACGTGCGCGACGAAAATGTGTTGTGCGGTCAAAAGATGTATTTTTTTCAAGTGTGAACTGTTCCACGATCTGATCCCCGGGGCTGCGGTTTCGACCAAATTGCTGCAAGTATCCAGAAAGTGTGTTTTTAGAAGACAAAGATGCGTCTGACGCAATTCCAATTGTAAACATACAGTGGCTCACAGCTTATTTCGACCAGCACCTATCAAAAACTTTAACCATCAATAAAAACTAAGCGAAAAAAGATATCAAAATTATTTAAACGCAGATTATCAGTCTAGTGCTCAAAATTATCATTTATTCATTTCCATTACTTTTTTTTATATTTCTTCAATATTTCATAAAAATTAATTAAGAAAAAGTAGCTAAAAACAATGTCACAGCTTATTTCAACCGGGTAACAGATTGAATGTTTAAATTAAGTTTAAAGGCACAAAAAAAATTCAATATTTATTATGACCATCCTTCTAGTCAGCAACTACTTTGAGCCTCTTAGGCATTGAATCGACTAGTTTTTCTGCAACTTCTGGGGTAATTTTGGCCCATTTCTGCTTTCAAGCGAATTGTACTTCAAAATTTCGAGATAATGAGACTTATCCATTGTAGTCTCAATAAATTGCAAATTTCCAGCTTCCGCTGTGGACATACAGGTCCACACCATAACGCTGCCACCTTCGTGATTGTGTAATAATGGACATCGGAGGACGAGGGTTGGTATGGCCGTGAAGGCCTATAGCACACCAAGTGTCAACGAACCACTCTCCGGAGGACTACCTGTGACGTGCGCTGGCAGACCAGCTCAGCTGTCGGGAGTAGTGGGGTGGGATATGCACGGCAGTCACCGGCCTCCTCCATCATTAACAAAAAAAGGGTATCGCACGTCTGCCCGTTACTCACAAAAGAAAACGCAAAATAAACTACCAAGATCGAAAAAATGTACAAAAAAGAGAAAACCTAATAGCGACGACGAACGTCAAACTCCCAAAAAAAAAAAAAAAATAAGAAACAAAAGACGCGAAGTCCCGTGCAGGGACACAGGGCTGCAACAGCCAAACTACACACAGGCACAAGGCCGAAAATACAATAAAGACGGGAATACCGTCCTATCAGGACAGATTCTTCACTTCTACAGGTCAGTTGAGCCTTAGGGTGTTAATCGGCTCCATATGAGCCCCAGATGTTGTGGGCTCCGGCGCGTTCTTGCCCTCCCAGCCATGGGTTTCGGGCGCCTAAAAAGTTAGAAACCCCCTAATTTAGATGAATATGCACGGCGCGATATAGAGAGAGAGGAAGAGAAGGAAGGCTTTCCGTCCCATCAAAATAAAACAAAAAAAAAATTAATTCTTCAAGAACCCAATATGCAGTCGTTCTTGACTTAGACAAAAGAAGAAAGAAAAATTGTAGGAATATTTTCCTTTTACCAAATGAAGTTCAACGATGACTCGTTCGCGGTGTAATTTAATTGATTCGTGCGAGAATCGATGTCATCACAAAAATTAATTCAATTCAAGTTAGAGAAGATTCTGGTAGCGCAAGGCGAAGCCAATCGGCCCGTAGATCAGTCCGTAAAGTCGTCCTGTCCGTAGGGAGTGTGTTCTGTCTAGCACGCGTGGGTCCGCAGGACTTAAAAAGAAACCGTCCTCTGTCCACTGTCCGTCAAGCCCGTCATTGTCGCATGCCGCTGTGTCTTGGCCTGGCTAAGTGGGTGGAACTTAGCCAGTTAGCCAAAGGGGTGACTGCCGTGCATATCCCACCCCACTACTCCCGACAGCTGAGCTGGTCTGCCAGCGCACGTCACAGGTAGTCCTCCGGAGAGTGGTTCGTTGACACTTGGTGTCCTATAGGCCTTCACGGCCTTACCAACCCTCGTCCTCCGATCTCCATTATTACAATTGACTGTAGCTTTCATATTCTTAGTTTGCAATTCTCTATTTGGTTCACGCCAATCATATGAGGCTCCATCAGAGCCAGAAATATTAAATTTGGACTCATCAGCGAATATAACGGTATTCCAAAACCCAGAATAATTATTCAAATGTTCGTTGGCAAATTTTAAACGGCTCTTCTGGTTTTTGGCGCATATAAACGGCTTCTTGCGCGCTATTCTGCCATTCAACTCATGCACACGGCGAATAGTTTCTGGGTGGCATGACTTGCGCTACTCAGCTTTCACTTCACTAGTATTTTTTGGAGCCGATAGTATTGGTTTTTCTAGGATTTTCCGGATAATATAGCGCTCCTCCGTTGGATTGATAATAATTTTGTTAGAGCCATTTCTCCCTTTATCGTGCGTTCTGTTTTCGCGGACAAATCGTTACATGATTCTCTGCACTGTAAAATCACTTAGGTTTACCATCCCACCAGTTTTCCTGCGCGAATAGCAATTTCCTTAATGACTGAGAACAAGTTATCGCTGGTCAATTGTCGTACATAGTCCCATTTCGCAAAACTATTTTTTTTTTGCACGATATTCTCAAAAAATTTAACAAGACTGAAATTGAACACATTGCGAATATAATGATTAAAACATAGAAAAAGAAATAACCGCTGCATTGCAAGATAACGAATTATTGCACAGCTGCAAAGTATTGGGTTGAAATAAGCTGTGGCATTATTCCTGGTTGCGTTTTTCGTTTATAATTGTTTTTAAATATAAAAAATAAAAAAATGAAGTCATATTTGATTAGTTTAAACATTAGACTAATAACCTGCCTTTAAATAACGTTGATATTTTCTTTACTTTAGTTTTTATAGGCAGTTAAAGTTTTTTTACGTACTGGTCGAAATAAGCTGTGAGCTACTGTATGTCGTGCCGGGGACATCGTCGTGTGTACTGCCTTGGCAAGGAATTAATGACGTAAAATGGACGTCAAAATAGAAGTCGAGTTCAGCCTGTATTTTTAGATGGCAATGATAGTACTCGTATGCATTGCTTGGACAAACAAAAAATATGGCAGCATAGAAAAAATATGGAGGCCTACTAGATTAGCATAAAAATATGGCAATCTGGATCTGTGCGTCTTATTCCAACCTTACACAAAATTATTAAACCTTTTGTTATAATTTGTCATTATGAGAACAAAAACATTTCCGTGTATTTAAAAAAAGAAATAACAAAACAAAGTACTATTAATATTTAAATTTTTTGGCAAAGTCGAGTTCAATGTTAAGAAAAAAAAACTTATTCAGATAAATCAGATGAGTCCCATTCTTTACATTCAGTACAATACAATAGACGTGACTGTGTGAAGATTAGGGCAGCAAAAATTTTCTCGGAAAAGTAATTTTAGGCGCCTAAACAAAGATGCCCTTATAAATTTAAGGTTCTTTCATTTCATATTAGAAAAACTATTGGGTTGTCCGGAAAGTCATTTCGTTTTTTTTTTCATGACTTTCAAACTTCTTTTATTAATACAATCAACAAACATTAATCAATTATATATTGGCCATTTTGTTCGATGACCTTTTGCCATCTTTCAGTCAGCTGCATAATGCCGCGCTCGAAGAAAGTGTGGTCTTTAGAAGCAAAAAACTGAATCAACTCATTTTTGACAGCCTCATCCGCGACGAATGTTTTTCCGTTCAAATGGTTCTGCAGTGAACGGAATAAGTGGTAATCTGATGGTGCAAGGTCAGGGCTATACGGTGGATGAGACATCACTTCCCAGCCTAAGGCCAATAATTTTTTACGAGTGACCAAAGGTGTATGGGGTCTGGTGTTGTCTTGATGGAAGATGACACCCTTACGATGTGCCACTTGTGGTCGTTTCCCCTTGATTTCCCTGTCCAATTTCACTAGCTGGCGACAGTACACATCTGAGTTGATAGTTTGGTTCCTTGGGAGCAGCTCAAAATAAACAACGCCTTGACAGCATAACCTTCTTTTGATGGATATCTGCTTCTGATGTCGATTGTGCAGGTTCATCTCGCTTATCCCAAGATCGTTTTCGCACGACGTTGTTATAAACAACCCATTTTTCATCGCCCGTTATGAATTGCTTAAAAAATGGGTCGATTTCGTTACGTTTCAGCAGTAATATTACGTTTACACTATCCGCAGATTACTTCATCTGCGCCGGCTGATTTAATCTGGAACTCTCAAATACATACAATTTTAAACTCACCACACTCAGATTAAGCAGCAGATGAAGTAATCTGGGGATAGTGTAAACGTAGTTTTAATTGCAAACTTTAATTCATTTGGTGAGGTGAATTCGTGGTTCGTGTGGAACCCAAATATCGAGCTTGCTAACGTATCCCAGCTTCTGTTAATGAACGGTTGATTTGATTCGTGAACGGTTGATTTGGATAAGTTGAGTTTCTCCGCTATCTCCCGTGTCATACTGCGCCGGTTAGCTTCGATCATTGCCTTTATTTTGTCGTCATCGACATCTGTTGGACGACCAGAGCGTGGTGCATCACTGACATCAAAATTTCCGGAACGAAAACGAGCGAACCAATTCTGGCACTGACGTTCTGTTAATGAGTCTTCACCATAAACATAATGCAACTTTTTCCGCGCTTGCACTGCGTTTTTGCCTTTATGGTAGTGAAAAAGCAAAATATGTTGAAAATGTTCCTTTTTATTTTCCATTTTCAAGTCGATGCCAAATAAAGATTTGTAAACAGAGGACCACCAATTTGTGACTGATTATAGGTTGAAATGTCAGCTGTCTAATGGCGAAAAAAATCTTGGCTAACGCCACCATAATTTTTTTTAAATAGCAGCGCCATCTCTTGAAAGGTAGCAAAATGACTTTCCGGACAACCAAATAATATTTACTTTTAGTGCTCAAAATTTTTTTTTTTTATAATTGTGCATCACAGAAGCTTTCATCCCGGGACTGGGCCTCTCTGCATCACTTTACTTACTCAACGTAAGTGACTTATCAATCTATCGAGTGCGAACCCTAGCAGATTGTTTAATTAGAATGGAAATTTATCAAAATATTAACTTTTAAAAATAAGTTTGTTAATTGAGTGAAAGTCAATTATATCCTTCAAGCTGTTATATAAGATAATAGACCGTGTAATCGGTTCATTAAGACCATAATTCACTCTATGAAAAGGCTGAATAAAAAGATTGTTGCGCCTCAAATCGTGTGAGACATCTCTAACTACAAAGTAATTTTTAATATCTTCACACGAAATGTGAGAGCATAGCAAGTCTCTTATAAACATCGCGTTCAGGAAAGTCCTTCTATAAGCTAACGTTTGTAAACCAAATAAGGCACAACGAGTACTATAATCAGGCTTAAAACGCCAGCCAATTTGGTAAATAGCAAAACGAGTAAAATTATGTTAAATTCTCTCTATAGGTTCGATATGAACAGTATAGAAAGGATTCCACACAATTGAACAATATTCAAGAATCGAACGAACAAATGAAGAATATAGAATCTTCAAAGTATAAGGATCATTAAATTCGCGCGCGTTCCGTTTAACAAATCCTAACATACTATTCGCTTTTGATAAAATATAGTCAATATGTGGTCGAAATGAAAGCTTTTGATCAAAAATCACACCTAAGTCGGATATCTCAGAAACTCTTTCAAGAACACTACCTGCTATGGAGTACTCATAAAAGAGAGGATTTTTTATTCTAAACGCGCTCAAAACTTTACATTTACTAACATTTAAATTTAAATTATTATCGCGGCACCAATTTTCCAATTTCTCTAAATCGCATTGCATTTTGAGACAGTCGCTTACGTCGCCAATTTTCATAGCAATTTTCATATCATCCGCGAACTGCCATACCCGCACGTATTCAAAATTTTGGATGATATCATTTACAAAAACTAAAAAGAATATCGGCCCTAAATGACTTCCTTGTGGTACTCCCGATGTACATCTTATCATAGAACGCGATTTACAGCCGTTTAACTTCACCAATTGAGTCCTATCAGTTAAGTAGGATCTCACTCAGCTGAGAAAAGTCGACTGTATACCTAAATTTTCTAATTTGCGAAGTAATATGTTATGATCAACTTTATCGAAAGCCTTCGAGAAGTCGGTATACACAACATCAACCTGTATGCTCTCTTCCATAGAATCAGCAACAAATTTAGTAAAGGAAACTAAATTTGTTGTAGTTGATCTACCTTTAAGGAAGCCATGCTGACATGGCGATATTAACTCGCTGATCAAGACATCTATTTTCTTTTTAACAATTAATTCAAAAAGCTTCGGGATAGCCGATAGTTTAGCTATAGGCCTATAATTGTCTATATGATGTTTTGGACCCTTCTTATGAACAGGAATAATAAAAGATGTCTTCCATTCATCTAAGGAAAACACCTGTAGACAATGACATATTAAAAATGTTCGTTAGAGGACGACATAATGACTGCATGTAATTCTTTAGAAAAATGTTAGGAATGCAATCAGGTCCGGCTTGAATACTAATATCAAGCTCAGTCATAACACATAGCAGGTCATCTTCAGAAATCTGAAGAGCACTGCTAAGACGTTCATGAGCTATTTGAGCAATCGGGAATCTCCCATTGATATTGTCATTCAATTCCGACGAAACCGAACCTGGCGTATCATAAACCGAATTGAAAAAACTTGCAAAACCATCACATACCGATTGAACATCATTATAAAAATTACCATTGAGTTTTAAATTTTTCGGAATGCCCGTATTCTTGCGTTTACTGTTAATAAATTTCCAAAAATCTTTACTATCATTCTTTATATTTTGCTCCGCTCGAGCAATATATTGTTTGTAAAGATATTTATTTAACAATTCATACTCTTTCCTCAATCTAAAAAAGTTAGCTTTGTTAACAAGAGACTGTGAATTTTTAAATAATTTATGTGCTTTATTTTTTGAATTTTTAAGTTGGTCCAACTCCTTGGTAGCCCAAGGATTTCTCTGTTTTTTGTTAAAATATTTTAGAGGAACATATTTATCAATAGCTTCAGATAATTATTTGAAGTATAAGTTAAATTTTACGTAATTGAAAATAAAAATTCAATCATCTAAAAATTTGATCTAATATATTAAAGTGAAAATTATTTTTGTATGTCTGTAGTGCAAAAACCTTTAAACCTCCATTAAAACAACGACTCCCTTCTCCCCTGGAGTTCCTTCTTTAGAGACTAACCTCTCCAACTTTTTCGAGTGGTCGCTGTCCATCTCCTTGGAATTCCTCCAGCCGATCTTTCCAAGAATATGTTTGTTAATTTCCATAGCTTGATTTTTTTGATTCAGGTTTGGATTCCCCGTTCTCGGACCATAGCCGAGGCAAATGCCAGCATATTGTTTCCCGCTACTCCCTGCCCCTATAAGAACATCGTGGTGATCCGGTGGTCCTTTCCTCTCTTTGTGCCACGAAGCAGACTTTTTCGCGACCTCCCGAAAGTTCCGTAGGCGGCAAAGTGAAGTGTTGGATTCGGAGCCCCGCAGGTGGACTTTCACCTTAGTCACCAGCTCCAACCTCAAACCTAGTCGCCGTGTCACCTATGGAGAGAGTTACGTAGGCGTCCCTCTGCCAACGTACGGTCGGGGAGACAGTTTACACAGCATACATGGTTAGCATAGTTTAAAAAAAAAAAAATTTGTTAGTAAATTTTTTTCTGAGGATGGGCAAACGAAAATTTTTCCTGGGCAAAACGGGCTAACGATGGGCAAACGATTTACCCAGTTTGCATGAAAAAAAGTCATCTCGAGGTGTTAACTTCAGATACCTCCAGAATCGCTGTAGCCTTCGTCCCGGATTCCCTCTCCATGGCCCTTCTTGTACGTATACGCAATTCTTGGAGTAGTAAGTATTGTTGCTGAGAGCAAAAATCTTCTTCTGTCCAGTCGTTTGGTAAACAGATTTGAATTATAGCTCCGTTTCCAATAAGTGGATCGCGAAAACATCCTTCTTCCGATCTGCTACCATGTTAACCATATCGTTTTAAATAAAAAAATACTACTACTACTATAATATATATTATAATACTATAATAATGTTAATTTTTTGTTTTCTTTAACATTTTAATCTCCACCTTCCACCATAATAGATGCTAATGATAAATGAATTTGCAGATAGTCTGAATTTATTTGAAGTGTAAGCTATTTACAATTCTACGAGTATGTTTGTACATTTAAAATATATTATTATTTTCTCTTTAAAGATGAGTTCACACGTCGCAAATATTTGACAAAAACAGGCAAATATTCCCGAAAATCTTTGCTGTATGTGTGAGCCAAAAGTATTTGTTTTTAGTTATATTTTGACAAATATGACTTAACATGACACCTACGAGAAAACATGGAGAAAACAACTTTGTAGCAAATATTCATCGCCATATGAGCACGCGCGGAAACTGCTTTACCAAATTGCTCCCTTTGGATAAATATTTCCCGAAACAAATTTAAACAAATATTTGCGTCGTGTGCGCTCAGCGTAATATATCATACAAATACGATCACACTGTCTTGCTCCTGAACAATGAGAACAATAAAAACGAATATTTTAATCCCCCATTGTCTTGTTCTTATAAATCGTAAGATAAAATTATTTACTATCACTCAAATTAAATAACGAGATAAATAGAAGTAACCGTTTTGTGTCGTTCAATCTTATGCAACCGATTTTTTTCTGCTTTTGGAAAACTGTTTTTGTATCCGATACGTTATTTGTAGGAAACATTGATCTTGTTATCAATTTAAACTACTAATTACGTATGTATTTGAAATCAACGGATCTCAATAGTTTAAATTTTTCACAGATCCACTATGAAAAAGATGGTTTCAGTTGGAACGAATATCAACAAGGACTTGCTCTTGGCTCCTATTACTGGCTCCATTGGATCACTCAAATTCCGGGAGGAGTACTGGCCAAAAAATATGGAACAAAACTAGTGTTTGGCCTGTCCAACGTAATCGGATGCTGGATATGCTTCCTTCTACCAATTGTAACCTACTGGGACTACAAACTGTTGATTGCACTGCGAGTCGTGCAAGGATTTGTTATGGTATGTGCCTTGACCATAGTAAAATGAAAAATGTAAACCACATATATCGAAATCTTGCAGGGACTCGCCTGGCCGGCAATGCATCATCTGACCGGACAATGGATTCCGCCAAACGAACGTAGTAAATTCGTTACGGCCTATCTGGGCAGTTCAGTAGGAATAGCTGTCTTCTATCCGGTCTTTGGCTACATTATAGCCTGGTCATCGTGGGAATTGGTGTTCCATTTATGCGGCATTATTGGTTCTGTTTGGTATCTGGGATGGTTGATGTTCGTCTACGATTCGCCCGCTAAACATCCACGAATAAGTAACAAGGAACGTTTCTATATTGAAAAGGCGTTAGAATCATCGGTGCATAGTGGCGAAAAAAATCCAACCCCATGGAAAGAAATCTTAGCGTCGAGGGCGGTTTGGATGAATGTTGTGGCCCAGTGGGGCGGTATTTGGGGATTGTTCACACTTATGACACAGGCGCCAACTTACTTTAAGCTGATTCATGGCTGGAACATGCACATGGTAAGTTGTGAACTTCCAGTTGGGGGTAGTCTGCACACTTATTCCGTATTTCTATACTATTTTCTTTTTTGTGATTTTGCAGACTGGAATACTGTCAGGACTTCCCCATGTTATGCGCATGGCGTTCGCTTACATGTTCTCCTTTCTGGGGGACTATCTACTACGTACGGAAAAATTGTCACGGACAAATGTTCGCAACTTGGCAACTTTTATTTGTATGTTCTTCAATACAGAGTTGGGATGTATAGTATGAGTAAAATTCCATATTTTCCAGGTTGCTGTGTAAAAGGAATGTTCGTCCTGGCTTTGGCATATTCAGGATGCAACTCTATGGCGGCGATCGTATTCCTCACATTGGCCACAGCCGCTCATGGAGCCGTCTCTACCGGCCCGTTGGCGAGCATAGTGGACATTAGCCCTAATCATGCGGGAATTGTTTTAGGTATTAGTGGTATGATTGGTGTTATTCCGGGTTTCATTTCACCAGTAATTGTGGGCTTTCTGACATTGGGAAATGTAAGTTCATATTAATTTATTAATTCCCATCGATCCGTAAATATTTATTGACTCTCTTTAAATTGTAGCAAACGGTCACGAGCTGGAAATACGTTTTTCTAATTTCGTCTGGAATGTTAGTTGTATCTGGTGCACTCTACGTACTATTGAGTGATTCGAACTTGCAAAGTTGGAACAGTCCTAAGGCTACTGGGAAAAAGTACAAGGAAATGCAACCGCTTAGGGAGAAGGAGGAAAAGGAAGAAACAGCTGAGGCGCTATCTAAAAGTTAACAATAAAAGAGATTTATAGTAGCATAGCAATGATTACTTAGTGTGTAAGTTAGCCTAGTTAATAATAACAAATATCATTGAGAATTCATTGCATGGTGCTATGAAAATGTACATACATAAGTATGATGTAATATTATACTAGTTTTACATGGAAATTTTTTAAGCAACTCATTTGTTTTTGTGTTATCTGAAATTATGATGACAACTGAAGTTTTGGGTTGTCACTTTTTTTACAGAAAGAGAATTGTTAAATTCCGTGCCCTCAGTGCCCAGTCGGACATTTGGTCTCCGATCCCAGTGGAATCGCAAAGTTTTCGATTTCTTACCGGTTCCATTCATCGGTTTGTCTCCGAAGCTGAACAAATTCAAATGTTTTCAATTATGTATCGAGTTAGCCTGAAATTTGAATTCATTTGAAAATATCTGGCATTTGGCGACGCATGTTGTCATACAACATTATATGAAATATGGAATACGGAATATGTTTTTTTTTTCTGTAAGCCTTGAAGACAATCCGCCGGTTAATTAAAAGTGCCGTGAAATCAATACAAAAAGATTTCACGACACTTTTAGTTTCTGGACGAATTGTATTTATCAGGCTTAAATAGATTCAACCCATTTATACAGTCATCGATCCGAATTCGATCTCAGTGTCGATTCCTCGTTGGCTACAGTCATCGGTCGGGAATCGATTCTAGTCATCGATCCGGATTCGATTCCACATTGGCTACAGTCATCGATCTGAATTCGACCCCAGTATCGATTCTACGTTGACTCCAGTCATCGATTCTCCATCGACTACCGTCATCGATTCCGGATCGATTCCTGTCCTCATTTTGGGTATCGCAAAAGCGGCCATGCCCATACAAATATCTCCGACGTGTCTCCGATAAAGTCATCAATTCCTTAGTAGACAGTCATCGATCCAGGACCGGTCAAGTGTCGATTCTTGTCCGACTGGGTGGGTACCAAACCCACCCTTAAGTTCTGTCCTTTATTTAATAAGTTGCACAAAAACGACTGTCAAATTTTCCAGTTTCATCAAAGAAAATCTTGAGTCCTACGAAATTAACGCGAAATTCACATTCACGACAAGCACTCGCAACGACTACTGAAATATAAGTGGAGATACTCAGCATCAAACTGGCGGTCGCTCCGATTGCAACACGATCGACTCGTTCCACAGATAGAAAATTGCCAGCAAATGCTGAAAATGTCGCAACGATCGGGGGACACCATTATTTTAATACATTCTCTCTTTCACGATAGCGGAGTGCAGTGTGAGTGCGGCTTTCAAGATGCACATGCAATTTCTGCAAATATTGTGTACAAAAGGTGTAAAAAAAGGAATAGTAGACATTATTAGGTGCACTGTTGAATCCTGATCTCGCTTTAACACATCCGGAAGATGAATAAAGAGTACCCACGATGCGTCTGAAATTATTTGTTTACACAAAGGATCTACGTATACGAATTAATTGAATAAAATAGACTTATCTGATACAGCGAAGTTCCAATTCATATGATTTATCATTTAAAAGTATTTTGTTTACATGAACTTGTTACCTTTCAATAGAATTGAATGTCAGTTAATTGATACAATTGTAGTACTAGAATATAATAACGGAACTACCTATATAATGACGTCGTTAAAATTGAGCTGTTAAAATAACCCAGATTTTATCTGTTTGCCGTTGCATAGAGGCATTGCTCGGTCGCCCTTTTGAATAAATGTTAGAAAAAGAATTGTTATAAGGCAGCTTTCACACGGAATCGGTGACCCGATGAGTCCACAATGAACAGGAACAGGACCCGAACTCCCCAAAGGTTAGGTGCAGGGGCTGTCATGATGTATCACAGCACACTTGGACCACCATTGGGTCCATTGTGTTACCACCAGGAATCAGCTCCAACCGACCTACGTATCAAACCAGCCTGTGCTAGCGATGTAATTGTAAAGTCTTGTGGCTGTCATATTCCTGGGGTCATCCAGATCATAGAAGACCCAGGAGCCTAAAAATGTTTTTCTCCTGCCGGCCAAGGCCGGACAGTAACAGAGAAGGTGGAGAACACTCTCCTCCTCCTCTACATCACCACAACTCCTACAGAAATCGTGATGAGGAATCCGGAGCCGCCAGGCGAGCTCCCCAATTGGGCAGTGCCCCGTGATAACCCCTACAACCCTGCCAATGTGCTTTCTATTGAGCGAAAACAGTGAGGCAGAGCGACTGGGTTCAAAAATCGGCCAAATCATCCTGGTTGTTTGGCATGTGTTGCCGCTGAGCCATCTTATGTTAGCCCTGTCCACAGCAGCAGTCTTGATCAACAATTTGCACATACTTAGTGGCATTTTAATGTCTCTGCGTCTTTCGTCAACCACCCCAGTTGTACCCTTCCGAGCCAGTTCATCCGCCTTGCAGTTACCCACAAAACCACTATGGCTCGGGATCCAACAGAGAGTGATATTGAAGAAGCCACCCATCTCTGCGAGGGCTGAGCGGCAGTTATCAATGGTTTTAGATGTCGTGAGGACGGATTCGAGTGAGCGAATCGCCGCCTGACTGTCTGTGTAAATGGTGATGTCCCTCACACTAATGACATGACTGCCCAGCCAGGACAGGACTTCCGAGATTGCCGAAACCTCCGCCTGTAAGACACTGCAATAGTCGGGAAGACTGAGTGAGAAGTTAATCTCCAAACCCTCCGAGTAAATGCCCACCCCAACCCCTTCGTTGGCTCTAGAGCCATCTGTATAGATGACCATGTTGTCGGTAGTTAAGGGCACATCCCCGGTCCATAGATTCCTCGACGGAATCAGGCTGAAGAAGTTTCTGCTAAAATGATACTTTGGAGAAATGTAGTCCGTCTGCCTGGGGAGATCGAGGCTGTTCAGTATAGTAGAGTGTCCTGCACTCAGCGCACGCCACTGGCCCGTCTCGCGAAGGCGCAAAGCCGTGTTTGCTGCCAGTTGTTCGCCAAGAATATCCAATGAGAGCAGGCCTAGAATCACATCCAGTCCGGCAGACGGATTGGTTCTAAAAGCCCCCGTCGTGGCCAACGTAGCCAGTCTTTGTACCTTCCCCAACAGACTACAGTAGGCCGCTACTCTGAGTGCTGTCCACCACACACTGATACCGTACAACAAAGTAGGACGTACAACTGCTGTGTATATCCAGTGTACTACCTTCGGCTGTAAGCCCCAGTTTTTACCTATTGCCCTCCTGCATGAGTAGAGTGCAATGGTAGCCTTTCTTACCCGTTCTTGAATATTAAGCTTCCAACTCAGCTTCCTATCAAAGATAAGACCAAGAAATTTAGCCTTATCAGTTAAAACAAGCTGAGTGCCCTCCAGGGTAGGAGGTTCAATAGAAGGGATCGAGTGCTTTCTAGTGAAAAGCACAAGCTCCGTCTTATCCGGGTTAACCCTAAGGCCGAACCGATTTGCCCATTCTGTCAGAATGGATAGGGCATTCTGTAGCACACCGCTGAGGGTATCAGGAAACCTGCCCGTGACCGCGATGGCAATATCGTCAGCATAAGCAGTGACTTTACACCCGATATTCTGCAGATCCAAAAGCAGTTTGTTAACCGCCAGATTCCAGAGAAGGGGTGACAGTATGCCTCCCTGAGGGGTTCCTCTACATACACGCCTGCATACAGACGATGTGCCCATTGTTGTATGAACCAGTCTAGACCTTAATAGCGTGTTAATAAGTATGCACAGCGACTCGTCAACCTGCAGGCTCAAGAGTGCTTCTATGATCGCACTAGGTACAATGTTATTAAAAGCGCCCTCGATATCCAGGAAAACAACCATTGTGTAATCCTTTTTCTCGAGAGATTTCTCAATAAAACCGACCAAAGAGTGCAGTGTTGTGTCCACTCTCCACTGATTTACCCTTCCAGTACGCATGTTGCGATGCAGATAAAAGGCGAGGTGGTATGGTATTCCGCAAATGGACATCCATTAGTCTCTCTAGCAATTTCAATAGTGTTGAAGATAGACTTATCGGCCTGAGGTCATTCGGGCGCGAACGTCCGAACATTGTTGCAGGTCCGCCGGAATAATACCATCGGGGCCAGCAACTCCCCAAAAGTACAGAGTTAAATAAAAGCTTTCACACTCGTGAGTCCGTAAGTCGCTCACCGGCTCATGGACTCATCGGCTAATGGACTGATGCATTTAACATAGGCTTAAATGGAAGCTTTCACACGTCTGCCCGTAAGTCGGACTCATGGACCCACCAACTCACCCAGTAAAAGTATCTTTCAGATTTGATTCCCATGTTAAATCCATCTGCTGTTGATGAGTCGATGAGTCCAACAACAAACGCATTGTACAACCTTCTTCCGCGCCAATTTTACACTCGCTCTAGCAAATTCGAGCAATAGCCGGCCATACACACACGTTCTATCATCTGCAAACGTGCGATTGGATTGCCCAATGATACGCCGCATTTCTTTCCCCTGGAAAATCGTGGCACCTGGAAACGGGAGACGATACGCTCAATGATACGCCGCGTATCTTTCCCCTGGAAAATCGCGGCACCTGGAAACGAGAGGTGATAGAACGAGTAGTGAAATTAAGTATAACTTTGTGCGATCAGATGATTTATACCGTGATACGTGGCGTTTATGTTTATTATTGCACTGATTGACTCACTGGTGGTGAGTCGATGAGTGCAAATGAATTTAACATGGAATCAAATGGACGGGCACGTGAAAATCTTGTCGTGTGAAAGCGATGAGTCGATGAGTCCAACTTTTCCGCTCGAAAGAAAATTAGTCGAGACTGAAACCATCGCTCAAACTTACTAGTGCGAATGTAAAATTGGCCTGGAAGAATGTTATACAATGTGTTTGTTGTTGGACTCATCAACGACAGATAGATTTGACATGGGGGTCAAATGGATGAGCCCGTAAAACGCCTCTGGTCTAAAAGATATTTTTAATGGGTGAGTTGGTGGATCCAAGAGTCCGACTCACGGGCAGATCGTGTGAAACCTTCTATTTAAACCCATATTAAGTTCATGAGTCGATGAGCCGGTGAGTCCATGAGCTCATGAGTCCATGAAATGGCCGTCGAGTGAAAGCTGCTAAACTGAATATCGATTTGTAGTCGGAGTTAATAATTAGATTTGGTTGACTGTTGGAATTTGCATGAATTTGCTTATAAATATATATTGCAGTTTATTTAACAAGTTAATGTAGTGGTTCATTAATAATCGAGTTGGTGATTTGGATTTGAACATTTGGTGATTTGCAAATTGATGGTCCGTCGAGTTTTGATCTTTTTGTAACCCCATCAAATAAAATAAGCTACATGAATGGTAGGAATATGAAAGATTGTAATAATTGGTTGCTCAACGCTTTTTGTTGTAATAGACTAAAATTGGGCCCTGGTTTGATTCCTACTGAATGCAGTAGTTGTCGATAAAAAGGAGATGTTTAATGAGTACCCATTTTTTGGGCGTTGAGCGTGTTGCTGATCGCACACCTCTTCACAAAACACACCGTCACGATGTAGAAAATGAGATGATGCGAACCCATCTCGAGGCCATGGCTCAGACTGGACTGTTGCGCCAGTTATTTTTTTATTTTTAGATCGAATTAAAAGGGGGTCGTCATAGCCGATATTCACATTCCAAAATAAGCGCTCATTACAAAATCCTAGAATCGCGGCTTCATTTTTAGATACGAAGGACAAATAATGGTGCAAGATAGTTTCTTAGCCGCAATTTCCTATAAGGATATCCTCATTTTGATATAATAACAGAGTTATAAATCTTATTTTAATTTTAATTAATCATAATAATTTGAATTCTATCACACATTGCTAATAATTCTTTTGTGAAGTGGGTCCCATCGGAAACTCATAAGTTGTGACTGTCGCATTTTGTCCGCCATAGTTCAACCCTTCCAGCTCCTTTTCATCATCGAGATCTGTCTTCTTGGCTGTATTCCAACTTTGGATCGTTGTCTTACAGAATATCACATAAACCATACCGCACACGATAAGCATTGCAGACGCAATGAAAAACACATATTTCCAACTAGTTACAGTTTGCTGTTCAAAGGAAATAGGCAATTTGACTATAGTACAAATTCAATAATTCACATGACTTACATTTCCCAGCGTCAATTGCCCTACAATGGCTGCCGAAATGAAGCCTGGCAATACGGTGATGGTATTGCTGATTCCAAAAACGATACTGGCGTAGTTTGGACTGATATCAACCATACTGGACAGAGGACCGGTTGTGATGGCACCGTGCACTGCCGTGGCAGTTGTGAGCAAAATAATGGCAGCAGCTGAATCACATCCTGAATAGGCCAGGAAAAGGACCAGGATTCCGTTCACGCAACAGCCTGAAATATTTTTGTTTCAAGTCGTGGATCTCTTCTGATGGAATCAAATTCATACTTACACATAAACGTGGCCAATTTTCTCACATTGGATCGGCTCATTTTATCATTCTTCAACAGCCAGTCACCAAAAGTTGAAAAGCCGTACGAGAAAATCACTCGCATTAAATGCGGAATTCCCGACAGGACGCCAGTCTATTTTTCATTTCGATAGAGAAACAAACTTATTAATTCCTTCCGCCTACAATTTTTATAATTCATCGTGTATACCCACCATTGTCATGCCCCAGCCATGAATATATTTAAAGTAGGTCGGAGCCTGTGTCATGAGTGTGAATAAACCCCAAATACTACCCCACATTGCAATCACATTAAGCCACACCACCTTCGATGTAAGAATCGACGTCCACGGCACTTCATTCAACGATTTCTGATGCTCGACGAGTCCTTTCAGGCTCGACTCAATGTACTGCCGCTCCTCGTCCGTAATATGCGGATGTTGTGCCGGCGAATCGTATACGAACAGAATCCAGAATATATACCACACTGATCCAATTATGCCACTTGAATAAAATATCCATTCCCAAGAAAGCCATTCGATGATGTATCCGAAAAGTGGATAGAATATAGCAATTCCAATGGAGCATCCCATATAGGCCGTAACGAATTTACTGCGTTCATTCGGCGGTATCCACAGTCCGGTCATATTGTGCATTGATGGCCAAGCAACGCCCTGAATAAAAGGAAGAGGCATGCGGGTGTGAGACGATGTATAAGTCATTAAAGAAGTTATAATTCGGGGAAATCTTACAATAACGAATCCTTGAAGCACCCGGAATGCAATTAGAGCTCTATAGTCCCAGTGCGCTAACATTGGCGCTACGAAACACATCCAGCATGCTATCACATTTCCAAGGCCGAAAACTAATTTTGTTCCGTATCTTTTTGCTAGGACGCCGCCGGGAAATTGGGTTACCCAGTGCATCCAGTAAAAGGCGCCCAGAATCAAGCCTTGTTTGTATTCGTCCCAATCGTATCGGATTCGATCGGAATTCGGTGGGTCATTCTGTTGGAGAAAAAACGTAATTTATAAAAAAAAAAATTAATTTAAAATAAATATATTTTGAAAATTTGTAAAGAAAAAAAATTCAAAATTTATAAAACATGAAAAAGTAGAAAAATTTCCCAGTCTCTGACTAATGTCCCCAAGGTTCCATAAGAGATACACCAAGCTAAATCAACTCGGATGCAACTCAACATCTTCTAGCCTTTCTCGGTAACATTTTTTTTTCATAAATTAGCAGTAATTACCGTTCCAATTCAAGAGACAGAAATAAAATTATCTTTTGATAACATTTGACAAGGCTTATGATGTGTTTATTTGTTTTTATGCTTTGACTTTCAGACAAATCAAATAAAGATTTAAGACGTTAGATAAATAAATAAGTAAATGCTCATGAAATGAGGCAACGACCGTTTTTCGTTATTTTTGTGATATATGTCCAGCTGATACCGAAAGTGGCCATGCATGGATACTTTCGACTCTGAGTCAAAGTTCAATTTAATTTAAAACCGAAAGTGATTATAATGGCTATTTCGTTTTCCTTCGCATACGTTATTTCGATTTAAGATAGAGCATTTGAAATAAGTAGCTGCCGATTTGACGTTGTCAAAGGCACCTTCAATGTCCAAGAAGGCAACCACCGTATATTCCTTGCATCTCCGATACCCCTCAATATAGGTTACCAATGAGTGCAGAACAGTGCCCACCGATCTACCCTTCCAAAAGGCATGCTGAGAAAGGGAGAGAAGGCACGATGGAATAGTGGTACGCAAGTGTATGTCGATCAGCAGAGTCGACGATAAACTTATAGGACGGAGGTCGTTCGGACGAGGCAGAGAGCTTCTTCCCGCCTTTGGGATAAAAACCGCATTCACATCCGACCATGTGCGAGGAATGTGTACCAGCTCTAAACTTGCCCGGAACATGCTCTCAATCCAGGGATACACCATGTCTACTGTTTGTTGTACGTCCGCCGGAATAATGCCATGCAATCTTGGGGACTTGAACGATTCAAAACTATTAATAGCCCTTTCTCTTCGACAGAATAAAACCAAAATCACACGAGGTATTGCAGTCCGAGAGTACTCTGGCATTTCACCAGGTGAGCTGTCAGGGAAGTGAGTGTCAAAAAAGATAGTTTCTTCACTAGATGTTGTCCACGTCCCATCTTGTTTCAGCAAATAGCTTGGCATGTTCGGAGCAGTGGATGTAATTTTTCACAATCTGGAAGTCTCGTTTGATTCCACAATTTGTTCACAGAAACTCCTCCACGACTCCCGCATAGATCTTCTGATTTATTTTTTAAGGAGTTTTGAGGTTTCCTTTGTAGTTTGACCATTCGGAGTCTAACCCCGAGGACTTCGCCACATTGAAACAACTTCTGCTCACAAATTTCATTAGCTTATTCATGAAATAGTTGACGCGCTATGCTCCAAATGAACAAACGAGTATCAGCTAATTCATACGTGTCTGATTGTCTCAAAGGATTGGGGGTTCAGATCCTGCCCGTTAACATATTTAAGAAGGAGGTAGGGCGACTGTTAGCGCAGTACGTAGAGGCATCAGTCTCATGTCTGACTACTGGCGTTTCGGGTTCGAATCCCGTCCATGATGACGTTCGTGGTCATGGATGGCTGTGTTTTCTTCCCCCTGTGGTGCGGGCCATTTATAATAAGTCACAGAATCTCCCGACTTGTCGCAGGTGGGCGGCTAAATGGGGAAGCAGGAAGTGCATCCTGGCAACTGCATTCTCCGAAACTGGTTTATGCCAACGAAACGTCATCTGGGCCACATGGAACAGTTGACGCGCTAGGCGTCACAAGGGGGAAGGGCGATTAGGTAGTACATATTTAAGAAAAAAAAACGGCATTGAATCAGCGTTGCGTCGGTATAGAGTTTGTGCTGTGTCTGCGTTGCGTGAGTGTTGCGTTCTCCTCGATATCTTCACCGCACAGGCCGTTCCATTTCCCACATACCGTAAACTATTTCAATTTACAGAGAATGTCCTTACATCCTGACCGAAGGTCTCAATATATTTTCAATAGTGCTACTGTGCATTGGTCTCATTACCACCATTCAGAAAATACCCATATTTACTATGGCCTAGTCATGAGGTAGTTTCCTAAAGGCAATTGTGGTGTAGTTTTGATTTTTCTTTCGTTTATATTATTTGGTGTGCTGATTACGAATCTGAGGCTTGCTAACAATTTTTTGAAAATATTAAACAAAATGCTCAAATTTCTCCGATTTCCGCCTGCCAAAAAATTAAGCTCATCTTCTGTGATCGTGCAAATTCAGTTTCCAAATACAGGATCTAGAAGCGATTCAAAATATTTCCCGATCTTTCCCAAATATTTCCTATAAAGCCCCCAAATAGGCTTTCTTTACTGGACTACATTTTTGATTTTCGTAATTATTTTTTTAAAACACTTAAGGGACCATTATACAGTCAAATATTTGACTACTTTTTGTGTCAAATTTTTAACTAACAAAGTAATAGGAATAATTTTTTTTATCAAAAGTTTGACAATAATCACATTAATTCGTATTGTATTGTAATTTGATATCAAAACAATTTGATAATTTGATTTGATGACACGTTTGACGTCAAATTGTTTTTACTGTGGAATTGCCGCTTGAATAGCGACGAATTTCCAATCAAGCTGAAACATCTACAATAATTGCTATGTGAATTGCGCAATTGTGTGATATGCCCAATAAATTTAAATAGCTGAACAATAAAAATGATAACGGCATGACAAAATAATAAAATAGATACATTCAATATTGAATAAAATTAGTGGATCAGTTCATTAGCATACTATACGTCATACGTCAATCTATCTGAATGGAAATCTATCATATCTGAATGGACGCCAGTGATGGCGGTGCGATGATTTGGTTGAGGTACCCCTGTGGTGTGGGGTGTGAAAAAAAATACCACGGCCTTTCCCTTTGAGGGCCTGTCGTTAAAACCGACAATCAAAGGACAGGATGTGTATGCCAGCAACTTGCACTATCCGAAATCTTTATATTCTAACGAAACGTCAACTATGCCTCGGATAAGGACTGACTCAACGGTTACGACTTTTAGCTATCGTACAATGACAAAGATTGGATTCTGGAATGTGCGTACTCTCCTGGACAATGGATCAGAAGGTCCCCAGAACGCACGATTTCTTCAATTAGAGAGTGAATTTCTGAGGTACAAATTAAATATCCTAGGAGTTAGTGAGATAAGATGGTGGAACAGCGGAGAATTCATCTCTCCAACGGGCAGCACTGTAATGTTGTACTCCGGTAAAGCTACCGGTAGTCGTCGTGAGTCAGGTGTGGGGCTCCTTTTAACCAGAGCCGCGCGAAACTGTCTCTTATCCTGGGAACCGGTCTCTGACAGGGTCTTGACCGCCAGGTTCCGGACCAAAATGAGGAACATCTCAATAATACAATGTTATGCCCCTACTGAACCCGACAATGTCTTGGCAAAAGACTCCTTCTACGAAGAACTAAACGCCGTTCAGAGCAGAACACCTAAAGGTGACATTATAATGGTTAAGGGTGATTTGAATGCGAAAGTTGGCGCCGATAACTATGGGCTCAGACATGTGATGGGGAGACACGGTCTTGGTGATCGTAATGACAACGGTGAAAGATTTGTAGAGTTCTGCAACTTTCACAGTCTCTTCATCGGTGGTACTATGTTTGAGCATAAGGACCACCACAAAATCAGTTGGTCCTCTGTTGATCGGCGCAGAACACAAAATCAGATCGACCATTTTGCCATTAGTAAAAGATTCAAGAGTTGCCTCCTGGACGTGCGAAACAAGAAGGGTGCCGATATTGGGATGGGAAGAGACCATTATCTTATGATCGCTAATGTTCGATTGCGTATTGCAGCCGTGCGCCGCCCCAGCGACGAAAGATCCAGGCCCCGCAAATTCAACACCGCTCGACTAAAAAATCCAGCTGTCTTACAACAATATAATGACCATCTTGCGCAAAAAGCGGCTGAGATAACTAGTCACCCAGATAGTGACATAAACGAAAACTGGGATGCCATAAAAAATGCGTACATTGATAGCGCAAATACCATCCTTGGCCCAAACCCGGATTGCCGGAATAAGCCCTGGATGTCCGACGCTTCATGGCAGCGGATTGTTGAAAGAAAGGAGCTGAAAGTTCGTTTGGCTGCAGCATCAGACGACAATCGAAGCAGCATCGAACTCCTTTACCGTCAGAAAGCTCGAGAAGTTCAGCGTAGTGTGCGACGCGATAAAAGAGTTTATGCCAATTCTCTTTTAGCGTCAGCAGAAGAAGCCGCTAGAAGTAACAACTTAAACGCCGTATACGGTGTCATCAAGGAGTTTACAGGTGGTCGTAACTCCTGCCAACATCCGGTGAAAGATAGTGATGGAAAGCTACTTATCTTGGAAGAAGATCAAATGAGGCGGTGGAAAGAACACTTCGCCGCGGTCTTGAACCGTGTAACCTCTGGTGAAGTTCCCCCTCATATAGATAATTTAGCTAGCCATCAAAATGTGCGTATACGGTCCACTGCCCCGACTAAAGAGGAAATAGTCACTGCAATTATTGCACTAAAACGAGGAAAGGCCGCCGGACTTGACGGCATCCCTGCCGAACTTTATCAAGCAGCGCCAAGCGTAACTGCCGATTTGCTGCACCCACTTGTTGATAAAGCGTGGAATACAGAGACCTTTCCCACTGAGTGGAAGGAAGGTTTGATCATCAAACTTCCAAAGAAGGGTAGCCTCACAGACTGTAATAATTGGAGAGGCATTTGTGTGCTTCCTGCCGTTGCCAAGATAATAGCTAAAATCGTCCTGGAAAGACTAAAGGCCCACTTAGAAAGCACAATTGATGAAGAGCAGGCTGGCTTTCGATCCGGATTCTCCTGTGGCGATCACATTAACACCTTGCGAATCATCATCGAGCAGTGCGCTGAATACGATTCTCCGCTTCACTTGCTTTTCATCGATTTCGAAAAGGCTTTCGATAGTGTGAACCGGGATTCTATATGGGCGGCCTTGCGCAGGAGAAGCATCCCTGAGAAGCTTGTTGCTATTATTAAGGCAACCTATGACGGCGCGAAATGTCGCGTTCTGCATAAAGGTAAGGTGTCGGGGGACTTTGAGATTCGCAGTGGAGTTCGGCAGGGGTGCATCCTCTCACCAATCCTATTCCTCATTGTGATCGGCGATGTGTTGCATGCAGCCCTATCCGGACTCGACAGAGGAATTCAATGGACTTTGACATCTTATTTACAACATCTTGACTACGCTGACGACATATGCCTACTCTCCCACAAAATCATGGATCTGTCCGCAATGGCGTTAGATCTCGAGAGGGAGGCAAGCAAGGTTGGGCTAAAGATTAATACCAACAAGACCAAGGTTCTTAGCCCGCCGTTGCGAAAAAGAAATCCGACACCTATTGCCATCAATATTAATGGGCAGCCTGTGGAGAAGGTGGACAACTTCGTCTACCTGGGTAGCATTCTTGCCGAAAATGGTGGTACGGAGCAGGACATCGCTCGTCGTATCAACCAGTCTAAACGCGCATACGGCATGCTGTCCAAAATCTGGCAGAGCAGTTATCTCAGCATCAAGACCAAGCTGGGCCTGTTTCGCTCCCTGGTGCTATCAGCGCTTTTGTATGGGAGCAGTACATGGAAAGTTTCCGTAGGAGTTACCAGAAAGCTGCAAGTTTTCGTCAACTCATGTCTTCGTCGAATTTTAAAAATTTTCTGGCCCGAAACAATATCAAATGAAGAGCTAAGTCGGCGTACGGGTCAGATGCCAATCGACGAATTGATACGCAGGCGAAAATGGCAGTGGATAGGTCACACATTGCGGAAGAGTGATAACTGCATTGCTATGCATGCCATGAAATGGAACCCCATTTCCAACCAAGGCCGACCAAGAGGGGGTCCTCGAATCACATGGCGTCGATCTGTGGCAAAGGAGTGTCAGGTACTGGGTAAGTCTTTTAAGGAGTTGCGCCCCATTGCCCAGAACAGAGTACGATGGCGCGCAGGAGTAGTTGACGCGCTATGCCCCGCTAGGGGTTAAGGCAAAGTAGTTATATCTGAATGGAAATATCACTGGTATACTCAATTGCCCTAACCCCTTGTGGGGCATAGCGTGTCAACTGTTCCTTGTGGCCCAGTTGACGTTTCGTTGGCTTACACTGGTTTCGGAGAATGAAGTTGCCAGCATGCACCTCCTGCACATCCATGGCCACAAACGTCGTCGTGGACGGGATTCGAACCCGAAACGCCGGTAGTCAAACTTGAGACTGACGCTTCAACACACTGCGCTACCAGTCGCCCCATTTCATTTTCGAAGTATGTATTATAATTTCCAAAGTTTTGATTGTCTTCACCGAACATACTAGCAATTCCTGAATGAACGAAGATTACTTTGATATTATATTCTTGAACACTCCAGTACTCTTGGCGGATTCCGTAATTACCTCGGTGCTACTCTTGACAAAAGCCACTCTGCTCCGAACACCTGAGGACAATCTCTGATGATCTCTAGGCAGTTTGCAGATAAGACTTGGGGAATACGCCCGGATAGTCCTATGGATCTACATACCGATTTTAAGACACATAATTGAATATGGGGCTAACGTCTGCTGGAAAAAGGCAATCACCAGGGAAGGTATGGATATATTAAGAAAGATAAGATAACTGGGGCTATCCGTAGCTGCCCTACAGCAGTCTTTGAGGCGTTGTTCGATCTTTCTTCCACATTAATGTAAAGGCGGAGGCGAAATCACCAGTAGCTAGGCTTAAAGTAAATCTGGTTAACCTCAAATTTGATTCGGAAGAGGAACGGTGGCTCCACTTAACTAAGGATCTCCGCTTCAATCAGCTCTTCTCTACATATTTTTGAAACAGAGACGAATGGAAAATGAGGCACTCAACTCTTCAGTCTAACACTGTTAAATATAGTTTACTGATGGCTCCAAAAGCGAAAAAGGCACTGGGCCGGGTATCGTAGGCCCCTCACTTTGTATCTATTCCTATGAGGAAATACCCTACGGTCTTCCAAGCTGAAGTCTAGGCAATTCAGATATGCGTGGACTTATGTCTGGAGGCAGGTTACCGTGGAAGAAGTATTGCAACCTTCACTGATAGTCAGGCTGCCGTGAAGGCGTTAAGCAATTTCTTCTTTTCATTGAAACTGGTACTGAACTGCTAAAAAGCGTTGTAGAGAATTAGCACTGCGAATAAAGTTACCATTTACCGTCTCGCAGGACATGTGGGCATTTTTTGTAACGAAATTACCGACGAGCTAGCTAGGAAAGCTTTCGCAAGCCCGTATGTTGGGTAAAACTACTTATAAGGGAGCAGGAACATTCAACTCCGTGGCCTGAGACAATCGAAATTGTTTCTTTTAGGTCATTCTCACAAGTACTCCCTGGAATTGCTGAGCTTCGGAAGAAGCAGGGTAAGAATCATCGGCGGGTTCCTGTCAGGGCAATTGACCTTTCGGAGTCACTTGCACAGAATGGGTATTGTCTCTGAGTCCAATTGTCGTTTTTGAGCGATGACGAGACCTCTCAGCCCATCTTCTGCGAGTGTGAGACACTCGCCAGTCTACGCTTGGAGAGTTTCGGCGTGGCGTTCCCTAAGTCAGAGGCCGTAGCAGTTATAGCCACGACGAAACATGATTACTACCACCACAACAACGACCCGTCTTAACGGACAACAACACTCGCTAACAATCTCATTCTCGTTTGGATCGCTGGCGAAGCACAACGTCGTGCTAGTCCATTTTCGATTTGTACTTACATATTTGGAATAAAACATAAGTAGTTCTTCGAATCGTCTATTTATTTATAGCGGCGTCCACGGGAAACAAAACTGGCGCAGTCGGTAGGATTAATTGGATACAAACGTAAAGGTATACAGGAATATAACAAGAGAAAATTGGAAAACACGTGCATTTATTTTTAGGTTAGCTTAGGTTTAGTCATAATATAGTACATATTGTATATATTTATTGTAAGTGCATCATAGTAATCATAACATATACTGTAAATTCTACACGTTCATATGTGCAATTAATACCTATTGAATTAAATATCTATTGAAATGGCTCCGGAAGTGTTGACAGTGAACATTGACCCTCTAAAATACTTAGATAAGTGTCCTCATTTTGACGGAAACATAAATGAATTACAGACATTTATCGAATTAATAGATAGGATTCACCCTACTCTATCCAAGTATGACGAATCATCCCAAGAACTATTTTGGGACTTAACCAAATCAAAGTTGAAGGGTCGCGCTCGCGAGGTGATAGAAATTAATAACCACGTGTGTAACTGGACACAAATAAAGGCAATCCTGCAAAATAATTTTGGCGACAGACTCACTTCAAGCCAACTTTACGATAAGATGCGGAGTCTCACATTTAAAACTAACGCCAACGATTTTTTTCACGATATTAAGTCCATTTTGCGAAGGCTTAATGTAAAAACGCGATATGAGGATGCAGTAGATCCTGAATTACTCCAAAGAAATATAAAAGCAAATATAGACAGTGCTCTAAACCTATTCAAAACCAAGCTTCCAGAGCCTATGAAATCTATAATTATCTGTAGAAGCCCACCATCGCTGGAAGAAGCGATGAATATTTTGTTTGAATCGGGATATGCATTTATGAATCCATTAGAAAATAATAAAACTTTCAATGAAAACAAATCTTATAATACTAGAAACAGAGACACACCCAATCGTATCAATACCTCTAGACAGTTCAATACCTTCTCGAACTCCAATTCAAATAATTTAACTCCTTCCATACAAAATAATAATGGAAATACTACCCGGCCGCGCAATACATATGTGCGTGAGCCAAATAACTATAATGCACCGATCCCTTCCACTAGTAGCCAAAATCGTAATGTACGCTCTGATGTGACTAATAACAATAATAACACTGTCCAAAACAGCAATCCCTACTATTCTAATCAACTAAACAATGCATATGGAAATAACTGGAATAGTATCCACAATGACCAACGACCAACACGATTCAACAGCAATCCATTTGAATCAATGGATATCGACAATTTCAACACCTTAGAAATTGGAAATTTTCGGCGACAAGCCTCAACCGACTACCTTTCATAGTTCTTAACGGCTATCGATTTCTTCTTGATACGGGAGCATCTGCTTCTCTAGTAAACCCCGGTACAATAAATGAAAATAGTAAAAGTAAATTACGAAAACCCATTATACTCAGATCTCTGAGAAAAAATACTTTAGTAACCGAAAGTGTAACGGTCAAATGTCTTGAGGAAACGTTCGGTATCGATGCACCGAGCTTTCTTTTGTGCGACTTCCATGACAAATATGATGGCCTCATTGGCAACGACATACTAGTAAAATATAATGCAAATATAGATTTCAAAAAGAAGAGGATGATTTTAAACGACAGGGAAATAGACGTACATTTTATTGACAACGAGCCGAATACAATATATCAAATCGACCCAGGCGAATACTACTATGGTATTCCTGTCTCTCAAAAAGAGGGCTCCACTCTAATTTATGATATGAATATTGACGACAATGTTGATATTCTGGAAGGACTCTATGAAGTTGAAAATTTTAAGGCATTAACTAAAATACGAAATACGTCCGACAAACCGCGAATATACAATTTCGATAAACCCTTCCACTCGGTAGAAATAACGGAAATAATAGATTTTCATAATTTCGACGAAAACGAGATTAATTCAGATCGCTTTGAAATGAAAGAAATTTTTGACAAAATATGTATGAGTCATTTGAATTCGGAAGAAAAAAGCGAATTAACCAAATTAATAATCGAAAATAAAGAAATATTTTCCTCGACTGAACCATTGGGATGTACAAACAAAATTAGACATGAGATTCGAACTACTGATGAAGTTCCCATTAAGAGTAAAATATATAGATACCCTTATATTCATAAATACGAAATCCAACGGCAAATAGGGGAAATGCTTCAGGACGGAATAATTCAACCCAGTAGCAGTCCCTACAATAGTCCTGTTTGGGTCGTTCCTAAGAAGGAAGACTCTTCCGGTAAACCTAAATGGCGTTTGGTTGTCGATTACCGGCGGCTCAATGAAAAAACAATTAGCGATTCGTACCCAATTCCAAATATTGAAGAAATATTGGACAAATTGGGAAGAAGCACTCACTATTCAATTATTGACTTAAAAACTGGATTTCATCAAATCGAAATGCATCCTAACGATATTCAAAAAACTGCGTTTTCCGTCGATAATGGACATTATGAATTTCGGCGAATGCCTTTCGGGCTAAAAAATGCGCCAAGTACATTCCAAAGACTGATGGATAACGTTTTTAGAGAAAATATTGGAAAGGAATGCATTCCATACATGGATGATATCGTTATTTTTTCTAATGGGCTGCGGGAGCACATTAAAAATCTTAAAATAATTTTCAATAAATTGAAACAAGCTCGTCTTCGAGTTCAATTGGACAAGTGTCATTTTCTACGAAAAGAAGTAGAATTCTTAGGTCACGTAGTAAGTGAGGCGGGCATTCACACAAATCCAAAGAAAGTCGAAAAGATAGCTAAGTATCAAATACCTAAAACTCAAAAAGAAATAAAAAGTTTCCTAGGTATAGTCGGCTATTACCGAAAATTTATTAGAAATTTCGCAGATATTGCTAAGCCCATGACCAATTTTTTGAAAAAGGATTCAAAAATAGATGTTACCAACAAAGAATATGTTGAAAGCTTTCAAACCCTAAAAAATAAATTAATTAATTCACCCATACTCATATATCCTGACTTCAATAAGACATTTGAAGTCACGACTGACGCTAGTCAGTTTGCTATTGGAGGTGTGCTGTCTCAAGAAAATAGACCCATTTCCTATGTTTCAAGAACCTTAAATGAACATGAAGTCCATTATTCAACGATCGAAAAAGAGCTGTTAAGTGTTGTCTGGTGCTTGAAACAATTCCGACCATACATTTTTGGCAGGAAAATACATCTTTTCACGGATCACCAACCACTAATATGGCTCAATAAAATTAAAGAACCTAATAGCAAACTTGTACGTTGGAAACTCCAAATACAGGAATATGACTACGAAATAATGTATAAGAAAGGACAAGACAATAAAGTGGCAGACTTTCTAAGTAGAATCGATGTGAATCAAAACGAAATAACCGATCAACATATACGAATTGTCCAAACCACTACTCCTATCAACCTTTATAAAAAGCAATTTATCATAAAAAAGGTAGATTCCGGACCAATACGTGTTGTGAGCGAAAGCATTTTTAATAAAAACCGGAAGACCATTTGCATTAGAACGTTGGATAGCGTTACTTTAAATCAAATTATAAAGGAACATTTTGATCCAAAGTGCACCAATGCCCTTCTAGCTGACAATGAAATATTCGATGAACTCTTGACAATTCATAGGCAACATTTTAGGAAATACAAAATAATTCGATGTTCAAAATTGCTCACTGATCTGGTAGACAGTAAGGAACTCGACAAAATTATCGAGGACAAACATTTAGAAAACAATCACAGGGGTATCAATGAAATATACGAAGAGCTGAAAAGTGAATACTATAGCCCTAAAATGAAAATACAAATCACAGAATACATTAACAATTGCGAAACCTGTATTATGGAGAAATACGAAAGAAAACCTCCGAAACCTCCCTTAAAAATTACAGAAACACCTAGGAAACCGAATCAAATTGTATATTTTGATGTTTTTTATTCAATAAATAAATCAATATTCGTTACTATGGTAGATAAGTTTAGCAAAGTCGCAATGTTCATTAAAATTGAAAATAGAAGTGAGAAGGAATTTAGGAAAGCCATCTTAAAATACATTAGTGTCTATGGTATATTTAAAAAATTAGTCGCAGACAATGAACTCGGTATGAAATCTAAAATGATGAGAGAATTTCTGAACGAAAAAGAAATCGAAATACATTTTACATCTAATTCAAACCATAATAGCACAGCAGACATTAATAGGGTCCACAATACAATAAACGAACACCTAAGATTACTAAAACATAAGAAAAGCCACCTGCCTATAGAAGAACAATTAATTTTAATTAACGGATACTATAACAATACCATACATTCCGTTACCAAAAGAAAACCTCTAGATTTCATTCAAGGGAAAATAACAGAAAACGAGTATGAAGGAATTCACAACCGAATTCTGACCAGTAAAATGAAAACTATAAACAAACTGAACGAAAATAGGGAAAATATTCTCATCCAACCAGGAGTAAATTATATCAAGGAGATCAGAGGGGGGAAAAACCACTCCAAATTTAGAAAAATAAATACCGAGTTAGCTGGTGATGATGAACACGTCAGAGATATAGATACAGGTCATAAGTATTATAAGACTCATGTTAGGAAAATACGAAAATATCAGGATCCTAGTAAGCTAAGATGCGGAATACAAGATCCCCGGTCAAAATCACATAGAAACAGAATGAGAACACTTATATCAGGCGTCAATAGTAATTCAACTACTAATGTCAACACATCGGGTACCAGTAGTGCATTAAGAGATACTTCATAACTTCATTAAAGAATCACAATATTTTAAGTTAATATAGTTCCTCAAATCCTTATTTGACGAATGTCAAGATTCAATCGAGGTGGAAATCTGAGTAGAACCAAAAGCCATTAAATAACTGCATCTAAATAGAAAAAAAAACACAACTTTAAATAAAAATCAATCAATTTCAATACTAACAAACTCTTTATTCAAGTAAAAATAAAGTATAAAATATTCGACCAGCACAATAAATTCTGAAAGGATTTGATATAATTGCACAAACGTATGATCTGTCATATAAAAAAAAAATCATTCAAATGAAAAGAATAAACCGTCAACCATTCTGTAAATGTAAAACTAATAGTAAGATATTACATGAATAGCTAGTTAATATTTAAGATTTGGATCTAGTTTTGTATATAACAAATAAATAAAAAAAAAAAAAAAAAAAAAAAAAAAAAAAACTATTTGGCGAAAATGCATATGTTAATACAAAATTTATCATAGAAACCATTGTGAAATAAAACGGAAAGAAATATTATGTAAACAATAAATGATAAAATATTATATGAAATAACAAATGTACTCCTTTCATCATATTATTACGATATTATCAAGTCAGATTGAGAAAAATATGTAATAAACTTGTTAATTCACAAATCGAAATATGTACATATGGTCAAATTGTTGCAAAGGCCCAATTGTCAATACGTAGAAGAATGTTCACCTGATACAAAAGAAAAAAAAAACATGCATATGAGATTGTAAACAAAAATCCGAAATGAAAAATAATTTAAGTCATTATGCGAAGAGTTAGCACTAAACTCTGTGTACACATATCCAATACCAACGAACCGAAAGCCAAAGATCCGAACTTCTTCGTCGGAGCCTCAGTCTAAAGGAAGGGCGAGTTATAGCCACGACGAAACATGATTACTACCACCACAACAACGACCCGTCTTAACGGACAACAACACTCGCTAACAATCTCATTCTCGTTTGGATCGCTGGCGAAGCACAACGTCGTGCTAGTCCATTTTCGATTTGTACTTACATATTTGGAATAAAACATAAGTAGTTCTTCGAATCGTCTATTTATTTATAGCGGCGTCCACGGGAAACAAAACTCGTAGCCTCGTTAAGACCTTTACAGCTGAGCAGATTTGCGGGCTTCCTCAAACTCAACCGTCAACCCTAGTTTTTTGGGCGATAGCAAAATAGACCCTATGGTCGCAGTGCTAGAGGGTCTTCGGCCCACCGCCCCTAATTTAATCAAATACTCCGGAAAATTCTAGTACATTAAAAGAGGTGAAAGTGATTTCTTCGCAAGATACATAATTTGGGAGTTAATAAGTGATGTTTATATTTACTTTTTTCTAAAGTCTATTCTTTCATTTGATTTTTCCATTTTCTGGGAAACTAGTATTTATTCAGGCATCTCACACACATAAAAGCAAAGTTGATCTGACTATCACAAAATTCGTTGTTCGTCTTTTTTCTTGTGAGACGAATATTTGGCGAAAATACATCACAAAAACGAAGTTTCTTCTTGCACTTTGTTGGGAACAAAGGAATAAAAAAACATCTCTTGAAAACTATTTAAGATACGAAGGAAAATATCATTCAATATTCAAAAAACCAAATAAGACAATTTCCTTGTGGGTTTTCCGAGTTTCATTCAAAGAATGCCGACTTCATATTTTTGAAGATTTACCACTTAACATATTATTCACTTGAGAGAATAATTGAGAATTAGTTCGAATAGAAACATTTATTTTTTATTTTTTACTAATTCTGGGTATCAGCGTATATCAGCGTCCAAGTAATAATAAATAACAAAACTTTTTGAAAGTGTTAATAAGATCAAAGCTGTTCAGGTGGAGCTAAATGACTATTTCCGCACACTAAAGGAAAATTGTCAATTAACAAGAAAAGCAATATGTGTATGCCAATGTTAACAGATAATTCACTGTACTGGTGAATTTCAATATTTTCATAAGCATGTATTTTAAATTTCGCTACTCTTTAGCCCCTTAGACAAAGTAGTGGTGGGCACTGCTTCTCAGAGTATAAAACTAAGATTCTAATACTAATACTACTACTAATACTTTCTTTAGTCGTTTTAATTTGTATGAGTAACGAAAGTTGTCCTACAGTATATGTCGAGAAGTTCTTCTGATAGTTATAACGCACATTCCCAGAGTCTGAGAAAATCGTAAATATAATGCAAATAATATGCCTTTGAAAATAAATACAATGAGAGATGATCATCATTCCATCAATTTACTTACAGGTCTTAGATCAACACTTTTCGGCGTAGTGATAGTATAATTCAAATTAGGAGCTACAGTTGTACTTATCAACGTAACATTGGCCGGATGCTCAAGACACTCTTCGGCCGTTTTAGATGATTTAAGGGCTTTTGGTGCAACGACCATATCAACAATAGCAATATTAACATTTATCCGAATCATATAATTAACAGCGAATCCAACGAACACATAGTACCATAGGACCGTTCTTGCTTGTATTTTCTCCATTTCAGAAAAAAAAATTTATTCCACTTAATTATATTCTCTTAATATCTGGACGTTTGTATTGTGCACAAAAAGACGAGGCGAGACTTTGAGCACAATACACACTTCGCGAATACACCACCACTAAGCAACTGTTGACTGCTTTCAGCTGGTAAAAATTCAAATGATCTGATTTGTCCAACCGAAACCGCATTTTTTTTTAAATAGTAGGAAGAGATAAAGAAAACAAAGGAAAGTAATAGAATGATGATCCCTATCCAAAATGTATAGTATTATCAATAAAGGTGCGTACACGAGACGTCCAAGACAATAAAATATAAACAGGTGAAAATTCTGCCCGTTATCTATGCATTTTCAGCGCATACAAGAAAGATGAGCAAATAATAAAGATAATACGAGAGCATAAAAGAAACTGACTCGATATCTATGCATTTTCCGAATAATTGAACAGATATGAATCAAAAGAGCTTCAATATCGTCTGAATATTGACAGGATTTGCAATCAATGTTATCGTTATCAAAGTGATGACCGTGATTAAGGAGACAGTATAGTAGTCATTCACTTCTTAATTAATTTATTTATTTTTCTCTGATTTGGTGATAAGTGATAAGGTTAATTTTCGCTTGCTATGCTACTGGTGTAATAGTATAGGGTGTACCGTTCCTGATGGTAAATACTTTAATGGTAGATAATATTGTTCATTTGAGGAAAATGAACATATGGCATGGACACTCTTTTTTTTAACCGGTACTGAGTTATAGCATTTCTTTGTAAATTATGTCAAAAAGCTTGACTTGTCGAGCGAAATCAAAATTTTCCGCTCCCCGATTATTTAATCCAAGATTTTACCACACTTTCCGAAACTACATAAAATTTCATATAAATGAACTTTTCCCCGGTTGTAAAGTACCGTTAGATCATAGATACAACTTTTCAAACTTTAAAGAAATTTCGAAATTTATTTTTCATCGAAAATTCAAAAGATTTGTTTTTTTTGGGGGGAATTTATCGGGTGTACGCCAACAACACTAAGAGCGCGTTGACACGATCAAACTACGGTTTGACAAATCACCTACATGAACGTGTCAACCCCTTGTCAAACTGGTTTGATGTCTTGTGCTTCTGTCAAACCCTAGTTGGACGGTGCTCAACTTTTCATCACATGCTAGTTTGTCAAATCGTAGTTTGATCATGTCAACGCGCTCTAACCTGGATAGCTTAGTAGGGTGGCTAGCCGACACTCGATAACCCCTCAATAACTTCCACGTGCATGACACATATAGGTAGATGACCTTAGTGTCGTGTGGAATCTAACATGTTGATGTTGGCACGCTTGTGCTTTTGCCAATCTGCCAAATTCATTGGGAAACTAAACTAATATTACGTCTTGCTCTGATAGGCCCATGCCTATTATTAAATAATGTATTTTCAATAGGATTACTAAAAATGTCAATTGGAAACAAAATAAAAAGGAAAAAAGATATAAGAATTTTCCGGGGATCCAACCCGCGACCCATTTGGGTAGAGTTAAGGCGGAATTCCACTGAGGCAACAGTGACCGACAAGAGGAAAGCTACATGTTGCCTAGTGTCGCCGAATCGATCCGCTGGCTATCGGAGACCGGCGACATTGTACGACAGGTAGCATGCGGCAATGTTGCTCCAGTGGAATACTGCCTTTACACTTGTGACTGTCACTGATAAAGAACACATAAATGATGTTTGTTAGGTAACAGCGGTACGCCGAGTTTATAAACGTCCGCCGTCGCAATACATAAACGATCCGAAACTGATATTTCATCCGAGACGCACCACTTAACATCTCAACCAGGGCAGGGACCTTAGACGGTTACGCAAAAAAAAAGAAAAACACCTATTATAATAGGTGTTAGGTTTCGAACGGGATGTAAAGATCAAGTACTTAGATTTGAAATTTTTTCGAATGTTACATGTTAAAAGGGAAAAAATGTCTTGATGTAGAACAAATGGACTTACATATGAGGAGCCCAGATGCTAGCGGCTTGAAATTTTGATCAAATGTGTGTAGTTAGTTGGTATTGAAAATGTAGCCAATGAAACGCATCCCCCTTTTACATAGTTAAAATAATTGAATGATAAAATAAAATATAAAACCTTAACTTTGGAAGATGATTGCAAAGTGCCATATCGAATTATCTTGTGAAAATCAGATCGATCAATTGGAAACCAAGAGTACACGGCCTACAAAATGTCCCGTATCGACCTACTTTTCATGTTTTTGTTTTTACCTCATGAACAAATTGACATAGAGAGCTAGTTTTTTTACATGTGAATAATAATCTGATAAGAAGTTGATTCAATTTTAGAAAAATGTGCATGTTTGGAGAAAAGGAACGCCCACCTCCCCTACAAAAAATAAAATGTGACTATAACTATGGTAACTCCTGATAAAAGGAAGCCAGCGAATTGAAAATTTGATCGAATGCTGGTGGTAGGATCCTGTTTATTGGTATTGAAATGGGCGAAGGGGGGGTCAAACCAAAGGAAGTTAGTTAGCAAGTTGGTTACGCTTGTAGTTGGAGAATGGAAGCAGCTAAATGGCTGGCTATCTCTCAAAGTTATTGTAAAAAGAGCTCACTCGCCACAAAATGACACAAAATGTTCGATCATCGTAGCCTCATCGGCTAACTTCTGTTCAAACTATCTAGGAAACACTCTTTTAGTGCAATATGGCCTCAACCTATTCGTAGTTTCGGTGTCGCCACTAGGTCTACACAGGTCTAGTGTGTTGTGTGTAGTGTTTTTTTAGCAGAATATATTTTGTGATATTTTGCAAATGAATAAGTTTTATGTTGGTTGCAAAACTGCGTCTTTTTGATAGCTAACTTTGTTATTTTTAAGTATGGTTGCAAAACTTCCTTATTTAAAATTTTGATACACTCTGTAGCAATATTGAAGTATTTTTCATGAAAAAATTTTTTTTTTCAAACTCATACTCTAATGATCGAATGCAACAAAGAAAAAAAATATAACAATAATGTAAAACTTCTATATTTAATTTTTTTTTCGATTCCTGAAAAATTGCTAAAACTGTAACTAAAAAGTTTTGCAGCTGGGTTCCTCATTATGATGAAAGGTGGCAAAAAGTTTTGAATTGGCAATTTTTGCTGTCAAAATTATGTCACAATGTACATGCTAATATAAGGATAATTATAACCATTAATGCTAATTATTTATGAGTCGTGCTTGTATTCACTCGCAAGTTAATCGATCCGTTGGTTTTAAATCCTTGTACATAAAATCAGATATTAGTGCATAATTTATCTGCTGTTAGTGTTTTAATACTATACCAGATATTATTATTATTTACCACCAGGAACGGTACACCCTGTATAGAATAGAATGTGATAAATAATAAAGATACCGACGAGTAGCAGGCTTATCGGTCACAGACTTGAACTGCTTTTGAATAAAACGAAATAGCAATATTTTTAATGGAATGTTATGTATACGTACGAGTAGATATTAATGATATGATGTGTATGATATGATATGTTTAAGTAATTATTGTTTATAATATGTTTCTTTTGTTTGAAGAACAAGTTGACTGATTCTCACCTCAGCGTTTTGTCCTTTTGATTGTTTTCAAAAGAATTCAAATTTAGATTTTATTTTTATTATAGCTTATATCTACGTATCCATCTGAGTGCAAGATATACTAAGGAAGATTCTGCCGTAAATGCCTTTTAACAAATTACTAAAAGAAATTGGAAATGGTTCGCACCATCCTCATGTGAGCTTTTGAAAAAAATGCATAAAAGTGTAGAGGGCAGAGCGTCCGAATATGTGGTCCTGCCTCGCCCAAACTTGCCGGAACACCCTGCCAGGAGAGCGTAAAAGTAATGGTTGTAATCGACGAACTACCCATATCGCATTATCCGTTAAATACTTTGTCAACTTAAACCTCTTGTCTTGACTTCCCCTCTCCGAAAACCCAACTCTGCCTCGACCAAACTTGCCAAAAGTTGGTGGCAGTAGCGCACAAATATGACATTTGAGGTCGACGAGCTATAGAGGCTTGTACTTAATAAAGTATCAAATCAAAAATCTTGATGTCCTCTTTTCGAAAAAGCAATCCCGCATCCCGGAAAAAAATAAGTCAGGGCTCTAATCAAAGCAGGGTTGTGCCAGCCGTATAAACAGCACCACGAAATGCAGAGACCTCCGCATAGGCGTATATTTACGTATGAACTGTTTGGACTATAACCCAGGGCGGCGTATTACTAGGGGCTTCAAATATTTGACTACGGGGATAAGAAAAATTAAAAACAAAGTCTTATATTGGGCTCATATTGAAACCAGATTACTTGATTTCAGCTGGTTCGCTTGAATTGAAACTGTCAAATATTAAATTCCAAACTCACCACGAGGTCGAGTGATTTACCCGCAGTGTGAACATGAAATTAATACGCTTTAAAATAAATGTGTTTTTTTTTAATTCTGTTTTTTAATTTTTTTTTAATTTTTTTTTTTTTTAATCACTACAATACAATACCAAAAGTAAGAAAGGGGTCTGAACTAGCCATAACTTTCTTGTTTGTAATTAATTTTGATCAAATTTCGAGACAATAAACTAGACTCATAGACTCAGGGAATTTCTAGCCTGACTGGCTGAGTTACACCTAAGCGTCTCAGGTCATTTAGGTGGCATGAATCACGTAGTCAGACCTGCAACATAGCTGTGTGAATTCTGGCACATTGTAATGGAGGGTTTGATGGGCATCCGAAGATGCCTGTGGGGACGGAGCCTAAGGTAGCATATGAATGTGAAGGTCGTGCCGTGCCATCTGGCGAAGAAAAATGCCCCTCAACGAGTTCGGGAGACCTGGGCCGCGTTTTCGCCGCTCATTACAATTGTCCTTTACGTATTAGCAAAAATTCATAGGCCTGGGGAAGACAACACAAACATTGGAAGCAAAAATAGGGAATGATAAAAAATAGGACGTTAAGGATGGAATGGTTGGCGGACGGCGCAGATTCCCTCGCGCTCGCATCGGGGTCCAGGCGTAATGGGACCCTCGACCTCTGGTTTCGTACCACCAACAGATCCTTACTCAACAGGTGCTGCCATAGATCTGCCGGTGGAAGCAGCACAACGAGGACATTGTCAATTGCAGGTGGTTCGTTACAACATTATGACATATTATATAGATCGAGGCCCGTGCAAAGGGAGGGGTGAAGGGGGCGACCGCCCCGGGTGCCGAAAGCGATATCACGAAAATGAAAATTTAACAATAATACCTAACAATATAAATAAATTAAAACATTTTAATGAATTAACGTAGGTCTTTTTTTCACCTGGCGAATAATCAATCAGCCTTGATGATAAATGAATTGACTATTAAAGCAACAGACTTTGGGTGAAAATACAATCCCGGGGAATTTAATAGAAACAACAACAACGATACTGATCTTATTCAAAATCGCCAGTGCTTTAGTTCAGAGGATAATACTTAGTATCCGTTATGAAAGGTTTCATGCTGCTCATTCCTTTCGAGCAATATGAGAGACATTTGGTTAACAGCAGTTATGTTTCATTAACTTTAAGTAGAGTTGATGCATCGAAAAATTGCATGTTCAAAATTGGGCCACTTGAATAGGACCAGTAGTAAATTTCCGCTTTCACACCATAAAAAGCATACATATACATAGTATACAATATTTTCATTACAATTGGTCCTTCCTCCTTTATTGAAAACTGCGTCAAAAATTTCATTCGACTTTATTACTTACACGGATTAAACGTAATTTAGTGAAAGTTCATCCAGAGCAATTAGCTGTTTTTCGTTCTCGAACTGCATGATTTCTTCATCCTTTTTTCGAGCAAACATCCTCAAAAATTTTGTAGAATATCTAAGTTTTGGGCGCAAACATCATGTCATAAAATCCACATTTTGATCCACTTTTTATCAGTCGGACTGTATAAATAGGAGCATGACCCTGTTGCTTTATCCATCTGCCACTGAAATTTTTGAGTGGGACTACCGGCAAAAAATTGAGCAAAAACTTAGCCGGTGCGCGATTCTTGCTGTTCACAATGAATTCAAAGAAGATCGTGAGGAAAGTATAGCGAGAGGTGTTTTGTATGAGTCCTCACAGAAGAGAAAGTTGCGTCAGTGCCGGTGTCGGCGTATGGACGTTGCCGGCATAAATTTTATTCTCTTTTTTGGAACCGCTTCAAAACTTATGACATTAGGAACGACCTAGTTCAGGCAATATGTTAAGGTCGATATACACGGCAAGCATTTTGGTCGCGAGCATGCATCGAACCACGTCAAACTCTATAAAAAAAATCTGCTCATTTACACCGTTCTAGGATATTTGATGGTTCGATGGAAGTTTGGTCGTGGTTCTGCGCGATCATGCGTGGCGACCTTAAGCAAATGTGATCAAATTTGATAGAAAAAGCTTGTGAAAGTTGGATTACGTGAAGAAATCAGTTCATACACCCGACTATCCGTTAAGAGTCAGGAAAAATATTTGCAATGCGCTCAAGAGCATGTACAATAACTTGGACTTAGAAGAGAGGGAACACTGCCATCTTTTCGGAAAAGTCGTAAATTTAAACTACACGTTGATGAAGGAAGAATGCTTCTCCGTCGGGAACCCCGAGAAAAGCTCAACGATGAATGCCTTCGGAAACTCCCATCGAAATCTAAAGAAGTTATGTTGTGAGAAAGCTTTCCGGTTAGGAAAGTGGTCGACTCTTCTCAAAAGATGACAGAGTTTATCATCTTCCGAACCCAAATTGCATACTTTTCAGCCCATTACATGCGTTTTTGCTTGACTCTTAACGGAAAGTCTGGCTTATGGGCTGGTTTCAACGCAAGTAAGCCAGCTATCACAAGCCCTTTTCTAATCTAACTTGACGAGATTTACTCACCCGTTGTCCGAACTACAAGTTTTGAAGTTGTTCGGGCCGCTGTATGAAAGTACAACGCGATCTACCACTTAAGCAGTTTTCCTAACCGTTCAGATCCATTGTCCCAGTCGGCAGTGCCCATTTCCCTAAACTTTTAGAAGTACCATGCAACAATACGCTAAAGAATATTCAGTATTTCCCCTTTTTCGCAAATAATTTGATTTTCTCGGGCCAAAACCAAAATATTGGTATTTTTTCTTGCACAAAGTTTTCTTTTCTTCTTCATGCATATTACGGTATTATCAACAACCCAATTAATTTTTTATAAAATGTTTTCACGCCAATAACACACTGGCACTCCAACTACTTCCATGAATTTTGTGAAAAAGGAAAAAAATGTTTTGAGCACCTTTCTTTCCGCAGCACGTTTAAATTTTCGCCCCGGGCACCAAATTTTCTTCGCACGGCACTGTATAAATTGGCGATTTGTTTTACGGGATTTGGCTTGAATTTTTATATTAAAAATACAAAAATGTGAATATTTTAATCTTTCCCGACGGATTATAGTGTGGTTTTTCCAAATGATTAAAATGAATAGCGATCTTCCCACTGAAATTTTTAATAATGACGTGGCGTTGTTGTTAATGGCGTTTTTACCTCTCCAGGGGTTAGGGCTCGTGAATATCTCTTGCAATACTATGCCTTGTTGACGTTTCGATACCATATTTTCGGATAGTGCAGTTGCTAGCATGCAGCTCGGAACGCTGTAGGAGTTCAAGTAGTACCCAGAGCCTCGGGTAGTTCTTATTAAGGCAACGAGAATTGAACCTCTGTTTCTCTAGATGCAGCATCGTCGAGTGGGGACCAATACTTCACGGCTGATCGCGTCAAAATGTGATGGCTGAGTAAATAATGAGTAAAGTAGCAAGTTAAAATACTGAAATAAACGTTGAATCGCAGCCGATAATTTACCCTAAAATATTAAAATAAGCTTAACTAGATATAGCTCTGTACAAACTTTTTAAAAATTACTTCTGCTTTAAGGATTTATTAAACATTTCGATGTGTTTTACTGAAAACAATGCTAAATTGATTGACACGTTTTTTATGCATATTGATATTTTAACAGCTCTATTATTGAAATGTGTAATATTTTTTTCTAATAAATGCAACGTTGTTCTATTTTGTTAATGTTGTTCATTACAGTCTGATTTAAATTAAAATTTTAGAAGTATACATATTGCATTCATGTTTTGCTTTTAATTCTAACATGTTTTGAAAAACATGTTAAAAATAAAAAGCAAAACTTAAAACATATATGTTCTTGCAACTGGATAAACAAAAAGTATGTATCTTATACATTTATTCACGAGTACATAAAATGTACGAGTATTATCGTATTGTATTCCCATGATATTTTTGTTACGAAAAAAAAGTTAAACAAAATATTTTAAACGAAGCAAAGTAAAAAGTATGACAACGGGGCGTATCGGTATTCGCTCCTTCATTCCAACGTGAGGAAAAAGGATAATGCTGGGAATTAATAAAAAAGGAATCACCACCATCGCCACCCAACACAAATACGACTGGAATTGGTTTTTGCGCACGAAAATTGTTTCAAAGCGATTGGCGAAGAAAAAGCCTGAGAAGCTCCTCCCACACTATTCGAGCTCGAGATAGTTCCTTTTTTTTTTGCTTTTTATAACGATGGGTAACTTTTCAGAGTATTGGCTAGTGACTTCTGCTGTAGATGTATGGATATTGATTAGAACGTAGAATTTTGTTTTTGTTTACTAGCATTATGTATTTATATTCAAACAACATGCAATTCCGAAATAAATTCAGAAATAGGATGAAAATTTGATGTTTTCTAGTACTGTTTAATAAATTTTTAATTTGTATTAGGTATGTAACGGATATCTGCATTCTCATCTGCAATAATTGCAGATAATCCATATAAAAATCGTCCGTTCATCCGTATCCGCATCTTCATGTTTGTTTGAGGATGTGTATCGAGATATTTTCGATTCATGGTATCAAACGGATTTTTACGTTTTATGCGTTTTGTGTTTAATGATTTATTTTCCACTGGGCACATAGTACGCAGTTCTTGGTACTTTTTTTTATACCTTTCACAAAAGTGATAAGGTATCTTAAAGTCTGTGCTAGTGAGAAATGTTTTTTTTTTTTTTGAAGATATCGGGATACAATTTCAGATTTATCAATAATATCTACTACCAAACTAGATTTCGGAAATTGGTTGAAATTGGAGTACGTTGAACCTATTCTGGTGACGAGCAGTGGTCACCAGAATAGGTTCAACGTTTGTGCAAAAGTAAAATAGCACTTCTTCTGTAACCAACCGGACGATTTCAATGAAATAAATTTTTATCGATTGCCCAAGATGTTGTTAATGAAGTAAAATACTTTGGGATTTAAGGCACACATTATAATTTATTTATAATTTTTTTCAAAAAAAGTTCATTTTTTTTAGTCACCAGAATAGGTTCAAACACAAAATAGTATAAAAATTCAAATCTAAAGCAAAAATTCAAGCTTACATTGATTGTTACATAAAAGTGATTGCTTTTAAAATATTTTAATAGTGCGCACTACCTCCATGGTTCAAAATGACATCGTAAATCCGGTCTGGCAATGAAGCATAATAATTTCCAATATCTCGAAGGGAGATTTGAGCCCACGCCCTTTTAATGGCTTGCTTTAGGGTCTCAGTATCTTCGTACTGTCTCCCCACCCTCCGTGATAAAAGTCCCCACATATTTTCTATAATATTAAGATCAGGAGAGTATGGTGGCCATTCCAGCAATTTGACATTTTGACTCTTGATCCACGATTTTACCTCTCTCGCAGTATGAATGGGGCATTATCATGTTGAAACGTCCATGTAATTGGTCTAAAAATATTCGAGAAGTGTGGAAATGCCTTTTCCAATACCGATTTGTAAGCGTTCGCGTTCATTTTGGGAGTTAAAAATTGTAATTCACAAGTCCCATAATATGAAATGGCTCCCCATACCATTAAACCGCCTGCACAGCTGTGATGACGACTTAAATAGCTTTCAGGCGTTCTTATATCGTGGAAATAAAAGTTATATCCATCAGGTCCATCAAGGTTGAACTTTTTTCGTTGAAAAAGACGATGTTGTGCCACTCCTTATTCCAGGTCATATGCTCTCGAGCTTCGAGCAAAACGAAGACGTGTAGCCTTACGAGCACCATTAAGCGGTGGTTTTTTTTTTAGTTTTAGCCTTTTTAAGTTGCAAGTGTTGCATATTACACGTGTTACAGTCGATAGGTTCGCTTTAACACCGCTTTCCCTGATCTTCAATGCAGAATGGCGAGAATTTGACGCAGCTCGGACAATATGTCTACTGTCTGTTGCTGTTGTTGCTAAATAAAGACATCCTTTCATATTTTTTCCGTAACTTGCACCTTTTCGGATAAAATTGCTCACTACATTTTGACTTCGACCAATTTTTCAGGCAATTTCTCGCTGATTTAGGCCATATTCGAGGTAACCTTTTATTTGACCCTTTTCTAAGTTGTTTACCGCGACCCATTTTGCACGAAAGTCACTCTACACTACCGGAATTGTTAAAAATACAAGATTTCACACTGTTTGATAGCAACTGCACATCGCAAACTAAATGAATTACCGTTGAACCTATTCTGATGACCCAAAAAAATTTAGTGTTTTGAGTGAACAAAACAATCGAAGCAAGATTGAACATAGGTACAGTCACAGCAATGTCCTCATTTTTGTATTATCAAGTCTAAACAAAAGAAAGTTTAAAACATCCAACACAAATATAATGTACATGTTATACTTTTGCGATATGAGAGAAAACGTAAATGCAAATTCTTAAACCTATTCTGGTGACGAGCAGTGTATATCATAGAGCTGCCATGGGAACGACCGGCCCAAAAGAAAGTTCTTGTTAGAAAAACTTTTTTATTTCTAAAGATGTCTTTACAAAATTTCACATTAATTGGTCATATTTACCGCCAAGCCAGATTCCTAAATTTGAGTGAAATCGGCCCACTATTTCATATACTTCTCATAGGAACAGTGAAATCGGAGCGGACTGAATAGGTCATGGTACCGTTTTTATCCTTTCGAAAGCAATTCGATTCCAATCGAATTACATGATAGGGCTCTGTATAGGTTAAGATTCGCAAAAAAGGACCTGTGGCATATTGTGGCGAACGCTCGTTCAAAATACACGGGAAATTTTTTACCGATGAACCGGTATGAATTTTTTTTTATGGACTACACGATACTTTTCATTCCACAACGAACTGTATGTCAGGCGGAACAATTAATTATCACTATAATCTACTCATTGCTTTTTTTAATAAACTTATAAAATTATTCGTACTTAGTTTCAATTTTATTATCAGAAGTACTTTTTCTAAATATTTTCTAGACACTTACCAGCTCATGAATACACGAGCCACCTGACCTCGAAAATGTTAATGAAACCAGACATTGTAAATAATTTATTTTTCGGTCAGTCCACACCTCACGTGCTTGTGAGTGTCTCTAACACTCGAAAGCTAGTGATATTAGCTTCCATAGATCCATTTGAAAAATGTTCTCCCATAAATGCACTTGATACCTCATTTATAGGTTGTCCCAATGGGAGATATTAAATCACCGCATCCGATATTCACCCAATACCACACTCGTACGGTTACTGTTGCTGACCTTTATTTTATGGGAGCTTACCTACATACTGGTATTTACGTTAGAGCAGAGCTGTACCACTATATCTTTGACTGGCTGCCCAAACCCATCTTTTACTATTTGGCCACTTCGTTTTTTCATTTGATTTTTTATTATGCCAGATCCTTCGTTTTCAACGATGTCCGAAAGCCATTGAATAGACACATTCAGTACATTTACTTGGTCATTTGTTCAACTATAAAAGGACTATCGGATAGAGATTACCTGTGTTTCACCTTTAATGAGGGCGTAAAAAAATGGTTTGGGGAAAACAAAGTGAAGGGTTGGGATGGTGTGAAGTGGGTGTCGTGACGGTGCCTAATCGATCAGAATGGAGCTCAGGAATAGTGTTTGTTTTATTAGACAGAAAAATGAATGAATTTTTTCTTAGTTGAAAAGGCTTGGACTAGTTGGAAAAAATCACATGATTTGGATGAAATCCGGATTCAAAAGCTTTATTTGTTCGAAAGAGTCCTGGAAAAATTCTAGTTAAACACAAAAAAAAACTTCTTGGAGTTGACAGTGTGAGTTCCAAAGAAGTAGAAGATAAGGAACACAAAAATGCCTGATTTTTTTTTTTTTTTTTAAATCTGATCAGGTGTTAGTAGCTTGGATGACATTTCTAAATGGAAAATGGTAGCGAGTGATCAAACTTAAAAATGCATTTTTTTTTAAATTCAAGTGAATTTAATTTCCGGTTATTTGTAAAAGTGTATTGAACGGTTCACGTGGTATGTGAGTGTGTTAAACGCGAATATTTCGGCATAAAATGCAGTGCGTTGTGAAAGTTGCCGTAATAGGCTGAATGCCTGCGAACCTGAAACATCTTTTCTCAGGTATTTATACTGACTATCTTTAATCAGTAGTTCCGTATCGTCCTAACCTATTTAAATTCATGTGAAATATTCTTATTTGTAATAAAATAAGATTTTTATATCCGGCATCCATCGAAAGTAAAAAGGTAATTTGTTTGTGTAGCTTCATGTTAGTGGCATAGTATTTTATTTTATATATAGGTAATATGCGAAATGGGGGCTAATGCCCAAACAAATAAATTGGGTTTAACCCAAAGAAAAAAAAAAAAGAAATCATTATTTCATAAATTGTACAATACAATTTCTAAATTAAATTGTTTATTAAATTTATAAAAAGATGTTGATAATAAAATAAATAAATTTATATTGATTACAGAATAAAAGAAGAAAACTTTTTCGTCTATTACGCAGGATGCAGGATTCGAAAAGGACGAAAAACAGGAGAATCATTTTTTTATCAGGTGTAGGCATATTAAACGAGACGTCAATTTCAATTCTCTATTTTCTAATTCGAAGGAAACAACAGAGTAATATTCGAAATAAGCGAAAATCGCAAATCTATTTGGGTTTGGTTAGGTTAAAGGGCTGCCATGATAGCCACGGCACACATAGACCACATTTGGTTTCGTTGTGATAGCACACTGGCTATGTTATCCCGGCCACTTCAGCTTCCGCAGAGGAATGTTAGTAGATAGCGCCTAGCTATAGCTGTACATTTCATTTTCTCATATAAATCATCAAACATCATTTAGATGGCTTAAAATTGGCGTTTCAAGCAATTAGCACACAATTCTTTCAAATTTCCTTTTCCGCCATACAAAAATCTTAACATGACCCCTCATTTTTAGATAATCTTTCAATAATTTATATGCAGTCATTATAAATACCTGTATTAACATCTCACTAAGCTCTATATCTTTAATAATATCAAATATCAAACAACTCACCTACTCGAAATACTTGAAATATGTACGCATAGGTATACCATTCACACTATCGGTGTTTTAAGTCTTCTGAACATTCGAATGGCTTCAAAAAAGTTGGTAGAACGCTTCTTTGCTAAGAATATCATTTTTCTAGTTCAAAGGACTCAAAATGCCTTTAACAGTCTACTGCATTCGCCCCATGGCCCTCCTCTGGATCCTCCACTGGTCTCCGACACGTCTCGATATATAATTAGTACACCGTGTGTAAGTGCAAGGGAATAACCACGTTTTTGGCAATTGCATCATTAATTGCCTTTGTTTCCAGCACTAAGTAGGATTTCGCATTCGACTACCTGTGCGCTTCTGTGAAACCGGAGATTACATCAGGAACAATGCAGGACGTGGGTCAAAGGAGAAAGAAAGAAAATGTCTCAATGCTTCATGAATACAGATCATGAACGGTTGATAAAACCGATTCGCACATGTCTGATAAATTTGAATCATTTCCGAATCTAAAAAACGGACCAGAATGTACTCATTAACTGTTCGGAAATATAATTTATACCCGGTTCAGAAATATGATTAATTTGCCGTGACCATTTCAGTCCGCTCAATGAATAAAAAACGAGTAATTTCTAAATTCAGAAATGAATCGGAGCTCGCCAATCTTTTACGAATCAGTTGGTTTGCTGGAAGGGTTTGGACCCTGATATGTTAAAATTTATATTGTTTTTTTGTTGTTTTCTCAAAACAACATTCATCTCAGCATTCACTTAACTTACATAATTCTTCCTTTTATTTTATTATGCCTTCACAAAAACTTCCTTTAAATGCTAACATGAAATATTCATCAAAAAATCTCTATATCAAACATTGAGTCCCGAGAAGAGTAAACAAGGACCCTTCACATTCACCTTCGAACCATACATGCTTTCCATATTCATCTTTAATATTAATATCCGAGCACTCTGTGCTCAGATACATAGTATGGAGAGGCATCTTTGCGCATAGTTCGACATCCCTTATTTAACTTTTCGTTGGCGGATTCGCCTGATGAGTCTCCTCTGAACTGAAGTTTATTAAGTTAAGACAAGTTTTTGGATAAGTTCTGGTTCTTGTCAGTGCAGGACTTTGCGGAAAGCCAAAGTAAACTAAACTTACACTAGTTGTACAACACATAATTAAATTACCTGCACCACTAAGATACGTAGAATGGTGCTGATGATGATGACGATGGCGCCAAGGATGAGGACTATGGAATAAGTATTCCGATAGGTTGATTCTGATAAGGGGATGGATGATATGTGTACAAAGCAAGCAAGTTCAACATTGAAGTCGAGCTGGGTGGAAGTTTGATGTTCTCCGGGGAACTATTTCAGGTATAAGGCAAGTAATAGTAATTTAATTTTGGATTAAGGTAGGCGTATGATTATAAGTTTGATTAACGGTTCGGGGGGTGAATAATATTGTAGTCGACTTGAATAAAATAAAATAGCTAGCCGAACTCTTTCCTTGTATTACAAATGCAATATAAATCTGAATTGCATAATTTCCACTTCACTTCTTCGAAACACTATCAACCGCCTTACAATCCTCCTTTTGTCAAAGTAATTTTCTCCGTGCAATTGTTTATTCACTGTCAAATTGTCGAATAAAATCCTCAGGCTTATTATTGTACACAATATTTTTCCCGCCACGCATTAATTAAATTAGTAACTTCGTAAAAAGTTGATAGAGCCATCTTAGAATTAATCCCTGCAGGGTTGATGTTGTGAAATTAAACCGAGAATTTTTTATGTGTTCGACCATCATAGGGTCTCATTTATTACACCGAGTCACCGAGCCGTGTGTCCCCCTGTAGGCAGTTGCGCTTTCCTCCTTATATCCTCATATTTTGTGACTTTTTCCCGTCGTCGTGTCGCCTCTGAAATCCTTGGACTTCTTCCAGTTCGAGCTCCTCATAAATTGCCCGACGGGTTGGTTTTTTTTTCTCCGGTCGCACACATAATTTTCCCTTTCGTTCATAAAGTTATTTTTTGGGCTCTCTATGGATGGTCCAATGGTAGCCACGGTGCTATTGTTTTTTTTTTGTAATTTTGTCATCTCTATTTTTCAAGGACTACACGAAGGTGGTAGCGTGGAATTTTTATTATATTTTAACTGCTCCGCAGTACTGCAGCTATATTTGAAAAATGAAATTAAATTTGGACGAGGAGCTGAGAGATAGACGTGGAAGAGTGTGATGAAAGCAATGGTTTCGGGAAGAAAATTATACTTATACGTTGGATGTTGGATGATATAAGTTATGCGGGAAAGTTTAACATTCGTTTGTAAATGGCTGAGCATACATGGCTCAAGACAAACTCGCGTTACCGCAGGAAGCAAAGCGAACATGGTGATAGGCAGTGATGCTAACGCACAACACACAATATAGAAAAGTGAGGACGTCAGCAAAAGAGGTGAGTCGTTGCTATTTTTTATACTTAACAACAATCGGAAAACTGCTAATCGAGTGGTGAAACTTACATGCAGGGGACCCACTAGAGGAAATGTCCTAGAAGTAACACTTCACTTAAATATTGACTCATGTGAAAGCCAGAACTGGAAGATACTGGAGAGACCCTCTTTCTCGGACCATATGTGTATAAACATTGAAATAGGATCTACTACAATAAACGAAACGAAGATGCACAGAAATCCGAGGACACCTAACTGGAAGGAGGTTAGCCCAATCGCAAACAATAAACTTGCCAGTAGTATGTAACGTTAAAATTGAAATTGAGAATACAATGCAACATGTCCCCCCATAAAACCCAAAAAAAATCCAACCACGTTGGTGGTGCAAAGAAATTAGGAGGCCCGCTGTAAGTTACGGATGCTGTTCAGAAACGACAAGAGTACGGGGCAGGATGAGGCATGAAGGAATTCATTAAAAGTATTTAAAGAACAACTAAAGGCGGCTAAGCGAAATAGCTGGAGAGACATTTCAGCCAAATTGGAAGATGGCAGTGGCATCAAGGCTAAGATAAGTCATCTCCAAAAATCCAGTACCACCCACCATCCTCAGCGAAGAAAACGAGTGTGGACAGAATACAACGCGGAAACACTAAGTGAACTTCTTAACACCCATTTTCCTGGCTGTGGGACCATCAGCCTCTCGCTACATGGCCAGCGATAGGGGATGGCGGCGCAAAATGAAACAACATCCCGGGAATATTCACGTATAAAAGCATTACATGAGCGATAAGCTCGTTGGATACTTATAAATCGGCAGGTCCTGACGGAATCATACTGGCAATGCTGCAAAAACCCATGGACACAATAACTCCTTAGATTGTTGCCATACTATACTAAGGGCATGCCTCTGACTAGGCTATGTACTTATCTGATGTGGTGGGAGTCTAGATTGGTCTTCATCCCCAAAACAGGCAAGAGTAGCCATATAAATCGCTGCTCCTATGGATACTGGTACTGAATAATTTAATGACATCTCTCGACTCGCCGGGAATACGTGCGGTAGCCTATGCGGACGGTGTCGTGATACTCGCATCAGGCATCACGGGCACACTGTCAGAACTTGCAACTATGGCTCTCAGTAAGATGCTAAGGTGGGCGGATAGAAGACGTCTAAGTGCTAATCTTCAAAAGACTGAACTAGTCCTCTTTACAAGGCGAACCAAAATTCAGGAATTTATTCTACTAAAGATGGGTGACACCGAGTTAGCTTTGTCAACCCATGCAAAGTACTTAGGGATGATCATGGATAGTAGACTTAACTGGGGTCGTAACGCCGAGGAACGAATCAGGAAGGCCGAAATGGATTTTAACACCTGCAAAAGTATGCTTGGTAAAACGTGGGGCCCCACACCGAGAATTGCTCACAGCTGTCGTAAACCGATACTAACATACGGAGCTGTAGTCTGGTGGACAGCACTTAACACAAAAATAGTCACGCAGAAAATGGAGAGGGTACAGAGACTATGTTGCTTGGGAATCACTTGTGCCTTAAGAACAGTTTCTTCGCTCCATCTGAACACTCTTCTAAGCCTGCCTCCGGTTGACCTACATCTGCGGAATGAGTCTGCTAAATGTGCCCTAAGGCTTAGAAAGGAAAAGCACTTCAAAAAAAGGCGATACGGCCACCGTAGTATTAGGCTGCCATCTATTAATACTGACTATATGAAACCACAAGTAGGTTTCATCACAAAGTTCGAAGTCAATATATCCGAAAGGGAACAGACAACAAACACTGGGATCAGCTAGGACCGTGGAACTCCGGTAGGTTCCGGGCCATAGCGGAGTTCTAGATAACGAAATAGCGGACCGGCTAGCCATACAGGGGGCTAGCTCGAACGAGGGACAGCCCAAGAGCTGCCGATGTCGATACAAACATGCAAGAAGATATTGGACGAGAGTATGCACGAAAAAGGCAATACTAACTGGCTTAACACAAACGACTCCAGAGTAACGAAAATATTCTGGATTTCTTACGATAAAAGGAAAACCAGAAACCTCTTAGGACTACCCAAAAATCGGTGTGCACTATTTAGTGGGCATACTAACGGGCCACTGCCTGATAGGGGAACACCCGTACAGAATAAAGCTAATAACTAGCGATGGCTGCAGGTATTGCCAGATACCAAACACGAAAGAAACTCTAAAGCACCTTCTATGCGAATGTCCTGCACTCGTTAGAAGAAGTTTAAAGTGCCTTGGAGCTTACTTCTTCATCGACCTTGAAGGAATTGCGAGACTCAGTTGGAGAAGCCTCTTGAGCTTCGCCAATAAGTCAGGTTCCTTCAAGCTTAACAATGATCTTCTGGTAAGGGCTAGCAACGACACGGGATGAGTAGCTGAAATATGTGGTTTCGCTACGGACCCCAGCGGTAAATGCGTGGCCATTAGTGTCACCATACACTGTCGAACTCGAACACGAACCTAGTACAAGTGGACCGGTTTTCTTCACACCTATGTGAAGTGTATGTCAGAGGACATTTGTACCAGGTTCATGCTCGAGTTCGACAGTGTATGGTGACACTAAGGCTGCCACTCTACCTTACCTAACCTAAAGTGAAATTGCTTTTATTTTTTTTTTCATATTTTATTTCACATTTCCCACGTTGGGCGCCACCTAAATTGCTGCAGCCTGACCCTATTTTTTTTATTTGGTTATATGGTATTGGACCTCCGTCTAGGCTTTGAAAAACACACAATTGGAAATCTTCATAAGGCGACGAGAACAAATATGCACAAAAAGCGCTCCGTGCTCTAATCAAGAAAATTTTATTTCACAGAAAAAAAAACCTTTGAAGGGGAAATAGGAAAAAATCCTAGCTCATGTTTGTAATTATCTTCAACTCAAGTCACCGTGAAAAACGCAACCATTATGAAAACATTACATTTCCCAATGGGTTACCATTTATTACTCTGGAAAAATGTGATAGGGAAATTATCGCCATCATCATTAACAGCAAAAGAAGTGATCCATTGAACGATAACGTATCAAATCGGCTCCGATCACACACATCGCACGTCCAGGGAGCATCTTCCCTTACGACAGAAAAACTTCAATTCAATGAGGATTTGCTTGAAGGGCAACAAAAATTGCTTTATTGCCCGTTGATCGCACGTGCTCAGAATGGACAACAGATACCATCACATTCATCTCAAAAGGCAGATACACATACTTTTCACCTTTCCACCATCCTCTGCAAATCGTCTTGCGCACCAGAAAAAGGAGACAACCTGTGTAAAAACCTGACACAAGATCATAACAAGATCGACGATCTGATCTGAATAAAAGTTGATATATGGGGATCGATTCCTTAACGGGTGTGAATTAGTTGTCAAGAATGAAAGAGTGATGGATTGTCAACGACAGATTTTCTGTTAGATCACGTAAGATCATAGGCGGGTTTTTTTATATGACGCGGTGGTCGTCTAATTAAATTAAATTTTTATTGAAAAGAAATGTTTGTCATGGGGGAAAACACGAGAATACTCGTAGATACATATCGCGGTAATCTTCTTGCCTATTTCGGCTAAAAAGTGTTGAAAGTGATACAGATGGATGAATAATATTGACCAATTATTGGCGGGATGTTCCAAAGTAAGGGTGGGACTCTCGTGTTTGCCCCTGGCAATTTTCTAAAGTTACAAAATACTTTAACAAGCCGATACCAGCGGATACCTCTGAAATCACAACAATATTGTTATACTTCAACCCTAATCTGATAATCTCCCATGCAAACCGATGAATCACTATTACGAGTCATGCCACGAAGAAAACCTCTTAGCATTTTGACGAAATCTGGGTGCCAGAAGAAAGGATCAAAAAAGACTTAACCAACCACTCAGTAGCTACCGCCATTTGATTGACATAAAATTCATGAAATGTTGGAATTCAATTTGAGTCGACCCCAATGGGGTTGAAAGGTTTCAGTGCTATTCACGAAGCAATCGAATATGCATTAGAAGGAGCCTCGATAAAGTGGAACGAGTTTTCGGATAAAGGATGCAATCGAGCTATGGCACTTGGTTGCCATCTGATTGTAGCATGGTGGTAAGGTGCTACGACGAGCCTGGTGACTGCGGTGTCATACGATAGTCCCATTTGCAGTTTTCAATTCGATTTATATCTACGGCAACAGCGTAGTAACGCCGAGGACATCGGAACGATGTCAGAGGAATCTAATGCATTGGGTGCAACAGGAGTTGCTTCTTGTATATTTGGAAGCGCACATTGGCGTCACGTCTCGCCAGCTATTTTAAATGCAAAGTGGTGTACGTGTCAATGGAAATCGAAGAAAGCCTCGCCGCCGCCGCGACTGGTTCTTATGAAAATTGCAGAAAGGTGGAAATATCTTGTCATAGAGCATGAACTTTGCAGTTACCCATATCGTAAAAGACTATTTTCGGCATGTTTATTGAAATTGATTTTGTCTGAATGAAAATATTGTTGCGAATCGATTTTGAATCTTTCATAGTGCAATTTTGAGTTTGGGTTAGAAGGCGACGCGACATCATATATTTTACATCCTCTGTATCTTAAGTGACAAAATCACGGCGGATGGTGTGGATAGAATTTTCGATGATCAACAGACGTGAAGCGGCCATCCGAATCATTAATATCTTACTAATTCTAGGCTTAGTCTCATGAGCTAAATTTTCTGTATTTAGTGCCCGTACTACGAATTCTAATTCAGAAATCCCAATCGTCAACCGCTTAGACTGAACAAAACACTATTAGTGCGAAAATCACTAGAAGCCAATCACTAATTGATTCTAATTGTAACAGACGATGGACACTGAACAAGCAGACCAATTTTACACTTTTGGACTGTTTGGCTATTCTCACCTGGCAGGTAAGCGTGATTGCCATCCGCCGCCGTCGAAGAAAATTAAATTTTCACACTTTCCAGTGGATTTTCGTACTGTACGCAGTAGTACCAGGAAAATCCAAAATCAACAGAAATATACGCATATTCGGTGAAACTGTGGAGATTGTGGTGGCTACAGTACGGAAATGAAATTCCAATCAAATTTCTAGAATGCGTGCTAGTCGAAGCAATTTTCCAGTAATTATAATATCTGCAGTTTTATTGAATAAATTATGCATTTTCGGCGGTTTTGGATTTGGCAGAAATTCAATAGAAAATGTCAGAGCTTAGGTATAGATATGTATTTATTTGGTTTGATATTAATAAATGCTGACAAATGGGCTGCTCTGCTAAGGACATGTTCACAGAAGAACTGATAATTGCTGAAAAAAAAAATTTACCCACAAAAATCAGAAATAACGTTTTTGAGTTGTACGGATACATCTGTAAATTACAATTTTTTGCTTTTATTTTACAAAATCTTTCCTTTTATTATTATACCCTTCACGGATGTGATAGGGTATATTAACTTTGTCATGAAGTTTGCAACGCACAAAAGGAAGCATCTCCGACCATATAAACTGTATATATTCTTGGTCAGTATGATGAGACGAGTCGATTAAGGTTTGTCCGTCTGTCCGTCTGTCTGTCGGTTTCTATGCAAACTAGTCCCTCAGTTTTAAAACTATCGAGCTGAAATTTTGTACAAAGCCTTTTTTTATTGCACGCTGTATATATTTTATGTCGGAACCAACGGAATCGGTCCACTACGTCATATAGCTGCCATAGGAACGACCGGTCCAAAAATTCGTCTTTGTGAGAAAAACTTTATTTCTTAAGATATCTTTTTCAAATTTTACTCTACTCAAACGTATCTTTGGTCAAATCACGTTCCCGAATTTAGTTGAAATTGGACTACTCCATCATATAGCTGTCATGAGAACGACCATTCCAAAAGCAAGTTTTAGTTAGAAAAACTTTTGTATTCCTGAAGATATCTTTACCAAATTTCATATTATTTAATAGTTTTAACTGGCAAATCACGTTCCTAAATTTTATTGAAATCGGTCCACTATTTTATATACCTCTCATAGGAACAGTGAAATCGGAATAAGTTTTACTACTAATTTCAAAGTGGCAAATGCACCATAAATCACAACCTAGGTAGGATACCCTTCACGCGAAGCGTGGAAAGTATCATACCTTCGGCAAGCTAGTCGAAGGCTAGCTTGTTATAAGTGTCACCATACACTGTCGAACTCGAACCTGGTACAAATGGATCGGTTTTCTTTACACCTATGTGAAGTGTATGTGTGTCAGAGGACATTTGTACCAGGTTCGAGTTCGACGGTGTATGGTGGCACTTATAAAGATATCATAGCTCTAGCACATACATCATTAATTTTTCCACAAACTTCATCTAAACTGTTAGGAGTCTCTTTATAAAAGAAAAATGTAAAAATTAACTCATCTTTCAGTTCATTCGAAATTATTCTCTATTACCATGGGACTATTTACGAGAGTAACGATGCAAGGTGAAATTTTGCGAGAAATTGTGAAAAATGTTTACGGATCGTCAAAGGGGAAGAGAGTTTGGTAACGCACACAACGTTGAGACTAAAATTCAGTCATCACCGTGGGTTGGCAAAGGATCTCTACTCCTAAAACCGGTTCGATCCTCTGCCAAAGTGATGCTCATCATTCTTTTTTCAGATTTCAACGGATTTGTGCATTTTGAATTTTTACTCTAAAGGGTGGTACTGACCTCTTCGTGCGAAAATGTTGCACATCTCTTTCCCACGAAAAAGTGACAGTGTAGGGTTGCGCACAGCACATATCTGCGGCGTTCTACACTAGACTTGAATTTCCCCTTCTCACTCAAAAGAAGCGATCACCATTGTAATGACCGGCTTCCACACGAAATAAAATGCAAAGTAAATGTTTTCGCGTGGAAATCGCCCATAACAGTGTGGAGACTTTTGTCTGTTTGTGTGTGGGACTTTGGTGTGATAAATTGAGTACCGAGAAGAGCGAAAATTTTCGTGCGAACCGGATTTTCGACAGTTTTTTTATGAGATTTCACACGAAAAACGGAAATTAGTACCTTCCTTTAGGTCAAACCGTCAAGTGTTGTTCCAAGGCATTTTCAACAGGTTGCGCGAAATAATTGCTAAATGAGGCCACAATTGTGGTGAGACAACTCATGGTTCCTTCACCATGGCCATGCGCCTAGTATTGTTAATTCGCAAGTTTTGTGCCAAACATCGGATTGCTGCCATTCTTCGATTTTCGTCTTCCTCAGACTCTTCCCTACAGTCTTCTTTCTACAATATTACCAATGGAATCGGACCACTGCGTCATATAGCTGCCATAGGAACGACCGGTTCAAAAGTCTGTTTTAGTGAGAACAATTTTTTTGTTTGTAAAGATACGAGGGTTGCCTTTTATATTTCGGGACTAGAGAACAAAAACAAATATTAATCATTGAAAATCGCTTTATTGTTTTTCAAAATGAAGATCTATACACTTTTGCATGCGTTTGAACCAATTGTCAAAGCACTTTTGCCACTCTGATTGAGGTGTCTCCAAAGCATGCATTCTGAACGCAGCAACCGCTTCTTCAGGTGTTGAAAAACGTTGACCTCTCAGTTTGCTTTTTACGTACGGGAATAAAAAGAAGTCATTCGGTGCCAAGTCAGGACTATACGGCGGATGACCCATCAAATCTATGTTTTGAGTGCTCAAAAATGCAGTTGTTTGAGCTGATGTGGGAGAGCTCGCATTGTCGTGGTGAAGAGTGATCCGTCTTCGGCGGTTGGTTTTCCTGATTTCTTGGAAGACAACTGGCAAACAAATGGTTGTGTACCACTCAGAATTGACTGTTCTGCGTTGTTCTAGTGGTACGGTTGCGACATGTCCAGTTTTTCCGAAAAAACAGGCGACCATTTGCTTGGAAGTGCTTCGTGCGCGAACAACTTTTGTTGGGTTTGGCTCATCTTGAAACACCCATACAGTCGACTGCTGTTTACTTTCGGGCTCATGCGCGTAAATCCACGATTCATCACCTGTCACGATGTCATAGACGTGTTTCGAAGCACCGCGATCGTATTTTTTGAGCATTTCTTTCGACCAATCGACACGAGCCTTTTTTTGAGCGATTGACAAATTGTGTGGGATCCAACGCGAACAAATTTTTTTGACAGTCAAATGTTCATGCAATATTGAATCTATGCTGGTCCCACTAATGCCTAAGGTTGTCTCAATCTCACGATAGGTCACATGACGATCTTGCAATATCAGTTCGCGCACAGCATCAATGGTTTCCGGAACTACAACTGATTTTGGACTACCTTCACGAAATTCGTCTTGGAGTGAACTACGACCTCGATTCAATTCACCATACCATCGATAAACACTGGTCCTTGATGGAGCTTCATCGCCAAAAATTGAATTCAGTTCATCCATGAACTGTTGCTGAGTTAATCCACGTCGAAAGTTGTAAAAAATAATCGCACGAAAATGTTCACGATTGAATTCCATTATTTGGCCGAGATTAATCTTTTAAGTTACTGTAAAAAACACAAATAGCGCTCGTATGTCAAAACGTTCTGAGTACGTATAACCTCAAAAATGTCAAACTTTACGATAGAGCTGTCAGTTGCCAAATTGCAACACTAGCGTTGTCCAATCCCGAAATAAAAAATAAAAGGCAACCTCCGTATCGTAACCAAATTTCATATTTTCAATGGTAGCTACGCCTAAATTACATTCCTGAAATTATTTGAAATTGGACTACTATATCACATAGCTGTTATACGAACGACGGGTCCAAAAGTAAGTGTTTTAGAAAAACTTTTTTATTTCTAAAGATATTTTTACAAAATTTCATATTCATATTTATATTTTTTTTTCATATTTATCGCCAAACCACATTCCATAAATTTGGGTGAAATCAGTCGGCTATTTCGTATACCTCTCTTAGGAACAGTGGAATCGGAACCAGTTTTACCTCTAATTTAAAAGTGATAAATGCAGAATGGATCAAATTGATAGAAACACTGACTACAAAAGGTGTGATACACTTCACGCGAAAGTATGGATCTTCGGCATTTATATGTCTTACCATATATTCTCAGGAGATTTGTATTGGCTTTTAGATGAAAACAACGTATTCCTTTCCGAAATCTCACCCATCACATTTCCTTACATTGATCCTGACCACCGCATCTACTTAGGGTGTACTTGTTTCAACTTAATTTACCAAACAACAAGTGAGCACCAAGTTTCGTTTTAAAAAATGCGGTAAACCTTCGACCCACATTGAAAACCTCCTACATAATTCAATTTAACAGCAATCGAGCATTGAATTAACTTTGCGTACCATGGAATTTACATTTGCTGCTCTGGCATTTTCATATAAACACTCCTCTTACCGGCCAGGCAAAAGGACTGTTAAATATTTAAATCGTGGATGTCTCCTTGTTTGTTTTTTGTTTCTATCTGAAAAGTTTCGGTTGTGTGTGTACATACTTTAGATGACGGTGATCCTTTTTTAGTGTCTTTGGTGGAAAGTTAGAATGCGACATTTGGGAATTGTATGCGAATACTTAAACACATCAGTGCATCGTCAAAAGTTGCTGAATTGCGTTATAGATACAAATATCGGGGAGTTGAAGTTGTACAATGGTGAAAGGACGTCGGTACATATTCATGGGAAAACTTGCAATAACAACTTGTCAACTGGAAAAAAAAGAGAAAAAAAAAGGAAGATGGAAAGTTTTTGCTAGGTGGCCAGGAATGAGGATACAGGAGAAGCTGGGTTAGTGCCGGAGCGACACAAAAATTGGACAGAACCCATTGTGCCCTAGGGATACGTAGGCTTTTCAAATGACATATTCTGTTCTCATGAATTCGTTAAAATGTGAAAGTTATGTAAAATGTCATTTTTGGAAAAATTTTCTTTTGAAAATTGAGGCCATCCAATTGTTGAAAAGGACAATTGGCTTTTTAAATATATGATTAATGCCGGTGGACAAGGAGATCATCCAAGGAAAATGTTGACACTGGAATTAGCTTTTGAGGTGTTTACGAGCAAAATATTATTAAGTTAAATATTAAAAAAGCTTGACAAAAACTTCGAATATGGGAAACGTGTAGAAGGAGTGTCACAGGTCCCATTAAAGTGATGCGCAATTGAGTCCAACGGCGATAAAAGTACAAGAAAGAGCTTTACGAACGATTCAAAGCCTCCAAATGAACCTACGAGAAGTACAGTAGCCGGAGAATATTCAGCAAATGGTTACAAACTACAAGGCATCGAAATGAAAGGTTACAGGTGCACGGGTGCTCATCAGGTGGTGATGGTGGGTGGATTCCCATCTGTAATAAGCTTAAAAAAAATAATTAGTTAGAAATAAAGAACGGGGGCGACTTCAATATCTGAGGCGCCAAATTTTGATAATGGGTTTCAATCGAATTTTGTCCAAAATGAACGAATCTGAAGTCCTTTTCAGTGAACTCATAACCTTTTGGAGAAACTTACCTTCAAAGTTGGAACTTTTGGGAAAATCCATTGCTAGAATTGTATATAGAATACATTTCCGCTTTAGGTAGTCAGTCACTGGCGCTAACATTGCTATCTGCTCTGACAGTCAGGCAGCTATTAAGGCTCTTTTCTCACACAAGCTCTCGTCGAAACTAGTGAAAGAGTGTTTTGATACCCTACAGTGTCACGCAAACACAAACCAGGTCACTCTTTGTTGGATCGGGGCATCCATGGCAATGAAGCTGCAGATGAACTTGCTAGACAAGGCTCATCAGAGAAATTTTTCGGCCCTTCTGCGGTCTGAGCTGGGCCGCAGCCAAGGCGATGGTGAGGGTATGGTCTGCGGACGAAAGGTTGCGGTACTGGAATAATCTCCCAGGACTGCGGCAATCCAAAGATCGCATTAATCCCTACAGTCGGAACGTAGCTAGCCGCCTGGAACGAGCGGACCTGAGGTTAATCGTTGGTTACCTCACGGGACACCACTGGGTGAGATATCACCTAAACAAGATGGGTCTGTCCACTGAGACAGAATGCCGGCTTTGCCTGGAGGACATTGAGTCCACCAAACACCTTGTCTGTGAATGCCCGGCGATCGCTCGCTCCAGGTTTACGTTTCTTGGAGATTCAATAGTGATCTCCGCTGTCATTATGAGTGCTCCTACAAAGGACCTATTGGCTTTCATCAGGTTGATTGAGGGTCTTTTGGATTAGTCAAGGCTATGGCACAATAGATCTTTTGGTCGCAGTGCCTACCATATGGGTATCTTAGCCTGCTCTTATTTATTATTATTATTATTATTAGGTAGTCAGAAATCTACTATTATACACCATTTAATTTTTTATATTTACTGACCATTCGAATTTTACTATAGATTTAGCGTGAATGAGTCGCCGATAATATTTGGCGCCTCAGATATTGAAGTCGTGCCAAAGAACGGCCTTAAAAAATACGTAAAATAAATACAGAACTCTCACACATTCGGCGACGATCAAATATCTCAGGTGCGTTCCGCTGCACTCGTCCCTCCTAACGAAACTTACCAAAACGACTATTGTAAAATAGAGTTATAGTATGTGCTAGCTACGTGCTAGTTGTGTGCCGCATTTAAACATTTTGTGCCCGTCAATTAAAAAATATTAACACTTTAAAAAGGAGGTGTTGAAAAACGTTCCGCTATACCAACTTTCTCAGTTCCAAATGACTCGATTCAAAGGAATGTTTGAATGGTCGTCATTTGTTACGTTGAAAGAAATTTGTCTTGAATCAGTATTCGTTTTAGAGAATATGAATTTACGGATAATTTATGTTTGCGTATAAAGTATAAAGGTATTTTAGAAGGTATAAAACATTTTTGAAAATTAATTTCTAATATAACGGTAAATTTTAATATTAGTCATGATTTCTCAAAACCGAACCTACTCTTTTCGACATAGGTCCAACACCCAGAACTAGGTCTGGTAGGTATGATTTGAAAAGTATCTAGGTCACCGGGTCTAGGTGTGTCTGCAAGTATACAAGCCTGGGTAGTTAAGCAAGTTTTGAGAGAACAAAAGATCAGGGCTGGAGAGGTACGTATCCAGGTCTGGAAAGGTCTATAGGTATACTGGTCCCCGGGTTTTGAAACAACAAAAAATTAGTGATGGGTAGGTATGTATCCAGGTCTGGGTAGGCCTCTAGGTTTGGCTAGGTATACAAGTCTAGGTAGATCTGCAGGTTTTGAAAGAACAGAAGACCAGTGCTTGGTAGAAACACAAACCTTCTCATTCCTTATCAATGCAGCAGGTCTGGTTAGATACATACACAGGTTTTGAAAGAATACAGAACATCAGGAGTAGGTCTGGGTATGGGTATATTAAAATAGATATGTCTTTATTTGATTTAATATGTCAAGAAATTATTTACTGATTTTTTTTTAGAAAAATTTATGATCAATTTTTGAAAAAATGTTGGGGTGCTGTTTAGGTGGGTGATTGCGAAACTGAAGTCAAAATTTGCAAAAATCAAAAACAAAGGAAAATCCTTAACGGCAACGCTTTTTTGGTAGAAAAAATGGTAGGGTTTCTTTTTTGATCGCTGATTAAAAATCTGAAGTCAAAATTGCAAAAAAAAAAAATAAGCGGGGACCCAGAATGGAAACAATTGTTTTTCATAAATACGGCCAATCTTATTGAACGCTGAACTTTGAAAATCAACTTCGTTCGATTTTGAGTAATCCTCGAAATTATTATTCCAATTTTATTAACATCATTATTTTTCACTTGCCCCAAAAAAAACATAAGACAAAATAGTCAAAAAAAAGAAGAAGTGTTTCTTTATAATATTTTCATAAATTATCAAAATGACCGATAGTTCGAAAATTGCGAAAAGTTGAAGATTACGGTCGATTCGATACCGACGAATAAAAGCGTCGCCATTGGCGATATCTTTAGTAGTCCGGATGGCGCAACGGTTATCACGTTCGCCTTCAACGCACTGGGCCCCGGTTCGATTCCGGGGATTTACGTGTCGGACTATGAGCCCACTCAGCTGTTAAATGAGTACCCATTATGGGGTAAATAATTCGGTTGAGCGTGTTGCTGATCCCATACCTCTGCACAAAAACCGTCACGATCTAGAAAATGAGATGATGCTACCTCATCTCGAGGCCGTGGTTCAAATTGGACTGTTGCGCCAGTTATTTATTTATTGGCGATATCTACTTATACTCAAAAAAATAAATTCTATTTAAAACTTTAAAAACATTGTTTATAAATAATGTGGAAGAGACTACTAAATATTCATTTAGAATGAATTAGAAGATAGCTACAGATTTTGTATCAGCAAGCAAGCGCCGTACCGCCGAGAGGAAATCCGGGCCCGGGGGACAACAATTCCGGGGCACAATATGAAAGTATTAGAATAAGAAAAAAGAAAATAGTATATGGCCCTTATATCTTGCGATTTCACACAATCTTGGGGCTCCATACATCTCTAGGTGAGCGCCATACCTTCACGGTGCCCATATATCGAGCATCTTCATATATCTATCTTATGACCCCTTACATCTTTGTTTGGCTCAACACATCTTGGGGGGTCCCATATATCCTAGGATTCCATATATTTTGGGAGCCCAAACATCTCTGGGTGTGCCTCATACATCTCTAGGTGGGCTACATACATCTTAGGGGCCCCGTGCATTGAGAGGCCCACACATTTTGAAGCCCATATTTTTTGGAACTCCACAATCTTGGGGCCTCAGACAGCAACTCAATATTTGAAAACGCTAGAATGCCGCGGTCATGACATATATTATATACATTGTAAATCATTTTACAAGAGGAAATGTTCGTCAAGGGTGGGGCCCATCGGGCATTTGCACGGTGGTCCAGTCCACCTCTGGGGCTATCCAACAAAATGAAGCACAAAAGAAGTTTGTGTACGAAAGGTGAAATTGTAACGTAAGAAGAAATATGGTCCAAATACATATATTACCACAAAAAATTGAGGCCCTAAGTCGACAACAATCTAAAAAATATTAGGGGCCCCAAACCGAGTCCGGAACGTGAGTAATGTACCACGGAAATTAAATATTTGATGATGAATGAATGATAATAAAACAAACTATGAGCTCTTTTAAAAACTGAGAATCTAATATTTAACTTGTGTTCTTATTTTATATAGCTTTCCAAAACACGATAGTCCTTTTAAGCATTATCTTGAGTCTATCGATAACACTGAAATTATATGTACTAATTTTCAAAATTTCAAAGTAACGCTACACACATTTTCATTCGGATATCGATGTTGTGCCATCATAAAATATCATTCAATCTATGAACAAATCCTAAAGTAGTCCTCTAATAAATAATAATGTCCAAAAGATAATAACGAGGACTATCTGATAGTAAAACTTAGCTGACATGACACTTTTGCAAAAGATTCTTCTTTTACCCTTTCGTTGTAATAAATCTCCCATTAGCGGGATCAAGATAATTTACGACGTTCCTTCTAAACAAAATCCCTAACAAATGACCACAGTCCGGCAAAGGATACTCATACGAGTGGGACTCTATTTATAGGATAGCTGAATGTGCTTGCTACTTGTATGAGCTTACTTAGGTACTGCTAAATACCTGTGCTATAGAAATCCCATTATTCTTTACCCTTTCCTGGTTTTATTCCTGCGGTCGGACATTATTTTAGCCGTAGTCCTTTGGGGGTTTCGCGGCGCGGCAGTGCGGTGAACTATGAAGAATAAAGATTTGGATGCGAAATGGTGTTTGTATTCGCGGTTGCAGATGACTTTTGTCTACCGTCCTTTTGCGTGATCCTTGTTCTATTGATTCGGGGATTTTTAATTAGCCATAGCATTGTTTTGATTCTTTACAAATGCTATATGTTATTTTTGAACGATTGTTGTCAATTCCCGGTCGGGACAATGCAACCTGAAATCAATCGTATCGAAAACAATGTGCGTCTTTTCTTATTGTCCCTCCTCCCATTGTATCGACGCAGACTATACCAATCGCAACTTCATTAAATTCTCAGCGCACACAATGGAAACCAAAGAAGATTGATCGCAACTAATGTAGGTCCTGGTGAATTTAAATTCGTTTCGAATTTGGGAAAATCAAACAAGTTATCGTCATCCGATTGAAGTGTAGAGATTAGCTCATACAAGTAGGTCTTTATCCGGGTCGCATTTTCACGCCCATTTTAGCGATAAATATCCTTCAGTCCGCCTTTATGTCTCTTTTCGTACGTTGACACGTGTTGCGGCACGTGCTTACGGAAGGACATGGACTCGTTGGCATAATCGACAACTACCGGCAAGGCGGTGGTAAAACTACTTTGCGAGTCGATTTATTCGACGATAGCACAAATTCAAACAACATTCGAAGGATTAATCAGGACTCAGGGTCTGATTGGATATGGGGGAAGCGGGAAGGAAGTGTGGTTATTTCGGGGTGAGGGTTATGATCCATTACGTTTATCGGATTGATGGTATATTGCATGTTTGCATACGTGTGTCGTATGCATGTTGATAAATAAACGGACGGATGTAATAATTGTAATCAGGTTGGGAAAACAAGATATCGCAGTGACTGACTTGTGGACTCGGATTTTTGTTTTGTCCTGTTCCATATTATTCATTATATCTAAGGGCAATATACATTGACGGTCTTAACTATTTCAGCACAATGTTCAAATAATAGAAAACCGCTCGTGACATTTTAGCATAGTTCCTAAAAATGAATATTAGACATGCAAATGCACACCTCTTTTGGCAAGCCCTTCTCTATCGAGGATGTAAGAGTACAGATTCATTCCTTGTCGATGAGCTACCTATCTTGTTCCAAGGTTCTGGGAGTCGGAGTTATTTTACAGGCGTGATCGTGTGCAAACGTAATTATCTTTGTCCCATCAAAACGAAATAAGCGGGGCACAGATACATCACGCAATCAGACTTGTTAGAAGGAATGCCAATGTCTGCCATAGATAGGTGAAAACAACGATCAAGGAACCCGGGTAGGATATTGGGAGTAAACTGCCGACACTGATAGTTCCAAAGCGTGTCCATGTTGTTGTGGTTGTAGTAGCCCTTGGCCGTTGCTGATGAACGGGTAGCTCCGGTGCGTAGAACAGGCTGTCGTGGGAGCGGGGGTATCCATGTCGAATCTGTTGCTGCCTTCGACGCAAACCATCTGAAAAAATATAGGCACTGCTTGTTAGGGATAGGTGTGGTAAATACAGGGTACATGGATGAGATACGGATTAAAAGAGAAAAACTGAAAATTGTCGGAGTCTGTTATATTACGTTTACACTATCCCCAGATTACTTCATCTGCTGCGTAATCTGAGTGTGGTGAGTTCAAAATTGTATGTATTTGACAGTCGCAGATTATCTCAGCTGGCGCAGATGAAGTAATCTGCGGATAGTGTAAACGTAATATTAGGTCCGCTAGGATTGATTTCCATCCTAGGGTAACAGAAATCAACCTTAACATATTTGGTCACTGAAACCCTAACAATACATTATTGGGCCCCGTCTTGGGCATTATTTGATAGCTTTTGGGACCAAGTCCTAATATTTTTACTTCACGCACACAAGGCATTAAGGACTCCGTAGATTTTTTTTCTTGTTTTAATCCTACTTCCATCTATGTACCATTGCTTGTAGAAGATTTTACCCAGTAGGTGCCAACTTGAAGTCTTATGTTAGATGCCGGTGCAAAATGTTAGCCTTTGAGGTTCACATTTGTGCTTCGCGGGTTAGGCAAAAAGAGTGGCAACCTATTCAGGGGTCCGAGTGCGCGGTGCTCCTAGCATCATCAGTTAGATAGATAAATAGTTAATGGAACGTAGCCCGCAAAAGATCCACAAACACTGATCCTAGAGAGCAGGACAAGGTCCGTTGATCCAATCTGCTCATCTCGATAAATCGAATGATGTGGGTTGAGTTGAGTTTGATCGAGGCTACGTCCTCGACCATAGGCTCGGCAATGCCGAAACATTCAGTTCGAAGGCGAGCAAGAGCTTCACAATAACAGAGTACGTGTTCTGGAGTTTTGTCGTGGGCCTCACAAAAACGACAGCTTGCATCCGAGACAATACGCAGTGTTTTAAAGACGAACGGGACCAGTGAGAAGTCCACAGATAATTGGACTGAACGGTTACAGCAGGAGACCGCAGTGAACAATTTTGATTTTCTCGTACCAGGAAGAGCTTCCCACAGCGAGGCAGCTCTCTGTCGCTGTCAGTCCCTGATCCGCCTGCTGACAAGACAGATTGGTATACCACAAAAAGATTTGAGCCAATGTAGTGAGCCTAAGATGCCCGCCCGGCAAGCTGATCTGTTTGTTAATTACTAACAATGTTGAAGTGCCCAGGGACCAGCAGATTGTGTGGTTATTTACGGCCTCTGTGATGTTAAGGATATCTTGACAAGACTTCAAGAGTCTGGGTCGACAATGCTCGCACCTGATTCCATATCCACTTCTGAGCCATCCGTGAACCATTTTATTGTGTCGGAATTGAGAGAGAGTTTTATCTATCTACTGCTCTCCATTCCACACAGTTGACCAGAAGGAATGCTCAAAGCATAGCTTCCTAATCAGGTAGTCAGATGGCATGCTGAGCATATTGTGACTTAGCAGCCAGGTGTTTTGTACCGGATTCAGTTTAATTTGTCAATTGCAGGCTATTGAGGGGCATGCTGGCAACGTACGTCGTCCGAAACTGGTGTATGCTAACGAAACCTCAGCAAAGCCACATGGATTAGTTGACGTCCTATGCCCCACTAGGGGTTAGGGCAAATGAGTGTTGCAGTGTTCGTCTCTGTCTCAACATGAATAAGCCCTAAAGAGCCGCAGTAGGGTAAGAGAGTATGCATGTGGTATGCAAGCCTTTGTATTTTGATGAGAGTTTCACTGACAATGCGGGCCTTGGTGCTCCAAGTATTGGCCATGCATGGCCAGTTTCGATTCGCATTCAATGTTCAATTTCATTTAAAAACGAAACTGAGTATGTACATGGCTTCGCCCACCTTCGCATACCTTATTTCGGTTTGAAATTGTGCATAGACCAAAAAAAGTGCTCGATGCAGATAGGCTGGGACGAAACGAGTACAGGTACATATAGAAGGAGTAGAACGGGCAACCTTGGGCTCTATGCGGGGGGTCGAAATCCCCTAGGGGCGGAGCTAGCCCAGCTCGTTCCTAACCGAAATTGTCCATGCACACTTTGTGCGATACTGCGAGTTGTGTATCAACAGTCCCTTGAGTGGGCTTCGCTCGCTATGCTCGCTCGCTCCTGGATGGCCACATGGCTTTTCCGCTGCCCCGTTACCTCCATACTAATTGCAAATCCACAAGGCTCCTGTAGCCTTTAAAGCCCTATAAAGTTCCGCCCAAAGTAACTTGTTGTCAAGTGAGACTCCCAGATACTTGGCATTGTTTGCCATTTTCACTGGTGAGTTGTACAGAGTGGTTCGTTTCGTTGCCCTTAGCTTCTCTTTTTTCGTAAATGGGACAATAACGACTTTCGGCAGGCTGACCCGATGTCTGCTAATTTCACACAATTATTGAACTACTCGCAGCCCTTTCTGGATGAAATCGGGTAACACTTCTTAAATTTTACCCCTGACACTAATAACAAGGTCGTCTGCGTATCCTTGTAATCCCAACGAGGATAATCTTCACATGATAGCAACTATAAAGATGCACCACAACAGGGGAGATAATACACCTCCCTGAGGGCGTCCTCAAATGACGTTTGCTGTGAGAGTGGTATCTCCAACTTCAGTGATGACCCTTTTGGAAGAGAACATTCTTCACACTGACTGCCGTAATGGCGTCGGCAACTTTTGTTATGAGAGTGCTGTCGATTGAATCAATCAAATGTCGAAAGCACCTTCACCTTCATCATATCGGGAAACGCTTAAGTGTCACCAACAAGGTTGTGCAGAGCATATTCAGTGGATTTGCCCGATTGATAGGTAAATTTTCTAGAGTGAAGTGGATAAGTCACGCGGAGGGAGCTCCTAATGTGAGCAGGAAGGATCTTTTCCATTGGTTTTAGCATAAGATGTTAGGCTGATTGGTCGATAGGATTTAGGGTCATCCATGGGTTTGTTGCCCATCTTGGGAATGAAAACCACTCCACCTCCAAGACTTTTGAATGTAGCCCAAGGCAAACCTGCACCTAAAGTTAGTTAGGAGGAATGACATAAGTGACTGCTGCCCTTTTTGATGAAGGGCTGGAAAAATTCCGTCAGTGCTGGTCGATTTGTAGGGCCCGAATGTACGAATTGCCCATTTCACTTTTTCCTGCCACTTACTGAGGAGGTTTCGCACTTTAGTGTCCGAGATGGTCCGCGCTAAACTCCACAAGCGGTTAAGACAAACTAGTGCAACCTTAATAAAATAAAAATAAATAACTGGCGTAACAGTCGAATTTGAACCATGGCCTCGAGATGAGTTAGCATCATCTCATTTTCTAGATTGTGACGGTCTTGTGCACGCTCAACCGAGTTATTTACCCCATAAATGGGTACTCATTTAACAGCTCATTGGGCTCATAGTCCGACACGTAAATCCCCTTTTTTTATCGAAAACTACCGCATTCAGTAGGAATCGAACCGGGGCCCAGTGCAAAGAAGGCGAACGTGCTAACCGTTGCGCCATCCGGACTACTTAGCCTTAACCTTAAGGTTCGCTTTAAGGTCTTTTTTACGTCAGTGACACTTTATATCGAAAAATAGTTATTTTTTCTTTCTTCAAAAGCCCCAAAATTTTCGGCGCCCAATGCGGATTCAGTGTGATTTTATTTAGTTGCTAAAGGCTGGATTATAGTGTGCGCAACAAACACGGCCTCTGCTGTCAAATAAAGTTTAACCAATATACTCGTATTTCAAATGGCGATAAGTATACTCTGCGCGAACAAGACGTCGCTCACGTCGCGTAAATTGAAACGAGTTCAATTTTTTCGGAGTCAACCGCCGCGAAGTGTCAGTTCTCGTATGCTGTGGGCGAATATTTCTTTTATTCTGAATTTTTTGGAATTTCAAAAAGTGTTGCAGGTTTGTTGGGAAGTCAGTTTTCCACAGTTCAAATGTACCAAACGAACGCGAACAAGAGATTTAACTATACTAGAACAGCTGATTTGATGATGATGATGATTTGATGGCTGCGACTTGTGGACATTTTTCACGTAGAATTTAACTAAGCGGTAAAGCTAAAACCAGCAGTCGACTAAACGTAAACTTTTTTATACCTTAAAGCTACCTTTTGATTTTTTTTTTAAATTTAACGTTTAATTTATTAGATTGGAGATTTTGCGCTCCTACATAATGACATTCTGATCAAATGAAGTCTGCTCATGTGGTCAGGCCGGGCTTGCCAATATATAACTAAAATCATTTACCAACCGAAAAATTCAGTAAAATGAAATACCGTCTTGATTCAATCGAATAGAGAAGAGATCCTTAAAAACGAATGCATTGAACCTTGGCATTTGTCGTAATTTCATCAATGCTATTTTTATCTGCAATCCTCATTTATAATACCAAAAATAGAATTCGATAATTTATTTAATCAGTACTAACAAATAGTCGGCATCTTTTAGACGTTACATTTCTAGCTTGTTCGAATTCATGTTTTCATCTGAAAAACATATCTGAACATCATGTACACGTACTCGGATACTTTACAATAAATTATTAATGAGAAAGGCCGTCGTCCACCGATCGGCTCGGGTTGTAAAAACGAAATGCTTACATCTCGTTACGATAAGATTTTACATTGTAATGGCCGATATGGTACACATATTAACCATCTATGTCACCGTTTATGGTGGCACAGAGAATCCAAATTCCGGAACGTTCCTCGTCACAACTCGGGGCTGTTTTTAAAAACGCTTTTTTATCGTCCAATCAATGCATAATGACATTATTAGCTACAAAAACAGTACATATGCACATGAAGACATATTTGAAATTCACTTACACCATACAGCTCGCTGGAAGTCTACGATGAGATCTTGTATCTTTGTACGAGTATTTACCAGAGGTGGAACATGTAAAAGACAATTGGAAGTGATAATTTCCGAGAAATTATCTGTCAGCATAATGCTATCTTTGCAATAATTTTCCCTATGATAAATCTTTGTCGCAATTTAATCACTTCATCTTTCTGATTGTTTTCAAGCGTGATTTACTCGATCATCCGCGTCAACTTAAGAAGGTGATGCATAAGACCCTACGGAAGGCGATTGCTTTGTAGGTGACGATGACGGCTGATAAGCCGTCCGATCTTCCTAACAAGACCTGGAGGAAAAACATCTTAAGGATTATTAATGATGGATCGATTGGCGGTAAGCTCCTCTAAACTGGATTGACGAGTAAGTGACAGCCGATTAATATGGCGACAGATAAAAATGTGTGATTTATTAGCGGCTATACTATGTGAAGACACCCAGCGAGAAAAGACTAGGCCCTAAACACTGTAAACGATATTTTGATATGGAATAAACTATGATGATTATTTCTGGTCTTTTGGCTCCTTTAATTCTCAGTAATATTCTAAAACCAAATGAATTTTGGAGGGTCGGAAGCCGAGTTTATCGAGGATCAGTCTGAAGTTTCATCATGTCGGTTTTCGCGGATTCGCGTCCTGCCGTGGCCATGGTCATGTCCCCCTGTGCTGTGTGGCGTAACAGGTCTGTTCAAAAGGTTGGCTGTGGAGTGCTGTGTGCACCCACAAAAAAATTCTGGATAACTTCTTGATGCAGTGGTTGTGATGTTGGAGTAATGTTTGAAAGAAAAATAAATTAACACTCTCTGTATCGCCAAAAAAAAAAAATTCCCAAAAATATGCCGTTCTTTCACCGAATTAACCTTCAATCTTTAGATTTATTCAAATTTCCATTGGTGTCTATAAGCTATTACGGTCATCGATATAAAAAGGTTAATTTTCCGATTATTAGAGTCCATAAGAGAGGGGCCCGTCAACTAAAAGGAGTGAAAATTAAACAAATGTTTGTGAAACATTGAATTCATTTATTAAAAAATAAAACAAAATAAATAAAACGATATATCAATAACCTACACCATTTTCATACTTTTTTTGTAGCTTTATACCTCTACCGGCAGAGAGATAAATGTAATGTATAAAAAAAACCTAAGGTATAAAGAAAGATTTTCCGTATCTAGCAAATTTCGCTTACACGGTTTAAAATCACCAGTGATTGTGTTTGTAATGCGACTTAATTCAATTTTTACGTTAACAAAGGATCACGTACAATATCACAAAAAATTCCACCCTCAGATTGAATTACCAGCGCCTTCTTCTCCAACTTCATAGTCCTGGGCGTCCTAGCTGACATCCTAACGCGGTGATTTTTCAAAAAGTAGAATAAACCAACTTTTGCTTGCATAAGTCCAAATCGTTCGCCAAGACAAACCCGACCACCAGCTCCGAATGGCATATAAATATAGGGATTGATGTTGTCCTTGTTTTCAGGAGAAAACCTTTCCGGTATGAATTTTTCAGGATCTGGGAAATACTGGGAAGTAGAAAGTATTATACTGTGAACAAAAGCTAAATTATCAACTAAATTTAAAATCTTACCTTTTCATCTCTATGCATCGCATAGATTGGCATGAATACTGGCATGCCATCGGGAACGTTAAAATCACTGATCGGTTCCAATGAGTATCCCTTGCTCTGTTCCTTCGGTAAATCACATACTCGATCCAGAAATGGTATAGGCGGATACAATCTCAGTGTTTCTTGAACTACCATATGTAGATATTTCATATTTAAAATAATGTCATAGGTGACTTGTCCGTTATGCTTTTTAAGAACCTCCTTAATTTCAGTTCTGAGGGTGTCTTGAGCACTTGAATTTTTGCAGAGCTCGTATAGTCCAAAAGACATTGTTGCTGAAGTTGCCTCATAACCGGCCGTGAAAAATAATGCAGCCTGCGATACGAGCAGGTCACCATCGAAACGGACTTCTTTGCCATTAATATGCAAAGGGGTTTTATCGCGGATTCCAATAAGTATGTCGATGAGGTCATTGCGTTTTTCCTTGCTCTTTTCACGCTCGCTGATTATGTAGTTGAATGCGGAACGTAGAAATATGGTTGATTCGGCGGAAAATACCTAAATATTATAATTAACAAAATTAGTTGTTCCAAAACGAACTATAGGAAATACGTAGAAGTATGTACGTATTTGTGCAGACAAAATACAAGACTAGGTGCTAGTTGACCTAGTCTGAAATAAATTACCTAGTTATATCCTAGCGAACAAAACAATATAAAAGGGGTATTGTACAATGACGGCCAAGATTTCCAACAACTCCACAATTGTACAATACTTGTATTGTAGGCCAGGTAATATGATTCCTCACTTTGGTTACCTCGCATAAAATGGGGTAGAACTGATTTTTGGTTGTTTCTTTTTCAACATTGAATGTTGTTCAACTTTGCATATTATTCTGACATGTTTAGCTTCATTCTAAAATGATGGCGGTAATTAACTTGTACTCTCTTTCTGACTTTATTGCTGACAACATTGTATTTGTATTTATAATGAACATAATTATTAATACTTTCCTTTCAACTTATTTGTCTCTAGAGATATACATAGTATAACACATCCCTAAGAAGATTGTGGCTACTATTAAAACAACCTATGACGCCGTGAAATGTCGCGTTCTGCATAGAGGTAAGATTCAGGGAACTTTAAGATTCGCAGTAGAGTTCCGCAAGCGTGCATCCTCTCACCGATCCTATTCCACATAGTGCAGCGCTATCTGGACTAAGCAAAGGAATTCAATGGACTTTAGCGTCTTATCTAGAATATCTTGACCACATATGCCTACTCTTCCACAAAATCATGGACCTGTCCGCGATGGCGTTGGATCTTGAGAGGTCGGCAAGAAAATTTGGCAAAAGAATAACACCAACAAGGCCAAGGTTCTTAGCTCGCCAAAGAAATCCGACTCCTATTTCCATCAGCCCAAATGGGCAGCCTGTGGAGAAGGTGGATAACATCGTCTACCTGGGAAGCATTATTGCCGAAAATGGTGGTACGGAGTAGCTCGTCGCTAAATGCGTATACTTCACGCTGTTCAAAATCTGGCAAAGCAGTTAAATCGGCATCAAGACCAAGCTGGGCCTGTTCCAGTCACTGGTGCTATATGTGCTTTTGTATGTTAGCAGTACATGGAAAGTTTCCGTAAGAGTTACCAGAAAGCTGCAAATTTTCGTCAACTCATGTCTTCGTCGAATTCTAAGAATTTTCTGGCCGGAAACAATATCAAATGAAAAGCTAAATCGACGTACGGGTCAGATGCCAATGCACGAATTAATACGCAGGCAAAAATGGCAGTGAATAGGTCACACATTGCAGAAGAATGATAACAGCATTGCTTTACATACCATGAAATACAACCCCATTTCCAGCGAAGGCCGACCAAAAGGGGGTCCTAAAATAAAATAGCGTAGATCTGTGGCAAAAGAGTGTAAGGTGCTGGGTAAGTCGTTCGGGGAGTTGCACCCCATTGCCCAGAACAAAGTACGATGATGCGCAGGGGTAGTTGATGTGCTATGCCCCATTAGGTGTTAAGGCAAAGTATTGTAGTAAGTAGTACAACTTTCTTCAACATTTTAAAAAATCAGCTAAATCCCATTTGATGCGAGGTAAAATGTCGATCTACACTGGGGTATACTTGGGTGGGCATGACTTTTTGATGGACGGGCGACAAACTACTATTTTTTTTCAATAAAATACATAAATAAATCCTTATTGTACCTACCTTACATTTAAAAATCGAAACCAATTGCGGTACAAAGATGAAAATCATAAATTCAAACGCCCGCCATGGCGTAAAGTTGAAAATATGCCTGCCATTTCGTCGAAATTCACTTTCTGGATTATTAATTGAGTTCGCCTCAACCCCAAAAGCAACACTTGCTATCACGTCCGTTGTATACAAAGCACAAATCTCCTTCATATCACAGCATGTTGAATTCGTACTGGCATCCAGAGGACGATTTCTTAAATATTTATCCAGATTTTCACCAATCTGAAAATGAGAAATCGTTATAAACAAATAGTTGCGCAGCTGGCGGGCTACTCGGTTACGGTACCAAAGTTAAAACTTTCACGATCGTTTCCTTGTGATGCAGGAATACAAAAATGTGAAGTCTGGCAAGCCTACCAGGTTGGGTTTGGCGGCCGTTAGAGGGTTAAAATTTGCAAAAATGGTCAGTTTATCAAGATTGCCGCTTTGCATTGTGAAAGATACTAGTTATCCAGAATATTGCTTTTTTATTTTCTATTTTTGTAGTGGGACTCAGAAGATTCTACCGAAAGTGCTCGTAATATGAAGTGGTATTTCGGTAGGATCTCGGAAAAACTACAAAAAAGGACCTTTTTTTAATATTTTGAAAACAGTTAACCGCGATAAATAATTTTAACGTTTCTTCTGCAAGTTTTCGCCTTCTACAGCCACCAAATCCCCCTCGGAGGCTTGCCAGACTTCTTGCTTTCATATTCCTGCATTACAAAGAAACTATCGTGAAAGTTAAAGCCTTGGTACTTTTAACGTAACCAAACGGCCACCAGCTCCCGAACTAAAAGGGGTCATACCACGCTGAGAACCTTTCTACCACTTTCATCTTACCGAGTTGACTAAATGGAAAAACTGTTTCATTTTGCCACTAGTGAAAATCGGTGTTATATGATTACGAATCTGCTTCCATATTGGGTTATTCACAAAGAATAAATTGTAGCTGCCCAACTGATCCGAATCAGGATCAGAAGAAGCATGTCTGCCAAGTATGAAAGTAAATTTATCAAATTGAGTTGGAGTGCAATCAGAAGTTTTTTTTTTTCAATGTACCTGTTGGAAAAATAATTGAAATCCTTCACCATGATCCGTTTAATAAGCTCAGCATCCTTGACTAGCAATGTTGGCTGATGACATATATGGATTCCAACAACAGGTTCGTTCTTGGTCTTTTCGTCACGATACAGACACTGTAGAACTTCAGCTGGACACTGACGATAGAGGACGATATCCTTGATATTTCCAAAAATCGATGTCGCTGGTATGTAGGGTATGTTGTGTTTTTGAAAGTAGTTGTAATGTCGATCATACCAACGATAAAGGAAAATTGCAAGTCCGATGAGCACGAGACTGAGAAGGATCGCAGGCCACATTTTGAAAAGATGAAACTTTTAAATGAATTAAATGGGAATTTATCGCACACAATGCATCCTATTTTTCAGATTATCCGAGCTTGTATTTTAAAACTTTATCGGCCACAAAACTTAAAAACTTGCTGCGGCTGCTGGTTTCACTTTTCCTCAATAGAACTTGCACATTGTACGCGTTTCGTAGTACAGTAAAAAACCACAAGTGGAAACTATCTTTTATACGGATATCGTTGAAGTGCACAATCACAGAATACGATAATACCCATCTAGAACAGAATAATCTACAATTAGTATTCATTTTAAGTTGAACGTTTTAAAAATTCGATTTTGAATGCTCGACACGTTGAGATGAAACTAGCAACAATTGCATGTATGGTACAGCGTACTCATAGGAGGGAAAAAGCAATTGCATGTATAAGGTTTTATTACCCCAGGTGATGAGTGGCAATATTTGGTGATCGAGGGAAAAAAATAAAGGATGTTTGAAACTTGGCGCGATTTGTTGGTTAATACTATAGGAGTTTATCATACTATCATACTTGGGGGGCAAAGACCTTTTCCATAGTCCTCCGCGTGGGCGCCCCCTGGTAACGGCAGTGTATCAAATCGCTGACGGCCAATGTCTTAGCGATAAGACAGTTTGGAAAAGGCAGATAGCTGTAGCCTGAATGGCTGACGAACACCTAAGCGTCTCAGGTCTAGTAGGATGGATTGACTTGCGTAGTTGGACCTGCTACATAGTTGTGTGAACTCCAGCACGTTTATTAAACCATCTGAAGCAGCTATCTCCGAGGCCATCCCCTGAATGGGGTTAAGCGACGTGCTGATAACTCGTCCTTGTAAAAACCAGTCCATGTCAAGAAACCTGGAACAAAAGCCTCGGATTGGACGGATCAACAACGACGACCACGCAAACGAATAAAGGATTATTCTTTCGGATCCTGGAATGTACGCTCCCTGAACAAACCGGGGGCCGAGAAGGCCCTCCTTCATCAGGTCGAAAAGTACAAACTGAGCATTACTGCAGTCCAGGAAACAAATTGGCTTGGCAGCGAGATTAATGACAAGAAATCGCACACAATTTTTACAAGTGGCAAACCATCGGGCCGCAAGGAGTTTGGAGTAGCATTTATAGTGAACAATCACCTCAAACCGCATATTACTGACTTCAAACCCATAAATGAACGGCTGTGTGCGATTCGCATCAAGACTCGATTCTTCAATCTCTGGCTCATCAATGTACATGCCCCCACTGAAGTTAAAGAAGACGCAGTAAAAGACGAGTTCTACGCCTGCCTTGAAACTCTCTTCGACTCACTTCCAACAAACGACGTCAAATTGCTGCTGGGAGACTTTAACGCGAAAGTCGGGAATGAAAGTTGGCATCGGGGGACCACTGGAGGCCACAGCCTCCATGAAGAATGTAACGATAACGGCCAGCGACTTGTAGACTTCGCCTGCAGCAGGAATCTAGTCGTAAGCTCTACGTGTTTCCCGCATCGACGCATTCACAAGCAGACCTGGAAGTCTCCAGACGCACATACCGTCAACCAAATTGACCACGTCCTCATTTGCAGGAGATGGGCGTCTAGTGTCATGGATGTCCGCTCCTATCGAGGAGCAAACTGCGACTCAGATCATCACTTGGTGAAGACGACCTACAGATGTAGAATTTCCTCAGTGCACCAGTCAAGAATCAGCCCTCCCAAAATCTTTGCGGTTGATAAGCTCTTGAGTGATGCTACAGCGGTGGCGTATACTACCGCCCTTGAGGAAAAACTATCACCTATGCTACACAACATCAGCAACACAGGCGTCCATGGGTTCTGGGAAGAACTCAAGGGTACCATCAAGGATGTCGCAGAGAAGGTCGTGGGATATAAAGCCCGGCGAGCGCGAAATGACTGGTTCGACGAAGAATGCAAAAATTCACTTGACGCGAAAAACGAGGCCTACAGACAATGGATTCAACGAGGAACCAGAGCCAGAAGAGAAAAATATGACGAGCTACGGCGAATATCGAATAGAATAATTAGACGTAAGAAACGTAAATACTTTGACGAGCAGTTGCTGAACATAAACGAAAACTTAGCTAATAGGAACACCAGACAAGCGTACAAACTAGTAAATACAATTAAGAACGGCTACCAACCCAGGACTAGCCTTTGTAAGGACAAGGATGGAAACATCATCAGCGACACCGATGGTATTAACAAACGATGGGCCTCTTATTTTGAAGAGCTTCTAAACCGACCATCTAACATCCCCACACAGGAAGCTCTCGACGATATTGTTGATCTAGGCCCACCCATTCAACCCCCGACAGTAGAGGAAGTTGATCTCGCGTTGCGGTCACTAAAACGAAATAAAGCGCCGGGCGCTGACGAGATTCCAGCTGAACTGCTAAGATTCGGTGGAACGAGTCTAGTTGATGCCATACATCAATTACTCCTGCGAGTATGGGAGAACGAGGAGATCCCAGACGATTGGCGCAGAAGCATCATCTGTCCAATTCATAAAAAGGGAGATAAACTGCGGTGTGACAATTACAGGGGCATCTCACTAGTTTGTACGTCCTATAAAATTTTGACGAAAATTCTGGAAAATAGAATAAAACCGTACGCAGAACGAGTCATTGGCGAATATCAAAGCGGTTTCAGACCTGGTCGCTCCACAACCGATCAGCTCTTCTCAGTCAAACTGATACTCCAGAGGTGCTGGGAATACAACGTAAACGTATACCAAATCTTTGTCGACTTCAAGCAGGCATACGACAGTATCGATCGTGGAGTACTGTACAACATCATGCTCCAATTTGGTATACCAGCAAAATTAGTGCGACTGACAAAGATGACGATGACCAACTCCGTCTCACAAGTCAGGATCCAGAATAGACTTACTGATCTATTTGAAACACGCACTGGTTTGAAACAGGGCGATGGACTGGCTCCGACGCTCTTCAACCTAGCACTGGAATACGTTATTCGGGCCATGAATTTGGACAACAGCAAGACGCTACTCATCAAGTCGACACAATTAGCAGCGTACGCCGACGACATCAACATCATGTCCCGAAGATTGGCTGACGCAGAAGAACTTCTGCATACGCTTGATACCGCTGCAAAGGAAGTTGGATTACGTATTAACGAGGGTAAAACTAAAATAATGATGCAATCGGTGACAAGGACACCTGCACAACCAAGCATCAATGTGGGGGACCTCAACATCGACTTCGTGAACAACTTCATTTACCTGGGTTGCAACCTGTCAAGGGACGCCAACGAAACTGACGAAATCAAGCGACGGATACAGTTAGCTAATAAGACTTTTTTCTCGGTGGTTCTCCCCATAATGAAATCGAAACATGTGCACAGAAACACGAAGCTCCGCGTGTACAAAACCATTATACGACCAGTGCTATGCTATGGCTGCGAAGCATGGACCCTAGCTCAAGCCTCCGAAAACATGCTAGACACTTTCGAACGAAAGGTTCTACGGCGAATTTTCGGGGCTGTTTGCGATCGAGATGGATGGCGCATCCGGTACAACCATGAGTTGTATGAAATGTACGATGAGCTGCAAGTCTCGAAAATCGTCAAACTACAACGACTTCAATGGGCAGGGCATGTACAAAGAATGGACGATGATCGCATGCCTAAGAGAGTAATGAATGCAGAACGAGTCGACGGAGCGAGACTGCGAGGACGACCGAGATCTCGTTGGGAGAGCTCAGTAGGTGTGGACGCCGCGCAGCTGCTGGGCTCCCAAAATTGGAGGACGCGGTCACGTGACCGAGATAATTGGAGGACAATGATCCAGGCGGCCAAGGCCCGACGTCGGGCTGTCGCGCCACGATGATGATGATATCATACTAAAATCCCCGCCTGTGGGATGCGAACTTCCGCAAAAAAGTCACGTTTGTTTTTCAAAATATCTCTTAAATAAGTCTGTTAAAAAATGTAGTCTAAAGTAAATTATTTATTATTTAAGACTAAAACGAAACTTCTAGCTGTTATAGTTACCAAGATATTAGGCCGATATCGCTTAACGGATATTTTTGCATTTTCGCTCACAACCTGACTCAAAATGGGCCGAATTGCAAAATATTGATCACCATAAACTTGAAATAAAATTATCTTCAACTTTAGTCTTACGAGTTATTCATTTCGAGCATCCGTTTCAAATATTTGTGAGCTCGAAAATTTTATAAAGAGCAATTTTTCTCCCAAGCCTCAAAAATTGTCATTTTACCGGTTTGGACTATACTGCTGAACCGAAATTCTGCTTTGAGCAGTGCATTGGACGCAGAATTCAACGCTCTTTAATTTACGTCCTATAAAATTTTTCGATCTGTGGCAACGGTTTGATGTTATAAGGAAAAAAAAAGATTTAAATTATTTCCAGATCTTTCAAAACTATTTCCTCTAAAGCCCAAGAATTAATTGACTTAATTTTACCGACCTATAAGCGCATGCAAAAGCCATTGCACTTATCAGTTGCAATTTGCGTGTGTTTATGATATGCCGGTCATACATTTGCATGTCACTTAATCGTGTTTCGCACTTATGCGCTTTGCACTTATATAGACAATATGATATGAAAACTCCGGGGTCGAAACTTGTTATTGAGGGAGGGTCGAATAACTGATTTTTTTCTTCAAAAATCAGTTAAAAATAGGTGAAAAATTACCGCCCTTTTATATATTTTGCAGTCATGCGGTTTTTGCACTTAAGCGTTTTGCATTTATCCGTTCTCGACTATAAATTCTTGGTCAGTATGATGAGACGAGTCGATTAACCTTTGTCCGTCTGTCCGTCTGGTTCTATGCAAACTAGTCCCTCAGTTTTAAAGCTACCGAGCTGAAATTTTGTACAAAGCCTTCTTTCTATTGCACGCTGTAAATATGTCGGAACCAACGGAATCGGACCACTACGTCATATAGCTGCCATAAGAACGACTGGTCCAAAAATTCGTTTTTGTGAGAATTTTTTTTTCTATTTCTAAAGGTAACTTTTTCAAATTTCACACTTATCAAAAGTATCTTTAGTCAAATCACATTTCCAAATTTCGTTAAAATCGTACTCTTCTATCATATAGCTGTCATAGAAACGACCGTTCCAAAAGCAAGTTGTTTTTAGATACACCTATTTTATTTCTGAAGATATCTTAACGAAATTTCATATTATTCAATCCTTTTGACTGCCAAACTACGTTCCTAAATTTGGTTGAAATCGGCTCACTTTTTCATATACCTCTCATAGGAACAGTGGAATCGGAACAAGTTTCACTACTAATTTCAAAGTGCCAAATGTACCATAGGTAACAACTTTTGGCAAGCTAGCCGAAGGCTAGCTGATTTTTTATTTTATTTGATCTTAGTGGGAACAAACGAGCGTTTGACAAAAAGTGATTTTGAAGTGAGATTATCTTGAAAACGGTTTAAGATACGAAAAAGTGGTTAACTTTTTTTTAATATTATTTATATTTTTTTGTGTTCTTTAACTGTTTTCATATTATTTTTTTCTAGGGCTTATAGTTACGGAGAAAAAAGCAAAAACTAAAAAATAGTCCCCTTTGACCCCCTCCCCCCGTGGAAGCTCACACCCCACAGGCGGGACTTTTAATATAATCGCGCCAAGTTAGAAAGTTCCTTTATTTTTTCCCCCGATTTTTACTCGTCACCTGGGGTATACGTACCTACTTGAATGATACTTATATCTTCTTCAACAAATCATTGTTAAGAGTGTCTTGCCTATATTACAACGAAAAAAAAAGATAATCGCAGTTATCTAACTATTTTTAACTGATTGTTGTTTGTTGTAATCTTGCGTGCGCTGCAACGCTTTTTTTTGTATATTTCTCGGGTGTTAAAAAGATAAAAACAAATTAAAAATGCTATGTTAAACGTGACTAGATAATGTAAAATGTGTTTACAAATATTGAACCTAAAGTGTGAGAGTCAACACAAAATCGGAAGCAGATTGTTTGATAAGCATATTTATTAAATATATACAGATGTACTTTGATAAGTTCGATTGACGATTTTGGAACTTGTCATAATCTATTTTATTTTGATTAAAAATGCAGATTTCTTTACCTTTGGCGCGTTTCGCTGTTTCGAGTATTCCTCTGAAGATGCTCGAAAGAACGAAACACGCCAGGAATAATAAAAATTGTGATAAAGACAAAGAAATTTGCACTTTTAATTACACTGTAATATTCCAGTCAGCATATGTTACGCAATGGCTATCAACAAAACATACGGACAAACGCGACGCGTCGCGGGTATGGACCTAAGTGTCGTCTGCTTATCGCACGGCTAGCTCTATTATAGAGTACTTGATTAGATATACAAGAAAAAGTTTGGCTGTCTACCAGAGGGCGTTGCCAACAGGTAGACAATTTGTCGCCTAAGTGGTAAAAATTCAAGGCAAATCAAGTCATTTGCAAATGGGTGGTCTTTTGCATGGTTGTAGTTCCTGGTCTGCTTATAGCGAAAAACAAGATGGCAGACAATTTGTTGCGCTCGGTAGATGCATTGGCTTCTCGACAATAACGTGCGGGTTTTCCGAGCCCCAGATGCGGCAATTTTGTTTGTTAACGTAGCCTCCGAGATGAAAATGCGCCTCGTCAGAAAAGATGATTTTTCGCCCAAAATCGTTGTCCAATTCAAGCTGCTCTAAGGCCCAAACTGCGAAGCGGATGGTCGTGCGCCTTCAATTGTTGAGTCAATTGGACCTTGGAAGCGAATAATCCGAGATCTTTGTGCAGAATTCTCATCAGGCTAGTGCGTGAAATATTGAGCTGTTGAGATCGATAGCGTGTAGATGTTCGTGGAGTGAGTCTCACACTCTCGCCTACAGCAGCCACATTCTCGTCTGTGCGCAACGTACGACGTTGGGGACCATGAGTGTTGCCCACTAGCATGCCAGTCTCCCAAACTTTCGCACAAACTTGAGTACACCAGGCGTGGTGGGTGCTTCATTTCGGCCAAAACTTCTTTTCAAAAAACGCACCCTTTGGGCTACGCAGCACTCATTTTGGAAATAAGTTTTCAATATTTCCCAACGTTGTTCAAGTGTAAAGCGACTCATCTCGTTTTGCGGAGGCATGATACTGACTTTCTGTCAAGATTTCGAGCGGGAAACAGCTTTCACTGTCAAAATAACCTATGACTTAAAAAGAAACCACTAGATGGCCTGTATATCTAAATCACAGGGCCACAGGACCCCAGTATGCCCTCTGAGGGCTTTTAAATGTTACAATTTTGGGAGATTTGTGGGTAAATTTACTTAAATCTTTAGATTTATTCAAATTTCCAGTGATATCTATAAGATATTAGGGTCATCAATACGAAAAGGTTAATTTTCCGGTCAATAAAGTCCATAAGAGCGTGCAAAAAAGAGTGAAAATTAAACAATGCTCAAACATTGAATTCATTTATTAAAAAATAAAACAAAATAAATACAACGGTATATCAATAAACTACACCATTTTCATACTTTTTCGTAGCTTTATAACTCTTTCGGTAGAGAGATAAATGTAATGTATAAATAAAACCTAAGGTATAAAGAAAGGTTATCCGTATCTAGCAAATTTCGCTTACACGGTTTAAAATCACCAGTGATTGTGTTTGTAATGAACTTAATTAAGTTTTTACGTTAGCAAAGGATCACGTACAATATCACAAAAAATTCCACCCTCAGATTGAATTATCAGCGCCTTCTTCTCCAACTTCATAGTCCTGGGCGTCCTAGCTGACATCCTAACGCGGTGATTTTTCAAAAAGTAGAATAAACCAACCTTTGCTTGCATAAGTCCAAATCGTTCGCCAAGACAAACCCGACCTCCTGTTCCGAATGGCATATAAATATAGGGATTGATGTTGTCTTTGTTTTCAGGAGAAAACCTTTCCGGTAAGAATTTTTCAGGATTTGGAAAATACTGGGATATAAAAACGACAGCATTGCGATCAGAACGTAAACAATAAAATTAAATTTAAAATCTTACCTTTTCATCTCTATGCATCGCATGGATTGGCATGAACACTGGCATGCCATTGGGAACGTTAAAATCACTGATCGGCTCCAATGAGTATCCTTTGCTCTGCTCCTTCGGCAAATCACATACTCGATCCAGAAATGGTATAGGTGGATACAAACTCAGTGTTTCTTGAACTACCATATGTAGATATTTCATATTTAAAATAATGTCATAGGTGACTTGTCCGTTATGATTTTTAAGAACCTCCTTAATTTCAGTTCTGAGGGTGTCTTGAGCGCTTGGGTTTTTGCAGAGCTCGTATAGTCCAAAAGACATTGTTGCTGAAGTTGTTTCATAGCCGGCCGTGAAAAATAATGCAGCCTGCGATACGAGTAGGTCACCATCAAAACGGACTTCTTTGCCATTAATATGCAAAGGGGTTTTATCGCGGATTCCAATAAGTATGTCGATGAGGTCATTGCGGGTTTCCTTGCTCTTTTCACGCTCGCTGATTATGTAGTTGAACGCGGAACGTAGAAATATGGTTGATTCGGCGGAAAATACCTAAATAATTAAGAAAATTAGTTGTTCCAAACGAGCTATATGAAATACGTAGAAGTATGTACGTATTTGTGCAGACAAAATACAAGACTAGGTGCTAACTAGTTGACCTAGTCTGAAATTAATTACCCAGTTATATCCTAGCGATCAAAACAATATAAAAGGGGTATTGTACAATGACGGCCGAGATTTCCAACAACTCCACAATTGTTCTTGTATTGTAGGCCAGGTAATATGGTTCTTCCCTTTGGTTACTGTAACGGACGGTTTGGTGGGCATCCGAAGATGCCCGTGGGGACGGAGCCTTAGGTAGTATATGACCGTGAAGGTCCGACCGTGCCATCTGGCGAAGAAAAATGCCCCTCAACGAGCTAAGCAGCGGCCTATGCTTGCTGTAGCTCAGTTCGGGAGATGTGGGCGGGGTTTTCGGTCGCTCGTTGCCCCTGTCCTTTACGTATTAACAAAAATTCATAGGCCTGGGGAAGACAACACAAACAAGGGAGGTAAAAATGGGGAATAAAAAAAATGAGGCGATAAGGATGGAATGGTTGGCAGATGGCTCGCTTGCCCTCGCGCTCGTATTGGGGTCCAGGTGTAATAGGACCCTCGGTCTCTGGTTTCGTACCACCGACAGATCCTTACTCATCAGGTGCTGCCATAGATCTGCCGGTGGAAGCAGCACAACCAGACTAGAATATGGTTCATTACATTACCTCGCATTAAATGGGGTAGAACTGATTTTTGGATATGATATTTATGGTTGTGGTCTTATTATTAATCCTGGTTGACCTCCCTGGTTGACTTGAAGTCCTTGAGCGACCCCTCCTCCTCTTAAAGAGGAGTTTTTTAGTTTTTTACTCTTATCTTCGTAACTTTACAAGCTACTGAGAAACTTTCTGAAACAAAACTAAAGAGCATAAAAAACACATAAAAGACATTTTAACCACTTCTCTTGTATTTTGAACAGTTTTCGAGATAATCGCATCTGAAAAACAATAAAAAAACACCCGTTTTCATTAGATCATTTGTTTCCACGAAGTAGGGGAAGTCATCGGTTTTATGTATTTTATCAATAACGGATTAAATACTGGTCCCATGAGGAAAATGATAACGATCAATTTTTTTTATAGCCAAATAGGCTCTAATTTGAGATAAGTCAAATGGCCGTAGGTATGATGTCGGACTATGAGCCCACTCAGCTGTTAAATGAGTACCCATCTATGGGGAAAATAAATCGGTTGAGCGTGCTGCTGATCATATACTTCTGTACAAGACATTCCGTCACGATCTAGAAAATGAGATGATGCTAACAAACTAACTCATCTCGACGCCATGGTTCCAATTGGACTGTTACGCCATCAGCATTAACGGGCAGCCAGTGCAGAAGGTGGGTAACATCGTCTACCTGGGAAGCATTATTGCCGCACATCGCTCGTCGTATCAACCATGCGCATACTTCATACTGTCCGAAATCTGGCCAAGCAGTTATCTCAGTATCAAGATCAAGCTGGGCCTGTTTCACTCCCTGGTACTACATGTGCTTTTATATCTTTGCGGTACATGGAAAGTTTCCATAAGAGTTACCGGAAAGCTGCAAGTTTTCTTCAACTCATTTATTCACCGAATTCTAAGAATTTTTTGGCCCGAAGCAATAACACATGAATAGCTAAATCGACGTACGGGTCAAATGTCAATGGACGAATTTATACTCAGGCAAAAATGGCAGTGGATAGGTCACACATTGCGGAAGGATGATAACTGCATTGCGTTGCATGCCATGAAATAGAACCCCATTTCTAACCAAGGCCGATCAAGAGGGGTTCCTAAAATAACAAGGTGCCGATCTGTGGCAAAAGAGTATAGGGCGCTGGGTAAGTCTTTTGTTGCCCCCTATTGCCCAGAACCGACTACGATGGTGCCTAGAGGTAGTTGACGCGGTATGCCTCACTATGGGTTAAGGCAAAATAGTAAGCAGAACAGCCAATACCATACATTTCAAAAAATCAGTTCAAGCCCATCTGATGCGATGTAAATTGCCGATCTGAGCTGGTGCATACTTGGGTGGGCTTAATTTTTAGATGGGCGGGTGACAAACTAGTATTTTTCACTAAAATACATAAATAAATCCTTTTTGTACCTACCTTACATTTAAAAATCGAAACCAATTGCGGTACAAAGAAGAACGTCATAAATTCAAACGCTCGCCATGGCGTAAAGTTGAAAATATGCCTGCCGTTTCGTCGAAATTCACTTTCTGGATTATTAATTGAGTTCGCCTCAACCCCATAGGCAACACTTGCTATCACGTCCGTTGTATACAGAGCACAAATCTCCTTCATATCACAGCATACTGAATTCGTACTGGCATCCAAAGGACGATCTCTTAAATATTTATCCAGATTTTCACCAATCTTAAAATGAGAAATCGTTATAAACAATGAGGCCACATCACGCCGAGAACCCCTCTCCCACTTTCATCTTACCGAGTTGACTAAATGGAAAAACTGTTTAATTTTACCACTAGTGAAAATCGGTGTAATATGATTACGAATCTGCTTCCACATTGGGTTATCCACAAAGAAGAGATTGTAGCTGCCCAATTGGTCCGAATGAGGATCTGAAGAAGCATGTCTGCCAAACATGAAAGTAAATTTATCAAATTGAGTTGGAATGCAATCAGAAGGACTGTTTTCAAACTACCTGTTAGAGAAATAATTGAAATCCTTCACCATGATTCGTTTAATAAGCTCAGCATCCTTGACTAACAATGTTGGTTGATGACATATATGGATTCCAACAACTGGTTCGTTTTTAGTTTTTTCGTCATGATACAGACACTGTAGAACTTCAGCCGGACATTGACGATAGAGAACGATATCCTTGATATTTCCAAAAATCGATGTCGCTGGTATGTAGGGCAGGTTGTGTTTTTGCCAGTAGTTGTAATGCTGATCGTACCAACGATAAAGGAAAATCGCAAGTCCGATGAGCACGAGACTGAGAAGGATCGCAGGCCACATTTTGAAAAAATGGAACTTTTAAATGAACTAATTGGGAATTTATCGCACACAATGCATCCTATTTTTCAGATTATCCGAACTTGTATTTTAAAACTTTATCGGCCACAAAACTTAAAAGCTTGCTGTGATTGCTGGTCTCACTTTTCCTCAATAGATCTAGCACATGGTACGCGTTTCGTAGTACAGTAAAGAAACCACAAGTGGAAACTATCTTTTATATCGATGAAGTGCACAATCACAGTATACGATAATACCCATCTAGAACAGGATAATATACAATTAATATTTATTTTAAGTTAAACGTTTTAAAAATTCGATTTTGAATGCTCGACACGATGAGATGAAACTAACAAAATTTGCGTGTGTGGTACAGAGTAGTCACAGGAGGAAAAAAGCAATTGCGTGTATAATGCTTTGGATATATGTATCCACATGCATATTACTTATTTCTTCTTCAACAAATCATTGTTAAGAGTGTCTTGCCTGTATTACAACGAAAAAAAAAACATAATCGTAGTTATCAAACTATTTTTAAATGATTTAATTTTTTTTTCAACAAATTGTTGTTTGTTGTAATCTTGCGTGCGCCGCAACGTGTTTTTTTGTACATTTTTCGGGTGTTAAAAAGATGGAAACAAATTAGAAACGTTTATCATCACGTGACTAGATAATGTAAAATGTGTTCATAAATACTGAAGCTAAGGTGTGAGAGTCAACACAAAATTGGAAGCAGATTGTTTGTTAAGTATATTTTTTAAATAAATATCCGTACATATGTACTTTGATAAGCTCGATTGACGATTTTGGAACTTTGTGATAATCCATTATATTTTGATTAAATATGCAGATTTTTTTATCTTTATCTCAACGTTTTTTATTCTTGACGCGTTTCGCTGTTTTGAGCATTCCTCTGAAAATGCTCAAAAGTGCTAAACGCACCAGGAATAATAAAAATTGTAATAAAGACAAAGAAATTTGCACTTTTAATTACAATGAACTTTGAAATTGTTAATAATGTACAATAAAATATTATCTACCAACCGGTAATATGTACATCTAAATACATAATAATAAATATGTACATTTTATGTGTCAGTACATTCCAAATATTTGTAAAAAAAAAGTTAACAGGGGTATAATTGTCACTAATAGAATACCTGAAGATAAGTGTTGTAATTTTTATATGTTTTGGTGTGTACGCAAAACCGCTAATCCGATTGAAGTTCAGTTTTCAGGAAAAAAAATAGTGCTTAATTTGAGTTACATTTAGTTTTTATTTAATTTAAATCGGTTCTGCCGATAAGTACTATAAATATCCGGAATTGAAGGCCCTGCTGAAACTATGTAATGGTACCCGTCTGAAACCAATAGAAACTAAGGTGATAGTTATTAAACCGCGACCAGCCCCCCGCGTGCAGTTTTCAGTCAGCATAATGTTACGCAATGGCAATCAACAATGCAAACGCGATGCGTCGCGAGTATGGACCTTCGTCTGCTAATCGCACGGCTAGCTCTATGTGGCTCTCTCCCGTGTTAGCAACTCAAGTGATCTACATGCTCACACAGTGCCGTAGATAGCTTTCGACGGGGGGAGGAGATATGTTGTCGGCACAAACACGGGGCAGAATTTGAATTTTTCACTTCACCTGTGAAAATGAACGCAAACCCTTCCACTACTGTCCTTTTAGGTGAAAATTGAGTAAACATGAAACCATACGCCAGTGAGCAGGTCAGTTAATAAGTTCCCGCGTTTTTTCAAGTAGCTCAAATGATTGACATTTCGTAAGTTGTGAAATCACAGGAACGATCACTATTCATCAGGAAAGAACATGGAAGTTACGAAGGAGTGTAAACGAAGCATTTTGTACTTTTTGTTTAAAAAAGCAAAAAAGCTACACAAGCCACTGCAGAAATAAACGAAGTTCATGGAGCGAACACCGTATGTGTGAGGACTGCACAAGAGTGGTTCCAGAAATTCAGTCAGGGCTGCACAACCTTGGAGGATGCACCCCGTTCGGGTCGTCCAGACGAGTTAAATGAACAATCCTTGAAGGATGTGATCGAAGCAGAACCATCGTTAACAGTGGATATAATAGCAGAAAGGCTAAATTCATCTCACTCAACCGTTTTTCGCCATTTGGTCAACATCGGAAAAGTTTGTAAGCTTGCAAAGTGGGTTCCTCATCAATTGTCAGCATCGAATCTCGCACAAAGAACTATCATCTGCTCTCAGCTGCTGCAACGGCACGAAAGTGAACCTTTTTTGAACGGCATTGTAACGGGCAATGAAAAGTGGCTTCTATCCGAAAATGTTAAGCGAATGCGTCAATGGGTCGATGCGAACGCCACGCTAGAGCCGACTGCCAGGGCCGGATTACACCCGCGGAAAATTTTATTGTCGATATGGTGAGATAAGGAGTCGTCTACTTCGAACTTCTGGAACCGAATGAAACCATCAATGCAGAAAGGTATTGCCGTCAGCTCAACAGTCTGCATGCAAAATTGAGAAAAAAACGCCCCGCTTTAGTGTATCGACAAAAAGTTCTATTCCACATACGACAAGAGTGACTGTGGCAAAGTTACGGGAGTTTGGTTGGGAAATCATGTCCTACCCACCATACTCCCCTGACATTGCCCCTAGCGACTACCACCTGTTCCGGAGCCTGCAGCCGTTTTTAAGTGGCAAAAATTTCCAAAACAAAAATGATGTCCAAAGTGTCCTAGTTTCTTTTTTCACTTCAAAAGATACCAAATTTTTTCGGATGGAATTGAAAAATTACCTCAACGCTGGCAAGACATTGTGAATAATGATGGAAAATATATAATTGATTAAAATTAAAAAATTGTATAAGAAACGCGGGAACTTATGAACTGACCTGATATATATTTTCCAAGCACTCATTAACACTCGATCGCTCGCGCGGCGTATATTTGCACTCCACTCGCTTTAAAAAATCATAAGTGTGGTCACACGCATATGAGGGAGGTGGGACTTCGTGTAGCTGATTTTTTGGGGGCTATGCTTATGCAGTAGAAGTTTTGATTTAAACCGCTACTCGGTTTTTGAGTTATTTCTAGTTTGTCGGTCATGAAGAAAATTTTTTTCAACTATTCTTTGAAAAAAAAAAAATATATATATTTTTTTTTACAACATCATCATAGTAACGCGACAGCCCGACGCGTCGGGCCTTGGCCGCCTGGATCGTTGTCCTCCAATTATCTTGGTCATGTGACCGCGTCCTCCAATCTTGGAAGCGCAGTTGCTTCTGGGCGTCCACATATACTGGGCTCTCCCAACGAGATCTCGGTCGTCTAGGCAGTCTCGCTCCGTCGACTCGTTCTGCATTCATTACACTCTTTGGCATGCGATCATCGTCCATTCGTTGTACATGCCCTGCCCATTGAAGTCGTTGTAGTTTGACGATTTTCGTCACACAACTTTGTTGCAGGTCCGACTGCACAAGTCATTCCATCCTCCTAAACCTGAGAATGGTTAGCCATTCAGGCTACAGCTATCTGCCTTTTTCCGAATGTCTTATCACTAAGACTTGGTCGTCAGCGGTATGAAACACTGCCGTTACCAGGGGGCGCCCACGTGGAGGACTATGGAAAAAGTCTTTTGCCCCCCCCCCCACGACCACTACTGGTTGCTTTACCGGAGTACAACATCACAGTGCTACCCGTTGAAGAGATAAATTCTCCGCTGATCCACCATCTTATATCAATTACTCCTAAGATGTTTAATTTATACCTCAGATATGCACTCTCTAATTGAAAAAAAATCGTGCGTTCTAGGGACCTTGTGATCCATTGTACAAGAGAGTACGCACATTACACAATCCAATCTTGGTCATTGTACGATAGCCAAAAGTCGTAACCGTTGAGTAAGTCCTGATCGGAGGCATAGTTGACGTTTCGTTAGCATATAGAAGATTTCGGATAGTGCAAGTTGCCGGTATAAACATCCTGTCCTTTGTTTGTCGGTTTCAACGACACGCCGTCAAAGGGAAAGACCGATAAAACATTACTAAGATACCTCACTTAGTACGATTTAATTTTTAGAACGGGATGCACTCATGTTTAATCTTTGCCAATAATTCAAAGGTAAATTCCCTTAAGAGAGATAGAGACGGCAACACTTCTGTAATGGCAACTGCCTATAAAGTTTCAATGTGTGAGTAACATGCTTGTTAGTTGGCATTACCCCTTCGTGTACGCATATGAGACCAACACGTATGCAACTACTAGTCAGTCGCGTTATTTTGTATGAAGTAGGGTATCTTCCTTATGGTTAATCTTTGGTATTATTTTTACACCCCAAACCAGAGGGGGTAGGTTTAGTTCAACCAAATCATCGCACCGACATCACTGACGGCTTGACACTGGTTAGCAATGGTCAGTGATCACTGCCATTCCAGGTGGCGCCCACGCGGAGGTCAATAGAAGAGGAATTTTTTGCATTTAAAAAAAAGAACAAAAAAAAGTACCAACATTTCGAGGTTTTCTGAGATTTTGACCATGTTATGCAAAGAAATTTTGGTGGGAAACTCCCGATTCGTGTTATTGTGTGCATTTGATAAACAATTTTTGAGTGTGTGAGTGCATTTGATACGATGAAATTTTATTGTTTTTACACTATAAAATTTATTCATAAGAACGACACCATAAATTTTATAGAATGAGTTGACTTTTTACCCCAACTTTTCTAACCGTGAGGAAGTCTGAATTTTTTATCAAAATAAAATGGATTATCAAAAAGCTCATAAATCGTCAAACGAATTTATCAAAGTACTTATTTGATAAAAATGCTTATCAGACAATCTGCTTCTAATTTTGTGTTGACTCTCACACGTTATTTTATATTATTCAGTCACGCCACGACAAACGCTTCTAATCTCTTTTTGACACCCGGCTAGCTTGCCGAAGGTATGATACCCTTCACACTTTGCGTTGCGTTGCGACTTATAGAGCATTTGCCACTTTGAAATTAGTAGAAAAACTTGTTCCGATTTCACTGTTCCTATGAAAGGTATATGAAATAGTTAGCCGATTTCAACCGAATGTGAAATTTGAAAAAGATATCTTTTGAAATAAAAAAGTTTTTCTCATAAAGACGAATTTCGTTGGTTCCGACATATCTACAGCGTGCAATAGAAATAAGGCTTCCTTCAAAATTTCAGCTTGATAGCTTCAAAACTGAGGGACTAGTTTGCATAGAACCGGATGGACAGACGAACAAAGCTTAATCTCTATTCTTTGGCTTAATCGACTCGACTCATCATACTGACCATGAATATAAGTTTATATGGTCGGAGATGCTTCCTTCTGTGCGTTGCAAACTTCGTGATAAAGTTAATATACCCTATCACATCCGTGAAGGGTATAAAAAAACATGGCGGCACTCGCAAGGTAACAACAAGCAACAATTTATTAAAAAGAAAAAAACGAACCAATCAATTAAAAATAATTTGTTAGCTACGATTATCATTTTTTCGTTGTAATAAAGGCAAGTCATTCTTAACATTGATTTGTTGAAGAAGAAATAAGTAAAAATCAAATCGGTGTATCCAAAGCACACATGTGGTAGCTTTTTCTTCTCCTGTGACAACTGTACCACACACGTTATTTTTGTTAGTTTCATCTCATCGAGTCTAATATTCCCAATTGGATTTTTAAGTGTTGAAATAAATAAAAGAAACACATAGGCGGCGTTCACACGGAACGCTCGATACACGAAATTTTAGCAGAAAGCACCAGTGGCGAGCGAGCTTTCTATACGAGTGCAATTCTAAATTAATCGTTGCACATAGAAATCTCGCTTGCCACTGGTGCTTTCTGCCAGAATCTCGTGTATCGTGCGTTCCGTGTGAAAGCAGCCTAATTGTAGATTATCCTGTTTTGGTTGGGTGTTTGTGCACTTCAAAGATATGATATAAAAGATTATTTCTACTTGTGGTTTCGTCTGTGCTAGGAAACACGTACAAAGTGCTAGTTCTATTGGGAAAAAGTGAAATCAGCAAACAAATAATTTGTGAAGTATTTTGGCCGAGTAAGTGTTAAATTGCAAGTTCAGATAAACCGAAAAGTAGAATGTTGTGATAAACTAAGTCAAAGTTCCATTTAATTTATTTAAAAGTTCCATCTTTTCAAAATGTGGCCTGCGATCCTAGTCAGTCTATTACTCATCGTACTTGCGATTTTCGTTTATCGCTGGTACGATCGACATTACAACTACTGGCAAAAACACAACCTGCCCTACATACCAACGACATCGATTTTTGGAAATATCAAGGATATCATTCTCTGCCGCCAATGTCCGGCTGAAGTTCTACAGTGTCTGTATCATGACGAAATAACTAAAAACGAACCAGCTGTTGGAATCCATATATTCCATCAGCCAACATTGCTAGTCAAGGATGCTGAGCTTATTAAACGAATCATGGTGAAGGATTTCAATTATTTTTCCAACAGGTACTTTGAAAAAAAAAACTTCTGATTACACTATAACTCAATTTGATAAATACTTTCATATATGTACTCATACTTGGCAGACATGCTTCTTCTGATCCTCATTCGGACCAGTTAGGCAGCTACAATTTATTTTTTGTGAATAACCCAATGTGGAAGCAGATTCGTAATCATATTACACCGATTTTCACTAGTGGCAAAATGAAACAGTTTTTCCATTTGGTCAACTCGGTAAGATGCCAGTAAGGCCGTTTCCTCATTTGTCGGTACGGTATCTGTACGGTGTCGATGCGAGATCGACATGCTCGGTATAAACTGTACCGAAAGCTTACCGAGCGCCTTTATTTCAATGAGTGTTTCCTGATTGGATCGATATTCGCGAATACGGCAAGGGACCTAGCCAATCAGGAAGCACTCATTGAAATAAAAGCGCTCGGTAAGCTTTTGGTACCGCATATATAGACTATGCCGATCCAGCACCACTACCGTACCGACAAATGAGGAAACGGCCTAAGAGACAGAGTCTCGCGGTGATGTGACTCCTTTGCCTTACAATGATTTCTCATACTAAGATTGGCGAAAATCTGGACAAATATTTAAGAGATCGTCCTCTTGATGCCAGAACGAATTCAACATGCTGTGATATGAAGGAGATTTGTGCTCTGTTTACAACGGATGTGATAGCAAGTGTTGCTTATGGAGTTGAGGCGAACTCAATTAATAATCCAGAAAGTGAGTTTCGACGAAACGGCAGGCATATTTTCAACTTTACGCTATGGCGGGCTTTTGAATTTATGACGTTCTTCTTTGTACCGCAATTGGTTTCGATTTTCAAGTGTAAGGTATGTAGAAAAAACAATTATTTACGTGTTTAGTTATATTAATTGATAGTTACTCAATTGCCCTTTTTTTCAATCGAGGTGATGTAGGAATCTTCAAAAGATACGGCTGTGCTTGAGCAAGTATGCGCAATTTTTACCGAATAAACCCAGAAATACCTTCTCCGCCGTTCCTCCTGCGGGACTACTTTTCGGCATTACTTTGCAGGGGTGCCTCTGGCTGATCAGCCACCATTATTATTTGTCGACTTACGACGTCTGGCTTCTTCTTTTTGGAGCTCTTTGTGGATGGTGCATACCGTCCGGCTCACTGCGTATCAATCTTGTTGTGATCGCAGCATTAAATCCACCAGTTTCTGTGGGCTTATGCAGGACCGTCGAGAGGAGGGGCGGATGGGGCGAAACGACCCGGGCCCGCGTTTTTCTCGGGGGCCCGAAAATTGAAAAAAAAGAAAAAAAAAACGGATCTACGCACTGAGCTTTTTTTTATTGCTCCTTGCCCTTTCATACCACTCTGACGCACTGAGCCACCGGTCGCCATATATGGGCCCCTACAAAAGTTGAGTAATTTGAAAAGTTGAAGAAAAAAAAACCTATCTATACGCTTTGAGCTTTTTTTTTGTTCATTGAGATACCGGTCGCCATATATGGGCGCCTACAAAATTTGAGTACCGGGGCCGGATTTTCTGTCGACGGTCCTGGGCTTATGACTTTCTCCAGATCCGCCTCTGTCAATTGCCCTAACCCCTTGTGGGGCATAGCGCGTCAACTGTACCATGTGGCCCAGTTGACGTTTCGTCGGCATAAACTGGTTTCGGAGAATGCAGTTGCCAGCATGCACCTCCTAACTGGTTCCCAGAAATTCTGGGGCAGTAGAACAACACGTGTTTGTCGTCGTCCACAACTCCCTTACACCTGCTGCAATTTGCCGAATCGTTCAGCTTGAACTTGCGCAAATATTGCCAGTATCCGTCATGACCCGTAAGAAACTCGGTCGGGTAGTAGTTCACCTCACCGTGCTTCCGGTTCACCCACTTCCCGATATCCGGAGTGAGAGTATGTGTCCAACGACCACTTGAAGCCTGCTCCCATCGCTGCTGCCACTATCTCAAACATTCATTTCTTATAATGACTTTCCGATCCTTTGAAGCCTCTGATGTTTCCAGGCGTCGTTCATGGTATAGTCTGATTGTTTCGTCGGTCAGAATCTCCATTGGGATCATTCCGGAGACGACAAAGGCAGCTTCTTGCGAAGTGATTCTGTACGTACAGCATATTCTCAATGCGCACCTTCGGTAAACCGAGCTAATTTGCCTGGTATTACAAGCGTATTGCAGTGCAATGGCCCAAATCGGTGAGGCATACAACAAAATAGAGGTTATCACCCTAGATAACGGAAGCCTACTGCTTGGTCTTAGACCGTTTCTGTTTCGCATAATTCTTGCCACGCTGGCTACTCACATACTTACTTCAGGTGCTCTCCAAAGCTCAGCCTCTCGTCGATCATAAGCCCCAGATGCCTAATGGCTGGCTTAGAGGTTATGACACAGCTTTCAACACTGATCTTTAGATAATATAATTTTTCACATTGGTTATCCAAATACCGGCATTTAGCTATTTATTTTGATCGAAGAGTAAAACACTTCTACAATATTTTTTTTCTTGTGTAACAAAAGTATTTGCGACTTCGCAGTATTTGAAATTATTTCGTATCAAATTTGTTGTTCAGCATTTTGGCAGCTTTTCAGAATATGTTCCGCTTTCCCGACTCCTTGAACAATGTGCAATTAGACTGCTTTTCGCTGAACTGCGAAATATTACAGATTTCGATACATGCAAACCGCGAGATTTAACCCAAGTCAAAACATCTGGAGCACTTCTTTGATTTGGACGAACTTCTCTCTGAACCGGTAATGATTATACATTTCGTGTTTACGTTTGACAGTAGGCAGCCTGTCAAACGTCACTAATGAATTATGTTGCTTATTATAAAACACACGAAAGCAACAAACACAAACTTTATTATGACGTTAGAGTTACAAGTTCTCGCTATGGCTTCGCAACCTCGACTTCTGTCAGTCGGGTTGCCAGATGGTATTGCACTTAAACGCTGGGTTGCCATACTGAAGTTTTGCCCCGGGCGCTAGATTCTCTAGCTACGTCACTGCATATGGTTGTAAACCAGGCAAAACGGTAACCATCTGACAAAGATTTAAGCAACGTTATTGTGACATTGGTCTACCGGTGTTACGGATATCCTGAGATCCTGGCGCTTACCAAAAGTGATAAACGGCGTACATTGTTGGTGCTCCTAACTAAAGGCTGGCGCAGTCAATTGTCGGTTCCTAAGGATGTAATATCGTGCTCGGTAGCCGTGGTCGATCGGTTACCGCTCTACGATACTAATCTAGAGCTCGGAGTTCAAATTTCGGCCCTATCAAAAACTGCCTGTGGGAACTAATAGAACTCCCATAAAGACGTATAAAAACGGCGCGGATTGGAGGTGCATGCTAGCAACTGCACTTCCGAAAAGTAGATATGCTATAGAAACATCAACGAGGCTTAGAAATGCTAGAGATGTTGACGCGCCCATTTTTCTGGATGGGTCAAGGCAATCAATAAGGATATGTTACATATTTTCACCACATCCACCGGTTTCAATTTATAAATTGAAACAGCTTTTTCGACAAAGGAGTTCTTCAAGCGACTTTTTTTCTGCCTGTCGTTCTGAGTTTCACACCGCTCTTTCCGAAGATATTTTGGTTATAAATAAATAACTGGCGCAACACAACAATTTGAACCATGGTCTCGAGATGAGTTAGCATCATCTCATTTTCTAGATCTTGACGGTCTTGTAAAGAGGTGTGTGATAAGCAACACGCTCAACCGAGTTATTTACAGCTGAGTGGCTCTTAGTCCGACACGTAAATCCCCTTTTTTTATCGAAAACTACCGCATTCAGTAGGAATCGAACCGGTGTCCAGTGCGTAGAAGGTGAACATGCTAACCATTGCGCCATCCGGACTACATATTTTGGTTAAATCGGATGTTTATGCACTCCTATCCACTGTAGCTCGACAAATTTGGAAATCATTTTACACTTTGTACAATTTGTTTCTGAAAAAATTTTGTTTATTTCATAGGTATTTTCCGCCGAATCAACCAAATTTCTACGTTCAGCATTCAATTACATAATCACCGAGCGTGAAAGGACCAAGGAAACGCGCAATGACCTCATCGACATACTTATTGGAATACGCGATAAAACCCCTTTGCATATTAACGGCAAAGAAGTCCGTTTCGATGGCGACATACTCGTATCACAGGCTGCATTATTTTTCACGGCCGGTTATGAGACAACTTCCGCAACAATGTCGTTTGGACTATACGAGCTCTGCAAAAATGTCACTGTCCAAGACAAGCTTAGAACTGAGATTAAGGAGGTTCTTAAAAAGCATAACGGACAAGTCACCTATGACGTTATTTTAAACATGAAATACCTTCATATGGTCGTTCAAGAAACACTGAGATTGTATCCGCCTGTACCACATCTGGATCGAGTATGTGATTTGCCGAAGGAACAGAGCAAAGGATACTCATTGGAGCCGGTTAGTGATTTTAACGTTCCCGATGGCATGCCAGTTTTCATACCAATCTATGCCATGCATAGAGATGAAAAAGTAAGATTATAAATTTAATTGATAATTTAGCTTTTGATCACAGTATAATACTTTCTATTTTCCAGTATTTCCCAAATCCTGAAAAATTCATACCGGAAAGATTTGCTCCTGAAAACAAGGACAATGTCAATCCCTATATTTATATGCCATTCGGAGCTGGTGGTCGGGTTTGCCTTGGCGAAAGATTTGGTCTTATGCAAGCAAAAGTCGGTTTATTCTACTTTTTGAAAAATCACCGCGTTAGGATGTCACCTAAGACGCCCAGCACTATGAAGTTGGAGAAGAAGGCGCTAATAATTCAATCTGAGGGTGGAATATTTTGTGACATTGTACGTGATCCTTTGTTACCGTGAAAATTGCATTAAATTCATTACAACCAAAATCACACGCGATTTTAAACCATAGAACGGAAACCTTCTAGATACGGAAACCTTTCCTTATACCTTACATTTATCTTTCTTTCGGTAGAGTTGTAAAACTACAAAAAAGAATGAAAATGGTGTAGATTATTGACATACGGCTGTTTGTATTTTACTTCACATTTTTTGGTGAAATAAATTCAAAATCTGTGTATTTTTTTTATTTTCGATCTGTTTTGAGTTATAGGGCCCCTTCCCTATGGAGTCACTACTACTTTTTCTACTTAGCAATAACCTGAAAATCGCAAATCGTGGGGTGGTACCTACATACAGGGGACCCACAGGTGAAAATGTTCTAGACGTAACACTACACGCAAATACAGATTTGGGAAGTCCAGAAATAGAGGGTCCTGGAGAAAGTGAAGTAGCAAGGGTGAGGCAACCGAGGCACACACAACGGGGGCGCCAAAACTTGTAGTAAGTTTACTAAGTTTTATGGTTACGTATAAGCAAACCGGGCGAGAATTGGGCATGTAGCCTCGTTCATTGGCGAGTTGAACTTTTATGCGGTTATAGCATTATTTGCGTGTATATTCGTATCGTAATGAGTAGCAGCCAGTGACGTAGCCATATCCAAACATGTTTTTATGTGATGACGTGATCGGTAGCTGTGGGATCTAGGTCGCCATTCTACAATGCTTATATTTATTTTCTTTTAAGTATTTTAAAGAAGGTAAAGGTAAGTAAACTAAATACAAAAAAGTTTTCGTTTAGAACTATCCGCGAAATGGCTTTACAGAAATTGAATTTTATGCGAATTTTTCGTCCTTGTAATGTGTCTAGCCGAATATCGGGAAGCGAAAAATGTCATGCAGGCATAATTTTTGAACCTTAGCCTCAAATGAAACATGTCCATAGCCTCAAATGGCAAAACAAACTTAAAAAATATATTTCGGGAAAAATAATTGCAGACTTCTCTGAATATCTTCTAAAATTTAAATAAAATTTTGTAACATTTTATCACCAACAAATTGCGGAAATGGAAAGGAGAGCGACTACAGAAAGCGTATGAGCAATGGAAAGCGTATGAGCAATGGAGAGCGTTGGCAGCGAAATGAGCCTCTTATTTCTGATATATGTAAGGACTATGGAGGCGATTATGACTAATTTTCTCAACGTTCATAATTTTTATTAATATATAGGGCCGCCTCCTCAAAATTGAAAACCTAGCTACGTCAGAGATAGTGACAAAGCCGGGAGAAGGTTCTCCGAAATATTGTAGTTATACGTAATAAAAAATCAACAATATTGGAGAATGTACCCACAATACTTCTACAAAGTCTTTTTATCATTTTAATGAGTAAGTTAGTCTAGTATCCAATCTTTTCATAGGTCACGATCAGCTGGTCCATTTTTTCAGCAATGGAAAAAAAAACAATTTCCCGACTTTGTCACCTTTTGGGCCAGTGAGATCTGTAACCAAAGAGTCTAAATAGTCTATAGTGATACAGCTGCTGGTGTTATAAACAGACTAAGCGTGTCGATTTGAACTCGATCCTATTGATGAAGTTATTCAGAATTCTCGGTGGGGTTAAAGTGATATCTTCCGGGTCGGGGAAGACAACACGAACCTGTTACATATAAACAGAGAATGTGCATTGACGTTTCATCATTGCATTGCATCATTGCAAAAGCGACAGCTACTATTCTCGACCCTGCCCATGTCTTATGTCTAAAGATGGCCTCGCAGACAAAAGCGTCCAATTAGAACACCACTGATACTATAATTCTGAACTCATTTTCATTTAGATGTAACAGTTACGAAAATTTGCGTTACAGATCAATCTTTGAAGCGTTTGCTGGTGACACATTGTAGGATCCGAACCACAGAAGGGAGTATTCCAGGTTTTCCTGTCCTGGCCTTGCTAGTTCGTCAGCCGGTTAATTTCAGAATATGCCGACTTGACTGGGGACCCAATATAAATATCCATTTGTGACCAGTATCACTCTTTAAAGCATGACCTGGAAGCAAATCACTACAAAGGATCTTAAATACCGCTTCTGTTTTCAAAGTCTACCTATATTTTACGGTGATCTTTGCTGTATTGAATTTACTCTACAGAGAGTTCCTCTACAGTTGCCATTCGTCTTAGTGAAACTACATATTCGCGCGAGCGGCGCGGCGAGTGTTTATTACTCGCTATTCACTGTTGAGGATGAAATTCTTAACAGCTAGATCTGTTAAGTCTAGTGACGACACTATAGTAGTGAACTATGCTGCCTAACAGCGCATCTAGCCTCGTTTTCCGTCACATATCTTTAATCTGAACATCTTAAGATTTTAAGGCCCGTTTTCTCAATGTTCGCATAAACTCTTTGTTAACTAATAGGGACACAAGTTATTTGAAGCTATAAACAGCCCGATAAGCATTTTCGTTTTCTCATACGTCTGAAGCAAATTACCACGCCATAAAGTGTGGAACTTATTTCAGACCACCATTATGGCAAAATCAGCTGATTTTCTTGGCGGAATTCAACCGTCCACGAATCTATTTTGTATTAGTACGGTCTCTCAGCATATTAATTTGCAGCTGAGTTTGTTGTGAATTCTCTTCTATCGAATGAATTTCCAGGAACTCTGTTCTTTATGGCCACTTTCATTGTTTTCATTTGAATTTGCAAAAGTGAACCCTACTAGCTGTCAAAATCTCAGCATTCGGTATCAGGTGTTGGGTTTTTGTTTCGGATAAACTTTCAACCGGAAGCCAGTGGTTGGATTTTGTTTTGGATAAGAGATTAATCGAAGGCTAGGGGACGGTTAGCGTTTACCCGCTTAGTAACGCTAAACAGATATTGAGCAAATCAAATTGTGCTAAATGACAGTTTATTCTTAAAATAAATTTTAATCGGACATTGAGCAACCGGCCCTAAGAGTAATATTCCGTCCACGGTGTTTCCTCAAAGTGTATCTTCTCTGCTGGTCATAAGGCATTCAAATGATATCTCAAATCTGCATGGACTATGAATTAATTCTAAGATAAGTTTTAAAAAAGCTGATTTTGTCGACACATTGCGAAATACTCGTTTCGGCGTTAAAATCTCAGCGCTATAGGCGAAAGGCTAAAGTGAAGCCACTCACACCACTGACCTATGCAGGATTATGTTGTTGTTAGACTGCATTGGCTCGAATTGTTGGCCTTTGTAAAGAATGAATGTCTGTTACTGTTGGGAACATTCTGCTTACGTCTTCGGCGGAATGATCCCAATAGAAATCGCAGTGGATGAAGCGATTTTACAAAGGCTGACATTCGGAGCCATCCGAAGTTTTGGAAGTAGATACGGGGAAAGGAATGAGTCCTGCAAATCGAATTGTGGATGAGATGAAAGCACGGCCTGTCTCAGCTCTTTACTAACAATGGAGGCTTTAGACCAAGGGTGTCAAACTCAAAGGCTGGCATGGGCCAAATAACACAAGCTAAGTAAGAGGTGGGCCGCAGAAAAAAAATAGCAAAAATTTCCATAGAAACTTAAATTTTATTTGGTAGTATTTTATAAATTCAACATGAATGAGCAAACTGAACAATGATAATGATATTATGTATAAATTAAACACGACGTTAATATTATTTTTTACTTCCTGACACTTGACATCTCTTCTCTGCTACTAATTTTTCTACTTGGGGGGAAATGTTATTCGCACTGATGACTTTTAGAACTGATCCAAGGTGGATGTCATTAATTCTCGATCTGGCTGGAGATTTATTTCCTTTCATTATTGAAAATAATTGCTCGCAACGGTAGGTAGTTCCGAACATGGAAATTATTTCACATGCCAATTTTCAGATATTTTCAAACCTGACAGGCAAATATCTGTAAAAATTATTAAAATGTATTTGGCCTTCAAATCTGAATCACATTGTATCTCAATTGCTTCTATTTGCATTTCATTAGGTACTGATTCTACATTTATTGAAAATAATGAAGTGAATGGAGAGAACTTATTTTCCAATAATTTGAAATCCGCAAATCTAGTTTCAAATTCATTTATAAGACCTAAAATTTTTTCTGCGTATTTTTTATAAGTTGCCGTTTCACTTAAATTTGATTTGTTTATGTTGCATGTCGGAAAGTGCGTAAAATCTTCATTTGTTAGCTGTTTTTCCCGTAGAAATAACTTACATTTGAATGCTCTAATTTGGTCACACATATTCGTAATAAGTTGGCCTTTTCCTTGCAGCTTTAAATTCAAATCATATAAGTGTTTAGTAATATCAACCATGAAGGATATTTCTTGCAACCACATTTTATCAAAAAACAAACTGGTATCTTTATTTTTGCTTACTATGAACTGACATATTTCTTCTTTCAAGTCCCAGAATTGTTTAAGAATTTTTGAGCAGGAGAGCCAACGTCCTCGATATAGTATGACAAACCGGAATAACTGCTGTCTGATTCACTTAATAAAGCAGAGAACTGTCGCTGATTCAAACCTCCAGATTTTATGAAATTAATTGTTTTTTGATAGGCGTTAAGACATGGTCCATATTCATCACCTTGGCGTATAATACTTCTTGATGTATGATGCAATGCGTATGATGAATCTCGGGCCCATTATAAATTTCACTTCTATTTTTTTACGTAATGCAACAAAACCATTATTTTTTCCGGTCATAGAAGGAGCTCCATCTGTAGCTACAGAAGTCAATTTTGACAGAGGTAGACTATATTTTTCTAGCAGATTGATTATAGAATCAAATATATCTTGACCCGTACAAGTGTTATGCAGCGGTACCAGTTCTAGAAATTCCTCGAATATGTTGAAATCAGCCTCACAAGCACGAAAAAATACAGCTAATTGAGCTACGCCCCCAATGTCCGTACTCTCGTCACAGGCAATTGAAAAAGCTTCAAAACTTGATGACTTAGCTTTGATCTGAATACTTAAATTTTCAGCTAAATCAGTAATTCTTTCCGCAACTGTATTTCAAGACAATGGAATTCCTTGAAAAGTTTTTACATTTCCAGGACAACAAATTTCAGCAGCTTTAACCAGGCATTCCTTGATGAAATCACCGTCAGTAAATGGTTTCGAGTGTTCAGCAATCAATTCCGACAAGACGTAGCTTGCATGTACCGCCATTTCACTTTCTAGTGTGGGTTTAGTAAACATTAACTGTTGCTTTTTTAGTTTTATTAACCTAACCTTCATGTCTCATTAATCCCTGGTAATTATCATATATTGATTTATGTTTTTCATAATGACGACTGATGTTGTATAATTTTGGTACACTAATAGCATTATTACATATCATGCACACTATTTTATTATTCACTTCACAACAAAAGAAATCCAATTCCCACTTTTCTTGGAAATTTCGATATTCATCAATAATTTTTCGCTTATTTGTACTACCACTTGCTTTCGATAGAGACATTCTGAATATAAAGGGCTGAAATAAGTGAATAGTCCTTGAAGTTCGTTCAAATAGTATTTTCAAAAATATCGATATTTTTTTGAACATTAACTTACCAGACACTGAATAATTCCACGAATAAATAAACTTTTTCCGAAAAATTAATATATCCTAATTAGGGCCGATATTGGGTCACAGTCAGAGTCACTACTAGTCTCAGTTACTACTAGTCACAGTCACTTCTAGTCACAGTCACTTCTAGTCACAGTCACTATTGGTCACAGTCACAACTGGAGATGTTCCCCGTCAAGAATAGTTCCCCGAGTTGGTTATGGTTACAAAAGGCTGATTGCACTTGAAAAAAAATCATATTTGATTTTGAAGATTTTTGACTGTACGATTCTGGTATTGAGTGTACAATAAATCACTTCGAATGAGAGTACATACCAACTTCAGTGCGGCTGGATTTTCGATAACTAAAATATTGACGGCTAGTAACGGTGAATGGTGTGCCTTCCGCTAATGCCGGCTAGTCGCGATGCTTGAGTATACATTTTTGTGCAAATGTATCGCGTCGTATCCGTATATACAGAATCACCAACATTTGTAGATGAGTTAATATTATTTGATATATTAATTAAGTCGGATACTTGCAAAATATGCCGTACATTGAAATGTGGCAAGTGAACGGCGCGTAAGATGACATAATATTTGCATTCCAACACATTGGCTTGACCTGGCCCGGGCCGCACAAAAAGGCGCGGCGGGCCGCATGCGGCCCGCGGGCCGCGAGTTTGACATGCCTGCTTTAGACAATATCTTCATCCGCACTGGTTTAAGCTGGACGACTCAGAGGATTGTCCAAAATATCCAGGAGTAGATGCCTACCTGGAGCATGGGCTGGAGGTGGAACTTGGAGGTGTAGTGAGCCGGGAATGTATTTTGGAACATATGCTTCGATTAGATCGAAATTAAGATTTTGTGTGTCGCATCGTGTGCGATATCCATTAATCCATCCCCGGAAGAAGGAGGAGAGGCGGAAATCTGTGTGCTCAAGTGGCAATTAGTTAAACAAACCCCACCCCGCAAAATAGTAGTTAAAGCACATAGTTCCGTGGAGTTTCCGGAGGCGATGGCCGATCAGTGGTTCAAAGGTAGTTTTTGGCCCAGTTAATCCACTACGAGCGACATACAAACTGGGAAAAAAATTGCATAGCCGTAACCGTAAACCGATAGGAGATGCAATAAAATGAGTTTATGGCCTCATTTACCTGCCCTTAAAAGTAAAGTAATTTATAACGTATATCATGACCTGTATCTTGCCATTATGTTTTGTAGCTTTTGTACTAAAGAAGGGGGTAAGTCACTCCCGAAATACGATATATATATACATATGTACATATCTTTGATTTAATGCCCAGCGCTATCTTAAGAAAAGATTAAAATGCCTGGGAGTTTACTTCTTTAATGATAGAACTGAGAGTTTCCTTCTTCAACGATCTGGTCCCAGCTTGAGCGACCTTTGGTGCTTCGCTAATGAGTCAGGATCCTTTAAGCTCAACAATGATCTTTTGGTAAGGGCTACACACGAAACGTGATGAGTCTCGGAAGTACGTAGATACAAACTTTTCCCCACCCGAAAGCCTGCACCTGAATAAAATTTCAAGTTTAGTCGGCGAAAGGGTAATTTTTTGTGTTTTCCGGGAATATTCTTTAGCAGCTGACTAAAAATAATAAGTTTTTCTGCTCGTTGTGGGAACAACAGCTTTATTTTCGAAACCATCTTCTTTTTATATGATTGTCGTTGTTAGTTTTATGTAAGGATCCGTGGTAGCAACAACTAGCAAGCGTAAAGAAGATATTTTCACCTTTCCTCCGTTTATAAAAAAAAGTAATTGGAGATGTAAGAAATGTGTCATTTTGCACATAAATCGCATAGTGGTCTGCCCAGAACCCTTATTCCAAAATGTCCCTATAACAATACTTTTTTAACTTTTTAGAAACTTTTGTGGCAAGATACAGTCAACAACGATTTTTTAGAAAAAGTTCAAAGAACAAGACGCTAGCATAAATGTAAATTTTTAATCGCAAAATAAAAACCAGAAAGGTCTGGCCAGACCCATGACTCCAACCGAGAGTTAAGTGTGCTCTCACCCAATGTTAAGAATACGTGTCAAGTCTTACCAGATCACTAAATATAAAGCTCTCAAATAATTGCACTTGAAGTTGATGATAAAGTTATAGGTGAATTGCCCTTATATTGGGAACTTGGTGTAAAGCCTACAGTGTTCATATTCCGATAATTTAAGCCTGACTAAAAATTCTAACAATCGATCATCCACAAGCCACACTATATCGCGATAATATATCTATAACATGCTATTGAACCACAACATACCCTATACAGGAACATATTTTTTTCCACTATATCGTTCTATAAACTCTTTCAAAAAGCGGCCAGAAGAGTGCAATCAACCCCCCCAATAAAGCGAATTGTTTGCAAAAGAAACAAAAATACGCTCTGCCTGCTAGTAAAGGAGGCATTGGAAAAGTATATTCTGGGTTTGTCAGAATGGACAATAAGATGAATTCAGCAAACTAGGAATTACAGATACAGTTGTAATGTCCTTAACACTTCCCCCGAGTATAGTTAGACACATAATAGGACTTTAGACGGTTAACCTCGTATGAAACGTGAAATGTGCAAAAGTTATATGAGGTCCATTATTGCTGTGCTATAACCACCAACAGTGAAGAAAATTACATTTCTTGGGAAGATCTTTTGTTTGTTGACTCCACCGTTTTAGCAAGTTCTTCTTTGTACACAGTTAAGTGACAAACAAGGAAATTGCCAAGATATTCTTTTATGAGATCGTGCAAATGTTATTTATGTGACATTAAGGATATGGTATGGTTCGTATATTTCACGCTTTTTATATTGCAATATTACATGCATCTTTATACTCACCATCATCGTAGTCAAATACACGAATCCTTAATCGATTCATATATCCATTTCGATAGATTTTTGAATACAATTTTCCCCTTAAAAGACAGTGAATATTGTACAAGTCATGAACTGTACTTAGGGATATACGATTATGTACGAGTATAATTCAGGAGTTTTATTCCATTTTATTAATTTCATTCACAGCAGGATACATCCTTGTTTCGGGGTGTGAAAATACAATATGTCAAGATAAAAACACTGATATGTAAATGTCCGCCGGACGGTCAAATGTCCTCTTGTTCATTACCTAAATAGGTATTAATTCGTGCTTTGCCATCCTAATAAATTGGCCTAATTAGCTAGTACGTGATGAACTAATGTAATTGAAACCTCCTCATGTGTCTGGGACTTGACTTGATAATGACCAGTTTTATGAATGAATAACGGCCTGATTTAATCTTTTTATTCGACAAAATTAACACGTGGATTAATGGGAAGTGTGAGTTTAGGGAAGATAATGCATTCATCTTAAACTGATATTTTGTATATTGTATAGTACCAGCTTTGGATAGTATAGAATAACACATTTTACAAACATGCTTTGAAACAGATAAGTGAAAATAGATGACAGGCACAGTAGATAAGTTTGTATATTCCTATTTGAGGCTTACAACCCCTCTTCGGCTTCTCTACTATAAGACTACGCGTCTATAAAAAGGTCGAAAGGGAAAAGGTTCCAGAAGTCAATTCCGATAGAGGAGGACATGGAGGGTTTGGTGGATATCCAACACCATGTTGCTCCCACAGATGTGGAGGAGGTGGACAATGCCACTGTCGTCCGATGAAACCATCATTGTTGACGTCACGACTCCGTCATTATTTGGTGATTTGTCTGGTTCGGGCTTAGAAGACTCAAACATTAATTACGACATTGACGCAACTGTAGTCGAGGCGAAAACCCTCCTACGTATTGTTCAATCTCGTCCAAATCAACCTTCATAACTTTAAAGCGGCCTCAGCCGCTCTTCTACTTCGCTTATCCCGGAGTGCGGAGGACACAGTCATGATTCAGGAGCCATGGACTGAAGCTAATTGTGTCAGCGGCATAAGGCCTCGTAATTACGCTGTGTTTTACATCAAGGATCAGGGAAAATCGAGATCTAACATTATGGTCAAGAATACGTGTCACGCCTTCCTCGATAAAGACTGTTGCGGGACTCAATGGCGACTGTTAAAATGAAAAGAACACTCCATCCTTGGCTGCGATGCGAGTGCCCATCATACGGTTTGGGAGAGCTCCGACAAGAATACCCGTGGGGATGCACTCTTCGAGCAACTTTGTAACATGGGCGCGAACCGAACTTTATCACCAAAAACAGACAGAAGGTTCTTGACGTCTCTCTTGTATCAGAAGATCTTATACATTTTGTGAGAAACTGGAGAGTTTCTTCGTAGCACTTGTAACGGACCAATTTTGACACAAGAGTCAATTTTTGAATTTGTGTATTTGTTACAAATGTATTTGATTTCAATTTATTTCGAATCACCTGCATTTCTGAAAAATCGTAAGGGTCCAAAAGCAGACATTTATGTAACAGAATGAATCGCTCTAACTAATTTCAGGGATGTGAAAAACCCCAAATTGGTGAAGCGACTTTTTGCGGGAAAATGTGTAGGAATGGAATGGAAACGGGTGAGAAAAGAACTAGCGTGTAACTTGTTGTACTTACAAATTTCGTAGAAATGATGAGAAAATACCTATATATCTAATATGTGTTATAACATCAAAAATGTGTAGTTAAATTATTTGTTTGGAGGTATTTTCACTCTTTTTCCGCTGTGATCCGTATGGGGTGTCCGGGGTGTGCTTCGCCCTGGTTTAAATTTCTTTAGTTGAACTCAGAGAGGACCTGAATCCATCCGGCATGGTAGCCACACATTTTTTTTCTCTATCTCTTGATGCATTTCCGTAGATTTTTTTTTCTTTGCGATTAGCACGTGAATTCTGTGTGATGCGAGTCGAAGTCGGAGATTTTTTTTTCGTGTGGCCCGCGACCATTTTCTTCCCTCCCGAATAAAGCTGCCCTCAAGCAGGTGCTTCCCATGTGACTTCATGTAATTTTGTTGATTTTTGGAAGGAAACTTCAGTTCTGACTGCAAGTTTAGATAATTTTATCCGCTTTGCAACAATTTTTTTTTTTTTTTTGTAATGCCACTACGAAACCGACTATAATCAAAACGACGCGTTGTATCTCCCAATTTTCAAATGTAAGGAAAGGTATTCCCGAGTATTTCCGCCGAAAGGCCTGGACTCAGCAGTTTTTCCTAATCAATTTTTGATTGTGTATCCGGCCGAATGATCAGTCTAATTTCTACATATACGCTCCGAAGAACCGGAAGGTCAGGGCGGATCAGTTTTTCTCGAGAGGACCGTTTGTGGTTTTCGTCAGCTCATGTCTTCGTCGAATTTTAAGAATTTTCTGGCCCGAAACAATATCAAATGAAGAGCTAAGTCGGCGTACGGGTCAGATGCCAATCGACGAATTGATACGCAGGCGAAAATGGCAGTGGATAGGTCACGCGTTGCGGAAGAGTGATAACTGCATTGCTTGCATACCATGAAATGGAACCCCATTTCTAACCAAGGCCGACCAAGAGGGGGTCCTCGAATCACATGGCGTCGATCTGTGGCAAAGGAGTGTCAGGCACTGGGTAAGTCTTTTGGGGAGTTGCGTCCCATTGCCCAGAACAGAGTACGATGGCGCGCAGGAGTAGTTGACGCGCTATGCCCCGCTAGGGGTTAAGGCAAAGTAGTAAGAACTGATCAGATTTTCGGATAGATTGTTGATTGTGGATCCAGTTGACGAAACAGTCCAGCTTCAACAAATATGATCCGCAAATCCGGAAGGTCAGGACTGATTAGTTTTTCGGAGGGGAATTCTTTCGTCCCACAAATGATCAATGAAACTAGAAAATAATATATTTTATGGTTATTTTTTCTTATTCAATATTTATTATGAGCCTGTGTCGCGCTCGGTGCCCGTGGTCGTTCGGTCACCACTCAACGATACTACATCCAAAGCGCGAAAAAAAAATCTGCCTGTGGGTACTCATAGAACTCCTACGTGAACGTGTGTTTAAATATCAATTTAAACATTTCACTAGAAAGATATCGTACCAATGCTAAAAGATCGTCCCTTTCTATAAAAAAACACGACAACTCATACCCCTCAAAATCCTCCCTACCATCAAGTAAAAATTTCAATTCGTAGGACATCCAATATTTCATTCAATTCGTGACCAAAATCAACAATACATCCTCCTCATCAGTATCTCCACCCCACAAACCGCACAATACGCTTCAGATCTGATAGCATTATCCTTTGTACAACAGTGACCAATGAAGAAGGTGTCTAATGTCTACTGTGCATCATTTTTCTTACAATTCAAGATGATTTCCTTCAATCTGTACGTCCATGAATGTTTCGTGTTCCCTCGGGATCCAATAGGGTGTCCACTGTGAGGACTAATCCTCAAAAGCAATGTCTACCATAGAAGTCAGTCGGACCAGCTACGATGGTGGCCCCTGAAATGGGAAAATGGAATTGACACAAAGACGCAACGTGAAGAATGGACCTTGCATGTAAATATGGAGAATATCCAGGAAAAATATTTTGATTTATTTCATTTCATTTTTTTATTTCTTCGGTTAAAGCATTGGTCCTGAAATTTTTGTTCTTTTTATGATTTATTGAATTTCAATGACTGGACAAATTTCCTTCTCGATACGTTCATCGTGTGATGTTGTGTGAATTTGTTTCGTGAAACGTGCAAGGGCGCAAAAAGGAGCAAACGTGAAATTGGTTTTATTTGTCAACGAAGGATTTCACAGAATTAGTTGGTCGCACAGAAAACAGATGAGAGGTATCATGAGGATACACAGATTTCATTAAAACTATTTCAATTTCTCGGATTGAAACAAATGCGACAAACTTTCTCACTCTCTCACTCTACTCATAACATAGACCAGTTTCGTCTCGAACCATACAGGGATAACGCAAAACACTCCAGAATCATAATCTGTGTAGGTCAACTTAATTGGATATCTGTGTAAATTCTGTCTCGTCCCAAAAACTTGTTAATTTACTTCCGAGAAGAGTATCACTCTCTTGCAGGATTGTAAAAAGGACGACCTCTTCATGCAATTACGCCGTGCCCAAAGAATGATGAATTTGCCTAGCACGATGCCAGGACATAATCGGGGAGTGTAGGTGACTCCCGAAAGTTAAAGTTCCCAGGACATGTGTGAAGTGTATGTTGGAGCGAAGGACCACTTCTTCTCTTGGTCTCAGTTACACATATTTATAATTAATTAGCCATATACGAGGAGAATCCATTTAGGACTCAAGGGGCCACCTTTTGGCCTTTTAATGTGTCCGTGTATTATAAGGCGAATATTTAGTCATATACCGAAGAACATAACGATGCATATAAATTTGATTATTATTAAGTAAGACACATTATCCATATATACATGTACAGAGACTGGGAGTGTGTGTTGTTGGAAAGGAACGTGCCATGTGTCGCACTTCTAACCCTTTAATGTGAACATGTACCCATTTCAAACAGGTCTTTCTTGTCATTAAAGACTTGTCCCTTTTTTGAATGTCCTGAACGACGCGATGAGTTGGTTAAAGCAGTATAAAACCATGCATGGTAGTAAACGATATCGTTAATTTTAATATTTGAGCGAGCCAGTACGTGATCATTGCAGAGATTTAACTTATGTTTCACTATCTACGTACTTTACAGTACGTTAATGGAATAGAAAATGTTGAGTAATCTAATAATTTCCATAGTAGATACTTTCGTCATGAATTTTAACAACATAACCATGCCATATTTGAGTACTAGGTATTTACTACTACTCAATTGCCCTAGCCCCTTGTGAGGCATAGCGCGTCAACTGTTCCAAGTGGCCCAGTTGACGTTTCGTTGGCATAAACTGATTTCGGAGAATGCAGTTGCTAGCATGCACCTCCTGCACATCCATGGCCACGGACGTCGTCGTGGACGGGATTTGAACCCGAAACGCCGGTAGTCAAACATGAGTCTGACGCTTCAACACACTGCACTACCGGTCGCCCCAAAAAAAAATCTGTTAATTGAAAATGATTCTACTTTGATTTGATACCATGCCTGAATGTTGTAGATACTACGAAACCACTTGGTGCTCCAATCTACGACAATAATACGGAATAAAAGAATGCACATCAATGGAACTGAAAATATGGGCTCAATAAGACCCTTAGACGGGTCCAGAAGAATTCCAACAAATTTTGGAATCTTGAAAATATTCCTTATTTCTTCCACTCGGGAAACCGTTTACGCCGACGGGAATGGTCAGAGTCGTATGCAGGAGGGGAGAGAGGCGTAAATTTCAGTAGAAACTTTCGCTCGATCGTAAAGCAGTATGCCAATTCTGGTTTTGCAGATAAAGTTAGGACTATGTGGTGATGATGCCGCCAACGCAGTTGACCCTGACGGTTGTTGGTTTTGGTTTGCTTCAAAAGCCTAAGCTTCATTCATGTTTTCAGTACAACATGTGCCATAAATACGTCACGGCAGGGCCGTCGAGAGGGGGGGGGGGGGGGGCGCGGAAGGGGCGTAACGCCCCGGGCCCATGTTTTTCTCGGGGGCCCGAAAATTTGAAAAATGAAAAAAAAAAAACGTATCTACGCACCCCCTCTGACGCACTGAGCTACCGGTCGCCATATATGCAAAAAAAATAGAAAAACATAGGCTTTGACCTTTTTAGGGTTTTGTAGTAAAACAAAACCCTTATGAAATCGGTCATGCGTCCGTCTGTCTGTCTGTCTGTCTGTCTGTCCATGAAATATCTCACGAACCGCTGAAGCTTCACGCATGAAATTTAGTGAAAATATGTAGAAGTACTATAATTCTCCGGAGAAAGTGATACGTCGTAATAGGTCATTTTTAAGGGGGGGGGGTCCCCATAGAGGGGAAATGAAGGTCGAAATTTTTTTTTCGTCTGGTATAGGCAAGTGGGGCATCGTAAGAAAGGTACCGTCGAGTACATTCCATTTCTGGAATTTTTTTCAAATTTGAAGAAACGGGAAAACAGGGAGAGGGGAAAATATGTCATCCGAGTTTGTCCACCCCCCTTGCATTTCGAAACCGTTACACTTAGAAATATGAAAATTTACAGAAAAGCGGCATTTCACTAACATAGAAAACTAAAAATATTAGAATTTGGAAATCTCATCGAAAAAGGTTAATAATAGTACATTTCTATTGTTTCAGTTAGCACACCCCTGCACCCCTTAGACACACCTGGGGTCAAAAATATTGATGGCCAATGATAATCAACACCATAGGCAATAATGTCTCTAAGTTTCATTACAATCATGTTATATTTAATAATAGTACATTCACTTAAAGTTAGGCATTTTTACACTATTCATACAAAAAATACTCCTACCGGCTTCGAAGGTGCGAGTACTACTTGCAAGTTGTTTTTCGTAGTGCGGACTGCATTTATTGTTACATATTAGGGTTAATTACATTCATGAAAGGGTAAAGATTGGTAGGGGGCGATGTGTTGTAGTTAGCCAACTATAACGGGCAGGGGAGGGGGTGGGGCGAAATTAAGGTCAAATTTTGTTTATCGACTGGTATAGGCAAGTCGGGTGTTGTGAGAGAGGTAATGTTGAGTACATTTCATTTTTGGCATTTACTTTAAATTTGAAGAAAGCGGAAAAAATGAGGAAGGAGAAAATATTAGATCGTAATTTGTCCCCCCTTGCATTTCGAGACCGTTACACTTTGAAAAATGAAAACTTTCAGGAAGGTGGGTTCCGAATAGTATATAAAACGGGAAATAATGGAATTTGTATATCTCCTCAAAATAGGTTAATAATAGCTTATTTCCATAGTTACAGTTAGCGCACCCCTGCATCTCTTAAACACGACCGATATCAAAAGTACTGATGTCCAAGGATAACCAACACCATAGACAATAATATGTTCTAAGTTTCATTACAATCACGTAATATGAATGGGCATTTAAGATACTACAGGATGGGTCAGACATTTTTATTATCATTTTTTTTATCCATTTAAGTGTTACCAAGAAGAGCAAGGAACCGATACTTACATACCAAAATAAGTGCTTGCTACAAAACCCTCGGATTGCGGGCGTAGCCCTCTATATTCCGGTTTCATTTTTTGGTTCATTGAGCTACCGGTCGCCATATGGGGGCCCCAACAAAAGCTGAGTACCGGGCCCGGATTTTCTCTCTTTTCTCTCGACGGCCCTGCGTCACGGTCACACCCGCTGCACCGTCGTGAGTGCATACAGCAGTAAATGCTCAATGAACATTCAATGAAATCGTAATTTCGAAGGAAGCACGAACGAGATCATGTTTGTGTTCGACAGTCTGTGGCCTGGCTCAGAGAATATGGCTCGAGTCTAAAACCCGTTCCGCATCATCCTTGCCAAAGCCATAGTAGCATTTGTCGCTTTCCCACATGAACGCTTGAGATGCTCTCCAAATATCAATATCGTGTCGATCAACACCCCCAAAGTCGGACTTTGACGTAATAATGCTGTGCCAGCCTCTGACATTGAGAGAGTTCCTCTTTCCGCAAATGAGGACAACTTCGGTTTTCTGCTCAGCAAGCTTCAGTCTAACCTTCCCCAGTTGTACATAATTGCCTCACAACTTTTCTGTTTTATCAACGCGGAACATCACAGGTATCTAAGATGAATATTTAATAACCACCTAGCCACGCCTGACATTTGATGGACCACGGTTGGTAGTGGGGGTACGACCGCAGCGTAAAGCTCCATTTCCTATGCGGCGAAATGACTATACGTCTGTTTCAGTGTAGAAGCTACATTTGTTTTTATTTTTTTTTTAATCTAAATATGAAACGATTTGAATATTTTTCCAAAGTTAATCTTTATGGGCAAAGGACACAACTTATCGCCATCACCTTCATTGAGCCTCGATACTTCAACGAGAGACAACAAATCCATATTGACGTATATGGTTAAGACTTTTAGACGCGTTAGACCAGCCAGCCGGTAAAGTACGTATTAGACCTCGCATCAGTCAGCCCAATCATTAGGTCACATATTATCACCATCATCATTGTGGCGCTACAGCCTGACGCCAGGCTTTGATCGTCTGGATCATTGTCCTTCAATTATGTCCGCCAGGTTGCCGCGTCCAATTTTGGAAGCCCATTAGTTGTTCGGCGTTAGCATCTGCTGAATTTTCACATTGAGCTCACGGTTCTCCTCACTGCATTTCTCCGTTGATGCATCCTTTCAATATTCGTTTAGGTCATTATTGGTTGTTGTCTATTAGTTGCACATACCATGGCCATTGAAATCGTTGTAATTTAAAGATTCGTGAAACTTCCAGCTCATCTACAGTTCGTACAGCTCATGGTTGTACCGGATGCACAATCTATTTCGGTTAAAAACTGCTCTGAAAATTCGCCGAAGGACTTTTCGTTCAAATGTGTTCAACATGTTATCGGGGGCTTGAGTTAAGGTCCAGGTTTTGCAGCCACAGGTCGAATTATGGTTTTGTATATCCAGAGCTTCGTATTTCTGTGCATATGCTTCGATAAACTATATTCGAGCAGCTTTATACGTGGTCTAATACGGCTGGATTTTATATGACAGTTCTATGCAAAGGCTGGTACTAACCTCTTCGTGCGAAAATGTTACACTTATCTCTCCCACGAAAAAGTGACAGTGTAAATTTGCTCACAGCACATATCCGCGGCGCTCTGCACTACACTTGAATTTTCCCTTCTCACTCAAAACAGAGCGAGCCCCACTATAATGACCGGTTTCCGCACGAAATAAGATGAAAAGTAATTGTTTTCGCGTGCAAATTGCCTACAACAGTGTGGAGACTTTTGTCTGTGTATGAGATTTTCGTGCGAAGAACTGAATACTGAGAAGACCGAGCATTTTCGTGAGAACCGGACTTTTGACAGTTTTTGAATGAGATTTCGCACGAAAAACGGAGGTTCGTACCTTCCTTTAGGGTGTACAAGTTCATTGGATTTTAGTTTGTGAGTTTTAGGATATTTTGGATTGCATTTAGTAAGCTGCCATTACATAGTTAAGTATTTCACAACATTTTTAGTCAAATGTTAGACTAATATTTGAATGGAATGAACAATAATACAGATGTAAAAACCTCCACCTCCTAAAAAACAGAGTGGTTTATAGGACCATATTTAAAACAAAAATAATAATCTGAAGTATCTCCTACAGATAATTACAATAACTTCATCTGCTAATCTTGCAAGAGCGATTTCCGATTGAATTCCATAGAGACAAAGGTATCATTAATTTTTATTTTCCGATGAATGACTCTTCTATTTCCCTTGTGATTTACGGAAATATACTTCGATTTCCTTAGGACGTCCATGTCATTCTTACTAATATTACTTGACTCTCGACAAATGGAAAAGAGTTTCCAGTCACTATATTTACAAAATTAGATTATAGTCCCATAATTAAATGGAAATGGAAATCGGGGTGATTCGCAGGCTAGGCCTTTAGCAGGACGATATGTTGTTTGTAAGTTTATTGTCGGATTACTCCAAAGTTGAGATTGATTGGAGACCAGTAGCAAAAAACTTTTTTTGTCCTGAATTTTTTCCTTCAATATCTTTAAATTACACTTGAAGAAAATCTCGCCTCCAATTACAATCTTCGTTATATTCCACGTACTCACCATCAGATTGTACTCGAGGGAGCAATTGTAAATGCCAATAACGAGATTTTTTTCTCTCCTATGGCTTTTCATTTTCATTGCAAGGAGGAAATCAAATCTGATACACATAGTTGAACTGTGCGCTCTTTCTGCCGTGACTTTCGACCCGAACCGCGACATCAGGAAATTGAACCTTAAAGGAATCTGGTTACACTTTAATAAGGTTCATAAATCAAATTATTAGGAAAAATTAGTGCCGATGTGAGAGGTAAGGGCGAAAAGGTTGGTGATGCTTCAAGATCATCTGACATCGCAGTAGTTGTGCGTTATCTGTTGGTTTAGTAAGGTTTCGTGAAGTTAAATTAAATTGAATTATATTAATTTCAAATATTAAAAAACCTGAATTTTTATCTGATTTCTAAAATATTTTTCTTACACTCGTATTTTTGAGACAATCAATTCGGTAGTTCGTATTTAAATTGCATTCTGTAAATTCAACTTGTACTATACATCTTTCGATTTTGTGACTCTCATGTCATGCAGTCTCTGAATAAGCAAATTTCAACTGTAATTGATGGAAATGGTAAAATCTCGTTACATCTTCCCAAAGTCTAATTGACGTTCAACGCAAACTTCATTATTCGCTTGGTTAGCTGACAGCGAACAAGCAAGCATAAAAGGATGTTCGACTGGAATGCAAGGATACGTAGAAGACGAAACAGCTTCTCATACTATCGCTTCGCCAAAGTTAGATATGTTTTGGAGGAAATGCTGGAAGAGATATACTTGATAGTAGATTTTCACCAATTTATATGAATATGATTTAATTTGTGTGCATGTAGTCGTATTTATACAGAAACAGTAAATTATGAAATTTAATTTGAGCCTTTCGGATTTAAATAGAATAATTAATATCGTTAGTTCGGTATGGAAATGTTGACTATAATTCTTCATTGAAGAATATGGAAAATGATCTACTAACTACGGGTATTATTGAGTATATTATCTACAGTTGTTTTCAAAGTTCCTAGAGTTTTTGTAAACATCGCAAGCTCCCATTGATCGAATAAAATTATTGGGACAACAGTCCAATTAGGGCCAAGGTCTTAAGAGAAGTAGGAATCATCTGATTTACTAGATACTGACATTTATCCCAAAGGATACTGATCGTAGTCCGGATGGCGCAACGGTTAGCACGTTCGCCTTCAACGCACTGGGCCCCGGTTCGATTCCGGGGATTTACGTTTCGGACTATGAGCCCACTCAGCTGTTAAATGAGTACCCATTATGGGGTAAATAACTCGGTTGAGCGTGTTGCTGATCACATACCTCTGCACAAAAAACCGTCACGATCTAGAAAATGAGATGATGCTAACTCATCTCGAGGCCGTGGTTCAAATTGGACTGTTACGCCAGTTATTTATTTATTTTATACTCATTTAAGAGCTGAGCGTCCCCCCCCCGTAATCCCCCCTTATCGAAAAGACTATTGGTTTCAGTAGGAATTGAACAGAAGGCGAACATGCTAACCGGTGCGCCATATACTACAACTAACTGTGAGAGCTCGCTTCGTTCGCGTTTCAGGTAGAGTCTTTGGATCTCTGTCTTTACAGCATTAAGTGGTGCGTGGATTACTATCGCATAGGACTCGTGAAGAGCGGAACCCTGTCTCACCATTTTGTTCGCTTTCTCGATCCCCGTTATATCCCTGTATCCCGGAACCCATAAAAGGGAGATATTGTAGAGCTCGGTCAATCCGGCCAGCTCCATGCGGCATTGTGTTATTAATTTGTATGAGATAGAAATTGACGACTGAGCCTTGATAGTGGCTTGGCTGTGGGTGAACATGGGGTCGTTTTTGTGATAACAAAAGTGCGCTTTAATTATCCACACGCCTCCCTCATCGCCAGAATCTCAGCTTCAAACAGACATACGTGATCTGGGAGCCGAAAGGAAATTGACAGTCCGAGATCTTCGCGCCGACCCCACTTGCCATTTTTGCGCCATCAGTGAAAATTTTTCATTTGTACTTCCTGATTACAGCTCTTCTATCTCATACCGCCCTTGTTGGGAAGCCTTTTGAAGTCGTCTACGGTGACGATGCAACAGACTAATTCGTCACCGTAGACGAAGCAGGACCCGTATTTCTCCGGGCAGGGACTCCAGGATGCTGACGTGGCCATGCGGTCTGGGAGTCCAGCTCATGCACTTGCTAAGTCTAACCGCGCTTCATGCAGCATTTAATTATATCTGTAAATCTAGTGGGAGTAGATGTAAGATGGTTTTCAATACGTCTGCAGGACATGATCGCATAGCACCTGTGACTCCGATGCTCAAGGTTCTTTGAACTTTGTTCAGCTGATTAAGGTTGTATTTCTTACGAAAAGGGCCATTATACCAGCGCTCCGTAGGCGATAATAGGTAGAATAACCGCGGTGTGCAGCCATAGCACCAGCCCAAGCTGAAGTCCGCAGCTTTTGCCGCAGGTTATCCTGCAGGCGTATAGGATTATTTAGGGTTTTCTGGTGCGATATTCGATGTTCAGCTTCTAACTAAGTTTAGAGTTAAAGATGACTCCAAGGTATTTGACGTTGCGAGCTAGCTTCATGCCCCTTTAGTTGTGGGATTCGAAACTCCAGAATTTTAGATTTTGCGGTAAATAGTAACAGCTCGGTTTTACTCGAATCACAATAAGTCGGCATTCTTGCAGCCCAGTGTTGACCATGTCCAGGGCTCCAATAATGATGTCGCTCATCATCTGGTGGCCCCACCTTGGGATGTTCCTCTGGGTACACATTTGGTCACCTGGCTCTTCCTTTACTCTGCTATGATCACACTCCTCCTCGGCATCGCTATTATCTAGTAGCTAAATGGGGTTCCTCCCCCACTTTTCTCCGAGTCGCTTGTATGACCTGAGTTTGAACGTTGTTAAAATCGCCTTCTATATCTTTAAAAGTTGCTAGGGTAAATTGCTTGTAATGTAAGTCATTGCTCAATAGTGCGTAAAATCTCTTGGAGTGAAGACCCGTTTCCGTACACTTACCTTTAAGATACGGATACTGGCATTTAGGAAGTGGTGCTTTCATCAGAAGCTGTTTTATGTGACTATCCAGGATTCGTCCTAATGTTTTCATTACGAATGGGGTGAGGCTGATAGGTCTAAAGTCCTTCGCGGACACCATCTTCCTGCCTTCGGAATAAAAGTAACACGCACATACCTCCAGGACTTGGGGACGAGGATCAGTGCTATACAGTTGTTGAAAATGGCCACAAGCCACAGGGTGACTACTTCATGCAGTTGCTGAAGCAATACGGGGATTACACCGTCAAGCCGTGGGGACTCTTATGGCGAGTAGCTGTGAATTGCCAACATTTTTTTTTCGTGATTAACGATGCAATTTTTTCCCAAGAAGAGCGTTGCTCACCTGGCCCTTCTGTGTTCCTGCAGCTGTCTTTGTTACCCGAGAAAAGTGTATTTATAAGAAGTTCAAGGGTTTCAGCTGAAGATTCAGTCCTGGCACCGTCAGGTCTTTTGATGAACGACGGGCAGCTGCGGCCTTTGGGTAAAATAATACCAACAACGAATCATTTAAAAATCTTATGGTCTTGCTGAGGCCCCCGTTTTTCTTGTATATTCTTAGGCTGTATTTTTACGGTCGCCAGAACTTGTATAGCATATATTAAAAATCTGCCTTGTCCTTCCTCGGAAATTATTCAGGTTTTAATTTCACCACGGATTAACGGCTTTTTTGCTATATTTTATCTTATATGAAACTTTGAAAACCATGTACAAAGCCTTTTCAAAAGTTTCAACTCTGTACCTCCAATCCAGTATTTGCTCTCTTGAAATTTCTGTACGCTATCGCTTCATTCACTTTGAGAGCTACTGTTAACTAAATTAAGCTAATGATATTTCAGATTGGAGACTTTCCAAACTTCTACTCTGAGAGTATCATTCTTGTTAGTTGTCAGCGTAATATTGAGGACTTCCTCCCACACTTGAAAGTCATCTATACTCGAAAAGCAGAATGTCTGCGTACTTCCTCTGTTACACACTGTAAGGTTGTTATTAGGCTGCAAAACTGGGATAACCTGCCAGGTGGTAGAGCTAATAATGCCCTTCAAATACAAAAGCATTACCCGGATGAATAGAGCCGAACTTACTTATCGGGCCATCACTGTGTGAAATATCACCTAAATAAAATGAGCCTATCTAGCGAGACTGGCTATAGTTTTTATCGTCGAAGCCCTTGATTGTCAGGTCCATAGCTCCTGAACGATCCAATGTGAATGTCATTGTCCCAAGGAAAACTAGCAGATTATCCGAGGTCAACTTGGCCAAGTTTAAGTTAATCTGTGCCACCGACATCATCCGACAAGTGTGCATCTATCTCAGTCACCGTACTGTTTCCTGGGTGTGCCTTTTTTGTTCCCGATATTCATCCCCTTAGCATGACTTTGCACCCTGCACCGGATTAGCTGCTTCCGACTGGGAGCGAAACATCTTGATTTTGGCATTACTGATGTCTGCATCCGGACACTTTGAGCGACGCCTGGTTTTCTTCGCTGATGAGAAGGAGGAAGGTAAGGTTATTGGAATTGGCTTCTCTTCCTGAAGGATCCCCCAGTTATGCATGGGGATGGTTGGATTTTTCAGGCGCAGACACTGTAGTAGCTGCGCATTGTCAATGCTCACCTTGGATAACCAGAACAGTGCCCTCGGCTTTGAGCTTCAGCCGTAAGCCCTCCACCGCGTCACCGCTCTTGCTGATTCAGCCCCGCAGAAAGACCAGAGATTTCTTGTCCTCGCACCTGACCACCTGGAAACCTCGAGTGATGAAGCTGCTGTAGAAGCGAAGCTGATGATGATAAAGCTTCGCCTGCTATTATGTAGGTACTCCAGTAACATGCTTGGTAGGAGGGGCCTCCACCTAACTCTAGTGGCCCAGCGTGAGCTTGCCGTCCTGGGCGAACTCGTCCCCGTCCTGACACGCTTTGATGCCCCTTGCAATTTCTGTTGAGATTTCAGCTGCCCCTTTCAGGTGCCGTTTGTATTCATCGACGATTTCCCGTTATCTGGGCATCTCCGTCACGTCCTGCTACTGCATCGTACGCGCTTCTTCGTGTTTCACGATCTTGCTTAGAACAAATGACGGCCTTTGGTAGAGAATTTTTATTTAAACGCTTTCAGACTTATGTCTGCTGAATTCGCCAATGATGCTCATGGAGCAGGTCGTAGGTGGTCAGGTATCTTTCATCAATGGCGAATATTTCAGTAATGGTACATAAGTGAAATAATAGGAGAGCATGTGCATGTCTAAAAATATTTTCGCATAATTTTGTTCCCCCGCAATTCCTCCGCGAAAAAAGTGGCCTAGCAGGGCTGCTCCTACCAACTTTCTTGGTGTTCGCTCATTGCCAACATACATGTTCAAAGCTTATCGAATTTAGAGAACTGCGGTTCAACGTATATTTCAATCAGGTCATTGCTGTACCATTATCGCTATTGATCGCTTTTGGTCGTTTGAAGTAAAGTTCGAAAGATTCACGAAATTTGAAACTTATCATATGCCGAATTTCTCGATTGTTTTTTTTTCACAACGCTGATCATTATTATAGTGGAGGAACGTGGAATTGCAATTATATCATTGGGTGCGTTTCAGTCAATATCCGATGCTTATCCATTTGCCCTTCTCCGATTCGTGATTTGTCTGCTGAACGACATGGTTCCCATGCCGCCATGAATGTATTTCACACAAATACACGCCAATTAATAAGGAATATTTACACTTTTAAACCCAATTTTCAAACAAATTTAGCGAGGACAAATTTCTCATCACTATACGCACTGTTAGTGAACAAAGAGTTGTTTACGTATGGAGTGACACAACTTGTCAAGAGTGAACTTTCGAAACCAGTAGGAATTATTTAAGGGGAAATCGGATCGGAAAAAGTTCGTGAAACTTTTCCCCTTCTCAGAGATTTAGGTATTGGTTTCTGAAACGTAAGCGTTCTCGCAAAGTATCTATGCGACAGTGTCGACACTGCGTTGACACGGTCCAAAACGGAAACGCACCCAAAAGTCGAACATGGGGTACAATAATCATATAAAATGTTCTTATTCAAGCCTTCGCACATTGATAAAATTCTAAGCATGCCGCCTTAAAATTCACCCTGGACCTCTCGTGAAAAAAGTAGCCATTTACAAATTCAATACTATCCTCATAATATCATAAATCATTTTCACACATTCCCAAAAACTTACTTGACAGCTAAGAAAAATTGTGGAAAACCCGAAATAAAGTTCAATTGGGGTTTTTTCCCTTGCCTCTAGGGAGTCTACCGTTAAATTAAACTGCTCCCTTGGATAAAAAGAAAAGAAACGAGCAAAGTAACCATCCTTCTTTTTTAATTTATAACTGCTTGCAAGGTATTCGGACTTCTCGTTCGGATACGCTCACTGCTACCTCCGTTTGCTGCCCACTCCACTTAAGTCCTCATTTTGTATATCCGGAAAAAAATCAAGAGCAGAGTACAATTGGCCAATAAAATTCATTCAAAATGACTCCTGATGTTTGTGCACATCCGACTCATGATTTGACATCTTGCATCTAAAAATTCAGGTCACATTCTTTTGCAGGGAAGAGCTTTCTTTCAGTTTTCCTTGTATTCTTCATCATAGAGCGCTTATTCATCCATTACGCTAGCAACATATTCTGGGAAGAAATGTTGATGTCCGCTCTTCGTGGCATGGCTGTGAATTATAATGGCGGGAAGCAGGATGGCAACGTAGTCAGGTCACAGGAGAAATCAAGCAAATTGAATGCAGTCACTCGCTTGCTGATGGAATTGTTTGGATATACGAGAATGTTTTCGAAAGCCTGATGCAGTCTGATAAGTTTCTGATGTGGATTGATTCAGGATATATAGATGTTTCAGCATAAGCTTGGCGGGAACTTATAATATTTGCTCATACGAGAAAATTGCATTCAATTCCTTTAGGAATCTCGACATCAATCTATGAACAAGATCCAATCTCATTTAACGCAACAATGAGAAAAATGTAAATTAAAATAATAAAAATCACGAGCTACGATGTAGGTGTATGTACAACTACCACTAGCAGAAATAGAGAGTTTACGACAATTCAAAGCTTGAATGGTAGCGACATATTCGTGAACGTTACAATAGACAAGATTTGATTAGGTTACAAGACGTAAAATTACCATATAGATACCAAAAATGTTCTTCTTAATCGACACCTCCCCATGGGTGCCATAAAAGTCCTTGAGCCTCATTGTTACACTAACATGTTCCCCGGCACATACAAACATTTATCCTGTCGTTCTCATCCCCTCATGGTTTCCAGTGCCATCTTCATCTCAGCTATCATTGTCATCCTGCCGCCGCAAAAGAGCCTGTTTCTTTGACTCCTCTTGAATATTGACTCCATTTAATCCAATACCATCACAATATTCACGTAATGTTGAAAATATTTAAATAAAGTTAATCGCATCCCATATGCAGTGTTTACGGCGAAATTTCTAAAGATTCTGACAAGGCTGAAGATAGTGAGGAACATTGAGGGAAGTGAGTGAATTGCGAAGGATATTTTCTTTTGACACAATCTTCGGGTAATTTCGTGGTGGGATGAGAGTTTAGACAACTTTTCGCAATATAGGTTTCTTATCAGCAAACTTTATTTTTTTTTAATGGCAAGATATTGCAACAGATATTTCCCGGAAAAGTTTGAAGAACTTAATTTTTAACGAAAAATGACTTCTGATAACACGAAATAGCCGCTATGATATGCGCCTGTTTACTGATAAGAGAGTGTTTCTTTTTAATTCCCACGAAGGTTTTGTAGAAGTCGTTATCTGTCGTATATATTAGGCGCTTTCATTTGCAATAATCCGGATCAAGTGTGGTTTACACGAATTCATTGCGCAAAAGAAAAACCATGTAGCTGATCTACAGTGAGTCACAGTCAAAATGAGGTGGTTCATTTATGTTAGAGAAAGAATTACTCAAAAAATAGCCCAAAAATCATTGATTCATCAGACCAAAAATTTGATCGCCCAGTAAACCTATCCAAACGTTTATTCTAAATTTGTTTTGCGATCGAGACGGTCAAATTTTCTTGGGATTCGTGTGAGCCCAGATATGGTTATTGCGGGTGTTGAATACTCCCCTCCGCGTGAACGTTGCCTCATCAACTCATAAAATTCTGCCTGAGAAATTACGATCTGCTCAGATTTGTTCAAGAAACCAGTGACAGAGAGTGATTCTTCTCTGAAAATCTGTAGGCAGCAACTCTTGAAGATGCGTCAGATAGTACGGATACCAGTTATCAGATTGAAGGGTTCGTTGAACCATCATTTAGGGGGGAGGGGGGGGGGGGGGCTATCCAGCTGAAGTGCGGCTTTTCGTGCACATAATCTGGGCTCATCCGTGAATATATTAGGAATCACTTCCTCTCTTCTAATTCCTATACGACAAATGCCTCCTCTAGAATTATGGCGTTCGACCTGTCTCTCTGATGATGATGATGGTTAAATCACAGATTCAGTGATTGGGGAAGTGGCAAATTTTTATTTTGTGTGGTAGGTCACGGTCTTTGACGACAATCACAAAAACGCTTATAATATTGTTAACGGTTAAAGATATACAAATTTAATTGGTACCATTATTCCTCAAACAATCACCCACCTAATGCGGGATACCCTGTACAAAAAGCAAGAGCTAAACTTATCAAATGCAACTATAATATAAGAAACTAATTGAGTTCAAATGGTCGGTTGCCTGGTTAGAGTGGCTGCTTACTACCCTGTAGAAAACACAAGTAGCGCTAAGTGTGCGCCATATTGATACCACTCGCCTCATAAGAAAAATAAGCCGTTGTTATCAGAGCCGTTCACTCCGTCCTCATTTCTATCCTGTAGAGTTGAGGCAACGTATGAACTACTCCATTCCCTACAAGCCGGGCATTTGCACAAGAAATAGATTAGAGTCTCCTTCTCTTCCTCATTCCCGCAGCCCCGCTAGTATATAATGTAAAGTATTTCCTAATCTGGCCAAGCTGCGTCGTAGCTGCTGTGACTCTTGCGACATCCGAAGGGGCTCCCTTCAGAACGGCATTTATTTTACGTGCATTGTATATGATGGCAATATTTTTTTTTCTTTCGCTAACCCGTGTCATAAAATATATGTCAATCTCGCTTTACGGCACTAAAATGCGAGTGGAATTGATCGGCCCTCTCGTTTCCTGCTATATTCCTATATCCTGGAACCCATAGAAGGGAAACACCGAAGAGTACGAGCGCTGCAGCTAGCTCGACTATTTTGACGTAGTTGTCATTGATTCTAGAGCCTTAGTCGCGGCCTAGCTGTCTGTGAAGATGCCGATACTCAACTGGCGTAACCCCTGCTGGGACATAGCGCGTCAGCTGTTCCATATGGCCCAGTTGACGTTTCGTTGACATAAACTACACTTGCGAGCAAAAATACTGCATCAAACCGAAAGCACGTGTATTTGTGCACAGTTAAAAATCTCGGTATTTTTTTTAAACCTGGTCTTGGACTACCACCATTTTTAATAATTTTAATTCTATAATCTAAACCCTTCCAAAGTTTACTTCTATTTTAAACCAAATTCGTAATAAATTCTAATACAATTCAAAGTTTACTTCCATTTTAAAACAATTTGTAATAAATTCTAATACAATTCAAACCTTTTTGTGTTCTTTTTGTTCTCGCATTATTTTCTAATCTAAGTTTAATTAAAAGGTAAACCCCAAAAAGTATATTTTTTGAGTCTCAAGTCTCACTATAACTACTCGCAGTCAGCTCAAAATATTATGCTGCGTGGCCGAGTGGTCTAGGTCGCAACTCTACAACACGGAGTTCACGGGTTCGATGCTGCGTCATGGCGAAAAAAGTTAAAGATTAGCTGGCTAGCCTGCGATGGGCTTAATAAAGGATTTGGAAGTTTAGAAAATTGAAAAAAAAAATAATGGAGAAAAAACTTAGAGGAGTTAAAAAAACGCAGTAAAATTAATATTTTTTCATAGATTATAATATCTGTAGATTAAATTTTAAACCAACAATTTGATTAAAAAAATAATGCCAGAAAAGTTTAATATTTAAACCAGTGAAGTTTACGGAAGCAATTGTAATACTTTCATTTTATTAAAATCTAATACAATTTTGGTGTCGTCATATATGTAACCCGAATTAGCATTGATAATAGACCAGGATTTTTAACTGTGTGTGTATATTTTTAAAAGTACGTTATGTATCCCTGCAAATCGTATGTCATTTGAAAGTATGAGATCTAAGCTTTACAATGATACCTTTTTTATCACCATTTAATGAGTGTTTTATGAATGAACGTTACCTGAAACTAAAAAGTCGGGAAATTGAACATTTATGAATGGATTACAAGACAAACTAACCCTATAAATGCATCCGCAAAGGGTTTTCAATGGTCAGTTGAATCTGGAAGGTCGATTGAATAATTTTAAAGCAATAAAAGTCACAATTTTGTCATTCATGAGTACCACGCCTCAGCAGGCGGCTCAAGTTGTCGCCCTATTTTCGGAAGGGCTTACTCAGAGAACAGTCGCACGTCAGCTAGGAATGAGTCAGTCTACTGTGTCAAGAGTGTTTCGGGGGGAAGGTAGCTACAATCAGAGACCCCGACCTGGCCGCTCTAGGTGCACTTCCGATAGAGACGATCGTTTTATTGTGACAAGTATGCGGCACCTCACGGGAGTTGTCAGCATGCACCTCCTGTTCCCCCATTTAACCTCTACTTGCAACAAATTGGCAAATGCTAGTGGCTTATTATTACGCCCCGCACCACAGGGGGAAAGAGCCGTTCTGAAATATCTGATGACGATCCTCCTAGTGGTTCCTTTGCTATGCTTCAGCATCCTACACGCCTCCCTTATTACCAGCACTTCAGCTTGAAATACACTTGCATTATCTGGCAGGCGAAAGAACATTGATACTCTCAAATCCCTTTTTAGAGCCATTAGTGAATATTTTACAGTCGCACCTCCCGGTCACTTCCCCCTCACTCTATTTCGCTCTCGTTGGAATCCCGGTTGCGAGGTGCTCGTCAAAGTCTACTTCAGTGAGGATATAATCTGTTGGCAATATGTCTCTCACTCGGGTAGGTAAAGACTCCAATATGCAGGGCAATCTAGGCTTTCATTGTACAATGCTCAATGTTCATCTTCCAACTGAGTTTGGAGTTGAGAATGACTCTGAGGCCCAAACCAGTTTGAACGCAGAATGCAGCAGCAGCAACAACAAAAGGAAGATCTGCTTTCGCCGCTGTCGCTGCCGCTGCGTCTAATCTAGGTGGCTTATCTGAAACGATGCCTTCTAACTTGACATTTGGTCGCCGCTGCCGCTGCTTTTCTGCTGCTTTCTGCGTTCAATCTGGTTAGGGCCTTAGACACTTAACGTTAGGTGATAGTTTTAAAGAATAGAATGGTGCCGGCTGCGATACAAAAGTTCAGTACCGCAGCTTTGCCGCGATACACAAAAGTGTATCGCTGCAATACCCCAGCTTCGTCGCATTATACTGCGTATGTAGTGAGAGCTCGCATATACCGCCATGTAAATTTTTACCGCTGTACCGTACCGCTACCGCGTACCGCGCTGGTTTGTGGAGAGCTTAACTCCTTTGCAAATTGACCATAAGTAGAAATAAGTTTGAAAACAAAACATGTACACAGCCAATTGGCTAAGGGTGCACTTTAATTTTAATGCGTCGCCTTGTCGCAAATTTGTTGTTTTAGTATTTATCATTAGGCATTAAGTCTAGCTAGGGTGTCCGCGTTGGCAATGTTGTTCGATTGATATGTGATAGAAATTACGAATAAATAATTCTTAAATACTCAAATGTGAAAATTATTCAAAATTTTGATTCATTTCATTGAAATAATAAATTCTACAAAATTTTGTTTCCGCTGAACGATCGTTCAAATGTATCTGGCTCAAGCATCTGTTGCCAAAGTTGTCCAAATGAAAAGCTTCGTTGACGCCTTAATAAAAAAAAATATTTTTCGATATGTAAATATTCATTTTGAGGCAATGAACCCCCCCCCCCCCCCCCTCCCCTCCACCATGCGAACGGGTCTACGCGCGACCATCCAAAACTACGACCCAACCACAACCGAAATCGAACCACAAATTTATGCAATTTTGATTCAATGGAGGTCGGTCGCAGTTGTGATTGGTTGAGCGCAATGTTCAGAAACGGTTCGGTCACGTGGTTATGCTCGATCGTGTTTGACAAGGTTTATGCTAATTTATGGTTATAATTATGTACCTGACAGTTCCAGGTAGTGTTAAGTAACCCAAGGCACACCCCGAATCAAGTGAGTACATACTCATTTATGTTTAATTTCTATTTCACGGTTCTGTATTGTTTTTGCTGCTTATTCTGTTTTGTACTATTCTAGTGACATAGAAACACGGCTAATTTATATTTCTTAGTTGTGAGGCTAGCGAATCAGCTGCTGTTTGCGGAACAACTGCAACATTTTGAAGTAAAGCTGTTTTAAACACGATTCAATACACTTCATTATTTATCGCAAACAGTAACTGTTCATTATTCCACCAAGAAGAACGGCCCCATTGAATATCCCAATTTAAATTCGAAATTATTTGCCAGCCAACTTTGACCCGAAGCCAACATTCTTCCTAGTCCTTTTTTTTGTGTCTAGTTTACGACTAACAACCTTCTTACCTAATGTACACGGGTATGGAGATAACCTTAATCAAACCAAGCAGTCGATCATTATTAATTCAAAGCAAATATCGGATGCCACCGCAAGGAACATGCCCAAGACCCCACCTCTATAGATTCCATTTGAAATGAGTTTCGACTTGAAGGACTCGTCCGGACGCTGGAATCATCTTCATTTTCCTCCCGAGTGCACTGCAAATTTCGTAGTTATACGGCCATGCATAAGATATGTGTGGTTCGACATATATGATACTTGTATGGTCTAATTTCTGACTTCCGATTGGAAACCAAAAGCCAACATGAAAGTATCCTCCACAGTATCCTTGGAGAATCGATGACAAGACATGAGCGATGATGATGTTGATGGCGGGTGGTGATTTGGTTGATACGAATTGTATCTTTGGTCATTTCTCCATTATAACGTTCATGCTGCGTTCTGTCTAATATTAATTTTATGCTTCTCTGGTTATTTATGTACATTAAGCAAGATATTTAAAAACTGCTCGGGGGCTATCTAATTTTATGTATGACCGATTTCCTTGTGTGATCAATCATTTGAATAATATTTTTTGGAATATACAAATATCGGTTTTGAACTATGCTGGCTGCGATGGGTTCTAATTTATCATGAAAGCTAAAATTCAAACCAACCGCGATGAGACGGGGTAACAATCCACCATATTGTGCCACAAAACAGGATCACCACTCTGCATATCATTTCCTTGATTGAAAACACATCAAACACTTCTAGTGTGCAAAACACGCTATCAATTATTCAGAAAAAATATTGACCTGAACCATCTACAAATTGCCTGAACTCAGGACTAGACTCTCTCGTGAAATGTTACTCCCCGACGTTGTTGTCGTATTCGAAATTCAGTTACACTTAAAAAAAAATAATAAATGACACGTGAATGTCAACCAAGCGAATAAAACTTTATGACATTTTTATTATTAATAGAGGCCGAGAACCTGTAAATTTCTTTGGTAACTTTCTTTTCGGAAAAGCTACCAACTTCAACTGTGGCTATGCCCTTTCCAGCCCTTATTTTATTGAATTTTGAAGTCGTTCTACTCGACAGTATGGCGCAATATTTCTAACAGGTTGGTAAAAAAATGTAGGTACGGACGTTGTAACGCCGATCTGGATGCTGCATTCAGGTGTAAGAGGAATCCAGTCAATCCAGTTAATGTTTGCTATTGCCTCCGTTTTCTTGCTGTAGGCAAAATACCAGCATTCATTGGAGGAAGTCACGAAATGCCTGCGGTACTTTGACAAGTCATTCACACTTCATGCAATTCCTATGAGATGTCGCGAAAAATGTACAACCATGAACCCCACGTGTTTTCACCTTTACAGTTTTTCGTCGAAGAAAAAAAAATGTCCTTGGATGAATGGATCTGTAGACATAAAGGGCGCGAAGAAGTTTGTCGACTGCTTGAATTAAATTGAATTAGGTTCTGTTTGTGGTGTACATTTCAATAGGAAGAGTGATGTCTTCAAGTAAATAGTGTGTTTAAATGTGTCCTTTTCTGAGATTTTCGTCCTGGCTATAAAAATTGAGAACGATCCTATGGTATAAGGTTTACTAAAATATTTTGCTCGGTTCTAGAAGGATAGTTTCGACATTGTTTTTCGAATAAAATACAGTATTCGTTTAAGCTCCTTATTCAATCCTATTAGATAATATACTCACCTATCCAACCACTGAATCTGCTCGAGCTAAATTTGCAAATTAACATCATCACGCTTAATAAACTCTTAATACCATTTATCGAGCCATATTTAACCGTCCTATTCTTGACGATTAGATTTTATTAATCTAATTAAAGTCTTTTCAAAACCAACCCTTATTCCGCGCAACCATATAACCTCGTACCAGATACACTGTACTGTATATATGCACATATTGTATTGTATTATCTTATGTGAATGTGTGTATCTCATTAATTCAATCCTTATACTTACATATATCCGTATGTAAAACCAAAACCAGTAAGTGCGGGAACCTGTTGAGACTATGAATTCCCCAAACGGATAACATATTCACATGTTGTTTGCAGTTTTGCTCAAGAAATGATGATTTATTAAGAAGAGGATATATCTTGCCACAAGTCAAAAAGTTGAAGTTTTTGAATACGAAATTAGAATAGAATAGATAAGCTTTCATAAGGACATCAAGATGGGTGTTTCTACGTGGGACAAGTTTAATTTTTATTAGTCTAAACACCCCAATCGGGGGGTAAAGGACCTCTTCCATAGTCCTCCGTGTGGGCGCCCTCTGGAACGGCTAACCAAGCCAACCAAGTTTTGCAGTTCAAAACATTTGGTAGAGGCACATAACGATGTTAACCTGAATGGCCATAACACCAGTGCGTCTCAGGAAATAGGCGAACGGTGGAGTTGTAACATAGTTGTGAAAACACCAACACATCACACCCAGCTGAAAGATCATCAATACAACGCGCGATCAAAAACACCATTGGGGAGCTACCGCTGCGCTAAGTAAAAAATAGCACCCGGCAACTTGGACACCTAAGGAAGTAACCCTTCCTTTAAAATTGGGTATGTGGGCTTGTAACCTGCGTACCTGAAAACAATTTACACTCGAAACATTAAACGAGCCTCGGACACCACAGATTAATTCACCAGCAACGAATTTTGGCTACAAACAACGGACCTCGAACGGTTTTTGGAACGTTCGAACGATATGGGGCGAGTGCAGTAGTGCAAGGCGCACTGAAGTCGAAATTGAAATGACCGAATATAACATCTCTAAATTAGGACTGGGCGAAACAAGATGGGTTGGATCGGGATCGACTTTATCGCCAAGCTCCCAAACAGTGCCGCTCTACTTTGGGAGTAAAAACATTACCGCTCTAAGAATAGCAGGCGTCGGAACTCTGCTGACTAAGGTTGCGCGCCGATCTTTAGTCGATTAGAAGCCATTTCCAGCCGTATCATTACAGCCAGATTTAAATCCATAGTAAGAAACACCACAATATTTCAGTGCCAATCCCCGAATGAGCAGATCAATCGCCTAAGGACGCTTTCTATCACCTATTCGGCGACACCTCCGACAAAGCTCCCAAAGGGGACATAAAAATTACTATGGGCGATCTGAATGCCAAAGTCGGGTCTGACAACCTTGGCTTGGAATACCTAATGGGCAATCATGGAGTAGGTAACAGGAACAAAAATGGCGAGGTGTTTGTGGAGCTTTGTAACTTTCGTCCACTAGTCATGGGCAGTGCCCTGTTCAAGCACAAACGATGCCATTTAACAAACTGGGTTTCTCAGGATGGCAGGACAGAGAACCAGATTGACCATAAATATAGGCGCTCGGTAGCAGTGGTCATTCGGTCTCCGCTCTACTATACTATTCTAGAGCTCGGAGTTCAAATCTCTGACAATATTTGCCTTCGCATGCTCTGACGGATGCTCTGCACGCGAAATTCGCAATGCGCGGCTTAAATGCCGCGAAAACTAAGTACTTGAGCTTAGATCCTCGAAAACAAAGCGAAATTTGTGTTTCGGGGCAGACAGTCGAAAAAGTGGACAATTTTTGCGACCTCGGAAGCGTAGTTACAGCAGATAGTGGAGCGGATGCTGATGTACAGTCTCGCATCAATAAGGCACGGCCAGCATCTTTCAATTTGACTCCTTTCTGGCGAAACAACAACATCTTCAAACATACCAAACTCAGGATCTTCGAAACCAATGTAAAATTTGTGCTTCTATTGGTACTCGGCCATTAAACACGTGAAAGCTCTTGGTGCCTGTGTCGAGAGTACTCAGTGGTTCCGGTCAGCATACACACAAGCAACAGTATGTATATGAAACCGGAAAATAGAGGTCTACGCCCGCAATCCGAGGGTTTGTAGGGTCCCATGCCAGTAGGAAATGAACTATCCTACTCTTGGAGATGCTTAATAATTCATTTTAAGATGACATTGCAAATTGCAAGCTTGCGTAAAAAACATTAAAAATAAATTGTTTGAATAATTATAGAAAGTAGAATCAGCGATCAGTCTACCTACCACACCCCCCAGACAGACATTTGACCGATTTCATAAGGGTTTTGTTTTTACTACAAAATCCTAAAAACATCATCGTGTGCGACGATTATCGGGATTCCTTGGCCGCTTCCGTGCATATTCACTGCCACCGCCGCCAAGTTTATTGCGTTTCTAGTCGCACGGTAAATTAATGAAGGACACCCCAATTGAAGACAGTCTCTGGGAAATATTTTGTGGCTTATGGTGCCGTAGCGACAGTCTCGAGGAGTGTTCGTTACACACAGGTTAAGTTTATATATGAAGACCTCGATTTAAGAAAGCCCCATGGATATTTTGTGGCTTATTCCGCCACGGTCACGCGGAGTGTTCGGTACACTTGAAAATTAATTAAAACTAAATTAATCTGAATTTTTAAAGAATAATTCGCATCGTATCCGCTCAACGCAAAATAATTTATATTACTTTAAATTATTCATGGGATTCCAGAGTACATCCAGAAACACTCCCAAATCCCCACTCAACACAGTATAACAAATCCATCAAATTTAATAAAAATCCGTTTTTTTCTCGCGAGTACGCCTACCTAAAAAAAAGAGTTATCTCTTCACTTCACATCAATTTTCGTCGTGTTTACTAACTTCAGATTTATCAGCAACAAGAACTGACAGCGCTCCTCTGCATTATCCCCGAATAAAACAACAAGGGTGGCTACATACCCGCCCCTGATGAACTGAAAAGGATGACATTAAGCTGCCGCGGAAGCAGGTACAGACTCCCGTCAAACACTAGGTAAATAATTTACATCGAAAAAAATTCAATCGTAAACAACGCAATCTAAAATTCATTCAAGAGAGCATTAAACGCTTTTCTGCTCCCCATTTTTTTGCCAGTCCGCATTCAGACAAAAGTCCTTACCTCTGCCATTATACACAAGGATCTCGTACATTGAATGCTAACGAATAAAAAATGCTCCATTGAAAAACCACAATTCCTCCATACATATTTTGTTGGATTTTTTCTTCCTCATCCGCTCGAGGTGGTTTCATCTGAATATATTGTATGTGAATCCTGTTTGTTCCATACCGTGCGATGCAATGCTAACATGGTGCGAATTCCATCGAAAATCGCGAATAACGACTTGAAGAAGGAAGATACTTTTGTGTTTTTTCGGTACTTACATAGAACCATAAATTTAATTTTTACACTTTCTACGGTTGCCATTTTTTTTTTCGTTTGAATTTGTGCGACACTCCCCGGAGGACATACGTCGTTCAGGCTCTTATTTCACTACTGTACTCGTATTATTATTATTTTTTTGTTCAGATGTTAGTGGGAAGTATGGGGAGTTTTTTTCAATTTGCACTCATAATTTTTATTTGTACGAATGGTTCGTTCAGTTTTTTTAAATTCTGAGCGAGTGTGGTGCGGGCAAAGTTTGGAGACTATGAAATGTAAAAAAAAATCATAAATCAATTACAAGAGTGTGTATTATATGTATGTATATATACCTATTATAGTATACGGCATATTTAAAGGATCAGATTGTACGATTTTGTACATTATCCTTAAGGGATGCTTTTTTTTTCATTGTGGTGCAGTATACCAGGAAGAATGATTTTCTTAAAAATCGTATGACGAGTTATGACTAACATAAGGTGGATTTCGTGGGGAACGATAATTTTCAATAAACGGTGTTTCGTGTGAATATCTTCATTTTCTTCCAATTTGTCAGCAATTTTTGCAAGAATTTTATCAGTATAGACATAGCTTCTGAAGTGTTCGGATTCATTCATTGATTTTCTTAGTTTACTGAGTTGTCAATACTTCAGGCGATAGGTTACGCATTCCATCACTCATTTGGCATTTAGATTGATAAATCAGAATCTCCTAAAACCAACCCTGTTGCAATAATCCGCCGCCAAGAAAAACTTCTCAGCCACAAAAAGGATTGATATGAATATAACCTAGTGGCGTAGATAGGACCCCTCTAGTCCCGAACATATAAAATAAAAGGAAATTCCGACTGCTCGGGAACATTCGTATGGACGTAACTTTTTATTTCGAGTGGAGCCGAATGTAGAATGCTTCATTCCATGTTGATTTTTGGCCCATTCATATTAATATTATGCACGAAAATATAGTCCAATGCATGCTGTATTTGCGTTCGATTGGCCCTTTAAGCGTTTCTTGGTCCGGGTGCTTCTTGTTGTCTAAATCAACCAAATTGTGTGTATAACTTCCTTGGATGACTCTATGCACAACCCGTTGGCTAATTTTAGCAATCAGGCTGTTTAGGTGCTCGTTAAGACAACAGAATCTTCTTGGGTATGAAGCTAAATTAAGTTCAAACTTAGAAAATATAAGGTCTATCGGCATCTGAGTGATGATTCTAGACAGAACAGAGCATAAAGGACACATTGAACAAAAAAGGCATAAAGGACAGAAAGGCAAATTCGGTACGCCAAGGGCGTTGGTAAGCACCATACGGTGGTATCGATCGGTGTTTAAAGTAACGATGTGTCATTTAAAGGAAGTTTCGTCATAGAACGTATAGTATTTTATAAAACTTTCATTCATTATTGAATTATGTTCCCTTATCCCTTAGAAAAATCGACTCATAGGTAGTCTACAAAGATATTTTGGCCTGATTTATTTTCTAGCTTCGCTTGAAAAATTAAAGTCAACGTAAATCACTTCCAAAAGGTAATACTTAAGTTGGCAGGGATATGAGGCATCTATAAGGAGAGTCAATTCTGATAATATCAAATATTGCTCTTCTTAATGTCGGTACACAATTTTTTTCAGTTTTGCTTGTTGTTTTAGTTTGCTTATTGATTTCCCATTTTTTCATATAGCTCATATACACTGCTTGTCACCAGAATAGGTTGAAGAATTTTCATTTACGTTTTCTCTCATATCTCAAAAAGTATAACATGCACATTATATTTTTGTTGGATGTTTTAAACTTCCTTTTGTTTAGACTTGATACTACAAAAATGAGGACATTTCTGTGATGTGTTAAATCTTGCTTCGATTGTTTTGTTCACTCAAAACACTACATTTTTTTGGGTCATCAGAATAGGTTCAACGGTAATTCATTTAGTTTGCGATGTGCAGTTGCTATCAAAAAGTGCGAAATCTTTTATTTTTAACAATCCCGGTAGTGTAGAGTGGTTTTAGTGCAAAATGGGTCGCGGTAAGCAACTGGATGATTTATAAAAGGATCAAATAAAAGGTTACCTCGAATGTGGCCTAAATCAGCGAGAAATTGCCAGAAAAATTGGTCGAAATCAAAATGTAGTGAGCAATTTTATCCGAAAAGGTGCAAATTACGGAAAAAATATGAAAGGATGTCTTTATTCAGCAACAACAGCAACAGACAGAAGACATATTGTCTGAGCTGCGTCAAATTCTCGCCATTCTGCATCGAAGATCAGGGAAAAAAGCGGTGTTAAAGCGAGTCTATCAACTGTAAACACGTGTAATACGCAACACTTGCAACTTAAAAAGACTAAAACTAAAAAAAAAACCACCGCTTAATGGTGCTCGTAAGGCTACACGTCTTCGTTTTGCTCGAGAGCATATGACCTGGAATAAGGAGTGGCACACCATCATCTTTTCCGACGAAAAAAAGTTCAACCTCGGCGGACCTGATGGATATAACTTTTATTTCCACGATATAAGAACGCCTGAAAGCTATTTAAGTCGACATCACAGCTGTGCAGGCGGTGTAATGGTATGAGGAGCCATTTCATATTATGGGACTTGTGAATTACAATTTTTAACTCCCAAAATGAAAGCGAACACTTACAAATCGGTATTGGAAAAGGCATTTCCACACTTCTCGAATATTTTTAGACCAATTACATGGACGTTTCAACATGATAATGCCCCATTTATACTGCGAGAGAGGTAAAATCGTGGATCAAGGGTCAAAATGTCAAATTGCTTGAATGGCCGCCATACTCTCCTGATCTTAATATTATAGAAAATATGTCAGGACTTTTATCACGGAGGGTGTATGAAGGGGGGGTGTACGAAGATACTGAGACTCTCTAAAGGAAGCCATTGAAAGGGCGAGAGCTCAAATCTCCCTTCGAGATATTGGAAATTATTCTGCTTCATTGCCAAACCGGATTTACGAAGTCATTTTGAACCAAGGAGGTAGTACGCACTATTAAAATATTTCAAAACTAATCACTTTTATGTTACAACCAATGTAACCTTGAATTTTTGCTTTACATATGAATTTTTATACTATTTTGTGTTTGAACCTATTCTGGTGACCAAAAAAAATGAACTTTTTGTTATGTTTCTTAGAAAAAAAATTATAAATAAATTATAATGTGTGCTTTAAATCACAAACTATTTTACTTCATTAACAACATCTTGGGCAATCGATAAAAATTTATTTCATTCAAATTGTCCGGTTGGTTACAGAGGTAGAGCTATTTTACTCTTGTACAAACGTTGAACCTATTCTGGTGACGAGCAGTGTATGTAGCTGGTTCACAATTGATCACCCCTATTGTATGACACTATAAAGACCCCTTCAAAAGCATTTTTTTGCAGTTTCATCACTATCTACATAGATTAATCACTATCTATTATTTAAATCCAGCCCAATTTGTTAAACATTTGTGGACGGAACCATAATGCTTTTTTGTATGATAGCACAAAACTTATGAATTAAATTCTAATTATTGTAAATTCAAAACCAAATATTAAAAGAAAAGCACATTGCCCCCCATAGTCGGCGCCTATGGTTGCTATGATAAGTCCATCAATTTTCGGCTAGTACAATTATTAAGGGACTGTTATAAAATAAATGTAATGAAGCATTCCCAAAAGATACTATGCAAAAATATGTCAGGGAAAATAGCATTATATATTGCCATGAAATACGTGCTAGTTTCGAAACAGATTTTGCATGTTTTGCAAAAACTCAACACTCGGGGTGCTCTGCAGGAAGCTGTAGCCCTGTCAAGGAAGAACAAAAACTTAAGAAAAATTTAAAAAATCACGATTGTCAAAGTGTTTTATTTCGAATATTTTATATTGAATCGTGTTGATTTTTTTTAAATATATTCAGTGGACAAACATAAACGTTCCTATCCTACCAAATTTTAATAGCTGAGACCCCCACGGCCCGAACAACGGAAAGCTAAAAACACTTAAAACTCCAAATCGTTGTGTCGCGTAAACAGTGTTTCTTGGTCACTTTCCTTGGCAGACTGAACGCTCCCATGTCCCTAGATAATCAGAATACTTATTTTCAGATTTATCCCAGCACTTGAAGATGACGTTTATGTACACAACTATCTGCGAGGCAACATCAACATCTCGTGGAATGTAGAAGTCCTTGATCATTTTATTGACCATACCGTGGCATCTATAAGAAAAATTCCCTTACTTGGAATCATTGCATTTAAAGTAACTTTATCCTCAAATATAAACAGCTTGTTTTCCTTACTATATTCACATAAATACATACTCGTATAAGCACATGCCATAAAACCCCCAACAATTGACAACTCTCCAGAGAAAATGATCCAACCTTTTAGCCTCAAACTTTTCACAATTCCATAATTTTCATTTCGAGAATCATCGTAAATTTGGGTTTTCCGTTTTTTCCTTCTGTCGCCCGCCTCTCAGTACAATCTATCTATCAGGTTCTGTCTTTCGACTCTCGCTTTCGTCTCAAGGAATATGTAAATTTTTGACCAGAATTCCCTGATGGCAAATGATATCAAAACAGTAGTAACACTCTGCCGAATTCCTTTTATCGTCATCCCTCAGAACCCGAGACCTCACTCCTCCATAGATGATGATACATGCAAGTCCATATGAAGGACTTTTACCGGAATGATGAGATTAGTTTCGTGTCTTGTAGCCACAGTCCTGGAAATGTTGTCCTTCTGGCCATTCGTTTCAGGGCAAAACTTGGAAATTTCCATTTGTTTGTTGCTTTGTGCTTTTTTTTTAAATTTGATTTATAACCAATTCAATTGTATTACATATGGAAATATTGAAAGAAACGAATGAATAATGTGATGAAGAACATAAAAGTGATGTTTTGCAATTCGGAATAGTTGCAATATAAAAATTTATTATGATAATTTTATTGTAAATTTAGGTGAGAGGGAGGGGGAAAATATTTCGTTGGGGACTGACTGTTGATTCCAGTTTTTGATACTATAGTGTTTCCAAAGGAAATTTAAATTTAATGTTGACAGCTTTTCAGTTTGCAGTAGCATTCCATTCTAAATCAGAAACGAAAATCGCCGAGGCGTGAGCAACCGACAAGTGGAATCCACATTGGCGCTCAACTAACAGACATATCTCTTTTTCCTTCAAAAGTACTGGTTTCCGAGCCGAATTACTAGTTTTCTGATTCAAATCACTGACTTTCCAAACTAAATAATAAGATTTTCGAATCAGATTGACTGACGATATTAATATAATGTCAGGCTTGACAGCTTGTAGCGGACCGGTAGCTTAGTGCGTTACGGCGTCTCATGCTTCATCGGTAAGCCGTCAGTCTCATGTCTCATCTAAACGCTACCGCGACTCCGAATCCTGCCGTGGGCATTGTTGTTTCCTTCTCGGGCGTAAGAATAAGTCACAGCCTTTCCCTACAAGTCGCAGAATGCGATTAAATGGAGTGGATGTGTTTGCTAGCAACATACCTATACATCGTCATTATTCGGTTATATTCTACCGAAACTTAAAATAAGCCTGTTATTAGTAGTTGACATGCTATGCCCCACTATGGATTAAAGACAAGTAGTATAAGCTCTTGATCAAATAGGAAATTAAAATGGTATAGAATATAGATGTTGACAAGAACCAAAACGAAAGTAACGACACGACCCCAGACAAGTGGATAGAGTTTCAAATTGCCTTGACTCCTCCAGAGGCATGTGCGCGTCAACATCTCTTGCATTTCTATGCCCTGCTGACAAGCTGGGACTGCTGTGGGAATTCTACCAGTACCTATGGGCAGCTTTTGTTCGCACCGAGAATCAAACCTCCATTCTCTAGATCGGAAAGCTATCACCAATAACATATCGGAGAATCACGGTGGAACCCGTAAAACCAAACGAGTAATCCAGTTCGATAACCGCGAAACTCATCTTTTTAAACAAAATAAAATAAAATAAATAACTGGCGCAACAGTCCAATTTGAACCACGGCCTCGAGATGAGTAAGCACCATCTCATTTTCTAGATCGTGACGGTTTTTTGTGCAGAGGTATGTGATCAGCAACACGCTCAACCGAGTTATTTACCCCATAATGGGTACTCATTTAACAGCTGAGTGGGCTCATAGTCCGACACGTAAATCCCCGGAATCGAACCGGGGCCCAGTGCGTTGAAGGCGAACGTGCTAACCGTTGCGCCATCCGGACTACATCTTTTTAAACAACAGCTTCATATTTAAGGAAAACAAAGCTGCATCTTTAAGACAATACTACTACTTCTCTATCTTTCTTAACCCTTAAGGAGGCACAGCACGTTCACTACTCCTGCACGCCAATGTACTCTGCTGTGGGCAATGAGCCGCATCTGTCTCCACGACTTACAAAGCCGCCGCAGATCGATGCCATGAGTTTCTAGGAAGCCCGCTTGGTCGGCTTTTGTTGGGAATGGGGAATGACAAGTCCAGCAATGCACTTATCACCCTTCCGCAAAGTGTGACTTACATATAACCATTCCCATTTTCGCCTGCGTTCGTCGTTTGACATCTGACACGTCGGCCGTCCGTGCACTCAATAGAGACACAAAAGAAGTTAATGATAAAAAGTTGAGTTGGTGTCAGATACCAATCGACGCGGCTGACCGACGTACCAATGTTAAAAGCATTCGCATGATCAGCCCGTACGTACGGTCAGCTCGTATGTGTGATTGATCGTATAAATAAATTCACGTACTAATGTAAAAAATTTATGAATTCGTCAATTTGACAACTCGATAACATTCCCGCCAATTTTCGTCAATCCATGCTTCGATTTCATTGAAATTCTTCAATTTCTCATGTGGACGCCAATTATGTCGATGAGTCGCGTTTCTTGTAAAACGACAACGAAATGAGTTTGACTCAAGCCAGGAATTGATATGATCATTCGAAAGTACCGGCTGACTGTACGTGCCATGCATTTAGCATTTGTACGTCGGTCAGCTGCGGATCATGTGAAAGGGCTGAGTTGGTCAGCTGGCCAGTCGACCTGACGTACAGATCATCTGAAAATGTTCATCAGAGCCCATGTTAAAGTCATACGTCGGTCATCCCGTGGGCCCATCAGTCGGTACGCGACTAATCGGCCCATATGAAAGCTCTGATTAAACTGTACTTCTGGTGAGCTCGTTCCTATGCCAAAATTATGGCACGGCTGACCAACATACCGATGTACTGGCTGACGGGCTGATCATATGAAAGCAGACTAACTACGAATAGTCTGGCTTACCTTTTGAATCTTCGCCCAAAATTGTGGTCAAAGTTGAAATCGGACCACAGGAAATTACTGGAGAAGCAATCTTTAATAAGACTTAGACGAGTAACTCTGGTTTAAGCTAAACAGAATATACCGGTAATCCAGTCGATAATCAAAATTGCGGTCATAGATTCGTGCTCAGGGTAACACAAGGAACCTACGTACAAAATTTGGTTAAAGCCAGAATACGCGAAGTGTCCGGACAAACGGACACACGAACAAACTTTCAGCATGTATCGGGCTGTATGCCCGTCCATTATTTTACTATATTAAACGGAAAGTAGGAAATGGAAAATTGTTGTGTAAAAACTTGTTATATTATATACATATATCGAAATTTTCAAGCTCAATGTTACGCACTCCTCTTGAAATTGTTGGTGTTTGTATCTCTCTCTAGTTCCTGTTAACCCCTTGTAGAGCATAGGGCAGTAACCACGTCGACTTCCCACTTCGTCCTGTTCACCGCCATCGTTTTCAGCTCACTTCACGACTTCCCTATTAAGGCACTCTCTCTCCCAACTGATCTTCTCCAGGTGCTACTAGGTCGTTCAACACGGTGACTTGCGTTGGTTCCAATCGAGCAATGTTGCTCGACCCTTTTTGAATAGTGTGATCTATACATCGCCGCCTTCGCCTTTTAATACATTATAGAAGAACCGATTTTACGTTGGTTTCGAAGCTCCTGAGCTTGGTAGGTCTAGAAATTTTGTTGTTTTGCCAAAAAAGAGTCAAAGCTGCCAGAGCCTTACTAATGCTGGACCTACATCAGCATCGGCTCCACCATCTGCTCTAACTATGCTTCCGATATAGCAAAAACTGTCCATTTGTTCGACCACCTGACCCGATACACAGATTTCGCTCTGTCTTACTGGGCATTTTACCTGGTATGCCTCTTCTCCGTAAAGCCCTCCAGATGTATTCGCGGCCAACGCTGTCAAAGGCCTTCTCGAAATCGACGAACATGAGATTTAATGGAGATCTCCACTCTGCGGATAGTTCAATAATAATTCGGATGGTCTTGATTTGGTCGCTATATGAAAAGCGAAATTCACCCTGTTCATCGTTCAATGCGCGGTCATATGCTTGATCCGGTTCATGATTATTTTTGCCATCAGTTTCGAGACTGCTGGGAGAAGGCAAATTCCACGCCAGTTATTACAGTCCTTCAGTTGCCTTTCTTCGGGATCGTAATAATGATGCCCTTCTTCCACTTTTTAGGGTGAGCTTATGTTTCCCAACATATCCGCAGTAGCATTGATATCTGACTTAAATGGTTCCTCAGAAATTTCATCTACCACTGGGACTTTACCCGCTTCCATCGATAGCCACTGTTATTTCCAGCTTAGATGACCCATTTATTCTTTTTGGGTTTCGAATTTCCGGGCCCCTTTAAAATTACGGGCCCGTGTCGTTTCGCTTCTTTCACCCGCCCCCCTTCTCGACCTGTTCTACTTCTGCCTAATACTATCTGCGAGGAATCTATACCGACTGGACTGTCTCTCTTCTGTGTCATTGTGTAGTGTAATAATTTTGTAGTATGCTTGGTGAAACCAAATGGTTTCCTCACTTGGCTTGACTCATTCTTATTTTTTAACGTTTTCACAAGTATCCAGGATATTTAATTTGTCTTCTTTTTTTATTATTTCTAGTAGTTAAATGATTGAGGAAGTCAATACCTGTCAAAACATTCACTTGAACTCACAGCCAACTCGTCCTCTGGCTTCTATCACTACAGGAGAATCTTTTAATTTTTCTTTATTTGATAATAACAACTAGTTTTTGTAAGAAAAAGTATGAATAATTTACTTAATATTTTTTGTAAATCAAAATTAATTTTGCAGATAAATATATTTTCATTTTATCAGTCCCAACTCAATTTTAAGTTAAGTAATTCTTAGTTCCAGGCATGCAATCAAAGCCATAAATTTCCAGATCCTTTCATAATTAAAATTCACGAGTAATTTCTTCTATCACCAGCAACATCAACCAGGCGTTGATTTCAAAATGTCGTCAATTTTTAATAACTTTCCACCTCTTTTCATTATTGTTTAAATTTTAACTACCCACGAAACTCTCAAGTGTCCCGTTTACACCACAACCGAATTACGAAATTATCCTTTAGGCCATTCCGTGAATTTGCCGTTTTCTCCGAGAGTACCTTTTTAATGTTGCGTGTAATTAAATGGTAACTTGGGCTAATTAATTTATGATTATCGCGAACGAGAAAAGGAAATGACATTTTAAACGAAAACTTCGACTGAATTATGAATTCGATATTGTTCTTACTTTAAGGATAAGCGGGACTAATGAAGAGCATTGCATGGATTTTCGGGACGCCTTCCCATGCAGTTTGCCACCCATCCTTATCACTGCTTGTTATGGGTGGAATCTTTAGATACCTTCTTGTGTCTGAGGACAATGCCTATACACCCCTTTTATTGTACTCGTACATTTGAGTAGATTGTCGAGGGTGGGAAAAATCTTTAGAAGCATTCGCCATTGTACTTTCTTTTTGTCTCCTTTTATCTTTGGATACATTTTCCAGTTTTATGCAAAAACGGAAAGCTTTCTAAAGTGTAACGGAAATATATTGATGGAGTGCTGTGGGAATTGAAAACATCTCAACAGGTTTATGCTTTCAGTGATTTGAAGGATTCAATATCGAAAATTATGTCTTTATGAGAAATTGAATATATTGGTATTTTGGATTTATTTGGGCGCACCATAAAGTAAATTTAGTTGAAATGGAGCAGGGAAAAAAAAGTTGACTGGCAATTTTGCAAAGATTGAATAATGCATCATGTGCACAGCCATAGAGGCGCTACCAGAGAAATAATTATCTTTCAAAGAAGTAATGTGTTCCTTGCTATAATTGAAGTCCATTATAAATAAGTGAGACCTCTAGATATAACAAACAGTGAATAATTAGGTGATAGCATTTACCGAAGTCCAGGAAGACAGAGCGAAATTTGTGTTTCGGGGCAGATGGTGGAAAAAGTGGACAATTTTTGCTACCGTGGAAGCGTAGTTACAGCAGATGGTGGAGCGGATGCTGATGTACAGTCTCGCATCAATAAGGCTCGGGCAGCTTTTTTCAGTTTAGCTCCTTTCTGGCAAAACAAAAACATCTTCAGAAGTACTAAACTCAGGATCTTCGAAAACAATGTAAAATCTGTGCTTCTTTATGGCTGTTAAACTTGGAAGTGACCAGGGCGATAACAACTATAGATTGCGAACTTTCGTGAACCAGTATCTACGGCGCATCCCACACATACGCTGGCCGGAGGTCATTTATAACGACTACCTCATGTTCATTACTGGCGAGGACAGGATAGACACCTCTATAAAAAGGCGAAAGTGGCAATGGATAGGTCACACACTTCGAAAGGGGCCGGAAAACATTAAAACATTGCTAAACAGGCCCTCGATTGGAACCCACAGGGAACCGATGCAAGTCGCCGCGTTGGACGACCTAGAAACATATGGAGAAGATCAGCTGAGGTCGAGAGTAAGTCATTAGGCAAATTGCGGAGACAGCTGAAGGCGATGGCGGCGAATAGGACGAGGTGGAAAGTTGGATTGGTTAATGCCCTATGCCCCACAAGGGGTTGACAGGATCCAGAGAGAGATTTACCGAAGTCGTGTGACCTTAATTGGCTATTCTGCTATACGCGCTTACGAAAAAAAAACACAATTCTGATCATCGACTGGACTAACGGTATATTCTGTTTTGTTTCAATAAGAGTTACTCGCCTAAGTCTTATAAAAGATTGCTCCTCTAGGATTTTCCTGTGGTGAAACCAAATTTTTTACGTAGCTTCCTTGGGTTTTTAAAAGTAGCATACGGTGATATTTTGGCCAGCCTGCATGAGTGGATCAGAAGAAAATTATTCAATTTTTCCTGAAATGAAACGGAAACCAAACCAGGTAGATATGGGTATCTCTTGACTCGTCTTGATGAGTCCACCAATGCACTCGAGTACTGTTGAAGGCATTTTGAGCCCTTTGATGAATGAAAAAGGACATTATTGGCAATAGAGACAACATGGATATCATATAACTGGGGGCCATGAGGCGATTGCACTATACTAGACTTCTGTTGATGGCAATTTGAGACATTTGGTGTGGAGAAAAGGACATACTTGGCAATGAAATGAAACAGTGATATCTAGGCAAAATCGATATTATATGACTGGGGATGTTGAGGCGAATGCACTGGACGCAGAGTGGGGAGTGGATCCATGGTGTGGACGAAACCAAGTGACAGGAAGCATTGGCTTTAAGCTGATTCTTTTTGTGTGGTAGTGGAGAGACTGTTTGAGTCATTTTTGACTTAGACTCGTAATGACCCACTTCACTTTATTCTTAAAAACTATGATATGCGCTTATGCGTTAATAGACACAGTGACATTTCAGTAGTACCTCAGGTATAAACACTGGTAATCTAGCAAACAAAACTAAAAGGTTACTTCCAAAATGTTGTTATTTGCCTTGGCCTCTCCAGCGGACGTGCGGTTGCTAGCATGCACCTCCTAGCCGCGCCGCCTTTATACTGACAAGTTTGGAGCGCAGTGGGAGTTCTATTAGTGCCCACAGCAGTTTTAACTGCGGAGTGGACTCATAGTCCGACACGTAAGTCCCCTTTTTTATCGAAGACTACTGCATTTAGTAAGAATTGAACCTGGGCCCAGTACATAGAAGGCGAACGTGCTAATCGTTGTGTCATCCGGACTACGGACTTCCTCAGCTTCTTCTCCGAGAAAAAAGTGGTTGATTTATGAGCGATGGTTATGGTTAGCAGGGTCTCTTCTGCAGAATACAGCTACCCTTACTAAACCAATGAACTGAAAACAATAGCGGTTGTTAAAGCGTACATAAAACAAAACTTCCTGCAGTAGACCAGATGAACTTCAAAAAGATGAAGCTACTGTACATACTGCAGGAATCTGTTAAGATCGTGCTCGGTGGCCGTGATCGTTCGGTCACCGCTCTACGATACTAATCTAGAGCTCGGATTTCAAATCTCGGCGCGATCAAAAACTGTCTGTAAATACTAATAGAACTCTCACACTGCCCCGAGCTTGACAGGCAACTGGCAACTGCACCTCCGAAAAGCAGATATGCTACCGAAACGTCAACAAGGCATAGAAATGCTAGAAATGTTGACTCGCTCATGCCCTGGAGGGGTCAAGGCAATTGACAAGTTAAGGTAGGTAGGTTCTGTAGATGGGACATCCTGTACATGGGCCAGTAGTTGTTCAGCCCCGGGCCCGGATTTTTTCTCGACGACCCTGGGCATAAGTAAAGGGTTATACAGAAATCCTCCATATTCAAAACTCACTTGGAGCCCTCATTTTTCCCAACATGCATGAGTCCAATCATCTGGTGCTACTTCAGCTCTATCAAGTACTGCCAGTTCTCCTCCAATGATAACTATATGTTGACCATTTCAAACTTCATCATTCGATCCTTTTGTGAATATTCTGCACACGTAATTCCACACACCGAAACTTATTTTCAGGACACCACATTCCAGCTGTTAATTGAATGAAATGGTGCAACAAGGAAGCATAAAATGGAAAATTGAGACATTAAATTGGCAATTTTCCTGGTCATGGATACATGAGACGTAAGTAAAAAAAATATTAATGGCTAACGCGCGCCTTTCACTATGCCATCGACGATGAACACGTAATATGTATAAAGGACACGCGACAAACTTTTATCGCAACGGAAGCTGATCGGCAAACAATTCACCAATTGATTTGATGATGCAATGACCCTTTGTCGCGATACAATTCTCCTCTCAATTATGTGTGTCACATGATACACAAGTGATAAAAAATGCATGAGGGTTATAAAACAAATGTTGCAAAAGATGGTGAGCGCACTGTATCCGACTGCTTGGTGGGACAAAACTGTCCTTGTATCGTGGAGGAGGGAGCGTATACATTGCGTTTCGATTTGATGAACATATGGCACACGAATTTGAAGGCGGAACGGTAGTAATGTAGTGTATTATGCGAGGATAATCGATTGTTGAGTAGTATAGGAATAACTTGTCAATAGCGTGGTGGCAGCAGTTTCGTGCAATTGTAGGAATTTTACCAAAATTTTCGTTTAAGTAGAACCCTTTTCACAACCAAGAATTCCTTTGAAGGAATACACTAAATGATTTTTTCCTTGTAAATGATTTGTTGGTTCAGGACCAAGTTTTCTTTATTTCAGTATTTGGCGGTTGGAGGCATAGCATGAGGCTGTGAGTGTGAAAGTCAAGAAAACATCGACCGATTCATTTAAATATTATTATTACAATAAGCTTGTTCCAGCATAGTTCGGGAAATGTGAGTTTTTGCCCGCTTGTTGCCTCAGCCATCACATAGATAACATTTATCATGCGCCTTGGGGGTAGACAACGAAGGCTGGAACTGAGTCCCACGACTCAGAAAAACTAGTGAAACAAAAATGCAGGCAATGGCCGTCGACCAGCTCATGCTACGCGCTCCGGGCTCTGGTATTGCGGACCCTCGGCCTCTTGCTCAAAATGGAAAATAATAATGTGTTTATTTAAGTAATATTTTTGTATTCACATTAATAATGGCAAATAAGATGAAAACGTTCTCATCTATTAGCAACATGATAACAAAACTTTAATGCCCTAAAATTATTTGAATGTAGGCAACCCCTATTGCGGAAATTTTTGACAGGCAACAGACAGATCACTAGATACCAAATAATTATACCTTAGCTCAAATTTGAATTTGGTATAATTTTTTCAAAGTGCACAAACCCAACAGAACCCTTTTTAAGCCAGGGTTAAGTAGGTTCGAAGGTTCAGGGGTTGGCATGAGTTAACCACAGCACACATAGACCACTCATGGTCCGTTGCGATACCACCAAGATTCTGTTACCTAAAACTCTTGACCGGAAGTATCCAGCCAGCCGACGCTGGCAATAAACCGATTAATTTGAATCGCATTAACATTTACGAGAGCCTCTAGGTCCTGGAAAAAGGAGAGTCCCAAAAAACTTCTCCTCCTATAAGCCAAAACTGGTCAGTAACAAAGAAGGTGAGCAGCACTCTCCTCCTCATCCACATCATGACAACTGCTACAGTAGTCGTAATGAGAAAGTTGAAGCCTTCTCGTATGCTCGCCGGTGGGACAGTGCCCTGTGTTGACCCCCCCCCCCCCCCCTCCTCCACGCTGCCAATATGTTTTCTGTTCGATGACAGCAGTGAGGCAGAGCAATTAGAATCTATCCTAGAGGATGTTATCCTCGTTGTTTGGCAAGTACTACCGTCGAGCCATCTAGCATTGGCCCTGCTGATCGCAGCGGACTCGATTGCCATTTTACACACTGCTATGGGTGTCCTACCATGGTTAAAATACGTATCGGTGGATCCGATTGCCCCTTGACGGGCCAGCTCATCACCCATGCAATTGCCCGTGAAACCACTGTGGACCGGAATTCAACGAACAGTAATATCGAAGAAGCTGCTCATTTCCAACAGTGTCGAACGACAATTTACAACCGTTTTTGATGTAGAAATGGAAATGACCAATTCAAGCGGCCGTACCGCCACTTGACTGTCTGTGTAGATAGTAATGTCCTTGAAAGTAACGACATGCCTCCCCAGCCAGAACAGAGCTCCCCCGATTGCTGTAATCTCCGCCTGGAAGACGCTGCAGTGGTCAGAAGATGGACCGATACGTTAATATTTAGTCCCTTCGAATAAATGCCCACACCCACTCCTTCATCGGTCTGCCATCTGTGTAGATGGCTAAGGAGTCTGGTGTAATAGGGGTGCTGCTCGCCCATTGGTCTATAGAGAAAATCAGGCTGCCAAAGGTAACTTTTGGAACGGTGTAGTCGGTTATTGCTTCCAGACTACCCAAAATAGCGGAGTGTCCGCTCCTCAGCGCGCACAATTGTCCAGTATCTCGAAGTCGCCAAAACTATCTACCCGGAAGCAATTTGAGCAGCATATCCAAGCCAGCCGACGAAGTAGTTCTCAAGGCCCCAGTAGCCGCAATCGCAGCAAGTCTTTGCACTTTCCCCAGTAGGTTACAATAGGACGCAACTCTAAGTGCCGTCCACCATACGCATATGCCGTATAATAAGATAGGCCGTACCACTACAGTATATAACCAGTACACCACTTTCGGCTGGAGGCCCAATTTTCACCTATGGCCCTTCTACACGAGTTGCCTTTTTCACCCGTTCTAGAATATTCAGTTTCCATATTAACTTCTCATCGAAGATAAGGCCGAGGAACTTTGCTTTGCCAGCAAAGACCAGTCTCTTACCATCCAAATGGGGAGGTTCAACCGGGAGAATTTTGAGCTTTTCTTCCAGTTTCAGAAGCAGCTCATTGACCGCTAAATTCCACAGAAGAGGAGACAATATTCCGCCTTGAGGGGTGCCATTACAGACACCTCTACTTACTATACAGACGACGTTCCCAAGGTAGTCCGAATGATCCTGGATGTGAGCAGCAGGCCAATGAATTTACTGAGCGATTCATAGATTTGCAGGTTCCTTAGTGTCCCTATTATCGCACTAGCTTCTTAATATTGTTAATATTGTTGAAGGCGTCCTTGATATCCAAAAACACAGCCAACGTATATTCCCTGCATTCCAGGGACTTTTCAATACAGCCAACCAGAGAGTGCAGGGCCGTATCAACTGACCTTCCCTTCCAGTAGGCATGTTGCGAGGTAACTAGAAGGCGTGGCGAGATGGTATTACGAAGATGGAGGTCAATCGGTCTCTCTAGGAGTTTAAGCAAGGTTAAAGATAGGCTGATTGGTCTGAGGTCATTTGGACAGTCATACGAGCTTCTGCCCGCCTTAGGAATAAAAATGACTAGCACCTCTGTCCAGCTTCTCGGAACGTAGCCTAATGCATGCTTTTAGGATAGCTTCTATCCACGGGTACACAATATCAACCGAGTTCTGAAGGTCCGCAAAGATGATTCCATCGGGTCCAGAAGATTTAAAAGGCTCGAAGCTATTAATCATCCACAAAATCTTTTCCCTTAATAGAATAGATTCCTTATCACAAGGTGCCGTACTGGGGTTGGATGAGTCTCTCAAAAAATTATCTTCTTCGTCGCCAGGAAAATACATGTCCAGCAGAAGCTCGATGGTTTGCTAGCTGGATGACGTCCACGATCCATCATGTCCAGGGTTGCGGAAGGAACAAAACTGGCGGCCAAATTTTTTTATTATTCTTTACTTAATTCTTTCAAATTATGTTTTATTTATTTAGCAAAAAAAAAAAAACATATTGATAACACAATTACATAATCGGAATAAAAATTTAGTTACAATTACGGTAATTAAGGATGGTTGCGGCAGGATTTTGGTAGGCAACCCAATTTTACTTTATTACGTTCTTAATTATCTTTCATTTGAGATACATTACATATATTTTCAAGATAACAAACATTAGAAATTTGTATAAATATCGCCAACAAAATATAAAGACCAACCCAAACTTCCTGTCCTTATGTCAATAACCACATAAAGAATACTCGTAAACCTGACTTTGTCAATGCAATTCTCTTCGGTAAACCGAGCATCCTGTCATTTCCCCATAATTTCGTCGTGGTTTTCATCATCTCTTTTTTGCGCATTTGTGGCTGCATCCAAAACAAAACAGTAATTTTAATACTCACATTTAATCACTGCACGAGTGACAGACTGGTGAATTGTTTGCAAAAATTAACAGGACTCATTCTCGAAGTCTCATCTCTATAGAGCCTGTGCCTTTTCTACCACTGACATGACCTTATCCTTTTATCCTTTTGTCTAATCCTAACATTTGTTGTGGGCAACACATTTTACACGTGAGCAGTCAACCGTGAATTTTCGTCAATGTTGAATTTCACTTATAAACTTGGCTTTTCGAAGGATTGCAGTTCGTGACTGAGACGATACGTACGTACAGCTATCCGGATGGTGTCTACAAGGAGCAAAAACACATTAGACTAACGAGCTGAAGAAGACTGAACGAAATACGAACGAGGGTCGAGTCGAGTTGCATACAATCCCTACACGGAATCAAGTATGCATCAGTGCATGAATATCCTTTTTTGTCCGCCATATGTTACATATTAGGACTATGTGTGTACATTTCGAGTACCAGTGGAGTTGCAACCACTCATAACGCAGAGGGTAGTGTAATGAATGACTTTGTGATGCAACCAGTGATTCTTATTCGTTCTGCGCTGCGCTGGAGTGATACGTCAACTGAGATTTTTTTCAGTAAGACGAATTACCCAGCTCACGGACCTCACGGTAAAATGTAAATGTTTATTAATTGAAAATGATAGTTGGAATGGCATGTTGTAGTAGGTTAAATTTTTTTTTAATTCAATTGATTTGAATTTCAACAGATGCATGTTTTGCATTTTGATCATTGGGAGAATATTCAGTAGTTACTGTGTTCATCATTTGTTAAAGGACTTCAGCCGATTCAAAGGAAAATTTTACAAAACCTCTCGAATTTAATTGAATTTTCAGGATGGGCATTGCGTGGTTGTTTTATGATCATTGAAGCTTTGGCCGCTGCAGTCGATAGAACCAACACAAGATGCGGCTCGGAGGCAGTTCATGCCAAACCACGAGAACGATCTGGCCTAAGCTAGATCCTAGCCACCCGGCTGTACTGATGTCATTAAGTAGATTACATATCGCCAGGGTGTGTGAACTCGCTTGAAGGCTCCATCTTACTCACCATAACTACTGTAGAAGCTGTGAGGATGTGGAAGAGGAGAAACGCGCTATTCATCTTTTGTGTCATTGCAGGGCTTTGGCGGTCAGTAGGTGAAGCTTTCTTGGATCCTCGATCTTCTACGACTTGGAGGACCTCAACAATACTAGCGCAACTCAACTCAATCGTTTTATTGCTAGCACCTAGATTTTAGAGTGAGGCATTGAGATTCTAGCAGTGCCACAACGGACCCACGTGTTGTTTAAGTGTGCTGTGACATATTACGGCAGCCCCCGCACCTAACCTAAGCTAACCTAAATGAGAACAGGGAGAAGGGGGCGACAAAATATCCTTGCTTGTGCCTTTAGTTAGTGTTTGACCGGCCCTGCCAGTTCAGTTCAGTGATGTATTGATCGAATTATAACCCCATAATAGTCTTTTGGTGGTAGATAGGCTTTTGACATTCTGGGAGCAAGTAGTGCATCAGGTCGATATCAATTTGCAGTCGTATCGGATTCAGAACTCCCATAGATCTTATATGGAAAACACAAGAATGTAATGTGTTTTTTAAAATTGAATCTAATCCAAGTGTAAGTGAATTCTGGATTAGATAAAGTGAACTGGGGGCTGATGGTTAAATAGCCGGTATTATTTTTAATTACGCCACTGTGCAATTACAGCGGGAGGTTGGACTCTAGTTGAGATTTTGTGTCCCATATTATGCCGGAGGCATTTCGAATCCCAGATATACTCACTGTTCGATGAAGGAACCATACCGTCCTGAATAAAATCAGTTTTAATTACTTTACTCCACCCGTTCCAATTGCTGTCCCGTCAAAACTAAAGAGTTCGTGAATATTAAAGAAACATTACTGGCGACAAATTACTCCCCGGGGATGATGTTTACAGTCTGATACCTTGTCAGTTGGAGATTTCTCATAGAAATTATGATAGCCTCGAGGCGTTCGCTCAATTTTTTTTTTCACCATCCCCTGGAGATCAATTCTTGTCCAACTAAAGGATTAAAATGTGCTAAAAGATTTCATAACTTGATGACTTTAATTATGAATATTAGAGTGATTTTGAATGGCACAGCAAATTTGTGCCGCTTACAATAGGAATAAATTTATTAGAGCTAATTGGCCGTGTCGTGACGAGTCCTTCTAAATAGAGGGCTAGGAAAGTCAAGTTTTTTCCGTATTTCGTGAAAAAAAATTGCATTTAATTTTTCGTTGCTTAAAGTACTCCGTCGGGGCGGTGTCGAATAAAAGCCCTCCATAACTGATTTTCTATAGAAATCCATTTTAAATACTTTCGTCCTTCGGTCGATTTTCCATAATTGTTTCAATGGCAATTCCCGGGACAATTTGCGGTTTTTACGATTATCTCCATACAACGAGACTCGGTTGGCCCCATCATCGTATCGGTCCGTGCGTTTGCAGTGTGGCTGCGGTTTTTTCCCAACATAATGCAAACCACCTCGCGTCCTGTATATAAACAAAAGCAAAAACACACAAAAACCATTTTATCCGTTTACAATGAACGCAATTTATACGTTGTCCATTACCATAACAAATTTACATTATTCTGGGTCTGAATAGACCGGAACGGAACGGTTATGATACATGAATGTTTACAGAGTACATATTTTGCAATTTATGAAATTTTTACTTAATATGTTTTTCGGATAAACAGAATGTAAAGTACACCTGAAGCTCCGATGCTTTGTATTTAATTGTAATTAAATCGGAATTTTAATAAATTTTCTCATGGGATTTTTGTATTTAGTGCCAGAGTATTATATCACCTGTTTCAGGTGGACCTTTTTTGGTGAAAATGCAGCAATAATTCAATATACATGAGTATAATTTGCCTGGACATGTGTTTGATTAGCTTTTTTTTCGCTTTCAGTTAGGCTATTCACTGCAATTAGGATCTCCGCGCATATTATTGGTCGTTTAAAGTGGCGGCAGGACCCCCGTAAGGGGGGAAATACCCAATTAGCGCTGGTGTGTACCGTTTTGATGCCACAAGCCCCGTAAGAGGAAAATCGCTGAAATGAATTGAATCTAGGGGATTAACCGGGGCACTTCCTTAAATTCACCCTGTGGAAATTAGAAAATGAATTATCTCGCCTATCCCCTTAGAGGAGATCTCGGTTGTGTCTGTGAAAAATGCGCTGCCCAAAGCACGGTGCCGCACCCTAGTACCAGACATTTATAATGAAAGTGTATCAGAGTCTTCTTCTCCCCACTATCATGCAACTACGGCAGCACTCCTTGCAGGGTATACCAAGTCTGGCTCCGTGCTCCCAACCGGCCACTGACCCGTCGTGACCGCGACAATCCTGGCCACCTAGAGGTAGTCATGGTTGCCAATTCGCGAACCTACTCTTTTTAACCTACTCCGTATACCGAACTAGGTCGACCTAGGTCCGCAATCGAAAAATGATCAGGTCGAAAAATGATCAGTTTCGCAGCGAGAAAACGAACCTAGATAATTTGATTCTTTTAAGTTCAGGTCGGAATCGGAGCAGTTTGATCATTTGATTCTTTAAAGTTCAGGTCGGAATCGGAGCAGTTTAAAAATGAACAGTGAATAGGTCTGATAATAGATCCGTCTGTCGGAATCGGAGTATGATCAGATCAGATCGTTTAAATATGGGGAATAGAAAAGTAGATGAAGAACAGGTGGTGTGACATATATACGATTGATGTCGCTATTGCTACGCTATATTGTAGTGTAGAATGGAGTTGGAGTGGAATAAATGTTCAATTGGATTTTATTTATGTTAGCTAGAATGAAGCTTTTCGTCTTTTGTTGTGTTGTGAGTGTTGAGTGACCGTGGCCGATCGGTATGGTGGATAAGAATATGGTACTGGATTGGGTGCATGCACATTCGTACTTATACTTACTTATATGTATTATTTGTCTAACATAAAATAGGTGTTGCGTTGCGTTACGATACAAGATGATAGGATATGGGATTGGGAGTTAAGGGGCTATACCAGTGTGAAGGCTAAAAAGAAACTAGAAACTAACTTCAAGAAACTAGGTTCGCAGACCTAGGTTGCCGGACTCGGAGTAGGTCGACCTGATCCGCAAGATGAGCAGGTCATATCATGACTACCTAGAGGTGATGCATATCCTTAGTGCGCCCCAACTGTTGTTTGCTAAGTTTATACAGATTTATGTACTCCCTCTTAGTTGCACTAAGTGACGCATTGACAGTCACTGCGTAGGTCAAGGGCAGAGCCCAGCTGCGCCAATCAATAAGCCCGCTCATTTCCTGCTATACACCATCGACCTGCAACCCAGTGAAGGGTGACTCTGTGAAGGGTCCATATTGCCAGCACTTTCGCCTGAAATACCCTAGCAAAATCAGGGAGGCGGAACGACTTAGAGACTGCTAGGTTATCAGAGGTTATGCCGCCCATGGCTACTATCTTCAGAGTAAAACTCATGATGTAGCTCATCACGGGTAAAAATTTGTCTATGATCAATATTACTATATAAAACGTTTGTGTGTGGGTCCCTCTGCGCACATGTTTAATTATCTGACTTTCGCCTAGGTTAGACTGAATCATTCTGGTATTGAGCATGACTACAATTCATCTGCTGAAATGGGCCTCGACTCGTAACTCGATTAGAGCTTCCATTATAGCCTCAGTCCTGACATTATTGAAAGCGCCGCGAATGTCTATGAAAGCCGCCAAGGTGTATTGTTTCTAGTTTAATTCATGTTCAATTGTGTGTACTTCTGCGTGAAGAGCCTTTTCTGTTGACTTTCCCTTGAGGTAGGCATGCTGGCATACTGATATTTGTGATTTCGGCAGTAGTTGTTGAATGTGGCTATCCAAGAGTCGCTCCATCACTTTCAAGACACAAAAGGTGAAGCTGATAGGTCGAAAGTCTTTCGCGGAGTCGTGACCGCGTTTTGCCGCCTTTAGGGTGAAGGTCATGCAAACTTGCCTACATGACATGGGGACGTATTTCACCGAAATACAGCCCCTGAAAATGGGATCAGTATGTCCTCTGCCTGCTGGAGCATAACTAGAAACGCACCGTTAAAAACCCTACTAATGGCCCACGCCAACCTTTGGCCCGAGATAATCAACGCACTTTTATCCCCCGACACTGGCCGCTCACCTGGCATGCCAGTATCATATCAGTGATCCTCACTGGTTTGGAAGAGTGTCATCATAAGATGTTCAAGTGTTTCAGTAGTGGGTTGGGTCCAACTACCATCCGGCTTCTTGATGAAAGGCGGGTAAGTGTGGCTCTTGGATAGAACCTTGTACAATCTTGATGATCGTACTTTCAATCGATTTACAATTATCCCTCCAAGAGTCCCTTTTGGCTGATTTGAAGGGGACCGCATCACTCTCGAAATATTTTGAATTTGAATAAAAATACGACAATATAGCTAAGTCCGGCCCAACCATGTGCATTTGAACATATATTAATGTAAAGATTAAAAAGTTACGTTCCCTTTTGTATTGTTAGAATTATTATTATCCATTTCGGATTCATGTATTTGCTCAGTAAAAACACCTTAAAAAAACAAAGTAAGAAGCGAATATACCCTAGACTTGTACAGACCTAGTGGTGACACCAAAACTTCGAATATGCAACAGCCATACCTATATACATTGAAAGTGTATGTCCTATTTGGTCGGTTTGAGCAGAAGTTAGCCAATGAAGCTACGATGAAAGAACTTTGTAGGGAAGGTGGGCGCCATTTGAGACGAGTGAGTCCTCTTTACTACAACTTTGTAGAGAAGATAGGATCTTGCCCATTCCCAAAACCAACTAACTAACCCACACCATAAATATTTGACTAAAATTTCAAGTTACTAGCTCCTTTCTATGGGAGGTTACCGTATATTTGAGGTACCATTGGTAGGGGAGATAGGTGTCTTTTTGGCCCGATCGTGCTCATTTTCAATACCTAGTAATAATTTTCAACTGGATTCTTTTACAAACATTTGACCAAAATTTCAATCTGCTATAGATTTCTTCTATCGAAAGTTATCGCCTATTCGAAGTATCATTCGTATGGGAATAAGGGGCTGCTTTTGTCTTATCTTACCTATTTTCAATACCAACTAACTAAATCTTACTACATACCAACATTCTACCAAATTTTCAACTCGCTAGTTTTATTCTATCGAAAATTATCGTAGTTAAAGTAATATTTAATTTTTTGAAATTTGCAGGGAAGGTAGGCCTTCCTTTGGTCTGAAGCAGATTCTTATCTGAAGGTCGGATGCCAAAAATCGGGTGTTTACGTCGATTGGTTCAAGAGTTATAGGCAAAAAACGTGATAAGTAGGGTAGTGCGGGGCTCATTGTAAGGAAAGTATCGTTAGCTTCTAAATGATGGATAAGATTTTGCCGGGAGAGTATAAAATTACAATCTGGAGCCATCTACCAAAGCTAGAGCTTTTCACGTTTATACAATCGGGAGTTATAAATACATTTAATTATTTTACATATGTAGGGGAGGTGGCCTTTTTCTTGGCCATAATCTAGGCCAAGAAAAAGGCCACCACTGGCAACATTTGGCAAAAGTTTCAATGCTCTAGCGTCACTCTATCTAAAGTTATTCTGCGAACGGACAGACAGACAGAGAGACAGACAGACATAGCTAAATCGAATCAGGAGATGACCCTGATCTTTTATATATATGCTCATTTATATATATCTTTTCGTCGTGACAAAAATACTACTATATACCCTATACTTATAAACTCTAGGGTAAAAAAAAAAACTATCATAACTGGCACAACAGTCCGATTTTGGACCAAGGCCTCGAGATGAGTTAGCAGCATCTCATTTACTAGATCGTAAAGGTGTGTTTTGTGTAGAGGTTTGTGATCAGCAACACGCTCAACCGAGTTATTTACGCCAAATGGGTACTCTTTTAACTGCTAAGTGCAATCATTAACACGTAAATCCTCTTATTTGTCGAAGACAACCGCATTCAGTAGGAATCAAACCGAGGCCCAGTGTACGGACGTGCTGACCGTTGCGCTATCAGGACTATATTTAATTTTTATATGTTTAAAAAATATAAAAATTAAATATTCATTTTTATTACTGAAGGCCTGAAAAGTGAATAAAAGTTCACCAAAAATAATGTGTAAATTAATTTATAGAAGACAATTCTACTTTTGATACTTGAGTTATGAAAAAAACTTAAAAGGGAAGTTGAATTTATTTTTGAACTTTTCATACATCCTATTTTCAAACCGCCTATTCCTTCATTCGCCAATGTCATTTTCGTGACCATTTACCTAATGTTTCCCTAATAAAATGAAATTGTCACCAACACTAACATTAGAATAGAATGCAGAAAAGCAGCTTACACTCATTCAAATTTAATGTTCCTGTTCAACTGTTACTGTTCAAAGGCAACAGAAAAGTGTCTCGGGTGTCTCGTAAAGTTTTTGCTTTTCGTTGTTTGTTGTTTTTTTTAAATAAATTTTTGAAAAATTGAAATAAGTTTGTCCCACAGCTACCATCAATTTTCAACGCGAAATGTTTAACGTGTGTCGCGTCGCACAACATGAACATTTCCATAACAAATTTCAGAAAAGTTTTGTTGCGGACTCAGGAAACATTTTGTCATGCGGGACATCGACTTTTGCATAAAACAGCGTAAATGTCGAAAACTTCTTTTATTAGTATTATTCATAAAATGAATTCCTAGGAATGGAGAATATGGACTTCAGAATGCTTTGAAGTTTGTGCGGCATAAACTAGATACACACAGATTTAAAATGTTATGGATGGTATTACAAGTATTTAAAATTTGGATATCATACAGATGATAGTTGAAGTAAAAACCGTATTATATTTTATATATAAAATCAGCTCAGTGATTGTAACATACACTCCTGAACAATTGGATAGGGCCGCTCGAAATTTGGCTCTTATATTTCGGAAACTTCATGACATTATACACAGTAGTATTTCTTTTATTTCGCGTAATCTTAAAACTTAAGTCCCATTAGAATTTTATGACGTTTACTCATAACAGCAGTGTGAAATATACGATCATACCCCTCTGGTACTCTGGACCTGTGGTGAAGGGCGTAAGGATAAGCAACAGCCTTTCCCGGCTTGTCGTAGAAAGCGACTAAATGGACAGGGTATGTATGCCGGCAACATACTCAATTGCTCTAACCCCTTGTGGGGCATAGCGCGTCAACTGTTCCATGTGGCCCAGTTGACGTTTCGTTGGCATAATCTGGTTTCGGAGAATGCAGTTGCCAGCATACACCTCCTGCACATCCATGCCCACGAACGTCGTCGTGGACGGGACTCGAACCCGAAACGCCGGTAGTCAAACATGAGACTGATGCCTCAACACACTCGCTACCGGTAGCCCCAAATCATCCAAAACCTGTTACATACTAACGAAACGTCAACTATGCCTCACAAGGGGTCAATGTAAGTAATAATTGTTAAAATAGGAGTTAATGAATATAAATATATGTATAATTATAATATATTTAATATTCCGGGAACTCATCCCTCAAATAAATTTTGACTTCGGCCAGACTCAACGCACTCGTACTAAACTAATTCATGAAAAAAAGAGGGGAAGATTGATTCCAGTCTAATCACGAGTGTGCCAAACTAATTCATGAAAATCATACTACTTTGCCTTAACCCCTAGCGGGGCATAGCTCGTCAAAAACCTTATCCGAGGCATAGTTGACGTTTCGTTAGCATATAGAGATTTTGGATAGTGCAAGTTGCTGGCATACACATCCTGTCCTTAGATTGTCGGTTTGAACGACAGGCCCTCAAAGGGAAAGGCCGTGGTATTTTTTTTTCACACCCCACACCACAGGGGTACCTCAACCAAATCATCGCACCGCCATCACTGGCGGCTTGACGTTGGTTGGCAATGGTCAGTGACCACTGCCGTTCCAGGGGGCGCCCACGCGGAGGACTATGGAAGAGGAGTTTTTGCCCCCCAAATAGGAAAATAGGAAGCGTTAAGAAATGACGCGAAACGAGCAATGATGTCCATTGGCACTTCGGAACGTCCCATTCAAGAACATTTTAATTTTCATCTATTTGCTTCCAAGTTGTCTATGTTGTCTTTGGAAAATATTTCCTTTGTCACCCTGATCCAGGAGGTACCCATAAAGGCAAATGCAAGGATGTCCTTTTTCCCAACCAAAGGAAACACAATCAGCAGTGGTCTAGTGCCTTCGTCTCATGAATCTCAATCATATGATACCCATCTTGCCTAGATATCACTTCACTGCCAGAAATGTTGATTCTTTCACACCAAAGTACTCAAAATGCCGTCAGCAGTAGCCTAGTGCATTCGTCTCAACATCCCCAGTCATATGATGCCCATCTTGCCTAGATACCACATCATTGCATCGTTTTTCCCTTATTAAAGGACTTAAAATTCCATAAGTCCTGATCAAAGGACTCGATATTCCTTCAACAGTACTCCAGTGTAGTAGTCCCATCACCCCGGATCAGGAGATACGCATATCTACCAGGTTTAGTTTCCGATTCATTTCATGATCAAGAGAGTCCTTCTGTCCTAAGGCACACCTGCAGCAGGACCAAAATATTACCGTGTGGTACTTATAATAACTTTCGGATCACTTAAGGAAGCTACGCACCACATTTGGTTGAAATCAAACTACGGGAAATGCCTGGATGAGCCATCTTTGAATAGACTTAGGTGAGTTACTTTGGTTTTTAATGGAAACACGTGACATGTAACAAGGAATATATGGCCTGGGCGTGTTATCGGCCGCTCTACACAGCTGTTGTCTCTGAGCAATCAATATATTGAAACTGTTGTGGGTGTCATTACAGGTAATTTTATGGTTGAGAGCATGCAAGACTCCGGCTACCTTTTAATGACTTCTGCAGCAGCTGTCATGACGTGGAGGAGCAGGAGAATGATTCCATTTGCCCTGCGCCTGTCCAGCGCTAAGTAGGAATAGAAGGTTACTGCCTTCGTTTTTTTTACGAATTGAGCGATCTATCAAGCGTTGACATCAGTCAACAACATAAATTCATAATGCGCTGCTGTTGGTTCGCTGCTTAGGCCGGTTGGTTGCAGCTTCCCAGTGGTAACATAACGGACCCAGAAGTGGTCTAGCTGTGTCAGTCATGGCGGCCTCTCTATCTACCTACCTAACTCTGGTTTGCACACACCAGAATATACCGTAGTCTAGTCGATGATCGAAATTGCGGTCCCCGATTTGTGCTCGGCAAAACGTGGCCATTATCTTCTTAAAGTAACCAAGTTTCAGTTAACATTTATAACAAAAGAAATTTTTGACATGGATATGTCTTATAGCTGGGGGTCATCCTAAAAATCTGTCCGTCACACGAAATGTCTGTTTTTCTACTCGGGGGTCAGAAGAGGAAACAAGCCCATTGAAAATTTTTCCGAGTTCTATGAATGTAGTGGCCGATCCTCAGTCAATCCCAGTCAGTCATCAAAGGGAACTCACGAAAACCGAAAAACTTCGCATCATGAACTGACTAAACAACCAGGCACCCATAAAACAAGTCAACATCATTCAACTGCCATCCCCTCGTGATTCAAATCTGCTCACAACACCAGCCACATCCAGACAACCTGTCTCCCTCACTCGTGCACAGCGCTATGGCTCCTCCTTCACAGCAATCTTTTTGTTTTCATCAATTAGTCACTAACCTGACTCAGTAAGAAAATCGTTGGGGTAGGTCGGGAAAAAGCTTCAACTTCACACACACACACACATACACACACACACACATACACACACACACACATACACACACACACACATACACACACACACACATACACACACATACACACACACTCGTATGCAGGCAATGGAGAGACGGTTGAGTCGAAGAAGTTCAATGGATGGGCGTTGCTTCGTCATCGGCGACAGTGCGAAAGAGATGCTTGCTCCACGGTCCTTGGACTACACTTCCGCGGCGGATCCACCCCTTTCTTGTGATGGCCAATCCCATCCTGCCGACTGAAATCAGTGTCACCAAGGTCACCAACGTGTTTTTCCCGTGGATGTAAGGAACTTAAGACCGTACTTGTATCGCGCATACCGCGTACTATCACGATCGATGATATATCAACTAACAGTGCACAATTCTGATTTAGTGAGGAGAATAGTGCAGATGATGCAGTTTGTGCAGCGCGGATAACGTAAACGTTAATGCAATAAAATTGTATTGTCGCGCTTACCGTCTTTAGACTTAGACGAGTACTATCTAAGTATCTAATAGTAAGTGTGTTTAGCTAGACCGCGGCTTGACGTGATCGATCGCGGATTGACGTACTAACGAAGCACAGGCGCATATAAATATGTAGAGTGTATGATCGCTTGATCCACACACGGCGCAACGGTTGGGTTAATGTGTATTCTCCTGTACACTATGCGGGACGGTATGTCTTGAAAATGATACAAAGTATCTACACTGCATGCAGATACATCGGTACATCTTATGCCTACCGAAAGCGTGGGACGTGTTTTGTCGAATGAATTCATCCAGTATAACTATAATGGGATCTTTATAAAACTTACGTCGATATCTTCAACACAACAGGTTCCACGCAGTCGGTAGCCAAAGACATATCCATGTTCCGATGTATCTGCATGCAGTGTAGATACTTTGTATCATTTGCACATCCATTGTGTACCGATTAGTGAACACAACACATACGCAAGTGAAATACTATGGGCAACCTTTTGCTTAATTTATACTGAGTTCCAACTCTGTTATATTTTTTTTTATTGAATCTGGTATCAAAAAATAAAGCGTCAACAGCTTTTTCTAGAGAAATATCTTCCAATTCGAAACCACCTCCACATCTCTGCATTAGATGTTCTAAGCGCTCTTCAACTACTTTTGAACGGAGTCGATTTTTAATCAATCAACATGGAAAAGATCCAATGAAAAGTCACTGTGTTTATTCACGCATAAGCGCATTTTAATGTTTTTAAGAATAAAGTGGAGTGGGTCATTGGTCGAGCTGCTTCCCCCATGGGTTAAGGCAACTCCTGAAGAGTGAATCCATGATGTGGACGAAACCAAGTGACAGGAGGATGAATTGGTTCTAAGCTGATAATTTTTGTTTGGTAGTGGAGAGCATGTTTGAGTCATTTTGACTTAGACTCACAATGACCGAATTCACTTTATTCTATAGAAAAGATCCGTTCTGCAGATCTATTAGACACACTTACTTATTGCTTTGTAGATTAAGTAAACATCAGCAAAACTTGTTTCTTCTGTAGTTTTCCGAGTCATCCTTTCCTTTACTTAGCGCTGCATATAAGCACCCGAATGTCCGCGGCGCTGGAATTATGAAATTCCACAAATCTGGAGGCCTCCACATTTCGTGAACCCGGGTATATGAATGGCGCACCCTTGGTGAGGAACACTTTCGATGTCGATCTTAAAAATTATGGGAAAAATCAAACGGAACGTTTTTCCGGGTTTCAATTACATAATTGATTCAACGAAAACCATATTTCCAATCAGAAAAATGTGAAATCCGGTAGAATGAGGTGAAATCACAGAGGAACGAACGAACTTTTAGCCGCAATTGCTAGATGTAGCCAAGCTTTATGTTCCATCGAGGTCAAGATCAACCCTAGATAACTTACCAGGACAGAACGTTAACTCGTATAGGCTTACGTTCTTGTTGTAGGGCATGTTATTTCACTGATCTGTATAAGAAAGGGACTATAGTTGACGCGTTATACTCCACAAGGGGTCAACGTAAAATTTCAGGAAATTTGGTTACACTTGCTTAAGGTCGACATACACGGGAAGCATTTTGGTTGTGAGCATGCATCGAACCACGCTAAACTCAATAGAAAAAAAAATCTCCTCATTTCCAGCGTTCTATGGTATTTGATGGTTCGATGGAAGTTCAGTCGTGGTTGTGCTCGTTCATGTGTGGCGACCTTTAGTATAATAGGTACTCGTACTATGGCTTTCACAAAATTTGCATTTAGGATTGTACTCAGCTGCGCATCTGTTTCCTTTTCAATAATTTATAATGCAAATTTTTAAAAATAACTTTGAATGGATCATTGTCGATTTTCACCAAACAATACTAATATCAACACCACAGGACAACGACGCCTTAAATCAATCATTCAATTTAAGAAACAATGCTTCCATAACGCTCCCCTTCCGCGCTAACAAGGACAACATCTAAGCATGTTTCAATAATTTGTGCTTTATATGCATTTCTATGCAATTTAATGATTCATTGTTGATTCCGGACTTGTTCGCAATTTGCATCAATTATGCAACCCATTCTGTTTCAATTGCCATTTGACATGCTCAATTTGTGACATAATTGTGTTAGGCCATAACGGCTCTACAGCGCGGTCCTGTAACGAGTAAACCAACCGATGAGCATTCAATGAACTCCGGGCCTATAGTACACCTCATCATCATCATCATCCGTAGCCAGACTTGCCAATGGCAATGTTCTAGGATTCTGCTAGGAATGAAGGTGCCTAAGCGAATGATGTTCAGTGCTGTGGATGCCCGATTGCAAGGACGAACCTGTGTGTCGAGTGGATCACAATCGAATATTCAATTTAGAAAGTGACGGTTATGTTTGTTTGTTATATGGTCGGAGGGTACTGCCATACGACATGAAGGATGAGGACGGGATACCCCTAAGTATGTCATATTGATTAAAAGTAGAAATCAAAATGGCCAAAATGAAATTCACCTAATATAGGATACGATACATAATGGTTGGTTATCTACCTACATTTATTTTTTATTTTCATGTCAGTCTAAGTTATTCTTATGGATTCAGTTTTCCAACATTTTAATTTTCCAAACACCTATAAAAGAGTCATATTGAAGTTTTGCTCCGGGCGCTAAATACCCTAGCTACCCCACTGACTGTACCCACCGGTAACGCGTACCACCCAAAATAGCTATGCTAAATAGCCGTCCTGGCGTAACCACCATTTTTACCCAGCCTATAGGATTTCAACCAACCATTTTGGTCGCGAGCATGCATTGAACCACGTCCGCTACCGGCGCTGCGGGTTCGAGTCCCGTCCACGACGACGTTAGTAACCATGGATGTGCAGGAGATGCATGCTGGCAATGCCATCTAGATAGACAGGCCTGCGCTCAGCTGATCGCGTACGTCATTATTTCCTTCGCCAAGGCAGTGACTGCATACGACGATATCCCCGGCACAACATATGTTTACAATTGGAATTGCGCCAGACAGCATTTTAGTCCTCTAAAAACACACTTTCTGGACACTTGCAGCAATTTGGTCGAAGCCGCAACCCCGAGGATCAGTCGCAGAGCATCGTGGAACAGTTCACACTTGACAAAATACATCTTTTGACCGCACGACACACTTTCATCGCGCATGTGTTTGTTTTCCCGGATCACTAGGTGAAATTTTGCTAACAAATAAACATTGAACGCGGAAAACGAAAACTAAACACGAAACGCACAAATTCCGGGGACTCGCTGCCATCAGTCGCCGACCACTGGATTGTGGATACGATGGTGTCACCACAGGAAATAATCGCGTAATTTAGCCGTCAAGACCAGCTGAGCGCAGGCTTGTATATCTAGATGGCTCTGATGCTGGCAACTTCACTCTAAGAAAACAGGTTATGTCAACGAAACGTCAACTGGGCCACATGGAACAGTTTACGCGCTATGCCTCACAAGGGGTTAGGGCAATTGAGTAGTGGTAAAGATGCAAGACCTAATAAATGCTTCTATCCGTACGAAAGCACTAAGCTTGGATAAATTAAATAGAAGAAGTTTGAGAATGAAAAGTAAATGTCCTGTTGAGGGACTTGAACCTCAAACGAGCGTGTTTCGAGTAGCAAAAAATGCTCGGTGCTTTGCCGAGCTAAGGTGCAGACGCATATGCTAAATTGGTGTGCAAAATGAAACCAAATGTTACAAAAAATTCCGATTTGAAAACTAATTCGCACTTGCACATTGCAAAAACATTGAATACAAATAATAATTTTGTATCCCTTTTTGATGTTTTAATGGACAGATGCAATCCACATTTTACGACTAGATTTTAACTCTACCTACCCAGCTTTTTATGAAGACATACGATGGCGCAGAGAAGAAGACTTTCTAATTCGGCTTGAACTTTTGACATTGTATTGTGTATTGATTGCAAAAATGGCCAAACCTTCAACGGCAATATTTTGGAGCAATCACTGATGTTGATTGATATTGTTGATGATAGAAAAAAAAATAGAAAACATATTTAAATTCAATGTATCAACTGTAAAAAAAAAAACCCTTTTTTCGCAACGAGCGAATAAAACTTCGATTTTTTTTATTTACTACTTAGACTATTTAAATTGTCTGAAGCTTTTCTCATCTCTGTTATACCACTTAGCTGTCTACTTCTATTCAGATTCATTGCCATTACCAACATCGTAACTTCCCCAGCATCCCCAATCATTCTATTCGGTGTGCTAATCTCCTCGGTATCCCCACGGGACAATCTTGTTAATTACCGAAGAGTGGCTGGTGGCTAACAACAACTAATCAACTGTCGGTGCACGTATTTTAATCACTTGTCGCCATATTTCAATCAGTTGGTGTGATAGTGAAGAACAGAGAGGAGCCAACGATTGATGTGGCAGTCCTATGGCAGTTTGGGCAGTCCATACAAATGGCTGTTTTTGTATTATCAAACAATTCGTCCTATCACGCTAATCGTCGACATCCCGGCTTGAGTGAGATGAGAGCTCTGAAATGGGATAAAGAAGAAGGGTTTCTTGTAATTAGTTAAAAGCATCTTGTTGATTGCAGATATCATATGATTCGTGAATGTAAAGGTATGTCTAAGGATTTATTTTATCTTGCAATAAAGGGATATTTTCAGGGCAGTATTTTTTCGATATTGGAAATTACAATCGACTTTGGTAAAATAAATGTTGGAATAGAACTCTATAAGTAATTGATGAATTCCCATTGCGAGTTTGGACTTTTGCTGAAGAATTGCGTTGAAGTTTTACAAGAACACGAGTATCAAGTACTTCTTTTACTTGAACTTTGCCTCAACCCCTAGTCGGGCACAGCGCGTCAATTATTCCTGGGCATCATCGTATTCTGTTCTAGGCAATCGGACGCAACTCCCTCACGTCTTACACAGAGACTCACATTCTTTTGCCACAGAGAGGCGCATGAAGTTCTAAGACACCCCCGTATTTGGCCTTTATTGGAAAGGGGGCTCCATTTCATGGCATATAAAGCAATGCAGTTATCATCCTTCCGCAATGTGTGACCTATGGCATTTTCGCCTCCGTATCCAATCGTCGGCTGGCATCCGACCCGTACGCCGACTTAGTACTTCTTCTGATATCGACGAAGACATGAGTTTAAGAAAACTTGCAGCTTCTTGGTAACTCTTACGGAATCTTTAAATGTGCTATTTCCATAAAAGATCACCAACAGTACCAAGGAGCGAAACAGGCCCAGCTTGGTCTTAATACTGAGATAACTGGTTTGCCAGATTTTGGACAGCATACCGAATGCGCATTTAGTTGATACGGCGAGCGATGTCCTGCTCCCTACCCAGGTAGACGAAATTGTACATCTTCTACACAGGCTGTCCATTTATATTGATCGTAATAATTGTAGGATTCCTGTTTCGCAATAGCGGGCTAAGAACCTTGGTCTTGTTGGTGTTTAGCCCAACCTCTCGATATCTAACGCGTTTCCACCCGCATCTATGATTTTGAGGGAGAGTAGGCATATGCCGTCAGCGTAGTCAAGATGTTATAGATAAGATGTAGAGGTCCATTGAATTCATCTATCTAGTCCAAATTGGGCTACATGCAACTTGGAATCTCAAAGTCCCCCGACACCTTACCTTTACGCAAAACGCGCCATCGCAGGTGACCTTAATAACAGCCACAAACTTCTCATTCATGCCTTTCCTACGCAAGGCCGCCCAAATAGAATCCTGGTTCACACTATCGAAAGCCTTCTCGAAATCAATGAAAAGCAAGTGAAGAGGAGAATCACACTCAGCGCATTGCTCAATGATGATTCGCAAGGTGTTAATATGATTGACACAGAAGAATCTGGATCAAAGCCCGGCCAGCTCAATTGTACTTTTAAGTGAGCATTTAGTCTTTCCAGGACAATTCTAGCTATTATCTCGACAACAGCAAGAAGCACACAAATGCATCTCCAATCATTACAGTCTATAAGGCTATCTCATTTTTGCAAGTTTGACGATTAATCCTTCCCTCCATTCAGTGGGAATAAGGTCTCTGTGTTCGACGCTTTATCAACAAGTGCGTGCAGCAAGTCGACAGTTATGCTTGGCGCTGTTCGATCAAATTCGGCAGGGATACCGTCGAGTCCTTCGGTCTTTCCCCATTTTAGTGCAATAATTGCAGAGACTATTTCGCCTTTAGTCGGGGCAATTGACCCTGTACGTATATTACATTTTGATGGTTAGCAAAATTTTCTACATTAGGTTAACTTTACCAGAAGTTACACGGTTCAAGACCGTGGCGAAGTGTTCTTTTCACCACCTCATCGGATCTTAACCTAAGAAGCTTTCCATCACTACCCTTCGTCGGATGTTGGCAGGAACTACCACCACGTGTAAACTCTTTATAGCACCGTATACGGCATTTAAGTTGTTGCTTCTTGCGGCTTCTTATGTCAAGTCAAGAAGAGATTTCGCATATTTTCTTTTACGGTGTCGCACAAAATTCTATGCTGAACTTCTCGAGCTTGCTTACGGTAAAGGAGCTCGATGCTGTTTCAATTGTCGTCTGGTCCTTCAGTTAAACGAGCCCTCGACTTTTCTCTTACAACAATCCGTACCCACCATTTTCACTTAGCCCATAGGCTATACAAGAGATCTATAATTTTTGAGCTACAGCCATGGCGCGGGGGATACAATTTGGTTTAGGTAACCCAGGTACGTACCCAACCAAGATAGCTCTTGGGGGGCTACGATGTTCATAATTTAAGTTACGTTAAGTACCCAACTTAGTTCACCACATAAGCCGGAACATATGCCCAAATCCTATAGACCGATTAGCCTTACTTCCTTCTTCCTTAAAACCATGGAAAAGTTGCTTGATTTGCATATCAGGCACAAGATGGAACTGTCAATCCCCCTACATCGTATGCAATTCGCGTACACGAAGGGTAAATCAACAGTAACCGCCTTGCATAGCCTTGTCAGTACAATCGAAAAGTCCCTCAGTGAAAAGGAAATCGCGTTGTGCGCGTTTCTTGACATTGAGGGGGCTTTCGATAATACTGGCTACGAGTGCATTTCCAGAGCACTGGAACTCAGAGACATCCCGCCCGCTACCATTGCATGGATAGACGCCATGCTCCGTGGACGGGATATTTACTCAACTCTAGGCAGTACATCCATTTGCGTGAATGCCGTAAAGGGTTGTCCACAAGGTGGCGTTCTGTCACCCCTTTTGTGGTCCCTTGTCGTAGACGAACTGATTTCCATGCTTAATGAGCGCGGTTATCTCACTATCGGATACGCGGATGATTTAACTATCATAGTCAGGGGCAAATTCGAATCTACCATCACTGAGGTGATGACGTCGGCCCTTGACATAGTTCTACGCTGGTGTGTGGCTGTGGGCTTACATGTAAACCCACAGAAAACTGTCGTTGTGCCGTTCACACGAAAACGAAATATAACTTTGGATCCAATTTCGTTAGGCGGCACGACCTTAGATTATTCCACTGAAGTTAAATGCCTCGGGGTAACTCTAGACTCGAAACTCACCTGGAATACTCACATAGATAATGTACTTGGAAAAGCCACACGCACAATGTGGGCTTGCAGAAGTTTCTTTGGACGGACATGGGGGCTCACCCCAAAGATAATTGAGTGGTTATACACCATGCTGGTGCGGCCTATGGTGACCTACGCAGCGCTTGTGTGGTGGCCGAAAACTCAGCAATCTTCTGTCTTACTGAAGTGCAATAAGCTTCAACGCCTTGCCTGCCTTGGCATCACTGGAGCTATGCGCACTTGTCCTACGCCAGCCCTGGAGGCGATTATTGGACTTACTCCGTTGCATATATTCATTCAAGAATCAGCAGCTCTAAATGCTCTTAGACTTCGTCTAACTTCCGACGTGCGTAGTGAAGAAAGCGGTCACATGAGCATTCTGAATCAAATTCCTGACGTGCAGATCTGCTTGAGATCAGATTACATGATCACGGAGGTTTGCTTCGGCAGAAAATATTCAGCCCTCATCCCTAACCGCTCTGAATGGGTAAATGGCACACCCTGTCCAGACCCTAGATGTATCAAGTGGTTCACCGATGGGTCTAAAACAGAACAGGGTGTTGGTGCAGGTGTCTTTGGACCCAACACCAGGATTTCGATCGCAATGGGAATCTCGCCCAGCGTTTTTCAAGCTGAGATCCACGCCATTGAGGTCTGCGCCAGGGTAATCTTGGAAACTGGACTTCGCGGCGCTCACATTGCTATCTACTCAGACAGCCAAGCAGCTATAAAAGCGCTCTCCTCATATAAGGTCTCTTCAAAACTGGTGAAGGAGTGTTACAATCTCCTTCAACTGTTGGCAACCAATAACCAAGTCTTCTTGTGTTGGGTGCCTGGCCACCAGGGCATTGAGGGGAACGAGGCTGCGGATGAACTTGCTAGACAAGGATCATCCAGTCGTTTTCATGGACCTGAGCCTTACTGTGGCTTTGGACTGGCCTCGGCCAAACTGCGGATCACTGATTGGTTTGCACGATTGCGTCAACAGTACTGGAACAACCTTCCAGGGCTTCGTCAATCAAAGGAGCTGATAATGCCCTTCAGTCACAAGGGTACTACTCGAATGAGTAGAACCCACCTAAGACTCCTAGTGGGGTACTTATCTGGCCATCACTTGGTCAGATATCACCTGAACAAGATGGGTCTGTCAAGCGAGACTGAATGCCGTCTTTGTCTGGAGGACGTGGAAACGACCAAGCACATTTTGTGCGAATGTCCCGCCATCGCGCGTTTTAGGATGTCACTCCTCGGGCAAGCTACTATCAGCACTGCAGAATTCAGGTTGATTCCTGCTAAAGACTTACTGCCCTTTATTAGAAGGGTGGACGGTCTTTTGGATTAATGAGCTACGGCACAATATATCTTTATGGTCGCAGTGCCTTCCTGCTGGGAAAGTAGCTCGAATCTTTATATCTATCTATCTATCTAGTTCACCACTTCATATGCTGGGACACTATTGCTTAAAAATCATTATTTGGAAACAATTCTATATTAGTCTTGATGGCGTATGTGGTAGTGCGATGGGTTCTGAAGCACAAGGGCCCGAGTTTGAATCCCCGTCGGACATGCAAATTAAAAAATTTGATTTAAATGTTGAAATCAAATTGGAAAACTATTTCCTTGGAATACAATCCAACCGTAAAATCAAATAGGCATACTAACCGGATGTTGCTGTTTTTTTACTTACGGTGGGTATTTAGGGGACTAACTCAGGAAAGGTAAATACGGTAGTAGCCTACGTTAGTAGCATCTGGGAGCACGGTTGGTTGCCAAAATACCTGAGACATTAATGCATTTTTTTTATTACCCTCTCTCCTTAACATTTCATGTTTTAGTTAACCAGGAACCTACCCTACTTAGGTAGCCACACTATTTGATGGATAGTTATCTCAGCTGCTTTTTTCGCAAGATGCTGGTTGTATTGTTCTAAGGCAGCATAGATAAAAAAGCACTGGTGTCCCACTAGGTGAGGAGAAATCTCCTAAACCTACCACACTGTCATGCTCAGAATAACAACTTATTGCAACTGGTTTCTGTTTTCGAAAATCATGCCAATAATACCGGCCGCCCTCTTGGTCATCGAGATTAAACTTCTTTTTATAACTGAATAAAACAGTACCCCATTCCGTCGTCAAATTCAAGAAATTCTAAAGAAGAAAAAAGTGAGGAAAAGTCAAGCAGACAGAGTTTCCGCTTGACTTTTTGGCACTTCTTTTTTTTATGTTTGCATGTTTTACATATCGCAAGCTTTCTGTTTGAAATTGGACAGACACGCCCGATTGTGATTGAAAAATAAGTTTTAGCCTTTATCTGAATTACATTGATACCATGGCTACTTGTTTTTTTGCTATAAAAAGCAAAGCTCAAACAGTCGTATCGTTCAATGAGGTTTCATGCCATATTTCCCTCTGATTCCATTATTTTAACGGAATTTGACACACGGTTTTAAAACGTTAAATTCTTCCCGGAATCGCTAGACTAGACTTTAAACGGGACGCGTATATGCGATCGCATGATTTTTACCCGAGTCGCCTAAACGCGACTAGTATTTACACGCAAGTCGGGTTTATGCGGACGAAACGTTAGATATGGGTATCGAAGCGAATTCAACTGACGCGGAAATAATACACACGTCTTTGTGTTTACACGAGGTGCGTTTACGATTCGATAGCGTATGTGTGAGTACTGAAATCAACCCTTTTCATATGTTTGTTGTTGGATTCATCGACTGATCAACGGCTGATAAGTACCCGTCGTCAGCTAACAAGTTACTCGATGTCGTAAACCCATTTGCTGTTTAGACGAGACGGGTAACGTAGATTTGACGCGCCCGACGGCTTTACGCGCCACGTGTATTAGAACCTTTAAACTTCGACTAATTTTCAAATTCGAATGTAAGCAATAATTTCTCTTTGTTTCGTGCCCATCTTCTTAAATGCTTTATATGTAACATGTATCATATGTATCCTATGGAATGCTTTTTATCGCTCTACTTCCAACCAAAATTATCGACCAAAAGTGTAGTTGAATGTTTCCTCGTAGTTAAATATCTCGAGTTAAATATCTTCACTAAGTAGCGGTAAAATACCATAATTGAGGCCCATGAACCTATTATGATTTGCACCAGTGTCTATGCACAGATTCTAGAAAATACACACATTTCGAAAACGACTTGTACGAAATATTTGAAAACCATATTAGGCGCGTTTTTTTTCAAGATCCATATAGAGCAGAGCAAGTTAAGACCAGACAATTACACTAATAATTTGATCTGAGCTGCTCTGGATAAAATGTCAGTGCAAGAATGCTGCTCCGTTAAGTAGTGAGCGTTTTGAAATGCAGGCGGGGCAGGTGTCGAAGTTTTCGGGCAGTTACACTTTGGGAAGTACATAAAGTTCATTTTTTGTCGATAAAATGTTCGTTTTGTGTAATTATATGGAATAGTAAACATACAAAATAATTTTGCTGCCTAAAGGAAATTTGTCCGATTGTATATGTACTAAGGATTTAAGTTTTCCCTTGAAATTTAAGTGGACATTTGAATTTTAACTAAACCAAGACACACTCCCAGCAAAGACATGCCCCGTTTTCGTATTCGCTACCCTAATTTGATCTTGATCGTTTTTTTTTTTCTTTTTCCGTCTAACCTGCTCTACTCCACACTGTACGCGAAAAAACGCACCATTATCTTGTACACCTTCAAATAAAATTTAAAACCGTCAAATTTCTCAAAATCCGAACGTCCACCTTTTCAATTGTCCAAAGTGCTTTTTAATGTTTTTGTTTTTCATCTTGATGTATTCTTTGCAAACATTCAATACGACTCCGACTCAACGAAGATACAAAAATACCTAAATCAGATCAGATTCAGGATTAAACAAAAAATTTCTCTGTACGTCCTGAAGGACATCTGGGAATTCGATTTATTTGAAATAAAGGATATTTACGATTTCATTCTTCAAATTTCCGGGAGAAAATGTAAATTTTGTGTATTTCTTTGGAAATCTTTTATCTATCCGTTCCGTCCTCTTTCACATTTACATTCAATCTTCAGAAAATGTCAAAGTAAATTTTCAAAACATGAAATTGCGTTCTGAATTCTTGTATAATATTGACACATACTAAATCCTCTTTTGGGGCTTACTCGTATATTCCTATCGTTTCGATGTGAATTTTATTAAATGATGGCTGGTTAATGTGGTGACAATGATTAATTTGAATGTGAACGTTTCGAACTGATGACATGTCGATGGATTGAATTTATCAAACATCTGGGCTCTGTATTAGCGAAAAGCTAAATGCGATTCACTATCCCCCGCTATCTTATTCATTAATGGGATTTATAGGATAAAAAGGAGCAAATGTCGTGATAAATATATCTGAAAATTTTTCGAATCTAAACGTTGTTGGGCACATTTGGGTATCTACGTATGTATCTATACAGAGGTACACACGTATGTCAAACCCTTTGGCTGCCATACGTCTTTTCGTTATTTTGGGACTAACCAAGTTTTAGCACATTTATGGTCCCAGAGCGATTATTGTGCGGTCGAATTGATCCTGACCACATCCTGACTGCGTGCAATTCTCTAATGGGATTACCACACCCTTCAATTGCTAAGCTTCATTGGATTTTGTAACACCACATCAGTCAGACTCGAGTACGTATCTATATATCGTCATTCACACGGACGTGAATGCGTCCTGCAGTCATGATAGGTACATACATAGTCGAATAGCTTATTGCCATGGTCACTCCTCCTCAATGTTTCACGAGACCTAGTGACATTCGCTTGACATATGAAATGTTTGAATTCCATGTGGTTGCAGAACCCTTTCACGGAGAGAAGATGTGAATATGTCGATCAACAGGAAAAGTGGATATGGAGCCTTTTTACAAAGAGCGGTTTCAGGTCGGTTCCAAGTACATATTTGAAATCCGTACATGAAACCGCGGCGGTCGACTCCCGTGCATAAAACACTATGTAGAAATTACATTTCAATAATTTTATTGAACATGAATATGAACATGAAAAAATTCCTGGCTTGTGTTTGTTTTCCCATTATCCTCGTGCGTAACCAAACCAGTCATATTCAAGATATCCGCCAACAATATACCTGGATACGGAAAAACTTCGCCGAAACCAAACATGTTCGACAAATGTTGCTGCATTTTTCAGGGATGGAATTTCAATTGACGTCTGACCACACCACCGACACCTCGGGCCTGGCCTTTTGTTGATCGTTAAATGGATTTGGTTTTTGGGCGTGTGTAAATAATTGTTTGCTACCGCGCAAGCAGTGACTTTCTAATCCCATCTGGGAATGTTAGGGTCGTAAAGGGATAATCCGGCACTGTTGTGTTTCTTTTCATGTTAACAAGCGTTAAATGGAATTTAATACGCTACTAATACCTTGCGCCACTCCCATCATACCGACAATGTCAAGGAGTCAATCGTGTGTTTGCTGAAGCGTCGTTAGATTCCTTGGAATTTTCTTGACAATTTTGGGTTCATGGGGAGCAAAGTATCGAATGCAGCGAATCAATAATTTTGTTGAAATTTTAATTAGGACGGGAACACGGCATAAACATGTTGGGGGTAATACGTTGGGAGGTACGGAAATAGAAGACTCAAGTCGTCTCTCAATTAGCTGGGGACCGATTTTGTTTGTTGTATTAGTCTTGAAGGTTCGACTGTCAATCGGAGTCAACGCAATCCAATGTCAGATACAAAATAATTTACAGCCTGTCCGTTTTCGTGTGTGATATGCGATCTTGGTTGAATAGTTTCGAAAGTATCGTAAAGGGACAGAGTTCCGGCAAATTTAAAGTTGTGGTTAACGTGGCAGTTTATTGTGGCGCGGCTATTATGAATCAAAATACATTCATGCTAAATATAGAGCTGGATAATTTTTAACAATTTCAAATATGTTGTTGTTAGTTGCTTTGGGTAATTATGCAGATTTACTACTTCATCTCTGATTTTCTTGCCGACTGCCAAATATAAAAGTGCCTGTAACTTCGTTATTTGAGCAGCTAGAGGGGTCAAACTTGCACTTTTTCAAAAGGCTCCTTCTCCAAAACCACGGAGGCTAGAGACTTGAATTTTAGATTCAAATGCAGCCTGAACCCTGCCCCAAAAACCAAAAACACCATTCCGGACGAAAACCTGCGAAAAACCCCGAAAATTTCATGGCAAAGTGACCCCTCGACTGCCAAATATAAAAGTGCCTGTAACTTCGTTATTTGAGCAGCTAGAGGGGTCAAACTCGCACTTTTTCAAAAGGCTCCATCTCCAAAACCACGGAGGCTAGAGACTTGAATTTTAGCTTCAAATGCAGCCTGAACCCTGCCCCAAAAACCAAAAATACCATTCCGGACGAAAACCTGCGAAAAGCCGCGAAAATTTCATGGCAAAGTGACCCCTCGACTGCCAAATATAAAAGTGCCTGTAACTTCGTTATTTGAGCAGCTAGAGGGGTCAAACTCGCACTTTTTCAAAAGGCTCCTTCTCCAAAACCCCGGAGGCTAGAGGCTTGAATTTTAGCTTCAAATGCAGCCTGAACCCTGCCCCAAAAACCAAAAACACCATTCCGGACGAAAACCTGCGAAAAACCGCGAAAATTTCATGGCAAAGTGACCCCTCGACTGCCAAATATAAAAGTGCCTGTAACTTCGTTATTTGAGCAGCTAGAGGGGTCAAACTTGCACTTTTTCAAAAGGCTGCATCTCCAAAACCACGGAGGCTAGAGACTTGAATTTTAGCTTCAAATGCAGCCTGAACCCTGCCCCAAAAACCAAAAACACCATTCCGGACGAAAACCTGCGAAAAACCGCGAAAATTTCATGGCAAAGTGACCCCTCGACTGCCAAATATAAAAGTGCCTGTAACTTCGTTATTTGAGCAGCTAGAGGGGTCAAACTTGCACTTTTTCAAAAGGCTCCTTCTCCTAAACCCCGGAGGCTAGAGACTTGAATTTTAGCTTCAAATGCAGCCTGAACCCTGCCCCAAAAACCAAAAACACCATTCCGGACGAAAACCTGCGAAAAACCGCGAAAATTTCATGGCAAAGTGACCCCTCGACTGCCAAATATAAAAGTGCCTGTAACTTCGTTATTTGAGCAGCTAGAGGGGTCAAACTTGCACTTTTTCAAAAAGCTGCATCTCCAAAACCACGGAGGCTAGAGACTTGAATTTTAGCTTCAAATGCAGCCTGAACCCTGCCCCAAAAACCAAAAACACCATTCCGGACGAAAACCTGCGAAAAACCGCGAAAATTTCATGGCAAAGTGACCCCTCGACTGCCAAATATAAAAGTGCCTGTAACTTCGTTATTTGAGCAGCTAGAGGGGTCAAACTTGCACTTTTTCAAAAGGCTCCTTCTCCTAAACCCCGGAGGCCAGAGGCTTGAATTTTAGCTTCAAATGCAGCCTGAACCCTGCCCCAAAAACAAAAAATACCATTCCGGACGAAAACCTGCGAAAAACCGCGAAAATTTCATGGCAAAGTGACCCCTCGACTGCCAAATATAAAAGTGCCTGTAACTTCGTTATTTGAGCAGCTAGAGGGGTCAAACTTGCACTTTTTCAAAAGGCTCCTTCTCCAAAACCACGGAGGCTAGAGACTTGAATTTTAGATTCAAATGCAGCCTGAACCCTGCCCCAAAAACCAAAAACACCATTCCGGACGAAAACCTGCGAAAAACCCCGAAAATTTCATGGCAAAGTGACCCCTCGACTGCCAAATATAAAAGTGCCTGTAACTTCGTTATTTGAGCAGCTAGAGGGGTCAAACTCGCACTTTTTCAAAAGGCTCCATCTCCAAAACCACGGAGGCTAGAGACTTGAATTTTAGCTTCAAATGCAGCCTGAACCCTGCCCCAAAAACCAAAAATACCATTCCGGACGAAAACCTGCGAAAAGCCGCGAAAATTTCATGGCAAAGTGACCCCTCGACTGCCAAATATAAAAGTGCCTGTAACTTCGTTATTTGAGCAGCTAGAGGGGTCAAACTCGCACTTTTTCAAAAGGCTCCTTCTCCAAAACCCCGGAGGCTAGAGACTTGAATTTTAGCTTCAAATGCAGCCTGAACCCTGCCCCAAAAACCAAAAATACCATTCCGGACGAAAACCTGCGAAAAACCCCGAAAATTTCATGCCAAAGTGACCCCTCGACTGCCAAATATAAAAGTGCCTGTAACTTCGTTATTTGAGCAGCTAGAGGGGTCAAACTTGCACTTTTTCAAAAGGCTGCATCTCCGAAACCACGGAGGCTAGAGACTTGAATTTTAGCTTCAAATGCAGCCTGAACCCTGCCCCAAAAACCAAAAACACCATTCCGGACGAAAACCTGCGAAAAACCGCGAAAATTTCATGGCAAAGTGACCCCTCGACTGCCAAATATAAAAGTGCCTGTAACTTCGTTATTTGAGCAGCTAGAGGGGTCAAACTTGCACTTTTTCAAAAGGCTGCATCTCCAAAACCACGGAGGCTAGAGACTTGAATTTTAGCTTCAAATGCAGCCTGAACCCTGCCCCAAAAACCAAAAACACCATTCCGGACGAAAACCTGCGAAAAACCGCGAAAATTTCATGGCAAAGTGACCCCTCGACTGCCAAATATAAAAGTGCCTGTAACTTCGTTATTTGAGCAGCTAGAGGGGTCAAACTTGCACTTTTTCAAAAGGCTCCTTCTCCTAAACCCCGGAGGCTAGAGACTTGAATTTTAGCTTCAAATGCAGCCTGAACCCTGCCCCAAAAATTAAAAACACCATTCCGGACGAAAACCTGCGAAAAACCGCGAAAATTTCATGGCAAAGTGACCCCTCGACTGCCAAATATAAAAGTGCCTGTAACTTCGTTATTTGAGCAGCTAGAGGGGTCAAACTCGCACTTTTTCAAAAGGCTCCTTCTCCAAAACCCCGGAGGCTAGAGACTTGAATTTTAGCTTCAAATGCAGCTTGAACCCTGCCCCAAAAACCAAAAACACCATTCCGGACGAAAACCTGCGAAAAACCGCGAAAATTTCATGGCAAAGTGACCCCCCGACTGCCAAATATAAAAGTGCCTGTAACTTCGTTATTTGAGCAGCTAGAGGGGTCAAACTTGCACTTTTTTAAAAGGCTGCATCTCCAAAACCACGGAGGCTAGAGACTTGAATTTTAGCTTCAAATGCAGCCTGAACCCTGCCCCAAAAACCAAAAACACCATTCCGGACGAAAACCTGCGAAAAACCGCGAAAATTTCATGGCAAAGTGACCCCTCGACTGCCAAATATAAAAGTGCCTGTAATTTCGTTATTTGAGCAGCTAGAGGCGTCAAACTCGCACTTTTTCAAAAGGCTCCTTCTCCAAAACCCCGGAGGCTAGAGACTTGAATTTTAGCTTCAAATGCAGCCTGAACCCTGCCCCTAAAACCAAAAATACCATTCCGGACGAAAACCTGCGAAAAACCGCGAAAATTTCATGGCAAAGTGACCCCTCGACTGCCAAATATAAAAGTGCCTGTAACTTCGTTATTTGAGCAGCTAGAGGGGTCAAACTTGCACTTTTTCAAAAGGCTGCATCTCCAAAACCACGGAGGCTAGAGACTTGAATTTTAGCTTCAAATGCAGCCTGAACCCTGCCCCAAAAACCAAAAACACCATTCCGGACGAAAACCTGCGAAAAACCGCGAAAATTTCATGGCAAAGTGACCCCTCGACTGCCAAATATAAAAGTGCCTGTAACTTCGTTATTTGAGCAGCTAGAGGGGTCAAACTCGCACTTTTTCAAAAGGCTCCTTCTCCAAAACCCCGGAGGCTAGAGACTTGAATTTTAGCTTCAAATGCAGCCTGAACCCTGCCCCAAAAACCAAAAATACCATTCCGGACGAAAACCTGCGAAAAACCGCGAAAATTTCATGGCAAAGTGACCCCTCGACTGCCAAATATAAAAGTGCCTGTAACTTCGTTATTTGAGCAGCTAGAGGGGTCAAACTTGCACTTTTTCAAAAGGCTGCATTTCCAAAACCACGGAGGCTAGAGACTTGAATTTTAGCTTCAAATGCAGCCTGAACCCTGCCCCAAAAACCAAAAACACCATTCCGGACGAAAACCTGCGTAAAACTCCGAAAATTTCATGCCAAAGTGACCCCTCGACTGCCAAATATAAAAGTGCCTGTAACTTCGTTATTTGAGCAGCTAGAGGGGTCAAACTTGCACTTTTTCCAAAGGCTCCATCTCCAAAACCACGGAGGCTAGAGACTTGAATTTTAGCTTCAAATGCAGCCTGAACCCTGCCCCAAAAACCAAAAATACCATTCCGGACGAAAACCTGCGAAAAACCGCGAAAATTTCATGGCAAAGTGACCCCTCGACTGCCAAATATAAAAGTGCCTGTAACTTCGTTATTTGAGCAGCTAGAGGGGTCAAACTTGCACTTTTTCAAAAGGCTGCATCTCCAAAACCACGGAGGCTAGAGACTTGAATTTTAGCTTCAAATGCAGCCTGAACCCTGCCCCAAAAACCAAAAACACCATTCCGGACGAAAACCTGCGAAAAACTCCGAAAATTTCATGCCAAAGTGACCCCTCGACTGCCACATATAAAAGTGCCTGTAACTTCGTTATTTGAGCAGCTAGAGGGGTCAAACTTGCACTTTTTCCAAAGGCTCCATCTCCAAAACCACGGAGGCTAGAGACTTGAATTTTAGCTTCAAATGCAGCCTGAACCCTGCCCCAAAAACCAAAAACACCATTCCGGACGAAAACCTGCGAAAAACCGCGAAAATTTCATGGCAAAGTGACCCCTCGACTGCCAAATATAAAAGTGCCTGTAATTTCGTTATTTGAGCAGCTAGAGGCGTCAAACTCGCACTTTTTCAAAAGGCTCCTTCTCCAAAACCACGGAGGCTAGAGACTTGAATTTTAGCTTCAAATGCAGCCTGAACCCTGCCCCAAAAACCAAAAATACCATTCCGGACGAAAACCTGCGAAAAACCGCGAAAATTTCATGGCAAAGTGACCCCTCGACTGCCAAATATAAAAGTGCCTGTAACTTCGTTATTTGAGCAGCTAGAGGGGTCAAACTTGCACTTTTTCAAAAGGCTGCATCTCCAAAACCACGGAGGCTAGAGACTTGAATTTTAGCTTCAAATGCAGCCTGAACCCTGCCCCAAAAACCAAAAACACCATTCCGGACGAAAACCTGCGAAAAACTCCGAAAATTTCATGCCAAAGTGACCCCTCGACTGCCACATATAAAAGTGCCTGTAACTTCGTTATTTGAGCAGCTAGAGGGGTCAAACTTGCACTTTTTCCAAAGGCTCCATCTCCAAAACCACGGAGGCTAGAGACTTGAATTTTAGCTTCAAATGCAGCCTGAACCCTGCCCCAAAAACCAAAAACACCATTCCGGACGAAAACCTGCGAAAAACTCCGAAAATTTCATGCCAAAGTGACCCCTCGACTGCCACATATAAAAGTGCCTGTAACTTCGTTATTTGAGCAGCTAGAGGGGTCAAACTTGCACTTTTTCCAAAGGCTCCATCTCCAAAACCACGGAGGCTAGAGACTTGAATTTTAGCTTCAAATGCAGCCTGAACCCTGCCCCAAAAACCAAAAACACCATTCCGGACGAAAACCTGCGAAAAACTCCGAAAATTTCATGCCAAAGTGACCCCTCGACTGCCACATATAAAAGTGCCTGTAACTTCGTTATTTGAGCAGCTAGAGGGGTCAAACTTGCACTTTTTCCAAAGGCTCCATCTCCAAAACCACGGAGGCTAGAGACTTGAATTTTAGCTTCAAATGCAGCCTGAACCCTGCCCCAAAAACCAAAAACACCATTCCGGACGAAAACCTGCGAAAAACTCCGAAAATTTCATGCCAAAGTGACCCCTCGACTGCCACATATAAAAGTGCCTGTAACTTCGTTATTTGAGCAGCTAGAGGGGTCAAACTTGCACTTTTTCCAAAGGCTCCATCTCCAAAACCACGGAGGCTAGAGACTTGAATTTTAGCTTCAAATGCAGCCTGAACCCTGCCCCAAAAACCAAAAACACCATTCCGGACGAAAACCTGCGAAAAACTCCGAAAATTTCATGCCAAAGTGACCCCTCGACTGCCACATATAAAAGTGCCTGTAACTTCGTTATTTGAGCAGCTAGAGGCGTCAAACTCGCACTTTTTCAAAAGGCTCCTTCTCCAAAACCCCGGAGGCTAGAGACTTGAATTTTAGCTTCAAATGCAGCCTGAACCCTGCCCCAAAAACCAAAAATACCATTCCGGACGAAAACCTGCGAAAAACCGCGAAAATTTCATGGCAAAGTGACCCCTCGACTGCCAAATATAAAAGTGCCTGTAACTTCGTTATTTGAGCAGCTAGAGGGGTCAAACTCGCACTTTTTCAAAAGGCTCCTTCTCCAAAACCCCGGAGGCTAGAGACTTGAATTTTAGCTTCAAATGCAGCCTGAACCCTGCCCCAAAAACCAAAAATACCATTCCGGACGAAAACCTGCGAAAAACCGCGAAAATTTCATGGCAAAGTGACCCCTCGACTGCCAAATATAAAAGTGCCTGTAACTTCGTTATTTGAGCAGCTAGAGGGGTCAAACTTGCACTTTTTCAAAAGGCTGCATCTCCAAAACCACGGAGGCTAGAGACTTGAATTTTAGCTTCAAATGCAGCCTGAACCCTGCCCCAAAAACCAAAAACACCATTCCGGACGAAAACCTGCGAAAAACTCCGAAAATTTCATGCCAAAGTGACCCCTCGACTGCCACATATAAAAGTGCCTGTAACTTCGTTATTTGAGCAGCTAGAGGGGTCAAACTTGCACTTTTTCCAAAGGCTCCATCTCCAAAACCACGGAGGCTAGAGACTTGAATTTTAGCTTCAAATGCAGCCTGAACCCTGCCCCAAAAACCAAAAACACCATTCCGGACGAAAACCTGCGAAAAACTCCGAAAATTTCATGCCAAAGTGACCCCTCGACTGCCACATATAAAAGTGCCTGTAACTTCGTTATTTGAGCAGCTAGAGGGGTCAAACTTGCACTTTTTCCAAAGGCTCCATCTCCAAAACCACGGAGGCTAGAGACTTGAATTTTAGCTTCAAATGCAGCCTGAACCCTGCCCCAAAAACCAAAAACACCATTCCGGACGAAAACCTGCGAAAAACTCCGAAAATTTCATGCCAAAGTGACCCCTCGACTGCCACATATAAAAGTGCCTGTAACTTCGTTATTTGAGCAGCTAGAGGGGTCAAACTTGCACTTTTTCCAAAGGCTCCATCTCCAAAACCACGGAGGCTAGAGACTTGAATTTTAGCTTCAAATGCAGCCTGAACCCTGCCCCAAAAACCAAAAACACCATTCCGGACGAAAACCTGCGAAAAACCGCGAAAATTTCATGGCAAAGTGACCCCTCGACTGCCAAATATAAAAGTGCCTGTAATTTCGTTATTTGAGCAGCTAGAGGCGTCAAACTCGCACTTTTTCAAAAGGCTCCTTCTCCAAAACCCCGGAGGCTAGAGACTTGAATTTTAGCTTCAAATGCAGCCTGAACCCTGCCCCAAAAACCAAAAATACCATTCCGGACGAAAACCTGCGAAAAACCGCGAAAATTTCATGGCAAAGTGACCCCTCGACTGCCAAATATAAAAGTGCCTGTAACTTCGTTATTTGAGCAGCTAGAGGGGTCAAACGTGCACTTTTTCAAAAGGCTGCATCTCCAAAACCACGGAGGCTAGAGACTTGAATTTTAGCTTCAAATGCAGCCTGAACCCTGCCCCAAAAACCAAAAACACCATTCCGGACGAAAACCTGCGAAAAACTCCGAAAATTTCATGCCAAAGTGACCCCTCGACTGCCACATATAAAAGTGCCTGTAACTTCGTTATTTGAGCAGCTAGAGGGGTCAAACTTGCACTTTTTCCAAAGGCTCCATCTCCAAAACCACGGAGGCTAGAGACTTGAATTTTAGCTTCAAATGCAGCCTGAACCCTGCCCCAAAAACCAAAAATACCATTCCGGACGAAAACCTGCGAAAAACCGCGAAAATTTCATGGCAAAGTGACCCCTCGACTGCCAAATATAAAAGTGCCTGTAACTTCGTTATTTGAGCAGCTAGAGGGGTCAAACTTGCACTTTTTCAAAAGGCTGCATCTCCAAAACCACGGAGGCTAGAGACTTGAATTTTAGCTTCAAATGCAGCCTGAACCCTGCCCCAAAAACCAAAAACACCATTCCGGACGAAAACCTGCGAAAAACTCCGAAAATTTCATGCCAAAGTGACCCCTCGACTGCCACATATAAAAGTGCCTGTAACTTCGTTATTTGAGCAGCTAGAGGGGTCAAACTTGCACTTTTTCCAAAGGCTCCATCTCCAAAACCACGGAGGCTAGAGACTTGAATTTTAGCTTCAAATGCAGCCTGAACCCTGCCCCAAAAACCAAAAACACCATTCCGGACGAAAACCTGCGAAAAACCGCGAAAATTTCATGGCAAAGTGACCCCTCGACTGCCAAATATAAAAGTGCCTGTAATTTCGTTATTTGAGCAGCTAGAGGGGTCAAACTTGCACTTTTTCAAAAGGCTGCATCTCCAAAACCACGGAGGCTAGAGACTTGAATTTTAGCTTCAAATGCAGCCTGAACCCTGCCCCAAAAACCAAAAACACCATTCCGGACGAAAACCTGCGAAAAACTCCGAAAATTTCATGCCAAAGTGACCCCTCGACTGCCACATATAAAAGTGCCTGTAACTTCGTTATTTGAGCAGCTAGAGGGGTCAAACTTGCACTTTTTCCAAAGGCTCCATCTCCAAAACCACGGAGGCTAGAGACTTGAATTTTAGCTTCAAATGCAGCCTGAACCCTGCCCCAAAAACCAAAAACACCATTCCAGACGAAAACCTGCGAAAAACCGCGAAAATTTCATGGCAAAGTGACCCCTCGACTGCCAAATATAAAAGTGCCTGTAATTTCGTTATTTGAGCAGCTAGAGGCGTCAAACTCGCACTTTTTCAAAAGGCTCCTTCTCCAAAACCCCGGAGGCTAGAGACTTGAATTTTAGCTTCAAATGCAGCCTGAACCCTGCCCCAAAAACCAAAAATACCATTCCGGACGAAAACCTGCGAAAAACCGCGAAAATTTCATGGCAAAGTGACCCCTCGACTGCCAAATATAAAAGTGCCTGTAACTTCGTTATTTGAGCAGCTAGAGGGGTCAAACTTGCACTTTTTCAAAAGGCTGCATCTCCAAAACCACGGAGGCTAGAGACTTGAATTTTAGCTTCAAATGCAGCCTGAACCCTGCCCCAAAAACCAAAAACACCATTCCGGACGAAAACCTGCGAAAAACTCCGAAAATTTCATGCCAAAGTGACCCCTCGACTGCCACATATAAAAGTGCCTGTAACTTCGTTATTTGAGCAGCTAGAGGGGTCAAACTTGCACTTTTTCCAAAGGCTCCATCTCCAAAACCACGGAGGCTAGAGACTTGAATTTTAGCTTCAAATGCAGCCTGAACCCTGCCCCAAAAACCAAAAACACCATTCCGGACGAAAACCTGCGAAAAACCGCGAAAATTTCATGGCAAAGTGACCCCTCGACTGCCAAATATAAAAGTGCCTGTAATTTCGTTATTTGAGCAGCTAGAGGCGTCAAACTCGCACTTTTTCAAAAGGCTCCTTCTCCAAAACCCCGGAGGCTAGAGACTTGAATTTTAGCTTCAAATGCAGCCTGAACCCTGCCCCAAAAACCAAAAATACCATTCCGGACGAAAACCTGCGAAAAACCGCGAAAATTTCATGGCAAAGTGACCCCTCGACTGCCAAATATAAAAGTGCCTGTAACCTCGTTATTTGAGCAGCTAGAGGGGTCAAACTTGCACTTTTTCAAAAGGCTCCATCTCCAAAACCACGGAGGCTAGAGACTTGAATTTTAGCTTCAAATGCAGCCTGAACCCTGCCCCAAAAACCAAAAACACCATTCCGGACGAAAACCTGCGAAAAACTCCGAAAATTTCATGCCAAAGTGACCCCTCGACTGCCACATATAAAAGTGCCTGTAACTTCGTTATTTGAGCAGCTAGAGGGGTCAAACTTGCACTTTTTCCAAAGGCTCCATCTCCAAAACCACGGAGGCTAGAGACTTGAATTTTAGCTTCAAATGCAGCCTGAACCCTGCCCCAAAAACCAAAAACACCATTCCGGACGAAAACCTGCGAAAAACCGCGAAAATTTCATGGCAAAGTGACCCCTCGACTGCCAAATATAAAAGTGCCTGTAATTTCGTTATTTGAGCAGCTAGAGGCGTCAAACTCGCACTTTTTCAAAAGGCTCCTTCTCCAAAGCCCCGGAGGCTAGAGACTTGAATTTTAGCTTCAAATGCAGCCTGAACCCTGCCCCAAAAACCAAAAATACCATTCCGGACGAAAACCTGCGAAAAACCGCGAAAATTTCATGGCAAAGTGACCCCTCGACTGCCAAATATAAAAGTGCCTGTAACTTCGTTATTTGAGCAGCTAGAGGGGTCAAACTTGCACTTTTTCAAAAGGCTGCATCTCCAAAACCACGGAGGCTAGAGACTTGAATTTTAGCTTCAAATGCAGCCTGAACCCTGCCCCAAAAACCAAAAACACCATTCCGGACGAAAACCTGCGAAAAACCGCGAAAATTTCATGGCAAAGTGACCCCTCGACTGCCAAATATAAAAGTGCCTGTAACTTCGTTATTTGAGCAGCTAGAGGGGTCAAACTTGCACTTTTTCAAAAGGCTGCATTTCCAAAACCACGGAGGCTAGAGACTTGAATTTTAGCTTCAAATGCAGCCTGAACCCTGCCCCAAAAACCAAAAACACCATTCCGGACGAAAACCTGCGAAAAACCCCGAAAATTTCATGGCAAAGTGACCCCTCGACTGCCAAATATAAAAGTGCCTGTAACTTCGTTATTTGAGCAGCTAGAGGGGTCAAACTTGCACTTTTTCAAAAGGCTGCATCTCCAAAACCACGGAGGCTAGAGACTTGAATTTTAGCTTCAAATGCAGCCTGAACCCTGCCCCAAAAACCAAAAACACCATTCCGGACGAAAACCTGCGAAAAACCCCGAAAATTTCATGGCAAAGTGACCCCTCGACTGCCAAATATAAAAGTGCCTGTAACTTCGTTATTTGAGCAGCTAGAGGGGTCAAACTTGCACTTTTTCAAAAGGCTCCTTCTCCTAAACCCCGGAGGCTAGAGGCTTGAATTTTAGCTTCAAATGCAGCCTGAACCCTGCCCCAAAAACCAAAAACACCATTCCGGACGAAAACCTGCGAAGAACCGCGAAAATTTCATGGCAAAGTGACCCCTCGACTGCCAAATATAAAAGTGCCTGTAACTTCGTTATTTGAGCAGCTAGAGGGGTCAAACTCGCACTTTTTCAAAAGGCTCCTTCTCCAAAACCCCGGAGGCTAGAGACTTGAATTTTAGCTTCAAATGCAGCCTGAACCCTGCCCCAAAAACCAAAAATACCATTCCGGACGAAAACCTGCGAAAAGCCGCGAAAATTTCATGGCAAAGTGACCCCTCGACTGCCAAATATAAAAGTGCCTGTAACTTCGTTATTTGAGCAGCTAGAGGGGTCAAACTCGCACTTTTTCAAAAGGCTCCTTCTCCAAAACCCCGGAGGCTAGAGGCTTGAATTTTAGCTTCAAATGCAGCCTGAACCCTGCCCCAAAAACCAAAAACACCATTCCGGACGAAAACCTGCGAAAAACCCCGAAAATTTCATGCCAAAGTGACCCCTCGACTGCCAAATATAAAAGTGCCTGTAACTTCGTTATTTGAGCAGCTAGAGGGGTCAAACTTGCACTTTTTCAAAAGGCTCCTTCTCCTAAACCCCGGAGGCTAGAGACTTGAATTTTAGCTTCAAATGCAGCCTGAACCCTGCCCCAAAAACCAAAAACACCATTCCGGACGAAAACCTGCGAAAAACCCCGAAAATTTCATGCCAAAGTGACCCCTCGACTGCCAAATATAAAAGTGCCTGTAACTTCGTTATTTGAGCAGCTAGAGGGGTCAAACTCGCACTTTTTCAAAAGGCTGCATCTCCAAAACCACGGAGGCTAGAGACTTGAATTTTAGCTTCAAATGCAGCCTGAACCCTGCCCCAAAAACCAAAAACACCATTCCGGACAAAAACCTGCGAAAAACCGCGAAAATTTCATGGCAAAGTGACCCCTCGACTGCCAAATATAAAAGTGCCTGTAACTTCGTTATTTGAGCAGCTAGAGGGGTCAAACTTGCACTTTTTCAAAAGGCTCCTTCTCCTAAGCCCCGGAGGCTAGAGGCTTGAATTTTAGCTTCAAATGCAGCCTGAACCCTGCCCCAAAAACCAAAAACACCATTCCGGACGAAAACCTGCGAAAAACCCCGAAAATTTCATGCCAAAGTGACCCCTCGACTGCCAAATATAAAAGTGCCTGTAACTTCGTTATTTGAGCAGCTAGAGGGGTCAAACTCGCACTTTTTCAAAAGGCTCCTTCTCCAAAACCACGGAGGCTAGAGACTTGAATTTTAGCTTCAAATGCAGCCTGAACCCTGCCCCAAAAACCAAAAATACCAATCCGGACGAAAACCTGCGAAAAACCGCGAAAATTTCATGGCAAAGTGACCCCTCGACTGCCAAATATAAAAGTGCCTGTAACTTCGTTATTTGAGCAGCTAGAGGGGTCAAACTCGCACTTTTTCAAAAGGCTCCTTCTCCAAAACCACGGAGGCTAGAGGCTTGAATTTTAGCTTCAAATGCAGCCTGAACCCTGCCCCAAAAACCAAAAATACCATTCCGGACGAAAACCTGCGAAAAACCGCGAAAATTTCATGGCAAAGTGACCCCTCGACTGCCAAATATAAAAGTGCCTGTAACTTCGTTATTTGAGCAGCTAGAGGGGTCAAACTTGCACTTTTTCAAAAGGCTGCATCTCCAAAACCACGGAGGCTAGAGACTTGAATTTTAGCTTCAAATGCAGCCTGAACCCTGCCCCAAAAACCAAAAACACCATTCCGGACGAAAACCTGCGAAAAACCGCGAAAATTTCATGGCAAAGTGACCCCTCGACTGCCAAATATAAAAGTGCCTGTAACTTCGTTATTTGAGCAGCTAGAGGGGTCAAACTTGCACTTTTTCAAAAGGCTGCATCTCCAAAACCACGGAGGCTAGAGACTTGAATTTTAGCTTCAAATGCAGCCTGAACCCTGCCCCAAAAACCAAAAACACCATTCCGGACGAAAACCTGCGAAAAACCCCAAAAATTTCATGCCAAAGTGACCCCTCGACTGCCAAATATAAAAGTGCCTGTAACTTCGTTATTTGAGCAGCTAGAGGGGTCAAACTTGCACTTTTTCAAAAGGCTGCATCTCCAAAACCACGGAGGCTAGAGACTTGAATTTTAGCTTCAAATGCAGCCTGAACCCTGCCCCAAAAACACCATTCCGGACGAAAACCTGCGAAAAACCGCGAAAATTTCATGGCAAAGTGACCCCTCGACTGCCAAATATAAAAGTGCCTGTAACTTCGTTATTTGAGCAGCTAGAGGGGTCAAACTTGCACTTTTTCAAAAGGCTGCATCTCCTAAACCCCGGAGGCTAGAGGCTTGAATTTTAGCTTCAAATGCAGCCTGAACCCTGCCCCAAAAACCAAAAACACCATTCCGGACGAAAACCTGCGAAAAACCGCGAAAATTTCATGGCAAAGTGACCCCTCGACTGCCAAATATAAAAGTGCCTGTAACTTCGTTATTTGAGCAGCTAGAGGGGTCAAACTCGCACTTTTTCAAAAGGCTCCTTCTCCAAAACCCCGGAGGCTAGAGACTTGAATTTTAGCTTCAAATGCAGCCTGAACCCTGCCCCAAAAACCAAAAACACCATTCCGGACGAAAACCTGCGAAAAACCCCGAAAATTTCATGCCAAAGTGACCCCTCGACTGCCAAATATAAAAGTGCCTGTAACTTCGTTATTTGAGCAGCTAGAGGGGTCAAACTCGCACTTTTTCAAAAGGCTCCTTCTCCAAAACCACGGAGGCTGGAGACTTGAATTTTAGCTTCAAATGCAGCCTGAACCCTGCCCCAAAAACCAAAAATACCATTCCGGACGAAAACCTGCGAAAAACCGCGAAAATTTCATGGCAAAGTGACCCCTCGACTGCCAAATATGAAAGTGCCTGTAACTTCGTTATTTGAGCAGCTAGAGGGGTCAAACTTGCACTTTTTCAAAAGGCTCCTTCTCCTAAACCCCGGAGGCTAGAGGCTTGAATTTTAGCTTCAAATGCAGCCTGAACCCTGCCCCAAAAACCAAAAATACCATTCCGGACGAAAACCCGCGAAAAACCGCGAAAATTTCATGGCAAAGTGACCCCTCGACTGCCAAATATAAAAGTGCCTGTAACTTCGTTATTTGAGCAGCTAGAGGGGTCAAACTTGCACTTTTTCAAAAGGCTGCATCTCCAAAACCACGGAGGCTAGAGACTTGAATTTTAGCTTCGAATGCAGCCTGAACCCTGCCCCAAAAACCAAAAACACCATTCCGGACGAAAACCTGCGAAAAACTCCGAAAATTTCATGCCAAAGTGACCCCTCGACTGCCAAATATAAAAGTGCCTGTAACTTCGTTATTTGAGCAGCTAGAGGGGTCAAACTTGCACTTTTTCAAAAGGCTCCTTCTCCTAAACCCCGGAGGCTAGAGGCTTGAATTTTAGCTTCAAATGCAGCCTGAACCCTGCCCCAAAAACCAAAAACACCATTCCGGACGAAAACCTGCGAAAAACCCCGAAAATTTCATGGCAAAGTGACCCCTCGACTGCCAAATATAAAAGTGCCTGTAACTTCGTTATTTGAGCAGCTAGAGGGGTCAAACTTGCACTTTTTCAAAAGGCTCCTTCTCCTAAACCCCGGAGGCTAGAGGCTTGAATTTTAGCTTCAAATGCAGCCTGAACCCTGCCCCAAAAACCAAAAATACCATTCCGGACGAAAACCCGCGAAAAACCGCGAAAATTTCATGGCAAAGTGACCCCTCGACTGCCAAATATAAAAGTGCCTGTAACTTCGTTATTTGAGCAGCTAGAGGGGTCAAACTTGCACTTTTTCAAAAGGCTGCATCTCCAAAACCACGGAGGCTAGAGACTTGAATTTTAGCTTCGAATGCAGCCTGAACCCTGCCCCAAAAACCAAAAACACCATTCCGGACGAAAACCTGCGAAAAACTCCGAAAATTTCATGCCAAAGTGACCCCTCGACTGCCAAATATAAAAGTGCCTGTAACTTCGTTATTTGAGCAGCTAGAGGGGTCAAACTTGCACTTTTTCAAAAGGCTGCATCTCCAAAACCACGGAGGCTAGAGACTTGAATTTTAGCTTCAAATGCAGCCTGAACCCTGCCCCAAAAACCAAAAACACCATTCCGGACGAAAACCTGCGAAAAACCCCGAAAATTTCATGCCAAAGTGACCCCTCGACTGCCAAATATAAAAGTGCCTGTAACTTCGTTATTTGAGCAGCTAGAGGGGTCAAACTTGCACTTTTTCCAAAGGCTCCATCCCCAAAACCACGGAGGCTAGAGACTTGAATTTTAGCTTCAAATGCAGCCTGAACCCTGCCCCAAAAACCAAAAACACCATTCCGGACGAAAACCTGCGAAAAACCGCGAAAATTTCATGGCAAAGTGACCCCTCGACTGCCAAATATAAAAGTGCCTGTAACTTCGTTATTTGAGCAGCTAGAGGGGTCAAACTCGCACTTTTTCAAAAGGCTCCTTCTCCAAAACCCCGGAGGCTAGAGACTTGAATTTTAGCTTCAAATGCAGCCTGAACCCTGCCCCAAAAACCAAAAATACCATTCCGGACGAAAACCTGCGAAAAACCGCGAAAATTTCATGGCAAAGTGACCCCTCGACTGCCAAATATAAAAGTGCCTGTAACTTCGTTATTTGAGCAGCTAGAGGGGTCAAACTCGCACTTTTTCAAAAGGCTCCTTCTCCAAAACCCCGGAGGCTAGAGGCTTGAATTTTAGCTTCAAATGCAGCCTGAACCCTGCCCCAAAAACCAAAAATACCATTCCGGACGAAAACCTGCGAAAAACCCCGAAAATTTCATGCCAAAGTGACCCCTCGACTGCCAAATATAAAAGTGCCTGTAACTTCGTTATTTGAGCAGCTAGAGGGGTCAAACTCGCACTTTTTCAAAAGGCTCCTTCTCCAAAACCCCGGAGGCTAGAGGCTTGAATTTTAGCTTCAAATGCAGCCTGAACCCTGCCCCAAAAACCAAAAATACCATTCCGGACGAAAACCTGCGAAAAACCCCGAAAATTTCATGCCAAAGTGACCCCTCGACTGCCAAATATAAAAGTGCCTGTAACTTCGTTATTTGAGCAGCTAGAGGGGTCAAACTTGCACTTTTTCAAAAGGCTGCATCTCCAAAACCACGGAGGCTAGAGACTTGAATTTTAGCTTCAAATGCAGCCTGAACTCTGCCCCAAAAACCAAAAACACCATTCCGGACGAAAACCTGCGAAAAACCGCGAAAATTTCATGGCAAAGTGACCCCTCGACTGCCAAATATAAAAGTGCCTGTAACTTCGTTATTTGAGCAGCTAGAGGGGTCAAACTTGCACTTTTTCAAAAGGCTGCATCTCCAAAACCACGGAGGCTAGAGACTTGAATATTAGCTTCAAATGCAGCCTGAACCCTGCCCCAAAAACCAAAAACACCATTCCGGACGAAAACCTGCGAAAAACTCCGAAAATTTCATGCCAAAGTGACCCCTCGACTGCCAAATATAAAAGTGCCTGTAACTTCGTTATTTGAGCAGCTAGAGGGGTCAAACTTGCACTTTTTCCAAAGGCTCCATCTCCAAAACCACGGAGGCTAGAGACTTGAATTTTAGCTTCAAATGCAGCCTGAACCCTGCCCCAAAAACCAAAAATACCATTCCGGACGAAAACCTGCGAAAAACCGCGAAAATTTCATGGCAAAGTGACCCCTCGACTGCCAAATATAAAAGTGCCTGTAACTTCGTTATTTGAGCAGCTAGAGGGGTCAAACTTGCACTTTTTCAAAAGGCTGCATCTCCAAAACCACGGAGGCTAGAGACTTGAATTTTAGCTTCAAATGCAGCCTGAACCCTGCCCCAAAAACCAAAAACACCATTCCGGACGAAAACCTGCGAAAAACCCCGAAAATTTCATGGCAAAGTGACCCCTCGACTGCCAAATATAAAAGTGCCTGTAACTTCGTTATTTGAGCAGCTAGAGGGGTCAAACTTGCACTTTTTCCAAAGGCTCCATCCCCAAAACCACGGAGGCTAGAGACTTGAATTTTAGCTTCAAATGCAGCCTGAACCCTGCCCCAAAAACCAAAAACACCATTCCGGACGAAAACCTGCGAAAAACCGCGAAAATTTCATGGCAAAGTGACCCCTCGACTGCCAAATATAAAAGTGCCTGTAACTTCGTTATTTGAGCAGCTAGAGGGGTCAAACTCGCACTTTTTCAAAAGGCTCCTTCTCCAAAACCCCGGAGGCTAGAGACTTGAATTTTAGCTTCAAATGCAGCCTGAACCCTGCCCCAAAAACCAAAAATACCATTCCGGACGAAAACCTGCGAAAAACCCCGAAAATTTCATGGCAAAGTGACCCCTCGACTGCCAAATATAAAAGTGCCTGTAACTTCGTTATTTGAGCAGCTAGAGGGGTCAAACTCGCACTTTTTCAAAAGGCTCCTTCTCCAAAACCCCGGAGGCTAGAGGCTTGAATTTTAGCTTCAAATGCAGCCTGAACCCTGCCCCAAAAACCAAAAATACCATTCCGGACGAAAACCTGCGAAAAACCCCGAAAATTTCATGCCAAAGTGACCCCTCGACTGCCAAATATAAAAGTGCCTGTAACTTCGTTATTTGAGCAGCTAGAGGGGTCAAACTCGCACTTTTTCAAAAGGCTCCTTCTCCAAAACCCCGGAGGCTAGAGACTTGAATTTTAGCTTCAAATGCAGCCTGAACCCTGCCCCAAAAACCAAAAATACCATTCCGGACGAAAACCTGCGAAAAACCCCGAAAATTTCATGCCAAAGTGACCCCTCGACTGCCAAATATAAAAGTGCCTGTAACTTCGTTATTTGAGCAGCTAGAGGGGTCAAACTTGCACTTTTTCCAAAGGCTCCATCCCCAAAACCACGGAGGCTAGAGACTTGAATTTTAGCTTCAAATGCAGCCTGAACCCTGCCCCAAAAACCAAAAACACCATTCCGGACGAAAACCTGCGAAAAACCGCGAAAATTTCATGGCAAAGTGACCCCTCGACTGCCAAATATAAAAGTGCCTGTAACTTCGTTATTTGAGCAGCTAGAGGGGTCAAACTCGCACTTTTTCAAAAGGCTCCTTCTCCAAAACCCCGGAGGCTAGAGGCTTGAATTTTAGCTTCAAATGCAGCCTGAACCCTGCCCCAAAAACCAAAAACACCATTCCGGACGAAAACCTGCGAAAAACCCCGAAAATTTCATGGCAAAGTGACCCCTCGACTGGCAAATATAAAAGTGCCTGTAACTTCGTTATTTGAGCAGCTAGAGGGGTCAAACTCGCACTTTTTCAAAAGGCTCCTTCTCCAAAACCCCGGAGGCTAGAGACTTGAATTTTAGCTTCAAATGCAGCCTGAACCCTGCCCCAAAAACCAAAAATACCATTCCGGACGAAAACCTGCGAAAAACCCCGAAAATTTCATGGCAAAGTGACCCCTCGACTGCCAAATATAAAAGTGCCTGTAACTTCGTTATTTGAGCAGCTAGAGGGGTCAAACTCGCACTTTTTCAAAAGGCTCCTTCTCCAAAACCCCGGAGGCTAGAGACTTGAATTTTAGCTTCAAATGCAGCCTGAACCCTGCCCCAAAAACCAAAAATACCATTCCGGACGAAAACCTGCGAAAAACCCCGAAAATTTCATGGCAAAGTGACCCCTCGACTGCCAAATATAAAAGTGCCTGTAACTTCGTTATTTGAGCAGCTAGAGGGGTCAAACTCGCACTTTTTCAAAAGGCTCCTTCTCCAAAACCCCGGAGGCTAGAGACTTGAATTTTAGCTTCAAATGCAGCCTGAACCCTGCCCCAAAAACCAAAAACACCATTCCGGACGAAAACCTGCGAAAAACCGCGAAAATTTCATGGCAAAGTGACCCCTCGACTGCCAAATATAAAAGTGCCTGTAACTTCGTTATTTGAGCAGCTAGAGGGGTCACACTTTTTCAAAAGGCTGCATCTCCAAAACCACGGAGGCTAGAGACTTGAATTTTAGCTTCAAATGCAGCCTGAACCCTGCCCCAAAAACCAAAAACACCATTCCGGACGAAAACTTGCGAAAAACTCCGAAAATTTCATGCCAAAGTGACCCCTCGACTGCCAAATATAAAAGTGCCTGTAACTTCGTTATTTGAGCAGCTAGAGGGGTCAAACTTGCACTTTTTCCAAAGGCTCCATCCCCAAAACCACGGAGGCTAGAGACTTGAATTTTAGCTTCAAATGCAGCCTGAACCCTGCCCCAAAAACCAAAAACACCATTCCGGACGAAAACCTGCGAAAAACCGCGAAAATTTCATGGCAAAGTGACCCCTCGACTGCCAAATATAAAAGTGCCTGTAACTTCGTTATTTGAGCAGCTAGAGGGGTCAAACTTGCACTTTTTCAAAAGGCTCCTTCTCCAAAACCCCGGAGGCTAGAGACTTGAATTTTAGCTTCAAATGCAGCCTGAACCCTGCCCCAAAAACCAAAAATACCATTCCGGACGAAAACCTGCGAAAAACCGCGAAAATTTCATGGCAAAGTGACCCCTCGACTGCCAAATATAAAAGTGCCTGTAACTTCGTTATTTGAGCAGCTAGAGGGGTCAAACTCGCACTTTTTCAAAAGGCTCCTTCTCCAAAACCCCGGAGGCTAGAGACTTGAATTTTAGCTTCAAATGCAGCCTGAACCCTGCCCCAAAAACCAAAAATACCATTCCGGACGAAAACCTGCGAAAAACCGCGAAAATTTCATGCCAAAGTGACCCCTCGACTGCCAAATATAAAAGTGCCTGTAACTTCGTTATTTGAGCAGCTAGAGGGGTCAAACTTGCACTTTTTCAAAAGGCTGCATCTCCAAAACCACGGAGGCTAGAGACTTGAATTTTAGCTTCAAATGCAGCCTGAACCCTGCCCCAAAAACCAAAAACACCATTCCGGACGAAAACCTGCGAAAAACCGCGAAAATTTCATGGCAAAGTGACCCCTCGACTGCCAAATATAAAAGTGCCTGTAACTTCGTTATTTGAGCAGCTAGAGGGGTCAAACTCGCACTTTTTCAAAAGGCTCCTTCTCCAAAACCCCGGAGGCTAGAGACTTGAATTTTAGCTTCAAATGCAGCCTGAACCCTGCCCCAAAAACCAAAGATACCATTCCGGACGAAAACCTGCGAAAAACCGCGAAAATTTCATGGCAAAGTGACCCCTCGACTGCCAAATATAAAAGTGCCTGTAACTTCGTTATTTGAGCAGCTAGAGGGGTCAAACTTGCACTTTTTCAAAAGGCTCCTTCTCCTAAACCCCGGAGGCTAGAGGCTTGAATTTTAGCTTCAAATGCAGCCTGAACCCTGCCCCAAAAACCAAAGATACCATTCCGGACGAAAACCTGCGAAAAACCGCGAAAATTTCATGGCAAAGTGACCCCTCGACTGCCAAATATAAAAGTGCCTGTAACTTCGTTATTTGAGCAGCTAGAGGGGTCAAACTCGCACTTTTTCAAAAGGCTCCTTCTCCAAAACCACGGAGGCTAGAGACTTGAATTTTAGCTTCAAATGCAGCCTGAACCCTGCCCCAAAAACCAAAAATACCATTCCGGACGAAAACCTGCGAAAAACCGCGAAAATTTCATGCCCAAGTGACCCCTCGACTGCCAAATATAAAAGTGCCTGTAACTTCGTTATTTGAGCAGCTAGAGGGGTCAAACTTGCACTTTTTCAAAAGGCTGCATCTCCAAAACCACGGAGGCTAGAGACTTGAATTTTAGCTTCAAATGCAGCCTGAACCCTGCCCCAAAAACCAAAAATACCATTCCGGACGAAAACCTGCGAAAAACCCCGAAAATTTCATGGCAAAGTGACCCCTCGACTGCCAAATATAAAAGTGCCTGTAACTTCGTTATTTGAGCAGCTAGAGGGGTCAAACTCGCACTTTTTCAAAAGGCTCCTTCTCCAAAACCCCGGTCAAATGCAGCCTGAACCCTGCCCCAAAAACCAAAAATACCATTCCGGACGAAAACCTGCGAAAAACCCCGAAAATTTCATGGCAAAGTGACCCCTCGACTGCCAAATATAAAAGTGCCTGTAACTTCGTTATTTGAGCAGCTAGAGGGGTCAAACTCGCACTTTTTCAAAAGGCTCCTTCTCCAAAACCCCGGAGGCTAGAGACTTGAATTTTAGCTTCAAATGCAGCCTGAACCCTGCCCCAAAAACCAAAAACACCATTCCGGACGAAAACCTGCGAAAAACCGCGAAAATTTCATGGCAAAGTGACCCCTCGACTGCCAAATATAAAAGTGCCTGTAACTTCGTTATTTGAGCAGCTAGAGGGGTCACACTTTTTCAAAAGGCTGCATCTCCAAAACCACGGAGGCTAGAGACTTGAATTTTAGCTTCAAATGCAGCCTGAACCCTGCCCCAAAAACCAAAAACACCATTCCGGACGAAAACTTGCGAAAAACTCCGAAAATTTCATGCCAAAGTGACCCCTCGACTGCCAAATATAAAAGTGCCTGTAACTTCGTTATTTGAGCAGCTAGAGGGGTCAAACTTGCACTTTTTCCAAAGGCTCCATCCCCAAAACCACGGAGGCTAGAGACTTGAATTTTAGCTTCAAATGCAGCCTGAACCCTGCCCCAAAAACCAAAAACACCATTCCGGACGAAAACCTGCGAAAAACCGCGAAAATTTCATGGCAAAGTGACCCCTCGACTGCCAAATATAAAAGTGCCTGTAACTTCGTTATTTGAGCAGCTAGAGGGGTCAAACTTGCACTTTTTCAAAAGGCTCCTTCTCCAAAACCCCGGAGGCTAGAGACTTGAATTTTAGCTTCAAATGCAGCCTGAACCCTGCCCCAAAAACCAAAAATACCATTCCGGACGAAAACCTGCGAAAAACCGCGAAAATTTCATGGCAAAGTGACCCCTCGACTGCCAAATATAAAAGTGCCTGTAACTTCGTTATTTGAGCAGCTAGAGGGGTCAAACTCGCACTTTTTCAAAAGGCTCCTTCTCCAAAACCCCGGAGGCTAGAGACTTGAATTTTAGCTTCAAATGCAGCCTGAACCCTGCCCCAAAAACCAAAAATACCATTCCGGACGAAAACCTGCGAAAAACCGCGAAAATTTCATGGCAAAGTGACCCCTCGACTGCCAAATATAAAAGTGCCTGTAACTTCGTTATTTGAGCAGCTAGAGGGGTCAAACTTGCACTTTTTCAAAAGGCTGCATCTCCAAAACCACGGAGGCTAGAGACTTGAATTTTAGCTTCAAATGCAGCCTGAACCCTGCCCCAAAAACCAAAAACACCATTCCGGACGAAAACCTGCGAAAAACCGCGAAAATTTCATGGCAAAGTGACCCCTCGACTGCCAAATATAAAAGTGCCTGTAACTTCGTTATTTGAGCAGCTAGAGGGGTCAAACTCGCACTTTTTCAAAAGGCTCCTTCTCCAAAACCCCGGAGGCTAGAGACTTGAATTTTAGCTTCAAATGCAGCCTGAACCCTGCCCCAAAAACCAAAAATACCATTCCGGACGAAAACCTGCGAAAAACCCCGAAAATTTCATGCCAAAGTGACCCCCCACGACTGCCAAATATAAAAGTGCCTGTAACTTCGTTATTTGAGCAGCTAGAGGGGTCAAACTCGCACTTTTTCAAAAGGCTCCTTCTCCAAAACCACGGAGGCTAGAGACTTGAATTTTAGCTTCAAATGCTGCCTGAACCCTGCCCCAAAAACCAAAAATACCATTCCGGACGAAAACCTGCGAAAAACCGCGAAAATTTCATGGCAAAGTGACCCCTCGACTGCCAAATATAAAAGTGCCTGTAACTTCGTTATTTGAGCAGCTAGAGGGGTCAAACTTGCACTTTTTCAAAAGGCTGCATCTCCAAAACCACGGAGGCTAGAGACTTGAATTTTAGCTTCAAATGCAGCCTGAACCCTGCCCCAAAAACCAAAAACACCATTCCGGACGAAAACCTGCGAAAAACCGCGAAAATTTCATGGCAAAGTGACCCCTCGACTGCCAAATATAAAAGTGCCTGTAACTTCGTTATTTGAGCAGCTAGAGGGGTCAAACTTGCACTTTTTCAAAAGGCTGCATCTCCAAAACCACGGAGGCTAGAGACTTGAATTTTAGCTTCAAATGCAGCCTGAACCCTGCCCCAAAAACCAAAAACACCATTCCGGACGAAAACCTGCGAAAAACCCCGAAAATTTCATGGCAAAGTGACCCCTCGACTGCCAAATATAAAAGTGCCTGTAACTTCGTTATTTGAGCAGCTAGAGGGGTCAAACTTGCACTTTTTCAAAAGGCTCCTTCTCCTAAACCCCGGAGGCTAGAGGCTTGAATTTTAGCTTCAAATGCAGCCTGAACCCTGCCCCAAAAACCAAAGATACCATTCCGGACGAAAACCTGCGAAAAACCGCGAAAATTTCATGGCAAAGTGACCCCTCGACTGCCAAATATAAAAGTGCCTGTAACTTCGTTATTTGAGCAGCTAGAGGGGTCAAACTCGCACTTTTTCAAAAGGCTCCTTCTCCAAAACCACGGAGGCTAGAGACTTGAATTTTAGCTTCAAATGCTGCCTGAACCCTGCCCCAAAAACCAAAAATACCATTCCGGACGAAAACCTGCGAAAAACCGCGAAAATTTCATGGCAAAGTGACCCCTCGACTGCCAAATATAAAAGTGCCTGTAACTTCGTTATTTGAGCAGCTAGAGGGGTCAAACTTGCACTTTTTCAAAAGGCTGCATCTCCAAAACCACGGAGGCTAGAGACTTGAATTTTAGCTTCAAATGCAGCCTGAACCCTGCCCCAAAAACCAAAAACACCATTCCGGACGAAAACCTGCGAAAAACCGCGAAAATTTCATGGCAAAGTGACCCCTCGACTGCCAAATATAAAAGTGCCTGTAACTTCGTTATTTGAGCAGCTAGAGGGGTCAAACTTGCACTTTTTCAAAAGGCTGCATCTCCAAAACCACGGAGGCTAGAGACTTGAATTTTAGCTTCAAATGCAGCCTGAACCCTGCCCCAAAAACCAAAAACACCATTCCGGACGAAAACCTGCGAAAAACCGCGAAAATTTCATGGCAAAGTGACCCCTCGACTGCCAAATATAAAAGTGCCTGTAACTTCGTTATTTGAGCAGCTAGAGGGGTCAAACTTGCACTTTTTCAAAAGGCTGCATCTCCAAAACCACGGAGGCTAGAGACTTGAATTTTAGCTTCAAATGCAGCCTGAACCCTGCCCCAAAAACCAAAAACACCATTCCGGACGAAAACCTGCGAAAAACCGCGAAAATTTCATGGCAAAGTGACCCCTCGACTGCCAAATATAAAAGTGCCTGTAACTTCGTTATTTGAGCAGCTAGAGGGGTCAAACTTGCACTTTTTCAAAAGGCTGCATCTCCAAAACCACGGAGGCTAGAGACTTGAATTTTAGCTTCAAATGCAGCCTGAACCCTGCCCCAAAAACCAAAAACACCATTCCGGACGAAAACCTGCGAAAAACCGCGAAAATTTCATGGCAAAGTGACCCCTCGACTGCCAAATATAAAAGTGCCTGTAACTTCGTTATTTGAGCAGCTAGAGGGGTCAAACTTGCACTTTTTCAAAAGGCTGCATCTCCAAAACCACGGAGGCTAGAGACTTGAATTTTAGCTTCAAATGCAGCCTGAACCCTGCCCCAAAAACCAAAAACACCATTCCGGACGAAAACCTGCGAAAAACCCCGAAAATTTCATGGCAAAGTGACCCCTCGACTGCCAAATATAAAAGTGCCTGTAACTTCGTTATTTGAGCAGCTAGAGGGGTCAAACTTGCACTTTTTCAAAAGGCTCCTTCTCCTAAACCCCGGAGGCTAGAGGCTTGAATTTTAGCTTCAAATGCAGCCTGAACCCTGCCCCAAAAACCAAAGATACCATTCCGGACGAAAACCTGCGAAAAACCGCGAAAATTTCATGGCAAAGTGACCCCTCGACTGCCAAATATAAAAGTGCCTGTAACTTCGTTATTTGAGCAGCTAGAGGGGTCAAACTTGCACTTTTTCAAAAGGCTGCATCTCCAAAACCACGGAGGCTAGAGACTTGAATTTTAGCTTCAAATGCAGCCTGAACCCTGCCCCAAAAACCAAAAACACCATTCCGGACGAAAACCTGCGAAAAACCGCGAAAATTTCATGGCAAAGTGACCCCTCGACTGCCAAATATAAAAGTGCCTGTAACTTCGTTATTTGAGCAGCTAGAGGGGTCAAACTTGCACTTTTTCAAAAGGCTGCATCTCCAAAACCACGGAGGCTAGAGACTTGAATTTTAGCTTCAAATGCAGCCTGAACCCTGCCCCAAAAACCAAAAACACCATTCCGGACGAAAACCTGCGAAAAACCGCGAAAATTTCATGGCAAAGTGACCCCTCGACTGCCAAATATAAAAGTGCCTGTAACTTCGTTATTTGAGCAGCTAGAGGGGTCAAACTTGCACTTTTTCAAAAGGCTGCATCTCCAAAACCACGGAGGCTAGAGACTTGAATTTTAGCTTCAAATGCAGCCTGAACCCTGCCCCAAAAACCAAAAACACCATTCCGGACGAAAACCTGCGAAAAACCGCGAAAATTTCATGGCAAAGTGACCCCTCGACTGCCAAATATAAAAGTGCCTGTAACTTCGTTATTTGAGCAGCTAGAGGGGTCAAACTTGCACTTTTTCAAAAGGCTGCATCTCCAAAACCACGGAGGCTAGAGACTTGAATTTTAGCTTCAAATGCAGCCTGAACCCTGCCCCAAAAACCAAAAACACCATTCCGGACGAAAACCTGCGAAAAACCGCGAAAATTTCATGGCAAAGTGACCCCTCGACTGCCAAATATAAAAGTGCCTGTAACTTCGTTATTTGAGCAGCTAGAGGGGTCAAACTTGCACTTTTTCAAAAGGCTGCATCTCCAAAACCACGGAGGCTAGAGACTTGAATTTTAGCTTCAAATGCAGCCTGAACCCTGCCCCAAAAACCAAAAACACCATTCCGGACGAAAACCTGCGAAAAACCGCGAAAATTTCATGGCAAAGTGACCCCTCGACTGCCAAATATAAAAGTGCCTGTAACTTCGTTATTTGAGCAGCTAGAGGGGTCAAACTTGCACTTTTTCAAAAGGCTGCATCTCCAAAACCACGGAGGCTAGAGACTTGAATTTTAGCTTCAAATGCAGCCTGAACCCTGCCCCAAAAACCAAAAACACCATTCCGGACGAAAACCTGCGAAAAACCGCGAAAATTTCATGGCAAAGTGACCCCTCGACTGCCAAATATAAAAGTGCCTGTAACTTCGTTATTTGAGCAGCTAGAGGGGTCAAACTTGCACTTTTTCAAAAGGCTGCATCTCCAAAACCACGGAGGCTAGAGACTTGAATTTTAGCTTCAAATGCAGCCTGAACCCTGCCCCAAAAACCAAAAACACCATTCCGGACGAAAACCTGCGAAAAACCCCGAAAATTTCATGGCAAAGTGACCCCTCGACTGCCAAATATAAAAGTGCCTGTAACTTCGTTATTTGAGCAGCTAGAGGGGTCAAACTTGCACTTTTTCAAAAGGCTCCTTCTCCTAAACCCCGGAGGCTAGAGGCTTGAATTTTAGCTTCAAATGCAGCCTGAACCCTGCCCCAAAAACCAAAGATACCATTCCGGACGAAAACCTGCGAAAAACCGCGAAAATTTCATGGCAAAGTGACCCCTCGACTGCCAAATATAAAAGTGCCTGTAACTTCGTTATTTGAGCAGCTAGAGGGGTCAAACTTGCACTTTTTCAAAAGGCTGCATCTCCAAAATCACGGAGGCTAGAGACTTGAATTTTAGCTTCAAATGCAGCCTGAACCCTGCCCCAAAAACCAAAAACACCATTCCGGACGAAAACCTGCGAAAAACCGCGAAAATTTCATGGCAAAGTGACCCCTCGACTGCCAAATATAAAAGTGCCTGTAACTTCGTTATTTGAGCAGCTAGAGGGGTCAAATTTGCACTTTTTCAAAAGGCTGCATCTCCAAAACCACGGAGGCTAGAGACTTGAATTTTAGCTTCAAATGCAGCCTGAACCCTGCCCCAAAAACCAAAAACACCATTCCGGACGAAAACCTGCGAAAAACCGCGAAAATTTCATGGCAAAGTGACCCCTCGACTGCCAAATATAAAAGTGCCTGTAACTTCGTTATTTGAGCAGCTAGAGGGGTCAAACTTGCACTTTTTCAAAAGGCTGCGTCTCCAAAACCACGGAGGCTAGAGACTTGAATTTTAGCTTCAAATGCAGCCTGAACCCTGCCCCAAAAACCAAAAACACCATTCCGGACGAAAACCTGCGAAAAACCGCGAAAATTTCATGGCAAAGTGACCCCTCGACTGCCAAATATAAAAGTGCCTGTAACTTCGTTATTTGAGCAGCTAGAGGGGTCAAACTTGCACTTTTTCAAAAGGCTGCATCTCCAAAACCCCGGAGGCTAGAGACTTGAATTTTAGCTTCAAATGCAGCCTGAACCCTGCCCCAAAAACCAAAAACACCATTCCGGACGAAAACCTGCGAAAAACCGCGAAAATTTCATGGCAAAGTGACCCCTCGACTGCCAAATATAAAAGTGCCTGTAACTTCGTTATTTGAGCAGCTAGAGGGGTCAAACTTGCACTTTTTCAAAAGGCTGCATCTCCAAAACCACGGAGGCTAGAGACTTGAATTTTAGCTTCAAATGCAGCCTGAACCCTGCCCCAAAAACCAAAAACACCATTCCGGACGAAAACCTGCGAAAAACCGCGAAAATTTCATGGCAAAGTGACCCCTCGACTGCCAAATATAAAAGTGCCTGTAACTTCGTTATTTGAGCAGCTAGAGGGGTCAAACTTGCACTTTTTCAAAAGGCTGCGTCTCCAAAACCACGGAGGCTAGAGACTTGAATTTTAGCTTCAAATGCAGCCTGAACCCTGCCCCAAAAACCAAAAACACCATTCCGGACGAAAACCTGCGAAAAACCGCGAAAATTTCATGGCAAAGTGACCCCTCGACTGCCAAATATAAAAGTGCCTGTAACTTCGTTATTTGAGCAGCTAGAGGGGTCAAACTCGCACTTTTTCAAAAGGCTCCTTCTCCAAAACCACGGAGGCTAGAGACTTGAATTTTAGCTTCAAATGCAGCCTGAACCCTGCCCCAAAAACCAAAAACACCATTCCGGACGAAAACCTGCGAAAAACCGCGAAAATTTCATGGCAAAGTGACCCCTCGACTGCCAAATATAAAAGTGCCTGTAACTTCGTTATTTGAGCAGCTAGAGGGGTCAAACTTGCACTTTTTCAAAAGGCTGCATCTCCAAAACCACGGAGGCTAGAGACTTGAATTTTAGCTTCAAATGCAGCCTGAACCCTGCCCCAAAAACCAAAAACACCATTCCGGACGAAAACCTGCGAAAAACCGCGAAAATTTCATGGCAAAGTGACCCCTCGACTGCCAAATATAAAAGTGCCTGTAACTTCGTTATTTGAGCAGCTAGAGGGGTCAAACTTGCACTTTTTCAAAAGGCTGCATCTCCAAAACCACGGAGGCTAGAGACTTGAATTTTAGCTTCAAATGCAGCCTGAACCCTGCCCCAAAAACCAAAAACACCATTCCGGACGAAAACCTGCGAAAAACCGCGAAAATTTCATGGCAAAGTGACCCCTCGACTGCCAAATATAAAAGTGCCTGTAACTTCGTTATTTGAGCAGCTAGAGGGGTCAAACTTGCACTTTTTCAAAAGGCTGCATCTCCAAAACCACGGAGGCTAGAGACTTGAATTTTAGCTTCAAATGCAGCCTGAACCCTGCCCCAAAAACCAAAAACACCATTCCGGACGAAAACCTGCGAAAAACCCCGAAAATTTCATGGCAAAGTGACCCCTCGACTGCCAAATATAAAAGTGCCTGTAACTTCGTTATTTGAGCAGCTAGAGGGGTCAAACTTGCACTTTTTCAAAAGGCTCCTTCTCCTAAACCCCGGAGGCTAGAGGCTTGAATTTTAGCTTCAAATGCAGCCTGAACCCTGCCCCAAAAACCAAAGATACCATTCCGGACGAAAACCTGCGAAAAACCGCGAAAATTTCATGGCAAAGTGACCCCTCGACTGCCAAATATAAAAGTGCCTGTAACTTCGTTATTTGAGCAGCTAGAGGGGTCAAACTCGCACTTTTTCAAAAGGCTCCTTCTCCAAAACCACGGAGGCTAGAGACTTGAATTTTAGCTTCAAATGCAGCCTGAACCCTGCCCCAAAAACCAAAAATACCATTCCGGACGAAAACCTGCGAAAAACCGCGAAAATTTCATGCCCAAGTGACCCCTCGACTGCCAAATATAAAAGTGCCTGTAACTTCGTTATTTGAGCAGCTAGAGGGGTCAAACTTGCACTTTTTCAAAAGGCTGCATCTCCAAAACCACGGAGGCTAGAGACTTGAATTTTAGCTTCAAATGCAGCCTGAACCCTGCCCCAAAAACCAAAAACACCATTCCGGACGAAAACCTGCGAAAAACCGCGAAAATTTCATGGCAAAGTGACCCCTCGACTGCCAAATATAAAAGTGCCTGTAACTTCGTTATTTGAGCAGCTAGAGGGGTCAAACTTGCACTTTTTCAAAAGGCTGCATCTCCAAAACCACGGAGGCTAGAGACTTGAATTTTAGCTTCAAATGCAGCCTGAACCCTGCCCCAAAAACCAAAAACACCATTCCGGACGAAAACCTGCGAAAAACCGCGAAAATTTCATGGCAAAGTGACCCCTCGACTGCCAAATATAAAAGTGCCTGTAACTTCGTTATTTGAGCAGCTAGAGGGGTCAAACTTGCACTTTTTCAAAAGGCTGCATCTCCAAAACCACGGAGGCTAGAGACTTGAATTTTAGCTTCAAATGCAGCCTGAACCCTGCCCCAAAAACCAAAAACACCATTCCGGACGAAAACCTGCGAAAAACCGCGAAAATTTCATGGCAAAGTGACCCCTCGACTGCCAAATATAAAAGTGCCTGTAACTTCGTTATTTGAGCAGCTAGAGGGGTCAAACTTGCACTTTTTCAAAAGGCTGCATCTCCAAAACCACGGAGGCTAGAGACTTGAATTTTAGCTTCAAATGCAGCCTGAACCCTGCCCCAAAAACCAAAAACACCATTCCGGACGAAAACCTGCGAAAAACCCCGAAAATTTCATGGCAAAGTGACCCCTCGACTGCCAAATATAAAAGTGCCTGTAACTTCGTTATTTGAGCAGCTAGAGGGGTCAAACTTGCACTTTTTCAAAAGGCTGCATCTCCAAAACCACGGAGGCTAGAGACTTGAATTTTAGCTTCAAATGCAGCCTGAACCCTGCCCCAAAAACCAAAAACACCATTCCGGACGAAAACCTGCGAAAAACCCCGAAAATTTCATGGCAAAGTGACCCCTCGACTGCCAAATATAAAAGTGCCTGTAACTTCGTTATTTGAGCAGCTAGAGGGGTCAAACTTGCACTTTTTCAAAAGGCTCCTTCTCCTAAACCCCGGAGGCTAGAGGCTTGAATTTTAGCTTCAAATGCAGCCTGAACCCTGCCCCAAAAACCAAAGATACCATTCCGGACGAAAACCTGCGAAAAACCGCGAAAATTTCATGGCAAAGTGACCCCTCGACTGCCAAATATAAAAGTGCCTGTAACTTCGTTATTTGAGCAGCTAGAGGGGTCAAACTCGCACTTTTTCAAAAGGCTCCTTCTCCAAAACCCCGGAGGCTAGAGACTTGAATTTTAGCTTCAAATGCAGCCTGAACCCTGCCCCAAAGACAAAAAATACCATTCCGGACGAAAACCTGCGAAAAACCGCGAAAATTTCATGGCAAAGTGACCCCTCGACTGCCAAATATAAAAGTGCCTGTAACTTCGTTATTTGAGCAGCTAGAGGGGTCAAACTTGCACTTTTTCAAAAGGCTGCATCTCCAAAACCACGGAGGCTAGAGACTTGAATTTTAGCTTCAAATGCAGCCTGAACCCTGCCCCAAAAACCAAAAACACCATTCCGGACGAAAACCTGCGAAAAACCGCGAAAATTTCATGGCAAAGTGACCCCTCGACTGCCAAATATAAAAGTGCCTGTAACTTCGTTATTTGAGCAGCTAGAGGGGTCAAACTTGCACTTTTTCAAAAGGCTGCATCTCCAAAACCACGGAGGCTAGAGACTTGAATTTTAGCTTCAAATGCAGCCTGAACCCTGCCCCAAAAACCAAAAACACCATTCCGGACGAAAACCTGCGAAAAACCGCGAAAATTTCATGGCAAAGTGACCCTTCGACTGCCAAATATAAAAGTGCCTGTAACTTCGTTATTTGAGCAGCTAGAGGGGTCAAACTTGCACTTTTTCAAAAGGCTGCATCTCCAAAACCACGGAGGCTAGAGACTTGAATTTTAGCTTCAAATGCAGCCTGAACCCTGCCCCAAAAACCAAAAACACCATTCCGGACGAAAACCTGCGAAAAACCCCGAAAATTTCATGGCAAAGTGACCCCTCGACTGCCAAATATAAAAGTGCCTGCAACTTCGTTATTTGAGCAGCTAGAGGGGTCAAACTTGCACTTTTTCAAAAGGCTGCATCTCCAAAACCACGGAGGCTAGAGACTTGAATTTTAGCTTCAAATGCAGCCTGAACCCTGCCCCAAAAACCAAAAGCACCATTCCGGACGAAAACCTGCGAAAAACCGCGAAAATTTCATGGCAAAGTGACCCTTCGACTGCCAAATATAAAAGTGCCTGTAACTTCGTTATTTGAGCAGCTAGAGGGGTCAAACTTGCACTTTTTCAAAAGGCTGCATCTCCAAAACCACGGAGGCTAGAGACTTGAATTTTAGCTTCAAATGCAGCCTGAACCCTGCCCCAAAAACCAAAAACACCATTCCGGACGAAAACCTGCGAAAAACCCCGAAAATTTCATGGCAAAGTGACCCCTCGACTGCCAAATATAAAAGTGCCTGTAACTTCGTTATTTGAGCAGCTAGAGGGGTCAAACTTGCACTTTTTCAAAAGGCTGCATCTCCAAAACCACGGAGGCTAGAGACTTGAATTTTAGCTTCAAATGCAGCCTGAACCCTGCCCCAAAAACCAAAAACACCATTCTGGACGAAAACCTGCGAAAAACCCCGAAAATTTCATGGCAAAGTGACCCCTCGACTGCCAAATATAAAAGTGCCTGTAACTTCGTTATATGAGCAGCTAGAGGGGTCAAACTTGCACTTTTTCAAAAGGCTGCATCTCCAAAACCACGGAGGCTAGAGACTTGAATTTTAGCTTCAAATGCAGCCTGAACCCTGCCCCAAAAACCAAAAACACCATTCCGGACGAAAACCTGCGAAAAACCCCGAAAATTTCATGGCAAAGTGACCCCTCGACTGCCAAATATAAAAGTGCCTGTAACTTCGTTATTTGAGCAGCTAGAGGGGTCAAACTTGCACTTTTTCAAAATGCATCTCCAAAACCACGGAGGCTAGAGACTTGAATTTTAGCTTCAAATGCAGCCTGAACCCTGCCCCAAAAACCAAAAACACCATTCCGGACGAAAACCTGCGAAAAACCCCGAAAATTTCATGGCAAAGTGACCCCTCGACTGCCAAATATAAAAGTGCCTGTAACTTCGTTATTTGAGCAGCTAGAGGGGTCACACTTTTTCAAAAGGCTGCATCTCCAAAACCACGGAGGCTAGAGACTTGAATTTTAGCTTCAAATGCAGCCTGAACCCTGCCCCAAAAACCAAAAACACCATTCCGGACGAAAACTTGCGAAAAACTCCGAAAATTTCATGCCAAAGTGACCCCTCGACTGCCAAATATAAAAGTACCTGTAACTTCGTTATTTGAGCAGCTAGAGGGGTCAAACTCGCACTTTTTCAAAAGGCTCCTTCTCCAAAACCCCGGAGGCTAGAGACTTGAATTTTAGCTTCAAATGCAGCCTGAACCCTGCCCCAAAAACCAAAAATACCATTCCGGACGAAAACCTGCGAAAAACCGCGAAAATTTCATGGCAAAGTGACCCCTCGACTGCCAAATATAAAAGTGACTGTAACTTCGTTATTTGAGCAGCTAGAGGGGTCAAACTTGCACTTTTTCAAAAGGCTGCATCTCCAAAACCACGGAGGCTAGAGACTTGAATTTTAGCTTCAAATGCAGCCTGAACCCTGCCCCAAAAACCAAAAACACCATTCCGGACGAAAACCTGCGAAAAACCGCGAAAATTTCATGGCAAAGTGACCCCTCGACTGCCAAATATAAAAGTGCCTGTAACTTCGTTATTTGAGCAGCTAGAGGGGTCAAACTCGCACTTTTTCAAAAGGCTCCTTCTCCAAAACCCCGGAGGCTAGAGACTTGAATTTTAGCTTCAAATGCAGCCTGAACCCTGCCCCAAAAACCAAAAATACCATTCCGGACGAAAACCTGCGAAAAACCCCGAAAATTTCATGCCAAAGTGACCCCCCACGACTGCCAAATATAAAAGTGCCTGTAACTTCGTTATTTGAGCAGCTAGAGGGGTCAAACTCGCACTTTTTCAAAAGGCTCCTTCTCCAAAACCACGGAGGCTAGAGACTTGAATTTTAGCTTCAAATGCAGCCTGAACCCTGCCCCAAAAACCAAAAATACCATTCCGGACGAAAACCTGCGAAAAACCGCGAAAATTTCATGGCAAAGTGACCCCTCGACTGCCAAATATAAAAGTGCCTGTAACTTCGTTATTTGAGCAGCTAGAGGGGTCAAACTTGCACTTTTTCAAAAGGCTGCATCTCCAAAACCACGGAGGCTAGAGACTTGAATTTTAGCTTCAAATGCAGCCTGAACCCTGCCCCAAAAACCAAAAACACCATTCCGGACGAAAACCTGCGAAAAACCGCGAAAATTTCATGGCAAAGTGACCCCTCGACTGCCAAATATAAAAGTGCCTGTAACTTCGTTATTTGAGCAGCTAGAGGGGTCAAACTTGCACTTTTTCAAAAGGCTGCATCTCCAAAACCACGGAGGCTAGAGACTTGAATTTTAGCTTCAAATGCAGCCTGAACCCTGCCCCAAAAACCAAAAACACCATTCCGGACGAAAACCTGCGAAAAACCGCGAAAATTTCATGGCAAAGTGACCCCTCGACTGCCAAATATAAAAGTGCCTGTAACTTCGTTATTTGAGCAGCTAGAGGGGTCAAACTTGCACTTTTTCAAAAGGCTGCATCTCCAAAACCACGGAGGCTAGAGACTTGAATTTTAGCTTCAAATGCAGCCTGAACCCTGCCCCAAAAACCAAAAACACCATTCCGGACGAAAACCTGCGAAAAACCCCGAAAATTTCATGGCAAAGTGACCCCTCGACTGCCAAATATAAAAGTGCCTGCAACTTCGTTATTTGAGCAGCTAGAGGGGTCAAACTTGCACTTTTTCAAAAGGCTGCATCTCCAAAACCACGGAGGCTAGAGACTTGAATTTTAGCTTCAAATGCAGCCTGAACCCTGCCCCAAAAACCAAAAACACCATTCCGGACGAAAACCTGCGAAAAACCGCGAAAATTTCATGGCAAAGTGACCCTTCGACTGCCAAATATAAAAGTGCCTGTAACTTCGTTATTTGAGCAGCTAGAGGGGTCAAACTTGCACTTTTTCAAAAGGCTGCATCTCCAAAACCACGGAGGCTAGAGACTTGAATTTTAGCTTCAAATGCAGCCTGAACCCTGCCCCAAAAACCAAAAACACCATTCCGGACGAAAACCTGTGAAAAACCCCGAAAATTTCATGGCAAAGTGACCCCTCGACTGCCAAATATAAAAGTGCCTGTAACTTCGTTATTTGAGCAGCTAGAGGGGTCAAACTTGCACTTTTTCAAAAGGCTGCATCTCCAAAACCACGGAGGCTAGAGACTTGAATTTTAGCTTCAAATGCAGCCTGAACCCTGCCCCAAAAACCAAAAACACCATTCTGGACGAAAACCTGCAAAAAACCCCGAAAATTTCATGGCAAAGTGACCCCTCGACTGCCAAATATAAAAGTGCCTGTAACTTCGTTATTTGAGCAGCTAGAGGGGTCAAACTTGCACTTTTTCAAAAGGCTGCATCTCCAAAACCACGGAGGCTAGAGACTTGAATTTTAGCTTCAAATGAAGCCTGAACCCTGCCCCAAAAACCAAAAACACCATTCCGGACGAAAACCTGCGAAAAACCCCGAAAATTTCATGGCAAAGTGACCCCTCGACTGCCAAATATAAAAGTGCCTGTAACTTCGTTATTTGAGCAGCTAGAGGGGTCAAACTTGCACTTTTTCAAAATGCATCTCCAAAACCACGGAGGCTAGAGACTTGAATTTTAGCTTCAAATGCAGCCTGAACCCTGCCCCAAAAACCAAAAACACCATTCCGGACGAAAACCTGCGAAAAACCCCGAAAATTTCATGGCAAAGTGACCCCTCGACTGCCAAATATAAAAGTGCCTGTAACTTCGTTATTTGAGCAGCTAGAGGGGTCACACTTTTTCAAAAGGCTGCATCTCCAAAACCACGGAGGCTAGAGACTTGAATTTTAGCTTCAAATGCAGCCTGAACCCTGCCCCAAAAACCAAAAACACCATTCTGGACGAAAACCTGCGAAAAACCCCGAAAATTTCATGGCAAAGTGACCCCTCGACTGCCAAATATAAAAGTGCCTGTAACTTCGTTATTTGAGCAGCTAGAGGGGTCACACTTTTTCAAAAGGCTGCATCTCCAAAACCACGGAGGCTAGAGACTTGAATTTTAGCTTCAAATGCAGCCTGAACCCTGCCCCAAAAACCAAAAACACCATTCCGGACGAAAACCTGCGAAAAACCCCGAAAATTTCATGGCAAAGTGACCCCTCGACTGCCAAATATAAAAGTGCCTGTAACTTCGTTATTTGAGCAGCTAGAGGGGTCAAACTTGCACTTTTTCAAAAGGCTGCATCTCCAAAACCACGGAGGCTAGAGACTTGAATTTTAGCTTCAAATGCAGCCTGAACCCTGCCCCAAAAACCAAAAACACCATTCTGGACGAAAACCTGCGAAAAACCCCGAAAATTTCATGGCAAAGTGACCCCTCGACTGCCAAATATAAAAGTGCCTGTAACTTCGTTATTTGAGCAGCTAGAGGGGTCAAACTTGCACTTTTTCAAAAGGCTGCATCTCCAAAACCACGGAGGCTAGAGACTTGAATTTTAGCTTCAAATGCAGCCTGAACCCTGCCCCAAAAACCAAAAACACCATTCCGGACGAAAACCTGCGAAAAACCCCGAAAATTTCATGGCAAAGTGACCCCTCGACTGCCAAATATAAAAGTGCCTGTAACTTCGTTATTTGAGCAGCTAGAGGGGTCAAACTTGCACTTTTTCAAAATGCATCTCCAAAACCACGGAGGCTAGAGACTTGAATTTTAGCTTCAAATGCAGCCTGAACCCTGCCCCAAAAACCAAAAACACCATTCCGGACGAAAACCTGCGAAAAACCCCGAAAATTTCATGGCAAAGTGACCCCTCGACTGCCAAATATAAAAGTGCCTGTAACTTCGTTATTTGAGCAGCTAGAGGGGTCACACTTTTTCAAAAGGCTGCATCTCCAAAACCACGGAGGCTAGAGACTTGAATTTTAGCTTCAAATGCAGCCTGAACCCTGCCCCAAAAACCAAAAACACCATTCCGGACGAAAACTTGCGAAAAACTCCGAAAATTTCATGCCAAAGTGACCCCTCGACTGCCAAATATAAAAGTACCTGTAACTTCGTTATTTGAGCAGCTAGAGGGGTCAAACTCGCACTTTTTCAAAAGGCTCCTTCTCCAAAACCCCGGAGGCTAGAGACTTGAATTTTAGCTTCAAATGCAGCCTGAACCCTGCCCCAAAAACCAAAAATACCATTCCGGACGAAAACCTGCGAAAAACCGCGAAAATTTCATGGCAAAGTGACCCCTCGACTGCCAAATATAAAAGTGCCTGTAACTTCGTTATTTGAGCAGCTAGAGGGGTCAAACTTGCACTTTTTCAAAAGGCTGCATCTCCAAAACCACGGAGGCTAGAGACTTGAATTTTAGCTTCAAATGCAGCCTGAACCCTGCCCCAAAAACCAAAAACACCATTCCGGACGAAAACCTGCGAAAAACCGCGAAAATTTCATGGCAAAGTGACCCCTCGACTGCCAAATATAAAAGTGCCTGTAACTTCGTTATTTGAGCAGCTAGAGGGGTCAAACTCGCACTTTTTCAAAAGGCTCCTTCTCCAAACCCCCGGAGGCTAGAGACTTGAATTTTAGCTTCAAATGCAGCCTGAACCCTGCCCCAAAAACCAAAAATACCATTCCGGACGAAAACCTGCGAAAAACCCCGAAAATTTCATGCCAAAGTGACCCCCCACGACTGCCAAATATAAAAGTGCCTGTAACTTCGTTATTTGAGCAGCTAGAGGGGTCAAACTCGCACTTTTTCAAAAGGCTCCTTCTCCAAAACCACGGAGGCTAGAGACTTGAATTTTAGCTTCAAATGCAGCCTGAACCCTGCCCCAAAAACCAAAAACACCATTCCGGACGAAAACCTGCGAAAAACCCCGAAAATTTCATGGCAAAGTGACCCCTCGACTGCCAAATATAAAAGTGCCTGTAACTTCGTTATTTGAGCAGCTAGAGGGGTCAAACTTGCACTTTTTCAAAAGGCTGCATCTCCAAAACCACGGAGGCTAGAGACTTGAATTTTAGCTTCAAATGCAGCCTGAACCCTGCCCCAAAAACCAAAAACTCCATTCCGGACGAAAACCTGCGAAAAACCGCGAAAATTTCATGGCAAAGTGACCCCTCGACTGCCAAATATAAAAGTGCCTGTAACTTCGTTATTTGAGCAGCTAGAGGGGTCAAACTTGCACTTTTTCAAAAGGCTGCATCTCCAAAACCACGGAGGCTAAAGACTTGAATTTTAGCTTCAAATGCAGCCTGAACCCTGCCCCAAAAACCAAAAACACCATTCCGGACGAAAACCTGCGAAAAACCGCGAAAATTTCATGGCAAAGTGACCCCTCGACTGCCAAATATAAAAGTGCCTGTAACTTCGTTATTTGAGCAGCTAGAGGGGTCAAACTTGCACTTTTTCAAAAGGCTGCATCTCCAAAACCACGGAGGCTAGAGACTTGAATTTTAGCTTCAAATGCAGCCTGAACCCTGCCCCAAAAACCAAAAACACCATTCCGGACGAAAACCTGCGAAAAACCCCGAAAATTTCATGGCAAAGTGACCCCTCGACTGCCAAATATAAAAGTGCCTGTAACTTCGTTATTTGAGCAGCTAGAGGGGTCAAACTTGCACTTTTTCAAAAGGCTCCTTCTCCTAAACCCCGGAGGCTAGAGGCTTGAATTTTAGCTTCAAATGCAGCCTGAACCCTGCCCCAAAAACCAAAGATACCATTCCGGACGAAAACCTGCGAAAAACCGCGAAAATTTCATGGCAAAGTGACCCCTCGACTGCCAAATATAAAAGTGCCTGTAACTTCGTTATTTGAGCAGCTAGAGGGGTCAAACTCGCACTTTTTCAAAAGGCTCCTTCTCCAAAACCACGGAGGCTAGAGACTTGAATTTTAGCTTCAAATGCAGCCTGAACCCTGCCCCAAAAACCAAAAACACCATTCCGGACGAAAACCTGCGAAAAACCGCGAAAATTTCATGGCAAAGTGACCCCTCGACTGCCAAATATAAAAGTGCCTGTAACTTCGTTATTTGAGCAGCTAGAGGGGTCAAACTCGCACTTTTTCAAAAGGCTCCTTCTCCAAAACCCCGGAGGCTAGAGACTTGAATTTTAGCTTCAAATGCAGCCTGAACCCTGCCCCAAAAACCAAAAATACCATTCCGGACGAAAACCTGCGAAAAACCGCGAAAATTTCATGCCAAAGTGACCCCCCACGACTGCCAAATATAAAAGTGCCTGTAACTTCGTTATTTGAGCAGCTAGAGGGGTCAAACTCGCACTTTTTCAAAAGGCTCCTTCTCCAAAACCACGGAGGCTAGAGACTTGAATTTTAGCTTCAAATGCAGCCTGAACCCTGCCCCAAAAACCAAAAATACCATTCCGGACGAAAACCTGCGAAAAACCGCGAAAATTTCATGGCAAAGTGACCCCTCGACTGCCAAATATAAAAGTGCCTGTAACTTCGTTATTTGAGCAGCTAGAGGGGTCAAACTTGCACTTTTTCAAAAGGCTGCATCTCCAAAACCACGGAGGCTAGAGACTTGAATTTTAGCTTCAAATGCAGCCTGAACCCTGCCCCAAAAACCAAAAACACCATTCCGGACGAAAACCTGCGAAAAACCGCGAAAATTTCATGGCAAAGTGACCCCTCGACTGCCAAATATAAAAGTGCCTGTAACTTCGTTATTTGAGCAGCTAGAGGGGTCAAACTTGCACTTTTTCAAAAGGCTGCATCTCCAAAACCACGGAGGCTAGAGACTTGAATTTTAGCTTCAAATGCAGCCTGAACCCTGCCCCAAAAACCAAAAACACCATTCCGGACGAAAACCTGCGAAAAACCGCGAAAATTTCATGGCAAAGTGACCCCTCGACTGCCAAATATAAAAGTGCCTGTAACTTCGTTATTTGAGCAGCTAGAGGGGTCAAACTTGCACTTTTTCAAAAGGCTGCATCTCCAAAACCACGGAGGCTAGAGACTTGAATTTTAGCTTCAAATGCAGCCTGAACCCTGCCCCAAAAACCAAAAACACCATTCCGGACGAAAACCTGCGAAAAACCCCGAAAATTTCATGGCAAAGTGACCCCTCGACTGCCAAATATAAAAGTGCCTGTAACTTCGTTATTTGAGCAGCTAGAGGGGTCAAACTTGCACTTTTTCAAAAGGCTCCTTCTCCTAAACCCCGGAGGCTAGAGGCTTGAATTTTAGCTTCAAATGCAGCCTGAACCCTGCCCCAAAAACCAAAGATACCATTCCGGACGAAAACCTGCGAAAAACCGCGAAAATTTCATGGCAAAGTGACCCCTCGACTGCCAAATATAAAAGTGCCTGTAACTTCGTTATTTGAGCAGCTAGAGGGGTCAAACTCGCACTTTTTCAAAAGGCTCCTTCTCCAAAACCCCGGAGGCTAGAGACTTGAATTTTAGCTTCAAATGCAGCCTGAACCCTGCCCCAAAGACAAAAAATACCATTCCGGACGAAAACCTGCGAAAAACCGCGAAAATTTCATGGCAAAGTGACCCCTCGACTGCCAAATATAAAAGTGCCTGTAACTTCGTTATTTGAGCAGCTAGAGGGGTCAAACTTGCACTTTTTCAAAAGGCTGCATCTCCAAAACCACGGAGGCTAGAGACTTGAATTTTAGCTTCAAATCCAGCCTGAACCCTGCCCCAAAAACCAAAAACACCATTCCGGACGAAAACCTGCGAAAAACCCCGAAAATTTCATGGCAAAGTGACCCCTCGACTGCCAAATATAAAAGTGCCTGTAACTTCGTTATTTGAGCAGCTAGAGGGGTCAAACTTGCACTTTTTCAAAAGGCTGCATCTCCAAAACCACGGAGGCTAGAGACTTGAATTTTAGCTTCAAATGCAGCCTGAACCCTGCCCCAAAAACCAAAAACACCATTCCGGACGAAAACCTGCGAAAAACCCCGAAAATTTCATGGCAAAGTGACCCCTCGACTGCCAAATATAAAAGTGCCTGTAACTTCGTTATTTGAGCAGCTAGAGGGGTCAAACTTGCACTTTTTCAAAAGGCTCCTTCTCCTAAACCCCGGAGGCTAGAGGCTTGAATTTTAGCTTCAAATTTCATGGCAAAGTGACCCCTCGACTGCCAAATATAAAAGTGCCTGTAACTTCGTTATTTGAGCAGCTAGAGGGGTCAAACTCGCACTTTTTCAAAAGGCTCCTTCTCCAAAACCACGGAGGCTAGAGACTTGAATTTTAGCTTCAAATGCAGCCTGAACCCTGCCCCAAAAACCAAAAATACCATTCCGGACGAAAACCTGCGAAAAACCGCGAAAATTTCATGCCCAAGTGACCCCTCGACTGCCAAATATAAAAGTGCCTGTAACTTCGTTATTTGAGCAGCTAGAGGGGTCAAACTTGCACTTTTTCAAAAGGCTGCATCTCCAAAACCACGGAGGCTAGAGACTTGAATTTTAGCTTCAAATGCAGCCTGAACCCTGCCCCAAAAACCAAAAACACCATTCCGGACGAAAACCTGCGAAAAACCGCGAAAATTTCATGGCAAAGTGACCCCTCGACTGCCAAATATAAAAGTGCCTGTAACTTCGTTATTTGAGCAGCAAGAGGGGTCAAACTTGCACTTTTTCAAAAGGCTGCATCTCCAAAACCACGGAGGCTAGAGACTTGAATTTTAGCTTCAAATGCAGCCTGAACCCTGCCCCAAAAACCAAAAACACCATTCCGGACGAAAACCTGCGAAAAACCGCGAAAATTTCATGGCAAAGTGACCCCTCGACTGCCAAATATAAAAGTGCCTGTAACTTCGTTATTTGAGCAGCTAGAGGGGTCAAACTTGCACTTTTTCAAAAGGCTGCATCTCCAAAACCACGGAGGCTAGAGACTTGAATTTTAGCTTCAAATGCAGCCTGAACCCTGCCCCAAAAACCAAAAACACCATTCCGGACGAAAACCTGCGTAAAACCGCGAAAATTTCATGGCAAAGTGACCCCTCGACTGCCAAATATAAAAGTGCCTGTAACTTCGTTATTTGAGCAGCTAGAGGGGTCAAACTTGCACTTTTTCAAAAGGCTGCATCTCCAAAACCACGGAGGCTAGAGACTTGAATTTTAGCTTCAAATGCAGCCTGAACCCTGCCCCAAAAACCAAAAACACCATTCCGGACGAAAACCTGCGAAAAACCCCGAAAATTTCATGGCAAAGTGACCCCTCGACTGCCAAATATAAAAGTGCCTGTAACTTCGTTATTTGAGCAGCTAGAGGGGTCAAACTTGCACTTTTTCAAAAGGCTGCATCTCCAAAACCACGGAGGCTAGAGACTTGAATTTTAGCTTCAAATGCAGCCTGAACCCTGCCCCAAAAACCAAAAACACCATTCCGGACGAAAACCTGCGAAAAACCCCGAAAATTTCATGGCAAAGTGACCCCTCGACTGCCAAATATAAAAGTGCCTGTAACTTCGTTATTTGAGCAGCTAGAGGGGTCAAACTTGCACTTTTTCAAAAGGCTCCTTCTCCTAAACCCCGGAGGCTAGAGGCTTGAATTTTAGCTTCAAATGCAGCCTGAACCCTGCCCCAAAAACCAAAGATACCATTCCGGACGAAAACCTGCGAAAAACCGCGAAAATTTCATGGCAAAGTGACCCCTCGACTGCCAAATATAAAAGTGCCTGTAACTTCGTTATTTGAGCAGCTAGAGGGGTCAAACTCGCACTTTTTCAAAAGGCTCCTTCTCCAAAACCCCGGAGGCTAGAGACTTGAATTTTAGCTTCAAATGCAGCCTGAACCCTGCCCCAAAGACAAAAAATACCATTCCGGACGAAAACCTGCGAAAAACCCCGAAAATTTCATGGCAAAGTGACCCCTCGACTGCCAAATATAAAAGTGCCTGTAACTTCGTTATTTGAGCAGCTAGAGGGGTCAAACTTGCACTTTTTCAAAAGGCTGCATCTCCAAAACCACGGAGGCTAGAGACTTGAATTTTAGCTTCAAATGCAGCCTGAACCCTGCCCCAAAAACCAAAAACACCATTCCGGACGAAAACCTGCGAAAAACCGCGAAAATTTCATGGCAAAGTGACCCCTCGACTGCCAAATATAAAAGTGCCTGTAACTTCGTTATTTGAGCAGCTAGAGGGGTCAAACTTGCACTTTTTCAAAAGGCTGCATCTCCAAAACCACGGAGGCTAGAGACTTGAATTTTAGCTTCAAATGCAGCCTGAACCCTGCCCCAAAAACCAAAAACACCATTCCGGACGAAAACCTGCGAAAAACCGCGAAAATTTCATGGCAAAGTGACCCTTCGACTGCCAAATATAAAAGTGCCTGTAACTTCGTTATTTGAGCAGCTAGAGGGGTCAAACTTGCACTTTTTCAAAAGGCTGCATCTCCAAAACCACGGAGGCTAGAGACTTGAATTTTAGCTTCAAATGCAGCCTGAACCCTGCCCCAAAAACCAAAAACACCATTCCGGACGAAAACCTGCGAAAAACCCCGAAAATTTCATGGCAAAGTGACCCCTCGACTGCCAAATATAAAAGTGCCTGTAACTTCGTTATTTGAGCAGCTAGAGGGGTCAAACTTGCACTTTTTCAAAAGGCTGCATCTCCAAAACCACGGAGGCTAGAGACTTGAATTTTAGCTTCAAATGCAGCCTGAACCCTGCCCCAAAAACCAAAAACACCATTCCGGACGAAAACCTGCGAAAAACCGCGAAAATTTCATGGCAAAGTGACCCTTCGACTGCCAAATATAAAAGTGCCTGTAACTTCGTTATTTGAGCAGCTAGAGGGGTCAAACTTGCACTTTTTCAAAAGGCTGCATCTCCAAAACCACGGAGGCTAGAGACTTGAATTTTAGCTTCAAATGCAGCCTGAACCCTGCCCCAAAAACCAAAAACACCATTCCGGACGAAAACCTGCGAAAAACCGCGAAAATTTCATGGCAAAGTGACCCCTCGACTGCCAAATATAAAAGTGCCTGTAACTTCGTTATTTGAGCAGCTAGAGGGGTCAAACTTGCACTTTTTCAAAAGGCTGCATCTCCAAAACCACGGAGGCTAGAGACTTGAATTTTAGCTTCAAATGCAGCCTGAACCCTGCCCCAAAAACCAAAAACACCATTCTGGACGAAAACCTGCGAAAAACCCCGAAAATTTCATGGCAAAGTGACCCCTCGACTGCCAAATATAAAAGTACCTGTAACTTCGTTATTTGAGCAGCTAGAGGGGTCAAACTTGCACTTTTTCAAAAGGCTGCATCTCCAAAACCACGGAGGCTAGAGACTTGAATTTTAGCTTCAAATGCAGCCTGAACCCTGCCCCAAAAACCAAAAACACCATTCCGGACGAAAACCTGCGAAAAACCCCGAAAATTTCATGGCAAAGTGACCCCTCGACTGCCAAATATAAAAGTGCCTGTAACTTCGTTATTTGAGCAGCTAGAGGGGTCAAACTTGCACTTTTTCAAAATGCATCTCCAAAACCACGGAGGCTAGAGACTTGAATTTTAGCTTCAAATGCAGCCTGAACCCTGCCCCAAAAACCAAAAACACCATTCCGGACGAAAACCTGCGAAAAACCCCGAAAATTTCATGGCAAAGTGACCCCTCGACTGCCAAATATAAAAGTGCCTGTAACTTCGTTATTTGAGCAGCTAGAGGGGTCAAACTTGCACTTTTTCAAAAGGCTCCTTCTCCTAAACCCCGGAGGCTAGAGGCTTGAATTTTAGCTTCAAATGCAGCCTGAACCCTGCCCCAAAAACCAAAAACACCATTCCGGACGAAAACCTGCGAAAAACCGCGAAAATTTCATGGCAAAGTGACCCCTCGACTGCCAAATATAAAAGTGCCTGTAACTTCGTTATTTGAGCAGCTAGAGGGGTCAAACTTGCACTTTTTCAAAAGGCTCCTTCTCCTAAACCCCGGAGGCTAGAGGCTTGAATTTTAGCTTCAAATGCAGCCTGAACCCTGCCCCAAAAACCAAAGATACCATTCCGGACAAAAACCTGCGAAAAACCGCGAAAATTTCATGGCAAAGTGACCCCTCGACTGCCAAATATAAAAGTGCCTGTAACTTCGTTATTTGAGCAGCTAGAGGGGTCAAACTCGCACTTTTTCAAAAGGCTCCTTCTCCAAAACCCCGGAGGCTAGTGACTTGAATTTTAGCTTCAAATGCAGCCTGAACCCTGCCCCAAAAACCAAAAATACCATTCCGGACGAAAACCTGCGAAAAACCGCGAAAATTTCATGGCAAAGTGACCCCTCGACTGCCAAATATAAAAGTGCCTGTAACTTCGTTATTTGAGCAGCTAGAGGGGTCAAACTTGCACTTTTTCAAAAGGCTGCATCTCCAAAACCACGGAGGCTAGAGACTTTAATTTTAGCTTCAAATGTAGCCTGAACCCTGCCCCAAAAACCAAAAACACCATTCCGGACGAAAACCTGCGAAAAACCGCGAAAATTTCATGGCAAAGTGACCCCTCGACTGCCAAATATAAAAGTGCCTGTAACTTCGTTATTTGAGCAGCTAGAGGGGTCAAACTTGCACTTTTTCAAAAGGCTGCATCTCCAAAACCACGGAGGCTAGAGACTTGAATTTTAGCTTCAAATGCAGCCTGAACCCTGCCCCAAAAACCAAAAACACCATTCCGGACGAAAACCTGCGAAAAACCGCGAAAATTTCATGGCAAAGTGACCCTTCGACAGCCAAATATAAAAGTGCCTGTAACTTCGTTATTTGAGCAGCTAGAGGGGTCAAACTTGCACTTTTTCAAAAGGCTGCATCTCCAAAACCACGGAGGCTAGAGACTTGAATTTTAGCTTCAAATGCAGCCTGAACCCTGCCCCAAAAACCAAAAACACCATTCCGGACGAAAACCTGCGAAAAACCCCGAAAATTTCATGGCAAAGTGACCCCTCGACTGCCAAATATAAAAGTGCCTGTAACTTCGTTATTTGAGCAGCTAGAGGGGTCAAACTTGCACTTTTTCAAAAGGCTGCATCTCCAAAACCACGGAGGCTAGAGACTTGAATTTTAGCTTCAAATGCAGCCTGAACCCTGTCCCAAAAACCAAAAACACCATTCCGGACGAAAACCTGCGAAAAACCCCGAAAATTTCATGGCAAAGTGACCCCTCGACTGCCAAATATAAAAGTGCGTGTAACTTCGTTATTTGAGCAGCTAGAGGGGTCAAACTTGCACTTTTTCAAAAGGCTGCATCTCCAAAACCACGGAGGCTAGAGACTTGAATTTCAGCTTCAAATGCAGCCTGAACCCTGCCCCAAAAACCAAAAACACCATTCCGGACGAAAACCTGCGAAAAACCCCGAAAATTTCATGGCAAAGTGACCCCTCGACTGCCAAATATAAAAGTGCCTGTAACTTCGTTATTTGAGCAGCTAGAGGGGTCAAACTTGCACTTTTTCAAAAGGCTGCATCTCCAAAACCGCGGAGGCTAGAGACTTCAATTTTAGCTTCAAATGCAGCCTGAACCCTGCCCCAAAAACCAAAAACACCATTCCGGACGAAAACCTGCGAAAAACCCCGAAAATTTCATGGCAAAGTGACCCCTCGACTGCCAAATATAAAAGTGCCTGTAACTTCGTTATTTGAGCAGCTAGAGGGGTCAAACTTGCACTTTTTCAAAAGGCTGCATCTCCAAAACCACGGAGGCTAGAGACTTGAATTTTAGCTTCAAATGCAGCCTGAACCCTGCCCCAAAAACCAAAAACACCATTCCGGACGAAAACCTGCGAAAAACCGCGAAAATTTCATGGCAAAGTGACCCTTCGACTGCCAAATATAAAAGTGCCTGTAACTTCGTTATTTGAGCAGCTAGAGGGGTCAAACTTGCACTTTTTCAAAAGGCTGCATCTCCAAAACCACGGAGGCTAGAGACTTGAATTTTAGCTTCAAATGCAGCCTGAACCCTGCCCCAAAAACCAAAAACACCATTCCGGACGAAAACCTGCGAAAAACCGCGAAAATTTCATGGCAAAGTGACCCCTCGACTGCCAAATATAAAAGTGCCTGTAACTTCGTTATTTGAGCAGCTAGAGGGGTCAAACTTGCACTTTTTCAAAAGGCTGCATCTCCAAAACCACGGAGGCTAGAGACTTGAATTTTAGCTTCAAATGCAGCCTGAACCCTGCCCCAAAAACCAAAAACACCATTCTGGACGAAAACCTGCGAAAAACCCCGAAAATTTCATGGCAAAGTGACCCCTCGACTGCCAAATATAAAAGTACCTGTAACTTCGTTATTTGAGCAGCTAGAGGGGTCAAACTTGCACTTTTTCAAAAGGCTGCATCTCCAAAACCACGGAGGCTAGAGACTTGAATTTTAGCTTCAAATGCAGCCTGAACCCTGCCCCAAAAACCAAAAACACCATTCCGGACGAAAACCTGCGAAAAACCCCGAAAATTTCATGGCAAAGTGACCCCTCGACTGCCAAATATAAAAGTGCCTGTAACTTCGTTATTTGAGCAGCTAGAGGGGTCAAACTTGCACTTTTTCAAAATGCATCTCCAAAACCACGGAGGCTAGAGACTTGAATTTTAGCTTCAAATGCAGCCTGAACCCTGCCCCAAAAACCAAAAACACCATTCCGGACGAAAACCTGCGAAAAACCCCGAAAATTTCATGGCAAAGTGACCCCTCGACTGCCAAATATAAAAGTGCCTGTAACTTCGTTATTTGAGCAGCTAGAGGGGTCAAACTTGCACTTTTTCAAAAGGCTCCTTCTCCTAAACCCCGGAGGCTAGAGGCTTGAATTTTAGCTTCAAATGCAGCCTGAACCCTGCCCCAAAAACCAAAAACACCATTCCGGACGAAAACCTGCGAAAAACCGCGAAAATTTCATGGCAAAGTGACCCCTCGACTGCCAAATATAAAAGTGCCTGTAACTTCGTTATTTGAGCAGCTAGAGGGGTCAAACTTGCACTTTTTCAAAAGGCTCCTTCTCCTAAACCCCGGAGGCTAGAGGCTTGAATTTTAGCTTCAAATGCAGCCTGAACCCTGCCCCAAAAACCAAAGATACCATTCCGGACAAAAACCTGCGAAAAACCGCGAAAATTTCATGGCAAAGTGACCCCTCGACTGCCAAATATAAAAGTGCCTGTAACTTCGTTATTTGAGCAGCTAGAGGGGTCAAACTCGCACTTTTTCAAAAGGCTCCTTCTCCAAAACCCCGGAGGCTAGTGACTTGAATTTTAGCTTCAAATGCAGCCTGAACCCTGCCCCAAAAACCAAAAATACCATTCCGGACGAAAACCTGCGAAAAACCGCGAAAATTTCATGGCAAAGTGACCCCTCGACTGCCAAATATAAAAGTGCCTGTAACTTCGTTATTTGAGCAGCTAGAGGGGTCAAACTTGCACTTTTTCAAAAGGCTGCATCTCCAAAACCACGGAGGCTAGAGACTTTAATTTTAGCTTCAAATGTAGCCTGAACCCTGCCCCAAAAACCAAAAACACCATTCCGGACGAAAACCTGCGAAAAACCGCGAAAATTTCATGGCAAAGTGACCCCTCGACTGCCAAATATAAAAGTGCCTGTAACTTCGTTATTTGAGCAGCTAGAGGGGTCAAACTTGCACTTTTTCAAAAGGCTGCATCTCCAAAACCACGGAGGCTAGAGACTTGAATTTTAGCTTCAAATGCAGCCTGAACCCTGCCCCAAAAACCAAAAACACCATTCCGGACGAAAACCTGCGAAAAACCGCGAAAATTTCATGGCAAAGTGACCCTTCGACAGCCAAATATAAAAGTGCCTGTAACTTCGTTATTTGAGCAGCTAGAGGGGTCAAACTTGCACTTTTTCAAAAGGCTGCATCTCCAAAACCACGGAGGCTAGAGACTTGAATTTTAGCTTCAAATGCAGCCTGAACCCTGCCCCAAAAACCAAAAACACCATTCCGGACGAAAACCTGCGAAAAACCCCGAAAATTTCATGGCAAAGTGACCCCTCGACTGCCAAATATAAAAGTGCCTGTAACTTCGTTATTTGAGCAGCTAGAGGGGTCAAACTTGCACTTTTTCAAAAGGCTGCATCTCCAAAACCACGGAGGCTAGAGACTTGAATTTTAGCTTCAAATGCAGCCTGAACCCTGTCCCAAAAACCAAAAACACCATTCCGGACGAAAACCTGCGAAAAACCCCGAAAATTTCATGGCAAAGTGACCCCTCGACTGCCAAATATAAAAGTGCGTGTAACTTCGTTATTTGAGCAGCTAGAGGGGTCAAACTTGCACTTTTTCAAAAGGCTGCATCTCCAAAACCACGGAGGCTAGAGACTTGAATTTCAGCTTCAAATGCAGCCTGAACCCTGCCCCAAAAACCAAAAACACCATTCCGGACGAAAACCTGCGAAAAACCCCGAAAATTTCATGGCAAAGTGACCCCTCGACTGCCAAATATAAAAGTGCCTGTAACTTCGTTATTTGAGCAGCTAGAGGGGTCAAACTTGCACTTTTTCAAAAGGCTGCATCTCCAAAACCGCGGAGGCTAGAGACTTCAATTTTAGCTTCAAATGCAGCCTGAACCCTGCCCCAAAAACCAAAAACACCATTCCGGACGAAAACCTGCGAAAAACCCCGAAAATTTCATGGCAAAGTGACCCCTCGACTGCCAAATATAAAAGTGCCTGTAACTTCGTTATTTGAGCAGCTAGAGGGGTCAAACTTGCACTTTTTCAAAAGGCTGCATCTCCAAAACCACGGAGGCTAGAGACTTGAATTTTAGCTTCAAATGCAGCCTGAACCCTGCCCCAAAAACCAAAAACACCATTCCGGACGAAAACCTGCGAAAAACCCCGAAAATTTCATGGCAAAGTGACCCCTCGACTGCCAAATATAAAAGTGCCTGTAACTTCGTTATTTGAGCAGCTAGAGGGGTCAAACTTGCACTTTTTCAAAAGGCTGCATCTCCAAAACCACGGAGGCTAGAGACTTGAATTTTAGCTTCAAATGCAGCCTGAACCCTGCCCCAAAAACCAAAAACACCATTCCGGACGAAAACCTGCGAAAAACCGCGAAAATTTCATGGCAAAGTGACCCCTCGACTGCCAAATATAAAAGTGCCTGTAACTTCGTTATTTGAGCAGCTAGAGGGGTCAAACTTGCACTTTTTCAAAAGGCTCCTTCTCCAAAACCCCGGAGGCTAGAGACTTGAATTTTAGCTTCAAATGCAGCCTGAACCCTGCCCCAAAAACCAAAAACACCATTCCGGACGAAAACCTGCGAAAAACCGCGAAAATTTCATGGCAAAGTGACCCCTCGACTGCCAAATATAAAAGTGCCTGTAACTTCGTTATTTGAGCAGCTAGAGGGGTCAAACTTGCACTTTTTCAAAAGGCTGCATCTCCAAAACCACGGAGGCTAGAGACTTGAATTTTAGCTTCAAATGCAGCCTGAACCCTGCCCCAAAAACCAAAAACACCATTCCGGACGAAAACCTGCGAAAAACCGCGAAAATTTCATGGCAAAGTGACCCCTCGACTGCCAAATATAAAAGTGCCTGTAACTTCGTTATTTGAGCAGCTAGAGGGGTCAAACTTGCACTTTTTCAAAAGGCTGCATCTCCAAAACCACGGAGGCTAGAGACTTGAATTTTAGCTTCAAATGCAGCCTGAACCCTGCCCCAAAAACCAAAAACACCATTCCGGACGAAAACCTGCGAAAAACCCCGAAAATTTCATGGCAAAGTGACCCCTCGACTGCCAAATATAAAAGTGCCTGTAACTTCGTTATTTGAGCAGCTAGAGGGGTCAAACTTGCACTTTTTCAAAAGGCTGCATCTCCAAAACCACGGAGGCTAGAGACTTGAATTTTAGCTTCAAATGCAGCCTGAACCCTGCCCCAAAAACCAAAAACACCATTCCGGACGAAAACCTGCGAAAAACCCCGAAAATTTCATGGCAAAGTGACCCCTCGACTGCCAAATATAAAAGTGCCTGTAACTTCGTTATTTGAGCAGCTAGAGGGGTCAAACTTGCACTTTTTCAAAAGGCTCCTTCTCCAAAACCCCGGAGGCTAGAGACTTGAATTTTAGCTTCAAATGCAGCCTGAACCCTGCCCCAAAAACCAAAAACACCATTCCGGACGAAAACCTGCGAAAAACCGCGAAAATTTCATGGCAAAGTGACCCCTCGACTGCCAAATATAAAAGTGCCTGTAACTTCGTTATTTGAGCAGCTAGAGGGGTCAAACTTGCACTTTTTCAAAAGGCTGCATCTCCAAAACCACGGAGGCTAGAGACTTGAATTTTAGCTTCAAATGCAGCCTGAACCCTGCCCCAAAAACCAAAAACACCATTCCGGACGAAAACCTGCGAAAAACCGCGAAAATTTCATGGCAAAGTGACCCCTCGACTGCCAAATATAAAAGTGCCTGTAACTTCGTTATTTGAGCAGCTAGAGGGGTCAAACTTGCACTTTTTCAAAAGGCTGCATCTCCAAAACCACGGAGGCTAGAGACTTGAATTTTGGCTTCAAATGCAGCCTGAACCCTGCCCCAAAAACCAAAAACACCATTCCGGACGAAAACCTGCGAAAAACCGCGAAAATTTCATGGCAAAGTGACCCCTCGACTGCCAAATATAAAAGTGCCTGTAACTTCGTTATTTGAGCAGCTAGAGGGGTCAAACTTGCACTTTTTCAAAAGGCTGCATCTCCAAAACCACGGAGGCTAGAGACTTGAATTTTAGCTTCAAATGCAGCCTGAACCCTGCCCCAAAAACCAAAAACACCATTCCGGACGAAAACCTGCGAAAAACCGCGAAAATTTCATGGCAAAGTGACCCCTCGACTGCCAAATATAAAAGTGCCTGTAACTTCGTTATTTGAGCAGCTAGAGGGGTCAAACTTGCACTTTTTCAAAAGGCTGCATCTCCAAAACCACGGAGGCTAGAGACTTGAATTTTAGCTTCAAATGCAGCCTGAACCCTGCCCCAAAAACCAAAAACACCATTCCGGACGAAAACCTGCGAAAAACCCCGAAAATTTCATGGCAAAGTGACCCCTCGACTGCCAAATATAAAAGTGCCTGTAACTTCGTTATTTGAGCAGCTAGAGGGGTCAAACTTGCACTTTTTCAAAAGGCTGCATCTCCAAAACCACGGAGGCTAGAGACTTGAATTTTAGCTTCAAATGCAGCCTGAACCCTGCCCCAAAAACCAAAAACACCATTCCGGACGAAAACCTGCGAAAAACCCCGAAAATTTCATGGCAAAGTGACCCCTCGACTGCCAAATATAAAAGTGCCTGTAACTTCGTTATTTGAGCAGCTAGAGGGGTCAAACTTGCACTTTTTCAAAAGGCTGCATCTCCAAAACCACGGAGGCTAGAGACTTGAATTTTAGCTTCAAATGCAGCCTGAACCCTGCCCCAAAAACCAAAACACCATTCCGGACGAAAACCTGCGAAAAACACCGAAAATTTCATGGCAAAGTGACCCCTCGACTGCCAAATATAAAAGTGCCTGTAACTTCGTTATTTGAGCAGCTAGAGGGGTCAAACTTGCACTTTTTCAAAAGGCTGCATCTCCAAAACCACGGAGGCTAGAGACTTGAATTTTAGCTTCAAATGCAGCCTGAACCCTGCCCCAAAAACCAAAAAACACCATTCCGGACGAAAACCTGCGAAAAACCCCGAAAATTTCATGGCAAAGTGACCCCTCGACTGCCAAATATAAAAGTGCCTGTAACTTCGTTATTTGAGCAGCTAGAGGGGTCAAACTTGCATTTTTTCAAAAGGCTTGCATCTCCAAAACCACGGAGGCTAGAGACTTGAATTTTAGCTTCAAATGCAGCCTGAACCCTGCCCCAAAAACCAAAAACACCATTCCGGACGAAAACCTGCGAAAAACCCCGAAAATTTCATGGCAAAGTGACCCCTCGACTGCCAAATATAAAAGTGCCTGTAACTTCGTTATTTGAGCAGCTAGAGGGGTCAAACTTGCACTTTTTCAAAAGGCTGCATCTCCAAAACCACGGAGGCTAGAGACTTGAATTTTAGCTTCAAATGCAGCCTGAACCCTGCCCCAAAAACCAAAAACACCATTCCGGACGAAAACCTGCGAAAAACCCCGAAAATTTCATGGCAAAGTGACCCCTCGACTGCCAAATATAAAAGTGCCTGTAACTTCGTTATTTGAGCAGCTAGAGGGGTCAAACTTGCACTTTTTCAAAAGGCTGCATCTCCAAAACCACGGAGGCTAGAGACTTGAATTTTAGCTTCAAATGCAGCCTGAACCCTGCCCCAAAAACCAAAAACACCATTCCGGACGAAAACCTGCGAAAAACCCCGAAAATTTCATGGCAAAGTGACCCCTCGACTGCCAAATATAAAAGTGCCTGTAACTTCGTTATTTGAGCAGCTAGAGGGGTCAAACTTGCACTTTTTCAAAAGGCTGCATCTCCAAAACCACGGAGGCTAGAGACTTGAATTTTAGCTTCAAATGCAGCCTGAACCCTGCCCCAAAAACCAAAGATACCATTCCGGACGAAAACCTGCGAAAAACCCCGAAAATTTCATGGCAAAGTGACCCCTCGACTGCCAAATATAAAAGTGCCTGTAACTTCGTTATTTGAGCAGTTAGAGGGGTCAAACTTGCACTTTTTCAAAAGGCTCCTTCTCCAAAACCCCGGAGGCTAGAGACTTGAATTTTAGCTTCAAATGCAGCCTGAACCCTGCCCCAAAAACCAAAAACACCATTCCGGACGAAAACCTGCGAAAAACCCCGAAAATTTCATGGCAAAGTGACCCCTCGACTGCCAAATATAAAAGTGCCTGTAACTTCGTTATTTGAGCAGCTAGAGGGGTCAAACTTGCACTTTTTCAAAAGGCTGCATCTCCAAAACCACGGAGGCTAGAGACTTGAATTTTAGCTTCAAATGCAGCCTGAACCCTGCCCCAAAAACCAAAAACACCATTCCGGACGAAAACCTGCGAAAAACCCCGAAAATTTCATGGCAAAGTGAACCCTCGACTGCCAAATATAAAAGTGCCTGTAACTTCGTTATTTGAGCAGCTAGAGGGGTCAAACTTGCACTTTTCAAAAGGCTGCATCTCCAAAACCACGGAGGCTAGGGACTTGAATTTTAGCTTCAAATGCAGCCTGAACCCTGCCCCAAAAACCAAAAACACCATTCCGGACGAAAACCTGCGAAAAACCCCGAAAATTTCATGGTAAAGTGACCCCTCGACTGCCAAATATAAAAGTGCCTGTAACTTCGTTATTTGAGCAGCTAGAGGGGTCAAACTTGCACTTTTTCAAAAGGCTGCATCTCCAAAACCACGGAGGCTAGAGACTTGAATTTTAGCTTCAAATGCAGCCTGAACCCTGCCCCAAAAACCAAAAACACCATTCCGGACGAAAACCTGCGAAAAACCCCGAAAATTTCATGACAAAGTGACCCCTCGACTGCCAAATATAAAAGTGCCTGTAACTTCGTTATTTGAGCAGCTAGAGGGGTCAAACTTGCACTTTTTCAAAAGGCTGCATCTCCAAAACCACGGAGGCTAGAGACTTGAATTTTAGCTTCAAATGCAGCCTGAACCCTGCCCCAAAAACCAAAAACACCATTCCGGACGAAAACCTGCGAAAAACCGCGAAAATTTCATGGCAAAGTGACCCCTCGACTGCCAAATATAAAAGTGCCTGTAACTTCGTTATTTGAGCAGCTAGAGGGGTCAAACTTGCACTTTTTCAAAAGGCTGCATCTCCAAAACCACGGAGGCTAGAGACTTGAATTTTAGCTTCAAATGCAGCCTGAACCCTGCCCCAAAAACCAAAAACACCATTCCGGACGAAAACCTGCGAAAAACCCCGAAAATTTCATGGCAAAGTGACCCCTCGACTGCCAAATATAAAAGTGCCTGTAACTTCGTTATTTGAGCAGCTAGAGGGGTCAAACTTGCACTTTTTCAAAAGGCTCCTTCTCCAAAACCCCGGAGGCTAGAGACTTGAATTTTAGCTTCAAATGCAGCCTGAACCCTGCCCCAAAAACCAAAAACACCATTCCGGACGAAAACCTGCGAAAAACCCCGAAAATTTCATGGCAAAGTGACCCCTCGACTGCCAAATATAAAAGTGCCTGTAACTTCGTTATTTGAGCAGCTAGAGGGGTCAAACTTGCACTTTTTCAAAAGGCTGCATCTCCAAAACCACGGAGGCTAGAGACTTGAATTTTAGCTTCAAATGCAGCCTGAACCCTGCCCCAAAAACCGAAAACACCATTCCGGACGAAAACCTGCGAAAAACCCCGAAAATTTCATGGCAAAGTGACCCCTCGACTGCCAAATATAAAAGTGCCTGTAACTTCGTTATTTGAGCAGCTAGAGGGGTCAAACTTGCACTTTTCAAAAGGCTGCATCTCCAAAACCACGGAGGCTAGGGACTTGAATTTTAGCTTCAAATGCAGCCTGAACCCTGCCCCAAAAACCAAAAACACCATTCCGGACGAAAACCTGCGAAAAACCCCGAAAATTTCATGGTAAAGTGACCCCTCGACTGCCAAATATAAAAGTGCCTGTAACTTCGTTATTTGAGCAGCTAGAGGGGTCAAACTTGCACTTTTTCAAAAGGCTGCATCTCCAAAACCACGGAGGCTAGAGACTTGAATTTTAGCTTCAAATGCAGCCTGAACCCTGCCCCAAAAACCAAAAACACCATTCCGGACGAAAACCTGCGAAAAACCCCGAAAATTTCATGACAAAGTGACCCCTCGACTGCCAAATATGAAAGTGCCTGTAACTTCGTTATTTGAGCAGCTAGAGGGGTCAAACTTGCACTTTTTCAAAAGGCTGCATCTCCAAAACCACGGAGGCTAGAGACTTGAATTTTAGCTTCAAATGCAGCCTGAACCCTGCCCCAAAAACCAAAAACACCATTCCGGACGAAAACCTGCGAAAAACCCCGAAAATTTCATGACAAAGTGACCCCTCGACTGCCAAATATAAAAGTGCCTGTAACTTCGTTATTTGAGCAGCTAGAGGGGTCAAACTTGCACTTTTTCAAAAGGCTGCATCTCCAAAACCACGGAGGCTAGAGACTTGAATTTTAGCTTCAAATGCAGCCTGAACCCTGCCCCAAAAACCAAAAACACCATTCCGGACGAAAACCTGCGAAAAACCGCGAAAATTTCATGGCAAAGTGACCCCTCGACTGCCAAATATAAAAGTGCCTGTAACTTCGTTATTTGAGCAGCTAGAGGGGTCAAACTTGCACTTTTTCAAAAGGCTCCTTCTCCAAAACCACGGAGGCTAGAGACTTGAATTTTAGCTTCAAATGCAGCCTGAACCCTGCCCCAAAAACCAAAAACACCATTCCGGACGAAAACCTGCGAAAAACCGCGAAAATTTCATGGCAAAGTGACCCCTCGACTGCCAAATATAAAAGTGCCTGTAACTTCGTTATTTGAGCAGCTAGAGGGGTCAAACTTGCACTTTTTCAAAAGGCTCCTTCTCCAAAACCACGGAGGCTAGAGACTTGAATTTTAACTTCAAATGCAGCCTGAACCCTGCCCCAAAAACCAAAAACACCATTCCGGACGAAAACCTGCGAAAAACCGCGAAAATTTCATGCCAAAGTGACCCCTCGACTGCCAAATATAAAAGTGCCTGTAACTTCGTTATTTGAGCAGCTAGAGGGGTCAAACTTGCACTTTTTCAAAAGGCTCCTTCTCCTAAACCCCGGACGCTAGAGGCTTGAATTTTAGCTTCAAATGCAGCCTGAACCCTGCCCCAAAAACCAAAGATACCATTCCGGACGAAAACCTGCGAAAAACCGCGAAAATTTCATGGCAAAGTGACCCCTCGACTGCCAAATATAAAAGTGCCTGTAACTTCGTTATTTGAGCAGCTAGAGGGGTCAAACTCGCACTTTTTCAAAAGGCTCCTTCTCCAAAACCACGGAGGCTAGAGACTTGAATTTTAGCTTCAAATGCAGCCTGAACCCTGCCCCAAAGACCAAAAATACCATTCCGGACGAAAACCTGCGAAAAACCGCGAAAATTTCATGGCAAAGTGACCCCTCGACTGCCAAATATAAAAGTGCCTGTAACTTCGTTATTTGAGCAGCTAGAGGGGTCAGACTTGCACTTTTTCAAAAGGCTGCTTCTCCAAAACCACGGAGGCTAGAGACTTGAATTTTAGCTTCAAATGCAGCCTGAACCCTGCCCCAAAAACCAAAAACACCATTCCGGACGAAAACCTGCGAAAAACCGCGAAAATTTCATGGCAAAGTGACCCCTCGACTGCCAAATATAAAAGTGCCTGTAACTTCGTTATTTGAGCAGCTAGAGGGGTCAAACTTGCACTTTTTCAAAAGGCTGCATCTCCAAAATCACGGAGGCTAGAGACTTGAATTTTAGCTTCAAATGCAGCCTGAACCCTGCCCCAAAAACCAAAAACACCATTCCGGACGAAAACCTGCGAAAAACCCCGAAAATTTCATGGCAAAGTGACCCCTCGACTGCCAAATATAAAAGTGCCTGTAACTTCGTTATTTGAGCAGCTAGAGGGGTCAAACTTGCACTTTTTCAAAAGGCTGCATCTCCAAAACCACGGAGGCTAGAGACTTGAATTTTAGCTTCAAATGCAGCCTGAACCCTGCCCCAAAAACCAAAAACACCATTCCGGACGAAAACCTGCGAAAAACCCCGAAAATTTCATGGCAAAGTGACCCCTCGACTGCCAAATATAAAAGTGCCTGTAACTTCGTTATTTGAGCAGCAAGAGGGGTCAAACTTGCACTTTTTCAAAAGGCTGCATCTCCAAAACCACGGAGGCTAGAGACTTGAATTTTAGCTTCAAATGCAGCCTGAACCCTGCCCCAAAAACCAAAAACACCATTCCGGACGAAAACCTGCGAAAAACCCCGAAAATTTCATGGCAAAGTGACCCCTCGACTGCCAAATATAAAAGTGCCTGTAACTTCGTTATTTGAGCAGCTAGAGGGGTCAAACTTGCACTTTTTCAAAAGGCTGCATCTCCAAAACCACGGAGGCTAGAGACTTGAATTTTAGCTTCAAATGCAGCCTGAACCCTGCCCCAAAAACCAAAAACACCATTCCGGACGAAAACCTGCGAAAAACCCCGAAAATTTCATGGCAAAGTGACCCCTCGACTGCCAAATATAAAAGTGCCTGTAACTTCGTTATTTGAGCAGCTAGAGGGGTCAAACTTGCACTTTTTCAAAAAGGTGCATCTCCAAAACCACGGAGGCTAGAGACTTGAATTTTAACTTCAAATGCAGCCTGAACCCTGCCCCAAAAACCAAAAACACCATTCCGGACGAAAACCTGCGAAAAACCGCGAAAATTTCATGGCAAAGTGACCCCTCGACTGCCAAATATAAAAGTGCCTGTAACTTCGTTATTTGAGCAGCTAGAGGGGTCAAACCTGCACTTTTTCAAAAGGCTCCTTCTCCTAAACCCCGGAGGATAGAGGCTTGAATTTTAGCTTCAAATGCAGCCTGAACCCTGCCCCAAAAACCAAAGATACCATTCCGGACGAAAACCTGCGAAAAACCCCGAAAATTTCATGGCAAAGTGACCCCTCGACTGCCAAATATAAAAGTGCCTGTAACTTCGTTATTTGAGCAGCTAGAGGGGTCAAACTTGCACTTTTTCAAAAGGCTGCATCTCCAAAACCACGGAGGCTAGAGACTTGAATTTTAGCTTCAAATGCAGCCTGAACCCTGCCCCAAAAACCAAAAACACCATTCCGGACGAAAACCTGCGAAAAACCGCGAAAATTTCATGGCAAAGTGACCCCTCGACTGCCAAATATAAAAGTGCCTGTAACTTCGTTATTTGAGCAGCTAGAGGGGTCAAACTTGCACTTTTTCAAAAGGCTGCATCTCCAAAATCACGGAGGGTAGAGACTTGAATTTTAGCTTCAAATGCAGCCTGAACCCTGCCCCAAAAACCAAAAACACCATTCCGGACGAAAACCTGCGAAAAACCCCGAAAATTTCATGGCAAAGTGACCCCTCGACTGCCAAATATAAAAGTGCCTGTAACTTCGTTATTTGAGCAGCTAGAGGGGTCAAACTTGCACTTTTTCAAAAGGCTGCATCTCCAAAACCACGGAGGCTAGAGACTTGAATTTTAGCTTCAAATGCAGCCTGAACCCTGCCCCAAAAACCAAAAACACCATTCCGGACGAAAACCTGCGAAAAACCTCGAAAATTTCATGGCAAAGTGACCCCTCGACTGCCAAATATAAAAGTGCCTGTAACTTCGTTATTTGAGCAGCTAGAGGGGTCAAACTTGCACTTTTTCAAAAGGCTGCATCTCCAAAACCACGGAGGCTAGAGACTTGAATTTTAGCTTCAAATGCAGCCTGAACCCTGCCCCAAAAACCAAAAACACCATTCCGGACGAAAACCTGCGAAAAACCGCGAAAATTTCATGGCAAAGTGACCCCTCGACTGCCAAATATAAAAGTGCCTGTAACTTCGTTATTTGAGCAGCTAGAGGGGTCAAACTCGCACTTTTTCAAAAGGCTCCTTCTCCAAAACCACGGAGGCTAGAGACTTGAATTTTAGCTTCAAATGTAGCCTGAACCCTGCCCCAAAGACAAAAAATACCATTCCGGACGAAAACCTGCGAAAAACCGCGAAAATTTCATGGCAAAGTGACCCCTCGACTGCCAAATATAAAAGTGCCTGTAACTTCGTTATTTGAGCAGCTAGAGGGGTCAAACTTGCACTTTTTCAAAAGGCTGCATCTCCAAAATCACGGAGGCTAGAGACTTGAATTTTAGCTTCAAATGCAGCCTGAACCCTGCCCCAAAAACCAAAAACACCATTCCGGACGAAAACCTGCGAAAAACCCCGAAAATTTCATGGCAAAGTGACCCCTCGACTGCCAAATATAAAAGTGCCTGTAACTTCGTTATTTGAGCAGCTAGAGGGGTCAAACTTGCACTTTTTCAAAAGGCTGCATCTCCAAAACCACGGAGGCTAGAGACTTGAATTTTAGCTTCAAATGCAGCCTGAACCCTGCCCCAAAAACCAAAAACACCATTCCGGACGAAAACCTGCGAAAAACCCCGAAAATTTCATGGCAAAGTGACCCCTCGACTGCCAAATATAAAAGTGCCTGTAACTTCGTTATTTGAGCAGCTAGAGGGGTCAAACTTGCACTTTTTCAAAAGGCTGCATCTCCAAAACCACGGAGGCTAGAGACTTGAATTTTAGCTTCAAATGCAGCCTGAACCCTGCCCCAAAAACCAAAAACACCATTCCGGACGAAAACCTGCGAAAAACCGCGAAAATTTCATGGCAAAGTGACCCCTCGACTGCCAAATATAAAAGTGCCTGTAACTTCGTTATTTGAGCAGCTAGAGGGGTCAAACTTGCACTTTTTCAAAAGGCTGCATCTCCAAAACCACGGAGGCTAGAGACTTGAATTTTAGCTTCAAATGCAGCCTGAACCCTGCCCCAAAAACCAAAAACACCATTCCGGACGAAAACCTGCGAAAAACCCCGAAAATTTCATGGCAAAGTGACCCCTCGACTGCCAAATATAAAAGTGCCTGTAACTTCGTTATTTGAGCAGCTAGAGGGGTCAAACTTGCACTTTTTCAAAAGGCTGCATCTCCAAAACCACGGAGGCTAGAGACTTGAATTTTAGCTTCAAATGCAGCCTGAACCCTGCCCCAAAAACCAAAAACACCATTCCGGACGAAAACCTGCGAAAAACCGCGAAAATTTCATGGCAAAGTGACCCTTCGACAGCCAAATATAAAAGTGCCTGTAACTTCGTTATTTGAGCAGCTAGAGGGGTCAAACTTGCACTTTTTCAAAAGGCTGCATCTCCAAAACCACGGAGGCTAGAGACTTGAATTTTAGCTTCAAATGCAGCCTGAACCCTGCCCCAAAAACCAAAAACACCATTCCGGACGAAAACCTGCGAAAAACCGCGAAAATTTCATGCCAAAGTGACCCCTCGACTGCCAAATATAAAAGTGCCTGTAACTTCGTTATTTGAGCAGCTAGAGGGGTCAAACTTGCACTTTTTCAAAAGGCTGCATCTCCAAAATCACGGAGGCTAGAGACTTGAATTTTAGCTTCAAATGCAGCCTGAACCCTGCCCCAAAAACCAAAAACACCATTCCGGACGAAAACCTGCGAAAAACCCCGAAAATTTCATGGCAAAGTGACCCCTCGACTGCCAAATATAAAAGTGCCTGTAACTTCGTTATTTGAGCAGCTAGAGGGGTCAAACTTGCACTTTTTCAAAAGGCTGCATCTCCAAAACCACGGAGGCTAGAGACTTGAATTTTAGCTTCAAATGCAGCCTGAACCCTGCCCCAAAAACCAAAAACACCATTCCGGACGAAAACCTGCGAAAAACCCCGAAAATTTCATGGCAAAGTGACCCCTCGACTGCCAAATATAAAAGTGCCTGTAACTTCGTTATTTGAGCAGCTAGAGGGGTCAAACTTGCACTTTTTCAAAAGGCTGCATCTCCAAAACCACGGAGGCTAGAGACTTGAATTTTAGCTGCAAATGCAGCCTGAACCCTGCCCCAAAAACCAAAAACACCATTCCGGACGAAAACCTGCGAAAAACCTCGAAAATTTCATGGCAAAGTGACCCCTCGACTGCCAAATATAAAAGTGCCTGTAACTTCGTTATTTGAGCAGCTAGAGGGGTCAAACTTGCACTTTTTCAAAAGGCTGCATCTCCAAAACCACGGAGGCTAGAGACTTGAATTTTAGCTTCAAATGCAGCCTGAACCCTGCCCCAAAAACCAAAAACACCATTCCGGACGAAAACCTGCGAAAAACCCCGAAAATTTCATGGCAAAGTGACCCCTCGACTGCCAAATATAAAAGTGCCTGTAACTTCGTTATTTGAGCAGCTAGAGGGGTCAAACTTGCACTTTTTCAAAAGGCTCCTTCTCCAAAACCCCGGAGGCTAGAGACTTGAATTTTAGCTTCAAATGCAGCCTGAACCCTGCCCCAAAAACCAAAAACACCATTCCGGACGAAAACCTCCGAAAAACCCCGAAAATTTCATGGCAAAGTGACCCCTCGACTGCCAAATATAAAAGTGCCTGTAACTTCGTTATTTGAGCAGCTAGAGGGGTCAAACTTGCACTTTTTCAAAAGGCTGCATCTCCAAAACCACGGAGGCTAGAGACTTGAATTTTAGCTTCAAATGCAGCCTGAACCCTGCCCCAAAAACCAAAAACACCATTCCGGACGAAAACCTGCGAAAAACCCCGAAAATTTCATGGCAAAGTGACCCCTCGACTGCCAAATATAAAAGTGCCTGTAACTTCGTTATTTGAGCAGCTAGAGGGGTCAAACTTGCACTTTTCAAAAGGCTGCATCTCCAAAACCACGGAGGCTAGGGACTTGAATTTTAGCTTCAAATGCAGCCTGAACCCTGCCCCAAAAACCAAAAACACCATTCCGGACGAAAACCTGCGAAAAACCGCGAAAATTTCATGGCAAAGTGACCCCTCGACTGCCAAATATAAAAGTGCCTGTAACTTCGTTATTTGAGCAGCTAGAGGGGTCAAACTTGCACTTTTTCAAAAGGCTGCATCTCCAAAACCACGGAGGCTAGAGACTTGAATTTTAGCTTCAAATGCAGCCTGAACCCTGCCCCAAAAACCAAAAACACCATTCCGGACGAAAACCTGCGAAAAACCGCGAAAATTTCATGGCAAAGTGACCCCTCGACTGCCAAATATAAAAGTGCCTGTAACTTCGTTATTTGAGCAGCTAGAGGGGTCAAACTTGCACTTTTTCAAAAGGCTGCATCTCCAAAACCACGGAGGCTAGAGACTTGAATTTTAGCTTCAAATGCAGCCTGAACCCTGCCCCAAAAACCAAAAACACCATTCCGGACGAAAACCTGCGAAAAACCCCGAAAATTTCATGGTAAAGTGACCCCTCGACTGCCAAATATAAAAGTGCCTGTAACTTCGTTATTTGAGCAGCTAGAGGGGTCAAACTTGCACTTTTTCAAAAGGCTGCATCTCCAAAACCACGGAGGCTAGGGACTTGAATTTTAGCTTCAAATGCAGCCTGAACCCTGCCCCAAAAACCAAAAACACCATTCCGGACGAAAACCTGCGAAAAACCCCGAAAATTTCATGGCAAAGTGACCCCTCGACTGCCAAATATAAAAGTGCCTGTAACTTCGTTATTTGAGCAGCTAGAGGGGTCAAACTTGCACTTTTTCAAAAGGCTGCATCTCCAAAACCACGGAGGCTAGAGACTTGAATTTTAGCTTCAAATGCAGCCTGAACCCTGCCCCAAAAACCAAAAACACCATTCCGGACGAAAACCTGCGAAAAACCCCGAAAATTTCATGGCAAAGTGACCCCTCGACTGCCAAATATAAAAGTGCCTGTAACTTCGTTATTTGAGCAGCTAGAGGGGTCAAACTTGCACTTTTCAAAAGGCTGCATCTCCAAAACCACGGAGGCTAGGGACTTGAATTTTAGCTTCAAATGCAGCCTGAACCCTGCCCCAAAAACCAAAAACACCATTCCGGACGAAAACCTGCGAAAAACCGCGAAAATTTCATGGCAAAGTGACCCCTCGACTGCCAAATATAAAAGTGCCTGTAACTTCGTTATTTGAGCAGCTAGAGGGGTCAAACTTGCACTTTTTCAAAAGGCTGCATCTCCAAAACCACGGAGGCTAGAGACTTGAATTTTAGCTTCAAATGCAGCCTGAACCCTGCCCCAAAAACCAAAAACACCATTCCGGACGAAAACCTGCGAAAAACCCCGAAAATTTCATGGTAAAGTGACCCCTCGACTGCCAAATATAAAAGTGCCTGTAACTTCGTTATTTGAGCAGCTAGAGGGGTCAAACTTGCACTTTTTCAAAAGGCTGCATCTCCAAAACCACGGAGGCTAGAGACTTGAATTTTAGCTTCAAATGCAGCCTGAACCCTGCCCCAAAAACCAAAAACACCATTCCGGACGAAAACCTGCGAAAAACCCCGAAAATTTCATGGCAAAGTGACCCCTCGACTGCCAAATATAAAAGTGCCTGTAACTTCGTTATTTGAGCAGCTAGAGGGGTCAAACTTGCACTTTTTCAAAAGGCTGCATCTCCAAAACCACGGAGGCTAGAGACTTGAATTTTAGCTTCAAATGCAGCCTGAACCCTGCCCCAAAAACCAAAAACACCATTCCGGACGAAAACCTGCGAAAAACCGCGAAAATCTCATGGCAAAGTGACCCCTCGACTGCCAAATATAAAAGTGCCTGTAACTTCGTTATTTGAGCAGCTAGAGGGGTCAAACTTGCACTTTTTCAAAAAGGTGCATCTCCAAAACCACGGAAGCTAGAGACTTGAATTTTAACTTCAAATGCAGCCTGAACCCTGCCCCAAAAACCAAAAACACCATTCCGGACGAAAACCTGCGAAAAACCCCGAAAATTTCATGGTAAAGTGACCCCTCGACTGCCAAATATAAAAGTGCCTGTAACTTCGTTATTTGAGCAGCTAGAGGGGTCAAACTTGCACTTTTTCAAAAGGCTGCATCTCCAAAACCACGGAGGCTAGAGACTTGAATTTTAGCTTCAAATGCAGCCTGAACCCTGCCCCAAAAACCAAAAACACCATTCCGGACGAAAACCTGCGAAAAACCCCGAAAATTTCATGGTAAAGTGACCCCTCGACTGCCAAATATAAAAGTGCCTGTAACTTCGTTATTTGAGCAGCTAGAGGGGTCAAACTTGCACTTTTTCAAAAGGCTGCATCTCCAAAACCACGGAGGCTAGAGACTTGAATTTTAGCTTCAAATGCAGCCTGAACCCTGCCCCAAAAACCAAAAACACCATTCCGGACGAAAACCTGCGAAAAACCCCGAAAATTTCATGGTAAAGTGACCCCTCGACTGCCAAATATAAAAGTGCCTGTAACTTCGTTATTTGAGCAGCTAGAGGGGTCAAACTTGCACTTTTTCAAAAGGCTGCATCTCCAAAACCACGGAGGCTAGAGACTTGAATTTTAGCTTCAAATGCAGCCTGAACCCTGCCCCAAAAACCAAAAACACCATTCCGGACGAAAACCTGCGAAAAACCCCGAAAATTTCATGGTAAAGTGACCCCTCGACTGCCAAATATAAAAGTGCCTGTAACTTCGTTATTTGAGCAGCTAGAGGGGTCAAACTTGCACTTTTTCAAAAGGCTGCATCTCCAAAACCACGGAGGCTAGAGACTTGAATTTTAGCTTCAAATGCAGCCTGAACCCTGCCCCAAAAACCAAAAACACCATTCCGGACGAAAACCTGCGAAAAACCCCGAAAATTTCATGGCAAAGTGACCCCTCGACTGCCAAATATAAAAGTGCCTGTAACTTCGTTATTTGAGCAGCTAGAGGGGTCAAACTTGCACTTTTTCAAAAGGCTGCATCTCCAAAACCACGGAGGCTAGAGACTTGAATTTTAGCTTCAAATGCAGCCTGAACCCTGCCCCAAAAACCAAAAACACCATTCCGGACGAAAACCTGCGAAAAACCGCGAAAATTTCATGGCAAAGTGACCCCTCGACTGCCAAATATAAAAGTGCCTGTAACTTCGTTATTTGAGCAGCTAGAGGGGTCAAACTTGCACTTTTTCAAAAGGCTGCATCTCCAAAACCACGGAGGCTAGAGACTTGAATTTTAGCTTCAAATGCAGCCTGAACCCTGCCCCAAAAACCAAAAACACCATTCCGGACGAAAACCTGCGAAAAACCCCGAAAATTTCATGGTAAAGTGACCCCTCGACTGCCAAATATAAAAGTGCCTGTAACTTCGTTATTTGAGCAGCTAGAGGGGTCAAACTTGCACTTTTTCAAAAGGCTGCATCTCCAAAACCACGGAGGCTAGAGACTTGAATTTTAGCTTCAAATGCAGCCTGAACCCTGCCCCAAAAACCAAAAACACCATTCCGGACGAAAACCTGCGAAAAACCCCGAAAATTTCATGGTAAAGTGACCCCTCGACTGCCAAATATAAAAGTGCCTGTAACTTCGTTATTTGAGCAGCTAGAGGGGTCAAACTTGCACTTTTTCAAAAGGCTGCATCTCCAAAACCACGGAGGCTAGAGACTTGAATTTTAGCTTCAAATGCAGCCTGAACCCTGCCCCAAAAACCAAAAACACCATTCCGGACGAAAACCTGCGAAAAACCCCGAAAATTTCATGGCAAAGTGACCCCTCGACTGCCAAATATAAAAGTGCCTGTAACTTCGTTATTTGAGCAGCTAGAGGGGTCAAACTTGCAATTTTTCAAAAGGCTGCATCTCCAAAACCACGGAGGCTAGAGACTTGAATTTTAGCTTCAAATGCAGCCTGAACCCTGCCCCAAAAACCAAAAACACCATTCCGGACGAAAACCTGCGAAAAACCGCGAAAATCTCATGGCAAAGTGACCCCTCGACTGCCAAATATAAAAGTGCCTGTAACTTCGTTATTTGAGCAGCTAGAGGGGTCAAACTTGCACTTTTTCAAAAAGGTGCATCTCCAAAACCACGGAAGCTAGAGACTTGAATTTTAACTTCAAATGCAGCCTGAACCCTGCCCCAAAAACCAAAAACACCATTCCGGACGAAAACCTGCGAAAAACCGCGAAAATTTCATGGCAAAGTGACCCCTCGACTGCCAAATATAAAAGTGCCTGTAACTTCGTTATTTGAGCAGCTAGAGGGGTCAAACTTGCACTTTTTCAAAAGGCTCCTTCTCCTAAACCCCGGAGGCTAGAGGCTTGAATTTTAGCTTCAAATGCAGCCTGAACCCTGCCCCAAAAACCAAAGATACCATTCCGGACGAAAACCTGCGAAAAACCGCGAAAATTTCATGGCAAAGTGACCCCTCGACTGCCAAATATAAAAGTGCCTGTAACTTCGTTATTTGAGCAGCTAGAGGGGTCAAACTCGCACTTTTTCAAAAGGCTCCTTCTCCAAAACCCCGGAGGCTAGAGACTTGAATTTTAGCTTCAAATGCAGCCTGAACCCTGCCCCAAAAACCAAAAATACCATTCCGGACGAAAACCTGCGAAAAACCGCGAAAATTTCATGGCAAAGTGACCCCTCGACTGCCAAATATAAAAGTGCCTGTAACTTCGTTATTTGAGCAGCTAGAGGGGTCAAACTTGCACTTTTTCAAAAGGCTGCATCTCCAAAACCACGGAGGCTAGAGACTTGAATTTTAGCTTCAAATGCAGCCTGAACCCTGCCCCAAAAACCAAAAACACCATTCCGGACGAAAACCTGCGAAAAACCCCGAAAATTTCATGGCAAAGTGACCCCTCGACTGCCAAATATAAAAGTGCCTGTAACTTCGTTATTTGAGCAGCTAGAGGGGTCAAACTTGCACTTTTTCAAAAGGCTGCATCTCCAAAACCACGGAGGCTAGAGACTTGAATTTTAGCTTCAAATGCAGCCTGAACCCTGCCCCAAAAACCAAAAACACCATTTCGGACGAAAACCTGCGAAAAACCGCGAAAATTTCATGGCAAAGTGACCCCTCGACTGCCAAATATAAAAGTGCCTGTAACTTCGTTATTTGAGCAGCTAGAGGCATAGAGGAAAAATATAACAGAGTTGGAACTCAGTATAAATTAAGCAAAGTTTGCCGATAGTATTTCACTTGCGTATGTGTTGTGTTCACTAATCGGTACACAATGGATGTGCAAAAAGTGAAAACTAAGGCCCCCATCTACCTTGCGATCAGTCGACGCCTATCTGGCGATATTGTGATCGTCAGTTCGATCGCAGGGTGTAGGCGCCTATCTTATTCGTTTTGTTTCTACAGTTCCATATAATTTAGCCGCGAAATATTTTGTGGCGATCCATCGTTAGATTAATCCGACGATGAATAGCGTTGTCGTCTTACGATGAATTGCATTGTCTATGGGGGTGAATGAATGCGGATATAACATTCAAGTTATCTCTCACGATTTGTGGAGGCCAAAAAAATATAAACTCCGGGTTACAAATAAGAATGTATTTTATTCGATTCCCAATAACAACTGACAATTCACTTAAGCTAATCTTAAAATTACACCTCGGAAAATATATGACCTAATTCTAATTATGCTGATTATCCAATACTCGCGAAATGGAAAGTTTTACATTTGCGTAAAAAAGCTGATTCATCGAGTACAACGTGTATCCACGGTAATTGATAATTATTGGGAAATATTAGTAATGTGGATCAGCTATTGGGAAAGGTAAATGTCCGGAAAGGTAAATGTCCGATTGGATGGTAAGAGGAAGTTGCGCTACTTCGGATAGGAATAAGAGGAAGTTGTGTTAACTCCTCCCTCCTTAAGTTTCTGTGTCCCACAGATCTAGAATGGCAGCTGGATGGCTCAGGATATGATAGGGGTAAGTTATTTGGGGATGTAGGATTGGAATCTCTTTTCCGAGAGAACAAAAATAAAAACATGATGGCCAATATTATTGAAACAATGATTATCGCGTCAGAAGAAATTGAAACAACTCTGTCGGTTGAGAACTTCCTTAACTTTTGAACATTTTCCAAATGTAGGTTGTGAAGATACTCGAGATCTAGTTTTATGTTACTTTCGGTAAGATTTAGGGGTAAAACGGGTGGTAGAAGGTGAAAGGACCTAAATTCTTTACTAGTATACTCGTAGACTTCAAGTAACGCGAATGTACTTCCCGTGGTCAATCTGAAACGGAAGGTACATTTTTAAGGTGAGATTTATGGATCCTTTTACCCGACGTTGTGGTAATTGTAACACGGTTATTTTTAGCGACTACCTCTTTTTCAAATAATGGCTTACTTTTGGACTTAATTTGTTTATTTGCCTTAAAAACTACATCGCCCGATTTATATACTTTGGGCGCGGTTCTTTTCGAATTGTGGGTTTTATTTTGCCTTTCTTGCTTCCTAAGAATTTCCTGCTTTAAGTCCTGATTAAATTTGGCTTTAAAGTCAACGAGTTGTTGGTAGTTTACTCGTTCTGATCGATTAAAAAATACATCGACGGGTTTCATTTTAGTTACCGAGTGATAGGAATTATTGTATCTATCAACCGCAATGTTTATAATTTCTTTAAGGGAGAGGTCAGGATGTTCCAATTTCAGACACCTGGTAACTTCTATAATCGTCGAGTGCAACCTTTCGATCGAGCCATTAACCTCACTTTTCTGGGGCGGTGTTAAGTATACTGTGATTCCTAATGATTCGAGATAATTTCGAATGATGGGACTAATAAAGCTTCCCTCATTATCTGTTACCAATGTTTTCGGGACACTAAAATAGTGGAGAACCTTAATGATCTTATCGCGAAGATGCAGAACGGATTTATTTTTTATTCGGAAAAATTTCGCAAACTTGCCGTACTTATCCACGCACGTTATGTATTTCTCACCATCGATTTCTAAGATATCAATATGCAGAATTTCAGATGGGTACTCCGGGACTGGAGTCTCCTGTAATTCCGGCTTTTGAGGGTGCCGATCATATTTACTAACCTTGCAAATGTCACAACCTGCAGTGAATGCCTTTACCAATTTATTCATTTTCGGGAAGTAAAACTTTTCGAGTATCTGTTCCTTATTTTCCCTGTGGTTCCTATGGGCTCGTTTGTGCTCTTTTTCAATTATATCAAATTTGTTTTCTTCGTTAACAATATCTTGAACAACGCGCTGCGTAATTCGTATTTTAAATTTGGAAAAATGCTTCTTATAGATTTCCTGAAGAAGCTGAATGAACCGTTCAGGTATCTTAACGCCGTTTACCATATTGGGGTTTAAATGGTCCCGTAATGCCCTAATAAGGCCTTGTTCATTTATTTTCTTCAGCTGAAGATAATGTCTGTGGTAGGTCGGGTGTGGCTGTTCATAAGCCGTTATATCCTTGCCTTCTGAGAATATCAGCTGATTCTTAAAAACGTTAAGAGGGGCTTCGCAATGCGGAATGAGTTGAGTACTATCTTCATCCGCGCTATGCGCAGTTCCTGAGTTGGAAGTCAGGATGTTCACCTCCATAGGAAGCCTGGAAAGGGCGTCCGCTACTACATTGGTTTTGCCTGGCTTGTAGATGAGTTCGTAATTGAATTCTTCTATTCTGGACTTCCAACGTTTGAGTTTAGCGTTATGATTTGTGTTGCTCAGCGCAAAGGTTAGCGGCTGGTGGTCCGTTAGGATCTTGATTTTCTTTGCCCCATAAAGGTACGTTCTCAGTTTATCGAGAGCCCAGACGATGGCCAACATTTCCCTCTCATTCGTGGCATAGTTCTCCTCGGTCTTATTGAGCGATCTTGAAATGTATGTTATGGGCTTATCCCTGCCGATTTCCCCCTGGGATAAGACTGCCCCTATAGCTTGGTTTGACGCATCCGTTGTCAGGATGAAAGGTTTCTCGAAATCTGGAAAAATTAGGATTTCTGAAGAAGTAAGCAATTCCTTCAAATCATTGAATGCTTGTAATTCTTGTTTCCCAAGTTCAATGGATTTTTTCTTCGACTGATTGGCTCTGATTTGAGCATTCTCACCTCGTGTTAAATTTGTCAGAGGTTTGGCCACTTTCGCAAAATCCCTTATAAACTTCCTATAATAGGATGTCAGACCAAGGAAGGCCTTAAGTTCTTTTAAATTACCGGGAGGCTTGATTTTTTTGATAGCTGACACTTTACTTGGATCGGGTAAAATTCCTTCCTGGGAGACGACGTATCCCAAAAAGTTAACTTGTGTCTCCATGAAAGTAGATTTTTCCAAGTTTACTTTTAAATTTGCTTCGGCCAAACGAGTTAGTATTGTATGGACGTTTCCTAAGTGTTCATCCTCCGTTTCACCGAGAATTATTATGTCGTCAATGTAGACATAACAAATCTTACCGATGAAGGGCTTGAGAACATCATCTATCATCCGTTGAAAAATGGCTGGAGCATTTTTGAGGCCAAACGGTAACCTCGTAAACTCGTATTTCCCATTAGCGGTTGAAAATGCAGTTTTCGCGATGTCCCCTTCTTTCATCCTAATCTGATGAAACCCCGAGGTTAAATCAAGAGTGGTGAAAAATTTGGATTTCCCAAAGCTCGCAAGCGTGCTAGTAATATCAGGAATAGGGTACGTATCGGATATAGTCACTGAATTTAGCCTTTTGAAATCTATTACGAGCCTATATTGCTTTTCACCTTTAGAATTGGGTTTCTTTGGCACAATCCAAAGGGGCGAATTGTATGGGCTTTTAGATGGACGAATGATGCCTTCCCGAAGCATCTTCGATATCTGCCCTTCAACTTCTGCCCTCATATTAACAGGGTAGGGGTACGACTTAGTATAAATTGGCTCCGAAAGTGAGGTTTTAATTTCTGCTCTAACACTTGTTTCTATGATTTCACTGTCGCTAATTGGGCCAAAAAGTTGCGAGTGTTTCTGAATGAGAGCTTCCAGCTTTGCTTTAGTTTTGGTGGGCAGATGATCACCCTTAATTACCATATTATTAACCTGTTTGGATTCTTTTGCTTTTAGCGGGATCTTAATGTTCGGCTTAATTTTAAGGACGTTGTTTTTCCTATCTATTATGGCTTCCAAGTCCTTTAAGGTATCATCCCCTATTATGCCATCGAATGATTTCAGTCCAGATAGAATAAAAAAATCAATTAGCATATCATTCCCAACACTTTTAAAAAAAGGACCCGTGATCTTCTTTGTTATTGGTATGTCGCCTGCAGCCGAGTGGATTTTAAAGGGTTTATCCAAGGATTTAGCATTTCCTGAAATTTTGGTTGAAACGAAATTTTTGTTAGCACCGGTATCTATTAGGAATTTTAAGATGCGACCATCGTGGATGATGTACTCTAGGTATGGTACGCTAGAGAGGCGTCCATCATAAAATTTAGATGGTTCTCATCAGTCACAACCCCATCGTTTCCAGGTTGATCGAAGAAGGTATCCCCTGGGTGCTCTTCAAATTCCGAATTACAACTATCCTCCGTTTGATCAGGATTATCCTCGGATTGCTCCTGTGACTCTAGATTATACAGTCGTTGCGATTTCTTCGGATAATTCACAGATTCATTGGAACGCTTAAGGTTAGGCAAAGAAGGATTATTAGGTGGCCTGTTAATGTAATTAACTTGTCGCGTTTGGACGGACCTGTCAACCTCCATAGGAGTTGGTGGTTTGGGTTGATTAGGTCTAGGCGGTGGGGTTCCTGTGGTGGGGTATTGATATTGAGGTCTATATAGAATATTATACGCTTGATTCTTCTCATGCGTGCTTAATTGATTAGTCACTTTATGTTTATTAAGATCGGGACGTGGAGCATAAGTTTGGTTAATAGGAGCCGAAATTGAATTATAGGCGTTTCTCAGGTGTATCTGATTATTCCTAAAATTAAGATTTTGAAACTCCAGGCAAGACGCATAGGCATCTGGAAGAGTTGGGGGCTTTTGGACCACGAGCATTCTAGAAAGATCCCCGTTCAAACCTCTTATAAACACATCCAGTGCCCTATTACGATAATTTTCGGTCAATGCCGTAACCGTCTCCTGGGAGTAATCTTCAGTCTTGATCTTATTGATCAGCAGTGAAAGTTGGTGGTTCACGGATGCGTAAAATTCATCGACACTTTTGCCTCTCTGAACCATGGAATGTAACTGATGTTCCAAAGTTCTGACATCCCGTTTATCAGCATAATGTAGCGATAAACATTTCTTTATATCTGGCCAATTTTCGTCAAAAATATTATACGATATTAGAGCAGCGTTAGCTGGTCCTCTTATCTTTTGTCTAATGTGACGCAATATTGCCCTGTAAATGGGTTTTTGCCGGACAATCTCGTAGTCATTTAGGATCGTCTCAACGTTATGCACCCACGAGATATATTCAACTGGATTTCCTTCGAAAACAGATAAGTCCCTAACGCAATCTGGGAGTTTTTTAATGTCGTTGAGATCCTGTTCTGTTCTAGGAAATGAGGGGTCTTGTCGAGTTTGTGGTACAGTCTCTCGACCCCTAGTGTTTTGCTCGAGGTTCAACACTCTAACCTCCATCTTCTTAATTTGTTCAATTTGAGCATTCACTGCTCCGGTGAGTTGTCTCAAAGTTTCTTGAATGGCCTCCATCGTGCGAATTTTTTGGGTTTTATGGGTTTAGTAGAGAGGATAAGGATCTACAAAACTTTAGAAATAGGTTTCCCTAAATTATCAAAAAGCTCGTAATAACTTTCCGCGTGTAGTTGCAAAAATAGCTACGAAATATTTCACGTTGAACTCGATTCACATAAATCTTTACAAAATCACTTAGTTTCACTGTATTGTACTGCGTTTAACGAAATTTAGAACGGAATTTGCACAAAATCACCTTCCTAACGTTATGCTAAAATAATTCAAGAAGTAATTAGCTTACAGTAAAATTACGATGAAATCTCGCATATCTGCCGCCTTCTTTGGGGGATCCGTGATAAGTCCTTTTTAGCTGGTACGCCTACTAGGGCACAAAGATAACCCACGTTGGAGGTCTGCTTGACAGATTTTCGTATTTCACAACTTCGATGAGTTTCCTTGATTCAAGTTCCTTCCGGCCACCGTTTTAAAGTTTCACTATTGGTCGTATTATCAACGCACACCGCGAACTCTATTTGTTCTTCCTTTTAATTATGCGAATTCTCCGATTTCTCGAAATTTTTACCAAATTTCTTGGTTTATCTTACTCGCGTTAACTTTTTTAAAAGGAACGAACTAACGGTCTTGATTCAATTAATGCTCGGGCGCCAGTTATCTCTCACGATTTGTGGAGGCCAAAAAAATATAAACTCCGGGTTACAAATAAGAATGTATTTTATTCGATTCCCAATAACAACTGACAATTCACTTAAGCTAATCTTAAAATTACACCTCGGAAAATATATGACCTAATTCTAATTATGCTGATTATCCAATACTCGCGAAATGGAAAGTTTTACATTTGCGTAAAAAAGCTGATTCATCGAGTACAACGTGTATCCACGGTAATTGATAATTATTGGGAAATATTAGTAATGTGGATCAGCTATTGGGAAAGGTAAATGTCCGGAAAGGTAAATGTCCGATTGGATGGCAAGAGGAAGTTGCGCTACTTCGGATAGGAATAAGAGGAAGTTGTGTTAACTTTCATTGTGCCTAGCGGGGCTTCTAAAATCGGAGTGAACTTCGCATGGCAACGGATGGCAACGGATGGCAAACCCATTTCGTATTGGATGCATTATCAATGAGATCGCATGCTGTTTGATCCTCTCTGGCAAATGTACATACATGAACGCTGATAAACTGTGAAAAGATGGCGACCGTTCGCTCGTCAGGTAAGGGGAACCATGCGAAATTGTGGGATGGTCATCAAGAATCTTTGTGGGTGCGGGTGGGTGAATCTTTGTGGGTGTGGCTTGTAGCAAGTGAATGAATAAAAAGTGTGATGAAAAATCGGAAACTGAATCTTTATGGTCGCATTTTAGGATGTCCGGAAAGAAAAAAACATGCTATGTGGTCTATGATTTAGTATTATATATGATTTATGGCATATGAATTATGATGTAAAATGATTTTTTCTAAAGTGGTGGAGGTGCTATTAGCGTGTTTTTAAAATTTGTAAAATTTTTCAAATAAATCGTTTTTTCATCACAGACGTTTCATCATGCACTTGACACAAGCCACGCCCCCAAAGATGGAAATGCACGAATGCAATGACCGAAAATGGTAACTCACCCATGTGAAATTGAGGAGCCATGTCACGCATACAATAACAACTGAGGAAGCTTGGGCGTTTTAATCAACAGACACAGTTGATTTGATGTGTTGCTGTCCTTATCACTCTAAAGGTCGATTTACTTTAAATTGTGGCCGTTGCTTCTAGAGTGGTGAGGCTTATTTGTGTGCGTGGGATTATTTGCATCCTGCTTTAAAAATAAATCTGTTCTGAGTTCCTGCTCTTAGTATACCTGCTCTGTGCTTCCGATTCGAATTCTCCCTTGTAGATCACATCGCACACACACTCCGAATTATCATCGGGCAATGCCTTGAGTACGATTCACCGCTTCGTTTGCTTTTCATTGATTTCGAGAAGGCTTTCGACAGTGTGACCCGGGACTCTATATAGGTGGTTTTGCTCAGGAGAGGCATCCATGAGAAGCTTATGTGGTTATTATTAAGGCAACCTACGATGGCGCCATATATCACCTTATACATACAGGTAAGGTGTCGGGGGCTTTGAGATTCGGAGTGGTGTTCGGCAAGGATGCATCCTCTCACCGATCTTATTCCTCATAGTGATTGGCGATTCGTGGCATGTTCCCCTATTTTATCTACTACATCTTGATTACGGTGACGATATATGCCTACTCACTCACAAAACTTTAGATATGAATGGCTCTAATCCTTGAGGGTATGGCGATCACGGTTGGGCCAAAGATTATCACGAACAAGTCCTGTGCTGCTGTATGGCCAGCAGGACATGGAAAGTTTCCATGTTACCGGAAAGCTGCAAGTCTTCGTCGAATTTTAAGACGACCCCATTCTCAAGGAAGGCCGAATAAGGGGGCGTCCCAGAAGGTTAGGTTAAGCTAGGTAAAGGTACTGCCGTGATATCTAACAGCACACATAGACCACAATTGGGTCCGTTGTGATACCACTAAGATCATCTCATTAACCTAGATTTCAAAACCAGCCTAGCGTTCAATTGCCCAGAACCGAGTACGATGGCGTGCAGGAGTAGTTGACGCGCTATGGCCCACTAGGGGTTAGGGCAAAGTCCCCATGGAAGAAGCTGAACACCATAACGAAAAGTGTATTCCAAAAATGCTTCCGTGATTGGAAAAAGCGCTGGCATAAGTGTATTATTTCTGAAGGGGATTACTTTGGAAAGGATAAAATTGATATTGATTAAAAATTTGAAGAAGAAACACCGAAATTCCCGTTATTTTTTATCACACCTCATACTCATATATGATTATTCGACTTACGTCCAAAGTGTCGAGGTATACCTGTATTTCATGATTTATTATTTCTACAGTAGAATCTGTTCAAGCCGAAATTCGATGGGACCCTGTGAAATTTTTCGTCTTAGCAGATTTCCGGCTTGTAGGGGGCTGACAAATACAAAAACGCAATCTTGTTCGATTCATGTTATATATGTATTTAATATGAGTAATGACATTTTTAATTAATTTATGTTTAATTTATCGAGAATATTATCCATCATGAACCCATAAATATCATAAGAAAATTTGTTCCCAAAAGGGAAGAAAATTGGTTGTTTCCTCCAAGAAAGAAAACTTATGTAGCGTCAATAATGCGCCGTCTTGATGCCACAAAGCCTCGTATGAGGATCTGGCCGCGTGCTCGTCCACCGGACAATGTCCGTAGTGATCGCTGTAACCATGGCGATATCCGAGCCGGTTCTATTCAGAACTGCATTTATTCTACGTGCATCGTAAAAAGGCCACAATTTCTTGGATGTAGCACATGTTGTCAGTGCACACCATCCATCGCTGGCATGTGTCATATAAAGTCTATGAATTTCTTCTTCTACAATAACAAGGGGCGTGTAAACAATGAACGCGTACGACCCATGAAGTGCGGAGCCCTATCTCGCCAGTTGATCGGCCTTTTAGTTCCCCTCTATATTCCTATGTCCTAGAACTCATAGGAAGGAAATTCTCAAAAGTTCGGCCGGGCGAGCCAGCTCCTCGCGTCATTGTTTAACTATTCCCGATGAATTGTTACTGATTCTAAGGACTTAATCGTGGCTTGACTATCTGTGAAGATAGGAGCGATATTAGTGGTTGTTGTGATGCGCTTCAGCGTTCTACATGCTTCCCTTGTTGACAATACCTCAGCCCGAAATTCGCTTGCATAGTCTGAGAGGCGAAAGAACACAGACACTCCGAAATCTTCAGTAAAGATCCCCGCACCAACTCCACAACCTATTTTTAAACCGCGATGAATATTCTGCAGTCATATTCCCCGCTACTTCCCCTTCGTTCCATTCCGTTCTCGTAGGGAGTCTGGATGCAAAGTGTTTTTTAAAATCCTTTTAGGTGACGATGAAATCCGTAGAGAGGGAACATGTCTCGTACTCGTATCGCACTCTGCGGCCGTGGTCGTTCGGTAACCGCTCTACGATACTAATCTAGAGCTCGCAGTTCAAATCTCGGTGCGGTCAAAAACATCCTGGGAGTACTAATAGAACTCCCACAGTGCCCCGAGCTTGTCAGTATAAAGACGGCGCGGGTAGGAGGTGCATGCTAACAACTGCACTTCCGGAAAGTAGATATGCTATCGAAACGTCAACAAGGCATAGAAATGTCAAAGATGTTGACTGGCCCATGCCCCTGGAGGAGTCAAAGTAATTAACATGATCGCTGAGCTCTCAAATTGTCATTAGCGATCACAAGTAAATCGCTTTTGTCATTTAAGGAAATAGCGCCCCTTGCCATAATGGATCCACCGGCAAAAAGATGAAGGGAACACGGTAGGGAACGTTCGTTTCCTCTTCCTTTGCCCGACAATTATTTTCACCCAGGCAACATTTTCAATCATCAGAGAAGAAAATTCTCCCCAATGGCTCATACTCCAATTGCGGTGGTTCCTGGCCAACCGAAGTTGGGCGATTATGTGCAATCTTGTTAATTGAGATTCTTTTACCTGATAATTAGAAAACAGACCACTTTCCCCTCAAACGAAAAACGCACATTTTTTTTTTTTGGGAAATAAGGGTTCCTAGGACGTGTTCTGAGGTCACTTGACGATTGACGATTTCTGATACCGTTTAAGCGTATAAATTGGTTCTCACTGTAAGAGCATAATGATGTCATACAGAGCCGATTTTAGTTTTAACATTTCACTACAATCCAATCACAATCATACGAAATCATATCGATTACAATTCAGTCCGGCATAATCACAGCCTACACTAAATCACTGACTTAATTTTCCTGCAATTTTGTCGTTGATTACCCTCCGAAGAACAAATAACTTTAGCATCACCTTCCAAGTGTACGATTTCATTGCTAGTCATTTCTTTTTACTTAACGAAGAGAGATTTCCCCAAGGAGTCTGAACATAAAGCGGTTTTCCTTTACACATATACACAAAAGGCATCCAAGCAAAATAGCCCAAACAATATCAGAGAAACAAACGTAGTAGCTGCTCCCTATACTACGACTATACTCATATACTCGTAATATGTGAATTCCGCACTGATTATTTGTTAGGGTGGAAAAATCCTAACGAATTCACCATCAAAATTATTTGAGGTAGGAGAATAATATAAGAGCAAGAATTTAGTCGGGATGGAAGTCATCAGTCACAGTCAGGATATTAGATGCCCGGACGAATGCGATATACCTATACATACGTATAGAAGATGCGTATCTGAACAGGTGTGAGTCGATGGCGGAAAATTTAATTCGAATGATTTAATATTGGTCCTGAGTCATATTCAACCAGAACTTCTTACTCATAAGGGAATCCTGACGCATCAATACGAGTATACACAGATTTGATCATGAATGTTTAATGCTTAAGTTCACCATCTTTTATATCACATCATAAGTTGTGATATTAGCTAGGGATAGTGACCTTAAGCATTAATCTAATTAATCTGATGACTATGATGCCTGGAAAAAAAATCCTCCAAAAACACATGAAAACGTGAAATCATGGATAAGTTTTGAGACTGAATAGAACGAGTTCAGTAGCATACACGTATTTGAAGTTCCTTGTTGCAACTTCGAATTTAGACGCTGCGACACATACAGTCAAAACCATCTAAATGACAAGCCCGGGAACCAGGCGAAGTAAATAATGTTAGTAGGCCTATCCCTGTCTCTTACTAATCGTGCTACGTACAAAGGGGCAAGGATAACAGAGTAAGTAAGTCGATTGTTCACAACAGCCCTACTAGTTCCAGGCTTGGTATGGAGGAGGTTTTGCGTACAGTTCATACTTTACGTACGTACTAATTACTTCACTGACCTATCTGAACTTGGTTGTTAATTTTGTTGTTAATTACCTTCACCCCTAATCGCGCTCGGTGGCCAAGGTCGTTCGGTCACTGCTCTACGATACTAATCTAGAGCTCGGAGCTCAAATCTCGGCGCGACAAAATCTGCCTGTGAGTATTAATAGAACTCTTAGACCTGCCATATACGGTGCGATCCATCGTCAGATCGATCTGACGATGGATCGCCACAAAATATCTGACGATCGAAATTATATGGAACTGTCAAAAAAATCGTCAACGATAGTCACATACACTGTGCGATCGATCTGACGATCAAAATATCGTCAGATCGATCTGACGACGGATTGCAGCGTATGTGAGGGCTATTACAGTGATCCGAGCTTGTCAGTGCTCCCGGAGGCATCGAGGCAATTAAGATATATTTTTCGAGTAGTGCTGTTACTAGCATGCACCTTAAATTATTGTATAAATTGAATATCGTTGCATATGCGACGTTTTTGAACTGTTTCTAACGTTAGAGAACAGCCGACAGGATCTCTTCCAAATTTTGCCTAAAAGTCCATCATGTTGAATACCCAGGTTCTCGTGGTAAACAATGCTCCTTTGCTCATAGAAGGCGGTACACCTTACCATATTACATTATTACTGCTGCGGACTGGACTGGACATCGAAGTGGTTGGCGGTCGGTGTGGCACCCATTGCTTCATGTCTGAAGTCCTCTTGACTCACACGATTGGTTGTTATAAGGAATCCTAAAATTGTTATTATTATATTATATTAATTTAATGCTTCTATCGTTTCAGTATTTCTCAATCCGTTCTTTAAAGTCCCACAGCAGTGCATACTGGCATCGAGTGAACCTTCAGTTCAGTCACCAAATTCTACAAAACCAAGCCTGGGTGGGGCATCTCAAATAGTATAGTAAGTGGGTTGATATATATGGCCTAACCGTGTTATTGCGACGGAACCTTCTAAAGGTACTAGATGGTTACTGAAAGTAATTTTCAGAATTGATAGCATCCACGATTCAATGTATCAAAATTTAGCGATATAAAGCAGAGCCCATATAAAAGGAATAGAAGTATAGGAAATTAAGAAGATATGACAAATACAATCCGGTTATTCAGAATAATAATTTCAGGTCCTATTTAGCGTTAATCAGCTTTTGTCGGACCCCACGTTGCCCGCCAAAAACTACCGAAACGAACAAAGTGGATTACAAAATACTTTTCACTTTCCACATTGGGCGCCAAAGTGTAACATAATAGTTTTAAGAAAAAAATTCAGGTAATCAATTAATTTGGGATCTGGCTCCTCGTTGGGTGTTATATAGTTATGTATATCGAATTTATGGGTTTCCAAATTTTTTTTAGGTGTTTGGTTTGAAGTTGAGCGCTAAAATGTTGCGAAAACAACACCCAAACGAGGATTTCAAGATTATTTTCAGGACTTCCAGCAATCTTTATTGTACGGCTCCAATTTGGGCGTCAAAGTGTAATAAGATGCAAAGTATGATATTCAACATACTTTTATAATTTATGTGGTCTCAAGTTTAACGCCAAAATGTATCGAAACGACGGGGAACTTCTCTCTCAACCTTTGTAGTGTAACAAAATTGACGCATAACCATTCTTTCGTCTAGAAAAATTTTGTGCAAATATGTTTGTTTGTGATCTTTTCAAACTAAATGTATGTATTTGTGAAAAGTAGTTCTTAACTTAGGTTAAACGATTACTTGCCACATTCCACGGGGGCCGGTTTCGAGTCCCGTCATGGATGTTTGTGTTGTGTTTCTCCTGTGGTGTGGGGCGTAAAGGCCCAAATAGACGGTGTAATATGTATCAGAAACTTATACGTCACAAACATACGTTACACTGTGTGTAGCTTTGTTTTCGGTATCAAAGCCACCAAGTCACAAGAAAATCAAATTTTTTTTTGAAAATCAGTGGGCGGAGCGTAAAATGTATTATGTAACATGTTACGCCGTCTATTTGGCGCTTTAGGTAGTACGAACCCACTGTGGGTGCATCATAGCATTTCCTTCACATAGGCAAGTGCGTGCTGCCTAAAGCAAATATGGATGCTACACCTACACTCAAAGGGATTTTCGCCTTAGTGTCACCATACACTGTCAAACTCGAACACGTACCTGGTACAAATGTCCACTGAATAGCTCAAGACACACACACTTTACATAAATGTGAAGAAAACCGGTCCACTTGTAGCATGTTCGAGGTCGAGATAGATTTCGAGTTCGACAGTGTATAGTGTCACTTAGGCTGTACTCACAAAGCATGAGAAGAATATATCGTGTTCTGACGTTTTGAATTGCTACATAACGCCATATGGTTTTGAGACATTTTCAATGCGTTGTCAAGTATGGTATTACGTGATGGGGCATCATGGTATTGTTGCATATCAACTGATTGGCATTGAATCCACGAAGCCATCGAACTATACGAAATAAAAGTTAGCTCCTATGGTTCTTTTCCAGAAAAGGAAACAATTATATTGGCATGTAATTAAATTCAAGTTGTGACTTTTTTCTTTAGGGAAAAGCGGTAGTAGAATGACTGGGAACTGAATAACAAACTAAGGCCGTTTCCTCACTTGTCAGTACGGCAGTTGTGTGGGATCAGAATGCTCGGTATACGCGGTACCGAAAGCTTACCGAGCGCCTTTATTTCAATGAGTGTTTCCTGATAGGGTCGGTATCCGCGGATACGGGGAGGGACCGGGCCAATCAGGAAACACTGATTGAAATAGAGGCGCTCGGTAAACTTACGGTATCGCGTATACCAATCCCGCACCGCTACCGTACCGACAAGTGAGGAAACGTTAACAGTAAAACATTTTCGCCTAAAACAGCCATCTTTTCAAGCTAAAAAAACTACTCCCTATTTCGATCAAATATCAGTTGAGCTTCGCTACATGGTCGGGCCAATTTATTCCTCTGCCATTTGATTTTAATTCGAGCACACTAATTGCTGTAATAAATTTTATAGAGACTCCCTGCTGATCAAAACCATTTTTTTTCTATATCTTCAAAAACGATATCTATTTCCAAAACAGTTTTTGTTGCAACGGAATTACCTGCTTCTGTACTTCTCCATCCAACATTGGCGTGACGACAATGATAGGAAACAATCAGTGGAAAATGAAACGAATCGACAAAAAGGAAGGACTCTCGAAGCATTTGAATGAAAGTGAGAGAGTCCCTGGCATAGAAGTGATGATTTCACGCTGAGGTTTTTATTGCGCAAACATATTAACATATTGTCAACCCCTGATATTAGTGTGTTTGAAAAAAGGACATCTACGGTCGCGCAGAATATCGCTGCGACATTATAATTTATAGATGGCCATTACGAAACCTGTTTCTTCTCTAACAGATCGGACTTATTCGAAGAGGGATCCTTTTATGAAATATGAGTTAACAAAGTGAAGTGGCTTCCACTGTTTCGGAGTTATTAAAGCAAGGGAATTATAAGGTTAATTGCCGGCTCAGGATTTTGACGAATTTTAATATGCAATTCGGAATCTGTTGTGAGGACGGTTTTCTGACGATTATATTTATACCTATGCATATGTTTGTATTTTAGGTATTATAGTCCCTTAACTTCGCATTGCATGATCTTTTCAGAGTTCCCTTTCGAGGTAATACTACGAAATCTGTAGGCAACGGCTGCCGAATTCGTATTCTCGATATTCTTATCAACCAAGCCTGTAGGTAGGTTGCCTAAAATTTACCTTATACGTTATAATAAGTTTCGTAAGATACTAGTAGATGTAACGCCAACTGTGTAAGCTGCTTCGAAAAATACAACGGTTACATGGTCTCACGTAAGGACCACACACGGGCACTGCCATGTGATTCCTCATGCAATTTTCAGCAAAAAACAAACAGGAACATTTCTTCTAAATCTTAATTCTTTAGCTGCTAAACCCACTTACATTTAAAACACGATATTTCGAAAACCACGCTAGGTAGAACTCTAAAATTAAATGTTAAACACAGCTAATACTCTCATCTAATAACTAAAACTTATTTCATTAAAAAAACAGGCGGACGGTTCGACCTTTTTAGATCACATTTTTTTCAGGATATTTGTAAGTATAATGTACTTGTCCTGTCAGAGAAATAAATTCCTTATTCTCTTTTCATCAAATCCCGCTAACTTAATTTTATCTTAATTTCGAAATTTCTAGTAGTTGCAGCCCTTTAAATGTAGGCAGTATTCAAATTTCACTAGTTGTACAAACTACCTCATGAAAACTTTTTCCATTTGACAGGTAAAAGGTTACAGTTTCTTTATAACTACCATTAATGTTTGTAATGTCTGTCTGCCAGTCTGTTTCCATGCAAACTACTCTCTCAGTTTTAAAGCTATCGAGCTGAAATTTTGTACGAAGCCTTTTATTGCACGCTGTATTGTGGCTAACTCCTAAGACTTAGTGGTGCTTTCAGGTAGCCTTAATGAGCTTGAGAGGACACAAATCGGTGTAAGGACTAAAAAGGAACCCAATGAGGTAATTTTTAGCCCTGTTTTGTGCCAGAAATAGCCCCACGTTGGGCGCCAAATATGTAATGGATGGTTTGGTGGGCATCCGAAAATGCCCGTGGAGACGAAGCCTAAAGTTGCATAGTGACCGTGAAAATCGGGCAGCGCCATTCATTCTTATGAAATTCCACTTTCTAACAACACAACAAATTGTGTTCCTAAGAATGGTGTTGATTGAATCTACTGAACAGGACTCCATTGGTTTGAACTTACATTAATTTTAAGGTGTATGATTCTGATTTCACAAAATGTCAATTTCGGGACCCCTGTAGGCAAGTATATGTAAGTATATGAAAATAAAAACCATACATCTGTTGTTTTAATGAGTTAATTGACGTCTTAACTTTCAATAAAAGCAATTGAAAATAGTAAATTAACACATTGTAAAAAGGGGGTTTTCCGCGAATAAACCACTGTACACCGTCCTCGTGGTTCGGTTAATCAGGGCTTTACTGTATGTTGTAACATTTTGCAGTCGCGAACCACCTGTAATGTGCAAGATGGTCTCCAGAAGCTGTTATGGGAACGGAACCAAAACTTTGCGGAAAGTGACCGTGAAGATGTTGGCCGGCTACACATGCCTGTTCCAGCTCAGTTTGGAAGATGTGGGCGGAGTTTTTGCCCGGCCGTTGCCCCGCCATCACACAGATAGCATATATCATGTGCCATGGGGGTAGACAATTACAACAAAGGTTGAAACTGAGTCGCAACACCCAGGAAAACTAATCAGAAAAAAATGCTATCAATGGCAGCACGCTCCGGGTCCAGATAGTTTGGAAACTTGACCTCTATACCTATATAGACAATAAACTCAACCAGTGAGATCCCAAAAACGAGGTCTCCCAAACGGAACAAGACATGAGCCTTTCTCCTCGTCACATCACATCGAACTAACTGGAGGAGGTACGAAACTCCTTCAAGGAAATCGCCAAGAATCTAATTTAGTACATTCTTATTAAGAAATCCTAATCATTCATGTGACATTCAGCAGCATGGTTGTGTTATTGAGGCATAATGTCACGAATCCTCTGCAGATAGATGTCAAGTCCTTCACACACGTTCATTGACTTTCTTGTTGAAATTGCAAATGGCAAAAAGGAAAAGTTGTGAAACAACCTCAATACTAAATGGACAAGTGGTGCTATGTGCAAACAAGTGAATCACGTATGACCTCCAAGACCGACGTTCGGTGGCAACGCCTACAACTGCGGAACCAGCAAGACAATCATTTCGCCCAAAGCGATCAATATCAGGCAATGTAGTTGCTCGTTTTCTACATTTTTAAAGGGGTCGCATATTGCTTCCTTCTTTTTTTGAAGTAGCGATATTAGGATGGCAAGTGCTCTCCACGTAACAGGCAGGCACACCGCCGAAATCTACAGTTCCACGACCAAAACACAACGAACTTTTCAATATGGCTAGTGGCGTACGATCATCAACTTTTGGATAGCTACACAACGATCGCGAATGCTGGCGAAGACTCCATAACGTTGTTAACGCGGCTCGAATGATGTCTCCTCCTCACGGGTGCCAACGCGCGTTACCCATTATTAATCCAACACGAAGCTGACACCAAGTCATGGGCCACGTTTATGTCGTGGAACTAAAAGGCAATAGTGTTAGTGCTTGTTCTTGGTGTGTTTATACCGACGATGGGGAGAGGTACTAATTATGAAAGATGTCAGTTGTTGGTTTGGAAAATGTAAAGGATGAACCGAATGCAAAATTTCAGAAAGGGATGAAGTATTTATATCACATATAAAATGGAATTATCACCAACACCATTAGCGAAGACAGCAACACCACCTAGTCCCAATTTTTTAGGCCAGTTCTGCATCACAAGTGGAGCTAAAAGTTAGTTCTAAAACTCTAAACCGATACGTTTACGTCGTCGTGAGTTATATGGATTTAATTAAACCTCGAAGTTGGTACCGCCACCGCGATATAAACGTAGTGATGGATACGCGCGAAACCAAAAAAAAAAGAAATCTGATCACCATATTTTCCTCCCCGGCCTTTCGAAAGTATGTACTTGTGTAAAATTTCGTTTCCCAAAATAACGCCGCACTTTTGGGTTCGATTAAACGGAGTTTTACTGTATGTAGTCGCGAACCACTTTTCTATCTATTCCAGCTCGCCAAATATACTCCTGCAATTTGGCGACAATCGCCCCAAAGGTTTAAAACTTTTTGCACGACAAACATTCAAAAATATTCTTAACTTTTATTTGTTAGAAGATATATTTTTCAAACAAACGATAATTTTTGACAGAATCTGGTGTAAAAGCGTCAACTGCTTCTTCTAGCGGTATATCATCCAATTCGAAACCAGCTTCATATCTGATCAGCAGTAGATGCTCTAAGTGTGAAAACACACCGCATCAGACAAAACGTTTTTGTCTTTCAACACAAAAAAAAACCTGTTTCATTGCAGGACACACCAAGCGAAACACAGTGAGACAAAACAAAACGTTTTTTTGTCTTGTTTCGTTTGGTGTGTGTTGAGATGAGGCAAAATTGAATTTGCAACTTGCTTTAGTAGTGTTCAACATGTGTTTAATAAAATGAAATACTATTTTATACAATAAACTTACCTTCACAATTCACTTCGGTTGCTATTTCTACATATACCTTATTAATTGCAATTTTATTTGCATGCTCCTTTTCTCTATAATTATAAATTGGGCTTCTTGCCTCAATTAAAAACAACAACTTTTCGGCGTCGACGTCCATAATTTGCGACATTTTACATAAAACGACTAGCTATTAAGCGGAAACGAATTTTTGTTTCTGAAAGACAACTGGCCGTCTAGTGGCAACGAAACATGTCTTTCTGTCTTTTCTTGTCTTTTTGTTTCGTTTCTTGCGGTGTGTGTTGCGCCTATTGCAATGTATGCAATTATCGACAACGATGTTTGTCTGAAGCATGTTTGTTTCATTCGGTGTGTGTTGATAATATTCAAAGACATGCATTATCAACAACTAGTCATAAAACGCATCGAGACAAAAACGTTTGTTTTGTTTCGTTTCTTTTGGTGTGTGCTGCCTGGTAAGAAGCAATGGTCGGTTGTTTCTTGAGACAGAAACAAACGTTTTGTCTTATGCGGTGTGTTTTCAGCCTAAGGGGCCATCATACCTCTCTTAAGCTAGAAGAGCAAAAGTAGCAGACTTAACACTTAATTGAAAGATTGAAACTCGGGCCATTTAATTTCGACAAGGTCAACAAATTTATTACACATTTTTTTTTAAGTTACAGTTTCGTCTGCCACCTTAAGGCAGCATATTGCCCCCATCCTAACCCACGCACAGGCATTGTTGTTGTAAAATTGTGATTTTGACATTTGTTACAAGAACATGTGGCTTGCGCGTGGGTTGGGAGCAATATGCGTTCCGGCTAAGGCTTAAGCAGGCAGACCTTCAAGAAATTATTTTTTTTCCAAAGAATAATTGTTTTATTTAGCGTTAATTTCACACATGCGAAAGAAATTAACACTAATTTTTCCACATGTTACGGTAGTATCTGCCAGCCTGTCCACAGTCTCTTGTGTTTTACCTAAATAAAAAAGGATCGAAGGGAAAATTAGGCATTTCTCCCATAGGGTCAAAATCAGGTTTAGTCACACTTAGCATAAAATAAAAAAAAAGTCTAAGCTAATAAGGGGAGTGAATGAATTGAAAACTAGGCAATTTGCTTATTTGAAACTAATAAGAATTTAACAAATGGCACACGCCCGGCAGCAGAGGTGATAGGTTACTGCTCACAGCCAGAAGATCTGAAGATTTGAGCTTTTACAGACCAATTTCCATCCTAGTCAAATACACGACTTCAACTTTAAAATCAAGCAAACCTGCCTTTCAATTCGCGTGCAACCATAATGGATTATGATCACAAATAAGTACATAAATTACCGTGAAAATGCCACATTTAATATTTATAAACTCATTCCAATACAAATAAACGAAACGTATTCACATCAAAAGGACTCTCTAAACGTTTTCTTTAGATCGGCCTAATAAGCATCATCCATTGGAAAATGAAAATATTCAAAATGTGACAGAATTTTATGGTCTCGATATACTCGTACATAGTACGCACCCCAAGCTAGAGTATGAACACAAACTCACCGTGAATTCAAGTCAATATGCTCATAAATCAATTATTGTGTTGATCTTCGTCTCAATGGCAGTAAAATCGGTTCCGAAGAAAAGGGATGTGTGCTTCCATCCATGTTTGTCGTATGCATGTAGTAGACGCTTTGTATCCTTTAGATCCCATTGTAAATCATTAAAAATGTATAAGCCACTTCTCGTGCCTCTTTCCAATACAGTCACTGTACACAGTCCAACTGGTTATGTGGGCGACTTTTCGTCCTTATCAATAAGGCAACTTCACCTTAACCTTGTTGTACGCACCAGCGAAAGAGTCGACCAATTTATTATGATATGTTTATGTTTTTGAGTATTTGCTACCTATTGCCACTGCCGCCTTGGCGAAGGCATTGTTAAATGCGTTTAGCTACCAGGAAAAGTGTGTCCTTTCAAAACGATCCTTTGTCGGCGCAAAAGAAAAATGCTTCCAAGCAACATCCCAGTCAGTATGCATTTTCTCTTATTCTTGGTGGAATCCTACGAAATAAGACAATCCGAACAAACATGGCAACATAATTTTTGGATCCCTCGGGGGAATATGTATTCGGAAAATATGCAAAAAATGTAAATGCCAAGGCGAGGGAGAAGAAGAAAAGGGCTAAAATATTTTTATATGGAAAATAGGCGGTAAAATGTAATTCCGCATTTGTAGTTGGAAAGGAGTAACAAATGTGCGGATAAGTAAAATTAATGATGTTCCTCTTTTAGAATGTTGTCTTGTTCGTGTTGTCAGTGTTGTTTGGGATTAGTACAGAAACATATTTTTTCCTTTTTATTTTGTCTGTTTGAAAATGCGGATGCTTCTGTCTGAATTAGATAAATAGGGGTTGTATTTGTATTTTGTAGTTTGTTATGAATTATTATTGCATACTTTAGATCCATAAATGCCGAACATAATCATCGTTAATACCTTAGAGTTGTCGACAATTTAAAAATGATCAGGGAAATACGATTTTGCAAAAAGATTTTCAATAAACTTTCGAGTATTCAGGAATTCCGACCCCGCCTTCTTCTATGTAGTTTAGGAGATACAATTCTCCATCAGCGCTTGTAATGAACCACCTGTTATGAACCATATTATGGTCTGGTAGTGCTGCTCCCACCGGCAGATCGAAGCAGCACCTGATGAGTAGTGATCTGTTGGTGGTACGAAACCAGAGGCAGAGGGTCCCATTACACCCGGACCCAGATTCGATCGCTTGGGCGTCTGATTCGTCCGCCAACCATTCCATCCTTATCGACTTTTTTTTTCATTCCCAATTTTTACCTCCTCTGTTTATGTTGTCTTCCCCAGGCCTATGAATTTTTGTTAATACGTAAAGGACAGGGGCAACGAGCGGTCAAAACCCCGCCCACATCGCTCGAACTGAGCTACGGCAAGCATAGGCCGCTGCTTAGCTCGTTGAGGGGCCTTTTTCTTCGCCAGATGGCACGGCCCGACCTTCACGGTCATATGCTACCTTAGGCTCCGTCCCCACGGGCATCTTTGGATGCCCACCAGACCGTCCGTTACACGCTGTCAGAAAGTCCATAAATTTCGAAGATGGGTCAAAAAGATCACGGAATGGCGAGTATGGCGGGCTGCGAGTTCTGCTTTTCATATTTCCATTTAATGAATAAATCGTTATGAATAAAAATACGCTATCTTTTTAAAATGACGTCAGTATTCGCTGAGTTGTTGTCGTGTGAAGTGTAAACAATTTAATCCAGCAAAATATTTTGAAAATGGAGAAAATCCACTTTCAAGCTGCCATTAATTTTCATACTAAAGTATAGAAGTAAAGTCGATTTTTCAGGCAAAACCTCACACAAAAGCTACCAAAGGTCTTGTTCACGCGAAAAATTTATCTCGTTACTAATATATTTCAGACGAAATCGCACACACAGAAAAGAAAATTCCACACCGTTGCTTTATGAGCTACGAGGAGGTCCTGAATGAAGAAATCACGTCAACCGTAAGACTTCGGAGTGGCTCACTTCCACGGCAGCTCCACAAAAACCTTGGGAGGGAGCCTCACAACGTGTGGCAGCGCTGGACGTCATGTCACAGTATGGTGAACTTCTTTTTCCACAGGAATGCTCAATCGTCAGCGGAAGAAGCCATTAAGGCGAAACACCGGCATTCAATCAAGCGACTGGAAGATTATTGGAGAAGCGCCGGAAGGAGAAGGTCTTTCAGTGCTCGCTTCAGTAGATCCACAATCCATGAATGCTATAAAGGGGCGGAAATTTTTGCTTTCCCTATGGGTTCGGCAAGTCAATGTCCGTATCAGGAACTGGAGGGACTCTGAGAGCGAGGTAGCTGCTGCTGTCGTCTCTGTCTTCTGGTCTGCTTCTCACATACGGCAGTAAGGCGTCTGGTACATCAGCCACTGCCTTCGTCGAACCGCATCCGAGCACTAGCAGAGAGTGCGCTCAGTACCTCAGCGTCATCCTCTGCAGTGACCCAAATGAAGACGGAGCACAATCAACTTCTATCTCCGTCGAGGTGCATACCTCGGATCTGGACTCTGACGACGAGGTTGTCCTCTAGGCCGAGCACTGGTGTCGTCCAAATAAACCTTCACCACGCCAAAAACGCCTCGGATATTTGAGTAGCCACCTTCAACGAAGAAAACTTGGGAGTGGCCCTGACCTAGGAGCCATGATAAGTCAAAAGAATAATAAAGGGGCTGAAACCTAAAACCTTAATATACTACTCAAGGGCCATTCGACCAAGACCATGTCTTTTTTAGAGGAATATTATTAACTACATTGGCCTTACAGAATTCGCCACCAGCACTCTAGTGGCAGTAGCTACTCGCTTGACCCGTGGTTTCAATGAACCCGGGCTGGCCATCGCATCTGCCTACTTTCGCAGAGACTCTGACATCCCGTCTTCGGAGCTTTGCCGACTGACGGATTACTGCAGAGAAAAACACTTGCACTTGCTTATCGGCTATGTTGTGAATGCGCACTACACGATTTGGAGAAGTACAGACAAAAGTAGTTGAAGTGAGTACCTTCTTAAACTCATTACTAGCCTAGACCTCAACATTTTGAACAATGGCAGTAGTCTAACATTTGTTACTAGTAACAGGCAAGAGGTACTCGATATTACAGTAGGGTCCTTTAACATCACAAATCGGAACCAAAATTGGCATATTTCTGACGAGTCATCATTGTCCGACCATAGGCACATTCATTTCAAACTCGAACTCCGCTGCCAGACTTTCTGACATCCTGACTACGAAAGGCACATACCAAGTACCAAAGGCAGTATCACGGAGGATGCCGAGAATACTGGCAGACTACTTCTGGATTCTCACTTTCCTGGGTGCGAGGCACTTACAGACGCACCAGAATCTCAGCTGATCGGGAGGCGGGGTACCAAGCCAACCGTTCAGACTGGAGAACCGCAAAAAACATATTTACGTACGAAAAAGTAAAATGGGCTATCAAATCCTTCGATCCATATAAATCAGTAAGCTCTGACAGAATCTTCCCATCTTCATTTGCGGAGAGGGAAAGAAATATGACTGTCGTTCCTCCTCAGTACATTTAGGAGCAGCTTTGCCCTTTGATACATTCCAAATTCCTTGAGATCGATTAAAGTAGTCTTCAAAAATAAATAAATAAATAACTGGCGCAACAGTCCAATTTGAACCACGGCCTCGAGATGAGTTAGCATCATCTCATTTTCTAGATCGTGACGGTTTTTTTGTGCAGAGGTATGTGATCAGCTCACGCTCAACCGAGTTATTAACCCCATAATGGGTACTCATTTAACAGCTGAGTGGGCTCATAGTCCGACACGTAAATCCCCGGAATCGAACCGGGGCCCAGTGCGTTGAAGGCGAACGTGCTAACCGTTGCGCCATCCGGGCTACAGTCTTCAAAAATGGTCAATCGATTAAAGTCGGACGTCCGTTATGCTCAAGTTCATGCATATGCGCACATTAAAAACACTCTCCCTGTCAAATTTCCGCTGCACCATAAGCAGTTCCCATACCAGTCCGACAGATCAACTGAAAGTACTCCCTTCCCTGGTAGGAGAAATTGAGTCAGCTATTACAGACAAAGAGACTGCCGTATGCGCCTTTATCGACATCGAGGGTGCCTTTGAAAATACATCCTTCTCTTCCATGGACGCTGCGCTTAGAACAGAGGGAGCTGATGTCACACCACAACCTGGGTCGGAAGGGCATTATCATCCAAATAGGTCATCACTGAGATTAGGGAATGAAATTCAGTGAGATTCCGTATGTGATACCCACAAAAAACTCCAGAAGGAGGAAGAAAGGTGTAAGTCGACAAAGCGCAGCGACGGCCCTGCGAAGTAATACCGAGAGGTGGTCCCGCAGGGAAACCTGAAGAAGAATATATTTTTGGGTTTAGTCGGTAAAACCGACATACTGATGATAAGGAAGAGGATGACATATGTCTGTATCGATATCGGTATCTTTTGAAGATTCCTACATCCTCCCTGTAAAGCTGTGGTAAAAATAGCTCACTCGTCTCAAAATTGTACCTACGTTCCCTCCCAAAGCTTTCTTAATCGTAACTTCATCGGCTAACTTTTGTTCAAACGGACCATATAGGAAACAACCTTTTAATGCATATGGCTGTTGACTATTTGAAGTTTTGTTGTCACTGCTAGGTCGACACAGGTCTAGGGTATATACGATTTGGTCTCGTTTGTCTTGATTTTCGAGAAATTTATCAACTTAGCAGTTTTCACTGGCAGCTGTAGCCCTCTAGTTCGTAGATAAGGGACATTTTGATGCGATATGGGGTAATAATTTAGCCAGCTACTATGAATCATAGGTCATTAGAGGTTCGCATGCAGCGATATGATATACATAAAATATATATTTTTCATGGAAAAATGACAGCCGTGGTAACTCGATCAGTAAAGGGTTGGTCTATCAAGCAAGAGGTCGCTAGCATATGCGAATTGTCGCTTTTCTCGCCGGCTGCGGTGGTTGACAGTCAATTTAGCCGCAAATGAATAGCAACACTGATTTAATGAAAGGTGTGAGGAATTTTTTTTACAGAACACATGACTGTTGTTAAATAGGTACTCAAAATACCCTAACGGTCGCCACACATGATCGCGGAGAGCCACGACCGAGCTTCCATCGAACCATCAAATATCATAGAACGATGGAAATGAGGAGATTTTTTCTTCTATTGAGTGTAACTTGGTTCGATGCATGCTCGCGACCAAAATGGTTGTCTTGAGTGGCAACCTTTACTCGACACACAATCCATCTGCATGATGGAGATGGCTTCAAATTAACAGTGATGGGTTATTGTGTATAGCAGGCATTCAAGTAAATCTCAGTCATTTAACTTGAAAGAAAAGTTTGTTACAACTCCATAAAGTCGAGATGCTATGCAAAATTTCCCATAAACATAAAATCATCTCCCATTTTCCAACTTTTGAGCGCTTTCCAATTGCTTAAAATGTCTCATCATCATACTTCTTGGTAAATCTTGAACAACATTTAAGACGCCCACAAATAATTAAAATGTTAATTTAAATGCCCTTCGAAAAGATACTTTCCAAACACGCGTCTACCGTAATACTACACTGCACACTTCTTATAAATTTGATTTGATGAATTCCTCAACAAACTTTTTATTATCCGCTGGAAGTTGAGTAATTAACATCAAGAATCAATACTTCTTATAAATGTTTGAATATGCAGATATAGTGTACTACACAGATCCTTGTTAATTTATTCCTTCGCCCGGCTAGACTATCCAGCATCTGTCGGCTCATTTTACTACAGCCGAATTATTCTATGGGCGACAACGACGATTCTTTGTGTCATGCTTTCTTTCAGTGCAGCAATCTCGACTACAAATATTACAGTACGTCAACTTCCTCCATACTAAAGATACGCAGCCATGCAATATGGAGAATGAGAAGTGGTTATTTTGCCTGTAGGAGTGCTACTTCGAGCCTTTTACATTTTCTACAATTTTCCAAACTCAACATGAGAAAATCCCTGGGGAAATTATATTTATGCGAGGGAACTAAAAATTAGAGCGTGTGACATTGCCACGTCGTCTCTTAAGTGTTTAATTATTTTATTGGCATCCTGACACCTTGACGCAATATAAATGTAAATTAGATTGAAAAGAATGAACGCAGAAACGTGGACAGGGGGTGGCTTTATAATTGTAGGTAGGTGTCATATTTTTTGTCGTTAGATTGAAAGTGTGTTTTAAATTTACAAGAGCATAAACAAATTTTAAAAACTGCCACATATATATCCAAATTTACAATTTAGACCACCCTAACTTACAAAAAAATCCCTCAGGGTTTCGGAAGGATTTCGATCATATAACAATTACCTCGAAGGTGATAAGTTGTATCCTGGTAAACTCCCCACTCAATTGGAAGAAAAAACACACGTACAAAGCATACATTGTTGCATGGTTCAGTATTTTCCTCCTAAATGAGGGTATACTAATTTGTAGAAAATTTTCAAACTGCATATTTACACGAATGCAAGTACGAGTATTTAAAAAAATCTGCATTCATCCTGTTCCTACCATAATTTATTCGGGCTTTTGTAAATGCGCTACAACTGACGCTCAAATTTCCGGCCGAAATTCGAAAGATAGTACAATGGTTGCTTGCTAGACTGGAAATGCTTAAAAATTTAGGGGAATTCGTGAAAGGATAACGAATCAGGTTATTCGTGGATATTCTGGCAAAAATATGTTCACATTAATTACCTGTTCTGATCTGGCTTTCGTTTGTGGAATTCTGCCACATCCAGCACAGGTGAGTTAAAACTGCAGAGACAGAATTTTAATCGTAAAAACGAAATATTGACAAAGTCTAAAAATGTGGGTTTGAACAAATGTCAACCTGGTTTCGTAATTGCGTCGTCTACCCAAAAGAAATGGAAGTTCGGACTTGGAACGAAGTGCTTTCTTTAACCAACAAATTTCAATAATCCATATCAATACTCTTATATCTCCCTGACTGAAGCCTGTGCCTAACCGGTGGGCAATAAAACTTTTAACAGAGTTCTGTCCACATGGAAGCTTTAAGTTGCTACATGATCCCTAATGAAACCTCAAGCTCTAGCCTTCGACCACACGCACCACACAAAAAGGAACATAACCGTATTTATGTCGTCTTCATATTGGATACCTACAACTTCACTAAATTGATATGATTTCTAATCAAGATTCCTACCGCAGGCCAAGCCATATTGTTTTAATAAAACATTGGCTCACCGCGAAAACCACTCTCCTTCAAACCATTGGCGACGAAGAATGAGAAATTCACGAGTCCTGCAAAGGAAAACGCCATACCATCGTGAAGGGATGGTTTTGCTTCGTAATCTGGGCCATTCATACGAGGAGTCAGTCAGTCATCTCCACTTATTATTTTTTTTTTCGGAAAAGAGGTCAAATGTACACACCGTAAGGATCACGGCAAGGACTTTCACTTTCGGCCACACTGGGACGATCCAATGTAATTCGCTTAGGTGAATGTTTGTTTTGCATTATTCATCGTTGAGTTACGTCGGTATTTGATTGTGCTGGCCACAAGGTGGATGAATTTTTAATGTTTTTTTTTCCAGGCCCAATTCCAGAAAAATGCGCATTTTTCTTTCCGGCAGAGATATTAGGATCATGACGGCTTTGGTCTTAGTGCAGGAATAAATTTAATTTAGTCAATCGTATATAGATATTAAATAATTAATAACTCTATATACATATTAAATAAATGAAATTGTAAAATTTTTGCTCTAAATATTTCGGTAAATTCGAATGGGACTGAACAACTTAAGGCTGGTTTCAGATGATCAACAACTCACCAACTCATCGGCTGATGGATTTTAAGTCAGGCTAAATAGGTGCGGTGCTTGCCGCAACAGGGTCCGTTATTTTAACTCCGGGAATTCATCACCCAACCACGCTAATCATCCAAACAGCCAGAACTTGCAATGAAGCGATGGAGCTGGCATTCATCAACATTAGTCAAGTGAATAAATTCAGTGAGGGAATGGGAACGACTAAATTTTTCTCTCATTTCCCAGAGTAGAACATTTGCAGAAGATACAATTTTGGCTTAACCCCTAGTGGGAACTAGCTTGTCAACCACTCATGCGCGCCAATGCACTATCAATTCGCTACACGTCTTAACCAGAGACTCACACAATTTTGCCAGACTTCATGAAATTTTAGGGCACACCCTTGGTCAGCCTTGATTGGAAATGCGGTTCCATTTCATGATATGTAAAGCACTGCAGTTTTCATCTTCCGCAATGTGTGACCTATCCACTGTCACTTTCTCTTACGTATCAATTCGTCAATGGGCATCTGCCCCTCGCCGACTGAGCTCTTCATTTGATACTATTTCGGGCCAGAAAATTCTTAAAATTCGACGAAGTCATGAGCTGCCAAAAAATTGAAATTGGGAATTCTCTAGGTGCTGCTTCCACACAGACAGCACCAAGGAGCGAATAAGGTCCAGCCAGGTCTTGATGCTGAGTTAACTACTCTGCCAGATTTTGGGCAGCATGCCGTAAGCGCATTTAGCCTTGTTGATACAACGAGCGATGTTCTGCTCCGTACCACCATTTTCGGCAACAATGCTACCCAGATACACATACATATGTAGTTGTCCACCTTATCTACTGCCCATTAATATTGCTGACCATAGGTGTAGAATTTCTCAATCCCAATTGCGGGTCTTAGTCCTGTTAGTATTAATCTTGGGTCCAACCTTGCTTGCCTCCCTCGCAATATCTAACGCCATTGCGGACAGATCCATGATTTTGTGGGAGAGTAGCCATATGTCGTCAACGTAGTCAAGATGTAGATAAGATGTTAAAGTCCATTGAATTCCTCTGTCTAGTCCACATAGGGTTGCATGCAACAAATCGCCGATCACTATGAGGAATGGAATCGGTTAGAGGATGCACCCCTTTCGAACTCCACTGCAAATATCAAAGTTCCCCAGCATCTTACCTTTATGCAGAACGCAACATTTCGCGCCATCATAGGTTGTCTTAATTATAGTCAAAACCTTCCTCGGGAGGGTTCTCCTGCAGAAATCCGCCCGTATATAATACTGGTTCACACTATCGAAAGACTTCTCGAAATCGATAAAAAGCAAGTGAAGCGCAGAATCGTACTCACCGCATTGCTCTATTATGATTCGCAAGGTATTAATTTGATCGACACATGAGAATCCGGATTGAAAACCAGCCTGCTCTTCGTCAATTGTGCTTTCTAGGTGGGCCTTTAGTCTTTCCAGGACGATTTTAGCTATTATCTTAGCAACGGCAGGAAGCACACAAATGCCTCTCCAATTATTACAGTCTGTAAGACTACCCTCCTTTGGAAGTTTGATGATCACTCCTTCCTTCCTCTCAGTGAAAAAGGTCTCTGTATTCCACGCTTTATTAACAAGTGGGTGCAGCAACTCTGCAGTTACGCTTGGCTCTGCTTGAGAAAGTTCGGCAGGGATACCGTCGAGTCCGCCGGCGTTTCTCAGTTCTTCCTCTTTAGTCGGGGTAGTGGATTGAATTAGATAAACTATCTATATAATGGGGAACTTCACCAGAGGTTACACGGTTCAAAACTGCGGCGAAGTGTTCTTTCCACCGACTCATTTGATCTCCTTCAAGATAAATAGCTTTCCATCACTATCCTTCACCGGATTTTGGCAGGAGTTACGACCACCTATAAGCTTGTTCATGACACCGTATACGGCGTTAAAGCTTTTGCTACTTGCGGCTTCTTCTGCTGACGCTAGAAGAAAATTTGGACAGTCTCTTTTAACGCGTCGCACACTACGCTGACCTTCTCGAGATTTCTGACGGTAAAGGAGTGCGATGTTGCTTCGATTGTTGTCTGATACTGCAGCCAGAGAAACTTTAAGTACTTTTCTTTCAACAATCCGCTGCCACGAAGCGTCGGACATCCAGGGCTTATGCCAAGGATGGTATCTGCGCTGTTATTTATGGCATCCCACTTTTCATTTATGTCACTATCTGGGTGACTAACTATCTCAGCTGCTTTTTGCCCAAGATGGTCGTTATATTGTTGTAAGACAGCTAGATTTTTCAGTCGAGCGATGTTGAATTTGCCGCGCCTGGCTCTTTCGTCGCTAGGACAGCGTCAGCGCACGGCTGTAATACACCCTTCTTATTTCCTACATCCAGGCAGGGCCGGTCAAAGGGTAAGGCAAAGCAGACGGTCACTAGGGTGCCGTAACCGTTTAGTCAGTCACTATCCGAGGCATAGTTCACGTTTCGTTAGCATATTCAATAGAATATTTCGGATAGTGCAAGTTGCTGGCATACACATCCTGTCCTTTGTTTGTCGGTTTTTACGACAGGCCATGGTATTATTTTTACGCCCCGCACCACAGGGGGAATGTCTACCTCAACCAAGTCATCAAACATTTGTTCAAATGCACATACTGTGGAATAGAGAAAGGGTCTTCCAATAGGGACTTCCGAACTTCGACAGTTGATAGCGGTCATATTGTTGAAGTCATATCTGTGGAACTAGCTGTTATTTATTCAGTCTGTTTCGGCAAATCACCATGGACGGATATAGCGTTCAACAACACATGCAAATGATAAAATTGTTTTATCAAAATGGGTGTTTTGTTCGGGCAACGTTCCACGCGCTTCAACCATTTTACGGCCCCATAATCGTCCTACCGAGAGGACTATTCGTAGTGTGGTGAATAAATTTGAATTCGCTGGTTCAGTAAACAATCAACCAACATCCGTACGACAACGAAACGCAAGATCTGCCGAAAACATCGCCGCTGTCTGTGAGAGTGTGCAGGAGAATCCGAGGCAGTCGATTTCGCGTCGCTCACAAGAACTAGGCCTTTCGCAGACTACAACTTGGCGAATTTTGTGTCGTAACTTGGGCCTGCCCCCGTACAAAATTCAACTTACCCAGGAGCTGAAGATAATCGACCATAGACAGCGACGTGTTTTCGCTGAATGGGCTCTGGAGCAGTTCGAAACTGATCGTAATTTTCATCGAAAAATCATCTTCATCGATGAGGCCCATTTCTGGATGAATGGGTACGTCAACAAACCAAATTGTCGAATTTAGGACGATACCAATCCACATGAGATCCAAGAGCGTCCAATGCATCCCGAAAAAGTCACTGTTTGGTGTGGATTTTGGGCTGGTGGCGTCATCGGTCCATATTTCTTTCAGAACGACGTTGGCCAGGCAATTACCGTTAACGGCGAGCGCTATAGGTCGATGGTTACCAGCTTCTTTTGGCCTAAATTGGATGAAATAGACACCAACGACATGTGGTTTCAACAGGACGGCGCTACGTGCCACACAGCTCATGCCACATTGGACATTCTGCACGAGCGATTTCGGGGCATGGTCATCTCACGTGAAGGTGATTTGAACTGGCCACCGAGATCGTGCGATTTGACCCCGTTAGACTTTTTCTTGTGGGGTTTTCTTAAGTCGCAGGTCTTCGCGAATAAGCCACCAACCACAACGGCCCTCAAAGACAACATAACCCATGCCATCGGTCAAATTCAGCCTGATTTATGCGCCAGAGTCATGGAAAATTGGACACTTCGGATGCGCGCCACCCAGCGAAGTCGCGGCGGACATTTACAGGATGTTATATTCCATACATAATGTCATCGATAGGCCTTTCAAACGAATAAAAAGTTTCGATGATATCTCACACACACTTTGTTTTATTTAAATTTAAAGATAGGAAGCGCTTAATGAAAGACCCTTTAAATGTGAGCATACACGAGTATGACGCATATTTTGCAATTACGTTTTGAGCAAATATATGTGCATTGCACATATAATGGAATCTTAGCTTTAGTCGAATCATAGCAAAAAAGAGATTTGGATTTTTCGAAAGAGGTTAGTTAACAAATGCGCAGTTCTTTTATCTCGTCAAGTAATGTTCTCACTCTACTGGCAGCCCCTTTTAAAGTTTAAACTCTATTCTGGCATTCTTAAAACTTCAGCCAATGAGTCTATTTATGTTAACCAATTTAGCTCAGTGTATCTTCAGCCCTACACATTTGTTCAGGCACGTGTGTCAGACACGTGTAAAGGATAATTAAATTTGAACGATTTCGATTTGTTTGCATTGAGTGAAGATTGGATTCCAATTAGAACAAAATTGCTCCCAGCAGCGCTATGACCAAAGAATCATACGACATAATCGTTTTTAGTTTAACGAACTTTTCAATGTTTTGAGATTAATTTTGAAAATATCGTCCACAAGATTTACGAAATTTTTCCTGAATGCAGAGGAAGTTCTTTTTAAATAATTCAACGGGGAGTGATTTTTATGAAAATACGAAATGTTATTTTATATGAAAACTTCTTTATCTTTTCTCTATCAAAAAAAAGTTGTAAAGTTTTTTGTATCGAGGATAATATGGAAGATACGTTGAAGACGTGACCTTGTTGACAAAAAAAAAAATAAAAAAAAAATGGTTTAACTGAATGTAGGTTGTGTTGCAGGAATACATGAATATTAACGAATCGCCAAAAATTTCGGGCTCGCGCGTTGGATGAATAACTGATAATCCCTCTTATACAATTCAATGCCTTAAGGACTTTTCATTAAACAACAGACACCAGCTCGATAATATGCATAATATTTGTTTTTCCTTACAGGTCCTTGAAAAAATCGAACAGTTGTAACTCGTGTACATTACAACAAAAGGACCTCCTTCTCTCACTCATTTCGTCCGGACCCAAACCCACGCACAAATTCAATCAAACAGTAAAAGAGATAACAAAAGCCCATCATCGGTAACCATCCATCAAACCAACAGAGTCTCCTGAATAAACTTCAACCAACCTTGCCTAGCACCCCCTTTCACATTTTCCCTTCGAAATGTCCCTTATTCCTATATCCACAGTTCGGATGCATCTCACTTTTTGTTTAACCTTTTTGCAATCCCGACAAGTTTGGCAAAAGTACAAAAATACATACAAGAGGACATAAGGAGGCATAATCATAAATAATGTAGGACCGATAACAAAACACTTCAACCCCCTCATTAACTTGTGCCTCTACCACGTTAGCTACAACATAAAGCGGAGTAAACCTTGGAAAAAAGAAATATCCCTGGTAGGGTCAGACGGAGCTACGATCCATTATACAAGTACATCCTCGTCGTCCTGTTTGTTTCGCGAGCAAAGTGTATGGACTATCATTTCGTTTAGGAAATTATGACAGAGGGTTTTGGTATAGAATAAAGGGGTTGTCGGGATGCGACTATAATAGAGAGGATACAGAGAGCGTAGTTTTGACAAAAGGACCACTTCGTTTGGTGGAAGACCAACAAACACTCGATACGAACAAAGTGGGCCAAATTGTGCTCCATTGTTGTATGATAAATTGTAGTGGCACTTGTGCAACAGTAACTGTCTTCGAGCCTGTGGGCATATCCTTTGAACCTGCATGGCTGTTCGTCTGGCTTAAAAAAAAATTAAGAGGTGCACATGTTATGATTAGGATTGAATGGCGCTCGTTAGTTAGAGCAACGCCTATCGCGTTTTCTCCAATTATGAATTGATTTTACCAACGGACAGGTTTCGATAATTGTAACAAGTGTTTGATCGGTTGGTCCTGATATGATTGATGGTTTGGGGAGTAGTAAGAGGGTGAATGGGATTGGAATGCGACTGCTCGCGGTTTAGAGTACGATTTAGTATCCCCACATCTATTCTTAATATTCTTAGTGCTTTCAATATTTTTTCCCATACTTGAAAGCTTATAAATTGATAGCTTTCAATGAAGTGCTCGAATGTTTATAAGTATCTCCGCAGAAGGATAATCTTTTAACATTCGACCATCGACCGGATGGGCATATTTTAATGTGAAATGTCAGGTCCCTTAAGTGTTGGAGCGTGACTTCATAAACACCTTCGACGCAATGGCATGCTAATGTCAATTTGATGTATGGATGCCTTTTACGACACTTTGTATCTGCACCAAAATACGAGTACTACCGAGTATATAGTCCAAATGGCAATAGTATGCTAAAGTGAACGATGACTCGCATTTGTGTCTAATGTCCATGTCCATCATTACACGACCATGTTATTTCGTATTTCGTCCCATTACCAGTCGGTCTTGGGGTTTGACTAAGCATAAGCATATCCTGCGTATCAACGTACATCTATACACATATGAACTCATGGAGCCAAAGGGTGTGAACGAAAATGTTTAGATGATTACTTTGATATGCAAATGCTCTTCAATGAGGAAATTCACTTACACTTGGGACCATTTCGCATTTTAGGAATGGTTGCATACAGAGGTGACTCGTAACCATGTCATAAGTGGCCTTCTAATGTTGCTTTCGCGCCACCGATAGCGACCAAGTCAAGAACGACCAGGATAAAACCAAAATTGAGCCTCAAAAATTATACTCGTACATTTACGTCGCTGAAGAGGAGCAGCGCATTCAGGCTCGATTAGCATTCATTAAACTCTTCCGTGCAAGTCTGCATTCTGCGATGAGAGTTCAACCGAAGGTGTAAAATGCCATACCCAGCTTTTGACACTTTTACCACTTTTCACCTTGGTAGGTGGTTAGAGCGGTAATTTATAGATCCAATTAGGACTATCGTGTCATTGGAGATAGTTAAGTCCGAAAATTAAAACAGGGTTGGGTTTTTATAGTCTCTCCGAAGGGTTATTTGCTAATTGAGTGGCGTTTTTGTACTGTTTTTACGGCTTGTTTGAGACGACAGTTTGCCTGATGCGTCAGACTGATGACCGTAATTATACTATCAATCTCTGATTCCAAAGAGCTGTAGTGGGTTTTCTTTTTTTAAACAGAAGGAGTGAACTATTGTCCTTAATAGGATGAGTTGATTATATATAAGAATAAGATTATATATTGCATACAGACATTTGGTATTTTGCGCTTTCGAGTGTCTTCATCTAATGATATTCGTAATAATGGGGCGACCGGTAGCGCAGTGTATTCAGGCATCAATCTTATGTTTGACTACCGGCGTTTCGGACTCGAATCCCGTCCACGACGACGTTCGTGGCCATGGATGTGCAGGAAGTGCATGCTGGCCACTGCATTCTCCGAAACCAGTTTATGCCGACGAAACGTCCACTGGGCCACATGGAACAGTTGACGCGCTATGCCCCACAAGGGGTCAGGGCAATTGAGTATTTAGTGATAGCTCCGGTAAAACGTCCATCTGAGCCTATGCCAAAGTCCATCGTGGTCATGGCAGTGTGATAATTTGGTTGAGGAAAAGATTTCCCCCTGTGGTGCGGGGAGCAAGAATAATGTATAATACTAATGGCAGGATATGTATGTCCGCAACTTCCATCATTCGAAATCTTTTATATCCTAACGAAACGTCAAGTATGTTTCGGATAAGAATTGACTCATCGCGGTTTCGACTTTTGGCTATCGTACTCGTACAATAACAAAGATTGTTCTCTAGAATGTGCGCACTCTCCTTGACAATGGATGAGAAGGTCTCCAGAACGCACGATTTCTTCAATTGAAAAGTGCATTTTTGCGGTATAAATTAAACATCATATAAGTTAGTGAGATTAGACGGTGGAACGGCGGAGAATTTATCTCTCCAAAGCCTAGAAATGTAATATTGTACTCCAGACAAGGTACCGGTAGTGGTTCTGAGTCAGGTGTACAGTTCCTCTTAATCAGAGCCGCACGAAAACGTCCCTTATTCTGGGATCCGGTCTCGGATAGGGTTTTGACTGCCAGGCTCCGAACCAAAATAAGAAGCATCATAATAATACATGGCACAAAACACAAAATCAGATCGACCACTTTCCCATTAGTCATCATCATCATCGTGGCGCGACAGCCCGACGTCGGGCCTTGGCCGCCTGGATCATTGTCCTCCAATTATCTCGGTCACGTGACCGCGTCCTCCAATTTTGGGAGCCCAGCAGCTGCGCGGCGTCCACACCTACTGAGCTCTCCCAACGAGATCTCGGTCGTCCTCGCAGTCTCGCTCCGTCGACTCGTTCAGCATTCATTACTCTCTTAGGCATGCGATCATCGTCCATTCTTTGTACATGCCCTGCCCATTGAAGTCGTTGTAGTTTGACGATTTTCGAGACTTGCAGCTCATCGTACATTTCATACAACTCATGGTTGTACCGGATGCGCCATCCATCTCGATCGCAAACAGCCCCGAAAATTCGCCGTAGAACCTTACGTTCGAAAGTGTCTAGCATGTTTTCGGAGGCTTGAGTTAGGGTCCATGCTTCGCAGCCATAGCATAGCACTGGTCGTATAATGGTTTTGTACACGCGGAGCTTCGTGTTTCTGTGCACATGTTTTGATTTCATTATGGGGAGAACCGAGAAAAAAGTCTTATTAGCTAACTGTATCCGTCGCTTGATTTCGTCAGTTTCGTTGGCGTCCCTTGACAGGTTGCAACCCAGGTAGATGAAGTTGTTCACGAACTCGATGTTGAGGTCCCCCACGTTGATGCTCGGTTGTGCAGGTGTCCTTGTCACCGATTGCATCATTATTTTAGTTTTACCCTCGTTAATACGTAATCCAACTTCCTTTGCAGCGGTATCGAGCGTATGCAGAAGTTCTTCTGCGTCAGCCAATCTTCGGGACATGATGTTGATGTCGTCGGCGTACGCTGCTAATTGTGTCGACTTGATGAGTAGCGTCTTGCTGTTGTCCATATTCATGGCCCGAATAACGTATTCCAGTGCTAGGTTGAAGAGCGTCGGTGCCAGTCCATCGCCCTGTTTCAAACCAGTGCGTGTTTCAAATAGATCAGTAAGTCTATTCTGGATCCTGACTTGTGAGACGGAGTTGGTCATCGTCATCTTTGTCAGTCGCACTAATTTTGCTGGTATACCAAATTGTAGCATGATGTTGTACAGTACTCCACGATCGATACTGTCGTATGCCTGCTTGAAGTCGACAAAGATTTGGTATACGTTTACGTTGTATTCCCAGCACCTCTGGAGTATCAGTTTGACTGAGAAGAGCTGATCGGTTGTGGAGCGACCAGGTCTGAAACCGCTTTGATATTCGCCAATGATTCGTTCTGCGTACGGTTTTATTCTATTTTCCAGAATTTTCGTCAAAATTTTATAAGACGTACAAACTAGTGAGATGCCCCTGTAATTCTCACACCGCAGTTTATCTCCCTTTTTATGAATTGGACAGATGATGCTTCTGCGCCAATCGTCTGGGATCTCCTCGTTCTCCCATACTCGCAGGAGTAATTGATGTATGGCATCAACTAGACTCGTTCCACCGAATCTTAGCAGTTCAGCTGGGATCTCGTCAGCGCCCGGCGCTTTATTTCGTTTTAGTGACCGCAACGCGAGATCAACTTCCTCTACTGTCGGGGGTCGAATGGGTGGGCCTAGATCAACAATATCGTCGAGAGCTTCTTGTGTGGGGATGTTAGATGGTCGGTTTAGAAGCTCTTCAAAATAAGAGGCCCATCGCTTGTTAATACCATCGGTGTCGCTGATGATGTTTCCATCCTTGTCCTTACAAAGGCTAGTCCTGGGTTGGTAGCCGTTCTTAATTGTATTTACTAGTTTGTACGCTTGTCTGGTGTTCCTATTAGCTAAGTTTTCGTTTATGTTCAGCAACTGCTCGTCAAAGTATTTGCGTTTCTTACGTCTAATTATTCTATTCGATATTCGCCGTAGCTCGTCATATTTTTCTCTTCTGGCTCTGGTTCCTCGTTGAATCCATTGTCTGTAGGTCTCGTTTTTCGCGTCAAGTGAATTTTTGCATTCTTCGTCGAACCAGTCATTTCGCGCTCGCCGGGCTTTATATCCCACGACCTTCTCTGCGACATCCTTGATGGTACCCTTGAGTTCTTCCCAGAACCCATGGACGCCTGTGTTGCTGATGTTGTGTAGCATAGGTGATAGTTTTTCCTCAAGGGCGGTAGTATACGCCACCGCTGTAGCATCACTCAAGAGCTTATCAACAGCAAAGATTTTGGGAGGGCTGATTCTTGACTGGTGCACTGAGGAAATTCTACATCTGTAGGTCGTCTTCACCAAGTGATGATCTGAGTCGCAGTTTGCTCCTCGATAGGAGCGGACATCCATGACACTAGACGCCCATCTCCTGCAAATGAGGACGTGGTCAATTTGATTGACGGTATGTGCGTCTGGAGACTTCCATTAGTAAAAGATTCAATAATAGCCTTTTGGGCATGCGAAATAAAAATCGCGCCGATATCGGGATTGAAAGAGATCTTATGATCGTTAATGATCGATAGACGAAAGATCCAGGCGCCAGAAATCCAACATCGCCCGGCCGAAAAATCCAGCTGTCTTAAGGCGTGAGTTCCAAGGCAACGACTGAGCGACTTGCGTTTGCGACTGTGAAAAAAACTATCCTAATGGAGCACTATTCGTGCGTATTTTATGTGAAAGTACACTCGTACAACTACAGCCTGCATTCAACGATCCCGTAAACTTTAAAATACACTAGAATAGTGCTCCGTTATGATAGTTTTTTTCACAGTCGCAAACGCAAGTCGCTCAGTCGCGGCCTTGGCTCTCACATACCTTAAAGGTGTGAATTCCAAGGCAGCCATCATATAATACCATACCATCATAACGGAGCACTCTTCGTGTGAATTTTATAGTTTAGGGGATCGTCGAAAGCAGGCTGTAGTTGCATGACTGTACTTCCACATAGAATATACACGAATAGTGCTCCGTTAAGATAATTTCTTTCACAGTCGCAAACGCAAGTCGCTCAGTCGCGGCCTTGAAACGCGCACCTTTACAACAACACAACGACCATCTTTCGCAAATAGCAGCTGAGATAACTCGTCACCCAGATAGTGACGTGTGTCATCAAAAATTCGTACATTACCAACGCCAGATATCACCCTTAGCACAAACCCGAATTGCCAGAACAAGCCTTGGATGTTCGATGCATCATGGCAGCGGATTGCTGAAAAACAGAACTAAAGGCGCGATTAGCTGCAGCACCAGATGACAATTGAAGCAAAATCGAACTCCTTTACTGTCAGAAAGTTCGAGAAATTCATCGTAGTGTGTGACGCGATAATAGAGAATATGTGGTCTCTGTTCTAGCCTCGGCAGCAGAAGCCGTAAAAAGCAAGAACTTATATATGGTGTTAGTATGGACTTTACAGGCGATCGTCACTCCTGCCAAAATCTGCCGAAAGACAGTGATGGAAAAAAACCTACTTTCGTTAGAGAAAATTCCGATTGTTCAGTGGAAAGAACATTTGGCAACGGCTTTTAACCGTGTAGCCTCGCGTTAAATTTATCCTCATGTAGATAATTGAGCTAACCATCGAAATGTGCGTATATGGTCAACTGCCCCGACTAAAGAGGAAATAATCGCTGCGATCGGATGGATGGCGCATCCGGCACAACCATGAGTTGTATGAACTGTACGATGAGCTGGAAGTTTTGAAAATCGTCAAACTACAGCGACTTCAATGGGCAGGGCATGTACAACGAATGGACAATGATCGCATGCCAAAGAGAGTAATGAGCGGACGACGAGCCGATGGAGCGAGACTGCGAGAACGACCGAGAGCTCATTCGAAGAGCTCGATATATGCGGACGCCGCGCAACTACTGGGCTTCCAATATTGGAGGACGTGGTCACGTGACCAAGCGCAACTACGAGCGGCAAATCCAATATTTTTTGGATCTGGCATTCGATTCGCATGGCGTACATTGACCCTCGTAGCCGCTTCGCTCAAACAAGCTTGTAGGGGACGTATGTTCGTGAAAATGGACGGATCTGGTGCATATTGCCTGTGTATGCTTGTGTCGCGGGAGTGCGTTGCCATTTAAATATACTTCCAGTAGACGGGCGCACTTAAATTTGGCTCAATTAATGTGAAGAGTCCTCTGAATATTTGCTCCAAAGTTCCCGTTAATAGGGGGTCCGGAAGTGTAGGTTAAAGACGGTTTAAGGTAAGTATTTATTTTTTCCGGTTTTGAACAGAGCAGAGTAGAGCAGGATAAGCGGAAAAAACAAATGATGTGTGGTCTTAACGTGCGCTGCATGGCTGTTGAAAACAACGCGCTTATTGATACAATAACAGAAAAACAAGCTCGGCAACGCACCGAGCTTATTTTGCTATTCGAAACACGGTCATTTGAGAAGCATTTTTTTTTTTCATAAATATTTCCACTTTTTTACCTTACAATTGGCTGATCATTCATCGTGAAAAAAAAAGAAAAAGCCGGCTTGAAAATGTAATTCACATGTGCTCTAAAGTGTTATTTTTCTATAAGAAACTTCACAAATAAAAAGACAAACAGATTTTAGATTCACTCATTTCCATCAAAATTCATGGAAATTTTTTTTGACGTTTTAAAAGTAATGAAATCAACTCCTAATTACGATTCCTTTTTGTCAGGCCGGTTGTGTTTGGAGAAAAAAACCAAACAAATGGATACTTTTTGAAACTAACTAACTATACCTAACTTCCCCTTCAATTAAAAAAAAAAAAATGAAATTTAAAGAAATTCCCAGGAATTTAATTATGCAGTCATCGCTAAGAAAGTTCATCGTACAATCGAAGGCGTTCTTATCCTGGGAATCATTGCTATATGTATAGACTCTCATGCACGTACATATGTATCTTCATGTTAGTCCTTTCTACATTTTTCTATTTTTCACAATCCTCAGAGGATAACAATACGAGTAGAAATTCAGCATATACATAAGATAACAGCAATAAGTAGCTACTGAAGACATGTATCAGTATGTACATCATCCGTAGTTCACAACGCAATCGCTGTGGAGCATACATATTCCAAAGCAACAAAGGACATGTTTCAACCAATGACAATCAAGACTCAGTTGGATATCTAAGCGAGGAATCCATTTACTGGGCAAACTGCCAGAAAGCCTGGGAATTTTCGGTCCTCCTTTATATACACATCGCGGCCTTCTAGGCCCTATGTATCTGACCCGTGTCACCTACCTTATGTACCTATCAAGGACTAAAAGAGGTCTTGTTAGTCGATCCGATTGTGAACCTAATCCGTAACTTGAAATTCATTTCGTATCACAGCAGCATTCCGAACAGTCGCGCCCATATGCTCACGTGGAATTCATTACTTGGCCGAACTGCTTTACCGATACTGCCAACAAGTTGCTGTTCATAGAGAAAAGATATAAATTCTTATCGCTGTTGGGTATCGCCCAGTCACATGGTAGCTCTTCCAATGAAACGACTCAGAAACTCGTTTCCGCAATGGCGCACATTTGGAAGTTAAAGATTACCTCACCCAATGGTATCATTGTGAATTGGCTAAAGTGGGATTGTTCCATTCAAGAGAATGCCCATCACGAGGCGGTACTTCCTAATTCTAGATATCGCACACTGTCGTGTTTCCAAAGATACATTCCCTTGTTGATGGCTATATCCATGTCTCTACAACTGGTTTGTCTGTATGTTGCGCATTTCATACTCGTATGTATTGTGAAAATGTAGAACGCCTTCGCTCCATAGGGATGAGTGGCTACCAGTGTGTGCGCAAAGAAACAGCAACAACAACAAAACTCCGCGGAATCCCCGAAGAGGGACATTGTGTCGAGGGCAGGATCCTGAGCGCGTGTATTCCCAACGTGTTGACCATGTATCACCCTGGTGCTATCTCTGTCGGGTTTTCATTCGGTCTCGCACTTGTACCAGGTCACGTTTGTATGCAAGAGGGTGGATGATGTCTCATGACAGGATAATGTGTATCCTTGCCAGCAACAACAGTCACGTGAGTGTGTGACGCCGTCGTCATCTCTTATTCGCTCGGGCATGTGTGTGTGTGTGTGTGTTATACATGAGCACCAGGACGAGAGTCCTGGAGACAGGAGGACGAGGGATGTTCGCGCGATGTTGTCGGGTGTTGTGTGTCAGGCCAGAACATAAGGAGTAGCCAGTGTTCAGTAGTCACAAGAGGCTCGAGGAACGGTCTCAAAGCAGGATCCACCGCGCGACCGTGTTTCTGACCTCTCCCCGATAGACAAGCCTCTTCCTTGACACACAAGTGTTGATGGTGATGATGATGACGGCTATGTGACCGGAGCCTGAAGTCACCAGAGTCATAGCCACAACGGTCGCAGAAGTAGCGGTAACCATAACGAGTGGCAGCGGTGTGTCTCAAGCGTGTATCGTGTGGCGGGATTCAGTTGGGGTTTAACAGTCACTCGGGACGAACGTTCGAAGCCAACTCGAATTCTCCGTGGATACCACAACAATCCAACGGAGCTCAGCAACTTCGATCTGTGATCTCTCATCGGGAATATAGTAGTAACGCGCGAAAATTAGATACAGGAAACTGGTATTTTGAATCTCAAGTGAGTGAGTGATGATGATGATGATACCATTCCGTTGGTATCGTTCAGCATTCGGGGGAGTTATTTGAATTGTGTTGAAAATTAAATATTTTAATTTTTTAAACTTTAACCGCTAGTGACTTGAGTGTCGAACAAGTATTTCCAGTGATCAACTCTATAGGATAGTTCCGTTGATAAGCAGCCGCGTATCAGGACATTTATTGTCGGAAGTGAATACACCGACTGGAATTCTTTTAACTTTTATACTACTGTGATAATTGGTGGTCAAACTTAACTGACATTTCTAAATTTGATAAATACACATATCAAGAGAAAGAGTGTAATCCGCGAGTAACCAGTGCCGGAGTTTAGTGTTGGTTTTCTTTCGAGTGAATTTCAAAACAGCCTCACGCTGCGTTCAGACGAACCGGTGCCGGGCTTTAGCTCGGCCTCGCCATGGCCAACACTGGAATTGGAATGGGGTCGAAAGTTGTATCCATCCACTGGACCACGATCGGCCAGTGGTCTAATGTTTGGTCTACCCCCGACCGGTGCCGATTTAAATCAACCGCGCGGTCCAATGACATCACTGAAAGAGGAGCCCTTAAGTGCCCGAGCGTGGATGCAACCGGCCGATCAGACCAAGTAAGTTTAACGATTAAGGATCACTCGAGTTTTAAATTTTTCCATGCTATACCGGTCATTTAAAATCCTTACTCGGCGTTATTGCTCTCATTAAATTCTTCAGCTTGACTGATTCCATGACAACCATTTGAACTTCTTGTTTTGTATACTTTCACTTCGTCGGACCGTCATCGTCTCTCAGTATCTTAAATGGTATAAGATTCTGATTCTCTCGCAACAAATTTCTCTTCTTAGATTGCCTATTCAGGATAGAAAATAGCAACAGAGAATGAAGATACCATTTTCCCTACGCACCTTCTGACTGACTTTTCTGCTCTCAGCCCCTTGGCAATCCGAAACATCGTTAAGAAAAACGCCTGGCTCCTGTTAAAGAGCAAACTAAGATTTTCCCTGTGCGTACAATCCTCAAGATACGTGGTTCTTTTCCCTTTACCGAAACACCTAAACCTCTACATGTACTGCCTTTAGATGAGAAGAAAATTCAAAGAACAGCTTTCTCAGCTTGATAAGATGACAACAAACATTCTCCCCCAAAGGACGAAAAGAAGCTTTTATTCGTCCTTAGAGTTCCCGTTTGGTCGGACTGAATTTCAGTTGCGTTTCAGTTTTAGAGTGGTTTGACGAAATTTGCTTGACAAGGGACGGATGAATCCTAGGAAAATTTGTAAAGATTAAATCTTGATTTTTGGCGGCGGTAGTGCGAGTTATTTTTAAGAATCGAGAATTTCGGTTTATGGATATCAGAAATCGGATTTTAGGAATACGGGTGGAAATTAGGATATAATCCTAAAGACTGTTGGTGACGGTTGAAGTGTCTAGTGATTTTGAAAACACATGTTCGATGCAGTTATAGCTTAAGTGTCCAAGACTCCATTCAAATTGACGATAATGTTCATCACGTAAGTGGCAAAAGATATTCTGAATACATGTTGAAAGTCTTAGAAAATCTATGAAAGGACATTTCTATCTTTTGAGTACAAGAAACATTTTAAAGAGTTAGAATATTGGTTATTGTGGTAAAAAAAGAGTAGCATTAAACCAAACACCATAAAGCTTGGTTTGTTGTTAGATTTATACTTTTACCATCTCCACTCAGAAGGGTAAAAACCCTATAATATCTGAAAATTGTGTTTCACTTGACTAGCTCATGATAATACACATTCGGTTCAAGATAGTGCGACATTCTTTCGTACGAGTATTCGTTTCTGCTTGGTCTCCCGATCTGGCTGTTTGTATAACAGATGCCACATTTGGTTTCTAATTGGTTTGGAATGTTCATATAGCGGATAGCGCAACGGTTCGCCTTCTACGCACTGGGCCCCGGTTCGATTCCTACTAAATGCGGTAGTTTTCGATGAAAAAGGGGATTTACGTGTCGGACTATGAGCCCACTGAGCTGTTAAATGAGTACCCATTTATGGGGTAAATAACTAGGTTCAGCGTGTTGCTGATCACACACAACTGCACAAGACCGTCACGATCTAGAAAATGAGATGATGCTAATGCTAACTCATCTCGAGGCCATGGTTCAAATTGGACTGTTGCGTCAGTTATTTATTTTTTTCATTTAATGTGAGTTAATTCATTGATTCAGAGGAAAATATGTGCTTATTTTAGGACGACACCTAACATACTTATTTTAGAGTTGCATCAGGTAATCTATGTTGAATGATAAGGCACTTAGTGAACAATGTGGTTTTATATATCAAAATTCAATCTGATTGCCTTTTAAAGTACCCACGACAACTTTGTGCCAACAATAAATGTATCTTTGAAACGAAATATGGGGGTTTGGGGCCTAACGCTCATATTCAGCAACACGAATAAAGTTTAGTGGTGTTGCAGAAAATGAACAGAAGTCTGCCCGAAATCCATGCAAATAAAATATTTTTTTTTTTTTTTGCAAATTCAAATTTCGGCGTTTAATAACTAGTTTTAATTCTTATGAAAAAATAATAAAATGGAATTTACGCATCGTTTCTCTTATAATCATAAAAGAAATGATAAGCCCGGTATTTGGGCGCGATAACATCTCGGGTAGTACAGTGGGCTTAGAAAATATGTATTTTCAGAACCGGGATTAGTGCAATGAAAAAGTCTTAAAGATATCCTATCTGAATAGACGCTTCAAGACGATTTTAATGCAGGCTTTGTTAACAGTTTTGTACAACGTTTTTGACGTGCTATACCCCACTAGGGGTTAAAGCAAAGTAGTAGTTTTGTTCAAGACGATAGCCCACAAGATAAATAGAAAGGTTCAGGCTACTAACCCTGTTGGTAGGCACTGCGGAGTTACCCTGATAACGGAAGGGCCCGTTGGGATCCGCCCGAGAAACGCATATGTAGCACGCGCAATGGCGGGACATTCGTACAAAATGTGACCAGTAGTCTCAACGTATTCCAAAAACAAGGGGTAACCCACTAGTAGCGAGGCCCGACGAGAGGGGGGGGGGGGGGGGGGTCAGCCCGCCCGGCTTTGGGAAAATTTTAAATATTCAAATGAGAGAAAAAGTGAATCAAGGGCCTAATTAAGAAAAAAAAATATGAATGTTTGAATGAGAACAAAAATACAATACAAAAGTGATCTCAATATTCCTATCTAAAGGGGCGATTTCGCATACACTAGAACCAGGAACACAATTCAGTACATTTGCGACATAATTCAGTCCCTGTCGCTATAGCGACAAATAAACAACAGAACCGACCACAGAAATATGGATGTTTGGCAGCAGAACAGAAACTATTCAATCATGCATTGTTTCTGTGCTATTGCCAAAACAACCACATTCCATCGTCGATTCTTTTGTTATTTTTGTTTCTATAGGTACAGGACAGAATTATGTTACAAATGTACTGAATTCTGTTCCTGTTCCCGCTTCTGGTGGATGCGAAAACGCGACCTAAGCGCGGCCGTCCACTGGAAGCGTTTTTGACAAAAGCGTTAACAACCGGCAATTCGCGCCAGATTCATAGTTGAGGATTTTCATGAATATGCGTCCACTATAAGCGGATTTGAGCCAAGCGGCTACAAGCGTCTACGTGCGCCATGCGACTCGAGCGCCAGATCCAAAAATTTTTAGATTTGCTGCTCGTAGCCGCGCGTTGCCTCGAGGAATGTATGTGAAAGACGCTTTTTGCCGATTGATTTTGTGGACAATGGAAGAGATATAGTTAAGCAAACTGAGGCTCAAAGACGCCGGCAATGGACGATCCCTTTCGACCGTGGCCGCTTATTTCGCGAAAGCTTGTTAACACTTGAGTCGCGGTAGTACGTAGCCGCTCCAATATGCTTGTAGTCGACTGCCGGACTAAGTCGGCCTCAAACGGAGGACTCCACCTAAGAATATTATATGTTGTCAGGATTCATTCACGTTGTTTTAAACTTTGGTGCAAAGATAATACTAGCGGTCGTTATGTTTATTTAGAGATTTGAGACGTTATTTATAATTTTCAGTCCAGCCAATTATTATACAAGGCAGATATGAATCGAAAGGAATATAAATATTAATTTGTAGCACAAAAAAGAAAAGAAAGAAAGCGAATGCTGGATCAATTTCAAGTGGAAGTAAATGAGACAACTGAACAAAATGACAGATCACAATCAGTCTTTCTGGAAGTGTTGAAGGATGCTCCCTGCACAGCATGTCGAAAACTCGTTGGTCTGCTCGTACAAATTGTGTGCAACATTTCGCTGCCCATATGCCTGGATTAATAAAGCGACGACATCAACTCTTTGAATCTAACTCCAGAAACAAGGACTAATTAAAAAGGCCTCAAACCATACATGAATTCATTTGAGTGTACTCTTCTGGCTTCCATTTGGTTCGAAGTTTTAACGGCAATAAATCATCGAAACCTTATCCTAAGTAAGCTAGGAATGCAACAATGGATGTGGAGACTGCGAACATCAAAAGTCAAGCAAGTAGTTTTTTACGTTCTTTTAGATTGCTTGATGATACGACCAGACGTTTTGATGCTTTAAATGTATTTGAAATCAAATTCAGACTTTTCTGGAAATATGGAGCACTGGATGAAGAAGATCTTCGAAAATAGGCAGGATCATTTTGTGAGAATTATCATGTTGATGTTTCTTTGAATTTAATGGAAGAAATCGTACACCTCAAGGCTACCCATGCAGCAAATTTGGGACCTGATACTCTTCCTCCATAACAACTACCGAATGAGCTTCATAAACTGAAGATGAAACATCTGCATAGCACTCAGAATCTTCTGCACTATTGCTGACAGTGTCGCTCAAGGTGAACGTTCGTTCCGTCTTTTGTCTCGCATAAAGAATTTGTTGCGTTCTAATATGTGTCAAAATCGTTTAACAAGCCTTGGAACATTGGCAATGGGATAAGAGCTTGCTCGTAACATTAATTTAGACTCTGAACAAAAAGCTCGCATCTTTCTTTACGATTAATTTTATTCCAGGAATCCAACTAAGAGTTAGTTGGCTGTACCAAATCTGCCTTCCAAAGTAAACATTCAATCAAAGTTCAACCAAAATGTACCAAATGTTTGTGTTCATAATATTAAAATAAACGTACTATAAATTTTGTCACAATCGCAGCCCCAGGATTTTATTCGTAGGATATTCGTCCAATGATATATGGGTATAATATCATTGGACCAATCATTCGATGCATACGATTTTCTCTTTACGACTGCATTCTTTTAGCTCTTAATATCGAGCTCTTCTCTGCTGGTGCACTGGAGTTAGTCTGAGCGTTAACCCTAAAAAAGTTTTAGTTCCATTCACTCAGAGGAAAAATCTCAGTTAAGTTCGGTACTTGAGTTTTCCACCGGAGCCTAGGAGTCTAGGCATCACGTTAGACTGGATGCTCAACTGGAGCAAACTCGTGGAGACTGTTGTTAGTAAGGCCACTCGGATCATGTGGACTTGCAGGTTTTTTGAAAACCTGGGGTCTCACCCAAATTTATGCGAACGCTGTTAAGGGTTGCCCTCAGGGTGGGGTTCTTTCCCCTCTACTCTGGTTACTTGTCGTAAGTGAGTTACTTGCCAGGCTCTATAATGTCAGTAAGGAATATTACTATCCATACCGATAGTATTAGTAGAGTGGGAAGCGGTCAAATCCTTGGACGCGGCACTAGCCACTTCAAAAGCTGTAGTGAGGTGTCGCAAACATATCAAGGAGCTCGGCGGCTTCTTAAACATAACTTTGTGCTGGATTCTGGGGCATAGTAGCTTCAGTAGTAATTGCAAGGCGGACAAGCTGATTGGGACGAACATGAGCACGGGGTGTTTTCGAACTGTCAATATATCTACAGAAGCTTGCAAGAAGGTAGTTAAGACAAGCGCTCCAAGTCGCGCTAATATCAGATAGCTAAATTGAAGTATCAGCAACATTACTTTACATTACATTTACTTTGAACTCCAATCCTAGCCGCTCCTCAGGACTGCTGGAGAGAGCAGTACAAAGCTTAAGGTTAAGCTGCTGGAGAGAACAGTACAAGGCTTAAGCTTTTCGCTCGGAAAATTTTCCAGGTGGGAGCTAGGTGTAAGAAAGCACAGCTACCTAAGACACTGACGATGCTGCTACCGCCGCCGCTGATTTGCTTCTACCGGCACTGAAATTCCCACATGAATCGTCGCGATATTAGTAAATAAATATTTGGTAAAATCTATGTGGTCAGATTCACAAGCGAATATTGAAAGAACACATCAGTGGAGCAAAACTGACTGAAAGGAAGACCGAGAATTCGTTGAGAAGACTCAGTACATGCTGACGCCGAACATCTGCTGGGCTTTCGAAATTGGAGGACTCAGTCACTTGGCCGAGATAATTGGAGGAAAACGATCCAAACAGCAAAGGTCCGGCGTCGTACTGTCAAGTCACGGTGCTGATGATATAATAGTGATAATTCCGTGGCCATATAAGGTAATCATAGGCCGATGTACATGCCAGGAGAGGTTTCAGAATGTTCATGTGTCCAATGCCATTGATACATACTTCAAAAGTTAAATATGTATATCCTGGGTGCATTGACAACTGCTCTGCCCTTAGTCTATCTTTTTGTTTTTTTTTTGCGCCCCGCGTGGAGTCGGCAGCTACCCATATGTTTCGATATTTTTTGATTAGAGGGCCTCAAGGATGGCACCGCTGTGATGTATGTTTCCCGCAGTCTCTTTGTGCCACAACGCCAAATAAGTAAACGCAGGCAGCCATCGATAGGTATATGAAATCATGTTCCAGTTAATTTCTCAATTAAATTCTGATACACATATTTTACATCAGTGTCGACAAGAAAACTAAACAAAATGTTCTAAGCAAACACAGATATTGGTAAGCGATAAGCGGCAATGAATTAAGTGTCGGAAGTTAGTACCAAACTTTATTCAACAAATGTACATCCTATCGTATCCTTATTGCAAACAATACAGCTACAAATTCACTGAAGTTTGTCCAATTCTCTGGTATTGAATGCGATTGTTCGTTCTTTGTTGTACTAAAGTATATTTGTTTTTGTATGTTGTGGACATTAGTCACTTTGAAATTTAAGTGACTTTCAGCATTTGCACCTTGCCGTGTCATGATGAGAGACACTGGTTGGAATTGGAAACAACAATCACAAATAAGTGTAAGTAGTGGTCGTCGGAGCTTTTGTTTGTTTGTTTTGTTAATCAGATTAAAATCAGGAAGGATTAGATGGAAGATGCTGGCTAATAGACAAATAGTCAATAGAGTAGAAGCACATCAAGGTACTAGGAAACAGTTCCTAAGCATTTACAAGAAGGAATTGAAAAACGCTAAGCATACATAGGTCGTTGAGATATTTCTGTGAAAGTATAAAGAATGCTGGTGATGCTTCCAGGCTCCGTAAAATTGTAGCTACAAATCTGTTTGTACCCAGCTACTTAATGAAGCCAACCGGGTTCTGGACGACGATGTTTTTCTCTCTCAATTGCCCTAACCCCTTGTGGGGCACAACGCGTAAACTGTTCCATGTAGCCCAGTTGACGTTTCGTCGGCATAAACTGTTTTCCGAGAATAGAGTTGTTAGCATGCACCTCCCGCACATCCATGGCCATGAACGTCGTCGTGGACGGGATTCGAACCCGAGACGCCGGTAGTCAAACATGAGACTGATGCCTCAATACACTGCGCTACCGGTCGCCCCAACATAACCTAACCTAAGGAACTAGGATATTCAATAGATCATCAGCTCTACAATTCCATTTAAACCCCATTATGACTGCTAGGCCAGCGTTAGTAACATTTGAGGACATAGAGCCGTTCTTAATTACGGAGGACACTAGCAAGTTCGACCTAATCAAACATACTAGACGTAGGCATAGAATACCATCTGACCTGTCCGTAGTACCTTTTGATGCGTAACTATGAATGTCATGTTCAATCTTTACCATCTGTTGTGGACCCGAAAATTTAAAAGAAACTGCTAAAATCATCCAACAAATCCATACAAAACCTAAAGCTACTCTAATCCAAACTTTAATCCTCTACCGTGTCAAATATCCGTACACATCTATGCACTCCTCCAATTCCAATCCTGGTCAGCTCTCGTTTGAAATACATTGAGCGCATGAAAATCGACAAATTGATAGCATTACCGCGAGAAGCCCCAAAAAATGATCGATCCCATCGCCATTTTGCCTCTATTACTTGTACACACACACACAGTACACACTGTTCATACTTCAGTTCAACCATTGATAGTGCCCGCGAGTAGAACCCGATATCCTAGTTGACTCTCATCGTCCTGAATGCTCCATCGCATTCTGCCCGAAAACGACATAGCCTGCACCCATCATCATCCCCGGCAATGGAAACATCAAGCGTTTTTCCATAATTTCTGGTGTGCTTGTTAAATTTGATAAAAGGCGACGGTTATTACATGCAGAATAACCCGTCATCGACAACATCCTTGGTTCATGATAGCAGGGTCCTTCATGCTGCTACTGCAGGTTTGGTTTTCGACAACATCGACGACTGCCGGGCAGCTAGTTAAGCGTGTACATACTGTAAAAACGTAAATCGCACAGGAAGGGCATTAAAACGCCACGAATACGGGAACGGATGGCGGTCGAGAATTCAATGGGCGAAAAATTGTTCATCGAAATTCTAGGACAGGACAGTGAAATTCATTCGGCCAGTTTAACCCGAAAGTTGGCGGTTGTGTGATGGCTCAATCGAATATTTACGGCCATTTAAAATATCCAGCTTTTTTATAAGAGATTTCTTTTTTTTTTTACACATTGGAACTAGTGCACAGATCGGCTTGCACGAATTTTATACAATATATGTATATTTCGATGGTATAGTATTATTACCCGAGGTATCCTTATTGCAGTCCGTTTGGCACCTACCTTTTATCGGTGTTAGCGCGAAAGGTTGCGGCCATTGCAGGATAAGCATTTATTTGTGTGCCAATCGACCATTGTCCAGACTCATGAAGGGCCATTGCAAAAGAATGATTTGTCGGTTGAGTTATCCGGGCCAAAGTGGAGGAACCGTTGAAAGACCCTTAGTTTTAAAGTGTCTATATGGGATATGAAGGATATTATGATTATTGGAAATCTGGGAAATTTATTTAGATTGAGGGTGGGTTTTTGGAAATTGCAAATTAGTAGGAATTATGCCATTACCTTGGGTTCAAATTAAACCTTATATAATTATGGCGATGAAAATGAAAAAAAGCACACCCCTCTCCTGTTCTCTCCGCCTTTGCCAGAGGGAGGAGGATGTTTCTAAGTGCTTCTGTTTTCACCGACTTAGAGGGCCTAAGTGATGTGAGCGCACTTAAGCTTGGTCGCTTTATTGCCAGCTCTATCAGTTTAAGCAACTAGGTACGCGTTGAGGTGTGAAGCTCTAGAAGGTATCATAGTGGGTCCAGTTGTAACCACGCAGCCCTTTAACCTAATTTAACCTAATTAAAACTCGTTAGATTTTTTTTCCCATATACATTTTGGAATTAATCAATTTAATCTCTACAGACTATTTGAAAATCCTTAATGTAGAATTCTCTATAAAAATATGATATAAGCGGTTCATCCGTAGCCGGCTTCGGCTAGGAAAATTTCTGCCCGAGCTTCTCTTCATTTAACAGCCGGCTCTTCCTCGAAGGGATAAGCTTTTGAAAATCTCCATTTTCTCTCATCTTTATAAGGACATCACATTCCCCAGATTCAGAATGCGAGCTCGTTTTCATTGACCCCATTGATAGAGTCCATACGGCGCTTTACTTCAAAACCAGTTTGTCTTGCTTTTCCAGATCTAGGTATTCAGCGTTGATCTTTTCTTGTGAAATGACCAATCCAATTTTAGTTTTCAAGGCTTCCTGAATTTTTGTCCTCTGACTTACTGGACGACTTTTCGAAAATCAGCCAAATCAGTTCAGCCAGCAGTCACCCCAAAACCCCCCCGAAACTTCAGTCCGCCGAAATGAAGCCATCAAATTAATTTCAATATCCAATTCCCTTTAGCGTAGTAACACTTTTGATATTGTCTGTCGATGACAGGTAGCATTTAAAATGAAATTATCATATCAACTTGAATAATCGACAGTGTTATCATTAAAATGGTATTACCCTTGGCAAAACAACTATCCTGTCCCGCTAATTATTACCGCACTGGAACTATATGTTATGATACTGTCTCCTGATATGATCCAATTTCTTCTCTTATGGGACGGTACATGTGACCATATATGAAAAACGGGCTGAGACTGAAGTGAAGGGTATACCGGAAAGGTGCAAGGGTGTAACTATACTCGTAATATGTAAGTGCATCGAGTGTGCCGGCAGGAGGGTCACCTGAAATTGAATTGAAATGAAAAATGCCGACACGAAGCCTCTGTCGTCGGTGACATTCCATGCCTTTAAGGTGTGTATGTGAAAGGATTTTGTCAAGTATGAGGTAATCACGGAAAGTGATATAAATTCAAGTGCAAGTAAATATAGGTTTTGTTACCTCGTTTCAGTGTAACATGTTTCTTTGTTTCGTGGTCATTAGGGTATTAGTTTTGCAGTGTTTAAGGTAATTGTGTGAAGGATTGTGCTGGTGTCGAGAAAGGCGCTTTTGTGCTATTCTGCAGAGAGACATAGAATGAAATTAATTTGTTATGATATGTGAAGGACTTTTAGTCTGAAGGAGTGAACAAGGACATATGTGGTGTCGTCATTGGGAACTCATTCGAATGTGGTCTGAGACTAAAGTTACCAGCCTATATTATCTCCTCAACATTTGGCTACTGCAAACATACAAGCATATAATTTTCAAGGTTTAGAAACCGTGTCATCTAGTCCCCAAATTAGGAAAGGCCTTCGTTTGTCTGCTAGATGATCTTCAACATACGCCCGCACTCTTAAATGCCTTCTGGTCATTCGTTTTTAATCCACTTTTTTTACGCTTAAATTTTTGAGAACCCAAGCTTATCTGCTTTTAAATTTCGCTCGAAATTAAACCCTGTTTTTTTCCTACTAAATTTTCCGACTGAATTTGGATATACATCGATTTAAGTTCCACCTGCGATTTGAAACTTCCCCAGTGTCACTTCATTTTCGAATACAGCTTACTCTCCACTATATATGTTTGGAGAATTGAATCAGATGCTATCGATGCGTAAGAAACAGTATTATTTAGTCTTAAATCATAGATTGAATTTTCTGTGGAGGAAATTCATAACTCAACTCCAAACTTAAGTGGTGGCCTAAAGGTTTCTCTCAGAAACCTTAAATGAAACACCCAACATAAATCGAGACCAGAACCAAATACATAAACAGTGATCACTAAAGGACCTTACTTTAGGTTCAGCCCATATTTTTATATATTTTGAATAATGCCTGGCGATTGCATGCTTCGATATACTTTCTTTGTACCTAATTGATACCTAATCTTAATTTTAAACCATTTTCCAACAAACTGAATTAACCTTATCTCCTTCTCATATAGCCTTGGAATCGGTCGAGCCCATTTCGAAAAGCAGCCGCCAAGTAATCTACGTAAGTCGAATTTCTTCCATTTCGTTATTGCGTTGTACGATCGCGCGGGTCAACCAATTGAAATTGAACGGACGGCGTTTATTGGTTTTATTGAAAAAGACCAGGAATCGGATGGACATAAGACGAACAATGGCATACAGTACAGGCTGCAGTTGCTCTATGCCAATGGTAAGATTGGTGGGGAATGGTTAATTTACGTTTACTTACGTTTTTTTTTACTTTAGGTGCACGCCAGGAACAGGATATTTTCGTACGATTAATTGATTCAGTTACAAAACAGGTATGTGAAAAAAATTAGAAAAATTAAGCGAAAATTTAAAGCGTATAGGGATTCTGACATAGGACTAGTTCTTACTGATTAATTTATCCTTATGAGCTTGGACACTCAAAGGAATCTATTTTAGTAAAATTATTTTTCCAGAGAATTTTTGTTTCTGTATTAGTCAAGCACGAGCGCATAAGTAGTTTTTAAGAATAGAGTGGAGTAGTTCATTGCTACTCCAAGTCAACAATGGCTTGGCTTAGCTACCACCAAAAAAATTAATCGATGTAAAGCAAATTCTTCACATGTCTTCTGGCTTCGTCCACACAAAAGATTGTCGAGCTGCTTCACCGATGGATTAAAGCAGCTCCTGAAGAGTACAATACATCGTGTGAACGAAACCATAAGACAGGTGAAGAATTAATTGGCTTTATGCTGAGTAATTTTTCGTGGTAGTCATAGTTGTTGTCGCGGTCGGTGGCCGTGATCGTTCGGTCACCGCTCTCCGATACTAATCTTGAGCTCGGAGATCAAATCTCGGCGGGATCAAAGACTGCCTGTGAGTATTAATAGAACTCTCACAGTGCTCCGAGCTTGTCAGTATAAAGACGGCGCGGCTAAGAGATGCATGTTGCTAGCATGCACTTCTGAAAAGTAGATTTGCTATTGAAACGTCAACAAGGCATAGAAATGCTAGAGATGTTGACGCGCCCATGCCCCAGGAGGGGTCAAGGCAATTAGAGAGAGTTATAGTTGTTGACTTGGAGTAGAAATGAATGACCCACTCTATTCTTAAAGGATTTTTTAACTTCCTGAAAAAAATTCTCGATTCTTTTTTTTACATGGATTTTTGTTTTTCTTCCTCTGAAAAGTTTTTTTTTTATTGAAAGTTTACTCTTTTATGTCCTTTTATCAAATGAACCAACAAAAGGCGTAAACAAACTCGGTAGGTTTAAAGAGAAGTCATAGATCCCATGGAACTTAGATGGGCTATAACGAAAACGAGCTTGTCGAGGACAAAGGCCAGTGGGAATGGTCGTGCAAAGCGCTTTAGTAATTAGGTGTCAGGGGCGGTCTGCACCACTATCCCCTTAGATTCGTCCAGGACAAGCTCGTCTTGATTATGGTGGCCACACACTTTCGTACACGAACTCGAACATGAACATGGTACAAGTGTTCTCCTAAAAGCTCAAGACACACACTTCACACAAATCTGAAAAAAAAAACCCGATCCACTTGTACCATGTTCGTGTTCGACAGTATGTGGCCAGGGTTACAGGCTTTTGCTTTGCTTCTCCTTTTATTTGGGTAATCTAGATCTCTCATCCCACAACAATTATCGGTTTCGCCCACTGACAAGAGGAGCCACCTAATATTTTCGGCCAGCTGCATTTATTATGGTTTCACTAAAATGAGAACGACGAATTTATTTAAATTGAAATGCTTGAGGCAGCTAAACAGTTGTGCATTCGATAAAACATTCAAATAAATAAATTTAGTTTTTTGCTTGGTTTTAAGAGGATTCTCTAGAATCTAGATCAATTGATCACTCTGAGTGTGCAACTTTTGTAAAAAAAAGAAACCTGTCGTATTTCCAGGTTTCATATCAGCGATGCACATATGGCGCCAAACGAGGGGCTGGCGATATAAGCCTTCGCCGAAACTTGTTTCTGAGAAAATTTACAACTTATACCTGGGTCAGTTGGTCTTTAAATTGTACGAAAATCAGGGAGAATTGTCATATGGTTGTGTATGCAAAAAGAGTCTGCCTTTAGTGGATAGCTTAATCCCACCACGTTAAGGATACTCCTTGAAGGTGCTCCAAAATTAGTTATCTTCTTTCGTTCCGTTACACTATTATTGTCCTTAAGAAACCCGTTTTATGAAAACCAGTGGAATGTGATGTAACAGACGATTATAAGGAAATCCCAGGATGTCCTCGAGATCGGAGCCAAAGGCGGCTGAGTTGACCGTGAACTTCTAAACGTCATCTGAAAGGTCCACTAGGATGTAAGCAGCCAGTATGGTAGTAGTGAGCGGAGGTTTCGCCAATCATCGATCCGAACGATTGACATCCTTCTTGTGTTTTTTTTTTTTTTGTGAACCGCCGCTTTCTCTCTCTCTTCTGAACCTGGCCATTCATTTCGCTGGAAACAATTACCGGTTATAATGAACACGGTTAAAACGAACACTCGTATAGCGAAAAGAATGTTCGCACAATTTGGTCAAAATGATGCTGTTAACTGTCTTGACTCCTCCAGGAGCATGGGCGCGCCAACATCTCTAGCATTTCTATGCCTTGTTGACGTTTCGAGCATGCACCTCCTATCCGCGCCGTCTTTATACTGACAAGCTCGGAGAACTGTGAGAGTTCTATTAGTACTGACATGCAGTTTTTTTTATCGCGCCGAGATTTGAACTCCGAGCTCTAGATTAGTAACGTAGAGCGGTGACCGAACGACCAAAGCCACCGAGCGCGATGGTCAAAATGATGAGATGTAGGGAAATTTTTTGAGAAATATGTAATTGGGGGAATTCCCCAATTGAATGACTCTGCACTATTGGATGAGTAGGCTTAATTGGTTACCCAAACTTCATATGTCAGCTTCAGATATGTATGGTTAGGTTCAGAAGGGACAAATGCAAATTTTTCCTGAGCAAATGTTGGCTTACTATGGAGGAATGAATTGCACAATTTAAATTTAAAAAATCTATTGTGACCGTGCCAAGTTCACAAAGCTGAAGATGAGTGTCGGCCAGCCATAACGTTTCATTGTCAGCTCCAATCGTTTGCGAAGTAGGTTTGCTCGATGGATGATGAGCCCATGGTGGCATCGCAATGGCCCCTCTGGTAGTCTAAGTGGGCTTCATACGTCAAAGCAGCCCCTTCAACTTAGCCTATCCTCCCAATTTTATTGCGAAAGACCCTCCACTATATTTATTTACGAATAATACTATGTCTTTTGTGTGAACGTCTCGGATAAATGCAGGACCCCCAAGGACTTGTCCCAAGAACGTGCCGCATTCGCACAGAATATGCATAACAGTTTCAAAGACGACATTTAGTCTCGCTAGATAGGCCCATTGTATTTAGGTGATCGGCTCTACTGATGCGAGTAGTGCTTGGATATTCAAAGGGCCTTATTAGTTCCTTCGAATAACGCAGTTCTGCAAGATTATCCCAATATTTCTGCCTGCCCCCGGCCCATTCTCTAATAATACTTTTGGCTGAACTTAAACTCAGACAACGGTAGGGATTCGGTCGGTGAAAATAGGAGGAAGAAGCTTGCCTTACGAGTTCATTCATGATCTCGTTTCCTTCGATAGCAGGTGGCCTGGCCTCTAACACAGGAAAACACTCAGCAAGACATCGCAGAAATTCATGACACTCTTTCAGCAGCATAGAAAAGAGCTTCGCCGCTTTATGGTCTCCTGGCCATATGAGTAGATAGTAATGTATGCACCACTAATTTTTTTGTTATCCTGTCACAGACATAAATATCATGGATCTTGGCTTACTACTACTACTCAATTGCCTTAACCCCTTGTGGCGCATTGCGCGTCAACTGTTCCATGTGGCCCAGTTGAGATAGGAAAAATTGCTTGGGGAGACCAGAAAATTCGCAAAAGGCTAGAATTCTCAGCAGTAGGGCAGATAAATCGACGTTTTTTTTTCAATGTTTTTGTTGAACGCAGGATATAATGCTGACATGGTCATTGACACCAGTCTCCACAGGCAGTCCAGGATCAGCCACGATAACAAGTGGGGTAAAATCGGCAATTGCCGAACGAAATTTGGACTGGACAGTTGCAAGCTCAAAAGAAATCGTCTCGAGCAGTCGGTTCGCAGTAATCAATTTGGAGACTACGTCTGGGTGAAGATGTGGATCTGCATCTATTGCGGAACCAGTACAGGCCTGAGTTGACGTCGCATATAACATCAACATCACCGTTCCCGACAAGCCGGCCCACTTACTGTTGTAAGATTTACCTCAGAAACCTGTAGAGATGATAGAAGGTGTCTTGTTAACTTTATCAAGGCAGGTAGACGCAGAACAATCGGCCATAATCGTTTCAGGTGTTAATAGCAATGGAACGATACTATTATTCTAATCCATAGGTATAAAGACTATCTTGCAAGGCAATGGTCATGGGCTAAATTCCTGATGAATTAATAGTCGTAGCGATGCAAAAAAACTACCATAGATTCTCCCGTCTATTGCAGCCCCAGGTTCTGCACAGATTTATGCGAACAATGTGCATGCACGACAAACAGTTCTTCGGCTGATGTCCTCCTCCATTCAAGGATTGCACAATCGAAAATTATGGACAGATTAATTGACTCCTGTCCTTCCGAAATAACACATACGTTCCAGCCATTCTCAACTTTTCCATTACATCTCGAATCCACCCCATTGCACAATGTCCTTTTATTGCAACTCCGCTAGATTTACACACATAAGTTCTATTGAAAATTGATTGTCGCAGTTAATTAAAGTGCACCAGGACGACTCTATACTCGTTCCTGTCGATTATCATGCCTTGTTGGTATATCTAACAGGGCTCAGTGTGTAGCCATTGGATATACTATAATTTCTTGTCGTCATTTCCGTGGCTCGACAAATTTCAACTGCAAACTTTCGCAGCAAGAAAGGACATCGCAGGCTGTGCTTTATGAACTCCACTATGTCTCTTCGTAGGATTCGTGTTAATGTTCGCCTTTTGTAAACACAAATTGACCATATGGCTGCCCACTTATCGTTGGCACATTTCAAGGTCAATTAATTTTCGACATTTCGACATTTTTTCTGTTCTTGTGACTTACTACTACCAAATTGGAAATTTATCCGTTTCGTCCCTACTACGTTGCAACCAATCGGCGACCATTTTTGCCCAAGGGGTAATGCAAGAAGATTTTCTTTCAGCTGGCCATTCGATTTCATGTCTCACTCCTTTTTCTTCGACAGGGGGGTTCGAAAATCTCATAGATCACGGGTGAAAAGGGGGCGTTTGATTACTATCGAAATGTCATTATAGTGTCGAGACTCGGATATCATTAGATATTGTTGTCCACAGCAGTCGAGTCGAGTTTGGCCTTTTTTTCGGGTGGTCCTCGCTGTGAGGTGTAAAAGATATCCCCCTACTTGCCGGTACCATTGATTCGGAATAAATTGATTGAGATACTTTACCACTTTGTTTCTTGATAGAGAGTATGGTGACCCTTTCTGGAATAATTGCATGTACATGTGTATTATGGACTGACTGGGGAGGGCGAGAAAATGGGAAATGAAAGGATAATGTCATTATTGTTTGGTACAAAATGTATATCCTTCCGGATGACATGTTTTCTGATCACATTTGTTTTATTATGTTCCTGGTAATTGGACATATTATCGCCTTTGTTGTAGCGGGTATGGAATGTGAAGGATGCAGTTTTCTGCTTGTGCCTATCAGGTGAAATTTTTGACTCCACTGTTCCTTGAAAAGACAATACCTGAAGGGGTGAATCCTGAATTAAATATGCAATTGGTCGTGTGCATCACAAATTCAAGCACACGCCTCAGCAATCATCTGACATTTTATACAGCGCATTATCTTATCAGAGTGCATCACAACTTCAACCCCCAACACTCTTTTACAATGACCATTTGCTTCGATTCCTTTCAAACTGTAATTGCAGAAGGAAATTATTCCTACAACACAGTAAAACCTGTCAAAAATCATATTCGAAAAACGGATTATGTTGTAGAGGGTTAGAGGGTCGAAGCGAAGAGGGTCCCTCTTCACGTGCACCAGGAGATATATCGGAGATAGCAACCTGCCATCGAAGAACCCGGCTCTTCAAACGAATAACATGCATACGCACAGGGTATGTATGTTGTATAGTACATGTGACACTTTGAAAATGGACTTTTTGAAAAGAGTTGCTATAAAAGAGCAATCGACTGATCGGATTGTATTTCAACAGGGGTTGATTATCCTCACTAAAACACCCGACTGCCTTATCGAAGAGTGTTGATTGCGATAAAGTCTACATTATGTAAAAGGATCAAACTTAATTCAAAATACCCTTTTCGTTGTACCTTTACGGCGCAGCTCGCATTGTAAACTGGTAAAACACACTACACGGCCACTTCGTCATCATCATCATGGTCGTCGGGGTAAAACACCCTGGAAAATTATCTGAAATATAATTTCATCGAGATAACTAATCTTCAGTGTACATCGAACTGCTCGTAATAGTATCGCATGTTGTTACTGGCTATAGTAAATTTTCAAAAGATATAAATTATCAGATTTTTTTTTCTGAATACCATAGTGTAGGTTTTCCGAACAGTTAGGCTCAGAATCCGTTCGCGCTACGTATACGTTGGAAAAGGGGGCGAATGGGGTGTTATATTTTTGCTAATTTATGCATAATCAGACAACACGGTCCTACGCGCAGTCTGTAACTTTGGGTTTAACATAATTGTTATAATTAGATCGGGATATATCCCTGGGTTGTTGTTCATTTAGCCAAAGCCGGCGATACATGGCGGATGTGGCGAAATCCGGAACATTATGTGGTGAAATGTCCGAAAAGGATGTTATGGTCATAGTGTGGAGTGGTTCGAGCCCCCTGCACTGTCGTCGCTTTATTGGGCGACAATGTATCCTTTTCAACATAAAATTTTCGCAATATTAGATTTGTCGGATGATAAAAGTTCGCGTTTGGTTCTCATTATGATTATCGTTGGATGTCAGCTATTTAAGGGATGAAAATGCAGAGAGAAATGGCAGTCGTGGTCCATTGTCTGCAGAGAAAATTAGAGAACTAATAGAAGAGCTAGGTTAGGTTAAGTTAAATGGGCCACTGTGATACACACAGCGCACATAGACCACCGCTGGTTCCGTTGTGATACCACTATTGACTCTTCAACCCGAGTACTATTTATCCATTGAACCAGTCAGAGCTGTTAATAAAACATTGGAGCCGGCCGATACTAACATCCTTAGGGTCATCCAGATCGTTTATATAGAAGGACCTCAGATTATTCCTTCTTCTTACAGCCAGGGCATGACATTCGAATAGCAGATGATTGAAAAAGTCCTCCTCATCCCCACAGCTCCTGCAGAAGTTATTGTGTGGAAGCACCAGTCTCCCAGCAAGTTCGCCGATCCACATGTTTCTTCTATTCAAAGCCAGCAGTTCCGCAGAGCATTTAGCATCGTACATAATCCAAAGTTGTCTGGTAACATTACAAGTGCTACCATTACTCCAAACAGATAACCCTAGATGTTAATAATTGGTCTATAAGCTTATAGAACGAGCCATTTACACTGTGACCGGAGAGGGAATCGATTATGTATTGCCTCCGGTGCGACATAACTGAAAGCCCCCTCGGTGTCCAAGGAAGTGGCTTCATCTTTGAGGGATTCAAAACTCCCTGCGATTACGAATCTATTCTGTCAAGGAAAAAGATTTTGTGGGCGATCGCTAGTTTTGAGCCATTTAAATCTCCTAAATCAGATGAAATCATTCCTGGGGAAATCCTTACATCATTTATACCCGTGGATAGAGGCTATCTTAATTACATGACTTGTATAAGGCTACGTTTCCAGCAGGTGGATGGAAGTGGTCGTGTTAATACATAAAGCAGGCAAATGCTCGGCCAAATAACCTCAGACCAATCAGCCTCTCTTCAACTTTGCTCAAACTCCTAAAGGGACTGATTGACCTCTATCCTTGTAACACCATTCCGTCACGCCTTCAAGCCACCTTGCAACATGCCTACTGAAAGAGGAGGTCAGCTGATACAGCTCTACACTCTTTAGTCAACTGCATTGAGGAATCCCTCCTATGTTACAAGGAAAATTACTGTGTGTTCTTAGATATAACTGAGGGCGCTTTCAGTAATATAAAAACTATAGGGCAATAATAGAGGGACTACTGTACCTGCAAGCCGACGAATCGCTCGGTAAACTCATCGATTTGCTGCTTCAATCCACAACTATACGCACAACTTTGGGAGTATCGTCTGTGTGTAAAGGTGTTAACAAAGGTACCCCCAACGCGGGATACTGTAACCTCTTCTCTGAGACTTGGCAGTTAATAGGCTGCTTTTGAAGCTGGAATTTGGGTGCCGTGTGGCTGTCTATGTAGATGAATCCGCCATTGTTAATTCTGGTATGTTTCCGGGAGTCCTAAGTGAGGTACTGCATAATGCTTCATTGTTTTAACCGAATGGGCAGGTCATTGCGGCGTCGGAGTAAGCGTCGACAAAACGGAACTTGCGCTCTCCACCAGAAAGCGCAAAATTAACCCAGTTGAATCTCGCTTTTTAGATGGTTGGAGACTGATCTTCGCTGATAAAGCTAAATTTTTCGGACTCATCTTCCATCGGAAGCTGACATGGAAACTGAATATTCTAGAACGGGCGAAAAGGGCTTCTATTGCACTCTACTCGTGTAGAAATGCCATAGGTAGGAACTGAGGCCTCCAGCCGAAAGTGGTACACTGGTTATACACAGCAGTTTTAGGTCCTATTCTATACGGCTTATGCGTATAGTGGCGTGCTATGATTGCCACTACAGGGGCTTTAAGAACTCCTTCGTCGGCTGATTTGGACATGCTGCTCAACTATTTTCCGGTGGATATCTTTGGCTAACACGGTCCTTCGACTTCGCGAAGCTGGACAGTGGCGCGCACTGAGGTGGTGGCTCCTCAACGAGTCAAGCAGCGGCCTATACTTGCTGTAGCTCAGTTCGGGACACATGGGCGGGGTTTTCGCCGCTCGTTACCCCTGTCCCTTATGTATTAACAAAAATACATAGGCCTGGGGAAGACAACACAAAACAAGGGAGGTAAAAATGGGGAATAAAAAAAATTAGGTGACAAGGATGGAATGGTTGGCGGATGACTCGCTTGCCCTCGCACTCGCATTGGGATCCAGGCGTAATGGAACCCTCGGCCGCTGGTTTCATACAACCGACAGATCCTTACTCATCAGGTGCTGCCATAGATCTGCCGGTGGAAGCAGCATTACCAAACTAGAATATGGTTCATCACAAATTCTATTTTATTCTATCATCTACGCGGTTGGCTCTAAGACCGACGAAGGAGTGGATGCGGGCATTTACTCGGAGGGTGTAAGGATTAACCTATCGCTCCGTCTTTCTGACTGTGGAGTGACCTGTAACTCAGTGCGTAGAGGCATCAGTTTCATGTTTCACTACCGGCGTTTCGGGTTCGAATCCCGTCCACGATGGCGTTCGTGGCCATTGATTTTTGTGTTGTCTTCCCCCTGCGGCGCCGGGCGTAATAATAAACCACAGCTTCTCCCGACTTGACGCAGGTAGATAGTTAAATGGGGGAGCAGGAAGTGCATGCTGGCAACTGCATTTTCCGAAACTGGTTTATGCCAACGAAACGGCAACTGAACCACATGGAACAGTTGATACACGATGCCCCACAAGGGGTTAGGGCAATTGAGTATCTTTCTGACTACTTCTACTACTTCTACGACAGCGTCTTTCAGGCGGAGATTCCGGCAATCTCGGAAACTCTGTCCTGGCTTGGGAAACATGTCGTAACTTTTTGGAACATCGCTACTTGTTAAGATATGTAGTCAAGCTGCGATTCGGTCGCTTAAATCTGTCATTGCTACATCAAAAACTATTGAGAATTGTCGCTGGGTCCTCAAAGAAATGAGTAGTTTCTTTCATATTACTGTTTGTTGGATTCCAGGCCACAGTAATTTTACGGGTAATTGCAAGGCTGATGAACTGGCCCGTCAAGGGGTAATTTACGCCGCTGAATCTCAATCAAATCAAACAGCACAGAACAGTGTGTAAAATGGCAATCAAGTCCGCCGCAGTCGTCATGGCCAATGCAAAATGACTCAGTGGTAGTATTTGCCAAATAACGAGGATTATATGGCCCAAACTATATCATAATTGTTGTTCCACACTGCTTTCATTGAATAGGAAGAACATTGGTAGCGTGGTGGGGGTTATTACAGGACACTGTTCTATCGGCGAGCTTGCGAGGAGGCTTCGTTTTCCTTATAACGATTACTGAAGAAGTTGTCAGGGTAAGGACGAAAACAATCTCTTTTTTCCAAGATTCAGAAGGTCTTGTGGATGTTGATGCGATTCAAATAGTACCTCTGGAATAGGGTAAGATACAATGTCTTGGTGGTATCACAACGAAACCATGAGTGGTCAATGTGTGCCTGTGTACCTACCCATCGACCTATGTGTCCACGTCTAAGTTTATGTGTGCTGTGGGAAACTGGGCAGCCCCTTGAACCTACAAGAGAACTAGCGACTTCAGTGAATTCATTTATTTATGCATTTATTTTATATTCTTTAGTGGATGTCAAAGGAAGTAAGAAACCGTAGTAGATCCTGACGCCAGGTATGCTCAATTTATTGGTTTCCGCCTGCTCTGGAGCTGAAATTATTGCTCGAAATTCCCACACCAAACTTGCACTATGCAAAAAACAGGGACAGTGCACAATTTCGCCAGGAAAATTTCAAAAATTTCCCTAGGCGCAAATTCAATTTATTACAAATCACATTTTTAACCTAATAACAATCATATTTCCATCGAAACAAATGATAAAATTACAAAATCAACATTTTCTTTATTTACCCCCAAAAAAAAGTAAAATTTCCCGCTTGTCCATCATTTTTCATGAACTCGACAAAAATTTCCACCAAATAAAAGAGTTTTTCATTCAGAAAATCAACTCTCATTATTTAATATCCTCACACAAAGACCATAGCCGTTGGGTTTTTTTCCCACACCCTGGCCGGCAAGCAAGGACTCAATATCGGTATCAGATATGGTTAAGCCTGCTATTTAACATACATATCTACAGATATTTGTCTACTTGCCTATCGTTATGAGCCACTCACCCCTGCAACAACAACAGCATAAACAGACAACAAAAATCCAACATTAAAAAACCCGTCGAACAGCAACAACAAGAGTATCAAAGGACATGAATGGCGTCGATAATCGTATGTCATTCCATCGACAATATTGTCGATAATAAATTCAACACGTCTGTATCGAGTGAAGTGAATTAATTTCGCTTGCTTAATTATCCGCGCGCCATGTCGTAGGCAATTATTTAAAAATATTTTTTTTAAACACAAAAACTGCCGTAGAGAGTGTGTGTATATGTGTTTTGTGAATCACGAGCTGGTTGAGCTGAGACGGAAACGAGGAAGTGGCGGAACAGTATTGTCAAATACGGACATGACAAAAACATGACGGGGGTAGGTAGCATGATCTTTGATAATGTACGTCGTGTTTTACAGGTGTAGGTCGAATAAATGAGATGGATAATTTGTGAATTTCGGACGATTAAAGATGACAATAATGACCCCCTCATATTTTTATTGGAAATTATATACCCCACATTGGGCGCCAAACAGTTGTAGTGTCGAAAATGGTCGAACATCGTCTGAAAGATTTAAATTTATACCCCTTCCAGAAATCCTTATTTAACGCAAAACTTGCTGTTCAGAAACCTAAAAGCCAATTCTCAGCACCGCTCTTCATCACCTGGTGAGTCAGATTGAATCGTCAATAGAGCGGAAAGAAATGTTTAATGTGTCTATCTCGATATTGAAGGTGCCTTTGATAGTACTGCGTTTCCCGCCATCGACAGCACATTATGGGTTAAGTGAGCGGACGTCACCACTGCGAAATGAGTGTGGGACAAATGCTACCATAGAGATGGGTCATTACTACGATTAGCGACTGCTCCTTAGAGCTAGTGTTATGAGCTGGTGACATAACGAAGAAGACAACCGATATTGGCATTCTCCAGATCGTCCAGTTCTCAGAAAAACTGAAAGCTGAAAGTTAATCTCATCATTAAAGGCATATTTTCCAATAAGGCAGTTACCAGTAATCGCAACCATGACCGATCTGATATTTTGCCTTTTCAACGATATAAGATGGGATGAGCGTATAGAGTTTATGCTAAGTCACATCAATCTAATTGCATGACATGTAATGCCACTCATCCACACAGCATTCTCGATGATAATAGCCTCAAACAATAAGCAGGTAAAGTCCACATAAATTAATTAATTAAATAGTCATGAAACTACTTTTACGTTGCTGCATAGCTTCGCTCATAGTCCCCTGCCTAGCAAGGTCATCAGCGTGGCAGTTAGGTAAGGTTAGGTTAGATGGTGACCAGTGGGTCCGTTGTGATACCCCCTAGCTTCCTATGGAAGCCTCCTGGACCTATTTCATTCGTAAAACCAGCCAGAGCTGGCAATGAAACGATAGAGCCGACCGACACTAACCTTCTTTAGGTCGTCCAGATCGACAAAAAAGTAGTACCCAAGGATGTCCCTTCTATTGTAGGTTCCGCCAAAGCAGGGCAAGTACACAAAAGGTGATGGCAGCTTTCTTCCTCCTTCTCGTCCCCGCAGCGTTACAGTTGCCTTCAAAACTACTATGGCCGGAATCCAGCACAGGGACATGTGAAAATATTGTATTTCCCCGCCTCAATGAAGGACCAACGGTATTTAGTTTCTATCTTGGATGCTTACGAGGCGAATTCCAGGGATCTTCTTGCAGCTTATCCGTATTGTGATATCTTTAGAGGCTGCAACGTGCCGCTTCTGCCAGGTGAGAGCCTCCGAAATCGCTTTAATCTCCACCTGGAAGACACTACAGTGATCTGGGAGACGCCCGCTTCCAGCCCGCTTTCAATTTCGAACCATTCGTATAGATGCCAATAAAACCCGTCAATGAAAACTCGCTCCTCATCTTCTGATTTCAAGTGGGGATCGTTCTAACAAAGTTCTTCACCAACGTAAATCTAGGGGAAGTGTAATCAGTGGCAGGGATGCTCCGGTAGTTAAAAACCACCGAGTGGCAAGTACTCGATGAGAACCAGTACCATGTTTCACGAAAGCGAATGGCAGTTCTTGGAGCAAACTGCTCACCAAGAATGTCCAAAAAAGGGAAAGGACGGATCACATCTGAGGTAGAGCCAAATACCAACTTAGTTTCACGACGAGAAGGGTCGGGGTTATTTTTCTTCACCTCTTTTTATTCTTTGGTGACATTCTTGTTAGCAAGTAATTCGGCTGATGTTTTTCTAGAGAAGAAATTTCACCTTATACCGGTTTGATGCACGAAACTTTGCGTTGTACATATTTAAAGCAGGCCGATTTTCTCTTCAGAATTAGTGGAATCTTTTTTTGTACCCCGGCCTACACTGCCAAATACAAATTCTCCGCCTACGGTTTCCATAAGTATTCTCCAACATTGTTGCCCTATCGGTTTTTTAATGTACTGATTTCATTCGATTGCTTCTTGATGGTTTCACGCCCAAATTAGTGGCTACTTCTGATTCCTAATTTGGTAAATCTTTAATTTCTAATTTGATATATATCCAGTTGAGTTCCGTAGGAAGAACAGTGTTTATTGTCTAACGTTTCTCTGAGACTCAATCTTTGACCATACCAGACGACAAAATCTCGAGACTTTCCCACATCTACCACATTAGATTTTCCACACATTTGAAAGATTCTGAAATCTAGATTTGAAATAGAATTTTAAACAAAATCTTACTACTACTCAATTGTCCTACCCCCTTGTGGAGCTTAGCGCGCCAACTGTTCCATGCGGCTCAATTGACGTTTCGTTGGCATCGCCACAAATCTTGCTGATTTTATTTTCAGTTTCGCTGAATAACGTTGAGGAATGCTATTTTGTATTCAGCACAGCGTATTGTGTCAAACTACCCCAATATCAGATGACAAACCAACTATTTCCAAGTTCCTTCCCATCAAAAATTTTCATGGTGTTTATGGGTTTCGGGATTTTCTAATCTTTCTAGACTTAGGGCATTCGATAGCCTCAAATTCAGCGGTTTCAATGTTCACCTCAGCAGCGTCCTTCAACTACTACTGCCTTTCTAAGAATCCCTTCAATGCAAGTATGTCTGATTGTTGAACAAACATTAGTCTGAGTGTCGATCAATTCTAGTCCCACGAAAACTGTCGGGCGAAACGACTAATATGATACTAGATACTGACGCGAAACGCCGTCTTCTTGGATACACAGTTCCGTGTCAACTGACGAGATGTGTTTTTTTAGATTGGCTGCCTATTGGACATTTTCCCTTCTGGTAAAATGAATACTCTCGTAATAAATTGCGCACTTACATACACATGTGGTCGTAAAATCCCCCAAAAAGCTAGGAAAATCTATTTAAAAATTCTAAAAATCCCATAAAACCATAAATTAGGTTTTATCTATTTTACAGATTCCTTAATTTAAGGATTGACATTTCATCTAAATTTTTCCCATTTTTCGCAAACCATCAGTCGAGTCAATTAGCCATCCGAGATTTTCACATTTGAACTCTAAATTTTTTAAACCTAAAATTGGCATATCCTGGACAAATCAACTGCTCCATCACCGGCATGAAAACAGGACAGACATCCCTTTTGAAATCATTCACCGGGCGGATAACTTCACTCCATATTAGCGGCGGTACAATCAATAATCAAAAAAGGACTCCAATCCGATCAGATGCTGGTCTTTATCTAATGCTTATAACAATGCTCTAATACCTTAACATAAATAAGAACACAACAAATCCATTATACAAAAGGATAAGCGACCAGCCCAGTTAGCTAGTCCATAAAGCTTGCAAAAACATCCCCCTTGGCACAAATGACTTTATTCTTCTCGGCCCGGTACTACGTATACGTAACTACATATTGGCAATGTATCTTCACCACTTCTCTCCAGGATAACCGCATCTTTTTCCGTCCGGACGAAAATTTTTTGTCAGGACAACGCATTGATTGTCTCTCGATGTAGTGGATGGTATTTTGAGAGAAGTAGTCCTGCGTGTAACTGGAGAAGGGTCCTGAAATCGTAAACGAACAAGTATCTAAAAACATTTTAAGCAATCTATATCTATTGGCCTTCTGCTCACTCACTGACAACGGACCAGATACGACTATATCCATAATCGAAAATATGGAAAAAGCAAAATAAACGAAAGGGATGCGCCACTATGTCTATGCAGCACGAAGGGAGGGAAATATCTCACCCCTCTCAGGATAAAAATTAATTTGCGATTATCTGTTTGAACAAGATCCTTGCATATGTGCACCGAGTATCTGGTTGCTCACCGGGTTGATGCAACCAACTTCGAGGTTGCTACTGCCACCGAAAAGGGGGCATGATATCTCGGCACCAGGACGAATGGGTGGTTTTCCAAAAATTATTATCCGAGGCTTTAGGTTTTGGGTTTGTGTGTATGTACTTTTGACTGGCCAAATTACCAACCTGTCCTTATTATGCAGACGTACCCTTCGCGTGTGTTGAACAACGAACCGATGGTGATAAATAGAGAAGAATAGGATGGGCTCCTGTAATTACGGATGAGTATAGAATTACAGGACTCTTTTTTGTGTGGAAATTGAGTGCACCACTTGTGACCATGCGTCTCGATTGTAGTTCGGCTCGGGTCCCATATGTTGTGATTTTTGGAGATTTATGGATTTGTCTTGTTTTAAAGGTCATTGTTATTGAAGTTATGCTGGTTAACCATATGATAATGCTTTTCTAATAGTTTATGTAGTTTGCAAGGATTACGCATTGTAACAACATGTGTTGTGAGTCGTATGGGATAATCATTACAGCTGGGTTTCTCTACGTTACCCTTCGCGATAGTTAGTAGACTTCATTAGATACTTTGCTCTAGCTAAACTTGAGTTGACCAGACAAGGTTAGGTTAGGTGCAGGGGCTACCATGAAAAGTCACAGCACACTTCGACCGCAATTGGAACCGTTGAGGTACTTCCGGAAACTCTCTATACCTTACCCTTAAAACCAGCCAGTGCTAGCAATAAAACGATTGAGCTTGGTCGCGCTAGCGTTGTTGAGGTTTTCCAAGTCGTAAAAGAACAAAGAACCAAGAAATCTCCTCCTCCTGCCAGCCAAAGCTCTGCAGTGGCACAGAAGGTGAATAACACTCTCCTCCTCGTTCACGTCGTCACAGCTTCTGCAGTAATCATAGTGACGAAGGCCCCGCCTACAAGGCTAGCTCCTCAATAGGGCAGTGCCCTGTGATGCCCCACCATGCCGATGTGTAATCTGCTTAATATAACAGCAGGCCGACTCGGATCAAGTCTAGGCCAAATGGCCCTTGTCGTTAGAACTCACAGGCAGTTTTTGATCACGCCGAAATTTGAACTCCGAGCTCTAGGCTAACCTAACGATGACGGCCACCGAGCGCGACAAGGATTCCTGTACTAATACAATATCTTCTTCACTACGCGCCAAGCGAAAGAGAATAGCAACAAAGACTGGCTTCGAATTATGACGGTTTATCTGAACAATCCTCAACATTAAATGGCTACCTTTTCGACAACAGTGACGTCCGCATCTCCTTCCATGTCGGATTCAAAGGAGTCGGGCGCAAACGATGGATACGACGTATCGTCAAGCCAAATCAGATGCGAGACGAAACAAACATCCGTTCCGAAATCTTTCACCAATCAATCAGTACATTCGTAAAGCTTGAGAACAAATTGCTGCCCAATCCTGATCCCAATTTGCTCAATAGTCAAAACTTTAGACTGGGAAATAATTGGCGACCGAAACCCGTCAAGCGGACGAAAAGTGTCGACATACACCGACGACTGTTTAATCGCCAAAAACCTAAAACTCCAATTTATCATTTCATGTCCGTTCACTTGTTGTTCCAAATGGCCGTTACGACTAAGAGCTGGAGCGAGTCGACTTCATTCATCCGATGATAACATTTTACCGGGCAAGATAAAGTGCTTGTTCAGGGCTTACACATGACCAGTCCCCGTTCCCGCGAAAACAAGTGCCCTTCTGCACAATCCGTACAGACCGGCAACTATTCTGACTTTTTATTTTCCTTGTTGTGCTGTCGCAAGCCAAAAGATTTCGGTTATTTTTTGCCCCCACTTCGGAGCCGAATTCACCTCCGCAACTGCCGTCATTTATTTCGGTAATTGTTAAACGATGCAACAGGAGATTCCCTAGCGTCCACGGAGCACAACACCAAAAAAAAGCATCCGAATTGCAAGAGACAAATCCTTTTTCGTCGTTTCGTACGAAACTAGAGTCATCCGTTTAACCCATTCTGTTCAGTATTTAGTCTGCTGGTGCAGCATACACTTCCCGACATCGGTGAACACAGCCACAACGCTACAACGTCGAGATTCATCGTTAAATGCCACGCCACTTAGGAATCAAGTCACCGAATGTAGTTTTACTTCTGAAAGATCCTATCCCCATGCATAGAGAGTGTGTCCTTGCTGATGTATAGTGTAGGAAGCAAGCATTTAACTGATGCTTTCAGATTAAAGGTAACATTGAGGGCGAATAAAAAAGGTCTTCTGTCGACCATTCGCCATGTTTGTGCAGCGAAATCGCGCTAAGTTCGTCAGAAATCCTGGATAGTATCTCTGGCGTTTTTTGCACCCTTAACCGGAGTTCCAGCTTAGCGTATGTGTTACTTTACAACAGCGAGTCATCTAACCAGCCCGGTATGAAGGCGGAGGTTGAGTTGCTTAAAGTGTTGTACGAGTACTATATGACCAAATTCATTCACCCTCTCTCGTCTCGTTGTCAATGCTTTGTCTGTACTGTCCAGTATGCAGCGGAAGTCAAGGTTTTTTTTTCTAGGACGGCTCGACTAGTGAAAACAACACCGCGGAAAAAGATACATAGATAGTCCAGAACATGGACAGAGAAAAAAATCAACTGTTGTATAAATAACCCGCGAGGATTATCTCATCCGGAAAAGCGGACTTTTGATTTATTTACTCATTCATTTGCCCAAGTGAGAGAGGAGGAAGGGAGAGAAAGAGCGACGATAAAAGTACAGATATGCGACTATGTTGAGGTACGTACCCGTACATCCTTGAATGTCGCTTTCATAATTCAGGTGAGTGAATGATTCGACGACGACGAGAACAAAAACTAAACACAGATTGGCCTGATGATATAACCGGAACAATGGTAGCCTTAAATGAGTATTTTTAAAGGATGCTTATCTGTGTGTGATATTTTTCTTCGACAGGATTAAGATCTGAGGAAGGTCAGTAATTAGGAATTGTCAGACTTTTTGTTTTAATAAGAATCTGGTTCAGTTTATATGTGTAAAATGCTAAGAAGAACACAAGGCCTGATATCTGGGTTTTTACCAAAAGAATGCAATTTGAATTCAGAAGACGAGGTTCTTGAGAAAGCAAGTGCTTTTTACAGCTCATCCTTCCTCTTTTTTTGTCGGTCTAGTAGTCCTCGTTTATATCGGAAGTATTAGTCGGTCGGGCAGGAATCATATCACTGGGTGAATAGCTTTCAGAGACAGTTGCACACACACCTCTCTAGGAAAACTCCCCGCAGACTTGGTGTTTACGACCGAATACACCAACTTAGGCTTCCATCCGGTGAACCGTTTAATGGTGGCTACTGGGAGAGTGAAATGTTTCACATATCTCTGCCACTGGTTATTGAAGTGAAACGCTGTTTGAAGTCCTTTGGCGTTAAAGGCTTCTTAAAACTAAACTATTGATCATATTCAAATTATGGCCGGACAGTCGAATTTTACATACTGTCTGCATATCCACAAAGCTTTTGTAGCCTTAGGCTTACGTAGGTAATCGGCTTAGATAGAGCTTATCGTGACTGATTCACCACACGTGAACCTCAAATCGGTCCGTTGTGTTATCACTGGAAAATTATTATCCCAACCCTTCAATGCAGCGAACCAATCGGAACGTTTAAAAAAATTATGGACCTAACTGATGATTTCTCAAACCATAAAAGAAGTAGGCACCTAGATATAACCATCTACTCCTTTCCAGCGCTGGAATGGTTGTTATTAATTTTTCGAATTAAGTGTGATTTTTCAGAGTTTTCGAATTGGAAAAATTTGCATGAGTCGTTCGCCTGCCACTAATCCCAATCCCTCAACCAGCACTCGTTACAGGACAGATTCTTTTCGAAGCCTGCCGAATGAAAGAGATCTGAGGCTATTAGCCACAAAATCTGAGAAATTGCAGTGTCTCGTAAAATAGGCTAAGTGGGTGACCTAATCGTAGTATTTAGCCGGAAGCAAAAAAGAAAAATATTCACAGGGGCTGTAGGACCTCCGTTTTATATACACCCACAGTTTCCCCTTGTAGGTCAGCCAGTAGGTTGTGACCAATTTTTTAAGCGTTGCGAAAGCATTACTTTGAGTAAAGTTCCGTCGAAGCACTGACTCGCCAGGTCGGAAGTCAACCGCTGCAGGTTATCCTATACCTGTTCTCTGAGGACCGAAAGTTTGTCATAGTGGGTGTTTAATGGGATGCAGTTGCCTCCGAGGAGATGAAGTTTTCGGAGAAGACCATACATGCTGCCATGAGTCACCATATGCTAACCTAACAATACAGAGTACGACGAGATCTTTATGGACGCATGGTAAGATGATCGAATCGCGCAACTAATTTGGGATAAACGCGCTTCCCAATCCTTCTACATCGGATGGACATAAACCCTGATGGTATCAACAATAGCATTAGCTTCCAGCAAATATACGGCCGTGTATAAGAGTTGTACTCCGTGGCGTTCCAGCATGGAGTTGAAGATATGTGCTCTAAATTATTGCCCATTGTCAGTGACAATAGACTCCGGTATTCCAAATATGTGGAAAACTCTATTCTCGAGCCAACTGCTCAGAATCTCTGTCGATGATTTCCTGTTCGACTTAACAAAGATGAACTTTAGAAGATGGCTGCAATTTTTACATGGAGAGAGATGGAGACCACGGTCCCAATAGATCCATGTACTGAAGTGGAAAGACGCGGTAGGGAGCGAAATGTTTGAGGATCGTAGCTCGATGGCACTAGTTAGGAGCTTCGACTTTTTACATATTATACAGTCGCTAACCTGTTTAGCCATTTTCGACTCTTTTTTATGGTCATATCCCGTTTACTTTCGGCAGTCGGGCAATCAGAAATTTTATTTTTTTTTTTGTTACAACGAAGAGGCAGCAACTGACTCCTTCGGACCCCTCCACACTACCGTCAGCTAAGCCAGCTGTTCAGCTCTCGTACACCTCGTCACGGACTAAGGAGGTTTCGACATTATGCGCTCGGGACGATCTGCACGACGAATCCTGAGCATCTGTCCTCACATTTAATTCGACAATTCGTGTCAAAAAGCGCCCGAAGTAGTGACGACGAAGTGTACCAATTTCGCGACCTGGCAACGAATCGGCGGAACTAAGCGCAAGCTTTGCCATCATACAACAATGTGCAAAGAGAAAAACGCTTTCGAAATTGCCTCCAAGAGGGCGGTTGATGAACCACTCGTCATTACGAATAAATTCGTCGATCGCAGTCCCCTTGCAAACTAACCCCAAATTGCTCATTGTCCTTAGAACATAATTTTGGGTCGTGTCTGTTAATGTCATCTGTCAAGAATATCTAGGACATTCATTTCGCGCACTCTAATTGTATAAATTTCTACAGGGATTCCTCCGCGGCGCGGATAAGAGGTACATGCTAGCAACTTCACGCTCGAAAAGTAGATATGCTACCGGAACGTCAACAAGGTATAGAAATGCTAGAGATATTTGACGCACCTATTCCCCTGGTGCGGTCAAAGCAATTAACAACATAACAAAAAACCCTGATCTTTAGATGCAAGAATTGTGGAGTAGCGACCCATACCGGCTACCGAGCGCATCAATGGTTAGAGAAACTTGACTCCAGAATGCAGATGTATTAATAGGGTCAAATCAAAGACTATATTTCACCCTTTAAAATTCACTGTTTGTCTCCAGCTCTGGTCACAGAACAACCAATATTCCCGATATGAGACCAATTCTTTTAACCCATTACCTTCCCACGGAACGAACAAAATAATACTCTTGATCAAAATGCAACCACATGCGAGTGTCAATGTTGTCTCGTCAAATATTTGTCCTAGTTATATACATGCAGCGATACCAATCTGATCCAAAATAATGCGAGTATATTGACAATAAAGCTGACATGTGTGAACAGAATACAAGCAAAGCATATTGCAGCCCTCCTTAACATACGAGTGTTACCGAAATTTTTAGATTCCTGATAGTGGTGGAATACCACTACATACCTCTCCTCATAAATCGAACCGAAGGAGCGCCTTCCTTTCCCGTAATGAGACCATGCCGCTAATTTATTTGAGCCATGTAAATGCCGCGGAAGAACTGACCAGGTTAATTGGTCGAATGTATGATATCCTTATTTGACCTTGTCATTTTCATGTATGGGGCGAAACAAAACAAATTTTTTATGATAGCATCTGCAAATAGCAGTCAATGACTGCAACTCAGACTGACGGACAATTACGTGAGTTTGGTCAACGCTCGCTATGTCTATCGAAATTTTGTTGTATTCACTATGTCTGTACTATCTTCATTATCCTCTTTCTTCTCTTTTTGCAGGCCATTGTATACGAGGGACAAGATAAGAATCCCGAAATGTGTAGAGTCCTATTGACACACGAAATTATGTGCAGGTATGTACAATATTACAAATAAATAATTTGAAATAATTTGTTTTGGGTTGTTTTTGTTTTTGTCCTAAAATGATTTTACAATATATGCATTAAACTTTTGATCAATATCGGAATCATGAGAAACAGAACATAGTCATGCATTCCTTCGTCCCTCCTAGCCAGTCACCTCAGTTGATCGTCCAAATCCGAACAGCATTTAGTGTCAATGGATTTTTTCCCAGATTTTAAAGCTATTTATTTTATAATGCATTATGCCCGGTTCACATTATTCCAGTCCAGTAATCCAGTCCAGCTATCCAGTCCAGTGCTGGACTGGATCATATCGTCTACATGATTCCAGTCCAGTAGTCCGGCGAGTGTGTTGTTGATTCGGTAACTATAGTAACAATAATTTCTGGGCGAGCTGGAATCAAAAAGTAGACCGACAATCCAGTCATTGGACTGGATTGCTGGATTGGATTGCTGTCCAGTGCCGGTTCACATTATTCCAGTAGCAGTCCAGCGCTGGAGTGGATTACTGGACTGGATTGGTTACTGGAATAATGTGTACCGGGCATTAGTTAGATATGTACTCGTACGTCATAAAAACTTGACAGGATTTTCGAGTCAAACTCGAACCAAGTCACCGAGATCTAATTAAATAGTGTGTAATGAACTATAACTATGTATATTTTTGAGTAGCAATAATATGCGAGCACGAGGGCGTCTGCGCCGTCCGCTAACCATTTCATCCTTATCGCCTCTTATTTTTATTATTCCGCATATTTGCCTCCCATGTGTGTGTCATCTTTCCAAGGCGTATGAATTTTTGTCAGTACGTAAGGAACAGGGGCGACGAGCGGCGAAAACCCCGCCCACGTCCCCCGAACTGAGCTGCAGCAAGCATAGGCCACTGCTTAGCATAGACATATTATTTTGCTATTAACATCTACAAAAGAAGTCAATAAGCTCGTGGAATAAAAAAGTTGGCAGCGGCTAGGTCAGCTTTTATTTTTTCCATTTTTAATATAACTTTTCAGCAGTAAACACCATATTTTATAAAAATTGTGTGTGTATTCACTGAGTTACCATAGATAGATAGATAAAGGAGGTGAGCCTTGGGTCGTATTGGAACCACAAGTTCTGCGACCATGAGGTATATTATGCTATTGACCTTTCTATCGAGAAGCTAGGCTAAATCAAAAGATCCAGCCGACTTTTCTCGATAAATTGACTGATCTGATCAAGGTTTTAGAAGAAGAAATATCCTCGGCCAAGGGAAATGTTACGTCAAGGTATCACAAAAGCGGCGGCTAGCGTCTGATATAATACGCATGGTATTAAGGTGTGTGTTGTGTTGAAATTCCACAAATTATTCTAACCCTATTCTTGCTCAATTGCAGCAATTTCAAAATACGAACGAACTCATGGGTGGCCCGAAATAAACAGCTTCAGGCCTGACAGGGCCTCCCATTGGGATGAAGCACGTGTGCTTTCCCAGTCTCTTATGTGGTTTCTGCAGTAGGAGAGTGGTATCTCGAAAAACGATTCTGGGCCGGAAATGGGGGACGGTGGAGGCTCGGTTTGCTAGCCTCTCAGCTAACTCATTACCCTCGATGCACGAATGGCCAGAGACCCAGTAAAGTGTGAGTTTGTTCGTTGAACCCACATTACGGATGACTTCTTAACAAGCCAGTACCAGCGTAGAATTGATAGTGAAATTAGTTTGCGCTTTGATAGGTGCCTAATTGTCAGTGAATATTGTTATGTCCTAGTTTAAATAGACGGCGGTTTGGCACAATCTAGCACCAACTTCGATGGCGTATATTTCCGTTTGGAACACGGACGTTGGTCTATCCATTGGAATGAAGGTTCTGTGCTCAGGACCGACAATGCATGCGCCGGAACTCTCTTCCGTTTTGAAGCCGTCTGTTATCCATTTGATTGTGCTGCGTCGGAGACAGTTCTAGCCATCCGCTCTTACTCTGTTTCAAATGACTGATTTAAAGGAATGGTTGAAACGAAAATTTTTTAAAAGATAATCAATTGGCATGCAAAGTACCTTGTCACTTTTCAAGCAGCTTAGTTGGTTTGAGGTCAACTTTATCCCTATATCGCAGGCCTTGAGTCTGACGTTTGCCATTCTGGCTTCCACTTCAATGTACCTACATATCCGACGGGAGGTCGAGTAGAACTTCCAAAGCAGCTGACAAGTTTGCATGGTCCCAATGATGGCATTGCAAGTAAGCCTATGAATTTTATTCAGAGGCGCTTTGCCGGCTGAGGTATCGGCCCTTTTCCACCAGAAACCGCACCGTATTCTACTATAGGTCTGACGATCGCTTTGTAGATCCACAAAACTACACGGGGCTTAGTCCGCCTTGTCCTGCCGGCATAATGTCTGCAGATCCACAGAGTTTTAATTGCCTTATCGGAAGTCACTTTAAGGTGTTCTGTCCATGATAACTTAGTGTCAAGAATAAAACCCAAACATTTAAAGTTTGACATTAGTTTTATAGGAGAGCTATGTATGAGCGGACACCTGAGTGTCCTGAGTTTCCTTTTTCTAGTGAATGGCACTATGGCAGCTTTCGAGGGATTTACGCGTAAGCCGCTGCTGTCGCACTATTCTTGAACTACCCGTAGCGCATCTTGAATGATATCGAGCAGAACTTCCTCTAATTTGCTCTTGACCATGATAACCAAGTCGTCCGCGTAAATTTGTGTAGAAATCTTCATTGGGGATAGATACTGTCGACTACAATGCACCATATGAGGAAAGATAATACTCCGCCCTGCGGGCATCCTCGCATGACCTTCGCTGAGAGGGTACAGTTTCCTACCGTAGTGACAACCTTTCTACAGGACAGCATACATTTCACCCAGACTGTCGTGGTGAGATCGGCTACTTTCGCTCGAGGGGCACTGTCGATGGATAAGATCGCATTATCAAATGCCCCTTCGATATCAAGAAACGCACTCAATGCTGTTTCGTTGGCTGACATACCGTAGAATGAACACGTCAATCCAAGAGACAATTTTAAGAGTGGGAAAATCGTTATTCACGGTTTCATTCATCTACCAGGCAAAAGATTGGACTCTGTTTTGGAAAGCTAACTTCAAGTAAATCAGAAATTATTCCACCTGTAAACCATGCTTTTTCGAGCGCAAGAGTCTCCTTGTTTGGTAAAGACCTCAATGACAGCGCCAAAAACTTTATGCTTGATGTTTTTTTTTCGATTGATTTGATAACTCGACGATAACTTAGCAAACCATTGTCCGATTTTTGCAAAATTTGGTGTTCGTACTACTAATGAGGTACTCTAAAAAAATTAAAATGAAAAAGTTATGTCGTCTCTACCATATCTTCTATTCTGCGAGCTTATTGACTTTCCGTCGAAATATGGATTATCTTTGAATCGAGAACTAGATTGCGACTTTTGTGTCAGTGTCAGTAACAAATAGATGGAGTGACAATTGATCAGTGTGCTAGCGGGGCTGAAGCTAGCCTGACAACAGACGGAGAGTATAGATCTTTTAAACAATTGATAAAACTTAACCCAAAATCATCTCAAATTCTTCACTATTCCTTTGGAAAAAAAAACTAGCATTCACCATGTCAATTCGCCCATTCAGACACTTTCCCGGCCATCAACACATCAGCTTTAAGAATATTGTGTAAGTAGTACATATCTATTTCCCCAAATTTACCCTACACGATTATACTCTCTTTCGGCATCCCTTCAAGCATGTAAGTTTACATTTCTTTGACTCGCCTTTAGATCGTCCATCCATCCATGGATAACATACGTAGATACTATGTACATACATGTTTTGGATGATGGTTTGTCGTCTTTCTGTTTCTCTCCATATTCGCACTTTATAGTCGCGTAGTCCTTGATGGGATATCCTTTCCTTTTGCCGTCCAAAGTAGCATTTTCGGTTTCATAGTGAAAAATACACACTAGTTGTATACGAATAGAGTCATCCTTGTCGATGTCTACTCATGGATGGAGTCTTGTAAGGAATACAATGAGACGCACACGCGGGGGTGTTTCGATATTTCTATATTTCGACGGGGTGGCTGAAATGGCGAAATCCCAGAGAATATTGTGTGCCGGTGAATCTAGTAGCCCCGGCAAGGAAAAAAAACTCCAAACACCAACTAAAGAAACATTTTTATGGGAATATGGTGAAATCAAGTGAGTCTTCAACGGCATCAACTCCCCCCGTGCCGTGGCTGTAGAACAATTTCAACGCACCATATCCGAGAGGGTGTCGTCGTACATCGCGTCTCTCTATTTTGTTATCTATGTATGTCCACAAATGGCAACAGCGGCAACAACAAAAAAGGACCAAAGTCACAGTGGAAGGATATACTATCCATAGAATTATATATCTAGATACAGGACAAGTCTTTTGCTACACTATACATACTATGCACCTCGATAGTATAAGCCAAGTGTGTGTAGTAGCGCGTGTACTACATTGTACAAGAATCGCTCGCGCTATCCCCCATGAAAACACAGCCTTCGAGACTTTATTCACCCCCCGAAATTCAATATATGTATCCGTAGACACGCATTCGTATATAGTATAGTATCATCCCGCTTTCGACTAGAGGAAAAGTCAATATTCCCTAGTGCTTTTCCATTTCTCAAGAGGGTTTAGATCCCCTGAGATATATTTTCCCTATCTCCTGGAATTCTTCTTGTACTGTTGTTGTTGTTATTTTGGATGATGTCAGGGCAGGGTTGTGATGTTGTGCGTCTTCCCCCCGTTGCGTCGCTCGGATGGATGATGTTGCTATTGTTATGCGTGGTCCTGGTTTGAAGGTAGCCGTACACATTTTCGCTCGCCTAGCTTCGCATGGAGATGGTATAGGCCGTGCAATGTATATGCCGGCTTTTTGAACACAAAAAGGGCAATCATTCTCGGCGGGGGAGAAACAGCCGGCCAATGTGGTATGATTGATCCACCTATTTGGAGTATTGGGTTCTTTCGAACTCTAAGGACTGCCATTTTACTAGCCTTTGTGCTCTGGAAGTGTAATTTGAATGGAGAGTGGGTGGTTGCAGGATTGTAAAATGGAGGCATAAATATTACAGGAATGCATACGAATTATGATTTCTTAGATTTTCTGATTTTTTATGGTGGTGTCCTTGTGATTTTTGTCAGACTTCTCTTCTACTGAGTTAATGATTATTTTAAAATTTCTGGTATCTCTTAGAGCTTCTTCTATTATTAGATTAAGTTAGAAGGGTCACACTCTCACCCCATTCTCTCCCTAGTCTGAATCAGTTTTCTTTTTTGGCTAGACGAAAACGTTTTTCCTGAGCTACTCTCGTAACTAGCTCTAAGAATATTGTCATGTATGAGCAGTATCATGATCAAAGGTCAAAGTAACGTCCAAACTTCTACCAATATACAAGCCAACGCATTATTCTCTACTATTATTGGCTCCTCGCTTTGATTGGTTTAGGGATTCATTCCTAATTCGGGCAATATGAGTCGGGAGAAACCAGCCAGCAGACGGCGATGTTGTGCAATAGATTTCTGGCTGTAACACAAGTTCTATATGCTATAGAATGTTACGAAAAAAAAATTGTTGCTGAAAAAATACGAGTCTATTGGTTCGTATGCATAAAAATGAACGTTTACTCAGTAGTGGAGTCTACTGAGGACATTCTTAAGTCTGCGATGTTCTGTGAGTCGAGTGAAAAATTCGTATGTATAAAACTACACTCTAATATCAGAGGAAATAAATACATCGAATTGATTGTTCACTTATCGTCATTCTGTCATTTTGTCATAGTACAAAGTTACAGTGGCGGATCTAGAAATTGACTTTGGAGAGGCCCGACTTTGTTTGTTACCTGAAGAGCTAAGGGCATGCATCTATGGAAAGCACCAACGCATTTCTTATCGGAGAGAAGTATGAAATGATCAACGTATACAACCATGAAGGGCTGCTGTGCTTACCACAGCACAGATGGACTGCGGAAGGGTCCGCTCTGTTACCACAAGACACTAATTACTCGACAGTCTTAATCATTAAACTAGACAGAACTTCCAATAAAACGATGGAGTTTCCCGCCATCAACATAAACTTAGTCATTCAGTTCACTGAAGAAGTGTGATCTAAAAAATGCCTTTCATCTTCTTGCCGGAGTAGGACAAGTGTAGAGAAGACGAAAAATGCGCCTCCTTTTCCTCGTCACCGCAACTTCTGCAGCAGTCATTATAAGGATGTTCGTCAACTATACAGTTTACAATGATGACTCCCTGCTCTGATGTGTTGCTTTTTTAGCGATAAAATTTTAGCAGTGCAACTAAAATCCAGTCGGGGCTACAGCGGTTTTGTTAAAACGTATGTTTTACTATTTACCCATTAAGAGTTGTTCCTGCCAATCGCTTTTAACTTTAGAGCTAGTTCGGAAGTCATCTTTGTAAGCATTGAGCGGCTTTCCGTGACGGTCTTTGACGTAGCCAGACCCGTTTCAAAAGATTTAGTTACAACTTAAAATACCTGTCGGTGAAAGTTACAATGTCTCTAACTCATATCACGTGATATCCATGCCAGGTCAGAGCTTGCGTAAACGCCGTTTCTTTGGCTTGAAAAACATCGCAGTATTCAAGGAGATTGAAAGAGAAGTTTAAGTTAAGCTCATCACAGAAAACACCAGCCCCTAATCCCTCATGAATCAGGCAAGAGAAGCGCGATGTTTTTCCTACTTTCTGTGTGATTTTATCAAAATGATAAAATGCTTGCCAAACACGTTTACATTTGGTACAGTCACAGTCAGTCGTTACTGAAATATTAGGGTTTCCCAAAATGGCAGCGTGTTCAGAGCTTTAAACAAGCCACTGACTAGTGTCATGGAGTCGAATGATCGTATTTTCGGACATCCATTCAGCAAAAATGTCAAAAATAGCAGATTAGACTGTTAGACATGCTGTTGAAACAGTAGAAGTGGTTGTCTTGAGAGCAGCACAAAAGTATAGCATAGCAACTCTCCTAGTAAGCTTAGGTGAGGGTCTGTAGGAGTCTTCCAAAATACTACCCCAAAAACTTGAGTAAAACAGTTATTTAGAAATTTTGCCTTATAAGCAAAAACTTGGCTCGTCCCATGCAGTTCAAAGGGCTCGACTGCAAGTATCCTATACTTCTGAAGAGAACAAGATCTAAAACACATATAGTTTCGTCAACAGGTTTAAAAAAAAAAACCTGTCAGCGGCTGATACCCACGGCTCGTGGGATGAAGTGTTCCGTCGGAATTTTGCTCAATAAGATGCAACGACTCACTTTAATTCCAAGCTTCCCCCAAGAAACAGTGCACTCCTTGATAGCATAGGGTAGTCTTAAGGTAAAGTCTAAAATGGTTTCGGTTTTTGTGTCTTCTGACTAACTGTACTGCGTACTGCAATTAGATAAAATCACACTGACCCCACATTGAGCGCTGACTCTTTACTGTTTATTCGTCAATTTTCCATTAAAAAATTTCACTGAAGTTGCATAGCAAAAAAAAACCTTAGGTAGCGTCAGGTAGTCATGAAACAGCCATCATTAGAAGTGCATAGTCGATGAAATAGCTAAAAGAAGAAACCACGCAACGGAGAAAAAGTAGTGAAATAAAGTCGCTTCGATATATCAAACTATTGTACAAACAACAAACAAACTATATACTGACCTGGTTAGCGGCTACATTGGCTGACAGCTAGTTCGGCTAACAGCTAATTTGTTAGTTTAGGCAACTGCGGATTTAGTTAACTGTGATTTTGTTAATGGCTAATTTTGCTAACAGAAAATTCTAATCTGAAAAGCAGTGCGGACAGAGATTAAAATACAACGCATCACAGGTGCCATTATTAGTCCTGTCAAACTCATCCTGCCAATTTGCGAAAATCAGGTAACCTACAATAAACTAGAAAAGAAGTCTAACATTAGTAGTAATAGAAGCGTAAGTCCTGCTACCGTTCTATTGAAATTAACGTAGTTCGGTGGTAGTTTCGTATCATTTGGTTCGATGTCTGTGTCGACTTCAACTCACTCTCACTGAGAATGAAGCCCAAAGGCCAAAATGCAGTGATAACTTCACGATTTGGCGCTTCAGTCTTGCGTTAGGGAACGCCGTTTGGAATGGCTAATCAGCGCGGTAGTGTCTTTATATAGAGTACTGCTGCTGCTACTATACTGTGAATTATGTATTGTCAAGCCAAGCTTCATATAATTTGCAGCGACTTAAAAGCGCACGCATTGCCAATACATTTTGCATTTGTTTAAACTCGTTTCGCACAACCACGAAAATCGTTCGCGCGCGTAAATTTTAACTGTGAGAATCACTTTCGATTGAATAAATTGCAAAATATTTGTAACTAAATATTTTATAATTATATTAAATTCAGCTCTAAATTTGCAAAATTCACTCTCAAACTTGGCTTTCGTCTTGGCGCAGTCTTCGGCGCATTTTCAAAGTCGACGCCCTTTCAGAGTCGACGCCCCAGGCGGCCGCCTGTTTCGCCTTAGCCTTTGACCGGCCCTGACAACATTGTTCTGGATTGAGCTGGATAAGCAGCTGGTGCACGAAATTAGTTCTTAAGGAGAACTCCGAATACTTCAACTACGTTGAGTTCGCCGTCTTGCGTTGATCACTTATACAGTTTGAGAAGCTCATAGAGTCTATTTTCTAGTGAATAAAACGTCGATTTTGTGTAATAATGGAATAGCAAACAAACAAAATGAGTCTGTTACCCAAATAAAATTTTGTTAAATTGTATTTGCACTAAGAATATATTAGAATTCAAGTTTTCTCTTAAAATTTTAGTTGAGCTTTGAAGGCTAACTAAGCCAAGACACACCTCGAACCAAGGAAATACTCCATTTTCTGCGTGAATTTTTCGTACTCTCATACTCGTATTTTTGCTGTTCTGTTCTAATATGTTCTGCCGTGCCATGGAGCAAAGAAACGCAGCTATTGATATAGCGTTGAGAAGCTGTTCTTTTCATTAGCAGTTAATTCTTAAAACTGTTATTTTAGAAATCAGGTAATATGGCAAAATGTTAATATGGCAACCTGTTAATTTTTGAATTTAGAAAATTGCCATGGAGCAAAGAAACACAGCTATTGATATAGCGTTGAGAAGCTGTTCTTTTCATTAGCAGTTAATTCTTAAAACTGTTATTTTAGAAATCAGGTAATATGGCAAAATGTTAATATGGCAACCTGTTAATTTTTGAATTTAGAAAATTGCTAATTGGCGAATTCTTTGTTTAACAAACCGTTGACTAGAAAAATCTACCAATTTACGCAAGCAATTAAATTAATAAGCTGCTGCTGCGCCGCGGGCGTTCTAAGGCGGTTTACTGAGGGTTACAACTCCTTAAGCCCACACAAGGGGACTGAGAAATCCACTTAAATTAAAACCCACTATTGGCCAAAGACGCAAACCACTATGTTTCGCCCGGTGAAGTAGGAATGTTCCATAGACCCATAAGGGAAATTGTTTAAAACTATTTTAAAGAGCTTCAAAGATATGCATGACGTCACAGACTAGGGTTGTGGCACGAGGAATATGACCATATAACATCCAATTCAGTATGCTAGTTGGCTTCGCTCAAACAGACTTCGATTGATTAAGGAAATCAGTGGCAAAATTGCAAATTATGAACCAAACATGTTTACCTACTGCCAACACACCATACTCAAGGAAAATCGAAAACTTCTTCTTGCTCCGATGGTTATCCTCTGTAGCTAACTGCTTCCAACCAACCAACCGACCTTTTCTCGGGTCACTTCAATAAAGAACCTACAAACTCCGCACAACCTCATAACTTCATACACTTTATCGGCCACAAATTCCACGGACAAAATGTCACGATTCACATCCGATTACAAAAGGACTTTCAGTTTTCGTCCACCACCATCTTCAATTCAGCAAGAAAATTGTGTAAAGTCTCGACTCTCGACCAACCCGCGCATAACAAAAGAAATACTGAACTTTTGCCGTTGTCATGGATGTGAAGCGAAATGCTTAATCCTGTCGACAGAACTACAATGCGACGTCAGGACATCTATACTCGTACAATCTTTCTCTGTTACTGTACGTCTACTTAAAATCGAGGAGTTTCAGCCAGGGAGTTCGGGAAGCAAGACAAGCCAGAAATTTAAGCATATTCGGTGCGGCGTAGCGGCAAGTCGATGATGATGACCTCCGCAACCACCCCAAAATATTCTCCCTGTTTCGCCTGGCTCCGAGGACCTTCAGCGACGGAAGCTGATAGTCTTAAGATTGAACAATTGTTGAAATTGATTCAAGTGGATTTTAGGCGAGTCATTGGACTGACTGGTGGTTGTGTAAGCCGGAGGGGCAAAACGCTTAAGTTTGAAGCTAATTAGCATTTGATGCTTATCCGTAGATACGGGGAGTCTTGGTGGGAAGGGGGGAATACGTTTGAATTGGAAACCGCGTATATATTTATGTAAAAAATGCTCGTGGTATCATTGTAGAATATTGAAACAGGATAATGCGTTCGAGAAGGCGGAAGAGATGAGAAGTGATCAATTTTTTTGTGGGATTGTTTTAATTTTACAACGGGCATTTTTTAGAGCTTCTTTTTAATTGGAGGTACCTATATTTATGTACTGCGAGAGTTGCGTATTTTTAAGGATGTGTGTTGGATTCACTGTTCTACTTTTTACAGTTACATCGGGTATATTTGCACATACCACTTAGATTAGACAAAACTGCCAATAAGTACTATTTTGAGTAGTCAAAGTTACAAGACGGTTTTCTGAGGTACCTACTCTCTGAAAGCCAACACTCAGACTGAAAGTTGCTATGCTCAAGGGTAGAGGTGGTGCATACTGGCAACTGCATTCTCCGAAATCAGTTTATGCCGACGAAACGTCAACTGAGTTACATGGAACAGTTGACGCGCTATGCCCCACAAGGGGTTAGGGCAATTGAGAAGAAGATATCAAATTATTATAAGCGCCCTTTTAGCTTTCTTTTTTTCATTTTTAAACCGTCTTAAATTAGCAAAAGATTGCCATTTAAATTCATCCTATATTGAACTGTACTTTAACATTTTTTTCAGTCGATGCTGTGATAAGAAAAGTTGCGGCAACCGAAATGAAACTCCTTCGGATCCTGTTATTATTGATCGGTAAGTTAAATATATTTTAATCCTCTTAGCTTACAGAAAAAAAACGAAGGCAATTATAGTGGGAGTTCGTGACGTTCAGCAAGTACCAATATTCTTTTCCACATTCCCTTCATTTTATTTAGACCTCACTAGAAAGCACTCTTGTTGACAAGATTCCATTTACATAAATTTGATTGACTACTTTTGTTCCTCTCCGCCAATTCACCACCACCACATTTTTCCAACAATTTATGATACAGGACAAAACGAACTCCTAACAAATTGTCCTGAATATCCTTCAACCGTCATTGCATGCAATACGATATATCCGCACGCTCGATGCACTACACTACCATATTAACTTTGAAAACTTGGGGAAAATGTCCCCAGTGCATTTTTATATAAAACGTACCCAAAAGGACATGCATATGGATATCGCAAGGATGGCATGATCATCGAACATCGTCTCCGGTAAAACCCGAAAAAAAAGAGAAGGCAATTTCTTATATTGACACGTGTCAGACAAATTATGATAATGTTTATAAAAAAGAACAACGCGTCCCATTACTCGCAGAAAGGATACATTTCATGTGCTAAATGTGAGATACGAGTACAATTGACGCAGAATACCACTGCCGAAGAATAAATTTTAATAGACTTCAGAGGTTTAATCGCCGCACATATGCACATTCGTGGTCCGGATAATTGGGATGCAATTTGTAACGATGTTATGCGTGCGCTTTGGCTAATGGAATAATTATCTGGTGTTTGAAAGGGGTGGTGGTGGGCTAGTGGTGGTTGTAGGCCATTTAGTAGACCGTACAAATCATATTATTTCTAATTTAATTAGTGACACCCGGAGTAAGTGTAATTGGTGAGAGGACTTTGTGAAAATATGACTGAGAGGGAGCGTCGGGACGTAGTGCACCCTTCTAGGCTTATCTGGGAGTTTTTCGTATTTTGTGAAATGGAATGTAGACTGGAAGACTGTATCAAAATTTTAAACAAAATTGATGAAATCTGACAAGTTTTGTAGTTTGACGCTCTATGCTCCACTAGAGGTTAAATGTCACCATACACTGTCGAATACTAACTCGAACATGGTACAAGTGGACCGGTTTTCTTCTGGTTTACGTAGTCTTGCCATAAGTTCTGTCCCTAAGTTCTGTCAAAACGCAAGTGTTATAGGACTGACGCTCGCAAGCGGCTTTGTTTACACAACATAGAGTGGACCCTGTATTGCAAAATATTTTCCAGTTTGGGTCGTTTCGTCGCGGAATTAACATGAAGTGGGGCATGAATGAAAATCGTATCGCTGCGAACGCCCTGCACAAGTGCTACAAATCGCCAGTAGAGATTTTCAATTTTCTAAAACCGTTGAGAATTTCTCTAAAGTTTGTTTACCGGTACATCAAACGGTTCGACGAGACCTCCTCAATCGACGACGGAGCTAGAAGTGGCCGCCCGTGCTCCTCGAAGACGCCAGCTGCTGTGAACGCTGTAGTTGCGCGAATTCGTCGAAACCCTCTTCGAAACAGAAAATCATATCCAGGGAGATAAAAATTTCAAAAAGGACGATGTCCCGCATTATCAAACAGGACCTGAAACCTAGGACTGACAGTAGAACCATAGGGCAGCTGCTGACACTAGCTTTGAAAAAGATACGAACCACAAGAGCGAAGTCGTTACTTCAGCGTTACGCGAACGGGGGACACAGGCGAATCCCCTTCATTGATGAACAAATTTTCACGGTAGAAGAAAAATTCAACAATGACAGAGTTTACACTCAGAGTTCTCGGAAGCGGCCGAAAAAAATCATAGGGTCCAAAGAGGCCACCATCCTGGCTCAGTCATGGTTTGGTGCGCACGACTGTGACACCCAGCTGCATTATTGTGAACAAGGGGTGAAAATCAAAGCAGCGGTCTATCAGAGCGATATTTTGGTAAAAGTTAGTGAAATTATTGAACGACACTCTGTTTAATGGACAAGACTGGTCGTTTCAGCAACACTCAGCGCCAGCACATAAAGCTAAAACGAACCTGAGGTGGTTTGCCGACAATCTTCCTGTCTTTATAGCCGCTGAGGATTCACCTTCTGGAAGTCCCGACCTCAATCCCCTGGACTACCGCATGTAGAACTACTTAAAGGAGAGGGCCTACAGCAAACCTCATAGAAATATCGAGTCGCTTAAGGCCGCTTCTATTCCTCAAAAAGTGGTGCGTGCAGCGATTGATGAGTGACCTGAACGATTGAAGAAGTGTGTAAAAGCCAAGGGTGGTCATTTCGAGTAACATGTAGTTGTTTTTTTGTTCCTTTGTGAATGGAGAAAAAGTGCCAATAAAAGATTTTGTTTACTTCAATATTTGAACAAAGGACAGAACTTATGGTACCACTACGTATATGAAGTGTGTGTGCCGTGAGCTATTCAGAGGACATTTGTACCAGGTTTATGTTCAAGTTCGAGTTCGACAGTGTATGGCGAGACTAAGGAAAACCAGTAATAAGTTTAATATTATAGGTTAACGGCCGGTTGATACGTTCAAAATACACTTTGTCAAAGCACGTTGACAACCTACTTTGAGACTGAAAGGCTCTTATTGCCGCTTGGATATTCTTTTTCAGTTCCTGAATAGTCCGTCGCTTATTCCCTTGCACGCCCTCATAAAAAAAGGGGTGAAGCCATTAACTTTGGGGATTGTGGAGGGCAAACAGCCCACCGTTTACTTGTTGCATAACTCTCATTCCAAACAATTTACAGCAAAGTCCATGCATAATAGTTTCGCATTCAAAACGATTTCCTACGAAACGAAAAATAAAGACCCGATAAAACTCTAACAAGGTATGAATGAACATTATTTTCAAGATAATCAAAAGATAACAGATACTCGTAATACTCTAAGGTTGGCACGAAATATGCTTCAATTTTTGCTAGTGACAAACACGAGTGCATTAGAAGATTAAAAATCGGCGGCGACTGGACATTATCATGTTCCCGCATTTTTTGGAAGGAAAAAATATGGGAAACGGATATCTACTATGTGGGCACACATATTCTGCGTGTGCATGTTGTATCCAGTGGTCCCCCAAACTTCTACAGAGGAGCGTCAAATTGACCACCGTCTGAAAGTCCATTGCAATTTTTGTTGTTTCCTTTTTGACGTAATAGCGTAAGCGTCAAGGATATACTTTCATAAGAGTATGTACGTACAAAAATAGTCTTGTCTAATTCGATATATTCTGAACAGTGAAGGAGATTAGTTTTGAATTGGCTTTATCAGTTATTTTATTTTTACTATGTATTTTCGCACAAAATCGCACTCTTGACAGTTTTTATAAAAAATCACGACATTGACGGAAATTCTACACGGATAGGTTGCCTTTAACAAGTGATGGTCTGAATCGATAGGATCGGACATCAAATACACTGGACGCCCACCTTTTGAAAATGAGGACGTGGTCAATTTGGTTGACGATACGTGCATCTGTAGATTTCCAAGTCTGTTTGTGAATGCGGAAAGCATATGGAGCTTACGATAAGATTCCTACTGCAGGGGAAGTCGATTAATCGTTGACAGTTATCATTGCATTCCTTATGGAGGCTATGTCCTCCAGTAGTTCCCCGATGCCAACGGTTGCATTAAAATCTCCCAGCAGTATTTTGACGTCATTTGCTGGAAGTGAGTCGAACAGTGTCTTCAGGCGGGCAAAAAATTCGTCTTTCACTACATCTTCCTTAACTTCAGTCGGGGCTGCATATTGATAAGCCAGAGGTTGAAAAAAAAACGAGTCCTTATGCGAATCGCACACAACCTTTCATTAATACGTTTGAAGTCAATAACGTCCGGCTTGAGCCGCTTGCTCACTATGAATGCAACTCCAAACTCCTCGTTACCCGATGGTTTGCCTCTTTTGTAAATTGTGTGCGAATTCTTGTCATCTATCTCGCTGCCAATCCAACTTGTTTGTAAGTCTCAACCTGTTGAAGGAGGGGCTTCGTGGCCCCCTTTTGTTCAGGGAGGTTACATTCCAGGATCCGAAAGAATAATCCGTTAAACCTTTGCGTGGACGTCGTTTATAATCCGGAGTTTGTTTTTTACAAGGTTGGGTTGTTGGCCCATTTCTAAACCCTATCCAGGGGTGAATCGGTGATAGCTACTTCACGTGGTTCACACAACTATATTGCAGTTCTGACTACGTAATTTATTCCACCCTAATGACAGAGACCGAGAGTTCATTGGGAAGACTCAGTGGATGCTGACGCCAAACTTCTGCTGGGCTTCGGAAATTAATTACAATTAGAGGAAAACGAACCAGACGATTAAAGTCCGGCGTCGGACTGTACTTACATACATGACCACAAAACTTTGTTTTGATAGAAAATTCTCGGTCCTCATCCTAGAATGCACGAAATTAGGAAAATGGTAATCTCCGTCCAGATCCCAGATATTTAACATGGTCTACAGGTGGATCAAAAACGGGACAAGGAGAGGGAGTGGGAGCTGGTGTCCTTGCATCGAACATCAGAATCTCAATCACTATGGGTGTCTGGCCCAGCGTCTTCCAAATTGAAATCCATGACATTGAGATCTGTGCCAGGAATATTCTAGCTCAGAATCTTCGTGCCCACATCGGTATCTGTACGGATACAGGCAGGCATTAAGGCGTTGTCATCTCAAAATTTCCCTTCGAAGCTTTTAAATCTCGCGACCACCAAACGAGTATTTCTTTATCGGGTTCTGGGTCACCAGGGCAATGATGGTAATGAAGCTGCGGATGAATTCGCTGGGAAAAGCTCATCCACATTATTCTGTGGACCGGGTCCCTACTGTGGTCTAGGCTGCGGTTCAGCCAGGACACTGACAAGGGATTGATCTGAAAACAAAAGGCTTCAGCACTGGGATAACCTTCCAAGTCTGCACCAGTCTAAGGAATTAATAAATCCTTTCAATCTTAACGACACAACCCGTTTAAGTAGGGCGGACTTGAGATTGATCGTGGGCTACTTCTCGGGGCACCATTGGGTGAGATATCATCTTAACGTTATGGGTCTGTCCAACGTGGCGGAGTGTCGGGTATGCCTAGAGAACAACAAGTCCATTTTACCACTCCTTAGTAATTACCCAGAGATTTCTCGGTGGAGATTCATTCTTGGAGAGACCGTGTTCAACTCACATTACCTTTTGGCGGCGGATTAATTACGGCGCTATTTCTTTAAACACCAAAAGCGATTTTGTTGTCTTCGTTAATGGCAGTTTGACAGTTCAGCGATACATCGCCGAAGTGCTAAGATTTCACGTTACTGGTAGAGCATTTGCTGGTGAACACGATTTCATTTTTATGCAGATGAAGCCCGCCCCAATACTACAAACGTAGTGCGCAAGTTTCTTACGGCCAATAATGTCGACTTTCTTGACTGGCCAGAGTGCAGCCTATACTTAAATTCCATTGAACATTTATGTAGCCAGCTGTGGCAACGCGTCAGGACCTCCTCGGACCTTAGGATAGATGGAACAAACCCTAAAGGACGATTGGACGAAAATTCCCCTGGATGATATCAGGCATCTCATAATAAGCATGCCTAGACGAATCGAAGCTGTTATTCGAGCTCGTGGCGTTAATACACGCTACTAAGCAGCCGATGAAGCGGATTAAAACATGATAAAACATTAAAAAATATGGAAGTTGGTTTTTTGAAGAGTTTGTAAAATTTATTTGAAATATACCTCTATTTTAGAAATTGATTTTCAAAAATATTTTATACTGTTTCCCCTCCCTACACTTATTTTAAAAAATAGTCGTTATGGCTTCCTTATTCTATTCAGCAGAAGGAATTTTGTACTTTTGCAAGTGGTCCTTTAATTGCTTTGCGGTGTGTAATTGTTGAAGGTATATTGGTCATTGGCTCTTTTCTTTCCATCGGTGTCGACTTTCTAACTTTCCGCTGTAACAGCAAACATGACTTTGTTACCTTAATTGCGTGACCAAATGTCCACAATGACGTACAACAACCGAACCGAAGTCTTGACATGCATAGACCCAGAAGTCCTTGCGTCCTCCACACCAATACTAAGTGTTCCCTCCAACCAGTATGGCACGCAAACTGATAGTAAAATTAATAACCACTTACGTTAATAGTTATTCGCGTATAGCTGCTTTTCGAGTGCTGTTTATATCGTACGAGTTTGATGAGGGTGGAATTTATAAAAGGGGGCTCCCCGATAACCTGTTGACTCCTTGCACACTGTCTTACTCCTCTCTGTGTGGCCTATTAGTTCGCTAGACTCATCACTTTTATAGCTTTGTGATATACTCCTCTGCTCGGGCATGATATTATGGGCCATATGTTCTTCGAAAGCGACAGAGTGGATGTTTAACATAATTTCCCGTCATATTTACGTAATTTGACCATATTAACCATCCTCCGTCATGACTGTGAGTCTGACTTCTGACACGAGGTCGAAATTAGTCGGAAAGTCGTCTGATATGATTTTCATGATGGCAAAATTGCTTACATGCATATCCTTTTTAATTGGATTAATCGCGTAAGTGTGGCGGTATATTGATTAGTTTTTGAATTGGGGCTGGTTGGTGAATGAAAAAAAGGAAGACGATGTCATTTCAATATGCCAATGAGTACCTGGGGGATTTCCAGTTTAAATCTGTCCCAGTTTAAGACTTCTCATCGTTACTCCCAACCACGAGCCACCGAAATTGCCGTAAGCCTATTTTAAAAAAATTATCAGAGAGTATTGTGTCCGCATGAACACAAAGAACAAGAAAACCCGTTATCTCCATTCCCTTTGAAACGACTCGAAATCACCCTCATCCCCTCCCCTTCTACATGCTCCGTACACACGATTTTTCGGTTGTATTCTGCACGTTCTTGTTTGCATATTTATTAAATTTATTCACGTGCTGTACAAGCATGTCTAACACCGTCTTGTAAGCTCCATCGTCTTTTCGCCCTTCTTCAGCAGATTTTCCATGTGGAGTCGTCGTGTACGTCTAGCTCCATCATCCAACACTCCTTCAGTTGCCATCCTGAATGAATGAATTTTCACTTTCGATTTCAGCACGCTCGATTCCAACTCCTGTTTTGCATCCACCATTCACTTCTTGTGCAGAATTCTCGTATACTTGGTTCACTTTGACTTTCTCTCACTTGATGATTTTGAAATTTCCATCATTTTCCCACTTTTCCGACCAATGCCGATGATGGCAGTTTGTATATTTGAATATTTGAAGGCTGGAGCGGTGGTTTCCCTACGCTATATAGAGTTGAAATTTATCGAGAGCATGATATCCTTAGAATGATGTACTTGCAACTGTGATATGAGACTATGGGCGGAGGGGTCTATTTGCGGGCTCTGGATTCTAAGGACTTTTTTACAGAATGAAATAAATTTGTGTTATCCGTTGGATTATGGATTAAGTCGAAAGAATCAAGATACTAAGTAAGATCAAAAGATCAAAGACCCTTCAACTACCTCCCTGAATCTCGTCAAACGTCTACCACTAATTAAGTTTGAACGGAACGGTCCTCATACTGTCCATCAAGTAATTATCAAAATATGCGACAAATTCACATTAACATGAGCTTCTTTTTCAGTCCTCAAAATTAAAACCTTTTGCCGGAAACCACGTCCCTTCGATACAATGTTCGATAATTGATTCAAGATCAGCACTAAATCAGAGAGAAAAACCGTCCAACTACATTTTGGATTCCGTCATTCATTCCAGCTGTGCTTCAATCCATCTTGTATTTGTCATTATTCTCTTGGTACACCATAAATCCTTCCAGGTGGTAAGTGGACGCGACCACCCAAGTGTCTCCCATTATGCAACTAAATACAGTCATTCCGTTTTTTTTTTTTTCATCCGTGTCGCTCCGCCATCAATTCGTCATTAATATTCCCGGCACAAATACGAAAATTTTGCGTTCACTCCTTGAAAATTTGTCCACAACTGCCCCGATGATGGCGCCCAGGACTAGCACAGATTGGTCAGCTTTTTGGCAATCTTCATTCAAGCCCAGTTAAATTTTTGACCGTAGCATAAGCAGCGTTGCATTCATTGCATTATATACGAGTACTCACATAGTGCTGAATGTGAAGCAGGGAAGGTAGAAAAAAAAAGAAGTTGGACTCCTTACGCGATCATTCCGTTTTGTTGATTGAACCTCACATGAAGACTAAGATCTGAAATAGGAATGTCGCCGCTGCAGTCGCCGATCTTATAGTCATCATTTTCGTCTTGGTTTTGTGCAAGATACTCGTATCTGATACTCTGGTTTGCTGGATAGGAAGCATACCTATTGGTATCATTCCAACTTTGGTCAGAATCATCAAGAAATGCATGGCGCGCTAAGCACACTGATCATGGAAACATATTGCACCGCGAAAAATGTATGTGCGTATTACAGTTGTGAGGTCCACAGCATAAGGAAACCTTACGTTTTGACATCAAAACATACAACCTGCTGGTGACATGTAACATTTTGTGCGGCACTGGGATTAGTACTGTGGTTTCTGGTAGAGTAAGTATGATGGATTTTGTGGAGAGGAGTCTACGATTGATGGTGATAAAATATCAAAATGATCCCATACCGCTTATAGAGTAAACATAAAGGAGACCTGTAAGGTATTAGTTCAATAAAATCGGATACCACCTGAAATTAACGTATCAATGCTGATGGTACATAACGAGCAAAAACACTGTCACCCAATTTTCGGTCAATCATGAAAACAGACATCATAAAAGTATCTACTTATTAACCATTCTTCCCCCGGTGAAACATGGCTTCTGCAAGTTTTCGTCTCCATCCTGGCACTGATACTTTCAACTCTGACTTTTAAGCAGCTCTATGTGGTTCTCACGCATGGTGTTTTTTCGCCTTTTGTTCGGTCTTTCATCCTCACACCTTTTCTACCCGTCCTTCGAAGACTTAAAAAAAAACACGTCAGTTAAGAAAAAGCGGGAACCTCGAACTGAACTACGAATAATTCTGGCTTGGAACAGTAAAAGAATGCTGATCCAGGCCTCGACCCCTATAGTACGTCATGTCCTTTTTTAGTGCTCCAGGTGTTGCCTCACCTTGGTTCAAAACTGACCCAAGCTAAGACACCGTGTATAACTGATCGCAAGCCCAAGTACTTGCCTCCATCACAACTTCTGTTTAAGATAAGATAAGAAAGTGGGGCGGTTGGCCCGGCCCACAAGCACTGCGACCAAAAGAGGTATATTGTGCTATTGTCCACATGGTCTAGTGCAGCTTTGAGGCTGTCGATCAAGTCTGATTCCGTCAACAAAACTGCTTAACTATCTGAGCTCAAGTCAAGCGATTCCGTCCACCTCAGAGAAGAGATCACCGAGGCACTCTAGGCGTCGGCGTGAAAGGACTTCACAGAGGATGTGTTAGGGAAATCCCATCATCGGCCTCGCAAAGGCGACATCTGGCATCAGAGACACTGCCCATTTTATACAAATGGTGCCTCATGGTCGATTGCCCTGTGAGAAGGCCGCAAATGATTCTTACAGTCTCAGACCAGGGAGATTCACCCAGTACGCACCGGTATATATCCGCTCCTGTTCCCTAATATGGTTTTTAACCACAATACCACAAAAGGGCTCTGGTCCAATAAACGGGGTTGCAGATACTTCCCTAGTTAACTCGCGGTCTCATTACCTGAGGCACCGACATGACCAGGGACCCAGTATATGGTGACTTTATTAAAAAAAACTAAGTCTCTGCAAAACCTCAAGTACTAATTCAGACATCAGTACGGGCTTATTGAGAGCTTTGACGACAGCTTGGCTATCTGTGAAGATTACAATATTCCTTACACGGTAGCAGGCTTTTATACAAGCACTGGCACAGGTCCGAATTGCATGAATTTTGGCTTGGAAGATCGTCGGGTGCTTTCCCATGGGGATTGATAGTCTTGTAGAGAGGCCTGCAATTCCTACCCCTGTGCCACTTGGGCCCGTCGGTGAAAATTGTGATGTCAAAGTCATTTACTACCTCCCGTCCATTCAGCCCTGGTCGGTAATTTGAGTCTAACTGCACTGCCCCCTCCAGTTGTTTTTTAAAAAGATCGACAGTGGAAAGATGCAGGATCACGTTTAGTGCTTCCCTCGGGCTTGTTCACATGGCACCTGTAGTACAAAGACATGCTGATCTTTGCACCCTGCCAAGTTTTGTGACGTTGTATATTCCAACAAGCGGCCACCAGATTAACAGTCCATATGTAAGGATCTAACGGACAACTGCTGTATACAACCAAAGGACCATTTTTGGCTTAAGGCCCCACCTTCTTCCGAATACTTTCTTACTGGCGTATAAAGCTATGCAGGCTTTCTTTACTCGTTCTTCAAGATTAAACTTCCAGCTTAACTTCGTGTCTAAAATGACACCTAAATACTTTGCGCTGGGCGTTAGTTAGAGAGAGAGTTAGAGTGATGTCCGTTTATCTTAAAGAGGGTAAAATGTAATACTTTGTGTTTTGTGGTAAATAACATCAGTTCAATCTTACCTGAGTTGACACCGTGGGCACAGCTTGCGGTCCAGGCAGTCACCATACCCATTTCCATGATCTGAGTAAGCACGGAGAGGCACATCCCTGACACTACGATCGCCACATAATCCGCGTACGCGACCACTTTGTCTCCCCTGTCAAGCCAAGCTAGGATCTTGTTCATGACAACTAGCCAGAGTAGTTTAGAGATGACGCCTCCCTGAGGTATTTCTCTGCATACGAATCTGGTTAGGTGGCTGTTAAGAGTTATCTATCTATCCAGTTGCCGAGCCCTACCTCGACTCCCAACTCTGACAGAGCGTCGTGAATGCGGACGTAGTTGGATGCACCCTCTATGTCGAGGAAAACAGATAGTGTATGTTGCTTTCCCTCCTTGGGTCGTTTCTTATGATCACTCGCGGCCCGAGCAGTATTTTCAGGTTTTGACTCCTGTGCTATAGATATTTAAATTTTCTTCCGATTTTTTATTTCTTTTGCTTAGCATTCGTCCTTCACCTTTTGGAGTCTGAACAAAACAAGGTCTCTATATCAGACCCTTCTTTTCCTCGAGTTGGAGTTTTGCCTTTTTCTTAAGTGAGGTACTGTCTTCCAATTCTTTGTCGGATTTCGATCGATTAAGCTTCTGTCTCCGCTTTACGTTTTGTATCACAGCGTTCTGGAGAAAATTCTTGTCATTACGTGGGCTTTACCAAGAAGTCTACTACTACTTGCGTTAACCTTAACATAATTGATGTTTCGATAGCATATATTAGGTTTCGGTTGTTGGCATACCCATCCTGTCCACTTAATCGCCTTCTGTGACAAGCCGAGAAAGACTGTGGCTTATTCTTACGCCCCACACCACAGGGGGATATGAAGTAGTAGTACATATTCGTATTGCCGGGTCGAGGAGGAGAGGTGGTGGAGGTATACCCTCACCCCTCTAAAGGAACACTTTTGTGAAAAATCTGTCCTGAAATTTGAGAGATAGGGCCTTGTCTCAATTAACAGGTACCACCTCTCTCACTTCGGAGAACTGTCTCTCGGCAAAAAGACTCCAGAAGAGGGGTGAGAAGATAGCTGCACCACCTCCTCTCTTCGACCGGACAGTTCTAAACAGTAGGTACAAGCCAAGTGCCCCAAAAAGGCTCTGACAAACCTTTGAATTACCCAGGAAGCGCAATCCATACTTACCATTCGATCGACCCTTTCCGCAAAACCAATCATATCCTCATCACACACGATATCTCGTCTGGCATATCTGTGATCGATACGCGAACCCTATAGATACATACAAACACATAATATTAAGCGTGTGCGTTTTATGATCGTTACATTGGATTTTCGCTTCAATAAAGAAACCGACAAAACAGCACACCAATAAAAACCATCTCACTAACCAACTGATCATTTCTTTAATTGGGTTTTTGTCGTACGACCACGGCTCTACTTGACTCTCCGTTTGACTCTCCCTGTCGTCGGTATACCCACATACGTAACGGCCAGATTGAAGGATCATACATAACCACCCGATCGATCCGTCACTATATATCTAATCCATCGAATCCATCCATCGAAACATGATCGCACGCATGATCCAACTCTCTACCTTGGCACCGCGTAGCTCTGCCGAAGTGATTCCTCTAATCGTAGAAAAAATCCAGCGATGCTAATTGGATTGAACGCAGAGACGACGACGGCTTTTGATTGTTTTACCGATTTTGTCATTTTTATTGTCAAACTTGGCGCGTGATGTGAATTGTTAACATCAATAGGACGCAGGACGTAAAGTGTGTGTACGGCGTATCTGTATGTGACACGTTCAAAAGTCAAACGGTTCAACGGGACAACGCTGCAAGCCTGCAGATCCCAAACCGATCTCAATAATACTCATATCAACATTTTTCACAATAGTAAATTCCGCAGACAGAGCATACCTACTCAACTATGGCAAGGGATATCTGTGTATCTATGGCTGTGCACAGGTTAATATCGAGCTAGATAAATCTTATTGGTAAGATCAATCGAACTATCGATCTTACCGCAAGCGTGCGATCGATTGCATGAAAATCCAGTGCGATCGTTAAAATAAGAAACAATTCCATTTTTAACATTCAGCCGGGCTAGTTCAGTCGCCAGTGCAGGTTTTCATTATTGGATCGAATCGAAGTAGCCAGTTTATTTGGTTGGGGCTTATCTGTAATCTGAACGCTGGTTATCGGATATTATTAGTAAAAGGTTGGAGGTTTGCAGAATTTAAATGCAGGGGTGATGGGTGTTAGCATAGTTTGGGCAGGAGACTTCCTGGTATCCAAAAGCCTCAGTGATTGAAGTTTGTTCTAGCTTTTGAGGCACTTCCGACCAATGAACCTAGCGGAACCTATGTCAAACCTATCTGGTAAATATGACAGACAGTTTAAACTATCCAGTAAAACCTAAATTTTCCGAGGTCTCCCAAATCTCAGTGATTTAACTTTGTTCTAGCTTTTGTAGCACCGATGAACCTAGCAGTACCTATGTCAAACCTATCTGGTAAACATGACAGACAGTCTAATCTATCCAGTAAAACCTAAATTTGCCGAGGTCTCTCAATAATAATCCTCGCAAAACAATAATTCTTCAAAAATATTATCACCAACATACCCTACAATAATTGTTCACCTCATATTGTCACTGGATCGCTCCCTCCTCCCTGTGCACATTTCTGACATACCTCACTCAAAACAATTGCCATTAAATTGAAAATCAATCAAAGATGATGCTCATTCTGAACAGTAAACGCATTACTTGATGCCTTTTGGTATGTCGGATTATTGGATTGATACTCCATATTTACAATACATGACTGGCTATACAGATACCAAGATATTCCACACAACCAGTACATCAGCTTCAGCTGAGAGTACTGTCCGAAAGGGGGGGGGGGGGACCTCAGCCAACTACCTTAAAAAATAAGAGAAAAAATAATGCGGATCATTGTTGTGTTATCCACATTCTGCGTGTGTCTGTGTGTGTGATATCAAAAGCGACAATCGTAGATATTTATGATTATTTGATTCATTTTTCGAGATAACAAGACGGTCTTGAAAGGTTTTAACGAGTTAACATTACCAAATTGGTTAATCTTACAATGATGCCGATGCCACCACCGATTCTCGATTGTATGTGCTATGGTGACGGTGGGCATTGTTTTTGATGAGATCAATGCTGATGATGATGATTATACTTTTTGTTTGATATTTCAACAGTGTTCGGAACTTGTTGGAAATATTTATAGGATTGCAAACCAGTAGTTCTTCTGGTATTTCTATGTGCGCCAAAAGTGACACATCTAATAAGGCTAGCATAAATAGTGGAACTTGTTATAAAGTCAAACTTCGAAATGCAGTGAGCAGTGACTAATCAATTGTCTGTTGGAATTCGTTACAGTGACTTTAGTTAACAATAAAGGTCATAGGTTCATCTCGTCGATCGACCTAATTTTTCATTCTCTGAAATTTTTTAAACCAGGTTGAAGCAGATACATTCAGCGAGTGGATAAACATCATATGCCTAGAAAGGGCTTCGAGAAAGCGAATTAAGGCGTAAGACTGATAGGAATCCGTTGAATGTTGAGTCTTCGCGACCAGACTTCAGCGGGCCAAAGATCCTGAACAGTTCAGTATATCAAAGAGAAAAAAAGACCAGCAAATATCGGATCTTGTTCAAAACTTCAAAGACAATCCCCAAACACAAACTCCTACCTACTTACTATTTGCCCTAACGCCTAGTGCGGCTTGGTGCGTCAATTATTCGCATGTGGCTTAGTTGACGTTTTGTTAGCATAAACTAGTTTCGGACGACACATGTTGCTAGGATGTATCTCATGCCCATTTAGCCGCATACCTGCGAGAAGTCGGGAAAAATTGTGGCTTATTGTAACGCCCCACACCACAGGCAGAATACAACACAAACATCAATAGCCGACGTAGACAGGGCTCGAACCCGTGACTAACCGGTATGCTGAGAATCAGTCTGATTCTTCATCGCACTGAGCTACCGTCACCTCTCCCACCCCCCAAACACAAAAATCCGCAAACGTTAAAATCTCAAAAGAAAAATCTGCGATCACAATGCCTTTAAATTGCCATTTAAATTTTTCACGAACTCAAAATAGATCAATTTTTCCACGGCGCCAAAATTTGATGATTTCCGAGGAATTTTAGTCTGAAATTAACGAACCTGCTGCCCTTTTTCTTGAATTCGTGGCAGTGATATCTGGTATATATATGTTCACACTGGGAACCCACTCCCAAGTGAATTTCCACTTTAGACAGTACAATTCCAATTCGCGTTCTTGTAAGTGGTGTGCAAAGATCTTATGCAGATAGGCTCAGACTGCCAACAGCGGAAATGCACTGAAATAGGCTTCCGCCTTACACAGTAATAGACCCATCCACAAGTGGATTTCCAACCAACTCATGCCCCAAGAGAGCTGCCAATCTCCTACCGGGCACTTTCTCAGGTAGCGGATAGGTTGAAGCTACACTGATGTCCAGTCAATCCCCATGGGGCATATTATGTGTAATGTACCCTTTCAGTCCATTGTCTTTAGAAAAGTATGGTTGTCTATTGTTTATGTTCGTCTAATATACATATGTACGTATCTGGATGACTGACACACTTGATCGTCGCCTGCGATCGACGCAGAATAGTGTCTAGCAAAACGCACCTTTAGCATCTAAAGCCCTTAGTCCACCGACGCAACACGACTGCGATTTGAAAAAAGCGTACGCATAAGCGTTGGCTGGGAATTTTATTATAGTCGGACACGTGTTATTGCGCTCTACCTCGTTCACTTTTGATCAACTCGAGAACGACCAGCTCCAAAAGGACTTGGCTTTCCAGTCGCATGTCGACTCTCGTCCGACTTGGGGTCTTTTTGTTGTTGTTATGAACCGCGCGGCTTGTCATTCTGATGCAGACTGACGATATAAAAAAACTTGTGAGTTGGATCAGAAGTCGCAGAAGAGTTGCGTCAATGGCCGAAGAAGGGCAACGCAACTTTTGTGCAACAGCTGCAAACAAGTTAGGCTGCAGTTGCGTTGCACTTGCATTGTAGTGGTGGACGAAGGCTCTAATGCTACAGGTGTCGACGCTGAACCGGGGCTGCCAACAGAACCATCAGATCCCTTCGAAAAAAGCTTCATGCTGCAGAGGTCTCGCCGACAAAGACCATTGCTCGTAGTAACGACGTGGCCTCCTAAAGAGGGAAGGAAACCTATTAGTGAAGCCGATATGTTCGGAAACTCGGAGAGTTGATTGTGGAGCTGATGCATTTCGTGGGAACTGAAACCAACATCCACAGCGCCGTCCAAGTGAAAGTTAAAAAATAATGAGAATTATGTACATATAGCGAAATACAACTGCAAATTAACCAGAAAAAAAAATCCGACAAAACCAGCCACGTCCCTAGCAACCCTAAGACCCACAGGGCGACTCAAACATCCCAAAAATAAAAATGACCCCAGGCGACAAGTTAGTTAGTTAGAGGAAACCACTCCTCTATAAACTCCTAAACGGATAAAAGTGTAGTCGTCAATAAATTCGTCGAAAAAAACGAGCTCCAACTCAATACGGGATCGGTTCCCATAGAAAATCCTACTCCAAAGGGAGGTTCTGGTGCCAAGGGAGATCCTGCCCATTCTGGAAATCGAAAAAAGCTCCGGAAGAACCAAATTCTATCACTCAATTTGGACGTCGGTCGTAGGGAAATTTCATTTTCAACCGTCTATCCTATATCTTGAAGGAAAAGGAAGATCTGTCGGACGACAGTATGTAGTATCATGCCAGTGACTGGCCTGGCACGGTATGCAATGCGTGAGGACAAGTGTATTGTGCTGTGGTAACACTGAATGTCAAGGACACTTTAAACTCTGCAAACTGGGGGTAAATCCACGCATTATTTATTTTTTTGCGGGAATAATTAAGAGCTATGTACCTCTCATACCAAGCTCTGCAATATGAAACTGGTCTAAAGAATACAAAGCGTTAGCTGGTGTTCCACAAGGATCTGTTCTTGGCCCTTTGTTGTGATACATGATAAAATAAATAACTGGTGCAAAATCCATTAGGACCAAGGCCTCGAGATGAGTTAGCATCATCCCATTTACTAATTCATGACGGTGTATTGGGAGGGATGTGATCAGGTACACGCTCAACTGAGTTATTTACTGCAAATGGATACTAATTTAACAGTTGAGTAGGCTCCTAGTCCGATACATAAATTCCTTTTTATCGAAAAGGCTACTTTAGTCGGATATGAACCAGGAGCCCAGTGCTCATAAGGCGAACGTACCAATCAATTTGTTCGCACGGCAAAAATTCATTTCACAAAATTGAGGTGTATGCTAGTAACAACACCATCCGAAATTTATATGCTAACGAAACATCAAAAAAGCATTGCTAGACATGTTGACGCGCCCATGCCCTTTTGGAGGGGTTAAGGCAGTAACATACAAAATTTAAAAAAAAAATAGTATTGTACAATTTTTCTTTTTTTCCTCCCCACTTCTGTCGTCTTCTAGTCTACTTGAATGGGGATTGGAGGATCTCAGCCTTGGGGACTTTAAGTTCGAGTTTTTTTTTGTGTTTGCTTTCAAATTGTGGGATTTAACTATGTGGGATTTTGTTTTGAGGACTTTGTATATGGGGACATCGTATTCGAACCTCCGAGCAATTCATTCGATCAATGTTAAGCCTGAATGGATGCTATTCGCCAGGACCCCTCCAGGGGCATGGGAGCGTCAAAATCTCTTGCATTACCATACCATGTTGACATTTCATTAGCATTTAAATTTCAGATGGTGCAATTGCTAGCTTGAACCTTCTATCCGAGCCACATTTTTTACTGATGAGCTTGGAGCGCTGTGGGAGTTCTAATAATACCCACAGGCAGTTTTAATTGACGCGCCGGGAATCGAACCCATGTTTCATAGATAAAGCATTGTAGAGTGGCGACCGAGACTTCACGGCAACCGTATACGCTCCTGATGATTCAGAGTTATGCCACTGGAATAAAAATCTCACATATCTGTGCTGTGACGTGAAGTGAAATATGAACGCTTTCGTTGCTCATAAATTTTCTTGAATTTCTATTCTTTCACCCCCTTCATGATCAATTAGTAATCGAATTCTTCTACCACTGTTTTCAATTAATTCGTCCGAATGACTCTTTCTCTGACCCACAACCCATCCTCATCCCCATAAATTCCAAACAACCAAAAACTCTTTCCAAAACTTTTCGCCCGTTTCGAGACTTCATTACTAAAATAACTAATGTCCAATAAACACGAACATGAAACGCTTTACCAATTCCCGTATTATTAATTAATGGCAAACATCTGAAATGTAAATCCCTTCTTCTTCGCCGGAGCACATAGAGATGAGGGACAGTTTGAGCCGACTTCTTTGATATCTTATTCGCTCCCTTGGATTGAATACTTTCCAAGTAGGTACACATGCAACTCTCTCCATTTCGATTTCACTACCGCGATCATCTCCTTTAATCATCAATATCTTTTAACACTCTACAAAACTCAAATAAGAGAAAAAATTCAATTCTTTATCGGAAACTGAATACAAATACGAAAAACAAAATACACCGAAATTGCCACAGAGAGGCCAGAAGGGCGGACGATGGAGCCGCTGTAGCTGGGACTAAAAGGATGTTCGAAATCCTTTTGATTCCGAGATGAAAGCGAGCACGAAAAAAAAGCCAATAGCCGAAAAAGAAGAATACAATAAATGAAACCGAAAGCATGTCGAAACTCCACGGCCACCAGCCGTAACACAGGGTATGGAGGAATTCAACAAAAACATCGACATCGAAAATCATCCGTACCAACTTGAATATTTCGAAGAACCAAAAAAGATTTATTTAGTCGATAGAAACCAAAAGAAAAATGTAATAAAAAAAACCGACTGAAAAAAAGGATCCCCAAAAAAAATCATCGAGCGCCCTATTACGTCCTCCACCCGCTATTCTGGCTTTGTTTTTGTTCCCTTTCTAACTACTGTACATCTCGTCTTTGTGTAACATACAAATGCGTTTCAGGATATTCACATCCGTTCCGATAAAGTCGCGTCGCTCTGGCAAAAGTCATGCTTATACCAGCTTTCAAATTGACACCAATATATTCATGTCCTTAACTATAACAGCCAAAACGTTTAGTCGGCTCGAATGTAGAAAGATATACATTTTATCCGCTTCTGTTTTTTTTTACTCGGATCCATGTGCCTCCGTCAGAACGCTCTCGATTATAACAATGTCCTGAACGTATCTTTTTCACCATTGAAAACAAACCGATACAGTTCTATGTGTACAACTACAGTACGATGCCGCGCGAAGGCTTTCCCTGGTCCCAGCAGCATGGCATGAATCCCAAAGCCTCCCTCGTCCGGTACATAACTCATTCCACCCCCCAATGTTGGCATTGTTGCCATGGATTTGCCTCCCGGCAATGATGGTTGACGCTATTTACGTATGTAGCTATAGGTATAACTAAGCACAAGGGAATTCTAGACGCCCCGAAGGGTGATTTGTTCTCCGGTGTCAACTATGTACTACTGCTCCTCTCTTCTTGGCGAAACAGCTGTTAAGGATGCTCTCTTCTCAAGAGAAAGTATCCGGAGATCTTTCTCAAACCAACCCCAAGAGCGCGGTTTGTTACGCATCGTACAAGAATCTCTCTGACACGAGCTTTTTGGAGAGTGTCAAGAAAACTGATGGCGGCACCGGAATGCTACCATGTTGCCATTGAGAATTGACCGATATCGATGGGGGAAGGATACGTAAAGCGGAAAGGGAAGTCTTTGGCACTCCTGTCGTCCCCGTGTGGCCCTTGACAATGAGCACTTCGTGAAGCTGTCTAAGAAAGTGAATTGTCTATATAGCTAAGCTGTGTGTTTAGGCATAGGCACTCATAGATGTCGCGGGCATGAGCGGGAGTATGGAGCTCTCGCGTCCACCCGCCCCGCTTTTACGTTCGGTCTGATGAGCCTTACAAAGTCAAAAGGCGGAAAATAAAATGAAGTCGGGAAGAATCATGGCCGAACGGATAGAGATGCTCCCTTTCATTTTGTCTAGGGTGGAAGAAACGGGATGACAACAAACTTTGAACATGAAGGGTTCTTCGAATTGGCCCCCGGATACTGCGAGCGCCCGCAACTGGTCATCAACTGCCGACATTTGCCATTCATCGTTGCTCCACGCTACTTCAAGTCATGCCTGGTGTTTGGTTTTATTCGTTTCTTTTTTTCAAGTACATCAGCTTTGTAAACTTCTTAAGATTGTTAGCAAGTTGCTGGCTTCTGTCTTGTGTTGTTGTTATGTTATGGCTGATATTGTCCTTTGTTTATTTTCGATATTGCCGCTCGCTCTCATAGAAATTTCACTCTAGACTGCTATTACTAATTCTACGGACTGTTGAGCGGGATTTTTTTTTTTTTCATTTCTCGTTCTTTTCGCCTATTGAAAGTATTTCGTCGCAATGAGGATATCTTCTAGGCTCTCACTTTTCGGTTACATTTTGATACGGCTTTGATTTCGCGTGTCCACGATGCCAAGAAGCTTGGAATAGTGAGCCATGTTAGCCGGTATCCTAGAAGTTACAAGACGACCAAAAACTGTACAGGACGAGGAAGCGCGTGTGAAAGCAATGCGAAAATTTATCCTCGGAAACTTTAAACCGCACGATTTTCCAGTTTGTTAGTTTTTATGATGTGACCTGGTGATCTTTATGGGGAGAAAAATTTTCAGGAAATCAGGGCAATATAACAGAGTGGTAATTTGTAGGTTGTAGTAGGAAATAATTATTGAGGATTTTTCTGTTTTGTCAATATGTTGAGATAGATATTTTTGAATTGAAAGTTGTTTTTTTTTTTATGGCAAATGGAGAGGGGTTGTGGGTGTTAATAGAAAAAATATATTACTTGCCATAGAATCACAGGAGTTCTCACAAAGGGCTCTGATGTCGTTATAATAGTGTCATCCCTTATTTCAACAGCGAGTCGAATGAGAGGCACTGCAGAAACATGTACCAAAGAATGCCGCACATTATTGATTCTGTGAACATTTTTACTAAAAAAAATGAATAGAAATATGCAGATCCAGAAGGGCTCCCTTCAAAGTGTTAGATACGAAGGAACTACGAAAATTGTAAGTTGGCCACTACTTATTAGTATTTCACAAATTAAAAAATTTTAGTTTACCTTATGAAAATAGTGGGCTACGCCCGCAATCCGAGGGTTTTGTAGTATCCCATGCCAATAGGAGATGAACTGTCCTACTCTAGGAGATGCTTAACCATTCATGTTAAGACAATATTGCGAATTGTAAGTTTGCATAAAAAATATTGAGAATAAATTGTTTGAATAATTATAGAGAATAGAGTCAGCGACCAGCATACCCTCCCCCCCTTCCCCTCCCCCCTCCTCTCCTACCAATCATTACCTTTTTGAAAATGGTTAACTCCAATTCGCTCTACGGAAAACAATATGCAAGTATGATGTAGTCGTAGTACTAGTATGGAGTACAAGAGACCTGTTATGTGCACTTTTTGGTATGGATGATATCAAAATGACCAAATCTAAACGAATGTACTACTATTAAATTTTACGTGATTATTACGAAATTTGGAGATATTATTGCACATGGTGTTGATTATCGTCGGCCATCAATATTTTCGACCTCGGATGAGTTTGAGAAATGCAGGGGTGTGCTAACTGTAACTATAGAAATATACTATTATTAACCTATTTTGAGAAGATATTAAAATTCCATTATTTTTTTGTTTTCTGTGCTAGTTGAAAGCCATCTTCCTGTATGTTTTCATATTTCTAAGTGTAACGGTCTCGAAATGGTAAGGGGGGTGGGACAAATTACAATATGATCTCATATTTTCCCCTCTGCCTCTTTTCCCCTTTCTTCGAGTTTGATGAAGTCGCCAAAAATGGAATGTACTCTGTAGTGCCTTTCTCATGATACCCCACTTGCCCATATGAGATGAAAAAAAATGTTGACCTTAATTTCCCCTCTATGGGAACCTCCCCTTAAAGCAGCAACCCACCTACCTCCCCCCTTAAACTTCTCTCCCCTACCACTCCTATACCACCAATCTCCACCCTTTCAGAAAAGGTTAACTCCAATTCACTTTACGAAAAACAATATTCAAGTATGCAGTACTAGTACGGATATGTAGCCGGTTATGTGCATTTTTTGTATGAATGGCATCAAAATCTCAAAATTTAAATGAATGTACTATTATTAAATATTATGTGATTGTTATGAAACTAGGAGGTATTATTGCCTATGGTGTTGGTTATCATTGGCCATCAATATTTTTGACCTCGGGTGCGCGTAAGGGGTGCAGGGGTGTGCTAACTGCAACTATAGAAATTTACTATTATTAACCTTTTCTGATGAAATTTCAAAATTCTAGAAATCTAGGTTTTCTATGCTAGTAAAATGGCGCTTTTCTGTAAATTTTCATATTTCTAAGTATAACGGTCTCGAAATGCGAGGGGGGGGGGGACAAACTCGGATGACATATTTTCCCCTCTCCCTCTTTTCCCGTTTCTTCAAATTTGAAAAATGGAATGTACTCGACGGTACCTTTCTTATGATACCCCACTTGCCTGTACCAAAAGAAAAAAAAATTTCGACCTTCATTTCCCCTCTATGGGGACCTCCCCTTAAAGTTGACCTATTACGACGATTCGCTTTCTCCGATGAATTATAGTAATTCTACACATTCCTACAAAATTTCATGTGTGTAGCTTCAGCCGTTCGTGAGATATTCCATGGACAGACGGACAGACAGACATTCGACCGATTTCATAAGGGTTTTGTTTTTAATACAAAACCCTAAAAAGCAGTTTTCACAATACTTGAAAAATAATGGAGACGAGAAAATGTAAAATTGGGGAAGGAAGGACGGTAGAGCCATCGCCCCTAACGCAAGTATTCGATTTGCCATTCTGAATGGATTTCGACGGCATTTGAAACCATCGGAAATATTCGACGAATGCCAAATTGCCTATGGAAGCGAATACACAATCTCTAAAGACTGTTTTCAAGCTGTACAACCGATTGCAAACTGGACATTCTTCTCTCGTCCCGTGAAGGTTTGCCAAAATAGGCTTACGCCGACAGAAATGTTGCTATCGTGAAGTCAAAGATTAACGCAGATCCAAGACTAACACACAAGACTATTCAAAGAAAAACTTCCGGAAACTTCACTACCGCCTCACCCAATTATAACCCGATGGGACTCCTGGATAGAGGCAGTTCTTTCTTATGCCGAACACTTGAAGGACATTACTCTCGTCGTTGAAGCACTACCTGCCGAGAGTACATCAAATATTTTATCTACAAAGGAGCCATTGAAAACGCCATCTTTGCGTTCTTGCCTGCGACCATACCTAATCTAAAGTTCAAAAGGAAATATTTGTACGAGGCGGTATCATTGATTCAAGATGCAGAAGAAAGGATCAGAAGTGCAATAGGAGCAGTCGGAGAGAAGGTACGGCAAAAATGGGAGAGTGTGATTAAAAAAAAAATTCAGGAATTTGCGAAGAGGAGGAGTGTTGCGAGGTTATTGTTGGGCGAAGATGGGGACATTCCCGACGAAATGGAAGATGCAACAAAATTTAAATACGCCCCAATAACGTAAGTGTCAGTAAAAGATCATTTTCGGAATTTAAAATGATTTTAACCGCAAAAAGGCACCGGCTAACTGTTGAAAATTTTGAAAAAAATTTTAATTATTTACTGCGTAGCTAATTACAAATGAATAAAAAAATGGCACTATTTTTTAGAACCCTTTTTTTGGTCCAAAATGTCTACTTCAACTCTTTTTTGGGATATTTTAGGTGCGCAAGTTATACGTTTCATTAAAACTAAATACCTTATTGAGTAGTTTTTAGGCCTCTTTTAGCTGCCTAAAAACTTATTTTCCATACCCGTAAAAGCCTATTTTAACACTTTTACCGCCTATTTTATGCGCCTCAAACGTTGCTTTATCGAGCCTAAAAATCCGATGTCTAGTAATAATATCTCTAGCAGTTATGCGGTCCCAACAAGATTAGAGCTTCTCAAATCGCTGTGACTTACATCTGTAAAACGCTACAATGAATAGGTAGACGGAAAGATAAGCTTAAATTTAACCTGATTGCTCCAAACGCTCAGTCTGTCTTGAATCCGTCTGTTTATATGCTAATTGATGAAGGAAAATGGGAAATATGATTGAAAATTGAATTACAGAGAAAATGGTCAAAAATGGAAAATTGTATCTTTGACTCTCAATCCAGGCAACAGGACATATCTTCCCCAAAAGGCGCTTTTTTAAACTATCTATTGTCACGGTGCGGCATTTCTCTGAAATATTCTCCGTAGCTTTTTTTTAATATGTAAAATACGAACTGAGGAATACATCAGAATAATGGGGTGATGACCTCCTTAAAAAACATTTACACCTAATTGTACACGCTTGACATTCATTAAGTCACTCTTCGAAATAATCATAGACACATGATACACGTATAGTTATCTGAAATGAGTTCTCAGCTATTTTCCTGTAGTCATGGCTAATAAACCAAACATAAAAAAACTCTGACACTTCACAATTTAGCTCCTGGCGTACTTCACACGCGACACTCCTTATAGGTACATGTGTTTATCGTAATTTCCATTTAAAAATAATAAAACCGCGACCCTAGAAAGTACATATTTCCCAAATCATTGAAGAATCCCGTCAAATTGTTTTGAGAAATTATTTCATTTAGCAGTCGCACAAGTCTCCCCGATAGTATCTGATGATGAGCGCGCGGCTCTATCCCCCAAGAGATCGTAAATTATCACGAAGCCAATAATTCAGACACTGAATAGAGTGTGATCGAGATTTAAAAGAGGAGGGTCCTTCCTCAGATACACCAATCGTACCTTGTTCTGCGTACTCATCTCATATATGTAACAGCCGAATCACGTGTTCTTACTAAATACTCCCTCTTTTTCTCGGTGCACCGTAAAATTCCGAAATTCCAACACAAAACTATTAAAAATAATTTCCTGTCCACAAATTTGTCAATATTCAAATTAAGGATGATGTCAAGTGAGTGACTTATGATAGTGCAGGATACAACCGTACACAGGATAATTATTGTTGAAGCAATAAAAACTTCCAGGAAGAAGACATTCTTGCTGCAGATGGTGTGCCTTCGTTCCAACTTTACTTGAGAGGATTTGAGTCCGTTTTGATATCAGCATTCCTTGTGCTTCCCTTTGTACCGAACAGCTTGTCTGTCGTGTGAATGTATCCGTCAGGATACATGTGAGCTGTTGAAAAAGGATACAAGGATCGAATTGGAGAATGTTATGACTAGCGAAATGGCTTGAGTTATTACAGTAAAAATTTTCTGCTGACTTCAGGACAATTTACGGGCAATTTGAAGCTTTGATTCAGGCATCTTTATAGCTATAAGTTTATTAGGGACTGCATGGATGTTTGAGCAGTTTGAAGGAGAGATTGAGATTAGTCTTGATGGTTAATGAAGTGGTCATTTACACGCTGGAAGTGCTACAATGTTGGAGGCTTGAAGTGTTTTTTTTATCGCTTAGTTTGGAAGGCATGTAATTTGTCGGTCAGTTGTGGAATATTTATTTATTTTACATTTATTGAACTTTCGGTCTTTCAGAGGCATGCGTCTATTGAAAGCGCTGGAACATTCTTTATTGAAAAGAAGCATTCAATGATGAAAGTAGAAAACCATGAAGAGCCGCTGTACTTACAAAAGGTCACATGGGCTACAATAGAATTTGTTTTGGTACCACCAAGGATTCCTCAACCAATCATAATTTTTCAACTATAGAGCGCTCCAGCGGCAGCCGGCTCCTCGCACCGGAACGACATGTTTTTCAACGGCCAAGAGCTGCCAAACCCCGATGCATACGCGGCTTCTACAGTAGTTATTATAATGAATACGAATATTTGGGTTGATAGTGGTAGTAGAATAGCAGCGTAAGTCAGCCACTGACCAGCAAATGAGATTTACTGATCGTATTTGAGGCCGTCTACTTACCAAGAATGCCAAGACGTATCAGGTTAATCAGCATGTTCAAAGCAAAAAATGTAGTTGCCCTAAGAGCAAAAAGCAACGCAGGCCAATTTTTATACATACTACTAACAAACTAGTCTCTGTAGCAGTACACTCCAAAACCACCCCAAGCACGAGTAAAACCGCTACACAGCAGCCTTATGATCAAAAACTGGGCTGCTCCCATACAGCATAAGAGGATCGACTGGAAGTATCCTATACATCGGAAGAGAGTTTACTGTGTTTTGTTCGGATTAGCTTTTACCCCATAGCTATCAGCTCAAATGGTTTTTGTGATGCGGCACAGCAATATCATCCGCACACACCAGGCAGCCTAACACTTTTAGGTGTTAAAACAGTCTATTCACAACTAAGTTCCAGAGAAAGGTAGAGAGCACTCCACCTTATTTCCTTACTGACAAGTCTTCATTCATTCAGACAATGTTTCCAGACAACTGTGTCAACACCAGCAGACAGTTTGTGGGTAAGACTTGGGGAACAAGCCCTCATATAATCCTTTGGATCTATAATGCGATTGTTAGATCAATAATTAAAATATGGACATGTTGTTTGGTGGAAAAAATCAACTACGAATTATGGAAAAATAAAACTGGGTAAGGTTCAGAGACTAACATGTCTCACCGTAACGGGAGTTATCCGCCGCTGCTCCACTACCGCTCTTGATGTGCTACTCAACCTACCGCCGCTCCACATTCACCTTAAGGCAGAGGCAAAAATACAGGTATTCAGACTAAAAGCATGCCAGGATTCCCTCAAACTAAACCCAAAGCAAACCAACTGGGTAAATCAGGACTACGTATCTCGTCTGCCAACACATAGTTCCGCTAGGGAGCTGTTCTCCAAACTTCCATTCTCAACCAAGATTTTGAGTAGAGGGGACTGGAACTCGAAGCTCAATACCCTCCAACATTGATAAGTGGTATACAGATGGATGTAAAACTGAAAAGGGTACAGGGGCGGGGGGGTGTCGGAGGCTCGTCTGACAAGGTATCCATTCCTATGGTAAAGTACGCTACGGTAAATCAGGCGGAAGTTCAGGCAATCGAGACCTGCGCGAACATATGCTTAGCTTAGTGTTTGGCCAGAGGGGGGGGGGGGGGGGGGGGGGGCTTTTCCAACCCCATCCGTCGGCCCAGAGCCATACTGTGAAATCCCTTCGTGTAGTGTAAGACGGCACATCAGGGTCTGAGCTCAGACAGGCCAAACTGTTTATGCTGGGCATCCACGCAATCGTACCCTTCTCTCTCTCTTTAATTGCATTGACCCCTCTAGGGGCATGGGCGCGTCAACATCTCTAGCATTTCTCTGCCTGGTTAACGTTTCGATAACATATCCACTTTTCGGAAGTGCAGTTGCTAGCATGCACCTCCTATCCGCGCCGTCTTTATACTGACAAGCTCGGAGCACTGTGAGAGTTCTATTAGTACTCACAGGCAGTTTTTGATCGCGCCGAGATTTGATCTCCGAGCTCTAGATTAGTATCGTAGAGCGGTGACCGAACGATCACGGCCACCGAGCGCGACAAAAATTGTACCCTTGAGCGGAATTAGAATTATTTGCGCGCTCATAACGGGTCATTTTACTTTGAGGGTTCATATATATAGAATGGACATTTTCTTTGACCCAAGATGTCGCTGGTTTTCCTTTTTTTCCTTTTCGGAAAATTTGAAAAAGTCATTACTACCGACGATTCTTAGGACGAGACGAAGCCATAGATCACAATGCGCTAACCACCCTCAAGACATAATATAACAATTCAGACCTGTTAGGTAAAGGGGCTTAGAGGAATAGCCACTTTAAAAATATGGAAAAAAAGCCCTAGTCATTGGCGTAAAACTCGTTAGTTGAAATAGAGCTAATGCATAAGAACTCAGACATATTCTAGAACTGATGCGGTGGACCGAAAGTCTCTAGATCGAAGTGAGTCCTCATAGTCCAATTATGGGCCCGACATTGGGCGCCAAGGCCGGAGGACACAAAAGTACGAGCTTACTAACATCCTCATCATCAACCCTGTAAAATTAAAACTTTCATTTAACGAAATTCAAAATGGAAGAAAACTTAAAGTAACTCCTTTGCGCCAAAGTCCTAATTCCAGGATTCAGGTATTCTGTACTGTGCAAAGTCATTCCCATTTCGATTTCAATCGCTAAAAATAACATTCACCAATCACTATTTGTCCAGGATATCCTCAAATCAGGACATCCCTGATCTGACTCTGTACTTACTACCCTGAACAGGTGCCTGACAGTAAACTAACACCAAAACCCTATTCATCGGTGCCCACTTGAAACCACTTCTCTGCTTTTCACACCGGTCATCCTCCCATCTTTTATGTTCTTATGACCTGACCTTCTCAACAACTCGCGACGATGTTAACTGATTAATGGCTTCCTCTAACATTGTGTCACAATATTTCGACACCTTCGTCGCATATTATTTCAAAAATTCCTAAAATCCATATTCTTGTCATCCTTACACAACACAGTGGCTCTTGTCCTATACAGCGAACAAGAACCACTTATGCACATTTGAAAAAAATACACTGTGCATATCATCTCAAACCACTTGGCCTGTACTGAGCCGATTTTAATGGATCCTTAATGACTAATCTGTGTACAAATAGGAATCAGATGACAACAAATTTGTTCCAAATATCGCTGAGCCGGGCCACATACATGACATGCTTGCATCAATAGCGGCAACAAGTTTTCGGATTGAATTACGCTCGTATCTCATATGTGTATCAGTGAATCTGAATATCATAAAGTGAAATAGGAGAGAAGGGCACATGAACCATCATTACGGGGCTAATGCTTCATGGATATGTTTTTGAAACAGCTTCCTCCCAAATCAGTCGCGGATATGTAATCAGATACTTAACTAGAAAAAAAGTTGGTGATATTAATTCATGATTTTGACGCCCTGTTAACTGATATGCCTTCTTGTGTCGTCCGAAAAAGCCAGCTGGCCATACTTTTTTTTTTTGCTTTGGATAATATGGAAATTAGATTTGTGATTGTACAAATGGACGGACATAAGCGATGTCTGGTCAGTATTTGGGAGGAGATTATTAACCCTAATGTGATATTGAAAGTTGTAGGTTAAAAACTCATCCCTACTGTCGACACCAATAATTTGCAGAACCACTCCGTTGATTTTAAATGGCATCCTTCAGATTGACTCAGGCTCATCTGTCGAGGATAATTTAGGCTTTGAAGTATGTAGACTCTTTGGACGGGCATGGGGTCTGACTCTAAAGATAGTTGAGTGGCTATATTGCATGTTGGTGCGTCCCACGGTCACATATACTCAATTTCCCTAACTCTTTGTGGGGCATAGCGCGTCAACTGTTCCATGTGGCCCAGTTGACGGTTCGTTAGCATAAACTGGTTTCGGAGAATGCAGTTGCCAGCATGCACCTCCTGCACATCCATGGCCACGAACGTCGTCGTGGACGGGACTCGAACCCGAAACGCCAGTAGTCAAACATGATACATGATACTGATACCTCAACACACTGCGGTCGCCCTACGGTAAATTCAACAAACTACAACGCCTTGCCTGTCTTGAGATAACTGGGGCTACGCGTACATGCCTTACGCCTGCTCTAGAGGCGCTCATTAGATTGACCCTGCTGCACATCTTCATCAAAGAAAAAGCAGCATTCGATGCTCTTAGGGTACATCTATGTTCTGGTGTATGCAGTAGTAACATAGGTCACATGAGCATTCTGGAACATATTCCTGGCTTGCAAATCTGCCTGATTTCAGATTATATGACCACAGAGTTATACTTCGGCAATAAATTCTTAGCCCTCATCCCAGACGGCATGGAATGGGAAAATGGCAATCCCTGCCCAGACTCCAAGTATATCATGTGGTACACTGATGGGTATAAGACCCAACAGGGAGTTGATGCTGGCGTGTTTGGACCTAACTCCAGGATCTCAATTACTATGGGTGCCTGGCCCAAAGTTTTTTAAACCGAAATGCATGCCATAGAGGTCTGCGCCAGGACAATTCTGGAGAAGAATCTTCGAAGCGTTCAGATTGCTTTCTGCACGGATAGCCAGACAGACATAAAGGCTCTATCTTTACACAAGCTCTCTTCCAGGCTGGTGGAAGATTGTCGCGAAGGCCACTGTGGCATTGAGGGAAATGAATCAGCGGATGAACTTGCCAGGCAAGGACCAACGTTTAATTTTATTGGACCGGAAACATGGCTTCAGCCAGGACGATAATAAGGACTTGATCTGGAAAACTACGACAGCGCTACTGGGATAATCTTTCAGGGCTGTGGCAACCGAAAGAGTTGATCAGAGCCTTCGACTATGGGGAGACTACCCACATGAGATGAGGTGTCCTGAGGCTATTTGTACATATACATACTACTTTTCGGGCCATCACTGGGTTAGTTATCATCTAAATTAGATGGGTTTATCCGGATGAACGGAATATCATCTCTGTTTGGAAGTCAGTGAGACCACATATTATATTTTATGTGAAGGTCCAGTGATTGCACGGGCAAGGTTTACGCTCTTCGGGAGGATCACCACGGTTTCTGCAAATATCAGGAATACAGGACGACCGATAGCGCAGTGTATTGAGGCATCAGTCTCATGTTTGACTGCCGGCGTTTCGGGTTCGAATCCCGTCCACGGCAACGTTCGTGGCCATGGATGTGCAGGAGGTGCATGCTGGCAACTGCATTCTCCGAAACCAGTTTATACCGTCGAAACGTCAACTGGGCCATATGGAACAGTTGACGCGCTATGCCTTACAAGGGGTTAGGGCAATTAAGAGAGAAAGATGTATGAATTTACGACTCATTATGCGTAATACGTTATTGCTCATGAAGATCTCAGAGCTCTCTTTCTCCTCCCTGTGATTTTGTTTCTCCTAAACGAGAGATAGTTCTCCGTCATGCACAAGGTTACAAACTTCCTTCTTCCAAGCCATATTTGCAAGGTTTCTGATGAACAAATATTCTTTCTAGTACATGAGGATAGCACAGTAGACCGTTTGATCATAGTGCTTGTAAGTCTTTCGTACCCACCGCCCTTGTATCAATGAGGACTTTCCTTACCCGAATCTTTGGGAACAGGACTTTCATTTCGGACCAAGCGATTCGTACATTAAGCGAGACTGGTTCCAGTGAGGTCCTTTCTGTACTTATTAAACTTCGAAAGGAATGAATTGGGTAGGTGGGCTCATGGAATTTAGCTAGGCATATCCTCGAAAGGATGAAGCTTAGCGTTCTCAATCTGGAGATCATATTCAACACTTCGGCTCCTTATGGGATCCAGCAATGCCAATTCGTTTTCTCGTCGAAATTTTCTAATCGTCCCAATTTACCACGGGCTTAAAAGAGCAATAAGAGGTTAGCTCGACTAAGACTAATTTCTTATCTTATCTTTTTTAATTCCCTCTGACCAGTTTGCGTGAACTTCAGAAACCTACGCGTGGACTTAAAAGGAGTTTTTCGTGACTGAAGTACTAGCGCTGCTGTCTTAATCTGATCTTCATTTTTAGGTACCTCTCGGAGGTTCTGAACTTGATTTACTTGAAAACCTTAACAGAAGCAGTGCACCTGGTACTTAAGTAAAGTTCTCTGACTCTCCTGCATTGACCTGATTCCTATTTCAAGGCGTAAACTAAACTCACCAAAATCTCTGAAATTTATCAAAAGAGATCCAAGCACACAGCACTGAATTTTTTTTAACTTGGAAACCTTAACGAAAATTTAAAGCTATTCTAAGGTACCTGGTACTTGAATGAAGTTCTCTAAAGCCTTTTCCATTAAGCTGCCTCCTATGTTCAGACGCAAAATCCATCAAAAACTTTGAATTAAATCGATTGTACTCTGCAGAGCGCTGTTTTAATCCGAATACGTACAGCGTCGTTGAAGAAACATGTGGTCATATTAACAGTGGTCGTATCGTATATTCTAGTGAATGTAGCTGGAACGTTGATCTGTAAGGCTGGAATATTTTATCGTAGTTTGAAAAATATGCAGGGCTCGGAAGGTGTACATGTCTTAACGTGATCCCTTTTTTCGAAGACTGTAGATACCCCTATATAACTCTAAAAGTTTTTGAGGTCATCTGAACTTCATTTTCAGATCATGAATTTAGATATTTTTTTTGCAGGACCTTTTTTGAACCCAAAAGTATCTACCGACACGAACGTGGAAATCTTATTTGATGTGAAAGCCTTTATCAGGACTTATCCTTCGCCAGCATAATATAAAAAAAAAATTATGTTCCAGATCCAAACCCAGATTTACTTTGAGGTCCCCAACCATTGTATCAGAGCTTATATGAGCACTAGTTTGATTCCGTCGAGGAGTCTACGGACGGGGGAAATACCCTTATCGAATCCATTGTCTTCAATTCAGAAGGCTCTAAGACTGGGGAAGGCATCGGGATTGGCGTTCACTCCGAGCTACTAGAGACGGATCTTTCATTTCGTCTTCCCGACTATTGCAGTGTCCTGCAGGTGGAGGTTTGGACGATCTCTGAAGTCCTGTCTTCGTTGGGCATTCATGTCATTACTGTGAGAAACATCGTTATTTACACCGACAGTGAAGCGACGATTCGCTCACTCGAATCCGTAAGTTATAAGCTCATCCCGGTGGCGATCTTAACTAAATATTACTTCAAAATGCTGTTGGACCCAGAGCGAACGAAGCGATCATTCATGTTTGTGCAATACGGAGGGTCGTGATCCTTTAAGAAAGATTGCCCAATGTCAACCTATTCCATTCACCTATATTCCATCTGCGACGACCATAACCAATATCGGGGTTAACAAAATATCTCTTCTTCTCCAATTACACTATTTCGAAATGAAAATTGTACAAAAATGCAAAAATAGACCGCAGAGCTATCTTCCTCCACAAGTTCACTTCATTTATCGACATATGTGTCAATATTGAAGTGGATGCCTATCGATGTAATTAGCTGCTGCTTTTTTTCCTCTCTATCCAAACTGGATCAAATTTATTTTATACGCTAAACACTATCCACTTAGCAAGTGCTCAAATAGCCTCAAGAGTTATTGGCCAGAAGGCATGAAAAAGACGTCAACGTCGTTGTTGTTGGCGGACGTTGAACCATATAATGCTCGCACTCGTATTAGGCCCTAAATTCTGCAAAGGGCCAACTCTCTGCGTGTTGCCTTGTAATAATTGTGGAAAATTCGATTAGACGTTTATCACGAGACCGGAGACTAAATAAATGGTATGACTAGTTGATGCTGATTGTTTGATGCTCGGTTTTCCGTCTTCCCCAATTACGTAAAACACCATTCTTGATAGCCGTCCAAAAGCAACTCTTACCCTTGCAAAAGTCTCTTTGGGTCGAATAGAGAATATCCTTCGGAGGTGGTTAAGGACCCTCCGTGTGTTCGTTGTGTGTCAAATTGAAACCGGAGCAAGCCGTTCAATAATCCTGTGCATGCGGTCGGATTATTGACATTCGAACAGATGTCCGCCCTGAGGCGGCTCTTTACTCAATGGGTGAAAGTATGAAATATAGACTCGCTTAGGAGTGGGCGAATGTATAAACACACTCGACAGGAGGTTGCGTCATTGAAGGATGATGTCTGGTACTGTGAATACAAATGACTTAACATCCTCAGTGTTCTCGGTAGCGGATGTATTATTTTAAAGCAAATTAATTCTTCCAATTGATTTTTTTAATAATAATATTTAGTCGTAATGAGAGGGGGGTTTAATGTGGGTAAACTGCAAGTAGAAGGAAGAGTTGAGGGGAGAATCATTCGCCTGCTGACAAGCAATCATTTTTATCTAAGATAATTATAATTGCCATTTGTGAAATAAATTTTTTTAAATACTTTTTATAGTCAGAAAAATTGTTTTCTGGCGCCCAGCGTGGGGACAAGACGCAACCCAGAGATTATAAGTGGACCGAATCGGCCGACTGAGCTGGCCGGCCCTCACGTTGGGCGGCATACCAATATTTCGCAACCAAGCTTTATCAATTTTATTGCGGTGATGGTGCGGACAGGCGGCGGCAGGAGATAAAGAATGCCGTGGTTCGCAGCAGTGTCCAATTGGAGTCTCTTTCTGTTCATTTCTGATCATTTTGAACTTGAATATGCAATAACTACTAAATAGAGATATGTATGTAATAGTAAGTCTAATGGTTTACCTTTTTTTTTCAGATTCTTCCTGAAGTTCTTCCTGAAGTGTAATCAAAATTGTTTAAAAAATGCTGGAAATCCACGTGATATGAGACGATTCCAGGTAAGTGCTTATACTTTATTATTTATTAAGACGTACTCAACGGGGGAAAGGAATACTCAGTTCATGTTAAATAAATACTCGTTATCCAAATTCATTTAACACTATTCGGATTCGTCCTATCCGAATTCAAGTATTTGACACATACTGCATTCAGTTTTAAAAAGGATTTGGGCCTATATAGGGGACAACAGACGCCCATCTACGAGTATGGTAAGCTAGTCTGCTTGTTCATTGCACAATGTCAGGGTGCCCAGAAACCCAGTAGATTGTGAGGTTATTTGAGGCCCCAAATCTTGACAAGACTTCACACCGGTACTTACTTCAAATGGAGAACGCGATTCTAGCTTCCAGTCCAAAATCGGCACCCTTCTTGTTTCACGCGTCCAGGAGGCAACTCTTGAATCTTTTACTAATGGTAAAGTGGTCGATCTGATTTTGTGCTCTGCGCCGATTAACAGAGGACCAACTAATTTTGTGGTGGTCCTTATGCTCAAACATAGTACCACCAATGAAGAGACTGTGAAAGTCGCAGAACTCTACAAATCTTTCACCATTATCGTTACCATCCCCAAGACCGTGTCTACCCATCATATGCCTGAGCCCAAAGTTATCAGCGCCAACTTTTGTACTCAAATCCCCCATAACCCTTATAATGTAAGCTTTGGTGCTCTGCTCTGGGCGGCGTTTGGTTGTTCGTAGAAGCAGTCATTCGCGAGGACATTGTCGGGTTCAGTTGGAGCTTAACATTGTATTATTGTGATGTATGTTCTTCATTTTGGTTCGGAACTTGGCGGTCATGATTCTATGGGAGACCGAATTCCAGGATTGGAGATAGTTTCGTGCAGCTCTGGTTAAGACGAGCCCCACACCTTGTAATGGACGGGTTGATGGGCATCCGAAGATACCCGTGGGAATGGAGCCGAAAGTAGCATAATGACAGTGAATGTCGGGCTCTGCCATCTGGCGAAGAAAAAGGCCCCTCAAAGAGCTTAGCAGCCTCCTATGCTTGCTGGTGCTCATTTTGGGGGACGTGGGGGGAGGGTGGGTTTCGCCGCTGGTTGCCACTGTCTTTTACGTATTAATAAAAATTCTTAGGCCTCAAGACAAACATGAGAGGCAAAAATGCAGCGATAAGGATAGGATGGTTGGCGGACGGGGCAGATGCCCTCACGCTCGTACCGGGGTCCGAGTGTAATGGGATCCTCGGCCTCTGGTTTCGTAGATCATTACTCATCAGGTGCCGCCTCCGATCTGGCAGTAGAAGAAGGACTACCAGACTAGAATATGGTTCATTACAACCTGACTCACGACCACTACCGGTAGCTCTACCGGTGTACAACATTACAGTGCTACCCGTTCGAGAGATAAATTCTCCACTGTTCCACCCTCTTACCTCACTAACTCCTAAGATATTTAATTTTTAGCGCAGAAATTCACTCTCTAATTGAAGAAATCGTGTGTTCTAGGAACCTTCTGGCCCACTGTTCATTTCGAGCTTTCTGATGAATTCTTAGTTCCTTTTCAGAATGTCCTGCATTAAAAACAAATTTTTTAAAACTGACACATTTTTCCACTTTCTTCTTCTTCTTTTTTTTCAGGTTGTTATCGCGACACAAGTGAGCGTCGAAGGACCCTTGCTAGCCATCTCCGACAATATGTTTGTACATAACAACTCGAAACATGGTCGTCGCGCGAAGCGCTTGGACGCAACGGAAGGTACAGGCAATTCTCCCCTGGCCATTACGGGTCATCCCCTTGCGCCTGACAGTACATACGACGGTCTGTAGCAAATTTTATTTATTTCTTTATTACAAAAAAAAAAGACAATTCAAAAAAGAAAAAGAAAACTCAAAAATTTAGTGATTTTAAAATGAAATTTAAAACATGACCCATGCTGAAGTCTGTTTTGCGTTATGTTTGTGTATGTGTTCTTTATTTTGATTGGCGAGTTTTGTTAAAATATCTGAAGAATCCTAAATTGGCCCGATTCATTCATTTCGATCGACTTATTTAGATTAATTTAGTTTAATTAATTTTTGTGTCTACAGATCAAGTCATCATGTGATTGAAAGCCCTTGTTATGCATAGTTACAATTTTATAAAGTAATTTGACAGATATAACAACTCATAAATAGTCTTCTACCAGGCTATCGCAGAATAAAAATAAAAAATTTTAAATCATATTTTAAAAATTAAGAAAGGATCAGAAAAAAATAATAGGCTTCAAGTTGGAATGATTTCTACCCGGCAGTGCTCCGGAATTGGAATCCTTCTGCCTTCTCCTACACATTCCACTTCATATTCACACAAATATTTTGCGTCGACCACTCCTAAAATCCTAAGAAAGTTACTTCAAAATCGTGCCTCATTTTCAAACTAGTATCGTCCCCATTCAGAAAAGCGCCTACCTACGAAATGCATTTAAACTCTGTGCAACTCTTTCTGCAGATTTCTTCCATAATCGAATTTAAAGAAAAAAGTCTGCAACGATTTAAAAAAAAATCTCAAATTATTTCTTCAACTCCAAATCCTAATTCACATTTTACCCCATTACCACAACCATTCCATTCACTTCTTGTCTAACGACATTCCATGAACTTCAACTATAGTTTCAGCAGAAAATCGTTTTGACAAACGACTTGAAACTTTATCCCGAATGAACCGACAAAAGTCCAAATTAAGTCACGTTCCGTTGTTTGTTGTAAACTGAAAGGGAGCAGGATGTTCAATTCATTCACTCAGTCAGCGAGTCATCCAAAACCACCACGCGCACCGACAGATAGATCTCCACCATTGATTTCGCCTTGTCAGGATTTTCCTTCATGTCCTTTGCCATTTCTAGTGTCCTTCCTTGCGCCACCATTTTTGTCGCATATCATCCGATTGCCAACCTTCGTCCGGAAATCTCAGGTACCGCACTTTCCAATTATTTCCGCACAATTTGTACGCAGCGGAGCCATTTAAAAGTTCTGGCATCATGCCAGCAAAAAGGACTTCTCACACTAAGCGTCCATACGAGAGTATTTGCGCGATTCAATACCAGTAGATTAGATTTTGTCGAAAGTCCTGGCGTTTCTTTTTTTAGCAAACTCCAAAGTTTTCTTTTCACTCAGATCGGGGGCAGTTATTTATGGTAAACCAATTGGATGACTTTATGGGGAGGGTTGAAAGTAAAAGTGGCTGACGGTCGGCGATTTCAAGGATACGGCCCGTTTCTGTGCAACCACCGTGGCCCAGACGTAAAGAGCGCGACATTTAAAAGTCAATTTCAAATTCAGGAATGAATTCGATGCTTTGTCTTTGCTGTCTTTGCTTCGTTCTCTCCCCCACCTGTAGAGAAGGGGTGGTGGTGACTCTGTCTCAAACTTTCTCCGTAGGCTCGTTTTTGACTACGAGATAAAAATTTTAATTTGATTCCGGCTATGTTTTTTTTATTGCGACCACAGCCATTGTGCAGTAAAATCAAAAATTAGCATTCCAGATAGGTAAAGATGAATTTCGGATTCCTTTTTAGGATGGGAGAACGACACCGTTGTATCAGGTTAAATTCACATTTAGGTTATTTTGAATCGATACGACAGACTCCTCAAAGTAGTTTCTAAATTAACCATTCCACTCTATCGCCATGCTCGATAGAAGAACGCAAACATGTCCGCACGAAAACTTCGCTAATATGCAAAAAGGACACTTTACTGTCTACCCCAAAACAAAAGCTAACCCGGCAACATACATTCAGATAATATCTGTTATCTAAACACGCGATTATATCCATTTATTCTGAGTACTCGACCGAAAGACATGGTCGTCCTTTTGCGTTCTTCTCCCGGACAGCGTACATAGAAAGGACAATGAATGGACATTATCACCCCCTGGCCTGGCGCTGTAACCGACAAACGCGCAGAGGGTATGATTGGCCAAAATACAATAACACACATCGTCTTAGAGCCTGAACTTTCAATATGTAGTTAATATGAGAATAGGACATCATCATCCAGGAGAAGAAGATTCCTTCGCATCTTTTTCCTAAGTGGATGTATCCCTTTTTGGGTGTACGTTATGCGACGCACGAACCATTGGATACAAGGACAAGTAGCATAAGGAACGGCGGGATGGCGTCTCCCTTTTGCACGCCATCTTAGGTTTCGACGAAAAGAAAAGAAACGGCTGTGGATTTCGGTTCCAACGCATTGTCTGGATATTCATTCGGACGAGGACATGCCGGACCGTCTTTTAGGTCGTTACACTATCGACGATATATCCTTCGGAGTGTGTGCAAACCGCATATCTACAAAGACATTGGGTCTGTGTTCTTCGGCTCCTTGTTATCCTTTTTATTGCTTATAAACAAAAAATGTCATACACAATATCTGAAATAGAACTGAAAATGACCTGTCCTAATCGGGCGATAGGGATGAACAATGAATGTTTGTAATTTTGGGTATCGATGCGAAAAGTTAGGAAATAAGAGCAACGACTCTTTTAAAATTGTTTGGTGAAGAAGAAGTTTCCTCGATTTATAGGAGACCAAAGTAACCAGTGGCCAAAATTTAAAGCTGCCTCAATCAACCTAAGGACACATGCCGAGGCCTGAACTCATAAACGTTCCCGTCGCCAGAACATTTTCTGCGAATACAGAAGTACGAGAAGTTTATCCTTCCATTGATACCTACATTCTTCTCCTTCAAATATTGTCGCGTTATCGGTTCAACGTATGAACCTGTATCTCGTCATCTAAAACGCTGGAATGCCACAAAAATGCATGTATTCGATCAGATACGTTCCTCAGTAAGGCTCATGACCGATGGCTTATCCATGTCCCCGAGCATGACCACCGCCAAATACTTAAATCAAACAGAGCCTTCGATTTGCGTTTCAATCGTTTGTTTTTCCAACCGCTTGGCGATACCAATTCCCCTCCCTACAATTTAATAATAATCCTTAACTATGATAGTTCTCTGGCATTCCATTTTACTCAACCATTGTCTTAATAGAGCAAGAAGTCCTCTTATCTTATTCTTATCATGACACGGCCTTTATTTTCGATGAAAGTGAAACTACGTATACCCACTCCACCACGCGCCATTACGAACACACGAACAAACACAAACATTCACAAAATACACTAAAGCACAGTCCACCTCCCCCTAAATTCACCCCCAGCACCCTCCATCGAAAAAAATGCTTGTATCTTTGAATGGGTGAAAAAACTGAATTAACCAGGCTATTTCATTACAGGACTCTATCCACCGTTGCCGGTCGCAACGCCCTGCATTAAAGCCATCTCGCCGAGCGAAGGATGGACAACGGGTGGCGCTACCGTTATAATTGTTGGCGATAATTTTTTCGATGGCCTTCAAGTTGTCTTCGGTACAATGTTGGTGTGGAGCGAACTAATCACATCGCATGCCATTCGAGTGCAAACACCGCCACGACATATTCCCGGCGTTGTGGAAGTTACCCTGTCATATAAGAGTAAGCAGTTTTGTAAAGGATCACCCGGACGATTTGTATATGTTTGTAAGTATGATGTCGAAAAAGGATGCGGATGTTTTATTTTCTGGAGAGGCAGAACTAAATTTGGATTTTTGTGTTTTGCAGCGCTGAATGAACCAACAATAGACTATGGCTTCCAGAGGCTGCAGAAGTTGATACCACGACATCCCGGCGATCCCGAAAAGCTGCAAAAGGAGATTATTCTAAAGAGAGCAGCGGATCTTGTGGAGGCTCTGTATTCAATGCCAAGGTAAGTGACAAATTACGCCAAGATTGTTCTGGAGAAAAAACTTAGAGGCGCTCACATTGCTATCTGCACAGATAGCCAGGCAGCCATAAAGGCTCTCTCTCTTCACACAAGCTCTATTCAAGGCTGGTGAAAGATTGTCGTGAACTTCTTCAATGTCTGGTGACTCATAACGAAGTCCTTTTATATTGGGTGCCAGGTTATTAAGGCCTTGAAGGCAATGAATCGGCGAATGAACTTGCCACGCAAGGCTCAACGTCTAATTTTATCGGACCAGAACCATATTGTGACCTAGGTCTGGCTTCAGCCAGGACTATCATAAAGGAATGGTCTGACCGGCTACGACATCGCTATTGGGATAACCTTCTAGGACTTCGGCAATCAAAGGAGTTAATGAGACCCGTCGACTATGGGGATACCCATATGAGTAGAGCTGACGTGAGGTTAATTGTTAGCTACCCATCGCGCCTTCACTGGGTTGGATATCATTTAAATAAGATGGTCTTATCCAGAGCCTCTTATTTTGAAGAGCTTCTAAACCGACCATCTAACATCCCCACACAGGAAGCTCTCGATGATATTGTTGATCTAGGCCCACCCATTCAACCCCCGACAGTAGAGGAAGTTGATCTCGCGTTGCGGTCACTAAAACGAAATAAAGCGCCGGGCGCTGACGAGATCCCAGCTGAACTGCTAAGATTCGGTGGAACGAGTCTAGTTGATGCCATACATCAATTACTCCTGCGAGTATGGGAGAACGAGGAGATCCCAGACGATTGGCGCAGAAGCATCATCTGTCCAATCCATAAAAAGGGAGATAAATTGCGATGTGAGAATTACAGGGGCATCTCACTAGTTTGTACGTCCTATAAAATTTTGACGAAAATTCTGGAAAATAGAATAAAACCGTACGCAGAACGAGTCATTGGCGAATATCAAAGCGGTTTCAGACCTGGTCGCTCCACAACCGATCAGCTCTTCTCAGTCAAACTGATACTCCAGAGGTGCTGGGAATACAACGTAAACGTATACCAAATCTTTGTCGACTTCAAGCAGGCATACGACAGTATCGATCGTGGAGTACTGTACAACATCATGCTGCAATTTGGTATACCAGCAAAATTAGTGCGACTGACAAAGATGACGATGACCAACTCCGTCTCACAAGTCAGGATCCAGAATAGACTTACTGATCTATTTGAAACACGCACTGGTTTGAAACAGGGCGATGGACTGGCACCGACGCTCTTCAACCTAGCACTGGAATACGTTATTCGGGCCATGAATATGGACAACAGCAAGACGCTGCTCATCAAGTCGACACAATTAGCAGCGTACGCCGACGACATCAACATCATGTCCCGAAGATTGGCTGACGCAGAAGAACTTCTGCATACGCTCGATACCGCTGCAAAGGAAGTTGGATTACGTATTAACGAGGGTAAAACTAAAATAATGATGCAATCGGTGACAAGGACACCTGCACAACCGAGCATCAACGTGGGGGACCTCAACATCGAGTTCGTGAACAACTTCATCTACCTGGGTTGCAACCTGTCAAGGGACGCCAACGAAACTGACGAAATCAAGCGACGGATACAGTTAGCTAATAAGACTGTTTTCTCGGTTCTCCCCATAATGAAATCGAAGCATGTGCACAGAAACACGAAGCTCCGCGTGTACAAAACCATTATACGACCAGTGCTATGCTATGGCTGCGAAGCATGGACCCTAACTCAAGCCTCCGAAAACATGCTAGACACTTTCGAACGTAAGGTTCTACGGCGAATTGTCGGGGCTGTTTGCGATCGAGATGGATGGCGCATCCGGTACAACCATGAGTTGTATGAAATGTACGATGAGCTGCAAGTCTCGAAAATCGTCAAACTACAACGACTTCAATGGGCAGGGCATGTACAAAGAATGGACGATGATCGCATGCCTAAGAGAGTAATGAATGCAGAACGAGTCGACGGAGCGAGACTGCGAGGACGACCGAGATCTCGTTGGGAGAGCTCAGTAGGTGTGGACGCCGCGCAGCTGCTGGGCTCCCAAAATTGGAGGACGCGGTCACGTGACCGAGATAATTGGAGGACAATGATCCAGGCGGCCAAGGCCCGACGTCGGGCTGTCGCGCCACGATGATGATGATGATGATCCAGAGAGACGGAGTGTTGTCTTTGTTTGGAAGACATTGAGACCACACGTCACCATTTATGTGAATGCACAGCGATTGCGCGGACTAGGTTAACGCTACTCGGGCGGATCGTCACAAACTCTGCTGATATCAGGAAATCTCCCGCAAAAAAATTTACTAGTCTAGCCTTCGTATGAGTGGTGAAAGGTCTCTTGCTATAGTATTAAGGGCTATGGCACAATAGACCTCCCATGGTCGTAGTGCCCACCATGAGGGTCAGTAGCCGCACCTCTTTTTCTATTCTATTCTAAGTGATGAACGTAAATTTAGATCAGTTTTCGTTCGTGTAGGAATTTAACCCTGAAGTCCTGAGGTCATCATCATTGTGGCTCAAAAAACGACTTGGTCGTTTCGTTTAATTTTTTGAGTCTAATGAAAGTGTCCTCCAATTGCGGATGTACAACAATTGTTCAGCGTCCGCATCTAGTGAGTCTTTTAACCGATCTGTCCAACTTCCATCCAGCTTGACTTCGCTGATGCGTCCTTGTTTATTTAAATCCAAATACCTTTATGTTGCAAGTTGTTGATGCGGCTTGGCTGACGTTTTGTTGGCATAAACCAGTTTCGGTTGATGCACGTTGCCGGTATGCACCTCCCCCATTTAGCCGCTTGCCTGGGACAAGTCGGAAGATGTTGTGGCTTATTATTACGCCCCGCAACATGGGGGGAAGATAACACAAATATCCATGGCCACGAACGCCGTGAACGGAACTTGAACCCGTAACGACCGTAGTCAGACATGAGACTGACGGCTCTACACACTGAGCTACCGGTCGCCCCATTCATTTAATTATATCAGGTTGGTTGCCGATACTTTAGCGCCCAATATGAGACATATAATCCTGCTTTACTACCACTATTTGAAATTATTTTCTAGCCGCCTCCAGCCTCCACCTTAAGGCTTAATTTCAGGCACTCTTCAATTTTCCTGCTTGACCACATAGGCTTAAAAGTTACAATGGTGGTTTCTAAGAAGCCTTTGGGGAGCTCACCTGCCCACGTAACCCGATTTTTACTGAGAAAAAAAGGATATCGGCAGGAAGAGTTGGCCCGATTCGTATTCTTAATATTTGCGGATGTGTTCCGCCCGTGAATCTTATGTAACATCCACAAGAGACTTTAAGTTGAAAGGTCTTGTGCGGATTCTTTAACAGATTTCGGAGAATTTACCTAGCCTAGAAAGTTAAAAGGTGTAGGCTGAAAGGCCTCGTGCCAATTCCTCTGCACTCTACGGGATTTGTCTTAACTCGCACGTAAAGACATTCGTGTTTTTGTGTAAAATATATGTTGAAAGGCTACAGCTGATGTGGATATGTACCGCTGGGGGTTAAAGCAAAACTGTAGTGGAAGCGTAAGAATATTCTTGTTCACTTGATAAAAATGAGTAGAACGGGGTCCAACAAATCTTCTTGTAGACAATTTCCTCCCGTATTGGTCATTTTTTCATTACGGTTAACCATTGGGTGTGACCCTTTTGAAAAAATCGTGCTGTTAACGGACCCGTCGTTAAGTTCTGTTTTTAGCCTGGTAGTCCTACCCATTGATAAGTTGAAGCTAATATAAATTCTAAGAAGATCACCTATTCAAGGTCCCGTGGCACGCGTTTATAAGTCAAAAACCCAGCGTGCTAACATTCTTTATTCTTTCAGCTACTATCCCGTCTGCCACCAGAAAATTAGAATGCAGTATACAGTTACCATGAGTGCTTGCTTCCTGGCGTGCCCGTACCTTTTGAAAGAACTTGGTCTCCCGCTAGTCTAGAGGCTTGGTCAGTAGAAGGATCTCACGTCACTGGTGGAGCAACTCATCCAAGCGTCCTTGGTTAGCTGATCCCGGATCTCCATTTTCCTTATCTATGAAAGAGGGCAAACGCGGAGTTAATGTAAGAATTTTCTTAAGTCTGGCAGGCTCTGTGCATCTCTCGATGTTCTCACAGAATTCTCTCCATGAGTTACGTTTGGATCGTCTTATCTTTTTTTTTGAAAAGAGATAACTCCTTTTTTTTATCTGTCCCAGTCCTCCACTTTACCGGACCGCCTTGCGTTGTTAAATGCCATCCATGCCTTGCGTCTGGATCCTGGAAGTTCACCATTCCACCATGGGGCGGATATGAACCTTACGGGCTTTTCCGGGCAAACGTCTTTAAAGTTCGATACAAGAATTTTTTGTTAGTTGGTCTACCTATTCACTGATTTGCCCTGGAATCGTTAGGTCCAGGCTTTCTAATGCTACAAGGTGTCTCTTTGTTTTCATCGTGTAAACCTCCGATTGTGCTGTTCATGGATTCCGAAAACGTTCAATAGCGGTCTCAAAGCTCCCGATATCCCAGCATAACCACTGGTCATCCACGAGTGACGCTACCTTGGCTGTAATTAGATTTGATATGGATGACTCCTCCACTACCTACTCCGAAGATCCTTCCAACGGTAGACCGAAGCCAATCCGCAGAAAAGACGTCGCTGCAAGTCATCGCTATGTAGCCGCGAACAATGTTGCTGACTTCAAAAGCGGGGCGATGCCGCCTCCGGTTCTCTAGCAGTTCTTCGGAGATGCGTTTGAGGACTGTTTTAACCACGTCATCACCGAGTCCCCTTTCGAGCTGCTCCAGTTTATTGACGACAGCCAGCTTGAGGTGAGTCGCAGCCACATTCCTAAATGAAATACTGTCTCCTGTCGCCGCTTTTTGGTCGTCTAACCACCTGTGGAGGATTTCTTCTGCGATCGTTGGCACTTGGTAGCTGGCGCAGGAGTTGGTTTCGTTGATGCTTCTGCGGGTTTCCCCTTAGAATACGATTTTACCGCTTCTTTGGCCACACACTTCACCTTCCTCAGCTTAGCGCGTTGCTCGCTCGGTTTCTGGCCTTTAGCGGGCCTAGCCGGCGCTACCCTGTCCCACTGTCCATCTAGTTCAGAGCACTGCTAGATGGACCCGGAATGGAACCATCAGCGTAAGCGTTCTCGTTCAACTGGCGCTGTACCGCGTGATTTTAGAACTCTTTTGGAAGGGTTTCTCTTTGGGTGACTTTATGCCAGGGGTACCGGTTGGAAGTTTGGGTTTTTTTTTGTCTTGAATAAGATCCAGGACTAGTATTTTTATATATTCAGGATTGGGTTTCCCGTTCTCGGACTATACCTGAGGCGATTGCCAGCATTTCCCGCTACTCCCCGCACCTATAAGAACAACGTAACGGCCTCCGGTCCTCTCTTTGGGCCGCGAAGCAGACTCCCGAATATTCGGTAGACTTTCACGCTACGTTGCACCTGCTACCCTTGATGCATAGCAATAAAGGTTTCTCCCCTAGTATAACAGGTTACTACTCTGTAGGCCACGGTTCACTAGGTTCAAGAAGGAGAAAACCGAAGTGTTGGATCCGGAACCCCACAGGTGGATTTTCACCTCAGTCACCAGCTCCAGCCTTTCACCTAGTCTCCGTGTGGTGAGTCTCATAGGGCGCTCCTCTGCTAGGTACGGTCGTACGGTTGTACGGTTGTGTAGCAGTAGCCAAGAGTACTTAAAGAGTATTTAACAAAAAAAAAAAACAAGGAAAAAGTACAGCCAGAGTCGGCTACGGCTCGACGTATAAGGGTAAGCTTGTCTACTATTCAGGAAGAATGGGGAGTGAGAGTAGGAATGCGTAGTTTTCTAATATTGGAAATCGTGAAGGAAAAGAGCTGTAGATCCATGTCCATGAGTCCTTAGGTCTTTAAGCATGAATAGAAGCATTAGGAGTTTCCGGATGGATAACCCGCTAGTTGCACAGGCGTTGACTAAACTCTTCGCCAATCCGAATGTACTATTTTACATTAAATAAAAATAACTAAATTCTCCCTCCATATCTACACTTTCAGATCACCTAGCGGAACAAATGGTTTCAATTCGTACGCTGGTCAACTCGCTGTATCCGTACAAGATAGTAGTGGTCAATGGACCGAGGATGAATACCAAAGAACCCAAAGCAGTAGTGTCAGTCCACGTGGCGGTTATTGCAGTAGTGCATCAACACCGCACTCATCAGGTGGATCGTATGGTACCACGGCGAATGGCTATGGTCCAGCACCGAATATGGGAACACTATCATCATCACCGGGCAGTGTGTTCAATTCAACATCGAGTAAGTTGAATCGTTTTTTGGATAGTTCTTCATCTGATGATTTGTAGCACTTTTATCGTTATCTTTGATCCATGTTTTATTATTTTCTATGAAATTTGCACGTTGCACTCATTTGTATATACAATGTACGTATGCATGTTCTCTTTATTATTATTTATTATTTGTATTTCGTTTTTCTTTTCGATTAGATAGTGCATTTTCGCCACTATTCGCCACTTCAGCCCAGTGGCTTGTGCCACAACAACATCATCACAACAAACATCACCAAAGTCACCATCACCACCACCAACATCACAATCACCACCATCAATCCTGGCATAATCCCCAAGTGTCGGCACAAACAGCTGTTTAATTGGTTCATTTTTTAAAATGTGTGTTTGTTTCTTCTTTCTATTTTATTCGTTAAGCCAAGCACTAAGGTCGATTAGGCAAAATGATAAAGAGGGGTGCGTGAAAAAGAAGTTCAAACAAAATTCTATTAGTTGATCATTTCCTCTTCTTCGCTTTTTATCAGTAAAATTTGACACAACTTTTTATGGTAGTGTGTTTTGGATTTCAAATTTTGACGTAGGAAAAGTTTGCATTAGGCTACCCGTAAATTGGCTCGCGTTCACGTGTCGCGTTTGTGTGTCTCTGTCAAGGGATTTTGCCTTCGCTGTTTTTCAGAAAGAACGCAACTCTGCTTATTTCACAAATAATCGACTGAAGATGTTCGTCTCGAGTTAATTCTCAAGTTCCACACCTTAGTACTGATAGTACTTATGTATTAAAAGATTTTTTTTTAGAACAAAAATTTGACCGTTTTTTGAACGCAATTTTCCATGAAAACCCGATCTTAGTGCTAGGTTTAAACTACAAAAAAAAATTAAAGTTTAGTTTGTCTTTTATTATTATTTTTTAAATAGTTTTCGCCTTATCTTAGTTCTTTGAAATTTTAGTAAGCAACTATCTTTACTACGGTATTTTTAATGTGTAAACATCTTATCTTGTGGTACTGGGTAAAACCGTGGATTCTGTGGAAAGCGTAAACAACATTAGTGTGCGTACATGTACATGTGAGTTTGCAACTTGATGTATGTATTCAGTGCTTCGTTATATATGTAGCATGCGCAAGGAATAGTTTCCGCCAGAAGCTGCATAGCTGCATCGGGAGCGTATCTGGGATTATAAACATATGGTCCGGGGATGCAATCCCCGTCGCGCCGAACTTTTTTTTTCTAACAAAGACAGTTTTATGGCTTATGCATAAATGAAAATGAAAAATGTAATTTTAATTATGGCCAAGTAAAAATGAATTTGTTACTGTCTGAGGTCAATCTTGTATTCTTGTATAGTATATTCATTTTACTGTGATCCCAGCTAACCATCCCCCATGTGTGCGATGGCCATTTGTATATGTGTACCTATATGTATGTTCATGTAAATCCTACAACTTCAGTGTGTGTACGCGTAAATTCGGCCGTATTAAGATCTTTTTTTTTCATAGAGATTTTTCAGGAGACACAACCGGCAACTAGTGTCAATCGTATGCTAGTGACATGGGACTATCATCGTCAGTGGGCGGCTAGAAACACAGCAAAACTGTCAAACCTCTTTTTCCAGTATTCCCTACGGAACAAGCTCTCGGTATTGCGTCGCAGGGCTGGTTTTGGCTAATTAGCCGTTAATCCGTTGCGTCCTTTCCCGCATTTGCTCCTCTTTCCTCAGTTCCCTATGGATGTCGCATATTGTACGAGTTATAGCCTCCCAATTGGATTCAGATCTTATCATCTGCTCCACTATGTTATGTGGATTGAGGTCACTGCCAAGTTTGACCTCCAGTGCTTCATGCTTTTCTGTAATCTTTGGACAGTGAAAGAATACATGTTCCGGGTCTTCCGCTATTCCTGAGCACCTCGGACAGTCGGGCGAATCATTCAGCTTGAATCTGTGTAAGATAAGATCAAGTTGTGGACGGTGGGCCCGAGACCCCACGAGCACTGCAACCATAGGGTCTATTGTGCTATAGCCCTGTAAATCTAGAGTGGACAATCGAGTTTGATCGATCTCACAAATCTTGAATCTGTGTAAGTGCTTCCTATATCTACCATGTCCAGTAAGAAACTAGGTTAGATAGTGATTCAGCTCTCCATGTTTGCGGTTCACCAACAATTCGATTTGCGGGATAGGTATATGTGTCCAGTTTGTCTTCGGGGACTCAACCTACCGCTGTTGCCATTTCCTCAGAGACTTGCACTTTTCTCGTTTTTTTGCGCGCATTATACGGTGGCTCCAAACATCGGCCTTTGTGCAATCGGTCTATTTCGTTTGCTAGAATATATCTATGGGAATCATACCTGCTACAACGTTAGCAGCCTCATCTGATATTGTTCGGTATGCACAGCACACTCTCGATGAGTTCCTTCGATAAACAGAGTTGATTCTTCGACTGCTACATGGATAACGAAGCGCGTCGATCCAAACTGGTGACTCATACAGAAGTATACAGGTGATCACTCTAGACAATAAAAGCCTACTCGATCGAAGTCCTCCTACATTAGGCATCATCCTTGCCAAAGCTGCAGTAGCATTAGCCGCTTTCTTATATACGTACTTGAGGTGCTCTTTAAATGTCAGCTTCCGACTCTGATCCTCAGAGTATTCCTTTTCCTGCGGTTACTGATGAGAACGACTTCCGTCTTTCGGTCAGCTAGCTCTAGTCCTACTTTTTCCAGCCACAACTTAATAGTTGTGATTGCTTCACTGGCGTACAATTCAGCGAATGCCGGATCCTTGGCCACCACAGCCATGTCATCTACGAACCCAGTAACTTTGCGTTTTAGTGCGAGTACCAGCTGCTGATTTGGTGCGATGGATTTTAATGAGCTTTGCGATGGAGTTTAGTATAGTATTGTATATTCGCCAAATGGATATCGAATTGCTAATTTATAGCGTCCGTGATCGTCCCGTGTCGTGGAGTCAAAAAAATAAGCATTGCCACAACCGCGATCTGGTACGACAGGCTGCTTGAAATTGACGATACTTTGCAATCGAACGTGGTTGTGCTCATACGAAAGTAACTCAAAAATCTGTCTTCATCTTGTCTGGGGTTGCGGAAGAGATGACGAAACTCACCAACACTGGTCCTTTCTTCATTAATGGAAAGCACTGTGCACTGTTTTCAAACAGAAATAAATTTATTGGGTCAATCGAAAACGATATGAAATCGAGCAGATTGTCTTCCTTGAAATAAATTGGCCTCTACTCCCCACCATAGCATACAGTGTCAGCATCCCTGACCTTCATTGCATCGCAAGCCATCGCTCTTGTGTGCTTCCTGCCGTTGCCAAGATAATAGCTAAAATCGTCCTGGAGAGACTAAAGGCCCACTTAGAAAGCACAATTGATGAAGAGCAGGCTGGCTTTCGATCCGGATTCTCCTGTGTCGATCACATTAACACCTTGCGAATCATCATCGAGCAATGCGCTGAATACGATTCTCCGCTTCACTTGCTTTTCATCGATTTCGAAAAGGCTTTCGATAGTGTGAACCGGGATTCTATATGGGCGGCCTTGCGCAGGAGAGGCATCCCTGAGAAGCTTGTGGCTATTATTAAGGCAACCTATGACGGCGCGAAATGTCGCGTTCTGCATAAAGGTAAGGTGTGGGGGGACTTTGAGATTCGCAGTGGAGTTCGGCAGGGGTGCATCCTCTCACCGATCCTATTCCTCATTGTGATCGCCGATGTGTTGCATGCAGCCCTATCCGGACTCGACAGAGGAATTCAATGGACTTTTACATCTTATCTACAACATCTTGACTACGCTGACGACATATGCCTACTCTCCCACAAAATCATGGATCTGTCCGCAATGGCGTTAGATCTCGAGAGGGAGGCAAGCAAGGTTGGGCTAAAGATTAATACCAACAAGACCAAGGTTCTTAGCCCGCCGTTGCGAAAAAGAAATCCGACACCTATTGCCATCAATATTAATGGGCAGCCTGTGGAGACTTCGTCTACCTGGGTAGCATTGTTGCCGAAAATGGTGGTACGGAGCAGGACATCGCTCGTCGTATCAACCAGGCTAAACGCGCATACGGCATGCTGTCCAAAATCTGGCAGAGCAGTTATCTCAGCATCAAGACCAAGCTGGGCCTGTTTCGCTCCCTGGTACTATCAGTGCTTTTGTATGGGAGCAGTACATGGAAAGTTTCCGTAGGAGTTACCAGAAAGCTGCAAGTTTTCGTCAACTCATGTCTTCGTCGAATTTTAAGAATTTTCTGGCCCGAAACAATATCAAATGAAGAGCTTAGTCGGCGTACGGGTCAGATGCCAATCGACGAATTGATACGCAGGCGAAAATGGCAGTGGATAGGTCACACATTGCGAAAGAGTGATAACTGCATTGCTATGCATGCCATGAAATGGAACCCCATTTCCAACCAAGGCCGACCAAGAGGGGGTCCTCGAATCACATGGCGTCGATCTGTGGCAAAGGAGTGTCAGGTACTGGGTAAGTCTTTTGGGGAGTTGCGCCCCATTGCCCAGAACAGAGTACGATGGCGCGCAGGAGTAGTTGACGCGCTATGCCCCGCTAGGGGTTAAGGCAAAGTAGTAAGCCATCGCTCTACTCGGCATCAAATCGCAAGCCATCGCTCGGCTCGGCATCGCATCCAATGTAAACACCCATCACATCGCATCGCTCGGGTCGCTTTGTGTTTTCTGGCGCAGCATTTTCACTTCAGCTACATTTCCGAGGACTTCAGCCACGCTCTGGTAGGTTTCTGCTGAAAATATTTCACCTCATTATGAGATACGTAATACGGCTAGAAACAGAAAACGATGCCACGTCTCAATATTGTAGTTTATGGCCCCATGTTAGGACAAAATAGTAGTATTCGCACAGTATTTTCAATTTGGCATTTTTTCATAACGCGATGGGATGTTTACACATAGACCTCGAGTTCGTTTTTGTATTTTTTATTTAATTCGACTTTTTTTTATTGTTATATTTCGTGTTATACGTACTGTACACATTTTGTTTATTTGATATATTTTTTTTTATTCTGTCAATATTCTGAGATGATGGAATTAGATAACAGGCTTAAATAAAATCAATTTAAATTAATTTTGACGTTTATCTAAAACATATATTTTAAGACACATCATAACATCTTAACTAAACAAATTTTATTTAATTTGTTTCTTTCCAGGAGTTGGAGGTTTGGTTAGTGGCTTTAATCCGTTTGCATTGCCGACATGCAGCACCCAAGGATACAGTACCAGTCCTTTAGTTACATCATCTAAATAATATTAATTTTCAATGTTCTGCTAGAGTCAAATCCATAATTAGCCTGAATATTCAGCGGTAATTTGATTTTACCTCGTCACAGTTATAATGCAATATCACCACGTCAAATTTCTTCCGGGTGCGACACAAAACGGGATATGAAGCCATATAAAAAAAATCAGACTAAAATCTTCATCTCCTTTATGTCTTTCGACCACAGCATCAACAGTCTTCATCATTGTAGCGCTACAGCCCGACATCGGGCCCTGGACGTCTGAACTAAAACAATGCATAGGAAGAAAAAAAATCGGACAAACATCCGCACCTCCCTTTCAACCCAGGCGAGATGGGGATCAAAGATGACTTCATTTATATACAAAATTGTATTTAATTAGGTACATATTATGTATTTATTTACAATTTTATGTTTATAGAACATTTTACATGATAATTAGAAATCATCGCGAACGTTGAACATAAACTTATGTCTGTATACACATAGGATTTGAGTAACTGAGAAGAACATACAAAAAAGTGCAATATTTATATATACGAGTACATATACGAGTATATATAATACGTATCATAAATATATATACATATAATAAAAGTTTTTTCTTGTTATATAGATATGTAATTTTTAAGTATACAAACGTTTTTTTTTTTTAATTCTTTTAATTTTTTAATTTTAAAGAAAATTTTATAATAATCTATACATATCTGTAAATATTAATCACATAATTATTAATTCATACTTTTAATGTATTTAAAATAAATCAAACGATACAAATAGTTGTAAAACTGTCTATTTGAATAGAGAATAAATACGAAATGAGACACATTTTAATAAAACATTATTTATTATTATTTCAAAATATCTTTTCCATTTTTTTTTTAATTAAGCTATTATCCTTCGTTTTTTAATTAGGTTTTGCTTCCGTTTAGCCGTCGTTATTTTACCTGACTATTTGGAAAAGTCAAAATAATGTTTTCTCGAAGGATTTCGTAGTTTTTCGGTGTACTACTTAGTTACAATTATAGCTCCAGTCGATAAGCTACATATTCGGTAGCATGTACCCACCATTGCCTCTAAAGGCGCGATTTCGCATACAGCAGAATTAGGAACGGGAATAGAATTCAGTACATCTGCAGCATAATTATGTTCCTGACGCTATAGCGACAAAAACAACAACAGAAACGACGACGGTAAATGATTGTTTTGACGACAGCACCAGAAACCTTCATGCATATGATTGTATTCTTTCGGTTCTGTCGCCAAAACAACTATTTTCCATCGTCGATTCTGTTGTTATTTTTGCCGCTATAGCGAAAGGCACAGAATTAGGTCTCAAATGTACAGAATTCTGTTCGTGTTCCTAATTCTGTTGTATGGAAAATTGAGGCTTAAGTCGTAATATTCTAACCGATAATTCCATTTTCCACGGCTTGTTTCAGTTAGGGCTGCTTTCACTAATCTTTTCTGTCATCATCGCGAATATGCACTCCCAAATTACTAAGCATGAAAAACACTAAATTTTTCAATTGATTTTTTGATTGATGCCAGAAAAAAAAACCCTTATCAACTAGTAAAGATTTTTCTGCAATTAGGAACTTTTATTTTTTGATAAAGTACTCCCAATCTGCTTATCCGCCGGTATATACACTGTGCGATTTATCAAAATTTCGAATGCTCCAGATTTTTTCCCTCCTCTTTTCGTCTTTCGATTTATTTACGATGCAGTGTTCTTGTGTATTCGACGTCCTCGATAGCCGTGTGGTCTCGGTAACCACTCTACGATGCTACATCTAGAGAGACGGAAGTTCAATCCTCGGTGCATTAATAAAAACTGACTGTGGAACATTCCTACTTCACCGGGCGACGCATAGTGGTTCGCGTCTTTAACTAATAGTGGGTTTTAAATTGAGATGATTTCGCACTCCTCTTGCGACAAATCAATCACTCAGTAAAAATCATATCGTACATAAACACATTCAAAACCTCACACGTTCATTCGTTCACATCGCCGCAAAAACTCGCTTTCCCGGCAGCCGTATAAAACTCAATCCCTCAAATCGCCAGTCACCGCCTCGTTTCTCCTCTCAACCATCCACTTGTCATTGTGACATCAGCTGATCTGGTGGTGGATAGCACAATTTAACAAGGTTGGCGTGATCGCTAAATTTGGTAATTTATTGTAGATAATTCTTTACAAATACATCTTTTTTTTGGGAAGACCAGAAATAAATATATTTGCGAAAAATATTCCAAAAACTAAACGTAGCAGTCGCGCATCCGAAAACTCGATCTATTACAGGGCAGATTCTTCTTCGCGGCCTGCCAAGAAGAAGACGCTAAGGACACCATGGGCTATACTCTCGGCACTATTACTTACATAGGAACGCAAGGTTAAGTATATTGTTTGCTTAGAGAGGTTCCCAAATTTTGTTTCCTTTTCGGTCAAAGGACCTCATGATAGGGTGGGTGTAGACGGCCGAGGGTCCCCTAAGACCTGGACCCCAGCTGCGTGCGTGAGGGCACCTAAGCCATCCGGCAATCATTCCCTCCTTATCATCTTTTTAGGGTTTTGTAGTAAAAACATAGAATTATTATAATTCGCCGGAGAAAGCGATGCGTCGTAATAAGGTAACTTTAAGGGGAGGTCCCCATAGAGGGGAAATGAAGGCCAAAAATTTTTTTTTCATTTGGTGTAGGCAAGTGAGGTATCATATGAAAGGCACTACCAAGTACATTCTATTCTACAAATTTTCACCAAATTTGAAGAAAGGAGAAAAGAGGGAGAGGGGGAAATCTGTGATCATAATTTGTCCCACCCCCTTGCATTTCCAGACCGTTACACTTAGAAATGTGAAAACTTACAGAAAGGTGGCATTTTACCAGCATAGAAAACTAAAAATAACGGAATTTTGATATCCTCAAAATAGGTTAATAATAGTACATTTATCATATATATTTGCAGTTAGGATACCCTGCATCCCACAAACACATCCGAGGTCAAAAATATGGAACATTCCTGTTTTGTAAAAAATAGGAGCATTCTATTTGATTAGATTTCACAAAACTCAAGAAATTTCAACTTTAAGACCTACAAATCTCCCCTCTTCGATTCTAGGTTCTTACCACCTAAAGCGGAAGTCGGCTACCCAAAGCGGAAGTGCTGCAATTTAGGAATTTTAAAAGTTCTCTCTAAATGCAATAGAGAGAATTCTCCGAATATTCGCGAAACAGGAATGTTCCGGGTTTTGTAGTAAAAATAAAACTCTTATAAAATCAACCAAATGTATGTCCGCCTGTCTATTGAATATCTGACGAACGGCTGAAGCTACACACATGAAATTCGCTAAGAATGTGTAGAAATGATATAATTCGCTGGGGTCGTAGTCCTCTATATTCCGGTTTCAATTATTATACTCTCCATTTGTTTTGTACTTTAGTTTGTGCTGTCTTCCCCAGGCCTATGAATTTTTATTAATACGTAAAGGACAGGGGCAACGAGCGGCACATCTCCCGAATAGAGCTACAGCAAGCATAGGCTGCTTATCTCGTTGGGGGGCCTATTTCTTCGCCAGAAGGCACTGCCCGACCTTCACGGTCATCATGCAACCTGAATGAGACTGAATTCGTTAGCAGATCACATTTAAATCCGAAATTCTTTTTCGCGCTGCTTAATTGGCTTTTATCAAAGGCTATTTTTTTTTGTGTTCTTCTCGGTATCCGCTGTGGGTAGAGATGGTATGCTCTTTTACATATGTACCTGCGATTTTTTCACCGCTCTTTTAAAAAAGCAGTAGCATATTGTGATTGAAAACTGAAAAGAGCTGCGATTGGAAGAGCAGAAATAATAAGTACTGCATACTACGTATTATTTACGGTCTATCGCCAATAAAATTCTCGCCACTTCGTTTTAGCTCGCTAGGATCGCAAGGTTTTTGTTTTTATTCGTATCTCTTTTCTACGAAAACAAATTGAAAAAAAAATTCGGGCGAAATACCACGAGCAAAAAAAAACCACGGGCAAAAAACCCACACATTAAACCAATGTGAAAACACTAACAACGCTATACGCCACGAACAACAACAACAAAAACAATGCTGTAGAGAAAAGAATTGAATGCGAGCATTCTTGCATCATCTACGTTTCTTGATAGTGTCGGCGCCAGAGCCCGACAATCATTTCGCGCGCACTACCAGCTCTAAACTCGCCGATCTGCTAACACACAGCTCGCAATGTGCTCCTGCTCAGTTTCGTTCATCGATCAGCAATCTTCCGACGATCAGTATCAGAATTTCTGATCCGATCTCTTCCGAAGAGCAATACCAGAATTTCTCATCAGCTATCTTCGAGCAGTACTGCTCGTCGGAAGAGCTGATCAGAACTTAGCGCATTGCGTTGCGAGCTGTTAGCAGGTCGGCGAGTTTAGAGCTTTGGTTGAACGTGCGTGAACTGCTATTAGAAGAGCTGCTCTTTTTCACAGATATTGAAAAAGAGCAATAGCAGTTATCACTGCGATTGAAAAAGAGCAGGTTTTTGCCATCTCTAGCTGTGGGACTCCACTCCAGTTTTCGTAGCCTTGGAATTTGGATACCGTTGTTTCGTCGTATATTGCGTACAACTCATTCATCTTGATGCAATATTGTAGCACCTTTAAACATACCAAATACAAATGTAACCAGTGCTAAGTAAGATAGATTGGTTAAATCTGTCTATTACTTGATTAAAGCTGCTAAGTCATTTGCTTAAAGATCACGGTATGTGCATTTACGAATAAAGTATTGTAGGTTGTACTGTCTTTGGAGTTTGCTCTATTTTCAGGGTTGATAAGAAGGTTTTATTCCAATATAAATTGAATAGCCACATTTCTAAAAGACTATCCAAATATATTTGGTAAGGCTCCTATAGCTAAATTCATATCATAAAGTCTTATTTAAATAATTTAATTATTGAATTATTGAATAATCAATAAAATAATTTTATTTACTTAATGTTTTCAATCTTCTTACAATGTGCAAGTACAAATTATTTTTCAGTGAAATTGGATTTTTTTCTACACATTCACACACACACTCTATTTCTAGTGTATACGATTTTGACTATACAAAAACCTTAATCAGATGAAAAAAAAACATTTCTTATACGACTTGTAAATTAAACAGACTCTCTATTATCTAAAATCATATCTTCTAAAAATCATCAAACAAAGTGAGAAAAATCAAGTAATGTGAAAATAGAACCTTACGGAATATTTTAGAGACTTTTTTTTGTAAATATATTTTTCCAAATCGGGCATATCTCTGAAAGTAAAAGCAAAACTAAAAAAAAAAGAATTAATTAAAATAATATTGATGGATTAAAAATCTTAATATCACTTTGTACATAAAATAGAAAATGTCTACCGAAAAATCTATACATAAATGCATCTATAAAATACAAGAAATATTGAATTTCATACTCAGTACAATGTTCAATATTTCACACAGGAATTAATCGATAACTCGCATTTGTTGTTTATGATAACTTTACGTTAAATTTTGATGATTGATTTAAATAAATAATAGCTAATTATAAATTACATCAAGTGATGAAGTCCATTCCTGCAAGTAAAATCGGGATTCCTACAGATATGATTTTATCTCTATGGGTCTACATGATTCGGCTAAAGAGACTGCGGAACTTTCCCACTCCCCACGGATACACAATATTGTACACCCCTCTGCCAGCTCTTGAAAACTATAAGCACCTAAGATGTTCAGGCGTTTCCAATTTAGTGCACACTAACTTAAAGTATGTTCGCATATTCTGCATAAATTTCTGTAGGTCAGTCCTAATCTTGTCGCCTGAGATGCGGTAAGGCAGTGTTCTGTGAGTAAGCCTGCTGTCGCTCTCAGCCTATTACTTTTGAGTTTGAGCAATATCCTGCTCTTGCTCAGATCAAGTGATGGCCGCAAAGTCCTGGCTACCCTACAATCCGCTCTATTTGTCTAGTCGCATAAATGTCGGTGGGCTGTTCAAGCCAGCCGAACCTCTCGTTGCCTGCAACACCACTGTGGTCGGGCAGCTACATAATCTTTATTGGAGTATATTTAGCCTCTCTGCATATGCTTACAGTTCTCGAAGAGCATCTGTATGACGATAGAGCCGGAATGGCCGCCCAAGTGCCGTTGCAAATCGTCGTCATCCTCGTTGAAGTTCCTTGAATATACTCTACCGCCAAGCGTATAGCATTTAATTCCGGCTGGAATACGGTCGCTAGTTCGCCAATCTGAACCACTGGCTCAGGCCCGTCGAGTAAACGCCTAGCCTACTCCAGTGTCAATTTATGAACCAGCCGTATAAATCAGGATGCCACCGTTATTAATGGCTTCTCTACTCTCCCAGTCTCTCCTCGTAGGGAATTTCACTTCAAAGTTTATTTCGAGGTATGTTTTTTTAATCATGTGATCCGTTTCACCAAGATTGAGTCCAGATTATATCTGATATATTGCCAGAATACAAGACTGACCTTCTCGATTTGAATCGTGCCACATGCCAGAATTTTTAGCGCATATTGCTGCTAAGCATGCGCTTCTGCAGATGAACCGGTCCAAGGGCATAGACCCCAGGATTATTTACACATATCAGCCCAGGAGTTGAGCTGACTCTCAGGCCACCCGCAATACTTATGCAGACCAGTCGCTGCAATCTCGTTAGTTCTTTGATACTGGTTTTGTTCTCGGTGGTTTTACACCATACGACCGCTCCAAATACCAGTATAGGCCTTACTACACATGTAAATATGTAATAGGTCATCTGTGGTCTGAGAGCTTATGTACTGGAGTAGGCCGATCGACACGCAAAGATGGCTGCGCGGGCTTTACCGATTCTGTGCTTCACGTTAGCCCCTCAGGACAGTTTCCCGTCCAGAATTAGGCCCAAATAATTAACACTGTCGACAAGGTGTATTGTTCCTCCGTTGAGGGTAGGTGTGGTAATTTCTGGCACATTATTCCTTGTGAAAAGTGTTAGTTCCGTTTTTATCGGGTTTGCCTTAAGACCAGCCTCTCCGGCTCAGGTTTGGATCTGGTCCCGCGCCGATGGCATAGGGTCCGACAGGGTTTGAGGAAACTTACCTCTCACAAGCACCACAATATCATCGGCATCTGCCATTAATGTCGTCGGCATATGCCACAACCTCAAAGCCCCTGGCTCGTAACCTCTCCATTATTTCGTTGACCGTCAAAATCCCGAAGAAAGAGGAAATATCCCTCCTTGCAATGTTTCTGAGTCTTCTCTTTTTTATCCCTAAAAAGGTGGGCTCGATTTTCCTCTTCCTGAGCAAATATGGCGCCCAAGTCGTTTCGGTTGGTCAACCCCGTATCAGGTCATAGCATTTATAATGCTCGTCACAGTGACATTGTTGAAGGCCTCTTCGATATCTAGGAAGGCTGCTAGCGGAAATTTTTTTAATGTGGGGATTTTTCTATCGTCCCGAATATTTTGTGTAGCGCCGTTTCCACTGAACTGTGCTAAAGATATGCATGCTGGTTAACACAGAGTCTCCCCACATCCATCGAGTTTCTTTGCGTGATTATATCAGGCTAACAACCACGCATTTGGGAGTGGTGTAGTCAGTCGTTGCCGGATTATAAAAATTCCTCAGAATGGCAGGATGTCCAACCCCTGAAAAACCATTGATCAGGATCAAGAAGTCGAATAGCCGTACACGCGGCCATCTGTTCACCAAAAATGTCAGGTGGTAGCAGGTTTAGCAGGATGCTAAAGGCAGCAGAAGACCGGCTCATGCAAACATACTTCGGGCTCAGATGACAGGACCCTTAAATACAATCCACCCTACAAGTATGGACTTTTCGAAGCAGGACATCCTATATGTATTTTAATAATTCAGACCATCTAAATAACAGGACAGGAAGTTATCAAATACTTGAGAGGACTTATGAGAAATTAGCCTCCTTTGGATCTCACTGTCCCCTTCTGCTATTTAGTTTAATTAGTAATCGACAGCGATATTCAAATGAGGCAAGTGGCTTTATTACTTACAGGCGTGTTATTTTGTTGGTTTTGACAATAATAATATATTTGCTGCCATTGATATTGTTGTTTTTTTTCAAGTTGGTGGAATGCCCCCTTCTCCACTTCCAGATCTTATGCTTTACCGTGAAATCATCGTAAACAATAAATTTTTGACGTTTTTCGTGCATAACTAATTTTCGATACAGTTCAACGTGTTTGCAATAAAATAGTAGATAGACTTTTCAATACAAAAGGAACGCAAAACAAATAAAACAAATGAAGTTATAAGAAAAGAAATTCAAATAATACAATACATTTCAAGTAGCTACTTGTAATTTTCAAAAATTCAGATAAAAATAATTCATTCATTCATCACCATACGAAATTTTTAGATGAAAATTAAATTATACACATAAAATAATTATTATTTTAGTTTAGGAAATAAGGAAAAAGCAAACAAAAACAATTTGTTTAAACATTTTTGAATAAGAAAAAACGTGGGATACCGATGTAAGTCATAGATCAGAACGTTTTTTGAAGGTGATCATTACGACAAAAAAAAAATATGATGTTAATTAAAAAACAAAAAAATATTTGAATGCTAGAATATCAAATTTCAAAAAATGTGAATCATCTATTAATGATAATTGTTACAGAAAAAATTAAAATAAATAATATAAAAATAATCTTATGGATTTTTCATTTTGAGGAATGTCCCCCAATCAGCGTTGAGTGATGTATTACAACACCAATTTGCCTTAACTATTAGTTGGACATCGCGCGTCAACTCGTACGCGCCATCGTGTTTAGTCAACAATCTATTTTCGCGATAATGGCTTGAGCTGCAAGCTTCAAACTGTCAAAAACCTTCCCGAAATCGATAAAAAGCAAGTGAAGCGGAGAATCGTGCTCAGCGTATTGCTCGACGATGATTTGCAAGGTATTAAAGTGATCGACACAGGAGAATCCGGATTGAAAACCAGCCTGCTCTTCGTCAATTGTGCTTTCTAAGTGGGCCTTTAGTCTTTCCAGGACGATTTTAGCTATTATCTTAGCAACGGCAGGAAGCACACAAATGCCTCTCCAATTATTACAGTCTGTGAGGCTACCCTTCTTTGGAAGTTTGATGATCAAACCCTCCTTCCACTCAGTGGGAAAGGTCTCTGTATTCCACGCCTTATCAACAAGTGGGTGCAGCAAATCGGCAGTTACGCTTGGCGCTGCTTGATAAAGTTCGGCAGGGACACCGTCGAGTCCGGCGGCCTTTCCTCGTTTAAGTGCAATAATTGCAGTGACTATTTCCTCTTTAGTCGGGGCAGTGGACCGTATACGCACATTTTGATGGTTAGCTAAATTATCTATATGAGAGGGAACTTCATCATAGGTTACACGATTCAAGACCGCGGTGAAGTGTTCTTTCCGCCGCCTCATTTGATCTTCTTCCAAGATAAGAAGCTTTCTATCACTATCCTTCACTGGATGTTGACAGGAGTTACAACCCCCTGTAAACTCCTTGATGACACCGTATAAGTTGTTACTTGTTGCGGCTTCTTCTGCTGAGGCTACAGGAGAATTCGCATAAACTCTGTCGCTATCTAGGTATGACTACTTATCTAAGCTGTTTTTTGCGCGAGATGGTCGTTAAATTAGGCTTGGTTTTTTTTTTGCCTAACCGTGTAGGGTCCCTGCCCCGGTTGCGCAAAAAAACGCTCTAGGGTAGCATCCAGGTTAAATTTTGAATCGTCAAGTTGTCTACCCGGATTTCAAGTGGTGCGCATCATATGTGGTGAAAATAAATTAAATGAAACCGGAATATAGAGGGCTACGCCCGCAATCCGAGGGTTTTGTAGCAAGCGCTTATTTTGGTATATAAATTTCGACTCCGATTTTTCAACCTCTAGCTTACAACGTCCACGCCCCAACAAGTAGGGACGCTAAGCAATTTGAACCTGCAAAATATGATAGAGAAATGCCGTTTGGTATTATAGTTGGTGGTTCCCATACATTCATTTTCAGAGATGGAGCCATCTTGGACCCCGCGGCTGTGCAGGCAAAAAACCGAAAAATTTGAGTCCTTTTTTCAATATTCTCCTCATAATTTGTAAACGGTGCCTCGAATCGAAAAACTTATTAGGATTTAAATTAAAGAGCGTCAAATTCTACATCCAATGCATTGCTCAAAGTTGGAATTCGGCTTAGTAGTATTGTCAAAACAGATAGTCGAAAAACGTCACCGTACGAGGCTTTGGAGGAAAATCACACTATTTCGCCTTTCAAGCTTACATATCTGTGAAACCAATGCTACAAATGGAAAACTCCGACGACGATATATCTATTTTAAGTTTAACTAGCACAATACTTTTCAAATCGGTCCATTTTTAGTGTAGTTGTGAGCGAAAATGCAGAAATTGTTTTTTAGCAATTTGATCCTTAATAGATTTATCTCGATAAATATAACAGCTGAAAGTTTTGGTTTAGCCTCAATTCGTAGATAAAATATTTTAACCTTGTTTATAAAACTTTTGCTAAGTTTTTTGTCAGATTAATTTAATTAAAATAATTAAATAATTAGTTAATTAAATGATTTAATTTCTTCCATAATTTTAAAGTTCAAGCAACTTATGACACTTTAGGTTAGTTTGAAATGAACCACCTGCAATGGACCATATGGTAGTGCTGCTTCCACCGGCAGATCTATGGCAGCACCTGATGAGTAAGAATCTGTCGGTGGTACGAAACCAGAGACCCTGGACACTGATGCGAACGCGAGGAAATCTGCGCCGTCCGCCAACCATTTCATCCTTATCGCCTCATATTTTATCATTCCCCATTTTTACCTCCCCTGTTTGTGTTGTTTTCCCCAGGCCTATGAATTTTTGTTAATACGTAAAGACAGGGGCAACGAGCGGCGAAAACCCCGCCCACATCTCCCGAACTGAGCTACAGCAAGCATAGGCCGCTGCTTAAGCCTGCTACAGACAATGGCCCATCTCCGGCCATTTGAAGCCTGCACCATTGTGTGGACGGGTGGATGGCGTTCAGTGGCCAATGCCACGTAACCGTCATTTTTGTCAACAGCGATGGACCATCAGATGGCCACAAATGGCTACGAGAGACATTTTCCCCCACGCGATGGCCCATCGCGTACAAAACTTTGAACAGCTGATTTAAGTTGATAGGCACTACACAATTATCGCAGTGCTACTATCATCGACCTTCTGTTGTACGCGATCCGTTTGATTATAGCTGCCGTGACCACAGAGCGACAGCTTTCGATTTCAATGGCCTATCAAAGACCATTGTGTGGAATACCAAACAGCATTTCTCTATCAAATTTTGCAAGGTGGTGTCCATTTATGTCGCTTAGCGTCCCAACTAAACTGAAGTGAAGGAAGAAACAGGTCAGGCAAGTTTTACGACCGCCTGTGTACATTATTCGACTCACTTCCAACAAACGGCATCAAAATATTGCTGGGACATTTTAATACGAAAGTTGGGAACAAGAGTTGGCACCGGGGAACCACAGGAGGACACAGCCTTCACTAGGAATGCAGTGATAACGGTCAACGACTAATCCATTTCGATGCAGTAGAAACCTTGTCGTAAGCTCAACATGCTATCCGTACCGACGCATTCATAAAGAAACCTGGAAATCTCAGGATACACGCACTGTCAACCAAATATGACCAACTGGTCGTAAAGGACAGAGTTCTGAGAATTCATTCGATGGAGTAAAGACCAATCGCAGACCAAATTCCCACAGTACCTACTTTTGCACATTCTCGTCATCATCCCGATGCAGAAGATTCCTGTCCTGTATTCACTTGTTTTCGCATCATGCCTAAGAATGCCTTTTCGTCCTGACCAAAGGACTCAAAATGTTTTGAATAGTAATCCAGTGCATCAGTGTCACCACACACTGTCGAACTGGAACACGAACCTGGCACAAATGTCCTCTGACACACACACACACACACACACACACATCACCTAAACCTGAAGAAAACCGGTCCGCTTGTACCAGGTTCATGTTCGAGTTCGACAGTGTGTGGTGACACTGTCTCATTACCCCCATTCAAAAAATACCCATGCTTACTAGGTTTTGCTTCCAGAGCGTGACGATCGTTACGATATTACGTTACGTCAAGTTACGCAAAATTCATTGCGACCCCCAGCCAAAAAACATATTACAAGTCAAAAATATTTATCACAAAAAAACTGAAAGCCGTTTTAAAGTCCGACCCTGTATAACCATTTTCCGTTGTCAAATTTAGACAATCAACCGGCAATACATTTGAAAACCGTACAGAGCCATCTTTCTTTGAAATAAACAAATTTGAATTGTTTCCGTTAAGGATTTTTAATTTTAAATAAACTGAATCTTTGCGATGTAAGTAAAATATTACGAGTTATTCGAATCTCGATATAAATTATTATTTCATTGGGATGAACTTATTTCAACTGCTCTATCATCTAATTTTGTGCAAAATATCCATTTGTAACGTTCAGCGAGTGCTCCCACCGTCGCATTCTCGCTGCCATCTGCATCTCACTAACCGTACCAATTGTCCCAAACATTAATCAGCTTCTGTCAGTTGTCCCACATGGCCAATTCACCGACAACTTATTAGATGTGCTAGTTGCAATGAATTAGGCCATCCGGCCAGTTTTTCGAATTGTCCAGTTCGAATGAGATACAAATTGAAAATGGCGCAACACAGAAACCCCACTCAGGTTCAGAATTCTACCTCCCCGAGGCAGCAGATACCACTCAAGAATCAAAATGTGTTCCCACTTTCTAGCCTGTCTGGAGTTTCTTATGCTGATGTAGCTAAAGCTACGTCTAATCCTCATGTGGGGCGTGATTGTTCTTCTTCAATCTTGCCATTTAAAGCATTTCAAGAGGAAATATCTCAACTCTTTGGCATGTCCTTTGAGGCATTAGTCCAACGCATTTCCACCTTTTGGAACACCACGCGCTCCCTGAGCAACGATGAAAAAAAAATGGCTTACATAACATTTATTTTAAATCTATCCAATGGATAAAATTCGTATTCTGAATGCTAATATTAACTCGCTGCTCTCGCACGGGAAACGTTTTGCGCTCAATGAAATACTTACCCAAACACAGCCTGACTTTGCCTGTGTTACCGAAACGAGGCTTGGGGAGCTCCCACCTGGATCAAAAATTTCTCTTAAAAATTATAAAATAGTGAGGAACGACTCTGGAAGGGGTACATCCATTTGCATTAAAGCAAACATTAAATATAAAAATGTCCGAATTGAAACTCCGTTTGCATCAATAACGGCAATTGAGACCGAGCTTACGGCCCGATCTAGCTTAAAAATCATCATTGCCGCCATTTATGTCCCTTGTAACCTAGGCTCTAAACTCAAATCGGTGCTGGATACTTTTTTCGAAACTGCAGAAAGATACGATGCTTTTATCCTTGGAGGAGACTTTAATAGTCGTAGCCCGAGTTGGGGTGACTCGTCACATAATACTAATGGCTCAAGCCTTGAAAGTTGGCTCTCAGAAAACTCAGATTTGGGTGCTAGCTTTGTTACTTCGGATTCTCCTTCTTTTCCCCGTGGAGCTTCTTTTTTGGACGCTTTTTTAATGTCATCTTTTCTCACAGAACCAGATTACCAATGTGAATCACTCCCTCTTTTTTCTGATCACCTTGCTCTCCTACTTCAACTAAATTCAACTACTTCCTTTCCTACACCCCGAGTATCTTGTGGCCCTAGAAGCTTTAAAACTGTCAACTGGGACAATTTTAATTCGGACCTCACCAGAGTATTACCACATCTTCTTCCCATAGATAGAATCATTTCTAATAATGACATTGACGATCATATTAGCCTTTTAAATGATTCAGTTGCTAAAACAGTTGACAAACACGCCCCTTCAATTAGTCCTTCATATTACAAATATGGAAATCTCTCTGAGGATACATTACACTTCTTTCGCGTGAGAAAAAGATTACTACAACGTCGGAAAAGGATTTTCCACCGTGCTCACAACAGAGTAAATGAAGCATATGAGTCCATCACAACAGAAATACATCTTCTATCTACAATCATTGAACAAAAAATTAATAATGATTTAAATTTGGCGTACATCAGCTTTTTAAAAAAAATTAAACCAGGCCCTGATTGCTTCCGGGCGATAGACAGGATTTCGGGACGTAAAAAGAATGGCTTCAACATTAATACATCTACATTAACCCATCTCAATTCGGAGTTTTCATCCACACAAGAAAAACTTGACGCGTGTGCTTCTTTCTTCGGAAATATATTTGTTGATAACCCTCCTGAAAATCGGGAGTGGACAGGAGAGGTGAGTGAAGTGGTAAGTTCTTACTTACATGGCCTTGAAGGATCATTTCTCACTTCGTTTACTACCACTAATACAGCTCTTAACCCAAATTGCCCTCAATTTTCCGATTCCTTCACCTCTCCAGGTGAAATAGAGAGTACCATTGATACATTAAATACGAAAAAGTCATCTGGACTCGACTCGATCTCAAATTTTATAATTAAAAAATCGTCCAAATGCATTAGCAAGCATTTAGCCATTATCTATAATCACTGCATAAATAATGGATACTTTCCAAATAATTGGAAAGTAGCATCAATTTTTCCTGCCCCTAAAAAAGGTTGCAAGGGAGAACTTAATGAGCTTAGGCCAATTTCCTTGCTGTCAAATTTTGGCAAACTGCTTGAGCGCATTTTATTACGCTTACTTAATCCATTCTGCGAAGCGCTTATTCCTCACAACCAATTTGGTTTCAAACGTCATCACTCCACTGAACATGCTGTTGCCACTTTACAAGAACACGTTTTTTCCAATCTTCGTCAACAAAAATGTACAGTTGCATGTTCTTTGGACCTTACTAAAGCCTTTGATTCCGTATGGCACACAGGTTTAATCTTCAAGCTTATCGACCTCTCCTGTCCTATTCCGATTTTGAGGATGATTATAAACTTTTTGTCAAATCGAAAATTTGTAGTTAAAATCAACAATTTATGCTCCAACCCACAGGAAGTTAGGTCGGGGGTGCCTCAGGGATCAATTTGGGGTCCACTCCTATTCAACTTATATGTGTATGACTTTCCTGTAGGTTACATGCCTGCATCCTCTTCCTGTCAGCTGCCTGCGGTATCTGGAGCTTTAATGTATGCTGATGATACTATCATTTTTGCAAGTGACCCCAGCCCACTCAAAGCAGCAGACATGCTTCAATCCCTAATCAACCGTTGCACAAATTACCTTGAAAAATGGGCCCTCAGAGTTAACCCCAGTAAATCTGAACTTATCTGTTTCAGAAACACGGGTCGCAGTTGTAAAAAAGGAACAGTACCAGAAAGCAAATCTATAATCGTCAAAGTCAACGGCGTCCCTGTACCTCGTAAAGAATCTATTAAATATTTGGGAATCTCGTTTAAATACGATATGAAATTTAACGTACATGGAAGAATACAGTTAGCGAAAGCAAAAAAAGCTAGGTTTGCCTTAAATAAAATCATGCCACGGAAAGCTATTCTCCCTCGTACTAAAACATTACTTTATAAAACGCTTCTACGACCCATTGTTTCTTATTGTTTCCCAATTTGGGCAACTATCTCACCCTGCGTGGGTAATGAATTGCAAATATTTGAACGGAAAATACTTCGTGCCTGTACCTCTCTCTATCGTCGACCTGACAAGAGATATTTTAAAAATTCGATACTTTATAAAAAAACAAAAATAATTCCACTATTACAGTACATGACATTACTAGCGGCCAAAAGAACGGATAATTGGATCAACCATTGCAACCCTATTATAAAAATAATTTCGGAGCGTAGTCAAATGATACCGGCTAACAACTCCCTAGTTACAGGTCTTTCTTTAATCTTTTCAAAGTTCCCGGATATGTTTGATTTCGGTGACAGTCCGAAATTTCTGTCGAAATTTTACTCTAAAAAATCGGACCGAGTCCGTAGGGGTTAAATTGATATTTTAACATACAGTATTATACAAAATTACAGTATATTGGACACCGTTTCATTCTTGTACTTGTAATTACATTGCATTATACATATAGAGATATAAGTTTTTAATTTCCACACTTAAATTTTGTAATAAATCATTATCTGAATAGTGTCATCATTTATGTTCTAATCGCTTTATAATAACGAAATGAATCGTAACGCCTCTACATTGAATTTATATAAATATGTACTGTAAAAGATGCTTACAATATTCTCTCGCAATATAATAACGAAAAGTTATGTTGTTCGTCGTTTTCTAATTGAATGAATATGCATTTTGTTCCCTAGTCATAAGTTAGTTATAAGTTTGTCCATCTCTTTTAAAGAATTTAATCCTCAGGTGAGCATTGAGGAATCTTAACATTTTACGTAACTGAAATAATTGTATGTCCCACTGATAGGTGGAGCTGTCAAAAAAATGTCAGAGTGACATAATTTAACTAGTCACCATTAATTAAGATTCATAGCACAACATTTGTAATAGATCATAAGTCTAATATGTACACATATATTATCCGCTCAATAAAAATTCAGTTCAATTCAGTTCATTCACCGACAACTTCGTCGCACTCTCTCTCGCACACACAACTGAGAACATGGCCGCCGTGCAAAATACATCGTCGTGAGTTCGTCAAGTCAGAAAGTTGGTGAAAAAGTGCCGTGAAATTCGCCAGCAATCGTCCGGGCAATTGGCAACGCTTTAATGAAAAACACTTGCCCGGGTCCGAGTCTCTTGACCACTGTGTGTTTCGTGCACGCGTAAGCGCAACAAACTCGAGAAAAATTGCATTTGCGTAGGACGGTGACAGCAGCACCAGCAGAGCAGCATCTCGGGTAAGGAAGAGGTGTCGTCGTCATCGTCATCGTCGCACAATCGTGTCCGCTGTGTGTTTGTCGTGTGTGGTGTCGTCTTGAAAGTTGTTTCTTCAGTTCTTCTCGTCGCTGACCATCTCGTCCGTGCCGCTGAAAAACGCAAACGGTTTCAGTTGCGACCGCGAAAAGGAGTGAAAATTGTGCCGGGATCGAGAGTTGTGCATGCATGCGGTACGCGCCCCTCGCGAGTCCCGTGTGAACCACCTTGTCAAAAATTTCGACCGTTGCTTTCCCGTTGGTTGCGCGATGAAAATCGAATCAGATGTGCAATGAAAATGACCAGCGGCCACTCTCCTTTGGATTACCAGTGACACGAAGAAGTGACACGACGGCTGCAGTCAGTTAGCGACCAGTCCCCCAAGTTGCCTGCCGCCAGGACTTGTTTTCAGGAGGAGTTGCTCGCGCTCCGCCCTAACGAGGACGAGGAGACTCCGCCAGCGAGCTGCCAGCTGCTGCAGTGGCCCCGTCGCCACAGTCATCATCGTCTCGATCCAGTTGCAGAGAAATTTCCATTGAACGACGACCATGGAAGCGGCCGAGACGCAAGAAATTAAGCAGGTACGTGAAAACGCGACCGGTTGGCCAGTGTGGCCGCCGGTGTCGGCAGCTGTTGTGCGGCCCCATTAGTCAATTGGGGTCCCGTAATGCGCCTCCGGTGCGCTGCTCCCATTGCAATTCTCGCCACAGCAATTTACGCGACATTTTCGCGCTGGCTGCTTTGTGGCCACTTGTTCGGGGCGGCCTACACAGCCAAGTAGGTGACCAGGTTCTGCCACCTACGGGGCCCAGCTCCCCATTCGGAAGTCGGCGAGACGAGCAACAAAAGCAGTAGTGGCAGCCGCCGAATTCCAATGGAAAAATCGAAAAACACAATCACAACCCGCAACCATGCATAGCAGCGGCACTCGCAGGTGACGTAAGCGTTCAGTTTGATTTGGTCTGATCGGCTCCCCCAGGGGCGGCGGGCGGCTGTTCTTCTGACCGTGGCAAGCGCCGCGATTTCAGAAATCGAAGCGCGACCGGGGCCTGCTCTGGTTCTGTGTGGCTACTCTGAGTCACGGCGGGCCGGCTGCTTGTCCATTTCATTCATTTCTGCTGCTGTGGTCGGTGGTGGCCAGGTGACGGACATTCTGTTATCGGCAACAGTCGCAAATACGATTTGGAGTCGAATTCTTGGAGTTTACTGCCGCCAAGGACACGTGCATCTGCTCTTAATTTCAGTTTCGTCGATGTCGATGCACCCGACCCGAATGCCATTCTCCCCATTCTGCCCACTGAGCTGTAACGCCATTCAATGCTCCTCGCTCGTTGGAGCCATGTACTCGCCCCATCCGTTGGAGGACTCTCGTCGGCAACGTTCCGTGCCTCGTGACGATGAATTCATTCGCACACAGTTGACCCCGATTCATCCTTTCAGTCAACTTGTGTCACTCAAACGGGCGCCGTTTTTGGGGGTGGCATGGCATTTAGTCCTCGTCGCGCACCCTCCGTCTCGCCGAGTCCCCTTCGTTACGACTTTGTTCTCATGGCATTTGGTGGATGTCACAGTCACACGATTTCAGCTCGAGAATTTGCAGTCAACATGCGCTCGCGTTTGTTCGATCGTTTCGTTTGCCCCAGTGCTTGTGCTTGTGATGCTATGCTGCTGATGACGATGACGAGCTCCCACCACCGCGCGCGCACTCATTCATCGGAAGCGATGCTGCCAAATGCTAATCAAAGCCACTCAGTGACCTTGCCAGCTGCTGGCCCCAACAATCGTCTGAATCAAAGCACAGCGAGCACACATGGTCGCCCGGTGCTCGGTGTTTTGTTGTTGTTGTTGTTGTGAGTAGTGACCCCCATCGCGGGCGAGTGTTCTGTGACCCTGTCCGATTGGTAAACCCGTCCGCTGACTAATTAATTCAAATGGAATGTTGTAAGCAGCTGAAATGTAGGTGTCGATGGTTCCGTGTTTGGACTACCGAATCTAAATTATGCGCACAATTGAGTGCAACAAAGCGCAGTGCGTGTGGTCCAGATTACTCTTGTGTTGATGTATTTTATAGTAGTTAAGGCGAACCGCGAAGATAGCCCCAATTAAAGTAAAATATCCCCCACCAACAACGCCAGCAACTCTCCTGAAAGCCTGGGTCAAAGGATCATTCTTCTATACTAGCCAACTCTTCCCATTTGTTCCAAATACTTCGCGTTTTTATCTCCAATAAAAAATATAAAGACAATTATCCCTAAATTAGGCAGAACCGTGTTGCATATGTTGAGACTTGCTACTAACGAGCGCAGCCCACGCTTCCAATCGGGCAACAGGAGGGAGCACAAAAGCAACTTCAGATTGGGCTCTCTCCTTGTAGATTGAGATTGTGAGGTGGGCGTTGAGCCCGTAGGGTTCAGACCACAGAGGCCGGACGGCCTATTGTGCTATAGTCCTGAGTGTGCTTACAGGCCTAAACCTATCGACAAAGTTTGATCGAGTCAATGAATTTGTTCAGAAGGTACGGCGAAGCCGCAACGATGTCATCAGGCGGGCATCTGGTCACAGTGACTTCTGGTCACAGTGACTTCTGGTCACAGTGACTTCTGGTCACAGTGACTTGCTCCAAATACTTCGCGTTTTTATCTCCAATAAAAAATACAAAGACAATTATCCCTAAATTAGGCAGACCCGTGTTGCATATGCTCAGACTTGCTACTAACGAGCGCAGCCCACGCTTCCAATCGGGCAACAGGAAGGAGCACAAAAGCAACTTCAGATTGGGCTCTCTCCTTGTAGATTGAGATTGTGAGGTGGGCGTTGAGCCCTTAGGGTTCAGACCACAGAGGCCGGACGGCCTATTGTGCTATGGTCCTGAGTGTGCTTACAGGCCTAAACCTATCGACAAAGTTTGATCGAGTCAATGAATTTGTTCAGAAGGTACGGCGAAGCCGCAACGATGTCATCAGGCGACTCCGAAGCAGTCTCTGCGTCGCCGGGCTAAGGCGTTGCATAAAATATGGGTCGACATTTTTTTTCGCACAAACGTCAGCTCGAGTTAAATACAATTCCCATTGTTGTTAAGAGGGGGAGGAGAACGTCGCGGTAGTTGAAAGGCAGGCGCAATGATAAGGTTTATTCAGGTAACCCTCCACCATTCGAAAGTAGCCTCGACTGCCATTCTTCTTCGTTTGTCGCGCAGTGAAGAAGATTTTGAAATGTTTGTTGCTGTAGCGATGGTCGGAATTCGGTGTGTTGGTAAGTTACATGCCTACGGTACGTCGTCATTCCCGGTGTCGAGGGATAGAAAATTAGCTGCCTCTATCGGGTTCTCCCACAGCGATCTGGGAGTCAGGTGCTGGGCAGTGAAAGATGTGGTCCAGGACAGATGTTTGAGACGTCCTGGTCAATGCGGGATAGGTAGGAGTTCAATCGTGAACACCAGCCTGATCGAAGTTGGGCGAGTGCCGATCTTGTTGCTCTCGGAAGTCTTTCCCCTTCCGGAGGTATCGTTGGTGGTATGGCCGAGAGAACTGGATTTGGACCTAAACCCGCAATTGATTGAGGAACCTTCTCCTGATGTATCGCTGCAATGGCTGACCTGTGTGCGCCGCCATCAAAGGGTACCCTTTTATACCTCTAGACATCTCTTTCTAGGTCCCTCAAGTCGCGCCCAACATGTGTAACGATTCTTCGGGGTAAGCCGAAGCCTACAAGAGGACGGAGTCGTGCTCTGGTCGTGCAGACCTCGCGTGACACATAAGTGCCAAGACTTCCTCAGATGTGGCCAGCCGCGCGTGCTGGATAGCTAGCTCAGCTATCGGTAGTCGGGGTGGGGTTGAATGGGCCACATCTGCCTCGCGTGTTACAAAAAAAAAATCACGCGCGTGCCCGGGTGCTTACGCAGACGAGCTATACCTGTAAAAGAAAACCTGAAAACGCGTACGACTAACGGAGGCCTCTCTCGTCCCGTAACGAACGCGGGAACCCCTTGATGTTTTAGGGGCTCCGCGCTCCCTCCCCTCCATCGGGCTAGGCCGCGCTCATGTTCCTAGCCCCCTTGGCGAAGTAGCGAGGTTAAGAGTGAACGAGCGAAGAAAAGACGAGGGCCCTAGGAAGGTGTGTCAGGAAGCAATGATGAAGTCTATTTCCTAGAGGAATACATATTCATTTTATTTTTAACAGATATTTTTACACTTCAATTGCATGGTCACAAGTTGCACTCATTGTAGTAGGTTGAAGTTTCACCATACTCTGTTATCATATTTCTTATTAAAATTTAATTTTCAATAATTTTAAGGCATTCTTATACTTGGAAAGTTTAAAGATCTCAAAATGTTCAGTTATAAGTGCACTTACACCGTTCTATGTTTTAATATTTTATAAAAAAAAAAGGAAATTTTGCCAAAAATTCGAATATAATATAAAATGTAATTGTTCTCAGCTAGTTTAAATGCATAATCCTCATCTTTTAGCATCATTTCAGATAATGACTTTATACTAATACTGAATTAAAGTTACCACACTCATCAAGTAGTTATGTTTACTCCAATTTGTGCATGGGAGACATCTTCGACTTTCATTATGTTTAAATCTACCTTTCTATAAAAATATACTCTTAAGTATGCATCAAATATGGAGAGCGTGTTCTTATTGTATTATCTTCTTTTTTGTTAAAGCATGTTCGCGTGAATAGTACATACATAGATATATAGTGCATTCGTATGATTTGTAGTCAACCTATATTCTATGCGTTAAAATATTTTTATTAAACTTATTCTATATACATGCACGATTTATATAATTTTCTGGGATATTTTTTTATTTGGAAAGTCACCCTCTTTACTAGTAAAGGTCGTAGTGTCAGACGCAGAATCGTAGCACGAAACAAAAGGGAAACTAAACTGTAAAAATTAGCGACTTATTTTATAGTTCACCATTTTTAAATGCACTTGCATTTGGATTGTTCGTTTCAAAATTCATTTAATTTTACGCGCTTCCTAATCTAAATAATGTACAACTATTGATGAATGTTCAATTGAAGGTTAAATGAAATATGAATTTGACTATAAAATACACAATATACGGTTCCTGTGGAAAGCCGATAAACTCTTGTCCCAGTAAATACATGCACTCTTCTTCTTTCCTTGTATTATCCTTACGATGTCCCCGGTACAAAGTAATCCATCCGACCAAAATTTCCAGTTCTATGCCACTTGAAATCATTAACTTGTTTCATAAAATAATTAAAAATCATGGGATTCAATAGATAAGACCTTCGCTAAGTTTGAACTAATCTTTCGTGCGACTCTTTTCCGCGTCCTCTTTGACCCGTTTAAATGCCTCGGTTTTTTAAGAAATCCACACTCGTGAAAAAAGAAAATCGCAAATACCTGGTTGGCGCCGGCGACTTTGGCGCTCGCTGACTGACAAGCTGGAACCTCTTGTGGCGTCTTCGACTAAGCCGACCAAAGGTGCCTCCTAGTCTCCGGAAGATCGCCAACGACCTGTCTGCTTGGTGGCGACACCCAGATTTTGGTGGCGCTCGCCGTTTGCAATGAAACAAAACTGCACGTGACAGCTGCTCGGTGGCGGCTGATTGTGTCGCTTGTGTGGCGGCTGATTGTGTCGCTACTAATTGGGTGGCTGCGTGGCGCTAATTGTGTCGCTTGTGTGGCAGCTAATTGTGTCGCTGCGTGGCGCTAATTGTGTCGCTTGTGTGGCGGCTAATTGGGTTGCTGCGTGGCGGCTAGTTGTGTCAAAAGAGTCGCGCAAAGTCGACGAAATTTTGCACTGCACCCGGGGGTCTTCCTCGTCACACTTAAGCTGTCGTCCGATTATTTTACTTCGGTGGACCGAGCAGTCGGCCGCCACGTTGAAATTCACGCTCTCTCTACTGTCAGATCTACTCCCGGAAGTCCAATTGGAATTCCGAGAGCAGAGCTGCCAATTGCTGAGTGCGAATTTCAACCTGACAGCTGCGACTGGTATAATGGGTGCGTTCACCAAAGCATCGCGCTAAGTCGCCCTGAGCGATATTTTGGTGAGCGCCGCCATTATTGAATGATGTTGGTGCAAACAATTGCAGGCGGGTCGGACGAATAATTTCGCTCGGCTCGCCTGCATTTGAGTGCACCGCCAGAGAACAGTCGAACATGGGCGTTCTGCACTCGTTACACATGTCTGGGCGGCGGCGTCTTGTCCCTGAGGATGCTCACCTCGGTAGCAACCCACCAGGTATTGCTTGGCAAGAAGCTGGTTGTGGTCCCTTAAAGGCATCATCCTGGTTTCCTGATGTACATAGATGGTCCTGGGATGACATCAGGAGGCAGCCAATAACAGTTCGGAGCGCGGCATTTTGGCACGCTTGATTTTTTTTTCCACTGTGTGTCACAAAGATTCTCCTTGTTAAATCTTCCTAAGCTTCGATTTACTGCCCCTGAATTCGGTATAGGATTGCCTGCCAGCAAGATAATTAGCAATCCATTTCACTACTTGCGTCGGAAGCGATGAACAGTTGATGTTGGACAGAAGGGCTGACAATATCGAAGGCTTTCGATTTCGACAGGTCAAACGCCACCAGAACTGTTCTTTGATATGGACGGGCCTGGTTGAGACCATTGTGAATGCGGGATGTTATGGCATCAAAGGCCGTGGTCGTACTGTGCATGCTTCGGATTACTTTTCGGAAATTTGCTTAAATGTAAGTGATAAGTGGTTGGTGCAATAGGGCCCTGGTCCCACAGCACCAGACCCCAATTGAAGTCAACCTCCATCAGAGGCAAAGAAAGAGAAACCGTCCAATCAGGACTGTTCTGCAAGAAGAAGAAGGTTGTTTGAAGCATACGTCGTTATTGTTATTCTTCAATTCACCGAATCGCAGCTTTTAATTGTTAATTTGAGCATGTGTCCGTCGAGGGTTGAGCTAACCGAAGGCGCAACTTCAATGGTCATAATCGCAACAATGTCAATTCGAGTCTGTATATAACATATGAGTATATCGCTTTTTCATGAGCAGTTAACCATTGCATATGGCCAAATTTCATGCAATCCTCGAGTTGTATTGAACTTGACCACGGTACCAACGTTAAAATCACCATTGGACTTTATTATTACTAATGGGCGAACAAAACGATACAGTGTGTGGCTACTAAAAGATACATAAATACATAATGGGTGAAAGATGAAGGAAAGAAGCACACATATGGATGTGTATGGAGCTATCCCATCCGTAGCGGCACGTTAGTATTCCCAGTGCTGTATGCTTACCTAATTGCCAATTCGACCGGTATCAGTAGCCATCGCAACTTCTTAAAAACATATTAGCAGCCATTCTTCGTCTTTGGTCGTTCGTTTTCAAATTTTAAATATACCAACAGCATGATTGCCGAGTTTTATGGCACTGACTGACTGACTGCGACTGGTGAGGTGATTCTCTGGTGCTGCGAACAACTGACCCACCACCGACCAAATCAATTTGCGCTTTGTATCTTCTATGGAACTGGTCAACATCAGATTTACATTCGGTTAATTGATTTTATTGGATTTTTCAACTTAATCATTGTTTTTTTTTCTAGTGAATCGATTACAACGTCGAACTCGACGTTTACGTAGCGCTTCAACGCTGAACACTTGCATAAAAGCCTTCGTCAGCAAATTTGCTGTTCCGATTGCAAAAGAAGAGCACAATTTGATGATTGCGAAGTTTGTTCAAGGTATATACACTGCTCCACAAAAAAAAGCAACGCTCCCATTATTTTTTTTTGCTGACGAGAACAAGAAACGCAAGGAGCAAACATTTTAAAAGTAAATTTCCAGTATAACGGTAAATTTGAGACAATTTTATTACACACGGCCAAAAACCAAGATTCGGCTTGTTAGGCTTAAATTAGTGGATGTTCACACTGCGTGCGATGCCGAGCCGAGCCGGGTCGAGCGATGCGATGTGGTGGGTGTTCACATTACACGCCGTGCGATGCCGAGCCGAACGATGGCTTGCGATGTAAAGATGATCCGGGATGTTCACTGCACGCAATGATGGAGAGTAGAGACCAATTTAGTTCAAGGAATATCTGTTCGACATCATGTCGTTTGTGCTTGACACGGTAAATTTATTTCTGTTCGAAAACAGTGCTCTAAAAATGGAAGGGCGTCGCCATTGGGTGCATCCCATTAATGAAGAAAGGCCCAGTGTTGGTGAATTTCATCATCTCTTCCGCGACCTCAGACGAGAGGTTTCACAAGCGGATTGAGCAGCGGCGCACCGCTGTATATAAACGCTAAAAGCGGCAGCCGCGGCGGCTTTAGGACGATGCATATATAAACCACTCGACTCGCCGTTGCGGCCACCGCCGCGGTTTGTGGAGCGGCGAGATTGCATTTGAATTCAGTGTAAGAGCCGGTACACATGGACGTCCAAATGACGCCGGACGCCTCGTCACTTAAGCCCTCCCTCTTTGATACCTATCTGCATTTCAATTCACATGATGCGATAGGACATAGCGTCACTCTGTATTATATAAGCCGGGCCCCATAATAGCGAACCTGAATTTACAATTTATGCTATTTTTAGTTTTAAATAAACTGTTTTTCAACTAACCAGCCCACACTATAAATATTTGTCGCATTTTGCAAGTCGCTAGCATCATTGTATCGAAAGTTATCGCTCATTTGAAGTTTCATTTGTAGGGGACGTAGGGGTTGCTTGGGACGGAGCTTGGCCATTTCCAATACCAACCAGCTAAATCTAAATCCAAACATTTGAACCAAATTTCAAGTCGCTAGCTTCATTCTATCGAAAGTTATCGCTCATTTGAAATTTCATCTATAGGGGAGGTAGGGGTTCCTTCGGTCGGATCTTTCCCATTTTCAACACCAACCAACTAAATCATGCTACAAACATTTGACCAAAATTTCAAGTTTCTACCTTCATTCTATCGAAAGTTATCGTGCAAACGGACAGACAGACAGACAGGCATGGCTAAATCGAATCAGGAGGTGACCCTCATAATTTCCATGTATACACTGCCACACCGCCGCGCCGAAGCCTCCTTTAAGGCGTTACATATTTTCTGCGTGACAAAAGCAATATACCCTATACTAAAAGTCTAGGGTATAAAAGCAGACATACATGCATTTTTTTCAGGGTCTGATACATCAAATACTACTTTACAGCTCGTACTTGCACCATACTGGCTCCATGGAGCTTCACATCGCAAAGCCCATAAACTCCATCGCAAAGCCCATTAAATTCCATCGCAAAAAATCAGCAGTCGGTACTCGCACGAAAAAGCAAAATAGTTTGTGAAAACATCGGGCCATCGCTCGGCTCGTCATTGCATCGCGCGCAGTGTGTACACTCAAAGCGTGATTCCATTTAAAATTGAAGACTTTCCATTTTCTTGCTTTAAAAGCTTGTAATCGCATTGCATCGCTCGACCCGGTTCGACTTGGCATCGCACGCAGTGTAAACATCCACTTACACTTGCGTTTTTTTCGACGCAAAAGCATCGCGTCTTTTCGCTTGCTTTGTGTTTACGTCGGAAAAACGCAAGTGTAAATTTATAAGCAGCGCGTCTTTTACGGCAAAGCAATGCAGAGATGCGTCAACTTTTACGACAAAAAGACGCAAGTGTAGTGCATGCCATTTGGTTCAATGTGTTGACGAGCTGGCGGCGCTTCCAATAGCAGCGAGTCGGCTGCAAAGTTGTAGAACATGGCGCTCCGAAAAATTTCTTATCGCGTCGTAAAAGACGCGGAAAGAGACGCGCTGCTTATGAATTTACACTTGCGTTTTTCCGACGCAAACACAGAGCAGCGAAGAGACACGTTGCTTTCGCGTCGAAAAAACGCAAGTGTAATTTAAGCCTTACTACTGTCGATCAAAAAACTGTCTTTAGCGGTGTTGTCTATTAATTTTTTAAGGTTTGATATTACTTATCTACTCAAGAATCTCCCGCAGGACATTAGGCTGCGTTTCCAAATTTCAACAGTATATGGTTGTAACCTTAATAGAAGAGTGCCGTGCAGTACTTGAATCAGTCAGAGATTTCTGGATGAAATTTTTTTAATCCAAGATATATGGAATATGTACCAGAAGACAGAGCGATTCCCGATATGACCGGGATAATTCTTATCAAGAACAATAGCTGCATTCGATTCGTTTTGGTCTGGATCATGAATGAATGAAACAGGCTGGATTTCAAAATCTGACAGTTGGTAGTACTTACTAAAATAAGAAGAAGACAACGTCAAAGTGATGGGAGTTGTCAATTACCTAGAATGAGCGAAGCGTTCAGTCGCAGGTTAAATCATATTGAATTGAATGAAATACGTGTTCCGTGCACGTATCTTGTTTACGACATGTTAATTTTTCAAACATGCAATTCACAGTTTAATACGCATACAGCACACGCATCTCATAACACCTTTGACAGCCAATTAACGTTCGAGAACTGTCAGATAGATATCAGGGCGACAACTTCGTGGATGTAATGGCACGACTCAGCATAACAAATCCAACGAGATCCAACAACAGACCGGATCAAAAACCGGTCTGCAAATTTGTATGAAGATCCAATGAGACCTGGCGAAAGGAATGCGCCTAATATCAATTACCGGTTTTTTTTCTGCTACAAATCCAGAAAACAAATCGTGAAAAGACATCCTTTGCTGTCAAAAATGACCTCAGACGCACCATACGAACTGTTATTTCGGCTCAAACTATCCGTAAATGATTGCGATATGGGTGCCTACTTTCCAGATATCCGATCAATTCACCTCTTTTGACCACAAATCGTCCGACAACAGTTTACAAGTGCACATGATAGAAAACGTTCGTTTTCTCTTCTACACACTGCAAACAGATCATCATTAGTTTATATTGCTAATTTGGATCCTTGGGAGAAGAAGGATCTGCTCCAGTGGCCCATATGACAGTTGTCGTGCTTGCTGAACAATTTTCTCTGTCGATTTGGTGCCTTGTGGTCAATAACGGTAGGTTTACGGCACATTTCGATAGTTTTCCACCTTACCTTAATCATTTACAAACAGCTTGATCAAAAATGGCATCCAGAAGCCGTCGACTGGCTCAAGTACTGCACGGCACTCGTCTATTAAGTTTACAACCCTTACACCACTTTGGTTGAATTCGGAAAAACGCAGCCTAATTCCTTGCGGGAGGACATTGAGTAAATAAACAATAGCAAACCTTAAAAAATTAACAGACAACACCGTTAAACACGGTTTTTTGATTGACAGTAGTACAAATCGAATTTTTGGCTGTGTGGCTCAAATTTACCGTTATATTGGAAATTTACTTTTTAAAATTTACTCCTTTTCACTTTTCCTTTACTAGTAACAAAAACTGCAATCTTACCTTTCTTGTCCTCTTCAGTAGGAAGAATAATGGGTGCGTCACTTTTTTTTTGTGGAGCAGTGTACTATATATGAGTAAATCACATGGCAATATACATACATACATAGTTCGAGTTCGCAGGCAGCAGTGCGTTTTTATTTTTCGCGAGACGAGACGATTGTCTATGGTTGCACGGGCTGTGCCTGTCCGATTTGTGAGAAATTGTTAAATGGACGATCTGATGATTTGTTGGATAGTTACGTGAAAACGATTATTTTAGTCATTGACCTCAAAAAGCTAAGATGAGTAGCATAGCACACAGCGGACGTCGCACGATCTTTGGACCGATAAGTTGAGTTCGATCCGGACGATATGACAGATATGTTGAAATGTTTTCTGAAAACATGGAAACCAAATGATTCTGCTAGAGACTGTAGTCATAATCTAAGCGTCTGTTCGTCAAAATTATTGGTAGCCTCATTATAAGAACAAATGCCGTGAAATTCGGCTATAACGAACGAATTCAGAAGTCCGGTTTCAAGTTCTAAAATATGCATACATTTGTGCTCGGTTATAAGGAACCCAGCTATAATGAACACTCGGCTATAATGCACCATTTCCATGGCTTTAAAGCTTCCTCGAGCTCGACTATAAGGAACTATCGACACAGTTTTAGTCGAACTTCGTCATCGTGGCGCAACAGCCCGATGCCGGGCCCTGGCCGCCTGAATCATAGTCCTCCAATTATCTGGGTCAAGTGACCGCGTCCCCCAATTTTGGACGCCCAGCATTTGTTTGGGGTTCTCAACTACTAAGTCTTTCCAACGACTTCTCGGGTCTTACTCCCAGCCTTGCTCCATCGACGCGTTATCCATTGAATATTTTCTCAGGCATGCGTTCATCGTCTATTCGTTGCATATGTCCTGCCTATTGTAGACGTTGTAGATTGACGATTATCGAAACTTCCAGCTCATCGCAGAGCTCGTACAGCTCATGGTTGATGCGCCAGCCATTTCGGTCGCAAACGAAAATTCGCCGAAGGACCTTACGTTCAAATGTGTTTATCATGTTTTCGGAGGCTTCATTAAGGATCCACGTTTCGCAGCCATAGCATAGCTCAGGTCGTGTAATGGTTTTGTATATCATCATCATCATCGTGGCGCGACAGCCCGACGTCGGGCCTTGGCCGCCTGGATCATTGTCCTCCAATTATCTCGGTCACGTGACCGCGTCCTCCAATTTTGGGAGCCCAGCAGCTGTGCGGCGTCCACACCTACTGAGCTCTCCCAACGAGATCTCGGTCGTCCTCGCAGTCTCGCTCCGTCGACTCGTTCTGCATTCATTACTCTCTTAGGCATGCGATCGTCGTCCATTCTTTGTACATGCCCTGCCCATTGAAGTCGTTGTAGTTTGACGATTTTCGAGACTTGCAGCTCATCGTACATTTCATACAACTCATGGTTGTACCGGATGCGCCATCCATCTCGATCGCAAACAGCCCCGAAAATTCGCCGTAGAACCTTACGTTCGAAAGTGTCTAGCATGTTTTCGGAGGCTTGAGTTAGGGTCTATGCTTCGCAGCCATAGCATAGCACTGGTCGTATAATGGTTTTGTACACGCGGAGCTTCGTGTTTCTGTGCACATGTTTCGATTTCATTATGGGGGGAACCGAGAAAAAAGTCTTATTAGCTAACTGTATCCGTCGCTTGATTTCGTCAGTTTCGTTGGCGTCCCTTGACAAGTTGCAACCCAGGTAGATGAAGTTGTTCACGAACTCGATGTTGAGGTCCCCCACATTGATGCTCGGTTGTGCAGGTGTCCTTGTCACCGATTGCATCATTATTTTAGTTTTACCCTCGTTAATACATAATCCAACTTCCTTTGCAGCGGTATCGAGCGTATGCAGAAGTTCTTCTGCGTCAGCCAATCTTCGGGACATGATGTTGATGTCGTCGGCGTACGCTGCTAATTGTGTCGACTTGATGAGTAGCGTCTTGCTGTTGTCCATATTCATGGCCCGAATAACGTATTCCAGTGCTAGGTTGAAGAGCGTCGGTGCCAGTCCATCGCCCTGTTTCAAACCAGTGCGTGTTTCAAATAGATCAGTAAGTCTATTCTGGATCCTGACTTGTGAGACGGAGTTGGTCATCGTCATCTTTGTCAGTCGCACTAATTTTACCGGTATACCAAATTGCAGCATGATGTTGTACAGTACTCCACGATCGATACTGTCGTATGCCTGCTTGAAGTCGACAAAGATTTGGTATACGTTTACGTTGTATTCCCAGCACCTCTGGAGTATCAGTTTGACTGAGAAGAGCTGATCGGTTGTGGAGCGACCAGGTCTGAAACCGCTTTGGTATTCGCCAATGACTCGTTCTGCGTACGGTTTTATTCTATTTTCCAGAATTTTCGTCAAAATTTTATAGGACGTACAAACTAGTGAGATGCCCCTGTAATTCTCACACCGCAGTTTATCTCCCTTTTTATGATTTGATTTATGATTTTAATGGTTTTGTATATGTGGAGCTTAATATTTCTGTGCACATGCTTCGATTTCATTATTGGGAGGACCGAGAAGCAAGTCTTATTGGCTAGCTGTATACGTCGATTGATTTCGTCAGTTTCATTGGCGTCCTTTGATAGATTACTACCGAGGTATATGAAGTCGTCTACGAAATCGATGCTGAGATCTGTAATCGACGGATTAGTGGGCTTTAAAAGATGTCAGTGGGGACGAAGCCTAAGTGTCACTATACACTGTCGAAGTTGATCTCGAACATGGTATAAGTTGATCGGTTGCTTCACGTTTATGTGAAGTGTGTGTGTCTTGAGCTATTCAGAGGACATTTGTACCAGGTTCGTGTTCGACAGTGTATGGTGACACTAATGCATATTGACCGCGAAGGTAGGGTCGCACCATCTGGCGAAGAAAAAAGTGCCTCAACGAGCTAAGCAGAGGCCTATGCTTGCTGTAGCTCAGTTTGGGAGACGTGGACGGGGTTTTCATCGCTCGTGGCCCCTGTCCTTTACGCATTAACAGAAATCATTGGCCTGGGAAAGATAACACAAACAGGGGAGGTAAAATGTGGAGTAAACAAAATTGAGGCGATAAGGATGAAATAGTTTGCGGACAGCTTACTTGCCCTCGCGCTTGCATCGGGGTCCAGGTGTAATGAGACCCTCGGCCTCTGATTTCCTATCACTGACACATCATTACTCATCAGGTGCTGCCATCGATCTGCCGGTGGAAGCAGCACTACCAGACCAGAATATGGTTCATTACAGATCCCCGACGCCGATGTTCGTTTCTTTTGACGTCCTTGTTCTTTATTCCACAATTACCTTTGTTTTATCCTGGTTAATGCGTAGTGCAACTTTTTCTGCAGCCGTGTCAAGATTATTTAGAAGTTTTTCTGCGTCGGTCAGGTTTCGGGACATGATGTTGCTGTCGTCAGTGTGCGCTATCAACTGCGTCGCCTTGATGAGCAGTGTGCCGCTGTGGTCCGCATTCATTACCCGGATGGCCTGTTCAAGTGCCAGGTTGAAGAGCGTTGGAACCATCCCGTCGCCTTACTTGAGTCCAGTACATGTTTCAAACAGATCAGTCAGCCTGTTTTGGGATCCTGACCTGTGAGACGGAGTTGGTCATCGTCATCTATATATTAATCTTTGTCAATCGTACTAATTTTACTGGAATACCAAATTGTAACAAGATGTTGTACAGTACTCCACAATAGATACTACTTAAAATCAACAAAAATTTGTTACACGTCAACGTTGTATTCCCAGCACTTTTCCAGGATCTACTTGACAGTGAAAAGCTGATCGGTTGTAGATTGGCCAAGTCTGAAACCGCCTTGATATTCGCCAATGATTCGTTCAGCGTACGGCTTTATTATATTTTCCAGAAATTTCGTGAGTATTTTGTAGGACGCACAGACTAGTGAGATGCCTCTGTAATTCTCTCACCGTAATTTATCTCCGTTTTTGTGGATGGGACAGAAGATACTCCTGTGCCAATCTTCTGGGATCACCTCATTTTCCCAGATCCGCAGTAGTAGTTGATACAATGCATTTGATAGACCCGTTCGACCAGATTTTAGCAGTTCAGCTGGAATCCCAGTCAGTCTGCACCCGACGCTTTATTTGGTTTGATTGATTGCAAGGCGAGATCAACTTCTTCTACTGTCGGTGGTTATGTATTGTGGCCATGATCGATCATATCGTCAACGATTGGGGCTTCTTGTATGGGGACGTGGGATGCGGGATTAAGAAGCTCTTCGAAATAGGACGCCTATTGTTTATTGATGCTAGCAGTGTCGCTAATGATGTTTCCATTCTTATCCTAATGCCGAAACCACATTATGCGTGACTCGCCGAGTCACGAGCCAAGTGGATAACACATTGTGCACACCCAAGCACCGTGCGTCTCTCCCGTTCAGCGATTCATCGGGTGAACAAAGTGCTCCACAAGTGCTTGCTCGGCATTCGTTGCATTGGACGAATTTCGTTCACTCGTAGGTGCTTCGATGTGCACAACATGTTATCCACTTGGCTCGTGATTCGGCGAGTCCCGCATAATGTGGTGCCGGCATTACAGACATAGGCGCCGACTATGGGCAATTTTTGCCATCGCTGATAATTTGCATGATCGGGACCGTACAACTCCAGACTTGAAGAATGAATGTTTTTAATATTTTTCAGATTGGAATTATGTCACCACTTAAAATCCAAACTTCATCTGAGACAAAATCCATTTCATATCAAATACATGCTTTTACATTGCACAAAAGCTCGGGCTAACTACCCTGGATCTGGATAGCTGCAAAAGAACGCGCTTAATGTCTCCAGGCGATCGTATTTCACTGTTTCTTTTTTCACTTGACTGGGGGCGTGCACGTTAATGAGCCAGAGGTTGAAAAATCTAGTCTTAATGAATCTTAATCACTTGGAATGGAAGTTCGTTATATCCTCAAAAGGTAGAAAGAATTTCGTTCATCCGGCACCGCCACGTTTTGGATAGCATCAGCAGGAGGGGCGCGTTGGAAACAATCTCAAAATTTTTAATTGGCTTTATACCTATATACCCTGACGATCATGAGACTACATTATGTATGCGTACATGCATCATATCGATACACATTTTCTCTGAGGTTTTAAGGCATGTTGCTAGTGAGTACTACCAAGTCCGAAACTGAATCTTCGTTAATTCTATAGAAATTGTAAATGCTGTCATTGCTTAATCAAATTTTCATTCTCTCAACGAATACCCAAAGCCTTTGGATTTCTTTGATGAGAATTCAATAGCCTTGATGTTATCCGCTCGAACAATAAACAACATAAAAACTATTTCAATCGTTTTAGTGTTTACTTTTAAGACACTTTCTAAATGAAAACCCCATAATTCAATCGTGCAATTCGAATCACAGAAGATCTAATAGTTGCTAGTCATTTTTTCAATGATTAATTGCTATGCTGAGAGTTGCACGAGTAGTCTGTGTTGAGTTGGATAGTGTGAGAAAGCGCAACTCGGAGGCATCAAATTTCAGCCCATCAACACAATGCAGTGCATATATGAAATTGCAGTAGTTGCATGAATTCGATCCGCAGACGATTATCAGTTCCAGTTCAATAGTTTTTATCGTGTCATGTCATTTTCTTTTTCGAAATGAATTTCCACGAATTTCATTAGATTGAAGACATAGCTCGAGTGTTCTAGAAACTAATCGTTAATTGTGTAAAGTGGAATTTAATTTGAATTCCTCCTGGAATAAAATTATTAATTGAATTTCTTTGCATTCACATATGTTTTGAAACCTTTTTGGGATTTCCCCTTGCCGCTTATATTTATAAAATAAATAATTGGATGACAATCAAACGACATGGGCGCTCGAGATGAGTATAGCAGCTTCCCATTTTCTAAAACATGTGGGAATACACGGAAGTGTTTTATCAGTGGCACGCTGAATCAAGTTACTTACCCCAATTTGGAATCAAAAATTCCATCGTAACAGCTAATTCACATCAGTAGGTTTCGTTCCATGGATCTGCCATAGTTGCCAGAACGTGGGATTTTTGGCCAATATGTGGGACAAAGGGATTTTTCCTTATTTTGTGGAACATTTCGGAACGACCGGTGATAAGAATCACAATAATCAGGCATATGATCATGGTTCACATGATGTAATTTTGAAGAGAAACACAAAATTGTCGGTCAAAGCGAAGCAGGTGGTGACCTAGGGCGCCAAGAGGAAAGCCAAATTTGAAAGTGATTTTTGTCATTCACATTTAGGTTAGATTAGGTTAAAGGGTTGCTATGATTATCCACAGCACACATAGACCGCATCTGGGTCCGTGGTGATACCCAACGGGATATGTTGTCCCGACCCATTCTAATCCTCGAACCAGCCCGAGCCCAGAACAAAACTTTGGAGCTGGCTAACATCGACGTCCTGCAAATCACCTAGGTCGGCAAAGTACAATAGTATGCCCCAATAGTAACCCTCCTAATACTTTCCAAGCCCGGGCATTCACAGAGAAGGTGGAAAGTACTCTCCTCTACCTTCTCATCCCCACAGCTTCTACATTAGTCGTTATACGGAAGCCGAAGCCTCCTGGTGTGCTCTGCAATTGGACAGTGCCCAGTGATGACGCCCACGACCGTATCAATGTGATGTTTTTTCAGCGACAATATAGTTTACACCTAAATTTAATACAGTTCCATTTATTTTAGTAAAAATATTAAATATTTATATTCCAGATTTATCCGGTCAAATACGATTCGAACCCGAATCTTAGGGTTAATTTTCCAGTGAGAGTCGTACTCTTGTAGCACGTCGCGTCGGGAGTGGTCATGTATCATATATATTTTCATCGAGGGCGTGTAATTCAACAAAGGTATATAAGGGAAACAAGTTGATATATGCCCAGTGATGACGCCGACTTCCCCCATTAGATATATAGATAGAGTGGGAGGGTCGTGGATCATGTTGAAACCACAACCACTGCGATCATGGATATGGATGCGTCTATTGTGCTAGAGCCTATTCTATCGAGAAGACTCTCTAATTGCCTTGACCCCTCGTCAAACGTTTCAATAGCATATCTACAATACTTTTCGGATGTGCAGTTGCTAGCATGCACCTCCTATCCGCGCCGTCTTTATACTGACAAGCCCGGAGCACTGTGAAAGTTCTGTTAGTACCCACAGGCAGTTTTTGATCGCGCCGAGATTTGATCTCTGAACTCTAGATTAGTATCGTAGAGCGGTGACCGAACGATCACGGCCACCGAGCGCGACGAAGATCGAGAAGACTAGATAATATGATTTAGTCGACTTTTCTCGATAAATGGACTGATCTGTCCAGGTTTAATAGAGGAGATATACTCGGCCAAAGGAAATGTTATGCCGATGCAGTCCGTGCGTCGTTCCGCAAGTCCTTCGCACTCACAAAATATGTGCTCTGAAGTCTCATCATCAGCCTCGCAGAAGCGGCAGCTAGCATCAGACGCGAGTGCACTGTAAAAATTCTACAAATCATGCTGCCTCTGTTTTAGCTCAGCCGCAGCAATTTAAAGGTACGAGTACGCGAGTAGCCCGAGGTGAACAGCCTGGCCTGTCTCAGGTCTGAGAGGGCCTCCCATTTGTGGCGAGAGCACTTTCCCAGTCTCTTATTTGGTTTCTACAGTAGCAGCGTGGAATTCCACAAAAAGGTTCTGGACCGTGGAAGGGGGCTTTGAAGGCTGGGCTTGCTAACATATCTGCTAGCTCATTGCCTTCGACTCCCTAGTGACCAGGCACCCACTAAAGAGTGAGTTTATTGGTTGAACCCACAGTATGGAGGACTTCCTGACAGGATAGCACAAACTTAGAATTTAAAGTGAAACTGGTAAGTGCTTGGATGGCATCCTGACTGTTGGTAAATGTTGCTATGTCCCTGTTTAAATAGCCAGCGGTTTGGCACAGCTTATCACAGACCTCGATGGCATGTATTTCTGCTTGGAAGACGGAAGGCGTTTTACCCATCCGAATGAAGACTCGGTGTTCAGGACCAACAATGCCTGCACCGGAATCTTCTTTCGTTTTGAAGCCGTCTGTGAACCATTTGATTGTGTTGAAGCGGACAGAGTTGTAGCCACCCGCCCACCTTTCTTTATCTCATATGACTGATTGAAACGAGTGGTGGAATCGAATGGTTTTAACAAGCTAGTCAGTTGGCATGCTGAGTACCTTGTCACTTTCCAACCAGCCTAATTGATTTGAATTCAGCTTGATCTCTGTGTCGCAGGCCCTAAGTCTGACTGTTACCATTCGTGCCTGAACTTCATTATGTGCATGTATCGGAAGGTCGAGTAGAACCTCCAGAGCAGCAGTGGGGCAAGAGTGAATGGCTCCAGTGATGGTCATGCACGCAAGTCTCTGGATTTTCGTCAAAGCGGTTTTACCGGCTAAGGAAGTGCCTTTTTCCCACCATATTCTACTATAGGTCTGACGATGGTTTTGTAGATCCACAGAATTAAGTGGGGTTTGATCCCGCATGTCTTGCCGACATATTAGGCGTGTTTTTTTGTACTGCGGTGCAGGTTAATTGGGGGTTATCCGGGTTAACTTGCACACATTACACAAACAACTAGGGTATGTTGTTTGTGTAATGTGTGTAAGTTAACCCGGATAGCCCCCAATTAACCTTCACCGCAGTACAAAAAAACACGCCTATTATTTGCAGAAAGAACCTTAATTGCTTTGTCAGAAGTCGTTCTAAGGTGTTCTATCCAGGATAGCTTTTCGTCAAGGACAACTTCCAAATACTTGATATTTGACACCAGTTTTGTTGGGAAGTTGTACATGAGGCGACACTTGAGTGACCTAAGTTTCCTTTTTCTAGTGAATGACACTTCCCCCATTACTCCTCCCCGAAAAAAAGTGGTCGACTGATAGACGAAGGTATGACTAGCAGGGTATCTTCCACAGATTACAACCAGTGTGGTTGTAATGTCGATTAGTCGTTGAAGGTACCGTTAGAAAATTTTTCAGGTGGTGCTAGTTTGAATTTAAACTTTCCAGCTAAGCGTCTATCGATTTCTAAAAAAAATCTCAAAGAGTGCCTGGCATGCACTCTGAAGCCACTTTTCACGACGTGCGGACTGGCGTAAATTTTTGAAAAAAAATATAATTATTCAAATTAAATATTATCAATCCCATATAAACAATAGACAATAGCACAAATTAGATGAATCATCAAATCTCTCATTTTTTCCGTATCATAACGCAACAGCTACATTATGTACTCGTAGAATGAATAAAAAAGAATGGCAACCATAATGAAAATGTCATAGACCAAAAAGTTAAATGACCTCATGTTTAAATATAAGGCGGTTGCGTGTCATAACGAATTATTCGAATGGAATTGAGGAAAATATGACGTCGGCGCCATGCCATACTACTACGCTCGTAGTGAACATTGTGGCATACCTATGTAATTATCAAAGCATTTTGACCAGCCGACAGGTCATAACACCACCGCAAGGAAAAATTCCAGTAAAATTTATGCATATCAGACGAAGAGTTAGTGAGTCGACAAGTTCATTATCGATTTTCCGGATTTTAGCGAGCCTATAATTAGGGGAAACGTTGACTCTAGTATTCAAAAGGATAATAACGCATTTAACTCGAATCAGCTGATGAGACTCTTTATACATACGAAGGACGACAACTTTTTTTTGTCGATAGTGGCTTTGTCCAAATATTTTTCCATTCAAATCAAACAGTTCATTTCTATAGAAAAAAAGTATATTATCCGAATGTATGAAAATATCGATTAGGCGCAATGTTGCCGTTGGGATTTTGTTCAAGGATGCTCACATCTCGATTATCGACTTTTGAAATGTGGAGTACTTCCATTTCAGGCCGCTTCTGGGTCAAATTTAGATCTTGGGCGTATAGATAAAAAATCCATGAAATGGCAACATATTCATTCAACAGATAAATGTGTCTTAATCTTGATTATTAGATAAGGAATTCTAAGAAGCATACACGTACTTCTAAGTATAACTAAAGTCATTAAGTTTGAATATACTCGCAAGAGCTTCGCACTGGATATGACACAATTTTTTATCTTCACATAATGTATAAGTGTTCCTTTTTAACTGCATTGGTAAAAGTAAAAAAAAACCAGCCGAAGCGAAAGACAGTCATAGGGGAGGTTGGCACTCATTCAGTAGGATCTTGACCATTCTCAAAATCAATTAACCAACTAACCCATTCAACAAATATTTGTTGAATTTTTCAAGTCGCTAGCTTCATTCTATCGAAAGTTATTGCTTATTTGAAGTTTCACTTGTAGGGGAGGTAGGGGTTCCTTGGGTCGGATCTTGCTTATCATTGCCACCAACCAATTAGATCACCCTACAAACATTTAAACAACATTTCAAGTCTCTAGCTTCACTCTATCGAAAGTTATCGCTTATTTGAAGTTTCATTTGTAGTGGAGGTGGGGGTTCCTTGGGTCGGATTTTGTCCATATTCAATACCAACTAAGTAGGTCTTACTAGCAACATTCCACCAAATTTTTAATTCGGTAGTATCATTCTATCGAAAGTTATCGTAATTAAAGGAATATTTATTTTTTTGAAATTTGTAGGGGAGGTAGGTGTTCCTTTGATCTGATTATGCCCAACTTACAGGACCTTAAGCAGCTTCCTCCCTCAGGGTTACATGCCAAAAATCAGATGTCTACGTCAATTGGTTCAAGAGTTATAGACAAAAAATCTGAAAATTAGGGTAGTCCGGGGCTCTCTGTAAGAAAATTACCGTTAGTTTTCAACTGATCGATTTGGTTTTCCCAGGAGAGAATAAGATTACCCTCCCTAGCAATATACCAAAGCTAGAGCTTTTCATGATTTTTTAATCGATAGTTATAGATACATTTAATTATTTTACATATGTAGGGGAGGTAGGCGTTCTCTTGGCCTGATCATGCCCGATTTCAATACCATCCAACTAGATCATACTACCAACATTTGACCGAAATTTTAAGGCTCTAGCTTCATTCTATCGAAAGTTATCGTGCGAACGGACAGACAGACAGACAGAAGAACAGACAGACATGGCTAAATCGAATCAGGAGGTGACCCTGATCATTAGGGTTTTGTATTAAAAACAAAACCCTTATGAAATCGGTCAAATGTCTGTCCGTCTGTCCGTCTGTCCATGAAATATCTCACGAACGGCTGAAGCCACATACATGAAATTTTGTGGGAGTATGTGGAATTATTATAATTCGCCGGAGAAAGCGATTCGTTGTAATAACCTGACTTTAAGGGGATGTCCCCATAGAGGGGAAATGAAGGTCAAAAAAAATTTTTCATCTGGTATAGGCTTGTGGGGTATCAGGAGAAAGGTAACACCGAGTACATTTTATTTCCGGTATTTTCATCAAATTTGAAAAAAGGAGAAAAGAGATAGAGGGGAAAATATGTGATCCGAGTTTGTCCCCCCCCCCTCGCATTTCGATACCGTTATACTTAGAAATATGAAAATTTGCAGAAAAGCGGCATTCTACTAGTACAGAAAACCGAAAATCGTAGAATTTTGATATCTCATCAAAAAAGGTTAATAATAGTACATTTCTGTAGTTGCAGTTAGCATACCCCTGCACGCCTTAAGCACAACCAAGGTCAAAAATATTGATGGCCAATGATAACCAACATCATTGGCAATAATATCTTTAAGTTTCATTACAATCACATAATATTTAATAATAGTACATTCATTTAAAGTTAGGCATTTTGACATCATCCACACAAAAATTACACCTACCGGCCTCATAGGTGTGAGTACTACTCTCATGTTGTTTTTCGTAGTGCGAATTGCAGTTATTTAATTAATCATTTTTGAAAGGGTAAAGTTTAGTTGGGGGCGCTGCGTCGTAATTTGCCAACTTTACCGGGTGGAAGGGGGGAGGGGTCCACATAGAGGCGAAATTAAGGTCAAATTTTTTTTTATCGACTGGTATAGGCAAGTGAGGTGTCGTGAGAAAGGTAATGTTGAGTACATTCCATTTTTTCGCATTTTCTTGGAATTTGTGGAAAGGGGAATAGTGGGGAGGAGAAAATATTAGTTCGTAATTTGCCGATATTTATATACCAAAATAAGCGCTTGCTACAAAACCCTCGGATTGCGGGCGTAGCCCTCTATATTCCGGTTTCATTTATATATATACATTGCTATACCTCCGGAGCCTCCTTTAAGGTGTTACATATTTTCGTCGTGACAAAAACAATATACCCTATACTATAAGTCTAGGGTATAAAAAATCGACAGAACGTGGCTTTTTTGGGGCTGCGGTGTCCTTTTGTTGTTTAATGTAAATGTATTCCATTGATTGATTTTAGTCGCGATAAACTGAAAAATTTAAAGTAACCCTCACAAGGGGAGTGCGTCAATCTTGACCCACCGTTTTGCATGAAACTTACAGTACCGGAAGTTTATTATGAATGAGTAATAATTCCGGAGTGACAGGGCGCACTATTTCGATTATTTCGAGAAATTGAGTTTTGGCATTTTTCTTCAATAAGTTAAGTGGAATGCAAAGTTCATTCAAATTTAAAAATATTGGCTTTTCTTCAACCAATTTCGACGCGAACCATGCGTATTTCAGCATTGATTGATGAAGTAGCAAAAAATACAAACGAATTGCATCTTCCCTGCTTGCAATTTCTCTTTGCTCTTTCAACAAAGCAGGTGCATTTTGAAGCCTTTCAAGAAAGTTTCTAGCCTGCCGATAGAAATAGACATCGCATGGTTGACACAAAGGTGTGCACTTGGGGGGAATAATTTTTAAGGCACAAGTAGCTTCGCCATAATTGTCTTCAAACAACTCGTAATGCATGGGCCCATCCGTTTGACCACCCCAAGAGTCAATAATTAATTCAAAAGGGGTCGTTTATACACAATCTTGAATTATTTTTTCCAAACTTTTTTTTTCTATAATTCTCTTTACAACAACATTTTTAAACTCGTTTTCTAAAGCTTCGACTTTTTTAAAAACAAAAGGGCTGAACTTGTCTGGACGCGCGCGAAAACCTCAATTTTCAAAACTCAATTTCTCAAAATAATCGAGATAGTGCGCCCTGTAACTCCGGCATTATTACTCATTCATAATGAACTTTCGGTACTGTAAGTTTCATGCAAAACGGTGGGTCAAGGTTGACGCACTCCCCTTGTCAGTGCATCAGGTGGGGTACGTATCGATACATCCCAGCACGCATTTAAAGTGCAGTAATAATGACACACTATACATTGGACGAAAAAATGGCATTTTTCACGATAAATTTTAACTTTTTCTGAATTCAAAATGTACTAACATGTAAATAAATGTAATAAATGATTTAAAATTTTATATCTTTTAATTAAACGACCGGTAGCTCAGTGCGTAGATGCGTCAGTCTCATGTCTGACTACGGTCGTTACGGGTTCATTTTCGTCTACGTCGTTCATGGCCATGGATGTTTGTGTTGTTTTTCCCCTGTGGTGCGGGGCGTAATAATAAGCCACAACATCTCCCGGCTTGTCGCAGGTAGGCGGCTAAATGGGAGCAGGAGGTGCATGCTGGCAACGTGCATCGTCCAAAACTGGTTTATACCAACGAAATGTCAGCTAAGCCACATGAAATAGTTGACGCGCTATGCCCCACTAGGTGTTAGGGCAAATTAGTAGTAGTAGTAAACTTACCACAGTGAATAGCTCTTCCAGTGCGCGGCGAAACACTCAATTAGATGTTTGAGCAAAAAGCGAATTACTCAGTCAATTTGTTCAAATTTTTACTCTAAATACGAATAAATCCCCTAAGGCTGAATTTTTAATGGTTTAACTTAACCTATAGTAGTCAGAGAGTCAAAAGACGAGTTTGCGCCAAAAAATATCACATGGAACTTTCCTAAAAAGGATAAAAAAAATACCGACATTTGGTTTTGATGGGAGATAGGCATGTGAGGTGTCATATCAAAGAGGACTTTGAGGACATTCAATTTCTAGTATGTTTTTCTAATTCAAAATAATTATTGCGGAATTATCCCTAGCTTGTTAGAGTCTTGTGAAGTAGTACCCGCTTTGTGCCTTAGTGTCACCATACACTGTCGAACTCGAGCACGAACCTGGCACAAATGTCCTCTGACACACACATATACTTCACATAGGCGTGAAGAAAACCGGTCCACTTGTACTAGGTTCGTGTTCGAGTTCAATTTCGCAGTGTAGGAGAGTCCCATAAAGGATAAAAAGAGTCAACACATTTTTTTCTATACTGACGATAAATTCTTTTGCATCTTTGCTTCGCCCTTCCGATTTGAACCCTCGCACTTTAGTTTAGGTAAATTTTAGAGATTTTAACGAGTCGTAGTACTTATTTTGCATTTTCCAATTCACTTCACTACATATTCAATAAATGGAATTGATGTTATGTCTGATTCCAAAAATGTTTCAAAAGTCCATCAGAGTTCATCTTTCTCTGGCATTCCTCTTTAAGTACAATTGACTTTTACTGTTTACCACGTACAATTTGCCATAATGTGTACCATAGTACAATAAAATTCAACTTAACATATGACTGCATCCCTCCGAATGACACACATTAATCTTAATCATGTGGATTCTCGCATTCTATCATTCTTCTTTTTGCTTCCAAGAAGAGACCACAAATCCCTATTTAATATAAAACCGAGAAAAGTAATCACTTATCCTCATACGAAATGCGTAAGGGTGTACACACTCAGAATTTTTGTTGGGTGCATTTTTCATTGCGTTGCTGGGGAATTTGAAGTATGTACGTTACAACCCCTCTTAAAATTGGTCAGGTAGGATTCATAAGTCTTGAAAATAATGTACTAGTAAGCGCCAGGATGGCTATGACCATGGCGCGGGGGTTACAATTTTCACGATTTAGGTAACCCAGGTACGTACCCAACGAAGATAGTTATTCGGGGGCTACTATGTTCATGATATGATACATGGGACAGTATTGCTTGTAAAGCATTATTTGTAAGCCATTCTATATTAGTCTCAGTGGCGTATGTGATAGCGCGATGTGTTCTGAAGCACAGCGACCGTAGTTCGAATCCTAGTTGGACAAACACAAAAATTTTATTTAAATGTTGAGAAAATTGTAAAAACAATTCTTAGGAAAACGACCCAACCGTAAAATCAAATAGGCATACTAACTGGATGTAGCTGATTTTTCTTTTTATTTTTTTTTCTTTACTTACGTTAGGTATTTAGGGGACTAACTTACGAAAGGTATACACGGTAGTAGCCTACGTTAGTAACATTGGGGGCACCGTTGGTTGGCAAAATACCTGTGACACTGATGAATTTTTTAATTAACCTCTCCTTAACATTTCGTACCACCCATACGATTTTCGTGTTTTTGTTGCCTGGTCAACAAAAACACCCTACTTGGTTAGTGACGCTTGCTGGGTTCCTATGTTTCTGTTGATGTAGCCTGTAGCTCAACATCGGTCGCGTACAGACTTCAATTACGCAAACAGTGGTAGTACTCATTGATACGTGCGACGATCTTTGTTGTTTTTGTGTGAATAGGATCTTCTACGGATGTAGAGTCAAGTCTTTCTAGGAAATTCACGAAATCCTGCGTTCAGTCCGCAGAAAGGCAAACTTCTTGTGAACGACCAGTAATCGAGACGGTGGTTTCCTAACGCACACTTTCAGTAACCGCGGCAATATTGTCAGGTGATTCACATTTCGTAGTCACACAAGCATTACTCGATCAGCAATTGAACCACTTTCTTAAAATTTTCGCGGTAATATGTGCCTTGATTCAGTTGAACTAGTATTCCGTTCGTAGTTATCTCGTAGCTAGCCAAAGGTTTGACAAATAAAACGTGATTTTTTACAAAAAACTTTCCGCACTTTTCCATTAACTTTTTTTTTTAATTTCCGATTTGTACATTTTCAATTTTCCATTCCAAAATATCTCAGTATGTACTAGGGATTAGACGAGCATGTATTTCTTTCCTTTCCAGTTTCTCCTTCCTCTCCCCTCTCTCTTCTCTCCTTTCTCTCTCTCTCTCCTACCGTTCCTCCTCTGTTCCTCCATTCCCCCTTGTCACACTCCATGCTCCTCTCTCTCCCTCTATTTTCCTCTCTCTCCTTCTGTTCCCCCTCTCCTTGTCTATTCCTTTCTTTTTCTCTCTCCCTCTATTCAGCTTTTTCCTTCATTTATTTCTCTCTCTTTTAGGAAGCGTTTGGAAGGTGTGGTTTCTTAAGCGGTTTGAAGAGCGGCGCACCGTTGTGTATAAAGACATATATCGGCAGCCACCGCGGTTTACATGCAAATGCAATATCGCCACTCCACAAACCGCGGCCGCAGCGGCAGGTTGAGTGACAAGTCGAGCGCCATCGCACCCATGGTGTGCTGGTTTCGTCACAATGGATCACTCCTCAGCTACCTTAGTCAGTTCCCCTCCCTCCATTCCCCCCGTTCTCCTCCTTTCCCACTCTTCCTTTCCCACTCTTCCTTTCCCTCTCTTTTTCTCTTTCTCACTCTGTCTCTCTCTCTCGCTCGCTCTCTCGGGCTCTTAGGACAACCCCATCCGCTGCCCTTATGTCACGCTTAGGCCTTCCGCAGACGACCGGTTTGCAACGAGTTTGGAACGCGTTGCGTGCGACTGGATTCCCGAGTCGCAACGAAGTTGCAGTTGGAAGTTGCATATGAATTTTGTTGTTGGCCACAGACCATAAGAAATCTGGTCAGCTGTTCAGTCTGTCAAAATGTGTTAGTTGCGTTCGCGATGGTTGAAATGTGTTCTGTTTTAAATATTTTGTGTTTATTAACATAGTAAAAGGTGGTGGCTGGTGGCCGCAGTTAATTTGACAGGTAAGTAGAGTATTAAAAGTGAAAAGTGCCAGTGTGATAATTGGGATTTCAAATATAGTGTGCGACTTGTTTAAAAATCGGGTTGCAAATCAATCGCATCATGTGCGGACTGAGGTTGCAAACTGGTTGCAACTGCGTTCGGAACTAGTTGCATTGCAAACTGGTTTCCAACTCGAGTTTCAAACGAGTTGCGTCATGTGCGGAAGGCCTTAACTTGCTTCCACCGGGCATTTTTGCGAAAGAGATGCCGGCAAATGTTTCAGTCCGTCTGCGTGAAACGGGTTGTTCCTGAAACAATCGACTATACCCTACTATACTACGATTTATTTCGACAAAAACTTCACAAGTTTGATTCCATCACGGGCCCAATGGGAGGAGAATGGACCTTGACTCCTGGGACCTGCTACCATATATGCGGACGGTTCAAAGACTGATGCGGGAGTGGAATTTGTAGTCCACTCCGAATCGCTTGGTATACATCTGGCTTTTCGAATCTCTGATCACTTTAACGTTTTTCAAGCGGACGTCTCGGCAACAAACGAAGCGTTAACATGGTTGGGCGGAAACGTCTTAACCGACCAGGACATAATTGTTCACTGCATGAAATTCCGTTTAACACTAAGGGAGTTGCGCAACCTTTTTAAAGTCATCTTATGCTAGATCCCGGGTGGTTTCATTGGCAACTGTAAGGCTGATGAATTGTCGCGTCAAGAAGTTACGGTATACCCATTGTATCATGCAAATATAAACTAAAATCGGCGGCGATTGACAGGGCCAACTTGAAGTGGATTACACCTGTCATGTAACGAGGCAGACATGGTCCAGTAATATCGGCCGCTCCACAAAACTGTTGTCGCTTTGCTTTCTTTTGCATATCTATCGAGTGTGGTGTAGGGTAAGGAACACGCATTACACAAACAAGTCGCTTATTGTTTGTGTAATGCGTGTTCGTTACTCTACACTATAACCGTTAGATACGCAAAAGAACGCGCCTAATATATTGAAACTGCTGCGGGTCTCATTACAGGTCATTTTCTTGTTGGAGAGCATGTAAAACGACTCCGACTACCCTTTAATGACTTCTGCAAAAGTTATGATGACATGGACGAGGAGGAAAACACTTTCCATCTGCTCTGCGCCTGTGCAGCGCTGAGAAAGAGTGGAAGGTTATAACTCGGTGCCAACGTCTTCTACAAATTGAGCGATCTACCAAGCGTTGACATCGATCAACTAAATAAATTTTTAGGACGATTGGTTGCATAGCTTCCCTCCGGTAACACAACGGACCCAAATGTGGTCTACATCTGTGTCAGTCATGGCAGCCTCTATACCTAACCTTCCCTCTCTTCCTACTCTTCCTTTCCCCTAATCAACCATCCTTTCTCCCTTCTCCTCTCTACTCCTCTTTGCTACCATACCCCTCCACATTTCTTTTCTCCCCAGCTCGCTACACTCTCCTAGCCTGAGAACTTGGTAGAAAATAAAGGAAAGTTTTAGCGGAGCTTTAATTTAATCTCATTTACTAGATCGTGTGGGTGTGTTTTTATTCACAGGTGCAACACGCTCAACCGAATTATTTACCCCAAATGGGTACTCATTAACTAAAACTACTGCATTCAGCAGAAATCGTAAAATGCCCCCTTTTGGAGCACGTAGTGCTCATGTTAATTGTCTTCACCCCTCCATCCCCGGCATTTCAATGCCTCGTTGACGTTTCGATAGTGTATCTACTTTTCGGACGTGCAGTTGCTAGCATGTCTTTATACCGACAAGCTCGGAGCGCAGTGGGAGTTCAATTAGTACTCACAGGCAGTTTTGTTCGCACCGAGAATCGAACCTCCACTCTCTAGATCGGATTTTTTTTAGAGTTGAAAGGTGAATAACTACTTAAGAGAAATAACGTTATTAAATTTTATTTTCGTCGCTTATAGCACACCTGCAGTAGGCACGATGGTGCAAAGATCCAAAACAACTGACAATATTGAAGTTGAAATCTGCATGTTAAACCAGGTGATATGAATGGAGTAAGTCATGGAACTTAAAAAAAGCCCTAATGCTTACAATACTGTATCACACGAAAATCAGCACTTGACAACTATGAATGGAAGAGACTTTTCCAGCAAATTATCTCTAAAAGATTGTTTTGTCTATTTTTGTCAGAATCACGCTCGAAACGATGAATAGATCATTCGTCATTACTCCTACGCAAATCTTTCACCACACTAAATATCTTTTCTTCCTCCAGTTCATTCTAAGTTCTTTCTTCCATTCACAATAATATGGCACGAAGATAAAACGGTTTTCACTCGATAAATCAAACGATACATCAGTAAATTTGATTTTTATTAATATCTCTGTGACTAATCGTAGGCCTTCCCCCAAATTGAGAACTCTTGAATACATAGTGCTGCTGTAAAAAAAAACAACAACACAACTTTTAAAAATGTATTCAGAATAAATAATAATAAACTTAAATCGATTTATTCTTTTCTTTCAACAATATGTTTTTCTATTCTCTGCTAGTAGACCCAAACGAAAGACAAAATATGTAAATGCAAAGAAACTAGATAAACTTTCACTTGAATAGTTTTTGTGCATGTGGACCGTGGAGACGTGTGGGAGGGCCATATGAGATATGAGGAGCTCTCTTACAAAAATGCATAATGAAGACTTTTGCGAAGACATGAAGACACATTATATGCACTATGTGCTTTGTTTAGGTACAAGATATTTACAGAGATGAGACAGACTTGTGCCTATTAACTATGCATACTATACTTGTATATAAGACGGAAGTGTATCAGACAAAAGATAACGTTAGTGAATAATCAAAGTCAAAAACGTGAGAATGTAACATTCTCGTTTTCTTTTCTCCTATTGTAGAAATAGTTATTATTAAATGAAATTGTAAGGAGGCAGCGGTAAGAGCAGAGTTGCTTCTAAGATGCATTAAAGAGTTTTTAGCGCTAATTGGATTGGGCTTGCATAGTTAGGCCAACATGGTCGATGCAGCACGACTCGGAGAAAGAAACTAATCACAAACTAATTCATTTGTGACTTATTAGAAGACCCAGTTTAGTTAAGCATTTGGAGAAAATACTTAGGAGGAATTATAAAGCGGGCAAGGTCGGAGGCCACGACGAATATCTTTTTTTTTGAATAGCAATTGGATCATACTATTCTGTTATTCATAACCTCAAATAATCCCCTTATTTATTAGTCTAACAGTATTCAGTCATTCCACTTGACTTGAAAGTCATGCATTTGATTTTAATCCGATCAAATCTCAATATTAAACATCAACAATCCTTGATTTACATTTCCCAATCAAGCGTTGTACTGATATTTGAAGGTCAGTTGCCATCTTGAGGTTCGTTATGAACTTCTTTTTCTTTAAACTTTTGCTTAATATTACATCAACGGCTCTCGTCCAAACAAAACACACCTCTTTCCGCAATAGCTGCTCTTCTTCAAGTCGCTACATTAACATTAACACCATTTGTAAATATTTAATTTGATTTCGCTAAAAATAGGTAAGACATCTTTTCTTGGCTTTTGGCTCAAAAGCGGCGAAAAACGAAAAATTCAAAAACAACAGCAACACCTCTATATATTCGTACATTACATACTTGGAATTTTGCATACATATTTTCAAGCTGAGTGCGAAGAATATGGATTATCTTATGTACCGGCGAATGGATGATGATGATTCTTTTATTTCAATTAATTTTACAGCGGTACTAGACCGGACAGGAGGGAAGCTATGAATGACGCAACTCGTGGGCATGATACAGTGATTCTCCGTGCAACTAAAAATTTGAATTGATTTTTCTCTACAAAATATGGAAGTAGTTTATTGCCACTTCTTGGGGAAAAAAAACAATACGAAATAGCTGCCGTGGTTATTACATGGTCCAGTGGTTAATAGTGTAGATGGGATCTGGAATCTGTTGCGGGCGTCTTTAGTGAAAATTTGAATTATAAAATGTAATAACGCAAACTCGAACCGCATGTCGATTCTATTATGGATTTCTAATCTCGCTCACATCCCGAAAGATTATATAAGCAATAATGTCATCACTAGGGAGGATATTATTTCATTTAATATCATGTAACGATTCTGTAATCGACAATCTTTCATACATCACGATTTAGTGATAGGCGAAATTGTTGATTTCGATGTACAGCTAAATCTTCTAGTGCTAATATTGATTATCAGCTAAAAAATAGCGGATATAACTGATAATTCAACAGTAGTGTAGCGTCACCATTCATATGATACCCATTTTGCCTAGTCATCGCTTCATTGCCAAGAATGTCTCTTTCTTTTGCCAGGAATGTCCTTTGTCCGAGACCAAAGGACTTAAAATGGGATCATTAATTACCAAAGAACTCAAAATACCCTCAACAGTTCTCGAGTACATTGTTCTTATTACCCCGAATCAGGAGATACCCATATCTATCAGGTTTGGTTTTTGTTTCATTTCATGATAAAAAAAAGAGTTTTTTTTTCTGACACACAGTTGCAGAAGGATCAAAATATCACCGTATGGGACTTAAAACAACCCAAAGAAGCTACGTACAAAATTTGCTTAAAATCTGATCACGGGGAAATGCCTGGATCAGAAATCTTTAAAAAGAGGTCCGTTTTCTCAATATCCTGTTAAATTTCTTGTTAACTAACAGGGACATGAGCTTATCCAAGCGATAAACTGGCCGTTAAATATTTCTATTTTCTGATACGTCAGTTAAATTACCAATCAAAAAATTATGACAAAACCAGCTGATTTTCTTGACGGAATTCTACCGTCCACTATTCTATATCAGTATACCTAGTCTAGCCATAAATATTGTTACAAGGTTTGGCAACCCTGCAGAAACGAACCGTTATATTGCATTTCTTGAAAATTGAGCTAATCGCTATAGTACGCTTGTGCTTGATGCATTTGTCATCATTTGAGTTTAATTTTTAGTGTAGTGAACATGGATTGGGGTGACAAAGAAAATAGAATTGCTGTGATTGCACTTCATAAAGTAGGAATGCAACCAAGTGATATTTTTAAGACTCTGCATACCCTTGGTATAAGCCGAATGTTTGTATATCGGGCTATTGAAAGATTTAATGATACGTCTGGAGTAAGTGACCGTGGAAGAAGTGGCCGTCCGCGAACTACTCGAACACCTCAAGCGGTTAAAGCTGTGCGCGAGAGAATTCGCCGTAATCCTCTTCGGAAACAAAAAATTTTATCGCGTGAGATGAAAATACCCCAAAGAACAATTTCACGTATCATCAAAACTGACTTGGGGTTGGGTGCTTATCGTAGATCTACCGGGCATTTACTAACAGATTCGTTAAAAAAAATAGAGTGGAAAAGTCCAAACGATTACTTTGCCGGTACGCAAACCAAGAACACCGTAAAATTTTGTTTACGGACGAAAAAATTTTTACTGTCGAAGGAACATTTAATAAACAAAACGATAGGGTTTATGCTCGCAGTGCCAGAGAAGCTTCTCAAGTTGCCCAAAAGGTTCAAAGAGGTCATCATCCAGCCTCAGTAATGGTTTGGTGGGGTGTTAGCTACAACGGGGTGACAAAGTTGCATTTTTGTGAGAAGGGCGTCAAAACGTCTGCCAAAATTTATCAAGAAAGTGTCCTTGAAAGTGTAGTGAAACCTCTCAACACGTCATTATTCAAAAATCAGCCTTGGAGTTTCCAGCAAGATTCTGCACCAGGTCATAAGGCGAAGTCAACCCTAAAATGACTTGAAGAAAATGTTCCAGATTTTATTAAAGCTGAAGATTGGCCTTCCTCTAGCCCAGACCTGAATCCGCTGGATTACGAATTATGGTCTGTCTTAGAGCAAATGACGTGCTCTAAAAGACATTCTAATATCGAATCCTTAAAGAAGTCTCTTACACATGCAGTCGCCAACTTTCCGATTGAAGTCGTGCGTGCTTCCATAGATAAGTGGCCAACTCGATTAAAGGCCTGTGTAAAGGCAATCACTTCGAATAACTTGTTGCAATTTCCGTTGTTGACAATGCATTTAATAAATAAACAATGATTTCTTAACATATAACACCTCTTTTATTGAACAGTGCTTCAAAAAGTTTGTAACAGTATTTATGGCTAGACTAGGTATACTATACCTATATATGTATCTCTCAGCATATTCATTTGCGGCTGAGTTAGTTATCAAAATTCTCTTCTGTCAAATTAATTTCAAGGAACTCTGTTCTTTATGGCACGTTTCATTGTTTTCATTTTAATTTGCATAGTTCTAGCTGTCAAAATTCCAGCATCCGGTAACGGTGATGAGTTTTTGTTTTGGATAAACTTTCAACCAGATACCACGGGTCGGGTCTTGTTTTGGGTAAAAGATTAATCGGAGGATAGGGCACAGTTATCGTTTATCCGATTAATAACGCTAAGCAGGCATAGAACAAACTAAATTGTGCTAAATGGCAGTTTATTGTTAAGATAAGTTTTAATCGGACAGTGAGTTACCTTATGCTTTTTAGACGTGAACGCTGAGCCAAGCACTGAATATTGAAAAATCGCATTGAAAAGCACCAACAACAAGGAGATACAATACCTTTTCTGCTCTTACATAGCCAACATGAATTCATCAGCATTCGGGACCATTTGAGTCGTTCGTATCTCTTGTGGGAACGACTCAAATGCTCACGATGTTTTTTTTTTTATTGGAAATTATGTGATTCCTGTTAATCTGCATATTTTGGAGTTTGCAACAACCCGCTAATGCTAAAAATTATTAGCTGCTAAAAATAATAGATATGCTAATAGTACCCCCATATCCACCACGATTAATATGGAAACGATAAAAAAAAAAGACTTTTACCTTGGTAACGATAAAGATTAATGGCAAAGCGCCATAGTATTAAGGTTTCCAAAATCATTTATTTACTTACACGAGTATTTAGATTTTATTTATGTACTTATTTATTTATCATTTTAAGGATCTACCAGTCTGCCCCTTTGTCATTAATATTTTTTTCTTCTTTACAGGTAAATTGAAGCAAATTTTGCGCTGTGATGATTGTAAGTACGTAGACCTCTATCAGCCAAGATTCCTGAATTTTCTGAGGAAAACACGTGGAACACTATTAATATTGTACTTTCTATCGAAAATAGATAGGAGCTCGGGACAGAATTTCTCTACTAACCTCGCGTATATGAATACATGTGAGCTTCCCCTATTCCTGAGCATTATTCAACCTTCAATCGGATACGTTTGTGCATCGCACATCGCGGTAGTTTGGTGTTCCACTTGGTAAAGTGATTTTACAGATTGTTGCATCATTCCGGATATTTTCTGCGGTAACTAATGCCATGAAGACTTCTAGTGACTTTGACTCAAAAACTTGTTCAATTGTTGACCGCACGACTTAATAGCCGCGTCTCTTTGGTCCATAGCAGAACAGTACATATTAGAACAACAAAGGAACACATCCAGAACAAGAAGTGTCAAAAGTGTGAATCGTACAATCAGCTGTTCCCAATATGTCACGAAGCACTACCAAAATCGGCAGTAAACTTAAACTGGAACTCCAGAATATTCTGTATGAAAATATATCTTGGCAAATATAACTGACTAGCTCAGTGGGTAGAGGCATCAGTCTTATGTCTGACTACCGGTGTTTCGGGCTCGAATCCCGTCCACTGCGACGTTCGTGGCCTTGAATATTTGTGTTGTCTTCCCCCCGTGGTGCGGGGTAAAAATAAGCCACAGCATTCCGCGACTTGTCGCAGGTAGGCGGCTAAATGGCGGAGCATAGCGCGTCAACGGTTCCATGCGACTCAGTTGACGTTTCGTTGGCATAAACTGGTTTCGGAGAATGCAGTTGCCAGCATGCACCTCCAGCACATCCATGGCCGTCGTCGTGGACGGGATTCGAACCCGAAACGCCGGTAGTCAAACATGAGACTTATGCCTCAACACACTGCGCTACCGGTCGCCCCCTGACAGTTATTGTTACATTGCATGGCATGGAATAATTACAATAGTAGTAATTAGTACCGGGCGTGCAAAGTTCATATGACTGTGCAGGACTTGTAAAAGGCCACATAACTTTGACTTCAATCAATGTCATTGGGCTGCCTACAAATAGCGAGTCGACTTGTAAATATGTAAAACGAAAATGTGCTTAACAGTGGCAAAATTTAGCTTTTCTTTCACAACTACAAACCCAAGGCTCGAACATGTTCTTAAAAGTAGGTTTTGTACATAAGACCTGAGAAGCTTAAGAGAGTTTTGTCTTCCAGGGACATTTATAAGAAACCCATTCCTGGTGAAGTTCAGTGCCAACTGCTGAACTTCAATCGTTCAATTGTGACCAAGATACGATTTTCCATTCAATAGATAAATTGCGAAAATGTCGGATTTATTCTAAATGATTATGAGCGATGAAGCCCATTGGCTTCGCAACCCGAAGAACTACCAACGGGATTTGATGCACCATTTGGTGCGGTTCTTATTCAGTTAGAATCATTGGACCCTTTTTTTTTTTGAATAATAAAAATAAAGGCAACACACAAAGCAAGCGGTATCGCTGACGACCTTCCTTCACCAACAAAATTGAGCACCAACTGCAAAAACGAAATTAGTCGCTCTCTTATTACTAACATACATATTTCATTCGAAGAAAAAAGTCTCCGCGTCATTATGAGCAATTTCTACGCGAAAACAATTACTTTGCACTTAATTTCGCTCGAAAACAATTTTTTTTTGGTTAGAAGGGAATTGTGTCGTGTAGAGCGCCGCGCATATGTGCTGTGTGCAAGTTTCCATTGTCACTTTTTCGTCTAAAAGATAAGTGCAACATTTTCGCATGAAAAGGTTAGTACCAGCCTTAGGCGGAGTTCGCAACCTCACTACAACATAGGACCGACGATAAGCAGATTTGCAGTATCAATTTATTGTGTTTTGTTAGGTTTAGACTTCACGAGGGAGAGGGTTTGCTTTAGTCGGTCACATCGGGACACGGAGCGCAGATGTAAGGCTTACAATCGGGGGATACAATGAAAAATAGTCTCGATTAAAAAAAACATCATTTTTGTTAGTCGCATCGCTGAAAATCGACTATAACTCGAAGTATTGGATTGCATCTACTACACTAACTAACCAGTTTGTTTTGATACTGCTCCTTGTTTTCGGAATAAAAGGCTCTATACCTATAAACCTTAATTTTCAACGTTCGACGCTTCAAATTGCTGAGATTTGCAAGCCGATGTATTTTTTTTTAAGTTGGGACGCTTGCCCGAAATTTGTTGGACGACTTGGGCAATGAGATTTTGCCATGACCAACTTTCCTTTGTATTTTTCAAAAGCTTATTAGAAGTTAGACATATTTACATTTCTGGATGTCAATTTCGCATCGTTCTAACGAAATTGATGGTCTCTGCTTTGTCATATATTCCGTACAGCTTGTTGCTGTTCAAAACTTAATGCAATCGATCACCATCGCAACTGCTCTAATGATTGATCGATTATTTCCCATTTGAAAGCGTTTATCATCTTCTTCGATGCCTGAGTGAAAGTTCAATCCTCCTCATCCGTAGCAATTACATTATAACGGTCTGACTATTAAAATTATTATTTTAGCATTTGTGTTGAAAGCCACTTTTTCAATCTTCACCCCAAAATTTCACTTGAATTATTCCCCAGAATTGTACTTCACAATACAACATGCGATGATCGTACTGCGTAAAGCGGAAATATATTTGATGGTGTGTTCAAAGTACATTTCTGCTTTGGGCAGTACGAATGTAGCGCCAATACATCGTAACAGTTTCACACTTAAAAACGTAGGTTCATACTGTCTAAAGATATCTGTATTTAAGGTATATGCTAGCAATATGCATCGTTCGAAGCCAGTTATGTACTATATGCTAACAAAACTAAACCTCTTAGGAGTAGTTGACACGCGTATGTCCCACTAATATACTGCCTAAGGCGTAAATCGGTTTGACAGAGTGAATTTCCGCTTTAGGCAGTACGAACGTATGCATCGTAATAATAGTTTCACTCTAAAAACGTATAGGTCAGGTTAGGTTCATTTCGTACTGTCTGTCGTAATTCACTTGGACGTTGACTTTGCTCTAAACATACGAACATAACGATTTCTTAATTGTACAATTGAAATACACAACTCAAGCATGATGATGACAAAAAAAGAAATGGATAATTCATCTACCAAATTTATGTATTTTGTCCATGAGTTTTCTCGCAATGTTGCAAATTATCTCCTCCCAATTTTTAGAAGCATTTGGATATACCAGGGCGACGCGTCGTGGCTTACGTCTTGGATAATAGTGGCTTTACTCTGTAGCGTATACAGCAAGCGAAGCGAATGTTCTAGTGTGGTATACTGAGGGTAGCAGCACCTTAAGCCGCGAAGCCCGCGTATCGAGCAGAGCTCACGCAAAGGGAAATCATCTCAATTTAAGGAACATTACTAGTTCACCGGGCGACTCATAGTGGTTCTCGTCTTTGGCTAATAATGGGGTTTAAATTGAGATGATTTCGCACTCCCCTTGCGTGGGCTCCGGTTGCTACGCGAGCTCCGCGGCTTAAAGAGTTGCAACCCTCAGTATACCGCCCTAGAACGTCCGCTCGCTCTATACGCTACAGCGGTGAAGCTACTATTTGCCAACGCGAACCACATACGTCGCCCAGTGAAATAGGAATATACCCAATTTAAAACCCACTATTTGTCAAAGATTCGAACCACTATTCGTCACACAGTGAACTAGGAATACAGTGTACGCTTTTATCGAACACCAATCAATAATTTTGTTCGATATGGGGAGTGTCCGCTTAAGAGAAAGCAAACATTTTCTTAAGGCAACTTTCCATTTTTTTAAAGAATCAAATAACCAAAATTGGACCGGTATTGAAATTTAAAATGATCAAAGGATTGGCACTCACTCACTACTTTTTTTATCGCAGGACTATCTTCGAGTATTAACTAGTCCGAGCGAACTCACGATCATGTGAACATATCGGATTAGTTAGTTTTGGTACTTTGGTGTTGCTGTCTTTGTTAATGTTGTTGTTGGTGATAATTCCGTTTTATATGTTACATGAATACCTCATCCTTTTCCTGAAACTCTGCATTCGTTTCATCCTTTGATTAAAGCCGTATAAAAGCGGTTTTATTGGTCGCGGTCCTGAAAGCGAATCTGGAACAGACTTTTTGGATTTCTCCTCTGTATGCTTTCCCCTCAGGTAAAATATGTGACGTCAACTGTCAATTTTTGGATCAGAATACTTTTCAGATCCGCATCAGATCCAAAAATTGACAGTTATGTGCCATCAACTGACAATTTTTGGCTCTGAAAATGTTCCTCTCCGAATGTGAAAACTATTCCCATCCAGAAATTAACAGTTGACAGCACAAATTTTACCGGAGTGGAAATCATATGGAGGAGAAATCGAAAAAGTCTGTTCCAGATTCACGATTCGCTTCAGATTGCTTAAGGGAGTCTAATTTATTTGGTCTACAACTTAATAATGAGACTTTTTTTGGAATTTTGGGCATTTGTTCATAGATTTATTCATATAACTAAATTATTCAAAATATTGGCCATCAGCAGCAATAACTTTCTCCCATCTTTCGGGAAGTCTACGAATTCCGTCGCGAAAAAAATCTTGGGGTTTCGAGGCTATCCATGAATCGAGCCAGTTCTTAGTATCCTCATATGAAGTGAAGTGCTGATCAGCCAACGCATGAGTCATCGAAGCGAACAAATAGTAATCGGATGGAGCAATGTCAGGGCTATACGGCGGGTGGGGTAGCACTTCCCATTTGGTTGTTTCCAGGTACGTTTTCACGACTTGCGCAACATGAGGGCGAGCATTGTCATGCTGAAGAATTATTTTGTCGTGCCTTTCAGCAAATTGTTGCCGTTTTTCACGCAATGCTCGACTCAAACGCATCAATTGCAGTCGATAGCGCTGCCCGTCAATGGTTTCATTCGGTTTTAGCAGCTCATAATAAAGAACACCGATCTGGTCCCACCAAATGCAGAGCATAAGCTTGGAACCATGAATATTTGGCTTCGCGGTCGATGTTGATTGGTGCCCGGGCGGTCCCCATGATTTCTTTCGCTTTGGGTTATCATAATGAATCCACTTTTCATCGCCGGTCACAATACGATGCAAAAAACCCTTCCGTCTTTGCCTTTGAAGCAGTTGTTCGCACATGCAAAAGCGCCTCTCAACATCTCTTGGCTTCAACTCGTACGGACCCAGTGGCCTTGCTTTTGGATCATTCCCAGTGATTTTAACCGCTTCGATATGGCTTGCTGAGTCACTTCCAACGAAATTGCCAACTCTTTTTGAGTTTGGCACGAATCTTCTTCGAGTAATTTCGTCAATTCTTCGTCTTCAAACTTTTTTGGCTAGCCAGGTCGCTCTTCGTCGGTAATGTCGAAATTATCATTTTTGAACCGATGAAACCACCGAAAACACTGTGCACGCGAAAAAGCATCGTCACCGTAAACTTCCACGAGCAATTTATGACTCTGAGCTGCAGTCTTCTTAGCAAAATAATGTCCAAGTAAAACTTCCCGCAAATGTTGTTTTTTTCGTGAATTTTCGAAACTTTCCATGGTCCGGTAAAATACGTTGTCAACAATCAACACGAAATGTTTATACTGACATTGACAGCTTATGAATACAAACTTCAAATGGTATGTATGTCAAAGATGGACTACCATTGGTTTATCGGTGTTGCCATCTCTAAAAAAAGTCTCATTATTAAGTTGTAGACCAAATATTTAAAAACATGCAAAAAACGTTCTTTAAACTTTAAAATTTGTCAGCTTATAAGAGGTGTCCGTACAGGGAACAAACACTGTATACCCACAATTTTTGGGGGATGCCCCAAATACGAATACGAACAACCAATCCCTGCCGAATATGTATTGTACTATGCTACTATCCAAGGATAGGATTCACTTCTGCTCTAGTCGAGATTCCATTTACTCAATTGCCCTAACCCCTTGTGGGGCATAGCGCGTCAACTGTTCCATGTGGCCCAGTTGACGTTTCGTTGGCATAATCTGGTTTCGGAGAATGCAGTTGCCAGCATACACCTCCTGCACATCCATGGCCACGAACGTCGTCGTGGACGGGATTCGAACCCGAAACGCCAGTAGTCAAACATGAGACTGATGCCTCAACACACTGCGCTACCGGTCGCCTTTCGAGATTCTGCTCCTATTTCGAGCTTTCACAACCCATTTTAAATATTGAAGTTTGCACAAAAGCCAAATGTTGTTTCTGACTGTTACAAATTGCTTTTTTGATGGGCTGTTTACGTAATCTCCGTAAACCACAAAACAAATTCCACTGATGCCACAAACATTCCCATCCAACTCATAGGCGTTGCACTATCTATTCAATTTCATTTGTTCCCGAAAACCCGCAAATCATCGCCCTGGCCAACTGAAATAGATTTCTCATCTCAAAACATGTGGCAATCTTACGAAAATCTGATATCACGAAGGGAATCTTCTAACTCTATAGAAATCATTTAATCGCCATATGCTTTCATATCGAGTGCATTCTTTCCGCATTCCCGTGCCATTCAGCAATAAGTCGTTAATCATTTAAGCTCCGTACGGCTGATGCTGTTGCTCCGATGCCAAGCTTCTTTTTGCTGGTACACATCTTAACATTTCACGCCGATGATATCTAGGCATCCGTATATCTATATCTTATCCACTTGTTGGTAGTTTTCTTACCTAATACCTTACAAATCTAAAATTGGATACTTCATGACACAATTTGGGTCATCCAAGTCATTTCCTTTCCCTCTTTACTATTGCTTCTGCGAATCGATCGATCAGAGAAGGACCGGACCAGGCAACCCCAGTCAACTGATCGTCAAAAAATACACAATCTTATTATTTTTGGTATGTTCATGTCCAAGCGCAGTATCTTTTTCTCGATCCCCTTCACGAAGATACATCCAGCTAAAAACGATATGCTGCTATTTAGCGCCCAAGCAGAAGTAGAGGAGTTGAGCTGAAGTGGTATGGCGGCAACAAGTAATTGCTTCACTTGATACCGAGCCCGTACTTGAATTCTTCATGATTACGTGTGGGTCTCGCGGGGTACTGATGTCAGTTGTTTGAAGCTCATATTTTCTGGCAACTAACTAGCATACACTGCTTCCAACTGTTGGTTGAATGGAAGCTTTGAGATCTGAAGGCTGTCTCAGCACCACGGGGGTACAGCAGTCTACACTACAGTAGTGCGTCTGTGAGATGCTGAAATATCTTCGACGCGACGAATTGATGTTGGATTTTCTTCGGTCCGACTCCAGTCAGTAGTAGTAGCAATAAGGAGCTTCGACGGAATGCATAGATCGTACGGTTAATTCGCGGTGCAAGACCTGGTGCAGTTAGAATTAACAGTGCAAAAAGTGAAGAAGAAGATCGTGAGTGCAGTCAAGTGCAGTGACGATAGTGTGTCCCCATAAGTGTACTGTGCGACAGTGGTCAGTTCCCCCCACCTAAGACTAGTCACTCGTGAATCAATGACCTCCCACCTCTTCAACAATACACCAGAAGCACCTGTTTCTAACTATCGCTATCATTTCAATTTCCGGTCGTTAATTTGAAAATAAATCTTCCAAGAGGCATTGTCTTTAAAGGCAATTGTCTCGGAAGTTATGAAGGAGGAAATCTCATTTTAACGATTGCATATTCAACTCGTCACGATAATTTGTTGCGCAATGCACAGAATTCAATTTCCATAAGCTCGAGTGTGGACGAGCGACAATAATAAATGTGGTGACGATCGCCTCATAGAATTTTACATACTGCACAAACCGGGGGGATCCAAAGTCAGAGACATTAGACTTAGCCTAAGCCTATTTTTAGATGTTGACAGAATATAACACAGCTTTGAAATGCATTGAACGTTGACTGAACATTTAGGGCAACACTCTTGTTTTAGGGAGCCATCACTCAACTATCCGCCCTTCCGTCTGGGAAATCGATTGCAGATTAAATGATTACATAGAACAAAAATGTCTGCCAATGCTACGCAACAATGTTTTTTTTTTGTCGATCCGAAATTGAAAATCGATCAAAAGAATGACTTCATTGAGATTCTCCTATCTGTGTAAAACAACTACTGTAGCTCAGCTCGTAATGGACGTTTTGTATGGGCGTTGGCTGAATTTGTAGAGTTTTACGGTGCTGCATTTACATAATTTGTGCTTGAATGGGTTGTGAATTTACATTTGACTTGATTTGAAAATTGAAATTTATAGGTCATATCACCCAAATGGGTAGATGTCACGACAATCTGTTATGTAGTCAGTAAGATCAGTTCAGGTTTGAATAGCGAACTTCAGGGGAGCAATTGGGAACAGGAGGGTTAGTATGAATTGAAAAGGGTGAAATTTTTGTGGGCCATGGAGGCTGGTTATCCACTTTGATTCCTTCCTATTTATCAACTGCGCGACCCACTTCCACTATCTGTCAGCTTACACAGACAACTGGCCATAAGCTCCCTCCCTTTCATTTGAGGAAATCTGTCAACATTCCTTCCTCGGCGTCAATCCAATCAATCCAACTTTGACTGGTCGACTAAAACACTTCCATCGACTCTATCGTTTTCGCTGACAACCTGTCGCTCAATTTCCTCCACTCAGTTTTTTTTTGTTTACTTTTTTTTTCTTTACATTTCAATTGGCGTTGTTTTCGTCGCCGCGACATGACACCCACATTTCCTCGCAATATTTTCAATCACCCACGCTACAAATTTGCCCATTTGTCAGCTCTTTTGTGGTGTCGCAATCTCTGAATTGAATGTGTATCTATAGCCTGACCTTCGCTCGACTCACAAAACACACCTTCTTGACCGTGCATAAAATTTTCGATTAATATTTTTTTTAAACATTTATCTGTTATTATATTTATGTAGATTTTAAACATAAATCTATTCAAATAAAACGAGTAATTATCCGTAGAATTTAACACGCCGAGAAGGTAGATACGATACGATAGATACTCGCAGATACATAGATGCATATGGATAGCATGATCTAAGCTGATTTTTAGTTTTTATTCGCCGCTTCGTTACGCCTGAAGAGAAATAGAACTTGGATAAAATCCGAGCTTCTTTGGTATTTTGCTCGTTATTTTTGCAGTCGTGCAAGCAGGTTGCTCTTAAGATACAACAAAAAAGAATGTACCGGTTGGAGGTAATAATGATAATAATCGTTGGATGTGGCGTCAATGCACTCGCAATTGGTGTGTATAGGCTAGAAAAGTGTCCGTTGGATGTCGAGCCGCACCGCATCGCAACCTTTCTCTTTGGAGTTTTTTTATGCCCGGTCATCTTGTTTTTGAAATTGTTTTAATTGGCTGGAGGTTTAGTATGCTGACAATCGACTGGTGATCTTCAGGGAGGTAGTGCTAGTACACTTAAGTACAGGTACAGTCACATGAAGCCATTTAGTATGTCCAAATGTTAGCCCCTAATTTTTGTAATCAATGGGCGTGTGAATCAAATATCCTAAAACTTATAATTCGTCAGTTGTTTAGATTAGATCGAATCAGCCGTAGTCAACATACAGACTTCATGGCAGCTGCGACACATGGTGCCGTAACTGTCATGTCCTAGGAAGTGCGACCTTTACCTTCTCTTGGTGGCGAGTCATGTCTCTGCCATTAGTACTGACTGAGCTCGGTCGGGCTGGAAGTTTGTAATGAACCACCTGTAATGAACCATATTATGGTCTGGTAGTGCTGCTTCCACCGGCAGATCTATGGCAGCACCTGATGAGTAAGGATCTGTCGGTGGTACGAAACCAGAGGCCGAGGGTCCCATTACACCTGGACCCCAATACAAGCGCTTGGGCAAACGAGCCATTTGCCAACCATTCCATCCTTATCGCCTCATTTTTTTTATTCCCCCATTTTTACCTCCCTTGTTTGTGTTGTCTTCCCCAGGCCTATGAATTTTGTTAATACGTAAAGGACAGGGGCAACGAGCGGCGAAAACCCCGCCCATATCTCCCGAACTGAGCTACGGCAAGCATAGGCCGCTGCTTAGCTCGTTGAAGGACCTTTTTCTTCGCTAAATGGCACGGTCCGACCTTCACGGTCATTATCCTACCTTAGGCTCCGTCCCCACGGGCATCTTCGGATGCTCACCAAACGGTCCATTACAAGTTTTACCTCCTTTATAAAGATTGCATAATTTAAAGTATGTATGTTTATAAAGAAACGTCGTAATGCATGAGATTCATGGTGAAGAGTGTGTTTCACTTCAAGTAATAGGGGTACCGGTTTTCTAACTTCTAAAATGGTTACAAATTTAATATTCAAAGTATTGTCCATCGCTAGCTATAACTTTTCCCCATTTTTCTGGCAATTCACGAATACCCTTTCTGAAAAATTCGGCCGGCTTCTCCGCTATCCACGAATCGATCCAATTTTTGACTTCTTCATAATTGGAGAAGTGCTGGTCAGCCAGGCCATGTTGCATTGATCGGAAGAGATAGTAATCGGATGGCGCAAGGTCTGGACTATACGGCGGGTGGGGTAGGACATCCCATTTGAGCGTTTCAAGGTAGGTTTTGACGACCTGTGCAACATGTGGCCGAGCATTGTCATGTTGCAAAATTACCTTGTCGTGCCTTTGTTCATATTCCGGCCGTTTTTCGCGCAGTGCTCGGCTCAAACGCATCAATTGTCGTCGGTAGACTTCCCCTGTGATCGTTTCATTCGGTTACAACAGCTCATAATAGATCACACCCAGCTGGTCCCACCAAATACACAGCATAACCTTCAGGCCATGAATATTCTGAACGGCCGTCGATGATGATGCATGGCCGGAGTATCCATACGTTGCCCGACGTTTTGGATTATCGTAATGGACCCACTTTTCATCGCCAGTGACAATTCGATGCAAAAAAAATTTTCTTTTGTGCCGTTGAAGCAGTTGTTCACACGTGAAAAATCGGCGTTCGACGTCTCTTGGCTTCAATTCATACGGCACCCAATGGCCTACCTTCCGGATCATTCCCATTGCTTTTAGACGATCGGAAATGGTTTGTTGAGCGACGCCAAGTGATTTTGCAAGTTCTTTTTGCGTTTGGGATGGATCTTGGTCGAGCAATGTCTCCAATTCGTGATCTTCAAACTTTTTTGGCTGTCCGGGCCGTTCATCGTCCTCCAAGTCAAAATTGCCACTTTTAAACCGTGCAAACCACTTCTGGCACGTACGCTCAGCTAGAGCATGCACACCATTCACTTCCACCAAAATACGATGACTTTCGGCAGCCTTTTTCTTCATATTGAAGTAATGAAGAAGTACTCCCCACAAAAACACTTTATTCGGCACAAAATTCGACATTTTCAGAGTAAAAGAAAGTATTGTTGTTTACGCTTCAGCTAAATGACATATACTGACTCTGAAACTATATGACAGTAGCTTTCCAACACATATTTGGAAAGGTGAATCACTGGAATAAAAATGAAGTTACGCCATCTGTTAGAAAACCGCACGAATTAACCGGTACCCCTATTACTTGGTCTCTGCATACCGATCGTCCTTCAGTTGCAGCCAAATCTCTGGCCGCATACCCTGTGACGTCGTAACACCTAAGAACAGCAAAGAGTCAATGTGAAAGAGAGTCTCAGTATCTGAACCCGAATCCCGGGAGCAGAATCACAACCGGACTTTGCTGTCTCTTACTACTTGTACTAAATAGACAGAGAGGCTAATTTTTCTCGATGCTCCCTCCCAATGACTTGTATTACGAGGCATGTCCAGAAAGTAAGAGTACTGTTGAGCTATCGCGCCGTGGGAGTTTTTTTTTCAATAGTGGTTCACTGAACACAAAAAGCATCGGCGACCCTGGTTAGTATCAAAACTCACCTCATATCATGTCCGTTTCTGTGGAATATGTCAATAAGAAATCCCGCCAAGTGCGAGGTACCCACTGTCATCAGATTCCTTCTCGCGGAAGGAAAAACGCCGACTGAAATTTTAGGTGAAACATGAGGTCTTAAGTGGACGAAGGAGATGGCGGGAGAATTATGTAAGGAGGGACTCAAAAACTTGTACCACGGTTTAAAACCTGCATAGAACGGAAAATTTGCCGGTGAGGCCTCCCATGAGTAGAGCTGATCTGAAATTCCCTGTTGGCTACCCATCGGGTCGGTGGAAAATCATCTCAACAAGATGCGTCCATCTCATGAGATGTGTTTGTATAGAAGGCGGTGAGACCACAAGACGAATCTGTGCGAATGCCCCGCTGTTATGTGGACTATGAATACGAACGTCACGAACCCTGCCGAAATTAGTAAACAATTTTTTTATAAGACTTCTGGCCTCAAGAATGGTGGAATTTTTTATACTGTAACAAGAGGTATGGCACAATCGACCAGGGGCCCATTATTTGGGTCAGTCTGTATTAATGCAGCTCAATGGAAATCCGTTCTGACGCTTTTGTCCAACCACCTACCGATCTTAATTAGACTAAATCGTCCAAGAAGCGTTCGGGAATCAGAACATTGAACCTTCACCAACTACAGCAAAGCTGACTGGGCCAGCTTTCGGAATTACACTAACGCAGCTTTAACTGCCCTACCAACACCATCGCATGTTCGCATGGCTGAAAATAATTTTAGTTGTGGTGAAAGCAGTAGCCAATTCCATACCGGCAGGTCGAATCCCTGAATCCCAATTTTCCATCATCAGCTGCAAAATTGGCAGACGAAAGGGACATAATACGCAACGCCAGCCCAGATGACCCTAGAATTAGGGAGCTCAACGCTGAAATACATAATCAAATCGCCGAGCATAGAGCTAAATGGAGTAAACACCTTGACAGCTGTAACTGGAAATCTGGCATCAGTAGACTTTGGACCGAGGGCGACCGGTAGCGCAGTGTGTTGAGGCATCAGTCTCATGTTTGTTGTCGCGTGGAACAATTGACGCGCTATGCCCCACAAGGAGTTAGGGCAATTTAGTAGTAGTAGTACACTTTGAACGACTGTCAGGGCCCTCACTAATTCCACTGAGCAACGAGGGAATGTTGCTATACAGTTTAACAACAATGTGATTACCGTTTCTACTCAATGCGCTTGTCTCTTTAATAGACAATTTGTCGAACACCCGCCTGTTGGTGAACCTAAGCGTCAAGTTTGTAGAAAGATTCGTAACGGAACCTACGACCAAGAGTACCAATTTTCTTCTGACGAAGTAGCAGCTGCCATCCGGAAAGCCGAGAACTCTTAAGCACTAGGCCCCGATGAATTATCCATGATTATACTCAAAAACCTTGACTTGCCCGCATTGGAGTATCTAACCACCCTTAATATATCAATCGCGATGTCAGTAATTCCCTAAGTGTGGAAGAAAGGAAGGGTGGTCCCTATCCTGAAAAGCAGCATAAAGCGAATCGTATCGACCTACTTTCGCTGGTTGCTAAGTCGCTTGAAGCGCTATTCCTGCCTAAGCGTGCGACCCATTTGGAATTAGCCGCCCATCAACACGGCTTTAGGCGTATGCACAGTACTACATAGGATGCCATATCATCGCAAATCTACAATGGCCTTAACCAATTCCGTCCATGTCTTCGAACGGTTCTGGTAGCCCTTAACTTATCAAAAGCCACCATTCGTCACTGCTATCGGGCGTTATCTGTGCTTCGCTTCCAATTCAATTTACCGAGTGGATCGCCAACTTCGTTCACAGAGTTTATAAATAAAAATTCCAAGCTTAGAAAAATTAACCAACACACTGTTTAACCACTATCCGTCAAGGCTCCCAACACTACCTGAAAGACTTGAAATTATCAGCTATGTTCTATGCTGTTCTATTCTACGGGTAATAATAATATCGACTAGATATGCACACATACTTGCACATTTCTGCTCCGAAGTCCTCTGCCACACTTTTCATCTCCTGGACCAAAGAAGTCAGAATGCAACTAAACATATCGGTAGGGGTCAACTTATCCCAACGATAAACCACTCAGAAATCCTCGGTGTCACCCCTGATAGCATGGCCTCATCTTCTGCCCATGCATCAACAATAATCTGTGACAACATGAGAAGCAAGAACAAAGTTCTTAAAGCTCTTGCTGGCCGTTCCTGGGGTTAAGATAGGAGATCCTACTTGTAACCTATAAAAGAAAGATCAGTGGCAAATTGCGCAGCTGCTATCTGGTCGACGATACCTCCTGCAGAACTGCTATCGCCACGCTACATAGGGAGGAAGTTCACAAGTTAATCGAGAATTTAAAACCAAATCCAGTACTCTTAGCACGACCACCAACCATATCATCGAATGAAATAAATCTTCCACGTGCAACTAGATACATATGTACTCGCTCAACTCAGGTCTGGATGGTGCTCGCGACTAAACTCGTACTTGTTGACTCATCGATTCACAATATCTGCCCAGCGTGTGACATGACAGCACCACCTATGACAACCCAGGGCGCTTTGGGAGGACCCTATCGAAGTGGCCATATTCCTTGGCATTGATACCCACAACGTCGAAGATGATTTTTAAAGTATGATATGTAATACACACACAAGTATTCGAAATATCGCTACAACAACAACATTAGATGTACGTTTTCATATAATGCGGTTTAAGATCGAAGTATTATAGCCATGTTTGTTATGTCCTCGCCTGATTCACCGGCCGATATTCTTGTATTGAATCTAGTGTTGTCACCCAGTAGCTCAAGATTTGCTTCCTCCCTTCTAATTCCTGTAGGGCGAACGTGTTCTTTCGCACTGTGATTTGGTTCTTAACCCGTCTCTCAAAGGTTTCGATATGATCTTTCTTCGGAGCCGTTTAAGGCAGATTTGTTTTTGCACAACTGTCAATCTTTGCCAAAAATTTTCTTTCTTTTTTCTTGCACCTTTCACTCATTTTAAATAGTTTTTGAGATAATCTCACTTGTTGAAAAATTGCGTTGTTTTTTTTTTCCCCTCAATCAGCATATTTGACGTTTTTATCGGCTATCCTATGTAGCACTTCACGGAAACAGTATTGTTTAGTTGCTTTTTGTGAACTATTTCAGGACAGGGGCATGTATCAACTAAAATTCTTGTATAACACCACAGGCACCGTTCATTCGATAGAGACATATTCAATGATAATTCGTTATAGTTCACATCAAGAAACTTCGTTCATTTACTTAAGACCTCGCGCAGACGGCAAATTATTAAGTTCGCACAAACATTGAATAATTTAGTCAGAAAAATAGAACACACGGTAGTTTATGAGACTGCGCACATAGCGATTACTAAATAGTTTAGTTTGCTGTGTGCGCGATCTCATAAACCGCCGTGTGTTCTATTTTTCTGATAGCTTTTCTGCGAACTAAAAAGTTTGCCGTCTGCGCGGGCTCTAATAGTGTTTTTAAAATAATTCATTATCAGGGCAAGTTCCGAAAGTTCGACACATACATAGAAGTGACCTAAACACTGAAAAACTATTGAACTTACCTTTTGGAACTAGTTAATTTAGTTACTATGTAATTCGATTAATGTAACTAGTACACAGCAATGAAGTGGATTCGCTATTGTTATTTAACAAAAAAAATGTCACATAGCTTTAGTTTCAACTCTCTCCCAATTTCTTTTCAATAATAAATAAAACAATTTTCGAAGAAAGTTCATCTTCATCTCTGCATACAAAAATTGTATAATATAATTTACAGCTCCATATGCGGCAGGCATGTCCAAATTAATTTTTTTTTTGTTTAATTGATGAAGCAAATTTTCGATATAAACAAATTGAATAAATTGAATTCAACTGACGATTTAATTACAGCGCTTTCGCAACACACACCAATCAATCAGTTTGCAGAGATTGTAAAATATAAAAATAATCGTATCAAGCTACCATACCATACGCATAAAAATAAAACAATTACATATTAAACAAACATGTTTTGTGATGGTGTTTGAATATTCAATTGCTCTATACTATATTGAGTTCTGAATCGTGGGTTTTAAATTACTCGATGGAGTGCGTACTCGTTGATTTTCATAAACAAAAAGTCATAGGCAATTGAACTTCCTTCTCCTCTTCCAATAACTTATTGAAGAAATGATGTCATGATTATTTTAGAATTTTCATTAGTTTTGACTGGTTGTAGATATTTTAATTTATTTAAAATAATTTTGAGAATTGTTTAACATGGTGCCAATAATTGGATGGATCTCATAAATATATTAATGACATACGAGTAGGTGCATGAGTTAAAATCGTTATTGAAGAGGTTGTGAACCTCGGATATGGAGTTCATTAAAAGTGCTCCGACTTGTGATAAGTATCGAATCAGATTTTAGAATTTGATGAAAATTTAACTTGAAAACTGTTGACAGTAAATCGCCTGATTAGAGAATGGATTTTTATTACAGTAATTTTAAATCCACGCTTATTATAGTAATGTGGTTTTAAGGTAGTGCACCGCAATGGTCGAAAGGTAATTAAAAAATTGATTTTCGAGAAAAGTCAGCGGAGACTCACGCTCAAGAGAATTTCGCAATACCACTATGCAGAGTAGAGCAGGTTAACACCACACAATTAAATAAAATAATAAATAACTGGCGCAACAGTCCAATTTGAACCACGGCCTCGAGATGAGTTAGCATCATCTAATTTTTCTAGATCGTGACGGTTTTTGTGCAGAGGTATGTGATCAGCAACACGCTCAACCGAGTTATTTACGCCATAATGGGTACTCATTTAACAGCTGAGTGGGCTCATAGTCCGACACGTAAATCCCCGGAATCGAACCGGGGCCCAGTGCGTTGAAGGCGGACGTGCTAACCGTTGCGCCATCCGGACTACTATACCACACAATTACACTAACAATTTGGTCTGAGCTGCTCTAGAAAGAAGGTTAGTGCAAGAATGCTGTTAGCATATTCACATTTTGAAATGTAGGCGGCGCAGGGGTTGAAGTTTTGGGGCAGTTTGTGAAGTACTAAAAATGCCCTTCCTGCCAATAAAATGTCCGTTTAGTATAATTGTATGTTTACTATAAACATACAAAATGATTTTGAAGCCTAATGGTAATTTGTACTAAGTGTTTAAGTTTCCTCTTGATATTTGAGATGACGTTTGAATACTAAACTAAATCAATACGCACTCCCTGCAAAGACATGCCCCGTTATCGCCTTCCCTACTCTAATCTGCTCTATATAGAAGTAGCTTTTGTACTGAAGAAGGGGGTAAGTCGCTCCCGAAATATATACATATATACAATACAATAGAAATAAAAATTTGTAGTTTGGGAAAGCTGCGTCTTCTTTGACCTGCTCTATAGCGTTTTTTTTTGCCGCTTATTCTGCTCTACTCTGCTTTATACGAAAAACAACGCAGCTTTTATTCAATTCAGAATTTCACAACAGGTAGGCGGCGTGTAACGAGAGTGACGGAAGTGTCAATGGTAATTACCAGATGTGCAGTTTTCTAATCAGCTTGGGTGTTTTCTTTGTTTCGATGCCAGTGCCGCTCCGCGGCAGAAGTGGTATCCATAACCGCCACAGTCACCCCCTTCCCACACCACATTGTATGCTGGCTTGAGCGGATCTGTTGAGACTGTTGAATCTTATCTCTTGATTCTGATGACGAAAACGTGGTCGTTAATTCGTTTGACCACTTGATGTGGTCATGGGTAAGGCGGCTCAGGAGACCACCTCACTGCGTCGACCCGCAAGAAGACATGGGAACATGTGTAGAGATCCTTGTTCACAAAAAAGCTTCGTTTGATGTGGCGAGCAGTCGGTGTTCGCGGAATTTTTCGACAAGATAGGTAGGATCAGCTGGCATGTCCTCATTTGTGAAAAATTCTCCCGAAACACATACATAGCTGTTCGCCGTATAGCAATTCGGCGGGTGATGCTTTCAAATCCTCGTTGAGTGATGTTCGCAGACCAAGTAGTACTGTTGGAAGTAGTTCAATCCAAGGTGTTGGTTGATTGCACATTAGAGCTGATTTGAAAGTTCTGTGCCATCGCTCACTGACACTATTGGACGCAGGATGGTAAGGTGTTGTCCGAATCCGTTTGGCTCCAATCAAGTTAGTGAGAGCTCGGAAAAGTGCAACCCAGGTGTTGAAGAAAGCGCTGGCGACTGTGTCCGCTGTCATATCTCTCAAGGGGTCTGCTTCTGGCCACCGTGAAAATCTGTCTACCATTGTCAAACAGTATCGATAACCGTTTACAAATGGCAGTATGACAATATCGATGCGGACGTCGTCAAATCGTTCGTTGGGTATGTTTATTGCAATGGGGTGTTGTGTCGTTGGATCATGGACCGTTGACAGGATATGCAGTTGCGTGTCCATCGTACTGTGTCTTTCCGAATACTGAGCCAGACATATTTTAGGCGCAGCTGACTAAGTGTGGCTTCGCCGCTCGAGTGAACAAGTCCGTGGACAGAAGCAAAAGCCTGTTGGCGAAGTCCCTGTAGAACATAAAGTCGAATGTGTCCCGTTGAAATGTCGCAATAAACTGTTGCAGCGTCATATGTAGCTGCCGCCCGCAGCTCACGAACCACGGCTATTTGAGTTGGTTCGATAGCCAATGGCATGAGGTGGCATTTACTCGTGAGAGAGCGTCGGCTGCTAAATTGTGCGACCCAGATATGTGGACTATTTCCGTGGTGAATTAAGATATAGGTATAATCCAAATGCCACAGTTGCCTAGGATTGGTTTTGTCCAAATTTCGCGCGAAAGCGTAGACCTAAGGTGCGAAAGCGTAGACCAAAGGTCAAATTTTGATGATAAAGTGACGGCCCTCCAGCATTTACCTGAAAAACTTGATGCCGGCATAAATCGCGAGGAACTTTCCATCACACGCGCCATATTTGATTGAGGCTGGACTCAGTTTGCGCTAGTAAACAAACTAGACGATTTTGCTCATCATCTGACTGTGTAAGTGTTGCTCCCATAGCAGTGCTCGAAGCATCAGTCACTAGTTCGAGTTGCACCTTGTGATCCGGATGGGCGGAAATGCCAACTGCTCACAGACGACTAACATGGTGGTTAACATTGTAAGTTGTCGAGACAAGGTTTGATAGTGTATGGGCTACTTTAGACCGAAGGGCATGACCAGAAACTCAAAAAGTTCGAATGTTGTTGTGACGGCTGTCTTTTTGAAATCTGTTTCGGCCATATGGATCTGATAATAGGCCCTTTCCAAATCCACTACTGAAAATACGGTTCTTCCAAGTATCCGACCTGCGCTACATCATGGATGTGTAAAACAGGGTATCGATCCGGCACGGTCTGCGCTTTTGGTTTACGATAATCGCCACAAACCCTCCAGCCTCCAGATTTCTTGACACCAAGATGGATTGGGCTAGCCCAAGAGCTGTTTGATTTTCGGCAAATGCCTTTTCTAAGCACAGCGTCAATCTCTGCTCGAGCTGATTTTATTTTTTGGCGTCGTAGTAGTCTCAATGAAGTGCGCTACTGAGTAAGATGGTGTTGTGTCATACGTAGCTGTGCTGCTGCGTTGGTTTGTAACGTTGGTAGAATTATGGATTGCCTAGCCGTTGCAGTAATGTTCGTGGCTGTTGTCAACGTATATGTGACAGTTGCTGTTGAGTTTCCCGGAGTATTCGTGGCTGTTCCCCTTGGTAGAGTGACAGTTGCTGTTATGTTTGCCGTAATGCGCGTGGCAAATGCCGTTGCACTTGTTGCAGTTTACGTGAAGTGTGTGGCCGTTGCCGTAGCGTTGGAGGCGATTGACGCCGTGGCGTGGCTGCCGCTCTTATGTCCGCCTTAGCGTTGGTAGCGGTTGCCTTGCTGTCCGTTGCCGTAGCGAGGAGGCGGATGCCTTCGTATGCGTTATCGTGGATACCCACTACATATACTTGCTCTAATTACCCAGAGCTACGAAGAGCTGGTATCGATCAACCCCCTGTATCAGAAGTTCTAAGTGAGTCAGGAAGTCCGCTCTGATAACATGTGTTTGAATATTCGCCACAGTTAACTCCCATGCAAATAGTCGTTTGAAACCCAAGTGGACTTTCGGGAGTTGTGTCCCGTATGTATAGCTATTTGGGAATTGTTGGCGGGAAATAACGTTAACATTTGTGGCTGCTGTTATTTGGCAAAACGTTGAGGAAGGATCGAGACGGACGATCCGGAGCCAATTAAAAAGTTCAAGTGCCACTGAACTGTAATCGAGTATGTGTAGTTGAAATTCCGGAATCTAGATGCGTAGAGCGTGGCGTATGTTCCTGTGCCTTAGTTGACGTCACCAGCAGGAAGGTCGGAGCACTACTTTCTGCGATGCGATCCACAATCTCAGTTAATTTGCCATGTTCCGATTCCTCATTGGCTGCGAGCCCACCTAAGATTTATCCGTACCGCCAATCGTTTTAGCCATAAAGTTTTAAGAATGCCTCAGTTAGGTCTGATGGCGCGAGGTTCGGCATTTCTCGCAGCAGTTGAGAAGGCTGCTTGCCGTCCATATCCAACCCAGTAAGAAGACGATTCAGCTGCCGCTCCTTCGAGTCTGAGAAGCGCGTTATTAAATTACGATTCATTGACGTATGCGTATTTGTCTGAAATAGGTGGTGATGGAATTACGTCCGAAACCTGTTGTAGAATGTTCACATCCAATGCCGCAATGATGGTATAATATCATGCGTTGTCCGACACGTTTCTGATTGTGTAGAACTGTGCGTCGCACAGTGCGTTGAAGTGATCAAAAATCAGTATCTTAAGAACTGTGCAACCGATTTTGTTAAAATTTCGCACGAATGGGGAGCTATACATAATCTTTTAACTGCATAAATTTGATTAAGATAGATGGTCGCAGTTCTGATATATTGCGAAAAGTGTGAGTTAAATTTGCTGTAATTAGGAGGCTGGTGGTAAAAAAATCATAACTTGAAAACGAGTCTACCGATTGTAATGAAATTTAACGTCCATTTAATAAAAGCTACAAGCATTAACATTTCCAAATTACAATGTGATCTGATGACGCAGTTTTGAGATATTGATCAGAGAATTTGTTCAATTCTGGCTCTGTTTATAGGTAGTATGCAAAACGTAATATCTTTTAAATGGTAACACAGAATATCTTAAATTTTCAAAGAGATTCTATGCACATATTGCACTTTACTATATTTTACTTACTTGGAAGGATCAAGGCAATTAACAACCTAACATTTAATTTAGCACAGGTACACAGATGCGGAATTTGAAGTTTATGTATGAACCGTGTCGAATTTTCTAACTAGCTGTGACATTTTACAACATTTATTTTATTACTCCGCTCGAATTTTCATTCGTTACGTTAGCTGATGCTTTTAGCACCTAGAGCGTAAAAATTAAAGTGTATTCTTTCATTATATCCATATTATTCTTTTATTTACTTTTTTTCCGGTCCTGCTAGTCTAACTCTAAGCACAATACTTATTTTACCTATAAAATATAAAATTTTGTCCGTAATTAGAACTTTTTAGTAGTTTTAACATACATATACATATTTACATGTGTTACAAAAGCGTTTTTCACGCATATAAATTAGAATTACGCCCCCAAAATCACTCTAAAGTAGATAAGCGAAATAATATATATTTAATAAAAAAAACTTTAACCCAGTTGAACCGATATGCCTTGTGTATTTGTTCCCTTTTATGGGTATTTCTTTCTAGAATAAATAAACTTTTTATAGTTTATTAAATTTTTTTTTTTTATTTATTTATTTATATTTCAGACGGTAAGCACCTAGTCCTTGCAACAAATGTGCAATTTTCTCTGTATTATTAATTTTAAGGAATCTTGAAAAATATTCATTGATTTTTTAAATGTGACTTATCCCACAAAAACGCCAATTACGCTCAAAAAGGCAAAAAAAGGCAAACCAAAACTACTTAGAATGAAAGAATATATATGCATCTGACAGAAACCGTCAACCACCCAAAACGTTTTGAGACGTTTTTTTTTAATCCTTACTCAAAGTTTTATTTTAATTTTAAATAATTGTGCTGTTTTTTTTTTTTAACATTTTTTAATTAAATTTTTTTTTTTTGTCTTTGGGTGTAAGCCTGGGGCCTGGTCTATTGGGAAAATATAACTTTAGGTAGCCAGGACTTCACCGAAGCTCAAAACGCAATTTTCACCTCATAGACCCTTTTTTCAATATTTTCAATTTTTCGAATTTAGCACATAATATTACTAAAACAAAGAAAAGCAAAATTTTTCAAACATTATTTTTAGGAGCTCCAACATGTTTTCTTAAAGATAGGTTACTTTCAAAGCCGGACAAAAATAAAAAAATTTCGATTTTTGGCTATGGAACGACGCACTGTGCGTCGGCTTGAATAAACCACAATGTTGGGTCATTTCGCTAGAATGGTGGCAATTTGATGTTCTTAATCAAGGCAACGTCAGCGTCCGTTGCCACATCAGGTGACGGACCAGTCTGAATAAACAGTGTGTCGGACGGCCTGACGTTTTGAGGTGTATGTCGAAAAGACATACAGGGCGTATCACCTTCAAATGACATTGAATGTTCTGCGGATTAGCTATGTGTAGTGTTTGTTGAACGGCGAATTTTGTATGTTGAATGGTCCTCCGCTTGAAGACTTTGTGAAGGTCCCGAATATTCGCTAGTTGGGGTCACCAATAAAGCGAAAAGATACCTTAATTTGAGGTTTTCCTAATGGCAGTGATATCCTGCGCTTTCAAACAATAGTACAGTGTCGTTCACAAATACATAACTAAACTTAATTCAATTCAGAATTTCACAACAGGTTAGCAGCGTGCAACGAGAGTGACAGAAGTGTCAATGATAATTACCAGATGTACATTTTTCTAATCAGCTTAGATGTTTTCTTCGTGTCGAAACCAGTGCCGCTTCGCGGCCTCACGATGCCGACAGTAAAGGCTGCATTCACGAATTGTCAAATGTAGCGGCTACATGCCCAGAGAGCGTATGCTACCAAGGGGAAGTAACCGCTCCGGAGCGGACGGAAGGAGCGATTGCAATCACGAGCGGGAGGGGTAGTAGCGCTAAGGAGCGCTCCAGATGAAACGAGTGTCGTGAATGCACTCAAAGTGTAGCCATTTCGATATTTCGCCACCAGAGGAGTTACGAGCGGTATATAGAATATCCTGTAAACATATCTTTCGATTGTGAAATTGTCATTGGATTTTAGGACGCGCCCAATAAAGTTTTCTTCCATAAAAAAAAATCCTACAAAAGCTTTATGTGCTATCGCGGGCAGAACTTAGCCTCGATAACTCACTGGGGTAGAACGCTAACCCATATGTAGGTTAATATTGTCGGTCATTGTAGTAACCTGTATAGGTTAGTAGGGTCCGCAAAAGAACGCGCCTAATGTAAAATTTAAATACACCAGAACTAGGTGACAAAGTCTGAAGATTTCAATCTACGAGTACAAGTACAACTCAAATAGATGTCAAATACATTTTCTCTCTCTCTCTCTCATGTAATCTACATTCATGCAGGCAAATTGAATGATATTAACATACAAAAGAAACATTGCTTTGTTTGAAGAAAAAAAAACACAACAATAACAACTTGAATGAATTTTCTTTAGTGTATAAAGTGTAGGTGGAGAGGTGGTGCGTTGTCTCAAAGAGTTCATGAATCGCATTGACGATATATGCGGAAGAAAGTGTTTAAGCATATAAAAGAATGTCTTTTGTTCTTTCTACGTGATTTTTAATAGCCTGCTAGTTTTCATGTCAGACGTGAGTGTTTATATGCATGTGCAGAAATTTTTTAAATAAAATATCTTCTCATACGTATAACAAGATAAAAGATACTCTAAAAAATAGTAATACAGAATAGTGTCGACTGCCAAACATGTAAAAATCAATCCACAACACCCATCAAGTGCACTAATTAAAAATGGTTGCAATGAATAAAACATATTTCCTTGTACTACCTTAATTATGTAATTCAAAACCGTTTGTTGTGAAAATTTTCAAATCAACTCTACTCATCGTCTTCATCATGGTGTTAAATTTAAATGCCGTGCCCACAATTTTATGGAGTTTGAAAACCATCTATGAAATACCAACGATTGCTGTAAATGATACGAATCAAGTAAGAGATGCATTGCTTTTATTTAAGAAAAAAAAATTAATTTACCGCAAGACATTTCAGCCTCTATACTTTATTTTCCGGTAGAGTGTCAGTTACAGAATAAATCTTGGCTGTTAATGAGGAGAGCGTGATTGGAAAAATGTTTGTTGCATCGAATGACGTTACACGAGATTATATCAATTTGGGTTGCAGCAATGTGTCGGCTCATTATCAGAATTGAATTCCGTAAAATTATCAATTTATGGATATTATGCATATTTGACAGATTTTTCTGTAACGTATTTCTGGGATCTTTTGCATATTATTAGTATCAATAAATTTAGTTTAATAGGTTTCTAAGATATTCGATTGTTTTGAATTTATAAATATAATATGTATGTACATATGTATCCATAAATTCCTTTAAAAGTTATACGGTGAAAGATATTGCTTCTATTCAGCGTTTATCGTGGAAAGTTATCATCTTATCTGATAAGCCATACTATTTTAATATTTAGATATAGATACATAGCTGTAATCTTTTTAGTGTGCTTCTATTCTTTTCTCGTCAACGGAAGAAGAATGTGAATGGGAACATGTAATGAACCACTTACATAATACGTCAGGTCAGATTTGAATAGAAGAGCATCCCACTTTTTTTGGGTACGTGCTGCATCGTTTTTTGTTTAGCTCTAGAAAGATAAAGATGTGTTGCGTTCGTAACGTTTATTGTCACCACAGCACTTGCCATCACACAACATAGCTAGCTCATGCCGGAATTATATCAACAGCGGAACGCTCTCTGGAATGCAAATGACTAGTCCGATAGGGGTCGCTTTAACCGGCTTTGACTCTTTCCATGAACAATCAAGTTTTCAAAAGATGCAGCTGTTTATTTTCATGCATTTCACACATATTTAAACAAGCGTGGGAAATCCGCAAGCAAGTCAAAAACGGATTGAAAAAAAAATCAAACAAAATCAAATCTCATCCGTGAAACTATGTGGAGTAGCAGTAGGCGCGTTCTTTTACATGTCTATCAAGTGTAGTGTAGGGTAACAAACACGCATTACACAAACAAGGGACTTGTTGTTTGTCTAATGACTGTTCGTTACCCTACCCTACACTAGATAGATACGCAAAAGATGTTCATCGGCACTTTAGGCCCATCACAAGCAAATACATTTTAATTTTGATCCATTTGCTTTCAATGTCTAGGATTTGCTTTGAAGAATGTTGTCCTTATCGCCCGATTCAGGGGATACCCATATCTACCAGCCGAATGCAAGAATATCCTTTTTCCTGATCAAATGACTTAAAACGCCATCAACATTAGTCTAGTGCATTCGTCTCAACAACCCTAGTCATATGATACCCATCATGCCTAAATTCACCCTACGGCCAAGAAAGTCCTTTTTCGTCACCAAAGGACTCAAAATGCCTTCAACAGTAGTGTAATGCATTCGCCTGAACACCCCCAGTAATGTGATATCCATCTTGCCTAGTATCACTTCATTGCCGAAAATGTCCTTTTTTTTAAAGGACTTAAAATGCGGTGAATAGTACGCTAGTACCATCATCCTGAATCATTAGATATACATCTCTACTAGGTTTCTGTTTCATTTCATGATCAAGAAAGTCCTTTTTTCCTAACGCACACCTGCTACAGGGCCAAATTTCACCGTGTGATCCTTGTAATAACCCAGTGACCCAGTGGTCCGATTTGAACGTATGTATGTATTGTATGTACCAATACATACATACGTTCAAATCGGATCACTGGAAATGTCTGGATGAGTGATCTTTGAAAAGACTTAGGCAAGTAACTTCGCTTTTAACACAACAAAATATACCGTTAGTCCAGTTGATGATCGAAATTGCTGCCGCCGGGCCGTCATCAGGGTCACATAGGGAACCTACGTACTGAGTTCGGTTGAGATTGAATCAGGGCCGGTCAAAGTCTAATTAAAGGCGCAGACAAGAAATGTTGGCGCCCCCTTCCCTTCTCCGAACTTTTTTTTTTTCAAAATAGTGCCTACTTGGACAAAAGGCGGTTGTGAGAGTGACTTTTTAAGCGCCACTGTTGCCCAAGCGGTTTCGCTTGATACATAATATCGAGGTCGCTTGAAGAAAAACATTTGTGACAGTGCCTTTTTGTCCGGGCGGTTTTGCTTCGTACTAATTATCGTCGGTGCATTGCCGTCATTAAATATTTTAGCACCCTGTTCAACTAATAGAAAATGACTCGTGACATTTTAGCTTAGTCCTTAAAAATACATACGTAGAAAGACCCTCTTCGAAATTTCTGTTTCTACTGTCCTGTGGCGCTCTTTTTTAGCCAGCCACTCCCTACCGAAGTCCTATAGAAAGTTGTTCACAAAAAAAATTTAACTTTCAGTCCTTGTCAATGCCTACTACAGAAAAGTGAAAATAACGATCGAGGCTCCCGGATGTATTGGATGTAAACTCCCGATACCGGTAGTTCCACATGGTATCCATGTCGATACTGTTGCTGCCTACGATGCAAAAGCAGCTGAAGACAAAACAACATACTCCCAGTCTGTTGTGGGATAGGTGTGGGAAAGACAAATTTACAAGTTAAGGATTAAAAGAGAGGAAACAAATTCCGATGTCTGTGTACGTGAAGCGCAAATTTTAGAACGAACCTCAAAAGTTACCAAATGGCGCCCAAATTGGGGCCTAATAATTTACCGTTAAGGTTGATGTCTATCCCTTTTTGACCGCTTCACGCACTCAAGGCCTTACAGACTCCGTCCATATTTCAATCGTTTAACCCTAATCTCATCCATGTACCCTTGTAGAATAGGGTTATCCCTAGTGTCGTTACACCTTGAAGTCCTATGTTAGGTCACGCTGCCGAAATTGGATCGCCTTTAAGGTTCACGTTTTGTACTTCACGAAATTTGGCAAAATGCGCCGCTAATCCTAGCAGGGGTGGGAGTGCGCGGTCCCTCAAAACGCCGTCAGGAGGCACCTGTATCAGTTGTATGTCCGAGGATTGGTTGAAATGGTTTGGATAGCGGAGCTATCTACTCATCGCACTTCAAACCTCTCACTTACTAAGAAGGTTTTTGCACTAAGGTGGCCGGGACGGTACGCACGACCATTTTTTCAGCCTCAGACCTCACTATAGCTTGTATTTGTTATCAACAGCATCAACGTAGGCTAATCCATATACCATAACCGGTACAGATGACTGATGGAGCTGTTGACACGATACGCCTAATAAGCGGTTAAGACAAACTAGTCTAAGGTTCCTTAAGACGACCTTAAGTTTTTTTTTACATCAGTGACACTTTATAGCAAAAATTGTCGAAAAAGCTACCGAAAAAGCCCCAACATATCCGGCGATCACATGTTGGATCAGTGTGATTTTACCTAGTAAATAAAGTGATAACGGGCAGTCGACTCAAGCGCTCAGTACCGTTAGTCAAAAGGTACAAAAAAGCGAAAGCGTTTAGTGGGATAAGTATGAAAATTTACCATAGTCAAATAGTCGGAAAATTATAGCAAAAGCTTGAAAATATTGGGCGCCCAATGTGGGGTCAGTGTGATTTTATCTAGTCATTGAATCATTGGGGGCGACCTGTAGCGCAGTGTGTTGAGGCATCAGTCTCATGTTTGACTACCGGCGTTTCGGATTCGAATCCCGCCCACGACGACGTTCGTGGCCATGGATGTGCAGGAGGTGTATGCTGGCAACTGCATTCTCCGAAACCAGTTTATACCAACGAAACGTCAACTGGGCCACATGGAACAGTTGACGCGCTATGCCCCACAAGGGGTTAGGGCAACTGAGTATATATACGGTACACACAACTGAAATAAATTATGTAAATAGTCAAAAAACAGTGGATTATCTGCGCTTGGCGTAATGTATCACAACTACTACTGAAATGGCTAATTAAGGCATTATTATCTTGGTAATAATGATAGTAGTAAAGCGTACCCTTTCGTAGGCAGATCGCACAAACCACACAACGTACGTCAACCACTATTATCATAAAATTTAGCACTTCAATGAATCTCGGCCAATAATTTAATTAAAATTTTAAATTTTATCAGCCAAATGCTTGCCCCTAAGCTAGCAAAGCACATATGCCATTGCGATGTGTGCTGGTGTTTATATTTGGCGTACACTACTATGAAATGGTATTAAAAAAATTTGACAAAGGGCCGTTCCATCACTTATTCAAAGGTCGTACGTACAGTACTATTTTGCACACGTTCGGCTTGCGTTACGGATACGAGATGAAAGTTCAATTTAAATTGGCCGAAATTCATAGAAAAGCAACATCAATTTAGCAATTATCTTGTCAACGACTATCTTGTCTTCCACAAGAAGACCTCTGCATTTCATGAGCTGTGAGACTATTAGGTTTTTAAAAAGAGTAAGAAGAAACTAGTGGTGACCCGCGTGATTATCGCTAAAATTGGAGGTACGAGTAGTATCAAGCTATTTAAAATACATGAAAAAATAATTCCATAGCTCATCGAAACGCACTGTTATTTCTTATTAAAAAAATTATAATGTACGTAATTTTCCATTTTGACAATAATCATGCAGAAGCACTCAAATCAATTCAATAGCTGCGTTCATTAAAAAAATCGCTGAGTCAGCGCTTAGTCAGCGCTTCACAGTTGTTGATCAGCACATTGTGATTATTTTCGTGTTTTGGAAACGGCATACCGTCTGTCTCATTTGTCAAAGGCCATGTACATTTGACAGCAAAATCGAAATGTCTAGCTTTGATGAGTCCCAGGTGACACCCAAGATACGGTAGCAACTTTCTTTCCCACAATAAGGTTTAACAATTACGTTTTAAACACGACCATACACAATACAACCGAGTTTAGAAGAAGTTTAGAAGTTTGACAATTGTCGCAAATGTCAAATATTGCGCTGAGCCAGAAAAACTAAAAAAATTTATGCTGACTAAAAGTGTAAGCGCTTAGTTCAGTGCAAGCGATTCTACGACAAATTACCATGCAGCACTAATCGCTTCTTAGTGCTGACTCAGCGCTTTATGAACGCAGCCAATTTATATTTTACAAAATTTCATTCACCTCCAGACTATGCCGAAGCATCCGATTCTTGGCTGCATCTAAAAATACTGACTATAACGAAACTAATTAAAATGCATACTGCTTCTTCTTTGCCCATTTGTCTAACTTCACGTTCATATCAATTAATGTTCTCAATGATTTATTACTTGTTTTTTTTTTTCGTTTTTTGGAATATTCTCTCTTGGCAAGCATCAATTTTCAGACGAGTCTCCTATAATAATTCTAAGTTTATCTAGAAATCTCTAGTCTAGATATGACATGTGTACCATATGTATCCACAATATAGCTGCAGTTCACAAAACCCATTCACTCCCAAGGAAACGGGAAAGTTGAAAAAGCATTGCAGCTTCCTTGGAACTTTGGTGGTGGATAATCTTATAATATGGTGCGAATGTACGAGTATTTGTATAAAAATAGGATTCTGCGAGTAGCATGGATCTCTTTCAATGCACTCTATAATCTAAACAGAAAATGTGTACGTCTATAAAAATCTTCCTTGTTGATGTTCTTATGTAAGAAACATGTTTAGTTTAGGCAATCTTTTTTAGACAAAATCTCCTGTTGTGAGTTGTATTGTACTCGTAAATACATAAGTGTTAGCATAAAATGTTTTGTTTTTATTTATTTTTTTAAGTCTGGAAAAATACAGATGGTATGATTGAACATGAAAGCGAAATTGGATGCAACTATTAGGCCGGCCGCATCTTGGGCGTAGGCAGGGCAGCGCAGCGCAGCGTGCACATGGCATTGTTGTTGTAAAATCAGATTTTGACAATTGTTACAACAACAATGCCATGTGCGCGCTGCGCTGCGCTGCCCTGCCTACGTCCAAGATGCGGCCGGCCTTAGGTTGGTACAGATGAAATGTCGGATTCAATAGTAAATTTTTCAACAGCTGTAACTTTTTATAAAGATAATTTTATTAATCGAAATAGGTACCAGCGGATGTGAAACACTTTTCTCAACGAGATACATACAAGCGCATTTATTCCTGTGTCGAAGAAGTCCGAGTCTCTGGTTCGAAGAAACTCCTCGAAGGCATTTTTGACAGCTACTTCATTGTTAAACTGTTTTCCTGTCAAAAAGTGATCCAAATGTTTAAAGAAATGGTAATCTGTTGGCGAGAGGTCTGGTGAATATGGCGGGTGAGGAAGAGTCTCATAGCGCAACTCATTCAATTTTTGGATCGTTGTTCTCGATACATGAGGTCGTGCGTTGTCATGAAGCATCATCGGCATCTAGCCATTAGGCCGATCGGCGACGATTATCGTATAGTATCCACTTTTCATCGCAGGTGACAATTTGGTTGAAGAACGGTTCGTTTCTGTTGCGGGAGAGAAGAGAACTAGAAATCTCCATTCGACACGCCATGTTTTGCTGTTTTGAGCATGCGGAACCCACTTGTCAAGCTTTTTCACTTTTCCAAGTTGTTGCAAGTGGCGGCAAACTGTCAAATGGTGCACGCCCAATTTCTCCGCAAGATCCCTTATGGTTTGGCGGGGGTCAGATTCCACTAATGCACGCAGGTCGTCGTTATCGATCGGTGGTCCTGGGTTTCCACGTGGCTCATTTCGAAGTTTCATATCTTCGGACCGAAATTTTTCGAACCACTGCTGAGTGGTTCGTTCGTTAACCGTATCAGGTCCAAATGTCCTGTTGATGTTCCTCGTTGATTCCGTTGCGTTGTGCTCTAGATTAAATTCGTAAAGAAAAAATAGTCGTTTTTCACTCGCTTCCATATTCTTTTTCTTTTTTTTCCCACCGATCCCCATGAAATGCAAAACCGAAATGACTCCTTAAGCCAAGGTAGCAGTACTTATACTTCAATATGTCATATCACTAGTCCCGCCTGGTGGCAGTTTGAGACATAAAAATCGCAGCCAACTTCATGTTATCTATCTCGTCCACTTTCGCAAGTTTAACAGAATTTGGATACCTCAGGTTACGATGTTGCACTAACCTCTGGTGGGACATACCGCGTCAGCTACTTCTAAAGCTTCGTATACGGACTCTTAAGCTTCGTACACATATGTTCATTCGTGCGGGTACAGCATTCGTGCGCGCACGAATGCTCAAATGTGTACGTGATATTTGCGCGCACGAAAGCTGACCAAATTGCACGCACAAAGTTGTGCGCGCACGGAGATCCACTAGCGATGGATCATGTGCGCGCACGAATGCTCATATGTATACGAAGCTTAAGAGTCCTGGAGGTGTCGTTTGCATATAACAGGTTTCATATGATCCACCTGACTGACAACGGCATACTCAGTTCATTTAGTCGCATTCTGCGACAAGCCGGGAAGGGCTGTGTCTTATTTTGACGCCCTACACCACAGGGAAAGAAAACACTAACAACTATGGCGGGATTCGAACCTACCTATATATATGAATCGGCAGGAAGGAAGAAATTGATCTCGGGATCCTCGTATATATTCCGTACAACTTGTTGTTTCTCCTTTGCAATTATTTTACATTGTATCAATTATTTGACAAAGCGCAATTTTGTCGAAAGTGTTTAGCATTCTTCCAGAGCCAAAAAAAGTTGTTTAGTACGAGAATGTCCAGTTCGAGTCTAGGAAATAATTAGGGATGAGTTGAGGAGGAAAGTATATAAAGAATCCAATCCAGTGTTCCCTAACTTCATTTTACAAATTGTTGTCTATGTCTATAGTGGTCGAGTACATAACAGCATTATAGTACACCATGCAATATTGTATTCGGCTTGGTTTATTCTTCCCAGGTGTTTCAGAATTTCGTATGCATATGTATTGTATATACAAGTACGCTATTGAGAACGGTGGAACTTTTGGTGAGTTCTGTTTTTATTTCGTCGATTCTTTAATGGCTGCTTTCATACCAAACAGATCGATCTAAATCGACAGGCCTAAAACAGACAGCAGAGTCGGTCGATTAGACATGGGCATTGTAGTGGACCGGTAGGTAGGCATCTAAAGATGCCCGTGGTATTGGAGCCTAAGGTTTCCATAGTGTTATCGCGCAGAACGGGCAGCGATATTTGATACAGAAAACGGCCCCTCAACAAGCTAAGCAGTTGCCCATACTTGCTGTAGCCCAGTTCGAAGGCGCTTGTTGTCCCTATCTTACGTTGTCGATTGACACTTTTTTCGCTTGTACACGCTCCTTGTCATCCTGGAAGGCCTGATTATGCAGACACCAAGACGAGCCTTAAAGCGCCACCGACCAATTTCTGAGGCTCCCGTGACTAATCAGTCGGGCGGTGCAGTGTCAGCTACTTGTACGAAAGCAGCTGCTGTCCGGAACCAGGCCCAAAAAATGAATCGCAACTCCTAGCCAAAAATCGAACCATCCTTCTTCTTTAAACGTCAACCATCAATCTCTTAAATGCCAATCGCTTTTCCACTCTTACGGCAAAAGGGCTAACAATTGTGGCATTGAGATAGTGGAGTGTGTACGATATGTTATGCCATTCTGTAGTCTCATTCTGTAGATTGGATTGGCTTCGGCCAAACTGACTGGTCTGCACTATTGCGTCAACAGTACTGGACCTTACAGGGTTAATAATGCCCTTCATTCACAGTTGTACTCGAATGAGTAGAATCCATATAAGACTTCTAGTGGGGTACTTATCTGGCCATCACCCGGTTAGATATTACCTGAACAAGGTGGGTCTGTCCAGCGAAACTGAATACCGTCTCTGTCTGACGTGGAAACGACCAAATGCCTACATTTTCTGCGAATGCCCTCCTCGCGCGTTTTAGGATGTCACTCCTCGGGCAAGCTACTATCAGCAGTGCAGACTTTAGTTTGATTCCTGCTAAGGAAATATGTATTGTCCATTATTAGAAAGGTGGAAGGTCTTTCGACTTAATGGGCTGCGGCACAATAGACCTATTATAGTTGCAGCGCTTTCCTGCTGGGTCAGTAGCTCGACTATCTTATCTTATCTAACGGATCAAGGACTCTATTTTCAAAGTGTGACTTCTATAGCGACAACTCTTCGCTGGGTATTAAATCGAAAATTGCACTTTGAAATTCACACCACCGCGATTGTGCGGCGCTCGTGCCGCTACGATGACCACATAGATTTTATCATCGGTTGGTTGACACGCGGTGTACTTTATATTTTGGTAATTTGTTTTATAATTCGATAATGTGATAAGGCCAATACACTGAAGTGTTGTTGAAGGTGTTTTTAACCCTTTGGTGTTGACATGGGCACATTCTTGCACATTAAGTGAAATCTCGAAAATTCGGGTGTTGTTTGAATCGGGGTGATGAGGCCAATGCACTGGATTGTTGTCGGAGGCGTTTTTAATCCTTTAGTATTGATTTCGTTCGTATGTTATAAAAGCGTTTAATCATGCGTTTTATTTTTTTATCGCTTATTTTGTGGGCCGGAGAAAACAGGAGGAATAAAATAAGGATATGCTTTTTTAGGGTTTCGTAGTAGAAACAAAACCCTCATGAAATCGATCAATAGAGAATATCTCGTTTTGTCTTCGAGAGTAGACATGTGGGATGCCATATCAACGGGCACAATGAGCGGGTTTCATTTCTGGTACTTTCCAATTTGAAATAACCATAGCGCAGTAGGTGACCCAAAAAAATTATTACAAATAAATACATATGTAATATATAAAATTATAGGTCGTATTGCGAGCCCAACACTCTGTATTGCGCCTTTTTGTAAATAAAAGGAGTACCTTCCTTTACCTACCCATTAAAAATAAATAAATGAATCTTCTATCAGATAAGAACTTGCAACTTTACATTTGCTTCATTGAGGAATAATTTATTATTGAGATCATAACCTTAATAAAGCTTCGTGATGATTTAATAAGTTGCCCTTAATAGTAAAGCATTAAGTAAAGCAAAAACAAGTCTGAAAATAAATTACAGTCACAAACGACAATCGCAAATATTTTATTTGAATTACCATAAGAAAATTGCATTTGATTCTACCCTAAAACCACTTTGAAGCAATTTTAGATTTTATTTCTTTCACTTACTAATGCCGAGCTTTTAACATTGATTTTGGATTTTACATATATTGAACCACTCAAGCACACCACACATCGAACTCTAGCCATGGCGCCTCTTACCTTCTTTACATTTAAAGATGCTACTTTAATGCATTCTTGTCTACGAGTATACATATGTTAGTGCATTTTACTTTGAAACAAACATTTTTGTATCTTTCTTGCTTTTCCATCTATTTTAAGAAGCACTCGTCACTGGAACTTAGACTTCTGGAATCGGGGTTGAATTTATTCTCAAGACACAGAACATACTACTCCACCATATTCCATAATTTATGATGACTCATCGAGACATTGAATGCAAAATTCATAGATTCGTAATTGCACCAGGAAATGATGAATCTGTTCGATATCAATTATGAATGCCAAACAAATGTCTGGATAACCGTATAAAACGGAGGACTTGGCGAATTGATGTGAATGTTCTCGGGAGGAGGAGTATTTTGAGGCGACATGATTATTGTGTGTTGAGTGGAAAAAAGGATCAGGAAAATGATGGAATATGATGGTTTCTGTGGTTTCGACTTGGTACAGATTGAAAAAGTTAGGTGCCGGTTTATCGAAGGGCTTGACTTGGTATGTTATGTGTGGGCAGGTACATTGTTCACAAATAGGACAAACAGAGAAGGGTGAGACGAAGTTATTAAAATTTTGCGTGGGGTCAATAACGGGGAATGGGAAATCATAAACGGTAGGTACTCGTATACAGAGTGTCCCCCTTCAGATGGTGTATTCATACTTTAATGGTGCTATAACTCCGTAACGGTTAAAAACATTAGGTGTCAATTTTCCACAAATGAACAGTTCTATCTACCATTAAAGTATCTACCATCTCAAACGGGACACCCTGTATCAGGAAAAATGTGACATGGGAAATGAAAAATTGAAAATGGAAAATAACAAATTTGAAATTAAAATTGCAAATGGAACATGCGAAATGGACAATCATAAAATTTTAAATGGAGGAGACGGAACGTGGGAAATGGAAATAGGAAATGGAGGTAGGAAAAAAACATGTGAAATGGAAAATACGTAAGGTGAAATGGGATATGGGAAATGGAAAATTATAAATTACATTATTATATTATCAAAGCATGGAAGATGAAAAATCGGAAATGGAAAATTTAAAACGGAATATGCAAAATGGATCCTGAAAAATTTGGGAAATGAAACCTCTGAAATTAAAAATCGGAAATGGAAAATGGAAATGTAAAGTATTCCCATTTCCGTTCCGAATTGGAATATGGGGTATGAAGTATATTTTAGAGCAGGAGTCGGAAAATTCCGGCCGCCTCTGACTTTTATCCGGGCCGCCCGCGAGTAAATATTATTTTTGACATGAAACAAATAGGAAAGAGTCAAACTTATTAATATTTAAAAAAAAAAAAGTTTTTATATTAACAGTATATAATTTGTTTGAATTGAATTTAAATCAACGTCAATTGCCTAATCAGCACAGTCACACGAATCATGTGAGCATGTAGCACTCTCTTTGGGAAGACTTAGAGGTCTTTCAATATCAACCAAATCACTCAGTATTGGGTTTCTATTGACCTGCAAAATCGTATCGTTTTCATATATTCAATAAAATAGTTAAAATGTTCTCTTCGTCTAACGAATTGATCACTGTTTGGGCAAACAATTGGTATGTTTAATGTTGAAAACAAGAACTGAGAAATCGATCCGATTTTAGACCAAAACACTTATGAAATCGGTCAAGTGTCTGACCGTCCGTCCGTCTGTCCATAGCATAGCTCACGAACGGCTGAAGCTACCTATTTTATGTACATGAAATTTTGTGGAAATATGTAGAATTATTATAATTCGCTGGAGAAAGCGATCGTCGTAATAGGATGACTTTAAGGGGAGGTCCCCATAGAGGGGAAATGAAAGTAAAAAAAAATTCCATCTGGTATAGGTAAGTGGGGTATTATGAGAAAGATAACACCGAGAGCATCCCATTTTTTACATTTTCAGCAAATTAAAAAAGGGGAAAAGAGGTAGAGGGGAAAATATGAGATCATAACTTGTCCCACCCCCCTTGCATTTCCAGACCGTTACACTTATAAATATAAAAACCTACGGAAAGGTGGCTTCCGGGAGGCTGGTTGCTGCCTCTACATTCTATAATAATTCAAACATTTTTTTTTTATTTTTTTTTTTTATGCAAGCTTCCAATTTGCTATATCGTCTTAACATAAATGGTTAAGCATCCCCAATAGTAGAACAGATCATCTCCTATTGGTATGGGACACTATAAAGCCCTCGGATTGCGGGCGAAGCTCTCTATTTTCCGGTTTAATTTTTTATAGTAATGCACGTGCGACAAAGATCGCATAGGTAATTTGCAATTATTTCGAGACGAATAAGTAACGATTGTAACATAATAACTGTTCACTTATATCTTGAGGTTACATTACCCATAATCTATAATAAATGTTGTATCTAGTCCCATCCCTTGAGAAAGGCTCTCGTTTCGAATGAACGAAATCGATACGGTTAAATGACCGTCAATGGATATTATGTATAAACACGTATCGATTTCGTCACTGGCTTAGGGACGTAGTAGATACGGTTAATGAACGAAGCTGAGTCACCGAGTCACTCATTGAACACGTTCATAAGACACACCAACTCTACAACCATTTAGCAATTTCCTTATGAACGCTTTCTGATTAGATCGCCCAACATGTTGTGATTTAAAGTAATGTTTATACCCTAGTTTTGACAAAAAAAATATGAAACGTAGTAGTGTGATCGCATAGTACTCGTTATAAGTGGAATCATTGTCTGATGGATTCAGCCATTCAGACCACAAACACGTACCACTCGACGGTTCTCAACTGTTGACTCAACACACAGTAAAATAAAACTTTCCATTGACTGAAATGAAGTTGTGCATGAACTTACTAAATGGGGCTCATCTTCAAACTTTTAACGAAAGGAATCTTTTTTTGGGGCCTTAACAGGGTCAAGTCATAATTTTGTAACTAATAACAACAACAGTGGACTGACCTGTTTTGATCAGGATGGTTCCAGCGAAAGACTTACAAGCCTTTTTGGAGGCTCCTGATAAATCGGCAAACATTACTGATACCTTTTTTTTAGAATAAAGTGGAGTGAGTCGCTCCTAACTTAGTCAACAAGACTAAGTCAGCAGTAACCTCCACCAAAAATTATCAGCATAGAGCCAATCACACTCTGGTCAGGTTGGTTTCGTCACCTGGTAGACTTTAATCATCAGGGGCTACTTTTACTCTATTGGGGAAGTAACTCGACCAGCGAGGAAGATTCACACCCGTGTCATGCAATGCTATAGTATGAACGTTTTACTGGCTGACGTACTCCGACGAAAGTTGGAATGCGTACACTTTTAGGCTGATCGAGCTACCTCCCCGATAGACTAATACCTTGGACACACGCTGTGTCCGAATAATCATTCGGCGAATGATGAATTGCTGGCAATGACGAATTGGACATACACGTATTACTGTGATCGTCATTCCAACAGTCACTGCGAAATTTGTTTATTTCGTTTAGTAACGAATGTATCGCTTAGCAACAAGTGAATATTATTTCTATTGCATAGCAACGAGAAAATTTGTTGCTACTCGATGGCCATTTGTCGGATAGGTGGCACTGCATACACAAAGAAGGAATTACGTTTGCTCTGCCGATTGTAATTCGCGAATTATCATTCGTACGATGTTCGAATGATCATTCGCAAGGACACACATGAAATCGAATTATCATTCGAATGGGAATGATCATTCGCGTGCATCGTTTGTCAAAGGTATTAGGGTAGCTCCTGATGAGTATAGTCTATCGGTCGGGTAACAAAACCAGCCTGATCAAAGTGTGAGCAATCACACTTTATGCTACTAATTTTTAGTATAGGTTATGCCTGAACTCCATTAACTCACAGCTGAATCGATTGGAGCCTGGCGAGAAAAGCAACTGTTTCAATAGGTTCGTGGCAGGAATCGGACCTGCGACCTCTCACTTTAGCATCTAGCTACTGACAACGGCCGATAACGTTCCTTACGAAATGGAAATTTTAAAAATGTTAAAATAAGAAATGGAACATGGTAAATGAAAAATTGGAAATGTAGCATAAGAAATGGAAGATCGGAGATGGAGCATAAGTAAAACTGAAAATGTACATTCCAATCCACTACCCAAATGCAAAGCAGACCCCTCACTTTCTGCGCATCGCATTTTAATTTGTCCCCGAGAAAACACTTTAACAATTTACCCCAAAGAAGGTAATACATCAGGAACCACATTCCATAATCATAAATTGATGCAAGATTTCAAGAAAACAACAAACACACCAAACAGTCTTTTAACAAAATTTGTCTACACATTTGCAACGCGCGTTTTTCACATTCCAAGGTTGACAAGTCTAAATAAAATAAGCAAGCACTTATGGTTGGGCATTCACGTCCCGTGAGCTTTATCTTTGTATCGGTACGAGGCCCATAGATTCCAAGACACATAATTTACACATCTTTCATCGTTGTAGTATAACTGGATACAAATATAAAATAAGCAACATTTGATTAGATGGGCCATGTTACTGGACGCGCCTTAAAACGTGATTGGATTTAGTAAAGAGCAGCAGTCACTGCAACAAGCTGGATTGTTGCAAGAGAACAGAAAACAAGACAACCCGTTCCGCAGTTCCTTTTATGCTTCGGACACGTACATATAATCAATATCTTCACCAAACGTCTAAAAGGCAGTGTGCACTATTAACTTGCAGAATGAAGATAAAACTATATTTCTTGATTAATTCCACATTTGTATAAAGTGAAAATGACAGTTCAATCTGTACAAGAAGGCGTTTTATGGAAATATCAAGTTGATTAGAAATTCACGCACGAGTTACCGGTCTGCCTTCTGTTCAGAGAAACTCCAGTGACATATATTATGTGATGGAATGGAAATTCACAATCAAAATGTATTTGACAACTTAACTGACCTTTTGTTGGAGGACATTGCTGTGCTCTGTACATCTGTCTGTTTGTCGATTTGAATTGCATTCAAGACAGAAGGTGTCTCACAAACTTTAGATACCTTTATCTTTGGGAAACGTGCATAATTTGAATTAACTTCATGCATCTGTTTTCAAATTGGTGGTATCTAGCTCTTTATGGGATGTTGGCGTAGTTTTTAGATGAACAGGAATAATAATAAACTCATGGACCCATTTGGAAGCCCATCGTCAAAGTTCAGCATAAGATATGAACAAATACCCTAAAAAGTGGAGTAACAGAAAACACCTTGTATGAAAAGAAGGCGTGTTTTCATCCAATAATAGTCCGCCAGTAATCGAACTGTATTTTTTGTCCACTACAATAGATACTGGACGTATTTGTGCTAAAAACTAAGATTCAGTAGAAATTATATAAGTGTGGGTGAAACTTAAATAAAATTTTGTGTCCCAACAAAAAGTATTTAGAACATTCGCAGCTTATGCTCATTGCTCAATGATTAATGAAACTTTAATCTTGGCATTTTACAAAAAAAAAATTTCAATCGATAAGAAATACCTGAAATCGAATGTTATTATCCAATTTTCTTATCACGATGATAACAAATTGAATCATCGCATTTGAACTCATGCTCTCTTGTCGGCTCTTAAGTAAACAATAAATTATACAAACAAAAATAAATATGTATTAAAAAAAAATCTTGCAATATGGTTCATCAGTACTAATTTGATTTTTTTTTCTGTTTATATTTTCAGGCTCGACAGCGTGCATCGGTAAAATGGCTCCTATCGAAAGCATTCAACAATCGTGTTCCCGAAAATCTCAAAGAACCCTTCTATCGGGATCACGAGAACCAAGAACATCTGAAGCCACAAATTGTCGTTGGACTGGGCAATGCAACGCTTTATTGTCAAACATTGTCCAATCTGTATTCGGATCCAAATTACCAAAGTCTTAATCACTGGTCAATATTACAGACGCTTTCACGAAAAGGTGTGCCAGTTGCTGAATCTCCCGATATGCCTCTAACGGAGACAGTTTTAATTCAAACGAATCCAATAAGGATAGTAAGTATTTCTTTTTTTTATCCTATTTTTTATCTAAACTTCAGAGCAGGATGATTAAATAATTATACAATATATGTAAATGATTCCTGAACGAAATAACATTACGACCCAGCCAAGAAATGGCTTCGTGAATAGCGGTCACCTCCGCCTGGAAGATAATGCAGTAGTCAGGGAGACGGAAGGACAGACTGATATTCAGCGTCTCCGAGTAAACCCCCGCCCGACCCCTTCATCGCTCTTGGAGTCGTCCGTAAAAATGCTTACAGCGTTAGTAACTAAAACTATACCATCCGCCCACTCCTCACAAGAAGGGATTAGGCAACAGAAGTTTTTGTCAAACTCTAGTTTGGGTGAGAAATTGTCCGTGGTTTCAGGAACATCCAAACTATTCAGAATATTCGAATTTCCATTGATGGACGGGGTCCATTGACCCGTTTCACGAAGACGAATAGCCACATTGGCAGCAAGCTGCTCGGCCAGCATGTTCAAAGGAGTCAGGTTCAGCATGACATCAAGGGCTGCAATAGGCGTAGAGCTTAGAGCACCCGTAATGGCGACACATGCCAGCCTTTGAACTTTCTCCGACAGGCTTCTGTAGGATGCGATTCTAAATACCTTCCACCACGCCACTATCCCATACATAAGAATGGGGCACAAGACCGACACATACAGCCCAACCACTCTCGGTTGCAGGCCCCATTTCCTACCTATAGCCCTTCTACACGAGTATAAGGCGACAGTCGCCTTTTTAACTCGTTCCTGAATATTAGGCTTTCAGCACAATTTTCTATCCAGGATAAGCCCAAGAAATTTAGCTTTGTCAGCGAGGACAAGCATAATGCCATCCAGCAACGGCGCGGCGGCTTGAACGAAGGGACAATCCCCCTCCTGGTGAAAAGAACAAGCTCAGTTTTGGTCGGATTTACTTTAACCCCAACTTCACTCGCCCATCTCACAAGAATTATCAGGGCCCTCTGCATTAGCTCACTTAGGATATCTGGGAATTTACCCGAGATGACAATTGCGATGTAAAGAAAAAAACAATGGGTTACATCCTCTATTACGTGATTTATTCCATTGTTAAAATTCGATAAAAAAAATAAAAATTCTAATATTGAAAAAAGCTCTTAATGAAAGAGATTATTGATGAAGAATTTGAGGAGTCCTTGTTTGAACGTGATGGGGCAAAAGTTTGAATTTTACTCAGTGGTTTGAGAGAAGGGTATTAATTCTAATTAGCATAAGGCACATGATAATCTTTACCATACATTGTGACAAAAAAGTATCCGGAATAAATTTAAAAAAAAAACCTGCCCGGCAGAATTGTCAATATTCTTTTTGTCGCTAAGTTGGCACAACTGTCCTCTATACTGTCACGGAGTTTGACAGTTATCTGTCATTTAGTTTGTTTACAGTACTCTTTATTCTCAGTTCATCTCAAGTGTGCTATGCGATTTTTGCAATCGATGACATTATCTAACAAAAAAAATTGTCTTAAATTTTGCGTTGCAATTCCGACCTCACATTCATAAAACGCATTGTGACTGGTGATGAGACATGGGTTTACGAGTTTGACGTGCAAACCAAACGGAATCGCGCCTTCCAACTGAGCCGAAACCGGAAAAACCACGTCAAAGTCGATCAAAAGTCTAATGTTGACAGTTTTCTTTGATTACCTTGGTTTCGTGCACTCAGAATTCTTGCCCGAAGTTTAGACGGTTAATAAAGAATATTATGTATTTGGCGATTGAGAGAGCAAATTTGTCGAAAAAGGCCAGATTTGTGGAAAGAAAACTCTTGGATTTTGCATCACGACAACGCGCCATCACATAAGGCTATCATTGTGAAGGAATTTCTGACCAAAAACTCAACAAATACCATTGAACAACCACCGTATTCACCTGACATGGCTCCGTCCGACTTTTTTCTCTTCCCGAAACTGAAATTACAACTTCGAGGCATCCGCTTTCAGTCGATAGAAGACATAAAACAGAATTCGCAGAACGCACTTGAGATGAACTGACAATATCGAGTACTGTAAACAAACTAAATGACAGGTGACTGTCAAACTCCGCGACAGTATAGAGGACAGTTGTGCCAACTTAGCGACAAAAGAATATTGACAATCCTGTCGGGCATGCTTTTTTAAAAATTTATTCCGGATACTTTTTTGTCACAATGAAATAAATAAATAAACCAATCATCATCATCGTGGCGCGACAGCCCGACGTCGGGCCTTGGCCGCCTGGATCATTGTCCTCCAATTATCTCGGTCACGTGACCGCGTCCTCCAATTTTGGGAGCCCAGCAGCTGCGCGGCGTCCACACCTACTGAGCTCTCCCAACGAGATCTCGGTCGTCCTCGCAGTCTCGCTCCGTCGACTCGTTCTGCATTCATTACTCTCTTAGGCATGCGATCATCGTCCATTCTTTGTACATGCCCTGCCCATTGAAGTCGTTATAGTTTGACGATTTTCGAGACTTGCAGCTCATCGTACATTTCATACAACTCATGGTTGTACCGGATGCGCCATCCATCTCGATCGCAAACAGCCCCGAAAATTCGCCGTAGAACCTTACGTTCGAAAGTATCTAGCATGTTTTCGGAGGCTTGAGTTAGGGTCCATGCTTCGCAGCCATAGCATAGCACTGGTCGTATAATGGTTTTGTACACGCGGAGCTTCGTGTTTCTGTGCACATGTTACGATTTCATTATGGGGAGAACCGAGAAAAAAGTCTTATTAGCTAACTGTATCCGTCGTTTGATTTCGTCAGTTTCGTTGGCGTCCCTTGACAGGTTGCAACCCAGGTAAATGAAGTTGTTCACGAACTCGATGTTGAGGTCCCCCACATTGATGCTCGGTTGTGCAGGTGTCCTTGTCACCGATTGCATCATTATTTTAGTTTTACCCTCGTTAATACGTAATCCAACTTCCTTTGCAGCGGTATCGAGCGTATGCAGAAGTTCTTCTGCGTCAGCCAATCTTCGGGACATGATGTTGATGTCGTCGGCGTACGCTGCTAATTGTGTCGACTTGATGAGTAGCGTCTTGCTGTTGTCCATATTCATGGCCCGAATAACGTATTCCAGTGCTAGGTTGAAGAGCGTCGGTGCCAGTCCATCGCCCTGTTTCAAACCAGTGCGTGTTTCAAATAGATCAGTAAGTCTATTCTGGATCCTGACTTGTGAGACGGAGTTGGTCATCGTTATCTTTGTCAGTCGCACTAATTTTGCTGGTATACCAAATTGCAGCATGATGTTGTACAGTACTCCACGATCGATACTGTCGTATGCCTGCTTGAAGTCGACAAAGATTTGGTATACGTTTACGTTGTATTCCCAGCACCTCTGGAGTATCAGTTTGACTGAGAAGAGCTGATCGGTTGTGGAGCGACCAGGTCTGAAACCGCTTTGGTATTCGCCAATGACTCGTTCTGCGTACGGTTTTATTCTATTTTCCAGAATTTTCGTCAAAATTTTATAGGACGTACAAACTAGTGAGATGCCCCTGTAATTCTCAAACCAATGGTTTCATATTAATATTGTTCTTTCATTTCTATAGAATTCAAAAAGCACTTGAATCGCTACAACTTTTTTTTTAGTTTTAATCAATATACGTATATGTATGTACTTCTTCCCACTTGCCAAACGCCGTAAACAAAATATTGCACATTATTTTCAATTTGATTGGCCGAAAGAGGTCTCCTAATTTACGGCCTGTAATAGGTCTTGGCCTTCTTTGGGTGCGCTGCACATGCCCACATATGAATGATGTTTGAATCTGACAATGCAAAGCAATTGACGAGCTAGCAAACCTGCTCGCCTACATGATATTTTAATTAATATTCAAATCTCGATTTGCTCTCACATGTTTATGTCTCTATTTCTTAACATGTTGTCAAGTTTATACTCATATGCGTGTATAAGCACAATTAAATAATCATTTATCCATTTTGTATTTTTTTTTTCGTTTCAGAATGCCCACATGGCTGTGATAGAAGCACTTATGATTTTATATGCAAAAGAAATATCCTCGGGCGATCGGGTACCAAATGCAATAAGAAGGTATGTATATTATATGAATTCTTGTTTAAAAAGATTTATTGAAAATTTTGAAAAACTTCAATTAAAAGAGCGATTGAATCTGCCGATTATCGTTATTGAGTCTATTTTGTTTTAAGAATGTTGGCGAAGAGAAGACTATATAAGAATTCAGTTAATTTAAGGCCAATGTCTCAATGTCTAGTTAAAGTTTATCGATAAACGCTAAACGCCACCTATCTTCCAGTCAAAAATTTATCGGACGATAATTCCAAATAGCTGATACGGGCTGCTGCGATTTTGACAGCTAGAACTGTTTACGTTTGTACATTAAAATGAGACAATTAAACCAGTCCTGAAGAACAGAATTCTGGAAATTCTGGATGGAAGAGGATTTGAAACCAACTCAGCCGCAAATGAATACTGAGAGACGTTACGGGAGTAGAATAAAACAGCTGATTTTTCTACTGCATTATCATATTTCTGACGCACTGAATATGCCAGAGTGTTACTGCTTCCTAGAGCATGCCACCATTTTCCAGGCGGAAATGCTCGCAATCATGAAAGCTTGTCACACACTCAGAGACATACCAGATAACTACAGCATCGCCATTTGCACTGCACTCGGTAAGCACATCCTCCAAGCTTGTCGAGCAATGTGGGGAGGAGTTGCCTTGGCTGCCTTGGCAGACGGCTCAATGTCACCCTGTTTTGGGTTCCTAGTCACAGGAACATAGAGGGTAACAATAAGGCCGACGATCGGGTCAGAAGCGGCGAAGCGTGAAGGGTATCATACCTTCATTGTGCCTTATGGCGCATTTCCCACATTGGAATTACTGGTAAAACTTGTTCCGATTTCACTGTTCCTATGACAGCTATATGATAGAGTGGTCCGATTTCAACCAAATTCGCAAATGTAATTTGACTAAAGATACTATTGATTAGTGTGAAATTTGAAAAAGTTATCTTTAGAAATAAAAAAGTTTTTCTCACAAAAACGAATTTTTGGGCCGATCGTTTCTGGGGCAGCTATATGACATAGTGTTCTGATTCCGTTGGTTCCGACATAATTAGTACAGCGTGCAATAGAAAGAAGGCTTTGTACAAAATTTCAGCTCGATAGCTTTAAAACTGAGAGACTAGTTTGCATAGAACCAGACGGACAGACGGACAAAGCTTAATCGACTTGTCTCATCATACTGACCAAGAATATATGTATATAGTTTATATGGTCGGAGATGCTTCCTTCTGTGCGTTGCAAACTTCATGACAAAGTTAATATACGAGTACTCTGTCACATCCGTGAAGGGTATAAATATTCATGTACGGATATTTATATTTATATCGCGCTCGGTGGCCGTGGTCGTTCGGTCACCGCTCTACGATACTAATCTGGAGCTCGGAGTTCAAATCTCGGTGCGATCAAAAACTGCCTGTGAGTACTAATAGAACTCTCACAGTGCTCCGAGTTTGTCAGTATAAAGACGGCGCGGATAGGAGGTGTATGGTAGCAACTCCACTTCCGAAAAGAAGATATGCTATCGAAACGTCAACAAGGCATAGAAATGCTAGAGATGATGAAGCGCCCATGCCCCTGGTTCAAAGTAACCAGAAAAGCGTTGATCCTGCATGATTCTTTTGCCTCACCAATGGGGACATTTTACCTCTCGGATCCGTTTTCCGCTGCGGCGTTTTGTCGTTTTGACGCCATCCACATCAGTAACTGACTTCAACGCACTTGGTTTGTTCCACCACCATGTTTCCCCAATTTTACCAAGACGGCGAAGCTTTTGATTACCTTCATTATGGCCGCCAACTATTTCGGTCCAGATATCCATCCGCTTGTACGAGTCCCCGAGCAAAACTACACCACTTTCAATCAGGCCGAACAAAGACTTTGTTGCATTGCAGGACATCGAGCAGCTGGTAAGAACTGTGCCAGTGACCTGCACAATGTGTAAATATGAATACCGCATTATCTTCTTTTAGTCTTGCTTGCAGGCCCTTGTATCAGCCGCTCATGTTGCTTGTTCCATCAAAGGAGCAAGCAGAAATGTTCTTGGCGTCGAAATCGAGTTTTCTCAATTCCTGCTTCAGTTTGGTGAAGAGGCCCATTATATTGTTGTCTGATTGATACATATATAGCTGTCATGTTTGTCGAAATTTCGCCATAGAGGGTAGGCCCGGGCCAGGTCCCGCTATGCTATGATGGCATGTGCGGTCTCTGCTTGGGCCCGGGCCAAAAACCGATATTTTTTGCAAACGAATTCAAGACGTACTTCATACCTGGAAGTCCGGATTCCGGTACCCGCTCCCTTCGGGCTCAGAATCGAAACCCGGGATCGGCCCGCGAGACTTTCGGGCTCGAAATCGATACCTGACCCTGGGGCTTGACCTGGAAATTCCGGGTTCCAGGGCGGGCCACGCCGCCCTTTTTCGAGAGGCTGGAGAGAGGGTGAGAAGTGAAAATCGTATAGTCGTCTTGCACACAAGTAGCTGCTAAGGTGCATGACTTGAAGAGCTTCTATTTGATCGAAACCACTAGGCTCGGAGAAATTAAATTTATCTCCCCCCACGTTAGTCGCGTAACTAAAAGTAAAAAATACAATTATTGACTATAAAATTATCATCAACTTGTGTCAATATATATATTTTGCAACGTAATTTGTATAAATGACAGAAAATTGGAGACTCAGCTGGAATCATGCAGACCGGGCGGAATGAAAAATATCAATTCTTGGTTAGATTCTGGGTGTTCCATATGGTAAAAACCGGACATTGTTGGGGTCGTTGGAGTGAACACTAGAATCTGAATCGCTATAGACGTCTGGCCTCGCGTTTATTAAAGTCTAGATCCATGCCATTGAGACCTGCGGCAGGGAGACTCTAATTCAGAGTGGTTCGAGATACTTGAATGTGCTCTTAATCTCGATTCCATTTCGTTTCCATCTAGTACTCGTATTAAAGACTGTCTTATAGCGATTTTATGCCACAAATGCTATTGAAAAACGTCTCTGTTTTGTCACTTTGGGTTGACGAAATGCATACTGGTTTATGGTAAATTAGTCAACAGAAACACATATCTCGTCGGAGTATTAGATACGGCTAACGACTTACGATGCCGCGCCGCATCACCGTGGCATTGATTAAAATGAGGCTGGGCTCATCCACGAACATTTCCGTGCCAGACCCCTTTTGTATGTGCTTAGCTCAAGTTCAGCATCTTCCAAGACTTTGGGTAGGTCTGCTAACAAAAAGGACAGCAACACTGGACTGTTGAAGAATCACTAGCCTTTTCATTGCCCTTCTGATAAGTCCAAGTAGGTAGGTGATCAGTAGGTAGGTTGATCACACCGGTAAGTAGTTACATTTCGAATTTGCTACCCGGCCCGTTGAGCCTAACAGTTTGCCGATCGCTGTTCTAGACCATAAAATATTATAGGGTGGTATATTGATTTACTCTCAAGGAAAAACGGCCCGATAACTCCCTATAGAATGCAGTTAGCGACATGAAAATTTGGTCAAATATTCTGATTGAGACCTAGTTGGTTGGCGCCGCCAATAAGTAGGTGCGATTTGACCAAAGGTACGCCTACCTCCTACAAATACTCGTATTATTTTTTGAAACATGTCAATAATGCCTCACCGAATTAAAGGAGACAAGTCAAATTCGGTGGATGACTGCTTAGAACCTAACTATACTCCTCTGTAAAAATGTATTCAATGGGATGGAAACCAAGGCTACTTTCCGTATGGTTGTCCGTTCGATAAGACTAAACAAATCCCAAAAGTAGGGTAGTTTGGGGTACCTTGTATGGAAATTAGCTGTGGTTTTAATCTGATTGAACTAATTTTTACAGCGAAGTATATATACTCATACTCAAGTGCCCTAACCCCTTGTGGGGCATAGCGCGTCAACTGTTCCATGTCGCCCAGTTGACGTTTCGTTGGCATAAACTGGTTTCGGAGAATGCAGTTGCCAGCATGCACCTCCTCCACATCCATGGCCACGAACATCGTCGTGGACGGGATTCGAACCCGAAACGCCGGTAGTCTAACATGAGACTGATGCCTCAACACACTGCGCTACCGGTCGCCCCAAGTATATATAGCAAGGTCCTAAGCAGTCACCCACCCCAAATTGGCATGCCTCATTGACATTTCGTAGGCATACAGAAAAGTTTCGTTAATACAATTTGCTAGCACTCACATCCGAAGTCAAAGAGTGGTTCAGTGGTTTGAAAATACAAAGTTATAATTGACACATTTTTGTCTTTGTAGAATCTCTGGATTTAGCACACCACCTGTAACAGTTTCAAATTATGAGACAGCTCTACTAAGTTGGGTGTCACACGTCTGTGCCGCTTTGAAAAAGCGAATAGAACAAGAAATCGAAAGTGGAGCAACCGACGAGAATGTAAGTGCCCGAAAGACTACATACATGCTAACATGATCCGAATCGTATGAAAATCAATGAAAATTTATCTTAATTTTACAGGGACAACGACTACAATCACCTGATATTCCAATTGTGCGTGACTTTCAGGATTTATGTGATGGTGTTTGTTTAGCACTGCTTATATCGTACTATTGCCCGAAAATTATTCCTTGGACGGTGGTTCGGATAAATTATTTGCCAGCTGTCGAGGTAAGTTTTGCCAATTAGTTTCGAGTATGTAATCTAATTTGTCTGTGAATAGTTGAAACGTGCTTTTTGAAGAGTCAAATGCATACACGTATATTGCCCATAGATTCAGCATTAGCTGACATGGAATGCGGTGACGCAATTTTCACGACTGCTAATCCCTTTAATATGGTTAAATCAACAGAGCTACAACAAAAATTAATCATTCGAGGGTCGTATTAAGTATTTGAGAACTCGTGACTTTTGCTGAAGTTAATTAGTTGGGAGGACTTTTGTTGTGTAACTCGTTATCTAAAGTTATCTAAATGCGTGATGATGTTGTAACAAAGTAAAATTCAAGTGTGTGTGTCATTAAATTTGTACGGATATGTATGTTCTGTTTCCTCAGAAGCGAGTGGAAGGAACGCCACTTCGATTAGCTTGTCCCATAATACTTTGGGTGTAAGGTGCGTCGCTGCTGGGCAGTTGGAGATGTGCCCAACGTTGTGAACAGTACTTTTGCTTACCGGGCAGGTGTTCTGGATGCTTTGGTCCATTCGAGACAAGTACGAATTGAGGCGTGAAAACCAGCCTGAACGGAGTTAAGCTGACGTTCCGTTGGCATAAACTTGTTTCGGAGAATACAGTTAATTATGTTAGAATATGACACGACGTTCAGTGTCGTCCACCAGACAATAATCCCATGCATCAATATGGGACGCAATACCGATACATAAAGCCTGTAAACCATTTTAGGCTGTAAGCCCCATTTCTTGCCTATGGCGTTCTTGCACGAGCACAGTGCAACGGTTGCCTTTGTCACCCGCTCCTGAATGTTCGCGTTCCAGCATAGCTTCCTATCCATGATGAGAGCGAAGAATTTGGCTTTATCAGTCAGCACAAGCCTTATTCCCTGTATCTCCTGTAAAGAGAACAAGCTTGGTTTTTTTGCGGGTTTACTCCGACACCTACCTCTCTAGCCCAGTTCATTAGGATAGAGAGAGCATTCTGCATTATGTCGCAAAGGCCCCCGGGAAATTTCCTCGAGATGGCGATAGCGATATCGCCCTCATAAGCGATAACTTTGCATCCCAACCCTTTCAGACTTAGTAGCAGCAGCCTATTGACCGCCTGATTCCTGAGAAGGGGAGAGAGAACACCACCTTGAGGGGTACCCCTGCTTATGTGCCTGCGTACAGATGATGTGCCGAGACTATTGGAGACCACCCGGGATCTAAGCATCAGGTGTACTAACTTGCAAAGCTAGTCATCTCCGCACAGAGTCGAGAGGCCATCAGTGATAGCCTCAGGTTTGACATTGTTGAAAGCCCCCTCGATATCCAGAAAGGCAACCAGCGAATAATCCTTGCTGTCGAGGGATCTTTCGTTGAAACCTACCAATAAGTGCAAGGTCATGTCCACTGATCGGCCCTTCCAATAGGCGTGCTGGGAGGTGGATAGAAGATGCGCTGGTATACTATAGCGCACCGTAAGTGTGTGTCGATCAAACGCTCCAACACCTTCAACAAAATTAATGATAGGCTGATGGGTCGTAGGTCCTTCGGTCGTGCGTGAGAAATTGTGACTCAGTCCGGAGCAGCTTTTTAGATGACACCACTCGTCTCGTCACAGCAGTTACATTTCATTGAAGTGGCATTTGGGTGCAGTGTCTTGTTGCAAACGCAACAGCAGCGCAAATTTCTCCGACACCAACTGGACAAACAGTGGGGTATTTAACCGCTCGCCTTACGGAGACAACAACGGAACAACACGAGATGTTGCCAGGCGTGTCCAGCCCCGGAGCAGCCGTTCTGCTGGGAATATCGCCGCTGTAGCCGAAGATGTCGAAGAGGACCCGGGATATCGACCAGACGACGTGCACAGCAAGTGGGCATTAGCCGGTGGTTTTTCCTTCCTTAATTGGATGAATTGGGACTGGAGAACATGTGGTTCCAACAGGACGGAGCAACGGCGCACACTACACAAGCCACGACCGAAATTCTGAAGCGAGTCGCCTGATCTCTCGTTTTGGCGATTTGCAATGGCCGTCAAGATCACTCGAATTTACCGCTCCAGACTTGTTTTTGTGGGGTTTTTTGAAGTCACGGGTTTATGTCAACAAGCACCAGACTCTTGAAGCCCCCAAAGAGAATATCCGCCAAAAATGTGAGAACCTATCGCCGGAAGTTCTAGCAAAAGTGATGGCAAGTGCCTTAAAAGGGGCCCGTATGGTCATCAATTCTGGCGGCGGCCACTTGACTGATATCATTTTCTCGACTTGATGGAAAAAAATTAAGATATCAGATAAACATAATCCACAAGCGGAACCAAAGTTTTTCATTCATAAAAAAATACAGCCAAAAAACATCAGATGATTACTTTTGTGCCACCTTTTATGACACACACATGTACTTTTCATCTTCCTGGAAGGGGTTTAGGCAGCTCTTGGCCGTAAATGGTCGGTATGGTTCGAAGAACTCGCTGCCGCAGAAACGATACGATGATGATGGTTGGTGTCAGTTAAAACCAAGAGAGCTAATTGTTAATCTCTAACTAGAATATTAAATATGAACGGAATTAGAAAGTTTTTTTTCGCAAACATTAGTTTGTACACCTCTAGTGCTTAAAAGCGCTTTTCCAATCAGCGATCATCGGCTTATCGGTTAATACATATAGGTTAATGCCGCTCCACAGAATAGGAGCTATTTTGAACTGATTCAAAACAGACTCGGGCTGAACAACCTCTCGCCAAATGGTTCACTTTTGAGTGTCCAGCTTTACAATTGTTTTGGAAAAGTGTTGAAGTAATAATAAATTATAAAGAATCATTCTGTTGACTTTTTCTAATAAATATTCATCTCTTCCTTTCAGGATTCAATACATAACGTCTTATTAGTTAGTAATTTTTCACAAAAACATTTGCCATATTCCGTGTTCCATATGAATCCCGAGGATATTACTTATATGAGAGGGTAACATCATTCAAACATTCTTTATCTTAAAGTCATCATTATGTTTTTCTTTTTCAATTCTTGTACACCCATTTCAGTTCGATGAAACATAATCTAGTTGTTCTAATGGCTGATCTATTCAATCTATTTGAAATTCATCCGGCCAAATGTGTTTGCTTTCCGGGAATGGAGAATCAACCGCAACAGGGTAAATATTCAATTTTATTACTACAATCTACTATCACTAGTACTTAATTTAGATATACATCCCCCCGTATAATATAAATCTATCTGTAATTAAATATGACACGAAAAGTACATACATACATACATACATATAAATTATAGCTGTAAGATGCATTGATGATTTTTTATTGTAAGTTTTTTACACTACTGGTGATGGTTATTATGAGTACATATCTCTAAATAAAATAAAGACAAAAGAAAATTCTACATTAAATGATCAAAGTATCTCACATAATGTTATTTTAAAATTTTCAGTTTGTTTATTCTTTCTTTGATTTACATTCTTGAGATGATGCTTTTTATGGAATATGTTTGTATGCTATTTGGTTGCTTCTACTTTGGAAGTTTTTAGTTAGGTTACCTTTGATCGTCTTTTTTTTCCATAATAGAGTATGACGTATTATCTATACTTTTTGGTTAGTTTTGTTTCATTATTTAATGTTTATTTTCACACTGCTGACTATCTATTGGAGGCTGCATGTTAAAAAAATAGCTTCATTATGATTTAGCACAGAAAGGGCACCAATGCGTATGTGATGCGACTTGCTAAAAAATAAATACACATTATGCGATTTTTTGGATGTCAAAACTAGCATTTTTTTTGGCAAGAGAAATACTTGCATTACATGTACATAGGAAGGTTAATTAAAAGATACATTTCGCTTTTTTGTGTTTTTGATATTTGGTTTTGTGATGGATGTCTTTAATTTTGTGGACACTATTCTGTTTCAAAATATTCTTTGATTTTAAACAAGAATAGGATAGTATCGATCGCAGTGTACTGTATTCTACGTCAGCGATGCTGACGTCGTGCTAAATTTTTAAAATTAGAGTCAATGACCGCGCCAAAGCAATTCTTTACTGACCAGTAAACCAGTGCACTATTATTGTTACTATTTCGATCCAAAACAGACTACTTTTCACGTGAAAAATTTGAACGACCTCTCGACCCAACAGAAAATCGAATTAAATCTTGCATCACACCACAATTACCGTATTTCGCAGCATCTGTCAGGATCTGGCGTCGTTTGTAGGTAAAAAATGTGCCTGGCATGGAAAATACGCAAGTTGGTTAATGTCAATGACTGAGGGGTTTGCTGCAAAAAAGGAGGTAGGTCCACTTTTGTAAAATTTTTGGCTAATCACAAAAAAAAAATCGCTGCACAATATATATTTGAGTGAAAATATGGTCGTGATATGCGGGACAAGTGAGCAAATTTATAAAAATTAGAATTTTTTCTATTTTTGTCCGATTTCCGTTTTCCTGACGGTCTTGAAAAACTGCCAAAAAAATTTACAGGAATGGAGCCACCTCCTTTTTGCAGCAAACCCCTGATTTTCGATTAAAGACAAATTAAAAAATAAGTGTTTGACACTTGGTAACCCAATTGACCACCAGAAAAGTCAATCATTACAGTCTCTACAATATAAACGTGACTGAATTTTTTTTCAATTACTGTTATATTTTAAAAATTTCCAAAAAAAAAAGCTTTCTTTTTTTTCTCTCGCCTTACTGTACATTTCTCCCAACGAATTTGGAGCTTTTTGATTCCTTCGTCATAAAAAGTCTTCGGACGTTCCCGTAGCCACTGGAGCACGAACGCCTTCACCGATTGGTCGTCGTCGAAGCGTTGGAGTTCTTTTAGCGGCCCAAAAGGTTAAAATCACAGGGAGACAAGTCTGAACTGTAGCGAGGATGTTCTAATGTTTCGCATCCTAATTGATCCAATTTTAGCCTCGTCTCGTTGACTGAATGAGCCCTGGCATTGTCGTGGAGAAGAATCGCGGTTCTTTTTTGACTTTCTATTTCTTTGAAAGGACCATTTTACGGCTTCTGGCAGGTCGATCTCGAATTCGTCGGCGATAAATTGTTAAAAATGTTATTCGTCTAACCTCCTTCAAGAGCCTCCGGACTGTCTCAATGTTGTTGACGGACCATGCTTAAGCTTGGGCTTCTTCCGTGGCTCTGATTTTCTATTTGTTCTCGTCCTTCAGAAAATTATTGATGCGTTGCAAATACACATGTTCTCGAGAGAATGTTTTCTTCGTAATGTGCATGCAATCTTTTTAAAATTTCTGATGGTTTCATCCGTTCCTGGCCAGACACTTGATAATAATCCGTTGCCCCACGAAAACGTACACTTCTTTCTCGCTCATTGTCTCACTCTATACTAAAGAGCCCAGAGGACCTTGGGATGCTTCCCACTCCCTAACCGGCTAGACTACCTGAAAATTAACCCCTTCGAAGTAGTCGACTTCTATGGATTTTTTTAAGAATCCAGTCTCGTTTACATTTGGGATCAGGTTGTAAACAAAAGTAAATTGTCTCCCATTCCTGATTATGGGGCACTCTTGAAAATGTGTAATCGAGAAGTGCTAGTGCGCTAGATGTTTGAGTGCCGTGTATCTCGACGTAATTATATGTGAGCAGCTTCGTTGCTTTCATGCTGGTTTTCTCGCGATGAGTGCGAGAGATAAGCGTAATCGCAACGGCGGTGATAATGTGAAGCAATACCAGCAGGATTATTGGCCGATCGGATTGGGCCAGTGGCTCGCTGAGAATATCGTGGAGCTGTGTGTGTTCCTTAAAGGTTTCGGACTTGTAAGTACTCATACTCATATGCCCTAAGTCTTAGTGGCGCATAGCGCGTCAACTATTTCATGTGGCTGAGCTGACGTTTCGTTGGCGTAAATCAGTTTCGGACAATGCACGTTACCAGCATGCACCTACACCTCCGGATTGTAGATGCAAGTGTCGGATGTCACCGGCTGAGCTTAACGTTGATTTGGCGAAGGGCTATATGGTGATTCGCTGCAAATTCGTAAATCGGGCGAGTATTGGTTGTCAAGGACCAGTCGCCCTAGATTTGGTGTCCTCGTTTAAGAGTTGCGTCTCGTTGACAGTTGATTCGGACAAGGGGTTGCCTCGTTGGTCAACGTACAGTGTTTGTCTGATCATCACGGGGCCATTGGGGTTAAGTGGCCCCAAATCTGGGTCGAGAGCGCTGTATAAGCTTTTTAAGCTGCATGGATATACCGATAATATGTAGGTAGGACTTGGGGAACCAGACTCCCTACCGTCCTCTGGGTCTATAAGTCCATCGTCAGAACTATGTTAGAATACGGCGCAGTAGTTTGGTGGAAGAAAGCCTTAACCGCAGGTGGGGAAAGCCATTCTGGCCAAAATTCAGAGGCTTGTCTGTCTTATGGAAACGGGAGTTGTTGTTGTTGTGGTAGCGATGCTTCGAATACTGCAGTTCTTCTTGCATCGAGGGGGTTCGGCAGCTCTTGGCCGTTGAAAAACGGGTCGTTCCGGTACGAAGAACCAGCTGCCGCAGGAACGATGGGAACAGGAGTCATTCGCTGCATTCTGCTTTCACATGAAAAGGTGGAAGATCAAGCAGAACATTCAGGGCAAACCGCGGAGCAAGAGCGAATGGAAACAGGAGTCATTCGCTCTTGCTCCGCGGTTTGCCCTGAATGTTCTGCTTGATCTTCCACCTCTGCATATTCATGTGAAAGCAGAAGCAAAAATAACAATCGCTAGACTGAAAGCATGGGACGCATGTATCAAGTTAAACGCAAAACACGAAAGTTGGCTCAATGAGTGCATCAAAACTAACATGCCCACGGACTACCTAGTGAAAGAACCGTCGTACAAGTATCTATTCGAAGTAACAACCTGGAGTAGAGAGAGCTGCGATAAGGAATATTCCAAACTCCTAGAAGACACCATCAAAAGTTTCACGGATGGTTCAAAGACAGACGAGGGAACGGGGGCTGGTATTTTGTGTCCACCCCTTCGAGCTAAAATTTTTATGGATAGGTTCCGTACTGTCTCCAGGCAAAGATCATGCCATTGAGGTATGTGCGGAGCTTTGCCTGGAGGAATTATGAAAGAATCGCAATCTTTACAGATTGTCAGGCGTCCATTATGACTCCTAAGTAAGTGGCCAGTCACGTCAAGGTTAGTGCACAGATACCAGTCTGTCCTCCGGAGAGTGGCTGCTCTAAATGGGGTACACATTTATTAGGTTCCTGGACACGTTGGCATTGCTGAGAAGAAGGAGGGCGACGAGTTGGCCAGAACTGCCTCGGCCACTCCCTTGCATGGCCCGGAACCCTTCTGGGGGATCTCATGCACCGCTAAAAAACGTTTCACGAAGTGGTACCGTACTGAAGCCTGTCTCCCGGGTCGGAGGTAGGCCAAGTTGTTCATTTCGGACTACTCAAGTAGCAGATCTTCTCAACTTTACATCTAAACCAAAATAAGGTCAGTACCATATGAGGTCTTCTCACTGGACATTCATGTGGAGGAAAACAGTTGTAGATTCTGTGAGGGTGATGACCAAACATCAACTCATTTTCTCTGCGATTGGGAGGTGCATGTTAGCATGTTATCGGAGGGATAGTCTTGGGATTGCGTTCCCCGACCCTGATATAACCTCATTCACTCTTTTCTCTGAGTAACTTCATCAGTGCGATCAAGCTTGATCGGCAGGCTTAGTCCTGCTATTAGATTTCGGGCCGTAGCACAATAGACCTTTTAGTCTCAGTGCTTGTGAACCTCTTTGATTCACAACCCTTCGTTCTATCTATAGGCTGGTTGAGTGTCCCGGCAGTAGGTTGTTGGTTGTCCTTGTAATCTGTTGACATGAAGCGGAAGTGCTGAATGAATTATGCAAGCTGGTTGTCGTCATGTGGCGCGGCTAAACCGTAGCGCACTGGTGCCCAGGCATGGTTGGTCTCAACAAACATGGAGCTGAGGTTGTGGTGTGAGTGGCTTATTCGAGTTTCCAAGTCCGAATGCCACGTGAATAACTTCAGGGTGGTCGACAATTTTGCTGTACTTTTGAGTATGTGCGAGACTAGCAATAGTGTAAGCGAAAACTTTCACTGGTTACACGAGATTGCTGAGTTGCTACAGTTTCAATGATATGAACGAGTTCTGCATGTTGTTGAACCATTACGACATCAACCAACAACCATGTCTCGTGGAGATGTGAGACTTTGTCGATGCTATGCTGAATAGAATTTCAGGGCTGGCTAGCTCGTCCAGAGAGAAGCTACCGACGTGACGCAGCAGATCAGCAGCAATATCGCCATGCCGCTATTTTCTTTAAAATCAGGGAAGCCATCGTAAGATGGACCAATCGCGACACAATGTACTAATGCTTAGTTGTACGTCAGCCGATCTGCAAAATTATTATCGTTGTCAAAATATCAGATCAGCGTGGTAATTGTTGTTGTTGTGGTAGCGATGCTTCAAATACTGCAGTTCTTCTTGCATCGAGAGGGTTTGGCACCTCTTGGCCGTTGAAAAACGGGTCGTTCCGATACGAAGAGCCGGCTGCAGCAGAAACGATCGCCGTGGTAGACGGCTCTATTACTGGACACTGAGTCATCGGTGAAGATATCAGGAGGATTAGGCTTCATTTTAATAAACGCATTACCTATTATTCACGCATAAGCGCATTTTTATATTTTTTTTTTTGAGAATGAAAGTGGAGTGTACCATTGCTAAGCAGTCAACAAGACCACTTAGCAATGATCCCCACCCAAAAATATTCAGCCTAAGCCTATTCGCTTAGTGATTGAGCTGGTTTCGTCACCCGATAGACTATACTCTTCAGGAGCTACCTTGAGTCTATCGGGGAGGTAGCTCGACCAAGCCCAGTGTGTATTCCATTTTAATAACTTCTGCAGGAGCTGTGGATACGAGGATAACGGGAAAAACATTTTTCATATGCTCTGCGAATGCACTGAGAGAAATACTGGGGAAAGTCAACTCTTGGACACACGCCAATAGACCCTCAGAAGAATGAATCATTACAAAGATTTCCGTGAACTGAGTTCGAAGGGTGTAAATGTGGTGTAGTCATTACTTTGAAAGGAATGAATATTTATACACTAGAGGTCCCACATTGTAACCAAAGGGAAAAATGGTGGAAAGAACCATACTTCATCCTCGCCTACAGATGAGTCTTGCGCTGAAGTAGCTGACCTTGGAAAATATAGTGTAAAGAAAGCAGACGGCGACTAACATTAAAGATGAGGCCACCGTCTTTTGTCACATCTGAAGTACAGCAATGAATTTCAGAGAGACAACCAGGAATCCAATGAAATTTCTCGTGCACTTAATGTAGTAAGCTTTGTGTTGTTGGTAGGGTTTAAACGATGAAACGTGTCAGCGTTTTCCTAAGAAGCGATAAATAAGCCGAATAGTATAGGTCACAGTGAAGCTTACCCCATAGAACTCCTTTCGCTTCATATCTTTCTAAACCACTCAAGTGTGTTGGTGAATTCCTTGATGTTAGTTTATTGTCTAATTTTAATGGTAATTACATACGTAAATTCAAAGTTCGAGAGAAACTAATTTCACATTGAATATTTGTATAATTTTGTCACACCAATTAGTTATGTGTGGCTTAGCATAATATTAGGCGTATTTTTTAGCAGCTATGCAGAGCAGAGCAGATTAAGACCACACAATTACACTAACAATTTGATCTCAGCTGGTCTAGGCAAAAGGTTAGTGCAAGATTTTTATTTTCTTAAATAGTCTGCGTTTTGAAATGGTGTCGAAGTTTTCGGGCAGTTTACAGTTTGGAAAGCACACAAAAGTCATTTCCTCTCAATGGTAGTTTCGTGTAATTATATGGAATAGTAAACATACAAAATGATTTTGCTGCCTAAAGGAAATTTGTCCGATTGTATCTGTAAGTTTCCTCTTAAAATTTGAGTTGACGTTTGAATAATAACTAAACCAAGACACACTCCCAGCAAAGACATGTCCCGTTTTCGTGTTCGCTACTCCAATCTACTCTCGATCGTTTTTTTTGCCGCTTATCCTGCTCTACTCTGCTCTGTACAACAAAGAAAAAACGCAGCTATTGTTGATTCTCTTCCAGAGAGATCCTAGTACTCGTGGCACCAACTAATACACACAAATGCACAATGTCACGCGTAAACATTCAAAATTTCAATTTTTTTTATTTAGTTTAGTACTTTTTTCTTACAGTTTTTTACATTTTTTTTAAGTACGTATAACTTTTGGAATTTTTTTTAAATTTAATTAATTAAATCATCAGAATCTCATAAATCATCGCATCATTAATGTTAGGCTTTATAGGTATAGTCAAGTTCCAAACACACACCCAAAATGTACTCGTTAATAAGTAAAAAGTAAATGAAAAAAAACAACACTCTAATACCAAATTCAATTAAACATATTTATCCCTATTTTTTCTTTATTTCATCTTCTTTGTTTTTCTTTGGTCGTTTCTGTTATTCACACACGTTCTTGTGCGTTCGATAACGAAACGAATTTTGTGCGGAACACACAGAGGTGGTCGATAAAAGTTCGAGCGTTAACGAACATGGAATCTGTCACAGACGAGGTCTAACATGTCCACCTGTAACTCCAATTCCAGATTTAAGAAGCGGCATTGATACACCACCCGCTGGTTCGCCCTCGATTAGACCTCCCTTTCAAGGTCTCTATATAAGAAACAATACCACAAAACCTTAAAAATAAAAGTCTAGTTGAATTTTTCTTCTTGATTTGTTTCGTTAAGAAATTTTCAATATATAGATTAATATATTTAAAAAACTTTGTTGTTCTTAGCGTTTTAAGGCATTTTGTTGTTTGTTTGCAAAGCAAAAGGAAAAAATGAAAATTGGGGGTTTTCTATCAATTCATTTTTTTACTTCACACATTTTTCGTTATTTTGTTCTATTCAATTTTTTTTCATGGGAATTTCGCTTTTTTCATATGTGTGCGCCATTTTATTCAGAATGGAAAAGAAAAAAACTGGAATTTAATTTTCAATTCTGCTTTCGTCCGTTTTGTTAAGCTTTAGATTAGTTTAGATCAGTTTTTTTTTATTTTGTGTTTTGTTTTCATCTGGAACTCATAGTTTGCACATAAGAGTTTAGTTGATGCAAGCGCTAGGTTATATATCTTTGGTTGCGTTAGCCTATGTAGCTGATTGTTTCAGACATTCAAGCATGAGTGCAAGGTATTATTTAACATTCGAAACATTATGTACATTATACACTATTTTCTTTCCTAACTAATTTAATTTAAATTTGATCAGAAAATTTTAGTTGGTTCCTTAAGCGTATTTGCTTAACGTAAGTAAATATTTCTCGGTTTCAAATTACCGCTCGGGCCGCATCCGAACCTTAGCGGGACCGCATCCAGAACGCATTTTATTCCCATTTTAAGCGCAACGGCTACATTCTGTTTTCTATTTTCCATCTTACATTTTTTGTTTCCGATCTTCAATTTATTGTACGACTCGATCGAACCGCATCCGGAAAATAACGGAACTATTATTCATCCCATTTTTAGTTTGCCACCGTGGATTATTTCCATTTTCCGTTTCACATTTCTGTTTACCACCGGAATGGACCGGGTCCATTTGCGATCTTCTGTTTTCCATTTCGCATTACCAATTTACCACTAGGTTAGGTTAGATGGGCTGCCTTGAAGAGCAAGGCGCACATAGACCACCACTGGGTCCGTTGTGATAACCCCTATATTCAGCATACCTGATCCTATCTCATTCGTTAAACCAGCCAGAACTGGCAACGAAACGAGGAAGTCGATCGACACGTAACTTTTTTTAGAGAATAAAAGTGGAGTATGACATTGGCTAAGTTCATAACACACAACGGTTGGCATACTGTTGTCTCCACTGCGTTTTTGATGGACACAATATGCTGTGAAAAATATAATTTTCTCCATCACAAAAATTTCTCCGCTAGCTAGGACCAGGATATGATGACAATTCAGAAACGACACTCGCGCTGTCGTATTCATACTATTTTGTGTCAGTAGTCAGTTTTGAGCTGTAAATTTGACAATTGATGGATAACTAGATGCGAGTGCAGTTCAGAACACAACATGTTGCTGCAAAGCTGCTTCGATACTGTTGCCACAGCATGTTGCGATTCCGCTATGTGTTATAAACTTAGTCACTGGCTAAGTTCATATCACACAACGGTTGGCATACTGTTGCCAATTTGTTTTATGAACTCTCTCCACTGAGTTTTTGATGGACGCAACATGCTGTGAAAAATTTCATTTTCTCCATCATAAAAATTTCTCCGCTGGCTAGGACCAGCATATGATGACAATCCTGAAATGACACTCGCGCTGTCGTATTCATACGATTTTTTGTTAGCTATCAGTTTTGAACTGGAAATTTGACAATTGATGGATGACTAGATGCAAGTACAGTTCAGAACACAACAACCTGTTGCAGTGCTGCTTCGATACTGTTGCCACAGCATGTTGCGATTCCGCTGTGTGTTATGAACTTAGCCATTGGTAACTTAGTCTATCTGATTAAGCAAGTTGCTGGCAAGTTAGCAATGACATACTCCACTTTTATTTTCAAAAAAGTTTGAAATTGCGCGTATGGCGTGAGAAACGTAAAAGGGTAATTTTTTTTAGGTCCTCCAATCGACAAAAAGCTAGGACACAAAAATATCCCTCCTACGTTCCACAAAAGCAGGCAAGTCCACAGAAGGTGTTGGCAGTTTTCCCCTTCGTCAGTAATTATTGTGCGGGAGTCGAAGTCTTAATTTTTTAATTTACCATTAAGACCATTCCATTTTCGATTCTACATTTCCCACCTCTAAGTTTACCACCCGGGCCGCACCCGAATCGCACCAGGACTGCACCCGGAACGCAACGAGATTGTTCCATTCTCTTAAGAGCTCGCGCCCACAGCAAACTTTTGAGTTCGCAGAAAAACTAAATAGTTTAGTCAGAAAAATAGAACACACGGCGGTTGATGAGACCGCGCACACAGCAAACTGAACTATACTCCTCAAAACAAAATAAGGGCCACTAATAATTTTCCGATTGTTTTTTTGTGCTTCTCCATACTCTCATACGTCGATTGTCATTAAAAAAAAAACTTCACTTTACACTCATCCGTGAAAAGCACCTCACGCCATTCCTCCATGCCCCATTCACTTTATCGTTAACAAAACACTTGAAAACATAACGGCATTCATAAAAATTAGTTATCGAAGCAAAAATATTCGGGTGGCCCTTATTTTGTTTTGAGTAGTATATTTAGTAATCGATGTGTGCGCGGTCTCATAAAACACCGTGTGTTCTATTTTTCTGGCTAAACTATTTAGTTTTTCTGCGAACTAAAAAGTGTGCCGTGGGCACGAGCGCTAACTTCCATTTTAAATTTAGAATCCCAAACTGTACCGGTGTTTTTCGATTTTTCGTTCTTCATTTTGAATTTACCAGCCGGACTACACCGCGACCATTCCATTTTTGGTTGCAATATCCCATTTTCAATGCAACGGGAACTTCCCATGTTCGACATTTCATTATTTGTTTCTAATTTTCATTGTTTTACCCGGACTGTACCGTGATAATTTCATTTTCCGTTTCCCATTTGCAATTTGCCACCCAGACTGCATCGGGATGATTCTATTTTCGGTTTCCCATTTTCGATATCCCATTTCCAATGCAACGGGAACATTCCATTTTACGATTCTGATTTTAAATTTTGTAACGGATGGTTTGGTGGGCCTCCGAAGATGCCCGTGCGGACGGAGCCTAAGGTAGCATAATTGACCGTGAAGGTCGGGCCGTGCCATCTGGCGAAGAAAAAGGCTCCTCAACGAGCTAAGCAGCGGCCTATGCTTGCTGTAGCTCAGTTCGGGAGATGTGGACGGGGTTTTCGCCGCTCGTTGCCCCTGTCCTTTACGTATTAACAAAAATTCATAGGCCTGGGGAAGACAACATAAACAGGGGAGGTAAAAATGGGGAATAAAAAAAATAGTCGATAAGGATGGAATGGTTGGCGGACGGATCAGACGCCCACACGGTCGTACCTGGGTCCGGGTGTAATGGGACCCTCGGCCTCTGGTTTCGTACCACCAACAGATCACTACTCATCAGGTGCTGCTTCAATCTGCCGGTGGGAGCAGCACTACCAGACCATAATATGGTTCGTTACAGGTGGTTCATTACAATTTATCACCCGAATTGCACCGTCCACCTTCCATTCTATTCTTCATAGCTAGCACGGCTATCGATATGGAAGGGCTGGGATGTACTGCGTCACGTTCTACCTCGTTCGCGGTACAAAACAAGATCTCAGCTAGCTGGCTCAGTCGGTAGAGCATGATACTCATAATCTCGAGAGTCGTGCCCCACGTTAAGCGTCATTTGTAACGAATTACCGAGCTTAGCCCCGATGCACATTAACGTTCAAATGACGCCGGAAACCGCGTCACTTTCAGTTGGATAGGAAGAAATATATTGCGGGCAATGGAGCGATGCGCATGGGACCCCGATGCCATCGGCGTCACTTGGCCGTCGCGATAGCTATCTGGGATGCCACTGGTTTCTGCTCCTATCTACGGCATTTGACGCGTCCGGGGATCAGTTTTTATTTAGCCGGGTCACACACGGTCACAATGTGTAATTTGTGTGAAGTTTCTTAAGCCATTCGCTTGAAGGTCACTTTTACTCAATCGATGCTTTGAAATTTTCTCCGAATGATTCAAGATACGAGGGTGGTTCAAATATGATCGAGACAAACGCTGTAGATGGCGCGCCTGTATGTTTTGAAGGTCGCGGCTTGAGTATGTAATAGCTGGGTCCCTTACGAATAGTGTGGCATAGTTTTCGTCGCGAACGCAAGTTTCACGCGCGTACTTCGACGATGAGTGAACATCAAGTGCCGACCGCCGACCCAAATCACATTTATTTATTTATTCCATTTGATTTTCTATTTTTCGTTTTCCATTTTAAATTTTACCACCTGAACCACACCGGGACCATTCCATTTTCGATCGTGAATGTTCTGTTTCCCATTTTCGAGTATATATTTTCCATTCAATTGCCTTGATTAACGTGATGCCTAAAGCGTGACGAGATGCAGAATTAAGTCTGATACCGATCCAAAAGAAGCGGTAGCATGGCATTTCCCATTTTCAATCTACCACCCGGACATTTCATTTCAATTGACTATTCTTGCTCATCCACCTTCCATTCTATTGCATTGTTTGATGTGACGTCTAGAGTGTGACGCGATGCTTAATTTAGTCGGACACGCAGTCAAAAAACATATACATGACAAAAATTGAGTGTGAGCAATGAGGGGTCGTATGCTTGGACTACTCGCATTTGTTCACAGAAGTGCAGTTGCTGCTTTTCGCGGCTCTTTCAGCACTTCTATGCCGTCCATTGATTTAAAGATGAAGATTTGCTGATCGTTATGTGTATATTAATAAAGATGGCTTATAACATTGACTTTATTCTAACTTTTCACTTTGAAGCCAACTCATTTCTAAACTTATTGTAGTCTTGAGCGCAAAGCCCAATTCTGGCAGTAAGCAGCGTCAAAATAGAAAACGGTGAAAAATGGATGAAATATTTTCTTTTCTGCCTTTGCTGCAAGTGAGCCGCAATTGCGTGGGTTTAATTAATAACAATTATGTGTGATAATTGCCTTAACCCCTCCAGGGGCATGGGCGCGTCTACATCGCTAGCATCTCTATGCCTTGTTGACGTTTCTTAGAATATCTACTTTTCGGACGTGCAGTTGCTAGCATGCATCTACTGGGCTTTCTAAATTGAGCTTTCACCTTTTTCTTTACTGCTGCTGCTTACTGCCCCAATTGTGTTCCTCACATTAGTGACAGTGTTTGAAGATCCTATCCCAAATAAAATTATTTATCGTCTCCATCTTTTAAATATGACTGCAAATTGAAAAGCTGAATCACCTTAATAGAATTTAAATTTAGGCTGCCCAGAAATTGGCTCGCGTTCGGTTGTTATTTTGCGTCTTTGCTACTTTTCAGCAAAGACGCAACTCTGTCTTAAATGTTGTTGTGTTGAAAAAATTAGCCATGAAATGTGCGCTGGTGTGGAGTTGGCCACTGCTAATCCAAGCTTTTCGCTATGGATGAGCCCACTATCTTCATTTTATTCAACATAAACTTCATTTCACCCTTGCTTCCCCGGTTTCGTCCACACTATGGATAACTCTTCAGACGGGTGTAGTGGTCTCATCCATAGCGAGAAGCTGGAATTGGCAGTCTCCCACTCCGCTCAACTCGATACAAAATTAGTATCAGTAATTTTTCGTTTAAATAAGTGTTATTGCTATTCATATCATATCAGCACAAGTAGCGTTGCGTCTTCGCTGAAAAATAGCTAAGGCGCAACCCAACACGCGAAGCAGTTGGCGAGCAGCCTAACTACCTACTTCACATTAGAAAATATTCGTACAAAAACTTAAAGCTGTGCTATTTGCGCGAAAATATTAACCGCAAACACCTCTCTTCTGGTCCAATGTTTTCGCATAAACATCAAAGCTTGAGTTTTTGTCAAAAAAATTAGCCTAGTTGATCAAATGTTTATGAATCTAGCATACGGTTGAACATTTACTAAAATTTTCTGAACAAATTATCACAATTATTATGTGTGTTGCCTAGTGTTGGTTTTACATGTTCGTTTTTCGTAATAAAAAAAAACATCAATTCAAAATCCTCGCCTATTAATTGATTCTTGATTTCTTTATTTTCTGCACAATAGTCACACGTTCACCGTCGGCATCGGCAACACGTAGAAATACACCGCCCAAGGATTATCAAACCTTAGATCATCAAACGACAATTCCTGCGGCCGATGAAGGTATTTTAATAAGCGCTTTCTTCTTCTTTGTTTTTACCTTCACTTACAGTGTTCATATTCAAGTTGTGGTTTGTTTATTGTTTTGATATGTCCGTTCTCTTTGTTACGTCCTGGAAAAGAAATGTTCAAATTGTTTGGTGTAATGTTGTCTTGATTTCAGTTAAAATAAAAGACAAGACAAGAAATACATTACAAAATGATTAGTTCGTAATTCTGATTAATAATGGCTCATGCTAATCTTACAAAAAACATTATTGACTATTTTAAATCACGTAGGCTTTGTAGTGCACAAAAGCAGAGGCATAACAACATTATCGTCAATGCAGGAACCATTGGTTCCTGCACGCTTACGCCAGGCTAAAGAAAAAACCAACATGGACACGAAGGCGGATGAAAGAGGTTTGAATATAATGTTTAATTTTAATGCTTATAAAATACGGCATGGCTCTTAATTTTTTTATCAAACTTCAGCGGTGTGGGAGTGTGAATAGAGTAATGAAATTAGTCCTTAATATTTATATACAGGCTAGGGCAGCCTGCATATTATACAATTGCCGATACGGTTCGACTCTTAACCTCGCCTAGCAACTATCTACAGATGCTGACATGGAGTGGATATTCCATATCTCTTTCAATCAAAAATCAAAGATAGAAAATGATAAAATAATAGTTTTAATAATCGAGAATCCCACATTTCTCTCTTCACACTCCGCCCAAAAGCCAATTGCAATAACTTCATCATATTTTCATCGTAACATTCAAAAATCTTAATTTGTTTTTGATTTAATGAAATTTAAGTTGCTATTCTTTTCTTATGTTTCCCATTCATCCCTTACACACAATTAACGCAATAGGCGATAGTCTTCCCGCTGGTCGACCAAGTAATTGGGAAGATTCCAGACGACCAACCTATGCAGGTAACGATCGTCGTAAATTGAACAGTTTTTATGTTACGTTATACCGTTTCTTTTCTTATCAATTCGATTTAATTACACTTTTACCTTCAAAAATATTGGCTAGAGAGTCAAAGACATTGATTTGATTTAGAGAGGATTTTGAAACGGCAATAAATGATGTGTTTTTGTGTTGAACATTTCCAGGACGACGTTCAAGGCGTAATTCATTCAGCGAAGATTCACAATTGACTATTGAAAATTTCGGTGGATCGCAGGATCAATTGCATATGATTGGGCGAAATTATGAGCGGGATCGGGATCGCGAACGGAAATTGTCAAGCGCCAGTGCCGGTAAGTGTATGCATTTGGTTTCTTAAGGGGCCAAATATTTGATTTTTTTTTTGAGAGCAAGCACAAAAAAAAACACATTTATACGTAGTGGTTTCAAGCCCTTTGGTGAGGCTAAATGTAAAAACAATTTTTTGTTCGACGAATTCCTTAGAACCGATGCCGCCATTTCTGAATGCATGCAATCTTCCGTTGCGGCACTGCAGCAACGATAAAACGTAGGTCTACATCGGCGCTTAAACTGAGCTCACATTAAAATTTGTAGGAAAATATCGTTACGCTTATTAGTACGAAGTACGGTTTCTGGCATGTAACGAAACTAATACAAAGGTTAAGCAATAGATTAAAACAATCATCCATCTTTAACTTTTCCTAGTTGCCGTGAGAATTATGGCTCAGAGTGAACCAAATCGCGCAATTTCGGACCAGTTGCGTGATATCATGCGAAATCGTTCCCCAAATCGTTTTCCATACAATTTGACCAATCAAAATCATCTCGTTTGCAGTGATTTATATATAGGTAGAATCAAGACCAAAAAATGTGCCGAATAAACTGCTTAATGAGCTGCTAGAAAATTGACAAGATATGTCAGCCGTCGCCACAACAGTTAACTACCGGTATGCAGCTGTCCTTCAGGATACAACGTTAATATCAATCCTTTCCTCAATGGTCAACACCGTCTTTTGTTTGGTGACTTCAATGCTCACCATGAACTCTTGCATTCCAATCTTGACAACGACGCCAGAGGCATATCAATAGCAGAACAACGTAATGCTTCGGATTTCTGCCCACTGAATGCCTGCACCGATTTCAGTTCACCTGATATTACGATTGTCAGTGCAGCCCTCTTAAATGAAGCCCACTAGAAGCCGGTCCTAACTTTATCATCTGATCATCTCCCAATCGTTATCAGGCTTGACAAACCAACACACACTCTACCCGCTGAACACTGCACGTTTGTCAAACATAACAAGGCTGACTGGAACAGTTTGAGATCCTACACCAATGCCAAATTTTTTGCTTTGTCAACTCTAATGTACGCGAGGCCGAATTCAATCCAAGGCAAGTCCTGAATAAAACGGCTGCAAAATTTATTCCTGCAGGACGAATACCGAAAGTAAGGCCTAAATTGCCCACCTCAGCTGCCAGATGTGCAGGCAAAAGAGATCAAATCAGAAGCAATAACCCGGACGACCTATTGATGAACTGAACTGCGAAATATATAAGCAAGTAGCCGAACATAAGAGATCAAAATGGACCAATCATCTGAACTGCTGTAACTTGACAACAGGCGTCAACAAATTATGGTCTACAGTCCGTGCCGTTTCAAACTCAACAAAACAAAATTCAAGATTCAATTTGGTGATATTTCGTAAGCGTCCAGGCATATAAAAGGCGTTCTTTCGACGATACCGCCTACAAATCTACCATCCACCATTACACCATCAGCAAGAGGTGCATTCAGCAATTACGGGAATAAAAACAAATCCAGTATTTTGGCGCAGCCAGCAGCCATAGCACCTGGAGAGAAGAGGCTTCCTAGAGCCACCACGACGACACTTGCCCAATTTCGTTCAAGCTGGTCTTCACGCCTCAACTCATATATATCCCGTATTGATGAAAACGTCGAAAACATCTGTTCAGCCGGCAACGAAACACTTCACGACGTAAACTACATTTTCAAGTTCCCAGCTGCAGCCACATAGCTTATCCCTAGGTGGTTGTGGGAAAACCCCATTGAAGCAGCTAGATCCCTTGACCTTGACATCGAGGAGCTCGAAACGGAATTAAAAATGTAATACACAGACAGACACTGCAACTCATCGGTACAACAACAACAGTTACCCAGAGGAGCATTTTTCTTGTGATGGTTGTTGTTTCGCCTCCACTTATCGAAGTGGCGAAACAACAACCATCACAAGGAAAATTTATCGATGCCGGCAACAACAAAAAACTGGTTGTATATACATATTTTTATCAACCTTAATCATATAAGGAGCATTTTTGTTTTTTAATTGTGTAAAATTATAAAAAAAGAGATTTGATTGGATAGCCACCATCGAGGAAGCTAATTTGAAACAGATACAAACTTTGAGGTTAGTAAAGGTTGTTTTTATCAAATCATAATACAGTGCAGTGTGAACGGGATTTTCGAAATTAACCACCTGGCGAAATCACTTCATTTGCGCCGTTGTGAACCAGACATTAGATTAAACTCTTGCAAGAAGTGTATCTACATACGTCATATACACGATGCGCTCGGTGGCCGTGTTCGTTCGGTCAGCGCTCTACGATCTACTACTACTCAATTGCCCTAACCCCTTGGGCATAGCGCGTCAACTGTTCCATATGGCCCAATTGACGTTTCGTTGGCATAAACTGGTTTCGGAGAATGCCGTTGTCAGCATGCACCTCCTGCACATCCATGGCCACGAACGTTGTCGTGGACGGGATTCGAACCCGAAACGCCGGTAGTCAAACATGAGACTGATGCCTCAACACACTGCGCTACCGGTCGCCCCGCTCCGCCGATCGATCTAGAGAATGGAGGTTCGATCCTCGGCGCGAACAAAAACTACCTGTTGGTACTAACAAAACTCCTTCTGCGTTCCGAGCTTGTCAGTATAAAGACAGCGCGGATAGGAGGTGCGTGCTAGCAACTGCACGTCTTAAAAGTAGATATGCAAAGCATAGAAATGCAAGAGATGTTGACGCGCTCATGCCCCTGGAGGGGTCAAGGCAATCAACAGCATATAGAATTCGATTTCGCATGAACTGTTTCTCGCAAATTCTTGAAATCTACGCACCAGAGCGACCCATTCATCAGCAACGGCCAAGAGCTGCCAAACCCCGCTCCCATGGCAGCCGGTTCTACGCACCGAAGCGACCCGTTCATCAGCAACGGCCAAGGGCTGCCAAACCCCTTCAACGCCTTAAGGCGTTCCTACTACAATAACAACACTTACACTTCATTGCCCGAAGGTAGATGTATGTGTGTGTCACACACTTTGACACAACATGCTCTCGGGCAGATCTCAATGAACATATAAAATTTGTTTGATTGTATTTTCACTGAGGATACTCGTATATTAAAATTTAAGTTTTCTCTTAAAATTTATGTTGAGGTTTGAAGGTTAACTAACCCAAGGCACACCCAGAACATTAGAACATTCTCTTGTCGCTATTCTTTTTTACATGTGCAATAACAAAATGCATGCATAGGAAAACCGTCAACCGCTAGGTAAAAAAAAATCGCCTACGGAAAACATCACTTAGGCTTATTCCACTATGAATCGCAGGCCCCAATTTATTGTCTACGAAAATTATAAAAATATCACAATAATTTTGATATTTAAGTTACAGTGGAACCAGCTGTAGCTGTCCGATCATCAGTAGCTGATGCCAGGGGCACCTTACAGATTGGATACGATACTGATTCGGGTTCAGAGAAACAAGATCGTGAAACGGAAAAGCGGACAATGAGCCGACAGAGCAGGTAATACTCGATATTTCCATTAAGGAAGGAATTGGTTAGGAATTTGTATAAAATTTGATTGATTATTTTTTTTACCACTTTCAGTATGGATAATATTGCTCGACGTAACAGTGTACATTCCAAAGAAAAAGACTATATTGATGGCGATGCATCGCAAGTTCATATTAATACCAGTGCCTACACGCATGAAGAGGAAACACCAAAACGCAAAACATCGTTTACAACACTTCCAAATACAACAACATGGCAACAACAGTCCATAATTTTAAATCAGCATGATCATAATGGTAAGTAAAAAACACCAACTTAATTAATTATACTAGACGATACGACTTCGCCGGGTACTTTGGCTATCCACACCCCCACATAACTTAATTTTACGATAAGAAATTCGACTGCTGTCTCTAGCAATCTGCACAGTGCATGCACACGAATTCTGGTTTACTTCGTGTGTATTTTATTTTATGACTGCACCTACAGAACCGTATAAAAAAATACAAACTATTTTTCTTATGCTGCTTATCAGCTCAATTGCATGTAGTATCTATATATAAACCAACATTTTTCGGCGATAACATGTGTAGTTCTGCATTTTGAAATGCAGGTGACGCAGGAGTCGACACCAGGAAAGCACTCGCTAAAACAATGCTTCTACCCGCAATCCACCATTATATACATTAGCCGAATCCCACAGCGAATTCTATATGCTGAGATATAACCGCAAAGCGTCTTCCCACTTTTATCTTCCCACCACGGGATCAAGCTTGGAGTCTACGATCCTCTGCAGGTTCGTGTAGATCCCGTGGATTTTTATAATATACATTAACCGAATTTCACAGCGGGTAAATGAACCAAATCGCAAACCTTCTTCCCACCACTAGATCAAGCTTAGAGTCTACGAAAGCTCGCAATATTTTTCGCGGATTACACCTAAACTAATTCTCGGATTTTAATAAAATATAGTTTGTGCCCACCTCTAAAAGAATACTTTTCTAATGGTGTAAAAATGATTAAAATCGGTTCTGTAGTTTGGGAGGAGTTCCTGTCACAAAATGCACATACAAAAATTGTTAGCCTATTAATACTTAGATTATCAATCAATCAACTGCAATTACAAAAAGTTGGATATGCTCGTATAGTTTAAACAAATTTGTCAGAATATGGCTTTTCCGTTTTGTTCCACGTGTGCTCGGATGCGCATCCCAATTCCATTGCAATTTTGGCAACTTATAAAATTTGATGACCCTTTGTTCTTTTTCGTATACGAGTAACATGTTTTTGTGCTTTCTTTGCTAATGGGTTCCTTCATTATATGATGATAGTGGTGTGATTATTATTATCATTATATCTCGAGGTTTTCGTCTTTATCCTTTGAGATATTTACCCCTAGCTAAATGAAGTTGTCTACTCTTTCGATAGCTGGATCATTCTTCATGTTGTGGAATTTAGGACTTTTTTCCTTTTGTTGGTTTGAAGGGCAAGTACTGCTTCATCCCACATAGCTTTAAGAACATCAAACCAACTACCACCTCTTGGTTTAACAGAGATTGCAAAGAGACTATTAGGAGAAAAGAAGCGGCATACCGTGCACACAATCAACACCCCTGTGTCGAATTGAGAGAGGTCTACAACTCTATGCGGAACACCTGAAAATCTGTTGTTAATAAGGCTGAAATTCAGTTTGTTAGTAAAATCAGTCAAAAAGTTTTCGTTGAGCGAAAAGGTAGCATAGGCTTCTGGTCACTTCAGCTCTTCTTCCATTCCACCACTTGTACATGATGGAAAAATATATAGTGAATCACTAGAAAAGGCCAATTTGTTTGCTGAAATCTTCGGTGCCAACTCTTGGCTACTGCCCACTACGCAGAATCCACCAGCAATACCCTTATGCGATTCACACCAGAGGCCTTTGCATTTCCGCACTAGGGAAGTATTTAAAGTACTCTTAAAGCTTGATGTATCAAAATCGGCTGGACCTTATGGCATCTCTCCTTTAGTTCTCAGACATTGCGCTTCCTCATTAGCGAGACCTCTTCGAAAACTATTCTATCTATCCTACTCGACAGGGGTATTTCCATCAACATGGAAGCTAGCTCATGTCCAACTAATCTCCAAAAATGGTTAAGCATGCGATCCCTCTAACTATCGACCAATAGCATTGACTTCGATCCTGTCAAAAGTCTTTAAAACCCTTGTTAACAGCCAACTTATGAGCTACATATCTTGATTCACACCATCTAATCGGCGATCGACAATATGGTGCAATACGGAGACTTAATGACATATCTCACCGAAAGATAGAATCGATGTATCCATCAATTTGGTTAAGCTAAAATCATTGCCCTTGACATTTCGACAGAGTTTGGCTTCCGGCTCTTTTAGCTAGACTCCAGGCTTTTAGTCTGGACCCGAAATTAGTTGAATGGATTGAAAGTTTCCTGCACGGCCGTTCGCTTCGAGTCGTCCTTGATGGAGTTAAATCGAATTGCCATACCACCGACGCAGGGGTCCCTCAAGGTACCGTCCTATCGCCAATGCTTTTTCTTCTGTTCAGCAACGATCTTTTAAGTGTGACTTCAAACCCAATTCACAGTTTTGCAGATGACAGCATCCTTGATTCTATTTATACTATTAATTCTGCAGCTGACTCCTGCAAAAATGCTACATCTCTCAACCAAGATCGCATGTCTAACTTACTAAATAGAGATGTCTCAAAAATTATTGCATGGGGGATAGCGAATCGAGGGGAGTTTAATGCCTCCAAAACTCAATGTTGTCTTATTTCCAATAAACGACGTGCCCCATCTACCGCCCAACCCATTCTTGTCGATGGTGTCAGCATTAATGGCTCGCCCACACTGAACGTACTAGATATAAACATCTCTAATCAACAAACTGGTCTGACCACATCTTCAACATCACAAAAAATGCAATGAAGTATCTGGGTTCCATGAATCGCTGTAAAAGACACTTTACGCCATCTTATTTGGCGGAAATTTATAAGGTCCACATAAGACCGAGACTCCAATGTAATGCCCATATATGGGCAGGCGCAGGTCGCATTAAACAAAGTTCAACGGAATGCGTTCAAGCTTATGGGCGATGAATCCGCTTAAACACCGGCGAAGAATGTCGGTTGCTTATCACTTTTTTACCGCTACTACAACCGCCGTTGCTCTGACGAAATATCCAGTCTTATTCCTGAGCTTCCTCTTCCTTTGCGTAACACCCGGCTAGCCTACCGTGCTCATCCTTATTTTCTTGAGCTCAGTAGTAGTCGTACCGTTAAATTCTATGATTCATTTGTATCCAGAACAACACGAATGTGGAACAACCTACCATATTTCGTTTTCCCCCGCAGTTATGATCTGAAAAAAATTCAAACGAAACTCGTACACCGGTACCCCATTCAAACTTAACCGATCCCTGCCCCACTACCCTAATTTCCTTCTTGCCAAGGCTGTGCTCTCGCATCAAAGGGTATCCCATAAGCTTTCGCATAAACATAAAAAAAAAGTTCCTTTACTATTTAATCGGCGAATAGCAGCTTTTACTTTCGTACTAGACAAAGTTCAGTGGAAAGATATCAATCTTATTGTGTTGGCTGTTTATCACATTTTTATCGCTACTATAATTTCCGTTGACCTGAGTTTCCGCTATCTGTTTTCCCATGCTATTTTGACTTGCAAAAAGGAAATATAAGCGAAATGTGCATTGGAATTATATCCTAACTCAAACCATTTCTGCTCTCCTACCTTAATTTTCGTTTCTCCGAGGCTTTGCTTTCACTTCAAATTGTATCCTCTAACGGACGGTTTGGTGGGCATCCGAAGATGTCCGTTGCGACGAAGTTTAAGGTAGCATAATGGCCGTGAAGGTGGGGCCATGCCATCTTACGAAGAAAAGACCCCTCAACGAGCTAAGCAGTGGCCTATGCTTGCTGTAGCTCAGTTCGGGAGACACGGGCGCGGTTTTCCCGCTCGTTGCTCCTGTTCTTTACGTATAATAAAAATTCATTGGCCTTGGGAAGACAACACAAACGATACATGGGAGGCAAAATGGGGCATAATAGAAAATGGGGCGAGATGGATGGAATGGTTGACGGACGGCGGAGATGTGTGTAGTGTACCCCCCGTCCTCTGGTTTCGTACCACCGACAGATCGCTACTCATCAGGTGCTGCCTTCGATCTGTTGGTGGAAGCAGCACTACCAGAATATGGTTCATTACAGGTGCTTCATTACAAACACCCACAGAACTCCAAGCTTATCAGTATGAAGACGGCGCGGATAGGAGATGCATGCTAGCAACTGCACCATCCGAAAAATATATGCTATTAAAACGTCAACAAAGTGTAGTAATGCAAGAGATGTTGACATCCCCATCACCTTGGGTCAAGGCAGCTAAGAACAACAACCGGTGTTTAGAAGGCCGGAAAAAAGGTGTATGCAGAAATTTAGCTCATTTCGAGGTTCACTCATTTTCATGTCTTATTTGTTCGGATTATTAGTAAAATTGTTCAACGTTTTAGTTTCCAATTTAATGTATTGGCAGGAAAAACACAAACGACAAAACGACTATTTGTTGTATATTTATTTATTTTCTCATTCCAGATCTTTACGCAACCGATGACAATCGACCGTTAGTCGATGCTTCTAAACTCTCAACAATACGCATGAAATTGGAAGAGAAACGACGTCACATTGAGCAGGAAAAACGCAAAATGGAAATTGCCATGTCGCGACATCAAGAAAAGGTAGGCAAGGCAGCCTTTCTACAAGCTATTAACAAGGTGAGTGTAACTCTACTGAAAACATTTCACAACACATACAATTTTTAAAAACAAATTGCAATACTGTAAACCATTTTGTAATACTCGTACAATAGATTCATTAATGTCGTTGAGGAATGATCCGTGTATGCAACTTCCTAAATTAAAATAAAATACTCGTACGAGTATATGTGTATGTCATGTCATGTTTTGTGTACTACTGGGAAAGAAAGTTTATTTGCATCCTAAATAATCATAATAAAATTACATATTCAAATTTTAGTACATACGTCAGTCGGACAATCCCTGTTTGATAAAATTATTCCTGATTTCTAATAAAATACAATTACCTTCGTTTTGGCCTAACATATCGACTAAACGTTAGTCATAACTTTACTCCAAAATCAATCGAAAAAAACTGCAAAGTTTTGCTTTGCATCAATTGTCTGACAAAATAATAAATTCTCAATTGGAATCAGAGTCACCAATTAAAATCGGGCACATTAACTTCACTTCATTCATACAATAATTAAATCACACAATTTTCATTAAATTCACCCCGACTCTCGTTTATCATGTCAACAGTTAATATCCCCTACATTATACAATAAATAACAATTAATACAATCAAAACAATTTTCCAAGCAATTGGAACAAGTCAAAATGGAAGAAATTACGGTAAGGGATCGTTCTGTGTTCCCTCGTCACTTGACTTGAAATTTTTTAGTCGTTTTTCTTAGAACAATTTTTTTTTTGTACTGTACATACAAAAGACGATAAAAGGACAATGATTAAACTTAGCCAGCAGTTTGCATGCTGTTATGTGTTCGTTATATTTACTTAATAATAAAAATATTCAATCAGGACATACATAGAGAAATCTAAAAATTGCAATTGATTACATTTTTTCCTTACATTCCCATTTAAATTTTAAACACAAATACATGTTGTTGTTGGTGGTTGGCATAAAACACTTTACTTTATAGGGAAAGCATCAAAATCAATCAGATGTTGGTGAAAGTAAAACGCCTCAAACTAAGGATGATAAAGGTTCCGTTGCGGATGACGAGGGTCCGCCGCAACAACGACCTAGTAGTTTGCAGGTATAATACAGTGCATTATGTTAGAATATAATTTATTATACATGTTGTTTCGTAATTTACAAGTAGAAAGGCTTAAGAGAGACGTTTAGCGAGGAGTATTGTCGTCTTGATACATTTTTGTTTAGTGTCTTGGACGAGTCTCTTGAATTTTCAAAATTATTCTCATTTTTCTTGGCTATTTATTTCGAATACTAATCAACTGACTTATATTATCTGGCTTTAAGCTTTCGGCTTAGTTTCACTAACATACGCTTTCATTTTATATTAACTTCTCATCATAAGCGTTTAGATTTTTTGCGATCATGCAAAGCAAATGTGAATGTGTAAAGTGCTCTCTCGGATTGAATTAAGCATAATTATTAATCATTTCGTTCCATCTGTTCTGCAAATATTGTTTATTGATATTCATATAATACATAATATTAGCTGCGGTTTTTTTGCAGTCCAGATCAAGTGCAGAACAACAATCGCACGCATTATTCTAACACCGGTAGCGCAGTGTGTTGAGGCATCAGTCTCATGTTTGACTACCGGCGTTTCGGGTTCGAATCCCGTCCACGACGACGTTCGTGGCCATGGATGTGCAGGAGATGCATTCTCCATAACCAGTCGATGCCAACGAAACGTCAACTGGCCCACATGCAGCAGTTAACGCACTATGCCCCACAAGAGGTTAGGGCAATTGTGAGAGAGAGAGAGAGAGATTATTCTAACAACCAGCTCTATACAGAACAATTTTGTTAGTGTAATGCGTGCAATTGTTGTTCTGCTCTAATCTGAATTGTTGAAAAATACGCAGCTATTGTCAAAATATGAGGATGTAAGGATGTAAAGCGGTGGATATGTCGAAATAAAGGTTAATCGGAAAAGGTGGTAACTATGAGCATGTAACGATCGTCACCCATACGGTCTCCCTTCTCCACAAATTATGGCCCGATAACGGAACACTTAAATGCTAAGGAGTATTTTATGTTGTTGTCTTGTATTACCTGATGGCCATTATCTGTAGCTTTCAAATGCCGTGGAATACTTACATGCTACAGCAAAGTCTTCCCGCTGGGCCTAATTTGGTTTTTGCCCTTGTCCATGCATGGCACCCCGAACCATTGAGGACTGATGTATAAAGCCTCTCTCACTTAGCAAATATCCACAGTGTTCCCGGTGTTTTTTGTTTTTAATTAAGTCTACATTAAATTCAAAATATAGTAGTTTAAGTAGTGGCAACGTAGCGTGTCATCATAAAAGTGTTCTCCCATTCAGTGATTTCGTGTCGGCGCGGCGTATATTGTTTATCATCAACATCTATAATGCTTATATGTAAGCTTTTAAGATTTGAAGATCATACGCTGCTTATGCTTTTATATGTGGCGATAAATAATATCGGCCGGTAGTCCCGACACGATTTCGGCAAGTGATCGCATAAATTCCCTACCGCTCAGTACCCTGTTGTGACCGCCATGACCCTAGTCACCTCTGGGCGGGTTCTACTCAAGAGGGCGTTGATTCGCCTTGGCTTATAGCATAGCCATAATTTCGTAGACGTAGCGCATGTTGGCAAAGCGCCCCATCTACGATCAGCTCGTGACTTGAAGTGTCTGTTCTGTATAATTCCTTTTTGACGGCGCTGGAGGGAAATTCTAAGTGGCTGGTCAACCACCACAGTATGATGACGTACTTAAAGGCTCCAACGCCTTGATCGTAACCTGACTATCAGTGAAAATTGTAACGTTCCTTGCGGTTTCGGTGGTTTGTTTCAGCGTCCTACAAACCTCCCGTAGAGGCAGTACCTACGACTGGAATACACTAGCGCTTTTCGGAAGGCGAAGGAATTTTGAGATTCCGAGATCCATCGAGTAGATCCCAGCCCCAATCCTGCTATCCGTTTTGGAGCTGTCAGTGAAAATGATCCAGTCATATCACCCCATGGCTTCCTCCCTACTCCATTCCGCTGTGATTGGGAAGTCAGTAGCGAATAGCTTTTGGAAATCCACCTCCATGACGGTGAAGTCTTCTTCCTTGCCCTTTCATACCACTCTGCGGCATCGCATCGTTGTAGTAGGAACTGTAACGGACGGTTTGGTGGGCATCCAAAGATGCCCGTGGGGACGGACCCTAAGGTAGCATATGACCGTGAAGGTCGGGCCGTGTCATCTGGCGAAGAAAAAGGCCCCTCAACGAGCTAAGCAGCGGCCTATGCTTGCTGTAGCTCAGTTCGGGAGATGTGGGCGGGGTTTTCGCCGCTCGTTGCCCCTGTCCTTTACGTATTAACAAAAATTCATAGGCCTGGGGAAGACAACAAAAACAGGGGAGGTAAAAATGAGGAATAAAAAAAATAGCCGATAAGGATGGAATGGTTGGCGGACGGATCAGGCGCCCACGCGGTCGCACCTGCATCTGGGTGTAATGGGACCCTCGGCCTCTGGTTTCGTACCACCAACAGATCACTACTCATCAGGTGCTGCTTCAATCTGCCGGTGGGAGCAGCACTACCAGACCATAATATGGTTCATTACAGGTGGCTCATTACAGAACGCTTCCTGGCGTTGGAGGGTTTTTGGTAGCTCTTGGCCGTTGGTCAAAGCGACCCGTTCGTTTCGGTGCGTAGAATCGGCTGTCGTCCGACTAAGCAAAAGCTGTTGCTATTTCAAGCGAACCTCACAAAGCTTGGTTGCTGTCAATAAATTTTGTTTAAGTTTGAAGATTAACCGACGGCAAAAGTGTACAGTTGATCGACTGTATTGTCGATTTTTGCTGGAAAGCGTTCGCTTTTACCACCTGCTTCCTTTTCACAAAAGGCTGCAAATGGGATAATTATGTAGACTTTATATGATTCATGTAGCGTCGTGCGTACCGACTTTCTAATTGCCTTGACCCCTCCAGAGTGGGCGCGTCAACATCTCTAGCATTTTTAAGCCTTGTTGACGTTTCAATAGCATATCTACTTTTCGAAAGTGCAGTTGCTAGCATGTACCTCCTATCCGCGCCGTCTTTATACTGACAAGCTCGGAGCACTGTGAGAGTTCTATTTGTACTCACAGACATTTTTTGATCACGCCGAGATTTGATCTCCGAGCTCTAGATTAGTATCGTAGAGCGGTGACCGGACGATCACGGCCACCGAGCGCGACAAAAAAACGTTAAATTGCAGCGGTAATTTTAGTTTGCTTCGCGCAACATTTGTCAGCATTTGCGCTAACCTGAGATACTTAATCAGACGAAGCGGCACAGTTAAATCTCATTGAAGCTGTTAAACAGTTCATCGAATCGGCTAACCAAGTGTCGGTTTCAAAGCTTTTGAATTTTCTCGTATTTTCCAAAAACGGTTACGAATTCCTTTAAAACTGAATCTTACGGAAAGTAAGCATTCACCCATACCAATAAAACAGAAAAATTACGCCCTTTGATTTTTTTTTTTTTGAGATTTAGTAGCAACAGTGTGTTGAGGCGTCAGTCTGATGTCTGATACTACCGGTCAGTTCCGGGTTCGAGTCCCGTCCATGTCGTGGCCATGGATGTTTGTGTTGTCCTCCCGCTGTTGTGTGGGGCGTCACAATAAGGCACAAACTTTCCCGATTTGTCGCAGGTATGCGGCTAAATGGACAGGAGGTACGGATACATGCTAGCATGCATCGTCCGAAACTAGTTTATGCTAATGAAACATCAACTAAGCCACATGGAAATAGTTGACGCGCTATGCCTCACCATAGGGGTTAGGTCAATTAGTAAGGGTTTCGATCGACAAACCTGTTGCAGTCCGACAGAACTCTTTACACACGTCCTTCTAAGTGGTCGCTTTTCGCATAACCCTACCATTTATCATTCTATTATAACAAGCACAACCACTCCAACCAATATGAACCCATACAGAAATTATTACATATTTTCAATTTCCCCACAAATACAGGACGGTGAAGACAAGTGGGAGCCGCAGCCCCAGGTGCATGAGACCAAACGAACACCCGAAATGGAATCGACCGCCGACGTGGAGAAATATCAGGTAAATGCATATCGAACCGTTTCCTTTCTCCTTTTCCGTTTTTATTATGCAATTGTAGTGTGGCATAAATATATTAACAAACGATAAAAATTCTCTGCAAAATTTCTATACTCGTATATCGTACCTAAAAAAAATTTGATCGGCCGTGTGTATTATGTGTGTGACACTTCGATCTGTCTGGGCATATACTCGTCGTTACCCATATATACAGCAGAGTATTGCTCTGATGAACTCAAATCTTCAGGAGATACAGCAAGATATTCATAGATTGGCAACACAACAAAATCAAATACAAGCGCAACATTTACAGGCGCAGCAATTATTTCAAGCCCAACAAATTGCCAATATGCTTAATCAGGTTAGTATTTCTATGTGGTGATATGACAAACAAACACACACAAATAAAGTGTTATGGAAAAAAACAAACGTAGATAATGTGGATTATACATAAATATATTTGCTGGACAAAGAAAGAGGAAAATATCCTGGAGATGGCTACTTATATGTTTATTTGGGTCTCATATGGTTTACATGTATATGCCTAGTCTTTCCTTATTTTCTATGTATTCACTTGGTAATCGTTTACATATATCTACATATATGTGTGTATCGGCTGCATTTCACATTTCATTTCAGCTTTGTTCATAGCATCATGATCTTGTTTGTTTTAATTTTATTTGAATTTTTCTGTTAAATGACCTGATGTACAAAACGTTACTCTATACAGGATGTCCCACTTCAGATGGTAGATAGTACCGTTCATTTGTGGAAAATTGACACCAAAATGAACACTCTGTCTTTAACCGTTACAAAGTTCTAGAATTGTTTTGTAAATTGTGTCAAAAAGCTTAACTTGCCGAACAAAATCAAAATTTGTCACTCTTCCAATCATTTAATTCGAGATTTGACCTCACTTTCCGAAACTACATAAAATTTCATATAAAACGACTTTTCGCGGCTGCAAAATTCACCGTTACTTCAAAGATACAAATACAACTGTTCAAACTTTAAAGAAATTTCAGAATTGATTTTTCATCGAAAATTCAAATAATAATTTTACAACGGTACTTTGAACTGACAAATCTGGAAATTTTACGAAAGTTGCCCCAATGTGTTGACTTTTCAACGGTATTATTTCTTCGATTCATTTGGATGTGAACATTAAAGAAAGAAAAAAACATGGTCTGGAGATGAAACAGATTTACTTCAACCTTGTCTTAACAGTCCACAGTAGTCCACGCTATGAAGGGAAAATTGGGAAAAAATCGTATTGTTTTGAAATTCGACACAATTGATGCAAAGAGTCTTCTGAATATATATATATATATATATGCTCCAAAGTCCCCGTTGATAGAGAGTGTGTTATTCTTGAATATTTTTTTTTGAGTGTAGACATCGATATAATGACATGAAAAAAGTGAAATTTTTGCAAAATTAATGTCTCCTGAATATATGCTCCAAGGTCTCCGTTGATAGAGGGTCCAGAAGTATGGGAGAGAGGGGTTCAAAGGTCATTTTTACTAGTCTTCCTTGAATATTTCGAAAACTAAGAGTTTTACAAAAAAAAGGTTCTAACGGCGAAATAAAGCACATAAAATTTCCTACAGAATCCCTACCATACATTATACCATAAAATAGTATATGATTCCCTATGATTCTGAAAAGGGCTAGATTGTTGGAACTCAATCTCAGCGGACCGGATAGGAGACCCAAAGCGTAACTGTTTACCCGTGTGGTCAAACTACTGCTAAATATAAGTTTGATGGATGCACCTCAATTATGAAGTCAAATGGACTTTTCTAATTTACCTTAAAACGTTCAATTGGCTATTTAAACGCTCTGATATCATTGACAACGATATCGTTGCATGCAAGTCGACGGATAAGTAGTAGCGTGTAAACCGCGCTTCGATATCACAGCATGCAAGTCGACGGATAAGTAGTAGCGTGTAAACCGAGCTTCGATATCGTTGCATGCAAATCAATGGATAAGTCTGTAGTGATGACAGCCAAAGGACGAGGAGTACGAGTTGGCCGTGAAGGCCAAAAGGCACCCGAGGTGCAAGAAACCTCCTCTCCAATTCACTGCTGGTCATGTACGCTGCCAGACCAGCTTAATTATCGGCAGTTTTGGGGTGAGTCACGCATCTGTTGACTTCTGTCATCAGAGTACAAAACAATTATCGCACATCATGCCCGATTACACGAAAAAATGAAATATGAAAAATCATCAAACAAAATCGAGAAGACAAGGGTGCACGTTTATACGATTAGATTAGAGGGAGAGAGAAAGAAGATGTAGTCGATGATCTGTTTCATCTAGGGATGTCTTCGTACAAGTGTTCCAGTCAGCGCTGGTCCGCATGCACAATATTTTATTTTGTCGATCGTCCGTGGAAAATATTCAGCTTGCCACTAGCAAGGGGATGTATTCCATGGTCCGTTCCATCCAGGGATGTCCGGCTGCCGCAGGAATGGTTAACACCGCTGTAATTGTGGTTGCTTCGAGGATTCACTTCGCTGTCGATTCCATCGTCTGGGCCGAGAGCCGCGACCATTTCCAAAGAATGATATCCAGGTAATCCAAGGTGATAATGAACGCGGTAGTGGACGTACAACCGGCACCGCTGTGATCCGCGATCCTATTCAAGATTGCTCCCAACGCCAAAAAAAATATGTAAAGCGTACAAGTGGCCATTAAACACACTTAAACACTTGTTACTGTGGCCGTAGAAACTGTCGAACATGCTAAACTTGCAGCAACTTTACATCACATTAAAGAGAGTCGCCCGGCTAGGGGACGTCAAAGAGCCCAAATCCCCCCGACAGTCAACGAATTGTATTTGCGGACCCGATAACTTATGTTAGGTGAGGTTAAGGGGCTGCCATGATACAACACAGCACACTTAGATCACTTATGGGTCCATTGTGATACAACGAATAACATTTCACCTTCGCAAAAGAACCTAGGTTCCGAACCAGCCTGTGCTGGCAATGTAGCGATTGAGCTGTATCACGCACATATCGTTGAGGTTCTCCAAGTCACAGTAAAACCAAGACCCCGAAATTTCTTCCTCCTGATGGTCAATGCTGGACAGTGACATAGAAGGTGCAAAACACTCTCTTCCTCACCCACATTCTCACAACTTCTGCAGTAGTCATTATGAGGAAGACGGGGCCTCCATGCGAGCGCGCCGATGGGGTGCCCTGTGATAGTCCCCACCACCCTGCCAATGTGCTTCCTATTCAGTGACAGCAAAGAGGCAGAACGACTAGAATCACATTTCTGCCAAATCATTCTCGTCGTTTGACAAGTGCTTCTGTTGAGCCATCTAGTATTAGCTCTAACCATTGCAGCGGACTTAATTGCCGATTTGCATGATGCAATTGGCATTTTAATATCATTGCGGTCCCCATCGACAACACCAGTTGTCCACTCATGAGCAAGATCATCCGCCTTGCAGTTTGCCGCAAAGCCACTGTGACTCGGTATTCAACAGAGGGTTATGTTGAAGAAGTAACCCATCACTGTGAGGGCCGAACGACACTTCTGAATAGTTTTCGATGTAGTAAGAACAAAGTCAAGCGAGCGAATCGCAGCCTGACTGTCCGATAGTAATGTCTCTTGCAGTTACGACATGACTCCTCAACCAGATCATAGCTTCCGAGATCGCCGAAACCTCAGCCTGCAGGACACTGCAAAAGTCGGGAAGACGGTAGGATAAGTTGATTCCCAGTTCTTCCGAGTATATACTAGCCCCAACGCTGTCATCGGTCTTAGAGCCATCCGTATAGATGACCAAGGAGTTGGGGGTAAAGGGTACGTTGCCAGCCCATAGGCTCCTGGACGGAATCAGGCTGGTGTAATTCCTGCCAAAAACGTGTTTAGCAGAAGTGTAATCAGTTTCCAAAGGGAGATCCAGATTGCCCAGAATAGCTGAGTGGCCAGTACTCGACGCACGCCATTGGCCTGCTTCGCGGAGACACAGCGCCGTGTTCCAGTTCCAGTTGTTCGCCAAATATGCCAAGCGGGAGCAGTAAGCATGTTGCGATAAAGAAAGAAACTGAGACGGAATGGTGTTCCGAAGATGGACATCGATCTGCCGCTTCAATAATTTCAACAAAGTTGAAGAATGGCTGATAGGACCAAGGTCATTCGCCCTGCTTTCGGGATGAAAACAACTAGAACTTTTGTGCAGATGCGCGGAACATTGCCCAGTTTGAGACATGCGATTGCTCCACCCAATGATATACAATATCTAATGAATTCTGTAAGTCCGCAGGAATAATGCCGTCGGGTCCAGAGGATTTAAACGGTTCGAAACTACCTCTGCCGAGCTAGCCGCCGTGCTACCAGGAAAGTGCGTGTCAAGCAAAAGTTCAATGGATTCTTTGCTTGGCAATGTCCATGAGCCATGCTGCCTCTGTCCTCGCTACACCCTTCCACGCGTTCGTAGAAGCTTTTCCACGAGTTGTGTTTAGCGCCTCTCAATTCTTTCTTGAAAAGGCTAAGTTGCCTTTTACAGGATTTCCAGTCAGACCCCAGCCTAGAAGCTCTTGCCTTATTAAAGGCCATCCTGCATACAGCCCTAAGCTCGGATAACTTACCGTTCCACCACAGTGGTTTCTTCTTTCCTGTATGTGAGCTAACAGCACACGATGAGGATACCGCTGCCTTGATTACACCGGTCAGTGTATTAACCATGCTATCTAGTTCATGTTGGTTGGAGGGTTAATTCGGTAAAGGCGGCAGCAATTCCAGAAGAGTCTCGCGATGCTTCGGCCAGTTTATTCGTCTGCGATTCAAGGTGCGTGGATTGAACGCAGGTCGTTCAGCAACGATAAATTGTAAGTATCGATGATCCAAGAGTGAGTGTTCTTCGGATACTCTTCAATCACTAATCAAGTGGTGAATGTCCTCCGAAGCAAGAGTGATATCAAGGACTTCCTGCCTGTTCTTAGTGATAAAAGTGGGCTCCCTACCGACATTACAAAGCAGTAGGTTCGTTCCCATAAAGTACTCGAGAAAAGCGCTTCACCTCTCTCGTTTGTGTTGGTACTTCCCCAGACGTCATGATGGGCATTAGCGTCGCAGCGAAGGATCAGACTGGTGTTGGTTGCGCTAGCCACTGCGATGGCTTCCCTAAGGTTGTTTGAAGGGAAGATTCCAACTTGATAATAAGACAAGTAACCCGACAACTTAAGTGCGAGGTTTCGGTGGCGGAGCCACTATATTTTACGCGCGCGCGAATAACGTATGTGAGAACGATTTCCACCGAAACGAAAATCAAGAACCGACTGCCTCGCGCGGCATCTGTGCATCCTTTTTATACCCTCACTGCCAAATCGAATTGCTTTCAAAATAATGGGACTCGTACTTTTCCATTTATGTCCTGCGTCTCCATTTAAAGGCTGATGATAACCTTTTCGTGCGAAAATGTTCCACTTATCTCTCCCACGAAAAGGTGACAGTGAAAACTTCCACAAAGGACATATCCGCGGCGCTCTACACGACCCATTTTCATTCAAAAGAGAGCGATCGCCACAGTAATGACCGGTTTCCACATGAAATAAAATGGAAAGTAATTGTTTTCGCGTGGAAATTGCCCACAACGGTGTGGAGAATTTTGTCTGTGGGGGGATTTTCTTTGAACTTTGGAGCCTATGTTCAGAACACCCTCCACATCAATTGTGTCGAATTTCAAAACTATGTATAGGATTTTTCTTCCTATTTTTCATTCGTAGCGTGGACTATCTGTTAAGTCAAGGTTGAAGTAAATCTGTTTCACCTCCAGACCATGTTTTTTTTCCTTTAATGCATATTATTCGAAAATTTTCAAATTCAAATGTATCAAAGGAATGTACCGTCGAAAAGCCACACACATTGGGGCAACTTTTGTTAAATTTCCAGATTTGTCAATTCAAAGTATCGTTTTAAAGTAATCATTTGAATTTTTGATAAAAAAAATATCCTGAAAGTTTGAACAGTTGTATCTTAACAGTGAATTTCGCAACCGGAAAAAAAACTAATTTTATATGAAATTTTATGTACAATAGTTTCAAAAAGTGAAGTTAAATCTCGACAAATTTTGATTTTGCTCGGCAAGTTAAGATTTTTGACACAATTTACAAAAATTTGTATAACTCTGTTACGGTTAAAGGAAGAGTGTCCACTTTGGTGTCTATTTAAAAATTTACAAATAAACGTTACTTTGTATCTACTATTAAAATATTTACCATCTGAAGCGGGACACCCTGTACATCTATCTAATTTGCACCGACTGTTTGTATTAATATCTGACTATCTTCAAAAACTAGTCGGTACGATGACTTTACTGCAATTACTTTTCTTTGCAAGTCCTACTTGCTTCAATCTGGCACCTAATTTTCAGTCATCTTTCCGACCATGTTAATGACGAATCGTAGATTAGATATATGTATGTGTGTAAAACCTTTTTGCTACTGACTATATAGTAAGTAACATGAAACACTGATGAACACTGACAATTCAGACTGTCCAACAAATAGTTGTACTGTGGTGACTGGTTACACTGTATCCAACATTTTTGTTCACCGCATATATTTTGTTGAACTCGTTATATTTCATAAATGTGTGCATATATGTCATTGAAACAACCGCTGGTGTGTAATTTGCACTTTTTCACTCAGCTGCAGTGAATTTCAAATAAAACCACATCTGCGAACTATACTTTTTTCAGCAATACGGATCCCAACAGAATCTTCCAGCCCAATATCGTCCACAACAGAGTTTCGGTTCAACTCCACACTTACCTCAATCCTACGGTTCGCCAAATGCATACAATTCGCGTCCGCCTAGTCGAGACCCGTATCAGACACAATCCATGCAACCGCCTATTCAACCGCCCATGCAACCGCCTATGCAACAACCAATTCAATATATCAATGATCACGGTCAGTATATGAGCCAACAGCAACCGTCGTACGTGAATCAGCCTCAACCGCCGCAACAAATGTACCAACGCGATGGACCGCCACCGAGCCAATATATTGGTGAGAATGGTGGCTATGGTTACGGCAATCAATACTACGATCACAATCAATATCAATCGAATCAATTCGCCAGTCGTGCACCGGTCGACTATGATGACTATCGAGGACGCGACCATAACTCACCGCAACCGCAACAATTTTATTTGCATGAAAACTCCCCGCAACCGCCACAACGTAGAACATGGGCACAGTCAGCCGCTGCCCAAAATTCCGTCGAACAACAACAACCTCAGCAGCAGCAACAGCAGCAACCTATCCATTTGGATTTGAATGCATGGCAATCGCAGCAGAACGCGGCGACCCCGCAAAAGATCGATAGTCGAACGTGGAAGTCGCCAAGTCAGGGATCGTTTATGTTACATCAGAATGGCGGTGACGATTACGGCAGCAACAATCAGGAGAAATCCTATCAAAATCTATTCCCAATCCATTCAAGTCCACAGCATAATCGAACGCCTCTTGCCGGGCTGAGGAACGCGAGAGATAATCGTGTTCCGATCGCGGCACCACCTCCTGAGGAAATGGCACCGCAGAGTATATCGTTTATTGGGGACGATGACGATTCAGTCGATCAGATTGAAATGAGCATTGAACCTCTGCCGCCGCGACGTCATTCCGACATGAATTCGATTAGGCCCGTGGATAATGATCGGGGTTATGACAATATGGATATTAATTTAGGAAAATTAAATATATCTAGTGGAAGTAGAACGTATAGGATACCGTCTCCGTCGAGGCCACAATTGAATGCAAATAGTTTTCAGGTAAGATTTTTTATTTGATGTTCAATTGAATTTGTAGTTAGTTTGTGGAATGGTTTTACGGTAAATAGTAGACATAGACTAGACCTAGATTTAGTAATTGATGCGCTATTTGCGCATATTTTGGAATATCTGACGATTATCACACAGGATTGCTTTTGAAGTATTTTGCAATCTTTATTACTTCAGAATGTTGGACACGTTTTTTTTATCTACTTGAGAGACAAAACACAAAAACTCTTATACGGACGAAACTATTTCCCCTCCCTCCTTATCTTTACTCGAAATTGATATTATGATTCAGTGACATGATTTCAATTTCAGTTTAAAAAAATACAATGATTTGTTCCCAATAGTGTGACACCCTTTCGCACATGTACCTCGCAGTCCACTGGTCCTTGCTATAAGGAATGTATATAAAAAAAATAACACAGACGATATTCTATGCCTAAATACCTCTGCCTCATGTGTTCAGGCAACTTACTCATATGATGGAAAACAAGGACTACTTAATGTGTCATTATTGGACAAAGTACTTTCAAGCAACCTAATAAAAGCCAGCAAGTCTGTCCTTCACAGAGGTTTTCCTGATAACAGAAAAGCTCACCGTAACCTTGGTTTTCAAAGTCTTCCATGCTGGCCGGAAAGGGTTCTCAGCATCAGCACCATCCCGCCGAATTAAGAAAACGTAATATCTCCCCAATCGTCTTCGATGAGATCGCGGATATGCTAGCGAAGAATGCTTCGCGCAGTTCTTTCTTCTTTTCTTGAGGAAGTGGATCAGGGTTTCCTTTTCCGCCTCATACTTGCAACTCCGGCAGTATGCATTGTACGAAATACCCAATCTGGCCGCATGCTCTCCCACCACCAGGATCCTGGCCACATCCGATAGGGCTCTACTCAGGAGAGCGTCTGTCCTTCGTAAGTAGTATGATGGCCATACCGCTCTAGATTTGACGCACGTCGACAGCGTGCTCCATCTATCGCTAGCCCGTTTCAGGTAGTCTATGGATCTGCCCCTATACAGCATTAAGCGGTGCGTTGATTACTATCGCCTAGGACTCGTCTTACCAGCTCGTCCGCTTTATGCTTCCCCGCTATATGTCCTAGAACGCATAAAAGGGAGATGTCGTAGAGCTCAGTCAATCCTGCCAGCCCGCATGGAGCTGGCAGGATTATCTTACTAATTTAGATGAATTTGAAATTGACGATAGAGCCTTGATCGCGGTTTGGCTGTTGGTGAAAATGTCATGTCGTCGCCCTTATCAGTCCTAGTGGAACTTCACAATTCTATAAATGCAAAATTTGTTAAGAATGAACCCAAAAAATTGTGCTCACCGGTTTAGACCGCTGGTGTGACGCGCGTCTCATCAGACGCCTCCGCTTCGCTCATCGATGATTTCATATCGAAAAATCGTAAGTTGCGATTTCCATTGGATATGAATTCGCACCCTTGTTGTGTTTGCCACTCAATATAAGGTAAAACACAATCCGACTCGGCTTGTGCCCGGTCACGCCTTTCCCACTGGTACGATGCGCGAAACGGAGGCGTCTGATGAGACGCGCATCACAACAGCGGTCGAAACCGGTGAGCACGGTGAGTTTAAATCAGTAGTTTATTGACGAAGAAGGTGTTATGTTCGCCAAGGTAATGTTGTTGTTGTTGATCATCTCGCACATGTGTGGAATTCCATTGCCAGTAGCCAGAAAAGAACATAGAGGCGTTGTTGTTGTGGTAGCGATGCTTCGAATACTTCAGTTTTTCTTACATCGAAGGGGTTTGGCAGCTCTTGGCCGTCGAAAAACGGGTCATTTCGGTACGAAGAATCGGCTGTCGCAGGAACGTTGTACTCCTCTATCGATAGCTCAAGTGGAGCGCAGCAACTGTAGATATGCAGGCCATTGATCTTGCTATTTCCGGCTACACTCATTCCTTGTTGAAAGGCATGACGACCACAGGACCAGATGGCAGCATGATTATTTATATCCGTCATCATATTACCGCTTAGATTTTTATATTGGTCGGAGTTTATGGCGACCTCTATACCCTTCTGCCTGATTGTGACAAAAGGTTTTGCGCTGCTTCACAATTGATTTGAATCAATTTAATTTCCTTGTCGTCCTTAAAGCTCTTTGGAATACGGTACCGTGGTAAAAGTATCACCAGCTGTACGAGTATGCTTGTAGTTATTCCCCGATTCTTTGTATAATACGCACATGACCAGTGCTCTACGGAAGCGTCAACAACTCGTAATCTATATGCTTCATATAGGACACCTTTAATCTCGTGTAAAGCACATTCGAGAATGTCCGTGGGGACGGAGCCTAAGGGTTGCAATATTGATTGTAAAGGTCGGGTCGACGAGCTAGGCAGCAAAATGTGCTTGCTGTCTCAATTCAGAGATTGAGACCCTTTTAGGGATCTGTTACCTTCCAATAATTACTTGGCTTGATCGCTTGTCATTTCGTTCCCATCCATTGATTTCGCTAATCGCGTCGCTAATGAATTCTGCTCCGGGTTTGGACAAGTGGATAGTCTTATTTGGTGTGTTTAGGTAGGATTTTTCGGTCCTTGAAGTAAACAAATGGAGGCCAGAGTGGCCGGTCGAATTCTTTTTTTTTTTTGGTGGTGAAGCTATTTGATTTGATGGACGGTGTGGTTTGATGGCCGAGAGGTTCAGAAACTGATCAGAGGCGAGATCCTAAATTAATTCTATAAACTTATTAAGAGAAGGGATTAAATATAGGTAATCGCAATCTTTTGCTCGAGAAAGACCCTTATCTTCCAACTTGGTCACTGAAAACTCGGAACTATGATAACATAATTAAAAAGTCACCTCATTGACAGCAATTGACAATTCTCTCTGCCTATCAACCAATCCTCATTCTTCGTCGACCTCAATTTGATCGTTTCGTTGTTTTCTTCCAAATTCTTGTTTCCTTTTCAGTCATATCTGCAAGCAGTTGACATTTTTTATACCACTCATTCCTGTTCTCACACGTTGGAATAGTGATTATAAAAAATTAAAAAATTTTAAGTTGTAATTAATACCTAAGCAGATACGTTCTCCGGTGTCACTACCGAAGATATGACCGAATTTATGGTGATGAAGTCACAGAAATGGTGGAAAACACTCCTCCACATCTATCTACGAGGAGAAGTACAGATGCATTCTAGACACGTGCACTCCAAACGCCAAAAATCGCCATACCCGCCCCTTTTTCCCGGTAAAACAAAGTTAATGGTATCCAAGCAAACTTCCTCAAAAATTACCACTCCCAAGATTCAAAAATGCCAGTCGGCCAGTTGTCATTTCGCCCAATAGTTGATCATCTAATTCCACTTGTCGCGTAATGATTGGAAGGATCAAAAACAACGCGAAAAAAACTTTGAACTAAAAATGTTATACTGAACTGCGCCACCAACAAACTAACCCCAACAGTTTTAAGACTTACGTGCCTGGAAATCACATTCCTCAGGCATATTATCCCTGAGACCACACCCCATTTCATACTTCTCATATCATCGCCTAAGTCCAATACTAATTCGTTTGCACACCGCCGCGCCGCTGCACTGCGGTACAAGTTAAAATAATTTGAATAAAATTTCAAGCCTGTTTTTATTTTCTCATCATCATCATCGTGGCGCGACAGCCCGACGTCGGGCCTTGGCCGCCTGGCTCATTTTCTAGATCGTGACGGTTTTTGTGCAGAGGTATGTGATCAGCAACACGCTCAACCGAGTTATTTACCCCATAATGGGTACTCATTTAACAGCTGAGTGGGCTCATAGTCCGACACGTAAATCCCCGGAATCGAACCGGGGCCCAGTGCGTTGAAGGCGAACGTGCTAACCGTTGCGCCATCCGGACTACTATTTTCTCGCAACTTTTTAAACTTAGATACCTCCGGTTATTCATATATTTCACACAGCTCGTTATTATGTCTTCTTCGTAACTAATCTGGAAGGCCCCTGCTTTCGAAAGCACTTTTCAAATACCTTCTGGATAAGTATAGAGTGGAATGGGTTATACTAACTTTGTCCAGCTATTCACTGGCACCAAAAAAAACAATCAGCGTACAGGCCAATTCTACTGGCCGAATCAGATTACCGGCAGAAGCAAAGCAGCAGGATCGTTTATGTCTTGCGTAAATGTGCTTTTTTACACCTCACTCGCACCTGGCAAATTTTCTGAACAAAAGGTTTAATATTTTTATGAAAATTTCCTAGGTGCGAGGTAGGTGTGAAAAAGCACATTTACCCAAGACATTGAGGATGCTGCCGCTGCTTTGCTTCTGCCGGCAATCTGGTTCGGGCACACCACTGTCCTCTGGTTTCGACCACCAATGGATTTTACTCGTCAGGAGCTATGTTAATCCATGGGCAGGTAGCTTGACTAGACCAGTAGGTGGTAATCCGACTTAAATCGGAATATGCCACTGGGTTCAATGACCACACTATGCATAGCATGCATTGTACGACACAGGTGAGAATTTTTTCCCCAACGAAAAATTATTCTGTTTATTCACACATATGCGCAATACTACCTTTTTATTGCTCTATTCTTTAAATATTAGTATTGCGCATGTGCGTGAATAAACAGAATTTTGTTCACTCCTGGATAAGTGTTCAATCTCGCATCCTGTCATCCCAGCTAAGATTATTCTGTAGACTAGGCCGTAGCTGGCCGTTGGTAGTAAACGCATTGGTTTTTGCTTTGTTGATTTGGTGCACACCTTCCTTTACTGCATGATGGATAATGTGCGGCCACACTTCATCAAAACACTAACAATTTATTTCTCTCTCTCTTTCTTCAACAGAAACCCGAAGATCAAACTACCGAAAAAGGATTTTATATATCGTTTGACAATGAACAACCAAAAAGGCCGAAACCTCCGCTTCGAGCCAAACGCTCGCCGAAAAAGGAAAGAAGCTTTGACAGTTCCGACAAGCGCGAACAAATTAATCAACTCCAAAGAGAACTGGAAATGGAGGAGCGAGAAGGTGATTTATTTGAATTGCAAATAAAATTCCCGACAATTTTCATAATACTCGTCCTCATGTTTTTTGCAGAACAACGTCGTTCCATCATGGTATCAAATAACGAGAACAAATCGAATATTCAACATTCATTCGACGAACCACCCATCCCTGCTAAGAGATATTCAGAAAGTCATTCTATGAATCATAATATTAGTAATAATCATCAATTAGGAAACGATACAACAGATAGGCGACATTTAGAGGATGTGACAAATCACCAACAACACATGTCCCTTCAATCAATGCCCAGTGCAACAAGTAAAGCTCTGAATGACAGCAAAGAAAGTAAAGCGATAATTATAGGGCCGGAGCTATCGAATTTAGATCCTGTAAGTATATTTTGAATTGTACTTACAATCGTGCTATAATTAAATGGTCGCTGGTTTTTTTTTTCGCAGAATGCGGCTGATGAAATGGAACGTAAAAAGGAGAAAATCATGCTTCTTTCATTGCAACGGCGACAACAACAAGAGGAGGCGAAAGCTCGAAAAGAGATTGAGGCAATGCAACGGCGTGAACGGGAACGCGAAAAAGAAGATGAACGCGCCCGAAAGAAAGAAGAACAGGCAGCTAGACGGCAAGCCATTCTTGAAGCTCACAAACTTAAAAAGGCCATCGAAGAAGCCGAGCGAGAGGTAAACATGTCAGATCAAACGTAAAAATTTGACAGGGGTGTTAACGGTTTATTATTTTAAATTCTCGGTGCACAGGGTAAAGTACTCGACCAACGAGAACTTATGCAAAAGCACCACCTTACCACACAAGCGACTCCAAAACTACGGCAACAAAAAACGACTCGACCGCGACCGAAAACGATTCACGTCGAAACGGGATCGGTGGAGATTAGCGAAGCATCGAGTCTATCGAGTCGAGGTAAAAAGGGCTCCAGTTCGAATTTAACAGGTACGTTGAAGAGATATGATTTCCTGATTTGCAATATAATGGTTCGCATAGACTTTCAAGCTTGTCGTGAAACATTTCACGTGATGGTCTGTTTTTGAAATGATAATATGCCGAGTTTGAGATTGCAATTGGCATTTTGAAGCATTCCTTTTTCCCAAATGATAGGAGAATCTCTCTATAGTGTGTCCCGCCATCTAGAGGGTTTGTGTCTAATCAACAGGCAGTGGAGGCTATAATGGAGCTCTCGGACACGCCGAGGTGAACGAAACTTTTGTCAATTGCAAAAGCACTACTTACAAACAGGCTGATAGCGTCCGTCCGTCGTATCAGGCAAGCACATGGGCACATTATCAGATCTAACTATGATAGCTCTCAGTAAGCTACTGCCGTGATTCTACTGCTACTGATTCTCTTTACAAGGAGAACTAAAATTCTAGAATTTAACTTGCCAAGGATTGGTGACATCGAGTTGACTTTGTCAACCCACAGCAGAATACTTAGGGATGATCCTAGATAGTAGACTTAACTGGGGTCCTAACGCTGAAGAACGAATGAGGAAGGCCAACATTGCCTTCTACACCTTCAAAAGTTTGCTGCGTAAGAAGTTAAATCTGAAACCGACTATCACACAGCCGCCGTAAGACCCATTCTAATATACGGATTTGTGGGCTGGTGGACAGCACTCATCGCGGAAATCAACACACAGAAAATGGAGAGAGTACAGAGATTTTGTTGATTGGGGATTACCGGTGCGAGGACCGTATCCTCGCGATCTCTGAACACTTTGATAAACCTGTCCCGATCAACCTATAGCTACGGAATGAGGCAGCGAAATGTGCCCTTAGGCTGAGGGATGCAGGGCGCTTCAGACAAGTGCCATATGGCCATCGCAGTATTAGGTTACCACCTAATAATACAAACTATACGAAACCACAACCGATTTTCAGCGTAAACTTCAAGCGTGGACATGGGAAAACCAAGATGGAAGCTGGAGTTGGTGCGGCAGTCTATTCACCAGAACTTCCATGCAATCTATCCTTCAGGCTGCCATATGAGTGCAGCATATTCCAGGCGAAGGTGCTTGGAATGCAGCCGAAGCGGTTATTTCCTCTCTGAAAAAAGGTAGAATCGTCTTACATTCGGACAGTCAAACCGCACTAAAGGCCCTACAATCCGTTACCATCAAGTCGAAGACAGTGCATAACTGTCTTTCCAAATGTTTGGGACCGCTAGAAAAGTGGCTTCCGGTTAACAACGGAGTTCAAGGTAACGAAATCGCGGATGGATTAGCTAAACAAGGGGCTAGCTTCGAGCGACAGCTGAAAAGCTGCCGATGCCACACATGCAAGAAGAAACTGGACGATAGGATGTATGGGCTGGCCAACGCAAACTATATAGTATAGAATAATGAAAATATTCTGGAACTCCTATGACAGGAAGAAAAGGAAACCCCTCTTGGAACTATCCAGACGACAGTAGCACTACTAGTGCGCGTACTAACGTGGCACTGCTTGATAGGGGAACACGCATACGAATTAAAACTGATCACTGGTAGTGAATGCAGGAATTGTAAGCTACGAAATGCTGAGAAAACTCTAAGGCGCCTTCTGTGCGACTGTCCAGCGCTCGCTTAGAAAAAATTAAAATGCCTGGGGACCTACTTTTTCAAAGAACTAGAAGGAGTTGCTGATCTCAGCTTGAGAAGTTTTTGGAGTTTCGTTATGAGTCAGGATCCTTACTCAATTGCCCTAACCCCTTGTGGGGCATAGCGCGTCAACTGTTCCATGTGGCCCAGTTGACGTTTCGTTGGCATAAATTGGTTTCGGAGAATGCAGTTGCCAGCATGCACAAAAAAAGGGATCAGCAGGATCCTTACCCTTACTGGAACGTACGTGTTACCATACACTATCCAATTCGAACACAAACCTGGTACAAATGTCCTCTGCATAGCTCAGGACACACACACACACACACACTTCACATAAACGTGAAGAAACCCGGGCCGAATGTACCATGTTCGTTCCCACCAGGCCTCCACCACACACGTTCCTGAATTTTTCTCCGGAAAAACTGATCAGGCCTGACCTTGAGAAATTCCGGATCATGAATGGCCGGTTCAAGAGGCCGGACAGGCCATTGAGGCCGCCGGATGCACAATTGAAAATCGATCTTATGGCCAGAGATTCAAAGTATTTTTCTATCTATTGAATTGTCCGGCCGCCTCGAGGCCACCTGTCCGGCCGCGTGGCCAGAATGAATTTTTGCAGGAGTTTATTTGAATGTACCAATGTATCTGAAACCTGGTCATGGAAAGTAAAATGCCGTACAATTTAATTCAGTAGATAGATACTTTGAATCTCTGGCGATAAGATCGATTTTCAATTATGCATCCGGCCGCCTCGAGGCCATCTGAAGCGGCCATATACAATTCGGAATTCCTCATGGCCAGGCCTGATCAGTTTTTTCCGGCAGGAATTCCGGATGGTGTATTCAGGCAAACCGGAAGGCCAGGCCTCATCAGTTTTTCCGGACAGCAATTCGGGATATTGTATGGCCGGCTTAAGGGTTGTGATCCCCTAAGCGCGGAGCGAACGTATCGAGCGGAGCCCATAAAAGAGACTATTCCACACTATAATTATTCGTAGTAAATCTTCCAAGCTCATACAAGAAATTATTGTGAATCAACTGCCTCATGTCTGGGCTCCGCGCTTAATCCTCAGAATAACACAGCAACACCAGAACGAACGGAGTGGGCGTTCACTCCGTTCGTTCTGGTTGCAACGGCGGCAACCCAGGTTGGCATTTGTTTTTACACACAAACTCAAATCCTGTACAGCAGAAAATAGTCTAGACACAAACCCAGATGGGGATTAGTCCGATAGAAAGAATTCTCCTATTATTCGCGAGACATGAATATTTAATTAAGACTGCAACAACATCGATCCCTTCAGTTTTAGTTAATAAATGAATTCGAATCATCCATGGAAGCGCTTGCATTTTTATTCAGCTAGGCGCATATAGGCATTATAGATTTCTCTCCGCACGACAAGCACGACTTTGAATACCAGACTACAAAATATGTCATGTTTTACGTTATTTGTTTTGCTGGCTGATTTTTTATCCGCTGAATTTGTTCATTTTTTGATTTTATGTTTTTTTTACGTTTTGTTGTTTTTTATGTTGTAATGCCACAACAGGCTACGGTGGCCAGTTAAGCTCAAATTCCATGAGACGTGATTATTATCGTGGTTCACAAGACTCCCTAGCAGTTAAAGGTAATTTCCCATCTTTTTTCCTATAAATTAACTTAATATATTTAAAAAAAATGGCTTAAAGCTAAGCTGTAAGCATACAATTATAAATAATTAAAATCTCAACGAACCCTATCATCTGAACAAACGTTCGATAACCAATACCAAAGGTGAACTCGTCGGTGTACAATATCCACCAGAAACGGCATAACCTGTTTTGTATTTAAGAAGTTATTTTTAGTGTTAACACGAGTCCCCCGAAATGGACGTGTGTATGATATGAGTTTTGTTTTTAATTTCAGTTAAAATGTCAATTTATGTATTGATCAATATTTAATATTATTTTAGGTTGTTGTTTTTTTAATAGATATTTAATCGATGCATTTTGAGTGTGACTAACGTGTGATTATAATTTCGCACAACAATTATTGTCTAAATTCGTTTTTCTATATATTGTGTCTACTTCCTTAACAGAATCGCCTGATGAATATCCTAGCACAAGTTCTACTCCAATCGGTCGAAGGGGATCATATAAAAATTCAAGAGGTTGGTGATGGGACTTTTCAACTTTATTTTTTTTTTTTTCTGTAATTTTGCAGCTTTTCCCTGATATATATTATCTAAACAACATTAATATTCTTTAACCGAATGAATGGCTTTGTTTTCTTAACAAAACAATATTATTGAAATTATTTGTAACAAAGAATCGAAAAGTCTAGCACAGAAATGCTGCAAACGACATGAATGACATGGCAATCAAGAGTTGTTGTTTTTTCGGAAATTTATTGACAAAAAAAAAAGGACATACAGATTTTTATTTTATGCATGTTCACTTTTAAGTTTTAAATCTTTTGTAAATATTTAACTAACAGATTGATGGCAGATGGTTTAATAGAGGTGCAGTTGTATCCTCGTGCAATGCTCATTGTGTTGATATGCTCACTGTAAGTTATGCATGCAATGACTTCACATGGTCTTGCAAGGAGTTTTGAGGAAAGGAAAAGTGGGATATGGAAATACTATATCATATCTGTTCGATTACTTAGCTCTACGTTAAAGTGTAATTTTGTTTATGCAAGTGTGAATGTGCACAAATGTTCTGAAGCATTTCAGTTCGCATGCAACGTAAACTGCGTTACATGTTACCTGTTACTGTTCAAATGTCTGAGCTATATTTGTCAAGACTAACTTTTATATCTTACAAGTCTACTAACTACTATAGCGATAAGTGCACGTTCTACTAAATTTCGACTAACATAAATAATTACAAAGTATATTTAACTAAAAGTGTAAATGTGCGTCAATTTCTATCTTTCGCGGTGTCTGCAGTTATGCTAAATATTTTCCAGGAAGTTTATTAGGTAGATGCAAAACTTTACAAAAAAAGCATTTTATCTTTTACAACATAAAAATTTACATCCTAGCCAGTTTGAATTTACCTCATGGCCGTTGTTTCAAAACAGCACACGGTATATTCATATTTCGCGGGGCGACGCATCGTAGTTCGCATCTTGGCTAATAGAGGCTTTACCACTGTATAAAGCGAGGGTAGAAACACTTGAAACCGCGGAGCTTGCATAGCTAGTGGACCCTATGCAAGGGGAATGCGATATTATCTCATCTCTTGTCAGTTAAGCAGCGTATCTAAGCTGGTTGACGGAGTTGTTCTAAAGCCCCCAATCGCAACTAGCCTTTGCACTTTACCTAAGAAGTTACACTAGATTATATTATCTATGTGCAGGGCGAATGGCCCAAAGGGCCACTAAGCACTGCGATTCAAAGGTCTATTGTGCTACAAGAAGTTAGATTAGGATGCCACTTGTAAGTGCCGCCCACCACACACATATGCCTTGCAAATAAAATTGACCGTACAAGTAATTCTTGCCAATGGCCTTTCTGCATGATTAGAGTGCAATTGTGGCCTTATTTACTCGCTCAGGGATGTTGGGTTCCACATCAACTTCATAACAAAAACAAGGCCAACGAACTTAGCTCTATCAATCCTCCGACCCATCAGCTTATCATCAACATTGCTGAAGGTGTTCGAGCGTTTGATTGACACACACTTGCAGTGCACTATTCCATCGCACCTTCTTTCCACCTCTCAGCACGCCTATTGGAAGTGACGGTCAGTGGACACTGCTTTGAATTCTCTGGTAGGCTACATCGAAAGGTCCCTCGCCTACAAGGAGTATTATACTGGTTGGCTTTCTGGATATCGAGGGTACTTTCAACAATGTTAAACCTGAGGCTATTATTGATGTTAGTTAATTCACCTGATGCTTGTGTCTCGGGTGGTGTCCACTAGTCTCGGCACATCATTTGTGCGGAGGAACGTAAGCAGGGGTACTCCTTAAGGTGGTGTTCTCTTTCCCGTTCTCTGGAATCGGGTGGTCAATAGACTGCTTCTAAGCCTGGAAAGGTTGGAACGTTATCGCTTATGCGGACGATATTGCGATTTAAGTCTCAGGGAAATTTCCTGTGTCCTGAGCGATATAATCCAGAATGCCCTCTCTATCTTGGCGCACTGGGCTGGCGGGGTTGGTGTTAGAGTAAATCCGCAAAAAACCGAGCTTGTTCTCTTTACTAGGGGACACATTTTACCCTCTTTTGAACCACCATTGATGGGGACACAAGGTTTGTGCTGACTGATAAAGCCAAAGACTTCGTGCTTGTTTGCCAATTGTCTTCCAATTTTAGAAAGTTGACCCTGATGATGGGCACGTAGCCCGAAATACATATACATAGGCCCAACAAAAAAATCTTGGGACTTCCAATTTTCGTGGATCCAATTAGAGGAGAAACAACAAACATCATAAGAAAAATTTATCGATTCCGGCAACAACAAAAAACTGGTGGTACAAATCTTCACCAACCTTAATCATACAATATAATTCAAGTTCTGCTTGATATGCACTTTCACGATAGCACGGAGGCTACCTCGATAGAGGTTTCATCCACCTATCATACAGATGCATCTGATGTTGTGACTATTCTTTCGAAAGAGAAGATTCTTAGGCCATCGGCAGATTCGAGCCATTTAAATGCGGTGGACCAGACGATATTATTGCTGCGGAATTACAGAATTCGGAACATAGTTGACCGGCGACACATAGTGGTTCGCGTCTTTGATCAATCGTAGGTTTTTAATTGAGATAGTTTCACACTCCTCTTACGTGAACTCCGCAGTATGCCGCCCGAGAACGCTTGCTTCGCTGGATCTATACGCTACAGCGGTAAAAGCACTATTAGCCAAGATGCGAACCACAATACGTCGCCCGGTGAAATAGGAATGGGGCGACTGGTAGCGCAATGTGTTGAGGCATCAGTCTCATGTTTGACTACTGGCGTTTCGGGTTCGAATCCCGTCCACGACGACGTTCGTGGCCATGGATGTGCAGGAGGTGCATGCTGGCAACTGCATTCTCCGAAACCAATTTATGCCAACGAAACGTCAACTGGGCCACATGGAACAGTTGACGCGCTATGCCCCACAAGGGGTTAGGGCAATTGAGTAGGATTCATTAGAATCCTTTTATGGAGGTCATCCTATCTGCATGCTTGAAACTGGGCTATGTTACACGTATCTGGACGAAAGTTTTGGTCGTTTTACTCCGAAATCTGGGTGCCAATGCCCTCAAATTATTGAAGCGGGCAGATCGGTAACAGTGCACTATTACTATTGCATTCGCCTCATGACCCCACGTCATATGATATTCATCTTGCCTAGATATCTTTTCATTACTAAGAAGGTCCTATTGTCCTGATACATCCCAGCACCAAAACGTCACCGGGTGGTACTTAAAATCACCCAAGGAAGCTATATATCAAATTTGGTTGAAATCGGATCACTGTTAATTCCTGATGAAGCGAAAATCGAAAAGACAGGCGAGAATCCCTGATTTAAACACAACAGAATATACCGTTACTCCAGTCGATAACCAAAATTGTTGCCATCGAGCTGTGGTCAGGGTCACGCAAGGAACCTACAAACCAAATTCGGTTAAGACAATCGCACAGCATGCATCGGAGTATGTATATTGTGTCCGTCCATTATATTTTTATATGGAACGGGCCAAAAACGAAACCGTTACACTAACACTTACCGTCATCCTTCGAACAGAGATATGCTATTCTCAGCTATTTCACTATCGCACTCACCTACTCCCAAAAGCGGGACAATCGCTGAAATTTACTCTCTAATTGAAGAAAACATGCGATCTGGAGACCTTTTGATCCATCGCCCAGGAAAGTACACACAATCCAGAAACTAATCTTCATCATTGAACCTAAAGGTTGGCATTTCATTAGCATATATAGTGAAACAATTTGGATCAGAGGCGCCGACTGTTAAAAAATATGGGGGGGGGGGTATGATAAGGGTGGCGTTATGTTAAGAGCCATATAAGCTGCATGGCATCGATGGCTGCCTCCCGAGCAAATATCTGCGTATAGATGCCTCTGGCTGCTAGCCAGAATCACTATCATATCGTTATGCTCAATATAAATGTTAGCTTTTTTGTTAAGATATGATTCGTACCCATGTTGTGTTGGTCGACAAAAAAAAAAACACCGGTCAGGTCGTTCCCGGTCACACCTCTCGCACTAATTCGAGGTACGATGCGGAGGCGTCTGTTGATAAGTACCTCCCATTAGTGTTCGAAACCGGCGACAATTTTTTTCGATACCCTTCGGGTAATTTTTATCCCCTGCACTTAAGCCAAATTGACTGATGATGGGTCCACGAACTGAATGGCCCAATAGCCCTAGCTAAAAAAAAGTCGACGTCTTAAGACAGGAAAATATTCGTCCATTCATTAGTCATTCTAAGCGGCGTTCCCTGACTCAAGATTTCAGCGTAAAATCGTGAAGTTATCATTGTACGAGTATTTCGGCCTTAAAATCATAACAGTTAGCACAAAAGATCGATTATAATTTGATAGCATCTTGACGAATCCCAACCAAATCGAACGACGTGTTGTAATACCTAAGTGTCGCCACAGATTGTCGAACACGAATTTGAACATGGCACAAGTGTCCACCGAATGACTCAAGTCACACACACTTCACAAAAATCTGAAGAAAAGGGTTCACTTGCACCATGTTCGAGTTCGTGGTCGATAGTGTGTGGCTGGGGTAATACCTCATATGACCATTATGGTTCGGGCTAATTTCACACGGGTTTTCATGGCCCGGGGGATTGATGGCTCTTTAAGTTGAGAGTTTTCTTTCGTTTTGATCCTTATTAATGCAGAAGTTTTAATGGTACAATCCTCAATGTCTGAAGAAGCTTCCTTCCCTATAGAGGGGCGTTGCCCTTCAATATTTGGATTGAGGGGCAAAAAAATACCTCAAAGAACTAGCTGGCAGTCCCTGGGAAAAGACAAAGAGACCCTTTTGCAACATACAAATCGAGAGATCTGTGGTCAAATATACGGCTCCTATCTGGTCAGAAAACCTAAGTGACACTCATTGGTAAAATATGCAGACCTGTCAGAATACTGCTCTTCGGACTGTTACAGGCTATCTCCTGACATCGGCTGTTATTGAAACAAGCATCCCAACTCTAACCTTATTTTACAAAGCCGCACCATCACGGCATGTGAGAGGCAACATGAGGGACATCGAAAGGGAAGTCCATCCAAAGGTTCAAGTTCAAGTCGGTCATCTTAACACTGCATAAAGAGGAGGTGCTTTTTTCGATAGCGGATGTTAAATTAAATATTGTACTTATGGCACAACCACCTGCCACATCTTCAGACGAAAGTCGACTACCTAGAGCAACTGGAACTACGTTGGCTCAACTTCGTTCGGGATGGTGTCCAAGGCTGAACTCCTACCTGTCTCGCATCGACAACAACATGCAGAACTCCTGTCCAGCTTGTGGAGCAGCGGCTCCCACGCACCTGACACCTATTGTATTATGGGAAATCCCATTGAGGTAGCAGCTTTTCTCTATCTGGACATAGAGGAAAACAACACGGACATCCAAACTTTATAACACACACACATATTGGAAATCAAAGCATTGCTACAACAACAAAACCTCCCAGTCGTTGTCTCCATACGTCTCAGTTATAAACTGCTGCTTCCAGTCCGGGCTAATTTCTTATGCCTTCTTGGAATGATGTCTCTCAAAAAAAAAATTTTTTTTCGAAATTCCATGTACCAATACATTTCTCCACGGAGAAATTTGTGAGAGTTCGGTGACTATCCATTCGATGCATGTGCCCAGACCATTATAGCCTTAGGCTGTATTTACATAGCGAGCCGAGCGATGCCGAGCCGGGCGATGTGATGCAATTTGATGGGTGTTCACATTGCACACCGTGCGATGCCGAGCCGAGAGATGGCTTGCGATGCGATGAAGGTCAGGGATGCTCACACTGCATGCAATCGTGGATAGTAGAGGCCAATTTAGTTCAAGGAAGACAATCTGCTCGACATAATGTCGTTTTTGCTTGGCCCAATAAATTTAATTCTGTTTGAAAAGAGTGCACTAAAAATGGGAAGGCGTCGCTATTGGGTGCATCCCATTAATGAAGAAAGGACCAGTGTTGGTGAATTTCACCATCTCTTCCGGGACCTCAGATAACATGAAGAAAGATTTTGGAGTTACTTTCATATGAGCACAACCACGTTCGATTACGTAGTATCGTCAATTTCAAGCAACCTGTCGCACCAGATCTCGGTTGTGGTAATGCTTATTTTCTTGATTCCACAACACGGCAAGATCACGGACGCTATGAATTAGCAATTCGATATCCATTTGAAGAATATACTGTACTCCTACTCGCACCAAATTACTGTACAACATACAACTCGTACTCTAGCACAAGAAATGTTCACCAACTGAAAGTTTACGAATTGCGTTGTAGTGCGAGATAACACAGCAAAATACCATGTACATATCTGTTGTCTCGTGTACTTTATTACGGTGGTAATAACCACAACATCGCAAAGCCCATTAAATTCCATCGTATCAAATCAGCAGCTGATGCTCGCACGAAAATGCAAAGTTGTTTGTAATGGCATCGGGCCCATCGCCGTTGTATTTTGTAAAAACTCTACACGTTGTTATACCATCGAAAAGTTACATCAAAGTTTCCTCTGCAAACAAAAATCTATCTATCTAATCTATCTTTTACGTCCAAAGACTCAACTACAGTATTATAGCTAATATTAGTTGTATTCGGTTCATCGGACAGAGATCCATTCCCATACAAAATGACTGACCGGTCTTTGATCCAGCTCTGATATTGGATCACAGTCGATCAGCGGTATATAGGCGAATTGGACCCTATCTACATATCTGTCAGGTCGCTGTTTGAATTCGCTCGTTAGTGTTCAATTCCCTCTGGATCTTTGTTCGTTTGAATCGAACACGGCTATTAGGTGCTATTTTTCGCGATTTTATCCGGCGTGGATGTGCGAAAGAACTCTCTTAACCATAACGTTTTATTGGCGGTGGCAACACATCGGTACCGCTGAAGTTAACTCAAATTCGTATTGTATTGATAGCTAGTACTCGTAACCAATTTAAAAACTAGTTCGTGTAGAAAGCTAATTGTATTTCACAACTGTACTTAAAGTTATTGCCAGTCACTTCATAAATACGAGTAATATTAATTTTCAAATTTATCATAAACCGCGCACTTCTTTTCTTTTTGAATAAATGATACAATAGATAAAAATAGCAATTAAAGTAATTTTAACCTTATTTACTTATTGTGCACTTTTTTTATCTGTTCATGTTTTCATAAACCGTTATTTTATGAAATATTTCTCAATAAAAATATATAAGTCGTTTAAGTTTTAACTTTCTCACTTATCAACCATTTTTGTTGATTGTCACTTTTTTTAATAATCCATATTCAATAAAAAAAATTAAATTAAAATGTATATATGTATCGATGGCCCTTTTACAGAACCGACCGTCGAACGTGGCCGAACATTATCTCGTATATCGATAGCAAAGGGCAGTACGTTGAATTTTAGAGGGCGAAAATCAAATTCGCTGATGAATTTGTGCGGTAAGGCCCCAAAGAAATGTTCAAATGCAAAACACACACAAACGAAAGAGAATCTTTTGATTTTTCAATTTCTTTTTGGTCTTTGCTGTTTTCATTTTGATTCTGTATACATATTTCTATTCATTGCCGTAATACTGTACTATTACTATGTATCTTTATGTTTTCTATTTTTTACGTTTTATGGTTGGTTTCATTGTTTTTCCTTAGGATTTCATAATTATATTGTTGGGGCTTCTATAATGATAAGACGATTTGTCATTGATGCGTTCTTTGTTGATAATTTATGTATTCCATGTTCAGTAAACGAAATATTCTTCAATATATGGTGGTGGTTTTTTACAATATTCTTTTCTTCGATTTCTATTGTATACCTTTTGATATATTATATATCTAGATATTGTTGCGATTGTCTTGAATATACTTGTGATATACATTTTTTACAAAGTTGTTTGGTTAGAGTTTTGGGCTTGAGTTGTGGGCAGCGTCAATATCGATCTCGATCCTAATTTCGTTCTCAATTTGGTCAGAATCTCTATAAAAAAAATCGCAGATATTGACCACTCACAAAAGCAGGCTTTGTTTTCATTCAATGAACTGTAGACTATTGTATTTTGTTGTAAATAGATTCGTGTAAAATATAACGAAAGAGTCTTTCGATGAACATCTGGAGATATTTACAACAGGCCCTAGGAGAGTAGTAGTTTGGTTTTTAATACAAAATTCTTTCGAATCATGCATCACTACTTGAAACATTTTACATAACATTTTACATTTAATCTTTAGCAGTACGAGTATATTAACAAATTAAGAATAATTTTCGAATGTCATAACTTCGAATGTCACTAAAATATTCATTGCATACATTGGCCTGAGACCCACGGAATATGAATGGAGCATAATTTATGTTGAAATTCAATGCCCATACAATGAATTTTATTTAATCGAAATTTCGAGTCAATTATAAGAATATTAATGTTTCTGCATAACATCTCACTAAGCACTGTCAAAAATAGAATCTTGTTTAGAATGCTCACCGCTATAATTCATTCCCTCATTCACACTTAGTATTTAGAATTTTCATAGAAAATCACATGGAAAAAGACAATATCATAATGTTCACATAATATTTATAGCGATTGTTTTTAATTTTGTTATTTTTCATGATTTTTATATTTGTAGTATTTTAATAGCTACTTTGAATTTTAATTTAGGTTTAAGTGGAAATATCCAAATAATGGTAAAGTACAATATTAAAGAATGTAGCGCACAATAGGTGCTACGAAATGATTAAGAATGTAATATTTGAAAGCACAAATATTGAACAATATAAATATAACAAACAGGTACAAAACGGTCCACTTAATTAAAGGGTGTTTCTTCGACTACAGCTTAGATTGGAGGCCTCTGCAGTCACGGTTCATTTTTCCATTTGCTGCTTAGAATGCACCGACCGACAAATGTCATCAATCACCCGTTAAACTATTGTTCTTCAAGTTCATTATATGTATGTCTCGCTGCCCACATTTGAGTGATAAAATCCATACTTACTCCATAGTCCCATACAAATTAAAAAAAAATCCCTATGGCCTTATCTAGGGACGCGGTAGCGTCCCGTACGCTAAGAGAAGAAAAACGAAAAGCGACCGCGTTTTTGCGTTTTTGGGGAGTCTTAGGGGTTCAAATTTGCTAAGAACATTCTTATCATCATCATCATCAAAATCAACTCGATCCAATAAAAAGCACCCGATATATCATCATCATCGGCGCTCTAGCCCGCGTGGGGCCTTGGCCTCTTAGATACAGTTCCTCCAACTATCTCGACCAAGCGATCGCGTCCTCCAATTCGAAAATCGTAGAAGCTTCATACAATCTGTGTCAATTGAGTCCTCCCATCGTACACGAGGTGTTCGCGGTTTCCTTCGGGTTTACAATTTAGCACACGTTTTGGAATTCTGTCATCGTGCATTCGTTCGACATGGCCAGCCCATTCCAATTTTCCGGAACTTGACAAATTTCGAGGCGCATAGATCGTCAAACAGTTCGTACAACTCATGGCTGTATCGGATTCGCCATACGGATCCTTCCTTGACTGGTCCAAATACCTTCCGTACGATATTCTTTCTATTCTTTCATCGTACATAGAGGAACATGTCGTATTCATGTTTTATAGATGCGCAGCTTGTTGTCTCTGTGGACTAGTTTCGACTACATTATGAGCAGGACTGCGTAAAGCGTTTTATTAGCTGCTGTCATTTATCGCTGTGTGTCATGCGTTACCGTCCTAGGGCCCCCAAGTAAACAAATTCGTTCACTTGCTCAAAGTTGCACTCACCCATTTTAATGTTTTGCCTGTTAGGCGCCGTTCTTCGAGATTGGGTCATACATTTTGTTTTTGATTCGTTGACTTCCAAAGCTGCTGACTCCAGCTCTTGAAATACCTCCTTAGCACGCGGTAATGATCTAGCTATGATGTCGACATCGTCTGCGTATGCTACTAACTGCGCTGATTTTGTTAGTAGCGAGCTTCTCGTGTCTACCTCGTTCGCTTTTCTGACGACATACTCTAGAGCCAGGTTGAAGAGCATGGGTGCGAGCCCATCTCCTTGTTTCAGGCTTGATTCCGTTCGGTAGCTGTGTGTCAGCTCGTTTTGTATCCGTACCTGGCATTCGGTATTCCTCATAGTGGCTCTTATTAACAGGATCGACGGAACTTCAAACTCGTGTAGTATCTTATACAAGACGTTGCAATCAATACTATCGTAGGCTTGACGGAAGTCCACAAACAGTTGGAAGACGTCGATATCGTATTCTCAGCATTTCTTGAGTACTTGCTTTATTGAGAATATTTTATCCCTGGTAGACCGACCGGGTCTGAACCCGCCGATAATGTTGTTGCTTTCAGTCGTTGTTCGATAATTTTTGTCAATATTTTGTAGGACGCACAGAATAGGGATATTCGTCTGTAATTCTTGCATTTCAGACAGTCGACTTTTTTTGTGGATTAGACACAATATACTCTTCCGCCACTCGTCAGGTACTTTTTCAGTTATCCATATCTTAACTATTAATTTATGGATTCGACTAATCAGCGCGATCCCGCCTTATTTCAGAAGCTCTGCGGGAATTTGGCTAATTCCGGGCGCTTTATTTGGTTTTAATTTATCTAAGGTTATCTCCACTTCATCAAATGCTGGCATAGTGGATATCCTCCATCAGTATCGTCTGGAACTGAAGGGTCTTCTGACTGTGATGTTGTCGGGCTCAGCAAATTTCGGAAATATTAAACCCATCTTCTTTTGATCTCAGGCGCGTCACTAATAATGTTGCCATTTTGGTCCTTACAGAGGGTTGTTTGCGGTTAATATTCTTGTCTCATCTGGTTTACGGTACTAAATGCTGCTCGTAAGTCATTTCTCCCTAGGTTTCCTCAAGTTATGAGATTTTGTCGTTGCGACATTTACGCTGTTTTCATCGACACTGTTTCTTCGTATATCGTTTAAGTTCGCTATAATTATCTACTCTGGCTCGTATTGGTCTTTCTATAAATAATCGATAAGCGTCGTTTTTCTTCGTAGTCACATCCTGGCATTCCGCATCGAACCAGTCGTTTCTATGCCTCCGCTCTTGGTGTCCCAAAACACCCGAAATGACCATCCTTGCCTTTTACACACTTCTTCAATCGTTCAGGCCACTCATCAGTCGCTGCACGCACCACTTTTTGGGGAATAGAAGCGGCTGTTTTTATCAAAACGGCCTTAAGCGACTCGATATTTATATGAGGTTTGCTGCAGGCCCTCTCCTCTAAGTAGTTCCACATGCGGTAGTCCAGCAGATTGAGATCAGGACTTCCAGAAGGCGAATCCTCAGCGGCTATAAAGTCGAAACGACCAGTCTTGTCCATTAAACAGACTATCGTTCAATGATTTGACTACCTTTACCAAAATATCGCTCTGATAATTCGCTGCATTGGTTTTCACACCTTGTTCACAAAAATGCAGCTGGATGACACCGTCGTACGCAACGGCCTCTTTGGACCCTTAGAATTTTTTCGGTAGCTTCCCGAGAACTGTGAGCGTAAACTCTCTCATTTTTCCGGTTGAATTTTTCTTCTACCGTGAAAATTTTTTCATCAATGAAGAGGATTCGCCTGTGTCCCCGTTCGCGTAACGCTGAAGTAACGACTTCGCTCTTGTGGCTCGTATCTTCTTCAAAGCTGGTGTCAGCAGCTGTCCCGTGGTTCTTCTGTAAGTCCAAAGTTTCACGTCCTGTTTGATAATGCGGGACGTCGTCCTTTTTGAATTTTCTTCTCCCGGGCCATGATTTTCTGTTTTCCGAGAGGGTTTCGACGAATTCGCGCAACTACGGCTTTCACCGCTGTTGGCGTCCTCGAGGTACGCGGGCGGCCACTTCTAGCTCTGTCGTCGATTGAAAAGGTTTCGTCGAAACGTTTGATGCACCGGTAAGCAAACTTTTGAGAAATTCTCAAAGGCTTTAGCAGATTGAAAATCTCTACTGGCGATTTATTGCACTTGGGCAGGGCGATCACATCGATACGATTTTCATTCCCGCTCCACTTCATGTTAACTCCGCGACGAAACGACCCAAACTGGAAAATATTTTGCAATACAGGGTCCACTCTTATGTTTTGTAAACGAAACCGCTCGCGAGCGTCAGTCCTATAACACTTGCGTATTCACAGAACTCATGGCACGACTACGTATATTCATTGCCTCCTATTTTGTGGCGCGCGGTGGCGCAGTGTGATGAGGCATCAGTCCCATGTTCGACTACCCGCGTTTCGGGTTCGAATCCCGTCCACGACGACGTTCGTGGAGTGGCCATGGATGTGCAGGAGGTGTGCATGCTGGTAACTACAATACATTCTTTGAAACCAATTTATGCCAAGGAAACGTCAACTGGGCCACATGGAACAGTTGACGCGCTATGCCCCACAAGGTGTTAGGGCAATTGAGTATTTTGAAAGTCATTTTTCCTGACTCGCGTATCTAATAGAGATAACTGTATCAACTTGAAAACGTTCCAACATACTCTAAAATTTAAAATGTATTACCAAATATTTTTGGAGTTATCCTTTTTCGACTAATTAACAAAATTGTCAAGTAGACCTATCCTAATGATCGTTCTTTTTTTTGTGTTTTTTTTTTTAAACTGCCAATTTAATCCTAACGGGACTTTCGATTTGATATCACTTGTAATAAAATGAACAAGTAGGCTACTGTATATATTGTAATGAAGTTTCGAGAATATGCCGTTAGACGTTTCCGAGATATAGCCAAATTTCGAGTGGACCTATCCTACTGATCGGGAGTGTATGTAACATATATGTATAGGAATATATATTTATGGAAATTATCAGAGTCACCTCCTGAATCGATTTAGCCACGTCTGCCTCTGTGTTCGGCCGTCTGTTCGTTTGCACGATAACTTTCGATAGATTGAAGCTAGCGGCTTGAATTTTGGTCAAATGTTTGTAGTTAATTCTAGTTGGTTGGTATTGAAAATGAGCCTAATCCGATCAATGAAACGCCTATCTCCCCTATAATGTAAAATAGTTAAATATATCTGTAACTCTCGATCCAATAAATGTGAAAGGCTTTTACGTTAACTCGAGACGATCATTTTATACTCTCTTGTAAAAATGTAATAGATCAGTTGGAAACTAACGGCACTTTTCCTTCAAAGAGCCCCGTAGTACACCTACTGTTTTGCGTTTTTTTTATCTATAACTCTTAGACCAATTGACATATTGTAGATAACTGATTTTTGGCATGTAAAATTGAGATGAGAAGTTGCTTTAGTTTTAGTAAGATGGGTGTAATCAGACCAAGTGAACGCCTACTTCTCCTACAAGTGCAAAAAAATTAAATATATATTCCTTTAACTACGATAACTTTCGATAGAATAAAGCTTGCGAGTTGAAAATTTGGTCGGATGTTGGTAGTAAGATCTAGTGGGTAAGATTCGATCAAAGAAACCCCTACCTCCCCTACAATGGATACTTTAAATATGCGATAGAATGAAGCTAGCAACTTGAAATTTTGGCCAAATGGTCGCAAAACCTCAGCGATCCCTTAGCCAGAGTGTTCAGGAAGGGCGTATTTTGCAAAGTGGCTGTTTTTGCTGCGCAAAAACCTACAAACCCATTTGTTCAAACAAGTTAACCCTTTCCTTCTTAAAAATTTGTTAGTGAATGGGCCAGCGTCTGTAACTGGATGTTCTTGGTGTATGACTCAATTGGTTCAGAATTGTCTAGAAGGGCAGGAGTAGGTGATCAAAACTTTAATAAAATTCAAAACAATCTACGACTGCTGACAATACAACCCTCTTGGTGGATTAGCCAACCGACTATGTTTGGAGCCTCAATCGTGGACTTTGATTTCATCAGCACTGACATCGAGAACAAAGCCCGACATAGACACAGGTGAAAATAAATTTTCGTAAAAGGATGCAGTTGATAGGTATTGAAAATGGGCATAATTGGACCAAAGAACGCCTGCATTTCCGTGCATGTTATCTTAAATAAATGGTAACTTTCCATAGAATGGAGCTAGAGACTTAAAATTTTAGCCAAGTGTTTGAAGTGTGCCTACCTTCCCCACAAAAGTTCCTCCATCGAAGCTTCATCGGCTAACTTGGGTTCAAACTGACCATATAGCAAACACACTTTTAATGCAAATAGCTGTTGCCTATTTGAAGTTTTGCTGTCACCACTACGTCTGCACAAGTCTAGGGTATACTTATACGCTTCGGACTTAACTTTTTTCTCGCCTGATTTGTTCAAAGACTTCATTTTGTTCAGTATATGTGCTTTCAGATTTGTTGATTTTTTTAGAAGCCTTCCTTCAATGAAAGTGATTGTTAATTTATTTGGATATTTCCATGGGGTTATTTTTTTAGCATTCACCGAAAAGGCGCCCTCAACTGTTTCGGGACAATTAATTTTTTTTCTTGCTTCTTTTCCATATTAACAAAAAAAAATTCCTTTTTGAGATAACATTTCATTTTATCATCTCATCACTTAATTTTCCAAAAATTAAATTTTCGCAAACGTAAAGATCAATATTTCATTTTTTTAATTTTCCTATTCTGTCTTATCACACGTGTTGTTTGGAAAATAATTGCGAGTGACGCCTAACCGAAATTGTTGTTTTCTTTTTCCTTGGAATTCGTATTCGCCCAATGCCTAGACACAGATTCAGGGTTAGGACGTGCCACTCCTCCACGGCGTGCCCCATCGCCCGGTATGGGACCATCAGGTAGGCATTTACCATCACCGTCCGGTCCAGGATCACTACCGCCCGGTTTAATGTCGAAACGACGCGCTTTCGACGATGGATCAAGTGATATTTCATCAGCCAGTTCTATGATGGAATATACGGGTTTGTATTTTATGATACGAAAAGATCTACATCACATTTTTTTTATAAAAGAATTGGAAGATTCACAAGAAACGTTCAAATGTTCGTCGTCGCGGGGCAAAAAAAAAAGTGTAATAGATTTTAAGTTATAAGTTATGTGGTCTAATGAGATTGTCAATTTTTTTTTCAATTCATTAAAGGATTAAGTTTATTTTTAAATAATTGTTGAATTTGGATATTTGATTTATTTCATTTTTTTTTCTACATCGATTAGATTCATTATGAATTTTCGTTCAATGTTTAGGTTACTTTATTGTTAGGATGATCTGTCTTTGTACGATGAAGAGTACAAAGTTTAAATCTATTTAATTTTCTGACGAAACTTTTTAAAAATGTAATGTGGAATTAATTAATTTTTAATCTAAAAAAAATCGACATCTCATTAGACATTTCATCATTCATAGCATCCATCATCACCGATTGTGCTATGCTAGCAAACGATAAGAAAGAATCTTGCTAGAACCAAATAGTGTGTTTGAATGCATTTTTTGTTTTACCTTCTTCTGTTCAGTTTTGTTTTACTTGAAAGTTTTGTAATGTGATGCTCAACGCTGCTCTCTTTTAGAATAGAAGCGTGTATTTTGAATCTTTCTTGATATTTTTATTGTCTGCATGCGTGAAAGAAGCGCCCATTAATGCTGCGACTAAGCTTTTATTTTCCCTTATTTCGTTGTACAGTTTTTCTTTTTATTTACTCCTCTTTTCAAGAGGGCTTACTTTCAATATTCCACAAAACTGTCATCTGAAATGCCAATTATATTTATTAAAATGACATCTCAAACACTTTTACAGGACCCAAGCTTTATAAGCAGCCAGCCGCCAAATCGAATCGTGGCATTATTTTAAATGCAGTTGAATATTGTGTGTATCCTGGCGCCGTGCATCGGGAGGCAAAACAAAAAGTACTCGAAAAAATTGCACGTTCCGAGGCGAAACATTTCCTGATATTATTCCGTGATGCTGGCTGTCAATTTCGGGCATTGTATAGTTATTGGCCGGAAAATGAGACAATTCTTAAATTGTACGGAACAGGACCTAGTCAAGTAGATGAAGTTATGTTCGATAAATTTTTCAAGTGAGTATTATTTGTATTTTGTTTCAATCATTTTTTGTTTGAAGAATAATATGAAAATTATGTTAGTGTTGACTTTTTCTTCTCAAAATGACACAGTGATATGGGGAATTTTGCTGTTCAAAATGCTTTAACGAATAGCATCATTCCTAAGAGGCTTTTTGATCTATTAGACATTTCAACATTTCAAAACGGGGAGGGGGCTCGTCTCCTCACTCTGCTATGATTACTCAAAAATTAGTAGAGCATTAATATAATGTGCTTAACGTCCCCTTAGATATTATACCCCTTATGTTTTCACCCGATCGGAAAAATGACGGTAATTATGCAGATTAACTGCTTCACCTTCGATTTTCTTGAAATTTTAGTATGTTCCAGTGAAATTGGAATTTTTGCGACACTTGGTTTCGTTCTACACACTAACTTAGTATGCGTCTTAGCTTGACACGGCACAGAGCATTTTTGCTACACGAGACACGGTCGTTTGAGGTTAAATCCCCTCAAAAAAAATGCATGTCCTGTTGAGGGGTTTGAACCTCGAACGACCGTGTTTCGAGTAGCAAAAAATGCTCAGTGCGTTGCCGGGCTATGCTACAGACGAACACTAAGTTGATGTGCAGATGCAGAATAAAACCAAGAGTCACGAAAATTTCAATTTCACTGAAAAATAATTCGCACTTGCACATTGCAAGGACATTGAATGCATTTGGTATGTTCTCCTGATAGTGCTTATCAAGAATATATATATATATATTTGGACGCGGAAACCATTTCACGTAGTTTTCGAGCTTCAAAAAATTAGAACGATTTATCGTCAGTATGTTGCAACCAGTGCGAGCGTTCATGTTTGTGCGATACTACTGAGGGTTGTGATCTCTTAAGCGCGGAGCGAGTGTAGCCCACACAAGAGACTGTTGATTCACAATAGTCTCTTGTTTGGGCTCCTGTGAAGATAAACATAATACTAAAAGAAGAAAGAAAAATCAGAGGTAATTTTCGTTATTATGCAGATTACATAATTACCAAAATGGCATTGATTTTCCCTCTATGAGGTCCAAAACAGAGTTCATGCTTGTAGCTCTATTTCATCGGGTTACTGCAAAGACAAGCTAACTACATTTTTGTCATTTTTTAGTTCAGTGAAGTTTCGTGCTTAAAAAGTACTCTACTATATACTGTCAAAGCCAGGTCTAATGCCCGTAAGAGGGTAATCCGTTGGGGTCAAAAAAAGCTAAGTTACTCTCGACTACTTCGAATCCCACCAAAGTAAGATAAGAGCACTTCTACTTTAATATGATATTCTTGTACATGCCAAAAATATTTATGGATCTGCAAAAACAAGCTATGTGCCACCTATCTTAATTCACTGTGTAAACACAGGCAGTTCCAAGGAGTTATACTATATTATAACCAGCCAATTATCTGCCACTTGACTTATTTTTGCAGTTTAGTTTTGGATAAAAATTTTGAAAATATTCAAAACTACGTAAAATTATAGGCACTTAAAGTATTTTGCTTGTACTATTCATATTGTACTTGGATGTACCGTGGCGTGCTTATGACCGCGGGTTAGGCGTGGATCTTGGCCTGGCTGGACTAATTAACCTGATGTTAACAACCAGGGTTATTTCTTCCAAATTGATAGCCCCAACGCGGAAATGTGTATAGGGGTACTCCACAAGGTGGCGAGCTTTCTCCCCTTCTTTCGAACATAGCGGCCAATAAGCTGCTTTGGACCCTAAAAAGGTGGATTGCAAGGTAATACCATACGCGGATAATATTTCTATTGCCATCTCAGGTCAATTTCCTAAAATCCTTAAGTCCGACATACATGGAGAATCAAATAATTTGCGACCACCATGGAAGCATGTCAAAATCAAGAGACGGTGCGAAAAAAAGATTCTACCATTTCCACTACTTTATTGATTTTGACGTGGTTCGATGGTGATCGCAAACCGTTTGGTTCGACATGTTTTTCGAGGGAAGTCTCGGTGTTAATCCAAACAAAGCCGAGCTCGTTCTATTCACAAGAAAACATCACCTGCCTCTCGTTGAACCTGCTATACTGGTGGGGATGAGGTTATCCTTAACGGAAAAGGCGAGATTTCTAGGTCTTGTACTAGATAGGAAACTAACTGGGGGCTGAATATTTATTTAACCATAGCACTCTCTTGTTGCAAGAAGGCCATTGACAAAAAATTGGGTCTGTTGACAAAAGTTCTCCATGGGCTTTTTGAACCGATCCTAGGCCTTATATTGCTTTATGGGAGGTTATTTGGTGATCCAAAATATTGGTACCCATGCGTAATCTAAATTGTGGGAAATAGATAACCCGGCGGTCATAATCCCTTTGTATAAACAGATGGCTACAATAGCGACGAAGAGGGGTGGGTGCTAGAGTCTTCTCCGATTGGTTTCTTCTTGCTATGTCTTTCCGCATACCAAACTATTGCAGTGTCTTCCAGGCGGAGGTGCATGCAATAGAAGAGGCAGTGTTGTGACTCGAGCGTAATATCATAATTGTGAGAGATGTGACAATTTATACAGACAATCAAGCCGACCTTGAATCCAACTTGGTATCGTCAAAAACCGTGGCAGTTTGGAGAGGAGAAGTTCTTCAATGTTGTATTATACTTAGTACCCAGCCAAAGTACAATAGCTTCATTAGTAATGGTAGATATAACGATTTCGCTAGAATGGGGACTTATGGCGGTCAGAACAGAAACAAAAACATCACTGCGTTATTGCTTTATCTAATCCAAACAATTCCAAACCTAAAAATCATAGAATAGAAGTTTTATGACTAATGGACGGTTTGGTGGGCATCCGAAGATGCCCGTGGGGACGGAGCCTAAGGTAGCATAATGACCGTGAAGGTCGGGCCGTGCCATCTTAACGAGCTAAGCAGTGGCCTATGCTTGCTGTAGCTCATTTCGAGAGACTTGAGCGGGGTTTTCGCCCCCTGTCCTTTACGTATTAACAAAATAAGCCAGGGTTAAACAACACCAACAGGGCAAATGGGCAATAAAGATGGAATGGATGGCGAACGGATCCGATGCCCTTGCATAGGGGTCCGGGTGTAACAGGACCCTAGGCCTCTGGTTTCATACCATCGACAGATCACTACTCATCAGGTGCTGCCTTCGATCTGCCGGTGGAAGCAGCACTACCAGAATATGGTACATTACAGGTCAGCTTCTACTTCGAGGCCAGATGCTGAGGACAGCGTGTGCTGCTAAAAAAAAGAACCAAGGGAACCGGAGTCAGCCGGCAACCATTGTAGAGGAGAAAAATTAGCAAAGGGAGAATATACCAGTCCGAAGCATTTATACCCTAGACTTGTGCAGACCTAGCGATGACAAGTGTAGTACGGGGCTCTTTCTTTGTAAGAAAAGTACCGTTAGTTTCCAACTGATCGATTTTATTTTTCCCTCTCATATTGCCAACATGTGACCAAAATTTCTAGGCTCTAGCTGCATTCTATCGAAAGTTAGCGTGCGAACAGGACAGACAGAAATGGTTAAATCGAATGAGGGGGTGACCCTGATCATTTATATATATTATACATTGCTATACCTCCGGAGCCTCCTTTAAGGTGTTACATATTTTCGTCGTGACAAAAACAAAATACTGTATACGTATAAAGTCTAGGGTATGAAAATACTACATTTCCGCATTATTCAGATGATCAACAGAGTTCAGAGTATCACGAAGATAGCAGAGGCGCAACACTGCGTTCCTTGCAATAATTCACTCAATATCTCTGAAAACTGTTTAGAATCTTAATAATGAAACAAATGCAATAATGTAACCAAAAATATTAATGGAAGTGAAAAGACAATCCTGCCAACAGAAAGGTACCGAGGGCTCCTCCGCGCTTTGTCCGGACACCTAAGAAGCTTCAAATGCCGGCAATTCAAAGTATTTATGGAGGCCTTAGGTACGTGGCTAAATCATAAAAGACAAACACAACACCAGGAATGCCTTGTTGTTGAACTGAAACTAAAAGGATAAACTATTCTTTAGGGAGGATGGGGGTGCTTCAGAGGAAAGCACAGTAACTTGAGGGAAAAATACGTTAAGTGAAAATGTTTAAGTCCTAAGACTCAGAGCAAGTAGCCTTAGTGTGCTTGTGGGGATTCATAGCGGTGGGAGGACCAAAAAGGAGTCCAATTACGTCCTTTTAGCCCTGTTCTTGACCAGAAATGGGCCCCAGGTTGGGCGCCAAATATGTAATGGAAGGTTTGGCGGGCATCCGAATGTGCCCGTGGGGACAGAGGTGGCATAATGACCGTGAAGGTCTGGTCGTGCTATCCGACGAAGAAAAAGGCACCTTAGCGAGCCAAGCAGCGGCCTACGCTTGCTGTAGCTCAGTGAGCGAGGATTTCGTCGATCATTGCCCCTGTTCTTTTCATATCAATAAAAATTCATAGGCCTGGGGAAGACAACACAAACAGGAGAGGTAAAAATGGGGATTAAAAAAATGGATGGAATGGTTGGCGGACGGCTCACTTGCCTGCGCTCGCATCGGGGTCCAGGTATGGGACCCACGGCCCCTGGTTTCGTACCACCGACAGATCATTACTCATCAGGTGCTGCCATCAATCTGCCGGCGGAAGCAGAACAACAAAAATTTGGTTCATTACAGGTGGTTCATTGCAAAATCATAAATTTTATTTATTTGCATCTATTCGTCACCGTGGGGACTTGCTTTACTGTTCATATATTTTTTCCGTCGTATGGAAACGTGTAATTTACAATTTGTTTACGAACTTAGGAGGCCGGTAGCTCAGTGCGTTGAGGCGTCGGTCTAATCTCTTCATCATATCGGTTTTTCGCTGGTTCGAATCCCGCAGTGCCCATGGATATTTGTATTGTCTTCCTCCTGTGATGTAGGGCGGAACAATAAGCCACAACCAATCCCGCCTTGTCGCAAAAACGCGGCTAAATGAGCAAGTGGTGTATGCTAGCAACATGCATTGTCCGAAACCAGTTACATATATGCTAACGAAACGTCAACTAAGCCGTTCAGGAGTAGTTGACACGCTTATCTCCCTCTAGAGGTTAGGGCAAATACTACAATGGTGGCATCTATACGTTTATCTTGAATTTATTACAAAAACCTCCACATATCTAACATTCTCCCAATTTTTCTCATACATTTCAGATACAACTCAGGAGCTAAATGTTTTGCACAAGTCCATACAAAACATTTAACCGTTACAATCGATGCATTTACAATACACAACTCGTTGTGGCAAGGAAAAAAAGCAAATTTGCCAAATAAAAAAGACATGGCGCTTGTAATTTGAACACAAGACTAGAAGCTGAAATAACAAACAAACAAAAAAACTCAAAATCAACGTGAAAAATAGGTGGAGAAAAGAGGAAGAAAAGGAGAAAAAAAAATACTAAATACGAATTCGAATTAGAAATATAGAAAAAAAAAATACATTTGTAATAGTTATTATTTTTCTACGTTAACAACCTAATGGAAAAAACAACAAGAACAACTACGACTACTACACGAATAATCTAATATAATTATATTTCCTCTTCAAATTCAATTTAATTTATTGGAACTTTTTTAATATTTACAGTTTGAATGTATAAATGTGCTTTTTGTTTTCTTTTGGTTTATCGTTTGAACGTTTAAAACGTAAAATTTAAAACTAAAACTCTTTATTTTTTTAGTGTATGTATTATATATTATATAAACTGCCCTGTCCTTACTAATATTATACATAGTGGATCTTTATACATAAAAATCATGTTAAAGAAAAAATGTAAAAAATATATGAATAATATATAAAACGAATATGGAAAAAACGGAATAACTTTGTGATGTAAGTGATTGAAACCTGAGAGTTGTATGCCTAAGTTTGTCGTCTTATATATACATTTTAAATTGTTAAACTTTTTTTTAATTTTGTACTCTGTGAAATGTAATGCTTTATTTAACAATGTTTTTTTATAGAGAGACAAAAGTTTCCGAGATGGAAACTCGAAATGAGTCGTTTATACCACACATACACAAAGATATTTTGAATCCATCCAAGTAGCAAGTGGAAGCCAAATTTATTTTATCTTTATTTTTTATTTGATAGTAGTGTTAAAGCGTACGTGAATTGCCTGTGAGACAACTTGAATTGAAAACCTAGATAGCGAGTCAAGGCATGGCCACGGGAAAACTTAAAAGTGTCAATCAGTGACTAAGATCGAATATCTCGAGCAAAGTTGTTAACCCTTAAATTAAAAACTGAAATGTTTACCATCTATTTGTTCCAATTCAACTAAAAAAAACATAACCTTCTCTAAAATAAATTCGATATTAACAAAGTTCCAAAAATTAAGTGATTTTGTAAGAAATGCAATTAAAGACTAAAAACACAATAATCTGAAATCAATTCTCCGTCAAACTTAAACCTAACAACAACAATAAAAACACACGAACAACTCTTTATATATTTGAGAAAATAATATAATTAAACAATGATACAATATACGAGTATATACATTACTGAACTCCCTATGGAAGAGAATAAAAACAAGAAAAGAAAAAAAATATGTACGCTTTGCTTTCTAGGTGTTTAACATTACATTAAAGACTTAAAAAAGAGGAAAGGATATGATTAATTGATAACAAATTGACGGCATGATAAAATCTATGCATAATATAAATAAGTACAGAATATAGCTAAAAAACAACAACAGAAAAACAGAAACCCTTAAAAAAGTAAATATAATTTTCTATTAAAACTGAACGTTAGATGATTAATAAATTTTAAGTTTAACTACTATTAAACAAATATGATTACTATTATATATTAACAAATTCTAGACAAGATAAAAGAATTATTGAAAATCGATTATTTATCTGTTTTATATAACTGCGAAAGAAGTACTGTAACAATAAATAATATAAAATAATTATTAAACAAAAAAGAACAGACGATACGTAAGCGCGAATACATGTTGAAGAGGATCGTATATTGTCGGAGTCCGGACGAAAGTATAAAAAAAAAAACAAACTGAAAAAATATGGAAATTAAACAAAACACTAATGACAATTGAGCAAGAGAGGAATTTCGTATTAAAATTAATGAATAAAAATATATATATGGAAACTAAGTCTCTTAGTCACTTATGTTTATAAAATTATAATTAATATTGACATATAATTTCAAAATGAAATGGTTTTTGTGTTGTTTTATTTAAGAAGATCGTGTTGATCGTTATCGTTGTCGATGCGTCCGTAGAATGCAAGGATTACGTCCTCCAGTGTTCGAAACCCGAGCACGGCATGAACACATTGCTGGACACTCGGCGGTCGGATCAAGATAATCTTGATTTTTTTCGGCAAGTTTTTCTAATTTTCATCCACTGAAATGTTGACGGAAAACACAGTTTTAAGGTAATGGGGCAGACGACTGCATAAACTGACAAAAAAAAACACAATTAGTTGTCTGTGTCTCCTTTCAAATAAGTGAGGTTAGTGCTCATCTGTGCCCTAGACTAGGAAATATCAGGACTGGAACAAGAAAAATGTTGAGGTAATTTTCATTAAAGGGGTTTCGGCTAATGAATATCTTTGTGAACACGGTTTCGCGTAATTTACACGACAAATTGCATTTAAATGGCACTCTATTACAAAAAAAATTTAAATTTCAATCAGTCGAGATGAAAATCAGAAAAATCTTTCAATATTTGACATTTAGCTACCCACTTTTTACAAGCCATTGGCAATTAACTAGCCACTGAATTAGGGGGGAGGCGGGCAAAAGACCCTTTCCATAGTCCTCCTCGTGGGCGCCCCTTGATAACGGCAGTGTGTCAAACCGCTGACGGCCAAGTCTTAGCGATAAGACAGTTTTGAAAAAGGCAGATACCTGTAACCTGAATGGCTGATCAACATCTAAGCGTCTCAGGTTTAGTAGGATGGAATGATTTGTGTAGTTGGACCTGCAACATAGTTGTGTGAACCCCAGCACATTTATTAAACCATCTGAAGCAACTACCACCGAGGCCATCCTCTGATAGGCGTTAAGTGATGTGCTGACAACTCGTCCTTGTTAAAATAAAAATAGGAAGACCAGACAAGCGTACAAACTAGTAAATACAATTAAGAACTAGCCTCCGTTAGGACAAGGATGAAAACATCATCAGCAACACCGATGGCATTAACAAACGATGGGCCTCTTATTTTGAAGAGCTTCTGAACCTACCATCTAACATCCCCACACAAGAAGCTCTCGACGATATTGTTGATTTAGCCCACAACCGATCAGCTCTTTACGGTCAAACTGATACTCCAGAAGTGCTGAGAATACAACGTAAACGTACATATACCAAATCCCTGTCGACTTCAAGCAGGCATACGACAGTGTCGATCGTGGAATAATGTACAACATCATGCTGCAATTTGGTATACCGGCCAAATTAGTGCGACTGACAAAGATGACGATGACCAACTCCGTCTCACAGGTCATCCATAACAGACTTACTGATCTATTTGAAATACGCACTGGTCTGAAACAGGGCGATGGACTGGCACCGACGCTCTTCAACCTAGCACTGGAATACGCTATTTGGGCTATGAATATGGACATCAGCAAGACGCTACTCATCAAGTCGACACAATTAGCAGCGTACGCCGACGACATCCACATCATGTCCCGAAGATTGGCAGAGGAACTTCTGCATACGCTCGATACCGCTGCAAAAGCTGTAGGGAACCTCAACATCGAATTTGGTAACGACTTCATATACCTGGGTTACAACTTGTCAGGGGACGCCAACGAAACTGACGAAATCAAGCGATGCATATAGTTAGCTAATAACTTTTTTCTCGGTTCTCCCCTTAATGAAATCGAAGCATGTGCACAGAAACACGAAGCTCCGCGTGTACAAAACCATTATACGACCGGTGCTAAGCTATGGCTGCGAAGCATGGACCCTAACTCAAGCGCCACTAGAATGGTTCTATGACAAGGGCGGGCATGGTTAAGGCCAATGTGAATGCGGTATGTAATGGCATCCAAAGCCGTTGTTGTACTGCGTATCCTTCGGAGGCCATGCTGGTGATCTTCGCCTAGCATCGCTTTTTTGCCCGGCTTTAAAATTGGGATCACTCTCCCTTTCTTCCAGAACTCAGGAACGATCAGCGAAGAGATGGACAGGTTGAATGTAGCCATAAGGTGATCGATTGCTGGTATATCGAGTTTTTTTAGCATAACCATTGAGATACCGTCAGGTCCCATGGCTTTCGAGTTTTTGGCTTTTCTGATAGCTGCAGCTACTTCAGTGAAAGTAAAACATGGCGTGTGTTCGGCGACTCGATTTTGAATTTTCCTGTGAATTATGCGCTTATGCTTGTCAGATGTAGGATGTTCAATAAATTGCTTATTGAACTAGCTGGTGCAGCGCATGGGGTCGCTTACCGTAATATCACCAAATTGATATTGAATAGCGACATTCCCTGTTTGTTTTGTTGAATTTGAAAGGGCACGGACTGTGGACCATAATTTGTTGACGCCTGTTGTCAAATTACAGCTGTTCAGATGATTGCTCCATTTTGATCTTTTATGTTCGGCTACTTGCTTATATATTTCGCAGTTCAGTTCATGAATTCTTGGATCGTCCGGGTTATTGCTTCTGATTTGATCTCTTTCATCTGGCAATCTGGCGGCTGAGGTTGGAAAGTTAGGCCTTACTTTCGGTATTCCTCCTGGAATAAATTTTGCAGCCGCTTTATTCAGGACTTTCCTTAGGTTGAACTCGGCCTTGCGTACATCGGTTGGAGTTGCCAGAGCAAGATATTTGGTATTGGTGTAGGTTCGAAAGCTGTTCCAGCCAGCCTTGTTGTGGTTGACAAACGTGCGTTGTTCGGCAGGTAGAGTGTTTGTTGGTTTGTCAAGCCTGATAACGATTGGTAGATGGTCAGATGATAAAGTCAGGAACGGCTTCCATTGGGCTTCATTTAAGACACTGACTATCGTAATATCAGGTGAACTGGAACAGGTGCCAGCAATACGAGTGGGTGTGTCATCATTTAGTGGGCAGAAATCCGAAGCATCAAGTGGTTTTGCTATTGATATGCCTCTAGCGTCATTGTTAAGGTCGGAATGCCAGAGTTCATGGTGAGCATTGAAGTCCTCAAGCAAAAGACGATGTTGACCAGTGAGGAAATGATTGATATTGGCATTGTATCCCAAGGGACAGTTGGATACCGGCGGTATGTAAATATTGAAGAATTCGATATCAACGTTGGCTGATTGTATGGCAATGGCCTGCACTTCCATGATGTTATCAGTCATAGAGATGTCAATTTCCCGATATTACACGGAAAGATGTATAAGGAAGGCAAATCCTCCTCTTGGGTTGGTCAATCGGTCTTTCCTTATAACAGCGTAGTTACCATAAGAGTTGAGGGACGAATTAGAGTGGAGTTTCGTCTCCTGTATGGCCCCTACCATGATGCGATGTCTGTCCAGCAATTTAGTTTTGTAGCCCATTACAGTTTAACTGCACTAGTGAGAGCATGTCGAAGTTGGCGATGGGTGACAAGGGCGTAAGGTCGATATTCTATTATGTCTGGAACTGTTCGCTGGAGTTACCGGGGATGACTGGAACCTTGTCTGGGCGCTCACTGGATTTTGGATTTGGATTTTAAAATTTTTGTCGCTGCGTTTGGGTTCTATGACATACATAATTCGATTCGAATAGGATCGAATTGCTTTCGAAAGGATGAAAATGGTATCAAATAACTCGAAACGAATATTTTCTTCATCGTGGCGCGACAGCCCGACGTCGCGCCTTGGCCACCTGGATCAGTATCCACCACTTATCTCGGTCACGTGACCGCGTCCTCCAATTTTGGGAGCCCAGTAGATGCGTGGCGCCCGCATATACCTGAGCTCTCCCAACGAGCTCTCGGTCGTCTTTGCAGTCTCGCTCCGTCGACTCGTTCTGCGTTCATTACTCTCTTTGGTATGCGATCATCGTATATTCGTTGTACATGCCCTGCCCATTGAAGTCGTTGTAGTTTGAGGATTTTCAAAACTTCCAGCTCATCGAACAGTTCATACAACTCATGGTTGTACCGGATGCGCAATCCATCTCGATCGCAAACAGCCCCGAAAATTCGCCGCAGAACCTTACGTTCAAATGTGTATAGCATGTTTCCAACCTCAGCCGCCAGATTGCCAGATGAAAGAGATCAAATCAGAAGCAATAACCCGGACGATCCAAGAATTCATGAACTGAACTGCGAAATATATAAGCAAGTAGCCGAACATAAAAGATCAAAATGGAGCAATCATCTGAACAGCTGTAATTTGACAACAGGCGTCAACAAATTATGGTCCACAGTCCGTGCCCTTTCAAATTCAACAAAACAAACAGGGAATGTCGCTATTCAATATCAATTTGGTGATATTACGGTAAGCGACCCCATGCGCTGCACCAGCTAGTTCAATAAGCAATTTATTGAACATCCTACATCTGACAAGCATAAGCGCATAATTCACAGGAAAATTCAAAATCGAGTCGCCGAACACACGCCATGTTTTACTTTCACTGAAGTAGCTGCAGCTATCAGAAAAGCCAAAAACTCGAAAGCCATGGGACCTGACGGTATCTCAATGGTTATGCTAAAAAAACTCGATATACCAGCAATCGATCACCTTATGGCTACATTCAACCTGTCCATCTCTTCGCTGATCGTTCCTGAGTTCTGGAAGAAAGGGAGAGTGATCCCAATTTTAAAGCCGGGCAAAAAAGCGATGCTAGGCGAAGATCACCAGCATGGCCTCCGAAGGATACGCAGTACAACAACGGCTTTGGATGCCATTACATACCGCATTCACATTGGCCTTAACCATGCCCGCCCTTGTCATAGAACCATTCTAGTGGCGCTTGACTTGTCGAAAGCCTTCGACACAGTCAACCAATCATCGCTTCTATCTGACAGTGCTCATCCCTTCTAACACAATACGTCAAATGGATCGCCAACTATCTCGCTGGCAGGCAGTCCTACACGGAGCTCAAGAACAGCTAGTCGAAGCTCAGGGAAATTAAGCAAGGTGTTTCCCAAGGAGGAGTATTATCTCCCAACTTGTTTAATTTATATCTATCAGGAATTCCAACACCTCCTGATGATCTCCAATTAATTACGTATGCTGATGATTGTTCAATTCTGGCAACAGAGAACGACATCAATGAAATGTGCGAGCTCATTAATGGCTACCTCATTGAACTTAACGGGTTCTTTGAAAGCAAGAACTTAACTGTGTCAACTTCCAAATCATCCGCAACCCTGTTTACCACCTGGACAAAAGAAGTAAGAACGCAGCTTGAGATATACCTATATGTATAGACAATGAACGCATTCTCACCACCAATCGTCCGAAAATCCTTGGGGTTACCCTGGATAGCATGGTGACTTCATCTGCCCATGCCACAACTATTTGCAACAGAATGCGTGGCAGGAATAAAATCCTAAAAACCTTGGCTGGTAGCACATGGGGAAAAGAGAAAGAAACGCTACTGATCACCTACAAAGCGGTCGGAAGATCTGTGGCCAACTATGCTGCTCCTGTGTGGTTTCAGAACCTATGTGACACAAAGTGGAAGTACATTCAGACTTGTAATGAACCACCTATAACGAACCATATTATGGTCTGGTAGTGCTGCTCCCACCAGCAGATCGAAGCAGCACCTGATGAGTAGTCGATGACTACTGGTACGAAACCAGAGGCCGAGGGTCCCATTACACCCGGACGCAGGTGCGACCGTATGGGCGTCTGATCCGTCCGTCAACCATTCCATCCTTATCGACTATTTTTTTTTATTCCCCATTTTTACCTCCCCTGTTTGTGTTGTTTTCCCCAGGCCTATGAATTTTTGTTAATACGTAAAGGACAGGGGCAACGAGCGGAGAAAACCCCGCCCACATCTCCCGAACTGAGCTACAGCAAGCATAGGCCGCTGCTTAGCTCGTTGAGTGGCCTATTTCTTCGCCAGATGACACTGCCCGACCTTCACGGTCATAATGCAACCTTAGGCTCCGTCCCCACGGGCATCTTCGGATGCTCACCAAACCGTCCATTACAGACTGTCAAAATGCCGCTCTCCATGCCGTAACTGGATGTCTCCCCAAGACCACCTACACCAGGAAACAAATACGTTGCCTACCAGAGACCGCAACAAGCTGCTTGCGAAGCAATATTTAGTAGGCTGCTACCGGAGGGAACATCCTAATTTCCATCTAGTGGACAAGACGCCGCCTACAAATCTGCCTTCGTATTATTTCATCAACAAGAGGTGCATTCATCAATTACGGGATTAAAGCCAAATCCAGTACTTTTGGCGCAACCACCACCCATAGCACCTGAAGAGAAGAGGCTTCCTAGAGCCACCAGGATGACACTTGCCCAACTTCGATTAGGCTGGTGTTCACGCCTTAACTCTTTATCTTATTCCCGTATTGATTAAAACATCCGAAACATTTGTCCAGCCTAAAAACGGAACACCTCATGACGTAGACCACATTTTCACGTGCCCAGCTGCACCCACACAGCTTACCCCAAGGTCGTTGTGGGTAAACCCCATCGAAGAAGCTACATTCCTTGGCCTTGACCCCGAGCAGCTTGAAACGGAATTAAACACATAACACACACACACACACTGCAACTCTGACCATCGCTACAACAACAACATGCAGATAACAATTGTTTTCTTCGTTCTAGAAAATTTCAAGAAATGCAAGGATATTCAAATGGAATATATATTTTATTTTTAGAAAAAAAAATCATCACTTCCTGAATATAATCTTTAGAAGATTTTAAATAATAAATATCTGCATAAGTTGTAGCGAAGCAATGAAACTATCACTAGACTCTCTTCCCCGCTTCTAAACTTCACTTCTTCGCAACGGATATTTCCTGAATCCTCTTCTCCAGCTTAGCCACTTCCTTGTTTACATTCTCAAGATTTTGTGCGAACGCTTCCTGAACGCCTTGAAGCAGAGATTTATTATTAGAAATTCCGGACGCGATGCCTTTCTGGGTAGCCTCGAGCTCAGCGATAATTTTAGTGAAATTTGTAGCTAGAAAAAAAAATTTCTATAATCGAACCATGACAAGCTGTAAAATATTTATGTACATACCATATTTGTGTAAAGATTCGAGCGCCTGCATTCTCTCCAAAACGCCGGGCAACAATTGCGTAATGGGCTCCGTACGCTTTGCAATTTCGTGCAGTTCCAAAATTTTCTGATCACGTTGCGTGTCCTGATTGCTAGCCGTAGCCTTCTCGGCAATCTGGTCCATTTTGGCGGCCAAATTGTTGAGACGTGCCTCAATCAGATCCAACTGACCGGGTTGAAGTAACGCTGCCTTCGTGCTCAGTTGCTGGACAGCTTCCAGGAGATTTCCAGTACCGGTCGACGATGCTAGGCGTGTAATCTTCTCAGGCTGTGCTCCTACCGTGGCCTCAAGCTCACGCAAACGATGTTCCAAAGTGGCAATTCGCGAAGACTGTTCCAAATCGGCTGGCCTAACAGGAATCGGTGTTAACACACCACTTTTCTTAAATCCCTCCACTTGAGTGATCAAGTTCCTCACTTCCTTCTCCGAAGCAGTCGACACTTCTTCTTTGCCGATGACTTGCTCCAGGCGCAAGCTGTCGAGAACTTTTTTCGCGGTATTCACCACAGTCGCGACAGCCTCGAACGATTCCTTGTCCTCCTGCGTTATATCCTTATTAGCCTGCAGCGAGGTGATCTCCTCCATCAATTCATTCATTTCACATTGCAATCGTCGACACTTCTCCACGGGAGTCTCCTTTTCGCCATCACCTGCCAACTCATAACACGACAAGGCGTCATAGCCATTTCGAATGCGACGCCCCAGACGATCGGAAAAGTCCACATTGCCGGTCAAGTATTTGTTCTTGAATTTACCAAAGGAGTCTTTTGTGTTGATGTTAAGTTTGTCGATTGACTCATTTTCCGGCTCCTCGTCGTAGTAGTCGGAAGTTTCGGTTTCCGCAACGTCTGGTGTCTCGTAGACATCGGGCTGGTCGTAGGCCTGGAAATTGGATGGTATGAAAGGTTTATACGAAAGCTTTGAAGGAATAGATTACAAGGTACACTTACAATTCCAGGTAAGTTTGCAAATTTAGGATCAGCCATTGTTTAGATTTTTAATAGAAAGCTCGAACAAAAACAGCTAAAGTCGAACGCCTCGAACAATTGACAATTCCTTATATGACAGCCCAGCTGACGTAATTTCTTTAGAGCGATACTAACGACACGCGCGTCAGGCAATCGAGATTCGAACATATGACTCAGAAAGCATGGATACAAACCTGAATTTTGAGAACAGTTTGGGGATTGTAGAATTCGAATCGCATGTACGGCTGTTAACCCTCACAGGGGCGAAATGTTTAAATCTAGGAGTTCAATATTTTTTTATATTGGCCACGTTTATGCCGTGGAACTATGTTTCAGTATTAAATAATCCCAGTTAAATCACCATGATGTAAACATGTCGGATTAATTGATTAGACTATCTCTTAGCTCCACTTGCGATGCGGCAGTGGACTAAAAAAAATGGATTAGTTTGCGTTTCCGTTGTTGACGGTTGTTTTGTCGATGTTGATATTTTGTTGGAGCCGGTGGTATAAAAGTGCTTTTCACAAGAAGCTACTGGCTCTTTAAATTTCTAAAATTGATAAGCCAACATCTGACATTTGCCATATTAAGTACTGGCCGGTATAAACACTCCACGAATTAGAACTAAATCTAATATGATCTAGTTAGTACTCCTTTTAGTTCCATGGTATAAACGAGGCCAGCGAGAGAGTCGCGCAACAGTTTCGACACTGTTTCGTTTTAAAAACGCACCCATTAGAATGCAGATACTCGTACAAGCTGCGTTTTTTTTCCGTATAGAGCAGAGTAGAGCAGGTTAAGCGGCAAAAAATAAACGATCCAGGGCAAATTATGCCGGAATTTCATTGCCGACAGAAGTGAAGCAGCGGCAACAGCATCGCCTGTGTCTTGGGTAAGTGAGCTTCCTTAGGCGGCTATTACACTATAAAAGTTCTTTTACAAATATATTTGACGAACGATATTTCAAAAGAACTTTTATGAATGATATTAGCCGCTAAAGGGGGAAGGTGTGCAAGCATATTAGAAAAGTAGTTGAAACAAGCAACGTCCATGTCGCAAATCTTTTCTTAGGCGGCTATTACACTATAAAAGTTTTTTGAAAATAACTTCCATAAAAGATATTTGTAAAAGAACATTTATAGTGTAATAGCCGCCTTACACCTATTTTAGTTCGCACCTAGGAGATTTTTGTAACAAAAAGCTTAAGCTTTATCCAAAAAATTTCCTAGGTGCAAGAAAGCACACTTACCTAAAGATCGCCACCCATGGACGAACACAACCACGACCAAACTTCCATCGAACCATCAAATATCATAGAACGGTGGAAATAGGGGGAATTTTTTTTCCACCCGTTCTATGAAATTGATGGTTCGATGGAAGTTCGGTCGTGGTTGTGCTCGTTCATGTGTTCATGCTGCTGCTGCCGCTGCTTTGATTCTACCGGCAATGAAATTCTGGCATTATGCCGGAATTTCATTGCCGGCAGAAGCAAAGTAACGGCATCATCGCCTGTATCACTACGTTTATATCGCGGGACTATCTTCGAGGTTTAACTAAATCGATCTAACTCACGACGATGTAAACTTATCGGTTTAGTTAGTTTTGGTAGCTTTTAGGCGGCTATTACACTACAAAAGTTCTTTTACCTCGGAATTATACTGTGCGCGAATTACGTCCACAAGCCGCAGCCAACGAAAATCAGCTGTTCAGTCTGTTATAGTCAAATCTCTTGTTCGCGTTCGTTTGACACATTTGAACTGCGAAAACTGGCTTCCTAACAAACTTGAAGCATTTTTTTGAATCAAGAATAGAAACATGCACTTCCAAGCGCATAACAGTAATTTACAACAAAACAAATGATCACCCACAGTTTTAAAACACATGCATATGTAAATTGACACTCCGCGGCTCGTTGATTGCGACAAAGTTGAACTCGTCTCAACTTTCGCGACGTGAGCGACGTGTTGTTCGCGCGCAGTATACTTATCGCCATTTGAAATACATTGGTTCAACTTTATTTGACAGCAGAAGCCGCGTTGTTCGCGCAAACTATAATTCAGCCTTTACAAATGTCCTTGACGCACGATATTTTGAAAGAACTTTTATGAATGATATTAGCCGCCTAAGGGGGTAGGTGTACAGGCTTCTAAGAAAAGTACTTAAAACAAGCAACGTTCATGTTGCAAATCTTTTCTTAGGCGGCTATTACACGATAAAAGTCCTTTGAAAATATCTTTTATGAAAGATATTTGTAAAAGAACTTTTATAAATAGTGTAATAGCCGCCTTAGCTCCACTGGTCTCGTTTATGCCGCGGAACTATTTTCGAGTATTAACTATTTCATGCTAACACACGACGATATAAACGCGTCGCATTAGCTAGTTTCGGTACTAATTTTAGCTCCACTTGCGATGCAGAATTCGATTGAAAAATTGGGACTGTTGTTGTAGTAGCGACGCGCTGATATCCGATGACTGTATGTGCCACAACGCTTGGTTGTCCATGTTTTCCACAATGTCCAGGTGTAGAAACGCAGCTGCCTCAATAGGATTATCCCATAGCGCAGTAGGTGTTAGGCGCGTGGGAGCTGCAGGACAGTTAAAGATGTGCCCAATATCGCGTGGAGTGAGGCTGGACAGGAGTTCTGTATGTCGTTATCAATGCGGGATAGGTACGAGTTCAGACGTGAGCATCACCCAGAACGAAGATGGGCGAGTGTAATCCTGGTTGCTCTAGAAAGTCGTAGTTCGTCTGAAGATATAGCAGCTTATTGCGCATTTAGTACCCTGTTTGGTTTCATGTCCGCGATTGAGGATAGCACTTCTGTGATGGTCGATCTGCAGCTAGAGTAATCGAAGGGAGCTCTTTTAAACATTTGGCTCTCCCGCTCGTGGTACCTCATATTACGTCTTTCATGACGTGGCGGTGGTTGTGCTCGTCAATGGTTGGCGACCTTTAGAAGTGTGTTGTGGCTTCTTAAAGGCATCATTCTGGTTTCTTGGTGAAGGTGGTCGTGCGATGACATCAGTAGGCAGCCTGTGACAATTCTAAGAGCTGCATTTTGGCAGGTCTGTGCGGTCCATTGAGTGTCGCATAAGTTTTCTGACCAGATGGGAGCCGCATAATTGGACACAGATCTCCTGATAGACTTGTAAGTCGTTAGTAGGGTCTCCTCGCCTTCCCCCCCAGTAACTGCCAGCTAGAGCTTTGAGGAGTTTGTTCCTGCTTCTCATCTTGTCACAAATGGTTGACGCATGGGCCGAGAAGGTAGCCATGCTGTCAAGGGTGACACCGAGAATTTTAGGGTGGTTAATGGTGGGGATAGTTCGACCGTCTATTGTATTGTTGCCTCACTTCTTTGGTCCATGTGGTAAGCAGTGTAGCGGTAGACTTCGGCACAGACAGAGTGAGATTTTTGCTGACGAAGGTGTTCAGTTCGTCGAGATACCCATTTATCTGTTCGCACATTTGTGTGATGTCGTTGCCGGTTGCTAAAATTGTGCAGTTATCAGCATAACTGACAATTTCGAGTCCGCTAGGTGGCGTAGGGAGTTCAGACATGTATAGGTTAAATAGGGTGGGAGATAAGACCTCTCCTTGGGAGACACCCTGTTTAATTCGTCTTAAACGTGCCATACACACACCGATCGATCGGCCGATCCGTCGCTCGATATCGATATCGGCCGATTGATCGACCTGTGTATGCGCTTATCGTTGACGATTTTTTTGACAGTTCCATATAATTTTGATCAGCTGATATTTTGTGGCGATCCATCGGCCGATCGATCGGATTATGATTCGCCTAGTTTTGGTATTTTTTTCCAGGTTTTAGAGTAGGAATCACTCTTCCTTTCTTCCGAAATTCGGGAATGATAGACAATGAGATGGAGAGGTTGATCGTGTCAATATGTTTGAGCATGACAATCGATAAACCGTCTGGTCCAAGGGCTTTGGAACTCTTCACTTTTTGAAATTGAAATATCGGGCGAGCTGGAACATGTTCCAGCGATACGAGTGGGCGTGTCATCGTTTAAGTGGACAGAAGTTTGACGCGTCAAGTTGTTCGGCAATGGTAACCCCTCTGGCATCGTTGTCGAGGTTAGAGTGCCAAAATTCCTGATGGGCGTTGATCTCGAGGGGCAACTGGATACAGGTGGAATATAAACGTTGTAGATTTCAATATCAATATGGTTCACTGGAGTCAAGGGGGAGGGATGGGAACTTGTGTTGGCACTAACAGATGGTGGTACGTTAATACTTGCTGTCCTCTGAATCTACACTGGCTCGCAGTGAAGCAGGAATTCCATTGTCGGTGGTGTTTCAACCCGAAACAATTGGTAAGGTGACACCAGTTGTTGCAGCATGAACATCTTACTGTGGTGGCGTGGCGTCTGCAACAGAACGTCCGGTGCGTTGAAGAAGTATTGTGAGCAATAGCGCTGACATGTGTTGCTCCCAATTTCCAGAAAAAAATGACAGTCAAAGTGTGTAACATATACACACACAGATCTTCCTTCTTGCATCGAAGGGGTTGTGGCAGCTGTTGGCCGTGTAACAAGGTTGTCCGTGTAATACGGGTCGCTCCGGTGCGTAGAACGGGCTGCCGCTACAGACTAGTGAAATGCCTCTATAGTTTTGTACCAGTTTATTGCTCTAAAACTAAATAAATGATTGTATGATGGTTCTTTCTTTCTGACAGAAAGCCTGGAAGCAGTCACTAGAAAGTATAAAATAAAACGCATAAGTAGACTCATTTCCGTCAAGAATCTTTATAGTGTTCCTCTGTGATCGCAGGGGTTTCGAATAATCCAGCAACAACCTTGTTTTCTTTTTTCAAATCAAATTTTCAGAAAATAAAAACTCGCTAAATAATTTAAGGCAATAACGTAAGTATTTTTATTGATTGAATCATACATAACAGTTATCTAATTAAGTACCAGTAATCGTCCAAGTCATCCAATAATCTAATTATCCCCATTAAATTAAAGTTCTATAAAAAAAGACATTTTTCCGTCGCTAACTTTACCGATAAAAATGCTATTGTCTATCAAGTCTAAAAATCTTGTCAATTATCATCATATTTACTTTTGATTTTAAATCGTAGAAAATTTGTTTAAAAATTAAATAATCGCTATAATTAGTAAAAAAGAAACAAGTAACGCGTAACAAAAAGTACAAATAAAAATGTTTTAATTCTTATCATCACTAACGAGAGAAAAGTTGTTGTAGTTGATGTGGTTAAACTTTTATTGTATGTAAGTGGATATATAATACGTAATGTTATGTTCCCACTATAGGCCCAAATTACTTAATAAACGTTTCAGTAAAATTAAGTAATCTGGCAAGATTAAGTAATTTGGTCTATAGTGGGAACGTAATATAAGTAAAAAGTATTAATCATTGCACGTGTGCTCCCCCCCGTCCACTAGTCAATTTTCTCCAGCCGACTAATTTATTTCGAGCGCAGCGAACGTACACTCTATCACCATCTCCCGAAATCTTCAAAATTCATGCTTTCGTCTACGACTCGTAGATAAGTCTTTGATAGTGGGGGAAGATCTCATTCATCGGCACATGCAAATTGAATTCTAACGCTACAAGAACAGCAAATTCAGTTGATATTAATTCTTTTCGATTCAAACGAAACACGCTTTCGGTTTTCTGTAAAAAACAAATTTAAGAAAAAAGTTTTAAAAAAATTCAATGAAATCGACTGCAATGTGCATTGATGATCCATGATCAGTACACTCACCTCCAGTAAACTCTTGAGCAGATCGCCTTTAACATCATTCATTTTTGCGCTCAGTAGTAAACAAGCTCCCGCGCACAATTTACGATTGTTTTTATTTATCAAATTGGTAAGTATCAATTTCTCAAAATAGACATAAGCCTGCGAAATTGTTACTAAATCAATTCGACCATCCAGCTTGTTAATGCGTCGCATTTCGCGTTTGATGCTGGAAAAGAGAGAAAGAAAAAACCATGAAATGAATCGGGGGTGTAAAGAGAAGCTTAAAAAAAAAGAAGATGCGTAAAAGATCTTGTTAAGTTCACATTTAAGCATAGTACGAAGTTCGGCTTTTCGTGCGAAATCTCAAAAACTGTCAAAAGTTTTGTTCACACTAAAAATGTTCGCTCTCTCAATATGTACTAATATATTTCATTCGAAGAATAATGAGCAATTTACACGCGAAAACAATTGTTGTACTTTGCACTTTATTTCGTTTGAAAACCAGTTTTTTTTGGTTAAAGGTTGGTAGTAACCTTTTGTGAACATGGGAACATGTTGCACTTATCTCTCCCACGAGAAAGTGACAGTGTAAACTTGCACACGGCACACTACCGCCTTGCTCTACACATTACCGCGGCGCTCCCTTCTATTCAAAAGAACGGGTTTCAAGCGAAATAAAGTGCAAAGTAATTGTTTTCGCGTGAAAATTGCTCATAGTGATGTGGAGACTTTTTTTCTCCGAATGAAATATGTTAGTACTGGAAGATACTGGAGAATCATGGACTGAGGATCATGGACAGGACATTAAAGACTGAGTACCTTTGATGTCCTTTCTCAGATCCAGAGATACCGATACCAGATATCTACATTAAAGGAGAGCAGCTGAAGTCCTGTACGAGGTTCAAATACCTGGGCTTGATGGTCAACAAGGAAGCTACCTGCGATGACAACATCAAACATCGCATCAGTGTCGGTTGGATGAAGTGGCGAGATGACTCAGGAGTTTTCTGCGACAAGAAGATGCCACGAAAACTTAAGGGCAAGTTGTACAAAACGGTCTTACGTCCCGCACTCATGTATGCGTCTGAATGCTGGACTATGTACAAGACATACGAAAGTAAAATGACTGCGACCGAGATAAAAATGCTACGGATGTCAGCCGGTGTGATCAAAGAGGATCGTATCAAAAGCACCTACATCCGAGGCAGCTTGTTTGTTGAGCAACCGATCACTGAAAAGCTCGAAGATCGTCGTATGGATTGGTATTGCAATGTTGTAAGGCGTCCACCTGAGAATCAGCTATGAAGGCACTATCAATGAATGTTCCATTTGATGAACCCAAACCCCGAGGCAGACGGAAACACACGTGGATCGATCAGATGAAGAAGCAACAACAACGCATTAATCTCGGCGATGATACGATCCAAGACCGAGCCTGCAGAAGGAAGCTGAGATTATGCCGCCAGAATGGGCGAAGTGCCAACACCACAACAGGCAGAGCAACGTGAAGCCGCAGAGTGGTAAGAAATGGCAGGGAAGAAGAAGAAATATGTTAGTACTGAGAGAGCAACATTTTTTTGTGCGAACGAACGAACAGTTTTTGTATTAGATTTCGCACGAAATGCCGACCTTAGTACTTTGCTTAAGATGGGAAGTTCAAGTGCCGTGTAGAACGCCGCGGATATGTGCTGTGTGCACTGTTTACACTGTCACTTTTTCGTGGAAGAGATAAGTGCTCTGCTACATTTTCGCATGAAAAGGTTAGTACCAGCCTTTAGACATGATTCAAAATGTAAATAAGATTTTAAGCGCGACGGACGCGCACATGGTTATAACATGTTTTGGAGCAAATGGGGGGAAATAATCTTTGGGTTATCGTTGGCTCGTGTGGTGTCATCGGGTCTTAATTGCTATTTATAGTGATACGATTAAAATGTTTCTTTTTTTTATCTGCACGAGATTGATTGTAACTCAAAGCAAATATGTACATATGGTGAAAAGGTTCAAGTTGATTTACAATTGTTTGTTTGCGAATATTAGAGAATCATAGCTATGAATTATAAAGGTTAGCGCAAATGCTAACGGACGTTGCGTGCAGCAATATTGCATTGGGGATTAATACCTGAATTCGATTGGATTCAATGGTAATAAATTGATCCTGTGCGAATGTAACAATTAACCGATTCAAATTAAAATTTTTTTTATCCTACACCTATTGCCATCAATATTAATGAGCAGCCTGTGGAGAAGATGGACAATTTCATCTACCTGTGGAGCATGTTTACCGAAAATGGTGGTACGAAGAAGGACATTGCTTGTCGTATCAACCAGGCTAACTGCACATTCGACATGCGCTCCATCTGGCAGAACAGTTATCTCAGCATCAATACCAAAAGCTGGGCCCGTTTCGCTTCCTGGTACTGTCTGTGCTTTCGTATGGGAGCAGTACGTGGAAAATTTCCGTAACAGTTACCAGAAAGATGCAAGTTTTCGTCAACTCATCGTCTTTGTCGAATTCTAAAGCTTCGTATACGAGTACATATGAGCATTCGTGCGCGCACGAATGCTCATATATATATGTACGTGATATTTGCCCACACGAAAGCTGTGCGCGCACAGTTGTGTGCGCACTGAGATCCACTAGCGATGGATCGTATTCATGCGGATAAAATTGTGCGCGCACGCATGCTCCTACCGTACGAATGCTCATATGTATACTCTCAATTGCCCTAACCCCTTGTGGGGCATAGCGCGTCAACTGTTCCATGTGGCCCAGTTGACGTTTCGACGGCATAAATTGGTTTCGGAGAATGCAGTTGCCAGCATGCACCTCCTGCACATCCATGGCCACGAACGTCGTCGTGGACGGGATTCGAACCCAAAACGCCGGTAGTCAAACATGAGACTGATGCCTCAACACATTGCGCTACCGGTCGCCCCTATGTATACGAAGCTTAAGAATTTTCTGGCCCGAGCAATATCAAGTAAAGAGCTAAGTCGGTGTACGGGTCAGACGCCAATTGACGAATTGATACGCAGGCGAAAATGGCAGTGGATAGGCCGCACATTGCGGAAGAACGATAACTGCATTGCTTCACATTTAAAGCGTGTAAGGCGCTGGGTAAATCGATTGAGGAGTTGCGCCCTATTGCTCAGAACAGAGCACCATGGCGCAAAGGAGTGGCTGACGCGCTTGAGGCAAGGTATTGTAGTAATAATACACCCTTCCACTGAGTCCTAAAATTCGCATTATATACGGTGAAATAAGAAATGCCTTAAAGCTGATGCTATTTTATTATTAAATAAAGGCAGGCTAAGGTACACAGCTGGTAGGCACTGCGACCATAATATCTATTGTGCCATAACCTTAACTAATCCAAAAGACCCTCAACTAACCTGATAAAGGCCAGTAGGTCCTTTGTAGCAGTACTCTTAATGACACCAGAGCTCACGATGGAATCTCCAAGAAACATGAACCTGGCGCGAGCAACGGCGGGGCATTCACAGAGAAGGTGTTTGGTGGACTCAATATCCTCCAGGCAAAGTCGGCATTCCGTCTCAGTGGACAGGCCCATTTTGTTTAAGGGATATCTCACCCAATGGTGTCCCGTGAGGAAACGAACGACCAGTCTCAGGTCAGCTCTGCCCAATCGGCTAGCTTCTGTGAGACCGTAGGGGTTGATAAGATCTTTGGACTGTCGTAATCCCGGGAGATTATTCCAGTGCCGCAGCCTTTCGCCCGCAGACCAATTCCTCACCAGCGCCCTGGCTGTGGCCCAGCTTAGACCGCAGTAGGATCAGGTCCGAAAAATTTGTCCGATGAGCCCTGCCTAGCAAGTTCATCCGCAGCTTCATTACCATGAATGCCCCGATGCCCAGGTACCCAACAAAGAGTGACCCGGTTACAGTTTGCCAGACATTGAAGGGTATTAAAACACTCTTTCACTAGTTTCGATGAGAACTTATGTGAAGAAAGAGCGTTAATAGCTGCCTGACTGTCAGAGCCGATAATGATGTTAGCGCCAGTGAACTTCTTGAACACAATTTCCTTAGCGCAAACCTCAATTGCATGGATCTCAGCTTGGAAAACGCTGGGCCAAGTGCCCATAGCGATTGAGATCCTGGTGTTCGGACCAAAGACCCCAGCACCAACTCCTTGTCCCGTTTTAAACCCATAAGTATACCACATGATACACCCGGCGTCAGTACAGATATTGCCAATATCCCATTCCGATTGACTAGGGATGGAGACCGAGAATTTCCTACCGAAGCAGAGTTCCGTAGTCATGTGATCTGATCTCGAGCAGATCGGCAAGCCAGGAATCCGCTCCAAAATACTCATGTGGCCCTGTTTGAACAGATGAGTATCATATTTTATATTAGATGCACTCGGAGTGCACTTAGAGCCGCAGATTCCTGAATGAAAATGTGTAGTGGTGTCAGTCCAAAAATCGCCTCAATGGCTGAGGTGGGACATGTACGAATGGATCCTGTCATACCAAGGCATGCAAGACGATGTAATTTGCTACACAACTGTATGGTGTAACGCTGCTGCGTTTTGGGCCACCATACGAGCGCAGCATATGTCACAGCTGGCCACACCAGCATAGAATATAACCACTCAGTCATTTTAGGGGTGGGGTGAGACCACAGGTTTTTCCAAAGAGAGACCTGCAAGCCCACATGATCCGAGTGACCTTACTAATAACAGTTGAGCCTCGAGTCCAACGTGATGCCTAGACACTTCACTTCGGTGGAGAACGCGAGTGCCGTGTTGCCTAGGCTAACCGGGCTTAAACTAAGATTTTTCTTCCGGGTGAATGGAACCAAGACGGTTTTCTGTGGGTTAACGCTCAGGCCAACTTCAAAGCTGATCCTAACAAGAATGCAATGCTTGCTTTGTCTGATATATAGAAAGTAATGTAATAAGGACACCCAAGGACCTTCATGACATCTCCCATGATGGACGTTTCCTGCAATGAGATGTCATTGTCTCTACAAATACTTGACCAAAATTTCAAGTCGCTAGCTCCATTCTATGGGAAGTTACCATATATATTTGAGATATCATTTGTATGGGAGGTTGGCGTCCTTTTGACCCGATCATGACTATTTTCAATACTAGTCAACTGGATTCTTTTACAAACATTCGGCCAAAAATTCAACTTGCTAGATTTATTCTATCGAAAGTTATCGCCTATTCGAAGTAGCATTTGTAGGGGAGGTAGGGGCTGCTTTGCAAGTCTAAGGTACAAACAACGCCAGGGTCAATATATTGTAATTTTGGTGCGCGCAACGTCCGTCGGCATTTGCGCTAACCTTAAGTATATGAAGACCCAATTAGATTAAAAAGATGAGACCTGAATATTATATTAGCAGACAAACTGAAAACAAACTACTCTGAAGCTACGATGCTGATAGCTAATCGCAGCACAACAGTTACGGGCATAATAACAAAATTGCATGGGTTGAGGTTTTCCAATTATTCGCGTCTCACTCCATAAATCTGTACACGTATAAATAAAAATATTTATATAAAACGAAGCGAAATTTACCTTCTCAATTTACTCAGCGTCAATTGTATATGAGGAAACTTCTCGCGGAATTTATCGTTGAGTTCCTTTTTCAAGTCCGATGGTCGGACATAATCAATAACCGATGTCATATACGATGTAAAAGTGAGCAGAGTTCTATGCTTGCCGGCAATCAGTTCCGGGTCGTCTAGAATATTGGCTGAATACTGAAAGAAAGAAAATGCGTATAATTTTAAGTAATTTTCGGTCGATTACTCTGACTTACCTGAAAGGGCCGATTTTCGTTGTCATCAGCATCCATTTGTTTTGGATCGCTACCCACAGTCAGTGGACTTGAGGCCAAATTACGATTCGTTTGATTGTCATACGTGAAACACCTGTTGGCAAAATAAATGCATAAAGGACATTAGTACTCATCGCATCCTCACTGAAGTGTGAAATTAATTTATGATTAGAGATACGAGAACATCCATTACATTGGGTTTAGATTCAAATCAATTCTACCAGTAGACGACGATTAATATATTTTTTTTACAGACATCGTTACGTGTCACATTTTTTTAATGATCTTGTTTGGTCTCCTGTCCCAATTAATAAAATTAAATAATGTAAGCAATAAGCATTCACAAATAGTGTACGAGTACATACTAGAAAAATGATTGTGTGATTGTGTTCGCTTACTCTTATCTACTATACGACTGTGTATACAGAGCATGCAATCAATTTGACCTTTGACCAAAAAATTATTTTTTTTTTGTCCCAAGACCAAAAAGAGCGATTAAAAAAGCGTTAGTTTGTATATTATTATTATTATTGTTAGCGTAAAAAAACAAACAAACATAATAAATTGTTCACAGCAATATTTGAAGTATGGATGTATAAAGGGATAGACATTCAGGCCAATAGAGAAGAAGAGCAGAGGAGGGATGATGATTAGTTTTCTTTTTTTTTCATTTATGGTTAGTAGACAATTTTCGGTATACAGGGAGACATTTTAATTTGGGAATACATTTTTTTGGGGGTTTATACATATTTATACTGAGATATACACGCAAATATACACATAGTTTAGTTTAATGTTGAAAATACGAAAAAAAAGAAGACACGATGATTACCATTTTTTCCCTTTTTGCCATGTTATAATTTTTGTCCTGAAATGATTTGATGATGCCAAATTTAGAGATGCGATTCTTTTAATAAAAAAATTGGATAAAGAAAAAGTTGTATATTTTGGTTATTGGGTATGTAAAAGGCATGATTTTGAATTATATTTTGTCGGAGAGAATAACCTTTGTCGAATAAAATCTTCAGGTCGATAATTATTAAAATGAAAAAAAAAAGATTTATTTTTGGTAGGTTGAAAGAACGCCGGTGATTCTTTGTAGTATGTACACACCAAACTGATGATTGGATTCGTAGACTGTACAAGAGAACCCCGATTACCAATGTCTGAACTCAATTCGAAAATATCCGATGGGAAGTATGTTTTATAAAAGCCGTATTAATATAATTTTTTTTTGCATTATTTTTTCGTATTACATTTATCTGGCATAATCCTTTGAAAACACCATTGGAATAATCCTCAGCGCGAGAAGCAGCTCGTCTGCAATGTCGGTTAATTCCTTTTGTTTATTTTCCTACATTGAAAGCGGCATCAGGCACGAGCTAACACAAACACACTTTCCTTCTTACATTGAAGGGTTTTGGCAGCTCTTTGCCGTTGTGAAACAGGTCGCTCCGGCGCGTAGAACCGGCTGCCGCAGGAAGAAAGCGACACTCGGCGAATCTTATCGTCCAATAACCTTACTGTCACCAGTTGCTGTTCTTACAGCCCACATCCAGCTCGCTGATCACCAACATGGCTTCCGAAGCATGCCCAGTACGACCACGGCCCTGGATGCCATTACATCCCGCATCCATAATGGTCTCAACCAGGCTCGTCCTTGTGAGAGAACAATATTGGTGGCGCTTGACCTGTCGAAGGCCTTCGACACTGTCAGCCATTCAGCACTTCTGTCTGACATCAACCACCCATTGCTTCCGACGCAAGTAGTGAAATGGATTGTCAATTATCTAGCTGGCAGGCAATCCTATACAGAATTCAGGAGCAGCAAATCAAAGCTTAGGAAGATTAAACAAGGGGTTCCTCAAGGAGGAGTTCTATCTCCTACCTTGTTCAATCTATACCTCTCAGGACTCCCAACACCACCTGAAGGGATCGATATTATCTCCTACGCTGACGACTGCTCCATTCTAGCAACAGGGAATGACATAGCGGTTATGTGCAGAAACATCAACGGTTATCTTGAACGACTAAACTCGTTCTTCATAAACAAGAACCTGACCGTCTCAGCGCCCAAATCCTCGGCAACCCTATTCACCACCTGGACGAAGGAGGTCAAGATGCAGCTTGATATCTCGATCGGGAATCATCCTATTCCTACCATAAACCATCCTACAATAAAATCCTAGGAGTTACGCTAGATAGCATGGCCACATCATCACCCCATGCCTCAACTGTATGCGATAGGATGCGTAGTAGGAATAAGATCCTCAAACCCCTGGCCGGTAGCACCTGGGGCAAAGACAAAGAAACTCTACTGGTCACGTACAAAGCAGTCGGAAGATCAGTGGCCAACTATGCGGCTCCTGGGTGGTCGCAGAATCTCTGTGACACGCAATGGAAGAATATTCAAACGTGCCAAAACGCCGCTCTCCGCACTGTTACAGGCTGTCTCCTGATGTCACCCCAGGACCATCTACATCAGGAAACCAGGATGATGCCTTTAAGAGATCACAACCAGCTTCTTGCCAAGCAATACCTGGTGGGCTGCTATCGTAGTGATCACCCCAATTTCAACTTCATGGACAAGACGCTGCCGCCCAGACATGTCAGGCGCGACCTGAGGGACCTTGAAAGAGACGTCCAGAGATACAAAAGGGAACCATTTGATATTAACGCACATATAGGTCGGCCATATCATCATGTTGTGCGGGAAGTCTCGATTAGGGCTTCCCCTACCGTCAGGAGGCTCTGGCAATACCAGGCCCAAGTAGGGAGACGCACAACAGACCAGCTGTTTCTAGTGACAGCGGGCCGAGCAAACCGGAGGATGTGCGTAAGCATGTCACTCCATCCAAGGCCCGCGATCGGGATAGACGTAATGCCATTCGCGTCCGCGATTATATCACAGCCGTCGATATATCGCAGAGGACCGAGAAACAGGTGGAGTCCTTAGAGTGGGGTCTGAGCGTTATTGCCGAGTTCCCGGAAGATAGCGGGATAGTCAAACGGCAAAGATCCACGGAGGATCAGGTGGAGGGCCTGAAACGCCGGAAGACAGTCGAGACCATTGATTCAGCCCCTTCCTACGCGGAGGCGGTCAGGGGCTGGATTGTGCTGGCGGTGGTCGACCGAAATAACGCCGATGGGGGCATTTCGGTAGATAATTGGAGGAAGGTCGAAGGCACTTTGACCGTAAACTTCGAAAGTGTCATGAATGCCTACCCGGGCCCACCTCCGGACTGCGAAGACGGAGGCTGGTATCAGAGCCGGATAAAACTTATGAAGTTTGCAGATGAGCGGTCTGCAGCGATGTTCAGATTTGCCATTAGTAGAGCGGGTGAGGTCTGGCCAGGCGCCAGGCTGGAAGTAGTGGTGAAGGACGATATTCCTTCGCGTCCAAGGGCTCGTGCGTGGTTATCACCCTTTGTCTCCGACAAGGAGCAAATACTGCGTAATATCCGCACTTGTAATCCGGAAATTCCAACTAAGGACTGGCGGATCGTCAAGCTGGAGGACCCAGTTAAGGACTGCAGATGTGCGGTCCTATTAATAAATAGGGAATCACTGGCTCCCCTTGCTAAATCGGGCGGAGTTATGAGGCTTGGATTTATCAAAATCAAGCTGCGTATTTACAAAAGTGACTTGAAAAGGGCGCATAAATCACAAATCATTCCAATGGAGGACGAGGCGGACACAGCCGAATCTTCTTCAAATAAACCTTCACCATTCGAAAGCAGCCTCGGCTGCCCTTCTTCTTCGGCTGGCGCGCAGTGAAGAAGATATCGTCATGATTCAGGAACCTTGGACTGTGCACGATCTCGTCAGAGGTCTAGGGTCTCCTGATTATATTACTTTTTATACTAAAGGCCAGGGTAGACCACGTTCTTGTATTCTCGTCAGGAAAACTGTCAAGGCCTTCCTACTATCTAATTACAGCGAGAAGGACTCTGTGGTGGTCTGCCTGGAGCTCAAAGGTAAGGTTTATTGGGTTGCATCGGTATATATGCCGTATGACAATGTAGGCATGTTCCCCTCTTCCAGTTTAAGGGGGGCCATTGAAGCAGCGCGATCATCGAAGATCAGTATGATCTTTGGTTGTGACTCTAATGCGCATCACGTGGTTTGGGGTAGCTCAGATACCAATGAGCGCGGTGAATCTCTTCTCGAGTACATTATGGGAACTAATCTCATAATCTGCAATGTGGGCCGCAAACCCACTTTTATAACAAAATCCAGACAGGAGGTATTAGATATGACTTTGGCATCGTATGATATCATTCATCTTATCAGAGATTGGAGAGTGTCGTCGGAACACTTCTTCTCTGACCATCTATACCTTCAGTTCAGCCTGGCTGAGTGCCCTGAAGCAATTCAACGTACTATTAATCGTAGAAGGGCCAAAGTATCGTGACGCTCTTTGTGAAGGGCTGCCTTTACTACCACGAATGCCATGCAATGAACAGGAGCTAGACGATATGGTTTACACTCTGACAGACACGATGAAGGCGGCGGTGTCTATTATCTCCCCTTCTTTGGGTCATAGGGATCAACAAACTGCTCTTGAGGCTGGAAGAAATTGGGTGTAAAGTCATCGCGTATGCAGATGACGTTGCCATTGCCGTCACAGGAAAGTTTCCTGATGTCCTCAGTGGGTTGTTGCAGAATGCCTTGACCATTCTATCAGAATGGGCAAACTTTTGCGGAGTTGGAATTAACCCTGCCAAGACGGAGCTTGTGCTCTTCACTAGAAAGCACACGACTCCTCCCAATGAATCTCCCATTTTGGAGGGCACGAAATTGGTTTTCGCCGACAAGGCTAAGTTCCTGGGTCTTATTTTAGATAGGAAACTAAGGTGGAAGCTCAACATCGAGGAACGGGTCAATAAAGCTATTATCGCACTCTACTCGTGTAAAAGGGCCATTGGTAATAACTGGGGCCTGCAGCCTAAAGCTGTATATTGGCTATATACTGCTGTCGTACGTCCCATACTACTGTACGGAATTAGTGTCTGGTGGACAGCACTTCGAGTAGGGGCTTATATTAAATTACTGAACAAGGTACAAACACTAGCTGCGATGGCCATGACGGGGCCTTCAGGACCACTCCGTCAGCCGGGCTGGACATGGTGCTCGGCTTGCTCCCGTTGGATATTTGTGGTGAACAACTGGCGGCAAACACGGCCCTGCGTCTTCGTGAGACTGGCCAGTGGCGCACGCTGAGATGCGGGCACTCAACTGTACTGGATAATTTGAGTCTCCCCACGGAGACTGACTTTCTCCCAAATACCTTTTTGGCCGAAACTACACCAGTTTGATTCCGTCGAGGGGTCAATGGGCTAATAGCGCGTCCCTGACCATCGACTCCATAGTCATCTACACGGATGGCTCTAGGGTTGTTGGCGGTGTTGGGCGGGCATCTATTCGGAGGGACTGGGGATTAACCTGTCACTCCGCCTTCCGGATTTCTGCAGTGTCCTGCAGGCGGAGGTTACGGCAATTTTTGAAGCTTTGACCTAGCTAGGAAATCATGTAGTGACCATGAGAGACGTTACGATCTACACGGATAGTCAGGCTGCCATTCGATCACTCGAATTCGTCCTGACTACATCGCAAACCATCGCAAAGTGTCGGTCGATTCTTAAAGAGATGAGTGCAGTTCCATTGACTCATCAACTCACCGAGTGAAAGTATCGTTTTACGCGCTCATCCATTTGATTCTCATGTTAAATCCTTCTGTCGTTGATGAGTTGATGAGTCTAACAACAAACACATTAGGCGCGTTTTTTTTTCAAACGTCCAGATCAAGAGCAGAACAACAATCGCATGCATTACACTAACAACCTGAACAATTTTGTTAGTGTAACGCGTGCGATTTTTGTTCTGCTTTGATCTGAACTGTTGAAAAAAACGTGCGTATTGTAAGTTTCTTTCGCGCTAATTTTACGTTTGCACTTGTATATTCGACCGATGATTTCAGTCCCGACCGACTGAAAAATTGAAATTACCCATAAAAACCTAAAGCCGGTTTTGAAATCTTAGGACCGAACAGGTGTAGTCGACGGAGCAAGGCTGCGGGCAAGACCGAGAGCTCGTTGGGAAGACTCAGTAGATGACGACGCCGACCAACATGCTTGGCTTGCGAAATTGGAGGACGCGGCCACTTGACCAAGATAATTGGAGGACGATGATCCAGGGGGCCAGGGCCCGATGTCGGGCTGTTGCGCCATGATGATGACGAATGAATAAATTAAACTATTGTAAAATATTTAGTAACTTTCACAATTAACACGGTTTTATGGTAGAAAAAGGTCTTGAGCAACTTTTTTTGCAGCACTCTACGAGTATATCTTTATTGGCGAATTTGTTCTTATCGCACGTTTTATTCGCATAGTTTGAATATCGAATATTGAGCATATTGAGTATGTATTCTTAGTTGGTTAGTAAAAGTACAGGCCGTATCGGGAGTTCGATTGCGCAGAGGGTAAGCCACGCCCAAAAAGACAAGCCTGGACAATGTTTTCTATTAGTAACACTCTTAGAAATTATTCGGGATAAATAAAACGTCTGACAGAGGACGAAACCAGAAACAAGCATCGAATACCTGAAGTCAATGTATAGGTACATGTATACATAACTTTGATAATATAATAAAGTAATATGTAATATAAAACCAAAAGAAAAATGATCGTATTTGATATTATTAATTGGCCAATCATAGAAATAAACAAAACTATATATTAAATGAAAAAAAGCACAAACAAAATGATAAGCCACAAGCAGGGGATGTAAAATAATAGTTTGCCAGATAATTTGGAAAAATAAAAAAGAAATACATGATAAATTTTCATTTATAGGAAAGTAGTTATATTTTTTCTTTTAAATAATATAAATATTCTGTTTTTTATATTTTCAATGAAACCATAAAATTTTTTTTTTCCATGTTTATCATAATTCAGCAGCACAACACGAGCCTAAATTATTAAACGTTTTTATTAGGTTAGCATGCTTTAATGACGATCATCATCAAGTCTATATTTTATTTCAATTTAGCAGCTAGTACGTATGTATGTAATTTAGCAGAATGTACGTATACAAATGTAATTTAACAAAAGTGCATGATATGCATTTATGGTTTCACTAATAAATTGAATGGGTAAGTCTGATTACAGTGACTCTTACTTGTAGTCGCAGGTCTTATAATTATGGCAGTAAATTTTAAATATACGAGTATATTGCACTTATACGAGTATTACCTTGCTATTCCATGATTTTTAAGAGCATTTGCACTGGTAACTTCAAAGTTATTTTCCATATTGAAGGCGTTCACATGCTTCTTATCCTTGCTGGTTGGACGTGATGGTATAAGTAGGTGTCCGTATGATACTTCCTGTAGTAAAATAATAAAATAAGGGAGATGTTTTCTTTTATGGCAGGCAAGTTGTTAATCTAATAGCTGCACAATAAACATTGAAGATATGTAGTAGAAAAATTATGTTCAGCATGATAATACTTAAATACCTTAAATCGTTCAATCATCATTGGTTTTCATTTATTATTTTTTTTGACATGGATATGTCTTATAGCTGGGGGTCATCCTAAAAATCTGTCCGTCACACGAAATGTCTGTTTTTCTACTCGGGGGTCAGAAGAGGAAACAAGCCCATTGAACATTTTTCCGAGTTATATGAATGTAGTGGCCGATCCTCAGTCAATCCGAGTCAGTCATCAAAGGGAACTCACGAAAATCGAAAAACATCTCGTCATGAACTGACTAAACAACCAGGCACCCATAACGCAAGTCAACATCATTCAACTGCCATCCCCTCGTGACTCAAATCTGCTCACAACACCAGCCACATCCAGACAACCTGTCTCCCTCACTCTCTCTTTTTGTTTTCATCAATTACGTCACTAACCTGACTCAATAAGAAAATTGTTGGGGTAGGTCGGGAAATAGCTTCAACTTCACACGCACACACACATACACACACACTCGTATGCACCCAATGGAGAGACGATTGAGTCGAAGAAGTTCAATGGATGGGTGTTGCTTCGTCATCGGCGACAGTGCGAAAGAGATGCTTGCTCCACGGACCTTGGACTACACTTCCGCGGCGGATCCACCCCTTTCTTGTGATGGCCAATCCCATCCAGCCGACTGAAATCAGTGTCACCAAGGTCACCAACGTGTTTTTCCCGTGAGATGTAAGGAACTTACGACCGTACTTGTATCGCGCATACCACGTACTGTCACGATCGATGATATATCAACTAACAGTGCACCATTCTGATTTAGTGAGGAGAATAGTGCAAATGATGCAGTTTGTGCAGCGCGGATAACGTAAACGTTAATGCAATAAAATTGTGTTGTCGCGCTTACCGTCTTTAGACTTAGACGAGTACTATCTAAGTATCTAATAGTAAGTGTGTTTAGCTAGACCGCGGCTTGACGCGATCGACCGCGGATTTACGTACTAACAAAGCACAGGCGCATATACAATATGTAGAGTGTATGATCGCTTGATCCACACACGGGGCAACGGTTGGGTTAATTTGTATTCTCCTGTACGCTATGCGGGACGGTATGTCTTGAAAATGATACAAAGTATCAACACTGCATGCAGATACATCGGTACATGGATATGTCTTATGCCTACCGAAAGCGTGGGATGTATTGTATTTTGTCGAATGATTTCATCCAGTATAACTATACTGGGATCTTTATAAAACTTACGTCGATATCTTCAACACAACAGGTTCCACGCAGTCGGTAGCCAAAGACATATCCATGTTCCGATGTATCTGCATGCAGTGTAGATACTTTGTATCATTTTTTTTTATTTCAACGTGTAGATGATTAAATAATAGGCGGTTGCTGAATAAAGAAAAGGGTTTTTTTTGTATCTCGATGTCCGACGCTTCATTTCAGCGGATTGTTGAATGAAAAGAATTGAAAGTTTGTTTCGCTGCAGCATCAGGCGACAATCGAAGCAGCATCGAACTCCTTTACAGTCAGAAAGCTCGAGAAGTTCAGCGTATAGTGTGCGACGCGATAAAAGAGTTTATGCGAATTCTCTTTTAGCCTCAGCAGAAAAAGCCGCAAGAAGTAACAACTTAAACGCCGTATACGGTGTCATCAAGGAGTTTACAGGTGCTCGTAACTCTGCCAAGATCCGGTGAAGGATAGTGATGGAAAGCTACTTATCTTGGAAGAAGATCAAAAAACGGTGGAAAGAACACTTCGCCGCGGTCTTGAACCGTGTAACCTCTGGTGAAGTTCCCCCTCATATAAATAATTTAGCTAACCATCAAAATGTGCGTATACGGTCCACTGCCTCGACTAAAGAGGACATAGTCACTGCAACTATTGCACTAAAACGAGGAAATGCCGCCGGACTCGCCGGTATCCCTGCCGAACTTTATCAAGCAGCGCCAAACGTAACTGCCGATTTGCTGCACCCACTTGTTGATAAAGCGTGGAATACAGAGACCTTTCCCACCGAGTGGAAGGAAGGGTTGATCATCAAACTTCTGAAGGAGGGTAGCCTCACAGACTGTAATAATTGGAGAGGCATTTGTGTGCATCCTGCATTCAATGGACTTTGACATCTTTTCTATTATATTGTACAACATCTTGACTACGCTGAAGACATATGCCTATAAAAATAAATAACTGGCGCAACAGTCCAATTTGAACCACGGCCTCGAGATGAGTTAGCATCATCTCATTTTCTAGATCGTGACGGTTTTTGTGCAGAGGTATGTGATCAGCAACACGCTCAAACGAGTTATTTACCCCATAATGGGTACTCATTTAACAGCTGAGTGGGCTCATAGTCCGACACGTAAATCCCCGGAATCGAACCGGGACCCAGTGCGTTGAAGGCGAACGTGCTAACTGTTGCGCCATCCGGACTACATATGCCTATACTCTCCCACAAAATCATGGATCTGTCCGCAATGGCGTTAGATCTCGAGAGGGAGGCAAGCAAGGTTGGGCTAAAGGTTAATACCAACAAGACCAAGGTTTTTAGCCCGCCATAGCGAAAAAGAAATCCGACACCTATTGCCATCAATATTAATGGATAGCCTGTGGAAAAGGTGGGCAACTTCGTCTACCTGGGTAGCATTGTTGCCGAAAATGGTGGTACGGAGCAGGACATCGCTCGTCGTATCAACCAGGCTAAATGCACATACGGCATGCTGTCCAAAATCTGGCAGAGCAGTTATCTCAGCATCAAGACCAAGCTGGGCCTGTTTCGCTCCCTGGTATTGTCTGTGCTTTTGTATGGGAGCAGTACATGGAAAGTTTTCGTAAGACTTACCAGAAAGCTACAAGTTTTCGTCAAATCATGTCTTCGTCGAATTCTAAGAATATTCTGGCCCGAAACAATATCGAATTAAAAGCTAAGTGGGCGTACGGGGCAGGATGCCAATCGACGAATTGATTCGTAGACGAAAATGGCAGTGGATAGGTCGCACATTGCGGAAGAGTGATAACTGCTTTGCATGCCATCAAATGGAACCCCATTTCCAATCAAGGCCGACCAAGAGGAGTGCCTGAATCACATGGCGTCGATCTGTAGCAAAGGAGTGTCAGGCACTGGGTAAGTCTTTTGGGGAATTGCGCCCCATTGCCCAGAACAGAGTACGATAGCGCGCAAAAGTAGTTGACGCGCTATGCCCCACCAGGGGTTGAGGCAAAGTAGTAAGTCATGCCGCCAGTTATGGTACTCGAAAATATCAAGTACCGGTACTGAAATCTCAGTATCGAACAAGCCTACATACGAGTATGACACCCACCTTGCCCATATTCCACTTCATTACCAGGAATATCCTTATTCCTATCCAAAGGACCCAAAATGCCATTGTACTCCAGAGCATTCGCCTTATAACTCCGATTCATATGACGTCCATCTCGTCCATATTCCAGTTCATTCTTCATCCCACCGATTCATATGACACCCATATTGCCAATGTTTTACTTCATTGCCAAGAAAGTCCTTTTCCTTATCAGAGGCTTCATCGAAGGATTCAAAACCCTATTAACAGTACTCTTGTACATTCCCTTATCATTTATTATCATTCACTTATCATATATTCGCCCCGCGTACATATAAAAATCCCTCACCCATAGATGAAATTCATGCTCACTCAAATATCAAAACACCAGACACCAAATAAAAGTCGCACGAAAGTCGACATGCAACCGGACAGCCAAGTCGTTTTGGAGTCGGTCGCGTCCGAGTTGCGTTGCAGTCGCACCAGTGGACGAGGTTCCACGCAATAACACGTGTCCGACTATAATGCGACTCCTGTGCAACGCCCATGCAACTCGTTTTTGAGTTGGATCGCAGTCGCGTTGCGTCTGTGGACGAAGGCCCCTTTTCGAAAGTCAGCCATCAATATTTTTAAACTTGTTGAAACGCAAACCTTTAAATATCTCGATTTAAAAACAAAGTGACTTATGCCACTTTCAAAATAAAGCGTCCATATACTTGTAATCTAATGTCTTCACAAATAATTTTTGCTGCTGCTTCAACCACCCGAAGCCTCTAGATCAGATTTGCAAGTTTGCTGATAGCATGCTTTGTCAATATTTTTTCTTGACATTCTTGAAACACACAAATGACTTTTTGTTCGATGGCTTGTGTGATGACTGATGAGTATATCATTTCGTTTGATAACTTCCTGTAATAGCTCTTCTATGGAGAACTGACACTCGTCATCGCTGTTTCCAAGGTAATCGTATATATTTTGCATTGCTCCGTCGATTTTCTCGCCTAATGGACCACGTCTTCTCTGTTCTTGGACTTTTGGACGTCCAGAAATATCCTTGAAACACTTGCTGTAGTACTGAGCATCAAACCATTCACTCATTCGAAAAATGCTACACATATTACATATGTATTGTAAAATAAACGAAAGTAGTTCTCAACTTTACATTAGTTGGAAATGTATTTGTTTTGAACTGTATGGTACGAGTATATGTAACATCTGTATTCGTATCATTTCCGCTTTTAGTTTTTTTGCGTTTGACATCAAGTTTCGCAACACTCTCACGGCTAAGCCATTAATCTGAGAAGAAAACTTTTTATAATTAAAATACTAAAATAATTTTGACCTGTTCAATTTCTTTATAGCCATCTTTTACGTAAAATGCATATGGTTATGGAGTTATATTGAAAAATTCGAAAAAAGTCAGATTTTTTTGCTTTTTTCTGCAAAAAAAAAAAAGAAAATTTCGTTGGGAAACCTCAAATTCGTGTTTAGCGACCCCAAAAACACCGCTACCACCTCGAGAACGATGCGTAGCACGAAAAATGTAATTTATTGCAAAATGAAAGAGAGTTAAATTTCATAGAAAACGGTATAATAAATTTTATACCTATCTCTGATAGTTTCCGAGACATCTACCCGCAAAAATGGATAATTTTCGAAAAAAGTTTTTCCGCACGTTTTTCGTCAAACTTTCCACCTCCTGCTCCTTACCCTATTGTTCTACACAAAATTGTTTAAATGAAGTTGTAGAGCATCAAATTTCCTTTAAATGTAAATATGTTCATTTCACTCTGGCCGAGAGTTGAAGTGATTTGAAGTCTGTAATGAACCATATTCTGGTCTGGTTGTGCTGCTTCCACCGGCAGATCTATGGCAGCACCTGATGAATAAGTCGGTGGTACGAAACCAGAGGCCGAGGGTTGCATTACACCTGGACCCCATTGCGAGCGCGAGGGCAAGCCAATCCGCCAACCATTCTATCCTTATCACTTCATTTTTTTTATTCACCATTTTTACCTCTCTTGTTTGTGTTATCTTCCCCAGGCCTATGAATTTTTATTAATAAGCGGCGAAAACCCCGCCCACGTCTCCCGAACTGAGCTACGGCAAGCATAGGCCGCTGCTTAGCTCGTTGAAGGGCCTTTTTCTTCGCCAGATGGCACGGCCCGACTTTCACGGTCATTATGCTATTAGGTGTATAACTTTGCTTCCGCCGTTTTCCGACAGAGGGCTGCATCGGTGAGGACTGGTCAAAATACGTATGTTGTACATAGTTCAAAAGTGTCACAAAGTGAGTTTGGACGTCTGTGAACGTATCGACATCACCGCATTAGTAAAAGTTGTTTGCATTTTTAATAAGATTCGCGGTTCAAAATGTCTGTTTTCGAGCCAAGTTCTCGTCATTTGCGGGAAATTTTGATCTTCTGCTTCCATTTGAAAAAAAAAAACTGCAGCTGAGGCTCATCGAATGCTCTCAGATACTTACGGTGAGATTGCTCTGAGTTACATGTTGTGAGTGGCGATTTCAATGTCGCGGTCAAGCATGGTGCTGGGAGAGAAAACATTTTCAAAGACGAATTGGAAGCACTGTTCGATGAAGATTCGTGCCAAACGCAAGAAGAATTAGCTGAATCACTGGGCGTGACTCAGCAAGCCATCTCGAAACGCCTTTAAGTCGAGCATTAAAGGAAAAACGACCATAGTACCAAGAGAGACACGACAAAGTCATCCTCCAGCATGACAGTGCTCGGCCACACGTCCTCTTTCTTTATTCAAAATACAACGATTTCTCCTCTTTTATTATGATATTTTAGAAATCGTTTACTACTTATTCAATAGGACTTATTCGTGTCGAAATGAGAGAGCATTTAAGATATTATTTTTTAGGATTGTTGTGACTGAGGGTGTCCAGAATGGAATTCCGCTCTAGGCAATGTAAATATAGGTACAAACCCACCATGTATATGTACATACATAAAATCACAGCTGATGCCGAAAAACGTAAAATCGTTTTACCTAAAGCGAAAAGAAACTTTAGCGAATAAATTTTCGTTGTAAAGAGCAGACGACTTGAACTTGAAGCTTCGATAAGAGCTTGTGGGTCGCATGACTCCACAGATAGAAATGCTGGTGACACGGAGCCTTTGAATTAGAATCTCCCTGGGGCAGACTTAAACTACGCAGGACCAGAGGACCATAGATCAAAATCAGTCCACTGATTCCAGCACATCTTTTCTGTTTAGTTTTTTAACATATGATCCACCTAAGGTTTGGACAGGGATTACATAATCCGCGCCCTCTGGATAATTATTCCAATTGAGTAAATAAAAAAAATTGGATTAATTTGATTTCCTTTGCATGTAAAAAAACAATATGGACTCGGGGGGCGGGATAAAAGCAAGAGGCGGGCCGGATCTGGCCCACGGGTCGGAGTTTTCGACCCCTGATCTAGAGAGTGGTGTGGTTCGATCCTCGGCACGATCGAAAACTGCATGTGGGTACTAATAGAACTCCCACTGCGCTTCGAGCCTGTCAATATAAAGACGATGCGAATAGTAGATGCATGCTGGCAACTGCTCATCCCAAAAGTAGATATGCTATCGAAATGTCAACAAGGTATAGAAATGCAAGAGATGTTGTAAATAAGCCGGGAAAGGCTGTGACTTATACTTACGTCCTACACCACCACGGCCATTGGATGAGAATATTTCCGTGAAATTGAGGCCGTATATTCAACCGAGAAGCCCCTTACAATAAAGCCCTATTCCTCGAATTTGGATACATTGAATCAATATTTGAATTCAGTCGGGAGATTGTGCTACGACCGGGATTGAAAAGGACTCTTCGTTTCAATCCTGGTCGTAGAGCCAGAGCTATGTAAAGGATAATGCATTCGTATGTACATTTTTTTTTTTTCATTTTATCTTACACCCCGTGTTTCTACAAAACATTAAATAACAAACAGAACAAATCTGTTAGCAATAAGGCATCGCTGATAACTTTAAAATGTGAGTTTCAGTCAAACTGTGAATGAATTTAATATTAATAATTTCTAATTGCTCTTACCTGTCCATTTTCACCTTTCATTCCCAACATATCGAAAGGATCAAACGGCGAATCGCTGATCGACGATAGAGGTCTCGGTCCGGACGTGTTTCGACGTCTTCCCTCCTTTCGTAGTTCAGCTCTGGAAATATGGACATTTAAAAGAAAAATTATAGAATCCAACATTATCGCTTATAATATTCTAAAACTCACCGTCCATTCTTTCCTTTATAGTATGGCAATGATGAAAATATGAAGAATGGAATCTTTTGTGATACCAACACGATACGCTCATCCTTAAATTGATGCGTTTTGCGATTCGTTGCCGATATGAATTTAATATCTTTGGGATCGGTAATTTGTACATTTTTACCGCGTCCCGGTGTTAAACTTTCCGTGCTACTATTATTCGGCCATTTATCATCTGTATTAATCAAATGTGGCCGTTTAGTAGCCGATGATCCCACACTACCGCGTATCGGGGCCGTATTCAGACGTGCCCGTCGTTCGGGTATGCAAATTGCTTCGCTCACATTGCTTGAGGCTCTGTAAGGAGAAAAAGGAAAATATTCTTATTTATTATTAATATTTCTGTCAAATATATTGGCATTATATTGGCAATAAGTATACATTAAATGAGATTGCAGATTTTAATTTAACATTGAAACTTCTTCAAATCAACAGACGAAGTATTACGCGCCATTTCTACTAGACCTTGATAGGCGAGGACGAATCTAATGTACACAATATTTGTAAACATAGTAACGTACTCGTAGTTTGCTATCTGAAGAGGAACAAGTAAAAGTTTTTTGTTGTTGTATTGTTTTCTGGGACACAAGATAAGGAAGGTCGCGAAATAGATTAGTATCAAATATTTACTTGACTACATTTTGGTGACAGTGGGCGAAATTTGGAACTGCTTTCATCCAGTTCGCATGATAACGTTCTTTTAGAAACACGAACAGAAACAAGTTGGTATAACATTACGACAACGTGGGATTCCCGATATGTATCCTTCCATGTTAGAATGATGAAAAAAAAACTTCAGTGAATGTACAGAATTGTGGTTTTTCAAGAAGCTCTGAAAGAAGAATGCACAAAGGTTTTTCGAATAGAATAAAAAGAAGTTGGTGGAAATTTCAGCGCTTCATAGAAAACTTAAAAAAAAACGTTCTTCTTGTACCCTAACGAGCCAGTTCGTCAGCCCTAGATTTGCCAACGAATCCTGACCAGCACAAAGCAATGTCGGAGATTCTACACATCTCCGTGTGCTTACTATCTTGAGGTAGTAAGTACGGCTTTCAAGGATTTAGTTGCAGCTTGCCTGTCCACCAAAATAAGAATGTTCCTCACGGATACTACATGTTGTCCCAGCCAAGTTAAAGCTTCCCAAATTGCTACCAATTCCGCCCAAAGAGCGCTACAGTACTCGGACAGTCAATCGTACCGATAAGTTTCGATTTAGACTGTTGGAGTGAACGCCAGCTTCTACCCCACGGTCAGTCTTAGAACCATGGGTGTAGATGTTGTCGCGTCCAATGTCGAAAGCCAGTCTTCATCCCCTTGGGTTTGTGATGTTTTTTTACAAGTAGGTTTCTGAAGTTCTTGACAAATATAGGTTTTGGTCAAAGCATAATCCGTCGACTGCTGTAAATTGGCAAATGCCCATTGTTTGAAGTCAATCATTGATCTGCTTCACGAATACGAACGGCCGTACAAGCGGTCACCATCATGTTCATAACATCTGAAGGAGTCGTTCTGAGAGCCCCACTGATTGCCACGCTAGCAGTCTTCTGCACCTTCCCCACCAGGTTACGGTTAGTCGGTGTACTAAGTGCATACCGCCAGGCAACTATACCGCACATGATAGGACGCATAACCGCCACGTAGAGTCAGTTTAACATTTTCGGTTGCAGGCCCCACTTTTTACCGATGGTCTTCCTACAAGAGTAGAGAGCAATATTAGCCTTATTTACGTTCCTGAAAATTTGGCTTCCATTTTAATTTCCTGTCTAGAATAAGACCAAAGAATTTTGCCTTATCAGTGAACGCCAATCTCGATCCATCGTGGACAGTAGACTTAATAGGTGGAGTCCTATGGTTCCTTGTAAATAAGACAAGCTCTATATTACTGGGATTTACCCGAAGCCCACATTTCAAAGCCCAGTCCACTTCTGTAGGAGCTGTGAAGATGAGGAGTGTACTTTTGATCTGCTAAGCGAATGTTATGCCCTGGCTTTAAGAAGAAGCAATATCCTGGGATCCTTCTATTTTAACGATCTGGATGACCTTAAGGATGTTAGCATCAGCCGGCTCCAGCGTTTTATTAACAGCTCTGGCTGGTTCAATGGATAGATAGTACTCGGTTTGTGGAGTCAATAGTGGTATCACAACGGACCCAATGGTGGCCTATGTGTCCTGTATCATGGGGACCCATTTAACCTAACCTATTTAACCGAACCTAACTTGACATTTCAAATTCCCGACTTATTAAGTGTCGTACAGGCGAATGTGTCAGCGATTTCGAAAGCTCTGACCTGGCTGAATTCATGTCGTGTCTGTGAGAGACATTACTATGTACACGGACAGTCAAGCTGCAATTCGATCACTTGAATCCGTCCTAGCTATGTACATCGAAAACTATTGAGAACTGTCGCTTAGTTTAAAGGAGATGTGTGGACCCTCTGTTAGATACCGGGTGATAGTGGCTTTGTGGGCAACTGCAGGGCGGTGAAGTAACAATGGGTGTTGTCGAAGGGGACTGCGAAGACATCAAAATGCCAACCGCATCGCTGCTGCGGTGGACACGGAAGAATGGCTAAATGGCAGCACGTGTCAAACGACCGGAATGATTTGGCCAAAGCTTGACTCTAGCCGCTCTGCCACACTACTGTCACTAAACAGGAAGCACATTGGCAGGGTTGTGGGGGTTATTACAGGGCACTTTACTATCGGTGAACTTGCCTGGAGGCTCCACATTCCCCACAATGATTATTGCAGGAGCTGTGAAGACGTGGATAAGGAGGAAAGCGTTCTTTACTTATGTTGACACTGTCCGGCCTTGGATACGAGGCGGAGAAAATTTCTAGATTCATGATTTTTCCCGGTTCTGGAGGACCTTAAGGATATGAGCATAACACAGTTCAATCGCTCCAGTACAGGCTGATTTTAAAATCTAGGTTAATGAGGTGATCTTGTTATCACAACGAACCCAATTATGGTATATGGGTACTGTGATATATCACGACAGACCCTTTACCTAGATTAGATTAGACTGAGAGAAGGACTTAGGGCGCCAAAAGGCCAACTAGCACCGTAGCCAAATGGTCTATTGTGCTATAGCCCAGGTCTGGTAACAGGCCTAGGCCTGTCGATCAAGTTTGATCGCGTTAATGAATTTGCTTATAAGGGGGAGCGGGATGGAAGCAATGTCATCTGCTTCGGGGAAGGCGATGGCGAGGTGTACTAGGCGACGTTGGACCAGCGCCTCACATTCGCAAAGAACGTGCAGTGATGTTTCATCGTCGCCCTCGCAGAAACGACAGCTAGCGTCCGATACTATACCCATGATCTTTAAGTGACCCCTTAGGCAAGAATTTCCAGTTAGAAGGCCACAAATCCTTCTGATCCTGTTGCGGTTCATTTTCAAAGGTTCAAATGTCCTGCTGCGCGAGTAACCAGATTTAAAATCTTGGCTTGCCTCAGGCCTGGAAGATAGTCCCATTGGACGGTGGCCTCAGTACGCTCCCAGTCTCTGATGCATTTGCTGACGGAACTTAGAGGAATCCCGCAAAAGGGCTCAGGTCCACAATAGGGTGTGTCCGAGGCCATCCTGGCCAACTCATCAGCCTGTTCATTCCCAGAAATGCCGACGTGGCCAGGAACCCAGTATAACATTACCATGTTCGAGGAGCCAACTTTTTGTAATGTATTCTGGCAGCTGCGCACTAGCTTGGACGAGACGGACCAGTTAGCGCCAGTATGGCTGCCTGGCTGTCAGTAAATATATTGTAGTTATATTCTTGCTACGGAATTTGGCTTTCAGGCAGAGCTCCGCACACGACTCGATGGCATCTACTTCCGCCTGGAATACTGTTGCAAACCTACCCATAGGTATAGGAATATCCAACACTATTCCGGCACCTATGCCATTAACCGTCTTTGATCCATCCGTGAACCACTTGATGGTATCTGGAAGAAGAGTGGAATGTTCCCCCAACCAGTTTTCTCTGCTCCAGATTATAGTGTTGAAGAGCTTGTTGCTGGATGGTTCTTTCACCAGATGGTCCGATGGCATACAGGTTATGCAGCTCTAACTGAGCGAACTTTCCTGTCCCGGATTCAGCTTAATGAGGGCATCGCAAGCCTTCGATCTGAGGATCGTCAGCTTTGCTTGTGCTATTACATGAACATGTTAGTGATGGAAGGTCTAGCAGTACCTCAAGCGCCGCAGAAGGGCAGCAGTGAATGACTGCGGTAGACATGAGACAAGCAAGTCTCTGAATTTTACCTAGGGTAGATGTGCCAGTTACTGCATAGTCTTTCTTCCACCATACAACTTCACCATAATCTAGCATGGCACTAAAGATCGCCTTGTAAATCCATAGGATGATAGTGTTTGATTCCCCACGTCTTGTCTACATATTGTCTGCATATCCACAGAGCTTTGGTGGCTTTGTCTGATACTACTTTTAGATGCTCTGACCAGAGCAGTTTTTTGTCAAGAATGACCGCCCCCAGGTACTTGGCGTCATCTGCAAAGGGTATGGGTAGATTGTACATTAGGGGGCATCTTTACCTAACCTAATAGGCTAACCATGGGTTTGGAGGACGAGTTACGAAACTGTGCAATCGAACTGATTCCGAATCTATTATTTCGAAATGTTTGGTACATCTAAGACCGTTTTGGCGGCCGAAAGACTCATCTGATTGGAAAAAATTGAATGTTTGTTTACAAATAAAAAAAGCAATCAGATAAGAAACATAGCACAGAATTATAAATATTCGTAATAATGATAATAAACCATCCATTTTTTATTTTACCACCCACCGGATTTACCACGTAAGTACCAACGGTAAAGGACATAGCCCATGTAATTTTTTCTCGACTCTTGAAATAAATGCTAAATAAAAGCAGAAAAGAAAATAAGCTGGAATCATTTCCAATTAAATTATTTCAATCCATTAAAATCCTAAACTGACATCAATCCAATTATGCGGATAATTGTACGAGTACACCACGGAAAATTAATTCCCAATTATTGCTTACGCACTCAACAATCAATCGTCCTTATTAAAAGGTCATCTATCAAACACACTACGAGTCAGAAACGGATCGAAAAGTCCTAAATTAAATCCAGTGTATCGGTCGACAATATTATAGGTATAAGACTCGTGACTATACTGATGCCCTAGTCCATAATTAACACAGTCTCTTCGCCATGCACTACTGCCTAAGGCATGAAACGGATATTCTTTAATCCTCATAAAATCCGCTTTTCATGTCCACCGCCAATGAAGTACTTCCGAAATGGGAAACCTTTAATTACGTATATACGAATATATCCCGAAAATCGGCAATAAACAAACACCTGGCTCTAACTATTTAGCAAAAATCCTTGGCTACACAAAAAAAATACTACGACGCAGTAAGGAGAAAAAGAAGGAAACATAAAATCTCGTATTGATTTTCACGCACCGGCAGGAGGTGGCAGACTGAAACAAGAGTTCTTCTCCCCAATACAACTGTGATGTTCAAGGTCAAAATGATTTTCAAGAACCCCTTGATAGGCCTCCTCGCATTCAAGCTTCAGTATATTTTGGTGGGAATGTGTGCTGAACGTTGGCGTAAGGATGATAGGAAAATCAATGACAATCCTATTCACGCGCGCCTTCTTTGGAAGAAAGTAGGTATGTACATGGACTACGTGCAGATGTGCATGTTGTACTGTCGAGCTCAGCCGCATGGGTGAATTACTCGTATTTTAATAATTTATTGAGACACCTTATTAGTAATAAGGATTCAATAATTAGATTGAATCGAATGATGGATTTGTTTGTAGCCAATAACAGAAGGATAAAAGGCTTTGTGCTGGGTACACAAATTTGTGAATAAAGCTAATTAGACTAACTCATACACTACGTTTATATCGCAGGATTATCTTCGAGGTTTAACTAAATCGATCTAACTCACGACAATGTAAACGTATCGGTGTAGTTAGTTTTGGTACTAACTGTACTACTGTATACATTGGGCACGAAGTGTAGTGTCGCACCTCATTTCCGAGCCCGTATTTACAGGATTTACCCCTGTGGTGTGGGCGTAAGAACAATGTTACGGCCTTTCTCAGCATGTTGTGGAAGACGACTAAAAAGAATAGGATGTGTATGCCAGCATCTTGCATCCTCCTCACGAAACGTCAACTATGCCTCGGATATGGACTGGCTCACTGATTACGACTTTTGCCTATCGTTCATTGACTAAGATTGGTTTCTGGAATGAGCGTACTCTTCTTTTCAATGGATCAGGATCTTCCCAGAACGCACGATTTCTTCAATTAAAGAGTGAATTTGAGCGGTATAAATTAAACATCTTAGGAGTTAGTGAGATAAGATGGTGAAGCAGTGGAGAATTTATCTCTCCACCGCTTGGCATTGTACTCGTAATTTTGTACTCCGGTAAGGCTGCCGGTAGTTGTTTTGAGTCAGGTGTCGGGCTGCTTTTAACCAGAAAATGGTGATACAGAGCAGAACATCGCTCGTCGTATCAAGCATTCGGCATGCTGTCCAAAATCTGGCAAAATGGTTATCTCAGTATTAAGACCAAGATGAGCCTGTTTCGCTCCCAGGTACTGTCTGTGCTTTTGTATTATGGGAGCAGTACCTGGAGAGTTTCCGTAAGAGTTATCAGCAAGTTGTAGCTGTTTTCGTCGAATGGCCCGAAACAATATCAAATGAAGATCTAAGTCGGCGTACGGGTCAGATGCCAATCGACGAATTGACATGTCTACTTAAGTCGTAGACACTGCGTTGGATTAACGATAACAATTTGTTTTCAATGTTTCGCACAATTTTATTAATTCAGGATAAAGTACAAACGATATTCGGATATATGTACTCAGAGGGATTTCTAGAGGGCTTTTAGAACAATTTACAGAATTTAATTACAGAATACAATTGTCTAAAAGAGTGTAGAGTTAAATTCAGCGATTCGTCAAAGTTAGTTCAGTGGAAACTTGGGATGGCGTCAACGTCAAGTTTGTTGATACTTGACATAAATAACAACATCAACAGTGGCGGACGTGGACGTCCAGCTTGTTCATCGTGGGAAACGCTCCGACTCAGATAAGTAATTTCCAATCGTATTTTGTTGAACCCGATACTTTGTGTTTGGTTTTATTTCAGCCAGAGATCCCGAGGAATTAATCTGGAGACGCTCGATGAGTATTTGTCAATTCGGGAATGAAACGTCAGATCCTAATGTTCTGTGGAGTATAAGCAGGTAAGTATTTGGATGTGGATTTTTAGAAATTCAGTATTAATGATAAATTGCCATTTCAGATTATCGATGAGCAGCGAACAGACAAAAATAAATAACTGGCGCAACAGTCCAATTTGAACCACGGCCTCGAGATGAGTTAGCATCATCTCATTTTCTAGATCGTGACGGTTTTTGTGCAGAGGTATGTGATCAGCAACACGCTCAACCGAGTTATTTACCCCATAATGGGTACTCATTTAACAGCTGAGTGGGCTCATAGTCCGACACGTAAATCCCCGGAATCGAACCGGGGCCCAGTGCGTAGAAGGCGAACGTGCTAACCGTTGCGCCATCCGGACTACGAACTAGCGAACAGACACGAAGGCGAAAATGACAGTGAATATTTCACACATTGCGGAAAGATGACAATTGTATTGCTTTAGATGCCATGAAATGGAACTCCATTTCCAATTAAGGCCGACCAAGGGGGTGTCCTGAAATTTCATAGTCGTTTTGTGGCAAAAGAGTTTGAGCCTCTGGGTAAGACGTGGGGGGGGGGGGGGGGGGGGGGGGTTAAGGGAAAGTACAATAGTATTAAACTACATGGGCTGAAAAGTGCCGGGATTTTTCAATAGGTGATACCACTAGATTGGGGCGACTGGTAGCGCAGTGTGTTGAGGCATCAGTCTCATGTTTGACTACCGGCGTTTCGGGTTCGAGTCCCGTCCACAACAACGTTCGTGACCATGGATGTGCAGGAGGTGCATGCTGGTAACTGCATTCTCCGATACCAGTTTATGCCGAGAATCGTCAACTGGGCCACATGAAACAGTTGACGCGCTATGCCCCACAAGGGGTTATAGCAATTGAGAGAGAGATACCACTAGAAAATGAACATGACTCATTTCGAGAGGCTCATCTATAGTTTGTGTATGAAGTTTCATGACATTTCGTCCATTCGCTTACAAGCTACAGTCATTTGAGTGACGCTACTTTCGCCTTCGTAAAAAAAATGGAAAAACAGGAATATCGCATCTTGATCAAACATTGTGTTTTGATGGGAAAAACTTCTGAACAATCATTGCAATAGTTGCAGAAATGTTATCCCACATCTGCTCCTTAGAGAAAACTAGTTTATCGGTGGTTTAGCGAATTTAAAATGGGTCGTACAAGCACCAAAGACGCACATCGTTCTGGAAGGCCAAAAGAGGCTACGAATGCGGAAATCGTAAAGCAAGTGCATCGAATCGTTTTGAATGATCGTAAAAATGAAGTTGCGGGAGTTAGCTGAGGCTGAGGCCGTGGGCATCTCAAAAGAACGGGCGGGATACATTTTGCACGATGATGAAAAAGTTATCGGCGCGATGGGTGCCGCGTTTGCTGACCGTCGACCAAAAACAGCAGCGCGTTGATGATTCAACAGCTGGTTTGACGTTGTTGCAGCGTAATCGAGCGGACTCTTTTTCGACGTTTTGTGACGATGGATGAAACATGGGTTCATTATCATTACCATACGCCTGAGTCCAATAGACAGTCTGCAGAGTGGCTAGAAAAACCACGAAAGCCGGCCAAAGCGGCCAAAAGACCAACGCTCGGCCGGGAAGGTTATGGCCTCCGTTTTTTGGGATGCGCATGGCATAATCTTCATCGATTACCTGCAGAAGGGAAGAACAGCCACAGGAGAGTATTATGCAGCGTTATTGGACAAACTGAACGACGAAATAAAGAAATGAAACCGGAATATAGAGGGCTACGCCCGCAATCCGAGGGTTTTGTAGCAAGCGCTTATTTTGGTATATAAATATCGGCTCGTTGCTCTACTTGATACCACTCAGATGGACAAAAAAAAAACATAATTAAACTGTCTTACCCACTTACATTTTACATGCCAATTCATATTACGTGATTGTAACGAAACTTAGAACATATTATTGCCTAAGGTGTTGGTTATCGTTGGCCATCAGTACTTTTGACCTCGAACGTGTTTAAGGCATGCAGAGGTGTGCTAACTTTAACTACAGAAATAAACTATTACTTACCTATTCTGAGAAGATATACAGATTCCATTATTTTCCATTTTATATGCTATTCGGAACCCACCTTCCTGTAAGTTTTCATAATTCTAACAGTCTCGAGATGCCATGGATGGGCAAATTACGAACTAATATTTTTTCGTCCCCCACTATTCCCCTTTCTACAAATTTCAAGAAAATGCGAAAAAATGGAATGTACTCAACATTACCTTTCTCACGACACCTCACTTGCCTATACCAGTCGATAAAAAAAAATTTTGAGCTTAATTTCGCCTCTATGTGGACCCCTCCCCCCTTCCACTCGGTAAAGTTTGCCAATTACGACGTAGCGCCCCAACTAATCTTCACCCTTTCAAAAATGATTAATTAAATAACTGCAATTCGCACTACGAAAAACAACATGAAAGTAGTACTCACACCTACATATGAGGCCGGTAGGTGTAATTTTTGTGTGGATAGTGTCAAAATGCCTAATTTTAAATGAGTGTACTATTATTAAATATTATGTGATTGTAATGAAACTTAAAGATATTATTGCCGATGATGCTGGTTATCATTGGCCATCAATATTTTTGACCTCGGCTGTGCTTAAGGCGTGTAGGGGTATGCTAACTGCAACTATAGAAATGTACTATTATTAACCTTTTTTGTTGAAGTATCAAAATTCTACGATTTTCGGTTTTCTACACTAGTAAAATGCCGCCTTTCTGCAAATTTTCGAATTTCTAAGTATAACGGTATCGAAATGCGAGGGGGGGGGGACAAACTTGGATCACATATTTTCCCCTCTAACTCTTTTCCCCTTTTTTCAAATTTGATGAAAATACCGGAAATGAAATGTACTCGGTGTTACCTTTCTCATGATACCCCACTTGCCTATACCAGATGAAAAAAAAATTTTGACCTTCATTTCCCCTCTATGGGGACATCCCCTTAAAGTAAGCCTATTACAACGAATCGCTTTCTCCGGCGAATTATAATAATTCTACATACTCCCACAAAATTTCATGTATGTAGCTTCAGCCGTTCGTGAGATATTTCATGGACAGACGGACAGACATTTGACCGATTTCATAAGGGTTTTGTTTTTAATACAAAACCCTAAAAACGGCCCCATATGGCGAAGAAAAAAGTTCTGTACCATCCATCACGATAACGCACCGCCACACACGTCCTTGGCGATGGCCCAATTAGACCAATTATGATTCGAATTGGTTGCTCACCCAACTCATTCTCCAGACTTGGCCCCCAGCGACTATTATCTGTTCCCAAACTTCAAGTGGTGGCTACAGGGAAAGAGATTCAGATCGAATGAGGAAGCCTTCGCAGAAACCGAGGCGTATTTCGAAGGCTTGGACGTTTCGTACTACAGAAAGTGCATCGAAATGTTGGAAAATCGCTATACCAAGTGTATCGCCCTCGAAAACAACTACATATGTTGAGGAATAAATATAATTTTGCCCAAAAAAAGCTTGTTTTTATTAAAAATCCCGGGACTTTTCAGCCCATGTAGTATGGTGTACCATATAATTATTATGTAGGATCAGCTTATGACATCCGTGTGAGCATCGGAATCCCACATCTAAAAACAAACAGGTGAGAGAATGATGCCAAAGGACTATTCATCCCAATGCCCTTAATTTGGAATACTCCTCTTGTGAAGTAAAGGCCCAAAACATCATTTTCGTATCGAACCTTGAAAAATTGGTGTGTAGTGTAGTGTAGTACTAGAAATTCCTCTTGGCCAAATATTGAAAATACTTATATGTCACTTGATTTGGTGGATGCTGCAAGTTTCCTCAACGATCCACTTCAATCTCACACTGCTCCTTTCGTTGAAAATCCATACAATCATCGTATCTTTATGACATCAGCATTTTCCTTTATTCATCCAGCCAAACAAGAAGCTAGCACTTTATGTGCCGATGATTGTGCAACGGAGCAGAATTCTCAAGAGTGTATGGAAACGTATCGCCTTTAATTAAAAGCAGTTACAAAAAAAACTTCAATAATAATAAAAAATCACTTGATGGGCAATATTGTCATAAATCAATAATACTTCCTCTCGACACATCGAATTCTTTTCGAAAAATTTTGCATGTCAGAAGTATTGATAAACTGCGTCGTACAACGCACACTTCCGTTTCGACCAGATTTCAGCGTGTTGAAATAAAACACCTACAACTCTTCAAATATTCATTCTGTACCCATTAAGCAGTTCCGCACAGTAGCACATAAACAGTAGAAAAAAAAAGAAATTAAGCACAAATGTCCAAGAACAATAAAAACAAAACATTTCAAATTACTCAAGTCCGGCCGTCCAAAAGAACGACTCCAGGCAAACAAAAAAAGAATCTTGAAAGGAAGCGAAATTGCGTCGTAAGCAATTTCGCTTCCTTTCAAGATTCTTTTTTTTTGTTTTCTTTTCGCTTTCGAAACGTATGCTAGAGAGTATGGGAGCAGATAAATTCCTTTGATTGCCTTCTGCATCAAATTTTTTTTTCTAGTTTGTTGATTTGCTGAGTGGTGGTAAGGAAAAGATCATCGAAGTTATTACCGCACATTCGTGCATGGCCAATTGGCCCTTTAATTATGGCATTATGATCTCATCTGCCAGGTATGGTCAAACTTCTTGGGAAAAACGACACAACCGGTACCTGTTTTGAAATAGGATCTCCTGTTATGCTTATTATATAAATACAACTGGAGGTAACATTTGTATATGATCAACATATCCCCATCGTCACACAACAAGAGTGGCAGGAAAAGATAATTTGCAAATAAAACGACGTCGGGAGAAAAAGGAACACATACAGAACGGAAACCCGTCCCTTTGCTAACTAATCGTTAGCAGCAGGTTTGTTTTGAATTCGCCATAAAAGAAGGGACGTTTGCAATATCAAATGCTAAACATAGCTATGTACATATACTACATATAAATATGGTGATTTGTTGACAAACAAATAGAAATGGAATGTGAAATCGGATAATGCAGAATGCAATTACATACATACTTTCGCGGTGGCCGTGGGAAATATTTTTGAGGTTTTAAGATTAGGGCGGTCAAATGATAAATATGTTAATGTTTTATGTGTATTTAGCAAAATCGTATATGTACTGAAAATATCAGAAGCAATACTAATCCAGAGCTTGGAGTTCAAATCTCGGCGGGATCAAAAAGTGCCTGTGAGTCACAGAAGAGAAAATAAGAGGAAACGAAAAAGAGCGAGAGAAATGAAGTAATTCGGCACAAGTGAGGAAGTAGGAAGGGGGATGGAAATTTGACATCTCATTTGCTTCTACATGGACCGGGCGGGTGTTCCGCGGCAGATAGACAGAATGGAATGTTATTGTTCACGTAGGAGAAGTAGGAGAGGGGATGACATCTCATGTGCTTCCTGTGCTTTTATATAGACTGCGCGGGTGTTGCGCAGTGGAGGGCGTGTGTCTCTCTGTTTACTTTTTACTAGTTCCTACGTGGTGGAATTACGTCCAGAATTTGTGTACAGTAAATGGTGGTTTCATCTCCTTCTATGTATATTGCTCTGTGCTGTGAGTACTAATAGAACTCTCACAGTGCTCCGAGCTTGTCAGTATAAAGACGGCGCGGATAGGAGGTGCATGGTAGTAACTGCACTTCCGAAAAGTAGATATGATATCGAAACATCAACCAGGCATAGAAATGCTAGAGATGTTGACGCGCCCATGCCCCTGAAGGGACCAAGGCGATTAACACCAACAGAAGCAACCGTTTCAAAACACGATGGGTCATTTCGGTCTTTCAGACTGGAGAAAAACTACGACTGCATGAAGACGAGTGTTTCCAACTTGAATGGTAAATTCACATCTTTTAATTAAGACCCGCCATAGACAAAGCGATTGATCGGCAGATCCGTCGCCCGATGTCGATATCGGCGGATGGATCAGCCTGTGTTTGTGGATATCGCAGCAATTTTGCTCCTTAGCCGATCAATTTTTATGTGCCGATATTTTGCAATTTTCGAGCGATCCGTCGGTCTGACGATCGGATTGTATGGTGTATGTTATTACCGCCACTGAATGTCAAATTATTAATTCTGAGGATTCCATTGCAATGGAAATATCAAATATGTACATACATATGTATAATAAATCGAGAACGGACAAGTGCAATTCCCTCTGACAACGAAATTGATTGCACTTATCCGTTGCAAAGATAGGTAGGCCAGCCAAATTAAGTTAATTTGGGGTCATATAGGAAGTAATTGGGAAAGATCTGGAAATAATTTTAATCCCTTCTGTAGATTCGAAATATATGGAACTTGAGTTCGCACGGTCGCAGAGGGTGAACTCAGCTTTTGGCAAACGAAAAACCTATAAATTGTAACCTTTTTCTTTAAATATTTTCCTTATAACTTCTAAATTTTGCATCAGATGCACTGCTCAAAAAAGAATTTGGTTCTGCAGTATAGACGAAGAATGCAAAAATTCACTTGACGCGAAAAACGAGGCCTACAGACAATGGATTCAACGAGGTACCAGAGCCAGAAGAGAAAAATATGACGAGCTACGGCGAATATCGAATAGAATAATTAGACGTAAGAAACGTAAATACTTTGACGAGCAGTTGCTGAACATAAACGAAAACTTAGCTAATAGGAACACCAGACAAGCGTACAAACTAGTAAATACAATTAAGAACGGCTACCAACCCAGGACTAGCCTTTGTAAGGACAAGGATGGAAACATCATCAGCGACACCGATGGTATTAACAAACGATGGGCCTCTTATTTTGAAGAGCTTCTAAACCGACCATCTAACATCCCCACACAGGAAGCTCTCGATGATATTGTTGATCTAGGCCCACCCATTCAACCCCCGACAGTAGAGGAAGTTGATCTCGCGTTGCGGTCACTAAAACGAAATAAAGCGCCGGGCGCTGACGAGATCCCAGCTGAACTGCTAAGATTCGGTGGAACGAGTCTAGTTGATGCCATACATCAATTACTCCTGCGAGTATGGGAGAACGAGGAGATCCCAGACGATTGGCGCCGAAGCATCATCTGTCCAATTCATAAAAAGGGAGATAAATGGCGGTGTGAGAATTACAGGGGCATCTCACTAGTTTGTACGTCCTATAAAATTTTGACGAAAATTCTGGAAAATAGAATAAAACCGTACGCAGAACGAGTCATTGGCGAATATCAAAGCGGTTTCAGACCTGGTCGCTCCACAACCGATCAGCTCTTCTCAGTCAAACTGATACTCCAGAGGTGCTGGGAATACAACGTAAACGTATACCAAATCTTTGTCGACTTCAAGCAGGCATACGATAGTATCGATCGTGGAGTACTGTACAACATCATGCTGCAATTTGGTATACCAGCAAAATTAGTGCGACTGACAAAGATGACGATGACCAACTCCGTCTCACAAGTCAGGATCCAGAATAGACTTACTGATCTATTTGAAACACGCACTGGTTTGAAACAGGGCGATGGACTGGCTCCGACGCTCTTCAACCTAGCACTGGAATACGTTATTCGGGCCATGAATTTGGACAACAGCAAGACGCTACTCATCAAGTCGACACAATTAGCAGCGTACGCCGACGACATCAACATCATGTCCCGAAGATTGGCTGACGCAGAAGAACTTCTGCATACGCTTGATACCGCTGCAAAGGAAGTTGGATTACGTATTAACGAGGGTAAAACTAAAATAATGATGCAATCGGTGACAAGGACACCTGCACAACCAAGCATCAATGTGGGGGACCTCAACATCGAGTTCGTGAACAACTTCATTTACCTGGGTTGCAACCTGTCAAGGGACGCCAACGAAACTGACGAAATCAAGCGACGGATACAGTTAGCTAATAAGACTTTTTTCTCGGTTCTCCCCATAATGAAATCGAAACATGTGCACAGAAACACGAAGCTCCGCGTGTAAAAAACCATTATACGACCAGTGCTATGCTATGGCTGCGAAGCATGGACCCTAGCTCAAGCCTCCGAAAACATGCTAGACACTTTCGAACGTAAGGTTCTACGGCGAATTTTCGGGGCTGTTTGCGATCGAGATGGATGGCGCATCCGGTACAACCATGAGTTGTATGAAATGTACGATGAGCTGCAAGTCTCGAAAATCGTCAAACTACAACGACTTCAATGGGCAGGGCATGTACAAAGAATGGACGATGATCGCATGCCTAAGAGAGTAATGAATGCAGAACGAGTCGACGGAGCGAGACTGCGAGGACGACCGAGATCTCGTTGGGAGAGCTCAGTAGGTGTGGACGCCGCGCAGCTGCTGGGCTCCCAAAATTGGAGGACGCGGTCACGTGACCGAGATAATTGGAGGACAATGATCCAGGCGGCCAAGGCCCGACGTCGGGCTGTCGCGCCACGATGATGATGAACCAAGGTTTTACTCCCTCCTACGAGGCGTGTGGCATCAAAATGGCGCATAAAGCGGTAATTGTGTCTTCCCGCAGTAGCGGAAGGACAGCCACTTGAACCAACCAATCAACCATAAGACTGAAGATTGACTGAAGATTTTAAGTCTAATAGGCACCAGAGACTAACAAAAATTCGCACAAATTTTTGTTCGAAAATTACAGTGGTTTAGAAATTTGCTCCCTCAGGAATAGTCAATAGACAGAATGGATGAGTGCAATGCCCTCACACGGTACTTCATTCGTAAAAATTTGAAATACGACAAAAATTTTCAAAGCCATTTGAAAATTATTGAGGAAGCAAATTTTGTGGTTTATAACTTTGCTTCCGCGAATTTTTGTTTAAAAGTCCCTCGTGCGGGAATTTCATTGCCGCCAGAAGCAAAGTAGCGGCAGCAGCATAGTCTGTGTCTTGGGTAAGTGTGCTTTTTACACCTACCTCGCACCTAGGAAATATTCGAGCAAAGCTTAAGCTTTTCATTCAGAAAATTTGCCAGGTGCGAGCTGTGAAATAGTCGGCAAACAATTTGAAGTACCCGCAAAAATTGACAAAGCCATTTGAAAATTTTTGCGGTTGCAAAGTTAACGATTTAGATATTTGCTTCCACAAAACTTTGCAAACCTAAACTTGAGTAAATTATCTACAGTTTGAGATTACAACTAATTTTCTAGCTGTTATACTTGCCGAGATAGAGCTATTAAGGCCAAAACTGCTTCAAAGGCAACTTTATACTTTTGCACACAACCACACTAAAAATTGGCCGAAGTGAGAAATATTGGCCACGTCAGACTTAAAATTAAATTATCTTCAACTTTTATTTTTTTCAGGTTTTTATTTGGTGCATCCGCTTCAAAGGTCTGTGAACTCGAAAGTTGGTAAAGCGTGATTTTCCTGCTAAGGCTCAAAAATCGTCAGTTTGTGACTATCAATTTCGACTATACTATTGAATCGAAATTCGACTTTGAGCAATGCATTTCACGCAGATTTATAGCTCTTTCATTTACATTCTATTAATTTTTTCAATTCGAGGCACCGTTTAGAAGTTATAAGGAAAATATTAAAAGAGGGGTTCATCAAATTTCTCGGATTTTCACCCGTCAAAAGTTATGCTCAATTACGAATTAACGTTTGCGATTTGCTGCTGAAACGTAACGAAATCGATCCATTTTTGAAGCGATTCATAACGGGCGATGAAAATGGGTTCTTTACGAAAACGTCGTGCGAAAACGATCTTCGGGCAAGCGAGATGAACCTGCACAATCGACATCGAGAGATATCCATCAAAAGAAGGTTAAGCTGTCTGTTTGGTGGGATTTCCAAGGTGTTGTTTATTTTGAGCTGCTCCCAAGGAACCAAACATCAATTCAGATGTGTACTGTCGCCAGCTAGTGAAATTGGACAAAGAAATCAAGGAGAAACGACCACAACTGACAAATCGTAAGAGTGTCATCTTCCATCAAGACAACGCCAGACCCCATACATCTTTGGTCACTCGTAAAAAAATATTGGCCTTAGGCTGGGAAGTGATGCCTCATCCACCGTATAGCCCTGACCTTGCACCATCAGATTACCACTTATTCCGTTCACTGCAGAGCCATTTAAATGGAAAAACATTCATCTCGGATGAGGCTGTCAAAAATGAGTTGATTCAGTTTTTTGCTTCTAAAGACCACACTTTCTTCGAGCGCGGAATTATGCAGCTGACTGAAAGATGGCAAAAGGTCATCGAACAAAATGGCGCATATGTATATAATTGATTAATGTTTGTTGCTTGTATTAATAAAACAAGTTTGAAAATCATGAAGAAAAAAACGAAATGACTTTCCAACAACTCAATAGTACGAGAAATTTGCAACTTATGCGCTAGGTTCGTACTGCCTTAAACGCAGATTCACTTGAGGGTCAGTCCAACCAAAGGGGATTTCTGCTTGAGACAGTACAAACCTACTTGATAACATTCTATGGATTTTGTGTTGGAGAAGTGTGGAAGGAATTTGGGTTTTATGGATATTTTTGCCTATAGATTTCGATATTCTGGATTTTTTTTTTTAAATTAGGAATTTTGTGTTTTGTGGATATCGTAGTTTAGGTAACCTACTAGCGCATGTTGGTTTAGCCAATGAAGCAGAAATGTTCCTTAACACTTTCTTAAATAAGGTGAGTGTCCTTATATCGAAACGCTAAACCATGAACAATTATTTTGTTTCGAGTTCTTTGATATGCCTCAACCAATCCATGGGCAGTGTGATATGATGACACAATCCTTACGAACCAAGAATCGTCGATTTCAGGTACCATTCTTCTTGCATGCGTCAAAGTTCCTCCTGTGTATTATACAATTTTCTCCCGAAGTTTCGAAAGACATTAAAATCTTGTTTTGATCGAGCTCTGATGTTATGGTATACCTATATAAATACACAATATACATATACTCGACGATACATAATATCTGAAACATTGTAGAACCATTTTTTAGGGTATATCTATGACATAACTCCCTATTATGGAATTATTATGGGATGTAAAGAATAAGAACAGATACACGCACGCACACACACACGAAATAAAAAAAGAGTAAGCGCCTGTATTATGTAAGAATGGACTCGTATCTTTTCAAGGGCAAAAGTCGTTTGACTGTACAGCAGATTGGGTTTTATTGTAAGAAAGAGGATTTTTGCAACTCGGTTGCCTTGTGGCTATGGCAATGTGAATTCGTGTTGTTTTTTTTTCTTTTGGGTTGGTTCAGGAGGAATGTTTGTTAATTTGTATTAAATAAAATAAAGACAGGAATTTTGTGGAGTTTTTTGAAGCTTAAGAGGTTTTGAAACACTATGGGCCGTTTTCACAATGTCTGGTTGAAGTTTATTCTATAGATAAACGCTAAACGGCACCCATCCTCCAGTTAGAAATTTATCGGACGATAATTCCAAACAAGAGTGATACGAAAGCCAACGAAACGTCAACTGGGCCACATGAAACAGTTGACGCGCTATGCCCCACAGGGCGTTAGAGCAATCGAATATGCACTTAGGTTTAATTTAGTGTCCCGAATAGCTAACTGACAGTGTAACCAGACATTGTGAAAACGGGCCTATGGGCGGTTTCCACAATGTCTGGTTAAAGTTTCTCCTATAGATAAACGCTAAACTCATCCTCCAGTTAAAAATTTATCGGAAGATAGTTCGGAACAGCTGATACGGGCTGCTGAAATTTTGACAGCTAGAACTGTTCACGTTTGCACATTTAAATGAAACAATTAAACTGATCACAAATAACAGAGCTCTAGCAATTCATTCGATGAAAGAGGATTTGAAACCAACTCAGCCGTAAATTATTTCTGAGAGACGATATACATAGACGTAGAATAGAACACGCGGCAGAATTCCGCCAAGGAAAGCAGCTGATTTTCTACTGGATTCACTGAGCTTTCTACTGCATTATCATATTTTGAGTGTTGCATATGCTAAGGTTTAGTGTTCCGGATAATTAACTGGCAGTTTAACCAGACATTGAGAAAACGGGCCTATGAGAGTGCTTAGAACTCTGGAATTGAGCAACGGCATGCATGCGTCGATGCACAGTTCATCGATGAAACTTTCGTTTGGTGACATAAGCCCTGTTCGAGGCAAACGGACAGAGTTGATCTCTGAAAAGAACGGTCTGGATCAAATGATGGGCGAATTCAAACAGCCACCATACAGATTAGTCGGCGCGTGGGGCGAATTGCGGACTTCGGACTGATTAAAGATATTTGTCAAATAAAAGTCTTGAGTTCCAGTAATGTTATTATGACACCTTCATACATGTCACTGGATACAAAAAATGAAAACTCGCTTGAACTCCACTGACATCACAATTTTAGTTTGAAACCAGGCCGAAACTTCGAAACGTATATACCCTAGACTTGTACAGACCTAGTGGTGATACCAAAAGTACCAATTGGCAACGACCATATGCATTAAAAGTGAGTTTCCTATATGGCCAGTTTATAGGGGAGGTTGGCACACATTCATGAGGATCTTGGCCATTCTAAAAATCAATTAACTAACCAATTCTTCAAATATTTCTCGAATTTTTCAAGTTGCTAGCTTCATCCTATCGAAAGTTATTGCTTATTTGAAGTCTCACTTGTAGGGGTGGTAGAAGTTCCTTGGATCGGATCTTGCCCATCATAGCCACCAACCAATTAGATCGCAATACAAACATTAAAAAAAGATGTCAGTTGTCTAGCTTCACTCTATCGAAAGTTATCGCTTATTTGAAGTTTCATTTGAAGGAGAAGCAGGGGTTTCATTGGTCGGATTTTACGTATTTTCAGTATCAGCCAACTGGATCCTACTACAAATATTTGACCAAAATTTCAAGTCGCTAGCTTTATTTAGTCGTAAAATATCGCTTATTTAAAATTTCATTTCTAGGGGAGATAGGGGTTCCTTAGGTCTGATCTAACCTATCCTTAATGCCAACTAACTCAATCTCACTTCAATCATTCGACCAAAATTTCAAGTTGCTGGCTTAATTCTATCAAAAGTTATCGCTTATTTGAAGTTTCATTTGTAGGGGAGGAAGGGGTTCCTTAGGTCTTATCTAAACCATCCTTAATGCTAACTAACTCAATCTCACTTCAAACATTCGACCAAAATTTCAAGTCGCTGGCTTCTCTCTATCAAAAGTTATCGCTTATTTGAAGTTTCTTTTGTAGGGGAGGTAGGAGTTCCTTAGGTCGCATCTTGCCCATTTGCAATGCCAACTAACAAGATGTTACTACTAACGTTTTGCCAAATTTTCAACTCGCTAGTGCTATTCAATCGAAAGTTATCGTAATTAAATTAATATTTAATTTTTTAAATTTTGTAGGGGAGGTAAACGTTCCTTTGATCTGATTATGTCCAACTTACTAAAACCCAAGCAGCTTCTCACTTCAGGGTTACATACCAAAAATCAGATGTCTACGTCAATTTGTTCAAGAGTTATGGACAAAGCACCTGAAAAGTAGGGTAGTACGGGGTTCTTTGTAAGAAAATTACCGTTAGTTTTCAACTGATCGATTTTATTTTTCCAGGGGAGTATAAGATTACCCCCACGAGCAATCTACCAAAGCTAGAGCGTTTCATGTTTATTTAATCGGGAGTTATAAATACATTGAATTATTTTACATATGTAGGGGAGGTAGGCGTTCTCTTGGCCTGATCATGCCCATTTTCAATACCAACCAACTAGATCATACTTCCAACATCTGACCAAAATTTCAAGGCTCTAGCTTCATTCTATCGAAAGTTATCGTGCGAACGGACAGACAGACCGACAGACAGACAGACAGACATGGCTAAATCGAATCAGGAGGTGACCCTGATCATTTATATATATACATTGCTATACCTCCGGAGCCTCCTTAAGGTGTGACAAAAACAATATACCCTATACTAAAAGTCTAGGGTATAATCATAATGACCAGACCAAATTTATTAATATTAATAGCGGTGCCTAATAGAATTATGGCTTTTGTAATTTGCTTGCACTGCACTTTCGTTGAATTCCATTATGAGTACACATTATACGAGTAGCTACTACCCATTCCCTCATGGAAGATGCGCGGAAATTAAATTAGTTTGTAATTAGTTCGGCAAATCTGCAAAGTTTCAGTGCATCGTTTTTTTTTCAAGGCTAGATTCCTTTAAACACAGAAACCACTAATTCGATTTCATGAGGATGTTTTGAATTAGGTTTGATTGAGGCAAATTAAAACCAGAGTTTCATTGCTCCAGCGCAGAGCAGAGCATATCAGAACCGCAAAACATATCAGAGTAGCGAAATGGGAGTTCGGAGTGTGTCTTGGTTTAGTTAGTCTTCAAACCTAAACTCAAATTTTAAGAGAAGACTGAAATTCTTACTGCAATTTAACAAATTTTATGTGGGCAGCGGACTTATTTTGTTTGTTTGCTATTCCATTATTACACAAAATCGACATTTTATTCACAGGAAATAAACGCTATAAGTTCCTCAAATTGCCTTGCTCGTGACGAACTCAACAGGGTTGAAGAATTCGAATTTCGCCCTTATGTCTAGTTCTGTGATGCGCAGAACGAAATGTAACGGAAAATGCACCATTAATTCAGTGAAATAAATCCCGCTGTTCCGACCATCGGTCACTATAATAGGCCAGATGTTTGGTAGACATCACAAACATCTGTTGACGTTAACACTAAACATTTGGTTGATGACTCGACATTAGACACTTAAATTTACATTACATGAAAATATCGTTTCCGTCAACACAATATATCCAGAATTCACAATCAGACGCATATTTCGCCAAATGTCAGACCTTAAAACTTTCCGCTTCTGTTCAAGTGTACTGCAGCTGATAAAGTTGCGGAATTGAATTCGCCGCAAAACAGTGCCATCTATTGTATACTAGGAACTTCACCCTATTTCACTTATGAACATAATACCATAGCGAGCGAAACGAAAATTTTCGTCGACAGAATGAAAGTTAATTTTGTATGAGATTTGACATTTCGTTTCGAGGCATACTATTCGCAATTAGCGATCAAGCCATAGAGCAAGGAGCACTATTTGTGTATATTTTTTCGATCGTCGCCTGCGAACGACGCAGTTGTGAGTTCCTAGGTTGCGAATGAGCGGCTTGCGTTTGCTACTGTAAAAAAAACAATCATAGCTATTGTACGACTGTTCTTCCACGTAAAATACACACGAATATTGCTCCGTTTTGATAGTTTTTTCACAGATATAAAAGCAGAAAAAGAAACTAAAAAAAACTAAAAAAAAACTTAAACAAACCCCTTTAAACCCTTCCTCAAGGACTTCTGGTCCACCGGGGAGGTCGAACACTTAGATTCATAATAAGACTAAAACCATATACAACATATCAAAAAACAGCTCTACCCCATTTGATGCAAAAAATGTATATCTATACTGGAGTACTATGTAGACGTACGGAGCCGATTTTTATATTAAATTTTAGGAATTATTTAATGTACTTTCAAAAAGATTTATAGAATGTATTAAGCGATAATTTTTTCCTCCGCACTCGGTTTTCAAGGAAATTTGTTTTTGGCATTATTTCATCATCATCATCGTGGCGCGACAGCCCGACGTCGGGCCTTGGCCGCCTGGATCATTGTCCTCCAATTATCTCGGTCACGTGACCGCGTCCTCCAATTTTGGGAGCCCAGCAGCTGCGCGGCGTCCACACCTACTGAGCTCTCCCAACGAGATCTCGGTCGTCCTCGCAGTCTCGCTCCGTCGACTCGTTCTGCATTCATTACTCTCTTAGGCATGCGATCATCGTCCATTCTTTGTACATGCCCTGCCCATTGAAGTCGTTGTAGTTTGACGATTTTCGAGACTTGCAGCTCATCGTACATTTCATACAACTCATGGTTGTACCGGATGCGCCATCCATCTCGATCGCAAACAGCCCCGACAATTCGCCGTAGAACCTTACGTTCGAAAGTGTCTAGCATGTTTTCGGAGGCTTGAGTTAGGGTCCATGCTTCGCAGCCATAGCATAGCACTGGTCGTATAATGGTTTTGTACACGCGGAGCTTCGTGTTTCTGTGCACATGCTTCGATTTCATTATGGGGAGAACCGAGAAAAAAGTCTTATTAGCTAACTGTATCCGTCGCTTGATTTCGTCAGTTTCGTTGGCGTCCCTTGACAGGTTGCAACCCAGGTAGATGAAGTTGTTCACGAACTCGATGTTGAGGTCCCCCACGTTGATGCTCGGTTGTGCAGGTGTCCTTGTCACCGATTGCATCATTATTTTAGTTTTACCCTCGTTAATACGTAATCCAACTTCCTTTGCAGCGGTATCGAGCGTATGCAGAAGTTCTTCTGCGTCAGCCAATCTTCGGGACATGATGTTGATGTCGTCGGCGTACGCTGCTAATTGTGTCGACTTGATGAGCAGCGTCTTGCTGTTGTCCATATTCATGGCCCGAATAACGTATTCCAGTGCTAGGTTGAAGAGCGTCGGTGCCAGTCCATCGCCCTGTTTCAAACCAGTGCGTGTTTCAAATAGATCAGTAAGTCTATTCTGGATCCTGACTTGTGAGACGGAGTTGGTCATCGTCATCTTTGTCAGTCGCACTAATTTTGCTGGTATACCAAATTGCAGCATGATGTTGTACAGTACTCCACGATCGATACTGTCGTATGCCTGCTTGAAGTCGACAAAGATTTGGTATACGTTTACGTTGTATTCCCAGCACCTCTGGAGTATCAGTTTGACTGAGAAGAGCTGATCGGTTGTGGAGCGACCAGGTCTGAAACCGCTTTGATATTCGCCAATGACTCGTTCTGCGTACGGTTTTATTCTATTTTCCAGAATTTTCGTCAAAATTTTATAGGACGTACAAACTAGTGAGATGCCCCTGTAATTCTCACATCGCAATTTATCTCCCTTTTTATGGATTGGACAGATGATGCTTCTGCGCCAATCGTCTGGGATCTCCTCGTTCTCCCATACTCGCAGGAGTAATTGATGTATGGCATCAACTAGACTCGTTCCACCGAATCTTAGCAGTTCAGCTGGGATCTCGTCAGCGCCCGGCGCTTTATTTCGTTTTAGTGACCGCAACGCGAGATCAACTTCCTCTACTGTCGGGGGTTGAATGGGTGGGCCTAGATCAACAATATCATCGAGAGCTTCCTGTGTGGGGATGTTAGATGGTCGGTTTAGAAGCTCTTCAAAATAAGAGGCCCATCGTTTGTTAATACCATCGGTGTCGCTGATGATGTTTCCATCCTTGTCCTTACAAAGGCTAGTCCTGGGTTGGTAGCCGTTCTTAATTGTATTTACTAGTTTGTACGCTTGTCTGGTGTTCCTATTAGCTAAGTTTTCGTTTATGTTCAGCAGCTGCTCGTCAAAGTATTTACGTTTCTTACGTCTAATTATTCTATTCGATATTCGCCGTAGCTCGTCATATTTTTCTCTTCTGGCTCTGGTTCCTCGTTGAATCCATTGTCTGTAGGCCTCGTTTTTCGCGTCAAGTGAATTTTTGCATTCTTCGTCGAACCAGTCATTTCGCGCTCGCCGGGCTTTATATCCCACGACCTTCTCTGCGACATCCTTGATGGTACCCTTGAGTTCTTCCCAGAACCCATGGACGCCTGTGTTGCTGATGTTGTGTAGCATAGGTGATAGTTTTTCCTCAAGGGCGGTAGTATACGCCACCGCTGTAGCATCACTCAAGAGCTTATCAACCGCAAAGATTTTGGGAGGGCTGATTCTTGACTGGTGCACTGAGGAAATTCTACATCTGTAGGTCGTCTTCACCAAGTGATGATCTGAGTCGCAGTTTGCTCCTCGATAGGAGCGGACATCCATGACACTAGACGCCCATCTCCTGCAAATGAGGACGTGGTCAATTTGGTTGACGGTATGTGCGTCCGGAGACTTCCAGGTCTGCTTGTGAATGCGTCGATGCGGGAAACACGTAGAGCTTACGACTAGATTCCTGCTGCAGGCGAAGTCGATAAGTCGCTGGCCGTTATCGTTACATTCTTCATGGAGGCTGTGGCCTCCAGAGGTCCCCCGATGCCAACTTTCATTCCCGACTTTCGCGTTAAAGTCTCCCAGCAGCAATTTGACGTCATTTGTTGGAAGTGAGTCGAAGAGAGTTTCAAGGCGGGCGTAGAACTCGTCTTTTACTGCGTCTTCTTTAACTTCAGTGGGGGCATGCACATTGATGAGCCAGAGATTGAAGAATCGAGTCTTGATGCGAATCGCACACAGCCGTTCATTTATGGGTTTGAAGTCAGTAATATGCGGTTTGAGGTGATTGTCCACTATAAATGCTACTCCAAACTCCTTGCGGCCCGATGGTTTGCCACTTGTAAAAATTGTGTGCGATTTCTTGTCATTAATCTCGCTGCCAAGCCAATTTGTTTCCTGGACTGCAGTAATGCTCAGTTTGTACTTTTCGACCTGTTGAAGGAGGGCCTTCTCGGCCCCCGGTTTGTTCAGGGAGCGTACATTCCAGGATCCGAAAGAATAATCTTTTATTCGTTTGCGTGGTCGTCGTTGTTGATCCGTCCAATCCGAGGCTTTTGTTCCAGGTTTCTTGACATGGAGTGGTTTTTACAAGGACGAGTTGTCAGCACGTCGCTTAACCCCATTCGGGGGATGGCCTCGGAGATAGCTGCTTCAGATGGTTTAATAAACGTGCTGGAGCCCACACAACTATGTAGCAGGTCCAACTACGCAAGTCATTCCATCCTACTAGACCTGAGACGCTTAGGTGTTTGTCAGCCATTCAGGCTACAGCTATCTGCCTTTTCCAAACTGTCTTATCGCTAAGACATTGGCCGTCAGCGAATTGATACACTGCCGTTACCAGGGGGCGCCCACGTGGAGGACTATGGAAAAGGTCTTTGCCCCCCATTTGGCATTATTTATGTAACTATATTATCTGCATGCATTTCACTTATCTCAAATGAAAGCCGATTAAATTATCAACAAACTCATTCCTTATCATTTTCCTCATAGGATATCTATTTTTTCCGTCATTTGACAAAATACAATACATCAGAAAAATTAATATTTTTCTCTATGAGCGAACAAAAGATAAGAAATAGAAGCAAGGAAAATTGTCTTTTTCAAGTGAGAATATCTCGAAAACTATTGAAGATACGGAAAAAGCGGCGGGAACGGAATCCTTATCTTATGTGGTTTCAAGGTTTACAAGACGGAGCTAGTGATTTTCACCGGGCGGTATACGCTCTGCCCTGTCGAACCTCCCAACTTGGACGAAAAGAAACTGATTTTTACTTGCAAAGCCAAATTCCCGGTCTCATTCTCACTGGACACACATCTATCCGGCGCAACCTAGATCTCCCTTCGAATAGGAACCACACCAACCTTATTCCCTCTAGGAATCTTTGAGCAGATAATGACTCCAGGGTCATCTACACGAATGGCTCTAATGCAAGGATTACACCACTGACAGAAAAGCGTAAATCCAGCGTCAATAGTTTTACGTCCGATTGGTGTATTCTAGACAGAAACTTAGGTAGATTTTTCCCCCGATTTATACGATTGACCTAAAAACGTAAATTTTGACAACGTCAACCAAAATGTCGATTCACACAATTTAAAAAAAAAGTGTAAACCGCCAACCGTACAATCAAACCGTTTACACGTTTGACTCTTTTTATGTCAATCGAATTGATCATTGGTTGACGCTTATATTCATTAGCGCCAATTGAATTCCCCATCATTCACTGTCCGCAATCAGACACACCCAGCAAGATGTCACACCAAATTATTCGACAGCCGGGGGAACATTTTTATGATGTGTGTAATATGTTTCAGTGTGTAAACGGGTACCAAAAATCTGGGCTTATTTCTGTTCTTTATATAATCTTAATATTCTCAGGTACGGAATTTGTTTTGTTTGTTTTTGTTTTCTATAAGCCTGGTATACAGTCCGCCGTTAAATGAAAAGTGCCGTGAAATCAATACAAAAATTTTAAACCGGCTCAAAATTTATTTCTCCGTGAAAAATTTTACGTGAATTTTACAAGAAATTTCACGACACTTTTAGTTTCTGGACGAATTGTATATCAGATTTTACACATTTCAACAGTCATCGATCCGAATTCGATCTTATTGTCGATTCTACGTTGACTACAGTCATCGGTCCAAATTCGATTTCAGCGTCGATTCTACACTGATTATAGTCATCGATTCTGATTGTTTTCTGTGTCTTCGGTATCGCAAAAGCGGCCATGCTGATACAAATACCTCCAACGTTTCATCGATATAGTCATCGATTACTTAGTAGACAGTCTTCGATCTAGGATCGATCAAGTTCCGATTCTTGTCTGACTGGGAAATCATGACGACGGACATACATAAATATTGGTAAAAAAAAACAATATTTTCAACTTGTGAATAAAATTATTTTTAGTTGTGAAGTGATCAAAATCAATTTAGTTTTTCTATACGATGTCGAAAAATAAAAAAAAGAGCAGCAGCTTTGAACATGTTCGCAGCATTCTATCAGCAGCATTTGGAAAGAGTATAATCAAAACTTACATGTTGTTTGAAACGAAGAAACACGAGATCTGTAAATTTTCCCAAGAAATTGGTCCAATATTGACGTTTGTGGTCGATGCTCGAGACGTCAACCACTAGCTGACGCAATTGAGCTGTCGATTGATACTTGTGTTTCAAAAAGGTTCGTTTACATGATTGATGTAATCGCGTAATTTTGAATCACGGAAATTGGGGACAATCTAGGGGTCAACCAAATTGGCGTACTTTGACATAAAAAAATTATGCCTTTATGCTAGGACTAGTTGGGGCTGGCACATTTATCATGGTGGCTCGGTATTAATTTCTCGTTTCGTCTTCTTGGCTGTTGTACCGTTCTCCAGGCGGAGGTTTCGGCGATTTCGGAAGCTGTGACCTAGTTGGGTAGTCACGTGGTGACTGCCAGAGACATCACTATTTTCACGGACAGTCAAGCTGCAACACGTTCACTTGAATCGGTTCATACTACATCGAAAAGAACTGCGATTGTCGCCACACCGCCCCATTGGGGAGCACGTCTGCACGTCTAGAAGGTGTGAGGATGTGGATGGAGAGGAGAGCATTATTCACCTTCTGAGTTTTTGTGGAGATTTCTTGGTTCCACGTTTTTTTACTAGTTGGAGGGCCTCACCAACGCTAGCACGACTCACCTCAATCGTATCATTGCTAGCACCGATTGATTTAGCACCTAGGTTTTAGAGTGATATATAGAGATTCTGGCGGTATCACAACGAACCCATATTCGGTCTAATTATGCTGTGATATGTCACGGCAGTTCCTGCACCTGACCTAATCGACAGTGGAGATTTCTTAATATCTAGTGATGAAAAGTGCACCGATATTGTAGAAGATACCGAGGCTAAAATAAAGCCAAAGGAAGCCGTGGAAAACCTTAACAAAGTTTTGCTATGGGCCGAAAGCGACATGGTCAGCTACAGTGCAGCTGTAGAAAACAGCGGAAAACAGAAAAGAATTACGGGATACTTAACTTAGGTTTAGGAATTATCATATCGTGACATTAAATATGTGGCTCGGAAAATATGAATATGATTAATATTTTAATAATCGCATAACATTAATGAAAATGCAAAGGTGAACGATCGTGGTTTTTAATAGTTCACGATTTCGCGAGTCTACTGTATGTACATAATTAATATGCCTCCCAATTTCTGTGCCTTGAACAAACGTTCGCCCCCAATGAAATAACGTATGTACTTGAATCAGTTTTGGTAGGTCATGTCAAGAGCCAGCCATTCACTCTCACTTTGAGACTTCCAATTCCATCACAGCACATAGAAAAAACTTTCAAATTCTTTTTGTATCTCGAAGGACTTTAGTTGTCATCGTTAATGCCCTCCTATATAAAGTGGTACTCTCTTTTACTTTTTATTTGCAGCAAAATCCATACGCCTCATACTATACATCCCATAAACCACAAAAATCTGTATACAACTGTTTGAATCATCATTGTCAAGAACGTGCCTACCAGTTTGAAATCAGATTTCAATGCAATTTTTTTTCAATATGCATTTGACTGCATATATGGAACAAATATGCAAATAACCTAAACGGGCTTGTGATTCACCCAAAGTTGCAACAGCATTTTATTGTATCTATTTATTTGAGCAGTTTGCGTGCGGTCTACCTATCACTCAACATGTTGGCTCTCACTTATCTCACATCTTGTCTATCTGCATGTATATAGTTAATTTGATTATTTTTGAACTTTTCTAGTTCAAGGCAGGCCATGCACCTCGGCGCTCTTATACAACATGCAATCAGATTGTAAACAAACGTGAATTCTTCGATCAATCGATATTAAATGAATGTACATACATAACATATTTTAATTAGTTTAATAGCGCTAAGCTTCATGTTTAAAAGTAAAACGGGTTTAGGGTTTCGTAATATTTAGTCGTATTTCCTTCACATCTATATTTAAACGACATAAGTCGTGACTATCATTGTACTTCGTCAAATTTTGAGCTAAAGGTGTTTATTGCTAGTGGTCACTGTAGAGCTTTAAGGCGATCATAAAAACAATCATCACAGAACGTTACTAATAAATAACTGGCGCAACAGTCCAATTTGAACCATGGCCTCGAGATGAGTCAGCATCATCTCATTTTCTAGACCGTGACAGTATGTTTTATGCAGAGGTGTGTGATCAGCAACACGCTCAACCGAGTTATTTACCCCATAAATGGATACTCATTTAACAGCTGAGTGGGCTCAAAGTCCGACACGTATAGTAAATCCCCTTTTTTATTGAAAACTACCGCATTCAGTAGGAGTCGAACCGGGGCCCAGTGCGTGGAAGGCTATCATGCCAACCGTTCCTCGAGTGTACTTTATTTTGAGGTGTTTTGTTGCCTAGGCCGATCGTTTAAATCTTAAAATACACACAAATATTAGTGCGCCCGATGGTCAGTTTTATGACCGTCGCCAAGCTACAGTCACTTCAGCCGCTTCTAGCAACACAAACCCATAGCTAGAGGAGGCTTGAGCTGAATGAGTAGAACATTTTTTGTCGACTATTTACTATCATCTGTGTAAAATGCATACAATTTTCAATTAGTTGTTTGTTGTCGAAGAGCCATTATCAGCAGGTTTTTAAAATTCCGTTCGAAATGAAAAACCCCACATCAAATGCAATGATGCAATTTAAAAATACGCTGAATTGAAAATCGGAAGCAAGACTGACTATAGGCCCTCGTACTATGAGTAATGAAGTGACATTTAGAGGAGATCTAACTATGCCCTGGTTCCCCCACGATAAATCGTCGTACGAATCAAAGTGGAAAAATATGTTAGCCATGGCAGTATCCACAAAACCCTTGGTCGATTGCACCTACATTCTATACCCGCCGACATGCATTTTATCTAATGATTTGCATAACGTGACTATGGCTACATATTGCAATATGTGTTAATTCAATTAATTCGTTTTTTTTTTCTCCCCACTCAATTACCGATTAATCGTATAGGGTTAGGAAGGCTTGAACGCATTGAAGGACAGATTGTATCTTAGTGTCACCATACACTGTCGAACTCGAACTCGATCTCGAGCATGGTACAAGTGGACCGGTTTTCTTCACGTTTATGTGAAGTGTGTGTGTGTGTGTGTGTCTTGAGCTATTCAGAGGACATTTGTAGCAGGTTCGTGCTTGAGTTCGAGTTTGACAGTGTATGGTGACACTTATGCATATATTCTGAGATGTAAGATAATATCCATTTATTGATTTATGACTAGAACACGTTTCATTGTCACTTAAGTGCATCGACTTTTGCATTGTATGCCACCGCATAATTGCATTGAATTACTCGTACAAAACGGTTTCTATGCAATTATCGGATTCGTTATCAATTGTGCTACCCGCTTAGAAGAATCAACCAGAATAGAGGTGTTGGTGTAGTGAGAAACACGCGAGGAATGCTCTAGCCGTGAATGTAATTTGTAATGTAATGTAATAATGCAATTTTCAGAATCCGTTCTAAAGGGACATTTTAATTTCTTAATTCACTCTTTAGGTATACAAATTTGCCTTAACTCCGTGTTGAGCATAGTGCATTAACTACCCCCACCACGCGCCATCGTATATACTCGGTTTTGAATAATGGGACGCACTGCGTGGTTGTATACCATAGGTTAGGTTAGGTGGCGGCCTTACAGCCCCGCATAGACCGCTTGGGTCCTAGCGATGCCACAAATTGACAGCGGAGCAAAGAAACTAAGTGTTGGGATTAGTTAATATCGTTGGGTCATTGTTGATATCGATGGTTTTCGTCACGTTCGCGAATTTCAAAAGACTCTTTATACTGAGGTCTGCGACCGCCTTCAAGTTGCGGAGGAAGAGGCACCAAGACATTTTTATCTTGTTCTTGCGAGTGCTGGGCACACAAGAGGTGTTCCAGAGTTTCTTTAATTTCAGGCAGCTGACAGTTTCTACAGCCGTTAGAAGTGATCAATCCTAGCCTATAGGCGTGCTCCCCTATCAGGCAATGGTCAGCAAGTATTTCGACTAGCATCGCAGACTTACCTCCGCATAGTCCTAAGAGGAGTATATTTGTTTTCCTTGGATTGTAAGAATTCCAGACTTCCCTCGTTATCCTGGAATAGATGGCTCTGTTGCGATCCTTATTGGCCAGTTGCATCATCATACAATCCATTTTTGATCTTATATATACCAATGCAGGTACATTGGTATAGGAATTGCTATTGCCATTGCGTTATCAAGAGTGTTTTGCAAAACCGTCCGCGATGTCATTGCTAAGTATGCCACTATGGCCTGGTACCCACAGGAGTTCTACTCTCCATGAAGTACCTAGCATCTGAAGAGCCGAAAGACATCTGAGCACTGTCTTTGATCGTATGGTGTCGGATTGTAGCGCTTCTAAAGCAGCTTGATTGTCCATGTGAATAAAATTTTTTCCCTTCCTGCGAGTTGTTGAGGCTAGCTTTGCAGCCTTTTGGATCGCTACCACTTCCGCCTGGAAGATACTGCATTCGTTCGGCAGTCGGATGGATAGATTGTACAGGAGTTCCAGAGAGTGAACTGCCGCTTTAACACGCCCTTCCATCTTTGAGCCGTGCAGTATAGAGATTTAGTGATCTCTTTGGCACATTCTCGCCTTAGTATAATAAACTCTATCTGGTATAAAAAAGTTTTTGTTGTAGTCCATCACTGCTTTAGTGAAGTCGGTGGTTGCGACTGGCAGTTTGATGTTTTGATGCCCATACGGTTTCGTTCTGCATTGCCCTGTTTCCCTGAGTCTTAGGGCATATTTAGACGCTTTGTTAATTAGGAAAATATGGATTGGGGGGAGGTTTAGGAGTGTGTTTAGGGAATTCGTTGACGTGGTTCTCATTGCACCAGTGATTCCCAGGTAAACAAGTCTTTGGATACTTCAACTTTCCGCTTAGGGGATTTAATTATAAGTGGAGTTCACCAGACCACAATTCCGTATAGTAAAATTGGCCTGACGACAGCCGTGTACACCCAGTGCATAATGCGAGGTTTCTGTCCCCATCTCTCTCTCTCTCTGATTGCCTTAACACCTCCAGGAGCATGGGTGCGTCAACATCTCTAGCATTTCTATGCCTTGTTGACGTTTCAATAGCATATTTACTTTTCGGAAGTGCAGTTGTTTGCATGCATCTCCTATCCGCGCCGTCTTTATACCTACTGACAAGCTCGGAGCACTATGAGAGTTCTATTAGTACTCAAAGGATTTGATCTCCGAGCTCTAGATTAGTAGATCGAACGATCACTGTCCCCATACCTTACCAAGAAAAATTTTGCAGGTGTATAGAGCAATAGTTGCTTTCTTGGTTCGTTCTTCGATATAGAGCTTCCAAGTAAGCTTGCTGTCTAGAATCAACCCTAAGTACTTTGAGTCGTCAAAGTTAACTCGGTGACACCCATCCTTGGGAGGTTGAACCCCTGAATTTTGGTTCTCCGTGTGAAGAGAACCATTTTAGTCTTTTGCGGGTTCACATTTAGACCCACCTAGCCTGCCCATTTTAGCAGCTTACTTAGAGCCATTGTTGTGAGGTCCGATAGAATACCATGCTGGTGCGGTCGATATGGTGACTTACGCTGGGTTTGTGTGGTGGCCGAAAACTCAACAATCTTCTGTTCTAATAAAGTGCAATAAACTGGAACGCCTTGCTTGCCTAAGTGTCACTGGAGCTATGTGCGCACATGTCCAACGCCAACCCTGGAGACGATCATTGGAGTTACTCTGCTACATATATTCATTCAAGAATCAGCAGTTCAAAATGCTCTTAGAATACGCCTGACTTCCGACGCACGTAGCGGAAAAGGCGGCCGCATGAGTATTCTGAATCGAATTCCTGACGTGCAGATCTGCTTGAGATCAGATTACATATATGATCACGGAGGTTTACTTCGACAGAAAATTTCCAACCCTCATTTCTGACCGCACTGAATAGGAAAATGGCACTCCCTGTCCAGACCTTAGATGTATTAAATGGTTCACCGATGAGTCTAACATACAATAGAACAGGGTTTTGGTGAAGGTGTCCTTGAACGGACCACCAGGATTTAGATCACAATAAGAATCTCGCCCAGCGTCTTTCAAGCTGAGATTCACGCTATTGAGGTTTGTGTCAGGGTGATCTTGGAAAAAGACTTTGCGGCGCTTATATTGCTATCTACTCAGACATCCGCCAACTGTTCCACTGGGCCAGATGGAGCAGTTGATACGCTATGCCCCACAAGGGGTTAGGGAAATTGAGTAGTATATAAAGGCTCTCTCCCCATATAGGGTTCCTTCGAAACTAATGAAGGAGTGTTACGAACTCCTCTAACTGCTGGCAACTAAAGCCCAAGTTGTCTTGTGTTGGATGCCAGGCTACCAGGACAGTGAGGGGAACGAGGCTGCGGATGAACTCGCTAGACAAGGATCATCCAATCGTTTTCATGAACCAGAGCCATACTGTGGCGTGGGACTACTCGCTAGACAAGGATCATCCAATCGTTTTCATGAACCAGAGCCATACTGTGGCGTGGGACTATGGCCTCAGCCGAATTCCGAATCACCGACTGATCTGCAATATACGTCAGCAGTATTGGAATCACCTCCCATGGCTGCGTCAATCGAAGGAGCTTCAAATAAGGGTACTAATGAGTCGAGCTCATCTACAATATATAAATGCCGCTTTTGACGATGCGGAATTCCTCTCCGAAAAAACTGATCAGGGCTGGTCGGACCGTGTTTGTCGAAATTGGCCGGTTCAGGCGGCCTGATGCAAAGTGAAAGTTAAGCCTTCACCAAAGACGTTCCGGAATTCCTTTCCGGAAAAACTGATCAGGTCTGGCCTTGCGGAATTTCGGATCGTGTATGTAAAATTTTTTCGCTACGGTTCCGTTTAGTGTGCATCTTCTGAACCTATCTAGTATCTATGGACAAAGAGAGATGTAGAGAGTGATCCCTTGTACCAATGTTAAGCATCCACTATCGATCCGTTGGGAGGTAGTTGTAAAGGCTAACAGCTGTCAGAACAGTTTCCGGCTTTGTACAGTTTTGAAGTTTAAAAATTAATATTAAAAAAGGGCTAAAATTTCTCGGACTTTCGCCCACCTTCTGCGACCGTGCAAATTCAGTTGCCATGTATTCGGTATCTATAGAAGGGATTAAAATTATTTCCAGATCTTTCCCTAATTTTTAGTATTAACATTTTATTTTACTGGCTTACAAAGCAATTCGTCATATGTAAATTATCGCCTCCATTCGTCTCAATTAGTCCCGATCGAATTGGAAGCCCGATTTATTTGTAAAATTTCACTTATTTTCTAATTCGACATTATTTTCCAGCTAGCCAAACCTGACTATGACTGCCTGTATAGAAAGTAGTCGGTTTACTCAAATATTGTCCGTCTTGCGAATATTACAAAAATGTATAATGACACTTTTCGTTTCAGCTGTCGCATAGGACACTTTCAGTAGACACTATACAAGCATTATTTTTCATGTACATTTTAAACAATGAGCGAGTACTCGGCAAATACAAACAACACGCCAACAATGAAACGACATATGAGAACAACTAAATGTTCGTATATCAATTCTTTAAAAAAAAAAGCTTGGCGTTCTCATTTTAGCGAATCCATCATCATTCAAATATGTACAAGGCTGTCTTGAACAGAATAATATATTAATCAAATTTCTTTGAGTTTTATCCGTCTTCTCATTTGCCTCAAGTAATGTGTTACTTGTTATCCACTTCCAACTATGGATAACGTGTTGTGAACTTATTATTTGAATGAATTGAACAAAGCACTCGTTATCATATTGTTTATAACAAACAAATAATAATATGCACGTACACACATCCGTTTGATAAAAAAATTGAACAAAATATTGACGTGTCGAGTTTTTGCTTCCTCTGAAAGAGCTGAGCTCTTACTTAGAGCAGTCGTTCAAGAGGGAAGTTTTTTTTTATCATTGGTATGATTAGCGTCACCCCCTTTTTTCCGAGCGAATTTCGGTAGACGACCTTTCTTTTCAGAGCAAATTTCGGTTTTTGACCACATTTTCCGAGCTAATATCGGCACTCAATAATAACAGGCATATTTGGCATTAAAAATCAAATGCACCATGTATTCTTATCTTCCAATATACTCGTATAAAAATTAAAATGAGGTTTGTATGTTTATCGTGCAAAAACTAACTTTTGCACGAGTATATTTGTGGAGCTGGAATAGATAAGAACCCTGTTAACCAAGTCATGATAAAGACATCAATGAACTCATTATCCAGGCCTGGATGAAAGGCATCATGACCATTGTTCTAGTCGTGGGACTAAAGTCGTTTATGCATTTTTACAAGCATATGATGAAACCATAGCTGTTGAGTATCATTCATCATTCAAGCCGGCTTGATGAATTCGTCAGTGATACTCATGTAGGGACTCATAGGTGGTCATGTATGGTTTCACCGAGAGCTATCAAGGTGAGAAAATAAAAAATGATACAAAGTATCTACACTTCATGCAGATACATCGGAACACGGATATGTCTTTGGCTACCGACTGCGTGAAACCTGTTGTGTTGAAGATATCGACGTAAGTTTTATAAAGATCCCAGTATAGTTATACTGGATGAATTCATTCGACAAAACACGTCCCACGCTTTCGGTAGGCATAAGATGTACCGATGTATCTGCATGCAGTGTAGATACTTTGTATCATTTTCAAGACATACCGTCCCGCATAGTGTACAGGAGAATACAAATTAACCCAACCGTTGCCCCGTGTGTGGATCAAGCGATCATACACTCTACATATTTATATGCGCCTGTGTTTCGTTAGTACGTCAATCCGCGATCGATCGCGTCAAGCCGCGGTCTAGCTAAATACACTTACTATTAGATAGTACTCGTCTAAGTCTAAAGACGGTAAGCGCGACAACACAATTTTATTGCATTAACGTTTACGTTATCCGCGCTGCACAAACTGCATCATTTGCACTATTCTCCTCACTAAATCAGAATTGTGCACTGTTAGTTGATATATCATCGATCGTGATAGTACGCGGTATGCGCGATACAAGTACGGTCGTAAGTTCCTTACATCCACGGGAAAAACACGTTGGTGACCTTGGTGACACTGATTTCAGTCGGCTGGATGGGATTGGCCATCACAAGAAAGGGGTGGATCCGCCGCGGAAGTGTAGTCCAAAGTCCGTGGAGCAAGCATCTCTTTCGCACTGTCGCCGATGACGAAGCAACGCCCATCCATTGAACTTCTTCGACTCAATTGCCTGCATACGAGTGTGTGTGTATGGGTGTGTGTATGGGTGTGTGTGTGTGCAGTTGAAGCTATTTCCCGACCTACCCCAACGATATTCTTACTGAGTCAGGTTAGTGATTAATTGATGAAAACAAAAAGATTGCTGTGAAGGAGGAGCCATAGCGCTGTGCACGAGTGAGGGAGACAGGTTGTCTGGATGTGGCTGGTGTTGTGAGCAGATTTGAATCACGAGGGGATGGCAGTTGAATGATGTTGACTTGTTTTATGGGTGCCTGGTTGTTTAGTCAGTTCATGATGCGAAGTTTTTCGATTTTCGTGAGTTCCCTTTGATGACTGACTCGGATTGACTGAGGATCGGCCACTACATTCATAGAACTCGGAAAAATTTTCAATGGGCTTGTTTCCTCTTCTGACCCCCGAGTAGAAAAACAGACATTTCGTGTGACGGACAGATTTTTAGGATGACCCCCAGCTATAAGACATATCCATGTCAAAAATATTTGCTCATGGCAGAGCTTGATTCCAGACCGCACGAATTATAAGATCAAATCTCTACCCATTGAGCCACCATAGCCATTTTCATCTGAAGCGAATATTAAAGCCCTCGATGGAAACTTTTGTCAGAGACGGACAGACAGACATTTGACGAATTTATAAGATTTAAGATACAAAACTCTAAAAAAAGTGTTTTTATGAATAATTATTATTGTTTTATCCTCCCAAAAATGGTTAACTAAAAGACTGCAATTCGCACTACGAAAAACAAATTGCAAGTAGTGCTCGCAACTATGCATGAGGTCTGTAGGAGTATTTTTTGTAGCATAGTGTCAAAATGCCTAACTTTATATTAATGTACTATTATTAAATACTATGTGATTGTAATGAAACTTGGAGATATTATTGCCTATGGTGTTAGTTATCCTTGGCCATCAAAATGTTTGACCTGGGATGTGTTCAAGGGGTGCAGGGGTGTTCTAACTGCAACTATAGAAATGTACTATTATTAATCTTTTTTGATGAGATTAAAAAATTCTACAATTTAGTTTTTAGTTTTCTATGCTAGTAAAGCCTTCCTCTAAATTTTCATATTTCTAAGCGTAATGGTCTGCAAATACAAGGGGGGCTGGACAAATTATGATCTCATATTTTCCCCTCTCCCTCTTTACTCTTTTCCTTAAATTTGAAGAAAATGCAAAAACAGGAATGTACTCGGTGGTACTTTTCTCATGATACACTTGCCTATACCATGCGAAAAAAAATGTTGACCTTAATTTCCCCTCTATGCGGAACCCCCCTTAAAGTTGGCCTATCACGACGCATCCTATTCTCCGGCGAATTATTGGGTTGCCGCGCTCCAAGAAAGTGTGGTCTTTAGAAGCAAAAAACTGAATCAACTCATTTTTGACAGCCTCATCCGAAACAAATGTTTTTCCATTTAAATGGTTCTGCAGTGAACGGACTAAGTGGTAATCTGATGGTGCAATGTCGGGGCTATACGGTGGATGAGGCACCACTTCCCAGCCTAAGGCCAATAATTTTTTTGCGAGTGCGACCAAAGATGTATGGGGTCTGGCGTTGTCTTGCTGGGAGATGACACCCTTACGACTTACCAGTTGTGGTAATTTCTCCTTGATTTCTTTGTCCAACTTCACTAGCTGGCCACAGTCCACATCTGAATTGATAGTTTGGTTACTGGGAGCAGCTCAAAATAAACAACACCTTGGAAATCCCACCCAACAGACAGCATAACCTTCTTTTGATGGATATCTGCCTTTGATGTCGATTGTGCAGGTTCACCTCGCTTGCCCCAAGATTCGCACGACGTTGTCGTAAGCAACCCATTTTTCATCACCCGTTGAGTCGCTTCAAAAATAGGTCGATTTCGTTACGTTTCAGCAGCAAATCGCAAACCTTAATTCGTTTGTTGAGGTGAATTTCCTTCAATTCGAGTGGAACCCAAATATCGAGCTTGCTAACGTATCCCAGCTTCTGTAAATATTCCTGAACGGTTGATTTGAATAAGTTGAGTTTCTCCGCTATCCCCCGTGTCGTATTGTCATCGACAGCTGTTGGACAACCAGAGCGTGGTACATCACTGACATCAAAATTTATGGAACGAAAACGAGCGAACCAATTCTGGCACTGGCGTTCTGTTAATGAGTCTTCACCATAAACATCACACAACTTTTTCTACGCTTGCACTGCGTTTTTGCCTTTTCGGTAGTAAAAAAGCAAAATATGTCGAGAATGTTCACTTTTATTTTCCATTTTCAAGTCGATGCCAAATAAAGATTTGTAAGCCGAGGACCACCAATTTGTGATTGATTATAGCTTGAAATATCAGCTGTCAAAATGGCAAAAAAATCTTGACTAACGCCACCATTTTTTTTCCCAATAGCCGCGTCATTCCCTGAAAGGTGGCAAAATAACTTTCCGGATAACCCAATATAATATTTCTACACATTCCCACCAAATTTCATGCATGTAGCTTCAGCCGTTCGCAAGATATTTTATGGACAGACGGGCAGACGGACGGTTTTTACTACGAACCCCTAAAATTAACCTTTAATACACGAGAGTGCCTAATAATATTACGTGTGTGAATTAATTGTGAATATCCGGGAATTGCATAAGTAGCAATTTAAAACGATTCAAATACTTGAATTCTTCTCAATCGACTTTGATAATAGTATTCAATTTATTTGGTTTTAATGCCATAGTCAATATATTTGTCAAAAACAATGGATTGGCGTAAACAAGCGTCATTTAACGTGCACGTAAGAGTGTACTTCTTATCAATACCTATATCAGTCGATTATTTCATGATAGTAAATCAAAGATAAACCAATCTCAAGCTCATGTGGTGTGACAGTGAATTGTTGTATGTATGTATATCAATTAGACATATTTTTATTGTTAAGAAGGGGAATTGTGAGGTAAGACCAGCCGAATAGCCGTTATAAAATAAAACTAAAAAGAATAAGAAAGAAACATTAACTTGAGATAAGTGACAAATACAGACAAATTGACGCGTGAACGTCACACTATACGTTTTCAATGTATTCAATTTCAATACAGTTGACATAATGGAAGTGCTGTCGTTGAAAATCACTTGGAAATAAAGGTGCATTTGGACAGTGAAGTTAATCGATTTTACTTCATCTACGAAAAAGGTGAATGCTCAGATAAGCCCATTCAATTAATGAGTTGAAGAGGAGGCTACAATAAGATCCAGTCACTTGCTCCCAATTGATTGGTCGAGCTGCTTCCACCGATAGATCAAAAGCAGCACCTGGCGAGTGGTTTGTCGGTGGTACGAAACCAGAGACGGGGGTCTACGGCGTCTTGGCCGCAAACAGAGAATGTGCTCCATCCAAGCAAAAGGCTGGATCATGTTGTAGCCTCTTCTTCAAATCACTGATTTAATGAGTTGTTGCTCACACGTTCGGATATCACTTGATCAACATAAGACGCGTTCTATTGCGTATCGAGTGTAGGGTAACGAACACGCATTACACAAACAACAAGCCGCTTGTTGTCAGAAAAAGTGCTCTCCTGAAAAACAACGCTTTTTCCTCTTCAATGTACCTTTTCCTATTAAAAAATCGGGAAAAAAATTTAAAAGGGTTGTGGAAACGGGTTAAATTTTCCGACACCAATAATTTCACGTCAAAAAAAAAGTAAATCTGAATAAATAAAACGACAAAATGTTCGGAATTCTTTCCTTTATACATACATAGAAAAAAAAGAAAAATTAAAAAAAGCTTTAGTAGTTTTTGTATAAAGGTATGAATCTTGGTTAGGAAAAAATGAGGCATTGAATGGTTGTAATTATTGAATTGAATAATTCACAGATTGTTTACAAGAAAAAAACTTATACAAACCAAACCAAAAAAAAAGTTCATTAAGCTAGCCTCAATATTTCCGGAGTTATGATGTAACAAAAAATAAAAAGATTATTTTCCGATTTTGCGACTGAGACGCCCCCTTAAATATTACGTGATTGTAATGACACTTGGAGGTATTATTGCCTATGGTGTTCATTATCGTTGGCCATCAATATTTGTGACCTGGAATGTGCTTAAGGGGGGCAGGGGTGTGCTAACTGCAACTAAAGAAATGTACTATTACTAACCGTTCGTGATGAGCTATTAAAATTCTATTATTTTCCGTTTTCCATGCTAGTGAAATGCCGCTTTCCTGTAAATTTGCATATTTCAAAGTATAACAGTCTCGAAATGCAGGGGGTGGCAAATTTTAATCACATATTTTCTCCTCTCCCTCTTTTCTCCTTTCTTCAAATTTAGAGAAAATGCCAAAAATGTAATCTATTCCACGATACCTTTCTTACGATACCCCACAATTGCCTATCGCAATTTTTCAATTTTTCTTGTTCCTGTCGTTCTTTGACAGCTTCATAGAGAGCACCCCGGGAGCTGATTTTTTGCACACGTCTTAATCATGTCCCAAGGGAGTGCTTAGATTATAATTTGTTTTATAACCAAAAACTGAAACATCTATCTTGAAACCCGCACGTATTATATGGGAAGAAGTGCTATTGCTTCATTGCATTTAAACTTGTTTCTTAATAATTGTACTACCAAAAAGGGATGGACATATCATAGCAAAGATTCTATTAAAAGACCAATGGTTTGTGTCTGGCCTGTCTGGAGTTCGGAAGCTTGCGACATTTGGTTTGTTGTGTAATTAATTAGGGTTGTAAGAAGCCCGGAACCAGGCAAAGTAAATTCATACTAGGCTCGTTCGTTTCATCTGGATAAAGATCCAGAGTGAGTGCGAAGAGCGAATTTTACAGCACGATACAGATTGCGGAAAAAAATGGGGACAAATTCATTGATCCCATCCAACACTGAACGACATGACACACTGAACGATATGGGACATTGAACGATATGGGAATTGAATTTCCTTTCGTTTCATCTAAAGTTGAGCTTGAGATGATATATAAGACGATTACTTATATTTTAGAACGCTGATTGTTTCTCTGGTTTGTTTTATGTATTTAGAGAGCCTTGTATGTATGTAATATGTAATGATAAATTCTGAATGAGAAAGGATTGTGTATGCGTTGCGTAATACTCATGCGATTTCGGAGTATATATACGATGTTTATATCGCAGGACATAGTGTGTCATTCTTAAATTCGAGACGACAGGTCACTGTGCCCCTCATTTTGCTGAGTCGTTCATAAAGAATGACTCATTCATATGCTACACTTCGCAAGTCTGTGGTGTGCTCGTCGAATTTACACTACAATGGAGTTGGTTTGTGGCTTTGTCGTTTTGGGAATCGTCGTCAAAAGATCAACGTTTCGACGGAAAGATTATCGTTAATCTTGAAATTTTCAGAAATTAAATTAAATACGATAGTTGTTTTTTGGGAGATTTTATACTACTTGAATAGTGGAGGTGGTGAATAGTGGAGGTAAGATTTAAGAAGTCCCAACAATTAAAAAGTATCGACTCGGGTTAGTTGAGGATAGACTAGATTAGGATTAGAGGTTAGAGAAACAGTTTGCTAACTATTACAACATACCATAATGTACTGCGATAATAAAAATAAAAATTTATTTATTTGTAGTCCGGACGGCGCAACGGTTAGTACGTTCGTCTTCTATGCACTGGGCCCCGGTTCGATCCCTACCGAACGCGGTAGTCTTCCATACAATAAGTGGATTCAAGTGTCGGGCTCTGAGGCCAGTTAGCTGTTAAATGAGTACCCATTTATGGGGTAAATAACTCGGTTGAGCGTGATATTGATCACACACCTCTGCACAAAACACACCGTGACGATCTAATAAATTAAATGATGCTAACTTATCTCGAGGCCTTGGTCTAAATTTGGACTGCTGCACCAGATATTTTTTTTAACTAGCTTTACGACGTCCAATAATTATCCAAATTATCAAAGAATATACGTTTCTAGTTAAAGCTTCAATTTAAATTTATTTTGATGTTTGAATATAATATACGCATTAACATCTTGTGCGGCATAGCGCGTAAACTACTCCTAAGGGAAATAGTTAGCGTTTCGTTAGCATATTCGGTTTTGGATGATGCATGTTGCTAGTCTGTTAATTGTCTTGACTCCTCCATGGGCATGGGCGCGTCAACATCTCTTGCATTTCTATGCCTTGTTGACGTTTTAATGCAGCATATAGATTTCGCATTTCGGATGGTGTAATTGCTAGCATGCATGTCTTTACTGACGAGTTTGGAGCGCTGTGGGAGTCCTAATATTTGGCGTGCCGGAGATCGAACTCATGGTCGCTAAATAAGACATCGTAGAGTGATGACCGAGACTTCACGGCTACCGAGCGTCCCATGTTGCTAAGCAGAAAGGATGTATAATCTTTTCTGCTTTTTCATGACAAAAAATCGATCATGTTTACGCAGTCGAAAATATCCAATATCCGAATATCCAAAGTCATGTTTAAAACGATTTTCTTTAAATAAATCCACGCCACAAAATAGATTAAAAAAAAAACTATTTTTATGACAGACATAAAAATTATTATCCCACAGATGTCCTTTACAGCAAAAAACAAAATCAATTTGGTCTATTTTCTGACTTCTACAGCCCCTCGTTAGTCAATTTCTCACCATTCACTTTAATTTTCTCTAAAAATACTACACATGCTGTAGTATGTATTGTATTTATTTGCCGTACGTTCAGTTGCAACAGCTATGTCATCACCTGTGAAACTTGGCTCGATATAGGCCCAATAAAATATTTTTGTCGGCTGTTGTTGAGCAGTAGCAACCACATTACAAGCAGCACAACTATGTAGATACATTAAGTATACATCAAATACATAATTCAATAGGACAAAAATAAGAACAATGGTGAACAATTTGGATGCCATTAAAATTCTGGGAGACTCATCATTGGCACGAGGTCAAATGGATGTGTGAGAGCTGCAAGTAAAGTACGTAGGCTCGTATTTGTATTAAAATTGAATTTATGAATTTTGCATTTGGTACTTTCTTCACATGCCACGTGAATATTGCGAATAGGTTGGAATATTTCACGAATATATAAAATTAGATCTTGTAGGCGACATGGACAAATTCGTGATGAGTTTTCATCGTACCGCGCTGGGCTGTGATGAATTTTTCTATTAGGCGCGTTTATTTAACAGCTATGCAGAGCAGGTTAAATCACACAATTGCACTAACACACAATTACACTAACAATTTGATCTGAGCTGCTCTGGATAGAAGGTTAGCACAAGAATTCTACTCGGTTAAGTAGTCTGTGTTTTGAAATGCAGGTGGCGCATGTTTCGAAGTTTTCGGGCAGTTTACACTTTGGGAAGCACATAAAATTCATTACTTGTCAATAAAAAAATACGATTTGTGTAATTATGTGGAATAGTTAACATGCAAAATAATTTTGCTGCCTAAAGAAAATTCGTTCGATTGTATAAGTTTCCTCTTGAAATTTGAGTTGACGTTTGAATGTTAACAGACCGCTTATCCTGCTCTACTCTGCTCTGTACAAAAACAAATCAGCTACTGTGCATGTCAGAGACACATGAAGCGATAGCGATGAGTATGCCCACAGCGGCCACCAGGCCGTATGCTTTGGGACTACAGAAAAAATTAAAACAGATAAAACACCGACGACTCTTGGAAGACCAGTTTAGATTTTTGACGAGAAAACATTTGCGGAGGTTTTTCGGCAATCGGAGAAATGGCAGAACAGATACCGATAGCATACAACAGCTCTACGTCAAGCAAAGAAACGGAGAGAAAATTACTTGTAAGGCCGCAGTGGCTTAATAGGCAGAGCGTCGATTAATCAAGCGAGAGGCCGCAGGTTCGATTCCCGCTACGAGTATATTTGAACACGAAGGCGAACATTTTTTTGGGTCCTCTTTATCGGAATGTTGGAATTTAAGATCGTTAAGGACTGTAGCATACGAAGAGCGACATGCATGGCATCTATCGATGAATAAGAGCCACAGAAACTGCATGGTATCTATCGATGAACATCGCGTTCGGTGGCCGTGGTCGTTCGGTCACCGCTCTACGATACTAATCTGGAGCTCGGAGTTCAAATCTCGGCACGATCAAAAACTGCCTGTGGGTACTAATACTGTAGAACTCTTACAGTGCTTGTCAGTATAAAGACGGCGCGGACAGGAGATGTATGCTAGCAACTGCACTTCCGAAAAAAGATAGATATTCTATCGAAACGTCAGCAAGGCAAAGAAATGCTAGAGATGTTGACGCGCCCACGCCCCTGGAGGTGTCAGGGCAATTAACAACATCGATGAATGCCATCCGAACGAATGTCTGCCTAAGTCAAGTTTGAATTACAGTGATAATTTAACGTTTTTGCGCTTGCGCAAAACAAGTTTAAACACATGCAGCGATAAGCACGGTCGCTTTCTATACACTGGGCACCGGTTCGATTCCTACTGAATGCAGTAATCTTCGATAAAAAAGTGGATTTACGTGTCGGATTATGAGCCCACTCATTTAACAGCTGGTTAAATAAGTACCCGTTTGGAGTCAATAACTCGTTGAGCGTGTTGCTGATCACACACCTCTGCACAAAACTGCGATCAGACTGCCTCCCATGCGATGCTATGCGATGATGTTTGTTTGCGATGTGATCCTATGTCGAGGGTGTTTGACCCGGTCTTTTGATTTTTTTATGTAAAAGCCTAAGCAATCGAAATATTCAGGAAAACTTTTGGCCCCACTCCCCCTTATACTTCCGGGCCACCAATAAATGACTTTTAAGCATATACCCATTTAGAGGACTGTCCCCAACAATAGTATGAAATTCCAAAACTGCATGATTTGTTTGTGTTTTGACGCGCTCGGTGGCCGTGTTCGTTCGGTCATCGCTCTACGATCTAGAGAATGGAGGTGCCATCCTCGGAGCGAACAAAAAGAAACTGCCTGGGGGCACTATTAAAACTCCCACTGCGCTCCGAGCTTGTTAGTATAAAGACGACTCGGATAGGAGGTGCATGCTAGCGATTGTACATCCGAAAAATTATAGATACGCTATTGAAACGTCAACAAGGCATAGAAATGCAAGAGATGTTGACGCGCCCATGCCCCTGGAGGGGTTAAGGCAATTAAGACACGATTTATTGCTGAACTCCGCTACAAACATATAATCTGAAAATAGACCGGACGTCATTCATCACAAAGGTAATTAAACCAAACCATAGCTCGTCAACGCAGAGGCAATTAAACCATCGCAAAAGTTATAAACCACTGCTACTCGCATCCATCGTAAAGGTAATTATGACCCGTACTCGCATCGAATCACAAAATGGTTTGAGTTTGCAATTTGCTCATAGCTCGGAACCGCTCGTCATCGCATGTGTAACGGACCGTTTCGTGGACATCCGAAAATGCCCGTGGGAACGGAGCCTAAGGTAGCATAATGACCGTGAAGATCGAGCCGTGCCATCTGGCGAAGAAGAAAGCCCCTCAACGAGCTAAGTAGCGGCCTATGCTTGCTGTAGCTCAATTCGGGAGACGTGGACGGGGTTTTCATAGGCCTGGGGAAGAAAACACAAACATAGGGAGCAAAAATGGATAATAATAAAAAAAAATGTAGCGATAAGGATGGAATGAGATTCCCTCGCGCTCTCATCGGCCTCTGGTTTCGTACCACCGACAGATCACTACTCATCAGGTGCTGCCTTCGATGTATCGGTGGAAGCAGCACTACCAGACCAGAATATGGTTCATTACAGGGCAGCTTCTACTACGAGGCCAGCCAAGAAGTAGAAGTTGAGGACAGAGTGCTTCAAGAAGGAAAAAAAAAGAACTGCTCTCCTAAACTAGCAACCATTATAGAGGAGGAGAAAAATAGCAAAGAGAAAAAAGAATATTACATCTATCCATTATTCAGATGATCAACAGAGTTCAGAGAATCACGACGATAGAGGCGCAACACTGTATTCCTTGCAATAATTCAATTATGATCTCTGAAAACTGTTGAGCATCTCAATAATAGAAAAATGCAGTACTAAGTAATCAAGAGTTTTAAACCGACGTGAAAGGACAATCCTGGCAGGATTTCCCCGCACTTTGTCCAGACACCGAAGAAGCTCCAAATGCCAGTAGTTCAAAGTATTAATGGAGGCCTTAGGTATGTGACTAAACAACGAAAGACAAAAACAACACCAGGAATGCCTTGTTGAACTGACTCTAAAAGGATAATCTACTCTATAGGAAAGATGGGGGTGCTACAGTGGAAAACACAGCTACTTGGCGTTATTATTATATGCGTTAAGTAAAAATGGTTAAGTCCTAAAACTTAGAGGAAGTAGCCTTAATGTGCTTGTGGGGATACATATTGGTAGAAGAACTAAAAAGGAACCTGATCTTTACCAGAAATGGACCCCACGTTGGGCGCCAAATATGTATATGCTCGTGGGAAGGGAGCCTAAGATGATATAGTGACAATGAAGGTCGGACCGTGCCATTTGGCAAAGAATAAAATCCCAAACTGAGCTACAATAAGCATAAGCCGCTGCTTAGCTCATCGGGGGACCTTTTCCTTCGCCAGATGGCACGGTCCGACCTTTATGATCATTACGCTACCCTAGGCTCCGTCTCCGCGGGGATTTTCGGATGCCCGCCAAGCCGTCCATTACACATGGCATCGTGCGAAGTGTGCATGTCGATCGCGCGATTCCAAATAAAATTGCAGACTTTTCCTTTTCTTGCGATGGTCGCGTCAATAGTATGGCGCGGCGCCGCATAGCAAGCAATTTGGGTGCACTCGGTAGGCGTGAGTTCTCGGTCGCCACTCTACGATTATACATCTAGATGTAGGTATGATCCTCGGCGCGTCAAATAAAAGCTATCTGTGGGTACTACTAGAACTCCCACAGAGTTCCGAGCTTGTCAGTAAAAGACGGCTCGGTTAGGAGGTGCATGCTAGCAACTTCACCATCCGCAAAATATGCTATCGAAACGTCAACAAGGCGTTGCCCTATGCAAGAGATGTTGACGCGTCCATTCCCCTGGAGGGGTCAAGGTAATCAACAACAAGCAGGATGAACGCCCAGTTATATTATATGTACACCGAAACAATTCGTGCTTGCCTAGAAATCCATCATGTGCCAATTTATATACGCGGCTGAAACGGCATTGGGCGATCAATTCAAAGAAGATAGTTGTGGCGCCAGAGCAATGCTACAAGAAAAATTCCTCTTCCCCCTTAACACGTCTCTGAAAATAAAATTGCCGAAGGTCAGAAAAATTGTTCAGTGCCCGGTTTCGTCCACCGGCACGAAACATGACTGACTCATTCGACACCACCCCCTCATTTTCGCTTCGGTGGGAGAGGCGGCGCCAAGCAATGTCCGACATTAAGAGAAATGTAAAGTGGACGTCCATATATAGATAGACACTTGATCTACATATCCATTCTCGTATATATAGCAAATATGTATTTAAATTTATGTACACAAATCAATGAATGAAAAGATAGTAAACACGCGGGAATTGTTATTCTTTTCAAATGATCTCGTTAATCCGATCGCATTGACCCAACGACCTATAAGAACGTAACTTACAAAATCTTCGTATATGTTTATAATAAACTTTCAAATATTTAAATAATCAAACAGAAGCTATGAAACAAGCATTCCACATATCAATGACCTTAAAACATAATTTACTTTACGCTGAGCAGAATCTATTCCAACTGACTTACGCTTTGCTTTAAATACGAGTAGTATACACGAATCTGTAGTAGTATGATGTAGTATCTTTTTATACCCTTCACGGATGTGATAGGGTATATTAACTTTGTCATGATGTTTGCAACGCACAGAAGGAAGCATCTCCGACCATATAAACTATATATGTAGGTATATTCTTGGTCGGTATAATGAGAGGAGTCAATTAAGCCTTGTCCGCCTGGTTCTATGCCAAGCCAACTAGTCCCTCAGTTTAAAATTGAAATTTTGCACAAAGCCTTCTTTCTATTGCACGCTGTATATACGTCGGAACCAACGGAATCGGACAACTACGTCATATAGCTGCCATTGGAACGACCGGTCCAAAAATTCGTCTTTGTGAGAAAAACTTTTTTATTTCTAAAGAAATCTTTTTCAAATTTCACTTAATCAATAGTATCTTCAGTCAAATCACATCCCCGAGTTTGGTTGAAATTAGAATACCATATAGCTGTCATAGGAACGAACGTTCCAAAGCCAAGTTTTTGTTTGAAAAACTTTTTTATTTCTGAAGATATGTTTACCAAATTTCATATTATTCAATCATATTGACTGCCAAACCACGTTCCTACATTTGGTTGAAATCGGTCCACTATTTCATATACCTCTCATAGGAACAGTGAAATCGGAACAAGCTTTGCTACTAATTTCAAAGTGGCAAATGCACCATAACTCACAAACGAAGGTCTGATACCCTTCAAGGGAAGCGTGAGGGGTATCATATCTTCGGTAAGCTAGTCGAAGACTAGCTTCTTATATTTATATTTCATGTTGTCTAGTGCGAAATTTCATAATGACGGAACGCAAGAAGCACGAGAGATGCGCCATGTCCATAAATATTAAATCTAAGACGAAAATAGCAAAACTGGCGTGGGAAGGTGAAGAAGTATCTCAACAGTGACGAATAGGAAAAAAAAACGATGTTCAGAATTTGCTGCTTAGATAATTTTCAGAACGTTGTCCTAGTAAACTGTGTAATGATAACACAGGTACACATAGAATTAAAGAAGCATGCCTGGAGTTGTTACACTCGGTAGCTGATGGAGAAATATCTTTAAATGTTGCTCACTTATGTTCTAAGCTTATTCCGTAGAAGGTGCTAAGACCAAGAATTAGAAGTTTGTCGTTTGTTTTGTGACAAAGGCCGTTGTTGTTATCAGTTGGTATTCATACACCTTCCCTATGTGAGACAGTATTCGTAATTATTTTCTGAAAACTTTCTGCAATTCTATTCAATGTGTCATCTAAGACACGTGCGACTACGGCAATGTTATCGTCAAAAGAAGTGCCTATACCTAGAAAATACACGTATGTACGTATATATAATATATCGATTAGGCATCTAATTAGCATGGTTAATTGATTGGGTCGATAGTGGATGTTATATGACCGTATAGTTTCGAGTACGCCAGTTTGTTCAGTTAATTTAAAAGCTTAGGGTTCACTATTAAATATTGCTGAAATATAAATTTGGTTGACCTGTCATCAAGAGGCCTACTGCGCTGTCTTTAGTCATGGTATGATCCGCTAATTTTGCGGATCGAATCGGACCTGGTCCGGTACGGCACATGACCTAGGTCCGAAAACCTAGATTAGCGAACCTACCATATGATTGTCAAATGGATTAGTCCGAATCGTATATGTATATGTATTTATTCAAGAAAAGAATTGCTTTATCTAATGTTTACGCTTGTTCTCTCTAATGAGAGAATTATTAGGTTGGTGCAGATGAAATGTCGGATTCAGTAGTAAATTTTTGAACAGCTGTAACTTTTCCCAACGAGATACAAGCGCATTTATTCCTGTTTCGTAGAAGGCCGAGTTTCTGGTTCGAAGAAACTCCTCGAAGGCATTTTTGACAGCTGCTTCTTTGTTAAACTGTTTTCCTGTCAAAAAATGATCCAAATGTTTAAAGAAATGGTAATCTGCTGGCGAGAGGTCTGGTGAATATGGCGGGTGAGGAAGTGTCTCATAGCGCAACTCGATCAATTTTTTGATCGTTGTTCTCGATACATGAGGTCGTAAGTTGTCATGAAGCAGTATAACTCCATCCCTGTTGACTAGCCTAGGTCGTTGAACTGTCAATTTCTGATGCATTCCGTCCAGTTGAGCGCAGTATTTCTCAGCATCGATGGTTTCGCCAGGTTGCACGAACGAATAGTGGATAAATCCAGCTACAGACCACCAAACAGTCACCATTATTTTCTTTAGATGAAGGCTTGATTTCGGCTTTTGCCATGGAGCCACATCGGCATCTAGCCATTGGGCCGATCGGCGACGATTATTGTATAATATCACAATATAATAGCACGTTAGCCTTCAACGCACTGGGCCCCGGTTCGATTCCGGGGATTTACGTGTCGGACTATGAGCCCACTCAGCTGTTAAATGAGTACCCATTATGGGGTAAATAACTCGGTTGAGCGTGTTGCTGATCACATACCTCTGCACAAAAACCGTCACGATCTAGAAAATGAGATGATGCTAACTCATCTCGAGGCCGTGGTTCAAATTGGACTGTTGCGCCAGTTATTTATTTTATTTATTTAAGTTGTTGCAAGTGGCGACAAACTGTCGAATGGTTTACGCCCAATTTCTCCGGTTTGGCGGGGGTCAGACTCCACTAATGCACACAGCTCGTCGTTATCGATCGATTGTTCTGGGTCTCCACGTGGCTCATTTCGAAGGTTCATATCTCCGGATCGAAACTTTTCGAACCACCGCTGAGTGGTTCGTTCGTTAACCGTATATGGTCCAAATGCCCTGTTGATAATCCTCGTTGCTTCCGTTGCGATGTGCTCTAGATTAAATTCGTAAAGGAAATGTAGCCGTTTTTGACTCGCTTCCATGTTCTTTTTCTTTTTTTGTTATCGATCACCATAAAGTGCAAAACCGGAATGACTCCATGACCCAAAGTAGCAGTATTTATACGTCAATATGTTATATCACCAGCGCCGCCTGGTGGCAGTTTGATACATAAAAATTGCAGCCAACTTCATGCCATTGCAAAATCCGACATTTCATCTTCACCAACCTAATATATATAAATATGATTATATAAAAGTAAATATTATATAAATAAGTATAAATTCGAAAATATAATTGAAATTTCACCCTGCTTTTATCCTTGTTTTTTAATAGCACTATCCCGCTTTTGACGAAAAAAAGATACGAGCGTTAACCATACATCATATTTACCATACATCAATTTTTCCAAGCTCGAAAACTTTTACCGAACCATTCATAGAACATGCCGAAAAAAATCTCCTCATTTCAATCGTTCTATGAAATTGTAAGTTCGATGGAAGCTCGGTCGTGGTTGTGCGCGATCATGTGTGGCGACTATTAGGCGTCGTTTATAAGCTGCACTTTAACAAGCAGTTTGAGCTGCGGCACATAAAGGGAAACAGCGGCCGCCGCTCAAACTGCTTGTTAAAGTGCAGCTTATAAACGACGCCTAATGGTCGCCACACATGATCGCGCACCGGCCGCTTTTTCTCTTTATGTGCCGCAGCTCAAACTGCAGCTCATAAAGGGCGCCTTAAGGTAGGCAAATAGTATTCGATATCGATTCGAATGTAAATATAAGCTCATACAGTCACGACTGAACAGATTTTATCGCGTCTAAGTCTAAGTCTCGAGTTATCATCTTAGTCTTGTATGGAAACGTTTGTTGTTTCTTTTTAAGAATGAAGCACTTAAGATCCGATCTGAGCTTGATCTGGGAGTGCTTAATTTTAAATTGCATGTATTTGACAGTTTCAGAGTAAGTGAACTGGCTCAGATCAAGTGAACTGGTTCGGATCAAGTGAACTGGCTCAGATCAAGTGATCTGGCTCCAGTGTAACCTAACATAATGAATTCAATTTTAATAAACTTCAAATTCAAATATTTGGGAGTTGCTGCCCACCCAATATTTGAATTGAGGGGACAAAAAGCGTTTTGCCCATCATAATACACACCTACACCTACATTTATGTATGCCATAAAGTAACTACTACTAGAGATGGAACTTCATACAATTTAAGCAAAAGCTGCGGTGCCATTGAGACGCAAATAATCAAATGAAAGTCGCCTTCAGAGGGATAGGGACGACAACACTGCAAAAAGTTCTTCAAATAACAACTGCCTAGTACGTTTCACTTTATGGGTAACATGTTCGTTATTCGGCATTACCCCTTCGTGTATCGATGGAATCCAACACATATGCAACTGATAGGCAGGCACTGTTAATTCGTATGGAGTCCCACTTCTTGTTAACAATCTCCTATGCTTTGTTCTACAACATAACAAAATTACAAGGTCATCGGATGTGAGCACCCACAACTTCACATAGATTTCCATACATTTTTATACCCTAGACTTTTAGTATAGGGTATATTGTTTTTGTCACGACGGAAATATGTAACACCTTAAAGGAGGCTCCGGAGGTATAGCAATGTATATATATAAATGATCAGGGTCACCTCCTGATTCGATTTAGCCATGTCTGTCTGTCTGTCTGTCTGTCTGTCTGTCTGTCTGTCTGTCCGTCTGTCTGTCCGTTCGCACGATAACTTTCGATAGAATGAAGCTAGGGCCTTGAAATTTTGGTCAAATGTTGGTAGTATGATCTAGTTGGATGGTATTGAAATTGGGCATAATCTGGCCAAGAGAACGCCTACCTCCCCTACATATGTAAAATAATTAAATGTATCTATAACTCCCGATTAAAAAATCATGAAAAGCTCTAGCTTTGGTATATTACTAGTGAGGGTATTCTTATACTCTCCTGGGAAAATAAAATTGATCAGTTGAAAACTAACGGTAATTTTCTTACAAAGAGCCCCGTACTACCCTACTTTTCTGGTTTTTTGTCTATAACTCTTGAACCAATTGACGTAGACACCTGATTTTTGGCATGTAACCCTGAGGAAAGAAGCTGCTTGAGTTTTAGTAAGTTGGGCATAATCAGATCAAAGGAACGCCTACCTCCCCTACAAAATTCCAAAAGTTAAATATTATTTTAATTACGATAACTTTCGATAGAATGACACTAGCGAGTTGAAAATTTGGCAGAATGTTGGTAGTAAGATCTAGTTAGTTGTTATTGAAAATGTGTAAGATCCGACCCAAGGAACCCCTACCTCCCCTAGAAATGAAACTTAAATAAGCGATAACTAACGACAAAATAAAGCTAGCGACTTGAAATTTTGGCCAAATGTTTGCAGCGGGATCCAGTTGGCTGATATTGAAAATACGTAAAATCCGACTAACGAAACCCCTACTTCCCCTACAAATGAAACTTCAAAAAAGCGATAACTTTCGATAGGGTGAAGCTAGAGACTTGAATTTTTTTTTAAATGTTTGTAGGATGATCTAATTAGTGATGTGTGATAATGATGGGCAAGATCCGACCCAAGGAACCCCTACCTCCCCTACAAGTGAAACATCAAATAAGCAATAACTTTCTATAGAATAAAGCTAGCGACTTGAAAAATTCGACAAATACAATATTTGTAGAATGTGTTAGTTCATTGAGTTTGAGAATGGTCAAGGTCCTCCTGAATGGGTGCCAACCTCCCCTATAAACTGGCCGTATAGGAAACTCACTTCTAATGCAGATGGTCGTTACCAATTGGTACTTTCGGTATCACCACTAGGTCTGTACAAGTCTAGGGTATATACGCTTTGGACTCCGGGCCGAAGCGAAGCTTCGGCCTGGTTCAACATTAAAAAACTATGAGAAGAAATGGTTTTCGTGCCCACCATGCTGAGCTCCACAATATGCTAACATTTTAGGAAAATTAGGTGGAATAGTTAAAATAAATAATTACCGATATTTGGCTATCTAAGGGGTTTCAAGCCTCTGGTTGAGAATATACATATTCAAAAGCTGACTGACTAGTATTACTATTTGCCCTTACCCCACTAGGAGGAGCACTAACTACTTATAAGCGGCTTAGTTTACATTTCATTAGATTAGGTTAGGTTAGATAGGCTGCTTCAACCAAACAATGATCAAAGCACACTTAGACCCCACTGGGCCCGTTGTGATACCCCTTAGTACATCAACCCAAGCCTACCTCAGTCATTACACCAGCCAGAGCTGACAACGAGGCGATGAAACCGATCGACCTTAACATCCTTTAATTCATCCAACTCAGTAAAGAAGTAGGACCCAAGGATATCCTTCGTGCGTCTCGCCAGGGCAGGACAAGCACACATAAGGTCATTAACATATAACTGATTTCGGACGATGCATGCTGCTGGCATACACCTTCTGCCAATTTAACCGCGCTCTGTGACAAGTCGACCGGTTGCGAATGAAAATTCATAATTCGAGCTGAATCATGTACATAAGAGAAATTTACAAAAGTTTGATTGTCATTGTCATTCCGGTTGCGGAATAGCGGATACGAAATGAGGAGGGGAACTTTACGGGGAGCAGAGAAGTGGCAAGTGGTCCATATTATACTCGTCCCGTTTAATTGACCAATTTCTGGCCCGTCCCATATATTATTACAAAGGACGGGCATATCCTCCGATGCATGCTGTACGTTTGTCCGGGCACTTCTCGTGGTCCGGTCTTTACCGAATTTGGTATGTAGCTTCCTTTGGTGACCCTACGCACTGCTCGGTGACAGGAATTTCGGTTATCGGCCTGATTAACGATATACTCTGTTGTGCTCACACTAAAATTACTCGCTTCTTAGTGTCACCATACACTGTCGAACTCGAACACGAACCTAGTACAAGTGGTCCGGTTTTCTTCACATCTATGTGAAGTGTGTGTGATGTGTGTCTGAGGACATTTGTACCAGGTTCGTGCTCGAGTTCGAGTTCGACAGTGTATGGTGACACCAAGTCTTTTTAAAGATCGCTGCTAACGACATTTCGTGGTCCGATTTCAACCAAATTTCATACACAGCTTCCTTGGGTTATTATAAGTACCACACGGTGATATTTTAGTCCTACTGCAGGTATGTGTCAAGACAAAACGACTCTCTTGATCATGAAATGAAACAGAAACCAAACCTGAATCGGGGCGATGAGGTCTATGCACTGGAGTACTTTTGAAGGCATTTCGAGTGCTTTGCTCAGGACAAAAGAACCTTGTTGGGCATGCAGTCAAACCTAGTCAATATGGGTGTTTTCTAATCCGGGGTGATGAGACCAATGCCCAGGAATTCTGTTGCAGGTATGTATTTTGAGCCTTTTCGACAGGAAAAGAGGACGTTCCTGAGCAAGAAGTGAAATCTAGCCAATAAATACGGTTATCTTTTGAATCGGGTTAATAAGGTCAACTCGTTGGAGTGCTGTTGAATGAATTTTTGTACTTTCTCGCAGTTGAGTCGACTTAAAGCAGAGGAGAAGAGTGTAATTTCGCTTCGAATTGCTTGGGTCAGAATCGAACCACCTTGATAAGTCGGCTTTGAAACTACCACGGCCAATTTTAGAACATGCGCTTGCATATTGAGATTTACGAGTAGATGATTAATTTTCAACATGTTATCTTTAGGTGCTTTAGGTGCCAGACACCGATTCATCGGCATTTGGTATGAAGTGTTTCGCTGAAAACAGCTGCAGATCCGTGTTTTTTTTATCGATTTTCATCATTCCATCTATAAGAGTATAAATCAACAGAGTGGCAAATCTAAATGTTCAATAGAAATTGAAAATGCTTGCTTATTGATAAGGTTCGATAATAAAGATAAATGCGCAATTCTAGACTCGATAAATATATGTACCTACATTTATTCTACCTTCGAGATTTTGTCAATTTTCAGTAAACAACAAAATGCGATTGCACGTAGCGAATGGGCGGTGGTGGTTAGTCACGTTGTGGTGATATCAAGACATCAGAAAATCGCGTGGTCACAAAATCCATTAAGACCAGAAATTATGTAAATATTTATTTTTTTTTTCTCATATTTTGGTTGCTATGTTTATCTTTGTCCATGTTTCAGACCGATAGTGTAGCTTGTGACACAGTGAAATGTATTCGAAATAATCACAGATGGACACGTCTATTTAATTATGAAGTTCGTGTAGTAATTAATTGATTAATGCATGTATTTACATAAATTATAACTAAAAGTATGGATACGTAAAGGAAGGACTCTGAAATTGAAAGTTGATCAGAAAATAAGGAAGTGAAATTACCCGAGAGAAACGAAGCAATTTTTCGGCAGCATTGTTTTGGCCTGGTTCTTCTACTATATGGACCGGGCGGGTGTTCCGGGGAAATGAGATGGAATTTCGGAATGTAAGTTTGACAGGTTGGTCCGGGACTATATGGACCGCGTGGGTGTTCCAGGGTAGAGGGCACGTGTCTCTCTGTTTACTTTTCAGCAGACGGAATGAGGTAAAATTGCTTCAGTGAATTTAGTGTACATAGATTGTGATTATCCTTCCTTATCTCTCTCTTCTCCTAAGTTGATGCATACGCATACCTGACGATACGGCGTCACGTAAAAATCGAGCTAATAAGATAAGAGAGTAAGTGGGGAAGGGAGTAAATGGGAGTAATAAATGCGTATATGAGCGGAAACTCATTGACTGAGATAAAAAATTCGTTAAGATGCTAAATTTGCTCTCTCTGAATGGTCAACTTTATTGTCAATGATATTTGCCCCGTTCGTTTCACTGGATTTCGATTTCCGACCGATCACGAGTGGAAAGAATGCCACGGATCTGGGACGAGTGAACTTAAACAGCCACCATACAGATACTTCGCCGCGTGGGGGCGAATTGCGGACTAAGTATACATTTAGATAGGGGCGAAACAAGTTGACATTCAACCAATTCACATTCAACTCTGATCCGATGCGATCACATATGTGACCTTGATCAAAACCGGTCTGTCATCTTGTATGAAAATAGACCGAAAATCGGTGAAATGAACGCAGCTATTAACGGTCGTTATTGAAAGAAAATAAATCACCCAAAGAACAATAGGCCAAACGAGCATACAAAGAACGTCCAATGCTGCTTGATTTTCAACCAGGAGCGTGTGTATTGTCACTTTATAGTATAGCTGCACAGGCGTCCAGATCTGCACAGGTGTCCAGATCTGCACAGGCGTCTAGATTGTCACAGGCGTCCAGATCAGATCTGCACAGGCGTCCAGATCAGATCTGCACAGGCGTCCAGATCAGATCTGCACAGGCGTCCAGATCTGCACAGGCGTCCAAATCTGCACAGGCGTCCAGATCTGCACAGGCGTCCAGATCTGCACAGGCGTCCAAATCTGCACAGGCGTCCAGATCTGCACAGGCGTCCCAATCTGCACAGGCGTCCAGATCAGATCTTCATAGGCGTCCAAATCTGCACAGGGTATTACCGGGACGTATGTCGGGTCCCGGGAAATTTTGATTCTCCTCCGGTGACCTCCACAACCTGCATAGCTATATCCCTCCAGTAGGCCATGTATTGTATACTACTCATACTCAATTGCCCTAACCCCATGACTCATAGCACGTCAACTATTCCATGTGGCCCAGTTGACGTTTCGTTGGCATAAACTAGTTTCTAAACTAGTTTCAGAGAATGCAGTTGCCAGCATGCACCTCTTTTTCCACATTTAACTGCACACCTGCGACAAGTCGGGAAAAGTGGCTTATTATTACGCCCCGCACCACAGGGGGAAAACAACACAAACATCCATAGCCACGAACGTCGTCGTGGCCGGGATTCGAACCCGAAACGCCGGTAGTCAGACCTCAGACTGATGCCCCTACGCACTGAGCTACCGGTCGCCCCTGTGTATGACCGGCCTTAAATAACTCTACTTGACGCGGGCGTCGTTCCAACTTTTCAAGTTGCCAGACTTGACGTATCCGTAAGGCAATAATATGTATCTTAAAAAAAAAACTTTATATTCAAAGCACTCAAACATCTCGAGAAAGTTTTCTTTAATCGTGCCAATTGCTTTGATAAGAATGCAGCGTAAAGGTGCGTTTTGCTAGGCACCACTCTACGTCGATAGCAGGCGACGATGAAAAAGATACACACAAATAGTGCTCCGTGCTCTATGGGTTGATCGTTAATCGCAAATAATGTGCGACAATCGTGTGCCTAGCAAAACACACATTAAGGATCTCTACTCTACGAGTTCATACGTTCTATGATATTTACTTTACATACCTCATTCAGTAATACGTAACAACAATTAAAAAATGTTAATCTAACAATTAAAATTATGATAGCGAGCATTTATCAGAATAAACAAAATTGTGTTTTTATATTATTGTTCTCGAACGTTATGCCTACATTTCTCAAAGTTGTTTCGCTACGTCTTTTTTTAACGGCCTAACTCTTTCGATCCAATAGCAAATAAAACAAGAATCGTTTCTTCTTCTTTTGAGGAATGTATGACTTTCTAGAAATTAAGTATTTGTTTCGTCGAACTGTGCTATGCACACATTTCATTACTAGTGTAATCAATTTAATATTTTAAGGAAGGTACAAACCACCGTTTTTCGTGCGAAATCTCATGCAAAAACTGTCAAAGATTCGGTTCGGACGAAAATTTCTTTTCTCGGTACTCAATTCTTCGCACGAAAATCCCATACACAGGTGGTTTTCTCTTTCTCGTAATTATTTATTAAATTAAAAATTATGAAAATGAAAATTATTTCAGAGTCAATGTTTTTAATAGAACTCTGGTATCCAAAGTAAAAACAAATGAAATCGAAAAAAAACCGAAAAAGCGACCAAGACCATGTTTACGCACAACAAGTACGGTTTTTCGGACCTCTGTACCTCGGGCCTGAGTGGTCGTGGGAATTCAAATTGGGTAAGCTCATTTTTTTGTGGTCGTCCTAGGAAGTGTTGCAAATTTGATTTCGATACGAGGAAAAACACCCGAGATAGTTTGAAAATTGCTATTTTTCAAATTTTTCTTGGTTCTCGTTGATCTTTGACAGGACTACAGCCTCGTAGGGAGCGTAACGAGATCTGCTTTCTTTTCACATGGATTGATTTGACCGGCGACCGGTAGCTCAGTGCGTAGAGGCGCCTGTCTCATGTCTGACGACGGTCGTTACGGGTTCAAGTCCCGTCCGCGTTCGTGGGCATGGATGTTTTTGATGTCTTCCCCTGTGGAGCGGGGCGTAATAATAAGCCACAATATCTTCCGACTTGTCGCAGGTAGGCGGCTAAATGAGAGCAGGAGATGCATGCTGGCAACGTGCATCGTCTGAAGTTGGTTTATACCAACGAAACATCAGCTAAACCACATGGAATAGTTGAGTTAGGGTGTACATAGGCTTTTATTTGCTCTGATCCGTGCAGTAGAAAAAAATACATCCAAAAATGTGAGATTTCATAGTTTCTTCAAATTTGACCAATCGACCAAATTTGGTACATAACTTCCATGACTTATTATAAGCACCTCACGGTGATATTTTAGTTCTGGTGCAGTTGTGTGTCATGACAAAAGGACTCTCTTAATCATGAAATGAAACAGAAACCAAACCTTCTAGATATGAGTATCTCCTGATTTGTAGTGATAAAGCCAAACCAGTGGAGTAGGGGAAGTTGGGAGGCTTCGTAAAATTTTTACTTTTACATTAACAACTTTTAACAAAATACGTTTTAATTATTGGAATATGGCTCATATCATAATTGAAGTGGTGTTCTATCGAAAATATAAGAAAATTATTCAAACATATTGACTATTTTAAAGTTATTATTGACTGACTGACGCCCCACTAACGGGGTGGTTTTATACATGGGCGGGTGCACTTTCGTACATAGTGGTGCATATTCAAATTTACAAATAAAACACCATACGTGTTGTCGTAATTATCTTACAGTTTTTCGAGATCTTGGAAAAAAAGACAAAAAAAAAAACAATAGTTCGCAGCTGTTATGTTGAAGTCAAAGATTTTACCACGCTTGTATTTTCTGGCTTTGCTGTAGCCCAGCTGCTTGGATATTTCCGTTCATTTGATTTGTCAAATATGCTAGTCATTACGTGCTTATAGGAAGCAAATTGTGGTGTAGTTTTGATTTATATTTTCGTTTATGTTTTTGGGGTACTGATACGAATCTGAGGTTTGTCACCAATAATTTTCAGTTAAGTTATAGCAAAAAAAAAAGGTTTCGGATATTTTGGAATTTGAATATTTCGAAATACGTCAACTCCAACAAAAAACTTTATGAGACAAAATAAAAGATATTGAGCAGATCAATAAAAAGGTTCGCGATCCTTTTTCCATATCTTCAAGAGTTATAGAGAAAAAAGGGGAGATATTTTTCTTTTTCTTTTTTTAATTTTTTTCAAGTGAGAATACCTCGAACATTTTTGAAGACACGGAAAAAGTAGCGCTAACTTTCTTTTACTGAACTGGTCAAGATCTTTCATTTTGTCTCAGAAAGTTTTTCGCTCGAAAATCATTTGCTGTGGTGTAAATTCGTACAGTACGAATGTCCCACTCACTCGCGATTATTATTTACAAATAACCTGGGAGTAAACAATTACAATTAAACATGGCAAATCAAATCAATTTTACATAAAAATATGTGTAAAAAGGTCCGGATGGCGCAACGGTTACCACGTTCGCCTTCTATGCACTGAGCCCCGGTTCAATTTCTACTGAATCAAGTAGTTTTCGATAAAAAAAAGGGATTTACGGGTCGAATAATGAGCCCACTCAGCTGTTAAATAAGTACCCATTTATGGGGTAAATAACTCTGTACAAAACACACCGTCACGATCTAATTAAATGATGCTAACTCATCTCGAGGCCGGTTCAAAGTTGGACTGTTGCGCTAGTTATTTTACTGTGTAAATTGAGGCTGTTAGAAGACATAGCTCGTCGAGATAAAAAAAAAAATATTTACGCATAAAGGACAGAAAAAACGTTTCCGTCAGAATTTTTGCGAGATTCATTGACGATTGATTCTTCATTGACGACCGAGAGCTCGTTGGGAGAGTTCAGTATATGCGGACGCCGAGCAGCTACTGGGCTTTCAAAATTGGAGGACGCGATCACTTGACCGAGATAATTGTTAATTGCCTTGAGCCCTCCAGGGGCATGGGCCCGTCAACATTTTGGGGCGACCGGTAGCGCAGTGTGTTGAGGCATCAGTCTCATGTTTGACTACCGGCGTTTCGGGTTCGAATACCGTCCACGACGACGTTCGTGGCCATAGATGTGCTGGAGGTGCATGCTGGCAACTGCATTCTCTGAAACCAATTTATGCCAACGAAACATCAGCTGGGCCACATGGAACAGTTGACGCGCTATGCCCCACAAGGGATTAGGGCAATTGAGTTTATATATCTATATAAAAAATAATCAGGGTCACCTCCTGATTCGATTTTGACATGTCTGTGTTTGTTCGTTCGCACGATAACCTTCGATAGAATGAAGCTAGAGGCTTGAAATTTTAGTCAAATGTTCTTAGTACGATCTAGTTGGTTGGTATTGATCCGACCAACGGAACGTCTACCTTCCGTACATATGTAAAATAATTACATAAATGTATCTACAACTCCCGACTGAATCAACGTGAAAAGTTCTTACTTTGTTAAATGGCTCGAGAGAATAGTTTTATACATTCTTGGAAAAATAAAATCGATCAGTTGGAAACTAATGGTACTTATCTTACAATGAGCCCCGTACTACCCTATTTTTCACGTTTTTTGTCTGTTACTAGTGAACCAATTGACGTAGAGACCTGATATTTGTCAAGTAACCTTCAGATGAGAAGCTGCTTTAGTTTTGATACGATGGGCATAATCAGACCAAAAGAACGCCTACCCCCCTACAAATGTAAAAAAAAATGAAATAATCATTTAACTACGATAACTTTCGATGGAATGGCACTAGCGAGTTGAAAATTTGGTAGGATGTTGGTAGTAAGATTAGGTACGGTATCGATTAGTTAGTTGATTTTGGGAATGGACAAGATCCTATCCCCCTATATGTATGTATCGTTGTGGTTAAAAAGGACTAACTCGTCGAATGGCACCCACCTTCCCAACAAATGTTCTTTCATCGTAGCTTCACCGGCTAACTTCTGCTCAAACCGCTTTTGCTGCTTTTGCATAATTGAAGTTTTGTTATTACCATCACCACTAGGTCTGCACAAGTCTAGGGTATATACGCTTCGGACTCATTTTTTTTCGATTAATTTCTCTTATTCATGTGTCGGTGTTTTAAGTTCTTACCACCACCTGAAGCATAAATAAACTCTGATCCCACACTCTAAGAATTCCCGTTTAAGGAACTACAAATCCCTTGAATGTGGCTTCTTGATTCTAACCACCTAAAGTGGAAATACACTCTGAGGCCGCACTCAAGGCACAACAAATCCCCGTGTGTGGATTCTAGGTTATTACCACATAAAACTAAGTACTAACGTTGATTTTTCGTCCGAAATCTTATACAAAAACTGTAAAAGTTTCGTTCGCACGAACAAATTTCCGTAACCTCGGTTCTAACATATTTCTAACGAAAACGCACACATAGAAAAAGTCTCCACACCGTTGTGAGCAATTTCCACGCGAAAACAATTCCTTTGGATTTTATTTCGCGTGGAAACCGGTCATTGCATTGGTAATCGCTCTCTTTTGCACGCGCGAAGGGAAAGTTCATGTGTCTTGTAAAGCGCCGCGGATATGTGTGGAAGTTTTCACTGTCTTTTTTTCGTGAGAGAGATAAGGGCGACATTTTCGCACGAAAAAGTTAGTACTAGCCCTAAAGCGGAAATGCATTTCGAAGGTTTGCACAAGGAATTCTCGCTTTAAGGCTGGCACTAACCTCTTCGTGCGAAAATGTTGCACTTATCTCTCCCACGAAAAAGTGACAGCGTAGATTTGCACACAGCACATTACCGCGGCGCTCTACACGACACGTGATTCGGTTTTCAAGCGAAATAAAGTGCAAAGTAATTGTTTTGGCGTGAAAATTGCTCATAATGATGTGGAGACTTTTTTCTCCAAATGAAATTTGTTAGTACTGACAGAGCGAAATTTTTTTCGAAAAATTGATGTTATTGTTGCTGCTGCCCTTGGCCGTTACTGATGAACGGGTCGCTCCGGTGCGTAGAACCGGCTACCGTGGGAGCGACGAAGAACTGATCTTAGTACCTAGCTCACGGAACTACAAATCCCCCTGTGTGGGTTTTAAGCTCTTACCACTTGAAGCGGAAGCGGACTGTGAACCCACACTAAAGGAATTTCGCCCTCAGGGACCACAAATCCACCGCGAGTGCATCATTAGAATGGATTCATATATTGTAGAATGAGCTAGTTCCCCAAACACATTTTCCTTCTTGCATTGAAGGGTTTTGGCAGCTCTTGGCTGTTATGAAACGGGTCGCTGTGGTGCATAGAACCGGAGACCTTTAAGGAACCACAATCACCTTCTTGCCAAGCAATACCTGGTCGGTTGCTACCGAAGTGATCACCCAAACTCAAACCTCATGGAAAAGACGCCGCCGCCCAGACATGTCAGGCGCGACTTGAGGTACCTAGAAAGGGATGTCCAGAGGTACAAAAGGGTACCCTTTGATAGTGGCGCACACAGGTCGGCCATCGCAGCGATACATCAGGAGGAGGTTGATCAGTCAATTGCAGGTTTAGGTCCGAATCCAGTTCTCTCGTCCATACCACCAATGATATCTCATCGACCAGGACGTCTTAAACATCTGTCCTGCCTGTAATGAAACCCCTCACCACGTAGACCACATCTTTCACTGCCCAGCTGCACTCACGCACCTGACTCCCAGATCGCTGTGGGAGAGCCCAATAGAGGCAGCTAATTTTCTATCCCCCGACACTGGGGATGAAGACGAACCGTAGGCATGTAACCAACTAACAACGAATTGCCACAACAACAACAACAACAGCTATAGTTCCCCAGTTTGGGGACGTACTGAATACGGCTTTATTGACCCTCAAATGGACGAGATGGATACCAGTTTTTTGGCCATTTAGTCACTAGAAAGCCGCATCTAGCTTTGGGCACGTACTGAACACGAGTTTTATCGCCATTTTAGACGACAATTACACTCAAAAAACGTCTCGGTGTCGTCCGATCAAAGTGACAAGATCGTCGAGGTTTTCGGCGATTTAGACACAAAAAAATCGTATCTATTTGATCACTGGCTTGGGGACGTACTGAACACGATTTTTGAAATACGCTTCCCGGAGGCAATAAATGTTAACCTAAGACTCATTCCAACGAGTGGTCTAATCTTTTTTTGCTGATCCATATTGCTATTGATCGGTTATTTGGTATTCCACACTGCTCCCACCATCTCTTGTCGTTGTTTTTTGAAATTGAATGCAGCCAAAGACCCTAATAGTTTTCAGGAAACTAAATACCCACTACTTTGAATTTTAGCATGGTGCATACAAGACAAAGATTATTTGGCTTCAAATGAGTTAAGATTATCTTAACCGTAGTTGGTGTTGTTGGGATTATGTACCGACAGGGGAATAATTTTTTTTTTTGCCTATTCATGGAAAATCAAAGATTCATTGGACACTCACCTGTCTCGTATCGGTGCTATGTTGCCACCGCCATTGCCAATTTTCAACGGGATCTTAGCACTGTCCGAATCGGAACTTTCGGACAGTTTGTCAGGACTTTTTCCGACCGGTCTTTTAATGACACGTTTCTTCTTATCCACAGCTATCAAGTGTGGACCCATATTCTCAATTTCACTAAAATTACCCTCAACGTCATCCGCTTCAGCCATGTCAAGGCAATTGTCGGTTCCGCCGACACCACAGCCAATTGCTCCATTTTGCACCAGTTGCGGCGGACCGTTGGAACACAGTCCAATAGTAGCTCCGAGTTTTGTATCCCGATGGGTGCCATCCAAAGAAATATTCGAAAGGAACGAGATCGCAGCCAATCTGCGCCTGTGTCTCGTCTTAGTGAGGGAACTTGCCATTTAGGCCGTACGGCAGCGTGTAGAGATCAAGTCTGGTGTTTGGTTTTTTTTGGTCGGGCTGTTTGGGCTGCACACGCGTTTCCTGCTCTCCAGGCTCGCGGCTCCCGGAAAGAGCGTACGTGCTTCCGTAAAAACGTTACCCTTGTTGGTCTAACTCTTTCGGCGATGTGGATCGATCGATCGTGGGGCGCCGTGTACACTGAGCGTTAAAACAGTGCGCGCTCGTGTTACTTATTAATCTCTGGTAGGATCGCTAGCGGGGCCACACAAGAGTATGACGATGTCGATGCGATGATGTTGGTGGTGGTCGAGGTTGTCGACGCGTGAGCGCGAATCTCAGAAAATCTGGTTCGAACCGGTAAACTACACAAAGTCCGTGATCTCACTAGACACGCTCGGAGCAACAGCAATGCAATCAATCGCAGCTGACCATCATAAATTGGCCGAGGCGCTAAAAACTAAAATCTCTGGCACGTAAGTCATTTTGAATCGATTTTTCGTGTCACTTTTGGGGTCAAGCCGGCAAACGAAAAGAAAAACACACACGCTACAACAACAACACTAAAGGGGGCGAAACACCACCTATCGCAACCGAGAGTCTTTTTCGTTGGTCGTGAAAGAATGAATTTTACACGAGCCGCAAGCAGCCACTACAACAACAAATATCACAATAATTTTAGTCGAACCATTTTCCCTAATTTTTCCCAAAGGCACATTTAACTCGCAAGTCGACTAAAATTTTCCAGGGTCGTGTCCACAAAATCGCGATTTTTTCTCTTTTTTTCCGTTCTACTCTTTCTCAACAAATTGGATTTGTCACGCGAATTGTGCAAATCAGCGAAACACTAGAGACGAAATCAGAAATCGAACTGCAGTGTGAAAAGTCCGCGGTGAAGTGAGAAATGTCAATGGAAAACTTCACATTTATGACAATCGGGCAATCGGGCACGGTGTGCGCAATGACGGGACACGTGTTAGTATGAGTGTCAGATGTGCCGATTGACCAATCAGAAAAGTAAACAGTGCGCGGCGAATTGGCGAACTGCGAACAGAATTTTGTTTACGTCGTCAGGTTGGGGTAACGGACTGCAGATGGCATACGGATTTGTTTATTTTTTCATATCCGGTCAGGGTTGGAGGATTGACGGCTTTTGGGGTTGGTGTGCTTCCCGAAATTGATTTTTTTTCGTATTCTGCATATTGGCATAAACGTGCCATGCACGTAGCGATCGATCGGCCGATCCGCCACCCGATATCGATATCGGCCGATGGATCGGCCTGTGTAGGTATGCATTGGGTGGGTTCAGATCCCGCAACGTTTTAAACGCAACTGCAAACAGTTTGACTGATTTTTCTTGTGGACGCTCCGTTTCAGTTTGCGTTTGCTCAACCAGACATCGGGGAAATTAACCAGAAATTTTTCCTGGTTGATGTCCGGTCAATGGGGGGTAAGGGGTATTAGTGTATTTGACAGTTGTTAGTTGACGTATTGCGTGTGACTCTCAGATGGTGTGGATTTTCGTTTTCGGTTTCTTGATTTTTACATGGCGTCTTGTATGCTTATTTACACCGGAGCAACACAAATTTGTGGCGATTTTGCAGTGTTTTTAATTTTTTTTTTCCTGAAACCGTCGCGAATTTAATTGAAGTTTTGTTTGAAATTCAATAGCGAATCGGCTGTCAGCTGTTTGATACATGACAACTGCAAAACAAGTCGTTCGGGTCAAGAGTTTATGGTTCGCTGGAGGGAAAATCCTTACCGCAATTACAACGTTGCGGTTCGTGAACGCAGGCATTGACGAGCACAACCACGACCAAACTTCCATCGAACCATCAACTTCATAGGACGTGTGGAAAAAAAATTCCCCCTATTTCCACCGTTCTATGATATTTGATGGTTCGATGGAAGTTTGGTCGTGGTTGTGCTCGTCAATGGGTGGCGACCTTTATCGTGGACGATTTTTTTGACAATTCCATATTATTACGACCGTCAGATATTGTGTGGCGATCCATCGTCCAATTGACCTGACGATGGACCGCACAGTCTATGGCCGGTCTAAAGGTCGACACACACGGCAAGCATTTTAGTAGCGAGCATGCATGGAACCACATCAAAATCAATAGATGACAAATGATTCTCGAACTTTCTGTTGGCTAGTGGAGGCACGAGTCTAGTAACAGAGTCTCGAACCATCCTGACTATTCTGGAATCAAAAGAAAAGCTATAATGCCTGCTACAGACAATGGCCCAGCCCCGGCCATTCGGGCCATCGCCACTGTGTGGACGGGCGGATGGCGTTCAGTGGCCAATGCTGCGTAACCGTCATTTCTGTCAACAGCGATGGGCCATCGGATGGCCACAAATGGCTTCGAGAGCCATTTTCCTCCACGCGATGGCCCATCGTGTCCACAACTTTGAACAGGTGATTTAAGTTGACAGGCCACTACACAATTATCACAGTGCTACTACCACCGACCTTCTGTCATACCCGATCCATTTGATTATAGCTGCCGTGATGCACAGAGCGACAGCTTTCAATTTCAATAGTGGGCCATGGATACGCAATTTCCTGATGGCTCATCGCAGACCATTGGCCACGTTTATGCCGTGGAACTAAAAGGCGATTTAACTAAATCGTTTTAGTGCTAGTACTTGTTCGTGGTGTGTTTATACCGACCATACAAAGAGGTACTAAACATGAAAGATGTCAGCTGTTGGTTTGTGACTGCGGTGACATAGGTTAAGAAAATGCCAAGGGGCAGTAGCCTCCTAATAAAAACGCGTTTCTACCGCTACAATCAAAGGATGAAACGAATGCAGAGTTTCAGGAAAGGATGAGGTATTTATATAACAAATAAAATATAATTTTCAACAACAACACCATTAGCGAAGACAGCAACACCACCTAGTCCCAATTTTTCAGTCCAGTTCTGCATAGCAAGTGGAGCTCAAATTGGTACCAAAACTAGCTAGTGCGACATGTTTATGTCGTCGTGAGTTAGCTCGAATTAGTTAATCCTCGAAGATAGTTCCGCGGCATAAACAAGGCCGTGGACGGACGGTATTTGAAAATATTTGAATTGACATTTGGTGTGCGATGGCGGCCATCAAAGTCACCATCGCGATGGGCCATTATCTGTAGCAGGCATAAAAGGCAGATGTCACCAGGAACGGCATGTAGTAGGGTCGGCCGCATCTTGGACGTAGGCAGGGCAGCTCGCGCAGCGCGCAAATGACATTGTTGTTGTAAAATCAGATTTTGACAATTGTTACAACAACAATGCCATGTGCGCGCTGCGCGAGCTGCCCTGCCTACGTCCAAGATGCGGCCGGCCTAGAGGTCGCCACAAATGAACGAGCACAACCACGACCAAACTTCCATCGAACCATCAAATATCATAGAACCGTGGAAATAGGGGGAGTTTTCTTTCCACACGTTCTACGAAATTGATGGTTCGTTGGAGCTTCGATCGTGGTTGTGCTCCATCATGTGTGGTGACCTTTAGTTACGCGTGTTTATAGTTCGTTTAGTAAATAAAGTGTGTGTGTTTTTCAATCGAAATGTTTCATTATTCATCATAAGAATATTTAACGAACCCGGCTTCGACCAGGAAACATTACAATACTTATCGCCATCTGAAATACATTGGGTCATCTTTATTTGACAGCAGAAGCCGCGTTCTTTGCGCAGACTGTAATCCAGCCTAAGGCAGCGGCAGAAGCTTCGACAGATTTGCTTTTTTGTCCAACACATGTTGTAAAATGTTGCGTTAGAGCGCGTTGACATGATCAAACTACGATTTGACAAACTAGCATTTGATGAAAAGTTGAGCACCGTCCAACTAGGGTTTGACAGAAGCACAAGACATCAAACCAGTTTGACAAGGGGTTGACACGTTCAAGTAGGTGGTTTGTCAGACCGTAGTTTGATCGTGTCAACGCGCTCTTAGTGGCGTCATCTAGCTTGTAAGGCCGATTACTCGAGATACAATCGATGGCACTGCTGATGGCTATGCTGCTGCGATTACTTCCGCCAAAAATGAAAAAAACCAATTAATTAATTTTAAATTATATTTTTTTTCCATGCAAAAGCAAACATTAAACACACATGAATTTAAATCGCTTGGCGCCATTCAAAATTCTGTTATATACACCCACCCCACAAAATGCTCAACCCTGAGCACCTAATTCTTTGACATTCTTAAAACTGTCAAAACGTTTGTATTCGCCGGGACGTCAGTATGACATTTAAGCCAATTTTCCGCGAATTCCACTCGTAATATCCACAAAACAGCCGTAAAATGACCGTAGAATCAACCTCCGAGCCCATAAACATGGACATTGACTTCGTAAGTATCAAATTCACCCCCGAAATCACCCTTAATTCTTTGGTCTAACCTCAAATCCGACTTTCCAGCCCGAGGAGGACGTGCCCTACGAAGAGGAGATCCTTCGCAATGCCTACTCGGTCAAGCACTGGCTCCGCTACATTGACCACAAATCGAAAGCGCCGAATAACGGGGTGAACATTGTCTACGAGCGGGCGCTCAAGGAGTTGCCGGGCTCCTACAAGATTTGGTACAACTACTTGCGAACGCGACGAAAGCAGGTGCGCGGCAAATGTCTGACGGATGCCATGTACGAGGAGATCAACAATTGTTTTGAGCGGGCGCTCGTTTTTATGCATAAAATGCCGCGGATTTGGATGGACTATGGCGTGTTTATGACCGGGCAGTGTAAGATCACGCGAACGCGACATGTTTTTGATAGAGCACTGCGGGCGTTGCCTATAACGCAACATCATCGCATTTGGCCGCTCTACATCGACTTCCTGAAGCGATTCGACGTGACAGAGACGGCTCTGCGGGTGTACAGACGATACTTGAAGCTGTTCCCGGAGGACGCTGAGGACTATGTTGAATACTTGATAGGGGTCGGGCGACTGGATGAGGCGGCACAGCAGTTGGCCAGTATCGTGGACAATGAGAGTTTTGTGTCGAAGCACGGCAAGTCCAATCATCAGCTGTGGAATGAGCTGTGCGAGCTGATTTCAAAGAATCCGGACAAAGTGCATTCGTTGAATGTGGATGCTATCATTCGGGGCGGATTGAGGAGGTGAGTTATTAAGAAATAGGAACATTCCTGTTTCGGGAAAATTAGGAGAATTCTCTCTATTCGATTAGAGAGAACTTTCACAAAAACCAAAAAATTTCCGCTTTAGGACCTACAAATCCCCCTGCGTGGCTTCTAGGTTCCTACCACCTAAAGCGGAAAGGGACTACCTCTAGCGGAAATGCCGCAATGAAAGAATTTTAAGAATTCTCTCTAAACTGAATAGAGGGAATTCTCCTAATATTCGCGAAACAGGAATGTTCTCTTGAGCCGTGCATACTGAACGGATGTTATGCGGGATATGCCGACATTATCGGGCGTGCCCTTCACAACGCTATTCCTCATTCAGTTCTGAGAATTTTCGTTTTTAGCCCCCCAAATTGCCAAGGGAACCGTGAAGAACTTTGGGAACAACATCGGTAGCCAAGGCAAGACTTCCATATCTGAGGCTGAGGCGCCAAATTTTATCGGTGGCTTATTCACGCTAAATTTAAAATACAAGTGACCTGAAAATATGAAAAATTAAATGATGATGTATCATAGTAGGCTCTTAACTATCTAAACCGAAAATTTATTCTATATACAATTCTAGCACTGGATTTTCTCATACAAAAGTTTCAACTTTAAAGGTAAATATATAGGAGATATTTACCTTTAAAGTTAAACAGTTATGAATTCGCGGAAAAGACTTCAGATTCGTCCATTTCAGACCAAATTCGATTGAAACCCATCATTAAAATTTGGCGCCTCATATATGGAAGTCGCCCCGTAGCCGACAATATTACAGGAACGGTGGAGACGTCAAATTTTTCTGCCTTCTGAGCCAGTGCTTTTTGTCGACATTACTATTGGGTGAATTCTTTCTCGGTCCGTCGCTTCGAAATCGAAGCATGTTCAAAGAAATACGAAGCTCCGCATATAAAAAACCATTATACGACCTATAGCTGCGAAATCTGGGCCTTAACTGAAACCTCTGAAAACAAGCTAAATACACTTCAACAAAAGGTCGTTGGGCGATTTTTCGGAGCAGTTTGTGACCAAAATGGATGGCGCATCCAGTAGTGCCGGAGCCCTGGGTCGTACACGATTTGGTGAAAGGCCTGGGGTCTCCCAATTATACAACCTTCTACGCTAAAGACCCGGCTAAACCCCGGTCTTTGTATTCTTGTGCGGAAAACCTTTTCTGATTTTCAGATCCCGGAGTTCAGCGTTATCGTTAGTCTAGATCTAGAGCTTTAGAGATAGGTGATACTGGCTAATCTCGGCCTATCGGCCCTACGACCAGGTTGGAACATTCCCACCGGTTAACTTAAGAGAAGCTATTGTCAAGGCTAGTGTGTCTAATATTAGTCGCCTTATACTAGGCTGTGATTCGAATGCGCATCATGCTATCTGGGACAACTCGGATACGAATGACCGAGGAGAGGTGCTTTTTGACTACCTAATAGGCACGTATCTCCTGATGTGTAACATCGGATGTCAGCCTACTTTTATAAGCAGGAATAGGCAGGAAGTCTTGGATATTCCTCTGGTGAGTGACTGGAGGGTGTCGGACAATCACTTTTTCTCTGATCACCACTACCTTCAGTTTAGTTTGGACGAACAACCTATTCCCAAACCTATCTTACTGAGCCGCAGAAGTACAAACTGGGTAAAACCTAGGGAAACTCTATTGGAAATACTACCTCCTTTACCATCTAAGCCAGGTAATAAGGAAGAGCTGGATGATGCACTTAACAAAACTGTTTCCCAATCATGCCCTGTACGGATCTGTAAAGGTAAAAGTAAACCTACATGGTGTGGGAAGACCTTCTAAACTAAACTCTCAAGTTTGGATTCTGATTGGATTTGCTATAAAAGTACCTTGATAGAGGCCCGTGAGGACGGAGCCTAAGGTAGCATAATACTACTTTGCCTTAACCCCTAGCGGGGCATAGCGCGTCAACTACTCCTGCGCGCCATCGTACTCTGTTCTGGGCAATGGGGCGCAACTCCCCAAAAGACTTACCCAGTACCTGACACTCCTTTGCCACAGGTCGACGCCATGTGATTCGAGGACTCCCTCTTGGTCGGCCTTGGTTGGAAATGGGGTTCCATTTCATGGCATGCAAAGCAATGCAGTTATCACTCTTCCGCAATGTGTGACCTATCCACTGCCATTTTCGCCTGCGTATCAATTCGTCGACTGGCATCTGATCCGTACGCCGACTTAGCTCTTCATTTGATATTGTTTCGGGCCAGAAAATTCTTAAAATTCGACGAAGACATGAGTTGGCGAAAACTTGCAGCTTTCTGGTAACTCCTACGGAAACTTTCCATGTACTGCTCCCATACAAAAGCACTGATAGTACCAGGGAGCGAAACAGGCCCAGCTTGGTCTTGATGCTGAGATAACTGCCCTGCCAGATTTTGGACAGCATGCCGTATGCACGTTTAGCCTGGTTGATACGACGAGCGATGTCCTGCTCCGTACCACCATTTTCGGCAACAATGCTACCCAGGTAGACGAAGTTGTCCACCTTCTCCACAGGCTGCCCATTAATATTGATGGCAATAGGTGTCGGATTTCTTTTTCGCAACGGCGGGCTAAGAACCTTGGTCTTGTTGGTATTAATCTTTAGCCCAACCTTGCTTGCCTCCCTCTCGAGATCTAACGCCATTGCGGACAGATCCATGATTTTGTGGGAGAGTAGGCATATGTCGTCAGCGTAGTCAAGATGTTGTAGATAAGATGTCAAAGTCCATTGAATTCCTCTGTCGAGTCCGGATAGGGCTGCATGCAACACATCGCCGATCACAATGAGGAATAGGATCGGTGAGAGGATGCACCCCTGCCGAACTCCACTGCGAATCTCAAAGTCCCCCGACACCTTACCTTTATGCAGAACGCGACATTTGGCGCCGTCATAGGTTGCCTTAATAATAGCCACAAGCTTCTCAGGGATGCCTCTCCTGCGCAAGGCCGCCCATATAGAATCCCGGTTCACACTATCGAAAGCCTTTTCGAAATCGATGAAAAGCAAGTGAAGCGGAGAATCGTATTCAGCGCATTGCTCGATGATGATTCGCAAGGTGTTAATGTGATCGACACAGGAGAATCCGGATCGAAAGCCAGCCTGCTCTTCATCAATTGTGCTTTCTAAGTGGGCCTTTAGTCTTTCCAGGACGATTTTAGCTATTATCTTGGCAACGGCAGGAAGCACACAAATGCCTCTCCAATTATTACAGTCTGTGAGGCTACCCTTCTTTGGAAGTTTGATGATCAAACCTTCCTTCCACTCAGTGGGAAAGGTCTCTGTATTCCACGCTTTATCAACAAGTGGGTGCAGGAAATCGGCAGTTACGCTTGGCGCTGCTTGATAAAGTTCGGCAGGGATGCCGTCAAGTCCGGCGGCCTTTCCTCGTTTTAGTGCAATAATTGCAGTGACTATTTCCTCTTTAGTCGGGGCAGTGGACCGTATACGCACATTTTGATGGTTAGCTAAATTATCTATATGAGGGGGAACTTCACCAGAGGTTACACGGTTCAAGACCGCGGCGAAGTGTTCTTTCCACCGCCTCATTTGATCTTCTTCCAAGATAAGTAGCTTTCCATCACTATCTTTCACCGGATGTTGGCAGGAGTTACGACCACCTGTAAACTCCTTGATGATACCGTATACGGCGTTTAAGTTGTTACTTCTAGCGGCTTCTTCTGCTGACGCTAAAAGAGAATTGGCATAAACTCTTTTATCGCGTCGCACACTACGCTGAACTTCTCGAGCTTTCTGACGGCAAAGGAGTTCGATGCTGCTTCGATTGTCGTCTGATGCTGCAGCCAAACGAACTTTCAGCTCGTTTCTTTCAACAATCCGCTGCCATGAAGCGTCGGACATCCAGGGCTTATTCCGGCAATCCGGGTTTGGGCCAAGGATGCTATTTGCGCTATCAATGTACGCATTTTTTATGGCATCCCAGTTTTCGTTTATGTCACTATCTGGGTGACTAGTTATCTCAGCCGCTTTTTGCGCAAGATGGTCATTATATTGTTGTAAGACAGCTGGATTTTTTAGTCGAGCGGTGTTGAATTTGCGGGGCCTGGATCTTTCGTCGCTGGGGCGGCGCACGGTTGCAATACGCAATCGAACACTAGCGATCATAAGATAATGGTCTCTTCCCATCCCAATATCGGCACCCTTCTTGTTTCGCACGTCCAGGAGGCAACTCTTGAATCTTTTACTAATGGCAAAATGGTCGATCTGATTTTGTGTTCTGCGCCGATCAACAGAAGACCAACTGATTTTGTGGTGGTCCTTATGCTCAAACATAGTACCACCGATGAAGAGACTGTGAAAGTTGCAGAACTCTACAAATCTTTCACCGTTGTCATTACGATCACCAAGACCGTGTCTCCCCATCACATGTCTGAGCCCATAGTTATCAGCGCCAACTTTCGCATTCAAATCACCCATAACCATTATAATGTCACCTTTAGGTGTTCTGCTCTGAACGGCGTTTAGTTCTTCGTAGAAGGAGTCTTTTGCCAAGACATTGTCGGGTTCAGTAGGGGCATAACATTGTATTATTGAGATGTTCCTCATTTTGGTCCGGAACCTGGCGGTCACGACCCTGTCAGAGACCGGTTCCCAGGATAAGAGACAGTTTCGCGCGGCTCTGGTTAAAAGGAGCCCCACACCTGACTCACGACGACTACCGGTAGCTTTACCGGAATACAACATTACAGTGCTGCCCGTTGGAGAGATGAATTCTCCGCTGTTCCACCATCTTATCTCACTAACTCCTAAGATATTTAATTTGTACCTCAGAAATTCACTCTCTAATTGAAGAAATCGTGCGTTCTGGGGACCTTCTGATCCATTGTCCAGGAGAGTACGCACATTCCAGAATCCAATCTTTGTCATTGTACGATAGCTAAAAGTCGTAACCGTTGAGTCAGTCCTTATCCGAGGCATAGTTGACGTTTCGTTAGCATATAAAGATTTCGGATAGTGTAAGTTGCTGGCATACACATCCTGTCCTATGATTGTCGGTTTTAACGACAGGCCCTCAAAGGGAAAGGCCGTGGTATTTTTTTCACACCCCACACCACAGGGGTACCTCAACCAAATCATCGCACCGCCATCACTGGCGTCTTGACGTTGGTTGGCAATGGTCAGTGACCACTGCCGTTCCAGGGGGCGCCCACGCGGAGGACTATGGAAGAGGAGTTTTTGCCCCCTTTACGTATTAATAAAAATTCATAGGCCTGCGGAAAACGATACAATCAGGGGATGCAAAAATGGGGAATGATAAGAAAATTTGGCGATAAGGATGGGATCGTTGGCGGACTGCTCAGATGTCCACGCGCTCGTATCGGGGTCTGGGTGCAATGGAACAGTCGTACCACCGACAGATCACTACTCATCAGGTGCTGTCTTCGAACTGCCGGTGGAAGCAGCACTACCAGACCAGAATATGGTTCATTACAGATCATCATCATCGTGGCGCGACAGCCCGACGTCGGGCCTTGGCCGCCTGGATCATTGTCCTCCAATTATCTCGGTCACGTGACCGCGTCCTCCAATTTTGGGAGCCCAGCAGCTGCGCGGCGTCCACACCTACTGAGCTCTCCCAACGAGATCTCGGTCGTCCTCGCAGTCTCGCTCCGTCGACTCGTTCTGCATTCATTACTCTCTTAGGCATGCGATCATCGTCCATTCTTTGTACATGCCCTGCCCATTGAAGTCGTTGTAGTTTGACGATTTTCGAGACTTGCAGCTCATCGTACATTTCATACAACTCATGGTTGTACCGGATGCGCCATCCATCTCGATCGCAAACAGCCCCGAAAATTCGCCGTAGAACCTTACGTTCGAAAGTGTCTAGCATGTTTTCGGAGGCTTGAGTTAGGGTCCATGCTTCGCAGCCATAGCATAGCACTGGTCGTATAATGGTTTTGTACACGCGGAGCTTCGTGTTTCTGTGCACATGTTTCGATTTCATTATGTGGAGAACCGAGAAAAAAGTCTTATTAGCTAACTGTATCCGTCGCTTGATTTCGTCAGTTTCGTTGGCGTCTCTTGACAGGTTGCAGCCCAGGTAGATGAAGTTGTTCACGAACTCGATGTTGAGGTCCCCCACGTTGATGCTCGGTTGTGCAGGTGTCCTTGTCACCGATTGCATCATTATTTTAGTTTTACCCTCGTTAATACGTAATCCAACTTCCTTTGCAGCGGTATCGAGCGTATGCAGAAGTTCTTCTGCGTCAGCCAATCTTCGGGACATGATGTTGATGTCGTCGGCGTACGCTGCTAATTGTGTCGACTTGATGAGCAGCGTCTTGCTGTTGTCCATATTCATGGCCCGAATAACGTATTCCAGTGCTAGGTTGAAGAGCGTCGGTGCCAGTCCATCGCCCTGTTTCAAACCAGTGCGTGTTTCAAATAGATCAGTAAGTCTATTCTGGATCCTGACTTGTGAGACGGAGTTGGTCATCGTCATCTTTGTCAGTCGCACTAATTTTGCCGGTATACCAAATTGCAGCATGATGTTGTACAGTACTCCACGATCGATACTGTCGTATGCCTGCTTGAAGTCGACAAAGATTTGGTATACGTTTACGTTGTATTCCCAGCACCTCTGGAGTATCAGTTTGACTGAGAAGAGCTGATCGGTTGTGGAGCGACCAGGTCTGAAACCGCTTTGATATTCGCCAATGACTCGTTCTGCGTACGGTTTTATTCTATTTTCCAGAATTTTCGTCAAAATTTTATAGGACGTACAAACTAGTGAGATGCCCCTGTAATTCTCACACCGCAATTTATCTCCCTTTTTATGAATTGGACAGATGATGCTTCTGCGCCAATCGTCTGGGATCTCCTCGTTCTCCCATACTCGCAGGAGTAATTGATGTATGGCATCAACTAGACTCGTTCCACCGAATTTTAGCAGTTCAGCTGGGATCTCGTCAGCGCCCGGCGCTTTATTTCGTTTTAGTGACCGCAACGCGAGATCAACTTCCTCTACTGTCGGGGGTTGAATGGGTGGGCCTAGATCAACAATATCATCGAGAGCTTCCTGTGTGGGGATGTTAGATGGTCGGTTTAGAAGCTCTTCAAAATAAGAGGCCCATCGTTTGTTAATACCATCGGTGTCGCTGATGATGTTTCCATCCTTGTCCTTACAAAGGCTAGTCCTGGGTTGGTAGCCGTTCTTAATTGTATTTACTAGTTTGTACGCTTGTCTGGTGTTCCTATTAGCTAAGTTTTCGTTTATGTTCAGCAACTGCTCGTCAAAGTACTTACGTTTCTTACGTCTAATTATTCTATTCGATATTCGCCGTAGCTCGTCATATTTTTCTCTTCTGGCTCTGGTTCCTCGTTGAATCCATTGTCTGTAGGCCTCGTTTTTCGCGTCAAGTGAATTTTTGCATTCTTCGTCGAACCAGTCATTTCGCGCTCGCCGGGCTTTTTATCCCACGACCTTCTCTGCGACATCCTTGATGGTACCCTTGAATTCTTCCCAGAACCCATGGACGCCTGTGTTGCTGATGTTGTGTAGCATAGGTGATAGTTTTTCCTCAAGGGCGGTAGTATACGCCACCGCTGTAGCATCACTCAAGAGCTTATCAACCGCAAAGATTTTGGGAGGGCTGATTCTTGACTGGTGCACTGAGGAGATTCTACATCTGTAGGTCGTCTTCACCAAGTGATGATCTGAGTCGCAGTTTGCTCCTCGATAGGAGCGGACATCCATGACACTAGACGCCCATCTCCTGCAAATGAGAACGTGGTCAATTTGGTTGACGGTATGTGCGTCTGGAGACTTCCAGGTCTGCTTGTGAATGCGTCGATGCGGGAAACACGTAGAGCTTACGACTAGATTCCTGCTGCAGGCGAAGTGGATAAGTCGCTGGCCGTTATCGTTACATTCTTCATGGAGGCTGTGGCCTCCAGAGGTCCCCCGATGCCAACTTTCATTCCCGACTTTCGCGTTAAAGTCTCCCAGCAGCAATTTGACGTCGTTTGTTGGAAGTGAGTCGAAGAGAGTTTCAAGGCGGGCGTAGAACTCGTCTTTTACTGCGTCTTCTTTAACTTCAGTGGGGGCATGCACATTGATGAGCCAGAGATTGAAGAATCGAGTCTTGATGCGAATCGCACACAGCCGTTCATTTATGGGTTTGAAGTCAGTAATATGCGGTTTGAGGTGATTGTCCACTATAAATGCTACTCCAAACTCCTTGCGGCCCGATGGTTTGCCACTTGTAAAAATTGTGTGCGATTTCTTGTCATTAATCTCGCTGCCAAGCCAATTTGTTTCCTGGACTGCAGTAATGCTCAGTTTGTACTTTTCGACCTGTTGAAGGAGGGCCTTCTCGGCCCCCGGTTTGTTCAGGGAGCGTACATTCCAGGATCCGAAAGAATAATCCTTTATTCGTTTGCGTGGTCGTCGTTGTTGATCCGTCCAATCCGAGGCTTTTGTTCCAGGTTTCTTGACATGGAGTGGTTTTTACAAGGACGAGTTGTCAGCACGTCGCTTAACCCCATTCAGGGGATGGCCTCGGAGATAGCTGCTTCAGATGGTTTAATAAACGTGCTGGAGCCCACACAACTATGTAGCAGGTCCAACTACGCAAGTCATTCCATCCTACTAGACCTGAGACGCTTAGGTGTTTGTCAGCCATTCAGGCTACAGCTATCTGCCTTTTCCAAACTGTCTTATCGCTAAGACATTGGCCGTCAGCGAATTGATACACTGCCGTTACCAGGGGGCGCCCACGCGGAGGACTATGGAAAAGGTCTTTGCCCCCCGTTCATTACAGATTGTTCAGACGCAAGCGCAAAATTTGCAGGAAAATTTGTAATGAACGTTCATTACAGATAGTTCATTACAAATTTTCCTGCAAATTTTGCGCTTGCGTCTGTCAGGTTGCGTATGTTGAAAGAATTGTCGGTTAAAGTGGCTAGCGCATTGTGTAGGATCATAAATCGTGGTGTTATCAAACTGCATGACAACATTCCCTTGTTGTTTCAAGGAATTGGTGAGGACTCTAACAGTTGACCAGAGTTTACTAACTCCAGATTTATTTAAGTGAAAGCTCCATTTGGTCCTCTTGATTTGATTAATGATTTCGGCGTTGAGTTCTCTAATCCTGGGGTCATAAGGGTTTGTATTGTAGATTCTGTCTCTTTCGTATGAAGTCGGGAAATTAGGTCGAATTCCAGGAATTCGTCCTCCCGGAATAAATCTTTTTCCAGCTTTTATGATGACTTTCCTAAATTTCGTCTCAACTACATCTGAAGGTGTTGGTAGAGCAGTAAGAGCCACATTGGTGAAGTTCTTGAAGCTTGCTCTATCTGCTTTGTTGTGGTTCAGGAAGGTTCTGTGGTCAGATTGTTGTACGGAGGTAGGTCGGTCAAGTCTGATGATGATGGGGAGACGGTCAGAAGAAAGAGTTAGAACGGCTTCCCATTGGGCAACGTTGATTAGGCTAGAACCAATTATAGATATGTCTGGGTAGCTTTTTTTTTTATACAGGCGGGGGAATCTTCTATAAGATACCGATATCGGTATGTCAGATTTTTACTGACTAAACCCCACAGGGTGGACAGTATTTACATCCAACCTGCGCGAACACCTGTGTCTCCCCCCTTGCCCTGTGGAACCACCTTTCGGTATTACTTCGCAGGGAAGGGTACTGGCTGTTAGCCTACGCTTACATGCGCAGACCTGCGCCTCTTCTCCTCCCTTCGGAGCTCTATATGAATGTTGCACACTGCACAACTCACGGCGTCCCAGTTGCTCGTGGACAAGAGCATGTGCTCAACAAGGTTCTCCGGGCTGATTGTTGCGTCCAATTCCGCTTCTAGTGTTTCGCGGGTCCTAGCGAATCTTGGGCAGTGGAACAACACGTGCTTAGGATCCTCCTCTATTCCAGGACATCTCGGGCACTCCGCCGATTCGTCAATCTTAAACCGGTGCCGTGACCAGTTAGGAATTGTGTCAGGTAATGGTTTACCTCACTGTTTCCTATTCATCCAACTCTCAATTCGGGGGATGAGTGTGTAGGTCCAACGACCTGTTTGGGCTTCCTCCCAACGTACCTGCCATTTTCTTAGAGACTCGTTTCTTTCTCTTACTCTCCGTGCTTCCGGAACCCCCGCTGGTTCCAAATGACGACTTTCATAGAGCCGATTTATTTCGTCGGTTAGAATATCTATCGGAATCATTCCAGCAACTACGTAGGCAGCTTCATGGAATGTTGTTCGATAAGCGCAACACACCCTCAACGCACTCCTTCGATAGACTGAGCTTATCTTTCGAATGTTACTTGCGTGAAGAAGCGCCCCAGACCACACCGGTGAAGCATACAATAGTATTGAGATGATGACTCTAGACAATAAAAGCCTTCTACTCGGTCTCGGGCCCCCTATGTTAGGCATCATTCTTGCCAGTGCGACAGTTGCATTAGCCGCTTTTTCACAAACGTATTTGAGATGGTCAGTTTTGAGTCGATCATTACTCCCAGGTACCTAATAGCTTTTTTGGAAGTGATGATGCTACTTCCGACTCTGATTTTCAAAGAGTTCCTCTTTCTGCGATTGCTAATGAGAACAGCTTCCGTTTTCTGCTCTGCCAGCTCAAGTCCCACTTTTTCAAGCCACAGCTTAATTGTTGTTATTGCCTCGCCGGCATACATTTCTGCGTAGTCCGAGTCCTTAGCTACCACAACTACCGCAATATCGTCAGCATACCCGATTATTGTCACGCCCTTAGGCATCGGGTGGTTAAGAATGTCATTATATTGTACATTATGTTCCATAATTCGGGCCCAAGAACCGACCCTTGTGGAACTCCTGATGAGACATTGTATTCCTTGGGTCCCTCACCTGTATCATACTGGAGGATACGATTTGAGAGGTAGCTCTTTATTAGCTCGGCTAGGTAGGCCGGCGAGGCCATTTTATGGAGAGACGTGTGGATGTGTTCCCAGTTGGCGGAATTGAAAGCGTTTTTCACGTCCAATGTCACCACAGCACAACATTGGTTCTCCCGCAATGCATCCTTTGCCAAGGTAATCACCGACATAATCGCGTCAACCGTGGATCGGGCTTTGTGAAAGCCGAACTGTCGGTCTGAGAGGCCTCCTTTTTCCTCCACCGCCTGGGATAGCCTGTTGAGAATTATCCGCTCAAACATCTTTTCGGCAGTGTTCAAGAGACAGATTGGGCGGTATGAGTTTGGTTCCCCTGGCGGCTTATTCGGCTTGGGTATCAAAACCAATTTCTGTTTTTTCCATATATTTGGGAAAGTTTGTTCTTTCAGGCAGGCACCAAATGTACTTCTCTGGAACAGTGCGAATTGCCACCTTCAACGCTTGATTGGGAATACCATCCGGGCCTGGTGCTTTTGAATCATCAATTTTAGAGGATACTTGTAAAAGCTCAGTTATCGTTATGGCCGGAAATTCGTCTCCATTCCCAACGTTGTGCTCCCTTGGTCGCACTTCGTGACGAGGAAACAAAACTGATATTATCCTCTTCAATAGAATGGGACATTTTATTTCGGGTGGTTTTTGACTTATTGTCTGGGTAGCTTGAGAAAGGTCCAGTCAGGCGGGTAGGGGTGTCTTCGTTCAGGGAAGAAGTACTAAGTACACTAAGTATAAGGTGGTATTGTCCAGTTAATAAGGGATTAATATTAGTTTTGTAACCAGAGAGTCAACTGAAGACAGGAGGAACATAGATATTGAAAGCGTCATTCTCTATACTCGTATTTCCTGACTGAACCGCAATCGTCTGTATCTCATTGTCGTTGATGGTAGGAGATATCTCAAGGTATTGTACAGAGCAGTGGATAATAAGCGCAAGTCCTCCACCTGCATTCATTAATCTGTCCGTCCTTAAGATATTGTAACCACCGTATGAGCCGAGGGTCGAATTGGCACTAAGTTTTGTTTCCTGAATGGCTCCTATTAGGATATGGTGTCTGTCCATGAATGCAGTTAGTTCTGCTTTCTTATTTTGAAGTCCGTAACAATTGAGCTGCACCAACGAAAGTATATTGATGTTTGCGTTGATGGTCTTTGGTGATTAGTGTTGTTGTTCATAGGTGTCACTGGTGATATCTGCGAGCCCGCTGTGGTAGTAGGCAGCGCTGTAATGGGAGTGTGGGGCATAGAAGATGATTGCTGGCCCTTATTTTTGCACAGATTCGCAGTGAATTACAGACCAGACCAGTTTTTGAAATGGCGCTATTCATCACAACAGTTGCATTTTTGCAAACGCAGCAAGTCTAGGGGCCTGGGTTGGCTTCAAATCCGGCGCGGTGTAGGAGAACTGAGAGCAGTAACGCTGACATGTGATGCTTCCAATTCGCATAAAAAACAGTCTCGTAAAATATGGCACACATACATTTTCTTCCTTTTCACACTGTCGGGAATTGGCGGCTCTTGGCCCAAAAAACGGGTCATTCCGGTACGTAGAACCGGCTGCCGCAGGAACGAAGTATTTCAGTGATTTCCAACGGCTTTCATGCTTTTCATCCAATATTGTGGTATCGTCTCTATCCAACAAGATAGATATGTACGAGTATGTGTGTACTCATATTCAACCCTTTATTTCCAGATACACGGACCAGTTAGGCCACCTCTGGAACTCTTTGGCCGACTACTACGTTCGAAGCGGCTTATTCGATCGCGCTCGCGATATCTACGAAGAGGCAATTCAAACTGTAACCACCGTTCGGGATTTCACTCAAGTGTTCGATGCATACGCTCAGTTCGAGGAACTTAGCTTGAGCAAACGAATGGAAGATGTGGCCAACGATCCCGACTCTACAGAGGAGGACGACATTGACATTGAGCTGCGCCTGGCAAGGTTTGAATATTTAATGGAACGACGTCTGCTACTCCTGAACAGTGTGCTACTTCGACAAAATCCTCACAACGTCCACGAGTGGCATAAACGTGTGACACTGTACGAATCAAAACCGCATGAAATTATCAACACATATACGGAGGCCGTTCAGACCGTTCAGCCCCGATTGGCCGTTGGAAAGCTGCACACGCTGTGGGTGGAGTTTGCAAAATTCTACGAAAAGAACGGACAAACTGATGATGCCCGGGTGGTGTTTGAAAAAGCAACTCAAGTGGAATATGTGAAGGTGGATGAGCTGGCGTCGGTTTGGTGCGAATGGGCCGAGATGGAGATTCGTCAAAATAATTTCGAGAATGCATTGAAGCTAATGCAAAAGGCAACTGTTCTGCCTAAGAGGAAGGTTGCTTATCACGATGATACGGAACCGGTACAGATGAGAGTCTACAAGTCGCTGAAATTGTGGTCCATGTATGCCGACTTGGAGGAAAGTTTTGGCTCGTTCAAAACATGCAAGGCTGTCTACGATCGAATAATTGATTTGAAAATTTGCACACCGCAAATTATCATCAACTACGGACTCTTTTTGGAGGAGCACAACTACTTTGAGGAGGCATTCCGAGCATACGAAAAAGGAATTTCGCTTTTCAAGTGGCCCAACGTTTACGATATTTGGAACTCGTATTTGACGAAATTCCTTCGACGCTACGGCGGCTCAAAGCTCGAGCGTGCACGAGATTTGTTTGAACAATGTTTGGAGAGTTGTCCGCCCGAGTTTGCGAAAAACTTCTACTTACTATATGCTAAATTGGAGGAAGAACACGGATTGGCGCGTCATGCAATGGCCGTTTATGAGAGGGCAACCACAGCCGTTCGAAACGAAGAAATGTTCAACATGTTCAACATTTATCTGAAAAAAGCGGCCGAAATTTACGGTCTACCGCGAACGCGACAAATCTACGAGAAGGCCATTGAAGTGTTGCCCGAGGAGAATGCCCGCGAGATGTGTACACGATTTGCTGAAATGGAAACGAAATTGGGCGAAATCGATCGTGCCCGGGCAATTTATGCGCATTGTAGTCAGATTTGCGATCCACGTATCACGGCCGAATTTTGGCAAACATGGAAGGAGTTTGAGGTGCGTCACGGCAACGAGGATACAATGCGCGAAATGTTGAGAATCAAACGTAGCGTTCAGGCTACGTATAATACGCAAGTGAATATGATGGCTGCACAAATGGTCAATTCGACTGCAGGAACTGTGGCCGATTTGGCTCCGGGCGCTAAGGATGGTATGCGCATGCTAGAGGCGAAAGCAGCTGAACTGTCGAAACAACAGCAGCAGCAGCAACAACAACAGCCGGCCAAGGCGGCGCAGAACAATAATAATATCATGTTTGTTCGCGGCGAGACTCAGGGCATTGGCGAAAAGGATAAGGTTGTTAATCCCGATGAGATTGATATTGGCGAGGAGAGTGACGAGGAAGATGAAGAGGAGGAGGAGGATGATGATGGCGTCGAGATAATGAAAAATGTACCAATCGAAAAGCAGTCGATACCAGCTAAAGTTTTCGGTAGTCTTAGGAATGCTGTAGACGATGAAGAAGAGTAATAAAGTTGTTTTTGTAAGAAAGAGAAAATATAAAATGGCTTTCATGTTCAATGTATGGAATACATTCAACATGTCATTAACCCCTACTAAAGTGTGGTTTTAAAAAATAATTGCAGCCGTGCCATCATACTTTACTGACGGCTGGGAATATACGAGTACGAATATTTGCGGTGTCAGCTGTTTGTCAGATATTTGATATGTTCATTCTCGAAACAAGTCTTGTGACAGGTAGCGGTTCCTCAAATATGTAGTGAAGGGGATATTTTGATACGTAGCGCTACCTACTGCCTGAATGCAGCCATGAAAGAAAGAGGAGAAGATTTTAAAGAGTAGAATATGACAACATGGATACATTAAGAGGTAACTCGTTCAACCTGCACCAAGAGGATAAGAGATCTAAGTCAGATTGAAGAGCAACGCAATCGGAAAGACAAGAGACGCATGTAAAAACTTAATCGTCAGCAGAAAGTCAAGAGGAACATTGAAGAAGCTGAGGAATATCATTTATAAAGAAAAGGAAAAGTAGTGGGCTGAGAATGAGGCACACCAGAGGATGGGTAGAAGGCTGAAGAAAGAACATTATTAAATACAACCTGCGATGACCGGTCAACAAGGTAAGAGGAAATCCAGATGATAAGTAGGGAGGGAAAATTGAGCGCAGTTAACTTATCCAGTAAAATTCTATGGTTAACTGTGCCGAACGCTTTAGAAAAATCTGTATAGACAACATGAACATCTGGATGTTTATTGAAGGATTTAGCAACGAAATTCACGAATTCAACCAAATTGGTAACAATAGATATAGTAGATTTATTCCTATCCTACAAAAAGTGTGTCGCGAAATCCGAAGTTGTCGTAGATGTAATTGAAGACAATTCTTTCAAGTAATTTAGAAAGGGAGGAAAGAAGACAAATTGGACGGTAATTAATGGCTAGGTTGGGGTCACCCTTTTTTGTGGATAGGGAAAAAAGGCAGATTTCCAGTGAGACTAGAAAATACGTTGACGAATAGTTCAATTGAATAAGATGGAAAGAGGAACAGATTTGCACTATATTTGTAAGTTGCTTTTAAGAAAATCGTAGGGATACCGTCAGGACCAGCAGATAAGCTGCTCAACGTAAGAAGGCAAAGTAGGTGGCAGTAAGTCGAAGCGATAGTCTTGTGGGCTAAAAGGATAAACAGATGATTTAGACAATTGTCGGGGCGATCCCACGGCAGCCAGTTCTACGCACTGGAGTGACCCGTTTTTCAACGGCCAAGAGCTGCCAAAACCCCTTCAATGCAGAAAGAAGTATATGTATGTGTCATTTAACGGAATTTCGGAGCTTCACATCTCAGCGCAGCTGCTTTTAAAAACTCCTCCATCGCGCCAGCATCGAACTTAACCCATGGTCCATGAATTTGCTGCGTCTGCAACAGAACGCTGCACGCAAACGCTACCGCAGTTAGATGTATCTGTTACGATGAGTGGGGCTATCTCAAGGGATGCTCCAGTCTAATTCACCATAGGCAATGAAACACAACATTTATAGCTGGTCTTTGCAGAAATAGAGGAGAACAAATATCCGCCTCAAATAATTCACCCTCAAGTACGGTGAATGCACAACCAAGCTCCCAGCTATCTCCGGTTACAACTGCGAAAAATCACGCACGACCTATTCCGAGTCAACACAATCTGACTCCTGCTCCACCCGTCGCTTTCAACAGCCAATCGCTCGTCTAGCTGAATATCAATGGGCTGCAGCGTAAAATTGCAGAACTCACAGTGTTCATGGATAGACATCGCATCCTAATTGGCGCTATCCAGGAGACAAAATTGAATCACAATTCGTCCCTCAACTCCTGTGGTAACTTTAACATCATAAGGAAGGACTGGCTAACCAACGCTGGAGGGCTCGTTCATCGATCCATGCCATATCATGAGATTACTGCCCTAGCAGTCGGCAACATAATGGAAGTACAGGCCATCGCAGTTAAATCAGGGAATGTGGACATAGAAATTTTTAATTTCTACATCCCACCAGTATCAAGCTGTCCCTTGGGATTCAGCGTAAATCTAAATCCCTTTCTGTCTGGCAAATACCGTCTCTTGCTAGGAGACTTCAACGCTAGAGGAGTTGTCATAGCGGAACAAGTGGATGCATCAGATTTCTGTCCCCTCAGTGGTGGCATTCCCACTCGCTTGACAGGAACCTGTTTCAGTTCCCCTGATATATCGATTGCAAGTGAGGGTCTCATCAACATTGCCCAATGGGAACCGACTCTCACGCTGTTATCTGATCACTTGCCAATAGTGATCAACCTCGATAAACCTTCCGACGTGATCCGTGCCGACCACCGCACCTTCATAAATCACAACAAAGCCGACTGGGTTGGCTACAAAGCCTTACCTTCACCCTCTGATGTTCGAGTAGCTGCAGTCAACCTAAGTCGTATCGCTGTAAAGGCAGCAGCTAAATTCATCCCGGCCGGTCGTATTCCAACAGTACGACCTAATTTTCCCACCTCAGCAGCCCCTCTCCACACGATGTTGAAAACACCGTTAAGTGTCCAGCAGCCGCCATGCGCTTAACTCCTATTGCGCTGTGGGAGAATCCCATCAAGACTGCTGCTTTTCTCCACCTGGAGCTGGACCTAAAGGATACCAACATAGATATTCAGAATTTTTGACACGCACATCTATTAGAGCTCCAAGTGTCGCTTCAACAACTACAACTCCACTCCGAATCTCAAAGTCCCCCGACACCTTACCTTTATGCAGAACACGACATTTCGCACCATCGTAGGTTGCCTTATGATAGCCACAGGGATGCCTCTCCTGCGCAAAGCCGTCCATATATAATCCCGCTTTCACGAAATTAATGAAAATCAAGTGAAGCGGAGAAACGTATTCAGCGCATTGCAGAATCCGGATAGAAAGCCGTTCTGCTCTTCATCAGTTGTGCTTTCTACTCGTAAATGCTCCTTGAAGGTTGCTGAATTGAAATTAAACCAGTTATATGCTAACGTCGACTAAGCTTCTGACGCGCTATTCCTCACTAGGAGTTCGGACACTTTTCCCATTGTCCTTTCATTGTTTTCAAGATTGTAGCTTGGATATAAATGACGAATACCATTGGATCAAAGAATCAGCCTACGAAAATGCCAAATAAAAACATTCTTTAAATATCTCTAAATGCAAGAAAAGGACATTGCCCTTCCCTCTCTTAAATCCAAGAAAAGGACATTGTCCTTCGCTTTCTTCCATTCTTAAATAAATCCTATTAATGCGTTGCTATCTGTCGTGCACTCCTGCATGTGGACATTCAAGTTAGTGCCTATCACTGTCATTCTATGTGAACATCTTACGTTTTCCCCATTACTGTTGAGAGTATGCATGCATGCGTGTTTTAGGAGCTAATTAACTGTAAACTTAATGTAAACATTGTACTTGTTCAGAATTTTCTGCCGTACTTGAGAAAAACAATACAACAAGCTGTGAATAATACTCTTTCCCTTGGCAATTGTAAGCACGGATGATATTGTACCATCTTATGAATAGTCACTTAAAGTTGATGTTCTGTCTTCGGTGTGTCCTGCAATGTTATATATTTTTTTTTATTTTTCACTGGTTCGTAGCGTGAGTAGGAGACATTTTAAAAATTCAAGTATGTACCAGAATCGCTCTTACGAGTATAAGTAAGGGAACATTTCCATGTGAATCAAGTATGTTAAGGTGAGTTCACACGTAGTTGTCATTAGGGTCGTCGAGCGGGCCTCGGACTCAACTTTTATATGGCCTCATAATATGATATGGGGGGGGGGGGGGGGGCAAAAGACCTCTTCCATAGTTCTCCTCGTGGGCGCTCTCTGGAACGATTAATCAATAGCCAACCAAGTTTTGCAGTTCAAAACATTTGGTAGAGGCACATAACGATGATCATCCTAAATGGCCTATAACACCAGTGCGTCTCAGATTACTGGCCAAGAAAGGGTATACACCTCCATAAAAAGGTGAAAGTGGCAATGGATAGGTCACACACTTCGAAAAGGGCCGGAAAACATTGCTTAACAGACCCTCGATTGGAATCCACAGGGAACCGATGCAAGTTTGACGACCTAGAAACACCTGGAGAAGATCAGTTGAGGTCGAGGGTAAGTGAATAAGCAAATCGTGGAGTCAGTTGAAGGCGATGGCGGCGAACAGGACAAGATGGAAAGTCGGCGTGGTTAATGCCCTATGCCTCACAAGGGGTTAACAGGATCCAAAGAGAAATTGTGTTATCGGTGAATACGCGAGGAGGCTCCGACTTCCAAACCATGACTTCTGCAAAAGTTACGAAGACGTAGATGAGGAGTAGAGCATCTTTCATCTACTCTGCACCTGCCCGGTATTGGCCTACAGGAGAATATCGACTCTAGGCGAATTCACCTATGAGGATCTAGGTGACTTAGCTAATGCGGATGTGGGTCCACTCCTGCGACTCGCTATTAGCTCCGGATGTTTCAACAATGGATGACGGATGGAATTATGCAATTCCAGAGTAACAAGAGGGACCTTCTTCTGGCCTAAGTGTGCTATAAGCAGATTACGGCAGCCCCTCTTATCATACCATACCATGAGCATTCGAAACATACTCAATTGCTCTAACCCCTTGTGGGGCATAGCGCGTCAACTGTTCCATGTGGCCCAGTTGACGTTTCGTTGGCAAAAATTGGTTTCAGAGAATGCAGTTGCCAGCATGCACCTCCTGCACATCCATGGCCATGATCGTCGTTGTGGACGGGATTCGAACCCAAAACGCCGGTAGTCAAACATGAGACTGATGCCTCAACACGCTGTGCTACCTGTCGCCCCAGCATTCGAAACATATCAACAACAGTTGTTGTTGTAGCGATATTTCGAACAAAAGCAAAACTTTCCTTTATTTTCTACCTAGCTCTTAGACTACTAATAAAAATCCATAGTTGCATCCATGCCCTATACCGGATCGCATCGCAGACGCGCCGAATTGCAATCGACCCGTGTGCGGTCCCTCGTCATGTGGGAATGCAGACGAGTCGTACATCAGACGACTCGTGTGCGGAGGGACTTACTCTAATGCATGGCAAGCAGTAACCCTATCGTTTTCATTCACTGAATCCAATGAGCCTTGGGCAAATTGAGAAAAAAACGCATTAAAAACTAATATACATATGTATGTCCGCCGAATGTTCCACGGAGAATTCCAATTGTAATTTACAGGAAATGCATTATATCTTTCATTCATACTTCTTCGCCTTCAATACATTTATCGATACCTATATGACGTGAGTGTTATGGGTTCAGTTAACCTTAGTTCTCCACGTTGTTGTACAGTTACCTCGAATATTCTCCACGATCCTTCGCAGTGACGATTTGTGAACTCCCGTCTTTTCTCGTTATACTAATTTGAGATTCGCATGTTGTCTATAACGAGAGCAGCACACGCTGTATGCATATATCCACTCAAAGTCATCCATCCATCCATCTATCAGAATCCTTGAATTAAATGAAGGTTGCAGGCAATGCTAGAGGTTGTGTTGGATATTCAATGATATGATGTCAGACTGCGGATACGAAGTTTATTCTGACGATGGATCATACATGTGAGCAAGAGCAGTAATATTGTGCAGATGAAGAGCTTTTATGCCTCCCGGACAACATTCTGTCCCAGATCGATCCGACGACGCTTTGCTCATCCTTGGTGGGAGCAAGTTTCACGGCTTAACGCCTCCTTACCGCGAAAATTGCGAACCTCTCTGAGATATCCACTTGTGGTTGATTCTATCTATGTATATGATCCTTAAAATACTTGATACACCTGATTTCCTATCTATATCGTCTTCCCATCTCGGATGGTTCTGGAAATGTGATGCTTGGTTGCAGCCAAGTGTAATATTGTTCACGGCCGGCACTCCAACAGAAATCATCCTTCTCATCATCGTCAATGAAGTCGTCATCGTCGTCGTCCTCTTCATCATCAGCATGCCTTCACGTATACATCCTGATTCCTGCTTGCCACGTCCTATGTCCTTAGGAACGTGTGGCTTCAGCTTGGGTCTGTGCTTGCTTCGGTTCGCAGGCAGAAAAAAAAATAAAATAAGCAAACGAGCAACTCTTGAGTTGATTATTTTCCCTCGAGGTGGTTTTTTGTACTTGTTCAGCGGTTTCGATGATGGACACGGACTCGGTTTTTTACTCCTGATACTCTCTCTCTCTTTTTTTTTTGTGCTATTTGCATGAAAATTTACTTAAAACAACAACAAGCAACCAACAACAGTCAACATGAGCGACATGTTGGACTAACCAGGATATTTTGCAAGCAGGCAGTCTCGAGTGGAGTCAGTGAAACTAACTAACAAAGAAAAATGCAATTTCTGAATAAAATTCCCATTCGGATGGGGATGCGGACATTGCACACGAGTGGTAAATTGTAGTGCAAAATAATGCGAATGATCTGACTCGAGTGGTTGATTTCAACATGACGGGCATTTTAAATTGTTCCGGCATGGGACTTTAGTGAATAGAGTTGGCAAATAATGCGACTCGTCGCTCGGAAAATTCGTTGAATCCTGAACGCTGCACTCTTCAAACTCCATCTTCACCTTGAGTGTAGTACGATGAAGGGAGCTAAAGCCCTGAAGATCTAGGGTTGACGAACGAGTTTTATCGAGCTTACAAATTTGCTCAGCTGCGTAAGTCTGAATGAGGCAATCGCTTCCGCCTCAGGGAAGGCCTCGCCGAGACTCTCCAAGCGGTGACAGGCGAGTGCCTCACACTCGCAGAGGATGTGCTGAGAGATTTCATTCTCACTTTCGCAAAAACGATAATTTGGGTTAGAGACAATACTCATTCTGTGCAAATTGCTCCTCAGGGTCGAGTGCCCTGAGAGGAGACCGCAAATAATTCTCACCCTGTTTCTGCCGAAGTCCAGCAATTCTCGGGAGCGCTTGCGTGAAATAAACAAGTCCTATTATTTCAGGCCAGGCAGTTTCTAACTGTTCCTGCTCTCTAAAGGCCGAAATACATGCAGACGTGGACGGACGGACATATTTTCTTTTGGGTATTGTCACGGGGTCAGGGGGCAGACAATGGCGGGCTAAGAACCTTGGTCTTGTTGGAATTAATATCTAACGCTATTGCAGACAAATCCATGATTTTGTGGGAGAGTAGGCATATGTAGTCAGCGTAGTCAAGATGTTGTAGATAAGATGTCAAGGTCCATTGAGCATTGAGCAACACATAGCCGATCACTATAAGAAATAGGATCGGTGAGAGGATGCACCCCTGCCGAACTTCACTGCCAATCTAATAGTTATGCAGAACGCGACATTTCTCGCCGTCATAGGTTGCCTTATTAATAACCACAAGTATCTGCACAAGGGCGCCCATATAGAATCCCGGTTCACACTACCGAAAGCCTTCTCGAAATCGATGAAAAGCAAGTCAAGTGGAAAATTGTACTCGGCGCATTGCTCGATAATGATTCGCTAGGTGTTATTGTGATCCACACAGGAGAATCCCGATCGAAAGCCAGCCTGCTCTTCATCAATTGTGCTTTCTAAGTGGGTTTTTAGTCTTTCCAGGACGATTTTAGCTATTATCTTTACAACGGCAGGGAGCACACAGATGCCTCTCCAATTATTACAGTCTGTGAGGCAACGCTTCTTCGGAAGTTTGATGATCAAACCTTCTTTCCACTCAGTGGGAAAAGTCTCTGTATTCCACGCTTTATCAACAAGTGTGTGCAGCAAATCGGCAGTTCGGCAGGGATACCGTCGAGTCAGGCGGCCTTTCCTCGTTTTAGTGCAATAATTGCAGTGACTGTTTCCTCCTTAGTCGGGGCAGCTCCCACTTATCGTCTACTTTCGGTGCCTTAAGGAGTACCCAGCTCGGAGCTTTAACCTCCCCCCTTACGGGATGGCTTTTCTCTGACCAAAATCAGAAGGATGACTACTTTGGAACATGCACTTTCCTCAAACTGCGACCTAGCTTAGCCGACTTAACAATAACCACAGCCCCCACGAACCCAACACCTTGATGGGCCAGTACCTTGGTACTGTTGGCACACTCATCCCCGTGGTTCATTATTTGCTACTGACTTCTCAAAAGCCGGAATAATCTCACCGTTCAATATCCTTACGGAATATTTTGCTGATTAAGGAGTGCATTCCGGGCTCAGCTAAACCCACTACCCCCAAACGAGTTGAAAGTGCTTCCGTTCATCTCGTACTAGTAAGCATTCTCCTAAGATGGGGATAGTGCTTCTTTTCCCATCACAGGCCGGCGCCATGTTCAGGTACTAGTAAGCCAATCGACTGGGTCCGTGGGGTTGTCAGGCCCCAAAGCAGTATAGGAATCAGTATCTCTCACTTTCCGCCAATCCACACCTATGTTAGAATCAGAGCTTGGGAAGACCCCAAAGCCGTGTCTTCATCAAGTCTAGGAATCAGAACCTGGGCAGACCCCATTAACCTTTCCGCTTCATGGCACCTACTGGATTGCTCCAATAGGAATCGGTCGAGATACTTTTTAACCTATATAGCCGCCTTTCGTAGTTCGTTATGCGGGGGCACCACTCCCCAGGTATTGCATAACGACGGAATCTATTACGAGACCATCATGCAACACCGGTGACATATAACGACGGAAACCAACTAGCGAGACCGTCACTCAGCCACCCTTACTTCATAACTAAGGTACGCGGGGTCATCATAGTTCCCAAAGGCATGCATAGGGATCAGCGCCAAGGCCCCTTTACCCTATGCTCCACCTCCTTGCGTAGCATCAGGTCCGTGGGTTCGCTACATCCAAAACACCATAAGCCTTTCGATTCAGTGGGTGCCCCCTGCGGGGGCCCCCTTAGTCAGGGCAGTGGAACGTATAAGCAGATTTTGATGGTTAGCTAAATTATCTATATGAGGGGGAACTTCACCAGAGGTTACACGGTGCAAGACCGTGGCAAAGTATTCTTTTCACTGCCTCATTCGATCTTCTTCCAAGATAAGTAGCTTTCCATCACTATCCTTCACCGGAATTCAAAGATGGTTGCAGTACATTTTGGTTGAAATAATTAAATCTTTCACCCGTTTGTCCTAAAATCCGGAGAAATCGATGCATAACCCGGAGACCCATAGATTCTCTACAAAACCCGGAGGCTTGGTAACCCTATCGGCGGAACATGTGCACTTGTTTTTTTTTTGCCAATAAAATTGAATAAAAATGTTTCTAGTTTTTCATGGGATTTTATGAGTTTGTCTGAAATCTCTTTGAAGTTCATCATCATCATCCACCGGCCATCTCATCCTCATCGCCTCAGCAAGTACCAGCCCAATTTGCTTGCCGTCTGTGTCTATTTTCAGGGATTCAATGGCTAACTGAACTGCCTACTGCCTCTGGAATATGTTTTGAAAAATGCAACACATGAGTATGTCGAATTGCTCGCGCCATCGCCGTCACCTCCTCTCCTTCGCTTGTGACGGTCTGTTTAGGATTTGGTGAAAATTCTCATCAAAAGTACACACAACGCTACAAAATTGAAGTGTTGAAATATACTTTCAAGCCATTATAGTTTTGGTGGCCTACGAACCTATCCATTTGTACCATAAGTTTCTCTTTCTCACCTACCTATACGGGGCAAAATGGACGAGTATCTATGTATCTTTCCTGAACATTTATTGCAAATGCTGGCTGACGAGTAGTGTACATTTGATGAACTTTGATGAGGTACTTCTTGGTACCAGAGCTCTGGACCATAGATGAAGACTTTGGCGGAAAGTGCCATCGAACGAGATACATGTGGCTTGCACACCATAGTTGAACTTCAAAGGATTCTTTTCCTTTGATCGCGCGCTATTCTTTCTTTTTTTTCTTGGTTGTTTGGAATTTCTGCTGTAACCGCACTCGTCATTGCTGCTCGCTGATGATGAGATGATGATGATGATCGTCGTCGGTGTGAATGAAAACGGAAATTCGCATCAATTTTCTTGAAAAACGATTAATTAAGATGGAATCTAATCTTGTTGCAAGACGATACAGAACAACGTTTTGAGAGATTTATTCTGAGAATTTGTTGTTTTGGAAATTCTGTAATGATCCTCTGGAGTTGTTAAACGAGTGCTGCATCCTTTAGAACAGACCGCTCCTTGGGGTGTTATAGTGTTAATGTATTGTTTCGCAGTTCGTTTATCACGAATCATCATAGTTTGGCGTAATCGTCAAGTTTGGGAAATAACTGTGTTTTAACGCCCTTTGAATCGTCTAATGAATTCTGGACGATAGTTTAGGGATGCATGAACTATTCAGATTTGATTTTGGTTCTTGTTTAAACATCCATAATCGGATAGCAGAGTATTGTAGCCCAATGCACCTGCCATATTGAAGAACCCCTGGGGCCTGAGCAGACTTCGGGCATGTAGGCAGCAAATAACTGCATCGGATTTTAAAAATGTGTTTGGCCCGAGAAAACACAACGAAAACAGAGAACAAATTATTTGACACGTACTCGTAAGTGCATAGAAGATTGAGGCTTCTGACGCAAAGAAAATATACATACGTTTCCGCCATCCTTATTACGACGAAAGACCTTTCACTATTTTCACGAAAAAACATACTAAGCTATCTGTGGAAACAAGATGGGGCGTAAACGACGACTAGTGAGGAGACTATCGAGGTTCTGCTTGATACTCACTTCCCTGATAGCTCATCTGGTGGGGTGCCAGATAACTTCCGAATAGTAATGACTCCTTGTGACTCTGCATCTATTCTCTCGAATGGCAAAATAGCATGGACTCTTAACAGTTTTGACCCGTATAAGTCAGCTGGATCGGACGGTGTTATTTCAGCAGACGTTCATGTTCAGGGCCCGCCTGGAGCTGGTACACATCCCCCGCACGTGGTCGGAGGTAAAGGTTGTTTTTAAAGCCCCAAAGATCTGCGTCCAATAAGGTCATCATCGACTCTGCTGAAGCGTCTGATCGATATGCACTTACGTACCACCATTCAATCGAACTGACTCTCCTTTTCTCAGCATGCCTACAGGTAGATCGGTGGATACAGCTCTGCACTCAGTGATATCATATATTGACAAATATCTGAATTGCAAGGAGTACACGCTGGTTGCCTTCTTGAATATTGAGGGCGCTTTCAATAACGTTAAACCGGAGGCTATCTTGTATGCACTCCCGAGCCTGGGAGTTGATGGGACACTCTGTGAGCTTTTCAACCGGATGCTTACATCTAGGACTATGTGCACCGGTCTAGGATCATTAACAATACGAAGACAGGTATGTAGGAGCACCTCCCAAGGAGGTCTCCTGTCTCCATTTCTCTAGAACCTGGTGGTTAACAGACTGCTTCTTAATTTGGAGCGGGTAGGATGTAGGGTCATTGCGAATGCAGATGGCATTGCCATTCTGCTATTTCTGGAATGTTTCCCGGGGGTCCTCAGTGAGACCATGCAGTTACATATCCTGTCTCAGTGGGGTAGGCAAGTTGATGTTGAGGTCAATCTGACCAAAACATAGTTTATTCTCTTCATCAGGAGTAATACCCTGGTCCTTAGTGTAAAAGCCAGTTTCCTGGAACCTATTTTCGTTGGGAAGCTACCCAGGAGCGCACTACTAAGGCAACTGTTGATCTGTACGCTTGTAGGAAGAGTATGGGCCTGAAATGGGGCATACGACGTAAGGTGGTCTTCTGGATATACGGATCAGTCATACGCCCCATTTAATTGTATTGTATGGGGTAGTAGTGTAGTGGACGGCGTTAAGCAAAGAGTCCTACAGGAATCTATTGAATAAAGTTCAAAGATTATCTTGTATTACTATCACTGCTGCTCTCCAGATGTCACCGACTGCTGCTCTTGTGGTTCTCTTTAATTTGCTTCCGTTGGATATTTTGACTGAGCAGGTGGGGGGAACTGGACTGCTATACTGAACAGTCTGGCTACTCCAGAAGAAACGGATTATACATCCGTTGTACTCTATCGACAAAGGCTATACTGCCGTAATACCTTCACGGCAAGATTGGCGTGTAAGAAGTACTTCAGAGTTGGACCACGTTAGCTTTTTTACTGATGGCTCAACAATGGAGTAGGGTGTAGGCGCCGAGAAGCTAGTCAAAACAAGCGCTCTAAGTCGCGCTAACATCGGATGGCTACAACATTACAAGACAGGTTTCGCCGAACTTCGATCCTAGCCGCTCCTCAGGGAGAGAGGGAGAGTCGTGGGGTTCATTACGGGACATTTCCGGATGGGTGAGCACGCTTAGCATCTGCGGCTTCCATAAAATGATTATTGAGGAAGCTGTGAGGATGAGAAGGAGGAGAAAACTCTACATAATTTCCTGTGTACCTGTCCTGCGCTGGCCGGTAGAAGAAAGGACACTTTAGGGTTGTTCTATTTCATGGATCTGGGGGACTTGAAGTACGAAAGCTAGTTCTTGAGCTAAACTCACATACGGTTAGGATTTAACACTTGATAAACTGACTTTATAGTACTAAAATCTTGTTGGCTTTTTAGAAAATTACTATACAAATTATAATAAACCATATTCTGGTCTAGTTGTGCTGCTTCCACACAGGGCCGTCGAGAGAAAATCCGGGCCCGGTACTCAACTTCTGGAGGGGCCCATATATGGCGACCGGTAGCTCAATGAACAAAAAAAAAAAACAAGCTCAAACCGTAGATACGTTTTTTTTCTTTTGTAGGGCCCCATATATGGCGACCGATAGCTCAGTGCGTCAGAGTGGTATGAGAGGGCAAGGAGCAGCAAAAAAAGGCTCAGTGCGTATAGACGTTTTTTTTTCAAATTTTCGGGCCCCCGAGAAAAACACGGGCCCGGGGCGTTTCGCCCCTTCCGCCCCCCTCTCTCGACGGCCCTGCTTCCACAGGTAGACCGATGGTAACACCTGATGAGTAATTATCTGTCGGTGGTACGAAACCAGAGGTCGAAGCTCCCATTACACCTGAACTCCTACGCGAGCGCAAGGGAAAGTGAGCTGCCCGCGAAACCATTCCATCCTTATCGTCTCATTTTTTTTTCATCCCCCATTTCTACCTCCCCTGTTTGTGCTGTCTTCGCCAGGCCTATGAATTTTTGTTAATACGTAAAGAACAGGGGCAACGAGCGGCGAAAACCCCGCCCACGTCTCCCGAACTGAGCTACAGCAAGTTTAGGCCGCTACTTAACTCGTTGAGGGGCCTTTTTTCTTCGCTTCTTAGGCAGCGATGGGAATTGTGAGCTGTGGTTCACAAACGATGTGTTGGGCCTCTGATAACATTTTGTGTTATCGTCGCGTGTTTGGGTGATTCGTTGAGTTAAACTTTGTTTTTAATTTGAATGTATTCGTTCCGTTTTAGACATTGGATGTCGTTTGCTAGATGATTTCCGGCATAATTAGCACACTTAATTGCTTGCAACTTTATATGTAGCAAAAAACCGACACTATGACTCATCATCTTTAGCGATAGTAGTGATTCCGCAGGCTGCAGTACATGATTTTCTTTAAATTTAAAATGCAATTATTTTTTACGACAAACTCTATACGCTGATAACGTTTCGGCGGAAAGTACTATCCTTTGCAGCGGAACGAGCGAATAAAGAAACCTATCATAAACTTTCTAGCTAAAATGAAATATGTATTATTTTTATATCCGGGAGTAAATGTTACATCGTAAAAAGTTCACGTCGTAAAATCCACCACTTTCACCAAAAAAATAAAGTACTTACAAAACGCCACCGTAAGAATTTTGTTCAGTCGTAAAATCGTAAAAATGAAAACGTGGCGCATTCATGAAAGCCCCAGGGGCTGTTCCACTCCTTCTCCCAATCTCTCTCTCTCTCGTAAACCCCGTGTGACATAAAACTCTTCAGCTGTTGATATTCAAACCAAATTAGCCGAGATAAGAGCTTTTAATCAAATATTCAAATATTCAATCCGCACGATATATCCGCAATGACGGAAATGTGAATTTGGATGATCGTAAAACTGAAACCACCCTTTAGAGAAAATATCGTCCGAATACCGACGAGAGATTTCAATCCACAATTGAACTCGTGTCGGTAATGCAAGCGTCGAATTGAATTCGTCCTGAATACACCCGTCTGACATAAATCTTCAACTTTATGGCATCAATAAATGTCAAGAGCTGAAAGCGGACCCTTTGGCGTACTACGGATGTACTTACCCCCGCGTACCAGTCGAAATGTACACCGTACCCGAATAACGTACTCGTCCATACGAGTATACGCTCTCATTACACCCTAGCCAGGAACCAACCGTGCTCAGGATCGATATTTCGTTTGTTCGTAGCGCAACCCCGCAAACGATGTAATTTTCAAATGTTTTTCTTATCGGCTTATACGTATTGCACCTCTGACTAATCCAGTCCTCGTCGTCATCATCGGGTGGGCTGCACATAGGAACTCTCGAGATAGGGCAAAGGGATGGTTTTGTTTTTATGACACGATGACTGTGGAGCGATGTTGCATTGGAAATAGAAAAAAGGAAATACAACAATTCTCCAGGACACGGAAGTTGGCGCCTTGTCTCGTTCCCCTGTTTCCTGGTGCCAAGCCAAAAACACTCCGAGAAATGAGATATGCCTTAAAAGGCGAGGAAACTCATCTCGAAGGATATTTTCATCGGACTCGTAGTCGAAATTGGTTGGGATTAATGTGAGGAATGCAACCTGGTGCTCAATTAAAATTTTACAATTGTGTGGATGGAAATTATCGTGGAAAATGGTTTTCACGTTGATTGGCTTTTTGAATGGAAGAGACCAACGAATGGACGGATAGTAAAATATGGGATGTGTTGTCGCTTGTCGAGGTTCACAAAAGAATTAAAAGTCTAAAACACTGTCTTTGTATAGGGTTTTTCATTAAGAGCGATGTATTTTAGTTTTTTTTTCAATTAAAAGACTTTTGAGTTGATTATTGAAATGATTTTTATTTCAAATGAAAATACAATCGATGCCATTAATTATCGAATACGATGTCGTTCAAATGTCCGCCGCGGAATCGCTGGACCCAATTTCCCATGACTCGAGCCCACAAATCGGCCGAAATACCAGAAATTTCGCGTTCGATGTTGGCCTGCAGCTCTTTTCACGTTACTGGCTTATTGGCATAGACCAGCGATTTAATGTAAGTCCAGAGAAAAAAGTCCAAGAGAACGAGGCGGCCATTCGCGAGGACCGTTGCGTGAGATAACTCGCTCGCCAAACTTGGTCTTCAATAATTCGATTGTGTGGTACGCTGCATGGCACGTTGCGCCGTCCTGTTAGAACCACATATCGTCCAAGTCCATAGCGTCGAGCTGGTCCCAAAAATACTCCGATATCATGACCCTGTAGCGATCGCCGTTAACGGTTGCTGGCACGCCGTTTTCATCAAACAGAAAAAATGGGCCGATGACGCCGCCGGCATGAAAATCGCACCAAAAAGTTAATTTCTTCGGATAAAGTTCTGTCTCGTGCATCACTTCAGGCTGCTCACTCGAACAAATGCGGCAAATTTGCTTGTTGACAAAACCATCAAGCCAGAAGTGAGCTTCATCCGAAATAATGATTTTCTTGTGAAAGTCGTCGTCAGCTTGCATCTGGTCCAGAGCCCAATTAGCGAATGTGTAACGCTTAAAATGGTCGGTTGGCTTCAGTTCTTGAGGGAACGCAATCTTATACGGGCGGATAGCCAAATCCTTCCGCAAAATTCGCCAAAATTTTTTTTTGGGTATTACTTAATTTGACCGGGCTATTGTATCTGTCAGGATACTAAATTTCCATAATATGTAGAATAGTAACACGGGGGAACAGCATTTTGTTTATTTCGATTTGATATTCATTTCTAGGTAATTTTTGGTCGTAGAATCCGGAAATGCTAACCGTTTTTCTCCTATACGTCCAGTTTTTGAGATACAGGGGGCTCAAATTTTGGCCCCCATACAAACCTTCCCTTCATTGAAATCAAAACAAACGAAACTCGTTACAATTTTTTTATTTATAAATTTTGATTTTACATCTTAACAATATTACCTAAGAACTAAAAAAAAATTATGGCAAACATTTTCGTTTGTAGCTTTTCCTGGAGTGTTCAATTTCAGGACAGTCCCGTTTTATGCTCCAACAATAGTCCGCCATCATATTCGCATCCCATCTGCCTTGATATCGAGTTTCCATGACTTTTAAATCTTGATGAAATCGCTCTCCCTGCTCATCACTCACAGCTCCAAGATTTTCCGAAAATTGTTTTAGTACAACAAAAGTAACAATCACTTGTGTGGTTTGGGGGCTCTCGCCATATCATTGGCTCACCAAATGGCAACTGAAGTCGTTCTGCTTTCGTCCAGGACCTCAAATGTGCACCTGCACACTTTATGAGGGACCCACCATTTATCCTGATTGCAAATTGGAGTTTTGAAGTAGGCAAGATATGCCTGGTGAACAAAGGGGCCTATTTTTGTCCTCTGACTTAGAAATGTATAACTGCCACATATATAGCAAAATGAGTCCGGAGCGTTGAGACACTTTCGACGAGGGATAGTAGAGGCTTCCATTACACAAGTTAAGAGCACAATAATAGAGTAATATACTGGAACAGAGGCTTTTAAATACATTTTTTTACTTAAAAGAGCCTTAAAAATGGCCGAAGAATTTCACAACTTTTAACAAACAATCCAGGTAGCGAGAAATTACTTTTTTTATTGCTTTTAATTTTATTGTATACAGGTACTAGAAGGTCCTGCACAAGGATGCAGCCCCGTAGCTTTTATAAAAAGTTGTTTTTTAAGGGGGCCTTTTGTAATTTTCCGTAAAATTAAAAAACAAACGATATCTCGAAAACCTGACGTATAGGGGAAAAACGGACTGCATTTTTGGAATCAGCGAGGCCGTTTTACTATAAATTAGGTGCCAAATTCAAAAAAACAGAAAAAAGTGTCAAAATTGTTCTCCCGTGAATTAACAATGACATATTTCTGTCCAAAATGAAACCCAACTCCCAATATAATACATTTAATGACGTTGTCATAAAAGTGAAAATTGTCATGAAATAGAAAACTAATCATCACTTGAAATTATCCAACCAGAACTACTTGAGATGTTAACATGTTCATAGAACAAACATTTTCTAATTAGGTAATTTCATGAGAATCCTGAAACGATGATAACAAAATATTTGTGAGGAAAACCATACGAGAACTTTTATGGAGCATCTTCACATTAAGTAACCATAAAATTGATAATAAATATTTGATTTTTATCTCATTCTGATGTAAGCACTTATGTATTTATAACCGGATGGACGATATAATGCTTCGTTTACACGTGAACATTGAGCAAATGCTCGTGAATTCATGTTGGCCGTGTAAGAACAGGAAGGTATCTTTTTGTTGTTGGTGTTTTTCAATGCAATTTTTCAATGTTCCGTGTTTTGCTCAATGTTCACGTGTAAAGGAAGCATAAGACTGCAAAGTTCTTGCTTCCCCTAATCTTCATAGGGGCATAGTGCCGTCAACTTCTCCTAAGGGGCTTAGTTGGCGTTACGCTAGCATATAACTGGTTTCGGATAGAATGTTGTTAGCCGAATTTGACAAAAAGTCGGAAACGGCTCTGTCTTACGCCCCATACCACAGGGGGAAGACAACACAAACATCCATGGCCACGGCATTACCATTTTGTTTTTAACATGATTTCAGGCACATGCCGTTCGCGGCTGCAAGCCAATGCAATAAAGTATGTATCTGAAAATGTTTTGATCTGAACTGAAGTGATCTGTGTTGTGAGTGTCTTTTGGTCTCAAATGTTTGTGTGTGTGTTCGTAGTAATGTTTATGTTGTGTGGGCTCGCGAATTTGACGAAAGACTTTTGTTTACACGTGTGAATAACATGTTTTGCCCGAACCACATTGAACGCAGAATACAGCAGCAGCGGAAGCGGCGGTGAACTGCCAAATTAGAAAGCATGCATTTCCTTTACGCTACCTAGATTGAACGCGGCGGCAGCGACAGTGGCGTAAGCAGATATGCATGTTTGTGTTGTAGCTGCTGCCGCTGCTGCTGTGTTCAATTCGGTTCCGACATTTATCTCCCATGGATTTTTGTGTCTCGGCTAGTCTCTTTCCACAAAAATCGCCTAATGGGAACGCGGCTTAAGCTGCGAGAACAGCAGTGAGCTGGGCACGTTGAGCGAATCGACGAGTAACAAGAAAAGAATCTCGTGGTCTGCCGAAAAAGCGGTGGGCGAACTTCGTAGACGAAAGACAGCGATAAACTACTCCCAAATCCCGCAGAGCGCACTTAGGTCGTTTCTTGACTTGTCGGTACGGTAGCGGTGCGGGATCGGCATGCTCGATATACGCGATACCGAAAGTTTACCGAGCGCCTTTATTTCAATGAATGTTTTCTGATTGGCTCGGTATTCGCGGATGCGGGAAGGGATCGTTTCGTTTAACCGCGTCGCGGGACAGTGGCCGCGCAGTATTGACAGAGATCACATCGCGCAAAAAATTAAAAAAATGGCAGAAATGGCGAGGACATAAGCGATACTGAACAATGAATGCCGAAAATATACCGCCTGGTGCGTAAATGAAAGCAGGGCGGAATCGTTTCGGTATACAGCGCGTACCGATAAGTGAGGAAAGGCCCTTAGGCTGAGAAGTAAGTAAAAATGAATTGATGTGACAGGCATAATGCACTCATTCACACATCTTGTGTCACAGCATTATGTCTTAATTTAAATATTCGAAATGGAAATTATAGCTGAAATAATATCCGACGACCTTCTTCTGGATACAGTGGAACTGTTTTCGTCGACCTCATAGCAGCATTGTGTATAAGGAAAAAGCAGACTATTATTAGAAAGAAAGATAGTTTCCCAAATTTCTACCACGAATGGTAGCCCATTTCGCATTAAAATTATTGTAGCTCTTCAATGTCTCCATTGTCGGCTCCAGTCCTTTTTGTGAGTCTAGACCGAGACAATCCTTTTTTTTTGTGTTTTCACACCCGGTTCGCCATTTATCAGTACACTTTGTGGCTACTGTGCGTATTGATTCCTGTGGTGAATTCATACTCACCGGTAAATACAGTTGACTCTCACTGTGGCCACTGTTTACAAAAGCGATTTACTGCTATATGTTAATTTGGCTCGAATTCGATTTACCTGTGAATGGGAAATAATAAAAGTAAGTTAATTGGGTCGATATGGTAAATACAAAGTTTGCTTTTATTTACATGATTGCATGTCAATAGTGGGAATGAAGGTTTCTTATATAAGTATAGTAAATTGGCTCCACACACTAAAATACTCCTAGCCTCGCCTGTTTGTGTTGTCTCCCCTAGGCCTTTTGTTTTTAGGTTAAGGACAGGAGAAACGAGTGGCGAAAACCCCGCCCACGTCTCCCGAACTGAGCTTCAGCAAGCATAGACCGCTGCTTAGCTCGTTGAAGGGTCTTTTTTTTCGCTAGATCGTACGGCCCGTTATGACCTATATGGTTCATTTAGCACTTTGGAATTAGTAGAAAAACTTGTTCCGATTTCACTGTTCCTATGAGAAATATATAAGATACAGGGCCGTTTTCAATCAAATTCAGAAACATAGTTCGGCAGTCAATATGATTGAATAATATGACATTTTGTAAAGATATCTTCAGAAATAAAAAAAGTTTTTCTAACAAAAACTTGCTTTTGGAACGGTCGTTCCTATGACAGCTATACGATAGAATAGTCCGATTTCAACCAATTCAGAAATGTTATTTGACTAAAAATATTATTGATTAGTATGAAATTTGAAAAAGATATCTTCAGAAATAAAAAAGTTTTTCTCACAAAGATGAATTTTTGGACCGGTCGTTCCTATGGTAACTATATGATGTAGTAGTCCGATTTCATTGGTTCCGCCATATTTACGGCGTGTAATAGAAAGAAGGCTTTGTGCAAAATTTGAGAAAGACATCTGTAGAAATAAAAAAGTTTTTCTCACAAAGACAAATTTCTGGACCAGTCGTTCCTATGGCAGCTATATGACCTAGTGCTCTGATTCCGTTGGTTCCGACATATTTACAGCGTGCAATAGAAAGAAGGCTTTGTACAAAAACTGAGGGACTAGTTCGCATAGAACCAGACGGACAAAGCTTAGTCGACTCGTCTCATCATACTGGCCAAGAATATAAATAGTTTATATGGTCGGCGATGATTCCTTCTGTGCGTTGCAAACTTCATGACAAAGTTAATATACCCTATCACATCCGTGAAGGGTATAATAACTGGTGCAACACTCCAATTTGAACTAAATCCTCGAGATTAGTTAGCATCATCTCATTGAGTATGTCACCCGTCATACGAAATGGTACTTTTCATGGGAAATACTTACCCGATGTGGCTGGCTCGAACTAAAGGGCGTTGGGGAGATCGCTGACTCCGAATCTGGGGTTAACAAGGAAAAATAAAAACTGCGGCTGCCCATCTCAGATTGGCAGCTCCATTTTCATGGAAAATAGTGGTCCGATCTGGCGGGCTAGAACTAAAGGGCATTGGGGGGTCGCTGACTCCGAATCTGGGGTCGAAAAAAGGGGAAAAAATTGGTGCTGCCAATCCCAGATTTGCAGCTCCGTTTTCATGGCAAATGGTGGTCCGATCTAGCTAGATCGAACTAAAAGGCATTGGTGGGTCGCTGACTTCGAATCTAGGTTAAAGAAAAAGAAAAATTGGGGTCGCTCATTCCAGATTGGCAACCCCGTTTTCATGGGAAACCGACTTTGAATCGGGAATTAAAAAAAGGAAAAAAATTTAAATTCTTTAAAGCTGCGCCTTTTATTGAATATATTATTAACCATATTCCAGGCTCTTTGGAAGACTCCTTTTGAACGACTCTTTTTGAACGACTCCGTGGAAAGAGTCAGAGCTTATGTGCCAGCATAGTAAAAAGAGTCAATGTGCCCGTTACTAGTTTAAATCATATGCATTCAGTCGAATTTTGCAACAAGACGGGTAAGGCTGTAGCTTATTCTTACGCTTTACACAAGACAACACAAACAAATATGGCCACGGCGAAATTCGAAGGCAAGAACTGGTAGGAAGAAACATCGTACTGACGCCTGAACACACTGGGCTACCGGCGAGGCTTGGATAATTAAGACTGAAATTACAAGCAGATCTTATCCGTTTTCAAGTTTACTTGAGCAGTTTATTTGACGAATCAGAGGCCTGCAGTGGGCTTGTCATCTGCAAAGAATGAACGAATACCAAATCCCCAGAAACACCTTCGCTGGCACCGGCAAAGGTGTGAGAGCGCTTGGAAGACATAAGAAGCGATGAGAGGACTCATTACGAGAAGAGAGTAGGAAGTTGCTCGGCGTGTGGCATTGAAAACAGCGATGTGAAGACCGAATCGATATGAGGTGACGACTTTCGGATGCCATATCCCAGCGGGAGTGACATGGCTAACAAGTAGATTACTTGACAGAATTGTTAATACGCTCCACTAGTCCAAAATATAATATAATTTTATACGGAAGTAAGCAGCCAAGTAGAAACGAAAACCACAATGAAAAGCACTCGAATCCATAAGCGAATAAAGGGACCGTACAATCTACAGTAACAGGAACGTATGCACACAGCATCCCAAACCTATCCATTTGATTCTCGCTTCCATCAAAAATAGCACACTCCCAACTGAATTTGCACAAAACCGAAATAAGTAAGCCATTCGTAATCCACTTGCAAATCCATATCCATTTTACTATTTAACATTGTAATGCCATCCCGAAACATGCATACGAACCCAAATAATAGATATTCATGAGCGGCATACATCATGATTAACTAGGGGGCTTCACCCAAACAGCCTTTTGCCACATTCGATCCCTCTGGATTTTTAGGAGTCCTCTTCACTCATTCTGTCATATCACCGACAGTTCAGGACACACAGCCTAATTTCAGGATTATATCACGTCCGCCAATCTCATAAGCATCCATCCAGCGTATCCATTTCGAACAGAAGAAAAAAAAATGAACAACGGACCAAGACGACAGCGAAGGGTTGGCTCTCCCGGAATGTCCTTCGTCTTGTTGTTTTCTTGTGTTTTGATGTCAAACGTTAAAGTGGACGTGCGTGCGTAAGACAAGTTGAATTCGCCATTGGAAAAACTTTTTTCTCTTTTCCGGATCCGGATTAACGTCGACCCAGTGAGCCTACCTCTCTATTCGGAATTAGGACAATTACGTGAGTAAAAAGTTATATTTGTTTCGATCTTAGGTCGGGAGAATTTTGACGGGATTGCGAGAAAGTGGGGTGTGGTCCAGTAAGCGAAGGGTTCCTGAAAAAAAAGATGTTTCATTCATGATGAGTTTCGGGATAGTCTTTTTAGATTAAATGTCGAATTACTTGGAACGTACTAAAAATAAACGTTATTTTTTGTAGAATTTTGGGTGGTAGAAGGATCAGTGCAATTCGTAATGAACGAAAGTTGAAGTTACTTAAGTTGTTTTGGAAGGACAATATGGTCCAAGTCATGGGCGAAATTTGAGCTTTATAGTCATAAAGTACTACTCCGAAGACCTAGACCATTCCTAGATACCTTCAAGACCTTCAGGGCGATTAGAGAATCCACTCCTTCTTAACTCATTTTGTTGACATTGAAATCAGGGTGGGCCCACAGTTCCCTGACTTAAAGACCTCATATAATAAGACAAGGCTAGAAATCAACTCACGAGCGCAGGTAATTAAAACGGAATCAATCATTCGTACGCCAAATAAACCTTGTGGTTCTCTTGTACGCAGCCTTTTGGAGCCTCGACTTGTGGCCCATAATTGCTGAAATTGCCTTTGATGTTCACCAAAGCAAATTCGTTTAACATGTCGTATCGAGACGAGAAATCCTGCAGATGAGTATCTTTAACGTATGGCGAAGAAGCCACAAACATTCGGCCTCAAGATGTTGCATCGAAGTGTTTGCTGCATGGATGCAACAGCATTAGCCTAAACATCATAAGAAGATCCACACGAGGTGCTTCCCTCAAGCCACACAGCATCTCATCCGGTTCATATGATGCTTAGACGCTGTAAAAAAATTCGAAACGAAGCCTTCGTCGAAGTAATGCATTTACCGACTCTTGGCTATGTTCTTAGCTGTGCATCCTCTTGCTGAGTTGGGAGTCAGTTGAAGATGCAACTTGTAAACATTTTAACGAGAAATTTTCTTAGAGGTAATAAAAAAAGACATTTGTTGGAGTAAAAATATTTTCTAATACATAGTACAAAGATTACCGGGACGGGAATCGAGGGAAATAGTCAACGTACGTTTGGCAAAAGTCGAATCCGACGAAGCGGCGTGAATGGATGGGTGCATGCCTAAAAATTGAACGCCACCGCGAGTGAATCAAAAAGAGGGCGATCCAAAAGGCAAACATAAAAGCAAATGTTTACGCTGCGGCAAACTTTAAAGGGTCCTTATTCGGGAGACTTTGTCGTCATATGGCTCGAGAGTCTATGGTTGCCGTTTGCATGTCCTTCAGCAACTTTCCGGCATTTAATTTCCTCTCTTTGTTCACCTTGTCGTCATTTTATTTTTATTTCATTTTTTTCGACAAATAGGAAGTTCGAAATGACTGAAACTTGAAAGGTTTGTGATTTTCTCGTTTTGTTGGTCGGATTTTGTTGTTTTTTTCCGCAACTTTCAAGTCCTTCACGTATAGGTCTGACGATGGTCTTAAATATGGAGAAAATGTTTAACATGTCACAAATGTGAGAGAGGATAAAATATGTAAGGATAGAAACCTACTGATTTTCCAAAAAGATTTTAATGTTTCGGCTTTGGACTTGAGTATTCTTGAAGGGATCCTTATTTCAAATGGAAATATGTAGGTACTACTCGAATGTATGATTTTAAAAGGAGAGTGACTGGATGCTCGAAGAGCAGTTCTTAAGATAGTTGAATGTATTTGTTTCCTTTTGATGGCTGGATTGCGCCTGGAAGGTTATTTGTCAAGTGGTTTACATCAATATGCTTCCCACAAGTGTTGACTGCTCCTAGAATTTACGGCAGAACAAATCAATAGGCGACCTAACTATTGATTTCTTCTGCCGTAAGTTCTAGGAGCAGTCACCACTTGGGTTGAATAGTTCACGAATAATTCATTAAGAATTTACATTTGGTGTGGTTCGAGGTGGTTTACCGCAACTATTTGATTTTTTCCCCTTCGTATTTCGCAAATGGACGTCAATTAGTCTAGCAGTTTCAATAGTGTTGAAGATTTAATAATCGGTTGAAGTCATTCGGCGCGCATGCAAATTTCTACCCGCTTTCGGGATAAAAACAAGTCACACCTCCAAACAGATGCGAGAAACATAGACCAACTCCAGGCAGGCCCTCAAGATACCCTCTATCCAAGGAACACAAAATATCTGAACATTGCTGCAAGCCAGCAGACTTAAACATTCAAATTCTGATGTCGCCAACATAATCTTCTCTCGAGAGAGGATAGATTCACTGTTACATGGTGTTAGACAACAAGTGCAGGGCTCGTCAGATGAGGCAGCAATCGAGCCACCGGGAAAATGCGTTTTCAGCAGACAATCGATAGTTTCTTTACTCGAAGACGTCCACTACCCGTCCTGCTTTTGAAGGAAGCCTGGGGCAGATGGACTTGATACCTCTCGCAGGACCCTTGAATCCACAAAATCTTCTCCATGAGTTGCGTTTAGCTTCTCGTAATTCTTTCTTGAAACATCTTAGCTGCTACTTATAGAAGTGCCAATCTGACTCTAATATGCAGCACTGAGTTCAGAGATTTAGTGCTCCACCAGGCAGGCTTTTTCTTACCTTGATAGGCGGAAACGATATACCTTGATATTAGGAAATGATTCAGACACGGCCGCATTCAGAGCATCTGTCGGAGAATTGGCCATATCATTCAGCTCATGTCTACTCCAGGGCATCCGATCGATACAAAGACCAATTACAATTAGTCCTTCTAGGATTAATGGTCATTTGACTTGCTACAGGGCGTTCAGCAAGGCTAAATTGAAGACATCGGTGATCAGAGAACGAGTGTTCTGATGACACTCCAGTTTTTCATTAGGTGTACGATATCCTCCGACGCAAGGGAGATATCCAACACCTCCTGCCTGTTTTTTGTTATGAAAATAGGATCGCGGCCCACGTTGCAAAGTAATAGATTAGTGCTCATGATGTATTCGAGAAGCGATTCGCCTCGCTCATTTGTAGACGTCATTAAATACGTTGGAGTTGCAGCCAAAAATCACATACTAATATTTGCTTTTCTTGCCGCTACAATAGCCTCCCTCAGATTGATGAAAAGGAAAGCACCTTCACTGTCGTGCGGCATGTATGCCTATACGATCCAGTGCACTTTACCCTTAAGCTCAAGGCTAACTAATACTAGTGTCCTTGTCAGTTTTGACAATAAGAAAGCCTTGACGGTATTCCTAAGAAGATTGCATGACCGGGGCCTCCCGTGGTTTTTGATATAAAAACGAGTATAATCAATGGACGCTAGGCCTCTTACGAGATTGTGAGAGACCCAGGGCTCCTGTACCAGTACAATGTCTTCCTCACTGCGCGCCAGACGAAGAACAATAGCAGCAGAGGCTGCTTTCGAATAAATAAATAAATAACTGGCGCAACAGTCCAATTTGAACCACGGCCTCGAGATGAGTTAGCATCATCTCATTTTCTAGATCGTGACGGTTTTTTGTGCAGAGGTATGTGATCAGCAACACGCTCAACCGAGTTATTTACCCCATAATGGGTACTCATTTAACAGCTGAGTGGGCTCATAGTCCGACACGTAAATCCCCGGAATCGAACCGGGGCCCAGTGCGTTGAAGGCGAACGTGCTAACCGTTCCGCAATCCGGACTACTGATTTCGAATGGTGGAAGTTTATTCGTAAAAAGTTAAGCATTACACCCTCTCTCCATCACCGTAGCGTCCGCCCCCCTCTTCTTGTCAGTGTCGTACGCAAGAAATGGCTGCGATATGTCGTCTAAGTGTCACCACACACTGTCGCGCTCGAACTCGAACACGAACCTGCTACAAGTGGACCGGGGTTTTCTTCACGTTTATGTGAAGTGTGTGTGTGTGAAAGAGTGACCCGGTTAGAGTTTGCCAGACTTTGAAGAGTATCAAAACACTCTTTCACTAGTTTCGATGAGAACTTATGTGAACAAAGAGCCTTAATAGCTGCGTGACTGTCAGAGCAGATGATGATGTTAGCGTCAGTGAGCGAAGTTGGCGAAGCTAAAACCATTGCCCTCCTAGACATTTCGATTGAGTTTGGCATCCGGCTCTTCTAGCTGAGCTCCGGGCTTTTGGCTTGGACCCAAAATTAGTTAAATGGATCGAAAGTTTCCTTCACGACCGTTTGCTTCAGATCGTCCTTGATGGAGTTAAATGAAATTGCCATACCACCAACGCATGGGTCCCCCAGGTACTGTCCTTGGAACATTCCTGTTTCGCGAATTATAGGAGAATTCTCTCTATTGCATTTAGAGAGAATCCTTAATTGCGCCATTTCCGCTCTAGGTAGTCCATTTCCGCCTTAGGTGGTAAGAGCCTAGAACACACTCGGGGGGATTTCGAGGTCCTAAAGCGGAAATTTCTTGAGTTTTATGAAAATTCTCTCCAATCAAATAGAGGGAATTCTCCTATTTTTTGCGAAACTGGAATGTTCCCTGTCCTTTCACCAACGCTCTTCCTTCATTTCATCAGCGATCTTTTAAGCGTGACTTCCAACCCAATCCATAGTTTTTCAGATGATAGTACCCTTGACTACACTTACTCTTTCAACTCTGTAGCTGACTCTCGCCGAAATTCAACAACTATCAGCAGATATCGCATGTTTGACTCAGTAAATGAAAACATTTCGAAAATTATAGCATGGGGGAAAGCGAATCGAGTAGAGTTTAATGCCTCAAAAACTCAACGTTGTCTACTTTCCAATAAGCGATGTGCTTCATCTGCCGCCCAACCCATTTTTATCGATGAGGTTAGCATATTTGATTCGCCCATACTGAACATACTGTGGTTCTGCGTTTTAAAAAATGCAATGAAGTGTCTGAACTTTCTGAATCTGAACATTTCTGTAAAAGATACTTTACACCATCTAATCTGGCTCAAATTTACAAGGCTCATAAAAGACCGAGACCTGAATTTAATTCCCACATATGGGCAGTCGCAGGTAGAACCGCATTATCCGCGTTAGACAAAGTCCAACGGAAAGCCTTCAAGCTTATTGGCGATGAATCCATAACATCTTAAATCGAACCGCTTGAACGCCGGTGAAGTGTCGCCTGTCTGTCATTCTGCTATCACTACTACAACCGCTGTTGCTCTGATTAAATATCCAACCTCATTCCTGAGCGTGCTTTTCCTTTACGTAACACCCGACTAGTCAGTCGTGCCCATTCTCATCTTCTACTTCTAGAACTCAGCACTAGTCGCGCCGTCAAATTCTATGACTCGTTCGTATCCAGGACAACACGAATGGGGAACAATCTACCATCTTTTGTTTTCCCCTACAACTATGACCCGCAAAAATTTAAACGGAGTGTACACCGTCACCTTATACAAACTCAACGCATCTCCCCACTACCTTAATCTCTTACCGCCAACGCTGTGCTCTCGCATCAAAGGGTTTCCCCTAAGCTTTGGTATCAACATAAAAAAAACCTTCGCCTCCTGCATTCCAAAACGTCGAACTACTTAACAAATTAGAATTCCTGCACTAAGCTTCTATCCAGAGCAGCTCAGATCAAGTTGTTAGTGTAACGGTGTTAACCTGCCCTGCTCTGCATGGCTGTCAAAAGAACGCGCCAATAGTGTACAATGTTGCATAAACTCTAAGTAGCTCGTACAGACGAGTATCTGCATGTGGCACGTATCTTTTGTTGTGCAATTGAACACAACTTTCAATTTACAATATATTAATTCGCTTTTTAATGCACTCAATTCACTATCAACATTAAAGGCCGAAAGCATGAGTCCAAGCAGCCTGAAAACCAACCCCTTACCAAAGTATTTACCCTAAGCAAGCGCCTTCCCATTGTCAATCGCTCGAATAACAGCAAGTCATACTCATTTATATTTATATTCCGTGAACCGCTTTCCGATTCAAACTCAAAGCCGACGACACAAGCAATTTCAATTCAATCATAATTGGCCGGCATCCGGGCAATGTCTCATCTTGACCTTCCTCCACGAACATCGAAAATTGCAAGCAGCCGAAAGTGCGGCAACATTGCGTCTACTGTCAAAAGTGCTGTAAATCATAAACAAAATGCACATTCTCCCTACACGATAATCCCACATTGGGCGCTATCCGCCCCATCATTCGTCTACTGCACTGAGATAGGCTGAGAGTTGTTTTTAATAGGGTGGGTTAATTTTGAGCATACAATGGATTTTGAAAGGAAAAAGACAAGAGGATGAGGAAGGAACTCCAGAGAGAAAGATATATTTCCTTTTGATATCTTCTCCCCTAGTCGCTCCGGATAATGTTGCATCCTTCCCCATGGTCTGGCAGTTAATGCATCTAAAGCGAGCATGCGTTACAAAACATTGTGTTGAGGGGAAGAACCAATGCACAAAGGGACATTGCATTACACATTGTTGAGAGTACATTGAGAATTGAGATCCTCTTTGAGTACGGATAAAAATTTTAACGTCCATCCACGAGTAGATGCATGTGAATGTTGAGAGAAGAGAGAGAGCCTGATTTCTTCAGCCATGTGCGGCGAAGAACTCCCAATACAACACACTCCTGCACTCAGCGGTATCTATAATCTTGTTTTCGGCGAATTGAAAAGTATCCGGTCTTCGATGGTCGAATACGCGGCGAGGTTCTCGCCCCGAGAAACATATCCGAGCTGTGCAAGTTCTAAAGATACGTTTCGTCAGTTTGTTTTGAGCAATTGATCGTGATGCGAGTGTTCGCGGTTGGTGTCCGTCTTTGTCGGTTGTTTGTCGCACAATCGGACCGGTTCTTTTTTATGTAGTGTCTGATATATCTGCCAGTTGGAAGAGTTCTATCTCGTAACTTGAACACAACACAAAAGTATCTTTTCGCCGATAAGTCGCGAGTTCTTGTTGTGCGAATCGCATCATCATATTGGATTAAGTGTATACTCGTCGTGTTGCGTGTAGTGCGAATTTAATTCAGCAAAGCCAGTTTATACCATTGCCGGCATATTATTCTTTCATGCTGTCCGCTATTTTTTTTTCTACAATAGATAAATAGATACACACAATGTTGCAGTCGGCGTAATTTACAAGAAGTTGAGTCGAGCCAAGCTGTTTTTTTGCCAGTGGTATTTCTCAATACGCGGAAGATTCTATTTGGATTGAAAATAGATTGAAGAGAATTGATAGTGATTTTTTTGTGGATGGGTGAATAATCGAATAAAAAAAGGAAAAAATTGAAAATTAAGTCGGAGGAAGTGAGTGTTGTTGTTCGATAGTGCAATCGATAGATACATGCGATTAATAGCTCTCGGTTTGCTATAGAGCAGAAGTGTGCGGTCCGGTGTTTTGATATCTTTGATCCCGTTTCCTGGGTGTGTGTGTGTGTGTGAATGTTTGGAAAGTTAATCGTAATGGATATGGCTCAACGGTCGTTTCCCATGACAATTGATTGTTAAGTGTAGAATAGAACCGTATAGTGAGAAACTTTGAATAAATTGTTTCTTTTTTATATGGGATATTGAGGAAGAGGTGAAGATAATTGCTTCAAAATGATGCCGTTTAAACAATTTTGGATTTTAACAACAGCGCTGTATTTTATATCCGTTTTGGGTAAGTTGTGTTTGTGTTGTAATTGATGTTTATGCAATTCGCTTTAAATTGAGTGATTAGGGATGTTTTGGGAGCAATAAGGATATCCTAGAGGAGTAACATTATAGGCTCGTTCTTTTGTACTCGAGTGGAGGTTAATTCGGCTCAACAACACGCAATTACAACAATGCGGTGACCTGAATTAACATGTAGAGCTCTACGGGTTAGCTCACCTGCACTGTATGGATATGACGAATAGATGTCGCTGGTATCGCTAAAAGGTGATTTTATTTTGGAAAATCAAAGTTTTCCGCAGTTTAATTTAATTGCTGGTATCAAGTTTTGTAAACATGTAGATATTTTCCGTAATGTGTTCTCTATCTTAAATCTCGTGAACCCTCGCGTATACCCTTCACCCGAATTAACCTCCACTCGAGTACAAAAGAACGCGCCTTATGCTTCCTGAATAAGGTTACCAGACGTCCTCTTTTGAAAGGACACGTCTTGTTTAGAGTAAATAAATGGTGGTAAATATTGTACATATAACGATTTGTCCTCTTTTATTATGATATTTCATAAATCTCTTACTATACCTATTACACTGGAATAGAGTGGAGTGGGTCATTACCAAACTAAGCCATGATAACTTAGCTCGGCTATCCACTGCCACCAAAAATTGTTAAGCATTGGCCCAATTCTACCACTGTCCTTTGGTTTCGTCCACCGACGGATTTTACTCATCTGGAGCTACCTTAATCCATTGGGGAGGTAGCTCAACCAGGTCAATGGGTGGTATTCATATTCCGACTTACATCGGAATACACCACTGAGTACCTACAATGACCACACTATACATACATACATATATAGTGCGCATTATACGACTCGGGTGCGAATTATATCCAATGAAAAATCCGACTTACATCGGAATACACCACTGAGTACCTACAATGACCACACTATACATACATACATATATAGTGCGCATTATACGACTCGGGTGCGAATTATATCCAATGAAAAATCGTTCTGTTTTATCACGCATATGCGTAACACTAACTTTTTTTAAGAATAGAGTAGAGTGGGGTCATTGCCAAATTAAACCATGATAACATAGCTCGGCTATCCACTGTCACCAAAAATTGTTCAACACAAGGCCAATTGTACCACTGTCCTCTGGCGTGGTCCACCAATACATTTTACTCATCTGGAGCTACCTTAATCCATCGAGGAGATAGCTCGGCCAGGTCGATTGGTGTTATTCCAACTTATATTGGAGTATGCCACTGAGTACAACGACCACACTGTATATAGTACGCATAATACGACACGGGTGTGAATCATATCCAGTAAAAAATCATCCTGTTTTATCACGCATATGCGCAACACTAACCTTTTTTTTTTAAGGAATAGACTCACTCCTCGTTCATTTCCAAACTAAGCCATGATAACTTAGCTCCGCTATCCACTGCCATCAAAAATTGTTCAACACTAGGCTAACTCTACCACTGTCTTCTGGTTTCATCCACCGATGGATTTTACTCATCAGGAGCTACCTTAATCCAGCGGGGAGGTAGCTCGACAAGGTACAATAAAAATAAAAGAGCTTTTGTAATTGCAAAAATTGTCGAGCTTTGTGTGAGCGGATTAATTTTCATCGTCCACATATTTACTTATTTACTTATTAGCCATGTCGTCCCCGTTGGGATCCGGCTTCCGAAAGTCGTTGCCTCCAATCGTCTCGGTCTTCACATCGCTGTTTCAAATCCCGCAAGACGAGCAACTTTCTACTGTCTTCTCGCACTGAGTCTTTCTTAGCGCTTCTTAAGTCTTCCACGCGCTCTCACAACTTTGTTACTTCCAGCAAATACCTTTTTGGGGATTCGGTGTTCATCCATTCTTTGCAGGTGACCTGCCCACTCCTGCCCTGCAGTTTTTGAATTTTCACAAATATGGAGGCCTCTGGTTCGTCAAATAGCTCGTGGTCTATGTGCGCATTGCTCTTCAAGCCAACCCATCTAACCTAACCTACCGGTCGCCCCAAGCAGTCTAGTGACAACTATGTTAGGTGCAAGAGAAAGGGACAAAGCAAACCTGCTCAAAAGTCTTTGTTCAGACGATGTTCGCAGACATTTCATCATTTTTATAAATCATTTTCTGATAATACCTCGAATTTTCCAAGACTGAGCTCTGTCCGCCACTGAGTAGAACTAGAGCTAGCCGAGCAAAAGACGGAAGTCGTTCTCATCGGTAATCGCAGCTAACAAGGAACACTCTGAGGATCAGAGTCGGAAACATCAGCATTATTTCTAAGCCAGCAATTTGATACCTGGGGGTAATGATTGACCCGATGCTGACATTTCGAGAGCACCTCAAGTATGTATGTGAGAAGGCGGCAGATGCTACTGTGGCTTTGGCAAGGATGAAGTCAAATGTGTGAGGACCACTACCGAGTAGGCGAGAAACCAGAGATTATATCAGGAATAAACCAGGACGTGGATCAAGAAGAAAGATAAGGAGAATGAAAAAATGTCTCCATGATTCATGAATACAAATCACAAGCGGTTCATAAAACCGATTCGCAGACGGCTTATAAATACGAATCACTTCCGAATCAATAAAACGAACCGTAATGGACTCATAAATTCGTTTTTGATTCGTTGAGTGGACTAAATGATCACGGCAAATAAATCATGTATTTCTGAACCGGCTATGAATCGTATTTCTGAACCGGCTACGGTTCACAGCCGGTTCAGAAATACATATGATTTATTTGCCGTGATCATTTAGTCCACTCAACGAATCAAAAACGAATCATTTCTGAATTCAGAAATGAAAGTTCATGAAAGATGATTCGATGACGAATCTTTTACGAATCATTTGGTTTGCTAGGTTAGCTGCAACAGTGATTTCGAAACGGTGCCTACGCTACTTTCGGCTATATTAGCCATCTCACGACCTCTTTTCTCAACAAAAGAAGGTGCCATGGGATAAATTGATCTTGAATCATTCTATAGAGTCTCGAAGCAAAAAAAAAAAAAAACATACACTACACAACAGTCAATATGTTGCAAATACAATACACTAAAGCTAAATCTTTCAAAGACTGCTTCAGGGGCTCGTTCCGCCATCCTCAGCAACCCCTCAGCTTTTAACCATCGTCTTCTTAATTCACTCCATATTCACTTTGCAGTGGCTCATTGCATTTACTGCACTTTTCTTAATTATTAGTTGCGATTCGCCTTGTACAATGTTCTGGATGAATTGTACGCGTTACACTAACAAGAAATGTTCTCGATTATGTTGGATGAACAGCTGATGTATGAAACTACATAAGTATTTCTGATGCCTAGTATTGTATTCGCCGCGGAAAGAAATGTCAAATCCCATACAAAATAAACCTTTATTTCGTCGATGAACATTTTCGTTTCCCTCTATGGTATTCATAAGCGGAATATTGTGACATTCCTAATATAAAATAAAATACAATAGATGGTACTCTTTTGCGGCGAATTCAATTTCACAACTTTATAGGCTGCAGTACACTTCGAACAAGAACCGAAAGTTTGACGTTCTGATATTTGGCAAGCTATGCGTCTGAAAAAATTCGATAGGTCCAAAGAGGCCACCATCTTGCTTCAGTCATGGTTTGGTGGGGCGTTGCGTACGACAGTGTCACCCTGCTACACTTTTGTGAACAAGGGTTGAAAACCAAAGCAGCGAATTATCAGAGCGATATTTTGATAAAGGTAGTGAAGTCATTGAACGACATTCTGTTTAATGGACAAAGCTGGTCGTTTCAGCAAGACTCAGCGCCACCGTACAAAGCTAACACGAACTATAGGTTATAGGTGGTGCGCCGACAATCTTCCCGACTTCATAGCCGATGTGGATTGGCCTTCTGGAAGCCCTGATAACAATCCGCGGGACTACCGTATGTCGAACTACTAAGAGTAGAGGGCCTGCAGCAAACCTCGTAAAATATCGAGTTGCTTAAGGCCGAAAGTTTGAGTGTTTACTAAATAAAGACACACCCCGAACCGACCGAGGAAATACTCCATTTCCCGTGAATTCCCCTTTTGCTACTCTGATGTGCTCTGTATCGTGTTTTTACCGTTCTAATATGTTCTGCTATGCTCTGGACCAAAGAAACAAGGCTATTACTTTTTTTGTATAGGAATTTATTATGCACTCAAAGATAGCTACTTGCTACTCGAATCTTTAGCCGCGTTCGATACAATCGAACAACGATCCAGAATGAATAGAAGGGCCTGGATTTATGACGAGCGAATTCTAGCCACCATACAGATAATTCGCCGCGTGGGTGGGGGCGGAATACGAACACGGTATAGAGACGAATTGCCAAGAAACAAGTTGACGTTCAATTAACTCACTTTCAACTGTGATCCATATGCTCTCGTATGAGAGTAGTTTTGTATCAAAATTGATCTTTGTTCGGGTGAATCGAATGGTGGGGTTTTTGTATCATTAGCCTCGTTCGATTCATTCAGATCAGATTAATTTTCTTACAAGACTACTGATCGGGTTTTGATCCGGGTCTCGTATGGGATCACATTTGGATCAGAGTTAAAAGTGAATTGGTTGAACATCAACTTTTTCTTGGCAATTCGCTCCTATACCTTTCTATACTGAACCCACGATTCGCTCCCATGCGGCGAATTATCTGTATGGTGGCTGTTTTAATTTGCTCATCACTGATCCAGGCCGTTCCATACATTTTTGATCAGTATCCGGTTGTCTCGAACACGGCTTTTATGTGTTCTTGAAAGTCGTCCTTAATTGCAGCGAAAAGATGCCCATTGAACGCTGTTTAACGACACCAAAGCTGTAGTTGCATCAGTTGCATTCGACTCAAACGATGGCTGTGTAATGTTCTTCTTGAGATTTCAACGATAGTAGCAGATACGTACTCGCATTCATACAGAAAAAGATACTTTCATTTATTGGACAAGACGAGATGATGACGGGCATTTAAACGGCTGGATAACAAATTTTGTTGGTTTATTGGCTAGTTCTGCCTTTTTTCGCTGCAAAGTATTAATGACCCTGCAGTCGTAGAGCAAACAACAAGTGGAATGTCGATGGAGTTAATAGCATTCTTTAGATAATGAGATATAATGGGACTAATTAAAAGAGATATTAAATTTATTGGCTCGGTAAGGTTAGACTTGGGTACGCATCGTTATACGAGTATCTGGAGGAATTAAAAGATCATTGGATAATCGTAATATCCCATTTTTCATTAAGGAATTTTAAGACTTTGTTGCATTTTATGAAGCCGGTTTAGTGAAGAATGGACTGATTAGACGAGGGTAGGGTGGAAAGTTCTCGGCCTGACACAGAAATACCGTTACAATCAGCAAAAATTGACGTTTCCTGCCTGGATGCACGTGTCATTAGTTCGTATGACAAGTTTCACCTTGTTCTCTCAAGTAGTTTCGTGTAAGCAAACTACTTGAGAGAATCTTTGCAGTAGACGTCTTACGTGTTTTTCGTTAAAATGGCGAAACTTGAATCTCGTGCAGTCATAAAATTCTTAAATTAACCCCTAAGGAAATTCATCCGAAGTTAACAAAAGTTTACGGGGACTCTGCTCCTTCGATGTCAACCGTTAAAAAATGGGCAGCAGAATTTAAACCTGGTCACACGTCCCTCGACGACAACCCACGAGAAGGACGGCCAAAAACCGCAACCACGCCGGAAATCATCGAAAAAGTGCATGATATCGCGTTGGACGAAAGGCGGATTGAAGTGAGTGATATTGCTGAAGCTGTGGGGATATCGGAAGAAACAGGTCGATCAAAAGCAAATGCGCAAACGATTTTCGCAGCAATCTTTGCACCGATTCAATCGGGATTCGACCGATTCTGTGCGGCGATTTGTCACCATGGATCAGACTTGGGTTCACTACTACACGCTAGAAACGAAACAGCAGTCGAAGCAGTGGGTGGAACCCGGTGGTTCAGCGCCATTGAAAGCGAAATCGAAGTCGCATCTGCCGAAAAGGTCATGGCCAGCGTGTTTTGGGATGCGAAAGGGATCCTGTTAATTGATAAACTTGTAAAGGGCAGAACAATAACAAGCGAATATTACTCCGAACGTCTTGACCAGCTGGATGCCAAATTCGCGAGAAGAAGCCTGTCTTGAAGAAGAAAAAAATCATATTTCACCAGGACAACGCACCTGTACACATATGTGCGTTGGCGATGGGAAAACTGTGGAATTTGGGGTACGATTTGCGCAACCATCCCCCCTATTCTCCTGATTTGGTACCCTCAGACTTCCACCTGTTCTCAAACTTGAAGAAATTTTTTTCTGGGAAGCCCTTCGCATCCAATGAAAAGTTGAGAGGGCCATAAATGAATATTTTCACAGCCTTCCAGACTCTCACTTCCGGGAATGAATACTGATGTTGCAGAAACGCTGGACCAAGTGTGTGAGAGTCAAGGGAGACTATGTATGTAGAAAAATAAAATCATTTTTTAACTGAAAATCGCAGTCTTTCATTTTAAGGCCGAGAACTTTTCACCTTGCCCTCGTAATACATGCGAGTAAATTGAATAGCAAATTAACTCGCCGTTTTAAAACATGAAAGTTTGATGAAATCGTATCTTTTTGAAATTGACATTCAGCGGCAACTTCAGCCATCAAAAAGCGGGTTGCGTGTCACCCGACAAAAAGACCGGCTGAGTTTGTGACGATTGATTTGCGGGAGAAATTGAGACGGCCACTCAAGGATGGCTGAAGAGGGGAATTCGCCGACCATCGATTTGTGGATTTGATTTGATTCGATTTGTTTTATCGCGACACGGAAACATTTGAAGATTGACTTGTCACCGTCAACGACGTTTTATTCTAAAGTTTTGGCTGGTAAAAACTGCGTGAGTCGTGTCCGCGACGCGTTTTTGACAAAGGCTGAAACTGCGCGGATAAGTGGAACATATTTCAGACATCTTGAGAAACTAAGCCGAGTAAGCCGGTCCCAACCACCCGGAGCGTGTAGCATGAGCCGGTCGACGGCCATTGCCTACTTTTCGTTGGATTAGTTTTCCTGGGTCGTTAGACCCAGTTTCAACCTTTGTTGTGATTATCTCATTCGTTCGTAGCGCCGCCGGACCTTCACGGTCATTTCTCCTTTCCCGAGAACACCATCTGGTGACAACCGTGCATCATTAAAAACGCGACCCAATATGCGGATAGCCTAAATCGACGATCTATAAATAATTGTCTTAATTTAATTAATTGAATTCCATAAAATTCATAATAAATAATATATCCAGCTTCAAATATATTTATGGTCCTCTTAAAAATCTTCTCAACTTTCCGAACTTTCCCAACTACCACGCTCTTTCAATCCTTTTCCGTTCTGCATCACGCTTTTCGACTCCTTGCAACAAAACTTCATGTGAATTTGTCTATCTCTAGCCAAATCCGTTTGTTGCTCGACATTTCTCCTCTTTATTTTCGCATGAAATAACATAACGAATTAAGCAACGAGTAAATGTTGTACAGCATAATTTAGTTTTGTTTACTCGTAAATCGGCATACGGTCTGCATGCAAGAGTACACGATCAAACCGCATAGAGAGCTGGAGCATCTTCTTCTTCGGTCCTTCACCGTAACCGTCGTCGTAGCGTATCTTGTTTTTTCCGCTAAGACAAATATTTAGTTTTCAGTTGAATCCTCTCGCGTCTGTCAACCTCCGTATCTTATCTTCCTGTCCAAGTTGGTAAGACCTGACGACGGGTGCGAAACAACGAAATAAGGAATTCGAATGGAACGAAACGGAATAGAGCGGATGCTGATGGAATTTGCTGAATCCAATTCTGACGATACCACCATGGGCAGAGGCCATGATGGCATTCTCGTTTGCTCCCGGTGATGGCACGAACTCCAGCACACAAAAGAATAGTCAGCCAAATATCTTTTGTTGTCTTCTTCGTTATGGTGTCGCTCCTGTGACTTAGATCCAAGTTTTGCGTAACGAAGTCTACACATTGTTCGCATACTTATAGTTGTACAGTTCTGCAGGATATGAGCATGGAAAGAGGTTCCTCCAATTCCATGCTGAACAGCAACTATTCGACGTAATGTCGTCGGTTTGTTCAGCTCGGGGAAAACTTTTCACGACACAACACAAAACTTTTGCTCTTTATTTTCAATTCCATTTTTTTCTTTCCTTTTTTGACTTTCTGTGATGGGTGTTGTTCGGAGGAAGTGTACCAACAAACTCGACGGGGGCAACAACAATAAAAATGCTACTAAGTAGTTCCCACCAACAACAGGCACCGAAAGTAGTCGCAGTCAGTAGTCGCAAGGACTCCATAACTTGTAATCTTTGCAGAAAAAATTCTTGAGGATTCAGTCGATGACTCCGTGACTGCTTAACATACACGACACCTAGGACTCATCCTCCATCTGCGTCCTATTCCGGGCATCGTACAGGACGATAATGGCCTTTCCTCATTAAGAATAAGTTTTCTTCCGTTGAATGTTGTAAATGCAAATGGGGATGATTGTCGTTGTTTTGGGTGCGGCATTAGCTCGCCGAATGCCCCTTTTGTTTTAAGAAAGACTAAACGATAGAAGGGTTGTCCTTTTGTTTTCCTTTCAATCGGAATGAATTGGTCTCAGTTTTAGGTGAAGAGAATGCATTCTGTGGGTGTTTATCCTGAAGTGGGTGCTTGATTTGATTTGCTTGAATTGTGAAACGCTGGTGCAAGTGATGCTAGTAAAAGAAAATGTAGACTTCGATAGGATGTTAGTACTCTGTGTGTCTGTCGGATGTTACATCCATGCCTGTATTGGTATATTCACGGACAGAGAGGCTTCCAACAAAGCTCTACTAAAAAGGACGACATCATCTAAGATCGTACGTACTAGCCAAAAGGCACTGCGTAAAGTGGGCTCTCTTAACAGAGTAACACTACTCTGCGTCCCTGGTCATGCTGGCATCAATCGCAACGAACAGGCAAACGAACTGGCCAGAACAGCTTCAGCTACCCTCTTTTGCGGACTAGAGCCCTTGAAATTCCACAATTCAACCTGCATAATAAGGAAATTCATCAAAGACTGGGAACGTAGCGAAGCTTCAGCCAGCCCATTGTGACAACCAGCCAGGGCTGAGGCAAGCTAAGCTTTTCATTTCAGGCTATCCACATAGCAGATCGACAGAAATGCTTAAGTTAAACCGGCAGTCAAGCAAATGCTTCAAGTCACCCCACGCCAAGTAGCCAAAGCTATTAAGGGCGCAAACAACACCCAGGCATATCAATGACCATGCTGAAACACTTGGATACGCCAAGCATTGAGTACCTAACGACGACACTGAACCTATCACTATCGTCGTTAGTGATACCGGAAGTATGGAAGACTGGGAAAATAATTCCCATATTAAAACCCGGTAAGAAGGCCGACTTGGGAGAACCTTACCATCCCAGATCTATGTTCTCCCCAGCCGCGAAAACCCTCGAGGCTATACTCAAATCGATAGTAGAGACCCACATTCGACTTGCCGACCATCAACACGGCTTCTGAAAGATGCATAGCACGACTAGAGCCCTAAATTCCATCACGACTCACATCCACAATGGGCTAAATCAATCACGCCCATGTTCTAGAACAATTGTTGTGGCCCTTGACCTAAAGAAGGCGTTCGATACGGTCAGGCACACTACACTTCTGTCGGACATCCTATCATCATCTCTCCCAGCTCAAGTCAAGAAGTGGATTTCTAACTATCTTGCTGGCAGGCAATCATTCACAGAGTTAGAGGCAAAAAGTCCAAACTCAGGAGAGTAAAGCAAGGAGTCCCACAGGGTGGAGTCTTGTCCCCCACCCTATTCAACTTCTACATGACCGGTATGCCATCTCCGCCTGATGATCTGCTTATCATCTCTTACGCGGATGACTGCTCCATTGTACTCGTAGCTACGGACAATAGTATTCCGGTTATGAATGGAAAGATTAACGGATATCTGGCGGAACTCAACACCTTCTTCGCCAATCGTTACCTACAGCAACCCTATTCACATCTTGGACCAAGGAGGTCAACACACAGTTGAATGTTAGCATAGGTAACGTACCCATCCCCACAGTCAACCATCCGAAGATTCTAGGGGTAACCCTCGATAGCATGCTCACATCATTGGCCCACGCCTCTTCGGTATGCAATGGAATGGGAGCCCGTAGTAGGGTCTTAAAAGTTCTCGCCGGTAGCTCCTGGGCAATGGACAAAGATACCATGCTTACTACATACGAAGTCATAGGACGATCTGTGGCAAATTATGCTCCACCTGTGTGGACGGAGAACCTCAAGGACACTAATTGAAGGAAGATACAGATCTGTCAAAATGCTGCTCTTCGCACTGTGGCGGGCTGTCATCTGATGTCCTCCCAGGATCATCTTCACCAGGAAACCAACATGCTCCCAGCCAAACAACACAACCTCCTACTGTCCAAGCAATATCTTGTCGACGATCGATCCAAGACCTTCGCTCTAACCCGGTACTCTACTCCCGTCCACCAAACATGTCTTCCATCGAAGTTATTTTACGTTGCCAAGGCGTACTAGGAACACCCTAGTGCAGCTCCGATCTAGCTGGTGTTCGAGACTAAACTCATACCTGTCTCGAATCGATCGTAACATCAACAACACGTGCCCCGCTTGCAATGGCACTTTACATGACGTCAGACATCTGTTTGAATGACCAGATGCCCCGGCCCCCACAAATTTAACACCAATATCTTTGTGGGAAAACCCCATTGAGGTCGCATTCTTCCTTGGCCTCGACGAAGATAAGATAAAATAGTCGACCTACTATCCCAGCAGGAAGGCACTGCGACCATAAAAGATATATTGTGCCGTAGCCCATTAATCCAAAAGATCGTCCACCTTTCTAATAAAGGCCAGTAAGTCTTTAGCCGGTATCAACCTGAAGTCTGCAGTGCTGCTGCCCGAGGAGTGACATCCTAAAATGCGCGATGGTGTGACATTCGCACAAGATGTGTTTGGTCGTTTCCACGTCCTCCAGACAGACGCGGCATTCAGTCTCGCTGGACAGACCCATCTTGTTTAGGCAATATCTGACCAGGTGATGGCCAGATAAGTACCCCACTAGGAGTCTGAGTAGTGAGTAGCTTGGCCGATCAGGCAAGTTCATCCGCAGCCTCGTTCCCCTCAATGCCCTGGTGGCCTGGCACGCAACACAAGAAGAAGACGAGGAGGCGTTTTTAAGTGGCGCCCTATGATGAACCTCATGTCGCTACAACAACAACAACAACAGAACCAAGGAAAACCGCTCGGACAAAAACACATTCTCACAACAGCCTTTCTCCAAGCGGCGTCGAGTATGAAGCGAAACCGCTTGAACAAAAGTGGCTCTCCCATTCGTCCTTGTTCAAGTGGGTACTATTTTGGGAAAATATCGGGGGGAGGGGGGTCGCCAAGATTTCCTTGCCTGTGCTTTTAGCTTGATTTTGACCGGCCCTAGCGGCGAGATTGCATTTGAATTCAGTGTAAATATGTAAGGCGCTCTATGTCTTTACACACAGCCCTCTAATCGCGGCCTAAGTCATTTTAAATTCAGGCACATACGTTTTAAAAAATCACTAAATTCTCCATTCATTCTACTAATGTCATGCTGAAAACATAAAAATATTCTCGGGGGTAGCACCTATGACCCCCGGCTGGTGTCTCCAACTAATTTACACTCCATCAATGTGACAAAAGGTGCTACCATAATTCCCAATCAGCATGTCCTCCCTCCATCTAACCGTCGTCCCGGTGATTTATTATGCCTTATTTGGTTCTTCTTTCGTTTCACTTGAATAGGCAAATGCTTTATGTCTTATCGGGTTCCTTACCACCTGCATTGCCCCCGTTCCTTGTGCCTGACTCCTTGACACTCTTTTCCTGCCACCCTGCTTTCAGGACAGTTCCGTGGCTCTACATTTTACCGCGGATAAGGTCGATGGCATTCCTGATTTTCATCCAATGCACAACAGCGCACGATGAACACAACACAATACCAAGACGGCCAGGGGCTGATCTGATGTTGGCATAGTACAAGTACGAGTATTTATGGAGTTGTCGACAAAACGAGCAACAATCCCGACAACATAGCAACATCAGAAACAATGCACATGGGAAACATATCCCAGGCTCCAACGGACGACGGATGGGACGACCGTACGTACGTGCAAGAAGCGCAAGCAAGCAAGCAGTTTCTGCATGCATATACGAGTACATAGTCCTATGCAACAACCAAGTCATATAGTCTTATTTCGTATCAAACTTCTTGGCATTCCTAATGGACGGGAAGACTATAAACATGTCGGCATAAGAAAGCCAACACCGACTTTAAGCTTTGATTAATTTTGTTTTTATGGATTAAGAAATTCATTGAATGCGACGATGACTGCGAAGGAAGAAGAAGAAGAAGAACAGCTCAGCAGCTTCGGTCGATGTTGAACGGATCCGAGAAATCAGAGAAGGAGATTGTTGTGCTCGGAAGCAACCTGACCCTCGACACCAGATGTCTGCACGGCGGCATTTCCTTCCTTCTATCTGAATCTGACAACTATCTACAGATCTCGAATTACGACGTATCGTATGCAAATATGTATCTTGAAGGGTGCACGAACATGTACACGTATAGGCTCGAATCTGCATCTTATGTACGAGTATGTTAGTACTCGTACGTACTGATATGAGAACAAAGTGTGAGCATTGCACTACTTAGTGTACATTTCCCCAGTGTCTACTATTTGAAAATGTTTACACTATCATCCATCAGCACAGGCTAGGCCGTTCGATGCATTAACAGGTACGATACGTGGGTGGGTCGCCCGACCGAATAGGCTCAGGAGTGGGTTTAATGGTGATAAAAGACGAAGATGCTGCGCCAACACATTTTGTGTCTACTGATGCAATGAGCGTCATCTCATGTTTAATCAGTTGATAGGCGAGTATCGAGTTAATGAGCAAAGTTAATTAGGCAAATGGGGACAATAATGAGTTGGAGCAAGGGTTTTATTGCGGAAATTCCATTAGAAGATTTTAACAGCTACCATTAAGGATGAATAAATCGATTCGAAGAAGCTAAAATCATAAGATGTGCTCAGTCGGTCATCGTCAGTTATCGACTTCACTATCACAAAAGGTATCTCATCATTCATCAAAGTACATATTGACTGTCCCCGCTCCAAGCTGCGAGTTATAGTCTTCCTGGTCAGAGGTGTAGCTAGAGTGAAGCGAAGGGGACCGTTGCTCGGGCGGAACCTGAGAAGAGAGAGAAAGAAGGAAGGATAATCCCAATCTATGTACACTAAATTCGATGAAGCAATTCCACCTCATTCCATCCCGTGGAAATTAAACAGAGAGGCACACGCCCTCTACCCTGGAACACCCGCCCGGTCCACATATTCCAATCACTTCCAATATCACTTGGGCCAACGTGTCAAACTCACAATGGCCTTGAACATATGGTCGCCGCGCGAAACGAACGATTGTGTATAAAAATCATTTTAAAGTGAATAAAAACAATAGTTGTGAATGATAGTGATAATAAAACAATCGATAAGAACTAGTTTCACTCATCACATAAGACAGTGAAGTGTCTTTAACAATTTAAATGAAGAGCTTTGTGAGTGATTGGAAAAGCGTGTAGACGCGAAAATTTAAAGGAATTTCGTTTTTCAGGTAAGAAAATAAGGTTGCGTATGCGCATTAGGATGCAGTGTATATGGCCCGCTATCAGTTTCATTCAGAATTTGAATAAAACCAGCGAAATTCTGAATATGTAAACATTGTGGGCCAACCTGTCAAATGAATATCGAAAACCGGTTTGGCCGTCCATAGGCGTAGGAACACGGGGAGACAATTTTTTTGTTTTTTTTTTTTAAGTTTCCGAAAAATTGAATTTTGAATGCGCAATGGCTAAAGATGGCGACACATAAACGAGCACAACCACGACCGAACTTACATCGAACCATCAATTTCATAGAACGTGCTGAAAAAAAATCCTTCTTTTTCCATACCGTTCTATGAGATTGATGGTTCGGTGGAAGTTGGGTCGTGGTTGTGTGTGTTCATGTGTGGCGACCTTAAGAAAGGAAGAATTTTACATACGGCAGAGATTCCATTAAGGTTGAGCGCATGTTGTTCGCGCTCGCGTGCCGCGTTCGCGTATTTTATGTCAAACGGATTGAATCTTTGCTAAAATGATGCTGTGTACGTACACCATAAAAGGCGCTGCAAACTTCACCATGAACGTGAAAATGAAGAAATATTTTCTTGGAAAATATCCATGAAAATTATGGGGGATTCACGTTCGCTGTTTCAAATCGTGAAAGCGTCGTAAATCGTAGACTAGTTCACAATTTCACTTATTTTGCGAACCTACTGTAAGCTCCCCGATGATTCATCGGTTGGTATTTTTTATAAGACGATGTGAAACAAGAGTTCAGTTATTCACTTTAATATTAACGGGTGGTAAAAACATGTGGAAAACGGTAAATAATTAAGTGCATGCCCAACATACTTATCGTCAGCTCTAAATTTAAGTATTGAACGCATTTGGTATTTGTTGTTTATAAATTTTCTAAATCAATTTTATATGCTGCCCCCAATATAATTTTTCAACATTTCAACGACGCCAATTGCAGAAAGCAATCCGTTCCCTTTATACTTCCCCCTATAAATACTAATGGGTCACTTGAGTAAAATTGCTTCAACTCTCTCTTCCTTATTTTCTATCTTCTCAGTGTATTACATGCATATTTTCTGCTTGTCGTTGTTATTAAATTGGATTGATAAACACATTACACAATTTTTTCATATCAATAATCACAATTAATGTGTTTGCAAAACTACAATTTCAAATTTCCCGCCAAGCCCCCAATAAAATTGTACATAAGTTCACCGACGTCAATGGTACATTCCAGGCCATTCCCTTCGCACTTCGCCTTATTCCAAAATTACTTCAATTCTCTCGGCAAATTTCCCTTCCTTCTTTCTCTCTCTTCTCAGGGCGGAACGGTTAGGGGCACAGTTAGCACACACTATCCTCAGACTAGGTCTGTTCATCCCTGTGCTTGAATATTATAAAGATTTTTTGTGTATATCATCATCGTGGCGCGACGGTTCGACGTTGAACCTCGACGTCGAACGTCTGGATAGATCTCCTCCAATTGTCTCCGTCAAGTGACCGCGTCTTCCAGTTTCGAAAGCCCAGAAGTTGTTGTGCGTCAGCTTCTACTGAGCCTTCTCATCGAGCTCTCGGTCTTTCCGGCAGCCATGTGTAATGAGAGACTGAGACTGGGTCAGTAATTCTGAAATAAGGGAAATGAAGACTTTAACCGTAGAGGTGTAGATGGCGTGAACACCGAAGATGTCTCCATCAGCAGACGGGCGTTGGCATGTGCTAGATATAGCTTCGGGAGATGCGGGATGGAGTTCTTGTCCACCTGTTGCCCTCTTTAGTCTCATTACACCAAAAAAAGAAACTCACATGCCTTCAGAGCCACCGAGTGATATAAAAGGAATGGGGATCAGAGGATAAAAAATGGTGGAAGAAAAACATTAAATTGAAAGGACGAAATATCGACATTTCAGATCGACCCGTGCACTTTAATGATGAGACCCGAGATAAAAAGGGTCTCCGTCTCCGGCCTCTACACCCTCCTACGACCAAATTTGGTCCCATCACCGGATGATTTCTGGGACCACCCAACGATAAGTCAAAGCGAACTAGAACTGGTCAAACCATTAAGCTGTAACAGGAGGGACCTCGGATGGAAAAGATGGTTGTGCAAATTACTCCCATCATTTTATTCACAATTTTCCTTTTATACAAATAAATGTTCATGATTTAACTAAACTAATATGTTAACAATTAATTGAATGTTGAAGTAAATCGCCAAAAGAATGAATTTATGTATTGGGGCAATTAAGTAGACAATACTACTCCAACAATATCATGCGTGACTTACCCAAAGACTGCAACGGCCGTTGTGTCGTTGAATATCACTTCATCTTTAAGTTTTGCGTTATTGTTATTATTATATATCTATTCTTTTCTCTATTTACCACAAAAGTGCCACCAATTGACAAATAAATAAAAACAAAGAAAACAACGCAAAAAAATGAAATGTTCGAATGACAAACAAAGGAAATTAATGGGGAATGTAATATAAATTATTTTAATTATGACGCAAGAAAAACCGAAAGAAAAGGACTCATAGAGTTCACTCTATGCCATCTCAATAGACAGGCCTCCGCTCAGCTTTTGGTGTACGTCATTAATTCCTTGCCAAGGTAGTGACTGCACACGCCGATATCCCCGGCACGACATATGTTTACAATTGGAATTGCGCCAGATGGCATTTTAGTCCTCCAAAAACACTTTATACTGACAAGCTCGGAGCACTGTGAGAGTTATATTAGTACTCACAGGCAGTTTTTGATCGCGCTGAGATTTGATCTCCGAGCTCTAGAGTACTATCGTAGAGCGGTGACCGAACGATCACGGCCACCGAGCGCGACAATTCCAATTAGATTGGATGAAACATCATTGACACCTGGATCAAGTGCAAAGAACACTGGCGTGCCGTGTGTTCTCGGTCGTGATCTCCAACGGACTCCCCGAAAAATTGCGGAGTCTCTCCTTCCAACCCAATTTGACCTCCCTTGAACCCCGAATTCTTCCGCCAAAATCAGCCGGTTGGCCTCCTATCATCTACCCCCCATATCCCTCTATCGGGAGATCGTAAAAGTTGCTTCCCTCAGTAGCCAATAAATAAAATATAATACCAAGGCATATTCCCACACAGAGATTTTGTTCCGCTATGCCACACTCAAATCCAAGCGGAGTCATCCGCCGTCGTAAAATGTACTCCCACCCGTACAATATGAGATGATTGTCACCTGTCCAGCAAAGTTTTATATTTACATAGGCATACGTTACAGCAAAAATACGTGCACTAGAGAAAGCACTATCAGAACACGCCTAAAGATGCATACTGCATTGCCTTGAGATGCTGATGACGTACACTCTCCGCACTATTTCCATCTACTACTAGGGAAAATTGCATAAGCATAGGCGAATACACTATCCTATCAAGCAATTCCACACAACAGGTGAACATTTGAGTTTATAATTGCTTCCACAAACTGTCAGAGGTTGAGAATACGGAAATTCTGAATCTTTGACAATTTGAAGAAACGTCAAACAAACCAAATATTACACTTCCTCCGCTGATGCTACCTTCGAGAGCTTTCTTGGGTATTCGACTTTCGTCCATGCTATGTACTCGTACGCGTTCCGCCCATTATAATCGTTCCAGTTTGATGATCTTCGAAACCTCCAGCTCATCGTAAAGACTGTACAACTCATGTTTTTGTACTGCTCCGAATATTCGTCGAAAAATCCTCCGTTCGAAAATGTTGAATAGGTTTTCGGAGGCTCAAGGTCCATATTTTGCAACTATAACATAGCACAGGTCGGATGATCGTTTTGTAGATGCGAAGATTCGTTTTCCTGCGCACATCCTTCGATTTTATTATTGGGAGAACCGAGAAATATGCCTTATTCGCTAGTTGTATCCGTCGTTTGATTTCGTCCGTTTCACTGGCGTCGTGTGATAGCTTGCTACCCAGGTAGTCAAAGTGTTCTATGTAATCATAGTCAGATCCCCGATGGTAATGCTCGGTGGCGTCCTCTTTCCTGATTGGAGCATTATTTTATTGTAGTGTTGCCTTCGTTGATTCGTAGTCCGACTTCGCTTGCAGCCGTATCACGATTTTGCAGATGTTTTTTTGGCGTAGGCCAACCTGCGAGACATGATGTTAATATCGTCTGCATACACTGTGATTTGCGTACACTTCGTTACTAGAGTATTCCAGGTTGAAGAGCGTCGGAGCCAGTCCGTCGCCCTGCTTTAATCCCGTCGCGTCCGTTAGGGATGTTAAATATACATCATCTACCTATCTACACAAGAAGGAAATATGCTTCTTGGATAGTGAGGAGGACAACACTTGTGCCTCGAAATTATTCATAAAAATTTCAGTTAAGAGTGGATTTAGCGGAGAACCCATGGGTAATAAAATGCGCTGTAGGAATGTTTTGCCTTTGAATTCAAAGAAATTTTGCTGGAGGCAAGTCTTCAGTAGGTTCTCCAAATTTCATTTCTCGCGTCGACAAACGCCTCTATCGGTCAACAACGCTTCCCCTAATGCCGAACATTCGTTAGAGGGAATATTGGAGAACATATTCGAAACGTCAAAGGATACCAGCCTGAAGTTGTCCACGGTGCGAGGTAGAGCTCGTAACTGCACCACAAATTCTTGGGGGCCTCTGCATTCATAGGTATTACTTTCCTCTTCTCGTATTCGTTACTGAAAAAGGTGAATGTCTTTGAGACCCATTGTTTTAAATCCTTCAAGAATTGCTGTGTCGAGTCTTTGGGAAGTTGGTCAACATTTTGTTTGGATATGGCCGATTGCATTTTGGAAATATAATCTGTTTTATACAATGCGACCATTGAGTTATCTTTATCCACTTTGGTTATTGTGAGTCCGTTTTCTTCGATTTTGTTACGTAGACGTTTTATAGTTGATGCGGACTGTCCTTTCCGAGAGGTATCCTTGAAATTAGAGATGATTTTCGCGAGCTGTTCGCGAAGGAGATTAGGGTTGGGGATATCCTTGCCGTTTCGTAATATACCTAACTCCGAATGAACGGCAAGAATGTTTCTAATTTTCTCGTGGGTATCTGCTATTGTAGGTAAATGTAACAAAAAAATAAAAAACCCGGAAGCAAATATCTAACCTAACTTGGCTTTTTTTTTTGTGCGGAGATTTGGAATTTTTGTCGACTACTTATTTCATATTTTTGCAAATGAGGTTCCGTATGAAGGCAATCGCACTCATCCATTCTGTCTGTGCGCAGTTTTGAGGGGTTTACGGTCAAACAAATTTCCAAACCACTGGCAAAGCTCTAAACCACAGGGATTGCACAAATTTTTGTATTGCGCAAATTTTGCTAGTCTGAGGGACCTATAAGTGCATGGGCTATGACATTAGCATCAGTTTTTCCTTTAGGAATAACTTAACTTATGATAAACTGATAGTGAATGGGTTCCTTAAGAAAGAAGGGAAGCTATGACACAGAATCAAATATTCAGCGTCTATAGTTTTCTTCAAAAACCTCTGCTGCATACTCAATGTAAAGTAATCATAATCGACCCATCTCCTAAAAAACAACCTTCCACACAATCAACAATTTGTTCGCAAAACGACATGAGATTTCAATTAGTACTTATCCGAATAAATGTTCCTACCGTATCTACACGCAACATCTGAATCCTAAAGTGATTATTATCGAGATGTCATTAAGATCCCATGTTTATGTTCTTTCTTTATTCGAGCCGTATCTCTGGTTTGCTGAGACCTGTTTGGTCTCTAAAAGAAAAATGCAACTTTTCTGCTTTTTTATTATTTTCCGTGTAAGAAAGGAAGAACCTGCAATCCATTGGAGTCAGTTTCTGGATGAAGTGAAGTGCAATCCATTGGATTCAGTTTCTTGATGAAGTAAAATATTCGCTGAATGCTTTAAGAAACATTTAAAAAAAGAAGCAGACGCGATCTTACCAAAGATTAGGCATTACGAAGATACTGCACTTCATACAAATTAGCCTAGTATGATAGTTGCATATGAGTTGGTTTCCATATGCGTTCACAAAGGGGTAAAGCCAACTAACAAAGCCTGATACTCAAACAATGGCTACGTTCCTGCGAGCGGATCAGGGTTTGACATTTCTCAAATTCTCCTCCATATGTTTTCCCCTCCGGTAAATTTAGTACAGACAACTGTCACTTTTTGGATTTGACAATTTCCCCTCTGGATCTGAATAGAATACAATAGAATCAGCAATTTTGACATTTCTCAGATGTCACCGGCGCCCCTGTCACCAAAGCAACATAGCCAGTCATCCGTTAGCCAGCGTCCAGGACATGTTGCGAAGTGTTTTATTATTAATTTGCTGCGCCTATAGCCTACAAACCTATTTGAGCAAACTAGTTAACAATTCCCTGAGAAATTTGTTAGTGAATTGCCTTATAGTGGAGTGATCGTGCTGCGAATTAGTGCACGTTAACAACGCGTTTATAACTGGATTTTGGTAGATGGCTCACGTGGTTCAGAATCGTCTAGAATGGCAGGAGTAGGCGATCAAAAACATTTCAAAACCGATTTTCAAACCCTGGCAGTACAATCCCTTTTGTGGATTAGCCAACCGACTGTGTTTGGAGCCTCATTCGTGAACTTCTGATTTTATTAGCGGTGACATCGAGAACAAAGCTCGCATAGTCACAGGAGAAGATAAAAAAAGCAACATAGCGGTATACTCAAATTCGGAGCGTGCAGTGTGGATTCAGTGTAAAGTGAATTTTACGTGTACTTTGTGGAACAACAATTTGACAGATTTTTTTTGACAAGACGGCGGGGTATGCCGTCTGTGGGAATATTTCTCAGATCCGAAAATTGACAGTTATCTGTACTAAATTTACCGGAGGGGAAAGCATAAAGAGGAGAAAACAGAAAAGTCAGATCCATATCAGAAGGCTTCCAGGACCGCGGCCAATGAAACGTTATAGGCAGTTGTCATTACTGAAGTGTTGCCGTCTCTATCTCTCTCAAGGCGATTCACCTTTGAATTATTGGCACCGCGAGGTTTATTCGAGTGCGTTAGTTTGTATGAAGTGCAGTATCTTTGTAATGTCTAATCTTACCATTCATGGATCCACAAAGACCTCCATGATTGAATTTACCAATCGATTGGTGGTGGCTTTTGTCATCAACTTGTCGAGTTGTTGTTCTTGCATCGCTCATCTTTAGATTATTTTTCGATGTCGCTTTTAATAATGATGATGACTATTATCGTTTCAGATATGGAAGAAATATTTTTTTTTGTAATTCTTCTGGCCTTCAAATTCACTGATGATGCAATGGAAAATCGACTCCACTGGCATGCAAGTCTCTGCACCTTGCCTAAGGTGATCTTACCAGCAACAGTGAATGCTCTTTTCCACCAGACTACTGCACCATATTCTAATATAGGGCTAACGATAGCCTTGTAAATCTAGAGGGCTATTGAGGGTTTTATTCCCCACATCTTACCTACATATTGCCTACATATCCACAAAGCCTTAGTGGTCTTATCCGCCACTACCCTGAGGTGTTCTTGCCAGAGTAGTTTGCTATCGAGGATGATACCTAGGTATTTGGCATGATTTTCCATGGGAAGTGATGAGTCGTGCATTAAAGGGCGTCTGATGCGGCTGAGGTTTCTTTTTCTAGAGAATGGAATGACAATTACCTTGAATTGGTTCACTCGAAGTACGTTGTCGTTGCACCATTCTTGTACAATGGCCAGAGCTGCTTCAAGGATGCCGGGTAGACCCCCTGGAACTTTCCTTTAATCCAAATAACTAAGTCATCGGCGTAGCCCTGTGCTTAGTAGCCCATCGTCGAGAGTTTCCACAGCAGGCTATCAAGGCTATCACTATGCACCACAGTAAAGGAGACAGAACTCCTCCCTGTGGGCAGCAACGGGTTACATTAGCAAGGAAGGTAACGCCTTCAATGCTGGTGGTGACACTTCTTGGAGAAAGCTTATGCCCTATCCAATCTATTGTTGTTGTGTCCGCATTGTTCTCCTTAAGTGCCTTGTCAATGGCAGTAAATGTTGTGTTGTCGAAAGCCCCCGTCTATATCAAGGAAAGCTGAAAGAGCCGTTTCTTTAACCTCCATTGTCGCCTCAATCTCCCTGACCAGGCAGTGAAGAGCGGACTCTGTAAATTTACCTATTTGGTAGGCGAACTGTCTAACATGAAGAGGATTTCTCTTCAGGAGAGTTTGACGAATATGTTCATCCAGGATTTTCTCCATCGATTTCAGCATAAACGAGGTAAGACTGATGGGTCGGTCTGTACGATTTAGGGTCATCTTTAGGGCGATTGCCCATTTTCGGAATGAACACAACCTTCCGAGATCTAGATAAATGAGTAATAAATCCCTGTGCGAAGCTGTCTCTAAATGTTCTCAAGATATGGGGAGTCAGTGCCTCTAGCCGTTTCTGAAGAAGGCCAGGAAAAATTCCATCAATACTTGTAATGGCCCACTTGTCATCCGAGAAGATTGCTCTCGTCGTTTTCCAGTCAGATAACGTAGCTCCATAGACTCCTCCGATAGCTGGTGGCACAGGACCATCTCCACCTAGGATTTCGCAGCCAGGAAAGTGGGTGCTTAGGACAATTTTTCCGGTTTCTTCGGCATCTGTGGAAGTGTTACCATCCGCTTTCTTAAGTGTGCTTATCTGGTCAGTGCCCTTTCTAGCCCGAACACGATGCTGTCTGGCAGCTTTGTTTGTGCTGTCAACACTTCCTCAGAACCTGCTCCACGTACTTTTCTTGGCAGGCCTGATCTTCTTGTTTTATTCGGAGAGCAAATTACGGTAGTCTTCCCATCTGTCAGTTTTTATGACTTTATTGAAGAGTTTCCTGATAGTTTTAGAGTTCAGGATTCCACCACGTCACTCCCCTGCTGTCTGTGGTTACTTTCAGAGAAGAGTTCTCTACGTAGGGGGCTGTGATGGCGTTGGTAACATTAGTAGTAAGGCTATCCAAGCTTTGCCAGTTCGTTACCGTCCTATCGATTACGGCTAGCCTCTCATGAAGCTATGTCGCGTAGTTTGTCCAGTCCGTCCGTGCGGGATACGTCTTGTCCTTGCTACTGATAAAGAAACGTTCAGGTCAAATCTAATGTGCAATTGGTTGGATATCGGTGGTTCGTCCAAGACATGCCAGTTCTGCATAGTTTTCGAGTTATGTTGAAAATCTAAAAAAGTTCAATTTTTTTTTTCAAAAAAAAAAAAAAAAACATTTCCCGCGAAAATGTTTGTTGGAAAACCTCAAATTCGTGTTCAGCAACCCACAGCTTTCCTTTATTTTCAATCTAGTTCTTAGATTAAACCTTCAATCACCCAACAGTACGATTACAAAACTAATTGCCAATTGCTTGAAGCTCCAAACTTATTCTACAGTCTACAATGTCGAAAAGAGCTATTTCATCTAGGAGCTCAAACAAAAGTTGCCCTTCCACTAATTCCTATTCAGCGAAGGAAATAGTATAACGAGAAATCTACAGAGCTTCTATACGACTCGGATACCAAAGACAGGATTTCTTTGGTTTTAAGTACTCGCAGTGGAACTGCTACGAACTATGATAACATCATCAACCTTGCACTACCTGACGTTAAATATTTCTGAATGGAACAACTTCAGAGCATGAAATACGAGTACCTAACCAAATTATATCGAGATTACACCACAGAAGATTGCTTGAATGATGAGAATTCAACACAAAATCCACTCAACAAACTACTTCACAGGATTCTAGAGACTATTCATCCATTCCGGTAAAGTTACAAACTATCTAACTCGAAAGGAAAACCAATCATAATTACGAACCAACAGAAGAGTCTTAGAATACTTTAGCGTACTATGTATTCAAAAATTTCGGTTTTCATTTAATTTGAAATGATCTTTGGGGTAACCGGTAGCTCAGTGCTTAGAGGAATCTGTCTCATGTCTGACTACCGGCGTTTCGGGTTCGAATCCCGTTCACGACGACGTTCGTGGCCATGGTTGTTTGTGTTGTTTTGCCCCCGTGGTGCGTCGAGCCACAGCATCTCCCGACTTGTCGCATTTGGGCGGCTAAATGGGGGAGTAGGAGGTGCATGCTGCATTCTCGGAGACTAGCTTATGTCATTCAAACGTCAACTGGCGACATGGAACAGTTGACGCGCTATGCCCCACATGGGGTTAGGATAGTTGAGTAATTCATCCTGAAACTACGTATATACCATTCATCCAATTCAATACACTCGTCCTTCCGAAATCTGCAAACATCCGGAAAGGCCTTACGATAGCCTTTCAAAAAACCTAAAATTAGCATCCGGGCATCAATACAAATCGTCACATCAGACAAGGATTTTTGGGCTTTGGATTCAGCCAGCCAAGTCAGCAGGTAAATAACACTAATTGGGCATGCATGAATCTATTCGGGTGTCCATCACAAAGACGAGACCACTCACTGCACAGATTGCAACAATATCAACAAGCTCAAATTGACCGGATTTGTGAATGTTCACGGTATTTCCATGATACAAGGATACTGACAATTGAGCGAGTAGTGTACATTTATATTCATGTGTCCACGAACAAAGAGCCGAGACCTATGCACGCTCATTCAGTTCACTTGAACACAATTCATCGTACACTCTTGTCTCAGTTAAAGAAGTCATTCATCATGCATTGCAATTCAGTTCGAAATACAAAAAAAAAGACCAAACTCCGAACGGATAAGGCTTGGGCCTTTCATCATCAGTAACTAACAAGTGCAGGATGCCTTGAGTCCGGTGTCTGGACTGGACTATTTGAAAAAAAAAGCTGAAAAAAAAAATCCGGAAGGAGTTTGGTGGATAAAAGTCAGGGGCACTGTTAGTGGTGGCGGTAGACCATACCCGGGACTATGGATGGGATGCACACAACAGTAGCTTCGGGTTCTTGTCGAAAAGAGGTGAATGAAACGTCGAATATGTTCCTCTTCAAAGCATAGAACATTGACGGCAATGTTCGTGATGTCCTTTTGAAGTACGATCTGCACTCATACACACATAGAAGTCTTCTATTGGCATAAGTATGTTAATGGCAACCAATTACCTCTGTAAGGACCGACGATGCACGTCAAGGATGTAGGCTACTTTGGATAGGATATAATGGACATGGTCGTTTCAGCAATATACTTTCGTGTTGTCTGCTTTTAAGTTGAGCAAACAGAGACTGGAAAGTGGACGACAAGCTAGTTGCGCGGAGACATGAGTTGACAGTAAGCTCTTAAAGAGCCACTGAAAATTGGCGACACATTTTGCATGGACATGAACAGTCCGGTATGTTGTTCCAGTAGAGAAATTAGGTGGTTTTTTTTTTGTACAGAGCAGAGTAGAGCAGGGAAAGCTGCAAACAGAACGATATAGAGCTTTTCAGAGTATCGAAGACGGAAACGAAAATACGGCATGTCTTCGCTGGGAGTGTGTCTTGGTTTAGTTAGCATTTCAACGTCAACTCAAATTTCAAGAGGAAACTTAAATCCTTAGTACACATACTCGTACAATCGGACAAATTTCTTTTGACAGCATAATCATTTTGGATGTTTACTATTCCACATAATTAGACAAAACGAACATTTTATTGGCAGGATATGAACCTTCTATTTAGAGTAGCTCAGATCAAGTTGTTAGTGTAATTGTGTGGTGTTAACCTGCTCTGCATGGCTGTTAAAAAACGCACCTATTGTTTGTATGAAGTATAATAGATCGGGTAATATCCTGAAAACAATTCCTCCGGATTCGGAGGTTCTTCAATTTTGCTAAAAAGACAACGTTTTGTTTTATACCTTCGTTATTTTAGGTTAGGTTAGGTTGGGTGGCAACCTAACGGTTCCGGATAGACGTCTTGGGTCCATACCTATACCACATACGAGTACTTCTGATACTCATGTTTCGTTGCTAGTCCTTACAAAAAAAAAAACGCAACTGTTGCACTGTACTCCTGCAAGAAGGCTATGTGCAAGAAGTGGGGCTTACAACCGAAGATGTGTAATGAACGGGTTGGTGGGCATCCGAAGATGCCCGTGGGGACGGAACCCAAGGTAGCATAATAACCGTGAAGGGCGAACCGTGCCATCTATCGAAGTATAAAGGGCCCTCAACGAGCTAAGAGGCGGTCCATACTTGCTGTAGTTCGATTCGGGAGACGTGGACGAGCATTTCACCGCTCGTTGCCCCTGTATTTTACGTATTAACAAAAATTCATAGGCCTGAGAAGACAACACAAACAGCGGAGGCAAAAATGGAGAATAATAAAAAAATGGGGCGATAAGGATGGAATCGTTGGCGAACGGCTCAGTTGCCCTCGCGTTCGCATCGGGGTTTGGGGAAGATGGGACCCTTGGTCTCTGCTTTTGTACCACATGCAGCATGCCCTCACTATCTTGGCGAACTGGGCCAAAAACTGCTGTCTTAGTGTTTATCCACACCAAACCTAGCTTGTTCTATTTACTAGGAATATCAGCTGCCTTCTGTTGAACCAATTGTACTGGAGGGGGTTGCGACTAGCCTTCATGGACAAGGCGAATTTCCTAGGTCTTGTCTCTCACTTGTTCTTGTTAACCCCTTGTGGGGCATAGGGCATTAACCACGACGACTTTCCACTTCATCCTGTTCGCCTCCATCGCCTTCAACTGACTCCACGGTTTGCCTATTGAGTTACACTCGATCTGAACTGATCTTCTCCAGGTGTTTCGAGGTCATCCAACGCGGGAAGTTTCATCGGTTCCCTGTGGATTCCAATCGAGGGCCTGTTTAACAATGTTTCCCGGCCCTTTTCGAAGAATGTGACCTATCCATTGCCACTTTCGCCTTTTTATGCGGGTGTCTATCCTGTCCTGGCCAGTAATGGACAGGAGGTCGTCGTCAGAAATGATCTCCGGCCGGCCTATGCGTAGGATGCGCCGTAGACACTGGTTCACGAAAGTGGTAACTGGCTATATTTATCGGTTTGCGTCCGTTTAGTTGCATGGGGTTATCGTCTGATGGACGGCACCTAAGATTTTGGCTTAGGAAACCTATAATGAACCACCTGTAATGACTATATTCTGGTCTGGTAGTGCTGCTTCCACCGGCAGATCGATGGCAGCACCTGATTAGTAATGATATGTCGGTGGTACGAAACGCGGCTCCCATTACATTCGGACCTCAATGGAAGCACAGGGCTTCTGCGTAGTCCGCCAACCATCCCATCCTTATCGCCCCATTTTTTTTATTATTCCCCATTTTTGCTTCCCGTGTTTGTGTTGTTTTCCACGGGCCTATGAATTTTTAAAAAGAATTTTTAAGAATAATTTCTCCCTCGAAGGGGGCCTAAAAAACGTGATTTGCTGGCTTCGACCACTGATGCAAAGCGCCTCTCATCAGACGCCTCTGCTCCGCGCATCGCACCAGTGGGAGAGGCGTGACCGGGAATGACCCAAGACAGATGTTGTTTTGCCTTATACCTATATAGGCCAACCAACACGACATGGGTGTGAATTCATACCGAATGCTCTTTTCAACAAGTTTCGCCTTTCTGCCTTAAGGACCTAGGCGTCTAGTTACTTAGCCTGGAAGGGAAAAGTATCTGTCCTGATTGGATAGTAATTTTTTTCTCTTTGGCCTAAGTGCCTTGGTCTATAGATTGGCTGTTGCAGCTCTCAGTCCCTGCACGGGACCTTTTTTTTTATAAATCGTTTTGGAATACTTTGCTGTCCCTGGGTCTGACCTTTTTGATGGCCTTTTAACGTAACTTTCTTGAGTTTTTGCTTGTTGTAATCGGGCAGACGTGTGAAATTTCTTTTGATAATGGAGGAGGCCAATGCCTGCGTTTCCCCACGCCAATACTTCCGACAACCGGGCTGTGCTGCCAGCGCATGTCGACAGAGGGATATTGGAGAGGATTTGAGTTTGAGTGTAGCCTTCGATGACTCCGTTGCTAATGGTGCCCCACGTTGGACGAGGTGCTGAAACTTAAACCGTCTTCAATATCCCACTGTCAACGTGCGTAGCATATCAGCTCGATGGTCAGGAGGGTCTAGACGCACGGGTCCATTCCATCTGGGACCCATATAGAGCCGATTAACACCTTTAGGCTGAAATGACCTAAGAGGGAAAGAATTTGTCCTGATTGGACGGTTTTCCCCTGTTTTTATATATCTTTGGTGGCCTTTGTGCCATATTTGGTAGACTGGCTGGTGCAGCCCCATGTTCCTGCTCGGGACCTTTTAATTTGGCGTCATTGCATATGCACCACAATTAGGTTTTCTCTTTTGTTTTGGGTTTATTGTGGGTTCGGTGGAGTATTTAGTTGTGATCTCGGGCAGACGTGCGATATGGTTTTTGTACGTGAATGGAGGAGGCCGATGACTGCCGTGTTATACCCACCCAGCTACTCCCGAGAGCTGAGCTGGTCTGCCAGGGCACGTTACGGGTAGTCATCAGAGAGTGGTTTTGTAACTAAGGTTGTCTTCTGGCCTTATCGGCCCTCGTCCTCCGGTCACCATTTATCAGAATTTAGAATCGTAGAGTGGCGACCGAGAACTCACGGTTATCGACCGCGTCGACAAGGTCTGAAATCCTCAGCATTAATATGGATGCTCCCTAGACTTCCTCCATGCCAGAGGTACATAGCCTAGTCGGAGACATCCCATTAGTATGGCAACAACCCATGGTTGGCTATACCCTCCATGAGTTTTTGCAGCATTGCCGGTATAATTTTGTCGGAATCTGCCGTTTTATACGCGTCGACCGAGCTTATTGCCCATCTTACGCGTCTGCATGTGAAATGATCAGGAGCGTTTTTTTCATTTCGCGCCGCCATTCTATCTATCTCCTCGCCTTGTTATGTATGTTAGTCCCCAAATCGTGCAGGCCGGTTAACTGCTTCGTAATCTAGTCTGGTAGTCAGCTAGATATTTTTTGGGTTCCCATAGTTTCATTCCACTCCATTAAACAAAAGATTTGGATTCATTAGCCCCCAAAATCAAACGTTCAAAATCTCGTTCGTAGAACCATCACCATGATCCACCAGTTAAGTCCAACCAACATTCCTCCCGCAGGCTATAATTTGACTTAATCGAAATCACGAAAATTACCAGATCGCATTCCAACATCCATCCTTTCCGTATTATCCTCCCTCGACTGTCGAGTCGACACAAGATCCACCTCCTTCTCCCGCTCAATCCTTGTATCTTTTATCCATTTTTTTGAAAGATGTGTAATTATGACCCTAAAAGGTGATCAAATTGCTTGAACAAAGGCGCTACGTGAGGCGGCGGGCGTGCGTGCACGGAGTATTTATTATTCATCTCGATCGCTATCTTGCTGCGAGCGATGACGCGAGGATGTTATTAAACCATATTCTTCTTCAAAAGGTAGATCCCAAACGAACAGGAGGCAGGCACCATGGTACAGCATGGAATCGACCTGAGTGGTTGAGACCGGCCGCTTTGTGAATTTAATTCTACCCATGGATATGAATATCACGGACAATCCATTGCTTGGGTTAATTAAGAAGAATCGAAAAACCTGTGCGGCAAGGTGGAGGTTGTTCGGTACGTGTACACACGGCTGAGAACGATGAAATTCTTCAGCATCAGAATTGATAGTGGTTGCCTGTTGCAAACGTCTTGGGTCTTGATCTTGGACCGCCTTGGTTCTCTCATCTTTGAATTTATCTGAACATTATTTCGTTTTTTGTTATCTGCTCATATATTTTATGATATCTTGTCGTCGTCGTTGTCGTTTCTATATCGAATCCATTGGATATCGTTTCCGATGGATTGTGTTGGGATGGCGATTCCAATGGACAAGAAATCTATAGCTCTTGGCTATTCTGCTCACTTTTTGCTACGATTAAGTTCGTCAGTGTTTTTTTCTTACTTTGTACATATTTTAATTTTTTTTTTGCGTCTTGCCCATGAATCGAAAATGAAAGAAAACGACAATTCATTCCACGTTTACCTGACGTGCTGTAGATGTTGGATTTCTTTGAGATGGATTTAAGAAAATGCATGACAAAACAAGAATGAAGTCTTTGAATGAAATAAGAATATTCAAAGAAGGTATAGAGAGGGCTGATTATTTTTACCCGAGAGAAATAATAATACAAAAAATGCATTATTACTTTTTGAGCTTCTTTTAAGACCAAGAGTGAATATTTTGTTTGTTTGATTTACTGAGGCCGAAATACTGTGATGTATAAAAGATACAAAAGGACTAGGCTTTAACACACTCCTACACATTATATCTAAGTCCGTAGAGTAAAGATTAGTTAGTATGTTTAAATGAAAGTAGATTGCGATTACTTGTGCCTGGGCGGCTTTTAAATAACCTCTTGATAGTTGTTAAATTTGTTGCTCAGCACATCATAACCATCATAAGTTTAACCCATTATTTGGTTGTATTGATCCACTGGAATTTTTTTCTGGTGAAAAACTGTACAACAGATTATTCTTTGGGATCCTGGAATCCAATCCAGGCGCCGAGTAGGCCCCCTACAACACATACCAACTAAGCATCAGGCAACAAATTGGCTTGGCAGCAAGATAAATGACAAGAAATCGCACAAAATTTTCAAAAGTGGTAAACCATCAGGACACAAGAAGCTTGGAGTTGCATTCATCGTGAAAAAACGCCTCAAACCGCACGTTTTTAGAGAGTTTTAGCAAGACGTACGAGGGTAAGGTAAAAAGTTCTCGGCCTCACACAGAAATACCGTTACAATCAGCAAAAATTTATGTTTCCTGCCTGGGTGCACGTCTCATTAGTTCGTATGGCAAGTTTCAACCTGTTCTCTCAAGTAGTTTTTTTACACGAATTTTTGCAGTAGACGTCTTACGTGTTTTTCGTTAAAATGGAGAAGCTTGAATATTGTGCGGTGATAAAATTCTTCGCTTTGGATGTATTAACCCCTATGGATATTCATCCGAAGTTAGCAAGAGTTAAAAAAGGGGCAGCTGAATTTAAACGTGGTCGCACGTCCCTCGAAGGCGACCCACGAAAAGGACGGCCAGAAACCGCAACCACACCGGAAACCATCGAAAAAGTGTATGTTATCGTGTTGGACGATAGGCGAATGAAAGTGAGTGATACTGCTGAGGTTGTGGCGATATCGGAAGAAAGGGTGTGAAACATCTTCCACAAGAGAATTAGAAATGCGAAAGCTCTGCGCAAGATGGGTGCCGCATTTGCTGAATGCCGATCAAAAGATGTCCAAACGATGTTCGCAGCAACCATTGCACCGATTCAATGGGTTCCGACCGATTTTGTGCGGCGATTTGTCACCATGGATGAGATTTGGGTCCACCACTACACGCTTGAAACGAAACAGCAGTCGAAGCAGTGGGTGGAAGCGCCAAAAAAAATCAAATTCGATCGCCTCTGTCGGAAAGGTCATGGCCAGCGTGTTTCGGGATGCGAAATTAATTGATCACCTTGAAAAAGGCGGAACATTAACAGGCGAATATTACTCCAAACTTCTTGACCAGCTGGATGCCAAAATTCGCGAGAAGAGGCCTGGATTGAAAAAGAAAAAATCGTCTTTCACCAGGACAACGTACCTGTACACAAGTCTGCGTTTGCAATAGGAAAACTGCGGGATTTGGGGTACGATTTGCTCGACTATCCCCCCTATTCTGCTGATTTGGCACCTCCAGACTTCCATCTGTTCCCAAACTTGAAGAAATTTGTTTTTGGGAAGCGCTTCGCATCCAACGAAGAAGTTGAGAGGGCCGTAGATGAATATTTGCACAGCCTTTAAGACTCAGGAATACTGATGTTGCAGAAACGCTGGACCAAGTGTGCTGAAGTCAAGGGAGATTGCACCGAAGATTTCAGCAAACAAATTTTCTTTATCTGTAGTCCGGATGGCGCAACGGTTAGCATGTTCTCTTTCTACGCACTGGGACCTGGTTCGATTTCTACTGAATGCGGTAGTTTTCGATGAAAAGGAGGATTTACGTGTCGGACTATGAGCCCACTCAGCTGTTAAATGAATACCCATTTATGGGGTAAATAACTCGGTTGAGCGTGTTGCTGATCACACACCTCTGCACAAAACATTCCGTCACGATCTAGAAAACGAGATGATGCTAACTCATTGGCCTTATCTATAGGTAGTGATTCATTATATATACATATATTCATCATATATATCTTCCCATCATGTACAAGTCAGGTGTCAGTCAGGTGATCAGGTGGTGGAACGGAAGAAGAGCTGAAGTTATTCTTCACAGATTCAACAAGTGACCAGAAGTTACCTTTTCGCTCAACGAAAACTTTTTCCCTGATTTTACTATCGAATTGAAATTTAGCCTTATTAACAACAGATTTGCAAGTGTTCCGCGCAGAGCTGTAGACCTCTCTCAGGTCGACACAGGGGCATTGTTTGTATTCACGGTATGCCGCTCCTTGTTTCCTGATCTCTCTTGTAATTGCCTCTTTGCAATCTCTGTTAAACGAGGAGGTGGTAGTTTGTTTGATGTTCTTAAAGCTACGCGGGATGAAGCAGTACATTTCGTACCAGATGATGTTTATAATTGATTCGCTTATATAGTCGACGTTCTTCGTTGAGAAGCAGTCGGCACAGTCCAGTTCACTGATGTATTGATTGAAAGCGGCACAATCCCCGTTATTATAATGCCATAATAGTCTTTTGGTTTGACATTTAGGGAGCAAGTAGTGAATCGGGTCGATATCAATTTGTGATCAGAACTTCTGTAATAGACGGATTGATGGACATCCGAAGATACCCGCGGGGACGGAGCCAAAATTTTCATGGTGACCGTGAAGGTCGGGCCGAGTCATCTGGCGAAGAAAAAGGTCCCTCAACGAGCTAAGCAGCGGCCTATGCTTGCTGTAGCTCAGTTCGGGAGCCGTGGGCGAGGTTTTTGCCGCTCGATGCCCCTGTCCTTTGCGTAGTAATAAGAATTCATAGGCCTGGGGAAGATAACACAAACTGGGGAGGTAAAAATGGGCAATAGAAAAAATGGAGCGATAATGATCGAATGGTTGACGGGCGGCTCAATTGCCCTCGCACTCGCTTTAGGGTCTAGGTGTAATTGGGCCCTCAACCTCTGGTTTCGTACCACCGACAGATAATTACTCATCAGGTGCCGCCATCGATCTGCCGGTGGAAGCAGCACAACCAGACTAGAATATGGTTCATTACACTTCCCAAAGGAGATGAAACCAATACTGAGTATTGTGCGTGGAGCACTGAAGTGAGGAAAACCCACAAAGAGAACAAACAACTGTTACTGGTATCGACTAAAGAAAAGTGCTAAAAATGTTTTGAAAAGAGGAATCGATCCAGCTGTTGGCCGCAGTCTGACCCCAGGTCTCTAATCTTACTCATCTTTTTCTCGGTCTCATTCGCAGGGGTGGGATCGAAGGAAGCGAGGAGGAAGAAGGAAGACTATTCATTCTGCACAAATATTGGTCATTTTTTCACGATCATTTAGCCACTGGAGTGGGAGTGAAGGAGGGGGGACTTTTGGGAGTATCACCATTTATCTCAGCGACACCGAAAACCAATGTTTTGACACCAATCTTGGTCATTTTGGAGAATATTTTTTGACGCTCATTCACCCCCATGCGGGGGTCGGGATTTGTGGATGTGACCAAATCGAAAAAATTCAAAATGCTAGAACCTATTCTGGAACATAACGAATATGTTTCAGAAATTATCATGGAAATCGATTGAGCCGTTTGGCCGTCAAAAAGGAACAAACAAACACTCAATTTTTATATATGTACATACTATATATAGATTCAAAAAGTCCACACCTAAAAATACATAACTTTTACTCTTTTTTTCTGCCTTTTTTCAGATGTTATAACGAGTGAATCACGATTCATCACTGTGCCCCAAAGTCAGACAGTTATTGAAGGCGACTCTGTAACGTTTACGTGCCATGCAACACCGGTGACGAGTTTGGAGTATTCATGGATGCACAATGGTAGGATACTCGTGTTTACGCCTTGGTTTTTTTTTTACAGATTCTTACATAGCCTGAGTCAGATACAAAATTTCTGTATGCATACGGATATGTCCATTCCATACATATTCCTTCACCTTCAGACGAAGTATCTTGACGAAACATCACTGACAAATATTAGACATTATCCGTAGATACAACAGCATCATACGTACGAGTATAGGCGTTGTTAATTAACATGTGTTTGGAAAGTGTCAAGTATCTGAAATATGCTCTTCACATCACAACTTTTTATTTTGCCTCGATTTTTTTTTCGTAGATATGTTTGCTTGCTTATAATTTTCCACACCTTCTAAGGAGCGCGTGAAGTGCATTGCATGTTGCAGTACTCGTATCTTGTTGGTTTTTTTTTTTTTGTTATTCGTGTTGCAGTACATCATATACGTCGCCACATGATGCACATGCACACAGTATGGTAGTCTTCTGTGTACTCGTAGTCCTGCGATATATGGAAGTGTGATGTACATAATATTGTGAATGGTGGATGCACTTTGCAAACATCGTCTAATGATGGCTTTATTGTATAGTTGTCAACGCCTATTCTCTTCTATTCATTCGTCCTTTTTGTATAATATTCACACGCCTCGGCTGGTGTCGTTCCGTTTCTCATCCGATGTTCTGTTCTATCCTTAATGCAGGTCATGCTCTTCAAAACTCCACACGAGTTCATCAAGTTGGCTCCAATCTTCATGTGAACAATGCCAACAAGGATGTTGATGCCGGCGACTATGTCTGTATAGCAACATGCAATACGACAGGCGCTCGACAAGCATCGCCACCTGCTACATTGAAAATTATCTGTAAGTATATTATGTCTTTTATTGTTTTGTAAGTCTATATATATGTATGTATGTAGATGTTTTACTGTGTTTTATTTTATATAGGTATAGAGAAATTCTAGGATACTTGGGGATTTACTAGGGTTAGAGTTAAGAAGTCGTATCGCTCAATTTTCTCTATCGAATTTCTCTCTTTTCTTTGATACAATGGGAAAAATCGGGACTGAAATTTTTGAAATGGAAATGTCTAATGGCTGGGGGTCATCAAGAAAATTTGTCAGTCACGACAGATGTCACGATTTTCATTAGACTAGTAGAAGTGGACACAAGTCAATTGCAAATGTAAATTATTCTCATCCGCAGCACGATGTTTGAGCTTTTTCTCAAATTGTGCAAACAAATTTCATGTAGACATCTCCCTTATAGACATTTGTCGAAAGGAGCCGGCGACGAAGTTACGCACACGATCTCCGAAGATCGATTTCCCCATGAGCGACTGTGAGTTTATCAACAGTCATCATCTTGAGGGTGGTAAATGCCAGGCACAAAGCTCTGAAATGTTCGCCTTATAAGGAAATAGCCTACGTCCCGCATCTATAAACATAATTAACTTCGCAACTATTAAGTAACAGATACATGTCTTCTTTCCCTCACCAAAGGACTCTAAATACCTGCAGCAGTACTCTAGTGCATTCGTCTCAACACCCTCAGTCATATAATACCCATCTGGTCTAGATATCACTTTAATGTCAAGAAGGTCCTTTTATCCTGACGCACATGTACAGCAGAACCAAAATATCACCGTTTGTTCTTTATAATAACCAAAGGAAGCTACGTATCAAATTTCGTTGAAATTGGACCACGGGAGGACCTGGAAGAGTAATTTTTGAAAGGGCTTAGGCGAGTAGGTCTGGTTTGAACACAGTAGAATATACAGTTAGTCTAGTCGATTACGGAATTTGCTACCGTTACGAGATCAGGGTCACTCAAAGAAGCTACAAACCAACTTTGGTTAAGATCGAACTGCAGGAACTGCTCGGACTGACGCACAAACGCAGAATAAGAATCATTGCATTTGCCCGTCCATCATATGATTATATGGGACGGGCCGAAAAGGTCAATAAGTCCTTTGTGGTGACCTCTACAAGAATCAATCCCCTAGACCGAGGAAACAGCGGGCAGAGAAGGTGTATAGAAGACTTGTTGTCCTGTAGACATGGCCGACACTCCGTCTCGTTTGGCAGACCCATAATGTAGAAGTGATATCTCACCCAGTGGTGCCTCGAGAGATAACCCACGATTAATCTCAAGTTTGCCCTTCTAAAACGTTTGTCATTAAGATTGAAGGAATTTATCAATTCTGTAGACTGATGCAGACCTGAAAGGTTGTTCCAGTGTTGAAGTCTTTTGTTTTCAGATTATTCCCTAACCAGGGTCCTGGCTGAGCCCCAGCCTAGACCACACTAGGGATCTGGTTCACAGAATTGAGAGGGTGAGTCTTTCCTTGAGTTGATCCGCAGCTTCATTACCATCAATTCCCTGAGGTCCCAGAACCCAATTAAGGGTTACTCGGTTGGCCGCGAGACACTGAAGGATTTCAAAACATTATTTTACCAAGTTCGAAGAGAGTTTATAGAGATGATTGCGCTTTAATTGCCGCCTAATTATCTGCGCAGATAGCGATTTGGGCGCCTCGAAGATTCTGAGCTAGAGCGTTTTTAGATCTCAGCTTGGAAGAAGCTTGGCCAAACACCCATAGCGATTGGGGTTTGTTTCAAATCACAATCACCAACTTTCTTCCCCATGTTAAATATCTGCGAACTGGGCAGATATTGCTATTTTCCCAATCCGTACATCATGGGATGAGGACCGAAAATGTTCTATTAAAACAAAGTTCCGTGGTCATAAAATCTGACCTCATGCACGGCGCTATGCTAGGGATTTGCTGTAAAATGCTCATATGACCTTTTAAGTTCTTATGTGCGTCGGATGCCGGCTCCACTTTGAGAGCATTGGGAACCGCAGATTCCGGTATGTGGATATGTAGCGGAGTAAGTCCGATAACTGCCTCTGGGCCCGATGTCGGGCAAAATCGCACGGATTTTGTTATATCTTAGCATACTAGTCTTTGTATAATAGTTTGCTGCATAACTGTACGATATACTATATATACTACTAATATATACAACCATACTCTGTCATTTTCCAAATTAGCCCTCATGTTCTTCCGAAGAGGTTTTTGCAAGTCTACACGATTCGTGTTGCTTTGCCAATTGAGCCCCTGGTCGAGCGTGTTTTTAGGCATTTAACTTCGGTGGAGGGCGCAGAATCGTCCCACCCAGGGAAACTGGACTCAAGTTCAGATTTCTTCCTCGTGTGAATGGGACCGGGATGGTTTTCTGCGTTTTCACGCTCAGATCGACTTCCGCATACCATTGTCGGACTAAATTGAGCCTCTGGTCGAGCGTGTTTTTAGGCATTTAACTTCGGTGGAGGGCGCAGAATCGTCCCACCCAGGGAAACTGGACTCAAGTTCAGATTTCTTCCTCGTGTGAATGGGACCGGGACGGGTTTCTGCGGTTTGACGCTCAGACCTACGTCTGCATACCATTGTCAGACTAAAACAAGAGCAGCCTCCATCACCTCGGCGACGCGACAGTTGTGTCAAATTTGCCGCTGATTATTGTATTTATGTCATCAGCATAACCTATTGCTTGATAACCACATTCACTTAGCCTAGAAAGCAACTACGACTAGTGACCAGAAGAGCGGAGAAAAGGCCAAAGGAGATATAATGAAATTCAGTGTGTTCTGTAGTAAGGCTTCAGGTGCCTTGAAATGCTCAAATCTTTGCCTTTTAATTGAAAATGACGCCGGAGAGACTACTTAGTCGGCTAACTGGTACCTGATGAACTTCGGGTATATTGGATACAATGGGTACAGACTGGACCGAGCCAGGAAAATTAAGAAGAAAGATCCATAATGTCTCTTTAGAAGATTGAAGAGACCAGAGAGGGAGATTAGTCTCGTGGTTTCTGGCAGGGTGCGAAATTCCACACAGAAACTGTCAAAATTTTCGTTTTTATGAAAAATTTTCGCTACCACGGTACTAACATATTTCATACGAAACCGCACATACATATAGGAAAAATTCTCCACACCATTATGAGCAATTTCTATGCGGAAACAATTTTTTATGAAGGCCTTCAATACGTGGTTAAACCACAAAAGACGAACACAAAGCCAGGACCGCCTTGTTAAACTGAATCTAAAGGGAAAAACTACTCTATAGGAAGGATGGGGTGCTACAGAGGAAAACACAGCTACTTGAAGGGATAATATGTGAAGTAGGGTGGCTAAGTCTTAAGACTTAGAGCAAGTAGCCTTAATGTGCTTGTGGAGATACAAATCGGTGGAAGGACTAAAAAGGAACCAGATGAGGTCCTTTTTAGTCCTGTTCTTTACTTAAAATGGTTCCGACGTTTGGCGCCAAATATGTAAAGTAGAGATAGTGTTCTGGGGACGAAGCCGAAAGTTTGCCGAAAAGATCGTAAACGTCCGGCAGTGCTAGAAGCGGTTCACGTTTGTTCCAGGTTAGTTCGAGGGATCTGGGTGGGGGTTCTGCCCGCTCGTTGCCCCATAGATTATAAGATAACACAAATCATGTGCCTTGGGACAGACAAACACAACAAAGGATGCAGCTGAGTCCCACCGACCCTGACAGATTACCAAAGCCGATTTTTTTCGATCCCCCGGCTATAATGGCGGCTGATTCGGCATCTTCAAAACACGGCCGATCTTCTTGGCGTGCGACTTACAACTCTCGATTTGACGGCTGTCAACGCGCGTCACCCATCACTCAACCAACATGAAGTTGGTGCTAAGTGATGGGTGGGTGCAAAGATTTAAAAAAAGGAGTTCACTGCACTCTCTCTTACATGTCGTATCGATGGAACCTCGATCAGCTTTGGAGCTAGGGTAGCTTCATTTTTAGCAAACAACCTCATCACGGTGGCCGGTGCTCCTGCGTGCTTACTTGTAGCACCCTAATGGCTCTCATATCCGCTGTTTGAACCTGAGCGGTTGATAAGACCAATTAGTACCCATTTGCAGAGACATCATCAATATGCGTCCCTCTTTATGTGCGTTTGATTCGCCCAGATTTAGATCATGAGTGAATCGAATGCCCTGTGAAACTAAATATGTAAATATAATGATTATGCCAATTTAAGTACCACATTACCCGTGACTCGCCGAGTCACGAGCCAAGTGGCTAGCTGCTTGCACATACCCAAACACCTTGCGTCTCCTCCGTTCAGCGATTCATCGAGTGAAAAAATTTTCATACAATGCAACGAATGCTGAGCAAGCCCTCTTGGTCCTCTTGGTATCCATACGCTGTGGATATTACGAACAATCGCCAAACATTGAGCAATACAAGGAGGCTGATTCCCTCCCTCCCTCCCTGCATTTGCTCGATATTCAAATTTTGAATCCTAGTTCATGAAAATATGTCCACTCGATGAATTGCTGAACGGGAGAGACATACTAGGGTATGCACAAGGTGCCACTTGTCTCGTGTCACATCACTCGGCGAGTCACGAATAATCTAGTACCTTAAGCGAAGACACCAACTCTCCTTGATCCGGCGGGATCCCATATCAGACCTGGATCTACCTGGATCAAAAACCACTAACTCGTTTTGTATGGAAAAAGATCCGGACCCAAACGAAACGAATGCACCTTTTGTTCCAATCCAATGATCCACAGTAATGGCTAAAACCATTTAAAATTCCGAATCTAAACATTCCTGCCACCAGACCAAATGAAATAAATAAATTCGTTGATAAGGAAAAATAAAAAGGATTTCATTCACCCCATAGCATACTATACCTATATATGCATACGTTCCATGTATCCTCCAAGCATCATCTGTTTCATGGAACCATAAAATTGGATTACACTCTGCAGCTTAAACAGGACAATAGGTGAGTGCGGAAAACAATGGAATGGATCATGTTGGGGAATGTTAGCCGTTGTGTCATGTGAACATACCTACGTTCAGGTATACGAGTAGTGAATCAAATCCCCACGAATAACGAATAGTATCCATGGAAAAAAATATTTTGTAAAAGCAAAAAAGGAAGGAATCAACAAGATACACAGGCGAAACCAAGACGAGTACGAATGGAATTCAACCCAAAAAAGCTCGAAGGTGGAGAGAACGCCATAGCATCCGATTTGTTGTCTACCTTCCAAACCTGCAATTATGGACCATGTCGTTTTTATAGTCAGTCTCGCCAATGTTCCTTCCTGCTGGAATCTTTGGATTGAATGGGTTTTTGGCGTTTTCATTCGGTACGTGGTTGGGCGTAATGTTGCTGTTGGTATTGTTGTCTGAGGGAAGGAAGCCTTCTGGCTCATTTGATGTGTCATACCTCATATGCATGTGCTGTCCTCGCAATTTGGCGCTGTAAACGCTGAACAATTGGAAACTGTTGACGTTTTCGCGATAAAAAAGGAACATTATGAGAATATTTTGTGGTGACGAGATGGGTAGTCAAAATGTACCATATATTATCAGTTCAAACGTTGATAAGCTGTTATTTTTTTTGCTTTTATTAAAATTCTGTCAGACAATGCTTTTTAGAAAAATTTGTATTCATCAGCATGTATCACTTCGGGTTTTTCATATCTTCTTATACATAAGACGATTGAAATGCTCGTTAAAATTTAATATCACTTTTTCTGAAATTTCATTGAAGTCAGATTCATTCCCGTACCGAACGAGTAACTGGTCTTTGATTCAGTTATCGTTTGGGATCGCATCGGATCAAAGTTGAAAGAGAATTGGTTGAACGTCAACATGTTTCTCGGCAATTCCCGTGTCGATCTATTTGAATATGAGTCGACAATTCGCCCCCCCCCCCCCATTCTCCCCACCTGCCTATCTGTATGTGAGCTGTTTTAATTTGTTTGTTGCAGATCCCTGGCATTCCATGAGGACGGAGGTCGAGGCATGGTCGTTCAGACTAGCCGTGACACCTAAGTGCCGAAGCCTCCTCAAAAGTGACCAGGTATGACGCGTGCTCGATACTAGCTCGGGTATCGGTAGTATGGGCGGGGTTTTATTAGGTCATGCTGCCTCGTCATCGCTACAAAAATAAAAATCTCACGTCGGCCCGAATGTCGAAACAATGCGGGAAGTCCCTGACCAGATCTACAAAAAGAGACATGGCCGACGAAATCTCCATAAACGTCCCTGCCACTAGCACGAAAGTCTGGCGATGAGGCTCCGCGCTCCCTCCCCGGACTTTGGGTTGAGCTTCGCGATCTTGCTCAACCCCCTTTGCGAAAATGATTATGGTCCCATGAGCACTCAGGAAGCAAAATTTAAATCCTTAATTAATCTTCATTTTATATTTTTATTTCTATAAGGTTTGCTTTTCGATCTTTCATTAGAGAAGACGCCTCTCAAATTTTTTAAAACACTTGAAACAAATCTTCCTTTGCAGTTTTCATTACAATGTTTAACTTAGTCCTAGTCGAGTAACAGAATCTTTGTGAGTGAACGAAAATATAATTAGTTATGATAACTTCAAGAATACCTTTATTTCTATTAGTTTTATTGTTAGCTACTCTTAAGAACCAGCCGCGGTGATGCTTAAATTTCATTTTGTAGATAACCAGACTGTCACGAAAACGTATTGTATTACGCCCAATTAAAAAGGGATTTTAGCAGTCTGATATCCAAAGCATCCAACAAAGCCAAAGGCTTTTATACCTCTCCCCATTTCGGTGGTCTATGGGAGGCCGCCGTCAAATCTTTAAAACATCATCTGTATCGAGTCGCCGGAACATTAACGCTTACGTTTGAGGAAATGCCAACAATCACGTCTCAAATCGAAGCTTGCTTAAACTCAAGGCCGCTGTGTCCAGTAAGCGAGTCTCCTGAGGACTTCAGTATCAAAACGTCGGGTAATTTTCTAATTGGAGCTCCTTTATTACCCGTTCCGGAGGTAGATCTAAGTGACGTTTCTAAGTCGTTTAAGACGTGTTGGCAGCTACTTAAGAAAGTCAAGCAAGATTGGCAGAACGTGGAAACAAATTTAAGACCAAACGATCTCGTCATAATTCACGATGAACGCATGCCTCCTTTAAAGTGGAAACTCGGTCGGGTCGAACAATTTTTTCCGGGTAAAGACAGTCGCGGTTAGAGCCGCGAATAACTCTTTCCGTCGACCGATAACAAAATTAGCCAAAGTGTCGGCTGACTTTTTCCACACGTCAGATAAAGAAAACGCTAATTAATCGTAAGCACTCGTAATCGTCACCAACCTCCTAATGACCACCTTGTGTCCATTTATTTCATTCACATTACCCTCTTCCAACCATGGCGAGCTAAGTAAATGCAATGAGCCCAAATCCGTATTTCTGCGACCATATCCAACGATGACCATTCATATATGCAATTGTGGAATTTTGAATCAACCGATTCAAGGCGGGCAGGATGTTGTGAGATCTAATGGAACATCCGGAGTCTTGCAATTCACATGAATCGAGCTACATCTCACCACCGAAACGAAAAGGACAGCGACGATGGCGATCCGCCGCGCCGGGCCGTTGTTAGTTCCGACTCATCCGGTCATCGCACCAACCGTTTTCGGTTTATCACCACCTAGTGTCGTCGAGAGACCAGGAGAATATCCGAACAATCTGAAAGGAAGAGAAATAATTCACAAAGGATCAGCGTTCTTTCATTAACTACACAGTTAAAAATCCTGGTCTATTATCAATGCTAATTCGGGTTACATATATGACGACACCAAAATTGTATTAGATTTTAATAAAATGAAAGTATTACAATTGCTTCCGTAAACTTCACTGGTTTAAATATTAAACTTTTCTGGCATTATTTTTTTAATCAAATTGTTGGCTTAAAATTTAATCTACAGATATTATAATCTATGAAAAAATATTAATTTTACTGCGTTTTTTTAACTCCTCTAAGTTTTTTCTCCATTATTTTTTTTTTCAATTTTCTAAACTTCCAAATCCTTTATTAAGCCCATCGCAGGCTAGCCAGCTAATCTTTAACTTTTTTCGCCATGACGCAGCATCGAACCTGTGAACTCCGTGTTGTAGAGTTGCGACCTAGACCACTCGGCCACGCAGCATAATATTTTGAGCTGACTGCGAGTAGTTATAGTGAGACTTGAGACTCAAAAAATATACTTTGTGGGGTTTACCTTTTAATTAAACTTAGATTAGAAAATAATGCGAGAACAAAAAGAACACAAAAAGGTTTGAATTGTATTAGAATTTATTACAAATTGTTTTAAAATGGAAGTAAACTTTGAATTGTATTAGAATTTATTACGAATTTGGTTTAAAATAGAAGTAAACTTTGGAAGGGTTTAGATTATAGAACTAAAATTATTAAAAATGGTGGTAGTCCAAGACCAGGTTTAAAAAAAATACCGAGATTTTTAACTGTGTAATTTATTCAAAAATACTTATCTGAACTGAATCGCCGAATAAGTAAACAAACATACTTTTAAACATCAACTGTCAAATCTGAATTAACCTAGAAGGCTGGTATTCAGATCGCGTGGAATGAAAAAAAAAATTACAGCAGCACTTTTCATCGGTGAAATGGCTCGTGGAAAAGATTGTGTGAAACATATCATTTTTTCACTTTTCACCCGATCTGTACACCGGTGAAATAAAGTATTAGTACTGCAAGTAACATTAACATCGATCGATTAATTTGCTTACTAATCTATCGCCCAACTATAAATAACTCCGGGAAATCACAACACAACCAGAATGACACCGACAGAGACAGCTGAGCTGTCAGTGAAAATTTCTCTCGTACATTTGGTATGAGAAAAACTTTCATCCTCATGAAATCCACAAACTTGACATTTCGCTCAAGATCGCGTGAAATGAAATTTTACCTTCCGCACAATTTCACGTCTGTTTTCATCGGCGAACAATTTTGTATGTATGTATGTATTATGTATGGGATTTCACGGCACTTTTCATTCCACGCGATCTGAGTACCGGCCTTAAACATTAGAAAATGTACCAATTTGGAGTCGAATGTATCAATTTGGAGAGTTGTACAATTGTTGAATTTGGAGAAATTGGAAATACATACCTCAAAGTATCAAATAAAATCACTTTACCGTCCGTCTTTCAATTCGGTCGTCTCCGTCTGCGGGTTGCACTTTAGGAAAAGTTAGAACAATATTGGGGCTTAACCGCATAACTGCAGATACATATGGCTTATCATTTGCAGATTGGAAAAAGTGTTTAAGCTGGCCAGAATTGATAGGTGGTCTGATGCTTGGTTGTCGGTGTCATAATTAAAAAATATCCAGGGCCGACAACCATACAAGTAAAAAATAAAAATTGGGTTCAAGCAGAGCCTGAAAATCATTCCTGCTCCGATATGTTACGCTGTTCTTAAAAGTACATTAAAGCAAATAGGATACTCAACTCGGATCGTTTCGCCAGAATAAAAGAATTTCCGAGGATCTACTTAAGCTCTTTAAACATAGATACATCACCTAGTTAATTAAAAATATCCCAACATTGCTGGACGAAAGAGATTATAGTTTTTTTATTTTTCTCAAATTTAGTACATTTTTCATCTTTTTCGGTTAAACTCTCCTCCTTTTTAATTATCCTCATTAAAAGAGTTTTCTCGTTATCCTGGATGAATTAGGGGCACATAGCCAACATTGCTGTCTCCTAAGTATCGGTATTCATGTTCCAGCTTGGATGAGTAGTTTTTAGTTACAGAGTTACGAAATAATTTATCGTAACTTTGCAACTAAAAACTACTTATCTAAAGTAGAACAGTATTGTATATAGTCCAGACATAAAAATTGCAAACCATTTGCCTCAACGATGAAGTTTTAAGTAGCGCATATCATATGAATAGATGAACAACAAAATGTTAGTGAAACTAACTCTGAACAGCTCTTTAAATCTTAATGCAGAGCGTTCAGGGTTTATTTAAAGTTTTGCTGCAAAAAAAAAGAAAAAAAAGCAGACAAGATAGGTACTTCCTATGCGTTGTCTAAATATCGAGAAAGAACTCAGCGTAAAGTTGACAGGACTCTTGAGATATTTACGAGCCTCCCATCAGTTCAGGAATCTTTACATATATACTTTCAGCTAGATTAATAATATGTCGGGGAAGTGAGTGCATCATCTTGAGTCTAAAGGATCGCCAGCCTGAAAATATATTATGCGCTTCAGTTCAGTAGAAATACTACTGAACAGACGATGCGATGTATACTTGGCGCTAACTTTTCATGCATGCAAAATTACAGCAGGTACTGTATGGTACCTGTGAATGCTGCTCACTGTAAAGTGCATCCACAGAATAGGCAAGAACATATACGACTGTTGAAAATTGCATTGCAGAAAAATACCAAGAAAAATGTTATACTCCGAGCGACGACGACGGTGACGTCCTCCAGCTTAATAGGCGAAGTGCATCAGCCAGGTGTAGTCAGGTTGCCTAGTCGCCTACGTTCATCGTATATTACAACACATTGATGCAGTTTTTATCTGGAGCCTGATGCATGATGTGATGTTAATTGCAATTGCTTTTCACCTTATGCACATGTGAACCTGCGACTACTATGCAATTTTGCATTTGAACTTAGTGAATATGAAAATAAAATTTAAATAAAAAATCCCCGACCACTTGCTAAACGACGAGAGCAGGGTTAGAAAAAAAACGTTAATTGCACTTAGGTTAGTTGGTGGGCCGACCTGGTCGCCAGGTGCCAATGGTTCATCCTTGTTTTGCCCACACTCATGAATTACAAGAATTGCATTTTTTATTCCATTTGTTCAGGCAATGCGTCGCGTCGACTCTTCCTAAAGGTCCTTCGCGACTTATAGTGTTGGCAGGAACTCGTAACCCGAGAAATTTAATTTCATAATGAGGCAACATTTAATTTACCCTGAGTTGGTTTCATGCTTCGTTGACCATGAACCTGGGCGCTTATTCCCTGTGGTTGTTATGCGACCGTGTCGGGGATGTATTTCGCGGTAGTAGGAGGGGTTTATGGAGAGTATTGCGGTGGGTGAGGGTTATTAAAGCGGATTCAATGATTCATTGTTGACTCTCAAATAATTCCGGTATAGAATTAAATACACAGGGATTATGTTTACTATCAGGCTTGTTAAACAAGCGGGGGATTTTATCTGTCGATCTCAAATTTACTATACACATGTTTTGAACGAAGATTTCGGTCGGCCTAGCATGCGATAAGGGCGTATCAATGAAGTTGTGTTAAGTTTCGAAGTGATGTCAGCGAGATAAACTTCCACAATTAGCGGCGAGTATAGCGGCAATGAGGATTGTGTTTTGGAGTTTATTCGAGGAGATTAAGAGAGAACTTCTAGTTAGTTATTCGAACCAAAAAATTATGTGCAGATTTTGTCGGCCGAAAACACTAGAATATATTTGATTTGTCTGTTGGGATTACCAAGTGTCAAACGTTTATCTATAATGGTTAAAATAGACAATGGCCCATCACTGGCCGTTATCGTAATAATAATAGCCGCTTTCGATTCACTGCATTCCGGTGCCAGACCGAAAAAAACGCCACGGCTCTACGCCGAGCGAACTTAAAGAGCCACTATACAGATACTTCGCCGTCGTGTGGGGCGAATTGCGGACGCAGTATACATTTAGATGGAGGCGAAATAAGTTGAAGTTTAACCAATTTTCTTTCAATTCTGATCCGATGAGATCCCATACGAGACCAGGATTAAAACAGGTCTGTAGTTTTGTATGAAAATGATCTGAGATCCGGTGAATCGAAAGCAGCTAATGGCTGTCAGAGAATAGTTGGCAATTGCTTTCAATGCCATGTCAGAATAAACGATGTGCAATGACCAGTGATAATAATAATAAATAAGGGCAGGCTAAGATACCTGGATGCCTCTGGTAGGCACTGCGACCATGAGAACTATTGTGCCATAGCCTTCACTAATCCAAAAGACACTCAATCAACCTGATGAAGGCCAATAGGTCCTTTGTAGGAACATTCTTAAAGACAGAGGAGTTCACTATTGAATCTGCAAGAAACGTAAACCTGGAGCGAGCAATCGCCAGCCATTCGCAAAGAAATTTTTTTAGTGGGGCGACCTGTAGCCCAGTGTGTTGAGGCATCAGTCTCATGTTTGACGTTTCGGGTTCGAATCCCGTCCACGACGACGTTCGTGGCCATGGATGTGCAGGAGGGGCATGCTGGCAACTGCATTCTCCGAAACCAGTCTATGCCAACGAAACGTCAACTGGGCCACATGGAACAGTTGACGCGCTATGCCCCACAAGGGGTTAGGGCAATAGAGTAGTATATAGAGTACAGGTAAAGTCGACATTCCGCCTCAGTAGACAGACCCATTTTGTTTAAGTGATATCTCACCCAGGAAACCAACGATTAACCTCAGGTCCGCCCCCAGGCGGCTAATTACTTTGCGACTTTAGGGCAATGAGATCTTTGGATTGCCGCAGTCCTCAGAGATTATTACAGTACCGCAGACCATTCCCTCGCCATCGCCCTGGCTGCGGTCCAGCTCAGACCGTAGTAGGGTTCAGGCCCGGAGAATTTCTCTGATGATCCTTGTCTAGCAAGTTCATCTGCAGCTCTGTTGGTATGAATACACCGATTACCACGTACCCAAAATAGAGTGACCCGATTTGTGTTGGCGATGTTAGCGCGAGTAAGCTTCCTTTGAAAAATTACTTTGGCGCAGGCCTCAACAGCATAAATCTCGGCTTGGAAAACGCTGAGCCAAATGACCATAGCGATTGAGATCCTGGTGTTCGGTCCAAAGATCCCAGCACCAACTCCCTGCCCCGTTCTTGACCCATCGGTAAACCACATTATACACAAAGATAGCCAATATTCCATTCTGAGCGGCTTGTAGTAGAGACCGAACATTTTTCTACCGAAGTAGTGTTCCGTAGCATGTAGTCTGATCTCGAGCAGATCTGAATGCCACTATTGCGCTCCAGATTGCTCATGTGGCCCTGATTGTACACATGAGCATCATAAGTTAGATGCACTCGAGGAAACTCAGAGATTCATCTGGACCCTCAGTAAAGGGTCCGTTCTGCTTCTTAAGCTGGCTGATGATGCCGTTGGAATGCTCCTTAGATAGAACTTCGTTGATGCGAGCCGGTTCAGGTAGCGACTGGATGCTCTCACAGTGTCTCCTCCAGGGGATTATATTCTGTGAGTGAATTTCTATATTCGCCCCATTCATTGTTTCTCTTGGCTCTTTTGAACTTCCTCCTAACCTGGACCCTCTTGCGCGCCAGTTTTCTTCAGAACAGAAATCCATGCTAAGTACTCGCCGCCGGGCTATAGGAGGTTTTGCCTGCCTCCATATTAACCTGTTTGGATTTCTTAGCAATGTTCAAAGACGGAGATTACTCCTCTGAGCGGTCTCTCTTCACTGCAGGCTTGGGAGATGTATCGAGAGAGCGATCTTCTCTAGAGTGGCCTTGTGCCTTCGCCTTCTTAAAGTGACGCGTTTGGGCCGTATTAAGTTTAATGAAACCACTTGTTTCGTTGACAAATGGCTGACAGCGTCCCTGACGGAGGAAAGCCCGGACTTCATCAAGCAACCTCCATCTAAACCGGTGTCCGCATCGCAGACCAGGGTCTCAGCGTCGACACCGCTAAAATAGTTAAAAAGGACGACTGTGATGGACCGCACCGTGAAGCTGCCAGTTCACCACGAGGCCCTTTTGTGCCGTGTTCGATGGCTTCGCATTAGGAAGGTGGTTGAAGTAGCCCATTGTTTACTGAGACCGAAGCTAATGTAACCACTTCGGGCCCATCGATTTTATTTTGATCACCCGTCATGAACCCCAGGAGATTAGCGCATCATTTCCCGTGATTTTGGCGCACCGCAGACAAATTATAATATCTATTTCGACCACAGAACAACCACTGGTGCAAAATGGCAAAACCGTACAAGACTATCGTCAACTGCACAGCAGCCAAATGTAAATATCGATCGAATGCAGTCCGATTGCAAGTCGAAGGCACTGTCCGTTGTCGTCGTACAACATACGTTGCGTGCTCGAGACTCGGACACCTTTCGTAATATCAAAAGTCATGTTTCGACTCTGGCACAGGGTTAATACACTGATCGCCTATCTTGGCTCAGGGTTGGAACACTAGTCACCAAGGCAACATACTATAGCACAGAACCGCAGAAAAAAATGTCGACCGGCAAGCTTGTCTTAATTAACGCGCCGGGGATTGAACCCCTGACTCTATATATGTAGGATCGTAGAGTGGCGACCGAGACCTCACGGCTACCGAGCGCGTTAAACTAAATCAAGGTTTAATTTAAAATGTATGCATACCAAAAATAAGTTCTCTGCATAAACTTGTTCCAGGGTTATTGCCAAAAACTTGAAAAGCAGGGTAACAGGGGCGTTTTGTATGGGAAGTACCCTTGGTTTCCTATCGACCAACCGATTTTTATGGGAAACTTTAGTCCTAAGCAGTCAATAAGAGGTTTCAACATTCAACCAATTGGAAGTTATACACATATTTGAAATAACATTTGTATGAGAGGTAGGGGTTCTTTTCTTCGGATCATGCTCTTTTCAGAAGTAGGGTAGGAATATAACCATATGAATACCGAGACCCCAGAAATCTCTGGACTTGTGAGTCTTTGTCAGCAGCCACTGCCCTATGAAAATGACGCTTTTGATGGTCTTCAGAAAAGTAAAGACCTGGTCTTGCAAGTACATTGTTGGGAGCACAACATCTCCCTTCATTGTATTGCTGGAATTGCCAGAATTCATTCAGATGCAGACCTTCCTAATTGCCTGCTTGATGTATCCGGTCGAAGCTGATTGCGCGATGGGGCTATGATATGCCTGGAGAAAACTCAGAAAAATTCTATTTTATAACCCTCAGCAGATATCTACCACATATTGTGGACTATTTGATCAAGAACAGAAGTATTTTCCAAAAGAAAGCCGGTGGAAGGTAAGTCTCGACGGTTTATAACGCCAGTGGTAACATTCGAAGGCCTTCCGACCCTTTTTGACGGGACCATTGGTAAGCTCGGCTAGAGAGAGGACTCTGGAAGAGCTCGATAGTAGTCAGATGGTACGAAGGCCGGTTGCGCGCCGCCGTGCCCAATGAGAAACTCCTGAACTCCTCTGTGAAGATACGATGTCAGGAGACCATTGGTAGGCTCGCCTAGAGAGAGGATTCTGGAAGAGGCCGATGCGCTTTGAAGAATCAAGCCATAAATTACAGCTGTACACCTTTCTCGCATATTTGCAAGAAAATTGGAGAATAGACGCGAATATTAGTGAACGACTCCATATCACCCTGTTCTACCCGCTATGCAGATGACTTTTGTAATTTACAATCTGCAAAAAGATCAACGTGTGTACTTCTTACTTATAAAGGATTCCAAGAGGGTCGTCAATGAATAACAAAATTACGATGAATTCACACATTGGAAGAATGATGACTCTACCATGAGGATGAGGCCGACAACAACGAAGACAGACGTACGATAAAAGCCTTTGATGAAAGCAAGATTGTGCATTCATTTCTTGCGTACTCATACGTGTTCAGTATGCAGCTAGCTCATGCTTATAAGTATGTACATACATACTACAGATGCGCATGCCGCAAAAGATTAAAGCGAAAAGACATGCCAGTCGTTGCTGAGCCAGGAAATAAAACCAGCGAAAAAGAAATTGCGAATGTGACTGCATTTTACGCTTCATGCATATTCTTGACATATCAGCGTTCGCGGCTAATGCAATGGCCCAACAGTCTCAGTCAGCCCCAATAAAACCATTCCGCTAATAAATGAGTGAAGTGCATACGAGTGGAATAAGCCGCCTTCCTTCATATAGGGGACTCCTCCTCGGTTGTACGTCTTCTGCCATTAGTAGAAGATCCATTCCATAGCTTCAGTATACAGCCGACAGCCGATGATGGTTGCAAAGGAATCCGGCAATAAACATTGGCACCCATAAATCTAATGGCTGCTACAGACAATGGACCATGATTGGTAATTGGAAGCCATTGCCATCTTGTATCTAAGCGTATAGCAGTTAGTGGCGATGTCGTTTGGTAGAAAATGCCATTATGAGTTAATTGTTGGCAGCCGCTATCTGCCCACATTTACGATTGCAACTGACAGCGATGGGCCATTGTCTAGAGTAGCCATAAGAAAATATACAGAAAACATTATGAAAGACCACGGAAGGAACAAAACGAATCTTTTAAGAAAAATTAAAAGATATTTATTATATCTGATGGCTGAGTAATGTCGTTACTATCTTGTGCTCATCGTCATCTTCCGTACAATTACAATCTCTATGGTGATGATGATGTTGATGACAGCATTGATTTTGCTGGACCATGGTCCAACCGAGTTCGGTAGGTAATTCGAGTGCTTGTTGGGTTCACCAGTGATTGTACCCAAAAAATAATGCATATTGAAGTATGTAACTTACAAATGTACAGTGTAACAATATTAAGAAATCAGCAAAGCACTTATCGAGTTTAATCAATTAATTACGCCAGATGAACATGTCATTGGTTCTTGTAAGATGATTTACATCACCACCAACGCGCTCTCCACTTGATGTTGTGGTAATATGAGCAGATGATAAATGACCCACGAAACATGGAGAGGAAATGCACTTGTGAGGCTTGAAATAAACGAAAACACAACTCTTGGTTGTCATTCGGGATATGAATAATATCTTTCACCTTACAATGGACCACTCTTGGAAAGAAAAGTTATTTATGCTGGTGATGGATTTCATGGAAATGGTGTACATAATTGTGATTTGGATTTATGAGTGTTTCGCGAAGGAGATGTTTACAATGGAGAAGAAAAACCATCTCTATACAAAGCCCAAAAGTAGCGAGAAATCACGAGAAATGGGAACGACTCAAATGCTCGTGAATTCATGTTGGCCATGTAAGAACAAAAAGGTGTCTTTTTGTTGTTGGTGCTTTTCAAGGCAATTTTTCAATGTTACGGGTTTTGCTCAACGTTCACGTGTAAACGAAGTAATAGGTTGCAGTTGAGTAAGTATATACTCTATTTTCGCCTCATGTCGTCAGCTATGTACCTGCTTTTGAATATCAAGGTTTAGTTCCTTGATTCTGCGATCGTCGGGGTTATTGCTGTGGATAGGATCGCGCTCATCTCCCAACGTAGCTGCTGAAGTGGGAAAATTAGGTCGTACTAAAGGTGTACGTCCAGCAGGAAGAAATCTTGCCACCGCTTTTGATTTGCCTTAAGTTTCGTTCGGCTACGTGGACGTCCGTAGGTGTAGGTAGGTAGGGCATGAAAAGCGGCACTGGTGTACTATTTGAAGCCCTCCCAATCGGCTTTGTTATAATTTATAAAAGTCTGACGTTCAGCGCGCAGGAAGTTACTTGGTTTGTCGATCCTGTCGATAATTGGTAGATGGTTTGAAGACAGCGTTAGAACAGGGTCCCACTGAGTCTCATTGATGAAACCTGCGCTTGCTATCGAAATATCAGGTGAACTAGAGCAGGGTCCTTCAATTCGGGTGGATGTATCATTGTTCAAAGGACAAAATTCAGAGGCATCTAGTTGTTCTGCTATGGAAACTCCTCTGGCATCGTTATCAATGCCTGAGTGCCATAATTCATGGTGAGTGGTGAAGTCGCCAAGTAGGAGGCCGCCAGTAAGGAGTGGCACTTATGTATATTCGCATTATATTTTTAGGGACAACTAGAGGTAAGTACTCGTAAATGTTGAATATATCTATGTCCACATTACCGGATGTGACCGCAACAGCTTGGACTTCCATGGTGTTATCAACTGCTGGGAAGCTGATCTCATGATACGGCATGGATTGGTGGATAAAGACTGCTAGTCCACTTACAGCATTAGTCAGTCGATCCTTCCTGATGATGTTAAAGTGACCGTAGGAGTTGAGGGACTAGTTTCAGTTTAATTTGTTCTCTCTGTATAGCAGCAATTAATATGCGATGCCTGTCCATAAACGCTGCAAGTTCCGCGATTTTACGCGGCAACTTATTGATGTTGAGTTGTAGAATTGAGAATTGTGTTGAGTTTGGCGACAGGTGCTGCAGGTGTTAGGTTATGGAGGAAGTCTCAAATTGGCATTGTTTGTGTTACCGGGGACAATTGAGGGCTCGTCTGTGTCCTGACTGGTAATACGTTAGGACTGTTTGTCGACGGAGATGTTTGTTGTCGTTGGTTTTTACATCGATCAGCTGTGAATGATGAGTTCCACCCATCAAAAACGGTGGAACTCATCATTCACAGACCAGAGCAGGTCTTTAGATGGCAGCATTCGTCGCAGCAGGTTCATCTTACAGAAGTTATATTTGGGTGCAGTTTCTTATTGCAGACGCAGAAAATCCATGAGTGAGTGCGGGTGCGGTTGAGGAGGATGGAGAACAGTTGCGCCGAAATGTGTTGCTGCTGGAATCCATGACACGTAGAAAATATAACTGTGTGTTACATTTTTTACTTTATTTTTGCATTGCAGGGGTTTTGGCTGTTGAAAAACGGGTCGCTCCAGTGCGGACCGAATATAAATAGTAAAGGGCAGCAGTAGTAAAGCAGACGGGTTGTTTATTAATTGGTTCCGGCTTCTTCCGGATGAATTGGTTTTGGTGGAATTTATATGAAAGGTCCATCCTCAAAGCAAGAGTATCCTTTCATCTTCTTCTTACTTTTTGTACTAATTATTTCCGTTGGAATATACTAGATACCTGGTGTCAATCTTTGACTCCATTCATGAGCAATCATCAGTTCTTCTGATGATCGCGCTCGGTGGCCGTGGTCGTTCGGTTACCGATACTACGATACTAATCTAGAGCTCCAAGTTCAAATCTCGACGCGATCAAAAACTGCCTGTGGACACTAATAGAACAGTCCTCTGAGCTTGTCAGTATAAAGACGGCGCGGATAGGAGGTGCCTGAAACATTTCAGGCAAAAAAAAATCCGCATCAAACGAATAAATTCTTCGAATGAAATATTAAGTAGCAAATGGAGCAAATAAAAAACTTTCGAATGAAATAAAAATAATTTTTCGAAATTAATTTCCATAGGTAATATGTTTGTGTGTCGCGCTCAGTGGCCGTGATCGTTCGGTCACCGCTCTACGATACTAATCTAGAGCTCGGAGATCAAATCTCGGCGCCATCAAAAACTGCCTGTGAGTACTTATAGAATTCTTATACTGCTCCAGGCTTGTCAGGATAAAGACGGCGCGGATAGGAGGTGCATGCTAGCAACTGCACTTCCGAAAAGTAAATATGCTATTGAAACGTCAACAAGGCATAGAAATGCTAGAGATGTTGACGCTCCCATGCCCCTGGAGGGGTCAAGGCAATTAGAGAGAGAATATGTTTGTGTGAAATCCACCCCGCTGTAGGTCACTGAATTCAGGCCTAAGTTTGATGTCTCGCCGGCGTCAAGGGTTAGAGTCCTGCCTGACCCATACTTCAGGCGGTATCTCGTGGAAAGCGGCTCCACAGTGCATGCCAGACACTGTCTGAGTTTTTCTCTAGCAATCGATGGAGGCTTAATCAGAAAGCTTAAATCTAAATTTGTACCACCTAGAAAATTTTCTAACGGTACTTACGAGGTGTTATGTTATTTTCCCCTTTTGTTTCATCCCACTTTAGTCGCCTAATTAAGAGTGGATTATCTAATTATTCGTTACAAAATTGTCTTCAACTTTTGCAAACAAACTGTTTAGTTTTAACAAATACGTAAAATTTGACAACGCGCCAAAGTTTAAAAATCTATTTTTGAATCAGTTTTTCGGATATAAAATAAATCGACAACAGTGCATTTTTTATTTTGCAAAATAACGGCGCGATGGGTTTCCAAACTGTTGAACTTCGCGCGCCCTCATACCGCGCGTCGCACGCTCGATCAGGATTGGGGTGGGAGGTACTAGAACACCCCCCCTACATTCCGGCATCAAAAAACTTCTGGAGAGGTGGCAAAAATGTGTAACTAGTGAGGGGAATTACCTAGAAAAACTAAGTTTTTGTAAATATTTTCGATAATAAATAAATGTGTCAGAGCGTTTGTCTCGATCATATTTGAACCGTCCTCGTACTTTAAAAAAAATCCCAATGGCAATAACTTCCTGCACTAGCATTTATGCTGCGTTAAACTACAAGTACCTCTCATGAGAGAAAATTTCAATAATACGTACATCAGCAGACATACTCGTAACTCGGTAACATTTATTGGAATATTTTCGTGTCCTCACGGCCTGTTAAAAATGCTGCAAAAACTGAGATGATGGAAAATCGCATGAAAAATGTATTTTCCGCCTTTTAATCCTTCCCATTCTCTCTGCAACAAAGGATGTGTTTTAGTACAATAAATGTTTCGGGATAACATTGTTATGACTTGTTGATTAATTGCCAACCATTTTTTTACTTGTGCGAATATGTTTCATGTTAATTGCAATTTTATGAATATGATGAAAAGTTCAGGAAGTAATAATTGGAATTTTACGACTGTTAGCGAAAGGTTAAGGAAGGATGTAGTTAAAAAAAAATGTTATCAATTGCCTGGTGAGCCTTTTAGTTTTTACATAATTTTTGTTTTATTAATCTGGTGGTTTGAACAGTTAATTGCGAACTATAATCCATAGTAATGGCTTGTGCTGCAACGACGCTACCTATATTACAAGTATAGCGAAATTAAGGAAAAAAATTGGAACCTTCTTCTTTTGTTAATGATAGGAGAGTTCTCTCTATCGCATTTAATTTATAAATTTAATATTGTACAGTGGAAACTCCAGAGGTAGTACTTCACGCTTTTAAAATTCGAAAACTAAATACGCCCGAAAAAAATCGATCTATCAGCCAACTCAAGGCGAGACGTGCATCGAAGTTGAGGGAAAAACGCATGAGTATCATACAGACAGCCTGGATACAGTAGAAAAACGGACAAGCGAGGTAACGCATAGTTGTATACCAGCCCAGAAACATATCCATGTTTAAAACTACCAGAGTAAACATTCGTTATGAATAGTTATAGGCCTTCTTTAGACTGCCTCTGTAATGAACGGGTTGATGGGCATCCGTAGATGCCCGTGGGAGAATTTTCGGGGCTGTTTGCGATCGAGATGGATGGCGCATCTGGTACAACCACGAGTTGTATGAACTGTACGATGAGCTGCAAGTTTCGAAAATCGTCAAACTACAACGACTTCAATGGGCAGGGCTTGTACAAAGAATGGACGATGATCGCTTGCCAAAGAGAGTAATGAATGCAGAACGAGTCGACGGAGCGAGACTGCCTAGACGACCGAGATCTCGTTGGGAGAGTTCAGTATGTGTGGACGCCGCGCAGCTACTGGGCTTCCAAAACTGGAGGACGTGGTCACGTGACCGAGATAATTGGAGGACAACAATCCAGGCGGCCAAGGCCCGACGTCGGGCTGTCGCGCGAAATAGAGCATACGCTCAATCCCAGACTGTGGTGGTGTTGGCTCATTTGGCTAACGCATGTCGAGTTGTTTCGTTCGTTGATAGCAGAAGCAAACTCAATGGATTTGTTGAGTTCATGTGCCAAGTCGTTTTCTTATAGTACAATATTTTGGATATTTTGACAGAATATTTATCAAATAGTTTTGTGCTCATTGTGCTCACATCCAGTCGCGCTCGGTGGCCGTGGTTGTTCGATCAACGCTCTACGATACTAATCTAGAACTCGGACTTCAAAGCTCGGCTCGACCAAAAACTGCCTGGGGGTACTAATAGAACTCTCGCAGTGCTCCGAGCTTGCCAGTATAAAGATGGCGCGGATAGGAGGTGCATGTTAGCAACTGCACTTCCGAAAAAGTAGATATGTTATCGAAACGTCAACAAGGCATAGAAATGCTAGAGATGTTGACGCGACCAAGCCCCCGGAGGTATCAAGGCAATTAACATATGAAACCCTGTTCGACCCGTTGACCTCCCAACGCCACCCATTACCCATATTTATCTAATTTAAAGTAATATCCTTGATCAATCACATTTGTTCCCAACGTGATCCTGTTCCGAATGAAGCAAATATTTCCAGCATTCCAGTGGCGCAGTCGGTGTAGTATCGAGCTACGCAGTATTTTTTACGTTATCCTACCGACTGCGCCACTTGTTATGTCCTTTGATCAATGAAACGACTTGGTCTGATCAATATATAACAATCTTTTATTCCCACAATCTGTAGTGTGCTCACACGTTGACAGTAAGATGATGACTGGCTCAAATGGCCGGTTACTAATACATACACAACATCCCTTCACACCGGGATGAAGCTAGTCAAATCAAGAATTCAATTTTGAGTTTAATTATTAATTATTATTTACGAACTTTTGAAGAAAGATGTTTGTTTCCTACGTCTGATTGTTCTTCTCCGCAACAGTGGTAGATTCGCCTTCGATGCCTCTGTCGTTTCGTTCTCCTGCACCTGACTTCCATTAGTAATTGATACTGGATCGCAGCAAATAGACTCAGAATCTGCGTCACTCTCGGTTACTGTTGGTCCAGTCGGCCTAATATTGCCGGTCTCTTCCACCGCTCTCTGTAGTTCTGAATCCGTTGTTGATACCTGCGGCAGGATAAATTCGGGCTCCTCTCGAATCCGATTCCGCAACTGGAATTCGTGCCTTTTATATATAGCGCCATCCTCGAACTCAACGGAGTAAACACGGAATCCAACTTGCCGCAGAATTTTGGCCTTCACCCAGGATTTCTTGTTTGCCTGATATTTTCTCGCCCAAACTGTTTGCATTTCGCGAAATTTGCCTACTTTGAATAATCGCTTCTTCTTCGGACGCAGCTTGTCGAAATATGTCTCGATACGTCGGCCCATCAGTAACTCTGACGGTGATTGTCCGTTGCAGATGGGCATGGAATGGGACACTAGCAGATAGCAGGCCAATTCTTCGCCGATGTTGTCTTCCGTGGTCAATTTTTTTAAGAAGTTCTTGGCGGACTGAACCGCCCGTTCCGCCAATCCGTTCGACGATGCCATATAAGGTGCAATGCGATAATGTTCGATTGCATTGCGTGAACAAAAACGATTGAACTCTTGGGACGTGAATCCTCGGCCATTGTCCGAAACGATAGAGTCCGGCAAACCGTGCGTGGCGAACAATTCTCGCAACCTAGCAATAGTAGGTGCAGATGCGGTGGATGAAACAATTGAAACATCTACCCAACGTGAGTAGGCGTCCATGACAATTAGGAAAAGCTTATTCCTAAACGGCCCAGCATGATCAACATGTATACGAGACCATGGCTTCTCCGCTTGCTCCCATGGGTGAACAACCTTCTTGGGGTCTGCTCTTGTCTCCTGGCATGTCTTGCAGCATCCCACCAACTCTTCGATCGCTTTATCAATCGATGGCCAATACACATATTGTCTGGCCAACGTCTTCATTTTGACTATACCTGGATGGCTTACGTGCAACGTTCGCAATATGTCTTTTCGTACACATGCTGGAATGATGACCCTTGCTCCCCATAACAGACAGCCTTCAACAATTGATATTTCGTTCCGCTTCACGAAATAAGGAAGCAATTCTGGATTCATTTCCTTTGGTGATGTAGGCCAACCGTCTCGTGCGTACTTGATAATCTCCAGCAAAATCCTGTCCTTCGCGGTACGTGCAGCTAATTCAGCTGAAGTGAACGAAATAATATCCTTAGTGTCAATGAAACTGATTTTCTCATTTTCTATCGGGGCTCTACTGAGATAATCCGCATTCGACATTTTATTCCCTGGTCGATATTGCAACTCGTAATCGTATGCAGAAAGGAAAATTCGCCGCCGGAGCATGGTTGGTGCGATCACATCGGGGCACTGCTTCTGACCCAATATTCCCAATAAAGGCCGATGATCAGTCATGATTGTAAATCTTCGCCCGTGCAAAAAATTGTGGAATTTCTTTACTGCTGACACGATTGCTAGTGCCTCCCTGTCCGTCTGCGCATAGTTCCTCTCTGCAGATGTCAATGTCCGGGAGTAAAAGGCAATCGGTTTCTCTAACCCGTTTTCCATCGTGTGATACAATACTGCCCCAACACCGAACGGTGAGGCATCAGCAACAATTCCTACTGGGCGATGTAGACTGTAATGCACCAGTACCTGGTCAGAAGACAATGCGTTTTTTAACTCCTCCACTGCCGAGGTATGTTCCCTTGTCCACGTCCAGTCTGCTCCCTTGTCCAAAAGGCGATGTAGCGGCTCCGCAATTGTGGCCTTTCCCTTTAGAAAAGCTTGATAAAATCCGATGATCCCCAGAAACGCCTGCAACTCTTTTTTGTTGGACGGTAAGGGCGCTTTCTTGATAGCCTCCACCTTGCTGCAAATTGGTTTGATCCCATCTCCGGTCACTTGATGACCAAGGAACGGTACTGAGTAAGATGAGAAAACACACTTGTCCTTTCGTAGCCGTAGACCGTTTTGTTTGAAGGTTGCCAGTACACCACGTAGTTTCGCGGCCAGATCGAATTCGTCGCTCGCTATGATGATAATATCATCGAAGTACGGCAAAACTCCTTGCAGTTTACCTAGCATGCGCTCCATCAAACTTTGAAAAATTCCCGGTGCGGCAGCAATTCCAAATTGAAGGCGTTTTACGATATATGTACCTTTATGAGTGGTAATGGCCTGGATCTTGGCTGTCTCTTCGTTGACTGACAGCTGTTGATATGCCTGGGACATGTCTAACTTGGCAAATACTTTACCGTTCTCAATACGTGCCATCAAATCGTTGACAGAAGGTACCTTGTGTGCATACGGCTTTATCTGTGGGTTAACCGTAGACTTATAATCCCCACAGATGCGAATGGATCCGTCGTGTTTCTTGACCGCTACGATTGGTGTCGCCCAATCCGAGTAATCAACTCGTTGCAGTACTCCTTGGCTTTCTAATTTCACCAATTCCTTCTCAACCGATTCTCGTAATGCCATAGCTACATTCCTCGGTTTACGCGCGACGGGTATTGCAGTTTCCTTTAACTCTAACTTTACCGGTGGCCCTGTGTATCTTCCCAGATCTTGTTGGAACACTTCTTCGAATTCTTCAACCACCTCCATCACTGTAGACGACGTACTCACTCTGTGAACACCCTCAATCGAGATGCCCATCTTCGGAAACCAATTCCTACCCAAAATTGGAGACGAATTGCAGTTGACTACCAGCAGTGGAAGACCAACAATTTTCGTGCCGTTGTAGATGACATCAACATCTGCTTCTCCTGCTACGTTGATTCGGGCTCCCTGGAAATCATGAATGTTAACAGTCTTCTTCCTTATTGTAGTGCTCGGGAGGATCTGTTTAAAAATCTGACTCGAAATGATGGTATATGGAGATCCGCTGTCCACCTCAAAACGAATGATCCGTTCACCAATTTTTACCGACGCAAACTGTTGATTGCTGGATAGCGTTTTGATATTGTTGATCGACTTCCCACTGCGGTTCGAGTCCGATTTTTTTTCCGATTGTAGCCTTCGCTGAGATTCATCTTTCCCCGCCGCAGACAGACACACCTTTTCCAAGTGACCTTTGTGTTGTGTATGTATTAGTAACCGGCCATTTGAGCCAGTCATCATCTTACTGTCAACGTGTGAGCACACTACAGATTGTGGGAATAAAAGATTGTTATATATTGATCAGACCAAGTCGTTTCATTGATCAAAGGACATAACAAGTGGCGCAGTCGGTAGGATAACGTAAAAAATACTGCGTAGCTCGATACTACACCGACTGCAGTTCCAATCATTGCTAGACAGTATGCTGATAACTCAGTTCATTTGCGGCCTCAATGACGAATCGTTGCAACGTCGACTGCTACAGGAAAAGGAGGACGTGATTACGAAAAAGTTCGCGATGGATACAGCAGTCGCGGCGGAGAGCGCAAAGAAACAACAATTGCAGATAAAAGAAGAACCTGTACATCGCGTAATATCGAACAATAACACGAAGCAACGGGAAGAAGAATTGCGGCTATGTTTTCGTTGTGGCACTAGTCACACTGGACAGTGCAGGTATACCAACTCCATCTGTAACCGTTGCCGAAAAAAAGGTCACTTGGAAAAGGTGTGTCTGTCTGCGGCGGGGAAAGATGAATCTCAGCGAAGGCTACAATCGGAAAAAAAATCGGACTCGAACCGCAGTGGGAAGTCGATCAACAATATCAAAACGCTATCCAGCAATCAACAGTTTGCGTCGGTAAAAATTGGTGAACGGATCATTCGTTTTGAGGTGGACAGCGGATCTCCATATACCATCATTTCGAGTCAGATTTTTAAACAGATCCTCCCGAGCACTACAATAAGGAAGAAGACTGTTAACATTCATGATTTCCAGGGAGCCCGAATCAACGTAGCAGGAGAAGCAGATGTTGATGTCATCTACAACGGCACGAAAATTGTTGGTCTTCCACTGCTGGTAGTCAACTGCAATTCGTCTCCAATTTTGGGTAGGAATTGGTTTCCGAAGATGGGCATCTCGATTGAGGGTGTTCACAGAGTGAGTACGTCGTCTACAGTGATGGAGGTGGTTGAAGAATTCGAAGAAGTGTTCCAACAAGATCTGGGAAGATACACAGGGCCACCGGTAAAGTTAGAGTTAAAGGAAACTGCAATACCCGTCGCGCGTAAACCGAGGAATGTAGCTATGGCATTACGAGAATCGGTTGAGAAGGAATTGGTGAAATTAGAAAGCCAAGGAGTACTGCAACGAGTTGATTACTCGGATTGGGCGACACCAATCGTAGCGGTCAAGAAACACGACGGATCCATTCGCATCTGTGGGGATTATAAGTCTACGGTTAACCCACAGATAAAGCCGTATGCACACAAGGTACCTTCTGTCAACGATTTGATGGCACGTATTGAGAACGGTAAAGTATTTGCCAAGTTAGACATGTCCCAGGCATATCAACAGCTGTCAGTCAACGAAGAGACAGCCAAGATCCAGGCCATTACCACTCATAAAGGTACATATATCGTAAAACGCCTTCAATTTGGAATTGCTGCCGCACCGGGAATTTTTCAAAGTTTGATGGAGCGCATGCTAGGTAAACTGCAAGGAGTTTTGCCGTACTTCGATGATATTATCATCATAGCGAGCGACGAATTCGATCTGGCCGCGAAACTACGTGGTGTACTGGCAACCTTCAAACAAAACGGTCTACGGCTACGAAAGGACAAGTGTGTTTTCTCATCTTACTCAGTACCGTTCCTTGGTCATCAAGTGACCGGAGATGGGATCAAACCAATTTGCAGCAAGGTGGAGGCTATCAAGAAAGCGCCCTTACCGTCCAACAAAAAAGAGTTGCAGGCGTTTCTGGGGATCATCGGATTTTATCAAGCTTTTCTAAAGGGAAAGGCCACAATTGCGGAGCCGCTACATCGCCTTTTGGACAAGGGAGCAGACTGGACGTGGACAAGGGAACATACCTCGGCAGTGGAGGAGTTAAAAAACGCATTGTCTTCTGACCAGGTACTGGTGCATTACAGTCTACATCGCCCAGTAGGAATTGTTGCTGATGCCTCACCGTTCGGTGTTGGGGCAGTATTGTATCACACGATGGAAAACGGGTTAGAGAAACCGATTGCCTTTTACTCCCGGACATTGACATCTGCAGAGAGGAACTATGCGCAGACGGACAGGGAGGCACTAGCAATCGTGTCAGCAGTAAAGAAATTCCACAATTTTTTGCACGGGCGAAGATTTACAATCATGACTGATCATCGGCCTTTATTGGGAATATTGGGTCAGAAGCAGTGCCCCGATGTGATCGCACCAACCATGCTCCGGCGGCGAATTTTCCTTTCTGCATACGATTACGAGTTGCAATATCGACCAGGGAATAAAATGTCGAATGCGGATTATCTCAGTAGAGCCCCGATAGAAAATGAGAAAATCAGTTTCATTGACACTAAGGATATTATTTCGTTCACTTCAGCTGAATTAGCTGCACGTACCGCGAAGGACAGGATTTTGCTGGAGATTATCAAGTACGCACGAGACGGTTGGCCTACATCACCAAAGGAAATGAATCCAGAATTGCTTCCTTATTTCGTGAAGCGGAACGAAATATCAATTGTTGAAGGCTGTCTGTTATGGGGAGCAAGGGTCATCATTCCAGCATGTGTACGAAAAGACATATTGCGAACGTTGCACGTAAGCCATCCAGGTATAGTCAAAATGAAGACGTTGGCCAGACAATATGTGTATTGGCCATCGATTGATAAAGCGATCGAAGAGTTGGTGGGATGCTGCAAGACATGCCAGGAGACAAGAGCAGACCCCAAGAAGGTTGTTCACCCATGGGAGCAAGCGGAGAAGCCATGGTCTCGTATACATGTTGATCATGCTGGGCCGTTTAGGAATAAGCTTTTCCTAATTGTCATGGACGCCTACTCACGTTGGGTAGATGTTTCAATTGTTTCATCCACCGCATCTGCACCTACTATTGCTAGGTTGCGAGAATTGTTCGCCACGCACGGTTTGCCGGACTCTATCGTTTCGGACAATGGCCGAGGATTCACGTCCCAAGAGTTCAATCGTTTTTGTTCACGCAATGCAATCGAACATTATCGCATTGCACCTTATATGGCATCGTCGAACGGATTGGCGGAACGGGCGGTTCAGTCCGCCAAGAACTTCTTAAAAAAATTGACCACGGAAGACAACATCGGCGAAGAATTGGCCTGCTATCTGCTAGTGTCCCATTCCATGCCCATCTGCAACGGACAATCACCGTCAGAGTTACTGATGGGCCGACGTATCGAGACATATTTCGACAAGCTGCGTCCGAAGAAGAAGCGATTATTCAAAGTAGGCAAATTTCGCGAAATGCAAACAGTTTGGGCGAGAAAATATCAGGCAAACAAGAAATCCTGGGTGAAGGCCAAAATTCTGCGGCAAGTTGGATTCCGTGTTTACTCCGTTGAGTTCGAGGATGGCGCTATATATAAAAGGCACGAATTCCAGTTGCGGAATCGGATTCGAGAGGAGCCCGAATTTATCCTGCCGCAGGTATCAACAACGGATTCAGAACTACAGAGAGCGGTGGAAGAGACCGGCAATATTAGGCCGACTGGACCAACAGTAACCGAGAGTGACGCAGATTCTGAGTCTATTTGCTGCGATCCAGTATCAATTACTAATGGAAGTCAGGTGCAGGAGAACGAAACGACAGAGGCATCGAAGGCGAATCTACCACTGTTGCGGAGAAGAACAATCAGACGTAGGAAACAAACATCTTTCTTCAAAAGTTCGTAAATAATAATTAATAATTAAACTCAAAATTGAATTCTTGATTTGACTAGCTTCATCCCGGTGTGAAGGGATGTTGTGTATGTATTAGTAACCGGCCATTTGAGCCAGTCATCATCTTACTGTCAACGTGTGAGCACACTACAGATTGTGGGAATAAAAGATTGTTATATATTGATCAGACCAAGTCGTTTCATTGATCAAAGGACATAACACATAATAACTACCTATACATAAAATGAAAATCCGAAATCCAATCGATTTTACGCGAATCTTTTATGTATCATCGAATTCGTTCGAAACAAAACAATCACCATTAAATCTTCATTTTCTCATTGTCCTTTCATGTTAATATCTTTTCGAAATTTTCTCCAATAAACTGAAACTGACTCACTATAGCAAAGCAGTTTCCGCGCGTCTGGTAGTCACGTCTTAAAATCCTTAGACGGCAGATGAAGAGACTTCCAGCTTTCATCCTTCCTTTTCCGTCCTCGATTTAATCAGGAGGATGGTCGTAAGGCCCGAATACAGGAAAACAAAGGACATATTTGGCGGAAAGGTAAGCATAGCTACCCACCTGAACGGGGCATCCTCTTTCTCTCTAAACAAAATGAAAAGAGTCCTCAGGATGGCGAGGTAGTGTCCGTCACAGTACACTTCGGTCCTTTGGCCGGACCAACTTGAGAATTCCTTGCCGACAGACATTGAATTTTTTATAAGTGCCCAGTTGTGAATGAATAAAAAATAAAAACAAAAATACAAAAAAAGGGTCCAAGACATCCTTGTCCAAGTTTCATCCTCACGTGGATCCCCAAACCTAGCGCCACCTATTTTCAAGTTCACATAATTTCAGGACCATTCATTCTTTATATACATCGTTGTCCTGACATGCTTGTTTTGATGAGTTCGGTCTGTTTCAATATCCAACTCGCATTACCGCACCACTCGTCAACTCCAATACGAGACACCCTTCTGGTTGAAATACGGACACCCCAACTAGAGCCGTGCATTCGCCTCTACCCAAACCTCCTTCGGAGATATGAAAAGTGGCCCCGGCGCAATGCCTGACATTATCCTTGGGGTTGATGGCAAATGTATGCAAGAGATTGTGGCGCTCATGGCGATTGCCATGGAAACCCGGCTCAATATTGCCGCTCGTAAAATTTTACGAGTTCCGGCGTTGAGGGGTAAAATCCAACTGTACAGTAGATCCTTGTAAGCCCGGCAAGTATGTCGACGCTTGTTGTCGTGCCGATTAGAAACGGGGGAGGCGCGCTCATATAGTATAATGCGCTCTCGAATTTTATGGGTACAATGACACAATATTGTCGAATGGCTGGAGTGAAGGAAACTCGTGGTCTTTAGTCGGTGTTTGCTGTGCTGCTGATGGTTTTTCGGACGTTGTTAATACCGGAGGGTGCTGTTAGTCGTAAATTTCTTGGGATTTGAAATTGTCCCAAAACGTGAATGAGTGGAATGGGGTTTGTTTGATTGGTATTGTTTTTCGGGGAGGGATGGGGACATTTGAGTGGCATTGACTGTAGTTTTAGGATTGATATAAACTTTTGACGTTAGACGGATTTTGTTTTAGGGAGGGCTTTTAGGTTCAGGTTCAGCTTTCAATGGTCTCGGATGTACTCAAGCTCCGTAGGATGCTAAGTGATCTCTGATACATTTACTATAAGCGTTGATTTTTCATTTTCGATGAAAATCTTTTTCTGTGTCGGAAAATTTGGTTACAAGTTCTAATTTCTATTTTGGAGGTTGTTACGTAAGCCAACTTTCTTGCGAAGTTGGTCAGACTGATTAGAAATTATCCCAATACAAAGCAAACCTATCAAGGACAATGAACAATGACCGTTTCGCGACATGCTCAGTGATACTAACATCTAATAGCTGGAGCCGGATTGGCACACATATAAAAACATCTGAACTCTTTCAAAAACGCAGTGCATCAAGAATCCTTTGTGAATGTGTCGAGGGGTCCTGCGTGACTCCTAGATTTCGAAAAATTCTGGCGTCAAACCCATCTATGTCAAGTTTCGTACAAAAGGAAGACGGGTCATGGACGTCCTCGAGTAAGGAAACCATCATGTGTCTACTTGAGACACATTTCCCTGGAAGTTCGGTTGGAGCCTCGCTGGAGGACTTCTCCACTTGTCGCATAGCGCCATGTGATAGTGCATCTATTTTATCTTGTGAAAATATTATGTGGGCAATTTTCAGCTTTGAACCTTATAAGTCGGCTGGACCCGATAGCGTCATTCCTGCGGATTTGCGGCATTGTATGGATATCGTATATCCAGGAATGTACACCAAATCCTGGTCTACATTCCTCGCATCTGGGTAAAGTACCGGTGATTTTTATCCCACAAGCGCGAAGAAGTTCACATCCACGCCCAAACGACCTGCGACCAATTAGTCTAGCTTCAATCATGAAGCTACTAGACAGACTGGTTGACATCATTTGCGGGATACCATCCTGCTCCTCCTTTTATCCACGTCGCAGCATGCCTATTGGAAAGGTAAGTCGGTGGACACGGTCAGTCCCATTGAGAAATCTCTCAATCAAAAGGAATACACGATGGTTGTTTTCCTAAATATCGAGGGGGCTTTTATTAATATTAGACCTAGTGCGTTTATTGAGGTAGCCCTGAGCCTCCAGCTTGATGAGTCGCTTTGGAAACTCATTAACATACTATTAACATCTCGGCGCATTCACACTACCCTGGGTACATCGTCGGTATCTGGGATGTCTGTAGAGGAACCCCCAAGGGCGGATACTGTCTCCCCTTCTTTGGAATGTAGGGATCAACAGGCTGCTTCTAAAACTAGAAGAAGTTGGGTGCAAAGTTATTGCGTATGCAGATGGCGTTGCCATCGCTGTCACAGGTGAAATTCATGATTTCCTCATTGGGTTGCAAAATGCCCTATCCATTCTAACAGAGTGGACAAATCTCTGCGATTTGAGAATTAACCCGGTTAAGATGGAGCTTGTGCTCTTCACTAGAAGACGCGCGATTCCTCCTATCGAACGTCCCACACTGCAGGGTATTAAACTGTTTTTCACCGACAAAGCTATGTTTCCTGGTCTCATTTTTTGACAGTAAACTAAAGTGGAAGCCGGACATTGAAGAACGGCCCAAGAAATCTGCTATTGCGCTCTGTTCGTGCAACAAGGCCATAGTTAAGAACTGGTGCTTGTAGCCTAAAGCTGTACATTGGATATACACAGCTGTCGTACCTTCTATACTACTGGACGGAATAAGTGTGTGGTGGGCAGCACTCTGAGTAGCAAGGCTAGCACTGGCGCTGGCCATGGCGGGGGCTTTTAGAACAACTCCGTCAACCGGGCTAGACATGGTAATCGGCTTGCTCCCTTTGTAGATATAGGACGAACAACTGGCGGCTAACACGGCTTTACGCCTTCGCAAAACTGGCCAGTGGCGTACGTTGAGTTGAGGACACTCGACTATACTGGGCAATGTGGATCTTCCGGTGGAGACTGATTGTGATTATACTTCTCTAAAAATACGTTTTTGACCGGAACTATACTAACTTGATTCCGTCGATGGATCTATGGATTGATAGCACTCTCATGACCGACTCCATGGTCTTCTACACGGTTGGCTCTGGGACCGACGGCGGAGCTGGGGCTGGTATCTATTCGGAAGGATTGGGAATTAACTTCTGGTGTGTCTTGCAGGTGGAGGTTTCGGCAATATTGGAAGCTCTGACCTGGCTGGGAAATCATGCCGTGATCACGAGGAATGTTACTATTTATACAGCCAGTCAGACTGTGACTCGATCACTCGAATCCGTCCTGACTATATCGAAAACCATCGCGAATGTCGTTTAGTCCTCAAAGAGATGGGTGGTTTTTATACTCTAGATGAAATCTGAGAGTATTATAAGTTTGCCACAAAGTTTGTAACGCTAAGAAATAAGGCTCGCAGAAAAAAATGAATGATACAGAAGTTCATATTATCACTCGAATATCTCAAAACCGGATGTCCGTCTGTCCGTCTGTCCGTCTGTCCGTCTGTCCGTCTGTCCGTCCGTCCGTCCGTGACCTCTCTAGCTCGAGAACGCGTTGAGCTATGAAGTTCAAATTTTGCACACGTTATTTTTGACAAAAAATGAAGGCTAAGTTCGTGAACGGGCTAAATCGCTCCACCCCTTCTACCCCCTCCCATACAAAATGACACATTTTTGAAAATTTACAATAATCAGATTTTCTCAGAAACTATAAAACATATTGCTTTGAAATTTTTAATATATCACTTTTATGATAATTGTAACCTATGTTATAAAACTTATTGTAATCCTCACCCTCCTTCTACCCCCTCCCATACAAACTGCACTATTTCATGAAATACGTTAAGCCAATTTACTCATTACCTATACAATTTATCGGGCTGAAATTTTGTACTTAACACTTAATTAACAATATCAGTTAGATTCAAAAAAATTAATCGATTACCCTTACTCCGTCTACCCCCTCCCATACAAAATGACACATTTTTGATAATTTACAATAATCAGATTTTCTCAGAAACTATAAAACATATTGCTTTGAAATTTTGAATATATCACTTTTATGATAATTGTAACCTACATTATAAAATTTATTGTAATCCTCACCCTCCTTCTACCCCCTCCCATACAAACTGCACTATTTCATGAAATACGTCTTAACGTCTTAACGACTTACGTCTTACGTCTTAACGATGCATCCGAGATTGCAACCAAAATTATTTATTGGCTTTAACCAGGTTCAAATTCATCTAGAGTATTGCATGATTGGGGTTTACCCCAATCGTAGTTCTTTTATGTTTTTTACATTATATTCTGTTGGATACCGAGCCATTGTGGCTTCGCAGGCAACTGCGTGGCGGATGAGCTGGCTCGAAAGGGGACAACCAGTGTTGTTGATGGGAACCGCGCATCGTGCAAACTTGTGACTAAAGCCACAGCGTTTGACATGGCGAACATGAGATGGTTAAACGGCGATTTGTGCCAAACAACGAAGGCGATTTGGCCGAAACGTGACCTTAGCCGCTCTACCACACTGCTTTCACTGAACAGGAAACATATCGTCAGAGTTGTGGGGGTTATTATGGGCACTGCTCTATTGGAGAGCCTGCATGGAGCCTCAGTATTCCTTACAATGACCATTGCAGGAGTTGTGATAACGTGGATGAGGAGGAGAGCGTTCTCCATCTTCTTTGTCACTGTCCGGGCTTGGCTCAGAGGCGGAAGCAATTTCTGGGTTCTTGTTTTTTTCGAGACCTGGAGGACCAGCTATATTCCTGGCACAGGCTGGTTTGCTATTTAATAGGTTTAATTAGGTGACTTTGGTGGTATCACAATGGACCCAGAAGTGGCCTATGTGTGCTGTGCGGTGGCATGATAGTCCCTTTACCTAACCTAACCTAACATCTAATTTCCTCCCAGGGTATTTATGTATGTAATTATTATTATTTGTTGAATCGAGAAAGACGCGCTGCGAGTCTTATTCGGTGACCGAACGGCTCATCCAATATGAAAAATGTTTGTGTCAATTTGTGCGTAAAGAAGACAGAGGAATTACAATATATGCAAGCGTGGTATAGGTCTGATCTTAGGGAGTTTGCGTGGATATTAGCACCAGTTGCAATGTTCAAAGTGGTCTCCGGAAGGTGTTATGGGGCTGGAGCCAAAAGTTTGTCAAAAATACCGAATCTCCAAGCCGCTCTAGTCGCGATGAAATATACAGTCCCTGATCATCGGAATAGATGAGAATGATCCTTGTTGATTCTTTTTATTTCTTGGATGTGCCAAATTGCTCCGAAAATTTGTCGAAGAACCTTGCGTTCAAATTTGTTAAGAATGTTTTCGTGAGCTTGAATTAGGGTCCAGGTTTTGCAGCCATAGCATACTACAGGTCGTGTGATGGTTTTGTATATGCGGAGCTTCATATTTCTGTGAAAATATTTCGATTTAATTATTGTAAGGACTGAGAAAAAGTTTTATTTGCTAACTGTATCCGTCGTCTGTTTCACTGGCGTCCTTTGAGAGGAAATATGAATTTCAGTTGGCAAATTTTCTCCCCATCCGCCCTAGACACGAGTGGTTTGTACCCACTCTCGCTCTCTCTCACTCTCTCTCACTCTCTTTGGAGTCGTTCCCTCCTACACATCCTTTCCATTTGAAATGCACTTAAGCAAAATGTGCATAGTTGGGAGAGTCGGGAGATGAATAAAACAGATAAAGAACAGAATGGCTACACCGCCGGAGAAAAAGGAGCGAATTCAAGCATACGCTTTTATTCACAGACATCCATAAAACAGTGAGCTACGAAACATAAGTCCAAAAAGGATATGCGAGTCACATTTCCAAGAAAGTGTTTTACGAATTCATGGCATTTAGGCATGCTATCGCAGTTACCGGCTTCGCCGGATTGCATCCACCTCCAGGGGAGGTTTGTTTTCGTCACTGGTCAACTGGATGACTTGAAGCTTTCTTTCTTCATGTCGTCGTTGTAAATCTGCACCTCCGCTTGGCATAGACATGGGTCGACTGACGTAGCTCCCTGAATCCTATCCGTTTTTTTCTTTGTTTTGGGTCTCTTGCACATCCTGTTCGTCATTGAAAGTTTCAGTTTCATGGTCTGTTAATTTCATGTTGTGTGATCTTGTGTGTGTTTTTCCGCTGTTATCCTTTCCCCTTTGTTTTTATTTTGGGATTTGAAGGATGGTTCAGTACCGAAGATAGTGAGAAGCCGTTTATCGAGGAGCAGATAATTGAGTTTCTTGGTGTAATGGCAAAAGTTTCTATGAGTGTTGCGAGTTTATGTTGTCATTACGGAAAATTAGTTCAAGCATTGTTTTTTTTTTCGAAAATGAGTTAGATTTAGGACGAGTTCTATTTTTTTCTGTTTAGGCGAATGGATCACGGGGCTCGTTAGGATTCAAAGTTTCGGGACGATAAATTGATGTCGATTGGTCATGCTCTAAATGTAGCAGAGGATTTTATGAGTTTTGTTTTGAAAGGGCGAAACTAGTTGTTATTGGTTTTCTTAAAAATGGAAAGCACAGATAGAAGGTCTGTTAACACATTTAAGTAAATTGATGAATTAATTTATGTCAAAACAAAATTCATTTTTTTTTTTTTTGGTAATTCGATCCGAAATCTGTATTGAGATATTCATTGAATTATTTCATTAAATCAGGATTGGAGACTAAACCAACAGTGAAACATGAACCAACAACTCTTGTGTGCCAGATGGTAATGACATAATTAGGGCGGTGATATGCTCGTGACAGTATTACTCGCCGGTTTCACTCGTTGGCGCGCCTTGGTGATTAGCAGTATGGCTCGTCGTTGAGAGGCTGATTGATATTTATCTACGGAATTGTATTTCATCAGATACCTATTGCAATGATTGATTCAGCTTTGAACTCTTTAGTAAGCTACATCGAGAAATCTCTTAGTTACAAGGAATATACCATGGCCGTGATTCTAGACATTAAGTGTTTTTTTTTTGGGTAACCGTGTAGGGTCCCTGCCCTAGTTGCACAATAAAACGCTCTAGGGTAGCATCCAGGTTGAATTACGAATCGTCAAGTTGTGTACCCTGATGTCAAGTGGTGCGCCTCATATGTGGTGAAAATAAATAACAAATTCGAGTGAAATATCGGTTTGGTTATCGGATCGTTTATTTATTGCGACGGCTGACATTTATAAACTTGGTGTAACGCTCTAACTTAACAAACATCATTCAAACTAGTTATTTATCAGTGATAGCCACAAATGCAACTCTATCCAAATCATCAGTGCGCTTTCTGGATTGCATGTAAGCAAATCACTCTGCAAACTTGTCAAACTTTCACTGACATCGAGGGTTGTTCATACTAGCGTAGGCTCGCTATCAGAACAAAGGCGCCCCGCAAATTGGCATTTTATCCCGTCTTCCTTGAAATCTAGTGCTTAACTCACTTCTTCTTGACGTGGAGAGACTGGGCTGTAGGGTGATAGTCTATCCAAATTATATTACAATTCTCTGTAAGTTCCCAAGCGTTCTCAGTGAGGTTCTTCTGAACGCCCTCTCTCTACTTACAAATTGGGCCAATTCGTGTGGCTTAAAGGTTAAGTCGAGCAAAACTAAACTTGTTCTTTTCACTAGGAGCACAAGGTACCTTCTGTCATGCCCCCACAGTTGGGAGGGGCTAGATAAATTTTTTGGAAACAGCCAAATCTGTTGGACTTATTCTCGACAAAAGGTTGGGATGCAAAGCCAATATCCAGGAACGAGTGAAAAAGGCTACAATTGCTATGTACTTCTGTAGAAGCGCCATAGGTAGAAACTGGGGTCTGCAACCAAATGTTTTGCACTGGCTTTACGATTCTGTTGTTTTGGTTGAAAGCCCTTCATATTGGAGTCTATTGCAACCTGCTGTTGCTGTTGGAACACAGGTTACTGTGTCCTCATAAGCGGAGCGTTGAGGTCAACACAACGATCTTTTAAGTGTGACTTCAAACCCAATTCACAGTTTTGCAGATGACAGCACCCTTGATTCTATTGTATTTATACTTTTAACTCTGCAGCTGACTCCCGCTAAAATGCCAAACCGAGAGCGCATGTCGGACTCACTAAATAAAGATATCTCAAAAATTATTGCATGGGGGAAAGCGAATCGAGTAGAGTTTAATGCCTCCAAAACTCAATGTTGTCTTATTTCTAATAAACGAACCCATTCTTGTCGATGGTGTCAGCATTACTGATTCACCCACATTGAACGTACTAGGTATAAACATCTCCAGTAAACTAAATTGGTGTGACCACATCTTCAATATTGCGAAAAATGCAATGAAGTGTCTGGGTTTCATGAATCGCTTTAAAAGATACTTTACACCATCTGATTTGACGCAAATTTATAAGGCCCACATAACACTGAGACTTGAATATAATTCCCACATATGGGCAGGCACAAGTCGAACTGCCCTATCCACATTAAACAAAGTTCAACGGAAAGCCTTCAAGCTTTTTGGCGATGAATTAATATGTTCTCATATCGAGCCGCTTGAACACCGGCGAAATGTCGGTTGTTTATCACTATTACAACAGCCGCTGTTCTGCCGAAATACCCAGTCTTATTCCTGAGCTTGTGCTCTTCCTTTGCGTAACACCTGGCTAGCCTGCCGTGCCCATCCTCATTTGCTTGAACTTAGTATTAGTCGTACAGAAGTACAGTACAGGCAAGTTGTACAAAACGGTCGTACGTCCCGCACTCATGTATGGGTCTGAATGCTGGACTATGTATAAAACATACGAGAGTAAAATGACTGCGACCGAAATGAAAATGCTACGGATGTCAGCCGGTGTGACCAAAAAGGATCGCATCAAAAGTACCTACATCCGAGGCAGCCTGTTTGTCGAGCAACCGATCACTGAAAAGCTCGAAGATCGTCGTATGGATTGGTATTGCCATGTTCTAAGGCGTCCACCTGAGAACCCAGTTATGAAGGCAATATCAATGAACGTTCCATTTGCTGGACCCAAACCCCGAGGCAGACGGAAACACACGTGGATCGATCAAATGAAGAAGCAACAACAACGCATAAATCTCGGCGATGAAACGATCCAAGCTGCCTGCAGAAGGAACCTGAGATTATACCGCCAGAACGGGCGAAGTGCCAACAGCACGGGCAGAGCAACGCGAAGCCGCAGAGTGGTATGAAATGGCAAGGAAGAGGAGGAGTAGTAGTCGTACAGATCAATTCTATGATTCATTTGTATCCACAACAACACGAATGTGGAACAACCTACCATCTTTTGTTTTCCCCTGCAGTTATGATCTGCGAAAATTTAAACGAAACGTACACCGACACCTCATTCAAACTGCCAGCCCCTACCCTAACTTCCTTCCCGCCAAGGCTGTGGTCTCGCATCAAAGGGTATCCCCTAAGCCTTAGCATAAACATAAAAAACCCCGTCTACTGTCTTGGACGTGCTACTCCATCTGTTCCATCTGGATATTATGGGCGAACGAACTGCTGCAATCACTGCCATACGCCTTCGTGAAACTGGTTTGTGAATCTCGTCTGCCTATGGCCAATGGCCCTTTTTGAATCCGAATTGACGGTTTGGAATTAAGCTTTCAGAAGCTGCTGCAAACTGGTCTATATGGTAAAGAATTACCCTTTCCAGAAGCTTACCGATGATTGAAAGCATGGGCTTTTGGGGGTATTGTGATGATCTTGGCCTTCTTCCAAGCATGAGGGAAGTAACTTATTATATGTTTAGGCAGTTATAAAAGATTATAGGAAGAAACACACAGAAGACAAAAGGCATCTTTTGCAATAAGAAATGAGGCATTAGCCTCACCTGCGGATTTTTAGGAGTTGAATATTTACCCAGATTTTTAAGTTGATTTGCGTTTGTGAAGAGCTCATGATCATGACCATTAGACTGATCAGCTGGGGAATTTTCAGAAAAGGTGACTAGTTGAGAGTTCCGATGGTTACTATCAAATACACTCAATACACTCATTCACTTCTGAGACTAATGCATTATCATCACCAGCCTTTTCTCCTTGGAAGACTTTTGAGAAATGAGTGGCTGCGGAATTTGCTGTAGCTGAGTCATCAGAAAAATTGTTACCGTCAAGCATAAATTCTTGGGTATACATGTACACTAATGTTGTTTACGCATTCCACAGATTCCACGGTTTTACCCCGTACCGTGCGATAAGATGTTTGCACATTAAAAAAAAAAAACGTGTTAAACGCGAATGTTGAATGTCGTATGACTTACTTTGAAAGAAATTGTCATTTAGTCTTTCGTATCCTTGACCGCAATTTTAGTTATCACTACATCAGAATTCATTAGATTTATTATTTGTCGCCCTCCATAAAAACGATGGATTTAATCAAAGTTTTTATTTGTCATAATACCATCGTCGCCCGCCTTGCTTTATCCTTCCATCCATTGTCCAACATAAAATCCAACTAAAACCTCGAACAAACAGCCCAGTCAAGCGTCCAATAAAGAGTCACCAGTGCAATAAAGTTCCTATCGTGTGTTGCCACGCACTGACTGCCACACATTAAAAGTGGAGTGACTCCATTGGCTATGGCTGGCTGTGCTGAGTTTAACGATGCACAGACTTGCTATGCTATCATCAGTTGTGCCATAAAAAGGACTCTCCACTCCATGTACTATGTGAGCGTCATGGAGCGTAATAAGTTTGTAAGGTTGCAGCAGCTCTAGTCATTTTTAAGGATCCTGGGATGGGTATACTCGTATGTCTAAACACCACGATTTAGAGCTCTAACAATGGGCGAATCGGGAGACAGTGATATTCATGTAGGATTTGATATTAGAGTGAGAAACGAGTTGTTGGTTTTAACCCTTATCGTATATGAAAGGATGCTTATAATTATATGGGTTAGCAAATGAACGGTTGTTTGGATAAGGAAATGTCTTGTGTCAACTGTTGTTCTTAAGAACTAACTTAAATTGCCACTTTGTTTTGTAACGCACGACAGCACCCTCATATTGACTTAGCTTAGAGCATCCGAATACCCGACTCGAAGTCGAAACGACTGCGACTCACACTCGAATCCGATACACCCAAATCCGCACAAGGATCGGCTCGAAGTCGAACTCACACTGAAAACAATATATTCCCGAAACCTGGGAGTATTAATGGAACGTTCTGAAGGAAATATCTTTTCGTTTTAAACATAAAACTTTGCGGTTTGTCAACAAAAATGTTGAGTGGAGCCTTCTTCGACGGAAATAACGAATTGGCACGATATTTTTTCATGTTTTTTTTTTTTGTAAAGTTAAACCTCTTTGCACTTTTTGTGATTTTTTCTTAATATCTCCTAAGAGTGGCCACACATTTTCGCACATGAACATGGTACAAGTATCCTCTGAACAGCTCACTTCACACAAATCTGAAGAGCACCGTTTCATTTGTATCATATTCGTGTTCGACAGTGTGTAGCCAGGCTAAAGCATACATCCTGTATTTCCAGAAAAGTAATTTTTTTTTCGAAAGAACACATTTCGGGATAGTATGTTTAATGTTGGAAAAACGTTATCTCGGAAAGTTTTGGACGCATTGAGCTGACGTTATTTTTAAGCCAATTAGGTTGGTTAGGTTCGAGTAGCTGGCAGGCCAATTGACAGGTCAGAAACAGTGAAACAACAATTTTATTATGTTGAAATAAATTGTTTAATATAACTGATTAGTTTATCTATAGAGAAAATAGCATAAACTCCTGAAGATGTCAAATTGGCGATATGTCGAAGGAAACAATAAATAAAATCAGGAGAAAAAACTGCTGGAACTGTGAGTAATTAGTTCAAATTCTCCAACGTCTGGCGACCTCCGAATGACGCAAGATACTTCACATAAATTTGAACTTCGTGTTCGACATTGCGTGGCCCGACTTATATAATACAGAGTGACGCTATGTCCTATCACATCATCTGAATTGAAACGTAGATAGGGAGCTTAAATGACGCAGCGTCCAGCGTTATTTGGATGCGCATGTGCACCGGGGCTAAGTTCGACAGAAGAAGGACAGTGACACATCGCGTTCCGTAGGCCATATTTGCATGAGTCAGGAAGATTGCCATACGGCGAAGAGACGAAGCCTTTTTAGCGTTATTTTTAGGCTTATGTGGATCCAAAGTGTATTCAGTGTATTCTTCTTATTAAAAAGTTCCTGGAAACCTCTTCTCCGTTATGGTTTCTGTTTAGTACGAAGGCAAATCGCTTGGAATTTGATACTGATGCAATTCAGTATTGTCAAAAATGCGACCAAGCGTTAGTCAATTGACGTAGATATCGTTTCACGACACGGCGGCGCTAATCCGTGTCGTGGAACTGTATCATCTCTTCGAGACATAGTTGTTCTCATCAGTGAAACTAAACATGCTGCCGTATTGTTTTGGACTGTCACATTTGACTTACACTCCTTAGTGGCAGTTCACGGTACGAGAGGCAGTTTCGGTACCAATCGGGTAAGTCAACAGAGGCTGTTCTGCAATGTCGCTGAAGGAAACTGCTCTAAGTGCCTTCCTTGATATAGAGGGTGACACCACCTCGTTCTCTGACATCGATAAAGCTTTAAGATCTTAGGCTGCGGATACTACCTCCACAGATTTTGTAAGAGAAATGCTTTCCTCCAGATTTATAAAAACTATTATTGGAGACTGTAACCTCACAGCTAAGGAGGGGTTTTATCTCCCCTCCTATGGTGCATAGTGGTGGATGGGTTGTTGTGGTAAATTACAACAAAAAGATCCACTGTTCACTGATCACGGTTAGAGGCAAATCCGAAGAGGTCCTACCCGACATCCTGGAATCTGTGCTGCGCCTGGTGCAATGCCACGGATTTCGAGTCAATCCGTCCAAGACTGTTGTCGTTCCATTCTCTAATAAAAGAAAGCTGAGACATATCAGGTACCCTATATAATGTACAGCTCCCCAGTACTTTTGGCAGACAAGGTCAGGTTCCTTGGAGTCATCCTCCACAAAAAACTTCTTTGGAAGGATTATCTTAGGGCAAGCTCTGATAAGGTTATCAAGGCATTATGAATATGTGGACTATTTGTAGGTAAAATGTGGATATCCAGCCCTGCCATTACAATCTGGATTTATTTAGCTATTGTAAGACCTATAGCAGAGTATGGCGCGGTGGTCTGGTGGAAAAGGCAGGCACTACTGATGGTAAGATAGCACTGGCAAAGATACAAAGGCTGCCCTGCCTCATTGTGGCCGGAGTTATTCGAATTTGCTCCACTCCTACTCCGCGTTAATCTGGGGTAGAGAGGATTGGGAAGAGAAATACTTAAAATAGAATTCCCCTCCGAGACGACCATAAAATGGTTTACGGATGACTCTAAGACAGAGGAGGGCACTGGGCGGGCATCGTGGACTCCGACCAGCTATACTTTTTGTCTCTGTGGGAGGATTTCTTACAGTTTTTAAGCAGAACTACACGCCATAGAAGCCTGTGCTCTGCTTTGCATTGCTGCTGGGTACTCTAATAGGCCCATAGCAATCTTTTCTAATAGTCTGGCACCCATTAAGGCGCTCATTAATTGTGCCGTCACTTCAAAACTAGTATGGAGCTGCCAGCAAGCATTTCAAGAACTGGGGTACTCAAGCACAGTGACGCTATACTGGATCCCCGGGCATGTCAGCATTGATGGTACTGCACGCGCTGATGAACAAGCCAGGTTGGCATCGTCTACACCTCTTCATGAACCATAGCCGTTCTGTGGGATTTCCCTGTCCAGCATCAAAAGATGTATTAGATTTTAGGAGAGAACCGAGGCCGCACCGTATTGGGCCTTACGGGTCTGAGTCAAACACGAGCTTCACTACTACTCAGTATGGGTTGACTTAAGGTCAGAAGCATTTGCGGACTTCTTTCAGGTCACTCATACTTGAGACATCATTTAGCAACGTTGGGTTTGGCCCCAGATTCAACCTGTCGTTTTTGTCATGACGAAGACGAGACTTCGCAGCATATTTTCTACGAGTGTGAGGGCCGCGCCCGCTTCCGTATGGAATGTTTTGGGTGTGCTTATCTTGAACCAGATGAAGTGTTTGCACTCTCAATTAAAGATTTAAGTAACTTCACTAGTACGACTAAGCTTGATCGGCATGCCTAGTCTTGTAACCATACATAGGGCTACAATACAATAGACCATCAGGTCACAGTGCTAGCGGGCTAGCCCACGGCCTATCTGCAATCTATCTATCTAGCCTTTATTGGCACCACTTGACTTGACCGGTTGTAAGTTCCCCCATAATATGGGGCGTAAGAATAGACCGCAGCATTTCCCCGCGTTGTTGCATAAAACGACTAAAAATGCCAGCAACACCTGTAGTTTGGGCGTTCGAATAATCCACAACCATTCCCGACTTGTCGCAGAATCCGGTTTAAATGACAGATAGAACCAAAGAGCGCAACTGGCACAAATTGGCCTTTTTCGTCGGTTGGTCGGTCTGAGTTAGGAAATCAATTAATGCGGTCGGTCTGCCCGATTTTGATGTAAAAGCCACTTCAGATTGACCCTTTCTGATCCGAATAACACATTCTACCCTGAACGTAGCACCATTGCGGTATGCCTTAGGCAATATAGGGTCATGCCTATTGAAAGCCAAAGAAAGAAAGAAGCAGTAAGCCTTGGTCATAACCTAAATAAACACAAACAAGAGATCGAGAGAGGACGCTCCAAGCTCGAACCTTCATAAAATTGATGAGTCGCCATAGGTGCTACTGCGTCAGAACTCCAACAAGAGAGGTCACTTGAGGCAGAAATGGGACCAGTATTTCTTGGGGGTACTTACAGCTGCAACAACTATTCCTGTATTAGTCAAACAAAAAAATGTTTTAATGAACCAGAAGCACTTGAATCTTCCATAAAGAAATATCCTGTAATATTTGAGTGGAATTTCAATGGGCTTTAAAATATAATCGAGAAGAAAGTATACCGCTAGAAAGGCAAAATTCTTCAACTAAGTACTCAACTGGGATAATCGCTTTACAAACATTTAGTCGCTGAAAGGCGAAGGAACAAAGGAATATCCTTTCTACTAATCCAATAGCCACATCATCCTTTTCCGTCTCAGATAGATCCACTAAAAGACCGTCATTCTCTTCGTATTCTGACTGTAGACTAGAGACTCAAGTCCATCCAATCCATCCGTCCCGTCCAGTGTTGGGTTAAAGTAAGGAACCTAAACCGAAAGCAAAATTTCTCTCGACAACGAAACTGACTTTATGAAAAGGATTATGATGCACCATACTGAGTAATCAACCTTAAATCGTCGTTATTCCCGTTTGTCTTTGTTTGTTGTTCGCCTGGTCGTAATCGCAATGAGCGCGTTAGTCGTCCAGGCCATGTCCTTGTCCGGGTTGCGTTATCGAACATACCCTGCCCAGGATCATAACAAATAGAAAATGTTCCTTTTGTTTAGTACTCCAACATATTCAGTGTATGCGTGGCTTTCCCCTCGTCTCGCCACATTGCTTTTTTTACTTTTTTACGACTTCTCGTTTTCTCGGCAATTTTCCACCCTGGGTGGTTTTTCTTCGACTCTGTTTATACTCATAATCCGTCCCGCATTATTCCGCCACCATGTACGATTCCAACACGTAGCAGACCATAGAATCGTCCTTATACATACACAGAAAGTGTATTAAGCCCATCCAAGCGCGTTTTCAACTTGACTGCTGTACTTCTGGGTCCTGGCTTGCTGCATGTGTGCAAGAAGAAATTTTCGGGCGGCTGACTTTTCACTGTTGTTGTTTTCCGGCGGCGGGGGATGTTTGATTCCAGATTCCACCAACAATGACAACGATGTCGGTGGCACATGGACTTAGGCGGTGGAGGATTTTTGGGCTTTTTATGGCCTTGAGATTTAATGCCAAATGTGTATATACAAAAAAAAAAAAAAAGAAATCCCGACAACAGAAAGACTTTATCCGAAGAAATCTTGTGAGATTTTATGACAGCCGTAAAACCTAAGGCTCTTTCAGTGTTTTCTCAATTTACGCTCAGCCTGTAATGATGATTACGTACAGCCAGCCAGCTACCACAATCACCGTCCGTGGGACTATGTTGACGCCAATAGCACAAACATTTTTGTTCGTAGGATTGCCAACATGGGTTTCTTTACGGCGCGACCATATCCTGGACGGCACGGATCCCAACAAATATTCGTACATTTCGAATATTTTTACCGTCTAGGATACTGAGCGCTGAAATGACTGTAAAGTCGGAAGTATTTCTTTTTTCGCTTCGGATATAAAATAGTAAATTGAGTTTTTGAAGTTTTGCCCAGGATGTTGTTGGGTCGAATCGAGTTTGACGAGGCAGTAATCAGCGAAAATTTCGGGACCAATTTCATTAGGGATTTGACATGATTGTCAGGAAGTAGACGATTTAGATAATATTAGATTGAAGAATATTTGGTAGAATGGAAGGGACTGTAAACGATACTGTAAAACAGACGAAGGTGTTCATGGGGACGGAGATTCAGTACTGACATCTGTCAAAAGAAGAGGCTCCGAAGCCAGCTAATCAGTGGCACGAGCTTGTTGTACAATAATATGATTGTCGCTCGCTGACTCTAGGCTTCATAGTTTAGCGGGATCTCCTACTTAAGTGAAGAAGAAACGCAACACAGGATATAACAAAATTTGTGGTTACATAAAGGGATGAAAAAGGACAGGACAAAAATAAAGTCAGTTGGCTCGGGCTTGGCCATTCCGCTTTGTGTCTAAGGTGTTATGGACATCAGCCTCCTAAATATGTATTTTATATTTAAAAGAAATCTGGTGGTCATGGCTAAAATAAATGTGAACATGGGAACTCCCTAAGCGAAACTACAAATTTGAGGTTTCACCTCATTGTATCTACTTGAAAGGGGATTAGGGATGCTTCGCTCTTAATTTTGGAATTAATCGAAAATCTACGAGTATATGTATATACACGTATACATCAGGCCAAATCAACCTCTGATGTTATGGTGGTCAAGTTCACCAGCGAAAACCTGGGCGTTGCTTTGATACAGGAGCCATGGCAGCATGAAAGTGAAATCAAAGGACTCGCTGTGAGGAATGCTTCTATTATCTAAGACACTTGCTCGAATAAACACTCATCATTCCTAGCAGAGGAATGCACTACATGTATCTTTCAGACTTGACCATCAGTGACCTTCTGGAAATATGTTAGCAATCAGCCCGGCGAAAGCGGGTAATGGAACGAAAATAGTGGTTTCGTCGGCATATTTCCTCAGAGACTCAGCCATCCTTTCCACTAAGCTCGTTCAGCTCCTTGGCTTCTGTACGAAGCGAAAGTCGAGGGCCACCAAGCACGGAAACTCGAAGGTCTATTGTCTGTTCAGATTGGGGATTGCTTGTCAAGATCAATCGTTCCCACGAATCTGCTCAGCTGATCGATTTTGGGTGAGGCAATCAGCCCCGCTTCAGGGAATGCATCGCCAAAGCATTTCAAGCGGCGGACACAATGTGCTTCACAATCACAAAGAGTGCGCTGGGATGTCTCATTCTCACAGAAGCGACTGCTTGGGTCAGAGACAATTCGCATCCTATAGAGATGACCCCTCAAGTTAAAATGTCCCGCCAGGAGCCCACAAATAATTCTTACCTCGAGGGTTATGTTGCGTGAGTGGCCAGCTATAAATATTTTGGCCTGTCTGAGACCAGGGATGTTGTCCCAATGCCCAGTGGTTACGGAGTGCTCCCAATCCCTGACTTGCTGCTTTACACTACTCACGGAGACACCGCAGTACGGCTCTGGGCCGATAATTGGGGTTTGCAGAAGCTTTCTTCGGCTGTTGCCTGGAGCACCAGAGTATCCAGGAACCCAAAAGATGTTAACTTTATTCTCCGAGCCTAATATTTCGATGAGAATGAAAAATTGCTTAGTGCTTTGTTGGCCGCCCGACTATCTATGAAGATTGCAATGGTCTTACCGAGGTGCACCAGCTGCAGAACATACGTTCGCGCAGGTCTCAATTGAGTGAACCTCGTCCCCAATAAGGGCAACAGTCCTACCTTTGTAACGAGTTCAAGAAGTGTGGTGTTAGATATGTTTGGTAGCCATTTAGCCAATTGGATTCAGAATTACATATGTCGGATGAACCATCACTATGTGACCATAACAACATCAGATTTGAGACGTATCCCACAACAAACAGAGTGGCTGAACTATGATGAGTCCCTGCAGGAGAAGCTAACGTTGATCGATAGAACGGTTACAAAATGGCAGAGCCTCGGCAACCTAGTAAATAATGTAACAAAAGCAATAGTGGCCTCCTATAAAGAAAATTGCCCTCTGAAAATGATCAAGGATAGTAGAGGCGTTACATGGTCAACTCCGAACTATCCTGTTTAAGGAAAGTTACAAGAAGGCTATTTACATAATAGAGCAAAAAAATACCGGAGAATGTGAGGCATATCAAACCTCACTCTCAGAATATAAGAAAAAGATGCTCGTGGCCCAAGTTTTGCGAGAGCGTCGACAGTACTAAGAAAGCTGCTAGACTTCATCGGATTCTGGCTAAGAAGGGCCCTGATCAGATAAGCATTCTCAAAAATACGGACGGAGGTATAACTGCAGATGTTGAGGATACTACAAAACTTCTCTTCTAAAATCCTAGGGGAAAGTTGTGCGCCCCCTCCCATTTCCGCTCGTCTACACAGAACTGGTCCGTCACACCGGAGTGCCGCTAGAGCCATATTCACCTACCATAAAGTCAAATGGGCCATCGGATCATTTAGTCTATACAAGTTCTCTGGTATGGAGGGCATATTCCCCGCGCATCTCCAAAAAGGGCAAGAGGGATTGACACCGAACATATTCCGGGGTAGTTTTGCACTGGTATATATTCCCGTCGTTTGGAGACCAGCGAAGGTAATCTTCATCCCAAAAATGAGCAATCGCCTAAAAGATGACTCCAAATTTTACAAGTCCATCAGCTTAACATCATTCATGCTCAAAATGACGAAAAAATTTCTCGATGTACACATACGACAAGCCCTCCTCAAGATAACTCTGCATGAATGACAGTTTGCCTACCAGTCTGCAAAATCCACCGAAATTTCTATTCAACACCTAGTTAGGGAGACGGAATAAGCAATGGAGGTCAAAGGAACTGCTACTTGCGCTTGTCTGGATGTTGAAGGTGCATTTGATAACACGTAATTTCCAGCCATTGACAACGCACTAAAGGCCAAAGGAGCTGACTTTGCCTTCACAAAATGAATGAGACAAATGCTCTCGTCGAGATGGGTCACTACTACGATTGCAGGCTTCTCCCTAACGGCTAGTGTCGCTCGTGGATGCCCAGAAGAAGAAGTTTTATCTCCACTCCTGTGGTGTATTGTAGTGGATAATTTGCTTTGGAGACTTACATCGCTGGGCTTCTTCTCACAAGGTTATGCTGATGATCTGATGATCACGGTTAAATTAAATTAGAAGAGGTTTTACCAGACCTTCAAACAGCATTAGGTACAGCACAGTAATGGTGCATCGTAAATGCCCGTCGTGTTAATCTTCCAAGGAACACATTAAATGTTCCCGTATATGAAATTCGTCTACACTACTGGTAGACCACACCAAATACCTGGGCGTCACTCTTGACAAAAAGCTACTCTGGCTGGAACATCTGAGAGTAGTAACGGAAAAGGCCACTAAGACTCTGTGGATTTGCAGGCAGTAGGCAAAATATGAGGAAGTAAACCCTGTGTCGTCCTTTGAATTTACAAGGCGATCGTTAGAGCTACTGTATAATAGAATACGATGCAGTAGTTTGGTGAAAGAGGCACTGTAAATGGTAAATCCATTCTAAGCAAAATTCAGAAACTTGGTTGTCTTATGGTCACTGGAGTCATTCGTTCCTGTTCATCTGCGCTCCTGCAAGTTCTGCTTGATCTTCTATCACTACATATACATGTGTTAAGCCGAACATACACCATCGGAATTCCTGTCCGTGTATGGCCGTTTCAGATAGATACTTCGATTATATGGCGATAAGATCGATTTGCGATTATGCATCCGGTCTCCTGAAAAACCTGTCCGGTCGCGTGGTCAGAATAAATTTTTGCAGCAGTTTATTTCAATGTACCAATGTATCTGAAGCTTGACAATGGAAAGTAAATTGCCGTACAATTCAATTCAATAAGATCGATTTTCAATTGTGCATGCAGCCGCCTCAAGGCAGTTTGAACAGAACAATCCGGATTGGCCTTTCAGGCGGCCGGAAGAAAAATCGTTCTCGCCAGACCTCCACCACACACGTTCCGGTATTTTTCCCGGGAAAAACTGATCAGGCCTGTCCTTGAGGAATTTCGGATCGTGAATACCCTGTTCAGGCTGCCTTGAGACGGAAGGATGCACAATTGAAAATCGATCTTATTGAATTGAATTGTACGGCAATTTACTTTCCATGGTCAAGTTTCAAATACATTGGTACATTGAAATATACTCCTGCAAAAATTCATTGTGGTCACATGGCCGGACAGGTGACCTTGAGGATACTTTGGAATAAACTCCTGGCCACCTGATAAGAATGAATTTTTGTAGGATTTTATTTCAATGTAGTAATGTATCTGAAACTTGGCCGTGGAAAGTAAAATGCCGTAAAATTAAATTCAGTAGATAGAATGATACCTCGAATCTCTGGCGATAAGATCGATTTTCAATTGTGGATCCGGCCACCTGAAAGGCCCTTTCGGCCGCCTCAGGGCGGCCTGAAGCCATACACGATCCGGGATTACTCAAGGCCGGGCTTGATCAGTTTTTCTAGCAGTAATTCCGGATGGTGTGTGGTGTATTCTATATTCAGGCAAACCAGAAGGCCAGTTCTCATCAGTTTTCCCGGACAGGAATTCCGGATGATGTATGGTCGGCTTTAGCAGTAGCGAAAATAACAATTACTAAACTAATAGTATGCGATGTTCGCATAAAGTTAAACAGAGAAGTTAGCTAAATGAGATCAACGAAGCTAGAATGCCGTCGGACCGCTTGGTGAAAGAGCCCTCCGGGAACCTGCTATTCACTAGCGTCATTTGGAGCAATGAGGTCTGGTTGGAATAAACACTATCAAGTGGTTAGATGGATCTAAGACAGTTAAGGGTACTGGTGGTAGTTTAGTGGGGCCTAACCATAGAATATCTACACCTATAGGGGAATTTGCTGCTATCTATGGTCATGTTATTACTAATCATTTACCAACCCATGTAAAGAATCCAAACGCCGGCAATTACCGACTTCTCAAAGCTCAAGTGGGCGAGACAACTGCGTCGGTTCACGCAATTCGTCCATATAGCTACACGGCAATGTCGGCCCCACATTGGGCGCTAAAGTTATTCCGATTATTCTATCTGAACTGTTCTATTCAAAGCACGGGCATCAACTGATCATAATTTGCTGTTATGATTTTTTAACCATTACTAAAAATTTCTAAACATACTGCTTTGGTATCACCTCGTATCAGTCAGATACGCTGCAGGGTCCCTTCTCTCTTCCGCTGCCATCAAGTTTTTTTTTTATTTTTAAATATAAAGGTACATAACTTAAATTTTAATTGGTCCAACGGGTATGATTCTTGAAAGACTTTGCTTTTATTATCTGGAAAAAGTACAAGGGCGAATTCTCCTGATAATACCCAACAAAGCTCAAGCGCCTGCACTCTTAATTATTGCAGTTGCAATCACTCTCGCCGCGTGTTGCTTCAAATTGACTCTTGTGAAAATAATCATCCCTGGCACCGCGAATATCCAAAAAACGGCCATCGTAAATCCACTTCAGGAAAAAATTAAAACCCCCAAAATCAAATATTATTCCATCATATCACAACACAAATCCACCATAAAACTCATCAGGCCGAATTAAGCCTCTCGTCGGGTTCTGTTTTTCTTAACAATTAAACAGCGTACCCGCGTTTTCCACGTACGCTATTTATGGATGAAAGCACTCGTTTGTGTACAAATACGAGGACTATAGATAGGGTCGATTAACCCACTAATAAAATCCTATCACACGGCAAAGCTTAAAACTCGATTAGAACTTCATTTAGCTCGATCCAGGACAGACATAGTCTAGTGCTCCGATGGAAGTGTTGTTCTTGTAATTATATTCGGGTTTATGTATAGCTCGCATCATTTTCAATGGAATGGCCAATTTAGTGCATTGGGTTAAATAGGCTTTTCCAAACAGCCAGATAAACACAAATTGGAGGATCTAGACTAGAGGAAGGCGACTGCGGTGGCAATCCGACTAGGCTAGGCTTTAGCCAGCATAATGCACTTTACACGTACTATCAATTGCTCGTTGTAAACTTATGCTATGTGTGGATGGCATAAATCGTCATTATGTTAACAGGATGGATGGATAGATAATAGTGCATGCATGGGCCTACACACACACGTTTTATCTACCTAAACTCTATTAGGTACACAATATCCAAGTGTGAGTCTATATCGGCTATGGATTGTGTAAATATAAACATAAACAAAGTACAATGCACACCTATGGGCATGTCAGTCTCGGAGCGAATTCCCGGATCCGATTCCCAATCCCTTCAGCATATCAGACATTTGAGCCTCTGGAACGTATTAATAGTGTGTCTTTCATTTGATGTTTTTCCGCCATTCGCTTCATATCGTTTCAATCGATTTGTTTACTTTTGACTGCCCTTTCGAATTTTTTCATGGTAGATGGATGCAGGGCCGAGAGACAAATATGTGAAGAGAATCTTCTTGTTAGCTGATTGGAAAGAAATCTTTGATTAGATAACAAACTTTAAAATAAAAACTTAAAAACAAAAGAAGTATCCAGGGATACCCCAGATTTGATGGTTTTATAGTATGTGTGAATTTTCAAGGGTCAGTAGAGTTAACCAAAATCAAATGAAGTCTCTTCTCTCTTATTGCCTTGACCCCTCCAGGGGCATGGGCGCGTCAACATCTCAAGCATTTCTATGCCTTGTTGACGTTTCGACAGCATATTTACTTTTCGGAAGTGCAGTTGCTAGCATGCACATGCACCTCCTATCCGCGCTGCGTTAAACTGACAAGCTCGGAGCACTGTGAGGGTTCTATTAGTACCCACAGGCAGTTTTTGATCACACCGAGATTTGAACTCTGAGCTCTAGATTAGTATCGTAGATCGGCGACCGAACGACCACGGCCACCGAGCGCGTTCATGCCAATGGGCCTCTTTTAAACCTAACGGTTGGAATTCCTTCTCACTGTAGTGTTATCTAGGCGGAACTCGTAGCGATTCGGGAAATTTTGACCTGGTTGGGACACCACGAGAGACATTACTATTTTTACGGAAAGCCAAGCCGCGGTTAAACCCCTTGACTCCGTACTTACAACTTCAACGGCGGTGATGGATTATCCGCCCTTCTCTTAGAAATGGGTAAACTTTTCAACATTACCCTGTGTTGGATTCCGGGCCATAGTGGCTTAATCGGTAACTGTAGAGCTGATGAGCTGGCTCGACGGGGGATAATGGAAATTGTATCAGAGAATCAACTCAATATCGGTATGCCCATGGACGCATGCAAGCATGCTATTAGGATGGCTGCGATCAGTAAGGCGAACTCAAGATGGCTTAATTGCAGTTCGTGTTTCAGAGCAAAAATGATGTGACCCAGGCTGGATCTCCACCGCTCTACTGGGATGCCAATGCTGAAAAGGAAAACTAGTGGTGCTGTCGCGAGCATTGTCACTGGACATTATCCAATCGGGGAGCACGTTAGAAGGCTTCGGATTCGATATAACGATTTCTGCAGAAGCTGTGGGAAGTATATTTCATCTTCTCTGTGGATGTTCGGGCTTAGCGGGTATGAGGAGGTCAACTCTTAGAGCATACTTCTTTGCTGAGCTGGGAGACTTGGTTGATATTGATATATTGTGTGCGTTCAGAAGGAACTGAGCAGCTTCCGCTCAGCGAACATGTTCAGAACGAGCGGGTTCAGAAGTGACCGAGCAACTTCTGCTCGGGTGAGCATGATCAAATTTCACCGAGCAAGAAATATTTCTGCTCACTGATCAGTGCTCAGCAGTGCTCAGGTTCTTCTTCTTCTTTATCAACCTCACGCTCATGTTGCGAGTTTCCGAGTTTTGACAGTTATCAAATTGGTTGTTGTGTTTTCGGCTTCTAGTTCTTTGGTTTTCGGGTGCTTTTGAATTTATTTCTTCGTTGTTCGTGATTTTTGTAATGGACAGCGTGGGATTCATGTATTTTCCACTTTTCGGCACTTGACGTCTAAAATTGTCATCGTCAGCTTTCAGCTGGTCGATTTGTCAGCTGGTGAAGTAGCGTTCAGCAGGTGCAGACTCCAAACCGAGCAGCTCCGGAGCTGTTCGCGAGCAGTTGCAGAGCTGCTCGCGGTCGGTTTCTGCTCTTTTGCCACCTTCTGAACGCACTCATTGATATTAGCCAGCTTCAACGTTTTTTGATATGCTTAGGCTGGTTCGGGGCATAGGTTGGCCGGGATAATTTCTCCCGTGAGGTACCACAAAGGATCTAACTTTAACTAGCAACCAAATCGAGACGGTTTTCTTGTGACTAAATGGCCAAAAATCCACAGCGATCTCATCCCTTTGATATGACGAGACCAAGACGTTTTTTAAGTGCATTTGTCATCTAAAATCGCACCGTATTCAAAATGTTCCCAAGCTAGGGAACTAGCTCATTATGTATGAATATATTCTAACGATGCACTCACGTTGGATTTGTGGCTCCTAAAGCGGAAATTCCTAGAGTGTGGGTCCAGATTCCATTTCCAATTAACCTTACGATACGAATTTACGGGCATTTAGCCACTAAGCCAAGATCTCTATCTCGTACCCTGAAAGGAACGAGATCGATGCGGTTTTTTTGCCATTTAGTGGCTTGCGGACGTATTGAACACGGTTTTCGAAATACGCTACGGGGTGGGGGGTCATTCATTGTCACTTCGCGGATAACTGTTCGTTTGTGAGCTCGCTAGGCACAGACACGATTTGTGAGGCACACCAATTTAGTCGGAGTATTGATATGCCCATTGCGGTCTAACTCCAGATGAAAAGATGGTGGCACATGCCATACTTAATTGCCCTAACACCTTGAGGGACATAGCGCGTCAACTGTTCCATGTGGCCCAAGTTGACGTTTCGTTGGCATTAATTAGTTTCAGAGAATGCAGTTGCCAGCATGCACCTCCTCCATGGCCACGAACGTAGTCGTGGACGGGATTCGAAGCCGAAACGCCGGTAGTCAATTCATGATTCGTCGCGCTCGATGGCCGTGATCGTTCGGTCACCGCTCTACGATACTACTAATCTAGAGCTCGGAGATCAAATCTCGGCGCGATCAAAAACTGCCTGTGAGTAATAGCACTCTCACAGTGCTCCGGGCTTGTCAGTATAAAGACGGCACGGATAGGACGTGCATGCTAGCAACTGCACTTCCGAAAAGTAGATATGCTATTGAAATGTCAACAAGGCATAGAAATGCTAGAGATGTTGACACGCCCATGCCCCTGGAGGGGTCAAGGCAATTAGAGAATTCATGATTCCAAGCTCCGGTAAGTTTATTGAAAAGGATGGCCGGGAGATAATTCCCCGGTGGTAATACAACGGATCTTATCGTGGTCTATATGTGCTGTGGCAGACACGGCAGTCCCTTGCACCTAACCTAAAATATCATCGCGAATGATGTTGTTTCACTTTCCCATTTAAATCGGTAAAACAAATTCTCTCATACAAATCATCCTTGCCACCGGTGATTTGTCCGAGAAAACTCGTATACCGTTCTGTATGAAATCGGCCTGTCTTTATTCATTCCACCTGAGGCTACGCTCATACCTCGTTGGGTTTGTTCTTTTTTTGACTGATGAATGACGTGTTGACTGACGGACATTAATTTCTCTTTTTCTTTTTTTTCCTCGATTTCTCAATTTTCACTTCATTTAAATCGATCTAAGTGAAAGATGTTTTCGTTAAAGCGTTAATGCAGAGATCACCAGTGTTTAGATTTTGGCATCGTTTTGTTTAGAATATCGACTAACATGTGTGCGTTTGTATACTTCTGATTTTATGGATGAGCCCTGAATCAGATGCATAATATGGAAACTCATTTGCACTTCACCCATATGTGGAGTTTATATGGATTTAATTTTTTTTTTATTTCATAGACATCAGATGAAGAGTTGATTGAAGGGATCCGTTTTCGCTGAAATGTTTACATGTGAACTTTTAGGTGTATTGAATTTAAAAGCTAGGGTTACAGAGAGTTCATTTGATTATCAAAAAAATGAAATATGTAAATCAGATAATTGATTATTAATTCCAAGTACCCATAATTATATTCATTCTGTATTTTTAGTAGCAAAAATTCCTATTCTCATGTGAATAACAAACAAACCGTGACATCCATTTATGTCACGTTTCTTTACTCAAAACACTGACTTTTTTCACACCGATAATAATTAGTTACTTGCCTCTGCAAAAAGAGGTAAAAGCTCCAAAACACTCTTGAGTGCAAACAAGAAAAAAATCGTTTTTAAGTGATAGCTTTAACACTTCAAAGGCGTGAATGAAAACGCCACGACATTCTTTTCATTCTTTCCCTGTTCGCTTCAAATACTCGACGGACCACTGCTTTTGCAGATTCAAAAAGCAAACTCTTAGCACTCAATTAACTTTAACAAACTTTAATTTTATTAATTCCACAATTTCTAATATGTACAAATTTGACTATAACCGCACTATTCGAACTCTATCCTACAAGTGCCTTCTAAGAACGGCGAAAACAAGAATTTAACCAACTGTCCATTCGTGACGTAGTGTACAGTAATGGTTTATGGAACCAATTGTGCATTTCGAATCTACATTATACTATAAATGATTTAAAGATAACATTGGAATACACATAAAGTTAAATATAAAAAAGATAGTGCTGCTGCGAGGATTTGATCCCAGTACCTCCTGGGCGTGGAGCCTATACGCTACCCATTAGGCTGATGAGCCCGATGTCGTGGAGTAAGATGGTTGTGTATACGTATTAGTACGTTTGTGTGTCGTGACTACAAATGTTTCCATTCTCAGGGCGTGGATCGATCCTGAACATTCTGCCCCCGCTGAGATGTTAATCTCAGAAAATTTGGCGTTGCAGTTGTTGTGTGGCCGAAATGACATCTTCTTATCTAGGAGACAAAATATCAATTAATCTGGAATGGCATTTCAACTCTAATCCTAAATTGATACTAATTGATCGTATTAGTCCTGACAGCATCTATGAGGTGGCGAAGCGAGGTACCGCGGCATTTCCGCCTTGCAAGCAAATGCTTCGCCCTGGAACACGAGACGATTTACAGCGCGTCTCACTCGCTGACTACGACGAATGCTAACACGTTCTAATTGGTTTTAAAACAATTGTTATACAATGGTATTATGAATTGTCTATGGTTGTGGTATCTAGGTTCTATGTGAGTGTTTTCTAGATCTGGATTCTAAGTGATTTCAAATTTCAAAGTTTCTGGTTGGGATGTTTCGATTTGGTTCTATGGGCAATTTATTGACATGGTTGGACTGATTCTATGGGTAGCTTATGTGTATGTTTGAGTGGAATCTATGGGCAGTAGGGCAATTTTAGCGATCGGTCTTTTGTATGTAGCCTTCTGTGTTCTAACGGTTACTACTCGTACTAATCCATCTGGACCCATGTGACATTCCTCGATTCGACCAAGTGGCCATTTGTATGACGGCAGCTTTTCATCCTTCACTAATACCAGATCCCCTGGGCGCATGTTCGAGCATTTCGTTGTCCATTTTGGCCGTTCTTGCAATCTGGCTAAATATTTGGTGGACCATTTTTTCCAAAACGTTTGAGAAATTCGTTGTATCAGCTGCCAGCGGTCCAATCGGGATAATTTTTCATCACTAAGTTCATCCTCTGGTGCTGCGAGTAAGGCATCTCCAATTAAAAAATGTCCAGGAGTAAGAACGTTAAGGTCTGAAGGATCATTCGTTAAGGGGCACAGTGGTCTTGAATTCAGACATGCCTCAATTCGTACAAGAACAGTAGAGAGCTCTTCATAGGTGAGACATGCATTTCCGGTCGTTCTTCGCAGGTGATATTTTACTGATTTGACACCAGCTTCCCACAGTCCACCGAAATGTGGTGATGCTGGCGGATTGAAATGCCATGAAATCGCTTCGTTTGATAAATTTTCGGCTGATCTCTGATTTCTCTTGGCAATCTTGTGCAATTCAGTGTTCGCACCAACGAAATTAGTGCCGCAGTCACTGTAGATGTTACGACACATCCCTCGTCGACCCACAAATCTCCGAAATGCTGCTAGAAATGCTTGCGTTGACTGATCGCTGACTAATTCGAGATGTATTGCTTTGACTGTTAGACAGATAAAAACGGCCACGTAGCCTTTCGTTGTTCTGAATCCTCGTCCCTTTCCGGTGCGAATTTCGATGGGTCCACAATAGTCTATTCCAGTATTCGTAAATGGCCGGGATGGGTTTACTCGTGGGCTTGGTAGATTACCCATAAGCTGAGTACAGGTTTTGGCCTTTTGTTTATAACAAATAACGCATTTCTGTATAAATTGACTAATACCTCGTCTAGCATCGATAATCCAATATTTGCTTCGAATTGTGCTCATAGTTAACTGAATTCCACCATGTAATGTTATCCAATGATATTTCTTGATTAATAAAGTTGTGAGGGGTCCTTGCTTTGGTATAATTATCGGATGTTTGTTGTCGAATGATAGCTCTGCATTTTGTAATCGTCCTCCCACGCGTAGGATTCCATCATCGTCCAACCAAGGATTCAATTTCAGAATTTTGCTTTCCTTGTTAAGCCTTTTTCCCTTTCTAATTAGTCCAATTTCCTCCGCAAACACCTTGTGTTGAATGTACTTCATCCAAAATATTAGTGCATTATCCAGCTCTTGTGTAGTAAGGAACGGTTCAACTGTGCGTCTGTCTTTGACTAGTGCGATAAATCTAAAGCAATATGCTGATATTCGGATTAAACGAGACAGTGATGAGTATCTGGATAGCAGGATTTCCTTTTCTTCGTCCTCTGGCGTTGCTGTTAAAGTCGATATGACAGCCTTCTTTCGGAGTTCTTCATCGCAAGATTCAATTTTATCTCGTGGAATGGTTGGCCAATTTTCCTTGGGACCTGTCAACCACGTGGGTCCATTCCACCATAATTGAATACTTTCAATAAATTTTGGTGTTACTCCCCTAGATGCGACGTCAGCTGGATTTTCTTTCGATGGGACATAACGCCATGTTATGTTTCCAACAGTTTCGAATACTTTTGTGGTTCGATTAGCAACAAATACTGTCCAACGAGTAGGATTTCCTTTCAACCAGGCTAAAACAATTGTTGAATCAGTCCAGAGATGAATGTTGGCGTCCTTTATTTTTATGATATTCCTAACCTTCTGCATTAATTTTGCCAGTAGCACAGCTCCACATAATTCCAGCCGAGGGATGGAAATGGTCTTCACAGGCGCTACTTTAGTTTTAGCGATGACTAAGTTCGTTCTGGATGGAGTTGCATGAACAATCAAGTATATAACGGCAGCGTATGCGTCCTCCGAAGCATCACTGAAGCCGTGCAATTCAATGTCTTCATAATCATTCGGCGTTTGAAACCATCGTGGAATCCGTAATGACTTGAGCGATTGCAGCTCTAATCTAAAATTTTGCCATTGAATACACCTTTTGGGAGACACCGGTTCATCCCACTCTGCGCCTTCCAACCATAGTGATTTCATTATAATTTTTGCCGCTATCACAACTGGGGCAAGCCATCCTAATGGATCAAACAGGTGCGCAATATCTGATAGAATCTTTCGCTTTGTGATGACCGCATCTACATCGCGCAATGTAATGTTATAACTAAATTCATCTGTTTTAGGATGCCAATTGACTCCCAAGGTCTTAAATCCATGGTCCAAATTCAAATCAAATGTCAAATTGGATTCAAGATCTTCACTGGGAACGTCCTGAAGCAGCATATCATTATTAGCGATCCATTTCCGAAGCTTGAATCCCGCGGAGTTCAATAACGTCGCGACTTCGTTCCTACGATTTACGGTTTCTTCGTACGTGTTGCCGCCGGATAGTACATCATCAACATAGAATTCATCCAATATCGATCGAGAACCAAGCGGAAAATCCGCAGCTCCGTCTTCTGCCAGCTGGTGCAGAGTTCGGATCGCTAAAAATGGAGCACACGTCGTTCCAAAAGTTACCGTAGATAAGCAAAAATCTTCAACATCGTCGCTGGGATTCTTTCTCCAAAGTATTCGTTGGTATTCAGCATCATCCTTATGTATCCTTATTTGACGATACATTTTTTCGATGTCCGCAACGAATGCGTATTTCTTCAATCGCCATCGTAAAAGAGTCATTGCCATTTCGTTCTGAATAGAAGGTCCGGTCATCAATACATCATTCAACGACAGACCACTGTCGGTCTTTCTGGAAGCGTCAAACACGACTCGTACTTTAGTGGTGGAACTCTCCTTGAAGACTGCGTGATGAGGAAGGTAGTTTGCAACACAGGTTCTATGACTATATTCGTTTGTCTTGATGTCAATGTTGTCTTTAGCTTTGAACATATGACCCAATTCTTCATATTCCTCAATACATTTCTGGTATTGTTGACGCAATGACGGATTCTTCTGAAATCTTCGCTCCAATGCCATTAAGCTTGCCAGTGCCGTTTGTCTCGAAGCTCCCAAATTATACTTCGATGATACGTTTTTAAATGGAAGTCGTGTTGTGTATCGTCCATCGTTTCCACGAACTGTATTCTCCTTGAAAAAGTTTTCGCAATTTTCTTCTTCTTTTGTAGGTAATCTGCGACACTGGACTTCTTCGATGTTCCAGAATCGTTGTAGTTGGTGACTGAGCGGGTCATCAATATCTTCTACTTTTGCCGAAAAACTCCCAACATGCTGCACCTTCTTAGATGAAATATCTCCCGAAATAATCCAGCCAAGCAAAGTGTGTTGAGCAACTGGACCCGATTCGCCCCTTCGCACGCCATTGAGGATAATCTTAGCATAGACATCAGCGCCAAGCAAAAAATCGATTTTTCCCGGAATATTAAATGTTGGATCAGCTAGTGTGATATTTTGCAAATGCCTCCAATTACTTGTAGTATAATTTTGTGCTGGTATAGAATTCGCTATTCGTTTCAATACATATGCTTCAATTTCGATGTTATTGTTTTCCGGTACATGGATTGTACATTGAGTTTTCCATTTTGATGTTCCATTCGCCAAACCTACCCCCACTATATTAACGGACACAGGATTACGCTTTAGTCCTAAATATTGTGCTACGTTTTCCGTGATGAAGTTGGCTTGCGAGCCTTGGTCTAGCAAAGCCCGAAAAAAGCCTTTTCGTCCGTTTGATGTTTCTAATTGAATTAATGCTGTAGCTAACAACACCTCCGTATTCGTTACTGCATTCAAAGTGTTGGTATGATTGTTTTCACTGGACGTGGATGGTTCAAAAGGAGCAGCCCCAATGTTTTGTGGAAATCTACTGTTTTCTATGTTTTCCTTGTGCAGTAATGTGTGATGACGTCGTTTGCAGATTATACATGAGTGAATACTTGGACATTGTGCTACCAGATGTCCTTTTCCTAAGCAATTTAAACATAAACCAATCCGTTTTACTGTGTTGAACCGATTTTCATGAGTTGCACTTTCAAATGTATTGCATTGTCTGATATTATGATTACCATTGCATACAACACAATTCAATAATCCTTCTGCATGAAATGATTGTCTCGTTTCGATACGTTTGGATTTGGGTTTGTCGTCCGACAAAGCCTCCAACGCCCGGAATCTATTTTCTAGAAATTTTACAATGGAGTTGTAGCTTGGAATCTCTGTTTGTTCTGACACAAATTGTTCCCATTGTTGTCGGGTTTGAGACGGCAATTTTTGCGTAATCCAATACGCGAGCATTGATTCCCAAAGATTGTCTATTTGCAAGTTCACAAGAGCCATAACAGCTTCTTGCGTTGAATCAATCAACTTTCGAATGCCGGTCGCTGTTTCAGCTGCAACTGGTTGACCAAATAATTTTTTAAATTGTGTATTGGCAAGAGCCCGCCTGTTCTCATATCGATGGGATAATAGTTGCCACGCAGTCAAATAATTCGCCTCCGTTATCCCGTATGGTCGTAGCAAAAGTTCCGCTTCCCCCGATACGCTAGCCTTCAAATAATGGAGCTTTTGAACATCAGATAACGTTTCTTGAGAATGCACAAGAGATACGAATAAATCTCGGAACGACATCCAATTTTCGTAATCACCAGAAAAATTTGGCAGAACTATTCTGGGCAATTTCAATTCTGCCAATGCGCTTGACCCTCCTAACCCGGTTCTAGACGAATTATTGCTCTCGTCTGGAACTTGGAAGTTTGAAAGAAGTTCTTCCAGTTCGGAGCTATAGTCGAAGTATATTTCTTCGAAATTATTGAGAACATCGTTTTCGAAGTAATCCACTTTCGTTTCGCCTTCAGCCCCAGTGAGGCTGCCCAATATTTCCTTGTGTATAGCCCTGAATTCGTTATACAGCTCTTCCAAAATTTCGGAGCGTTTTTTAACATATGAGGCCGTCTTTCTTGATTTGCTATCTCTTTTGAAGTTAGCATAAGCCTTATTTAATTGCGCAAGTCTTTGATTCTGACTGGCCATTAATTTCTTCATCCTGATCAGAAGTATATAAACCACAACCAATTACAATCCACCACCAAGTTAAATTCAAATTACTCACAAATTGCAACCTCACTTCAACCACTAATTTCACCAAATTCTTTTCTACGATCCGGCTCGACGGACCAAATGTTCGCTTCAAATACTCGACGGACCACTGCTTTTGCAGATTCAAAAAGCAAACTCTTAGCACTCAATTAACTTTAACAAACTTTAATTTTATTAATTCCACAATTTCTAATATGTACAAATTTGACTATAACCGCACTATTCGAACTCTATCCTACAAGTGCCTTCTAAGAACGGCGAAAACAAGAATTTAACCAACTGTCCATTCGTGACGTAGTGTACAGTAATGGTTTATGGAACCAATTGTGCATTTCGAATCTACATTATACTATAAATGATTTAAAGATAACATTGGAATACACATAAAGTTAAATATAAAAAAGATAGTGCTGCTGCGAGGATTTGATCCCAGTACCTCCTGGGCGTGGAGCCTATACGCTACCCATTAGGCTGATGAGCCCGATGTCGTGGAGTAAGATGGTTGTGTATACGTATTAGTACGTTTGTGTGTCGTGACTACAAATGTTTCCATTCTCAGGGCGTGGATCGATCCTGAACATTCCCTTTTAATTCTTCTTCATTTTGTCACGTCATAATGCGATATTTCAAACCACTTGACAGAATATGAAAAGAGAAAACGCGACTTTGAACCCATATCCATCAAACCGTACCGCGTGTGGAGGTATACAGAACTCGAGCTCAGAGCCCATGGTTGGTCCCTTCGGGGCACTTCTTTGGCACCTGAGCTTTTATATTTTTTTTTTCAGCGCTCTCATCTATCTCTTTGACTCGGGCGCGGCAAATATCAAAGCGATAATTTCGTCTTTTACCATAAAGGCAAAGAGGCGCGCAATAACACCTTCCTGAATGTACCCTGTACGCGCAATACTCGCATTACATAAAACCTACCGACAGTCGTTTCGCTTTATGGAATACTCGTACACGTGGTAGAACACATGCTTTCATTACAGTGTTTAGGCATGTGACCGTATGTATGCAGGTTTGCAGTTTTAATCCTTTCTGGTTTCTCTAAGGATGCGATGGAGATCAGTGAAAGTTTGCTTTTTGCATATGGCCGACAAACCCAAATGTCTATCACTTTGGCACAGTGGGTTCAGGAGGACTAGGAAGAAAGTGTTAAAGTGGAGTGATGGCTGAAATACAATAACTTTTTAAGGACGCTGTTGAGCGCAGACAACCGAGGATGATGATGGATAAGAAAGAATTGTCCTTTTTGACACGTATGATTATAAAGGTACTACTTGCAATTTGCAATGTCGTCTTAATATGAATGGTTAAGCATCTCGAAGAGTGGGACAGTTTATCTCGTATACATACATATCTATCTACAGCTTCTCGTATTAAAACTATTACTTTGAGAGGTGACAGATGCAGTCTTTTTGTGAATTGGCATGTAAGATACTATATCATGGGTAAAACATTTAATTATGGTGTTTTTATTCAGCTGAGGGGTACCAAGAAGAACAGGGAGCCAGTATTTACATGCCAAAATAAGCGCTTGCTACAAAACCCTCGAATTGCGGGCGTAGCCCTCTATATTCCGGTTTCATTTATCGGTGTAGTGGAAATACCTTCCATGGTGAATTTAATTTTTACACCACTAGGTGAATTTTAAAATGTCCCGGAGGGATGAAATATTATCCATTTGCGTTTAGAAGCAAGTTATCCAGACGGAGAATCGCTCCACGGTTGTTGTAATCGGTGTAATATAATAATATCCTTAAGGTTAATATTTACCACATGGATGATGGTGATATGCATGCATAATCGGTGAATTAATACTGCATACCTTTACTGCACACAATAATAGTAACATATATAGAAAAACAAATTTGTTAGATTCATAAACACTCGATTTATTTATTTATTCAAGAATCAACTTTGTAGGAATTATGTAACAAAAATCATCTCCATAAGTATAAGTAGCTTCCAAAGGCTCTTTGGTTTTATAAACGGATATATTGTATTTTATTTTGAATAATTATTGAATTTAAACTCTTAATTCTATAAGCACTTAAGCACAAGCACTTAAAAAGTCAATAAAACTTTTTTTTCATTTTCACTGTCCACCAAAACAAACTTTTCTAAATTGTTATATTTCACTCTAATCACTTTCTTCATTTTACGAGTATTTAAAATATAAAAATTATTCCACTCTCTAAAAATGACTGCACTGATCAATGATTATTGTGGAAATACTAACTTTGGGGCAAACGTTTCGCGGACTTGTTTGAGCGAGTTCTCATTTTTTCGTTCAATCAGTGTAATTTTGACACCGTTTGGATAAATGCATCAAATGCAAACACCCATTGGATTCATTAGTCAAAAACAAGACGAAACATGCACTCACTTGTATCTGATTGGTTTCAGTCTTAACACCGATTGGATATTTTGCATTAGGTTATTTCCCTTTTATACGTTTACACTATCAGGGAATTAAATTCACCAAGCAGAGCAATCATTTTGAAAACACCACTTGCACGGTCAATTTCTGGGGTAAAAATTTCCCAAGTGGATGGAAAAAGTCCATTATCCAGCCTTTGGTGTAAAAATGCACCTACAATTTTTTACTGTGAAAGAGAATTCTGAATTCGATTAGTACGACTGGTGAGTTGGATTTAGCTGCAGAACAACTGAGCGATGTCCTTTTAACCTCCTACGAAGACTGTACTGTTGCACGTGGCTTTGGTACGGCGAGTAAGGTTCCTTGGTGGAACAAAGAACTGGCGCGCAAGAGAGCCCAGGCTAGGAGGAATTTCAATAGGGCTAAACGTAATAATGAATGGGGCGAATATAGAGACTCGCTCACGGAATATAATCTTCTTATCTGACACTTCAAACGGGAGAGTTGGAAGAGACATTGTGAGAGTATTCAGCGGCTCGCATCCACAAAGCCCTGTCTAAGGAGTACACTAATTTTATCGGACTGCTTAAGAAACAAGACGGATCTTTCACGGAAAGAAGGAAACTCTTGAGTTCCTCCTAAACACCCACTTTCCTGGTTCCGTCCAAGCTGAACCCTGCTTATTCGTTGCTACGGCTGACCATTGTGTACCTATTAGCCGAATTAACAGCCTCTCAGACGTAATTTTCGATAAAGAAAAGGTCAAATGGGCCGTGGAGTCCTTTGAACCCTTCAAAGAACCTGGTGCCGATGGTATTTTTCCTGCACTTTTACAATACAGCCTGGTTTTTATTATTGCCCCCCTTGACTGTTATTTTGAGGGGCAGTTACTCCTTGAGTTATATTCCACGTTTATGGAGGGTAACAAGCCGGAGGAGCTACCGAAATCTTACAGACCGATAAGCCTTTCATCGTTTCCTTTGAAAACTATGCAGAGGTTACTGGATCTGCACACCAGACAGCAAATGGATTGCACGTCTCCCTTGCATCGTACTCAATTCGCCTACATCAAAGGTAAGTCGACCGTGATTGCCTTACACAATCTCGTAGGATCGATTGAAAAAACCCTTATGGATAAGGAAATTGCTCTCTGCGCCTTCATTGACATCGAGGGAACTTTTGACAATACTGGCTATAGCTGTATATCTAGAGCACTTGAGCTCAGAGATATACGTACTGCCACAATCATGTGGATCGACGCAATTCACTCAACTTTGGGCGGCACCCAAACCAGTGTTTATGCTGTTAAGGGTTGCCCTCAGGGTGGGGTCCTACCCTCACTTCTCTGGTCACTTGTCATAGATGAGTTACTAGCTAGGTTGTGCGATTATGGTTATGATGCAATTTGTTATGCCGATGATATGACCGTCACTGAGGTTATGAACGCGGCACTCGATCTAGTACTTCGCTGGGGCACTGAAGTTGGCCTGAGCGTCAACCCTCAAAAAACCGTCTTAGTTCCCTTCACTCGAAGAAAGAATCTAAGCTTAAACCCTGTCAGCCTTTGTGGAACGGTACTTCAATTCTCCACTTAAGTCAAATGCTTAGGCATTTTGTTGGACTTGAGGCTTAATTGGAGCAATCACGTCGAGGTTGTTATCAGTAAGGCCACTCGGATCATGTGGGGTTGCAGGTCTCTGTTTGGCAAAACTTGGGGATTCACCCCGAAAATGATCGAGTGGCTATATTTGATGGTCGTACGTCCAATTGTGACTTATGCGGTGCTAGTTTGGTGGCCCAAAACGAATCAGAGTTGCACCATTCAGGTTTGTAGTAAGTTACAGCGCGTTGCATGCCTTGGTATGGCCGGATCCATCCGTACTTGTCCGACATCAGCTATTGAGGCGATTGTTTGACTTACTCCGCTGCATATTTTCACACAAGAGTCTGTGGCTCTGAGCGCTCATCGAATGCGTCTAAGATACGATGGCTATGTGTCCAATCAGGGACTAATGAGCATTCTGCAGCGAGTCCCTGGTATGCAGATCGGCTCGAGTTCTGATTATATGACTCGGGAAATATGTTTTGGTAGAAAATTCTCGGTCTCCATCCCCACTTGTGGGGAATTGGACAGTGGCATTCTTGGCTCTGTCTCCTGGTATACCATGTGGTTTACCGACGGATCTAAAACGGAGCTGGTGCGTCACATTATCCAATACTTGAAAGGAGAGGGATTTCCTGAAGGAAAAGAATATGGTTTGGTCTACTCCATCTTCTTATTTGTTTTATTTTTTCGAAATAGGTACAAGGAGGCGCAAAAGAAACGAAGGGGTTCGAATAGTCCATAATTCCTTTATTTTTGAATTTATTGAATTTCTTTTTTTTTTTTGTAGTACACTTCATAAATAGGGAATTTTGTTAATTTAAACGTGAAAAATAACATTGCGTAAATGGTGCCCATTCCCAGCTTCGCAAATTGCGCTCTTTCTAAACGTTTTCATGATTTTTTTTCAAGATTTCAGGAGGTATCGCTCGAATTTTGTAACGGACGGTTTGGTGGGCATCCGGAGATGCCCGTGAGGACGGAGCCTTAGGTAGCATAATGACCGTGAAGGTCGGCCGTGCCATCTGGCGAAGAAAAAGGCCCCTCAACGAGCTAAGCAGCGGCCTATACTTGCTGTAGCTCAGTTCGGGAGACGTGGGCGGGGTTTTCGCCGCTCGTTGCCCCTGTCCTTTACATATTAACGAAAATTCATAGGCCTGGGGAAGACAACACAAACAAGGGAGGTAAAAATGGGGAATAAAAAAAAATGAGGCGATAAGGATGGAATGGTTGGCAGATGGCTCGCGCTCGTATTGGGGTCCAGGTGTAATGGGACCCTCGGTCTCTGGTTTCGTACCACCGACAGATCCTTACTCATCAGGTGCTGCCATAGATCTGCCGGTGGAAGCAGCACAACCAGACCAGAATATGGTTCATTACAATTTCTTCTCGAATATTATTGTTTAGCTGGTCTGAACGACCATGCCCCGACCTCCGTCCTCATTCTGAGCCTAGCTCAATTCGATATTCGTTACAAGCTTTGGTTCGGGAAAGCTTGCACGTACGGAGCAGCTTTTTATATTAAACTTCAGGAAATTGAAAACTCTTTCAAAAAGTTCTAGATGACTTTTATGTAGGACACATGCCTTAAGGCCAACATACACCATCCGGAATTCCTGTCCGGAAAAACTGATGAGGCCCGGCCTTGAGAAATTCCGAATCGTGTATGGCTGCTTCAGGCCGCCTCAAGGCGAACTGTCCAGCCGCGTGAGCAGAATGAATTTTCACTACAGTTTATTTCAGTAGACGAATGTATCTGAAGCTTGGCTATGGACAGTAAAATGCAGTACAATTCAATGCAATAGATAGATACTTTCATTCTATGACCATAAGATCGATTCCCAATTATTATTATCTCTAGTCACGCGGCCGGACAGGCCGCCGGATGGAATTCCGGACAGGCCGCCGGATGAATAATTGGGAATCGATCTTATGGCTATAGAATGAAAGTATCTATCTATTGCATTGAATTGTACGGCATTTTACTTTCCATAGCCAAGCTTCAGATACATTCGTCTATTGAAAAAAAAAAACTCCAGTGAAAATTCATTATAGTCACGCGGCCGGACAGGCCGCCGGATGGAATTGCTTGAGGAATACCGGACAGGCCGCCGGACAGGCCTTCGAGGCGGCCGGATGGAATTCCGAACAGGCCGCCGGATACGCCGCATGAGTAGAATGGATTTTCACTTTAGTTTATTTCAATAGACGAATGTATCTGAGGCTTGGCTGTGGAATGTAAAATTCAATCCAATAGATAGATACTTTCATTCTATGATGATAAGATCGATTGCCAATTGTCCATCCCACTCAATGCGATCCGGAATTCGTCAAGGCCAGGCCTGATCAGTTTTTCTGGAGAAAAATTCCGGAACGTGTGTGGTGTAAGCCTGGCGGGAACGATTTTCCTTCCGGCCGCCTGAAAGACCAATCCGGCCGCCTGAAACGACCATACACGATCCGGAATTCCTCAAGGCCGGGCCTGATCAGTTTTTCCGGACAGGAATTCCGGATGGTGTATGTTCGCCTTTAGGAGTTATTAAAGTCCATTTTTTAAGAAGTTTTTTTTATCTTTTTTCAAAGTAACTATTACATTTACAGGCTTATCCCAAATTAGAGCTTATTCAGTTATACAGAGAAGCTATCCGTATAATTTTCCCACTGAGACTAATTATTGACCCGTTATTTGATGAAATACATATATTAAAAAAGCGATGATTTTATCACTTCAGGGGAACAAACGAGCAATTTGCAAGGGATGTTTTTCAAGTAAAAATATCTCGAAAACTGTTCAAGATACGGAAAAAGTGGTTCTGAAATTTTTATGTATTTGTTTGTGATCTTTAATTTTTGTTTCATAAAGTTCCTACACTTTTTACAAAAATCTCATTAGGTCTGTAATCGGCCAAATAGCTTCGGAAATCCCCAGGGTAAAGTTAATTCAGTTCATCCTTTATTAATTTACAACCGCATACACTTACTATGGTTTTAAGGATCATTTCCTTTAACAACCAAACAAAATCTTCTTTCAGAATCCTTTATTCCCGCAATCCGAATGTCAAGAATAGGGAAAACACTCAAAACACAAACCATCAATGTTTATTATTTTCGCTCAATCTTTAAGAATATTTTTGTCGTCATGACGCGTATCTTTCACTGTCACATTTCCTTGTCTCCGTGTGTCTTTATTTTGCATTTTCATATTCTAGACAAGTTTGTTGTGTGTTTCGCTAGAAGGATACCCGTATCCAGAGTGTTATGGATATACATTGTACGTCCTTTTTCCGTATGACACTGGGGGTATGCAAAAATATACTCGTACATTATATTACCGCACATGTATTATGTAGCTTTTTATGGAAAATCTGCATAAATACTCGTTCATGTGCATGTATTGTACGAGCGAGTGTTGTGTTATTTCACGGAGAAAGGATATGGTAGACGGATTATTACGTTCCATATGAGTGAATATTCCATGCATTGTATGAGTTTATGAAGCAGGCTGAATGTAAATAGAAATATAGATACCACGAAGGAGTACAGAAACGGTGCAGATAAGACTCGTACGGTACATGTTCTAGTATGTTATGTTTATTGCGCAATATGAAAACAAAAAGATACGTTTTTACTTGAATATGCCATTTTAACTATTCAATATATTATCTTTTCCTCTAGGGAGAACAAACAATCTAAAATCGGTTTTCAAATCAACTGTATTGCAAGGGAAAGTCTATTAAGGATATTAGAATGCATAAACGTGTTTCTTGGAAATGTATCTATGTATTCTCATTTAAAAGGAGTCACTCATCAGTCGCATAGGTCTAAGTTCAATGCCCAATATCTCAGCTGGTGTCCCTCAAAGCTCGGTGCTTGGCTCTCTTCTGTTGAACATAATGTACAATGGTGTTCTAGTGGTTCGTCTACCCAGGGCAGCAACAATCATGGAGATGGGGAGATTTTCCAGTAAAACCCTGTGCTGGATACCGGGTCATAGTGGCTTCTATTGGAAATCGAACGGGCGGGTACGACCAATGAGATCATGGAGTGCCCACACAGTACTGGGATGCCTCCAGCAGCCTGCAAATTGGTGACTAAAGCGGTAACGTATGACAGGGCTAATACCAGATGGTCCAGGGGCACGGCATGTCATGCAACTAAGTAAATATGACGGAAACTGGACCCAGACCGCTCCCACGGGCTACCGATTCCGATGCTGAGCAGAAACCTTTGGAGAAACGTGGTGGCACGTATCACTAAAGCATGCTAGATGACCTCTGCTCCCACACAATGATTACTGTAGGAGCTGCGGAAACGAGGGGGAGGAGGAAAGTCCTTCTCTCCTTATGTGTGCTTGCCCTGTCCTGGTGTGTGGGGATGTTTCTCCTAGTCACACACTTTTCCTGAGTCGTGGTATATTTTGAAACATTTCGCGTTTTTTGTTGGCAATTTTATTTTTCTTATATTTTCGTGTTCACAGTGGTGGATGGATTGCGACTGATAAACTGTCAATTGAAAAAAATATCCTGCTTTGTACAGGAGAAATCAATGTCTTGACTCATCCATGGTATAGAGACGATTCAGGGATCCAGGCTCAATATGCGGTGCCAGAACCTTGCGTCAGCATGGGATTATTCTGAGTTCACCATATGGTTGGGTGCGTGCGCTGGGCTCAATATGCGGTCACTCTAACAGTCACGTGGTTGCTACCCACTTTATTTCCGTAGACTACTCAACCGTAAATCTTGTCAATTTCGAAACTGTCATCGTTTAATTCAATTAAATTTCAATCTGTGTCAATACACAAAAAAAAAAGAATCGAAATTCTATTATCACACTCGATACACATTCACACTATACAGACTTCGTCTGACGAAACAAATAATCAGTTTGACATGCCTGCGCAGGGCTACAGGGAATCGTATACATATTGACAATCTGATACACCTTTGTCGGTTTGAAATTTTTATCAGATAATGACCCCCCGATTGTTTGTCATCAAATCAACTTCAGAGCAAAGTGAAAGCACAAAAAACAGCAAAAAAAAAGAAAAGAAAATAATGTTGAAAACAATTTATCGAGTATCGGCAAATATTTACCAAGCTGATATGGCTCACGTTTCGGAACGAGGAAAATGCATGAAGGAAGCGTGAAAGGTGATATTATCTTGGAAAGTATCTAGACACTTTTTCCCAATGAGCCTTTTATCACTGAGATTGTGGTGTTAGATTGTGGAAGGGAAGTTCCTATAGGGTGGGGTGGGGAGAAGAAGCGTGAAACGTGAACTACATATATTGGAGTAGTGACACCAGCAGATTGTATCGGGAAACGTGTGTTTTGTTCCGCTAGAAGATAAGATAAAATAAATAATATACGAGTACATAAGTTTGTTGTTATGTTGACATGTCTAGGTATATTGAAAAGATATCGGAGCAAAGCATTTATTAGAAGAAAGCAAGAATGTTGGGATACGTGTCATAAGATCGTATAAGCAACAAGGACGTGTATTGATTTTTTCCTGTAATTCTACACAGTGGAAATTTGTCTCTAACTTTGATTGTTGACCCAAAAAGAAAGTAGAGATAAATATTGGTTTTTCTTTGTACATATTAATCGGAACATTCCTGTTTCGCAGAAATTAGGAGAATTCTCTATAGTTGATTAGAGAGAATTTTCACAAAACTCAAGAAATGTCCGCTTTAGGGCCTACAAATCCCCCGGCATGGGCTCTAGGTCCTTACCACCTAAAGCGGAAATGGACTACCTCAAGTAGAAATGCAATAGAGAGATTTCCCCTAATATTCGCGAAACAGGAATGTTCCAAAAACATTAAGCCCTCAATAGGTCTAAGGCAAAAAGGCGCTATAACCGGGAAATCATAAAAATAAATACATACAGCTAAAGTGAAAATTGCCCTCACCATTCCACTCTAGTCCGGGGGTTAGTTTATGTGGATGTTCACACTGCGTGCGATGCCGAGCCGAGCCGAGCCGGGTCGAGCGATGCGATGTGGTGGGTGTTCACATTGCACGCCGTGCGATGCCGAGCCGAACGATGGCTTGCGATGCAAAGATGATCCGAGCGATGGCTTGCGATGCAAAGATGATGCGGGATGTTCACTGCACGCAATGATGGAGAGTAGGGACCAATTTAGTTCAAGGAATAGAATCTGTTCGACATCATGTCGTTTGTATGCTTGACCCAGTAAATTTATTTCTGTTTCAAAACAGTGCTCTAAAAATGGAAGGGCGTCGCCATTGGGTGCATGCCATTAATGAAGAAAGGCCCAGTGTTGGTGAATTTCATCATCTCTTCCGCGACCTCAGACGAGAGGTTTCACAAGCGGATTGAGCAGCGGCGCACCGCTGTGTATAAACGCAAAAATCGGCAGCCGCGGCGGCTTTAGGACGATGAATGTATAAACCGCTCGACTCGCCGTTGCGACCACCGCCACGGTTTGTGGAGCGGCGAGATTGCATTTGAATTCAGTGTAAGAGCCGGTACACATGGACGTCCAAATGACGCCGGACGCATCGTCACTTAAGCTCCTCCCTCTTTGATACCTACCTATCTGCATTTCAATTCACATGATGCGATAGTACACAGCGTCACTCTGTATTATATAAGCCGGGCTACATAATAGCGAACCTGAATTTACAATTTATGTTATTTTTAGTTTTAAATAAACTGTCTTTTGGCCATAACTTCTAAAATATAAGGAATTTCGCATCTTTAACACCATTTTCACCCGCCTTACACACCCCCGTCCGAGCTGAGAGCTTCCTCCCCACCATTTTTTTTTTCAAAATTAATTGTCAATTGTAGTAGTCACGATCAACGATTAACAATTAATTAATTGGCACTTAAAAGTGATCCTCAAGCGAATGGTTTAAGAAACATCATACAAATCAGACATTGTGACCGTGTCCGTGTTCCGGGTTCGAATGTATGTAGGCCGGCTTATTAAAAATTGATATGCGGACGCGTGAAATGACGCAGATAGGAGCAGAAACCAGCGTCATCCCAGATAGCTATCGCGGTGGCAAAATGTCGCCGATAGTTATCGGATAGCTATCTGCGGCCATGTGCATCGCTTCATTGCCCGTAATGTATTTCTTCCTATCCGATTGAAAGTGACGCAGCGTCAGACGGCATTTCGACGTCCATGTGCACCGGCACTAAATATGTAAACCGCCGCTTCTGCTCTATGCCTTTATACGCAGCGGTGTCCGCTGCTCAAACCGCTTGTGAAACCACGCGACCTTATTACGGTGGTAATAACCTTTCATTTGAGCCATACTGAATCAAAACCGGAGTCCAAAGCGTATATACCCTAGACTTGTACAGACCTAGTTGTGATACCAAAACTTCCAACTGACAACGGCCATTGCATTAAAAGTGAATTTCCCATATGGTCAGTTTGAGCTGTGGGCGTGGATCCAATGAAAAGTTTCATCGTTCATCCATTCGAATTTTGGATATTTACATTTGAACTAACGTTTATAGGGAAGGTTGCCGTTCATTCAATAGGATCTTGCCCATTCTCAAAATCAACTAACAACCTACACTATAAATATTTGTCGCATTTTGAAAGTCGCTAGCATCATTGTATCGAAAGTTATCGCTCATTTGAAGTTTCGTTTGTAGGGGTCGTAGAGGTTGCTTGGGACGGAGCTTGGCCATTTCCAATACCAACCAACTAAATCTAAATCCAAATATTTGAACCAAATTTAAAGTTGCTAGCTTCATTCTATCGAAAGTTATCGCTCATTTGAAATTTCATCTGTAGGGGTTCCTTCGGTCGGATCTTGCCCATTTTCAATACCAACCAACTAGATCATGCTACAAACATTTGACCAAAATTTCAAGTTTCTAACTTCATTCTATCGAAAGTTATCGTGCAAACGGACAGACAGACAGACAGATATGGCTAAATCGAATCAGGAGATGACCCTCATAATTTCCATGTATACACTGCCACACCGCCGCGCCTAAAAGTCTAGGGTATAAAAGCAGACATACATGCATTTTTTTCAGTGTGATCTTACATCAAATATTACTTTACAGCTCGTACTTGCACCATACTGGCTCCAAAAAGCTTCACATCGCAAAGCATCGCAAAGCCCATAAACTCCATCGCAAAGCCCATTAAATTCCATCGCAAAAAATCAGCAGCCGGTACTCGCACGAAAAAGCAAAGAAGTTTGTGAAAACATCGGGCCATCGCTCGGCTCATCATTGCATCGCGCGCAGTGTGTACACTCAAAGCGTGATTCCATTTAAAATTGAAGACTTTCCATTTTCTTGCTTTAAAAGCTTGCAATCGCATTGCATCGCTCGACCCGGCTCGGCTCGGCATCGCACGCAGTGTGAACATCCACTATGCGTCGCATAACCCAAGGCCGGAGTGGGAACGCGGAACCCCAACGCTATCCCGTGTTAGCTGCCGGGACGAGGATTGGTTCCTCGTTAGCCAGTTCTTTTCTTTATATCGACCCTAACTGGGTCGATATAAAGTTTTGTTTTGGCATTCGGGCCCACCGCTTGAAACATTTGTAACGATGCAAAAGCAGTTGTGACCGCACACTGCCGATAGGCGAGCTAGGTATCTAACGCGCGTCACCTCTGGTCACAGCTGAGGAGGTTCCGAGACTTAGGTGTCACGGACGGTCCTAACGACTATGTCGCATCTTTCGTCTTTTTCTGAGCCCAGCTGAAAGAATACGATTGTTATGATACAAATGTAGAGCAGAAACAATACCAAGAGGGATGTGACTCATTCATCATCTCTGGAGGTATCACAAAAACGCGGGAAGCCAAGATGAGAAGGCTCTGACGCTCGCTTCTCGCCCAACCTTTTTATACCCTAGAGCTTATAAGGTATATTGTTTTTGCCACAGCGAAAATTTTTAACACCTTAAAAGAGGCTCCATAAGTATAGCAATATATATACATATGGAAAAGACCAGGGTCGCCTCCTGAATCGATTCAGCCATGTCTATTTGTATGTTTGTCCGTCCGTCTCTCTGTCCTTCTGTCCGTTCGCACCATAACTTTCTATATAACTGGCTGTAGAACGCCATATTAAACTTTCCTGCAAAAATTAAAATAGATCGATGAGTTGAAGACCGGGTTTCCTTATGAAATTCCCCGTATTACCCTACATTTAATGTTTTGGACTATAACCCTTGAACGAATTGATGTAGAGAGCTAATTTTTGGCGTGTAAACTTTGCATGAAAAGTTTACTTAGTTTTAGAAAAATTCGACCAAGAAAACACCTACCTCCCCTACAAATGTCAAAAAATGAGTTTCATATACGGTAGCTTTCGGTAGAATGAAGCTATCGATTTTAAGTTTTTGACAATGAAAATGTTCATGATCAGACCAATAAAACCCCAACCTCCCCTTCAAATGTTATCTAAAGTATACGATTACTTTCCAAATGGAGCTAGCGACTTGACATTATGGTCAAATGCAGTGGGGGTTAGTTAGTTGGTTTTGATATTCCAAAATGACGCCTGCCTTCTCGGCTAACTCCTGTTTAAACGGACAATATGTGAAACATAATGCATATGACCGTTTTATTTTCTAGTTTCGGTATCAGCATTAGGTCCGCACAGGTCTATAGAAAAGGTGGAGGACCTGTGGCGGACTATTGAAGGGGACTTTTATCTCACTTCCGATTCTGGAATCCAGAAATTCATTTTCACTGTAAAAAGGCCAAAGGGAATAATCTAGGAGTTCCGATACGCGAAAAGTGCTCGACAGTACAAACTTCTCATGTACATCTTTTAAAAATAAATAACTAGCGCAACAGTCCAATTTTGAACCATGGCCTCGAGATGGGTTAGCATCATGTCATTTTCTAGAATCTAGATCGTGACGTTATGTCTTGTGCAAGTGATCAGCAACACGCTCAACCGAGTTATTTATCCCATAAATGGGTACTCATTTAGCAGCTAAGTGGGCTCATAGTCCGACACGTAAATCCCCTTTTTTATCGAAAACAACCACATTCAGTAGGAATCGAACCGAGGCCCAGTGCGTAGAAGGCGAACGTGCTAACCTTTGCGCCCTCCGGACTACAGATCTACCTTTTGCTTGACCAATTAGTATATTACTGGGCTTCTTGTTTCATTCGCGACCCTATTCTGTCATGGAAATTTTTCCACGATCACAATTGTGGACAGCTAAAAAACCCGTTTTTGGTAATTCATTAAGGATGTTTCCGTTGAGTCTGACAACTGATATTTTTAGATTTTTAGATGCAAACGAGGTAAAGTATAGTCTAAACGCCTGTTTAGCCTTCATCTATACTATACCTATACATTCATATCTACCACCGTTTCACTTCAATTGGATAGAATTGTGGAACGAATCAACAGGACGTCAAAATTACACCATAGAAAGAAACTTTTATCAAAAGACCAGCAGTATCTTGAAATCACCTAGTAATCTAATTAAGACCATCCAAGCCTCCAGGAAGACAACTATTCCCGAAAATGGTTATATTAGATTCAAGAGGTGGTTCATGAAGAACCACAAGTACGGTGACCGTGTATATACTGTGCTATTGCCCTTGATCTGAGGAGCCATCTATTGATGCAGTATACTCTTTGCCACTCACACAGAATGTGCTCGTCACATTCACAGGAACGACAGCTGGTATCCAATGTAATTCGAAGTCACGAGTCTGCGGTGAGTAGTCCACAGATAACTCTGACCCTATTCCAACTAAAGCTAGGTAGATCCAGGGTACGGTTACGCGAATAATCCGCGATAAATAATTTGGTCTGCCTTTGACCAGGGAGAGACTCCTACAGGAGACTGTCTCCCGTTCTCAATCCCAGATACGTCTCTTAATATGGCAGAAAGGTGGTAGCCCACAAAAAGGTTCTGGACCGATGAAAGAGGTGGCGAATGCCAGTCCAGCAAGTTCAGTGCTTTCGTTGCGTGAGTTTTCAGAGACCTCAGCTTTCACTCCAGCTTGTTCAAAGGCCCTGCAATTCGAAAAATGCCCTGATAATACAGTAGCGCACCAACTTCGAATTGACCGAGGGAAGGAGACCTTTTGTTCTGAGCTATAAATTCACCTTAGCCCTCTTTTGTCTTTGAATAGACGTTTAGCTCGTATACCATTTTATTGTATAGGAACGGAAAGCGATATTATGCGATTTTGTGCATCTTTCTCTGTTCCGTATGAATGCTTGGTTGGAATGGTTGAAACGTAACTCCATATACAGCTGCTCCGATGACATAGTTCCAATTAAAAAAGTCCACCATTCATTCTGCTGAAATTAATAAGGAAGCCAAGACGGCCTTTTTCGATATAAGTGTAGGGAAACTAAAAAGTACAAAACATTTAAAAAAAAATGTCTAATCAAACGGTATATATGTATTTCATACAAATTTTACAACTAAAAAAAACAATATCCAGTAATATTTAATGATTTTTGATTTCTATTTTTTTTTAATGTTTTATTATGTTTGATTCTGCTTCGTCGACTGCTTTGTAGCGCGTATTGCTACCATGAGCTGGTATAATAGTCTAAATTCGCTTAGGCGTGCTTATTTTGAGACGCCTGATTTTCTCCTGAAAAATATTCACCCATTCGCTCTGAAGGGCTTGTTCCACCTCTCGTAAGGCGGGTTGAGGAGGGTTGAAACTGTTCCGGATGCGTTGCGCCAGTAAGTCTTATCTTATATTGGCAGCGAGGAATTCACACACTATATCTACAATAGGAGAGCGGGAACCATCTTTTGACAATTTCTGAAGGCGTTTAAGCGTTCAAGCGTATGAAGCGGCCATCGCTGTAATTCACCTAAAGGTGTAAAAATAATATCCGCGCTGGAAGTATTGTATTTTATTTACACCGAAAATACACCCCGCCCGCTAGGTAATTTTTTACTGTGTACTTTTTTGCTGACCAACCCGTTTGATTGTCTGTTGGAATGTACTAGTGAGAACCCACGTTGGACGCTAAAATCATTTTTCTATCCCCATTTTCAGCTGAAGTAGATTAGGATAATGGGACCACGAATATTGTTGATAAGTGTCTACACAGTAAAATATTCACCGATTCGGTAAGTCATTATGACGTTTTTTTTCGGTGTAAATAAAATGATTTCTATGCCGATAATTTCTTTAAGGTGGATTTCAAAATTTCTCGAGTGGATTAAATATTATCCACCACAACGGTTGAAACAAATTATCCATACGGTGAGTCACTGCACATATTCTATTCAATCTGTAAAAAGCTCGGATACCAACCATTGCCACGGCGGGATTTGCATTCACGATTGAAAGGAAGAATAGATCGGACTGATGACTCAACGCACTAAGCTACCGACTCACTGATATGAAGATACGTGTTTCGGAAGAGAATAGAAGAATAGGGTTAATGTGATATCAATATTTACACCACCCATTTGATTACTAACTCCAGTTGGATTTTTGTTACTTCTGGTTATGTATTTTTTTACCCTATTGTCTTTTACACCATCTGTGAATTAAATGCACCAGGTACTATAAAAGTATTATGTTTTAAACACAATTCGTGCGGTGAATTTCAGGAGTATTAATTTACCTTTTGGATAAAAAAGTGACGTTCGAGTTTTTGGGTTTATTAATCAACATTTAAAGTTGAATTTCTTTCGATTTAAACCATCCCTAAATTGCAATGATTCTAGAACATTTCTTTTCTCTCTTTCCAGGGCTAACATCCGCTTCCATTCAACTGGTCTCGCGTCACAAGGACGAAATCGTGCTCAAGTGCAACGTGGACGGCTCCGAGGACCAGGAGATCGAATGGTTCCGAAACAGCGAGCGTCTCGAAAACGTCCACACAATTCGTTTCGACAACAATCGTCTGATCATACACAATCCCTCGCCCTATGATAACGGCGTCTATCGATGCGTTGCCTCCAACAGTGCCGGACGAATAATGAGCAAAAAAGGATTCGCCTTGAAACTGACCGAGGAAGAGAGTTCCGACACGGGATCCGATTATTCAATGACAAATACACGTGGCTGTGTTCCCCGAAGTTATTCGAAAAAGCTACTGAAAATGGGGGACAGATCCAAAGTGTATCTATGTCGAGGAAAACGTGGCGACCGTTTCAACGATATTATCTTCGCTAAACCGCCACCCCGTGCTGTCGTGAACGAAGGTGAATTTGTCGAGTTGCCATGCAAATATACAATTCCCGCCAAGTATGAGTCCACGCGAATGATATTGCGTTGGCGAAAGGACGATAAGGTGATTCGTCAAAATGAATTGGGAGTGTCGACGACAACCACCTCGGAGCCCAAGATGGAATCAATGCTTCGCGAAGATGCTCGATTAGCTGTGAACGCTCAGAATGGTTCGTTACTTTTCACCTCGACGATTGCCAGCGATGCCGGCAGTTATGATTGCGTGATTAGCGTCAGTGGGGGCGGCTTCTCCACATCGGATAAAATCGAATTGTCCATAATCGAACAATTGAAGTTTGCCCCGCAGCCAACATCGAAGAATTTGGAGTTGGGCTCGGTGGCGAAGATACACTGCAAGGCTCAGGGGACGCCATCGCCTCAAGTCAAATGGTTCAGTGTAAGTGTGAAATTGAATTTGAATATGTTTCCTTTTTTTTGTCTTGTGTTGTCTGTTCATCGAAATGGAATTGAAAAGTTGAACAGGAATGGAATGTCTCGGGAAATTCGACAATGAGATTAGGTTCATTTGATAGCAAGTAGGATGGATGTGAAGCATCGTTTAGGGAAAAGTAGGTCAATGTTTAGTCATATGGACAGGTGGATTTGGATACAATTGAATCATCGATTTGATAAACTCCTTGCTAAGGGACATGGAAAATTGGGTTTGAGTTCAGTCTTTTGTCGTTTCGAACTCACAATCAAATTTAGAGAGGATTATCGGTGATAATGAACGAATGTTATTCGATAGGTCCAAACACCCACAATGGGTGTCAAATGTAATGTAATGTTTTCATATTTTATAAATCATGAACTCGGATTGCGGAATGGACAAAACGTTTCTGGTTTCAAGCATACGTACAAAGGGGACTGAAGTTTCCAAATAAAATCACTTTAAAGGCAAGTAACAACCTTTTCGTGCGAAAATGTTCCACTTATCTCTCCCAGGAAAAAAATTAACAGTGGAGTCTTTCACATAGTACATTCGCAGCGCTCTACACGACACTTCAACTTCCCCCTCCTCACTAAAAAGCTATCAGCACTGTGATGACTGGTTTTCATGAGAAATAAAATGCCAAGCATGGTGTGGTTTCGTGGGAAATATGTTAGTACCAAGGTTTTGAACATTTTTCCTGCGAACGGAAATTTTTGACAGCTTTTGAGATTTCAGACGAAAAAAAGGTCCGTACTTAGCTAAAGTTGGAAATATGCACCCAATTTAAAAATTAGGGTAGGTTAGGTTATATGGGCTGCCACGGAAATCCACGGCACACTTAGACACGGAGTTGGGTCCATTGTGCTACCACAAAAGAGTGCCTTGTCCCTGGTACCTACTAAGAGATTGTGCTAATGACCCGAAAATATATTCAAATTTTCTGCAGTGATTGCTTCAAACACAAACTTCCTTCTTGTATTTAAAGGTTCTCTTTTCAAACTGTCACGTGTGTTCTTTGGATTATAATCAACGTCGAGGACCGTTTAATCAAACGAAAGACAACTCGTCGACCACTCCTACTCCCCAGGACATTCAACAAATATCCCTGGACTCTCATCTTTAAAACTTTTTAATTGTCATTCATGCTCCTCATTTTTTGTTTTCATCATATAATTTATCCACGGGGAAATTGTGCTACGAGTACATGTCCTCTGGAATGCCCCGGAGATTTCAGAGAAATTCAAAGTATGAACTAGACGAGTCGCACGAGAATGTTAACATCACCGAAATGGATGTTTGATGTTACGTTTCGCTCTCAAAGGAATTAATTTAGTGGAAATGTCGACATAATACAATATGTTAATGTTTTTTCGCCCCGCTGTCATTGTACAATTAAGTAAGCGACGTAGATGAGGTCATGTTCCATTTGAATTGAGTTGTTAGTGGTGCGGTTATTATTCGCTATGGGTTGAGCTTTGGACATGTGATGGCAGGTTACATGAGTAGTTACATTTTTACTCTACACCTTATCCATTTTTTTAAGGATTAGGTTAGGTTAAGCTAAAAGGCTGCTGTGCTTATCACGGCACACAAGGACCGCAGCAGGGTCCATTATGTTACCAGCTGGAGTTCAAAACCCGATCATTATAATCAATAAACCAGCTGTCAACTGTCAATGAAGCGATGGAGCTAGCTAACGTCAACATTAGCCAAGTCGTTGAATTCAATGAAGAAGTTGCCTCCCATAAAAGCCTTCCTCCTTCTTGTCAAAGCAGGGTAAGTACATACGAGAAGAAAAACGCACTCCTCCTCCTTGTCACCGTAGCCACTAAAGAAGTCATTGTAGGGGAGGTGAAGCCTCCTGGCGTGCTCTCTAATCACGCAATGCCCAGTGATGATTCCCACAGCTGCTCTGATGTACGTTTCACGGACAGCAATTTAGCTGATGGACTAAAATCCAATCTGGGCCAAAGCGACTTTGTTTAAAGACATGTATTGTCATTTAACCAAATTGAGTTGATCTTGATGATCGCTTCGTACTTATGTAATAGCTAGTTTGCGAGCACTAATAGGCATAAATGTTCCAATGAATTTTTGGAGCCTTGTTTGTTGTGCCCTGTCTGGCAGGCCCCTCTGTTTTGTACCATCACCAATCAGCGAAATCACAGTGCCCCGGAATCCACCACAAGAAAATGGTATAAGTGTCACCATCCACTGTCGAACTCGAACTCGAGCTTGAACCTGGTACAAATGTCCTCTGACACACACATACACTTCACATAGGTGTGAAGAAAACCGGTCCACTTTTACTAGGTTCGTGTTCGAGTTCGAGTTCGACAGTGTATGGTGACACTAAGACATCACCCATCTCCGTAAGCAGAGAGTGACATTCCGCCACAGTCCTTGACGTCATCAAGGCCCATTCCAGAGATTTAATTACAGCTTGGTTCTCTGTAAATATTGTTATATCTCCAACTGATACTACATGACGCCCCAACCAGTTCAGGGCTTCTGTAATTGCTGCAATCTTCGCCTGAAAAAAAACACTACCGTAACTGGGAAGACTGAAAAAGAGGCTTACGTTAAACCCATCACAGAAAATTCCAGCGCCTCATCCCTCGTCCATTTTGGAATCATCCGTGTAGATTTCTAATGACTTATGCAGCGAAAGCACACTGCGTGATGGTGTCAGGCTGACAAAGTTTTTGTCAAGCGCATATTTTGGAGCCGTATAGTCAGTCGTTGCCAGAATATTTGAGTTCTTGTGAATACTGACTGACCACGTAGCCGAAAAAAAGGATTTAAATCTGTGACTTTTAAGGTGTAAAGGGCAGATATTGGTGGCATTTGTGTTGATTCCAATAGTGCGTTCACAAAGAGGTAATACCAACTAACCAGCATGTTACTCAAACAATTAAACATAATAGGCAGTTGTCATTACTGAAATGTTGCCGTCTCTATTTTTCTTTATTTTGAATTATTGGCACCGCGAGGTTTATTTGTGTGCGTTAATTTGTATGGAGTGCAGTATCTTTGTGATGCCTAATCTTTGTGCATAGTTTATAATGCGTATGTTCGACGACGATCCCCGAAAATCTATTTCCTGATGAACGACAGAGAGTTTCTCAGCAGTCATCATCTGTGAGTGGTAAATGCAAGTACAACGCTCTGAAATGTTCGCCTCACGAAGAAATAGCACACATACTTCGCAACGTCCCACATCTATTAACATAATGAAATTTTGAAAATTGTGTTTGGTGAGCGATCAAAGAGGAAACAATTGATTGCCGTTCAATGAAATTGAAAGGTCCTCCTTTAGAATGAAAGTAGTCTACAGCTTAGTCGTTGTTTCCTATTACCTAGTATAAGGTGACCAGATAAGAACGATAGGAAACGAAATTTGAATAAAACAACAACGGTGTGGGATATCAAATCGATTCTGGCTTTATTTTGAAGCTACTTTCATGTCATTACGTATGGAATAGCACGTCATTCAAATGGCCGCCTCAGCTTCGTTGGCAGTGCTTCAAGCGATGGGTGATGATTTGGTTCAATAACTGGGGCGTTATTCCGGCAATAGCGTCTTGAATGTAGGCCTCGAGCTCATCCAAACTGGTTGGCTTGTTAGCATAGACTAAGGACGTAGACGTAGCCCCAGAGAAAATAATCGATTGGTTGCAAGTCGTATGATCGCGGCGGCTAATTGATGAACGCTCGCCGTGAGATGACCCAGTCGCAACATTTCTCCTTCACTTCACTCCACTTAAACTGGTTTCGAAGAATGCAGTTGCCAGCATGCACCTCCTGCACATACATGGCCACGAACGTCGTCGTGGACGGGATTTGAATTTCGAACCCGAAACGCCGGTAGTCAAACATGAGACTGACGCCTCAACACACTGCGCTACCGGTCGCCCCGAGTTGACTCTGGCCCAAAATAGTGTACTCACGCTCAAACTTTTTTACCATGCGGCGAATTGTCTGCTCATTGAAGCTATGATAACGACCGAACTCACGACGAAATTGACGTTGTGTATTTACGACTGAGCCGGAATTTCGATAAAAAAATTTTAATAATTTTTAAACGTTCGGGAAGCGAGAAACGATGCATGACAAAATGGCAAACCTTACTGAATATTTTGACTGCCAAATGTCATTGGTAACTTTGACAGCTGCTGACATATGTATAACAATTGGAAAAACTATCATTAGTATCTGGTCATCCTACAGTTCATCATCAGTAAGCTGATGTCGAGCATCTGCACTGTATGCAGATAAATCGGTTAATCAATATGTTTTATAGTAGTCCGGATGGCGCAACGGTTAGCACGTTCGCCTTCTACGCACTGGGCCCCGGTCCGATTCCTACTGAATGCGGTAGTTTTCGATAAAAAAGGGGATTTACGTGTCGGACTATGAGCCCACTCAGCTGTTAAATGAGTACCTATTTATGGGGTAAATAACTCGGTTGAGCGTGTTGCTTATCAGTTATCACACACCTCTGCGCAAGACCGCCACGATCTAGAAAATGAGATGATGCTAACTCATCTCGAGGCCATGGTTCAAATTGGACTGTTGTGCCAGCTATTTATTTTATTTAATATGTGTTATGGGTACCGAATGCGTGGGACATTTTTATCGAATGATTTCATCCAGTATAATTAACAATACTGGTATCTTGATAAAACCTACGTCCGATATCTTCGACAATACGCGTTCAACGCATTCAGTAGCCACAAGCCATATCCATGCTCCGATGTACAAAGATTACACATTAGAAAGATACTGTATTTCACACAAAATGACGCACACAGATAAATCTCGCCTTGAGAGATACATATATAGACGGTAACACTTCAGTAATGACAACTGCCTATAATGTTTCATTGTGTAAGTAACATGCTTGTTAGTTGCGTGTGTACACATATGGGAACCAGCACATATGCAACTCCTAGGCACTTGCGTTAATTTGTAAATCATCGGAATTTTTAAAATCTTCATAAATTTCGATAGAACTCCAAGGGACTTCAAGACAAGCTCAGAACTTATGGGTACTGGTGTCCCTCATCCCCCACTGGCGAGCGGGGAACCGATGTAATCGATAATAAACCAATTTTAGTTCATGGTTAGCATTCAATATGCACATATTTGAACAATATTTGGACTTTTCCTTAGCCCAACGTACATATTTGTGGACAGCCCATAAAATAAAATAATTCTCTACAAACTCTTCCCTACAAGAATCATATATTACAAATTCATGAATATTTGCCAACTTTATGTCATGTCAATGAAATAATCTCCGAACAGAATTCAATTTAATAGCACCAACTTCCGACATCCGACTCGGCAATATTGTAAATTCCTACAGTGGATTTTTCCTCTTTTATCTACAATCCGCCAGTCAATTCCATATGGGGACTTGTCCAACTTCCACCTACTCCATTGAGAACATTTATCCCAGGAAGAACTTTTCACCAAAAAGAAAGAGAATATTGCAAAACATACAAAAATCTAAAGGAAAACAGAACACAAAATTTCCCATTTCGATGTACGGCGAATAAAAGAAAAATGTGACATTTAAATCGAAAAATCCTGGGAAAATTTTCAGATTTCCCGACGATTTTTCTTTCACTCATAAAATTTTTACGAAGTCATTGTTACAAATCAAATTGTATAGAAATCTGCTGATGGACAGGCGGAATTGATGATTGACGAATCATCTGCGAATTTGCTATTCCGCCCATCGTGGGCACACATGCTACGAGCACATTTTTGTTTTGAATGTACGAATAATAGTCAAATGTTAGCATTTCGCCCGACGATAACAAGTTGCGATGAATGGAACGAAAGTTCAACTCAATTTTCCTTCATTGACGTTGATTTCACATTTTGTGATTTTTGCCCATAAAACTTGTGTAGTCAGTGAAGAGACAGCGGATAAATGGATTCTGAGCAAATATCAGAATATTTGAACAATTTGTTTGAAATGTGTAACTGACAATAGAAGAATAAAAAACCAGGTCCGGAGTCCGAAGCGTATATACCCTAGATGTGTACAGACCTAGTGGTGATACCAAAATTACCAATCGGTAGCGACCTGTGATGAGCAAGATGGTCACCAGATGGTGTTTTGGGGATGAAGCCGAAAGTTTACCGAGGGTGACCGTGAAGGTCCGGCAGCGCTTGAAGCGAATGCTTCCCAACTAGCTGAGCAGCGGTACATGCTTGTTCCAGCTCAGTTCGGGAGATATGGGCGGGTTTTTTACCCGCCTGTTGCCCCAGTCATTACAATGATAACATTTATCATGTGCCTTGGGGTAGATAAATACGACGAAGGTTAAAGCTGGGTCCCACCGACCAAGAAAATTAATAAAAAGTTGGCGATGGCCGTCGACCGGCTCATGCTACACGCTCCGGGCCCTGGTGTTGCGAATTCTTGGCCTCTTTACTCATGAAATATAAAAATCCAACCAATGAGGTCCCATGACCGGCAAAAATGTTGATATGAGACGGCTATATAGTCGAACCCATGCTGTTCGTTAACTCATTCGTCCAGGTCCAATCGCAACCTAATTTAGTACGTAGCTCCTTTAAGGCCGAATTAGATGCAGACGGATAGACGCGGTGCGGCGGACGAACGGCAATATTCCATCGATCAACTTTTGATCAGTTATTCTCGTTCGTAGTTAAATCGGAACAAAAGACGTTTGAGCTTTTTCGCAAATGATAAGATAGTCGAGCTACTGACCCATCAAGAAGGCACTGCGACCATAAGAGGTCTATTGTGCCGTAGCCCATTAAGTCAAAACACCGCCCACCTTTCTAATAAAGGACAGTATGTCTTTAGCAGGAATCAACCTGAAGTCTGCAGTGCACAACACGCTACGGCGGGACATTCGCACAAGATGCGTTTCGTCATTTTCACGTCCTCCAGACAGAGACGACATTTAGTTTAGCTTAACAGACCCACTTGTTCAGACGATATATGACCAGGTGATGGCCAAATAAATACCCCACTAGATGATGAGTTCTACTCATTTGAGTAGAACCCTTGTGAATGAAGGGCATTATTAACTTTTTTATTTGACGTAGCCCTGGCAGGTTCTTCCAGTACTGATGACGTAAAAGTGGAAACCAGTCTGTGATCCGCAGTTTGGCCTAGACCAGCCTAAAGCCACAGTAAGGTTAATGAAAGCGACTGGATGATCTTTGTCTAGCAAGGTCATCCGCAACCTCGTTCCCCTCAATGCCCTGGTGGCCTGGCACCCAACACTAAAGACTTGGGCTTTGATCAACCAACAATTAGAGGAATTCGTAGCACTCAATTCCACACACTTCTCCATGGTTTCAAGGAAGAAGGCGGTAAGGCAAATCAGTCTGTAGGATTTGGGCATATGTTCCGACCCTTTTGGGTATGAAGACCACATTAACTTTCCTCCAAGGTTGTGGTATATACCCAAGGATGTAACTTGCCCTAAAATGATCGAATAGCGGAGTTATTATGATCTCCAAGCTGTTTTGCAACAGAGCGGAAAATATACCGTCCACTCCGGGGGCTTTAAACGACTCGAAAAACTCTATCGCTCATTTTACTTTGTCCATGTCAAAGATGACCTTCGATAAACTGCGTGCCTGGCTTTCGGGAACCCGTTGGAGCCTAGTAGTTGGAGAGGGGTCACCTTCTGATAGGGCAGACCCTGGGAAATGGATCTGAATCAGCAACTTTAGTGTTTCTTCTGGGCCTTCAGTGTACGAACCGTCTGGTCTCAATAGAAGGCCAACCCCGTTTGCTGAGTCTTCGGATAGAGCTTTGTGTAGGCTCGCCGCCTCCGGTAGCGAATGATGAATGCTCTGTTTTTTCCAGCATTCTTGTTTGGAATGCCTAATGAGTGTGTTGTACTCAGTGAGAGCAGTTCTGTACTCTTCTTATCACCTTCTCAACAATCTACTAACCTTGGGTCAATTGCGGGCCAATTTGTCGTTCCACCAGGGTACTTTGCGCCCCGACTTCACCGTACGTGAAACGTTACTATCTCTGTAGGAGGAAGCTAAAATTTCCTTGTGCTCATCAGCTCAATTTCCCCTGTAGTGCTGATGAGACTGCCCAGTAGCTCCGCTTTGGAGCTGACAAGTTTACGGAATTGAATCCAGTGAGTTTTCCTTGGACAAAAAGTATCATAGCGAATGTCGGATTGTCCTAGGATGTCGAATCTGATATGTCTATGATCTGACAGAGACACCTCGTCCAGCACGTGCCAGTTCGCAATACATCTGGAAAAGAAACCGCTAGCAAGGCTAATGTCGAGTACCTTTGCCCTTGCCGCCGTGGCAAAGGTTGGTTTGCACCCCTATTCAGGACATTCACATGTTTACAGATAACTAAGATAGTCAAGAAGCCGCCTTCCGCTATAGTTGATATCGCTGCTACCTCACACTATGTGGTGTGCTTCGCACCCGATCACATAATACCGGTTAGTATCCGTATGTCGGCAATAGTCAACGATCTGCTGGACTTCGAGCGGTGGAATCTCAACATTGTTATATGGGAAGTAGGCAGACGCGACTACATACCACTTTCTGACGACCGTTGAGCGTGGATACTTCCATGCTGCAGCTAAATCCCTAGAAATAAAATTGGTTAATGGTAAATACTATAGTTGACGCATTTGTTGATCAGATACGTCGCATGCGTGCAGCACATCCTGTCGCTTATCAACTTACCAGTTGTTACCTATGTTTAGACCGCAAATTCGGCCACGGGCCACCCATGGCTCTAGAATAAGCGCAACGATAGCTTGTTTATCGGTGAATAACCTGCGCACAGTGGCCGATGCTCCTATTGCGTGGTGCAGGTTTGCCTGAAATACCTTAATGTCGCTCATGGTCCTGCGAAGACAGCGAGTGTTGGACAAGATACTTTTGCTTGTCCTGCTGGGAACCGTTGCCTCCGTCCCCCTTTTGTTGATGCTTCCTTCGGTGAGAGCCGCTGAAGTTCCTCGGGCTATTAGCAGCACGAGGACAAAACGGGTTAATGCCCCCTCTCGACGGTGCACCTTGACGGACATTGACCACAGGCGGCACTGGATTTGCTGCACCCACATTTACGGCACTAATCGTTGCACGTTGAGTGCTAGATACGGTTCTGGTCGATAGTGTATTAACATCTATGATGAATGTGACAGGCACCACATTGGTAGAGCACATATGTGTGCATCCTGACTATTGGAGGAAGGTGTATTGTCTACATTTGGACGCCTGCATTTGCTCAGATTGGGGGGCAAAGACCTTTTCCATAGTCCTCCGCGTGGGCGCCCCCTGGTAACGGCAGTGTATCAAATCGCTGACGGCCAATGTCTTAGCGATAAGACAGTTTGGAAAAGGCAGATAGCTGTAGCCTGAATGGCTGACGAACACCTAAGCGTCTCAGGTCTAGTAGGATGGATTGACTTGCGTAGTTGGACCTGCTACATAGTTGTGTGAACTCCAGCACGTTTATGAAACCATCTGAAGCAGCTATCTCCGAGGCCATCCCCTGAATGGGGTTAAGCGACGTGCTGACAACTCGTCCTTGTAAAAACCACTCCATGTCAAGAAACCTGGAACAAAAGCCTCGGATTGGACGGATCAACAACGACGACCACGCAAACGAATAAAGGATTATTCTTTCGGATCCTGGAATGTACGCTCCCTGAACAAACCGGGGGCCGAGAAGGCCCTCCTTCAACAGGTCGAAAAGTACAAACTGAGCATTACTGCAGTCCAGGAAACAAATTGGCTTGGCAGCGAGATTAATGACAAGAAATCGCACACAATTTTTACAAGTGGCAAACCATCGGGCCGCAAGGAGTTTGGAGTAGCATTTATAGTGAACAATCACCTCAAACCGCATATTACTGACTTCAAACCCATAAATGAACGGCTGTGTGCGATTCGCATCAAGACTCGATTCTTCAATCTCTGGCTCATCAATGTGCATGCCCCCACTGAAGTTAAAGAAGACGCAGTAAAAGACGAGTTCTACGCCCGCCTTGAAACTCTCTTCGACTCACTTCCAACAAACGACGTCAAATTGCTGCTGGGAGACTTTAACGCGAAAGTCGGGAATGAAAGCTGGCATCGGGGGACCACTGGAGGCCACAGCCTCCATGAAGAATGTAACGATAACGGCCAGCGACTTATAGACTTCGCCTGCAGCAGGAATCTAGTCGTAAGCTCTACGTGTTTCCCGCATCGACGCATTCACAAGCAGACCTGGAAGTCTCCAGACGCACATACCGTCAACCAAATTGACCACGTCCTCATTTGCAGGAGATGGGCGTCTAGTGTGATGGATGTCCGCTCCTATCGAGGAGCAAACTGCGATTCAGATCATCACTTGGTGAAGACGACCTACAGATGTAGAATTTCCTCAGTGCACCAGTCAAGAATCAGCCCTCCCAAAATCTTTGCGGTTGATAAGCTCTTGAGTGATGCTACAGCGGTGGCGTATACTACCGCCCTTGAGGAAAAACTATCACCTATGCTACACAACATCAGCAACACAGGCGTCCATGGGCTCTGGGAAGAACTCAAGGGTACCATCAAGGATGTCGCAGAGAAGGTCGTGGGATATAAAGCCCGGCGAGCGCGAAATGACTGGTTCGACGAAGAATGCAAAAATTCACTTGACGCGAAAAACGAGGCCTACAGACAATGGATTCAACGAGGAACCAGAGCCAGAAGAGAAAAATATGACGAGCTACGGCGAATATCGAATAGAATAATTAGACGTAAGAAACGTAAATACCTTGACGAGCAGTTGCTGAACATAAACGAAAACTTAGCTAATAGGAACACCAGACAAGCGTACAAACTAGTAAATACAATTAAGAACGGCTACCAACCCAGGACTAGCCTTTGTAAGGACAAGGATGGAAACATCATCAGCGACACCGATGGTATTAACAAACGATGGGCCTCTTATTTTGAAGAGCTTCTAAACCGACCATCTAACATCCCCACACAGGAAGCTCTCGACGATATTGTTGATTTAGGCCCACCCATTCAACCCCCGACAGTAGAGGAAGTTGATCTCGCGTTGCGGTCACTAAAACGAAATAAAGCGCCGGGCGCTGACGAGATTCCAGCTGAACTGCTAAGATTCGGTGGAACGAGTCTAGTTGATGCCATACATCAATTACTCCTACGAGTATGGGAGAACGAGGAGATCCCAGACGATTGGCGCAGAAGCATCATCTGTCCAATTCATAAAAAGGGAGATAAACTGCGGTGTGAGAATTACAGGGGCATCTCACTAGTTTGTACGTCCTATAAAATTTTGACGAAAATTCTGGAAAATAGAATAAAACCGTACGCAGAACGAGTCATTGGCGAATATCAAAGCGGTTTCAGACCTGGTCGCTCCACAACCGATCAGCTCTTCTCAGTCAAACTGATACTCCAGAGGTGCTGGGAATACAACGTAAACGTATACCAAATCTTTGTCGACTTCAAGCAGGCATACGACAGTATCGATCGTGGAGTACTGTACAACATCATGCTGCAATTTGGTATACCAGCAACATTAGTGCGACTGACAAAGATGACGATGACCAACTCCGTCTCACAAGTCAGGATCCAGAATAGACTTACTGATCTATTTGAAACACGCACTGGTTTGAAACAGGGCGATGGACTGGCTCCGACGCTCTTCAACCTAGCACTGGAATACGTTATTCGGGCCATGAATTTGGACAACAGCAAGACGCTACTCATCAAGTCGACACAATTAGCAGCGTACGCCGACGACATCAACATCATGTCCCGAAGATTGGCTGACGCAGAAGAACTTCTGCATACGCTCGATACCGCTGCAAAGGAAGTTGGATTACGTATTAACGAGGGTAAAACTAAAATAATGATGCAATCGGTGACAAGGACACCTGCACAACCAAGCATCAATGTGGGGGACCTCAACATCGAGTTCGTGAACAACTTCATTTACCTGGGTTGCAACCTGTCAAGGGACGCCAACGAAACTGACGAAATCAAGCGACGGATACAGTTAGCTAATAAGACTTTTTTCTCGGTTCTCCCCATAATGAAATCGAAACATGTGCACAGAAACACGAAGCTCCGCGTGTACAAAACCATTGTACGACCAGTGCTATGCTATGGCTGCGAAGCATGGACCCTAGCTCAAGCCTCCGAAAACATGCTAGACACTTTCGAACGTAAGGTTCTACGGCGAATTTTCGGGGCTGTTTGCGATCGAGATGGATGGCGCATCCGGTACAACCATGAGTTGTATGAAATGTACGATGAGCTGCAAGTCTCGAAAATCGTCAAACTACAACGACTTCAATGGGCAGGGCATGTACAAAGAATGGACGATGATCGCATGCCTAAGAGAGTAATGAATGCAGAACGAGTCGACGGAGCGAGATTGCGAGGACGACCGAGATCTCGTTGGGAGAGCTCAGTAGGTGTGGACGCCGCGCAGCTGCTGGGCTCCCAAAATTGGAGGACGCGGTCACGTGACCGAGATAATTGGAGGACAATGATCCAGGCGGCCAAGGCCCGACGTCGGGCTGTCGCGCCACGATGATGATGATTTGCTCAGATTGAGCGTAATGTGCGTGAAGCGGTAGGCAATTTCACCATTGTGCTTCAGCAACCGCTCTATCGAGGTTTCCTCCACTGCCAGGACTAGGTGTAGGGAGTCTTCATTTACCTTCCGATTTGTGACCTTTAAATTTTCAGTTAGAAGATGATTTTGAGCTCCAATTGATCCAATTACTCTTTCATTGGAGATCGTTGAGCTACGGGGAAAATAGTCACGCATAATATGTGGACGATGGAAGTCCTTTTCCACCACATCTGAAATGGGGAGCGCGCATTTGGATTTGATAAATCCAAAGCTCCTTTGCACCCATTCAGCTGTCACGGCGTTAGAACATACCTGCAAGAGCCAACCTATACATGGAACACAGGCCTCAAAATCATTGTCCTGATCATCGGGCCTGTTCTCCATCGTGACGTCGATAATAGCCTCCTGTACCAGAGGCATTTGCTCGGTTGTTAGGGAGGTAGCGCTTGAATCGGCTGAGCAGAACCCCAACTTAACACCCGCATAGAGTGGCCTTCAGCCATAGCCCTCTTATATTAGTGCCTTTGCGCCATCGTTAATTTGGTATAGCCGCTACTTGGGTTCAAACCCATGCGGCTGACTCCTTCACCTAAGACCGTCAGTCCGAATTTCTCCGAGTACGAGTCATCGGGATCAGAATCCATGTCAGAACGTAAAGGCTCCGAGTCATCTGGACTAAAGTAGTCGAAGGACGACTACGTTAAGTCAGCGCTAACGGCAAACACAAGACTTTACCAACAGTCTGCCTCCACTCGTCACCACGTGGAAGCCAAAGTCGCACTTCCTAGGACATGACAGTTAAGGCGAATGTACCATGATAGTCCAAATGTTAGTCCCCCTTTAACACCTATGGCTGACGGAGAATATTTATGACGAATTTAATTCCAGAAGTATCGATGAGAGTTTATTAATTACTAGGGATGAGGATTTTATACTAACGACATCTTTCTGGTCGATATATAGCTCGAAAATTTATTCCTGTTCATTTGTCACTAGTTTGGATAAGCTTACATTTCCCCAGAAAGGATTCCAGTCGATCTATCTTTCACTGAATATTTCGCTATCTTTCACAGGGTTTTTCCAACGACCTACCGCACTCGATTGAGGATATCAACGGAACACTCAACTTCAAAAACGTCTCGGCTGCCAATCGGGGAACCTACACTTGCGTTGCATCCAACTCACAAGGACGAATCAATGTCACGATCGATGTTGGCGTTGTAGTCGGACCAAAATTCACCTTAGCACCTCAGGGACCAATCACAGCCGTTGAAATGGGAACAGCTTATATTCATTGTCAGGCAGCCGGTGATCCTAAACCAACGATCAGATGGTATAAGGAACTGGAGGATTTGAGCGACAACAGTACCGACAACGGACGCTTTAAAGTCTTCGAGAATGGCACTCTTCAGATAAAGGAAGTTCATTTGGAGGACGATGGAAAGTACGCGTGTACAATTGGCAATAGTGCTGGACTGAAACGGGAGGAGGTCAAATTTATTGTCAAACGTAAGTTTTTTTAGGGTTTTTAACCGTCTGTTATATTCATTTGAAGCTCATAGGGCTAATAAAAATATTCTTATCCCCACAGCCACAGAAGGCTTTGTCACGGAAGAATCCAATGATGATGGTTTCATGATAACACGCGCTGTTCTAATTACAATGTCTGTCGCTTTCGCCTACATCATCCTAGTCGTAGGTCTAATGCTGTGGTGTCGATATCGTCGTCAGGCTCGAAAGGCTCGTCTCAACTTAGCGGACAAAGAAAACGGTGACGTTGGCGATCCGAACAATAAGAATGGCGAAATTGAACCTTGTCTGCCGGAAAAGGGTGGCGAAGCGAACGGTCGCAACAACAAAACGAAGAAAGTCAACGGCAACAATAATCCCAAAGGTAGTGGTAATGAAGCACAAAAAAGTGATGACACTGTCTCAAGTGTAAATTCAAAAGGTTCAAAGAAGTCCAATACGTTTGATCAACTCGCGCTGCCCCGATCGAGCCTTATCGAACTCATCCAGATTGGACGTAGTGATTTCGGTGACGTATTTGTCGGTAAAATTAAAACGGCTGCCATCAAAATTGAGGAATCAAATGAAAAGGACACGGACAATAAGAAAGCGTTAACGGAGAGTGACGAACGAAAGTCGAAGACGTCGCTTGATGAAATCGAGGAGGTAAAAGAGGAAAACTCCGAGGAGTATAAGATGGTTTTGGTGAAGGCGTTGAACAAAGTCAAGGACGAGTCGGTCTGTATGGAGTTCAAGAGACAAATCGAAATGTTCCGAGGGATTTCACACAAGGGAGTCTCGAAGTTGTATGGTCTGTGTCGCGACAAGGATCCACACTATCTGATACTGGAGTACACTGACTGGGTGGGTGTAGTGAAATGATATCGAAACGGAGCATATAAATTTAATGAGCATTTCTTTAAAGGGCGACTTAAAGCAATTCCTCCTGGCAACGACTGGCAAGTCACCAAATCCGACTTCGACAACTGGCAACATGCCACCACTAACAACGAAACAAATATTGGCGTTGGCCTATCAAATTGCCAGAGGCATGGATGCCATATACCGGGCTCGATTTAATCACAGGTAAGGGGATCAGTGTCGTTAAAAGCAAACTTTTCACAAATGAAAATGTAATTTGTTCCCGCTCCTTGTTTTTTTCTTTTCGCCCTATCGTCCCGAAAGTATATTTGTATCGAGTATTTTCAATTAATTCCTGCACATGTCTCTTCCAGGGATTTGGCTGCACGAAATTGCATCATTTCCAGTGATTTTGTCGTCAAAGTTTCATATCCAGCCCTCACCAGGGATAAGTATAGTCGTGAATATTTCAAGCATCGAAACACATTACTTCCGATCCGATGGCTAGCACCCGAATGCCTGCAAGAGGATGAATATTCAACGAAGAGTGATATTTACTCCTTCGCCGTAGTCATTTGGGAGTTATTTACGCAAGCACAGAAGCTACCGTTCGAGGATGTGAGCAATGAGGATTTCGTACAACGATTACAAAAAGGACAAGTTGAATGGAGTTGTGCCGACAATACGCCAAATGATTTAAAGGAGATTTTGGTAAGTAGTGTACTTTCGATTGGTTTGAATTTAATTTGGAAGTTTTCAGTGGTGGCCGTGGATGATTTAAAACATAACATAATGGGGGCAAATGAGGGAGTCCGGGTAAGGTTCTTGGACTATTAAGAATGATGTACTCAACATACCAGCCAAATTATGTATATTGGGTACTTGGATGGTACTGGTACTGTGGTACTATTTGCGGCTCGTTTTATTACCTCAACACCATCATCGTGGTGCAACAGTCCGACGTCGGGCTTTGGCCGCCTGAAATCCGAGGCTTTTGTTCCAGGTTTTTTGACATAAAGTATATTTTACAAGGATGTGTTGTCGGCCCATCGCTAAACCCTATCCAGGGGTTACCTATTTTACCTCGGTGATAACTGCTTCAGGTGCATTACGAGCCAGAACTCGCGCAATTATGTTTCAGGTCTGACTACGTAATTTATTCCACCCTAATGACCTGAGACGCTTAGGTGTTAGTCAGCCGATCAGGCTGCAGCTATCTACGAGTAACTGTAAAAAGTTGTAGCTAAAATATTTTTCTTTTTCTTTGGTTTTTTAATTTGTTTTTTTTTTTTATTAGCGTAACCATTATTTTATTTGTGCTTAAAGATGTGACGAACCCGCTCCCCGTTTTAGGGCCTCCGGTCCACTCCCAGCCACTAGATCACTCAACAGACCACCCATTAGACGCATCAGACCAGCCATTAGACCACGCATTAGACCGCCTATTAGACCACGCACTAGACCATCCATTAGACCACACATTACATCACCAATTAGACCACGCATCAGATCACGTATCAGAGAGGCTATTCGTTTTTCATAATTATACCCTAGACAAGTCTAGTCTAATGGGTGGTCTAATGGGTGGTCTAATGCGTGGTCTAATAGACGGTCAAATGCGTGGTCTAATGGCTGGTCTGATGCGTGGTTTAATGGTTGGTCTAATACGTAGTCTAATGGGTGCTCTAATGGCTGGTCTATAAAAACACCCTAAAAGTTACTCCATATTTAGTGCAGAATTCAGATATATTGGTCTTAGGTTAGGTTAGGTTTATGGGCTGCTCCAGCATACGGAGCATACGTAGACCACACTGGGTCCGTTGTGATACCGCTAAATACATTCTGTCTATGAAAGACCTTTCGGTCAGTACCTACTCCGCGAACCATCCGGAGCGAATGATGAATCGATTAATCTGTCCGACGCTCACATCGTTCAAATCGAGATCAGTGAAGTAGCAGGACCCCAGGATAAACTTCCTGCTACCAGCAAGTGAAAGGAACACTCCTCCTCATCCTCGTCGCCACAGCTTCTGCAGTAATCATTATGCGGCACACGAAGTCTCCTGGCATGCTCCCCAATGACCAGTGATAACCCCTACAACATTGCTACCTTCATAAGCAATTCTGAAGAACGGCCAATGTTTAGTACTGGCCAAATCTGCCTGGTCGCGTGACATGTTAAGCTATCACGCCATCTGATCGCATTTTCCCTTAGTGCCAATTTGCAGGTGCAACATTTCAAAAACTGTCACCGACCTCATTATTGATTCCCTCACGGGCAAGTTTATCCGCCCAACGGTTACCGACATAGCCGCTGTGACCCGGAATCCAGCAAATAGTAACATTGAGAAAGCTACTCAACTGTTAGATCGAGGTAGTGCAATGCTAGTGGGCTTATTAACGGGTCACTGCCTAATAGGTGAGCACGCACACAGACTGGGACTGATCACAGCCAGCGGCTGCAGGAACTGCAAGCTGCCAAATACCAAAGAAACTTTAGAGCACCTCCTGTGCGAATGCCCGGCACTCGCAAGGACAAGGCATACATATCTTGGAGACTACTTTCCCCGCAACCTTAAAGCGATTGCAAACCTTAACACAATGAATCTTCTAAGATTCGCAGGCGCGACGAAAACCTTCGAGCTCAACAAGGACTTGTTGATTACGACTGATAACAACACCTAACGATCTCTGTTGTCTTTCTTTGTGGTATCGCTATGGACCCAAGTGGTCTATGCGGGGCCGTGAGGCCACCACCTAACCTAACCTAGATCGAGGTACGGCATTCAGCAAGTGCCTTCAAGTTAGTCACAGCCGAATCAAGAGATTTTATTACCGATTAACTATCACTGTAAATGATTACATTCCTGAACGAAATTACATTACAACCCATATCAATCACCTCCGCCTGGAAGACACTGCAGTAGTCAGGGAGACGGAAGGACAGACTGATATTCAGCGTCTTCGAGTAAACTCCACCTTCCGGATTTTACGGAGTCTAGATGCTTCGCTTCCACGACCTGCGCTTGGATCTCCTGAGTTCCTTCTTGTACTGACTGAGTTGTTTTTTATAGAGCAGCCAGCCAGAGCTCCGTCCCGACGATTTAGCCTTATTAGAACACCTTCGGCAGGTAGTTCTGAGCTTATGGATTTAAGCACTCCACCACATGGATTTAACTTTTTCCTTTGGCTTAGTGTACGGACATACTTTTGCGGCAGATTTCGCTAGTGCTTCGGTAAGAGTTCCTACCATGTTACTCCAACTCCAACGCGTTACTTGGATGACACGGGGGAGAGGGTAGTGAATCTGCTAGACGTTTCCTGTAGATGTCGCAGTTAGTTCCCGTTAGTTAGATATATAGGTCTTATCAGTGGTGGAAATTTGGACCAGGTTTGCCTATTGTCCTTTCGCAAATTAATAATAGTAATTTTCATGTTTAGCGTTATTGGCCCCGCTCGAAGCTCCATGAGTTTTTTTTTATACGTTTCGGTTTTTTAATATATCGTTCCCCCCACTTTATTTACAGACATCATGTTGGAGTGAGCGTCCCAGGGATCGACCAAGTTTCAGCCAATTGTGCACAGCATTCAGCAAATCGATGAAAAATACAAGTGATAATTAATTTTATTATAATATTTTTTTTACTATTATTTTAAGATCATATTGGTATATGTATTTAGTTGTAAGGATGTCTAGTTGCCGAATTTTCTATTATTTGATATTCGTTCTCACACAAAAATTCGTAAAAGACTACTCAGAACTTAGGTCAAATGAAATGAACACACAAGAGGAAAATCGTTAGAAATTTTATCTAATTTTCAGCCTTCAATTGACTGAGGTATTGACATGAGATATTATTAAAATAAATACAAAAACTGTTAAGGGCGACAGCATGCTAAGAACTACATCTAATATTGTCTGGTGTCGATTGCTGTCGCCATTCGTTCGTACAATGACTTTTTTGAAGTAGCCGACTGAAATTCGTTGTTCATTCAGATGAAGTTTCGAATGATTTTTAATTGACAACCAATTTACCTAAAAAAACACCATACTCGTACTATCATACAAATGAGTCCCTTTCATCTCAGTTTGCATCTCATTTTTATTCATTTTATTCATTACATTGTATTCATAATACATAATGATAAAATTCATTGAGGAGGTATGCAGGATGACGACCTCCGGCTCATCCACTATGACACTTGAATGTTTATCCCATCTTTTAAGACTGTTGTACAGCTAAAAATTTTAAATATATTCTTAAAATGTACTTTTTGATAATATGTGAATATTAAAAAGGATAACTTATGACACTGCCATGAAAGCATTTGTTGTAAGGAGTTGCCTTCCGACCTTCAGTTGGATTTTCAAATTATTTATTTATTTCTTCATTTTTGAACGAAATAAAGGTGAGTCCACACGTCGAAAATATTTGGCAAAAGACGGGCACATACTCGCGAAAATCTTTGTTGTATGTGTGGACTACAGATATTTACGCAACTAATTAGTTTTTTTTTGTTATATTTTAGCAAATGTGAGCTATTTTAGACTCGATTAGATTGTATGGTGGGTGTTGAACCCCTAAGAGTTCAGAGCACAGAGGCCGAGTGGCCCATTGTGCTAAAGCCTTGTGTCTGGTAACAGGCCTAGACCTGTCGATCAAGTTTGATCGAGCTAATCAATTTGCTCAGGAGGAATAGGTAGGCTGCTTCGAAGCAGTCTCCACGTTGCTGGGATAAGGCTTCGCAATCGCATAGAATATGGGTCGAAGTCTCGTCTTCTTCACCGCAAAAGCGACAGCTCGATTCAGGAACAATCCCCATAGTTCTCAAGTGGTTTCTCAGGAGTGAGTGTCCAGTCAGAAGACGACAGATGGTTCTAGCCTTGTTCCGGTTTAACTTTAGCAATTCAGTCGATCTACGCGAGTAACCCGAGATAGCTTTGCCTGCCTCAACCCTGTTTGATTATCCCAATAGGCGGTAGCCTCATTGCGTTCCCAGTCTCTGATGGGGTTCATGATTGTACAGGTTGAAATACCGTAAAAGGGTTCCGGTCCGCAGAAGGGAGTGGCCGAAGCTGTTCTGGCCATTTCGTCGGCCTGTTCATTGCTACTGATACCAGCATAGCAAGGGACCCAGAATATAGTTACTCTGCTCTGAGAGCTAACTTTATGTAGTGATTTTAGGCAACTATATACGATCCTAGATGTTACTGTACTTTTTGACAGCGCTTTGATGGCCGCCTGGTTGTCGTAGCCGATCTTCAGGTATAACTCGGCACATGTCTCGATGGCGTGCACCTCCGCCTGGAAGACAGTGGCAAACTTGTTCATGAGTATGAAAGTCCGATGGTTGGGACCCGAAATGCTCGCCCCGGTACATTCATTCTTTTTCGAGCCATGTTTCGAGCCATCCGTGAACTGCATGATAGTGTGAGGGGGAAGATTGGCATATTTCTCCTGCCAGTGTTCTCTGTCCCATATAACGGCGGTGAACCGTTTCTCGCATGATCTTTCCCTCACAATTAATAATTAATTAATTCATTAAGCCAGCTAATTTGTGCTGGATTTAACCTTACATTCGCGTCACATGCTACAAGTCTCGCGGTTGCCATTTTGGCTTTTGCTTTTATGTGAATGTGTATTGGCCGTAGGTCGAACAGTATATCAAGAGTACTAGATGGGCAAGAGCGGATAGCCCCGTCACCATTAGGCATGCAAGTCTCTGCACCTTGCCTAAGATGATCTTACCAGCAACAGTGAATGCTCTTTTCTACCAGACTACTGCACCATATTCTAACATAGGTCTAGCGATAGCCTTGTAAATCCAGAGGGCTATTGGGGGTTTTACTCGTATTCCCGATGCCTTCCCTAGATATTGCCTCTCTCTCTCAATTGCCCTAACCCCTTGTGGGGCATAGCGCGTCAACTGTTCCATGTGACCCAATTGACGTTTCGACGGCATAAACTTGTTTCGGAGAATGCAGTTGCCAGCATGCACCTCCTACACATCCATGGCCACGAAAGTCGTCGTGGACGGGATTCGACCCCGAAACGCCGGTAGTCAAACATGAGACTGATGCCTCAACACACTGCGCTACCGGTCGCCCCGGTGCCTACATATCCACGAAACCTTAGGACTTATCTGCCACTACCCTGAGGTGTTCTTGCCAGAGTAGTTTACTGTCGAGGACGATACCCAGGTATGTGGTGTGATTTTCCATGGGAAGTGGTGAGTCGTACATTAAAGGGATTTCTGATGCGAGAGAATGGAATGACTTTGACAACTACAAGGAAAACGTGGAGAAAATAATTTTGTAGCAAATATCCACCACCATATGCCAAATTGCTCTTTTTAGACAAATATTTCCTGAAATAAATTTGGACAAATATTTGCGACGTGTGAAGTCACCTTAAGCAAGCAATGTACTTTACACAAACAAAAACAAAGAAGTAAAAAAAGGTCAAGAACAAAGTTCTTTTAAATGGAAAGTACATTTTTTTAGAAATAATTAAGATTAATATAAAATATTTCGACTGGTTTTAAGTAGCGAATAAATCTGTAAAATTAAGATGAACATACACCGAGAGAGTAAGGCTATAAGAATAATATTATACAAAATACAAATAGATCGAAACGAAATGAACAATAGCAAAAATATGAACAAAACCAACCAACCAATTAAACATTAAATAAATAACATAATGCATAGGCATTTTCAATTAATTTGATTGGATTTTTGACTTAAACTGTTAAATTGTATTAAAGAAACAAAATCTTTCAAAAGGGAACCATGCTCGCAACTGAATTTATTTTCAGTTTCAGCTTATTCACCATCGCTCGATACATCCTCGAAATTTATGAAGAACATGTGAAGAATTTATTCGATCGTGTTTCAGGGAGGATCCGGACACACGACAAAATAATAATTCGAAAAAAAAATTAAACTAATAAATAAAATGCTTTCAATGGCTGCGTTTTGGATCTTAAACGTTTCATAAACGTTGTAATTGAGATACTTACGAATCTGAAGTAGGGGAAATTGATCGGAAAAAAATTGCGATTAATTTCTCCTCTTCATGGTTTATATGCAATCTGCACCTGGAATTGAAAGGAGTTAAAAACAGTGGAAACATGTTTTGTTTCCTACTCAATTGCTCTAACCCCTTGTGGGGCATAGCACGACAACTGTTCCATGGGGCCCAGTTGACGTTTCGTTGGCATAAACTAGTTTCGGAGAATGCAGTTGCCAGCATGCACCTCCTGCTCCCCCATTTAGCCACCTACCTGCGACAAGTAGGGAGATGCTGTGGCAATATTACGCCCCGCAAGACAGGCGGAAGACAATACAAACGTCTATGGCAACGAACGTCGTCGTGGACGGGATTCGAACCCGAAACGCCGGTAGTCAGACATGAGACTGATGCCTCTACGCACTGACCTACCGATCGCCCCTAAACCTTGCAAGTATTCAGCAATTAAATTGACAAGACTGAAAATAAATCAGAAATATTTTCTGCAGCTCATGTTTTACATGCAATCTACACCTGATTTAATTAGTTAAAAGTAACTTGCAACGTTTAAGGTTTTCCGAGAACATTCGAAAGTTCCCAAAAATTTAAAACATTTCGAAATTGAATACTGTTCCAACTGTATTCAATTTCGGGTTCAGATTCCATTTAAACCATGAAGAGGGGAAATTAATAACTTTTTTTTATGAATTGATTTATATTAATCCGAGTTGCATGTTTCCTTTTTTTTGCGAACGCAGCAAATTAAAGAATCGTATAAATTATAGGAACAATTTATGATTTATATAAAAATGAAAAATGTAAAAAGCAATTTCGTAATTGTAAGACAAAATAGTTATTTTCTATGTTAAGTTAAAAGTAATATTGAAAATGTATTTTTTAATTACTATTTATTTTATATAAAACAAAATTAAAATTTTAAATATTTAAGAAAACACACACACATATATATATATAATACATATATATAATATAAAAAGAAATTGAAAGCATTCAAAAGTATCGAATAAAATAAAATGATTAAATCTAAAAAATAACTCGATATTATCGTAAATATAAGACGAAAATCAAATTTAAGATAATCTAAGGATGGCATTCAAGTGAATGTGAATACGTGAAAGTTAAAAATTAAAATAAAAAGAAATTAAAATGAGATATAAAAAAAATAAACATAATTCTACGCAATGTTAGACATTTATTGAAAATAACAAGTTTTCTATTACAAAACTTCCAAATCGTCTTCACAAAACTATAAATAAATAAAGCATAATGAAAATATACATCTTCCACACTTTTACCCAGAAGAAAAATAAATTAAAAATAAAATTGAACAAGTAATATAATCTTTTATATTATATGCAATTCAGATTGCACTATCTGCAAGCCAGGTCCTTTAGGAAAGAAAAACTTGACTAATTCAAAAGAATATAAATTTAAATCCTTATTTAGAATATCATTTCACATTTAATTTTACAATTTTCTTGAGAAAAGTTGTGTGATTTTTAAGGGGCCTAAATGTTTCGGTTTTTTGTTTTGTAATTTTCATAATCTAGTCAAAAACAAAAAGAAAAGAATATTATTCGGTATGCATTGAAAAAGAAGAAACGAAACCCACAAAAAAAGAAAAAAAAATATGAAGAAAAACGTGCAAAAATCTTGTTAATATTTAATGGAAGCGACAGAAAAAAAAAATCGTAAATAGTCGTAAGTGTAGTAAGAAAAAATAATTGAAAATAGTAATGCGAAACAAAGAAAGAATGATAAAAGAATCACAAAATGTTTTAGTTTAGTTTAGTTTCGTAAAATAAAATAAAAAACCAGAAGCATTTTTACTTTTGTATGTTAAGATGCAATAAATTCAAAGGAATTAAAAGTGAATATGTTGATTTTTCTCTAGCTCCCCATCCATATATATAAACAAAGAAAAACGTCTTTACATCAATTTATAAGAAAATAAGTCAAACGCGTATTGCTGTCAAATTCAGATTGTTTGTCAGGCCGGCCGCATCTTGGACGTAGGCAGTGCAGCGCAGCGCGCACATGGCATTGTTGTTGTAACAATTGTCCATATATGATTTTACAACAACAATGCCATATGCGTGCTGCGCTGCCCTGCCTACGTCCAAGATGCGGTCGGCCTCAGAGCGTGCTTTGTGTCTTATGTGCCTCTCAGTGCAGTGAAATTTTATTAAATAAATAGCATCCTTAGAACGTCAGACGTCAGATAATTGTCTTCGCTTCGAAGTTGATAAAATCAATGTGAAAAGAACCAATGAGGGATATTTAAAACTATGCAAATACTAAATGGTTTTTGCAAAGGCAGAAAATCGGGACATTAGTCTTATAGTCAGAACGGGGTCTTAATTAGTGATTGTACGACCTTGACAGTAACGGCACTAATTATCGTCGAAAATAAGTGCGTTCTGGGAAAACGTTAAAAATTGCAAGTTAGGTTATGTAAAGTGCGGAGGCTGCCGTAACATGTCACAGCACACTTAGCCAGCGTGTGGGTCCGTTGTGGTACTGCCAGAAACTCTATACGTCGCTCTTATCTAGGTGTCAATCCAGGCGGTGCTAGCATTAATGTTGAGCTCCTCCAATCGTAGAAAATCGAGAAACCAAGAAATTTTCTTCACTTGACCGTCAAAGCTCTGCAATGACACAAAAGGTGAATAACGTTTTCCTTCTTTTCCACATCCTTACAGCTTCTACAGTAGTAATGATGAGGAAGGCGGAGTCTTCAAGCAAGCTCCGCGATGGGGCAGTGCCCTGTAATGACCCTGTAATTTACTTAATGACACCAGTACAGCCGAGTGGCTAGGAGTGCCGTCCACCACACACTTACACGTTACAGTAGTATGGGACGCACACACAACACAGCAGTATATATCTAATGTACTACCTTCGCCAGGCGCCAGGTTCTTCCAGTGGTGTTTCTACACGTGTGGCCTTTAACCCGCTTCTGATTATTGTACTTCTAGCTTAGTTTGCTATCTAGAATTAGACCGAGGAGTTTAGCTTTTTTAGTAAAAGGCAGTTCCTTTCCGTCCAAGTTGGGTGGTTCGATAGGATAGAGCGTCTACCGTCCGGTAAATCCCACAAGCTCCGTCTGGTCCAGGGTAAACACAAGCACCACAATAGTTTGCCTAATTAGTTAGAAAGTACAGGGCTTTCAGTATCTCACTGATGAAGCAAATCTACCTAAAACGGCGATAGCAACATAATCTGGATAGACAGTGACATTGTACGTGTACCCCATGGACTCCTGGTACAGAAGTAATTTATTGATTTATTATTGATGTGCCCAGAGTGGCGCAAACAAGCAACTTATTTATAAATTAACAGAACTGCTCGCCGACGTGTAGGCTCAAGAGTGCCTCAACAATAACGCTGTGTCGGACATTGTTGAACGCGCCCTCGATATCCAGGAAAACAGCGTGATAGAGATATTTTTCAATACGACTGATGAGAAAGTGTAGAGTCGTATCCACTGATATGCCCTCTCCCGTGAGCGAACTTTAGAGGGGTTAGCGGTTAGGAGTTAGATTTTCTCCAGAAAATTTTTGTGACTTATATATTTCTTTCTTTCTTTGACATACATCTTAATTGCCGAATAAAACAGCCGTGGTGAATTCATTGTGATAGAGATATTTTTCAATACGACTGATCAGGGAGTGTAGAGTCGTATCCACTGATATGCCCTCTCCCGTGAGCGAGCTTTAGAGGGGTTAGGAGTTAGTTTTTTTCCAGAAAATTTCTGTGACTTATATCTTTCTTTCAGTTGACATACATCTTAACTGCCGAATATTTGCAACGTTTATGCAACGTTTAAGGTCCAGAACGCACTCAATGATCGCAACAGACGATTGAACAGAACTGTTCCCGACCACGGCAAATTCAAAGAATGTGCGGAAAAAAATTCTCCTCATTTCCACCGCGTTTCTCATTTTATTTGACGTATGTGTCGAGCTTAACCTTTGACTGGTGACATGGTTTTAATGTAACGTAACTGGTGAGGAACGGTCTGAGAGGCCACTGCCGTATCTGGTCTATAGCATAGAAATTGGGAAGGGTAGTTTGCCGCAGTCTTTAAAAACAGTTAAATCACATATAAAAGGATAAAATAAAACTAGCAAATAAACCCGAAATGTAATTTTTAATGAAAAACTTCCGATTACAATTTATGTAGTCACTAAAATAAAAAAAACTAGAGATGAGACCAATAATCACCAACAAAAAAAAATAAATCAACATATTATAACAAAAATACTATTTTCCCTTATAGTTAAGGTACTGATCAATAATAAAAAAAATAGTACTCTAGTCACAGGTTTCATTTTACAAAACTGACAATGGTCTAACTTTGGTAATTTTTATTGGCAGTCAGGGCATAATTGTTTGGCACACTGCAAGCACACATGTTTTTTACACGAGTTACATTGGTAATTAGATTTGCGATTTAACTTAGGAGGACAACTGGTACAGGTCTTCCGAGTTTTTGGCCCATCCTCGAAGTTTTCGGGAGCATTTTCGGCTTCCGATCCACTTGAGTCTTCCTGTGAGAGATATTCTTCAATTTGAGAATTTGTAAGCATTTTACTAGTATCTCGCACTACATTCGCAACTCCCGACTCCCTTCGCTTCTTTTTTGGAGGTGCGGAACTATCCATTGTAAATAATAACTGTAAAAATACGACAAAAACAATATGGCAAAACTACTTTAAAAAGTTACATAAGTGGTGACATAAGGTCTGAGAGACCGTTGCCGAACTTTACATCGATATAACTCACCGATTTGGGACTATACGACGCAACTGTCTTTCTCTACGGCGTGGATGCAACTAAAGTCGAAGCTACTCAGGCGTTGAAACAAAGGAAGCGCTGGGAAGGGGGTGAAATGATGTTTCGCTGACGCCGCGCGGCCTGTGAGACCGCTTGTCACCAGTTAAAGGTTAAGTCACTCTCAATGGAAAATGAAGCTTAATTGTTGCCACACACTACCGCGCACAACCACGACCGAACCTCTATCGAACCATCAATTTCATAGAACCGTGGAAATGAGAAAATTTTTTTCCGCCCTCTCAAGCTTGGCTTTCCTCTTGGCGCCCTTTCAGAGTCGGCGCCCCAGGCGACCGCCTGTTTCGCCTTAGACTTTAACCGGCCCTGACTAAGGCAACTGTTGCTCTGCGACCGAAAGTGGTATTCTGGCTCTACGTTTCGCTTATTCGTATGGTGGACGGCGCATAACAAAGCGTCCTAAAGGAATCTATTGGATAAAGTTCAAAGACTATCCTGCAAAACAATCACTGGTGCTCTCAGGACTACATCGACTACAGCGCTTGGTGTGCTGCTTAATTTGTTAATATTGGAGACCCTAGCTGATGGCTGTAATAATGGCCATCCGACTTCAGGAAACAGAACAGTGAACAGAGTCTATCAATGGTCACTCTGCTATACAGTGCAATTTGGTTCTTGAGGAAACGGATTATACCCTTCCGATGTACTCCCTCGATAAAGGCTACACTCGCCTGATACCTTCAAGGCAGGCGGCGGACGAGCTGGGCGAGTATGACCTGTGTGGGTGTCTTCGTACTATCGGAGTGCCTATAGAAGTATGCAAGAATCTATTCAAGACGAGCGCACTAATCCGTGATAACGAGGGATGGCTAAACGGTAGTACCTGTAATGCTACTAGACGGATTTGGCCGACCTTCAATCCCCATCGTTCTTCAGAGCTGCTGATGCTGCAGGGTGGAGGGAAAGCATCTCAGAAAGGTCGTGGGGATCATCACGGGGCATTGCCTGATGGATGAGCATGCTAGACGTCTGCGGCTTCTATTCAATGACTGTGCGGATGAGGAGGAAGAAGAGACAACACTTCACTTCCTCTGCACCTGCCCTGCTCTTGCTAGTAAAAGAAAGGAAACTCCGGGGTCTTTCTACTTTTGTGACTTAGATGACTTGAAAGGCGTAAATGCTGGTCATCTGCTTCGCTTTATTGACAGCTCCGGATGGCTTTTGAACTCATGAGGTACCACAACGGACCCAGGGTGGTCTATGTTTGCCGTGCTCTGCACGGCAGCCTATCTAACATAACCTTAGATATATTTACAATATTTTAGACGAAATAATTAGATTTACAATATTTGAGCCGAATTTCTGATTATATAATCCACTTTTTTTTCGTAAAATTTTACCCTTATGTTTCTGACATTTTCTTCCAATTTTGATAACAAAAACGAACTTTAAATGCGTCCTAGTCCTCATCCAAATCATCGAAAACCCATTTGGTCAAGTTTTAGATTCAAGGAAACTATACAAGTAGATTAATTTCTCCGTCGATTCTTGGATTCCATCCAGAAAACAATTTACAAAACTTTCTCGGCAGATAAAAATGCAACAGTCCCTACAATCATACAAAATACAAAGTCATCTTCCGAGTATCGGATTGGATCGATAAAACCGACTTTCAATTAAAGAAAAACTTCTTCTGCTAAGATTTTGCAATCATCGGACAATTCTCCAAAATACAAAACAAAAAATCCCTGCAATGCTTATAACCTCCCGACTGAATCCTTGTTGTGGGTTTTCCAAGTTTATGTGGCCGAATGAAAAAATCATGCAATGGACGTAGTGCAATAAAAAGTTGGCAATATTGCGATTGTATTCAGATCCCCTGAGAAAGTTTTAATTCGAAAGTATGCCAGAGAAGGGATTTTCGTAATTACAGGCAGAGCAGGCGTCGAAATTTTAGACCAGTTTACAATTTGGGAAGCACATAAAGTTCATTTCCTCTCAATAAATTGTCCGTTTTGTGTAATTAAAATATTTGGAATAGTAAACATAAAAAATAATGTTGGTGCCTAAAGGAAATTTGTCCGATTGTATATGTACTAAGGATTTAAGTTTTCTCTTGAAATTCTAGTTGACATTTGAATTCCAACTAAACCAAGACATACTCCCTTAGCAAAGACAAAACCCTACTCCGTTAAATTGCTCTGGATCGTTTTTTTCGTCGCTTAACTTGCTCTGCTCTGCTCTGTACGAAAAAAACGCACCTATTATTGTAGAAAGACGTAGCAGAAGTTTAATCTTGAAATTTTTTCCACTTTCTTTTGTATTTGCTTTTCTACTAAGTATTTATTGTAATGAAAGCATTACAGCCTTTGCGCTTGAGAGCCTTCTGAGGAAACTTTGAAGTAATACCATATTAGCCAAAACTCTCTCAAATTCCTCGGGTCTTATGTAACATTTTTTTTAAAAAAGGTGTTCGTAGCTTGGTTTTGTAGTGGTGAAAAAAAAGCTCCTATCCCCACTACGAGAAATTTTTGGTATATTTACTAGCCAACTCGTCACTTCTATATTAGCAGGCAACGCGACAACTTCATCTTAAGTCATCTTCGGTCACTAAAGCCATGGAAATCAGTAAGTCCCATGGCTTTAGTGACCGGAGAGAAATATATCCGGAATAATGCAACAATCTTTAAAATTACTTTCACCACATACAACATTTAACTACCGTCAGTGCGATGTAAAAACTTATTCCATTCGTTTGGATTTCGACTAGAATTCTCCATAGGAATTATTACATCCCATTCGGCAATAATTACCTTCTACTCATTTATGAGAAAGATTGAAGAATTCTCCAATTAGTCGCAAGAGAGCTTTACACATATTCACCTATACAGGAGGTAAATACAGGAGTTCTATTCCGACTGTTTATCTACTCGTATTTTCACCACAAATTATTGATAGCGTTCCGCGTGTTTTCTGTGGAGAATCCTAGAATCTTGGTTGATAGGGTCCGTAAAAATACACATTGTGCAACAAAGTTCTATTGGCTCAATTATCACGACCAGGATAACGAAACCGCATACTTGAATTGGTTTTACAACAACTGACTTCAACACTTGCAAGAATAGTGTGGGTTCTCATTTTCCACGCGGCATAATATCAACACAAGCCTCCTAGTGCACCTCGTATTCAATTAGCACATATGCAAAGCCACCACACGCTGTTGGAAAGTGTAAAACAAGGAAATGATATTTTCACCAAAATGTAACACTTGACTGGCTGGCTGTAGAAGAACAAGAACCTTTCCAGCTGAAGTCCGCCAACAGCCCCCGAAGAACAAACAATGGTTGAAATTTCAAATTAGGCCTACTCATACAGTAGCGACAGGAATACTCCATTTCAATGCTATTCAATTTCACATTCCGCAGTGAATCAACCTTGCAATTAACTGTATCCTCGCGTCCTTGCAACCCTTAGCATGGCTGTGCTGTGTGCACACGTTGCAGGTCCCCTTATAGAGACGACATGGCTGGAGTAGTTCTCAGTTCGCTCTCTTGAATGTACAGTTCAAACAATTAAAACCATTAATCTCCTGTTCACAATGGCCAGGACGATAGGTTGGGGTGATAGCGCCAAGAGGAATGGCACTCATCGGGGGTAGTCCTAGTCGTCATCATGGTCCAATTCAATACCGCGGGCCCGAGTCAACTTACTGTGCATCGGTGGATGGATGGATCGCTGGTGAATGGATGATGATGGTTCGCTCGGTTCGTGCACTTTTCCACGTTGACGTCTTCGTTGCTAACCGTGTGTAGATTATTCATATCATTACGAACTTGGCACATAATAGCGCGAATTTCTATGGAGTTCCCACTTGAAGGACTCAATGGGATTCTTGCATGGCCTCGAGTTACCTTAAATGAAAACATTCCCGTAAACAATGACGATGATAAGTGGAACGGTTTGAGTTGCTTCTTGTTAGTTTCCAAGTGGGCTCTATGTTTCTTTCGCCTGAATACGTTCCTTCCGTCGTCCTCGTCGTCCTTAGAGGACAAGATGCCAGTCTCGTGCTCGCGCCATTAAAACATTTTGAAAAGATCGGTGTGGTGGCAGCAAGGACTCATCAGACTGCCATGCTAGTTTGGGATCATCGAATCGGAAGCACGAAAACAGGTGAGGAAGGTCGAGCGGTATGAAGCAGGCCCGGCCGGGTGATGGAGGCATATAGTGAAGTCAGCAGGAGTTAATAGGAAAGTCGAGTGAGTAATGCATAAGTTCGTGATGGCAACTAATGAATAGACGTGCACCATAATTTGATGTGTGGCGTATGAATGGAATTTTATAATAAGACATTTTTAAGGATTTTCCAATTACTGAGCATTCCATACAAGTCATTCACGAGCAGTTAGTTGACTATGTTCATATATACACATCATCAATTTCTTGCAATCTCGTTGACAGGCCTACAATGGCCTGGTTGGTACGTACAAGTTTTTTTTACATTCAGAGATAGTTGTATGGAGTGGAAATGATCTCAAGTCTTCACCCAGGCTGATTCTATTATTGAATTTTTGTTAATACGTAAAGGACAGGGACAACGAGCGGCGAAAACCCCGCCCACATCTCCCGAACTGAACTACAGCAAGCATAGGCCGTTGTTTAGCTCGTTGAGGGGCCTTTTTCTTCGCCAGATGGCACGGCTCGACCTTCACGGTAATATGCTACCTTAGGCTCCGTCCCCACGGGCATCTTCGAATGCCCAACAAACCGTCCGGTACATATTTGGCGCCCAACGTGGGGCCCGACCCTGAGATTAAGAGTCTCATGCTCTACCGACTGAGCTAGCCGGACCAAATATGTACCGGACGGTTTGGTGGGCATCCGAAGATGCCCGTGGGAACGGAGTCTAAGGTAGCATATTACCGTGAAGATCGAACCGTGCCATCTGGCGAAGAAAAAGGCCCCTTAACGAGCTAAGCAACGGCCTATGCTTGCTGTAGCTCAGTTCGGGAGATGTGGGTGGGGTTTTCGCCGCTCGTTGCCCCTGTCCTTTACGTATTATCAAAAATTCATAGGCCTGGGGAAGACAACACAAACAAGGGAGGTAAAAATGGGGTATAAAAAAAATAGTCGATAAGGATCGAATGGTTGACGGACGGATCAGACGCCCACACGGGCGCACTTGGGTCCGGGTGTAATGGGACCCTCGGCCTATGGTTTCGTACCACCAACAGATCACTACTCATCGGGTGCTGCCTCGATCTGCTGGTGGGAGCAGCACTACCAGACCATAATATGGTTTATTACAGGTGGTTCATTACAGTTTTAATGCAGATATGACATTAGAATAAACTTATAACTTGAAGCTGCACTGAAAAATTAAAATTTAAGAAAACTTGAAAGTGACGTGCACTGCAATATAAACATTATCAGTGAAATTGGAATTTTTGTGACAGTTGATATCATTCTGCACACCAACTTACAGCGTGTGTCCAGACACCGACATTTTCCCGGAATGTCAGTCGACATTCTTAAGCCCAAGCTAAACAATTCGTTAGGTGCCTTAAATGGGGAAGCGGTATGAAATGCCGAAAGCAAACGATACGGCATCGATCGTATCACTGCCATCTTTACTAACAGGCCGGAGTATCAGCTGATTGTCAAAGCACCGACGACATGACATGCAGTCAACCATATGTAAACGCGTGTGGTCGCCCGGTGAAATTCCGCGATTTTCGTGCGTAAAAGTGAGTTTAGTGTCGCGATTGCAAGATCAAGTGCGAATAAAAGCAGTGGTTATCGCTGACGTATGGAAGTGAGAGTATTCTAACTGAATGCCTTATTTATTCTAACCTGCGGCGTCGGGGTAAACGCCGATAAAACCGAACTTGTGCTCTTTACCAGAAAGCGCGTAATCCCCCCTTGTTGAACCTCTCCTTTTGGATGGCAAGAGACTGGTCTTTGCTGGAAAAGTAAAGTTCCTTGGACTTATCTTCGATAAGAAGTTAACATATGGAAACTGAATATTCTAGAACGGGTGAAAAAGGCAACTGTTGCGCTTTACTCGTGTAGAAGGGCATAGGTAGAAACTGGGGCCTCGAGCCGAAAGTGGTGTTTTGATTATATACCGCAGTGATACGGGCTATCTTATTATACGGCATATGCGTATGGTAGACGGCACTTAGAATTGCGTCCTATTGTAACCTACTGGGGAAAGTGCAAAGACTTGCTGCGATTTCCGCTACTGGGTCAAGGCCCCAAGGAATTACTCCGTCGGCTGGTTTGGACATGCTGCTCAACTTTCTCCCGGTGGATATTTTTGGTGAACAACAACTGGCGGCCAAAATAACCTTACGTGTTCGAGATATTGGACAGTGGTGGGCGCTGAGGAGCGGACACTCCGCTATTCTGGGTAGTCTGGACCTTCCAGCAGTAACCGACTATACCGTTCCAAAAGTTACTTTTGGCAGCAACCACATCAGCCTGATTCCCGCTAGAGATCAATGGGCGGACAGCACCCCTATTACACCTGACTCCTTGGCAATCTACACAGATGGCTCCAAGACCGATGAAGGAGTGGGAGCGGGCATTTATTCGGAGGGACTAAATATTAACGTATCGGTCCATCTTCCCGACTACTGCAGCGACCTTCAGGCGGAGATTTCAACAATCGCGGAAGCGCTGTCCTGGCTGGGGAGCCATGTCGTTACGTTAAAGGACATTACTATCTACACAGATAGTCAAGCGGCAATACGGTCGCTTGAATCGATTATTTCTACATCAAAAACGGTTGTAAATTATCACTCGCTCGATCGACACTCATGGAAATGAGCAGCTTCTTCGATATTACTGCTTGTTGGATTCCGGGCCACAATAGTTTCACGGGCAATTGCAAGGCTAATGAGCTGACGCGTCTAGGGGCAATCGGATCCACTGATACGTAAGTTAACCACGGGACACCCATAGCAGTGTGTAAAATGGCAATCGAGTCCGCTGCGATCGGCAGGGCCAATGCTATATGGCTCGACGGTAGTACTTGCCAAACAACGAGGATGATATGACCTAGGATAGATCCAAATCGCTCTGCCTCACTGCTCTCATTAAACAGGAAACATGTTGGCAGGATGGTGGGGGTCATCACAGGGCAATGTTCTATCGGCGAGCATGCGAGGAGGCTTCGACTTCCTCATCACGACTACTGCAGAAGTTGTCATGATGTGGATGAGGAGGAGAGTGTTGCTCTCCTTCTTTGTTACTGTCCAGCCTTGGCTTATAGGAGGAGAAGGTTTTTGGGACTATCCTTTTTCCAGGACCTAGAGGGTCTCGTAAGAGTTAATGCGTTTCAAATTAATCGGTTTGTTGCCAGCGTCGGCTGGCTGGATACTTCGGTTTAAGTGTTTTAGGTAACAGAATCTTGGTGGCATCACAACGGACCATGAGTGGTCTATGTGTGCTGTGGTTAACTCATGGCAACCCCTAAACCTACCTACCTATCTACCTAGTAGTCTGCGAAAATTCACCTTGGTTCAAGCTGTAAAAGTATATGTACGTATGTAACGAAGTACTATTGTAGAACTCATCTAAATAAAACTATCGTATATACGAGTAGGTAGTCAGCAAGAAACTATGAAGTGGTCGTGGAATAAACCGATTTTATAAATTTATTACAATTTTTCGTACACGTTCAGCATTTAAAACAGCTGATAATGAACCTTCTCACAAATTTGTATACACATACGAGTACTATGTGCATTTTTATAGGCTTTCGAGGAATTAATAGCCGCGTTTGTTTTTGCGAACAGATTAAGACAACTAGCAGCTACACACATAGCTCGAACATTTTTTTTGTAAATATATCTAAATGTATGTCATTGGATGGGTTCCTGCGAGCGGATAATAATTTGACATTTCTCGAATTCTCCTCCATATGCTTTCCCCTCCGGTAAAATTTGTAAAGACAATTGTCAATTTTTGGATCTGAAAATGTTCTCCTCAATATCAGAATAGTTTTCAGATCCGGAGGGGATTGTGTTCGCAAATTTAAAATATGAAACATATCCGGAATAATACAATATCTATCATATGTTTACTAAGTAACTTGATACCAAAAATCAGTTAAAACTTTAAAAATTTCAATATTTTCCATAATAAATTCGCCATTTAGTGATGCAAGCATCGGTTGGCATATCTATCTGGCAGTAGCGTGTCCAGGGGGGGGGGGGGCAATCTATATTTTCATAAAACAACTAAATCCATACGCCATGCAAAATAATCTCTATGCCATGAACTATTCGCGCGCGTGTAACTAGCCTCAAAATTGCCCACCGCCCACCAACTTTCTCTTAAAGCATGTGTGGCGACACGTCAACACCGCCAGTAAACATAACATTAAGTTTAATATTCATGGCGAATCCAAATGGATTCGAATTCGAAATTTCCCTAAAAAATGTTCAATTTCCGCTCCAAGTACAATGAATTTTGGCTAGCGTTAAAATATTGGGTGTGTTATTCATTGAATTTTTCACTGCGTTTGCGTTGAGCTGAAATTAAGAATTTACTCGTGGAAAATCAGGAAAACTTTGATTGTATTCATCGTGAATGTCAAGCTTAATAGTTGCCGCCGTCGGCGCAGCCAACACCAGACACATCGCCGTCATCGTCGTCGTCACGGATACCGGCCAAAAGTTTAGGCAATAGTAAAGTAAAATATCTTTCGTCGGCGTCGTCGACGCATCCAAAGAACGATACAACATCGAATCGTTCAATTGTTCTGTTCATCTAAGTAATAATAGTCTAGTCTAAGTACGAATATTCATCATCATCATCGTGGCGCGACAGCCCGACGTCGGGCCTTGGCCGCCTGGATCATTGTCCTCCAATTATCTCGGTCACGTGACCGCGTCCTCCAATTTTGGGAGCCCAGCAGCTGCGCGGCGTCCACACCTACTGAGCTCTCCCAACGAGATCTCGGTCGTCCTCGCAGTCTCGCTCCGTCGACTCGTTCTGCATTCATTACTCTCTTAGGCATGCGATCATCGTCCATTCTTTGTACATGCCCTGCCCATTGAAGTCGTTGTAGTTTGACGATTTTCGAGACTTGCAGCTCATCGTACATTTCATACAACTCATGGTTGTACCGGATGCGCCATCCATCTCGATCGCAAACAGCCCCGAAAATTCGCCGTAGAACCTTACGTTCGAAAATGTCTAGCATGTTTTCGGAGGCTTGAGCTAGGGTCCATGCTTCGCAGCCATAGCATAGCACTGGTCGTATAATGGTTTTGTACACGCGGAGCTTCGTGTTTCTGTGCACATGTTTCGATTTCATTATGGGGAGAACCGAGAAAAAAGTCTTATTAGCTAACTGTATCCGTCGCTTGATTTCGTCAGTTTCGTTGGCGTCCCTTGACAGGTTGCAACCCAGGTAGATGAAGTTGTTCACGAACTCGATGTTGAGGTCCCCCACATTGATGCTTGGTTGTGCAGGTGTCCTTGTCACCGATTGCATCATTATTTTAGTTTTACCCTCGTTAATACGTAATCCAACTTCCTTTGCAGCGGTATCAAGCGTATGCAGAAGTTCTTCTGCGTCAGCCAATCTTCGGGACATGATGTTGATGTCGTCGGCGTACGCTGCTAATTGTGTCGACTTGATGAGTAGCGTCTTGCTGTTGTCCAAATTCATGGCCCGAATAACGTATTCCAGTGCTAGGTTGAAGAGCGTCGGAGCCAGTCCATCGCCCTGTTTCAAACCAGTGCGTGTTTCAAATAGATCAGTAAGTCTATTCTGGATCCTGACTTGTGAGACGGAGTTGGTCATCGTCATCTTTGTCAGTCGCACTAATTTTGCTGGTATACCAAATTGCAGCATGATGTTGTACAGTACTCCACGATCGATACTGTCGTATGCCTGCTTGAAGTCGACAAAGATTTGGTATACGTTTACGTTGTATTCCCAGCACCTCTGGAGTATCAGTTTGACTGAGAAGAGCTGATCGGTTGTGGAGCGACCAGGTCTGAAACCGCTTTGATATTCGCCAATGACTCGTTCTGCGTACGGTTTTATTCTATTTTCCAGAATTTTCGTCAAAATTTTATAGGACGTACAAACTAGTGAGATGCCCCTGTAATTCTCACACCGCAGTTTATCTCCCTTTTTATGAATTGGACAGATGATGCTTCTGCGCCAATCGTCTGGGATCTCCTCGTTCTCCCATACTCGCAGGAGTAATTGATGTATGGCATCAACTAGACTCGTTCCACCGAATCTTAGCAGTTCAGCTGGAATCTCGTCAGCGCCCGGCGCTTTATTTCGTTTTAGTGACCGCAACGCGAGATCAACTTCCTCTACTGTCGGGGGTTGAATGGGTGGGCCTAGATCAACAATATCGTCGAGAGCTTCCTGTGTGGGGATGTTAGATGGTCGGTTTAGAAGCTCTTCAAAATAAGAGGCCCATCGTTTGTTAATACCATCGGTGTCGCTGATGATGTTTCCATCCTTGTCCTTACAAAGGCTAGTCCTGGGTTGGTAGCCGTTCTTAATTGTATTTACTAGTTTGTACGCTTGTCTGGTGTTCCTATTAGCTAAGTTTTCGTTTATGTTCAGCAACTGCTCGTCAAAGTATTTACGTTTCTTACCTCTAATTATTCTATTCGATATTCGCCGTAGCTCGTCATATTTTTCTCTTCTGGCTCTGGTTCCTCGTTGAATCCATTGTCTGTAGGCCTCGTTTTTCGCGTCAAGTGAATTTTTGCATTCTTCGTCGAACCAGTCATTTCGCGCTCGCCGGGCTTTATATCCCACGACCTTCTCTGCGACATCCTTGATGGTACCCTTGAGTTCTTCCCAGAACCCATGGACGCCTGTGTTGCTGATGTTGTGTAGCATAGGTGATAGTTTTTCCTCAAGGGCGGTAGTATACGCCACCGCTGTAGCATCACTCAAGAGCTTATCAACCGCAAAGATTTTGGGAGGGCTGATTCTTGACTGGTGCACTGAGGAAATTCTACATCTGTAGGTCGTCTTCACCAAGTGATGATCTGAGTCGCAGTTTGCTCCTCGATAGGAGCGGACATCCATGACACTAGACGCCCATCTCCTGCAAATGAGGACGTGGTCAATTTGGTTGACGGTATGTGCGTCTGGAGACTTCCAGGTCTGCTTGTGAATGCGTCGATGCGGGAAACACGTAGAGCTTACGACTAGATTCCTGCTGCAGGCGAAGTCGATAAGTCGCTGGCCGTTATCGTTACATTCTTCATGGAGGCTGTGGCCTCCAGTGGTCCCCCGATGCCAGCTTTCATTCCCGACTTTCGCGTTAAAGTCTCCCAGCAGCAATTTGACGTCGTTTGTTGGAAGTGAGTCGAAGAGAGTTTCAAGGCGGGCGTAGAACTCGTCTTTTACTGCGTCTTATTTAACTTCAGTGGGGGCATGCACATTCATGAGCCAGAGATTGAAGAATCGAGTCTTGATGCGAATCGCACACAGCCGTTCATTTATGGGTTTGAAGTCAGTAATATGCGGTTTGAGGTGATTGTTCACTATAAATGCTACTCCAAACTCCTTGCGGCCCGATGGTTTGCCACTTGTAAAAATTGTGTGCGATTTCTTGTCATTAATCTCGCTGCCAAGCCAATTTGTTTCCTGGACTGCAGTAATGCTCAGTTTGTACTTTTCGACCTGTTGAAGGAGGGCCTTCTCGGCCCTCCCTTGTTCAGGGAGCGTACATTCCAGGATCCGAAAGAATAATCCTTTATTCGTTTGCGTGGTCGTCGTTGTTGATCCGTCCAATCCGAGGCTTTTGTTCCAGGTTTCTTGACATGGAGTGGTTTTTACAAGGACGAGTTGTCAGCACGTCGCTTAACCCCATTCAGGGGATGGCCTCGGAGATAGCTGCTTCAGATGGTTTAATAAACGTGCTGGAGTTCACACAACTATGTAGCAGGTCCAACTACGCAAGTCAATCCATCCTACTAGACCTGAGACGCTTAGGTGTTCGTCAGCCATTCAGGCTACAGCTATCTGCCTTTTCCAAACTGTCTTATCGCTAAGACATTGGCCGTCAGCGATTTGATACACTGCCGTTACCAGGGGGCGCCCACGCGGAGGACTATGGAAAAGGTCTTTGCCCCCCAAGTACGAATATTAATAGTAATCAAAAAATTGCACAATGATCAGCAACATCATTCAGAATGAAATTATTGATATTATTGGGCAAACAATACGGTCAAAAATCGTCCAACGTATCAAAAAATCCAAATTTTTTACAATAATCTGCGATGAGACGGTTGATGGTGGTAAAATGATGCAACTGACCGTGTGTATTCGATATGTCGATGTTGATGAAGACATTATTAGAGAATATTTCTTGGGGTTCATTCGGTTGAAGTCCACTACAGGGAAGAATGTGGCTGACGAAATTATGGCAGAATTAGCTACCTTGGATTTAGACATCGCTAACTTGCGTGGACAAGGTTATGACGGAGGGTCAAATTTTTCTGGGAAAGAAAATGGGGTCCAAGCCATAATATCTAAAAAGCAACCCTCAGCGTTATATACACATTGGTTCAGCCATTCGTTGAACCTATGTGTTTCGAAGGCTTGCGAGGCTCAGGACATCAGAAACATGCTTGGAACAGTGTCGACAGTGATCAACTTTTTCACATATTCTGCAAAAGGACCCAACTTTTACAAGATCAGATCCAAAATGACGCCCCGGAAGCCAAAAAAATTCGTCTGTCAGCAATGTTCTTCACTTACTGCTTGAAACAAAACAGAATGACGAATCTTTCAATGCTGTGTTTGACGAAACTAAGAGAATCGCTGATGATATGGGGTTCGAACTAAAACTACCTCGATTGTATGGTCGACAAAAAAATTGCACCAATATAAGCGCTGATGGTACGACGCTTCTGTCATATTTTCGGTGATTTTTTTTTTAAATTGCGGACTTTCGATTTACAATTGTAAATATCACGACTTAACAACGTATTCATCTTTTTACAGTCCTACAATTTACTACAATTGCAGTGAAACAGTGCTCAGACAGGAAAAACTTTTGTGGCACAAATATTGCGAAAATGAAGACTTCAAGAAAGTGCAAACTGCACTAGAAACACTGCAGCTAATCAAGGCGAAGAAATTCAATAATTTCTTCCCAAATATTACAATATTGTTGCAGGTTTTTTCAACTATTCCCGTCACTTCGGCAACAGCAGAACGAACTTTTTCTTTGCTGAAACGGCTAAAAACCTACCTTCGCGCCAACATGTCTGAACCTAGACTGAACGGGTTAGCGTTGGGAAATATCCATAAAGAAATGGATATTTCAACAACAGAAATTGTCGAGAGATTTAGCCAAGCAAAACCACGTCGCCTCGCAATATTTGACTGGACAATATGAAGCTGCAGTCAGACGCACTGGCAAATTTGCCATTGTCGTTGCATACTTCTATGCTAATCTACTTTGCCTCCATATTTTCTACTTTGCTTTCGTACATTTTGTGTCAAAAAATGATTGCCAAAGAACTCTGTCTGATTCAACGTTGAATCCTAGGCCCGCCACTGCTATCTGGTGCAAGTCTATTAACCCGTACAGTTTTCCAAGTTAATTCAGGTTAATGCATTGTTGTAATTGTTGTTAACCCCAATTATTGATCATTTATTTGCAACATTGTATCTACATATATCTATTATAGATTTCGATCTGATATTAAAATGCAGTTCATCGTCGCTTCTCATTATGCATTTTGCAACTATCAATAGCGGTTTTGCACGTTTTACTGGAGCTTGGTCAACTGATTGTCATAAAATCTGCTTGCAAACTATTGTAACAAGTTTATTGTTTTACGTTAGAACGTTGAAACCAGAGACGTTTTTTTATTACTGAAGGGTCCCATTAATCGTCCGTCAGTCGGTGTTTTACATTTATCCAGTGAATTCTGCTGTGTTCGTCCGATAAGGTGTGATACGTATAGTTACGTAAAAGTTAAGTGGAGTAGACAGAATATTCATGGTTTCGAGTCTGAAATTTGATTTCTGGTGAAGAAAGATAATTCCCTCTGAACGAAATTTTAGCATTTTAATGTGGTGCTCTTATAAGAATACTCGAAGGACTATTTCAATGAATACCATAACCATTGCCTCATAATGGCTGGACTCTTACATAATCATATCGTACATAATCATGTCTTTCATACATTGCTTCACAAAAGAAGTGACACAGCCCAGATATGTTTGATTATTTTGAAAATCGGTAAAGATACATTTAGAAATAGGAAGCTATCTGACGTAGTGGTCCAATTCTTGACCGAGAATATAAATACATAGTATATATAGTCGGAGATGCTTCCTTATGAGCGTTGCAAACTTTATGAGAAAGTTAATATACCCAATAAGATTCGTGAAGGGTACAACAACATTTTGCTCCTGACAGAACTTGAACCAGTCAACGCTCGAATAAGAAACCAACTCTTACTCATCGGTCTACCACAACCCCCGTTGAGTATTTTGGTGAAAAATGTAGAATTCCTCGTATCCTCTTACCTAGTAGCTCATCATCTGTAGATGACGAGTATCTACACTACATGCAGATACATCGGTACATGGATATGTTTTATATGGCTACCCAATGCGTTGAACTTGTTTTATCAAAGACATCGTTGTAGGTTTTATCAAGATCCTAGTCTCGTTAATAACACTGGAAGAAATCATTGACAAAACATGTTCCATGCATTCCGTAGCCATTAGTGTGACCACACACTGTCGAGCTCGAACACGAACCTGGACCGGTTTTCTTCACGTTTATATGATATGTGTGTGTGGGTCAGAGAACATTTGTACCAGGTTCGTGTTCGAGTTCGACAGTGTGTGGTGACACTTAGACATACGAGGGTAAGTGAAAAGTGCCCGGCCTGACAATGAAAGACTTCGATTTTCAGTTAAAAAATGGTTTAATCTTTCTACATAATCTCCCTTGACTTCAACACACTTGGTTCAGCGTTTCTGCAACATCAGTATTCCTTCCCGCAACTAAGAGACTGGAAGGCTATAAAAATATTCATCTACGGCCCTCTCAACTTCTTCATTGGACTAACTGAAGTATGAAGTAATAGAATGAAGTTTGTTTTTAATATTTTACAAAGACTGGGACTATGCCATAGCTTAAAATCCAAACTTTATCGGAAACAAAATCCATATTATGTCAAACAGGTGCTTTTACCCTGTATGGGTCAGATACATCGTCTTTTCGCACAAAAGCTCGGGTTAACTACCCTTGACCCGGGTAGCTGCAAAAGAACGCGCCTATTGTTCAATGCCGGATGGCGCAACGGTTGGCACGTTCGCCTTCTACGTACTGGGTCCCGGTTCGATCCCTACTAAATGCGGTAGTTTTCGATAAAAAAAAGGGGGATTTACATGTCGGACTATGAGCCCACTCAGCTGTTAAATAAGTTCCCGTTTATGGAGTAAATAGCTTGGTTGAGCGGGTTACTGATCACACACTTCTGCACAAAAACGTCACGATCTAGAAAATGAGGTGATGCTAACTCATCTCGAGCCCATGGTTCAAATTGGACTGTTGCGCCAGTTATTTATTTTTATTGTTCAATGCGCACACTGTGCTTTTGACTCAGACAAAAATGGCCGCATTCCTGAGAAAACATTGGTTGCGTTTTGGCGAACTTGATAGGATCAGGGTAAATGACAGTAAGTAACAGAGATGTAAAGTATTGTATATCCGAAGTGGAAGAGAGAGTGTCGCTGTATCTGGCAGGATCTTTAGAGGGGAAATTGATCGAAAAAATACCTGATTCGTTTCTCCTGGCCATGATTTCTAAACACCCATCTTGTCTATTTCGCTCTAGTAAAATTACTAAGGGACAGTGCAATGGACAGGCGTTGACCTGCCCTCTGACCTGACTAAAACACATCAAAGTGGGAGGAGCTTAAATGACGCGGCGTCCAGCGTCAATTGAACGTGCATGAGCACCGGGGCTTAAGAGTATGACGGCCGTACACAGTAAAAATGCATCGTCATCACTTAGGGCAAAACTATTCGCCGCACGCAGGGAAGTGGGTTGATCCAGAAGACACAGAACTTTGTTTCTGGGTCGCAATTTGCTCTACCTTTCGGAACACGGTTAGGTGGCTGGTATATTCCCGATATTCGGGTTGGAATTTCTTTCTTTATAATAAATGCCGACTCAAGATGACGATTGACCGCGGCACGGCGACACCAAGGTTGCTAGCACAGCGGAGAAAATTCAGCCACTTCGTCGCAACAATCACACCGATCTCGAGCGGAAGCGGATCAGAGTCAACCCCGATTCAAAAACAAAAGTGACGATTCCCGGAATCTTGATGGTGGCTACACGCCGATGTGGCTCCGCCGACGGGTGAAATTGCACTCCAACAAAAATCACCCGTCCGTGGGCGCTAAAGAAAATAGCGCGTCTCGGCGATGGCGTTGCCGATATGACGACTATGACGGGCGATAGTAGACTCTCCAGTCGGCCATTTTCTCTTCAAGTTCTATAAAACGGAATTCACAGTTCGCATAGAACTTGACGTGGATGCTGAATTGACGAGTGAGCATCGCTATACCCGCCTGTCGTTTCTATCACCAGGTCAATGTCATCCGACCAAACCGTACATTCTTACAGGACACACAAGTGTCCTGTAGGAATATAGCATTTGCAAATGTTGACGACCCGTGTGCTAGAATGACAGGGTTGTCATTTGTGAAAATTCCTGATGGAGAATTCGGATTGTCATGTGGAAAATATTTGACAATTTTCAAGAAAAATATTTGACAATTAACAATCAGAATAAGCCATCAGAAAAGTTTATTACAACAAGGAATTTTTGGGGCGACCGGTAGCGCAGTGTGTTGAGGCATCAGTCTCATGTTTGACTACCGGCGGGGTTCGAGTCTCGACGACGACGTTTGTGGCCATGGATCTGCATGAGGTGCAAGCTGGCAATTGCATTCTCAGAAACCAGTTTATGCCACCGAAACGTCAACTGGGCTACTTGGAACAGTTGACGCGCTATGCCCCACAACGGGTTAGGGCAATTGAATATTCTACTGGCGGCGACCGGTAGCGCAGTGTGTTGAGGCATCAGTCTCAAGTTTGACAACCGGCGTTTCGGGTTCGAATCCCGTCCACGACGACGTTCGTGGCCATGGATGTGTAAGAGGTGAATGCTGGCTGCATTCTCCGAAACCAGTTCATACCAACGAAACGTCAACTGGGCCACATGGAACAGTTGCCGCGCTATGCCCACAAGGGTTTAAGGCAATTGAGTAGTAGTATTTTGCTCACAGGATTCGTATGTAGATGCTTCGATGCGAATCGGGTTCGAATAAGGCGTCTCTCTTTCACTTACGGATACACAAAGCGTTAGAATGTCTGTTGTGCACTGTCATCCACTAAATCTAAATCATGTTCCTGGTTGTCTTCATAAACTCGCCCAATGATTCCGGATCAGTGCAACAGAGATGTAAAATGCTGAATCCGTAAGTGAAACACAAAGTAGCGACACTGACCCACGGATTCACAACATCTTACATCACTGTCACTCTGGTTCGGAACCTTTTTAGGAATACGTGCATGATCACATTAATTTAGTTATAAATGCGCCTTAAAAAAAATTTAAAAAATCTACAAACTAGATGACAAGGACACCTGCACAACCAAGCATCAATGTGGGGGACCTCAACATCGAGTTCGTGAACAACTTCATTTACCTGGGTTGCAACTTGTCAAGGGACGCCAACGAAACTGACGAAATCAAGCGACGGACACAGTTAGCTAATAAGACTTTTTTCTCGGTTCTCCCCATAATGAATTTGAAGCATGTGCACAGAAACACGAAGCTCCGCGTGTACAAAACCATTATACGACCAGTGCTATGCTATGGCTGCGAAGCATGGACCCTAACTCAGGCCTCCGAAAACATGCTAGACACTTTTGAACGTAAGGTTCTACGGCGAATTTTCGGGGCTGTTTGCGATCGAGATGGATGGCGCATCCGGTACAACCATGAGTTGTATGAAATGTACGATGAGCTGCAAGTCTCGAAAATCGTCAAACTACAACGACTTCAATGGGCAGGGCATGTACAAAGAATGGACGATGATCGCATGCCTAAGAGAGTAATGAATGCAGAACGAGTCGACGGAGCGAGACTGCGAGGACGACCGAGATCTCGTTAGGAGAGCTCAGTAGGTGTGGACGCCGCGCAGCTGCTGGGCTCCCAAAATTGGAGGACGCGGTCACGTGACCGAGATAATTGGAGGACAATGATCCAGGCGGCCAAGGCCCGACATCGGGCTGTCGCGCCACGATGATGATGATGATGACAAACTAGTAATTATTCGAAAGGTACACATGAACGTACGATACACTAACTACTAGACTGAGGAGCTTCTAGCCAATTAAGTTTGTTGTGCACATTATGCAGTGTGTATCACTTGGATACAAATTAAGTAATGTTACTTTGCCCTCACATATACACACCCTACTGATACTCACGCATTTCACACATTCTGCGATTTCGCTCCCAGCCAATGTTCCGGTCATACAGCGCGTAAAAAAGTTTACACATCAAAAATAGTAAATGCCCATTCCACATTTTATCTTACAGAATATGGTCCTCGTTTTTCTTAGCGGATTCACCACTTTATTCATCATAACGTGCACTCTTCTATACCTTTACGCAAAACATGTAAACAACTACTGGAAACGACACAACATCCCCTACATTAAAGGGACACCCTTCTTGGGTAACATTGCTGATCTTATGCTTTTGAAAAAAAGTTCATCGGAGCTAATAGTTGATCTGTACAATCACAAAGACGCGGTGGATAAGCCATTTGTGGGCATTCACGTTTTCCAACAGCCCGCTCTACTGATACGTGATCCTGAATTGATCAAAGTGTTTTTGATCAAGGATTTCGAGTACTTTCCAAATAGGTAAGTTACTGACCAGCATCAAAATTACGTTCGCTGATAACACTGTTCAATCCCTAAAGGCACTCGCGTCTATCTAAACAAGTTGATCCGTTGGGTGCGCAGATCCTTTTCTTCCTAAAAGATTCCATATGGCGACAATTTCGTTTGCGAAATTCACCAATGTTTACCAGCCTGAAGATGAAATCGGGGTTTTCTCTTATAGCTGAGGTATGTCACATTCATAGATGTTCTAGGGCAAATACATTTACACGTATCCTTCAGATTGGTCAAAAACTGGACGCCCGACTTACAAAACTTACAAAAGACAATGCCATCGAACAGGAAATTCACGATTTGGCGTCATTCTACACGGGCGATGTTATCGCCAGTATTGCTTTCAACATCCATGCCAACAGTATCGAAGATCGAAACAATTCGTTCCACATAATGACATCGAAAGTTTTTGATTTTAGCGTTCATCGAAGCTTGGCAATGGCCGCTGCATTTTTCTTACCTTGTTTGAGCCAAATCCTTCGAGCCCGGGTGAGTGCTCTCAGATGGCAAACTTCTAAAGATATTTTCTTGCCTAATACGCCAGACATTCTTTTCAGTTCTTTCCCGACGTTACAGCGAAATTTCTTCGATCCGCAATAGTCGATGTAATAGCCGATCGAGAGAAGACGGAGGCATGCAGAAACGATGTGATCGACAATCTGATTAATTTCAAACGACAGATGAAGAAGGATAAATGCGATGCGATGGACGAAGACTTACTTTATGCCCAGGCGGCTGCCTACTATACGGCCGGATTCGGAACAACTGCTTCAGCTTTAGGGTTCAGTTTATTGGAGCTGTCCAAACATCCGGATTGCCAGGAGCGACTTCGCAACGAGATTCGCGACGTTCTTTTGCAACACGATCGCACCATCTGCTATGAGGCAATCATGAAGATGGACTATTTACAAATGGTGATCTTGGAAGCAATGCGAATATATCCGACTTTGCCATTCCTGGATAGAGAGTGTACACTGACGGATGGACGAACAAGGTACTCCTTTGAGCCGTATAGTGATTTTCAAATACCGAACGGTATGCCTGTGTATATTCCGGCCTATGCATTACATCGAGATCCCAAGGTAGGTTTATTGATGAGTTCTGCAAGTGGCTTCGAGTAACTAACAGACCTTTTTCTGCAGTATTTTCCCGAACCAGAGAAGTTCGATCCTACTCGATTTACGGCCGAAAACAAGCTAAAGAGACCATCGTGTGTATACCTTCCGTTCGGCGCTGGGCCACGGAATTGTATTGGGGGTCGTTTAGGTTTGCTCGTTGTTAAAGTGGGTTTGGTCCACTTCATGCTGAATCATAGGGTTGTTGCCAACGATCGAACCCCCCGAAAAATAAAATTGGATAAACGCTCTATGATCATTCAAGCCGAAGGTGGAGTTTATTGTGATGTCATACACGATCCGTTGTTCAAGTGAAAGGGAAAAGGAACGTTATTTTTTGTTAATTTTGGTAATCCTTCAGTTTTGTTTTAATATCCTAATGAAATATAATAGAACAATTTCAACACATTGCGCCTTTTCTTCAAAACCGCTTCAGTTTTAAACTAAATGAAAGTATTGTAATGTTTCGACCGAAGCCGGGCTAGTTAGATTTTCTTATGCTGAATAATCAAAACACTTCGATTGAAAAATACACACATTTTATTTAATAATCGAACTATACACACACGTAACTAACAACCAAAGACTAACTAGTTCTGACTATTCGTTTCCGGCGGATCCCGATAACGATCGTACTACTTTTCGTTTCCGCTTCCGAGCGGATACTGAACTTCGACTGACTTCTTAACTGCGACTGACTTACTTAACTACGACTAACTCCCGCACTTCGACTGACTAAAATCACTCTTGATGATCGTGGCTATATCTAGCTGATCTCCGCTCCAGAATAAGTTAATAGGTTCGAGACTCCGAAAGCGTTTCCAAGTAGATTCGTGTACCGACTAGTTAACAAGGATTCTACATGGTTCGAGACTCTGCTAGTGCTCGTTCTGTTGGGACTTGTCATCGATTGTTTGGGACTATGATATACACAGTAAATTTTTTTCAACTAGATTCTAGTTAAACACAACTAGAATTTAGCTCCTAGATATTCTAGTAAAGATCTAGTGATTAAGTAACCACTAGAATATCAGGAAATCTTTTTAGTGGTTTTCCGTCAAAAGCTCGTTGAGAATCTAGTTCTATTTACTAGTATTTCAGTTGTTTTGACAAAAATCTCGAAAGGAAATACACTGGTAATCTAGGAAACAAAGCTGAGTAGATAGCAGTAACACAGGTACAAACACTGGTAATCTAGTAAACGAAACTGAGTAGACAGTGGTACCTCATGTAAATGTTGTGCTCTAATGCAGAAAGGCCACAACTAACTTTTTATTCGAAGCCAAGTTTTTGGAGTAATTTTGATAGGTTGCTTTCAAAATGTTGTTAATTAATTAATTGACCCCTCCAGGGGTTTGGGCGCGTCAATATGTTGTTGTTGTCGTTTCGATAGCATATCTACTTTTCGAACGTGCAGTTGCTAGCATGTCTTTATACTGACAAGCTCGGGACACGGTGGGAGTTCTATTAGTACCCACAGGCAGTTTTTTGTTCGTGTCGAGGATCGAACCTCCATTCTATAGATCGTAGCGCGGTGACCGAACGATCACCGCCACCAAGCGCGAATAGGATGGCGTGTTTTGAGAAAACAAACAGTTCACTTTTCACCTTATGAACTTCTGCCTCCAAACGCAAAGACAATAATGATGCCTGGCTTGCCTTCGTCACCGCTTTAACAGTGAATTTATCCAGTTTTCTAGGTGCAAAACTTTTTTTCCTAGAAACAAAGTGGTGAGCACTAGAAAAACAGTCGAATTGACAAGACGAACTGTACTTCTAGTTATTTTCACTTGATTTTTGGGCGCGAACTGACCTTCTAGATATTTTCACTAGATTTATGGGCATAAGGGCATTTTTCACTAGATTATCAGTAGGAAATTTTCACTAGATTTCCTCTAGTTGAACTTTACTGGAAAAAAAATTTCCTGTGTTTGTGTCATAAGTGTGACGCTATCCAGACATACAACAGTATCATAAGCTAAAGAGTGCGGTCTCTGTCCTTAACACTGCAATTTGAGATGCTCTTCGAATTAACAGAGTAGCTATTGCCACTTAAATCTAAATACTTTGGCTGCGACTCTTCATTTTGGCTTGGCGCAAATCCAGGGACCTGGGTTGATTTCAATACTGGCACGGTGTAGGAGAATTGAGAGCACTAGCGCCGACATGTGATCTCCCAATTCGCATAAAAAAACTGTCTCTGTAAATATAACACACTCATCCATTTTCTTCCTTTTATCGGGATTTGGCAGCTCTTGGCCGTAAAACTTGTCGTAAAACGGGTCGTTCCCCAACGTAGAACCGGCTGCGACAGGAACGACAATCAATGATATCGCTGTCATTTCTTAATAGATCATAAATGAAAATTTATTGAATGGAAGGATGCCTAAATCCAGCCGGAGGAGTTAAGGAAGTAAAGTAACTCCCCAATCCCCACCCCCGAAACATCCCCCAAGTTGCTAAGAAAGGCCTTGCCCAAGGCACGATATCTGGATCTGGCAAAGCCCGGGCATTAACAAAGGAAATGAGTGAGAGTTTTTTTCGTCTTTATTTCCGCAGCTTTGGCAATGCGGATTGTAGGGGAGGCACAGTACGTGATCCCTATAGAGACCAATATCCTGTGATTACCGACGTGAGCCTAACGACATTTCTACAGGGTTTCGTGTTCCTCCTGTCATAGTAGTGCCATATCTTTCTTGGTAATACGCAGGTGGATACTGCACTTACCAACCCTCAGTAGGATGCAAATAGGTTTCGCATGAGAGCAGTCTAGGGCGGCGCCCTTTCTAGCGTGATCATCGACCTTCTCATTGCCCTCTATATTTCTGTGCCAAGGCACGTTTACTCCGCCCCACATCACTCGACAAGCTTGGAGGATGTTTTTACCGAGTCTAGTGCTTTGATAGCGGCCTGACTGGCCGAGCAAATGGCGATGTTGTGATTATTTGGTATATCTTTGAGAATGTGACAAGCCTTCGTAATTGCGAGCGTTTCCACCTGGAAAATGCTGGCTGATCTGTCTGCACTGCCCGCCGCTAGTTATTTGTAAAAAGGTCGAAAGATGCAGCGTAAATACGCTTCTCGTATTAAGGTTAACGTACTAAGCGTTTATTTACCGCGTATACGCTTTCGTTGATCCAACGCCAGTCACTATCCACTTATTCACCAATTTCTACAAACTGAAATGATCATAATTTTCCCCCGAAGAACCATCTTACCGAAAAGGCAATTAACTTTTTAGCTAATAACAGACATTTCCATTTTGAAGAGGATAAATGCATACTTTGCTAATGGTATCTCTTGTGAATGACGCGAAAAACCTCTTCAGGTACGTCCATTTGCTATAAATTTGGCACGAAACGAGTCGTTACCGCTAATGATGCCAGCGCGGAGGACGTAGAAAAAGCCATTAACGTTTGTAGCCATATTGTTCAGCTCCTTTATCAGCCACATTACACGATAGAGCGCTCTCATATTCTTCCTTAATTCAGGATTCCAACAAGCCGAAAAATAATCATTATGGAAAAACAATTCCATATGAAACCCAATAAAAGGACATGAATTTGTTTGGATGAACTTTACAGCAGCATTTTGTTGCTTTCACCTCACTGCTAATGCAAACGAGCACACATCAAGTGAGAACTCATCATATTCATTCGATGTCCTTAAAACAAGGTGTGCGATGCCTCAAGAAAACGTATTTTTTTCTTCAGCAAGAAAGACATTCAATTTGCAATGGAAAATTTCAAGTTGGCACTCGAAGTAATTTTTTAATGAGTGCTTTTCTGTATAATTCCTTCCTAGTTGAGCTGCTCCCATGCTCAGATATACTCGTAATCTTCTACGGAGTGCATCTACTAAGCAAAAATATTTCAGTTCAGCGACAGATGTTGTAGATAAGATGTCAAAGTCCATTGAATTCCTCGGTCCAGTCCGGATAGGGCCTCATATAACACATCGCCGATCACTATGAGAATCTGAGTCCCCTTACCTTTAAGCAGAACGCAACATTTCGCGCCCAAGGTTGCCTTAATAATAGCCACATCCTTCACCGGATGTTGGCAGGAGTTACGACCACCTGTAAACTCCTTGGCCCAAACCCGGATTGCCGGAATAAGCCCTGGATGTCCGACGCTTCATGGCAGCGGATTGTTGAAAGAAAGGAGCTGAAAGTTCGTTTGGCTGCAGCATCAGACGACAATCGAAGCAGCATCGAACTCCTTTACCGTCAGAAAGCTCCAGAAGTTCAGCGTAGTGTGCGACGCGATAAAAGAGTTTATGCGAATTCTGATGCTGCAGCCAAACGAACCTTGAGCTCCTTTTTTTCAACAATCCGCTGCCATGAAGCGTCGGACATCCAGGGCTTATTCCGGCAATCCGGGTTTGTTCCAAGGATGGTATTTGCGCTATCAGTGTACGCATTTTTTATGGCATGCCAGTTTTCATTTATGTCATTATCTGGGTGACTAGTTATCTCAGATGCTTTTTGCGCAAGATGGTAATTATATTGTTGTAAGCCAGCTGGAATTTTTAATCGAGCAGTGTTGAATTTGCGGCCCCTGGTTCTTTCGTCACTAGGGCGGCGCACGGCTGTAATACGCAATCGAAAATTAGCGATCACAAGATAATGGTGACACCGAGTTAACTTTGTCAACCCATGCAAAGTACTTAGGGATGATCCTGGATAGTAGTAGAGTTAACTGGGGTCGTCATGTCGAGGAACGAAACAGGAAGGCCAGCATCGCCTTTTACACCTGCAAAAGCATGCTTGGCAAAAAGTGGGGTCTCAAACCAAGAATAACTCACTGGATATACACGGCTGTCGTAAGACCGATACTAACTTACGGAGCTGTGGTCTGGTGGACAGCACTCAGCACGAAAAGAATCCTACAGAAAATGGAGAGGGTGCAGAGACTATGTTGCTTAGGGATCACTGGTGCCTTAAGAACAATATCTACGCTCTCTCTGAACACCCTTCTAAACCTGCCTCCGATCGGCCTATATCTAAAGAATGAGGCAGCTAAATGTGCCCTAAGGCTTAGTGAGGCAGGGCACTTCAAAGAGAGGCCATATGGTCACCGCAGTATTAGGCTGCCATCTATTAATACTGACTATATGAAACCACAAGTAGGTTTCAACACAAACTTCGTGGTCAATATACCCGATAGGGAGCAGATCCCGGTAGTTAATCATGGACTCAGAAAGGCGGTGAACTTCTACACGGATGGCTCCAAGATGGAGGCCGGAGTTGGAGCAGCAGCCTACTCGTCGGAAATTCCATGCAACCTTTCCTACAGACTGCCGAATGAGTGCAGCATTTTCCAGGCGGAGGTCTTGCGATCCAGGCAGCTGAGGTGATGATATCATCCCGGAAAAAGAATGGAATCGTCATACACACGAACAGTCAAGCAGCACTCAAGGCGCTACAGTCCGTCACAATCAAGTCGAAGACAGCGCATAACTGCCTAATAGCTCTCCAAGCTCTGGGATCAGCTGGGACCCTGGAACTCCGGTGAGTTCCGGGCCATAGCGGGGTTCTAGGTAACGAAATAACGGATGGACTAGCCAAAAAGGAGGCTATCCTCGAACGAAAGACAGCCCATTAAGCTCAACGACGATCTTCTGGTAGGGGCCAGCAACGACACGGGATGAGTACCTGTTATATGTGGTATCGCTTTGGACCTCAGCGGTCTATGCGGAGCCGTCTAGGCTGCCACCCTACCTAACCTAACCTAACCTAAGATAATGGTCTCTTCCCATCCCAATATCGGCACCCTTCTTGTTTCGTACGCCCAGTAGGCAACTCTTGAATCTTTTTCTAATGGCAAAATGGTCGATCCGATTTTGTGTTCTGCGCCGATCAACGGAGGACCAACGAATTTTGTGGTGGTCCTTATGCTCAAACATAGTACCACCGATGAAGATACTGCGAAAGTTGCAGAACTCTACAAATCTTTCACCGTTGTCATTACGATCACCAAGACCGTGTCTCCCCATCACATGTCTGAACCCATAGTTATCAGCGCCGACTTTAGCATTCAAATTACCCATAACCATTAAGTGAAGAACACATATTCGCGATCGCGATGGCGATTGCGTTAGCGTTCCATGTTAGTAAGTTAAGCAGCACATACTTGTCGCGATCCTTCAGCGTTCGATCGCGAGGTAGTCGGCGATCTGCGATCAAACGCAACTAGTTGAATTTATCGCAGATCGCAAGTATTAAAAATGACAGATTTCACGGGAAAATTGATTTAGCATGTAAAAAAACATAATGGTTTGCTTAATATGTCACATGCTGACTACAAAAATGTGCGCATACAATTTTAAAATATTATAAAAATTATTTTCTTTTTCTTGCGATCGCGATTGCAACATGGTGTGTTCGCTTCCTCCTGTGATCGCGATTGCGAACGCAATCGTGATCGCCATCGCGATCGCGTATGTATGTTCTCCGCTTGATAATGTCTGTGTTGTGCTCTGAACGGCGTTAAGTTGTTCGTAGAAGGAGTCTTTCGCCAAGACAGTTCGGGCATAACATTGTATTATTGTTTTGGTTCGGAGCCTGGCGGTCATGATTCTGTTAGAGACCGGCTCCCAAGATAAGAGACAGTTTCGTGCGGCTCTGGTTAAATGGAGCCCCACATCTGACTCACGACCACTACCGGTATCTTTCCCGGAGTACAACATTACAGTGCTACCCGTTGCAGAGATAAATTCTCCGCTGTTCCTCCATCTTATCTCAATAGCTTCTAAGATGTTTTATTTGTTCCTCACAAATTCACTCTCTAATTGAAGAGATCGTGCGTTCTGGGGACCTTCTGATCCATTGTCCAGGAGAGTACGCACATTCCAGAATCCAATCTTTGTAATTGTACGATAGTCAAAAGTCGTAACTGCTGAGTCAGTCCTTTATCCGAGGCATAGTTGACGTTTCGCTAGCATATAGAAGACTTCGGATAGTACAAGTTGCTGGCATACACATCCTGTCCTTTGTTTGTCGGTTTCAACGACAGGTCGTCAAAGGGAAATGCCGTGATATTATTTTTACGCCCCACACCACAGGGAGAAGGTTTACCTCAACCAAATCATCGCACCGCCATCACTGGCGGCTTGACATTGGTTAGCAATGGTGAGGGGGCGCCCACGCGGAGGACTATGGAAGAGGAATTTTTGCAGCCCCCCCCCCCCCCCCCCAAAAAAAAAAATTACTAAAACTGTAATTAGAAAGTTTCGAAACTGGGCTCCTCATATATTTGTGTATTTGAACCAACCAACTGAATAGATTCTTTTGCGTTTCGCCAGAATCTCCTCTTTTTCGGTTCATTGTTAGATGCAGAAAATACATTAGGCGTGTTTTTATGTACTGCGGTGCAGGTTAATTGGGGGCTATCCGGGTTAACTTACACACATTACACAAACAACTAGGGTATGTTGTTTGTGTAATGTGTGTAAGTTAACCCGGATAGCCCCCAATTAACCTTCACCGTAGTACAAAAAAACACGCCTATAGCAAATTCACAGCAACAAAGAGTAGAGGCTGGCGAGATGCAAAAGAGTCTATTCAAAGAATCCCAGTGCGTACTAGGCGTTAGGAAACATGTCGAAGTTTTCAATTCAGCAAAAAATACCAACACACCATTTGCATCTTAAGCCTTTCTCATCAGCCTTTATGCTTTTAAGCTTCACTTTACTTTCTATCAGTTAAAGAACGTGACACAGAATTAAAACTATCGTCTTAAGGTGTGAGTTAAAAGGCTGCGAGTGAGCGACTTGCGTTTGAGACCGTGAAAAAAAAAACTATTATAACGGAGGACTATTCGTATGTACATATTTTATGTGGAAGTACAGTCGTACAACTACAGCCTGTATTCGTCAATCTCACACCTTTAGCATAGATAAACTGAAGTCCAAACGCATGGTTTGTTTATCATATTGTTTTGACTATTACAGAAACATTCTGCTATAACCATATCCTAATATCGTATCCATGTTACAGACTTGGATTGGAACACGACCTCCACGACAGTTTCGACCCTTGTCATTTTATCGTAATATGAATCCTTACATCTGAGCTTTGCAATAATGTCGCATGTAGACATTTTAGGTGTGCGATTAAAATGCCTCGACAGCGCATTTTTTATCTTTAGGTGTTACTTTTGGTCCCTCTGTATAGGTATCTAAATGTAACGCCATAATTTCACAATCAGCAGATCACCAGGACTGAAGGTTTCATTCCAGCGCGTCTAGACGATCGTTCTCATTCCACATCAGTCAGTTGCCGTTGCCTGTTGCAGAGAAAGTTAGCCAGTGAAATTAGTGGAAAATTTTAAAATCATGAAAATGTGGTTTTTACCATTTTGTCTAGTGCTAGTGTTTAATGTTCAGTGGATATCCTGCAGTAAGTTCGTCCTTTCGGTTTTTGTGTTTATTTTTTTTCAGTATGGGAATTAACTTTTTGTGTTGAACGTTGGAGTTCTTGTCGTGCTATTAATATTGTTTTATGAATTTTGGAACTGAAAAGAAGCGTTTTTTCCAATTTCTGTTGAATTTATTTATTTGCTTATTTCAAAGTAAAATTTAGTTAAAACTAGTAACTTTTTATTTAATGTTTTCCAGAATGCCAATTCGACCAGTACGATGAAGAGTATCCGCCGGTTTTTACGCAGAGATTCGACAACACTGAAATGGTTCTGAGGCCACAGCGACGATCACTTGACATATCCGAGGGTGCTTCACTAATGGCGTATTGCGACAGCAATTTTAGGTAAGACTCAGAATAACATTATTTTATACTTCCATCTGCAGTTTTTCTTATATCCTTTTTCGCTCCTCCTCCAATATTTTGAAGGCAATATTCTCGTTCACTATGAGAATACCAGAGACGATGCTCATGTTTTTTGTCGGTAACCCAGGCTAATGAGCAAATTTACGTTAGCATGCCACACCGTCTTTTCTTCATAAAATGAGTGGGTTTTTCGAGGATGCAAAAACTTATTTCGCATTGCTGTGCAAACCGCGGATTTTTTTTAAGTCATTGTTGCAGTTATTGCCCTACGCGCTCATCTACTCGCGCACTGTCGACGTTACAAGTCTCTTATGTTACAATTTTTTTGCTGAAGGGCGGAATCTAGCATTCAATTAAAATAAAGTGTCCCCAAAGTACCTAAAACCCGATTCTGAAATGTTCAATGATTGATTACATTACATCGTTCCATTCTTTTGCGACGATATAAGCAAGCATTCACTATTTTAGGGTGTAGGCTATAAGTGGAAAGAGAGAGTGGAGGAGGCTGTCTATACTAACGATATATTTGATCCTTGGGATGCGTTTGGTGCAAAAATGATTAAAAACTTAAAAAATTGCGAGAAGACCGTCCTACGTTGATAGTAGTTAGTTTCACAGTGGAAGACGGCGCAGCATATTAGAAATTGTTGAGCTTGTTATTTTATTCTTGCAACAGAGACCCCAAGGGCACATGCTACAGCTAACAACTTTCTCGAGACGGACATATTTCTGTAACTATCGGCTGGGTTAGAGAAGCTGTCTTGTCAAAAAAAAAAATGATCAAAGCACACATAGACCACCGCAGGGTATATCAGCCAGCACTGACAACGAAGCGATGAAGCCGATCAATCTTAACAACCTTTAAATCAGCTAGATGAGTCAAAAAATAGGACCCAAGGATGTCATTCCTGCAACTCGCGAGGGCAGGGCAAGGATAAATAAGTTGAGATGGACGTGGCTCTTCCTCCTCCTCGTTGCCGTCACTCCTACAATAATCATTGACTGCGTTCGTAAAACACTAGAGCTGACTCAGCGCTTCACAATTGCTGACAAGAATATTGTGTTTATTTTCGTGTTTTGGAAACGGCATGCTGTCTGTCTCATTTGTGAAATGCCATGTTTGGTTTGGCATCTGACGGACAGTTCGAAATTTCTTGTCCCAGGTGACACACAGAGGTGACATATATCGTAACAATTTTCCTTCCCACAATAAAGTTTCGCAATCACGTTAAAAACGGGACTACCACCATACACAACACAAGCGAGGTTAGAATCAAAGTTCGACAGAACATGCATTTTTTTGCTGATTAAAAGTGAAAGCGGTTAGCTTCAGAGCTTAGCCCAGCACAAGCATTTCTAGAGCAAATTACCACGCAGCACTAAGCGCTTCTCAGTGCTGTTGTTTTGGGAACGCAGCCCTTGTGTGGGTGTCAAGGCCAAAGTTCCCGTTCACAAGCTCCACCACGTTTCTTAAATGGTTTCTGTTCAGCATCAGTAGCCCGTGGAAGCGTCTCGCGCCCAGTCACGGCCATATTTGCCTAGTTGGATAACATGTAGTGCCACTAAACCATCTGGTGTTAGCCCTGACGTACACCACCGCTTTAGTGACAAATTTTCAGGCTGTTAGAGGCATACCAGTACTGCCCTGGTCTCATCGGTCGTACCTGCCCAAGCCAGTTCGTCAGCTGTGCGGTAACCAGAAAAGCCACCATGACCTGGTATCCAGCACAGGGTTTTGTTGAAAAATCTCCCCATCTTCAAGAGAGAGCTGAGACAATCCAATGCAGTCTCTAACGTAACCAAGACGGAACTGACCGTTTAAATCGCCCGTTGACTATCTGTGTAGATTATAACATCCCTAGCAGATATAACATTATGCGCAAGCTAGGTTACCGCCTCGGATATTACAGCAACCTACGCCTGAAAAAACGCTACTGTATCCCGGGAGGTGGAGCGACAAGTCAATATGCAGCTTCTCCGAGTATAAATTAGCTCCAACCCCTCCGCAGTCTTGGCCCCTCCTTCCACGATATGATCAGGTTTGTAAGGCACTTGCCGAACAAGTATTTCGGCGAGGTGTAGCCCATTTCTACGAGAATATCAGTGTTGTTCAAAACAGTCGAATGGCCTGTGATTGACACGGTCCACTGACCGGTTTCACGGAGGCGAATGGCAGTGTTCGCCGCCATCTACTCTGATACGCGGGAATGCGCTATCTTGTCTACCTTGTATAATAGGCACTTCTCTTCTCAGGAATTTCTCCTCTATAGAATTTGGCGGTCAACAGGTTCCTCTTATACCTGGAAAAGGTGGGATGCCAAGTTACTGCTTGTACAGACGCTATTGCTATTGCAATCTTAAGGTCGCCACACACGCGAGCATGCATCGCACCACGTCAAACACAATAGAAAAAAAATCTCCCCATTTCCACCTTTCTATGATATTTGATGGTTCGATGGAAGTTTGGTCGTGGTTCTGCGCGATCATGGGTGGCGAGCTTTACACAAATTTCTCTGTGGGCTAAGTGGTATCATGTAGAATGACTAGTGGAGATCATATAAGATGTAAACAGCAGGTACACAAACTTACAGAGTGAGTCATCTCCGCACAGGGTTGAGAGGGCATCATTGATGACCTCAGGTTTAACGTTGTTGCTTTCAGTACCCAGAAAGACAACCAACGTATACTCCTTGACATTTCGATGTATCATACGAGAGATTGTAGTAATGTATTCCAGTAGGCGTCCTGGAAAGCAGATAGAAGATGCATTGGAATTGGAATAACTTTCCGTAAGTGTATGTTGACGACACGCTCCAACACCTTTAGTAGAGTCGTTGATAGACTGATGGGTCGAATATCCTTCGAGTGTGTGGGAGAACTTTTATCCGCTTCCGGGATGAAGATTACTTTAACTTCCGTCCATAAAGATGAATGTATATGAATTACAGGGTACACTATGTCCAGTGTGCTGCAGCTCCTCCGGAATAACACCATCAGGGCCGGAAGACTTGAAAGAATCAAAGCTGGTTATAACCCATTCAATACTTTCTTTCGTGAGAAAAGAGGAGGAACGACATGATACCATATACTCAATTGTCCTAACCCCTTGTGGGGCATAGCGCGTCAACTGTTCCATGTGGACCAGTTGACGTTTCGTTGGCATAAACTGGTTTCGGAGAATGCAGTTGCCAGCATGCACCTCCTGCACATCCATGGCCACAACCGTCGTCGTGGACGAGATTCGAACCCGAAACGCCGGTATTCAGACATGAAACTGATGCCTCAACACACTGCGCTACCGGTTGCTCCATAGTAGTAGTTCCAGGCGATATAACAGGCGAGCTGGCATTGGCTAACCGAGGCTATACGATCCGGTTGGTTATGCTGGTTAAAAATCTTAAACCGATTCATAATCTGGGAGCTCGACAGCCCAACGCAGCCAATTTGGCAGAGTGAGAATTACTCGGATAAGTTGACAAACTTGGCCCAACTTCTAGCCAACAGAAAATGGCAATCGAGTTTAGTTGTTCTCTAGTTGTGGATCCGCAATAGGGTTTTCTCGAATATTCGTCTTGTTATGTTTTGTGGTGTTCGTGGCATATGATCTGTTATAAACGATGCTGATGGAAGAGCTATGACGTTAATTAGTTGGTAAAAGTGGTGGCTGAAGCACAATTTGCCAGCGCGAATGCACTGTTTTGTAACCACCAATCTCGTGAAAATCGGTTGTAGGAAGATGGTGGGACTAACAGGGGATGCCTAGATCCAATCAGAGGAGCTCAGGAAGTAGTATAGCAGCTCCCCGAACTTCACCCCGGAACATTCCCCCAGGTTAACAAGAAAAGACTTGCCCAATGCTCGATGTCTGGCCCTAGCAATGGGCTCTATTTTTTTTGCCCCCCCCCCCCCTCAGCTTGGGGGGTGGCAACGCCCCTCCAATATTTCAGCCACAAATAGAAAGAAGCAATCCTCACTCCACTTCTTCGTTCAAACAATTAAACACTTGTTTAGCTATGACACATAGGAAAGGAGGGAAGGAGCCTATATATGGACCATGCGGATTGTACCATTGAATCTTGTGCTTTAACAATGCTTGACAGCTACTCATCTCCCGAGCCCTGGGTCATGGGAACCCGTGTCATATTAGCCCGAACCATAATGGTCATTTGAGATATTGAAACTAGTCGTTCAATTTGGTTATGATTCCTCAAGATACTGTCAAAAATTCAAATGCTTGAAAAATTGGTCTGGAGCTTAATGGTTCATTCTTAAAAACGAACAGCATCATCTCTGTACAACGCTGATTACTTGCACATTCGGGACCGTACAACTCCAGACTTGACCGATGAATGGGTTCCAAATTGGTTCGCCTCAATCGTGACACCATTTTGATTGACTACATGAGACTATACATTCGTATCGATTTCGAATATTTGCATGCCTTCAAGGTGGACACACACTTACGTCCATTTGGACGCGGATCAAAATGGATCCGCTCCGCATGAACACAATCTAAATTTCGGGATCACTCACTGCGGAGCAGATCCAACGCCGGCCAGACGTCATTTAACAAGTCAAGTTCGACGACGAACTCAATTTTTTACGTATCGTATCGTACTTATCCGGTTAAATTTCACGCACCATCAGTTGGATTGAAAAAGTTGTATAAATACCTTGGTGGATTTCATTGTTGCTATTTAATAGTGACGACATAAAACAAAAATTTGAGTCCGTCCAACACATCCATGTCAACGACGTGGACGGGACTCGAATCTATAACTGACCTGTAGCATGAGATATCAGACTTGACGCCTCAACGCACCGAGCTACCGGCCGCCTTAATTAATGAAAAGTTCAAACAACAACATAATCCGACCGTGAATCAACAATCGGAACATGCTGATTTAGTATAGGCAAGGGGCTACTTTAAACTCTACTTTTGGGATAACGTGACGTAGTATGTCTGAATTTCCTTATACCCGCTAAAATTACTGGGGGCTAATCGAGAATGTTAGACAAGTCCAAAATTCCAAGTCCATTTTTTTATCAGCCCCATTTTTATGAATAGGCCTGATTACTTACTTTATATAAATAATATAGTAATTCAATAATAATTTCGTTTTAGTGCATCTGCTTTCAAACGTTCGTCATATGGTTCTGAATCTTCGGAGGGCATATCAGCTATCGAAATCAAATGTATCGATGACCAGCTAAAATCTGTATATATACACGAAAACCAGACAAAAGATGTTGGTGACGGAGTAAAATTGTCCTGCTATGGGAACCAGCCTAGTCTATATTCAGATTATAGTAACAACTGTCCGCAAGGTGCAAAATCATTGCAATATGGATTGACAATAGCAAATAGACAAGTTTTACTGGCATCTTTATGTTATAACTATAGAAGTGAAGAAATTGTTTACGTCCATTATAAGAGTTCGGAAATGTCGCCTGAACTGGACGACATGGTAAGTAAAGAGTACTTAATTAATTTTAAATGTTTCAAACGGGGGCTCGAATTTTAAATTCATTAAATTTAAATTTTTAATTTTCCAGAGCCGAGGAGGCAGTTCGATGCATCCCGGAAGAAAAACGGCAATAAATTTCGTGGGATCCAATCAGAATCGGTAAGTATTTATCGTGCTAATTTTTGAAAAATCTCCTGAAGATGCCACAAGCTACTTATGATTACGCATAGAAACGTACCCCTTGTCCACATTACGAAATTAAACACATTTAAAAAAGAAAATAGTTGAATCGCCAGACTTCAGCTTGTTGTTAGTTTAGGTTATGTTAAAGGGCTGGGTCCGTTGTATTACCACACGGGATATACAATCCCGACCATCCTACTCGTAATCCTCGAACCAGCCTGAACGCACAATAAAACGATGTAACTGTGCAACGTCAACATTTTCAGTCGCCCAACTTGGTAAAGTAGTAAGATTTGAGAATTAACCTCCTCAGACTTGCCAAGCCCGAGCATTCACAAAGAAGATGGAAGGTTCTTTCCTCATCCTCCTCATTACCATTAACTTGTACAAATGGTGTTATACGGCAGCCTAAGCTTCTTGGTGAACTCTCCGATTGGACAATGACCAGTGATAGCACCAACGACAGCACCGATATATTAGCTGCGCTTCTTTTTGGCAGTCCAGATCAAGTACAGAACAACAATCGCACGCATTACACTAACAACCAGCCCTATCCAGAACAATTTTGTTAGTGTAAGGGTGCGGTTATGTTGGAACTTCGACAAACGACCAAAGCGCTGATAGTGAAGCGATGGAAATTGATTCGTGCTTTTACATAGAGCTGTTTATTTTATAACAACGCATTGTTTTCCCCACTTATGACAAGGACTGGTCTCAGCGACGCTCTAAGGCGATATTCCGATTAGCTACATTTTCAGCTCCGACGCAGCCACGCACAATAGCCAAGCATAGTCGATCGTATCGCATGCTGAGCGATGAGTGTGAATCCGCCCATTTGATGCTGTGTATCTCGACTAAAATTTCAAGCAGTCGTGCAGCGCGGTGTCGTGTGTGTGAATTTCGCCTAAATGTTTATCGCAGCTCCAATGCTCCAAATCTCGATGTATGTATAACCACGAATCCATCTTCATCGCTTCGCTATCAGCGCTTCTTATCGTTTGTCGAATCTCCGACATAACCCCACCCTAACGCCTGCAATTGTTGTTCTGCTCTGATTTGGACTATTTAAAAAAATGGCTGCTATTGTCTCCGCAGCGACAACAACTTAGCAGAGCGACCAACATGAGCCACATCAGTTGATTAAATCGCACGTACTGCCGGTCAGCTATCAGGAGTTAGTCCTGCTGATAGCATAATGGCAAGTTTGCATGAATCGAAAGGCATTTCAACTGTGCAACGAATACTTTAAGTTCCAACCGTTGTACCCCGCCGAGCCAGTTCGTCAGCACTAGAATTGCCATCAACAACAATTGTGCTGGATTTCAGGTCAAAATGAACTCGACCTGGAATCCAGCAGACAACAATGTCGAAGAAGCTACAGAACTCCATGAGCGATGTTCGGCACTCCAAGATAATCCTCGAGGTAGTAAGTATGGATTCCAGCGATCTGATCGCAGTCTGGCTGTCCGTCAAAATAAAAATGTTCCTCACGGATAGGAACAGAACAAACCTTACCTTACTTATTTAAAAGCTTATATTAACCGTTGGGGGATAATGCTTCATCGATAACTTGATACGTCTCGGTCAATACACTGCTGTTCTGTTTCCAGTTTATCACTCTAAGCACCTTTCCACTGTCTTTTCGGACGGCCTTTTGGGATTCCTCGTACCTTTGCACTTCTCGACGAAAGCGTTCTTGGGGATTCAATAGTTAATTATTCTCTGCATGTAGACTTCGTAGCTTAATGAATCTGGAGACCCCGCTACGTCAAATATTTCGTACAACTCATGATTGAAATGGCTTCGCCATTCGTCTCCTTCGAGCGTTCCTCCATTTATTCCTTCGGAGGACCTCCGCCCCCTTTCAAAGATATTCAACATTTTTCCGACGCCTTAGTTCTGGTCCAAGTCTTGCAACCGTGGCATTGAACAAGGCAGGGTAGCCCCGTTCGATTTATTTAATCATCATCGTGGCGCAACAGCTCGACATCGAGCCTTGGCCGCCCGGATCGTTGTCCTCCAATTATCTCGGTCACGTGAGCAAGTCCTCCAATTTTTGAATCCCAGTAGTTGCTCGGCGTCTGTAAATACTAATCTCTCCCAACGAGCTCTCGGTTATCCTCGCAGTCTCGCTCCTTCGACTCGTCGTCCGTTCATTACTTTTTCAGGCATACGAACATCGTTCATTCGTTGTACAAGCCCTGCCCATTGAAGAAGTTCTACGAGTAATTTGAGGATTTTCGAAAATTCCAGCTCATCGTACAGCTCATAAAACTCATGGTTGTACCGGATGCGCCATCCATCTCGGTCGCAAACTTCTCCGAAAATTCGCAGAATTGGTCATCGTCATCTTTGTTAGTTGCACTAGTTTTGCTGGTATACCAAATTGCAGCATGATGTTGTACAGTACACCACGATCGATACTGCCGTATGCTTACTTAAAGTCGACAAAGATTTGGTATACATCAACGTTGTATTCCCAGCACTTTTGAAGAATTAGTATAACGTAAAAAGCTGATCGGTTGTGAAGCGAACAGGTATGAAATCGCCTTTTTTTACTCGCTCGGCGTTCGTTCGACGCACGGTTTTATTCTATTCTCCAGAAATTTCGTCAGTGTTTGGTATGACGTACAGAGTAGTGAAATGCCTCTACAATTCTCACACTGCAATTCACCTCCCTTGTTGTGGATGGGGCAGATGATGCTTCTGTGGCAATCGTCTGGGATCACCTCGTCCTCCCAGATTAGCAGAAGTATTGATGACGTTTATTGATGCTATCGGTGTCGCTGATTATGTTTCCATTCTTGTCCTTACAGAGGCTAGTTTTGGGTTGATCTCTCTCTCTATTGCCCTAACCCCTTGTGGGTCATAGCGCGTCAACTGTTCCATATGGTCCAGTTGACGTTTCTCGGCATAAACTGGTTTCGGAGCATGCACCGCCTGCATATCCATGGCCACGAACGTCGTCGTGGACGGGACTCGAACCCGACACACCGGTAGTCAAACATGAGACTTATGCCTCAACACACTGCACTACCGGTCGCCCCAGTTTTGGGTTGATAGCCATTCTTAATTGTATTTACTAGTCTATACGTTTTTCTGGTGTTTCAATATTCTAGGTTTTCACTAATGTTCAGCAACTGCTCGTCAAAGTATTTCCGTTTCTTACGTCTAATTATGCTCTTCGATATTCGCTGTAGCTCGTCATATTTTTCTTTTTTGGCTCTAGTTGTACGTTTTGTATATTATCTGTAGGCTTCGTTCTTTGCGTGAAGTGATTTTCTGCATTCTTAATCAAAGCAGCCATTTCGCGCTCAACGGGCTCTGTATTCCACAAACTTCTCTGCGACTTCCTTGATGGTACCTTCAAATTTGTAATGACGGTTTGGTAAGCATCCGAAGATGCCCGTGGGGACGTTGCCTATAGTAGCATAACGACCGTGAAGGTCGGGCCGTGCCATCCGGCGAAGAAAAAGGCTCCTCAACGAGCTAAGAAGCGGCCTATGCTTGCAGTAACTTAGTTCGGGAAACGTTGCCCCTGTTCTTTACGTATTAACAAAAATTCAGAGGCATTGGGAAGACGACACACACATAGGTGCCAAAAACGTGGAATAATAAAAAAAAATGGGGCGAAGGGATGGAATGGTTGGCGGACGGCGCAGACGCCTCTCGCGCTCGCATCTTGGTCCGGGTGTAGTGGGACTGTCGGCCTCTGGTTTCGTACTACCGACAGATCATTACTCAGCGGGTGCTGCCATTGATCTGCCGATGGAAGCAGCACTACCAGACCAGAATATGGTTAATTACAAGTTCTTCACCGAACCCGAGTAAATCTGTGTTGCTGATGTCGTGTAGGTGGCGACTGTACTCGTATATGCCCGCACCGTGGCATCATTCAAGAGTTTGTCAACCGCGAAAATTTTGAGAGAGCTGTTATTCGATTTTCGCACTGGATTCTATATGGGCGGCATTGTACATTAGAGACATCCCGGAGAAGCTATGTGTCTATTAAGCTTATTAAGGTAACCTATGACGGCGCGAAATGTTGCGTTCTCCATAAAGGTAAGGTATCGAAGGAGATTCGCAGTGGAGTTCAGCAGGGTTGTATCCTCTCACCGATCCTATTCCTCATAGAAATCGGCTATGGGTTGCATGCAGCCCTATCCGATTTAGACGAGAGGAATTCAATGGACTTTATCTTATCTACATCTTGACTACGCTAACGACATATGCCTACTCTCCCACGAAATCATCGATCTGTGAGGAATGACGTTAGATCTTGAGAGGGAGGCAAGCAAGGTAGGGCTTAAGCTCACCGTTGTGAAAAATAAATACTACACCTATTGCGGACAACTTCGTCTACCTGGGTAGTATTGTTGGCGAAAATGGTGGTAGGGAACAGGACATTGCTCGTCGTATCAACCAGGCTAAATGCGCATACGGCATGCTGTCTAAAATCTGGCAGAGCAGTTATCTCAGCATCAAGACCAAGGCCTGTTTTGCTCCCTCGTACTGTCTGTGCTTTCGTATGAGAGCATTACATGGAAAGTTTCCGTAGGAGTTACCAGAAAGCTGCAAGCTTTCGTCAACTCTTGTTGTAATGGACGGTCTGGTGGCCATCCGGGGGGATGGAGCCTAAGGTAGCATAGATGACCGTGAAGGTCGGGCTGTGCCATCTGGCGAAGAGAAAGGCCTCTCAACGACCTAAGCAGCGGCCTATGCTTGCTGTAGCTCAGTGCGGGAGATGTGGGCGAGGTTTTCGCCGCTCGTTGCCCCTGTCCCTTATGTATTAACAAAAATTCATTGGCCTGGGGAAGACAACACAAACAAGGGAGGTAGAAATGGGGAATACAAAAAATAAGGCGATGAGGATGGAATGTTGGCGGATGGCTCGTTTGTCCTCGCGCTCGTATTTGGGTCCAGGTGTAATGGGAACCTCGGCCTCTGGTTTCGTACCACCCACAGATCCTTACTCATCAGGGGCTGCCATAGATCTGCTGGGGGAAGCAGAACAACCAGACCAGAATATGGTTCATTGCAATGAAGAAGAAGACACAGGAAGTAGTCATATCGAAAAATTTGGGAACCATTCGCCTATATGTGGTTGTCACACGACCACTATTACATTTTAACAAATGGCGTAGGTGACTATATTTTTGGGGACTGGAAAAATTTGGTGCGAGTTACGAAATTTATTAGGCCGGCCGCATCTTGGAAGTAGGCAGGGCAGCGCGCACATAGCATTGTTGTTGTAACAATTGTCAAAATCTGAATTTACAACAACAATGCCATGTGCGCGCTGTGCTGCCCTGCCCTGCCCTGCCCTGCCTACGTCCAAGATGCGGCCGGCCTTATTGTTGCAAGTATGAATATTGTTTAACGTTCGCAACAGACGATCGATCAAACCATTCGTGACCACCATCGAACCACATAAACTTCATAGGACGTGCTGAATGAAATTTTCATCACTTCCACTTTTTTATAAACGTTTTTAGGGCAGATGCAGTCGCTATGGTGCTCAGTTTATTTTATATTAATATATTCGCCACAGCAATCTTACCGAACCGTTCGTCACTACACGCAATTGAGAAAGTAGTTTCACATTACAGGCGAAATCACTTGATTTGGCGGCTTGTGTGAACCGCAAAATCACATTTGTATGGATCTCACATTTTCATACAAAATTATCTGACCAGATTTGGCCCTTTCTAATTAATTGACCATTAGTAAAAACAAAACTTTCCCACTTTATTTCACCCACACATCACACTTTAAACGCTACGCCACTGAAACAAAAGTAAATCAGCTGATAACCCACGTGGGCAACTTTTATTTTCATTTGATGGCTGATGGACCGCGAGCAAAAACATTTAGCTTCCGAAAAAGATCTTTACACTATGGGAATTTGAAATACATAGAGCGAAACTACACTAAATTTTGAAAGCAATCAGGGTATTTACCTGAGAACCGACACTCAACTTTGTCGAGAATTTCATCTGTTTCGCGCAAACTACAACTGCACACCATATTTCCGTGATATTTACACGGTTTTGCACATTGAATCAACTTACTGAGTACACTAAATCGACACTGAAACATTAATTTACAGTTCCGGTGGCAATTACAATTAAACTAACCGCGTTTTCACTCAAAAATCAATCAATTTTCACTGATATCACACAATTGGATTTCAATCAGCACGAAAATGACGTCTAGAATTGTCATCAAAAGTAAAAACAGCTGGTGGTAGCCAAAAAAAGGAAACAACAGTTTGGTTCCCTACACATACAGCACACACATACGTTGGTCTCCATCCTCTTCTTTTGTATATCAATGGTTCATTGCAACGTCTTCGTCGAATTCTAAGAATTTTCTGGCCCGATACCACATTAAATGGGGAGCTAAGTCGGCGTACGGCTCAGATACCAATTAACTAAATGATACGTAGACGAAAATGGCAATGGAAAATGGAAAAGTGTGACATATCACTTTGCGGAAGAATGATTACTGCATTGCTTTACATGGCATGAAATGGAACCCCATTCCCAACTAAGGCCGACCAAGAGGGGTTCCTAAAATAACATGGCGTCGATCTGTGGTAAAATAGTGTAAGGCACTGAGTAAGTCGCCTGGGGAATTGCGCCCTATTGCCCAAAACAGAGTTCGATGGCGCGCAGGTGTGGTTGACGCGCTCTGACCCACTAGGGACTTAGGCAAAGTAGTAATATTATCTATATATAACAATATTTTCTACACGCATCTCACTCATCTCAAATGAAAGCTGATTAAGTTATCAACAAATTCATCCCTTATCATTTTCCTCGTAGGATATGTATTTTTCCCATTATTTGGCAAGATACATCAGAAAGACGGTCTAATAGAATAGTCTTTTGAAGAGAAAATATCTCGAAACTATTGAAAATACGGAAAAGTGGTGTTAAGTTTTTTTATTTAACTGCTCAAGATTATTAATTTGATCTCAGAATTTTTTTTGCTATGGTTAACCGTTTTCATAATATTTTTAAAAGACTTAGTTTTTTTGTTGTGCATTTTTGGCTATAACTCAAATTTCACAAAAATATTGGTGGTGGCATACCTCTGATTCGTAATCAGCACACCAAAAACATAAATGAAAAAAAAAAATAAAACTCTTAAATTTGCTTTTGAGAAACTACCTCATACTAGACTATTAGTTTGAAATGATTTTCATTATTAACTTTATTATATTCAGACTCCTTTTCCCTTTTTTTTTCCACAGGACGAATGAAATCAACTACTATGTTCGTAGCTTTTCCGGTGTTTTTAGCAATCAGGATCAATTTCGATTCGACCATTTGGTTCCGATAGATCTTTTGACGAAAACCTTCCCGCACCAAATCGATGCTATAGAGGGAGCAATCTCGATTCCGTGGTGGATTAATTTGAAAGAAGGCAATTGGAAGCTGTTTGAAGAGCATCTGCGTAGGGAAATAACCGTCAGAGATTTTGAAATTTACACTGGTGTCGCGAGCTTCCAAGACATGGATGAGATCATTAGAATAGAAGAAGAGGAGAGAGCCAGACAAGAAGCCCAAAGGCAGGCAGATCGTGAAGCGGAGCGAAGACGGCTCGATGAACTCCGAAAACGTGAAGAAATGACCGCAGCGAATAGAACCCAACACAGGCCCAATACCGATGCACAACCTCCATTATATTCTTGGAATCCTCACATTCGAAAATTTATACGTACCCGCACTATCCGATCACCTTCGATCAGTGGTGGATATACTGATTCAGTCAAATATATGGTGAGCCCTTTTTTGTTTATTATAGTAAAATGCAAGTATAACAATTTGTATGCACTGGCACTAATTGAACGTGTCCTTACAGTCGGGATCTGTGGTTCGAGATGTTCCGTTCTACGTGTGGACCTATATAAAAGCTGCTAATGAAAGTGATAGTACCGTCGTATTCGCTGTAAATTCGCCATTTGTGGAAGTAAGTGAATGAATTTTTCGTACCTAAAATATTAACAATTTTTTTTTGTCAGGCTAGTAAATTCTACTACCTCGATTTCTGTAGAGAGACAGCGTTCCCCGTTTGGTTAACGAACCTCCTATATACGGCAAAAATGCCAACTTTAGGTTACATGTTCGCCTGTCGACCGCATATCATTCAGCGCTATCTACGAATGGGTGTTAATCCCGATGAACCATGATCCTTTTTTTTTTTGTTTTCATACGTTTACCAGTTTATGTATTTCCTTAAATGTATTTCTTAAACTGACAAATAAATTTTACATCTTAAGCCATAATGCATATAAATTGTTGTGTTTCTTTTTAAAGGTTATTCCATTCTTTTCTGAATGTCCTTTCGTCCCCTTCTTCATGCAACTATTAAATAAGTGGATAGAGAAAAATATTACTTACGTCTACCTACCTCAAGGAAATTGGGGCACTCAAGTAGACAAAGATACTATTGTTACTCAAGTTGTTATTGTTCACTTTACCAGCAATTGATTAATTGTACATTACAATTACAATTATTGTTGGTAAAGTGAACAATAAGGACTTAGCAACAAAAATCTTGAAACCATTGAAAGGTTACACTTAAAAACCGTATCTATTTTGTCACTAACTTAGAGACTTACGTCTCGTACGTAGTGGTTTTCGACTGGAACACCGAAACGTCTGGTAACCCTAGGTTCAACTATCACCAATAATTATAATACTCGTACATCAAATAATGGAAACTCACGGCAATTAGAATGATTTGCAAAAACATCTGGAAACAAGTTTCTCAGATATAAAAAATAAATAAATAGAAAGGTGCGTGTCTGTAAACTTATGTAAACATACAACGTTGACCACTCTAATTAGCCTGCCCTAGTAACAGGTTAGAACCTCCCCCTAAATTATCGTTTCTATCAATATTACAACGGTATACTTAAATTCACGCAAATTGTTCCAATCTTAGAAAAATACTCGAAAATTAATTTCGTACACATGTAACTACAGCGTTCTGAAGGCATCCCAATACGAGTAGTTATAGTTCGTGTAATGATTTTCAGAACGTTCAGACAGGGTGAGCCATTCAACTTCAATGTTCTACCAGTAACTCTACAATGTTGTAACATTATTTTAGGATGAAAATGTTTTAACATGAATATGGATTTGTATACCCGTGTGACCATATGGTCAATGTTTCGTCATGCATATACTAGCCTCGTTTCTTTGCGTACAGAATAAGACAAACTATACACATAGCACTAGGTTAGGTTATGTAAGGTTAGGTTACTGGAGCTGCCATGAATTCCACGGCACACTTAGACCATAACTAGCTCCGTTGCGATACCCTTGATTCGTAACACTAGACCTCTGCAAATCATTTGAGTCAGCCAGAGCTGACTATGAATCGGCTCAGCAGGTGAATGTCCACCCCAGCCAAGTTCTCCAGGAGTGTAAAGAAGCTAGATCCCAAGATTAACCTCCTTCTCCATGAAAGTGCCGGACAGGTACAGAGCAGCTGGTTGGGGCGACCGGTAGCGCAGTGTGTTGAGGCATCAGTCTCATGTTTGACTACCGGGCGTTTCGGGTTCGAATCCCGTCCACGGCGACGTTCGTGGCCATGGATGTGCAGGAGGTGCATGCTGGCAACTGCATTCTCTGAAACCAATTTATGCCAACGAAACGTCAACTGGGCCACATGGAACAGTGACGCGCTATGCCCCACAAGGGGTTAGGGCAATTGAGGTAGGTACATTACCGCAGCTTCTACAGTAGTCATAGTGCGGAGCTCCAAGCCTCCTAGCATGGTCCCCCAGCAGGCAGTGTCCAGTGACAACCCCCACCGTAATGCTTAACTGGCTTCTGTTCAGCGTCAGCAGTCCCTTAGATTTAGCGGTGTTCAACTTAGGCCACAGGCTTCTGGCTGTTTGACATACCCTGCCATATTCCCACCTAAGGTTTGCTTTCAGGAGTGCTGCCGAAGACATTGCGTGCTTGCAGGAGGACATACTACTTTGCCTACTACTTAACCTCTGGCGGGGCATAGCGCGTCAACTACTCCTGCGCGCCATCGTACTCTGTTCTGGGCAATGGGACGCAACTCCCCTGCAGGAGGACATCGATATACTTAAATGCCTATAAGAGTCGTAGAACTCCTCAATGGACCCACTACGCGCGAGTTCGTTCACCCTATAGTTACCAACGAAGCCGCTGTGACCCGGGATGCAGCACAGTGTGATGTTGAAATAATCTCCCATCATCATAAGAGCCGAACAGCATTCGGCAACTGTTTTAGAGGTGGTTGCCACAGATTCCAATGCTCTAACCGCGGCTTGGCTATCCGTAAAGATTGTAACGTCCGTAGTGGATACAATGTTGCGACCCAGCCACGCCACGACTTCCATAATTACGGAAACCTCCGCCTGCAAAACATTGCAGTGATCTGGGAGACGCCCTGATAAACAAACGTCCGGCCCGATAGAGTGCACACCTATGCCAACGCCACTGCCATTTTTGAAGCCGTCCATGTAGAAACAAATCGTGTCAGTCAATACAAACCCTTCATTCATCCAAACACTACGTGAAGGGATCTTGACTTTGAAGTTTTTACCAAAGGTGTACGACGCCACTGCGTAATCTGTCGCAGCTGGGGTTACCCTATTGTAGAGGACAGATGAGTGCCCCGTCCTTGATGCAGTCTATTGACCAACCTCTCGCAGACGTATGGCCGTATTAGTAGCTATTTTCTCTCCTAGAATATCGAGAGATTTGTCCGTAGGGCACCGCTAATAGCCACAACAGCCGCTCTCTGAACCTTCCCCAACAGAGTTTGATTTGTCCCGATACTAACGGCTTTCCACCAAACGATCACTCCGTACACATAGCACTAACACTAAGGCCGTCCGCAGACGGGTCGTCTGAAATTCGTCTCGTAATCGGCTCGTCTGCGATTCGAACTATACCTCCCAATCAAATGTATGGAGATCCGCACACGGGTCATCCATAGACCGGCACATAAGCGAATCGATGTACTCGTCTGTGCGTCTGGAACCATGCGAACTGCTTGGAATGAGAAAAGTTGTCGACGTCGGACCCCAGGAAAAAAAATATATGGACGCATTGGTTCAATTGAAAAATATGTTCAAAGAAATTGTGGTGTATTCGTATATGGGTGTCGCGTGGGTTGATGTGGAGGGTAAGATTGTCCGGGAGTGCATTTCAACCCTTTGGTGGGGCGAAAAGGATCTTTTTGGGCATGAAGTGGGATATGGGTGTCGCTTGAGATGATGTGAAAGAAGGAGTGTATGGGAGTGCTGGTGAAAGCATTTTACCCCTTTGGTGAAGCGAAAAGGATCTTTTTAGGTATGAAGCGGGATATGGGCGATATGGGTGTCATGTGGCGCAACAACGTTGCCATTCTCGGGTGGAAATCCTATTTTTTTTGTCTCTTTTGACTTCACATTCGGAATCAGCGACCCAAACTTACCCTGCATTTGGAGCCATGAAAACTGGGTGTCCGTTCTGGGGTGGGCAACCCTAATTTTTATACCCCTTACAAATTTGATAGGGTATATTAACTTTATCATGAAGTTTGCAACGCATAGAAGGAAACATCTCCGACCATATAAACTATACGTATTCTTGCTGAGTTTGATGAGGTGAGTCGATTAAGGTTTGTCCGTCTGTCCGTCGGTCCGTCTGTCTGGTTCTATGCAAACTAGTCTCTCAGTTTTAAAGCTTTCGAGCTGAAATTTTGCACAAACCCTTCACGCACGCTATATAACTTGCTTTAACCAGAACTCGTCAGAATTCCTCCTTTCACCTCGACTCACGCGACAACCATATCGCAGATGTTCCGCTTCATGTAAAAGGCCCATAACGCCGCACCAAATGGTTAAAATGCTTTCACCGACACTCCTGTGCACGCTTTTTTTCATCTCTTCTCAGGTGACATATTGCCCGAATTCCCCTCGGAGGGCAAATCCCACGAAATTCTCTGCGACCTATTTGATGGTACCCTTGAGTTCTTCTTCGAAACCATGGACGCCTGTGTTGCTGATTTTGTGTAGCATAGGTAACAGTTTTCCCTCAAGGGCGGTAGTATACGCCAATGCCGTAGCATCGCTCAGAAGCCTATACTACCACGACTTTACCTTAACCCCTAGTGGAGCATAGCACGTCAACTACTCCAGCGCGTCATCGCGCAAGGTTGGGTTGGGTAAGAAGGTTGCCGCTAGCGCTGCTCACCTTAGGCCTCCGATTTTAACCCATTTGTTACCCTCCACTGGCTAATTGGAGCCGCCAGGTGACCACTCCGCTAAATTGAATCAGCTGGTTCAACGAGACTACACTGGCCACCTTTGCTAGCTCTTGAAAGCGGTAACCACCTAAGATGTTGAGGTTTCCTGGATATTCACACAAGGTATGTTCGATTGTGTCCTATTCCATATCACATCTTTTGCATATGTTCAGTGTAAATATAAACTAAAGTATTTTATTTGGACAGCAGAATCATTTTGTTTGTTTTCATGTAACTAGACCAAATCTACATTTTATCAATTGAAAGTAGACTACTCGTACATGGTCCAAAAAAATGCGGCGTCTTTCCGAATGTTTACTTTAACATAATTTAAAAACATAATTTGCTGCTCTTTGTGACCCACCATGTATTATACTAGAAATAAGGAAGTAAACAGTCCAACACGCAAATTACTTGAATGACAAAAATTGTTTACATCTTGAAACGCTTATCATTGGATATTTTAAGGGTAGTAAAAAGTTATTTATAATAACTTGCAAACGAGTGATTGATTTCAGTTTTCATTAAGCTCTGCTGTACTATAATTCAAAGCATCATCAGTTCACAAATTACAAGTTACCCGGTGACAAAAACTAGACCCGCTTCAAAATGGTAAACAAGTGATTGTGTACAGTGTGTTGAGTTCCTTCAAAAATTCGTCTTACTTTTAGTGGGAGACACTAATGTCCTTCAATGTCCTTTTGGCTGCGATTGCTATCTTCACGGTTACACTGCTCTATGTGAAAAAGTTTTATGAAAGCACCTTCAATTACTGGAGCCATCGCGGCGTGCCCTACATCCCAAGTTCATCGCTTTTAGGAAACATACAGGACGTTATACTGTACAAGAACTGTGCCGCGGAAGTCCTCAAAGAATTATACCAGGATGAAAAGACAAAAATGGAGGCCATCACTGGGATTCGGATTGTTCATAAGCCAGGATTATTAATTCGCGATTTGGATCTTATAAAGCGAATCTTAGTGAAGGATTTTAATCAATTTTCAAATCGGTAAGCGAAGCGCAATGTGAATGCTATAGATTAGTTTGTGAATATCATCGTAACATCCTAAAGAAGTTTTTAGAGTTCGAGGTTCAGATTTATTAAATTTAAATCGACTAGTTTCCCTTTGGTAAACAAATTAAATATCGTCATTTTTGTGTTGCTAGAATAAAATATAAAAGTCGTTTTGTTTTCTAGTATGTTCTCAAACATTTTACTTCCCAAATCTACAACTAAATACAATTTTTGGTTTGTATCTATGGCAAAAAAAACTTTAATTCATTAATTAAAACATTTAAAAGTGTAACAATTAAAAAAAATATTATCTCTTAAAATACTTAAACATACGAGGTCTGTTAAAAAATTACATTTTCGTAGCGATAGGCTGTTGGCAGTACTTCCGCGTAGGTTGGGTTAGGTCAGGTTAAAAGGCTGCCGCGGATGACGCAGCACACATAGGTCACCAAAGGGCCCGTTGTGATACCTACCAGGATAAACACCTATCCCGTTGAAATTACTATCCATTGAACCAGCCAGAGCTGGCAATGAACCGATAAAGCCTGATCGGGCTTATGCCCCTTCGCTCTTCCAAGTGAAGGAAGAAAGAGTCCCCCAGAAAGACCCGCCTCCTCGCAGCCAACGCAGGACAGGTGCATAGAAAATGAAGGGTAGTCTCCTCCTCGTCAGCATCCTCGCAGCTTCTACAGAAGTCATTGTAGGGTAAGCGAAGTCTCCTTGCGTGCTCCCCAATGGGACAGTGCCCAGTGATAATATTCACCACCACACCAATGTGCTTCCTATTCAGTGATAATATTGCAGCAGAACGGCCGGGGTCCGCTGTGGGCCATAACTGGGCCATAACCTATTCATGGTTTGACACGCACCGTCCTCAATCCATCTAGCGCTCGCTTTATGATTCGCGTGAGAGTTGATAATTTGCTTGCAGATTGTGAAAGGCACTCCGATGTCCCAACGACTATCCTCAATTGCCCCAGTCGTCCCAGCCCGAGTAAGTTCATCGGCCACACAATTACCAGCATAAGCGCTGTGACTTGGAATCCAGCACAATGTGATTTCAAAGTAACGTCCCATCTCATCAAGAAGCGATCGACAGTTTGTAACCGTCTGCGATGTCGACAGAGCCGATTCAAGCGATCGAATTGCAGCCTGACTGTCAGTGTAAATAGTGAGTTTCCTACCAATTGTGACATTACATCCCAGCCAGGCGAGCGCTACTGAAATCGCCACAATCTCTGCCTGCAGTACGCTGCAATGATCGTGTATGCGGAAAGATAAACTAATCTTCAACGTCTCCGAAAAGATACCGGATCCCACTCCAGCATCCGTTTTGGATCCGTCAGTATATAAAACGATGGAGTCTGGGTGAGTGATTACCCCAGTTTCCCACATGTCCCTTGAAGGAATCTGGCTCACAAAATTCTTGCCAAACATATACTTAGGAGAGATATAATCCGTATATGCAGGGAGGTCAAGATTATTCAGAATAGTAGAGTGGCCGCAGCTTAGCGCACGCCACTGACCTGTTTCGCGAAGTCGCAATGCTATGATCGCTGCTTGCTGTTCAGCAAAAATATCGAGCGGTAAAAGATTTAGAAGCACATCCAGGCCAGCTGATGGAGTAGATCTGATAGCCCCAGTTGCAGCAATCGTCGCCAGTCTTTGCACCTTACCCAAGAGAGTCCTGTGAGAACCCATTCTAAGCGCCGTCCACCAGACAAGAATGCCATGCAAAAGAATGGGCCGAAGAACTGATGTATACAGCCACAAAACAACCTTCGGTTGTAGTCCTCAGCTCCGACCTATCGCCTTCCTGCAGGTGTAGAGTGCCATAGTGGCTTTGTCAACACGTTCCTGAACATTTGGCATCCATCCCAGCTTCCTGCCTAGAATGAGACCAAGGAACTTAGCCTTATCAAGAAATGCTAGTTTGACACCCTCCAGTACCGGAGATTCGATACCCGATGGTTGGTTGTGTCTTCTTGTAAAGAGCACCTCACTAAGAACGCTCGGAAACTTACTTGTAACTGCGATAGCAACATCGTCGGCATCGGAAACAACCCTGCATCCCAGTCTTTCAAGATCCAAGAGCAATTTATTAATTGCTAGATTCCATAACAGCGGTGAGAGCACACCACCTTGAGGTGTGCCCCTACAGACGAACCTACGCACAGTAGACTCTCCCAAAGTGGACTGGATAACCCTGGAAGTTAAGAGCAGGTTAATTAGTTCACATATTGAATTATCCACCAGCAGACCCTAGAGTGCCTCCGCGTAACTGTCTGTTTAAAGATTGTTTGGACCTCGTTTAGTTTCCGAGCTATTGCGATTTGAGTCCGACATGTTTAAGGTTTGTGTCGAATTTGCGCCCTTTCATCACAGACTTTAGTTTTGGAAACAGGTCAATTTCGCATTTGACGCACCCGGTGGCTGTGTGCTTTCGGTCACCGCTCTACGATCGATCTACATCCAGAGACACGGAGGTTCGATCCTCAGCGCGAACAAGAACTGCCTGTGGATACTAATAGAACTCCCATAGCGCCCCGAGTTTGTCAGTATAAAGACGACGTGAATAGGAAATGAATGCAAGCAACTACACCATCCGGAAAAAATATATGCTATCGAAAAGTAAACATAGTAATGCAAGAGATGTTGACCCCTCCATGCCTCACGAATTAACAAGGCTATGCAGGCAGACGCATTGTCATGAAGGGACTATGAGTTGCCACGAAAATCTTAGGGTAAAGTCTAAAATGATTTCGTTTCTTACGTCTAGTGACTAACGTTACCGCGCGCCTGTATGACTGCCCATTTCGGTTTCATTGACCGAATAATATCGCACTGACCTCACATTGGGGGCTGAATATTTTCGGGGTCTTCTCGACTCTATCTCAACTGTAAATTGTCCCTGGTGTAGTGTTAAATAAGCATTAATCTAAACCGGATAAAACTTTACATTGTAACATGAAACTTTTTGCGTTCGACGAAGCGATGAGAGTTCAATTCAATGACACAGCGCAGGGCACCTTGAGACTTTGCCAGGTTTTCGTTTTTGACTTTGGGTTTGTAGAGTATTGAAAGAGTTGGTGTTACTATATGATCGTATACTATAGATTTAGCCAGAAACCTAACAATTTTTTTTATGACCTTTTGGTGTCTCAAGGTTTCAGTCGTCATGAATAACCAGACAGATTGAAACTTTACGACCTCGATCCTTTTCATTTGTTTCGGGAGATATTAAAAACCTTTTCCATTCATTTTTCGGTTTGAAAGCTAATGTAGCTTTAGACTGCTTGAGATAGATTTAATGTAGGCTTATTCACGCGTATTTGTTTACCCATTTCGACATTTGTTTCAAGATCACTATCGTTTAAGAGCCTAAGATACCTTAAAGCGATCTAAGGTAGCTTAAGGTAACTTGTGATTAACGATCCCGTGCGTCTATTCCATTACTCATTTTGATTTCACTGATTATGGCTCGTTTTCTCAAGTCTAGGTAAATTGCCAGTTAGTTATCCGGGACACTAAATTTAACATTAGCGCATGCAACTCTCAAAATATGATAATACAGTTGTAATGGACGGTCTGGTGGGCATCCGGAGATGCCCGTGGGGACGGAGCCTAAGGTGGCATGTTGACCGTGTAGGTCGGGCCTTGTCATTTGACGAAGAAATAGGCCCCTCAACGAGCTAAGCAGCGGCCTATGCTTGCTGTAGCTCAGTTCGGGAGATGTGGGCGGGGTTTTCGCCGCTCGTTGCCCCTGTCCTTTACGTATTAACAAAAATTCATAGGCCTGGGGAAGACAACACAAACAAGGGAGGTAAAAATGGGGAATAAAGAAAAATACAATAGTTGGATAAGGATGGAATGGTTAGCGGACGGATCAGACGCCCACGCGGTCGAATCTGGGTCCGGGTGTAATGGGACCCTGGGCCTCTGGTTTCGTACCACCAACAGATCACTACTCATCAGGTGCTGCCTCGATCTGCCGGTGGGATCAGCACAACCAGACCATAATATGGTTCATTACAGGTGGCTCATTACACAGTCTACAGCTCAGCTAATGCAGTTAAAATCTGCTGATTTTCTTGGCGAAATTATGCCGCCTGTTCTATTCTACGTCATGCCATCTCTCGGCAATGTTTTGCGGGTGAGTTGGTTTCAAATCCTCTTCATCATCATCATCATCGTGGCGCAACAGCCCGACGTCGGGCCTTGGCCGCCTCTTCCTTCAAATATATTTCCAGAACTTTGTTCTCTGTGACCAGTTTAATTGTCTCATTTGAATGTGCAAACGTAAACAGTTTTAGCTGTCAAAATCTCAGCAGCCCGTGTCAGCTGTTTGGAATTATCGTCCGATAAATTCTTAACTGGTGGATGAGTGCCGTTTAGCGTTTATCAACAGGATAAACTTTAACTAGGCATTGTGAAAACGGGCCTATGTATGTAAAATTACAATGACCCCACATTGGGCGCCGATTATTTTCGATTTTTGTTTTTTTTAAATATCCTTAAATATCCTTAACGGAGAAGAATTCTTGCACTGACGTTTTATCGAGAGCACTTCAGATCAAATTGTTAGTGTAATTGTGTGGTCTTAACCGGCTCTTTTCTTTTCAATTTTCATAACTCTCAATTTCGATTTCCCGGTCGTTTTTGAATTTGACAAAAAATTGTCAGAAATGCAGCTACCTCCTTTTTGCAGCAACCCCTTGAATCGCTGAATATTACACATGTGGAAAATCAGTCTATAATGCCCGGTTCACATTATTCCAGTCCAGTAATCCAGTCCAGCTATCCAGTCCAGTGCTGGACTGGATCATATCGTCTACATGATTCCAGTCCAGTAGTCAGGCGAGTGTGTTGTTGATTCGGTAACTATAGTAACAATGATTTCTGGGCGAACTGGAATCAAAAAGTAGACCGACAATCCAGTCACTGGACTGGATTGCTGGACTGGATTGCTGGATTGAATTGCTGTCCAGTGCCGGTTCACATTATTCCAGTAGCAATCCAGCGCCGGACTGGATTACTGGACTGGATTGGTTACTGGAATAATGTGAACCGGGCATAATCGCTGAGCTATCACCGCCATAATTGCTCCAAGGGCATTATTGCCCTCGACGTTCTGTGAGCTATTATCAAAAAAAATAAAAATTAGTGATTTCTTTCAACTATTGTTTAATACGACTTTTGTTTTTGCCGTTCTTTTCAGTTATGCTTCATCCGATCCACATTCCGACACGTTGGGCAGCAATAATTTGTTTTTCGTTAAAAATCCACTATGGAGGCAGATACGTTCAAATATAACGCCCATTTTCACCAGTGGAAAAATGAAACAATTTTTTTTCTTAGTAAATGAAGTAAGTACTCGTCATGTGGATGATTAAAGAAAAACAAAGGAATAAACAAATTAAATTGCCACGAAAAGAGATTCTCGTAGAATGAAATGTTTTTGGTGGGCTAGACGGCACGAGGACAAGTTCATATCTAGAATACGATAGGAACGTCTGTGTAGTTCCTTTTGGTTTAGACTTTAGAGGATTACGTTTCTTAAGCCGGCCATACACCATCCGGAATTCCTGTCCGGAAAAACTGATGAAGCCTGACCTTCCGGTTTGCCTGAATATAGCATACACCATCTGGAATTCCTGCCGGAAAAACTGATCAGACCCGACCTTGAGGAATTCCGGATCGTGTTTGGCCGCCACCGGCGGACTCGAGGCGGCCGGATAGGCGTATCAGGCGGTCGGATACACAATTGTAAATCGATCTTATCGCCAGAAATTCAAAGTATCTTTCTATCAACTGAATTAAATTGTACGGCATTTTACATTCCATAGTCAAGTTCCAGATACATTGGTACATTGAAATAAACTGCTGCAAAAATGCATTCTAGTCACTTGGGCAGACAGGTGTATCTGAAACTTCGCCATGAAAAGTAAAATGCCGTACAATTCAATTCAATGGATAGGAAGATACTTTGAATCTCTGGCGATAAGATCGAGTTTCAATTGTGTATCCGACCGCCTGAACCGGCGATTCACCATCCGAAATTCCTCAAGGCCAGGTCTGATCAGCTTTTGCGGATAAAAATTCCGGAACGTGTGTGGTGAAGGCCTGGCGGGAACGATTTTCCTTCCTTAAACGGCTATACACGATCCGGAACTCCTCAAGGCCAGGCCTGATCAGTTTTTCCGGACAGGAATTCCGGATATTGTATGGGCGGCTTTATGGAGCCCCATCATCCGTTTATCTAACGAATTTTCTACAGAAAAAATGATACTTATCTCATACAGCCGATTCACAGGAATACGTTGTACAGGAAAAACTGGCGAAAATCTCTAGGACCCATGCACAGACGAGTCATTTATCGGTTATTATAATCGAAATACAACCATGGTCATATAACAATATTGCCATGTAAAATATCAAAATAAGTTGAATTATTGAATTGAATTCCCAACTAACAATTTGCTCTTGAGGTGAGAACCAAAACTCTTATAATATCGGTATTAAACCTTTCGGAACGAAATATTACGTTAAAGATATTTATTAGGCATTCTGCTAAAAAGCAAAACTAATACCTGAATCTGTTGTAACTTTTAAAAGAAAAGACGTGTAAAAAGTCTTTAGTGCAGATTGGAAGCTCGATGAAAACTTTAAAGGCATTTTGTTCAGATTATAGCCTTAAAAGTAATTTTTGCAAGTGTGTTATTAGAAAAGATCCTTTTAAAGTTTTTGCTTTAGACCATTGTAAGTGTTAATGCAGTGTAGGTCTAACTAAACCATTATAGGGAATAATTGCCTATAGTAGCCTTCAGCAAAATCACAAAACTCTTGCGGTTTCAAAAACTGTTTTTTTTTTAAGAGCATTATAAAAATGTTTTCTTGTCCAAGCGTATTACAGGAAAGAAGTTTATTCGCTGACTCTTCCAAGAATATATTTTGACAGATGGCAAAATATTATCTGCCGCGTCGTGTTGTTTGTTTCCACTATTTTATACATCTTGCACAATATTACACCATACAATATTTCACTCGTAACTTCAAGGAAGCGAATTGAAAAGAACCGAATTGAACTGCAACCGAACTATAAATAAAAATGTGTTTCATGTGACAGCTATATTCTCTAAAAAGAGTCTTCTAATGCCGGGTTTCCACCAAAGAGACAGTTTTAAAAAACAGTTTTGTTTTCAGAAACAAAAACAGAAACAAGTTTTGTTTTTTAAAAACAGTTCTGTTTTATGTAAACAGACCGGTTTTGTCTCTAGTTCTGTTTATCTTGTTCAACATGTGTCCCAAAAAATGTCAGACGACGAGAATTTCATAATAAGCTGTGGCTTTTTTTAATAAATGACATCTAAAACAGAAAAAAACGGAGATATTGGGTCAATTCTCAGTAAAAACAAAAAAAAAACTACAACTAAAAGTTTTATAACTTGAACCTTTAAAGTGACAACTGACTGTGTACTTGGATGCTGTCGCAGAAAACAAAAGTGCGTGTTTCAACCAACCAGACAAAACACAAGTTTGATCTGTTTTAAAAAACAAGAACATTTTCCCATTCGCGATGGGAACGTGTTTTGTTTCCTAAAACAGTTTTTAGAGACACAAATGTTTTCAAAACTATTCTGTTTTTACAGAACATTTGTGTTTTTGTTCAGAAAACCAGTTTTTGTCCGTGTTTTTCAAAACTGTCTCTTTGGTGGAAACCCGGCATAAGACTCTAGCTAAGGCCTCATACGTTCCATTTCTAATAATGGTCTTAATAGAACCTTTTCGAAGAATAAATGTTTGTCAACTCTCGTACTGCTTGTATAATAAGCTTGATCAAGAATATATTCCTGTTTCAGGGTTGTAATATTTTAGCTTAAATAGAGATGAGTAGAACGGCTTTAAATGAGAAAGCTATACACTCTGATACTTACAGAAGTCAGGCGAAGGTTATAGGGAAACATATAGTTTAATTGCAATTTTGAAGAAAAGTTTAATAGGAAGAAGTTATTATAATTTAGTTATGGGTGCAACAAACTTAACTAAACACTTATAAGTTCTTTAAAATAGAGCTTGAGAGAACCGCCATCTTTTTCGACTGTTTGGCTATAGCAATTATTGCGCCAGAAATTAATTTCTTCAATACTTTGGTGACTTTGGCAATTTTCATTTTAAATGTATTTCTTAGGGTCTGACAAGAAAATAAGAACGTGTTTAAAACATTTTAGGCTACTATTAGCTATACTATGCAAAAAGTACATTTAATTCATGGTGAACATTAAATGTACATTTATGCTAAATTTCGAGAGGGATTCGTTTTTTTTGGGAGTTTTGTACAGCATTTGATCAGAAAAGTTTCTTTCGCAGAGAAAATTTGACTATCAAATCGACAAAATCCACTGTGAAAAAGTGCATCAGACCAATAATACATGTATGAATTTCAACTCCATTCGCATTTTTATAGAGAATTTCCAAAAGTATCATGAACTCCACTTAATGCTACAATAAGCACAAAATTTACTTACTGAAAACCAAAGTTTAAATAGAAATCTTTGTCTCTTAATTAAGATTCTAAAAGGTGATCTATGTATGTATAGCAGATTACTGTATATCACTTGTACGTACTTTTACTGATAAAAAAATAAAAAATAAATAACTGGCGCAACAGTCCAATTTGAACCACGGCCTCGAGATGAGTTAGCATCATCTCATTTTCTAGATCGTGACGGTTTTTGTGCAGAGGTATGTGATCAGCAATACGCTCAACCGAGTTATTTACCCCATAATGGGTACTCATTTAACAGCTGAGTGGGCTCATAGTCCGACACGTAAATCCCCGGAATCGAACCGGGGCCCAGTGCGTTGAAGGCGAACGTGCTAACCGTTGCGCCATCCGGACTACACTTTTACTGATATCTTTCTGAAAAGTTCTTTAGTGAGAGCTGTCAAGAAGACTTGAAGAATTCTTAAAATACTTTATACTCATAATTTAATACGCCACTTTTTGGCTAGAAACGTTCTTTAAGATTTCTATCAGAACAATTTGCAAGTTAATAAGTCTTAGCTGAAACTAAATGTAGTTCTTATAAAATCCTTGAAGATCTAGAATCTTGTAAGAACAAAATTGTTAGTTGGGTTAACTTAAAAAAAAAAAGACTTTTTCAGTTGGTATAAGGATTTTTTCATTTGAGAAAAAGTTTCCATTTGGGATAAGGTTTAATTCAATCGGGAAATACTATATATTAATAATCAAATCTTTACGGTCACTAGATTGGCAAAAATATGGACAATTATCTGAACTCCATCACGTTAGCCGAAAAGCGCAATACTGTCTGCAGAGAGCTGAAGGAACTTTGTGCCCTATACACGACCGACGTTATAGCGAGCACTGCCTACGGGATTGAAGCAAATAGTATGAAAAATCCGGATAGTGAGTTTCGAAAAAATGGACGAGTCATCTTCAACTTCACATGGTGGCGAGCCTTTGAGATGTCATCATTCTTTTTCCTACCGCAAATTGTATCGCTGTGTAAAGCTAAGGTGATTTTCAAATTGATTTTTGCAGGCTTTTTACAACATTTTTTATTGAAATTTCAATCAGGTTTTCTCACAAAGTGCCACGAAATTCCTTCGATCCACATTCAACTATATTTTGAGTGAACGAGAGAGAACCAAAGCCACCAGAAATGATCTCATTGACCTCTTGCTTGCAATTAAAAAATCCTCAAAACTTCGAATCAACGATACCGACGTAAAAATGGAGGGCGATGTTCTCGTGGCTCAAGCTGCTATATTCTTTACAGCTGGATATGAAACGACGTCCTCAACGATGTCCTTTGGATTGTACGAATTGTCCAAGGCACCGGAAGCACAAAAGAGGCTACGCGAAGAAATACGCGATGTACTTATCGAAAATAATGGCGAAATTAGCTATGATATTATTTTAAATATGAAATATCTGCATATGGTTGTTCAGGAGATTCTCCGTCTCTATCCGCCACTTCCGTTCCTGGATAGAGAGTGTGAGAGTCCAGACGGAAGTAGTGAGGGATATTCATTGGCACCAGTTAGCGACTTCGTTGTGCCGAATAAAATGCCTGTTTATATTCCAATTTATGCGATTCAGAGGGATGAGAAGGTAAATTAGATCTATAGTTGCAATTTGAATTTATTACCGAAAAAGTTATGTTTCAAATTTTTAATTTCTTCCGATTCCGAGTCAAATATCACCTATTGCGAAACAGTCACTGAGCAAGCTTTCCGAAGGAACTAATTTTCTACTCTTCTCTTTCAGTACTTCCCCAATCCGGATAAGTTTGATCCGGAAAGATTTTCACCGGACAATAAAGACCAGATCATTCCGTATTCCTATCTGCCTTTCGGAACGGGCGGTAGAGTGTGCATTGGAGAGCGATTCGGTTTTATGCAGGCCAAAGTCGGTTTATTCTACTTCCTTAAAAATCACTTTGTCAAAGTCTCGCCAAAGACGCATAAGTCAATGCGACTGGAAAAGAAAGCGTTAATCATACAGGCCGAAGGTGGAATATACTGTGATATTGTGCGGGATCCGCTGGTGGAATGAAATTGTATTTATGACACAATAGTATGAATAAAGATAGAGTTCTGGATATGTTGAATGAGTTTTCTTGAAAAGTTTTCTAAATAGACAAAACTACAGTTTTTTTATACGTTGGCCGAGAGGGGGGAGGGGAGGGGGGGGGGGGTGCTGAATACCACATATTCATCAACACGAATAGTAATAAAATAAAAACTTATTATGTAATACTATGAATTTATTAACTATCAAAATTATATTAGGTATACAACTTTGCTTCCGCCGTTTTCCGACAGACGGTTGTATCGGTGAGGGCTGGTCAAAATACGTAGTTAAAAAGTGTCACAAAGTGAGTTTGGACGTCTGTGAACGTATCGACATCCCCGCATTAGTAAAAGTTCTTCGCATTTTTAATAAGATTCGCGATTCATAATGTCTGTTTTCGAGCCAAGTTCTCGTCATTTGCGGGAAGTTTTGACCTTCTGCTTCCATTTGAAAAAAAAAACTGCAGCTGAGGCTCATCGAATGCTCTCAGATACTTACGGTAAGGTTGCTCTGAGTGACAGAGCATGTCGTGACTGGTTTCGACGTTATAAAAGTGGCGATTTCAATGTCGAGGACAAGCATGGTGGTGGGAGAGAAAAAAAAATTCAAAGACGAAGAATTGGAAGCACTGCTCGATGAAGATTTGTGCCAAAGGCAAGAAGAATTAGCAGAATCACTGGAAGTGACTCAGCCAGCTATCTCGCCTCAAGGCCAGCATTAAAGGAAAAACGACCACAGTACCAAGAGAGACACAACAAAGTCATCCTCCAGCATGACAATGCTCGGCCACACGTCGCAAAAGTGGTCAAGACATACTTGGAAACCCTGAAATGGGAAATCTTGTGCCACCTGCCGTACTCCCCAGACAACGCTCCTTCCGACTACCATCTGTTTCGTTCCATGGCGCACGGCCTGGCTGATCAGAATTTTCGTTTGTACGAGGAAGTCGAAAAATGGATCCGATGGATGGCGTCGAAAGACGCCTCCTTTTTCCGAAATGAAATCCGAAAATTGCCTGGGAGATGGGCGAAGGTTGTCGCTAGCGATGGACAGTACTTTGAATAATACATCTGTAAGTACTTTTTGACAATTAAGCTTTTAATTCCAGGAAAAAACGGCGGCAGTAAAGTTATAGTACACCCAATACTTACACAAAAATGCTGCAATTTTTGTTCAGTCATTGTACAAAAAAAAAACAGTAGAAAAGGCAATGCATATGTATGTATTGTATTAGGTTTAAATAAATAAAACAACAATTCTTTGGCGAACAGTTGCTGATTATTAATAAAATAATAACCAAGCTACTAGAAACACCTAGGGCGACCGGTAGCGCAATGGGTTGAGGCATCAGTCTCATGTTTGACTACCGGCGTTTCGGGTTCGAGTCCCGTCCACGACGACCATCGTGGCCATGGATGTGCAGGAGGTGCATGCTGGCAACTGCATTCTCCGAAATCAATTTATGCCAACGAAACCTCAACTGGGCCACATGGAACAGTTGACGCGCTATGCCCCACAAGGGGTTAGGGCAATTGAGTATACTAGAAACACCAGAAAAGCTTACAGACTAGTTAACACGAAGAATGGCTATCGACACAGGGCTAGCCTCTGTAAGGACAATAATGGAAACATCATCAGCGTCACCAATAGCAATAGCAACCGATCATCATTATCGTGGCGCAACAGCCCGACGTCGGGCCTTGACCGCCTAGATCATTGTCCTCCAATTATCTCGGTCACGTGACCGCGTCCTCTAATTTTGGAAGATCGGTAGCTGCTCGGCGTAAGCACGCTGAGCTCAGCGCTGAAGCTAAGCGCTTTCACTTTTGGTTAGCATAAAATTTTCCAGCTTTTCTGGCTCAGGGCAATATTTGACATTTGCGACAATTGTCAAAATTCGATTCTAACCTCGGCTGTCTTGTATATAATCATGTTTTTAAAGTAATTTTTAAACCTTATGGTGGGAAAGAAGGCTGTAACCATATCTTGTGTGTCACCTGGGACTCATGAAAGCAAGAAATTTTTAGTTTTCTGTCAAATGGCAAACTGAACATGGCATTTGACAAATGAGACAGCGGGCATGCCGTTTCTAAAACACGAAAATAATCACAATGTGCTAGTCAACAATTGTGAAGCGCCGAGTCTGCGATTTTTTTAGGAACACAGCCAATATGTTCCTTGTCATACTCGTCGAGTCATAAATTTCACATGAACTCAAATAGATTTCATGCGGTGAGTTGGTGCGGCGATGACTCCTACCCAGAATCAGATTATGGGAAAGTTTCCATTTAATCCACGAGTCAATGAGCCAGTAAATCGATTAGTTGATATGCTTGTGAGCCACCGATCGACTGAAATCAGCTTAACGTATATTTTTCAATTTTGCGTTATTGGAAAGTAGACGCACAAATTAAAGTTTCTGCTGGTCAGTATATTATTTAGTATTATTAGTGACCGCTTTTATTATTTTCTCAGCCCCTCCCAGCATAAAATGCTAGTTGCGGCACTGTGGAAAACAATGATTCAAGCGGTGAAAGCCGTCGTAGCGCAATGATGATGAAGTACAATACTTTTAAAACAAAAACAAAAGTCCTAAAAACACGTGCAGAAAAAGACCAATACAGATTGATTTTTACAGAAACAAAGGAAGCGTTTAAATTATCCCACATAAAGAAGACGAGGGGCATTTCTATGTGGTCTCGACTTGCCGGGGGAATGTTGGAAAACCAACCTAATGTTAAAAGGCAAATTTACACAGGGCCGGTTGCTCAATGTCCGATTAAAATTTAACTTAAAAATAACCTCTCTCAATTGCCGTAACCCCTTGTGGGGCATAGCGCGTCAACTGTTTCATGTGACCCAGTTGACGATTCTCGGCATAAACTGGTATCGGAGAATGCAGTTGCCAGCATGCACCTCCTGCACATCCATGGCCACGAACGTCGTCGTGGACGGGATTCGAACCCGAAACGCCGGTAGTCAAACATGAGACTGATGCCTCAACACACTGCGCTACCGGTCGTCCCATTTAGCACAATTTATTTTTTTCATTATTTGTTTAGCGTTATTAATCGGATAAACGCTAACCGTCCCCTAGTCTTCGATTATTTTTATATCCGAAACAAAACCCAACTCCTGGTTTCTGGTTGAAAATTTATCTTAAACAAAACCCCAACACCTGATTCCCGAATCTGATATTTTGACAGCTAGAACTGTTCACATTTGCAAATTCAAATGAAAACAATGAAGGTGTCCATAAAGAACACCGTTCCTGGATATCCATTCGATAGAAGAGACTTTGGAACAAACGCATTCGCAAACGAGTGTACTGATAGACCGTACTTATACAAAATATACACAAGGAGGTGTTCTTTCGCCTCTACTGTGGAACATCACCGTGGACAGTCTTCTCTGGAAGCTGGACTCGATGGGCGTACACACTGTAGGATACGCCGATGACTTGGCACTTACGGTCAGTGGAAAGTTCATGGACACAATTCTAGGTTGCATGGGACAAGCTCTCAAAGTAACCGAAGAATGGTGTAATGAGCAAGAGCTAACCATAAACGCTAGTAAATCAAACACTATGATTTTTACTCGTAAGAGGAAAGACATTGAGATAACTCCCTTACGGCTTTTTGGTTAGGAAATTAAGGTGTCCAAGGAAGTGAAGCATCTAGGAGTTACCTTAGATGCGAAACTAACTTGGAATGTTCACGTTGATGAAAAGATCCAAAAAGCGAAAAGGATTTTGCATCAGTGTAAGAGAGTGTGTGCTCGTAGGTGGGGAATTTCACCTAAAGCGACACACTGGATATACACAATGATGGTAAGACCCATTCTAGCCTACGCATCAGTGGTATGGTGGCCAAAAGCCATGCAGAATACCACAAAGCAGAAGCTGGATGGGGTACAAAGGATAGCTTGCGTAAGCATATGTGGTGCAGTGCGCACCATACCAACGCGAGCAATGGAAGCATTGCTGGGACTGACGCCGTTGGACTTATTTATAAAGAAAACGGAGGCGCTTTCGGCAATACGCATGGAAAGGGATGCCATGTGGGATCGCTTTGAAACTAGCAGCGGTCATAAGAGCATCCTAGACATTATTCATGATGAGGTCAGGGAGACTCTAATGCCGGTAGAAGGCATGAGTAGACGTAGGGTAGTTGAAAGACTACACAAGACTCACATTGCAGATGGAAACATACACAATGAGTGTATGTACAATGACATCAGCATTTTTACTGATGGTTCTTTAATGGACGGTAAAGCGGGGGCGGAGGTTTACTCTAAAGAGCTAAACCTAGCATGTGCGCTTAGTCTAGGAGAGTATGTGGCCGTATACCAGGCAGAGATGCTTGGCTTGTTGCATGCGTTGGACCACCTGCTTGAAGGTCAGGTGCGGGGGAAGAAAATCCTTATTGCACTGGACAACCAATCGGTGATCAGACGCATGCAGCAGACGAACATAAACTCTAAACTGGTACTAGAATGTGTCCGGAAGCTCAACACGTGTGCCTCAGAAAATGAGGTTACGTTGATGTGGGTAAAAGGACACATAGGTACAACAGGAAATGAGGCGGCGGATGCCCTAGCAAAACAGGGATCTGCGGCAACTTTCATTGGCCCAGAACCCAGAGTTGCTCTGGGGAACGGCATGATTGGAGCGAAGGTTGGGGAGTGGATGGACTCCATGCATCAACAAAGATGGCAGGAGCTAGTCACTTGCAAACAAGCTCGGAATGCAATGACCAGCCCTTCAGGCAGGGTAGCGAGAAAGGTACTCAGTTATAAACGGAGTACCCTAAGCTGGATAACTGCCTTGGTCACAGGGCATGGTAATTTTAAGGCTCATCTGGCCAAGATGAAAATCGGGGAAGATAACGTTTGCAGGCTATGCCTGGAGGAGGCCGAGACGGCAGCACACATTGTGTGCGAATGTCCAGCACTGGCTAGCACGAGGTTGAGGATCACAGGCAAGCACACGATAAGTGTGGAAGCCATGAGTGAACTCAGCCTTAAACAAATGCTAGCAATAATACGGGACTCAGTGATGAAGAAAGAGGTCGACAACTATCAGTCGACATCTGGAAGCCACTGATGACCGGGAGGGGGCGAAAAGGGACCCAAACGTTAGTCGTCTGCTTCGGCTATCCCCCAGAATATAATAATAATATACAAAATAGATTTGTGAACGGTAGAATTCCGCCAAGAAAATCAGCTAATTTTGCCATAATTTGCGGTATGGGATAAGTTCCACACTTTATGGCTTGGTAATTAAATCGGCGTCTCGCGTCTGAGAAAACGAAAACGTTTATCGAGCTGTTTATAGCTTCAATTAATTTGTGTCTCTATTAGTTAGCAAAGAGTTGAATCGGGCATTGAGAAAACGGGTCATAAACTTGAATCCAATCTGTTTCTTATTTTTGCTATCGAACAAAGATATGTGTATTCTCCTAACCACTTTGTGTCAACCCTAAACAGAGATTATCTGAAGACTTCTTTCGATCTTTTTCTGCAGGAGAACTTGAAGCATCTCTAGGTATGTTGTTTCTCTACTACTTTTTTTTTTAATTCACACCTAATCTGTATTTCTGAAAATTGGTGCTTACAGTATTATTAGTCAGTTGGCATTTAGCGTACTAATACTAAACTTTCCATCGGAACGCAGAAAAGATATTTGGAGCTTAAATTGTTTGGTTAGTGAAGTTTAAACCACAGACTGTGAAGAAGCTGGTGCTAACAGTTTATCTGTTCATAGTTATCGTCAGAGTGTAAAAAGAAAGTTAAAATATTGGTGGGTGATTAAAGATACTTAAGATATGTACTAGATATAAGCGCTCTTAGTCGTATATGGTTTGTATTATGCATACTGATCAATAACTATGTCGAGCTGTTGATCATACGTAAAATTAAAGTTTTCACAATGAATTTATCTCACTGCATATACGTATCCGGTTTTTTAATAAAATACATATACAGGTGCGTGTATGTGTGTGCTTGTAATCTATTGTAAAAAAAACCCGGACCGAAGCTTTGCTTCGCGTATATACCCTAGACTTGTAGAGACCTAGTGATCATACTAAAAGTACCAATTGGCAACGACCATATGCATTAAAAATAAGTTTTCTAAATGGTCAGTTTATAGGGGAAGTTAGTTAGTTAGAAGGATCTTGGCCATTCTCAAAATCAACTAACTAACCCATACTACACATATTTGTCGAACTTTCCAAGTCGCTATAGCTTTATTCTTTCGAAAATTATCGCTTATTTGAAGTAAGGGAGGCAGAGGTTTTTTTGGCGGATCTTGCGCATTTTCAAAAACAACCAACTAGATCCTAGTACAAAATTTCTAGTCACTAGCTTCATTTTATCAAAAGTTATCGCTTAATAGAAGTTTCATTTGTAGGGGAAGTAGGGGTTTCATTGATTGAATATTTCGTATTTTCAATATCAGCCAACTGTATCCTACTACAAACATTTGACCAAAACTTCAAGTTCGAAAGCTATCGCTTATTTTAAGTTTCATTTGTAGGGGAGGTAGGGGTCGGATCTGGCCCACCTTTAATACTATTTAATGAAATCTTACTTCAAACATTTAACCAAAATTTTAGGTCGCTGGCTTCATTCTATCAAAAGTTATCGCTTATTTGAAGTTTCATTTGTAGAGGAGGCAGGGGGTGTCTAGGTCAGGTCTTGCCCATTTTCAATACCAACCAATTAGATCATGCTACAAACATTTGACCAAAATTTCAAGTTTCTAGCTTCATTCTGTCGAAAGTTATCGTGCGAAAGGACAGACAGACACAGGCAAATCGAATCAGGAGATGACCCTGATCATTTATATATACGAGTATACATTGGTATACCTCCGGAGTCTCCTTTAAAGGTGTTACACATTTTTGTCGTAACAAAAACAATATATCCTATACTTTTAAAGTCTAGGGTATAAATATGACTAACCTTCACCACAAACACATGTTTTGTGTGTATTAGTTATTTTTGTCCACACTCACTAAAACCAGTTCAACCGTACTTGGCGAGCTTTTAGGCGTTTTTAGCTGCATTTTGCGTCTCTTTTGCTATCCCATGTGCAAGTATGAATAATAATAAAAATAATTAATAAAACCGGTAAAGGAATTCACGAGATTTTTGCGAGTGGATGAAAGAATATCTAAAAATTTACTAGGTAATTAAATTAGCGATCAAATAAACGAAATGAATGACAATAATGATGAAATCACAAAAGGACTTTTTTTTCTATATTTTCCAATCAAGGTTAAATGAATAGAAATAGAAGTCAATTAACGTGTATGCGTATAGTCGTGTGTGGTCTGGAGATTTTTAGAGATTATGCAAATTATTCAAATGTTTCTAATAAGCGCAAATACTTGTTCTTCGCGACTAAACTGCTTACTTAAGAAGACCATCCACTGTCAGTTTAACTGACGATGTTTCTGCAGAAAAACTGATGATAAGGTAAAAGCTTATTCGCTGTCAGTTTCACGGGAGACATTCCTACGGGAAAATGTTGCGAACCACGGCTCTGTGTCGAGCCGCCGTCACTACAACAAAAAATTTGTTTTAACCAGGATGCTTTTGGTTCGGTGGCACCCGTACCGATCGAACCGCAGCGAAAGCAGAAGACCTGTTGGACGGGTATGGGACAATCCAAGAAGGAATGTCCTATGCCTCTGCAGCTCCAACAAAGCCTGTACTGAGAGTTGGCTGTCGGTTCCGCGCTTCCAGGCAATGGTGTGGACAAACCTACTGCCTGAAGGTCAACTCTGAACCCACGTTCCTCTACATCGACTTCATGAACGATCAGGCAACTCGTAGATAAGTGCCTGACTGATTCTGCCCTGGAGAGATTCCAGGTCTCTTCAATCGCGACACAACATCCAATCAATTGACGAGCTGAATCGAAAGTGAATCCCGCTAAGTGATCCCGCATGCGTCGGTTAATGTTTCTCAATACAATGCATTGCATATCAGTATCACTAAGCGGTACCCTCAGCTCGTAATTGAGTGCGTCGATTGCGTTGCAAAAGTCACGAATCGACTCGTTTGAACGTTGTATTCGCGCGTCAATTGCACGTCTAATGTCGACATCAGACCTTTGACTTCTAGACCTCTCCAGGAACTCACTTTTCAATAAGAACATGTCAGCAATGGCTGTTGCATCCTAAGCCGCCAGTACCAGTCCGCAGCGACTCCTCTCAACAAGAAGTGAAGGTCCAGCTACTATGTCATTCGTCATCGAGGAGCTTGCAGCCAAGGATGTCACACGGAACATAAAAGATCCTGTTGGCGGACGAATCAAACGAAAAACCCCATTTCGACATCCCGATCACTTCTCCTTGAGAGGCGACACTCAGCGTGATATCATAAGGAACTGCGACTGACGGCATATCATCCAGATTCAGCTCTGGTGAAGATGACCCCGATTTAGCAGGTTTAGCTATTATGAGGAGTGAACCTTATGTGAAATTGAGTGGTTTTAGAGAGTGAGAAAAAGAAAGTGGTGTGAAGAAATTATCAAATTTTAACTTACGTTATTTGTGCCTTTTTTTTTAATTAAATTCAAAATTTAATAATTGTTAAAAAGAAAAAAATATAAGAAAAATTTAAATAAGAAAAATCAAAACTAAACGAGTTTTATAAAATGATGAGAATTAATGAAAAAAATTATAGAGCATAAAAAAAATTGGGTCTTCCCATGACCTCCAGATGTGTTCACAAATAGGATGAAAAAGGAAGCGTTGAAATTTGAACAAGGGCTAAGGGATGTAGGCGATAAAATTCTCGTCGCATCGTAGCGTTGCAATCTCTCTATTGAGCTAATTCAAGAATCTTAAACACATCAAACGGATTGATTCAGATATAGATCTTTTGAGAGGCCGCAACTACCACGAACACAGATGGTCAACTATCGAGTTGCTTCTAAGTCACAAATGCCAACTTACGAGCTATATCCCATCCGGGAGATATAGAAGCAGTCTCGATATTCGACGCCATCCTACTACGAGCTCCACCTCCTGTAAGAGACAAAGTATTGCAATGACGGCTTCTCGACGCGTGGCTCGTATTGACGGACCACTCACTTCCGTTAAAAGCTGACCAACACGATCAAACGATGGAAACAAAAGCATCGGAACTAAGATAGAGGCTGCTGTGCTTACAACAGAACACATGGACTGAAATAGAGTCCGTTCCGTTACCAACGCAGACTCATCACCCGACAATCCTAATCATTGTCACCAGACAGAACTTTCAATTAAACGACGGAGTTTTCCACCGTCAACATTAGTTAAGTCATTAAATTCAGTGAAGAAATGGGATCCGGGATACGTCTCATTATGCTTCATTCTGCACACCAACTTAGTATGCGTCTGTAGCTTAGCTCGGTAACGCAACGGGCATTTTTTGCTACTCGAAACACGGTCGTATGCAGTTCAAGCCCTGCAACTGTCTTCGGCTAGCTTGCCGAGGGCATGATACCCTTCACGCGAATGTATCATACCTTCGTTGTGACTTATGGTGCATTTGAAATTCGTAGTAAAACGTGTTCCAATTTCACTGTTCCTATGAGAGGTATTTGATATAGTGAGCCAATTACAACCAAATTTAAGAACATGATTTGGCAGTCAATATGATGAAATAATAAAATATGAAATTTGGTAAAGATATATTCAGAAATAAAAAAGTTTTCCTAACAAAAACATGATTTTGGAACGGTCGTTTCTATGACAACTATATGATAGAGTAGTCCAATTACAACCAAATTCGGAAATATGATTTGATTCAATTGGTTAGTGTGAAATTTGAAAAAGATAGCTTCAGAAATAAACAAGTTTTTCTCACAAAGACTAATTTTTGGACCGGTCGTTCCCATGGCAGCTATATGACGTAGTGGTCCGATTCCGTTGGTTCCGACATATTTACAGCGTGCAATAGAGAGAAGGTTTTGTACAAAATTTCAGCTCGATAGCTGAGGGACTAGTTTACATAGAACCAGACCGACAGACAGTCGTACAGACAGGCAGATGGACAGACGGACAAAGCTTAATCGACTCGTCTCATCATACTGACCAAGAATATATGTATATATAGGTAGTTTATATGGTCGGAGATGCTTCCTTCTGTGCGTTGCAAGCTTCATGACAAAGTTAATATACGATCTTCTTTCTATTCGTAGAAATAAAATGAAATTTGCAATCATCTTGGGTATTTTAATAACACTGGCTACTGTTCAAGCATCTCCAGTCGACACAGAGAAAAAGTCAACACCACTTGGAAGTTTAGACGAAGAATGGACGAATTTCAAGGTACATTTTTTGTTTCTGGTAGCCAAGTCCTTAAAAAGGATTTAATTCAGTTTAGTTATGTACTTAATTTTTTTTTGTTTTTTTCTTTTTTTTTTTTGTACTTCCAGACCAAGTACAATAAAAGCTACAAGAATGCCGAAGATGAAACATACCGTAAAGGAGTTTTTGCGAAGAACCTGAAGCGTATCCAGGAGCATAACAAAAAATACGACACTGGTGAGGTGACATTCAAACAAGGCATTAATAATTTGGCTGATTTAACAGTCAATGAATATCGCGCTGGATTTTTGGGGGGTCGGAAGAGGAATCGCCATTCGCGTGTTTAAATATATACTTTTTGTTTTGTTATTATAATTAGTTCGTACGGTACGGCAATATTTTCCATGTTTAACTTTGAAAGGATTATGAAATCATTTACACTAAAACACTAAACATGTTGTAATAAAATCGTTAATGTTTGAATACATAAACTTACTACGACTACTACGAGTACTTCTGTTCCCAGTAAAGCTAAAAAAAAATGGTCTGCCTAACATCATGCGCCCCAAACACCCAACGCAAAAAGTGAATATGTCCTGGTTGGTAGCCTATGGTAGCCTTTATGTTCCACTATATTAGAGCCTAATATAATATTAAATTCTAGTTGCTAATAGCACGGCTAGTGCAGTGACTATGTCCTTTTAATAGGCACCATTGCCGGATCCATAGGGGGCATGGGACCCGGACCCCCTCCAAAATATTTGGTATCTACCTATATATAAATAAGATAAACGGTATTCGTTTTTCTAAAACAAAATATATATTTATTCGCAATTCTTGTTACAGCTCGATGTTTCCTTACTAACTAACTATTGTAGATACTTATGCCAAGAGGGTTTTTATCTCCTCTGATAACTGACCCAGCGATTCGGGTTGTGGGAATTGCTCGCGATCTAGTCAATTTACTACAGTCGTTATCTGTTCTAGGAAAGACTGGAGATTCATAGAAACTTTAAACATTACGATTACATGCAAGATGCATCGGAATTCAAAACATTGCGATGCATCTTTAGAATAATATTATAAAGTATTTCATTAATTTTTCCAGATTGAAGATGCTGTGGTATGTAACCCATACAGAGAGGAAATATTCGAAAATGATTTATGATGATTTATAGGTGCAAGAATTGAGTTGCTTTTTGTGGTGATCTTACGCCTAGTACGCACTGCGACTCAGTGCAAGATGCAGAAAATACATTCAAAATTCACGGCGACAATGAGTCAATGCAAGCGAGACGCAAAAGAATCTATTCAAAGAATCGCAGTGCTTACTAGGCAGTAGGACACTTTTTCTGCTGCTTCCAACAAGCTGTTTAAGCTGCTACTTTTTGACCTTTTTGGTGAATAGGTGACTGTAAATACAGCCAGTCGACTGAATGGCACTGGCCAAATTTACTTCAGGCTCTAGACACTACTACTGACTACACTCCTAGCAAATATGCGCTTGACAAACATTTGGTAGGACCGATAAAATCACGCAATCATGTTAATAAGAAATGATTACGATTACGGAAATTCTGACCTGGCTACACTATCTCATGAAATGAGCTCTGTAAAGTTGGCACCGTTACATTCGATTTTTCGATTTAAATTGTGCAGTTCGTTTGCCCATCGTAGGCCCACGTTTCCCCAGGAAAATTTTTCGTTTGTCCACCCTTACAAAAAAAAGTTATTAACAAAAAACTTTTTTTCAGAATGAAAAAAAAACCACGATTTTTTTTGTTCTAAATTTGCTATTTCGTTTGCCCAACGTTAGCCCAGGATTGCCAACTGCTCAATTTTTTTATTCAAAAAATAAAAATTTTGGACCCACATTGGACGCCACATTATACGCCCTCACAACCATAATATTTAATTTAAATTGCCTAGCCCGTTAGCCCATCAGAAGCCCTCAATTGCCCAGCAAACATTTTCGATTGTCCACGCTTGCAGAAAAAGTTATCAGCAGACTATTTTTTTTTTGGGTTGGGCAAACTTATACTGCTAATTTGGCTCCTTAAAGGATAATTTTGTAGTGCAAGCTGACCAGTTCGATTGCCCATCGTGGATTATCGTTTGCCCAGGAAAAAGTTTCGTTTGCCCATCTCTCCAACTTTTTTTTTTATAGAAAAGCAAGTACCTTGATCCCACTTGGGCGCCACTTTCCACGCTCCTTAAAAGACAATTTGTCATCGCAAGCTGGGCAGTTCTTTCACTCATGGTGGAACATGGTTTGCCCAGGAAAAAGTTTCGTTTGCCCAGCCTTGCAAAAAAAGTTATCAGAAAACTAAATTTGTTTGGGGCGACCGGTAGCACAATGTGTTGAAGCATCAGTCTCATGTTTGACTACCGGCGTTTCGGGCTCGAATCCCGTCCACGACGACGTTCGTGGCCATGGATGTGCAGGAGGTGCATGCTGGCAACTGCATTCTCCGAAACCAGTTTATGAAGTCGAAACGTCAACTGGGCCACATGGAACAGTTGACGTGCTATATGCCCCACAAGGGGTTATGGCAATTGAGAGAGAAATTTTTTTGGTTGAGAATACTTATATCCTTGATTTGGCTCCTTAAAGGATAACTTTGTAGTGCAAGCTGGTCAGTTCAGGACATTTTAGTGTGCAAACTGCTTTTTCGTTTGCTCATCGTAGGACTTCGTTTGCATAGGAAAAGTTATTCGCAAAATACATTTTCTGGTTGGGGATTGTAAAGGCTCAGTTTACATTGCCGGATGAACCGCATGCTCTCGCGCCACAACTATCTACTTTTGAGTTAGTTGTCAATGTGGTTTGCTCATGCGACTCATTCGACTCATCCGGTTCAGGCGACAATGTAAATTGAGCCTTTATGATTCCCAGCTAAAAAAATGTATTTTGCGAATAACTTTTATTGCAGGGGGGCAATCGAAACTTTTTCCTGAGCAAACGAAGTCCTACGATGAGCAAACGAAAAACCCAGTTTCTATAAAAAATGTTCTTTAAAGAGCTAAATTAAAAATTCCCATCGTAAAAAACCTATTTTGCTAATAACTTCTTTTGCAATGAAAAATTTTGGGTGGGCAATCCTGAGCTAACGTTGGGCAAACGAAATAGCCAAAAGAATCCCAATTTGGAAAAACAATTTCGTGGTTTTTTTCATTTTGAAATAAAGTATTTTGTTAATAACTTTTTTTGTAAGGGTGGGCAAACGAAAAATTTTCCTGGGCAAACGTGGGCCTACGATGGGCAAACGAACTGCACAATTTAAATTTAAAAAATCGAATATGATGGTGTCAACTTCACAGAGCTCATGAAATGAGCTATAGAAATTGTAATTTTCGCCGACAGGCAAGCTGCCTCAAACCGGCTCAAAGTCGTCAAAGACCGCGAAGGAATGTCATACAATGTTTACGTAAATTTGTCCGTTTTTTGTCCAGCTTTTTGTTATGCCGGTTTCGCTGCTAACTGTAGATCAAATGAGCATTAATTCGTTGGAAAACGTATACACCTATTGCTACTTCTAAACTAGCTCTTAAACTTAGGCCCGTTTTCTCAATGTCCGGTTAAACTGCCAGTTAGCTATCCCGGACACTAAATTTAACCTTAGCGCATGCAACGCTCAAAATATGATAATGCAGTCCACAGCGCAGCTAATGCAGTACAAAGTCAGCTGATTTTCTTGGCGGAATTCTGCCATCTGTTCAATTCTATTCTACGTCTGTGCCACCTCTCAGCAGGTGAATTGGTTTCAGATCCATTTCCTTCGAATGAATATCCAGAGCGCTGTTTATCATGACCAGTTTAATTGTCTCATTTGAATGTGCAAACGTAAACAGTTCTAGCTGTCAAAATCTCAGTAGTACGTATCAGTTGTTTGGAGTTATTGTCCGATAAATTTTTAACCGGAAGATGAGCGCCGGTTAGCGTTTATCTAAAGGATAAGATTTAACCAGACATTGAGAAAACGGCCCTTAAAGTGATTAACAGAACCAACCGACCAACTCTAGATGGACAAATGGTAAAATATACCATTCAACAAAGTCGTAGTCCAAATTAGATTTGTCCCTGAAAAGGCAACAAATCAGAGCTCTTGTGGGAATCACCACTGGATATTGCGTAGTTCGGGAGCGCGCCATGAGACTTCACATTCCCTGCAATGACTGCTCTAGAAGCTGCGGTGACGAAGACAAAGAGGAGTGTATCTTTTGTCTTCGCTCCACTTGTCCTGCTCTGATGCCTGCTACAGATAATGGCCCATCGCGATGGTGACTTTGATGGCCGCCATCACACACCAAATGTCAATTCGAATATTTTCGAATGTTGTCCGTCCACACAATGGTCTTCGATGGACCACTGAAATTGAAACCTGTGCTCTATGCGTCACGGCAGCTATAATCACACGGATCGCGTACGACAGAAGGTCGATTATAGTAGCATTGCGGTAACTGAGTAGTGGCCTGTCAACTTCAATCAGCTGCTCAAAGTTGTGTACGCGATGGGCCATCGCGTGGAGGAGAATGGCTCTCGAAGCCATTTGTGGTCATCCGATGGCCCATCACTGTTGACAGAAATGACGGTTAAGCGGCATTGGCCACTGAACGCCATCCTCCCGTCCACACAGTGGCGATGGCACCGAATGGCCGGGGCTGGGCCATTGTCTGTAGCAGGCTTGAGAGGATAATGAGGATGACATTTCTGGGATCCCAATTCTTTTCTAAACGTGATGACTTAACTAATGTTGGTGGTTGGAAAATTCATCGTTTTATAGGAAGTTGCGTCCGATTTAATGGTTAGGATTGTTGGGTGATAAGTCCCTGGTGGCAACAGAATGGACCCCATTGCAGTTCATGTGGGCCACGGCAAGGACGGCAGCCCTTACTTTGATTCATGATTTTATACGATTATCTTTGAACGCTTCTCTCTAAAGTGGAATTCTATCGCATTTTCAATAGACGCAAACCTCTTAATGACCAAAAATTTAATAAATGTACACATATCCTTAGCTCTCCATGAGACCAAGTCGGGCCTCCTCCGAACTCGATTTCTAGAGCCGCCACTGCCGGGCACATATTTACAAAAAGAGGACTGAATAAAAAAACACCAATCTTCATTATGCAGTTAAGCATTTAATTTTTATTCTTCAATTCATCGGGAATTATGAGTCCAGTTGGCACTTCATGTGACTCTAAATCGGCAAAATGATTGATACCCAACGAAAATGATACTTCCCCAGCTTCATACTTCTTATTGTGTTCCTTTACTTGTTTCAAAGTTGCCTCAAAGATTGCCTTGCGCTTAGCTTCCTCGGCGGCGTCTTTGTATGTTTTGTTGAATTTAGTCTGTAGGTACAGAAATTAGAAGAGTTTAAAAATATAAACATAAAAAAAAATGAAAATTCAAAATGATTATAAAATTCGAATGCAACACCTACCTGGAATTTTGTCCACTCTTCTTCCAAAGTTCCATATTCAGGAATTGCTGCTGAGGCAACAAATTGAATAACAAGCAAGAGTGCCAATGCTACAACCAATTTCATGTTTCAGGTCTTTGATATCTGGAAACAAATCAAGAATATTTCAATATATGAAGCACCCTTCAAACCCTCCATGCATAAAATTAGACTTCTGTGACTTTTGCAGCTCTTCTCTTTCGTCCTTCTTATAGATGCGTAGTTTGATGGTGGAGAAACCAGACAAGGGATTCGGCTTACAACGTTCGAACCGAACGAATATTTTGGAAGAGTGTGCTGACCAGTTTCTCAAAGATGGATGGCCGTGTTCGCAGCCACCTGTTTAGCAAAAATATCTAAGTGGAGCGAATTCAGCAGCAATTAAATGGCAGCCGCCGTGCCGGTATAGTTCTGAGAGCTTCCATAATGGTAACACTCACTAATCTTTTAAAATTCTCCAACATGTTTCGGTAAACAGTAAATCGAACAGCAGTCCTCCAGAAGATAATTCCATACAAAAGTATAGGATGCAGGACTGAGATATAGAGCCACAATACAACCTTCAGTTGTAGGCCCCACTTCCTACCTGTGACTTTTTTACACGAGTAAAGCACACAACCGTCGCCTTAGCAACTCGTTTCGGAATATTAGGCCTCCTCCTGAGCTTCCTGTCCAGAAACTTGGCTTCGTCGGAGAGAACAAGTCTGTCCCGTTCAGCAAAGGTGGTTCGAATGTGTTAACCTATGTTTCCTTGTAAAGAGAACAAGTTCTGTTTGGGCCGAGTTGACACTAACCCCAGGTAGGCTAGTCCATTTCATTAGAATTGAGAGGGCAAACTCTATCAACAAATATAACAATGACCTACTCCGTCTTATAGGTCAGGATCCAAAACAGGCTGACTGTCTCTCTCTAATTGCCTTGACCCCTCCAGGGGCATGGGCGCGTCAACATCTCTAGCATTTCTATGCCTTATTGACGTTTCAATAGCATATCTACTTTTCGGAAGTGCAGTTGCTAGCATGCACCTCCTACCCGCGCCGTCTTTATACTGACAAGCTCGGAGCACAGTGAGAGTTCTATTAGTACTCACAGGCAGCTATTGAAATACGTACTGGGCTGAAGCAATGCGATAGACTGGTTCCGCGCTCTTCAACCTGGCACCTGAACGCCATCCGGGTAATAAATGCGGACCACAGAGGCACACTGCTCTCCAAGTCGACGCAGTTGATAGCGTACGTTGACGACAATAACATCATGTCCCGAAATCTGCACGACGCAGATGAACTTCTAAATAAACTTGACACGGCAGCAGGAGAAGTTGGACTACGCATTAACCAGGGCAAAACAAAAAAAAAAATGATGCACTCGAAAACAACCGAACATCAGCGTAGGGGACCTAACCATAGAATTCGTAGACGACTTCATATGCCTGGGTAGTAACCTGTCAAAGGACGCCAATGAAACTGACGAAATCAACAGACGGATACAACTAGCAAATAAGACTTTCTTCTCGCTCCACTCAATAATTAAATCAAAGCATGTGCACAGAAATACTAAGCTCGGCATATGCAAAACCATCAGATGACCTATGCTATGCTATGGCTGCGAAACCTGGACCCTTAGCCAAGCCTCCGAAAACATGATAAACACATTTGAACGTAAGGTCCTTCGGCAAATTTTCGAAGCCATTTTCGACCGAAATGGATAGCGTATCCGTATACGAACTGTACGATGAGCTGGTGGTTTCGAGAATTTTAAAAAACTACAACGTCTACAATACGGAGCACATACTATATAGAACGAATGGATGATTACCGCATGTCTAAAGGTCGCCACCCATTGACGAGCACAACCACGACCAAACTTCCATCGAACCATCATTTTCATAGGACGTGTGGAAAAAAATTCCCCCTATTTCCACCGTTCTATGATATTTGATGGTTCGATGGAAGTTTGGTCGTGGTTGTGCTCGTCAATGGGTGGCGACCTTAAGAAAGTATTCAATGGACGACGCGTCGACGGAGCAAAGCTGCGAAAAAGACCGAGAGTTCGTTGGAAAGACTCAATAGATGAAGACGCCAAAAAACTGCTGGGTGGCCAAAATTGGAGGACGTGGTCACTTGACCGAGATAATTGTAGGCCGATGATGCAGGCGGCCAGGGCTCGACGTAGGTCTGTTGCGCCACGATGATGATGGTGAGAGGCTGAGAGGGCGTTCCGCAAAATATCTCTACGAACACAGGGAAACTTCCCAAAGGTGGCGTTGTCAACGTCGAAAATACATCATACTTTTAGTTTGTGCGTCTTTATTTACAAATTAGCAGTTATACTTGCTATTTTAACTGCTAATCGATATAAGCATAAGCGGGTTTAGTTGCCAACCAACATTTTTACTTTCACCCACCACCTTGTATTTGTGTATTAAATGCATGCTTTTTTTTACAATATCGTGTGCAGTATTTCATCTAGTGGGTTTACCTTTAATTTAAAACCCGAAAATGAAAACAAATTTGTATTATCGCTTCTTTGTTCAAAAATTTTAAATGTTTGTTTCTATTTGTTTTTGCACTTTTTTTATGGATACTTCTAATGAGGGTCTTAACTCACGGACAATTCACAAAACCGCATGAACATGTTATTCACTATTACTAAAACTCGATCACTGAAATTCTCAAAACGGTTTCTAGCAATTTTTATTTACAATCTCTTGAAACACATCGCTAGCTTTGATTCATTCAAACGGTTCATTTTATTATCGCTAAAATTTAGCAAGCTTCCTGCTTCCCCTGTAGTGTGGGGCGTAACAATAAGCCACAGCCATTCCCGACTTGTAGCAAAATGCGGCTAAATAGGCAGGAAGAGTGTAATAAAAACTTGCATCGTACGAAACCAGTTCATGCTAACGAAACGTCAACAAAGCCGCTTAGGAGTAGATGGCGCGCTTATGCTCTTGAGGTTAGGGCCAATAGTAAAATTTAGTAGCTAAATGAACCAAATTCAGCTATGCGTTTAGAGCCAGAATATCAAATGTAACTGAAAACTGCTAACCGAATTTAAGCCCCAGCGATAGCTGAAAGTGGGCTTGCTGAGTTCAAAGCACACTATTAGCAGTCGATACTCCACTAATTTCATTTATCACTAAAAGCATGCTAAGAATTCTAGGCACGTATACTTTCAACTCGCGAGATCTCAATAAATTTCCAAGAAATTCAAAAGAACAACAAACAAGAAACTTACTTAATCAACTGGACAACAAACAACCACTTTCTTAGAACTCCTATTCCAAACTATTTTAGCCGCAGCTGAAAGGCCTCTTTTTATATAGTCACAAAAATTCTGACTCCCTCCTCGATTCCGAGAAAAAAGATACTTCGAAACACATTATTGGATCGCCAGTTGAATGAAACAACAACATTCAGAACAACAAAATACTGTTTCTTTTAAAGAAATACAAAAACAAAATGTTTTACATTATCATAAAATTGTAATCGTGGGTGACTCTCTAAACAGCGGCTACATATTACATATTACAAAGACAGCCGACATTAGCGCCCACAACTAGTATTTGTAGTCCCATCTTGAACACAAAATACAATTAAAGCAGTCATACTATACAAGATAATTCTCAAAATCGGGTTATATCATTATCAATGTCAATATTATCAATTTATTCAAGACGTCTCGAGGGTCAAGAATGACCGATTCTAGAGGTAAGGCAATATGATTAAAATTGTTTACCTAAGACTCGGAAAATACCCAGATCAAGTTTAGAATAATGAAAACTTGATGTACACTTGAGTTCAATGAAACATTTATCTAAAGACAGTTAGATTTTCTTATGCAGATAAGTGGGTGGTGTGGTTGGCCGTTGGAAAAAATCAGTTATGTAAGCGAAGCTAGAACTATGTTAAACCCGATAAGACTATAGATTGTAAAATCGAAATTCTCGTTTGGTTCCGAGAATAAATTTTTTTTTAATTTTTGCTGACGTAACGTTCTTGTCTTGTTTCAAAAATTAATTCTCTATTTTATTATTATCAAATCGTGTTAACATCATTCCAAACTAAGTTTTAATTTTCTGGCGGTTACAGCAGCTCTTTGAATGTACGAAAACCGGATTTTTTTGTAGGTTGGAACGTCGTTATTATTAAGAATGCAAAAACTGGAAAACTACGCAAGCCAGAACTCTCAAATAAACACACAATCTCAACTAGTAACTTACCGTTATTTCAAAAATTTATCCCATAAAAATCACAGGAATAATTTGTTGGTTGTACCTTTATAAAATGCAAATTTTTGTTCTTATGGTTCATATCTAACCCCGCCGAAGACTGTTCCAAGCCATAGTTGTGAAAGGAGGAGGGAATGATAGGTGTAGCCTGACTGGCTAAGCTACACCTAAGCGTCTTAGGTCATTATAGTGGCATGAATCACGTAGTCAGACCTGCAACATAGTTGCGTGAAATCTGGCACGTTATTAACCACCTTAAACAGCAATCACCGCGGCAATCCCTGAATAGGGTTTAGCGACGGGCCGACAACCCATCCTTATAAAGACTACTTCATGTCAAGAAACCTGAGAAAAAAGCCTCGGGATTGGACGGATGAACAACGACGACCACGCAAGCGATTAACTGATTATTTTTCGGATGTTGGAATGTACGTTCCCTGAACAAACCGGGGACCGAGAAGGCTCTCCTACAACAGACCGGGAAATACAAACTGAGCATCACTGCAGTCGAGGAAAAAAATTTGCTTGGCAGCGAGATCAACGACAACAAAATAGCACACAATTTCCAAAAGCGGTAAACCATCTGAACATAAGGAGTTTGGAGTTGCGTTCATTGTGGACTGGATAGTCACCTCAAACCGCACGTCATTGACTTCAAACCCATCAATGAAAGGCTGTGTACGATTTGCATTAAGATTCTATTTTTCAACCTCTGGCTCATCAACGTGCACGCACCCACTGAAGTGAAGGCAGAAGCAGTGAAAGACGAGTTTTAAGACCGCTTGAAAACATGGTTCGACTCACTTCCAACAAACGACGTCAAAATACTGCTGGGGGATTTCAGTGCGAAAGTTGGGAACGAGAGTTGGCATCGGGGAACACAGGAGGACACAGCCTCTACAAGAAATGCAATTACAACGGTCAACGACTAATCGGCTTCGCACGCAGTAATAACCTTGTCGTAAGCTCAACATGCTTTCCGCACCGACGCGTCCATAAAGAAACCTGGAAATCTGCGGATGCACTCACCGTCTGCCAAATTGACCACGTCCTCATATGCAAAGGATGGGCTTCAAGCGTGATGGATGTCCGATCATGTCGAGGAGCAAATTGCGATTCCGACCATCACTTGGTAAAGACAACGGTTCACCAATCAAGAACCAGCCCTTCCAAAATCTTCGCGGTTGACAAACTGTTGAACGGTGCTACGGCGCACGCAATACAGCCGGTCGTGAAGAAAAACTGACGCCTATGCTACACAACATCGACAACGTAGGGGTTTTGGGAAGAACTAAAAAGCTCTATCAAGGAGACCGCAAAGAAGGTCGTGAAATATAAAGCCCGGCGAACGCGAAGTGACTGGTTTCACGAAAAATGCCAAAAATCAATTAACGCAAAGAACGAAGCTTACAGACATTGGGTGCGTTCCCAAAAGTATTGTGATTCCTATACTTATCCATTGCCCCTTCTCCGACTCATGATTTCTCTGGTGAACGACACGATTCCCGTGCCGTCATGAATATATTTCACACAAACATACACCAGTTAATAAGGAATATTTACACTTTTAAACACAATTTCCAAACAAAGTGACGAATGAGAACAGACTTTCCGATCACTATACGCACTTTGACGCCAAGAAAGAGTTGTTTACGAATGGAATGACAGAACTTGTCAAGAGCGAACTGTCAAACCTCTAGGAATCCTTGAAGGGGTCATCGGACCGGAAAAAATTTGTGATACTTTTCACCTTCTCAAAGATTCTGGTATTGGTGTCTGAAATCGTAGCGTTTTCGCAAAGTATCTATGAAACCGTGTCAACACGGTCCAAAATAGAAACTCACCCAAGGTATCCAACGTTCAACTAGATCTAAAGAGCTCTTTACACTTCACCGTGAACGTGAACATGAAAATAAAAATTTTCCACGATCAAAAGCTCCGTGAAAAGATTTGACAGTTATCGCATGGTGAGAATTATTTTTCCTGTTCACAGTCGTATTTACAGTTCACTGGGAAATTTATTTGAAATATGCAAAACGTCGTTTATTTAAGAAGAAAATAAAAATGTCGGTTGTACAATAGAAAGTAATTAATGAAAGATATTGGTTAGAGTTTAGAAGCTGCGGGAGCACTCGCGGTTTAAAATTTACATTGAATTGAAATGGAACAAATCGCCCACACAGGGATTGTTGATTCACAACCCTTAGTATCGCACAAAGTGTGCATGGACAATTTCGGTTTGGAACGAGCTGCGCTAGCTCCACCCCCAGGAAATTGCGACGCTCGGTATATAGCCCTAGGTCCCTCGTTTCACTCCTTCTATATGCAGCAGCATCCATTTCGTCCTAGCATATCTGCATCAAATATTTTTTTTTTGTCTATGTACAATTTCGGTCTCAAATTGAAATAAGGTATGCAAAGCAAAGCGAAAATAACTATGTACATACTCACTTTCGTTTTTAAACGAAAGTGAACATTGAATGCGAATCGAAAGTGGGCATACATGGCCACTTTCGGACTTAGCCGAAATTGTCCATTAATGGCTATTTTCATGTTGCCTTTCGGTACCCCGACGTGAGCATGAGCAGACTGATAGCTCATGGCCGGACTCACGGCGGCCAGATATCACGAAAATCGTAATTTGGCCACTCACAACGATCTTAAGTCCATCGTAGGATCAGGTTGTTGATGTGTGGTCAATTGAGATTTACAAACGTGACTATATCTTGATATAACCACACAAGTGATTGGGACGCTTTAGTCTTACATCTTGATCCGATAAAATTACATTTATCATTCCATCCTACTTTCTTAAATCGGAAGTTACAACGACTCCTTTTTGCCCCTTAATTGTTTTTCTTGACCTCATAACTCTTTTCCGTGGTCGATTATAGTACCATTACGTTGTATACGTGCAGTAAATTAGCATGTTTTTATAAGTAGTACCATTCAACATGTTTAATAACAGTCTTCTGATTTTCACTCCTCCTCCTTCGTGTACATAAATATCAACTTCCGGTCTCCTTTTCATTCTTTCAGTTCAAATGTCCCTTTAAAGCGATACTCCCACCCCGTCAAACTTTAGGATTTATAATACATATATTTATAATCAAAACACAATCATATTCGTATCAAATGATTCATTCGATTATATTATTTCATAAATAAACAAAAAAAATAGTTTTTTTTTCACGATAAACAACTTTTCAGAATGCAAATGCAATTCGAACGTGAACAGCATCGTGGAAAAATATCGTGGTGAATTTCACGTCTCGGTCGTTCACTTTCACGTTCGCGCGTCTACACTTCTCTGTGAAACGTGGTGAAATTGATTCCACGATGAATTTTTCTGTTCACGATGAAATATACGGGGAATTTAAAAAAAGTGTATGAAATATCAATATTAAATTGTGCAAATATATTCAAAATGTAGTTTATGGAATCCTCCATTTATTTCAATATAATCCCCGGACGTAAAATGTCATTTTCATTGATATTTTTCAAGAAAACATTTTCCCATTTTCACGTTCACGGTGAAGTGTACAACGCCCTTAAGAGAGAAAAGTATTACGAGCTATGACGTACATATATCAAATAGAATAACTAGAATCGTTGACGATATGATCGATCATGGTCCCAATACACAACCCCCGACAGTAGAAGTTGAGGTGAAATCATAGAGAATACCTATGGAGGAGCAATCCGCATATACTCAACACTAAACTATTTGAAGCAATTCCAGTCGTAAAAAGTAAACAGAGAGACACACGCCCTCCACTGCGCAACACCCGCGCAGTCTATATAAAAGCACAGGAAGCACGTAAGATGTCATCCCCTCTCCTACGACTTCATATGCCTCGGTAGTAACCTGGCAAAGGACGCCAATGAAACTGCCATAATCAAGCGACGGATACAGCTAGCAACTTTCTTCTCGGTCCTCTCAATAATGAAATCGAAGCATGTGCACTGAAATACTAAGCTCTGTATATACAAAACCATCATACGACCTGTGCTATGCTATAGTTGCGAAACCTCGACCCTTACTCAAGCCTCCGAAAACATGATAAACACATTTGAACGTAAGGTCCTTCGACGAATTTTCGGAGCAGTTTGCAACCGAAATGGATAGTGCATCCGGTACAACCATGAGCTGTACGAACTATACGATCAGCTGAAAGTTTCGAGAATCGTAAAACTACAACATCTACAATGGGCAGCAGGACGTATACATAGAACGAATGGACGATGCAACGCATGCCTAAGAAAATATTCGACACGTCGACGGAGCAAGGCTGGGCTGGGCGTCCAAAATTGGAGGATGCGGTCACTTGACCGAGATATTTCAAGAACGATGATCTAGGTGGCCAGTGCCCGACGTCGGGCTGCCGCGCCACGATGATGATGATGATTGTTTAAAATGTTGCCCTTTTATCACGTTTTCTAGAATTTTTGAAATCATAATGTACAAGTTTTACTTCAAAAATCAGAAAAACCAGAAAAATAAAACTTTTATAGGAACAATTAGGGACTGATCTGGAAATAATTTTAATTCCTTCTAAAGATACTAAATACATGGAAACTGATTTTATACAATCGCAGAAGGTGAGCTTCACTTTTAGTGGGCGAATATCCGAGAAATGTGAACCCTTTTTAGGGTTTTGTAGTAAAAACAAAACACAAAATCGGTCAAACGTCCGTCTGTCTTTCTGTCCATGAAATATTTCACGAACCGCTGAAGCTACATGCTTGAAATTTGATGGGAATATGTAGAAGTACTATAATTCTCTGGAGAAAGCGATGCGTTAAGGGTCCCCAACCCCATAGAGGGGAAATGAAGGCCAATTTTTTTTCCTCCAGTATAGGTAAGTGGAGTATCGCAAGAAAGGTACCGTCGAGTACAGTCCATTTTTGACATTTCCTTCAAATTTGAAGAAAGGAGAAAAGAGGGAAAAGGGGAAATATTTGACGCGAGTTTGGCCCCCTTCCCTTGCAATTCGAGACCGTTATACTTAGAAATATGGAAATTTACAGGGAAGCGGCATTTCACTAGCATAGAAAACTACAAATATTAGAATTTTGTAATCTCATCAGAAAAGGTTGATAATAGTACATTCCTATAGTTGCAGTTAGAACTCCCTTGCACCCCTTAATCACATCGCAGGTCAAAAATATTGATGGCCAATGATAACTAACACCATAGGCAATAATATATTCTAAGTTACAATCACGTAATATAAATTGGCATGTAAGATACTATTGTGTATCATGGGTAAGACATTTTAATCATGGTTTCTTTTATCCATTTGAGTGGTACCAAGAAGAGCAAGGAACCGATATTTACATACCAAAATAAGCGCTTGCTACAAAACCCTCGGAATTCATACGTAGCCCTCTTTATTCCGGTTTCATTTAATATTGTCCTTAAAGACAACGGTGCTTCGGATCGAAAATAAAATGCAAGAGTACATTAAAGAGCGTTGAATTCTGCGTTTAACGCACTGCTCAAAGTTGAAATTCAGTTCTGTAGTATAGGCAACATTGAAAGTCCAAAAACGGCAATTTTTGAGGCTTTAGAGAAAAATCACACAATATCACTTTCCAAGCTCACATATCTATGAAATGGATGCTCCAATTGGAAATACATGTATGTAAAGTTGAAGATAATTTTTTTCAAGTCTAACGTTGCCAATATTTTTCGATTCAGGCCATTTTTAGAGTAGTTCTCAGCACAAATGCAAAAATGCCTGTTTAGCGATTTCTGCCTTAATAGCTCTATCTCAATAAGTATAACGGCTAGAAGTTTCGTTTTAGTCTCAAATTGTAGATAAATTACTTAAGTTTAAAAAGGCTTCGCTGTGCTTCTCGTCAGACTAATTTAGGAGATATACACAAGCGCTTTTTCAACATTACGTCGGCGTCCGCGGAGGTGGGGGAAATTAGAAAACTCGAATTTATCAATAAAATGCCAAGTAATAAAATGTACCAAAAATTCTAAGCCACCCTAATTAAAACAACAATCTGACTGGACACAGGCATTTTAAGCTTTTCAAAACCGCCGAAATTTGCACAAGCGTGTTTTTTTTTAAAGGGATGTAACTGGCCGAAATGCAAAAATTAGGATTATATAAGGTTAAGGCGGCGGTTTGGGGCGACCGGTAGCGCAGTGTGTTGAGGCATCAGTCTCATGTTTGACTACCGGCGTTTCGGGTTCGAGTCCCGTCCACGACGACGTTCGTGGCCATGGATGTGCATGAGGTGCATGCTGGCAACTGCATTCTCCGATACCAGTTTATGCCGTCAAAACGTCAACTGGGCCACATGGAACAGTTGACACGCTATGCCCCACAAGGGGTTATGGCAATTGCGAGAGAGGCTTGGCGGAAGTCTACAAACAGTTTGAAGACGACGATGTTGTATTCCTAGCATTTCTCGAGTACTTATTTTACTAAGAAAATTTGATCCGTGGTAGATCGACCGGTTCTGAAGCCACTTTGGTACTCGCCGATAATGTCCTCTGCATATGCTTTTAGTCGTTGTTAGACAATTACACTATAATCCATTAAATAAATAAAAACAATCCAATATCCTTTCTTAATCGCTTAAACTTAAGCGATAAAATATAATTATTTATTAATTATAATCTTTTTTTTTTGTATTTGCATTTTTCACATTCCATTACTAATGTACATTTTAATCTGATTTTGCTTTTTTCTTACTTGGATTTTTTTTGTTGATATTTTTAATATTTTTTTTCTCTCGTTTTTTTCCCAATAGTTTTTTTTTTCTATAATCATTATAATCACTTCACATTCGTACAGCACAATTTCAGTTTTAACATATGATGTTGGGTTTTTTTTCTTCTTCGCGCATTCTAATATGTATCTATTTCATGTGTGTTTTCAATTTGATTCAATGTGTAATTTTAGAAAATATGGAAAAGGCATGATTGTTGATAGGTTTTTTTTAACATAGTTTAGGGTTTTTTCACAATCTACTATTCTATTTTGCAATTCATTTCCGCTAGGCTTTTTTTTTCGGAGGATTTTAAAAGTATTATTCAAAAATGATCGTAATACAAAAAATTATCCTAATACAAAAAAATGACCGGCTGCATTAATTATGCAGCATTTGAATGATTTCGACTGAAAATGATAAGCCGGAATTCGTCATGCTCACTTTCATCACTCAAGTTGTTTTTTTTTACATTTCTGCGATTAAAAAATGAACTAAGTTGTGCACACAAGGGAATGATAAGCTGACTTTTGTTTGACGAGTTGGATGAAGTCAAGAGACGGAAATCCACATTCGCAGTCATTCAAATTCCCATTTCTATATAGGCGTCGTCATGTACAGCTTTGCTTAAATGGGAGTCATTGTCGTCTGCATATTTTCCATATTTTTCACTTCACAAATCTCCATTGATTATTGCTATCTATTGAAATTTATAATTCATAATTTATTACAATTTAAATTTCGCTAGCTTGCGTCTGTGTGTTTAAGTGAAATGCGCTGTTACGGCGTCGCAAAATCAAAATTTACACTCTTTACGTTTTCCAAACAATTATTCGCTTATTTCATTGTGTGTACTATATGAGCGTCTGTGTGTATGTGAGTGTGGATGTTTTATTTTCTTGTATTACAGTAGCAAATGGTAAAATAGATATATTTGTAATATATTAATAAAAGCAACGAAACATAAATATGAAAAAAAAAATAATTAACATTATCAATAAATTCTCCTCTTATTGTTGAAGAGAGGGGGAAGGCGTAGGGGGATTGGGAGGTAGGGGGAGATAGCTTAAAATTAATTTACTTAATATGTGCTTAATGCATAACCTGTTTGTTTGTTTTCTTTTTACTTTAATATTAAGAGGCTATTAACATTTATCATTTCTTATTTCATTCGTTCTAGGAAAAGAGAACACGACGACAAGGAAATTTGTCGTTTCATTAGACCAAGTGTATGTGTGTTAAGGGGGGGATTGATTTCCATATTGAAAGTTTATTTTACACGGCTTATAGAACGCTTAATTTTAGATAAAAATGAATTATATGCATATCGTTGAATCGTGAGTAAAAAAAACAAACAATCGCGCAATGAATTCATCCTCCCGAAGGAGAAAACAAAATCTCTCATGTTGCTCTGTGTCACTTGTACAAACTAATAGGTGTTCCAAAGACATTCCGTACAAAAGGAGATCGATACAAATTTGAATGGCATTCGCCTGGAAAATTCCTTGCATTCTCTGCTATCTTCACAGTATTGAGCAATTTTTCCAAACGTTACAACAACATTCAATTCGCATTATATGCGCTTTCTCCCAAATTTCCAAGAAAGTCGAGGTCGTGATGTTATTCTGACAGTCTATCGATCGCGGCCCTTTTAAAACACATAACTCGCAGGACCAAATGCAAGAGATGTGTAACGGGACGTGGGAGCCCTATCCGCTGTGCACTTCTTTCACAAATGATCCGGAGCTGTGTGTGCATGTGTGTGTGTGTCTCTCTCTCTCTCTCTCTATTTTTTCTTATATATTTTTTTTTCTTTCACATTGATTCATTTTTACTTAAATAACTTAAGAGGAGATTTTTAAAATCACATCATCATCGACTATGGCTACTGCTACTGCTGCTACTACATGTATTGCTGTTGTTAGTATTGTTATTGATTTTCTTATCCGTTTGCATAGCGATCGGCTTCTTTCGTTTTGTCGATGATTTTTTTGGTCCAGCTTGATAGTATTTGTTGTTGGTGCTATTATCATTACCGCCACTACTGCTACTACTTCCATACGAGGTAGTCATAATTGTTGACGTGACACCATTACTATTGCGTCTATTATTGCCTCCTTTATGTGATGATGATGATGAGGAGCCTCCGCCACCATTACCACCGGCGCCTCCTTGTCGATTTATGGTCACATTTAGAATGTTGTTGTTGTTGTTATTGTTATTATTGGTATTGTTGATAACGCCACCACCACCACCACCAGCCGCTAGGGCAGCCAATGCTAAAGTAGATGGTGCGGTTGTTTGTGAAGCGGCCGAACGTTGATGCACGCTGCCACCAGCCACCGTCATTTGTATTTGTGATGACGTGGGTGGCGGCATTGTAGTACCAACCGTTGCTGCTACTGCTTGCATGGACGTCATCAACGGTGGGGAGTTTCTTGTGTAGGCGGCGACATTCGATCGGGGCTTCATGTATTGATCACAGGGTGAGTTTGTGTTGCGAGTTAAGTCGATCTGAAAAATAAGGGTAGAGTAGAAAGTCGTTAGTAAGATGTTTGTCCGCCCATTGATTTGAAATAACATTGATGAACTATCGAATAGCAAGACAGGAATATTTTTTTTGGCCAGAACAAGGGTATGAGATAAAGTGATAAACGTGAGTGGATACAAATAATAGGCGCGTTTTTTCAACAGCCATGCAGAGCAGAGCAGGTTAACACCACACAATTACACTACCAATTTGATCTGAGCTGCTTGCTGCTCCGTTAGTATTTCCACGTTTGGAAGTGCAGGCGGCGCAGATGTTTTCAGGCAGTTTACAGTTTGGGAAGTACTACATAAAATTCATTCCGCAGATCTGTCAATAATATTTTTGTTTTGTATAATATAAAAACCAGACGGGGTGACGAGTTTCTAAAATGCAATGGAGAGTCCTACCTTGATCGTAGGAGGCGACTAAAAGGACCGATCACGTACAACTACACCCCTAGATGAGCCGTCGGCACCGTTCTACATCCTTAGGACCTCCCACAGGTCAGTGTGTAAGAATGAGTTGTCGAGCCTGAAGACCATCGCCGGATGTAAGAGGAAAGTCCATACAAATTTATTTTCCACACACTAGTGCCACCCAAGGGGCAAAACACCTTTCCTATAGTCCTCCTCGTGGGCGCCCCCTAGTAACAGCAGAATGTCAAACCGTTGACGGCCAAGTCTTAGCGATAAGACCGTTTGGAAAAAGGCGGATAGCTGTAGCCCGAACGGCTGACCAACACCTAAGCGTCTCAGGTTTAGTAGGATGGAATGATTTGTGTAGTTGGACCTGCAACATAGTTGTGTGAACTTCAGCACGTTCATTAAACCATCTGAGGCAGCTATCTCCGAGGCCATCCCCTGAATGGGGTTAAGCGATGTGCTAACAACTCGTCCTTGTGAAAGCCACTCCACGTCAAGAAACCTGGAACAAAAGCCTCGGATTGGACGGATCAACAACGACGACCACGCAAACGACTAAAAGATTATTCTTTCGGATCCTGGAATGTACGCTCCCTGAACAAACCGGGGGCCGAGAAGGCCCTCCTTCAAGCAGCATTACTGCATTCCAGGAAATACATTAGCTTGGCAGCGAGATCAAATACAACAAATCGCAGACAATTTTTACAAGTGGCAGACCATCGGGCCGCAATGAGTTTGGAGTAGCATTTATAGTGAACAATCACCTCAAGCTGCACATTACTGACTACAAACCCATAAATGAACGGCTGTGTGCGATTCACATTAAGACTCGATTCTGTAATCTCTGGCTCATCAATGTGCACGCCCCCACTAAAGTTAAAGAAGACGCAGTAAAAGACGAGTTCTACGCCCGCCTTGAAACTCTCTTCGACTCACTTCCAACAAACGACGTCAAATTGCTGCTGGGAGACTTTAACGCGAAAGTCGGAAATGAAAGTTGGCACCGGGGGACCACTGGAGGCCACAGTCTCCATGAAGAATGTAACGACAACGGCCAGCGACTTATCGACTTCGCCTGCAGCAGGAATCTAGTCGTAAGCTCTACGTGTTTTCCGCATCGACGCATTAGCCGGCCATACACACACGCTCTATCATCTGCAAACGTACGCCAATTGGATCGCCCAATTTTTTTCCGAATGATTCGCCGCGTTCGCAATCCCCTGCAAAATCGCGTCACCTGGATCGCCCAATTTTTTTGCGAATGATTCGCGGCGTTTACAATCACTTGGAAAATCGCGTTACCTGGATCGCCCAATTTTTTTGCGAATGATTCGCGGCGTTCACAATACCCTCAAAAATCGCGGCACCTGGGTCGCCCAATGATTCGCCGCGTTTGAACGAGTAGTGAAATTTAAGTAACTTTGTGCGACCAGATGGTTCGTGGCGTTTTCGGTTTGCAGATGATAGAGCAACAACAATTTGTATGGAGACGGTGTCTAGTTGGGTGCGTTGTGATTTTGCAGATGATTCGCCGCGACCGAATTTTTATGGGTTATTCTATAGTGGTGGTAGTAGTAGCTTGCATCATAAAATATGAGAAGGATGGGTCCACGCAGATTTTTTGGTCCTGCTGCAGGTGTGCGTCAGGATAAAAGGATTTGTTTATCGATGAGGAGAGATATATAGGCAAGATGGGTGTTGTATGACTAGGGGTGCTGAGACGAATACGTTAGACTGCCGCTGAAGGCATTTTGAGTCCTTTGGTAACGAAAAAAGACATGCTTTGCAAGGAAAGCCCGATCAGACGAGTATTTCCCCATGAAAACAGGGTGGCCAGGGTGCATAGCTAGAAAAAAAAATGCTGGATGCAGATATGCTAGCACGAAACGGCTGCAGGTACATGTACAAAGAGTGAAACGGGCAACCTAGGGCTACATGCGGGGGCTCGCAACGCCCTATTTCCCCATGAAAACAGGGTGGTCACTCAGAAGTCGGCAACTCACACAAGCGACTGCTAATTCACAACCCGCAGTATCGCACAAGTGTGCATGGATAATTTCGGTTTGGAACGAGCTGCTCCCCTCCTAGGGCGTTGCGAACCCCCGCATGTAGCCCTAGGTGGCCCGTTTCACTCTTTGTACATGTACCTGCAGCCGTTTCGTGCTAGCATATCTGCATCCAGCATTTTTTTTTTTCTGGCTATGCACCCTGACCACCCTGTTTTCATGGGGAAATACTCGTCCGATCGAGCTGGTTCGAACTACAGGGTAATTTTGGGTCGCTGATTCCGAATCTGAAGTCAAAAAAGAAAAAAAATTTTTTGGGTTGCCCACCTCAGAATGATCACCCTGTTTTCATGGAGAAATACTCGTCCGATCGGGCTGGCTCGAACTACAAAGTAATTTTGGGTCGCTGATTCCGAATCTGATGTGAAAAAATAAAAATTAAATTTTGGGTTGCCCACCCCAGAATGACCACCCTGTTTTCATGGGGAAATACTCGTCTCATCGGGCTTTCCTTGCAAAGCATGTCTTTTTTCGTTACCAAAGGACTCAAAATGCCTTCAGCGGCAGTCTAACGTATTCGTCTCAGCACCCCTAGTCATACAACACCCATCTTGCCAATATATCTCTCTTCATCGATAAACAAATCCTTTTATTCTGACGCACACCTGCAGCAGGACCAAAAAATCTGCGTGGACCCATCCTTCTCATATTTTATGATGCAAGCTACTACTACCACCACTATAGAGTAACCCATAAAAATTCGGTCGTGGCGAATCATCTGCAAAATCACAACACACCCAACTAGACACCGTCTCCATACAAATTGTTGTTGCTCTTTCACCTGAAAACCCAAACCGCAAAAAGTTACTTAAATTTCACTACTCGTTCAAACGCGGCGAATCATTGGGCGACCCAGGTGCCGCGATTTTCGAGGGGATTGTAAACGCCGCGAATCATTCGCAAAAAAATTGGGCGATCCAGGTGACGCGATTTTCCAGGTGATTGTAAACGCCGCGAATCATTCGCAAAAAAATTGGGCGACCCAGGTGACGCGATTTTGCAGGGGATTGCGAACGCGGCGAATCATTCGGAAAAAAATTGGGCGATCCAATTGGCGTACGTTTGCAGATGATAGAGCGTGTGTGTATGGCCGGCTATTCACAAGCAGACCTGGAATTCTCCAGATGCACACACCGTCAACCAAATTGATCACGTCCTCATTTGCAGGAAATGGGCGTCTAGTGTGATGGATGTCCGCTCCTATCGAGGAGCAAACTGCGACTCAGATCATCACTTGGTGAAGACGACCTACAGATGTAGAATTTCCTCAGGGCACCAATCGAGAATCAGCCCTCTCAAAATCTTTGCGGTTGATAAGCTTCTGAACGATGCTACGGCGGTGACGTATACTACCGCCCTTGAGGAAAGACTATCGCCTATGCTACACAACATCAGCAACACAGGCGTCCATGGGTTCTGGGAAGAACTCAAGGGTACTATCAGAGATGTAGCAGGAAGGTAGTGGGATGTAAAGCCCGGCGAGCGCGAAATGACTGGTTCGACGAAAAATGCAAAAATTCACTTGACGCGAAAAATGAGGCCTACAGACAATGGATTCGACGAGGAACCAGAGCCAGAAGAGAAAAATATGACGAGCTACGGCGAATATCGAATAGAATAATTAGACGTAAGAAACGTAAATACTTTGACGAGCAGTTGCTGAATATAAACGAAAACTTAGTTGATAGGAACACCAGGCAAGCGTACAAACTAGTAAATACAATTAAGAACGGCTACCAACCCAGGACTAGCCTTTGTAAGGACAAGGATGGAAACATCATCAGCGACACCGATCGCATTAACAAACGATGGGCCTCTTATTTTGAAGAGCTTCTGAGCCTACCATCTAACATCCCCACACAAGAAGCTCCCGACGAAATTGTTGATCTAGGACCACCCATACAACCACCGACAGTAGAGGAAGTTTATCCCGCGTTGCGGTCACTAAAACGAAATAAAGCGCCGGGCGCTGACGAGATTCCAGCTGAACTGCTAAAATTCGGTGGAAAGGGTCTAGCTAATGCCATACATCAATTACTCCTGCGAGTATGGGAGGACGAGGAGATCCCAGACGATTGACGCAGAAGCATCATCTGTCCAATTCACAAAAAGGGAGGTAAACTGCGGTGTGAGAACTACAGGGGCATATCACTAGTTTGTACGTCCTATACAATTTTGACGAAAATTCTGGAAAATAGAATAAAACGGTACGCAGAACGAATCATTGGCGAATATCAAAGCGATTTCAGACCTGGTCGCTCCACAACCGATCAGCTCTTCTCAGTCAAACTGATACTCCAGAGGTGCTGGGAATACAACGTAAACGTATACCAAATCTTTGTCGACTTCAAGCAGGCATACGACAGTATCGATCGTGGAGTACTGTACAACATCATGCTGCAATTTGGTATACCGGCAAAATTAGTGCGACTGACAAAGATGACGATGACCAACTCCGTCTCACAAATCAGGATACAGAATAGACTTACTGATCTATTTGAAACACGCACTGGTCTGAAACAGGGCGATAGAATGGCACCGACGCTCTTCAACCTAGCACTGGAATACGCTATGAATATGAACAACAGCAAGACGCTACACGCTACTCATCAAGTCGACACAATTAGCAGCGGTACGCCGACGACATGAACATCATGTCCCGAAGAAGAACTTCTGCATACGCTCGATACCGCTGCGAAAGAAGTTGGACTACGCATCAACGAGGGTAAAACTAAAAAAATGATGCAATCGACGACTAGGGCACCTGCACAATCGAGTATCAATGTGGGGGATCACAACATCAAGTTCGTGAACGACTTCATATATCTGGGTTGCAACTTGTCAAGGAAGGCCAACGAAACTGACGAAATCAAGCGATGACAGTTTTTTCACAGTCGCAAACGCAAGTCGCTCAGTCGCTGCCTTGGAACTCCTTAACTTGGAGAGTTACGAGCCTGATCTTCACTTGAGCAATCATTTTTGAGGAATTGCACATACCTAACACACGTCTTTCCGTGTAGCGACTGACTGAATTGACCATCCGCCTAAAGGTGTGTTTTGCGAGGCACACATAATTTTTGCGATTAGCGATCAACCCATAGAGGACGGAGCACTATTTGTGATAAACTTTTCATTGTCGCCTGAGATCGATGCAGAGTGGTGCCTAGCAAAACGCAACTTTAAGGTTTAAGCTCCTAGACCGCGACTCAGCGACTTGCGTTTGCGACTATGAAAAAAAAACTATCATAACGGAGCACTATTCGTGTGTATGCCGTGAGTTTTTCGAAAAAAAAAGAGATGAAATGCCTCTAGCTCCAGATGATGCAATGATGTTTTACTATTCAATCAGAAGTCCATAGTACGTACACACCGCAAAACAATTAAAGGACCACTTTAAAAAAAAAACTCCGAAATCTTCTGATTAATACGTATAAGAAAGCCAAAACCTATAAAGGTTAGTATTATTGTAGATTTGTAGATTTTAAAATGTTAGTTTCCAACATAACGGTAAATTTAACTACAAAGAACTAAACAGTATACAGCCACTCTTTTTTATCGTTGTTTTTGATAATACCGGTCCATTGTGTAGTTTTCAATTAAATTTGGTATTCTTTTAGCAAGTGATGGATCATCAACAAGGTGCTAGAAGACATCTCAACGAATCTGAAATGTGTAGGGTTCTGACGTTAATAGAGGAAGGCCATAGCTTCTGGGAAGTGAGCCGCGGGCTTGGAGTGAGTCATTCTGCCATCAAAAGAGTCTGGAAAATGTTCCAGGAGACAGAACAACTCACAAGAAGACGAGAATAGGGCCGACCAAGAACAACATCTTCAGCGAGGACAGATTTCTACGTTTAAGCGCGTTCAGAAATCACCAAAACACGGCACCTTACCTTCCATACAAAATGATCTCAGAAACTTCACAGGAACCGTTACTGCAACACAGTCCGTCCGTAATCGTTTGAGGGGAAAGTGGACTGCTTTCCCGATATCCAATAAAAGTGCCGCGATTAAAAAGAAAGCACAAAATCGCCCAACATCGGTTTGCCAGAAACCACTGCAATTGGAGGAGTATACGGCATTGGGGGGGGGGGGGGGAGTTTTCTTCTCAGATGAATCAAGATTTTGTCTGTACGGAAATGACTGTCGAACCAGAGTCTGGAGAAGAGGAAACGAACGTTTCCTAACCTGTGCTTTTCGACACACATCACCTTTTCGGGGTGGATCAATTATGGCGTGGAGCACGACAAAAGCGATTAAGTTGTCATCGCTAACGGCAGTTTGACAGCTCAGCAATATATCGACGAAGTGCTAAGACATCACGTTACTGGTAGAACACGTGCCTTCTTGACTGGGCACCTGCAGCCCAGACTTAAATCCTATTGAGCTTATTGCACTCGACAACCAACCGGTGATCAGACGCATGCAGCAGACAATCATGAACTCCAAATCGGTACTAGAGTGTGTCCGAAAGCTCAACACGTGTGCCTCAAAAAATGAGGTTACGTTGATGTGGATAAAAGGACACATAGGTACAAAAGGAAATGAGGCGGCGGATGCTCTATCAAAACAGGGATCTGCGGCGACTTTCATTGGACCAGAACCCAGAGTTGCTTTGGGGAACGGCATGATTGGAGCGAAGGTTGCGAAGGGAGTGGACTCCATGCATCAACAAAGATGGCAGGAGTTAGTCACTTGCAAACAAGCTCGGAATGCAATGACCAGCCCTTTAGGCAGGGAAGCGAAAAAGGTACTAAATTATAAATGGAGTACCCTAAGTTGAATAACTGCCTTGGTCACAGGGCATGGTAATTTTAAGGCTCATCTAGCCAGGATGAAAATCGAGGAAGATGACGTTTGCAGGCTATGTCTGAGGGAGGCTGAGACGGCAGCACAGAATGTGTGCGAATGTCCAGCACTGGCTAGCACGAGGTTGAGGATCACAGGCAAGCACACGATAAGTGTGGAAGCCATAAGTGAACTCAGCCTTAAAAAAATGCTAGCAATAACACGGGACTCAGTGATAAAGGGAGAGGTCAACAATTATCAGTCGACATCTGGAAATCACTGATTACCGGGAGGGGGCGAAAAGGGACCCAAACATTAGTGGTTTGCTTCGGCTATCCCCCGGAATACAATTATTATAAATCCTATTGAACATTTATGGGACCAACTGGGGCAACGCTGGAACAAGCCCTTAAGGACGAATGGGCGAAAATTCCCAAGGATGATATCAGGCGTCTCATAATAAGCATGCCTAGGCGAATTGAAGCTGTCATTAGAGCTCGTGGCGGCAATACGCGCTACTAAGCAGCCAATGAAACAGAATAAAAAATTATAAAACAGAAAAAAAAAGAAATGAGAAAGCATAAAATATTTTTTTTTTTTTGTAAGAGTTTGTAAAATTAATATGAAATATACCGTTAGTTTAGAAATTAATTTTCAAAAATGTTTTATACTGTTTTCCCTCCCTACACTTAAATTAAAAATAGTCGCCTTGGCTTCCTTATTCTATTCAACAGGAAGTATTTTGGAGTTTTGCGAGTGGTTCTTTAATTGTTTTGCGGTATGTGCTGAACTTACGACCGTTACGCTGGCACCCCCACCACTAAGTATCGACATCAGGCATGGTGTATAATTAGGTGCTAATTAGTTGCTCTATTCCCGAATTTATTGCTCCTGTCGATTCGCTAAAATACAGTGGTGGCCAAATAAAAGTTAACACTGTGAAAAAAAGCGAAATTTTCTAAAAAAAAAACTATTTTTATGGGTCTTATAACCAAAATTTACCTGGAAAATTCCATGCGGGGTTAATTATCTGTCGGTTTGTTCAGGTTCTGCTTCTGTCAGTCGTTTATTGTAGTTTAGCCGTTGACGAGTAAATATGGCACCACAGTTGGATAGTGAAAAAAAAAATGATTATTGTTGCGTTAAGCAACGAAGGGCTTTCCAATAGGGCTATATCCAGAAGAATTGCTTGTAGTCACGTGGCTGTGTCCAAAATTTTGAAAAAAAAAAACGCGAAAGGATCTCTCCAGCGGAAACCAGGAACAGTACTTGGCAACAAAAAGACGACCGCGAGAGATGACCGACATCTTAAAAGCATAAGCCTAAGTGACCGAAAAAAAAACGCTAAAGAAGTCAACAGTTATGTGGACTTTCAGCTCGGCGACCCCGAAAAAAAAACCAACTTTAACGGCTAAAATGAGGACAGCGAGGCTGAATTTCGCCAAATCTCACCGAAATTGGTCGGAAACTGACTGGAAGAGAGTACTCTTTACCGACGAATCAAAATGCAACCCGAACCAATCGGATGGATTGCAGTATGTACGTCGCAGAATCGGAGAGGAACTTCAATAAAGACTGTGTAGTGACTCGAAACAAGTTCTCTCCGAGTTACATGGTTTGGGGTTGCATTTCCTATTTTGGCACCGGGAATTTGGTGTTTTTAGAAGGATCAATAAATGCGGTAAAGTGTGCTCTCTTCCAGTCAGTTTCCGACCAATTTCGGTGAGATTTGGCGAAATTCAGCCTCGCTGTCCTCATTTTAGCCGTTAAAGTTGATTTTATTCGTTGTCGCCGAACTGAAAGTCCACATAACTGTAGCCTTTTTCTGACAGTTCTGTCGCTAATTATTGTTCCAGTTGCTTCCTGGAAGTCCATGTTGACTTCTCTAGCGGTTTTTTTCGGTCACTTAGGCTTATGCTTTTAAGATATCGGTCATCTCTCGCGGTCGTCTTTTTGTTGCCAAGTACTGTTCCTGGTATCCGCTGGAGAGATCCTTTCGCGTTTTTTTTTTCAAAATTTTGGACACAGCCACGTGGCTACAAGCAATTCTTCTGGATATAGCCCTAGTGGAAAGCCCTTCGTTGCTTAACGCAACAATAATCATTTTTTTTCACTATCCAACTGTGGTGCCATATTTACTCGTCAACGGCTAAACTACAATAAACGATTGACATAAGCGGAACCTGAACAAACCGACAGATAATTAACTCCGCATGGAATTTTCCAGGTAAATTTTGGTTATAAGACCCATAAAAATAGTTTTTTTTTAGAAAATTTCGCTTTTTTTCAAAGTGTTAACTTTTATTTGGCCACCACTGTATATGTGGGGTGCTAGCATAACGTTACGGCAGCACCCCCATTTTTTTATCCAACATCAATCACACCCAAATTTGAAGTAAAATGAAAGCCATAATTAATTGCTAATTTGTTACTCTATTCCGGAATTTATTGCTCCTGCCGAATTGCCGGGATAATGTTTTGTATGGTGGTGCTAGCGTAACGTTAGCACCGGTACAAATCTAACAAAACCTTGATGCATAATGAAAGCAATAAATATTTGCTAATTTGCTGCTTTTATTATGCACCAAGGTTTTGTTAGATTTGTGCCAGTGAGGATAGTACAGGGAGGTACAAATGTGGTGTCCTTCCCATGTAGAATCGGCAGGAGCAATAAATTCAAGAATAGAGCAACCAACTAGCCATTAATCATGGCTTTCATTTTACATCAAATTTGGGTGCGATAGATGTAGAATAAAAAAGTATGGGTTCTACCGTAACTTTGCGCTAGCACCCCCACATAAAATCGTCAATTTTGGCGAATCGGCAGGAGCAATAAATTCGAGGATAGAGTAATTAATTAGTACCTAATTGTACACCATACCTGATGTCGATACTTAGTGGTGGGTGTGCCAGCGTAACGGACGTGCTGAACTTCCTAGGGGAACTAATAAATTTTTACCAACTGTCGAAATGTTAATTTTTGTGTTCTAGACGACTACGAAGGTAAACGATGGCCATTTGTGCATTACTGGAAAATGTTAACAACAAATCAAACAATGAAAAAGGACTCCAACCTGTTGGTTCAGACCTCTGATAACATCAAACAACACATTCCAAATGAATACAAAGGACACATTCATGATATGACGATTGGAGTAAGGATTCAACAGTTACAACAGTAATGTATGTGACCATCAACCTCGACTAAAATTGCTAAACGCCAATTCTCTAATTGCATTATGCATATACTTGCCACCACAACTAAGCTTGCCCTTTTATTCGAGCATTTCTGTTCTAATGCCAAGTATTACATTCAAAACAGCTTTATTCCAATCACAACAAACAGAAAATATGATGACACAGGGTGATTACGGATAGAGTTGAAAATTCAATGTGGGTGTTTGGACGGGGAGAGTGGTGTGACGAAACATAAAACTTCATATGTGTGCTTGTGTGTCTATGTTAACTTGAATTTTCATTTACTCACCACACCGGGCTGGGCTTGAACAAAGTGTTGACTTTCTTCGCCAATCGATTGTAATTCATCAGAATGCATTGTTTGTTGTAAACCACCCGCTAAATTAAACGGAAGCAGTCTTATGTCCGTACCTGATGTCAACGACGACACGCCCGTTGGCGACGTATCCCGCGAATTGCCATGCTGATCCAATTCACTGTCCGTACTCTCCTCGCCCGTGCTCGATACGCTACCGCGTCGTCGATAGTTGTCTTTCACCATTATACAACCACCGCGCCCGTGTAAATTTGTCGCTATAGGCGGCGTCACCGACGGATGGCATAGTTCGTAATTTGTTTTGATCCATTTACGATACTCGATAACGTCGTCTGTCACAAGAATGATACGACCCAATATTGAACTTTTCGTACAATCGTTGGCCGTCGTGTTTTGTGGCGAAACGGCATGTGAGAGGGTGACGTAGGCGTATTCAAATGCACGTTTCACTTGAAGCGCACCGTACGATGATCGGCCAATATCGTTGCCCGGCGTCAGAGGATCTTCGATGCAGAGTAGCGACGGCCGATGACCGTCGATCATTTCACGTTGGAGCTCCTCCTTGGGAATATAGCGTCCGCCATTCTTTATACTTATTCCTAAAATGAAAGTTCATCAGTCAGTGGGCACACGCAAGGAGCAAATGGAGCCATTCGCTTACCAGTCTTCATATAATTAAATTTTCTGCCATAGAGTTCAAAGAACTCGAGCAGTAAGACACCAAGATTTGCTGTTTCATGGTCTATGTGACGAGGATGCAATTGCAAGAAACTTATACACATTAAAATTAATGAATACGATGAAATGCCGCCTGAAACATAAAGATGAACAATATATCAGTAAACGTCTGCTATGATGCTTCATCAAAATCAAAACCATTCACTTACCTGTAAAAACTTCATTGAGATCACGTTGTAATAAAAATTGTTTAAGGACTAGAACCAATTTCGATAGTACCGGATACATTCGCTTGTATTCCTTTATCAATTCAGCCGATCGTACGCCCGATTGCATATTGAACGATATATCAACTTTGACCTGTGTTGCACGATCTGTTAATTTGATTATTGGAACGGATGCTTTGTCAAGGACTCGCACAGAATTTGCAATACCCCGTTCAATTAATTCAGTCTCAAGTGTACGTAATGGTAATTTCTCCCATAGTCCAATCACCACCAGATCAATATCGGACGTTGGTAGGAATAGGCCCGTGCGAAATGAACCGAATATTTCGACACGTGCATTTGGCCAAAGTTTATGCACGACATCTTCGATACGTAGTACGACTTCGTTACGTAGCTCGTGTTCAGCGTATGTTGGTATACTGTGTTGATAGAACTGTTCGATTTCAGTGTGCAATCTAAAATGAGAAAAAGGTGAAGAAAATTAATTGATGGTGTTTAGATCTTATTCTGGGTGTTTGGTAAAAGGCATAACATAACAAGAGGAAATCATTTATCTTTATCATACATCTCTTGCCTGCAAAAATGTGCAATGAAAGAACAAAACCAACATTATTGATTCTTCCGGGTGTTGAATGTTGTTGTATTTACTTATTTCGTTGTAATAAACGACAATAAAGGAGGAGAAAAATATTGTCCATTTGATGCAGCCTTACTATCCCTTGCAGACGAAAATATGTGCAACAACTCTGACGTATGGTATGTCAATGTGAAACATAGGCCATGATGTGTATGCCAGCAACTTGCACTATCCGAAATCTACTATATGCTAACGAAACGTCAACTATGCCTCGGATAAGGACTAACTCAACGGTTACGAATTTTGGCTATCGTACAATGACTAATATTGGATTCTGGAATGTGCGTACTCTCCTGGAAGATCTAGTAGAGTCCATTCATCGGTGGTACTATGTTTGAGCATACGGACCACCACAAAATCAGTTAGTCCTATGTTGATCGGCGCAGAACACAAAATCAGGTGGACCACTATGCCTACTCCTACTATTACTTATCAAAGCTAAGCTTTCACTATATGTGCAATGCACATATATTTGCTAGTAAAAGTACGTGCAAAATATTCGTCATACTCGTATATGTTAATTGCCTTGACGCCTCCACGGGCATGAGCGCGTCAACATCTCCAGCATTTCTAAGCCTTGTTGTCATTTCGATAGAATATCTTTTCGAAAGTGCAATTGCTGGCTTGCGCCTCCTATACTCGTGTATGCTCACATTTGTATGCTCAGCCTATTCCACTGCATGAGCAGTTGTTGAGCATATTTTTGTATGTGCAACGCTTGCACATACACTATATTCAATGTGCACATACAGTATGCCCATATATCCCATTATCTGCTCACACAAAATATGTAGAAAAAAGTATGGGCACATGGCAAAAATATGCGCAAAGCCGTCATAATTTTCATTGGCATTCACATGGTAGAAAAATAATTGAAGTGTGTCGAAAGTAGTCATGGTTGCTCAAAATTGAACCTGCTCTTTTCAACCTAGATCACTCATGCTGAGATCTAGCGACCTAGGTTCGGTAGGTGCGATTTAAAAAATAACTAGATCCACTTCGATGTAGGTTCGATAGGAACTAGGTTTACTCAGACCTAGGTCCGGAACTAAATCTACTCAGACCTAGGTCGGGAACTAGATCTACTCAGACCTAGGTCGGGAACTAGGTCTACTCGGATCTAGCTCCGGTAGGAACGCTTTAAAAAAAATAACTAGGTTTGCAGGTACAGGCAGGTCTGCTGAGATAGGTAGGTCTGCAGGTCTAGCTAGTGTTATGGGTCAGTAATACTATGCGCTGAATACAACACAATTCTCTAATTGCCTTGACCCCTCCAGGGGCATGGGCGCGTCAACATCTTTAGCATTTCTATGCCTTGTTGACGTTTCAATAGCATATCTACTTTTCGGAAGTGCAGTTGCTATCATGCACCTCCTATCCGCGCCGTCTTTATACTGACAAGCCCGGAGCACTGTGAGAGTTCTATTAGTACTCACAGGCAGTTTTTGATCGCGCCGAGATTTGATCTCTGAGCTCTAGATTAGTATCGTAGAGCGGTGACCGAACGATCACGGCCACCGAGCGCGACACAACACAATTACTACTAGATATTTGATTTTTGTAGCAAATTTACCTTCAAGTGTGCTGGAAAAAACTGGAAAAGGGTTTTTTTGGGTCGCTGATTGCGAATTTGAAGTCAAAATTGAAAAAAAAAATCAAAATTGGGTATCCAGAACGGCAACCCTTTTTTTTACATGTAGGTATGTCTTTTGGCTGGGGGTCTGTTAAAATTTTGTGTAACGTCACGTAACGCAACGATCGCGGTCTGCAAAGTTTAGTAAATACGGGTTTTCTGAAAGGGGGTGATGAAACCTATGCTATGGAGTACAGTTGATGAGACACAGGGTGGGAATCAATAAGGTAACCTATGGCGGCGCGAAATGTCGCGTTCTACATAAAGACAAGGTGTCGGAGGACTTTGAGATTCGCAGTAGAGTACGGCAGGGGTGCATCCTCTCACCGATCCTATTTCTCATAGTGATCGGCAATGTGTTGCCTGCAGCCCTATCCGGACTGAACAGAGGATTCAATGGACTTTAAGATCTTGACTACGTTGACAACATTATGCCTTATTGATGGGCACTCTCTCTCTCTCTCTCAATTGCCCTAACTCCTTGTGCGCGTCAACTGTTCGATATGGCCCAGTTAACGTTTCTCGGCATAAACTGGTTTCGGAGAATGCAGTTGCCAGCATGCACCTCCTATGTATGGGCACTATCGATAGTTTAAAAAATCATCGAATAACTATCGATAGTTTTTAGTTATTCGATAGTTTAAAAAACTAGTAACTAGTAAAAACTATCGATAGTTTTGAAAATTAGTAACTAGTAAAAACTATCGATAGCTTTAAAAACAAGTAAAATTAAAAATAAATAACTGGCGCAACAGTCCAATTTGAACCATGGCCTCGAGATGTGTTAGCATCATCTCATTTTCTAGATCGTGACGATATGTTTTGTGCAGAGGCGTGTGATCAGCAACACGCTCAACTGAGTTATTTTACCCCATAAATGAGTACTCATTTGACAGCTGAGTGGGCTCATAGTCCGACACGTAAATCCCCTTTTTTATGAAAACTACCGCATTCAGTAGGAATCGAACCGGGGCCCAGTGCGTAGAAGGCGAACGTGCTAACCGTTGCACCATCCGGACTACATTAAAACAAATTTACAAAATTATCGAATAACTATCGGACGAAAATTCCAATATTCCCGATGGAAAATTCCAATATTCCCGATAGGCCGATATTTTCGATAGGCCAATAGTTTGCTATCGAATAACTTTTCCGAATGGATTCAAGGGAAATTCGGCTGACGATGGATACATTTCTTGCATGAATGAATGAATATGATTGCATATACAATGGTACAGGTAGAAGCGATGTTAAAAAACAGGACATTCTTGGCGATGAAGTGAGGCCAGATGGGTACCATAAGGACTGGAAGGAGTAATGAGGCGGATGTAGTCGACTGCTATTGATGGCATTGTGAGATACATAGTCATTCATTCGGCTAAACTTTTCCTAGATAGCAAACTATCGGGCTACCGAATAAACTTTTCATTCAAAGCATACTATCGGGCTATCGAAACTATTCACCGATAGTCCCGATAGTTATTCGAATAACTATTGGGACTATCGACCGATAGTTTTTCGAATAACTATCGGGACTATCGGCCGATAGTTTTTACTATCGATAGTAAAAACTATCGAATAACTATAAGATAATTATTCGATAGTGCCCATCACTAGGATGACGCCGGCCTCTTAAGTATAGTTAGCCCGGCCACACACTGTCCAACACGAACTCGAAATGGTACAAGTGTCCTCCGAATGGCTCAAGACACACACACATAATTCACAAAAATCTAACCATCTTACTTTCATATTCGCCTTCCCAAATAAACTCGTGTCATATTTCGTTATCCGAAATGTCGTGTGGTGAGAATCGGGAGTTATCTAAAATTAGGCCACACTCTTCGGTTCGGTTAAACAGGGTTTTACTGTGGTTTGTGATCGCGAACTCAAACTACTCTCTAAACCTTGCCAGCAATGTGTCAAACCTAAACCCATAAGTTTGAGCGCAAGAGGTGAAACAGTTTCGGAGTCTATAACGTACAACCATTTTTATACGAGGGCGGTCTGATAAGTACTTAGCCTACAAAAGAAAAACGAAAATTTTGGAAAAGTGGCAATTTATTTCTCAACATAGTCTCCTTTTAGCTCGATACACTTGACCCAGCGATGCTCCAACTTCTTTAACCCGTCTGAAAAATACGTTTTCTCGAGGTCTGCAAAGTAAGCCTCCGTGGCAGCGATGACCTCCTCATTCGACTCAAATTTTTGCCCGGCGAGTGACTTTTTCAAGTTTGGAAACAAAAAGAAGTCGCACGGGGCCAAATCTGGAGAATAGTGGATGGGGCAGCAGTTCGTAGCCCAATTCGACCAATTTGGTCGTGGTTACGGCGGAGGTGTGAGCCGGTGCGTTGTCATGGTGGAAGACCATTTTTTGCTTCGCCAAATGGGGCCGTTTTTTCTGCAATTCGGCGTCGAATCGAGCCCTGTGACCGTTTTGCCTTCTCCAGGTAGTCAACCTTGTGAATCCCAGAAAACGGTGGCCATCACCTTTCCGGCCGATAGGACAGTCTTCGCCTTCTTCGGAGCACCTTTGCTGGGTGAAGTCCACTGTTTCGACTGTTCCTTAGTCTCTGGTGTGTACCAGTGGATCCATGTTTCGTCGACGGTCACGAAACGACGCAGAAACTCCTTCGGATTGCGCTTAAACAGCGTCAAACACTGCTCTGATCTGAAGTGGTCTCACGGTTGCGCTTGCTGTCCGAAGTGAGCAAACGCGGCACCCATCGCGCCGACAGCTGTCTCATGCCCAAAATTTCATGCAGGATATGACCCACGCGGTCTTTTGAGATGCCTACTATCTCAGGTATCTCGCGCACCTTCAATCGGCGGTCTGCCAATATGAGATCGTGGATTTTTGTCACGTTATCCTCCGTGGTAGCCGTTTTCGGAAGCACCTGGTCGTGGCTCATCAGAAACCGACGTGCGACCACGTTGAAACTCGTTAAACCAATTTTTGACGGTCGCCATCGAAGGAGAAGAGTCACCGATTTCCCTTCCAAAAGCAAAAATCGAGTCACATATTGCTCTTTTTCCATTTTTCTAAAATTCGCGGATACGGCCGCTTCCACACGCGGTCAAAACAAAACTACGAGTCCGATTCGGCTGAAATTTTGACAGTAGCCGTCTACGAGAATGTACTATACACGATAGTAAATTTCTCTTTATGGGGATTGGTTTATTCCCATGAATATAAAGACGCCGGATTTAACTTACAACAAATGTATTTCAAGTGAAACTGTGGAGGTGTGGGAAACGCGACACGACTTGTGACTCTCACGATGCGAAGTGAAAAAGAATGACATGAAGTGTGGTCCGGATTACATGACATGTTACGAGTTGTATCAGTACAAGATGTCGTTTCGGTCGCTGTCGCGTCCCCACAGTACCCCCCTTCGAGTTACATTTACATTTCGATTGACATTTAATGTATCAAGAAACGATTTAAATTCAAAAAATGTTAATGTTACTGTGAGAAATTTTCAAAAACTGATATTATTTTCAATTGTATGTAGATGATGTACGCTACGTTAATATATGCAAATGATAGGGTTAATTTGTGAAAGCTACGTTAAGTTTACAAATTTAAAAAAAAATACATCAAAATCTAAAGTTTAAAAGTTACATGTTTTGATTTCGATTTTGGTCCGCCGTACGTTTTTAGATTTCCTGGTTGATCGAAAACACTGCGTGAAGGGTCGAACATCAGGCTGGGTTGAACATCTTCATTGGCGATGAAAGCTGGTTTGAGACGTTCAGTGGATACGTTCGTCTCCTTGTTACCAACCAGAATGGTGAAAATGCGGTCGGTTATCCTGTTGACTACTCGGTAAGGCCCAGCGTATTGTGGCCTCAGTGGTGGTTTTGCAGCATCGTGCCGCAAAAATACGTGTGAACAGGAATTCAGTTGTTTATGTACGAAAACTTTTCCCTGTCGGTGATGGGAAGTTGGGACAGGTCGTAACTTCTCCATGTCTTGTCGAATTTGCTCTGCAAAGATGTGTGGCTCGGTTGTGTTTCCATAATCGGCAAAAAATTCGCCCGGCAGTGTAAGTGTGGTCCCATAGACCAACTCGGCTGACGAACACTTCAAATCTTCCTTGAAGGCTGTCCGTAAACCAAGAAGAACCATTGGTAGTGTATCTGTCCATCGATCGCTTTCGTGGCAAACAAGTGCTGCTTTTAACGACCTGTGCCATCGTTCCACAAGTCCATTGGATGCTGGATGGTAGGCCGTTGTACGGAATCGTTTACATCCCGTCAACTCGAGTAAACTGCGAAACAGTGATGATTCGAATTGTGATCCTTGGTCGCTCACAATTGTTTTTGGTACGCCGAACCGGGCAATCCATGTTGAGAAGAAAGCTGTTGCCACGCACTCCGCCGTAATTTCCGGAATTGGCACTGCTTCAGGCCATCTCGTAAAGCGGTCGATCATAGTCAAAATATAGCGTGACCCGTTTGATGGTGGTAAGGGTCCCACTATATCAATGTGTACTTCGCTGAATCTGCTGCTGGGAAGTGTGAAATGCATCGGCTCGTTCCGCACATGCCTGTTAATTTTGGCACGCTGGCATTTCTCGCAATGCTTCGCCCAAGTTTTAATATCGCGGTCCATTCCGGACCAAACATATTTTTGACGAATTTGCCGGCTGGTTGATTTTGCTCCTGGGTGAGAAGGGTTGTGGATTACATCGAAAACTGTTTTTCGAAGTGCTGCAGGAATATACGGACGTATTCGCTTCTGTGACACGTCGCAGTACACCGGATGTGAATTTCCATCCACCGCTATCTGCTTAAGCACGAGTGACGATGAATTATCGGACAACATTTCGCGAAGTTCGGCATCGTCCTTCTGGTTGTTGGCTAATTCACGAAAATCGATCGCATTTGTCATGATGATTGCCTCAACATTGCCACGGGAGAAATGTTCTGAGAACCGGATACATGGATGATGTCGGTCGTGAATTGCGAAATGTACTGAAGGTATCTGCTTTGTATTGGTGTTGCACGTTCAGGCTTTTGCATAAAAGCGTACGTTATCGGCTTGTGGTCGGTCATGATTTGGACTTGGCGGCCTTCGATCATGAACCGGAAAAACTTTACGGCTAGGTATATCGCTAGTAATTCCCGATCATATGCACTGTATCGGATCTGTGCCGGAGTAAACTTTTTCGAGTAGAATCCAAGCGGATGCCATTCTCCGTCGGTGAGTTGCTCGAGAACTGCGCCTGCTGCTAGATCAGATGCGTCGGTTGATAATCGAAGAGGTGCGTCGTTAACTGGAAATGCTAACAGTGACATGCTGGCGATTAAATCCTTGCTTTTTTGGAAAGCGCTGGTGGCTTCCTCAGTCCATGCGACAGGATTTTTGTCGTTTTTGTTGCTTCCTTGCAAGTAAATGTTCAAGGGTGATAAAATCGATGCAGCGTCCTTAAGGAATCGTCGATAAAAGTTGACGATGCCTAAGTAACGACGTAATTCGCGTATCGTTTTTGGCTTCGGGAACTGTTGTATGGCTTCCACTTTAGTTGGAAGTGGCTTGATCCCGTCTTTCGACACTAAATGGCCAAGGTATTCGACTTCTTGGACACCGAATAAGCATTTGTCGATATTGATTTTCAATCCATGCTCTGCCAAACGCTTGAAGATTGTGCGCAGATGTTCCTTGTGCTTCTCGGGTGATGAAGATCCAACGAGGATGTCGTCCAAGTAATTGTGGCAAAAATCAAGTCCACGTTGTACGGAGTCAAGTAATCTTTGAAAAGTCTGCGCGGCATTTTTTAGACCAAATGTCATTACTTGAAACTCGTATAGTCCGAAAGGCGTAATTACGGCAGTCTTCGGTATGTCATCTTCGACAACCGGAATTTGGTGAAATGCTCTAGCTAGGTCGAGCTTCGAAAAGATTACTTTCCCGTCAAAGTGTTGGGTAATGTCGTGTATATGCGGTATGGGATATTTGTCTGGTACCGTCACGGCATTTAACCTCCTGTAATTACCGCAGGGACGCCATCCACTCTTCTTTTGGCGCATGAGAAGGGGACTGGCCCACGGACTTTTTGAAGGTCTGCAGATCCCATGTTCTAGCATGAATTCGAATTCTAGTTTTGCCGCCTTGTATTTATCAGGAGGAAGACGTCGAGGTCGGTCAGCAACCGCAGGACCTCGGGTTTCGATGTGATGCCTCACATTATGTCGTATTTCTCCGCTATGGAACGTGGTTGAAGTGAGCTGAGGAAATTCCGTAAGGATGGCGTGATACGTGTCATTTCTATTGACAGTAGAAATTGAGTCGGCGGTTCCACCGAAATTTCGCGCATCAGCTGTCAGACCCGAGTTGCTGTCTATTAGTTTCTTGCGTCGTAAGTCCACTAATAGACCGAAATTTTTTAGAAAATCCGCTCCTAAGATTGGACGGGATACGTTTGCCACCCTAAACAGCCATTTGAAAGGGCGTCGGAGTCCAAAGTCCAACGATAATAAGCGTTCGCCATAAGCGTCGATAGTCGAACCGTTGGCTGCGAACAGTTTAGGACCGCAGGGAACGTTTCGTTTGTTGTGTTTGCCGGGAGGAATAACCGAAACATCGGCACCGGTGTCAACTAGAAAGATATATCCCTCGCGTCGGTCTCTAATTAGGAGTCGGTTGGTGGTTGCCCCGTCGCTGCCAACCGCATTTACAGGCGGCGGGGCAATTAGTTTTCCGGGTAAGCACAAGGTTTGGTGCACTTGCGTGCTTCCTTCCCAAAACGACGATGGTAGAAGCATGTTGTCTGTTTCTTTTCCTTGTCGGAATTCGATCGCGGGGTGCGGGAGCGAGATCGCCTATCCGTTTTAGTGTTTGTCTTCTTTGCTCGTGCCTCAAATTTGTCGAGACGCTGGTGAAGACTAGCAATTTGCCTGGCTAACTCGGCTGTGTTGCTTGGATTGAGTGTGTTGTCGGCACTGGAAACGGTTAAGACGGTAGCAGAATCCTCCTTTTCTTTAAGGATTTTATCCGCCATTTCGGCGAGGGCATTAACGTTAACATTCGCGGTGATGCTCAAAATTTCACGAACGCGCGCCGGTAATTTTTTTAACCAGAACATTTTCAGCGTGTCATGTGAAAGTTGATCGCCAACTAAGTATTGCATACGTCGCAGCAATTGGGACGGCTTGTAATCACCGAGTTCCAGATCAGAGAGTGCTCTGGATAATCCGTCCTCTGGCGATTCAGAGAATCTAGAAATTAATTTAGCCTTCAACTCCGCGTACCGATTTTCCCTTGGTGGGTTTTCAATTATATCCGCGACTTCGTCTAGCACTGACATATTTAAAGCGGCTACCACGGCATTGAATTTAGTCGCATCGGCTGTTATGCGACTATTCGCGAATTGCGACTCAATATGCTGAAACCAGAGCTTGGGACGTTGTTTCCAAAACTCTGGAATTTTGGTTTGCACCGATTCCACGTAGCTCGACGGAAGATATGATCGCGTGTCAATAGCAGGTCGCACCGGGGTAGTCGGTGTTTTCGAAATTGTTGTCTGTGTATGTTCTTGCTCAGTCGGGGCTTCGCCACCACGGGGCACATCTATTTTGGCCGTATCGATTGTCGTCATGATCACGATGTAAATGGACAATTGTTACCTGGATTTGCGTTGATATGCGTTCGCGCAAGTTTCCGTTAATGGATAATTGCAGGAACTGTAGCAAAATCGTTTGCAGCTCACGTTGGAGTTGAATTTTCACCAAAAATCGAAGATGGCGACTGCTCGAAACAAGATCGTGCAAGTTTCACGACAATGTTGTCAGATGTGTCAGATCTTATTGCTGCTGCGTGTCTGCCGACGGGTTATTATGGCTATTTAGCCTTCGTCGCCGGGTTATTTTCATCGGCGGGGTCACCACTATGGGGATTGGTTTATTCCCATGAATATAAAGACGCCGGATTTAACTTACAACAAATGTATTTCAAGTGAAACTGTGGAGGTGTGGGAAACGCGACACGACTTGTGACTCTCACGATGCGAAGTGAAAAAGAATGACATGAAGTGTGGTCCGGATTACATGACATGTTACGAGTTGTATCAGTACAAGATGTCGTTTCGGTCGCTGTCGCGTCCCCACATCTTGCGATAGTAGCACCATCTGGCGGTGAGGCTAAGTACTTATCGGACCGCCCTCGTACATGTATATTGATTACAATAATCACTATTGGATATACATACATATAACTGGCATGCATAAATAAAGAAAAAAATAATAAAGAATATAAATTAAGGTTTTTATTGTAATAAATTGAGCGCCCTCAAAAATTTGTCCAGCAGCCGCCACTGTCCGATCCTGACTACTACAGCCGTGTTTGTATGTGCGATGATAATGAAAATTGCACATTCGTATTACATAGAAAGCTTGCTGCCACTGATAAAACCGGCCTAACGACACCAATGTATTTAGCCTATGAGAAATCTGGACACTGTCCATTATTCGATTTGATGGCTAAGTCAGTTGGTACATAATTCGCATCCAAGAAAATATGATCGTGCTCCCTGCCGGTAGGAAGGTGAATAGCATTTGAAAAATTGATAAGGCGATCGACAGAGAATGAATGGTCTTCAGTAAACCGGAAACATACACCCACTGAAAAATAGAAAAAAAATTTCTAACGCTACCAAATGACCTTCAAACATTTCACTAATGCCTCCTCTCTTATCAATCGCTGAAAATTTGCCTACGTTCCAAGAGATTTGCAATACCCGTTTGCTTTTATATTTATGTACTTTATTTGTCTATATCAAATACCGTCGTGTTGATAATACCACCGCAAATTTAAGAGTGGTTAAACTTGAGACTGCCGAGATAAGCTTATGACACGAGTCGCGTTTTCTTTAATCACAAGTCATGTAATCCGCAAACGGCACGAGTCGTAAGACCACAACAATAAGCATGTACGACTATAATAATCTGCAACAGTGGTTTCATGGTTCGGGGGGATCTTACCAAGGCCCCCAAAATCGCAGTGTCTGTCTGCACAGGTACTAAAATGGCACGGATTGATCACGTGGCAAAATGAAATGGATTTAATTTCGAATAAAAGGAGAGGGGAAAGTAGCCCCCCCCCCCCCTCAGCGAAATTAAAATAGATTTCGTCTACGTGGCCTAGTCATGATCTCGATAGAAAAAGTACAATGTCTTAAACTATTTTCGACGATCTCAACACCCCTGAAGAAGTAGTTCCTCCATTGAAAAGTAACTACGAAACAGTGGTGCGGCGTATAACACAAGACAAAAATACCTAATCAATTATTTAGGCACACTTAAGTACCAAACAATGGGGAAATCAGCAAGTTTTCTTATCAATTTCTAATTATCACGACGCACGTCAAAGCGCAATCATTGAATGAATGAGAGAATATCTCCGATGACAAAAGATTAGATATTTTTCGACTGTGATTCTTCTTTTCTTGCGACTTTTTTCGGAGAAAAATCAAAACAAGGCACATCGGTACAACAAATGAAAAAAAAAACAGTTTTTCTCCATCAATATATGAATGAATACCACGAAGTACCATCAGTGATTACTGCATTAATTATCTAAAAAAACGTTAACAAAACAGTGAAAATAGAACCGAAATGCCAACAGCAATGAATGAAGGCCTTGAATCAATGGCTTTCCGGAGCGACAAAATGACTGTTTCAGTTAGGTATTTAAATTATTCATATAGAGATGCACATTTCAGATACAAATCTTTATTTGATGAATAATGATAATCATTTATAATTGGGATAAATTGTTTTGTGAGCAACATTTTTCCCTCTTTTCGATTTGTATATTCGTAAAGGTCAACTAATGATATTATGAAAAAGAAACGCCATTTTAAAGTTGACGACCCTGCGTACTATTTAATGATATATAATGATATCTATACATCAACAAAATGAAAATGATTTATACAAATTCCAAGTGTGTACCTACTACCCCTGCGTTGCGATATTTAACAGTTTGCTGTTGATATTACATTTGTACATTTTTCGGAGTCTATTTGACTTGAAATTTGAGTTTGAAATGTTTGTTAAAATATATGTAAATAATATGCACCGGAAAAAAATCTCTACAAGGCCACACGGTTAAATGAACGCACGGATTCATGCGAAATCAGATGCAGAAGTAGGATTGCTACTTCCTACGGCGGAACCGATGATGCGAAGCATCTTGGACATACATACATACGAGCAGTTTGATTGAAATTAAAAGTATTTTGAGTTGAGATCATCATCGGTGCATAATTTACAAATATTTGAGATGGAAATTCTGATGTATTTATATTCAGAATACAGGATCCTAATAAGATGGTTTACGATGCTGATTCATATTGACTGACCTTGGTAGTCTTTGATAAGATCTCTCAGCTAGCAGGTAAACAATGGGTTCACAACAAGTAGCATTCTAATTTGCGGTTTGATGGACTTGAAATTGATTCAACACTGTGTATTTAATTGGACTTGCGGACAAGATTACAGTACGCGCGTTTTTTTTTCAACAGCCATACAGAGAAGAACAGGTTAAGACCACACAATTACACTAACAATTTGATCTGCTGCTCTGGATAAAACGTCAGTGCAAGTAAGCTGCTCCGTTAAGTAGTCTGCGTTTTGAAATGCAGGCGGCACAGGTGTCGAAATTTTCGAACAGTTTACAGTTTGGGAGCCACATAAAGTTCATTTCCTGTAAATAAAATGTCCGTTTTGTGTAATTATTTGGAATAGTAAACATACAAAATAATTTTGCTGCCTAAAGAAAATTTGTCCGAAAGTATGTTTTTTTTTATGTTGATACCAATCATCATCATCATCGTGGCGCGACAGCCCGACGTCGGGCCTTGGCCGCCTGGCCAAACTTGCTGATACCAATACTTAGGGAAAACCCTTTGATGCGAGAGTACAGCGTTGGCGATTCGATTCGCTTTCCCCCATGCGAACATTTTTGAGACATCTCTATTTAGTAAGTAAGACATGCGATCTCGGTTGACAGCTGAAGTATTTAGGCAGGAGTCAGCTGCAGAATTAAAAGTATTGTATAAATATAATCAAGGGTGCTATCGTCTGCAAAACTATGAATTGGGTTGGAAGTCACGCTTAGAAGGTCGCTGATGAAGAGTATGAAGAGCGTTGGGGGACCCCTACGTCGGTGGTATGGCAATTTGATCTAACTCCATGAAGGACAACCTGAAGCGAACGGTCGTGAAGGAAACTTTCGATCTATTTAACTAATTTTGGGTCCAAACCAAAAGCCTGGAGCTTAGCTGGGAGAACCGGATGCCAAACTCTATCAAACGCTATCGAAATGTCGAGAGCAATGATTTTATCTTCGCCAAATTGATGGATACAGCGATTCCATCTTTCGGTGAGGTATGTCATTAGGTTAGGATTTAAGTTTTCTCTTGAAATTTGAGTTGACATTTGACTTCTAACTAAACCAAGACACACTCCCAGCAAAGACATGCCCCGTTTTCGTGTTCGCTACCCTAATTTGCTCTCGGTCGTTTTTTTTTGCCCCTTAACCTGCTCTACTTTGCTCTGTACAAAAAAAAAACCCACCTAGTGTTTGTGGCGCCAGGTAGTGTTTACGACCAAAAACAATCAAACTGACACAGCCCGACCTTAACGGTTATTATGCTACCTTAGGCTGCGTCCCCACGGGAATCTCCCTCCACCAAACCGTCCATTACGTTTACACGAGGGTGACATAAATTCGCTCCACGTAAACTCTGTAGGGCATTTTTTGGTAGAGCTCTACATTAGCCCTCTAACACCTGGTGTGTTTGCATAGTCTACTTCTCTAGTAGATATTATAGAGTGTAAAGCTCGACAGATGGATGTTGCAATCCAATTCGGATGTTGCAATCCAATTCGGCAACACTACGGTTAACGACCCAACCAAATGCGCCAGCAATTTTAACAAACAGTTTACCGAACACCCGCCTCCTGATAGACATAAGCGCATTATCACTAGGAGCATTCGTAACCGTCCATATGACCAGGCACTTCAATTTTCAAAATGATAAAAGTTCTCAAAGAAATGGCAGTCGGAAAATCAGTGGCCAATTATGCAGCTCCTGTGTGGTCTCATAAGTGGCACACAGTGGTGATAACATCCAGTCGTGTCAAAATGCCGCTCTCCATGTTGTTCCTTGGAGTTCGTTATAACGCGAGTTTACTGTATATACTATCACTACTTGCGTACTTTGCATGCTTCTATTATGTGCCATAATTACCAAGTAGGAAAATAGTGACGAAATTCTGAGATGAAAATATGTTGTGTTGGCTCGTTTATTTTTAATTGCACGGAAGTAATGTTCTGCTTTCACGTTATTTTTCCGTAAATAAGTACGCGTAAAAAAAAAATAAAAAAAGGCCAATTTTCCGAATGTGTTGTCATTTGTAACTACGTAGGCGGCTTATTAGTGTTTTTTTCTAAATGTATTTATTAAATTTTGATTAAATTGTGTCGTTTGGCCATTTTAAAATATTTGAAGAACATGATACATTACACTTCCAGCTTAAATAACGTACTTTCACTCTGCATTTACACATATTTAAGTAAGCTTCTTACTTAGTAAGCGACACACATGCAACATCGAAATGTCACCATAGCACAAAACAAAACACCCCCGCAATTTCGGCCAAAAGGGTTTCAAATATGAGAGTCTCTACTGTACATATAATCTGGTTCTAACAGCCAAGTCGAAAACTTACGTCAATTTACAATGAAGCTGGCGAACGACATAGGGCTATTTTCACAATGTCTGGTTAAAGTTTATCCTATAGATAAACGCTAAACGGCACCAATCCTCCAGTTAAAAATTGATCGGATGACAATTCCAAACAGCTGATACGGGCTGATGAAATTTTGACAGCTAGAACTGTTTACGTTTGCACATTCAAATGAGACAATTAAACATTATCATATTTTGAGCGTTGCATATGCTTAGGTTTAATTTAGTGTCCTGGATAGCTAACTGGCAGTTTAACCAGACATTAGGAAAACAGACCAAACCAAACTAGCACAACAAAATCAAAATGAAAAAGGCACTACTCACTACTGAGCGACTGGGATACTCGGCGACTAAGAGGTCTGCCATGTATAATCAAACGGTGGCACTCATACGGGGATACTTCAGTCGCGGATACTCGGCAACTGCGTGACCGAAGCAGGGCCGTCGAGAAGTGGGTGCGAAGGGGGCATCGCACCGGGCCCGTGTTTAGGGGGGGGGGGGGAGGAGGTCATTTCATAGACTAGGAGCTGAAGGTGGTTGAGTATGAAAAATTAGCGGACCACGGCTACGGGGTGCTGACTGGAAATTGTGGTCGTTAATCTGGTTGGGGGAGGAAAAGAACAACAGGTGGTTAAGGTGAACGTCTAAAATATTACTACTTTGCCTTAACCCCTAGCGGGGCATAGCGCGTCAACTACTCCTGCGCGCCATCGTACTCTGTTCTGGGCAATGGGGCGCAACTCCCCAAAAGACTTACCCAGTACCTGACACTCCTTTGCCACAGATCGACGCCATGTGATTCGAGGACCCCCTCTTGGTCGGCCTTGGTTGGAAATGGGGTTCCATTTCATGGCATGCAAAGCAATGCAGTTATCACTCTTCCGCAATGTGTGACCTATCCACTGCGTCCGCCCGAGGTTTTTTAGAATGCTTATTTTGGGATATAAATAACGGTTTCTCACTCTTCTTCGTACCACTCAAATGGATACAAAAAAAAACCATAATTCAAATGTCTTACTCATAATTTAGTACGCTACAAACCAATTCTTCAAACAAACAAAAAATACCTGCATTTCCATGGAGACCATCTCTCACCTCTCAAAGTAAGAATTTTAAAACGGCAAGATGTACTGTAGATAGGGACAAAAAAAATCTTTTTGTGCCACCTTACCCCGCTATGAATACTCCAAATTGATAACAAAAAAACTCCAGAAATGGAATGTGCTAACTGAGCCCATTAATATGACACCACACGTTCCTGCAGCAGCCGGTCCTTGGTACCGGAACGACCCATTTTTCAACGGGCAAGAGCTGCCAAACCCCCTCGATGCAAGAAGAACTGCAATGTTCGAAGCATCGCTACTACAACAACAACATATACCACCTCACATGATAAAAAGAAAAAAAAATGAAACCTTTTTCTCTACGGACATTTTACCGATTTCATAAGGGTTTCGTCTTTTCTAAAAAAAAAAATACAAATCAGCAGATCAGAAAAAGCTCAGTCGAGTGTGGCATAAAAGTGAATTTTGGGTGATTTTTTTTTTTTGCTAACAATGGACCACATATTTACCCAAAAGAAGGTATGGTGTAGTCACGCATGTTCACATTTTGTTGTATTTGTTTTTTCTTCTAATCTTCAATTAACATCTTAGCATGCGCTAAGATACTAATTGAACATTGATTTTTTTTATAAAAGATACATCTACTTATGCTAACTAGTTCGCCTGCGCTATGAAGACAAAATTTTCTAATCAAATAGAGACGATAAAAAAAAAAGCGGATTTTGCTTGTAGACACGTCTAAATCCGTATAGAAACTCGGTGCGAGTTTTTCAAAATTTTCGATAGATTCGATAATAAATTTACATAAATTAGCATGTGGGCCGGTTTGTATATATCCTTGATTTTTTTCTAATTGCCTTTTCAATACTTAACGCACATAATACATACGGTAAACGTCGATTGGAGCAGCATTTTCATTTCACTCTAAATTGGCTCAAGATTCAGCATATTCTTGGCTATGTAATTGGAAATGTTGTGAGGGTTATCATCACTGATCACTGCCTCATTGAAGAGCATGTGCGGCTCCTGACGCACTATGATTATTGCAGAAGTTGTAAGGATGAGGAGGTGTGCTCCTTTCATTTGCTCTACGCCGTCTTGCCCTGACTGGTAGTAGAAAGACTACCCTTGTGTCCCACTACTTCAACGATTTGGATGACCTGAGTTTAGTGTCGGTTGGCTGCATGGTTTCATTGTCCGCTCCGGATGGTTCCCGGTAGGTCTGTTCCTAAAACCAGTCCACCGGTTTAAAACCGATGTTCTGGTAATACCGGTCCCGAGACTCCGAAGTACCGGTTTCGACAAAACCGAATCGATAAAAAAAACCGGTTTATGGTCATAAAAACCGGCCCATGACCGGTAAAAAAAACCGACTCATTAAAAAACCGATTTACCGACATGTTAAAAACCGACCGGCTTATGGTTAAAAAAAAAAACTGGTTTAAAACCGACTCATTAAAAGACCGATTCATTAAAAAACCGACTAATTACCATTACCAAACGAGTACTCGAGTACTCAAAAACCGACTCGTTAATAACCGACCGGCCATGAGCCGAACCGAGTTCAAAACCGACTCATTAAAAAACCGATACATCAAAAACCGGTGAGAAAATCTTCGAGTATTTTAGTACAGTACAGCAAAATTTTTGCATTTGATTGTGTGATTTGGTACGAGGTAGGTCTACACTTTCGATAGTCAAAAGACATGCGTCCAAAGTTGGAAAATAAATGAACGGCACCATGAAATAAGCCATTGATAGACAATTTCAGCTGCAGGGCCATTTTCGATTCGCATTCAATGTTCAATTTCGCTTTAAAACGAAAGTATTAAGTTCACGCAGATGAAATGTCGGATGCAGTAGTAAATTTTTGAACAGCTGTAACTTTTTATAAAGATAATTTTATTAATCGAAATAGGTACCAGCGAATGCGAAACACTTTCCCAACGAGATACAAGAGCACTTATTCCTGTTTCGTAGAAGTCTGAGTTTCTGGTTAGAAGAAACTCCTCGAAGGCATTTTTGACAGCTGCTCCATTGTTAAACTGTTTTCCTGTCAAAAAGTGATCCAAATGTTTAAAGAAATGGTAATCTGTTGGCGAGAGGTCTGATGAATACGGCGGGTGAGGAAGAATCTCATAGCGCAACTCGTTCAATTTTTAGATCGTTGTTCTCGATCCATGAGGTCGTGCGTCGTTATGAAGCAGTATAACTCCATCCCTGTTGACTAGACTAGGTCGATGAACTGTCAATTTCTGATGCATTTCGTCTGATGGTTTCGCCAGGTTGCAGGAACGAATAGTGGATAAATCCAGCTAGAGACCACCAAACAGTCACCATTATTTTCTTTGGATGAAGGCTTGGTTTCGGCATGTGTCTTGGGGCCTCAGCGGCATCTAGCCATTGGGCCAATCGGCGACGATTATCGTGGTATAGTATCCACTTTTCATCGCAGGTCACAAATTCAGTCCAAGAACGGTTCGTTTCTGTTGCGGGAGAGAAGAGAACTAGAAATCTCCATTCGACACGCCATGTTTTGCTCGGTAAGAGCATGCGGAACCCACTTGTCAAGCTTTTTCACTTCTCCAAGTTGTTGCAAATGGCGGCAAACTGTCGAATGGTGCATGCCCCATTTCTCCGCAAGATCCCTTATGGTTTGGCTTGGGACAGACTAATGCAAACAGCTCGCCGTTATCGATCGATGGTCCTGGGTTTCCACGTGGCTCATTTCGAAGGTTCATATCTCCGAATCGGAATTTTTCGAACCACCGCGAGCAGCTCCGCAACTGCTCACGAGCAGCTCCGGAGCTGATCGGTTTGGAGTCTGCACCTGCTGAACGCTACTTCACCAGCTGACAAATCGACCAGCTGAAAGCTGACGATGACAATTTTAGACGTCAAGTGCCGAAAAGTGGAAAATACATGAATCCCACGCTGTCCATTACAAAAATTACGAACAACGAGAAAACAAATTCAAAAGCACCCGAAAACCAAAGAACTAGAAGCCGAAAACGGCGAAAACACAACAACCAATTTGATAACTGTCAAAACTCGAAATTCGCAACATGAGCGTGAGGTTGAAAAAGAAGAACCTAAGCACTGAGCACTGATCAGTGAGCAGAAATATTTCTTGCTCGGTGAAATTTGATCATGCTCACCCGAGCAGAAGTTGCTCAGTCACTTCTGAACCCGCTCGTTCTGAACATGTTCGCTGAGCGGACGTTGCTCAGTTCCTTCTGAACGCACACATTTATATATACTTCATCCGCCATTTCATCTGCACCAACCTAATACATACATATAACATAAAATGCCCTTTTCATGTGATGATTGCAAGCCAACGCTCTGATCGACATCGCAGACAGTGTGAACGTTGTGTTATTATCATGCTACCTTATTTACTTTAACAAGCAATATCTTCTTACATGAATAGGTGAAAGAAATTTAGCATCTCGTTATCTAAAACTACTGATAGTCATGCGTAATCGCGTCAACATTGAACGGCATGCACATATATCATAGCCCCGGCAAAAGCCAACATTGTGCCGAATCACGTGCGCAAAAAATGTGTAGAAGATAAGAAGAAAAAAAGCTGTGCTTTTATCGAAGTTATCGCACGAAATGAAATCTGAAAAACTGTTGCCTGTTATCACTAAATGAATGAAACGAAAATAAAATGGAATTTATTCATATCAACAAATTCATATTTCATCAGATGTTGGAAAGATATAGCAACAAAATAAGTGTTTTAATTAAAAAGTTTACTCTGTGAACCCGAGAAAAAACTAACAGGCATTTGAACTATATTATGAGCGAGTACTAATTTCATTTTTCAGATAAACTTTAGCCATAATTTACGACAAGCCGCGCACCGGAGCAACCCGTTCATCAGCAACGGCACAGGGTTGCCAAACCCCTTAAACGTCAGTGGGCTACTACAACAACAAGTCCACGCCACTTATATTATCCCCACTGAATTAAAACGAACATTTAATTCTTTTTTAAGCTCGACTTTTTGGTATGAATATGAACTTCGTAGTCACGATGATTGCCCATTCCCATTCGATGGATGTTCTTTATCTCGTGCATGTGCGAGTAGTTTTGATATGGAAGCATCTGTAAAAATTCCAAACAGTAGCTACACATACGCGGCATTTTCGATGTTTTATATAGCACGAATTAATGTGTATTTAATTCATGCTACACTTGAAGTTTAATGTTTTTAATTCACACGAGACATGTGAATACAAAATTGTCCACTTTGTGGATGCTTTTACATCGCTGGTATCGAAACAGTAGAACCACTGTACTTGGGCGCGCCAATATGTACACTACGTATTATCACGAAATCTTAGTTTAAAACAAATAATAATCTACTCACGTAAACATTTTATTGATTGTGATTCGCACCCTCGCAATGACTGTGTGGTATATATTAGGCGCGTTTTTTAAGGGCCATATAGAACAGAGCAGGTTAAAACCACACAATTACACTAACAATTTGATCTGAGCTGCTCTGGACAAAATGTCAGTGCAAGAATGCTGCTCCATTAAGTAGTGTCCGTTTTGAAATGCAGGCGGCGCAGGTGTCGAAGTTTTCGAACAATTAACAGTTTGAGAAGCACATAATGTTCATTTCTGTCAATAAAATGTTCGTTTTGTGTAATTATTTGGAATAGTAAACATACAAAATAATTTTGCTGCCCAAGGAAATTTGTCCGATTGTATATGTACTAAGGATTTAAGTTTTCTCTTCAAATTTGAGTTGACATTTGCATTCTAACTAAACCAAGACACACTCCCAGCAAAGACTTGCCCCGTTTTCGTGTTCGCTACCCTAATTTGCTTTCGAACGTTTTTTTTTACCGCTTAACCTGCTCTACTCTGCTCTGTACGAAAAAACGCACCTACTGACGCGCTCGGTAGCCGCGAGGTCTCAGTTGCCGCTCTACGATTCTGCTTCTAGAGAAACACAGGTTCAATCCCCGGTGCGTCAATCAAACTACCTGTCGGTATTACTGGAACTCTCACAGAGTTCCGAGCTTACCAGCTCGGATAGGAGGTGCATGCTGCATACTAACAACTGCACCATCCGAAAAATATGCTATCGAAACGTCAACAAGGCATAGCTATGCAAGAGGTGCTGACAAGCCCATGCCCCTGGAGGATTCAAGCCAGGGTTATCAAGTAGCGGTGAAACTGATGAATGTAGTGAGATTGAGGCATATTCCCAGATAAGAAAAGAGGCATGATAAGACCCATCGAGGTTAAATGGGATCGATGGCTAAAGTCTGTAATGAACCATATTATCGAAGCAGCACCTGATGAGTAGTGATCTGTTGGTGGTACGAAACCAGAGGCCGAGGGTCCCATTACACCCAGACCCAAATTTGACCGCATGGGCGTCTGATCCGTCCGCCAACCATTCCATCCTTATCGACTATTTTTTTACCTCCCTTGTTTGTGTTGTCTTCCCCAGGCCTATGAATTTTTGTTAATACGTAAAGGACAGGGGCAACGAGCGGCGAAAACCCAGCCCACATCTCCCGAACTGAGCTACAGCAAGCATAGGCAGCTGTTTAGCTCGTTGAGGGGCCTTTTTTTCGTCGCCAGATGGCACGGCTCGACCTTCACGGTCATTTCGCTACCTAAGGCTCCGTCCCCAAGGGCATCTTCGGATGCCCACCAAACCGTCCGTTACAAGTCTTCATAGACACTGCCATCATTAACTGTGTTTGTTTCTGTCATGTTAAACCTCCTCATTCATTCATGGAGCACTAATCTTTCCGAATTTCCTTATACGTTTTATTTCGCCTCAGTTATTCGCTGGCTGCGACTAAAAAGTATTAAAAGTGAATTGAGTTTCAAGTTCACAACAGCTCCTCCTCTTAACGTTTCAGAGTGATAAGAGTATTAGTTTGGACGAATACGTCGTTTCTTTGTTGAATGTTTGCATGTTGCACAGCAATTATACAACATCATACATGTTGAGCTGCTTATTGTTTTAAGTCTAAATCAATAGCACATTGGCTGCATTCATGTGAAAAATTTTCGCTACGGAACGCTACATCCCCTCCACTACACATTTGAGGAGACGCTACCTGTCAACATTTCTTTCGTGATTGAACCGCTACATATGAAATGTCTGACAAACAGGTGACACCGCAAATATTTGACAATTGCCAATTTTCCATCGCAAAACATTTCTTTGGCACATCACGAAACAAGGAAATATCAAATCAAAGACGAGAAGACAGTGAATTTACATAGACGGGGATTCTATTTGCGTTTTTGATGTACACAAACGTCACAACGCACATACCAGCTGCGAATTGTCAAATGTAGCGCTACATTCCCAGAGAGCGTAAAAAATTTCTGCTACCAAGGGGAAGTAACCGCTCCGGAGCGGACGGAAGGAGCGGTTGCAATCACGACCGGGAGGGGTTGTAGCGCTACGGAGCGCTCCGTAGCGATCCGGATAAAACGAGCGTCGTGAATGCACTCATTGTTTACACAATTAATTTTTAACTAAAATATTTACAAACAACTATGTAAACATTGGACCGGCCGGTAGCTCAGTGCGTTGAGGCGTCAGTCTGATGTGTCAGCATACCGATTAGTCACGGGTTCGAATGTCGTCCACGTCGTGGCGATGAATCTTTCTGTTGTCTTCCCTTGTGGTGTGGAGCGTAAGAATAAGCCACAGCCTTTTCCGACTTATTGGAGCGGAGATTTATGCGAGTAACATACAACATCCGAAGCAGTTATATTCTAACGAAACATTGACTGCAGTTTGAACCCCATGGTTTCAAAACGCTTCTGGATGAATTTGGTGTGAATTATCTGTATGCACTGCTCGTGATGGACGTGAGACTGTCCGCCATGATTTATACCCTTAGATTTGCCATAAATTCATTAAAAGTTCCCGCTCGTTTTTAATAATAGGTATACCAGGGAAAAGACACTTCCTTGTGGTAACACAATGGACCTAACTCCTGGTCTAAGTCCTAAGTGTACCGTGGATCCCCATGGCAACCCATATAACATAACCTAACCTAGATCTGCCATGAATGATGTACACGATACTGTATATCAAGGGTAGATCCACAGAAACGGGTTTCTACGAGGTGGTGCGCACCATCCAACAGAGCCTTCAGTATAAGCAGTATTCATTAACTGGTTTCGTCAACATAGAGAGTGCAGTGCATTCATGACGCCTAATCACACTTGAGGCAGGGATCGACAGCTGGATAGTAACTCCGCTAAGATATAGAATAATTCATGCGGACTTAGGAAACAGCCACCTAAACAGATTTGTATGCAGAGGAGCACCTCAGGAAGGCGTATCTCCCCGCCACTTTGGCTAGTTGTCATCAATAAAATCCCAGCTAGACTTGACAGAGAAGGGATTAAAGTGGTCGCGTACGCGGATGATGTGGCGATCGTAGTGTCAAGGATGTGACTATCCGTGATTAGTGAGATCGTGGAAAGGGTCCTGGGTATGGTGAACACCTGGGTGCAAGCTGTGGCCTGGGCGTCAGCCCAGGTAAAACTTAACTGCAATTTTAGGCACAAAGCTCAGCTGGAAGTTAAACATTCAAGAATGGGTAAAGAAGGCCTGCATAGCTTTATAGGCCTGGTAGTGTCACCATACACTGTCGAACTCGAGCACGAACCTAGTACAAGTGGACCGGTTTTCTTCACACCTATGTGAAGTGTATGTGTGTGTCAGAGGACATTTGTATCAGATTCGTGCTCGAGTTCGACAGTGTATGGTGACACTAAGAAAGCCTTCGGAAGAAGGTGGGACATTGAGCCAAATATGGTCCGTCCGATTCTTACATATGGGTCATTGGTTTGGTAACCAGCGCTTGCTAGAAAAAATATGACGTCTTAAAACTTGGCAGGGTGGAAAGAACGGCAAGTCTTGGTACCACAGGTGCCATGCCCGAGCGACACACTAAACGTGATCCTGCATCTTCCGCCACTAGACCTTTTTACTAAACAGCTGGCGGCGGGCAGTGCAGTCAGGCTCAAAGAGTCGGGAGGGTGGACTGCCAAACTGTACGGCCAGAGCGACATTTAAAACCAGTTGTCATAAAATGTGGCCAAGGTAAAAACCAACTTTACCGTGCCCAAACTAAGGTTTGGGGGGAAACTTCTCTGCCAAGTTTCCGACCAGAGCTGAATAGAGATGAAACGAGATGGTGACGGATTTTGACATTACGATTTTTACCCACGGGTCCGAAATGAACTGCGACGTCGGTGCAGGGATCTTTTCTAGCGCACTGAATATCGCGCAGTGTTACCGCCTGCCAGATCATGTCTGCATTTTTCAGCCGAAAACGCTAGCAATCATGAAAGCTTGTCACACTCTCAGAGACATGACATTACGATTTTTACCCATGGGTCCAAAATGGACTGCGACGTCGATGCAGGGATTCTAGCGCACTGAATATCTCGGAGTGTTACCGCCTGCCAGATCATGTCTGTATTTTTCAGGCGGAAACGCTAGCAATCATGAAAGCTTGTCACACTCTCAGAGACATATCAGATAACCACAGTATCACCATTTGCTCAGACAGCCATTCCACTATCAATACACTAAACTCGGCAAGTACATCCTCCAAGCTTGTCAAGCGATGTTGGGGAAGTTAGCTGCCTTGGCAGACGGCTCAATATTACCCTGTTCTGGGTTCCTGGTCACAGGAATAGGGTAATGAAAAGGTCGACGACCAGACCAGAAGGGGGCGCTGTCCTAGACAGCTCTCATGCAGCGTTTCTCGAACGGCTAGAAGTCGATTTACAACCCGAAGCCGTAAAATCGATCAGAAAGGCATATGGCGGTACCCAAATAGCTACCATTAGCCTACCAACGGATGTAGCAAATAAAGTACTCGAAAGAGGAAAAGTTAAAGTTGGATGGGCAAATTGTCGAATAAGGGAACAAATATCAATTGAAAGGTGCTTCAGATGCTTTGCTTTTGGCCACTTCGCGAAAGAGTGCAGTAGCAAACAAGACCGATCGAATATGTGTCACAAGTGTGGCGAAGAAGGGCACAAATCGAAAACATGCGACACGGAGCCGAAATGCATGCTAGGCTGCGAGAATAAGGAAATGGACTACAAGCATTCGACTGGAAGTGTTAAGTGCCCCGCAAATACAATAAAAAGGCTCTGCAGCAATCTCTCGAAAATGAAGCTTGTTCAGATCAACTTAAACCACTGTCAAGCGGCGATCGTCTGCGATCAATATAAAAATTTGAACAGTTCAATTTGAGTGGCGGACGAACACAAACAGGTAGGCATTTGGTCATGTGGAACACATGCCACCGAAAAAATATCGAAACCAATCAACGTATTCGTGAGAGCGCAAATTAACGGCATCAACATCTACAGCTGCTACACCCCACGGAGACTAAACCTGGAAGAGTTTGACCGGTGGCTAACTCAATCAGATGAGGCTGCCTACGTTGTATCAGGTATGATCTCCATAGATATTCTAGCCGACGAAGTGGACCGATTGCACAAAAGCCGATGTTTCGAGCCACTGGACGTATCTAATGCGCGCAAAAAATGAGAAAGATCCGAGTCTCTGAGGAAATGGCAACAGCGGTGGGATGAAACTCAGAAGGCAAGCTGGAGACATATACTTATCCCGCTAATTGAATTGTGGCTGAACCGCAAACATGGAGAGGTGAATCACTATCTAACCCAGTTTCTTACTGGACATGGCGGATATAGGAAGTACCTAAACAGATTTAAGGCCGGGCCACATATTTCATGCACCCATCCGATCATACTCCTGTCTGATTTTGCCCCAAGAATCGGATCGGTGCGTGATAGGAAAGCAATGAACACACATATCCGATAAATATCCGACTCCACTCAGATTTTCGGCTCTATCTTGATACAATGCTCACTCGCCATTCAAAGCTCAAACCAAAAATGCAACCGAAAGTGCAAAACAGTCCCATACGAAACTGAAACACAAAGAGAAATACACAAATACGAAAAACGAATAGTCTACACAATCGGAGCATGATCGGATACTGGATCGGAGTCTGGTGGGAGTATGATTGGTCACGTGTCGGAAATGTGTGAACTAACGCATCTGAAATCCCATGTCATTTCCCTCTCATACACTCGTCCGACTGTATGATCGGAGTATGATCGGATGGATGCATGAAATATGTGGCCCGGCCTTTAAGCTGGACGTTTCGCCCGACTGTCCGAGGTGCCCAGGAATAGCGGAAGACCCGGAACATGTATTCTTTCACTGTCCAAGGTTTACAGGAAAGCGTGAAGCACTGGAGGTCGAACTTGGCAGTGACCTCAATTCACATAACATAGTAGAGCACATGATGAGATCTGAATCCAATTGGGAGGCCGTAACTCGCACAATATGCGACATATATAGGGAACTGAGGAAAGAGGAGCAAATACGAAAAAGGACGCAACGGATTAACGGCTAACTAGCCAAAACCAGCCCTGCGAAGTAATACCGAGAGGTAGTTCCGTAGGGAGAATGGTGGAGAAGGAGGGTTGAAGGTTTTACTAGGTAAGTATTCGCACACTGACGATGAAAGTCCCATGTCGGTCGTACAATTGACATTAGTTGACGGCAGTGTCTCCAGACCAATGAGATTTCCCCCCTCTATAATAATAATAAAAAAAAGACAGCTCTCACGCGGAACCTGTTTACATACGGCTGCTGGCTGTTAAGGGCAATATCTCCTCCCGCTATTTCAAGATTGCAGATTCAAAATGGCGGAATCTGCCCACCTGCGTCGTATCAAGAAAGATATGGCCCTCCTATGACAGAAGGAGAACATGGGAGCTTATAACAGAATCACGTAGACATGTCACCAGGTTCACGGCGGTCATCACGGGACATTAACCTATAGGGGATCACGCAGTCAGGCTGGGCATATTTTACAATCCGCATTGCCGAAGTTGCGGTAGTGAAGATGAGAAAGAAACCAACCCTCATTCACTTCCTTTGCGAATGCCCAGGCCTTGCTCACGGGGTTTGTGGTTACAAAATGGCGCTGTTTGCGCCAATTAGCGTCTGGCAAGTCTTGCCTCAGTCACCACTTATACCAACCAACAAACCTTGCCTTGTCAGGGAAAAAGGCCCCAGTATGATTATATCGGTCGGAAAGCTTGTCTCGCAGTCAGTCGCATGGAGCTCAGCCAGCAAAAGATTCGTATCCGAACAACCGACGCAGGCATCAACATTAATTTAGAAAAAATATCACAAATATTTGTCAAATAATCAACTTTATCGTCGACTTTCGGCGCCGAAAAAAATAAAAAGACAAGCTATTCACAAAGACCAATTATCGCTCTTAATGAATCGTGAATGGCCTACTTAGCATCTTGACGCATCTTTGATTGCCATCGCTATAGAACTGACGAAAAAAAAAGACGACGCGTATCACCCGACAAAAATTCTTGGCTTGATCACTGTAAACAATCTCAGATATTCTCAATTACGCCCTGAATGCGTGGTGTCATTTATGCACGTACTCGTATATATCACAAACTCCGCGAATTTGAAGGCGGCAATTGCCAAAAACATATTCGCATTTTCATGGTCATCATCACCATTACAACTGATTACATCCGACAGAAAGAACAGCCAAAAGATCGATCATTGGGATTATTGGACTGTCTCATCTTTTTTTCTTGCAGCGATCTTACTGATGTTTACAACAGGCTACTACTCTACAATTCTCTTCCTATACTGAATGAACGACAGCTTCTAGCTCTAGATGAAATGGTTCTTTCCCATCTTTTTAGTAAATCGCAGCCATGAATTGAGTGTACTAAATGTCAGTTGTTTGGCAACATGATGAACTAGGAAGTTGAGCTGTCCATTGAAATATGTCATTCATATAAGTTATTCCCTACAGGTTTCTTGTACTTGCCATGTTGTACTCGATGTAAACAGACGGCGGGTGATCAACACGGTGCGGTCAGATCAAAACATGTTGTGAAACATGTTTACAATAAACACGCTAAAAACTCGGGATGGTCAATTGAAAAGAATTTCTTAAATTACTTTGGGCACTGAAGGTTAAATTCTTAGGCTTGCTGATCGCGATCCAAATCCAACCGAACAGATGATATGATATGATCGTGGCTCGACAAATTTCGGGAGGAGAGGATTGTTTTCGAGCGGAATTGTACGGCAGAACGCGCCTAACTTGAGAACTTGACACATCTTCAGAATGAGCGCTTCCAGCTTTGTGTTACATTCTTCTGATCATTGTTTTTCGACTTCAGTGTAGGTTTTTTTCGTACGTTATGCCTGCTACAGACAATGGCCTATCGCGATGGTGACTTTGATGGCCGCCATCACACACCAAATGTCAATTCAAATATTTTCAAATATGTCTGTCCACACAATGGTCTTCGATGGGCCATCAGGAAATTACGCATAGAGGGCCATTGAAATTGAAAGCTGTCGCTCTGTGCGCTACTGCAGCTAGGATCAAACGAAGGTCGATGTCAGTAGTATTGTGATAATTGTGTAGTAACCTGTTAACCTAAATCAACTGTTCAAAGTTGTGTACGCGATGGGCCATCGCGTGGAGGAAAATGGCTCTCGAAGCCATTTGTGGCCATCCCATAGCCCATCGCTGTTGACAGTAATGACGGTTACGCGCCATTGGCCACTTAACGCCATCCGCCCGTCCACGTCAAATGGCCGGGGATGGGCCATTGTCTGTAGCAGGCTTTAGGGTAAGTTAACTCGTGGAGCAAAAAAAGAATGATCAAGCTATCCAGCTTAAATTTTTAAATTTCATGTTGTCCATCCTGATTGGCTTTCAAAATTGACAGTTGGTCCGAGAATTCGTTCGTTTCTGTTCATGTGACAAGCAATTATGATTACGACCGCCTAAATAACGAATAAACTGTACGAATTGATTAAAGTCAGAAATTGGGACCAATTATCAAATTAAGGACAAGCATACCAATAGCCGTTTTTTTACAATTGTACAATCTATTGAGTGCAGGTCAGCCACCCCACTGACCCGTACAGGTTCAAGTTGTTATTGTAATGCATACAGTATAATGGTATCTCTATCTAACCTGCACCGGATAGATGTTCAAAAAACACACCTTGTTTCGTATTTCTCGAGATCACTTTCCTCTTTCCATGATTGCTCTACTGATTACATCATCTTCACAAAAAAGCGCGGTTGTTCTTTTTTTTCGTTAATCGAGCAATTTCAATTTGCATAGCATGCTCGTCGTTTTGCCCGTATCACACGCTGGACGTCACGTTTCATTCGCCAACAATAGAATAGGCGTAGAGATGAAAATCGACCCGCCAAAACGATGCTGAAAGTGAAGATTAGACGATTATCGCGAAAATGATGATCCATAAATCGCAGATTTAAATTAATTTACATAAGTAGCGTTGCGTTACGATTAGAACAAAGTTTCGTCTGATTGGTATTTGATCTTAAAATCTGTTGGCAGTATTTTTAGAAATAGTGTAGGGTACATAAACTTTGATAAGAGCGATAAAAAAAAAGAGTACAGATCCGCAGTGTTTTGTGTCTAAAAAAAAACAGAAATCATTCGATTATAAAAAGGCTGAAAGACACCACTCGGTGAACTACAATAATTTTATGACTGCAATAATTGTGAATCGACCCTGATCATTATCCAATAGATATGCGTGCAATGATAAGTTCCATCCATGATTCAGATTCCGGAGATAAAGATACAGTGATTCGCGATTCCTCCGCAATTTTTCGGCCGTTTTCGATGATTTTTGATATGCAGCCTTGGTTTTGCGTTTAAAACAAGTTGTGACACATATTTGCTAACTTTTCGAATTGCCTACCTATCTCCACCCTGACCCTACGCATCAATGTTCTGGGCTTGCAACGACTCTATCACACTTGTTTAGGTGCCACATTGAGTCGGAGGGTCTAATTGTTCATTACTGGCCAAGACAGGATAGACACCTCCATAAAAAGGCGAAAGTGGCAATGGATAGGTCACACACTTCGAAAAGGTCCGGAAAACATTGCCAAACAGGATTGGAACCCACAAGGAACCAATGCAAACCGCCGCGTTGGACGACCTAGAAACACCTGGAGAAGATCAGTTGAGGTCGAGGGGGTAAGTCATTCATTACGCAAATCGTGGAGTAAGTTGAAGGCGATGGCGGCGAACAGGACGAGGTGGAAAGTTGGCGTGGTTAATGCCCTATGCCCCACAAGGGGTTGACAGGAACCAGAGAGAGAGACAGAAACATAAAGTGATCAACTAATATGCATATTTGGTTTGATATCGTAACAAAAACTTCACTAATAGCTTAAAGACGTATCTCACAACGTAGCGACTGGCCTAAATATGCTGAGATACTTCGGGAGAACTCTCTTAGTATAAGTCAACTTCTGAGGCCCTCAGTCTCGAAAGACTATGACATCCATAGTCAGTCTTTTCCTCAACTCTTACGAAGAAAATTTTTCTCTTAGGACTATTGAGGACAGCGAGGTAGCTCCGTGGTTGAACACCGAAATCTGTGGCATGGGAAAATGAATAAGACAATTGTTCAACAGAGCTAAGCGCAACGGTGAGTGGGATTTACCTATATCATACCACACTGACTGACTACAACAAAAAGATTAGGGCTGTCAAACAGAATAGCTGGACGCACTTCCGCGAGGGTGTATAAAACATCAACATAGCTACCAGACTCCATCGTGTTCTGGCCAAATCTTTGAATCAGTAAGAAGCGCACTTAAACGGATGGCAACATTATAAAAGACTCCGGTAGCACAGATACGCACTTCCCCCCGTGTATTATCGAACACGAAGGCAACCACGATTTGGACAACATCAACATCATTAATGCTAAAACCAATGCAAAAGATGCTTGCTAGTAATCCGCTCCACCGTAGACAATTTGTCTATCAAGCCGGACCATTTACTGAATACGCGCTAGACAACCTTGTTGGTGAAATCGAAGCGGCTTTCTACAACACCTCTTTTGATTTATAAGCGCTCCCCATTGCAAAAGGTGTCGACACTCCCATCGCAGTCTGAGCCAAACGAATGCTTTCTTCCAGAAGATACCACTCTTACAGAAAACGTCACTCGGAAGTTGCCTCCAGGGCGGTATACTATCCCCGGCTCTGATGAGACTATACTCGTTGGGATTTTCAATATCAGGATACGCGGACGACCTCATTATCGTCAGGGGTAAATTTGAAGAAGTTCTACTCATCACGTAGAGCAGGGGTCGGCAAACTTTTTCCACAAAGGGCCAGATTTTTTAAATTTTAGGCCTAGCGGGCTGGATAAGATATTCAAAATGCAAATGGTTTCCATCGCAGTACCTTTGACATATAGTATGATGGGGTAAGGATATTGAGCGCTGATCTCTAGTCAAAATTGATGAGATTGAAGAAGGAATAATGTTTACTTTTGACACAACTGGATCAACAAGACGTGATAAATTGAGATCGCGGTCCAGTGTTCTTGGCTTTGGTTATCAGATCAATCAGATCATCCCCTAACCATAGTTTTGGCAAAATTTCATAGATGAAGACAGCCCATCAAGAAAATTCAGTCTCATTTCATCAGAACATACCACGATGACCCTGCGCGGCAGCAGCCTAAGTCGATAGCCATATTTATTACGCACAAAGACACTGGCGAAATCGATATGTGTATCTGTTGAACAAGTGACGGCAAATCTGTATCGATTTCGTCAATTCGAAGCAACTAAACAGAGATGTTTATAGCATTTTGATGTAACTAGATGTAGACGAAATTGAATCGAAATTATGACCAATGTAACTTACATATAAAAGAAAAAAAAACGTATTAATTTTTCGTGCCGAAATGAGAGAGAACTCAAGTAATTTACTTATTTTTTGCATTCTTGCCATTGAGGATGAATCTTGAATTGATTTCTGCCTTAGGTACATAATGCCCTGCATCATAACCAAAGTTTCTTTCGGCGTCACCAAAAAACCTTAAATCCTGGGGTGGAAATCAACTTCAGCATTTTGATTTCCTTTGCAATATTTAGCAGTAAAATGTGAATCTCTACAAGCCAATATTGATAGACAAATTGAAAATATGCTAACTCTGTTTAGCCCTCCGTATATAGGGTGACGAAATGTTCCACCACTATTTATGTTTCAAATCAACGTGTTGTTGTTATTGCTGTTGAACAGCATTGCACTATCCGTCTTGTAAGAAGAAACGCAGCTTTAAACTAGGCGGTAGGTTTCGATAAACTTCATGAAAATTTGCTGACGGATACTCAAATAATATCGTTTATTTCAGGGAACACTTTCGTTTGTTTTAAATATTAAATTTATAACAAAAGCAAATTACTAAAACTGTCACCAATCCATCTAGCTAAAGTTCTCGAAATAGAAACGGTTTTATTACTATTTTATACCATAAATACCATTTGGAATTGACGAAATCGATGCGAGTTTAAATACATTTAATCACTAAACACACGCATCGATTTCGTCACCGGATTTGGGGTAGCGAAGTTTTTAAATGCGTCACCCTACAACTAGTACAGAGTTACCTGGTTGGTATGTATATCCCAATTTCCAAAGTGCAGGTACGAATAATGTTTCATTGGAAATTGGAAGCTCGGTTGGTTTGGTTTCACTCTATATACCGGCTTATGCCGGGGACACACCTATCCGATCATACTCCGATCATACAGTCGGACGAGTATATGAGAGGGAAATTATATGGGATTTCGCGTTGTGGCCCGGGCTTTAGGTCACACTTTTCTGATACGCGTCCAATCATACTCTGTTCGAAACCCAATACCATTTCCTTCTCATACACTAGTTCGACTGCATGATCGGAGTATGATCGGATAGGTGTGGCCCGGGCTTTAGTATGCATCTGTAGGTTAGTTTGACAACACATCATGCATTTATGTGGCCACTCAAAACACGGTCGACTGAAGTTCGCGCCTTTATGGTTATGGGATTAATGCTTTTTTCACCCAAACTCCCTCTATTTTATTTTATCCGAGCTTAGTGGATAAGTGTATATATCCGTACCGTGAGGGGCGCGAACCTCAGCCAGTACCCAGAATAAAAGCAAGTGAACCAAACTTCCAATGAGCAGGTTGCTGTTCACCGAAAATTCGAGGATCCCGAAACACTCTCTAAATTGCCTAAATAAGATCTTGTGATAAGAATGTGTGGACAGGGATTGCTATTTATATGTTTATTCCAATCGAGTCTAAAATGTAGCAAATCAATTGATGTAAATTCAACTCAAACGCATTACGTTGTGATAACAAAAATCGCTTTATAAACTATTGTATTTGATTTTTCCATATAAAAAACATTAACTCGCGGGCCGGATGAAGACCAGAGGCGGGCCGGATTTAGCCCGCGGGCCGGAGTTTGCCGACCCCTGACGTAGAGTGTTACGCGTAGTTCAAGAATGGTGTGACATTAGTGAACTTCGGGTCAGCCCGGCGATGGACCTAGGGAAACCCAGGGCGGTGAAATGCTCTACTCTGTATAACCAGCGCCATCTAGATATACAAGCCTGCGCTCAGCTGGTTTTGACGGCTAAATTACACAATTATTTCCTGTGATGACGCCATCGTATCCACAATCCAGTGGTCGGCGACTGATGGCGGCGAGTCCCCGGTATTTGTGCGTTTCGTGTTTAGTTTTCGTTTTCCGCGTTCAGTGTTTATTTATTAGTAAAATTTAATCTAGTGATCCAGGAAAACAAACACGTGCTCGATGAAAGTGTGTCGTGCGGTCAAAAGATGTATTTTGTCAAGTGTGTACTGTTCCACGATACTCTGCGACTGATCCCCGAGGCTGCGGCTTCGACCAAATTGGCGCAAGTGTCCAGAAAGTGTGTTTTTAGAGGACTAAAATGCCGTCTGGCGCAATTCCAATTGTAAACATATGTCGTGCGGGGGACATCGTCGTGTGCAGTCACTGCCTTGGCAACGAACATCGAGACTAGAAGGGGCACTCAGTACAAGATGCCCAAAGGTTGTTTTCTATTCCCGCAATTGTCAATGTGTTAAATTTCATTATCCGTACACAATCGCTTTGCGAGAGGATTGCGGAAAATAGACAGATATACATACACCTCTCCATATGATCCCGTGAGTCTGAAAAGGATGTCGTATCCGAAATGCATGAAAAATAGTACACACACCACTGCAATTGCGGGTAAAATGATACCAATACAAATATAAACGAGGGCTGTTTTCTCTCAGGCTACCAATACATTTAAAAACATGGGAAGCTCGTCATTTGAACAGCTGATTATGAAGTGAGGCTGTCTTTATCTACCCAATGCATTTTCCCGTTTAGGTTCCTGTCAAAAATGGGTAAACATGTGTGGGGCTGACTATTTGCATCCCGCTTTACAAAAATTAATGTACTGTTCTATGTGTTCCATGTTCCTTGGCCTTGGCGAAGGAAATAATGACGTACGCGATCAGCTGAGCGCAGGCCTGTCTATCTAGATGGCGTTGGTATAACTCAACAGTGAAAGTGACAGACAACGTCAAGTTGGGAGTTACACTTGACAGCAAGGTACTCTGACGGGATCATCTTAGGGTAACATCCGAAAAGGCTACAGAGGCTTTGTGGATTTGTAGGCAGTGTGCAGATATAACTTGGAGCACCAACCCCGCAATTTTCCCTCGATCAACATTCGCCTAATTATTGAATACGGAGTACATGTTTGGTGGAAAAGAGCGACCACATCTCCGCTGGTAGGGACACTCTCTCACTAAAATACAAAGGCTTGCATGCCACGCTATAACGGGGTCCATGCGAACCTCTCCTACTGTGGTCGTTGAGACTTTGCTTGATCTATCACCATTGCACACTCATATCGAAGCAGAGGCTAAACTTATACTAGCAAGACTTAGAGCCTGTAATACACAAGTTAGACCTAATCCATTAGAAAACATCTGGCTGCTAACTTACAGTACTCTTAGTATGCCATCTGGTCAGGGAGCTGTTTTAAGCACTCCTTCCTATCAACTGTATGATATAGAGAACTAGTGCAACAAGTCCTACAACTTCCTTCATTCCAACACAATAAAACAAATGTTCGCATGCTCAGGAGAGTATACCGGGCTACAGGCACGACTACACCGCACCACAGACTACAGGCTACATCAACAGAAACATAGAAATCTTCACTCATAGTTAAGCGGCTATCATGGTGATGACTTGCAAGTCGATCAAGGCTAGTGAAGTCCTGTCAATATTAGTACCGATGGAGCCTCAAATAACCTTACAATCTACTTGGTCCCTAGGCACTCTGACATTGTAGGCAACGAACAAAACGAATTTACTAGACGGGATCTACTGTCCCCTACGCTGGCCTAAATTCCTTTTGTGGTCTAGCAATGTGAATTGTCAAGGAGCTTAACAGGGGGTGGGAACGGGAGAAACTCTCCATGGTCTTAGGCTTTAAATTGTTTATCGCGGTATAATTTCGTAGCCGTATCATAGAGGAACAAGAGAAGAGGTGGAACTCAGTACAACTGAGACGATGGTTGTTCCTATTGGATTTGTTGCATATGTATTGAATTCCGCTGTCGGTACACAGTGGAATTTCGGAAAGCAGATAGCAGAACCACTGCATCATATGTTTCCATTTATCAGAAAGAGATAAGACTATCACATCAGATCGATCGGGTAATACCAAAAGTGTGTTCAGTCTCTTGTTTTGCGGTTCTGGCAATACTAAATATCTGTCAAATCGCACGCATACAGGGAAATCTAGCTAAAACCAAGCACGCACACATACGTATCCAGCGTGTTACCTATTCAATCGCAACTAAAACTGATTGCACCCAGTTTGACTTTTGAGCAGCTGTTCGGAATTGGTTTTGTCCTTATCGCTCTAAAGGGTCATTTCCTCCTAATTGTAGCTGTCGTTTTCAGCTCAACGGGGTAAGTTTGTGTGCGTTGGAGTAAGTGCGTCCATGTCTACAAAATTATTTGTATTGAGTTCCACCTCTTATCTAGTTCCTCTATGGCCGTATTCTTGATTTGCTTAACTTGAGTCGAAACAGGGTCAGAATTATCTAGGGACTTCGCACAGCTCACTTCCGTCGTCGAGGTCCCACTAAAATTATGCGTATCGTTCCGGACGGAATCTGTTGTTTTTGTGAGGCCGACGAAGAATCTCCAGAATACATCATCCGTGAATTTGAAGCTCTTTTTTCTGTCGATCAACAGATTTAGTCCTGATCTCTAGGATCAGGGCAGAGCAGAGTGAATAGATTAAATTTCGCAGTGCTTGTCGTTCTTTTGCGGACCACGGTTCATTTGCTATCTATCTATTTAACAGAATTCGCTTTTCTACTTCACAGTCGTATAAGCTACACATATCTAATAATTCCAGGAAAAAACGGCGGAAGTAAAGTTGTACACCAATATTTATGCGGGGAGCTAGTTTGGGTATTCATTTTACAGTGTGTCATTCTTAAATTGAACGACTCGGAGGCTATGTTGTTGTGCCGAATCTTTCGCTCATTCTGTTGAGTCGTTCAAAAAGAACGACTTGTTACTGTGTTACACATCACTAATTCACATATGCATGTGTTTTAAAACTGTGGGCGATCTTTTGTTTTGTTCTAAGTTACTGCAGAAAAGAAGAAGAATAGAAACATGCAGTTCCCAGAGCATGAACTGCACATGTTTCTATTCTTAATTTAAAAAAGTGTGACAAGTTTGTTGGCAAATCAGTTTTCCACAGTTCAAATGTGTCAAACGAACGCGAACAAGAGATTTAACTACAATATAACAGGCTGAACAGCTGATTTTCGTTGACTGCGACTTGTGGACGTAGGTTAGGTTAGATGGGTTGCCTAGAAGAGGAGGGCGCACATAGACCACCACTCCGTTGTCCGTTGTGATACCCCCTAGATACGGAGGTTGCCTTTTATATTTCGGGATTGGACAACCCTAGTGTTGCAATCTGGCAACTGACAGCTCTATCGTAAAGTTTGACATTTTTGAGGTTATACGTACTCAGAACGTTTTGACATACGAGCGCTATTTGTGTTTTTTACAGTAACTTAAAAGATTAATCTCGGCCAAATAATGGAATTCAATCGTGAACATTTTCATGCGATTATTTTTTACAACTTTCGACGTGGATTAACTCAGCAACAGTGCATGGATGAACTGAATTCAATTTTTGGCGATGAAGCTCCATCAAGGACCCGTGTTTATCGATGGTATGGTGAATTCAATCGAGGTCGTAGTTCACTCCAAGACGAATTTCGTGAAGGTCGTCCAAAATCAGTTGTTTTTCCGGAAACCATTGATGCTGTGCGCGAACTGATATTGCAAGATCGTCATGTGACCTATCGTGAAATTGAGACAGGCATTAGTGGGACCAGCATACATTCAATATTGCATGAACATTTGACTGTCAAAAAAATTTGTTCGCGTTGGATCCCACACAATTTGTCAATCGCTCAAAAAAAAGGCTCGTGTCGATTGATCGAAAGAAATGCTCAAAAAATACGATCGCGGTGCTTCGAAACACGTCTATGACATCGTGACAGGTGATGAATCGTGGATTTACGCGTATGAGCCCGAAAGTAAACAGCAGTCGACTGTATGGGTGTTTCAAGAGGAGCTAAACCCTACAAAAGTTTTTCGCGCACGAAGCACTTCCAAGCAAATGGTCGCCTGTTTTTTCGAAAAAACTGGACATGTCGCAACCGTACCACTAGAACAACGCAGAACAGTCAATTCTGAGTGGTACACAACCATTTGTTTGCCAGTTGTCTTCCAAGAAATCAGGAAAACCAACCGCCGAAGACCGATCACTCTTCACCACAACAATGCAAGCTCTCACACATCAGCTCAAACAACTGCATTTTTGAGCACTCAAAACATAGATTTGGTGGGTCATCCGCCGTATAGTCCTGACTTGGCACCTTTGAAGAGAGAGTATATGAGGAAATGAAAAAGAGCGAGGGAAACGAAGCAATTCGGCACAAGTGAGGAAGTAGGAAGGGGGATGGAAATTTGACATCTCTTTTGCTCTATATGGACAGGGCGGGTGTTCCGCGGCAGAGAGACAGACTGGAATGTTATTGTTTCAATTGGAAAAGTAGGAGAGGGGATGACATCTTACGTGCTTCCTGTGGTTTTATATAGACTGCGCGGGTGTTGCGCAGTGGAGGGCGTGTGTCTCTCTGTTTACTTTTTACGACTGGAATTGCTTCAAATAGTTTAGTGTTGAGTATATGCGGATTGCTCCTCCATAGGTATTCTCTATGCTTGGCACCGAATGACTTCTTTTTATTCCAACACCTGAAGAAGCGGTTGCTGCGTTCAGAATGCATATTTTGGAGACACCTCAATCAGAGTGGCAAAAGTGCTTTGACAATTGGTTCAAACGCATGCAAAAGTGTATAGATCTTCATGGGGATTATTTTGAAAAACAATAAAGCGATTTTCAATGATTAATATTTGATTTTGTTCTCTAATCCCGAAATATAAAAGGCAACCCTCGTACAGCATACCTGAGCTTATCTCAATCGTTAAACCAGCCAGAGCTGGAAATGAAGCGATGAAGACGACAGACACTAACTGCCTTTAGGTCGTCCAGATCGACAAAAAAGTAGGACCCAAGGATATCTCTCCTACGTTCCGCCAAAGCAGGGCAAGTACACAGAAGGTGACGACAGCTTTCCTCCTCCTCTACGTCCCCGCAGCTCCTACAGTAATCATTGTGCGGGAGTCGAAGTCTTCTGGCATGCTCCCCGATCAAACAGTGTCCAGTGATGAGCCCCACCACATTTCTCAAATGACGTTTGCTCAGCATCCTGTAGGATCGGATCCAGCTTAGGCCATAATTACCTAGTTGCATGACATGTGGATCCACTACTCCATCTGGCGCTGGCTCCGTCATAAGCCACATTATGGGTAACCATTTTGCAAGCTGCTATAGGCATCCCTGTTGTGGACGTATTTCGCGCACAATCATTAAGGGGTATAATGCCTTGTTCACATCGGCGCAAATGAGATGATTTCTTCGGGTGATTTCGAAAATCACCGGAGAACGTTCACACTGCACAAAAACAACCTTCACTATTGCTGAAAAAATCAGTCAAACTAGCTTCCTCTTCGATAGTGGCTATCCGATCAGGCCTTTTTACCTTTATACTATAATTTTACACAATTTAATAAAAAAAAAACATGCTTCTCAAGCGTAAACTGTTGTGACGGCGGCTGACCTTTCTTGCCAACTTCCAAGCTGTTCATTCAGCACAGTTTTGAAGGGATTTTGGTCTTGATTTTGTACAGATCACGGCAAGGTTATTTCGATCTGTCAGATCGTATGGAAAATGAGATGATTTGGGGAGTGATTCCGCGTGAAATCAGAAAAGTGAACTGAAATCACTCAGTCTGAACATCTTATAGGTTAGGTTAGGTAAAGGGGCTGCCATGCTAACGCACAGCACACATAGACCACCACTGGGTCCGTTGTGATACCACTAGATCCACCTAATGAAAAAACCTAGGCATTAAAACCAGCCTGTGCTGGCAATGTAACGATTGAGCTGTATTGCACTCGTTTCCTTAAGGTCCTCCAGTTCCCATAAAAAGCGGAAACCCAGGAACCTCCTCCGCCTCTCAGCCAGGGCCGGACAGTGACAGAGGAGATGGAGAACGCTCTCCTCTTCATCCACGTCATCACAGCTCCTGCAGTAGTCATTGTGAGGAATGCGAAGCCTCCAGGCAAGCTCTCCTATAGGACAGTGCCCCGTAATAACCCCCACAACTCTGCCAATGTGATTTCTATTCAGTGAAAGCAGTGTGGCGGAGCGGCTAGGGTCGAGTTTCGGCCAAATCGACTTCGTTGTTTGGCACGTAACGCCGTTTGACCATCTCATGTTCGCCCTGTCAACCGCAGTGGCTTTGATAGCAAGTTTGCACGATGAGGCTGGCATTTTGAGGTAAGCGCGGTCCCCGTCAATAACTCCGGTTGTCCCCACTCGAGCCAGCTCATCCGCCACGCAGTTACATACCTGCGAGACCACATCTTATAAGAGTAAAGCCTTTTTTCCAAGTTGCAGAGTACCGCTGCGGGAGAGACTACTTTCAGCCTTGTTTTCCAGGCCGGATACCGCTGCGTGTGGCAGGACAGACTGTCTCGAAAGCAGTCTGTCCCGCAACACATTCTGTAGCTTAGAAATCAAGGCTAAAGATACTCAGGTTATTAGTTATATGTATTTTTATTTCACCGGGCGGCGGATCGTAGTCGCGTCTTGGACGTGCGAAATCATCTCAATTCAAAATCGGGGCGACTTCAATATCTGAGGCACTAAATTTTAATGATGGGTTTCAATAAAATTCGGTCTTAAATGAATGCATCTGAAGTCCTGTTGCGCGAACTCATAACCGTTTTGAAGATATTTACCTTTAAAGTTGCAACTTTTAAATGGGAAAATCCAGTGCTAGAATTGTATATAGAATAAATTTCCGCTTTAGGTAATTACGAACCTTCTATGATACATCATTATTTAATTTTTTATATTTTCAAGCCACTCGTATTTAAGATTTAGCCGCTCATAAAATTTAGAGCCTCAGATATCGCAGTCAAAATCCACTACTGGTCAAAGAACGGGAACCACTATGCCGATCAACCAGGAATATTCCCAGCCCTAATATCTTCCAGCCATCTCCAAAAATAACGGAGTCAAGAAATCCACACACCTGACCCAAAAAAAAACCTTATTCACGTGGAATACACTTCACGTGTTCTGTTATGTCTACATAAATAATAAAAAGAAACACAGCGAGTGGCACAGACGTCGACCTTTGCTTAAAATTCTTATCAGAGTACAATTCCCATCGGAATAAAAATCAAATGCGACATGTAAACAACCGTCTCCCCTACCCTACGTTACGATTCTTCACCACTGGTCCCAAATGCCTGATAACTAACAGAATTCCACCACACCTCGTATGTCAACCTTCTGCCTAGCGACAATTGTCACAGCACAAAAAGACATCTCGTCCAATTGGGAGTGAGCGTGACAGAGGCGCTCCGCTTACGAGCCGGAGCATTGGAGCGAAAGAGACCATTGCCCGTCTCAAGGCTTTTCACACCACACACTGTCGTCGTGACGACAGCGAGAGCGAAAACTGGACCACGGACACCGTGAACAGAAAGTAAAAAATCGCCGACATGAATTCCCCTGGCCCGTAGACCATCATTCTTCCTGCCAATGCACTTGAATTGTCCCCACCACCTCCACCCAGGAACTGCTGAAACTGTCAAAAGGATCAAACGTGTGGAGCACTCACCCGAGAATACCGCGCCCATAGAGATAGCCAGGTGGCCGCCACGGCACACCGCCGTACTTGCCGATGTACTTCTGGCGATATTTGTTCATGTTGTAGGTGCTGGCCTTGTTGTCGAAGGAGGCGCTGCCCGCTTTCCTGCGCGACGGATTGTAGTAGTTGCGCTCGTGCGCTACGATCTTCTCGCGCTCCGCTGCCGTCAAGGACGTGGGGTCGCCGCTGAACTGTTGCAGCAGGAGTGCCGTTGTCGAGTCGCGGTTCGTACCGCCGCCGTGGTTGTGACCGTTGTTCAAGCTCAGATTCTTGCTCGTGGCGTTCTGCTGCTGCTGCTGCAGCTCCAGTTGCTTCTGAATTTCAGTGGAGTGAGTCTCCCAAATGGCGTGCCATGTACGCAGAGCGGGTCCCTCCTGTTCCTCTTGATACCAACCTACAACTGGATCCATTCATGTATGATACCGAGCCCCGCGATTGCACGAGCACTCACTGTCCTCCGTACGATTGGCCGTGCCGTCGTCTTCGTCGTTATCACTCACTCGACCACTGACTGTCCTTGCACCGTTCACAGTCTCTCTGGGGCTTCCACGGCACGGGAGGGCCTTGGGGTGATTCCAATTGGCACTGAGAGCACACACACCCAACACGCACGGTTAATTGTCACACACGAGGAGTTGCTGCGTTTCCGCAAATACGCACGCAAAGCCCGAGCGAGAATTGTGCAGGCCACGAAACGAGCCACACAGAATTTCTTGTGCGAACCGTCGCCTACGGGGGCCTAAGAATAAGTTCGAGGTTATGTGCGAATCCGATGAGATTTTCGCGACTCGAGAAATTCACCACAGTCGGGTGCAACAGAGATGGATTGGAAATGTGCTCGACGTCGTCCTTTTTCTACATATTGGTCGGGGAGCGCGTGCGGTCGATACTTTTGCACTGCTCCAACTGGTTAGGCCGCCGATGGAATGTGAAACGCGAGAAAGAGAGCGAAAAGCTCGCGAGCAAAACTTCCGTTGCCTTGTGCGGATCGCCACAGCGAGAGCGAAAATTAACCTTTTACCGCCAATATGTCGATCGGTTGTGCACTTTTAAAGGTCGCCGATCCTTTCTCGTCCACTGCCCAAACACGTCGAGTGTCACACGAAATGTCTCAAGCTCTTACAGAACACTTTTTCTCACTCACCGAAGTCGCGACTTTACACACAGGTCGGGCGGACACAAGAACGAACGAACGGCACTGCACAAGCCGACGAAGCAACTGCGAAATCAACGAATCCGCTCTCTCGCCCACAGATGATCCCGTTCTTGCGATAAAAGTCCCGAAAAAGGACAAGAGTTCGAGCGGTCGCGCAACTATCGAGTGCCGCCTCACGCCAATTCACCGTTGCATGCAGGATAACCGTTTGTACGTTCGGCACGACAACGAACTGTTCGAATAGAATTGGAGGCGGGCAAAGTGATTCGGTGATCGAGAACTGCACAAATTGGTTGAGAAAAAAGAACTTCACACGCACTGCACAAGTCGCGAACGAAACGCCGCACGATGATGGTTCTTCGGTACCGTGTACGTACTGCGCATCAGCAAGATAGATCGGAAATGTCACTTGCCATCGCTGTAGTAGTAGATGAGCCAGTTGGGAAAGCGAAAGAGAGCCGTCTGTATCTGGTCTGCGAGGGTTGGCCGTGGTGGGAGAGAGACGATAGAGATGCTTGTAGAAAATTGTAGAATGTACTAGAAATGGGAAGAACGTTCAATGCCGTCGGCTGGAGGAAATTTGATTTCGGTTCGAGTATTTAGTAAAAAAAACTCCGAAAGGGTCCAAATTGTACAGAAAACTCAACCACAGGCAACAACCAATAAGTAATGCAGTTCGCTCACAGATAATACCTATGGAGGAGCAATCCACATATACTCAACACTAAACTACTTGAAGCAATTCCAGTCGTAAAAAGTAGAGAGAGAGACACACGCCCTCCACTGCGCAACACCCGCGCAGTCTATATAAAAGCACAGGAAGCACGCAAGATGTCATCCCCTCTCCTACTTTTCCAATCAAGTTTACAAGTTTACAAGTTTCTTTATTGAGACTTCAAGATTACAATGTATGTCACTTATTATCTAATGATGTTGGACTTCTGACAGTCGCAGCTACTTTTCCAATCGGAACAATAACATTCCAGTCTGTCTCTCTGCCGCGGAACACCCGCCTGGTCTATATAGAGCAAAAGAGATGTCAAATTTTCATCCCCCTTCCTACTTCCTCACTTGTGCCGAATTGTTTGATTTCTCTCGCTCTTTTTCACTTCCTCATATACTCTCTCTTCAAAGAGTTCGCTAGGAAGATAGGTGAATCCCCGAATTTTAACACAGCTTCAGATGGCTCCATAAAATAGTGCATTCGGAAGTTGTGCATGCAGGTACATTTTCAATTTGAAACCGAATGTGTGCATGCATGCTGATTTTGCTTCGGGCTGCCGCCGTTGCACCCAGAGCCAGCGAGATGAACTTTTATGTTAGTGCGATACTGAGAGCTGCCATTCAACTGTTTTTTTGCAATGCTGCCGGTTTTCCCGCGAAAAGCTGCGGGATTTGAACATGTAACGCGTAAGAAAGCCATCTGCCGCGGGAGAGGGAATTTCAGCGGTTTCCTGGCGTTTAGAGCGGTCATGGTCCGGGTTTTCGCGATAAAAACACGATATCGAATACGATAAATTTATCTTCCCAGGGGAAACGCATTCTAATCGCCGAGTAAAGTCTTCATATAGGCTTGAATGTGTTTTACTCTGACTCTACTTATATACTCGTAGTACATACATATTTCTATCTTCCGCGATAAGAATGGGTCTCCTCTTTGAAGACAAATTTATCGTCAACGATATTATATTATTTATTTAACAGGAAATGAGGCGGCGGATGCCCTAGCAAAACAGGGATCTGCGGCAACCTTCATTGGCCCAGAACCCAGAGTTGCTATGGGGAACGGCATGATTGGAGCGAAGGTTGGGGAGTGGATGGACTCCATGCATCAACAAAGATGGCAGGAGCTAGTCACTTGCAAACAAGCTCGGAATGCAATGACCAGCCCTTTAGGCAGGGAAGCGAGAAAGGTACTCAGTTATAAACGGAGTACCCTAAGCTGGATAACTGCCTTGGCTGTGACCATGGTAATTTTAAGGCTCATCTGGCCAAGATGAAAATCGGGGAAGATGACGTTTGCAGGCTATGCCTGGAGGAGGCCGAGACGGCAGCACACATTGTGTGCGAATGTCCAGCACTGGCTAGCACGAGGTTGAGGATCACAGGCAAGCACACGATAAGTGTGGAAGCCATGAGTGAACTCAGCCTTAAACAAATGCTAGCAATAACATGGGACTCAGTGATGAAGAAAGAGGTCGACAACTATCAGTCGACATCTGGAAGCCACTGATGACCGGGAGGGGGTGAAAAGGGACCCAAACGTTAGTGGTCTGCTTCGGCTATTCCCCAGAATATAATAATAATAAATATTATTTATAGAGAAAATCACTTCCTTCGGGAGAGAATGGTAAACGTAGGCAACAATTCCAGAAGAAATTTTGGTGATGAGAGTCAACTACAGAAAAATAAAAGTTGTATCGTTGTATTTCTTTTTTTAATATTGTAGACTAATCTCTTTTTTTTAACTTAGATACTGTTTGGCGCTAATAATTTATATTGTAATGTTTTGACCGAAGCCGGGTTCGCTGGATATTCTTACGCTGAATAATGAGTACACTTCATAGATATACAAAGAATAGATAGGAAGTAGACACAGAGTGGGGGTAAAAATTCGAATATCGAGTTATTGTTGACATATTCGTGTCTGCGCAGTGAAGTATCATTGCCAACTTAATATACAGGCCTCCGCTCAGCTGATCGCGGTAATGTATTGACTTCTCATAGAATAGAACAAGCTCAGTTTTGCTTGGATTGACACTAAAGCCCTAACCAGATTGAACGCAGTAGCAGCGGCATCGACAGCAGCAGTGGTGTCAGCAACAACAACAGGTAGATCTGTCGCGATGACACAGCGACCTGTCATCGCCGCTGTGTCATCGCAACAGATCTACCTGTTGTTGTTGTTGCTGCCACCGCTGCTGCTGCCGATGCCGCTGCTGCTGCGTTCAATCTGGTTAGGGCCTAACTCCGCAGTCCTCAGCCACTGCCATCTTTACTAACAGGTCGCAGTGTCAGCTGACTGTCAAAGCACCAACGACATGACAAGCAGTCAACGACATGTACACGCGTGCGGTCGTCCGGTGAAATTTCGCGATTTTCGTGCGAAAAGAGAGTTTAGTGTCACGATTTCCAGTGAAAATAAAAAAGTAGTGGTTATCAGTCTCGTGTGGAAGTGAAAAAAACGTGAAGTGCCGTGAAATACCGAGCTGAATGGTATGTTTAAAAGTGCGGGGTTATGAAAGTGTGACACGAGAAATTTCGCATTTTTGGTTAATTTTCCGGCAATTTGGCTAATGTGAGTGGTACAGCACTACCCTGGGACGAATTCTCGGGCCGGTGAGTTCAGCGAAAACTCCCGAAAGTGCCCCAAAAAGTGAGTGTAAAGTGGTTGTCAAACGAAAACATTACAAGTAATTTCCGGCCTTTTCATCGGAATTCATAGTAAGTATACGTTTTTTGTTGCGCTAATATTTTAGTGGATTGATGCGCTCGAAAATGCGAGTCTTGAACGCGTTGTTTACGAGCCAGACAAAAGCTTCACTGCAGCCGACAGGACTAGATGCCTGGCGGTGAAACTTTCGTCCGGTTCGTCAACATCGAGGTCAAAATTCCCATTTCTGGGCACTTCACTCTACTAAAATATTAGCACAATAAAAAAACGTATACTTACCCTATGAATTCCGACGAAAAGCCGGAAATTAGCTGTAATGTTGTCATTCGACAACCACTTTACGTTCACTTTTTGGGGTACTTCCGGGAGTTCCCGCTGAACTCACCGGCCCGAGGACTCGTCCCAGGGTAGTGCTGCACCATTCACAATAGCCAAATTGCCAGAAAACTACCGAAAAATGTGAAATTTTCCGTTTTGCACTTTCATAACCACACTCGTGCCTCGCACACTTCCGAGCAGTTCATTTTGGTCTGTGGATCACAGCACCTTGCCTTTTTTTTTCAGTTTCACATACTTTCAATTGCACTTGAAATTGCGACACTAAAATAACTTTTACGCACGAAAATCGCGAAATTTCAAAAGGTCGACCGCACACGTTCATCACTTTGCTTACAAATGGTTCACTGCTTGTCATGACGTCATTACTTTGACACTACGGCCTGTTAGTAAAGATGGCGGTGCCTCAGCCCAGTTAGCTAATATTACGTTTACACTATCCCCAGATTACTTCATCTGCGCCGGCTGATTTAATCTGGAACTGTCAAATACATACAATTTTAAACTCACCACACCCAGATTAAGCAGCAGATGAAGTAATCTGGGGATAGTGTAAACGTAATATAAGACATTGGGAGCAGTCTGCGTTGCCTCACTAAAATTACGTTTACACTATCCCCAGATTACTTCATCTGCTGCTTAATCTGGGTGTGGTGAGTTTAAAATTATATGTATTTGACAGTTCCAGATTAATATTACGTTTACACTATCCCCAGATTACTTCATCTGCTGCGTAATCTGGGTGTGGTGAGTTCAAAATTGTATGTATTTGACAGTCGCAGATTATCTCAGCTGGCGCAGATGAAGTAATCTGCGGATAGTGTAAACGTAATATAAGGGTGATCGGAAATTTACCTGAGACGGCGATCGAGGTGTAATCTGCAAAAGCAGTTACCTTGCACCCCATCCCCTCCAGGTCCAAAAGCAATCTGTTAACCGCTATGTTCCATAGCAGAGGAGAGAGCACACCACCTTGCGGAGTTCCCCTACAGACACTCCTGCATTCAGAGAATACGCCCAATTTGGAGGAAATAACCCAAGATATTAACATCAGATTAATTAGCCCAATCAGGTTCGCATCCACGTTAAGCCATGAAAGTGCACTAGTGATCGCCTCAGGTTAGACTTTATTGAATGCCCCCTCAATATCCAGAAAGGTAACCATAGTATACTCCAATCTGACTAACAAGTGAGTGTGAAACCGTATTCACCGACCTTCCGTTACAATAGGCATGCTGTGAAGCCGAGAGCAATTGTTCTGATATGGTACTACGTAGGTGGAACTCAATTAGTCTCTCAAACATCTTTAGCCGGGTAGAGGACAAACTAATAGGTCTGAGATCCTTCTGGCGCGCGTGCGAACTTTTCCCCGCTTTTGGGATGAAAATGACCTTGACTTTCATCCACATAAGAGGAATACAGACCACTTCCAGACATGCCTTGAATATGCATTCTAACCAAGGGACGACAAGATCCGGCTCAAAGCTGGATATCGCCCAGAGAACCTTCTCCCTAGAAATAATGTGATCTGAGTGAGACGATGTCAATACGCTTTCTTGTGTGTAAACGCGTTGAGTGATCACTGACGAACTATAAGGAAAGTGTGTATCCAGCAGGATTTTGAGTGTAGAATCTAGAATCCGTCCAGGACCCATCTGGTTTTTGAATATAGCTGGGCATTGATGGGTTAGTTGATTGGATTTTCCGGAGTCTAGAGGGCTCACGCTCGTAAAATTGCCGCCACGAGTTACGTTTAGCCTTCCTTATATTACGTTTACACTATCCCCAGATTACTTCATCTGCTGCTTAATCTGGGTGTGGTGAGTTTAAAATTGTATGTATTTGACAGTTGCAGATTAAATCAGCCGGCGCAAATGAAGTAATCTGGGGATAGTGTAAAGTAATATTAGCTCCTTTTTGTACACGCTGAGTTGTCTTTTATACGAATCCCAATCCGAATTCGTCCTGGAACTTTTTGCTACGGTAAATTTTTGTCTATACAATATCTTATAGGCAGACAGCTCCTTGGGCCTCCATGCAGGTTTTTGTTTCCCTTTAGGTCTCCTGACGGTACATGATCTTGTCGTGGCCTGAGTCAGCGCGTTTGTTAAGGTACTCACCATGTTGTCTAGCTCATGCTTAGTGCTGAAAGGTTTCTTGGTATCTGGACCAATTGGTTCTGCGTCTATTCAAAAAGGCCCTATGGACTGTAGGTGGGTTATCCAGACTGAAAAACCATTGACGTAGAAGATAGTATAATTAGGGGATCTCAAACCCCGTACGAAATTAATAACGACCCATGGTTCTTAAATCAAGATGATATCCTCCGCACTGCGATTCAGGCGAAGTAAAAGAGCAGCTGAACCTGCTTTCAAATGATGCAGGTTAATTTGGAGGAAACTGAGCATTACTGAGGAGGGTTATCCGACACGACTACCGTAATGTCAGTTTCTTCTTCTTGGTCCGAGTCGAACGAATCATCAAAGATGGAGGGAGCCGTAACGTCTTCCAACAGCGTCCGATCGGACGAGAGCGATATAGAGTCATCCTCGGTATCCTGCTCAGAAGGCGTAGGAGTTGCCTGGTTTTTGTATTTCTCCCAGCTAGCCTCAGCCCTCTCCATAGAAACGGGTCTGTCCATTTCCCTATGACCTTCCCTCCCGTCCTTCCTATTGTAATGAACCACCTGGAATGGACCATATCCTGGTAGTGCTGCTTCCACCGGCAGATCTATGGCAGCACCTGTTGAGTAAGGATCTGTCGGTGGTACGAAACCAGAGGCCGAGGGTCCCATTACACCTGGACCCCAATACGAGCGCGAGAGCAAGCGAGCCATCTATCTACCAAACCAACCATTCCATCCTTATAGCCTCATTTTTTTTATTCCCCATTTTTACCTCCCTTGTTTGTGTTGTCTTCCCCAGGCCTATGAATTTTTGTTAATACGTAAAGGACAGGGGCAACAAGCGGCGAAAACCCTGCCCACGTCTCCCGAACTGAGCTACAGCAAGCATAGGCCGCTGGTTAGCTCGTTGAGGAGCCTTTTTCTTCGCCAGATGGCACAGCCCGACCTTCACGGTCAATTAAGCTACCTTAGGCTCCGTCCCCACGGGCATCTTCGGATGCCCACCAAACCGTCCGTTACACTATACACCTTTAAAATTACTCTGGAAAACCGAAAACTATCTCTCCATTCATTTGCGCCAGAGGTGCCAAGGATTCCTTATTGATGACGATGACCGTACATCGGGATTTTCCGTGGGGCTCCTCTAGCTTCACGACTCTCCAATCCTATATTGGGAGGTTGTGATTTGAGGAGTTGATAGCAAGCAGAATTTCGTCTGAGCTTGTCGGTTTTGCTAGCAGCCAAACGCGTGCTCTGGGTCTGATTAGGATTTCGTCACTCGAGACAATCTCCAATTTAGCACCTGGCCAGAGTACACCAACCCTTTCGATAGCGACCCTAGAAAAGCATCAGCTTTAGATAGAAAGATACTTTGAATCTCTGGCGATAAAATAGATTTTCAATTATGCATCCGGCCACTTGCAAGGCCTATCCGACCGCCTAAATACCGTCTGAACCGGCCATTCACGATCCGGAATTTCTTAAGATCAGGCCTGATCAGTTTTTCCGGTGAGACTTTCCAGAACGTGTGTTGTGGAGGCCTAGCGAGAACGATTTTCCTTCCGGCCGCCTAAAACGGCCATACACGATCCGGAATTCCTCAAGGCCGGGCCTGATCAGTTTTTCCGGGCAGGAATTCCGGATGGTGTATGGCCGGCTTAACGTCCCAACTATACAGTCTCTATCCAAATAGTTCTAGGAAGATTCCTTTGAATACTCGGTTCTCGGACCGACTCTCAATGTAGCATGTGCTGTACTATTACAATAAGTCAACAGAAAAAATTAATTAACTTTACTCATTCCGAGAATGTACATGTGAAATAAATACCCTTCCCCTGAGACACCCCACAACGATAAGATAAAAACTCATCGTCACCCAACCACCCACCTACCCACAAGGGGGCTCGTTTCTATTCACAATCACACTATATACATATCTGCACGCCGCACCCTTCACAATGTGCACTTATCTGTCATCTCATTTTGCAGCTTTATCGGTTGATGATTTTGTCTATTTATTTTATTTATAGAATCAATTCTCATTTTAGTTGATTATCCCCCGCGGCGACGATTAGCGCAATCTGTGATTGAGGGCGCCCCATTGCCAATCCGTGGTTGATATTAAAAAATGAGCTTTCGGTCGTCACAGAACAGTTGCCCGGAAACACTGAGCAGCGCAGCTCCGCACTTAATTGACCTTTGGGCCGTGGACATAGTGCACTAAATTCGGCAAATTTATCGCGATAACCGATCACCGGATGTCATTTATCAAATACAATACATAGCTTATCATCGGAAAAGAATCGGGAGAAAATCGTGTGGGGGTCAATGCTACGGAACACGTAGTCCGTCCTCTTATCTCGCAACTAAACTTTGGCCAACTTAAATCTCAAAATAAAATCAAAATCGTCAATCGTGTCAACCCAACTTGATTTCGTCGTCAACAACGATCAAATAAAATTTATAAATAATAGCGGGAAAGCAGCAGAAAGAAAGAATTCTTTGCACATGTAATAATAAAAAAAATAGTTTCAATGTCGTCGCTACGCGGAGGAATATCTCGTGGGCAGTAAGATTTTCGCTAAAGTATCTAAAAATCTATGGCTTGGCCCCCCCTAGAGCCCAACCTCGTGACCGACCCAGCGCGTTCATTCATTCAAAGTGTTTGATCGACGTCAGATCGACGGGAAACTCGCGTGTTACGGTTACGGGTTAGGTGAAAAACCAACGGAAATTCCGCGAAATAATTCGTCAGGTGATCCATCTGTGGGCACAGCACGTTGTGATTAAAGTGCAACATATGGTACTTAAATTGCGACAAGTGCATCAGCAAAAAAATAAATAAATTGCAACGTGTGCATTAAAGCTCGAGCACATTAGCGCTCGACGCCAAAAAGAACAATAAACGGACAAGTCGGTTGTGAGAAGGCCAAGTCTAAGGTGTGTCTTAAAGTGCATTGACAAGATTCAGATACGCCAGTTACATAACGAACTAACGTTTGAGCAACAATTTGGATTAAATTTTAATTAATGCGAAAGTGGTAAGTTGAGCATTCACTTTTTTCGCAGGTGTTTTGGCGGTTACGGAGACTCTTCCCCGACTAGCCAAGACACAGTCAAAGTTCAAAATTCGCGAAACAATTTGGAAAGTTTCTATGAAATTATCGATTTTGGTGAAACCGGTTCCCTAATGTCGTTCAAAACAAAGTCGTTTGTTTATAAATTGTGTTTTCTTTCTAAAGGTCGCCACTCACATCGAACCACGCCCTCGGGCCACCACCACCATCGAACCACGTCACTTTTATAGAAACGTGTGGAAAACAATTCTTCTAATTCCCTAAAGAAAGTGATGACTTAAAGGTCACCACACACCATCGGCTAGAACCCTTTTTTCTGAACCAAATCACGTCACTTTCATAGGAACGTGGAGAATTAGGAGAATTTTTCCGCTTCTACTCAATGATGTGTGATGAGCTTTAAAGTCCCGAACCGCCACCGAACGATATCACTATCTTAAAGCCCGACATACACGACAAGCACTTTGTTCGCGGGCATGTATCGAACCACGTCAAAATCAATAGAACAATGGAAATTACGAGATTACGAGAAATTCTTCTATTAACTTTGACGTGGTTCGATGCATAATCGCGACCAAAATGCTTGTCGTGTATGTCGAGCTTAAGGTCACCACACACGATAACCATTTTTGCCGCGAGCGTGCACCGAACCACGTCGAACTCCATAGAAAACTGTTCAACTCCACCGTTCTATGATATTTGATGGTACGATGGAAGTTCGGTCGTGGTTCTGCGCGATCATGTGTGGCGATCTTAAAGGTCGACACACACGACAATTTTCACTCATTAAGAGCGAGTATGTCATTATGAGGGGCGCGAAATTTCCTTCCCAATTAAGTAATACGCTACATTTTAAAAACTAACAAAACCAAGCGCATATTGATTTGCTCACTTGGATTTCGTTGAGCGTTGACCACATGAAATCACACCGATCCCACTTTGGGCGCTGAACAGTTCAAGCCTTTTCGTTCAATTTTCGACTATTTTCCACTGCAAAGTTTTATTGACGTAGGATGAAAAAACGTTTAGGTATCTTTAAGGAGCGTATGGTAATTGGTAACCTTAAAGTAGATTAAGGTAGCCTTATGTTAAGGCCCAAAAAGGTTTCGATTTTCGTGTCTTCTAATCAACAGTACCATCCGTCTATTTTGATTACCCATTTCATTTTCATCGACTTGATCAAATCACGCCTATCCCCTATTGGACGTCAAATATTTGCAGGCTTTATCGACTATTTGCTACTGTAAATTTCCACTGATGTACATTGGATCGAAAACAGCGTTAAGGTAGCCTTAAAATATCCTTCAAGTAGCTTGTGCCTTATGGTAAGGTTTAAAGAAATTTTGTGGTTTTTGTGTTTTGTGACTAATGACATTATTTCTAGTTAAGCTTTTGGATTTTAGTTAAAAAGCGGTGCTTAGGAGTCGCCAATTTATTTATAAGTCTACCTTTTTTGAAGATGGCAGTCGAGCGTCGACTTTCAGGAGTACAGATATTTCGAAGCAAAATACGCATTTTCAATGAATAAGTTCAAATATTACGAGCGATTTTCTATTATGTAAGAACTCATTAGGCCCATTAGGGGGGGGGGGGGGGTGTTCATTCCCTAAATCCCCTCTTATCTACGCCACTGGTGGCTGAAAACCATCACGTGCGACGTGTGTATCCGAGCTTTATAGGTCACCACACACCATCGAGCCGGACCATTTTTTATTTTGACCGAACCACGTCACTTTCATTGAAACTTGGGGAATTATAAGAATTTCTCCGCACGTTCCTATGAAAGTGACGTGGTTCGACTCGACTTAGGAAAGTAATCTCAAAAAATCCAGACAGAAGGAAGTGCGCACTTTCCGGACTGTGAAAAACCACCCACTCTACAGTAGACAACAACGGCGATGACTAACTCACGCCGCAGCAATATTCCAGGGCTCTTTACGGTCAGGAAAGTAAAATGGGCCATTAATTCCTTCGACCCTTGCAAATCATCCGGATCCGATGAGAGCATACCTACAATGCTGCAAAGAGCTATCGACTCTATAGCAGTCTGGATTGTGACCATCTTCAAAGGCTACATTAGAATGGGCTATGTACCACACGCCTGGCGACAATAATATAGGTAATATAATACATCCTTCATGCTGAAAACCATGGAGAAAATACTGGATGGTCACATTAGAGAGTCGCTCGAACCTGGCTTCCTCTCTAACACGCAGAACGCGTACTTAAAAGGAAAATCGGTGGAAACAGCTCTGCACGAAGTAGTTTCCACCATCGAGAATTCTCTTCAATACAATTAATACACGCTCGGCGCTTTCTTGGACATAGCCGGGGCCTCCAACAATGCCACAACCCAAGTGATCATGGACTCTCTTCATAGGGCAGTATGGAAGGATCTGGATTAAATCACTGCTATCCAACAGACTTATATCGCCTGCATGGGGCAACGCGAGAGCCACAAGGACGTGTGCTATCACCACTACTATGGATACTAGTGGTTAACACTTTACTAACAAGTTTTGAAGCGATAGGCATACGTGTGGTGGCCTACGCAGGCGATGTAGAAATACTTGTATCCGGTAAGGACACTGGTGTTCTATCGGATCTCACAACAATGGCTTTAAGTAAGCAGTTAAAATGGGCAGGCAAGGTGGGTCTAAATTTGAGCCCGCAAAAGACTGAAATGGTTCTCTTCACACGGAGAACCAAAATTCAGGGCTTCAACCTCCCAAGGATGGGTGTCACCGAGTTAACTTTGACGGCTCATGCAAAGTACTTAGGGTTGATTCTAGACAGTAAGCTTACTTGAAAGCTCAACATCGGAGAACGGAACTATCGCTCTAAACACTTGCAAAAGTTGGCTTGGTAAGGTATGAGGACTGAAACCTCGCATTATGCACTGGATGTACATGGTCGTCAGCCCAATTTTTACGGAATGGTGGTCTGGTGGACTGACCCCCCCCCCCCCCCCCCCCCCCTCGATATGTTCCTAATTAACACAGCGTCTAAATGTGTCCTAAGACTCAGGGAATCAGGGCAATTCAGTACAAAGTCGTATGGTCATCAAAACATCAAACTGCCAGTCGCAACCACTCCAAGCAGTGATGGACTACAACAAAAACTTCTCAGTATTTACGAGTATATATAAGATCGGAAATGGACTGTAAGATGATGCAACTGGCCAATAAGGATTGGAGCGGAGCCATCAATTCTAGGCTAACGAGGAATGTCTGGAATTCTTACAATCCAAGGAAAACAAACATACTCCTAGGGCTAGGGCTTGAAGGCGGTCGCGGACCTCAATATAAAGAGTCTTTTGGAATTCTCGAACGCGACGAAAACCTTCGAACTCAACAATGACCCAACGACATTAACTAATCCCAATACTTGGTTCCTTTGCTCCGCTGTCAATTTGTGGCATCGCTATGGACCCAAGCGGTCTATGCCACCTAACCTAACCTAACCTCCGACTCGATAGTGTGTGACTCTCTTAAGCCACTGAATTGTAGCTATGTATGTACATATGTATCTATGATCTATGTATTAAGTATCAAAGTCATAATTGAAGAGGATCGTCATATAACTGTTCGAGAGGTTGCGAAGAGGCTACATGTATCGCACACAACAATTGAAAAACATTTAAAATGTCTTGGGCTAGTTAAGAAGCTTGATATTTGGGTACCTCTCGAATTGAAAGAAATTCATTTAACACAAAGAATCAACTGTTGCGATATGCACCTTAAACGAAATGAAACCGACCCTTTCTTAAAAAGAATCATCACTGGTGATGAAAAATGGGTCCTGTACAGTAACAAAGTTCAAAAACGATCATGGAGCAAACACGATGAACCAGCACAAACCACATCGAAAGCTGAATTGCATCCAAAAAAGATCATGCTGTCAGTTTGGTGGGATTACAAAGGTGTTGTGTTTTTTGAGCTGCTTTCAAGGAACCGAACGATCAATTCTGATGTTTGCTGTCAACAACTAATGAAACTGGATGAAGCAATCAAAGAAAAACGGCCAGAATTGTCAAGTCGGAAAGGTGTAGTGTTCCACCATGATAATGCAAGGCCTCACACACAGGGATGCCAGATTGGGCGATTTCTCGCCAATTGGGCTATCTATTATTCGAATTTGGCGACAAAATTTAAACTTGGCAGTTTTTGTGAAATTGGCGCAATTTGGGCTACCTTAGTTTATAACAGTAAAACAGAGAAGTTTCTCCAATCGAATTTTTTCATTCCATTGAGTGCTCAATATTTGTTTTTCTACTATATTTTCATCTAGTACTTCATCGAATCGGTTCAGATTTCCAGTGGGGTTTCCCTTAATGTATCGTATGATACTTTGACAGATATAATTCTTTGACGCTTCTTTCAGTGCAATTCACTGTGTTGTGTATCATGTGTTTTATTTTCGTATTGTTTTTCGTGCATCTATTGTACTTGCTTATTCGGAAATGGGAAAGTGGGCGAAATACGGAAAAAACTATAACAATGCCTGAGAGAATGAGCCGCAATTTCAAGGTTCGTCTTACAGATTTAGTTTCCAATTGACTTTATGCTTACGAATTAAATGATTTTATAGGTTGGCTAAGTAAAAGTCAAAACAATCCAACAAGTGCATATTGTGAAGTTTGCAAAATAGAAATCAGGTCGCAAAAAAATGACATCAAGAAACATGCCGAATCAAATAAACATAAAACTAGATCTTCGCAGATAACTCAAGGTCAAAGCACATTAGTAGCTTGTGGTAAGACGCTAATAATCAAGATTTATTTGGTCAGCTTTTATTATCGAAACTAAATTGTAGGTTTCACACATGAGGGAAATGACAATGCTCAAAAGGAATTAAGGTTAGCCTTGTTTATCGCGATGCACTCGTCAATTAAAAATATTGACCATTTGGTTGACATGTTAAACCATGACATTATTGATAAACCATCTACATCCCGCCAGCAAACTACACCTTTGAGAATGCATCGCACCAAATGCACTGCTGTAATCAAAAATGTAATTTCTCCTGGTCTTCTTGAAGAATTAATCACAGATATTGGCGATTCGAAATTTTCAATTATTGTTGATGAGTCCACAGATATTAGCACAAAAAAATATATGTGCATAGTTATAAGGTACTTTTCAAAAAATAGATTAGCTATCTGCACTGATTTCTTAGGTATAGTCAATGTTATTGAAACGAAAGCAGAAGACCTGTTCAATGCTGTTAATAATTTATTCCAAAGTGTTGGCCTAAAGATTCAAAATCTTATTGGGCTCGGTGTTGATGGCGCAAGTAACTTATGTGGAATTCGAAATTCTTTATTTACATTACTTGGAAACGCATGTCCTAAGCTTATTTTGGTGAAATGTGTGTGTCATAGTATTCATCTGTGTGCTTCCAAGGCCTCCGAAGCAATGCCAAATGAAATCGACTATCTAGTTAAGGAAACGTATAATTGGTTTGGGAATAGTACTCTGCGACAGGAGAAATTTAAGGAAATTTATAAATTAATAAATTTATCACAAACTCCGACCAAACTCATTAGATTAAGCCAGACTCGGTGGTTCTCTAGGTTGTACATAAAATCTTGGAACAGCATTTGGAATTACAAACATTTTTCAAAATTACTGCTTTGAATGAAAAGTGCCATTCAGCTAAAATCCTTTCTGATCTGTACAACAGCAATATCCTTAAATTATATTTAATATTTCTAGATCCCTTATTATATCAGTTAAAAGAATTTACTTTCAAAGTACCGACGTTGATTTTTTCGCAGCACATATGGAAATGCTGGCCTTTATAAAAAATCTTATTAATAAAGTTCTTAAGCCGGATGTAATTAAATTAATTGGCAATAATGTTTTAGATTTGAATGAACATCTCAATAATCCACTGTCATTTAAGGAACCAACCAAAATAGATTATGGGTCAGAATGTTTAAGAGAACTAGTTTCGATGCAGTTAGGCGATGAAGAATTGAACATTTTTCAAGGTACATGTAAAAGCTTTTATTGCTGCCTCCTACAGCAGTTGATTAATAGGATGCCCTCGCATTTAGACGTGTTTCGAAAAGCAAGTATATTCTCTCCAAATATTTGTTTAAATTCGATAAGACCCAGTTTTTCGGAACTTCCAATTTACTTTGCCGAATCAAATACAATTCAAAAAATTGAAATCCAATACAACAAATTAATATGCACAGATTGGAAATCATTATTTGGAAATAATATTCCAACAGATGCAACGCCATTTTGGATAAAAGTATCAACAACTAAGACTGCTGGCGGTGATTACATGTTCAAAGAATTAGCTGAACTTGCGCTAACAATGCTAACATTGCCAGCTTCAAACGCAGTTGTAGAAAGATGTTTCAGTACTATGAACATTATCAAAACGAAAGTAAGAAATAAATTGGGCATTGAAAGCCTTACATCCTTATTAAGAATACGTTTTCATTTAAATTCGTTAAACCTATGTTGTAAAGATTACAATATTTCTCATGCCATGAAAAATAAAATGAATTCTTCTATTTACAATAGTAACGCTATAGATGCTGAAGAAGTCAGTGCATTTTCTGAGGTATTTGATTTTTTACATGAATAATTCATATGTACATTACTATCAAATAAAATAAGTATTTATATATGTATGTGCGTATAAACTAAAGTTGTTTTTGTTTTCCTTTATTATGAAATATTTTAATATAATGAATAGTATGGGTGTGTGTCTCAACCATAAATCGTTGCCACTACAGAAAAAAAATCAGTCTCAAAAAAGTGACTCCACAGACGCCAGCCCTCTACCTTTTTCATTTATAGTTAAGCAGAGGTTATTAGCATATAATATATATCAAAAATGCTTAAGTTTAATAGTATAGGAAGTATAGGAAGTCACATTTTAACGTAATGCAAATTAAGGGCACTAGGTATGTCATACTTTTTGGGCGATATTTCACAAATTTTGGCGAATTTGGGCGATTTTGGGCTACCTAATGCCCTTTTTTTGGCGAAATGATACGAAAAAATCTGGCAACCCTGCTCACACATCTTTGGCAACTCGTGGGAAACTATTGGAGCTTGGCTGGGAAGTGATGCCACATCCCCCATGCAGCCCTGATCTGGCACCATCTGATTACCATTTATTTCGAAGTTTGCAGAATTTTTTGAATGGTACAGCTTTCACAAATGAAGATGACCTTCACTCGCACCTGGTTCAGTTTTTTGCTGAAAAGGACCAGAAATTTTATGAGCGCGGAATCATGCAGCTGAAAGAAAGATGGCAAAAGGTCATTGAGCAAAATGGAAAATATATAATTGATTAAAAACTATTCTTTGTTAAAAAAAAAGTGTTTTATTTTATACTACAAAACCGAAAGTACTTAGTTGCCAACCCAATAGCTCAGTATCTCGCCAAAGATGCATCGATTTGCCGCGCCCCTGTCTTTAAACTTGTTCGTTATCTTTGCCAATTATTAAATTACAAGTTTAGATACTTTCATTGGAGTATATACAATGCTTCGAGACGGCGAACACGTTTGATTTGCTCAGCAAAGATTACAAATACGCGTACCTATTGTGTGGTTTTGTTATGTCTTATAATTTACTTTTGTAATTTCAAATCACGTTTTCAGGGTCATTGTCTTCCATACACTATAAAATGTGTAGTCTTATTGGCAATTTATTACACTCGGCACGATTTGGGACAATAAGGGCCCAATAAACAACATACAATACATACCTATACTATAATACATCACACGTTATTCCGTGTGAGCATGCCAAATACAATATTTTGAGAATTGAAGGTTACCCAAAATCCAATAATAGCTTAGCGGATTGTAGAATACGATGTATAGCTGTAAGGGACAATGAATTTTTACAGAGTATCGCCTTATCTAGGTTGTTGGAAATTTAGTTTTATGGCGTAGATGCCTACCTCCCCTACAAATCATATCTCAAATATATGGTAACTTCCCATTGAATGGAGCTAGCGACTTTTTGGTGAAACGTTTGTGGTGTGGGCTAGTTAGTTGATTTTGGGAATGCGCAAGATCCTATCTCCCCCAAATGGTAATTGGGGCGACCGGTAGCGCAATGTGTTGAGGCATCAGTCTCATCTTTGACTACCGGCGTTTCGGGTTCGAATCCCGTCCACGACGTCGTTCGTGGCCATGGATGTGCAGGAGGTGCATGCTGGCAACTGCATTCTCCGAAACCAATTTATGCCAACGAAACGTCAACTGGGCCACATGGAACAGTTGACGCGCTATGCCCCACAAGGGGTTAGGGCAATTGAGTATATTATAAAAAGGACTCACTCGGCTCAAATGGGGCCCACCTTCCCTACAAAAGTTCTTTCATCGTAGGCTTCATCGGTTAACTTCTGCCCAAACCGATCATATAGAAAATACTATTTCAATTCAATAATGCTGTTGCATATTTCAAGTTCTGGTCTCACCACTAGATCTGCACAAGTCTAGGCTATCTAGCATCGATCTAGTTTTCTATTGAGTTCGACGTGGTTCGATGCTGGCTCGTGATCAAAATGAATACCCAATGGTCAATGTACCAAAATTGTTTGTACAAAATTTGTTAACCTATTATGTAATATAATGAGTACCAGTTCTTGCTTTTAATTTCAGTGAAGCAGGTACTGTTTTTACCTTTGAATTTACTTGTATTATGAGATTGCTATTGACATTGTAACCTTCTGCTATATCATATAGTACATTTGATTTATTTATTAATTCACGCATGTTAATATTGTAATCGCGACAACCCCAAGTGCGTAAAACTTATCATATATTCGCTAGTTTTGATATGGTAGGTTTTCTATATTGCCCATAAATTTTGATAGTTTTTATCTTCATATAGAGTTTCAATATTATATGCCATACTAAAGCTCGCCACACACGGCAACCATTTTGGTCGCGAGCATGCGTCGAACCACGTCAAACTCAGTAGAAAAAAATCTCCTCATTGCCACCGTTCTGTGATATTTGATGGTTCGGTTGTGGTTCTGCGCGGTCATGTGTGGCGACCTTTAGGCTGCATGCAAATCGGATCGAATTCGCGTGTCAACGTATATCAGCACACATTTCTTTCCTAATATTTGCTTAAACACATATCAATTAAATTGTATTTATATTTGCCAAATTGGCAGAGTAACGTCTTGTCTAAAGGCAAAACGCAACCCGTTAACAGAAAACACGCGTACGTGATCCAATATGCGGGCAACCTTTAAGTTCCAATCGGATTTGATTATTTGCGTTGTAATAAAGTGGTAGAGCCTAGTGTATTGTTCTTTTTTATTAACTGCCATTCATCGTCAGTATACAGTGTTTGTTCGACATTTATTATCAATATAACCCCAGCGACCTTATGTAGACACTGTGTGATTCTGATTACTTATCTTGAGTTATTTAATATTTGTCAACGATAATCGTTCTAAATAATTATTGCATATGGTTAGATAGGAAGCAGGCATATTATTCTAATTTACATCCCGTTTAGACGGTACAGTTAATAGCCCCCATATACCTACTATGCGATCCGTCGTCAGATTGATCTGACGATATATGATCGTCAGATCGATCAGACAGTGTATGCGCCTGTCTTTGACGATTTTTTTGACAATTTTATATAATTTTGATCGTTAGATATTTTGTGGCAATCCATCGTCAGATCGATCTGACAACGGGTCGCACAGTCTATGGCAGGTGTAAGGGTGCGGTTATGTTGGAGCTTCGACAAACGATAAGAGCAGCACTGATAGTGCTGTTTATGTTGGAACAATGCATTTGCTCTCCGACTTGCTTCGACCTATGATAAGAACTGCTCTCAACGTTTATCGCGCAGCTCCGACACAAACAGCTCTACGTAAAAGCACGAATCCATTTCCATCAGCGCTGCTTTTATCATTTGTCGCAGCTCCAACATAACCGCACCCTAAGGCCGGCCGCATCTTGGACGTAGGCAGGGCAGCGCAGCGCGCACATGGCATTGTTGTTGTAAAATCAGATTTTGACAATTGTTACAACAACAATAACATGTGTGCGCTGCCCTGCCTACGTCCAAGATGCGGCCGGCCTAAGAAATGTTATCTAAATGTTGTCTAAATTTATCTATTTGGCTTCTGTAAGTCGTCGCTTCTATTCATCCTGGTTGGGCAAAGTTTCTGCTTTCTGAGCAATTGAATAATGAAAATCGATTTTTTTTTAAATCATTGATTATTTTGTATGACCTTCATTTTGTCTATTGGGCCTAATAACAGCTTGAACCCTCTTTTGCACATCCTATTAATGTCGAGCTATCAGTGAGCTGTCAGTGAAGCTATCAGTGCGGCTATAAGTCCAGTTACCAGTCGAGCTGTCAGTGCTGCTATAAGTCCAGTCACCGGTCGAGCTATCCCTTCTCCTTCAAACCCTACCCCAAACTTTCAGAAAACGGATGAGCAAAACATTACTCAACTGATATAGATCGCCCGATGGTTCGACTGATGGTTCGACTGATTGCTCGACTGATAGTTGAACTCATGGCTAGACTTTTAGCTCGACAGATGTCTCAACTGATAGCTCAACTGATGGCTGCACTGATCGCACCACTGATGGCTGCACTGAAACTCATATGACCGTCTAAAACCCCTTAAAAGCTTCAGAAAAATGTCCCCATCCAATAAGTCATAAATTAAATTATATTATACAAGACCTCTGGTGACACCATAAATACGTTTATGCGTCATTCTACGAGAATCTGATTTTTCTTATACGCAACAGAATTGTCAGCAAATCATGAAATTCTGTTAAAAATTAGCTCAGAAAGTCATCTAAATAATTTGATAAGTGAAATGCTGTACTGATTCTACTAAGGGTGGCCACACACTGTCGAACATTAACTTAAACATGGTGCATGAGTGTCCTCCGAATCAGGGCCGTCGAGAGAAAATCCGGGCCCGGGGCAGTAACCGGAATATAGGCGGCTGCGCCCGCAATCCGAGGGTTTTGTAGCAAGCGCTTATTCCGGTATATAAATATCGGCTCCCTCATTTCTCTTCTTGTTACCACTCATATAGATAAAAAAAAAACATAATTAAAATGTCTTACCCATCATCTTTTTATCCAGCTGGAAACCAGAAGAAATTTTTAGTGAAACAAAGAATAGCATAGTGACCTTCACATTGTTCCGGTTCGGCTGAAAACGGAAAACTCTCCGGATAGAAGCCGGACATTTTGGCTATTCTTCCGGAGGCCGGATAGCGACCGGGAGAACAGTCGTACATGTGTTTAGATAAATAAGTAAATAACTGGTGCAACAGTCCACTTTGAACCATGGCGTCGAGATGAGTTAGCATCACCTCATTTTCTAGATCGTGACGGTCTTGTACAGAGGTGTGTGATCAGCAACACGCTCAACCGAGTTATTTACCCCATAAATGGGTACTCATTTAACAGCTGAGTGGGCTCATAGTCCGACACGTAAATCCCCTTTTTTTATCGAAAACTACCGCATTCAGTAGGAATCGAACCGGGGCCCAGTGCGTAGAAGGCGACCCTGCTAACCATTGCGCCATCCGGACTACTGTGTTCAGATGTCCGGTCGTAAACCAGGCGATTAATTGCCATTTGCAGGAGAGTAATCGTATTCTCATGTTGATTGTATTCTGTCGAGCATTCGTTAGTTATATCAAGTAAAATGGGATAGATAACTGTAGATGCTGCATTTTTAATCAGCCTCGTCCAAAGCAGACCAGTTTGTTCGGTCCGGTTTTAGCCAGATAATATGAAAATATCCATCTTCCGGTTTCTAGCCGGATGAAATTTAGCCGGTCCGGGGGAAACCGGACAATGTGAAGCGGGCGTTTCAATGTCAGTTCATATTACGTGATTGTAACGAAACTTAGAACAATTGTCTATGGTGTTGGTTATGGTTGATCATCAGTATTTTTGGCCTCGGACGTGTGGGATGCAGTGGTGTGCTAATTGTAACTATAGAAATAAACTATTATTAACCTATTGTATTTTGAAAAGATATACGAGTACAAATTCTATTATGTTCCATTCTATATACTATTCGGAACCCACCTTCCTGTAAGTTTTCATATTTCTAAAGGTCGCCACCCATTGACGAGCACAACCACGATCAAACTTCCATCGAACCGTCAATTTCATAGGACGTGTGGAAAAAAAATTCCTCCTATTTCCACCCAGGGCCGTCGAGGGGGGGGGGGGGGGGTATCTACGCACTGAGCTTTTTTTTCTCCTTCCCCTTTCATCCCACTCTGACGCACTGAGCTACCGGTCGCCATATATGGGCCCCCACAAAAAAATAGAAAACGTACGCTTTTACCTTTTTTTTTTGTTCATTGAGCTACCGGCTGCCATATAGGGGCCCCAACAAAAGTTGAGTACCGGGCCCGGATTTTCTCTCGACGGCCCTGCTTCCACCGTTCTATGATATTTGATGGTCCGATGGAAGTTTCATCATCGTGAAATCCAGAAACTTGACTTTTCACTTCAAGGTAGTATACAGATCGCGTAGAATGAAATTTAGGTTCCACAAAATTTCACGTCTGTTTTCATCGGGGAAAAATTTTGCGATTTTGTATGGGATTTCACGGCACTTTTCATTCCACGTGATCTGAGTACCGGCCTATAACAGTGACAACATGAAACATAAAATTTGACTCGGTTCAGTTCGGATTTTGCACACAATTGTCGTGGCGGTCGGCTTCTGGCTCGTGGATTTTGGGTGTGTCAAGTATCCAAATTGGATCGCGGAGCCATCAACTTGAACCCCACACACTACGAATTGTGAACTTTTTTAGGTAAGGCTGTTCGTAGAACCATCATCAGTAAATTTTTTGTGTGCAAGAGATACGTTAATTGTTATTTCCTCCCAGAATGGATCCGTTTAATGTTAGCATACTACTATTTCCCTAACCCTGTTGGGCATAGCGCGTCAACCATTCTCATGTGGCTTAGTTGACATTTTGTTAGCACAAACCGGTTTCGGGCGATACAAGTTGCTAACATGTACCTCACTCCCATATAACCCCATACCTGCGAAGGGTCGGGAAAGTTTGACTGACCAGCATCATAAGATATCAGACTGACGCTTCAACGCACTGAGCTACCGGCCGCCTCAATTTACGAAAAGTTCACACAACAAGTCAATCCGACAGTCAATGAAAAACATGTGAAAAGTTGTTGTAATATTGTGCAACAGTCGGCGCATCTGAATGAACAGATCTATCTACCATTAAAATGTTTACCACCTGAAATGGGACACCCTGCATATTAACAAAAAATGAAACCGGAATATAGAGGGCTACGCCCGCAATCCGAGGGTTTTGTAGCAAGCGCTTATTTTGGTATATAAATATCGGCTCGTTGCTCTTCTTGATACCACTCAGATGGACAAAAAAAAACATAATTAAAATGTCTTACCCACTTACATTTTACATGCCAATTCATATTACGTGATTGTAACGAAACTTAGAACATATTATTGCCTAAGGTGTTGGTTATCGTTGGCCATCAGTACTTTTGACCTCGAACGTGTTTAAGGCATGCAGAGATGTGCTAACTGTAACTACAGAAATAAACTATTACTTACCTATTCTTAGAAGATATACAGATTCCATTATTTTCCATTTTATATGCTATTCGGAACCCACCTTCCTGTAAGTTTTCATAATTCTAACAGTCTCGAGATGCCGGGGGGGGGGGGGGGGAATCAAGTTACGAACTAATGTTTTTTCCTCCCCCACTATTCCCCTTTCTACAAATTTCAAGAAAATGTGAAAAAATGGAATGTACTCAACATTACCTTTCTCACGACACCTCACTTGCCTATGCCAGTCTATAAAAAAAAATTTGAGCTTAATTTCGCCTCTATGTGGACCCCTTCCACTCGGTAAAGTTTGCCAATTACGACGCAGCGCCCCAACTAATCTTTACCCTTTCAAAAATGATTAATTAAATAACTGCAATTCGCACTACGAAAAACAACATGAAAGTAGTACTCACACCTACATATGAGGCCGGTAGGTGTAATTTTTGTGTGGATAGTGTCAAAATGCCTAATTTTAAATGAATGTATTTTACTATTATTAAATATTACGTGATTGTAATGAAACTTAAAGATATTATTGCCAATGATGTTGGTTATCATTGGCCATCAATATTTTTGACCTCGGCTGTGCTTAAGGCGTGCAGGGGTATGCTAACTGCAACTATAGAAATGTACTATTATTAACCTTTTTTGTTGAGATATCAAAATTCTACGATTTTCGGTTTTCTAAACTAGTAAAATGCCGCCTTTCTGCAAATTTTCATATTTCTAAGTATAACGGTATCGAAATGCAAGGGGGGGGGGGGGGGGGACAAACTCGGATCACATATTTTCCCCTCTATCTCTTTTCCCCTTTTTTCAAATTTGATGAAAATACCGGAAATGAAATGTACTCGGTGTTACCTTTCTCATGATACCCCACTTGCCTATACCAGATGAAAAAAAAATTTTGACCTTCATTTCCCCTCTATGGGGACATCCCCTTAAAGTCAGCCTATTACAGCGAATCGCTTTCTCCGGCGAATTATAATAATTCTACATACTCCCACAAAATTTCATGTATGTAGCTTCAGCCGTTCGTGAGATATTTCATGGACAGACGGACAGACGGACAGACATTTGACCGATTTCATAAGGATTTTGTTTTTAATACAAAACCCTAAAAATCAAAAACATTTTTCACGATTTTATTTATAAAAAAATCACATTTCCACCACCCCATTTCATCCATCAGCCAAAGGTTGTTCTCCTCTGTCGAGTCGTCGTATCTTCTCTCGCTTCGTTTCGGATGTTCGCTCGGCACAATGCCAAGCCAAGTGCAAAAAAATTCTCGGCTCTGATAGGTGCAAAAAAGAGGGCTCGTCATCGCCGCGCCCACCTTCTTATCATACTTTAGCGCCGTTGCTAGTATGCGAACTGAACGTGAAGCAACTCTTCTCTTGGAAAAATAACGAGCTGAAATTATGCGATACAAACTTCCCGTCCAATCTGGAAAGCCGAAATTATTGCGTTTCGATTTTTAACACAAGCAGCGAATGGGGTGATAACACGACGGCCAAGTCATCGACAGTATGCGAGACATAACCTCAAAATGAAGTGTTGAAGTTGCGAAGACGTGCCGCTGTCATTCGCGAAGTGGACGGAGTTCGACGAGAAGTCCAAAGTGTAAACTTGTGGTCCAGTCCAGATAAAATTTCGAGGTTTGGCGGTCGATTTTTGCCCATAGAAAGTGGACGGAGTCGACAGTCTGCATTTAGTGGAGTAATGTGACACACTTACTGGTGAATTAAAACCACGGTGAAGAGTTGTCAAGGAGTTTATTGCGGGCTATAGTGAAAGCGGAAGCAGGTCATTCAGGGAATAGCAATAGACGAAATGGCGAGGAACAACTGGGAAGTGCTGGAGACGCCGGAGGTTTGTTTATTTCTCAAACAATTTGAATATTTTCGAATAGTCTGCAAATAGTATTGATTTGTATATATCTTTGTAGAAAGTGTGTCGTAAGTGTGAAGTGTTTATGAATGGTATTCCCCGCCTCCTGATTACAGTAGCGTTTATTTACTATTACTCAACTAGTACATCTCTGCCGCAAAAGGGGTGTCAGTCATTATCACGTTTTGGCCTTGTTTTGTGGGTGCCATCTCATATCACTCAACGTCGTTGATGACGAATTTCATAGGATTAGAGATTAAATGGATTGTACTATGCACCGACTATATACCCACTTAATAATTTGCGATTCATGGAATCCACGGATTATTGATGTTGACATAATATTATATAACTTGTTTGGCAGGTGGATGAATTCAATAATACTCGTTGAGTAGATAACAAAGTTATTCCCGTTTTCTATTGCTGAAGATAAGCCCAGCATGATCGCAAATGTGCCGACGATGTTTAGAGTTCCAACAAATTGTAGTGCATGTAATGAACCACCTTTAACGGACCATATCCTGGTAGTGCTGCTTCCACCGGCAGATCTATGGCAGCACCTGATGAGTAAGGATCTGCCGGTGGTACGAAACCAGAGGCCGAGGTTCCCATTACACCTGGACCCCAATACGAGCGCGAGGGCAATCGAGTCTTCCGCCAACCATTCCATCCTTATCGCTTCATTTTTTTATTTCCCCATTTTTACCTCCCTTGTTTGTGTCATCTTCCCCAGGCCTATGCATTTTTGTTAATACGTAAAGGATAGGGGCAACGAGCGGCGAAAACCCCGCCCACATCTCCCGAATTGAGCTAAAGCAAGCATAGGCGGCTGCTAGCTCGTTGAGGAACTCATTTCTTCGCCAGATGGCACTGCCCGACCTTCACGGTCATAATGCAACCTTAGACTCCGTCCCCACGGGCATCTCCGGATGCCCACCAGACCGTCCGCTACATACAATGGAGGATAAAGGATACCGAGAGCGCAGGCAAACTGCTTATTAATACATATTCACTTTCCTTGGAGTAAAACTCTAGGAGAAGATAACAGTTACACCATCAACGATCGCCAGTGGTTCCTGCGGCAGCCGGTTCTATGCACCAAAGCGACCCGTTTTACAACGGCCAAGAGCGTTCCTGCGGCAGCCGGTTCTTCGTACCGGAACGACCCGTTTTTCAACGGCCAAGAGCTGCCAAACCCCTTCAATGCAAGAACGAAAATGTATGTTACATGCTCGTGTCGTTTTTTATGTTTATTGGGAGGAACACATCTCGGCACAACTGCTCCCGATACTATTTCACCGCGCCGGCATTGGAAGTAACCCTGGTTCGTGGATCTGTTGCGTATGCAACAAAGAGCTGCAACTGTTGCGACGAGAGATGTCACCCAAGGAACTGATCCGGATTAAACCATCACAGGCACTGGCATTTTTCCTTTACTGTCAGTCAGTGCAGAAACAGGAATATAAGCAGCGAGCCCGTCTAACACGCCTCACCATCCTACATCAGTGTGCACCTATACGAGCTTCCAGTCAACTCCAATCACCCCTGCGATCCTGCGAATAGTTCCAATAAAATTTCCCAACAAAATATAGGAAATAGATGTCACTAACAACGATATCACCATGGAAGTACAGGCCATGGCCATAAAATCGGGCAATGTTAATATTGAAATTTACAACATATGTATATATTCCACCGGTATCCAGTTGTACCTCAGGTACCTATTTAAATATCAACACTTTCCTCACTGATCAGCGCCGTCTCTGCTTGGTGACTTTAATACTCACCATAAACTCTGACACTCACATCTTAACAACAACGCCAGAGGGATGTCAATAGCCGAGCAACTTTACGCTACAGATTTCTGTATATTGAATGACGACACGCCCACTCGTACTGTCGGTACCTGTTCCAGTTCTCCAGACATCAATCGAGATAAGGCTTGACAAATCGACAAATGTCGTATCTGCCGAACATCGCACTTCTGTCAACCACAATAAGGCTGACTGGAATGGCTTCACCGAATATACCAATGCTAAATTCCTCGTCCTACAAACTCCTACATAAGTCCGAATCCAACATCAGGAAACTCCTAAGCAAAGCGCCTAAGAATTAATTCCTGCAGGACGTATTCCGAAAATTCGTCCCAACTTTCCTACCTCATCCGCCAGGTTGGCAGACGAGAGAGACAGCATCAGGAGCGTAAACCCAGACGATTCCAGGATTCACGAAACGAACTATGAAATTCATAGACAAGTAGTCGAACGCAGGGAGGTTAAAATGGAGTACTCACTGATTAACTGCAACCTAACCATAGGTGTGAGCAAACTATGGTCGAAAGTCCGTGCCCTCTCTAATCCACCAAAACTGAATGGGAATGTCGCCATCCAGTTCGGAGGCACTTCAATGAGTGACCCTACCCAATGCGCAAGTCATTTCAAGAAACAATTTATTGAACATTCTCCACCAGACAGACTTAAGCACATAATCCGCAGATACATACCACGGTCGAAGTGGCTGCAGCAATCAGGAAAGCGAACAACTCAATCGGAATCTCAATGGCAATGCTTAAACACCTCGATGGACCAGCTATCGAATACCTCACGACTACACTTAATCTATCCATCACATCACTGATCGTTCCGGAACTCTTGAAGAAAGGGAGAACAATCCCAATCCTGAAACCTGGAAAAAAACCGACACTCGGCGAGTCCTATCGTCCCATCACACTTCTATCACCAGTTGCCAAAACGCTCGAAGCACTAATCCACCCTGTTCTTGCGGCCCACATCCATCTTGCAAACCACCAGCAAGGCTTCAGAAGAATGCATAGTGCGACGACGGCCCTGCCTGGATGCCATTACAACTCGCATCCACAATGGCCTCAACCAACCTCGTCCATGTCACAGAACAATTCTGGTGGCACTAGACCTGTCGAAAGCCTTCGACACAGTCAGCCACTCAGCACTTCTGTTCGACCTCTTCAATACATCTCTTCCAACGCATATCACAAAATGGATTGCCAACTACCTCGCGGGCAGGCAGTCCTACACCGAATTCAGGAGCAAAAAATCGAAGCTAAGGAAGATCAAACAAGGTGTGCCACATGGTGGAGTTTTGTCTCCCTCCTTGCTCAACCTTTACCTATCTGGAATTCCAACCCTACCTGAAGGAATCGAAATTATCTCCTATGAAGACAACTGCTCCATCCCGGCAACAGGGAGCGACGACATCACGGAAATGTGCGAGCGATTAAATGCTTACCTGGAACAGCTTAACTCCTTCACGGGCAAGAATTTAATCGTATCCGCGCCCAAATTCTCGGCAACATTATTCACCACCTGGACGAAGGAAGTCAAGATGCAACTTGAGATCTCGATTGGCAGCCAACTCATTCCGACCGTGAACCATCATAAAATTCTAGGAGTAACCCTGGACAGTATGGCCACGTCATCCTCCCATGCTTCAACAGTGTGTAACAGGATGCGCGGAAGGAACAAGATCCTTAAAGCCTTGGCCGGTAGCACCTGGAGTGAGGATAAAGAGACCCTACTGGTCACATACAAAGCAGTCGGAAGGTCTGTAGCCAACTATGCGGCTCCAGTGTGGTCACAGAATCTCTGTGACACAATGGAATAACATCCAGGCCTGCCAAAATGCCGCCCTCCGTACTGTAACTGGCTGTCTCCTGATGTCTTCCCAGGACCATCTACATCAGGAGACGAGGACGATGCCTCTAACAAACAACAAACTTCTTGCAAAACAGTACCTGGTGGGTTGTTACCGTGAGGAGCACCCCAATTCTGACCTCATGGACAAGACGCCGCCACCAAGGCATGTCAGGCGTGATTTGAGGGACCTCGAAAGAGACGTCCAGAGGTACAAAAGGGACCCCTTCGACAACAACGCATACAGAACAGCCATCGCAGCAATACACCACGAGGAAGTACAAGCATCAATTGCGAGACTAGGTCCAAACAAAGTCCTCTCGACACAACCACCAGCCATTTCTCCAGACGAGAGAACGCTTCCGAGAGCAACGAGGACGACACTTGCCCAACTTAGGTCGGGTTGGTGTTCACGTCTAAACTCTTACCTCTCTCGCATCGATCGGGATGTTACGCACACATGCCCCGCCTGCAATGGTACACCTCATGATGTAGACCACATTTTCAGATGCCCAGCTGCACCCACAGACCTGACCCCCAGATCGCTGTGGGAGAACCCCGTAGAGGTAGCTACCTTCCTATCATTCAACACCGAGGAAGACGAAGAACAATACAACATGTAACACACTCACACAACGAACTTCTGACCTGCTACAGCAACAACAACAACTTCTGACCATTGCTACTACAACAACAACAGCAAATCTGAAGAAAAAGATCCATTTGTACCATGTTCGAGTTCGTGTTCGACAGTGTGTGACCACCGGGGTTACATAAGTGTCATCACACACTGTCGAATGCGAATCTGGTACAAATGTCCTCTGACACACACACACACTTCACATAAACGTGTAGAAAACCGGTCCACTTGTACCAGGTTCGTGTTCGACAGTATGTGGTGACACTTACAGGCGGCTGTGGAGTTGTAAAGCTGAATGGAAAACCGACGCCCTCACAACTGAGCTTTGTACTCTACAATGTCATTCACATCTGAACATTACATGCCGACACGTTTATCCACTGGTTTTCTATCTTTTCAAGATAGATTTCAACTTTATCGGTAAATCGATTTACTTTAATAGCGAGCCGCTTATCCGCGGTAATCATGCATGATAACCGAATTAATTTTCTGAACATTCCGATTAATTTCTCTTTTATGTATGACTCCATTCAACTGAAAGATTCAATAATTCCACTGGATCGAAGTTCAATATTAATGAACTATACACACATTCAATCTATTGTGGGAATTTTCGTAACTCTTCACGCTATTTTACTATTATCTTATCGGGTAGTAACGTTTGTGTTTCGATAAGTGTGCGTAAATAGAGCATTCCAAGATACGAATTTATTACGTAAACCATGTTAATTTTGTAGTATGTATAATAGCGTAAGAATAACAATAAATATTAGATAAAGCAACATAGTGAATTTTAAGATATATTTATGGTGGGTTTCAAGTAATTTATCCGTTTAAAGATAAGAGTCAGATTTTACGTACATATATAGCAAAAACTCGAAGAAGTTCTTTTCTAATTCATAATTATCATCATCATCGTGGCGCGACAGCCCGACCTCGGGCCTTGGCCGCTTGGATCGTTGTCCTCCAATTATCTCGGTCATGAGACCGCGTCCTCCAATTTTGGAAGCCCAGTAGCTGCTCGGCGTCCACATATACTGAGCTCTCCCAACGAGCTCTCGGTCGTCCTCGCAGTCTCGCTCCGTCGACTCGTCGTGCGTTCTTTACTCTCTTTGGTATGCGATTATCGTCCATTCTTTGTACATGCCCTGCCCATTGAAGTCATTGTAGTTTGAGGATTTTCGAAACTTCCAGCTCATCGTACAGTTCATACCGGATGTACCGGATGCGCCATCCATCTCGATCGCAAACATCTCCGAAAATTCGCTGCAGAACCTTACGTTCAAATGGGTTAGGGTCCATGCTTCGCAGACATAATAGCATAGCACTGGTGTACACGCGGAACTTCGTGTTTCTGTGCACATGCTTCGATTTCATTATGGGGAGAACCGAGAAAAAAGTCTTATAAGCTAACTGTCTCCGTCGCTTGATTTCGTCAGTTTCGTTGGCGTTCCTTGACAAGTTGCAACCCAGGTAAATGAAGTTGTTCACGAACTCGATGTTGAGGTCCCCGACATTGATGCTAGATTGTGCAGGTGTCCTTATCATCGATTGCATCATTATTTTAGTTTTACCCTCGTTGATACGTAGTCCAACTTCTTTTACTGCAGTATCGAGCGTATACAGAAGTCCTTCTGCGTCGGCCAATCTTCGGGACATGATTTTGATGTCGTCTAATTGTGTCGACTTGATGAGTAGCGTCTTGCTGTTGTCTATATTCATAACCCGAATAACGTAATCCAGTGCTAGGTTGAAGAGCGTCGGTGCCAGTGCCTGTAATTCTCACACCGCAGTTTATCTCCCTTTTTGTAAATTGGACAGATGATGCTTCTGCGCCAATCGTCTGGGATCACCTCGTCCTCCAATACTCGCAGGAGTACTTGATGTATGGCATTAACTAGACCCGTTCCACCGAATTTTGGCAGTTCAGCTGGAATCTCGTCAGCGCCCGGCGCTTTATTTCGTTTTAGTGACCGCAACGCGAGATCAACTTCCTCTACTGTCGGGGTTTGTATTGGTGGACCTAGATCAACAATATCGTCGAGAGCTTCTTGTGTGGGGATGTTAGATGGTAGGTTCAGAAGCTCTTCAAAATAGGAGGCCCATCGTTTGTTAATGCCATCGGTGTCGCTGATGATGTTTCCATCCTTGTCCTTACAAAGGCTAGTCCTGGGTTGGTAGCCGTTCCTAATTGTATTTACTAGTTTGTACGCTTGTCTGATGTTCCTATTAGCTAAGTTTTCGTTAATATTCAGCAACTGCTCGTCAAAGTATTTACGTTTCTTACGTCTAATTATTCTTTTCGATATTCGCCGTAGCTAGTCATATTTTCTCTTTTGGCTCTGGTTCCTCGTTGAATCCATTGTCTATAGGCCTCGTTTTTCGCGTCAAGTGAATTTTTGCATTCTTCGTCGAACCAGTCATTTCGCGCTCGCCGAGCTTTATACCCCACGACCTTCCCCGCGACCTCTTTGATGGTACCCTTGAGTTCTTTCCAGAACCCATGGACGCTGATGTTGTGTAGCATAAGCGATTCTTTCCTCAAGGGCGGCAGCATCCGCCACCGCCGTAGCATCGTTCAGAAGCTTATCAACCGCAAACATCCATCAGACTAGACGCCCATTTTCTGCAAATGAGGACGTGATCAATTTGGTTGACGGTGTGTGCGTCTGGCGATTTCCAGGTCTGCTTGTGAATGCGTCGATGCGGAAAACACGTAGAGCTTACGACTAGATTCCTGCTGCAGGCGAAGTCGATAAGTCGCTGGCCGTTGTCGTTACATTCTTCATGGAGACTGTGGCCTCCAGTGGTCCCCCGGTGCCAACTTTCATTTCCGACTTCGAAGAGAGTCTCAAGGCGGGCGTAGAACTCGTCTTTTACTGCGTCTTCTTTAACTTCAGTGGGGGCGTGCACATCACATTGATGAGCCAGAGTTTGAAGAATCGAGTCTTAATGCGACTTGCACACAGCCGTTTATTTATGGGTTTGAAGTCAATAATGTGCGGCTTGAGGTGATTGTTTACTATAAACGCTACTCCAAACTCGTTGTGGCCCGATGGTTTGCCACTTGTAAAAATTGTGTGCGATTTCTTGTTATCGATCTCGCTGCCTAGCCAATTTGTTTCCTGGACTGCAGTAGTGCGCAGTTTGTACTTTTCGACTTGTTAAAGGAGGGCCTTCTCGGCCCCCGGTTTGTTCAGGGAGCGTACATTCCAGGATCCGAAAGAATAATCCTTTAGTCGTTTGCGTGGTCGTCGTTGTTGATCCGTCCAATCCGAGGCTTTTGTTCCAGGTTTCTTGACGTGGAGTAGTTTTCACAAGGACGAGTTGTCAGTACATCTCTTAACCCCATTCAGGGGATAGCCTCGGAAGATAGCTGCTTCACATGGTTTAATAAACGTGATGGAATTCACACAACTATGTTGCAGGTCCAACTACGCAAGTCATTCCATCCTACTAAACCTGAGACGCTTAGGTGTTGGTCAGCCATTCAGGCCACAGTTATCCGCCTTTTTCCAAACTGTCTTATCGCTAAAACTTGGCCGTCCGTCGGTTTGACACATTGCCGTTACCAAGGGGCGCCCATAAGGAAGACTATGGAAAAGGTCTTCTGCTCCCCTTCAGCCCATGCGTCAACCATTTTTGACAAGATGAATAGCAGGAACAAAGTCCTCAAAACTATTGCTTGCAATTCCTGGGGGGAAGACAAGGACCCTCTACTAGCGACATACAAGTCTATCGGCAGATCTGTGGCCAACTATTGGGCTCCCGTCTGGTCAGAAAACTTATGCGGCACTCAGTGGAAAAACATCCAGACCTACTGATATCGCCGATGGACCACTTTCACCAAGAGACCAGAATGGATGCCCTTAAAAAACCACAACACACTTTAACGAAGCAGTATCTGGTTGGTTGTTATCGAAGTAACCATCCCAACTCTTAACTTTTTGAAAAGAACCCCACCGCCCCGTCGTGTAAGATGCAACATGAGAAGCCGCGAGCGGGAGATTTAAAAGTTAAAGAGTTCCCAAGGCCAGCTACAACATAGTAAAAAAGTGCTTTCCTCAATTGCGGACATGAAACCAAACACGGTACTGAATGCACCTGCTGTATATTCAGACAAATTGCAACTTCTTAGAGCAACAAGAACTACACTCGCCCAACTTCGTTCTGACTGGTGTTCACGTCTGAATTCGTACTTGTTCCGCATGGACAACGACATACAGAACTCCTGTCCAGCTTGTGGCCACACTCCACACGATGTTGAGCACATTTTTAATTGTCCATCAGCTCCCACGCGCCTAACTCCTACTGCGCTTTGGGATAATCCCACTCAGGGAGCTGGGTTTTTACACCTGGACACTGAGGTAAACACGGACAACCAATCTTGGTGACACATACATTAATCGGATATCAACGCGTTGCTACAACAACAACTATAACTTGAGTTTATGCATTGTGAGTTGCATCAAATCAGTGATGGGTCTACGACAATATCCCAAGTAACTTACTCGGATAAGCTATTTCCCTGTTTCGAACAACACGCCGCGCCTCCGTACTCTCCTCTGGTGTCGTCCAACGATAGACCATCACTCACCATGTGCTGCCTTCTATAGGGGAAACAACACGGCCAGGTTACTCTTTGCAGTGTCTTTACTCAAATTGAGTCTTAAAGAATTCAATTCATGGATCCCATGCAAATTTGCTCGTTCAAATCAGTGGTTCAGCCACTTCCATTGACATCATATCAGGACGAAGACCACATTCAGCGTAAGAGTCAGGCATTGAGATTCTAAAAAACTAACCCTATCTTGTACTTTTGGGGGGCAAAAACTCCTCTTCCATAGTCCTCCGCGTGGGCGCCCCCTGGAACGGCAGTGGTCACTGACCATTGCCAACCAACGTCAAGCCGCCAGTGATGGCGGTGCGATGATTTGGTTGAGGTACCCCTGTGGTGTGGGGTGTGAAAAAAATACCACGGCCTTTCCCTTTGAGGGCCTGTCGTTAAAACCGACAATCAAAGGACAGGATGTGTATGCCAGCAACTTGCACTATCCGAAATCTTTATATGCTAACGAAACGTCAACTATGCCTCGGATAAGGACTGACTCAACGGTTACGACTTTTGGCTATCGTATAATGACAAAGATTGGATTCTGGAATGTGCGTACTCTCCTGGACAATGGATCAGAAGGTCCCCAGAACGCACGATTTCTTCAATTAGAGAGTGAATTTCTGAGGTACAAATTAAATATCTTAGGAGTTAGTGAGATAAGATGGTGGAACAGCGGAGAATTCATCTCTCCAACGGGCAGCACTGTAATGTTGTACTCCGGTAAAGCTACCGGTGGTCGTCGTGAGTCAGGTGTGGGGCTCCTTTTAACCAGAGCCGCGCGAAACTGTCTCTTATCCTGGGAACCGGTCTCTGACAGGGTCTTGACCGCCAGGTTCCGGACCAAAATGAGGAACATCTCAATAATACAATGTTATGCCCCTACTGAACCCGACAATGTCTTGGCAAAAGACTCCTTCTACGAAGAACTAAACGCCGTTCAGAGCAGAACACCTAAAGGTGACATTATAATGGTCATGGGTGATTTGAATGCGAAAGTTGGCACTGATAACTATGGGCTCAGACATGTGATGGGGAGACACGGTCTTGGTGATCGTAATGACAACGGTGAAAGATTTGTAGAGTTCTGCAACTTTCACAGTCTCTTCATCGGTGGTACTATGTTTGAGCATAAGGACCACCACAAAATGAGTTGGTCCTCTGTTGATCGGCGCAGAACACAAAATCAGATCGACCATTTTGCCATTAGTAAAAGATTCAAGAGTTGCCTCCTGGACGTGCGAAACAAGAAGGGTGCCGATATTGGGATGGGAAGAGACCATTATCTTATGATCGCTAATGTTCGATTGCGTATTGCAGCCGTGCGCCGCCCCAGCGACGAAAGATCCAGGCCCCGCAAATTCAACACCGCTCGACTAAAAAATCCAGCTGTCTTACAACAATATAATGACCATCTTGCGCAAAAAGCGGCTGAGGTAACTAGTCACCCAGATAGTGACATAAACGAAACCTGAGATGCCATAAAAAATGCGTACATTGATAGCGCAAATACCATCCTTGGCCCAAACCCGGATTGCCGGAATAAGCCCTGGATGTCCGACGCTTCATGGCAGCGGATCGTTGAAAGAAAGGAGCTGAAAGTTCGTTTGGCTGCAGCATCAGACGACAATCGAAGCAGCATCGAACTCCTTTACCGTCAGAAAGCTCGAGAAGTTCAGCGTAGTGTGCGACGCGATAAAAGAGTTTATGCCAATTCTCTTTTAGCGTCAGCAGAAGAAGCCGCTAGAAGTAACAACTTAAACGCCGTATACGGTGTCATAAAGGAGTTTACAGGTGGTCGTAACTCCTGCCAACATCCGGTGAAGGATAGTGATGGAAAGCTACTTATCTTGGAAGAAGATCAAATGAGGCGGTGGAAAGAACACTTCGCCGCGGTCTTGAACCGTGTAACCTCTGGTGAAGTTCCCCCTCATATAGATAATTTAGCTAACCATCAAAATATGCGTATACGGTCCACTGCCCCGACTAAAGAGGAAATAGTCACTGCAATTATTGCACTAAAACGAGGAAAGGCCGCCGGACTTGACGGCATCCCTGCCGAACTTTATCAAGCAGCACCAAGCGTAACTGCCGATTTGCTGCACCCACTTGTTGATAAAGCGTGGAATACGGAGACCTTTCCCACTGAGTGGAAGGAAGGTTTGATCATCAAACTTCCAAAGAAGGGTAGCCTCACAGACTGTAATAATTGGAGAGGCATTTGTGTGCTTCCTGCCAAGATAATAGCTAAAATCGGCCTGGAAAGACTAAAGGCCCACTTAGAAAGCACAATTGATGAAGAGCAGGCTGGCTTTCGATCCGGATTCTCCTGTGTCGATCACATTAACACCTTGCGAATCATCATCGAGCAATGCGCTGAATACGATTCTCCGCTTCACTTGCTTTTCATCGATTTCGAAAAGGCTTTCGATAGTGTGAACCGGGATTCTATATGGGCGGCCTTGCGCAGGAGAGGCATCCCTGAGAAGCTTGTGGCTATTATTAAGGTAACCTATGACGGCGCGAAATGTCGCGTTCTGCATAAAGGTAAGGTGTCGGGGGACTTTGAGATTCGCAGTGGAGTTCGGCAGGGGTGCATCCTCTCACCGATCCTATTCGTCATTGTGATCGGCGATGTGTTGCATGCAGCCCTATCCGGACTCGACAGAGGAATTCAATGGACTTTGACATCTTATCTACAACATCTTGACTACGCTGACGACATATGCCTACTCTCCCACAAAATCATGGATCTGTCCGCAATGGCGTTAGATCTCGAGAGGGAGGCAAGCAAGGTTGGGCTAAAGATTAATACCAACAAGACCAAGGTTCTTAGCCCGCCGTTGCGAAAAAGAAATCCGACACCTATTGCCATCAATATTAATGGGCAGCCTGTGGAGAAGGTGGACAACTTCGTCTACCTGGGTAGCATTGTTGCCGAAAATGGTGGTACGGAGCAGGACATCGCTCGTCGTATCAACCAGGCTAAACGCGCATACGGCATGCTGTCCAAAATCTGGCAGGGCAGTTATCTCAGCATTAAAACCAAGCTGGGCCTGTTTCGCTCCCTGGTACTATCAGTGCTTTTGTATGGGAGCAGTACATGGAAAGTTTCCGTAGGAGTTACCAGAAAGCTGCAAGTTTTCGTCAACTCATGTCTTCGTCGAATTTTAAGAATTTTCTGGCCCGAAACAATATCAAATGAAGAGCTAAGTCGGCGTACGGGTCAGATGCCAATCGACGAATTGATACGCAGGCGAAAATGGCAGTGGATAGGTCACACATTGCGGAAGAGTGATAACTGCATTGCTATGCATGCCATGAAATGGAACCCCATTTCCAATCAAGGCCGACCAAGAGGGGGTTCTCGAATCACATGGCGTCGATCTGTGGCAAAGGAGTGTCAGGTACTGGGTAAGTCTTTTGGGGAGTTGCGCCCCATTGCCCAGAACAGAGTACGATGGCGCGCAGGAGTAGTTGACGCGCTATGCCCCGCTAGGGGTTAAGGCAAAGTAGTAGTAGTACTTTTGAAACTAGTACGCAAATCCTGATGAACTGTATCGATCTTAATGAAATATATGAACAGGGATTTTCATAATTAGAAACATAGAATGTTCAATTAAACGAATCGTATGACTCTCAACTGAAAGGAAGATTGTAAGAATATCTAGTAGACATTTCGTATTTCGTCAATTCTAGACAGTGATTTTTAAGGGCATCGATTTTCTTTTTAGTATTTATTCAGTGAATTTGAATCAATTTACCAAATACGTCATTATTTTTTGTATTTCTTTTACAGAGCATGGCAATGGCGGCCGCAAAGTACAATCTAATAGGCGTTATCGATAGTGGAACGAATACAGTAGGATTTTCGGTATAATTTGACTTTTTTTGTTGTTGCTCCCCACATGATATTCATTGCGTTCTCTACTTTCAAAACTAGATCTATCAAACTCCCGATTTCACCGAATTATGTTCCCATAGAATGGAAATTATTCAAATCACCCCTCAGGAGGGTTGGTGTGAACAGAACCCTTTGGAAATTATCGAATATATTCGCATCTGTGCGAGTGAAGCGTGCAAGAAATTGGTGGAAGTCGGTTACAAAGTCAACGAAATTACAACAATCGGTATAACGAATCAACGTGAGACGACAATTGTCTGGGATAAAATAACAGGCGAGCCACTCTACAATGCCATTGGTAATTATAAAAAAAAAATAATATAGAGCTCCACACTCATGTCAAACCAAATGATTCGCAACCACCACCGAACCACGTCAATTTCAATAGAACGGTGGAAATGAGGAATTTTCTTTCCGCGCGTTCTATTGAAATTGACGTGGTTCGGTGGTGTTCGCAAACCATTTGGTTTGGCAGCCGGTTCTATGCACCGGAGCGACCCGTTCATTAACAAGGGCCAAGGGCTGCTAAAAACCCTTCAACGCCAGAAGGCGTTCCTACTGCAACAACAACGAGCGTATCGGGCTTCAAAACGCTTGCAGTGAGTGCAATAAGCCCTTTTTTTTACTGTTTTTTTTTTTCTTTTTCAGTATGGAGTGATATACGAACAGACGTAACAGTCGACCGAATTCTGGCCAGGGTTCCGGATCAGAACAAGAACCATTTTAAGGATATTTCGGGGTTGCCTGTGTCTCCGTACTTTTCAGCATTGAAACTGCGTTGGCTGAAAGACAATATTCCGGCTGTACGAAAGGCATGTCGCGAGCGACGATGTTTCGCGGGAACGGTGGACACGTGGATTGTTTGGGTATGTGGAAATTTTGGAAAATAGTCTGTAAAGGACGTTGGAGACACCCGAAGGTGTCAACGGGGACGGAGCCATTTTGACCGTTAGGGTCCGGTAGTGACAGCTGCCAAAATTGACAGCTGCCATAATTGGCTCCTGAACGAGCTAAGCGGCGGCCTGTGCTTGCTGTAGCTCAGTTCGGGAGATATGGGCTGGGTTTTTGCCGCTCGCTGCCCCTGTCCACACATATTAAAAGGGAATTCACAGGCCTGGGATAGACAACACAAACGATGGGGGGTGAAATTTGGGAATAGAAAGGTAAGTGTGGAGCCAGCCGGCTCAAATGCCATCATTTGGTGCTCCAAGGTCCAGATGGCGGTGGACCTCGGCCTTCTTTACCCGCTAGAAAAAAACACAATAACCCGACCTGAGGCCCCCGTGGCCGAAAAAAAGAAAAATTTTGTGGGGGCCTCCCTTAGCGAAACCCGAGAGATGAGGTTTTCACCTCATCTCATCACCAACCTGATCTGGGAAAGAGAGAATTCCTTAAAGGAAATGCCGATTTTTCAAGTTAATACATTATTTATTCTTGGTTGTTCATGAAGAGCAAAGAAGAGATCCCAATAGAAACAACAAAATTTACTGAAAGCTAATAGTAACCAAAACAAATGAAAACATGTTCAAAAGAAATGTAAATTTCGAAGAAATATAGCAAAGAACCAACAGCTTTAATATTGAATTTGATAAAAAGTACTTACCCCAGAATCGACGATGGCCACCGTTGACGCCGGAGTAGCTGGAACAGGTTTGAAATAACTAAGGGAGAACCATTGGGACCGCTCCAGTGACAAAAATACTAAATAATTTAAACAAAAAAAACTATACAACAAAACATGAAAATTTTACGGTGGCAACACTCTATACGGTCGTTGCGTCGGAGATGTGCGAATCTTCCTGCGTATGTCTATCTTGTTTGGATAAAATTCAACAACGGATAAGATAAAATGGCTTTAAAGTTGAATCCAATTTGTTGATGATGCTGGTTTCGATGTCACACACGAACACTTCTTTTTCGATGAAATATATTTCGCTTGTATCGTACTGATACTGGACTATTGTAGTTGTTTGCATAGAGAACGACAATGGATGTTGTTCCAGTGGCACGAGTATCACCGTCTCGCCCGAGAACTTCGATCTGTGTCGTCTCGTCGCGAGCTAATCCATTTAATTGAGAAATTGAAGCCGTCACCGGGTGATTTTTGTCGCACACGGCACTGTCAGATTAATGTCGTCCATAGATCACGGAGTGGATCCCACATGAAAACAGTTCCACTCGGGAACGAACTCCGATCAAAAACCAACCAGATAGGTCAAAAGGCTACCACTGTCGCCACCCTTGACACGTTATGACAGAGCAAACAATGATATACGGGGCGCTCAAAAATCGAAACACCGCAAGTCGAGTTCCGACCCTCCGACAATAAACTCTCAGCGTGGAACAATAGACGGCAAATCCTGGCCCCTTCCACGAACTTCGACAATGTTTTATCCGTAGCACAAGACCTCGCAATAATCATAACGATAGTCACCAGCACACTCGAAATCGACAGCCCGCTGCAGGAGCCCCGCTGCCGACAAAATGGCTAGCGGCTAAACGATTCGATAACCACGGACTTATATTTTTCTCTTGTCGAATGCCACTTTACTTCGACCGGTAGCAATATCCAAAAAAAAATCAGCACTTTAGCGCGTCCTTAGCGTCAATCCAAACAAATTCGATGCAACCCATCAGCCGGTCGTTTTTGCGGAGGATTTGCCACCTCTCAGTTGCTGTGCTAATTTCTCCTCCCCGTTCGGGAACAAAAACCCTCCAACCCGGGCGAATCTCAGATCACAACTCCCCAAATAACAGTCGTTTTGGCGCGACCATCCACCCTTCGAGATAACAAATTGTCCGGAGTGGCTTATCACTCCCACCGAAAACATGGCCGCCAAGTCCGCTTATAGGAGGCCGATTCTAACTCATAAATGCCCATTTTTAAAAATTGTAACGACTTTTCACAAATATAAATGATTTGAAATAAAGTCAAATCGAATATATTTGTGAAAAATATTCAAATTCAAAAATAGACACTTATGTGTCAGAATCGGTCCGTTACAAGTCTTTGACGCTCAGAAGACCAAGTCAGTAATTGAATTAATTTTTTTTTGTATATTTCCAGAATTTAACAGGCGGCATCGATGGTGGACTCCATATCACCGATGTGACGAATGCCTCCCGAACGTTACTAATGAATATCGAAACATTGCATTGGGATCCGGTAAGTTGATCAGTTATTGTTGCTTTCTTTTTGATGTGATTTTATCGCGCGGTACGGCTCCAACTCTTTCGAATAGGAGTGAAATCGTGGAATACATGAAAAATATTTGTGTGTGGCTATGTGAGATCTAAATAAAGTAGTGGGTATCCGTTTGTAACATACCTTGTAACGGGTGCAACATACTATATATCATTCACAAGAAACTTACCAGCTTATTAGTTAGTGTATCGGACGTGGGAGCAGCACATAACGAGCTCAAATCCAAATCATGAAAAAAAAAAAAAATTTTCTTTCATTATACATCAAGAAATATTTACATAGTGATGTGTAGCACAGTAACGAGTCGTTCATTTTGAACGACTCAACAGGATGAGATTCGGCATAACGATATAGCCTTCGAGTCGTTCAATTTAAGACTGACACTGTACAATTAATTCCCAAACCAGCCTCTCGCATAAATACTACCCAACGCATAACCAATCCACGCTCATTTCTCATTACATATAATGTCCTGCATTCATTCTCATCTGATCCCATTATCTATCTAAAACTTAAACCACCATTATCGATCTACCATACCAATCGCATGTAAATCCATTCATAATCATCTCTATGCAGTATGCAATGTACGCATTGTGTATACTCCCATACACAACAATCCATGCTGACTGCAAGCAAATCAATAATCAAAAGAACGATACAAAATCGAATCGTTCATATCGTTCAAAAAGAGTCAAAATCGAACCGTATCATATCGTTCAAAAAGAATCAAACGAGTCAACAGAGCCCACCCCAGATTGGCTACCCTGTTTTCATGGGAAATAGTGGTCCGATCTGACTGATTCGAACTAAGGGACATTGGGGGGTCTCACAATATGGGATCAAAAAAGAGAAAAAAAATTGGGGTTTCCCATCCCAGATTGGCAACCCCGTTTTCATGGAAAATAGTTGCCCGATCTGGCTCGAACTAAATGTCATTAGGGGTCACCGACTTCGAATCGCGGGTAAAAACTTAAGGAAAAAACTGAATTTTTTTTCAAAAACTACGACTTATTGAATATGTTTTTAACCAAGTTTCTGACTCTTTGGATGACCCTTTTTGAACGACGCTTTTTGAACAACTCATTGGATAGAGAGCTTATGTGCCGGCACAGGGAAAAGAGTCATTATGCCCATCACTAATTTTCACAGTATTCTCAATTCTGCGTGAAATCATATCCCAATAGATACATACATGTTCAGTTCAGAAAGATTAGCTTGGCCACAAGAAATTCGCTTGCCTAGAGAATGCGGCTATTCTTGCTTTGGCTCCAAACGTTTGGAATTTGGTTTTCAGTCCACGATTGAAATTTCTGTACTGAATCCTATCATAGCTAGCTCAACGAATCTTCATTCATCTTGAAAGCATCCTCAGCATAACTTTATAATTTTCCTTTACAGATTTTAACAAAAACCTTCTCCATACACCCCGATATGTTACCTGAAATTCGTAGTTCCTCAGAAATTTATGGACAAGTCAAGGATGGAAGTGTACTTAATGGAATTAATATCAGTGGCGTAAGTGTGGTTATTTTTTCTTTATAAAATGGGAGGAATCTTAACGAGTTCCATTACTTCCTTTGCAGATTTTGGGCAATCAACAAGCTTCTCTTATCGGACAAATGTGCTTTAAACCCGGTCAAGCCAAAAACACATATCGATCCGGGTGCTTCCTTTTGTGTAATACTGGAGAGAAGGTGGGTGTAGCAATTCAGTTTAGTCCTTCAATTCATTATTATGGCATTACGGCTCGTCGTCGGACCTTCTTCAATTCAGTGATTAATATGCTTTGTTTTTAGCGCGTTCTCTCCACCCACGGTTTGGTGACGACGGTAGCATACAAGCTCGGCAAAGACAGTCCTCCGATCTATGCCTTAGAAGGATCTGTGGCTGTCGGCGGGTCGGCGTTGAAATGGCTGAAAAATAACTTGGGACTATTGAAAAGCGATGAAGAAGTTGAAGAACTGTCGAGTGCTGAGCGTTCAACAGGCGATGTTTATTTTGTACCGGCATTTACGGGTCTCTATGCACCGTACTGGCGAAAGGATGCAAGAGGGTAAGTTGCTTTTTTTGTTTGTTATCAATTTGCCTTGTAACAAGAAGGCGTTGTCTTGAACACCATAAAATTAATAAATAAATAACTGACGCAACAGTCCAATTATGACCCAGACCTGGAGAAAGTTAGCATCATCTCATTTACTAGATCGTGATGGTGTACATAGAGGTGTGTGATCAGAAACACGCTCAACCAAATTGTTTACCCCAAATGGGTACTCATTTATAGTCTTGACACCGACACGTAGATCCGCTTTTTTCAAAAAGACTACCGCATTCAGTAGAAATGGAACCAGAGACCCAGTAAACAGAAGGCTAACAATCTAACCGTTGCGCCATCCAGACTACATGCAACGCTCCGCTTGAAATCACGAAAGACATTTCTTTCACGCGCTTTTTGTTATCCACTTTTTTTGTCAAGAAAACGACCCTTAAAAATATGTATTTTTTTCTCCTATCCACAGGACAATTTGTGGCCTTACACAGTATACGAATAAAAATCACTTAATACGCGCTGCCCTCGAAGCTATCTGCTATCAAACTCGAGATATTGTTGAATGTATGAATCAAGATTGCGGATTTACGCTGAATAAATTGCATGCCGATGGTATTTTGTCGGCGAACAAATTGTTAATGCAATTGCAGGCCGATATAACGGGAATTCCAGTTTGTAAGTTGTTTCTATGAAAGCAGTATGTAGGAATGCTATTAGAGATTTCTTTTATTTATAGTGAGATCTCAAATGGAGGATACTACGGCGCTGGGTATCGCCATGTGTGCTGCACAAGCCGATGGAATTAATGCTTGTGAACTGAAGCCAGATAAAAGGTAGGCATTATATTCGATATCCCACTTTGTTTTGTTTTCAAATAATATCTCGATGCTCTGTGGGGTGGCATCGTTGCCATAAAATTAAACTGGGGTTCATGGTGGTTCATGTAGAACCGCAAGCATTGGAACCATCGATTTATTGTGCTGTGCTGTGCCGTTGCCCTAAATTTGGGAAGCTGGACTAGATCTAGTGATCCAATCGGACCTCGTCTTATTGAAAAATAAGACGACTGAGAAGGCCAGGTATAATCGGGGTTACATCCGTAAACATATGGTTCGACGGTGAGCGCGAGCTTCACGCACAAAAAAAAAAAATAATTGACGCAAATAAACGCAAATAAAATCACTTGAACTGTTATTTACGACGTGACAACTATGTATCGCAAAACTATTATCGAAGATTCTTGTTGCTGTTTCGGGCACTGTAATCAGACACTAAATTCACTACACATAGCGAAAACTTGACATGCTGCAACACATCCTACACATTGGTCAGACGGGTGACTCTCCATAAGAACTCCTTTCAAAGGAAGCACAACCTCTAAGGCTACGAATTGGCGGATGGGGCCCAACTCAAATCTCGCCGGCTGCTTATTACGCGGAATGGCGGACTCTCCCGACAAAGTCCTCGCATCGCGTTGGCGGGTGATCCGTAACTCCGCTAGTTGACGGCTTTCAACATCGCTCACCAATTGCCCATCCAACATAACGTTGACGTCGGGTGATTTAAAAAGCGATTATTTCAGTTTCATGGTTACTATGTGAGGTCCCCTATTCTGTTCTACACCAACGGGGACCTTTTAGTAACCAGCTGCTGAGCCACATGGAATAGTTGACGCGCTATGCCCCACGAGGGGTTAGGGCAATTGAGTATGATATGCTTCTTTGAAAAAGAACAAGTTCCGTCTCATTGGGATTGACTCGGACCTCACAATTTGTGGCCCAGATGGTTAGAAGGTTCTGTAGAACCTCACTAAATATAATGAAAAAATTTCCAGAGATGGCAATGACAACGTCTCCGCATAGGCAATCACCTTGCGTTCCAGCTGCCAGCCTGTGCTGGCGATATAGCGTATTGAAAAGTGATTAGTGTCAGTGTCGTTGTTACTAAGTTATGTCCCCTATTCTGTTCTACGCCAATGGGGACCTTATGGTAGGTTGTAGCTTCCAAACCAGACAGTGCTGGCGATATAGCGATTGAGCTGTATTACACTTGTATCCTTAAAATCCTCCAGATCCCGAAAAAACCAGGAACCCAGCAGTCGCAGTCAAGGCCGGACACTGACAAAGAATGCTCCCACGGCAGTCGGTTCTACGCACCGACATCTTGGGCTGTAGTCGTGCTATGCATCTCTCTGAAGCCGTGTTGATGGTCGGCAAGTCGAATGTGGGTCTCTACTATCGGTTTGTTAGCACAATGGGCCACTTGGCCTCTGTGCTCTGAACTCTTTCGGGGCTCAATGCCCACCCTACAATCGGTTTGAGTAGGGCCTCGAGAGTTTTCGCGACTGGGAAGAGCAGAGAGATAGGACGGTAGGACTCTCCCAAGTTGGCCTTCTTACCGGGTTTCAGTATGGGAATTATTTTTCCGGTCTTCCATACTTCCGATATCACTAACGACGATAGTGATAGGTTTAGTGTCGTCGTTAGGTACTCAATAGCTGGCGTGTCCAAATATTTCAGCATGGTCACTGATATGTCATCAGGTCCTGATGCCTTGGTGTTGTTAGCGTCCTTAATAGCTTTGGCTAGTTGGCGTGATCCACTGCTAAATTGTGTATGTTCCTTGGGATTGTGCACTTGAGCTTGTCGGCGGGTGGGTGCTCGACAAACTGCCGGTTGAAGTGGTTGGCGCACGTGATCGGGTCCTAGTAGGATTTGTTCCCGAACTCATGGCGATATGTCCGCTTTTCTTGGTGGGGTTGGTCATCGATTTAACAGTGGACCAAAGCCTAGATACACTGGACTTGAGGTTGCAGGTGTCCAGGTGGGCATACCATTTGGTATTTCTGTGTTCAGCTACCTGTTTATTAATTGTAGCATTCAGCACTCCTATTTGTGGTTCGTGTGGGTTTGAGTGGCGAATGCGATCTCTGTCATCTGCCAGCCTGGCGGCAGACGTTGGAAAGTTTGCCCGGACCTTAGCGATTCTGCCTGCAGGTATGAATCTAGCTGCCGCCTTGTTGATGATTTTCGTGAAGCTAGATTCAGCATATCGTACATTCATAGGTACTGGGAGAGCAGAAATGGCATCGTTGATGAATAGTTGGAATCCATTCCAATCTGCTCTATTGCAGTTGATGAAAGTGCGGCGTTCTGCAGACATTTGATCTGAAGGTCGGTCAAGTCTTATGATGATTAGCAGATGATCAGATGACAGGGTGAGATGTGCCTCCCAGATGAGATTGTTGATGAGACTGGCACTAGCAATCGAGATGTCAGGTGAGCTGGTGCATGAGCCTGTAATCCTTGTAGGAGCGTCGTCATTCAAGGGACAGAAATCGTAGGAGTCGAGTTGTTCGGCGATGGCGACTCCTCTAGCATCGTTGCCGAGATTGGAATGCCATAGCTAATAGACGATGGTAACCAAAGAGTAGGGGGTCCAGAGAGACTTGATAACCTGAGGGACAGCTGGATACCGGCGGGATGTATTGTAGATATTGAATATTTCAATCTCTACATTCCCAGGCTTAACTGCTATTGCCTGGCATTCTAGGACGCTGTCGTCGTCATCAGGTGAAGTCAGTTCTCGGTATGGTACCTCCAGGTGGATCAAGAAGGCGAGTCCTCCTCCTGAATCGGTCAGTCTGTCTTTGCGCAAGATGGTGTAGTTTCCACGAGAAGTGACAGACAAATTAGCATGGAGTTTAGTCTCTTGTATGGCTCCAATCATGATGCTACTCGTACTTCTGTCCATGAACGCTGTCAGTTCATCAAGAATGTGCAGCAATCCGTTGCAGTTGAGCTGTACCAGTGAGAGCATATCAAAATTTGGTGTTGACTGGGCCGACCGACGGGAGTTGTTGTTATTGTCGGCGTGGTTGTTGAGTTGAGGCCACCTGAGTCAGCTAACGTTGTAGGGTTTGTATTCACCGGTCTAGATTGTGTTGTTCGTAGCCTATTAGAGCATTGGGCAGCGGTGAAGGAAGTATCCCATAGCCTGTGATGGGATAGCCCTGAGCAACTTCTCAGGTGCCACCATCGTTGCAGCAATTACATCTCACTGATGTAACATTCGGGTGCAGCACTCTGCCGCAAACGCAGCAGATCCATGGGCTGGGGTTCTGCTCGATGCCGGCGCGAATGAGGAGTAGCCGGATGCAATTGCGCATGTGTATGTTACAACCGGCCAGTAAAAATTCGTGACGAGGGGGGGGGGGGGTCTGTCAAGACACCCTTTATGAATCCTTCGCGTCGAGGGGGGTAGGGCAGCTCTTGGCCGCTCGTTATGAGCGGGTCGTTCCGGTACGGAGAACCTGCTGCCATAGGAACGATTTAAGTTAGTTGTTGTTGTTGTAGCAATGGTCAGAATTCGATGTGTTTGTTTGTTACATGCCTACCGTTTCGTCTTCATCCCCGGTGTCGAGGGATAGAAAGTTAGCTGCCTATATTGGGTTCTCCCACAGCGATCTTGGAGTCAGGTGAGTGGGCGCAGCTGGGCAGTGAAAGATATGGTTTACGTCGTGAGGGGTTCCGTTACAAGCAGGACAGATGTTTGAGACGTCCTGGTCTATGCGAGTTAGGTAGAAGTTCAGTCGCGAACACCAGCCTGACCGAAGTTGGGCGAGTGTTGTTCTCGTAGCTCTCGGAAGTCTTTCCTCTTCCTGAGATATCGTTGGTTGTATTGACGAGAGCACTGGATTCGAACCTAAGCTTGCTTTTGACTTGTTGATCTCTTCTCGATGTATTGCTGCGATGGTCGACCTATGTGTGTTACTATCAAATGGTTCCCTTTTGTATCTCTGGACGTCTCTTTCAAGGTCCCTCAGGTCGCGCCTGACATGTCTGGGCGGCGGCGTATTGTCCATGAGATTTAAATTAGGGTGATCACTGCGATAGCAGCCCACTAGGTATTGCTTGGCAAGAAGCTGGTTGTGATCTCTTAAAGGCATCATCCTGGTTTCCTGATGTACATAGATGGTCCTGGGGTGACATCAGGAGACAGCCTGTAACAGTGCGGAGAGCGGCGTTTTGGCACGTTTGAATCTTCTTCCATTCCGTGTCACAGAGATTCTGCGACCACACAGGAGCCGCATAGTTGGTCACTGATCTTCCGACTGCTTTGTACGTGACCAGTAGAGTTTCTTTGTCTTTGCCCCAGGTGCTAGCGGCCAGGGCTTTGAGGATCTTATTCCTACTGCGCATCCTATCGCATACAGTTAAGGCATGGGGTGATGATGTGGCCATGCTATCCAGCGTAACTCCTAGGATTTTAGGATGGTTTATAGTGGGAATAGGATGATTCCCGATCGAGATATGAAGCTGCATCTTGACCTCCTTCGTCCAGGTGGTGAATAGGGTTGCCGAGGATTTGGGCGCTGAGACGGTCAGGTTCTTGTTTATGAAGAACGAGTTTAGTCGTTCAAGATAATCGTTGATGTTTCTGCACATAACCGCTATGTCATTCACTGTTGCTAGAATGGAACAGTCGTCAGCGTAGGAGATAATATCGATCCCTTCAGGTGGTGCTGGGAGTCCTGAGAGGTATAGATTGAACAAGGTAGGAGATAGAACTCCTCCTTGAGGTACCCCTTGTTTAATCTTCCTAAGCTTTGATTTGCTGTTCCTGAATTCTGTGTAGGATTGCCTACCAGCGAGATAATTGGCAATCCATTTCACAATTTGCGTCGGAAGCGGTGAACAGTTGATGTCAGACAGATGCGCTGAATGGCTGACAGTGTCGAAGGCCTTCGACAGGTCAAGCGCCACCAATATTGTTCTTTCACAAGGACGAGCCTGGTTGAGACCATTATGGATGCGGGATGTAATGGCATCCAAGGCCGTGGTCGTGCTGTGCATGCTTCGGAAGCCATGTTGGTGATCAGCGAGCTGGATGTGGGCTGTAAGAACAGGGTGGATTAGTGCTTCAAGCGTCGCTTTCTTCCCAGGTTTTAGTATTGGGATGACTCTCCCTTTTTATCAGAATTCCGGAACGATCAACGAGGAGATGGATAGATTGTACGTAGCCGTGAGATAGTTGATGGCTGGCAGATCGAGGTGTTTGAGCATAGTCATTGAAATGCCATCTGGTCCCAATGCTTTCGAGTTGTTTGCCTTTCTTATAGCTGCAACTACTTCGTCCGTGGTGAAAACGGGTATGCTATCTGTGGTTCGGTTGTGAATCTGTCTACGGATTTTACGCTTAAGTCTGTCTGGTGCGGGGTGTTCAATAAATTGTTTAAATTGAAACGACTTGCGCAGTGGGTTATTGAATATTCATCGAACTGTATGGCGACGTTCCGTTTCTGGTTTGGTGGATTGGAGAGGGCACGGACTGTCGACCATAACTTGCTCAACCCTGTGCCAAGGTTGCAGTTATTCAGATGGGTGCTCCATTTAGACCTTCTGTGTTCGGCTACCTGTCTCTGGATCTCGCAGTTCATCTCGTGAATTCTGGGGTCGTCCGGGTTTACGCTCCTTATGCCGTCTCTTTCGTCTGCCAATCTAGCGGCGGTGGTTGGGAAGTTTGGCCGAATTTTCGGAATCCGTCCTGCAGGAATGAACTTCGCAGCCGCTTTGTTCAGGACTTTCCTTATGTTTGATTCGGCTGTGTGAACGTCGGTTGGCGTTGGCAGTGCGAGGAATTTGGCGTTGGTATAGGAGGTAAAACCGTTCCAGTCAGCCTTATTGTGGTTGACAAACGTGCGGTGTTCGGAAGATATGATGTTTGATGGTTTGTCAAGCCTTATCACGATTGGTAGGTGGTCTGAAGATAGTGTTAAGACCGGCTCCCATTGTGTTTCATTTATGAGGCCAGCACTAGCAATCGTGATGTCTGGAGAACTGGAACATGTACCGGCGATGCGAGTGGGGATGTCATCATTTAGGGTACAGAAATCTGAGGCATCAATTTGTTCGGCTATTGAGATACCTCTGGCGTCGTTGTTGAGGTTGGAGTGCCAGAGTTCATGGTGAGCATTAAAGTCATCGAGCAGGAGGCGATGTTGACCAGTGAGGAGATGGTTGATATTACGTATTTATCCAGGGGGACAGCTGAATACCGGTGGAATGTATATATTGTAGATTTCGATATCAACATTACCCGATTTTAAGGCGATGGCTTGCAATTCCATGGTGTTGTCATTGCTGGTGATATCAATTTCCCGGTATTGCACGGAATGGCGAATAATGAAGGCAAGCCCTTCTCCCGCGTTAGTCAACCTGTTTTTCCTGACAATAGCGTAGTTGCCATATGAGTTGAGGGACGAGTTGGAGTGCAGTTTCGTCTCCTGTATGGCTCCAACTTGGATGCGATGTCTGCCCATAAATGATGCAAGTTCAGCGATCTTTTTCTGCAACCCATTGCAGTTGAGTTGGACGAGTGAGAGCGTATTGAAGATGGCAATCGGTGGTGCAGGCGTAAGATTCTGCTGGGAAATCCTGTGGGAACTGTTAGCAGGAGTCATTGGGGATGACTGTGAGCTTGTCTGGACGCTCGAAGGTGTTGATTGTTGAGGCGTGTTAGACGTGGTTGCTACTTGTTGTCCTCTGTTCCTACACTGACTGGCAGTAAAGGAAGGATTCCAGTGCCTATGATGGTTGAGTCCTGAACAATGTCTTAGGTGGCACCATTGATTGCAGCAGTTGCATCTGACCGTCGTCGTCGCGTTTGGGTGCAGCACTCTATCACATACGCAGCATGGTCCTGGGTTTCTTTCAATGCCGGCCCGGAGAAGTAGCACTGAGAGCAGTTGCGCCGAGATGTTTTGCTCCCAGTGAACATAAAAAAGACGATACGGGCATGTAACACACAAACACACTTTCCTTCTTGCATTGAAGTTCTGCGGCAGCCGGTTCTACGCACCGGAGCGACCCGTTTCACAACGGCCAAGAGCTGCCAAAACCCTTCAATGAATAAATGAATCTTTTTTGTATAAAAGTTGCAACCAACCTTTTATAAGATTGAAACCTACCTGTATATCTAATTAAGAATATACATGAAGATAAGTTTTAGCCCTTTTTAAGCCAATGTAAAACAACTTAAGGATTTAGTAGCTGACGTGACGTGACGTTTCCTGGACTCCTAGTTTTACTGTCACTTTGAGGACCTCGAGGATATGAGCGCGATACAGCTCTATCGATATATTGCCAGTACAAGCTAGTTCGGGACCTAGGTTTCTTTTTTATGAGGTGAAACCTTATTAGTGGTATCACAATGGACCCATAAGTGGTATAAGTGTACTGTGTTGCATCATGGCAGCCCCTTAACCTTACCCAAGTTATGAATGTCTTTCGTTTTACCTTTATGCTCTACAATCCATCTTCTTATCCAAAAAATATCATTAAATTTTTTTGCAGATATTACGAGAACGCTCGCTACGACACCTACTTACCAACAACAACAGACGAGGAACGTGATATTCGCTATACCAAATGGAAGAAGGCTGTACAGCGAAGTCTTGGCTGGGCCGTCACGAAGAAGAGCAAAGATATGACGGACGAACGTTATTACATGCTAGCATCAATACCAGCGTCACTGTTCTTGACCAGTACATTTATATTCTTGATATTGGGACAAAAGCTGATGCGCAGCAACTAAGAGTTAAAACCCCGATTGTTTTTTATTTTTTTATTGTCAATATTATACTGCGACGTACAATTTTATAAAGCTAGCAGATCGCCAAGTTTCGATTAGGTGTAAACAAAAATAAGAATGCCTGAAAGATTGACTTTTATTCAATTCTATCATGAGAAAAAAGTGATCGAGTTAAAAATATTGTGTTCGTTTCAAAACTTTAGTACGAGTATATTTTATAAATATATGTATGTAAACTATCAATTAAATATTCAACTAATTATGCCAGAGTTGGAGTATAATCAAGCCTCAAATTATTTTCGAAATCATGAAATTTAGAAGACGGCCTATGTTGCAGTGTAGATGATTTCCAATACGCTTAACGAAACCGAGGATACTTAATTTTACATAATTCATTCTGCTTAAGTTACATCGTACACCCGTATTGTTATTGCCGATATTTGTCGTTACCGAATATTGGTAATGTTGTTAACACGATGTCAAAATGACATCGACCCAAAAAATCGATGTCTTTTTTAGCTGATGACCATATTACGCGGTGTACTATGTATTTGTACAGTTTTTTAGAGGTAGCTCGTGTATAAATCGTATATCTGTCCATATGTAAATATGTATGTACATATGGCGGCGTTGTGAACACTGTAGCCTTCCATTTCTTCTTGACGAAGATCAAGCGTTTAAATTTAAGTCGTATCGAAAGCCCTTAAAGACTTAAAATTGTTTAATGACTATGAAATATCTGCTTGTGTTATGTTTATATGTATATAGGACTAGGACTGAATTTGGGTGACAGTTAAGGAGAAAAACTGATGTACTTATTGTTTGTATGTACTATAAGGATGAAGTTAAAGGTTGTTGAAAATTAATAAAAGCGTTATACACTATTTAAAATTGGTGTTTTCTGAATTCTTTCTTTTAACGATTCTTTAAATTTATTTCTTTTTTGCAAAGACCAAACACCAACAAGAACTTCTGCATACGCTCGATACCGCTGCAAAGGAAGTTGGATTACGTATTAACGAGGGTAAAACTAAAATAATGATGCAATCGGTGACAAGGACACCTGCACAACCGAGCATCAATGTGGGGGACCTCAACATCGAGTTCGTGAACAACTTCATTTACCTGGGTTGCAACCTGTCAAGGGACGCCAACGAAACTGACGAAATCAAGCGACGGATACAGTTAGCTAATAAGACTTTTTTCTCGGTTCTCCCCATAATGAAATCGAAACATGTGCACAGAAACACGAAGCTCCGCGTGTACAAAACCATTATACGACCAGTGCTATGCTATGGCTGCGAAGCATGGACCCTAACTCAAGCCTCCGAAAACATGCTAGACACTTTCGAACGTAAGGTTCTACGGCGAATTTTCGGGGCTGTTTGCGATCGAGATGGATGGCGCATCCGGTACAACCATGAGTTGTATGAAATGTACGATGAGCTGCAAGTCGCGAAAATCGTCAAACTACAACGACTTCAATGGGCAAGGCATGTACAAAGAATGGACGATGATCGCATGCCTAAGAGAGTAATGAATGCAGAACGAGTCGACGGAGCGAGACTGCGAGGACGACCGAGATCTCGTTGGGAGAGCTCAGTAGGTGTGGACGCCGCGCAGCTGCTGGGCTCCCAAAATTGGAGGACGCGGTCACGTGACCGAGATAATTGGAGGACAATGATCCAGGCGGCCAAGGCCCGACGTCGGGCTGTCGCGCCACGATGATGATGATGACACCAAGAAGACTCAGTGCCTGACAATGTATTGTATATAACTCAAACTCCAGAGCACGATTTAGTCAGCTTTATTGGTGATGGTCCTTCGGAGAATGGTGGAGGCTGTAGCTCGGTGGAAACCGTTTGTGATGGTGACACTCATGCTGGTGGTGTCGGGCCTTCCACGTCGAGAGACGCTAACGCTACCATAAATTCGGATGTGACGTTAACATCGGATTCTGTCAGCTCTAGCGAAAGTTATGCAATGCTGGTATTACTTGTATTCTTTCGTCTTTTTCTTCGAACTGTAATCCGGTATTTTATAACTTTCTAAAAGTCTCCCCTAAGCTTCCCTTATCTGACCCCGCGAGAACGTTCCTTGCCCGTCAAGTTTGTCGTTCATCAAGTGACCTAGCCCACGAAATTTGGCTTTTCAACTGAAGTGGGTGTTAACCTATCCACGGCTTGAGTACAGTAAAGTGCAGGATGCAGCTTACTGCTTATGGTGCGTCCTATTCGCTCCTTTGTTCGTGAGCAAAGGTGCTGGGGACGCAACTGGTCAACCTGTTTCCATCAAATTTAATAATGTGAGAATGGCCAAAGAAAAATTTGAAGAGCACAAAAATAAGGGATTGCATGAACACTGTCGAGTGAAATCTAATTCCTATCTGACTATTGATTTGGAAGGCAAACAAGATGCCATTAACTTTCAATTGAATAAAGCGGCCAAGGAACAGGTTAGTAAACTACGTTCGACATTCTATAATAATCATTTTTTTCGTCTCAAAATCGTTATAGAATAACCGCGTGTCTTAATCTTGAGGAGCCCCTAGACGATCAAGCCGCTTGATCAAAATCTAGTGTCAATCGATTGAATCTAGCGTGATTGACTGTCTAGGGACCGGTTTGACGCTTGAGCCAAGCGTTGACAGTGATTGATAGAAAGTTACCCCGTAAAGGCAGCTATCTTCCTGTCGCCTAACAGCGAGGAAGACGAAGAACAATAACAACATGTAACACACTCACACAACGAACTTCTGACCACTGCTACAACAACAACGACATTGATAGAAAGTTTGATTGGCTCAGTTTGCTTGATCAAAATTGGACTTGTACAATCTGTGTTCGCCGCAGCCCTTTCCTAACATCAGCAAGCTGCTGCAAGTGCTGGCTACCCTGCCAGTACTTCATGTACACCAGAAGGGTGTTTCAACACTTTAAAGCACTTAAAATCATACCTCCGTTGCACAATGTCCGAAGAGCGACTGAATGGGCTCACCCATCTCTATATTTATGAGGGCTTGCGCACCGAGGAGGAAGTAGGTACTGGAACACATTATACAAAATGATACTCTAAAAAATTTAGGCTACCGTACTAAGTAAAACGTACTTACTAAGTTAAATATTTTGTCAAGCTGGAAATAAAAGCATATATTCGTATACATAGGTACGGTGTATCCCAAATCGTCTTCTTTACCTTCCTAAACTCCAAATCTTCTTACTCAAGTGGCTGGCAGGTTAGCTCAGTTATGGGAGTTACGAAGTGTTTACGACAAAGTCAGGGTCTACCCGTTATCATTATAAGGATATGAGGTAACATGCGTATCGTACATAACGAGCACAGGATCATAAAACTAACGAAAAAAACCGACTGTTGCATAATTAGGGCGCACCATGCTTCGCTAGTCCCCAAAATATCTGAACATAATGGATCACATCACCCATAAACTACCGAATCCATAAAGGTATTTGATGACAGAGAGAGTACACGACCGGAGATAAATTGCAAGAGCAACAATCATGGAAACGCTAAGTTCAAGAAGACCTTAGTGTGGACTTGCTCAATAGAGCGTTCATGGGGTATGCATAAGGACAATAACGACAATTCACTTCCGATCGAGTGTTTTAGAGGTTATACATGGATCTCTTACGTTCTTTTCCGTGATCCAAAGTGGGTAATGTGGGAAGGATTGGTCTTTGGACTATTTATTCAAGTTCTCTTTGGTGGAGTAAAAAGTTTACAGAGTTTCTGACCAAGTGGCTCGAAACTTGGATATTTCAAACCTTTGGGGTCCAGCAAATTTGATGAGGAATAATGGCGTGCAATTCCAGGTTCATCAATAGTCGCGTTTTTTAAAAAGAGGACAACAGCCGCGACCGCCTATGTACCTGTGAACGTGAACCCTTTAGGTTAAGTTAGGTTAGAGGGGCTGCCATGAACTACCACAGCTCAGTTAGATCACAAATGAGTCCGTAGAGACCATTGATCGAGCCGGAATTGACAATGACAAACAACATAGCTTGTCGACATCCAAATCTTTCAGGTCATCCAAATCTCTGAGGAAGAAAGACCCAAGAATCTCATTCCTCCTTACGGCTAAGGCAGGACAGGCAGAAAGAAGATGGCAAGTACTTCCTCCTCATCCTCAACTCCTACAAAAGTCATTGTAAGGAAGTTGGAGTCTTCTCTCTTAACTCCTACCAACACGCTAATATGTCTTCTATCCATTGATCGAAGTTTGGAAGACCGGCAGGATGGATTCTAGGCCATATAAGTTTTGTCACTTGGCAGGTGTCGCCGATGCTCCATATTGTAAGTATTATGTATAATGTATTATGCTTAGGATCCAAATTATTCGCGCGATGTTCCCTTTCATCGTATTTTCGTACGGGAAAATTCCCTTATTTGTCCGCACGTTCCGATGAAAGGGCGCGAATAATTCGCGTATATTGGATCTTAAGCATCTTATCCCTGCCAACCGCATCTGCCATTATTTTGCAAGCAGCTATGGGTATTCCAATTTCGTGAGGCTCCATCACGATCTCCCTAGTCCTTGCACGAGCCAGCTCGACAGCCATGCATTTGCCAGCAAAACCACTGTGGCCAGGGATCCAGCACAACAAAATGTTGACGAATTTTCCGAGTTCAACGAGGGACGAGCGGCACTCTTCCGCCAACTTAGATGAGATGGGTCGATGGACCTTATCGCAGCCTGGCTATCCGTGTAAGTAGTGATGTCTTTAGAGGCTACAATGTGACGTCCTAGCCATGCCAAAACCTCTGCAATCGCTGAGACCTCCACCTGAAAAACGCTGCAGTGATCAGGTAAACGAAAGGAGATAGTAGCTCCTAGGCTTTCGGAGTATACACCCGCACCCGCTCCTTCCCCTGTGTTTGAGCCAGGCCAGACCTGAGGGGACAGTATCTACCCAGTTACTCCGTGATGGAATCAGGCTTGTAAAGTTCTTTCCGAATGCAAGCTCAGGAGACATGTAGTCGGTCGTTAGAAACGTCCATATTGTTGAGAATGGTAGAGTGACCGGCCCTTGACGTTACCCACCGACCAGTCTCACGAAGCCGAATGGCCGTATTTGCAGTCACTCTCACCTTGTGAGGCATAGCGCGTCCACTGTTCCATGTGGCCCAGTTGGCGTTTCGTCGGCATAAACTGGTTTCGAAGAATGCAGTTGCCAGCATGCACCTCCATTTGCAGCCACTACTTCAGCATAAATATCAATCGGTTCGGTATTATGTCAAGCAGCACATCCAGAGCGGAGGATGGTGTTGTTCTAAGAGCTCCAGTCATTGCTATGAAAACTAGACGGTGCAACTTTCCCAACATATTACGATAACAATGCCATGCAAGAGTATGGGACGCAAGACTGACACGACCAGCCAGTGAACAACTTTTGGCTACAGGTCCCATTTTTCGCCTATGGCTTTCCTGCAAGAGTAAAGGACCACAGTAGCCCTGTTCACCCGCTCCTATATGTTGAGCTTCTAAGCCAATTTTCGGTCTAAGATTAGACCCAGAAACTTTGCTTTATTATTGATCACCAACCTCGCCCCCTCCAACAGTGGAGGTGTCAGATCAGGAACTATATTCCGCCTAGTAAAGAGGACAAGTTCCGTTTGGTCCGGATTTACCCTAACGCCAGCATAAGAAGCCCAAATTGCTAGGATTGAGAGTGCATTCTCTATTATTTCACAGAGAACATTTGTGATGACAATGGCAATGTCGTCCGCATTGGATGACCTTACCTTACACCCAACCCCTTCCACGTCCAAAAGCAATTTGTTTACCGTTAGATCCCAGAGAAGAGAGAACCCTTCATGGAGATGCCTCTATTTAAACGCTTTCGTTCCGCCGACATACCCAGACTCGCATGTATAGCTCTAGATGTTAGCATCAGGTTAATGTAACTGCGGAGTGAATCGCCATCGGTGATTGCCACCGGTTGAACATTGTTGAAAAGCTCTCTCGGTCAGTGTTGCCAAAATCTTATCATCAAAACGGCTAAATTTAGCCGGTAAAGCCGGAAATATTTTTCTAAAAACGGCTAAAAATCCGGCCGGAAAAATTTCCTATTTGGAAACGGCTAAAAAAACGGCTGGAGAAGTAGCCCCACCGAAAACACCTAACTCCATGTTTTAAAAGTAAAGTTTAAAACCAATAATATTTAAATATAATATATTTCAAAAGAAACAAGCTAGCCTTAAGGTATGATACCCTTCACGCGAAGTTGTGTTTTGTGGTATATTTGCCTTTTTGAAATTAGTAGTAAAACTTGTTCCGATTTCACTGTTCCTATAAGAGGTATATGAAATAGTGGGCCGATTTCAACCAAATGTAAAAACGTGGCTAAGCAGTCAATACGATTGAATAATATGCAATTTCGTAAAGATATCTTCAGAAATAAAAAAAGTTTTTCTGACAAAAACTTGCTTTTGGGACGGTCGTTCCTATGACAGCTAAATGATAGAGTTGTCCGATTTTAACCAAATTAGGAAATATGATTTTATTAAAGATACTTTTGATTATTGATTTTGAAAACAATGTCTTTAGAAATAAAAAAGTTGTTCTCACAAAGACGAATTTTTGGACCAGTCGTTCCAATAGCAGCTATATGACGTAGTAGTCCGATTTCAACCAAATTCGTGAATGTGATTTAACTATAGATACTATTGATTCTTGTGAAATTTAAAAAAAGATATCTTTAGAAATAAAAAAGTTTTTCTCACAAAGACGAATTTTTGGACCGGTCGTTCCTATGGCAGCTATATGATGTAGTGGTCCAATTCCGCTGGTTCCGACATATATACTGCGTGCAAAAGAAAGAAGGCTCTGTACAAAATTTTAGTTCGATAGCCTTAAAACTGAGGGACAAGTTTGCATAGAAACGGACGGACAGACAGACAGACGGACAAATCTTAATTGATTCGTCTCATCATACTGACCAAGACTATGTAACGGACGGTTTGGCGGGCATCCTAAAATGCCCGTGTGGGGACGGAGCCTTAGGTAGCATAATGACCGTGAAGGTCGGGCCGTGCCATCTGGCGAAGAAAAAGGCTCCTCAACGAGCTAAGCAGCGGCCTATGCTTGCTGTAGCTCAGTTCGGGAGACGTGGGCGGGGTTTTCGCCGCTCGTTGCCCCTATCCTTTACGTATTAACAAAAATTCATAGGCCTGGGGAAGACAACACAAACAAGGGAGGTCAAAATGGGGAATAAAAAAAAAATGAGGCGATAAGGATGAAATGGTTGGCCGATGGCTCGCTTGCCCTCGCGCTCGTATTGAGGTCCAGGTGTAATGGGACCCTCGGCCTCTGGTTTCGTACCACCGACAGATCCTTACTCATCAGGTGCTGCCATAGATCTGCCGGTGGAAGCAGCACAACCAGACCAGAATATGGTTCATTACAGGGCAGCTTCTACTTCGAGGCCTGCCAAGAAGTAGAAGCTGAAGACAGTGTGCTGCAAAAACGAAAAAAAAAAGAACTGGGCTCCTGAGCTAGCCGATAACCATTGTAGAGGAGAAAAATAGCAAAGAGAAAAGAAAAAAAATACTACATTTTTCCATTGTTCAGATGATCAACAGAGTCCAGAGAATCACGAGGATAGCAGAGGCGCAACACTGCATTCCTTGCAATAATTCACTCATTATCTCTGAAAACTGTTGAGCATCTCAACAATAGAAACAAATGCAATAATGTAATCAAAAATATTAATGAAGTGTAAAGACAATCCTGGCAACAGAAAGGTACCCAGGGCTCCTCCGCGCTTCGTCCGGTCACCGAAGATGCTCCAAATGCCGGCAATTCAAAGCATTTATGGAGGCCTTAGGTACGTGGCTAAACCACAAAAGACAAACACAACACCAGGAATGCCTTGTTGAACTGAAACTAAAAGGATAAACTACTCTATAGGAAGGATGGGGGTGCTACAGAGGAAAGCACAGCTACTTGAGGGGAAAATACGTTAAGTAAAAATGGCTAAGTCGTAAGACTTAGAGCAAGTAGCCTTAATGTGCTTGTGGGGATGCATAGCGGTGGAAGAACCAAAAAGGAACCCAATGAGGTCCTTTTTAGTCCTGTTCTTGACCAGAAATGGGCCCCACGTTGGGCGCCAACTATGTAACGGACGGTTTGGCGGGCATCCTAAAATGCCCGTGTGGGGACGGAGCCTTAGGTAGCATAATGACCGTGAAGGTCGGGCCGTGCCATCTGGCGAAGAAAAAGGCTCCTCAACGAGCTAAGCAGCGGCCTATGCTTGCTGTAGCTCAGTTCGGGAGACGTGGGCGGGGTTTTCGCCGCTCGTTGCCCCTATCCTTTACGTATTAACAAAAATTCATAGGCCTGGGGAAGACAACACAAACAAGGGAGGTCAAAATGGGGAATAAAAAAAAAATGAGGCGATAAGGATGAAATGGTTGGCCGATGGCTCGCTTGCCCTCGCGCTCGTATTGAGGTCCAGGTGTAATGGGACCCTCGGCCTCTGGTTTCGTACCACCGACAGATCCTTACTCATCAGGTGCTGCCATAGATCTGCCGGTGGAAGCAGCACAACCAGACCAGAATATGGTTCATTACAGGGCAGCTTCTACTTCGAGGCCTGCCAAGAAGTAGAAGCTGAAGACAGTGTGCTGCAAAAACGAAAAAAAAAAGAACTGGGCTCCTGAGCTAGCCGATAACCATTGTAGAGGAGAAAAATAGCAAAGAGAAAAGAAAAAAAATACTACATTTTTCCATTGTTCAGATGATCAACAGAGTCCAGAGAATCACGAGGATAGCAGAGGCGCAACACTGCATTCCTTGCAATAATTCACTCATTATCTCTGAAAACTGTTGAGCATCTCAACAATAGAAACAAATGCAATAATGTAATCAAAAATATTAATGAAGTGTAAAGACAATCCTGGCAACAGAAAGGTACCCAGGGCTCCTCCGCGCTTCGTCCGGTCACCGAAGATGCTCCAAATGCCGGCAATTCAAAGCATTTATGGAGGCCTTAGGTACGTGGCTAAACCACAAAAGACAAACACAACACCAGGAATGCCTTGTTGAACTGAAACTAAAAGGATAAACTACTCTATAGGAAGGATGGGGGTGCTACAGAGGAAAGCACAGCTACTTGAGGGGAAAATACGTTAAGTAAAAATGGCTAAGTCGTAAGACTTAGAGCAAGTAGCCTTAATGTGCTTGTGGGGATGCATAGCGGTGGAAGAACCAAAAAGGAACCCAATGAGGTCCTTTTTAGTCCTGTTCTTGACCAGAAATGGGCCCCACGTTGGGCGCCAACTATGTAACGGACGGTTTGGCGGGCATCCTAAAATGCCCGTGTGGGGACGGAGCCTTAGGTAGCATAATGACCGTGAAGGTCGGGCCGTGCCATCTGGCGAAGAAAAAGGCTCCTCAACGAGCTAAGCAGCGGCCTATGCTTGCTGTAGCTCAGTTCGGGAGACGTGGGCGGGGTTTTCGCCGCTCGTTGCCCCTATCCTTTACGTATTAACAAAAATTCATAGGCCTGGGGAAGACAACACAAACAAGGGAGGTCAAAATGGGGAATAAAAAAAAAATGAGGCGATAAGGATGAAATGGTTGGCCGATGGCTCGCTTGCCCTCGCGCTCGTATTGAGGTCCAGGTGTAATGGGACCCTCGGCCTCTGGTTTCGTACCACCGACAGATCCTTACTCATCAGGTGCTGCCATAGATCTGCCGGTGGAAGCAGCACAACCAGACCAGAATATGGTTCATTACAACTATATATAGTTTATATGGTCGGAGATGCTTCCTTCTGTGCGTTGCAAACTTCATGACAAAGTTAATACACCCTATCACATCCGTGAAGGATTAAAAACGTGAATTGTCCGATCATGCATAGAGAATAACCTTGGGCAGGAAAATCGGCCGTGAAAAATTAAATCCGGCTAAAAATCCGGCTGGCCGGTTTTTGATTTTTGTGCCGGCTAAAAAAAGTGATTTCCGGCTAAATTTAGCCGGAAAACGGCTAAATTGGCAACGCTGCTCTCGGTATCCAAAAAGGCCACCATTGTGTATTCCGTGCAGGCGAATGTTTTTTCAATGTGACCTACCAGAGAATGTAGGGCAGTATCTGTAGACCTTCCTTTTTCAGTAGGCGTATTGTGAAGTGGATAAGAGGTGTGGAATGCTGATTCGTAGGTGTATATCAATCAATCTAGGACCTTTAGTAAGATCGATGAAAGGCTGATAGGTCGAGGATAAGTGGATGTTCACACTGCGTGCGATGCCGAGCCGAGCCGGGTCGAGCGATGCAATGCGATTGCAAGCTTTTAAAGCAAGAAAATGGAAAGTCGTCAATTTTAAATGGAATCACGCTTTGAGTGTACACACTGCGCGCGATGCAATGATGAGCCGAGCGATGGCCCGATGTTTTCACAAACTTCTTTGCTTTTTCGTGCGAGTACCGGCTGCTGATTTTTGGCGATGGAATTTAATGGGCTTTGCGATGGAGTTTATGGGCCTTGCGATGCTTTGCGATGTGAAGCTTTTTGAAGCCAGTATGGTGCAAGTACGAGCTGTAAAGTAGTATTTGATGTAAGATCACACTGAAAAAATGCATGTATGTCTGCTTTTATACCCTAGACTTTTAGGCGCGGCGGTGTGGCAGTGTATACATGGAAATTATGAGGGTCATCTTCTGATTCGATTCAGCCATATCTGTCTGTCTGTCTGTCCGTTTGCACGATAACTTTCGATAGAATGAAGTTAGAAACTTGAAATTTTGGTCAAATGTTTGTAGAATGATCTTGTTGGTTGGTATTGAAAATGGGCAAGATCCAACCGAAGGAACCCCTACAGATGAAATTTCAAAATGAGCGATAACTTTCGATACAATGATGCTAGCGACTTGCAAAATGCGACAAATATTTATAGTGTGGGTTGTTTAGTTGATTTTGGGAATGGGCAAGATCCTATTGAATGAACGGCAACCTTTACTGTAAACGTTAGTTCAAATGTAAATATCCAAAATTCGAATGGATGAACGATGAAACTTTTCATTGGATCCATGCCCACAGCTCAAACTGACCATATGGAAAATTCACTTTTAATGCATATGGCCGTTGCCAGTTGGAAGTTTTGGTATCACAACTAGGTCTGTACAAGTCTAGGGTATATACGCTTTGGATTCCGGTTTTGATTCAGTATGGCTCAAATGAAAGGTTATTATCACCGTAATAAGGTCGCGTTTAGAAGGCGTGGTTTCACAAACGGTTTGAATTCAAATGCAATCTCGCCGCTCCACAAACCGCGGCGGTGGCCGCAACGGCGAGTCGAGCGGTTTATACATTCATCGTCCTAAAGCCGCCGCGGCTGCCGATTTTTGCGTTTATACACAGCGGTGCGCCGCTGCTCAATCCGCTTGTGAAACCTCTCGTCTGAGGTCGCGGAAGAGATGATGAAATTCACCAACACTGGGCCTTTCTTCATTAATGGGATGCACCCAATGGCGACGCCGTTCCATTTTTAGAGCACTGTTTTGAAATAAATTTACTGGGTCAAGCATACAAACGACATGATGTCGAACAGATTCTATTCCTTGAACTAAATTGGTCTCTACTCTCCATCATTGCGTGCAGTGAACATCCCGGATCATCTTTGCATCGCAAGCCATCGCTCGGATCATCTTTGCATCGCAAGCCATCGTTCGGCTCGGCATCGCACGGCGTGCAATGTGAACACCCACCTCATCGCATCGCTCGACCCGGCTCGGCTCGGCTCGGCATCGCACGCAGTGTGAACATCCACTTAGTTGGACGCATATGCGAGGATTTTCCTGATTTTGGAGTAAAGACATGAAGACGTGAACCCTTTATTACTCTTGCTTTTCTCATCATTACTATCAAGATGGTCACAACACACTTGCAAAATCAGATGAATAAATCCAGGATTTCTCAATTCGGAAAGAATAAAGAAGCTACCTCAGTTGAGTCTGGTCTTCTCGTGAATCGTACTATTACTCCTATATGCTGATATGTTTCCAATGCGTTCGGTTATTGACTTGCTTGCGGACTTTTTATGTTAAAATTAAAAAGTCCGGTCAGGTGACTGTACTGTTGCTCTTGCATGGAGCGAGCGAAGCAAGTACAGTGCCCAAATTGAACATTTCCGTGTTCCCTCATGAAACCGGCCAATGAAAAAGCGCATACTTATTTATAACTTCTCTGCCACCGTTCACATCATGATTGAAACAATGAGTTTTTTTTTTACCTTTGTTAAACATAGCTTTATTCAACATTTACACACCACTCCTCTTCCTCCACCTACATGAACTTTCGTGATGCCACAAGAACCGTTTCCGACTAGATAATTGACCACAAAATTGACAATGAAATTTTCCTTTCTTATAGTGTTGTTTGATGTGTTTTTCACGACTTTCCGTACATGGGAAAGTCTCGGGGCAAAAAGGACATTCGTACCTTATTGCATTTTCATGAGCGGCAATGTGTTCATTGCATCTAGCTTTACATGTAAAAGATTTAGGGCAATAATCGCACTTATAAATTTCGGGACGGATTTTTCGATTCATGTGGACATAATATGCAACTGGATCGGCAAAGATTTTCCGACAATATTTGCAGGTTTTGGGCGAAAAGGTAAAGGTACGCTTTCGTTGCGAAGACGAAGGGTCAGCTCGCAGGTTGCGCGAATTCTCGTCCACTTGATCAACCATTTCGATCAAGTCGATGGATTCGACCACGTTCGTCAGTCCTTTGTCCTGCAATTGAGAGAACGGCGAGTATTTCAGAACCCTTAATTGATATTTCACAAACTGCTGTAGTATATGTATACGTACCCCGCCTTCACGAAGTTCGTCCAAATTCTCCGACGACGTTATATAATGGCAGCATCTTCGAAAGCATACGGTGAAATGATCTCGGTCGGATGCGGATGTGCCTCCCGTATATGCTTTTGAAAACAGGGTAGACTTCGAAAACTTTGTTTGCACTGAACACAAACAGTGATGAAATCACCTCCACGAAATTCCAAAAATATTTCTCCGAACTTTTTACGCGACTCGCCTTTTTCAATTGGATACTCCTCTTTCACGAGAATAAATTCAAACGGTTCATAAGACATTGTACTGGTTATATCGATCCCAACTCGTCAATGGATCTGAATACACTACACGCTGAATAGTAACAGAGTTCTGAATCGCGTCGTACGCTGTGTGGACTGTGATTGAAAACAGTCGGTCGAGGATTACCGTTAGTCTTAATTGCAACTACAGTGGCGGACAAAGCATTCCGGACAGTACAAAAAATGAACGTTTTACTGTTTTTATTGGTGGTATGGAAATTGAACTTATTAAATTACATCCAGTGAGTTACAGTCAAAATGAACCAAAATGGACACCTTGTTTTTAACCGTTACAGTCATGACATTTTTTGTAAATTGTGTCAAAAAGCTTGAGTTCAGCCGATCATTTAATCCGAGATTTGACCTCAATGTCAAATAAAACATATAATATTCCCCGGTTTCGAAAGTTACCGTTACCACAAAGATTTAACTGTTCAAACTCTCAAAATCGATTTTCCATCGAAAATTCAAATGATCTTTTTACAACAGTACTTTGAACTGACAAATCTGCATAGAAATTTTTTTAACTGAGAAGTACTCGATTCGGGGTTAAAATCAAAATTTTTATATTAGATGCTTTTCCATCCTTTTCATTCCTTCAATTAAAATTAATAACTAGCATTAATGTAAGCTGACGACATTTTCCATTATACAATATACGAGTACATATTGGGGCGACCGGTACACAGTGTGTTGAGGTGTTAGGCCCTAACCAGATTGAACGCAGCAGCACCGGCATCGGCAGCAGCATCGGCAGCAGCAGCGGCGGCAGCAGCGGCGGCAGCAGCGGCGGCAGCAGCGGCGGCGATGACACAGCGACCTGTCATCGCCGCTGTGTCATCGCGACAGATCCACCTGTTGTTGTTGTTGCTACCACCGCTGCTGCTGCTGCGTTCAATCTGGTCAGGGCCGTAGTCTCATGTTTGACTACCGGCGTTTCGGGTTCGAGTCCCGTCCGCGACGACGTTCGTGGCCATGGATGTGCAGGAGGTGCATGCTGGCAACTGCATTCTCCGAAACAAGTTTATGCCATCGAAACGTCAACTGGGACACATGGAACAGTTGACGCGCTGTGCCCCACAAGCGGTTATATTACGTTTACACTATCCGCAGATTACTTCATCTGCGCCAGCTGAGATAATCTGCGACTGTCAAATACATACAATTTTGAACTCACCACACCCAGATTACGCAGCAGATGAAGTAATCTGGGGAAAGTGTAAACGTAATATTAGGGCAATTAAGAGAGAGAGAGATCATGAACAAAATCATCAGGAGGTTTGTTGTGATAACCTTAAGGTAAGGTCTACAAAGCTCTCGGTCCATGTGCCATGATCAAGGGTACCACGCGCATATTCGATTGCTTATTGACTAGATCAGGGGTTGCAACCTGCCGCTCTCCATAACGTTTTGTGCGGCCCGCGAGGCAATAGCGAATTATGCACTGCAAAACGCGAAAAGTTCATTGTCGGGTTCAGTTGGAGCATAAATCGTACGTTATATTACGTTTACACTATCCCCAGATTACTTCATCTGCGCCAGCTGAGATAATCTGCGACTGTCAAATACATACAATTTTGAACTCACCACACCCAGATTATATTACGTTTACACTATACCCAGATGACATAATCTGCGCCGGCTGATTTAATCTGCAACTGTCAAATACATACAATTTTCAACTCACCACACCCAGATTAAGCCGCAGATGAATTAATCTGGCTATAGTGTAAACGTAATATTACGCTGCAGATGAAGTAATCTGGGGATAGTGTAAACGTAATATAACATTGTATTATTGGCTGCATTCATGTGAAAAATTTTCGCTACGGAACGCTACATCCCCTCCACTACACATTTGAGGAGACGCTACCTGTCAACATTTCTTTCGTGATTGAACCGCTACATATGAAATGTCTGACAAACAGGTGACACCGCAAATATTTGACAATTGCCAATTTCCATCGCAAAACATTTCTTTGGCACATCACGAAACAAGGAAATATCAAATCAAAGACGAGAAGACAGTGAATTTACATAGACGAGGATTCTATTTGCGCTTTTGATGTACACAAACGTCACAACGCACATACCAGCTGCGAATTGTCAAATGTAGCGCTACATGCCCAGAGAGCGTAAAAAATTTCTGCTACCAAGGGGAAGTAACCGCTCCAGAGCGGATGGAAGGAGCGGTTGCAATCACGACCGGGAGGGGTTGTAGCGCTACGGAGCGCTCCGTAGCGATCCGGATAAAACGAGCGTCGTGAATGCACTCATTGTGATGTTCCTCATTTCGGTCCGGAACCTGGCCGCCATGATTCTGTCGGAGACCGGATCCCAGGAAAATGCGCACATTCCAGAAACCAATATTCGTCGATGAACGATACCTAAAAGTCGTAACCTGGGAGTCAGGCCTTTGCAATGAACCATATTGTGGTCTTGGTCGCGCTCGGTGGCCGTGGTCGTTCGGTCACCGCTCTACGATACTAATCTAGAGCTCGGAGTTCAAACCTCGGCACGATAAAAAAAACACTGCCTTTGAGTACTAATAGAACTCTCACAGTGCTCCGAACTTGTCAGTATAAAGACGGCGCGGATAGGAGGTGCGTGCTAGCAACTGCACTTCTGAAATACAGATATGCTATCGAAACGTCAACAAGGCATAAAAATGCTAGAGATGATGACGCACCCATGTCCCTGGAGGCAATTAACATATTCTGGTCTGGTAAGGCTGCTTCCACCGGCAGATCGATGGCAGCACCTGATGAGTAATGATCTGTCGGTGGTAGGAAACCAGAGGCCGACGGTACCATTACACTCGGACCGAGGTGCATGCGCGAGGGCGTCTGCGTCGTCCGCCAACCATTCCATCTTTATCGCCCCATTTTTTTAAAATTCCGAATTTTTGCCTCCAATATGTTTGTCGTCTTCCCAATTCCTATCAATTTTTGTTAATACGTAAAGGACAGAGGCAACGAGCGGCGAAAACCCCGCCTACGACAAGGGGCGAAAGGCCGTGGCATTATCCTTATGCCCCACAGCACAGGGGATGAGTACTGTGAATTACTACAATAGTTCCAAATTAACCACCAAACCCTTTTTTACTATGAAATCGGCCGAAATTTCGGTACTGCCTAAAGCGGAAATCCTGTCTCGATATTTCCCAGATTGGTATTGGGTTCGTACTAGCGGGAATCTAGTTTACCACTCCGAGATTTTTGTTGTTACAACCTAAAGCGGCAATGGCGTTTGGGATTTCCCAAAGAAAATTTCCTTGAATTAGTGCCTAAGGCGGAAATCCTCTTTAAGATTTGTTAGTACTAATCCAAGAGAATCAACTCTGGGAAATTCTAAAGGGAATTGGGGTTTTAGGCTGTACGAACAAATATCATCATCATCATCGTGGCGCGACAGCCCTTCGTCGGGCTTGGCCGCCTGGATCGTTGTCCTCCAATTATCTCGGTCACGTGGCCACGTCCTCCAATCTTGGAAGCCCAGTAGTTTCCCGGCGTCCGCATATACTGAGCTCTCCCAACGAGCTCTCGGTCGTCCTCGCAGTCTCCCTCCGTCGACTCGTCGTGCGTTCATTGCTTTCTTCGGCATGCGATCATCGTCCATTCGTTGTACATGACCTGGCCATTGAAGTCGTTGTAGTTTGACGATTTCCGAAACTTCCAGATCATCGTACAGTTCGAACAACTCATGGTTGTACCGGATGCGCCGTCCATCTCGACCGCAAACATCCCCGAAAATTCGCCGCAGAACCTTGCGTCCAAATGTGTCTAGCATGTTTCCGGAGGCTTCAGCTAGGGTCCATGTTTCCCAGCCATAGGATAGCACCGGTCGTTTGATGGTTTTGTACACGCGGATCTTCATGTTTCTGTGCACATGCTTCGATTTCATTATCGGGAGAACCGAGAAAAAAGTCTTATTAGCTAACTGTATCCGTCGCTTGATTTCGTCAGTTTCGTTGGCGTTCTTTGACATGTTGCAACCCAGGTATATGAAGTCGTTCACGGACTCGGTGTTGAGGTCATTGCTACTCGATTGTGCTGGCACCCTTGACCTCGATTGCATCATTATCTTAGTTTTACCCTTGTTGATACAACAAACAAATAACCTACAGTGGATTTCCCTTTCAGATAGTACGAACTCACGGAATTCCAATCTGGGAAAATTAGGAGGCAGGATTTCTGCTTGAGTCAGTACCAAAATTGGAGGTGTTTTTACCTAGTTAAGGGTTTGGTGCAGAAGTTCATTTGAAAATATTGCCCCAAATTTTTAAAGGTTTTCTCTCAAAATTTTTGGGGAGTATTGACTGATAATACATATTATATTTCATAATGAATAATCATCCCGTATTCAAAATGTTTGGGGCGATTGTTCGTTTCCGTTTTGGGGCGATAGTTCCTGCGGCGTTAATTCATTGAGCCCACGCGTTAATGTGGTTCTTAGTACGGCTATCAACCGACCTGTTTTATGTTTAATGGGTGGTCCACTCACGCGCACTACGTGAATGATGATCGTGCGCACGTGCAATCAGGGTCGGCGTTAGCCCCCAAGAAATTCTAACTTCCGTGCACTCTCCTCTTGAGAATCATCATCGATGGCATATTCCGAGCGTCGCGATTTTTCTTATGACCTACGGGTATTGTGGATAAAATAATTGGTCCCCATTCTCGTCCTTGTTGGACTCCTTCACGAAATGCCCGCAATTTTTCAAATATCCTTTTTTTAGCAGTGTATTAGAATTTCACCTCTTCCTAAGGGATATATCGATTAGTCACACGAAAACATCCTTCTCGCAATACCGGGCTGCTCTTTTCCTGTCAAAACTTTCTCCGGTGGTCCAAGAGGCCACAGCATAGGAACTCTCATCCGTTTATAAACACTCCAGAGCCGAGTCGGAGTGGACGAGTAGTAGTCAGGTTGGACGTCGTCTTGTCGCTAGTCTCGGTCTTAGTTTCAACCTTAGTCCTGTATAGTAGTAATGTTTTTTGGTGTTGTGCGTTGTGCTAGCGGATGGACAAGTAATCTCTTCCTTTTTCTCTCGGCCGATAGACGTTAAAACGGAAGTAAAATACAAAGTGCCACAAAGACCGGGCAGGGGCTATAGAGTTTATAAGACTCCGCTGGGAGTCGTCAAGCAGACAGGAAGAATTATATGAAACGACACCGACCATCACGAAATGCTCTCTCTCAATTTAACCCTTCAATGGATCATCGGGCTGCTAGTCGCCACCCCCTCGAAAAAGGGTCCTCGTTTCTTCGTCGTTAAGTCCATTGTACGAGCATAGTGTATACGGGGGCATAGAACATCCTGCATATATTTCCATGTTGTGTGTGGGCATCGAAGGGAGGTGGCTGCCATGTCTTATTTAAATCACGACACACAGCTTCGGCCCGAAAGGAATGTGTAGCGGGCATACAGAGTGAAGCAGTAAGGCAATCGGTAAAGTTGTTTTGCCATAGTGTGTTGTGTGTTGATGATTTTTGTTTTTTATTCCTGGGTAATGTAATTCAGACCCAAAGTTGGCCGTAAGAATAAAGTCAGAAACAATAGAAATAACGTCGTAATAAAGTGGAGGGCGGTAAAGGTTCAATTGCGGCCGGACATTGTCCGATGCCAACAAGGACGAAATAAAGGCAGATCCTAATGGGCTCGCTGTTATCTTTCGTTCGGTCTAGTAGTGCGGTCCAGGACACTTATTCGAATGAACATTTCAATTCGATTTCCGACTTCCAGTGAAGGCATCAAAGGAAAATAATAATCATCGTCGCCAAAAATAAACGAGCAAACATATTCGTCCCTTCGGGGGGGCCGAATGGGATGTGGATGGTGATTTCTTTTGTGCCATCGTCGTCACTATTCAGATGATGATGATGATACTTTTGCCTGTCTCCGTACCCGTACGTGTATCCTGTCAACTTCTTATACAGTCCTCCCTGTGGTGATGCTAATCTTTTGTGGTGTCCTAGAGATTAAACAAAACCGGCTCACAAAAGTTGTGATGATAACAAGAGGAAACTGTTTTTCTTTGATTGTATGTCGGAGTGGAGCCTGAAGCTGCCGAGTCTTCGTCAAAGGCTCGCAACCGTACTAACATGCTCTTAATTTAAATAGTTGGCCACCCCAGGGGGAGAGGATCAACAACAAATAATGTGTGTTTTGTGTCGGATCGTGGAGGTGAAGGAGGTGATAGTGTCTCATCTTTTTTGTGTATGTCCTTCTACTGTGTAATGTAAATAAGATATGAAAACATCTGACGAAGAAGTGTGGAAACATTAAGGAGCACGGTGTCGTGTTACGTGATACACGGTGGTGACACGTAGGTCATCCGAGTAATTATCACACGGAGTGGAAAGGACGAACTTATACGCAATTGGAGAAAAGATTACGAAGAAAATCTCCGTGTACTTCTTTTTATTGTATTCTACATCAAAACGACGATAATGGGAAATTAAGTGATCAACAATGATACGAAATTGGATGCTCATTAGTTTCGTTCGGATGGTGATAGCGACCGGTAGCGGTGGATTGGATAAGTTTTCAACGGTTGGAGGAGGTAAGTGTTGATATTATGATTTTAGTCGGTATATTTTGAATTTAAGCGGTTGATCAGTGTCCATCCATTTCAAAATCTACAGGTAATATTTATATGCTCATAACATAGTATGGGGCACAGACATCTTTAACAAGGGCTTCTGCCTAACTTTTATCACTAGGGCAGGGCAGACCTCACTTTTGGTAGCTACTCCTTATCGAGCCGGATACGGTGCTGGCATGCCTCCGATGAACCCTCACTGTCAGAACACATGCATATTTGATACAGTAGAATAAACATCAGTGATAGCTGGAAGATGTATCCCGTAAGCGTATTTCGAAAACTGTGTTCAGTATGCCCCCAAGCCAGTGACGGGATCGAGACGGTGGTCAAAAACCTGTACATATTTCGTTTCTTCAAAGGGGTCTTAGTTTTTTACTACCTGAAGCGGAAATGGACTGTGAGCCCATGGTTGGTTAGAGTGGCTGTTTACCGAGTAGTAAAGAAAAAAAAACACAAGTAGCGCTAAGTGTGAACCGTTTTGATGTCACACTCCTCATAAGAGGGTTAAACCGTTGCTATCAAGAACGTTCTGAGGAGAGAAGGTGCATGCTGGCAACTGCATTCTCCGAAACCAGTTTATGCCGACGAAACGTCAACTGGGCCACATGGAACAGTGGTATCTGAGGTATTCGTCCTTAAATCTATTCTGTGAAGTGGAGAAAACCTATTATCTCCCCGATACCCTTCGAGGAGATGTCGGATATATCTTGGAAGAGAGCACTGCCTGATGCCTGATTCTTGCAAGAGCCGGACATTTGAATAACAAATGGATCAGAGTTTCCTTCTCCTCCTCATTCCTGCAGCTTTGGCAGAAAATGTTGTAAGGTATAAATAATCTGGCCGCGTGCATTCTCGCTGGCCAATGTCCCGTTCAGGGCGACCGGTAGCTCAGTGCGTGGATGCACCAGTCTACTGGCGTTTCGGGTTCGAATCCCGTCCACGACGACGTAAGTATGTGGCCATGTTTGTGTTGTCTTCTCCCTGTGGTGAGTGGCGTAATAATAAGCCACATCATCTCCCGACTTGCCGCAGGTAGGCGGCTAAATTGAGGAGCAGGAGGTGCATGACGGCAACTGCATTCTCCAAAACTAGTTGATGCCAACGAAACGTCAACTGGGTCACATGGAACAATTGACTACGTTTATATCGTGGTAAAAATCGAAGTATTAGCTGTGGTGTATTTGAGTTACAAGTTCTTGGTGTGCTTAAACCGACGGGTGAGCCAAGGATCACCGACGTCAGCTCATGTTTGATTCTCATTTCAGTCATTTCGGGGTTGCTCATAATCCAGGCGAATTGATAACTTTGAGCCAGTCGTTGGGACTCATGCTACGCGCGATGACAGCTGTAGTCAGCTCAGTACCGCACATCAAGTGGAGTTAAAGTTAGTCGTGGTATTAACTAATCTGGTGCGTTTAGAACGTGGCTTGGAATAGGGAGACCAGGAAGTAGACAAAGGGAAAATTTTGGTAACCATTCGCTTAGATGTGGTTGTTACACGACCACTATCACATCTTTCCAGTGGCGTTTGCGTTTTATGCAACTTCTCTCAAGAGGTCACCCACACATTGCACTTTCAAGGCTGCGCTACTGAATCAAAACTAAGCAGCTGATAACCCAAGTGTTCAGATTTTAATTACCCGCGGACCACGAACAAAAACACTTACTTACTGGGGAATATCTTTGTTCTAAAAGCATTTCAGCTACGTAGAGCGACGATGCACTTAATAGCGATACAAAATCAGGACACTTACCTGTGAAATGAAACTCCACTTTTCCTGGAAATCCATCTGTTGTGGCAATGTTCCATAGCACACTCCATTTTCCAAAATTAATGGGATTAGTAGCTTGTCTCACTTAAAATAGGCCACTAAGTGAACACATAAACAACACTTTACAGTTCTTGATGTAATTTTCACAAAACTAATAGAGTTTTCACTTGAAAAAATGTAATTTTTCACTGCAATCTCGTGTTCAGCACAAAATGACCGGCGAGAAATGTCATCCCACGAAATCGAAACTAAGAACAGCTGATCGCAGCTAAAAAAAGGAAAACAACAGTTTGGTTACTTTCACAGACAGTCACGTATAGCTTCTGTCTCTATCCTTCTCTTGTATATCAATGGAACGTGGCGAGTTTCTTCGTATTAGTTAATCCTCCAAGTGATTCGCACGGTCTAAATGTACTCATTGACGCGCTATGCCCCACAAGGGATTAGGACAATTGAGTAATGTCCCATGGTAACAGCTGTAACTTTTGCGACATCCGAACGGATTCTCTTCAGAAGGGCATTAATTTTACGTCGTATGATGGAGATAGTTTCCTAGACTTGGGACACTTTGCCAGTGCCTCCATCTTTCACTAGCCCGTGTCATGAAATTTGCATCTCCTTTTTACAGCACTAAACGGCGAGTGTACCAAGTAGGACTCGTGCAGTGCAGATCCCTGTCTCGCCAGTTGATCGGCCTTCTCGTTCCCCTCTATATTCCTATATCCTGGAACCCTGTAACGGACGGTTTGGTGGGCATCCGAAGATGCCCGTAGGGCGGGAGCCTTAGGTAGCATAACGACCGTGAAGGTCGGGCCGTGCTATCTGGCGAAGAAAAAGGCCCCTCAACGAGCTAAGCAGCCTATGCTTGCTGTAGCTCAGTTCGGGAGATGTGGGCGGGGTTTTCGCCGCTCGTTGCCCCTGTCCTTTACGTATTAACAAAAATGCATAGGCCTGGGGAAGACAACACAAGCAGGGGAGGTAAAAATGGGGAATAAAAAAAATGGTCGATAAGGATGGAATGGTTGGCGAACGGATCAGACGGCCACGCGGCCGCATCTGGGTCCAGGTGTAATGAGACCCTCGGCCTCTGGTTTTGTACCACCAACAGATCACTACTTATCAGGTGCTGCCATAGGTCTGCCCGTGGAAGCAGCACTACCAGGATTTGGTCCATTGCAGGTAGTTCATTACACACCTTATGATTGTTAAAGTTGAACGTATGGTTTAATTTATTAGGAAGGAGATTTCGCGCTCCTACATAATTACGCCCTGTTCAAATGCACAGTCTGCACATATGGTAGAGCCAGGCCTGTCTAGAATCAGGGTATAACACAACAGACTGATTCTCAAAGTGCTGTAGTTTTGCTTGTGGGCCACGACAAATTTTTCTGTATACATATCTATCTAGCTAAGCTACACACAATGTGCGCTTGCAGGATTCTCTTCGGACGGACATAGTGACTCACCCCAAAAACGACTGAGTGGTTGTATATGTGCTGATGCGCTTGTGTGGTGGCCGGAAACTCAACAATCTTCTTCGTAACTAAACTACAATAAGCTGAACGCTTAGCTTGCCTAAGCATCACTGGAGCTATGCACGCACTTGTCCAACGTCAGCCATGGAGGTTCGATAATTGGACTTACTAATTACATATAATCACTCAAGAATCGGCAGTCTAAATGCTCTTAGTTTAACTTCCGATGCATGCAGCGGAGAAGGCGGTCACATGAGCATTTCATTTTGAATGTAATTCCTGACATGATCACGGAGGTTTGCTTAGGCCGGAAACTTTCAGCCCTCATCCCTGACCGCACCGAATGGGAAAATGGCACTCCCTGATCAGAGCCTAGATTTATTAAATGGTTCACTGATGGGTGCAGGTGTCTTTGAACCGAACACCAGAATTTCGATCGCAATGGGAGCCTCACCCAACCTCTTTCGCCGGGGTAATCTTGGAAAAGGGATTTTGCGGCGCTCACATTGCAATCTACTCAGACAGCCAGGCAATTATAAAGGCGATCTCTCCATTTACAGTCTCTTCGAGATTGGTGAAGATGTGTTACGAACTCATCCAACTGTTGGCATCTAAAAACCGAATTTTCTTGTTTTGGGTGCCAGGCCACCAGGGCATTGAGGCTGTGGATAGCTTTCGATCAGACTTTTACCGTGGCTTGGGAAAGGCCTCGGGCATATTCCAGATCAGAGATTGGTCTGCATTATTACGGTATCAGTAGTGGAATAACCTTCCAGGGCTGCATCAATCGAAAGAGCTGAAAATGCCCTTCAAATGTAGGGGTACTACTCACATGAAAAGAACTCATCTAAGACTTCTAGTGAGGTCAGATATCACCTAAAGAAGATGGGTCTGAATGCTGTCTCTGTCTGGAGGACGTGGAAACGACGAGTGTCCCGCCATTGCGCCTTGTAAAATGTCGCTCCTCGAGCAGGTTACTATCGGCTCCGCAGATTTCAGGTTTATTCCAGCAAAAGTAATACATACTTCCTTTATTAGAAGGGTGGACGGTCTTTTGACAAATTAGTAGGATATGACACAATAGACCTCTCTATAGTCGCAGTCCACACCCACTGGATCAGTAGCCCGTCTTGCTTATCTATCTAAGGACTACCCGAAGAAAATAAAACACTAAAGTACAATTACGTTAATAAACACAAACTTCCGTTTAATTCAGTAAATTTATCATGCAACTTTAACTGTACGAAATAAAAACAAAATAGTCAGCAGGCTCGGATTGAGATCAGACTTCTACGCAGAACACAAACAATTTCTAATTAAGTTCTTCCGCTCATATGCACATCTCCGACAAACATTTCCCTTCCATTTTATCTACTCATTCGTAAAACACACATACACACATATACGCACAAAAAAAAAATCATATTGTATTACGACAGCTATATAGGATAACTTTCGCAGGGCAATTTTCGCATCACTAGCCGAAAGGAAGATGATGCGTAAGGGAAGGTACGAGTATATCTTCGTCTATGAAATATTTTAATGGCGAAAAAAAGAAGAAACTTGGCAACTTTAAACAATAACAGAGCTTCGTCTTCGTCTTGTGCTACCGATGCCTTCCATAGATATGAAAACTTTCTCTAGGAAATCTCATCTTCAATCTCTTCTTTGAAAGGATTCTTGAACTACTTACTTCTCCCTTTTTTTCTCACGACCTTCTTTGATATGCATTAAAAGATATCTCCGAGTGGCAAGGAAAAATATCAATTTGTAAAACTTAAACAGAATACTGAACAGAATACTTAATATTCTCATCGCTGGCTGTTAAGAAGGGCAGAAAGTTATGAAGAAGAAAAAGAAAAAAAAGAAAATTTGATGTACACGTGTTGCATTATTAGGGATATCAATCCGAAGGGAGTGTGTTTTGAATGACACTGCAAAACTTGCGGGTTCAAGGCTGAAAAGAAGGAGCAAGGAAGGATTGTAGTAAATTGAAAATGTGCTCGCGAAGAGTTTTTTTTTTTATATTATTTTGAGGGCTCATATTAGTTTGTCTCTTTCGATAAAAGCCAAATTGCCCAGTCGGACAAGAATCGATACTGGACCGGTCCTGGATCGATGACTGTCTACTAAGGAATCGATGACTTTATCGGAGACACGTCGGAGATATTTGTATGGGCATGGCCGCTTTTGCGATACCCAAAATGAAGACAGGAATCGATCCGAAATCGATGACGGTAGTCGATGGAGAATCGATGACTGGAGTCAACGTAGAATCGATACTGGGGTCGAATTGGGATCGATGACTGTAGTCAACGTGGAATCGAATCCGGATCGATGACTGGAATCGATTCCGGACCGATGACTGTAGCCAACGAGGAATCGACACAGATCGAATTCGGATCGATGACTGTATAAATGGGCTGAATCTATTTAAGCCTGATATACAATCCGTCCAGAAACTAAGTGTCGTGATTGATTTCACGCCACTTTTAATTTAACGGTGGATTGTATTCATGGCTTACAAAAAAAAAATACATAATACATTTCCTTATTCCATATTTCATATATGACAACATGCGCCGCCAAATGCCAGATATGTACTTTCAAATGAATTCAAATTTCAGGCTAACTCGATACATAATTGAAAACATTTGAATTTGTTCAGCTTCGGAGACAAACCGATGAATGGAACCGGTAAGGAATCGAAGACATTTCGATTCCGCTGGCATCGGAGACAAATGTCCGACTGGGTGGCTTGGCTTGACTCTGTAACACAGAATTTACAATTTTAAGTTGATTGCCAAGTCGCAAGTTTTTAAGCTAGCTTAGATTATGTAGGTAGCAGGGTTGTTGAAACAGTACACTTAGACCTTAAAACATAAGTCCATTGTGAAGACCAAACAGCTTCAGTCCATAGTATTAGAACCAACTGGACTTACTCGAAGGAAACGAAGGAGTGGTCCGACCTCCACCTCTGCAAGTTCCCCAAGATGTTGTAACGGATGGGTTGGTGAGCATCCAAAGATGCCAGCATGGACGAAGACTTATATTACGTTTACACTATCCCCAGATTACTTCATCTGTGCCGGCTGATTTAATCTGGAACTGTCAAATACATACAATTTTGAACTCACCGCACCCAGATTACGCTGCAGATGAAGTAATCTGGGGATAGTGTAAACGTAATATTAGGCTGCCATAATGACCATGAAGGTCGGGTAGTGCCATCTGGGGAAGAAATAGGCCTCTCAACAAGCTATGCAGCGGCCTGTTCTTGCTGTAGCTCAGTTCGGGAGGCGTGGGCGTGGTTGTCGCCGATCATTGCCCCTGTCCGTGCATATTACAAGAAATTCACAGGCCTGGGATAGACAAAATAAACAGAGGAAACAAAAATGGAGAAAAAAAGGGGATGGAATGGCGGCGGATGTAGGCGGACGGGTCAGATTCTCTCCCGCTCGCATCGGGGTCCAAGTATAATAAGACCCTCGGCCTCTGGTTTCGTACCACTAGGTTAGGTTAGGTTAAAAAGGGTTGCTTAAAAAGCACACTTAGACCGCTATTGGGTCCGTTGTGATACCCCTGGACTCAGCAACTGAGACCAAACTCACTCGTTAAACCAGCCTGAGCTCACAATGAAGCGATGTAGCCGACCAACATTTACCTTTTTCAGGTCATCCAGATCGGTGAAGAAGTAGGAACCAAGGTGGTCTTTCCTAAAACTCGCCAGGGCCGGACAGGTACACAAAATGAGACGTACTTTCCTCCTCTTCCTCGTCCCCACAGCTCCTGCAAAAATCATTATATGGAAGACGAAGTCTCCTGGCGTGCTCCCCAATTAGGCAGTGTCCAGTTAGCACTCCTACGACAGTTCTTAGATTGTCTCTGTTTAGCATTAGCAATCCAGAAGAACGTTTGGGATCCAGTTTGGGCCATATCTGTCTAGCCACATGACCTGTACTGCCATTGCTCCATCTGATACAGGCCCTATCATACGCCGCATCTTTGATGGCCAGTTTACACGCAGCCAACGGCATCCTGGTGCAGCGTAACGGCCCGCTGATCCCATTGATCGTACCTGCTCGAGCCAGTTCGTCAGGCTTGCAGTTACCAACATAACCACTATGTCCTGGCACCCAGCACAGAGAAATATTGCAGAGCCTTTCCATCTCTATAAGGGAGTTGCGACAATCCAGTACTGTCTTCGAATTTACCAAGACAGAGCTAAACGATTTAATCGCCGGTTGGCTATCCGTGTAGATTACAATGTCCCTACCAGATATATCGTTTTGCGACAACCAGGCTAGAGCTTCAGATATTGCTGTAACTTCCGCCTGAAAAACACTACTAAAGTTCGGGAGTCGGAACGACAAGCTAATATCTAACTCTTCCGAGTATATGCCAGACCCCACTCCTTCGTCAGTCTTAGAACCATCAGTGAAAATCGTAATGGCATCTGATTCCTGAAAAGCAATTACAGGCCAATCATTCCTAGAGGGAATAAGGCCTGTAAAGCCCATTTCGAACAAGTATTTCGGGGGGGGGGGGGGGGGGGGGGTATAGTCCGTCTCCTCGGGAATATCAAGGTTGATCAATATGGCCGAGTGACCTGTGGTTGACGCCGCCCAAAAACCGGTTTCACGGAGGCGAACAGCCTTGATCGCCGCCATCTGCTCTGCAAAAATGTCCAAGGGAAGCAGATTCAACAGGGCGTTCAAGGCAGCGGTTGGTGTAGTCCTTAGAGCCCCCGTAATGGCAATGCATGCCAATCTTTGGACCTTCTCCAGCAGGGTTCTATAGGATACAACCCTAAGCGCCGTCCACCAGACGACAATCCCATGTAGTAGAATAGGGCGCAAAACCGATAAATAAAGCCAGTACACTACCCTCGGTTGTAAGCCCCATTTCTTACCTATGGCCTTCTTGCACGAGTATAGTGCAACAGTAGCCTTTTCAACACGTTCCTGAATGTTCAACTTCCAGCAAAGTTTCCAATCCAGTATGAGACCAAGGAACTTGGCTTTATCGGTAAGCATAAGTCTTGTGCCCTCCATCAAAGGTGATTCGAATGAAAGAGAACAAGTTCCGTTTTAAGCGGATTTACTTTAACCCCAACCTTACTAGCCCAGTTCGTCAGGATAGAGAGGGCGTTCTGCATTACACCACTAAGGACACAGGGAAACTTTCCCGAGATGGCAATAGCAATGTCGTCCGCATAAGCAGTGACCTTGCATCCCAGCCCTTCCAGTTCTAAAAGGAGTCCGTTGACCGCCAAATTCCAAAGAAGGGGGGAGAGAACACCACCCTGGGGAGTACCCCTGTTCACATGTCTGCGTACAGATGATGTGCCGAGACTAGTGGAGATAACGCGAGATGTAAGCATCATGTGTATTAGTCTACAAAGCGAGTCATCTCCACGAAGACCTGAGAGGGCATCCAAGATAGCTGCAGGTTTCACATTATTGAAGGCACCCTCGATATCAAGGAAGGCCACCATCGTGTATTACTTGCAGGCAAGAGACTTTTCGATTTGACCCACCAGAGAGTGTAAGGCAGTATCCACGGATCTGCCCTTCCAGTAGGCGTGCTGGGAGGCAGATAGAAGATCCGCTGGGATAGTGCTCCGCAGGTGTATGTCAATCAGACGCTCTAAAACCTTCAGCAGAGTCGACGATAGGGTCTAAGGTCTTTCGGACTCGTGTGTGAGCTTTTACCCGCTTTCGGTATGAAGATCACTTTAACCTCCCGCCATATCCGAGGAATGTGAATTAATTCAAGGCAGGCCTTGAAAATAGATTCAATCCAGGGGTACACCACGTCTATCATATGTTGTACATCCGCTGGAATTATACCATCCGGACCAGCAGACTTGAAAGAGTCAAAGCTAGCTATGGCCCATTCGATTTTTTCTTTCGAAAGAAGTGACGCAGAATCGCATGGCGCCACATTAATTCTAGAAGTAGTTTCCAGTGAGATAACAGCAGAGCTATCCGGAAAATGAGTGTCTAGAAGGACTTCGATCGTCTCTTGACTCGAGGTTGTCCACGTACAGTCATCCTTTACCAGATAACTTGGCATAGTTGGATTAGTGGACAGAATTTTCCGTAGTCTAGAGGCATCGCTGGACCTATCGATGCTTTCGCAAAATAGTCTCCACGAACTACGCTTGGCCCTTCTCAGTTCCTTTTTATAAAGGCCGAGTTGACCCTTATATATTACCCAGTCTGAGCTTTGTTTTGAAAATTTAGCCCTGTTAAAGCATCTTCTACACGTGGCCCTAAGCGCACTAAGCTGAGTACTCCACCACGCTGGCTTAGTCTTACCCCTTTGCTTACTAGCAGGACATGATCTTTCAGCAGATTTCATGAAAGCCCCCGTCAGGGTCTCTACCATTGCATCTAACTCCTGCGTGTTGCTCGGCTGACACGGTAACGGAGGTAATGTATTCATAAAACACTCCCTGTACTTACCCCAGTCAGTTCTTTTCCGATTTACAATTACTGGTTTGGCATTATGTTGCTCGTCCAAGCTAAATTGAAGATAACGATGATCAGAGAATGAGTGCTCAGGAGACACCCTCCAATCACGTATCAAATGATGTATGTCCTGTGAAGCAAGAGTAATGTCTAGGACTTCCTGCCGACACCTCGTGATAAAGGTGGGCTCGCATCCCACATTGCAGATAAGGAGATTTGTTCCTAACAAGTAGTCAAAAAACGCTTCCCCCCTTGCATTGGTGTCGGAGCTACCCCATACCACATGATGTGCATTGCAATCAGACCCGAGAATGACGCATATTCTTTGTGAATTGGCTGCATCCAGGGTTTGTTTCAAAATAGTCGGAGGAATATCACCATCGTACCACTAAAACGTGGCAAGATTCGCGCATTTTGAGGGCGCTGGATCACTGCCGTTCGTAAGCGTATTTTTACGATAACAAGTTGGTGGTCGCTGCCAACATCAGCACCTCGCTTCGACCTGACGTCTGAAAGACAATTCCTCCATGTCTTCGAAACAGCTATATGGTCATTCTGGTTTTCTGTTCTACCATCCGGAGAGGTCCAGGTTGTTAAGTGGCAGCGTTTGTGCTTGAACAGGGTACCGCCAACGACGAGTTGACGAGAGTTGCAGAACTCCACGAACATCTTGCCATTCTTATTCCTGTTGCCTAGTCCATGATTGCCCATTAGGTGTTCTACGCCTACATTGTTAAACCCAACTTTGGCATTGAGATCCCCGTGATCATTTTTATGTCACCTTTGGGAGCCTTAGTAGTCCGGATGGCGCAACGGTTAGCACGTTCGCCTTCTACGCACTGGGCCCCGGCTCGATTCGTACTGAACACGGTAGTTTTCGATAAAAAAGGGGATTTATATTACGTTTACACTATCCCCAGATTACTTCATCTGCGCCAGCTGAGATAATCTGCGACTGTCAAATACATACAATTTTGAACTCACCACACCCAGATTACGCTGCAGATGAAGTAATCTGGGGATAGTGTAAACGTAATTTTACGTGTCGGATTATAAGCCCACTCAGCTGTTAAATGAGTACCCATTTATGGGGTAAATAGCTCGTTGAGCACACCTCTGCACAAAACCGTCACGACTAACTTATCTCGAGGCCATGGTTTAACATGGACTGTTGCGGCAGTCATGTATTTATTTGGGAGCCTTGTCGAAGGTGTCGCCAAGCCGTTGGTAAAAGGCGCCCTTAGCTGATTGATCCGCTTGTTCAGTCGGGGCGTAGCACTGAATTATTATGATGTTTCTTACCCCGGATTTGAATCTGGCTGTGATGATACGGTCGGAGATGGGCTTCTAGTCAATTAGAGATAGGCGTGCCTGCATAGTCAACAGGAATCCGACGCCTGCCATTCGCGACGTATCGTCTTCATGTCCAGAGTAGAGCAGTACTGTTTGGGAGCTTGGTGATAAAGTCGTTCCCGATCCAAGCCATCTTGTTGCGCTCAGTCCTAATATATCGATATTATATGCGGTCATTTCCCGTTCGACTTCAGTGAGCACTGCTGCACTACTGCACTCGCTCCACATCGTTGGAACGGTCCAAAAACCGATTGTGGTCCGTTGCTTAGCACTAGTGTATGGAAAATAAGTTTGTATGGACTTTCCTTTTACATCCTTCGATGGTTTCCAGACCCGGCAACCCACTCTCACATACTAACCTATGGGAAGCCCTAAAGATGTTGAACAGTTCTGCAGGCTCATCTAGGGGTATTGTTGTTGTTACATGTGATCGGTCCTTTTAGTCGCCTCCTACTATCAAAGTAGGACTCATCTAGGAGTGCATATTCTAAACCCGTCATCCCACGGGTGCACGGGGCCTGACGTCTTTACACACTGAGCTATCGATCGCCCCCAAAAAGAGGACACTTAGTCCAACGAATTGAATTGCGTTTCTAAATTTATTCAAAGTTAAAGAAGACTTTCCACCAAAGTAGTTCACGACAATTCACAACCCTAAAATCTCAGATAAAAAAAAAATTTGACCCTCTGCATAATAACATCGTTTCCTAGACATCTGCCGTGTTGTACGCGAAGGCTCGGGTGCTATTCTTGCTGTTACATCTAAATGTCGTCTACTGGCTTTCTACTTTCTCCCATTTTGAAGTGCAATCACGAAAAACTTTTTTTCTCTTCTCAGCCGTCGAGCTGCATTGTTGTATCCTTGGAGCGTCCTGGTGGAGAATAATATGATGAATAAGGCGCTAAGCCTCTTCATGCAATTTTTCGCCGTTTTTTCCGTCCCGCGCTATTACAATCATGCGAACAAGACAAAAAACAGGACGATTTATATCTCGGCATTTTGTGACACAGTTAAACTAAGAATAGAAAAAAAACGCGGAACGAGATATAAAGGACGATTTGATAAGATGGCAGTGTTCCTTGTATTGTTTACACGAAAGATTTAAGAACGTGAATTGCCTTAGTTGAGTAGTGAAGAGGCAAAAGAAAATGGCAATGGAACTCTTTGACGATAGCGTCGACGATGACAGCAACGATTATTATAGACGCGATCTTAGTCCTGGCAATGCACAAATGCATGAGAGAGGAGCAATAGCAGAACCACCACCCGTTTTTTTCAAGCCCTACATTCTGAATACAGATCTAGTGGAAAACTGTCGAAAGGAATTGGGACAAGAGCCCACTTTACAGGTGTTATGTTTCATTTCTAGCTTGATTCCTACCTCTACAGTCACATGTATATATTTTTATCCCAGTTCTGTCTATGACAGACTATTCTGAAGCATACGAACATTTATCCCCAGTAGGATTTAAGATAGGAATCAAGGAATCTTCAGCACTAAATCGTGTGCACAAACAGAGCAGACACGGAACATGAACACAGACGTACATTTGTACGGAACACTTTGAAATCCCGACGAAATGAAAAGACATGAAAAGAAGAATTCCAGTCGAGAGCGCTCTTCAAAAGTACAAAAAAGTAGGAAGACAGAAAGAACGACACTTTTTCCCCATCATCTTTGAGAAACATCGGGTACTGTGTCACCCTAAAGGATATGTACCTTAGGATTTACAACTGAGCAAGAACGAATTATCCGAATTAGTGCTAAACTTGTGTGTTTGGTAAAGCTCGGTCTGTGCATGAATGTATGCTAAAAACAAGTGCTAACTTTTTTTTCGTCTTTCCTAGGGTTTTGACGACATGTGTAAAGGGCTTAACGTTTAGCCATTTTTTTAAAAGCTGAAAGCTGGTTGACTAAGTACAGTGAAAACAGGCTAAACGATGTTTGTAGAGGGTGGTTATGTTGCAACGACTGGAACAACTTCTCTTAAGAAGCGTAATTAATTCAAGCAATTTAGCTGGTTGCAAGTATTATAGGTAGGCAGTAGGATTGGTACTTCGATGTTAACACCAACTTCGGGAGATTGAATCAGAATGCTTGAAAAGGTTGGCCTTGAGATGACTTCGTCTAATCATCAAATAAATATTCTAGAATAGAGGATTGGACTCAATAATGACAACCAGTATCTGAATATCTATAGTCAATAAGAAAAGACATCTGCATTTCATGCATCTGTCAGTTTTTGGTTCGAATCTTTATACTGGAGACAAACTACGCGATAAGCTCTTACGAAAGAGCACCAAAGAGATTTGCCTTCAAAACATTGAAACCATACTGATTACGAGGGCGACAATTTGACATCTGGCAGTCGTGGTGGGATCGCCTTTGAATGGCGCCCTACTCCGTTACATTCGTTGCCATCCATTTGGAATTGGAGTTTTTCGTAAACAACTTGTACCTGATATACATAGCACACAACATGGAAGCCCTGAATAATGTGACGACCATTCGCCCATCACCGACCTTTTGGATGTTTCTGGGTCGTTTAAGAAGAAATTCGACAACGTGACCAAGTACAAAACAAAACAGCGGGATTTAATGTAATTATTTTTGGTAAACACGCCCTTTGTTTTCGCGAAACTGGACAGTGGCGCGCGCTCAGATAGGGTCACTCTACTACAATATTCTGGGTAATCTTGATCTTGCTTTGAAGATTGATTACAGGTCTCTAAAATATGCATTTGGTAGAAACTACATCAGCCTTATTCCCTCTAGGGATCAATGGGAGTCTTGCCTCACCTATTAGACCCGAGTTCTTATCGCGATCTACACGGCTGGCCCTAAGACCGAAGAAGTAGTGGGACAGCGGGTATTTACTCGGAGGGACTGATTAACTTGTCGCTCCATCTTCACGACTACTGCAGCGTCTTCAAGGTGGAGAATTCTGTGATCTCGGAAACACTGACCTGGGGGGGTTACCCAAGAGCTGCTGACGCCAATACAAATATGCAAGAAGATTATGGACGACAGTATGTACGAAAAGGCCAAGGCTAACTGGCTTAACACAAACGACTCCAGAGTAATAAAAATATTCTGGAATTCTTTTGACAAAAGGAAAACTGAAAGCCTCTTGGGACTGCCCAGAAGTCAGTGTGCACTATTAGTGGGCATACTAACGGGCCACTGTTTGATAGGGGAACACGCCCAGATTAGTCTCTGGGCGTAATAACCAGCAATGGCTGCAGGAATTGCCAAATATCAAACACGAAAGAAACTCTAAAGCACGATAGGGGCCAGCAACGACACGGGGTGAGTACCGATATATGTGGTATCGCTATGGACCTCAGCGGTCTATGTGGAGTCGTCTAGGCTACCACCCTACCTAACCTAACCTAACCTACTCTTGACTTTTATTCGCACATGAGTTGAGTCGTTTAATATGAGTCGCTGAAAATAAAATCCAACCAAAGTTTCTGAAGTTTGGAGGACTTAAAACCGCAAGTCCATCGCCGTGACCCAGCCCTGTACAAAATGGGTATTGAACCGAACGGTGCGGAACCAAAAAAAACACGTCACTTTCATAGGGATGTGGGAAATTTGATTCTCATTTTTATGAAAGTAGCATGGTTTGGAACCGTTCGATTTAATGTGTTAAGGAGCCCCTAGACGATCATGCCGCTTGATCAATCGGTTGCAGTCTCGTCAAGCATGGACGCGTCAATCAACCTTCTCCACGATCAATCAACTCTTCAAGTTTTTGATCAAAACTCATTCTTAGTCGAGTTTCGACTCGGAAAGATTGTGAAGTGAAGTGTCGCAATGGTTTCCAATACAGATTTGGCCTTTCGTGCCATAGCATTAGTTGCCCTCAAGCGGAAAAAATAAGTTAAGAGGGAGGAAACGAGGTTGCTCCAAGGAGTGGTATAAAATAAGAAACCGCTTGACTCATGAACATTTACTCAACGTTCTCCACGATACGGAACTAGTAGACTACAGGAACTTCATTAGAAATTAGAAAACCAAGAGAGTTTTGATTTTTTACTGAAGTTAGTATGGCCCAAAATAGAGAAGAAGGATAATATGCGTGAAGCGATTCCTGCAACTCAGAGACTTTCTGTCACTTTCAGGTATCTAGCTTCTGGCATGGATTTGGAAGACAAGTGCGCCATTGCTCCCCAAACTCAAGCACCCTTTTCAACCGCTTGAGTCAATTAAACCTTCTATCAATCACCGTCAACGATAGGCTCAAGGGTCAAAATGGTCCCTAGACGGTCAATCACGCTTGATTCAATCGATTGACACTAGATTTAGTGATACAATGAAAGAAACGAAGATGAACTCGTTGACTTTCTGTCACCTTCAGGTATCTAGCTTCTGGCATGGATTTGGAAGACAAGTGCGCCATTGCTCAAGCACCCTTTTCAACCGCTTGAGTCAATCAAACCTTCTATCAATCACCGTCAACGATTGGCTCAAGGGCCAAAATGGTCCCTAGACGGTCAATCACGCTTGATTCAATCGATTGACACTAGATTTAGTGACGCAATGAAAGAAACGAAGATGAACTCGTTACGCAAAGACTCCCATTCATTTCCGGAATATTTCGCCTTTCTTTTCATTTTTATAGATCATTTCTGAGTATTTCCTTGAATATTCCAAGACTTAGCTTATACTCAACATTTTGTGGAGTATCAGTGGAGACTGCACATGAACCCCGTCCAAAAGCTTATTTGGTTATAAACAAACTCTTTCTTACCGTTTTTAACACGCAGAAAATACTATAAAGACCTTTCGTTCCTCTATTATAGTTTCAGACAACTATTGACGTATTGACGCTTTTAAGTTCGAAAAAAGGTCATGGAGGTCACGGAATTCAATTTCAGCATCGTATCCGGAAACAAAAGGACCTCAGACTTTTGTCCAACCAAGCCACTCAAACAGTCATCAGAGAACATCAAATCTGGTCAAAGGATCCAAAATGCCCTTCAACAGTACTCCAGTGCATTGGTATCATTATCTCAATTCAGTAAATAATCATATTGGTCCTGTTATCCTGACGCCCACCAGCAGCACCAAAAAAGCGTCATCTGGTGATGCTAAAAATCACGCAAGGAAGTTATGAACCAAATTTTGTTGAAATCTGAACACGAGTAATGCTCAGAGGAGAAAAAAATCTTTCATTACAGCAGATAACTTTCTCGTAACTTGTTCTAAAACATTCAACTTCACAATCTGCTCAAAATGTTCATGAGTGTTTCTCCAGAATTATCGTTTTATCAATTTCTTAGTTTTCCCTAATTTCAGCTTTTGAGAATGATTAGTAAAATTTCGAATCTCGACAAATCTGGAGTAATACCTGTCGATATATTTTAATAAAAAACAAACAGAAGCGGAAATTAACAAAAGGGTTTTTTTTTTGGACCGGTATATTTCCTTCTTCTTCCTTGCCATTTCATACCACTCTGTGGCTTCGCGTTGCTCTGCCCGTGGTGTTGGCACTTCGCCCGTTCTGGCGGTATAATCTCAGCTTCCTTCTGCAGGCAGCTCGGTCTTGGATCGTTTCATAGCCGAGATTTATGCGTTGTTGTTGCTTCTTCATTTGATCGATCCACGTGTGTTTCCGTCTGCCTCGGGGTTTGGGTCCAGCAAATGGAACGTTCATTGATATTGCCTTCATAACTGGGTTCTCAGGTGGACGCCTTAGAACATGGCAATACCAATCCATACGACGATCTTCGAGCTTTTCAGTGATCGGTTGCTCGACAAACAAGCTGCCTCGGATGTAGGTACTTTTGATGCGATCCTTTTTGGTCACACCGGCTGACATCCGTAGCATTTTCATTTCGGTCGCAGTCATTTTACTCTCGTATGTCTTATACATAGTCCAGCATTCAGACCCATACATGAGTGCGGGACGTACGACCGTTTTGTACAACTTGCCTTTAAGCTTTTGTGGCATCTTCTTGTCGCAGAAGACTCCAGAGTTTTCTTGCCACTTCATCCAACCGACACTGGTGCGATGTTTGATGTCGTCATCGCAGTTAGCTTCCTTGTTGATCATCGAACCCAGGTATTTGAACCTTGTACAGGACTTCAGCTGCTCTCCTTTAATGTAGATATCTGGTATCGGTCTCTCTGGATCTGAGAAAGGACAGCAAAGGTACTCAGTCTTTGCTATGCTGATCCTCAGTCCATGATCCTCCAGTATCTTACACCACTTGGTCAGTGCAGCCTGCAAAGCAGCGATGTCTTTGCTACCCAGAACAACGTCATCGGCGAAAAGAAGGGATATTTCCAGGCCATCAGAGATGAGTGTTAATAAATAGAACATGATGATGTTGAAGAGCAAGGGACTCAATACACTGCCTTGGTGAACTCCGACTTTAACCGGAAATTCTTCAGACTCACCAGCTGTGCATCTAACTTTAGTAGTTGCCCCATCATACATGTCTTTTATCATCTTTACATATGCCTCAGGGACCTTAAGTGCTCTTAGGGCCACCCATATCAGATCACGAGGAACTCTGTCGAAGGCTTTTTCCAAATCGATGAACACAAAGTGCAAGTCCGTCCGTGCATCACGGTGCTTTTCCATCGTAACACGCATGCACTGGATAGCATCGACTGTGGACCGACCCTCCACAAAGCCGCATTGATTGTCGTCCAACCGTACAATCTCTTTCAGTCGATTGACAACTCGCTTTTAAGTCTTCAATGTGTGAGATGTTAACTTGATTGCCCTATAGTTGTTGAGCTTGCGTGAGTCACCCTTGTTCTTATAAAACGGGAGAAGAAAGCTCTTCCTGAAAGCGTCTGGCATCGGTTGCCCCCTTTTAATTTTGTTGAAAAGAATAGTGAGCCATCTAAGCCCGACATGATTCATCTTCAACCAAAATTCCAAGGGTATTTTGTCCGGTCCGGCTGCCTTTCCACGTTTCATCTGCATCATTGCCTTCATCGCCTCCTCCACTGAAAAATCAGCGATATCAGTGGTGTTTGGCTCCGCAGTTTGAAAAGCTTCTGGCGGAAATTCTTCGCTCAAAAGTTCTTCGAAGTACTCACGCATTCTGCTACAGATTGCTGAGTCTTCAACCAGTAGCACTCCTTGTGAGTCTTCAACGTACTTTGGCGCCTGAATCTCTCGAGCGTTTCTTCTCCTTTGGGCTGCGACCTTATATATCCTGGCATTGTCTTTAGGTTTCTCTTGCAATGACGGTCTCTTATCCGCAGCCTGATCTTCTAGTTCTTGGTAGAACTTCTCTGCTGCAATCGCCTTTGCTTGAGCCACCTTTCGCTTTACTTCCTTTCTGCATCTATCGTATTTCTCCCGAAGTTGAACCTTTTCGGCTTCACTGTTTGTCCTGCATGTTGTCCAAGCCTTGAATGCGTTCGATTTGGCCAGCACTGCTTCTTTTGTTTCGGTATTCCACCACCATGTCTCCTTGTTCGTGTGGAGTGGGCCTTTCGAAACTCCCAGCGTCTTTTCAGCCTCACCTACTAGCATCTCCTCCAAAGCATTCCACATTTGTGTTGAACTTTGCTCGTCGTAGTTGGTGTTGTGTTGAAGCCAATCCTCCATTTTAGCAATGAATGGAGTTACAACAGATTCAAAGCTTTCGTTGTTGAGATTATGCTACTTGATTTTCTCGACTGGCTTGGGGATTACTTGCGGTCTTGTTCCTCCTTTCAAAATAAATTCTGTCAGGAGCAACCGGTGCTGGGTGACCGCAGATTCATCCAAGATCACTTTGCAGTCCTTCACCCAACGTCTCATGAAATTTAGACACAGATGATAGTCTATCTGCGTCGCGTGAGCTCCACTGTTGTATGTGATCAGGTGCCTTTGGTTCTTAATGAACCATGTGTTGAGGATGACCAGACCGTGTGATCTACACATAGTCAGGATAGCCTCACCTTCATCATTTCTGGCTGTAGATTGGCTACCCTTCCCACCATGACAGTCCTCGAAATCGTAGTTCGATTCCCCCACATGGCCATTTAAATCCCCTCCGCAAAAAACCAGCTCGGTATCTGGTATACTTTGGAGTAGTGTGTCAACGTCGCTCCAAAATGCCTCCTTTTCCCTTTGCTGTAAGTCCATTTGGGGAGCGTAGGCACTTATGACATTCCACACTCTTCCGCAGATAACCAATTTGATACTCATCAAGCGGTCGCTTATCTTCGAGATACTCACGATGCTGCTAAGTAAAGCCGATGTCAGAATAACACCAACCCCGTTTCTATCATTCGAGTTTCCATAATAGTACAATTTGTACTTTTTGGAATTCGTCAAAAAACGAGCTCGGTCGACTTGGTCGTTTCGCCACTTGGTCTCCTGCACGCACATAATGTCTATCCTTCTCCGTTTTCATGACGTCCTCGAGTAACTTAATAATAAAACAAGATAACTGATAATGAGAGTTATAAATTGACAATTATAATAACATTAAAAAAAGTTTATTTTCTAAGCCCTAATCGATACTCAGAAAAGTTAATCATTACAGTGCATCTTCTTCTTCGAAATCTTATTGAGCAACAGAGACAGCAGACAATGTCCTTAAATTAAAAAAAAAGGAATTGCTTTTACATCAGATAAATATTATTAAAACTAAGCTATACTTTATGAGCATTTGATGAACTGGATATCTTTACCAGAATATCTTTTTCCAATAACGGACTCGTCCTAGATCATCTTCTCTTGAATGTAGTGCGGCCATCCCAGATTTACATTATTCGCAAGAAGTGATCCATTTCAATAAAATATGAACACATCCTGCAATAAAGATATTTATATATAGAACTCTGCATAGCAACCCTTCTTTCCTTCCTGCCTTCAACTCATTTCGCCTTTCGGCCATTAGGGACTAAATTTACTGTTGAATACCCAATATATATACAGAATTCTATATTACATAACTCACGGGAAATTCAGGAAGAGGGTTTATTAATTAGTTTCTATGTATACTCATCGGGACGTTATTATCATGTGTATGTCCTTCGTTCAATTCGGAATTCATGTTAGTAGCGTTATTGCCTAGCAGAGGAAAGTGTATTCCAATATACATACATATTTCGCGCCACGTACGAAAATCTGGTATATCTTCAATTGATTCATGGCCTCCCAAAGGAATATGCATGAAATTCCAGTCACGTATCACATTGCACGCCTTTTAATCATATTTTTGGCCAAGCGAAAATGGTCGAGGCAGGGGAAGTGTTCTAATTTGTGAAGGACGATCTTCGGAATATGTTGTAATTCCTGGTTTTATTTTGCTATATTGAATAAATGTAAGCCCTAGTATCTGTGGGGCTTATATACTCAAAGGATCTTTAAAATGAAACTCTCGATAGTTACAGAGCTTGATTTGGTCACTGTAGATAATTTTAGAATAAGATATTCAAAATTTTCAGTAATATTTGACAAATCCTCATGAAAGGATACACAGTTCGCGCACTCGTCCCAATTACCTCTTCTGCCACCCACTTCCTTTGGCACCTCGTTTAACGGAAAATAATAAGGGGTGTTTCATTAAGACGTGTCGTACTTTGATTTTGAATAAAACTCAAACAGTTCGGAATTTTTCCAATTATTTTATTTCATTCAAAAGGCCACACAATAGGATTATGTGTGGAAAATTATTTCGCGGATTTGTTCACCGCGACTATTGCGTAGATATCTCAATCTTTCGGCCATATTTTCGATGACATTTTGCAGTAAGGCCCCCGGAACGGTCCGAATCCCCGATGAAATATTGCGTTTCAAGTCTGAAATCGTTTTCGGATCATTCACATAGACTTTATCCTTCGTGTGGCCCCACAGAAAAAAGTCTTACGGCGTTAAATCGCACGATCTGGGATATCACCGGGACAAGAAATTACACGTTTCGGGAATTTGCGACGTAAAAAGTCCAAATTGAGGCGAGTTGTGTGTGGTGTGGCGCCATCCTGTTGAAACCAAATATCGTGCAGACCCAGAGCTTCAACCTCCGGCACAAAATAGTCCTCCAACATAGTGTGGTACCGCTCAGAGTTGCCATTTTCGGTGTTTCCGTCCTCATCTTCGAAAAAATACGGCCCGCCCGATGATACCTCCGACCCATAAACCGCACCAAACAGTGACTCGCGGTAGATGCATTGGCTTCTAAAACGATCACTTGTGGATTTTCCGTGCCCCAGATACGTTTTATTTGTTAACATAGCCGCGGAGGTGGAAATGAGCCTCGTCCGAAAAGGTGATTTTTTGGAAAAAATCATCATCTTCAGCAATCATTTGCAGGGCTCAATCAGCGAATATACGGCATAGTCACAAGGCAACAGCTGCTGCGTCAATTCGACTTTATATGGGTGTAACTTCAAGTCCAAGCGCAAAATTTGACGCATGGACGTGGCGGGAATGGCCAATTGTCGCGAACGATGGCGAATAGACATTTCGGGGGACTCGACGACACTTTCACTTCCAGCAGCAATATTCTCAGCACTGCGTGCATTCCGCACTTTGGTTGGCTTCGGATCATCAAGTACGGACCCAGTTTGATAAAATTTATTCACAATGTTACGCACAGTTGTTTCACTAATGTGGTGATTGCGACCCCATTTTTGGTAAATCGATCGTAGCGTTTGCACCATCGACTTGAAATTTAAGATCCAAAATTCGACGATTTCAATGCGTTGTTCTTTCGTGTAGCGATCTATAACTAAAATCCGATACTGTCACAATGACAATGATACAAAATATGTCGGAAAAGGGTCGATAATGCTGATGTTAATCGATAACAAAGTACAAAGTAAAGATGCGTTTAGATTAAGCGAAACTACTCGCGAAATTGTTGCGCAAGGGAACTCACCCGAAACCCACCCGAAACTCACCCGTGACCAGTCTGACAGTATAGTGTGGTGTGAGGAACACTTTCAAACTACGCACAATTTTTCCACGCGCAACAGTTTCGTGAGTCCTATCGCTAAATCTAAACGCACCTTAACATTTCAACCGAAATTCAATTTGCGCGTACGCCTCGAGTATCTCTCCTACCACCCACTCCTGCCAAATTTTCGCGATCCTTACCGCCGCAGAAGTGATTTTTGTCGACTTTTTCTCAAATTTTGAGCAGTTTGTCTCAGTCAACGATTCGATACAAGACACAAATTTTAGTGCAGTTCCACAAAGAAATAACTATTTATTTCCCCGGTAGGTCGCCACTCTGAGAATAGTTGACTAAACAAGGAAATAAATGCCAGTCTCACGCTTTCCAGTACAGGAGGTTCGATCTGAAATAGACACCACTAAAGATACACTGAAACTTACCGGAAATAGCGATAGATACATACATCGTCAGCATAGGCCATGCGTTGGGTTAGCTTATGCTTAGGCTGCCAATAATGTCGCAGCATACTTAGACATCTTTGGGTTCATTGTGATACCCCAGAGTACAAGCAATAACCCTGAAACTAAGCCCCTTTTAGATGCAAAAGGAGTCTGTTGACCTCAGGCTCAAAAGATTTGGAGAGAGCACACCTTGTTAAGGTTGCCCCTGAAGAAAAACCTTAGCTTAGTCGATGCTCCAATTTGGTTTGTATAAACTTGGATATAAATAACAGGTCAATTAGTTAACACAACGAATCATCCACACGCAGGCTCGAGATTGCATCCGTAATGGTGTCATGTAAGATGTTGTTGAAGCCTCCTTCGATTTCCCAGAGAACCCACCATGGCTGAATTTTTTTTTCTATATGTGAGTAACCAAAGAATCTGCCTTTCCAGTATACATGCTGCTCCCTAGATGGATGCAAATCACTCTCTCTTGCATCTTCAGAAGTCTGATGGGTTTATACTCACTAGGACGCACATGTTAGCTTTTACTTGCCTTGGGAATAAAAACAACTTCAATTTCTGTCCAGATGTGAGGATTGTAAACTAGTTCTAGACGACCCCTTAAAACAGGGTGCACAAAGTCCGGTATTTACAATCATTGGTAAAAAAAACGCCCGAAAGATAGGCATAAGACAAGCCCAAAAGCTTTGAATGCTGACGAATAGATAATACTGGGTCTTAAACCTCCCTTTCGTTGCACACTACACTGCGATTTGCTCGCTCAGTAGAACGATTAAATTTAAATCTTCTCCTAAATTTCGCGTTTGCTGAAAATATTGTTATTACTTGGATAACAGAGGAACAATGTTGATGAGCTTACACGCGTTAAACGATCCATTTCATAAATGTGTTGTTACGAAAACAAGCATTTGGTTCTTTGAAAGGGTGTTGCCTATTGGTAGCAGTTTGATTTGGAGTACTGCCATCATAGGATAGGAAGCTAAAAGTAGATAAGCCTTAAAGTAGAGGTTGATCTACTTTGAGCTTCCTATCCTATGATGATAGCACGAGCGGGAGCAGAGAACAAAATAAAAAAAAAATGACAACGGCCGTTGATCAGATCATCAGAAAACTCAATCATTACAACACGGCCTCTTTTGCAAAAAGAACGTATTGGTAAAATGTGTAAAAGAGACCGTGTTGTAATGATTGATTTTCACAATCGATTTGGGCAACAGCCAACGTTTTTTGTTTTCTTTTTGTGATTTTTGTTGTTTTGTATCGCTCACTCCTCCTCGAAGAACTTAGGCTAGGAGACACAGTGTTCAGGAAGAATATCAGGTATGGTGAAGCTTTGATGTAGTGCGTCTGCACATTGTGGCTCTAATCATACTCTTCGGGAGGGGGGGGGGGGGGGGCTCTTAAATTAGAATTGTTTTGATATATTTAATATATTCGTCTAAGATTTTAAGCCAGAATGGGAGGAATCATCTGGTCGATGTCTCTAGTTGGACCGTAAGCCATTGCTATAGAGTTCTAAAATTCAATAAAGAGCACAGCCACGTCAAATTCATACTTTGGACTTCTTTGCAATTAACACGTTGGGGCAGTTGACAAGCCTGCTCTTTACAGTTTAATAACACGGCACGCATTTCTAGACGCGCTGTACTTTCTTGAAGTGATATTTCGACCATGACTATATTTAATGATGGCACCATCCCCGAATGACTCATATTCCCAAACCGGTTTCAGCTGGCTACTAGCAAACATTCAAACCAACTCGTCCTTGGGAAAACTTAAAAGAACTCAAGAAACTGAAAGTCAAACCAGCCGAAACGGAAATGGACGCCACGCATATCCCACGTTGGGTGCAAAAATCAATATGTTGTTGAAAATCTATCAATTGAAGATTGAATTGGATTTAAGGAATCTCGTATGCTAACCTATGAATTTTACAATATTTTCCTTTCCAGAAAATCTCACAGTTATCTCGCAAACAATTGATCTGGACGCTAGTGCAGCCGGAGCCTATATCAACACGCTTCTGAACAGTTCAAATTCAGTTCCAGAACTTATCGAATACTATGAACTGGTCGAGGATCTTTCCACACCCAATTCGCCGCAATCGGACCTCATCTATCCGGATCCGGAAGAAGTGAATAGGAAAATCAAAATTTTGAATAGCAATCGAATCGCTCAACCGTCCATCGAGTCGAGTAGTAGTAGTAGAGAAACAGATTTGAAGGATGGTCGCGATTTCAAGGGACGCGACTTGATTGATAATATTATGTATATTTACTACGGTTCGAATACAACGCTGAAGAATAGTTTGGGCAGTAGTATTGTGATTGGCGGATCGGTTTTGGCGCTGGCGGCACAAATTTTATGCTCGATATTGATGATACTGCGAAATCGGTGAGTAGAAATTTTAGACAATTCCAAAAAGTAAAATGTAATAAAATAAACAGATTAGAAAAGATTCTTAAGCGCAAGATCCAATCGCATGCATGCATAATATGAGTATGTATACATTTTTTACTACACACCTAAACTTAATACCCTACCAGCGAAGTTGTGCTATCGTACCAAAGGGTAACTTCTAACATTTGCCAGAATCATTAAAAACAGCAGTAGTCCGGATGGCGCAACGGTTAGCACGTTCGCCTTCTACGCACTAGGCCCCGGTTCGATTCCTACTGAATGCGGTAGTTTTCGATAGAAAAGGGGATTTACGTGTCGGACTATGAGCCCACTCAGCTGTTAAACGAGTACCCATTTATGGGGTAAATAACTCGGTTGAGCGTGTTGCTGATCACACACCTCTGTACAAGACCGTGACGATCTAGAAAATGAGATGATGCTAGCTCATCTCGAGGCCTTGGTTCAAATTGGTCTGTTGCGCCAGTTATTTATTATTTTATTAAAAACAGCAGGTCTCATCTAAAATCCAATTGCCAAAAATCGACTATCTACAGGGTGGGCCAAATACAAGTTTCTTTTTAAAAATGCAATAAAATGAACAAAATTAATTTTTTTCCATGTATTATGGCTTCATTAGTAAGAGCAAACATTCCCATTAATGATGAAACACAACTTCGTTCAAGTGGCTGCCTCGGCTGGCTTCGCAGTAGCGCATTCTGTCATTCCAATTTTCCAAGACCATGTCGATGGTTTCGGGCTGTAGCTCACGGATTGCTTGGATGATATCGGCCTTAAGTGCTTGAATCGATTCTGGATTGTTGACATAACATCGATCCTTCACGGTTCCCCAGAAAAAAAAGTCAAAAGGGGTCAAATCGCAGCTCCGATGCGGCCAATTGACATCGCCAAGACGGCTGATAACACGATTTGGGAATTTGATGCGTAAAAGATCGATTGTGGCATGGGCTGTGTGGCATGGCGTGCCATCCTGGATGAACCAAAGGTCGTCCAAATCCATGTCTTCAATTTCAGTAAAAAAAAGTCGGATAACATGGCTCTGTAACGTTCACCGTTGACCGAAACGTTGTTCCCAGCCTCATTTTCGAAGAAAAATGGTCCAATGATGCCATCACTCCACAATCCGCACCAAACTGTCACTCTCTGTGGATGCATTGGCTTCTCGACAATAACGTGCGGGGTTTCCGAGCCCCAGATGCGGCATTTTTGTTTGTTAACGTAACCTCCGGGATGAAAATGCGCCTCGTCAGAAAAGATGATTTTTCGCACAAAATCGTTGTCCAATTCAAGCTGCTCTGAGGCCCAAACTGCAAGGTTAGAGCATTATTGCCCCTTCTGCACTCCCTACTTGTACCAGGGTGCGGTTCGGCAGGTAGCCAACATCCTGTGGCTTGAGACTGCATGAGGTAGGGGCAACGGGTGTGGCTTTCGTGGATCTATGCTCGTTGTCGCTGGGGAGGGGGACCAAGAAGGTGGCTACATCCTCCACACTCTCAGGTTTCCTCCGGTTCCTCATGCGAACTTTCCCAAACCTGAAGGATAGGTAGAAGTTGCGCTGCCTTACTATCTCCATAGACCGTGGATCTACTGAGGCGACCACTGAGAGGCCATCTCCTTGTTTATCCTCTCTAATGATTCTCCAGTTTTCTGCTTGTAGACCTCCATTTTGTCTACCGAGGAACCTGATGGCTGTCTCCGCCGTCGATTGCCACAACCTTTCTAAGATGCCTTGTCTCCAGCACCAGCAGCCCTGAGGAGCGGCCAGGATTGAAGTGCGACCAAATCTGCCTCGTAACATTGCAAATATTACCATTTAGCCATCCGATATTAGCACGGCTTATAGCGCTTGCCATAATTAACTTCTTGCATGGTGATATAGGCATTTTGACATTGCGAAAACATCCCATGTCCATAATGGCCGTACCTGCCCAAGCCAGCTCGTCTGCTTGCAGTTTCCGCTGAAACCACTGTGAGCCCGAATCCAGCACAAAGTGATGTTGAAGAAGTTGCCGAGCTCCTTAAGAGCGGTGCGACATACCACCACGGTTTCCAAAGTAGTACGTTTTGCGTCCAGGGACTTAATCGCCACCTGACTATCTGTGCAGATAGTAATATTCCTTGCGGATATGATATTACGACCCAGCCAAGTCGCAGTGATCTCCTTGCTAAAGGCTACAGAAGGCTGGAAGACTCAGTGACAAGCGAATGTCCAGTTTCTCTGAGAAGACGCCTACGCCCACACCCTCTTCCGTTTTCGAGCCGTCAGTAAAGAAGCTTATGGCTTCCAACTCAGGGATACTATCTGCATTCCACTCCAGACGCGACGGAATTAAACTCGTGTACACTTTGTCGAAAGAGTACACCGGAGAGGTATAGTACGTGTCTCCTGGAATATCTAGATTGCCCAGTATCGCCGAGTGGCCATTAGTAGACTCTTTCCACTGCCCTGTTTCCCTAAGACGGATGGCCGTAATCGCACCTGCTCAGCCAGGATATCCAAGGGGAGCAAATTCAGCAATACACCAAGAGCAGCGCTCTTACCTAACCTAACCTGTCTATTTTATAACTAGGCGAGGTCGATGACATTCAATCAAACAGGTGTTCCATCAGAATATACTGTTTGCTATGTCAACAACCGGCAGTGTGATAAAATATTCAATTGCCCTAACCCCTTGTGGGGCATAGCGCGTCAACTGTTCCATGTGGCCCAGTTGACGTTTCGTTGGCATAATCTGGTTTCGGAGAATGCAGTTGCCAGCATACACCTCCTGCACATCCATGGCCACGAACGTCGTCGTGGACGGGATTCGAACCCGAAACGCCGGTAGTCAAACATGAGACTAATGCCTCAACACACTGCGCTACCGATCGCCCCAAGTGTGATAAAATGACGGTCTTGAAATTTCATGATGGAAATTCGAATTGTCACGTGACAAATACTTTGAAAATTCACAATCCGAAGAGACCATCAGTTAAGTCATTCATTACAAATCTTATTTCAAAAAACGGTAGTAAGAGCGATATCTTACATAAAAAGTAGGCGTGCCTCTCAATCGCTCATGTTTACAGAGAAGTGCATTAACGAGACGACTTGTATGCATACGTCTATGTGGATTTTTTAATATTAATTTAGAGTGCTACCATCATAGGAAGCTCAAAGTAGATCAGTCTCTACTTACTTTTTGCCTTAACTCCTATTGAGGCATAGCGCGTCAACCACTCCTGCCCGCCATGAAGCCTCTATTTGGAACGAGCAGAGTAGTCATTGGGATAATTGAGTTAAACAAATAACAAAAAAGTGACAGTGGCCGTTGGTTTGATAGCCCTAAATGATGATTAGTAAAGTGAATCATTACAACACAGCCTCATGTGCAAAAAACAACGGGAATACTCCTAGTTGACCGGGCGACGCATAGTTGTACACGTCTTTGGCCAATAGTGGGTTTAAGGATTAAGATGATTCCGCAAAAAAGCAGAAGCTAGCACTAGGTAGGGTAGGGTCAACCAACATACCACAAATCATATTTCCCGAGTGCTGTTTTTAATCTATCGATGGAAGCGCAACCGGGTGCCCATTCTAATTAACTGGTAGATTGCAGGACATGGTACTTGCTCAGCTGCTCATTTGTTTGTATGAAGATAAAACCTTCAATTTTTGAAAACGCCTGCATTAAGGTTAATACACAGGTGTTAGAGTATACAGGATACGAGACCAATTTTTTATCACTCTCATCTCATATCCTCCATTCAAGAGTTCATGTCCTGATAATTGTGAATGCATTATTTATGACTCTCATCTAAAAATGCGCATTCATTTTAGACTGATTCTAAATTCTCTCCCAATTTTTCTTTTCTTTTTTTTTTCTTTCCAGACGACTACGACGTCAGAACGCCTTATTCTCAATATTCCTGAATTTCGTTCTGATCCTTTTAATGTCCAACCTAATTTTTGTGGTTGGCGTGCAAGCAACAAAAAGTGAATTTCGCTGTGGCATGATAGCCATACTTTTGCACTATTGTCATCTAAGTACAGCTGTATGGGGACTCATCTACATTTACATTATCTACGACTATATCGTCAACGATTGTGGGATCAACTTAAAGTACAACTACTTTATGGCATATGGTGCACCAGCTATTTATGTGCTTGTAAGTTTTGCCTCTCTGTTATATGCGTAAGTACGTAATAGAATAGTACGAGTATGTGGTGTATGTTTTCTTGTTTTTGTTTATTCACCAGATATAATGGAAGTCCTTGTTGTCCTCTAGGCAATTTAGCTTGCATGTACGCGAGTACATGTACGAGAGAGAGAGAGAGAGAGCGAGGGCATTCATATAGGAGCATGTGTTGTTGATTTTGATAAGTATCTATCAAGGGTGCTAAATAAATTGAGTGCCTCTGTCTATTTTGACACGGTTAATGATGCATGCTCGAGGTGGAGCCGGAGACGGGTCCTTTCAGTGGAGCAGAATATTTCTGATGAGACGAAAATATTGATTTTGATTGTTCTTCTTAGTTTGATTGTGTAGTTATGATTTAATGAATGGATTTCAGGTGCATTGTTGATATCCTTGTTGTGGGTAAGCATTTCAGAGGAAATGCCCTTGGCATAGATCGGCAAGTAAATTTCTCGAGTTCTCTCCTTCTATTTTCCACGCTTTGAAAACCTGCGGTATATAAATACGCAAATCGAACTCCGCTCAACTTCTCATTGTCCCAAAAAGACAAACTGGAATCAGTTTCGTGAATTTGTTAGCTTGAAAGCTGACTCGCTGGTTAATGCTATTGATTCTGTAGAAGAACTGATCAACTCAACCAAGTGTTGGTCCTCTTCCTATAGAGATAGTACCGTAGCTCGCAATTCCAGGGCAGGTCGCAGGGTGCCCTGGTGGAATGATGAACTCGCTCGCATACGTGTACAAGTTAGAAAGTTGTTTGATAAAGCGAAGCGTCTGAATCTGTGGAACGATTACAGAACCGCTCCCACGGAGTATAGCAAACTTATTAGACACTCGAAACGCAAATGCTGGAAGAGACGATGTGAAAGCATCCAATCCCTGCCGGGAGCGGCACGCCTTCACAAAGCTCTGTCCAAAGACTCCGCAAATCGAGTCGGTCTGCTAACTAGACCAGATGGATCCAGAACTGAAGGCCCAGATGAAACTCTTGAGCTTCTACTTAGCACTCACTTTCCAGGGTCTGTCCTTTCAGGAGACAATCCGACACATCGGGAGTGGGATGAAATTCATCGGGAGTGGGATGATCGGATATGTATATAGCCAGTCAGGGGTTATCTTCGACAAGGACAAGGTTAAATGGGCAGTGGAGTCCTTTGAGCCGTTCAAGGCTCCTGGAGCGGATGGTACGTATCTTTCCTGCTCGGTTGCAGAATTGTCTTGATACTATTACCACTCCGCTAATTTGTCTTCTTAGGGCAAGTTACACTTTAGGGTACATACCGTAACTATGGAGGAAAGTTCATGTTGTGTTTATTCCCAAACATGGTAACAAGCCGGAGGATTTACCTAAATCCTACAGACCGATTAGCTTAACTTCATTCCTCCTTAAAATCATCAAGAGGCTGCTCGACGTTCATATCAGACACATGATGGAATGTTCGACTCCTTTGAGCCGTTCAAGGCTCCTGGAGCGGATGGTACGTATCTTTCCTGCTCGGTTGCAGAATTGTCTTGATACTATTACCACTCCGCTAATTTGTCTTCTTAGGGCAAGTTACACTTTAGGGTACATACCGTAACTATGGAGGAAAGTTCATGTTGTGTTTATTCCCAAACATGGTAACAAGCCGGAGGATTTACCTAAATCCTACAGACCGATTAGCTTAACTTCATTCCTCCTTAAAATCATCAAGAGGCTGCTCGACGTTCATATCAGACACATGATGGAATGTTCGACTCCTTTGCATCGAACACAATTCGCCTATTCAAAGGGCAAATCCACAGTGACCGCCCTACACAATCCTTATAGGGATTATCGAGAAATCTTTTAATGACAAGGAAATCGCATTATGTGGTTTCCTTGACATTGAGAGTGCTTTTGATAACACTGGCTATGACTGCATATCTCGAGCCCTGGAGCTCAGGGGTATACGATCTGCCACGATCACATGGATAGATGCTATGCTACGCGGGAGAGAGATCTAAAATACTTAACGCTTGGCAGCACCACGATAAGCGTCAGAGCTATTAAAGGCTGTCCACAAGGTGGGGTCCTCTCACCGCTATTGGTTGTAGACGAGCTGCTGTCCAGGCTAGATTTGCGTGGATACTATGCTATCGGATACGCAGATGACATAACCATTGTGGTCAGGGGCAGGTTTGAATCCATCGTCTCTGAAGTGATGGGGACCGCCCTTGATGTGGTCTTGAATTGGTGCGATGAGGTGGGGTTGAATGTTAACCCACAAAAAACAGTCATCATACCTTTTACTCGTAAACGTAACCTAACTTTCGGTTCGGTTTCATTAGGAAGGACAGTTTTAGAGTATTTCAAGGAAGTTAAATGTCTTGGTGTCACGCTAGACTGGCGACTTAATTGGAATACTCACATTGACAATGTAATCACCATAGCCTCACGTACAATGTGGGCTTGCAAAAATTTCTTTGGACAGACATGGGGGCTGACACCAAAGATGGTGAAGTGGCTGTACTGTATGTCGGTGCGGCCTGTAGTCACATATGCTGCGTTAGTATGGTGGCCTAAGGCTCAACAGAGCTCAGTCATACTGAAACTTAACAAGCTTCAACGCCTGGCTTGTCTTGGGATAACTGGGGCTATGAGTACAAGCCCTACGCCTGCTTTGGAAGCGATTATTGGACTTACCCCGGTGCACATCTTCATTAAAGAAACAGCTGCTCTAAATGCTCTTAGGATACAACTGCATATCTTCTGAAGCTTGTATTAGTGACAATGGTCACATGAGCGTTCTGAATCAAATTCCTGGCATACAGATCTGCCTAAGATCAGATTACATGACCACGGAGTTATGTTTTGGCAATAAATTCTTAGCCCTCATCCCAGACCGCACAGTATGGGATAATGGCAATCCCTTCGCAGACTCTGGATTTATCATGTGGTACACTGATGGGTCTAAGACTGTACAGGGAGTTGGTGCTGGCGTCTGTGAGCCCAATACCAGGATTTCAATCGCTATGGGTGCGTGGCCCAACTTTTTTCAAGCCGAGATCCATGCCATAGAGGTCTGCGCCAGGATTATTCTGGAAAAAAACTAAGAGGCGCTCACATTGCTATCTGCACAGATAGTCATGCAGCCATAAAGGCTCTTTCTTCACACAGGCTCTATTCAAGGCTGGTGAAAGATTGTCGTGAACTTCTTCAATGTTTGCCGACTGACAACCAAGTCTTTTATATTGGGTGCCAGGTTATTAAGGCATTGAAGGCAATGAATTGGCGGATGAACTTGCCAGGTAAGGCTTAACGTCTAATTTTATCGGACCGGAACCTTATTGTGGCCTTGGCCTGGCTTCGGCCAGGACTATCATAAAGGAATGGTCTGGCAGGCAACGACAGCGCTATTGGGATGACCTTGCAGGGCTGCGGCAATGAGACCCTTCGACTATGGGGATACTAGCCACATGAGTGGAGCTGATCTGAGGTTAATTGTTGGCTACCTATCAGGCCATCACTGGGTTAGATCTCATTTAAATAAGATGGGCTTATCCAGAGAGACGGAGTGTCGTCTTTGTTTGGAGGACATTGAGACCACATATCACCTTTTATGTAAATGCCAAGCGATTGCGCGGGCTAGATTATCGTTACTAGGGCGGATCGTCACAAACTCTGCTGATATCCGGAAATCTCCTGCAACTAGCCTTCGCAAGAGTGGTGGAAGGTCTCTTGCGATAATATTAAAGGCTATGGCACAATAGACATCCTATGGTCGCAGTGCCCACCATGAGGGTCAGTAGCCGCACCTCTTTTTCTATTCTATTCTATTCTAAATACGCATTTCATATTGATGCGCAGCCCCCAAGTTTTAAATTTGAAATGTCTCCGCGAATTAACGCCACAGTAACTTTCGCCTCAAAACGTTAATTTTAAGTCGTTCTTTCCAATTTCAGAAACCCATCAAATGCTTGGCGTCAGTATCACCTTCAAGCTCTCGGTCTTCCTCTCAGTCTTTTCCGCTGATGCATTCTTTCTGCATTCGTTTAGGCAAGCGACTGTCATCCATTCGTTGTACAAAATGATTATCCACTATATCTTTACTCACCTATCTTTACTACTCACTCAGCACAATAGACCCATGGTCGCAGTGCTTGTGGTTTCAACATGATCCACGGCCCTCCTGTAATGAACCACCTGCAATGGATGCTTTCACCGGCAGATGTATGGCAGCACCTGATGAGTAAGGATCTGTTGGTGGTACGAAACCAGAGGCCAAGGGTCCCATTACACCTGGACCCCAATACGAGCGCGAGGGCAAGCGAGCCATCTGCCAACCATGCCATCCTTATCGCCTCATTTTTTTTATTCCCCATTTTTACCTCCCTTTGTTTGTGTTGTCTTCCACAGGCCTATGAATTTTTGTTAATACATAAAGGACAGGGGCAACGAGCGGCAAAAACCCCGCCCACGTCTCCCGAACTGAGCTACAGCAAGCATAGGCCTAGCTCGTTGCGGAGCCTTTATCTTCGTCAGATGGCACAGTCCGACCTTCACGGTCAATTAAGCTACCTTAGGCTCCGTCCCCACGGGCATCTTCGGATGCCCACCAAACCGTCCGTTACACTCCCCCTGTCTATCTATCTTTACTCACGAAGTCCTTATTGACATATCATTCTAGTTCTCCTGTGCAATCTCCAGTACAAGCTATGAAATTGTCCAATACTGCTGGATGTCCGTACAACGTGGCATGATTGTCAACTTTATGATACCCGTGTCGGGAATCATAGTGGCGTCTACCGTGCTGGGAACGCTGTGTCTTCGTGAAATAGCCAACAAACAACGTGAAGTAATCGCCGAGAGTATCGAAAATATTCTGGAGAATGCAGCCAAATGTCATGAAATTAACGTGGGCAGTGTCATTGAGACGGATAAATGTTGTGAAATGGATGATAAGGTAAGGGATGCTATTGAACGACAAGTTTGTTCATTTGGTCACAATTGCTTGGTCGTGTCGACTTCATTGCGAACATTATACATTCTAAGGCCCTAACCAGATTGAACGCAGAATGCAGCAGCAGCGGCAGAAGCAACAACAACAACAGGTAGATCTGTCATTGTCGCTGTGTCACCGCGACAGATCTACCTGTTGTTGTTGTTGCTTCTGCCGTTGCTGCTGCATTCTGCGTTCAATCTGGTCAGGGCCTAATGGTGAATTTTTTATCTTCGTTCCAAAGTCTATCGATGTTTACCGGAAAACCGAATTCTACGACTCCAAGTTCGATTTAGGCGTACTATCTATAGTGGACCTGTCACTTCAGAGCTCTCAAGACGTTCAGGATTTTACCGACTTTAAGCGGGCTGTGAAGTTTTGGCTGTTCTTTCAGCCAACTTTTGCCGTGTGCTGGTTCTTTGGAGCCGTTGCACTGGAGAATCGACAATCGTGTGTGATGCCAATCATTTTTGTTATATCGTACAATATCATGGTGAGTTGGAAGGAATATCCTATTTAAATGAAATATTTATATTTTCTATATTTCTGTCCTTATTTTCTAGAACTGGTACCTCCTAATACGATCGCCCTACATTTGTCCCATCGTTCAGGATCAACAGCACACCGAAAAGTTCCAAACGAACGAATCCAATAATGAGGAGACAAATCAACAGTCAGCCTGCACGGATACAATACCCCTGCTCTGTGCTCCCAATAATCTTCAAAATGGTCAAAAATCCGTGGTTGTTGAAGATACCATGAACGATGCCAACATGTCGCCGAATGGTGGTAATGTGGGAATTATGTCAGTTTCGTTGGGCAATTGGACGACCGATTCGATTGGTGATGTTTCGGTCAATTTGGATTCCATCAGTACAATAAGCAATTGAACCAATGAGGTTTGAATCATACTTAAGTGTCAGACACCAGGAGGATAATAATAATAATTAATAATAAAAAAATAATCAAATAATGTCTAAATCGAGAAAAAAAAAAAAAAATAACGAATCTTACATAGATATGCATATTTGCATTTAACTATTGTGTAGATTTTTATGTAGTGTTTGACGAAAGAGATTTGACGATTATTGAAAATATTATAAATTATATATGAATATTTATTTATTAATTTTATAAGGTAAGAGGAAGGAAAAAGAGATAGAAAAATAATCATGAAAATTCTGTGATTTCATAGGAAAAAGCAGAGTCCAAGAAAAGTTGAAAATTTGTAATGTAATAAAACATCTGAAAAAAAAGACTTACTTAATATTTTCGTTGACACGAGCATTGCCAAAAATTCCACAAATATTAAATAAAAAGAGCAAAGATCACCTCGTTTCGATAATAAATATATTTTTGATAATGAACACCAACTAATATCAAATTGCCAACAAATCCCACAATTTAAAAAAAAATCCAAACTATTAGACTAGATTTTTGACAAAAAAAAATTTGTACGAATTTCTCTTCAGTACATGTCCTTCCAAAAATTTTCCTCCATGTGGAGTGCTCTTCCTTAGAAATATAGAGTAAAAAAAACCTAAAATGTTTCGTCTTCTTGTGTAGTTTATACTTACATAAAAAAACACCAATTTATACGACTCACTAAATTCAATTAAAAATGCTCCTCTCAACAAAAATATTTTGAATTAATCAAGATAAATAAAATTTAAAAAACAGAAAAGCAATAGCGAAAAATTAAGTATTATCGTGGAGATTGAAGGCAAAGTTACAAGCGCAATTGGGGTCTTACGATCAATGTTTCATCCTCAAGCCGCTACAAGTCTTACAAGAAAAGTGATCCGACAAAGCCTCGAAATAGGAAGCTTCTTCGTCGTAACGACTGTTTGCACGTTCAAATAATTGTTGCCACGGAACAGCTTCCGACAGCTCCGCTCGACAACTGTTCAGAATATAAGAAGAGAAAGTATTAATAATGTTTAAACAAAAACCTGAACAAATAAAAAGTATACATCAAATAGTGACAATTATCGATATTTTCCACCCAAAATTTTGGAAAAATTCGACCATCGAATTTTATTTATTACATATCCAGAAAATCCAAGCTTTTGACATGCCATTTTAGAGATGAAATTGTTAAGAACAAAATTGTTGACTTCATTTTATCGAATTAAAATTGATTTAATTATGCATTGAAATTATTTATTTACATGAAAAACAAATAGGTTTTCATGATGGAAATTAATTATACAACAAGCCTTATTGATTATTACATGTTTCTATAAATTGAAAAGTAAAAAAAAAAGATAATAGAAAAATAGCATAGTCAAAGTTCATAAATATTAATTATATTTACATTTAAGAAAAATACTTTTAGGGAAATTTTTTGAAACCAACGTATAAACAAACAAAAAAAGGGAAATGCAATATTCAGCATTATTACATTCATGTAAAAAATGATATTATTCAAAATATAAAAGAACTTTTCATGGATATTACTGAGAAAAGGAAATGAATAAATAAAAGTAGTAAAATGAGAAGCTTTTAAAGGGTGAGTGTTTTTATTACTAACATATTCGTCCGAAGTGCATGACTCTGCACTTAGAGCAAAGGGAGCGGATAAAACGACGGCATTATGGATAAAAAGGATGCTATCATCCAGAAACGTCAACGCAGAGATAGGAGACTGCACGTTAACAGCCAACGTCACTCGAGGATGCCCGCAAGGAAAGGTACTATCTCCTCTCTTGTGGTGCATCGTAGTAGACAGCTTTCTGTGGAAGCTTACCAAGATGGGATATTCAACTCAGGGATATGCCGATGACCTGGTCATAACTGTTAAAGGAAAATTTGAAGAAGTCCTAACGGAAATTCTTCAATTTTCATTAAACACAGTACAAAAATGGTGCAATAACAACGGCTTATGAGTCAATCCGGCTAAGAAGGTTGTTGTTCCCAAATGAGATTTCCTACAATGTACAACTCTCCAGTGCTCCTGACGGATTTCGCCAAATACGAGGGTTGCCTTTTATATTTCGGGATTAGAGAACAAAAACAAATATTAATCATTGAAAATCGCTTTATTGTTTTTCAAAATATTCCCCATGAAGATCTATACACTTTTGCATGCGTTTGAACCAATTGTCAAAGTACTTTTGCCACTCTGATTGAGGTGTCTCCAAAACATGCATTCTGAACGCAGCAACCGCTTCTTCAGGTGTTGAAAAACGTTGACCTCTCTGTTTGTTTTTTACGTACGGGAATAAAAAGAAGTCATTCGGTGCCAAGTCAGGACTATACGGCGGATGACCCATCAAATCTATGTTTTGAGTGCTCAAAAATGCAGTTGTTTGAGCTGATGTGTGAGAGCTCGCATTGTCGTGGTGAAGAGTGATCCGTCTTCGGCGGTTGGTTTTCCTGATTTCTTGGAAGACGACTGGCAAACAAATGGTTGTGTACCACTCAGAATTGACTGTTCTGCGTTGTTCTAGTTGGTCTAGTGTCCAGTTTTTCCGAAAAAACAGGCGACCATTTGCTTGGAAGTGCTTCGTGCGCGAACAACTTTTGTAGGGTTTAGCTCCTCTTGAAACACCCATACAGTCGACTGCTGTTTACTTTCGGGCTCATACGCGTAAATCCACGATTCATCACCTGTCACGATGTCATAGACGTGTTTCGAAGCACCGCGATCGTATTTTTTGAGCATTTCTTTCGACCAATCGACACGAGCCTTTTTTTGAGCGATTGAGAAATTGTGTGGGATTCAACGCGAACAAATTTTTTTGACAGTCAAATGTTCATGCAATATTGAATGTATGCTGGTCCCACTAATGCCTAAGGTTGTCTCAATCTCACGATAGGTCACATGACGATCTTGCAATATCAGTTCGCGCACAGCATCAATAATCCACGTCGAAAGTTGTAAAAAATAATCGCACGAAAATGTTCACGATTGAATTCCATTATTTGGCCGAGATTAATCTTTTAAGTTACTGTAAAAAACACAAATAGCGCTCGTATGTCAAAACGTTCTGAGTACGTATAACCTCAAAAATGTCAAACTTTACGATAGAGCTGTCAGTTGCCAGATTGCAACACTAGGGTCGTCCAATCCCGAAATATAAAAGGCAACCTACGTACCTCGGCAGGAAATTACTCTGGTCGGAACACCTACAGACAATATCGGACAAAGCCATTAAAGCCCTATGGGTTTGCAGGCAGTTTGTGGGTAACAATCCTTTGCATCCATAAGGCGATTGTCAGATCAATTATTGAATATGGAGCTGTTGTTTGGTAGAAAAAATTAACCACCAATGATGGCAAAATAAAACTGGGTAAGATTCAGAGACTAGCATGTCTCACAGCAACAGTGGCTATCCGCAGCTGCCCGGCTGCAGCTCTTAAAGCGCTATTCGACCTCCCTCCGCTCCACATTCACATAATTTCCTCAAACTGAACCCAGAACAAACCAACTGGGTAAATGAGGACCACCATTGCCATCAGACCATTTAGTTAGGGAGCTTTGCTTCAAACTTCCATTCTCAAACGAAATTTGGAGTAGAGAGGACTGGAATCTGAAGTTCCATACCCTCCCCTCCAACGTTATTAAGTAGTATATAGATGAACATAAAGCGAATAGGGTACAGAGGCGGGTGTCGTAAGTCCATCTCACAAGATATCCAATTCAACGGGAAAGTACGCTACGGTAGTTCAGACGGAAGTCCACGCAATCGAGACTTGCGCGAACACATGCTTAAGCCGCTTCTAAAGCCGCTTCTAAACGATGTTACGAACACCTTCCAACGTTGGACGCTTGATGGTTCGTAGCATCGAGCTTCAAATGTCAAGCGTCGAACGTTCGCGTTGGAAGACGTTCGCTCTATTTGGCTCTATTCGTACCCGAATCAAATGAATTCGAACGTTCCAACGTTTGATCGAAACAATTGCCGAACCGTTGAGCAGAAACATTTGAAGCAATCTCGGTTGCAAAGCACGACGATTTTGGTAAACCGGATTCTTTTTTTTAATTAAAAAGTAGCAACACGACAATACTACCATGGCGGCAGCAACAGATGCTATCTCTTCTTCCTTCCGCCATCACCGTGAAAAGTAATTACAATGCCTGCGTTCACATTTTGGAGCGCTTCGGTTATTCAGCAATTGAAATGCATGTAAACCGAAAAATTCACTGATTTTTCCGTTTACATGCATTTCAATTGCTGAATAACCGAAGCGCTGCAAAATGTGAACGCAGGCAATTTAATTTATTAATTGACAACTCGGCCAAACCGTCAAACGTTTGAATCGAACGATCGAATTGCCGGTGCCGTGGAGAAGATGCATTTGTCGCTTCAATTGCCGAATTGTCAATTAAGAAATTAAATTGAAATTACTTCTATGTGATGGCGGAAGAAGAGGTAGCATCTGTTACCTGGTGGTAATGTCGTGTTGCTACTTTTTAATTAAAAAAAGAATCCGGTTGGTGGACGCAAGGAACGTACCAGACGTAAAAGAAGGTGGTGGATGTTATCTCTGCACAAGTCTAGAGCAAGGTATGTACGAGTTTATTTAATTTTTCTTTGATTCATAGGCAAGATTAAAATTTTCATAATATTTAAGGTGCAATGCTTCGGATTTGCTGGCTGATTTGCAAAGAGAACCTGGCGGAAAATTTGAAAATTTTTGTAGAATGTCAGCCCAAGATTTTGAATATTTGCTGAATCGAATTGGTCCTAGAATATCAAAACAAGACACTAATATGAGAAAAGCAATTCCAGCGAAAGAACGTCTTGCAGTTACTTTGCGATTCTTGGCAACTGGGGATAATTCTACCAGTCTTGCATACCTGTTTAAAATATCACATCAGTTCATAAGTCGCATTGTACCTGAAGTTTGTCATGCTCTAATTGAAGTACTAAAGGATCAAATAAATAAAATAAAGTTCTGTAAGTGGCCATTAGCGACTCTTTCTTTTTTTTTTCAGTTCGTCCACCGCGGCTTCGATACTCATTTCGCTTGAAATTGTAACCCACGCATCGTTTAATTTGTTTCTATTCTTGTGCCCTGGATATTTCGGGTTCCACAAAACAGGATACTTTTCATATAGGCCGATGAAACCCAAAATTACGTCGTTATTCCACTCCATTGTCAACTATCACATATATTTTATCATCATTATCATCATCACTATGTATTTTAATTTAAACTATTAATTACCTGATTCTTCACACTGTGTTGATTCCAAAACGTTCACCGAATTCGTCGTGCCTTGCAACCGAGTGCTTCAAATGTTTCTGCTCAACGGTTCGGCAATTGTTTCGTTCAAACGTTGGAACGTTCGAATTCCTTTGATTCGGGACGAAATTCGCCGATAGAGCGAACGTCTTCCAACGGGAACGTTCGACGCTTGACATTGGAAGCTCGTAGCTCGACATTCGGCCACACGATGCTACGAACCATCAAGCGTCCAACGTTGGAAGGTGTTCGTAGCATCGTTTAGAAGCGGCTTAGCAGCTGGATACCGAGGCAGGAATATTGCAATCTTCCAGACAGCCAGGCGGCCATCAATGCACTAAGTAACTTCTCCGTCTCGTCGAAATTGGTGCTTAGTGGTCGTGAAGCCTTGCAAAGATTAGGTTCCGTCAATAAGGTTACCATTTACTGGGTCCCCGGACACGCCGGTATCCCAGGAAACGAAACAGTTGACCAATTTTGTTTGGTTCGCTTGTCAATGTACCCTATTCTTACTCCATGATTATTCTGAAAATGCGGAATTGTTTGTATTCTAATTAATTCGCTTATTAGGTCCACTACAGGAACAAGATTAGCACAGCTTTCCTTTCTATAAAAATAAAAGAGATACCAAACTATAGTATATAACAATATATTTACATACCTTTACCCCTAGCGGAGCATAGCGCGTCAGCTACTCCTGCGCGCCATCGTACTCTGTTCTGGGCAGTGGGGTGCAACTCCTCAAACAACTTAACTACAACGACTCTTTTGCAATAGATAGATCGACGCCTTATGATTTCGTCCCATCACACTTCTATCACCAGTTGCCAAAACGCTCGAAGCATTGATTCACCCTGTTCTTGCGGCCCGCATCAGGCTTGAAAACCACCAGCACGGCTTCAGAAGGATGCATAGTACGACGACGGCCCTAGATGCCATTAGAACTCGGATCCACAATGGCCTTAACCAACCTCGTCCATGTCACAGAACAATTCTGGTGGCACTTGACCTGTCGAAAGCTTTCGACACAGTCAGCCACTCAGCACTTCTGTCCGAACGCATATCACAAAGTGGATTGCCAACTACCTCGCGGGCAGGCAGTCCTACACCGAATTCAGGAGCAAAAAATCGAAGCTAAGGAAGATCAAACAAGGTGTGCCACAAGGAGGAGTCTTGTCTCCCTCCTTGTTCAACCTTCACCTATCTGGAATTCCAACCCCACCTCAAGGAATCGAAATTATCTCCTATGCAGACGACTGCTCCATCCTGGCAACAGGGAGCGACATCACGGAAATGTGCGAGCGAATAAATGCTTACCTGGAACAGCTTAACTCCTTCTTCACGGGCAAGAATTTAATCGTATCCGCGCCTAAATCCTCGGCAACATTATTCACCACCTGGACGAAGGAAGTCAAGATGCAACTTGAGATCTCGATTGGCAACCAACTTATTCCGACCGTGAACCATCCTAAAATCCTAGGAGTAACCCTGGACAGTATGGCCACGTCATCCCCCCATGCTTCAACAGTGTGTAACAGGATGCGCGGAAGGAACAAGATCCTCAAAGCCTTGACCGGTAGCACCTGGGGTAAGGATAAAGAGACCCTACTGGTCGCAGTCGGAAGGTCTGTAGCCAACTATGCGGCTCCAGTGTGGTCACAGAGTCTCTGTGACACACAATGGAATAACATCCAGGCCTGCCAAAATGCCGCCCTCCGCACTGTAACTGGCTGTCTCCTGATGTCTTCCCAGGACCATCTACATCAGGAAACGAGGACGATGCCTCTAAGGGATCACAACAAACTTCTTGCAAAACAGTACCTGGTGGGTTGTTATCGTGAGGAGCACCCCAATTCTGACCTCATAGACAAGACGCCGCCACCAAGACACGTCAGGCATGATTTGAGGGACCTCGAAAGAGACGTCCAGAGGTACAAAAGGGACCCCTTCGACAACAGCGCATACAGAACAGCCACCACGAGGAAGTACAGGCATCAATTGCGAGACTAAGTCCAAACAAAGTCCTCTCGACACAACCACCAGCCATCTCTCCAGACGAGAGAACGCTTCCGAGAGCAACGAGGACGACACTTGCCCAACTTAGGTCGGGTTGGTGTTCACGTCTAAATTCTTACCTGTCTCGCATCGATCGGGATGTTACGAACACATGCCCCGCCTGCAATGGCACACCTCATGATGTAGACCACATTTTCAGATGCCCAGCTGCACCCACACACCTGACCCCCAGATCGCTGCGGGAGAACCCCGTAGAGGCAGCTACCTTCCTATCACTCAACACCGAGGAAGACGAAGAACAACGCAACATGTAACACACTCACACAACGAACTTCTGACCATTGCTACAACAACAACAACAACGCCTTATGATTTTAGGACCCCCTCTTGGTCGGCCTTGGTTGGAAAATGGGGTTCCATTTTTATCATCCTTCCGCAATATGCAAACTATCCACTGCCTTTTGCCTGCGTATCAATTCGTCGATTGGCACCTGACCCGTACGTCGATTTAGCTCTTCATTTGATATTGTTTTGGGCCAGAAAACTCTTAAAATTCGGCGAAGACATGAGTTGACGAAAATTTGCAGCTTTCTGGTAACTCATACGGAAACATTCTAAGTTCTGCTTCCATACAAAAGCACAGATAATACGAGGGAGCGAAAAAGGCCCAGCTTGGTCCTAATACAAAATGATTGTCATGTGTAGCGACCTTAAGGTGTGTACATGCTGAGGTCGGCAAGTAAGGGTATATGTATATGTATTTGTGAGTCGAGCTGAGTATTAAGCTCACCACACACGACAACCATTTTGGTGGCGAGCATGCATCGAACCACTTCAAACTCTATAGGAAAAAAAATCTCGTTTCCACCATTCTGTGATATTTGATGGTTCGGTCGTAGTTCGGTGCGATCATGTGTGGCGATCTGTACTGGCCTGCACCGGGACAAATGGAAAATTGAAAACGGAAAGTCGGAAACGGAAAATTATTTTATAAGAACATGTTGTAGTATCGAAGTTTTCATGCTCAATGTTAGGCACTTTTCTCGTAACTGTCAGGTTTTAGTCAGAAGAATTATTCTTCATCCATTCTTGAGAAACGTTTGATTCCTATCTGTTTTTATTTTTTTGTACAAAACTGAGTTTTTTTTCCAAGTTTTCAAGTTTCCGGACCCCATTTAAATTACGGGCCCGTTCCAAGGGGCGCCCACGGGCAGCAGGACCGGTTTTAGGTTTTTAAGAAAACCGGTTTTCCGAGCGGCCAACCGGATCATTAAAAAAAACTGGTTCATAGTTAAAAAAAAAACCGGGCTAATAACCGACTCATTAAAAAAACGATTCACCAAAGAACGGACCGAGTACTCGAGTACTCAAAATCGACCGGCTCCGACGAGTTAAAAATAGACTAGTTAAAAAACCGATTACCGAGTACTCGAAAACCGTCTTGTTAAAAACTGACCGACTCATGGTTAAAAAAAACGGGTTAAAAACCAACTTATTATTTTAAAAGACGGGCGAAAAAACCTTCGAGCATTTTTGGCACAGTATATCACGGAATTACAATATTTAAGAAAAGATTTTGGCATTTGATATGAGTGTGATTTGGTATGTGATGTGGTATGCCCACATTTTCGGTCGTCAAAAGACATGCGTCCAATCTTTCAATGGATATGTTGTTCACATTTATTTAACTTTGAACGCATGTCTCTTAACGACCAAATGTGTGGACATACCATATACCAAATCACACTCAAATCAAAAACTAAAACCTTTACTTGAATAATTCTGTCCTATACTGTATAGGTACACACGAAAAATACTCCATTTTCTCAACGGTTTTTAATTAGTGAGTCGGTTTTTAACTCGGGTTTCCCGGTCGGTTTTTAAGTACTCGGTCGGTTTTTTGGTGAATCGGTTTTTAATGAGTCGGTTTTTTACCGGTCATTTTTACCATAAACCGTTTTTTTTAATGATTCGATTTTTTCGAAACCGATACAGTCGCCTCTCGTTAATTCCAACCTCGATAATTCAAATTTTCCGATAATTCCAAGTTGTTGCCCTGTCCCTTCAATAAATCGAAAAATGTTCGTATATTTGTATGTGCTTGCATGCTCTTGATAAAACGAAGTCTTTTTAGCCATTGGGATGAAGATTAACATTCTAGAATTCGAAAAGTTAGTTCCGCACCACTCTATAATTCGAACTTTACCCAAAGTGATTCAACATCCACTATCTCAGTACCGTTAAAAGTTTGGTAGAGACAATTTCTACAATCTAGTATGTATTTCGTTGCCATTTGACCAAAATGAGTAGTGAAAAGAAGTATACTAGTCTCTCAGTGGCAGATAAAAGAAAAGTTATTGCGGCTGTTGAAAGTGGCTGCAGAAAGAAAGATGTAGCCAAAGATTTTAAAATTCCGCCATCAACGCTATCGACGATCTTGAAACAAAAAAACAACATTTTGCAGAGCACTTTGCATGACAAGCGCAAGCGAATTCGAAAAGGTTTGTTTATTGTTTTTTATTTAGTAGTAAACGTAGCGTATCTGTGAGTGCCGATCCGAGCAAAACAAACAACGAATTCTTCGGTACCCTTCCGAAAGGTATATGCCGTGTTTGTTGTCATCGTATTCGCTTCGAGCGGGGCTGCCAGATACGTTTTAGGCCTTGGTTTGAAAGGTCCCTTATAAAACATCCAATTTTATCTTCCACTCTCTCGGATTACAGGCGAATTCCCTCTTCTGGAGGAAAGCTTGATTAAATGGTTGAGACAATGCCGAGAACAAAACGTACCAGTTGGAGGGGGCTTATTAAAAGAAAAGGCCTTAGCGTTTGCAACACAATTGGGCATTGAGAATTTCCATGCTAGTGAGGGATGGCTCACAAACTTTAAAAATCGCCATGACATATCTTTTAAAAAAATATGCGGAGAAAGCGCAAGTGTCGATAACAGCATTTGCACAGTATGGAAAGACGAGCTACAGAGTCTTTTACAAAATTATTCTCCTCGTGATATTTTCAATACTGACGAGACCGGTTTATTTTTCAAATGCCTCCCCGATAGAACTTTAACATTTAAGGACGAGAAATGTCATGGAGGCAAGTACAGTAAAGATCGTTTGACGTTATTGCTCGCGACAAATATGGATGGGACTGAAAAATTGAAACCCCTAGTTGTAGGGAAGTTTGCAAAACCTAGATGTTTCAAGGGGATCAGATCATTTCCGACTTCTTATTTATCCAATAAAAAAGCATGGATGACCACCGGAATATTCAATGATTGGCTTTTGCACTTAGATTCAGACATGCGGAAACAAAAAAGGAATATTCTCCTCTTTATGGACAACTGTACAGTTCACAATAATCCGCCGAATTTGCAAAATATAAAACTTCACTTCTTCCCTCCTAATACTACTTCAAGGCTACAACCGTTAGATCAAGGAATCATCCAAAATTTAAAAACTCTATACAGGAAGGAAGTGGTTAGGATGAAATTGGAGAGCATCGAAAACCGTGTAGGTCTTAACATCAACGTATTGGCTGCAATGACAATGATCGACAAAGCTTGGAATAATGTTACTCCGACAACAATAACCAATTGCTTCCGAAAATGTGGATTTTCCAAAGATGCACAAAATCCACAATCACCTGCACTAGAGGAAGTGGACATGGAAGAAATGTGGGGTCGTCTTTCACTTGGACCAAATGATGCCACTTTGCCGAATTTGTACATTTTGACGATAACGTCGCTGTTTTTGGGTCGTTATCTGATGCTGAAATTTTGACTGATTCAAGCGAAAATATCGAAATCGAAGAAGAGGACGAAGAAGAGCCCATACCGACTGTCACATCAAAGGAAGCGAGGCAATCACTACACACTCACTCACACGTAATTTTATGTTACAAACAGAAGTGGAAGACAATGTATTTCCAGCACTGGTCACTTTAGAAAATGCGATCGACAAGGGACGTTTGTTTGCATTAAAAAAAAAACCTTCATGAGTTTTTTCAATAATATTTTATATTGAATGTAATATGAACTAAACATATGTAAAATATTTCATTTACTATTTCTGAAGAATTCCTTGTTCTGTTTTTATTTTATATGAATTTTGCTTTAATTTTGTATTTTTGTACTCCACTCTGCATTTGAAAAAATAAACTCGATAATTCGAACTTGGCCAAAACTCTTCTTAATTATTCAGACTTGCGATAAATCAAACTCTTGATAATCCGAAACATTTTTATTGTCCCTTGGGATTCGAATTATCAAGAGTCGACTGTACTTGGGAATCTCGGGACCGGTACTAACAGAAGACTGATTTTAAGCCGGTGGACCGGTTTTAGAAACAGGCCTACCCACGAGAAGAACTAATGAAGAGGATTTGTGTCCCCCTAATTAATTCTAGGAAACCATTGTCGTCGAAGTTACAAATGGTAACGTTTTTCGACGGCCAAGAGCTGCAAATCCCCTCGATGTAAGAAGAACTGCAGTATTCGAAACATCGCTACCACAACAACAACAACGTTACAAATGGTGAGAATGATACAGAAAATCAATAAGTCAACAAATTCATTTTTATCATTTTATTTATTTTTCTCTCTCTGTATTTTTTTTAATCATCTACTTTAAATTAAACAAAGTACACTTTTCTTCCAATTACTTGTAATTTTTCTCTTATCCTTTGCTATTCTTTTGCCATTAGACTGACGAATCGATAATCGATATCTAATACGAAACAAAATCATTACCACATACATACTAATAATTAATCAACATTTTTTACCCCGAACAGAATAAACATAAACGCTCTAACAAAGATGAAAAAAAAAGAAAGAAAAAAATGGAAAAATGTAAATAAATGGAAACAATTATATTGCAATAAATTAATTGACTCCGCAAATAAAAAAAAATTTATAATACATACATATAATAATATCCCATTGACTTTGTATTTAATAAAATAGCATTCTCTTCCTCCCAGAATATTTTTATTTTTATTTTGTTGTATTATATTTTGTTTTTCCTTCATTTATCTTTCACGCTAAACTATGAAATAGGAATTGACATTATTGAACAATAATAGCAATTAATCAAACGGCGATTGATTTCATTGGTTGTTTTTTTTACTTTTGAACGTTTTTATTGAATCAATTTTACGTTTAGAATTAAAAGGAAAATGATTCTCTAGTAGACAACAGAATGAAACGACTAAACGATTGGTAAAACACAACTTGTTCTACAACGGAATATACAGTCGAGGGAAGAAAGGGTGTTTAGCCTAAGAAATAGAGACCAAAGAAGGGGGGTTAGCTTGCAAAAGGTGCGGTACTTCTGAATTTTTCATATGTTGTATAGGTAGGTGGGGTGGTAGGTTAGGTTAGGTTAAAAGGGTTGCTTAAGCACACTTGGACCACCATACGTTGTGATACCCCTGGACTCAGCAACTGAGACCAATTCACTCGTTAAGCCAGCCTGAGCTCACAATGAAGCAATGAAGCCCGCCAACATTTACCTTTTCAGGTCATCCAGATCGGCGAAGTAAGAACCAAGGAGGTCTTTCCTAAAACTCGCCAGGGTCGGACAGGTATACAGAAGATGAGACGTGCATACTTTCCTCATCTAGGTGGGGTGGTAAAAAATCAAAGTTTGTGTCACTCTACCGCCTGTGCTCCCGTCGTCATCTTGGGGAAAAAAAACTCCAAAAAATGGCTCTTTTATCAGTTTTTCGCCCATAACTCCGTCCCAATTAATTTTAACGGAAATTATGTAAGGTCCATGTTTGAGGAGCACAAATTTCCTTCGACAATTTTTTTCCCACAATCAATAGCAACAGAGCTATGACACTACAAAAAACGAAAAAAAATTCCTCATACGCTTTGTATGTAGGTATATACATACGAGTACGAGCATGTAAGTATATCTTAGCAAATTGTCATTGTTGAAAAACTCGGGTTTTTCGGTAAATCTTGATGCTACAGGCGTGCCAGATAACTCAAATTAAAGCTAATCGAATTACAGTGAAACCACTCTACAACAACGGGCAGTCATGGTGTCAACAAAATTGTCCGTTGCAGACATAGGTTGAACAGATTGATAATAGTACTATCCCCACTCTGTTCTTCTGGTTATTTTCGAACAAATTCGCGCATGCGCACTGCTACCCATTTGCACGCGGCCGCTATATATTCGGTAAATGTCGTGACGCCATCGGCCACTCACCCACAATTTTTAGTTACGAAGCATTTGGCCCCTCGCTTATCGGGCTTCTCGGCCATATGTTAATGCATGTTGTACGCGTTTCACTGCGCAGTCGCGAATATGTTAACAATAACTCGATATTCAAGATTTTGTATATAAATATCGTATATCTATGGTTACAGAGGGTTTTCCGCTACGAAGAGGTGAACGAAAACGTTGATCCAAAAACTTATACGCTACTCCAAAAAAAGTAAGGCACCCACTATACTTCCTACTGAAGAGAGCGAGGGCAATGTTGCTGTTTTTGCTACTGGGTGTAGGAAGGGTGCAAGGAACAAATATTTTAAAACGTTAAATTGTTAAGGTCACACATAATCGCACAGAATCACGACCGAGGTTCCATCGAACCATAAAATATCATAGAACGGTGGAAATGAGGAGATTTTTTTTTCTATTGAGTTTGACGTGGTTCGGTGCGCTCCTACGGCAACCGATTCTACGTACCGGAGCGTTCAACAATAACGACTAAGAGCTGCCCATACCTCCTCAGCGCCGCGTCGTTGCTACAACAACAACAACGTGGTTCGATGCATGCTCGCGATCAAAATGGTTATCGTGTTTGGCGATCTTTAGTGCTCGTGGCCACGACAGACTTTTTAGTTCGCAAAAAAAAGACAAAAATAGTTTAATAAACTCGATTGACGATATTTGCACTTTGTGATAGTCCATATTAAGTTTGAAATCAAAAACGGATACTTTGTCTAATTACTTTTTAAAAAGTGATTAGACAAAGTATCCGTTTTTGATTCAAAAAATAGTTTAGTCAGAAAAATAGAACACACGGCGGTGTATCAGACCGCGCACACAGCGATTACCAAAAAGTTGAGTTTGCTGTGTGCGCCGTCTCATAAACCGCTGTGTGTTTTGTTTTTGTGTTCACAACTCAGTTTTCCTGCGATCTAAAAAAATGCTGTGGGCGCGAGCACTTAGTGTTGATCAAAAATTCGTCCTTGGGGGTGTTGTGAGCTGTTTTTTGTAGACTTTTGCTTTAGTTAAAATAGGACCTCCCGCATGATATTAGGCCACATTTGTCCAAATATAACCAACATAGGATTGTTAACTTAACAGAGGAGTACCATGAAGTACTCCAGCCAGCTGTTGACTTTTGGATTACATTTTTTAATCTAGAGTTTATAGAATATCTACCAGGAGACAGGACTATGAAAACTATGACTTATTAAAATACCAGGCCAATGCCGGTCAAGCGGAACATCAACAGATGGGGACCAATTTATGTGGCTATAACCCTTCAAAAATCGTGAGGTCATTTTTGTGACTAACGTATACCTTACTAACAAAAACGATTTCATGATTTTTGAAGGCCTGAAGCCACATAAATTGGTTCCGACCTGTTGATATTCCTCTTGTCCGGCATTGCCCTGGTCTTTTCATGCATCGTCCTGTCTCGTGGTACATATCCTATAAATTGTGGATTAAATGTGTTATGTAAATGTAATTCAGACGCCCGTCAGGAGCCATGAATTCCACTCAAACTATTCGTAGGATTGTCTACTTTCCAGATGTCCGGCAAAATTACCGCCATTGCCCACAAGGCACATTTTTCGAAAATGATATGAGAAACTGGAGGAGGTGCTTCTTCTCCAAAGGATCCAGAACAATATACAGTAATGATGGTCTTTTTGGAGTGCGGAGAAGAGAAAACGAACGTTTTCTACCCTGTGGAATTTAAACAACATTGGCATTTGGCGGCAGATGAATCATGGTGTGAGAAGCAACTCCCCTGTAAACTGTTGTCGGGCGATTTAGTACCCTGTGGTCAATGGCGGTGATTCTACCGGGCATCTGCAAAATAAGCAACATTACCTCAACCGTTTATTAATAGCTTGATCCAAAATCACCGTCATTTTGGTTAGTAAGGGACGTATTTTCACGATTTTAGAAGGCCTATAGCCGCATACACTGGTCCTCACCTATTGGTATTTCTTTTGACCGGCATTTTCCTGGTCTTTTCGTCAATTTGTATGTGTAAGTTGATCAATAAGCCAAGCAAAGCCAAACCCCTTCAACGCCAGTAGGCCTGGCTACAACAACAATATTAAATTGTTTCTCCATTTTCAAAGTTATTCCCAGTCAGACAAGAATCGAAACTTGATCGACCCAAGATCGAAGACTGTCTACTAAGGAATCGATGACTATATCGATGAAACGTCGGAAACATTTCAATGGGCATGGCCGCTTTTGTGATACCGAAAATGAGGACAGAAATCGATCCAAAATTGATGACTAGAGTCGGTGTGGAATCGACGCTGAGATCGAATTAGGATCGATGACTGTAGAAATGTGTAGAATCTATTTAAGCCTGATATACAATTCGTCCAGAAACTAAAAGTGTCGAGAAATCTCGTGTAAAATTCACCTAAAACTTTTCGCGGAAAAATTCACCACAATTTTTTTTATCGTTTTCGCGGCACTTTTCATTTAACGGCGCACTGTATAACAGGCTTAAAGAAAAAAAACAAACAAACAAAACATATTCCGTTTTTGATGAAATGACAACATGCTTCGCCAAAGACACTTTCAAATGAAGTCAAATTTCAGGCAAATTGATTACCAGAATCGATGTATGATTGAAGACATTTCGATTCCATTCACATCAGAGACAAACCGATGACAAAAATATAATCGAAAATTTGAATTTTTCCAGCTTCGGAGACAAATCGATGAATGGAACCGTTATAGGATCGAAGACTTTTCGATTCAACTGGGTATCGGAGACAAATGTCTTGCTGGGTTATGTAAAAGATGGAAATTCCGAAATTAAAGAGGGTAAAATTTCCTCCATTTTAAGTTTAGAAAGTTTTTGTTTCTGTAATCAACAGTTTAGCCGTGAGTGTCGCGAAAATGCGTGCTAAAACCAAGAAACTCAAAAACACAAACATAAATTAAAAAAAAAAATTACCACACTGCACGTCGATGTAACCGGAAAACTACCAATTTCTGCTATTGCACAGGCTCGTATCAGGACAACAGGACCTTTTTGAACAGGAGGTGAAATAGAAACCAAACCTAACCCATATGAATATTTTCGGAATCGTTCTGATGAGATAAATTCTCTGGAAAGAGGGGACATCCTTCACGAAAGTGGAGACCGTAAGCATCACTCGGTGATGGCTCTACGTGATGGCATGTACAGGGTGGCGCAAAACTACCGTTATGGTTCAAATGCTTAATAACTTTTTAACTTAATTTTTATTTTTTATTTTTATTTCAGAATTTTGTGAAGAAAACTTCGGGAATTTGAAATGGAACAGTACACAACACAGCAGCGATCAAAAATTGTTGAATTTTATTTTGAAACAAAAAGCAGAAGAAAATCGCTATTTCATTCACAATTTGATAATGAGCGATGAAGCCCATTTCCAATTGAATGGTTTCGTAAACAAGCAAAATTGCAGGATATGGGCTACGGAAAATCCAAGAACAGTTCATCAGCAACAATTACACCCACTTAAGCGTACTGTTTGGTGCGGCGTATCGTCTGAAAGGATCATTGGTCCATATTTCTTTGAAAATGCACATGGCGCCGCAGTTACGGTTAATGGTGCTGAATATCGAACGATGCTGGACAATTTTTTGAGGCCAGCTGTAGAAAACCATCCACAGTTGTGGTTCCAACAAGATGGAGCCACAGCCCACACTGCAAGGGATACAATGGCTCTGTTACGGGACCTCTTTGGCGAACGCATTATTTCGCGCAGAAGCGATTTCAATTGGCTCCCACGTTCACCGGATTTAACAGCGCCAGACTGTTTTCTTTGGGGTTATTTGAAAGAAAGGGTATACGTAAATAAGCCAGCGACCATACCAGAGCTAAAACAAAACATTCGCAATGAAATTCGAGCCATAACACCCGAAATTTTACAAAAAGTTGTGGAAAATGTACTGGAAAGAGCACGAATGTGCGAAGCCGAAAATGGCCACCACTTGCGGGATATAATTTTTCATACTTAAGCCAAAATTATTCCCCATTAATATACTGTATAACAAAAAAAAAAAAAAATTATAATAATTAACCATTAAATAAAAAAGTTATTAAACATTCAAACCATAACGGTAGTTTTGCGCCACCCTGTATTTGCACATGACGGGACGGTTTTCTAACATTCTTTAATGGTGAATATTTTATACTATACCTTGTAGTACGGCTCGTTCCTCTTCATTACGTCGCCGTGTTTAATGAGAATCAATCCATCTTCTGTACAGTTTCAAGTACTAATTGGGGGGAATTGGGAGCAAATACGTTGACTCATATGCAAATAGCTATTCGGATTCACCTATAATTAGCAAAGACACCAACCCGCTTGATCCGCTGTGCTCCAATATCAGAGCTGAATCGAAGCAAAGAATTACAAGACATATGGAATGGCCCTTTGACAACATTTTTTGAAACCACTTTCCTGACAGCGAGTGACCATTTTTGTAGGCCGCAGAAATGGTTTCGGGTGGGAGAGGGGAAATCAATTTTGCTGTCAGAAACGTACGCTCATGTACATGCGAACATCCCTTCCATAACTACTTATTCAAAGAATCAAAAGCCGGTCAGTTATTTTGTATGCGAACGGATCTTTGCCCGGGTGAATCGAGCACGGTTATTGTAAAATAAACGAAAATCGCTGTCAACCATACATTAGTTGGTGATGCATTTGTACTGTATGGCATGTGTATTCGTGTTATTTTCGCTTCCAGAGTTTCTGTTTTTTTTTTTGCGTTTGATTCGGATTTTCGCGACACTCTTGCGGCTAAATCATTATTCTGAGAAAAAGCTTCTTATAACTAAAATGTTGGCTATTTTACCTTCTTTAATTTTATCATAACCATCTTTTACGTAATGTGCATAGTTATGGATTTAAGTTGAAAAAATCGAAAGAAAACAACTTTTTTTTTTTCGAAAAAACAAAACATATTTTCCAAAAATTAATACTCCACCAAAACTTCCCTTTATTTGCCCTTTTGAAGCACGTAGTCTTCATTGATTTGGAAAAAGTCTTCGACAGATCTCATGATCTGATATGGGTGGCCCCCTAAGAGCATTTAAGGTCCCCAAGGCATATGTAAGGATGATACAAGACATGTATGATGGGGCAACTACTAAAGTTAGATGCGCAGCTGGTGAGTCTGAACAATTTCCAGTTAAAGTCAGAATTCACCAAGGCAGTGTATTGAGTCCCTCTTGCTCTTCAACATTATCATGCTCTATTTATTAACACTCATCTCTGACGGCTTGGAAATATTCGTTCTCGTCGCCGATGACGTTTTCCTGGGTAGCAAAGACATGGTGACACGGTGTGACCAAAAAGTATCATATCAAAGTACCTACATCCGAGGCAGCTTGTTTTTTGAGCAACCGATCACTGAAAAGCTCGAAGATCGTCATATAGATTGGCATTGCCATGTTCTAAAGGTCGCCACCCATTGACGAGCACAACCACGACCAAACTTCCATCGAACCATCAAATATCATAGAACGGTGGAAATAGGGGGAATTTTTTTTCGACACGTCCTATGAAATTGATGGTTCGATGGAAGTTTGGTCGTGGTTGTGCTCGTCAATGGCTGCGTTCCTGCGAGCGGATCAGGGTTTGACATTTCTCAAATTCACCTCCATTTGCTTTCCCCTCCGGTAAATTTAGTACAGACAACTGTCACTTTTGGATCTGACAATTTCCTCTCTGGATCTGAATATTTTTCCGGTCAATTTCTAAAATCAGCAATTTTGACAGTTCTCAGATGTCACCGACGCCTCTGTCACCAAAGCAACATAGCCAGTCATCCTTTAACCAGCGTGCAGGACGTGTTGCGCAGTGTTTAGTTGTACAATAGTTTGCTGCGCCTTTAGCCTACAAACCTATTTGAACAAACTAGTTAACAATTCCCTGAGAAATTTATTAGTAAATTGCGTTATAGTGGAGTGATTGTGCTGCGAATTAGTGGATTTTGGTAGATGGCTCACGTGGTTCAGAATCGTCTAGAAGGGCAGGAGTAGGCGGTCAAAAACGATTTACATACAAACCCTGGCAGTACAATCCCTTTTGTGGATTAGCTAACCGACTGTGTTTGGAGCCTCATTCGTGGATTTCTGATTTTATCAGCGGTGACATCGAGAATAAAGCCCGCATAGTCACAGGAGAAGAGAAAAAAAAAGTAATATCTTTTTTTGACAAGACGGCCGTGTATGCCGTCTGTGGGAATATTTCTCAGATCCAAAAATTGACAGTTGTCTGTACTAAATTTACCGGAGGGGAAAGCACATAGAGGAGAAAACAGAAAAGTCAGATCCATATCAGAAGGCTTCCAGGACCGCGCCCAATGGGTGGCGACCTTTAGATCACTGCCCATTAATGGGCGCGGTCCTGGAAGCCTTCTGATATGGATCTGACTTTTCTGTTTTCTCCTCTATGTGCTTCCCCCTCCAGTAAATTTAGTACAGACAACTGTCAATTTTTGGATCTGAGAAATATTCCCACAGACGGCATACACGGCCGTCTTGTCAAAAAAGATCTGTCAAGTTTTTAATTTCAAAATGGAAAATTTAGTTATTGCGGAATTATTGGATGATTTCGGTGATATCCAAATTGTAAATAGTGTGCAAAGCATACTAAATATAGTGCGCGTTGTCATGGATAACAACATGACAAACGATTGGAGTTTGTTGGACGGGATTGAGCGCGAAAACCGACCCAGAAATGTAAATTATTTCGAACAAACAGTTCCCCGATAGGACGACTTCCTATTCAAGGAGCAGGTTTGTAGGCTAAAGGCGCAGCAAACTACCACTAAACACTTCGCAATACGTCCTGCACGCTGGCTAACGGATGACTGGCTATGTTGCTTTGGCGACAGAGGCGCCGGTGACATCTGAGAACTGTCAAAATTGCTGATTTTAGAAATTGACCGGAAAAATATTCAGATCCAGAGGGGAAATTGTCAGATCCAAAAGTGTCAGTTGTCTGTACTAAATTTACCGGAGGGGAAAGCAAATGGAGGAGAATTAGAGAATTGTCAAACCCTGATCCGCTCGCAGGAACGCAGCCATTATAAAGCCGACAAACTTAGTACAAAATTTTGAATTTCGCAGTATATATGTATGCGTAAGACTTGCAATTCATATATCACGTACGCATGTAGAACGAACGTAGTATAAGTATGAATTGACAGCAAAACTGTGCGAATAAGACAAAATTGATACAAATGCACAAGGACATTAGTGAGAAAAGGATGCTAACAAAACAAAATATTTCTCCGCTCTCGGTAACCAATAACAACATGACTCCCTGTAGTTAGGCAACTAATACATACAAAAAATTAAAAATTTCTTACTTATACAGTGACAAATGTAGCAATATGACAGCTACAGCGTTACTTTTGAGTTAGTATTAGTTCCCCATTCCTCTCTCAGCCCACTCCCAGCAAACAATTTCTATCTTCCGCGATAAGAATGCGATTCGCCTTGGAAGATAAATTTATAGACGGGGATATCGCCATCTTATCGCGGGAGTCACCCCCTTCGGGAGAAAATAGTTACCGAAAGCGAAACTTCCTAGAGAAACTTTGGCGAAACGAGTTGGCAACCAGAAAGTGAATCGCGGCGGGGATAAATATACGAATTGACAAAATGACGCGATGAGATTCAACTAAAACAAAAATTATTATCGCTTTTTTTATTAGATTAATCTTCATGCTTTTTTTATCTTCATATTCTTTGACGCTCATAATTCATATTTCATCCTTTTTCACAATTGATATTTGTAGAATTCGAACCAGGTTCCCATGTTTGCAAGTCCATAGTGCTAACCGTTGCGCTATCTAGACTACAAACAATGAGGATGATACAATCGTCGTTTTGTATTTATTCTGAATTGGCGAAATATCATCTTGGCGATAAATTGGCGAATTGAAATCCTATCGCCATTCTTTCGCCTGAGGGATATCCCCTAATTATTGAAATAGCGATAAATAATCTATGAATTTATCGTAAGGAAGAATCGCCATCTTATCGCGGTTCTTTCGCCTGCGGGATATCCCCTAATTATTGAAAAGGCGACAAATAATCTATAAATTTATCGCATGGAAGAATCGCCATCGTATTATCTGGGCAATTTATCTTCCAAATGATACGAAATTGTTTGCTGGGCTATGAGTATCCTTTTCTAACTAATGTATTCGAATACAAGGATTTATGGACTACTAGTGCAATATTTGCACCTAAAATTAATGTGTTCCACTCGCAAAAATCAACGTTTTATTCGAAGTCTGTCGGCTTTTACATTGTTGGGCAGTGGCTTAGACTATCCGGGCATCTGACTTATCGCAAATTAAAGCTTATTGAGTTAAAAAAAAACTCGGTCCTAATCATTTTCCTCGTGGGACTAGGATTTAACCCCTTATTTGATGAAATACATAAAAAAAACGACAATTTTTCCACTTGGTGGGAACAAACATGTTTTTTAAATTAGATTAGCTCCGTTGCTATTGGTTGTAGAAAATAATATGTCGGATGAAATTTTGTGCTCTACAAAAATGGACCTTACATATTTTGCCTTAAAATGGGCTGAAATGGAGTTATAGGCGAAAAACTGATAAAAGTGCCCGTTTTTCCAAGATGGCGGGTGGAGCACATTGGGAGGGGGTGGGGAGTTGCCACAAATTTGGATTTTTTTACTACTCACCAACCTATACAACATATCGAAAATTACCGGACCTTTTGCAGAATAAAACTCTGTTTGGAGCAATACAAGTAAATTTGAGTCAAATAAGGAAAATGGGCGGCTATTGTAATGTATTAAACAGGAACCGATATGAATCGAACTGTGTTCGAAAACAAAAAAACCACTGAATCAAGTACTCGTACGTTCACTCGAATGTTTTCATACTTTAAGTTGATGATAACTATTGTATATACGAATATCCGTACATAAACGAACTATTGAATAGAATTTTTTTCTTAAATTGAGTTTTACAAGAAATGGTCCCACGACCTTATTGAATCCAAGATAGAAAAAAACTGACGTGATGACTATTTTTCTGGTTTTAATATTTTATTTTCTGTGTTCTATTTCTATTAATTCATCATCATCACGGCGCGACAGCCCGACGTCGGGCCTTGGCCGCCTATTAATTAAATGCAGATATTCTTTAAGTGCTTCGTCTGTGAATGGTACGAAAAGTGAGAAGTCGTGAAAGAAAAGTTCAGTTCTATTGCTATTAAAGATGGCGAAGGAAACGAGAAAACTACTTTGAAATTTGTACATAAGAAATGTATTGAAGGCGAGCTTTTGTATTGAGTTTGGCGTGTTGTCTCGAATGAATGCCCGTGTGTGGGACATTTTAAATGTTTTCTTCTTTTTCAGACTTGTTATTTCCGACCCGATACGACTTTTCCCTTTATCCGTTTATTAATGGTTTACAGTAAGAAATTGATCTGATCCAGATATTTGTCTGGCTCTGAATATTAAATAACAGGAAATTTTAAGGCGTGCAACATTGCGCATCTATAATCAGCGCTGTTCACATCGATGATTTTGTTTTCAGGTTTTTCATCCCACAAATTTTTTTTTTTTAAGTTTTAAATTGCTTTTGGTACGACTTGAATATCTGAGGCTCAAAATATTAGATTTAGTCCTTGTCCGCGAACTCATAACCGCTTCGGAGATATTTACCTTTAAAGTTTAACTTGTGTATGAAATAATCCAGTGCTAGAATTGTATATGGATTTTCGCATTAGGGAGTACAAACCACTATGATACATCATTATCTAATTTGTTTTTGTATTTTCAGGCCGCTTGAATTTTAAATTTAGTGTGAACGACCCGCCGTTAGAAATTGGGGCCTGAGATATTGAAGTCGTGTCTTACTTTTTATATTTAGAAACCCCGGCAAAATGATAGCCTAGAAAAATTAAGAGATTTTATTTTAGAATCAAAATTTTATCACTGTTTTGTCTGCTTCGACTTACGAAGTGTGTACACAAATGCGCATTTGAAATAGCTGAGAGTCATTTTATCTCTTGACATCAAATTCCCAATATATGTATAAGCCCGAAAATTCGCAACAAATGAAAAATAAAGAAGGATCGCGATCAAAAATGAAATCACGCTGGAAATCGAAACAAAAACCTTATCGCAATCGTCATTCCAATCTCATCCACCACGTTATCCAAGCCTTGGCTCGCATCCATCATCCGCTATCGCTTGCATTCACATCATTATGATTCGCGGACGAGCGATAATGTTGCTGATGATGATGATGACTACTACTATTGGAATATTTTCGGCCCGATTTTGATTTCAACTTCTTACGATGGGAGGAGGACGACGATGAGCCTTTGGAGCCGCCGCCCGAGCCACGCGAATTGGATAGTGGCGGCGATGTTGACGTTTGATGATCAACATTCGGATTGATGTCGGCAACAGTCTCGGACTCGGATTGCATCACTGGCAATGCTGTTGTCGTCGAAGAGGTGGCGGTTGTCGTCGGATAGCGACGATGATGCAAAAGAGGTGTTACCTCCTCCGTGGCACGTTTGTTGATTGGTTGCTGTTGCTGATGATTCGCCGTCGTCGTCACTCCGTTGCTGTTCATATCCGGCGATGAGAGGATCTGTGAATTTTGATTGGGATTGGAGTTAGGACTTAGTGCGGATGGTGAGGTTGAATTATTGGCATTCGAGGAATAGTTGGCAGGAATATGGTTGTTGGTTGGTGGTGTTTGTGTGGACAACAAGTGTTGTCCCGAATGTATGTGTGAAGATGTATGGTCATCGGGAATGTTGTTACTAGTTGTTGTTGAAGATTGATGATACGGATGTGTGCAGTATTTGCCTAAATATGGGAAGAAGTTTTGAAATAAGATAAATCATGGTTTTGTAAGGCTAAAGATAACAAATATTTGTTAGTCACCCAAGTAAGTTAACATACAATTTGAACGATTGTTACACACATTACAACAACAACAAAACAACAACTTTAAAACATTGAATCGGCAAAAGGTGTCATTTGAAACGTAAACTTAACTCACTCGATTATTTATTTGGATGCCAAGCAATTGTATTGGAAGTCTTTAGCGGTTCAACGATACTTTTTGTAGACAAACACGAGTTCTATCCTAATTCATTATATTTGTGCACTATCTGGATTTTTCTCCTTCAAATTAGTCGAGGCACTGACTGACGATTCATCCATCCATCGTTCCTGCGGCAGCCGGTTCTTTGTACCGGAACGACCCGTTTTTCAACGGCCAAGAGCTGCCAAACCCCATCGATGCAAGAAGAACTGCAGTATTCGAAGTATCGCTACCACAACAACAACATTCATCCATCTATTGTGGTAACTGTCAAACGCCCTCAAGCGCGACTACAATCACCACCAAAAATGATGACTAAAGTGGAATAAGGAAACAATAAATCAACGGAGAGAGAAATTTTTAGTTTACGGCAAAGAGAGTCAGATACCAAACGCTCTCGGCAGAGAGACTGGGAGAATGCATGCTCTCCAGCAAGAGCCACGGGGTTATAGCCGATTTAATCTAAAGGTTGAACTTGCTAGACGCGGCTCAGCGACTATCGCTAGGCGATTGTTAAAAACCAAACCATAACGGCGCACTATTCGTGTGTATTTAAGTGGAGGTGTTTAGCTAACCAGCATCTGCAAATTGCCGAAACCTTGATGGTGGTGGTATAAGTGGTGGCTGAAGCACAACTTGCCAGAGCCCAATTAACGCGAATGCGCCATTTTGTAGCCACAAACCTCGGCAAAGTCGGTTATAAGAAGATATGGTTGGTCTAACAGGGGATGCCTTAATCCAACCGGAGGAGTTCAGGAAGTATAGCAGCTCCCCGATTTTCACCCCCGACACATCCCCCAGGTTAACAAGAAAGGCCTCACCCAATGCCCTTAGCCAGGGCCGGACATTCACAGAGGAAGTGAGTGAGGGTTTCTTTCTCATCCTCATTCCCGCAGCTGCGGCAATGCGGATTATAAGGTATGCCAGCCGTGAGCCTGACGGAATCTGGTCAATAGCTCAGATGCTTTCCTACTGTCATATGAGGGTCATATCTTCCTTGATACGGCGCAGGTGGGCAGATTCCGCCATTTGGAATTCGCAACATTGAGGTAGTGAGAGGAGATCTTGCTCTTAACAGTCCTCAGCGAAATACAAACAGATTCCTCATTAGAGCTTTCTAGGACGGCCTCCTCCTGGCCAGTTCGTCGGCTTTTTCGTTTCTCTCAATGTCTCTATGACCAGGCACTCAAAGCAGGGTGATATTGAGCCGTCTGCCAAGGCAAGTTAACTCATCCCCACACCAGTTTGGAGAAAGTACTCACCGAGTTCAGTGCCTTGATAGCGTCCTGGCTGTCTCAGCAAATGGCGATGTTCTGGTGATCTGGTATATGTATCTCTGAGAGTGAGACACGCCTTCATAATTGCGATAGTTTCCGCCTGGAAAATGCTGGCATAGTCCGGGAGGCGATAACTCTCCGAGATATTCAGTGCTTCAGAAACCGAAGTCCATTTTCGACCCATCGGTGAAAATCATGATGTCAAAGCCCTTCGCCACCTCGTCCCCCCTCCATTCAGCCCTGATGGGGAATTTGGCAGAGAAGCTTCTGTCAAACCTCAGTTTGGGCACAGTGAAGTCTGTTTTTACGTTGACCACATCTCGTGGCAGCCCCGTACGACTTGGCAGTCCAGGCTCCCGAGTCTCTGAACCTGACTGCACTGCCCGCCGCCAGCTGTTTAATAAAGAGGTCTATTAGTGAAAGATGCAGGATCATGTTTAGCGCTTCAGTCGGGCAAGTTCGAATGGTAGCTGTTGTGCCAAGACATGCCGTCCTTTGCACCCTGTCAAGTTTTGTTACGTTGTATCCTTTAGCAAGTGCTGGCCACCAAACTAACGACCCATATGAGAGAATAGAACGGACTAACTGCTGTGTGCGTCCAGAGGACCATATTTGGCTTAAGACCCCATCCATTTTCGAAGGTTTTCTTACAGGCGTCGAAAAATATTTCACTTCCAGCGAGCTTCGTATCTACGGTAATTTGATTTTAGTGGTAAATAGTAACAGTTCAGTCTTACTTGGGTTAACTCCCAGTCCACAGCTTGTGGCCCAGGCGCTCAATATAGCCAGAGCCCTTTCCATGATTTGACTTACCATGGAGTGGCACATTCCTCACACCACTATTGCCACATCATCCCCGTACGCGACCACTTCAATCCCTTCCCTGTCAAGCCTTGTTAAGATTTTGCTGATGATCACTAGCCATAGTAGTAGAGAGTTGACGCCTCCCTGAGGTGTCCCTCTGCATACAAATCTGATTAGATGGCTGTATCCCAAGTCCGCATGAATTATTATAGATCTTAGCAGAGTCACTATCCATCTGCCGATCCCTGCCTCTACTCCTCTGATAGGATGTTGTGAATAGATTCGATGCTGACGTTGTTGAAAGCACCCTCTCTGTCGAGGAAAGCTGATAATGTATATTGCTTATGCTGAAGGCTCTGCTCAATGCCACGCACCACCTCGTGGAGAGCCGTTTCTGTGGATCTACCTCTGATGTAGGCGTGCTCTGACTTCGAGAGCAATGAGCTTTTCCGGAATTGTCGGATGTGAAAGTCTAGGAGACGCTCTAGCGTTTTGAGTACGAAAGGGGATAAGCTGATCGGCCTGAAGTCCTTCGCATTTTCATGTCCTCTCTCGCCTATTTTTGGTATGAATACGACTCGAACTCGTCGCCACTACTGGGGGACGTGGTAGAGACGGAGAAACTGCTAAATTTTGTAATTCTTGCAGCATAATGGGCAGTATGCTGTCTGGCCCGGCAAATTTGCAGAGGGAGAAGTTGCTAATTGCCCGAAACCCTAAAATACACGCAAGTAGTGCTCCGTTATGGTCGTTTTCTTTTCTTTTTTGACAGTCGCCAAGCTATAGTCGCTCAATCGCGTCTACCAAGACGAACTTTAACGCATAAAGTTCGACTGTTGATACATGCCGCCCAACCCATTCTTGTCGATGACGTCAGTATTACTGATTCGTACAGTTGAAACTCGATTTTAGGTGTATTTCGACCCCTTAACTCGAAGACAAAACCATTTCCCAACACATTTGAATGTAAAACAACGAACAAAAAACTCGTTAACTCAAATAGAAAACTCTATAGCTCGAAGCGAAATTTCTCATCCGTGAACCTGCGAGACTCTATAAGTCGAAATTTCCGATTACAATTTGAAATTTGTTTCTGGGAAGCGCTTCGCATCCAATGAAGAAGTTGAGAGGACCGTAGATGAATATTTTCACAGCCTTCCAGACTCTCACTTCCGGGAAGGAATACTGATGTTGCAGAAACGCTGGACCAAGTGTGTTGAAGTCAAGGGAGATTATGAAGAAAAATAAAATCATTTTTTCAACTGAAAATCGCAGTATTTTATTATCAGGCCGAGAACTTTTCACCTTACCCTCGTACCATCCGCTCCAGGAGCCTTAAACGGCTCAAATGACTCAACAGTTCATTTAGCCTTGTCCTTTGAAAAGATTACCTCTGATAAGTATTTAACTTGGCGCCCGAGGGTATGTAGTTACCAGGAGTTTGCGGAGAGATGTATTCTGCCAAAACGGACCCCGGAAACTGGGTTTCTACAAGAAGCTCAAGAGTTTCTTCAGGGCCCCAGTATAGGAGGCATCAGTTTCCTGTAGAAGGCCAACCCCGTTAGCAGAGTCTGTGGATAAAGCTTTGTGAAGGCGTGCAGCTTCTATTAGGGCCTGAATGCTTTCACAATGTCCTTTCCGGCATTCACGCGTTGAGTGCCTAATAAGTTTATTGCACTCGTTGAGATTTGACCTATACTCATCCCACCTGTTGTAGCGCTTGGCTTCGCTGAACTTCCTCTTCACATGTACCCGCATACGAGCCAGTTCTTCATTCCACCAGGGCACTTTACGCCACGATTTAATGGCTCGTATTTAAGAGCTATCTTGATAGGAGGAGGTTAGAACTCAGTGAGCCTCCAGCTCCGATTCCCCCAATAGTGCCGATTGAATTCATCAGTATTTAACTCTTTGAGTTTACCAGCTCTCGAAACCGATTCCAGTTAGTACTTCTAGGACAAAAGGAGGTCGAACGAATTGTCGATTTTCCCAAAATATCGGACCTTATATGTCTGTGATCCGACAGGGATGAAACGTGCCAGTTCACAATGAGTCCAGAGCAGTGACGTAGCCAGGGGAGGGGTCCAGGGGGTGCGGATATCTTCCGGGTCGGGGAACCCAACACCAAGACGTATCCTACCAGACATTAACAGAGAATATTCAGTGATATTTCATCGTCACCCTCGCAGAAGCGACAGCTACTCTTCTCTGTCACGCCCATGTCTAAGAATGGTCTCTCAGACAAGAGTGGTGTCCAGTTAGATCACCACTGATAATTCTGACCTTATTCTGCTTTAACTGTAACGGTTACGAAGTTTGCCACACATGATCGCGCATAACCACGACCGAACTTCCATCGAACTATCAATTTCATAGAACGTCTTGAAAAAAAAAAAATTGATGGTTCGATTGAAGTTCGGTCGTGGATGTGCGCCATTATGGCTGGCGACCATTAGAGATCCCAATGTCCGGTAGCCTGAGTGCATTCCAAATCTTTAAAGCGTTATCCATGTGCCACGCGATTTCCCTTTGTAATTATTCATCGACCAACATATATGTATCGTAAAACGTCTCCGGACCACAGAAGGAATTCTACGGGGCTGTCCTGGCCTGGTTAGTTTGTCAGCCGGTTCGCGCGACCTGGCACAGTTCGTTACTAAAAATGGGGACTCCACAGGTTCAAGTTGGACGGCTAGCTGGATTGTTCAGAAAGTGCACGAGTAGCTGAAGACCCGTAGCATTTGCTCCTCAGCGATTTACGTAGAAACGTGGTGAATTGCAGGAGGAACTGGGAGATGTATTGAGCCCAGGAAATTTTGTGGATCGCTTCGATCATATAGAAATTGGGAGGCCAAGTGCCGCATCCTGTGAAGAGCCGCAGATCTGCGCGTCCAAGTGGAAACTAAGTAGTCAACTCCACTCCACGAAGTAATAAAAAGTAGATCCGTAGCGCATCCGGGGACAATAGAGGTTAGCGTCGCAACCGATTACCAGGTCACTATACTAAAAGGAGGTTAGAAGAGGCCTCAATTGAAGAAGATCAGAAGTGACGGACCTGAATAACTCGCACAAATACGATTTATGCAGTATGGATACAAAAGGATACAAAACAGAAACCGTCCAATCAGAATAGATTCTCCTTCCTATACGATTAAGGTCCGAACACGCGTCTATCAATTGTTTTACCACCTTAAGATGCATAAGTATAATTCGCGAACATCACGACAACAAATTGAAAACTTACACAAACATCGTCCCGAAACACACGACACGTACAAAATGTTAATGCCAATCTACGCTTTCCTTTTAGCACACACAAAAACGATCAAAATTTCGGTTAATTCTGAGAAACCCCACAAATCGTCAAATGCATGTCTTGTTTTGTTAACTTACTTTTGCGGCTATACAGAGAACTATTCAAAGCAGTACCTTCAGGTCCGAAAAATCCACTTGATTTCATGGCACCACGATAACGTTTGTCCTTTTTACCTAGCGACAGTTCACTACTAACAACACCGGCACTCGATCCGCCTACATTGTTGTTTGCCGCCGAGCTTGCAGCGACTGATGACGACGATGAGCTGTAGTGCTTGCCACGTTTTGTTCCAGACGAATGACGTGACGAAGTGCTATTGTTATAGACACTTACTCCCGCTGGAGCCGTTGTTGTACCGCCCGAAATTTGCTCGTCTTCGTCCATGCTGGGATTTCTTGCCGTTACGACATTATCAGTACTATTATTTGATTCAGTCTCATCTTCAAATGACACACTTTTTATTGGCTTAACACATGCAACGTTCGATTGCGATACTGTTGTGATCGTGACGCCACTGGACGAAGAACAACTAGTCGACGATCTAGCATCTGGTTCGGGCGAATTTACAACAATTGCACTATCAAATGTTTGCTCGCTGCCCATTTCACTGTCCGGATCGACGTCCATCGGATCGATCTCTTTTTCCTGCTGAAAGTATCGGTCGCGTTCAGTTCCGATATCTTTTCTAGACAAATCTTCACTTCTTACCTTTTGGATTTTAACATCCTCAGAAGGTCCGCCGCGTAGTATAATCTCGGGCCCGCCACCATATATTCCGTAGAAGAATTTCCATAGTGTCGTGTTTATTTGAGCATAGTCCGAGCCCGGTCGAACATTACGAATCGGCACAGTTTCCGAAACGGCCGCAATTGTAGCATTAGTTATCGGACCCGGCTCTTCGGTTGTCATTCCTCTGGCAAACATTTGCCATTGTCTAAACCAGGCCATTGAAATGGCATAGATGGTGGTGGGCGTCTCCTGATATTGGAACTCGTCATTATACTGCGTGAAGGCCGCGAGCTCGAGTCGCTGTCGACGTGTGAGCGATTCCGCCGCCAGCCGGCATGTGTCACATTCAAACAGATGATTGCAAGCCGGACCGCCACCGAATTTCTTATACAGGAAATCCCAAAGTGGCTGAGGCAATGGAACGGCCAGTCGTGATATTAGTGCCGCTTTCACCGGCGGCAAACCACCATGCGGACACAGCAGCGCCCAATTATCAATCGGTCCCGGCTCAGCGAATGTATTGAAACGACTCAACCACTGTCGCGAAACGAAAAATCGAATGTCCGAAGCTTGGGGCGGATTGGTATCGGCCAGCTCGAGCGCTTCGGCACGCACCATGGCCATTTGCGGATTACTCTTCCGATAGAACAAAACATAAGCCTGGCAATTTTGCACAACATCGGGCGACACTTCCGTGACCAGTTGATCGTCAAATTCAAACCATTTTCCGGTCAGCTCGTGTTTGGCGAAGCTCGTATAGTGTCCGCCGCCAACCGTTCCATGATGGCATATCACAGCCGTTAAATCGTACGTGTAAATTTCCGATTTGCAATCTTTATGTAGATATGGTCGCATATCCAATCCGGTGAGTGGGAAATTTACAGGACTAGAAATTTTCGAACTATACGACAAGTCGTGGCGGAAACGCTTCAGGTGGATGCATAGCATTTCGGGCAGTGCCAATACGCGTGAATACTTAATGCCGTTGCGAAGTTTATTGCATTTCTCACAACTGAAATAAGAGTATCGGAAATAGATTTATCGTAGACTTGGAAGTGTGGATTTTTAGTTCATCTTACCTGTACATATTATCGCCCTTCAGCTCGTCGGCGCTGAAAAAGGCCGCCAAACAGTCGTGCAACGATACGCTCGGTCCCCAAAACCACGACTTGAACCAGTTCCACAGCCACCAGATCCACCCGTCCTGACCCACCTGATAAACGGCATCCGTACAATTGACACCCGACGGCGGTGGTTGTTGCATCATAACAGTCGCCACGGATATGCCCTGGGATTGGTGGAGCACAGCCAAATGATCCTTGCCGGGAATGGGCAACGACAGGTCCTGGAACGTTTCTTCTCGGGTCGATATTCGATCGCACGTCAAACATTGAACCGACGACAGCAGTTTTCCGTCGAAAACTTCACTAATTATCGATCGATGCGGCGCTTTTGGTGGCAATTTGTCGGACTGTTGCTGCTGTTGTTGTTGTTGCTGATTGGCCGCCGACGATGCGGAGGAGCAGGCGGCATTGGTCTGACTGGCCGATGCCAAAATGTTGCTATCCGAATTACTTATGGGCAATCTGTTGGAATACGAGCTATATCTTTGGTTTGTTGTCGACGTTGCCGTCGCCGTCGGACTGGGCGATCGTCGATCGGACGTGGCCGATATTTCGTCTGACAGACTCGACTGTTCCGATACACCACTATCACATGTTTCATATTCGGCTTCCGATTGAGAGGGGGAGGGCGACGAGCATGGCGAATTGTCATCATTATCATCCGGTGCTGGTGATGCGATATTGTTATTGTTATGGTTTTTCAGAAGAATGTCGGGAGGTGGTGGCGTAACTTCTTTCAGCTCTTCGTGCAATTGATCCATGAAGCAGCGGAGAAATTCTTGGGTGTCGTGCTGTTGAAATCCGCGAAACATGGGATGGACACTTCGTATTCCGTAGAGGATGCCGCGTGGAACGACGTAACCTGGAAAGGAGGGAATGGGATGATTAGTTTTCGAGTTTATCTAGGCATTCTGCTCTACGAAAGTCGGTAATGATTCTCCAACAACGGACGAAATGGCCCTGCTTTCATAGGGCTATTCCCCGAGGACGTATCGAAATACCGAATAAAGGGTCACACGATTCTTTCTCAATCATTCGTCTCCAGATCAGACTGGTTCTTGCTAGTTTGGTTTGAAATAATAAAATAAATAAATATTGGTACAACAGATCACTATCAACACCTCGTTCTGGCTATAGAAGCCTCTATGGTGCTGCTGAGAGAGTCGAACGACCTTATCCAGAGGCCCCCACCGGTTTCCCTACATCAGCCCCGGCTTCTACCAGACTTTCGAACCACACATTTGAACGGCCCCGAATACCACATTGGAATTGTGTTAAATTCCAGCCAGCACAACAAGAATTGAAGCCCGACTTTTGACTAGCCGCGATTTCGGGCCCCATATGAGCCACAGCTACCAGCAGGTCACCGAATCTCCCTGATCAGCAAACACCAACCGGGGCGTGCAGTGCCTGTGAAAGGGCGGAGAAGCTTCTATAAGCGCTGTTACGTGCTTCGAAAAAACCTGCACCTTGCTTAAGGAGCATCAGCCAAGCTGTGCTGACAGTGGTTTGCTAAAAACTAAAAAGGAACAGGCCTAGTTCTGACATCGGTCGCGAACAATTCGAAACATATCTAAAAAAAACACAGCACACCTAGAAATTCAAGATAACGTTGCACCTACGAAATGATGTGTTGCCTTTTAAGCGACAATAGCCTAGAGTGAACACCAATCTCACTCGCCTAATTATCTTCAACCTTTCAAAAAAAAAGTTTGATGTAGATAGATGGAAAGGTTCAGGCTATTATTGTTGGTAGGCACTGCAACGGAAGCTCCATTGAGACGTAGTTTTAATTTATTATTGTAGCAAAATACCTTCCACCACTCGTACGAAGTCCAGTATTTCTCTTGCAGGAATGGAAGGGCCCGTTGCGATCCGCCCAAGGAGCGCATACCTAGATCGCGCAATCGCGGGACATTCACACAAAATGTGACCTGTTGTCCCACCGTCTTCCAAACACAAACACTACCAATACAGAAAGATTTGATTGTCGGTCGCCAGGCACTGGAGGAGCTCACGACAATGCTTCACTAATCTGTAAGAGATCTTAAGCGAAGAGAGAGCCTTAATGGCCCTTGGCTATCTGATTATATAGCAATGAGTACACAGCCAGGTCTCTTCTCTAAGATTACCCTGGCGCAGACCTCAATGGCATGGATCTCGGCTTGAAAAATGCTGGGCCAGGTACACATTGCGATTGAAATTCTAGTTTTGGGTCCAAAGATGCCAGCACCTACTCCTTGTTCAGCTTTAGACCCATCGATGTACCACATGATACAACTAGGGTCTGATCAGGGACTGCCATTTTCCCATTCCGGTCGGTCGGGGATGAAGGCTAGGAAGTTATTGTTGTGGTACTCAATAGCCCTAACAACTTGTAGGGCATAGTGCGTCAACTGTTCCATGTGGCCCAGTTCACGTTTCGTTGGCATAAACTAGTTTCGGAGAATGCAGTTGCCAGCATGCACCTCCTGCTCCCCCATTTAGCCGCCTACTCGCGACAAGGGGAGAAGACAACACAAACATCCATGGCCACGAACGTCGTCGTGGACGGGATTCGAACCCGAAACGCCGGTAGTCAGACATGAGACTGATGCCTCAACGCACTGAGCTACCAATCGCCCCTACAGGCAGTGCCGCATACATCAGAAACTTGATGTACCCTAAGAACATCAAGCGCTGCTATTTCCTTAATGAAGATGTGCAGTGTTTGATGTAAGTTTTCTCCCAAGGTAATTAAAGCTCTGTTCTGTTTGTCCTTAAACCCAAAGAAATCGATTCATACCCCGAGAACATCGATCCGCTAAACTGCTGTCGCTGAAAGGGCAGCACATCAAAACGGCTGTAGGAGTCATTACATGCATTGTATTATTGGGGAGCACGGTAGGAGGTTTCGCCTCCCCTATAATAACTTCTGTAGAAGCTGCGGTGACAAGGAGGATTGTGCTTGTCATCTTTTCTGCACCTGTCCGCCTTTGGCAAGAAGAACCAAGATATTTCTTAGATTTCACTTCTTCACTGAATTGGATGACTTAGTTGATGTTGATGTTGGCCAGCTCTATCACTTCATTGCTAGATCGGACTGGTTCAATGATTAGTCCCGGTGGTAACACAACATACCCTGTTGCGGTCCATGTGTGCAGTGGTAAGCACAGTAGCCTTTAACGTACCTATCTACCCCGAAGAACACGTGGCTTCTCTATAATACCCGGAGGGCTGGTAACTCTTGATCAAGCTAGCAGCGGAACAACTAGACGATATGCTAGTCTGCTACTACGGTAACACTGGTGTGTGGTGTACGCTTCGCCAGGATAATGCGGAAAGTTCCCCGGTAGAACCAGAAACTGGCTAGCTGAGGAGCGTAGTTAAGGACGAAGTTTTACCTAAATGAAGAAATCAATAGTACGAGTAAAGAAGCTCGCTCACTGAGAACAATCAAATCTAGCCAATAGGCGCTTAAACCTAGAGAGTTGGAAACGACACTACCCTGCGGCAGCCGGTTCTTCGTACCGGAGCGACTCGTTTTTCAACGGCCAAGAGCTGCCAAACCCCCTCGATGCAAGAAGAACTGCAGTATTTGAAGCATCGCTACCACAACAACACACTACCCTGCTAAATCTCGCTCATCAGTCAGTCCCTTTTTTCCCGGAGGTTTAGCTGGGGAAGCGAAATTATGCGGAGATATGTATTTGAAAACATGCACATGACCACTTGATGCGCCTATGTACCATTGTTGAATTACATACTTGCCCTCGATGAAAAGATACACGACCACTCACGGCCTGCTACATGACGAATTCATCAGACCGTAACTGATCACATACTCGATGAGAGTTGTTGGTAAGCTCATCAGGTCGTCCTCAGCTAATTACATAGCTGATAACATTTTACCATCGAAGCACTTATCGAAGGTTTTGATATTTGCTTAATTATCTTCAGAATAAGGCATCACAGCTGAATAGGTAGAGAATTTATTTCGCATCCGTGTGGCTGCGGGTTCAAGTTCTTCCACGATCAAATTTTTTTTTTCCTTGATGACTGCTGATGAGTTTGTCGATTACCTTCATCAAGCAATTCATTGGCTATGACTTGATGAATTGGTCAATGATACTCATCAAGTATCTCATCAGCTACGGCCTGATGAATTCGTCAATGACTTTCATCAAATATTTCATCAACTACGCTTGATGAATTCATCGATGAAGCTCTTGTAGTAGATCATGAGTGGTCTTGTATCGTTTCATCATTTACTCCTGAAAGTACATACAGGGTCGATTCATTGAGCGAGTTTACTAGCTACACAAGACCGAGAAAAGTAGCTGGTGAGTCAGCCTGCGCTGTTGTGGTGATTACATACCGCTTGTAAACTCGCTCAGTAGCCAACTAGCAAGAGTCAATAACTCGTGTTGTCGCTTACTCCCTGAATAAATTACTCGATGTAAAACATTTTTCACGTTTTCATATCACTTTTCCACACACGTACACCGTCCATCGATTTCTTCTTTTCTTTTCATCGTATCATTTGACTCGATTTTGATAGCATGAGCACCACGACGCATTGACCGACTGACAACCAGCAGAAGGATGCATCAGCTGTTGCATTAGAACCATTTCCGCCGCCATTTTGAAAACAATAACACACACGTTAGCGGGTACCGAGTAAAGTCGCCTGCCTTCCAACCTTTCACGCACAAGCTGAGCTACCTGCTAGTTAGCTAGGGAGCATGATTACATTGGGCGAGTGTACTGGCAGCTAGTAAATTCACCGGGTCGTAGTAAGTAAACACGCTCAATGTAATCGACACTTTAGTGACATTAGTCGGCTAGAACTAGGGTCATGATGACATTCATCTAGGCCTGTTGTCTTTATCATAACTTGGTTAGCAGGGCAATAGCTGCCAGAAGCGGCCAAGTTTGCCTGTCTAGGAAACACATAATATTCTTTCGCCGGGCTAAAGGAGAGTTTGGAGACTTTTAAAAGCCGGTTTTCCAGTTTGTTCAGTTTGAACTGAACCTGTTTGTCTAGCACACTGGAAGACCACGGAGCCCGCTAAGTCGGCTAGGTAGCTTTTGTCACCGGCCGCCAGGATCTCGGGTAAGTACCCTTTTCAGGTCAGTAAACTGATGTGGAATACAAGTCCCTGGATTCCCTTAGGAAGGTTTCCTTTTTTTCCACCATGGGGACCCCAGGTCGGATTCCTGTTTTGCTGCTTCGAAAGTCGAGGTCCAATACATATCGCATATGAAGGAGTCAGAACCGGCTGATGCCATGACCCATTTTGTTTTTAATTTTTTTTGTTCGCTCCCTAAAATGTGTGTTATTAGCCGCTTTCGATTCATTAGCCTGGCTTTACAGACCGAAAAGAACGCCACGGTTCTGCGACGAGCGAACTTAAACAGCCATCATACAGATAATTCGCCGTCGTGTAATTGCGGACGGAGGCGAAAGAAGTTGATGTTCAACCATTTTGCTTTGAACTTTGCTCCGATGAGAGCCCATATGAGACCTGGAATTAAACCGGTCTGTCGGTTTGTATGAAAATGATCTGAGATTCGGTTGAATCGAAAGCGGCTATTGTCAGATTTCTCAATATTGAAAGGACTCGGTTAGCGAGTGGCAGACACTCTGCCTATATCACCGACCAGAGTTACAGCCAGGTCGTGTCGCCGCTTATCTTACTCTACAGCCTCTACCGTCGACTTTATTAGTAGTGTACCTTCACGGTCACTTAGGCTCCGTAGCCATGGACACCGTCGAGTGTCTGGCAGAGGAGCCATTCGAGAATATAGTCAGTAGTGGCACTGCTGACTAAATTCCCACGGAACAAGTGATCGCCCCAAAAATATGTTGGTGGTCTGATGATTTTGCGACCAGTAGTTACGTATGCAGCGCTGGTATTTGTGGTTAAAAATCCAGTAGCGCAGGGATCTACAGTTGTGCAATGAAGAAAATGTAAAAAACATGCAAAACCTTGCATGCCGTTGCATAGCAGAATCCATGCCAACATCGGCTGTTTTCTTGACAAATCTGCCCTCATCGGCTTTTAGGTTGATCCAATGGTTTTTAAGAAAGTTCCCAATTACATTTTGACCATGGCCATGTGGATGCGGACTCTATGATAGAGTGGGTTAGAAAATCGACCCTGACATAGAGAGCCCGTCGAGCCACATAAACCGACTGACAGGATTTCTATCCACCGCAACATTTTTCGCATTCTCCATTTTTTTGTATAACTTTTGTTCGTTTTTTTCTGTCCCAGACAAATGAATCACTAATTTAATGTGTAAGGGAAAGCGAGCGATAAAAACTCTGTCAATTTATCCCGAACTCAGCTACAGCAAGCACATCTTGCTGCTTAACTCTTTGAAGAGCCTCTTTCCGCCAGATGGCGTTGCCTCACCTTCAGGGTAAACTGGGTAACCTAACCATAGGCTTTGTCCCCATCTTCAGAAGTCCTTCTAACTACCCACTGCCTATTAGTACTTCCACGAACGACCTACTGGCTTTTATTAAGCCGCTTGAGGGGTCCCTCTGTTATAATTACGGCTAGGCCAAATACAAAATAAATGATATGCGGTCGCAGTACGTGGAGCAAGTGTTATTAGCCTGCCCACAAATAAAAATAACGGAATGAAAATAACACTCACCATTACTCCGCTTCGTTCGACACCACATCTCCTTCATCAGACGATGGTAACTTTTCGCCAAACCGATTTTTCTTTGATTTCCAGTTAATTCACTAGTAGCCTCTATAATATCGCCACAATCCAAAAAGAACGTGGTCAACGGTGGCGAATTGCTGAGCGCCTGTAACGCGGCATTCATATAACATGTATTTGCGATATTCTGCAAGCCAACGAGTCCGTCCAAATGTCGTCGATCGCCGTCATCCTCGTCGCCGCTCGATTCAGGCGATTCACCGCCTGCGCCACCACCAGCACTTCCCACGCTCATTGTACGTTCATTGTAGATCCTTTCCGAATATCGGCTCGCGTCACTTGAATCATTACTAACTATTGAATTACGTCGTTGCGGCAAAAACACTTCCGTCTCGCACAGATAACACCAAATCCGTTGCGACGACAGATTCATGTGAATACAATGCTGATGATTTAGCTGAAATCATCGAGGAAAAAAAAGTGAAAGTGACTATCTATAGTTTTTTTTTAGATGTTGGGAGGGAACATTTTTGGGAATGAATTGAAAACGGGCGATAATTTTGAAGAAGTGTGTTTTTTTATTTTTATTTTTTGTTATCATGTGAATGACGAATTTTTGACACATATCAAGTTAGGAATCTGAAAACTTATCAGGCTTACTTTAGTTTCGAAGATTTAGGACTTACCTTGAAGTGTTTTGTACTGTGATCGTTTGCTTGCTCCGAACATCCGATGTGCAGGCAATTTCTATGCAGGCATATCCATAGATTTGGTCCGAATGTTTCACATTCTGAGCAAGAGTGTCCCTGAAAAAAATTATAAGCATTTTTACAATGAAATGACACGGAAACTTTTCACTTATTGGGGAAAATATTTGATCATGTAAATGTCTATTTCACAAAGACGATAATGACTGCCACCTGCTGGAAGGTCGCAGGTGCGTGGGAAGACAACCAATCGGTGATCAAACGCATGCAGCAGACGAATATAAACTCCGAACTGGTACTAGAGTGTGTCCGAAAGCTCAACACGTGTGCCTCAGAAAATTAGGTTACACTGATGTGGGTAAAGAGGATTGTAATAATTGGCGTGGAATTTGCCTCCTGCCCGCAGTCTCCAAACTGATGGTACAAATAGTCTTAAACCGGATCAACCAAACAGTTGACCGCACATTGAACGATGAACAGGCTGGTTTTCGTGAGGGCTTTTCATGTAGCGACCACATCAACACCCTCCGAATTATTATTGAACAATCCGCAGAGTGGAGATCCCCATTACCTCTCATGTTCATTGATTTCGAGAAGGCGTTTGACAGCGTTGACCGGGAATACATCTGGAAGGCTTTACATAGGAGAGGTATACGGTATACCAGATAAAATCATATCCATCATCAAGGAGTCCTATAGCGGAGCCCAATGTCACGTCTTACACAAGGGTAAGCTTTCAGATCCCTTCGAGGTACATAGCGGAGTGAGACAAGGCTGCATTTTGTCACCTATATTGTTTTTGATTGCCATTAACGACGTACTCTGCAGTGCGCTTCGTGAACACCAGAGCAAAGGTATCAGATGGAACCTGTTTGAATACCTTCAACACCTGGATTACGCTGACGATATTTGCCTTCTTTCAAATATATCAGATCATCTTGTTCAAATGACGGATGCCCTGCACCGCGAAAGTGGCAATGCGGGGCTTAAAATCAATGCTGCCAAAACTAAGTACTTGAGCTTGGATCCAGGAAGACAGAGCGAAATTTGTGTTTCGGGGCAGACGGTGGAAAAAGTGGACAATTTTTGCTACCTCGGAAGCGTAGTTACAGCAGATGGTGGAGCGGATGCTGATGTACAGTCTCACATCAATAAGGCTCGGGCAGCTTTTTTCAGTTTGACTCCTTTCTGGCAAAACAACAACATTTCCAGACGTACCAAACTCAGAATCTTCGAAACCAATATAAAATCTGTGCTTCTTTATGGCTGTTCAACTTGGAAGGTGACCAGGGAGATAACAACTAGATTGCAAACTTTCGTGAACCAGTGTCTACGGAGCATCCTGCACATACGCTGGCCGGAGGTCATTTCTAACGACGACCTCCTGTTCATTACTGGCCAGGACAGGATAGGCACCTCTATAAAAAGGCGAAAGTGGCAATGGATAGGTCACACACTCCGAAAGGGGCCGGGAAACATTGCTAAACAGGCCCTCGATTGGAACCCACAGGGAACCGATGCAAGTCGCCGCGTTGGACGACCTAGAAACACCTGGAGAAGATCAGTTGAGGTCGAGGGTAAGTCATTAGGCAAATCGTGGAGACGGTTGAAGGCGATGTCGGCGAACAGGACGAGGTGGAAAGTCGGCGTGGTTAATGCCCTATGCCCCACAAGGGGTTGACAGGATCCAGAGAGAGAGAGAGAGATGTGGGTAAAAGGACACATAGGTACAAGCCGTAGCAGAAAAGGGATCTGCGGCGACTTTCATTGGACCAGAAGCCAGAGTTGCTATAGGGAACGGCATGATTGGAGCGAAGATGGAAGTGGATGGACTCCATGCATCAACGAAGATAGCAGGAGTTAGTCACTTGTAAACAAGCTCGGAATGCAATGACCCGCCCTTGACGCAGGGAAGCGAAAAAGGTGCTCAGTTATAAACGGAGTACCCTAAGCTGGATAACTGCCTTGGTTACAGGGCATGGTAATTTTAAGGCTCATCTGGCCAAGATGAAAATCGAGGAAGATGACGTTTGCAGACTATGTCTGGAGGAGGCTGAGACGGCAGCAGACATTGTGTGCGAATGACCAGCACTGGCTAGTACGAGGTTGAGGATCACAGGTAAGCTCACGATAAGTGTGGAGTGCCATGAGTGAACTCAGCCTTAAAGAAATGCTAGCAATAATACGGAATTCAGTGATGAAGATAGAGGTCGACAATTATCAATCGACATCTGAAAATCCCACGTTATTAACTGCTTAAATTTCAGGTGAAATAAAAAAAAAAGTTTATTTAATAGACTTTTTAGTGGGAATGTTTGTACATTCCGCGCATTATGCATCGAGATAAACAATAATAATAGAGACCCGCCAACAACGTCAAGCGGAATACAATCCCCTTAATGGATTTACATATAGTAAGTATCATTCAGAAATACCTTTACACTTACATAATTATCATTTCAGACCTGAGAAGTAAACTTCTAGAAAGTGAAACACCCTCCCCATTTACGAGTGCTACCTCGACTCAAGTGCAAAATGCATTGGCAAACATATCATAATTACGTATGTGCAAAAACAAATTTATTGAGATCGAAACTCTTATCAAGGGAATGACCGTAAGCACGTGAGTTGAGCGGTGGAATCAACTGAAAATGATAACAAAATCGATAAGACCCGACCACGAAACAGTTGTTGAAACTGTGTTTAACAAATTTAAGCAAATTACAATTTTAATTGCTAATAGTCGAGTTTTGAGTGTTTTTATTGTTTTTGTGTTCAGAGATTGATACTACATCGTTGCCAGTCATTGAGCATTGAGCAACAACAATGGGTGCGAAAACGTGACCCCACGAGAGACTCGACCAACAACTAGTGGAATGCTATTGGATATTGGTTTTATGAAGCCATAGAAAGTATTTAAGTGCTAATCTTTAGCATTTGCAATAGTGAAAAGTCCCATAGTTATTGCAGGAAATAGTGTACATAGAATGGTGTAGTTTAAGTGTCACCATACACTGTCAAACTCCAACTCAAACTCGAACACGAACCTGGTACAAATGTCCTCTGAATAGATCAAGCCACACACACATTTCACATAAACCTGAAGAAAACCGGTCCACTTGTACCATGTATGAGTTCGGGTTGGAGTTCGACAGTGCATGGTGACACTAAGGTCGCCTGCATATCGCATCGCGTTTTCTGTCAAATGTGAATCTTTGCTTTTCCAGGTGCGACTCTGTCAATTTGACTTATATTCGGCTATTGTCGTATCAACAAATTTGGTTGATTCTTGTGCTTTTCAAACAGATAATTAGATAAGAAATAAGCGACAAAACAAACGGTTGGATCGTACTAAGAAGTGTACATATCTGCATAAATTTCTTACATAATTACTTGTTTAAACAAACAGTAATTAATTTAATTAGTGCCACGGAAACAGCGTATTGGCAGAGTTTCATTTTTTATAAACAAAGCAAGCGTCTTTAAAAAAAACACGGCGTAACCCGTTGACAGAAAACACGCGAATGCGATCCAATATGCGGGCAGCCTAAATGTATCATCGAAGTTTAGCATGCATGGAGTTATGCATAATAGAAGCCTCTTCCAGGGAATCCTTGAACTGGCTGTACAAAACATACGACACAACCTACGATGAAAGATATCACTCGTAAGTCTCATGCATAAAGTCCTTCAACAAGGCTAAATCCTCCAAACTTATTGGGGCTCCTACAGGAAGTCTCTTGGCGTATATAACAAGGAACTGAGAGGGGCGAAACGCAATTCATGAAAACTTTTTTTTAAACGTATGGAGGAGTCGAGTAAGGCGTCCACACTTCGCAAAATCCTCTTTATGGGGCGACCGGTAGCGCAGTGTGTTGAGGCATCAGTCTCATGTTTGACTACCGGCGTTTCGGGTTCGAATCCCGTCCACGACGACGTTCGTGGCACATGGATGTGCAGGAGGTGCATGCTGGCAACTGCATTCTCTGAAACCAATTTATGCTAACGAAACGTCAACTGGGCCACATGGAACAGTTGACGCGCTATGCCCCACAAGGGGTTAGGGCAGTTGAGTATGAGTATGAGTATTTGCCTACTAAAGCAAGATTGGTCGTGGACAACCTCCAGCAAGGAAACAAGGTACTGATTGATACATCTTTCCCGGGAAGCTCAACATATGGACCGAATGTGTATTCACCGACTACTGGCAACACTTCATGCGACGCTTGTAACACATCTAGGGAAAAGATTATCTGGTCTTTATCTAGCTTTAAACCTTATAAGTCCGCAGACCCGGATGGCATAATCCCGGTTGATCTGCAACATTCATCGGATACTGTGGCTCCATGGATTGAGACTAGGTATTTTCAGGGCCTGCTTTGAGCTGGTGTATATTTCTAAATTATGGACTGAGGTAAATGATATTCATCCCAAAAGCGGGTAGAACCTCACACGTACGTCCAAATGATCTGACCAATCAGCCTATCGTCAGTTTTCTTAGAGTTAATGGAGAGGCTCATAAACATTCACCTGCGTGGTAGCATTCCATCGAACTTTCTATCTACCTCCCACCATGCATACCTCAAGGGCAAATCAAGGCAACAGTGCCAACAACATCCCCTTCAACTTGTTTATACAAATCCATAGTACTAGAGGGGCGACCGGTAGCGCAGTGTGTTGAGGCAGCAGTTTCATGTTTGATTACCGGCGTTTCGGGTTCGAATCCCGTCCACGACGACGTTCGTGGCCATGGATGTCCAGGAGGTGCATGCCGGCAACTGCATTCTCCGAAACCAGTTTATGCCAACGAAACGTCAACTGGGCCACATGGAACAATTGACGCGCTATGCCCTACAAGGGGTTCGGGCAATTGAGTAGTAGTATACAAGTAGTACGTAGACATTCTTTTATTTAGATTGATATTTAGGCTAAGCCTCCTTAGTCTTGACTAAACATTTAATTGGACTGCATATAAATATTTGGGGGTTCGATTCCCCGCCGGGGAGCCAGTCGCGCTCGGTGCCCGGGGTCGTTCGCTCTACGATACTACATCTAGAGTTCGGAGGTTCAAATCCCGGCGCGAACAAAAACTACTTGTGGGTACTTACAGAACTGTCAGTATAAAGACGGCACGGATAGGAGGTGCATGCTAGCAACTGCACTTCCGAAAAGTAGGCAACAAGGCAAAGAATGCTAGAGATGTTGACGTACCCACGCCCCTGGAGGGGTCAAGGCAATTCACAACAAGAACAAATCAAATAAATATTTAGCCAGGACAACCTGTCGCGTAAATTTCAACCTAAACGATTTGAAATGCAGCAATGTCGGAACTGTAAATTGATGTGTAGGCTGATCGTTTCCCACAGAAAAGTACAAGGAAACTCAGGCTAGTCTAGAGAAACTCTGAGAGCTAGTAATTTAAGAATTTGCTTGAAGGCCTTAAGTACGTGGCCAAAACCACCGAGACAAAAGACAAGGAAAAGGATCAATCTGTTGAAACCGGAAGCTAGAAACTACGTTATATAAGGGTGTAAGCTACTCTACGGAAAAGACGGAAAGCTGTATGTGATGCAAAACTGCCTGAAAATGGGTACGTGAAGTACAAATGGGAATCTGCCTTAGAACAGGCAGTCTTAATGTGCATCATGGGGTACCACTCGGCATACGAACTAAAAAGTAAAAGTGTTAAGGTTCTTTTCAGTTCTTTCCGTACCAGAAGTGGGTCCCACGTTAAGCGCCAATCTATGTATATAGGTAGTAATGTGCAAGGTGTTCGTGCAAGGTTTTGTGCATTGTAGGTTTGCACTGCCTAATGCTGACATCAACTCTGGGCCCAGCATCAAGCGAATTTCTGCTTTAGGCAGTACAAAACTACCGTGTATACATTGGTGTAGCTAAATAGCGTCTAGTAAAATAATTTCAACGACGTTATTTCATAACCCTGGAATTGAAAAATGCACCCCATTGAAAGCGACGAATATAATAAGCCGCGTTTGGGGATCAGGAGGTTAGAGTCGGTTTTTATAATTCTAACCTTCTAGCCGCATGCAATGTAAAAAAAATAACCAAACTATAATTCGGCTAGTACCAGTTACAATAGCCTTCGAGTTTCACTAGCTTATCGCAAATGTGAAAAGAATGAGTGCGATAACAACGAAAGCAATAAAGATAGATATTTAACCAAAAAATTTCAGGGTCAAGAAAAAAAGACCGGCGAAATTTTAAAGCATGTGGTAATCGTACACATGAAAAAATACAAGCTCAGGATAATTTTTATTAATATAAACAACCGGAAAGCGAATAAGTAAAAATAATAGAAAATTAAATATGTACGTACATTGATTTGAGCAGAATGTATAGGAGTGAACTATAAACAACTGGCGCAACAGTCCAAATTGAGCCATGGCCTCGAGATAAGTTAGCATCATCTCATTTTTCTAGATAGTGGCGGTCTTGTGCAGAGGTGTGTGATCAGCAACACGCTCAACCGAGTTATTTACCCCATAAATGGGTACTCATTTAACAGCTGAGTGGGCTCATAGTCCGACACGTTTATTGAAAACTACCGCATTCAGTAGGAATCTAACCGGTGCCCAGTGCGAAGAAGGCGAACGTGCTAACCGTTGCGCCATCTGGACTACTAGGAGTGAACTTTGCCTGTATGTAAGTTACAATTAAGACATGTTCGCAAAAAAGCGAATTACTTAATTTCTGATGGACTCTAATTGGAGTTCGGCTTTTCACGTTCCACTCAGGAAAATGGCAGTGGGGCATGAGTCTGCTCCTTTACAATTCTCGCCGCCGCCACCGGTAAAAAAAAAATCTGGTTCAAATTGAAAATCGTCTTGAAATCATTTTTTCCCCCTCGGACTTCCTAATTACAGCTGGACAAGACCCTCGTTCAACGTGCGAGAGAAGTGTTGCGTGAAAATTCACATCAATTTGCTAGACACCCAACACACGCCCACAAACTGGCATGCGGCCAATTTCGGAATAGAAAAAAAAGGAAATGTCCAGTTGGGGAAACGAGGAGAATTAGTCTACGGAGTTTTTATCATCAGGATATTCCGGTCGTATCGAAGGGAGCTGCCTCCCGGGAGCAACCGGGAAAGTTGCATTGAAAAAATCACCACAGCTATTTTCGGGGCCCGGAAAGCTTTCACACGGGGAGCGCGAGCCTTTACGTCGCGCGAGTGAGAGCCGGTACGGCTCGTGCATCTCGAGCCGTGCGTCGCAGCTCTTGATATAAATGCAAAGCGAGGAGTGCCGGCATTCGCATGGCAAGAGCGACAAAGGCTCTCTTTTGTTCAGTCGCAAAATACGCGTTTCAAACGTGTTGTGACCATGTATCTTCTTTACCGACGACGCCGTCTTCGACGAGAAAAACGCCAACGTTCCAAAGCGTATTGTGTCCATCCCAGAGGGTAGCGAGGCACTGAGGAGCGAGAGCCGTTGTCGCTCTTCCCGTGTAAATGCCGGCACTTCTCGCTGTGCATTTAGACCAAAAGGCGCGACGCGACGCGACGGCTCGAGATGCACGGCTCTCACTCGCGCGACGTAAAGGCTCGTGCTCCCCGTGTGAAAGCTGAAGTGTATTCTTTGCATTTCAGTCTTACGCGCCTCGCTCCCATTTACGAGCGAGAGCCGTACGGCTCTTCGTGTGAATGAATGGAAGGTGGGAGCGGAAAAAGCTCTCACTCGCGAGCGAGAGCCGTGCGGCTCTTCGTATGAAACCGGAAACCATCGAAAAAGTGCATGATATCGTGCTGAACGATAGGCGAATGAGAGTGAGTGATATTGCTGAGGCTTGTAATAAACCACCTGTAATGAACCATATTATGGTCTGGTTGTGCTGCTCCCACCGGCAGATCGAAGCAGCACCTGATGAGTAGTGATCTGTTGGTAGTACGAAACCAGAGGATGAGGGTCCCATTACACCCGGACCCAGGTGCGACCGCGTGGGCGTCTGATCCGCCCGCCAACCATTCCATCCTTATCGACTATTTTTTCTTATTCCCAATTTTTACCTCCCCTGTTTGTGTTGTCTTCCCCAGGCCTATGAATTTTTGTTAATACGTAAAGGACAGGGGCAACGAGCGGCGAACACCCCGCCCACGTCTCCCGAACTGACCTACAGCAAGCATAGGCCGCTGCTTAGCTCGTTGAGGGGCTGTTTGCTTCGCCAGATGCACGGCCCGACCTTCACGGTAATATGCTACCTTAGGCTCCGTCCCCACGGGCATCTTCGGATGCCCACCAAACCGTCCGTTACAGGCTGTGGGGATATCTGAAGAAAGGGTGCAAAACATCTTGCACAAAGAATTAGAGATGCGAAAGCTCTGCGTAATATGGGTGCCGCATTTGCATAATGCCGATCAAAAGCAAATGCGCAAACGATTTTCGCAGCAATCTTTGCACCGATTCAATCGGCATCCGACCGATTTTGTGCCGCGATTTGTCACCATGGGTGAGACTTGGGTCCACCACTACGCGCCAGAAACGAAACAACAGTCGAAGCAGTGAGTGGAAGCCGGTGGTTCAGGGCCAAAGCAAGCCAAGTCGATCGGATCTGTCAGAAAGGTTATGGCCAGCGTGCTTTGGGATGGGATCCTGTTAATTGATTACCTTGAAAAAGTCAGAACAATAACAGGCGAATATTACTCCAAACTTTTTGACCAGCTGGATGCCAAAATTCGCGAGAAGAGGCCTGGCTTGGAGAAGAAAAAAAAACATCTTTTACCAGGACAACGGCACCTGTACACAAGCGTGCGGGATTTGGGGTATGATTTGCTCGACCATCCCCCCTATTCTCCTGATTTGGCACCCTCAGACTTCCATCTGTTCCCAAACTTGAAGAAATTTGTTTCTGAGAAGCGCTTCGCATCCAATGAAGAAGTTGAGCGGATCGTAGATGAATATTTTCACAGCCTTCTAGACCCTCACTTCCGGGAAGGAATACTGATGTTGCAGTAACGCTGGACCAAGTATGTTGAAGTCAAGGGAGGTTATGTAGAAAAATAAAATCATTTGTTAACTGAAAATCACAGTTTTTCATTGTCAGGCCGAGAACTTTTCACCTTACCCTCGTATATACGATATCGCTATGCTATATTGTGGTGTAGGATGAAGTGGAATAAATTTTCAATTAGATTTTATTGATGTTGGGTGGAGTGAAGCTTTTCGTCTTTTATTGTGTTGTAGGTGGTCGTGGCCGATGATGGATTGGGGGGTTTTTGGGTTGTTGATTGCGAATCTGAAGCCCAAATGGCAAAAAACCAAATGGGGGATCCAGAATGGCAACATTTTTTTTAGAAACACGGCTTATCTTACCGGCAAAACTGTTAGGAGGTCGATTGGGTCGCTGAGAAGAAACAGCCAATCAGTCTGCAAAAAGCTGGTAGGGGGTTACGTGAGTAGGTTCGCTTAACCTAAACGCGCGCAAACGATTTTCGGGAAAAATTACTTGAAACTTGTGGTTGGTAAAAATTAAATTAAAGTTAACGATCTTCACAAGTGCAGATATTCTTTGACGATGGGAGCGCGTATGTTACCGCACCATCAGTTGATTGTCATTGCCCAACAGAACAGTACTCGGAAGAGAATGTGAACGCGCACCTCGCCTAGGCTACTTGCCACGGGCATTCTCGCCGAGTAGACGAGGCGAGTATATTCGGCAGGAAGTTTAATAGAGCCAAAAGAAATAATGAATGGGGCGAATATAGAAATTCGCTCACCGAATATAACCTCCTTATCAGACGCTCCAAACGGGAGAGCTGGAGGAGACACTGTGAGGGCATCCAGTCGCTACCTGAAGCGGCTCGCATCCACAAAGCTCTATCTAAGGAGCATTCTAATGGCATCGGTCAGCTTAAGAAGCAGGACGGATCCTTCACTGAGGGTCCAGAGGAAACTCTGGAGCTTCTCCTACACACACACTTTCCGGGTTCAGTCCAAGCTGAGCCCTATGTGTCTACTTCATCGGCTGACCATAGGGTTTCGTTTAACTGGTTAAGTAGCCTCTCTGGGGTCATCTTCGATAGAGAGAAAGTCAAATGGGCCGTGGAGTCCTTTGAACCCTTTAAGGCACCTGGTGCCGATGGTATCTTTCCTGCTCTATTGCAAGACAGCCTTGATTTCATTATAGCCCCCCTGATTGTCCTGTTTAGAGCCAGCTACTCCTTGAGCTATATACCAAGCTTATGGAGGGCTGTAAACGTGGTATTCATTCCTAAAAACGGGAACAAACCGGAGGAGCTACCGAAATCTTACAGGCCGATCAGGCTCTCATCGTTTCTCCTAAAAACTATTGAGAGGTTATTGGATCTACATATCAGGGAAAAAAATGGAATGCACGTCACCCTTACATCGTACTCAGTTCGCCTATGTAAAAGGTAAGTCGACTGTGGTTGCCTTACACAATCTCGTGGGAACGATTGAAAAAACCCTTAATGACAAGGAAATCGCTCTATGCGCGTTCCTTGCCATTGAGGGTGCTTTCGACAATACTGGGTACAGCAATATATCCAGATCACTCAGGCTCAGGAATATACCTACGGCTACAATCATGTGGATCGACGCCATGCTTCGGGGGCGTGAAATCTACTCATCGCTTGGTGGCATCTCAATTTGTGTTAACGCTGTCAAGGGCTGTCCTCAGGGTGGTGTTCTTTCCCCACTTCTCTGGGCCCTTGTCGTAGATGAGCTACTCGCTAGGCTCTGCGACTGTGGTTATTGTGCTATCGGATACGCTGATGATATAACCATAATAATAAGGGGCAAGTTTGAAACGACCGTCACGGAGGTGATGAGTACGGCTCTCGACCTAGTCCTTCGCTGGAGCACTGAAGTTGGCCTGGGCGTTAATCCTCAAAAAACTGTCTTAATTCCATTCATTCGGAGGAGAAATCTTAGTTTAAGCTCGGTCAGCCTAGGCAGGACGATGCTTGAGTTCTCCACTGAAGTCAAGTGTTTAGGCCTCACGTTAGACTGGAGGCTCAACTGGAGCAAACATGTCGAGACAGTTATTAGTAAGGCCACTCGGATCATGTGGGCTTGCAGGTCTCTCTTTGGAAAAAGCTGGGGTCTCACCCCTAAAATGACTGAGTGGTTGTACTTGATGCTGGTACGACCAGTTGTGACATATGCTGCGCTAGTATGGTGACCCAAAACGCAGCAGCGTTGCACCATACAGTTGTGTACCAAACTTCAACGTCTTGCATGCCTTGGTATGGCAGGATCTTTTCGCTCATGTCCGACATCGGCCATAGAGGCAGTTATCGGACTTACTCCGCTGCATATTTTTATTCGAGAATCTGCAGCTCTAAGCGCTCTTCGAGTGCATCTAACTTATGACGGTCGTGTGTACAATCAGGGCCACATGAGCATTCCGGAGCGGGTTCCTTGCATACCGATCTGCTCGAGATCAGACTACATGACTACGGAACTTTGCTTCGGTAGGAAATTTTCGGTCTCCATCCCAAGCCGGTCGGAATGGGATATTGGCGATTTTTGTCCTGATCCCTGTGGTTGACTGTTGGGTCAAAAATGGAACAGGGAGTTGGTGCTGGGGTCTTTGGACCGAACACCAGGATCTCAATCGCTATGGGCATTTGGCCCAGCGTTTTCCAAACCGAGATCCATGCAATTGAGACCTGCACCAGAGTAATTCTCTAAAAGAAGCTCACTGGCGCTAACATTGCTATCTGCTCTGACAGTCAGGCAGCTATTAAGGCTCTTTCCTCACACAAGCTCTCGTCGAAACTAGTGAAAGAGTGTTTTGATACCCTACAGTGTCACGCAAACACAAACCAGGTCACTCTTTGTTGGATACCTGGGCATCGGGGCATCCATGGCAATGAAGCTGCAGATGAACTTGCTAGACAAGGCTCATCAGAGAAATTTTTCGGGCCTGAACCATTCTGCGGTCTGAGCTGGGCCGCAGCCAAGGCGATGGTGAGGGTATGGTCTGCGGACGAAAGGTTGCGGTACTGGAATAATCTCCCAGGACTGCGGCAATCCAAAGATCTCATTGATCCCTACAGTCGGAACGTAGCAAGCCGCCTGGGAAAAGCGGACCTGAGGTTAATCGTTGGTTACCTCACGGGACACCACTGGGTGAGATATCACCTAAACAAGATGGGTCTGTCCACTGAGACAGAATGCCGGCTTTGCCTGGAGGACATTGAGTCCACCAAACACCTTCTCTGTGAATGCCCGGCGATCGCTCGCTCCAGGTTTACGTTTCTTGGAGATTCAATAGTGAGCTCCGCTGTCATTAAGAGTGCTCCTACAAAGGACCTAGTGGCCATCATCAGGTCTTTTGGATTAGTCAAGGCTATGGCACAATAGATCTTTTGGTCGCAGTGCCTACCATATGGGTATCTTAGCCTGCCCTTATTTATTATTTTTATTATTATATTCGGCGAGAATGCCCGACGCAAGTAGCCTGGGCGAGGTGCGCGTTCACATCCTCGCCCGTAAACCGGCCATAAAAGCTCCACTCCACCGGATATCAACAAAATCCTATTGAAAATATGTATAATTCATTTTATTCGACACTGCAATATAGCGGTATGTAGATATGTCTTCTAATCTAGTCAGTAGTTCAGTTCTCCATTCTCTAATTTACAATTACGACTCAAAGTTCGACGAACCTAGGTCACCCACTCTTCTGTTCTTTCACTTAATCTCTAACTCCCTGACGGATGACAGATTCGTTTCATATACGGAGTAGGTCTGCGAACCTAGTTTCTTGAACCTACTCTGTTGTCCGACTGGGAGTAGGTCGACTTGATCCGCAAGTGAAGCAGATCATATCATTTGACTCGATTGACGACTTGTCTACATTGTGGTAATTCATTTTATTAACAAATGCACTTTTTTCACTTGGTCTTAACCACTATATTTATTCTTAATTCCTGACGCGTTTCGCTCTTTTGGGCATCTTCGGAGGAATGGATAAATTACATGTTACAATTCAATATACTATACAAATTTCTGGTCTTAGTCCTAAACATTTTCTTGTCACATAATCTAGTTATTATAAAACATTCTTATCTCTAGACTTTATGGTGTTACGTACCTACTATTTTCGTATATAGACATAAAAATGAAAGGATCGATGTGTGAGGTGGTAATCGTAAAACAGTATGTGGAAGAAACTCAAGATGTGTATTTCAGGTTGAGTAGTCGGGAAGGGTTAAGGTCGGTATGATCATTTAGGAGGGATTTTCCTGGTTGTTGGTTGGATCTATTGATTTCTAAAGCCTCTAGTAGGTTTAGTTTTTTCCCTTTCGGACATATGTGCAGCACTTGGGATTGAAAATTATTACCAACTTTATGACCGGTTTCTTTTAAGTGCTCAGAAAAATTTGAAAAGTTAGGACCGTTCATGTGTTCTTTAAATCTGACCTCTATCGATCGGCCTGTTTGTCCAACGTATGTTACCGAACATTCTGGGCATTCGAAGATGCTCGAAAGAGCGAAACGCGTCAGGAATTAAGAATAAATATAGTGGTTAAGACCAAGTGAAAAAAGTGCATTTGTTAAGATCATATCATGACTACTCCATAATATGGCCGTAGCCAGACCCGTGCTGAGGATAGCTCAGCACCCCCAAGTTTTCTCCGAGCACCCCCAGATTTTCTCCGACCACCCAAAAACTGACATCAAATATTATTGAACACAAACTTTAAGTTACGCACTGTAAAACGGTGGTTTATTTCAGTTTTCAATTTTAAAATATACATATTGCGTAGAAATACATAGTACATATGTACATATACTACTTTTGGGGAAACATTTCGCTGTGAAGTCCAACTTCTCATATATTTCAAGAAAAGTAATTCTGCGTTTTTGTATACGATTATGACAAATATTGTACAGATGTACCCTTTCTAACTAGAAAGAATACGTCGCGTTGCAAGTAAATTGCGTTGGCTCTGCTAGGTACAGATTTAGTTCGTGATAAGAACGATTTGGTGCAATTACAAATTGAGTAGTTCTTTAAATTGTGAAATAGGCACAATGCAATTATAACATTATAGTTTCTCGTATTTAAGTAAACGGTGACACAACAAATATGAGTAAACGTCCCTGCAAAGAAAACCAGCCGATTAAACAAAAAAAACTGGATTCTTTCTTCGGTAAGGAAATTATAAAAAGACAAAGAGAGTTGATAACAAAAACAACACTTGTCCAAATGTGACAATTTTAGAAACGCTCAAATATGCTTTTACAGCTTGTTTAGAAAATATTTCCGCATGAATTCGAACCTCTTATTTGTTAATTTGGGACAAGTGCGGTTTTTGGAACAAACCCCTCACTTGCAATGGACGATTTTACGATAATAACGTTAGCAGTTGATTTTAAGATTGCTAATAAGTCTGGATTTTATTTCTCCAGGCGCCAAAAGCGTTAATTCTTCCAATACTAATCTGCCAATACTAAAACCAGCAAAACCAGGTCGTAGCAACCACTTCATCATCTTCAACGATAACGCCTGCATCAATTCCTATTTCAGCACCATTGAGCCGTAAGTTTCGGTTTTACTCTAAAAATAATAACATTCTAAATGTGTTATTTTTTATTAAAGATAGTAGTAATGTTGAACCGCCATTTTCAAACATACCGGCCAAAGTTTGTAGCGTTGTACCGCCGGATATTACAGCAAAAGGATCGGAAAGGGCCAAGCAACGATTTGAAGGTTACACATTTCCAAAACAAATTGATGGCAGATCATTTCAAACTAGTTGGCTCAAAACATTTGATTGGCTCGAATATTCTAAATTGAAAGATGCTGTGTACTGTTTCCCATGCCGTGAATTTGGGGCTATAAACGCTAGTGACATTTTTTGCACAACTGGATACAACAATTGGTCAGCGGCTCTTGCTACAGGAAAAGGTTTAAAGAAGCACGATCGAAGTAGTTCACATCTGTCTGCTATGCTTTCCTGGAAAGAACATTCTTTGAGAGTGGCTAATGATAAAGAAATTTCAAGCCTTGTTAATAACAACGTTCTTATGAAACGGCAATATTACGTCAAAGAGATTATTTCAACAATTTTGTTTTTAGCCAAGAACGAGGCAATTGGAATGATGAAGAAAATGAAGAATCAGGACTGTTTCAAAATCTTTTCAAGCACATGCTCGAAAAAGATGAATACCTAAGAAAATGCCAAGAAGCAATGCCGAAAAATGCCTTGTATACATCGCCGCAAATTCAAAATGAATTAATCAACACTATTGCGAATAGCCTGCGTGAAATAATTGTCAAAGAGCTAAATGAGTCTTCTTATTTAACATTATTGGCAGATGGTACAACTGATCGAAGTGGAGACGAGATTTTTTCAATTGCATTCCGACATATTGTTGAAGGAAAACCAACCGAAACATTGATGTCATTCGAAAAGGCTGAGGACATAACAGCCAAAGGATTGTGTAAACTCACTATCGATCGGCTTCAAGAACTGGGCGTCGACTGCGATAAAATTTTGAGTCAATGTTATGATGGCGCGACTGTAATGAGCGGTAGATGGGGTGGAATGCAATCCTTGATACAAACTCATTTCAATCGCAAAATACCATATGTTCATTGCGTAAATCATCGACTTCATCTCGTTGTGGCCGAAATCGTAAAGAAAGATTACAATTCCAAGATTTTCTTCGATCATGTCAAAAAAATTCACGATTTTTTTAGCCGCTTCAAAGTACGCAAATTCTACGAAGGCACCAATATTCCTCTACTCATAGAGCAACGTTGGTCGGGACACTATAAAGCAATAGTTGCAATAAAAAACAACTTCGATCAACTATTAGAGTCCTTAGTAAGAGTGAAGGAAGGTACCGGACACAGCCTTAGTGCTGATGATGTGTGTTTAGCTGCTGGATTGCTTGATTATATGGTGAAGGAAAAATTCATATTTTTGCTCGGTTTCCTATGCAAATTGTTGGGAATTATAGAACCAGCAAACAAAATTTTGCAGTCACGTGACGTTGGATATCGTAGAGCAATGCCAATTATTCAGGCGGTGAGAGAAAACAGTTGAGGATTTACGGACTGATGGAGCATTTGGTAAATTTTTAAACGAAGCAAAAGAAAAACTCAATACTGTAACAGTTTGTATTTCAAATTTCAATTTAAAAAACTTATCAAATAACCGCCACTCCACAACGACGCGAGCGCCGCCATAGCCACCACAGCAAAGCGTGGTGAAATGAGCACTGGTAACACAAAAAATTTGCAGTTACTTGGAAAATAGCGGCAGAGTGAAAAACACGTGAAAATAAAGAATACTTTTAAATTCGATTACAAAAGCTGTTTTTGTTATTTTCAAAGTATCACAACTTCAGAAGTGGGATACGCGCCCTATAAGCCCGTGTGTGCAAAGAACTTAAATTTAATTGAGTGACCGACTGGCAAAAGTGTGTGAGTTCCGTTACGAACTATCTGCTCTAAAATGGACCAAATGAATCGATCACAATTGGTGGACCTTTTATTAGACAAGGGTGTCGACTTTCCGCGAACGGCGAATGTTGCACAATTGAGGCGACTGTGCATGGAATCCGAGCAGACGCCCGATACTCAAGACTCCGCAGTGGATCATCGACCAGTTGGGACCGTTCCGGTAGAAGATGCTGCAGCTATAGTTCATGACATTGTTAATGGTGCAATTCCTGCGGACCAACCCAATCAACCGGACGGACGTTCTACTGAAGAGGCGACGCTGGACGCCGAAATACGAATTTTGCAGAAGCGGCGCCTCATTGCAAAACTTCGCAGCGAAATTGCTTCCGAGTCATCATCTATTCCGAACCAACCGAATTTCGACGAAGTGCGACATAGTGTGGTATTATTTGCAAATTCGGATGAGTGTGATGGTCGGCGGTGGATTAACGAGTTTGAGCGTGTCTGCGATTCTGTGGCTGCTCCCAATGAGTTCCGTTTGCGATGGGTCCGACGTCTCATGAAGCCTAATTCTGATGGCGACTGGTTTCTGCGAACTGACAATTCTGTAACGTACTCAGAATTCCGTAAGAACTTCTTGGCTAACTTCGGCCAAAATCATACTGTTCCAGATATGTTGGAGAAAATGCGACAATTTAAGTACGATTCATCGAATACTACCGTGTTGGGATATGTTCTACAAATGCAGGAGTTGGCTTCCCGTGCTGAAATTTCCGAGGATCTTGTCATTCAGTTTATCATTGACGGGTTAGCTGATAGATCGCCTGACATTAGTATTCTGTATCCGGCCGTTACCATTCAACAACTCAAGCAGCTGTTGCCTAAGTATACGCGACTACGAGGGCAACGTCAATTACTTACTACGAGTGCTTCGCGGGCAAAACCCACTACGTCTTCCGCTACTGTTCCGAGAGTATCTTCCGCGACTATTCCAAGAGTCTCTTCCGAACCTGTGCGATGCTACAATTGTTCCGGATTGGGACATATGTCAGCCCAGTGTCCAGAGCCAAAGCGAGCCGTTGGCTCTTGCTTCCGATGTGGATCGATGCAGCACAATTTCCGATCGTGTCCGAAACCCCCACCACACCACCCCAACCAGGTGGCCCTAGTGGAAGACTTCCGTTTTTCCAGCGATAAATCTTCAGACGATGTAACAACTCGGGAGGTTAAAATAGAAGAGGATTTTAAATCAATTCCGGCCACTAACATGGTAAGTGTTGCCTTTCACGTTAGTTGTCCTGTGTCTCAATGTAATACGTTTACGTTTATGTCTCTTTTCGATACGGGCAGTCCCGTTAGTTTGATTCGTCGCTCAGCTGTTCCGCCAGAAGCTATTGGAGATTTGTTGGAGGATTCCGGATTTAAAGGCCTTGGAGGTTTTCGATTATGTACGTTCGGTACCATTTCCGTTACTATAAAATTCTTAAGTATTCAGAAAATAATTATTGTTTATGTAATTCCTGACCACTTAATTCCGTTTCCATTATTGTTGGGACGGAATTTTTTGGATCTATTCGAAATTAAGCTTTGTTGTTACGAGAATAAAGTTGCTAAACCAAAAGTTGAGCTTGTTTCCGATTGCCGATCCGGTCTATTACGTATCGAAAATGACGTATTGCATTGTGTATATAGTACAATTGGTGATGGTTCGGTTATTGTTGGCAGCTGCAGCTTATGCTCACAGGTCCGTGGCCCAAGTATTCCTGACGCTGGTGATACCTATTCTGACATTCCAGATATATTTGCTATAGATTACGACGACCATCAGAATGTTAGATATAATATCAGTAACAAATTGAATTCCGTATATATTGATGCTATTAATGAGATAATTAAGTTGAATTATCTGAACCTTTCCGACATTCCTGAGATCGAATATAATTACGAAATGAGAATCCGATTAACGTCAGACCGATATGTGCATTCCCCTCCGCGTCGTCTTTCTTACGCGGACAAAAAGGAAGTCGATGAGGTCATTAAAGATTTATTGCTCCGAGGGCACATACAGCCCAGTACTTCCCCTTATGCGTCCCCTATTGTATTGGTTGAAAAGAAAAATGGAGCAAAGCGGATGTGTGTTGATTTCCGAGGAATTAATAGAATTACAGTACGTGACAGCTACCCTTTACCCTTAATTGATGATTGTCTCGAACGACTGGAAGGAAAACAATATTTCACGATTTTAGATTTGAAGAACGGGTTTCATCAAGTTAAGATTTCCGAAGATTCCGTGCCAATTACATCATTTGTTACTCCAAATGGGCAGTATGAGTACGTACGAATGCCTTTTGGGTTACGCAATGCCCCAGCTGTTTTCCAAAGATTCGTAAATTATGTTTTAGAACCATTTCTTAGAGAAGGATCAGTGACTGCCTATATGGATGATATTGCTCTAGCTACTACTACATTGGCCGAACATCTAAGTCTCTTGAGTAGTGTTTAACGTCGATTAGCTGAATTTCGCCTTGAGTTGAATCTTGATAAATGCCAATTTTGTTTTGATCAGATTGAATTGCTTGGCTTTAGAATAAGTAAAGATGGTATCCAACCAAACAATCACCACATCGAAAGTATACGCCACCTGCCTCTTCCGTCTAATACTTCCGAGCTTCAGAGAACCCTTGGTTTATTTTCATATTTCCGTCGATTTATTCCTAGCTTTTCAAGTATCGCTAATCCCTTAAGAAATTTGTTAAAAGCCGGTACGCCATTTGACTTTGATAGAAAATGTGTATTAGCCTTTGAAACATTACGAGACAAACTAGTTAACGTACCCGTTCTCGCTCTGTATAGCCCAAGCCGAGAAACCGAATTACATTGTGATGCTAGTTCTATTGGATTTGGTGGTGTTTTACTTCAGAAACAGGATGACAACAAATTTCATCCCATTGCTTACTATTCAAAACGTGCTTCCGCAGCTGAGTCTCGATATCACAGTTACGAATTAGAGACTCTGGCTATAGTATACTCCTTACGTAAGTTCCGCGTCTATTTAGAGGGCATTCCTTTTAAGATTTATACTGACTGTCAAGCTCTAACCTTGTCCTTGCAGAACCAAAACTCAAATCCTCGCCTAGCGCGTTGGGCACTTGAGCTGGAACATTATGACTATACCCCTCAATACCGAAGCAGTAACTATATGGCCCATGTTGATGCATTGAGTCGCTGTCAGCCGGTTATGAAACCCCTTAAGAGTGATAAGACTTCTGACAAAACTCCTTCCGTTAATAGCTCTGATCAAGTAATTTCGGTCGTTGATTCCGACCACATTGACTTGCACTTGCAGATTACGCAGAACAGAGATGTTAATGTTCTCTCTTTGCGTGATCAATTAGAAAATGGGCCTGTTAACCCTTACGAACTAAAAGATGGCCTAGTGTTCCGTAAATTCCGTGATAGGCTACTGTTGTACGTTCCGCTTGAAATGGAAGCAAATGTCATTCGGATCGTTCACGAGAAACTATGTCATATGGGCACAAACAAGTGCGTTGACCAGATCAAGCTGCACTATTGGTTTCCGGATATGCAGAAGAAAGTGCACGACTTCATTCAGAATTGTATTCAGTGTATTACTCATTCCGATGCTCCGCATAGTAATAACCGTACCCTACACCATATTCCGAAACGACCAGAACCTTTTGATACCATCCACGTTGACCATTTCGGTCCCCTGCCGTCAATTGTCTCGAAACGAAAACATATATTCGTCATAGTAGATGCCTTTACGAAATTAGTTAAATTATACCCGGTGAACTCGACTAGCACGAAAGAGTTATGTTCATGTTTGGATAAGTATATGGAATATTACAATAGACCGCGCGTCCTTATTAGTGATAGGGCCTCCTGCTTTACGAGTTTTGAATTTAATGAGTACCTTTTGGAAAATAATATTCAGTTTGTTAAGGTGGCCACCGCTGCTCCTCAGGCTAATGGCCAGGTTGAACGTGTCAACCGTATCATTAAGTCCATGCTAGCTAAGGTCACTGAACCAATCCAACATTCTGACTGGGCCCAACATCTCGTTAGAATTGAGCGAGCCGTTAATAACTCCATTCATTCCGTTACTCGCCAGTCCCCCAGCCAATTATTGTTCGGTATAAACCAACGTTTCTGCGAAACTGACTCACTTACGGACTTTCTTGAGAGTAAGCAAGTCGTCCCTACCCGTAACTTGCTCGACATACGCTCCTCCGCTATGAAACGAATAACTGAACATCAACGCAAGAGTGCTGATCACCATGGCCAGGTTCATGCTCCTCATGTCAAGTTTTCCGAAGGGGACTTCGTTATGATAAGAAATATAGACACCACTATCGGTACTAATAAGAAATTCATTCCGAAATATAAGGGACCATACCAGGTCCGGAAAGTCCTTCCTAATGATCGATACGTGATCAGGGATGTCGAAAATTGTCAGATTACTCAACTTCCGTACGATGGGATCCTTGAAGCGTCACGAATGCGCCTTTGGACTGACCCCTTGGGTTGCAGTGCTAATAATTCCGAATCGCTTAGGTAATACTTGTCTTCCGCTTGTGTAAATTGTATATCTAATCGGCTAACCATATATTCCGTTCCGGCTCATCCTTTGAATTGCTTGTATGTATTAACGTAACTTCTAATGATCGAGGACGATCAATTGTCAGGATGGCCGAGTTGTAACAGTTTGTATTTCAAATTTCAATTTAAAAAACTTATCAAATAACCGCCACTCCACAACGACGCGAGCGCCGCCATAGCCACCACAGCAAAGCGTGGTGAAATGAGCACTGGTAACACAAAAAATTTGCAGTTACTTGGAAAATAGCGGCAGAGTGAAAAACACGTGAAAATAAAGAATACTTTTAAATTCGATTACAAAAGCTGTTTTTGTTATTTTCAAAGTATCACAATACCATTGAATATCATCCGACTCCAAGACCAGTCAGAATTCGACGTCGATCTTGTCACCTAAACGAGTCCATTATATTGGCTACGCTAGGAGAAAGAGATCTGGATGATCACTTAGCCTTAAAGCGCATTTATTTTAAAATTATTGACTGCTTCCTTTTGGAAATGAACGTACGATTTGAGCAAAATTGTCACATTGTTGAGGCTGTCGAAGCTGCAAATGACTTTCGTGGAGATAACTTTGACTACAATGCTTTGCAGCCATTAACAGAACTTGGATTAAAATTGCCATTACCAGAAGAGCTCTCTGTCGTAAAGACATTTTTAAACAACGAACAAAACAGTATAGGTTCGGCAGAAAAAAGCAATTTGCAAATACTTTTTCCCGTTAAGACCGCCTTCCCAACAACTTATCGGCTCTTTGATGCAATAGAGACATTAGGAAGCAGCACATCTATTAACGAATCATCATTTTCTGCGCTTTCAAGAATAGACGCAATTCGGCGTTCGTCTATGACAGATCAACGATTACGCGATCTTGCATTTATTGCTTTTGAAAAAAAGAGATTGAGACTTAATACTGATGATATTTTGCGAAAATTTGCTGAAAAAAAAACCCGAAAATTTCAACTCTTTTAATTAATCATTTTGTTTTAGATTATAACTACGAGTATAACCACTAATGGAATAATCTTTATATTAAATAAATAAATAAAAATAAATATAAATTATGTTTTTTTTTATTATAAATTGAGCACCCCAACAACATTTCTCAGCACCCCCAACTGACCGATCCTGGCTACGGCCGTGCTCCATAACGATCCAGCAGCGAGTTGAAAGCGTGAGACTGGAATTGCCCGCCATTATCCGTCAGTATAGCCTCCGGCACCCCAAAGACATGGAATATCCGAATCTCGAGGTAACCGGTCAGAATCTAAGCGGTAACTCCTTGATGGGCTCCACAAAAGTGAACTTAGATAAATGGCCCGAAAGAACTATAGTTCTCACATTACACGATATGGATCTCGGGAAAGGCCCTAACAAATCCATGTACAACCTCTGGAACACCTGATCGGAGGTGAATTGCCCTTCCATTGGCGGTTGTTGTGGTTGTGGTAGCATGTTTCAAATACTGCAGTTTCTCTTGCATCGATTGGGTTTAGCAGCTCTTGGCCGTTGAAAGACGGGTCGTTCCGGTGCAAAGAACCGGCTGCCGCAGGAACGTACCATTGGTGGTCGAAGACACTGGTTGGGAGCTTTGGTGGATTTACATATATCGCACGAAGAGACGTATTCTTCGACCTGTTTGGCCATTTTAGGCCAAGAGAATAACGTACCGTTTTAGCGTTTTGCTAATATCGACACTATTGCATCTTACCTTTGAATTGGTCAAGCGACCTGCACTCTCCTAGAAACAGGATCCCCTGCCTATCAAGAGGACCTATACGTTGGAGCGATACGTAAGAATTCCGTAAACTCTTGCCCCATTGGAAAAGTTCAACGCAATTTCGAATTTTATTCAAAATCCGAGCTAAACCTGCTCCAGTAAATTTCCCCTCGTCTGCATGCAAGCCGCAACGCCAACAATGTGAGCGATAAAAAACCCAAACATTTCCACGATTGCATAAATCGCACGTTTAAAAAAAAACTACCAATCGGCTCGTTACCAGCAACGAACGACTGCCTGAGCAAAGTGCCTCGTAATGCATAACAAATTGCTAATAATTGTGCTTGAAGCGTGTTGGGCTCAGATCTCAGAAGACGCCAACCGTCGCGGTCGTCGCGCCTATCATGCTCCAGTCAAGAAAACAGCTTTGTAGCACGGAATTTTACTCGCGTGTTACCCAATCACTTTTGCAGTGCATCGCGGAAAGAGAATTGAACAAGTCTCTGGAATTTTCGCATAATGAGGAAAACAGTAACAGTCTGGCGAGTTCGGTTAAAAAAGTGAATGAAGTAACGTCCCAGTAACCTGCTCCTCTGGTCAGTCTGCGGGTTGAGGTGGTTGGCTTCTTCCCCCCGCCAAGTGAGGAAATGCGATCAAATTCCAATGCAAGTGAAACTCACACTGTTGTTGACGGAAATGCCACTGAGAGTGTCTCGTGCAAAATCTTTCACACTGACCCCCGCGACTGCGAGGCATCGATGCACCGCCATCGATCGATGGGGCCGCCAAGCTGGTTGTATGAATGGTCGGCACGACAAGAGGCTGTGGCGCAACAGCAAGGTAAACACATGAAAACGGTGCGTTCTTTCGAAGGTGTTAAGCGCACTGACCGATTAACATCGTCACCTTGACAAAGTTGGAAGAAAAAACCCAATCGGTTGAGCATAAATCAAATCGGCAGCGTGACATTGAGAGATTGATGTCTCTACGGGAAGCAAATTTTCAGGAATTTCTAGAAAATCAGTGAAGAGGTCCTCCGGCGAGGGGCCCGGGTTCAATAAAAGGGGGGTGCTCACCTGTTTGATTTTGCACAGTTCGGACAGAGAAAGTTGCACGACATTTTCCAAATGCAGACACTTGTGATTTCGAGCCATGACGCCGCCGCCGTTATCGTCGTTTAAGTGACACCAATTTTCACGGAAATTTCTTGCCTTTGGGACTTTGGCCACTCACTCCACGCGACGCGACACTCACTTGACACTCGGATGAGACCCGTCGAGACGATGACGGCTGATGAGCTAGCGCGCTGCTAGTGCTCACTTGACACGGGCCGCACTTTGATCAACCGCGACACCGCAAAGAACAAAATTCTCCGCGCCACTTGCGTCCATTCACAGTCACTTTACATTTATTCAAATTCACCGGAGGTCATTACGGGCGAAAACAATTTAATTGGTGCGCCACGACAGACCAAAGACTACGAAAAATGGGAAAATTATGCGATCGAGTCGCCGACCGAATTGCTGCTGCTGTCTGGGCTCGTTTTGACGTTTCTCTTCTGACAGTTAACGATGATTTGACAGTTTACTGGCGAGAGCGATGACAACGATGGGAGGAAGAAGAGCGGACCGCAGATTTTTCATTTGCACTTTTTCGAATTTGTCCGATTGCCTGTTGCGGATTCATATGCTTTTCGTTGTTCTCCGCCGCCGAGTCATTTACGGCGCCCCGCACAAAGGATTTAATGTACACGAACGCCGGCGGGCACTTTGTCCGCGCCCGTCACGAGGTCGCGTAGTTTGGAGAGGAAATTTCACGATTTTACTGCACTCGGACAAAGCCAAGAAAATGGCAATAGGGCGCGCGGTCAAGGAAACATGCAAAACAAACACAAACCAGAAACACGCAGAATTTGTCTCCGCTTCCCGTTTGGCACCGCCAAGTCCACGTCAGACTTTCAACACACTCGAAACGGACAAACGAGGATTGCGCTTCGTCGCGGGATACTTAACGCGCGAAATAGACAATGAATTACATAATTGGACAAGATTACATTTAATTGCACAGTACGTGCGCTCACTGCAAACGGGGCCAGTGTTTGTAGACGAGAAACAGACGCAGGCAAAAGTGCACAATCGAAGAGGCAACGACTGGACACTTCCACCACTCGCACTGTGAAATTCCTATTGGGACGTTTGATATGACAGCGAGCAGCTGACTGAGCCGAGAGATGCATGAAGTTCGGCGCAAGTGGGAGATTGCGGAAATGGGACGAAATGTGAAATTGATAGAATGCGTTTAATTGAATTGGAAAATACTAAAATTGAATCATTTCGATTTTGTATTGGCTGTGGGATTCTCGCTTGCTGTTGTAAATCGTAAAGGCTGGATTATAGTCTGCGCAAATAATGCGGCTTCAGCTGTCAAATAAAGTCGACTCAATGTATTTCAGATGGCGATAAGTATACGTACTGTGTGCGAACAACACGTCGCTCAAGAAAACGAGTTCAACTTTGTTGGAATTAGGCTGGCCGCATCTTGGATGTAGGCAGGGCAGCGCAGCGCGCACATGGCATTGTTGTTGTAAAATCAGGTTTTGACAATTGTTACAACAACAATGTCATGTGCGCGCTGCGCTGCTCTGCCTACGTCCAAGATGCGGCCGGCTTTAACGAGCCGCGAAGTATCAATCCACATATGCATGTGTTTTAAAACTGTGGGCTATCATTTGTTTTGTTGTAAGTTACTGTTACGTCGGAACCAGAATGAACGCAGAAAGCAGTAGCAGCGGCGGCAGCAGCTACAACAACATGCAGATCTGCTTTCGCCGATGTCGCTGCCACTGCGTTCAATCTAGGTCGCATATGGGAAATGCGTTTTTTCTAATTAGACATTTTGATGTCGATGCAGTTGCTTTCTGCATTCATTCTGCTGCATGTTTCTATTCTTAATTTAAAGGCCCTAACCAGATTGAACGCAGAATGCAGTAGCAGCGGCAGAAGCAACAACAACAACAGGTAGATCTGTCGCGATGCCACAGCGGCGATGACAGATCTACTTGTTGTTGTTGTTGCTTCTGTCGCTGCTGTTGCATTCTGCGTTCAATCCGGTTAGGGCCAAAATGTTGCAAGTTTGTAAGGGTCACCAAGGGGCGACTTCCATATCTGAGGTGCCAAATTTTAATGATGGTCTGAAATGGACGAATCTGAAGTCCTTTTTCGCGAATTCATAATCGTTTAGGAGATATTTTGTAACGGACGATGGACACACCCGAAGGTGTCAACGGGGACGGAGCCATTTTGACCGTTAAGGTCCGGTAGTGACAGCTGCCGAAGTTGGCTCCTCAACGAGCTAAGCGGCAGCCTGTGCTTGTTGTAGCTCAGTTCGGGAGATATGAGCGGGGTTTTTGCCGCTCGCTGCCCCTGTCCATACATATTAAAGGGAATCATAGGCCTGGGGAAGACAACACAACATGGGAGTATAAAATTTGGGGAAAATAGAGGAAGCGTGAGCTCCAGGGCTCAGATGGCGATGGACCCCGGCCTTCTATACCCGCTGAAAGATAAAAAGGAAAAACCCGACCTTGAGGCCCCTATAACTTTTTCTTTTTCGGCCAAGGGGGCCCCAAGGTCGGGTTTTTCCTTTTCATCTTTCAGCGGGTATAGAAGGCCGGGGTCCATCGCCATCTGGGCCCTGGAGCACAAGAGATGGCACCTGCGCTGGCTGGCGCCACGCTTCCTCTATTTTCCCCAAATTTTACACTCCCTTGTTGTGTTGTCTTTTCCAGGCCTGTGATTCCCTTTAAATATGTATGGACAGGGGCAGCGAGCGGCAAAAACCCCGCCCTTATCTCTCGTGCTGAGCTACAGCAAGCACAGGCCGCCGCTTAGCTCGTTGAGGAGCCAACTTTGGCAGCTGTCACCTGTGGCGGCTGTCACTACCGGACCTTAACGGTCAAAATGGCTCCGTCCCCGTTGACATCTTCGGGTGTCTCCATCGTCCTTCACAATTTACCTGTTAGGCTGCGCGCACGTTGGGACACGTTCGCGTGTCGCGTTCACGTGTTTTATATCAAACGGTTCGAGTCTATGGTTTGCAACCAAAGATGCGAATCTTTCGAATTGACAAATGTTCGGCTGTTGTCGTATCACCAAATTAAGTTTATTATTGTGTGTTACAGCTAATAATTTAGTATGAAATGTGTGCTTATCCACATCCTACTACTCCCCAGTCGTTTGTTTTGCCACTCAATTCTTACCTAATTATCCAATTTAAAGCACAGTAATGAAATCAATTTGTTGATACGACAATAGCCGAGCATTTGTCATATTGACAGATTCGCGTCTTTGGCTGGAAACCATAGACTAAAACCGTTTGACATAAAACACGTGAACGCGACACGCGAACGTGTGGCAACGTGCGCGCAGCCTTAAAGTTGGAACTTTTGTATGTGAAAATCCGATGCTAGAATTATATATAGAATAACTTTCCGCTTTAGATAGTTAACTACCTACTATGATACATCATCATTTAATTCAAATTTTCAGGCCACTTGTATTTTACATTTAGCGTGAATAAGCCGCCGATAAAATTTGGCGCCTCAGATATGGAAGTCTTGCCGGACGCTAAGAGCGCGTTGACATGATCAAACTACGATTTGACAAACTAGCATTTGATGAAAAGTTGAGCACCGTTCAACTACGGTTTGACAGAAGCACAAGACATCAAACCAGTTTGACAAGGGGTTGACACGTTCAAGTAGGTGGTTTGTCAAACCGTAGTTTGATCGTGTCAACGTGCTTTAACTCAAACACTCCCAGTGACCTGCTTCCTTGCTTGTTATGAAGATGGTTTTGCTTTTTACCGAATTGTATGTGGTGTAATTACTTTAGGGAATTTAGTGTAAATTATATGCTGCGACTCCATACACCTCAATGCATTAAACAAATTTTTTGAACCATACTTCGCGCCATTTCCCACCAATACCCCATACTGCCTTCGGCGCCACATCAATTCGTAGCGGTGAAACTCACCACTCCCACGCATTCTTTCTTTCCTCCACTATCTACAGTCTACAGCAAAACGATTTTTTCGTATCGTACTACGGACTACGACGACGTCTCCATTGATCTTGTTGTTGTTACTCGTGTTGTATCTTTTTTTCCAGAGACAACAGAGCGAACGTGCTCCGTCGTCGCCGTCATCCGCGCGTGAGTGAGCGGCTGAGATCGCATGCAAAAATTTGCCAATCCCTCGATTATCAGCAAATCGCCCAACGACAAGTGTAGACAGCGGCAATGAGTTCAGTGTAATTCCAATTGGAAGGCACGCGAGTTTGATTTGATTCGTTCGTGGATTCTGTGACTGCTGCCGCAATTTTGTCAAATTTTGCCCATCGGTTCGGTGTCAGTGTCCTCGTCTCGCATACCCTCGAGCAAAATACACAAAGTCGTCGCGAAAACACTAAAACCCAACAGTGTGTTTGCGTTCTGTCTGCGACTGCTAAGAGCACGCGAGTCGTTAGCCCCGCGAGTGTCCGTCTGTGACCCTGTGCCAGAGGAGCCACCCGGAAAAACGTGCGTGAAAAGTGAAAACGGCGGGAACGTTGCCAAAAACTATCATCCGCAGCCCGACACTGGCGAGAAACTCTGCAGACACTCAGACGAAATGGCCAGCACGAGTCTTTTGTGACAAATTTCCCTCCGGTGGACTGCTCAACAGCATTTCGTCCCATTTCTCCGTTTTGTCGTCCGATTTTCTTGGGTTTCGGTTGTCGTAGTCGCGCATTTAGCCACAACATCGCTCGAAACGTCGTGAATTTGACTTGAAAAGGATTTCGCAACGCGAAGGAGTCATCGACACCCCAGGTAGGTCCTTGGAGCCGTCTTGTCCCTCCCGCCTCTGACTCCTGTTTACACCGTTTGTTTGTGTCCTGTGCGGGGCACACGAAAGTGGGTGAAGTGCGCGCTAGTCGGAAATCAAAACATTGCGGCCAAGGAGTGCCTATCGATTTTCCACCGCTTTTTGTCCAATTGGAAAAACAATTCAAACGGGACCACGCGGCCCATGTAATTGCGTTTTCCGCTTCTTCTTGTTTTTTTTTGCCTGTCCATACTGCCAGGTGATTGCACTGTCGATTAGTGTGTGAGTGACGCTGATGGACCAACGGTACAGTAGAACATCGCGACAAGTGGTCGGACGAGTGGGCGGTCGGTCGGTTGGTCGCCCGGGGGCCAGAACCATTTGAACGAGTTCCACGCAGTTCTAGACGCTCTGCGGTTGTTTGGAATGAGGTCGTGATACTTGTTGGCACGACTGCTCCTCGCCCTCCGGCCACCCGGCTTCTTCAATCTGAGCATCAATTGAGTCAATTGATTGGACTTGCTCCAGCCCAATGGTCGCAAATTGAGCCACTTGGCAGGTTACGTGCTGCGCTCGCGAATCATGTGACTACTGCTGGGCGAAATTGCGTGTCCGATGTCCGCGATGGTACAGTTTTTCAAAACGGTTCGGCGTGCATACACGCACACACACAGAGCAGGGTGCATGTGCAAATTCGAAAGACCTTCAAACGTCAAAATGGCACGAACGAGTGCACGAGCTGCAAACTTCGACCATCTTCGGCCCGAGTTCCAGCCGTTTCCAGCTTGGATGGCACCCAAGCATGGCAAATTCAACGGTCGTCATGTGTTTTGGTATCAGATGACACAACATCGTGTCTTGAGAAGCGTCTGGGCGTTGTGTGTTATCGTAGGTTCGATAATTGAATCAAGGGGCAATGGAAAATAAGTTGTGAATATGGAAATGGTTGTTTTCCGATATGTCGACTATGCTATGAGCTTTTCTTTTTAGATGAGTCATCTGCAAGAATTGTTTCTTTGTTCCTTCAAGGAGGGGCACTCGTTTGAGCATGTTCTTAAGTCATCTCGCAAGAAAATGTATTCTATTTTTGGTTATTCATAAATTCAGCCCTCGCCTCGTCCAAACACACATACCGGCATGCCACGTGACAGAAATCTATTTGACTTCATACAATTCCGTGTTTGATTTCTCTTTCGGAAAGTAAACTTAAATTAAACACAGTAAATATTTGAATTTCGATGGAATTTTTATTTCATAATAAAGTTTGGATTATGCCATTATACGTGGAATACAATATCTGTCAAATGTCCCCCACGGGACCGCTTGAAGGACTCGATCCTTTTGAGGTAATTTTCGATTACCTTTTCACACATTTCGGGCAATAACTCGGCTATAACTCGACGGATTTCGTCCTTCAATTGACCAATCGTCGTGGGATTGTTCGCATAAACACGGTTCTTCGCATAGCCCCACAAAAAGAAATCTAACGGCGTTAAATCGCAAGACCTTGCTGGCCAAGCCACATCGCCGAATCTCCTGGGAATTTCTCGCCAAATTTTGTCGCGTGGTGTGGCATGTGGCCTCGTCTTTTTGAAACCACATATTGTCGAGATCCATATTTTCAATTTCCGACCAAAAAAAGTCATGAATCATGGCGCCATAGCGCTGGCCATTGACTGCAACGGCGGCTCCTTCATCGTTTTCGAAGAAAAACGGCCCAATGACGCCGCCGGCCCACAATGCACACCAAACAGTCACTTTTTGCGGGTACAACGGTTTCTCAGCGGTCACTTGCGGTTGTTCACTGCCCCAGATGCGACAATTTTGTTTGTTTACATAGCCGCCGAGTGCAAAATGGGCCTCATCGCTAAAGAAGATTTTCTTCGAAAAATCGGCATCGGTGGCCTGCTGTTCGAGGACCCAATCTGAGTACTCACGACGCAATCTGTGATCAGTCGGCTTTAATTCTTGCGTGAGCTGGACTTTATAAGGATGGAGATGAAGGTCCAAATGCAAAATGCGCCACAATGTGCCGTAAGACAGGCCTAAATGCTGGGATTGGCGCGGAATCGATAAATTCGGGTCTTCGGCCACACTTTCACTCACAGCGGCGATGTTTTCGGTCGAACGAGCAAAACGATGATGCACAGGTGTACGAGGGTTGCCTTTTATATTTCGGGATTAGAGAACAAAAACAAATATTAATCATTGAAAATCGCTTTATTGTTTTTCAAAATATTCCCCATGAAGTTCTATACACTTTTGCATGCGTTTGAACCAATTGTCAAAGTACTTTTGCCACTCTGATTGAGGTGTCTCCAAAACATGCATTCTGAACGCAGCAACCGCTTCTTCAGGTGTTGAAAAACGTTGACCTCTCAGTTTGTTTTTTACGTACGGGAATAAAAAGAAGTCATTCGGTGCCAAGTCAGGACTATACGGCGGATGACCCATCAAATCTATGTTTTCAGTGCTCAAAAATGCAGTTGTTTGAGCTGATGTGTGAGAGCTCGCATTGTCGTGGTGAAGAGTGATCCGTCTTCGGCGGTTGGTTTTCCTGATTTCTTGGAAGACAACTGGCAAACAAATGGTTGTGTACCACTCAGAATTGACTGTTCTGCGTTGTTCTAGTGGTACGGTTGCGACATGTCCAGTTTTTCCGAAAAAGCAGGCGACCATTTGCTTGGAAGTGCTTCGTGCGCGAACAACTTTTGTTGGGTTTGGCTCATCTTGAAACGCCCATACAGTCGACTGCTGTTTACTTTTGGGCTCGTACGCGTAAATCCACGATTCATCACCTGTCACGATGTCATAGACGTGTTTCGAAGCACCGCGATCGTATTTTTTGAGCATTTCTTTCGACCAATCGACACGAGCCTTTTTTTGAGCGATTGAGAAATTGTGTGGGATCCAACGCGAACAAATTTTTTTGACAGTCAAATATTCATGCAATATTGAATGTATGCTGGTCCCACTAATGCCTAAGGTTGTCTCAATCTCACGATAGGTCACATGACGATCTTGCAATATCAGTTCGCGCACAGCATCAATGGTTTCCGGACGACCTTCACCTTTTGGACGACCTTCACGAAATTCGTCTTGGAGTGAACTACGACCTCGATTCAATTCATACCATCGATAAACACTGTTCCTCGATGGAGCTTCATCGCCAAAAATTGAATTCAGTTCATCCATGCACTGTTTCTGAGTTAATCCACGTCGAAAGTTGTAAAAAATAATCGCACGAAAATGTTCATGATTGAATTCCATTATTTGGCCGAGGTTCATCTTTTAAGTTACTGTAAAAAACACAAATAGCGCTCGTATGTCAAAACGTTCTGAGTACGTATAACCTCAAAAATGTCAAACTTTACGATAGAGCTGTCAGTTGCCAGATTGCAACACTAAGGTTGTCCAATCCCGAAATATAAAAGGCAACCTACGTAGAAATGTCTGTCACCGATCCAGTTTGTTCAAATTTTTTCACTGTGTAGGCAATTGTGCGCTCATTGGGACGATTATGTCGACCATAATCTGCGCGTAATGCACGAAACGTGGCCACCGCAGATTCACCATTTTGGTAGAATAATTTAATAATTTTAACGCGTTGTTCAGTCGTAAAACGTTCCATCTTGTAAAATGGCAAACCTTCAACTAAACCAATACCAGTTTGGAATACACTGACATTTGACAGATGTCGAATGGCAGAGCTTTACTTTCCGAAACACGAAATGGATAACGCTTTACATACTCGGAATTTTATATAAAGTAGTGAAAATAACCAGGAAATCCGTGGCAAATTTGATGTCAGTTCGACAGGAAATTATTTTCATTGCGGGGATTTAGGATAGATCGAACATCCTAAAGTTGCTTTTTGCTGGGCACCACTTAATCCAGTCATTAGGATCTCAGAAAGGCTTCGGGGAAACAAATTGTGGTGGAGACATTTTTTCCTAAATTTTTTTTTTTTGGTGCTGAACATGAATCCGCAGCTTCCCACCAATTTTTTTTGGGGAACATGGTCAAAATCTCAAAAAACCTCGAAATTTCGGTACTTTTTTCAGTTTTTCGATTATTTCTTGAAATTGAAGAGCATAAAATTCTGCGTTGAATGAGTTACCTAAACGTCAAATTTAGTTCAGTGGTGTAGCCGCAATCGACAGTCGAAAAACGTCGATTTGTCCCAACTGCGAAAAACCCTGTTATGGTCACATTTGAACGTCTGTAATTTGAAAACGGCTACTAATACGTACAAATGCTTCAAACAAAAGTTGTAGAGCATGAAATTTTGTTCAAAAAGTGCCCAATCTTTTTGATTCGGTCAAAAGAAAACTCCGAAACTGGAAATAGCTAAAATCACTTTTTGAGCGAGTGTTCCCATAAAACACATTTTCGGACATTTTTTTAAAGCCCACCGTTAGGGCGGCCGCATCTTGGACGTAGGCAGGGCAGCGCAGCACCGCGCGCACATAGCATTGTTGTTGTAACAATTGTCAAAATCTGAATTTACAACAATGCCATGTGCGCGCTGCGCTGCCCTGCCTACGTCCAAGATGCGGCCGGCCTTATAATCACCGTTCTACCCGCCAGAAACATTGCGTTTCCAGTTACCGCAGTCACAGTTTCAATCAGAAGTTCCCGGGAACGTTCTAGGTAGCAGTTCCACGAGTAACATATCGGAAAGATTTTGTAAGTGGAATTTGTGGTCCGGTAAAGAGCTTTTAGGTTAGGTTAGGTAAAGGGGCTGCCATGCTACCGCACAGCACACTTGGACCACCTCTGGGTCCGTTGTGATACCGCCAAAGTCACGTAATTAAACCTAGGCAACAAAACCAGCCTGTGCTAGCAATATAGCGATTGAGCTGCATTACACTCGTATCTTTTAGGTCCTCCAAGTTCCCGGGAAAAATCAGGAACCCAGAAATTTCCTCCGCCTCGCGGCTATGGCGGGACAGTGACAAAGAAGATGGAGAACGCTCTCCTCCTCATCCACGTCATCACAGCTCCTGCAAAAATCATTGTGAGGAATACGAAGCCTCCAAGCAAGCTCTTTTATGGGACAGTGCCCCGTAATAATCCCCACGACTCTGTCAATGTGTTTCCTGTTCAGTGAAAGCAGTGTGGCGGAGCGACTAGGGTCAAGTTTCGGCCAAATCGTCTTCATTGTCTGGCACGTATCGCCGTTTAACCATCTCATGTTCGCCCTGTCAACCGCGGTGGCCTTGATGACAAGTTTGCACGATGAGGCAGGCATTTTGATGTTTACACGCCTCCCCCCCCCCCCCCCCCCCCCCCCCAATAACTCCGGTTGTCCCCTCTCGAGCCAGCTCATCCGTCTCGCGGTTGCCTGCGAAGCCACAATATGGCTCGGTATCCAGCAGAGCGTAATGTTGAAGAAACCACCCATCTCCCTGAGGGCTAAATGACAGTTCGCGATGGTTTTCGATATGGTCAGGACGGATTCAAGTGATCGAATTGCAGCTTGACTGTCCATGTAAATAGTAACGTCCCTCGTGGTGACAACATGATTTCCTAGCCAGGTCAGAGCTTCCAGGATTGCCGAAACCTCCGCCTGCAGGACACTATAGAAGTCGGGAAGACGGAATGACAAGTTAATTCCCAATCCCTCCGAATAGATACCAGCCCCAAATCCGCCGTCGGTCCTAGAGCCATCCGTGTAGATGACCATGGAGTCGCTGATCATGAGCGTGTTAACACCCCATAGATCCCTCGACGGAATCAAGCTGGTATGGTTCCGGCCAAAAACGTATTTTGCACAAGTATAATCAGTCTCCGCAGGGAGATCTAAGTTGCCCAGAATAGTCGAGTGTCCATAACTCAACGTGCGCCACTGGCCCGTTTCGCGAAGGCCGTGTTAGCCGCCAGCTATTCGCCGCAAATATTCAGAGGTAGCAAGCCGAGCACCATGTCCAGTCCGGCTGTAGAGTTGTTCTAAAAGTCCCTGTTATAGCCAGGGCCGCTAGTCTTTGTACCTTACTCAGTAGGTTACAATAGGCCGCTACTCGGAGTGCCGTCCACCACACTCGTATTCCGTGCAGTAGTATAGGACGTACGACAGCTGTGTATATCCAATATACAGCTTTAGGTTGCAGGCCCCAGTTCTTACCTATGGCTTTTTTGCACGAGTAGAGGGCAACAGTAGGTTTATTGTCCCGCTCTTCAAAAATGAGACCAAGGAACTTAGCTTTGTCGGTGAAGACCAGTTTAATGCTTGTAATGAACCATATTCTGGTCTGGTTGTGCTGCTCCCACCGGCAGATCGAAGCAGCACCTGATGAGTAGTGATCTGTTGGTGGTACTAAACCAGAGGCCGAGGGATCCATTACACCCGGACCCAGATTCGACCGCTTGGGCGTCTGATCCGTCCGCCAACCATTCCATCCTTATCGACTATTTTTTTTCATTCCCCATTTTTACCTCCCCTGTTTGTGTTGTCTTTCCCAGGCCTATGAATTTTGGTAATACGTAAAGGACAGGGGCAACGAGCGGCGAAAACCCCGTCCAGATCTCCCGAACTGAGCTACAGCAAGCATAGACCACTGCTTAGCTCGTTGAGGAGCCTTTTTCTTCGCCAGATGGAACGGCCCGATCTTCACGGTCAATTAAGCTACCTTTGTTAGAAATAGCAGTTCAACCACGTAGTTACTTGTGAAACAATGTCTCTAAACCGAATGAATGCGAACACAACTCGAATATTTTTCGTACAATATATTTATTGATCCGAATGGGTTGAATGATTGTTACAGACTAACTATCTAACGACAAAATTTGCTTGTGTAAGGAATGGATGTTGTATGAGTAAGTACAAGAGATTATTATGAATGTATGAGTGAATTTAAACTGAAACATGATTGATTTACAATACTCCATCTCAATCATGTAATCCAAACTTAATTCTGAAATTTTGAAATTTTGACAATGGTAATGCTTTTGTTAGCGCATCTGCTAACATATTTTCTGTTGGACAATAAGTACATTTAATCAGACCCCTATTAACATAATCTTTTACAAAGTGAAAACGAGTGTCAATGTGTTTTGATCGATCCGATAAACGTTCTTCTTCTTTCACCAAATCCAAACAACTTTGGTTATCCTCGTAAATTGTAGTTGCTTTCGATATGTCTTGCTTCATATCGACTAGAATTCGCCTGATCCAAGATGCTGCACGACATGCCTCGCTTAACGCAATGAATTCAGATTCGCACGTTGACAATGCTACAAGCGTTTGTTTTCGCGAACTCCAACAAACAGTCGCACCATTTACCAAGAAAACGTGACCGCTGTTTGACTTCCGATCAGCTTTATCTCCAGCCCAGGTTGCATCTGAATAACCATTTAATATATCGCCGTCATAATTTTGTTTGGCAAGTGCTAATTTCAAATCAGCTGTGCCCTTCAAATATTTTGCAACTCGCTTCAGCTCATTCCAGTCTTCCTGTGTTGGTTTGCTAACCTTTTGTGCCAATATTGAGATACTTGAAGCAATATCCGGTCGTGTATTGACAGAAATGTATAGTAAACTACCCAATAATTTTTGATATTGTTCATTTGATAACAACAGGCCGCTGTCTACCTTACGTTCCGACTTACCAAAGTTGACGTGCATTGGCACATCTGATGCTTTTGCTGTATTTAGACCAAAAACGTTAGCGATCCTTTTTATATACTTTGATTGGCCAAGGTTGAAAATTCCATTTTGGTCACGTGTGACATCAATTCCAAGATATTGTTTTATGGGGCCAAGATCCTCGATATCGAATTTTTTCGCCAGCATCGATTTTACACTTTCGATACTCGATTCTGATTTGCTCGCAACTATGATATCGTCAACATAAATTAAAACAAAAACGACATCATTATTTTCACCTTTTGTGTATAGACATGGGTCATTTTTACTTTTCTTAAAATGTTCCTCTTTGAGGTAATTATCGATTTCATCGTTCCATATTTTGGCTGCTTGTTTTAGCCCATAAATGCTCTTTTTTAATCGACAGACCAAATTTTTGTTTTCTGCCTCAAAACCAGGTGGCTGCTTCATGAAAATGGTTTCTTTCAATGATCCGTTCAAGAAGGCTGTCTTTACATCTAAGTGATGAACGATCATTTTTTTTTTTCGATGCTATTGATAATAGAATACGAAAAGTCGTTTGTCTAGCGACAGGTGCAAAAACCTGATCGTAGTCCGTTCCAAATCGCTGCGCGAACCCCTGTGCAACTAAACGTGCTTTATAACGAACTATGTTTCCACTTGAGTCCGTTTTCACCTTATAGACCCATTTGCTGCCAATAGCGTGTGATCCAGTTGGCAATTCGCATAATTCCCAAGTACCGAGCTTCTTTAACGCATTGATTTCCTGATTCATTGCATCGATCCAACTTGACTTTTTCGGTGCCTTTAATGCATCACGCAGTGAATTTGGCTCAACAATTAAGTTTGCTTCATATCGTTGTGGTGGTACACCTTTATTTTGTCGCTGCGATGAATGTGGACTGTTTATATTTTCCAACTCATTATCGATGTTTGATGGTTGATAAGTGTAGTCTGTGGCGTCGAAGCTCGTATGACTGAACCTGTCTGATAAATTTCCATATTCGTCATCCAGTGTTGATGCTGAACCCATCGAAACTACCGTATCATCCGATCCTGTGCTTGACGTTGATTCATCGCTTGAAGATTTTGAATTGCGATAATTCAATCGACCTGCTGCAAACACGTCCTTATACTCGTATTCATAAGCTTCACTTGATTCTTCGTAGCTGCTATTCATACCGTGAAATTTTTGCGCATTTCTTGACGAAACATCAATAAATAAATTATTTGAATGTGTTTGTTTTTCCACAAACCGTACATCACGACTAATGACCAATTTTCGATTGACTGTATCGAAGCATCGGTATGCCTTTGAGTCATTGTCGTAGCCAATGAAACGCATCTCCGTCGCAGTATTTTCAAGTTTGCGTCGTTTCTCAGCCGGAACATGAACGAAACATTTCGCACCAAAAGTTTTGAAGTGCATGACGTTAGGTTTCGTGCCGTTCCATAATAAACAGGGAATAAAGTCAGAGCCCTTTGTTATTGTTCTGTTTTGTACGTAATTAGCCGTGCTGACCGCTTCAGCCCATAAGAACATTGGCAATTTTGCATCAGTAAGCATGCATCTGGCCATTTCGATCAATGTACGATTTTTTCTTTCCGCGATACCATTCTGTTGCGGCGAATACGGTGCTGTGTATTGCCACTTAATTCCTTGTGAATTTAAATAATTTTTTAATCGTATACCGGAATATTCTCCTCCGCGGTCACTACGTACGACTTTTGGCTTGCGATCGAATTTGTTCTTCACCATCTCTACGTATTCTATGATTTTATTTTCCACTTCAGATTTGTGTTTTAGAAAATAAATCACCGTATATTTTGACCAATTATCAATGAAAGTCAAAATGTATCGTTTCTTACCAAGCGATTCAACCTGCATCGGACCGCAGACATCTGTGTGTATTAAATCCAATATGCCTTTCGATTTGCTGTCCGATTTCTTTGGAAATGGCAATCGTGTGAGTTTTGCTTGCATACAAGTTTCGCATTGTATTTGTGTCGCACAGTCGATAATTTTCATTCCATCAATCAAATTGTTCTTGTACATCTGTTTTATCGCTGCTGGATCACGGTGACTAAAAATGCGGGGCCAATCATGTATACAATATTCCGCGCATTCCATTTCCTTACAAGTGTTCACCTTATTCGACTGACGCAGAACGAACAGACCATTACGTTCATCAGCCACCGCCACTTGCTTGCCGTTGAGTATGATTTTGCAAATGCCCCTTTCGAAATTAACAACAAAGCCTTTATGTGTTAATTTGCTGACCGATATCATATTACCATCAATATTTGGCGCATACAGAACATCACTTAGTTTTGCATCCGATGACTGTCCCCTTTCATTAACAAAATCAATCGGACATGTTCCTCTTCCCTTCACGCTTTCAGAATGTTGATTTGCCATTTTCACTTCGCTGCTCTGCGTTGAATTGAGATTATCAAAGAGGCATTTATTATTTGCTACATGACTCGTAGCACCAGAATCGACAATCCATGAATCGTTTATATTCTGCGCTGATGTCAGTTGAAACAAAAATTCTAATTTGTCTTCGACTTTGTTTACTTTTTCGCCCGAATGTTTATCTGTATGTTTCTTTTTCCACTCTTTATATTTGAAGCAATCCCTTTTGATGTGTGATGCCTTTTTACAAAAGAAACATTTTAGTTTGCCTGTTGTTGTTTTCAATACGGTATCGCCATTTTGTGATGATTCACCACCTTCTTTGCGCTTCAAATATTCGCCAACAAGCTTCGAGTGTATGTATGCACTTGTTAAATCTTCATCGGGGCGCGCTTCTAATGCCGTTATCATGGTGTCGTAGCTAGGCGGTAAACTGCTGAGTGTGATTGCAACTCGCCATCCCTCGTTTAGCTGGTTTTCACCCAAATCGACGAGTTTTTGAAACAAATCACTTAACTCACCAATATGTTTCTCCATATCGCCATTTTCAGCCAATTTCAAGTTGCAAATTCGTCGCATCAAGCAAACTTTATTGCCCAATGTATTCCGCTCATAATAATTCTGTAAGGCTTTCCACGTGTCTTTCGCTGTTGTGAGGTTACGAATGTGAACCAACTGGTTATCTTCAACACATAAAACTATAGTTGCGCGTGCTTCACCATCCTTTTCGTCAAATAAATGAACCTTTAGCTTGTCATCTGCAACCATTGCCGCCGTAATTTCACCACACGCGGTCCGAATCCTAGGTCTATCAGATGTTACAACATCCCATAATTTTTCCTTACGAAGGTACATCTCCATTTTGTACTTCCAAGTGAAATAATTGTCCGAGTTCAATTTCGTGAGGAATGCTTTATATTCCATTTTTCTTGAGTCAAGTAACGCACTTTACTTCAACAAAATATTGTCCTTATTTGCGATTCGCTATTCCCGTTGTTCACAATAACAGACTGGGCCCATAACCACTGTTAGAAATAGCAGTACAACCACGTAGTTACTTGTGAAACAATGTCTCTAAACCGAATGAATGCGAACACAACTCGAATATTTTTCGTACAATATATTTATTGATCCGAATGGGTTGAATGATTGTTACAGACTAACTATCTAACGACAAAATTTGCTTGTGTAAGGAATGGATGTTGTATGAGTAAGTACAAGAGATTATTATGAATGTATGAGTGAATTTAAACTGAAACATGATTGATTTACAATACTCCATCTCAATCATGTAATCCAAACTTAATTCTGAAATTTTGAAATTTTGACAATGGTAATGCTTTTGTTAGCGCATCTGCTAACATATTTTCTGTTGGACAATAAGTACATTTAATCAGACCCCTATTAACATAATCTTTTACAAAGTGAAAACGAGTGTCAATGTGTTTTGATCGATCCGATAAACGTTCTTCTTCTTTCACCAAATCCAAACAACTTTGGTTATCCTCGTAAATTGTAGTTGCTTTCGATATGTCTTGCTTCATATCGACTAGAATTCGCCTGATCCAAGATGCTGCACGACATGCCTCGCTTAACGCAATGAATTCAGATTCGCACGTTGACAATGCTACAAGCGTTTGTTTTCGCGAACTCCAACAAACAGTCGCACCATTTACCAAGAAAACGTGACCGCTGTTTGACTTCCGATCAGCTTTATCTCCAGCCCAGGTTGCATCTGAATAACCATTTAATATATCGCCGTCATAATTTTGTTTGGCAAGTGCTAATTTCAAATCAGCTGTGCCCTTCAAATATTTTGCAACTCGCTTCAGCTCATTCCAGTCTTCCTGTGTTGGTTTGCTAACCTTTTGTGCCAATATTGAGATACTTGAAGCAATATCCGGTCGTGTATTGACAGAAATGTATAGTAAACTACCCAATAATTTTTGATATTGTTCATTTGATAACAACAGGCCGCTGTCTACCTTACGTTCCGACTTACCAAAGTTGACGTGCATTGGCACATCTGATGCTTTTGCTGTATTTAGACCAAAAACGTTAGCGATCCTTTTTATATACTTTGATTGGCCAAGGTTGAAAATTCCATTTTGGTCACGTGTGACATCAATTCCAAGATATTGTTTTATGGGGCCAAGATCCTCGATATCGAATTTTTTCGCCAGCATCGATTTTACACTTTCGATACTCGATTCTGATTTGCTCGCAACTATGATATCGTCAACATAAATTAAAACAAAAACGACATCATTATTTTCACCTTTTGTGTATAGACATGGGTCATTTTTACTTTTCTTAAAATGTTCCTCTTTGAGGTAATTATCGATTTCATCGTTCCATATTTTGGCTGCTTGTTTTAGCCCATAAATGCTCTTTTTTAATCGACAGACCAAATTTTTGTTTTCTGCCTCAAAACCAGGTGGCTGCTTCATGAAAATGGTTTCTTTCAATGATCCGTTCAAGAAGGCTGTCTTTACATCTAAGTGATGAACGATCATTTTTTTTTTTCGATGCTATTGATAATAGAATACGAAAAGTCGTTTGTCTAGCGACAGGTGCAAAAACCTGATCGTAGTCCGTTCCAAATCGCTGCGCGAACCCCTGTGCAACTAAACGTGCTTTATAACGAACTATGTTTCCACTTGAGTCCGTTTTCACCTTATAGACCCATTTGCTGCCAATAGCGTGTGATCCAGTTGGCAATTCGCATAATTCCCAAGTACCGAGCTTCTTTAACGCATTGATTTCCTGATTCATTGCATCGATCCAACTTGACTTTTTCGGTGCCTTTAATGCATCACGCAGTGAATTTGGCTCAACAATTAAGTTTGCTTCATATCGTTGTGGTGGTACACCTTTATTTTGTCGCTGCGATGAATGTGGACTGTTTATATTTTCCAACTCATTATCGATGTTTGATGGTTGATAAGTGTAGTCTGTGGCGTCGAAGCTCGTATGACTGAACCTGTCTGATAAATTTCCATATTCGTCATCCAGTGTTGATGCTGAACCCATCGAAACTACCGTATCATCCGATCCTGTGCTTGACGTTGATTCATCGCTTGAAGATTTTGAATTGCGATAATTCAATCGACCTGCTGCAAACACGTCCTTATACTCGTATTCATAAGCTTCACTTGATTCTTCGTAGCTGCTATTCATACCGTGAAATTTTTGCGCATTTCTTGACGAAACATCAATAAATAAATTATTTGAATGTGTTTGTTTTTCCACAAACCGTACATCACGACTAATGACCAATTTTCGATTGACTGTATCGAAGCATCGGTATGCCTTTGAGTCATTGTCGTAGCCAATGAAACGCATCTCCGTCGCAGTATTTTCAAGTTTGCGTCGTTTCTCAGCCGGAACATGAACGAAACATTTCGCACCAAAAGTTTTGAAGTGCATGACGTTAGGTTTCGTGCCGTTCCATAATAAACAGGGAATAAAGTCAGAGCCCTTTGTTATTGTTCTGTTTTGTACGTAATTAGCCGTGCTGACCGCTTCAGCCCATAAGAACATTGGCAATTTTGCATCAGTAAGCATGCATCTGGCCATTTCGATCAATGTACGATTTTTTCTTTCCGCGATACCATTCTGTTGCGGCGAATACGGTGCTGTGTATTGCCACTTAATTCCTTGTGAATTTAAATAATTTTTTAATCGTATACCGGAATATTCTCCTCCGCGGTCACTACGTACGACTTTTGGCTTGCGATCGAATTTGTTCTTCACCATCTCTACGTATTCTATGATTTTATTTTCCACTTCAGATTTGTGTTTTAGAAAATAAATCACCGTATATTTTGACCAATTATCAATGAAAGTCAAAATGTATCGTTTCTTACCAAGCGATTCAACCTGCATCGGACCGCAGACATCTGTGTGTATTAAATCCAATATGCCTTTCGATTTGCTGTCCGATTTCTTTGGAAATGGCAATCGTGTGAGTTTTGCTTGCATACAAGTTTCGCATTGTATTTGTGTCGCACAGTCGATAATTTTCATTCCATCAATCAAATTGTTCTTGTACATCTGTTTTATCGCTGCTGGATCACGGTGACTAAAAATGCGGGGCCAATCATGTATACAATATTCCGCGCATTCCATTTCCTTACAAGTGTTCACCTTATTCGACTGACGCAGAACGAACAGACCATTACGTTCATCAGCCACCGCCACTTGCTTGCCGTTGAGTATGATTTTGCAAATGCCCCTTTCGAAATTAACAACAAAGCCTTTATGTGTTAATTTGCTGACCGATATCATATTACCATCAATATTTGGCGCATACAGAACATCACTTAGTTTTGCATCCGATGACTGTCCCCTTTCATTAACAAAATCAATCGGACATGTTCCTCTTCCCTTCACGCTTTCAGAATGTTGATTTGCCATTTTCACTTCGCTGCTCTGCGTTGAATTGAGATTATCAAAGAGGCATTTATTATTTGCTACATGACTCGTAGCACCAGAATCGACAATCCATGAATCGTTTATATTCTGCGCTGATGTCAGTTGAAACAAAAATTCTAATTTGTCTTCGACTTTGTTTACTTTTTCGCCCGAATGTTTATCTGTATGTTTCTTTTTCCACTCTTTATATTTGAAGCAATCCCTTTTGATGTGTGATGCCTTTTTACAAAAGAAACATTTTAGTTTGCCTGTTGTTGTTTTCAATACGGTATCGCCATTTTGTGATGATTCACCACCTTCTTTGCGCTTCAAATATTCGCCAACAAGCTTCGAGTGTATGTATGCACTTGTTAAATCTTCATCGGGGCGCGCTTCTAATGCCGTTATCATGGTGTCGTAGCTAGGCGGTAAACTGCTGAGTGTGATTGCAACTCGCCATCCCTCGTTTAGCTGGTTTTCACCCAAATCGACGAGTTTTTGAAACAAATCACTTAACTCACCAATATGTTTCTCCATATCGCCATTTTCAGCCAATTTCAAGTTGCAAATTCGTCGCATCAAGCAAACTTTATTGCCCAATGTATTCCGCTCATAATAATTCTGTAAGGCTTTCCACGTGTCTTTCGCTGTTGTGAGGTTACGAATGTGAACCAACTGGTTATCTTCAACACATAAAACTATAGTTGCGCGTGCTTCACCATCCTTTTCGTCAAATAAATGAACCTTTAGCTTGTCATCTGCAACCATTGCCGCCGTAATTTCACCACACGCGGTCCGAATCCTAGGTCTATCAGATGTTACAACATCCCATAATTTTTCCTTACGAAGGTACATCTCCATTTTGTACTTCCAAGTGAAATAATTGTCCGAGTTCAATTTCGTGAGGAATGCTTTATATTCCATTTTTCTTGAGTCAAGTAACGCACTTTACTTCAACAAAATATTGTCCTTATTTGCGATTCGCTATTCCCGTTGTTCACAATAACAGACTGGGCCCATAACCACTGTTAGAAATAGCAGTACAACCACGTAGTTACTTGTGAAACAATGTCTCTAAACCGAATGAATGCGAACACAACTCGAATATTTTTCGTACAATATATTTATTGATCCGAATGGGTTGAATGATTGTTACAGACTAACTATCTAACGACAAAATTTGCTTGTGTAAGGAATGGATGTTGTATGAGTAAGTACAAGAGATTATTATGAATGTATGAGTGAATTTAAACTGAAACATGATTGATTTACAATAACCTTAGGCTCCGTCCCCACCCCACGGGCATCTTCGGATGCCCCCCAGACCGTCCGTTACATGCTCTCCAGTGTGGGAGGTTCAATTAGAGGAATCGCGCGTCTTCTAGTGAAGAGCACAAGCTCCGCCTTAAAGAGCTTTTACTCTTTCCTCAGATTTCTACCCATATATTGTTTTGTTCGTGTCTCCCCACTTCCATCTCCATCCTTCCAACACAGAACCCAGCCACCTGCTTCTTGCCTGCTGAAGGTCAGATCACCGACAGTTCGGTTCTAAATTCTGGCATGTGAACAGAACAACTATTATTTCTGAGACTCAAGCGAGATAAAATTGACCAAGGAAAGCTTATGGATTGGTTTCATGAACATCCCCCTTTCACTGAAACATCCTATTTCACATCATAAGTATATGGTATTTTCGGAGACGAAATATATACATATATATAGATGCCACTGGGCTTAAGAGGTGGCCGAGCAAGGAATAAATCGCATAGTTGGAGACGATTTTCGGGCAGTCAAATTCAAAAGAGCTTATCGAGTGAAGCCTCTTGCACTGGCCACGTTTATGCCATGGAACAGTATTAAGTAATCCCAGCAAACTCAGCACGATGTAAACATATCGGATTAGTTGATTGGACTAGGTCTTAGCTCCACTTACAATGCGGTGCGGAACCAAAAAAAATTAGATTAGGTTTGTGTTTCTGTTGTTGTTGCTTGTTCGGTAAGAATTTTGTAAGCCTAATCCCTTCACGGAACGAGTGGGCAGACAATTTTTTTCCAGGAGTCAATGGCCATGAGGCCATTCTGATGACTCTAGGACGGATTAAGGAGTAGGAGCGCTGGCAGATTGAATATCAACAAATTGCATCTACCTGATTTTTGCATCATTTTACAGGCAAATCATTAGCCTGATGTCACATCATTTGGGAGGCTCTCACCTGGCTGGGGGTAATGTTATAGCCGCTGAAGACATCACTATTTTCACTGACAGCCTGTCGGCGATCAGATCCCTTGAGTCTGTTATTACAAACACGAAGACTGTTGCCGAATGTCGCACACTCTCTTGGAGATGGGGAAATGAGAACCCTTGTTGGGTTGATTACAAGACATTACAGTTCCACTGTTTTATCATCAGCTGTTGCTGATAGGACTCGGGTTGTGAAGTCTGTAGTGGTATCACAACAGACGCAGTGGTGGTCTATGTGAGCTGTGTGTGCAAGATATAATATTATAGTATAGGTCGCAAAGTATTTACTTAATTTGTTTGACTATTTAGAGGGTCGTGACACTAAAAAGGTTGAGAAACAGTGATTTTCTTTCAACTCTGAGCCGATGTGATCCCATACGAGAACTATTGTAGATCAAAACTAGTCTGTCGTTTTGTATGGAGATATACCGAAATCAGGTGAAACGTACACAGCTATTATTTCAGCCTTGCAAGTCGATTAATGAAAGCCATGAAATTTGCAATATGTAGTCACATATTCATATTAAAAGCAACTGAATAAATACATCAAATAATTACGTTTTTAAAGAGAATGTAGTAGAAGCACAATATAAAATGCTAGTAACCTTAGTTTACTGCTAAAACTCGGCGAATATTTATAACAATTCGCCTTCCCATATGTCGTACAAACGTTGATAAAACCCGTCACTTGAATGAAAACTCTACATTCAGTCAGTTGATTTACTATTTCTATTATACACTCTTCCGTAACATCAACACATAAGCCCATAAGCTCGAATATCCAAACATCTTTTATTGTACGGAAGGTCGTTGGAGCATAATAAATATGCATGTAGTACATGTGATCAAATAAGAAAAACATAAACAACAAAGTTTAAGGTGGTAATTGTGGCTAAACGATAGCCAGATAACAATTAATTCGTAAACAAACCCAGACTACCAATTCGTCAATGATGTTTATTACACGGCGTTCACACTGTCTGGGATGCGATGCTTTTCCGCTCCATGGCTTACGACGTCCGATTAGGTGACTTCTATCTACGACAAACCAAAGGCAGTTAACAGTTGACACTTGCACTCGCATTAAACGTGCCATGCACACACCGATCGATCGGCCGATCCGTCGCCCGATGGATCGGCCTGTGTATGCGCTTATCGTTGACGATTTTTTTGACAGTTCCATATAATTTTTTATCAGCTGACATTTTGTAGCGATCCATCGGCCGATCGATCGGGCGACGGATCGGATAATGTATGGCGGCCATTAAATCACAACGTGATTTGTGATTGTATTTTTCCTATCGCACGCCATCACCCGTCCTTGCACGTCATCGATCGTGCGGTTTCTTATAAAATTGAAGGCCCTCCTTTTTGTTTTGCGATAAACGCTCCTAATCGCAAGCCATGGCAGGATTGTATCTGCCCTTGCTATTTTGCGCGTTGACGTGCGATCATGCTATAGAACGAGTTATTATTTGGTTTACTATTTTTTTTTTACGAGACCGAGTTCACTTTGGAATTGAGTTGAGTGAGGGTCAAGAAAAAACGATTGTGTTCTTGAGAATGAAGTGGTTTCTATTCACCTCACCATATCGCGTCCATCTATCACGTTCATCGTATCGTATCGCGTGCAGTGTGAACACATCGCATCGCGACTTAAAGAAACCAAAAAAAAAACATGGCATCGCATAACAGGCAGTGCGAAAGCTGCTTTACTTTTGAAAAAAAAAAACACTAACATAAGAAAGGGACGACAAACGACTGACTGTTGCTGTTGTTGGACCTAAGTTAGCCATGGACTTGAACAAGGCTGAAGTTCGCATCGACCAATAAATTATGCAAATTGAAATCGCACAATGCCACTTGAGATGTGTGACGCACATTCTGTATTGAATATGGGCATATGGGATGAGAAGTCTTTATCGTTATTATTAATATTGCGTATTGGGAAGAAAGGTCGTGGCCGGAGGAGGGGACGTCGCGACGTAAATGCGTGTTAATAATGTTAACTATATACATACATATGTATATCAATTTACGCATGGAAATTTCCACTTGAAAAGTTAAGACCTCTGTTTTTCATCTAAGGTCGCCACACAGGACGAGGACAACCATTCTGGTCGCGATCAGGCACCGAATCACATCAAACTCAATAGGAAAAAACCTTCATTTCCACCGTTCTATGATATTTGATGGTTCGATGGAAGTTCGGTTGTGGTTCTGCCCGATCATGTGCTTCGACCCTAATAAATAACGCTCAATAATAATCAGCTGCAGCGTCTTCGGTTTCATTATAAATAATTTCTGCGGCTGCAACCAAATTGCTGCAAGTGTCCAAAAAGTGTGTTTTCAAAAGGATAAAAATGCCGTCTGACGCAATTCCAATTGTAAACATATGTTTGTCGCCCCGGGGACATCCTCGTGTGCAGTCTTGGCAAGGAATTAATGGCGTAAAATTGACGTCAAAATAGAAGTCGAATTCACCATGATCAGCTGAGCGGAGGCCTGTATTTTTAGATGGCAATGATCATTTTCTGGACACTTACAGCAATTCGGTCGAAGCCGCAGCCCCGGGGATCAGTCGTAGAGTATCGTGAAACAGTTCACACTTGAAAAAATACATCTTTTGACCGCACGACACATTTTCATCGTGCACGTGTTTGTTTTCTCGGATCACTAGATGAAATTTAACTAACAAATAAACACTAAATGTGGAAAACGAAAACTAAACACGGAACGCACAAAAACCGGAGACTCGCCGCCATCAATCGCCCACCACTGGACTCTGGATACGACGAAATCGTAGAAGTAAGTATTCACGTAATTTAGCCGTCAAAATCAGCTGAGCGGAGGCCTGTATTTTTAGATGGCAATGCAATGATACTGCTCGTCGTCGACCACCAATTATTGAAAAAATGGAATATACTACTACTTTGCCTTAACCCCTAGCGGGGCATAGCGCGTCAACTACTCCTGCGCGCCATCGTACTCTGTTCTGGGCAATGGGGCGCAACTCCCCAAAAGACTTACCCAGTACCTGACACTCCTTTGCCATAGATCGACGCCATGTGATTCGAGGACCCCCTCTTGGTCGGCCTTGGTTGGAAATGGGGTTCCATTTCATGGCATGCAAAGCAATGCAGTTATCACTCTTCCGCAATGTGTGACCTATCCACTGCCATTTTCGCCTGCGTATCAATTCGTCGATTGGCATCTGACCCGTACGCCGACTTAGCTCTTCATTTGATATTGTTTCGGGCCAGAAAATTCTTAAAATTCGACGAAGACATGAGTTGACGAAAACTTGCAGCTTTCTGGTAACTCCTACGGAAACTTTCCATGTACTGCTCCCATACAAAAGTACTGATAGTACCAGGGAGCGAAACAGGCCCAGCTTGGTCTTGATGCTGAGATAACTGCCCTGCCAGATTTTGGACAGCATGCCGTATGCACGTTTAGCCTGGTTGATACGACGAGCGATGTCCTGCTCCGTACCACCATTTTCGGCAACAATGCTACCCAGGTAGACGAAGTTGTCTACCTTCTCCACAGGCTGCCCATTAATATTGATGGCAATAGGTGTCGGATTTCTTTTTCGCAACGGCGGGCTAAGAACCTTGGTCTTGTTGGTATTAATCTTTAGCCCAACCTTGCTTGCCTCCCTCTCGAGATCTAACGCCATTGCGGACAGATCCATGATTTTGTGGGAGAGTAGGCATATGTCGTCAGCGTAGTCAAGATGTTGTAGATAAGATGTCAAAGTCCATTGAATTCCTCTGTCGAGTCCGGATAGGGCTGCATGCAACACATCGCCGATCACAATGAGGAATAGGATCGGTGAGAGGATGCACCCCTGCCGAACTCCACTGCGAATCTCAAAGTCCCCCGACACCTTACCTTTATGCAGAACGCGACATTTCGCGCCGTCATAGGTTGCCTTAATAATAGCCACAAGCTTCTCAGGGATGCCTCTCCTGCGCAAGGCCGCCCATATAGAAACCCGGTTCACACTATCGAAAGCCTTTTCGAAATCGATGAAAAGCAAGTGAAGCGGAGAATCGTATTCAGCGCATTGCTCGATGATGATTCGCAAGGTGTTAATGTGATCGACACAGGAGAATCCGGATCGAAAGCCAGCCTGCTCTTCATCAATTGTGCTTTCTAAGTGGGCCTTTAGTCTTTCCAGGACGATTTTAGCTATTATCTTGGCAACGGCAGGAAGCACACAAATGCCTCTCCAATTATTACAGTCTGTGAAGCTACCCTTCTTTGGAAGTTTGATGATCAAACCTTCCTTCCACTCAGTGGGAAAGGTCTCTGTATTCCACGCTTTATCAACAAGTGGGTGCAGCAAATCGGCAGTTACGCTTGGGGCTGCTTGATAAAGTTCGGCAGGGATGCCGTCAAGTCCGGCGGCCTTTCCTCGTTTTAGTGCAATAATTGCAGTGACTATTTCCTCTTTAGTCGGGGCAGTGGACCGTATACGCACATTTTGATGGTTAGCTAAATTATCTATATGAGGGGGAACTTCACCAGAGGTTACACGGTTCAAGACCGCGGCGAAGTGTTCTTTCCACCGCCTCATTTGATCTTCTTCCAAGATAAGTAGCTTTCCATCACTATCTTTCACTGGATGTTGGCAGGAATTACGACCACCTGTAAACTCCTTGATGACACCGTATACGGCGTTTAAGTTGTTACTTCTAGCGGCTTCTTCTGCTGACGCTAAAAGAGAATTGGCATAAACTCTTTTATCGCGTCGCACACTACGCTGAACTTCTCGAGCTTTCTGACGGTAAAGGAGTTCGATGCTGCTTCGATTGTTGTCTGAGGCTGCAGCCAAACGAACTTTCAGCTCCTTTCTTTCAACAATCCGCTGCCATGAAGCGTCGGACATCCAGGGCTTATTCCGGCAATCCGGGTTTGGGCCAAGGATGGTATTTGCGCTATCAATGTACGCATTTTTTATGGCATCCCAGTTTTCGTTTATGTCACTATCTGGGTGACTAGTTATCTCAGCCGCTTTTTGCGTATACGGCGTTTAAGTTGTTACTTCTAGCTTCTAGCTTCTTCTGCTGACGCTAAAAGAGAATTGGCATAAACTCTTTTATCGCGTCGCACACTACGCTGAATTTCTCGAGCTTTCTGACGGTAAAGGAGTTCGATGCTGCTTCGATTGTTGTCTGAGGCTGCAGCCAAACGAACTTTCAGCTCCTTTCTTTCAACAATCCGCTGCCATGAAGCGTCGGACATCCAGGGCTTATTCCGGCAATCCGGGTTTGGGCCAAGGATGGTATTTGCGCTATCAATGTACGCATTTTTTATGGCATCCCAGTTTTCGTTTATGTCACTATCTGGGTGACTAGTTATCTCAGCCGCTTTTTGCGCAAGATGGTCATTATATTGTTGTAAGACAGCTGCATTTTTTAGTCGAGCGGTGTTGAATTTGCGGGGCCTGGATCTTTCGTCGCTGGGGCGGCGCACGGCTGCAATACGCAATCGAACATTAGCGATCATAAGATAATGGTCTCTTCCCATCCCAATATCGGCACCCTTCTTGTTTCGCACGTCCAGGAGGCAACTCTTGAATCTTTTACTAATGGCAAAATGGTCGATCTGATTTTGTGTTCTGCGCCGATCAACAGAGGACCAACTGATTTTGTGGTGGTCCTTATGCTCAAACATAGTACCATCGATGAAGAGACTGTGAAAGTTGCAGAACTCTACAAATCTTTTACCGTTGTCATTACGATCACCAAGACCGTGTCTCCCCATCACATGTCTGAGCCCATAGTTATCAGCGCCAACTTTCGCATTCAAATCACCCATAACCATTATAATGTCACCTTTAGGTGTTCTGCTCTGAACGGCGTTTAGTTCTTCGTAGAAGGAGTCTTTTGCCAAGACATTGTCGGGTTCAGTAGGGGCATAACATTGTATTATTGAGATGTTCCTCATTTTGGTCCGGAACCTGGCGGTCAAGACCCTGTCAGAGACCGGTTCCCAGGATAAGAGACAATTTCGCGCGGCTCTGGTTAAAAGGAGCCCCACACCTGACTCACGGCGACTACCGGTAGCTTTACCGGAGTACAACATTACAGTGCTGCCCGTTGGAGAGATGAATTCTCCGCTGTTCCACCATCTTATCTCACTAACTCCTAAGATATTTAATTTGTACCTCAGAAATTCACTCTCTAATTGAAGAAATCGTGCGTTCTGGGGACCTTCTGATCCATTGTCCAGGAGAGTACGCACATTCCAGAATCCAATGTTTGTCATTGTACGATAGCTAAAAGTCGTAACCGTTGAGTCAGTCCTTATCCGAGGCATAGTTGACGTTTCGTTAGCATATAAAGATTTCGGATAGTGCAAGTTGCTGGCATACACGTCCTGTCCTTTGGTTGTCGGTTTTAATGACAGGCCCTCAAAGGGAAAGGCCGTGGTATTTTTTTTTCACACCCCACACCACAGGGGTACCTCAACCAAATCATCGCACCGCCATCACTGGCGGCTTGACGTTGGTTGGCAATGGTCAGTGACCACTGCCGTTCCAGGGGGCGCCCACGCGGAGGACTATGGAAGAGGAGTTTTTGTTTTTTGACAAACATCTCAAGGAAAATGTAGAAATTCCTGTGAATCCGGATTTTCTGGGAAGTAAAGGTTTGTTTGAAAAATTTAAAAAACCTTTTTCAATCCATAGCCTATGAATTCAAGGAGAAACGACGCGACGTCGGCTGATCATGGCGTATCCCGAAAAAAATCAAAATATCATTGAAGAGCAAGGGTATACACCACATCAAGTGTTTAACGCTGATGAAACTGGGCTTTGGTGCAAAACAAATGTCCAGAAGAACCTTCGTGTCAAAAGAAGAAAAAAGTGCATCGGGTTTTAAGGCATCTAAAGGCGCGTTCTTTTGCTTTTCTTAACCTGTATAGGTTAGTGAAATAACACGCAATACAACAACAATATGCTACCCTATATGGGTTGGGGCTTAATCTAGTAATTTATCGAGGTCCGATTCTGACCTGGATAGCGCACAAGTAAAGCTTTTATTTAGGACGCATCTAGCGGTTGCTAGAAGAAGTTCGTTCATTCCACGATGTCCACGCTATTTTCAACTCAGTTCACCTCAATTAGATTCAATGGAATTTCACATTTTTTTCCAATTGGAAAAGTGATTTTTGTCGAAATACATATTAGGAAACTATACTCGGAATCAATTATAATAGTTTCTTCTATCACAGTTGCATTTGATAGGTTCAATGCTTGCGCTTGAAGTAATAGAAAGAAGTTTGTTTTTAATATTTTTCAAAGAGTGGAATTAGTCCACTTAAAATTCAAACTTTATCTAAGACAAAATCCATTTCGTGTCAAATACATGTTTTTACCCTATACGGGTCAGGTACATCGTTTTTTTTTTGCACAAAAGCTCGGGTTAACTACCCTTGACCTGGATAGCTGCAAAAGAACGCGCCTTAAGGATCGTCTTACATTACTTTTGCGCATTAACGCATCGGGGGACCTAATGACAAAACAACCAGGAGTCCGAAGCGTATATACCTATATGTACCTTAGACTAGTACAGACCTAGTGGTGATACCAAAAGTATCAATTGGCAACGACCACATGCATTAAGAATGGGTCTCCTATATGGCCAGTTCATAGGGGAGGTTGGCACTCATTCAGTAGGATCTTGACCATTCTCAAAATCAATTAACTAACTAACCCATTCTACAAATATTTGTCGAATTTTTCAAGTCGCTAGCTTCATTCTATCGAATGTTATTGCTTATTTGAAATTTCACTTGTAGGTGATGTAGGAGTTCCTTGGGTCGGATCTGGCCCATCATTGAAACCAACTATGTAATAAGATCACCCTACAAACATTTAAACAAAATTTCAAATCTCTAGCTTCACTCTATCGAAAGTTATCGCTTATTTGAAGTTTCATTTGTAGGGGAAGTAGGGGTTTCGTTGGTCGGATTTTACGTTTTTTCAATATTAGCCAACTGGATCCTACTACAAACATTTGACTAAAATTTCAAGTCGCTAGCTTTATTTTGTCGTATGTTATCGCTTATTTTAAGTTTCATTTCTAGGGGAGGTAGGGGTTCCTTAGGTCAGATCTTACCCATCTTTAATGCCAACTAACTCAATCTCACTTCAAACATTTGACCAACATTTCAAGTCACTGGCTTGATTCTATCAAAAGTTATCGCTTATTTGAAGTTTCATTTGTAGGGGAGGTGGGGGTTCCTTGGGTCGGATCTTGCACATATTCAATACCAACTAAGCAGGTCTTACTAGCAACATTCCACAAAACTTTTAACTCGGTAGTATCATTCTATCGAAAGTTATCGTAATTAAAGCAATATTCAATTTTTTTAAATTTGTAGAGGAGGTAGGTGTTCCTTTGATCTGATTATGCCCAACTTACAGAACCTTAAGCAGCTTCTTACCTCAGGGTCACATGCCAAAAATCAGGTGTCTACGTCAATTGGTTCAACAGTTATAGACAAAAAACTAGAAAAGTAGGGTAGTACGGGGCTCTTTGTAAGAAAATTACCGTTAGTTTTCAACTGATCGATTTTATTTTTCCAGGAGAGTAGAAGATTACCCTCGTGAGCAATCTACCAAAGCTAGAGCTTTTCATGATTTTTTAGTCGGGAGTTATAGACACATTTAATTATTTTACATATGTAGGGGAGGTAGGCGTTCTCTTGGCCTGATCATGCCCAATTTCAATACCATCCAACTAGATCATACTACCAACATTTGACCAAAATTTCAAGGCCCTAGCTTCATTCTATCGAAAGTTATCGTGCGAACGGACAGACAGACAGACGGACAGACAGACAGATATGGCTAAATCGAATCAGGAGGTGACCCTGATCATTTATATATATATACATTGCTATACCTCCGGAGCCTCCTTTAAGGTGTTACATATTTTCGTCGTGACAAAAACAATATACCCTATACTATAAGTCTAGGGTATAAAAACACCTTGCCAGTACATTGGGGAACTAATTCAAAAGTGTGGATGACGGGAGCATTATTTAAAGAATGGTTTTCCGATTGCTTTGTGCCGGTGGTAGAACATTATTTAAAGCGGAAGAATTTAACTTTCAAGGTGCTACGTATATTACTATCGCGCTCGGTGGCCGTGGTCGTTCGGTCACCGCTGTACAATACTAATCTAGAGCTCGGAGATCAAATCTCGGCGCGATCAAAAACTGCCTGTGAGTACTGATAGAACTCTCACAGTGCTCCCAGCTTGCCAATATAAAGACGGCGCGGATAGGGGGTGCATGCTAGCAACTGCACTTCCGAAGAGTAGATATGCTATTGAAACGTCATCAAGGCATAGAAATGCTAGAGATGTTGACGCGCCCATGCCCCTGGAGGGGTCAAGGCAATTAGAGAGAGAGAGAGTGCAAAATGGTATTGGAATTTGGTATAGATCGATCGAAGGTGAAGGCTTTATGGATATGTCAACTGAAGACGTTAAAGAGTTATTAGTGGAGCAGGAAGTGGACGAAGCGGATTTATTGGACTTGGCATGCGGTGTTGACAATCCAGTTGACTCTGAAGACAGCAGCTCTGAGGACATATGCGAAGTCGCCCAAGGCCCGACGTCGGGCTGTCGCGCCACGATGATGATGAATAATTTATCCCTAAACAAGATGCAGGATGGTTTATCATTAGCCAAAAACTTGGAATCATTTTTCATGGTTGAAGATCTTTGCCTAGAAAGAAGCTTGAAATTCAAAAGAGATCTACAGATTTCCTTACTTCCATACAGTAAGATTTACAATGACCTCTTAAAATCCAGCAAGCAGACCAAAATAACCGGTTTCATAAAAAGGGCAGTAGATCGATCGGACGAAATGGGATCAGAAAATGATGAAGATGTTCAACCGATAAAACGCCCTCGTCTTTAGGAGTTACAAAGAATAAACTCACTAAAATGATTTTGAATTAAATGAAAATTGTTTGTTTTTATTATTTATCTACTTTTCTTATAAAAAAAAAAATAACTGGCGCAACAGTCCGATTTGAACCATGGCCTCAAGATGAGTTAGCTTCATTTCATTTTCTAGATCGTGATGGTATGTCTTGTGCAGGGGTGTGTAATCAACAACACGCTCAACCGAACTATTTAATTTGGGTACTCATTTAACAGCTGAGTGGGCTCATAGTCGGACACGTAAATCCCCTTTTTTATCGAAAACTACCGCATTCAGTAGGAATCGAACCGGGGCCTAGAGCGTAGAAGGCGAATATGCTAATCCTTGCGCCTTCCGGACTACTACTTTTCCTATGTACAATTTGAATTTTCAATAAAATTGTTGAATTGAAACAAAAATACTTCGTTTCGAAATGTATTTGGAACGCCAATTTTGTACTGGTTTCTAGTCTCCTATAACACGGTCTAGGGACGTATCTACCGTGTTATAGGAGGGTTACCTGAACATAGATTTAAAAAAAAAATGAATTAAAATAACAGGAAAATGAGATTAAATAAAATTTGAATTTAAATACTTTGGTAAAATTACATTAAATTTATACAACTCATTTCATTTCTCTTTCCAGATTAATTCCTAAAATAAAAATCGCAAAATCAGTATCTGCACATTCACAATATAAATCTAAAGGTCCAACTTAGACTGCTAAAACTACATAAAAGAAAAAAACTACAGTAGTCACTGCTGCTATTGCATTTCGACTAAAAAATAATTTTTTGCTAAATAACAATAAAAACAAAATACCAACGATATTTTTCTTTATGTTACGCAAACTAAAGTAATTTTGCATTTGCTACTATTGCATTTATATAAAAAAAATACACACATAAAACTCACGACCAAAATATCGGAAAATTTATATTAATTGTGAATAATTTGAATTGTTCGTAAAAACAAAAACCATTGGAATCATGAGGAGTGTTGGCAGTGCGAAAATGCGACAACGATTTGAAGGATCCGTTGGAGGTAAGTACTGAAGAAGTTTTTCAAGTTTTTGTTATATTGATATCCTGACTCCTTTTAGCGGCCTGAGCCTCTATGACCTAACATAGATGAGTTTACGAGTCTTAAATTAGGTATTCATCATTCTCCCTGTTTCCAAATAAATTATGCAGTTCTGCATCTCTTAAAATGCTGTGTCAACAGCACCTTATCATTTTATCTTTCTACTGAAATCTGAGACACCTCTAACAACATGTGTTTTCGTTTGTAATCGAATGACTGCAACGGCAAACATGTCGTCCAGTGAACTGTTTAGTCTTCTACGTTCCAACTATTTACTCGTCAAGTTTTGAGGAATTATTTTCGCAATCTTTAGGTAAACGAACAATTTATCTCCAGTTTTTCCATGGAAGATGCTGATGATGTGATGACATAGTCTCTTTCTTGGGCAACGCTCGCTCTGCGTTTAAGAGATGACAGACTAAAATAGCTAACTAAAACGCTCCCTTCGCTCGCTCTGGGTGTAACAGTCTGTGGGCTCTGCTCGCTGTGTTCTCTCCGCGCTTAAGGGATCACAACCCTCGTTATCGATTTTGGGGTCTTTTTCATGTGAATTATCCCCCAAATTTGGGGGCATTTTTTTTAATTCATCCCTTTTTGGGTGTTTTCTCCTTCGCCTCAAAAGTGGAGCCGCTTTACTTAATTTTTTTTTGGGGTGAAAGTTCTTTGGAGCTTCTTCACTAAGCTCTTTAAGTTTCAGAAACTATAGTTTGGCTGGGCACGAACCATTACAGCGACCGAGCGCGACATGTTTTCCAAAAGTACCACTGATGGTACGAGTACCAACGGTTCAGATTTTTCAGCTGAACTCATCAGCTGATTTCATCATTTTTTTTGCACTGTAGTTTTCTTTAGAATTTTGCTTCTGTAATATTTATGACTCTGCGTTTGCTTTAGGAAAGTAATTGTCTCTTCTTTTGGTGAAAACTTGAAAAGACAGATCCTATCCCGATCTCTGATTCATTGGTAGGCTTTCACGGATATTTATTACAAATAAAGTCGACAACACGAGTAAATACTAACACGAAAAAAAAACACAGAAAAAAAAATACATCTGATAAGAAGTCACGACTTGAAGGTAGAAGGAAGTTTGCGTTGTACAAAGATAAGATACAAAAAAAAACTGAACGTGTTATCGTAAAAATGTAAATGTTTGTAGTTGGACAATTACGCGATTAGTTGTAATTTATTGAAGCGTTTTTATGATGTGAAGTTTTACAGTTATTAATACATACAGTAGTTATATTGAAGCCGGTTTTGGATCACCTTGACCTACAATGTCACTGAGTATTCAAAAGTAAAGACAAAAACAAAAGACCTGAAGTACACATTTTTAATTATTTGTTACTGATATATTATTCAGACCACAAATTGGACCAAATTACCTCGACTCCTGTGTGAGTGTGTGTGACTTGTTGTTTATCGGTAAAAATAAATCTGCTCCTCAAAGTAATCGATACTCCTTTTGCTTGTTGTAAGTTTGTCTGAAGCTTTTTTTATTTTCCCTCATTTTGGTGTTTGTAGACTCCTCCGTTCATTGCTGCCAACTCGGTTTACTGAGTGAGTAGTTATAGTTTCATTCCTGAAGTAGTCTCGATACGAGTACCATATAGTACACAGTAAAATATTGCCTAGGGAAAAATTCACCGATTCGTATGCTGTCATGACAGTCTTTTTTCGGTGTAAATTAAATATCTTTTGTGCGGATGTTATTTTTACACCTATAGGTGAATATCAAAATTTCTCAAATAGATGAAATATTATCCATTAACATGGTTAACACACAAATTATCCATACGGTGAATCACAGCACGAGTTTTATTCAATCGGCTAAAAAAGCTCGGGCAACATAAAGTTTAATAAACAACCATTGCCACAAGGGGGCGACCGGTAGCGCATTATGTTGAGGCATCAGTCTCATGTTTGACTACCGGCGTTTCGGGTTCGAATCTCGTCCACGACGACGTTTGTGGCCATGGATGTGCAGGAGGTGCATGCTGGCAACTGCATTCTCCGAAACCAGTTTATGCCAACGAAACGTCAACTGGCCCACATGGAACAGTTGACGCGCTATGCCCCACAAGGGGTTAGGGCAATTGACTATTGCCACGACACGAGGAGACTCAGAGCTTACTACAAATGGAACGTCCGAAGAAAACATCGGACTGACGACGCCTCAACGCATAAGTTCCGGACTCACTGATATGCAGACACGTGTTTCGGAAGAGAATTCAATTTGATGCAAATAAATATTTACACCACCCATAGGATTAATAACTCCGATTGGATATTTGCGACCTCGCCGACGTTTTCTTTAGCATATACAATTTTTCGAGTGATGTAGGTTACTTACTGGAAAGTTTCGAAATTCGAGCAATTTTTCGCCGTTTTCTTCGATACAACGCATAAACCAATTCCAGGGGTTTTCATTTCGTATGCCCGAGGGTCTAGATAGTTTTCTTAGTATGAATCGGCGCCGACCGCTAGAGGAATCCTTCATCAGTGAAGCATTATATTCAAGAACCGTTGAACATCGTCTTGGAAAGGTGACTTTCGTTACTTACTTACCTGCCTTGGGCCCTCTTGTGGGATCTGGCTTCTGATAGCCGCCGGCGACTGGTAGCTCAGTGCGTATTAGTCTCATACCGGACTACTGGCGTTTCGGGCGCGAATCCCGTCCACGACGACGTTCGCGGCCATGGATGCTTGGTTTGTCTCCCCGCTGTGGTGCGGGGTGTAGTAATAAGCCACAGCATCAGTGGCGGATCTAGAAATTCAGTCGGGAGGGGGCCCGACTTTGATTCTCACCTGAAGAACTAAAAACTTCGCTAAATGTGAACATAATTTAGCGAAGTTTTGGTGTTCAAGAGGCATGCATCTATGGAAAACGCGAACGGAGTTTCTTATTAGAGTGAAGTATGCGATGATGAACGTCAGGGCCGGTCAAAGGCTAAGGTGAAACAGGCGCCCGCCTGGGGCACAGTTCACAGTTCAAATTTACGCGTGCAAACGGTTCAATTTAAAATATTGGCCTTTATTCTCCAGTGAGAGTGACTTAAGCTCGACATACAAGGCGAAGCAAATTTCCTCGCGAAACGCAGTGGAAATGAGGAGAATTTTTTTCGCACGTTCTATGAAATTGACGGTCGCAAACCGTTTGTTGTTGTTGTAGGTGAAAATTAAAATGTCTGTAGATCATATCATGTGATACACCAGCCAGGTCAGAGCTTACGTAAATACCGTATCCTTGGCCTGAAAACGTTAGAGTATTCAAGGAGACTGAAAGAGAAGATTAAGTTATGTCCATCACAAAAAAAACTCCAACCCCTAATCCTCCATGAATTAGGCAGGAGAAGCACGTTGTTCTTTTGACTGACTGGGTAATTTTATCAGAATGACAAAATGTTTGCCATGCACATTCCTATTTGGTGAAGGTGTAGTTAGTCGTTGCTGGAATATTTGGGTAGCTCCGGATAGAAGCGTGTCCAGGACTTTAACTTATCCACTGAGTGTCATGGAGTCGAATGACCGTATTTGAGGACATCCGTTCACTAAAAATGTCAAAAAGTAGCAGCTTAAAAGCAGGTTTAGCAAAAGTAGTTGTCCGCAGAACAACATAAGGCGTGTTTTTTTGAGAATTTATCGCGTGTAGGGTAAAATAACACACGCGTTACACCAACAACATTAACCGGGATAAATTATTAGGGTGGCTGCCCAACACGCTATAACCCCTTAATAAATTCCACATGCATAACACAACAGATGGCTCTGGTGTCATGTAGAACGTAATATGTCGATGTTGGCAACGCCTGTGTTTCTGTCACTCAGCCAAATTCATTACTAAACTAATATTACGTCTTGCTCTAATGGGCCTATTATTAAATAATACCTTTTCAATAGGATTACTAAAAATATCAATGGAACAAAAAAAAAGATAAGAGTTTGCTGGGGATCGAACCCGCGACCCATTTGGATAGAGTTACACTTGTAGCTGTCATTGATAAATAGCTCGTTTGAATAATGTTTGTTAAGTTAGAGCGGTACGCCAAGTTTATAAATGTCCGCTGTCGCGATAAATAACCGATCCGAAAATCAAACTGATATTTCATTCGAATTTGTAATTTATTTCCACCACATATGAGGCGCACCCAAGGCGCACTACTTGACTTCAGTGTAGACAACTTCACGATTCGGAATTTAACCTGGATGCTGCCCTAGAGCGTTTTTTTGCGCAACTAGGGCAGGGACCCTACACGGTTACGCAAAAAAACACGCCTATAGAAAGTAAGGCAGACCAATCTTTGCATCTTTTCCAGCAACCTACGGTTGTGCTCTGTTGCAGTCTACCATAAAACTACCCCAAAACATGAGTAAAACTATTTTATATAGAAATTTCGCCTTGTCAGGAAAAACTAGGATCGTCCCATGTAGGTCAAGAGGTTCGACTGCAGGTATCCTATACTTCTAAAGAGAATAAAATCTAAGAGGAACGCGCAGCGCAAAGAAATCCACCCTTGTCGGGTATCTTTTATTTCCGCCGCCATTTTTATAAATAATTTTCGAGTATTTACTGATGTTGACATGCCTGGTAACTGATACTCTCGCGGTCGTAGTGGTAGGGATTGCAGCCTCTATATATATGTAAATGATCAGGGTCACCTCCTGATTCGATTTAGCCATGTCTGTCTGTCCGTCTGTCCGTTCGCACGATAACTTTCGATAGAATGAAGCTAGAGACTTGAAATTTTGTTTAAATGTTATTAGCATGATCTAATTGGTCGATGGCAGTGATGGGCAAGATCCGACCCAAGGAATTCCTACCTCCCCTACAAATGAAACTTCAAATAAGCCATAACTTTTAAATAAAGCTAGTGATTTGAAATTTTGGTCAAATGTTTATACTGGGATCTAGTTGGTTGTTATTAAAAATACGCATGATTCGATAAAAGAAACCTCTGTCTCCCCTACAAGTGAGACTTCAAATAAGCAATAACTTTCGATAGAATGAAGCTAGCGACTTGAAAAACTCGACAAATATTTGTAGAATGGGTTAGTTAATTGATGTTGAGAATGGTCATCCCCTATAAACTCGCCATATAGGAAACTCACTTTTAATGCATATGGTCGTTGCCAATTGGTACTTTTGGTATCGCCACTAGGTCCCACTAGGTCTGTAGAAGTCTAGGGTACACATATGCTTCGGACTCCAGGCCTGGTTATATTAGGAAATACTTAATTTACAGGCTGCTCATAGCTGGCTCTTGCACAAATTCCTTACATATAGCACACTCGTCACATTTATTAACTATTGCGATAGGCTTGTGTTAGAACTAATACAAAATACGTTTAGTGATACTGGAAAAGTTGTTGCTTGCTTCATGCAAAATTTCCAATGAATGGATTACGAATGAAATTCTCGATGATCTGTAATGAGCCGACTTAGATGTAATGCTTAACAATTACCAGCCAAAATCTTCCTGCAAGCTATTTAAATGTATGTGCATAAAAATTGCATACTGCAACTAAATCATCAACAACTAATGTATAAATGGATTAACCACAAGGTCAAAATGTTGTGTGTACCTTACGCAAACGCTAGAATGCTAATTGGCATCATAATAGCGATCGCATTCACTTTTCCCAACAGAGGTGAGAAATATGACGTACACTCAGTTTCCAGGGCACAGAGCGCAAATGGGCTCATTTTTCAACACACGGCACCCTCTCATAATACCGCGCGAAAGGGGGGCCAAACGGTGGAAGCAGCTGGTAAAAGTACATTCATCACATTTCCGGCCGCTATTCACTAAACGCTCGGAATACTTCCATGCGAATGTGCTATCACGTGTACTTGCGAACACCACCGCCTTTGTCTGTCATGGGAGAATATAAGTAATTGTTTTGATACCTATGCCAGTAAATCATCTCATGTAACAAGCAGTTTAGTCTTTTTACACTATACAGGGTGGGCCAAATACAAGTTTATTTTTAAAAATGCAATAAAATGAACAAAATTGATTTTTTTCCATGTATTATGGCTTGATTAGTAAGAGCAAACATTCCCATTAATGATGAAACACAACTTCGTTCAAGTGGCTGCCTCGGCTGGCTTCGCAGTAGCGCATTCTGTCATTCCAATTTTCCAAGACCATGTCGATGGTTTTGGGCTGTAGCTCACGGATTGCTTGGATGATATCGGCCTTAAGTGCTTGAATCGTTTCTGGATTGTTGGCATAACATCGGTCCTTCACGGTTCCCCAGAAAAAAAAATCCAAAGGGGTCAAATCGCAGCTCCGATGCGGCCAATTGACATCGCCAAGACGGCTGATAACACGATTTGGGAATTTGGTGCGTAAAAGATCGATTGTGGCATAAGCTGTGTGGCATGGCGCGCCATCCTGCATGAACCAAAGGTCGTCCAAATCCATATCTTTAATTTCAGTAGAAAAAAGTCGGATAACATGGCTCTGTAACGTTCACCGTTGACCGAAACGTTGTTCCCAGCCTCATTTTCGAAGAAAAATGGTCCAATGATGCCACCACTCCACAATCCGCACCAAACTGGCACTCTCTGTGGATGCATTGGCTTCTCGACAATAACGTGCGGGTTTTCCGAGCCCCAGATGCGGCAATTTTGTTTGTTAACGTAGCCTCCGAGTTGAAAATGCGCCTCGTCAGAAAAGATGATTTTTCGCCCCAAAATCGTTGTCCAATTCAAGCTGCTCTAAGGCCCAAACTGCGAAGCAATAACGAAGCGGATGGTCGTGCGCCTTCAATTGCTGAGTCAATTGGACCCTGTAAGCGAATAATCCGTGATCTTTGTGCAGAATTCTCCTCAGGCTAGTGCGTGAAATGTTGAGCTGTTGAGATCGACGGCGAGTTGATGTTCGTGGAGTGAGTCTCACACTCTCGGCTACAGCAGCCACATTCTCGTCTGTGCGCACCGTACGACGACGGGGACCATGAGTGTTGTCCACTAGCATGCCAGTCTCACGAACTTTTTGCACAAACTTGTGTACAGCACAGCACGGTGGGTGCTTCATTTCGGCCAAAACTTCTTTTCAAAAAACCCACTTTGAAAATAAGTTTTCAATATTTCCCAACGTTGTTCAAGTGTAAAGCAACTCATTTCGTTCTGCGGAGGTATGCTACTGACTTTCTGTCAAGATTCCGAGCGGGAAACAGCTTTCACTGTCAAAATAGCCTATGATTTAAAAAGAAACCACTAGATGGCCCACCCTGTAGAAGGTATATGTACTATCATTTCGTTGCATTTCTATCCGCTGTAAAAAAGCATAGACATATTGTAACGGACGGTTTGGTGGGCATGCGAAGATGCCCGTGGGGACGCAGCCTAAAGTAGCATAATTGACCGTGAAGGTCGGGCTGTGCCATCTGGCGAAGAAAAGGGCTCCTCAACGAGCTAAGCAGCGGCCTATGCTTGCTGTAGCTCAGTTCGGGAGACATGGACGGGGTTTTCGTCGTTGCCCCTGTCCTTTACATATTAACAAAAATTCATAGGCCTGGGGAAAACAACACAAACAGAGGAGGTAAAAATGGGGAATGAGGCGATAAGGATGGAATGGCTGGCGGACGGCGCAGATTTCCTTGCGTTCGCGAGTCGCGGGTCCAGACGTAATGGGACCCTCGGCCTCTGGTTTCGTACCACCGACAGATCCTTACTCATCAGGTCCTGCCATAGATCTGCCGGTGGAAGCAGCACTACCAGACCATAATATGGTTCTTTACAGGTGGTTCATTACAATGTACAGGGTGTCCCGCGTTGGGTGGGTAATACTGATACGGGCTATTCCACAGTTTGTTTGAGGAAAAGTGGTAGCAATAGAATTGGCATATCTTTAACCGTTACCGAGATATAACTGTTTTTGTAATTGTTATCAAAAACCGTGACCTGCCCAACAAAATCAAAATTTGCCACTTCCCCAATCATCAAATCTAAGATTTGACATCACTTTTTAAAACTCCATAAAAATTCATATAAAACAGCTTTTTCTCGATTGCGAAATTCACCGTTACTTCAAAGATACAACTATCCAAACTTTGAAGAAATTTCAAAATCGGTTTTTCATCGAAAATTCAAAAGATAATATTGAATTGACAATTCTGCAAAGTTGACAAAAGTAGGCCCATTATGTTAAGCGGCTATTACACTATAAAAGTAATTTTACAAATATCATTTATAAAAGACATTTTCAAACAACTTTTCTAGCGTAATAGCCGCCTAATAAAAGATCTGCGACATAAAAGTTGCTTGTTTCAAGTACTTTTCTTACAAGCTTGCACCCCTTCCCCTTTAGGCGGCTAATATCATTCATAAAAGTTCTTTTAAAATATCGTTCTTCAAAGATGTTTGTAAAAGAACTTTTATAGTGTAATAGCCGCCTTAGCTTTGGAACGGCATGTAAATATTAAGGTCTTAGATATGAAAATTTGCGAATGTTTCATATTTAAGGGGAAAAAACGTGGTCTTGATCGACTACTACTACGTCGTTCTCCCATTACTAGAAACGCAATAACACCACCATTTTTCCCCAAACAAACTGTGGAATAACGCCTATCAGTATTGCCCACCCAGCGCGGGACACCCTGTATATATAAAATGTAGAACACGAAAATACAACAAAGTACTTGGAGTGGCCAGCACTTAGGGGGTGGCGAATAGAGACATTGGACGCAATTCACCCCCCAATAAATCGATTGATTCCAAGTTGGCTAAGATATGCTACCTATCAGACTCATGATCGAACACTGTCCCTGTCCATATTCTAACATAATTAGAGCTTATACATATTTCGCATTTCTACTTACCGCCTAAAGTATCATGGATATTGGACAAACTTCTGATGACACGTCTTATTTTATCAGATCCTTGGTTAGATGACCATTTTGTGATGGAACTATTGGAAAGGTCATGCACGCAACATTTCAATAGTCCGCACGTTCCGATATTATAAACAATAAACATCCCAAATGTTTACTATTGTTGAGGAAAATCACGCGATTGCAAAAGGACCCGGCAAATGGCATGCGATAGAAGAGTATGTACATGCAACACGAAATAATTATCGCAATTATCGAAATTGCAAGTTTTATGGCCCGGGGGGTGTTCGTGTGTCTTTGACGTTAAACGTCAATGTGAACACATTAAGGTCGAATTTATGATTGAACGTGGAAAAAATCGAAGTTTCCAATCGTAAAACGTAGTATTTTATTAGTAAATCGATTTTTCCGAATAGAATTCTTCTCATTGGAGAACGTGGAAACAACGTAGTTTAGGCGAGTAGAAATGGGCAATTACGTAATGGGAGAAAAAGAAAAAAGTTTTTTTTTTTCAATAACAAAGTGCTGATATGCAATATATAATAATTTGAAAAAAAAAGTCTCCGCATTTTCTGGGCCATATCCAGTCTTAAACCATTTAAAGCTGCGGGGCCAGACGGTATCATTCTGGCTTACAGCGTCTTTCCGATGTTGTCTACCCCTGGATTGAAACAATTTTTAGGACCTGTTTAGACTTAGTTTGCATCCCTCGGGCCTGGGCAGAGGTCAAGGTCGTCTTTATTTCTAAAAGAGGCAGAAGATCCCACGCACGCCCAAACGATCTTAGGCCTATTCGTTTATCATCGACCCTACTTATAGTATTGAAAAGCTTGAAGATACCCGTGGGGACGGAGCTTGAAGTAGTATACTGACCGTGAAGGTCGGCGAAGAAAAAGGCTCCTCAACGAGCTAAGCAGCGGCTTATGCTTGCTGCAACTCTGTTCGGAGATGTGGGCGGGGTCTTCGCAACTCGTTGCCCCTTTTCTTTACGTATTAATAAAAAATGTATAGGCCTGGGGAAGACAAGACAAACATGGGAGGCAAAAGTGGGGAATAATAATAAAAAAAAAATTTCGATCTGTCGGTCGAGACAGCACTACCAGACCAGAATATGGCTCATTATAGTACAACGTTAGACCGGCTGCAATCATTGATGCACTGTCGCCTCTAGAAGTGCACGACTCTCTCTGTGAGCTTATTAATATGATGCTAACATCTGATAATGATAACGTAACGGCCTACGAGTTAATCTGGCCAAGGCAGTAATCGTCCTTTTTTCAAGGTAAAGAAACATCAGACCAATGAGGTATCCCACTATGTATAAGTGTTCCTTTCGGATACCGTCAAACACTTAGGTGTGACTCTAGATAAGAAGCTACTGTGGTCGGCAAATCTGAGGATAATCTCGGACAAAACCACCAAAGCTCTGTGGATCTGTAGGCAGTTTGTATGTAAGACTTGGGGGACAAGCCCTCGAATAGTACCATGGATCTATAAGGCAATTGTGAGACCCATAATTGAATATAGGGCTATCATCTGGTGGAAAAAGCTACCACCAAGGAAGGATTATTGGGCCTTCCTTCCAGTACTATTAAATGGTTTACGGATGGCTCCAAAACTAAATGAAACCGGAATATAGAGGGCTACGCCCGCAATCCGAGGGTTTTGTAGCAAGCGCTTATTTTGGTATATAAATATTGGCTCGTTGCTCTTCTTGATACCACTCAGATGGACAAAAAAAAAACATAATTAAAATGTCTTACCCACTTACATTTTACATGCCAATTCATATTACGTGATTGTAACGAAACTTAGAACATATTATTGCCCAAGGTGTTGGTTATCGTTGGCCATCAGTACTTTTGACCTCGAACGTGTTTAAGGCATGCAGAGGTGTGCTAACTGTAACTACAGAAATAAACTATTACTTACCTATTCTGAGAAGATATACAGATTCCATTATTTTCCATTTTATATGCTATTCGGAACCCACCTTCCTGTAAGTTTTCATAATTCTAACAGTCTCCAGATGCCGGGGGGGGGGCAAATTACGAACTAATATTTCTTCCTCCCCCACTATTCCCCTTTCTACAAATTTCAAGAAAATGCGAAAAAATGGAATGTACTCAACATTACCTTTCTCACGACACCTCACTTGCCTATACCAGTCGATAAAAAAAAAAAATTGAGTTTAATTTCGCCTCTATGTGGACCCCTCCCCCCTTCCACTCGGTAAAGTTTGCCAATTACGACGCAGCGCCCCCAACTAATATTTACCCTTTCAAAAATGATTAATTAAATAACTGCAATTCGCACTACGAAAAACAACATGAAAGTAGTACTCACACCTACATATGAGGCCGGTAGGTGTAATTTTTGTGTGGATAGTGTCAAAATGCCTAACTTTAAATGAATGTACTATTATTAAATATTACGTGATTGTAATGAAACTTAAAGATATTATTGCCAATGATGTTGGTTATCATTGGCCATCAATATTTTTGACCTCGGCTATGCTTAAGGCGTGCAGGGGTATGCTAACTGCAACTATAGAAATGTACTATTATTAACCTTTTTTGTTGAGATATCAAAATTCTACGATTTTTGGTTTTCTACACTAGTAAAATGCCGGCTTTCTGCAAATTTTCATGTTTCTAAGTATAACGGTATCGAAATGCAAGGGGGGGGGGGGACAAACTCGGATCACATATTTTCCCCTCTATCTCTTTTCCCCTTTTTTCAAATTTGATGAAAATACCGGAAATGAAATGTACTCGGTGTTACCTTTCTCATGATACCCCACTTGCCTATACCAGATGAAAAAAAAATTTTGACCTTCATTTCCCCTCTATGGGGACATCCCCTTAAAGTCAGCCTATTACAACGAATCGCTTTCTCCGGCGAATTATAATAATTCTACATACTCCCACAAAATTTCATGTATGTAGCTTCAGCCGTTCGTGAGATATTTCATGGACAGACGGACAGACATTTGACCGATTTCATAAGGGTTTTGTTTTTAATACAAAACCCTAAAAAGGGTCGGGGCGGGTATCGTAGGCCCCTCTATTAGAGTGTCTATTCCTATGGGGAAGTACACCACGGTTTTCCAAGCTGAAGTTCATGCGATTGAGGTATGTTGGAACTTATGTCTAGAAGCTGGCTACCGTGACAGTAGGATTGCAATCTTCACTGATAATCAAGCTGCAGTCAAGGCGTTTAGCAAATTCGCCTTTTCATCGAAACAGGTTCTGAACTGGTTTGAAGCTCTACAAAGAATTGGCACTGCTAATATACAATAGTTACCATCTATTGGGTTCCTGGACATGTAGGTATTGCTGGTAACGAAATCGCTGATGAGCTAGCCAGGACGGCTTTTGTAAGTCCGTTTACAGGACCTGAACCCTTCTGTGGTATCTCTATATGTAGGGTAAAATTACAATACACATAAGAGAGCAGGAACAGTTAGAAACCACTGCGCATTGGGAAAATTTCCCTGCCCTAAGACAATCGAAATTGTTTAATTCAGCTCACTCACCCAAGCGCTCCATGGAATTGGTGTGCCTTGGCAGAAACAGAGTGAGAATCATTTGCGGTCTCCTCTCAGGGCATTCAACCCTGAGAAGTCACAACTGTCGTTTTTGCGAAAGCGATGATAAGACTTCTCAGCACATCCTCTGTGAGTGTGAGGCACTCGCCCGTCCCCGCTTGGAGAGTCTCAGTGAGACATTACCTGAAGCGGAAGCGATCGCCTCTTTCAAACTTGGGCAGCTGAGCAGATTTGTGGGATCGATCATCTATAGCACAATAGATCCTATGGGTGCAGTGCTAGTGGGCCCTTCGGGCCCACCGCCTATAACTTAATCTTAATCTTAACATCTAAAATTTGCACTGAGATGCGGGTGTCGACGGCTCGTAGATATGTAAATAAGGTTACCCCGCAGGGTGGTTCCTTCTCCCCCTCTAATGGAACGTTGTAGTTAATGAACTTCTCCTGGACCTGGAGGCGCTAGGGTGCAAAGTGCTATTGACATCTCGGGTAAGTTCCCTACCACTCTAAGTGAGGAATTATAGAATGCACTCCCTATTTGAACAAATCGGGCCACAGTATGTGGCGTCAAAGCTAATCCGTTAACGGACGGAACTTGTTCTTTTTCAGGACACCAAGGGAGAGAGAATGATTTTCACAGATAAGGCTAACTTCCTGAGGCTGATACTTGAGAGGCACCCCATACATACATTGTTTTTGGGTGGAACGCACTTAACACAGTAGTAAATCGCGAAATAGTGGGAAAGTGTAAAGATCAGCTAGTCTGGTATTCAGCTGGGCTCTCAGAATGACCCTTTCTGATGCCTTGAATATAATGCTTAACCTGCTCCCGTTCGATATTTTTGGCGAACAAATGGCTGTGCACCAGGCGGCCAAAGCCCGACGTCGGGCTGTCGCGCCACTATGATGATGATGATGGCTGTGCACACAGCAGTCTGTATTCGCGATGCAGGACAATGATTGACTCTAAACTGTGAGGACTCGACAATTTTAAACATTCGAGACATCGCTGCAAAGACGGACTATGTTTCATCAAAATTTATGTTTACTAAGTCCTTCAAAAGTCTCATCCCATCATGAATACAGTGGAATGCAGACTTTCTTCCAACAACAGATACGATACATCTCTACACTGATGGGTCTAGGACTGACAACGGCGTATGAGCTGAGATTTACTCCCCACAGTTTAAATCTGAACCTATCGGTATGAAGACCCAACTACTGTATAGCGTTCCACAAGCGGTATTGGTAGCTATTTGGGAACTCCTGTTTCGACTGAGACGTCATTGTCATGTCGTATCGTAAGGAACATTATTAATTTAATAGACTGTCAAGCTGCGATTACAGTTTTGGAATCCGTATGTATCACCTCAAGGATGGTGCTGGAGTGCCGCCAATCTCTCATAGAGATGGGTACTTTCTTTGACATTGCTTTGTGCTGGATTCCGGGTCACAGTGGTTTCGTTGGCAACTCCCGAGCTGACGAACTTGCTAGAAGAGGGACGGCGGAAGAAGCAGAACGTACTCTCTGCAAAGTTGAGATGCCTAACCATGTAACCATGGCATAATGCAGGCTAAGATGGCTAGGCGGCAGCACTTGCTATAGAACAAAGCTGATATGGCCCAGGCTGGACGTGGATTGTTCTGCTAAGCTATTGTCACTGAAACGACATCATATTGGTGCGGTCGTGGCTGTCATCACCGGAGTAGTAGGAGCCAGTAGGCTTCGACTTCGATAGAAGCTGTGGGGATGAGGAGGAAGAGAAGAGTACTTTCCACCTTCTCTGTTAATGCCCGGGCCTAGAAAGTATTAGAAGGCCAACTCTTGGAGCCTACTATTTTGCCGACCTAGGGGACTTGCAAGTCGTCGATGTTGGCCAACTCCAACATTTCGTTATGAGCTCAGGCTGGTCCGAGGTTAAGAGTGGGTCGGGACAACAGTGGTGATCACTTTCTTTTCCGTGAGAAGGGGAAGTTCAATTGTAGAGTGCCGCGGATATGTGATGTGTGCAAGTTTACACTGTTCATTTTTCGTGGGAAAGATAAGGTTGCAAGATTTTTGCACGAAAAGTATCAGCCTTTAAACAAAACAGTTGGAGAAAACGCTGTCAGAGTAAGAACAGAACCGAAACATAGCTTATAAGATTTGCGTAGCTGAAAAGAAACAGTTGCATAAATATTCATTGAAAAAGTCCAAACGTAATTGAATAAATTTCAACTGAAAATGATATAGTTAATAGTAAAAAAAAAACGGTTATTGAAAACGGTTCCACATAAAAAGAACAGGTTTCTATAGAATATTCCAAACGCCCCCTTTCTATTAGGCAAACATTTTATTCGTCAATATACAGTGCCATACGTTATAAAATAGCAACAACCAATTTGCTGGGAGGTACCGTAGAAGAATATACCAAAGTATATATGTTTTTCTCTATTCGCATTTTTTTAAATTGATTCAAAGTGTTCAGTTAATAACGATGCTTCCCCCTTATAGTTTTTTTATGTAATTTTCCCCTTAGTACATTGGATATCCGCATCCACTTAAAAATAATGTATTTTTTTGCAAGTCAAACTTGCTTGAAATTTCTTGGTTGCAATCAAACCGACAACATCCATCATTGGAAAGTCCAAAAAAGATACCTCTTATCAGCTTCATACAACGCTGAAATATTTCAATGACCCCATAAAGTGCTCACAATCGAAATATAGTCCAAGGTTCTCTTATTGGGCACATGCATTCACTAATCTCCCAATAATTGATTCCAGTCACAGCAAAGACCAGAGAATATAATCGACCGAACACAAAGATTATTTTCTTTGTTGATGAATGAAATGATCCAAATAAATAAATCTTGAAAGTAATAATATTATGTACTCGTATTACTGGTCACTGTTTCCATGGAAACTAGTACTCTGTAAAAAAAAGTGTAGAAGTTTCCATCAGTTTCCCGTCGCTGAAAAGACCCGATTGTACCTTAGACGCGTTCTTTTGTACTCCAGTGTAGGCTAATTCGGGCGAAACGAGTACAAAAGAACGCGCCTATTGTATTGTGTACTCAATTGCCCTAACCCCTTGCGGGGCATAGCGCGTCAACTGTTCCATGTGGCCCAGTTAACGTTTCGTTGGCATAAACTGGTTTCGGAGAATGCAGTTGCCAGCATACACCTCCTGCACATCCATGGCCACGAACGTCGTCGTGGACGGGATTCGAACCCGAAACGCCGGTAGTCAAACATGAGACTGATGCCTCAACACACTGCGCTACCGGTCGTATTATGTGCCTGCTTCCATTAGGTCTGGTATTACTATACTATTACAGAGCAATTAATAGACGCGCGCAAAATTGTGCGGTTTGATTGCGTTTGTTTCACTTATCATGTGCGGCTTCGTGAGACGTGACGAATCAAAACCGCGCCTATCTACACATGTCGTCAAAAAATTTTTATTACTTGTGTGATAATCCATTAGATACAATATATCACGCTATAGATTAGGCAGTCAACCGACTATATTTGTATATGATATACTATATGTACAATAGTAATTGAAAAAACAATGATAGATTGATGCGCCAAAAAAGGGGATTTATTTATACCGGTGTGAATGCTAGTCACAAGTTATGCAAGTTAATATCTGAAAATAGATACGTCAAAACTTTCTGATAGAATGAAGACGCCTGGCACCGATTTTGGCACAACGTGTATTAGATGACTTAATTGACAATATGTTGCTAAAACTTGACTTCTTACCATTATTTTGGCAATCTTACGTGGATGATCATTTAACGGCGGCAAAATACACCAGGTTTTAGGTGTAAATTGACTTGACCCCTCCAGAGGCATGGACGCGTCAGCATCTCTAGCATTTCTATGCCTTATTCACGTTTCGATAGCATATCTACTCTTCGGAAGTGCAGTTGCTAGCATGCACCCCCTATCCGCGCCGTCTTTATATTGACAAGCTCGGAGCACTGTGAGAGTTCTATTAGTACCCACAGGCAGTTTTTGATCACGCCGAGATTTGAACTCCGAGCTCCAGATTAGTATCGTATATATAGAGCGGTGACTGAACGATCACGGCCACCAAGCGCGACAAATTAGATTAGATCCAACACGTAAGTGTTCCATAAGAATATTAGACGTGCTCGGTAACCGTGCGGTCTCGGTCACCGCTCTACAATGCTTTAATTAGAGAGACAGAGGTTCAATCCTTGGCGAGTTAATAAAAACTGCCTGTCCGTACTACTAGAACTTCCACAGCAGCGATCTGAGCTTATCAGTATAACGACGGCGCGTATAGGAGGTGGACGCTGTGAAACTGTACCATCCGAAAAATATGTTATCGAAACGTCACCAAGACATAGTAATGTAAGATATGTTGACGCACTGATTCCCCTGGAGGGGTCAAGTCAATTAACAAAAAATGTCAACGACCCGCAATGTGATAGAATGACGGAGTTATCGGTCTTGAAATTTCCTAATGCAGAATTCGAATTGTCGTGTGACAAATATTTTAGGAACAACGTTTAACAATTGAAGCAGTAATCGGAGAAGGAGATTGCTCCTCTGAGTGACCTCTCTTCACTGCAGAAGTGGAAGGTATTGCACTTGGGTGAGGTCCATTTCGATAAACACCCCCTGGATTTGGACACAGTACCATCCGTATGTCATTGCCAAAACCTTAAAAGAACCTAGGGTCGACTAGACGGGATGTATGAAGAACTGTTCTCAAACCATGGCTCGCCGGTTGGTGCCCTAAAACTTGACCAGCTGCAACGAACCTCGCCAAACTCCGGTTTGCCAACAGCCGGCCCAACACAGCTCAGTCTTCGGTCATAGAACGAAGTTTCCAGCGGTCACCAAGGGGAGGTACTGTGTGAACTTGGTTGTAAGACGACATTTAACCTTACTACCTTGCAACCCGACCGCCTGCCCTAATTCAGTGAATACTAATTTAGTGAACACAAAATTATTGCCAAACGAAAATGATTACTAGCGCAAATATTTAATTCAATGAGTCCAGTCAATTGTTCTTTGTTTTTATAATAATTGACGCAACATTCTTGAATGTTGTCATATTTTTTTTCTTGTATTTGCCCCCCCCCCCCCCCCCCCCATGCTGACATGGTCTTTAGTGAAACAGTCTGGCGTACGTTTTCTGTATATTACACAGAGACAATTATGTCTGCCTCTACGAGTATACCGTGCGAAACCAAGAAAATTCCAGAACCATAAGAAGAATGAAAAAAAAAAAACAACCAAATGTTCCCCAGATTTACGCATTAAATTTTGCTGAACTGCACGTTGCATATACTACCCTCATAACTATATTACTAGGTGCGTTCGTTTCATCCGGTCTCAGATCCATTACCATACAAGACGACTGACTGGTGTTTGATCCAGGTTCAGATATTAATTGGATCAAAGTTGAAAGTGAATTGGTGGGACGTTAACATGTTTCTCGGCAATTCACCTCACCCCCTATCTATTTGTAAATGAATTGATAGTTGCGCCCCCATTTTCGCCTATGACCGCATATCTAGTAAATGACAGTGAGTGACAGAGATGTGAAGTATGTTGCAGAGTGAGAAATAGAGAGAGGGACAAAGTCGGTGTATCATCTCGAATCATGTGGATATTTAGAAGCGAAATTGACCGAAATAAAAAAATCAGTTTCGTTTCCCCTGATGGTTTCTAAACAATATCTCTGTAAAAGATACGAGAGAGACTTGAGAGAAATAGGTCTTCCCTGTCTCTTTCTATTTCGTACATTAAGTAAAGAACAGCGATAAGTAGCGACAACTAAAATACGTCCGTTGTCCTTCAGCTCTCGGGACTTGTATGTATTGTAGTTCCTTCGGCATATCGAGCTCAGATAATGCGACTCTCTTTCACTTACGTATACATACAGTCACTCCCCGATATACGTATGGCCGACGCATAGAGGATAACTATGGAGTAGCAATCCGCATATACTCAACACTAAACTATTTGAAGCAATTCCAGTCGTAAAAAGTAAACAGAGAGACACACGCCCTCCACTGCGCAACACCCGCGCAGTTTATATAAAAGCACAGGAAGCACGTAAGATGTCATCCCCTCTCCTACTTCTCCTATTGGAACAATAACATTTCAGTCTGTCTCTCTGCCGCGGAACACCCGCCCGGTCCATATAGAAGCAAAAGAGATGTCAAATTTCCATCCCCCTTCCTACTTCCTCACTTGTGCCGAATTGCTTCGTTTCTCTAGCCCTTTTTCATTTCCTCTGATTCTCTCTCTTTAAAGGGCCGACGTAAATCCGCACATACGTAAAAGCTAAAATTAATGGAAAAAATTCTAACTGCCTTGTTTAGCGGAAACAAAACAACGATTTTTGTGAACGAAACGCTAACTATATGTATTTTTGACTATTTTGGTGTGGTGTGAGGACTGTCGTATAGAAAAGTACAACACACTTAGACCAAGTACAGGTCCCTTGTGACACCCTAGTAATACACACCTTCAGCCACCATCTAGTGATTGAACCAAACAGGGTTCATATCTAGACGAAGGAGTTTGCCCACATCCGCACTAGCACAAATCCCCAGATTGATCATAGAAATAGAACCCCAAAGTAGATCTTTTACGATGTGCCAATGTTAGACAAGTACAGAGCAGATGAAAAGTGCTCTCGTCCTCATCCGCACAGCTTCAACAAAAGCCATAGTATGGAAGTCGGAACCTTCTGCCATGCTCCCCGATGACACAATGGCCCGTTATGACTCCAACCACTAGGTTGATATGGGATTACTTACGCAAGTATAATTTTTTCCGAACCTGTATCTTGGTATACAGAAGACCGTAGAAGAGGGGATGTCAATATTGTTCAGCACTGAAGCTTGGCCAATGTTTGAGTCTCCTTTACGCGGATCGCCGTGTTGGCAGCGACTTGTTCACTTACAATGTTCGCAGAAAGAAGGTTCAGCACCACCTCTAAAGCTGCTGATGGGGTTGAGCGGAGAGTCGCGTTTATGGCATGCATGCTGCTCTGTCTCTGTGCGGAGGGCATTCCACCAAACAACCACAGCACAGCATACAGCAATATGGGACGCAGAATCGATAAAATTAGCCAATGGAGCATTTTTGGTTGGAGACTTAATTTTTCTCCTATGACCTTCATCTAGCAATAGAGTGTTATGGCTGCTTTGTTAGCGCGTTGCAGAATATTCAGACTTCAGTTTAGCTTTCTATCAAGTACAATACCTAGGGAACTCACTTCGTCCATGAAGGATAGCCTCACCCTACCGTTAACCCCCTCCAGTACGGAAGGCAGGTGATGTTTCCTAGTGTATAGAACATGCTCGGTTTTATTTGAACTAACACTGAGACCGCAATTTTTGACGTAGTTCGCCAAGATAGTGAGGATATACTGTGTTACCTCACTAGTAGTAGTAGTAGGCCAAAATCTACGCCAAACCCTAGGAGTGCACCAGTAATTGCCTCCGGAAAGACGTTATTGAAGGCTCGCTCTGTATCTAGGAAACATTCTGCACTTCTTTAAATGCAGGGATTTTTTGATGTGACCAATGATAGAGTGCAGCACCGTATCCACAGAACGACCCTTACACAGATGAACTTGTCGATAGGATTTTCCACAGTCTAGTGATCTCGCTAGATCCGTCAATGCGTTCGCGTTCCTCCATGAGCTTCGTTTGGCTTTCCTCAGCTCTTTCTTGTACTCACCAGGATGTTTTTTACGAGCGCCAATCCGACTCCATTCTGGAGGTTTTGGCTGGAATTTTTTCCTACATGGCAGCTTGTGAGCTGCTCCGTCGTCCACTATTTAGAATTGATCAATTTTACAATTGAACCTGCTTTTGTTAATAAATCCTATTTAAATCCGCGTTTATAAATTTTTCTGGCATTTAAAACAATATTGCTATGTAATCGTATTTTAGAAGGAACCTCGACATACGTAAAATTTCGACTTACGTAGATTTCATTGGATCGAAATACATACTTACGTAAGTCGGGGAATGACTGTACACAATGCTTTACATCTCTGTCATACTAAGCTTCAAGTCAGAAACATGTTCAGTGCTCACCAAAACGCGGTGAATTGACTAGCTGCTAGTAAACTCGACTAATGCAATCCTGTTCGTTAGCTAGTGAAGAGGATTCATGTACGTTAGAACAGGTCGTGCGAAAAAAGTTGAAGGCCGGGCTACTTTACTCGTGACCCTTAGCTCAATGCGTATGTCTGACTACGGTCGTTTAGGAGCACCTAGACGATCAAGCCGCTTGATCGAAATCTAGTGACAATCGATTGAATCAAGCGTGATTGACCGACTAAGTACCGATTTGACGCTTGAGCCAAGCGTTGACGGTGATTGATAGAAAGTTTGATTGACTCAAGCGGTTGACGAGGGTGTCAATTTTGATCAAGCATTGCGTCAATCACTCGATAATTGCTGAACAAGTTTTCATTATGATGAGTTCCAGTGTTTGGGAAGCAATGACCAGAATTTCGATCGAAAGCTTGAGAGTTGATTGACCGTGTAGAAGGTTGATTGAAGTGTCCGTGCTTGACGGGACTGCAACCGAATGATCAAGCGGCTTGATCGTCTAGGGGCTCCGTTACAGTTTCAAGTCTCGTCCATCGTGTTCGTGGCCATAGGTGTTTGTGTTGTCTTCCCCCTGTGGTGCGGGGCGTAATAATAAGACACAACAACTCCCGAATTGTCGCAGGTAGATGGCTAAATGGGTGCAGGAGGTGCATGCTGGCAGCCTGCATCATCCGAAACTGGCTTATGCCAACGAAACGTCAGCTAAGCCACATGTAATAGTTGACGCACTATGCCCCACTAGGGGTTGGGGCAAATTAGTACTTTACTCGATGCTCGCTGGCAAAAATTGCAAAATGGCGACGGAAATAGTTGTAATGCAACAGCTGATGCAAACTTCTTCTGTCATTCAGTGCGGGAGGCGTGGTATGATAGCAAATATAATAAAATGTTCAAACGGACAGTGTTTATGTGCGCGCGTGTAAAAATGGGATGTGTGTGATGCGAAGACGTAAAAAGTGTGGTGCATCGTGTAATTTATTGAGGGAGTACGCGATAATGCGAGTGACGTGAGTGCCTCTTGCTGTTGACTACTGAGCGAGTTTACAGGCTATGTGTAATCGCTAATGTGTAGCTAGTAAACTCGCTCAATGCAATCGAGGCTTTAGAGCTGTTTAAATTCGCTTGTCGCAGATGCGCGGCGTTCGATCGATTTTCTGTAGATTTGACACCAGGTGAAACGAACACGCCTGTTACATTTTGAATGGAAGTGTACAAAAAAAAAATTGCAAAAAAAGTGCATACATTGTCTCTTGTTGCTATATAAATTTTTATATATGCTTCTTCATATGTCAACTTACACATATGCTCGAGTCAAAGAATAAGCAAGGGAACAATAAACTAAGAAGCCTCTTAGGGGAAAATAAACGACCGCTTCTTCTTCTTCTTTCCTTGGACAATTCTCCCCATAACCATTCCGAACGGGGTCAAAAAGTACCAGGAGCAAACCAGGTGGACGAATAACCACTAAACTAAACAATTTGCACGAAAAAAAAAGAAACGACAAAAGACAAAAATGAACACGAAAGCAAAATATTGAATAAGACCATCTAAAAGTGTTTCAAGCTACCCCTGTCTACTCATCCATCCATCCACCTATTCGCCATCCAACCAACCTATACTTGTACTCGTAGACTGTTTACATAGATGTACTCGTATATACGAGTACAACATATTGGATGTCATGCAAATTACTACCTTGAGGTAAGACTTTAGGTCAGTATTGTTTTGTAATCGGTGACATTAAAATGGCCATCGAGAGCCTTCCTCGCATCGAAACAGATTCGGATTCGGCTAGTGCTTGTTTTCCTATTTTTGTGGATGCTCTGATCTGCGATAGTAGAACAGTGAGTGTTAACTGGTGAATCAAGTGTCCTTGGACGATTCGAAAAAGAAAAGAATATTCGCTGTGCTCCGGGAAAAGGATGTAGTCCGCAAGAACGTGGCCTTTACTTTTTCCGCTCGCTCTTTTGTTGGTTTCGTTGTTTGAGTTCCCGCTTGTATGCAATTGCGCGTTATTAAATATCCTTGTTTTGTTATTTGGATTACGTTCGGATTGTAGTAGCTACGTTCAATCTGTTCTTCAAAGGAGTCTACCATCATACGGCTGGAAGATGAAGACGAAATTCGATCTTTCCTATGATAGTGGTAAGTCCTTTTTCTTATGTCGGCAGTTTACAGACGTTGATGGGCTTTAATAATTATGGTAAAAGGACTGTCTCCTATTTGCTGATCCTACGTTTTGCAATGATACAGACTTAGGAGAACATGTGATTTAATAGTTCCAAGAAACAAAAATTCTATTTTTCTTGACTCGTTTTCAATTAGATTAGCTTTACGAGTATATATAAAAAACGCATTTGTTTTTTTCCACTGTTGTTTATTATTACTGACACGTTTCATTCTCTCAAGCATCTTTAGAGGAATGAAATTCACACGAAAAAATGATACAATAAATACTGGTTGGCCCAAAAGTCACCAAGGGGTTAGAATAGCTTATATTTTTTTATGTTTTTACCTTTTTTTCTTCTGGTTTTATTGGAACTAATAGAGGGGAACTAATTAGGGGAATTTATCATACAAGAATTTACAATCGTGCAGCATGCCAAAATTATCCTATTTTATTTTGAAGATCGCCAACCAAAAACCTTCACTTCCAATTCCTATGAGCCTCACTTCCGACTTGGCGGCTTTGTGAAAATTTAAGGGTCATACACTTGGCGGGATGCGCCCCCTTAGGTCGTTTCCTCACTTGTCGGTACGGTAGCGGTGCGGGATTGGCATGCTCGGTATACGCGGTACCAACCGCCTTTATTTCAATGAGTGTTTCTTGATTGGCTCGGTATTCGCGGATGCGGGGAGGGACCGGGCTAATCAGGAAAGACTCATTGAAATACAGGCATGCGGTAAGCTTTCGGTACCGCGTATACCGTGCATGCCTATCCCGCACCGCTATCGTACCAATAAGCCAGGAAACGGCCTTAAGTGAACTGTTTGGTGTGGGATTACGTCGCAAGAAATTATAGGCCTGTATTTGTTCCAGAATCCTAGTTTCAGCCAGATGGAGTCACTCGTTTTACTGCTGAAGTTAAAAAATGCATTGTTTCGAGAAGTTCACAAGTTGAATTGTTAATTGGTTTGATCCCTCCAGGGGTATAGGCGCGTCATCATCTCTAGTACAGGCAGTTTTTGGTCGCGCCGAGATTTGAACTCTAGATTAGGTTAGGTTAAAAGGCTGCCGCGGATGATACTCAATTGCCCTAACCCCTTGTGGGGCATAGCGCGTCATCTGTTCCATGTGGCCCAGTTGACGTTTCGTTGGCGTAAATTGGTTTCAGAGAATGCAGTTGCCAGCATGCATCTCCTGCACATCCATAGCCACGAACGTCGTCGTGGACGGGACTCGAACTCGAAACGCCGGTAGTCAAACATGAGACTGATGCCTCAACGCACTGCGCTACCGGTCGCCCCCAATATCCCATTGAAATTACTATTCATTGAACCAGCCAGAGCTGGCAATGAACCGATAAAGCCTGAGCAGGCTCATGCCCCTTAGCTCTTCCAAATGAAGGAAGAAAGAGTCCCCCAGAAAGACACCTTCTCGCAGCCCAGGCAAGACAGGTGCATAGAAAATGGAGGGTACTCTCCTCCTCGTCAGCATCCTCGCAGCTTCTGCCGAAGTGATTGTACGGTAGGCGAAGTTTTCTTGCGTACTCCCCAATGGGACAGTGCCCAGTGATAGCATTCACCCACCACCACATCAATGTGTTTCCAGTGCAATAATGATATTGCAGCAGAATGGCCGGGGTCCGCTGGGTCCGGGGTCTGCCGTGGGCCATAATCTCTTCATGGTTTGACACGTACCGTCCTCAATCAATCTAGCGCTCGCTTTATTTTTCGCGTAAGAGTTGATAATTCGCTTGCATATTGCGAAAGGCATTCCGATGTCCCAACGACCATCCTCAATTGCCCCAGTCGTCCCAGCCCGAGCAAGCTCATCAGCCACACAATTACCAGCATAAATACCGTGGGTTTGAATCCAGCACAATCTGATTTCAAAGTAACGCCCCATCTCATCAAGAAGCGATCGACAGTTCGTAACCGTCTGCGATGTCGACAGAGCCGATTCAAGTGATCGAATTGCAGCCTGACTGTCAGTGTAAATAGTGAGTTTCCTACAAGTTGTGACATTATATCCCAGCCAGGCGAGAGCTTCTGAAATCGTCAAAATCACTGCATGCAGCACGCTGCAATGATCGTGTATGCGGAAAGATAAACTAATCTTCAACGTCTCCGGAAAGATATCGGCTCCCACTCCAGCATCCGTTTTGGATCCGTCAGTATATAAAACGATGGAGTCTGGGTGAGTGATTGTCCCAGTTTCCCACACGTCCCTTGAGGGAATTTGACTTACAAAATTTTTACTAAACAAATAAAAATAATTAACGCAACGGTCCAATTTGAACCATAGCCTCGAGATGAGTTAGCATCATCTCATTTTCTAGATCGTGACGGTCTTATGCAGAGGTGTGTGATCAGCAACACGCTCAACCGAGCCATGGGTACTCATTTAACAGCTGAGTGGGCTAGTCCGACACGTAAATTCCCTTTTTTTATCGAAAACTACCGCATTCAGTAGGAATCGAACCGGGGCCCAGTACGTAGAAGGTCCACGTGCTAACCGTTGCGCCATCCGAACTACTATATTATTATTACATAAACATATACTTAGGAGAGATATAATCCGTATATGCAGGAAGGTCAAGGTTATTTAAAATAGCAGAGTAGCCGGAGCTTAGCGCACGCCACTGACCGATCTCGAACTCGCAATGCTATAATCGCTGCTTGCTGTTCAGCATAAATATCGAGCGATAAAGATTTAGAAGCACATCCAGGCCACCTGATGGCCGTCGACCAAACAACCAATGCCATGCAAAAGAATGGGCCGAAGAACTGATGTGTACCGTCACAAAACCACATTCGGTTGTAGTCCCCAGTTCCGACCTATCGCCTTGCTGCAGGTGTAGAGTGCGATAGTGGCTTTGTCACCACGTTTCTCAATATTTAGCCTCCATCCCAGCTTCCTGTCTAGGATGAGACCAAGGAAATTAGCCTTGTCAAGAAATGCCAGTTTAACACCCTTCAGTACCGGAGGTTCGATACCCGAGGGAAGATTGTGTCTTCTTGTAAAGAGTACATGTTCCGTTTTGTCATGATTGACCCCGACACCACTCCGACTAGCCCAACTGATCAGAGTCAATATATCATTCTGCAGGACCTCACTAAGAACGCTCGGATTAGTATCGTAGAGCGGTGATCGAACGACCATGGCCACCGAGTGCGACACGTTCTGAGTTTTGACCTCTTTTGTGGGGATTTTTTTTTTTAAAGAAAAGTGGTAAGGAAGTAAACCTTAGATAATTTTACAACTTTTGGACAACGTATGCGCCGAAGTAAGAGGACCACAGTTATTTTGTGCGTTTGACACGGTGTGGCATGACGGGCTAATACACAAACTGCTGTCATTCGGGTTCCCAATAAATTTAATTAAACTAATTAACAATTTCCTAACCAGTCGTACTTTTGCAGTAAAAATTAACGAAAAATTATCGGACAATCATACACTTAACGCACCCCAAGGATCGTGTCTCAACCCCACTCTCTCCAACGTCTACATCGCCGATATCTCCAAATCCAACGACCGTGAAATGACACTATTTGCAGACGACATGTGCATATTCATTAGCTCCGATGACCCAGACAATATCACAGCTGCCCTTGAAAAACAACTGGAATCATTATATCAGTTTTATCATAGATGGAAAATCAAAATTAATCAAGCTAAAACCAAGGCTGTGTATTTTACCAGGAAGTGGAGTAGGAATAAACTACCCAACCGCAAACTAAACTTTCGTGGTCAACAGATATCTTGGGAGAATGATATTGTTTACCTGGGGGTAAACCTGGACAAAAAAATGACCTTTAGTAAACACATATAGTTGATCCTCTCTAAAACATCTAAAGCAACCCACTCGCTATATCCTCTATTGAATAAACGCTCACAACTTTCACTAGTAAACAAAACTTTAGTTTACAAAATCGCAGTCCAACCCATAATATCCTATTGTACTCCTGTTTGGGGCCAGTGTGCTAATACTCACAAAGCCAAAATTCAAGTTGCTGAAAACCATATACTAAAAAGAACAATGAAAAAGCCTCGCTACTATTCAACGGGCAAACTCCATGAAAACACTAAAATTTTAATGATTTCTGAATTAGTCAGCAAAAGATCCTCTAGCTTCGAAGAAAATTGCTTCACCAGTACCTATGTACTCATAAGATCGTTGTTTAACACTAATAAATTAATAATTTAAACTTAGTTTTAATACGCAATTTCTTGCTTGAATTCAAAACCTAGACAGTAAGATAGTTGTAAGTTATTTGTAAGTTGGGTATAAGTTAGCGTAGGAACTACACACAAGCTTTTTTCTAATTTTTCCTTGAATTATAAAAATAATATGCTCATATGAACTCTCTGAATTGTAAAAAACTACCAAGCAAGCTATAGTAGCAAAGACCCTGTAAGTCTGTATTCTAACAAAATAAGCACCGCCTTCGTGTATCTTTTTTCGATATTAATAAACTTAATCTTGAGCAAGCAACGGACGAAAGTTTGTCTTATTAATGCGTGGGGCGTATGACACTTATCCATCCGGCAAGAGAGAGGCGAGGACGAAATCGATTGCTTGAAATCGCAGAATTTATACCCCGTGAGTCGAACCCTGCAACATATTCATGTGAAAAAAAAAATAAACCAAGCAAAGGTCTGGATGACGCAACGGTCTGGATGACGCAACGGTTACCACGTTCGCCTTCTGGTCACTGGGCCCCTGGTTCGGTTCCTAATGAAGGAAGTAGTCTTTTCGATAAAAGAGGATGTACGAGTCGGAGTATGAGCCTCTCAGCTGTTAAATGAGTACCCTGTACCAGTATCTGACAGGGAATATTATGTTTGGGAATTTTTGTTATTGGTTCTCATATACATAGTTGAATTGACAACAGAATCCTCTAAACTGTCATCTCTTAAATGGATATACGCACTCCAATAAAATGTAAAAATTACATAATCGCAATATTCACTCATTTCTACTTAATTTAAGAATCAAATTTCTCGTTTTTAGTTAACAATAGTACAGTATGTACAGTACAAATATTACTCAAACTACGTATTTGTACTTTGGCTTATCTCTAAAAACGAATGTACACAATTATTGTCCAAAAATAGAAAGCCAAATAAATAATTGATATATTGACGTAATAAAAGCGCTTGATCGAAAAGAAACCAAAACGAAAAATAAAGCAAAACAATTTCATTGCCAAGTTCATGACTTCCATTTGCATGTTGCTTTCCATACGCTTTCAACTCGAATCAAAAGATTAATCCGAAATAAAATCAAACAACAAAAGAGAGATACACAAAAAAACAAAAACAATTCCTTTTCAGTATCAGCTTCCTGTTGGCACTCCGACCCCTTTTTCCTCGATGCCATTGAAATTTTTTTTCCCCCCGATGTATTCGGTGAATTGCGTGTGCAATGTCATTTCCATTATCTATTTATCCCAGTCGGAAATAGATGATATGGGGGATTCTATACGTTACATTCATAACGTGTACTATCTAGATTCTTTATCTTCGATTAACCAAATGCGGCTGTTGGACGCTACTTCACCGCAATTTTGGTTTGAACATGTGCATCGTCTTATTTTATTCGATTTACTACAGAACACATTTGTGTTACCGCAGGCCGCACATGTGACGTCGTTCAATCTGGTTCTTTGAACCTCAGACTGTAACGGCGCTAAAAAAGAAAAACTGTCTATCGGGACTTGCCGTCTAAATTCTAAAGGATCGCATAATCGCACTTCTTTCGTCCTAGCCTCTACAAAAATTTGTATACCTGATTTTTTCTGCAACAACTCCGGCACAACACCAGCCATTCATATTGTGGTGCACACGTAACTGCGCCGCTCAGTATCTATGGGCCTAACTATAACGGTCGTATGAATCTTTATGCTTTCTTTGTCGGGTGGAAGTAAATAAATACATAACTGGCGTAACAGTCCAATCTGATCCATGAGCCTCGAGATGAGTTAGCATCATCTCATTTTCTAGATCGTGACGGTGTGCCTTTGTGCAGAGGTGTGTGATCAGTAACACGCTTAACCAAATCGTTTTCCTCCTAAATGGGTACTTATTTAAATTTAACTACTGAGTGGGCTCTTAGTCCGACACGTAAATCTACTGCATTTAGTAGGAATCGAACCGGGCCCAGTGCGTAGGAGGCGAACGTGCTAACCGTTTCAACATCCGGACTGGTATGGTATGGTAACACAAAATAATTTACTGACAAAATTCGATATGCTGGGCGAGTGAACGGAATGTACTCGTATGTGTACCGCTCGGTCAGATGCCGTATATTTCACGTCGCAGTTGCTGCGTTATTACGGTAACTTATCACTAGTATCAGGCCTTAAGAAACTGAGGATCAAGCAAACCGAAATGAATGGAAGAAGTGTGAAAATGTATATGTATACATTAGTGATCCATTCATAGAGTTATCACTTGCATTATTATTTTGGCTATTGACGCTAAGCAAAACATACTCATCGATGAAATCATGTCTTCCAAATTCATCGATTCCTCCCTATTCCACCTGGGAAATAAATTCACTATCGGCAACGCACAACTACCTTTAATCAGTGTTGCTGTTGTTTGTTATTGTTTTTTCACATCTAATTTCTACGACACATTTCGCTTTGCTGTACATGTACACTGTACTCGTACAGTCCCCCGATAGATGTGTTATGTTATTATTCGAAGCAAATATCCTCAGGGACTGAGTGAGACTCGTAAAAGGGTTGAGATTGAGATACTTTCTGTTGCGTCTCAGTCTTGACGACGACACGTGACGCTTACCTATCAATATCGAGTGTCGACGGTGCCGTTTATTGGATTGACCTTGGTATCATGGTGTACCAGTGGAAGTATTTTTTACGAAGTAACCGGGTGTAGTACGCTGCAAATCGATGGCCAATTTACTCGTTAGCTTCAACATCGATGGAACATGCTGGTGCAATGTAGGAAGTGACTAGGAACTCTTTGGAACATTGAAGAGGAAATTGCATCGAGTTGTTGCATTCATGTTTTTATGGTTTGGAATTCGATGAGATAGCGTACGATTTTAATATAGTTCCTTATTATATTGTGAGTCGTGTTGATAGAGGTCGGCTCTAGGGTGGGGAGTAGCGCGTTCCAAACGAAAAGTAGTCGTTCAATATCTTCGACGAAGTGGAGTTTATGATGAGCGGAGATTCGGTACACATGATAATGATTCGCATTTGCTAATTGCTTTGACCCTTCCAGGAGCATGGAGTAAACATCTCTAGTATTTCTATGCCTTGTTGACGGCTCGAAAGCATATCTACTTTTCGGACGTGCAGTTGCTAGCATGCACCTCTTTTCCGCGCCGTCTTTGTGCTGACCGGTTTGGAGCACAGTGGGAGTTTTATTAGTACCCACAGACAGTTTTTTAGGGTTTTGTAGTAAAACAAAACCCTTATGAAATCGGTCATGCGTCCGTCTGTCTGTCTGTCTGTCCATGAAATATCTAACGAACCGCTGAAGCTACATGCATGAAATTCGGTGAAAATATGAAGAAGTACTATAATTCTCTGGAGAAAGCGATACGTCGTAATAGGTCAACTTTAAGAGGGGGTCCCCATAGAGGGGAAATGAAGGTCGACATTTTTTTTTCGTCTGGTATAGGCAAGTGGGGTATCGTAAGAAAGGTATCGTCGAGTACATTCCATTTCTGTAATTTTTTTCAAATTTGAAGAAACGGGAAAAGAGGGAGAGGGGAAAATATGTCATCCGAGTTTGTCCCCCCCCCACCCCTTGCATTTCGAGACCATTACACTTAGAAATATGAAAATTTACAGAAAAGCAGCATTTTACTAACACAGAAAACTAAAAATAATAGAATTTCAAAATCTCATCAAAAAAGGTTAATAATAGTACATTTCTATTGTCGCAGTTAGCACACCCCTGCACCCCTTGGGCACACCCCGGGTCAAAAATATTGATGGCCAATGATAACCAACACCATAGGCAATAATGTTTCTAAGTTTTATTACAATCATGTTATATTTAATAATAGTACATTCACTTAAAGTTAGGCATTTTTACACTATTCATATAAAAAATACACCTACCGGCTTCGCAGGTGCAAGTACTACTTGCATGTTGTTTTTCGTAGTGCGAATTACAGTTATTGTTACATTATTATGGTTAAACATTTACGAAAGGGTAAAGATTGGTAGGGGATGATGTGTTGTAACTGGCCAACTATAACGAGCGGGGGAGGGGGTGGGGCGAAATTAAAGTCAAATTTTGTTTATCGACTGGTATAGGCAAGTCGGGTGTTGTGAGAATGGTAATGTTGAGTACATTTTATTTTTGGCATTTACTTTAAATTTGAAGAAAGGGGAACAGTGAGGGAGGAGAAAATATTAGATCGTAATTTGTCCCCCCTTGCATTTCGAGACCGTTACACTTAGAAAAATGAAACCGGAATATAGAGGGCTACGCCCGCAATCCGAGGGTTTTGTAGCAAGTACTTATTTTGGTATGTAAGTATCGGCTCCTTGCTCTTCTTGGTACCACTTAGATGGATAAAAAAAATAAAATGTCTGACCCATAATATAGTATCTTATATGCCCAATCATATTACGTGATTATAACGAAACTTAGAACATACGGATATTATTGCCTATGGTGTTGGTTATACTTGGCCATCGGTACTTTTGATCTCGGACGTGTTTAAGGAATGCAGTGATGCGCTAACTGTAACTATGGAAACAAACTATTATTAACCTATTTTGAGGAGATATACAAATTCCATTATTTCCCATTTTATATACTGTTCGGAACCCACCTTCCTGGAAGTTTTCATTTTTCTAAGTGTAACGGTCTTGAAATGCAAGGGATGGGGGGGGGGGGCAAATTACGATCTAATAATTTATCCTCCCTCATTGTTCTCCTTTTTTCAAATATAAGTAAAGTAAACTCAACATTACCTTTTTCACAACACCCAAATTGCCTATACCAGTCGATAAACAAAATTTGACCTTAATTTTAACCCTCACCCTCGCCTCCACCGCCCGTTACAGTTGGCCAATTATCACACATCGCCCCCTACCAATCTTTACCCTTTCATAAATGTGATTAACCATAATATGTAATAATAACTGCGATTCGCACTACGAAAAACAACATGCAAGTAGTACTCGCACCTTTGAAGCTGGTAGGTGTATTTTTTGTATGAATAGTGTAAAAATGCCTAACTTTAAGTGAATGTACTATTGTTAAATATTACATGGTTGTAATGAAACGTAGAGGCATTATTGCCTATGGTGTTGGTTATCATTGGCCATCAATATTTTTGACCTTGGGTGTACTTAAGGGGTGCAGGGGTGTGCTAACTGAAAAAATAGAAATGTACTATTATTAACCTTTTTTGATGAGATTTTGGAATTCTCTTATTTATAGTTTTCTATGTTAGTAAAATGCCGCTTTTCTGTAAATTTTCACATCTCTAAGTATAACGGTTTCGAAATGCAAGGGGGGGGGGACAAACTCGGATCACATATTTTCCCCTCTCCCTCTTTTCCCCTTTGTTCAAATTTGAAGAAAATTCCAGAAATGAAATGTACTCGACGGTCCCTTTCTTACGATACCCCACTTGCCTATACCAAATGAAAAAAAATTTCGTCCTTCATTTCCCCTCTATGGGGACCCCCCCCTCAAAGTTGACCTATAACGATGCATCACTTTCTCCAGAGAATTATAGTACTTCTACATATTTTCACCAAATTTCATACATGTAGCCTCAGCGGTTCGTGAGATATTCCATGGACAGACAGACAGACAGACAGACAGACGGACGCATGACCGATTTCATAAGGGTTTTGTTTTACTACAAAACCCTAATGAAAACTTTCAAGAAGGTGGGTTCCGAATAGCATATAAAACGGAAAATAATGGAATTTGTATTGTATATCTCCTCAAAATAGGTTAATAATAGTTTATTTCCATAGCTACCGTTAGCACACCCCTGCATCCCTTAAACACGTCCGAGATAAAAAGTACTGATGGCCAAGGATAACCAACATCATAGGCAATAATATGTTCTAAGTTTCATTACAATCACTTAATACGAGTATGAATGGACATAAAAGATACTATGATATGTCAGACATTTTTATTATGTTTTTTTTTATCCATCTAAGTGGTACCAAGAAAAGCAAGGAGCCGATACTTGCGTACAAATATAAGTGCTTGCTACAAAACCCTCGGATTGCGGGCGTAGCCCTCTATATTCCGGTTTCATTTTTTATTCGCGCCGAGGATCGAACCTCCTTCATCTAGATCGTAGAGCGGTCACCGAATGAACACCGAGCGCGTATTTAAACTAATAAAATTATTTTTAAGTTGTAGTTGGTGCAATGAAAAAGATGTACGGTCATTGATTGACACCTTCTGTGCTCTAGTGGTGGCAAAATGAGGTTTCTTCTTCTGGATTCACCGCTTGATGAATGATCAAGTATGTTGCTTGGCAAGTGAGTATAATCTTACTTACTTACTTCATAGCCATATTATCCGCTGGGGGATATGGCTTCTTCGAGTTTTCGGTTCCATAATATGTTTCGGTCCATACACTGCTGCTTCCAGTTTGCCACTCCAAGCAGCTTTCTACTGTCTTCTCGGATGGGCGCCTCCAATGGTTTTTTCTTTCCGGGATTTCTTCCGCGATTCAACTTCTCGACGAATGCCTTCATGGCGATTCGATGGTTACCCATTCGCTTCGAATCTGCAGGACTCCGGTTCGTCAAATGTTTCGAAACTCGAAATTTTCTATAAACAATCTAGGACTTGGATAGCTTACCGAAGGTATGATGCCCTTCACACTTCACACCTTCAATATCTGTGCTGCTATATATGGTAAATGCAGACTGGATCGACCATTATGGTTTTTCGTAAACCCACAATGATACCGCACACAGTAAAACCCATTTAACCGTACTAAAGAGGTCGGCGTCATTCCGGAATTCGAAATTCACTGGTAATCAGATAAAGGATGTGCAAAATTATTGACATTGGTGTCAAATCAATAGTTTTTTCGGGGCCACTCAGGCTAATTGTGGTGGCATTCTGAAAGCTCCCTGCCCCCGCCCGAGTGGTGAGTACGTATGAATGTTCGAAATGATTGAGATTAGTATCACAATGTGAGCAAAGCGAACACAAGAACACCAGAGAGCATACTTTTTCTTATGTCCTGGGACTGGAAGTGTTTCGCGAATGGTTTGAAAAAAGCAGGGGTGGGTTAAAGAACAATAAAAAAAATGTTATCTATGAAATACAAATACTCGTACATTTTAAACGATCGAATCGAGAATTTTTTCTTCCTTTAATGGGTGGTACGAGTATAGTATATACTCATGTGGGATGATATGCCTAATGATTCTGTTGTAGTCTGGCTCATTGGATAATATGATTTGGGATATGATCCCTGTTTTTTAGGTAAGGTACCACGAAGCCGGGTACTTTATTCATTGGGCTAGGCTCTGCGTGTTGTGGGCATGTGATATGGAAAAAGTAAGTGTGGAAAACAAAAGCAATATTTTGATATTGGCGCGAGAAAATCGAAATATTTGTAAAATAACTGAAAAAATGGATGCTACACAGTGTACTGTAAAATGGCACTTGAAAAAGTTCCGGGAAATAGGCGCCACCGAGTGGAAGAAAGGCTTCGGACGATCAAGAATAAAACGACCCCAGTTGACCCCATTCTTACCGTTACAAAGTCATTCGAACTGATTCAAAATTTCATCTGGCCTTAGAAACGATCTAGTTTTAGAAACGGGTATGCAGATCTCAACAAGTTTGATGAGAAACAGACTAGCGAAAGCTGGCTTACGCCCGTGGAAGCCAGTCGGTAAGCCAGACTTTCCGTTGAAACATTAGGCTCAAACGTTTAAAATGGGCTCAGGCGCAGGTCACATAGATTTGGAAGATGGAGAAAACACTGCAGGATTTCTGGGATAGTTAAAATTTAAGCAACATGTTGGCGGCGGAAGATTTTATATCCGGCGGAAAATTTGAGGAAAGCCAATGGCTTTGAATGCCCAACGCACAAGGCTCCAATTCATTTTCCTGTATTTGCAAGTAAACTGCTGGTGCTACTGTTGAGCTGGGAAAGCGTATTCCACCACATTCGTGACTGAAAAAAAAATCCTCACACCTTAAACCCTTAAGATTTTGGAGGCAGTCTTCGAAGGCATTCACCGCTGATCGTTTTTCGAGGTTTCCGCCGCACGCAGATTCATCAGTCGCCAGCATGTTGCTTAAGGGAGGAAATCTCATTAGCAGGCTCATTTTCACAGATTTTTTAGGACTTTTTTTTGGGTGGGAAAAATTAATTAGAATTCATTCAAATTTTGACATAATTTTACTTATATTTCTTTCGTGAATTTTTTTGAATAATTTAAGCGAAAATAACAAAGTTACGCACAGATGTCCGTAGAAGGCCGTAACTATAGGTAGAGTTCTCCAATTGCGGGACGTGTAGCGATTTTAATTTTCCAGAATCAAAAGGGATTTAATTTTACATTATTAACTTATTTCCTAAGAATATGAACCTCACTACAGGTGAAAATATTGGAAATTAAAATAAATTTTGCAGGTGTTGTAAAAAATTATTATTATTTTCACCATTTTTGTTCACTAATTATGCAAAAAACACCCTAGAAAAGATGGTATCATCCCAAATGTTGGTTTATGTTTTTCGTAATAAGAATCATACTTTCGATTTTTATAATGCTCATTAATTTTTGAGCTAGGCTTCCCGCAAATGTGACAAAAGTCATTTTGAGAAAAACGCGTTTGAAAAACAGAATATAACCGAAAAAATCTCTTGTAGTGCCTTCTACATCGTTATTTGAAAACAAAGATGCAAAAGTGGGGCTCCGCTGCAAAGCTACGTAAGTACATAAAGTGTTTACCCAGAGGTAGTGCTCCGCCCTACCTGCTGTGTGCTTGAGCCTGTAGGCTATACCCGATGAGCGCTCGGTTCTATACTCATAAAATCTAAACGAATGCGAATTTCGCCTTGAAATTTTGGCAGCGTATTCTTGGAATGTTAAGCTATATTAACAATTTATGCAATAAAATAATTGGATTTTTTTTAACCTTCTAACATGGTATCCCCCCTTAATGTGCGATTAAAATTTACTGCTTCTGTACTGTCAATACACTGCCAATGCATTGTTGTCATGTACAATCCTGACCAAAGTAATCAAAATGTCTTCAACAGTAATCCAGTGCATTGGTTTCATCATCCCTATCAAAAGATATCCATATTGGCAGGGTTTCATTTCATGCCGAAAAAGGTCCTTTTCTCTTGAGCAAAGAACTTAAAATGCCATTAACAGTAGTCTAATGGATTCATCTCAGCATCCCCAGTTATATGATACCCATCTTGCCTACATATTAATTTAATTTATTGCCAATATCCTTTCGTCCTAACCAAAGGACTCAGCCACATTCAGCCAACATCATCTAATCATAATTACACGGGGGAACAGTCTTTTGTTTATTTCGATTTGATATTCATTTCTAGCTAATTTTTGGTCGTAGAATCCGGAAATGCTAACCGTTTTTCTCCTATACGTCCAGTTTTTGAGATACAGGGGGCTCAAATTTTGGCCCCCATACAAACCTTCCCTTCATTGAAATCAAAACAAACGAAACTCGTTACAATTTTTTTATTTATAAATTTTGATTTTACATCTTAACAATATTACCTAAGAACTAAAAAAAAAATTATGGCGAAAATTTTCGTTTGTAGCTTTTCCTGGAGTGTTCAATTTCAGGACAGTCCCGTTTTATGCTCCAACAATAGTCCGCCATCATATTCGCATCCCATCTGCCTTGATATCGAGTTTCCATGATTTTTAAATCTTGATGAAATCGCTCTCCCTGCTCATCACTCACAGCTCCAAGATTTTCCGGAAATTCATCTAGATGACTGTGTAAAAAGTGGACTTTGATGCTCATATTGCAGCCAAGCCTTTGAAAACTGTCCAATAGTTGCTCGACTACTATCGCATAATTCGATGCACGTATATTGCTAAATGTGTGACACAGCACCTGCACACTTTATGAGGGACCCACCATTTATCCTGATTGCAAATTGGAGTTTTGAAGTAGGCAAGATATGCCTGGTGAACAAAGGGGCTTATTTTTGTCCTCTGACTTAGAAATGTATAACTGCCACATATATAGCAAAATGAGTCCGGAGCGTTGAGACACTTTCGACGAGGGATAGTAGAGGCTTCCATTACACAAGTTAAGAGCACAATAATAGAGTAATATACTGGAACAGAGGCTTTTAAATACATTTATGTACATAAAAGAGCCTTAAAAATGGCCGAAGAATTTCACAACTTTTAACAAACAATCCAGGTAGCGAGAAATTACTTTTTTTTATTGCTTTTAATTTTATTGTATACAGGTACTAGAAGGTCCTGCACAAGGATGCAGCCCCGTAGCTTTTAAAAAAAGTTGTTTTTTTAAGGAGGCCTTTTGTAATTTTCCGTAAAATTAAAAAACAAACGATATCTCGAAACCTGACGTATATGGGAAAAACGGACTGCATTTTTGGAATCAGCGAGGCCGTTTTACTATAAATTAGGTGCAAAATTCAAAAAAACAGAAAAAACTGTCAAAATTGTTCTCCCGTGTTATTCAACCATATTATCGGGTTGTGCCCGATGAAAAGAAAAAAATATTTCTCCTCTATGGAGTCCCCCTTAAAATTGGTCTAATAAAATGAAAAGCTATGAGCTACGATTTATGGCAATCCTTCATATCCCTTCTAGATGCATGTAACTTCAGCCATTCACGAGTTACTCTCTGCCCAGATGAACAGACATTTGGCAGATTTCGAACCCTATAAAAAATGCCAAAACTATTGGGTTGTCCGGAAATTCATTTCGCTACCTTACAAGAGATGGCGCTGTTATTGAAAAAAAAAAAAATATGGTGGCGTCAGCCAAGATTTTTTTTTACCATTTGACAGCTGACATTTCAAGCTATAATCAGTCACAAATTGTTTACAAATCTTTATTTGGCATCGACTTGAAAATGGAAAACAAAAGTGAACATTTTCGACATAGTTTGCTTTTTTACTACCGAAAAGGCAAAAACGCAGTGCGAGCGCGGAAAAAGTTGTGTGATGTTTATGGTGAAGACTCATTAACAGAACGCCAGTGCCAGAATTGGTTCGCTCGTTTTCGGTCCGGAAATTTTGATGTCAGTGATGCACCACGCTCTGGTTGTCCAACAGCTATCGATGACGTCAAAATAAAGGTAGTGATCGAAGCTAACCGGCGCAGTATGACACGGGAGATAGCGGAGACTCTCAACTTATCCAAATCAACCGTTTACGAACATTTACAGAAGCTGGGATACGTTAGCAAACTCGATATTTGGGTTCCACACGAATTGAAGGAAATTCACCTCACCAAACGAATTAACGTTTGCGATTTGCTGCTGAAACGTAACGAAATCGACCCATTTTTGAAGCGATTCATAACGGGCGATGAAAAATGTGTTGTTTGCGACAACGTCGTGCGAAAACGATCTTGGGGCAAGCGAGATGAACCTGCACAATCGACATCAAAAGCAGATATCCATCAAAAGAAGGTTATGCTGTCTGTTTGGTGGGATTTCCAAGGTGTCGGCTCCCAAGGAACCAAACTATCAATTCAGATGTGTACTGTCGCCAGCTAGTGAAATTGGACAAAGAAATCAAGGAAAAACGATCACAACTGGCAAATCGTAAAGGTGTTATCTTCCATCAAGACAACGCGTAAAAAATTATTGGCCTTAGGCTGGGAAGTGATGCCTCATCCACCGTATAGCCCTGACCTTGCATCATCAGATTACCACTTATTCCGTTCTCTGCAGAACTATTTAAATGGAAATACATTCGTCTCGGATGAGGCTGTCAAAAATGAGTTGATTCAGTTTTTTGCTTCTTCTAAAGACCACACTTTCTTCGAGCGCGGCATTATGCAGCTGACTGAAAGATGGCAAAAGGTCAACGAACAAAATGGCAAATATATACAGTCATTTCCACAAGAGCGTATACTTTGTAACTTTTTAATGCACCATTTCTCAAAGAGTGGTGGGGGACTTTTAGTTACCTGCATTTTTCCTCTTTTTCGCATTGTATAAATTTGGTCATTCTAAGTTCAAGTAGGAGAGTGATAAGACGTCAAGTGAAATGAGTGCGATTTACAAAAAACGATTCGAAGCTGTGTTTTTAGTAAGTCATCCGAAAAGACCAAAAATGACACCTGCATCGGCCGGAAAGTACCTGAAAGTTTCGACACAGTTTGTGAATAAGTGGATAAAGCGTTTTAAAGATACTGGAAATGTAGACGATCTACCTGGTAGGGGTAAAACCCGAAGCACTTCAAAAACCCAGGATAAGGCCATCATTGATATTTTTAAGAAAAATCCGTCCGTTACTACCTTAGTGCAAGCAAAGGAAATGTTATCGAAGAAGAATATTTACGTGTCCTTGAATACGATTCGGCGAAGATTACAAGAGGAAAACATCAAAACCAGGTATGCCTTGATGAAACCATTACTTACCGAAAACCAGAAGCGAAGACGTGTAGAGTGGGCTAAGGAAAACATCGATCGTGATTGGGACAACGTGATCTTTACGGATGAATCAAGTTTTGCTGTAAATACGTTCAGGAGACGAGTGTGGGCACAAAAAGGAGAAGCTGTCGTGAACCGAACCGTTAAACACCCTGTGAAGGTCCATGTTTATGGATGCTTTTCTGCACGCGGTTTCGGAAAATTAATAACGTTTACCGGAATTCTTACTGCTGAAAGGATGATCATTTTGTACAAGAAAGGATTATTGAAGTCTGCTAGGATGCTATATGGCAACGACAACACCGATTGGTTTCTACAAGAAGATAACGATCCGAAACATAGAAGCCGGTTGTGTACACGCTGGAAAGAAGAAAATAACATTCAAGTACTTGATTGGCCTTCGCAATCGCCGGATGCCAATCCTATTGAAAATGTTTGGGGATTAATGAAGCAGAAGCTTCAAGGAAAGCAAATAAAAGGAGAAGCACATTTAAGGCGAACGCTAAAAAAAATTTGGAAGAACTTATCGACAGACTACGCGGAAAAATTGGCCGAAAGTTGTCACCGAAGATGCCAGTCAATAATCAATAGTGACGGCGATTGGACCATGTATTAAATATAATTGCGAAAATGTATTTTGTATTTACTTTCAATAAAAAATAAAATTTCTTACTTGTAACATTTTGTTTTTATTTTGTGAGGTATACGGTCTTGTGGAAATGACTGTAATTGATTAATGTTTGTTGCTTGTATTAATAAAAGAAGTTTGAAATTCATGAAAAAAAAAATGAAATGACTTTCCGGACAACCCAATAGCATTCGCTTTGAACAATTGGATGGGTTTTTGTTAAAAGATGAATTGTTGGTGACTTTAAAAACCGTACATAAGTTTGCTGATTTTCTAAGTTTTTTTTTATCCATAAATTTATGTAAATTTACAAAAAAAAAAAGATACAGAAGTTTACTTTTACTTAAAAATTGATTTGACTCTGAATTTGGCAGAATTTTCAAACCACATGCGAACTAGAAAATTCTACCCTGTATTGTATATTTTCCCTGAAATCGTCATTCTTTTATCACGTGAAAGTATATTTTATAAGTCTATGGATTCTAAAACCGTACAACAATCTTAAATTTATAAATGATAAAAATAAAACTCGATGTTAAATAATAGGCTGTACAATGAAAAGATGATGTGACAAAGTCAGGGCGATTCTGGCATTTCATCGAATTCTTGTCAATTTGGCAATCATCCAACGATTATAAAAAAGAAGTAACAAAAACGGAAAAATCTTGATTTGATCTTTTCATTTTCACTGTGTATTTCCTCGTTACATTGATTTTTTTTCCGTATTTTATTGGGACATCAGCGGAGATTCGTTTTTCTTTTTGTAGTTTTATGCCGTAAAAAATGGAAATCGTTTTCTAATGTTATATTTAGATGTCTAAATGCCTCTGGACAGATACTAATTACGTACATCGAAGGCGACGATTTCTGATGGATTTGTGGGCAAATGTCGATTTGTATTAGTTTTACAGTCCACTTACCCTTAAGTGGTTTTAGATAATTATGTATTTTATCAATCGATATTTTTACTTGGGGCGAGCGTGACTCTGATCACATGTCTCCTCGTATGGCGTAGTGATCTATGGAATATAAAGATGCTAACTCATCTCGAGGCCTTGATTTGTTGGACTGTAGCACCAGATATTTATTTTATTTTGGTATGAAAAAAATGTTTAATCCTCTGTGGGCCTAAGATTCAGAATTAGTAAAGTTTACAGAGTTCTACGACTAAATGGATAGGACGTGTGTTCCTTTGTCATATGTTCCCTGTAACTATTATGTCTTGATGAATGAGCTCATGATGCCTATGGATGCGAGTCATAATGATGAATGTTCTGGTTGCGGGACTAATGTTACTTATGTATTTTCGACTTCCCTAATACTACCAATTGACTTCTTTCAACTTTGATTCGATGAGATCCCGCACGAGATCCGGATTAAATCGGTCTGTCGTTTTGTATGAAAATGATCTGAGATACAGCGAATCGAAAGCGGCTAAAAGGCAAAGCAAATAGCAATTTCTTTTAGTGGGTTTTGAATTGATTGATAAGACACATTTTGACCAGATGTTCACGAGTTACGATGGGCTTTAGTCATTCTCAATTGTTGAGTGAAGCTCTTATCAGATGGAAACATTTGGAATAATTCAAAAATATTGTTTTTGTTGTTACAATAAATCTGGGTTATCTTCAATCTGGGTTTATCTTCACGCGTGATGTTATTTTGGTTGCTTTTGAATCTGATGATGGATCGAAATAATATAATTACTTTTTAATTATCTGACAAGCGAAATTGAGTGTAATACTCGTATACGGAGAAGCATTGTGCTTCACTTTCTGAAAATATTTTCAGTTTCAGTTTTCAGAAATTTAATATAGGCCATGGTTAGGTTAGTTAGACGTATCAACAATCATTCATAACATGTTTGTGATAGTTAATAAATAATCTCTAGTCTAGTCTTCTTAGGCCAGTAAAATTAAATATTTTTAATAATAATTAGGGAAAGATCTGGAAATTATTTTAATCCCTTCTATAGATACTGAGTACATGAAAACTGAGTTTGCACGGTCGTAGAAGGTGAGCTTAACTTTTGTAGGGTGAAAATCCGAGAAATTTGAGCCTTTTGTTTTAATATTATCATTATAACTGCTAAACGGTGCCTCGGGTCGAAAAAACTTGCAGCCGTAAATTAAAGACCGTTGAATTCAATTCCATTTGGAGCTTCCGCTGCAAAGATCTGTGAGCTTGAAAAGTGATAAAGTGTGATTTTTCTCCGGAGCCTCGAAAAATTGTCATTTTTTGACTATCGATTTTGACTACGCTACTGAACCGAATTTCAACTTTGAGCAGTGCATTGAACGCAGAATTCAACGGTCTTTAATTTACTCCTGCAAGTTTTTTCGACCCAAGGCACCGTTTAGCAGTTATAATGATAATATTAAAAAAAAGGGCTCAAATTTCTCGGATTTTCACCCTACAAAAGTTAAGCTCACCTTCTACGACCGTGCAAACTCAGTTTCCATGTATTCAGTATCTATAGAAGGGATCAAAATAATTTCCAGATCTTTTCCTCATTATTATTAAAAAGCCCCAAAATTGGCTTAATTTGACTGGCCTATCTACCTAGAGAGAAATGTGTGTTTTTTTTTTAATATTTATATCGAATCAAATTATTGAATTCGCAGTACAAAAGTTGGCAGTTGTATTGTAAAAGCAAAAAGATTCGCGTTTTCCGGGCGAAGAAATTTTGCTCTACAGAACACAGTTCAATTCGATGGCTGGACACTAGAAAGGTGGAAGGCTTTACAGCTACTACATAATATGAAGCTAAGAGCTTGTTTCGCTAAATCTCGAGATTAAAGCGAATCTTCTCCTAAATCTCCTAGATTTATCATACATTTACCAAGATTTACCAATCTAAATTTCGAACAAGATTTTAAATTAATCTCGTTTCAAATCTGGGTATTTTCCCTGAACTTCGCCTTAATGTATGCAATAGAAACGTACAGAGTATATTGTGAAAGTATAGAGATGAATATGAATGGATTTAGATGGGATTGCTTTGGTAGATAAATGAATGATGGTGGTTTTAGTTTTAGATAGATAATGGGATGGGATGTGAGTGAATGAATGTTCTGTAGTACATTATATGTAATGAGAAATGAGCGTGGATTGGTTATGCGTTGGGTAGTATTTATGCGATGGGCTAGTTTGGGAATTAATTTTACAGTGTGTCATTCTTAAATTGAACGACTCGAAGGCTATGTCGTTGTGCCGAATCTTTCGCTCATCCTGTTGAGTCGTTCAAAAAGAGCGACTCGTTACTGTGCTACACATCACTATTGTGAATTATCCATGAAAACGGAGCAGACTGTTCTTTTTTATGAAATTCACACGCACGTGCGAGTACATACGGAGACCACCACACCATCGTTTTTCGGTTCCCATGTAAGTGCGCGAAGCGCAACTGACAACAAAATCTTGGCGGTAGAACGAGAAGAAGAAAGGAGATGGTGTACATGGGTTTTAAGAAACAGCCTGTTTCCTGAAAAAAAAATAGAAGTTAAGAAAACTGAACCAACGTCATCTAGAAATACCTGCGTTTAGCTGATTTTGACGGCTAAATTACGCAATTATTTCCTTCGATGACTTCATCGTATCCACAATCCAGTGGACGGCGACTGATGGCGGCGAGTCCCCGGTATTTGCGTTCCGTGTTTATTTAATTTCATCTAGTGATCCGAGAAAATAAACACGTGCGCGATGAAAGTGTGTCGTGCAGTCAGAAGATGTAAAATATTTTGTGAAGTGTGAACTGTTCCACGATACTGATACTCTACGACTGATCCCCGGGACTGCAGCTTCGACCAAATTGCTGCAAGTGTCCAGAAAGTGTGTTTTTTAATGGGCTAAAATGCCGTCTGACGCAATTCCAATTGTAAACATATGTCGTGCCGGGGACATCATCGTGTGCAGTCACTGCCTTGGCAGACGTACACGATCAGCTGAGCGCAGGCCTGTATTTGTAGATGGCAATGACTGAACCTTAAGGCGAACATACACCATCCGGAATTCCTGTCCGGAAAAACTGATCAGACCCGGCCTTGAGGAATTCCGGATCGTGTATGGTCGTTTCAGGCCGCCTTCAGGCGGCCGGATTGGCCTTTCAGGCGGCCGGAAGGAAAATCGTTCCCGCCAGCCCTCCACCACACACGATCCGGAATTTTTCTCCGGGAAAACTGATCAGGCCTGGGCTTGAGGAATTCCGGATCGTCAATGCCATGTGCAGGCCGCCTGGAGTCGGATGGATAATTGGAAATCGATCTTATCATCATAGACTGATCTAGTATCTATCTATTGGATTGAATTTTACATTCCATAGCCAAGCGTCAGATACATTCGTGTATTGAAATAAACTCCAGTGAAAATCCATTCTACTCATGCGGCCGGACAGTTCGCCTTGAGGCGGCCTGGCCGGAATTCCTCAAGCAATTCCATCCGACGGCCTCAAGGCGGCCTGTCCGGCCGCGTGACTAGAATGAATTTTCACTGGAGTTTTTTTTCAATAGACAAATGTATACAGCCGTTTTCCGGCACAGCGGCCTGCCAAAAAACGGCGGAAGCAAAGTTGTGCACCTAATATGTGAAACACGCGGCCGGACAGGCCGCCTTGAGGCCGCCGGATGGAATTGCTTGAGGAATTCCGGACTGGCCGCCGGGCAGGCCGCCTTGAGGCTGCCGGATGGATAATTGGGAATCCATCTTATCGCCATAGAATGAAAGTATCTATATATTGCATTGAATTCTACGGCATTTCACTTTCCATAGCCGCGCTTCAGATACATTCGTCTATTGAATAAACTGCAGTGAAAATTCATTCTACTCACGCGGCTGGACAGTTCGCCTTGAGGCGGCCTTTCCGGAATTCCTCAAGGAATTTCATCCGGCCGCCTCAAAGGCCTGTCCGGCCGCCTCAAGGCGGCCTGAAGCAGCCATGCACGATCCGGAATTCCTCAAGGCCGGGCCTGATCAGTTTTTCCGGAAGGGATTCCGGATGGTGTATGGTGTATTCTATATTCAGGCGAACCGGAAGGCCGGGGCTCATCAGTTTTTCCGGACAGGAATTCCGGGTGGTGTATGTTGGGCTTTAGCCAATCGTATAGAACCAGACTGGAACCATAACCATGAGAACAACGAGTGTGACGAGAAAAAGAAAAAAAGATTGCAAAGTCTTCCATTTCAATTGAAGTGCCAGTGAAATGCCAAATGGAGTACACTTATTTTCATCCGGTTTCCGGTCACATAATCCATACAACATTTTATATAACATAACTTATGTATTTTCAATTTATAACTACAATCTTACAATATTTATTTCAATATGCTTACTATCTAAAATAGTATCTAAAAAATAAAACATACTAGAAAATTAACTATAACTTCAAGCGGTCTTATGAAACTGGATCAATACTACAAGATGCGACACTATTGACGATATCATGGCAAAACATAGTTGATTGTCCAATGTGAACATGCCACAGGCGTTGATATCAAGTTGTTGCAATGTCAGTTGCATTGAAAACGTATTTATCTGAAATGACAGGAAAAAAATCATAAAGTATAGGTACACTTTTATCAGTTTCACATAACAATTGGATTTTAATAAGGCGGCCATTCTACAGTTAAAACAATCAAATATTTTTCTTAAGCCGCTTAAGTCTTATAATCTTTCATTTAATAATTATCATTGTGTTGATGGATATAAAGGTCGAAAATTTTAAGTCGCAAAAAATTACGTTAAGAATTCTGGTCTTATTCACCATATTTTTAATTTGAAGCTCTTTTTGATTTCAAATTTGAAAAAAAAAATACTTTGCGGAAAAAATCACATTATCACCTATTTGAAAGAGTTTCTAAATTGGAGACTGAATATCCAGAAGCGCACGGACAAGGCTACTACTGCTCTTTATTGCTGTAGGCGGGCTATAGGCAAAACATGGGGTTTGAAACCCAAAGTTCTGCACTGGCTCTATGTGGCAGTGCTTCGCCCCATACTGCTGTATGGAGTCGTAGTCTGGTGGAATGCCCTTCAAAAGGCAGCTAACTTTAAATTATTAGCCAAGGTGCAGAGAACAGCTTGTCTGGCGATCAGTGGTGCTCTACGATCAACCCCATCTGCTGCTTTGGATATGATGCTCAACCTGTCGCTGTTGGATATTCAGGGGAAGCTCATGGCGGCGAACTCAGCCATTAGAATTAGAGAGACCTACCAGTGGATAACCTTGGGAACCGGTCACTCAACGATCTTGAACGACGCAGAGATTCCTGAGTCGATTGATTACATCTCACCAAAGCGATGGTTCATGAAGAATCACATAAACCTGATTCCATCGCGGAGTCTGTGGCAAAGTGGTGGTCCAACTATACCGCACTCGCTGGAAATTTACACGGACGGGTCGAAAACTGCCGAAGGTGTGGGTGCTGGAGTATTCTCTGAGGAGCTGAACCTTCACCTATGCTTCCGGCTACCGGAATACTGCAGTGCTTTCCAGGCGGAAATTTTTGCGATTAAGGAAGCGGTGACTTGGCTGAGTCTTCACGCGATCTCCACGACGAAAATCACTATCTTTACGGATTGTCAAGCCGCAATAAAATCCCTCGAATCAGGGTTCTGCACTTCGAAAAGCCTATCGGAGTGCAGGGGGAGGCTAGCGGAGATGGGTGATTTCTTCGATATTACCCTGTGCTGGATACCTGGCCATCATGGCTTTTCTGGTAATTGCAGGGCTGATGAGCTCGCCTGGAGGGGCGCCACCGACGTGGCTCTGCAGCTCAGCAGCGATATGGGTGCACCGATTGCCCTGGTAAAATCCAGAATGAAATCAGCTGCGATCAGGGAATCCCACCTTGGGTGGACTGATGGCGCTTCCTGCTATAATGCCAAGCTAATCTAGCCGAGGCAGAATATCAACCGCACTACTAAACTATTGTCGCTGACTAAATACCAGATCAGCCTGGTGGTCGGCTCAGTTACTGGACACTGCCTTATCGGCGAACATGCCAGGAGGCTACGGCTTCCTTTCTTTGATTACTGCAGAAGCTGTGGGGACGAGGAGGAAGAGGAAAGTATTACTCATCTGCTCTGCGAGTGCCCTGCTTTTGCGCAATTGAGAAGGTCAACTCTTGGTAAATACTTTTACAACCATCTTGCGGAGGTGGAGGTGGGACAACTCCTTCGTTTCGTCAGCGGCTCCGGGTGGTTCTAATACGTTGCTGTTTGGTTCTCCTAGGGTATCACAATGGACCTATGTTTTCTGGTCTAAGTGTGCTGTTTTCAGCAACCCTGTTACCTAGCCTAACCTACCTAACCTAAAGAGTTTCTTTTATGAAGAATTGCCCCAAAAACAATGCTTCCGTTTCGCCATAGATCTTATAGAATACTTGGATTGTGCTTGTCATATAATTGTTAATCGGAACAGTGGCCGGAATATGTGGTTAGACTTTCTGTCAGTTTTAGACCAAAAACTCCAAAATTAATGGTTAAGTTCATAAAACAAAGCGGAATCGCAACACGCTGTGCCAGCATTATCGAAGCAGCTTTGCAACACGTTGTCTTATGAACAATATCGCATCGCATCTAGTCATCCATCGATTGTCAAATTTCATATCTCAAAATTGACTACTGCCAAAAAATCGTATGGCCATGACAATGCGGGTGTCATTTCTGAATTGTCATCATATGCTGGTCCTAGCCAGCGGAGAAATTTTTGTGATGCAGAGAATGACATTTTTCACAGCATATTGTGTCCATCGAAAACTCAGTGGAGCGAATTCATAAAAGGAATTGGCAACAGTATGCCTGCCAACCGTTGCGTGATATGAACTTAGCCACTGGCTAGCCAGTGGCTAAGTTCATAACACACAGCGGAATCGCAACATGCTGTGGCAACAGTATCGAAGCAGCACTGCTACAGGTTGTTGTGTTCTGAACTGTACTTGCATCTAGTCATCAATTTTCAAATTTCCAGTTCAAAACTGACAGCTAACAAAAAATCGTATGAATATGACAGCGCGAGTGTCAGTCATTTCAGGATTGTCATCATATGCTGGTCCTAGCCAGCGGAGAAATTTTTGTGATGGAGAAAAGGACATTTTTCACAGCATGTAGCGTCCATCAAAAACTCAGTGGAGAGAGTTCATAAAACAAATTGACAATAGTATGCCAACTGTTGTGTGATATGAACTTAGCCAGTATTTGAAATGTCAGATTAAGACAGTTGGTGTCAGTTGGTGACTTCATTGACCGATTATACGAAATAGTACTGTCATCCTTTACCGGCAATCACAATTTAGAACACTGACTGATATAAATCATCACCCTTCAACTGATTTTCCCGTCTTTGTACTGGCGATCCTCAGTGACTGTTATGGACATTGCTCCTCAATCAGAAAACATCCTACGTTCCAGATTAAGCCATTTATCGCGTGCAAAAAACACTGTGTAAGATATAGATTCTTAGGAGAGGCAGTATCCTATCCACTCGCCTTACTACCGCCAGCTTTCCCAATTCCGTCCGGCAGTTCAATGTCCTAAACTTTTCCCACCGATATAGTGTCCGTAATCTTAATGTCGATCGTCACCTGGCGTGCATTGTCAACAATATTCGAGCTATCAGTGGCTATGATAAAATGCGCATTTTTAACGCATTTCTCTTGCGTGAAGAAACGCTTGTGTAAATGTGTTTATAGTCATCATCATTATATTTAGGGAGTTCCCCTAAATATGTTTGGTTAGCGATCGTATCTTGTGTGTTAATGCGGTATTCCCTCTAATTTATTTGGATCTCAATCGGTATTTGCGCAATACGGGGTCTCCAAATATGGTTAGATAAAACTTCGTTATAAAAAAGTTAAAAATGCCTGAAAGTACAAGTACAAGAATCTGAGAAAAAATTCGTAATAGAAAAAAAATCGCTAAAAGGAAATTCGTTATATAGAGACCAAATTGTTCTAGAAATTTAACGAAAAAGCAGTGTTCATAGATTGGTTATATGGAGAATTTCGTTATATGGAAGTTCTTTAAAGAGAAGCTCCACTGTACTTTATAAAGAAATCAATAACCTTATTTGTGAAAATGTTATTTTTGTTGCAATAAACTTCATGTAACTTACAGAGAACGTTTTTTAGTTGAAATTCATTTCTAGCAGTTTTTTCAAGGATTTTTCTTCTTCGTATAAAATATACAGACTAAGAGATTCCCCATATTTAATAAAACAAAAAATATTTTCAATTGCTATTACGATTACCTGGTTCGGTAAAATGTGTGTTAATTTGATTGGCAAATTTGTTCATTTAATTCATAAAATTGTTAATTTTATTCCAAAGAGCATTTGTTTCATTCACAAAAATATTTATCTGGTTCGCAAAAATTGTTCACTTGCTTCGCAAAGTTGTTAATTTGATTTGTAAATTTGTCAATTTGATTTGTAAATTTGTCAATTTGATTTGTAAATTTGTCAATTTCATTCGCAAATTTGTCAATTTGTTAAGTGAATATGGTAATTTGAAGGAAAAAAGGTATGTACCAAGGAAACTCAGACGACTTTGACAAACTACCAAAAACCACAAACCTCAGAAAAAAAAACTGACGAATTGCCTCATTTTTAAGGTGCCGCCGTTTAGAAATATCGGTTTAACAAGCGATTTGAGCAGCGGCATCTGCTGTCTATAAAGGCAAACAAACGGAAGCCGTCGCGGTTTGTTGAGCGGCCAGATTGCAGTTAAATACAATGGTAATTTGGAAACCGCGGCGACTGTCGCTTGTTTGCCTTTAAAGACAGCGGGTGTGACTGCTCAAACCGCTTGTTAAACTGCAACTTCTAAACGGCGCCTAAGATAATTGTTTGTGTGAATTATTATTATTATTATATACTCTGGGGGATAGCCGAAGCAGACCACTAACGTTTGGGTCCCTTTTCGCCACCTCCCGGTCATCAGTGACTTCCAGATGTCGACTGATAATTGTCGACCTCTTTCTTCATCACTGAGTCCCGTGTTATTGCTAGCATTTGTTTGAAGCTGAGTTCACTCATGGCTTCTACACTTATCGTGTGCTTGCCTGTGATCCTCAACCTCGTGCTAGCCAGTGCTGGACATTCGCACACAATGTGTGCTGCCGTCTCGGCCTCCTCCAGGCATAGCCTGCAAACGCCATCTTCCCCGATTTTCATCTTGGCCAGATGAGCCTTAAAATTACCATGCCCTGTGACCAAGGCAGTTATCCAGCTTAGGGTACTCCGTTTATAACTAAGTACCTTTCTCGCTTCCCTGCCTAAAGGGCTGGTCATTGCATTCCGAGCTTGTTCGCAAGTGACTAGCTCCTGCCATCTTTGTTGATGCATGGAGTCCATCCACTTCCCAACCTTCGCTCCAATCATGCCGTTCCCCAGAGCAACTCTGGGTTCTGGGCCAATGAAAGTTGCCGCAGATCCCTGTTTTGCTAGGGCATCCGCCGCCTCATTTCCTGTTGTACCTATGTGTCCTTTTACCCACATCAGCGTAACCTCATTTTCTGAGGCACACGTGTTGAGCTTCCGGACACACTCTAGTACCAGTTTAGAGTTTATGTTCGTCTGCTGCATGCGTCTGATCACCGATTGATTGTCCAGTGCAATAAGGATTTTCTTCCCCCGCACCTGACCTTCTAGCAAGTGGTCCAACGCATGCAACAAGCCAAGCATCTCTGCCTGGTATACGGACACATACTCTCCTAGACTAAGCGCACATGCTAGGTTTAGCTCTTCAGAGTAAACCCCCGCCCCCGCTTTACCGTCCATTAAAGAGCCATCAGTAAAAATGCTGATGTCATTGTACATACACTCATTATGTATGTTTCCATCTGCAATGTGAGTCTTGTGTAGTCTTTCAACTACCCTACGTCTACTCATGCCTTCTACCGGCATTAGAGTCTCCCTGACCTCATCATGAATAATGTCTAGGATGCTCTTATGACCGCTGCTAGTTCCAAAGCGATGCCACATGGCATCCCTTTCCATGCGTATTGCCGAAAGCGCCGCCGTTTTCTTTATAAATAAGTCCAACGGCGGCAGTCCCAGCAATGCCTCCATTGCTCGCGTTGGTGTGGTGCGCATTGCACCACATATGCTTACGCAAGCTATCCTTTGTACCCCATCTAGCTTCTGCTTTGTGGTATTCTGCATGGCTTTTGGCCACCATACCACTGATGCGTAGGCTAGAATAGGTCTTACCATCATTGTGTAAATCCAGTGTGTCGCTTTAGGTGAAATTCCCCACCTACGAGCACACACTCTCTTACATTGATGCAAAATCCTTTTCGCTTTTTGGATCTTTTCATCAACGTGAACATTCCAAGTTAGTTTCGCATCTAAGGTAACTCCTAGATGCTTCACTTCCTTGGACACCTTGATTTCCGAACCAAAAAGCCGTAAGGGAGTTATCTCTATGTCTTTCCTCTTACGAGTAAAAATCATAGTGTTTGATTTACTAGCGTTTATGGTTAGCTCTTGCTCATTACACCATTCTTCGGTTACTTTCAGAGCTTGTCCCATGCAACCTAGAATTGTGTCCATGAACTTTCCACTGACCGTGAGTGCCAAGTCATCGGCGTATCCTACAGTGTGTACGCCCATCGAGTCCAGCTTCCAGAGAAGACTGTCCACGGTGATGTTCCACAGTAGAGGCGAAAGAACACCTCCTTGTGGGCATCCTCGGACTACCTTACCCCGTATTCTGTCACATCCACTGCTAAGATTTACCGCCCTCTGCTTAAGCATAGAGTCGATCCACTTAATTATAATGTAATCAACCCCCCGCTCAATCAGGGCGTTCCTTGGTTTGGTAAAGGAGATTTTATCAAAAGCACCCTCTATATCCATAAAAGTAGACATAGCGATCCCGCCATTGTTAATCTCTCTCTCTGCAACTCTAACAAGTTCATGTAGAGCGGTTTCCGTAGATCTGCCTGCTCTATAGGCATGTTGGCACCTACTCAGAGGACTATACATTAGCGTGGTGTTCTCCAGGTAGTCCACCAACACCTTTTCCATTGTTTTCAACAGGAATGATGTAAAGCTAACCGGCCTGAAGGACTTTGCCTCTGTATAGTCTTTCTTTCCCGGTTTAGGCAGGAAGACCACTTTAGCCTCCCTCCATGCCTTCGGGATGTAGCCTGCTGAAAAACAGGCGACGAATATATTCCGGATCCTATCTAGTAGAGCGCTCATGCCCCACTGTAATAGTGCCGGGAATATTCCGTCCATTCCAGCCGTTTTAAATGGAGCAAAAGAGTTTATAGCACTTTTGACTCCATTTGGAGTTATTATCCTCTCAGCTTCTTGTTGACTTACCCCACCAGCTCCCATGTTAGTTTGAGGCCATGGTTGGTCTGACTTGAAACTTCCAGGAAAATGTACCTCCATCAGGGCCTGCAACGTTTCTTCCACTGTTTCTGTCATGGAACCATCAACTTTGCGTATCAGCCCCATTTTCGAAGCAGTGTCTTTCGATATCATCTTCTGTAATCTGCATACTTCCGACGTATCCTTCATGCTAGAGCAGAATTCCCTCCACGTATTTCGTTTCCGAAGACGTAAGGTTCTTTTCAGCTCCCTCTTTTTATCCTTGTATAGTTCCAAAGAGTGAGAGTCTCTCTCCCTCATGTAACGGTTAAAGGCTTTCCTTGTCTCTTTTTTCATAGACTCCAGTTCCCTACTCCACCATGGTGTTGGGTCCTTTTCGTCCACTACTGTGGAGGGACAAGCGTGTTCGAAGGCGCGATTAATAGCGGAGTTCAGTTGTTCCACTGTTCGCTCTATCTCGACTGTATTCCGAGGTATTCCGTCTTGAATATCCTCGACTTGTTCCAATAAATATGTCTCGTACTTAACACGATCAGTATTTTTTGGCACTCTTATACGTTTGCGTTCGCTACTCCGTTTTCTGCCATACAATTTCAAACTGGATAGCCCTGTGATCAGACATGGTTAGCCTGTCCACCACTCTCCAATTCTGAACTCTGTCAAGCATATTAACAGAGCTTAGGGTAATGTCGATCACTTCAGCCCTTCGTGCATCCACGAAGGTGGGAGCGACCCCCTTGTTTGCTACCAGCAGATTGTACTTTTCCACAAATTCTAGCAGCTGCTGTCCTCTGGGATTGTCATCTGTGCTGCCCCACACAGTGTTGTGCGCATTGGCATCACAGCCTATGATCAGGGCCATATCTCTTTCTTTACAATACCTTACCAGATTTTCTACTTCCTCTGATGGAGGTGGTTCTGGTGCATCATAAGGGAGATATGCTGATGCAATTAGGAATGATCCTGCACCACTGCCGATCATTACTACCGTAAGATCAGGCGAGCAGAGATGCATCATTTGTACTGCACGTATTCCATGACGCACCAGGATGCATGTCCTTATTTTACCGTCCACCTGTGCATGGTACATGTTTGTGTGAATGAAGAAGATGAATTTTGTTAATTGGTCTCTAAATTTTTCAGGAATTTTTCATATGAGTAAAGACTTTAAAATCCTTTGTGCAAATATTTACCGTCGACCGCTTTTATCCCTGTGGGGTAGCGGGGGAAACACTGTTAAGGTAATTGCAAAAATACACAATAATTGCTTATGCTTATGTATGAGTACCTTTTTCGGATTTGTTCGTCCTGGTGGTGACTTTTGACTATTTTTCATCGAAAGACTCATCGAGGATTTCAATATTTACGTACTTAATTATCTTCAGATGAAGAAAGCTATGGTAGCTAGATGTTAGAGAGTTGATCTTCTATTCGGTAGGTGTCGGGTTCAAGTTCTTGATCGTGCATATATTCGTATTGATGACAACAGCGGATGAATTTGTCATCGATATACATTATCATTCAGTGGTTACGTACCTTTTCATCGTATAATTTGAAATTACAAAAATTAGTTTCTGGACTAGACGATGAAATTCATCCATGCACTTATGGGGATGATTAATAACTTCATCACGATATTGTAAGCAGGGATGGTGCAGTGACATATTGTATTGTGTCCAGTCCATTGGGGGTGACCGGTAGTGCAGTGTGTTGAGATATCAGTCTCATGTTTAATTACCGGCGTTTCGGGTTCGAATCCCGTCCACGACGACGCTCGTGGCCATCGATGTGCAGGAGGTGCATGCTGGCAGCTGCATTCTCCGAAACCAGTTTATGCCAACGAAACGTTAACTGGGCCACATGGAACAGTTGACGCGCTATTCCGCACAAGGGGTTAGGGCAATTGAGTATTGTAAAGCGATTAGCTCGGTACTGCCTGAAGTAGAAATCTACTTTAAGTTGGGTCTAGAGTGGATTTCCGCTTTAATGTAACAATAGGTTAGGTTAGGTTAAAGGGGCTGCCGTGATACACACAGCACACATAGATACCACCATCGACTCCACAACCCGAGTCCTACCTATTCATTGAACCAGCCTGAGCTGTTTATAAAGTGCTGGAGCCGGCTGATGCTAACATCCTTAAGGTCGTCCAGGTCACCAGAATAGAAAAACTGCTTGAAACCGGAAAATGTGGCTTCGTCGTACTGCATGTAAGCGTAGACTCGGAGTAAATTTTCCCGTAGACAGTATACATGATAATAGCGGTGTTCATTTCAGCCGGTGTCAGATCAAGATTGAATTAGTTTCACCGCATTTGCGACTTCAAAAAGCTCACTCCAGATAGGCGGCGCAAATGGAGGCAAACGAGAATAGATCTAAAACGAACACGCCTAAGGAAAAATTCCCCCAATTATTTCGGTGGTTTTTCATCAGTCGAACATTATGCCTCCAGTCTCACACAAAAATGCAAGAAGGGGGAGGGGGCAAGCTGGGTTCAATTTTTCTTTCGACAAAAATCATTTTCGGGGTATAGTTTCTGGAGCTGAAAGTTCTCATGGAAAAGCTTCTTTGCGAAAAACGGAAAAACATTAATTGCGTTATTTCGTAGAAAAAAACAAAAGGGTTGGCAAATTTCCATGTCGTATTCAGCACTCAAAAAACACCGAGACAACCCAGTACTCCAATGTTTAGCCAGTTCAAAATTGGTGTAAATAATTCGGTTGAGTGTGTCATCTAGAAAATAGCATGTTGCTAACTCATCTCGACTCAAGGCTTTTGGACGTTTTTGGACTGTTGCGTCAAATACAAATATTATTTTATGTAAACCCCTACTCAGAGTCTTTCATTGAAAAGTCACGATCCCGCCGCGTTCACTTGTATGCAAATTCGAATATTACAATATTATTGACAGCTACCTATCTCTGTATATACTCGTATTGTCAATTTATTATATATATCAATCATAACCATGGACAATGTATAGATACGTGCTAATATTTATATCGGACAATTGCTTAAAGTGTTTGTTCATTTATTTCACAATAAACTGTTTGTCAAATGTAACAGTATTATAATAAAAAAAGCTAGCAATTATCGCCTAGAGAAGGAGCAAATTGAAAAAAGTCTGCTAAGGTGCGATTTTTTGTAGAAACGAATTTCTTAGAATAGTTCATCAAGTTGTTTTTATATTTAACTAGTACTTGCGTTAAGTTGACTGCCGTTTGGGACTGGCTAGATTGGCAAGATCCACTTGTATAGGGTTTTGCAATAGGGACGACGCATTTCGTTTTTGACATCTCTCGAATAGGAGTGAAGTTGGCTTCACAATTCTTTCACATTTTGTAACGTCAGTCTGTGCCATTTAATCATGGAGAGATACGCGCTTCAATAACGTTTGTGTTCTATCGCGACTACGTTGCGTACACTTACGCCAGTTTTTCGTCGACGAAACCGTCAAACAAAACGGACAAAAATTCGAAACAACTTTGCATCGCAGAATGTCCCAGTGCCTGTGCGACAACGTAATGCTCAAAGTGAAGAAAATATCGCGACCGTTTGAGAGAGTGTGCGTGAGCAGTCAAGGATGTCGATTCCACGCCGATCGCAGGCGTTGAACATCAGTGTGACCAGTTTGTGGCGAATTTTGCGGAAGGATTTGGCTCTCCGCCCGTATAAGATTGCGTTGACGCAAGAACTGAAGCCAACCAACCATTTTAAGCGTGGCACATTCGCTAATTGGGCTCTGGACCAGATGCAAGCTAACGACGACTTTCACAAGAAAATCATCTTTTCGGATGAAGCTCACCTGTGGCTCGATGGTTTTGTCATCAAGCAAAATTGCCGCTTTTGGTCGAGTGAGCAGCCTGAAGTGATGCACGAGACACAACTTTATCCGAAAAAAATTAACTGTTTGGTGCGGTTTTCACGCCGGCGGCATCATCGGCCCATTTTTCTTTTTTGATGAAAATGGCGCGCCAACAACCGTCAATGGCGATCGCTACAGGGCCATGATATCGGAGTATTTTTGGGACCAGCTCGACGGTATGGACTTTGACGGTATGTGGTTCCAACAGAACGGCGCAACATGCTATCAGCATACGACACAATCGAATTATTGAAGACCAAGTTCGGCGAGCGAGTCCTCGCGAATGGCCGCCTCGTTTGTGCGATTTTGGACTTTTTTCTTTGTGGTTACATTAAATCGCTGGTCTATGCCAATAAGCCACCAACGTTAGAAGAGCTGCAGGCCAACATCGAACGCGAAATTCCTTGTATTTCGGCCGATTTGTGTGCTCGTGTCATGGAAAATTGGGTCCAGCGTATTCGCTCGTGCCAGCGCTTCCGCGGCGGGCATTTGAACGATATCGTATTCCATAATTAATGGCATCGATTGTACTTTCATTTGAAATGAAAATCATTTCCATAATTAACCCACAAGTCTTTTAATTGAAAAAACAAAATGCGTCGCTCTTAATGAAAAACCTTGTACTTCACGCACTATGTCTATGCTGAGAATGCTCACCAAGTTAATGGGACGGAGATGATCTAAAAAGGTTTTAGTCTTCCGGGAGTCTAGATTACGTGCAACGTCATTTATATGTCTCGACTTATTGTATGAATTGCAAACGCATTATGTTAACTCAAAGTGATTTCCGCACAGTCCGTAGCGAAGCTACACCAAGCTGTCCTTCGTGGGGTAATGTATGGCAAAAGGTTTGGCGTTTACGATAGAATAGTTTTGTTGTCAGTTCTGAGCGGATAAATCATTACGACGCTATCAGGAAAATGCTAACGGCCGTGTCAAAGAAACAACCGATTCATTGTCCAAAAGAAAAAAAACGGAGTTAAAAACCGAGTCATCAAGAGCCGAGTCGTAAGAAAATGCATAATCAAAAAAATTGAGTCATCAGAAATCGAATGAGTTAAAAACCGAGTCATACAAAATCGTGTAAAAAATTAAAAACCAAGTCATTAAAGCCCGAGTCCATAGCAAATTTGAATATGAAATCATTAAAAAACCGTACTAAAAATAAAAATAAAAAAAGGAGCCGATTCACGGGGGAAAAAAACGATATCAGTACCGCTAGGCTGCTTTAAGACGGCGCCATTCGATACGATATTTTCTCTGATAAGCTTTTCTCGTGAACGAGACAGCATTTCACACGGAGTCATTCGATTTGTCACGTAAATAATTTTATCGAATAGTCTTCGTTGTGAAAAACTTTGGCACTCAGTCGCCGCGCTATGTCGTTAGAAGCTACGGCGAACAGTCTCCGTTGTGAAATTATGGTGCATGTAGCTAATTTTAGAGTTATGAGCTTTTAAAATAGCAAACAACAGTCTCGAGCACGAGTTGCAACATATTTGCCACATCATCATGTGTACCTCAAATGCATTGGAGCTTTCCTGAATCGCATTGGCAAGTGTGGTATGTACACGGAAAAAAGCACGTTTTTCGATTACATGATTTTCCCGCATAGTATGCGTGTGAACATCTTTATACAACGCACCACTATTTTATTCGGTAAAAGCTTTCATCGAATGACGTGTACTGTACGCGTTGTGTGAAAGCGACCGGTAGTAATATGTAAAACGGTGTATTGTATGGCGGCTTTGACACGGAACGAAAAATACACGAGATTCTAGTAGAAACCACCAGTGGCGAGCGAGCTTTCTGTACGAGTTCAATTTTAAATTAATCATCACATCACATACAAAGGCCGCTCGGCACTGGTGCTTTCTGCTAGAATATCGTGTATCGTACGTTCCGTGTGAAAGCCGCCTCGCCTATAAGACGAAATTATGGAAGAGAAAGATTCCGATTGAATTGTGGATCCCCGGTTCTATATCGGTGTACCGGCTTTAAGAATAGTCCTGCTAATTATCACTTGAATCATATCACTAGTCAGTTTTCACCCATTTTTTTTTATTTACACAATATGCATATTTTGTATGTAGGAGTAAATATTGTTTTATTAATGTATTTTTTTTATCTTCTCCTTTCAGGTAAGCATTGATCATGTGGGCTCTGCAGTAAAATATCTGAAATCAACCACAGGCCACAGACTCAAATTTGTCAGGGGGTAATACACGTCGGCTAAATCTTTTTAAAGTGGTATTTCGTTAATTTTTTAATACAATTAGTATCATTCTTTACACCGACTACCAGTTGTCTGGCGGATACTTCACAAGCTTGCTACAAAAGATCTAACTACATCCGCGAAGCTGCTTTGATAATCCAAACATATTCAGAAATTTGAACTGCTAGAATCTGGTGGAACCGGTCTATTAAATGCTATACATCAGCTGTTACAGCGAATCTGAGAGGACGAGGTGATCCGAGAAGATTGGCACAGTAGCATCATCCATCCCATCCACAAAAAGGGAGAAAATTTATGCTACCAGAATTACAGAGGCTTACTAGTCTGTACGTCCTACAAAATAAAATACCGAAAAAAAAGTTCTGGGTAATACTGTAGAGCCGTACGCTGGACGAATCATTGGCGAGTATCAAAGCAGTGGTGGTACTAAAATATGTTTGAGCATAAGGACCACCACAAAATCAGTTGGTCCTCTGTTGATCGGCGCAGAACACAAAATCAGATCGACCATTTTGCCATTAGTAAAAGATTCAAGAGTTGCCTCCTGGACGTGCGAAACAAGAAGGGTGCCGATATTGGGATGGGAAGAGACCATTATCTTATGATCGCTAATGTTCGATTGCGGATTGCAGCCCCAGCGACGAAAGATCCAGGCCCCGCAAATTCAACACCGCTCGACTAAAAAATCCAGCTGTCTTACAACAATATAATGACCATCTTGCGCAAAAAGCGGCTGAGATAACTAGTCACCCAGATAGTGACATAAACGAAAACTGGGATGCCATAAAAAATGCGTACATTGATAGCGCAAATACCATCCTTGGCCCAAACCCGGATTGCCGGAATAAGCCCTGGATGTCCGACGCTTCATGACAGCGGATTGTTGAAAGAAAGGAGCTGAAAGTTCGTTTGGCTGCAGCAGCAGACGACAATCGAAGCAGCATCGAACTCCTTTACCGTCAGAAAGCTCGAGAAGTTCAGCGTAGTGTGCGACGCGATAAGAGAGTTTATGCGAATTCTCTTTTAGCGTCAGCAGAAGAAGCCGCTAGAAGTAACGACTTAAACGCCGTATACGGTGTCATCAAGGAGTTTACAGGTGGTCGTAACTCCTGCCAACATCCGGTGAAAGATAGTGATGGAAAGCTACTTATCTTGGAAGAAGATCAAATGAGGCGATGGAAAGAACACTTCGCCGCGGTCTTGAACCGTGTAACCTCTGGTGAAGTTCCCCTTCATATAGATAATTTAGCTAACCATCAAAATGTGCGGATACGGTCCACTGCCCCGACTAAAGAGGAAATAGTCACTGCAATTATTGCACTAAAACGAGGAAAGGCCGCCGGACTTGACGGCATCCCTGCCGAACTTTATCAAGCAGCGCCAAGCGTAACTGCCGATTTGCTGCACCCACTTGTTGATAAAGCGTGGAATACAGAGACCTTTCCCACTGAGTGGAAGGAAGGTTTGATCATTAAACTTCCAAAGAAGGGTAGCCTCACAGACTGTAATAATTGGAGAGGCATTTGTGTGCTTCCTGCCGTTGCCAAGATAATAGCTAAAATCGTCCTGGAAAGACTAAAGGCCCACTTAGAAAGCACAATTGATGAAGAGCAGGCTGGCTTTCGATCCGGATTCTCCTGTGTCGATCACATTAACACCTTGCGAATCATCATCGAGCAATGCGCTGAATAAGATTCTCCGCTTCACTTGCTTTTCATCGATTTCGAAAAGGCTTTCGATAGTGTGAACCGGGATTCTATATGGGCGGCCTTGCGCAGGAGAGGCATCCCTGAGAAGCTTGTGGCTATTATTAAGGCAACCTATGACGGCGCGAAATGTCGCGTTCTGCATAAAGGTAAGGTGTCGGGGGACTTTGAGATTCGCAGTGGAGTTCGGCAGGGGTGCATCCTCTCACCGATCCTATTCCTCATTGTGATCGGCGATGTGTTGCATGCAGCCCTATCCGGACTCGACAGAGGAATTCAATGGACTTTGACATCTTATCTACAACATCTTGACTACGCTGACGACATATGCCTACTCTCCCACAAAATCATGGATCTGTCCGCAATGGCGTTAGATCTCGAGAGGGAGGCAAGCAAGGTTGGGCTAAAGATTAATACCAACAAGACCAAGGTTCTTAGCCCGCCGTTGCGAAAAAGAAATCCGACACCTGTTGCCATCAATATTAATGGGCAGCCTGTGGAGAAGGTGGACAACTTCGTCTACCTGGGTAGCATTGTTGCCGAAAATGGTGGTACGGAGCAGGACATCGCTCGTCGTATCAACCAGGCTAAACGCGCATACGGCATGCTGTCCAAAATCTGGCAGGGCAGTTATCTCAGCATTAAAACCAAGCTGGGCCTGTTTCGCTCCCTGGTACTATCAGTGCTTTTGTATGGGAGCAGTACATGGAAAGTTTCCGTAGGAGTTACCAGAAAGCTGCAAGTTTTCGTCAACTCATGTCTTCGTCGAATTTTAAGAATTTTCTGGCCCGAAACAATATCAAATGAAGAGCTAAGTCGGCGTACGGGTCAGATGCCAATCGACGAATTGATACGCAGGCGAAAATGGCAGTGGATAGGTCACACATTGCGGAAGAGTGATAACTGCATTGCTTTGCATGCCATGAAATGGAACCCCATTTCCAACCAAGGCCGACCAAGAGGGGGTCCTCGAATCACATGGCGTCGATCTGTGGCAAAGGAGTGTCAGGTACTGGGTAAGTCTTTTGGGGAGTTGCGCCCCATTGCCCAGAACAGAGTACGATGGCGCGCAGGAGTAGTTGACGCGCTATGCCCCGCTAGGGGTTAAGGCAAAGTAGTAGTATCAAAGCAGTTTCAGACCTGGCCGATCGACAACCGGTCAGCTTTTTACGATAAAGCAAATCATGCAAAAGTGCTGGGAATACAGCATTGACGCGTACCAAATCTTTTTTGATTTTAAGCAAGCTTACGACAGTATCGATTGTGGTGTACTATATAACATCATGCTGCAATTTGGTATACCAGTAAAATTAGTACGATTAACAAAGATGATCTATTTGAAACACGTACTAGACTGAAGCAATGCGATGGACTGGCTCCGACGTTCTTCAATCTGGCACTTGAACAAATCATCCGGGTATTGAAGGCGGCCAACAGGGGCACACTGCTCTTCAAGTCGACGCTGTTGATATCGTACGCTGACAACATCAACATAATGTCTCGAACCTGCCGACGCAAAAGAACTTTTAAATAATCTTGGCACGGCTGCAAAAGAAGTTGGACTACGCATTAACCAAGACAAAAATAATGATGCGAACAGGGACGACGGAACAACCGAACATCCACGTCGGGGACCGCAGCATCGAATTTGTAGACGACTTCATATATCTGGGTAGTAATCTGTAAAAGGACGCCAATGAAACTGACGAAATCAAGCAACGGATTCAGGTAGCAAATAAGACTTTTATCTCGGTCCTCCCAATAACGAAATCGAAGCTTGTGCAGAAAAGCCAAGCGCCGCATATATAGTACAAAACTATCACACGACCTGTCATATGCTATGGCTGTAAAACCTGGACCCTAATTCAGTCTTCCGAAAACATGATAAACATTTGAACGAAAGGTCCTTCGGCGAATTTTCGGAGCAGTTTGCGACCGAGATGGATGGCGCATCCGGTGCAACCATGAGCTGTAAGAACTTTGCGATGAACTGGAAGTTTCGAGAATCGTCAAACTACAACGTCTACCATGGGCAGGATAAATATAACGAATGTACGATGACCGCATTCGTAAGAAAATATTGAATGGACGACGCGTCGATGGAGCAAGGCTGCGAGGATGACCGAGAGCTCGTTGGGGAGACTCAGTAGATGATGATGCAGAACAACTGCTGGGCTTCCAAAATTGGAGGACGCGGTCATTTAAACGAGATAATGTTAGGACGATGATCCAGACGGTCGGCGCCTGTTGCGCCACGATGATGATGATAAGAGCTGTCCGGTTATGGGAGGTCTCCGTACTGGGATTTTAAGTTTTCTTTCGGGGAGAATTCTTTGTAATTTTACTGATTGCCGATAAGAAAGACAATACCGACACTTACAGACATGAAAACAACTTTTTTTTAAAGTAAACTTACACTTCCGTCCAAACGACTGTCACAACCGTCAAGGTCCCAAGACGACCTGTCCAGCGAATTTCCAACTTTTCGACATGTAACCATGATACTATTTGACAGTTGAATGATCAGATACACTTCGTAAAAAACCATGACTCCATACAAGTTCATGAACAGCCAACCGATATATTCTTCTCGATTTCCGAAAATATATTCGGCCAGGAGAAGGTAAAACTTTATAATGACGCATATACAATCGATCGCAACAATGGCTACGATCGAAATTCCGAAAATCCTATTAAAATTTCTCGTGATTCGATTCATTTGCCATAGCAACTGCTCATAGACGCTCAACTGATCACTAAAATTGCAGGACTTTTGAACATTTGCATGACATCTTCGGCGATTAAATTGAGCACTTAAGCGTATGTCCTTTTGGAAGTTATCCCAGTAGATTGTGTATATAGTGTCAACAACGGAAAATGCTAGGATAATCCACTGGCAGTGATACTCTACCATATTGAAAATTACATTCGTGAAAATCCATGCAAAAATTATCATGGGACTATCTTCATCACTGTCGTAGTTTGCAAGTTTTTGCCACATGTAGAAAATGAATCTGATATTTGCAATTATCATATTGTAGAGTACGAAAATTAGCAATTTGCCACGAAAAAAATGCGGCGGATGTCCTGCGGTTTGAATTTGCAACATCAAGAGCCCGGTTTCGTTGAGCAGGGTCGTTATTTCCGCACTGTGCATCCACATCACTAGAAACGCGCACAATATCGCGATGTAGAAAATGAAAAAGCACAATGCTGTTGCTTCGGCTAGAACTGCTTTGTGAAAGTACTTTTCCGTAAGATAGGTATACACCAGTGAGCCGAACACGGCGATCATGTAAAAACTTAAAATAACTCCATTTGAAATCCATAAATTTTTGGAAAATTCGAAACACTTTCTTTTCCGATTGTATCGACAGGATATAACGCCGAATAAACGCATTTGATAGTACACTAGATGGAAAATTAGTGAAAAGATAGATTGTTTAATACGAGTAGAAAGGATATGCATATTGTATACGTTTCGTTCGTGCTTTCTTTTGCTCTGGTCGGGGAAAGAGTCTATTTTTTTTATATTAACGGACGATGTTTTAATTTGATTACTATGGCAATTACGGGAAGTAACGTCAATATCATTAAATGTATAAGCTTTATTTTGTTGGATGATTATTGCTATTTGCGCTGCGACACGATGAATTGCTCATCTGCACTATGCTATGTATAATGTAATGACAGGGATAAATGGCTTACATTAACCCCTCCCGGTCATCATCATCATCGTGGCGCAACAGCCCGATGTCGGGCGCTGGCTGCCTGGACTAGTTAGGCTAGTTATAAAAGCTGAGTAGTACATGTCAGGTGCGCTTTTTGTACAACGGGTTAGGGTAAGTAATTGTGGCGTTGGGATGAATTCAAACAAAACGGAGATTGTCCTCTTCACAAGAATATATAGAACACAACCTGTAAAGCCCAGTTGACGTTTCGTTAGCATAAATTGGTTTCAGAGAATGCAATTGCCAGCATGCACCTCCTGCACATCCATGGCCACAAACTTCGTCGTGGACGGGATTCGAACCCGAAACGCCGGTAGTCAAACTTGGGACTGATGCCTGAACACACTGCGCTACCGGTCGCCCCAGTTTAGTCACTAGTCCAGTGTGACGCCAAGGCATTTGATTTCCTTGGAATACTTTAAAATCGTCCTTCCTAGTGAAATCGACCCAGCTCTTTGACGGTTTTTTTTTTGTGTGTCTACATTGAACCCCACTTCATCGCACCGTGTAAGATAACATCAACGGCAGCCCCCTTCACTTCAGAGTCGCTGGAATTCGCCCTTGGCAATGATTATGTCATCAGCGTATTCGATTGCATTGATGCACTTGATGCTTGGACAGCAATTCGTTTACAACCAGTGACCACAAAAGCAGTGACAGGAGCCTTCCTTGGCGACAGCCTTCCATAGCTCTGACGCTAATCGTGGTAAAATTCTCTAAATAAAGTTAATTACTTACATTTGCCTCCAGTCGTTCATCGGACTCCTGAAATGTTGTCGACCCTTTCACGGAATTCTCAATACATTTGGCACTTAGCAAAATTTCGTGAGCCATTAAATTTAATACAAAGGACTCAATGAAGTTCTCCAGACCAAGCAAATCAAACAGTCTCCAATCAGTATCAAATTCCGGTTGAATTGAAAGTTCATATGAAATTTAAAAATAAAGTTTTAAGACTGTTATTTGATAATTGATTGCCAGAAATGATGCAATTGGGCCACTGAACAACCGGTTAAGTTCTTTGATCGTACTATTCGCTTTCCAAATCATATTCTTGAGCTGATCCATTTCATCGCAAAGATCGCAAAATTTTTGTAGATTTCCGGACTTTTGATGTATCGTCAAATTGTTAAGTTTTTCTAATAATGGCTTCACATTTTCCCAACACATTTCGTAAACACGGCCAATAGATGCAAACAAAAAAAGTACGACACTGGAATGTGCATCAATCAGAACGAACATTTGACCGAAACTGATCCAAGCGAAAAACTGTAGCGAAGTTAGGTCAAAGCCTTTTGGTAAACTTTTCCAAAAAAGGAAAATGATTTGAGTCCACATGAACATCATTTTCATTACAACGCAAATTGTCCATTTAGCACTGAAGACAGTGTTTAGACTATTTGTTGGATTTAGTAGCGAAATTAGCTGAAGGCACTTATTTAGGACAACTGTGATCTGACGGGCGTACGTCCAATACCAGATGTTCAGTGATGCTACACTACAATAAAAAGTCCCAAGCATTGCAAGAATCAGTGGTTCGAAGTGGGTTTGCCGGTAGAACTCCATGTCATTGCGAATGTAATACAGTGAATATAGCAGCAGAGAAAGTTGAAGTGTAATAGAGAACCCGTTGAAAATCCACAAATTGCGAGAGAAAAATAAACGATTCTGTTTTGTGTTATAGGTAAACGATACTAGCCCGTACATTAACATTAGATAGTAGAGTAAACGGGAAACTGCCAAAGAACTTAGTCGTTTAAGTACACTGATCTTCATGCTTCCGACAGAGCCCCGAATGGGCTAACACAATGTCTCCGGTGTGACTAAAGTACTCACATGATACTCGTAGAGTTTTGTTTGGGAATACATATTGATATTAAAAACGTTTCAGAGAAATGTCCTGTCATTTTCTTTCATTAGAGAACACGAGCAATTTATCGAGCACAGAAAACACAATAATTTATATTGTTCATGTTTTAGAGTGTTCTATTATTAAAGTTGATTATATCAATATATTATATCATATCATACACCAACACTCCCTGACCTTGTTAGTCGTTCCCGTCCGAGCCAGTTCGTCAGCTTTACAGTTCTCAACTAAGTCACTATGGCTCGGCATCCAGCAAAAAGTTATGTTGAAAAAACGACCCAACACTTTGAAAAAGTCGCGATAGTCCAGTACTGTCTTTGATGTAACCTTGATACAGCGCTTTAATTCCCGGTTGACCGTGTAGATTACAATATCCCTAGTCGATACCATATTATGCGCATGCCAGACTAGCGCCTCGGAAATTGGTACAACCTCCGCCTAGAAAACGCTACTGTATTTCGGACGGCGGAACGACAAACCAATATTCAACTTCTCCGAATACACCCCAGCTCCAACGCCTTCTTCAGTCATAGAGCCGTCAGTAAAAAGGCCAGTGGTATCAGATCTCAAAAAAGCGATTTCCGACAACTCAATCCTCGATGGGATCTGGCTTGTAAAGCACTTATCGAACAGGAACTTCGGAGAGATGTAGTCCATCACTCGGCGAATGTCAATGTTTCTCAGTACTGCCGAGTGACCTACGATTGTCGTGGTCCACTGACCGGTTTCCCGGAAGGGAACATCTGTAGGTGGTTGCTACACAATTCTGTGCACGCACTGTGTTCGTGCGCGCAAATATGCTCAGATGTGTACAAAGCTTAAGCATTTACAGCTGAAGCTTAATTCCGTAGTCATATCATCTGATCTTAGGCAGATTTGATGCCAGGAATTTGATTCAGAATGCTCATGTGACCATTGCCACCAGTACAAACTTAGAAGTCGCCAGAACAGTGTGACGCCTAGGCATTTAATTTCCTTGGAATACACTAAAATCGTCCTTCCTAGTGAAATCGACCCGAAAGTTAAGTTACGTTTACGAGGCTCTCTGATCCCACTTCATAGCACCAGTGTAAGATAATATCTAGGGGAGCCTACTTCACTTCAGAGACGCTGGAATTTGCCCTTGACAATGATCATCAGCGTATTCAATTCGTCCACAACCAGTGACCACAAAACCTGTGAGAAAACCCCTCCTTGGGGACAGCCTTTAATAGCTCTGACGTTAATCCTCGTAAAATTCTCTAAATAACAACGGTAATAAATTAATCAATCACTTACATTTGCCTCCAGCCGTTCATCGGACTCCTGAAATGTTGCCAACCTTCTCACAAAATTCTGAATACAATTAGCACTTAGCAAAATCTCCTGAGCTATCAAATTTAACAGAAAGGACTCAATAAAGTTCACTAGACCAAGCAAATCGATCAGTCTCCAATCAGTCTCAAATTTCGGTTGAATTAAAAGTTCATGTGAAACATAAAAATAAAGTTTTATGACTGTCATTTGATAATTGAATGCCAGAAATGATGCAATTGGACCATTGAACAACCGGTTAAGTTCTTGTACCGTACTATTCGCTTTCCAAATCATATTCTTGAGCTGATCCATTTCATCGCAAAGATCGCACAATTTTTGTATATTTCCGGACTTTTGATGTGTCGTCAAATTGTCAAGTTTTTCCAATAATGGCTTCAGATTTTCCCAACACATTCCGTAAACACGGCCAATAGATGCAAACAACAAAAGTACGACACTGGAATGTGCATCCATCAGAACGAACATTTGACCGACACTGATCAAAGCGGAAAGCTGTAACGAAGTTAGGTCAAATCCTTTTGATAACCTTTTCCATAAAAAGAAGAAGTTTTGAGACCACATGATTATAATTTTCATTACAACGAAAATTGTCCATTTAGCACTGAAGACAGTGTTTAGACTTTTTGTTGGATTTAGTAATGAAATTAGTTGAAGGCATTGATTTAGGACAACTGTGATTTGACGGGCGTATGTCCAATACCAGATGTGCAGTGATGCGACACAACAATATAAAGTTGCAGTCATTGCAAAAATCAGTGCTTCGAAATGGGTTTGCCGGTAGAACTCCAGTTCATTGCGAATGTAATACAGTGAATATAGCAGCATAGAGAGTTGAAGTGTAATAGCGAATCCGTTGAAAATCCACAAATTTCGAGAAAAAAATAAACGATTCTGTTTTGTGTTATAGGTGAACGATACTAGCCCGTACATTAACATTAGATAGTATAGTAAACGATAAACTGACAAAGAACTTAGTCGTTTAAGTGCACTGATCTTCATGCTTCCGACAGAGCCCCGAATGGGCTAACACAATGTCTCCGGTGTGACTAAAGTACTCACATGATACTCGTAGAGTTTTGTTTGGAAATACATATTGATATTAAAAACGTTTCAGAGAAATGTTCTGTCATTTTCTTTCATTAGACAACACAGGCAATTTATCGAGCATAGAAAACACAATAATTAATATTGTTCATGTTTTAGAGTGTACTATTATTAAAGTTAATTATATCAACAGATATCATTTAGTTGGCCCATTCGTTAATAGGGCAAAAGACCTTTTCCATAGACCCCCACGTGATATCGTGTTGGACGATAGGCGAATGAAAGTGAGTGATATTGCTTAGGCTGTGGGGATATCGGAAGAAAGGCTGCGAAACATCTTTCGCAAAAAATTAGAGATGCGAAAGCTCTGCGCAAGATAGGTGCCGCATTTGTTGAATGCCGATCAAAAGCAAATGCGCAAATGATTTTCGCAGCAATCTTTGCACCGATTCAATCGGGATCCGACCGATTTTGTGCGGCGATTTGTCACCATGGATGAGACTTGTGTCCACCACTACACGCCAGAAACGAAACAGCAGTCGATGCAGCGGATGGAAGCCGGTGGTTCAGGGCCAAAGAAAGCGAAGTCGATGGCATCTGCCGGAAAAGTCATGGCCAGCGTGTTTTGGGATGCGAAAGGGATCCTGTTAATTGACTACCTTGAAAAAGGCAGAACAATAACAGGCGAATATTATTCCAAATTTCTTGGCCAGCTGAATTCCAGAATTTGCGAGAAGAGGCCTGTCTTGAAGAAGAAATCATCTTTCACCAGGACAACGCACCTGTACACAAGTGTGCGTTGGCAATGGGAAAACTGCGGGATTTGGAGTATGATTTGCTCGACCATCCCCCCTATTCTCCTGATTTGGCCCTCAGACTTCCATTTGTTCCCAAACTTGAAGAAATTTGTTTCTGGGAAGCGCTTCGCATTCAGTGAATAAGTTGAGAGGGCTGTAGATGAATATTTTCACAGCCTTCCAGACTCTCACTTCCGGAAAGGAATACTGATGTTATAGAAACGCTGGACCAAGTGTTTTGAAGTCAAGAGAGATTATGTAGAAAAATAAAATCATTTTTTTACTGAAAGTCGCAGTCTTTCATTGTCAGGCCGAGAACTTTTCAACTTGCCTTCGTGTATTACTCGCGCACTCGAACTCTTGGACCTATATTGTTTGGGCAAGGTTAAAATACTTTGCGAACTTTTTACAGGACATTGAAGCCGATGATGTAAAAATCTTATAGGCACGCATCCCTTGTGAATTTGAAGTTCTTACCGATCGTCAGCTCGAGTGTTTTTGTGTGTCTTCCCCGGTAACTGTGGACATCGCCTCAATCAAACCTGGCCATCTCAGTTGATTTATTTAAAGGAACTGGCTGGATCACCCTAGACCCGGTGATCCAGATCTAGATCTTAGATTTAGAGAAGATGCACAAAAGACTGATGGACGCGTTTTTTGTGATACTCCATCTCCTTGACTCGCAGGTCACTGCTCTAATCCATTCCAGCCGTTTTACGATGTGAATCTATTTTTAGGATGTACGTACTGCCAAAACACTAAATTCACTCTGGTTCAAAGTGATCTTGCGTCAAGTGGATAGATAATATTGCCAGTTGTTGATAGTCAAAAAAGGACAAAAAAGGATTTATGCAATTAACCAATAATTTAACCACGGGGCGCTGTACCTAAACGAGCAAGTTCGTTGTGCCTAAAATGTTTTCTAAGTGACAGAAAGAAAATTAATTAAAGAAAGTGAGACTTACGTTTGTCTCTAGCCGTTCATCGGAATCCTGAAATGTCGTCGATCTTTTCAGTAAATTCTCAACGTAATTAGCACTTAGCAAAATCTCTTGAGCCATCCAATTTAACAGAAACGACTCCAAAAAATTCACCACACCAAGCAAATTGACCAGCGTCCAATCAGTCTGAAATTCCGATCGGGTCGAAATCTTATATGAGAAAAAGAAATAAAATTTGATGACGGTCGATTGATAGTTAATCGCCAGAAATGACACAATTGGTACGTCAAACCACCGATTTAACTCTTTAATCGTTCTATTCACTTTCCAAATAAAGTCCTTGAACTGATCCAATTCATCGCAAAGATCACACTGTTTCTGTGAATTCGTCGACTGTTGGTATGCCGTCAAATTGTGTAGTTTTTCAAACAATGGCTTTCCATCTTGCCAACACATTCTGTATACACGACCAATAGTTGCAAACAATAAAAGAAGGACACTGGAATGTACACTGATCAGGATGAACATGTGACCGATAGAGGCCTCAGTTAAAATCAAGTGTGGAGTCAAATTCAATTCGTTTGATACTTTGCTCCAGAGAAAGAATAAATTTTGAGTAAATGTCACTATCATTTTACATCTAATGATAAGTGTCCATTTACGACTTATGATTGAGTTTCTGTCGATTTTGGGGCAAGGAAGTGAAATGAGCTGAAGACATTGATTAAGGACAACCGTGATTTGGTGCGCGTTAGTCCAATACCAGATTGTCAGTGATGCGAACCAACAATATAAAAACGTGCCCATTGTAAGAATTAGTGCTTCGAAATGGGTTTGTTGGAGGAACTCCAGTTGGTGCCGAGCATAGTAGCCCGAATACAAAAGCACTGAGAGCTGAATTGTAATTAAGAATCCGTTGAAAATCCATAATTTTCGAGAGAAAACTAAGCGATTTTGTTTGGTATTATAGGTAAAGGATGCCAGACCGTAGAATAACATTAGATAGTAGAGCAGACGGACCACTGATAAAGAAGTTATCCGTTTGATAACACCAATTTTCATGTTTTAGACAGAGCCCGGAATCGTCTTAACACAATTTCGTCGTGGCGACCGAAATACACTAGTTACAGTCTTTTTGAAATACGAAATTTATACAGTACAAATACCAATACTAAGTACCAAACTTCTAGATGAATCGCTTCTTCATTATCCTTCATTTTAATAAGCGATTAAAGCAATTTGTGGAGCCTGGAAAAGTTCCTGCTTTGTACTGTTCTATTATTAAATAAATGAAATGCATAAGTGCTATATGGATAATATCAACAGATAGCATTTGACTTAATTGTCCCATTTGTATTTAATTGAGCCAATCTAGACGAGGGAGTAATTTACTCCCTCAGATCGCATGCCAACGGATGTCCACGACAAGCTGTTTGTGTCTCTCTCTGGCAAATGTGCAAGAGATTTCACAGCGAAGGACGCAAACACGTAATTATGACGACTAATCCATTTCGTATTGGAAGCATTATGAATAGCCGTTTTCGTTTCAGTCGGCCTCAGATCCATATTCATACAAAACGACAGATCCAGGTCTCGTATGATCTCATTGGATCTAAGTTGAGAGTGAATTGGTTGAACGTCAACTTGTTTCACTCGCGAAGTATTTGTATGGTGGCTGTTTAAGTTCGCTCGGCGCAGATCCATGACGTTCGATTCAGTCTATATGAGACGAGTGAATCGAAAACGGCTATTGAGATCATCGCATGCCAACGGCTAACGAAAAGTTGTTGCATCTATCTCTGGCTCTCTCTGGCAAATGTACATGATGGCTGGTAAGTGTCACCATACACCGTCGAACTCGAGCACGAACCTGGTACAAATTTCCTCTGACACATACATACACTTCACATAGGTGTGAAGAAAATCGGTCCACTTGTACTAGGTTCGAGATCGAGTTCGAGTTCGACAGTGTATGGTGACACTAAAGTGAAAAACGACGACGATCGTGCGCTCGTCGGGTAAGGGGAACCATGCAAAATTGAACGATGATCATGATGCGCTCATCGTTGTGGGTGTGGCTGGCTTCAAATGATGGAAAAATTGAAACTGAATGTTTATGGCTGCATCTTAGGATGTCCGGAAAAAAAAACATGCTGTGTGGTAGTGATGGGCATAATGACTCTTTTCACTGTGCCAGCACATAAGCTCTGACTCTTTCCAATGAGTCGTTCAAAAAGAGTCTGAAACTTGGTTAATAACGTATTCAATAAAAGTCGTAGATGGGCGACCCCAACTTTTTTTTTCTCTTTTTTGACCCCAGATTCGGAGTTGGCGGCCCCCCAATGCCCTTTAGTTTGAGCCAGCCCGATCGGACCACTATTTCCCATCAAAGCGGGGCTTTCAGTCTGGGATGGGTGACTCCAATTTTTTTTTTTTTTTGACCCCAGATTCGGAGTCGGCGACCCCCCAATACCCTTTAGTTCGAGCCAGCCCGATCGGACCACTATTTCCCATGAAAGCGGGGCTGCCAGTCTGGGATGGGCGGCCTCCCAATTTTTTTCCTCTTTTTTGACCCCAGATTCGGAGTTAGCGACCCCCCAATACCCTTTAGTTCGAGCCTGCCCGATCGAGCCACTATTTCCCATGAAAACAGGGCTGCCAGCCTGGGATGGGTGACCCCAATTTTTTTTCTCTTTTTTGACCCCAAATTCGGAGTTAGCGACCCCCCAATACCCTTTAGTTCGAGCCAGCCCGAACGGACCACTATTTCCTATGAAAACGGTGCTGCCAATCGGGGGCGGGCTCTTTTGACTCTTTTTGAACGAATCTTTTTGTGCGAGCCAATTTTGTAGCGCTCTTTTTGAACGAATCTTTTTGTGCGATACGATTTTGTATCGCTCATTTTGAACGAATCCTAGATAGAGAGGGGAGGAGGGGATAGGGAGGGAGAGGACTGAGGAGCATCCAAATAGTGGGGATGGATGCTCCTCAGCCCGGATGGGGGTTCTTAAGGGGGGTCAAAATGGTGTCAAAAATGCGAAATTCCTTATAGAAGTTATGGCCACAAAACAGTTTATTTAAAACTAGGGTATAAAAAGTAGTGGTGTAACTGCTTGAAACAGAATGATTTATAGGATAAACTGAATCGTGGTCGTGTGAACAGTCACAACCCAAGGCAGTTCATTTTCCAGTCCACGCTCGATACAAGCGTTACAAGCGTGAGATCGAAAGCGTGCCACGCTGTCGTGTATTTGCCCCGTCAGAACGCTGCTTTACACTGTAGCTGTAGTGGAAGTGGAAGCAATGGGTTTTTGGTTTCATCTAAAGCTGAGCTTGAGATGATGATACGTAAGACGAATAAATGATTTTTGATATGCTTGCAGTCAGCATGGGTTGTTGCGTATATATTTAGAAGTTTACACAATGCGTGCATTGTATACTGCATAGAGATGAATATGAATGGATTTAGATGGGATTGCTTTGGTAGATAAATGAATGATGGTGGTTTTAGTTTTAGATAGATAATGGGATGGGATGTGAATGAATGAATGTATTGTAGTACATTATATGTAATGAGAAATGAGCGTGGATTGGTTATGCGTTGGGTAGTATTTATGCGATGGGCTCGTTTGGGAATTTATTTTACAGTGTGTCATTCTTAAATTGAACGACTCGAAGGCTATGTCGTTGTGCCGAATCTTTCGCTCATCCTGTTGAGTCGTTCAAAAAGAGCGACTCGTTACTGTGTTACACATCACTACTGTGTGGTATATGATTTCATTTCATTTATGGTATATGAGATATGAATTATAATGTAAGATGATTTTTTCTAATATGCGAAGGTGCTAGGAGGGTTTTATAAAAGCCAGTAAAATTTAACGAATAGATCGTTTCAATTCCAGTATAATTGTGATGCAAAATGTAATCAGTAATTACATTTGGCTAGTTTGCAATCATAAAGATTCAGTTTCTGATTTTTCATCACACACTTTTCATTCACACACTTTTCATTCACACACTTGCCATAAGCCACACCCACAACAATAGCGTCGTAGTGTTCATCGCACAATTTCGTATGGTTCTCCTCACCCGACGAGCGCTCGGTCTGTTGGATCCGTCGTCATAATTGGGTATTTGCGTCCTTCTCTGTGAAATCTCATGCACATTTGCCAGAGAGAGACACAAACAGCTTGTCGCGGACATCCGTTGGCATGCGATCTGAGGGAGTAAATTACTCCCTCGTCTAGATTGGCTCAATGCCATTAACTTTCACGCGGCAGGTGATCTTCTAACCAAAGAATTTTCTCTTCCTTTCTCCCCAATAGAGTTTGTCCAATATGCTCATGCCAGACTTTCTTTGTCTGTATGATTCATTTTTAGGGCGATTTTCCATTTTCGGAATAAAGACCAAAGATTAACCATAAGGAAGATACCCTACTTCATACAAATTAACGCGACTGACTAGTAGTTGCATACGTGTTGGTTCTCATATGCGTACACGAACGGGTAATGCCAACTAACAAGCATGTTACTCACACATTGAAACTTGATAGGCAGTTGCCATTACAGAAGTGTTGCCGTCTCTATCTCTCTTAAGGGAATTTACCTTTGAATTATTGGCAAAGATTAAACATGAGTGCATCCCGTTCTAAAAATTAAATCGTACTAAGTGAGGTATCTTAGTAATGTTTAATCTTTTTAAAGACTTCCTTCGCGAATTTCCATGTGTGAGGAATAAATGCCAGTGCTACTTTTGTATTCAAGAGATGTGGAGTCAGTGTTTCTTGTTCTTTCTGAAGTTGGGCGGGGAAAAATTGCATTTATGCTTGCCGACCTGAATATGGATCGAAAGATCCAATAGCCCCCCCCCCCCCTCCCCCCATTATTTATGGCACAGGGCCTCCCACCAGCAATGTGATAACCAGGAAAGTGGGCACTTAGGAGAAGTGTTTATCTGACGCACGATGCAGTCTCACAGCTTTGTTTGTTTCATCAAAAAAAATCCTCTTCCTCCTCATGGGCGCCCTTTGGAACGGCAGTGGTTGTTGTAGCAAATTAAGAAGCTCAATTGTTTGTGTGTGCCAAATATTTAGAGTTCGTTTTCTTTATCATCCGTGTCAAGTCCTAGGAATATGGCCATCTCAATGGGGTCTATGTCAGAGCGCTCTTGGTGTTAATTGCGTTGGTGTTGCGGGGCAATTAAAGATATGTTCTACATTGTGAGGGGTACCGTCACATGCTGGCCAATTGTGACGTACTGTTGGAGCGATTCGGGACAAGGTCGAGTTTAAGCGAGAACACCAACCTTCGCGAAGTTGAGCAAGTCAAGTATCGTCCTAGTTGCTCTTGGTAGTCTTTCTTCATCCACTGATATAATTTGTGATGGCGCTGCTAGGTTTGACTTAATTCCCTCAATCGTTGCATGAGCTTTCTCTCTATGTAGAGTAGCAATAGCAGTTTTAAGTTTGCAGATGGCGTCGTGGAATGGTTCTCGCTTGTATCTTTGGACCTCTCTTTCAAGGCCTCTTAAGTTGCGACGCATGTGACGAGGTGGTGGTGTTGTGTCCATCAAAGTTGTGCTCGGATGGTCTCGTTTGGTAGCGCAGTGTGCTGAGGCATCAGTCTCATGTTTGGCTACCGGCGTTTCGGGTTCGAATCCCGTCCACGACGACGTTCGTGGCCATGGATGTGCAGGAGATGCATGCTGGCAACTGCATTCTCTGAAACCAATTTATGCCAACGAAACGTCAACTGGGCCACATGGAACAGTTGACGCGCTATGCCCCACAAGGGGTTTGGGCAATTGAGTACAAGGTATTACTTTGCTAGGAGGTTATTGTGGTATCTTAAAGGTAGCATTTGGGTCTCTTGATGACATCATTAGGCAGCCTTTTGTTGTACGTAGTGCTGCATTTGGACAGGTCTGAATTTTGCTCCACTGCGTGTTACACTTTCCGAGACCAGATGGGGGCTGCATAATTGGCCACAGATCTACCGATGGCTTTGTATGATACCAGTAGGGGTCTCCTTATTCTTACCCCAGGAACTTCCAGCTAGAGCCTTGAGAACTTTGTTCCTGCTTCTCATTTTGTCACAGACTCTTGATGCATGCGTGTGTGGCCATGATATCAAGGGTGACATCGAGGATTTGCGGGTGGTTTACGGTAGGGATAAGTTGATTAGCTACTGATACAGTCTGTTCCATAAGAAAGGCGGCGCGAGTATTTCGATAGTCATCAAAGTATTTATTCCATTTTTTTTTGACAGTGTAATACAAGTAAAAACCTTCGGCGCAATCAATTACTAAACAGTGTAGTCACCTTCAGCATTGAGAATGGCCTGGCACCTTCGAGGCATGCTTTCGACGAGGTTTTTAGCGTAGAAGAGAACGCCAAATCTTTCCAATCTCCCGAGAAAGCTAATTTAAATTGAGGACAGACTTTCCTGCAAGTTAACTCTTCATAATAGTCCAGACATTTTCGATGGGGTTTGCTTCAGGAGATTGGGAGAGCCCGTCCAAGGTGTTGATGCCACTTTCCTCCTTCCAGGCGCAGCAGAGCCGGCTTCGATGCTTCGGGTCGTTGTCTTCTTGAAGGACCCAATTTCTGTAACAGGTCCAAACATTTTCTCGGCCGTTTGTAAATTTCAAGCATTTTCACTGCATTCAAATTCTACGTGAAAGGCTGCAAGCAAGCAAATCCCTGCTCTGAGAAGCACCCCCAAACATTTACTTTTATCGAATGTTTGACAGTGCGCTGAACGAAATCGGTACTGCTTCCCAACCAGGCACGCTTCACTGGAACCCACGCCCAAAAAGTTGCTTCATCCGAGAAAATAGTTTTCGACCAATCGCGATCCTTGTTTTCCTCCGCCCAGTTCAGGCGTTTTTCCATGTGGGTTGCGCTGAGACGTGGTTTCGAGCTTGTAGCTTGGCTTCATGTAAACGTCGCCTTACCGTGTTGAGGCTGACATGAATTCCTTTCCTGGCGAGTTTGACTTCGCGCAGGCGCAGAGTGAAATGACTCCTGAACATCTGCACTATCACTTTTTCGTATTTGCTGGACGTCGTTCTTGTTTTGCCGCGTTCAGGAAGTCCATCATTATATATATTATATACTTTGGGGGATAGCCGAAGCAGACCACTAACGTTTGGGTCCCTTTTCGCCCCCTCCCGGTCATCAGTGACTTCCAGATGTCGACTGATAATTGTCGACCACTTTCTTCATCACTGAGTCCCGTGTTATTGCTAGCATTTGTTTGAAGCTGAGTTCACTCATGGCTTCTACACTTATCGTGTGCCTGCCTGTGATCCTCAACCTCGTGCTAGCCAGTGCTGGACATTCGCACACAATGTGTGCCGCCGTCTCGGCCTCCTCCAGGCATAGCCTGCAAACGTCATCTTCCCCGATTTTCATCTTGGCCAGATGAGCCTTAAAATTACCATGCCCTGTGACCAAGGCAGTTATCCAGCTTAGAGTACTCCGTTTATAACTAAGTACCTTTCTCGCTTCCCTGCCTAAAGGGCTGGTCATTGCATTCCGAGCTTGTTTGCAAGTGACTAGCTCCTGCCACCTTTGTTGATGCATGGAGTCCATCCACTTCCCAACCTTCGCTCCAATCATGCCGTTCCCCAGAGCAACTCTGGGTTCTGGGCCAATGAAAGTTGCCGCAGATCCCTGTTTTGCTAGGGCATCCGCCGCCTCATTTCCTGTTGTACCTATGTGTCCTTTTACCCACATCAGCGTAACCTCATTTTCTGAGGCACACGTGTTGAGCTTCCGGATACACTCTAGTACCAGTTTAGAGTTTATGTTCGTCTGCTGCATGCGTCTGATCACCGATTGGTTGTCCAGTGCAATAAGGATTTTCTTCCCCCGCACCTGACCTTCAAGCAAGTGGTCCAACGCATGCAACAAGCCAAGCATCTCTGCCTGGTATACGGACACATACTCTCCTAGACTAAGCGCACATACTAGGTTTAGCTCTTCAGAGTAAACCCCCGCCCCCGCTTTACCGTCCATTAAAGAGCCATCAGTAAAAATGCTGATGTCATTGTACATACACTCATTATGTATGTTTCCATCTGCAATGTGAGTCTTGTGTAGTCTTTCAACTACCCTACGTCTACTCATGCCTTCTACCGGCATTAGAGTTTCCCTGACCTCATCATGAATAATGTCTAGGATGCTCTTATGACCGCTGCTAGTTCCAAAGCGATGCCACATGGCATCCCTTTCCATGCGTATTGCCGAAAGCGCCGCCGTTTTCTTTATAAATAAGTCCAACGGCGGCAGTCCCAGCAATGCCTCCATTGCTCGCGTTGGTGTGGTGCGCATTGCACCACATATGCTTACGCAAGCTATCCTTTGTACCCCATCTAGCTTCTGCCTTGTGGTATTCTGCATGGCTTTTGGCCACCATACCACTGATGCGTAGGCTAGAATAGGTCTTACCATCATTGTGTAAATCCAGTGTGTCGCTTTAGGTGAAATTCCCCACCTACGAGCACACACTCTCTTACATTGATGCAAAATCCTTTTCGCTTTTTGGATCTTTTCATCAACGTGAACATTCCAAGTTAGTTTCGCATCTAAGGTAACTCCTAGATGCTTCACTTCCTTGGACACCTTGATTTCCGAACCAAAAAGCCGTAAGGGAGTTATCTCTATGTCTTTCCTCTTACGAGTAAAAATCATAGTGTTTGATTTACTAGCGTTTATGGTTAGCTCTTGCTCATTACACCATTCTTCGGTTACTTTGAGAGCTTGTCCCATCCAACCTAGAATTGTGTCCATGAACTTTCCACTGACCGTGAGTGCCAAGTCATCGGCGTATCCTACAGTGTGTACGCCCATCGAGTCCAGCTTCCAGAGAAGACTGTCCACGGTGATGTTCCACAGTAGAGGCGAAAGAACACCTCCTTGTGGGCATCCTCGGACTACCTTACCCCGTATTCTGTCACATCCACTGCTAAGATTTACCGCCCTTTGCTTAAGAATAGAGTCGATCCACTTAATTATAATGTAATCAACCCCCCGCTCAATCAGGGCGTTCCTTAGTTTGGTAAAGGAGATTTTATCAAAAGCACCCTCTATATCCATAAAAGTAGACATAGCGATCCCGCCATTGTTAATCTCTCTCTCTGCAACTCTAACAAGTTCATGTAGAGCGGTTTCCGTAGATCTGCCTGCTCTATAAGCATGTTGGCACCTACTCAGAGGACTATACATTAGCGTGGTGTTCTCCAGGTAGTCCACCAACACCCTTTCCATTGTTTTCAACAGGAATGATGTAAGGCTAACCGGCCTGAAGGACTTTGCCTCTGTATAGTCTTTCTTTCCCGGTTTAGGCAGGAAGACCACATTAGCCTCCCTCCATGCCTTCGGGATGTAGCCTGCTGAAAGACAGGCGACGAATATATTCCGGATCCTATCTAGTAGAGCGCTCATGCCCCACTGTAATAGTGCCGGGAATATTCCGTCCATTCCAGCCGTTTTAAATGGAGCAAAAGAGTTTATAGCACTTTTGACTCCATTTGGAGTTATTATCCTCTCAGCTTCTTGTTGACTTACCCCACCAGCTCCCATGTTAGTTTGAGGCCATGGTTGGTCTGACTTGAAACTTCCAGGAAAATGTACCTCCATCAGGGCCTGCAACGTTTCTTCCACTGTTTCTGTCATGGAACCATCAACTTTGCGTATCAGCCCCATTTTCGAAGCAGTGTCTTTCGATATCATCTTCTGTAATCTGCATACTTCCGACGTATCCTTCATGCTAGAGCAGAATTCCCTCCACGTATTTCGTTTCCGAAGACGTAAGGTTCTTTTCAGCTCCCTCTTTTTATCCTTGTATAGTTCCCAAGAGTGAGAGTCTCTCTCCCTCATGTAACGGTTAAAGGCTTTCCTTGTCTCTTTTTTCATAGACTCCAGTTCCCTACTCCACCATGGTGTTGGGTCCTTTTCGTCCACTACTGTGGAGGGACAAGCGTGTTCGAAGGCGCGATTAATAGCGGAGTTCAGTTGTTCCACTGTTCGCTCTATCTCGACCGTATTCCGAGGTATTCCGTCTTGAATATCCTCGACTTGTTCCAATAAATATGTCTCGTACTTAACACGATCAGTATTTTTTGGCACTCTTCGCTACTCCGTTTTCTGCCATACAGAATTTCAAACTGGATAGCCCTGTGATCAGACATGGTTAGCCTGTCCACCACTCTCCAATTCTGAACTCTGTCAAGCATATTAACAGAGCTTAGGGTAATGTCGATCACCTCAGCCCTTCGTGCATCCACGAAGGTGGGAGCGACCCCCTTGTTTGCTACCAGCAGATTGTACTTTTCCACAAATTCTAGCAGCTGCTGTCCTCTGGGATTGTCATCTGTGCTGCCCCACACAGTGTTGTGCGCATTGGCATCACAGCCTATGATCAGGGCCATATCTCTTTCTTTACAATACCTTACCAGATTTTCTACTTCCTCTGATGGAGGTGGTTCTGGTGCATCATAAGGGAGATATGCTGATGCAATTAGGAATGATCCTGCACCACTGCCGATCATTACTACCGTAAGATCAGGCGAGCAGAGATGCATCATTTGTACTGCACGTATTCCATGACGCACCAGGATGCATGTCCTTATTTTACCGTCCACCTGTGCATGGTACAGATTTGCGGTTTGTTGTGACAAACCCCTAATTTTGTTTTGTAAAATCCAGGGATCCTGTATTAAAGCTATGTCCAGTTTCTCTTCATCAAAGCATCTCGTCATCATCGCTGATGCCGCTTTACTATGATGAATATTCAGCTGGCACACAGTTAGTGTTTCTTTGTTCGGGCCCGCCACCATCCCTGATAGTCAGCAGATTGAACGTTGATCAGAGTGCACGTTGTCTGAACTAACCTCTCCGCGCCTTCTGGCGCGTCATTGTCCGCTCCAACAACGCCTCCCTTCTTCCCTGGAGCGTCTTCTTCAGAGACTAACCTCTTCAACCCTTGCGAGTCTTCGCTGTCCGTCTCATTGGAATTCCTCCAGCCACTTTCTCCAAGAATGTCTTGATGTATTTTCATATTCTTGTTTTTATTTATTGATTCAGGTTTGGGTTTCCCGTTCTCGGACCACAGCCGAGGCAACTGCCAGCATATTGCTTCCCGCTACTCCCCGCCCCTATAGGAACATTATGACGATCCGGCCGTTCTTTCCTCTCTTTGTGCCGCGAAGCAGACTCCCTCGCGACCTCCCGAAAGTTCCGTAGGCGTTCATGCCACTCTGCACCTGCTACCCTTGAAGCAAATCAAGGTTTCTCTCCTAGTCTAACAGATCGCTACTCTGTAGACCGCGGTTCAACAGGTGCAAGAAAGGAGCAAAGTGAAGTGTTGGATCCGGAACCCCGCAGGTGAACTTTCACCTCAGTCACCAGCTCCAACCTCACACCTGGTCGCCGTGCCACCTATGCAGAGAGTTTCATAGGCGCCCCTCTGCCAACGTACGGTCGGGGAGACAGTTTACACTACCCATACAACTGGTTATTGTACAGATGTGTGGCAGTAACTTGCTCCGTTTGTGATGACCATTTGCGTCCCTGGTCACCTTCCCCCGATGGGCACGGTCGCATAACACCCCGGGGATTTAGGACATTTGACACTCCGTATGGGCTACCTTCGCCAAAACTATAGAACACAAGAGTTGGCCAAGTAGGGAGTGTGTCGATTGCTTACATATCGCAAAACGGCGGTACTCGCGTAATGTGATAGTACACGCAACCGGCCCCATAGCTCAGCCTTCGCTATTCGCGAAGTTACCAGCGGCCACCACGCGGAGGTGCTATGTAGACTTGCCCATGAGTTTCCCCACAGACCTGACCACCAGGAAGTCCATCAAAAAAAAAAGGAAGTCCATCAACATTTTTTGTGTCTCTTTGTACCTTTTCACCCACTTCTCAACGAACTTCTGTAATGAAGGGCTCGCTGAAACGATGGTCCTAGAAGCAGCAAAAAGCTATAAGATGTCAACTGGCAAGGCGGTGGCATACGCTTGCTGGCAGCTCTGTTCGGGGAATGGGCTGGGGTCTTGCCTGCCAATCGACTTCAGCCCATTACATAAAAAAATCGTATGCCTGACAAACACAAACGAGCGGATTTAAACTTGGAGAACTATAATTAGGATCGTGCGGACCAATCCATGCATTTCGCGTGTGTCCTGGACCACGGCCACTATCCCCAACCTGCCTATAGATCCCATGGCCTCGATGAGGGATCTCCCAAACGAAAACAAAATCCGGTGCGTCTACATATCGAATCTGTAAGAGGATAGGGGTTTCCGCAAGGAAAAGATGGGCGTTTCGTCTACTCCATCATTTTATTGCTGTTTTTTTTCTACTTAGAATGTGAGTACATTAATGTATTTACCAAGTTTTGCGAGTTTTTGTATAAGAGAATTAAGAAAATGGTCGCGCGAAAAAAATATTAAATTAAATAAATAACAAATTGAACTAAGTAATCGAATAAATAAATTTAGAAATGAAGGAGATAGTACTACTAGACATATATAAGATTTAACGAAATATTTAATACTAAGAAAAGAAAAATACAGCAAAAAAAAAAAAAAACCAACCAAACAGATTAAAACCAACATGCATAGCACTCACCCCCTTTTGTCCTCCACGGCCGCTTTGGTGTCAGGAGGCTGAAAAGCAACTATTATTTTTGTACACGTTCGTTTTTTTTTGTTTACACTTTCAAATAACATTAAAATTCCAACAACAACAAAGAAAAACGCGCGATCAAAAAAATAATTTTACACCAAAAAAACAAAACTTTAGTCATCCAAATTTAACAAACGTTCGCCGAGTCAACGTTGTTGACGCCACACCGGTCTATAGTGACTATCTGCGGTTCTATTGCGGACTTCCGAAGAGCAGATGAGGCGTATCTGCCGCCTTAGTTTTTCCACGGATAGAATAATGCCGGCATAGGAATACAGTGGTAATAACGGAACGGTATGTCGGATGAAGTGCGGCTGTCGCAGGATCTGCTTCACCACTTTCCAGGAGCCCGAAACGGAAGAATTTATCTTCGGGGACGACTTGCAATAGGGCTCCGTGTAGCCAATGGCCGTTCGATTTGCGGGACGTAATTAAAAGGGGCACAGACTGCGAATATTAGGACCATCGTTTCAGCGAGCCCTTCATTACATTTCTTTGACTTTTTCATAACTTTAGCTGCCGTTTAATATGACAATTTCGGTCCTCTTGCATGCGTGCACAAAAAGACAGCTTCAAAGCGCTTCGCGAACGTGCAACTCATTTCAATAAACGACTGCTCACTTCGACGAGCAACACTGAGGTATGTAAATCTGTAACTGCATCGTAGCCGACCGATGGTGCGATCCTCTAAAGAAATAAAAATTGGAATAATTTAAATTCTACGATACTATTAAAAACCCCGCCTCCTTTACTGTGGAACAGACTGTATGTTTAGCGACATTCTGACCTCCTTGATCCACGATGTGAAGAGAGTAGCCGAGGACTTAGGTGCTGATACTATATGTGAAGATTTTGTTAAGGAAGATGGTGTTGAGTTCTTCAAGATATCGGTCATCCGCCGATTCATTTCCCCACAATACCGCAGTGACCTGGCACCCAGTACAAACGGACTTGTTTGTCGGACACCAAACATTGGAGAAGTTCACGACACTCTTTCACCCAGCCTCAAAGAAAGTCTGTGTGAAGATAGAACGTTTATGGCTGCCTGGCTATCCGTGCAGATAGCAGTTTGAGCGCCTCTTAGGTTGTTATCCAGAATTATCTTGGCGTAGACCTCGATGGCATGGATGTCGGCTTAGGAAACGCTGGGCCAGGCATCCGTAGCAGTTTCAGTTTTGGACTCATCGGTGTATCACGTGATACATCCTGAGTTTGGGCAGGGATTGTCATTCTCCCTTACTGTGCGGCCAGTTAGGAATGGGGGCTAAGAATTTGCAGCCTGGATCATCGTCCTCCAATGATCTCGGTCAAGTGGCCGCGTCCTCCAATTTCGGACGCCCAGCAATTGTTCGGCGTCCCCATCTACTGAGTTTTTCCAACGAGCTCTCGGTCTTCCTCGCAACCTTGCTACGTTGACGCGTCGTCCATTGAATATTTCCTCAGGTATGCGGTCATCGCCCATTCGTTGTATATGTCCTGGCTATTGTAGACGTTGTAGTTTGACGATTCTTGAAACTCCCAGCTCATCGTACAGTTCGTACAGCTCATGGTTGTACCGGAAGCGCCATCCATTTCGGTCGAAAACTGCTCCGAAATTCGCCGAAAGACCTTATGGCCAAATGTTTGTCATGTTTTTGAATCCAGATTTCGCAGCCATGAGGGTTACGTGCAGCGGATTAATTCCAATAATCGCCTCTAAAGCGAGCGGTAGGGCATGTACTCATCGTCCCAGTTTTACCAAGTCAAGCTGGGCGTTGCAATTTCTTACATTTCAGTATGGTTGAGCTTTGTTGAATCTTGCGCCACTACACCAACGCAGCATATGTGACTATAGGCTGCCCCAGCATACAGTACAGCCACTTCACCATTTTTTTTTGTCAGCTCCCATGTCCGTCCGAAGAAATTTGTGCAAGCCCACATATAGTAGTACGTGTCACTATTTATTACATTTTCAATGTGAGTATTTCAGTTTAGTCACTAGTCCAGTGTGACGCCAAGGCATTTAATTTCCTTGGAGTACTTTAAAATCGTCCTTCCTAGTGAAATCGATCTAGCTCTTTGACGTTTTTTTTTTGTGTGCTTACATTTAACCCCACTTCATCGCACCGTGTAAGATAACATCAACGGGAGCCCCCTTCACTTCAGAGACGCTTTGCCCTTGACAATGATTATGTCATCAGCGTACTCGATTGCATAATATCCAATCACTTGATGCTTGGACAGCAATTCGTCTACAACCAGTGATCACAAAAGCAGTGAGAGGAGCCTTCCTTGGCGACAGCCTTCCATAGCTCTGACGCTAATCGTGGTAAAATTCTCTAAATAAAGTTAATTACTTACATTTGCCTCCAGTCGTTCATCGGACTCCTGAAATGTTGTCAACCTTCTCACGGAATTCTCAATACATTTGGCACTTAGCAAAATCTCCTGAGCCATCAAATTTAACAGAAAGGACTCAATAAAGTTCACCAGACCAAGCAAATCGATCAGTCTCCAATCAGTCTCAAATTCCGGTTGAATTGAAAGTTCATGTGAAACATAAAAATAAAGTTTTATGACTGTTATTTGATAATTGATTGCCAGAAATGATGCAATTGGGCCATTGAACAACCGGTTAAATTCTTTGATCGTACAATTCACTTTCCAAATCATATTCTTGAGCTGATCTATTTCATCGCAAAGATCGCAAATTTTTTGTATATTTCCGGACTTTTGATGTGTCGTCAAATTGTCAAGTTTTTCCAATAATGGCTTCAGATTTTCCCAACACATTTCGTAAACACGGCCAATAGATGCAAACAACAAAAGTACGGCACTGGAATGTGCATCCGTCAGCATGAACATATGACCGACACTGATCCAAGCGGAGAACTGTAGCGAAGTTAGGTCAAATCCTTTTGATAACCTTTTCCATAAAAAGAACATGTTTTGAGACCACATGATTATAATTTTCATTACAACGAAAATTGTCCATTTAGCAGTGAAGACAGTGTTTAGACTTTTTGTTGGATTTAGTGATGAAATTAGCTGAAGGCATTGATTTAGGACAACTGTGATTTGACGGGCGTACGTCCAATACCAGATGTGCAGTGATGCGACACTACAATATAAAGTCGTAGTTATTGCAAGAATCAGTGCTTCGAAATGGGTTTGCCGGTAGAATTCCATGTCATTGCGAATGTAATACAGTGAATATAGCAGCAGAGAGAGTTGAAGTGTAATAGAGAATCCGTTGAAAATCCACAAATTTCGAGAGAAAAATAAACGATTCTGTTTTGTGTTATAGGTGAACGATACTAGCCCGTACATTAACATTAGATAGTAGAGTAAACGAGAAACTGACAAAGAACTTAGTCGTTTAAGTACACTGATCTTCATGCTTCCGACAGAGCCCCGAATTGGCTAACACAACGTCTCCGGTGTGACTAAAGTAGTCGCATGATAGTTAGAGTTTTGTTTGGAAATACATATTGATATTAAAAGCGCTTCAGAGGAAATGCTCTGTTATTTTCTTTCATTAAGGAACACAAGCAATTTATCGAGCATAGAAAACACAATAATTAATATTGTTCATGTTTTAGAGTGTTCTATTATTAAAGTTGATTACTTATATCAGCAGATATCATTTAGTTGGCCCATTCGTTAATAGGGCGAAAGACCTTTTCCATAAACCCCCCCCCGTGATATCGTGTTGGACGATAGGCGAATGAAAGTGAGTGATATTGCTGAGGCTGTGGGAATATCGGAGGAAAGGGTGCGAAACATCTTGCCAAAGAATTAGAGATGCGAAAGCTCTGCGCAAGATAGGTGCCGCATTTGTTGAATGCCGATCAAAAGCAAATGCGCAAATGATTTTCGCAATAATCTTTGCACCGATTCAATCGGGATCCGACCGATTTTGTGAGGCGATTTGTCACCATGGATGAGACTTGGGTAAACCACTACACGCCAGAAACGAAACAGCAGTCGATGCAGCGGGTGGAAGCCGGTGGTTCAGGGCCAAAGAAAGCGAAGTCGATGGCATCTGCCGGAAAAGTCATGGTCAGCGTGTTTTGGGATGCGAAAGGGATCCTGTTAATTGACTACCTTGAAAAAGGCAGAACAATAACAGGCGAATATTATTCTAAATTTCTTGGCCAGCTGAATGCCAGAATTCGCGAGAAGAGGCCTGTCTTGAAGAAGAAATCATCTTTCACCAGGACAACGCACCTGTACACAAGTGTGCGTTGGCAATGGGAAAACTGCGGGATTTGGAGTATTATTTGCTCGACCATCCCCCCTATTCCCCTGATTTGGCCCTCAGACTTCCATTTGTTCCCAAACTTGAAGAAATTTGTTTCTGGGAAGCGCTTCGCATCCAGTGAATAAGTTGAGAGGGCCGTAGATGAATATTTTCACAGCCTTCCAGACTCTCACTTCCGGAAAGGAATATTGATGTTATGGAAACGCTGGACCAAGTGTTTTGAAGTTAAGAGAGATTATGTAGAAAAATAAAATCATTTTTTATCTGAAAATCGCAGTCTTTCATTGTCAGGCCGAGAACTTTTCAACTTGCCTTCGTATATTACTCGCGCAATCGAACTCTTGGACCTATATTGTTTGGACAAGGTTAAAATACTTTGCGAACTTTTTACAGGACACTGAAGCCGATGATGTAAAAATCTCATAGGCACGCATCCCTTGTGAATTTGAAGTTCTTGCCCATCGTCGGCTCGAGTGTTTTTGTGTGTCTTTCCCGGTAACTGTGGACATCGCCTCAATCAAACTTGGCCATCTCAGTTGATTTATTTAAAGGAACCGGCTGGATCACCAGATCTAGATTAGATCTTAGATTTAGAGAAGATGCACAAAAGACTGATGGACGAGTTTTTTGTGATTCTCCATCTCCTTGACTCGCAGGTCACTGCGCTAATCTATTCCAGCCGTTTTACGATGTGAATCTATTTTTAGGATGTACGTATTGCCAAAAGACTAAAGTCACTCTGGTTCAGAGTGATCTTGCGTCAAGTGGATATATAATATTGCCAGTTGTTGATAGTCAAAAAAGGACAAAAAAGGATTTATGCAATTAACCAATAATTTAGCCACGGGTTGCTGTACCTAAACGAGCAAGTTCGTTGTGCCTAAAATGTGTTCTAAGTGGCAGAAAGAAAATTAATTCAGAAAAAGTGTGACTTACGTTTGTCTCTAGCCGTTCATCGGAATCCTGAAATGTCGTCGATCTTTTCAGTAAATTCTCAACGTAATTAGCACTTAGCAAAATCTCTTGAGCCATCCAATTTAATAGAAACGACTCCAAAAAATTCACTACACCAAGCAAATCGACCAGCGTCCAATCAGTCTGAAATTCCGATCGGGTCGAAATCTTATACGAGAAAAAGAAATAAAATTTGATGACGGTCGATTGATAGTTAATCGCCAGAAATGACACAATTGGTACGTCAAACCACCGATTTAACTCTTTGATCGTTCTATTCACTTTCCAAATAAAGTCCTTGAACTGATCCAATTCATCGCAAAGATCACACTGTTTCTGTGAATTCGTCGACTGTTGGTATGCCGTCAAATTGTGTAGTTTTTCAAACAATGGCTTTCCATCTTGCCAACACATTCTGTATACACGACCAATAGTTGCAAACAATAAAAGAAGGACACTGGAATGTACACTGATCAGGATGAACATGTGACCGACAGAGGCCCCCGTAAAAATCAAGTGTGGAGTCAAATCCAATTCGTTTGATACTTTGCTCCAGAAAAAGAATAAATTCTGAGCAAATGTCACTATCATTTTACATCTAATGATAAGTGTCCATTTACGAGTTGTGATTGAGTTTCTGTCGATTTTGGGGCAAGGAAGTGAAATGAGCTGAAGACATTGATTAAGGACAACCGTGATTTGGTGCGCGTTAGTCCAATACCAGATTGTCAGTGATGCGAACCAACAATATAAAAACGTGCCCATTGTAAGAATTAGTGCTTCGAAATGGGTTTGTTGGAGGAACTCCAGTTGGTGCCGAGCATAGTAGCCCGAATACAAAAGCACTGAGAGCTGAATTGTAATTAGGAATCCGTTGAAAATCCATAATTTTCGAGAGAAAACTAGGCGATTTTGCTTGGTATTATAGGTAAAGGATGCCAGACCGTAGAATAACATTAGATAGTAGAGCAGACGGACCAATGATAAAGAAGTTATCCGTTTGATAACACCAATTTTCATGTTTTAGACAGAGCCCGGAATCGTCTAAAACAATATCGTCGTGGCGACCGAAAGATACTAGTAAGAGTTTTTCGAAATACGAAAGTTGATTCAATACCAATATCAAATTCCAAACTTCTAGACATATCGCTTGTTCATTATCTTTAATTTTAATAAGAGATTATAGCAATTTGTGGAGCCTGGAAAAGTTCATGCTTTGTACTGTTCTATTATTATTAAATAAATGAAATGCATAGGTCGTATATGGATAATATCAACAGATAGCATTTGACTTATTGACCCATTTGTATTTAATGCCATTAATTTTCACGCGGCACGTGATCTTCTAACCGGAGAGGTTTTTCTTCCTTTCTCTCCAGGAGAGTTTGTCCAATATGCTCATCCCAGATCTCCTCCATCGATTTCAGCATATAATCCAATAAATAGAGACAAGCGTGCAAAAGGTGCGGCAGTTCTGAATTTTTGATATGTTGCATAGGTCGGTGGGGTTGTAAAAAAAAATCCAAGTTTGCGTCACACGCAGCCCCGTTTTCATGGGAAATAGTGGTCCGATGGGGCTGACTCGAACTAAAGGGTATTGGGGGGTCGCTAACTCCGAATCTGGGGTCAAAAAAAGAAAGAAAAAAAAACTGGGGTCGCCCATCTACGACTTTTATTGAATATGTTATTGACCTGAGGAGCTGAGGAGCATCCATCCCCACTATTTGGATGCTCCTCAGCCCTCTCCCTCCCTATCCCCTTCTCCCTTCTCTATGTAAAATTCGTTCAAAAAGAGCCATACAAAATCGTATCGCACAATAAGATTCGTTCGAAAAGAGCGACACGAAATCAACTCGCACAAAAAGATTCGTTCAAAAAGAGCGATACAAAATCAACTCGCACAAAAAGATTCGTTCAAAAAAAGCGATACAAAATCGAACCGCACAAAAAGATTCGTTCAAAAAGAGCGACGCGAAATCGACTCGCACAAAAAGAGTCTAAACAGCCCGCCCCAGATTGGTTGCCCCGTTTTCATGGGAAATAGTGGTCCGATCGGGCTGGCTCGAATTAAAGGGTATTGGGGGGTCGCTAAGTCCGAATCTGTGGTTAAAAAAGACAAAAAAAATTGGGGTCGCCCATCCTAGGCTGGCAACCCCCTTTTCATGGGAAATAGTGGTCCGATCGGGCTGGCTCGAACTAAAGGGTATTGGGGGGTCGCTAGGTCCGAATCTGGGGTCAAAAAGAGAAAAAAATTGGGGTCGCCCATCCTAGGCTGGCAGCCCTGTTTTCATGGGAAATAGTGGTCCGATCGGGCTGGCTCGAACTAAAGGGTATTGGGGGGTCGCTAACTCCGAATCTGTGGTCAAAAAAGAGAAAAAAAAAATGGGGTCGCCCATCCCAGACTAGCAGCCTCATGGGAAATAGTGGTCCGATCGGGCTGGCTCGAACTAAAAGGCATTGGGGGGGTCGCCAACTCCGAATCTGGGGTCAAAAAAGAGAAAAAAAAGTTGGGGTCGCCCATCTACGACTTTTATTTAATATGTTATTACCCAAGTTTCAGACTCTTTGCATGACTCTTTTTGAACGACTCATTGGAAAGAGTCAGAGCTTATGTGCTGGCACAGTGAAAAGAGTCATTATGCCCAGCACTACTGTGAACATTAAACTGCGATTTCTTATTTATGTAATATATGTATTTAATTAATAAGTTGCTTCAAGGAAAACGAGTGCCTTTGACTTGTTACTTAATTTATCTATTTCAATAATTATTGAAACTGCCAAATTATTACAAAACTGCCAAATTATTACCGACGAGTAAAATCGTCGAGTAAAACCGTGTGTCACCAAGGCAAGTTGACGAGTAAAACCGGCGGGCAATATTGTCGCGTGTAAACCCGCTAACTATCACCGCCTTTAGTTTATTTTACCCTATTTTGACAGGGCGTAAATGGGTTTAATCGTTAACTATTTTAAACTATTCTCATAAGTGCGGTCGCTGCCGATCAAAAGTGATGCTTTAATAAAAAATTTTGTTTTCTGTGGACTTTCAGAATCTTCATTTTTAATTTAATTTTCAATTACCTATATAGTGGAGTGGAACTATGTATTTTACATATGTAAATACTGTAAGGAATACTACGTAAATACGAATATGAAATTGTAGCTATTTTTTGGGCTTTTGTCATGCTTTATACATTGAATAAGAAAGTAAAGTCATCGTTCATTTCGTGGCAAAAACAATACACTGACCTTTCTTCCACATTCGAACTCTGCTTATAAATCTTGTGTATGAAAATTTGCTGTTCTTTTTTATCAAAATACTAATTAAATTGTTATTGAAAACAATTTTTCCTTATTAGTGTGTCTTCACTAATAAGAAAAAACTGTTTACAACTACAATTTTTTTGGGGGTTTTTGTCCGCTCATTTGAGCGATTTATATGCTTTTTCACGGATGGCTCGAAATCAGAAGAAGTTGTGGGCGCTGGTATCTTTTCAGAGAAACTGGATTTTGTCGTGTCACTCCGTCTTCCAGAAGTCTGTAGTGTCATTCAGGCGGAGATCACTGCCATTGCCAAAGTTTAGGCTTGGTTGGGTTGTAATGACGTATCTGCTAGGACTATTACTATCTATACCGATAGTCTGGCGGCGATAAAATCCCGGGACGCTGCACTTTCTACTTCGAAACCCGTTGTGATGTGCCGTTCTGCTCTCAAGGAGCTCAGCGACTTTTTCAACATCACTTTGTGCTGGATTACAGAGTATAGAGTGGTTTCAGCGGTAACTACCGGGCGAACGAGCTAGCTTGGGTGGCTATCACCAGTATGGAGATAGGGTGTTTTCGCCCTGTTAAAATACCTATAGCAGCTTACAAGAAGTTAAATGGAACTACATGCTGTGTTACAAGGCAAATTTGTTAATTGCCTTGACCCCTCCAGGGGCATGAGCGCGTCAACATAGCATTTCTATGCCTTGTTGACGTTTCGATTGCATATCTACTTTTCGGCAGTGCAGTTGCTAGCGTGCACCTCCTATCCGCGCCGTCTTTATACTGACAAGCTTGGACAACAACGGTGAGAGTTCTGTTAGTACCCACATGCAGTTTTTGGTCGCGCCGAGATTTGAACTCCGAGCTCAACATTAGAGCGGTGACCGAACGACTACGGCCACCGAGCGCCGGCCTGTAATCCTAGTCGCTCCTCAGGGTTGCTGATGATAGATAGAAGGCATCTAAGGAAGGCTGTGGAGATCATTACGGGACATAACTTGATAGGTGAGTGAGTGAGTGGTCTTCGGCTTGCTTATAATGATCTTACCAGAAGCTTTGAAGACGAGGAGGAAACAATAGTTCACTTCCTGTGCACCTACCCTGCTCTGGCTGGTAGACGAAAGGATACTCTAGGTTCCCTTTACTTTCTTGGCCTGGATGACTTGAAAAATGTAAGTGCTGGTCATACAACGCCTTATTGACAGCTCCGGGTGGTTTGCCGACTAAGCTCTTATGGCGTTGAGGTATCACAATGGACACATTGGTGGTCTATTTGTGGTGTGTGCTACACAGTCGCCTTTTTAACCTAACCTATATCATTCTTTAATCATTCCTTAAGAAATCTACTTCGCACTGACCTGTTTCGAAAAAATTGCACTACGGAGAAATCTCTTCAAGCATGATTAAAGAATGATATAAAAGCATCGCATAAAGCCGATCCAACATAAATTTTGTTTTTGAAGCGTGATTGCTTAAATCATTCTTTAACCGAGAACGGCCACTCTCTCCTATATATCTTTAATCATTATATAGGAAAGTGCTGCTAAGTAAGCGATGGTATTGTATGAAATCGGTGTGGCGTATGCTGGAAGGCGTTGGACTATGGAACGGGCAATTATGGGTTCGAAGCCGGATTTAAATTTCTTTCACTCTCCCTGTCATTCATTCCCTCCATAAATGTCATTACAGATCAACAATTTATTGAACAGAAATGCGATGGAAATAATTTTAAGAAGGTAAAAATACAAAAAAAAAACCGATAGAGAGACCCGAACATAAAGCACTCTTTGGGTATACATTTTTGCTGATTTTATTTATTTATATTTGATATTTTTCTTATATCGTTCTTATAAATTTCATATAAACTTCCTATATTTCTCTTAAATATCACTTCGGGCTCTGTTATGCTTCGCTTAGACGTGAACGCTGAGCCAAGCACCGAATATGCATGCACTAATTAGATATGCGCTATTTCGTGATGCCTAAACCGCCTTGTGTCAAAACGGAACGCGTGCTGGCGATTGTTTTTTTTGCACAGCGGGGATTTTACGGGAGTTTTGGCGGGAACGACGAGATGGTGTGGTCGTGGTGAACAAGTTGACATGCGGACGGAATTTTAGGGAATTTTGTTTTTGGAGGAAAAGTGGAGTTTGTGTGCTTAACGTCGGGGTATATTTTTGTGAGCAGTATTTTAAAAGGAATTATCGAATTTGACACCGAAATCAAATGAAAAGAAACGGGTCTTATGTGAATGTTTTTGCCGAAACGCGAGTTGAGTGACGTCAGGACCATTTAAGTCCACTTATTTCTGGAGAAACTGATCTGGAACTATGATTGCCAAACAGTTATCATAACGACAGCTGTCTCGGGAGGATATTTGAAATTGATATTTGAATTTTCGTAAAGAAAGAATAAAAACGCGTTCGCGAGTTCGTGTGTGGGGATGTACGTGTGTGGAGGTGTGTGCATGAGGGAAGGGGGTGCTTTTCGGCTCAACGGCGGCGCTGAAAACGTCATCTTACGGACAGCTGGTGAGTTGCCAGCATGTTTTGTGGCGTTTGCGGTTATTTTTTTTTTCGCTATTTGAAATGCATAGGTAAATAGTAGCTTGTGTGTCCCCAAAGCTCCTAATGTAGAGCTTCTCCCCTCTCTCTTTCTAGTTAGTTAAGCCCGGGGTCTAGGAATCCGAGGCTCGCCCTAGACATGGTTGGGAGGGACTCGGGCGCCAGAGCCACAACATCTTGGCTCCCAGCGGTTCGCGGAAGTTCCAGAGGTGATGATCAACATCCCTCTTAGTGGAGTTGTTTTTGCGTTTTTCTGCTGTGACACTTCGTCCAGCATGTTATTTTCCTTTTGTTGATTTTCTTTCTCGGTTCAAGCGTCGTGTTGTCTCGGGCAGACGCGTGACATTTAAAGTCTCAACGGGTAGGTCCTGAGTTGGTCGTTTACCCACCCCATCACTCCCGTCACTGAGCAAGCCAGCCAGCACGCGTCGTTTGACCAACTTAAATAGGAAGTTTTGACATTTTGATGTCTGACTGGCCTTCACGGCAACGTCAACTACTTCCGTTCCTGCAACCGTTACACATTATATCGTGATTTAAGTAAGTATTTTACGAATAAAGATACATTTAGGCACAAAAATTTGCTTTTTTGATCTTATATCATTCTTCAAGCGACATTTAAGCTTAATAATTATTATTCTAGACTAGAGATATATGTATAAGAAGCAATTAAGAGAGTTTGTGGCTAGCTGGGTGCTAGCAACATGCATTGTCTGTACCCAGTTTATGCTAATGAAATCAACGAAGCCACATGGGAAAAGTCGACGAGCGGGTAGGACAAATGCGGATAGTATAATTATTTCAGTGAAAACATGCAGAACAACACTGTATCGCAGTTAAAACGTGATTAACGTTGTGTGTGCCGCATCAGTTCATAAAACTGTTTGGAATCAAAATTGCTTTAATTACTTACGCTCTTCTCAAACTGCTCGTCCATCTCAAAATTGTTACATATTAATATATCAAAACGACTCATATTTTTTCTCCAGTGTGATGATACAGAGTCACACAAGCGTAGCATCAAGTATATCTGCGCAAAGTCGACTACTGAAAGTATATGTACGTAGAAAAAACTACTGCCTTCAACAAAACCTTCGGCATTTATAATAAAATACAAATAATATAGTTCCCTTATGATGTTCATATGAGTACTGGACACGGTAACCAGTTTTGTAATGCCATACGTATGATCAATCACACGATGAATTGACGCTAGCCTATCGAGGATATTTCCATATTTTTCAAGACGGTCACATACTTCAAATTGTCTTAGTAGATTCGTGCGCTTCCTCCTGGCAGATGTCGGTAGTTTGGTAAATTTCTCAATATCATCACCCAAAACTATCAGGACTTCGCGAAATATCAAATTGAGCAGAAAGTGCCAGTTGCCTAAACAACGTCTTGCAGCGATTGACAGTTCCACTAGAATCCACGCGACAATAACATAGTCTTCCATCGGTTCGGCTACAAAAGTATATTGTATGTGAACGAAGAGTCGAAAATAAAAAAAGCCTCCAACAGAGAGTGCCAACAGGATTGCTTTTGTATCCCACATTTTTTTCTGTTCTGTCAGTTGCGCAACTTCTAAAATCACAAAGAGCAACTTATTCAGTGCATCTGCTAGAATTTGTCCTGTGTTCAACTGTGATGCGAAGCTACACGTTAGCATAATACATCCCAACACTGAAAACACTGCAGTTATTTCCCATATTTTTTTCGTCCTGATAAATGTGATTCCGAATAAGGTTACATACGAGGCGTAGTAACATATGACGATCAAAACGATTCCCCTTAAGATGTTGATTATTTGAAATGTTCGGTAAGACTCAAAACGTTCTCGCTTTCGGTTATAAGTGAACGATACTATTCCGAATAGTAACATCGGAAAGTAGAAAGTAAAACAGATGAATGAGTTCGTGGCGGATCTAAGGAACATGGCGGATCGACTGACGCTGTTTGGGTACATTAGAAAGCTTTCTAGTGAATTACGTGGTGACCTTTGTCCGTATCCCATGTAGCAAGGAAAGGGTTCACTATAATGTATTTATTGCTTTATGATCGTGATTAACCGTAATGGTATTCGTTGTATATTTCTGTAATTATGATTATCAAGGTAGGTATATTTTAAATTGAATTAAAATTAATTGCCTGAATTAGCCTGCATAATGAACGTAGAGAGCTCTAATTCAAATCTTCTTAATCGAAACTACTATAAAATTGATATCGATCGGATGTTAACCAAGTGTACTCCCCACGTAAAGTGACCCACATTACCCAATTTTTTTAGGTTTTTGTCCATAACCCTTGAATAAATTCACGGTAGAGAGCTTATTTAAGTTCTGATAAGTCCTTGGTTCAAATTTAGCAGAAAATCGCGCCTACCTCCCATACAAACATTCCTTCCTCGTTGGCCAATTTTCAGGGTTAATATTGTAAGGTAAGGTAAGGTTAAAGAGGCTGCCGCGATACACCCAGCACACATTGACCACAACTGGGCACTTTGTGGTACCACCATCGACTCTACAACCCGAGCCCTACCTATTCATTGAACCAGTCTGAGCTGTTGACAAAGCGCTGGAGCCGGCTGATGCTAACATCCTTAAGGTCATCCAGATCGCCAAAATAGAAAGACCCCAAGGTAATGCTTCTTCTTCTAGCCAGGCAATGACACCCACATAGCAGATGAAAGGTACTCTCCTCCTCATCTTCATCCCCGCAGCTCCTAAAGAGGTCATTGTGTGGAAGTCTCATTCTCCTAGCATGTTCGTCGATCGGGCGGTGCCCTGTAATCACCCCCATAAGAGTCCGTAGGTTTCTTCTATTCAACGCCAGCAGCTCCGCAGAGCGTTAAGGGTGGATCCCAGGGCAATGTTACCTAGTAACTGTGCAAGTATAGGGTTTTCGTCAACTCATGTCTTCGTCGAATTTTAAGAATTTTCTGGCTCGAAACAATATCAAATGAAGAGCTAAGTCGGCGTACGGGTCAGATGCCAATCGACGAATTGACACGCAGGCGAAAATGGCAGTGGATAGGTCACACATTGCGGAAGAGTGATAACTGCATTGCTTTGCATGCCATGAAATGGAACCCCATTTCTAACCAAGGCCGATCAAGAGGGGGTCCTCGAATCACATGGCGTCGATCTGTGGCAAAGCAGTGTCAGGCACTGAGTAAGTCTTTTGGGGAGTTGCGCCCCATTGCCCAGAACAGAGTACGATGGCGCGCAGGAGTAGTTGACGCACTATGCCCTGCTAGGGGTTAAGGCAAAGTAGTATAGGGTGACCAGATACTAATGATAGTTTTTATAATTGTTATATTTCAGCAGCTGTCAAAATTACCAATGGCATTCAGCTGTCAAAATATTCAGTAAGGTTTGCCATTTCGTCATGCATCGTTTCTCGCTTCCCGATCGTTTGGAAATAATTAAAAAAATATTATCAAAATTCTGGCTCAGTCGTAAATACGCAACGTGAATTTCGTCGTGAGTTCGGTCGTCATCATGGCTTCAGTGAGCAGGCAATTCATCGCACCGTGGAAAAGTTTGAGCGTGAGTACACTATTTTGGACCTTAAGCCACGAAGAAGACAAAGATTTGTGCGAAGTGAAAAAACATAGCCGCCGCAACGGCCAGTGTCGATGGAGATCTAGAAATGTCGATTCGGCGCCGATCAGCTGAATTGGGCATCGCCAGAGAGTCAACCCGGCTTATTTTACGGTTCGATTTGGGCCTACATCCGTGTAAGATCATGCTCACGCAAGAATTGAAGCCGGACGACCATAGAAAACGCCGTGAATTCGCTAATTGGGCGCTGCAAATATTGGCAAAGATCCGGTTATTGGCCGGAATCATCTTCTCCGACGAGGCCCATTTTTAGCTCAGCGGCTACGTCAAAAAGAAAAAAAAACCTTATTGGAGCGACCACAATCCACAAGTGTACCACCAAGCATCATTGCATCCACAAAGATTAACTGTCTGGTGCGTTTTATGGCACGGTGGCATCATCGGGCCTTATTTCTTTCGAAATGAGGAAAGAGACACCGTTACCGTCAATGGTCTTTGGTACAGAACGATGTTAACCGACTTTCTGTGGCCAGAGCTCGACAACATTGATATATCCGAGCTGTGGTTCCAATAAGACGGAGGTAGATGCTATACAAGCGATGCAACGCTCGAAGTTGTGAAGGAGAAATTTGGCGACTGGGTTATCTTACGGCGAGCGTTCATCAATTGGCCGCCGCGATGATGCGGCTTGACACCCCTCGATTATTTTCTCTTAGGCTAACAAGCCAATCACTTTGGATGAGCTCGAGGCCTACATTCGAGACGCTATTGCCGGAATAACGCCGCAGTTATTGGACCGAGCCATCAAAAAATGGACCGGCCGCTTGAAGCAATGCCAGCGTAGTCGAGGCGGCCATTTGAATGACGTGCTATTCCATATGTAATGGCATGAATGTAGCCTCAAAATAAAGCCTGAATCGATTTGATATCTCACACCGTTGTTGTTTTATTCAAATTTCTTTTCCTATCGTTCTTATCTGGTCACCCTATACTACCATTTCTTCACCTCGCGTTGGCAGTACTCGTCGCGTCAGCATTCACCATCATTTTACAGGGTGATAGAGATCACCCGAGATGCCGATGACTAGGCCCGGTCCCCCCATTAGAGCATTCTCTAGCTAGTTCATCCGCTTTGCAGTTTCCGTCAAAGCCACTATGTGTCGGAATCCAACAAAGGGAGATGTTAAAAAAAAAATCCCATCTCCTGGAGACAAGTGCGACATGCGGTAACAGTCTTTGAGTTTTTAATGACTGACTAAACAGATTTAATCGCCGGCTGACTATCAGTGAAGATGGTAATATTTCTAGTAGCCTCTAGTAGCTGCCTGAAGAACGCTGCAAAAGTCAGGGAGATGTAGTGACAAGTTTATATTCATTGTCAGCTTGTCCGAGTACAGTCCACTCCCACTCCTTCATCCGTCTTAGAGCCATCGGTGCATACTTCGGTAAATTGCAAAGTTGAGGGTAGTAGGTTGCAAATGTGAAGTCACAAAAAAATTAAAAAAATAAAAATAAAGGCGGATCCAGAACGGCTCTGTTTTCGTAAACACGGCCGATCTTGCTGCATCGAGGAATATTTTCGGTCGCCGATATCCAGTTCGATCGCTTATGTACCCTTCATAAATTGCCCACTCTCACGACTTATTTTCCACTCGATGATGCAAAACTTGACACAAGTTTCCATCGAGGACTTTGATATTCGCTTAATTACCTTTAAATGAAAATGGCTATGGTGGCTCAATGGGTAGAGATTTGATCTCATAATTCGTGCGTTCTGGGATCAAGCTCTGTCATGAGCAATTATTTTTTTCTCACCTTAATAGCCCTCGGTGAAACCATACATGACCACCTACGAAGTGCCGGCTTGAATGAATTCGTCAGTGATACTCATGTATGGATACGTTGGTGGTCAGATATGGTTTCATAATATGCTTCCAAAATACGTAAGTGATTTAAGTCCCGCGGCTATAACAATGGTCATGATGCCTTTCACCCAGGCCTGGATAATGAGCGCATTCATGTCTTCATCATGACTTGGTTAGCAGACAGCTATATCATTGTCATCCATATGATATAAGTAACTGATATTCTTAGTAGTATTCTTGGGAATTGATAGTCAAAAATTAAAAATCAAATTAACCATTAGACCACGGGAAGGGTGTCGTATGTGATGAAATCAGTTACAAAAAAAAAGTGCATCTTACCGTTACCTCCAGTCGTTCATCAGAATCCTGAAATGTTGTCGACCTTTTCAGAAAATTCTCAATACAATTGACACTTTGCAAAATCTCCTGACCCATCCAATTTAACAGAAAGGACTCCATAAAGTTCACCAAACCAAGCAAATCAACCAGTTTCCAATCAGCCTCAAATGCCGGTCGAATTAAAAGTTTGTGAGAAAGATAAAAATAAGATTTAATGACAGCAAGTTGATAATTGATCGCCAGAAGTGACGTAATTGGCACGTCGAACCACCGATTGAACTTTTTAATCGCTCTATTCAATTTCCAAATCAATTCCTTGAACTGGTCTAATTCATCACAAACATCACAGTATTTCTGTAGATTCGGGGACTTTTGGTAGGTCGTCAATTTGTTGAGTTTTTCCAATAATGGTTTCAGATTTTCCCAACACATTCTGTATACACGGCCAATAGCTGTAAACAACAAGAGGACGACACTGGAATGTAGATCAATCAATATAAACATTTGATTGACACTGCCCCAAGCCATAAACTCTAGCGGAGTCAGATCAAATCCTTTTGAGACTCTTCTCCAGATAAAGAAGCTATTTTGAGTTAATATCATTATCATTTTAATTACAATGAAAAATGTCATTTTAGCACTCAATATAGCGTTCGGGTCATTCGTTGGAGATAGCACTGAAATCAGCTGAAGACATTGGTTGAGAGCCACTGTGATTTGACGGGCGTAAGCCCAATACCAGATTATTAGTGATGCGACCAAACAGTACATTGACGTGATCATCGTAAGAATGAGTGGTTCGAATTCGGTTTGCCGGTAGAACTCCACTTCATTGCGAATGTAATAGACGGAATATAGCAGGAAAGAAAGTTGAAGTGTAATAGAGAATCCGTTGAAAATCCACAAATTTCGGGAGAAATTTAAACGTTTATATTTTGCGTTATAACTGAACGATATTAGCCCGTAATATAACATAACGTAGTATAATACACGGACCACTGCTATTGTACTTTGTCGTTTGATTACACCGATCATCTTCATGTTTCAGTAACCGCCCGGAATCGGCTAATGCAATGTCTTCGTCATGACCGATATTCTCATATACTAGTTGGAGTTTTTTTTGGAACGCTTCAAACAAAAAGCGTTCATTTCATTTTCTTTCACTTTAATTAGAGAGTGCAAGTAATTTATCGAGCTGGAAGAACTCATTGATATTTATGCTGTCCTACTATTCAATAAAGTTGATTACATCGACAGATATAATTTAATTGGCCCATTCGTATTATGGTCTCCACGAAAATGTTGGATGTCACTAGGCGACACACGATTCTTGCAACAAAATCTCCTTCGGTTAGCAGATTGGCGGCATAGCCTTAAAGCCCACTGAATAAACGGATCAAATAAGAAATAATTTCTGGAAAGCTGGAAATCATTTTAATCGGTTCGTCTAGGTCTAAAATGAACGTACCTAGGTTTGCGCCACCCAGCTCCTCGGGCTTCAAAGGGTGAGGCGACCGTAATATTTTCGGGCTTTTTCCAGTTTCTTGGCTATAGCTTGTGAACTAGCGATTTTTGTAAGAACGCTTCTCCTGATGTTGGTTGTAGACCTGTTCGGTCCTAAGATTTAAAGACCGGTTTTAGGTTTTTATGAAAACCGGTTTTCCTAGGGTCAACCGGATCATTAAAAAAACCGGCTCATGGTTAAAAAAACCGGTTTAAAACCGACTCATTAAAAGGCCGATTCACCAAAAAACCGACCGAGTACTCGAGTACTCGAAAACTGACTTGTTAAAAACCGACCGGCTCATGGTTAAAAAACCGACTTATTAAAAGACCGATACATCAAAAACCGGTGAGAAAATCTTCGAGTATTTTTGGTACAGTACAGTACGGAACTATCCAAGAAAAGATTTTAGCATTTGATATGAGTGTGATGATGTGCATGCGTCTCGCCCGCCACGCAATAACATAATGCCAATTTTTTTAACAGGTCCACTGATAACCATGCATACTTTCATCTTTTATTATTCATAATCATCAGTTCCGACATTTTTTTTTTCGATTCAATTCAATCTTTCAATGAGTATGTTGTTCACATCTATTTAACTTTAAACGCATGTCTCTTGACGACCAAATGTGTGGACATACCAGAAAATCACATTCAAATTAAAATCTAAAACTTTTTCTTGAATAATTCTGTCCTGTGCTGTACGCACAAAAACACTCCATTTTCTCAACGGTTTTTAATTAATGAATTGGTTTTTAACCCGGTTTTTTTCTTTAACTATGATCCGGTCGGTTTTTAACAGGTCGGTTTTCGAGTACTCGAGTAGGTACTCGGTCGGTTTTTTGGTGAATCGGTTTTGTAATGATTCGGTTTTAAACCGGTTTTTTTTTTAACCATGAGCCGGTCGGTTTTCGAGTACTCGGTCGGTTTTTTGGTGAATCGGTCTTTTAATGAGTCGGTTTTAAACCGGTTTTTTTTTAACCATGAGCCGGTCGGTTTTTAGCAAGTCGGTTTTCGAGTACTCGAGTACTCGGCCGGTTTTTTGATGAATCGGTTTTTTAACGAGTTAGTTTTTTTTAACGGTCATGAGTCGGTTTTTATGACCATTAGCCGGTTTTTTTTAATGTTTCGGTTTTTTGGAAACTGGTACTTGGAAATCTTGGGACCGGTACTGAATAAAGACCGGTTTTAAACCGGTGGACCGGTTTTAGGAACAGGCCTAGTTGGTTGCACCCATTACGATTCGATTCGATTGAGTGGTATTGCTAAAATCGACAGTCAAAAGACACAAATTTACCCATCTTCGACAAAAATCCCAAGTGACCCATATTTAAACGGCCATAAATCGGAAACGGTTGATCCAAGTGAAAAACCGGAAAAGGTTGTTGTAGGGTATCAAATTCTGTGTAAAATCAGTACCTAAAATTTGAAATTTGGTTAAGTGGAGCGGGATAAATAAAATTTTTTCCAAATTCCAATGCACGCTTGCCAGTCTCTGAAAACGAGGCGCCTCATCTATATACCTCACCTCACCTATAAACCAATTATAAAAGGTGTAGCATTAGATTAACTGATTCGTTCGTAGTGTTATGGCCATGGTCATTTAAAGATTGGAATTTTTGCCGAAGATGGGAAAAATGTGTCTTTTGACTGCCAATTTTGGCAATACCACTCAACCGATTCGGATATTTATGGATGCAATCGACGCAGAATTTAATGCTCTTTAATACATAAGTAGGAGTCTTGTCACAAAAGTGGCTCGTTTATAGTGATTTCCAGCTTTCCGGAAATTATTTCTTATTTGGGTCTCTTTTGTACGTTCATTCAGTGGGCTATTAAGCGAAAGGTGGTAGCGAAAGGACGGAACTCCGCGAACTAATCTACCCCCTAAGAGCACGCGCACAGGGCAAGCTTTTTAGTTCGCAGAAAAACTGAATAGTTTAGTTAGAAAAATAGAACAATCGGCGGTTTATGAGACCGCGCACATATATAGCAAACTAAACAATTTAGTAATCGTTGTGTTCGCGGCTTCATAAAACACCGTGTGTTCAATTTTCCTGAGTAAGCTATTTAGTTTTTCTGCGAACTAAAAAGTTTGCCGGGGTGGGACGAGCTCTAATATGCAGTCTTCTGTCATTTTACTTTGTTCATCGCGACATGTCCCCTCAAAAATAAATGACAAACCACCAAAAAAGACGAATTTTGTAAGCAGAACACAAAAAACGGAAAAAGCTAGCTGAACCCAGCTTACCCAGTTGGTTGATATTAATGAGGATCAGACAGTTTAAAAGTTTCAGAACTCGAAGCGTCGCATTTGAACCAAATATCAAAATAACTGTATAACTTTCCGCATCTGTTACTACCAGCTGAAGTAAACTTTCCCACGTAATTTTTTCATTCAATTCATTACATAAATTCAGAAATGATCTAGAATATACGCACATTTGGGGCGACCGTTAGTGAAGTGTGTTGAGGCATCAGTCTCATGTTTGACTACCGGCGTTTAGGGTTCGAATTCCGTCCATGACGACGTTCGTGGCCATGAATGTGCAGAAGGTGCATGTTGGCAACTGCATTCTCCGAAACCAGTTTATGGAAAAGAAACGTCAACTGGGCCACTTGGAACAGTTAACGCGCTGTGCCCCACAAGGGGCTAGGGCAATTGACTATAAGTGATACTTGAAACGGTTTTGTAGCTTCCTCGAGTCAAAAGTTCTACAATGCAAAAGTTTTGAAGTGTAACGAAATGCACCCAAAATAGCCTTGCGATCTTCTCTACCGCGCACATTGCGTCGTAATTCCCATTCAATGGAATGTATTTGATCATTTGCCTATCGAGTGATCTAATTGAATTTTCGCTGCACTCGATAGATTCGGAGCTGTAATGCCAAACTGTATCTCTTTTTATGTCATCCATTTGTTCATGAATGAAATCGAACTACAGGACGTGTCCACGTCAAAAAATCCTAAATCCCCAAATTTTAGGGGAATTTTCAGATGAATAGTCCTCCCCTATCTCGGTCGCTCAGCAGTGTACTTAATCATTCTAACGCTATGTCCGCGTACTGCCTAACGCGCAAACTCGTTTCAGCGTAGTCTCCGCTTTAGGCAGTACGAACATAATGGCTTCCGAGTTGTACACTTGAAATACTCGTACATACATGACTCAAGCCTCATCGAAAACATTTAAAAACAAGGCCGAAGCTTCGCTTCGGCGCGGAGTCCGAAGCATATATACCCTAGACTTGTACAGACCTAGTGGTGATACCAAAAGTCCCAATTGGCAACGACCATATGCATTAAAAGTGGGTCTCTTATATGACCAGTTCATAGGGGAGGTTGGCACTCATTCAGTGGGATCTTGACCATTCTCAAAATCAATTAACTAACCCATTCTACAAATATTTATCCAATTTTTCAAGTCGCTAGCTTCATTCTATCGAAAATTAACGCTTATTTGAAGTTTCACTTGTAGGGGAGGTGGGGGTTCCTTGAGTCGGATCTTGCCCAGCATTTCCATCAACCAATTAGATCCCCCTACAAACATTTAAACAAAATTTCAAGTCTCTAGCTTCATTCTATCGAAAGTTATCGCTTATTCGAAGTTTCTTTTGTAGGGGAAGTAGGGGTTTCGATGGTCGGATTTTACGTATTTTCAATATTAGTCGACTGGATCATACTACAAACATTTGACCAAAATTTCAAGTCGCTAGCTTTATTTTGTCGTAAGTTATCGCTTATTTTAAGTTTCATTTCTAGGGGTGGTAGGAGTTCCTTAGGTCGGATCTTACCCATCTTTAATGCCAACTAACTCAATCTCACTTTCAACATTTTACCAAAATTTCAAGTTGCTGGCTTCATTCTATCAAAAGTTATCGCTTATTTGAAGTTTCATTTGTAGGGGAGGTGGGGGTTCCTTGAGTCGGATCTTGCCCATTTTCAATACCAACAAAGTAGGTCTTATTAGCAACATTCTTTCAAATTTTCAACTTGCTAGTATCATTTTTTCGAAAGTTATCGTAATTAAAGGAATATTTAATTTTTGGAAATTTGTAGGGGAGGTAGGCGTTCCTTTGATCTGATTATGCCCAATTTACATAATCTTAAGCAGCTTCTCACTTCAAGGTTACACGCCAAAAATCAGGTATCTACGTCAATTGGTTCAGGAGTTATAGACAAAAAACCTGAAAAGTAGGATAGTACGGGGTTCTTTGTAAGAAAATTACCGTTAGTTTTCAACTTATCAGTTTTATTTTCCCAGGAGAGTATGAGATTACCCTCATGAGTAATCTACCAAAGCTAGAGCTTTTTATGTTTCTTTAATCGGGAGTTATAGATACATTTATGTATTTTACATATGTAGGGGAGGTAGGCGTTCTCTTGGCCTGATCATGCCCATTTTCAATACCATCCAACTAGATCACACTTCCAACATTTGACCAAAATTTCAAGGCTCTAGCTTCATTTTATCGAAAGTTATCGTGCGAACGGACAGACAGACGGACAGACAGACAGACATGGCTAAATCGAATCAGGAGGTGACCCTGATCATTTACATACTTGTATATACATTGCTATACCTCCGGAGCCTCCTTTAAGGTGTTACATATTTCCGTCGTGACAAAAACAATATACCCTATACTATAAGTCTAGGGTATAAATATAAATCAAGTCCGAGTTAGTCTTTCTGATCTATGTATGTGTAAACATCTCACCACGTTATGAAACGACACCAAATTGAAAATACTGTGTTACATATTCACATATGAGGATAATCAAATGTATGAGGTGCCCATCTGAATATACAATACATTCATTGTAGGCCTTATTATATTTCCACAATTTTCCGCAAAAGTGAATCGATTGGCGGAGATCAAAGGGTAGAGAGCAGATCTTATTGCTCGAGGGGTCGTTGGTTTCGAGCTTGCCTGGAACGGCTTTCTTTTCAGTTTTTTTTTTTTTTTTATTTTAAACATTCATCAAGTAATATTCTAATTTATATTCGGTTATATGGAATAAACGCTTCGCTGGGTTCACTGCGCCATTTAACTGATTGAGTTCAAAATACGTGAAGTGCCCGGGCAGACGCACAAACGAACGAACAAACTTACAGGATGCATCGGACTATATGCCCGTCCATTATATGTTTATATGAGACGGTCCAAAAATCGCTCAAAAGTGTACTTCATCATACTAACGCTATGCACGCGTACTGCCTAAAGCGGATATTGGGTTCAGCTTTGGGTCCCCTTTAGGCAGTACAAACAGAGAGCGGGTCTTATCGACCGAGGGGCCGTTGGTTCGAAGCCTGCCTGGAACGAATTCATCAAGTAATATTATAATTTATATTCGGTTATGGCTCTTCGCTGTCGTTTCATGACAACGATTGGTTTTTAGAATATGCGTACTCTACGTAATATGGCCGCGGGAAACAAAAGATCCGTGCATCGGTAACGCTCCCGATGCTATTCGTTGTGCACGTTGCGCAGTACATACACTATATAAAAATTGAGAATTCACACAGACTAATGCTGTTTACGCCGTCCACAGATTTCACCTTATACACCGTACCCCGCCTAACATGTTTACACATAAAAAATAAATTTGGGTATTAATCACTCAACCTAACCAGTAACTCATCTATGACAAGTGACCAAATGTGTAACTTACCGTTGCATCCAGTCGTTCATCGGAATCCTGAAATGTTGTCGACTCTTTCAGGAAATTCTCAATACAATTGGCACTTAGCCAAATCTCCTGAGCCATCCAATTTAACAGAAAGGACTCAATAAAGTTCACCAGACCAAGCAAATCAACTAATCTCCAATCAACCTCAAATTCCGGTCGAATTAAAAGTGTGTGGGAAAGATAAAAATAAGATTTAATGACAAAACTTTGATAATTGATCGCCAGAAGTGACGTAATTGGTACATCGAACCACTGATTGAACTTTTTAATCGTTCTATTCAATTTCCAAATCAAGTCCTTGAACTCGTCTAATTCATCGCAAATGTCACAATATTTCTGTAGATTCGCGGACTTTTGGTAGGTCGTCAATTTGTTGAGTTTTTGCAATAATGGCTTCACATTTTCGCAACACACTCTGTATGCACGACCAATAGTTGCAAGCAACAAGAGGACGACACTGGCATGTAGATCAACCAATACGTACATTTGACTGACGCTGCCCCAAGTCATAAACTCTAGCAGAGTCATATCAAATCCTTTTGATAGTCTACTCCAGAAAAAGAAGCTATTTTGAGTTAATATCAGTGTCATTTTAATTACAATGAAAAATGTCATTTTAGCACTCAAGATAGCGTTCAGGTCATTCGTTGGAGATAGTACTGAAATCAGCTGAAGACATTGGTTGAGAGCAACTGTGATTTGATGGGCGTTAGCCCAGTACCAGATTATTAGTGATGCGACCAAACAGTACCCTGACGTGATCAGCGTAAGAATTAGAGGTTCGAATTCGGTTTGCCGGTAGAACTCTACTTGATTGCGAGTGTAATAGATGGAATACAGCAGGAAAGAAAGTTGAAGTGTAATAGAGAATCCGTTGAAAATCCACAAATTTCGGGAGAAATTTAAACGTTTATATTTTGTGTTATAACTGAACGATATTAGCCCGTAATATAACATCACGTAGTATAATAAACGGACTACTGCTATTGTACTTTGTCGTTTGATTACACCGATCGTCTTCATGTTTTAGAGAGCACCCGGAATCGGCTAATGCAATGTCTTCGCCATGACCGATATTGTCTTATACTAGAGAGGTTTATTTGGAACGTTTCTAACAAAAAGCGTTCATTTCATTTTCTTTCACTTTAATTAGAGAGTACAAGCAATTTATCGAGCTCATTGAAGTTTATGCTATTCTATTTCTACATTAAGTTGATTATATGACATCAACGGATATCATTTAATTGACCCACTCGTATTATGGTATCCATGAATGTGTTTGATGTCATTAGGTGACATACGATTCCTGCAACAAAATCTCCTTCGATTAGCAGATTGGTAGCAAAGCCTTAATATGAGGGTTTTTGTCATAATTTTTTTTTTGTTCATCGTGACATATTTCCTCAAAAGAATAACAAATCACCCTAAAAAAGGTGAATTTAGTAAGCAGAACACACAAAACCGAAAAAGTTATCTGAGCCGAAACTTACCCAGTTCGTTGATGGGCTCACTGCGCCACGTGTCTTTATTTTTAACTCCATACTAATTCAACATTAGAATTAAATCCTAAGGTTTTCATACACGCAATTAGAGATAGAGATAGATTTCGACGAAAGCTGTCAAGTGATAATTTAATCAGTTTCGTAGCTCCATCGAGCCAGAAGTTATACGATGCAGAAATTATGAGGTGTAGTGAAATGCACCCGAAATAGCCGTGCGATCTCCTCCACTGCGGGCACTGCGTCGTAATTCCCATTCAATGCAATTTATTCTTTGATCATTTGTCTATCGAGTGTTGTTATTTAATTTTCGCTGTAGTCGATGGATTCGGAGCTGTAATGCCAAATTGTATCTCTTCTTTAGAAGAGTCGCCGAATTCCAGGACGTGTCAACGCCAAAAAGATCATAAATCCCCCAAAAACTTTAGGGGATATTTCACATGAATTGCCCCTCGGATTTTGCGCATTTTCAGTAGTAACTAGATCCAACTTGAAACATTTGACCAAAATGTCAAGTCGCTGGCTTCATTCCATCAAAAGCTATCGCTTATTTGAAGTTGCATTTGTATTGTATTTCGATAGTTATGCTCGGTTCACATTATTCCAGTAACCAATCCAGTCCAGTAATCCAGTCCAGCGCTGGATTGCTACTGGAATAATGTGAACCGGCACTGGACAGCAATCCAGCAATCCAGTCCAGTAATCCAGTCCAGTGACTGGATTGTCGGTCTACTTTTTCATTCCAGCTCGCCTAGAAATCATTGTCACTATAGTTACCGAATCAACAACACACTCGCCGGACTACTGGACTGGAATCATGTAGACGATATGATCCAGTCCAGCACTGGACTGGATTGCTGGACTGGATTACTGGACTGGAATAATGCGAACCGGGCATTATCAAAATATTTATTCCAATTTTTGTTTTGTTTTCCAATTTTTTTTTTATTAAAGTTTATTCTATTGATAAATGCTAAATGCCACCCATCCTCCAGTTAAAAAATTATCGGACGATAATTCAAAACAGGTGATACGGGCTGCTGAGATTTTGAGTACGCTACTGTATTTCAGATATTTCACGCAATCGACACCTACGCGAACATATGCTTATCAGCCGGATACTGAGGCAGAAATACTGCAGTTTTCACAGGCAGCCAGGTTGCCCTGAAAGCACTAAGTATCTTCTCTGTCTCGTCGTAATTAATGTTTAGTGGTCGTGAAACTTTGCAAAGATTAGGCTCTGCAAACAAGGTTACCATCTATTAGGTCCCCGGGCATGCCCTTATATCCCAGGAAACGAGACAGCCGACGTGCTGGCGACGAAGGCTTCTGCATCGCCTCTCGTCGGCCTAGAGCGATAAGACGGTACATCAGGGAATGGGAGAACTTAACAGTTCCGCACTGGAACAAAACACCTGGTCTCAGACAGGCCAACCTATTTAGAGCTGTCCACTCACGCACCCTTGAGCTGGTAAGAAACAGGGTGAGCATTATTTGTGGGCTCCTTTCGAATCATTTCACCTTGAGGGGTCATCTATTTAGATTGTGGATTATCCCTGACCCAAGCTGTTGTTTCTGTGAGGATGAGACACTCACACATTCTCTGTTAATGTAACGCGCTTCAACTCCGCCGCTTCAAATGCTTCGGTGGATGCAATCCCTGAAGCGGAAACGGTCGCCTCACTAACACTCGAGCAGCTGAGCAGATTCGTTACTACTACTACTTCATTGCCCTAACCCCTTGTGGGGCATAGCGCGTCAACTGTTCCATGTGGCCCAGTTGACGTTTCGTTGACATAAATTGGTTTCAGAGAATGCAGTTGCCAGCATGCACCTCCTGCACATCCATGGCCAGGAACGTCGTCGTGGACGGGATTCGAACCCGAAACGCCGGTAGTCAAACATGAGACTGATGCCTCAACACACTGCGCTACCGGTCGCCCCAAAGCAGATTCGTTGGAATGATTGGTCTCGACAACTAATCCCTAATCTGAACAGACACTACGTTGTAGCACAATATACTTTCAGGTCGCAGTGTTTGGTGGTCCTTCAGGCCTACTGCCCTCCGCCTAATCGGAATAGCGCGAAGAGTACTAGATGTCATTCAAAACGATCAATTGAATACGAAAGGGGGGGGGGGGGGGGTATATCATAGGGGGGAAAACCACTTTATGAAAATTATATAGAAAGTAATTAATTCTGAAATTACAGTCAGTACTTACGCTCTTGTCAAACTGCTCATCCATTTCGAGATTGTTACACAATAGCATATCAAAATGACTTCTGTTTTTCCTCCAGTGCGACAAAATAGAGTCACATATAATTATCTTAAAGTAAAGCTGCACAAAGTCGACTATCGACAGCATGTTCACGAAGAAAAAGCTTTCTGTTACGATATAATCGCTGCCATTTACAACGAAATACATATAATATAGACCCTTCACGATGTTAATTTGACAACTAGTTGCTGCCATTGTTTTCGTAACTCCATTCGTGTGATTTATCACCCGATAGACTGAAGCCAGCCTATCCAGGACATCTCCATACTGTTCAAGACGATCGCATACTTCAACTTGTTTCTGGAGATTTTTTGACTTAGTCTTACCAGATGGCGGTCGTTTTGCAAACTTCTCGAAATCATTACCCAGAACTTGCAGGGTTTGTCGAAATATCAGGTTTAGTAGAAAATGCCAGTTACCCAGACTGTGTCCTACACTAAGTGACAACTCGAGGATAAGCCATGCGACTATGATTTGCGATTTACCAGATTCTGCTATAAATATGAATCGAATATGAATGAAGAGTCTAATATAAAGATACGATGCCATAAAGAGAGCCAACAGGATGGCTTTTCTATCCAAAACTGTTTTTTGATTTGTCATTCTCACAACATCCGTAATTACTGAGCGAAATTTATTCAGTAAATCTTCTAAAATTTTCCCTTTGTTCAGCTGCGACAGCAATATACTGGTGATCATAACACATCCTGCTGCTGTTGACACTGAATTAACTTCCGATACTTTTTTCTTCGAGAGAAACGTAATTTCCGATAAACTTGCGTAAGAAGCGTAAAAACATAAGATGACTAAACTAATCACTACGATGAAGTTTATTTTTCCGAGTTTTCGCGAACGTTCAAAACGGTTTCGCTTTCGGTTGTAAACGAAAGATACTACTCCGAATAGTAACATGGGAACGTAATAAATCAGATAGATGAACGAGTTTGTTGCGGATCTGGGAAACATTGCTGACCAACTGACGCTTTAGTAGATGAATGGATATGGTTTCTAATGGATTAGATTGTTACTCTTATCCTTATCCCCAGTTATGGAGAGAGTATTGACCATGAAACATTTTGTGTTATGAAAGTGAATAATCGTATTCGTTATACTATCGATAATTGAAATTGGATAGTAGTCTCTGCTTAGAATTGTCTTCCGCAGCACCTCCGCTTTCCAGAATTCACAGAGTAATCGTATGTCGCGGACTGTGTTACTAACTGCGTTGCGTGACAGTTCCCCGCCGATTGCAGCGTAAGTGCTACTAGATTTTCTGGGCTGATGACGCTATCTAGCGTTTCTGCTAATAATGTGCGCTTCCCGCCCGGCAAATCTCATATGCAGTGAAACAGGACTTGTGTTCCGCGACTCCCACTCAAGTGAAACATTCGAAGGAGTTTTCCAGTCCGAATTTGGCAGATACTGTCTATATCCTCCATGTCCTGTGAGGAATTGGATCAGGTCAGGTAATGATTCACCTCACCATCCCTGCAAACCATCGTTCACCAGTCGACTTTTTTTTTCGCGGAGAAGCAGCGGGCGGAAGAAAATCATGCAAAGATATGCGTGTAGACACACACATTCCCACTTCGATCGCTTATGTACCTTCATAAATTGTTCATGCTCACGACTTATGTTGTTTCGCCCTCGATAATGCAAGCTTAACAAGAGTTATCATCAGGGGTTCTGATATTCGCTTAACTACCTTCAGAAGAAAACAGCTATGATGACTCAATGGGTACCGATTTGGTCCCATAACTCGTGCGGTCTGGGTTGAAGCCCTGTCACGAGCAAATTTTTTTTTCTCTCCGTACCTGATGAAAAACTTGACGAAAGTCATTGACGAATTAATCAAACCGTAGGTGGTGAAATACTTGATGAAAGTCATTTACGATTAAATCAGTCCGTAGATGAAATGCTTGATGAGAGTCGTTGATAAACTCATCAGCTAATTGCTGATGACTTTTTTCCATTTTTCATCGAAGCACTCATCGAGGGTTTTAATATTTGCCCAATTATCTTCAGAAGAAGAGAGCTGTAGTAGCCCAATGGGTAGGGAGTTCATCTCATATTCGTGATGTCGTTGGTTCAAGGTCTGCCACAATAATTTTTTTTTATCATGGCGACTTTTCTTATGACGGTCTGATTGATTTGACCTTTATCAAACATTTCATTGGGTGCAGCTTGATGAATTGGTCAATGATACTCATCAGCTATGGCCGGTAGAACTCGTTAATGACTTTCATCAAGTATTTCCCCGGCTACAGTTTGATGAATTCGTAACTATATACATAGAAAGTACGTAAGTGACTTTAGTCCCGCGGCTAGAACGATGGTCATGATGGCTTTCATCCTGGCCTGGATAATGAGCTCATTGATATTTTCATCATGACATGGTTAGCAGGGCTCAGCTCACCTGACTACAAAGACTATGGGCCGCCGCTTTATCAATGTGTGGTTGGTTGTTCGGCGTCAGCATCCAATGAATCTTTTCAATAAGCTCACGATCTTCCTCGCAGCCTTGCTCCGCTGATGTATCTCTTTAATATTCATTAGGCATGCGGTTTTCGTCTATTCGTTGTATATGGCCTGGCCATTGAAGTCGCTCCATTTGACGAGTCTCCAAACTTCCATCTCATCGTATAATTCGTACGGCTCATGATTGTACCGGATGCGCAATTCATTTTGGTCACCAACCGCTGCGAAAATTCGCCCAAGGACCTTTCGTTCAAATGTGTTTAGCATATTTGCGGAGGCTTGAGTTAGGGTCCAGGTTTCGCAGCCAAAGCGTTTTGTATATGCAGAGCTTCGTGTTTCGTATTTCAGCACATTAAAACGAATGATATTTACATGAGTAAATACCCTGTGAGTACTAATTGAACTCCCACGGCGGTCCGAGCTTTTCAGTATAAAGACGCCGCAGATAGGAGGTGTATGCTGGCAACTGCGCGTCCGAAAAGTAGATATGCTATCGAAACTTCAACAAGGCACAGAAATGCAAGAGATGTTGGAAGGGTCAAGGTAACTAACAATCTTTATAAACGACATATATTGCTGAAAGAAACTAGTGGCGAATTTTTTTTGGATCGCTGGTTGCGATTTTGAAGTCAGAATTGTAAAAAACAAAACGGATATCCAGAATGGCAACACTGTTTTCTACAAATACGTTTAATCTTCCTGAAAGAAACTGGTAGCTGTTTTTTGGGGGTTGCTGGTCTCGATTTTCTGTTGCAATGTCAAAATTGTCAGAAAGAAACCAAACGAAGATCCAGAATTGCAACACTGTTTTCATAAATACTTCCCATCTCGCTGAAAGAAACTAGTAGGAAGTTTTGTGTGTCGCTGATTGAGAATCTGAAGTCATAATTGCAAAAGTGACAATAAAAAATGGGCTAAGCTAAACGTATTTATTATCGAAAATAATAGTGACATTTCCACACTCAACCAGACAGAAAATCAAAACAATACACTCATTTTACAGTTCACAGCACGCCACAGAAACACGGACTCACAACCCACAATTCTCTCTCTCTCTCTCTCTCTCAAAAAAAAGGCTTGCCGAAAGTATGACTCATGGTGCATTTGCTACTTTGAAATTTGTAGTTAAACTTGTTCCGATTTCACTGTTCCTACGAGAGGTATATGAAATAGTGGGCCCATGTCAACCAAATTTAGGAGAGTGGTTTGGCGGTAAATATGATTGAATAATATGAATTTTGGTAAAGATATCTCCAGAAATAAAAAAAGTTTTTCTAACAGAAACTTGCCTTTGGAACGGTCGTTCCTATGGCAGCTATATGACGTAGTGGTCAGATTCCACTGGTTCCAACATATTTACAGCGTGCGAAAGAAGTCTTTGTGTGAAATTTCAGTTCGATAGCTTCACAACTGAGAGATTACTCGTAGTTTGCATAGAACCAGACGGACAAAGCTTAATCGACTCGTCTCGTCATACTGACCAAGAATATATATAGTTTATATGGTCGGAAATGCTTCCCTCTATGCGTTGCAAACTTCATGACAAAGTTAATATACTCTGTCACATTCGTGAAGGGTATAAAAAAAACACGGATGGCAGTTAACACTTCTACTCGCACATGGATTCGAAACACAGAACTCCTGCATTTGGATGGCAAGCAAAGCACAACGAACTTCTCTTCGACCAAACGACATACACTGTCAGCGCGATTATATCCCTCTTGCCATGTGACTGCTCAAGGCATACGATAGTGCAATAACGTCGCTAGCCGCAGTAGCTTGTAGCAAAACATTTCCATATAAAATACAGAAATACTACTCCGCGATGGTCGCTCGTCGACAACACTCGTCGCTCAGCCGCATCTAGCAAAACAAACCTTAAAGTCGTCGTTCGGTGAGACGATGAAACCATGCGCATATCACGGACTCGTCCGTGTCAAAGCTCTGATTTAACTCTGTACTTTTGGTGAATTCGGGTCCTATGCTAAAAGCAGTGCGAGCTCACCGGCTTAGCGACTCATGGACTCACCGTGTGAAAGCCGTCTCAATTGGGCTACATATGCATTAACAATGTATAGTAATGGAACGACCAATCCGCGATACAGGCATCGAGACTTAGTTGCCTACATCGCGATTGGTGGGTGATTCACATTTTATCATTGCCAGTGATGAATGAGGATCTCGTACTGTTGATAGCTTACGAACGGATAGAGCCATGGATCGGGTTTTTTCTTATCCACGAACCGTATAAAAAAAAAAAATCTCGGCGCGACCAAAAACTACCTGTGGGTACTAATAGAACTCTCACAGTGCTCCTAGCTTGTCAGAATGAAAATGGCGCTGGTAGGAGGTGCATGCCGCACTTCCGAAAAGTAGATATGCTATTGACACGTCAGCAAGGCATAGAAATGCTGGAGATGTTGGCGCGCGCCCATGCGACAGGAGGGGTCAAGGCAATTAACAACATACACACATGCCATACGATTGGGACAAACTAAAACTTCATAATTGCTATACCTAGTCTGGCCATAAATATTGATTTTAGATTTTTTAACAACAAAAATAAAACTACTGGTTGGATTTGAATAATTTTTTCATAGTTTATTGTGACAATAGTAAACTACAAAATATAAAAGAAATTATTCGAAATGGCCGCCATTTGCCTTAATACAACGCCGAAGTCTGTCAGGCCACATATCTATCGCTGTACGGACGATATCCATGGGAAAATGGTCCACAGCTGCTACCTACGATGAAAGAATACAGGATGTAATATAAGCGAGAATTTTGGGAACCATTTTCTTCATGTGGTTGTGCGCACCAACACTATCTCATTTTCAATGGGCTCATTCACCAAACATAAGCAACAACGCGGCAACTACTGCCGCTCCGGAGCATTCGTTCTGGAACGACTACCTCGCTTTGTTATTGTGTGTGCTATCGGAATCCACATGGCACATGATCCGAACATACAGAAGGTCTTATCAAGACAAATCTTTCTTTCTCTACGATTTTGTGAAATTTATCCTGAAATACAACGCGAAAACCACGAAACTAGTACGAAATCTTTTTATTTCCGGGACTCTCGCACTTTTCGCTACGGAGGTGAAGTAGCGGCTCAGCAATATGAATGAGCCCAATGGTGAAAATGACAGACGGACATCTGTTTACCTTGCGACTGGCGAGAAATGGCCCGCGAAAGAAAACAATTGTTTTATTAAGAACACAATTGTATTTTATTTATTCCAACGCCACATCACGGTTCCGCACATCTTAAAGGACGCGTTCAACACTTTTACGTGTGTCATGAGATTCTCATTTTCCGGAAATTCTACTTGTTTCGGCGGACTTTTGCGACGCGCGCTATTTTTGTAAAATTTGGGTGTTTCGCACTATATTTTACATTTACAAGCCCACAAATAGAATGTAAGATTCGAATCTCGCAAGATTACGAAAAAATTTCACCAAATAAACTTAATTTTCTCTTATTAAACTGCACTTGAAAATTCCGCTGCGCCAATTCACTTCTTTAAGACAAGGAACTGTCAACCAAACAATTGTCATCCAGTCTAAACTACCAAAACAGCTGTTAAAGTTTGGTTCCCCACACACATAGTGTATATGTGCGTTAGATCTCATCCATATAGATCGTTGGCTGCTACTAACGCGTTCTTCAATGACTCCAGGTCTCGGTGACGTCTTGTACAGACCATGTCCTCTAAAACTGACCACAATTTGTAATCGAGCGGATTAAGGTCTGGGCTGGCTGACGGCCAATAATCAGTACTAATAAACTCGGGTACATGATTTTCAAGCCACTGTTGAGTTGTTTAGGCCTTATGAGCGGGCGCAGAGTCTTGTTGGAAAAGCCAATGTTTGTTTTGGAACATGGTTTGGTTCAGGGGCTTCACTACATTTCTTAAAATGTCTCACTGATAGTTTTTTGCCGCTGTTTTAACACCTTTTTCACAAAAATGTAAAGAAGTGACGCCGTCATAGGATGCTCCCCACCAAACCATCACTGAGGCGGGATAATGACCTCGTTCAATCCTTGGCACTAGTTCACTGGCTTTCTTGGAGGACCGTGCATAAACCCTATCATTCTGCTTATTAAAAGATTCCTCCACGGTAAAGATTTTTTCGTCAGTAAACAGGATTTTTTTATAACGCTCTTTACCGTACAGCGACAACAAGTGTTTTGATTTTTTTTTCCTATTTTTTTTTTAATTCAACGTTAAGGCGCTGTCCTGTTTGTCGTTTGAAAGCCCCAAGTCCCAAGTCTTTTTTAATGATGCGGTTCATGGTTCTCGGCGGTATATTCATTTCACGATACATTATTTTTTGTTTGCGGACAGGATTTCGATTGATTCGCGACCTCACAGCATTGATGGCTTGGGGCGTACGAGTCGTGCGAGGCCGGCCAGATCTTTTACGGTCGTTTACATTTCCAGTATCAGCAAACAACTTAACAGTACGATACACAAAAACACGCGTAATATTCAACGGTTTTAATAAATCAAAAATACGAGCTCTTTCTATTCCACACTTATGAAGAGCAATAACAGCAATACGGTTCTCTTTGTCCGACCATTCCATTATGACAGCACAAGCTATACTGAAATGGTTCGGCGCGTTTGTAGAGCACATATTAACTGTAAAAACTGCCAACATAACATTTGGCTGCGTTCAGGTTATCAACCGCAAAAGCCGAGTTTACACTTGTATCAATATTTATGGCAAGACGGTATATGTACGTATATCATTACTTACGCTCTTGTCAAACTGCTCGTCCATTTGGATGTTGTTCCACAATAACATATCCAAATGACTTCTATTTTTTCTCCAGTGCGACGATATTGAGTCACATATGAGTAACTTCAATGCCACTTGCACAAAGTCAAGCATTGACAGCATATTTACGAAGAAAAAGCTTCCTACTTCGGGACGACCAACGGCATTTATAGTAAAATACAAAAAGTATAATCCTACGACGATATTCATGAGTACACCGACCAGGGCCACTATTTTAGTAACTCCATACGTATGATTAATCACCCGATAGACTGACGCTAGCCTATCAAGGATACTTCCATATTGTTCAAGACGGTCACATATTTCAACTTGTTTTAGTATATTTCTGAGCTTATTTTTACCAGATGGGGGCTGTCCTGCAAATTTCTCGAAGTCGTCACTCAGAACTATGAGGGTTTGCCTGAATATCAAATTGAGCAGGAAATGCCAGTTTCCTAGACAATGTCCAACACCGAATGCCAACTCTATTATAATCCACGCGACTATGACATGTGGTTTGTCAGGTTCTGCTATAAATGTGAATCGTATGTGAAGGAAGAGTCGAATATAAAAATAGAATCCCACAAAGAGTGCCCACAGGAACGCATTTCTATCCCAAACTGTTTTTTGATTTGTCTTTCGCATGACATCCGATGTCAGAGAGACGAACTGATTCAGTAAATCTGTTAGCGATTTCCCTTTATTTAACAGCGATGTCAAGACACATATTAGCATAACAAATCCCGTTCCTATTAACACTGAACCAACTTCCGACACCTTTTCCATCGTGAGAAACGTAACTCCGAATAGTGTTACATAAGATGCGTAAAAACAAATTAGGATGAACACAACTACTACGAAAAAATTGACTATTTCAAGTTTTCGCGAACATTCAAAACGTTCTCGCTTTCGGTTATAAGTGAAAGATACTATCCCGAATAGTAGTAAGGGGACGTAATAAATCAGGCAGATGTACGAGTTCGTGGGCGATCTGAGAAACATTGCAAGTCGACTGACGGTTCGGTATATTGAAATGCTTTCTACTAAATTAGGTTTTGAGTTTTGTCCTCATCCCCAGTTGTGGCATGACATGTAATACTTTGTATTATGATTGTAATTAATATCAATCGTTGTTTTCTTTTTCCGTAATTAAAAGTCGTAATTGGTTGTGTTAACCAACCTGAACCATAAACCAGGCCGAAGCTTCGCTTCGGCCCGGAGTCCGATGCATATATACCCTAGACTTGTACAGACCTAGTGGTGGTACCAAAAGTACCAATTGGTAACGACCATATGCATTAAAAGTGAGTTTCCTATACGGCCAGTTTATAGGGGAGGTTGGCAATCATTCAGTAGGATCTTGACCATTATCAAAATCAATTAACTAACCTATTCTACAAATATTTGTCGAATTTTTCAAGTCGCAAGCTTCATTCTATCGAAAGTTATTGCTTATTTGAAGTCTCACTTGTAGAGGAGGTAGGGGTTCATTGGGTCGGATCTGGCTCATTATTGCCACCAACAAATAAGATCATGCTTTAAACATTTAAACAAAATTTCAAGCCTCTAGCTTCACTCTATCGGAAGTTATCGCTTATTTGAAGTTTCACTTGTTGGGGAGGTAGGGGTTCCTTGGGTCGGATCTTGCTCATCATTGCTACCAACAAATAAAATCATGCTACAAACATTTATACAAAATTTCAAGTCTCTAGCTTCACTCCATCGAAAGTTATCGCTTATTTGAAGTTTCATTTGTAGGGGAGGTAGGGGTTCCTTAGGTTTGATCTAGCCCATCTTAAATACCAACTAACCCGATCTCACTTCAAACATTTGACCAAAACTTCAAGTCGCTGGCTTGATTCTGTCAAAAGTTATCGCTTATTGAAGTTGCATTTGTAGGGGAGGTAGGAGTTGCTTGGGTCGGATCTTACCCATTTTCAATACCAACCAAGTAGATCCCACTAACAACATTTTGTCAAATTTTCAACTCGCTAGTGTAATTTTATCGAAAGTTATCGTAATTAAAAGAATATTTAATTTTTTGGAATTTGTAGGGGAGGTAGGCGTTCCCTTGATCTGATTACGCCCAACTTACTAGAACTTAAGCATCTTCTTACGCCAGGGTTACATGCTAAAAATCAGGTGTCTACGTCAATTGTTTCAAGAATTATAGACAAAAAACCCGAAAAGTAGGGTAGTACGGGGCTCTTTGTAAGAAAATTACCGTTAGTTTTCAACTGTTCGATTTTAGTTTTTTAGGGAAGTAGAAGATTATCCTCACGAGCAATCTGCCAAAGCTAGAGCTTTTTACGTTTATTTAATCGGGAGTTATAGATACATTTAATTATTTTACATATATAGGGGAGGTAGGCGTTCTCTTGGCCTGATCATGCCTATTTTCAATACCAACCAAGTAGATTATACTTCCAACATCTGACCAAAATTTCAAGTCTCTAGCTTCATTCTATCGAAAGTTATCGTGCGAACGGACAGACAGACGGACAGACGGACAGACAGACAGACATGGCTAGATCGAATCAGGAGGTGATCCTGATCATTTATATATATACATTGCTATACCTCCGGAGCCTCCTTTAAGGTGTTACATATTTCCGTCGTGACAAAAACAATATACCCTATACTAAAAGTCTAGGGTATAAAAATATGCCCAGATACTCCGCTGGCATTAGCCATCCAATTTGGCTGCCCGCGTAACCGATGTATGTATTGTATCGAAAGAAACTACATATTACGAGGGTCAGTCAGAAAGTAAGTTTAAGAGTCCGATTAGGGCGGGAAGGAGTGGTCAAAAAAAAAAAAAAAAAAAAAAAACAAGGTCATTTTCGGAAAATTCAGAAATTTTTTTATTTTTCTACAGAGTCGCCATCTCTCTCACTACATTTTTTGTATCTACAAACTAATTTCGTAATTCCGACGTCGAAATGTTTTGCGTCCAAATTTTTAAAGTACGCTGTGACTGCTTCGGTGATGTCATCTGTCGTGTCGAATCGTATGCCGCCAAACGCTGTTTTCATCGCCGGGAAAAGGTGGAAATCACTTGGGGCCAAGTCAGGGGAATAAGGAGGATGCTCAAAAACGTCCCATTTAAATGAGGCCAAACACTTTGCGACTCAACAAACCTGGTCGTTTGTTTTTGATTGCTTTTCATAAACGATCCAAAACACCACAGTAGTACTCTGCGTTGATAGTCTTGCCTTTGTCGAGATAATTAATCCTCCTCGATCAGCTGTTTAACAAGCGCAACGTTCCCCTTGTTCACTGCGCTCGTTGGTCTGCCTTGACGCGCTTCGTCATGGAGTTCTTTTCTTCCGTTTAGGTACGCTGTTCGCCAACGCGTAACCATTTGAAGGCTCATACACTGCTCACCGTATGCAGACGATAATTCTCGATAAATTTCACTAGCGGATAATTTTTTGTGGTCAAAAAACGTATTACACTACGCGGTTCACATTTGGACGCTATTTCTATCGGCGTCTCCATTTTAAATCGTTGTAAAAAACGAAAATAGTAGTCCGGATGGCGCAACGGTTAGCACGTTCGCCTTCAACGCACTGGGCCCCGGTTCGATTCCGGGGATTTACGTGTCGGACTATGAGCCCACTCAGCTGTTAGATGAGTACCTATTATGGGGTAAATAACTCGGTTGAGCGTGTTGCTGATCACATACCTCTGCACAAAAACCGTCACGATCTAGAAAATGAGATGATGCTAACTCATCTCGAGGCCGTGGTTCAAATTGGACTGTTGCGCCAGTGATTTATTTAAAAAAACGAAAATAGACTTATCCGGCTCAGCGATGCGTTAAATTGGTTAGGACAGATGAGAAAACAACCTCCTAAAATTTCGTTAGTTTATCTTTTCACCACGCGGTGCGCTGCCACCCTTAAACTTACTTTCTGACTGACCCTCGTATTAACCTAATTTGAGAAGATATATATAATACAAAACCCATTATTTGCTATTTTCTATGCTATTTGGAATCCACCTTCCTGTAAGTTTTCATATTTCTAAGTGTAACGGCCTCGAAATGCAAGGGGGCTGGGACAAATTACGATCTAATATTTTTTCCTCCCCCACTGTTCCCCTTTCTACAAATTTCAAGAAAATGCCAAAAATGGAATGTACTCAATATGTATTACCTTTGTCACGACACCACACTTGCCTATACCAGTGCATAACATTTTTTTACCTTAATTTCGCCTCTATGTAGATCCCCCCTTAAAGTTGGCCAATTAGCTGTGTAGCTTCAGCCGGACAGACAGACATTTGACCGATTTTGTAAGATTAAGACTCAAAACCCTAAAAAAAATAAATTGTTTGAATAATTATTGTTAGAATTACCGCCCCAACCAATCTTTACCCTTCTAAAATTCGTTCATTAAATAACTGCAATTCTCACTACGAAAAACAACATGCAAGTAGTACTCGTACCTATGCACGAGATCGGTAGGTGTGTTTTTTGTATAGATAGTGTCAAAATGCCTAACTTTAAATGAATGTACTATTATTAAATATCATGTGATTGTAATGAAACTTAGAGATATTATTGCCTATGATGTTGGTTATCATTGGCCATCAATATTTTTGACCTCGGGTGTGCTTAAGGGGTGCAGGGGTGTGCTAACTGAAACTATAGAAATGTACTATTATTAACCTTTTTTGATGGGATTTCAAAATTCTATTATTTTTAGTTTGCTGTGCTAGTGAAATGCCGCTTTCCTGTACATTTTCATATTTCTAAGTATAACGGTCTCAAAGTGCAAGGGGGGGGGGGGGGTGGGGGGGGACAAACTCGAATTACATATTTTTCTCTCTCCCTCTTTTCTCCTTTCTGCAAATTTGAAGAGAAGTCTAAAAATGGAATGTACTCGACGGGGCCTTTCTTAGGATACCCCACTTGCCTATACCAAACGAAAAAAAATTTCGACCTTGCGGACGCCCCCCTTAAAGTTGACCTATTACGACGTATCGATTTCTTCAGAGAAAAAAGTATTCCCGATACTTTTTTGACAGAATGTATAGTACAAGTGGCGCAAAATTAATCACCCTATCGGAAGATGTTATAATTTTTGCAAATGGCGTCGTACGTGAATCATATTTGATATTTGTGAACTAAACAGCTGCAGTATACAAACAGACAAGCAATGGAGCGCTATACCTACTCCGCAAGAGCGTGGAATAATTGTGTCGATTTTTTTTACAATCGGTCGGTGGTGTTGGCGCAGCGTGAATTTCGACGTCGATTTCCGAATCGTGTCGCGCCCAGTGGGCAAACAATCCGGCGCTTAGCTACTCGACTCGATCAGACTGGAACCACACGAGACCTTGCGGGGCGTGGCCGCCATCGGATTGGTCGTTCGACTGAGAATATCGCGGCTGTGGCTGCCGATGTCACTGAGAACGATGAAACATCAACTAGATGACGGGCCATGCAATTGGGCATCACCAGACGGACCCTACAGCGAATTTTAGTGAAAGACTTACACATGTTCCCGTACAAAGTGCGAACAGTGCATCAGCTAATACCTGCTGGCTGACCGTCAGTCGCGCGTGTGAATTATTGTCAAGCCATCCTCAATCTCAACAACGAAGAGGACGATTTTGTGTCGAAAATTATCATGAGCGATGAGGCGCATTTCCACTTAAGCGGTTACGTCAATAAGCAAAATTATCGTTTCTGGGTCACTGAAAATCCCCGTGTGATGCACGAACTGCCTGTACATCCACTCAAAGCCACTGTGTGGTGCGGCGTTCACGAGGGAGGAGTGATTGGGCCGTGGTTTTTTGAGGACGCTATCGGCAATACGGTCACTATTAGTGGCGAATGCTACAGGGCCGCTACCGGATAAACGACTTCTTACTGCCGGAATTGCATGAACGGGGCTTGGTGAACATGTGGTTTCAACAAGACGGTGCAACCGCACACACAGCACGAGCCACAATGGATATTGTAAAGGAAGCGTTTCCTGATCGCGCAACTCCCGTTTTGACGATTTGGCATGGCCGGCAAGATCGCCCGATTTAACCATCCCAGACTTTTTTCTTTGGGGCTACTTGAAGTCGCGGGCTTATGCCAACAAGCCTCAGACAATCGCAGACCTTCAGGAGAATATTCGACAGGAATGCAAACAGTTATCTCCGGAAATCTTGCGGGGAAAGTCATGGAAAATGCGATCAATCGGGCACAAATGTGTATCAACACTGGCGGCAGCCACTTGATGGATATCATATTTTCCATTTAACAGAAAAAATTGTAAAGTTCCAAATAAAGATTTCCATCAGTCAAAATCATTTTTTTTTTATTTAGTGAAAAAGTTACGTCAAAAACAAAATTGGATGATTAATTTTGCGCCAACTTGTATTTGCACCAAATTTCATGCATGTAGTTTCGGCGGTTGACCGATTTCGTAAGGGTTTGGATTTTGCCCCAGAATGGCAACCCTGTTTTCGCGGAGAAATACTCGTCCGATCGGGCTGGCTCGAACTACAAGGTAATTTTGGGTTGCTGATTCCGAGCCTGAAGTCAAAAAAGAAAAAAAAATTGTAGGTTGCCCACCTCAGAATGGCAACCCTGTTTTTTTAAATGTGTTTTTTTTTCCTATTTTGCCCCTCAATCCGTCGTAGCTACTTCGGAAATAAATGCCAGAAATGGAAAGTGCTAATTATCCCCATAAATATAACAGCCAACATGCCTATAGTCGATGAAATAAACTAAAACCTCCTTTTTATACCCTTCACATATGTGATATGTTTTAAAACTATCGAGCTGAAATTTTGCACAAAGCCTTCTTTCTATTGCACGCTGTAAATATGTCGGAACCAATGGAATGGGACCACTACGTCATATAGCTGTCATAGAAACGACTGGCCCAAAAGTCGGTCTTTGTGAGGAAAACTTTTTTATTTCTATAGATATCTTTCTCAAATTTTGCACAAAGCCTTCTTTCTATTGCACACTATAAATATATCGGAACCATTGAAATCGGACTACTATGTCATATAGCTGCCATAAGAACGACTGGTCCAAAAGTTTGTCTTTGTGAGAAGAACTTTTTTATTTCTAAATGAATCTTTCTAAGATCTCAAATTGTTCAATAATATGCTTTGCCAAATCACCTTGCCGAATCTGTTTGAAATTGGACTACTCTATCATATGGCTGCCATAGGAAAAACTGTTCCAAAATCAAGTTTTTGTTAGAAAAACTTTTTTATTTCTGAAGATATCTTTACCGAATTTCAAATTATTCAATCATATTTACTGATAAATCACACTCCTAAATTTGGTTAAAATCGGCCTACTATTTCATATACCTCTCATAGGTACAGTGAAATTGGAACAAGTTTAACTACTAATTTCAAAGTAGCAAATGCACAACAAATCAAAACGAAAGTATGATACCACACGAAGCATGAAGGGTATCATACCTTCGGCAATCCTTTAATCCTTTTTTAGACCCTAACGTTTTTTTTTTTGCAAAATCAGTTTTCGATCGCTACAGACTAAAAACCAAAAAAATAAAAAAGTTCCTTGCTTAATTTTTTTCCAGCAAAATAACATAAACTTCTATAAAAGATTGTCCATAAGAATGATTGTTCTCACGAACAGGTCGTGAGAATAAAATTCAGTCATGAGAATGGTTACGATCATGAGAATATTCCAACGTTATTTATTTACACGAAGATGAGAATAATTTCCTTGAGAATGCATGAGAACGGAAAATTTTCATGAGAATTAATTCTCATTGCTATTTAGATGATTCTCGAGAACGAAATCAGTCCTATGATACCATTATCATGTGAATGTCTATCTACCTATAGACCTTTAGAACCGAGTTTTTTCTGAATTCAGAAATGAATCGGAGCTCATGAAAGATGAACCGAGTCCTTTCTGAATTCAGAAATGAATCGGAATTCATGAAAGATGATTCGATTACGAATCATGTACGAATCATTTGGTTTGCTGGGATACTACCAAGAGATAAAAACAAAAAAGAAATCTAAAATGTGTAGGTAAATGCCCAGAAACACCAAGGGGTCTGGCCAGACCCATTGATACCTTATATGACAACAAAAACATTGGTTCAAACGAGGGTTAAGGGGCATTCATTATTATCCGACTATGGCGAACCAAGTGTTCATTAAAACTATGTGTGTACTACATTTGAATTACATACTTACACTCTTGTCAAACTGCTCGTTTATGTCAATATTGTTACACATTAACCTGTCAAAATGGTCTCTATTTTTTCTCCAGTGCCACGATATTGAGTCAGATATGAATAACTTAAAGACAATCTGCACAAAAGGTACTACCGCCAGGATATTCGCGAAGAAAAGGTTTGCTGCTCCGACACGACCAGTATCACTTATAACAAAATAACAATGATATAGTCCTATTACGATGTTCATATGAACAGTGGCCAGGGCCACTACTTTGGCAACCCCATACGTGTGATTAATCACCCGATAGACTGACGCTAGCCTATCCAGAATTGTCCCGTATTGTTCAAGACGATCACACACTTGAACCTGTTTTAGTATGTTTCTAGGGTTGGTCTTGCTAGACGGCTTTTTCGCAAAGTTCTCGAAATCATCACTCAGCATTACCAGGATTTGCCGAAATATCAAATTAAGTAGGAAGTGCCAGTTATACAGACTGGCAGATACACCGAATAGCAATTCGAGCATAATCCATACGACTACAATATATGGTTTGTCAGGTTCTGCTATCAATGCAAATAATATTATAACAGACAATCTAATATAAAAATAGGCTGGCGCAAGTAGTGCCAAAATAAACATATTCCTGTCCCACACGATTTTTTGATTAGTCATTGTCATAACATCCCGAATCACTAAGAGGAATTTATTTAGTAATTCGGCTAGAATTTTCCCTTTATTTAACTGCGATGTCAAGATACATGCTTGCAAAATACATATCGCAACTATTGACACTAAACTAATTTCGGACACTTTTTTCTTCTGAAGAAATGCAATTCCGAATTGAGTTACGTAAGATCCATAAAAACATAAGCTGACGCAAACAATTACTACGACGAAATTCACTATTCTGAGTTTTCGCGAATATTCAAAACGTTCTCGCTTTCGATTATAAGTGAAAGATATTATTCCGTACAGTAGTAAGGGAACGTAATAAGCTAGGCAGATGTACGAGTTCGTGGCGGATCTGAGAAACATTGCTAGTTGACTAATACTGATTAGCTAAACTGAAATGCTTTCTAGTGGATTAGGCTCTGACTCTTGTCCTTATCATCAGTTGCGAGGAATGAAATGAATTGAAAATGAAGCATTTGGATAATGATTATAATTAATAATATTTGCTGTATTTTCCTGTTATTGAAAGTCATGGTAGATTGTCAGGCTTAGGGCCGTTTTCACAATGTTTGGTAAAACTGCCAGTTAGCTATCTGGGACACTATGAGCTCGCGCAGACGGCAAACTTTTTAAAAGTCGCTGTGTTTATTCATGCATGAGCGCATATTTTAGTTTTTAAAAATAAAGTGGAGTGAGTCATTGCGAGTCTAAGTTAAAAATGACCCAAACTCGTTCTCCACTACCACACAAAAATTAATCAGCTTAAAGCTAATTCCTCCTGTCACTTGGTTTCGTCCAAACCATGGATTTACTCTTCAGGAGCTGCCTTAATCCATGGGGGAAGCAGCTCGACCAAGCCAGGGGTTTGTACTTCGACCTAAATCGGAATACGTCCCTGAGTGGAATACTAACACCTTATATAGTGTGCTTGACACGAGTGCGAATTTTCATTCAATGAAAAATCGTAAAGCAAGTGCATTTAATGTAATTCGGATGGAGCAACGGTTAGCACATTCGCCTTCTACGCACTGGGCCCCGGTTCGATTCGGTAGTTTTCTATAAAAAAAAGGGGATTTACGTATCGGACTATGAGCCCACTTAGCTTTTAAATGAGTACCCATTTATGGGGTAAATAACTCGGTTGAGCGTGTTGCTGATCACACACCTCTGCACAAGACATTTCGTCACGATCTAGAAAATGGGATGATGCTAACTCATCTCGAGGCCATGGTTCAAAATTGGATTGTTGCGCCAGTTATTTTTTTGTAAGTGCATTGAATCGTTTTTAATGTTGGGAAAAGGAAGTTTCGCGAGTTAGCTGAGGCCGTGGGCATCTTAAACAAACGGGCGGTATACATTTTGCACGATCTTTTGGAGATTAAAATGCTATCGGCGCGATTGGTGCCGCGTTTGCTGACCGTCGACCAAAAACGGCAGCGCGTTGATGATTCAACAGCCGGTTTGGCGTTGTTTCAGCGTAATCGAGCGGACTTTTTTCGACGTTTTGTGACGATGGATAAAACAGGGGTCCATTACCATACGCCTCAGTCAAATAGGCAGTCTGCAGAGTGGCTGGAAAACTATGAAAGCCAACCAAAGCGGCCAAAAAACCAACGCTCGTCATAATCTTCATCGATTACCTGCAGAAGGGAAGAACAGTAACAAGAGGTTATTATGTAGCGTTATTGGACAAACTGAACGACGAAATGAAGAAAAAACGGCCCCATATGGCGAATAAAAAAGTTCTGTGCCATCACGTTAACGCACCGTTACAAACGACCTTCAAAGCGATGGCCAAATTAAACCAATTACGATTCGAATTGGTTGCTCACCCATCGTATTCTGCAGACTTGGCCCCCGGCGACTATTATCTGCTCCCTAAACGCGGATCGAGCGTCCTACACAAGGGACTGTTGATTCACAACCCGCAGTATCGCACAAAGTGTGCATGAACAATTTCGGTTTGGAACGAGCTGAACTAGCTCCGCCCCCGTATATAGCTCTGGGTCGCCCGTTTTACTCTTTCTATATATACCTGCATCCGCTTCGTCCTAGCAAATATTGGTCTATGCACAATTTCGGTTTCAAATGGAAATCAGGTATTCGAAGGAATGCGAAAATGGCCAAATATATATTGAGACTTTTTTTTTGAATTTTGGGCATTTATTCATAGATTTATTCATATAACTAAATTATTCAAAATATTGGCCATCAGCAGCGATAACTTTCTCCCATCTTTCGGGAAGTCTACGAATTCCGTCGCGAAAAAAATCTTGGGGTTTCGAGGCTATCCATGAATCGAGCCAGTTCTTAGTATCCTCATATGAAGTGAAGTGCTGATCAGCCAACGCATGAGTCATCGAAGCGAACAAATAGTAATCGGATGGAGCAATGTCAGGGCTATACGGCGGGTGGGGTAGCACTTCCCATTTGGTTGTTTCCAGGTACGTTTTCACGACTTGCGCAACATGAGGGCGAGCATTGTCATGCTGAAGAATTATTTTGTCGTGCCTTTCAGCAAATTGTTGCCGTTTTTCACGCAATGCTCGACTCAAACGCATCAATTGCAGTCGATAGCGCTGCCCGTCAATGGTTTCATTCGGTTTTAGCAGCTCATAATAAAGAACACCGATCTGGTCCCACCAAATGCAGAGCATAAGCTTGGAACCATGAATATTTGGCTTCGCGGTCGATGTTGATTGGTGCCCGGGCGGTCCCCATGATTTCTTTCGCTTTGGGTTATCATAATGAATCCACTTTTCATCGCCGGTCACAATACGATGCAAAAAACCCTTCCGTCTTTGCCTTTGAAGCAGTTGTTCGCACATGCAAAAGCGCCTCTCAACATCTCTTGGCTTCAACTCGTACGGAACCCAGTGGCCTTGCTTTTGGATCATTCCCAGTGATTTTAACCGCTTCGATATGGCTTGCTGAGTCACTTCCAACGAAATTGCCAACTCTTTTTGAGTTTGGCACGAATCTTCTTCGAGTAATTTCGTCAATTCTTCGTCTTCAAACTTTTTTGGCTGGCCAGGTCGCTCTTCGTCGGTAATGTCGAAATTATCATTTTTGAACCGATGAAACCACCGAAAACACTGTGCACGCGAAAAAGCATCGTCACCGTAAACTTCCACGAGCAATTTATGACTCTGAGCTGCAGTCTTCTTAGCAAAATAATGTCCAAGTAAAACTTCCCGCAAATGTTGTTTTTTTCGTGAATTTTCGAAACTTTCCATGGTCCGGTAAAATACGTTGTCAACAATCAACACGAAATGTTTATACTGACATTGACAGCTTATGAATACAAACTTCAAATGGTATGTATGTCAAAGATGGACTACCATTGGTTTATCGGTGTTGCCATCTCTAAAAAAAAGTCTCATTATTAAGTTGTACTATACTCACTTTCGTTTTTAAACAAAATTGAACATTGAATGCAAATCGAAAGTGGCAGTGTATGGTCACTTTCGGTTTCAGCCGAAATTAGTCATCAATGGCAAATGGCTTATTTCATGGTGCCGTTCACAATAGGTGTGTTTTTTGAACATCTATCGAGTGCAGGCTAGAGTATCTCCATGAATTACAACAACAACTTAACCCTGTACGGGCCAGGGGGTGGCTAACCTGCACCCGATAGATTGTACAATTGTACCAGCAAAATGCGTCTATAGAGGTATGCTTGTCTTTAATCTGACAATTGGTGCCAAGTTCCAACGACTTTTCATTCGTAATTTCCACATTTTATATTTTATCGTTACTACTATCTAATATTTAGGCGGTCATAGTCATAGTTTCTTGTCGCTACAGTCAATTTCGGAAGCATAGTCTTGTTATACTCTGATTAGCATGACATGACATTTAAAAGGTTAACCTGGATGGCTACCCTCGATCGTTTTTTTTTGCTCCACGAGTTAACTTACCCAAACCCGTTGTTAAAAAAGACGCGCACCTATTTATTCAACTTTGGGCGCATGTCTTTTGACGACCGAAAGTATGGACATACAGTCATTTCCACAAGACCGTATACCTCACAAAATAAAAACAAAATGTTACAAGTAAGAAATTTTATTTTTTATTGAAAGTAAATACAAAATACATTTTCGCAATTATATTTAATACATGGTCCAATCGCCGTCACTATTGATTATTGACTGGCATCTTCGGTGACAACTTTCGGCCAATTTTTCCGCGTAGTCTGTCGATAAGTTCTTCCAAATTTTTTGTAGCGTTCGCCTTAAATGTGCTGCTCCTTTTATTTGCTTTCCTTGAAGCTTCTGCTTCATTAATCCCCAAACATTTTCAATAGGATTGGCATCCGGCGATTGCGAAGGCCAATCAAGTACTTCTATGTTTCGGATCGTTATCTTCTTGTAGAAACCAATCGGTGTTGTCGTTGCCATATAGCATCCTAGCAGACTTCAATAATCCTTTCTTGTACAAAATGATCATCCTTTCAGCAGTAAGAATTCCGGTAAACGTTATTAATTTTCCGAAACCGCGTGCCGAAAACCATCCATAAACATGGACCTTCACAGGGTGTTTAACGGTTCGGTTCACGACAGCTTCTCCTTTTTGTGACCACACTCGTCTCCTGAACGTATTTACAGCAAAACTTGATTCATCCGTAAAGATCACGTTGTCCCAATCACGATCGATGTTTTCCTTAGCCCACTCTACACGTCTTCGCTTCTGGTTTTCGGTAAGTAATGGTTTCATCAAGGCATACCTGGTTTTGATGTTTTCCTCTTGTAATCTTCGCCGAATCGTATTCAAGGACACGTAAATATTCTTCTTCGATAACATTTCCTTTGCTTGCACTAATGTAGTAACGGACGGATTTTTCTTAAAAATATCAATGATGGCCTTGAAGTGCTTCGGGTTTTACCCCTACCAGGTAGATCGTCTACATTTCCAGTATCTTTAAAACGCTTTATCCACTTATTCACAAACTGTGTCGAAACTTTCAGGTACTTTCCGGCCGATGCAGCTGTCATTTTTGGTCCTTTCGGATGACTTACTAAAAACACAGCTTCGAATCGTTTTTTTTTTGTAAATCGCACTCATTTCACTTGACGTCTTATCACTCTCCTACTTGAACTTAGAATGACCAAATTTATACAATGCGAAAAAGAGGAAGAATGCAGGTAACTAAAAGTCCCCCACCACTCTTTGAGAAATGGTGCATTAAAAAGTTACAAAGTATACGCTCTTGTGGAAATTACTGTACCTACCACGTATCAAATCACACTCAAATCAAATGCTAAAATCTTTTATTGAATAATTCCGTACTGTACCAAAAATACTCAAAGCTTTTCTCACGGGTTTTTGATTTAACGGTCTTTTTAAACACAGGTCGGTTTTAAATGAGTCGGTTTTTAACTCGTTTCTTCTTGGAGCCGTTTGGTTTTTAACGAGTCGGTTTTTAATGGATCGGTTTTTGATGAATCGGTTTTTTAATTAAGCGGATTTTTTAATGAGTCGGCTTTTTCATTCTGTCTTTCCAACCATAAGTCGGTCAATTTTTAACGAGTCGGTTTTGAGTACTCGAGTAGTCGTTTGTTAATGAGTCAATTTTTTGGTGAATCGGTCCTTTAATGAGTCGGTCTTTTAATGAATCGCCTTTTAACTCGTTTTTTTTTTAGCCATGAGCCGGTCGGTTTTTAGCAAGCCAGTTTTTGAGTACTCGAGTACTCGGTTGTTAATGAGTCTTTTGGTGAATCGGGATTTTAATGAGTCGGTTTGTTTTACCGGTCATGAGTCAGTTTTTATGACCATAAGCCGGTTTTTTAATGATTCGGTTTTTTCGAAACCGGTACTTGAGAATCTCGGGATCGGTACTGACAGAAGACCGGTTTTAAACCGGTGGACCGGTTTTAGAAACAGGCGTATCTATGATGCGACTTGGCGAGTCAAGCTTTATCGCTGTGGGTGTTGGATGTTTGTTTCGTATTCTTGAGAGCTTATCTATACGAACCGTATACGGGACATGACAAATCGCGAACAAAACTATACTATATACCACTCGTAACAGTCGATTGAGTACAAAAAAAAAGATATATACATTCAACGCCATACAATTGGGGGCTTTCATTAAAATTAATTATCATGGTAATAACTGTCATTACTTACGCTCTTTTCAAACTGTTCATCCATTTCGAAATTAGTACATAATAACATGTCGAAAAGACTTCTGATTTTTTTCCAGTTCGACACAATTGATTCACATAGGAGTAGCTTAACGTAAATCTGCACGAAATCAACTACTGACAGCATATTCACGAACAAAAAGCTGCCTGCTTCGAAACGACCAGTTTCACTTATAAGAAAATACAGATAATACAGTCCTATTACAATATTCATTTGAACACTGAGCAGGCCCACTATTTTAGTAACCCCATACGAATGATTAATCACCCGATTGACTGACACTAACATATCCAGGATAGTTCCATATTTTTCAAGATAGTCACATACTTGCACCTGTTTTAGTATATTTGTCCGCTTCGTCCCACCAAATGACGACTGTTCGGCTAATTTCTGAAAATTATCACCCAAAACTACCAGAGTTTGTCGAAATATTAAGTTGAGTAGAAAGTGCCAATTAGCCAGACAATTTGCAACACCGAGTGACAATTCCATTATAATCCATGCGACTACAATATGCGGTTGGTCAGGTTCTGCTATAAATGTAAATCGTATGTGAAGGAAGAGTCTAATAAAAAAATAAAATCCCACAAAGAGTGCTAACACGATCGATTTTCTATCCCAAATTGTTTTTCGTTTTGTCATTCTCAGAACTTCCGAAATTACAGTAAGCAACTTATTCAGTAAATCCGCTAAAGTTTTTCCTTTGTTCAATTGCGATATCAAGATGCTAGTTACCATAACAAAACCCACTGCTACTGACACTTTACTAACTTCGGACACTTTTTTCCTGGAGAGAAACGTCACTCCGAGTATTGCAACGTATGATGCGTAAAAACATAAGATGACGAAGGCAATTACTATGAATAAGTTGACTATTCTAAGTTTTCGCGAACACTCAAAACTTTTCCGCTTTCGGTTGTAGGTGAATGATACTATCCCGAAAAGTAGTAAGGGGACGTAAAAAATCAGGCAGATGTACGAGCTCGTGGCGGATTTCAGAAACATCGCTGGCCGACTGACGTGACTGGTTAGGGAACTTGAAATCTATTCCTTTCTACTGGGTTAAGTGCCAACCCTTGTCCTTTTCTCCGAATACGGGGAGGGGGCTGATCAATTTTGATTATGACAGTTTAATTTGTTAATTGCCTTGACCTCTCCAGGGGCATGGACGCGTCAACATCTCTAGCATTTCTATGCCTTGTTGACGTTTCGATAGCATATCTATTTTTTCGGAAGTACAGTTGCTAGGATGCACCTCGTATCCGCGCCGTCTTTGTACTGGCAAGCTCGGAGCACTGTGAGAGTTCTATTAGTAGTCACAGGCAGTTTTTGATCACGCCGAGATTTGAACTCTGAGCTCTAGATTAGTATCGTAGAGCGATGACTGAACGACCACAGCCACGGCCACCGAGGGCAGTTCAGTTATTAATTTTATGCTTTGCAGTTATTAATGGTATTCTTTGTATTTATGAATGGTATTACATATTTGTATTTTTTGTAAGAGAACAATACCCGGTGGAAGTATCCGCTGCTTTAGCCCTTCAAACACTGTCGATGGCTATTCGGGATGGCATTTTTTTCTATTTATATATCGCACGGATATATCGAATGCTGTAAATACGATCAGATAAGACTAAGGTTCATTTTCTTGTAGCCCTATGACTGTTGAGCTTGATCGTTCTAATGAAGCTACTTAAATCCTTGAGTGGCAGGACTTCACACTCGCAGAGAACATGGTTGGTATGAGGCAAACCTTACCAGAGCCCAATTAGCGCAAAGAGCGCCGTTTTAAGGCCACAAACTTCGTGAAAATTTGTCATTGACTGATTGTCGGAAAATACAGGGGATGTTGCCTAGATCCAACCGGAGGAGTTAAGGAAGTAAAGCAACTCCCCAATCCTCACCCCCGACACATCGCTCAGGTTGTTAAGAAAGCCCTTGCCCAATGTACAGTGTCTGGTCCTAGCAAAGTCTGGGCATGCGCATAGGAAGTGAGTCAGGGTTTCTTATCTTCATTACCGCAACTTCGGCATTGCGCCTTGTAGGGGATACCGAGCCTGACTGCGTGATCCGCTATAGGCCAATGCCCCATGATGACTGCGGTGAACCTGGCAAGATCTCTACGCGATTTGGTCATAAGCTCCGATGTTCTCCTTCTGTCATAGGAGGGCCATATCGTTCTTGATACGGCGCAGGTGTGCAGACCCCTCCATTTGGAATCCGCAACCTATAGGTAGTGGTTGGATATATTGCGCTTGACAGTCAGCAGCGGAATGCAAACAGGCTCCGCTTGAAATCTGTCTAGGGCGGCGCCGCTTCTGGCCAGGTCGTCAGTTCTCTCATTACTCTCTATATTCCTGTGACCAGGAACCCAGACCATGGTAATATTGAGAGGCAAGCTAACTCCGGCCAACATCGCTCGACAAGCTTGGAGGATGTACTTACCGCGTTCAGTGCCTTGATAGCGGCCTGGTTGTCCTAGCAAATGGCGATGCTGTGATTATCTGGTATGTCTCTGAGAGTGTGACAATGATTGCGTAGGTGAAGATCGTGATGTCAAAATCCTTCACTACGTTGTCTCCCCCCATTCCGTTGTGGTAGGGAATTTGGCAAAGAAGTTTCTCCCAAACCTTAGGTTGGGCAAGGTGAAGTCGGTATTCACCTTGGTCACATCTTGTGGCAAGTGGTTTAGAATGTCGCTATGGCCGTACGGTTTAGCAGTCCAGCCTCCCGATTCTTTGGGCCTGACTGCACTGCCCGCCACCAGTTGTTTGATAAAGAGGTGGAAGATGCAGGATCATGTTTAGCGCTTCCCTCGGGCATGTTCGCATGGCACCTGTGGTACGAAGACATGCCGTTCTTTCCACCCTGTCAGGTTTTGTGACGATATATTTTTTTAACAAGCCACCAGACCAACGACCCATGTGTAAGAATTGGATGGACTACTGCTGTGTACATCCAAAGGACCATATTTGGCTTAAGGCTCCACCTTTTTCCGAAGGTTTTCTTACAGACGATGAAGGCTATGCAAGCCTTCTTTACCCGTTCTTAAATGTTTAACTTCCAGCTGAGTTTCGTGTCTAGAATGACACCTAAGTACTTTGAGCTGGGCGATAATAGGAGCGGCTGTCCGTTTAGTTTATTGAAGTGTAAAATTTGGTACTTTAGTTTTTGTGGTAAATAGCATCAGTTCAGTTTTATCTGGGATGACGCCCAGGCGCTCGCCATACCCGGGGCCCTTTCCATGATTTGATTAATCACGGAGAGGCACATCCCTGACACTACGATCACCACATCATCCGCGTACGCAACCACTTTAACCCCTTCTCTGTCAAGTCTAGCTAGGATTTTATTGATGACAACTAGCCAGAGTAACGGGGAGATTACGCATCCCTAAGGTGTCCCTCTTGATGGTGGTTAGGTGGCTGTTTCCAGACAACATACTGCGAAGTCTTGTTTTTGTCCTGCCAGAAACGAAAGGTGTAATTAGATTCCAAACCCATTGCTGCTAGATGCTATTTTAAGTTTGTGTGACTCGATGGATATCTCCAAATACTTCTGCCATTAAATCGACTCTATGTAACGTCGCAGCTCGTTTACGCGAGTATACTGCAATAAACAGCTTTGTCTGCCTCAGGCCCGAAGGCTTATTTCGAAAATCGCGGTCACAGTACGTCTCCAAGCCAGTGAACAAATCGATACGATTTTCTAGTGACTTAGGCCGGTTTCACACGGAACGCACGATACACGAGATTCTAGCAGAAAGCACCAGTGGCGAGCGAGCTTTGTATGTGCGATGATTAATTTTAAATTGCACTCGTATGAAAGCTCGCTCGCCACTGGTGCTTTCTGCTAGAATCCCGTGTATCGTGCGTTCCGTGTAAAAGCCGCCTAAGTGGCCAAAAACCCGTGTTCATTTCGTCCCTTTGAGGGGACGCGACCGGAAAGTTTTTTGAGAGCATTTGTCGTCTCGCCATTAAACTTGCCGGTCGCGTCCCCTCAAAGGGACAAAGCCGTATTCAGTACGTCCCCAAACTGGAGAACTAGCTCATTCTGTATAAATCCATCCTAAAGCTCGACACACACGGTATGGCACGACTACGTATATCTACTTTTCGGACGTGTAGGTATACTAGCATGCAATTCCTGCGCCGTTTTTATACCGCTAAGCTCAGACTGCACTGAGAGTTTTATTAGTACCCACAGCCAGTTTTTTTCGCGCCGAGGATCGAACCTCCATTCTTTAGATCGTAGAGCGGTGACCGAATAAACAAGCCTCCGAGCGCGTCAACGTAACTATCATTGGTTTGGTGTCCGTTTGACTTATGCCCAAGACGGTCCTATTGTTCCGACTCCATCAGCAGCCGCACAGAAACGTCATCAGGTGATACTTAGAATCACGCAAATTGGTTGAAATCGGACCATGAGAAATTACCGGAGCTGATGAACAAATTTTCTGAATTTAAAACACAAAAAGTGAAAGGCTTTTGAATTTATTCGAATTTTTAAAACGACCCATCTTTCATGGAAAATGCATAAGAGATGAGTCGTTTTCGAATTTCTAATAGCAGGCCTGACGGCAGGTTTGAAAACAGGCCTGACGGCAGGTTTGATAACAGGCCTGACGGTAAGATTGAAACCCGGCGTGATAGTCGGAGTGACGGCAGAATAGATAGTAGACGGCAAGGTTTGATAGTCAGACTTTGCATTTCATCTGAAAACCCCCTTAAAACTCTTTATTATAGAAATTACTCGCATTACTTACACTCTTGTCAAATTGTTTGTCCATTTCGATATTGTTACATAATATATCAAAATGACTTCTATTTTTCCTCCAGTGCGACGATACAGAGTCACATAAGCGTATTTTTAGGAACATCTGCACAAAGTCAACTACTGACAGTACATTCACGAAGAAAAAGTCTCCTAGCTCACCACCAAAATCACTCATATTAAAATACAAATAGTAAAATCCCGTTAAGATGTTTATGAGGACAGTGGTGGTGGACACTAGTTTGGTAACACCGTACGTGTGATTAATCACCCGATAAACTGATGCTAGCCTATCTAGGATAGCTCCATACTGTTCGAGACGATCACACACTTGTGCCTGTTTTAACAAATTTCTGGGCTTAGTCTTACCAACTGGCTGTTGTTTGGCAAACTTTTCAAAATCATCTCCCAGAACTACTAGAATTTGCCGAAATATCAAATTGAGCAGAACATGCCAGTTTCCCAGACTAAGAGCTAGGCTAAATAGCAGCTCCATTATTATCCATGCGACTCTGGTATGGGGTTGTATGCTCGGATCTGCTACAAGTGTGAATCGTATGCGAATGATGAGTCGAATGTAAAAGTAGGATGGCACAAAGAGAGCCAACACAAGCATTTTTTTATTCCACACTGTTTTCCGATTGGTCATTCTCATAATATCCCAAGCGATGGAGAGCAACGTATTCAGCAAATTTGCAATAATTCTTCCTTGGTTCAACTGCGATGCCAAAATACACGTTAGCATAAAACATTCCGCAAATAAAGACACTCGACTTATTCCGGCCACTTTTTCTAACGAGAGAAACCTAATTCCGATTAGGGATAGATAAGCGGTATAGAATGACAAGAAGGCGTACAGAATTGCTACGAAGGTGTTGATTTTTTTAAGTCTCCGCGAACATTGAAAACGTTCTCGCGTTCGATTGTACGTGAAAGATACTATCCCGAATAGTAACATGGGCAAGTAATAAGATAGCAAGATGAACGAGTTCGTGGCAGATTTGAGGAACATCGCTTGTCGACTGACATCGATTAAGCGAATTGAAGTGCTTTTTAGTGGATTAGATTGTTTTACTTTTGCCCTTATTCCCAGTTATAACCCGCTCTCTTGGTTTATTGAACACTTTGTGTTATGAAAGTGATTGATGAATGATATTTGTTATGTTTTTTGGTAATTGAATGTCATTGTGCAGCTTATTTTGCTTGCACTGCTTTCAAAAACTAAAACCTTAATCAGGCCTTTTCAGCACATTTCGGAAAGCTTCGGTAACTTTGAATACCCTGACTCGCCATGAGGCATCAAGAATCAAGAGAACAGCTTAGTGACATACGTTACGTTCGTACTGCCTTAAGTTGAGATCCACTGTGAACCCAGCCTCAAGTGAATCCCGGCTTTAGGCAGTACGAATCTACCATTAATGCATTTGAATTAACGTACGTATATTTTTTAGTATCACTTAGATGCAGATGTGACGTAACAGGTCAAAAGGTCTACTAATTCTGTTGAATAGGTGCAACTCATCGATTCGATTAGGAGTTTGAATTATCCAAAGAATTAGAATTAGTAGTGAGTTTCCTATATGGTCAGTTTGAACTGTGTGTGTGAATCCAATGAGAAGCTTCATCGTTCATCCATTTGGCTGTTAAACTAACATTTATTGGGGAGGTTGGCGTTCATTCAGTGGGATCTCTTACCTATTCTCAAAATCAGCCAACTAGATCCTACTACAAACATTTGACCAAAATTTCAAGTCGCTAGCTTCATTCTATCAAAATATATCGTGCGGACGGACGGACGGACATGGCTAAATCGAATCAGGAGATGAGCCTGATTATTTATGTATAAAAATTGCCATATCTGCGGAGCCTCCTTTAAGGTGTTACATATTTCCGTTGTGACAAAAACAATATACCCTATATGTACTTAATAAACTCTAGGGTACAAAGATCATGGTAGAGTCCCTCATTTCCTGGGATGCCGAAACACGTACTACACTAGTAGTTGAATTTTTTTTGCCTATGATGTTGACACATTTAATAATCTAGAAAACCACAAAGTGTTGGACCTTTTTTCTTATATCCTTAACGAAGTAGGGTATATTAAATTTGTCATGAGGTTTGCAACGTACAGAAGTAAGCATCTCCGACCATATAAATGGTAATGAGTCGTTCCTGCGGCAGTCAGTTCTACGCACCGGAGCGTCCCGTTCATCAGAGCGACCAAGAGCTGCGACACCCCTTGAACGCCCAAAGAAAAGTATGTTTGTGTGTTTGTGTCTGTCAGAAAAAGTTTTTTTTATATTAATTGGGAGCAACATCTATCGGCGCAATTGGTCTTAACTCTTCTCATCCGCGCCGGAATAGTAATCTGCTGCGTGTGCAATAAAACTCCGTACCCAAATGCCACCTCAGTGAGATGGAACTGTTGCAACGAATGGTGCCATCTCAGGAACTGCTCCGGTCTAACAAATTATAGGCAGTGGAACTCATTTTTTACTGCTGCTCTATGCAGTAACAACGGACAACAATCTTCCGCCTCGCCCAACCCCACCAAATTGGCTACACCAGCCCAAGGAAACATGGACTTGCGGTTGTCCCCGCAGTCACCCCGATAAACAGCATCACCACTCATCAGTTATCGATGCAGCACAATCTCACCTCGCAGTCCCTATTTTCAACGTTCTCCCGGGGGTGCAACTTAATTGCAATGGACTGCAGAATAAGGTCGTGAAATTGACAGCGTTTATGGATAGGCACCGCATCATGATTGGTGCCATACAACAGACAAAACTCAACTCAAATTCCTCTCTCAACTCTCATGGCAGTTAAAACATAACACGTAAGGACCGTTTGAACAACGCTGGCGGAGGGCTTGCATTTCTAATTCACCAATCTGTACAATACTGAGAATTAACTTCACTGTTGACGACGACAATGTCCGTGAACTGCAGGCTATAGCTTACAATCTGGCAATGTGTAAATTGACATCTTCAATATCTACATTCCACCAGGGTCCAGCTGTCCCTCAGGATACATAGTCAACCTCAGTTCTTTACTCACCAGTCAGTATCGTCTCGTACTAGGTGATTTCAATGAATGCCATGATCTATGGTACTTCAATCTTGATAGGGATGCCAGAGGAAGATAAGATAAAATAGGGAGGCCCTCAGATCACAAGAGGTCTATTGTGCCGTAGTCCATTAAGCCAGAAAACCGTTCACCTTTTTAATAATGGGAAGTATGTCTGTATGTCTTTAGCAGGAATCAACCTGAAGTCTACAGTGCTGATAGTAACCTGCCCGAGGAGTGACATCCTAAAACGCGCGACGGCGGGATATTCACACAAGAATTATTTGGTCGTTTCCACGTCCTTCAGACTCTGAGACGGCATTCAGTCTCGCGGAGCAGACACATCTTGTTCAGGTGATATCTAACAAGGTGATAGCCACTAGAAATCTTAGATGAGTTCTATTCATTTGAGTAGTGCCCTTGTGAATGAAGGGCATTATCAGCTCTTTTGATTGACGTGGCCCTGTAAGGCTATTCCAGTACTGATGACGTAAAAGTGCAGACCAGTCTGTGATCCGCAGTTTGACCGAGGGCAGCCGAAAGCCACAGTAAGACTCTAGTCCATAAAAGCGACTTGATGATCCTTGTCTAGCAAGTTCATCCGCAGCCTCGTTCCCCTCAATGCGCTGGTGACCTGGCACCCAACACAAGAGGACTTGGTTTTTGGTTGTCAACAGTTTAGGGAGTTCGTAACACTCCTTCATTAGTTTTAACGAGACCTTGTATGAGCAGAGCGCCTTTATAGCTGCTTGGCGATCTGAGTAGATAGTAATTCGAGCGCCGCGATGTCCAGTTTCCAAGATTACCCTGGTGCAGACCTCAATGGCATGTATATTAGCTTGATAAACGCTGGACAAGACTCCCATTGAGATCGAAATCCTGTTGTTTGGTCTAAAGAGACCTGCACCAATACCTTGTTCTATTTAGACCTATGGGTGAACCAGTTAATATAGGTACATCTAGGATCTGGACAGGGCGTGCTATTTTCCCATTCGGTGCGGTCAGAGATGAGGGCTGAAAATTGCCTGCCGAAGTAAACCTCCGTGATCGTGTAATCTGATCTGAAGCAGATCTGCACGTCAGGAATTTTATTCAGAATGCTCATGTTACCCTTCTCCACTACATACGTTTAAAGTTAAACGAATTCTAAGAGCATTTAGAACTGCTGATTCTTGAATGAATATGTGCAGCGGACTAAGTCCAATAATTCCAGAGAAATCGCAAAAGCTGGGGAGCTGGATTCGTCTGAATTCTGCCTTTTGAATGATGACACTTCCACTCGCATTGCGGGTTCATCCTCTAGCTCATCCGATGCTCATTGGGAGCCCGTTCTCACACTGTCCTCCAACCATCTTCCGATCATCATCAGACTCGACAGGCCATCCGACTTTCAACCTGCAGAACACCGCACTTCCATAAACTACAACAAAGCTGATTAGACAGTTTTAAAAGTAATACTGCGACCCAGAATCAGAAACCTGAACATTCAAATCAAAGCACAAGTAGTCGAGCATAAAAGAACCAAATGGAATGGCCACCTGAATAGTTGTAGCCTTAAACCTGGTGTCACCAAGCTTTTGTCTATAGTCAGAATTCTGATAAAGCTCAGAGCGCTGTGGAAGTTCTATTAGCACCACCAGGCAGTTTTGTCGTTTGCGACGAGGATCGAACCCTCGTTTCTCCGGATATACGAGTAGCATCGTAGAACGGTGATCGAGAACACACGGCCACCGAGCGCGTCAGTGATACCAAATTTTTCAAAATTATCACGTCATCTTAAAGTTGGAGGCAATAGTTCCGGATGAACCAAAATTCAAGCTGTTGTCCATTTTCGTTTTTGGGGCGATAATTCATTGCGATGATTTCGGCTATGCGAATTGTCACCACCAAAAAATTTGGGGCGATAGTTGATTGTAAACCACCCTCCGTCTCTAAGGCCGAGTTTAGAAGCTGCGGGATCACCTGCGGTTTACAAATTTACATTGAATTTAAATGGAACAAACCACGGCAGCGGCCGCCGCGGGAGCCACCACTACATTTAAATTCAATATAAATTTGTAAACCGCGGCGGCTCCCGCAGATTGGATAAACGCAGCCTAATAAACTGTTTGTATGCAGACATACTACAATACTTTAGTCATTGAAATGGGCGGGGGGGGGGGGGTCCTGTTAAACGGTAGTAGTTGAAATCTTCTATTGATATTTTAATGGAACGTAAATTTGCCTGCTGTACTTATTCGAAATAAACTTCAGGTTAATCTGTAGTGTTTGTATGTATGTATTATACATATTATTACAATAACTTAAAATTAAAATTTAAAAATGCGCATTTACATTCAACCTAATATTATATACATATTATATTTTTTTCTTCTTCTTTCAGGTAAGCTTTCTACAACTTCAAACTAAGATGACAATAGCTGTATACTGTAACACAACGTAATAGAACCGGATAAGCAGCAAAGAAACGATATACGAGTATAACAGTTCCAGAAGAAGTGTCAAAAGCGTAGACCGTGTCACATCAACCGGCACGCCGAGTACATTCCATTTCTGATATGCTTTTCTTATTCGCAGCAACCAGAAAATAGTGAGGGGCCAAAAAATGTAAAGAACCATGAACTTCGAATGCAACTATGTACCGGTTACACCACATTTAATAGTTGAGGAGTGTGCTATACGATACTAACAATCCGTTCATAAAACTAATTATAACCGAACTTTATCTCATTACTTACACTCTTGTCAAACTGCTTGTCCATTTCGATATTGTTACACAATAACATGTCAAAATGACTTCTATTTTTCCTCCAGTGCGACGATATCGAGTCAAGTAAGCGTATCTTCAAGCATATCTGCACAAAATCGATGACTGCTACGAAATTTATTAAGGACAAGATTTCTCGTTTGCTTCCACTAACATTTATAACATAATACGTATAATACAGTCCAGTTACGACGTTCATGAGAGCAGTGGCCGTAGACATTATCTTGGTAACACCGTACGTATTATTAATTACTCGATAGATTGAAGCTAGCCTATTCAGGATGGCTCCGTATTGTTCAAGCCAGTCACATAATTGAAATTGTTTTAGCATATTTTTGGAATTTGCCTTGCCGTATGGTGGTAGTTTCGCAATCTTTTCAAAATCATCACCCAGAACTTCCAGGATTTTACGGAATATTAAGTTGAGTAGGTAATGCCAGTTTCCTATAATTTGTCCTATGGCAAATAACACCTCCATCGTAATCCACGCGACTATGGTGTGGGCTTTTAAGTTCGGCTGTGCTAACAGTGTATGTTGTATTAAAACGATGAGTCGAATATAAACGTATGATGATATGAAGAGTGCCAATAAGAGCTCAATTCTATTCCGCACATAGTTGTGGTTTATATTTTTCATAACATCCGAAATCAGAGATTGCAAATTATTTAGTAAATCAGCTAGAATTTTTCCTCTGCTCAATTGCGATGCCAAGATACACGTTAGCGAAACACATCCTGCTGTTATAGACACTGAACTTATTTGCGACACCTTTTTCCTGCCGAAAAACTCAATCCCGAAAAAGGCTACGTAAGAGGCGAAGGGGGACATAAAGATGTAAACGATAACTATGAAGGCGTTCATTGTTTGAAGTCTCCGCGAACATTCAAAATGTCCTCGTTTTCGGTTGTAAGTAAAAGATGCTATTCCGAGTAGTAGCAAGGGAAAGTAATAAGTAAAGCAGACGAAAGAGTTCGTAGTGGATCTGGGGAACATTTCGGATTGACTGGCACTTGTTAGATAAATTGAAATGTGCTTTCTAATCAATTAGGTTGTGACTCATGTGCTTTTCCTCATTGTGATGAGAGGATTGTATTTGAAATACTACTACTTTGCCTTAACCCCTAGCGGGGCATAGCGCGTCAACTACTCCTGCGCGCCATCGTACTCTGTTCTGGGCAATGGGGCGCAACTCCCCAAAAGACTTACCCAATACCTGACACTCCTTTGCCACAGATCGACGCCATGTGATTCGAGGACCCCCTCTTGGTCGGCCTTGGTTGGAAATGGGGTTCCATTTCATGGCATGCAAAGTAATGCAGTTATCACTCTTCCGCAATGTGTGACCTATCCACTGCCATTTTCGCCTGCGTATCAATTCGTCGATTGGCATCTGACCCGTACGCCGACTTAGCTCTTCATTTGATATTGTTTCGGGCCAGAAAATTCTTAAAATTCGACGAAGACATGAGTTGACGAAAACTTGCAGCTTTCTGGTAACTCCTACGGAAACTTTCCATGTACTGCTCCCATACAAAAGCACTGATAGTACCAGGGAGCGAAACAGGCCCAGCTTGGTCTTGATGCTGAGATAACTGCCCTGCCAGATTTTGGACAGCATGCCGTATGCGCGTTTAGCCTGGTTGATATGACGAGTGATGTCCTGCTCAGTACCACCATTTTCGGCAACGATGCTACCCAGGTAGACGAAGTTGTCCACCTTCTCCACAGGCTGCCCATTAATATTGATGGCAATAGGTGTCGGATTTCTTTTTCGCAACGGCGGGCTAAGAACCTTGGTCTTGTTGGTATTAATCTTTAGCCCAACCTTGCTTGCCTCCCTCTCGAGATCTAACGCCATTGCGGACAGATCCATGATTTTGTGGGAGAGTAGGCATATGTCGTCAGCGTAGTCAAGATGTTGTAGATAAGATGTCAAAGTCCATTGAATTCCTCTGTCGAGTCCGGATAGGGCTGCATGCAACACATCGCCGATCACAATGAGGAATAGGATCGGTGAGAGGATGCACCCCTGCCGAACTCCACTGCGAATCTCAAAGTCCCCCGACACCTTACCTTTATGCAGAACGCGACATTTCGCGCCGTCATAGGTTGCCTTAATAATAGCCACAAGCTTCCCAGGGATGCCTCTCCTGCGCAAGGCCGCCCATATAGAATCCCGGTTCACACTATCGAAAGCCTTTTCGAAATCGATGAAAAGCAAGTGAAGCGGAGAATCGTATTCAGCGCATTGCTCGATGATGATTCGCAAGGTGTTAATGTGATCGACACAGGAGAATCCGGATCGAAAACCAGCCTGCTCTTCATCAATTGTGCTTTCTAAGTGGGCCTTTAGTCTTTCCAGGACGATTTTAGCTATTATCTTGGCAACGGCAGGAAGCACACAAATGCCTCTCCAATTATTACAGTCTGTGAGGCTACCCTTCTTTGGAAGTTTGATGATCAAACCTTCCTTCCACTCAGTGGGAAAGGTCTCTGTATTCCACGCTTTATCAACAAGTGGGTGCAGCAAATCGGCAGTTACGCTTGGCGCTGCTTGATAAAGTTCGGCAGGATACCGTCAAGTCCGGCGGCCTTTCCTCGTTTCAGTGCAATAATTGCAGTGACTATTTCCTCTTTAGTCGGAGCAGTGGACCGTATACGCACATTTTGATGGCTAGCTAAATTATCTATATGAGGGGGAACTTCACCAGAGGTTACACGGTTCAAGATCGCGGCGAAGTGTTCTTTCCACCGCCTCATTTGATCTTCTTCCAAGATAAGTAGCTTTCCATCACTATCTTTCAACGGATGTTGGCAGGAGTTACTACCACTTGTAAACTCCTCGATGACACCGTATACGGCGTTTAAGTTGTTACTTCTAGCGGCTTTTTCTGCTGACGCTAAAAGAGAATTGGCATAAACTCTTTTATCGCGTCGCACACTACGCTGAACTTCTCGAGCTTTCTGACGGTAAAGGAGTTCGATGCTGCTTCGATTGTCGTCTGATGCTGCAGCCAAACGAACTTTCAGCTCCTTTCTTTCAACAATCCGCTGCCATGAAGCGTCGGACATCCAGGGCTTATTCCGGCAATCCGGGTTTGGGCCAAGGATGGTATTTGCGCTATCAATGTACGCATTTTTTATGGCATCCCATTTTTCGTTTATGTCACTATTTGCGTGACTAGTTATCTCAGCCGCTTTTTGCGCAAGATGGTCATTATATTGTTGTAAAACAGCTGGATTTTTTAGTCGAGCGGTGTTGAATTTGCGGGGCCTGGATCTTTCGTCGCTGGGGCGGCGCACGGCTGCAATACGCAATCGAACATTAGCGATCATTAGATAATGGTCTCTTCCCATCCCAATATCGGCACCCTTCTTGTTTCGCACGTCCAGGAGGCAACTCTTGAATCTTTTACTAATGGCAAAATGGTCGATCTGATTTTGTGTTCTGCGCCGATCAACAGAGGACCAACTGATTTTGTGGTGGTCCTTATGCTCAAACATAGTACCACCGATGAAGAGACTGTGAAAGTTGCAGAACTCTACAAATCTTTCACCGTTGTCATTACGATCACCAAGACTGTGTCTCCCCATCACATGTCTGAGCCCATAGTTATCAGCGCCAACTTTCGCATTCAAATCACCCATAACCATTATAATGTCACCTTTAGGTGTTCTGCTCTGAACGGCGTTTAGTTCTTCGTAGAAGGAGTCTTTTGCCAAGACATTGTCGGGTTCAGTAGGGGCATAACATTGTATTATTGAGATGTTCCTCATTTTGGTCCGGAACCTGGCAGTCAAGACCCTGTCAGAGACCGGTTCCCAGGATAATAGACAGTTTCGCGCGGCTCTGGTTAAAAGGAGCCCCACACCTGACTCACGGCGACTACCGGTAGCTTTACCGGAGTACAACATTACAGTGCTGCCCGTTGGAGAGATGAATTCTCCGCTGTTCCACCATCTTATCTCACTAACTCCTAAGATATTTAATTTGTACCTCAGAAATTCACTCTCTAATTGAAGAAATCGTGCGTTCTGGGGACCTTCTGATCCATTGTCCAGGAGAGTACGCACATTCCAGAATCCAATCTTTGTGATTGTACGATAGCTAAAAGTCGTAACCGTTGAGTCAGTCCTTATCCGAGGCATAGTTGACGTTTCGTTAGCATATAGAGATTTCGGATAGTGCAAGTTGCTGGCATACACATCCTGTCCTTTGATTGTCGGTTTTAACGACAGGCCCTCAAAGGGAAAGGCCATGGTATTTTTTTCACACCCCACACCACAGGGGTACCTCAACCAAATCATTGCACCGCCATCACTGGCGGCTTGACGTTGGTTAGCAATGGTCAGTGACCAGTGCCGTTCCAGGGGGCGCCCACGCGGAGGACTATGGAAGAGGAGTTTTTGCCCCCCCTTGAAATACTTAATGTTAATTATTATTGTGATTAATGGCATTCATTGTATTCTTCTGTAAGTAAACCGTGGTAGATTCTGTTACTTACAATGCCTTAACCCCTCCATTGGACATGGGCGCGTCAGCATCTCTATAGCAATGCCTTGTTGGCGTTGCGTTAGCATATAAATTTCGGATGGTGCAGTTGCTAGCATACATCCCCTATCCGTATGACCGTCTTTTACTGACAAGTTTGGAACGCTATGGGAGAGTAAGAGCATCCACAGGTAGTTTTTTGTTTTATTAACGCGCCGGCGAACTGAACTCCTGAACTCTAGATTCAAGTATCGTAGAGTGGCGACCGATACCGAGGCCGATTCAATAACGTCACTAAGTACATACTAAGTCTAACTTTCATTCATTTGTTGAACAACAACTCAGCTTATTTGAACCCCCTTCACATGGTTATGCTGGCTGGAGGCTAAGAGTGTATTTAACTGTTCCGATGAATTTCATTGACCTGGTGTTGTGTGTTTAAGATATGACAAAAGGAGTGGTGACATTCGTCATTAATTTCGTCGTTATCTTTCATTTCGGTCTCGGAAAGATTTTCGCTTGGGTAAACCGTTTCCAATATTTGCTCATATACAAAAAAAAAGAGTAGTTTCTTGTGCTTCTTCCGAGTTTTTTCCGAGAGTTCAGTCCGAAATTATGAAGACTTCTGGTATAATGTTCCATTACTAGTGATGTGTAACACATGAGTGAGTCATTCTTTCTGAACGGCTCAACAAAATGAGGGAAAGAGTCAGCACAGTGATTTAGCTATCGAGCCGTTCAATTTAAAATTGACACACTGTGAAACAAATTCCCAAAAATATGTCCAACCTGAAACCTACGCAATAACAGCTCATTCACAAATTTCTCATTTATTTATTACTTTTACGAGTCATTCGTATCGCATCCTAATATCCCTAAATCCCAACTAAATTCATTCATATCAATCATTACAGGCTAGCCACTTTAGATGCTCAAACTACAATATATTTTTTATTCTCTCCCTTGCCAGCTCTGCATTCATATACGTTTGAAGTTTGAAGAATATCCGTGCCGAACCATCGTACACTACACAGATTAGACAAAACACAATATGATCCATTGTCGTCCGTCAATCGTCATACTCGCAGTCACTGCCATGCCTCCCCATTCCCAAACCCTATGTTTTTCTATGATAATATACATATATGTATATATAACGAACTCTGTATCAAATGAGTAATTCGCAGTGTCAGCTATGAGCTTTTTAATACAAAGAGCACACTCACATTCATTCATTCATTCTCTGTGCTGTAAGGCATACTGATTGGCTTGCTGATGAGTCATGAGTAACATTTGGGTAATTCAGTATCCAGCATATACTCAGTTCATTCACTCACTAAGCGCATACTTCAATTACTCATATTCTCTGCCAAATGAGGAATTCATGGCATGGAGATTTTAGGACCGAGCCAAATGATTTGCGTCTTTTTCACAGTGCTTCGTATCTTGCATGGCTCTCTCTCTCTCAATTACCCTAACCCCTTGTGGGGCATAGCGCCTCAACTGTTCCATTTTGCCCAGTTGACGTTTCTCGGCATAAACTGGTTTCGGAGAATGCAGTTGCCAGCATGCACCTCCAATGAAAATGTAAAATGAAAACCATTTAAAAAATTCTGATAAAGCAACAGTCTAGTTCAGAAATGCTAGCCCAGCAGCTGTTAATGTTGTTGATGATCGAGGTTGAGTAAATGTTAGTGGCTTTTTTTGAGTTACAATCTTATAACTTTCATTTAACGCTTATTTCCATATAAACTTTTATCTAGTCTTTTATTGTTCCCATTTCCCATAATTACAACTTTTATTGAATATGTTCCCCGAGTCTTTGGATTTGTTCGACTCCTTTTGAACGACTCTTTCTGAACGACTCTTTCTGAACGACTCAGCGGAAATAGAGCATATGTGCTTGCACACTAGAAAGAGTCATTGTGCCCATCACTATCCATTACCACTTAAAATTAACTTTTAAGAAGTATGTACTTTGAGTATGAGCCCTATTTCAGTAAATTTTGACTATTATCGGCTGCTAAGCATGAGATTTTTCTTAAAAAAGCAATTTTAGGAGCAATGAGAGCGCAAGGGCACATTCGTTTTTTTTTTCTTAGGTCCAAGTTGGAAAACTTTTTTTTCTGAATAAATTGAAACTGAATACGGCAAATTGCCAAACAGCACGATTTCTAGAGTAATATCTAATGCTTAAAGAGTTTTGAGATGTTCAACAGTTTAAAAAAAAAGTATATATTTTTATTTATTTCTGTATAAAGTGTACGATCTCTGTACGGACACCTCCCATAACCGGACACTTCTTATAAACGAATAAACTTTTAAGTCCCGAAGATTTTTTGCATGATTTCAAGCAAATTGGGCTCCCTTAACCGGACGCTCCTTAAGCCGGACACGTACACGCATTTTTCAGTTATTTTTCAGACTAAACCTCTAATAACCGGACAACTCGATGGTTTCGCAATTGTTTTTCTTCGCATTTTCTAGTTAACAGTGCCGGCCATAACTATTTAAGCGCACTGTTCAGCTCAGTAAAAAATTGCCCGTAACATTGTAGCATAGCATTCAAAATGCATGTTACATATAATACAAGACGAAACGAGTAAATCAATATAATAACCGGTAAAAATCGCATTCGGCGCCCAATGTGGAATAATTGTGATTTTAACATAGCTTAAGACCATCTTAAGGTATCCTCAAGCTGTCTAACGATATCTCAAGTTTCGCTTAAGTTTGCCTTAAGACTTTATGAAACACTATTGTTTCACAAAAAATAGGAGAATTCTCTCTATTCAGTTAGAATTTTCAGAAAACTAAAAAAAATTCCAGTTTATGATTTACAACCCCCGTGGATTTTAACTTCTTACCACCTAAAGGGGAAATGGACTACCTAACGCGGAAATGCCGCCCTTAAGGAATTTTAAGATTTGTCTCTTAATGTAATAGAAGGCGTGTTTTTTTTGTACTGCGGTGAGGGTTAATTGGGGGCTATCCGGGTTAACTTGCACACATTACACAAACAACATATCCTAGTTGTTTGTGTAATGTGTGTAAGTTAACCCGAATAGCCTCTAATTAACCTTCACTCTAGTACAAAAAACACGCCTAGTGAGAATTCTCCTAATATTCGCGAAACAAGAATGTGCCGAATTTTTTGTGTCCTACCTCAGTGAAAATAATAGAAACTAGTCAAAAAGTTGTCGAAAAATCCCGAAAATATTTGGCGCTCAATGTGGGATGTCGAGTGTGATTTAATCTGGTCGACGAAACTGAAATAAGGAATCAATACCGTTAGTCACAACACACATAAGCCGAAACCTTTTCAGACCCTACCTTAAGGTTACTTTATAGGTTTTTGTGAGTCCAAATTTGCGGTGGAAAATAGTCAAAAAATTGTAGAAAATATCCGAAGATATGCAGCGTCTAATATGGGATGGGTATAATTTTATCCAGTCAATTAAAGCAAAATAGGCAATGAAATTGTCACTTTAAGGCTGTCTTTGGGCATTTTTAAGCTTTTGTATGGCTATCTTAAACTACCTTATGGCTTTTTCAGTCCTACGTAATTGAAAACAAAAGTAATTAGTCGATAAAGTGTCGAAAATGCCCGAAAAGATTCGGTGTTCAATGTGTGTGGCGTTTTTTCTCGTCGACGACAAAACAAAAGAAAACCAAACCTTTTTAAGCCTTTACCTTAAGACTGCACCAACGCTTTTTTATCTTGTATCAATAAAAATTAACGTTTGAAAATATTCGAAAATTGAAAGTCCGAAAATATTTGGCGCCCAATGTGGGGTCAGTCGATTTTTTCATTAAAACTGAAATGACAATCGAATAAGCGCGTGGTGCAATTGGTTACACGGCACAAAACCGAAACCTTTTTAAATCTAACCTTAAGGCTATCGTATGATTTTCAAAATGTAAAGTCGGCCTTAGGCTGACCATACACGTACAGTATGAACCGACAGTTTTAACTGAACAGTTGAAATTGTCAATTGAAACTGTACAATGTAGAAGCACACACACGTACAGTTCAATCCTTCAGTTTTTACAGTGAACTCGAAAAGTGTAAACAGTGGTGCAATTTATCATTTGGCATATGCAGCATCCTTCTTCGTACGGTCATGATAGTCATGACTCTTTACTTGCCACAGACAAGCAGGGCCGTGCGAAGCGGGCGACCGTCCCGGGCGCCATTAGCAGGCGCGAAAACCAGTTTGATATTTGGGAATTTCAATAGCGTATTTCAAAAAGACATTTGTACAAATTGATACAATGGGGCGGTTGGGGCGACCGGTAGCTCAGTGTGTAGAGGCGTCAGTCTTATGTCTGACTACGGTCGTTACGGGCTTAAGTCCCCTTCACGGCGTTCGTGGCCGTGGATGTTTGTGTTGTTTCCCCCCTGTGGTGCGGGGCGTAATAATAAGCTACAACATCTCCCGACTTGTCGCAGGTAGGAGGCTCAATGTGAGTATGCCTGGTTTTTTCCAACGAATCGTCAGCTAAGCCTCATGAAGCGCTTCGCCTCACTAAGGGTTAGGGCAAATGTGTAAAGCCTGGGACACAGATCACCGTGGAATGAAAAGTGCCGTAAAATCTCGTACAAAATGCACACCAAATGTTAATAGCCAATTATTTTGAGTGGGAAATTAATCACAATTTCAGTTTAAATGTTTTTTTATGCCCTTCACGGATGTGATAGGGTATATTAACTTTGTCTTGAAGTTTGCAACGCACAGAAGGAAGCATCTCCGACCATATAAACTATATATATTCTTGGTCAGTATGATGAGACGAGTCGATTAAGCTTTGTCCGTCTGTCCGTCTGTCTGTCTATCTGTCTGTCTGTCTGTCCGTCCGTCTGTTTCTATGCAAACTAGTCCCTCGGTTTTAAAGCTATCGAGCTGAAATTTTGTACAAATAACCGAAATTTATCTCATTACTTACACTCTTGTCAAACTGCTTGTCCATTTCGATATGGTTACACAATAACATGTCAAAATGACTTCTATTTTTCCTCCAGTGCGACGATATCGAGTCAAGTAAGCGCATTTTCAAGCATATCTGCACAAAGTCGACGACTGGCAGAAAATTTATGATGGACAAGCTTCCTTCTTTGCTACCACTGATATTTATAACAGAATACGTATAAAAGAGTCCAATTATGACGTCCTTGAAAGCACTGGCCGTAGACACTAGCTCGGTTATACCGTACGTACTATTAATTATCTGATAGACTGAAGCTAGTCTATTCAGGATGACTTCGTATTGTTCAAGCCAGTCACATACTTGAAGATATTTTAGCATTTTTTTGGTATTCGACTTACTAGACGGCGGTTGTTTCGCAACATTTTCGAAATCATCACCTAAAACTATCAGGATTTTACGAAATGTTAAGTTGAGTAGAAAATGCCAGTTTCCTATAATTTGTTTTATGGCAAATAACACCTCCATTGTAATCCACGCGACTATGGTATGAGCTTTTAAGTTCGTCTGTGCTAGCAGTAGTATATAGTGTATTAAAACGATGAGTCGAATATAGAAGTAGGATGACACAAAGAGTGCCAATAGGAGCTCATTTCTATTCCACACATTTTTTCGGTTCCTATTTTTCATAACATCCGAAATCAGAGATTGCAAATTGTTTAGTAAATCAGCTAGAATGTTGCCTTTGTTCAATTGTGACACCAAGATACAAATTAGAAAAGCACATTCTGCTACTGTAACCACTGAATTTATTGCAGACATCTTTTTCTTATTGAAAAAGTCAATTCCAATAAAGGCTGAGCAAGAGCCGAAGAAGGGTGATATAATGGTGTAAACGATAGCTACGAAGGCGTTGATATTCTGAAGTCTCCGCGAACATTCAAAGTGCTCTCGTTTTCGGTTGTAAGTAAAAGATGCTATTCCGAGTAATAGCAAGGGAAAGTAATAAGTAAAATAGACGAACGAGTTCGTGGTGGATCTGAGGAACATTTCGAATCGACTGACCCTTATTAGATAAATTGAAATGAGCTTTCTAAACAATTAGGTTGTGACTCATGTGCTTTTCTTTATGGGGAGGAGGAGGATTGCACCTGAGATATTTAATGTCGATTCATTGTGGTTAATGGCATTCGTCGTATTATTTTGTAATTCAACCGTAGTAAATTGTGTCATTTACTAATTGCCTTAACCCCTCCAGTAAGCATGTCAAGACCTGCATAACAATGTCTTGTTGATGTTGGGTGAGCATATAAATTTCGGATGGTGCAGTTGCTAGGATACACCTCCTATCCGTATGACCGTCTTTTACTGACAAGCATAGAATGCTATGGGAGTCCTAGTACCCACAAGTAGTTTTTTTAATTTTATTAACACGCCGGGGAACTGAACCGCTGAAGTTAAGATTCAATTATCGCAGAGTGGCGACCGAGACATCACGGCTATAAAGAGCTATGCAATAATAAATACAGTGAGTCACAGTCAAAATGAACCGCCTTATTTTAGATAAAAAATTACTGAAAAACCATTCACATTAAAATTGTTTTTATGTAAATTTATTGTCTCAACGTGCAGGTATTTATATTTATTATTATTTTTTATTTATTTCAGTGTGTCTTATAATTATTTTTTCTTCTTAGTACACAAAAAATATTATAAACTTGAGAAGTTCAAAAATACACCTCACAGTCAAAATGAACCACTTAAATGAAAGTGAAAAGCATGTATGTACAATAGCCCAATCGACAAGTATATTAGCCTTGCAAAAATTGCGAATTTAATGAAACTTTAGGATGTTGTTGGTGGGTGTCCAGAGGTGTTACATCCAATTTATCGAACAAAATTTCCTTGTGCTAACTTGGTGGCGGCCAAAAAACCGCAAAATTTTGGCACTTTTTTCAGTTTTTGCACGATAATCTTTTTACCTTGCATCCTATGACAAAAAGTTGTGAAGATACTTTGTAGAGCGTTAAATTGGCTATAATTTAGACTGGTCAAACTATTTTCTTCGCTCACTACACACAATGATACAGCGCTTTGAAAAGTGCTCAAAATTCAGAAATTATTAAAAAAAACTGCAAAAACGCAGATTTTGTATGTTTTTTTTTTTTTAATTTTACATTATATATTTTATGGAGTTGAAGTACTTATCTGCATTTGGTTTCATTTAAAGACCACCACCCCAAACCCCACCCACCCCCCCCCCCCCCCCCGGGGGTCTTTTCCCCTTTCCCACTCTGCTTCATCCCACAGCAACATATACTTCCAGAAGACTGGGCGAAATAATGCACCCAGCATATTGTATTCAACAGCTTCCTGCAAATTCGTCCCTTATCCTATTCCTTCATGCAGTTAGCGGATGTGACACCACTTCAACACCGTTCGGGCAAGGAAAGAAGAAACTTTGCAGCCTGTATGAGAGGAATACTTCTTTATCTGCCACAGTAGCTATATTCAAACAACCTGATGCCAGCGCCTCCGAGATTTCTGCGGCAGGCGAAAATTTCATGGTGGCAATGTATGGTGGAAACATGGTAACAGATTCTTTGGACGACCTCCGTTACCATCTTTTTATCAAATCTGTCGCCGCACCAAGGTTTCAATTTGCCAGACTGCCAGCTACGAGAGACGCAGCAATCTACCATTCTTTCCGCACCTACCTCCAAGTTCAAACGTGGCTGGGCAACAATAAGACACCATCGGCTTGGGGGTGGTCGCAATCTAGACTAGGGGTGGTTCCTATTACAACCATCCATCCTGCATATCATTTCTTGCAAATGTAAGAAAGAGTGTAGCACTGCAGGCTGCAGCTGCAAAAAAGCTGGTCTACGGTGTTCCACACTTTGCAAAAACTGCTCAGGGCAAGCATGCGAAAATTCGCCAGAGACCGACCTGCAGGAGGAAGAAGCCAAGGACGCGATTTTGGAAAGGGAAGAAAAGGACGAATAAAATCCCAAAACGGATAAAGAATCGAGGGGAATTGTATTTTTTGACTGCAGTCACATTTGGCTGTAGGTACCAAACCTTTATTTTAGTTCGATTTAGTAGAGTGGGAAAGGGAAAAAGGCCCCCGGTGGGGGGGGGGGGGTGGTCTTTAAATGAAACCAAACGCAAATAAGTACTTCAACTCCATCAAATATATAATGTAAAATTAAAAAAAAACTACAAAATCTGCGTTTTTGCGGTTTTTTTTAAATAATTTCTGAATTTTGAGCACTTTCCAAAGCGCTGTATCATTGTGTATAGTTAGCGAAGAAAATGGTTTGACCAGACCAAATTATAGCCAATTTAACGCTCTACAAAGTATCTTCACAACTTTTTGTCATAGGACGCAAGGTAAAAAGATTATCGTGCAAAAACTGAAAAAAGTGCCAAAATTTTGCGGTTTTTTGGCCGCCACCAAGTTAGCACAAGGAAATTTTGTTCGATAAATTGGATGTAACACCTCTGGACACCCACCAACAACATCCCCAAGTTTCATTAAATTCGCAATTTTTGCAAGATGTCCCCCGTTTTTCCTACATGTCGACTGAGCTACAAGGTGCCCTTATTCAAATTGTAAATACTTAAATAGTAGATGGTACCGTTCATTTGCGGAAAATTGACACCAAAGTGGACACTCTATTTTCAACCGTTACAGAGTTATATCATTTTTTGTAAATTGTGTCAAAAAGCTTGACTTTCCGAACAAAATCAAAATTTGCCACTCTAACGATCATTTAATCCGTGATTTAATTTCCTTTTCTGAAACTGCATAAAATCTCATTTAAAACATTTAAGATTTCCCGGTTTCGAAATTCACCGGAGATTTTATATGTTTTGTATGAAATTTTATGTAGTTTCAGAAAGTCAGGTCAAATCTCGGATTAAATGTGGTTGGGAGCAGGGGCGGATCTAGCCAAGACCTAAGGGGGGGGGGGGGGCAATATTGCGAGTTGCCTACACGAACATTTCAGCTTAAAACCAGTCCGAAGCGTATATACCCTAGACTTGTACAGACCTAGTGGTGATACCAAAAGTACCAGTTGGCAACGACGATATGCATTAAAAGTGAGTTTCCTATATGGCCAGTTTACAGGGGAGGTTGGCACTCATTCATGAGGATCTTGGCCATTCTAAAAATCAATTGACTAACCCATTCTGCAAATATTTCTCGAATTTTTCAAGTCGCTAGCTTCATTCTATGCTTGTTTGAAGTCTCACTTGTAGGGGAGGTAGAGGCTCCTTGGACTGGATCTTGCCCATCATTGCCACCAACCAATTAGTTCACCCTACAAACATTTAAAAAAAATTTCAGGTCTCTAGCTTCACTCTATCAAAAGTTATCGCTTATCTGTTTCATTGATAGGGGAAGTAGGGGTTTCGTTGGTCGGATTTTACGTATTTTCAATATTAGCCAACTGGATCCTACTTCAAACATTTGACCAAAATTTCAAGTCGCTACCTTTATTTTGTCGTAAATTATTGCTTATTTTAAATTTCATTTCTAGGGGAGGTAGGGGTTCCTTAGGTTGGATGTAACCCATCTTTAATACCAACTAACTCAATCTCACTTTAAACATTTGGCCAAAATTCCAAGTCGCTGGCTTCATTCTATCAAAAGTTATCGCTTATTTGAAGTTTCATTTGTAGGGGAGGTAGGGGTTCCTTGGGTCCGATCTTGCCCATTTTCAATGCCAAATAACAAGATTTTACTACCAACGATCTGCCAATTTTTTAACTCGCTAGTGTCGTTCTATCGAAAGCTATCGTAATTAAAGTAATATTTATAATTACATTTAATTTTTTCAATTTTGTAGGGGAGGCAGGCGTTCCTTTGATCTGATTATGCCCAACTTACCAAAAGCCAAGCAACTTCTTACTTCAGGGTTACATGCCAAAAATCAGATGTCTACGTCAATTGGTTCAAGAGTTATAGACAAAAAACCTGAAAAGTAGGGTAGTACGGGGTTCATTGTGAGAAAATTACCGTTAGTTTTCACCTAATCGATTTTATTTTGTCAGGGAAGTGTAAGATTACCCCCACGAGCAATCTACCAAAGCTAGAGTTTTTCATATTTATTTAATCGGAAGTTATAAATACATTAATTATTTTACATATGTAGGCGTTCTCTTGGCCCAATCATGCCCATTTTCAATACCAACCAACTAGATCATACTTCCAACATCTGACCAAAATTTCAAGACTTTAGCTTCATTCTATCGAAAGTTATCGTGCGAACGGACAGACAGACGGACAGACAGACAGACAGACATGGCTAAATCGAATTAGGAGGTGACCCTGATCATTTATATATATACATTGCTAAACCTCCGGAGCCTCCTTTAAGGTGTTACATATTTCCGTCGTGTCAAAAACAATATACCCTATACTAAAAGTCTATAAAAATGAACGTTCTGCAGACGCATAACTGACCGTAACGCCGTCGTTGATAGCAATTGCTTTTTGGGCAACACATACGGGCGGCTTCACATAGTGTCTGACTCGCCGACACGTTGTGCACTCCCTAGCACCGTGCGTCTCTCCCGTCCAGCGATTCCTCGGCTGAACAAAATGCTCCAGGAGTGCTTGCTCGGTATTCGTCGCATTGGATGAAATTCGTTCACTCGCAGGTGCAGGTGCTTGGATGCCGACAAAGTGTTATCCATTTGGCTCGTTCGTGACTCGGTAACAGCCATAATGTGGTGCCGCCATATGTCACAAACTTCCTAGAAAGAAGAAAGAAAGAAGTTTTCTTTTTATACCTCTCAAGGAGTGAGGGTAAATTAACTTTGTCATGATGTTTATAACTCATAGAAAGAAGCACCTCCGAGCTCCGACCGAATAAACTATATATATCCTTTATCAGCATAATGAGACGAGTCGATTAACTCTTCGCCCGTCGCGCCATTTTTGTAACGCTGATCGTCGCGCGGGGTCATCAGAGACCCCAAAAATAAAACAGCATCCAATTAGTGTTGTAAACTACATTTTATGTATTATTTTAACGGATTATATTTAGGTGATAAGGTCGCATTGAAATAAGAAGAGATAATTCAAAGTTAGTTATTTAATTATACTATATAAACTTAACGAAAAAAAGCAACAATTTTCTCTATCTTTGGAAAATGTAAATTTTAATATTAACTTTTTTCTTATAAAAACGAAACATTTGCTTTCAATCTTACAACTATTTAAAATCAACACATTTCAAATAGTTGTAAGATTGAAAGCAAATGTTTCGTTTTTACAAAAGAAAGTTAATATTGAAATTAACAATTTTCAAAGATAGAGAAAATTGTTGCTTTTTTTCGTTAAGTTTATATAGTATAAATAAATAATTAATTTTGAATTACCTCTTCTTATTTCAATGCGACCTTATCACCTAAATATAATCCGTTAAAATAATACATAAAATTTCTATGGGCATTTTTTTAACCGAATGTGTGTATATGCTGGAATGGAATGAAAGGTTTCCTCGCGAAACAGTTACGCGAGGAAACTCGATAAATCTAAACACACTCTACTACTCGGAATGTCCTATCCCATCAATGTATCATACATGAATGTTGAATTGGTTCCCTATAAAAATATATCAATGTTAAAACCTGACGATCAGTTGAAAACCTTAATTTTCCCATTTTTTTTCTCGTCCTTTTCCTTCTCCTTTTATACCCTAGACTTTTAGTATAGGGTATATTGTTTTTGTCACGACGGAAATATGTAACACCTTAAAGGCGGCTCCGGAGGTATAGTAATGTATATATATATAAATGATCAGGGTCACCTCCTGATTCGATTTAGCCATGTCTGTTTGTCTGTCTGTCTGTCTGTCCGTCTGTCTGTCCGTTCGCACGATAACTTTCGATAGGATGAAGCTAGAGCCTTGAAATTTTGGTCAGATGTTGAAATATAATCTAGTTGGTTGGTATTGAAAATGGGTATGATCAGGCCAAGAGAACGCCTACCTCCCCTACATATGTAAAATAATTAATGTATTTATAACTCCTGATTAAATAAACATGAAAAGCTCTAGCTCTGATAGATTGCTCGTGAGGGTAATCTTATACTCCCCTGGAAAAATAAAATCGATCAGTTGAAAACTAACGGTAAATTTCTTACAAAGAACCCCGTACCACCATACTTTTCAGGTTTTTTGTCCATAACTCATGAGCCAATTGACGTAGACAGCTGAATTTTGGCATGTAACCCTGAAGTGAGAAGCTGCTTGGGTTTTAGTAAGTTGGGCATAATCAGATCAAAGGAACGCCTACCTCCCCTGCAAAATTAAAAAAATTAAATATTACTTTAATTGCGATAACTTTTGATAGAATAACACTAGCGAGTTGAAAGCTTAGCAGAACATTGGTAGTAAAACCTAGTTATTTGGCGTTGAAAATGGGCAAAATCCGACCCAAAGAACCCCTACCTCCCCTACAAATGAAACTTCAAATAAGCGATAACTTTTGATAGAATGAAGCCAGCGACTTAAAATTTTGGTCAAATGTTTCAAGTGAGATTGAGTTAGTTGGCATTAAAGATGGGTAAGATCCGACCTAAGGAACCCCTACCTCCACTAGAAATGAAATTTAAAATAAGCGATAACTTACGACAAATAAAGCTAGCGACATGAAATTTTGTTCAAATGTTTGTAGTAGGATCCAGTTGGCTAATGCTTAAAATACGTTAAATCCGACCAATGAACCCCTGCTTCCCCTACAAATGAAATTTCAAATAAGCAATATCTTTCGATAGAATGAAGCTAGCGAAAAATTTGAAAAATATTTGTAGAATGGGTTAGTTAATTGATTTTGAGAATGGCCAAGATCCTCCTGAATATGTGCCAACCTCCCGTATAAACTGGCCATATAGGAAACTCACTTTTAATGCATATGGTCGTTGCCAATTGGTACTCGTACTTTCGGTATCACCACTAGGTCTGTACAAGTCTAGGGTATATACGCTTCGCTTCGGCCTGGTTTTTCTTCTTTTTTACTTCTCTTTTTTTTCTTCTCTTTTTTTTCCCGAGGGGGGGGGGGCAACGGCAGTGTTAAAGCCTGAAGATCAGTTGAAAACCTTAATTTTCTAATTTTTTTTCCTTTTTTTCCTTTTTCTTCTTTCTTTTTCTTCTATTTTTTTTCTTCTATTTTTTTTCTTCTCTTTTTTTTCTTCTCTTTTTTTTCTTCTCTTTTTTTTTGCCCAAGGGGGGGGGGGGGCAATGTCCCCGTTGCCCCCCCCCTAAATCCGCGCCTGGTTGGGAGAGTAGCAAAATTTTGATTTTGTTTGGAAAGTCAAGCTTTTTGACACAATTTGCAAAAAATGCCATAACTTTGTAACGGTAAAAAACAGAGTGTCCACTTTGTTGTCAATTTTCCACAAATTAACTGTACTGCCAAATACCATAAAAGTATTTACCATCTGAAGCGGGGCGCCGTGTATAAGCTTTTTACTTTTATTTATGTGGTTCATTTTGACTGTGAGGTGTACCATGGAACTTTTGAAGTTTATATCATTTTTTTGTGCACCAATTAATAATTATTAAACATACTGAAATAAGAAACTTAAGTGTTGAGACAATAAATTTATATGAAAACAATTTTAATCTGAATGGTTTTTCAGTCTTTTTTAAGTAATTCTTTCTCTATCATAAGGTGGTTCATTTTGATTGTGACTTACGAGTCCTGTAGTTCATTATAATCTGCAATAAGTTTACCAATCGCATTTTGAATCTTTTATTTCTGTCGACTAACACCTTTAAATCCGAAATTCTATCTTGATTATAATGATTTATTATCACAAATCATAGGGTTTAAATCGGTGTTGCGTAAAATTGAACATTTTTGACCTGTGGCCCTCTTGCATTTATATTACATGTGCGAAATGCCAAAGCAGAATTGACATTTGCCGCTATTTGAAAAAAATTATGGTATTTTCCGATAGGATAATTACTTTTGCGCTACCTTGTATTTATTTTATTAAGCATACATTCAGCAAGAGGGAAGCAAGAAAATGATAATACTTTTGCCTTAACCCCTAGTGGGGCATAGCGCCTCAACTACTCCCGCGCGCCATCGTACTCGGCTCTGAGCAATGGAACGCAGCTGCCCCACGGCTTACCCAGTAACTCACACTCTTTCGCCACAAATTGGCGCCATGACTTTCTAAAAAAAGGTTTTGCAAAAAGGGTGGGTCGATGTTGAAATGAAATAAAACAACCTGTGTGTGATGTATTAACGAAATTCTTGTTTTATTTAAAAGCCCCATGTATGCCATTATGTCTGGAGTATGACATTATTCAAACATCCGCCGCTCCTTCGCACGGTGGCACGAATCCGAAAGGTCAATGTCAACTGTCAATGACTTGCATGGATCTGGCTGAATTTGAGCGATTGCCTGGGTTATGTGGACTTTGAGGGCATCGGTCGATTGCGGCTAATTGGCAGAGACCTGCGACTTCACAAAACCTCACAAGAAAAAGTCGAGCGGCCTAGTCTAATCTTGTTGGCCAATTCACGTCACCTACACGAGAGATAACCAAACCCTCAAACCGTTCATGCAGAATGTCCATCGTGACGTGACTGCTGTAATGTCGTCAACGTCCATATCGTTCAATTGGGGCCAAAAGAAGTTTTTTTATCATCGATTTGTAGCGCTCGCCATTGACGGTAGTGGCCTCACCAACGTCGTTTTTGAAGTAGTACGGACCAATGGCGCCACCGGCCTAAAATCCGCACCAAACAGTAACGTTTTGTGGATGCAATGCCATCTGGTGAACCTCGTGTGGATTGACGTCTCATAGCCACTCATTCAAAAATGCGCCTCATCGCTAAAGATGATTTTCCGGCCAAAATTGGGGTCCACTTCGAAACACTCTGAAGCCCAATGAGCGAACAAACGGCGTTGTCTATGGTCATTAACTTTGTGCTCCTGGATCAGTTGCATCTTTTACGCCCAGTTGCATCTTTTACGGGTGCAGGCCTGGAGAACATCGGTTGAGGTCGAGGGTAAGTCAATAGGCAAATCGTAGAGTCAGTTGAAGGCGATGGCAGCGAACAGGACGAGGTGGAAAGTCGGCGTGGTTAATGCCCTATGCCCCACAAGGGGTTAACAGGATCCAGAGAGAGACATGAATAAAAACCCCAAAATCGTTTCTAATTTCTGTGTCTTTCTGTGTACTTTTTGAAATAATAACATAATTCTGACCACTGCGAATAAGGAAAAGATTTCAGAAATGTATATGACACAACACATTCTGGAAAATCATTTAACTCTCAGATCGCTACAGAAAACAATTCAACGGCGCGGCGAGCTAGGCTTGTCTTTCTAAATAACATTTCTAAAATATTTACTGGACTATCTATCATACGATGTGTAATGCAATTTTAAGAGTACACCCATACCTCGCTATACGGCCGCTCTTTATACGGCATTTCGCTATAACGGCCCTCTTCAATTAAGGCATCGATTTACGGCCTAAAATATTTCGCTATAACGGCAACAATTTTTTTTAATGTTTCCGTCTTTCGCCCAAGAGGGCCTAGGGCGTACGAATGTCATCTCGCACGCCATCGACGTCGGAAACATTGAAATGGCGGTGTCGAACTGCATTTGTTGAGCAGCTGTCAGTGAATGTTGACTGACTGTCGCCGCAGGGTCATCGAGCAATAGTTCTGATAAGTGTCAAGAGGGAGCAAATAGGTCAGGAGCCAAGTTGAAACTCCGGACAAAATCGACCCCTCCCTAGGTATAAGTTCTGACTGAGAGTTGGCATTAACAAAAACTCGAGAGCTTTTGTTCGTCCTCGAAATGTGACGTTGGCCAGGATTTTACCTTTGGCGGTATGGCATGTGCCATCGGCGGTGGTAACTCCCAGTCTAAACTTATCCCAGGGATAACGGCTATCCTTCAGAACCGCTTCCGCAAAGCTGGAAGCAATCACACTACAGGATGCACCTGTATCGACCAACCCACTCACCAAGGAGCGTGACGGCGGCGTAAGGCCGAACATCGTCCTTCAGACAGTCTGGCAGGATTACTTCGCAGTATCGCCGACGAATAGCCAGCACCTTCTTCCAGAAACGCCGGCACCGCAACGTGGAACGTTTTGGTCGACGAGGCTGGATTTCTTCGGCGCCGAAAATTCGTTGTCGAGCTGCCAAGTAATCTTTCTGTCGCTCATGTGGTGGTCTGACGCTGTAGTGAGGGGGCTCCGACTTCGGTACCACTAGGTTTGGGGGTCTTGTTATTGTTGTGGAGGAGCAAGATTTCAGAATCCTTACGACCGCGTTCTCAGTGGCTGACAGATCGGTAGATCTGCATGACAGTAGCTTGCTCGGGACGCAAGTCTGTGTCTCTGCTTCAGCAGTCAGGGGAGTAGGTACGTTCGGCAAAAGTGATGCGTTTGGTAAGGGTGATACGTCCGGTAGGAGTGACGAATCCGAGGTAATAGACGTGCCAAGGGAAAAACGTGCATAGGGGGGTTCCGACCCGGAGTGTGCAGGAGGTTCTAAGCCCTGCTGCTTTGGAGCGGAACTCTGTGGTGGTGGCCGCGAGTTTAATGCGGCATCTCGGTATAGGTCGACTCGGTTTGGACCTCTTTGGAAACCCTCTGATGGGATTGGGGTCTCCTGCGCGCATAGTTTTTTGGAAGTGCACAATGCTCGCATTGGAGCTTAACCACGCCCGGAGCTCCGCATCCAAAACAGAAGACCTTTAGCTCCTTCCGACAGTCCGCGTAGGAATGTCCGGGCCTTCGGCAATTCCAGCAGGTGGAATTTACATGTCGCGCTCCTATTTCGGCCTGCACGTCTCTTGGAGGGGTGGTAGCATCGCGGTTCAGCTCCGCAACCCGAGGACGCGAGACTTGACGAGGGTAGTGAGAGGAGCGCCGGGTAGCCATTCGTTCGTTATAGTTCTCTAAGTTTCGTACAAATTCTCGCAGCTCCAGCAAGTTGACGAATTTGACATGAAGAGCTGATCGGCCTACGTCTTCCCGTAGGTTTCAATTCACTATCCTCGTCAACTCCCGGTCCGATAACGCGTCCCGCATGAGGTTGTTGAGCTGCCGAATCTCCTTCAAGAAGTCGTTAAACGACTGCCCCTCTCTCTGTAGACGATGACGCATCATCTCCATGAGGTCGTCATCGTCGTAAGGGTCCGTATATTGTTTACGGAGCGCGGATCGCAACGATTTCCACGTCTATCGGTTGCGCGACCTGGCGGCAAAGTGTCGAAACCACTCGGCTGTATCCCCATCGGTCGGTGAACAACTCCACCTGACGAATTCCACCTGACGAATTCCACCTGACGAATGAATTCGTCGACCGCGGTCCCTTGGAACTTCAATCCCCATTCCCGTATTGTTCGGGGGACGTGGTGTGCCGGAATGGTCGGTGAGGAGGCAGCCGACTGTTGTCGGCGCTCCGCTGGGTCAGCTCGCGGAATCGATGCACGGGGAGCTTCGTCCAGTCCCATAGCGGAATTTCAAGCAGTGCAATTATCAGCCTCCCCTAATGTGTGACCTATCCACTGCCATTTTCGCCTGTTCGAGCTCACTCAGCTGTTAAATGAGTACTCATTTGGGGTTCATAACTCGGTTGAGCGTGTTGCTGATCGTAATCACACACCTCTGCACAGAACACACCGTCACGATCTAGTAAATGAGATGATGCTAACTTATCTCGATGCCTTGGTCCAAAATTGGGCTGATGCGCTAGTTATTTATTTTTAATGAGAAATTGAAAGAGTAGACTGGACGGAAATTGGAAACTCGAAAGTGAAGAATGGAAGATAGAATAAAACCTCAAAAGTCAATGCATTTTTACACTCAATAACTAAGTAATATTAGTGAGAAAAGAGCATTTAAATGGTTCAATTACTCTTCTTACTTACCGTCTTTTCAAACTGTTCGTTCATTTCGATATGGTTACACAAGAACATGTCAAAATGACTGGTATTTTTCCTCCAGTGCGACGATATAGAGTCACATAAGCGTATGTTCAGATACATTTGCACAAAGTCGACAATGGTGATCAAATTTAAGAGGAATACGCTTCCTAGTTCGCCTCCATTGGCATTTATAGTGAAATATGAATAATATAGTCCTATTATGATGTTCACGAGGACATTGGCCGTGCACACTATTTTAGTAACACCGTATGTATGATTAATCACATGATAGACTGACGCTAGCCTATCCAGTATGGCTCCGTATTGTTCAAGGCGATCGCATACTTGAGCCTGAATTAGCCAAGTTTTTGTCTTAGTCTTCAAATCCAAAGTCCTGTTATATGAATGTTGTTTTGCGAACTTTTCGAAATCGTCTTCCAGAACTACCAGGATTTGCCGAAATATCAAGTTGAGTAGTAAATGCCAATTTCCAATACTTTGTAAAATGGCCATTAACACCTCCATTGTAATCCACGCGACTCTGATACGGATTTGTAAGTTCGGTTCGGCTAAAAATATGAACACTATAAGAGCTAAAAGCCCAATATAAAAGTAGAATGACACAAAGAGTGCCAACAGGAGGACATTCTTATTCCACACTGAATTTTGCTTTGTCATTCTCAGAATGTCCGAAATGAGAGAGAGCAACTGATTGAGTAAATCAGCTACAATTTTTCCATTCTTCAACTGTGATAACAAGATACACATTAGAAGGACACATCTTGACACTGTCGACACTGAACTTATCTCGGACACTTTCTTCATTTTGAAAAACTCGATCCCGATAATGGCTACGTAGGCGACGTAGAAAGACATACAGGAGTAAAGAATTACTACGAAGGTGTTGATTTTTTCAAGTCTCCGTGAAAATTCAAAACGTTCTTGCTTTCGGTTGTAAGTAAAAGATACTATTCCGAATATTAACATGGGAAAGTAGTACGAGAAGCAGATGCATGAATTCATGGCGGATCTGAGGAACATTGCGAGTTGACTGATTTGGGATAGGTAACCGGAAATGCTTTCTACTAAATTAGATTGTGACGAGTTTATCCCCTGTTGCGATTAAGCGATTGGACTTAAAACGTTTTGTGTTTCGATTGTGAAGCGTATTCTTTGTAGTTTTTCCTAATCGAAAGTCATGGTAGAATGCCTTGTTTACCTGTTTCGTGACGTTAATGACGTAAATGCGCTCATTTGAATGATTGTCCAGAACCTACCCCATTAGTCAAGTTTCCGGAATTCTCCGAGGATAACACACGGAATACTTTAAATACTTTGTGTCAAAAATAGATAGGTAGTCGAAACAGAGTTCCTTTGTTTATCTCCTGTATGTGGATACATGTGATCTTCCCCTTTGTAATGAACCACCTGTAATGAACCATATCTTGGTCTGGTAGGTGCTGCTCCCATCGGCAGATCGAAGCAGCACCTGATGAGTAGTGATCTGTTGGTGGTACGAAACCAGAGGCCGAAGGTCCCATTACACCCGGACCCAGATTCGACCGCTTAAGCGTCTGATCCGTCCGCCAACCATTCCATCCTTATCGACTAAGGCTTCGTCCCCACGGGCATCTCCAGATGCCCACCAAACCGTCCGTTACACCTTTACGATGAATTGATCTATGTATAGTATACAGAATTTATATATACTCAATTGCCCTAACCCCTTGTCGGGCGTAGCGCGTCAACTGTTCCATGTGACCCAGTTGACGTTTCGTTAGAATAAACTGGTTCGGAGAATGCAGTTGCCAGCATGCACCTCCTGCACATCCATGGCCACGAACGTCGTCGTGGACGGGATATGTGATCTAAGGCGAAGTCTAATGGCTGGCTGGTTAACGTGTAAAAAGCCCCTTAAGAATTTTCTGGTTCGAAACAATATCAAAATCACGGGTCAAATGCCAATAGAAAGTAGTGATGGCGCTCGGTGCCCGTGGTCGTTCGGTCACCGCTTTACGATACTAATTTATTGCTCGAAGTTCAAATCTCGGCGCAATCAAAAACTGCCGGTGAGTATTAATAGAACTCTCACAGTGCTCCGAGCTTGTTAGTATAAAGACGGCGCGGATAGAAGTTGCATACTAGCAACTGCACTTCCGAAAAGTAGATATGCTATGGAAACGTTAACAAGGCATAGAAATGCTGTTAGAGATGTTGACGCGCCCATGCCCCTGGAGGGGTCAAGGCAATTAACACGGGTAACACACAACGTAAGAGCCATAACCGATAATTGAAATGTAGGTAGGTTCAGGGGTTACCGTGGGTTAACCACAGCATAGATAGACCACTCATGGTCCGTTGTGATACCACTAAGATTCTATTACCTAAAACTCTTAACCCGAAGTATCCAGCCAGCCGACGCTGGCAATAAACCGATTAATTTAAATCACATTTACTTTTACGAAACTCTCTAGGTCCTGGAAAAGGGAGACCTCCTCCTATTAGCCAGGGCTGGGCAGTAACAAAGAAGGTGAGCAACACTCTCCTCCTCATCCACATCATGACAACTTCTGCAGTAGTCGTGATGACGAAGGCGAAGTCTCCTCGCAGGCTAGCCGATAGGACAGTGCCATGTGATGACCCCCACCACCCTGTAAACATGCTTCCTGTTTAATGAGAGCAGTGAGGCAGAGCGATTAGGATCTATCCTAGGCCATATCGTCCTCGTTGTTTGGCAAGTACAATACTATCGTCGAGCCATCTAGCATTGGCTCTGCCGATTGCAGCGGACTCGATTGCCATTTTACACACTGTTTATGGGTATCCTAACATGGTTAAGATACGTATCAGTGGATCCTATTGCCCCTTGACGGGCCAGCTCATCAGCCTTGCAATTGCCCGTGAAACCACTGTGGCCCGGAATCCAACAAACAGTAATATTTTAGAAGCTGCTCCTTTCCATGAGTGTCGAGCGATATTTTACAACCGCTTTTTGATATAGAAATAACCGATTCAAGCGACCGTATCGCCGCTTGACTGTCTGTGTAGATAGTAATGTCCTTGAAAGTAACAACATGCCTCCGCAGCCAGGACACAGCTTCCGCGATTGCTGAAATGTCCACCTGGAAGACGCTGCAGTAGTCGGGAAGATGGACCGATACGTTAATATTTAGTCCTTCCGAATAAATGTCCGCACCCACTCCTTCATCAGTCTTGGAGCCATCTGTGTAGATGGCCAAGGAGTCAGGTGTGATAGGGGTGCTACCCGCCCATTGATCTCAAGAGGGAATCAGGCTGATGTGGTTGCTGCCAAAGGTAACTTTTGGAGCGGTATAGTTGGTTACTGCTGGAAGATCCAGACTACCCAGAATGGCGGCGTGTCCGCTCCTCAGCGCGCACTACTGTCCAGTATATCGAAGACACAGGGCTGTTTTGGCTGCCAGTTGTTTGCCAAAAATATCCAGCGGAAGCAAGTTGAGCAGCATGTCCAAGTCAGTCGACGGAGTAGTTGACAGAGCCCCAGTAGCGGCAATCGCAGCAAGTCTTTGCATTTTTCCCATTAAGTTACAATAGGACGCAACTCTGAGTGCCGTCTATTATACGCATATGCCCTATAATAAGATAGGGCGTACCACTGCAGTATATAACCAATACACCACTTTCGGTAGGAGGCCCCAGTTTTTATCTATGGCCCTTTTACACGAGTAAAGAACAACAGTTGCCTAGAATATTCCGTTTCCATGTTGATTTCTTATTTATACTTTCTCAGTTACAGTGGCGTGAGCATCCTACTCTATATCGGATGCAGAGGAGTCGTGCACGAGTGAGGGCTGCGAGGCACACAATCTTCGTCCGTGTCTGCCTCTGTTGTCCTTGATGTTGGCACGATAAGAGTCTTCGCTGACTGGCTGGCAACTTCCTCCATGGGAACAGGTTTCAGCTTGCCTGCTTTTTTCAGATCGTTCCTGTATACGCGCAGTTTGATGCTTCAGAAACCGAGTTTAATGACTCCATTAGTGCGGACTCAAGGACTTCATATTTAGAAGAAAAACTGCGCTGCAACAGTACTCCACCGGAGCTTCCACTTTTCCAATTTTCCCATCCTGTGTGGGACGGTCGCTGTTGCACTTGCGAATGAGTTTTGTCACTAACTCAGCATTCGAGACATGGGGTGGCAGCCTAGCGCGAGCTCTAGGTCGTGAAGGCATCTCGTCTCTCGTTACAACATCTAATTTCGCGCCTGTCCATATCTCTCCTGCCAAATTGATAGCTGACCTAAACAGATCAACTGACCGCTGATCTGCGAATTTCATCAACTCCACTTTCCCCTGGACTCAGCCCCCGTCCTTGCATTCAGGAAGGGGTCCCGGGTTACCCACCCCAGGCTGGCAACCCCGTTTTCACGGGAAATAGTGGTCCGATATGGCTGGCTCGAACTAAAGCGCACTGGGGTCGCTGACTCAGAATCTGGGGTCAAGAAAGAGAAGAAAAAAATTGAGTTCGTCCATCCCAGCCCATTTTCATGGGAAATAGTGGTCCGATCTGGCTGGCTAGAACTAAAGAGCATTGGGGGGTCGCTGACTCCGAACTTGGGGTAAAAAAAAAGAAAAAATGGGGTTGTCTATCCCAGATTGGCAACCCCGTTTTCATGGGAAATAGTGGTCCGATCTGGGCAGCTCGAACTAAATGGTATTGGGGGGGGGGGGGGAGGGTGGGACTTCGAATCCGGTGTAATAAATAAAAGAAAAAACTGAATTTTTAAAAACTACGACTTTTATTGAATATGTTATTAACCAAGTTTCAGACTCTTTGCATGACTCTTTTTGAACGACTCATTAGAAAGAGTCAGAGCTTATGTGCTGGTACAGTGCAAGAAGTCATTATGCCCATCACTACTATAAATAAGCTCCGGAAAAAAAACGCTCAGACAAATTAACGTCCGTATATGAGAACGTCTCGAGAGAGAGGAAATGTAACCCCTTTTCCAATACAGGCCGACGAAGGGGACCTCCTAGGATTTCATGGCGTCGATCAGTGGCTGATGTGTGTACATCGTTGGGTAAGTCCTGGGACCAGATACTATATACAATAATCTGAAACCGAACACGATGGTAAGTACTCCTATTGACGCGCTATGCTCTACAAGGTTTTAAGGGAAACAGGCATGTTATAATAGTGATAATAGATTGTCTTACTTACGCTTCTGTCAAAACGTTCCTCCGCCTTAGCAGTATAACACGTGAACTTGTCAAAATCATACCGAATTCGCCCGATGGTCGCAAATATTGAATTACACACGTAAATCGTCAAATAAACTTGAATAAAGTCCGCTATCGATAGGATGGATAGATAGAACATTTCACTAAGTCTTCCATCAACAAAGGCAATGCCGGATATAAAAATGATATAAATGTGAAACGTGTTAACTAGAACATTTACCCACACACCGGAAATAACCATAATATTCACAATTCCGTAACAGCTATTCAACTCCTCAACAATTCGACTGAGTGTCTGCAGTAGAGTTCCGTACTCGTCCAACGTGTCACACAATTCACAAAATCGGAAGATGGTTTCGTTCGCTTTGGTGGGCTTGCCAGCTACACTTGTACACTGTTTGGACAACAGCTCAAACGAATTCTGCAGAATTAAAAGAACTTGTCGAAGTAGCAGGCATAATAGAAAATACCAATTCATAACACTGTTCAAGGTGGTGAATACCCATTCTAGAGCGGTCCAAATTGCCCTTAATTCAGACGTAAAATTAGATTTTCGACTTAACATGAAGTGCAGATGAACCCAAAGTCGAAAATAGTAGTATAAAATCACAAAGGCGACCATCAAAGTTGAAGTTCTGTCGAACAGATTTGATTGATTTGTGAATTGCATAATATTCGAGATTACGTTCAGATATTTGTTCATCAGTTTGGTGATCTGCCGAGATCGATTCATTAGGAACGTCATTAGCCATAGTATGCAGATTGAACCAGCTCCAAAAGTAACACAATTAACTTCAAACACAATTGGGATCTTAAAAAACTCAACTTGACCGAATGGAGTAATGACACCTAAAAATATCGTTAAGGCGGCCGCTAGAAGGGCAAAACCGTTGAGTATGTAAAGTGTTCGGAAAAATTTCACTCGATCCTCTTCTCGATTGTATGTGAATGAGACTACACCGGACAGAATCAAGAGAAAATAGAAGGCCGAACAGATCAAAATATTCTTAGATGTTTTCAGTAACATAGCGAGCGGACTGCTTGAGGAGATATGGTCTATTGTGCGTTTTAATTCTTAACTTAATGCCGGGAAATATGTATATAAATCTGACATTATCGCTTGTCAGATCATTTCATTTATCATTCATTTCAATAATTATATTGAGTAATGTGTTTAATGGGTTAGAAAAACATAATTGAATTCACGTAGACGTTGATTAGACAGGATATCGATGAAGAAATTGGAGCAGTAGTGTTAGGAAGAAGTCCCTGAATACAACACATCAACGATGAATATACGACTGGAATATTTCTAGTTAGCCGGGCGACGCATAGTGGTTCGCATCTTCGACTAATAGTGGGTTTGAAATTAAGATGATTTCGCATTTCCCTTGCGTGGGCTCCGCTCGCTCTATACGCTACAGCGGGTAAAGCCACCATTAGCCAAGACGTGAACCACCTGCACAATTGTTGGGAAAAGTCCTCTGAACATACATATGTTCCAAAGTCCCTGCTTGTAGGGGTACTGAAGTGTAGGGGAGAGGAATCCTAGTTCCTTTTTTTTCAGTTTTTCTCAAAATTTCTGTTTACAAAAAAAAAAAAACGAAAAAAAAAAGAATTCCATGACCAAATCAAAGTACAGGGCCAAACTGCCTGTGAGTACTAATAGAACTCTTACAGTGCTCCGGGCTTGTCAGTATAAAAACGGCGCGGATAGGGGGTGCATGCTAGCAACTGCACTTCCGAAAAGTAGATATGCTATCGAAACGTCAACAAGGCATACAAATGCTAGAGATGTTGACGCGCCCATGCCCCTGGAGGGGTGAAGGAAATTAACATAACAAAACTCCAAAATTTCTATACTGGGTGTCCCCCGTTGGATGGGTAATACTGCTAAAGGCGATTGTATAGTCTGTTTGAGGAAAAATGGCACCAATAGAATTGGCCTATCCTTAGGCTGAGTTTATGCGAACTGCAGCAGCCGCCGCGGTATATAAATTTACATTAAATTCAAATACAATCTCGCCGCTCAACAAACCGCGGCGGTTCGTTGACCGGTTTGTTCAATTTAAATTCAATGTAAATTTCGTAACGGCGGCGGCTCCCGTAGCTTTTAAACTCAACTTTAACCGTTACCGAGTTATCGCTCCTTTTTTGGTGATTTTCATAAAAAATCTTGACTTTTCGAACAAAATGCAAATTTTCAGGATACGGGGGCTATATTTTAAGTTTTGGCATACAGGAACATCGAGGTTGCCATGAATCAAATGTCACTACTAAATATTAACCTGCATCCTGAGTTAATCTAAATCCAAAGTGTTAGTGTGATACGTATAGTGTTACAGCTACAGCGAATTGTTAAAGTCGTCGAGTTGTCCGAATAATGGAATTGAACCCAGAAAATTTTCGCGCAGTAATTTTTTACAACTTTCGAATTACAATTATCTCAAAAAGGATGCTCGCCGAGTTGGTTTCTGTTTTCGCCAATGGAGCACCACACCAGTCGACTATTTCTCGTTGGCATGCAGAATTCAAACGTGGACGGGTGAGTCTTAGCGACGATCCAAGGGCAGGTGCACCAAAAACGGCCGCCACCCAAGAGAACGTCGATGTTGTGCGCAAGCTCATCACAGAAGATCGACATGTGACACATCGCGAGATTGAGGCATCATTGGGGATTTCAAAAACCTCAATTCAATGAATTTTGCATGGAGAATTGTGTTTAAAAAAAAAATTGTCCCGTTGGATACCGCATCTATTGATCGAAGAATAGAAAGCAGCTCGGGGTCAATTGGTGTCAAAAACTCTAGACCACTTCAACACAGGAAACTTTAACAACGTTTACAGCATTCTCAGTGGTGATGAATCGTGGATTTACTGTTATGAACCCAAAAATAAACGCAAATCGTCTGTTTGGGTGTTCCGAAATGAAGAAAAGCTGACAAAAGTCATCCGTTCTCGAAGTGTTTCCAAAAAAGATGGTCGCGACATTTGTATCAAAAGCAGATCATGTAGCAAGAATTCCTCTTCATTATCAAAGAACAGTTACTACCGATTAGTATACAACCATTTGTTTACCAGAAATCATCGCTGAGCTTCGAAAAACCAACCCCGAACGACGAATCAGCCTCCACCAAGACAATGCAAGTTCGCACACAGCGCGCAAGACAATTGAATTTTTAAAGCAACAAAACGTCGAATTGTTATACCATCCTCCGTACAGTCCCTACCTAAGCCCCAACGATTTCTTTACCTTTCCGAAAATTAAGAACAGACTGCATGGTCAAAGGTTCCAGTCAACCGAAGAAGCAACTGACGCCTTCAAAAACGCAATTTTAACTGTACCAATAAACGAGTGGAATAACTGCTTCCAGCGTTGGTTCGAGCGCATGCAAAAGTGCATTATTCTTCGTAGAAAATACTTCGAAAAACTATATACTGCTTTAATCCAGCCCTATATGCAAAACTTAAAAGACAACCTACGTACAACTGTTAAAACTTTAAATAAATTTCAAAATCGGTTTTTTATTGAAAACTCGAATGAATATTTTATAACGGTACTTTGACTTGACAAATCTGCAATTTGACAAATCTTGCTCCAGTGTAGTGTGTTGGCTTTCTAACCGTATATTACTTTGATGTATTTAGATTTGCAAATTTTCAAATAGAACGCATTAAGGAAAAAAAAACTGGTCTTCAGATGAAACAAGTTTACTCCAACCGTGACTTAACAGGGAACAATTGATACAAAAAGAGCGATGATGTTCATCGGCACTTTAGGCCCGTCCCATGCAATTACATTTTAATTTTAATCCATTTGCTTTCAAGTTGTCTATGAGCTTCTTTGAAAATGGTTGTCCTTATCGCCCCGATTCAGGAGATACACATATCTACCAGGCGAATGCACGAATGTCCTCATTTTCTGGCCCAAGGACTCAGAATACCATCAAGAGTAGTATAGTGCATTCGCCTCAACATCCCCAGTCCCATCTTCCCTAGATATCAATTCATTGCCAAAAATGTCGTTTTTCCACACCAAAGGACCCAAAATGCCTTCAACATTAGTCTAGTGCATTCGCCTCATGACCCCCAGTCGTATGATACCCATTTTGCCTAGTCATCGCTTCATTGCCAATAATAACCTTTTTTTTTACCAGTATGGCCTTTTTCCACACCAAAGGACTTTCGCAAAGACGCGTCAAGAACCTTGGTCTTGTTGGTATAAATATTGAGCCCAACCTTGCTTGTCTCCCTCTCAAGATCTAACGTTATTGCGGCCAGATCCATGATTTTGTTGGAGAGTGGGCATATGTCGTCTGCGTAGTCAAGATGTTGTAGATAAGATGTTAAAGTCCATTGAACTCCTCTGTCTAGTCCGTATAGAACTGCATTCAACACATCGTCGGTCACTATGAGGAATAGGATGGTGAGAGGGTGCACCCCTGCTGAACTCCACTGCGTATCTCAAAGTCCCCCGACACCTTACTTTTATAAAGAACAGGACATTTCGCGCCATCGTAGGTTGCGTTAATAATAGCCAGGATTGTCTCCCCCCCCCCCCCCCCCCGTATAGAATTCCGGCTCACACTGTCAAAAGTTTAATAAAGATCGATGAAAAGCAAGTGAAGCGGAGAATCGTACTCAGCGCATTGCTCGATGATAATTCGCAAGGTGTTAATGTGATCGACACAGGAGAATGCACTTTATCGATTGTGTTTTCTTAGTGAGTCTTTATTCTATCCAGGACAACTTTAGCTATTATCTTGGCAATGGCAGGAAGCACACAAATGCCTCTCCAACTATTGCAGTCTGTAAGGCTACCCTTTTGCTGAAGTTTTATGATCAATCCTTACTTCCGTTCAGTTGAAAAGGTTTCTGCTGTCCATGTTTCATCAACAAGTGGGTACACCAACTCGGAAGTTACGCTTGGCGCTGCTTGATAAAGTTTGGCAGGGATATCGTTAAGTCCGGCGGCCTTTCCCCGCTTTAGTGCAATAATTGCAGCGACTATTTCCTCTTTAGTCGGGCCAGTTGACCGTATACGCACATTTTGATGGTTAGCTAAATTATCTACATGAGAGGGAACTTTACCAGAAGTTACACGGTACAAGACCGTAGTTAAGTGTTTTTTCCATCGCCTCATTTGATCTCCTTCTATAATATGCAGCTTTCCATCACAGTTGCGACCACCTGTTAACTCCTTGATGACACAGTATACGGCGTTTAAGTTGTTACATCTTGCGGCTTCAGCCGAGGCATATTCTCTTTTATCGCGTCGCATACTACGCTGGTTTTTTCGAGCTTTCTGACTGTAGGGGATCACCATGATGCTTCGATTGGCGTCTGAGGCTGCGGCTAAACTTTCCTTTCTGCGACAAGTTGGGAGATGGTGTGGCTTATTATTACGCCTCGTAGCACAGGGGGGAAACAACACAAACATCCGCGGCCACGAACGTCGTAGTAGACGGGATTCGAATCCGAAACTCCGGTAGTCAGACATGGGGTCAGACCACTCCAATGTCAACAATTCGTCTTGTTTTTTACAGGTTTAAAGTTTTAATATTGAACATTCATATTTTAGCAATAGATTAAAGCATCATACTAACATTTATAAACAGAGTCTAAGGGTTGATGAAATCTAATATCAAACTTTTGTTTCATTCCAGGTAAGAAAAATATTAAATATGACTTCTGAGTGAGTCGAGAGAAGTGAAATATGATTTCCGGTTGAATTACGCCAATATTGAATTATTGTGAGTATAACAGTATTACGTTCAATTCATATCGTTGGCATGGCTTTCAGCTTTTGTAATGAATCCTATATTTGTGTTATTATTATTCCTGTTTATTCAATGGTTTTCGAATTAACCCTTGGTAATTGAACTTCTTGCGAAAACGAAGTAGTGTTGTGATCCCTTAAGCGCGGAGCGAGTGTAGCGCCCGCCACAAGAGAATTTTCACCCAGAGCGAGCGAAGCGGGCGTTCATATTTATACCATACTGAGGGCTGTGATTCCTTAACCGCGGAGCGAGCGGGGCCAACACAAGAGACTGCTGCACCCAGAGCGATAAAGAGTGTTGTGATCCCTTAAGCGCGGAGCTCAGACAAAGGACTGTTGAATCACAGCCTTCCGTATTGCACAAAGTGTGCATGGACAATTTCGGCTTGGAACGAGCTACGCTACGCTCGCTCTCTACCTAAGTGGTTGAGACTCCCAATATGCAGCCCTAGGTCGCTCGTTTAACTCGCTTTAACCGCCGTTGACGGGCGTTCGCGCTGCTTATAGGAACCAACATTTTGCATCGTTGGAACCTATCACTCGTGGACTTATCTGACCCGATCAGCGATGACATCGAGCGAATATATTTTGTATCGCGAAGTACATAATTGTTTTGACATTTTTTCAATCAAACTTGTCCATTGTAATAAATCGACCTGTGTGTTTGGCAGATTGCTAACTTTTAAGTGAAATCTTAATCTTGCACTCATAACACTCTTCTTATGAGTATTTTAGTAGATTATCTCTCATAATGCTGTTTTCACAATATCTGAATAAAGTTTATCCTACAGATAAACACTAAACGGCACCCATCCTTCAGATAAAAATTTATCGGACGATAATTCCAAACAACTGATACGGGCTACTGAGATTTTGACAGCTAGAACTGTGTTCGTTTGCACATTCAAATGAGAAAATTAAACTAATCACAAAGAATAGAGTTTTGAAAATTCAGTCGATTGATGAGGATTTGAAACCAACTTAGCCGCAAGTTAAAGCTCTCGCCAAACCAGCTTGGTACGCGGTAGCGGTACGGTACAGCGCCACAATTTTACATGGCGGTATATGCGAGCTCTCACTGCACACGCGGTATACCGCGGCGAAGCTGGGGTATTGCAGCGATATACTTTTGTGTACCGCGGCAAAGCTGCTGTATTGAATTTTTGTATCCCAGCCGGCACTATTGATCTCTATGTACCGCAGCCGGCACTATCGCGATGAACATGCAAGAGGAGACATTTACAGAAAAAATGATAGAATTGGTTATATGCCATCCTATATTATTTGGCCCGAAATGTGTAAAGTTTAAAAATGTGCGAGAAAAACACAGGATTTGGGAGGAGATTTCAAAAACACTAGATACAGACTATGCTACTTTTGACATTTGTACTGCGTCAGCAATATCGTGCTCGTACCGCGCACGCGGTTTACTGCTACCGCTGAGTACCGCATACCGCTACCGCGTACCGCACTGGTTTGGGGAGACCTTATTTCTGAGGGACGGTACAGACAGAAGAATAGAATAGAACAGGCGGCAGAATTCTGCCAAGAAAATCACCTGATTTTCTACTGCATTATCACATTTTGAGCGTTGCATACAATAAGGTTTAATTTGGTGTTTCGGATAGCTAACTGGCAGTTTAACCAGACATCGAAAAACGGTCCATAACAGTACTATTATAAGCAGTTTTTAACTTAAGTTTTTATAAGGCTCTCATTATAAAAATCATAAATGTTAATCACTTGTAGGAAAGTTTTTATGAGATTGTGACTCTTCAAGAGTTCAACTCTCATCAAAAAGGCTCTATGGGAGTACATGATTACAAAATATGATCTTATAAGAGGATTAAAATTCTACTAGAGTAATATTCTCATAGTATTGGTGCTATGAGAGTTCATTTAAATTTTGTTACAAGCAGAGCTGTGATATCAATACTTATTTTTATCAAAATATTCGATACATCACTACTTGGATAGGGATCGGCATTTGTGTCCGTATCCGTATTATTTCTCTTCTCAGTATCTCTAGTAGGGGGGCAAAAATTCCTCTTCCATAGTCCTCCGCGTGGGCGCCCCCTGGAACGGCAGTGGTCACTGACCATTGCCAACCAACGTCAAGCCGCCAGTGATGGCGGTGCGATGATTTGGTTGAGGTACCCCTGTGGTGTGGGGTGTGAAAAAAAATACCACGGCCTTTCCCTTTGAGGGCCTGTCGTTAAAACCGACAATCAAAGGACAGGATGTGTATGCCAGCAACTTGCACTATCCGAAATCTTTATATGCTAACGAAACGTCAACTATGCCTCGGATAAGGACTGACTCAACGGTTACGACTTTTAGCTATCGTACAATGACAAAGATTGGATTCTGGAATGTGCGTACTCTCCTGGACAATGGATCAGAAGGTCCCCAGAACGCACGATTTCTTCAATTAGAGAGTGAATTTCTGAGGTACAAATTAAATATCTTAGGAGTTAGTGAGATAAGATGGTGGAACAGCGGAGAATTCATCTCTCCAACGGGCAGCACTGTAATGTTGTACTCCGGTAAAGCTACCGGTAGTCGCCGTGAGTCAGGTGTGGGGCTCCTTTTAACCAGAGCCGCGCGAAACTGTCTCTTATCCTGGGAACCGGTCTCTGACAGGGTCTTGACCGCCAGGTTCCGGACCAAAATGAGGAACATCTCAATAATACAATGTTATGCCCCTACTGAACCCGACAATGTCTTGGCAAAAGACTCCTTCTACGAAGAACTAAACGCCGTTCAGAGCAGAACACCTAAAGGTGACATTGTAATGGTTATGGGTGATTTGAATGCGAAAGTTGGCGCTGATAACTATGGGCTCAGACATGTGATGGGGAGACACGGTCTTGGTGATCGTAATGACAACGGTGAAAGATTTGTAGAGTTCTGCAACTTTCACAGTCTCTTCATCGGTGGTACTATGTTTGAGCATAAGGACCACCACAAAATCAGTTGGTCCTCTGTTGATCGGCGCAGAACACAAAATCAGATCGACCATTTTGCCATTAGTAAAAGATTCAAGAGTTGCCTCCTGGACGTGCGAAACAAGAAGGGTGCCGATATTGGGATGGGAAGAGACCATTATCTTATGATCGCTAATGTTCGATTGCGTATTGCAGCCGTGCGCCGCCCCAGAGACGAAAGATCCAGGCCCCGCAAATTCAACACCGCTCGACTAAAAAATCCAGCTGTCTTACAACAATATAATGACCATCTTGCGCAAAAAGCGGCTGAGATAACTAGTCACCCAGATAGTGATATAAACGAAAACTGGGATGCCATAAAAAATGCGTACATTGATAGCGCAAATACCATCCTTGGCCCAAACCCGGATTGCCGGAATAAGCCCTGGATGTCCGACGCTTCATGGCAGCGGATTGTTGAAAGAAAGGAGCTGAAAGTTCGTTTGGCTGCAGCATCAGACGACAATCGAAGCAGCATCGAACTCCTTTACCGTCAGAAAGCTCGAGAAGTTCAGCGTGGTGTGCGACGCGATAAAAGAGTTTATGCCAATTCTCTTTTAGCGTCAGCAGAAGAAGCCGCTAGAAGTAACAACTTAAACGCCGTATACGGTGTCATCAAGGAGTTTACAGGTTGTCGTAACTCCTGCCAACATCCGGTGAAAGATAGTGATGGAAAGCTACTTATCTTGGAAGAAGATCAAATGAGGCGGTGGAAAGAACACTTCGCCGCGGTCTTGAACCGTGTAACCTCTGGTGAAGTTCCCCCTCATATAGATAATTTAGCTAACCATCAAAATGTGCGTATACGGTCCACTGCCCCGACTAAAGAGGAAATAGTCACTGCAATTATTGCACTAAAACGAGGAAAGGCCGCCGGACTTGACGGCATCCCTGCCGAACTTTATCAAGCAGCGCCAAGCGTAACTGCCGATTTGCTGCACCCACTTGTTGATAAAGCGTGGAATACAGAGACCTTTCCCACTGAGTGGAAGGAAGGTTTGATCATCAAACTTCCAAAGAAGGGTAGCCTCACAGACTGTAATAATTGGAGAGGCATTTGTGTGCTTCCTGCCGTTGCCAAGATAATAGCTCAAATCGTCCTGGAAAGACTAAAGGCCCACTTAGAAAGCACAATTGATGAAGAGCAGGCTGGCTTTCGATCCGGATTCTCCTGTGTCGATCACATTAACACCTTGCGAATCATCATCGAGCAATGCGCTGAATACGATTCTCCGCTTCACTTGCTTTTCATCGATTTCGAAAAGGCTTTCGATAGTGTGAACCGGGATTCTATATGGGCGGCCTTGCGCAGGAGAGGCATCCCTGAGAAGCTTGTGGCTATTATTAAGGCAACCTATGACGGCGCGAAATGTCGCGTTCTGCATAAAGGTAAGGTGTCGGGGGACTTTGAGATTCGCAGTGGAGTTCGGCAGGGGTGCATCCTCTCACCGATCCTATTCCTCATTGTGATCGGCGATGTGTTGCACGCAGCCCTATCCGGACTCGACAGAGGAATTCAATGGACTTTGACATCTTATCTACAACATCTTGACTACGCTGACGACATATGCCTACTCTCCCACAAAATCATGGATCTGTCCGCAATGGCGTTAGATCTCGAGAGGGAGGCAAGCAAGGTTGGGCTAAAGATTAATACCAACAAGACCAAGGTTCTTAGCCCGCCGTTGCGAAAAAGAAATCGGACACCTATTGCCATCAATATTAATGGGCAGCCTGTGGAGAAGGTGGACAACTTCGTCTACCTGGGTAGCATTGTTGCCGAAAATGGTGGTACGGAGCAGGACATCGCTCGTCGTATCAACCAGGCTAAACGCGCATACGGCATGCTGTCCAAAATCTGGCAGGGCAGTTATCTCAGCATCAAGACCAAGCTGGGCCTGTTTCGCTCCCTGGTACTATCAGTGCTTTTGTATGGGAGCAGTACATGGAAAGTTTCCGTAGGAGTTACCAGAAAGCTGCAAGTTTTCGTCAACTCATGTCTTCGTCGAATTTTGAAAATTTTCTGGCCCGAAACAATATCAAATGAAGAGCTAAGTCGGCGTACGGGTCAGATGCCAATCGACGAATTGATACGCAGGCGAAAATGGCAGTGGATAGGTCACACATTGCGGAAGAGTGATAACTGCATTGCTTTCCATGCCATGAAATGGAACCCCATTTCCAACCAAGGCCGACCAAGAGGGGGTCCTCGAATCACATGGCGTCGATCTGTGGCAAAGGAGTGTCAGGTACTGGGTAAGTCTTTTGGGGAGTTGCGCCCCATTGCCCAGAACAGAGTACGATGGCGCGCAGGAGTAGTTGACGCGCTATGCCCCGCAAGGGGTTAAGGCAAAGTAGTAGTATCTCTAGTAGGTATTTTTTCTGAAGCAAGTTAAACTCATAAATATCCAATAACACATAGTGGATGCAAATACTCTTTATAATCATTCACAGAACATCCAAGTTCATTTAACCAAAATCAGCCTGAAATTGGTTCCACAGCTAACTTAATTGACATTTTTAAAAGTCCCAAATACTCACATTGATGCAGTGTTAAAAACTGTATGGGAAAATTTGTCTTCTTGCCTGAGGGTGCTTCCAATCGAGCAGGAAAATATGGACGTTTTTCAATGGTGGCATATGAAGGATAATTTTTTGCGGTACTTAAATGAAGTTGCTGAAGCGGTGAGTTGAATTACCATTTAGAGGCGTAAAGTTTATTCTCACCGATAAAAAAACAAGTCTAGGCAAAAAACAGTTGATGAAATTACGTTTCCAAAGATGAACCGAGATTTTGGCTAACTGCCAATATCAAATCGATATCGAATATTATATCCTTATCATATGTCATATCAAATTCAAACGCCGTGGAAAATATTTAAAAAAATAAATATCGTATTCAAATAAATGGTCTTACTTTATATTTGTATCAGTATCGGATTTTTATTATAGAAATATCACAGCTCTGGTTAAAAGAGTCACGTTATGAGAGTGACGGAGAGTCTTACTCAAGTCTTATTAGAGGTTTTTTTTCAGTCCACAAGAGCTTAATTCTCAAGAGTTTGTTAGTTGGGAGGCGAGTAGTGTAGCTGTAGTGAAATCTATCGAATTAAAATCATTAAAAGCAACACCCTACTTACCGTCCTTTCCAGTCGTTCGTCGCACTTCCAATATCCGACAATTCTCCTAAAATTATCTTCAATCTTCCGACTATGCATCATGGTTTCATTCGCTGTTAGCAAAATAATCACAGTTGCCACCAACTCCAGATACACCATCTCAGTCCTACGTAACAGATAGGGACGATCCTTTTCGCGAACAGTTTGCGGTCTCACAATGATAAAGTAATAGTAGAAAAGATCCGGTATTATATTGACAAAATGAAACAATAATGTGGCCACCATTAGTACGTCGAAACATTTCTTGAGGCGCACGGAAATTTGATAAATTCGCTGCATAAGTTCGGCATATTCCTCCAACTGATCGCTGAGTCGACAGCAAAATTGCATTGGCAGACAATGACTCTTCTTCTTCGAAATCAAATCACAAGTTTTCCCGAAATTCGCTTTGAGAAAATTCTCAAAACAGGCACTAATCATGCGATAAACTTGCCACTGAATAACACTGATCAGTAGATACCAGTTTGACAGGACGTGCAGTGAATTGTATCCGAGAACACGCAAAATCCACATGATTCGTAAAAAGAAGCTGTGGTTCACATTAATTACAACAGCATGCCACATATACATTGTGAATCGAGTGCATGAGAAAAATATTTTATAGCTCAGAACCGCCAACGATGCTTTGCTAAATAACTTCCTTAGATCGATCAAATGTTCGATAGTCTGGAAAAACTGCAGGGCATCGTTTTGAACCTGAACTAAATCGCGGGCAAGTATCCATATCGAGAACAGCATGGCGAACAAGGAGATGTAGCTGAATAGATAGGACACCAAGGTAATTTCTGCAACTTTTTTTTGTATGAAAAAATCATTGTTAACCTGGGTGATGTAGGTGGATAGGATGATGATAAAGGTGATCGCGAACGCCACGACTCCGTTCAAGATCCAAAGTTTACGCGAAAATTCCACGTGGCCTGTTTGGCGATTGAAGACGAACGTTCGTAGGCCACAAAAGCACATTTGAATGTAAATAATGAAAAATATTAATTTTATTAACGGTTGGCGCAGAAATTTAAGTGCCATTTCGAAGAACGTTTATAATGTAGTGCTACGCAAAAACATACGCAATAATCTTTTAACTACGGGTCGAGTGGAATTGAATTTTTTCCATTAATATTATTAGAAAATTGTGGAAAGTTAATCAACAAAATGTATTCATGTTCCTATTGGAGTTGTAATGGCCGTGGAATTTTATTCTGGTCAGGATGACTGATGGTGGGTTAATTGATTTATCCAGTATGTTGGCAAGGCATGACGTATCGAGTCGTTTAGCCCACGAATTTTGATTGCTTTTTACTGTATTTTTCCTAACAAAAAAAGGCTTAGTTGATGTCTTGTTAGCATATTACTAATTCCGGACTTGCTAGCATACACCTCGCTAACATTTCGCCCTAAACCAGCCTGAGCTAGTGACAAAGCGATGAAGTTTGCCAGCACTTACTCCTAGACTTTCTAGTTGTAATTTAGAAGACTCTTCTCTCTAGTCTGTAATTTAGAGAAGAAATATGATCCAAGAATTGACCTCCTGTTTTATGCCAAAGCGAAGCAGGAGCTGAGAATATGGAAACAGGTAACCTCCTCGGTCACGTCTCCACTACAGAAATCTTTGTTGGGAGATGATGTCTCCTGGTGCGTAACCAGTGATAAGTACAGTGCATTAAACTACACCCCAATGGTCTGGAATCCAGCGCAGGGCAAAATTAAAAAAAAAAACAAGCTAGCCTTCGGCTAGTGACTTATGGCGCATTTGCCACTTTTAAATTACTAGTAAAACTTGTTCCGATTCCATTGTTCCTATGAGAGATATATGAAATAGTGGGCCGATTTTAACCAAATTTAGAAATGTGGTTTGCCTGTGAATATGATTGAATAATCTGAAATTTGGTAAAGATATCTTCAGAATAAAAGAAATTTTTCTAACAAAAACTTGCTTTTGGAACAATCGTTCCTGTAACAGCTACATATAAAATATAATAGAGTAGTCCAATTTCAACCGAATTCGGGAATGTGATTTGACTAAAGATACTATTGATTAGTGTGAAATTTGAAAAAGATATCTTCAGAAAAAGTTTTTCTCACAAAAACGAATTTTTGGACCGATCGTTCCAATGGCAGCTATATGACATAGTGGTGCGATTCCGTTGGTTCTGACATACGAGGGTGGGCCGATAAGTACTTAGCCTACAAAAGAAAAACGAAAATTTTGAAAAGTGGCGATTTATTGTACTTTTCAACATAGTCTCCTTTTAGCTCGATACGCTTGACCCAGCGATGCTACAACTTCTTTAACCCGTCTGAAAAATACGTTTTCTCGAGGTCTGCAAAGTAGGCCTTCTCATTCGACTCAAATTTCTGCCCGGCGAGTGACTTTTTCAAGTTTGGAAACAAAAAGAAGTCGCACTGGCCAAATCCGGAGAATACGGTGGTTGGGGCAGCAGTTCGTAGCCCAATTTGGCCGTGGCGACGGCGAAGGTGTGAGCCGGTGCGTTGTCATGGTGGAAGAACACTTTTTCTTCGCCAAATGGGGCCGTTTTTTCTGCAACTGTGACCGTTTTGCCCTTCTCCAGGTAGTCGATGTAGATCACACCTTGTGGATCCCAGAAAACGTTGGCCATCACCTTTCCGGCCGATAGGACACTCTTCGCCTTCTTCGGCGCACGTTCGCTGGGTGAAGTCCACTGTTTCGACTGTTCCTTGGTCACTGGTGTGTACCAGTGGATCCGTGTTTCGTCGACGGTCACGAAACGACGCAGAAACTTCTTCGGAATGCGCCTAAACAGCGTCAAACACTGCTCTGATGTTGTCTCACGGTGGCGCTTGTTGTCCGGAGTAAGCAAACGCGGCACCCATCGCGCCGACAGCTTTCTCATGCCCAAAATTTCATGTAGGATATGACTCACGCGGTCTTTTGAGATGGCTACTGTTTCAGCTATCTCGCGCACCTTCAATCGGCGGTCTGCCAATACGAGATCGTGGATTTTTGTCACGTTATCCACCGTATTAGCCGTTTTCGGGGCACCTGGACGTGGCTCATCAAAAACCGACGTGCGACCACGTTGAAATTCGTTAAACCAATTTTTGACGGTCGCCATCGAAAGAGAAGTGGCACCGTACACAGCATCCAAGCGCTTTTTTGATTTCGCTGCGCGATTTCCCTTCCAAAAAGAAAAATCGAATCACCGACCGATATTGCTCTTTTTCCATTTTTTTCTAAAATCCGCGGACACGCCCGCTTCCACACGCGGTCAAAACAAAACCACGAGTCCGATTCGGCTGAAATTTTAACAGTAGCCGTCTACGAGAATCTATGTACTACACCAGGGGTCGGCCAGATTTTTAAAATTTTAAGCTCAGCGGGCCGGATAGCAAATTCGAAATGAAACTGCTTACCGTGTGCCAGCAGCCCTAGCCGTTGGCCGTATCGTATCTATTACGCCCAAATCCAATGACGAAATCTATATGTGTTTCTGTAAATGACCGTAAACCTGTATCAATTTCGCCAGTTCGAAGTAACGAAACAGATAAGATATAATTTCTGATTTAACTAGATGTAGATGAAATTGAATCGAAATTATGAGCAGTGTAACTGCTAGATACAAGAAAAAAAAGTGGGTATTTTTTTCGTGCCGAAATTAAAGAGAATTCAAGTAATTTCCTTATTTCTTGCATTGTTGTTATTGAGGGTGAGTCCTGAGTGAATTCCCCCTTAGTATGTAATATACATATATTTGCATCATAACCAAAGCTGAACGCCGAATATCGAAAAACCTTATTGCCTTAAGTGGAAATCTATTTCAGTGATTGAAAATATTGACAGAGGAGCCCGCAGTAAAATGTGAATCTCTGCAGGCTGTGTTTAAACCTCCGTATACAGGGTGACGGAAGCGAAATGTTCCACCCCCATTGATATTTCAGGTTAACATGTTGTTGTTGAACTGAATTGCACTGGATAGTCATGTAAGAAAAACTGAGCTACTACTATTCAATAAAGCTCATGAACAGTTCCAGACCGATACTCAAATAATATCGTTTATTTCAGGAAACACTTTAGTTTCTCTTTAAACATTAAATTCATAACGAAAATAACCAAAAACTATCACCAGTCCATTTAGCTAAAGCTGTCGAAATAGGCACAGTTGAATTACTGTTTTACACTGCAAATGCCATCGGAAAACGTATTTGCTTCGTTGCCTGGAATTGACGAAATCGATGCGAGTTTAAATTCATTTAATCGAATCACACGCATCAATTTCGTCACCGGATCTGGAGTGGTGAATACGTTAAATGCGTCATCCTGCAAGCAGTCCAGAGTGGCCTAGTTGATATTCAAGTTTCTTGCAAAGAATTGTGTTTCACTGAAAATTGCAAGCTTGGCTGGTTTGGATTCATTCTGCGTACAAACTTAGTATTCGTGTGTAGATTAGCTTGACAGCGTGTCATTGTATTGCCAGTCGAAACACTATGGACTAAAGTTCGCGCCCTTACGGGACAAATCCTTTTTGTCTCCCAAATTCCCTCTATTTTAATTAGTCTGAATTTATTGGACAAGTTTTTGTACCGTGAGAGGCGCGAATCACAGCCAGTACGCAGAATGAAACCAAGTGAACCAAACTTTCAATAATCAGGTTACTGTTCACCAGATATTCAAGGACCTCAAAGCACTGTTTTACTAGTCTCAATAAGATCTTTTGATAAGAGTGTATACGTACTCTAATGCCTACATTATTATCTGCACAGATAGCAATTGGCGCCAGGAAGCCTCCGAATTAATATTTCCCTGGCACAGGACGTAATGGCATGAAAACAAACTTAATATACGCTGGGCCAAACGTCTATAGCAAGTTCCTAGTGTTTAGTTCAAAAAACCGATCACAGAGTCTGTGGTGGCTCTGTGATCGGTTTCTACCTAGGACCTTGACAGGGATTGCTATTTGGATTATTATTCCAATTGAGTCTCCAATGTAACAAATAAATTTGTTTTCAATTCAACTCAAACACACTTCGTTGTGATAAACCAAAATGGATTTTAAATTATGTGTTTGTATAAATTTGATTTTGTCATGTGAACAACAATATTAGCTCGCGGGCCGGATGAGAACCAGAGGCGGGCCGGATTTGGCCCGCGGGCCGGAGTTTGCCGACCCCTGTACTACACGATAATAAATTTCTCTTGTGATAGTGGCGCGATCGGTCGGTGAGGCTAAGTATACTTATCGGACCGCCCTCGTAAGCATAGTGACGAGTGTATCGGACGTGCCAGCAGGAAGTGCCAAGTTCAAACCCTCAATTAAGCAAACAGGAAGATTCCAAACATATTCACATAAATTCGTGATTTGAATTCCAGAATTTAAATTTGGCTATCTTATCATGAATTTGTTTTTAGTCTAGAGTCAATCTTGAATCTTGAACTAAAAATGAAATCACATAATGGATATTTTCCCATAACGCGACGTTTTGCCAGTGCCGTTTTGCATCTTCGCGGAAAATGCTTAACTTTCTCATGTTACATGTAATAAAATCCTTACTTACCGTCCTCTCCAATCGTTCATCGTCGTCCTGGAAGCCAACGTACTTTTGAAAATCGCATTGAATTTTTCTCGCATATCCCATCGTTTCATTTGTTGCGACTAGATTTACCGTCATAACCAGTAATTCGCCATAAACTAATACGTATTTTCGTATCAAATGCGGACTATCGTTTTGTAGAACATGATTGTAGGAAGTACATAGAACAAATCTATCAGTACATTGTTATAATGAAAACATAGCATCATGGTCACGACAATTTCAAAACACCTGTTTAGTCCCACTGACACTTTGTACAGTCGTTTCAATAGATCGGCGTAGGCATCCAATTGATCGCTAAGTGTGCACCAGTCAGTGTTGCATATTTCGATCTTGTTTCGCCCTTCGCTTCGAACGACAGCCATCCGGAATGAAGCCTTCCTTCAGAAAATGTTCAAATTGTTCACTGATTTTTCGATACAGCTGCCACTGTACCACGTTTATCAGACAGTACCAATTGGACAGAACTTGTAACGTATAATATCCTAAAACTGTCAGAATCGTCATGACAGTGAAAAACACACCACGATTGATACACATTTCAACCGCATGACACAAATAGATACCCAAACGCATTGCCGAGAATACGATTTTAAAGGAAAGCAAAAGTAGCGAATGAGCGCTGAATAAATGATCTGTATCCACCAGCTCTTTGATGTCTTGGAAAAACTGTAGGCCTTTGGTTAATATTTGGGTCAAATGTCGGGACCGAAACCAAAGTGAAGTGAGCGCAATCCCTAGAGAAGAATATCCTCCCAAAAAGGAGGTTGCGGTTATCTGAATAACGTTTTTTTTGATTGATGAATTCAGTGGTCACGAATGACACGTATGTGGCTACAAAAGTGACAAGCAATAGAGAAAATATAACGAATCCGTTGAAAATCCAAAGTTTTCGCGAGAATCGAATTTGCTTGGTTTTTCGATCGAACAGGAATGACACAAGACCGTAGCTGCATAATTGGAAATAAATAGTAAAAATTAAATTTTTTATTTTATACGGTTCGAGAAATTTAAGTGACATGCTCGGCGAAGTTGAAATTATCTTTGTGCCTTAATAGCGGTTCGGATAGCTACAATGCAGATGGAGCTCAATGCAATTATTTTTCAATTAAGGAGAAATGCGAGTTTATTATCGATTTATTCAATTTAAAAAAAGTTAATTAAATTGGTAATATTTATCAACTGATATATTGTTGTCATATAGTGCATCAGTATGAAACTATGGATTCAACGTGTAACTGAATCAGATGTGTGGGCGATATGCCCGTATAATATTTATTAATCGCAGTAGACCTGCTAGTCAGATTAAGCACCATCGGATTCTTCTCTATTTCTGAGAAAGTGCTACACTTCAACGATGTAGCGATGCGAATTCATTTCCCAATATTTGTAGCCCAAAATGGGCTGGTGGATTCATTTAATAGCATCAATTATAACACATTCCTCTTCATGTAAACAATGAAAGGAACAATTACAATCCATATTTTGCAACAGCCAAAAATGCCTGACTGTACGGCGATCTAATCGCTACTTTACATCTGACGCTTTCTTAATGACAGAGATTGCAAAGAGGCTATAAAGAGAAAAGAAGCGGCATACCGTGCAAACAAACAATGCCCCTCTGTCGAACTGAGAGAAGTTTACAATTCTACGCGTAACATCTGCAAATCAGTCATAAATAAGGCTAAATTCCAGTTTGACAGCAAAATTAGGCAGAAAGTGTTCGTTCAACGGAAAGGCAGCAAAGGTTTCTGGTCACTCGTCAAATCTGTGAAGAATAACTTCACCTCCTCTTCTATTCCACCACTGGTATATGATGGCAAAATATACAGTGAACCGCAAGACAAGGCCAACCTGTTGGCCGAAACCTTTGTTGCAAACTCTTGCCTACTACCCACTACTCAGAGTCCACCAGCCATACCCTTATGTGATTCACACCAGAGACCTTTGCATTTCCGCACTAGGGAAGTATTTAAAGTACTCTCAAAACTCGATGTATCAAAATCGGCTGGACTTGATGGCATCTCCCCCTTAGTTCTGAGACACTGCGCTTCCTCGCTAGCCAAACCTCTCCGAAAACTCTTTTACCTGTCCTACGCAACAGAAGTGTTCCCATCATCGTGGAAACTAGCTCATGTCCAACCAATCCCCAAGAAAGGAGAAGCGTGTGATCCATCTAACTACCGACCAATAGCACTAACTTCGACCCTATCAAAAGTCTTCGAAACCCTGGTTAACAACCAACTAATGAGCTACCTTGACTCACATCATCTCATCAATGATCGGCAATATGGTTTCCGGTCTTCGCGCTCCACCGGCGACCTAATGACATACCTCACCGAAAGATGGAATCGCTGTATCCACCAATTTGGCGAAGCTAAAATCATTGCCCTCGACATTTCGAAAGCTTTTGATAGAGTCTGGCATCCGGCTCTTCTAGCTAAGCTCCAGGCTTTTGGTTTGGACCCAAAATTAGTTAAATGGATCGAAAGTTTCCTTCACGACCGTTCGCTTCAGGTCGTCCTTGATGGAGTTAAATCAAATTGCCATACCACCAACGCAGGGGTCCCCCAAGGTACTGTCCTTTCACCAACACTCTTCCTTCTCTTCATCAGCGTGACTTCCAACTCAATCCATAGCTTTGCAGACGATAGCACCCTTGACTACACTTACTCTTTCAACTCTGCCGAAATTCAACATCTATCAACAGAGATCACATGTTTGACTCACTAAATGAAGACATTTCAAAAATTATTGCATGGGGGAAAGCGAATCGAGTAGAGTTTAACGCCTCCAAAACTCAATGTTGTCTACTTTCCAATAAGCGATGTGCTCCATCTGCCGCCCAACCCATTCTTGTCGAAGGGGTCAGCATTCCTGATTCGCCCATACTGAACATACTGGATATTAACACCTCCAGTAAACTAAATTGGTCCGACCACATCTTTTGCGTTGGAAAAAATGCAATGAAGTGTCTGGGCTTTCTGAATCGCTGTAAAAGATACTTTTCACCATCTGATCTGGCTCAAAAATTTACAAGGCTCATATAAGACCGAGACTTGAATTTAATTCCCACATATGGGCAGGCGCAGGTAGAACCGCATTATCCACGTTAGACAAAGTTCAACGGAAAGCCTTCAAGCTTATTGGCGAGGAACCCATAGCATCTAAAATCGAACCGCTTGAGCACCGGCGAAATGTCGGCTGTCTCTCACTCTTCTATCGCTACTACAACCGCCGTTGCTCTGATGAAATAGCCAACCTCATTCCTGAGCGTACTTTTCCTTTACGTAACACCCGGCTAGCCAGTCGTGTCCATCCTCATCTTCTAGAACTCAGCAATAGTCGCACCGCCAAATTCCATGACTCGTTTGTATCTAGGACAACACGAATGTGGAACGATCTACCATCTTTTGTTTTCCCCCGAAACTATGACCTACAAAAATTTAAACGGAATGTACACCGTCACCTTATTCAAACTCAACCCATCTCCCCACTACCTTAATCCCTTACCGCCAACGCTGTGCTCTCGCATCAAAGGGTTACCCCCTAAGCTTTGGTATAAACATAAAAAAAAAAAAAAATAGGATAGGTTAAAGGTTTGCTATAATTGTCCACAGCACACATAGACCGCATCAGGGTCCGTTGTGATGCCCAACGGGATAAATAGTCCCGACCCATTCTAAACTTCGAACCAGCCCGAGCCCATAACAAAACGTTGGAGCTGGCCAACATCGACGTCCTGCAAGTCACCCAGGTTGGCAAAGTAGTAGGCCCCAAGAGTAGCCCTCCTAATACTTTCCAGGCGCGGGCATTCACAGCGAAGGTGGAAAGTACTCTCCTCTACCTCCTCATCCCCACAGCTTCTACATAAGTCGTTATACGGAAGCCGAGGCCTCCTGGCGTGCTCTCCAATTGGACAGTGCCCAGTGATGATTCCCATGACCGTACCACTGTGATGCCTTTTCAGCGACAATAGCTTATCGGAACGACTCATATCCAACCTGGGCCATATCAGCTTTGTCTTATAACAAGAGCTGCCACTTAGCCATCTCGTGTTAGTGATACTTATCGCGGCCTGCATTATGCTATGCTTACATGCATTAAAAGGCATCTCAACATTGCAGAGAGTACGTTTGGACTCTTCCGAGGTCCCTCTTCTAGCAAGTTCGTCAGCTCGGCAGTTGCCAACGAAACCACTGTGACCCGGAATCCAGCACAAGACAATATCAAACCAGGCCGAAGCGTATATACCCTAGACTTGTACAGACCTAGTGGTGATACCAAAAGTCCCAATTGGCAACGACCATATGCATTAAAAGTGGGTCTCTTATATGGCCAGTTCATAGGGGAGGTTGGCACTCATTCAGTGGGGTCTTGACCATTCTCAAAATCAATTAACTAACCCATTCTACAAATATTTATCCAATTTTTCAAGTCGCTAGCTTCATTCTATCGGAAATTAACGCTTATTTTAAGTTTTACTTGTAGGGGAGGTGGGGGTTCCTTGATTTGGATCTTGGCCAGCATTTCTATCAACCAATTAGATCCCCCTACAAACATTTAAACAAAATTTCAAGTATCTAGCTTCATTCTATCGAAAGTTATCGCTTATTTGAAGTTTCATTTCTAGGGGAGGTAGGGGTTCCTTAGGTCGGATCTTACCCATCTTTAATGCCAACTAACTCAATCTCACTTTCAACATTTTACCAAAATTTCAAGTTGCTGGCTTCATTCTATCAAAAGTTATCGCTTATTTGAAGTTTCATTTGTAGGGGAGGTGGGGGTTCCTTGAGTCGGATCTTGCCCATTTTCAATACCAACAAAGTAGGTCTTATTAGCAACATTCTTTCAAATTTTCAACTTGCTAGTATCATTTTTTCGAAAGTTATCGTAATTAAAGGAATATTTAATTTTTGGAAATTTGTAGGGGAGGTAGGCGTTCCTTTGATCTGATTATGCCCAACTTACATAATCTTAAGCAGCTTCTCACTTCAAGGTTACACGCCAAAAATCAGGTGTCTACGTCAATTGGCTCAGGAGTTATAGACAAAAAACCTGAAAAGTAGGGTAGTATGGGGTTCTTTGTAAGAAAATTACCGTTAGTTTTCAACTTATCAGTTTTATTTTCCCAGGAGAGTATGAGATTACCCTCATGAGTAATCTACCAAAGCTAGAGCTTTTCATGTTTCTTTAATCGGGAGTTATAGATACATTTATGTATTTTACATATGTAGGGGAGGTAGGCGTTCTCTTGGCCTGATCATGCCCATTTTCAATACCAACTAGATCACACTTCCAACATTTGACCAAAATTTCAAGGCTCTAGCTTCATTTTATCGAAAGTTATCGTGCGAACGGACAGACAGACGGACAGACAGACATGGCTAAATCGAATCAGGAGGTGACCCTGATCATTTATATATAAACATTGCTATACCTCCGGAGCCTCCTTTAAGGTGTTACATATTTCCGTCGTGGCAAAAACAATATACCCTATACTATAAGTCTAGGGTATAAATACTATAAGTCTAGGGTATAAAAATACCACTTATCTCTGTGAGAGATTCGCGGCACTCCAACACTATCCTTGAGGTTATACGTACGGATTCCAGGGCTCTAATCGCAGCTTGACTGTCTGTTAAAATAATGATGTTACTCACAGATACGTCATGACGGTGGCGTTCCAGCCAAACCAGGACTTCCCAAATAGCTACCAATTCCGCTTGCAGAACGCTGCAGTAGTCGGGTAGTCGAATCAATAGGCTTAGATTCAGACATTCGGAGTAAATGCCAGCTCCCACACCATTGTCATTCTTAAACCCATCTGTGTAGATATGTATCGTATCTGTTGTCGGAAGAAAGTCTTCATTCCTTTGTGTATGTAATGGGATGAGACTTTTGAAGGACTTATTGAACATAAGTTTTGATGAGACATGGTCCGTCCTTGCAGGGATATCACGATTATTTAAAATCGTTGAGTGCCCACAGTTTAGAGCTAACCATTGTCCTGCATCGCGAAGACGGACGGTCGTGCATGCAGCCACCTGTTCGCCAAAAATATCTAGCGGGAACAGGTTGAGCATTATATTCATGGCATAAGAAGGGGTCGTTCTGAGAGGCCCGCTGATTGCCAAACTAGCTGGTCTTTGAACTTTTTCCATTAATCTACGATTTACTGCAGTTTTAAGTGCGTTCCACCCGCCACATAGAGCCAATGCACAACCTTCGGTTGCAGGCCCCACCTTTTTCCGATGCCGTTCTTACAACAGTAGAGTGCGATATTTGCCTTTTTTTAACACGCTCCTAAATGTTAGGCTTCCAACTTAGCTTCCTGTCAAGTATCAACCCCAGGAACTTAGCCTTGTCTATGAAGACCAATTTCTCTCCCTCCAATACCGGAGGTTCTGGTGTTGGTGTCCTATGCATTCTTGAAAATAGGACAAGTTCCGTCTTTAGCGGATTACAGTGACAAAAAACTAACCGGGCTCCTCATTCGTTCAATTAAATTTTAATGTTTTGTCGAAGTCCTGCTGGCTAAGAAAACCGTGAAAGGTCCTGATTAATGAATGAAGAGTACTGGATAATGCGCCTTTAAGCATTATCATCGAAGTTTCCTGAATTATTACTCTAGATCGAGACAAGTCAATACCTTTAAAAGTCGTACGTAGAACATCCTGATTCTTACCACAAAGAAAAAAAAATTGATTCTATGGCAAACCAATGAACTACACTTTGATCTTAGCCATAAGGCCGAAAAGCGAGAAGCTCGAAGTTCAAATCTCGACGCGATCAAAAACTACCTGTGGGTACTAATAGAACTCTCATTGCTCCGAGCTTGTCAGTATAGAGACGGCGCGGATAGCAGGTGCATGCTAGCAACTGCACTTACGAAAAGTTGATATGCTATCGAAACGTCAATAAGGCATAGAAATGCTAGAGAAGTTGACGCGTGCATGCCCCTGGAGCGGTAACGTAGCCAGGGGAGGGGTCCGGGGGGTTCCCGAAATGTTGTGGTTATAATAAAAACTCAACAATATTGAAGAATGTACCCCACAAAACTTCTTCTTTTTAATGACTAAGTTAGAGTAGTTTCCAATCTTCCCATAGGTCACGATCAGCTGGTAAATTTTTTTCAGCAATGAAAATACAGTTTCTTGATTTAGTCATTTTTTGGGCCAGTGAGGTTCGTAAGCAAAGAGTCTAAATAGTCTATTGTGCTGTAGCCAGCCGTAGGTCTTAAAAACGGACTAAGCGTGTCGATCTGAACTCGATCCTATTGATAAAGTTAGTTAGAATGCTAGGTAGGGTCGAAGTGATATCTCCTGGGTCGGGGAAGTCAACTCTGTCACACATTAAAGGCTGGTATTCGGATCGCGTGGAATGGAAAAACTGACAGCAGCACTTGTCATCGGCAAAATGGCTGGAGGAAAAGATTGTGTGGAACATATCACTTTATAACTTTTCACTCGATCTGTGTACCGGTGAAATTAAATATTAGCACCACAAGTAACTTTAACATCGATTAATTTGTTTACTAATCTATCGCCCAACTATAAATAACTCTGGGATAACACAACACAACCTATATGACACCGACAGAGACAGCTGAGCTGTCAGTGAAATTTTTCCTAGTACATTTGGCACGAAAAAAAAAATTCATCCTCGTGAAATCCACAAACTTGACATTTCATTTCAAGGTACTGTGTACTACCTTGAAGTGAAATGTGAATCGCGTGGAATGAAATTTAGGTTCAGGTTAGGTTTCACGTCTGTTTTCATCGGCGAAAAATTGGCGATTTTGTATGGGATTTCACGGCACTCTTCATTCCACGCGATCTGAGTACCGTCCTTTACAGAGAATATACTACATGGCTCAAAAAGTCCCGGGAATTTTGGTGGGATGGCGTCACCACTCTCAAAACGATATCATTTTTCGGAAGTGCCAACTTTTTAATGAAGAATGTCAAATTTTCACGACATTTCATTTAGTAGTTTGGAAGCTATCGCTGTATGAGTGACGGTACTTTTGGTAATTCGTAAGCAATGGAAAAAAGTGAATTTCGCATTTTGATAAAACATTGCTTTGTGATCGGAAAAAACCAGAAGCAAACATTGGAATGGCTCCAAAAACATCACAGTACATCTGCTCCGTCGAAAACAACTGTTTACAGATGGTTTGCTTAATTTAAAATGGGTCGTACGAGCACCAGCGATGCACCACGTTTGGGCCGACCAAATGGGGCTACCACTCCAGAAAACATCAAGAAAATCCATCTGATCGTTTTGGAAGACCGCAAAGTGAAAGTGAGAGAGCTAGTAGACATTATGAAGTTGTTGATCGGCAGTATTTTGAATATTTTGCATGAGCATTTGGAAATGAAAAAGCTGTACGCGCGATGGGTGCCGCGGTTATTGACAATTGATTAAAAGCAACATCGTGTCGGTGATTCGGAGGCCAATTTGGAGCTGTTTCGGCTTAATCCGAAAGAGTTTTTGCGTCGATTCGTCACAAGGGATGAAACATGGATCCACCACTACACACCGGAGTCCAATAAACAGTCGGCAACATCGTTACAACCGGGTGAGAGTCGTCTGAAGTGCCCAAAAACGCAAACTATTAAAAAAATAAAAAAAACTATTAAGCTATTACGTAGCGTTATTGGACTGTTTGAACAATGAAATGAAGACAAAACGGCCCCATATGGCAAAAAAAGTGCTGTTTCACCACGACAATGCACCGGCTCATTCATCGCTCAAAGCAATGGCAAAATTGAGAGAATTGCGATACGAATTGCTGCCCCACCCACCGTATTCTCCAGACTTGGCCCCCCAGCGACTATTATCTGTTTCCAAACTATCTTTTCAAGTTTGGAAACAGGCTCCGGGGAAAGAGATTTCACTCAAATGAGAAGGTCGAGTTCGAAACTGATGCCTATTTTGAGAGCCTCGACGTCGACTACTATAAAAGAGGTATCGAAATGTTGGAGGATCGTTGGATGAAGTGTGTTTCCCTCGACGGGAACTATGTTGAAGAATAAAATCGATTTGTATCAAAAAGTTTGTGTTTTCATCATTTTTCCCGGGACTTTTTGAACAATGTAGTACAATAGATTGACGTTTCATCATCGCCCTCGCAGAAGCAACAGCTACTGTCCTCTGCTATGCCCATGTCTTATGTCTAAAAATGTTACCATTGATAATTCTGAACTTATTCTCGTCTAGATGTAACAGTTAAGAAAATCTGCTTTAGAGATTGTCTCAATGGCCGGTGGCCTCAGTGCACTCTCAATTTTTCAAGCGTTTTTTATTGACACATAGTGGGATCACATGAAAGGGCTCGGAATCGTAGAAGGGAGTTATACTGACCTGGCTAGATCGCCAGCCAGTTAATTTCAGAATATGCCGACTTTACTGGGAACCCAATATTAATATCCTTTTGTGAGCAGTATCACTCTTTAAAGCAATGCGTGGAGCCTAAGCACTAAGAAAAGATCTTAAGTGTCACTTCTGTTATCAAAGTTTATTTTACGATGATCGTTGTATTGAATTTACATCGAGCTGTGTTAGGGGTTTCGACCATGTTCAATGTTGGATACTGTTTTTCTGAGCGCTCTCTCTTGCAAGCTTTCGGAAATTCAAAGATTCCTGTACAATTGCCATTCGCCTTAGCGATCTTAAACATTCCATTCTATGCTGTGGAGGACAAAGTTACATTTTATACTAAAGTCCATTCGACTAACAATTTCTCTGACAGAACAGTAACCCGATTTTTTCAAGCATTCACTGTTGATGATGGAATTCTTATCAGTAACTCCTAGATCTGTTAAGTCTAGTGACGAGAACTATGGTGAACTATGCTTTCTAAAAGCACATCTACCCTTGGTTTCCGTCACATATCCTTAATTTGAACATCTTAAAATTTTATGAGTAGATAATATTCCGTTGACGATATTTCTTTAAAGTGTATCTTCTCTTCTAGTCATAAGGCATTCAGGAACTCTGAAATAATTCTATGGTTGATTTTTAAAAAGTTAATTTTGCTCACACCTTATAAAATACTCATCTCGGCGTTAAAATCTCAGCGCCATATGCGAAAAGCTATATGGTGTAGGCTAACCACACTACTGACCTTTGCAGGATTATGTTGTTGTTAGACTGCGTTGCCTCGAATCGTTAGCTGTAGTAAAGACAGTTTATTTCGTTCACTAGAATGTCTGTTACTGTTGGTATCATTCTGCCTACATCTTCGGTGGAATGATTCCAGTAGGAAACGACGAAACGACTTTATAAAGGCCGAAGTTTGGAGCCATCCGAAGTTTTGGAAGGACGTAGTAACGGGGAAAGGAAGAAGTTATGGATGAAGCGAAAACACGGCCTGACACAGTTCTTTACTAAAAATGGGGGCTACAGAAAATGTATTCATCTTCACAGTTTTAAATGGACGACTCGCAGGATTGTCCGGAATATCCAGGAGTAGCTGGCGACCATGGGCTATTTAGCGATTTACAGAGAATCGTGGTGATCTGGAGGAAGAACTTGGAGATGTAGCGAGCCCGGGAAGTATTGTGGAACATACGCTTCGATCAGATCGAAAGAGCTCCGGAAGGAGAAGAGGCACAGACCTGCTCGTTCAAGTGGCAACTATTTAATCAAACCACTCCGCGAAATAGTACTTAAAAGTACATAGTTCCGTTGGTCTTCGGGGAAGATAAATTTTTTTTTATCTGTTGTTCAACGGTAGTTTTTGGCCCAGTTAGTCCACTACGAGCGGCATACAAACTAGGAAAAAGAAAGTTTCCGTTGCCGTAACCTAAACAACACTGGATAAGGCGCAAAAAAACAACCTAATATATGGGATTCCAGCACTTCTGTTATTGAATTTGTGGACTCCTCCCGAATTCCCAGCTACGTCACTGCTCTGGAGGAGTCAAGGCAATTAACAAACCAATAAACTGGACCTTCTAAATGATGATAGCACAAACGCCTTTGATATTTTTTAAAATAACATACCAAGTGCATTTCTGATTTTCGTACTACAATCCTCTACAGCACTTTCCTGATTCCGGAATTAGGCTGGATTATGGAGATGGAAGTTCAACTCTTGTTCTATGAGCATACTGTCCGCCTCAAAACTGAATCGAAACTAAAAAATACATTGAGAATGAATTGCCGTAGGTGCGGCCATTCTATTGCCATAGCCCCGCAGGGCGATTATGATTAGGATGTGATTATATGTAGAAGTGGGTTCGTACTGTCTAATATGGAAATCATCTCAAGTAGATTTTCATATTTAGCAATAGTTTCCGTATCCTCATGTGGGTTACCGCTTGAGGCAGTACGAACCTATTTTTATATTTATTATTAGTACTAAAATCTTAACTTACCGTCCTCTCCAATCGTTCATCGCAGTCCTGAAAGTCAATGTATTTTCGAAAATCGCATTGCATTTTCCTCGCATATCTCATCGTAGCATTTGTAGCAACAAGATTGACAACCATCGCCAAAATTTCACCATAAACTAAAACATATTTTCGCATCAAATGCGGACGATCATCTGGCAGGATATGCTCTGCATTGGCTTTTATGACGTAAAAATAGAACAGATCTACCACTACATTGCTATAATGAAAACATAGCATCATGGTCGCCATAATATCAAAACTCTTGTTGAGTCCCACTGACACGTGGTACTGTCGCTTAAATAGATCGGCATATGCATCCAACTGATCGCTAAGCGTGCACCAGTGTTGCATATTTCGACGTTGTTTCGTCCTTTTCGTCGAATGAAAGTTGTTTGGAATGAAGTTCTCCTTGAGTAAAAATTCAAATCGTTCACTGACTTTTCGGTACAGCTGCCACTCTACCACATTTATCAGAAAGTACCAATTCGACAGAACTTGTAACGTATTGTATCCTGAAACCGCCAAAATCCACATGAAAGTAAGAGCCACACTGCGAGAGATACTTATACCGATAGCATGCCACATATAGATAACTAAACGCACTGTCGAAAATATGATTTTAAAGGAAACCCAAACTAGTGAAAGAGCGCTGAATAAATTTTCTGTGTCCACCAGCGTTTCGATATCTTGGAAAATCTCTAGTCCTTTGGTCAAAACTTGGGCTATATATTCGGATCGAAACCAAAAGGAAATGAGCATTAAACCTAGCGAGACATATCCAACCGTATAGGATAATGTGGTGATCTCGCGAACTTTTTCTTGATTCAGAAATGCCGTATCAATGAATGAATTGTATGTGGCTACAAAGGTAATAACTAGCAGACAAGGTATCACCAATCCGTTGAGAATCCATCGTTTTCGCGAGAACTGAACCCGATTGGTTTTTCGATTGAACACGAATGTGACAAGGCCGTAGCAGCATAGTTGAAAATAAATGGTAAAAATTAAAAATTTTACTTTAGACGGTTGGAGAAATTTAAGTGCCATACTAGGCGAAGTTGAAATTATCTGTATGCGTAATAGCGCGATCCGGTCAGGCTAGATGCAATGAGACGGGAGAGTCTAATTTAATTATTTTTCAATTAAAGAGAAGTGCTTGACAGTCATCGATTCACTTAATTTCTGTTGATAACATAATATTGAGTTTTAATTCGGTTAATAATGTATTGACTGTTACATAGTTGTCATGCAGACTGCTGTGACGTTCGTTCTGAGGAGGATTCAAATTCAACGTGAATCTTAATCTGATTAGGAAGCCATAGATTTTCTGTCACAGTGGTAGTTTCCTGTTCGTGTCTAGACGTCTAAAATACCCACAGATTCTGAGCTTCGGAGAAAGTATTACGATTCCACTCACTCAACGCATGCTGACGACGCGGGTACATTCTCCATCGTTTGAATCCTCAACGACAGCAGTGGCGTAGGCCTTTCATGTGACTTTGAATTTTTAAATGACGGTTTTTTTCACATGACATGTGAAATGTAATTAACAAAAATTCTAAGAATTATAGCCACGTATAAGTTATTGGTCTGCCAGCACAGAAACCATCTTGACATTCAGGCGTTTGAACCTCAATAATAATCGATCAACCTCGTAGAACCATACCTACACTAGCAGTTACAGGACTTATGTTGTTCAGTACCTTTACCACTGCCTTAATCCCTAGTGGGGCATACCGCATCAGCTACTCCTGAGCGCCATCCTACTCTGTTCTGGGCAATGGGACGCAACTCCGCAAGAGACTTACCCAGTGCCTGACCCTCTTTTGCCACATCGTATTCAGCGAATTGCTCGATGATGATTCGCAAGGTGTTAATGTGGTCGACACAGGAGAACCCGGATCGAAAACCAGCCTGCTCTTCATCAATTATGCTTTCTAAGTGGGCCCTTAGTCTTTCCAGGACGATTTTAGCTATTATCTTGGCAACGGCAAGGAGCACATAAATGCCTCTCCAATTATTACATTCTGTGAGGCTACCCTTCTTCGGAAGTTTGATGAATAAACCTTCCTTCCACTCGGTGGGCAAGGTCTCTGTATTCCACGCTTTATCAACAAGCTGGTGCAGCAAATCGGCAGTTACGCTTGGGGCTGCTTGATAAAGTTCGGCAGGGATACCGTCGAGTCCGGCGGCCTTTCCTCGTTCTAGTGCAATAATTGCAGCGACTAATTCCGCTTTAGTCGGGGCAGTGGACCGTATACGCACATTTTAATGGTTAGCTAAATTATCTATATGAGGGGGAAGTTCACCTGAGGTTACACGGTTCAAGACCGCAGCGAAGTGTTCTTTCCACCGCTTCATTTGATCTTCTTCCAAGATAAGTAGCTTTCCATCACTATCTTTCACCGGATGTTGGCAGGAGTTACGACCACCTGTAAACTCCTTGATGACACCGTATACGGCGTTTAAGTTGTTACTTCTTGCGGTTTCTTCTGCTGAAGCTAAAAGGGAATTGACATAAACTCTTTTATCGCGTCGCACACTACGCTGAACTTCTCGAGCTTTCTGACGGTGAAGGAGTTCGATGCTGCTTCGATTGTCGTCTGCTGCTGCAGCCAAACGAACCTTCAGCTCCTTTCTTTCAACAATCCGCTGCTATGAAGCGTTGGGCTTCCAGGGCTTATTCCGGCAATCCGTGTTTGTTCTAAGGATGGTATCTGCGCTATCATTGTACGCATTTTTCATGGCATCCCAGTTTTCATTTATGTCACTATCTGGGTGACTAGTTATCTCAGCTGCTTTTTGCGCAAGATAGTCATTATATTGTTGTAAGACAGCTGGATTTTTTAGTCGAGCGGTGTTTAATTTGCGGCGCCTGGGTATTTCGTCTCTAGGACGACGCACGGCTGCAGTACGAAATCGAACATTAGCGATAAGGTAATGGTCGCTTCCCATCCCAATATCTACTTCCTTCTTGTTTCGCACGTCCATGAGGCAACTCTTGAATCTTTTACTAATGGCAATTTTTTGATTTTGCTCCAAATGAATCTTTGATGAGGCCTCGAAAACCTTCAGCACACCCATGAGGGGAGGTACACGTTCCTTTGGTCTGATTATGCCCATCTTATTAAAAATCAGCTCTCTACGTCAATTGGTTCAAGTGCTATAGACATAAAACGTTAAAACGAGAGCAACACGGGGCTCCTTGTAAGAAATGTACCGTTAGTTTTCAACTAATCGATCTCATTTTTACAACAGAGTATAAAATGATCCTCTCGAACCGTCTACCAAGCTTGAGCTTTTCGCGTTCATTCAATCGGGATTTATAGATACATTTACAATAGTATTTTACATATGTAGGGGACGTAAGCGTTCTCTTAAACGGATCATGCCCATTTAGCAATACCCACCAACTAGATCATACTACGAACATTTGACTAAAATTTCAAGCCTCTAGCTTCATTCTTTCGATAGTTATCGTGCGAGCGGACAGACAGGCAAACATGGCAAAATCGAAGCAGAAGGTGACTCTGCTCTATATGTACATATGTTGTAGGTTTTTAGTGAAACCTGTAATTTCACGAACTGCCAGGAGAATAGTTTATTAATATGATTACATTGTATACCGCCGTCATTTTAGAAAATCCCGGCAAATTGTGAATGAAATGCCGCCAGGTGTGATGTATGCAAGGTAGGGTCGTATAACCTAAAGCAGGAATTTCCGCTTTACATATGAATTTTCAAAATGCCGGCTTATAGTACAATGAAAATGTTACCATATTTGCCGGCACTTCATGGAATACCGCCGCCAATCGATGTGTTTAAAGTTCTGCAGTATTTGCCGGGCGATTTCACAAAATAACGAAATTCGTTAAAAGCCTACGACATACATGTATACATTGCGACCGATAGCTCAGTGCGTAGAGGCATCAGTCTCATGTCTGACTACCGCTGTTGCAGGTTCGAATCCCGTTCACGACGACGTTCGTGGCCATGAATGTTTGTGTTCTGTTCCCCCCTATGATGCGGAGCGTAATAATAACCCACAGCATCTCCTGACTTTTCGCAGGTAGGCGGCTAAATGGGGAGCAGGAGGTGCATGCTGGCAACTGCATTCTTCGAAACTAGTTTATGTCAACGAAACGTCAACTGGGCCACACAAGGGGTTAGAGCAATTGAGTACATCTACGGAGGCTCCTTTAAGGTGTTACATATTTTCGTCGTGACCAAAACAATATACCCTCTGCCTTATAAGATCTAGGGTATAAAGATACTGGATAGTCTCCTATTTCAATGTTTCCTGTATTAAAAGCAGGCCGAGCGAGTAGACTTCCGCCTCAGGCAATAGTGGCCGTATCCTCAAGTAGGCTACCGTTTTAGGCAATATAAACCTACCTTAATTATAAATTATTAGTAATAAAATCCTTACTCACCGTCCTCTCCAATCGTCCATCGAAGTCCTGGTAGTCAACGTATTTTCGAAAATCGCATTCAATTTTCCTCGCATATCCCATCGTAGCATTTGTAGCAAAAAGATTGACAACCATAGCCAAAATTTCTCCATAAACTAAAATGTATTTCCGTATCAAATGCGGACGATCATGTTGCAGGACATGCTCTGGACTGACTTTTATGAAGTAAAAATAGAACAGATCTGTCACTATATTGTCATAATGAAGACATAGCATCATTGTGGTCATAATCTCAAAACACTTATTTAGTCCAACTGACACGTTATACAATCGCTTAAATAGATCGGCATATGCATCCAACTGGTCGCTAAGCGTGCACCAGTGTTGCATACTTTGACGTTGTTTCGTCCTTTTTTTCGAATGACAGACATTCAAAATTAAGTTCTCCTTGAGAAAATACTCAAACCGCTCACTGACTTTTCGGTACAGCTGCCACTCTACCACCTTTATTAGAAAGTACCAATTCGACAGAACTTGTAACGTATTATATCCTGAAACCACCAGAATCCACATGAAGGTAAAAGCCACACTCCGAGACTTACCTACTCCGATAGCGTGCCACATATAGACAGCTAAACGGACTGTCGAAAACACAATTTTAAAAGAAATCAAAACTAGCGAATGAGCGCTGAATAAACTTTTTGTATTCACCAGCGTTTCGATAGCTTGGAAAATCTCTAGTCCTTGGTTGAAAACCTGGGCTAAACATTGGGATCGGAGCCAAAGGGAGATGAGCATTATCCCTAGCGCAACATATCCAACCGTATAAGCTAATGTGGTTATCTCGCGAACTTTTTCCTGATACAGAAATTCCGTAGCTATAAATGACGTGTATGTGGCTACAAAGGTAATAACTAGGATACAAGGTATCACCAATCCGTTGAGAATCCATCGTTTTCGTGAGAACTGAATTCGCTTGGTTTTTCGATTGAACACGAATGTGACAAGACCGTAGCAGCATAGTTGAGAATAAATGTTAAAAATTAAAAATTTTACTTTAGTCGGTTGAAGAAATTTAAGTGGCATAGTCGGCAAAGTTGAAATTATCTTTCTGCTTAATAGCGCGATCCGGCCAGGCTAGATGCTATGAGGGGGGGAGAGTTCAATTTAATTATTTTTCAATTAAGGAAAAGTGCGTGCCAGTCATCGATTCATTTGATTTCTGTTGATAATATAATTGTGTTTTAATTCGGTTAATAATGTATTGACGGTTACATAGTTGGCATTCAGTCTGCTGTTAGTGTCACCATACACTGTCGAACTTCAACTCGAACACGAACATGGTACAAATGTCCTCTGAATAGCTAAACGTGAAGAAAACCGGTCCACTTGTGCCATGTTCGAGTTGGACTTCGACAATGTATGGTGACACTTACTTTCGTACTAAGCTAGATTGTCGAACAAGGTGGTTCAAATTCAACGTGAATCTTAATCTGATGAGGAAGTCTTAAGCCGATTCTACATTTTCTGTCACAGTGGTACTTTTCTGTTCGTCGTTAGACGTCTAAAGTACCCACAGATTCTAGCGTCCTTAAAAACTATTACGATTCCACTCACTCTATGCACTCTGACGACGACGCGGGTACATTCTCCAAAGTTTGAATCCTCAACGACGCCAGCAGCCTCCTCATGTGAATTTCTAAATGACGACTGTTTTACTTGACATGTTTTTCGGAGATTTGGATGACCTTAAAGACATGGATGTCAATAAGCTCCTTAATTTCCGCTCCGGCTGGTTCAACGACTAAACTCTAATATACAGGTTGGTAAATGCCTGGGGTATCACAACCGACCCATATATGTGGTCTAAGTGCGCTGTGTCAGTCATGGCAACTTCTAACTAACCTAACCTACATGACTTGTGAAATGAAAGTTTACAAAGATTCTAAGAACTCTAGCCACGTATAAGCGATTGGTCTGCAAGCACAGAAACCATCTTGACAGTTAGACATTTGAACCTTGATAATAATCGATCGACCTCGTTGAATCATATCCTAGCAGTTACAGGACTAATGTTGTTCAGTACCTTTAAAGTTTCTTCTATAACAAGCGGTTCCAGAAACGGTTTCATGTATTTTGAAACCACTGTTGTTATAAAAGGCCCTAGCACTGTAACTGTTTTAAAAATTACAGTTTGTTAATGGAAGCGAGCTCCCGGTGGCTCATGCTAACTGACGGATCAATGTAACTTATGTTTGATGTGATATCTCCAACTGTTTCAGCTGGGAGTGAAATGTTCACACGCACGTTCATTTTTCCTTGGATGGATTAACCCCTAAGTAAATTCATCCGAAGTTAACAAAAGTTTACGGGGACTCTGCTCCTTCGATGTCAACCGTTGAAAAATGGGCTGCTGAAGACGACTCACGTGAAAGACGGCCAAAAACCGCAACCACACCGGAAACCATCGAAAAGTGCATGATATCGTGTTGAACGATAGGCGAAGATAGTGAGTGATATTGCTGAGGCTGTGGGGATATCGGAAGAAAGGGTGCGAAACATCTTGCACAAAGAATTAGAGATGCGAAAGCTCTGCGCAAGATGGGTGCCGCATTTGCTGAATGCCGATCAAAAGCAAATGCGCCAGCGATTTTCACAGCAATCTTTGCACCGATTCATTCGGGATCCGACCGATTTTGTGCGGCGATTTGTCACCATGGATGAGACTTGGGTCCACCACTACACGCCAGAAACGAAACAGCAGTGGAAGCAGTGGGTGGAAGCTGGTGGTTCAGCGCCAAAGAAAGCGAAGTCGATCGCATCTGGTGGGAACGGTCATGGCCAGCATGTCTTGGGATGCGGAAGGGATCCTGCTAATTGATTACCTTTAAAAAGGCAGAACAATAACAGACGAATATAACTCCAAACTTCTTGACCAGCTGGATGCCGAAATTCGCGAGAGGAGGCCTGGCTTGAAGAAGAAAAAAATCATCTTCCACCAGGACAACGCACCTGTACACAAGTGTGCGTTGGCGATGGGAAAACTGCGGGATTTGGGGTACGATTTGTTCAACTATCCCCCATATTCTCCCGATTTGGCACCCTTAGACTTCCATCTGTTCCTAAACTTGAAGAAATTTGTTTCTGGGAGGCACTTCGCATCCAATGAAGAAGTTGAGAGGGCCGTAGATAAGTATTTTCACAGCCTTCCGGACTCTCACTTCCGGGAAGGAAGAGTTCGGCCAGTCGAGCAAGCTCCCTGCGGCATTGTTTAACTAATTGCGAAGAGATTGTCATTGATTCTTAAGATGGCTGTGCTCCTAGTGGTTCCTGTGCTGCACTTCAGCAGCTTCAGTCGGTATTATATTAGCCGGGACACACACTGTCCAACATGAGCTCGTACTTTGTGCGAAGTGTTTTGAGCTATTCGGAGGAAATCATAGAGTCGGTACACGTCACTTAAGCTCCTCCGTCTTTGATACCTATCTGCATTTCAATTCACATGATGCGATAGGACGCACCGTCACTCTGTATTATATAAGCCGGGCCACATAATAGCGAACCTGAATTTACAATTTATGTTATTTTTAGTTTTAAATAAACTGTTATGGCCAAAAACCATAACTTCTAAAATATAAGGAATTTCGCATTTTTGACACCATTTTCACCCCTCTTACAAGCCCCAATCCGGGCTGAGGAGCATCCATCCCCACTATTTTTTTCAAAATTAATTGTCAATTGTAGTAGTCACGATTAACAATTAATTAATTGGCACTTAAAAGTGATCCTCTAGCGAATGGTTTAAGAAACATCATACAAATCAGACATTGTGACCGTGTCTGGGTTCGAATGTATGTGGGCCGGCTTATTAAAAATTGATATGCGGACGCGGCAAGTGACGCAGATAGAAGCAGAAACCAACGTCATCCGAGATAGCTATTGCGGCGGTGAAATGCCGCCGATAGCTGTCTGCGGACATGTGCATCGCTTCATTGCCTGTAATGTATTTTTTCCTATCCGATAGAAAGTGACGCAGCGTCAGGCGTCATTTGGACGTCCATGTGCACCGGCACTTAAGGTATCGTAGAGGAAAAGTAATCCTCAAGCGAATGTCTTAAGAAACTTCACACAAATCTCAAGAAAATTGTCCACTGTGACCGTGGTCGTGATCAAATTCTAGTGTATGTGGGCTGGCTTAACCGAAACTTATCTGCGGACGCAGCGTCAAGTACACTGACGTATTCTCAACTGTGCACTAGTGAAACACGCGATGGCAACACATGCCAAACCCATTAGAAACAACATCCTTACTTACCGTCCTCTCCAATCGTTCATCGTAGTCGCGGTAGTCAACGTACTTCCGAAAATCGCATCGAAATTTCCTCACATATCCCATCGTTGCATTTGTAGCGAACAGATTCACTGCCATAGTCAATAATTCACCATAAACTAAAATATGTTTTCGTATCAAATGCGGGCGATCGTTTTGCAGGACATGCTGTGGGCTAACTTGTATTAAATACATATAGAAAAGATCGCCAACTACATTGACGAAATGGAAAAATAGCATCGTGATCACAACAATATCAAAACATCTACTGAGTTCCACTGACACTTTGTGCAGACGTTGCAACAGATGGGCATAGTCATCCAACTGATCGCTAAGCGTGCACCAGTGTTGCATATTTCGACGTTGTTTCGTCCTTTTTCTCGAGCAATAGGCATTTTGAATGAAATGTTCCTTGAGAAAATGCTTAAATCGTTCACTGACTTTTCGACACAGCTGCCACTCTATAACACGTATTAAAAAGTACCAATTCGACAGAACTTGTAACGTGTTATATCCTAAAACCAACACAATCCACATGACAGTAAAAAGTCCACTACGATGGATACTCACTCCGACCGCATGCCACAAATAGACGCCTAAACGTATTGCCGAGAATGCAATTTTAAAGAAAAGCAAAACTAGCGAAGGAGTGCTAAATAAATGTCTTATGTTTAACAGCGTTTCAATGTCTTGAAAAAACTGCAGCCCTTTGTTGAATATTATAGCAAAGTGTTCGGATCGACGCCAAAGTGAAATGAGCATAATCCATAAGGAAACATATCCAGCCATAAAGGTCACTACGGCTATCACACTAACGTTTTTCTGATGCAGGAATTCAGTATTCGCGAACACCCCGTATGTTGCTACAAGAGTCACAATCAGTAGACAAGGTATTAAGAATCCGTTGAAAATCCAAAGATTTCGCGAGAAGTGAATCCGCTTGGTTTTTCGATCCAACACGAAAGTGACAAGACCATAGCAACATAGGTAAAGATAAATGGTGAAAATTAAAAATTTTACTTTACGCGTTTGCAGAAATTTGAGGGTCATTGTCGATGAAATTGCAATATTTTTTCTGTGTAATAGCGGTTTTGTTAGACGTCCTATAGTGAAGAAGTCCAGCCTAATTCAATTTCAATTATTGGGAAGTACACGTCAATCATCGATTCATTTCATTTAGTTGACAATACGATTGAGTATTTATTTAGTTGAAATTGTAACACCAGCTACACATAGTTGACATTCAGACTCCTATTACCGCACAAAGGTAGATTGCCGAACGAAGAGCTTCAAATCCAACGTCAGTCTTTATCTGGTGAGTAAACCATAAGCTCATTCTATTTTTTTGATACAGTGATCCTTTCCTGTTCGTGGCTAGGCGTGAAATTAATCCGAGTGTATCACAATTCCCTTCAGCGAAGATTTGACGACGCAAATACGTTCTACAATTTTCGAATTGCTGTATTAGGCCGTTTACTATAAAGCAATTCGTCTACAGGACTCTCCTACTCCCTATTTTACGTACACTGGATTCGTAGTGTACAGCCTCACAAATTTGCCAGGACGTTTGGTTCCAACCCACTTAACTTTCGGAAGAGCTTCCTATGTACGATGGACTGGATTGATAGTTCTAGGTACAGTATTTTATGTCCTTCATCTCAGTGTCGTCTATTTGAAAATCAACTTGTGGCAGTAACTTCAAGGGCATTGCAGGTACTTTTTTTTTACCACTGTATAGCTCTTCCCAACATTCCTCTTGTAATTAGCAATGGTAGCAGATACATCGTTAATTTCCTAACACTTATTGACAAAAAAAAAAAAAAAAACAATTTTAAAATACCGAGTCCGAAGCCTATATGCCCTAGACTTCTACAGACCTAGTGGTGATACCAAAAGTACCTATTAGTAACGACCATTAAAAGTGAGTTTCCTATATGGTCAGTTTATAGGGAAGGTTGGCGGTCATTCAGAAGGATCTTCATCATTCTCAAAATCAACTATCTAACCCACACTACAAATATTTGTCGAGTTTTTCAAGTCGCTAGCTTCACTCTATCGAAAGTTATCGCTTATTTGAAGTTTCATTTATAGGGGAGGTAGAGGTTTTCTTTGTCGGATCTTGTGTATTTTCAAAGTAGATCCTAGTACAAACATTTTACCAAAACTTCAAGTCACTACCTTCATTTTATCGAAAGGTATCTCTTAATTTAAGTTTCATTTGTAGGGGTGGTAGGAGTTCCTTGAGTCGGATCTGGCTCATCTTTAATACCAACTAACTAGATCTTACTACCAATATTCTACCAAATTTCCAACCTCGCTGGTGTCATTCTATCGAAAGTTATCGTAATTAAAGGAATATTTAATTTTTTGAAATTAGCAGGGGAGGTAGGCGTTTCTTATCTGATAATGCCCAACTTACTTAAATCAAGCGGCTTTTTACTTCAGGGTTAGATGCCAAAAATCAGGTGTCTACGTCAATTGGTTCAAGAGTTATAGACAAAAAACCTGAAAAGTAGGGTAGTACGGGGTTCTTTGTATGAAAATTACCGTTAGTTTTCAACTGTTCATTTTTTTTTCAGGAGAGTATAAGATTATCCTCACGAGCAATCTACCCAAGCTAGAGCTTTTCATGTTTATTTGATCGGGAATTATAGATACATTTAATTATTTCACATATGTAGGGGAGGTAGGCGTTCTCTTGGTTTGATCATGCCCATTTTCAATACCAACCAACTATATCATACTGCCAACATTTGACCAAAATTTCAAGGCTCTAGCTTTATTCTTAATTGTTCTGGAAAAACTGCCCGGATTACACCAACAAACGGTGGCTTCAAAACGGGGCTTCTTGCGCTAATTGGGCTATGGTAAGGTTTTGCCTAAGCCACCACTTATACCAACCAACACCAACAAACTGTTTTCGATGGAGTTCTCGAGCAGAAATATTTTTTCTGTTAATATGTTTCATAGTTGAGACGGCACGTCGTGACGTGGAGCGGGCGTGACATTGTGTCAGTTTCCCCATCAATAATTATTTATTTTAATTCCAAGTAATAGTGGACACACGCGCTGATTCTACTCATCATCATCATTACCATCGTGGCGCAACAGCCCGACGTCGGGCCCTGGTCGGCTGGATCATCTTCCTCCCAATTTGGGGCGCCCAGCAGTTGTTCGACGTCCTTATCTAGTGAGTCTTTCCAACGAGCTCTCGGTCTTCCTCGCAGCCTTGCTCCATCGACGCGTCGTCCATTGAATATTTTCTTAGGCATGTGTCCTGTCCATATGTTCCTTCCCATTGTAGACGTTCTAGCTCGCCCATTCTCGAAGATTCCACCTCATCGTACAGTTCGTACTGCCAAGTTCGCCGAAGGACCTTACGTTCAAATCTGTTTATCGTGTTTTCGGGGTAAGGTTCCAGGTTTCGCAGCCATAGCATAGCGCAGGTCGTGTGATGGTTTTGTATATGTGGAGATTAGTATTTCTGTGCACTGCACATGCTTCGATTTCATTATTGAGAGGACCGAGGAGAAAGTCTTATTTGCTAGCTGTATCCGTCGCTTGATTTCGTCATTTTCATTGGCGTCCTTTGATAGGTTACTACCTAGGTATATTAAGTCGTCTACGAATTCGATGCGAGGTTGAAGAGCGTCAGAGCCTTGCTTCAATCCAATACGTGTTTCAAAGAGATCAGTCAGCCTGTTTTGGATCCTGACCTGTGAGCCGGAGTTGGTCATCGTAATCTTTGTTAATCGCACTAATTTTACTGGTATTCCAAATTGCAGCATGATGCTATACAATACATCACGATGGCTACTGTCGTATCCTTGCTTAAAATCAGCAAAGATTTGGTACACGTTAACGTTCTTATTGCGGAAATCAGAAGCAATATTTTGGTTTTGGCACGAGAAAATCGAGCTATTTGCGAAATAGGTGAAAGACTGGATATTCCTCAGTGTACTGTGCAATGGTACTCAAAGAAGTTTCTGGATATGGGCCCCACCGAGCGGAAGAAAGGCTTTGGACGATCATGTAAAAATGACCCCAATTGTAGATCGCTTCTTACCGTTATAAGGCCATCCGAACAGGTTCAAAACCTCATCCGACTCTAGGAACGATCTACTATAGTTTTAGCACCAGGTATGCAAATTTCATCAAGTTCGATGAGAAAAGGCTGATGAAGGCTGGTTTACATACATGGATGCCCGCCTATAACCCAGACTTTTCGTTAAAATGTCAGGCTAAAAGGTTTAAAATAGGCTCAGGATCATGTCACATGGGCTAGGAACATGGAGAACACTGCCATAATTCCGGGCGAGTCAAAATTTAAGCAACATGTTGGCGACTGAAGAATATGCATGCGGCGGAAACCTTGAGATAGGGTAATAGCTGTGAGTGAATGCCTAACGCACAAGCCTCCAACTAATTTTATAAGATTTGCAAGTAAACTATTGCTGCTACTTTTGATCTGGGAAAGCATATTCCACCACTTCCATGAACGGAAAAAATTCCTACACCATAAACCGGAGGGAATCTTCGAAGGTATTCTCCGCTGAGCGTTTCTCCAGTTCTCCGCCGCACGCAGACTCTTGCGTCGCCGACATGTTACTTAAATATCGATACACGCAAGAAGATGGCACTGTTCCAAATTGTCTGAGCTCATATCACATGCCCCTGAGCTCATCTCAAACGTTTTTTTTTAACGGAAAGTCTGGCTTATGGACTGATTCCATTGCACGTAAGCCAGCTTTTACAAGCTTTTTTCTCACCAAACTTGATGAGATTTGCAACTATTTGCTAGAAGTAGGTCGTTCCTAAAGTCAGATGACGTTATCAACCAGTTCGGATGGCTTTTTAACGTTAAGAAGCGATCCATCATACAATTAGGTCGTTTTTCCTGGTCGTTCAAAGATTTTCTTCGGCTCAGTTGTGCCCATTTCCAGAAACGGGGTACTCGTTTCTGAGGAATGTTCTGTTTTCCTGAGTAAACTATTTAGTTTTTCGGCGAACTAAAAAGTTTTCAAGTGTGTCGCAAGTGTTAATTTTATAGACCCTTATGCCCGTACCACATTATGCGGGACTCGCCGAGTTACGAGTCAAGTGGATGACATGTTGTGCACATCCAAGCACCTACGAGTGAAAGAATTTCATCCAATGCAACGAATGTTGAGCAAGCACTCGCATTTTGTTCAGCCGATGAATCGCTTGGCTCGTGGCTCGGCGAGTCCCGCATAATGTGGTCCGGGCATTAGCTAAAATTCACACTTGCAAGACGACAATTAAAACTCCAAAACAGAAAAAAAAATTCACTTTTTCGTCGATGTCCAAGATTTTTTTTCGAGTCGTACCACTGTGCGCCACTCCAAACATACGGATAGGCCGATGGAAAAATTTAGTTGTTTTAGTAGAAAAATAGTCAATTAAAATAATATATGTGCTGAATAATGCGTTGGCTGACTGATACGGATACTATCTTGAACTCACAATCAGTGTAATCAAATTTAATCCCGTCTGGTATACCTATGTAAGTCTAGTTTTCTAGGAGGCAACGATAAAATTGTGTGATCGTTTCACTTGTTACCAGAACCTACATATTAGTAACAAAGTCCTTACTTACCGTCCTATCCAATCGTTCATCGCAGTCCTGGTAGTCAACGTATTTTCGAAAATCGTATTGTATTTTCCTCGCATATCCCATCGTTGCATTTGTAGCAAACACATTCAGTGCCATAGTCAATAATTCACCATAAGCTAAAATATGTTTTCGTATCAAATGCGGGCGATCGTTTTGAAGGACATGCTGTGGACTGGCTGGTATTAAGTACATATAGAAAAGATCGCCAACTACATTGGCGTAATGGAAAAATAGCATCGTGGTCATCACAACATCAAAACATCTACTGAGTTCCACAGACACTTTGTACAGACGTTTCAGCAGATGGGCATAGTCATCCAACTGATCGCTAAGCGTGCACCAATGTTGCATATTTCCACGTTGTTTCGTCCTTTTCGCCGAACGGCAGTCATTCGGAATGAAGTTTTCCCTGAGAAAATGTTCAAATCGTTCACTGACTTTTCGATACAGCTGCCACTCTATAACGCGTATTAAAAAGTACCAGTTGGATAGAACTTGTAACGTGTTATATCCTAAAATCAACACAATCCACACGACAGTGAAAACCACACTACGATGGGCACCCACTCCGACCGCATACCACAAATAGATACCTACACGTATTGCCGAGAATGCGATTTTGAACGTAAGCAAAATTAGGGAATGAGTGCTGAATAAATGTTTTGTATTCACCAGCGTTTCAATGTATTGAAAAAACAGCAGCCCTTTGTTCAATATTTGAGCTAAATGTTTGGATCGAAGCCAAAATGAAATGAGCATAATCCATAAGGAGGCATATTCAGCCACGCAGGCCAAAAAGGTTATTTCACTAACGTTTTTCTGAGTCAGGAATTCAGTATTCACGAACACCACGTATGAGGCTACAAAAGTGACAACTAGTCGACAAGTTACCACGAATCCGTTGAAAATCCAAAGATTTCGCGAGAAGTGAATCCGCTTGGTTTTTCCATCGAACACGAAAGTGACAAGACCGTAGCAACAAAGGTAAAAATATATGACAAAAATTAAAAATTTTACTTTATACGTTTGGAAAAATTGAAGAGGCATTACCGTTAACGTCGTAATAATTATTCTGCGTAATAGCGACCGGTTAGGCTGCCTACAATGAGGTGGTGGAGTCTAATTCAATTTCAATTAAGGAGAAGTGCAAGCGTTGTTTGTCGATTTATTTGATTGATGTGTAAACATCTTGCCGCGTGGTACAGGGTAAAACTGTGTACATGTATTGTACATGTGAATTCTAAACTTGATGTATGAATATGTATTCCGTGCTTCGCTATATTTCGCCAATTGGATGATAGTTTTAAAGTGGATGCCAGGCACTCTCCGAGATGAATCGATACGGGCTTAATGTCCTAGACCCACCATAGAAGTTAATCTAGATTAAAATGAAAGCTTCTCAATGCGCTTTCCATGGTGACACACGTGCTCAAACTCAATTATTTTAATTGTAAAGCTCAAAGGATTTCTGCTGTCACCCAGCGGGAAAACGAGACATCAAAGATTAGCCATTGACTGCTGCCTTGGAAGGTGTAAAGTAGATGCATGCTGTCTATGCCGCCTTATTTATTTTTAACATGACGTATCCTTTTGTAAGTCCTTATAGTAAGTACTCGTATTTGCTGGCTGTAGAATGATAATATTCTAATGTATAGCGCAGTGTGTTAAGCGGTGGAACTCGATTTCACATAGCACTTTTACGTAATAAACTGAGGGGAGACTTCTCAATCGTCCAATACTATAGTTGGAGTTGAAGAAACCAATCACTTCATTATTTGGAAGTGTTTGCAATGAGGAACGTTACTATGAGTGCAGATGGCATAGATCCAGGTGTTTAGACCCATATCTTCGCCTTTAGGGTGGAGCGAAGAGTTTGAAGTCTTCGGTATGTGATATGTGCCTCGACAACACAAGTACGAGTTGTGATCCAAATTCGCTTTGCTGTGGTCGAATGTGGTGTAAAACAAGTGGTATGTATCAAATCGAGAGGCACCTCAAATCGAGAGGCACCACGAAATAGTACATGCCCAAGTGCTTTCAGAGTTAGCGAAACCTTTCGCGCAACTCGTGGTGTGACGCACCCGGTGGCTCGCTATGAGTTGCTGACACACAACTACTTTAAGGTGCGTTTAGATTTAGTTAAACATGAGTCTCAGTCTCCGATTTCGCCTAATCTGAACGTTCCGCGAGTATACGAGGGCGGTTCAAGTATGATCGAGACAAACGCTCTGACACATTTATTTATTATCGAAAATATTTACAAAAATTTACAATTTTTCTAGGTAATACCCCTCACTAGTTACACATTTTTGCCACCTCTCCGGAAGTTTTTTTTGATGCCGGTATCGAAGAATTCCTTGGGCAACTTAGACAGCCATGTGCGCACGAACTCCTCTACCTCGTCGTCGGTGTTGAATCGTTGACCTCCGAGAGCTTCTTTCAGTGGTTCAAACATGGGGTAGTCGCAGGGTGATAATTCCGGACTGTAGGGGGGGTGTTCTAGTACCTCTCACCGCAATTCTGATATTGTATCGAGCGTGAGACGCGCGGTATGAGGGCGCGCGTTATCCTGGAGAAGAATAGCACTTCGCGCTGGAATACTCCTCCGTTTTGAGCGATAAGCGCGTTTCACGTGTGTTTTCAGAAGGTTAGAGTAGTGTTCGGCATTGATGAAACGTTGTGTGCGCAGGAAGTCAACGTACAGCACTCCCCACCGTTCCCAGAACAGTACACATAACCTTACCCCCGGAACTGGTTGTCTTCGCTTTGACTGGCGTCCCGTCCTTCTTCTTCCTCCACTCTTTAGACGACACCTTGCTCTCGGGAGTGTAATAGTGTACCCATGTCTCGTCTGTAGTGAAGATTCGCGTAAAAAAACCGTCCCCCTCCGCTTCGTATCGCGTCAGCAAGCGGCGAGAAACTTCCAACCGCATGAATTTTTGCTCGAAGTTCAACAGTTTGGGAATCCATCGCGCCGTTATTTTGCGATATTAAAGGTGTTCGTGGATGATAGACTCTACACTATCAATACTAATGCCGACTTCAGCCGAAATGTTCCGAACATTCATCCTACAGTCCTCCAAAATGAGCAATTTCTCCGAAAGCTGCCTTAATGTTTTGTGCCCAGAAGGTGGGAAAATCTTGGTTTTTTCATGTGTTTTGCTAAATATCGGGAAAAATACTTACACCACAAGCAAAATGAAAAGGAGGGACTTTTATGTTAATTGTAGTCCGGATGGCGCAACAGTTAGCACGTTCGCCTTCTACGCATTGGGCCCCGGTTCGATTCCTACTGAATGCGGTAGTTTTCGATAAAAAAAGGGGATTTACGTGTCGGACTATTGTAATGAACCACCTGTAACGAACCATATTATGGTCTGGTAGTGCTGCTCCCACCAGCAGATCGAAGCAGCACCTAATGAGTAGTGATCTGTTGGTGGTACGAAACCAGAGGCCGAGGGTCCCATTACACCCGGGCCCAAGTGCGACCGTGTGGGCGTCTGATCCGCCCGTCAACCATTCCATCCTTATCGACTATTTTTTTTTATTCCCCATTTTTACCTCCCCTATTTGTGTTGTCTTCCTTAGGTCTATGAATTTTTGTTAATACGTAAAGGACAGGGGCAACGAGCGGCGAAAACCCCGCCCACATCTCCCGAACTGAGCTACAGCAAGCATAGGCCGTTGCTTAGCTCGTCGAGGGGCCTTTTTCTTCGCCAGATGGCACGGCCCGAACTTCACGTTAATATGCTACCTTAGGCTCCGTCCCCACGGGCATCTTCGGATGCCCACCAAACCGTCCGTTACACTATGAGCCCACTCAGCTGTTAAATGAATACCAATTTATGGGATAAATAACTCGGTTGAGCGTGTTTCTGATCACACACCTCTGCACAAGACCGTCACGATCTAGAAAATGAGATGATGCTAACTCATCTCGAGGTGATGCTCGTGGGATTGATATAATCTAGTAAATATCCAATAAGTCATTTTCTCAGATTTTCCGTAGACACCCTATGCTTGTTACTGTTGATTTCAAACAGGGATACAATTTCCCTGGAAAATTCTTGAATATATTGCTAAACACCCAAATACACATTGAATTCTGTCAAATAAAGCCAACAAACCTATACTTACCGTCTTCTCCAATCGTCGATTCACACCTGACGAATCCACATATTCAGTGAAATGCATTTTTATCCGCTCCGAATATCTACGAATCGATTGGAAAACTTGTACCATGGCAAACGTATTCACCATTTCAAGGACTACGAATAAATTTTGATATACAAAACTATGAACTCGACCATTAGCAATGAACTCCCCGTTGACAAATAGAATATAAAGATAATATAATTCTTTCACTACTGAACTGTAATTAACGCAAATAAGGCAAAGAATAATCAGCTGAAAGCGCTTATGCAATTCAGTCGAAACGTTGAAAAGTCGCCTCAAAATGTCACCATATTGATGTATCCTTCCACTTAGCACACCTGTCGCAAGTTGATTCCGACCCTCCGACTGACCGATATCTTTCACGAATTTTTCAAAATCGTCGCTTAGAAATCGATAAACTTGCATTCCGGTCAGACTAATGAAAAGGATCCAATTGGACATCACTTCCAGCATATGGGCTATGAAAATTGTGAAATTCCAAGTGATTACAACTAGCGCCCCAGCGTTAGGATATGCTATGAATGTAAACCAAATGTGTATCGCCAGGCGACTGTAAGCAAAAATTAATTTAAAAATGGGCAGATACACTGAATTTCCGCAAAAAATTTTCCGAGTATTGGTGAAACTCAACACTTCACGAACTATGTCTATACCGTTGTTAAACACCGACACAAAGTCGTTGGTTTGACGCCAGTGGCAAAAAATCATACACCAAATCAGGATAATGGCAAATGGTCGCGAAAATGTGGCCAGTTCAGCAATTGTTGGGAACTTAAAAAAATCAATTTTTGCTAGGGCCACATTTACAGATTTGACGTAAAGAATGCACATGAGTGCTAGAAATAAACCGTGCAAACGAATGTATCGCGAGTTTCGAAAAATTCGTGTGTGCGGATCGAAAGTGAAAGTTGTAAGGGCGAACATTTTCAGTTGTACATAATTTATTAAAAATATTATTGAAAATTTATCGTACGATTTGTCGGGCATTGTAGTCGACTCAGAGAGATTATGTACTACTCCTTTTATAATGTATTAGTGGAAAATGTCACGCAAATGGATGGATGGGGTGTTAATTATGATTAGCATGTTCAATTTCATTAGGGATGTTTTCATTGTGATATTGGCGTGTTAACCGTATTTAATTATTCATCATGCTAACTGGCATGATGAAAACGATTACCTCCTGTTGCTTATATGATTCTATCAAAGAGGTTTAATATAAAATTGACTTCATAATAATACAATCCGGTGCTCCTAATCAGCCTGAAAATGAATAAGACTAAAGAGAATTATCAATTCTGTCAAATTTGGCCATTATTTCACTAAGAGCTAGAAATCTGGTCGTAAATTTCATATGTTTATATACCAATCACTAGCAAATTTTCTAATAAATACGTTTCGGTTTCTTTTCAGGTAAATTCAAATTTTAACATAATTCCAAGATGCCTGTGTTAATTAGGGCATTAAAATAGTACCTCCCGTTTGGAAGGTACGAGTACGAAATGATGAAATTAGCGTAAGTAAATATTACAGCTGTCGGAATCTAGGCAACCGACATTAACCAACCGGTGTACCTAGGCCAACCAATTTACAAACGTTAAATAAGTTGACACCTTCAGTTTAACAGACTTATTTCCACTTAGTTTGGTAGACTTTAAAAATCAGCTTGTCAAACAAGTAAACAAATGAGAATATTTAGAAACATACCACTTCTGATATCTTCCATTTTTGTGCTGCGAAAGCTTCTCCTACGGGTATTGTATTTCACAATCTGTCCTGAAAATTTAACAAGTTATGTTTTCCAATTGTTCCGGCTAGTTTAATGTGAAAGGTTGTCGGGAAAGTTAGTCCAACCATACCCACCAATAGTGCACGTTTTACCAACAACATTCTATAATGATTGGACACAATGTTGACTCAATACTTCTCACTATAAAAACAACAACTGCAGCACATTCGTTTCTCATACCAACCGAATCCATTCATAATACGTATAGTATAATACGTAATGCAACTGGAAAATCGTTTGCGGTCCCCTCCCTTCCATAAACACATAATGAAATCAGAGGGTCTACTCGTATCTAATCTGATCTCAAGATGAAGCCTACGCTGGAATTTAAACCTCCATATAAAATGCCAATTAGCTACTGTCCACATCGTCATGTTGCTAATATTAGCTGTTAACCGAATTACCAGATATAGCTTGTAGCATGATGGGCTATTGATTGTTTAAAAAGTTGCTTTGTTAATAATGTCAAAGAAAGAATTAACAGATAGAGATAAGCATTTGTAGCAGAAGCAGATATTTGAAATTAACAGATCTCTAGATTAACAATTTGTATAAGGTTAACAATACACAGTAGAGCCCCGCTTAACCGAACTTCGCTCAACCGAAACCCGCTTTAACCGAAAAGAGGCGACTAGATTTTTCTTAATTTCGAACTCATAAAATTTATACACGGTAGCGTGATATAGCTGCTCGTAAGCGTTACAATACAAAGATTCAGACAAAAATTATTTTAAAAAAATAATTAACATATGTATCCAAACAATCATCTTGTATTGAACTGCTTGTCGTACGAAGTGTTTTATTGACCTTTTCATTGCAGTTAGTTGTTACTACGGATTAACCGAAATTTTCGTTATCTGAAATGACACCAGCCCCCTTTACTTCGGTTAATTTGAAGATTTATATTAACAGTTAACAGGCTATCATGTTGAGATTGACAGATTAACAAGTTTATTTACCAATTTGAATTATGTATTTTGATTAGATGTTTGTCTCAATTCCGAATGGCTTAACCATTGGATGGATCGTCATTGCATTCTTAAGGCGAACATACACCATCCGGAACTCCGGACAGGGCGCCGGACAGGCCGTTTATTTCAATAGACAAATGTATTTGGTGTACAACTTTGCTTCCGCCGTTTTCCGACATAGTCGTCTGTCAGAAAACGGCGGAAGCAAAGTTGTACACCTAACACATTCGTCTATTGAAATAAACGGCCTGTCCGGAATTCCGGATGGTGTATGTTCGCCTTTACAGTGTGTAACTATCGAACAGAAAATTGTCATGGGCTATGTTTACCATCCTCCTCCAATCATGGGGTAAGTTTTCGATCAAGAAATAATGCCGATGATTGCCGAGATTAGTATTAAATGTACGGTTTTTGGGCCCGCTGAGACTAATATACGTGTGGGAATTGATACAAAACCGGTTGAAACGAACGCGCCTAATGTTGCCTCTGTGCTTGAAGGATCGGTAAAATATTAGCGGCCTTTGCAAAAAATGACCAAACATGTTTTTTTCCCTGAAAAGAGGTTTATTGGGTCTTGAAACTTACAAATAAGTCAGGGGAGCCTTTATTTTATAACGGAATCGTTGAGGAAGAAATGTCAGAAACTGTTATTCTTAAACGAAATGTATTTTTTGCACTTGTTTTTTTTTCGGCTCGTGAAACCTTCAAATAAGTCGGGGAAGCCTTGACTCTATCATTGGCCAATCCACTTTATTCTGGCTAAACCACTTGTTTCGAAACCGTCAGATACATACAAATTCAAACTGACCTCACCTTCATTTCCGTGATCGAAATGATTTCAACTCCTAGTGTGAACGCAGATGACGTGCAATAACGCCAGACGAATTGACGCCATATGGCCAAATGATGCTTTGAAAAACGTAATAAAGCCATATGACGCTTTTCAAAGTGTAATTTCGCCAAGTAAAAAAGCGTAATGAGGCCAGATTTGTGATATACGAGTATGCAAGTCTGATTGATAGTCCCTAAAGCAAAAATTCTTTCAGTGCAGTTTCAGAGTGCATTTCCGCTTTAGGAAGTACGAACCTAGAATCCACATACGGGGGTATTCGTATTTCCTAAAGTGGAAATTCCTTGAGTTAAGGTTTGAGTGAGTTTTCGCTTCGGGAAGTAAGAACACAAATGGCGGATTTGTAAGCGTTAATTGTTTGAGTAGAGCTCTAAGTGAATTTCCGCTTTAGGGGATATGTACAATAGTTTCTGAAACAAAAATTCCTTGAGTTTGATTTTACAGCGCCTTTCCGCTTTAGCTAGCAAGAGCCTAAAAGCCACACCACGGGGATTTTTCATTCAAGAAATATCCACTTTACGAACGGCAAATCACGCATTTGTGGGTTCTAGGTTCTTTCCACCTATATTAAAACAGAAATTCACTGAGGTTGTTTTTTTTTTCTGACTTTCCATTTTTTACAATCTCGTTATAAACTCCTGGCTCTCTTGACTTATTTGTAAGTTTCCCGCCTCAGTAAAGCTCTTTCTAAGAAGAATATTAAAAAAAAAGCATGATATTTGAAGAATAACGGTTTTTATTATTGAGGTTGTAAAGTCAAGGCTCTCTCAACTTATTTGTAAGTTTTAAGCAAAAAAAAAAAAAAAAACCCGGTTTTTTGCAAAATCCACTAAACTACATTTCGCCGAGGGATCCTCTGGTGTTTAAACTGCCTAAGCAATTTGAATTCGTGAAGAGACACTTACCAATGTTTTGGCTGGGCGAATTAGTGGCAGCAATGATTTTTGCTGATTTTTTTTGCAGTTGATATCATGCACCTCTTATACGCGCCGCACAGTGGAGTATTTATAGTACCAAAAAGCTGGCCAAAAGTCAAAAATCTTAAGTTTAGCAAATCCCGTTAAAATTGTATTTTTCTAGTACAGGACTTATGGCTGAATGATATCCTAAGCACTCGTGCGCCGCTTCCCTCTCTACCCCTTTTGCGAAGGGTTAGAACTCGAAAAAAGTGCAATTTGTATTGTTTTTTTCTTGCAAAGTCATATTTTTGCTTGAATTTCATGTTTTTTTCAATTGGTTTCCGATTCAATCAGCAAAAAAATTGTTTTATATAATCAAGCATTGGGGTGTGTACTTTACCCAAAAAAATATTTCATCATCCCTTTAGTTACGAAAATACTTCTTTTTTTCATATAACTAAATAGTAAGGGCAAAATGTGATATTTTTCGTGAAAAAAAATAATCAATAGTGTTTTTGTTTGGGTTCCCTGTGGTCTCCGGCAATCAGACCTTCATGGTAATTTAGTTTAATGCCTCCTTAATATTGCCATAAGAAAATGTATTCCACTTTTTTCCCCCCTTCCCTTTTACCACGTGTTTCTGTCCGTCTAGTTCTATGCAAACTAGTCTCTCAGTTTTGAAGCTATCGAGCCTTCTTTCTGTTGCAGGCTGTATATATGTCGGAACCAATGGAATCGGACCACTACGTCATATAGCTGCCATAGGAACGACCGTTCCGAGATTCGGTCTTTGTTAGAAAAACTTTTTTATTTCTAAAGCTATCTTTTTCAAATTTGATATCATTCAATGGTATATACAACCAAATCACATTCTCGAATTTCGTCAAAATTGGACTACTCTATCGTATAGCTGTCATAGGAACGACCGTTCCAAAAACAAGTTTTTGTTAGAAAAACTTTTTTTTTTATAAACGTATCTCTACCAGATTTCATATTATTCAATCATATTTATCGTCAAACCATATCCCAAAATTCGGTTGAAATCGGCCCACTATTTCATATACCTCCCATAGGAACAGTGAAATCGGAACAAGTTTTATCACTAATTTCAAAGTGGTAAATATACCGTGAAACTAAAGGAAGGTATGATACCCTTCACGCTTCGCGTGAAGGGTATCATACTTTCGGCAAGCTAGCCGAAGGCTAGCTTGTTTTCAATTTAATTTGAATTTTTTTTAAATTTAATTTAATTTTTTTTAAATTTAATTTAATTTTTTTTAATTTTTTTATTTAGTTTTGATATTTAATTTTATACTTTTTTATAATAAATAAAAAAAAATATCTAAATCGTATTTCAATGCATTTGCACCTGAAAAATGGTACTAAATAATTTTGGCCAGCTTTTTGATACAAATACTCCACTGTGCGCCGTGCCGTATTTATATTAACAAGCACGGGGCGCAGTGGGAGTTCTATTAGTATCCACACGCGATTTTTGTTCCCGCCAAGAATCGAACACGGCCACCAAGCGCGTAAAACCCCAACCAAAAGATATATTTATGTAAAATTAGAAAAAAAAACAACAAATACCACAGTGACATTGCTGAAAAACCTCAAAGTAATTCATCAGAATTGTTATGAAATTTCCCATTGGCAAAAAAAAACATCAAACTACTAATATAAAATCTTTTTTTAGGCTATTCAAATAAAATTCAATATCAACACACGTGCCTTGAAATGTATCAACTTTTTTTTATATATTTTTCTTTTCAAATTTTTCATTCATTCAATTTATACACTTTCGACTCGAGCAGAGTTTATAGCAGGTCATATAGCGCATGCTAACAGATAAATCTATTCTCGTTGGAAAAAATGAAAGAATTTTTAGTATGTCACAATCAAAATTCAGAGAGACAGAGGAAAAAAAAGGCATGTAATTGTTCCGAGAACAGATAGGCTGCGTAAAAACAAATGAATATTGTGAAAAATGCAGAAACCCATGACTGATAAGTGTCAGTTCATTTTGCGAAAATTTGTAGAATTTTGATTAACCAAAAATCTGGAATTTTTTCGCGAAATTATAAATCGTAGAAAATGTTTTTATTTTAACATGGATATGTGTTTGGTGTCGGGACACGTAGTTTTCAAGCTTAATGTTCTGATTGTCACTCTTGCTGAGTCGTTCGGAGGATCATAGCTCCATTTCAAGTAGACACTAATAGTATTGAACTATGATCACTAACGTAGATGGGGGGGGGGGGGGGGTATGCGCGGGTGAAATTTTGTTAACTTTAAAATAAATTTGGGACTAAAGAAGGGGATTAACATTTTTTTTCTTTGAGTTTTGAAGGCCTCATTTGCCGTTTGATCTGGTTACTCATCATAACTTGCTCCCTTCCTCAGTACAAAGCTATTATTGCTTTGTACTGAGGAAGCCACTTGATCCCGGCTTCCGAAATACTGTATACATATATAAATATATAAATAAATAAAATGAAAATTGTAGTGGAAACCACGCTATTGATTTTAATTTCTCTGCTGCATCTGCTGTACATCTCTTCCTGCGCATGCAAAAAAAAAAATATTTGGCTGGTCGTCAATCATTCACGGAGTTCCGGAACAATCAATCAAAACTAAGGAGGAATAAACAGGGTGCCCGGCAATGAGAAGGCCTCTCACCTACCCTGTTCAACATCTGCCCGTCAGAAGGACTCCAACTCATCACCTATGCGAATGATTGTTCAATCTTAGCCACCGGTAACAATATTTCATTGATGTGTGCAACTTGTCGATTTCAGCGCCCAAATCATCTGTCACATTGTTCACATCTTAAACCAAGGAGGTGAAGCAACAGCTGAACATAGCTGGAGACCAACATGCAGCTTATTAGAAGCCTCGCGCAGTAATACTTAGTAAACTGCTACCGAAATGACGACCCGAATCACCAACTTATGGAGAAAACACCGCCTTCGCGCAACATCAGACACACCCTGAGGGATCTTGAGAAAGAAGTCCACAGATTTAAAAGGGAGCCATTCGACGAAGCCGCTTATAGAACTACTGTACTTTAGCGACCTTACACAGCGAGGAAGCCAAAAATCGGTTGCAGAACGAAACTCCAACACCGCACTTGAAGACCGACCACTTGCCATTTTTCCTACCGAGAACAGTCTACATAGATCTACTAGAACCACGCTTGCGTAGCTTCGATCTGGGTAGTGCTCCCAGTCCTAGTCTTAAGTCGTTCTTGTCTCGCATCGATAACGACATTCCAAACGTATGTCCAGCTTGTAATGCTACACCTCATAGGTGCGTTTCGCTGCACTGCTTGCTTGGCCGAATCACGCCCATTTTCAATACCAGCAACTAGATCATACTACAAACATTTGTTGCAAAATTTCAATATTGAAGTGGTAGCAAATGCCGAAGACATTGTCGTGCTTGCTTCGAAGCGGGTACGAATCACATAACCAAACAAATAGGAACTTCGAAGACAAGTTCTCAACAAGGGGAGACTGGGAGAGCAGTGAAGCCATCAATAATAGTGGCATCCTGGTATGTACGGACTGTTCAAAGACGGACACCGGAGTAGGCCCAAGTGTCTACTCGGCGGATATGGGCCTAAGCCAGTGGTATAGACTGCCGAAACATTTGTCCCTATTACAGTTCGAACTACATGATATGGGCATAGCAGCAGAGTCCATTCAAGCGACTTCAGTGCCTCAACATCTTAGCTGTTCATTGGTTTCAAAAGTTAGCAGAGGTCGCCATTAACGTTTCGGTGACATAGTTGATTAATTTAGGGGAGTGGTCACTTCGCACCTCTATCTAGCGGAGGGTGCCAAATGGACCCGATCAGAGGCCATTAGTACCAATTAGTTCATCAAAAATATGCCGGCAAGTTTGTAGGGGCTCTCCCCAAGTAGGTGTGCTGTCCCCCATCTTCGGAACTTGGTGGTTAACAGGTTGCTTCTGGATTTGGAGGGGGTTGGCTGTGAGGTTATATACGATATTGCCATTGTTATCTCTGGAAAGTTTCCCGGAGTCCTTAGTGAGATTCTGCAAATTGGCCTAAATATTTTAGCTCAGTGGGCTAGGCAACTGGGTGTGGGGGTCAATCCGTACAAAACAGGCCTTATTCTCTTCACCAGAAGGTTAGGTTAGGTTAGGTTAAGGGGCTGCCATGAAACAACACAGCACACTTAGACCTCTCATGGGTCCATTGTGATACCACCCGTAACAAAAACACCTCTCTAAGAAACCAAGGTTCCGAACCAGCCTGTGCTGGCAATGTAGCGATTGAGCTTTATCACACTAATATCCTTGAAGTCCTCCATATCAAAGTAGAACCAGGAGCCCAGGAATTTCTTCCTCCTGATGGCCAGTGCCGGACAGCGACATAGAAGGTGCAAGACACTCTCCTCCTCATCCACATCCTCACAACTCCTGCAGTAGTCATGATGAGGAAGACGGAGCCTCCATGCGAGCTCACCAATGGGGCAGTGCCCTGTGATAGCCCCCACCACTCTACCAATGTGCTTTCTATTCAGTGCCAGCAAAGAGGCAGATCGGCTAAGGTCGAATTTCTGCCAAATCATTCTCGTCGTTTGGTAAGTACGACTATTGAGCCATCTGGTATTTGCCCTATCCACTGCCACAGATTTAATTGCCACTTTGCATGATGCAATTGGCATTCTAATGTCATTGCGGTGTCCATCGACGACACCGGTTGCCCCCTCGTGCGCAAGATCGTCCGCCCTACAGTTGCCCGCAAAGCCACTGTGACTCGGTATCCAGCAGAGGGTAATGTTGAAAAAGTAACTCATCTCCATGAGGGCCGAGCGGCACTCCAGAATAGTTTTCGATGTGGTGAGAACAGAGTCAAGTGAGCGAATCGCAGCCTGACTGTCCGTATAGATAGTAATGTCTCTTGCAGTCACGACATGATTCCTCAACCAGGTCAGTGCATCCGAGATCGCCGAAACCTCGGCCTGCAGGACACTACAAAAGTCGGGAAGGCGGTAGGATAAGTTAATTCCCAGTACCTCCGAGTGTATATCAATCCCAACACCATTCTCGGTCTTAGAGCCATCCGTGTAGATAGTCAAGGAGTTGGAGGTAAGGGGTACATTATCAGCCCATAGGCTTCTTGACGGAATCAGGCTGGTATAGTTCCTACCGAAAACGTGTTTAGGAGACGTGTAATCAGTCTCCGGAGGGAGATCCAGGTTGCACAGGATAGCCGCGTGGCCAGTGCTCGAAGTACGCCATTGGCCTGTTTCTCGAAGACGCAGGGCCGTATTCCCCGCCAGCTGTTCGCCAAATATGTCAAGCGGGAGCAAGTGTAGCAGCGTGTCCAAGCTGGCTGACGGAGTTGTTCTAAAGGCCCCCGTCGTGGCAATTGCTGCTAGTCTTTGCACTTTACTTAACAGGCGACAATAGGACGCCACTCTTAGTGCTGCCCACCAAACACAAATGCCGTGAAGTAGAATTGGCCGCACAACCGCTGTGTATAGCCAGTAAACCACCTTCGGTTGCAGGCCCCAGTTCTTACCAACCGCCCTCCTGCACGAATAGAGCGCAGTAGTGGCTTTATTCACCCGCTCAAGGATGTTGGGCTTCCACGTCAATTTCCTATCAAAGATAAGGCCCAGGAACTTCGCTCTATCACTGAAGGCCAGTTGCTTGCCATCCAATGATGGAGGCTCAACAGGAGGCAGCTCCTGTCTTCTAGTAAAGAGCACAAGTTCGGTCTTGTGAGGGTTGACACCAAGGCCACAGTGGCCTGCCCATTCGGTGAGTATGCATAGAGCACTCCCTCCTTGGCTATCTTCTGCCTCTTCGATTGTTCTGGCGTAACGTCAGTAGACCTCTGTCTCTTGCCGATGCCTTTATCTTCGGTATCGGCAATGACTTTCAACGCCCAATCAAGAGATGCAGTCTGCTTCTCAGTTCTCAGGGCAGCATCAATATTGGAAATGTAATTCTGCACTCGAATGGCATTTCGTTTATTACGAGAGAGCGATTTCGAGGGAGTCGGTCGCTTCCCTTCTCCTATCGCCTTACTAAAACTTCCCCTGCTGGGGCCAGGATAACCCATGACCCCATCACGGGATGATGTTACGTGAGAGGAGGCTCTTGACGAGCCCTCCTGGTTAGGCTTGACACTTGATGGCGTAACCTTGCTAGGGCCAGGCTTAATCATAGCATCGAAAGAAGCCCTTGACGTGGCTTCGCGGGAGTGGAGAGTACCCGATGTGCCAGGTGTATCCCTGCAAGAGCCAGATTTAACCACAGCTCTTGCACCTGATGCCGTCTTGGAAGCTCCCGTCGAGTCTTCCTGCATACGACTGGTGCCAGGTATGGGAACAACAGGCACATGGCGTGTCGGATCCGGCGATTCAGCAGTCCGGCTATATCGCTCGGTGGGTGGCTCTCCACCCCCTTTAGGGGGTTCTCTTTTTGAGCTCATAAAGAAAAAGAGGTCCTTACCTTAACGTGACCTTACTTACGTTCGTCAGAAAAGAGGGGACGTAAAAGGTATTCCGACTCTCTCCGTTGTCTCAGTGCGGAGTGCACTACCCGGGACCCGGGAGTGGTTCGAAAGGTTCGTCCGTCAGGGATGTTGCTGTCGATAGACCACCGACACTCGAGCCAGTCTTTTGACGATAACACTATACCACCGCGAAGTACTACACAGCTACACTCCGATCACAGCACCAAACGATTGTGGTAGAAATCACCGCGACAAACCGAACTGCTAGAGATGTACTTCTCTTGCCGAGATGTTTTCACGGACCATTCATGTCCCGCGCGGGCCAAACTGTCGTGGATCTTCTTGCGGTGATCGATATGGGGAAGAGCGCGTAGAAAGAATCGCGAACCACCACCCGAGGGAACAAAACTAATACGAGATGACAAAAAGTGAGTAAAACCATCGGCTGTAGTCAACCTCACAGCAGCCAAATGTCAAAACGACCGAATGTCGTTCGAGTACAGACCAAAAGCCGTGAGTGACCGTACTCATGCGTCGACGTGCGTTGCGTACTCAAATTCGAGCAGTTGTACAATTTCCGCAAAATTCCAAATCGTGACCCCTGTGCTTCGATCCTTGCTCTGACACAAGTAAGAATGAAGCAATTTTCACCGGTAGAAAATATCCTACGAAAAAGCACTGTGCCTTGATACTCTAATCGTCAGAACAACACACGGCAATCCGCACCACCATCCAAACACACAGAGAATTTGCGCGAATTAGAGACCACTGCACACACGCCCTGCGTCTTGGGACTGGGTTGACAAGGATCGGGGCAAAAAGCACTCTATACACGACGACCCGAAGAGCAAGCTAAAAAGTCCGCAACAAAGTCGCGCCGAGCAACAACAGATACGACCAAATTCAGGTAATAATGCGATCTTGAAAGCTCCGTTCCTTAACCGAAAAGGCGACGCGCACACAAGTCAGCAGACACGAGATTTTCACGTGAAAATTCGTTTCGATTAGCAGGTTCTTGGTGATAATTGCATTGACACTGCTCTCAACTTGTCGCCCAGACCAGAAGGAACACTCTACCCTCATTGATACCACCATTGCTGGAGGGGGCGAGACTTATGTATATTTGATAGAAAGCTCTCCTGGAAGGCAAATATCGAGGAGCTGTTAAGGCAACAGTTGCTCTGTAGTCTTGCAGGCAGGCTATTGGCTTGAAATGGGGCATGCGACCAAAGGTGGTATTTTGGTTGTACGTATCAATCGTACGCCCTATTGTAATGTATGGGTCAGTATGTAGTTTACTGGATTGCAACAAGGCATCCTACAGGACTCTATTGAACAAAGTTCCAAGATTATCCTGTATTGCTATCACTGGTGCTCTCAAGACCACAGCAATTGCTGCTCTTGGTGTGCTGCTTAATTTGCTTCCCTTGAACATCTAGGCCGAACAGTTGGCCGCAATCACGACCATCCGTCTTCGGGAAGCCGGACAGTCGAAAATGACTGCTATTGGCCACTCGGCTGGATATGATATTTCAGAAGAAACAGATCACACCTCTCCGGTGAACTCCTTCGACAAAGGCTATACCAGCCTTATACCCTCTCGAAAGAGTGGGGCATAAACAGTACTCCACAGTCGGAAGCTGTAAGCTTTTTTACGGATGGCTCGGAAACAGAAGAAGGTGTGGGCGCTGCTTTCTTTTCAGAGAGACTGGATTTTGGCTTGACACGCCGTCGTCCAGCATTCTGTAGTATCATCCAGGCGGAGATCACTGCAATTGCCGAAGTTTTGGCTTGGTTCGGTTACAATGTCGTATCTGCTAGGACTATTACTATCTATACTGATAGTCAGGCGGCGATAAAATCCCCGGACGCTGCCATTTTTACTTCGAAAACCGTAGTGACGTGTCGCTTTGCTCTCAAGGAGCTCAGCGACTTTTTTAACATTACTTTACATAGTGGTTTCAGAGGTAACTGCCGGGCGGACGAGCTGGGTTGGGTGGGTACCACCAATGTGAATATCGGGTGATTTCGCCCTGTCGAAATACCGATTGCAGCTTGTAAGAAGCTGATCAAGACAAACGCACTAAACCGTGCTAATATCGAATGGCTAAATGGAACTACATGCAATGTTACAAGGCAAATTTGACCGGCCTTTAATCCTAGCGAGAAGGTGGGGATAATTATAGGGCATTGCTTGATATGTGAGCATGCCAGGCGTCTTCGGCTTTCGTATAATGATCATTGCAGAAGCTGTGGAGACGAGGAGGAGGAGACAATAGCTCACTTCCTGTTCATCTGCCCTGCTTCGATCGGTAGAAGAAAGGATACTCTAGGTTCCCTTTACTTTCTTGACCTGGACGACTTGAAAGACGTAAGTGCTGGTCATCAACAAATCATCGAAAGAAGTTACATACCAAATTTGATGGATATCGAACCACGAGAGGTGCCTAGACCACAAACGATCAATCAAACTGACATACAGCATGCATAGGACTATATGCCCGTCCATAGTACATACGAGTATATAAGTATGGCGGGCTGAAAATCAACATGGATTGAAGCACTACCGGTTACATTCGGCTGCGCTCGAAGTAAAAAATGGACTCCATACGAATATTCGCGAGCAGTTGAGAATTCAATTATTATGTCAGAATTTTAGTTGTATTTTCAAATCCGACGCCTCAGGGGTGATCGTTGAGTGACAATGATCGTTGAGTGATTCATTGCAATCATCGCTTCGCGGAACATTTAGCCTTCCTAAATTCTTCTAGTCGGGTAACATAACATGTACTTGTGGCTCCCCACATACTATCCTGACTTACACCAACATACCTATATATGAGGCCGATCTAATTACTTGGGTCATTGTCCTGATTCCTGTCTTAATAAATGTACGAAATATTATCCATCGCATCCAAATGGTTTTCAATGTAAATATTTTAGAAGACATTATTAATTTTAATTTCACAATTTTCCGAAAATCTCAAGCATTCGCCAGTTGCAACTGTGCTAAAGTACTGCCACGAAAATGGACTCTGCTCGACGCGGCTATTTATAAAAACAAAATACGTGTCGTTAAACAGCAGTCTTCATCACCTACTTATAATAAGTCAAGTTATCTATAATTAAAGTGATTGTTTACTGAAAAAATTTATATTTTTAAGCAAATCTTCTCTAAAAAAACGCAATGTGTGAACATTTGTCTATTTATCTATTTCACCGGATAATGATGGCACTTTTGACAGGTTTTTTGAGTGTTCGCAAACTCTTCTGGCAATTCCTGTTTTGTTTTTTATAACAACTCGTGCATTGTCTAGTGAAAATGAAGTGGCAGCTCGTTTCGTTTGTACTATTCGAACGGTCGGCCGAGAAGCAAGTGCGCTGCGGTGTGTAGGTCGTTGTATTAATTTGTACGGAGAGATTCTAGTAAATTCTGTGTTAATGATTCTTTCATGGTGTAATTTCAATTTTTGCAACGTATAAACATAGTTTTGTTTGAAAAGGATATTGGAATACCAGCTCCTCGGTAGTTTGTCGGATATTGTGATACCTACGAGTGAAGCGATTTCGGCGGTTAAAACTTAAAGTTTAATAACCATTGATCTTCTAAGTGGTCGTCTGCACGTGACAAACTCAGTGTTTATATAAGTGCCAATTGTTGAAATTCCAGGAGTTTCCATTCTTTGAAGAGTTGATCGGAATTTGGCGAAAATGCCCTGTCCCTTCTCATCCAATATTTTCAGGGGTATGTTTAATTTTTTTGTGTGTATTTTCATCCGTTATTGTTGTGAAATTTTAAATATGAAACGGCCGACTTGCAGCATTGCTCGGGTATTGTACAGTCATTTCTACAAGAGCGTATACTTTGTAACTTTTTAATGCACCATTTCTCAAAGAGTGGTGGGGGACTTTTAGTTACCTGCATTTTTCCTCTTTTTCGCATTGTATAAATTTGGTCATTCTAAGTTCAAGTAGGAGAGTGATAAGACGTCAAGTGAAATGAGTGCGATTTACAAAAAACGATTCGAAGCTGTGTTTTTAGTAAGTCATCCGAAAGGACCAAAAATGACACCTGCATCGGCCGGAAAGTACCTGAAAGTTTCGACACAGTTTGTGAATAAGTGGATAAAGCGTTTTAAAGATACTGCAAATGTAGACGATCTACCTGGTAGGGGTAAAACCCGAAGCACTTCAAAAACCCAGGATAAGGCCATCATTGATATTTTTAAGAAAAATCCGTCCGTTACTACCTTAGTGCAAGCAAAGGAAATGTTATCGAAGAAGAATATTTACGTGTCCTTGAATACGATTCGGCGAAGATTACAAGAGGAAAACATCAAAACCAGGTATGCCTTGATGAAACCATTACTTACCGAAAACCAGAAGCGAAGACGTGTAGAGTGGGCTAAGGAAAACATCGATCGTGATTGGGACAACGTGATCTTTATGGATGAATCAAGTTTTGCTATAAATACGTTCAGGAGACGAGTGTGGTCACAAAAAGGAGAAGCTGTCGTGAACCGAACCGTTAAACACCCTGTGAAGGTCCATGTTTATGGATGCTTTTCTGCACGCGGTTTCGGAAAATTAATAACGTTTACCGGAATTCTTACTGCTGAAAGGATGATCATTTTGTACAAGAAAGGATTATTGAAGTCTGCTAGGATGCTATATGGCAACGACAACACCGATTGGTTTCTACAAGAAGATAACGATCCGAAACATAGAAGTACTTGATTGGCCTTCGCAATCGCCGGATGCCAATCCTATTGAAAATGTTTGGGGATTAATGAAGCAGAAGCTTCAAGGAAAGCAAATTAAAGGAGAAGCACATTTAAGGCGAACGCTACAAAAAATTTGGAAGAACTTATCGACAGACTACGCGGAAAAATTGGCCGAAAGTTGTCACCGAAGATGCCAGTCAATAATCAATAGTGATGGCGATTGGACCATGTATTAAATATAATTGCGAAAATGTATTTTGTATTTACTTTCAATAAAAAATAAAATTTCTTACTTGTAACATTTTGTTTTTATTTTGTGAGGTATACGGTCTTGTGGAAATGACTGTATATCCTTGGGTCAAAAGGATGCTAATGGCCTGCCTGTAGTTTATTCTTGTTCCCTGCATCTGGATAGAAGTCCGGGTTGTTTCCATCCCGAAAGCGAGTAAAAGTTCGAATGTGCGCCCGATCGACCTCAGACCCTTTCGTCTACTTCATCACTGCTAAAACTGCTGCACTCAGAGAAAAAACCCCATTAAATCAATAGGAATTTAATAGTTTCAGGAATCGGTAAACTCTGGGCCGCGGGACAAGTCCGGCCCGCCTCTGGTTTTTATCACAACATAATTTGCCCAGTCAAATCTTAATGACAAGAAATCGCACACAATTTTTACAAGTGGCAAACCATCGGGCCGCAAGTAGTTTGGAGTAGCATTTATAGTGAACAATCACCTCAAACCGCATATTACTGACTTCAAACCCATAAATGAACGGCTGTGTGCGATTCGCATCAAGACTCGATTCTTCAATCTCTGGCTCATCAATGTCCATGCTCCACTGAAGTTAAAGAAGACGCAGTAAAAGACGAGTTCTACGCCCGCCTTGAAACTCTCTTCGACTCACTTCCAACAAACGACGTCAAATTGCTGCTGGGAGACTTTAACGCGAAAGTCGGGAATGAAAGCTGGCATCGGGGGACCACTGGAGGCCACAGCCTCCATGAAGAATGTAACGATAACGGCCAGCGACTCATAGACTTCGCCTGCAGCAGGAATCTAGTCGTAAGCTCTACGTGTTTCCCGCATCGACGCATTCACAAGCAGACCTGGAAGTCTCCAGACGCACATACCGTCAACCAAATTGACCACGTCCTCATTTGCAGGAGATGGGCGTCTAGTGTCATGGATGTCCGCTCCTATCGAGGAGCAAACTGCGACTCAGATCATCACTTGGTGAAGACGACCTACAGATGTAAAATTTCCTCAGTGCACCAGTCAAGAATCAGCCCTCCCAAAATCTTTGCGGTTGATAAGCTCTTGAGTGATGCTACAGCGGTGGCGTATACTACCGCCCTTGAGGAAAAACTATCACCTATGCTACACAACATCAGCAACACAGGCGTCCATGGGTTCTGGGAAGAACTCAAGGGTACCATCAAGGATGTCGCAGAGAAGGTCGTGGGATATAAAGCCCGGCGAGCGCGAAATTACTGGTTCGACGAAGAATGCAAAAATTCACTTGACGCGAAAAACGAGGCCTACAGACAATGGATTCAACGAGGAACCAGAGCCAGAAGAGAAAAATATGACGAGCCACGGCGAATATCGAATAGAATAATTAGACGTAAGAAACGTAAATACTTTGACGAGCAGTTGCTGAACATAAACGAAAACTTAGCTAATAGGAACACCAGACAAGCGTACAAACTAGTAAATACCGCAATTTGGTATACCAGCAAAATTAGTGCGACTGACAAAGATGACGATGACCAACTCCGTCTCACAAGTCAGGATCCAGAATAGACTTACTGATCTATTTGAAACACGCACCGGTTTGAAACAGGGCGATGGACTGGCTCCGACGCTCTTCAACCTAGCACTGGAATACGTTATTCGGGCCATGAATTTGGACAACAGCAAGACGCTACTCATCAAGTCGACACAATTAGCAGCGTACGCCGACGACATCAACATCATGTCCCGAAGATTGGCTGACGCAGAAGAACTTCTGCATACGCTTGATACCGCTGCAAAGGAAGTTGGATTACGTATTAACGAGGGTAAAACTAAAATAATGATGCAATCGGTGACAAGGACACCTGCACAACCAAGCATCAATGTGGGGGACCTCAACATCGAGTTCGTGAACAACTTCATTTACCTGGGTTGCAACCTGTCAAGGGACGCCAACGAAACTGACGAAATCAAGCGACGGATACAGTTAGCTAATAAGACTTTTTTCTCGGTTCTCCCCATAATGAAATCGAAACATGTGCACAGAAACACGAAGCTCCGCGTGTACAAAACCATTATACGACCAGTGCTATGCTATGGCTGCGAAGCATGGACCCTAACTCAAGCCTCCGAAAACATGCTAGACACTTTCGAACGTAAGGTTCTACGGCGAATTTTCGGGGCTGTTTGCGATCGAGATGGATGGCGCATACGATGAGCTGCAAGTCTCGAAAATCGTCAAACTACAACGACTTCAATGGGCAGGGCATGTACAAAGAATGGACGATGATCGCATGCCTAAGAGAGTAATGAATGCAGAACGAGTCGACGGAGCGAGACTGCGAGGACGACCGAGATTTCGTTGGGAGAGCTCAGTAGGTGTGGACGCCGCGCAGCTGCTGGGCTCCCAAAATTGGAGGACGCGGTCACATGACCGAGATAATTGGAGGACAATGATCCAGGCGGCCAAGGCCCGACGTCGGGCTGTCGCGCCACGATGATGATGATGAAATCTTAATCAGTTTGTTTGCTTCATTGAAGATTAAATTGGAATAATCATACAGCACGTCCAGGTCCAGATGCTAAGTGTATCATTGGTAAAAATCGAATACAGAGTTTGTGGTGGAGTCGTTGAACTTGAGCACTGGGATGTTGATCGCAATGGACTTCTGCCCCTGCAAGTCTTAATCCTGTATCCATTCCATTATTGCCCGCACCAGGTAGACTTAAATTCATGGACTTCGTGGCGTTAATATTGCTATCTGTGCATACGAGTATCTATAGGGTTTTTCAACAGGGACGATCCATTTTGACATTTCTCGAATAGGAGATGAAGTTGGCTTCGCAATTCTTTCACATTTCAGTTTATGCCATTTAATCGTGGAGAGATACACGCTTTAACAACGTTTGCAAATTATTCAACTTTTTTATCAAAGTTCACGTTCTATCGCGACCACGTTGCGCCCGCTTACGCCAATTTTCGGTCGACGAAACCGTCCGTCCGTTTGGTGCAAAACATCGAAACAACTTATGCATTGCAAAATGTTCAAGTGCCTGTGCGACAACGCAATGCTCGAAGTGAATATCGTGGCCGTTCGAGAGAGTGTGCGTGAGCGGTCAAGGATGTCGATTCCACGCCGATCGCAGGCGTTGAACATCAGTGTGAACAGTTTGTGGCGAATTTTGCGGAAGGATTTGGCTCTCTGCCCGTATAAGATTGCGTTGACTCAAGAACTGAAGCCAACCGACCATTTTAAGCGTCGCACATTCGCTAATTGGGCTCTGGACCAGATGCAAGCTGACGACGACTTTCAAAAGAAAATCATCTTTTCGGTAGAAGTTCACTTCTGGCTCGATGGTTTTGTCAAGAAGCAAAATTGCCGCATTTGGTCGAGTGAGCAGCCTGAAGTAATGCACGAGACACAACTTTATCCGAAAATGATACAAAGTATCTACACTGCATGCAGATACATCGGAACATGGATATGTCTTTGGCTACCGACTGCGTGGAGCCTGTTGTGTTGAAGATATCGACGTAAGTTTTATAAAGATCCCAGTATAGTTATACTGGATGAAATCATTCGACAAAACACTTCGCACGCTTTCGGTAGGCATAAGACATATCCATGTACCGATGTATCTGGTGGCAGTGTAGATACTCGTCATAATTTGTAGTCGCCTTTGCGGTCTTGGTAGAAATTGGCTACAAACTGCGCGAGCGATACCGTCGCCATCGTTTCCGGACGAGATTCGTACTTTTCCATAACGCTTTCCTTCCAAATATCGGTTGATTCTACTCCCAGCTCCTCGTCGTCCATTTGCTTCTTCGTCTTGCGAACGCGATGTCGTTCGTGTGGCCAAGTCGTTGGAACGTACTCAACTTTACGGCTACACTCGCTCATGTGTAGGTTGAGCAAGTACCAGGCGGCCTCTTGCGACGAAATCTCGACCGCGTTCAGCATTTTCAACCCGACTTCGGTCAACAAAGCGCTGTAGTCTTTATCGGGATATTCGTCGCGTAGTTTAATCAGTTCGCGCTGCAAATTACTCATTCCGCGGTTCGTTTTGTTAACATACTCGACGACGTACGTGGCGCACGAGTACTCTTCCAGAATGAACTGTATATCGCAATTCGAGCGCAAAACTTTCGCAATCCAGGGGTTGAAGTTGTTGATCCATCGTTGCGTGATACTTCGCTTCACAAAAACTTTCGGACGAGTGATGCCTGCGCGGAGGATGTCGAGGTAGTAGCCGTACGTGTCGACACGGTGATGCTGGAGGAAGGTGTCTAAGGAATCGAACTCTTCGAACTCGAGCGAGCGGTGCATATCGGCGCACTTTTGTCGTAACCGTTCACGACGACCGTCATCTTTCGCTATTGGCAGAAGCACCACCGTATGGTCCATCGGCCAGAACGGGGCTCCGAAACGACAGTGTTTGTTCTTTTCGTCTTTGGCCCGTTTGTAGCACGTAAACGTATGCTTGTGCGTTTGCAGCTTCTCTCGTTCGATACGCGTTTCGTCGACGGTGATTAGCGAGTCGATTAATCGAATGGTAGCTGGCATCTTTTCGTCGACCGGCTCTTTTGGATCTTCGGCGAGCCACAGCAATATGTGTGCGTGCGGACTACCGCGTTGCTGGAATTCGATGCGCTTAAAGTAATCGACAACGTGGTACCTACCAAATGGCGAGTACGACTTGGACTTTAGCAGAAACATTATCGTATCGATCAGCTTGTCAAAGTATAAGCAACACGTTACCGGATCCTCGTTAACGAGCGTCGTCCGCAAATCACTGCTCATCGATGTAACTGGGTCTCCCACGCCGGTCCATTCTTTTCCCATCTCTAAGCGGTACAATAGACGCAGTAAGTCGGACCAGCTGTATTCGCTAGCGCTTAGTGTGAGAAAGATGGTCGGCTTTCCCAGCTGGCGAATCATCGCAAACAGATCTTTTTTGCGCGAGTTAAGGGACATCTCTATCTTCCCTTTATCTTTTTTCTGATGAGTCATTCTGTCAACCTTTGATTTTCCATACATAGTAAATACTCGTATTAGAGATAAGACGAAAATGTATAAGACAAACATGTATATTAGAGATAGGACAAAATGCATGTTAGAGATAGGACAAATGCAATTTAGAAATATGTATATTAGAGATAAGGAAAATTGTATAAATATCGATGACACACCACAGCGGTATCGAAGTCTCGAGAGTAGAATTAGTCAGTGCGGTCACGCTGATCGACTGTAATTTGTAAATATATATTTCCAATAAAATTTTATTTTGACTTCAGATCTTTAATTGGGGGCTCAACCGGGATATGATGTCATCAAGTGGAGAATACTTGTCGCAATCAACTTTCCCAGCCAATTCCTGAAGAACATCGACCATTGAAAAGGATTCGACCGAAATCAACGACTACAGTGAAGAACTAAGCCGATTATAATATTTCACCGACTCGAACCGACTCAACTGTTCCACAGGCTGTCGCAATTTATCCTCAGACAGGAAAAAGGAGGATCCATTGAATCACAAGTAAGAATTATTTATAAGAAGTGAAATAAAAGTGAACTAAATAGAAATTCCCACGCTGGAAGAAATTATTAAGAATTTTCAAAAGCTAAAGTTAACTAAAAAACATAATAAAATGGAAATCGGTGAACTTCGTGCAGAATGTGACTTGCTCAAGCAAAAACTAGAAATAGTACAAAATCAATCCGTAATACAAAATCAAACACTATTAAATCGATTAGAGCGGTTAGAATCCATAAATCCTGCCCTCGAAATAAACAGACAATTTGAAGACGAAAATTGCCAATACGCGAGTCCTACAGACATAAATTTAACAATATTTAAAACTCTGCAGCCTTTTTCGGGCAACATTAAAGAATACAGACCATGGAGAAAAATGGCTATGATCATGTACAATATGGTAAAACCATTCAAACAATACAATGTATATCGAGAAGCACTAATACTAATACGATCTAAAATCACGGGGTCAGCTGCCGAAGTCCTAATTAACAATAATACTAAGCAAAATTTCGAAGCAATAATAGAACGGTTAGATGCAACTTACGCGGATAAAAGGCCATTATATGTATTAGAAAACGAGTTAGCAATAATTAAACAAGCCAGTTTCAATCTGGAGCAATTCCACGATAAAATAAATCAATGTTTGAATTTAATAATTTCCAAAATCGAAATGTCTCATTCAAATCAATATGCAGTTGACGCATTAATATCAGAAGCCGAATCAAAGGCTATTAGAACATTTATTTTGGGTATAAATAGTCAAGCAACAAGAAACATGCTATATGGACACAATCCAAAAACATTAGGTGAAGCTTATGCATTGGCGCAGACTATGTATCATGATGTGCAATATCAAGGGTTAGACCTACCTTATTTCAAACAATACAACAACCCTCAAAGATATTCCAATCCTATTCGAAATTTTCAACCTCAGTTTCAACAAAGACATCCCCATAATGCACAATATTCCAATCCTATTCGAAATTTTCAACCTCAGTTTCAACAAAGACATCCCCATAATGCACAATTTCTTCCTAATAGACAACCCTTTCAAAATAACTTCAGACCTAGGTATAACCCACCAGAATCAATGGAAGTAGATTCCTCTAATAGATTTAGAAGACAACCACAAAACTCAACACCTATAAATGGAGATTTCTATAACTCCTCCGCTAAATATAATATACCCCAGAATATACAACGTGTAAATCAATTAACTGACTTGGACGCAGAATCAACAAAAGTAAATATTCCAAACGAACCACAATATTCAGAAAGTGACGCAACAGCTTTTTTAGAAATGTGAATGGCTTGCCCTGCATAAATTTAAAAACCTCGGATGGCAAGTCTAATATAGATATATTAATCGATAGTGGTAGTACTAATAATTATATTAGCAATAAAAGTAAAATCGGTAAAAATGTAGAACTTATAAAACAAATAACCACCCATACAATGCACGGACTTTCGATAATTAAAGAAAAACGCATAATAAATATTTTCGGTCATAATTTGACATTCTTCGTAATAAACGAATTAAACGAATTTGATGCGATGATAGGTATCGACGGGCTTAAGACAATAAAGGCATCAATAAATTTTGAGAATAATGAAATGAAATTCAAGGCTAAGAAAATAGAAAATAATACGCAAAGAATTAACTATACAATTGATAATGAGGAATACAGAGAAAAAATAGATAATATTATGAAACGCAATAATGTAAACGACTCACTTCCATTCACAACAACAATTCAGGCAACAATTCGGACAATAGATAGTTCTCCTATTTGGACCAAACAGTATCCTTACCCGATGTGTGATAATGAATTTGTGAACAATGAAGTAGCTGATTTGCTTAAAAAAGGAATAATCAGACCCAGTAGAAGTCCTTACAATTCTCCTGTTTGGACAGTGCCAAAAAAGGGAACCGACGACAAAGGTAGACCTAAGAAACGAATGGTGATAGATTTCCAAAAATTAAATGCAAACACTATAACAGATCGTTATCCTATTCCCGACATTAATATGACAATACAGAATTTAGGAAAAGCAAAGTTCTTTTCAACATTAGACTTAGAATCTGGATTTCACCAGATATTAATTAAAGAAAGTGATTGTGAGAAAACAGCATTCTCTTTAAATGGAGCAAAATATGAATTTGTTAGGATGCCATTTGGTTTAAAAAATGCTCCTAGCATATTTCAGAGATGCGTAGATGACATATTAAGAGACTATATTGGAAAATTTGTGTACGTATACATGGATGATGTATTAATATTCTCTGCATCCGCCGAGGAACACATTAAACATATCGAAATGGTAACAAATGCACTCCAGAAAGCCAATATGAAGCTCTCAGTCGAGAAATCACATTTCTTTAAAACAGAAATAGAGTATTTAGGTCACATAATAAAATATGGAAGAATAACTGTAGATCCTAGAAAAATTGAAGCAATAAAAGAATACCCGACACCCAAAACGTTGAAGGAACTCAGATCATTCCTAGGATTAACATCATATTATAGAAAATTTATTAAAGGATTTGCAACAATAACTAAACCATTGACAGTATATCTTAGAGGCGAAAATGGAAACGCAAGTAAAAACCAAAGTAAAAATATCAAATTAACGCTGGATGAATATGCAATTAAGGCAATTGATGAATTAAAAGTAAAGCTGAAAGAACAAGTGGAACTCTACCAAACCGACTATTCAAAACCATTTGAATTAACAACAGATGCTAGTAACATAGCAATTGGAGCTGTATTAAGTCAAGAGAGGAAACCCATAATGTTTATATCGAGAACATTAAATAAAACTGAGCAAAGTTATTCCACGAATGAAAAGGAACTTTTAGCAATAGTATGGAGTTTACAAAAGCTAAGGAATTACCTATATGGTATAGCAGACCTAACCATTTACACAGACCACCAATCACTAATATTTTCAATATCTGAAAAAAATCCTAATGCAAAATTGAAAAGATGGAAAAACTTAATAGAAGAATATGGTGCGAAAATAGTATATAAACCAGGTCATCAGAATGTAGTCGCAGATGCACTATCCAGACAGCAAACGTGTAATAACCTAACAGACCATAGTGTTCACTCAGAAGGAAGCTCTTCAAATGAAGTAATCAAGACAGTAAATCAACCACTTAACTCGTTCAAAACACAGATTGTAATTCAAAGATCTTCGTGTGACAAAATACAGGTAAAAAATATATTCCAAGGATACACAAGATACGAAATTGAATTTTCCCAAATACGTTACATTATTGAACAATTGAAAACAATAATGAATCCTAATGTGAACACGGCGTTTCATTCAGATTTAGAAACATGGCATATACTAGAAAAGGAAATAATGAAACACTACCAAAGTTACAAAATGAAATTTACCCAAATATACTTAGAAGATATAATAGAACCAGATAAACAACATAATCTAATATCAAAGACACACAATAGAGCTCACAGAAATTACAAGAATAACATTAAAGAACTTCTAATGAAATACTTTTGGCCAGACCTAACAAAACAAACTAAAGAAAACGCCGAAAAATGTGAAAATTGTCTTCAGAACAAGTACGACCGACACCCTACCAAACAACTTTTAAAGGAAACCCCTATTCCTAACAAGGCGGGAACCAATATACATATGGACATATTTTATATAGCAAACAATATTTTTCTTTCATGTATAGACAAATATTCAAAATACGGACACTTACATAGACTAACAGACAAAAGTAACATCCATGAACACGTCGAGGAAATACTTAGAACCACATTCCCACATTGCAGACAACTAATCACAGATAACGAAAAACTGTTCATTAGTCACAGTATGAAATCATTATTAACAAGACTAAACATCGAACATTTCACGACCCCAATAAATCATTCAACAACAAACGGACAAGTTGAAAGATTTCATTCAACTTTAATTGAAATAAATAGAACTCTGACCACCCAAAACAAAACAACTCCGATAGAAGAAATATATAATACACTCCTTGAATATAATAAAACAATACACTCAGTAACAAACCATAGACCAATAGATGTATTCTTTAACCAAGATAAATTTTCAGAGATAAAGGAAAAATTAGGAAAATCCCAACAGAACACATTGAATTACGAAAATAAACAACGTGTCAATAAACAATTTCAGATTGGATCGACAATCTTTGTAAGAGAAAAACGAAGGAATAAGACAGCGAGTAAGTTCAAGAAATACATTGTCAAAGAAAATCGTGAGGACACAATTCTTACAACCAACGGGAGGATCATACACAAAGATGACATTCGAAAGCAAACTATTCCCAATAATAATACTTCTAACGGAAACAATACTACTAACGCAGACAATGATTAATATAACAAACCTAGAAAATAAAAACTTTATCCTAATAAAAGGCGATAAAGCTTACACCTTTGAGAAATATGAATTTTTGTATCACATCAGCAACATAACACACTATGTCCAAACACTTGACAAAATCAAATCATTAGCATACCCAGACAAAACTGAAAAATTAGTAATCAAAAAAATTGAAAATCTTGTCACACAATTAAATGAACACAGTAGAGATAAACGAGCTTTAAATTTCTTAGGGACAATGATAAAATTTATAACAGGAAACCCCGATCATGACGATATGATAGAAATAAAAACCACTATAAACCAATTAATCAATAATAACCAACGACAGAAGATAATAAACTCAGAATTCGACAAACATATAATCACACTCGAAAAAATGGAAACCCATTATTCTTTTCTTTTAAATGAAATATATATGGAAGTCAGAAATATAATAGAAGCAGTAAACTTAGCAAAATCAAATAATTCAATAACCACTATACTAGACTTTGAAGAAGTCAAACAAATCATTCGCCATGAGAAAATTCCAATTCCCACAATAAACGTACTTGAATACGCCAAAATGCACGTAGCCAAACTTAATGAAGTAATAATATTCATATATAAATACCCAATTATTGAAAACACAATGACATATTTCGATATTATACCCTTAGCCCATCGATTTGGAAAATTTATAACCAATCCTTATATCGGTTTCAAAAATAACCAATACATTTTATTACAAGATTGTAAAAATTACTTGAATAAGAATATATGTAAAATAAAACAAAATGACAACTGTACTATACAATTAATCAACAATAGGAAAGCACAATGTAGTATCATACAAGAAGGAAATGCTCCTATGAAAAGAATAAATCCTGGAACCTTTATACTAAACGGAATTCATACTATAGAAAACCAAACATTTAATGGAGTATATTCAGTATCCTTTACCAATTCAGTAAAAATTGATAATGAAACATATGTAAATTATGAGGAACAAATGAAAGAGATAATCCATGAGTTTCAAGTAAAACATGTTAAAATATTAGACATATATGAGTCGGATGAAGAATACAAATTCACCAATATAAAATCATTAAATAAATTTCTCATACCGATTGAAGAAAATCCTGTATTGAGTACTGTCATGATTATTGTAACCATCTTACTAATTATAGCAACAATGTACGTAACACTTAAACTTTGTAAAAGATGGAACGAATACAAAGCACTCAAATTAAAGAAGAAATCAGATGAAGCATACCATAGAGTCTTAAGAGAAAATAATGCTGGACATTTATTCCAAATTGAACAAGAATAAAATGAGGACATTTTTTATTAACTGATGGGAGAGTTAAGGGACATCTCTATCTTCCCTTTATCTTTTTTCTGATGAGTCATTCTGTCAACCTTTGATTTTCCATACATAGTAAATACTCGTATTAGAGATAAGACGAAAATGTATAAGACAAACATGTATATTAGAGATAGGACAAAATGCATGTTAGAGATAGGACAAATGCAATTTAGAAATATGTATATTAGAGATAAGGAAAATTGTATAAATATCGATGACACACCACAGCGGTATCGAAGTCTCGAGAGTAGAATTAGTCAGTGCGGTCACGCTGATCGACTGTAATTTGTAAATATATATTTCCAATAAAATTTTATTTTGACTTCAGATCTTTAATTCGCGCCATCCAATATGACACGCTATTTGGAACCGATTTCAGAAAAGAGAGATTCTGCTCAATCATATTGTCTACAAACCTTTTGTCCTGGACGTTTTCGCGGGTCAGTTGTTTCAAGTTATCGCTTGCCTTGAACGTGCAGTACATACCGTCGGTCAATCGCATTCGCATAACTTTCATCGCCATGTAGAGGACGTGTTCTGGCTTCACTCCGCGTCGATCGGTGCGGCGAATTTCGCTGTTGGCCATTTGATACGGTGTCACTTTGTCGAGCGTAAATGAACGTGGTTCGCCGAGATAAATTGAAGGAAACGACAGCTCTTCGGCATGCTCGTCGAACAACAGCGACAACTGGCGCTTGTTCATGCCGGGTGCTAATTTGAGGTACTTTTCCTCGCTCCACATCAACGTATGTTGTTTGGCCAGCAAAAGATCGTTGACGTTTGCGGGATCCTCTGAAATCGGTTCCACAAACGGTTCGCCTGCTGCTTCGGCTTCCGTCTCTTGTACGGGTTGTAGCGCGGACGAACTTGGGTGAGCTTCCATCAAAGACTCGTCGATGCGAATTCCGTTCATTTTGTAAAGCGGTTTCGAGACGAGGAAACGAAGCCACGCTTTCACGACGGATTTCTGAACGTAGCCCGACAGATATGACGACTTGTGAATGAGGTGGCGTTTGATGTGAACGTTGAACGCGTAGTCGTCGTCGAGTTGACGTGGCAGTTCGGACACCATACAATTCACGTCCACAGGAATGTTTATAACTTGACCTGTTATCCCTTTCGATCCGTGCACAAAACGCAGTCGACGAATTTGCATAAACGGCAAGCGAGGTGAAACGAGCCGTTCGGTGACGGGATCCAAGGAAGGCAAATCTGTCGGGTACGGCGGATAACGAAAGCCGTTTATCGTCGCCATAATGGGCAATTTTCCGGCGCATAAACTTTTGTAACAGCTGTCACAAACGCGCATCTGCAACGGGTTGTCGTCCGGAAATTTTTCGCGGATCATATCAATAGCCTTCATCGGCACCGGTCTTAAGTCTCGTTGAAACCACAAGCGATCGCAGACGCCGCACGACACGCCGAATTGGTTTTGCATGAAACGAGTGTCGAATTCGAGATCGGCCGCTAATCGCTCGTCGATAAAGACTTTTCGCGGCGGCACGGGAATAACATTCATTTCGACCTCTTCATCGGCGGCTTGACCTTCCTCCACTTGGAATATTGATTAAACGTTCCGCTTACGTTTCTGATCGGCTTGCCGTTTCGATTTGTCGTTGGCTTTCGAGGCGCGATATTTTTTCGCACGTTCGGCATCACTCATCCGTGGCGGCATGTTTGAAGTACGCGATCGCGCCTCAGTGGTCCTCGAACTAAAGGCATTATCACGAACAAATACCAAAAATTCGTTGCTGTAGCGTAATTCTCTTATCCGTTTACGCTCACGCGAATCGCGTTTTTGCTCTGCGGCAGATTTGGGGGCCATAATTAATGAAAAATTTTCTTACTTACGCTCTTAAATAAAATACAACAAACAAAACTACAATATAATGAAACAAACGAACACAATTTCTAAAAGTTTTTCACAAATTTACACAAGCTAATACAACAAATTGTATTTTTCGCACTAATTTTCCACTTTTTTTTTGCAATTGTACAGTTGTCTTTGCACAGACGTTGCAAGTTCGTTTGGAAATATCGAACTGATCGAAATTGTCCAAATTTGCAAGTCCATTTAAATAAAACTAGACTGGCTTGATAATTCTGAGAGCCTGGTTGGAAACTGATTGGAAATACTCTGTAAACCAATCGGCCACTACATTCATAGAACTCGGAAAAATTTTCATTGGGCTTGTTTCCTCTTCTGACCCCCGAGTAGAAAAACAGACATTTCGTGTGACGGACAAATTTTTAGGATGACCCCCAGCTATAAGACATATCCATGTCAAAAATTAACTGTTTGGTGCGATTTTCATGCTGGCGGCTTCATCGGCCCATTTTTCTTTTTTGATGAAAACGGCGCGCCAACAACCGTCAACGGCGATCGCTACAGGGCCATGATATCGGAATATTTTTGAGACCAGCTCGCTATGGACTCAGGCGATATGTGGTTCCAACAGGACGGCGCAACGTGCCATACAGCGTACGACACAATCGAATTATTGAAGACCAAGTTCGGCGAGCGAGTAATCTCACGCAACGGTCCTCGCGAATGGTCGCCTCGTTCGTGCGATTTAACCCCTTTGGACTTTTTTCTTTGGGGTTACATTAAATCGCTGGTCTATGCCAATAAGCGAGCAACGTTAGAAGAGTTACAGGCCAACATTGAACGCGAAATTCCTGGTATTTCGGCTGATTTTGGGTCCAGCGTATTCACTCGTGCCAGTCTTCCGCGGCGGACATTTGAGCGATATCGCATTCCATCATTAATGGCATCGATTGTACTTTCATTTGAAATAAAAATCATTTTCATAATTAACCCACAAGTCTTTTAGTTGAAAAAACAAAATGCGTCGCTCTTAATGAAAAACCCTATACATCCGAAGATGCCCGTGGAGATGAAGCTTAAGGTAGCATGATGACTGTTAAGGTCGAGCCGTGCCATTGGGCAAAGAAAAAAGCCCCACAACGAGGTAAGCAGCGGCCCATGCTTGCTGTAGCTCAGTTTGGGAGATGTGGGTGGGGTTTTCGCCGTTCGCTTCTCTTGTCCTTTACGTAAAAAAAATTGGGGAAGACAGAGGAGGTAAAAATGAGGAACAAAAATAAATGGGCCGAAAAGGATGGAATGGATGACGGACGGCATAAATGCCTTACTCTCGCATCGGGGTCCGGGTATAATGTGACCCTTGGCCTCTGGTTTCGTACCACCGGCAGATCACTACGCATCAGGTTCAGCTTTTGATCTGTCGGTGGAAGCAGCACGACTAGACCAGAATCTGGTTTATTACGTTTATTACAACGCATACATAATTTTCATCACAAAAACCTGAAATGATTACTAATTTTTAGTGAAAGGTATAATACACACCACGAGGAAGATTTTTCATTTTGGAAGATGTAAATCGAACGATTTTTATAAATATACCACTTTGAAGTTACTCTAACTGAGGCTGAGATCGAAGATCAACTTTGAACTAGTGTAGAAGCGACATGGAAACTTAATTGACTGTTTTGGGAACTGATGCTCGGGCAACAACTGAACTCAAAAACACCATTCACCATTCAATTGAAAAGTAGTTTTTTTTTTTACATTTTGCCAACTTTTTGGGGTTTTTGGCAACTGTACACCGTCGGAGTTGGTATTGGCATATACTCGAAGGAACTAGAGATTAACTTATCATTCCGTCGATGCTTGGTTTATTCGGAGTTTTAGTGTTTTATGCACTCTCGACTTGTTTTTTTTTTCCTCATATAAACATTTTTGCGTCTTTAGCATTTCGCTGACTAATACATGTTTTCACTTCTTCATATCCAGCCTGTTTTATTGATCAGCCCCAACTACTGTCAATTCCCCATCATGATTCATTTATTCTCAAAGTCATCGAAACTAAAAACTATTTAACTATATCCAATAATACATTCACACAACGTACTGCGTATTGGAACCTTCACCTATCAATTGGTTTCATTGCTATTGCCTTAACGCGGGAATCAGGACAAGGCAACAAAAATCAATGGCTGCGTTCCTAAAATAACAGCACTGAGAATCATTGCGTGATAATTTGCTCTAGAAACGCTAGCGTTGAGCTAAGCGTTTTCACTTTTAGTCAGCATAACATCTGCTAAGTTCATAGCACACAGCGGAATCGCAACATGTTGTGGCAACAGTATCGAAGCAGCTTTGCAACAGGCTGTTGTGTTATGAACTGCACTCGCATCTAGTCATCCATCAACTGTCAAATTTCCAGTTAAAAACTGACTACTAACGAAAAATCGTATGAATATGACAGCGCAAGTGTCATTTCGGGATTGTCATCATATGCTGGTCCTAGCCAGCGAAGAAATTTTTGGTGATGGAGAAAATGACATTTTTCACAGCATGTTGCGTCCATCAAAAACTCAGTGGACAGAGTTCATAAAACAAATTTGCAACAGTATGCCAACTGTTGTGTGATATGAACTTAGCCATTTTCTCGCTTTCTGACTCAGCGAAATATTTGACATTTGCGACAATTGTAAAGTTACAAAGTGACAAATGCCTGTTCCGTCAAACTTCGATTCTAACCTCGGTTGTATTGTGTATAGTATAGATGGTTGTCTTTTTAATGTGATTGCCAAAAATTATTGTAGGTAGGAAAATTGTTACGATTTCTTGTGTCACCGGACTCATGAAATTAAGAAATTTTCTGTCAAATGTCAAACTTAACATGTGCCAACACCATAGGCAGATAGAGTGGTATGAAAGGGCAAGGAAGAAGAAGCCAAACTCAACATGATATTTTACAAATGAGACAGGCAGCTTGCCGTTTCTAAAACACGAGAATAATCACAGTGTGCTGTTCAGCAATTGTGAAGCGCTGAATAAGCGCTGGCGCTTTAAGAACGCAGCCAATGTCTCCCTGGCACCAAAAAGTCACCCACAAGTCCTTAGACCGCATGCTGGCTGACTATTCATTGAGCCATTTTCCAGCCCCACTTCACTCGCCAGTCGTTGAACATACTCACAAATTTCCGTTTGTCCAGCAACGTGTCCTTGTTTAGTTTTCTAGTCGATTCCACTTGTTGTGTAGTACGAGAATACATTGTTTCGGAATACCAGAATTTTCATGGAAAATTTATGGAAATTTCATTTATGAAGTGTGACGGGAAAAGGTGACTGCAACTCCTCCGCTTGGCATTCACGTGACTTTGCATGAAATTTGATAGCAGCACTTTAGTCAGATTGCGACTCCTTATCAATGAATTTGTATATTTTGCGCATTTTACGCATTCGGTTCGGTGTAAATTACGACTATATAAGCATACGATACCTGGCGGCGGTGGTTTTCAGATATTTTTAATCGGTCTATGAGAACTCGTGGATTTGTCGCGTGATATAAAACAGCTTTTTATCGGTGTGGACTGGTGACTATGCAAATGGGTACGTGCGAAATTAATTAGTAAGAAGAAAAAAGTGTTGTGCTGATTTATTGGATGATTAATTATAATGCAGTTCAACCTGTTGCCATAAATTGTTTGGTGTATTAGATGAACATGGTATTTGCATTTCTGGTGTTGAATTCTCCGATTTTTATACCCTAGACCTTATAAGATTTTGGGGTATATTGTTTTGTCAAAACAACACGAAAATATTTAACACCTGAAAGGAGGCTCCGTAGGTATAGCAGATGTATATGGAATGATCAAAGTCACCTCCTGAATCGATTTAGCCACGTTTGTCTGTCTGTCCCTTCGCACGATAACTTTCCATAGAATGGAGCTAGAGGCTTGATATTGAAAATGGGTATGATCCAACCAATGGAACGCCTACCTCCATTAAAAGTATCTATAAATCCCGAATAAGTGTGAAAATCTCTAATTTCATCAACAACATCAACTACTCCTGTGCGCTATCGTACGCGGTTCTGGGTAATGGAATGTAACCGCCCCCACAACTTACCCAGTAAGTCACACTCTTTCGCCCAAGATCGCCGCCATGAGATTTTAGGGCACCCCCTTTGTCGGCCGTCCGTCGTTGGGATTGTGATCACAGTTCATGGCATGTATAAACCTTTACGCCTAACTTTTTATGTAATAATATTTCATTATACTAATAGCTAATTGTTGTTAACTGCCTTGACCCTTCCAGGGCATGGGCGCGTCAACATCGCTTGCATAGGTATGTTTTGTTGACGTTTCGATAACATAGAGATTTTGGAGTTTTTTTTTGCAATTGCTAGCATGCATCTCCTATTTGAGCTGTCTTTTACTGACGAGCTTGGAGCGCTGTGGGAGTTCTAATAATGTCCACAGGCAGTTTTTGTTTTTTATTAACGCACCGGGAATCGAGCCCATATTCTTTAGAGGCAGTATCTTAGAGTTGTGACTGAGACTTCATGACTACCGCGCGTGTCAATAGTAACGTCGTGTATAGTTTTTATTTAAAAAAAAACTCGCCTCATCACTGCCAGCAATTGGCAACGTTGATTTAGATACATCGACATCCAACAAAAACCCAAAAGGTTAAATGAAAACCATTTCCCCTTTTTGTTGGGAGATGAGTCACTCTTTTTCGCTAGTTTTTTTTTTTCATTCACAATGAAATGCTGAACTCAAATACTTGATTTTCTTTTTTATCACTGCCACCGTACAATTGTACAATTTACTTTTAATTTTTAATTTTAATGTTTATAATCACTAATTTTGTTCCGTAATTCGGCTGAATTGATGTAATTTTCAGTAAATGTTGTGTTTTTCCCATTATTCTAATTTATGTGGCACGATTCAAGCCGCACCGATCCACTGACTGTTGAATAACGACGACCCTGTTCGACACGTTGAATCCTGTCGAAAGGTGACGCATTCAGACCTAGAGCCATCGACCAAAAAAGCCAAGTCATTTGCTAACAATACAATTGTAATACATATCATCGAACAGTATTTGATTATATGTACAAGAAAAAGCTAGTCTGCCTAGGTAGAAGATTTGCTAACTGTTTGTCTTCTGCATGGTACTAGGTAGTAGAAGGATGTCCTGAAAAAACGTCGTTCGCATCAATATTGTACATTCGAGTAGGGTGGAGTTATGTACGATTTTTATGTCATAATCCACCTTTTTCATACAAATTTCAGAATTTTAAAATTGCCTCCCACGGTGTTAACAACGGAGTTTTTGTCTGCCTTTTTGCATTTAAACTTGCGGGAGGGTCCCCAAATGGAATCAAGTCTTAGCAAATGACTTGGGTAAATTTTTTACCACCTTTGATGATGTCTGCCACCACTTCAGCCATAATTGTCTGCCTTCCAATTTTTCGTGTTATTTACTTCCATGCAAAAGACGAACCGTTAAAAAATGACTTGACTTGCCTCTATTTTTTACCACTTAAGCGTGAAAACTTTCTGCCTGTTAGAAACACGCTCCGGTAGGCAGACTAACTTTTTCTTGTACATCTACTCCAGTGTGCACTTTTCGATGATATGTATTACAACTGTTAGCAAATGACTTGGCGTTTTTGGTCGTTAGCTCTTTCTTTCAGTCGCCGTCAAAGCTTACTTCAAGCGTCAAACCGGTCCCTAGACGGTCAATCACGCTTGATTCAAGCGATTGACATTACGTTTTGATCAACCGGCTTGATCGTCTAGGGGCTCTTTAATATCTGAGGAATTTAAGAGGGAAGGTGACAATCCTTGTGTTTGTGTCTGCATATTGGGAAGTATTGGCATATTTTTCTCTTTCAGGATCTTCAGCTGAATTCGAACTTTCGGCAGTGTTTAAGATTGAAGCGATGCTTTTGATTTTTCTCCATGTATTAACATTTTATTAGGACTGAGCATATCTATTAGCCTGGGCTAGTTATTCAAATTAACGTTTTCTATTGGCAAAAGCAGACAATTTTGTATACGCACCTGACGTGTCCATAGCGACGAGAACGAGTCTTATAAAAATGTGACTAGCTCCCCTCTGATGTCTCCTCAGGATCACCGACACCACATTATGCCACTAAGATCCCATAACAACCTCTCATCGAAGCAATATCTGCCAGGATGTTATCGTCAACCACCCGAGCAACAACCTTATGGACAGAACACCATCTCCTCGCAGTATTCGTTGCTCTCTAAGAAATCTTGAAAGGGATGTCCAGCGTTTCAAGAGAGAACCATATGAGGATACCTCCTACAGAACTGCTATCGCCACGCTTCATAGTGAAAAAGCTCAGAAGTCAATCTAGAACTTTAAACCGAACCCAGTACTCTCAGCACGACCATCAACCATATCTTCGAACGAATTAAATCTACCACGTGCGACAAGATCTGCACTCGCGCAACAAAGGTGTGGATGGTGCTCGCTACTAAATTCGTACTTATTTCGTATTGACCCTTCAGTTCCAAATATTTGTCCCCTCCTCATGACGTTCACCACATATTCACCTGTCCAACTACACCCACGCCGTATTTAGTATTCAGCAAATCGAATGCATGTATTCAGCAATTTTTACGGATTTTTCCTGTTTACATGCATTTGCATACACATTTATTTGGCTGTGACGAGATTTCTAGAAATATCGATTAATTGACGAATTTGTTCGGTTAATGCTATTAATTGACACCTCAATTTCGGAGAAACTTGAGTTTTTTTTCTGATGGGTGTAACCTATATAAATCTCTGTTTTCCAGACCAAGGTTACGGCGATTAAGGAAGCTGCAATCTGGCTCGGGAATCACGTGATATGAATTAGAGATATTTATTTTTCACCGACAGCCAAGCAGTAATTAAATCTTTCGAACCGGGTCTGAGCATCCTTGAGACCTTGGGTTGCCCAATGATTTATCATCATCGTGGCTCGACAGCCCGACGTCGAGCCTTGACCGCCTGGAATGCTTTTTAGCTTTTTTTAATTTAAAATTCTGGGTCACCGTGCTTTCGCTGGCAACTGCAACAGGGGAGACGAGCTAAACTTGCAAAGTACACCAAGCGATGATGGACAAATTCGTCAGATCATCTACACATCTATTGCTACTTCCAAACGCTGGCTCCAAAGCTTGAAGCGATTAACAGGATCGACTCGAGATGGTTAAATGGTAAAACATAACCTTCAACTAAACTGTTGTTGCCAAGTTAAGGGGACCAAAGATGGGAAAAATGAAAAAAAAAAGAAAAATAATAATATTTTTTTTATTAGCCCAAAAAAAATCTTCTTTCTTTTCTGAACATTTTGGTATGACTATTATGAGGGTTATGACTTCATAAAAGCCTTTAAAAAAATTAATTAATACCTTTCGGTGCCGGGGCATTGCTCAAGATATTACACGTTTTTTGATAGTGAACTAGAGAAAAAAATTTAAAACGAGGCGCAAATATGGATCCGAAAATACAATTTTGTCCGTCGGAAGATACTGCGACTGTTGGCTCGTATCGATTCGTTATCAGAAATGGATATTTTAGAGATAAAATGATTTCGATGTGCGCCAAAAGCGAAAACCGGCGTTGAAAGAAAAACGCTCGTCCTGAAAAGTAGTGTTTTTTTCCCTTTCGGTACACGTTGCTCCTTTACTATTTAATATTAATCAAATTACTTTATACGAGCGTGTCCCTGTGTCATGGGACACTACAAAGCTCATTTCATGAAAATCGAATAATGATAACGTGTCGAAAAAAATGAAACAAGAAAGAAAAAAGGCTCTTTCTGGAATAAAAGCCTGGAGCTAAATGCATCGACCGAATTCTGTCAAATGATCTTTAAATATTCGTGACATCATTATGAACAAAACAAAAAAAATCATGTTAATATCTACTATACTCGTTTTTGAGCAACAGGTACCGAAAAATTTCCCCTCCCGCCTTGTTCAGGGAGGAATCTTCGGTCCCCTTAAACGTAAATTCTAATCATACCGCTAAACCGTTGTCGCTTTAAAGGCAACACATCAGAGCTGGTGGGAGTGATAACTGGGACATAGGTGGGGAGCAGCTTCGCATCCCCTGTATACAGGAGGTACATGCTAGCGACTGCACTTCCGAAAAGTAGATATGCTATCGAAACGTCAACAAGGCATAGAAATGCTAGAGATGTTGACGCGCCCATGCCCCTGGAGGGGTAGAAACCACGGAGACGAAGAAAAGGAGCCTGATGAGGTCCTGTGGCGGTAGCAGAACGATCCCTACTGCAGTGCATGTGTGCTGTGGTAAGCACAGCAGCCATTATATAAGGTTCATACTTGCTTCCAAAGTACCCGATCTGATCAGTTTACTTGATCTGAAATTATTTGATATGTACCTATACATAGAAATTTGAAACTGATTTCCGTGATTGAATTGATCTCGCGTGAACCCAATTTTATACCAAACTTAACCTTAGTTCATGGTTTTGTACATTGCCTGCGATCTAAAAATTCAACTTGTTTCATTCAGCAATCAATCAGCCATTGGAGTTACATATGAACCTAAAAGATCAGAAATGTACCGGAAAAAATTGCGATACATTTCCTATCTGTCAAGTTTACATGCAATCTGCACCTGAAATTGAATGGGAGTTAAAAGCAACAGAACATGTTTCATGTTTGGCTGAACGCACCCATTAATGATTGCATACTTCTCTCCGTCCCCGCTTTCAATAGACGCATACCTCTTGAGGACCAAAAGTTGAAAAAGTGTCGACGTACCCCTAGCTCTTCAGGTAACATATAAAGTCGGGCCCCCTCCGAACTGAGTTTCTAGATTCGCTACTGGCAACGAGTGAATATTATTTCTATTGTATAGCAACGAGTCACAAAGATGGAATTACGTTCGCTCTGCCAATTGTAATTCGCGAATTATTTCGGACGATGTTCGAATGCTCATTCGCAAGGAGGCACGTGAAATGGAATTATCATTCGAATGGGAATGATCTCTAACAATACCTTGTTTGACGTTTCGCTACCATTTAAATTTCGGATAGGGCCGTTGTTAGCATACACCGCCGATCCGTGTAGCCGTCTTTTACTGACAAGCTTGGAACGCTATGGGAGTGGTTATAGTACCCACAGGTAGATTTTCTCTATTTTATTAACTTTCTCCCAATTAGCCTAACCCCTTGTGGGGCATAGCGCATCAACCGTTCCATGTGGCTCAGTTGACGTTTCGTCGGTATAAACTGGTTTCGGAGAATGCAGTTGCCAGCATGCACCTCCTGCACATTCATGGCCAGGAACGTCGTCGTGGACGGGATTCGAACCCGAAACGCCGGTAGTCAAACATGAGACTCAACACACTGCGCTACTGGTTGCCCATGCCTGCAGCACATTTTCAAAACATGATCTTGAATGCGACACTCAAAGAATTAAACAGGACCTAGTTCAACATAGTCGACATTATGCCTTCTATTGTTCAATATCGTGTGCTCTTGTTGTTTTTCCTATCACGAGTATGGGTGGGCATCGAGCCCAATCAGTTGCCCCGATAAATCATGTGGCACACTTTTGCTTTTCAACGATACACTTGCCTTGCCCACTCTCGAAATTGTTTTATCTGTCCTCTGTGTACTGAAAAATTCAAAATACCGATTTTTAGCTACTCTCGTGACTTGGTTAAGTGTTATTCACTCTTGTACTACCTGCCCACATCTAATTTAAGTAATGGCAATTTGATAGGCGTCTTGGCAAACCTGCGAATAGGAGTATTCATCATTTCATTTTGCATTTTCTGAATGGTGTGCGAAACACGCTTAGAATAAAGTCAGTTGGGGACGAATTCTGTCAGTGTCGAATTAGACTTATGCACATTTCAATTTTGTGGACTAGTTAGAAGCTAGAGGTAGAACTCGTGCATAGAGTCGAGTACTCTGGCATAGAGCCATTTTTTCGAATTGAGAATTTGATTATGTTATTATACTCAGATATTGAGTCGCATAATTACATTGCACATTTTGAAGGAGGGAATTTGATTTTTTTCGCTTTAATTTATTGGGTTTTTCAGTGTCTGGTTTTATTTGATTTATTGCTGTTTGATTCGCAATTTGCATGTCTTGCATATTTGATGAAGCGGTTCTGTCACGCAACATGTCAAATCTTTGTTGGGGTAGTCTTGTGGGTAATTCTATTTTATATTACCGAATAAAATTAAAATTAATTTGAATAGTACTTGATCTTGTAGAGTAATGCAATAAAACTCCATATCGAAACCAAATAATCGGATAGCTCTTTCAGAAGGCAACCGACGATGATTTTATCTTTTTATCTTTTCTCTAATATTTTGTTGGCATTAATTCTTATTTTCTAATTTCAATTAACTTAAAGTGAAAGCATCTATTCGTTTGCCAATTACGAATGTAGAAATCCAATAAACATTTCTCCCAATATAACCTTGATTAGCACTAAATGTATCATTCTTTCCGCAATAGATTACCCATTTTACTGAGCTATCTCGCAAGTAAAATATCTAATGAATTGAATTTATTTTTATCTCGCTCTATCATAAAATATGTATTCTGTTTGTTGTTTACAAACTTTTTCCGTTTGTATTTATAAGTACATTTCGTGAATATCTAATTTTTCTTCTGAAATTTTACTGGGTAAGTATTTTTGGAATATTTCCAAACGAAATAACCACCACTAGGTGCAAGTAGAACAAAAACAACAGTTTCTTTTCAATTAGGAGATCATCTGCGTTTGCGTAAATAAAACTTTTTAGTGGGAGAAGGTCAGTGAAAGTCGGAAAGAGGAAGTCTATATCAACGATAGAGTAACGTCAGAAATATTATGACAAAATATTAAATGTTATGACAAAAAAAATTTTTCAATTGCCAAATAGAGCAGAGCGGATCTGAATAAAACGTCAGTGCAAGAATGTTGCTCGGTTAAGTAGTCAGAGTTTTGTAATGCAGGTGGCGCAGGTGTCGAAGTTTTCGGGCAGTTACAGTCTGGGAAGCACATAATTCATTTCCTATCAATAAAATGTTCGTTTTGTGTAATTATATGGAATAGTAAACATACAAAATAGTTTTGCTGCCTAAAGGAAATTTGTCCGATTGTATATGTACTAAGGATTTAAGTTTTCTCTTGAAATTTGAGTTGACATTTGAATTCTAACTAAACCAAGATAAACTCCCAGCAAAGACATGCCCCGTTTTCGTGTTCGCTACCCTAATTTGCTCTCCATCGTTTTTTTTTGCCGCTTAACCTGCTTTACTCTGCTCTGCACAAAAGAAAACGCACCTAATACCAAAGGCCACGTTTTTCTAAATGGAAATCCTCAAAGGTTCGGAAGGCGAATCAAATACTAAAAGGCGCCCAATGTGGGCTACTGTACGTATTTTTTACATTCATGTCTCGATACTCAGCCTTTTTATTTACAGGCCCTTTTAAATAGCGATTTAAATTCGTTCGGAGCTGCATTTGTCTTTTTTTGAATATGTGTACACAGGACAGTATCCTGTGATAACCCCCCACAACCTGGCTAGTGTGCCTCCTATTTAACGAGGGCAGTGTGGAAGAGCACCGTTTGGTACGTATTGCAGTTTGGCACGTTTGGCCGTTTAGAACGTATCGCCGATCTTGAATTCATCCTGTCAACCGCAGCCGTTTTAATCAGAAGTTTGCATGATGCGATTGGCATGGTCAAGGTCAACACCACCAGCCCACACACAGTTGCCCGCAGCAGCCACTACGGCTTGATATACAGCATAGTGTAAAGTTGAGAAAATCATCATCTCCTTGATTGCTAAGCGACAGTACATGATAGTTTTCGCTGTAGTCAGGACAGATTCGAGTGGCCGAATTGCAGCCTGACTATTCGTATAAATAGTACAATAACATCTCTCGCGGTCATGAGATGGTTTCCCAGCCAGGTCAGAGCTTCCGAAATATCCAAATATCCTCCACCTGCAGAGCACTATAGAAGTCAGGAAGATGGAGTTCCCAGTCCCTCAGAATAGATATCAAACTCAACTCCGCCATCGGTCCTAGAGCCATCCGTGTAGATGACCATGGCATCGGTGGTCAGGAGCGTGTTATCCGCTCATAGACTCCTCAACCAAATAAGGCTGGTGTGGTTCCGGCCAAAAACGTATTTTGTGGAAGTATAATTAATCTGCACGGAGAGTTTCAAGTTGCCCAGTATAGTCGAGTGTCCACAGCTCAGCGTGGGTCACTAGCCAGTGGCGCAAATATCCAACGGAAGCAAGCCGAGCACCATGTTTAGCCCGGCTGACGGCATAGTTCAAAAAGCACCCGTCTTAGCCTGCGCAGCTAGCCGTTGTACCTCTCGTAGTAGGTTTTATAATATGCCGCTACTCGAAGTGCTGTCCACCAAGCACACACATTCCGTGCAGTAGTATAGGACGTACGGCTGCTGTATATATCCAATATACGGCCTTAGGCTGTGGGCCCCAGTTTTTACCTATGACCTTTTTGTACGAGTAGAGTGCAACAGTAGCTTGATTAATCTGTGTTTCAATATTGGGCTTCCACTTTAGTTTCCTATTTAAGAGCTGGTGCACATGAACGTCCAAATGACGCCGGACTCCGCGTCACTTTCAATCGGATAGGAAGAAATACATTGGGATCAATGGAGCGATGCACAAGGACGCCGATAGCTATCGGCGTCACTTGGCCTATCTCGAGTTTCTGCTCCTATCTGCGTCATTTTCTGCATCCTACATTAGTTTTGATTAAGCCGGGTCACATACATACACTCGAATAGGAAGACGGTCACAATGGACAATTTTCTTCAGATTTAAGTGAGGTTTCTAAAGCCATTCGCTTGAGGATCACTTTTCCCTCAATCGATGCTTTGAGATTTCCTCCTTATGGATTAAGATACTCTACACAAAACTCGAGTTCGTGTTCGGCAATGTGTGGCCCGGCTTATATAATACAAGTATATACTGACGCTGCGTCCTATCACATCATGTGCACTGGAACGTCGATAGGGAGGAGCGAACTTGACGCAGCGTCCGGCATCATTTGGACGTTCATGTACATCGACTCAAAAGTAAAACCGAGGAACTTAGCTTTGTCGGTGAAAACCAGTTTAATACCCACCAGTGTGGGACGTTCGACAGGAGGAGTTGTGTTTCTTCTAGTGAAGAGCATAAACTCCGTCTTAGCCGGGTTATTATTACAATGTCGCCGAGATTTGCCCACTTGGATTTCAACCAGTCTGTCCAGTAGTTTCAGCATGGTTGTTGGAACGCTAATGGGTCGGAGGCCGTTTGGGGGTGTATGCGAACTTCTACCCGCTATCGGGATAAAAACCACCCGCACTTCCCTCCAGATGCGAGGAACATACACCAGCTCCAGGCAGACCATTAGTCCACGGATATACGATAAACAAATAAACAATGTTGCAAGTCCGCGGGAAGGATGGCATCTGGTCCAGCCGATTTAAAAGGCTCAGAGCTGGTGATCGCCCACATAATCTTCTCACCAGGTAAGATAGATGCAATATCACATGGCGCTATGCGGCAAGTGGAGAGGTCCCAAAGTGAGGCTCCAGCCGAAATATGTATCAAACAGACACTCGATGGTTTCTTTACTTGAAGACGTCCAAGACCGATCTTCCTTTTGTAGGAATCTTGGCATAAATTGATTTGACGCCAGGATTTTCCGAAATCTGTAGGTCTCGCAGGACCCTTCAATGCGTTGGCTGCCCTTTACTCTTTTTTGAAAGAGTTGAAATGTTCTTTTGTTAAAATGTTAATCCGACTCCAGCCTTGAAGCCTTAGACGTATTGAAACTTCTCCTACACCCAGCCCTAAGTTAGGAGATCCTAGTACTTCACCAGGCTGTTTTTCTCTTTCTTACTTGTGAGGTAACCGGACACTATCAGAATATTTATCATATCGTCCAGCTCCTGTTCGTTGCACACATATGTATGCTACTCGTATATTGATTTAGTTCAGGCCAATATTTTTTGATTCAAAGAATGCTTTTGTACGGTTAATCAACCAATAACTTTACTAACAAAACAATATATATACATTTTTTTATGACTTTTTGTTTCAACTAAACCGAAAGTAAATTTAAAATGTCATTTTCATGCCGCTAGAATTTTGTCTTTTTGAAAATTTTACTTGAGGTATGTAGGAGATACCTCTCGGCTGAAATGTGAGACGTCGATTTCAATCACTCGCGATTTAGCAACCACTTCCAAGCGGCCAATGTTTCACACCATGATTGGAGCTAAATACGTTTTTTATTACATTACAGCACACCTGAATTCTACTACGAAAATGCAGCTGAAAGGTCTTCGGCCTGTGTGAACTAAAGCGATGAGTTTTGTTGTACTCAACGTCGTAAGTCCTTGCAAGTCTCGCGTTTCCAATCCATGTTCGGTAGTGTATAGAAAACATTTCCAGGCGGCCAAGGCCCGACGTCGTGCTGTCGCGCCACGATGATGATGATAGAAAATGTTGCCAACCGTCAAGTGAAAATTTTAACTAATAAACATTACAACACAAGTGAATTTTCACTACGAGTATCAGTCGTGAATATTCAACTGAATGATTTTCAGGCTATATGAACTGAAACAGGAAACGTATTCCTGAAGATCACCTGTTTGCAACTTATGTTCGCTAATAAGCACAAACGGGGGCAGGATTCGAGACTAAAGGGACTTGGGAGCTAAACTGACGTTAATATAATCTACGGCACTTCTTTGGGCGAAATTGTGTAAAAAGTCTTCATCACCTACTTTGAGGCTACGTCCAAAAGCGAGATGCCTAGTAAGAAGCTAGTACGAGAAAAAAATTTAATTCAAAATCGCAAAATCGACATTTTCGGCTGGTTCCATGCAAATAAATACATTTTCATTTTGAACCATTTATTTCCAAGTTGTCTATGATTTGCTTTAAAAAATGTAGTCACCAAAGAAGTTAATTTTTTTGGTGCGAATTCTAGAGTAAATGTACCTTTGACATGACTTGAAGTTTCTTTTCGGTCCTTTATGTCCATTAACTCCTTTATATTATCTATGACCCCTACGTCCAGAGGATTAGTATCGTCAAGTCCCCTTCAATGTCCTCTGCTCTAAGAAGATAACGTGTATATTGGCCGTCTTAAACTTGTTGATGGGTTAGACAAAGAGGAACTTGACAAACTATCCAAGACGACTGTTACTATCGCATTTACAGTCATGTAATTCGGATAAGGGCAAATTAAATCGGCTTCTAAGAGCTGAAATACGCGTCCAAAATAGGAGGGTACCCATCGGGGATCGTAGGTTGTGCGCTTTGGTCGACTTACATAACCTCCTCCTGTCGATTCAATCTATGGTTGATCAGATCAACGCTTCTGTCTTCTGTTCTGAATTTAGTCGAACCTTAAACATTCGCAGCGTCCTACAAAAAAAAATCCTGTTGTCCTTTCTGAATTTTGGAAACAAGAGCGAGACCTTTGACTGGAAATTAGCGAGGTAAAATCTATTGTGAGGAAAGTGTCAGGCTGGGTCGAGACTCTAGCGTCATGGTCTGATGATGTTGCAATCATTTGGAGCAATATAATGATTTCCTTTGCGATATCATGTCGTACCGAATATTTAAATCCGCAGTTTTAGTGCTCAACGAACTAGTCGACCGTGCAGCTCTCATAAAATTATTAGTCGCTTGAGGGAGACACATTCAGTGACCGAAAAGGCCGGAACTATTGTTTCGCCGCGCAGTTAGGCACCATAAGTTGTGTTGGCCAGTCGTTTGCTTTTGGGATATGAACACTATGTGGCTTCGTGATTGCACAAGTACGTAAGTAGAGTTCATTAAGTGCACTGCTCCTTTGACAGATAAGGATATACCCTTATCTGTCAAAGAAGCAGTCGTGCTTTGTTGCAGTGATGGTGACATATAGGGTGTTGCACTTCAGATGGTAATAACTCTAATGGTAGATAGTACCGTGCATTTGTGGAAAATTGGCACAAAAAAGGACACTCTGTCTTTAACCGTTACATAGTTATAGCATTTTTTTATAAATTGCGTCAAAAAGATGGATTTGCCTATCAACAAAATTTTATATACAGTCATTTCCACAAGAGCGTATACTTTGTAACTTTTTAATGCACCATTTCTCAAAGAGTGGTGGGGGACTTTTAGTTACCTGCATTTTTCCTCTTTTTCGCATTGTATAAATTTGGTCATTCTAAGTTCAAGTAGGAGAGTGATAAGACGTCAAGTGAAATGAGTGCGATTTACAAAAAACGATTCGAAGCTGTGTTTTTAGTAAGTCATCCGAAAGGACCAAAAATGACACCTGCATCGGCCGGAAAGTACCTGAAAGTTTCGACACAGTTTGTGAATAAGTGGATAAAGCGTTTTAAAGATACTGGAAATGTAGACGATCTACCTGGTAGGGGTAAAACCCGAAGCACTTCAAGGCCATCATTGATATTTTTAAGAAAAATCCGTCCGTTACTACCTTAGTGCAAGCAAAGGAAATGTTATCGAAGAAGAATATTTACGTGTCCTTGAATACGATTCGGCGAAGATTACAAGAGGAAAACATCAAAACCAGGTATGCCTTGATGAAACCATTACTTACCGAAAACCAGAAGCGAAGACGTGTAGAGTGGGCTAAGGAAAACATCGATCGTGATTGGGACAACGTGATCTTTACGGATGAATCAAGTTTTGCTGTAAATACGTTCAGGAGACGAGTGTGGTCACAAAAAGGAGAAGCTGTCGTGAACCGAACCGTTAAACACCCTGTGAAGGTCCATGTTTATGGATGCTTTTCTGCACGCGGTTTCGGAAAATTAATAACGTTTACCGGAATTCTTACTGCTGAAAGGATGATCATTTTGTACAAGAAAGGATTATTGAAGTCTGCTAGGATGCTATATGACAACGACAACACCGATTGGTTTCTACAAGAAGATAACGATCCGAAACATAGAAGTACTTGATTGGCCTTCGCAATCGCCGGATGCCAATCCTATTGAAAATGTTTGGGGATTAATGAAGCAGAAGCTTCAAGGAAAGCAAATAAAAGGAGCAGCACATTTAAGGCGAACGCTACAAAAAATTTGGAAGAACTTATCGACAGACTACGCGGAAAAATTGGCCGAAAGTTGTCACCGAAGTTGCCAGTCAATAATCAATGGTGACGGCGATTGGACCATGTATTAAATATAATTGCGAAAATGTATTTTGTATTTATTTTCAATAAAAAATAAAATTTCTTACTTGTAACATTTTGTTTTTATTTTGTGAGGTATACGGTCTTGTGGAAATGACTGTAGTTTCAGAAAGTGAGGTCAAATCTCAGATTAATTGATTGGGAGAGTGGCAAATTAGGATTTTGTTCGGAAAGTCCAGGTTTTTGACATAATTACAAGAAATGCTATAATTATGTAAGGCTTAAAGGCAGCGTGTCCATTTTGTTGTAAGTTTTCCGTAAATTAACAGTACTATCTACTATTAAACTATTAACTATCAGAAAAATTGAAATTCACGCGTGGATTTGGAAACATCTCGATGTCTGCATCACTGTATCTTTCAAGTTTGCATTCAGCTTAAATCGCCCAAAACTACGCAAATAGCAAATATCACTTTATTTTTCAAATCGATTTATAACAGAATCCCAAAATATATTTCACTTTCTCCGGAAGAATTTCGCTTAATTAGAAAATATTTTTACTTTTGCAGCCAGACTCAATGATAAAATAATTCAAGTGTTTTCAAAATAATTAATTCACGATGCGTGCAAGAAAATAAAAACAGCAGGACACAAAATCAGCAGGCAATGTGGTAATCTGCATCTACTCAGTATCTGAATTATAAGAAATTCTATTTTCGCTTCCTTTATAATATTATTCTGTTATTGTTTTCGGTAAAGATTCGTGTAAATTCTGAGGTTATGCCCACACTTGATTTTTCATTAAATGGCGATCTTGACGGAAAATAAAGGAAATCTGGTCTCAATCCTTCAATTTTCCTGTTCTTGTAACAGTTTCCATTTAACTACTATTATTTTTTTATTTAATATTAGCAGCGTTTTTTTTTTGGCAGTCCAGATCAAAAGTGGAACAACAATCGCACACATTACACCAACAACCTGCCCATGTATAGACCAATTTTGTTAGTGTAGGAGGCCGCGTAGACGGCAAACTTTTTACTCGTAGTTGGCAGAAAAACTATATAGTTTAGTCAGAAAAATAGAACACACGCCGGTTTATGAGACAGCGTACACAGCAAACAAACCATTTAGTAATCGCTGTGTGCGGGGTCTCATAAAACACCGTGTTTTCTATTTTTCTGACTAAACTATTTAGTTTTCTGCGAACTAAAAAGTTTGCCGTCTGCGCGAGCTCTAAGGCCGGTTTCACATGGAATGCACGATACACGAGATTCTAGCAGAAAGCACCAGTGGCGAGCGAGCTTTCATACGAGTGCAATTTAAAATTAATCGTCGCACATAGAAAGCTCGCTCGCCACTGGTGCTTTCTGCTAGAATCTCGTGTATCGTGCGTTCCGTGTGAAAGCCGCCTAACGCATGCGATTTTTGTTCTGCTCTGATCCGGACTGTTGAAAAAAAATAGCTAGTATTTAACACACAAAAATTTATGAAAGCAGAACTTGTAAAATAAAACTGAAATTAATTTTTCGTATTTACGATTGAATGGTCGGTTTATTTTGGGTTTTTGGGGTTTTGTATAAAAACAAAACCCTTATGAAATCGGTCATGCGTCCGTCTGTCCGTCTGTCTGTCCGTCTTTCCATGAAATATCTCACGAACCGCTGAAGCTACATGAAAGAAATTTGGTGGAAATATGTAGAAATACTATAATTCTCTGGAGAAAGCGATGCGTCGTAATAGGTCAACTTTAAGGGGGAGTCGCCATAGAGAGGAAATGAAGGTCGAAATTTTTTTTTTCATTTGGTATAGGCAAGTGGGGTATCGTAAGAAAGGTACCGTTGAGTACATTCCATTTTTGGAATTTTTTTCAAATTTGAAGAAAGGAGAAAAGAGGGAGAGGGGAAAATATGTGGTCCGAGTTTCCCCCCCCCCCCCCTTGCATTTCGAGACCGTTATAGCTAGACATATGAAAATTTACAGAAAAGCGGCATTTCACTAGCATAGAAAACCGAAAATAATATTAGAATTTTTAAATCTCATCCAAAAAGGTTAATAATAGTACATTTCTATAGTTGCAGTTAGCACACCCCTGCACCCCTCAAGCACACCTGAGGTCACAAATATTGATGGCTGATGATAACCAACATCATAGGCAATAATATCTCTAAGTTTCATTACAATGACATGATATTTAATAATAGTACATTGACTTAAAGTTATGCATTTTGACACTATCCATACAAAAAATACACCTACCGGCCTCACGCATAGATATGCGTGTACTACTTGCATGTTGTTTTTCGTAGTGCGAATTGCAGTTATTTAATGAACCAACTTTGGAAGGGTGAAGATTGGTGATTGGTGATCCTAACAATAACTATTCACACAGTTAATTTTTTTAGGGTTTTGTGTCTTAAATCTTACAAAATCGGTCAAATACCTGTCTGTCCGTCTGTTCATAGAATATCTTACGAACGGCTGAAGCTGCACACATAATTCGGCGAGAATGTGTAGAAATGCTATAATTTGCTGGAGATAGCGTTGTGTTGTAATTGGCCAACTTTAAGAGGGGGGGGGGGGGGGGGAGGGGGGGTCCACATAGAGGCGAAATTAAGGTAAATTTTTTTTTATCCACTGGTATAGCCAAGTGGGGTGTCGTCAGAAAGGTAATGTTGACTTCATTCCATTTTTGGCATTTTCTTGAGATTTGTAGAAAGGGGTACAGTGGAGGAGGAAAAAATATTAGACCGTAATTTGTCCCAGCCGCCCTGAATTTCGAAGCCGTTACACAAGTTTGCAATTTGCAATGTCGTCTTAATATGAATGGTTAAGCATCTCGAAGAGTGGGACAGTTTATCTCGTATACATACATATATATCTACAGTTTCTCGTATTAAAACTATTACTTTGAGAGGTGACAGATGCAGTCTTTTTGTGAATTGGCATGTAAGATACTATATGATGGGTAAAACATTTAATTTTGGTGTTTTTATTCAGCTGAGGAGTACCAAGAAGAGCAGGGAGCCAGTATTTACATGCCAAAATAAGCGCTTGCTACAAAACCCTCGAATTGCGGGCGTAGTCCTCTATATTCCGGTTTCATTTCTATATATTTTTGTATTGTTTTTCTTTCTGACAAATTAAAAATTGAAAAATGAAGAATCTCTGACAATAAAATAGATGAAAGACGCTATCATTTCCCATTATTTATTATATATATTTTTTGTGATTTATTTTTTGACTGAGTGGCGAATAAATTTTGATAAGATTTATACTCGTATCTCATGTATTATACGGTTCGAAGTTTGTTGGGTGTGATTAATTAAAATTATCAACAATCCGTTAAAAATGGCATATGCCACGTTCGTATAAATGATTTACAATTTTATAGAGAAGTTTATTTTTTTTTAGATAAAAACATGATAAGCTGTCGCGAATTAGATTATAAGCTAGACTTTTTGGCTTACTTTTGGCATGCAGGTATTAAATGCCATCACCTGAACTCAACGTTTTAAATATTTTCTTCTACTTAAAATAGTTTAACTAATATTTTTGAAATGCGACGCAGATCATGGCTGTCACAATATTGACCATTTTCTAAGACAATCGTAACTTCTATTGACATTAGGCTTGGGGTAATCGTAGTCAGCGGATAAGCGTAATCATTAACATGATATTTGCGTCATAATATTTGCGAAGAACTAAGTAATTCCAAATGCACTTGAAACGTGAGGAATGTCGACAACTCGTGCTAATGATTTATCAGCCAATTAGATTTTATGGTGGGCGGATTATGGAGTGGAGTGTAGTATTCTTATGTACTTTCGTGTATCAGTTTCAATTAAGTCAGGTGATTTGAATATTGTTAGTTATGATGGTGCATAAATTATCGTCGGTAACATACTGCCAATTGTTCGCTTTTGTCTTTTATAGACAAATCGGGTTCGTTATTCGCGATATCTGACTCTTGTCATAAGTTAACTTAGGTTAGATGGGCTGCCTTGAAGGAGATGACCAAAGCGCACATAGACCGACACTCGGTCCGTGGTGTACCACCCTAGATTCAGCGTACCTGACCCTATCTCAATCGTCAAACCAGCCAGAGCTGACAATAAAACGATAAAGCTGACCGACGTTAATTTTCTTTAGATGGTCCAGATTGGAAAAAGTTGCGGGCATGAGGAAGAAAGTTGGTTTCACCTTCTGTGTACTTGCCCTGCCTTGTCGGAACGTAAGAGGAACATGAGGATGTTCCTTCTATATTCCAGTAAATCAGGGCAAGTATACAGAAAGTGAATGAACCCATCTTCCTCGTCCCCGCAACTCCTGCAGTAATCATTGTGTGGGAGCCGAAGTCTCCTAGCATTCTCTTCAATCATGCACTGTCCGGTGTTAAGCCCCACCACATTTCTCAAATATGCCTGCTCAGCATCAGTAGCCCGTCGGATCGGTTGGGATCCAGCTTGGGCCATATTTGCTTAATTGCATGACATGTAGTGCCACCACTCCATCTGGCGCTGGCTATAGCATAGACCAAAGTCTAGCTAACCAATTTACAAGCTGCTGGAGGTATCCCTGTTCTACGCAGACACTCCCTGATTTCGTTAGTCGTGCCCGCCCGAGCCAGTTCATCGGCTTTACAGTTCCAAAGTAAACCATTGGGGCCCTGTATCCAGCACAGAGATGTATTGAAAAATCTCCCCATCACCAAGAGAGAGTTGCAACAGTCCACAGTACTGACTTTGACGTAACCAGGACAAAACTAAGCGCTTTAATTGCCGGTTGACTATTCGTGTAGATTACAATATCCCTAGTAGATACAATATTATGCGCAACCCAGGTTAGCGCCTCAGAAATTACTATAACCTCCACCTGAAAACGCTACTGTATTCGGGAAGGCGGAATTACTCACCGCAGCCCATTCATTTGTTTTAGAACCGTCATTAAGAAACTAATGGCATCCGATACCATAATGCGCTCTCTGACCACTCATTCTTCGATGGGATCAGGAATCTTGTAAAGCACTTGTCGAACAGGTACTTCGGAAAGATGTAGTCTGTCACTTCGCGAATGCCAGTGTTTCTCAATATAGCCAAGTGACCTACGATTGACACAGTTCACTCACCGATTTCCCGGAGGCGAACAGCCGAGGTCGCCGCCATCTGCACTGGGGAAAATGTTCAAAGAAAGCTAATTTAAGAATGCGCCTAAGGCAACGGTCGGTTTTTTCCTTATAGCCTCTGCGATGGCCACTCATGCCAATCTCTGTCTTCTTCAATCGAGTTCTGTATGACACAATGCTGAGTGCCGTCCACCGGACGATGATCCTATGCATTATTATGGGACACAATACCGATACTTGGAGCTAAAATAGTAAACCACTTTTCCTTGTAAGCCCCAATTATTGCCTACAGCCTTCTTGCACGAGTATAGTGCAACGGTTGCCTTTGTCACACGTTCCTGACTTTTTGCCTTCCAGCATAGTTTTGTATCCAGGATGAGGCCAAGGAATTTAGATATATCAGTTAGCACTAGCCTTGTGGCCTGCAGCAATGGTGGTTCAAAAGAGGGTATTTTATATCTACTGGAAGAGAACAAGCTCCGCCTTTCGCGAATTTACACTAACGCCAATCTCGGCAGCCCAGTTCGTCAGGATAGAAAAGACATTCTGCATTATATCGGTTGCAATATCGTCCACATAAGCGATAAGTTTGCATCCTAACCCTTCCCGGATTAGAAACTGTCTATTGACCGCCAGATTCCAAGGGAGAGAGAACACCATCTTTAGAGGCACTCCTGCTTACGTGCCTGCGTACTGATGATTTTCAGAGACTTGTGCAGACCACTTGAGATGTAAGCATCAGGTGTACTAACTGGCAGAGCGAGTCATTCCCGTACAGAGTTAAGAAGGCATCAGCCTCGTGTTTAACATTGTTTAAGGCACCATCGATATCCAGAAAGCCATCCAGCGAATACTCCTTGCAGACAAGGTACCTTTCGATGTAGGCTTCCAGCGAGTGCAAGGCCGTGTCCACTGATCGGCCCTTTCAGTAGGCGTGCTGGGAGGCGGATAGAAGATGCGTTTGAATAGTGCACTGCAAGTTTGTGCCAATCAGACGCTCCAACACTTTCAACAAAGTTGATGATAGGCTGATGGGTCGAAGGACCTTCGGGCGTGCGTGAGAACTTTTAGCAGCTTTCCGTATAAAGACAACTTTAACTTCCATCCATTTACTAGCTAATTCTTGACTGGCGTTGAAAATCGTTCCAGCATATGTTGTAAGTCGGCCGGAATGATACCATCAGGGCCAGCAGGTTTGAAAGTGATAAAACTGGTTATAGCTTATATAATCTTTTCTTCCGAAAGAATTGACGCAGAATCACATGGTGCCACATTGGTTGCCGGAGATAGATAGCCCGATCGTCTTTTGGCTAGGAGAAGTCCATGTTCCATCATTCTTCAGCAGATAACTAGGCATGGTTGGATTCATAGATAAGATCATCCTAAGTCTAGAGGCATCAATGTAACAATCAATGCTTTTACAAAAGGGCCTCCACGGGCTACATTTGACCCTTCTCAGTTTTTTTTTATAAACCAAGGCGGCCCTTATAGACTGCCCAATCTAAGTTTTCCTTGAAGTATTTTGCCTTATTGAAGCTCCTGAACGCTCCATTATTAACAGAACATGATTTGACAGCAAACTTTTTTAGTGCCCCCGTTGGGTCTCTCTCTTCCATTTCATCCAATTTATGTATAGTACATGGCTGACTTGATAGTGGGGGTAACCTGTCCACAAGACATACCTGTTCTTGCCCCAGCCAGTTCTTATGCGATTCACAATTACTAGGGTACAGATACAGGTCGCTCATTTAAAGCCAAATTAAAGATAGCAATGTTCAGAGAATGAGTGCTCAGGAGACAAGCTCCAATCTCGAATCAAATGTTGAATGTCCTCAGAGACAAGAGTTAGTGCGGATGGCCGCGGCAATGCGCACCCGCGACATTAGTATCAACAAGCGGCAATGCATGCCAGATCTAAAGTTGAGGATTTCCACGAACATGTGTCCACTACAAGCGTGTTTGAGCGAAGTGGCTACGTCGCGCCCCGTGACTTGAGCCGAGCACCAGATCCAAATAATTTTGGATTTGCAGCTCGTTGCCGCTTGTAGCCGTCTGTTGCTTCGAGGAATGTATTCAAAAGAAACATTTTGCCGATTGATTTTGTGCAATGGAAGAGATAGTTCAGCAAACTGAGACGCGAAAACGTCTGCAATTAGATTAGATTAGATTAGATGGAGGGCAGTTGGCCCAGAGGGACGATAAGCAATGCGACCCGGAAGTCTATTGTGCTACACCCTGGAGTCTATGCAGATTAGTGATCTGACTAATTCTCGAAACCAATCATCCCAACAAATCTGCTCAGCTGTTCGAGTGTTAGTGAGGCAATCGTTTCCGCTTCAGGGAATGCATCGCCGAAGCACTTCAAGCGGCGGAGATAAAGTGCATCACAGTCACAGAGAATGTGCTGGGAAGTCTCATCTTCGCTCTCACAGAAGCGACAGCTTGGGTCAGAGACAATTCCCATTCTATGCAAATGACCCCTCAGGGTAAAGTGCTCCGTAAGGAGCCCACAAATAATTCTAACCCGGTTTCTGCGTAGTCTCAGCAGTTCGTGGGTACGGTTGCGTGAGTGGCCAGCAGTGGACGTCTGCAATGGACGATCCTTATCGCTCGTAGCCGCTTGTGTCGCGGAAGCTGATTGCCGCTGAAATACGCTTCCAGTGGAGAGCCGTGCTTAAGGTGCATTATGCTAGTCACACGATCGTCGCACATTGCTCGCGATCAAGCCATAGAGCACGAAGCACTTTTTGTGCATGTCTTCTTGATCGTCGCTTGCGATCGACGCAAACGGACCTTTAGGAATTCCTGCCTTCACCTGGTGATAAAGGTAGGTTCGCAGCCAACATTACAGACAAGGAGGTGTGTACCCAGCAAGTAGCTGAAAAACTCATCCCCCCTTCCGTTCGTGTCGGAACTACCTCACATGGTGTGCGTTACAATCAGACTCGAAAATCACAGCAATTATCTGTGAATCAAGATGGTCGTTGGGATGTCACCATCATGTGGTAAGTAATCTGGGATTTGACAGTATTGCTGCTTCCCGAAGTCCAGGCTGACAACCACAGAGTCTCTTTTGCTGAAAAGTGATACCAAGACACTTTTCATAATCTTTCCGTAAATTAGTGGTGATCATAAAATAGAACGATGATTTTTCAATTGAAAAAAAGACAAAAAAAAAACATTTTGGACAAATTGAACAAACTGTCTTCCTTTCATCTGGTACTTTATATAACATAGCTTCAACCTTTGCCTATTAGTTAAACGAAAAAAGTTCCAGCCTAAAAACATATCGTTGATCTTGATTTAACTGACTCCATTTTTTTGGCAGCATTTTATTAACAGAAACACTGTTTGGATTTTGTTTATTAATTTTTGTTTTTTTTTTATCTTTTTGCAGATGACGCAATGGAGGATTGCGGATTCCTGAAATTTACGGATGAACAGACAAAAGCATCGTTTTTGCAATCGTTGCATACGATGCAAAAACACCGACTATTTTGTGATGTCGTTTTGAATGTAAGTTGATCCAGAAAGAGAGATAGGGACCAGAACCAAAATTTGTAAGATACAAAATCTGAATGTGAATGTTCTACGTTTCATCTATATATATATAAAAAAAAAACAATGCCAAAATCTGTATGTTCGTAAGGGCCGCCTAACCTACTGGAGCAATTTAGATAGAAGGATGCACAGAACCACGACAGCTTTGGATGTCATTACATCGAAGAGACTTAATGGCCTCAACGAAGCACGTCCTTGTCAACGAACGATTCTGATGGCTTTTGACACTGTCAGCCACTCGTTTCTCATGTCTGACATCTGCGGTACATTGCTTCCGTTGCATATTATAAAGTGGATCGCCAACTATCTTGCCGGCAGACAGTCCTATACAGAATTTAGAGACGAATTAAACAGGGGTTTCTCCAGGGAGGAGTCTTATCTCCCACCCTGTTTAACTTTTACGCTCCTTACGCCACCTGACGGACTCGAAATTATCAGTTATGCTGATGACTTCATGATTTTAGCAACCGGTGCTATCACTCAAATGTGCGAACAGATAAATGGGTATCTTGACGAACTAAACACCTTCTTCGTCAGCAAAAATCTCACTCTGTCTGCGCCGAAGTCTACCGCTACTCTGTTTACCACATGGACCAAAGAAGTGACGCAACAACTGGATATTACCAGTAGACGGTCAAACTATCCCCACCACCCTTGACAGCTTGGCTATTTTCTAGGCCCATGCGTCGACCGTTTGTGACAAGATGAGAAGCAGAAACAAAGTCCTCAAAGCTCTTGCTGCCAGTTCCTGGGAGAAAGACAAGGAGACCCTACTAACGACTTACAAGTCTATCGGGAGATCTGTGGCCAATTATACGGCTCCCATCTGGTCAGAAAACTTATGCGACACTCAATGGTCCGTCCAGAGCTGCCAAAATGCAGCTCTTAGAACTGTCACAGGCTGCCTACTGATGTCGTCGCAGGACCACCTTCACCATGAAACCAGAATGATGCCCCTAAGAAGCCACAACACACTTCTAACGAAGCAGTATCTGGTTGGCTGTTATCGGAGTGACCACCGTAACTCTTACCTTATGGACAGAACCCCACCGCCACGTCATGTAAGACGTAATATGAGGGACCGCGAGCGGGAGATCCAAAGGTTTAAAAGAGTTCCCTTCGATAACGCCAACTACAGATCGACCATCACAACACTGCATAGTGAAGAAGTTCTATCCTCAATCGCGAACATGAAACTAAACAGGGTAATAAATGCGCAACCACCTGCTATATAAAAAAGTTTGTTTAGTTTTTAAGCACTAAACTGGCTAAACGATTTTTGTGGTCTGGAGATAATTAACGATGATTTTATAAATTCCTTATAGACCGCAAAGGGGGCACTAATAAAGAACGAAAAGAAAAAACCGGGATACTAGTTTTGAGTTTCGTAATTTATTATTTATCGAATGCATTTCGGATGCGAACAATGGGCAACCATCATCAGCGAACGCTTGATGAGCACTGGTTATAAAATCACAGAAAAAATAAGAGTCATTTAAGTGACAAGTTTGAAAAATAGTTAATTGAAGAGAACAAATTTTAAAAAATTGTAAAAGATGACAAGATACACAAAATAAAAAAAAAAAATGACATTAATAAATTAACAAATAAATCTTATAATTCTAAAGCAAGCAAATTTATAAACTGACAAATTAAAATAACAAAAATTATAAATTAAAAATAAATAAAAACAATTCAAAACTAACAGACGGAAATTAATGAAACAAGAAATTAAAAAAAATAAATAAATTGAAACACATTAAAATAACAAATCAAATTAAGAACTGAAAGTGCAAGATGACTTATTTAATTAGTTTTTATCAAATCAAAAAGAGGAGACTCTATAACTCCGTCACATAAATTCATTAGATTTTCGTTGCTAGAAATGTAAAACGACTCGTAGGCATCTAATTTTCGTGGGTCGTTGACACTTTTGATTATTTTTAAATTTTCTTCTATGGAAACAATTTTATGTGGTTCAGTGTTGTCCAGATCGTATACATGTGCTGCTATCCCTGTGTGCATTTCTTTGTTACGCACACTACGTAAATGTTCGGCAAAACGGAAGTGGACAGCTCGTTTTGTCTGCCCTATGTATTTTTTATCACAAGAAGAGCATTTCACTTCGTATATTCCACTTCGGTCTTTTATGGGTATCGGGTCTTTTGTTGATCCTAAAAGAGAACACAATTTGTTCGGGTTGGTATGAACAATCTTCATATTTGACCTTTCGAAAGCCCTTCTCAAATGGTTGGTAATAGTCGGAGCGTAGGTAAATGCAACTCGATGTTCGTTGGAAGACCGAAAAGATTTGTTTTGATCAAACAATGTAGTGCGTTCTCGTTTTTTGATCTTGTCGCTGGATTTTCGTATCAAATTGTCGATAATTGACCTTTTGAAACCATTTGTGTCGGCTAATTTTAATATGTGTTCATATTCGCTCATGTATTCCGAAACGGACAGTGGCAACCGAAGTAAACGATACACCATTGATTGAAAAACCGCAATTTTGTGTTGGTAGGAGCAATACGAGTCAGATGTGATGTATCTGTCAGTCGTTGTCGGTTTCCTGTAAACACCAAAAACAATCTTGTGGCCGACGCGTTTCAATTTCAGATCCAGGAAAGTGAGTGTCTTGTCAACATCACTCTCCATTTCATACGTAAATTTGATAGAGTCATATCGACTGTTAAGAATGTTGAGAAAATCGTTAACTTTATTTCTTTTGACCACAGCAAAAGTGTCATCGACGTATCTGAACCAAATACGTGGCAACAGGTTCTCATTCTTTAATTCATTCTCAAAGTTGCACATAAATGCTTCAGCTACCAAAGGTGACAAGCTGTTGCCCATACTGCATCCAAGGGCACTTGAGGAAAATTTCAGTGTTTGCCGTAAATCTCCTTTGAACGCCATGAAAAAAGATGCCAAGAATGTTATTGAAAAACTGCACCAAATTTTTGGTGTTAACAAATTTCGTTTAAACGTGTCCAATCCACAAGTACCATTAATGTATGGATTACCTAAAGTCCACAAGCCTGGAGAGAAAATGAGGAAAATCGTTTCTTGTGTCAACTCTCCTTTTTCAAAAGTTTCAAAGTTCATCGTCAATGATTTTAAAAAGTATGGCCCTTTTGAGGGCTTTGCGATAAAAAACACCTTTGAATTCGTTGACAAAGTTAAGGACTTAGAGATTGAGGAAGACGAGATAATGGTTTCATTTGACGTAACATCGTTGTTTCCCAGCGTTCCGATAGATATTGCAATCGAGGCCATACGTAAACATCTCGACAAGCACAAATTGACCGACGATATCATCAGCGCGTATGTTACTTCTATTGAGACATGTATGAGATACAATTGTTTTCACGACTTCCTAGAGCAACCAGGACTACACTCGCCCAACTTCGTTCTGGTTGTTGCTTACGTCTGAACTCGTACCTATCCCGCATTGATAACGACATTCAGAACTCCTGTCCAGCCTGTGGCCTCACTCCCACGATGTTGAGCACATCTTTAACTGTCCTGCAGCTCTCACGCACCTAACACCTACTGCGCTATGGGATAATCCTATTGAGGCAGCTGCGTTTCTACATCTGGTAACTGGGGAAAACATGGACAACCCAGCTTTATGACATATCCACTCATCGGATATCAGCGCGTCGCTACTTCAACAACAACAACCTCAGTTGGAGCGTTTTTTAGCTACCGATTTTCTTCAGACTTACGATTTCTGAATTCCACCGCTAGTCTTCTTGACATAGATGCATCGCATGCCCTACAAATGTTATCTCAAATATACGATAGGTTAGGTTATAGGGGCTGCTCCGCCAACGGAGCGCACATAGACTGCCACTGGGTCCGTTGTGATACCACTAAAATGGACTCGACAGAGAGCCTTTCCGACCAATACTTAGTCCGCGAGCCATCCAGACCGAACAATGAACCTTTGAATCTGACCCGCACTCACCTCCTTTAAGTCGTCTAGATCGGTGAAGTAATAAGACCCAAGGGTGTCATTCCTACTACCTGCAAGAGCAGGGCAGGTACAGAGCAAATGAAATGAACACTCCTCCTCATCCTCGTCCCCACAGCTTCTACAGTAATCATTATACGGTATTCGAAATCGCCTGGCATGCTCTCCAATGAGGCAATGGCCAGTGATAACCCCTACGACACTGCTGATTCGCTTTCTATCCAGCGAAAGTAACCCCAAAGAGCGACTAGGATCATCCAGCCTAGGCCATATTTGCTTGGCAACGCGACATGTGTTATCGGTACTCCACCTGATGTTAGCCCTCGTCGTCGCCTTAGCCTTTAAGGCCAATTTGTAAGTTGCCAGAGGCATGCCAACGTTTCGAAAACTACCACTGACCTCACTAGTGGTACCCTCGCGAGCCAGTGCATCAGCCCTACAGTTGCCGTCAAAGCCACTGTGACCTGGAATCCAACGAAGAGTAATGTTGAGAGAGCTTCCCATCAGTAGAATTAAGGCACGACATTCTGCAAGTATCTTCGAGTGAGTCACAGTAGAATCCAGCGATTTAATCAGCGATTGACTATCTGTATAAATTATAACATCACTAGCCGTAACCTCTGTAGTCCGGATGGCGCAACGGTTAGCACGTTCGCCTTCAACGCACTGGGCCCCGGTTCGATTCCGTGTCGGACTATGAGCCCACTCAGCTGTTAAATGAGTACCCATTATGGGGTAAATAACTCGGTTGAGCGTGTTGCTGATCACATACCTCTGCACAAAAACCGACACGATCTAGAAAATGAGATGATGCTAACTCATCTCGAGGCCATGGTTCAAATTGGACTATTTCGCCAGGTATTTATTTATTTTAGCCGTAACCACCCCCTGGAACACACTACAGTAATCAGGGAGGCGGAAGGACAGTCAATGATGTTCAACCTCTCCGAATGAACACCAGCCCCGACGCCATCATCGCTCTTGGAGTCGTCGGTATAGATGCTTATGGCATCAAATTCTTGAGCGGTGCTAGACGCCCACTCCTCACGAGAGGGGATCAGGCAGTCGAAATTCCTTTCAAACTCTAGTTTCGACACGGTATAGTCCGTGGTTTTAGGAACGTCCAAGCTGTTCAGAATGGTCGAGTGCTTGGTGGTAGATGTGGTCCAGTGACTTGTTTCACGAAGGCAAGAATGTCCAAGGGAGCCAGGTTCAGCAGAGCTTCAAGGGCGGCAGTGGGTGTTGTTTTTAGAGCTCCCGTATATACGATAACTTCTCATAGTATGGAGGTGGTGGCTTCACATTTTGGTCAATTGTTTGTCGTGTGGGTTAGTTAGTTGCTTTTTACACTCGAATCAAAATGACGCCTATCTCCCCTACAAAAGGCTCCATCGTCATAGCCTCATCGGCTAACACCTGTTCAAACTGACCATATATAAAAGACACTTTTAATGCATATGGCCGTTGCCAGTTTGTAGCTTCGGTGTCACCACTAGGTCTGCACATGTCTGGGGTATCCACGCTTCGGACGCTTCATTTCGTATACCCTTTTTGATCCACTAAAAGACAACCATTTCGGCACAAGTCTCAAAATGTAAAGACTTCAAAGACATATTTTTTGTTTGTTTAACACTCGTATAAATAAAGAAAAAAAAAAACATTTAATTCGTTAAGATAAAACGTAGAGCATCACATCAAATTTTGTAATTAAAAACCACAGAAAAATCAAAACGAAGTGTTGTTTGGGCTGATAGACATTGTAGGACATTATTGCAGATATCTAAACTCATTTCCTTTAGCACACAACCAAGAACCACAAATCCAGTAATAGTAAAAAAAAAAAACTAAAAAAAAAGAAGTAAATTTATATCAAATTACATTTTATACCATTTTTTATTTTCTCTCTTTTTTCGATGTGTTTTGGTAGTAGACAATGCCCACAACACAAAGATTTCCAGGTACTTAAATCCATCTTCTAATTCCTTCTACGCAGGTCGGCAACTCGGACATTTATGCTCACAAAAATGTCTTGGCCTGTGTTTCGTCGTATTTCATGGAGTTATTCAGCGCCGAACAGGTATTGCATTTGCCATTTATTTTATTTTTTTATGCTGCTTCAGTTTTTTGTAAACTCTTTCGCCTGAAATGTTATCCTTTCGATTTGAAGAACCTATACTGACAGGCCTTTGGCCATGCTTTCTTTTTAGGAGTCGGTTAAAACCCATAGCGAGGAGATACCAAGCTTTCGCCTAAATGGTGGCATCACCAAAGTCGCCCTACAAATCCTTATCGACTATGCCTATACAGCTGTACTTGAAGTTCCTGACACTTTAGTGAAAGAGGTCTATCTAGCGGCCTGGAAGCTACGCATGGAGCGTGTGGTGAAACAATGCGCGCAACATTTAATTTCCGAATTGACAGCGGATTCGTGCATTGAAATACGCTCGTTACCTGGTATTGATAAGAATAAGAGTTTTGTACAAGAAGTTGATGCATATATTGATAAAGAGGTAAGTCGGACTGCTAAATTCATAGAGATAAAGGATTGGTCGAAGATAAGGTCGTGGGTTAAATCATTTCCTAGATCCAAGGCATCCGGAACAACTCGAAATACAGTTTCATTTCGAAATCAATCTAATAATGCAATTTCTTCCTCAGTTTCCAGCTGTCTCCGAGACGGCTGAATATCTCCAGCTACCATGCGCGCAGATCGATGTCCTCTACCAAACGAAACAGGAAATGTGTTTGGTCACGGCCAGTTCATTGTGTCGTCTTGTCTTCGACTGGATCAAAAGGCAATTGACCGATGAACGTTTATCCGTAAGTATCCACTTATCTGTTCTAATTTAAAGTATTCATTTCAATCTGCATTCGTTTTTAGAACAATCAACTCATGGAACGTTCGCATCTACTCTATCTGGCATTGGACAACTCTCTCCAGGATTGCTCGGGCTTGCCGTCGGGTCATGAATCCGATACTGAGTTGGTTCAGGACTACAAACGGCTAGTGCTCAAGTGCCCAAACAACAAGCCCAAAAAGAAGCTTCAAGCCGCCTCAGGACGTCCTCGCGTTTTGATCTATTCCCGTGATATTGGCGAACGGGACGAAGAAACCTTGTATGAGCCAGATTGGAATTTCATTAGTTCGGCTAAATGCGGGGAAAATTCATTCGTGGCATTGGCCACCGTGAATGGATCATTGATGCGGGTGTCGGTGAAAATGCGATTGAACATGGCAAGTGCATCGCCCACAAATTCACCGGATTTGGTCAAGATGAAGTCCGAGAAGGCGATGAATAATGGAAAGGATTTGGAGCTGTTCTGCGAAGTGGCCGCTATGTCGGGACCGAAGTGTGGATTGGGTGTGACGGATTTGGATGGAAAGCTGTTTGTTTGTGGTAAGTATTGGGGGAGTTTAATTTAAGATGAAATTTTAATTTATTTTTCACGGGTGCAAGCACTAAGTTGCTGGGACGTATTTGACTGATGTTCTGTCGACATCCAGACGTATTTAGTGTTAAGTGGAGGTCGTCGAGTACCTTTCGCACCATTGCCCAAGAATACGTAACAACATACTTCTGTATTGCGTTATAAGGCTGTACGTCAGGTTCAGTTTATCAAAGGAAGTGAGCAACAGTTTAGGCACTATATCAGAAGCCGACAATATTACGGGCACTATCTGCGCGTAGTCCGGATGGCGCAATGGTTAGCACGTTCGCCTTCAACGCACTGGGCCCCGGTTCGATTCCGGGGATTTACGTGTCGGACTATGAGCCCACTCAGCTGTTAAATGAGTACCCATTATGGGGTTAATAACTCGGTTGAGCGTGTTGCTGATCGCATACCTCTGCACAAAAACCGTCACGATCTAGAAAATGAGATGATGCTAACTCATCTCGAGGCCGTGGTTCAAATTGGACTGTTGCGCCAGTTATTTATTTTTATCTGCTCATGGGCAAGATGCCAATGATGTTTAATTTCTTGAGTTAGTGCACTATAGTTTTCCCTCTTCTTTTCTTTCTTACTTTCTCCAAAGTCCAGCTTGTACTGTTCCGCGTCAGTAATCGAGAAGTTAACAGTGGGGCTGGCTTGTTGCCACTGACTTTTGACAAAAAACAGCATTCTGGACACGTCTGCAAAAGCTTAGCAAGTATCGTGAAGCAGCTTCTGTAAGCTTCTGGTTTACTTTGTCCATTGATTCTAGCAAGGAAGTGCAATTTTTTAGGAGAATTCTTATTACTTTCTTCTTCAACTATAACGGACCGGTCGGTGGGCATCCGAAGAAGCCCGTGGGGACAGAGCCTATAGTAGTATAGTGATCGTGAAGGTCGGGCCGTGCCATCTGGCGAAGAAAAGTTCCCCTTAACGAGCTAAGCAGCGGCCAATGTTTGCTGTAGCTCACTTCGGGAGACATGGGCAGGGTTTTTAATGCTCGTTGCCTCTGTCCTTTACGTATTAATAGTATTGGGGAAGACAACACAAACATGGGAGGCAAAAATGGGAAATAATAAAAAAATGGGAAATAATAAAAAAATGGGGCGATAACGAAGGAATGGTTGGCGAACGGATCAGATGCGCTCGGGCTTGCATCGGAGTCCGGGTGGGACCCTCGGCCTCTGGTTTCGTACCACCAACAGATCACTACTCATCAGGTGCTGCCTTCGATCTGCCGGCGGAACCAGCACTATGTTAATTGCCTTGACCTCTCCAGGGGCATGGGCGCGCCAACATCACTAGCATTTCTATGCCTTGTTGACGTTTCGATAGCATATCTACTTTTCGGAAGTGCAGTTGCCAGCATGCACCTCCTATCCGCGCCGTCTTTATACTGACAAGCTCGGAGCACTGTTGAGAGTTCTAATAGTACTCACAGGCAGTTTTTGATCGCACCGAGATTTGAACTCCGAGCTCTAGATTAGTATCGTAGAGCGGTGACTGAACGACCCCGGCCACCGAGCGCGACTATGGTTTATTACAGGCGGTTCATTACAGGGCAGCTCCTTCTTCGAGGCCTGCCAAGAGGACAGAGTGTGCTGCTAAAAAAAGATAAAAAAAGTGATCTGGGGCCGGAGTCAGCCGGCAACCATTGTAGAGGGGAAAAATTAGCAAAGAGAAAAAAGAAAGACTACATTTCTCCACTATGCAGAGGCCAGTACAGGCGCAACATTGCATTCCTTGCTGTAATTCACTCATAAATTCTGTAAGCTGCTGAGCACATGAATAATAGAAAAAATGCTTAAAAGGTTAATCCTGGTAAATAAAAAGGTATCCAGGCCTCCTCCGCCCGCGCTTCGTCCGGTCACCGAAGTGGCTCCCAATGCGGGCAATTCGAAGCCTTTATGGAGGCCTTAAATAGTACGTGGCTAAACCACAAAAGACAAACACAGTCATTACACAACTGCCTACTGGTATTGCCCGCTACAGTTTTGATTCATGTGATCAATATCCTCACGCATGAAACCCGCTGCATCGTCAGATGCGCTACTACGGAAAATGCTCAACGGACCTCTGGTGATACAAGGGGCAATAAGCAGTTGCTGTCCCTCGTAAAATGGTAATTTTGAAGTAGCAACGGTCGATGAAAAGGTTATTCCCTCGGTCCATTTCATCCGCAAATATTAGCCAGATGCCTCTGTTCGGCGTGGATCCTAAACGCCGCTCCACCCTACATCTAGCTAGAGCGGTGTCGTGCTGTGATCTAGTAGAGATGGCGCCAGTTACAAAATCTACAACACCCTAGTGAACCCCTGGGACTGATACATTCAGCCCTGTCTAACCGTTTACTGAGTCCTAATGGGACAGTATACTTATTTACTTACTTGTCAGCTTCCCCGCGGGATTAGGCCTCCGATAGTTTTCGCCGCCATTTATTTCGGTTGAAACATCGGGTGCTCCAGTTTCAGAAGAGATCTTTGACTCATCATATGTTTTGTACAACTCGTTGTTGTACTATCTTTGCAAAGTGCACCAATTGTTCCTTTCAAATGCCTTCGATGCCTATGTGGGTGCATGTTCCGTATCCGTACAGGGCAGTTCTGTTTATCGCATTGTAGACTTGAAATGTGTATGGGTGTGTGTTTGGCAGCTATTAGCCGTCGCTTATGAACGGGTCGCTCCGGTGCGTAGAGCCGGCTGCCGTGGGAGCGGTAGACTTGAAGTCCTTCATTTTGTTATTGGAAAGCACTGCCAAAGGATTAGCTTCAATATACCCAGCAAAGGTGGAATCCGTTTGCGCATCAGGGTTCGATATATTATTCTGATGGACAAGTCCAAAGTTACGTGTTGATGGTCACGTCACAAGTGCTCCCATTGACCTTGAGTAGGCTCTGTTTAAATGTATTCACGAATCGTTTAGCTAATCCATTGCGTTTTAATAATAATAATAAGGTGGAGTGGGTACGTGGTCGAAGTTCTCCCCTTCGCGGAAAGCTTTAAACACCTCGCTGGCGATTTGCCGTGTATTTTCGGTTACAAGAGTCTTCCTGTTGATAAATCGTGAGCAGAAGGCAGTCGCCACACTGTTTTAACAATGACACGATGCCCTCGTCAATGTAAGCGTAGTGTCTCGCTAACGCGCTTCATGAAGCTGCTTTAATACTCATTGTTTGTGTGTTCATGGGATGACTGTTTTGTCGCTGAAGGTTAGACAGCCATTGACTAATGAGAGTGAGAGCAAAAGAAATGATCGACTGTAGAATCAGATGGTGAACATTGGCATCCTGAATTTGAGAGAACTTGATGGGTAAGCGTCGATTTATCTTGTCAACACTATGTTGATGATTGTTTTAGCGTTGATTGATGCAATAACGAAATCATCATCCTCCCGCTTTCCTGTGATATGAGTCTGGCGGGCACTTCCGCGCGTTCAAATTCATTTGCTCTCGTTGACTTCATATCGAAGTTGTAGGCAATAGAATGAGAGCCCTACGCCGATGCCTGTTTGCAATACATCAGCTGCAACCTGCGACGATCATAGCAGGTCAAAAGCAAATCCGACGAAAGAATTGTCTTCGCCCCCACTGCATCCGGTTTTACGCACCCGAGCAACTCAGTTAATCGGTCCAATAGTGATCGGAATGGCTGCGAAAGGATGAGAATTTGACACTTCTCAAATTTTCCTCCATATGCTTTCCCCTCCGGTAAAATTTGTACAGACAACTGTCAATTTTCGGATCTGAAAATGCTCCCCTCCGGATCAGAATACTTTTCAGAGCCGAAAATTGATAGTTGTCAGTACGACTGTCATGAAAATGTTCCCCAGAATCTGAGAAGTATTCTGATCTGGAGGGGATCATTTTCATGACAGTTGTCCGTACAAATTTTACCGTGATGCGCCTAATTTAGGGAGCGCAAACTCCTCAATCTTTGTTTTTCTAGTGAAAAGCACCAGTTCGGTTTCTTGGGGGTTCACACTAAGACCGCATTCTACCGACCAAGCGGTTACTATCTTCAGGGTGTTGTTCATGATGTCGCTCATCACAGGTAGAAATTTGGCTGAGATCAAGATCACTATATCGTCCGCATAGGTGACTATTTTAGCTCCAGTCTTCTGAGGACGCCGTCCATTACCAAAATCCATAGCAGAGGGGAGATCACACCACCCTGTGGCGTCCTTCTGCGCACGTATTTAGTGATCCGACTTTTGCCCAGGTCCGACTGGATCACCCTGGTACTCAGCATGGTCAGAATCCATCTACTGAAATGGGACTCGATGACTTCCATTATAGTCTCAGTCTTGACATTATTAAAAGCGCTTTCAATGTCTGTGAAAGCCGCCAACGTGTACTGTTTGTAGTTAAGGTCATATTCAATTGTACGTACTACCTCGTGGAGAGCTGTTTCGGTCGACTTTCCTTTGAGGTAGGCATGTTGGCATACTGATATTGGTGATTTCAGCAGCAGTTGTCGTATATGGTTATCCAAGATTCGCTCCAACACGTTCAGGACGCAAGAGGTGAGGCTGATGAGTCGAAAGTGTTTCACGGAATCGTGACCGCGTTTTCTCGCCGTTGGGATAACGGTCACGCGAATTCGCCTCCATGACATGAGGACGTAAAATAGTTCAGCGAAATACAGCCCCTAAAAATGGCTACTAGCCATGGAATCACTATGTCCTCTGCCTGCTGCTTTTTTTTTGTTCTACTTTCAGATTAATATTAATAATGAATGTCATAAATAAATCGCTACAATTCTGAATTGTCCTTTTCATTTTAAGGTGGTTACGATCGTGCCGAATGTTTGCGCAAGGTTGAATCCTACTCTCCCGAAACAAATACTTGGGCCGCCGAGTTCAGCATGATTGAAGCGCGTGGCAGAGTTCAAATTGCCACTGTAAAGGGCATTGTTTATGCAGTCGGTGGTAGCAATGGTAAGAATCTTCATTCAGTTTGGAAATAAATCAAACTAACCGCCCATCTCCCCCTCCCCCTTTAGGACACACTGAGCTGGATACGGTGGAATGTCTTAAGCCCGGCGCTCAAAAATGGCAAAAATGCAGTTCATTGCCTCTGGCACGCAGCAACGCTGGTGTCTGCGCCCTCGGCGAGAACCTCTATTGCATTGGCGGCTGGAACGGTCAGAGTGGTATCAAACAGTGCGATGTCTACTCGCCCGAGACCAATAAATGGTCCTCTCTATGCCCTTTGAATACCGGTCGCTACCAGGCCGGTGTGACTTCATTCAACGGAAAACTTTGGGCCGTCGGTGGCAGTGATGCTTGGAACTGTTTGGGCTCGGTCGAAGTCTACGATCCGGAGAGCGACCAATGGACATTTTCGGCACCTCTGATCACGCCCCGTCGTGGATGCGGCTTGGCGGCATTCCAAGGAAAATTATACGCTGTTGGCGGTAGCGATGGCACCCAATCGCTTAGCGCAACGGAAGTCTTTGACGAGGAAACCAAGAACTGGGTACTCGGTCCAAATCTGATAACACCACGCTCCAATGTCTCGGTGGTCGTTGTTCAGAATAAACTCTATGCTATCGGTGGATTTTCGGGCAAGACTTTCTTGAACACCATGGAATATTTGGATCCGGCCACAAACGAGTGGACGACATTTGTACCTCATCAGCATGACACCGAGAAAATTACAAAGGCGCTGATGTCGCAAAAGAGTATCGTTGAGAATGGCAATCAATCGTCATCGGTGGCAATGAATGGTGATCATAAAGAGCAGAATGGTGGCACCAAATCGGAAGTAAGGACGATCAATGGTGTGCATGAAAATGGTGAAGCCAGGAGGCCGCAGAACATGAAAGAACAGAAGACTGTAGCGCCCAAGGAGACGACGCCCACGACGATGATGTCGATAAGTCCTAATGACATGTCAATACAAACCTCAATATCATCGTCCTCGCTATCATCCGCATCGTTGTGTCATGAGAACGGCACGAGTAAATCGAATTCAAATTATGATCTTCAGACCGAGTGTGATGTAGCCACCGTGAATCAGAGTAGTGATAGTGATAATTAAGTTGTAGTCATGTAAGTGAATAATAAATAAAAATATGTTTGTGGGATGATTTACGTAAAAGATTTATAAAATATATTATGAGATCATACAAAACAGAAAAAATAGTCGTTAAGATTCATGATGTAACATTTTTTTATAGAAATTTCCATGTATTCAAAACTGATAACATATATTATGAAACGAGGGGGTAGAAAAGCGTTTATTTATCGTCGGGAAAAGAAACTTGCTAAATTTATTGATTGAATTTTTTTTCTAGGAAACGGAACAGATAATTGATTAGGACTTTGACGCTATTATTTAGTCATCCAGTCAACATTTTGTTTAACCTAAACCTAAAGAGCATTGGTTCTTCGAAAATCCTTTTATTCCGACACTACTTTTCACCTTTAACTTTTGGGTGCACACTTTCAAATGACCTTTCACGTGTTGTCTGCGATTCTAAATAATTGCTTTTCAACTCCCAAGGAAATCATTTAATCAGTTCTATGATCCGACCAAACTAAATTTACACACACTCATATTTACACGAAATCAAACAGAAAAGCGATTTTTTTTTATAATCATACAAACGAAAAATCAACATGTGTTGACTAGATACATTTCTAAAAAAATTTACAACTCGATCTGGGCTTTTGCTTTGCACCTACTATAGCCAGTTGTTTCCGCCTAGAGCAGCATTTAAAATAGAAAGCGCAAGCCTAGTGTCGGGAGTGAAAAGTTCACAAGAGACATGAAAACAAAAACGACCAGAAAATTTGACTAAACAAAACTTATGAAAAATATTAACGTAATGATCCTTTTGACTGAGAATGAGGCGTATATACGCATACGACCAAAAATGCTGTCTTTCAAAACGATTTTCCTCCGATTAACGAACGCTGCCAGTTTACTTGTATTATTCAATTTTTTTCATAATGAGCCGATTTTTCTATGAAACAAAATACATATTACGAAACTTGAGAAACTATTTAAAAACAGAAACAATCGTCAGAAATGTATTTATTCAATCCGTTCATGCGCTTTGTAGTACATAACTATAATAATGGTTTTGCAAACCACAGCAAAAAAAGAAAAATTAACAAAATTAAAAATGCTAAAACTCAATGTGAATGATATGGTTTTATATATTTGAAAAAATCGTCTGATAAACTTTTTAAGAAAAATAAATAAATAAATAAACATTAATAATCTTAAGAATTCTATGAAAAAATAAAAACGTGAAAAGGCTAGGCTAAAAATAAAAGTAATAAAACATAAACAAACAAAAAACACATTGTACAACAATTTGAAGTGAAAATAAATTTAGAAAAGAAGAATCAATGAGGAAGCTAAATGAAGAATCCTTAATTTGTATGCCAATAATGAATGATACCAGAGGATCTATATCAAAATAATATATATATGTGGAAACTATATTGTGGTTATGTAGTTTTTGGGAGAAGAATGGCGACCAATTGACAGATGTTCTACCCAAAAACAAAAAAACACATAATGGGATTTATGCATGCGAATAATCAGAATAATAATACATAAATGAGACAGAGAGAAGTGCTATGCAATGTTAAAATATAAAAGAGAAAAGAAATTATATATATGTATATGTGAAAAAAGACATGTGTTTTTGCTCCTAATTATTGTACATTTATCATTTTTTTTAACAACATTCTTTGATTAAAATATGAGATCTATCTAAAAAAAGTGATTGTTTTAAAATATGTGACAAAAGGCATGTTTCTGGATAAATCTTTGTTATTTGGGGCTCTTGCGATTTACCAAAATGCCAAAATACATAGTTTTCTTTATGGTCTTCCCATATCGCTTAATGCAATGGTTAGTGATAGGCACGCATTAAAATCTCCGTCGATAATTGACCGTGCTGCGTACACAGTGTTGCGAACCACTGTTAAGTCAAATGTGATGCAACCAACGATCTATATGGATGACGTCTAACTCACATATACACTATGTGTGTGGAGAACCAAATTTGAACAGCTGTTTTGTTAGTTTAGCTTGGGTGACATTTCTTTCGATTGATTTGAACAACTGAACTTGCGCGGCAGAATTTTCAAGTGCGGTTTTATCTAAGAAAATCAAGTTTATTTCGGGAAATTTCGTAGTAATTTTGCGAGATTTGAATCTTGCATTCCATTTGTGGGCTTGTAAATGTAAAATATAGTGCGAAACACCCAAATTTAACAAAAATAGGGCGCGTCGTAAAAGTTCGCCGAAACAAGTAGAATTTCCGGAAAATGAGAATCTCATTACACACATAAAAGTGCTGAACGCGTCCTTTAAGATGTGCGGAATCGTGGTAATGAATATAGTACACTTGTGTTCTTAATAAAACAATTGTTTTCATTCGCGGGCCATTTCTCACCAGTCGCAAGCTAAACATATGTATGTCTGTCATTTTCACCATTGGGCTCATTCCTATTGCTGCGCAGCTACTACACTTCCGGAGCGAAAAGTGCGAGAGTCCCGGAAATAAAACGATTTCGTTATTGTTTCGTGGTTGTCGCGTTGTATTTCAGTATAAGTTTCACAAAATCGTAGGGAACGAAAGTTTTTGTGTTGATAAGGCCTTCTGTTTGTTCGGATCATGTGCCATGTGAAGCCCCATAGCACACACAATAACAAAGCTAGGTAGTCGTTCCAAAACGTATGCTCCGGAGCGCCAGTAGCTGCTACGTTGTTACGCATGTTTGGTGAATGAGCCCATTGAAAATGAGATAGTGTTGGTGCACACAACCACATGAAGAAAATTGTTCCCAACATTTTTGCTTACATTACATCCTGTATTCTTTCATCCTAGGATGCAACATTCGCTTTGCATACGCAAAAGGTATGTTGCATGTTGTAACGGACCGATTCTGACACATAAGTGTCTATTTTTGAAGTTTGTATATTTTTCACAAATGTATTCGATTTGGCTTTGTTTCAAATCGTTTATATTTGTGAAAAGTCGTTACAATTTTTAAAAATGGGCATTTATGAGTTTGAATCGTACCCGTGTAAACGTACGCGGCGGCCATCTTTTTTGAGGAGGAGTGTAACCACTTCGGATATTTAGCGTCTCGAAGAGATGGGATCGCGCCAAAACGTCTGTCAAGTGGGGAGGTTGGAATTGGCCGGTGGAGAACGTCGGACGTGTGCTGCGTGTTGTCTTTTTTTGGAGTTGGAGTCACCCGCCATCAAGACCGGCATCGGCTTTTCTTTTTTTTTGGGAGTTTTTTTGCCGTGCCGACGGAGAATATCGAGACGGCAACTTAAGAGTGGCTCATCAGCCCGGATCAGCCACCAGCAGGAGTTTTTTGTGAACGGGAATGATCGTGCAAAAGGCCGACGAGATCTTGTGCGAGGATTGAGTCCCCAATGACTACCACCAGGTATCTGAGCGAGAATCAGCCCCCCCGCAACCTCGCGATGAATTCGATTTTGATTGTGCGAGTGCGTTTTTCTTCGGTTTGGTTAAAGTGAGACAGCTACTCCGGCGTCAACGGTGGCCATCGTCGATTCTGGGGTAAGTGCTAGATTATAAAATTAGATATTTGTTTGCTTTAATATTTTTATTACCTCTATTTTTTTCTCATTTAATTTCAATTATATTTTTTTATTAGTTTTCTTGATTTTGGTGGGATTTTCCTTAAGATAGACGAATAAACATAATGTACTGAATCGTAAAAGTCCCGGGTTTTCCTTTGAGGAAACCTCCACACCTCTTTTCAGGTTGATTGACGGGATGAGGTGAAAGGCCTCATCCCTTGTTTCGCCATGGGAGGCCCCCCGCAAAATTTTTCTATTTCGGCCATGGGGGCTTCACGGTCGGGTTTTTTTTGTGTTTTTCAGAGGGTGAAGAAGGCCGAGGTCCACCGCCATCTGGACCTCGGAGCATCAAAAGATGGCATTTGAGCAGGCTGGCTCCACATTTACCTTCCTTTGTCCGAACTTTGCCCTCTCGTTTGTGTTGTCTATCCCAGACCCGTGACATCCTTTTTAATATGTATGGACAGGGGCAGCGAGCGGCGAAAAAACCCCGCCCATATCTCCCGAACTGAGCTACAGCAAGCACAGGCCGCCGCTTAGCTCGTTGAGGAGCCAATTATGGCAGCTGTCAATTTTGGCAGCTGTCACTACCGGACCTTAACGGTCAAAATGGCTCCATCCCCGTTGACAGCTTCGGGTGTCTCCAACGTCCTTTACAATGTAATTTGACTAAACTAACCTATGCCAATCTTTAGCTGTCGTTGACAACGCACAGTGTTATGTGCCACCCACAATGCGTCACATAAACAACAGAGACGCAAAAACACCACAATGGTACATCTTTCCTTCCTTCCTTCTTTCCACGAAAGAAGTGATCAACACCATGACCTGCACTTCGCTAGAACCGTCCTTTTACGCACATTTGTGTACAATATGTGTAGCACAATCTTCTGAGAAATGATTCGAACGGAACCATATATCTTAAATTGGGTAATTTACACCAGTTGAGAATTTTATGGTTTCCCAAGAAAGGATCGTTCTATTTTAGAAATGTCCTGGTGTGTGGGAACCAGGCATGGAAAAAAGAAGATATAAAATAGCATAGCGCAGGACGATCTTCGCTCATTACTCAAACAGGAAATCCTCGCGTGAAGTTTAAGATACATAATTTTGTAAAAGTAAATTTGGTAAAAGTAAATTTTTTAAAAGTAAATTTTGTTTCAAATGTTAACTTAAAATTAAGTATTAAGTGTTAAGATTACAAGTTGTTAATAAAAATTTAATAGAGTTATAAACGAATACAGTGTTTCAATAATGGACCGGTGAAGCCGTCCATAACAGAGAAAATTTTGGTGTCAGAAGTGGGATGGTGTCAAAAATTAAACACCATCTAGTGATCGAACTATTTAAATAAAACACAAAAGTATAAATGTCACTGTAACTCTATTAAAAAAAAAAAACCCAGATTAAAAACCCAAGACAAACCAAATAATAATAATCCTAATAAAATATCACACTAATAAACTGTGGACTTTAATAAAATAAAGTGTAATACAAGAAATTAATACTTTGCTATAAATCGTACAAAGCTTATGCTTGTGACAAAAACAACAAATACAACAACGATAAACACAACGGTTACAAACTTTGCATGTCGAGCAAAGCAACGTGAAAGCCAATCTGTATCTGGCGAAAAATAGTAAGAGGCAGCAATTCCAAATTTACTCTATCGGACGGATAGAGGCAGCAATTCCAAATTCACCCTATCGGACGGATAGAGGCAGCAATTCCAAATTCACCCTATCGGACGGATAGAGGCAGCAATTCCATATTCACTCTATCGGACGGATAGAGGCAGCAATTTCAAATTCACCCTATCGGACGGATAGAGGCAGTGCTATAATCCACTTTGTCGGACGGACAAAGGCAGTTTTACAATCAGCAAATAATTTTCGAATTCAACAAAAGTCGAGACAATAATGGTAACAACCAAGTAAGTGTTTATGAATGATAAGAATAAAATAAGAAATATTGTACAAAATTCAAAATATGTCAACTTCAACTAAGCCAGAAAACTCAAATATCGGTCAAGCCGATAGAACACGACGCGATTCCGAGGAGAATGAGTCCTGCAGCGATATGCTGACAGAAAAAGTTAATTTGTCCATCCTCATTAAATTTATTAAACCTTTTAATGGGGATCGCGACAAATTAAATTCATATCTAACTGGGTGCAAAAGAGCTTTTAAGTTAGCATACCCAGAACAAGAAGCAGTTTTGTTAGATTACGCTATAACTCAGCTAGAGGGTAAAGCTGAAATAGCCGTTTCTAATCATACTTTTAGTGAATGGTCCGAACTGAGTGATTTTCTGAAATTGCTATATGGTGATCGGAAACATTACAATCATTTATTAATCGAACTGCAACAATGCAAGCAAATGCAAAAAGAAACAATTTCTCAATATATAGTGAGAATAGAAACTGCAGCAAAAAACTTAATTACTTGCGTGCAACAATCAGTTGAAAACGAAGAAGAATTAAAAGGTCGAGTTGCAGCAATGAATGACCTTATCCTTCACACTTTCATCTTAAATGTTGATCCTGAAATAAGTAAAATTATCAGAGCACGAAATGTAAAATCCCTTACGGAAGCCATGCAAGTAGCTATTGAAGAAGAGAAAATTATTACTCTCACAAAAAGGCACTACACAGGTACTAATGGCTCTAATCAAAACTCAAAATTTTGTAAGGTTTGCAAAATGAAAAATCATAATACTGCAGACTGCTACCGAAAACAGAAATCGGGTGCAGCTTTCAATGTTGGTACAGCCGGTGAAAAATTCTGTAAATATTGCAAAAATAAAGGGCATATAATAGAAGAGTGTAGGAAGCGTGCCTACAATCAAAAGAAGAATAATTCCCCATCTAATACTGGTGCAAAGACTTCAAACAAAAATGAATCTATAAACTCTGTAAAACTCCATTCAAAAAACGAGGTTATTTCTCGTCAACAACAACCTTCAAAAAACGGGAACAACTCGTCAAATGTGAGGAAACGGGACATATCGGCTTTATTACTCCTAGAGGGGAATTAGCCAAAAGTTACAACGTCACGTATTCCTCTAGTGACAACAACCTTTTTATAAAAGTTCAAAGTCCTGATTCCAAGTTTAAATTCTTCAGATTCTTAATAGATACAGGAGCCTCAATTTCAATAGTTAAAGCTCAAACGTTAGTAGGGAATACACTCATTGATGAAACAACAAAAATTGATTTACATGGTATCTGCTCATCTACTTCAACCGTAGGAACAGCAGATATTAAGCTTCTATTTCCAACACGGAATATAAATCACACGTTTTCTGTCATTATAAAACAATCGAATATTCCATTTGATGGAATAATTGGTAATGATTTCCTCCTTAATCGAAATTGTTTTCTGGATTTTCCCCAACGAGTCCTGATGGTAGGGAAAGTAAAAATCCCTTTACATACATCTACTATACATAGTAGTCAAAGCGATGAGTTCCAAAGGAATCATTGTACTACAGATGATCAAATTAAAGAATCTTTAGCAGATTCTAGATCTCATGAAGATCAATATAAAGATCATTCCAAAATGTATAGAAAAGATGTTGTAAAACAAAAGATAAAAGCAAGATCGATCACTTACGTTAAAGTGAAAATTCAAAATCCAGAAATCAAAGAAGGTATTGTTAAAAGACAGGAAATAGGTCCAGGAATATATTTAAGCGAAGCCTTAACCAAAGTAAATAATCAAAACGAAGCAATTGTATCCATCCTAAATTCTACCGAAAAGGATGAAATACTAAAATATAGCGAGGTTTATCTCGAACCATTAGAAGAGATTACTGGATCTGAGCCAGTATATACTTTTCAAAATAATCCTACAAACCATTCAAACCGTCATGAAAGACTAAAGGAATCCATTAGACTTGACCATCTAAACAGGGAAGAAAAGGAGTCGATTTCAAGAATCGTCACTGAATATTCGGAAATATTCCACTTAGATGGTGATCCTTTAACAAGTACAAATCTCATTGACCACGAAATTAATTTGACAGATAACAGACCGATTTCTGCAAAGACTTATCGTTATCCAGAAGTCCACAAGAGTGAAGTTAATAAGCAAATAAATAAAATGCTTGATCAAGGTATAATACAACAATCAAACTCCCCATGGTCAGCTCCACTTTGGGTAGTCCCTAAAAAACAGGACGCCTCTGGAGAGAAAAAATGGAGAGTTGTTGTTGATTACAGAAAATTAAACAACGTTACTGAATGCGACGTATTTCCAATTCCTAATATTACTGAAATATTGGACCAATTGGGTCATTCTAAATACTTCACTACCTTGGATTTAGCCAGTGGATTTCATCAAATTAATATGAGACACGAAGATAGAGCAAAAACAGCATTCACTACACCTCTAGGTCATTACGAATATACCAGAATGCCTTTTGGTTTAAAGAATGCGCCAGCAACGTTTCAACGTCTCATGAATACTGTATTGTCTGGTCTACAAGGGCTAGAATGCTTTGTTTATCTCGATGACGTCGTTATATATGCAAGTTCAATCCAAGATCACGAAATGAAACTGAAAAACGTATTTGAAAGAATGAAAGATAGTGGCCTAAAATTAGAGCCATTCAAATGCGAATTCATGCGACATGAAGTTGTATATCTAGGTCATGTTATTTCAGGAGACGGAGTTTCCCCCAATCCGGAAAAGGTTTTAGCTGTAGAAAAATTTCCAATACCAAAGAATCAGAAAGAAATAAAATCTTTTCTTGGCCTCTGTGGTTATTATAGAAGATTTATTGAGAATTTCTCCAAGCTTACCAAACCACTTACAAAGTTACTCCGAAAGGATATCAAATTCGAATGGTCACGCGAACAAACAGAAGCTTTTGAGACGTTAAAATCTAAACTCATATCAGCCCCGATTCTGCAATATCCAAACTTTTCTAAGGAATTCATAGTCACAACCGATGCATCCAATTTCGCAATTGGTGCTATCTTAAGTCAATTAAGTGATAAAAATATTGATCTTCCAGTCTCGTACGCAAGTCGTACAATGAATAGGGCAGAGTCTAATTATAGTACTACCGAAAGGGAATTGCTAGCAATAGTTTGGGCTGTGCAGAACTTCCGTCCTTACCTTTACGGAAGAAAGTTCAAGATAGTTACAGATCATCGACCACTAACTTGGCTTTTCAACTGCAAGGATCCAGGAAGCAAACTTATTCGATGGAGATTAAAACTCGAAGAATTTGACTATGAGATAGTTTACAAACAAGGTCGAGTAAATGCGAATGCAGACGCTTTATCGCGAATTAAAATTGGCAATGATGTCGATATTCCTATCCCTACCCAGAACCATGAAAATAAGGCCAATATCACGGAAAATGTGTTAATTGCTCAATCTGATGATACGTACGAAGATTACATAAAATTCTATTACAATTCAGAGTTCCCTAAAATATATGACTATAATGACATTAACGATAATATACGCAGTACAATATCACATGTTGCATACTTTACAGCAACAGATAAAAGTGATGAGAATCCTCATATGACATTATTCCTAGATAAAAGTCCAAATAGAGAAATTATCGTGAACAAAAACCACTCTCTCTATGAAATAGAGAAGTCTGTCTCAAAAGATAAACAAATTATATACCATTGCTTCTACAAACATTCATTCTTCGAAAAACCTTCTTATAAAGATTTCTTTTATTGTATAATAAACTTGAAAGGAAAACTTAAGACAGACAAAATTAATGAAATAAATATTCCAAACCCTGTTGACCAATTCAACCAGTTTAATTATAACAAACTACGCGACATTATACAATTCGTATTTCGGAATGAAAAAATTAGAATCAATATTTACCATAATAAAATAGTAACTCCGACTGCAGATCAAATCCCAGCAATTCTGAAGGAGTTTCATGATACTCCAAGCTCTGGGCATAATGGTTTTCATAAAACTTATAATCAAATAAAACAGTATTACAAATGGACTTATATGAAAAAACAGATAAAAATCTACATAAAGAATTGTGAATCATGCCAATTAAATAAAACATCTAGAAAGTTAACAAAAGCTCCAATGGAGATAACTTCTACGGCGAGTAGCCCTTTTGAAAAAATTAGTCTCGATATCGTGGGTCCCTTACCTATTACAGAAGAAGGTAATCGATTCATCCTAACTCTCCAAGATGATCTTACTAAATATTCAAATGCATATCCTATTCCTAATCACGAAGCAAAAACTGTGGCAAACAGATTACTACAGTTTATCACTCGCTTCGGGATACCAAAACAAATTCTTACCGATCAAGGTTCCGACTTCACTTCACTGCTGATGAAAGAAGTAGCTAAACTGTTCCAAATCAAGCTCCTTAATACAACAGCATATCACCCTCAATCTAATGGTGCACTAGAACGTTCTCATTCAACACTAAAAGATTATTTAAAACATTATATTAATAGTCAGCAAAATGATTGGGACGAATATGTACCTTTAGCAATCTTTGCATATAATACGGCAGTACATTCAACCACCAAATATGCACCATACGAATTAGTATTCGGGACAAAACCAGTTTTACCTAGTTCTATAACGAGTACCCCAGAATTTCGGTATACATATGATTCCTATGTTGAACAGCTTAGATACAAATTGAACAAATCTTTTCAAATCGCCAAACAAAATATAATAAAATCAAAAGAAATTAGTAAAACGTACTACGATAGGAAAATTCATAACCCAAAGTATAAGACAGGAGATTTTGTTCTAATGAAGAACTATTCCACGAAATCAGGAACAACGAAAAAACTTACACCAAATTGGAAAGGTCCGTTTGAGATAGCAGAAATATGCGACAACAATAAAAATATTATTATACGTCTAAAAAATAATAAAACTATAAAAGTCCATACCAACCAATTAAAACCAACCTCTCTTACAGGTTAATCGTTCTTCTCATCGTATGCTTTAATGCATATTCATGCAATCCCTTGCCAGGATACGAAGTTCAAACAATAGATGCTGGAAGCGGATTATTTTATGAACACACTGGTACCACTAAATTTTATTTCGATTACCTTAAGATAGTTACCCATATAGATATAGATTCATATACCGATAGATTAAAACTTATTAAAAGAACTTCAGAATCCTCCTTTAAACTATGCGACCTAATGCACACCGAGCAGGTTAAAGTTTTTTGTACTCAAAATGCAAATATATTTAAAATTAAACTGCCAGAATTGGTAAATAAAGAGGAATCGATTAGGGACATGTTAGGATATGATACTGATAGATCAAAAAGAGGTATTCTAAATATTGTAGGATCAGTCGCAAAATTTTTGTTCGGAACAATGGATTCCAATGATGCCGAATATTATGACAAAGTCATCGGTAATGTTGGAAAAGATGACGCCGACATTCAGCAATTAATGAAAGATCAAATTCGTGTTATCAAAACCACTATCACAAATTTCAACAATACAATTTCTCAATTGAAAATATCTGAGAAGCAATTAAATGAAAATATCAGACGTTTTAATTCCTTCTTAAGAAGTCAATATCTAATTAACACAGAAACTAGATTAACTGAGGATATAATTGAACATTTCAGCATATTGCTATTCTTGATAAATGAAATCGATATTAAATTCGAGGAAATTGTAAACATAATCCTTTCTGCAAGACAGAATACCATCCATCCAAGTCTAATTAGCCCAAAGCAGTTACTTGAAGAGCTAACAAATTCTATCAAATACCTTAAAAGTGGCCACGAATATCCAGTAGAATTGAAAAGGCGACATATCAATAAAATTCTAGAGATTGCTCAAATTCAATACACTTTCATTAACCGACGAATGATATACGTCATACTGATTCCAATTGTAGACAGCACAACTTTCAATTTATATCACCTCATACCTTTACCGATCCCTCATGCAAATCATCAAACATATGCGTACATTGAACCAAGTTTCAAACATCTTGCTATATCAACAAACAAGATGCAATATGCACAATTCCAAAACTTAGATCACTGTAAACAATTGGAGAATAACAAATACGGGTGCGAAAATCACATTATATATGCGACACTCAGTAAACCAATCTGTGAAGTGTCATTATTAACGAACGTGAACAAAAATATCCCAAAAGATTGCAAAACCAGATTTTTAACAGGGCAAATAGAAATTTGGCAAAACCTTTTAAATAATAGATGGATCTATGTTGTAAGTGAACCAAAAATACTTACAATATCTTGTAATAGCTCAATCCAAGACACTGAGATTACAAAAACCGGAATTTTATCCCTAGAACCTGGTTGTAAAGCATATTCCCCACAAACTCAATTGATTGCAAATTCTGAAATGATTATTCCTTATCAAAACATAATCCCAAGACTCAACATCATAGAAGATGACTGCTGCAATCAAGAGAAACTAAATCAGACTGAAGTTCAATTCTACCTCGATGAAATTCATTTGTCAAACATTAAATTAGACGAACTCAACATTGCATCACATAAGCTTGAGAGTCTTAACGATCAAATAAATAAATTACATTCAGCACCACATCTCCTGAAATATGGAAGTTTCTATAAATATGTCATCATAATGACTTCATCTATAATAGTAATATTTGTACTGTTCAAAGTATATAAATGCATAAAACCATTCTTACCCTCTTTTCTGAGAATAGACCGTCACTGCTGTTGCAGGCCAATAATAGTAACCCAATACAATACACCACGTTCACCTCCTACTCCAATAAACAACATTGAAAGGAATAGTGTGCCCGAAAATCCACCAGAGGTTTTACCTTCAACTTCAAATTCAGCTGCTAATCAAACAACTCCAATTCGCCAAACGCGATCGACACGGTCTAGATTGAGGCCTTCCATCGGAAGACTTAATTACGACGAATAATAAATTTAAAATCAATTTATCATCCGTCTTCCCCAAGGGGGGTGTTGTTATGTGCCACCCACAATGCGTCACATAAACAACAGAGACGCAAAAACACCACAATGGTACATCTTTCCTTCCTTCCTTCTTTCCACGAAAGAAGTGATCAACACCATGACCTGCACTTCGCTAGAACCGTCCTTTTACGCACATTTGTGTACAATATGTGTAGCACAATCTTCTGAGAAATGATTCGAACGGAACCATATATCTTAAATTGGGTAATTTACACCAGTTGAGAATTTTATGGTTTCCCAAGAAAGGATCGTTCTATTTTAGAAATGTCCTGGTGTGTGGGAACCAGGCATGGAAAAAAGAAGATATAAAATAGCATAGCGCAGGACGATCTTCGCTCATTACTCAAACAGGAAATCCTCGCGTGAAGTTTAAGATACATAATTTTGTAAAAGTAAATTTGGTAAAAGTAAATTTTTTAAAAGTAAATTTTGTTTCAAATGTTAACTTAAAATTAAGTATTAAGTGTTAAGATTACAAGTTGTTAATAAAAATTTAATAGAGTTATAAACGAATACAGTGTTTCAATAATGGACCGGTGAAGCCGTCCATAACAACAGCTGACCGGTTACGTACCATAGTTGCTGAACTGCACAGACAAACGGTGATGCACTGTGCGAAATCTATTTTGATGCAGTTCCAATGTTATGTAGCCGACACGGCCTGTAGATGTGTGTTGTTGGCGACAATGCTTACGACGAGTGTGCGGCGCACTTCGATCGATGGATGAGATATTAAAAAAATTGGATGGTTTTAGTCGTCGGGTAAATTGTGGAGGACCGTTTTTAGGGTCTTCAAGTAAAAACAAAACCCATACGAAATCGGTCAAATGTCTGTCTGTCCGTCTGTCCATAGAATATCTCACGAACGGCTGAAGCTACATTCATGAAAGTTTGTAGGAATGTTTAGAATTATAATTCGCCGGAGAAAGCGATGCGTCGTAATAGGCTAACTTTAAGGGGAGGTCCCCATAGAGGAGAAATGAAGTTCAAACATTTTTTTTTCATCTGGTATTGCCGCGCTCGGTGGCCGTGGTCGTTCGGTCACTGCTCTACGATACTAATCTAGAGCTCGGAGCTCAAATCTCGGCCCGATCTAAAACTGCCTGTGAGTACTAATAGAACTCTCCGAGCTCCGAGCTTGTCAGTATGAAGACGGCACGGATAGGAGGTGCACGCTAGCAACTGCACTTCCGAAAAGTAGATATGCTATCGAAACGTCAAGGCATAGAAATGCTAGAGATGCTGAGGCGCCCATGCCCCTGGAGGGGTCAAGGCAATTAACAATAGTCAAGTGGGGTATCATGAGAAAGGTACCACCGAACACAATACATTTTTGGCATTTTCATTAAATTTGAAAAAAGGAGAAAATATGAGATCATAATTTCTCCCACCCCCTTGCATTTCAAGACCGTTACACTTAGAAATATGAAAATTTACAGGAAGATGGCATTCAACTAGCATAGAAAACTAAAAATAATGGAATTTTGATATCTTCTAAAAATAGGTTAATAATAGTATATTTCCATAGTTACAGTCAGAGCACTCCTGCATCCCTCAAATATATCCGAGGTCGAAAATATTGATGGCCAACGATAACCAATACTATGGGCAATAATATTTACAAGTTTCGTAACAATCACGTGATAATTAATAATAGTACATTCATTTGAAGTTGGACATTTTGATAGCATCCATACAAAAAATAAGCCTCAACGCCCATAGGCTCATTGATGCTAACAGGTGTCTCTCTGGTCTCTGGTACTACCACTAGGTCACCCAAGTTGGGTTCACTGGCTGGTTCTACTGGATCATCGTCGAGGCTGAGAAGAATACCACTGTTTGTTGAAGTTTAACTTTGGATGTACAAAGTTGGTCAATATGGCGCTTGAGAGTGTAGCCATTATCGAATCTGACTTGGTGGTGGAGATTCCCAAATTTCTAAATGTTAGTATCTGATTTCCATAGGTTTTCGTTACAGTAACGTGCTTGTACGCGTTCTCCCACGCTTAATTGACGGGCCTTCATAGTTGGAGTTGATGACTTTTGAAGCTTTGTAGGTTTCAGGGTGTCGAGTTGAATTTTTATGGGACGGTGTAAATACATTTCCGCTGGAGATTTTCCATTATTGAGGGGAGTTGCTCGATAACGAAAAAGAATTTCGCGGACTTTTTCTCGCATTGGAACAGGTTCGTCGATCATTTTGATAATTCGATTCTCAAGGGTTTGAACATTGCCTTCAGCGGGTCCATTAGTAGCTGGATGTCCAGGGGCGATAAACTTTTGAGATTCCTGATTTTCCACAGAAAATTGAAATTCATCACTGGTGAAGATTGTTGGGTTATCCAGTACCATAACGTCAGGAAATCCATGTCGAGAAAATATGTCCTTGAGGAGCATGATCGTCGATGTTGAGGTTGGGGCTGAGCGGCATGATCTCCGCTCATTTTGATTTTGCATCAACCACGATCAGGAATTGATAACCTTGGAGAGGTCCCGCATAATCAATGTGGATGCGTTTCCAGTTATTTTCGAGCTCACTCCACGGATGCAAAAGGGCTTTTGAAGGACTCTGACATTGGCGCAGTTGGCACAAGCTCGTACACGATGTTCGATGTCTTTGTATTCCTTTCCAATAGACATACCGCCTGGCGAGCTGCTTCATTCTGGTGATACCCATGTGGGTACGATGCAATTCTTCCAGGACTGCTGGCTGCAGGATTGGTGGGACTATCACTCGTTGACCTTTGAAAAGGATTTTGTTATCTACAATGAAATCTAGATCCGAGTCATTGTCGTCTTGAAGTTTTAGCAAAAGTTTCGCCAGTTGAGGGTCCTTTGCAGTTTCGTCGCGAATTAAATTGAATGTCAAAGTCCAGGTTGAAATTATGTTGACGGTAGCCTCGCGGATCTCATGCACCTCTGTATTGATGAATGTGTCAGTGTGCTGAGATACTTCGATTGGGGTTCTTGACAAGCAATCTGCATTGCCATTGTTGACGCCTTGTTTGCCTTCGATTTAATAGTTGAACCCGGAGAGAAATGCTGCGTAGCGTTGTAATCGAGCCGCGGTCATAGGAGGGAGTTTCGCACGTTGATAACAAATCCTTCCCAGTGGTTGATTATCGGTTATAAGTTTGAATTTTCGACCAAGCAAATATTGAAAAAAAAATGGTTTACAGAGAAAACTATTGTATTTCAAGCGCTTCTCGATCGAGTTGAGAATAATTTTTCTCGGCCGATGTCAGCGATCTCGAAGCAAATGCGATTGCTCTTTCTTGGCCATTGTAAATATGGGAAAGTACTCCGGTTATTTCCACAGGACTGGCGTCGCATGCAAGTGTGACTGGAAGTTCTGGGTTGTATGGTATCAAAACTCTGTCGCTGGAAATTTCCTCCTTGAGTTAGTTGAATGCATTGGATGGACCACTTCAATTTTGTATCCTTTCTCAGAAGATTTCGAAGAGGCGCTGTGATGGTTGATGCGTTTGGGATGAATTTCATATAGTATGTGATCAATCTCAAGAAGCTCCTGACGTCATTCACTGATTTTAGTTTTTCCAGTTTTAACATGGCTTCTATTTTTGATGGTGCTTTTGAAATTTTTTTTTTTTTTATCGATAACGTAGCCCAAAAATTCTAGGCGTTCTTTAAAAAACTTACATTTGTCCTGGCTGACATGAAGGTCGTATTTTCTCAGTCGATTGAGGCATTTGATTAGATTTTCATAGCATTCATTTTTGGTGCCTCCTCGTACAATTATGTATGTCATCGAATCACGCCGATTTTGTAATCAACGCACAGTCGTACTTGATTGTCGACTTTTGGTATTGCTACGAGAGGTGATCCCCAGACGCTGGTCTCCACTTTGGTCATGATTCCTGATTCCTCGAGAGATTTCAACTCCTGCTCAACACGTTACATCAAGGTGTATGGGATTACTCTCTCCCTGTGGAAAACTGGTTTGGCTCCCTCGCGTTATTTCAGGGAAACTTTAAATGTGGGAATGCATCCAATTTTCTGTTCGAAAATATCCGCAAACTTAGAAAAAATCTCGTTATTTTCGTTTATGCTTTGAACGGGCCTTCCTTAATTTTTCGATGTACATATTTGCCTGGTCAATAGAAGTCAGGTTGATAATCAGATGCCGTATCCAAATTTTTTCAAGAAGTGCAGTGTATTCTTCGGGGACGATGTAAATTTCCTCTTTTGTTATATTGCCGTGGTATTCTACGTTCACTTCGATTTTTCCATCAGGAATAAAAACTTCTTGGGTGTAAGAGCGGAATTTCATTGATGCTGGTGGCAATGGTACATCCAGGTCTATCCGTTCGTTTCATCCTAACTTTCCTGTTTTACTTTGTAGTACGAAGAAGAAGAACTGTAGTCGCCCTCCTCAGATCGAGGACTAAAATTAAAATTCACTGAAAATATCACTGGATCTCTGATGAATTGATAGCGAAAAAGGCGGTCAAAATATTATTATTGTTTTCGACATCGTTTCTATGTGATGCCGGATTTTCAACTATGGTGAATATTAAAACCGAAAAACGCGAAAGCCTTGGAAATTTGGAAAAGGAAATGCGAGTGGCTTTATCCTTCATTCGTTATAATATTTTTGAAATTTACAAAGATTACCAAGATCAAGTTTCGCATTAAATTGCATTTATAATTTTTATAATCTTAAAACAAAATACTAATAATTGTTCCTACATTTTATTCTTCCTTGACTTGAATTTGTTTTTTGTTTTTTTTTTCTTTTTATTGTTTAAATAAAAATATAAAAAAATCAATATTGATATTTCATTCAAAAACAAAACTTCTAAAACTAATGAGTCTGGCCTCTTTTGCCTTTCGACGTTTCTGTTTTCATAGCGCTCTTGTTTTCTATCAGTTTCAACTTCTGCTTTAAGGTGTTCCGCGGAGAAAACTACGCAAAAGATTGAGAACCACTGGCTTAGGTTACTATAAATTTAAGCTTGTTGTTGTAAGCCGTGTTGTTACGCTAACCTGTGTGGGTTAAGAGCCGCTAGGAAAACGCATCTAAGTGTCACCATACACTGTCAAGCTCGAACTCGAGCACGAACCTAGTACAAGTGGGCCGGTTTTCTTCACACCTATGTGAAGTGTATGTGTGTGTCAAAGGACATTTGTACCAGGTTCGTGCTCGAGTTCGAGTTCAACAGTGTATGGTGACACTAATGTAGCTGTCAAACCCAAAAACTCCATAGCGTCCAAGAGTTTTAGTCACAAAATGCTTCAAACACAAGAAAACAAAAAGCAATGCGAAATTTTAACCGTCCGAATGTCTAACAGAAAAGTTTCTCGCTAAAATCTTTTGTTTTCACACAAGACGTGTATCTTGCCATCGAATTCTTGCAACGAACAACTAACAAATTACTGCAATCACGGAACCCCTCATTTTATCGCATCCATAAAATCATAATTGGCCCTAAATTATTCCGAAATTTGTGTTAAGGAATTTTGCGGACTAAAATCGGGTTTAGTCATTAATTTTATCGCCTGCCTGCTTCTTTTTTTTTATATTTTTCCACTTGTCTTCTTCCTTTGTGGCTATCGCCGTCTCCAACCGAGAGACTGTAAATTCGGCACTAAAGACTGACTTTGTTGTGCCTACCTGTTGCTTTTGTTCACTTCAGAACATGACGAATGGGTAAACAGTGCCTTTTAGATCCATTATTCTCAATTTTGTGCAGTTCTCAGGGGACGAACTATTACCTGGTATTTTTGTAGTGTGCATGGGATGATTGGCGTTGTTCAGGTGTGCCGAACAGGACATATTTGTGAATTGATTACAGGTTACAACAGGTCCATCTTGAGGCAAGGATGCGTTTTGTTGCTGACCATTTTTTCGGGTGAATGGAATAATGGATATTGGATTCGCTCAACTGCGCAGTTGCTGATGTCCTGCACGTGTATATCACGAGAATGCGAATTTGTCGCATTGTGTTATGGACGGTTCGGGTTGTATTGTGCAGTATTTATAGTAAAGTATCTTATCTCAATTGAAAAGAGTTTCAGAAAGATGGTAGATGACTCACTGCATCGGATCTCAATGGGAATGGTGAGTGAGTTCGCATGACCTACTCTGATTCAGGCCTTTTCGAACGATATGTTTCGAGATTAAAGAAAGGATTTGATTTGAGAGAAGGATGGAGGATTTAAAAAATGAGCTTTGAGGCGGAATAACTAGAGACGATTTAATATTTATTTGGGGAAACTGCTGAGACAAGAAGAAATATGTCATCCGACGCCCTGAATCCATTAAATGCCGAAAAATGTTTAGATGATTGAGACATCACCATTAACAAATTGATAGGTACATAAATTTATTTCACTCAGTTTCCTGTTAATTACTTCAAAATTTATGTAATTCCTGTCAGCCTTTATAAAAAAGAAAAAAAAAAACAATTTTACGGGCTGTTGAAGCACACACATCATTCCATCTACAATAAAGTCGTCGCTTTGTTTCGGGTGTTCCTCCATAAAACTACGACAATGTCAATAAAATAATTCCATGAAATCCTAAATTTAATGTGGTACAAATCACCCACCTAATATCAACCCTCACTTTCAATAAATTACACACTTTTAAATGGCCCATAATGTCTAGTTTACACATCAAAATTAAAGTCAATCAAACATGTATTCGAGGAAGGGAAGTCGAGCAATATGCAGACGGAATTTCAATCGCAGACTATGGAATCCCACATCGCACTATCGGCGCCGAGCCGACAAAAATGCACATTAACAAAAAACCCTCCCAGATTCATAGGGAAGTGAATGAGTCTTTGATAGGCATAAAAGTGTGGGACCCACCAGTAAGTCTGCTATCCATTAGAGGTCCCTATACCGACATGAAGAATGGTCTATGGATCGTCTGAAAGACTCGATGTGGACGTGGGGTTCCCATTCAAGACACGACTGGAATGCATCGATTTCTCCGAAATTCATTTGAACGTTACGGGACGCTCACACTTCATTAGGTTTTTCAATGCGGCCCCTCTCGTCTTGCGAGAAGGAATTTCAATACGGGTCGAACGATGCGACTGTATTGTACCTTATCTTGAGAAAGTTGACGATGAAATAGTTCGTTATAGATCGGAGTTGTCGAAAGACCCCAGTTAAAAAAAAAAAATACTATTGGCGTTCGGCGCCCCCATGCCAGTAGGGATCCAAATGCACCACCATATGTCACATCCAAATCATTACTTCAATCCCGCACTGTAACTATTCTCAACTACCGAAGACTATCCATAAGAAACGTCCTTTTTTGGTTGAACCTCAGAACCTATCCTCAAGACTCCGATTAAAAAATTTCACGTTTGAGCATGTTCTTCTATTTCGTCGCCGAAGAATGCTGCACGGAGATGAAAATGCGATCCAAGTATGCAACATCATCAACACATATTTTTATTGCATTCCATCGACGGATCTTGCAAGTGGGACTGATTCAGCGGACCGCATAATCAGGTCGTTATCGGTTTCGGTGTGCTTGCTCACAGTTTTTAATTTCACCAGAAGAGCGCTATGTGTGTATATCCTCGGGTGCACAGATTTAAATGGGATTGAAAAGGACAAAAAAAAATCTTTTACAAAAAACCCATTATGAGTTATCTCTGGGAAGGTTCTTTTAAGTTTTTTTTAGACACACACTCGGTTTGCCTGCCTATACGAATTCGGCGACAAGTGCCCTGGGAAAGGTTCAAATTTGTGCCGGAAATTTGAGGAGATAATGTCTAGTAGATCCTTTTGGGATAGTGACTGCAACAGGTACCCGATGTGTGGTGTGTGTTTGGCAGAGTGGCAAGTGGATTTGATGGGTTCGACCTGACACAACAGGTTTGATCTTGTTTGAAAACACCAGTGCCAAACACGTGTACGACGTTTGAACTAGCGAATTTTATTGGGATTGAACGGAATTGAATAAATTAGGTGAGGGTAAAAGGACGGTTCATTGAAAATTTGGAAATTTTATGTTAGCTCTTCATAGTGGTTCTTTAGATGTATAGGTAGTGTATTAGTTTTGCATATTATTTTTGATCAAGCACTCCATACATTAAGGGTCAAAGTAACATGGAAATCTATGTGGACATAGGCTTGAAAATCAAAATTTGTAACGATTCTCGCCGTTGAGCTTGGCTCAAAATGAGGACGGAAATCGAGGCATGGTCGTTCAGACCTGCTAAGAGCCAAAATCTTCTGAGTAATGACCTGAAATGACGCGTGCTCGACAGTAGCCCAGCTGTCGGTAGTGTGGGCGGGGTTGTTGAAGGTTGAACTGCATCTTTGTCGCTACAAAAAAAAAAAAATTCATGCGTCTGCCCGAGTGCCTAAGCAACACAGGAAGTCTCTCACTGGCGATATAAAACACAAAAAAAAAATGACCGGCGAAATTCCCACGTCTTAGTAGCACGGGAGCCCCCTGATCGCGGTGAGGCTCAGCGCTCCCTCCCCGATCTTGGGTTGAGCAACGCCATATTGCTCAACCCCTTTAGCGAAACTTTACGAAACGGAATGGAACGAACGGAGTGGTGGTGGACCCTTAAGGGAGTCAGGAAGCAAAAAAATTTAAGTGCTAGTAATAATCCATTACACACATTACGTGGTGATCGTTGGTAACTTCGCGAATAGCGAAGGCGATGCTATGGGGCCGGTTGCGTGTACTATCACATTACGCAGGGAACCGTCGTTGTGCGATATCTAACCAATAACTGTCTCACCGACCGTACGCACGAGGGGCGCCTATGTAACTCTCTGCATAGGTGACACGGCGACTAAGTGTGAAGTTGGAGCTGGTGACTGAGGTGAAAGTCCACCTGCGGGGTTCCGGATCCAACACTTCACTTTACTCCTTCCTTGCACCTCGTGAACCGCAGTCTGCAGTATGCTTACATTTGACACGGTTATGGTCCGCGAACGGGAACCATTGTAGAAGAAAAAGATTAGCAAAGAGAGAAAAAACACTACGCTTCCCCATTATTCAGATGATCAAAGGTTGAAGAGAATCTTGACCCCAACAGAGGAGCAACACTGCATTCCTTGAAAAATGAAATTATGAAATGCAATAATGAGTAATGAAAAAAAATTGCAAGTTACCTAAAAGGACAATCCTGGCAAACAAATAGGTATCCAGGGCTCCTCCGCGCTTCGTCTGGTCATTTAAGAAACCTTTATGGAGGCTTTAAATACGTGGCTAAACCACAAAAGACGAACACAAAGCCAGAACTGCCTTGTTGGGCTGAATCTAAAACGAAAAATTACTCTATAGGAAGCCTGGGGTGCTACAGAAGAAAGCACAGCTACTTGAAGGGAAGGTAAGTGAAGTAAGGTGTTGGTGGTTGTCCTAAGACTTAGATCAAGTAGCCTTAATGTGATCGTGGCGACACAAATCTGCGGAAGGACCAAAAAGGAGCCTAACGGCGTCGTTTCCAGCCCTATACTGTACCAGAAATGGGCCTCACGTTGGTCGTGAAATATGTAATGGACGGTTTGGTGGTCATCCGAAGATGTCGCGCTCGGTGGTCATGGTCCTTTGGTCACGATACTAATCTAAAGCTCGGAGTTGAAATCTCGTCTCGATTAAAGTTGTCTTTCGGTACTAATAGAACCCTCACAGTCCTACCAGCTTGGCACGGATAGAAGGTTCATGCCAGCAACTACACTTCCGAAAAAGTTGATATGCTATCAAATCAAAGTACAGAGCTGCTTGAAATGTTGACGCGCCCTTGCCTCTGGAGGGGTAAAGGCAATTAACATGGGGACGGGGACTAAGGTAGCATAGTAACCCTGAAGATCGGGCCGTGCCATCTGGCGAAGATCAGTCAATCTCGTTAAAGTCCTGACCTGTGAGACGGAGTCGATCATCGTTTTCTTTATTAATCATACTAACTTTACTGATATACCAAACTACAGTAAGATGTTGTGCCGTACTCCACGATCGCTACTGTTGTATGCTTGCTCAAAATCAACATAGATTTGGTACTCGTCAACACGTTTCCGAGACCTGCTAGACCGTTAAAAGCTGATAGTTTGTAGATCGGAAAGGTCTGACACCGCCTTCATATTCGCCAATTACTCGTTCAACGTACGGCTTTATTCTATTTTCCAGGATTTTCGTCAGTATTTTGTACGACGTACAGACTAGTGAGATGCTTCTGTGTTTCGCACACCTTATTTTGACATGGATATGTCTTATAGCTGGGGGTCATCCTAAAAATCTGTCCGTAACAACGAAATGTCTGCTGTTCTACTCGGGGGTCAGAAGAGGTAACAAGCCCATTGAATTTTGACATGTGCTCTCTGTCCCACGCTCTCAGTCAACGCGACGACGCGACGCCATAATCAAAACTCCTGCATACTTACCATACCATACATTCAAAATCCTCAAAAATATAGAGTACGCTCCGTACTACCTAACTTGACTAGGCTCCCAGAACATGTCGCAAGAAGTCGTCTGCTCTCCTCGCTCGACATGCTCAGACGCAATTTATGGTCTCAGAATGTATGCGAAATTTCGCTCAAGGCAGCGGACCTCCTTCTCTCATTCATTCATATCATTCTCATTCTCACCATTTCATTAAACAAATTGTGCACTCCCGACATGCACATGCATAGACCCAATCTGAGGTCACAATGAATGAAATTTCATTTTTACTCATTATTTAGGTCAAGGACGTCCAAGGACTTTCAATGACCTTCAATTTCCGCCAATCCATTCATTCATTTAATAAAATAGCGCGCGTTGTACTATCTGAATCACTAGGGTCCCAGAAAAGTAGCAAGTAGTCAGTTCGACTAACATTTGGACATGCGCAGACGCAATTTGAGAGAGAGTATATCGTCCCCCCCCCCCCCCCCCCCCCGAAGATAAGCGAGAGCGGATGAAGTTCATTCGAGCCAAATCGAGTGATCCAGCGACTGTGGTTGTACATTTGCAATGGCGGCGATTTGAGGTCTAACTGGTCCACAATGTGGGCCCCCACCACACGTGCAATAAACATATAGAACAAACTGGCGGATTAATACTACGCGAGTTAAAATCTCTCAAGCCCCGAAATAGAGAAATATTCGTCGCAGGATGTTATAAAATATGTTATTATGTACATTCAGAGGTGTGCAGAAGATCAAATGCCCCCCTTCCGCAAAAATTCCAAAATGTTTAAAATGGCTGGAATCGAAATAAATAAATGATACAAAGTATCTACACTGCATGCAGATACATCGGAACATGGGTATGTCTTTGGCTACCGACTGCGTGGAGCCTGTTGTGTTGAAGATATCGACGTAAGTTTTATAAAGATACTGGGATCTTATACTGGATGAAATCATTCGACAAAACACGTCCCACGCTTTCTGTAGGCATAAGACATATCCATGTTCCGATGTATCTGCATGCAGTGTAGATACTTTGTATCATTTTTTATCCGTTCTCCCCATAATGAAATCGAAGTATGTGCGCAGAAACACGAAGCTCCGCTTGTACAAAACCATTATACGACCAGTGCTATGCTATGGTTGCGAAGCATGGACTCAAGCCACCGGAAACATGCTAGACACATTTGAACGTAAGGTTCTACGGCGAATTTTCGGGGCTGTTTGCGATCGAGATGGATGGCGCATCTGGTACAACCATGAGTTGTATGAACTGTACAATGAGCTGGAAGTTTCGAAATCGTTTTAATATGCCAAATTAAAAAATGCTTCCCCTTAAAAAATATCGCTGATTCCGAATGGGTAATTACCCATACCTTAATGGTTGGTATATCTTCGGGATAGATGCTTAGATTAAAATATTACCATGGACAATAGCCCAACGTTTAAGCGGGTATTAAAACATCGCATCAGCGATGTAATGTTGGTCTGCGGACCCCGAAAAACTACTGAAATTCCGAAAATGGGGGTGCAGTCTGAAGTGAGATAATTGGAGAACATCGATCCAGACGTCGGGCTTTAGAGTCACAATGACGATGATGAACAATGTGACACAAGTTAGACAAGTCACGAATGCTGATCAGAGCCAGCCTGTGTGGGATTCTTAACAACACGCAACCTTAGGGACAATACCGTTCTGACTAAGGGTGCATTAATGTTGGAGCTCCGACAAACGATAAGAGCAGCACTGATGGAAATGGATTCGTGCTTTAACATTGAGCTGTTTATGTTAAAACTGCGCGATAAACGTTTAGAGTCTCACTGAGAGCAGTTCTTATCATAGGTCTGAAAAAGAGAGAGCAAATGCGTTGTTCCAACCTAAATAGTTCAATGTATCACTATCAGTGCTGCTCTTATCGTTTGTCGCACCCTAAGGTATAATATCAGTTTTCCATGATGTTCATCGGCTATTATTTTGGCCCCTAGTATAGGTAGTAAATTTAATGACTCAACATTCGCTATACGAGAAGAATGGACGCTATACGAGAGAATGGACATAAGGATCATAACTTGTTTCAAATGGAGAGTATACGAGTATACTTAAAATGTTTCACAAGCGACCTAAAATCCATGACCACCGTAGTAGACTACTTAAGAAAATTCTCAATTACCCAAACTTGTTGAGCTCTACACTTAGATATCCTATCCTATAATGACTACCCAAAACTGACTGCAGTCATTTTCTCTTCATCAAAGATACAATGCGTCCATTTCATCACAAATCCGTGCTGTCATTCACTTCAGAGCTCAGACATTCATCTCAAGCACAAAACTGTGTAAACAGATATTTTTAGCAGGCCACTTGTAATTGACGTTCTGCGTTTTCTCAATATTAAAATCTATCCAGTCGCCTAATCATACCATCATTATTCCTATCCTATTGACTATTAACGACAAAAGATATTCATTTATGCATAAAATGATTTGTTCTTTTCATTATTTTGTTCGGAAAAGATTGCTGAATAAACACTATGAAAGTCCTGGGCACAACCTTCAATATTTGTCCGTGGAAAAGGCTTTTTGTTTGTTAGGTTCATTGGTCCCGATACCTATCCCGAAACCCGAAATCCTACGTACGTGCACACGTCAGTTTGAAAACAGAATCTAATCATCTTTGATCCCCTCTAATCCGGGCTACTTGAAAATGTGCACATTTCTCTATTGTCCTGGCGAAGTTCGAAGCCTCGGCGGCCGGACCGCTGCTCCTTCTTCTCAATGAGTTGATTTGTTATTCAATATGCCTTTAAGTGTATTCAAATGTTTACTGAAAATCTTCACCGGAAAATAAAAGACTATGAAAAGATTCCAAATAATGGACCGAAAATATACGGACCAACCGAAATTATTGCTTTCGCCTCTGTTCTCGTTATTTATGGAGTTTTTCGGAAAATAGTCGAGAAGATCGTTCGTCAATGACGGACGGGAGGAGGAATTTCCAGGAAAGTTATTTTAGAGGATGAAAACTAAGTTGCGAGATGCTGTCGGCAGTGATAGATACTTTTTGTAGGGATAGTACGTGACGTGTGTGGTTGAATTCTGCGTTTGACGGATTTGATACATTGGTTATTGTTGAAATTGCTTTGGCATTGGCCCGAGACTTGGGCGCTAAGTACTTGAAATTGTGTTCAGACAATAAACAGGATATTCCGATATAGAAATGTTTCAATCGAATTGAAGGAAGGAATTCTTTTGAAATGTCGTCAACGCCGGGGTTTGAGGTCTGTTAGTTGAAAATTGATGGTAGAATATTTTCATTGCCACCACAGGAGGCATTTTCAAGCACGAATCCTAGTATTTAAGTCGCTAATGGTAATTTGGGCATTAAATACCCTTGTTTTGGGATTGTATTTCGGGGGTGTATGTCGATTAGTCTCTTTAAAATATTAAAAAGCGTGGAGAATAAACTTATGGGTCTGCGATCCTTCGGTCCCGCATATGAGTTTTTCCTTGCCTTGGGAATAAATAAACGTAATATTTATTCCCAAGGCAAGGACCTTCAGCCATATACTAGGAATATGCACTAAATCCAGACACGATTTGAGAATGATTTCAAACCAAATGGAAACTATGTTCGACGTATGTTGTAAATCTGCCGGAATGACTCCGCCGAGTCCAGCACATTTAAAAGAGTCGACACTCGATTTTTCCCAGAGGATCTACTCCTTTGAAACGATGGACTTTGAGCAACGCCATCTAGATAGACAGGCCTGCGCTCAGCTGATCGTTACGTCATTATTTCCTTCGCCAAGGCCATGCCAAGGCAGTGACTGCACACGACGATGTTCCCGGCACGACATATGTTTACAATTGGAATTGCGCCAGACGGCATTTTAGTCCTCTAAAGTCACACTTTCTGGACACTTGCACCAATTTGGTCGAAGCCGCAGCCTCGGGGATCAGTCGCAGAGCATCGTGGAACAGTTCACACTTGACAAAATACATCTTTTGACCGCACGACACACTTTCATCGCGCACGTCTTTGTTTTCTCGGATCACTATATGAAATTTAACTAACAAAGAAACACTCAACGCGGAAAACGAAAACTAATCACGGAACGCACAAATACCGGGGACTCGCCGCCATCAGTCGCCGACCACTGGATTGTGGATACTGATCGCGTCATCAAAGGAAATGATTGCGTCAAAACCAGCCGAGCGCAGGCCTGTCTATATAGATGGCGTTGCTTTGAGTCACATCAATGGCAATGACAACCTCCAAAACTCGTACCTAACAATAAAGAAACGTTGCATGTACCTTGACTTGGAAATACGAATACGTATTTTAATTACAATTTTTATGAGTTCTGCGGTTCCACTTGCACTCTTCGACAAGAAACCGATGATACCTTGTCCCAAATGTTTTCGCTCACACACAACAAAACCCCTGACATTGCTACGGATTCTGGCCTTTTATACGTCAGGAAGTTATGATCGTCCCTCATATTATTATCGATGCAACACGCAACCCTCGACAATAGATAGTTTACTCCTATTGAATTTGAACTAAATTATTATACTAAACATCTGCAACTGAAACGTATCTATTAAGTCCATTTAATTAAATGATCACACGATATCCGTGAATGCCTGCATGGGAAGGTCTTTGTTGTCTAGTTCTTCTTTGGAAACACGGAATACAAAATAATATGAGAAAATCCGAGGAAAAGTCAGAAGCCAACCGGAAAATTAGGAGAAACAAATTTCAGAGTGTAGATAATTGGCCCGAAACGTATAATTTTCCATCACTGATCAATTTTTTGGGGGAGGGACATTTTTACAAATTTTGGTATAATGGTAATACTGGCAGGCGTCAAAATTTGAATAGACAATTTTGAAATTGAATGGTAATTTTTTGAAATACATGATGGGTCAGCTGATCGCCCTTTTCCGCCAATTTTCCCTATAGATGAAATCGGGGATCCAGAAAAGCTATGCAATTTTTTTATGTTTATGCTAAAGCTTAGGGGATACCCTTTGATGCGAGAGTACAACCATGGCGGGAGGGAAATTAAGGTAGTGGGGCTGGAATGTGTTGAGTTTGAATGAGGTACCGGTGTACGTTTCGTTTAAACTTCTGCAGATCATAACTGCAGGGGAAAACAATAGATGGTAGGTTGTTCCACATTCGTGTTGTTCTGGATACAAATGAATCATAGAATTTAACGGTATGACTACTACTGAGCTCAACAAAATGAGGATGGCCACGGCAGGATGTTACCGAAAGGAAGAGCAAGCTCAGGAATAAGACTGGATATTTCCATATGACCATTGCTTAATAATATCGAAATGATTGGAATCCTAGAATAATAATAGCCTTCTTCGAGACAAGTGGACAGAGATCAAGAATGAATCGAACAACCTGGATCTGTGATGAGCGAATTCAAACAGCTACCATACAGATAATTCGCCGCGTCGGGGGAACTGTGGGCTCAGTATAGACATATAGGAGCGAATTGCAGACTGGAAGTTGACGTTCAACCCATTCGCTTTCGATTCTGATTCAGAAGTGATCCCATCAGGGCCGTTGAGAGGAAATCCGGACCTAAGGGCTCCGTGTTTCAGGCCCCAATTTCAAATAGTTGAAATCAAGCATATTTTTATTTAAAATATAATATAGAACAGATATAAATTTTTAATCATAAAGATTTTCACACCCGTTGATTTGCTCGTCGGCTATTTTTTTCTGTGTCGTCTTTCAATTCGACAAAAATCGTACTGGATATTTGTCGCGATAAATATTACAAAATATAATAAGTAGAAAAGAAGCACATACATTAATCTCATCAGTTGTTGTTGTTGTAGCAGTGCAGAAATTTAGTTTGAGTGTGTGTGTGTCATAAAATCAGGGCGTCGACTCAGTTTCCTCCGTAGGAAGTTGCAGAAATGCAGCCACTTCGGTGGGGTTCTCCCAGAGCGCTATAGGTGTTAGGTTCGTTGGTGCTGCAGGGCAGCCGAAGATGTGCTCAACGTCGTGGGGAGAACTGTTGCATGCCGGACAAGTGTTTCGAATGCTGTGGTCGATTCGGGACAAGTATGAGTTGAGGCGTGAACACCAGCCTGCGAGCGTGGTCCTCGCCACTCTAGGCAGGTTTCGTTCATCCGGTGAGATGTCTGGTGGTTGAGCGTCAAGTGGCATAGTACTTTCTAAGGTCCACAGCCGACGTATGAACTCGTACTTCTTCCCTGTGCAGCACAGCGATTGCAGATTTATTGCTAGCGTTATCGAAGGGGACCCTCTTAAACCGTTGGACTTCCCTTCCGAGTTCTCTTGGATTTCGCCTGATGTGTTGTAGCGGTAGGGCTCTGTCCATACGATCAAAGTTCGGGTGATCACTTCGATAGCAACCGACTAGATACTGCTTTGACAGAAGTGTGTTGTGTTTTCCAATGGGCATAACTTTAGGCTCTTGGTGGAGGTGGTCTTGATGAGACATCAACAGACAGCCTGTGATGGTGCGGAGGGCTGCATTTTGACAGGTCTGAATGTGTTTCCAATTTGCATCACTCATAGATTTAATGTCCACATTGGTGCCGCATAATTTGCTACAGATCTACCGATGTAGGTGGTTAGTAGGGTCTCTTTGTCTTTACCCCAGAAACTACCAGCGAGAGCCTTGAGGACCTTGTTTCTGCTCCTCATCTTGTTAGTTACAGTAGATGCGTGGGCTGATGATGTTGCCATGCTGTCCAGAGTAACGCCGTGGGTGGTTTGTGGTGGGTATTATGAGACCGTCTACTGAGATGTTCACCTGCATCTTTACTTCTTTGGTCCAGGATGTGAATAATGTTGCGGTGGACTTTTGAGCTGATAGCTTCAAGTTCTTGCTTAGCTGTTAAGTTCGTGTAGATAGTCATTTATACGAGCACACATTTGGGTGATGTCGTTCCCCGTTGCTAGTATAGTACAGTCGTCGGTATTGCTCATAATCTGGATTCCTGTTGGAGGTGATGGAATTCGAGCGAGGTAGAGATTAAACAACTTCGTTGACAAGACTCCTCCCTGGGGGACGCCTTGTTTAACCCTTATGAGCTTCGATTTGCAGCCTCTGAATTCGGTGTAAGATCGCCGAGCAGCAAGGTAATTTGCGATCCATTTCACTATTGGTATCGAAAGCTACGTGTTGTTAATGTTAGACAGAAGCAGGGAGTGATTGACCGTAGCGAATGCTTTCGATGGATCAAGTGCTACTAATGATTCCGTGATATGGACGGGGCTCGCTGAGACTGTTGTGGATGCTTGACGATATGACATCTAAGGCCGTAGTCGTGCTGCGCATTTTTCGGAAACCATGTTGGTGGTCAGCCAGCTGTCGCAAATGTAGGGAGTAAGACAGCTTCAAGAGTTTTTTCAATTGGAGACAAAAGGGCAATGGCATGGTAAGAGTCGCCTTGCGTATGCTTTTTCCCGGGTTTCATTATCGGAATCACCCTACCTTTCTTCCATATTTGGGGAACGACAGACGATGAAACGGAGAGATTCTGAAGGCTTCCGTAATGGAGTCAATTGTCGAGGTGCTTCTGCATGCCCAGCGATATGCCATCTGGTCCTAGATCTTTGGAGTTCTTGTGCGATTTTTATGGCTGAAGCAACTTCGTTCGACGAGATTTGAAGCGTATGGTCTATGGTATGGTTTCGAATAGTTCTGCAAATTTTACGCTTTAGCCTGTCGGGTGGCAGATGCTGAATAAATTGCCTGTTAAATAGGCTAGCGCACTGTGTAGAATTATTAGTTGTAGTGTCACCGAATTCAATCGTAGCCAGTCGTCTCTGACTAGTTGGGTTAGTGAGGGCTCTTACCGTGGACCATAGCTTGCCAACTCCGGTTGTTAGGTTGCAATTGTTCAGATGCTCATTCTACTTTTGTCTCCCATGTTCCGTGACATGGTGTTGAATTTGTAGGTTTAGATCCTTGATCCTGGGGTCTTCAGGGTTTGTGCTGCGAATTATATCGCGCCCATCCGCCAATCTTGCTGCCGAGGTGGGAAAATTAGGCTAGAAAATTAGTAGCCAGCCCAGGTACGACAGGGTTGTTTTTTTTGGGAGATATTGGACTACTGCTGAAAATGTTATAAATAACACTGTTGCACTGCACAAAAAGAAAAGATATGCTCGAGGACAAGATTCTGCAGAGTCCATTCCAAACAAATGGAAATCCACAAAGTCAAATAAATAGCATGTGGATTATCTCGAATAATATAATTTTGCGCCCGAACGTATCTGTCACTCATATTGCTATTGATGTTATATTCTTCCAAAGTTTGAAGAATTGAAGCCGATTTGTTTATCTATAAAACCACGCACCAACAACTTTATCGTTTGTAATTGTTGAGTAGTTATGAAATCCAATACAAACTAACGCGATGCTTTCATTTCCCGATCTCCAACTACATGTCATGTGTCGCACAATAAATTTAGATTGAAGGTAGAAATAATTAATTTAAAGCTATTTTTTGAGTTTCAGTATTCTGTAGTGGTTGCAGAGTCTTAAACTCATTTTGTTAAAAAAAAAAACGTTTGGATGAGGCCGGAAAGGAGGAAAAAGGAAGTCAAATTTTATTTCATCGACTGGAATACACTGAACGCCACAGATTTGCGACAATCGAATTCAAATAACTTACATATAGATATGCCCCTAAATGGGGACGTATTGTTGACTCATATACAACAAGATGGGGTAATTGAGGTTCAGCTAATTCGCTTTCAACTTTGATCCGATGAGATCCCATACGTGACCTGCATCAAACACCGGCCATTCGTTTTGTACGGGAATTGAACTGAGACCTAGTGAAACGAACGAGTCTAATGCTAAAGTATAAACGCGTTAACATATGCAGTGTAAAGCATCGTTCCGAATCCTTAAAAAAAATCTTCTAAATATGAATCATTCATATTTTGCTTTGACTTACTTAGTAACCCACGAAACTGATACCACATCCACGGAAGACACTTGAAATCGTCCACTTGACTCGGTGATTAATTCAAAACAGAAGGAAACACGAAGAACTACCGCAAAAAACGAGGCGCCTTTTGATGTTGTTAAATACGACACCGAAAAATTTCTCAGAAGTGGACTCAGTAGTACTGAAGTCGCTAATGGTAATTTGGGCAGCGTGCTAATGGGTGATGGGAACCAAGACCACGTTTTTCTTCAGGCTACCACAGGAGGTCCTTTTTATCAAGAGTGGCGGCATTTGTTTTTTTTCGTTTTTTAGCAGACAGGACAATCGCTTTTTGAATGAAAACAAATGTCAATGAAAGTATTTTCAAATGGTTTTTATTTAAAATCGGTTTGTTAACAAAATAGTACATTAATTGGTGCAATCATTGAATATGGTAGGCAGTAATAAGTGTTTTAATTTAGGATATTATTGAAGATCTGTGTCCCCCGACCCGTTGTTTGTTTCCAGCAGCGGGCATTGCGTATACCATAAATAATAAAGGACCATAGGACATACTCGTAAATGCGGTTTTGGCAAGATCCGCCTAAAAATGATTTCTCATTTTCTGTAAAGTATTTTTCTGGTGGAGATCCATTAAATCTGCTACAGGTCTTCGTAGTATTCTCATTTCATTTTTCAGTTTCACCTTTGGTTATAGGAGCACAAATTGGTATTTTCATTTTATTTTTTGAACCACCGCAATTGAATCAAAAAAAGCGGGCTTTTCTGCCACGTCAGCATGCCATCTTTTAACATTCCACCGAATAAAAGGATCATCTCTTCAATAAATCTATTACTCAATCCAACTTGAACATAATAGCAAACGAAACTGGAAAATTCAAGAAAATTCATGAATGATCTCTTCCTGTCGGCACGTACTACTAAAGGCCCCGTAAAACGGGCACCCCCTATCGTTGTTCTCAACTTCTCAAGAAGATGTGAACTTCTCTGGCATGCCGAACTACCGCGCAAACCTACACTTCATAAATGTCGGCAAATTTCCTTTGACCATGCATAGAACTGAAACAGTTTTTCCAAAGAATTCCCCACGGAGATTCTCATCTTTTACCTGGACCATTTCTTTCACGTCTCATCTTTCGCTCGGCTCTCGAATCGATTTTCCATCAATCCCACAAACCCACACAGGAAGAAAACAGGATCAGTACATGAAATCATATTTCTTCTTCGTCCTTTCTGTACCATTGGGAGAATCATTGTTTTCCTCCAAATACAAAAGAGGACAAAAGCGAAATCCGAAAAAAATTTCCTCAATGACTTGGCGATGTCCTGCCAGGAAGGATGATGCCATCACAACCAATGTTGAATGCGATCGCAATGTTTAAAATGCCGGGCAGAGCAGCATGTTGCTAACGTGGTTTGTTATAGCATTGGTTTTCAATGAGCCGCCCGGCTGTGTTCTTTAAAATCAACAAAACGTAGGGAATAGGAGGAGGAATCTTGCGCCCATACTAGAATAAGAGTTTTTTTTCTTCGTCGGTTTTGGTTTTTGCGCAGAAAAAACAGCCCAGACAAATTGCCCGAAAGACGCCACTATTTTTCTTCGGACTGACACTTTTCTGGTCCATTAACGAATGAGATCAGGAAGAAACGGAGTAGAACCGAAGAATTTCGCAAGGAGGTTGCGCTCGGAGATAAGGTTACATGGAATTTTCGTAGAAACAATTATCTGTGATAAAGTACTTTACCACCTACTTTGTTAATTTTTCAAGTTTTGGGATAACAGATCGTGGGATCGTGAGAATTCGGAAGAGTAATGGTGGCACATGGCACGAATGCCTCGTGGGAAGTATAACTGGACGTTTTAAGTACATAGTTGTAATAAATACGGGCTTTTGTGAGGTCTGGGGCTGGAGGAAAGGCCGTGTTGGACGCCCAGAACAGCGAAGTGTCAAATCCTCCTCAGTGGCAGTGAGGAGTTTGACAAGAGCTAGATAACAAGATCGATTACCTGTTGTCAAGGGTTGGTTATTATGGCGTCACTTTCAGCCTCGCTCGCGTTGCAAATTTTCTACGCGTTCGGTGGGCGTGTGCTCTCGGTCACCGCTTTACGATGCTACATCCAGAGAAAGGGAGGTTCGATCCTCGGTGCGGACAAAAAAAAATGTACATATATGCTATCGAAACTTCAACATGGCATAGAAGTGCAAGAGATGTTGATACCACCATGCCCCGGGAGCAGCAAACAACGTTGATTTATCAGCCTCGATCAGAAGAAATAAAAATCATCACGTACTCGCACGGATTGAATCTTTTCCAGCGAGACATCGGCTGTGTTCCTATGAGAAGCGCTTAGTCCTGGTTGCTTTTAATCTTAAATTCAACCGTGCTCGCCTTCCTCTCGAGATATAGAGCCATTCCACTCAGATCCAAGATTTTGTGAGAGGGTAGGCATATGTATGTCGTCAGCGTAGTCAAGGTGTTGCATACAAGGTGTATAGGACCATCGAATTCTGCTGTTTCCGGCAGGGCTGCATACACCACATCAACAATCAATGTGAGGAATATACATAAAGCAACATTTCGCGCTGTCGTAGGTCACCTTAAGCGACTCGCAAGCTTCTCAGGGATGCCTCTCCTACGCAAAACCGCCACATATAGAATCCTGGTTCACTCTGCCGAAACCCTTTTCAAAATGAATGAAAAGCAAGTGAAGTGGAGAATCGTACTCAGCGCATTGCTCCATAATAATTCGCAAGGTGTTAATGTGATTGACACAGGCGAATCCGGGTCGAAATGGAATAGACAATGCGTTGGCATGGCACGCCACCAAAAGTTCGGCCTCCCTGGATTGGTGAATGTTACAAGCTGCTCCGGGGGTGCCGGTCTTCCGTCGGAGGATATGTGTAGCTCACCTTCCGCTGGAACTTCAATTCTAACAACTGTTAGATTAGAGAAGCTGAAATAAGGCCAAAGGAAGGCATTAATGTATTTTTTGGTTAAGATGTAAGTTCTTGGTTTATCTTGATCCAGGTTGATTTTATTTGTAGAAGAGATTGAATTATTTGTCCACGAGCCCCTTGACACATTCAGCCAGAAAATAATCTGAGACACATTTAGAGTGCTTGGGGTTAATCTGCACTACCTCCAACAATCGTCTCGGAAGTCACCTGTTCCGATATACATCTCCTCCGACAAAATGTTGACTCCGTCCACCGGATCCCGTTCGTCATGGGAGTTCAATCAGAATACCTCAATCTTGTATGCTGTATGCCAAAACATAGTTTAAAGTCCGCCTCTTCAAGAGCCATCAGACACTCCTCGTTGATTAGGGGCAATAAAGGTAAACTTTGTCCTTGGGGCTCCTCTGCCTACGTCGTCCATCGGGACATTTGGGTTTTGTAGGTGTAGTAGGATCTGTGCCAGCAACTTGCACATCTGAAACTCTAATAGGCTAACGAAACGTCTACTAGGCCTCGGATAAGGACTGACTCAACGGTTACGACTTTTGGCTATCGTACAATGACTAAGATTGGTTTCCGGAATGTACGTACTCTCCTGGATAATGGATCAGCACGTACGATCTCTACGACTTGAGAGCGAATTTCAGGGGGACAAACTGAACATCCTGGGACTTAGCGAAATTAGATCTCCAACACATAGCACTGTGATGATGTACGAGTATTCCGGAAAAGTTTCTGGTAGTGTCCGTGAATCCGGGGTAGCGCTCTTTTTAACAAGAGCTGCACGTAGTTGCCTCATAATCTGGGAACCGGTCTCAGATAGAATTATAATCGCCAGGGTTTGGACCAAAATGAGAAAAATTACAATAATACAGTACTACGCTTCAACTGAACCAGACAGCGCCGAGGTGAAGCACTCCTTCCACGAACAATTAAACGCCGTCCATAGGAAAACACCTAAGGACGACATTGTAATGGTAATGGGAGACTTGAATGCTAAGGTTGGTGCCGACAACGATGGACTGGGGCACGTGATGGGGAGACACGGTCTAGGCTACCTCAATGACAACGGTGACAGGTTTGTGGAGTTCTGCAACTTCCACCGTCTCTTCATCGGAGGCACTATGTTTGAGCACAACAAGTGCCATAAGATCACCTGGATCTCTGTTGATCGGCATAGAACTGAAAATCAAATCAACCATTTTGCTATTAACAATAGATTTCGCAGTTGCCTTCTGGACGTTCGTAATAAGAGGGGCGCCGATTTTGGAATGGGAAGAGATTGTGGATTGCAGCCGTGCACCTTCATAGTGACAGCGGATCTAGACGCCGTAAATTCGACACCTCCAGACTAAAGTATACAGCTGTAGCGCAACAGTTTAACGACCATCTTGCGCTGAAGGCAGCTGAGACAACCAGTCACCCGGCTAGTGACCTAAATATGCACTGGGACGCCATAAAAAATGCGTAGCGTCGGACTTGCCGGACTAAGCCTTGGATGTCCGATGCTACATGGAACGAAAGGAACTGAGGGTTCGTCTTGCAACAAACACACAGCAATCGTAACAATACCAAGGTCCTGTACCGCATGAAGGCTCGTAAAGTTTGGCATAGTGTGCGTCGTGAGAAAAGAGAGTATGCAAATTCTCTCCTTGTCACGGCAGAGGAAGCGGCAAGAAATAATGACCTAAACACCGTATAAAGTGTCATTAAGGAATGTAAAGGTGGTCGTAGCTCCTATCAACATCCGGTGAATGATATAGTGATGGAAAGCTGCTTATCTTAGGAGAAGATCAGATGAGGCGTTGGAAAGAACATTTCGCTACGGTTTCGAACCATGTGACATCTGGCGAAGTTCCCCCTCAGCATTCAGATAGATAACTTAGCTGGCCATCAAGCAGCACCAAGCATCGAAGCATCATCCACTTATTGGTGAAGCATGGGACGTAGAAACTTTTCCCACTGAGTGGAAGGAAGGTTTGATAATCAAACTTCCGAAGAAGGTCTAACAGAATGCAATAATTGGCGAGGTATTTGTGTGCTACCCTCAGTTGCCAAAATAATAGCTAGAATAATCTTGGATAGGCTGAAGTTCCCAGCCTGGCTGGCCTATCGGCGAAATGATTCGCAGGCGAAAGTGGCAGTGGATTGGTCACACGTTGCGTAAGGGCGATAATTGCATTGCTGGACGCGCTATGCGTTGGAACGAGGCAGACTAAGGGGTCGTCCTAGAATCTCGTGTCGCAGATCAGTAGACGATGAGTGTAAATCACTGGGGAAATCTTGGAGTGAGATACGTAATATGGCAGGAAACCGAACACGATGGCGCGTAGGTATCGTAGACGCGCAAGGGGTTAAGGAAATTTAGTTGTAGTAGTAGGCGCAGTCCCCGTAGTTCCTGGAGAAGTTTCGGCCCTTTTATTTGCATGATAGGTAGTAAAATGCGAGCCCTATGTCTCTTTGGGATATCCTTGGGATATCCTGTCATAGTAATGAAAGAGATGTCGAGGCACCCATGCTCCTGGAGGTGTCAAGGAAATTAATATGAAAACGTATTCACAACCTCGTTCAGCGCGACATACTTATCCGCATGCACTTACTTATCCTCAGTCACAACCCTGTGCGTTATCCCTTATTCACAAGAGAAATTCAATAGGGAAAATTTCCAATTTGTTTTTTCTACTTTTGTGTTACTGCCTAGTATCGCATCGTCAACGACTCTTTCTCCAATAATTCAAAGTCCAAAAATCCATTCCATTAACCTGTTCTTCCTATTCATCGTCAGTCAAGTAGCCTTCTAATGGAAAATTTATAAAACCATAATTCAATAGCAATTTTCTCATTATACGAGTAGAAACTGGTTAACATCGGGCATTGAAAATTATCTAACAAGTATGAACCAAATCCAATTTCCTTCTGGCTGGGTTCCGATTGGAGGAAGGAAAACGGATTACTTCTTCCCATCTTTCACCTGCTTGCATCTCTCCAGACAACAGTTAATTGTATTAAAGTTTTCAATCTTTCAATATTTCACAAGAGTGGTTTAGAGGAATTATTGCTTTTTACTTATATATTTTCTGATGCCGCTTCCAATATCTTTGTATCTACGAGTACGGTGCACTTTGATTGATACATAGCTTATGCCTTCTCATAAATTGGCCGTAGTACCCAGCAAATTACACGAAGACTAATCAAAGAATGATGAAGCCATTTTCTTGGTTTCTTTAAACTTTAGTAAGGTGATTATGTAATAGACGTGGAAGTCTGGGAGAGATGATAGACGAATAAGGGATAAGGAATGTTGGTAGGCTTGCAGCCGGTGCTCTTTTACGAATATTTTTGTTCATTAGATGATGACATGCAAATAATTTGCTCCTGTTAGTATTGCAGTACATATTTCAAATATAGTGAACTGGATGGAGCTTCCATGACCATTCCGAAAAAATTCTAATTAGAATCCCATAAAGTTTCGACATTTTCCAAGGGCCACACTCTAATGCTAGCGGTTATGACCCTGACTTGTGTCATCATCAGTGTCTTCAGCATATTCAAAACATTCCAACGTCATTATAAATTATTGCGCTATAAAATATTGAACAGCGCTAGCAAATAAGACGCTTCATCAATTTGTCCCGACCGAGTATGATCATCATAAGATCTTCGAAAACGTTAGATAGATTTTTACTATTGTCGATAGCACTTGTGAAAAGATCTTAGCAATTGATGTTCATTTTTCAATCGGAAATTTCAAATTACTTACGTGTTTTCGTTTTCCGCAATGATGGTACAAAGAACTGACTTTGTGAATAGATCTTACAACTTTGAGGTTTTTTTAATAAATCAATGCTGTAAATAATTGCGAAATCATGAGTTGACTGAGTTTCGGGTCTTTTGGAAAGATTCATTTATGTGGTAACTGTTATTCGAGCAATAAAGAGGTGTTTCCAGAGATAATTGGATATTTTTGCTTTTAATTTTAACACGATTTCAACTTTCGTAGTCAATATTTTGAAATCAAAGTTTAAATTGAAAATTCATTGATGGGCAGCTGGAGTTGTTGAAAAAGTCATTATTTAACTGCGCGAGAGTTTTTGGTGAAAAGAAACAACAATCTTTGCAATCCTACAATAAATAAAATGTACATAAAAGTAAATAACTGGAGCAACAATCCAATTTTGGACAAAGGCCCCGAGATGAGTTAGCATCATCCCATTTATAGTTCAACCATTGGGTGATTTGGGGAAACAAATTGTGGTGGAGAATTTTTTTCTTTCATTAGTTATGTTTTTTGTAGTGCTGAACACAAATCTAAAGCATGCCACCCAAATTTTTTCGCGGAAAATGGACGAAATCTCAAAAAAGCTCGAAATTTCGGTCCTTTTTTTTTCGATTATAACTTGAAACCCGTTGATCCCAGCTAGAAAAAGCTCTAGGATAAATTAAAGAGCATAAAACTCTGCATCGAATGAGTTATCCAAACGTTAAATCAGATCCAGCGGTGTAGCCGCAATCGACAGTCGAAGAACGTTGATTTTTCTCTTTGCGAAAAACCCTAATATGATAACATTTAAACGTCTGTAACTTGAAAACTGCTACTAATACGTGGAAATGGTTTAAGCAAAGGTTGAAGTGCATGAAATTCTTCGCTCAGAAAGTACCTAATCTGTTCAATCTGATCAAAAGAAAATTCAGAAATTCGAAATAGCTAAAATCACGTTTTTGAGCGAGTGTTCCCTTGTAACATATGTAACGGACGGTTTGGTGGGCATCCGAAGATGCCCGTGGGGACGGAGCCTAAGGTAGCTTAATTGACCGTGAAGGTCGGGCGGTGTCACCTGGCGAAGAAAAAGGCTCCTCAACGAGCTAAGCAGCGGCCTATGCTTGCTGTAGCTCAGTTCGGGAAACGTGGGCCGGGTTTTCGCCGCTCGTTGCCCCTGTCCTTTACGTATTATCAAAAATTCATAGGCCTGGGGAAGACAACACAAACAAGGGAGGTAAAAATGGGGAATAAAAAAAATGAGGCGATAAGGATGGAATGGTTGGCAGATGGCTCGCTTTCCCTCGCGCTCGTATTGGGATCCAGGTGTAATGGGACCCTCGGCGTCTGGTTTCGTACCATCAACAGATCCTTACTCATCAGGTGCTGCTTCGATCTGCCGGTGGGAGCAGCACAACCAGACCAGAATATGGTTCATTACAGATGGTTCATTACACATATTTTCGTAATTTTTTTTGTAGGTGCTGGTAATTCCTCAACAATTTGAGTAAGGTTGTATTTACATGTATTGTATATGTTACAAGAAGTTGAATAAAAAGTACACTGCAGGTTTACAGCCTTAGTTTTTTGGAAGGACCGGGTTGTGAGGACTGTGGTCTGGATTCCGGTGGATGGGATTTGTCGACTGACTCTTCCAACATCTTATCGAGGTCCTCGTCGTCGTCCATGGCTGCAGAGAGGTCCCCATTCTCACACTTGCCCTCACAGTTGGCACAAAGCGGGAGCAATGTAGAGCTGCCTTTTTGCAGCCACAGTGTCCTACACATGCCTTTTTGCATTTACGAGAAATGATGCGCAGTAGGGCATCTGGTGCGGCATTCCTCGTGGTTGTTTAATTTTTCGGGCCATTTTTCAAAGCAAAGCCACTTCTGGACTTGGTGGTATACCCTCATTGAATGCTGCTGAGTTGCGTCCTCTGTTGATGGAAGTGAAGTGATATTGAATCGCGCCTTGAAGGAAGACGTTACAGCTTTAATTTCTTAGTAGATTCAATGGGGTGGCGTCTTTTTGGCCGTAGAGAGCCTTCAAGAAGGCCTGCCGTAGCTATACTTGAACGAGCTGCCTGGGAATCTTGAAAAACTTTTATGACGGCTGGCAAATGAAGATTTCTACGGAGGATGTTGATAAATTTCTTCTTCCCCTGGTTGAACAGTGCACTGGTGGTGTCGCACCCACTCATCCAATGTAAAAATAGTATGTTTTGAGATATTATTTTCTCAATTGCGAGATGAGGAGCGTACAGGGTTTGGGACACATTCCCTTTTACTGGTTTGAGGAAGAAAACGTTGTGCATTCTCTGCGCACAAAGACCAATCAGAACAGCCAAAAGATCAACGTCTTTCCCCACCACTGTGCTCGCACTTCATCTAGAACTCTGTGAATTTCTCTATGAGCGTTGAGATCAGCTTCATTTCATTTAAAGAGTTGGTCAGGAAAGTGTGTTAGGTAACTGTGGGTACCGTTTCAGTTCAGGGAACTTCTACAGATTGTTTCTTGGTAGATCTTCTCAGATGTTCCATGTGCTTCGTACTGGTGTCAGCAACTTCGTCAGGGTAGCTGTCAAAAACAACAACTGCGGTAGATCTATAGTTGGACCTCAGTTACCTCACGTAAGTTTCACAGATTTCCGCATATGTCTGCACTTGATGCCACTCCACCCAGTGCAACAAAAACCCTCCATCAATGATATATTTTGTTTTGCTCAAGTTCCATTGTAGTTGATTCGGTTCAAAAGCACTGTACAAACTCGACTTTGTACATTTTCTCATTCCATTCATTTCAAAAAGAGCCCGAGGATAGCGAGAGAGTTCGTATGTCAGGAACTCTGCCAACTCAATATCTGATTGTTTTGCAACGGCGAGTCGATGGAATAGTGTGTCAGGACTTACAGCTACAGTCTTTTCGTGGATTTGGATAGCACAGCAGCTGGTTGTGGAAAGTGCTTTTATACCCCCCACTTCAACAAAACATAAACATCGACAAAAACAACCGTCAACAACGGAAACACAAACTTAATCCAAATTTTTTTGGTTCAGTACCGCATCGCGAGGTGAGCTCTGTGAAGTTGGCACCGTCACATTCGATTTTTCAAATTTAAATTGCGCAGTTCGTTTGCCCATTGTATGCCCACGTTTGCCCAGGATTGCCCACCCAAAATGTTTCGTTTACCCACCCTTGCAAAAACCAAATTAAGGATATAAGTAGTCGCAACCCAAAAAATTTAATTCTCTAATAACTTTTTTTGCAAGGGTGGGCAAACGAAATTTTTTCCTGAGCAAACGATAATCCGCGATGGGTAAGCGAACTGCTTACCTTACACTACAAAATTATCCTTTAAGGGGCCAAATTAACAGTATAAGTATTCCCAACCAAAAAAAAATTGTCTGCGGATAACTTTTTCTGCAAGGGTGGACATCTGAAAATTTTCACTGGGCAAACGAGGGCTTATAATGGGCTAATGGGTCGGGCAATTTAAATTAAATTTTACCGATGTGAGGCTGTATAATGTGGCGCCCAATGTGGGATGAAAATTTAAATTTTTTGAATAAAAAAAATTCGAGGGGTGGGCAAACGAAAATTTTGGGCTACGGTTGGGCAAACGAAAAACCAAATAATATCCCAAAAAATATCCCAATTTTTGAAAAAAAATTTCGTGGTTTTTTACAATTTAAAAAAAAAAGTATTTTATTAATAACTTTTTTTTTGTAAGAGTGAGCAAACGAAAATTTCTCCTGGGCAAACATGGGCCTACAATGGGCACACGAACTGCACAATTTAAAATTGAAAAATCGAATGTGACGGTGCCAACTTCACAGAGCTAACATTTAGGTAGCTCATTTGACCCAGAGTTTTATGTTCTTCAATTTGGTCTTAAGCTTTTTCTAGCTAGGTTCAACGGTTTTCAAGTTATAATCGAAAAATCAGAAAGAGTACCGAAGTTTTGATGTTTTTTGAGATTTTGACCATGTTCCGCAAAAAAATTTTGGTGCGAAGCTCCAGATTCGTGTTTAGCACCCCAAAACACATAAAAAATTAAAGAAAAAAATTCGTCACCACAATTTGTTTCCTCGGAGCCCTTCTGAGCTTCTAATGACTGGGTTATGCAATGAGAAATTTGGAATGAGCGGGGATTGAATATACGTTCAGGGCCGTCGAGAGGGGGGGGGGGGGGGCGGAAGGGGCGAAACGCCCCGGGCCCGTGTTTTTCTCGGGGGCCCGAAAGTTTGAAAAATAAAAAAAAAAACCTATCTACGCACTGAGCTGTTTTTTTTTGCTCCTTGTCCTTTCATGCCACTCTGACGCACTGAGCTACCGGTCGCCATATATGGGCCCCCTACAAAAAAAAAAAAGAGAAACGTACGTTTAGACCTTTTTTTTGTGTTCATTGAGCTACCGGTCGCCATATATGGGGCCCCTACAAAAGTTGAGTACCGGGCCCGGATTTTCTCTCGACGGCCCTGTATACGTTGGGTAGTATTTATGATTAGGGCTAGTTTGGGAATTAATATTTTGATTAATACGAAACGAGTCGTGAACGGAAGGGTGAAGAGCCCTCAGGGGAGTCTGGAAGCAAAAAAAAAGAACTCTTAGTGATTATTCATCATTAACATTTCTACTTTTGTTTGCTTCCTGACTCCCCTGAGGGCCCTCCATCCTTCCGTTCACGTCGCGTTTTGTATCACATGTTCGCTAAGGGGGTTAAGCAATATCGCGCCGCCCAAGCCAAGGTCGTCGGGGAGGGAGCGCGGAGCCTCATCGCCATCAGGGGGCTCCCGTGCTAGTGACAGGGATGCAGGATTTCAGCTGGTATTTTTTTTTTTGAGTTTCATATAGCATGGGACTTCCCGTGTTGCTTAGGCACTCGGGCAAAGTCGTGAAATTTTTTTTTGTAGCGACATCGTGGCCGTTTGACCTTCAACAACCCCACTCACACTACCGACAGCTGGGCTAGTGTCGAGCACGCGTCATCTCAGGTCATTACTGAGGAAATTTTGGCACTTAGGTGTCACAGCGGGTCTGAACGACCATGCCTTGATCTCCGTCCTCAATTGAGGCTTACCTCAACAGAAAGAACCGTAACAGAAGCCTCAGGAAGCAACGACCCGTACACGGTATCATTAAGGTTCCAGAAGTTTAAAGGTAGTCGTAACTCATGACAATATCTCACCAAAGAAAAGCCATATTTCATATAAAATCTGGCCAATAACAGGTTCAAGGAGTCGCTGGCTTATTTCCAAAGGAAGGAAGGAAAGTCGATATTCAGGTAGCCAAGTTCCTTTTCTAATGTGACTCGTAATGGACTCCTGAACTAATTTCAATGTTTTCTAATCTTTTCGATTGTCCTATGTCCGTGAATTATTACGTTCGGACAACAAAGGATGGCTTTATCTTATCGCTCACAAATTAGGTGAGCTCCATTCAGCTTTAGGTGGCTTATAAATTAAACTACGTAATATCCAAAATTCTAAATTCTTTACTACTACAATATACAATATATTCAGCGTGGGAAGCACTGTGCTGACGATGGCACTGTAAAAGAATTAAATCGCTGAATGCTGTAGCCATCGAGAATCCTTTATTTGGCATCCTGCTCCCACGTTGAAACAGTTTCATTTCTAACGATTTTTTCTTCAGTTTTTTTTTTATATAAATCTCCTGAAGCGAACAAAATGTGAAAAATGTCCAAATACGCCCTTAAAAAATTCCTCGTAGTATCTATCCCACTGTGTGGATTGCCCATCAAAGCATCCAAACGTTATCTAGCCTTTAAGGTTGAAGAAACATTCCGTATTGTCTTTCCACTTTCTTTTATTCCACCGCAACCTACCACACTTACCTATCGAGGAATTGAAGTAGAAAAAAAATTGCCCTTGAAGAGATTTGTATCGATAAGAGGACGACGATGACGGTCTCTTCGATCAGAAAGAATGGACTGGATGCGATGGACTGCGGCGATGATGATGCAAAGGAATTTCGAACATGCTGTTTAATAAGTCGTTATATTTCCACGTTCGGTTGGAATTAATGGTGATCGGTTGGTACACGCACAAAACACATAGACGGCACCACCCCTGGTGGTTTCAAATATTTTATTCTCATATTATTTCGTAATCAACATTTGACGTAATGTTCATCACCATTGACGCAAGCTTGGATGGTTCTTGATTTTGAATCGGAGAAGAATGCTAAGGCTACGTGACTTACCACTGGGAACCCTTTTTCGATGGGATTCCTTCAATACTGGTATTTAATTGTTGGTTTTGTAAGTGCTGAATCATTAGTTCGGAACTTGGTGCCTGTGGTTATTTGTAATGGTCGAGTTTTTGAATATAACCAAATCGAATTCGGTTTAATAACTTATGGATACTTAACTGATATGTGCCTTAACTCATATGATTTTCTACTCATGTCTCAAATATGTGGTATAGTTAGTAGGCATTTCTGGCATTTCTCATACTTAGCTTTCAGTACAAAATGTACCATTAGTAGTATTAGAAAATGCACCAGCAGTGTCAAGACTTTTCCAATTATTCCAAAACACAAGGTTTGAGCGAGGGTACGTTGCAAAAATGTAGTTTCCGGCAGCAGTCTTAGCTCTATCTTAAGTTTCTGAAAGAAGAATAATACGCCTCTGGTTCATAAAATATTTCGTATGGTTGTATTTTCTTTCGAATTGGCCCTATTGCCAGCTGCACCATTTATTCAACGAAGGCCTCCCAAAAAGAAACTAACATTCTTTCAGGATTCTATGACTGGGCGATACTTGGATCTCGCTCAGATCGCCTTCCTACGTAGCCAGCCTAGTGGAATTTTCGACCGCGTGTATCCAATCCGCGGGAGCCGCCATGGTTTACAAAAATTTACATTGACATAAACCGCGGTGGTTTGTTCCATTTAAATTCAATGTAAATTTGTAAACCGCAGGTGCTCCTGAAGCTTCCAAACTTCTAAACAGCTTCTGGTTACGAATTAATTTTACCGGCTTTTCTTGAAATTTTATGAATTAATGTGCGAGTCAATGGAAGTCAACATTATTGTGTGTATATCCTGCGATCGCAAACCATCGATTGAATCGGCATAAGTGCGGATTTTCGGAACGCAACCTTGCTCATAAATACAATTCAATTAAAAGGTATGGGTTTCATCTAAATCCGACCTTACGCATTTAAATTGCATTCAAGGGACTCTATGTATGAACGGACAACCAGTCGACGGAGCGAGACTGCATGGAATACCGAGAGTTCGTTGGGAGAGCTCAGTATATGCTGACGTCGGGCAACTACTGGGGTTCCAATATTGGAGGAGACGGTCACGTGACCGAGGTAATTGAAGGACTATGATCCAGCGGGCCAAAGCCCAGCGTCGGGCTGTTCCGCCACGATGATGATGACTCTATGTACGCTTATCCGCATTTCACAGAATTTCTGTCCATTTCTATACAAAACGACTGACTGATCTTCGATCCATAGTTCTCGTATGGGGTCAGGATTTGTTCAAAATCCATCTATTGATGTACACATAATGGATTTTTAGTCGACAAAAGCGGAAATGGACCCTGAACCAGCACTCAAGGAATTTCCGCTTTACTACTACTGCTTTGTCTTAACCCCTAGTGGGGCAAAGCGTATCGGTTCTGGGCAATGGGACGCAACTCCCCAAACGACACACCCAATATTTTGCCACAGATAGATGCCACGTGATTTTAGGACCCCCTTTTGGTCAACCTTGGTTGGAAATGGGGTTCCATTTCATGGCATGCCAAGCAATGCATTTATCACTCTTCCGCAATTTGTGCCCTATCCACTGCCATTTTCGACTGCGTAGCAATTCGTCGATTGGCATCTGACCCGTACAAGTAGGTGCAGCAAATCAGCAGTTACGCTTGGCGCTGCCTTATAAAATTCGACAAGAATACCGTTGAGTCCGGCGGCCTTTCCTCGTTTTAACGCAATTCTTACAGCGACTAATTCCACGGCCCCGACCGTGGACCGTAAACGCACATTTTGATGGTTAGCTAAATTATCGATATGCGGCCGAACTTCACCAGAGGTTACACGGTGTAATGAACCACCTGCAATAAACCATATTATGGTCTGGTAGTGCTGCTTCCACAGGCAGATCTATGGCAGCACCTGATGAGTGAGGATCTGTCGGTGGTACGAAACCAGAGGCTGAGGGTCGCATTACGCCTGGACGCTGATGCGAACGCAAGAGAATCAGCGTCGACCGCCAGCCATTCCATCCTTATCGCCTAATTTTTTTATCATTCCCAATTTAACATCCCCTCTTTGTGTTGTCTTCCCCAGGCCTATGAACTTTTATTAATACGTAAAGAACAGCGGCAACGAGCGGCGACAAGCGCGCCCACGTCTCTCGAACTGAGCTACAGCAAGCACAGGCCGCTGCTTAGCTCGTTGAGGGGCCTTTTCTTCGCCAAATGGCTCGGCCCGAACTTCGCGGTCACTATGCTATCTCTCCGACCCCATGGGCATCTTCGGATGCCCACCAAACCGTAGATTGCAACAGTTCAAGACCGCGGCGAATTGTTCTTTCCGTCGCCTCATTTGATCATCCTCCAAGATAAGTAGCTTTCCATCACTATCCCTCACCGGATGATGGCAGGAGTTGCGAGCACCTGTAACTTTTTGATGAGACAGTATACGGTGTTTCAGTTGTTTCTTCTTCTGCTGAGGCTAGAAGAAATTTCACAAAATCTCTTTTATCGCGCCGCACACTACGCTGAATTTCTCGAGTTTTCTGATGGTAAAGGAGTACGATGTTGCTTCGATTGTCGTCTGATGCTGCTACCAAACGTACCTTCAGTTATTTTCTTTCAATAATTCACTGCCATGAAGAGTCGGACATCCAGGGCTTATTCCGGCAACCGGGTTTTGTGCTCAGGGCTTTATTTGTGTATTAGTCAACATGTTTCGACGCAATTCATCCCATGTTAATTTCTATCTGCAGCATTTCATTTTTATTGATTTCTTTCTGGATAGGAAACTCTGATAGGCGCTGGAGATTAGCTTATCGTCTCATCTGCTCTCGTCTGCATTGTATTACTAGCAGCTATTCCTGCTATTTCAGAGGTTGTAACGTGATTTGGAATCATGTCATAACCGCAAGGATTATTGTCATTTACACTGACAGCCAAGCTGCTATTCGGTTTCTGGAATCGATTTTAGCAAATTCAAGGACGGTTTTAAATTGTGGTTCCTTTCAATTAAGGGCTATTACTTACTTAAATATTACCTTAGTGTCACAGTGGCTGGGCTGGGGATCCAAAGATCTATAGGCAGATATTAGATCGACCATATTTGTTCGCATGGGACGGCCCTAAGGTAAAGATGAATATCGCTACTTTTTGTAACATAAACAACCTAATATCGATTTCACGGCAACTGGTATTTGGCCTTTTAAAAGAAACGCTTAACAGCTGGTAATTTAACACACGTTGAAGTATTCGCACTACTCATCATACTTCTCTACACCACTTTCAATAGGCCTCAAATTTCAAGTGATATTGAAGCACGTTTCAATGCATTTTATATCCGTATCAACAGAAGGGTTCATGCAACCTTATTTCTTAGAACATAAGAAGAAAGGCCTTGTTGGTCATGTGAAAGGCGTAGTTTAAGGGTATACTTCAAATTGGCTGTGTCATTCCAAAGTGTACAGCTTTTTGAATAAACTTCATAACTTGCGTAGCGAGCGGAGCCCACGCAAGGCGAATGCGAAATCATCTGAATTTAAAATCCCCTAGTAGTCAAAGACGCGAACCACTATACGTAGCCCGATCAGCTAGGAATGTTCCATTTCATTTTGCTTCATCTGTTTCTTAGTAGCACATATTGCCACCATGAGCTCAAATGCCAGCCTGAATTCACTTAGGCATGCTTATTATAAGACGCCTGATTTCCTTCAGAGAATTTTTTGTTAATTCGTCCTTCAGGGCGTGTTCCAGCTCTCGTAGGAGGATCCCCGAGGAGATTTGGAACGGCTCCTCATGCGTTGGTGGGCTAGTCCCGTAAATGTTGTATGGATTGAAATCTGGGCTGCACACTGGCCAGTGAAGATGGTCGATATTATTGACTGTGAAGAATTCAGGCACCATGTTTGCAGTTTGACGGCGGGCTCTACTTATCTTGCATCAAAATACAATCCTTTCCTCCAGAACGTACTCTTTCAGTAACATGAAGGCTGAACACCGCATTGATGTATTACTAAAATACTTTGCCTTAACCCCTAGCGGGGCATAGCGCGTCAACTACTCCTGCGCGCCATCGTACTCTGTTCTGGGCAATGGGGCGCAACTCCCCAAAAGACTTACCCAGTACCTGACACTCCTTTGCCACAGATCGACGCCATGTGATTCGAGGACCCCCTCTTGGTCGGCCTTGGTTGGAAATGGGGTTCCATTTCATGGCATGCATAGCAATGCAGTTATCACTCTTCCGCAATGTGTGACCTATCCACTGCCATTTTCGCCTGCGTATCAATTCGTCGATTGGCATCTGACCCGTACGCCGACTTAGCTCTTCATTTGATATTGTTTCGGGCCAGAAAATTCTTAAAATTCGACGAAGACATGAGTTGACGAAAACTTGCAGCTTTCTGGTAACTCCTACGGAAACTTTCCATGTACTGCTCCCATACAAAAGCACTGATAGTACCAGGGAGCGAAACAGGCCCAGCTTGGTCTTGATGCTGAGATAACTGCTCTGCCAGATTTTGGACAGCATGCCGTATGCGCGTTTAGCCTGGTTGATATGACGAGCGATGTCCTGCTCAGTACCACCATTTTCGGCAACAATGCTACCCAGGTAGACGAAGTTGTCTACCTTCTCCACAGGCTGCCCATTAATATTGATGGCAATAGGTGTCGGATTTCATTTTCGCAACGGAGGGCTAAGCACCTTGGTCTTGTTGGTATTAATCTTTAGCCCAACCTTGCTTGCCTCCCTCTCGAGATCTAACGCCATTGCGGACAGATCCATGATTTTGTGGGAGAGTAGGCATATGTCGTCAGCGTAGTCAAGATGTTGTAGATAAGATATCAAAGTCCATTGAATTCCTCTGTCGAGTCCGGATAGGGCTGCATGCAACACATCGCCGATCACAATGAGGAATAGGATCGGTGAGAGGATGCACCCCTGCCGAACTCCACTGCGAATCTCAAAGTCCCCCGACACCTTACCTTTATGCAGAACGCGACATTTCGCGCCGTCATAGGTTGCCTTAATAATAGCCACAAGCTTCTCAGGGATGCCTCTCCTGCGCAAGGCCGCCCATATAGAATCCCGGTTCACACTATCGAAAGCCTTTTCGAAATCGATGAAAAGCAAGTGAAGCGGAGAATCGTATTCAGCGCATTGCTCGATGATGATTCGCAAGGTGTTAATGTGATCGACACAGAAGAATCCCGATCGAAAGCCAGCCTGCTCTTCATCAATTGTGCTTTCTAAGTGGGCCTTTAGTCTTTCCAGGACGATTTTAGCTATTATCTTGGCAACGGCAGGAAGCACACAAATGCCTCTCCAATTATTACAGTCTGTGAGGCTACCCTTCTTTGGAAGTTTGATGATCAAACCTTCCTTCCACTCAGTGGGAAAGGCCTCTGTATTCCACGCTTTATCAACAAGTGGGTGCAGCAAATCGGCAGTTACGCTCGGCGCTGCTTGATAAAGTTCGGCAGGGATGCCGTCAAGTCCGGCGGCCTTTCCTCGTTTTAGTGCAATAATTGCAGTGACTATTTCCTCTTTAGTCGGGGCGGTGGACCGTATACGCACATTTTGATGGTTAGCTAAATTATCTATATGAGGGGGAACTTCACCAGAGGTTACACGGTTCAAGACCGCGGCGAAGTGTTCTTTCCACCGCCTCATTTGATCTTCTTCCAAGATAAGTAGCTTTCCATCACTATCTTTCACTGGATGTTGGCAGGAGTTACGACCACCTGTAAACTCCTTGATGACACCGTATACGGCGTTTAAGTTGTTACTTCTAGCGGCTTCTTCTGCTGACGCTAAAAGAGAATTGGCACAAACTCTTTTATCGCGTCGCACACTACGCTGAACTTCTCGAGCTTTCTGACGGTAAAGGAGTTCGATGCTGCTTCGATTGTCGTCTGATGCTGCAGCCAAACGAACTTTCAGCTCCTTTCTTTCAACAATCCGCTGCCATGAAGCGTCGGACATCCAGGGCTTATTCCGGCAATCCGGGTTTGGGCCAAGGATGGTATTTGCGCTATCAATGTACGCATTTTTTATGGCATCCCAGTTTTCGTTTATGTCACTATCTGGGTGACTAGTTATCTCAGCCGCTTTTTGCGCAAGATGGTCATTATATTGTTGTAAGACAGCTGGATTTTTTAGTCGAGCGGTGTTGAATTTGCGGGGCCTGGATCTTTCGTCGCTGGGGCGGCGCACGGCTGCAATACGCAATCGAACATTAGCGATCATAAGATAATGGTCTCTTCCCATCCCAATATCGGCACCCTTCTTGTTTCGCACGTCCAGGAGGCAACTCTTGAATCTTTTACTAATGGCAAAATGGTCGATCTGATTTTGTGTTCTGCGCCGATCAACAGAGGACCAACTGATTTTGTGGTGGTCCTTATGCTCAAACATAGTACCACCGATGAAGAGACTGTGAAAGTTGCAGAACTCTACAAATCTTTCACCGTTGTCATTACGATCGCCAAGACCGTGTCTCCCCATCACATGTCTGAGCCCATAGTTATCAGTTATCAAGGAAATAGTCCCCCACACCATAATGGATTCACCGCCAGAAAGGTGACGTGGGTTGAAGGGCACAGGGTAAGAAATTTCCACACAGACAAAATCTTAACTGCCTGAATGCCAACAGTCACTCTGGAGATTATGTTTTTTATGCCCTCTTGAGGTATTTCTTCCCAGGCGCCCACGAGGGAATTTTTCAGCTCCTGAAGACTTTGTTGGGGGCTGGAACCGGACTCTGTTTTTCTTTTGATCATGTCCCAGACATGCTCTATAGGATTCATGTCTGGCCTTCTTGCTGGACACTACAGTTTAAGCCTCCGAAAAGTCTGAACTCGGTCTTGCCCCAACTATTCCATGATTGCAGTCCTACTTCTACCCCTTAACTAATAACGAATTTAAAATGCATTTTTAAGAACATATGAACAAGTAGCCCACATACTCAACATCATTGCATCCAAGTAGTAAAAGAAAAATACGAAGAGGTATTACCGCATATTACCAGCTCAAAGAAGCATATTACGCGAGCTGGTACAATGAAGGAGCGACTCGACCATGTTTTCTTCAAGTGCATTGTGTAATGATAATTTCCACTGAACAATTGCATATTCTGGAATGCAATTACTTCTCTTACCTTATAATACCTTTGTAATCGTATGTACGAAAAAGAAATAAACAGCAGCAACGAAAGCCGTGGTCTGTTAATAATTGCCATTGATGGTTCGCGTGGATGGCTGATGGCTAAGGAATTTAATTTGCATCCAACGTGGAAAAACGTGCGGCATATCAAGGAGACGGCTGCATTACCAAGGGATTTCCGTTGAATGAATGGTCGAATGATGGTTGGCTAACTGTGCGTATAAAAGTAACACCCATATCGTCTTGGGGGGACGAAGAGTTTCCTTTTTATGAATAAAATCTACCACCGGATGCAATTCCCTTTGTTGATGCCTCGCGTAAGACTCAACGACTCGCGGATACATGAAATTCGATTGGATTCCGACGAAAATTCATTTGACAATTGATGAGCGTGAAACTCGTACAATTACCTGTAGTTTTTGCAAGGGAAGTGTCTTTCAACTTAACCGACGTAGGGACATTAAAGAAGTACGCATGGAGATAATTAAGAGCCCATGAAGAATAAAATTTAAGCGGTGATTATGATAATTGCTGTGCCGAATTGCATTTATTGACGCATAAACTGTTGGAACAAGAAAGCGTAAAGTTTAAAAATAAAAGTTTCTTATTCCCAACAATTTTCTTATCTATCAGACGCGTCCTGTTCTTTCAAGCATCTTCAGAGGCATAATTTCAAATTATAAAAGAAAGCTGATTATTTAAAAAAAAAATCAAATCAAAGAGAATGTAGGTCCAAAGTTAAATCCCATGCCCACCCTTCCAGGAGCAAGGCAATAAACAAAATTAATTGGGCATTAATTTGTTTCATTAGTTCTATAATGTCTTTAAGTCCGCACAAAAATGCAATAAAAAACTGCTGAAGGTGTTATAATGGTCGCGGTTCTGAAAGCCTGACCAGTTAAGGAAATGACAGTGAGCAACAGAGATGGCAAAGCATTGTGTATCCGTAAGTGAAAGAGAGACGCATTTAACAGATACATTCACACATTCGACGCACACGAGAAAGCTGAATGACAATCAACCAATTTTCGTTAGGCCTGTTTCTTAGTAATTGCACTAGAGCGAAAGAGACAGAGAGGCCGGTAGATGTACAATATTTGTTTAAAAATCATAGGGGAAACGAACCAACAATTTTTCCCGGTATATTTCCCATCTAAAGATCCTCTCAGATAAGCGACACTCTCTCTTCAACTTACGGATATACAATGCTTCACATCTCTGTTACTCACTGTCAAATTGTCTGATCCTGTAAGTTTCCCAGAACGCAGCTAATGAAAGCAGCAGATAAGGATAAAGACTGTATGAACTGTATGTCAAAATGTGACAGAAGCTCCGGTTTCATATTTAAAAGTTGGTCTAGCCTTCCGATTGATGAAGCCTTCGAAAAATCTGGGAAGAAATTATATCATGCAACGGATCGTCTGCCGTCCTTTCCTGAAACTCTTACCTTTTAATAATCAATTTCAGTTGACATAGGAATCGAATTTTCGTACAAAATGTAAAACCTTTTCATACTTAGGTCAGGTTAGGTACAAAGGCTGCCGTATTAGCTACAGCACACATGAACCGCTATAGGGTCCGTTGTGATACCTCAGGGGAATCCTCACCATACCATTCTACTCGTTGAACCAGCCAGTGCTGATAATGAAACGATGGAGTTTACCAACATCAACATTTGCCAAGTCATCCAGTTCAAAAAAGAACTGGGATCCAAGAAATTTCTTTCTTCTTCTAGCAAGAGCAGGACAGGAACAGAGGAAATGAAAAATGCATTCCTCCTCGTCCTCATCATCGTAGCTTCTACAGAAGTCATTGTAATGGAGGCGGAGCCTCCTTGCATGTTCTCCTAGTATACAATGCCCAGTGATGACTCCCACCACAGTTCTGATGTGTTGCCTATTCAGCGAAAGCAATTTGGCGGATCGCCTAGGATCCAATCTAGGCCACAGTGGCTTTGTTAAAAGGCATGTGTTGCCATTCAACCACCTTAAGTTAGTTCTGTTAGCCGCTTCGGTTTTCAGAGCTAGTTTACAAGCAGCCATAGGCATATAGATTGACCGACGAGCCAGTGCAGCCTCACCTGCTGCGCCCTGCCTAGCGAGCTCATCCGCCCTTCAGTTACCCGCGAAACCACTGTGACCCGGAATCCAGCATAAGAAAATATTAAAGAAGTCACTCATCCTCGTAAGTGAAGAGCGACATTCCGACACGGTCTTTGACGTAGTCAAGCCCGGTTCGAGAGACTTAATTACAGCTTGGCTGTCAGTAAACACTATTATGTCTCTAACTGATACTGCGTGACACCCCAGCCAAGCCATTGCTTCGGTAATCGCCAAAGCTTCGGCCTGAAGCACACTACAGTAAATAGGGAGACTAAAGGAAAGGCTGATGTGAAGTCCAGCAGAGAACACACCAGCTCCTACTCCCTCCTCCGTTTTGGATCCGTCTGTATATATTTCAATTGCGTTGGGTAGCGGAATTGCATTCTCCTCCCATTGATTGCGTGATGGTATCAGGCTGAACAAATTTTTCTCAACCATGCATACAGGAGTAGTGTAGTCAGTTATTGCCGGAATGTCAAAGCTGTTCAGAATGGCAGCATGTCCAATATCTGAAGTAAACCATTGACCAGTATCGCGAAGCCGGATAGCCGTGCACCCGGCCATCTGTTCGGCAAAAATGTCAAGTGGAAGCAGATTGAGCAGCATGCTAAGAGCAGCAGAAGGCGTAGTTCTAAGAGCTCCACAAATAGCAATGCTGGCCAATCTTTGCACCTTTCCTAACAGGCAACGGTTAGCCTCTATACTCAGAGCAGTCCATCAGACCACCACACCAAACATTAGTATAGGTCGCAAAACAGCCACATAGAGCCAATGCAGCACTTTTGGTTGCAGGCCCCAATTTTTTCCTATGGCTCTTTTGCAGGAGTAGAGCGCGACTGTGGCTTTATTCACCCTCTCCTGTATATTAGGTTTCCATGATAACTTCTTATCTAGAATAAGTCCCAAAAATTTCGCCCGTCTACAAAAACAAGGCTCGTACCATGTAGAATAGGAGGCACAACTGGAGGTATATTATACCTCCTTGTAAAAAGAACAAGCTCCGTTTTAAACGGATTTATCTTTAGCCCACAGTTATCTGCCCAATTTGTTAATAGTGAGAGAGCGTTTTGCAACACCTCACTAAGTACACTTGGAAATTTTCCTGATACAGCAATAGCAATGTCATCCGCATAAGCAACCACCTTGCAACCCAGCCCTTCCAGGTCCAATAACAGTCTATTGACCACTAAATTCCAGAGAAGGGGAGAGAGCACTCCACCTTGCGGGAGGTACCCCGCAAGGTGGGGTGCTCACAAGTCTACGCTCAGACGAAGCACCCATGCAAGTATGTATAACCCTAGATGTTAGAACCAGGTTAATGAGCTTGCAGAGGGATTCGTTCACGTTCAGACTAGAGAGTGCATCAGTGATGGCTTCAGGCTTAACATTGTTGAAGGCCCCCTCGATGTCAAGGAAAACAACCATAGAATACTCCTTATCGTCCAAGGATTTTTCGATATGACTAACTAGAGAGTGTAGAGCTGTATCGACCGATCTACCCTTAAGGTAGGCATGTTGGGAGGTAGACAAAAGATTAGATGGAATACTACCGCGCAGGTAAACATCTATAAGTCTTTCCAATATCTTTAGAAGAACCGATGATAAGCTGATTGGCCTAAGGTCAGCAGGGCGTACGTGTGAAGCTCTACCCGCTTTCGGTATAAAAATCACTTTTACCCCAGTCCATAATTGAGGGATATACCCTAATTCTAAACAGGCGTTGAAAATGATCTCCAACCATGGTGTCAAAATATCCGATGAATGCTGGAGGTCGGCGGGAATTATTCCGTCCGCCCCAGCAGATTTATAAGCTACGAAGCTTGCAATAGCCCAGATAATCTTATCCTTAGATATAATATTGCTAGGGTCGCATGGAGTACCGATTCCAGTTGGCAAAAGCCCATTCGATTTGTAAGGTGTGCTACCAGGGAAATGTGTATCGAACAGAAGCTCAATAGTTTCCTTACTAGAGGAGGTCCAGGACCCGTCCTGCTTTAGTAGATAGCTTGGTACGGATGGATTAGTGGAGAGAATTTTGCGAAGTCCGGATGTCTCGCTGGAGTCCTCAATACGTCCACAAAAGAGTCTCGATGAATTATTTTACGTTTAGCCTTCCTCAGTTCTTTGTTATATGAGCTGAGAAATTTCCTATAGGAAACCCAATCAGATTCACGTCTGGAGGATTTCGCATAGTTGAAGGACCTCCTGCATGCGACCCTAAGCATGGATATCTCGGCAGTCCACCAGACTGGCTTCTTCTTCCCTCTTTGTGTTCTAATGGGACACGATCTCTTCGAGGCTTTGTTAAGAGAGTCCGTGAGTGTGCGCACCATTTCATCTACCTCTAACTTGTTACTCGGCCGATCTGGAAGAGAAGGCAGAACTTCAAGGAGAGTTTCCCGGTGCTTTATCCAATTTGTCCGTTTACGATTTAAAATCATCGGACTTCTTACTGGAGCCTCATCAAGTGTGAACTGCAAATAGCGGTGATCCGAAAAAGAGTGATCTCCCGACACTCTCCAGTTTTTCACCAAATGTTGAATGTCTCCGGAGACGAGAGAGATATCAAGTACTTCTTGCCTATTTTTTGTGACAAAAGTAGGTTCATTACCAGCGTTGCAAAGGAGGAGGTTGGACTCGATTACATATTCGAAAAGCAACTCCCCTCTTACGTTCGTGTCAGAGCTTCCCCACACCGTATGATGTGCATTAGCGTCACAGCCAAGGATAAGGCTAGTCTTCTGTGTTTTGGATGCATCAACCGCATTCCTTAAAATATCAGGAGGGAAAACTCCTACGTAATCATAAGCCAGGTAAGCGGAGATCAGCCAATACCTTCTTACCCCAATTTCCAGACTCACTACCACAAAGTCCATATTACTATACTCGGAGATTAGGAAAGCATTTAGAGTGTTCCTAACAAGGATGCAGGAACGAGGTCTCTCCTGATTCCTAGCATAAAACACTACATAATTAGGAGAACCTAAGCCTCTTACGATGTTACTCACGACCCAAGGTTCTTGTACCAGAATAATATCTTCCCCGCTGTTAGCTAGCCGAAGAAGAAGAGCCGCAGAGTCAGCTTTCGAGTGGTGTAAATTTATTTGCAAAAAACTTACCATTTTATTGAGTTATCTTCTCCACCACAGTGACGTCAGATACGCAATCAACATCCGAGTCGAGAGACTCATCCCCAAACTCGGATGCAGATACGCCCTCCAGGTCATCCAAGTCAGAAGAAAAAGACATTGCATCTTCTTCGGAGACGTATCCTACAGGCACAGGCGTTGGTCGAGCAGCACTTACATCCGCTGTGTCCTGATTTGCGTTTAGTGGTATCGCCGATGAAACTTCAGATCGTCCTCTCGCGTTTTTTTTGTATACCCGGAGAGTGATTTTTGAAAAACCGTAATTGATCACACCCTCAGTTTCTGCCAGTTGAGGCAGAGAGTCGGTGCTGACCACCAGAGTCGCACATCGGGAGTTTTTAACAGGTTCATCCAATTTCACCACTCTCCAGTCACATGTACTAATGTCCTTGTTGCTGACTTGTATCAGATACAAAATTTCGCCCACGTCTGCAGGTTCGGCTGGAAGCCAGGCGCGGGCCCTTGGTCGAGTGGGGATCCTATCTCTCGTTACGACTTCGAGTTTCGCACCTGACCAAACCTCACCCACCTTGCGAATGGCGGCAGCAAAAAGATCAGCTGACCGTTGATCGGCAAATTGCATTATTTTCGCACGACCTTGGTGCCAACCGCCATCCCTACAATTTGGAGCGGGACCAGGGTGCTCCTGCATAACGCTGCGAAAATTCAAGGCGAGCTTGCACTCCACCTTTTTCCACTTATCGAAGGTGATGCTACCGTCTGCATCCCCTCTATCGATAACCGCGAGCTCTGTCCAACCCTTCAACGCCTCCGCGTATGAAGGAGCGGACCCACCTGTAGCGGTAGTTTTCTGCCGCTTAGAAGTCTCCGGTGATTCGTCCAAAGATCTATTTCTTTTTTTTTCATACTTAATTACTCGAAAGATGAGGTAGGCTAGCTAAAGAGGCTGCCGTGACTGACACAACACAAATAGACCACATCTGGGTCCGTTGTGTTACCACTAGGAAGCTATGCAATCAACCGTCCTATGAAGCGAACCAACCAGAACGCATTATGAATTTATGCAGTTGTAGTTAGTTAAAAACGTAGGCACCTACAAGTAATCTTCTACTCCTACTCAGCGCTGGACAGGCACACAGCCGATGATAAGCGCTCTTCTCCTCTCATCCGCGCAGCTTCTGCAGCAGCCATTAAATGGTAGCCGGTGTTGTCTTGCATGCATACCGAGACAGCGAAATATATGTCTAGCTTATTGATAAAGTTAGTCAGAATGCTAGGTAGGGTTGATGGGATATCTTCCCGTTCGGGAAAACCAACACCAAGACGTACCCTACCACAAATTAACCGAGAATATCCAGTGACGTTTCATCATCATCGTCACTGACAGCTGCTGTCCTCTACCACGTCCATGTCTTGACCTCTTAGGCAAGAGTTTCATTTAGAACATCACTAGTAATTCTAATATTATTCTGGTTTAGTTGTAACGATTAAGAAGATCTACTTTATAAATCCCAATAACCGGTGGCCCCAGTGCACTCCCAATTTTTGAAGCCCACTATATGCCACGTGATTTTCTTTATAACAATTCATCGACCAACATGCATTTCACGTAAAGGTCTCCGAACTGCAGAAGGGAGAGTTCGAGGCAGTTCTGGTCTAGCTAATTCGTTAGCCGGTTCATCGGGTTGTGGATGAAACTAGCACTACCTGGCACAGTTCCTTACTACAAATGGGGACTGAAAACAAAATCTCCACAGGTTCACGTTGGACGACTCGCTGGATTATCTAGGAGTAGCTGAAGACCCGGAGCATGTGCTTCTCAGCGATTTACGGAGAAACTTGGTGAGCTGGAGAAGGAACTGGGAGGTGTGCTGAGACCGGGAATATGTATTGTGAAGCATATGCTTCGATCATGTCGAAACTGGGAGGCCGTGTGTCGCATCCTGTGCCATATCCATAAAGAGCTGCGGAAAGGGGAGGAGATCCACAGATCTGCACGTCCTAGTGCTAGCAAGTTACCTCTCAAGCTATCATTGGGTGAAATATCACCTGAACGGAATGGGGTTGTCTATCAAGACGGAATGTCGTCTGTGCTTGGAGGACCTTGAGAATGCAGGTCACTTTCTTTGCGAATGTTAGGTGATTGCGCGAGCCAGGCGTACGTACCTCGGGCCGCTCGCTATGTGCCCTGCCATTATAAGGATAACTCCTGCATGAGGCATCCTGGCCTTCGTACAAGTCGTGGAAGGTATTTTGCTACAATAATTAAGTAAAAAGTAGGCTACGGCACAATAGATCAGTAGTCTGAACCTTTCTATCTATCTATCTAATCCACCGCTGGCCTTTTGTTAATCATCACCATCAATTCACCAACTGAAAAATTTTAATTAAACACTGTCTGCCTGCGCATAGTTTTCTTTCTGTACTGTCAGGGTTCCTTTGAATAAAAATAGACATTTGACAAATATCCTACAACCACATGATGAAGCACGACCTTCAACAGAACTTAATTTGAATTCCAGAATGGGAGAGGGTGTTACGATATGTACTATGTACCACATTTTAATGTGGATTTGTGGTGACTAACTTCCCCCAAATGTCATCCTGAATTAATCCATCTAAATTTTATTAGGAAATTCATTGAGCCTCTGAAAACAAAAAACCGTGCATATGTCCACAATCAACTAAACTCATTCAAATGCGCCTAATTCGAATTTTCGGGGCTCATTTGAAGTGACACATAATAACGAAATGTTGATTTAAAATCACCAAATGTGGCTGTTGTTCAAATAAATCAAGATTCAAAAATGTATAAGAAAATATGTGGTGTCCTTTATGTCATCCAAGCTGGAACAGTCTTTCCCTGTTGACTTTTTTTTATAGAGTGCTTGTGGCGGATACTTTTGAAACATCTGGCGACAGTTTTTAACTGCATGTAAGCTAAGTAAACAACTACAATATAATCACTTTGTATTGTAATCGATTTAATGGATTAGTTTGTGTCAGATTTGCAAATTTGTGAAAATGATTGATCGGATAATGCTACCTTTCCTGGGATGTAGTGAAGTAATATTACAAGAGCGCAGGCGTAGAATCGGTTCTAAACTGAACATAAATTAAAAGAAATAGTAAGGGAGACGACCGTATGATGCCAACCCTCATCGCGTTTTCATTTCGGACTGTAATGAGCAGATAAATTTGATATGTGCAATAACGGAATATCAAATCTGCCTATCCAAATCTTGCCGGAAATGCCTTTTAATGAGTTCAAGAAATGACAAAAAATGGGTCGTACAACCCTCAAAGCGGTATCTAATAAAATATACTTAAGAGTGTAGAGGAGTGGGCAGGGCTACAGATTATGCCAATCTGCCTCGTCCAAGGCAGACTGGCCAAAAGGTGATGTTTCCGGTCGATGAACAACCTTCATCGCGTTTTCCGCTAAATGAGGTATCAAACCAAGGGTTTTAATGTCGTCGGGGCGACCGGTAGCGTAGTGTGTTGAGGCATCAGTCTCATGTTTGACTACCGGCGTTTCGGGTTCGAATCCCGTCCACGACAACGTTCGTGACCATGGATGTGCAGGAGGTGCATGCTGGCAACTGCATTCTCCGAAACCAGTTTATGCCAACGAAACGTCAACTGGGCCACATGGAACAGTTGACGCGCTATGCCCCACAAGGGGTTAGGGCAATTGAGTAGTAATGTCCTCTTTGCGAAAAAGAGAATCTGTCTCGTGAAAGCTTGCCGGAAGTGGGTGACAGGAGGGGGCAAAGTTGACGGTTCAGGTCGATGAACAACCCTCATCCAGGTTTCTGAGGAGTCAGGTGTCAAATTAAAGGTCTTGATGGTCCCTTTCCTAAAAACCAGTTCTGCCTCGCGAAAGCTGGCCGGAAGTGGTTGGCACGAGCAGGCAAAGGGGCGCTTCAGGTCGGCGAACAACCCTCATCGTGGCCTGTGCCAAATACGGTGTCAAATCAAAGGTGTTGTTGTCCCCTTTCCGAAAAACCAAACCTGCCTCGCGAAAGGTTGACAGATGTGGATGGCAGGAGTGGGTGAAGGTGGCGTTTGCTCTCTCACTTCCAAAGTCAACTCTACACTGCTTTACAAGTAGCACAGCAAAACTAAAGAGGCGCAAGGATGAATCGCGACAGAATTTTGCGCAATCTACAGATTCTTGAGCCGGCTGTTGAATTAATACAATATGGCACGGCTTCAAGAGGCACTAAAGGGCAATCCAGCAACAGCATTGTATTTTGAGTAAAACTACCCGGTGAATAAGTTGGTGCTGGCTTTCCTTTTTTTTTCTGATCGCGGAGTTGTCGGCAGTTTAACGGATCGAGAAAAAAACCCTAAGCATTCATAGCACACGATGTTCCCTTCAGTCAACCGCTCCTGGTTGCCGGGTAAAAAAAAACGGATCCGCGCAGCCCGAATCGCAACTTTCACAAAAACCGCTGATGTGGATTGCGAGTAATATTTTCTCCCGATTTTGGTATCAACACCCCCAAAAAAAGAAAATTAGCGACTGATTCTGTTAGCCGGTCATTCCTCCATTCTCTTATCGCCAACTCCCAGCCCCATCCGATCCCATTAGAGGATGATTCGGCACTCCTCATTTGACGACTGTCAACGCACATCACCAGTCACTCATCCAACATAAAGTTGCCGTCAAGTGACTGGTGAGCGCGAAACTGTTTCAAAAGCAAAGGTGGTCGTTACAGAGATGGAGCCTTTTTTTATGAATTGGCATATAACATACAGTAATGTTTCCTCTGCTGAGCGAAACCAGGTTCGTATTCGATATTCTTGTGCTGAATAATGAAAACAATTCGATTGAAAAACACACACGCTTTATTTACAAAACGAACTACACACGCGTACTAACAACCAACGTCAAACTAGCTCGAACTATCTGTAACCGCGAATAACGACTATTCCCCTTTCCGCCTTATAGCGATCGAACCGCCACTGAGTGTCGAGTCTTACTACTACTCCTTCTCTGGTGACATCTGCCTTTATATAGCTGCTAGACCCATGCATTCTTCAATTAGCGAAGACTCTACATTTTTAGAGGTGTTCCAGTCTCGGGTTTCCACTACTCAACGAAGGTTCGAGAATCCGCTAGTGCCCAGTAGTCAGCTGATACTTGTTATTGATGATTCTAGACTAGGGTAGAGCTTAGTACAGTGTGTGTCGTAAGAGATACCCACTCCGCACACGCAACAATACTATATCATGGGCAAGACATTTTAATTACATACTATACATACCAAAATAAGCACTTGCTACAAAACCTTCGGATTGCTTTTTGGCAGTTGAAAAAACGCTACAGTTCGCGATATATTTAGTTAAGGTCAGTGTTGCTAGACACCACTGTGCGTCGATCGCAGATGACGATCTAAAAGATACATACAAATTGTGCTCCGTGCTCTATGGCTTGATGGCTTGGCTCCGTGCTCAATGGCTAATCGCAAACAATATGCGAGGATCGTGAGTCTAGCAAACCGCACCTTTAGCACATCTGCCAACCGCAATAAAAGCAAAAAAAAACCGCACACGTGAAATTCTAAATCGTTAATAACTAGAAAAAAATATATACGGATATAAATCGCAGTTTTACATATGGCAAAGCCAAAACTGCCAAGAGACAGTTAGGAGAACCGGGTGGCAGATTGTAATTAATTCAAAAACAAAGATTGACAATTTGTTAAACACTTGTGAATTCATAAGCACATGCTACATTTCGATTTTCGAAATAGTGTTTACTAAAACTTCGAAAATTAATTTTTATTCATGCCAAAGAGAGAGTTTTCTGAAAGAGTTTACTTTTGAATAGTTAATATAAGTTTTAAAATTTACTACTTTTTATTCATATACCAGCCATACCACCGTTGTCCTGGCGAAAGATTATTTTTTTCTTCTTCAAGCCCCTTCTCGCGAATTTTGGCATCCAGCTGGGTAAGATGTTTGGAGTAACTTTCGCCTGTTATTGTTCTGCCTTTTCCAAGGTAATCAATTAACAGGATCCTTTTCGCATCCCAAAACACGCTGGCCATGACCATTTCGGCAAATGTGATCGACTTTCTTTGCCACTGAACCACCGGCTTCCACCCACTGCTTCGACTGCTGTTTCGTTTCTGCCGTGTAGTGGTGGACCCAAGTCTCATCCATAGTGACAATTCGCCGCACAAAATCGGTCGGATCCCGACTGAATCGGTGCAAAGATTACTGCGAAAATCGTTTGCGGATTTGCTTTTGATCGGAATTCAGCAAATGAGGCACCCCATCTTGCGCAGAGCATTCGCATCTCTTATTCATTGTGCAAGATGTCTTGCACCCTTTCTTCCGATATCGTCGATTCGTCTATCGTCCAACACAATATCATGCACTTTTTCGATGGTTTCGAGTGTGGTTGCGATTTTTGGCCGTCCTCCACGTGGGTCGTCTGCAAGCGACGTGCGACCTCGTTTCAATTCAGCTGCCCATTTTTTAACGGTTGACATTGAAGGAGCAGAGTCCCCGTTAACTCTTGTTAACTTCGGATGAATATCCTTAGGGGTTAATCCATTCAAAACGAAAAATTTTATGAGTTCACGATATTCAAGTTTCTCCATTTTAACGAAAAACACGTAAGATATCTACTGCAAAAATTCGTGTAAACCAGCTACTTGAGGGTAGGCCTGTTTCTAAAACCGGTCCACCGGTTTAAAACCGGTCCACCGGTTTAAAACCGGTCTTCTGTTAGTACCGGTCCCGAGATTCCCAAGTACCGGTTTCGAAAAAACCGAATCATAAAAAAAAACTGGCTTATGGTCATAAAAACCGACTCATGACCGGTAAAAGAAAAAGAACCGACTCATTAAAAACCCCATTCACCAAAAAACCGACCGACTTGTCGAAAACCGACCGGCTCCGACGAGTTAAAAACCGGTTTTTTAGTGAATCGGTCGATTTTTAGCCCGGTTTTTTTTTTACCATGAGCCGGTCAATTTTTAATAAGTCTTGTTTTCGAGTACTCGATTTCTCAGTCGGTTTTTTGGTAAATCGTTATTTTAATAAGTCGGTTTTTAACTCGTTGGAGCTGGTCGGTTTTAAACAAGTCGGTTTTCAGTACTCGGTCGGTTTTTTTTGGTGAATCAGTTTTTAACCTGTTTTTTAGCCTGTTTTTGTAATGATCCGGTTGACCGCTAGGAAAACCGGTTTTCATAAGAACCTAAAACCGGTCTTGAAACCTTAGGCCCGAACAGGTCTACTTGAGGGAACAAGTTGAAACTTGTCATACGAAATAATGACATGTGCACCCAGGCAGGAAACATAAATTGTTGCTGATTGTAACGGTATTTCTGTGTCAGGTCGAGAGCTTTTTACCTTACCCTTGTTTCTAAAAAATAAACAAAAAGAAAGCTGTTTTCATTTTTTGGCTATAACTCAAATTAAATCAGAACTGCACCACAATTTGCTTTAGATCAGTTCTTATAAGCTCGTGTTGCCTCGGCTAATATTACAATGACAGCATAAAGTATATGAAAGTGGGTATTCCCACACTATCGTTGTATGTACATATTCGTTATACTGCATCCCAAATCGTACTGGATATAATTTATTAGACTTTGATTAAATTGTGGACTCTCCGTCTAGACTGCAGACCATGAAACATTTATGAGCTAGTTTTTACTGGGTGCTCAGGTGAACTCCCACGCTTTTAATAGAAATTCTCTTCAATATATTCAACAATTTCTGAATTATGTGCTGATTTTCTCATATTTCTTGTGAGTATTGTGGTCAGCATTTTAACATTTCAATAGGTGAATTTTAAAAACCTAAAGGAATATTCGAATAAATTATCGAACTTATTTAAGTGTTTAGACAGTACTTCTGTAAGACCATTGTTCTTTACTCTTTAAAAAAGTGGTTCTACTTGACTTGAAAATTAAACCTACGGTGGTACCTATTATTAAGAAAAAAAAAATCCTGACATTTAGAACTCGAGATAATAATCTTCCCACCTAGGAACATTAAATAATCGCACAGTTCTCACATTTCAACATCCCATAAAGAAGCGATAATTATCTGTGTGTGCACCATAAAATCAATTAACACCAACTTGTTAAATAGCCATATCTCGAGACCTCATCAACTTTTGAACTTCTGAGGTTCATTCTCCGACACGACGCGGCGACGTTAAATACGACCGCGTGTTTGCATTGCACCAGCCAGAGAGCACTACCATCAGGAGTAGAAAAAAAAGAACAGACTAGAACCTTACAAAGACGAAAAAGATTCTTTTCAGGACTATCTGATATGTGACTATCTCAAGTAGACATCACATTTATATCGCCCAGAATACGAGTATCTTAAATCTCACTTTTCCCTTGTCTGTTTATTTTCGCTTGTGGAATATAGTTAATGTACCCATACAAACTTCAGCAGTCTCTTTTGAATGATGCCTTATCAAAAGGTGTGTTTTTTTTCGGACTTCTTCATACTAAACAAATATTTCACACAAAGCCCCGGGAGGATCTGATGCTGGTGCTATGGATCCTTAATGTCAGAAAACTGTTGAAATGGAATTCGGGCATCATATCGCTCCTTTGTAAGTTTGTATGTATGTTGTGGAGATATTGTGAATATTTCTGAAATTTTATTTGCTCATCGTATCTACGACGAATCCTATCAAAAATCTTTATCTTCTGTTGATTTCGAAAGAAAGATAAAGTGTCAAAGGAGGAAATGGCGTTAGTTGTGTTACTGGGTGCACAATCATTCATTCACGGAGATATGACGACTTGAGAATTTCCGAAAGGATATTCATAAGGAATCTTTTGATAAGGAAAGGCCGGTAGAAAAATTGAATACTTCCGTTTTTTATTTCGCTGTATGGCAAGGAAATTACGTATGTATATTACGTGGAATTGGAGACAGGTATTGAATTTTTATCCGACGATTTACGTGGATTCTTCATATATTACTGCCTGTCAGGTGCTTGAAATCTCACATTACTCAAGTGTCACGAGCATGTATTAGTTGAATACTGTGAACTAAAAGGTAGTTGGTGCCATAAATTTAGAAATTATATATAAAATAATTATGAAAAAATGCTGAGTTTGACATTCATGGGGTATCACTTGCCCTGGTCACACACTGCCGAAAAAGAACTCGGAAACGAGCATGGTATGTACAAGTGGATCGGTTTCTTTAGATTTGTATGAAGTGTGTACGTGCGTCTTCAGCTATTCGGACGACACTTATACCATGTTCGCGTTGAAGTTCGGGTTCGTGTTCGACAGTGTGTGGTCACTCTTATTCTCCGGTCTTCAGGAATTTTAAATACGAATAGTTCCTTAATGCGGAATTGTAGTGGAAGGTTTAGTAGGCATCCGAAGATGCCCGCGGGGACGGAGTGTAATGTAGCCACTTTTGAAACAACCATCTGCATACATATAATTCATATATCTCCGTTGCATATTTGAATTTGTTTATGGCCATCGGCATCTCGGATTTGACTCTGTACTGCTCCGTCCATTTTTCTTTAGGAAAAGAAAACACTTTTCGGTAGGAGGAAGTTTGGTGTAATTATGAAAATATTACCGCGTTCACGGTGTTAGTGTTATTTTTAATAAATACACCAGAATTTATCCTACCGGACTGGCTGAATAAAATCCTGTTGAAAATTATCCTGGCGGCCAGAACAACAAAAATGTATTGAAACAGCGCCACCTGTATAAGGCGGCTATTACACTATAAATGTTATTTTACAAATATTTATTATAAAAGATATTTTCAAAGAACTTTTATAGGGTAATAGCCGCCTAAAACGTGCCATACACACACCGATCCATCGGCCGATCGATCGGGCGACGGATCGGATAATATATGGCGGCTATAAGAAAAGATTTGCGTCATGAACGTTGCTTGTTTCAAGTACTTTTCTTACAAGCTTGCACAACTTCCTCCTTAGGCAGCTAATATCATTCATAAAAGATCTTTTAAAATATCGTGCGTCAAAGATATTTGTAAAAGAACTTTTATAGTGTAATAGCTGCCTTAGCGACGGACCGGGAGATTTGACCGCATGGTCGGGAGTTCGGATGTGACCGCCGATGTGGGCAGACGGAAGAAAGGAGCGAGTCGGGTGCCTCATTTCACGTCAGTGGGAGAAATATAAAAAAAAGAAACGCGAGTCTGAGGTAAAATGTGTGTGCGAATTGACGACCGCGTCTGAGGTAATCGATAGTGCAAGTGTACAGCACGAACGGAACCTGAAAATTATGATCGAGAAAACATCGTGTCACAGCCATCAGTCTCTGCCAGAGAAGTGTCGTCGCTAGTGGGACTCCAGCGGTTGCATACAGGGGCCCCCAAATCCCAAATATCCTTTTTCGGACGTGCCTGAAAGTTAAGTCGTCACGGTCAGCCCGCAGAAACGCTAGCTAAAGGAGTAGGCAATGTTTGTCACCGTCGCACAAGCAGCAGCGCACAAACAAATGAGAAGGTTGATTCACAATGGGGGAGCAGCTCTACCAACTGGGGAGCACCCCAGGTAAATGTGTCGAGCTAGTAGTATACATAAGTTTTTGAAGAGATGTTGAAAGTCAGATCGACGTTTCAAGTGATAAGCTGAGTTTTGCAACTATTGTTGGATTTTTTTTTTAATATTTTGCATACGGCGTAATTCGTTAGGTTTGTTACTACGTTGCCCCAAGTTGTTGATTGAAGTAAAAAATAAAATATTTAATATAATAATTTATATAAATCTAGTCATTGAAAATACAGGCGCATATAACCTGAATTTTTTGTTACGTGCACGATTTAGTATCAGGATGAAGGGCTTAGGTCGCAATTTTCCTCCTCCTCTTCCTCTCTCTCCCCGTAGTGCTTTTAAATATTTTGGGGAATTTCCAACTATATACGCGCCCGGAAATCCATGGAAGGCAGGGCGTAGAAGCACTGGCCCTTAACACCATGGGTCATATAAGAGCCGACTTCCACCGTAGGCTCACGACGTGAAGGAAAAAAGGATCTGTCCTGACTGAACGGCAAAGTTTTCTTCCTCCCCTTTTTTTGCCTTTGTGGAATTTTGATAGTAGTTTGGCTGTATAGGTCTTCACAGGAACTTTGTTTTCGCCGGCTTAGGGAGTTTGACGCGTAGACGTCCCATTGTCGTTCCATTTTTTTTTTTTAATATTTTGCCTTGGTAGAGTAGAATTTTTTATTGTTGAACGGGCTTGATGTGCGATATCTTTTTATTGTAGTTGATAGAGGAGGCTAGTAGCTGCCGTTATCTCACCCCGCAACTCCCGGTTACTGAGCTGGTCTGCGAGCGCACATCGCAGGTAGTATTTGAAAAGGGGTTTAGCTCACTGGTTGTCGACTCTGGCCTTCGCGGCCAATTGGCCGCCACCCTCGTCCTCCTACACCCATCATTACCGGAGCCTAAGGTAACATAATGGCCGTGAAGGTCGGGCCGTGCCATCTGGCGAAGAAAAAGCCCCTCAGCGAGCTAAGCAGCGGCCTATGCTTGCTGTGACTCAGTTCGGGAGATGTGGGTGGGGTTTTCGCCGCTCGTTGTTCCTACCCTTTACGTATTAACAAAAATTCATAGATCAGAATATAGTTCATTTCAGAATCTTTTGTGTATGAATTTGTAACGATCGGAGTTGGGGTTCTAAAAAGTGATGAATAGTATATATTTGACAAAGTCGCCCCAGCCTGCCCGGAAGAGTACTGCCGGGCAGACACAGGCATCATCAACGGCGATGACATGGAGTTTTTAACTTAGTTTAGTATTATGACTACTATACAGGTAAAAACTCCTCTTTAACTTCCCCCAATGCCCCGCGGAACCACTGTTAAATATTACTTTGCGGGGTGGGATTCGCCTCCCAATTTCGATCTGATTAAATAGCATTTGCTCCAAACGTTTGACTTCGGAAAGTCGCTTTGTTTTGATCACTAGGATGTCTATTATGATCATTCCAGCGAGGATGATTCATGTGATATTGTGTTGTGAAAGGTGTGCACAGCACGATACTTTTGACTTCGGTGACATGTACTACATCAGGATTGAGGTGATAATCCTATAAAGTAATAAGTGAAAACGGTAGCTCTCCTAACTACAATAAATTTTTATTTCTAGTAAATACTGTTTTCACTTAACTAGACTAAAAGAATCGCGCTCCCTCTCAATTGTCCTAACCCCTTGTGGGCATAGCGCGTCAACTGTTCCATGTGGCCCAGTTGACGTTTCGACGGCATAAACTGGTTTCGGTGAATGCAGTTGCCAGCATGTACTTTCTGCACATCCATGGCCACGAACGTCGTCGTGGATGGGATTCTAACCCGAAACGCCGGTTGTCAAACGTGAGACTGATTCCCCAACACACTGCGCTACCGGTCCCCCAAAATAATCATTTAAAAAGTAATAACCTCCTGGTCAGTCTAGGGCTCTCTATGTTTAGCATCATTCTTGCCAGCTCGACCGTGGCATTCGCCGCTTTTTCACATATGTACGAGCATTTGATGTGTTCTCCTCTCCAAAGGTTGATTTCGTGTCAGTCATCACCCCCAAGTTCTAGTTAAAAAAGTACTTGAAAACTGGCTGATAGATTAGGCTGGGTTGAAGAGGCTGCTGTAAGAGACACAGATCACATAAACCGCTACTGGGTCCTTTTGATTCCCCATAAACTCAATACTTCGAAAATGATGATACTGCTCCAAACTCTGATCTTCAGGAAATTTCCCTTTCTGCGGATACTAATGACGACGGGTTCTGTTTTCTGCTCCACTAACTCTAGATCTGGCTGCAATTGACTCCCCAGCATTCGGGATTTTCAGTTACTACCAACACCGCAATATCGCCCGTCTTTAGTCACTGGAAGGTCCTAGCTGTCATTATAGATAATGTTTCACAATAGAGGACCGAGTACAGATCCCAGCAGTACTTCTGAGGATACGGTATATCTCTGCACCTGCATCATAATGTAGAATTTAATGCATGAGATAGCTCTTGATTAATCCAGTTTGATAGTTGAGGACACCAATTTGTTGCAGAGGCGCATGGAAATACATACTCCCAAATTGGTGTCACTGAGTAACAGCATTCTTTACGTCCAAAGCACAGCATTTGGCTTAACGTAACGCCTGCGTTGCAAACGTAATTGCAGTCTGGATAACATCGACCGTGAATCGCGCTTTTCGGAAGCCGAATTGTCTGTCCTTTAGACCTCATTTCTCTTCCACTATATTATTTTGGATAATCTATTGTAGATGATCCGCTAAAGAGTCTTTCCCGCAGTGTCTATCATATTCGGTTTACCCAGGACTCAAAAGTGAACTTCTCAGGTTATTGTAGTTGGACTTGGCGGTTCCTGTACTTCCTGGACCTAAGCTGCTGCTGCCACCCGTGTTCATTAGAATGACATCCTCTCTCAGCAAAACGATCAATGCATCCGCCCTTTAGCATTTGTTTCGCAGTTTCCTCATTCTGTAGCCCACCCATTGACGACCAAGGGCGAAGCACTTGGGCTATGAATATCAGTTGTAGTGGACGATGGGCACTGTAAAGTGTAATTGGGGACGGAGCTCAAAGGGACCGTGAAGATCCAGTAGTGACAGCTGCCAAGCTTGGCTGCTGTCAAAGTAGAGGCTCCTTCGGCGAGCTACGCAGTGGCACGAGCATACTGTAGCTCAGGTTCGGTGATTTGGGCCGCTCACTGCCCCTGTCCACACATTTTAAAAGGTATCTCGTGCCTTAGGGAGAGATAAAACAACATTCGGGATAAAATTTGGGAGAAAGAAAGGGAGCGTGGCGTCAGCCAGTGCAGGTGCCACCTCTATGCCTCGGGACCCAAATGGCGGTGGACTCCGGCCTTCTTAACCCGCTGTTAATGGAAAATAATCCCGAACATGACGCCCCCATGGCCGATAATCAAGAAATTTGGGGGCGTCTTTTAGTGAACCACAAGATGAGGGTTTTCACCTCGTCTCAAAAAACCTAAGAGGGACACGTTTAGTAAGAACTACTTCTCGAAATTCCAATTATCTTCCTTGACTTTCTCACTAACCTCGTATTCATTTCCGATAAATGGCAGCAATGAAAATCTTCATCGTTCGACATTTTCCCATTCCATTTCGACTCATTACCAGATTCATTACATGCATAGCAACATGAATTTATCGTGATAATAAAAGTAACCACCGCAACCACTCGCCACGACTCATGCTATCTTTCCCCGGGACCAACAAGATACTCATATTCATAAAGAGACAGGCACTCTCTCAAGATGAAAGTGCATCTCACAACTCATATTCTCCGATAAAATGTGGTAATCGACAAATTCTTAATTCTCATTGGTATTTTCTACATGGTATATCTCCATCCTTAAGTACACATTTTAAGATAGTTTGCAGCGGTTTTATCAGTCGAGCCATGTGATGCCCAAGCAGCCATGGTGGTGGTCAGTACGGTCGAAATACTGAAATTGAATTGAAATTATCTCTTGTTGCTTCACTTGTCCACCCAGGCATGTGGTTAATATCTGTGGTAAAAGATACAGCAGGCGACTGGCGGCTCCTCCTCAATACCCCAGTACGGGCAGACGAGCTGTCTAATGACAAGGCGAAAACGGAGAGACATGTTGTGACAAAACCACATCATTCTGGGACTCGCGATACGCGTGAAGTTATGCACCGCGTTGATTTAATTCTCAAGAACCAACAGGTTTATTTTATGATGAACAACCTCAAGCTCAATATCGCCGCTTTAACCTGTCTGACTGAGCTGACTCAGTGCTAGAAAAGTACGCATGTTAAGATGATGATCGTGACTGCGTCCACGCGATTGCATACCTCAGCGGACATAGAACTGATGGTGCAACCTAGTGGGAAATGGTGAGAGCCTTGAGGTGGTACGTCGGGAGATATGTTCGGGAATACCTTAGGTTAGGTTAAGTTAAGGGGCTGCCATGATGCAACACAGCACACTTAGACCTCTCATTGTGATACCACCAATAACAGTAACAATACACCTCGCTGAAGAAACCTAGGTTCCGAACCAGCCTGTGCTGGCAATGTAACGATTGAGCTGTAACACGCTCATATCCTTGAAGTTTTCCAGGTCAAAGTAAACCCAGGAGCCCAGGAATTTCTTCCTCCTGATGGCCAGTGCCGGACATCGACATAGAAGGTGTAAAACACTCTCTTCCTCATCTACATCCTCATAGCTCCTGCAGTAGTCATGGAATACCTTAAACACTTTGTCAACAACCACCTACTAGGATCTCAGGAACGCTAGGCCTTTTAGGTCCGGCGAGGCCTCATTGGTTCTCTAAACTTCTACTTCATCCAGAGTGTTTAACAAATTTAATTTAATTCAGACGAGAGTCACATCCAATTCCTTGCTGGGTTCCGCACACTTTTCACCAAGATCCCAAGAAAAGCAAATCACCACCATTATGTCCAAACCACCTTTCCAGTCTAGTCTGTCTGCTAAATCGATGAAGCCGACCGATCAATTGATTCGATTCGCCAAACAAATAGTATTGTGGCTTTGGTATCGGGTCCAATCCAATGATGGAAGCTACATGTTTATTAAAAAAAAAACCCATCAACTACAAGGTCTACCAATCCGACATAATACAATATATTGTCGATACCTGAGAATCGATCAAAAAAGGAAAAATATTTGCGGTTTCTAGGGAAATTGATGAACGTGTGTGCAGCAAGCATACTTGTACGTATTCTTGGCGCATCTTGCCATTGTGAACGGGTATCCGCAACTTATGAAGCATTCCATCTTTTATTGTAGACGTGTGCTGCGAGCTAAATGAACCAGAGTCAGAGCCGGCCAGACATACTCGTACATATGAAACTTCAAATCGGAAATATGAGTCAATCATTTGCCGAGCGTTTCATGCTATTTTTGGATTTCTGGAAGTAAGTTGGCAACCATATTACAAGAAATACGGCATCCAACATGCTCTACGATCATACGAAGCTTGAGGCTATGCATGGTCAAAATTGAATAAAATTGCTGTTGAATGCCAAAAAAGGTGAATAATGAAATTATAAAGTTGTGCAATTAAATTTAAAAAGAGTTCGTATAGTGCATATTTTGATAGTGCATTCAGTTTTGAAAATTTTCAGAGCAATATCTTTAATGAGCAAAATCAGAAATGGGGCGACCGGTAGTGCAGTGTGTTGACGCATCAGTCTCATGTTTGACTACCGGCGTTTCGGGTTCGAATCCCGTCCACGACGACGTTCGTGGCCATGGATGTGCAGGAGGTGCATGCTGGGAACTGCATTCTTCGAAACCAGTTTATGCCATCGAAACGTCAACTGGTCCACATGGAACAGTTGAGGCGCTATGCCCCACAAGGGGTTAGGGCAATTGAGTAAAATCAGAAATGCGAGTTTGCTGGATCTGTATTGTCCTTGAAGTTTTGTATAATGGCTCATCATCATCGTAGCGTGGCAGCCCGATGTCGTGCCTTGGCCGCTTGAATCGTCGTCCTCCAATTATCTCGGTCACGTGACCGCGTCCTCCAATTTTGGAAGCGTAGTAGTTTCTCGCCGTCCCCATATACTGAGCTCGTCGAACGAGCTCTCGGTCGTCTTCGTAGTCTCGTCTGTTGACTCGTTCTGCGTTGATTACTCTCTTTGGCATGCGATCATCGTGCATCGTCCATTCTTTGTACATGCGATCTGACGATTTTCGAAACTTCCAGCTCATCGTACAGTTCATACAACTCATTGTTGTACCGGATACACCATCAATCTTGAATAGAGGTTGAAGAATCAAGTTTTAATGCGAATCGCACACAGCTATTCATTTATTTCATTTATGTTTCCTGGACTGCAGTAATGCTCAATTTGTACTTTTCGACCTGTTGAAGGAGGGCCTTCTCGGCCCCTGGTCTGTTCAGGGAGCGTGCATTCGAGAATCCGAAACAATAATCCGTTAGGCGCTTGCATGGTCGTAGTTGTTGATCGGTCCAATCCGAGGGTTTCTTTCCAGGTTTCTTGACGTGGAGTGTTTTTACAAGGACGAGTTGCCAGCACATCGCTTAATCCCATTCAGGGGATGGCCTCGGAGATAGCTGCTTCAGATGATTTAATAAACGTGCTGGAGTTCACACAACTATGTTGCAGGTCCAACTACACAAGTCATTCCATCCCACTAAACCTGAGACGCTTAGGGGTTGGTCAGCCATCCATTCACAGCTATCTGCCTTTTTCCAAACTGTTTTATAGCTAAGACTTGGCGGTCAGCGGTTTGACACACCGCCGTTACCTGGGGGCGCCGATGATGAGGACTATGGAAAAGGTTTTTTGCCAACCACTGAAGGCACTAGTCCTTCCGATAAAATGGCATTTATGTGTGCCTAAGATGCCTCAGCTGTACCCATTCAGGATAAATAGCTCTGCTTTGCGTGTTGCTGATCACACACTTCTAAGTGCACCGTCAAGATCATGAAGATGAGATGTTGCTAACTTATGTTGTTTGATTTGATTTTCTTAGTATGAGTATTTCTGACTCACCAGCGTTTAATATATTAGGCATTACCATCTCGAAAAAGCTTAATTGGACAGATCACATTTTTTCCATTGCGAAAAACGCAATGAAACGTCTGGGCTTCCTAAATAGATGCAAATTATACAATATTTCTCGCCATCTAATTTAGCGCTAATATACAAGAGTCACATAAGACCGAGACTCGAATATAATTGACATTTATGGACCGGTGCGGATCGCACTGCACCACTTCAGCACAGACGTGACGTTGGTTGTCTATCACTTTTTTATTGATACTTCAAAAGCCGCTGCTCTGCTGAAATAAGTAGTTTTTGTCGATGTTGCATTTCCCGTACGCAACACTAGGCAGTCAAATCGTGCCCACCATCTTACCAAAGAATAGAGATTATTGCTAACAAGAAATGGGACTCCATACGAATTAAGAGTGCCTGCCTAGTAGTTGCATATTTGTTGCATTCCATCAGTACATGAAGGGGTAACGCGGAATAGCAAGTATGTTACTCATACGATGAAACGTACTAGGCAGTTGGCATTTGAAGAGCTTTTTAAAATGTTGCCGTCCCTATCCCTCTAAAGGCAACTTTAATTTTGATTATTTGCGTATCAATGCGCTTTTTGCTTAATTCGTATGAAGTGCCACCCCCTGGCTTTACCATCATCTGTTTTCCCCTGCATTTACGACCAGCAGAAATTTAAACAAAATGTCCACTGTCATCTAATTTCGTCCAGCTCAACCCATCCCTCCCCTCATACCTTAATTTCCCCACCTACAAAAGCTATGCTATTGCATTAAAGGGTATTCCCTAAGCTTTGGTGTTAACTCAGAAAAAAAATTATACGCCCAACTTGTTTCATTTAAATATTATAGCCCTTAATGCCCCTTGAGTCCAATGAAAATGGCAAAATATTTCAGAAGACCTACTTTTGGCACATGTAAGGATAAAAATATCTTATACTACAATATAAAATTGCATTTTATATGTGTAATACATTTTTCTTGCAATTTGTTCCACTCTCAACCCAAATATCACATTGGACAGATACCAAAATTTATATGTCTAGAAAAATGAGGTCACTTTCGTTTTGATATTTTTTTCTACGAATTAAGTATATTTAGAGAAATCATACGTCAAACAGATGTTGCCACGACTATTCGTTATCTGTATCTTTGTTCGAATGTGGACCAATCATCTCAAATGAAAATCATTCAAGTTAGAACTTGAAAATTATAAAAAAAATCTGTTAAAAACTGTCCGATGACATCCTCGGTATTTCTTTTTTTTTTTAAATAATGGAATAAATAAATTTGTGGTTGTGTGCTTTTGATTGGAACGTTGCCCAGTGAAGTGGTAATCTTTGTGTTTTTTTTCGACTCAGGCTTAATGGCACCTTACTATGCCCATTTTGAAGGCTTGTCCGATTAAGAATAAAGTATTTTGTACATACTATTGTTCATCTGTCAAAAGATATCTTTTTTTCATTGAACGTTGAATGAGGTTAAAATATTGTATTTTCAAAAAGAATATAAAAGATACAAAGACTCTAAATTCTATCCCAAATCCCACGGTTGAGTTAATTAAATCGGGCGACCTAAATTCACCTGAAGGCGATTAGATTATTTTTAATCCTTTTAATAATAGGAAAGACATAAATATCTGCTCTAAGGGTTAGGGGTAGTTGGCACTGGTCTGGATTGGAATGTTAGATTTAGAAATTCAGGTTGTCATTCATAGTTGATAGCCAGAATATTTCAATAGCCCATGGAATAAGGACTTTTAATGTACGCGAGAAGTGAGAAGCATTCCGAGAGAAGCAAAAGATATATACTTTTTGGCTCGCACCATATATATTTATATAATGCTATAATTGCCTTGACCCCTCCAGGGGCATGGGCGTGTCAACATCTCTTGCATTTCTATGCCTTGTTGAAGTGTAGCATATCTACTTTTCGGTCGTGCTGTTGCTAGAATGCGTCTCCTATTCACGCCGTCTTTATACTGACAAGCTCGAAGCGCAGTGGGAGTTCTATTAGTACCCACAGGCAGTTTTTGTTCGCGCCGAGGATCGAGCCTCAATTTTCTCGATCGTAGAGCGGTCACGAAACGAACACGGCCACCATGCGCGTCATATATTCCGATTTATGATGTGTGCGTCAATTTTGAAAAAAAAAGTTTCCTCTTTTTCTAACGTGTTTTTAAATATTTATGCATCAATTGCTCAACCGACTATATTGTTATTTTCAGTGAGAAACCATTAGAGGCAACAACATCCAAACCCTCTATGTCAATGTTGTGTTTTATAACTTTTGCAACCTCTTATTGTAAACTGACTCCAAAAATGCCATTTTTGACATAGGAGATGGGCTACCTTCATCATCGATAAACAAAACCCGTAAAATATTGGTATTTTCTGAATCAAGGTGTTGAGACCCATGTACTGGAGTGCTGTTGAAGACATTTTGAGTCCTTTGGTCAGGACAAGAGGACATTCATGCGCATAAAGTGAAATCTTGAATTTACGGTTATCTTCTGAATTGAGGTGATGGGAACAATGCGCTGGAGTATCGTTAAAGGCATTTTGAGTCTCACGCCTCTCCCACTGGTGCGAGCGTGAAACAGAGGCGCCTGATGAAACGCGCTTCGCACCAGCGTTCGAAACCGGCGAATAAGATTTCGGCTCCCTTCGGGGTGTTAATTTTTCTTAACAAAAATATGAATAGTGTAGTCCCACTCTGGACAGAGAAGGGCGATGGCATGCTTAGTGCCATGTAAGTTGCATGGCGTCCATGGCTTTCGCCCGGCAAAAAACTTGTTTTAAGTACATAGTACATGGTAGCAACGAAACGGAATATAACGGATATTAAGTGAATATAAGGCATAAATCGTCGTGTTGGTCGGCCTGTATAAGTCAAACCAACATCTGACTTGGTCCTTCCCGGTCACGCCTCTCCCACTGGTGCGAGCGCGAAACAGAGGCGCCTGATCAGATGCGGTTTGCACCAGCGTTCGAAACCGGCGAACACGATTTCAGCTCCCTTCGGGGAGTTAATTATTCTTAGCAAAAATATGAATAGTGTAGTCCCACTCTGGACAGAGAAGGGCGACGGCATGCTAAGTGCCATGTAAATTGCATGGCGTCGATGGCTGCCGCCCGGCAAAAAACTTGTTTTAAGTAGTACATGGTAGCAACGAAAAATAGGAAAAAAATATCGCATACTTTTGAAATTTGGCACAATTAATATGGAGAGTCCTCTCTCCTCTGGATATACATATGCTCCAAAGTCTCTGCTGCTAGGGGGTCCGGAAGTCTAGGGGAAAGGGAATCAAAACTCCTTTTTTACAGTTTTTCTTGAATATTTCGGGTCGGTTTCTCCGGGCCATGTTTTTTTTCTTTAATTCGTATTATTCGGAAATTTTCAAATCCAAATATATCGGAGAAATATACCGTTGGAAAGCCAACACATTGGGGCAAATTTTGTCAAATTTGCAGATTTTTCAGTTCAAATTACCGTTGTAAAAATATAATTTGAATTTTCGATGAAAAATCGATTTTGAAAGTTTGAACAGTTGTATCTTTGAAGTAACGGTGAATTTAGAAACCGGGAAATTTTACAACTTTCATATGAAATGTTATGTAGTTTCAGAAATCGAGGTCAAATCTTGAATTAAGTGATTTGGATAGTGACAAATTTTGATTTTGCTCGGAAAGTCAAGCTTTTTGACACAATTAACAGAAAATGCTATAGCTCTGTAACGGTTAAAAACAGAGTGTAGATTCATTATGATCATACACATGCTTAAGGAAACCTTTTCCCCAAATCTTTTCTGAAAATCGTAGCAAGGGGTTTCTTTAAGTCTAAGTGTCACCATACACTGTCGAACTCGGACATGGTACAAGTGGACTGGTTTTCTTCACGTTTATGTGAAGTGTGTGTGTGTGTGTCTTGAGCTATTCAGAGGACATTTGTACCAGGCTCGTGTTCGAGATCGAGTTCGACAGTGGATGGTGACACTAAGATATCCTTTGGGTCGGAGAATACATTTTAAGTTTTCTACATGTATTCGATTTCTAGTCTTTGTTTTATATTTCGTTTATAAAATATTCCTTCTACATTTGGTGGCGAATTCGGTAAAGGAAATGCTATGGAATCATCTGCACGTTTATAGCCCGAGTTCGTCTTCCAAAACTGTTCTATTTCAATACCCTTGAACTCCCCAAACACTTTTTTTTAAATCCAAATTTATATTTTCCCGAAATCCTAAATATCTTGGCATTTATTGATTCCAACTAAATTTGGGAAGAAACGACAGTGTCGTTTCCTGAACAAAGCAATTGTGACATTCAAGACTGTGTAGCCATCGTACGGGTAGAATTGGAACCATTTGAAAGTGGATTCACAGTGATAGTCTAAGATGAAAATATATCCACAACATTTGAAACATGTAAATAGATTTTTTTTAATTGAACTAAAAAATAGTAAGAATCGTACTCTCGATTTTTTAAATTGTAAAATTTTTTTCTAGACCTCGAGAAAAATCGTCAAAATCGTATTTGAAGTTGAAAATCGTAAAAAGTACGATAAACCGTACTATTTGGCATCGCTGATGTACATCACTCAACCTTGGTGGCGGAAGAAGAATATGCATGGGTTTCAGAATTTGTAAATTTATCAAGATTTAGGTGTCTGGTGTGCATTTACTCTTAATCAATATAGGTGCGCTCTTTTTGCACAGAGCAGATTGGAGCAGGACAAGCGGCAAAAAAACAAAAGCTACAGGGCAGATCAGAGTAGCGAAGGCGAAAATATGACATCTTTTTGCTAGGAGTATGCCTTGGTTTAATTAGCATTCGAACATCAACACAAATTTCAATCGACAAATTTCCTTTAGGCAGCAAAATCATTTTGTATGCTTACTATTCGATATAATTCCATAAAACAAACATTTAATTGACAGGAAATTAATTTTATGTGCTTGCCAAACTGTAAACTGCCGGAAACTTACAGAACCTACCTCAAACAAGGTTTAACTAGATTGACAAAGAAAAAGAATGTGCATTACGCAATGGCTGATTAAAATTTTAATTTGATATTTAAAATATTCTCGTTTTTTAATATTGCACTAATTCATTTAAGAAAACTACAATCGCATATTTCGTTGTTTTATCGTTAGACATAAGCATAACCTGACTGCAAAGAAATAGATACTTACTTCTGTAATATTATCCATTAAAAGCTATGAAAAAATTTTCCACGATCTAACGAAATAATCATGCGCGTAAGTATTTTTGTGAAACTATATCTTTCAATCACATCTTTTCTCACATTAAATGTTACTTCAATTCATTCATTTTCAGTTTCGAATGAATGTGAATTTAAGAGCACTTAAAATGTTATCTAATGTTTCGAATTTTTACAGTGAAATTTATTTGAAAATAATTAACCTAATCGAATTGTAATAAAAGCTTATTGAACGTACTTTCCTTAAATTTCAATGATTAATTTCGAGGCTCAATGTTCACAAAATAATACACTATTTGTTCGTAACAATATTTTTGGAAAAACTAGAGATCGATGATCGATGGAAACGCCTTCCAAAATTTAGGTGACTTCAACGTCATAGTAGGAGAAAAGAAAGACCATGAAGTGCTGGTAGGAAAATTCGGACTAGGACAGAGATGAACGAGGAGAATGACTGGCGCAGTTCGCCCACCACCACGGTCTTTACATAGCAAATTCCTTCTTCAAGAGGAACGCAATCAGGAAATGTACGTGGCAAGCACCAAACGGAACAACAAGAAACGAAATCGATCTAATACGTACCAAACACCTGAGAACGGTCAAAGACGTTTCTGTACTCAACAGATTTAAGACTGGAAGTGATCATCGCCTGGTCAGAGCAAGAATAACCCTTGACTTGAAAGCAGAAAAACGCAAACTGGTCAGGAAGCCAATAAAATCCGGCTTTAACATCCAGAGCATCTCGTTCCTAATAGCGCATATCTAGCCTAGGTTTCCATCACATATCCTAAATCTGAACATCTTAAGATTTTAAGAGTGATTTTCCGTTGACGATATTTCCTCAAAAGGTCTCTTCTAGTCATAAGGCATTCAAATTATATCTCAAATCTGCAGGAACTATGAATTAATTCTGAGTTTTTTTTTATGTTTATACCAAAGCTTAGGGGGTAACCCTTTGATGCGAGAGCACAGCGTTGGCGGTAAGGGATTAAGGTAGTGGGGAGATGGGTTGAGTTTGAATAAGGTCACGGTGTACATTCCGTTTAAATTTTTGTAGGTCATAGTTGCGGGGGAAAACAAAAGATGGTAGATCGTTCCACATTCGTGTTGTCCTAGATACAAACGAATCATGGAATTTGGAGGTGCGACTATTGCTGAGTTCTAGAAGATGAGGGTGGGCACGACTGGATAGTCGGGTGTTACGTAAAGGAAAGGTACGCTCAGGAATGAGGTTGGCTATTTTATCAGAGCAACGGCGGTTGTAGTAGCGATAGAAGAGTGAGAGACAGCCGACACTTCGCCGGTGTTCAAGCGGTTCGATTTTAGATGTTATGGGTTTCTCGCCAATAAGCTTGAAGCAAAGACAGCTTGAAGGCTTTCCGTTGGACTTTGTCTAACGCGGATAATGCGGTTCTACCTGCGCCTGCCCATATGTGGGAATTAAATTCAAGTCTCGGTCTTATATGAGCCTTGTAAATTTTTGAGCCAGATCAGATGGTGAAAAGTATCTTTTACAGCGATTCAGAAAGCCCTTCATTGCATTTTTTGCAACGCAAAAGATGTGGTCGGACCAATTTAGTTTACTGGAGGTGTTAATATCCAGTATGTTCAGTATGGGCGAATCAGGAATGCTGACCACTTCGACAAGAATGGGTTGGGCGGCAGATGGAGCACATCGCTTATGGGAAAGTAGACAACATTGAGTTTTGGAGGCGTTAAACGCTACTCGATTCGCTTTCCCCCATGCAATAATTTTTGAAATGTCTTCATTTAGTGAGTCAAACATGCGATCTCTGTTGATAGATGTTGAATTTCGGCGAGAGTCAGCTACAGAGTTGAAAGAGTAAGTGTAGTCAAGGGTGCTATCGTCTGCAAAGCTATGGATTGAGTTGGAAGTCACGCTGAGAAGATCGTTGATGAAGAGAAGGAAGAGCGTTGGTGAAAGGATAGTACCTTGCGTTGGTGGTATGGCAATTTGATTTAACTCCATCAAGGACGACCTGACGTGAACGGTCGTGAAGGAAACTTTCGATCCATTTAACTAATTTTGGGTCCAAACCAAAAGCCTGGAGCTTAGCTAGAAGAGCCGGATGCCAGACTCTATCAAAAGCTTCCGAAATGTCGAGGGCAATGATTTTAGCTTCGCCAAATTGGTGGATACAGCGATTCCATCTTTCGGTGAGGTATGTCATTAGGTCGCCGGTGGAGCGCGAAGACCGGAAACCATATTGCCGATCATTGATGAGATGATGTGAGTCAAGGTAGCTCATTAGTTGGTTGTTAACCAGGGTTTCGAAGACTTTTGATTGGGTCGAAGTTAGTGCTATTGGTCGGTAGTTAGATGGATTACATGATTCTCCTTTCTTGGGGATTGGTTGAGCCAGTTTCCACGATGATGGGAACACTCCTGTTGCGTAGGACAGGTAAAAGAGTTTTCGGAGAAGTTTGGCTAGCAAGGAAACGCAGTGTCTGCAGGCGCATATTTACATATGGGCTATTTGGGCTATAGCCCAGGGCGGCAGATTTATAGGGGCGGCAAATTAAGGGACGAGAAAAATTAATGATTTTTTTTTTAATTTCATGGATGCAAGAATTTTGTCCATAATGTTATTTTTGTCATTTGCCAATTAAACAATTTTCCATTGTTCAAACAAGGAATTAATATGATTAATATAATACGATGAAATTTGTACCATTTATATAGGGTGTCTACTTTATAAATAGCACCAATTATATGTATTATAGTCGATGAAACAAAATTTGACTTTTCCGTCCTTCATCCAAAACTTTCTGATGCAAACTCGTTTTCAGACTCTGGTGTATATTCTGGAATTCAGGCGAGAATAAAAGAAGTGTCTCCAACAGCGACATACTTCCCATGCTCTGCTCATTCTCTTAACTTGGTTGAACAATGTGCAGTAGAGTGCTGCGAAGAAGCTATTGAATTCCTTTCCCTACTAAAAAATTTACACACCTTTCTTACTGCATCTACTCATCGCTGGAATATTTTCCAAAATCATTTAAAATTCCAGTAATGTGTCGCTAAAAAAACTGTCTGAAACACAATGGTCAGCCCGTTCAGACGCTTGTTCAAGCTTAAATAAAGATTGAAGTGAAATCAAGGAAGCTCTCAGCAACAGCGAAATGGAAAAATCTGCTACCAGGTGCGAATCTTCCGGTTATCTTCGGCAACTGCAGCGGCTTGAAAAAGCGATTCTATCTACTGTATGGGGTGAGATTCTGCAGATGTGACTAGCAAAAAGTTGCAATCAATCGATATTAATTTGAGCATAACTTCCGAACTCTATGGTTCTCTGGGCAAATATATACATAATTGTGTCAGTTTTATAACACTGATTCACCGGCTGACCCTAGCAATTCTACATTTTCGGGGACTCCCAAGAAATTCTGGTTGATGTTCCTAGAACGGCCCCTCCAATTAAGTTAAATTCTTAACAACAAAGGCGTCTCAGATATATATCCGTATATAATATATCTCACTGAGTATATTAAGTAAGCCTGCTTCTACTTGAACTGTGGAGAGATCATTTTCTGTGCTTCGTAAAATAAAAAACTACCAAGGCAGTAGTATGACTGAAACAAGACTCAACTCCTTAGCTGTCCTTTCAATAGAAAGCATACTGACAAGAGATATAGATTTTTCAGATGCATGTGACTTCTTCACAACACTACAGTCTCGAAGAAAAGTTCTGAAATAAGGAAATACATACAGAAATGGTTTTCCACCTGTACGGGGGCGGCGAAATTTCGATAGCCCAGGGCGGCAAAAAACCTAAATACGCCCCTGAGTGTCTGAGAACTAAGGGGGAGGGGTCTTTTTATAAAAGTTAATTTTGCTGACACGTTATGAAATGCTCATTTTGGTGTTAAAATTTCATCGCCATAGGCGAAAAGCTATATAGTGTAGATATGTTAGGTGTTGTCCGACGTTTGCAGTTGTCAACTAAAACAAAGAAGACGCAGCTTTATCAAACTAAAAAATTTTATATTGTATGTTATATACATATTTCGGGAGCGACTTACCCCCTTCTTCAGTACAAAAGCTACTACTTACTAAGTAGCTTTTGTACTGAAGATGGGGGTGGGAGAGAAGAGAAGAGAGGTGGAAAATAATTATCAAAACATAGGGCCGGTTGCTCAATGTGCGATTGAAATTTATCTTTAGAATAAACTGCCATTTAGCACAATTTGTTTATCTCAATATTTGTTTACCGTTATTAATCGGATAAACGCTAACCGTCCCCTAGCCTTCGATTAATAATCTCTTATCCAAAATAAAACCCAACTCCAGGTTTCCTGTTGAAAATTTATTCTAAACAAAAGCCCAACATCTGATACCGGATGCTAAGATTTTGACAGCTAGAACTATTCACTTTTGCAAATTCAAATGAAAACAATGAAAGCGGCCAGGAAATTCGTTCGATAGAAGAGAATTCGCAACAAACTCAACTGTAAATGAATATGTTGAGAGACCATACTAACACAAAATAGATTTATGGACGGTAGAATTCCGCCAAGAAAATCAGCTAATTTTGCCATAATTGTCGTCTGAGATAAGTTCCACACTATATGGCTTAGTAATTAAAATCGACATATGAGAAAACGAAAAAGCCTATCGGGCTGTTTATAGCTTCGATTAATTTGTGTCCTTGTTTGTTAACAAAAAGTTTGATCAAACATTGAGAAAACGGCCTTTAGTCCGTGGAACACCCCAATCATCCATCTAATTAAAAAAAAAAAGTGGAATAAGAAAGAAAAATCGCCATTGCCCGCAGAAATTCTAAATGGAAAAGATTTGTCATCATTTTAAATTACCACCATGATCACTCTGCTGAACAAAGTATCAACCCTGACTCATGTGGCCATATTCAAATTTCGGGCGATCCATATCACTTGATCCATAAGACAATGATGAATAATTTTTCTCGGCTCCGCTCTTCGGCCTCTTCAGAAACATATTCGGCACAATTTATGTCATCAAACAAATTAGGAGATCCCATGATCAGTTTAGTCGGCCTAAAAAATCCACGACTCCTATACCAAATAACTAGCCCAATTTTTACATACATCCATCCACCTTCACGCAATACAATCAATCGATCCATTCAAAATACATATCCGTCACCTTTGACGCCCATGTGACAATGCTACTGAAATACCAATGCCAAAAAATTAATGCACCACCGTTCACCGCGGAACGGAAACCTTCGAAATCAATTGCAGATAAAAAGTAAGATAAAAAGTTGCAATTTAACAGCACTCGGTGAGTACTCTCATAAATGTATTTATTTCTAAACTCTATGAATGAACAAATAACACCCAAACTCGTCCATAGCCTGATTTTTGCAAATATCTTTTACGTGTGGGCTCATGTACTATATATGTTCGTGTTCAACTAAATCCACTATTTGCTGGGGTAGGTTCGAAATCCCAAAACATATGCCTCTGGCTTCAACAACCCATGCAATTTCTGTATCCGTTCAGCACAAGACATTTTACCATTGCCTACCACCAGCCAGTCATCCCAGTCGCTTATTCATATCGGCAAAATCCATTCATCTTTTTCAACAATTTTTCATAGTACGAAAACCTCTATCTATAAGCTCTATGGGAGACGTGCGAACGAAAAGAGTATCTTTAGATACAGTCATGAGAACAACACCGCACCGTAACACTCGTCAATGTACAATCTATTCGTAAAAAATCTTGGACAATGTCTTAATTTTCTCTTAAGATACTCTTTGGATTTTCATCGACTCTCTTACCGGCGCTTTTCCGGCATTTTCCTTTTCAAATGTTGCCCTACTGTTGAATGCATAAGGTTCGTTCATGGTTCGGGACTCGTATGGTCGATCTATCTCTCTTTGCGCATGGACTCGCTTTCATAACCGGCCCATCCGCGATATATCTGTTGAACAATCTTTTTTCTCTCTCCGAAGTTGAGTTGAACCGCTGTATCCGGAAAACTCGTTCCGACTACAAAATTGTAATTTCATTCAAGAAATTCATCAGTTCGTTGTGAACATTTGTACCGGTTAGTTCGTCGTCTAATCGAAACAATCTTTTTCGCAGCCTTCACCGGTTCTTAGTAGAGTAATATCTTTCATTTGGGTGTATCATTTTTTCGAAGCGTGTGCACACATGTATCTTGAAACGCGTGTATCGTGGAAATCTCTGGGTGAAATATAGTGCAAAAGTGATGGAAAGTTTTAAATAAATTTGAAAAATTCAAAAAAGATACAAACAAGTCAGTGTGTGGAAAAAAGGACATTCAGAGCAAAAAAAAAATAAATAAAAGGATTTGTGTGTGTGAACCAAACTTCTTCCCCTAATTGGATACCGGCATTTTATTACTGATTGCTGTTGTGTAGCAGAAGTGCTACAGGTAAGTTTAGAAAAAGTTTTTCCTTAACTACATATTAGCCGGCAACTTGTTGAGAGGAATGTGGAAACAGGATTTTCCACTACTGTCCGAACGAAGAAAATTTTCATTGAGAAAACTTTGTCCAGGGGTTGAGTGGCTCTGGTCTGTTCGGGCACAGGGAGTCATGTGTGGGTGTGCCGCTTTTTTTCTCTTTTTTACTATTTTTTAATTAGTTGATATCAAAAGTTGACTGACACAACTTGATTTATGGGCTCAAGTTTGTCGTTGTCGGAGCCGGCTCAGGTGGCGAGTTTTGTTGCTGTGAGCAGCAGATTCGAGTGCGAGACATGTGGGCGATTAAGTGACCGGCATGAAGATATAATTACTAGTCTTGTCTAGATGAATGGGTTTGTAAGAGGCACGTAATGGGGTATGACGAGTCTTCTTGTTTCACCAACTGATTATGCACAGGACTCACATGTCCTGTGCTTGCTACTTTGAAATTGTTCGTGTCACGTGTACAACTTCAGTGTTCACATCTTGGTGAGTTCTGTATTCGGAAGGCCTTCGATCAAGTGCGCGAAAAATATACGAAATGCGTCAGGAATCTGAAAATTCAGTGGAAGAGATCATGTAACTGACAGAGTGTATTTTTCCGATAAAATCAGTTTTGGTGCATTCATTTTTCATATTTCAACATGATTATGCTTTTCGCGTACTTTCCACCAAGTGCGCGAAAAATCGGGAAACGTGTCACTAATTCGAAAATTTAATGGTAGAGACAAGTGAATTGGTGGAACGATGTTTTTCTGATTGAGGCATTTTTTTTCTTTGCTAAATTTTCTGCTTATTGGGCGTGCTTGGTCCTTTCGAGCACTTTCAAAATATGCGCGAAAAAATAGTGAAATACGCCAGTAGGATAGGTGTAGGTGATTGAATTTAATTTTATTTCCATTAAAGTCAAATAGTTTTTTATATTTGCTTTTATAACCAATTTCGCGCAATTGCCCGAAATTACGCGAAAAAGGCGAAAAGAATTACGTTATCACAAAGGCAACTTGTTTAACGTTTTCCACGGAATAATCATTTTTAGTGATATTGGTAGTTTTTTTCTTAAAATTTACACTTTGGACGATGATTTCGCGCACTATCTCGAAACTGTCCGAAAAGGATAGAACGTCCCCATTCCAACGAGCTCTCGGTTTTCCTCGCAGCCTTACTCCGTCCACTAAATACTTTCTTAGGCATGCGGTCATCGTCCATTTGCTGTATATATCCTGCCCATTTGAGTTGAACGATTCTCAAAACTTTCAGCTCATCGTACAGTTCGTACAGCTCATAGTGGTACCGGATGTGCCATCCATTTCGGTCGCAAACTGCTCCAAAAATTCGCCGAAATCAAATGTGTTTGTCATATTTTCGGAGGCTTGAATAAGGGTCGAGGTTTCGCAGCCAGAACAGGTCGTATGATGGCTTTGTATATCCGAAAAATGGACGAAAAATGTGCATCGCCATATTTAACTTCTTTACCTTATTAAATTCGTGTCAAATTTCAGATTATCGTTCTAGTATCCGTGCTAATTAAGCCGCCGTGACCACCCAAGCGTTCAAGGTGAAATCCCAAATTCTTATTTGCTTCGAAATTTGGGAAATTCTAAAATACAAATTGCAAAAGGAAACTTGTCGTTTCGCCGCTTATGGGGTGCGATTGATGATAAATTTGTTGTCAATAGAAAAGAATATGTAACGCGTGGCCTAAAAGAAAAAGAAAACTGAAATTCGACATGTGGGTGGCGAATATTATTGTTAGACATTTTTCTGTGAGCCAATGACTGTTATTGGCTGGAATTTGGATTATCTGGTCAGCTATGAGGTCAGCAAGAAGTCAGAATTGGGTCTTGTGTTCAATGGCTGAATGAAGCTAATTGAAATTTGAAACAGATGAGGCAGAATAGCGCTGCTGAAACGAATATGATTCTTAGGTTATTTAAGGTGTTTTTGCTATCTATATGAGATGACTTTCTCCTGAACCTACTTGGTTTCAATGCCTGAATTCCTGGAAAAGTTCTTCACTTCTTTATCTGTCTTCTACCTCATCTGGCCTGAAAACTAAGTAGGGACCTAAGGATCAATGAAACAACACACCTTTTTACAGAGACTTAGGTTCTCTTCTCTATCCTTTTTTTTACTGAATTTAGTTTATGTAGAGACCAGAGTTTGCACAAAAAAAACTGTAGTTCTCAAAGTGGGTTCGAGGCATTTTTGGTCATTAGGTTTCCTATTTGGTATTTAGGTCTAGCGAAATAGGTGAAAACTGAAGAAGTGTAAAGGCTATTTTTAGCTTCTCTAGATTTTCTGTTGAACCTATTTGGTATGATGGAGAATTGAACCTGATGTTGCGAAAATAGGTTTGAAGTATCTTTGTACGTTAGGTCTCCTGCTAAGTACTGACATCAGACGATTTTGCCCTTCGGATAAACCTACGAATCAATCGAGATTGGAAGGTTGGGACACCTTTGGCGTTGATGTCTTCGGATGAAATCATCCTCTGACCTTAATTTGGTCACAGGCGATTAAGGTTTGAGAACGTCCCATTGCGAATCAACCAGCTTGCCGCCACAGTTCGTAAATATTTACACAAAATACTTCAGGCATGATGAAGCCGGATTTCATCATATGGCCAAATGGTGTTGATTTGCATTCGCTGACTACATCTTGCATAATTTATTTGCATTTTAGACATGACATCATTGTGTCGCATGAGAACATTTTCATTGAGACAATTTTTAAAATGTCGGAATTTGAGTGACCTAAAACACTTTATTTACCATGCCATTATCGCACTCATTCCAATCCACCTGAACCATCGAGGTGCATTCCATACCTTCGTTCTTCGGTAAGAATTTCTTATGCAAACAGAAAGTTCAAATAACAAAAGATACGCATCGTGCAGTCCAACGAACCATTTTGAAGCGTCGTCGATAATCTCTTCGCTTCCGCTGCAAAGATATGTCACTGGAATCTCGGGTTATTGGTTCTTGCATGCCATTCGGCATAGCACGGACGATGGTGGTGGTGGTGGAAAGAACCACTATTATCAGCACCGCGGCCATCATCCACCGCACACCATCTTCAGCATTATCATCATCATTGATGTCGTGTTCAGATATTTTTTCGTTTTTTTTTATATCTTTTATGCTGTTTATATTTAACCATTCGCTGGATTCCAGTCGTATCTGAAGAACATTCAGTAGCGCCCTTCAGGAATTTTTATAACCGTGAAGCTGAAGATACCAAGACCCGTATAGATGGACCAATGTATCTTTTTTTGGGGAGGCACGTTGAAACGGCTGGCCCTGGCATGTTTCTTGGTGGAATGAAGGTGTATATGGCATGTCACATCCAACGAGACATGAATACGTGACGTGGAGATGCAACAGTCGTTCCTGGATAGAAGACACTACACATTTGTTTGGATAGTGCATAGTTTCACTCGTTTTTGTTAACATAGTTGTTTTGTCCAACGTTATCTCTCCCCAACACGAATTGACGTGGTCGTCGTTTTCGTCGCCCATATAAAAGATACAAAATTTTATATCATCCAGAAGACGGAGTGGGCGTCCGAGATGAACTGAATGAAGGTTTCATGGAACACACTAAACTCCCGAAGAACTTAAAATACGATATTGGAACCAAAAATTCCCACCATCACGAAGGAATGACGATGAAGATGAATTTGATGTAGTTGTAAATAAAACAATGAATGCATGTGGAAATGGCTCTTAAAGGGCTTTATTTTGTCAAGAGCTGCACGAGGGGTTCGATAGAAGAATGAGGTCAAAAAGGATTCACGAGCAGAGACAAACTGTCAATGAATTGTCTTCAGAGCAAGCTTTGAGTATCTCTAGTGCAGTTATTGGATATGTTGAGAGTTCCTTTTTATTGACTAAAGGTAGTGTGTCAAGAGGATTCAGGTAGTCCTTTAGTTGATTCAGCTGAAGGGTCTTTTGACGTGGAGCAGTAGTTGTTTGAGTATTTTTGAATTTCGATGTTAGAGATGAAGCTTGAATTTTTTTTTAGGAACATGGGCTTAAGGACGAATTGTGAGAGCTAGAAACGAGTTACTACTGGAACTCGAAACTCAGATCGTTTCTAGCTCGCAATATCTGGCTTCAAGAAACTTAGACTTCAACATGGCCAAATCTCTATCAATTTTGGCTCCATGAATTTCATCAGCCGTCAGGTTGTCACAGTCAACATTTTTCTTAAACCTCTAAAGTGTCCCACATTGTCCATAGTTCCATAGTTCAGACCTGTGAATTACCCTAAAATCCTCTCACAGACCAAACGTTTCACCTTCCTCAGCGCTAGTCGTATTTGCACAGGTTCTCATTAATTTTTTTTTTATGAGCAACACTCTGTCGTATCACAACTCTGTTGTCCGAGGAAATGTCTGAACTGCCAACAGCAATAGCGCGACTGATTTGTGGCCCAAAGCACGGTACGCTTGGCACGTTTTGGAAAATAACTGGGGCGGCAGGTCTGGATAGGTACACAGGCCTGCCTACGTCCGTAGGTCTGCATAGATATGCCGGCCAGGGTAGATATGCTGGATAGGTCTTCAGGGTGGGTATGCCGGTCAGGGTAGGTTAGGTTAGGTTCAAATGTTGCGGCAGATGATACAGCGCATATAGAGGGCCCGTTGTGATACCTACCAGTATAAAAACTATCCCATTGAAATTAATATTCATTGAATCAGCCAGAGCTGGTAATGAACCGATAAAGCCTGATCGGGCTCATCCCCTTCAGGTCCTCCAAATGATGGAAGAAGGAGTCGCCCGGAAAGCTTGCCTCCTCGCAGTCAAGGCAAGACAGGTGCATAGAAAATGAAGGATACTCTCCTCCTCGTCAGCATCCTCGCAGCTTCTACAAAAGCCATTGTAGGGTAGACGAAGCTTTCTAGCGTGCTCCTCAATGGGACAGTGCCCCATGCGCTTCCTGTTCAATGATAATATTACAGTAGTAGTGCGACCAGGGTCCGCTGTGGGCCCTTGGTTTGACATGTACCGTCCTCAGTCCATCTAGCTCTTGCTTTATTTTTCTCGTTAGAGTTATCAATTCGCTTGCAGATTACGAAAGGCACTCCGACGTTCCAACGACTAGCCTCAATTGTCCCAGTCGTCCCAATCCCAGCAAGCTCATCACAATTACCATCATAATCACTGTGGATCTGATAGCCCCGGTTGCAACAATCATCGCCAATATTTGCTCCTGCCCCAGTAGATTCCTGCGGGTCACCGTTCTAAGCGCCGTCCACCAAATAAGAATGCCATGTAAAAGAATGGGCCGTAGAACTGAAGAGTACATCGATATGACTACCTTCGGCTGTAGTCTCCAGTTCCGACCTATCGCCTTCCCGCCATAGTGGCTTTGTCAACACGTTCCTGATAATTTGACCTCTATCCCAGCTTCCTATCTTGCATGAGACCAAGGAACTTAGCCTTGTCGAGAAAAGCCGGGACTGCGTTGCTATGCAGGTCTGGGTATATACAGGTCTGAGTAGATATGCAAATTCGGGTAGATACGTAGAGTTTAAAAGAAGAGAGGATCAGGGCTGGGTAGGTATTCAGGTCTGGGTAGATACATAGCTGCTTTTGAATGAACAGAAGATCAGGAGTACGTCTGCAGGTCTGAGTGATATATATTTAATTTAATTGGTGAAGAAATTATTGATTGATTCATTTGTAGTCAAGCAGCACCCTGCAACTGCATGCATATTGTGCCTTCAACTTCTATTATGATTACGCATAATCGTCTCGAAAGAGAGCAAAACAGAACGTAAACATTAACTAATGCTTTTGTAGAGTCAAGACCCGTCGTATTACAAATTCAAATCTGAATCGGATTAATCTGTTACACAAACATGAGTTAGATTCGCCGACAACCGTGCGAATTTCTCCATTAGTGTCACCAATAGTGTCCCAGTCATGTATACCACTAGAAGTGTAAGGTTTTCTCAAAGCCAAAATGTCACACACTGACTGACTTGGAAAATCTCTTCCGTGACATTTTAGCATAGTCATTAAAAATGCATATTAGACACACACCCGCTTCAAAATTTATGTACCTGTTAAAGTCGATTCTAAGTTTACCGTTCTATCCTGCGACGCCTTCTTTTAACCAGCCCTTCCCTACCAAAGGCGTGTAACAGTACAGATTCATTCCCTGTCGATGAGATACGTATCTTGTCCCTAGGTTTCTGGTAGTTGGAGACATTTTACAGGCGTAACCACATCCAAACGTAATCGCCTTTCTGAAATAGAAGTTGGGACTGAACTCCCGACGTCGGTAGTTCCAAACTTGTGCTGGCTATGATGCAAAAGCATCTGAATACAAAAAAAAAAACATGGGCGCTGCCTTTTTTTAGGGAAAGGAAAGGGTACATGGATGTGATAATGGTTAAAAGTGAAAAAAATTTGCCGGAGTTTGTAGAGTTGATTTCAGTCATTTCAGGATCAGCATCAGCCCTAACCGTAAATTATTGGCCCTCCGTTGGGCGCTATTTGATAACTTTTGAGGTGCAGCCCTTTGGTGCTTTATGCATACAGGGCCTTACAGACTCGTTTTTTTTTTCTTTTAGTCCTTTTCCCAGCCATGTACCCTGTCCTTCAAGAATATGATTTTCCCTTTGAAGACCTATGTTAGGTCCTATTTTATATTTATGCTTCAAAGGTTAGGTAAAATGCGCAGAGGCGGGAGTGCGCAGTACCTTTAGGTGGCACCTGTGTCTGTTGTAGGGACGAGGATCGGTTCTTGAATGACCCATTTTTTTCGGTTCTGCTAGGGAAATATCTTGTTTGTATACTGTAATTGGGCATAACTCAAGCGAACTCATCGCGCGTCGAACATATCACTTTTTGAGTATGTTTTAACGCACGACCATACATTCAGCCTCAGACCTAACAACGGCTTGTATTTTTTACCAATAGAACCAAAATAGGCGAGTCCATCTGCACATAACCGGTATAGGTGGCTGATGGAGTTGTTGATAGGTTGTGCCCCACAAGGGATTAAAATAAACTAATATAGGTTTTCCTAGGACGCGCTCACGTCAGTAATAGCAAAAAAAAATGGTCGAATAAATGATAAAATATTTGGCGTCCAATGTGGGATCTGTGTGATTTTATCTAGTTTATATAGCCAAAATGAGGAGTCGGACAAGTTCGCGGTGTTGCTAGTCACAAGGAAAAAAAAAGACAAATTTTTTTAGACCTTACCTTAAGGCTGCTTTTTGGTTTTTAAAATGTAATGTTTAACTTATTAGATCCACAATCTGCACATATGGTACAGCTGGGCCTGAGCCCAACAAAACGCAGCTGTGTATCAACATTAAATACCCTTCAATCTTCGAAGCGACATCAAAATCAACCGCTGCAGGAAGTTTTCCCATCGGCAGAGACCACAAAAGCTATTTCCACAGCGACTCTTATCACTGAAGGCTATAGGCATTCTTAGGCCATCAATTATTGGTTATCAGCATTCTATGATGAAATCAAATATTATGACTAAAAAAACGCACTGAACAACTCGTTAGTTATCGCGTTGTGGCCATGACATGACCACTTGAAAAAAAAAGTATCTAATACTTTTCAGTTAGTAAATTCTTCGCCCATGGAATAATCAGCACGCACTCGGTACTTTCTTCCCGACACTGATAAGTTCAGCCCAGCTTATCTAAGTTCTTCCACTAAATGACTATGGTAAACGATCTTTTTCCTATTCTCTTTGGAAAGATAAAGGCACGAGAAATCTCCTTTCTTTGTTAAGAGAACCGAAAAAAAAGGAAAAAAAAAAAGATCGAAAATGGGTTCCAATAAAAGAATACAAAATAAATCCCAATTCAAAAACCCCTAGACAAGAGTGACGAATTCACATTGACGTGAAGTGTAACGAATTTTTCCCTGTAGATAATCCCCGTGTCACAAAGGCAGAAAACCGGAGAGCGAGTAATAGCAAAAAAAAGGATCCCTTCACTCTCGGGATTCCAAAACTGTGAGGTTAACGTCGATCTTCTTTTCCCACAGATCGTTTCTTCGTAGCCTAGGTGCCCTTCAGAGTTTTGTGTACATCGTAGATTTATCTCGCTACATAATGAGGACCAAGTGTGCAATACAAAAAGATACACAGATACGCAGGGCCAGAGAGTCGTATAATAGGCATCCCTACGATTAACGATCACGGGGTTTTTCCTCTGAGGTTCTGAGTTGGTCGATCGCGTTGCGCATCATTTGAACGCACTGAGCCTATATTTGAGCTGAGGTTATTTCGAACCATGTTGTGAACACACACGTGTGCAAAGGCAAAGATGGCAGAGGATGATATGTTTAGAAAATTGAAAAGAAAACAAGAATTTTGGAGAGAGAAAAACAACATCAACGAAACGATTAAATTCAGGTCTGCGAAGAATGGAGGATTGGTTGATAGGCTGAGAGGGTTGTCGATTGTTGTCAATGAGGTAAGCATTTCAGGGACCACAGACTTCTTGATGATGCACACAGTTCCGAGTTGTTGACGTGCTCGGTGGCCGTGTTCGTTTAGACACCGCTCTACGATCTAGAGAATGGAGGTTCGATCCTTGGCGCGAATCAAAACTGCAGTGGGTACTAATAGAACTCCTTCGAGCCTATCAGCATAACGGCCGCGCGGATAGGAGGTGTATGCATGTGGCTAAAAAAAAGATACAGTTCCGAGTGCCTACTGATCCAGTTGAAAGATCAGTGTCTTCCAGCAGCATTAGATCGCAACTACACAAATTTAATATCTTGTCTTGAGAGGTTCACAAACCAATCAAGAATCTCGCCTCTGGTCAGTTTTGAAACCTCACAAACGTCTAACTTCTCCGCCGATCATATTTAAAATTTAATTCATACTAAAAATCAACGATCTGGTACTTGATCAATTTCAGAACTTCTCGATCCTCTAAATCACCCATCCGTCACATAAATTTTTTCTACATCCCGAAAAAAATTTCGACCGGCCACTCTGGCCTCCAATTGCTTATACTAAGGATCATCAATAAACAAATCCTGCCTAAACACACCAAACAAGACTATCCACTTGGCCAAACCGAAAACACAGAATCCATTAGCGACGCGATCAGTGAAATCAATGGATGGGAACGAAAGGACAAGCGATCGAGCTAAGTGATTATTTGAAGGCAAAAAATTGTTAGATCCCTAAAAGGGTCCAGAAATAAAATATCAAATTACTGCGGACAAGAGTTTTGGGCTTTCTGCGTAAATGATCCTGAAAGATGACACGGATTGCTAATGCTATGACTAATAGGGTTTTTGTGGAAAATCGTGGGCTGTTTTTCAGGAAGAAGATTTATTGCTTCTTTGTGGGGTGTTTGGGTTTGATAAGGACATCGGTCTTGGTGATATTATTTTGAGGGAGTTAATTGGATTTCAAAGGGTAATCGGTCGGAATCATATTACAGTGATCCCGGACTCTGGTGATGATATTCACTCTAAGCCTTTGCATCGCGAATAGTTCTAAATCAATTGAGAATTTTACTGCTGTCTCGAATGCAAAAGTTGAGTTGGGTGCGAAACTTTGACTGCAAACCGGTTACCATAATAGAATCCGGTCAACCAGTCGAAACGTCCACTTTCCTCCTTTTATCACACTTGGGGCTATATCACGATGTAGATCAATCGGCTTCACCGACCCTCCCATGGCCATCCATCAAAATATCCAGGAAGTCCCTAATCCCCCCAATGTCAACACAATTTCTCCGGCTGCACTTCGCTTTCTCAAACTTTCAACTCCACTTTCAGCAAACAAACAGACTTAAAATCAAACAGGAAATTCAGATCGGAAGTAGACTGATAAGAAGACTGATGATTTCCAATGATCCGGAGAAAGTTGTCCTATATCAGCACTAATTGGTCTATAAAAAAAACATCAAACCGATGTCTTAGAATGCACAATACCGACTTATTTTCCAATTTATCACTATAATTTTTTTTGACAGTCCAGATCCGATCCATAAGAGCCTCGTACCTATCAATAGCAGTAGCACTAGCTCACTATCACGTACAATAAACGATCATATTTGTTCCGTGTAAATAGGATCAAAGATTGAGTACGTGAAAGAGTTGACTAACAAAGAAAAAATCGAATAGTCTGACCTACAATCGATGGTTAAGACCCATTCTTGGACAATCGGTCGAAAATCGTATTAGTGGCGGCTTCTTAAGGTCCTCCTCCCGTCGTTTTGATTGATGACACAAATATTCACACGACGAACCGAATAAGCTCTTTGGGCATTCATAACTGGCCTATCAGTTTTTTTTTATCGGATTTGGATTAGTATCTTTATATCTTTCAACCGATAAAAGACCAAAACCCACGGTTTCTTCTTGGACTTTTTGTTTGGGACCCGGAAATTTTCATATCGATTGATGATTATTAGCCTGTTGGTTCGGTGCGGTGGTACCTATTTTTGGATGCCCATCGTAATCATGCTCGTCCCAAAAATGGAAACTATGAGCCGAGAAGGTTCTTCACCACGCGGTGATATCGCGGGCTTGATCACCTTAAAATTGCCTTAGCAACGAGGCAAGGTCGGATTTCGGATTAGGTTCTATAAATCGAAAAAGGTAGGCGAAGCCAAGTCCTCTCACCGGGTGACCCTCTTTGTGATTTATGGGACTATCATTAATTGGTCTCAGTGGACTGGAAAAGTCGGAGCTCCAAATTTAGAAAGCGGCGTTTAATGAAGTTATGTGGGGGTCATAGGAGCACATCCCCCCTTTGGTCGAATTGTTCACTTCCTCGATTAGAGCAGCTTTATTTTATGATTATACGATTCGTCATGTTCTACGAGCCATTCAACAAGATTCCACGCTATCGCTGAGAGTTTATGAAGAGTTTCAGATGTTGTTTCGGGAAAAAAAGAACCATCTGGTCACAATCACGATTCATGCTTGCCCATTGAGCTGAGGGGGGACCGTTTCACTATGTTTTCTCGGACATATATGGGTTGAATCAAATCGTGTGGTGCGCGATGGTCATTCAAAAGCCCAGGCCCGCATCTTTACCATGGCTGCGGCTGGTGAATGTAGGCTCATGTTGATGACTATATGATTACGTTGTTTTCCCCATTTGAAGAGCAGATGAAATCTCTAAAATTTATGATATGCATTTTCAAGTACACTTCCCACCGTTACGTCTGCGTTCTGACACGATCGAGAAAGTCATAGCTACGATCAGCAATGATCATCAAATTACATGCATCTAATCTCTCCATATCTTGTTCTATAAAAGTATCTGTCTAAACACTGTTTGTTTAGTGCCGGATCTATTAAAAGAATCTATGATTCTGCGGCTGTATCCATGATCCTCGGATCAGATTAGCCGTCCGGAGTAGATCTGATCAGCCGATGATCTTCATTAAAGTCCGGACTCCTAACAGAATCTTATATGGGGGTCATAAACCTTATTCTTCTTTAACAGAGTTTCAAGCCGTCGTCATCGTTGTCTCGCCAAGTATGGCAATTTAATGAGTTTGCGATCGACATTAGTGTATATCTTTTTTCTGTTATTTCGAAATAGCGATAATGTTTGCTATTTCTAGTGGATTTAAATAGTTCAAGATACTTGAACGTTGTTGTACATCTGTTGGCTCGATGGCTGCTACTTTCCAAAGATGGATGTTTACGATCCATTCAAGAAATTATATGTTATGACTTCTTGTTAGAAATAAGGTGGGATCTTATCATCATATGTTGCGCATCATCAGAAGCGTCTTTCAGACAAGCTCGGATTTCAGGTCTCCCGTTGGAAGGAAGATAAGATCGTTTAGATACTTTCATCCCAAAATTACTGAAAATTGTACTAATCTTCTTCTCTCTTTCGTCTTTTCAGATTTTTTCAGAAGCCCATACAGCACCCAGTTCGTGAAAGAGCTGCTGGTAATAAGCATCCAAGCACAATGTCAAAACGTGAGAAAACTGATTCACTGGAGCGGCCCGGTGCCGTGAAAGAAGTCAAAATTGTTCTGGTTGGTCCGGCGAAATGTGGCAAGACAGCCCTTGTACAACGATTCGTTAATGACACATTCACAGAGGTAAGGATACTCGGAAATTTAATTGAAATTAATAGGGGGCGACAAATGAGAGAGTGTCGAACGTTGGTTAGGTTTGCGTGAAATCCATGAGGTTTTAGGGGAGAGACGATCGATATTATTACCCTCCAGGGTTCTTAATTACAAATTAATTTGTATAGTGCGAGAGGAGGTCAATAAGCTCGTGCAATGGGAGAGGTGGTGGGTGTGAGGTCAACTTTTAGTTTCATTACTTTTTGAGTAACTTCTTGGCATCATAAATGCAAATTTTCATAAATATCGTGTCAGTATTCGGCGAGTTATCGTCGAATAAAGATAAGTCAATGCGGGAGAAAATTCCAAACATGGAGAAAATTAGGTATTGCACTGTTATTAGATTCTTTACTTCTAGAGAATAGCTTTGTTCCGCGAAAACCTAACTTGAAGTTAAGCAGATGTTGTGCTACCTCTAAACCATGGTTGTTTTCATAGCAGGAGTCCCCTTGACTGGCAAGAGGCATAGTGAAAGCGGAAAATGCGGGTTTTTTCCATGTTTAAAGTCAAGGGAGGTCAATACGCTTGTGGTCTTGCAAAGATGGCGGGGGTGAGGTTACCTTTTATTCTTTTCATTTTTTATATAACTCATTTATAGCATAAATACTAATTTCCATAAATATCGTGTCATTATTGGCCGAGTTATCGGCGAATAAACATAAGTCAATCCAAATAGAGAAAAAATCAAGCCCCGCGCTATCATTAAATTCTTCACCAAACAACGATGTCCTCTGGAAGACTCAACTTAAAGCAAGTCAGTGATGGTGACGCTTGTAAACCATGGTTTGGCCAGAGCAATAGTCCCAGTGGTGGATTCAGAGGAGGGTCATGGGCCTCCAAAATGGTCAGTAGAACGTGGTCTTATAATATTCGAACAAATAGTTGAAAGCCGAAAATACCCAACAAGGGTGACTTTCTGTGAGCTACGCGTTCATCTTGGATTTTGCTCAATAAAGCTCATGGTCCGAGTGTTGGGATACTTGTATGGGAGCATCGTTTAAACAAAAACTTCTGAGTAAGGATACCTTGTAAAGTTGAGTGCTCTCCTCTTTTCCCTGAAACTAAGTTGTCAATAGACAGCTCTGAAACTTGACAGTGTCGGGTTCCAAGGTGTGAGCTTATGCGGATGAAATTGCAATGGAAATAACCATATCTGATAAATTCCCTGGTGTTCTTAGTGAGGTATTACAGTATGCCCTCTCTCTCTCTCTCTCTCTCTTAAATGTGAAAAGGCCCATTAACACTTTCGACTCATTTAAGTCACCTGGTATTGACGGGATATTCCCATCCCTTTTACAGCAAAGGCAGCAAATGCTGATACCTTTTAAGAATCTTCGGGGGCAGCTTTGCACAAGGGTATATTCCCGACTCGTGGAGAAAAGTGAGAGTGGCATTCATTTCTGAAATAGAGAACCACCCCAAAGGTGAGCTGAAGTCCTACCTGCCAATTAGCCTGACGTCTTTTATGCAGAAAGCGATTGAAAAATTTTGGATTGCCACATTCGGCTTACACTCTTTAGTAGAAGTCCACTGCATGAGAGACAGTTTGCATACCAACCGCGTAATTCAGCTGAGACTGCTCTGCACAGTATTGTGAGGAAGATTGAGCTGACAATGTCGCTGAGGGAAACTGCTATAAGTGCCTTTCTTGATATAGAGGGTGCTTTTCATAACACCTCGCTCTCAGCCATCGATAAAGCTTTAAAGTCTAAGGGTGCGGATATTACCACTACAAATTGGGTGAGGGAAATGCTTTCCTCCAGATTAGTAAAGCTTCTATTGAACACTATACTCCGCTGCCCATAAAGAGGGGTCTTATCTCCCCCTTATGGTGCAGAGTGGTGCATGAGCTGTTGTGGGAACTTACAACAAAAGGATTCCTTGTTCACGTCTACGCAGACGACTTGGTGATAACGCTTAGACGCAAATTTGATGAAGCCCTACCCGATATCCTTGAATCTGCGCTGCGCATTGTGCAAGACTGGTGCGACGGCAATGGTCTTCGAGTCGATCCATCCAAGACCGTTGTCGTTCCATTCTCTAATAAAAGAAAGCTCAGACATATCAGCATCAGGTGCCCTATAATCTACAACTCCTCAGCACTCTTGGCAGAAAAGACCAAATACCTTGGTGCCCTATAATCTACAACTTCCCAGCACTCTTTGCACAAAAGGTCAAATACTTTGGCGTCATCTCGATAAAAAAAAACTTCTTTGGAAGGATTATCTTAATGAAATCTCTGATAAGGCCATCAAGGCATTATGGATATGTAAATTATTTGTAGAGAAAACTTGGGAACCCAGCCCTGCCATTGGAATCTGAATTTATTTAGCTATTGTAAGACCTATAGTAGAGTATGGCGCGGTGTTCTGGTGGAAAAGGGCAGGCACCACTGCTGGTAGGGAAAGATACAGAGACTGGCCTGTCGCATTGTGGCCGGGGTTATTTGAACTTGCCCCACTGCGGCTCTTCCCCCTTATCTTTGCGGAAGCAAGAATAGCATCTGCAAGACTTGGTGCAAGCAACTGCAAGGTTAAACTTAGTCCGGAACAGGAACGTTGGAGCAGTGAGAGTATTGACGCCAGGATGTCTTCGGATCATTTGGTAAAGAAATTAATCTTCGACCACTCCTACTCCACGTTAATCTGGGGAAGAGTGGATTGGGAAGAAAAGCACTTAGAAGTACCCGCCGACACCATAAAATGGTTCACGGATGGCTCTAAGACAGAGAAGGGCATTGGGTGGGCATCGTGCGCCCCGACCAGCTTAACTTCATCCCTATTGGAGGATTTCCTACAGTCTTTCAAGCAGAACTACCCGCCTCTGCTATGCAAGGCTGCCGGGTACTATAATAGGTCCATAGCTATCCTTCCTCATAGTCAGGCAACCATCAAGGCGCTCATTAATTATGTTGGTACTTCAGAACTAGTATGCCAGGAAGCACTCCAAGAACTGGAATACTCAAACACAACACAGTGACGCTATACTGGATCCCGGGGCATGTCGGCATTGCTGGTAATGAACGTACTGATGAGCAAGCCAGGTTGGCATCGTCCACACCTCTTCATGGACCAGAGTCGTTCTGTGGGATTCTCCTGTGCAACCTAAAAAGATGTATTAGAGTATGGGAGTGAACCTAGTCAGCACCGTATTAGGAGAGCCTTCCGGGTCTGAGACAAGCGAAGCTGTTTAGATGTCTAGATACTCATAAAAACGAGCTTCAACACTTCTCAGTATAAGTCGACTTTTTGTCAGAAACACTTACGGACTTCTTTCAGGTCACTCGTACTTGAGACATCATTCAGGAACGTTGGGCTTGGCCTCAGATTTAACCTGTCGTTTCTGGCATGAAGAAGACGAGACTTCGCAACATATTCTCTGCGAGTGTGAGTGCATCGCCCGCTTCCGCATAGAATGTTTTGGGAGTATTTTTCTTGACCCAAATGAAGTTTCTGCACACTAAATTAAAAATTTAAGTAACTTCATTAGTACGACTAAGCTAGATCGGCAGGCCTTCAGTACAATAGACTATCAGGTCGCAGTGTTAGTAGGCCAGGCCACCGCCTATATGTAATCTAACGCCCTCTCACTATGGCGTAAAAGTTAATTTAAACATCCGCAAGAAAACGCTCTTCCGTTGCTTAGTTCAATCGAAATCTATGCAGATGGCTCCAAAATGTATAAAGGCTTTGGGTTCGGAGTTTTCTCTGATGGGCTTAACCTAAATCTGTATTTCATTCTCCATAAATACTGCAAGGTTTTCCTGGTGAATGTTACGGCGATCACGGAAGCCATGACCAGGTGCGGTATGACGTGATGGGAGCTGGAGATATTAGAACTTTCACCGACAGCCAAGCTGTAATTAAACCCCTCGAACCGAGTCTGAATACGTCAAGGACCCTGGTGGAATTTTGCTCAATGCTAACGGAAATAAGTGCGTTTTTCTTTTTTCAAACATTTATGTTGGGTTATGGGTGTGATTTCACTGGTAATTGTAGAGTAGATTTGCTGTACGAGCAGGGTACAGCAAGCGTCGGAGTTGATGTGGGAGTCACCAGTGGGTATTGGATAGTTGGGGAGCATACTTTAAAGATTGCTGTAGAGGAATTAGCACGAAGGAATAATTCCTTAAATTCCACTTTTGCACTGAACTGGATATGCATGCCTCGTGAGCACCGACAGTTGAATACCTGTGGACATACCCTTAGCTCTCCAGGTAACAAATTGGGCCCCCTCTGCACCCGACTTCTAGATCCGCCACTGAATAGGCCTCTGGCTTGGCAATTGACTCAAACGCGTAGCTCAATACTCCTTCATGTAAAAATCATTTCTCGAATTGACTCATGTTTACTCCACCATACATAACTCAGCCGATATTTGCACAATTTTTATAAAATTGGGTACTCCTACTACTAATGAGTAACTAGAAAACTGGAGAAATTAAAAACTATAATCACCCCCACCATCTCTCCAATTCAGTGAACTTATTGACCTTTCTAATTAACCACAGGATTTTTTAATATCCTGCACGCGTCCTCGAATGGATTTGTGTTAACCACAGAATCCCTGTGGTGTTATTGCAGTTCATTTGCTGCTGTGCATTAGATGCCTACCTCACATCCACCACATTCCACCATCTCGATTTCTTTCAATCTTCGATTCGCTTGGTCCATCGTCTCGACTGCAAAACCGGTCACATGCCATTCGGCTGAATAATCAACGACTTCCAGCCTCCGTCAGAGTCCATGGTCACAATCACCAACCAACCAACCCATTGTTCTAGCTCCCGACATCCCAAAAATAGTAGCTCTTGCGCTGCTTACAAACGACATTCTTTTAATCAAGTTTCCTAACCACATAATATCTTTTCTTTTTTCACCAGGCCTACGTTCCAACCGGCTTCGAAAAGTACTCAACGAAACAGAAGATTGGCGATACAAGCGTCGACTATCAGATTTGGGATACATCAGGTGGCGGTGCCTACGACAGTGTACGTCCTTTGGCCTATCAAGATGCCAACGTGTTCTTGTTGTGCTTCAATGTTGGCGATCAGGAGTCCTTAACGTCCACCATCAATAAGTGGTGCATCGAGATTCGACGACATTGTTGCACCACACCGATCGTTCTGTGCGGCTGTCGCGCCGATACACGTAGCGTCTATAATACAATGACGTATTCGGCTCAGGCTAGAATACCAGTTACCTCGGAACAAGCCTTGCTGGCATGCCATCATATTGGCGCTGTAGCCTATGTGGAAACTTCAAGTCAGTATTCTAACATTCTTGTACCGGAGGCATTTCGTGTGGCGGCTGAAGTGGCTCTTGGTCTGATAAGTCGACAGAATAACAACAGTAGCAGCAAGAACAACAACAATAGTCTTGCACAGTCATCGAAACCGGCCACGAAGAAGGTATGCAAAGAGAAGAAATCGTACAGTGTCTCGAGTCCAACACTGAATCGGATAAGTGGCAAGCCTGATATAAAAACTGATGTTCAGAAGACAGCGAAAAATTGCTGCATTATGTGATGGTTTTAAGTCAATGTGTTTAGGACAGGGCTCATTTTTGAACCACGCCGAGAAAATTTCGTACCGAAGGACGCGCAAGAGACTTGTATGGCAGGTAATTGGAATCATGGAAGTCACAAATTCACTGCCACCCGATCAATTTCACTGTAGCCGTCCTCATGTCAAAATGCGTTTATTTTTTGAACGGTCCAAATTTCTTTCCTAATTGTTTAAACTTAATTCTGTGATGTTAGGTTTTAAGTGAAAATTAACCCACACACGCTTCCCTCTTAGATCACATCCATGATCTTACTGTAAATAAATTAGGACATCCTCGAAAAATGTTGTATGTATTTTAATTATTATTTTTTTCCTTTATTTTCTATATTTGTATAAATTTTAAGATTTTAATTATACAAAAGAAATAGAATCGAATCGATCTTCCAAATGTGCTTTGCCCATATATATTTTCATCATTATTTATGAAAAAAAAGAAGAAATTAAAAATTTAATTATAGAAAAAAATGTTTTATACTAAAAAAATAAAAAAAATGACCCCCAAAAAAGGATCAGACAAATGAGAAAATAAACTATGTCGACAAGAGCTTTAATTATTTAGAAAAACAAAAATGAAAACAATAATTTAGAAGAGAAAATTATAGAAATGGAAATTATATATACACACATATATACATATTTATCTTTCAAAGAAACCGAAAAAATTTTAAGAAATGAAAATATATACACACATAGTTTATATAAATTTTGTTAGATATTTAGTCCAGTCGAGACTTAAATTCTTTTACTCACCACACATTCACACACAACGCACCATATAGCTGTTTGTTTGATTTAACGAGTAAACAGGATACTTAGGAGATTTTATCAAGGTTTGCACCCCTTTTTTTATTGTCTGGATATTTCCGATTTCTTGCGATTGTTGTTTATATAATTTCACACAAGAGTTTAAAAAAATAATTATAGATACATAGTGATGACAATGGAAGCCCCTTAGAATTGTATATATAGAAATAGAGCCCTTGAAAAAATGAAATGAAAAAAAGAAAGAAAAACAAAAATAAATAAAAAAAACTAGTGATAAACAAGTGAATAAAAAATGTGTTATTGAAACTGCTTGTTTTTTATTTCATGAGTCGTTTTAAGGAACTATTTCACGTGGGTATGATTTCAAGAGTCTTGAATTATTACTCTGCGAGTCCCTTTATCTAAGTTAAAGGGGGATAATTTCTGGCCAAGGCCGGCAGGTGGAAGAAGGTGGTGGAGTAGTCATGATATGACCTGCTCCTATTGCGGATCAGGTCGACCTACTCCGAGTCCGATAACGGAATAGGTTCAAGAAAGAAGGTTCGCAGACCTACTCCGTTAATAAAGCGAATCCGTCGTCCGTCATGGAGTCGGAAATGGAGTGAAAGAACAGAAGAGTAGGTGAACTAGATTCGTCGAAGTCAGAGTCGTAATTGTAAATAAGAGAATGGCGATTTGAGCTACTGAATAGATTAGAAGACATATTTACATATCGCTATATTGCAGTGTCGAATAAAATGGATTGCTATTTTCAATTGGATTTTATTGATATCAGGTGGTGTGGAGCTTTTATGGCCGGTTTACATTTTCACCGAGTGAACGAGGCGAGTATATTCGGCGAGAATGCCCGGGGCAAGGCAGCCTGGGCGAGGTGCGCGTTCACATTCTTTCCCGAGTACGTGTCACCACGAGTACTGTTCAGTTGGACAAAGACAAATAATCTGATGGTGCGGTAACATACACGCTCCCATACGGAAATAAAGTGCGCGCTTGAGAAGAGCGTTTACTTTAATTTATTTTTTACCAACCACATGTTTCATGTAATTTTCCCCGAAAACCGTTTGCGCGCGTTTGGTTTATGTGAAAATACTCACGTAACCCCCTACCAGCCTTTTGCAAACTGATTGGCCGTTTCATCGAAAAAAGGATGGCCGTTCAGGATCTCCTTTATTTTTCGTTTTTTATACCCTAGACTTTTAGTATAGGGTATATTGTTTTTGTCACGACGAAAATATGTAACACCTTAAAGGAGGCTCCGGAGGTATAGCAATGTATATATATAAATGCTCAGTGTCACCTCCTGATTCGATTTAGCCATGTCTGTCTGTCTGTCCGTCTGTCCGTCTGTCCGTCTGTCCGTCTGTCCGTCTGTCTGTCTGTCTGTCTGTCGATAGAATGAAGCTAAAGCCTTGAAATTTTGGTCAGATGTTGGAAGTATGATCTAGTTGGTCGGTATTGAAAATGGGCATGATCAGGCCAAGAGAACGCCTACCTCCCCCACATATGTACAATAGTTAAATGTATTAATAACTCCCGATTAAACAAGCATGAAAAGCTCTAACTTTGATATATTGCTCGCGAGGATAATCTTTTACTTTCCTGAAAAATCAAGTCGATCAGTTGAAAACTAACGGTAATTTTCGTGCAAAGAACCCCGTACTACCCTACTTTTCGGGTTTTTTGTCTATAATTCTTGAACCAATTGACGTAGACACTTGATTTTTGGCATGTAACCCTGGGGTGGGAAGCTGCTTGAGTTCTAGTAAGTTGGGCATAATCAGATCAAAGGAACGCCTACCTCCCCTACAAAATTTCAAAAAATTAAATATTCTTTTAATTACGATAACTTACGATAGAATGACACTAGCAAGTTGAAAATTTGGTGGAATGTTGTTAGTAAGATCTACTTAGTTGGTATTGAAAATGGGCAAGATCCGACCCAAGCAACCCTTACCACCCCTACAAATGCAACTTCAAATAAGCGATAACTTTTGACAGAATCAAGCCAGCGACTTGAAGTTTTGGTCAAATGTTTGAAATGAGATTGGGTTGGTTGGTATTCAAGATAGGTTACATCCTACCTAAGGAACCCCTGTCTCCCCTAGAAATGAAACTTAAAATAAGCGATAACTTATGATAAAATAATGCTAGCGGCTTAAAATTTTGGTCAAATGTTTGTAATAAAATCCAGTTGGCTAATATTGAAAATACGTAAAATCCGACCTGCGAAACCCCTACTTCCCCTACAAATGAAACTTCAAATAAGCGATAACTTTCGATAGAGTGAAGCTAGAGACGTGGAATTTTGTTTAAATGTTTGTAGCATGATCTTATTTGTTGGTGGCAATAATGAGCAAGATCCGACTCAAGGAACCCCTACCTCCCTTATAAGTGAAACTTCAAATAAGCAATAACTTTCGATAGAATGAAGCTAGCGACTTGAAAAATTCGACAAATATTTGTAGAATGGATTAGTTAATTGATTTTAATAATGGTCAAGATCTCCCTGAATGATTGCCAACCTCCCCTATAAACTGGCCATATAGAAAACTCACTTTTCATGCATATGGTCGTTACCAATTAGTACTTTTGGTATCACCACTAGGTCTATATAAGTCTAGGGTATATACGCTTCGGACTGGTTTTTCTTTGCTATTTTGACTTCAGATTCAGATTTAAGTAATTTAAGTGGAATAATACAATTCAAGTCAAAATTATTTAAATTCGAAAGTTTTTTTTAATAACAATAAAGAAAAATAATAAACTCCTTATTATATTCTGTTAGTCCCTCTGCACACGGGTCGTCTGATATTCGGCTTGTCTGCGATTCGAATTCTGCTCGTCTGCATCCCTACAAGACGAGGGACGCTATATACCGCACACCGTCGATTGCAGTTCGGCGCGTCTGCGACGCGATCCGGTATTAGGCATGCGTGTTTTTATGGATTCTCATTAGCACAAATATGATTTTGGAATTAGGCGAATTTGGGCAGTATTTTGCATGAATAGAGGTGAAAGGCGGATTGCACCGGAGTGTCGGTAAGAGCGTTTTAACCCTCTGGCTAGGCGTAGTGGACCTTTTAGTATATGAAGCGAGATATGGGCACTATGTATGTCTCGGGTGATTCGAGGTGAAAGGAGGAATAAACCCGAGTGATGGTTAAAGCATTTTAACCCCTTGGCGATGCGAAATGGTCCCTTTTGTACATTAAGCGAGATATGGGCAATATATAATATATGTCGTAGGCATTTAGTGACATACGTCATTCCATGAAATGGCATGGCGAATCCGTACAAAAAGAATTCCCGGTTCAGGAACCTTAAAAGTTATTACCACCTAATGCCTACCACTAACGTTTTTGTGCGAAATTTTACACAAATACTTTCAACAGGACGAAACTTTTGACAGTATTTGCATGAAATTCGCACGAAAAGAAATGGTTAGTACTGGCCATAAACAGAGCATGGGAATACTTAGTATTTTCGAAAGTCCTCAGTATTAATTACTGTTTCAAAAATACTAAATACAGTAATCCCTAAACGTTCGCGGGTTTATCATTCGCGGTTTCCATTATTCATGATTAAAAAAATTGGGAGAAATTTAACACTTGCGGGACCTCGGTCTTGGTTACTCGCGTTAGAAAAGAAACACTTGAGTAAACAATTTTGAAGGAAAACCGTTTTCGCGCGGTTAAAAAACGAAAAGAAAACAAAAGAACAATTTATTGATCACTGTAATAGATAAACTCCAAGCGCGACGTTCTTGCCCACATTGAAAAACACTATCAAGTGGTTAAAAAAGGCCCGGGTTCACCGCCATCTGAGCTCCGGAGCACCAACTGATGGCGTCTGAGCTGGCTAACACCATGCCCCATTTTTTTTCATCTTAAATTTTATCCTCTTGTCGTTTCGTCTATACCTAGGCATGAGAATCCCTTTTAATATAGATGGACAAAAGCAGTCAGCGGGAAGACCCCGCCCGATCTCCGAGTCAGGGTTGCAGCAACTAGGATAAGATAAAATAAAATAGTCAAGCTACTGTCTCAGCAGGAAGGCACTGCGACCATAAAAGATCTATTGTGCCGTAGCTCATTAATCCAAAAGACCGTCCACCTTTCTAATAAAGGGCAGTAAGTCTTTAGCAGGAATCAACCTGAAGTCTGCAGTGCTGATAGTAGCCTGCCCGAGGAGTGGGATCCTAAAATGCGCAATGGCGGGGCATTCGCACAAGATGTGTTTGGTCGTTTCCACGTCCTGCAGACAGAGACGGCATTCAGTTTTACTGGACAAACCCATTTTCTTCAGGTGATATCTGACCAGGTGATGGCCAGATAAGTACCCCACTAGGAGTCTTAGGTGGGTTCTACTCATTTGAGTAGTACCCTTGTGAATGAAGGGCATTATCAACTCCTTTGATTGACGTAGCCCTGGAAGGTTATTCCAGTAGTGATGACGCAATTGTGCAGACCAAACTGTGATCCGCAGTTTGGCCGAGGCCAGCTCAAAGCCAAAGTAAGGCTCAGGTCCATGAAAACTGGACTGACTGGATGATCCTTGTCTAGCAAGTTCATCCGCAGCCTCGTTTCACTCAATGCCTGGCCTGGCACCCAACACAAGAAGACTCGGTTTTTGGTTTCCAACAGTTGAAGGAGTTCGTAACACTCCTTTACCAGTTTTGAAGAGACCTTTTATGAGGAGAGCGCCTTTATAGCGGCTTGGCTGTCTGAGTAGATAGCAATGTGGGCGCCGCGAAGTCCAGTTTCCAAGATTACCCTGGCGGAGACCTCAATGGCGTGGATCTCAGCTTGAAAAACGCTGGGCGAGACTCTCATTGCGATCGAAATTCTGGTGTTGGATTCAAAGACACCTGCATTAACACCTTGTTCTGTCTTAGACCCATCGGTGAACCACTTAATACATCTAGGGTCTGGAGAGGGTGTGCCATTTACCCATTCAGAGCGGTCAGGGATGAGGGCTGAAAATTTTCTGCCGAAGCAAACCTCCGTGATCATGTAATCTGATCTCAAGCAGATCTGCGTGTCAGGAATTTGATTCAGAATGCCCATGTGACCACTTTCAGGAACTAGCTCGTTCCACCGCTAAATTCACTGAGGAGCTTACTTTGACAGCTGTCACTATTTAACGGTCAACTGAGCTCCGACCCCATTGACACCTTCGGGTGTAGTCTTTTGTCCGTTACAAAGTAGGTGAGTAAATTATGAGAGGCAGTCCAAGTTTTGTCTAAATTTTCTCATCAACGTCCCTGAATTGACGTTCGGAAGAAACGATCCTGACAGCCAAACCCCGGAATGGGGCTAGAGAGCCACAATGATAGCGTCGTGATCTCCCAAACGATTCGCGTAGCTGGAAAAGGTAACAGTCTATGAATTAGTAGAAGCAAACTCAATTAGCTTTTAGGTGTACATATTTAAATCCTCTTATCCGATATTTCACATGAAGCACTTATTCGGCCTTTTCGATGCCAATCAACAACCAACGTTCCTTTTTTGCGTCTCAGCCTCACAAAATGTGTTAAGTCTTCTAGCTCATTCATTTGTTCCCCTGAATAAAAACCCCTCGAAATCCACCCTAAAATTCCACTCAACTCGTACAATATTCCCATAAATTCCACATCATTTACCGGGCATCTAACGAATTAGTAAACTCAATATCGTGAGAAATTTCGTTGAAACTTTTGTTGCTTCATTAAATCAGGAAATAAAAGTGGACTGCACAAAAAAAAACTGAAGAATTTGCCTTCCCAACAAGACCCCTTTGCAAAATTAACCATCGACATCATCAACGGACCATTCTTACGTTCGGGAGGTCTCATAATGAACGTTAAAGCAATTTTCAATTATGGTCCATTGGCGGATCTTATTCCACCTCGGCAACAAGAACAGCTGCTGTTGATTCCCTTTTATATATGGCGCGAAGTATATGAGTATACGTTAAAGACTGAATGTTGAAATACCTTTTTGGCAAAAAGAAAAACATCCCAAAACAAATACCCTCTATATTGCACATCAGCCATATTCATATGTACGAGTATGAGGAGCCTGAATTGCGCCAGGTAAATTACTAATCTGATAGAACGTACGAATACGTACGTAATTTGTAAAGCAGACCCACGGAGCATGGACCATTGAAGAAGAGAACAAGAACTGACTTTTTTGAGTGATTTATGCCGCATTCAAAGTGAATTTAATGGCACACAAGTACAATTGGAATGGCTTTAAATTGCACTTAATATTTTTGTCTGTAAATAATTTGCCCGATTCAATTTTGTAATTTGCCAGCTTTCAAGTTTCATGTTAGTAATGGTTCGCATAGTCAAGTTCACGGAATATTAGAGGTCAAACTATTCTTGTTGTCGGATTGGCTGCATTTGAGAAACCAGAGAATCATTAGGGAAATTAGATATTTCCCGATTCGCTCAAAATGGCATTCTCTAGAAAATTTGATCGGTCTAATAGACCCCAGTGAATTAATCATCACTGAAATCAGGCCTGAATCTATTTTCGGATAAAGTGAGTGAACGGCTCAAATCAGGAATTTTTCTTGAGTTCAATTATTCCACCAATGATCGTGTTCGTTTATATTTTATACATGCGAATAATGTGAATTCACACATTTTCTCTATAATCCCCTAATACATGGTCACAATTCCCGCTTCAAGAGGCACTCAACTCACAGCTGACGCCATTCAGTCAACAGGATTCAATCAGGAAACACGATCGTGTGAACGTTTTGAGTAGCCCTTCAATGACGCTTCTCTCCTTCCTGAGCCTTTGACACCGAGTCCGCTTTTTATATAAGTACCCAGGATAACCGAATAATGCAAATTTTTTCAGTTCATTTCATTTATTTTGCATGCCAAACTTTTACGTTCTGAGATTCGTTGTCGTGGAAAAAATGAAATACCTGAGCGTTATACAACATCCGGCTGTGAAAACTTAAGGTCGTCTAGTTAATACACATTCTTAAAATGACCCATGAAGATCGCTAAATTTACCGCTTAAAACAACGCCTACAGGTAAGTGGTATGGATCGAATTACTTGTTATGGAAGAAGATTTATGAATGGAAGATTCGTTCTTTTTTTTATCGAGCCTATAGATTGAAGATTGGTTCAGGGAGAATTAGATACGAATTTGTTATAGGATTCATTTGTTTTGAGGCATTTATGCTTTAGATGGGATTTCGTAGGAGTTGAAATCGAAGATTAATGGAAGTCAATATTGGATTTGTCCGATTATGGTCTGGTGATAATCATTACTCATTGCTTAACAGATAGTCTTCTTTCTAAAAAATAATGATGTCGAGATGATTTAAGTAAAAAGTTAGGTACAGTGAAACTTAGATATAACGAACTTCCAAGGGACTCTCGAAAATATTCGTTAAACCCGAGGTTCGCTATAACCGATCAACAGAATTTCAAACATTTTAAAAACAAAATATTGTCAAGTAGTTCTCGGCATTAACTCTATTGTCATGAAAAAACTATACCAGGCTAATTTAAATACATAATATCATATTTACCAGAAAAAATATGCAACGTGTTTTTGTGCATATCTTTTCTTTAACATTTCATCGCTTATTAAATCTCCCAATTGATCAACTGCAATCAACATATGTTCGTTTTCTGAATAGTGAAGTACTGAGGAAGCAGCCACCTTTTTGACTTGAATGCATAGGAACACCTCAGAGAGGCGTCATTTCCCCGCTACTGTTGCTAGTTGTCATCAATAAACTCCTAAGATTGTGGTGTCAGGAATGTGCCTCTCCGCAATATGTCAGAGCATGGAAAGGGCCCTAGGTATGGCGAGCGCCTAGGCTGTGAGCTGGGTTTCAACCCAGGAGACACTCAACTGATGTCGTTTATCACAAAAGCTAAAGTACCTCATTTTACCCGCCCTAAACTAAACGGGCGACCGGTAGCGCAGTGTTGAGGCATCAGTCTCATGTTTGACTACCGGCGTTTTAGGTTCGAATCCCATCCACGACGATGTTCGTGGCCATGGATGTGCAGGAGGTGCATGCTGGCAACTGCATTCTCCGAAACAAGTCGAACAAGTGGAACAGTTGACGCGCTATTCCCCACAAGGTGTTAGGGCAATTGAGAGAGAGCGAAACTAAACGAACAGCTACTAAAACTATCGCCCAGCGAAAAAAATTAGGTATCATTTTACCTGGAATTTAAACATTGAAAACCGTGTGAAGAAAGCCTTGCTAAAAGATACAACATAGCTAACTTGGCAGGGTGCAAAGAGCAACATGTCTTAATACTCCAGGTGCCATGCGAATACAACTTACATCTATCGAACTTCTTATCACAACTGAGGTTTGGAAGAAACTTCGCTGCCACATTCCGCACCAGGGCTGCATGGAGGGGAGGCGAGGTGGTGAAGTTCTTTTGATTTCACAATTTTACCGGCGTCGGGTCCAAAATTGACTGCGGCCTCGGGAAAGCATCTTTTCTGACGCACTGAACATCTCTGAGTGTTATTATGAAGGTTTATCACAGTTTTAGAGGTAAACCAAATAAGATCTGTTCGCATTCCACTGAGGGTAGGCTGTATCTCCTCGCACTACCTTAGTGTTGCGGATTCCATCCACCTGCGTAATATCAAGGAAGATATGACTCTACTATGGGGAAAAACATCTGAGCTTTTGACCAAATCACATAGAGATATTGCCAGGCTCACAGCGGTCATCTCGGGATATTGGCCTATTGGAGATCAGGCAATCAGGCTAGGTGTCACCTACAATTCCCATTGCCCAAGCTGCGGGAATGAAGATGAGAAAGAAACCCTCACCCACTTCTTCTGCGAATGCCCGGGTCTTCGTAGGACCAGACTTCGTACATCGGGCAAGGCCTTTTCTGACAACCTATTACATTTTTTACTTTCCTTTTGCATTGAAGGGGTTTTGGCAGCTCAATGAAAAAGGGTTACTCCGGTGCGTTTACCTGCAGCCGTAGGAACGAGTACAAATAGTAAGGGGCAGCGGTATTAAAGCAGGCCGGTTGTTTATTTATTGCTTACTGCTTCCCGGCCTTCTTATTTAATTATGTAAATTTGGCAAGAAGTGAAATCAAAGCAGTGCAGGTATCTTTTGAATTGGGTTGATGAGCTCAATGCCTCGGAGTAGGTAGATAATAAATGAATCGTCGCTCGCAAAAGAACCACAAGCATTACGACTATCAGTCTATTGTGCTATGCCCTGATCCCAGGGACGAGGACTAGATCTGCTGATTCAACCGGCTCCTTTTGATAAATCGACTAAAATGACCGAGTTTAATTGACCATGGGGTAGGCAAAACCGAAATATTTTAGTTGACTGCTAGCAAGAGCTTCATATTCGCAAAGCATATGTTCAGGAGTTTCATCGTCGGCCTCACAAGAATGGCAACTTGCATCTGAAATGGTACGCATAGTTTTGAGGTGACCTCAAAGACGGGAGAGACTTATGAGAACTTCACAGATAATTCTGACCCTGTTTCTGCTCAAGTTGAGCAGTTTGAGAGTACGGCTACGGAAATAGTCCATGATGAAAATGAAAAGTTTCGGCCACACCATAGATTTTACTCATCAGGAGTGCGTTAATCCATGGGGATAGGGATGTTCACATTACGACTCAAAACGTTATACGTCCCTGAGTTCAATGCTTACACTATACAGGATGTACCGTTTCTGATGGTAAATAATGGTAGACAGTAGTGTTTATTGGAAGAAAATTAACATCAGTAATGGACACTCTCTCTTTAACCGTTACAGCACATAAAGTGGAGTATACTTTCCTCCTCGTTGTCCTCACAGCTTCTGCAATTATCATCATATGGAAGCCCCAATCGCTTGGAAGGCTCGTCTATCGGGAAATGTTCCGTAATAATCTCCACAACCTTCCTGAGGAGCCGTCTCTAAAGTATCAGCAGCCCTGAGGAGCTTTTAGGATTGAAGTTTGGCCAAATCTGTCCTGCAATATTGCATTTAGCCAACTTATGTTAGCGCGACTAAGAGCGGTTGTCTTTATGTATCTTAAATTTTTGTGTTAAAATACAACTCAAGTAATGGACGGTTTGGTGGCATCCGAAGACGCCCGTGGGGACGGGGCCTAAAGTAGCATAATGACCCTCGACGAGCTAAGCAGCGGCCTCAGTTCGTGAGATGTAGGCGGGGTTTTCGCCGCTCGTTGCATCTGTGCTTTACGTATTAATAAAAAGTCATAGGCCTGGGGAAGACAACACAAACCGGGGAAGTAAAAATGGGGAGTACAAAAAAATGAGGCGATAAGGATGGAATGGTTGGCGGACGGCTCACTTGCCTTCGTGCTCACATCGCGGTCCAGTTGTAACGGGTACTTCGGCCTCTGGTTTCGTACCACCGACAGATCATTACTCATCAGGTGCAGTCTTCGATCTGCCGGTGGAAGCAGGACTACCAGTCCAGAATATGGTTCATTACATATATGTATTAACAGTTCGACAGCATTCGCCATCCACGCTGGTCGTATCCGTCCGAGGTAGCTCGTCCGCCTTACAATTACCGTTTTTATTTCCCGGAATCCAACACAAAGTGATATTAAAGAAGTAGCTGAGCTCCTCCAGCCATTAGTATGACACCTCACTACGGCAAGTGCCGCGTCCAGGGCCTTAATCGCAGCCTGACAACTACAAACCAACCATGCTAAAACTTTGTCAATTGCAGTGATCTCCGCCTGCATGACGCAACATGAAGCTGGAAGACGAACTGAAAAGCAAACTTCTAATTCCCCTGTAAAGATCCCAGCGACCACTCTCTCTTGCATCTTAGAGCCATCAGTAAAAAAGCTTATGGCTTTTTTTAATTAAACTATGTCCTCCGTCGAGAGAGTACCCCGGAAAGTATATTCCCTTTCTCCTGGAATAGCTAGAACACTCAGTATAACAGAGGGACCTGTAGACTCTGTTCATCGCCCTGCCTCCCGAAGGCGGATAGACGTGATAGCAGCTAAGTTAGTATGTCCAAGGGAAGCAGATTAAGTAGCCAAGAACCGCAGCCGGTGTTATCTTGAGAGCACCGGTGACAGTTATATATGGTAGTCTCTGAACTTTATTCAATAGATTCCTGAAGGAATTTTTGCTGAGCACCGTCTATCACACTATATAGGTACATTAGTATCGGGCGTATGATACGATACGTAGATGCAGAGACCTTAGGTCTGAGGCCCCATTTCTGGCCTATAACCTCCCTACAAACGTATGGAGTGACAGTTCCCTCAGTAACACGATCCTGAATATGAACCTTGCATAGCTTCCCATCAGATATGAGTCCCAGGAGTCAGGCTTTTCACTGAGTACCAGTCTGATACCCTCCAGCATTGGTGACTGCGATGAAGATGGAGTATTTCTCCGGGTGAAGAAAACAAATTCAGTCCACTGAAATAGGATACTTATGCATGATGTCGCTAAGGAGCTCAGGAAACTTTCCGGAGATGGCCATAGCAATGTAGTCTGCATAAGCAATAAGAATGCAACCGATCCCCTCTAAGCCAAGAAGCAACCTATTAACCACCAGGCTCCAAGGAACGGGGATGGGACACCTCCCTGAGGAGTACTCCTACACCCTTGTCTGCGTATTTTTGATGAGCCATATAATAATAATAACCTAATAAGCTCACAGATTGGGCCAACAACACCCAGACTCGATAGTGCAAACAAGCCCCCGATGAATTTAATGCATTTAATTATTTAAAGACTTGGGTCGGTTGCCATTCCTGTCATATATAAGATTAGCTTTTCCCACTGAGAGTCTCTTAATGATACCGTTATGCTGCCAAAGCTCATGTAGAAGAGCTGCTGCCAATTTTTCCTGTGAGAACCTGGCAGCAAGGGTGTCTGAGGCGGCTTTGTCGTGGTGGAAGTTGGCTTGTACCATGACGAGACTCAAACTATTAGTCTGAATCATCATCCGAGTTACCGCACCATCAGGAATACTTCCAGGGAGTAGCTTGATGGTCGGTCAGTCTCAATGGGTGATTCTGGCATGACAGAATATTTGGCGCTGTTGATGTTGAGGTGCCAGGGAAGACACGCAGTTGATGCACCGGCGAGAGCAGCAGTGAATGCCGTATTGCTTATCGTGCCACCAGTAGAAGGAGCACCATAGATGCGCATAGCTGCGTTAAACAAAGGCGTCTGAATTGAACTGTCCCTGGCCGTACTGGGCCGGGTTTTACTGCTGTTACTGGTGGCCGGAGGACTTTTCTACTCGCCACTTTTCCAATTTTTCGGGGTACACAAGTATGCCCCCCAAAGCGATAGAAGAGCTGACAATTGCTACTTTCAATCAACAGCACAGGGTCAATGGAGACAATAGTAAAGAGTCCCTTTTCTTCCCGAGCCTCTCTGATTAACCTTGCCTCCTGATCTTGAAAGCCTTGGTTTGGTCGATCAATACGCTCGATTGCAGCAGCCGCAGTTGAATTGGAGGTCCTGTACGCGATCGTAGGTGATGCCTAAAACCAATTCAAGTTTGATTTCTTTTTCAAGGGCGTGAAACTCATATCGCTTCACAAGAACAACTGACAAAATCGGACTAACAGAGCCGTACGATAAGATCAATCGATAATTTCAGTCGAATCGGCATATCTTTCAAGAAGCAACCTACCAAGCGATGAAGCTGGACTATCATCGATAAGAAATGTTGGTTTCAAACAGATCACAGTGCGAGTGAACTCAAAGAAATGGAAGCTTTACAAATCAAAATCAAAGAAAAGATTAAACGAATAGTGTCGCCCAACGACACCATCTCTTAATCGAAATAACAGAAAATCCGACTGTCTCCTCGTCTGTCTAAATTTTCCACGTTTTAATCTCGATTTCAATAAAGTCCTATCCACGATTGCATTTTCATTAAATACATGACTTCACCGAGTTTCACTCCGTGCCAAAAATGAAAATTTTCACTCAGCAAACAAAATGTCACTGAAATAGAAAAAATAAATAAATAAAAAAATCTGCATGTCACTCTACTAGATCTTCAGAACCCAGACCAAGTAATGTATCTGAATCGGCTCTGCAAAGTCTACGGAGAACTTAGAAGCAGATCTTTCATTCGATTCAGAAATAAATTTAATGTAGAATTTTTAAATTTTCTATCACGCTGTCTGTCGTTTCGGCTGTCGGTACTGAAATGATGCTGATGACGAGACGAAATCAAACGCAAAGATTTATAAGTAACGAAAGCGGAAATGCGAAAATCAAGTGGAAGATACAGATTAATACACGCTCTTCTTCGTTTCAGGATGTAGAATATAAATTAATTTTCCGGTACTAATTTGATGACGACCACATTCGGGGAACATGATGTCGCGGCAGATGTCTGTTCGTGTATATGTCTAGACTTTCTAGCGAAAAAGGAAAAGTTGGATGTGTCTCAAAATTTTGGCACTCGTCCTGACGATGTCTGGGCTTTTAGGCGTGAGGTCAGCGACTCACGCCTATTAATTACACATAAAATGATCTTGCCAGGCAAATTTAGTTCGGCCCAAGGTAGGAGTTTACGTCGTAGCGCTGACGATATGTGGCATATGGTTTGGTATGATTTTGAAAATTTGAAAAGGTACCAAGGCAAATGTGGCTAATATTAGAAGATTTTTAAAAATAGTTTCATTGAAATCGGGCGTTTTGGGCGTAAGTTTGTGGGAAAGATGTGTCCTGGTAGTTTTGCTCCCAATCTTGGAAGCTTGGACATTCAGTAGTTTGAAACACCGCAAGGTTCGTCATCAAGAATTAGGACAGTTTGCCAATCTCCACTATCGCTAATGAGGGAAATGTAGTTTCAACCATACAATGTGTAATACACACTTTGCATGGTTCGAGATTGAATTTAACCCTTTAACGCCTAAAGGACGAAGTGCATGCAGGCGGGTGGACGGGACGGACGGACGCATTTTCTTTTGGGTATTATCAGGGGGTCAGGGCAGACGTGCATGATCTCAGTTGAATTGACCCGAACTGAGCTACAGCAAGCATAGGCCACTGCTTAGCTCGTTGAGGGGCCTTTTTCTTCGCCAATGGCACGGCCCGACCTTCACGGTCACTATGCTATCTTGGGCTCCGTCCTCACGGGTATCTTCGGATGCCCACCAAACCGTCCGTTACAAAATCCATAGGTTCAAAATTTACAAAAAAATATCCACCAATTCAAATCCACCGATTCAAAATCCACCAGTTCAAAGGCCACCGGTCCAAAGTCCACCAGTTTAAAATCCTCCAATCAAAACTCACCAATTAAAATCCGCCAATCAAAATCCACCTAGTTTATTCTGTGTGAAGCCATTTATATACGGTGGATTTTTAGTCACTACAGCGGAAATGGACTTTGAACCTATACTCAAGGAATTAGCTTTAGAAACTAAAAATCCTCCGCGTGAGGATTGTACTGGTACTTTTCAATACGAAAATTTATTGATTTTAAATTGGTTAATTTTGACCTGGTGGATTTTGAGTCGGTGTTTTTTGAATTGGTGGATTTTGAATGAGTGGATTTTGGTTTTGGTGGATATTGTACCTAACCCGGTAGTGTGCCAGTACGAAATCAGTCTTAATGTCACCATACACTGTCGAACTCGAACACGAATCTGGTACAAATGTCAAGCTTACGACACACACACACGGTTCACTCGTACCAAGTTCGAGATCGAGTTAGAGTTCGACAGTGTATGGTGACACTTATATCATGCTCCCACTGTGTTAGGTACAAAATTCCGATTCGAAATCCACTAAAAACGAAAATCCACCAATTCAAAATCCCATAATGCAATATTCACCGAATCAAAATGTACCAGTTCAAAATTCACCAGTTCAAAATCTACCAATTCAAAATCCACCAATTTATATCGCCATATTAATATCCACTTTAACTAATATATATTAGTGTTAATATCAATTCATAGCCTATTTACATCGACCCATTCTAAATATGACATCTGTCTTCAAGTCGTTTCTCACGGTGCGCCGGTTGAAACCTATGATATGATAAATGTCAACTGGTAATTTATCATGGCATTTGGAAGTTTAAATTATTTAAATATTTATGAAATATAACTACAATAAAAAAATATGATGATAAATGTCCATCATTTTCACTGGAATATACCCCAGACTTTATAAGTAATGGGTACATTGTTTTTGTCACGACGAAAATATGTAACACCTTAAAGGAGGCTCCGGAGGTATAGCAATGTTTCCTCAATTGCCCTAACCCTTTTTGGGGCATAGCGCGTCAACTGTTCTATGCGGCCCAGTTGACGTTTCGTTGGCATAAATTGGTTTCAGAGAATGCAGTTACCAGCATGCATCTCCTGCACATCCATGGCCATGAACGTCGTCGTGGACGGGATTCGAACCCGAAACGCCGGTAGTCAAACATGAGACTGATGCCTCAGCACATTGCGCTACCGGTCGCCCCAATGTTTAAATAGAAATGATCAGGGCCACCTCCTGATTCGATTTAGCCATGTCTGTCTGTCTGTTCGTCTGTCCGTCTGTCCGTTTGTCTGTCTGTCTCCCCGTTCGAATGATCACTTTCGATAGAATAAAGCTATAGCCTTGAAATTTCGGTCAAATCTTGGCAGTATGCTCTAGTTGGTTGGTATTGGAAATGGGCATGATCAGGCCAAGAAAACGCCTACCTCCTCTACATATATAAAATAATTAGATGTACGTATAACTCCCGATTAAATAAAAGTAAAAAGCTCTAGCTTTGGCGGATTGCTCTTGAGGGTAATTTTATACTCTCTTGGAAAAATGAAATCGATCAGTTGAAAACTAACGGCTATTTTCTTACAAGCAGCCTTGAACTACCCTACTTTTCAGGTTTTTTGTCAATAACTCTTGAACCAATGGACGTAGACCGCTGATCTTTGGCATGTAACCCTGAGGTGAGAAGCTGTTTGAGGTCCACTAAGTTGGGCATAATCAGCTCAAAGGAACACCTACCTCCCCTACAAGTTTAAAAAAAAATTAAGTATTACTTTAATTACGATAACTTTGATAAAATAACACAAGCGAGTTAAAAATTTGGAAGAATGTTGGCAGTAAAATCTAGTTAGTTGGTATTGAAAATGGGCAAGATAATAATGAAACCCCTACTTCCCCTACAAATGAAACTTCCAATAAGCGGTAACTTTTAATACTCACCGACTTGAAATTTTGGCCAAATGTTTGAAGTCAGATTTAGGGATTGAAGATGAACCAGATCCGATCCAAGGAACCCCTACCTCCCCTACGAATGAAACTTAAAATAAGCGATAACTTTCGATAAAATGAATTTAGTGACTTGGAATTTTGATCAAATGTTTGTAGTAGGATCCAGTTGGCTAATATTGAAAATACATAAAATCCAACGAACGAAACCCCTACTTCCCCTGCAAATGAAGCTTCCAATAAGCAATTACTTTCGATAGAATGAAGCTAGCGACTTGAATAATTCGACAAATATTTGTAGTTTGGGTTATGCACCGACAGTATAATTTTATTAATCAACTGTCGGAATCAAAGGAACTAATATCAAATTACCTCATGTCTGCTTGATCCGGAAATTTATCATCTATTTGATCCGGGAAGTTGTCTATTTGTTGCGGGAAATTGTCTATTTGATTCGGAAAATAATCTATTTGATCCGGGAAATTGTCATTTTTATTCCGGTAATTTATCTATTTGTCTCGCAATTTTGTGTATTTGACCTGGTAATACTATATATGTATATTAGATAAAATGAATATTATTTTAATATGCTCAAGCAAACCGCCGCAAATGTGTTTTCTCAAAATGTAACCCCTATTTGCGCTGCTCGAATGTCAAAATCGTTTTTTGAGCATCGTCAAGGAAAATAGTAAAATTTCCATTGCTTACTTCTATATTTGATATACTTTTCTCAAAAAAACCAATCACTTAAATATGATTATGTTTTCAGACAGGCTTCTTTTTTTCTTATTTGTATAAAAATTAGTGTTAAGCTCGCCACACACTAGCGTCCATTTGGGCACGGGAGAAAATACACGCACTCCAAGTGTCCCCCGTCCAAATCTCGGCAACACACACTGCAATCCAATCCATTGCGAGACAGACGGCATTTTAAAAGTCAAGTCCGATGACGAACTCAATTTCCACTTAGCCGATTTAATTTCACGCACCGTCAATTGCATTGCAAACGTTTTGCATAAACACTTTGGTGGCCGCCAACACGTAAAAACGTTTTATTTGCTGCTATTTAGCACTGGCAATAGAAAATACAAACTTAATTTTACTCCGTTAAGTTTGGGTTTCGCATACAAACGTCGCGGCATTCGGGTGGATTTTGGGCTGTTGAATATCCAACTTGGACTGCAGTGGATTTCGGAGCTCTCAACTTGAACCCCACACTTTGAATTTTGGATTGGACGCGAGACAAACTGGATTTTGGACGCTGGTGTTTGGTGACCTTTAGATGGTTAATATAATTCACCATAAGGTAGTATAAAAATTAAACAAAATTCTTCGCGTTGGCATCCAATTCGCTTTCGCAAACAAACACTCTCCATAAAAGCACACCATCGATATATATCATGTCACATTATCACGAAGACAAATATCCATTTCCCACAGTATCCACTCCTTGATTAAAATCTTAAGTAGAATTAGTCCTCGGGACTGCTTGAAAACTCTCTCTCAACCAAGTGGATGAGCTCAAACATCATTTAAAATTTAATATCTAGATAAACTTCACTGCATCATTTTGCCTTCCTCTCCTTCTGTCGACGTTTCTTTATTTGATTTCAAAGAAAACCCGACCAAGGACTAAGTCGGCGTGGAAGGAAACACTTTCCGTTCTACTGCTTAAATTATGCACACACTCTACTTCGTCAATGTGCCATTCAATCATAACGCTTTCCAATCTTCACATTCAGGTGATACATAGTGTGCGTTCAGAAGGAACTGAGCAACTTCCGCTCAGCGAACATGTTCAGAACGAGCGTGTTCAGAAGTGACCGAGCAACTTCTGCTCGGGTGAGCATGATCAAATTTCACCGAGCAAGAAATATTTCTGCTCACTGATCAGTGCTCAGTGCTCAGGTTCTTCTTCTTCTTTTTCAACCTCACGCTCAAGTTGCGACTTTCGAATTTTGACAGTTATCAAGTTGGTTGTTGTGTTTTAGCCGCTTTCGGCTTCTAGTTCTTTGGTTTTCGGGTGCTTTTGATTTTGTTTTCTCGTTGTTCGTGATTTTTGTAATGGACAGCGTGGGATTCATGTATGTTCCACTTTTCGGCACTTGAAGTCTAAAATTGTCATCGTCAGCTTTCAGCTGGTCGATTTTTCAGCTGGTGAAGTAGCGTTCAGCAGGTGCAGACTCCAAACCGAGCAGCTCCGGAGCTGATCGCGAGCAGTTGCGGAGCAGCTCGCGAGCGGTTTCTGCTCTTTTGCCACCTTCTGAACGCACTCATAGCTTCAAGATATTAAGCCTGGAAAATGCAAGGGCTTCGAGCAGCACAAGAATTCAACAACAGTGTTGAATGGAGGTTGATGGGTGAAAAAAGGCAGAATCGGGTGCTTTGGCTGCGAAGCGAGTGTCTACTAATCCAAATAATTTCCATCGTGGTGCGACACCACGCGATGAACTGCAAGGAAAATCGCAGAAAAAAAAAGCCGAAAGGCACACGTCTCTTGTGTTGCTCGTCTTCGTATGAAAGGATGCAGTGTGGTAAATGTGGGACACTGGGTAACTACTTTTTTAATTTTTTATTATGTGCCTGACGATGACGTGGTCGACTAGGAAGGCGATGTGGCGATCGGGAGCGGTTAAGCGATGCAGTAAGAATACGGGAAAAAAATTAAGGAAAATGGAGCGAAAATTTGCGGAAAAATAATGAATGGGTTATGATGATGGCGTCCGCTGCGCTGGCATAAAGGCATCTCAAATGCAGAAGGAATGAACGTACCACATAACTAAGTAGAAGTAATTATTCTCGAACACCTTGTGCCAGATTTTCATTTTTCTCCGCAAGAGGATAAAGTTAGTCATGAAATAGAGTTGAGAGTGTAAACTTAAAGAGGCCGGAATGCTCGACTAGAAGACTCCTGATGGAGTCATTAATTTTTCTAATGTCGAAATAGATTTCAACTTCCGCCCATCGATAATACAATGAAAAAGAAAAATAAAGCCGTCCTCAATGCACCTCTGATTATGCTTTCTCGCTATTTTCTCAAAATTAACTGGTGGCATTCAGGGGCAGGGAAAACATAAACGTCGTTTTGAAATAAAACAATAACATCGTCGTTTTTTCCCGGCTGGACAAGGAGGTATCGTAGTGTCCTGCCTGGAAGCGATACAATACAGGAATATGTATTCTAAGCCAAGGAACCATCAAGAACTAGATTAAGTTCTAAGAGCATGAACCAAATGTAACCTCTTTACTTTCTATTAGCACAGAGGCGGTGGAAACACCAGCTGCATCTTCCAGGTGTAGTCCATCTGACATGTCTTTGGAATTTTTGAAAAAAACTTTAGGTCCGGTTGATGGCTCAATTTACATTGGCCACATGAACCGGATGAACCGCATGCTCTCGCACCGCAACCATAACCATCTACTTTGTTATTGGTCGCCAATGTGGTTTGCCCATGCGACTGTGCCTTAGAATATGAAACTGATGAGCACACGATTGGAGACATCCAATGTTATGGGTAACAGTCAACCTCACTACGTCGCAAAGGGGCATATTCAACAGGGATAAGGCTGATGACCACCCCTGGGGAAAGCTCTGGAGTTAGCCCCCGTGGGTTTTGTGCCAACGCCGACGATTATAGTTGGGGAGCTGGCAAACCATTCGGTAACGGTATAAGTACCAAGGTTAGAACTTGACTTATACGCCGCTACTTTAAGAGACCATGGGCAGGCAGAATCGGTAACGTCTGAAAATGTTGGTTTCCTATAAACCTTAAACTCGAAATTGTTGTCCACAAATGTACTGGTCGGTAAGGGTTTCCTTCTTTGTGCAATTAACCAATCCGTAAATCTTTCGGACTTCTGCATTCATTGGGATCATCTTCCTCTGCTCAAATTCCCTCGGGAAAAAAGTAGATGCTCCCGACACTGCACATTTCAAATCTTCCATGAATTTTTGCATCGGATCTTTGTTGAATTGATGTGCGTTATGGCTGTTTGCATTTTGGATCGCTCTTCTTGTTTTCGTAGTGTTACCATAGTGAGTTGCCCTTGTCCGCTCTAGAGATAGTGATGTCGTTTTCCACGATTTTTTTACGAAGTCCTTTTACCACTGAATCAACACAACCTTTCCTCGACACCTACTTGAAAACCGAAATGATCGCTGCTAGTTGCTCGGCATTCCAAAGCGGCAACACCATAGGAAAAAGATTGCTGAAGGCAAAACCCCGTTCCGACCGGTGCAAGAAACCTGGGGTGTATGGGCTTGAATGTCTCGAATGCTCAACAACATACGTTGGACAAACGTGACGCTCAATAGAAACAAGATTCAAGGAACATGTAAACGATTCAAAATTTTCGAACTTTGCAAAACACCTTAAAGAAACGAGTCATAAAATCAGAGATGGTTTCAAGCCACAAATTTTGCACACCTGGCAAAGCCCTTTTGAACGACCGAACCACGTTTCTTTCAGACGAGCGTGCGTTTTCGGCGTTCCAATGAAAAGGACGTGGTTCTACCCAACCAACAAATGGATCGGCTCGATGGTCGTCCGGGAAAAATTCTCCTAAATTCCCCACAATCCTAATGGTCGCCCCACATGATCGAGCCAAACAATTCGCGAACACCTCCCAGCCACGTCAACTTCATAAAACGTGCGGAAAAGAATTCTCCTCATTTGCACCATTCAATTGAAATCGATGTGGTTTGATAGTAGTCGCGAGCCATTTGGTTCGACGTGCATGTCGAGCTTAATGGTCGCCACACATCATAGAGCACAACCACGACCAAACCTTTATCGAACCATCAATTTCATAGAATAGTGGGAAGGAGGAGAGTTTTCCTCTGCACGTTCTATAAAATTGATGGTTCAATAGTGATTCGGTCGTGGTTATGTTAAGCTCGACGCACATGCCGAATCAAATGGTTCGCGACCACCATCAAACCACGTCGAAATCAATAGAATAATGGAAATGGGGAGATTCTTTTTTTTCGCACGTTAATCTTAAAGCTCGACACACATGGTAAGCCAAATGGCTCGCGACCACCATCGAATTTCATCAAAATCAATAGAACAGTGGAAATTATGAGATTCTTTTTCTATTCATGTTAATGTGGTTTGATGGTGGTCGCGATTCATTTGGTTCGCTACGTGTGTCGTGCTTAACGAATCGTGTGTGGCGATCATAAGAAAATTACGTTTTGTTTGGAGGTGGTTCCGAACCGTTCTGTTTGCTGGTGTGTGGCGATCTTAAATAAAGCCCTATCACATCCGTTATTCGCAGTTACTATTTAATGCATTTAGGGCCGTTTTCACAATGTCTGGCTAAAGTTTATTCTATAGATAAACGCTAAACGGCACTCATCCTCCAGTTAAAAATTTAACGGACGATAATTCCAAACAGCTGATACGGGCTGCTGAGATTTTGACAGCTAGAACTGTTTACGATTGCGCATTCAAATGAGACAATTATACTGGTCACAAAGAATAGAGTTATGAAAATTCATTCGATGGAAGAGGATTTGAATCCAGCTCAGTCGCAAATTAATGCTGAGAGACCATACAGACGTCGAATAGGAAAAAGGAATTTTTTTTATTGCTTTTCTTTGTTCAACGAATTTATATTTAAACTTAGCAAAATGGAGATTAACCCCCAATCCCTAAGTAACCATAATTAAGACAGATCACATCAAAATGTTTCTTATCCAAATCACCAATTTAAAACCACTTTAACAAAAAAAAAAAAAAATCCCAATAAAAGGTCCTTCTCCTGTCACCAAAATACTCGGGATCTTGAGCCGAATTTTGTATCAGGAACTGTCTTGCATTCATTTTGGCCCCATTATTCACGACTCTTCCGCAATGGGTCATATTGCACCTTTGATAGCCGTAAAAGAACCCAGCAACTCTTGAATGCATAGCGTGGCTGGCACGGATGGCTTCGAAGAAAAAAGATTGCTCCTTACGTGTTCACCGGGTGGATCCGTGGATTTGCTTCCTTCTGGGCTCTGATGGACTACATGGGCTTACTACCTACCTATGTATGTACAGTCTGGGGCTATGAGAACACACATTATCCAAATGTGAGAAGCAGCCAAAGTACGTTCCCATGTAGTTACATTTGGAATTCCTGAATGAGTGACGTGTTGGAATTTCGGAGTGTACACATCAGATATGAGTATAGAAGCAGATACGGAACCGGCACTATTCAAAAGTATAGAACAGTGTCGGCAATGGCAATATGTATATTCTTGATGGTACCTGTAAGCAAACAAGCGGTGCACGTATGTACATATCTTCATATCTTGCCTTACCTTCGTATGATAGTAACTTTTTTTTATTTTCAGTTCTCTTCCGACTGGTGGATGTTCTTTGCCCCCTGGTTAAAGGGGACGTAAGACATTCTTCAGCAGACCGAAAACATATTTATTCAGTGTGATATGCTTTTTTTCTCTGTTTGCGGGAGAAAAAAGAACTCAATGCTAGTTATTCCGTGGATGGTAATCTTTGTTATTAAATTATTTGCCATATTTCCTGTTTTTATTGTGAATATGAGTACCATGAAATATGGCTAAAAGCCAAGCGAAAATAATGTCAACTAATTTGCTTGACGGATACATATTGTTTCTATTTAGGATGACACGAAATTTGGGAATGTTTATGGATACTCTTCCCGAAATAACTTTGTTCAGAGAAAGTAAAAATACTATAAAAGGCATAGTAATATGAATAATAATCATATATTGCCAGCAAGAGCCTCATATCGATTTAGGGTTCGTCAGGAACAGTGCGGCATACTTTAGGAAAAAATACAATACAATACAATACAACACTGCCAAACAATTAAAGGGCCACTTTAGAAAACGCTGGAACCTTCCGGTTAATACGAATGAGGAAACCGAGACTGTAGTTGTTGGAATTAGTGTAGAAAAATATCGAAACGCAACACACATTTTAATATCGTTATTAACTACAGCTTCACTCTGAAAGTGTCCAAGAGTGATGTAAGGAGGGGCGCTAAGCCAATCCGCGAGCCGTTATTTTTGTATAATGCGACTTCTCTTATGGATGAGTCTAAACATCAACCTTCACCAACATCTGAAGACTATAGCAAGGACACGACATTTCTCTAGCGTCTGACCTAGCGACGTTTGGTGAAATCATGGTGCCTTTAACCATAGATAAACAGACTACTACTGTAGTCTGTTTACGGAGGTTGCCTTTTATATTTCGGGATTGGACAACCCTAGTGTTGCAATCTGGCAACTGACAGCTCTATCGTAAAGTTTGACATTTTTGAGGTTATACGTACTCAGAACGTTTTGACATACGAGCGCTATTTGTGTTTTTTACAGTAACTTAAAAGATTAATCTCGGCCAAATAATGGAATTCAATCGTGAACATTTTCGTGCGATTATTTTTTACAACTTTCGACGTGGATTAACTCAGCAGCAGTGCATGGATGAACTGAATTCAATTTTTGGCGATGAATCTCCATCAAGGACCAGTGTTTATCGATGGTATGGTGAATTCAATCGAGGTCGTAGTTCACTCCAAGACGAATTTCGTGAAGGTCGTCCAAAATCAGTTGTTTTTCCGGAAACCATTGATGCTGTGCGCGAACTGATATTGCAAGATCGTCATGTGACCTATCGTGAGATTGAGACAACCTTAGGTTTTAGTGGGACCAGCATACATTCAATATTGCATGAACATTTGACTGTCAAAAAAATTTGTTCGCGTTGGATCCCACACAATTTGTCAATCGCTCAAAAAAGGCTCGTGTCGATTGGTCGAAATAAATGCTCAAAAAATACGATCGCGGTGCTTCGAAACACGTCTATGACATCGTGACAGGTGATGAATCGTGGATTTACGCGTATGAGCCCGAAAGTAAACAGCAGTCGACTGTATGGGTGTTTCAGGATGAGCCAAACCCAACAAAAGTTGTTCGCGCACGAAGCACTTCCAAGCAAATGGTCGCCTGTTTTTTCGGAAAAACTGGACATGTCGCAACCGTACCACTAGAACAACGCAGAACAGTCAATTCTGAGTGGTACACAACCATTTGTTTGCCAGTTGTCTTCCAAGAAATCAGGAAAACCAACCGCCGAAGACGGATCACTCTTCACCACGACAATGCGAGCTCTCACACATCAGCTCAAACAACTGCATTTTTGAGCACTCAAAACATAGATTTGATGGGTCATCCGCCGTATAGTCCTGACCTGGCACCGATTGACTTCTTTTTATTCCCGTACGTAAAAAACAAACTGAGAGGTCAACGTTTTTCAACACCTGAAGAAGCGGTTGCTGCGTTCAGAATGCATGTTTTGGAGACACCTCAATCAGAGTGGCAAAAGTGCTTTGACAATTGGTTCAAGCGCATGCACAAGTGTATAGATCTTCATGGGGAATATTTTGAAAAACAATAAAGCGATTTTCAATGATTAATATTTGTTTTTGTTCTCTAATCCCGAAATATAAAAGGCAACCCTCGTATCTACGCTTTAACGTTATACGGATCGGGTTTAGAGGAAAAGGCCGACACTTCTGTGATAAACAAAACAATAAAATAAATATAGTAAGTTTCGTTCAAATTAATTTACATCACGCTAAGGCTAAGCTCGGCTGCTCTTCTTGTTCGCCGGGCTAGAACTGGTGAAGATATTGCCTTGGTATAGCCCTGGGTCGTTCGTGAGTTTGTGAGTGGCCTGGAGTCACCGAATCATCATACTGTTTTCTATGAAGCCGCCCAGGATAGACCCCAGTCGTGCCTTCTTATAGAAAAGAGCTCTAAAAGCTTTTTTATTTCAGAGCTCAGTGAAAATGACGCTGTTGTAATTAGTTTAGAATTTAGGACCAAACGTTATTGGCTTATATGTCTATCGCTATCGCCACTGTAAATATGTCGAAAGTTGATCTCGTTTTGGTTTACTTACTTTTTGACTTTATCATCAAAAGTAGCTGCGAGCCTACGTTCGTTACCAAGAATAGGTAGGAAGTCCTAGACATATCTCTTGTCTCGGAGTCCATTTATCACTTAGTGAAGGAATGGAGGGTGTCGACAGATCACTCGTTCTCTGATCATTGCAACCTACAATTCAGTATTGATGAGCTTCCTGAGCCCAAGCCTACCATACCGCAAAAGGACAAACTGGGTCAAGTACATGGAGGTTTGTTCTGAGAGGGCATTCTCCAAGAAATTGACTAGTTATGATAATAGCAATGTCATCCGCATTGCACACACACCCTGCTGCTTGACACTGTCCGGTTTTGGAGCAGTCTATCGACAAATAAGCTCTACAGAATAGGAGAGAACACTCCAACCTTCGAGATATCTCTACAGGCAAGTCAGACGATGCTCCCAGTCCCAGAAATGTGTGGCAACACCAGAGTGTGAGCTTCATTAGAAAAACCCAAAAGGAAAGCATAGCGCAAAGGAATCCGGATTTGAATCCGCCACTGCTATCAGTGTCCTTCTTTCTATATATGCCATTACTGATGAAGGGGCGACCGGTAGCGCAATATGTTGAGGCATCAGTCTCATGTTTGACTACCGGCGTTTCGGGTTCGAATCCCGCCCACGACGACGTTCATGGCCATGGATGTGCAGGAGGTGCATGCTGGGAACTGCATTCTCCGATACCAATTTATGCCAACGAAACGTCAACTGGGCCACATAGAACAGTTGACGCGCTATGCCCTACAAGGGGTTAGGGCAATTGAGATTACTGATGAACAATTTATCGAACATACAACCGGTGGAAAAAAAATGACAGAAGGCAAAATAAAAAAAATGCAATAGATACTCGAACCCAGAACACTGTTGGGCACTTGTCACCTAACGATCTTGAACGATGGGGAAATCTCAGCGTCAATATATTACACCTTGCTAAAGTACTGGTTCCTAAAGAGCCACACAAACCTGATTTCACCACGGTGTCTGTCAGAAATCACGGGTCTGCCTTTACCAAACTCGCTGAAAACAAACATAGACGGTTCTAAGAATGCTAAGATGTGGGTGCTGGAGTACACTCTGTCGAGCTCATCTGTTCGTCTTTCTTTTCGGCTACCTGAATACTGGAGCTTTTTTTTGAGGCGGAAGTCTTTGCTATTAAACAGGCTGTGACTTGGTTGAGATTTCACCTCATATCTATGAAGGAGATGTCATGTTTACTGATGGTCAAGTGGGGTCCAATTCTTTGGTTCAGGGTTTTGAAAATGTAAAATCATATCGGGGTGTCGGGCATGTCTCGTGGAGATGTCTGACTTTTTTGATATTGAGCTGTGATGGATATCGGACCACAGTGGCTTTGCAGGTAATTCAAGAGCTGATAAGTTCGCCCCGAGTAGAGCTACCTACGAAGCGCAGCAGATCAGTAGTAAGAAAGCGGTATGGCGATGTGCCATGCCGCCATTTATTTGGTAAAATCTAAAATTAATTCGACTGCAGTCGGGGAAGCCAACCTTAGATTGGCCTATGGCGTTACATGTAACAATGTTCAGCTGATTTGGCCTAAACTGGACATCAGCCGATGAGTTAATTATTTTCGCTGGTAAAATTGATTGGCCTGGTGATGAGTTCAGTTACTTGACACTGCATTATCAGTGAGCATCCTACGAATTTTTGATTTCTTTTTAATCACGTCTGCAAGAGTTTTGGGGAGATGACGAGATGGAAAGAATTTTTCATCTGCTCTGCAAATGCCCTTCTCCAGCACGATTGAGAATATCGTCTCTTGGAGAATGCTTTTACAAACATTTTGGGGGAATTAGCCGAGGTGGAGATGGGACAACTCCTTCGTATCGTGATTAACCCCTGATAGTTTTAATGCAAGGGCATGGCTGTTGTTGGTATTTCTAGGTCATCGCAATGGACCTATGCTTTGGCTAAAGCGTATTGTTACAGCAATCCTTCTACCTACCCTAACCTTACTTTGGGCACACACCCGAACGTAGGTACAGTAGGTACGATTCTAAAAAATTCGAAGTTTTCAGGTATGCGCAGGTCAAAACTTCAGGTTTTAATCGAACTGAAGATCAGCAGGAGTGGGCCTACAGGTCCGGGTAGGGCTGCAGGTCTATGTAGGTTCACAGGTTTTGGAAGAACAAAAGACAAAAAGTAGGTATGGGTAGTTTAAAAGCCTTTGATAGACCAGAAGACAAGGACTACGTCTGGGCGTGAGAGTTTGAAAAGCACGGTAAAGGAAGTTCCATTGTGTTCATCTGGTGTAGGCATGCTTCTTTTCTTTCCTCCTGTGATCCAGATAAGGCTTTGTTCCTGATGTCACCGCTGTATTACAGAAGTCCACAGGTGGGGCTCCTATCCATGATCAATGGCTAATCCCTAAGGATTGTATTGCCACTGGTGTAGGCATCGACGTCGAGTACAATTAATTTTTTATTACCAATGTGTGCAACGTGCGCATGGATAAGTAAACGATATACCATCATTGTGACTAACAAGTTGGTCCATGATGGCCCATTGTGAAGAGACTGCTCAAGACACCTGAAAAGCAATAAAAAAAGTTGTTTTTCGACTTACCAGCAGAGCTAAGCATTTGGCATATGTACATATATGCCTTCGGATCATGAACTCCGTCTTTTTTTTTTTTTTTTTGAAAACGCTGTCACATCCGATCACAACAGATACCAATAATCCGTTAAAGCCCAACCTCAGTTCAACTAGCAATGAAGTCATGCCATGCCATCTATTCAATTTCATTCTCGACTTTTGAATTGCAAATCGTTCTTGATCCGTGGCTTCGATGAATCACCATATTGTGTACGGAATCTTAATGTATCGTAACGAATAGTTTAGCTCACTTTAGTGCAGAAGTCGTTACCTTGCGAAATTGTTCATTTCGTTATCCGGTTACCGCATCATTGGGTGCATTCGGGCGTCACGGAAAAAAGCCTAATGCGCTTTATAGAAATAGCGAATTCCTAAGCAGCACATAACAATTTTTCTTGTGACGCTCGAATGGTATGATGGCTCACCTGTTGTAAATTGACATGCCTGCATTCATAAATCGGTAGCGCTACTTGAGCGCTCTTATTTTTGTCCAAATTTTGCACTGAATTACAACAGTAGCGGTATGATTTGAAAATGCAGGCAGTTCGTTCGAACTGTCAAATCTCCGCTAAGCCAAGACAGCGAACAAATTTTGTGCTGCCTAAAAGTGTTAGCGCCAAGCTATTTGCGCTAAGTTTAGCAGTGGCTTAGCGCAACATTCGGAATACAAATCACGAGGCAGCACTCAAGTCTAGCTAGCAACCGTGACTCCCGAATGCACCCATTGTGAACGCTGCTTGCATATATGCCTCATATAAGCGCCGAAAGCGATCATTTCTAATCAGATGGAAGAATTGGCCGCCATTTCAATTCCATATGCACAGTTAATCCGGATACTAATCCAATTGACCTTGACTTGAGTATAAAACAAGAAAATAATATTATGGAAATGAGCTTCGACAGCCGTTTGTTGGCTTGTCCGTTTTTTCTTTCAATAGGGTCTCTTATGGTCCGCCAGATCTGGACGGTTCTAATTTCGAATTCTTACTTCCCTGAAAGTTTTCTTATAATTACATGCAAGAATCTCACCCGGGTCCACTTACGGATTAGCTATCGCACTGTTAGCAAAGTACCAGTGGCGCCATTAGCCCAAACGTCGCAGACAAAAGTCAGAACGACACTAGCATCGAGCCCATATGGGGTTAAAAATGATGGCTGCGAATGCCTGTAAAATGGTCAGGGGAGCTTATGAAATCTGACACTAAGTCCGTATTTTATTCAGATATTTGAATTAGTGGTGTGGTGGTCGGCTAGGTTACGAGAAATTTGCATAAAGTCGCGATTCTAGTGTGTGAGATAATTTCAACCGTGGAATGTGTTTTGAACTATTGTCAATTAGAGTGTAATTGGCAGGGACGGGTAGAAATGGGTTGGACGTTTAGAGTGATATGGACATCCTAATAACGACCTTTCAAAATGGCTAATGAGGGATCAAACTCTACATAATAATACAATGTTATATTGTTGAGTAGAAAGGTTAATGGCATCATCATCGGTTCGAATGATGCTCAGGTAAACTGAAATCACGGTGAAAAGCATTTCAGCTCAAAATAAGGTACGATGCTCGATTACTTGTTGAAAGATCTCTCAATATAAGTCTGGGCTGTTGCACTATATGTACATAACTCTCGAAAATCAGAGAGGACTAAAAAAATGCGAAAACGACGCTCTAAATTAAAACTCCTAATACGAAAGGTCACGAATTCCTCCCTATCCCAATACAGTCTCCATAACACAAATTTCCTCATATTAACAATGTCCAATTAGGCTCAATTAATATTAATTCATCAATTAACACGGCCGAAACAAAATTAGAACTGTGTCGAACACACTTGAAACTGCCGAAAGAAAAAATCACATAAATTAATTAAACATGTCAGAACCGATAGAGAGGAAACTTTCATAAGTTTGTCCATTTCGCCGTGACCCATGGCCTACATCTTCTACCGCTTCGACTAATGAAGTTATCGCCAACACACCCAGAATGTGTCCTCCAAGGAATTCCCATTTCTGACCAAACCGATGTATTGTATATTACAGCCCGGATTCGAAAATGTCTTTTGTCCGTTTGCAAAATATGTTTCAAGACGATTAGGATCGAGCCCATTGGATATTGAAGAGTAATGAGAATGAGCCTCCTCCATGGTCCGACTACAATTCCGTGACTTGCCAGCATAACTTCTAATGTATACGTGCAGATAGGCTAACCTTTTCGTCAGGACGCCGGGAACATGTTCGACAACAAGTTGTGATGATTTCTCAAGAATAATGTCAAAGAATGATGGCCCTCGTTTTACACAAGATACACGTTATAATATGTATACGCTACAAAGTTACGGTCGTATAGTGAACGTAATTGCACCACGAGATATCATTTTTCCTTATTTACGACTTGGAAGCAATCGTCTTGAAGGCACGACTTGGAATTATTCTCGACGGTGCTATATGATCTGTTGCAGATATCGTGTGGAAGAATCATTGCAGAGGAGTTGCCGAGAGTTGCTGAAGCATGAAAACTACAACACTAGGTTGGTATTTATGGTTGGATGATTTCAGATACGTCTGCGTACTTGAAACGTCGTCTTAAGGTAGTTGGATGCTCTGTGTGTTCATGTTGGAGCGGCTGGACTTCGAGAATCGGTATATAGTGAATGGTTTCGCAGGAGGGGTATACATGTTCGAAGTTGAAAGGGTTTCTATTTCAGCAAGGACTGGTATGACTGTTTCTAAAAAGATAGGATCAGCTTTGAAATTGCCAAATTGGATCCTAATTCTACTACTACATATTTGACAGTGAAACAATTTTATTCTCGGCAGGGCTGTCCCCACAATTTACTGAAAGACGAATTCGCATTTTATCTCACAACCCAAAAACAAAATAACTCTGAACTCATCACACGGAGCCCAGACCTGATTTCTTTTACACAAAACAATAAAAATTGTTAGGAATATTAGATGATTTTTTTGTTGTTTTTGCCGGAATCGATAAGAGGCTTCCTTTAAGTCAATACGAAAATCCGTCGGTCGCAGAGTCGGTCATCTAAAACCGATAATTTAATTAGATCGGAGGTAGGAGAGAAATCACCTCTGAGCCATTATGATCTGCTGAAAATGTGTGGTATATTTTGCTATAGCAGCAAGTCTTAGGCCCTAACCAGATTGAACGCAGAATGCAGTAGCAGCGATAGAAGCAACAACAACAACAGGTAGATCTGTCATCGCCACTTTGTCATCGCGACAGATCTACCTGTTGTTGTTGTTGCTTCTGCCGCTGCTGCTGAATTCTGCGTTCAATCTGGTTAGGGCCTTACATCAGCACTAAAACTGCTGACCAAGCTTGATCGCACTGATCAAGCTACTCAAAAGCTTAAGCGGGGTTGAACCTACCTCATTTGGCTCGCAGAAGGTGACAGGCGATACCACGACATTATCTGCAACGACAGATTAACAAAGAATAGGCAATCCCAACTAACAAACTCTTGAGAGTTTAGCTCCTGTGAACTGGAAAAAGCTCTCATAAGACTCTAGTAAGGCTCTCCACCACTCTCATAATGTAGCTCTAGTAACAAGATTTAAGTAAACTCTTATAGCACATTTATTAAGAGATTATTACTCTTGAAGAGTCATACTCCTGTTACAAGATCATATTTTGTCGTCATGAACTCTCATAGAGACTTTTTTATGAGAGTTTAACTCTTGAAGAGTTATACTCTGCTATGAATGCTCTTACAAGAGACTTAACTCTTATGACTCTTATAATAAGAGCCATATAAAAGCTTTAGTCTATAACTTCTTATTATAAAACTGTTTTGAGATCGGTATACTTAAACACTCATAAGAAGAGTGTTATGAGTACACGATTGATTTCATAGAAGTTGAGCAATCTGTCAAACACGTAAGCTAACCTTTTAAAGAGAATGTTCGACTGGAAAAAGTGTAAGCGATCGTCCACTTTCCCACGAAAAGTTGAAAAAAAAAAATACAATAATTTGAAAAGCGATACTCCCAGGCTTGTCACTGTTCAGAAAAATGCTAGTTTTCACTTCAAACGAGGCCGTGCTCATACTTTCGTAGTCTTACGAAAGGATGATGACCAAGTTGATACTCAACAAAAATCAAATCAGAGCATCTCGAATTGTGTCCACCTTGTATCTGACTTTGGCGAAAATGTGATAACACCATCGGAAGTTAGTTTTTCTTTGTACTTTAATTCTGGCCTTAGTAGGGCAGCGCGCTAGTGCCTCGTACCCATACTGGCCCAGGACGGGCAATGACAGCCAACTTCCTTAGTGTGGACGGGAAATTTGCGTGCATTGGCGCGTTGGCCCCCGAATTGGGCCAACGTGCCAATGCCTCGTCGACGCTGGCCTCTGTGGCCAATTTCAAAACGAGATTGGCCTAATTTCATCGCATTATCTCTCAACTGTGCTTTTATTCGCATTTGCTTAGACAGCTCACGTCAGTGTACATTAATTTCGGTATGTGAAGTCGTCTACGTCCTACGAATTCTTTGACTTTATAATTAGCGCCCCGCTGTAGTTTGTCGATTCAGTTGGCCGCTGATGAGTCGGCCCACCATGTGGGCTATTTGCAATTAATGCATGACTGTTATGAACAGCGCGACGAATGCGGTCAGCGCGACAATCAAACGTCAAATTATTAATTCTTATACTAAGACTTAGGTTCATTTAAGAAGAATACAACTCTTATTGTAAGTCTTTAAGATTTATAGGAAGAGTTTAGCTTTGGTAAAAAGAATTAAATTCTTATAGTGAGACTTTAGTTCTTATAAAAAGAGCCGCCCTCTTGCAATAAGAGTTTTAGTCTTATAAGAAGAGCCGCCCTCTTGTTATAAGAGTTTTAGCGTTGTATGAAGATTTAATAAATGGCTGCCATCTTTTTCCGACAAGACTGCGATTTTGTAGGAAATAAATTTGAGTTTATAAGTGATTATGTGTCATAAAATATGCTAAATTTAAATGATTGTGGTTTTTGAAGTCAACAAAAGTTATTCAATAGAGTTTTATACAATCTATCAACAGTTGATAATTATTATGTTTCTCTCAAATTTTAGAAGAGTATATTATTTTTAGAGGGCTTTGCCATTTTTCGAAGCAAAACACCTATAATCATCGATAAAATTTTAATCGCATTAAAATGTTCACTTATATTTGTGGGAAAACCGACGTTTTGCGAAGTTAATGTACCATGCGTGCAAAAATTTCATTTCAGTTGTCGTCGAAATAATATAACACAGAATGACAAATAGAAGTTCACATAAGATCATATATATTTATATTTGACAAACATAGACAGCCATTGTTTCAATATCACCACTCTCTTTCCCGCTGCACTTATAGGGAGATCTTGACTCTCATAACAAGTGTATAGTACTTTTATGAGACTCTTACAAGAGTAAAAACTTACTCCAATAAGAAGCCTTAAAGCCTTCTTATAAGACGTGTGTAACTCTTATAAGGAGAGTTGAACTCTTGCTACAAGATCAAACTGACTCTTAGAAAGTGCACCATTTAATACTTTTAATACTCTTATAGTACTCTTCAAGAGTTAAATTTCAAGAGTTGCAGTCTTGATGCTGGCTCCTGTAAGACTCTTGTAGACTGTTATCAGAGCAAAATTGTTAGTTGGGAATGGCAGTGTCAACATGGTTTCCCAGACCCGAGTGTCTGATCAGTAAAACCACCAATGATTCTAATCTATACTCGACAGGTCCGAGGGACTATGCCAGTTGAGAACGGCCTCCGATTGGCACCATTCTTTGAAGCGGTTTCTAGCGACACTTAGTTGAATTCCACATTTGGAATGCTTAATTAGAAAAGACACTCTTTGAAGCACACATTGATATCTATGCAATATCTTCAATGTCACAAACCACCGAGAAGCATAGTGGCCGCCTTACTATCTATGAAGATATTTCTATTATGACAACCAACTTCCAGGCAAATTTCAACACTCACACCTAAATTGGGGGAACCTCTGCCTGGAAGACAGTAGGAAATCTTCCCATAGATATACCTTGTCCAGAAATGTTCCCTGCTTTTGAACCATTCGTGAACCAGTTGATGGCATAGAGAATAAATATGGAGGAGCAATCCGCATATACTCAACACTAAACTACTTGAAGCAATTCCAGTCGTAAAAAGTAAACAGAGAGACACACGCCCTCAACTGCGCAACACCCGCGCAGTCTATATAAAGGCACAGATATGCCGGTATCGTCTACATTCGTTTGCCTTTAGGAGCACCTGGCCCGGGGCCTTAATCTCCCCCCATATTGGGATGGCTTTTCTGACAAGTCAGGAAGATGGTTACTTTGGAAAATGCACATTCCTCAGAACCCCACCTTAGGGTTGCGGTCTAGCTTAACCGACTTGACAACAACACACAGCCCCCACGAGTCCAACTCCATGATGGGACAGCACCTTGGTACTGAGGGCAAAACCCATCCCCGTGGTTCATTATTTGCTACTGACTTCTCTGTAACCGGAATGATCTCACCGTTCGATCACCTTGCGGAGAATCTTGCGGATTTAGTGTGCATTCCTGGGCTCTGCTAAGCCCACTATCGTCAGGGGAGTGGAGGTGCTTCCGTTCCTCGCGTACTAGTAAGCGTTGCTCCTGAGATCGCTTCCGTTCCTTGCGTACTAGCAAACGATCTCCTACGATGACGATAGTGCTTACTTTCCCGAACATGACCGGCGCCATGAGCAGTACTAATAAGACTATGATAGGGTGCGTGGGATTCTCAGGTCCCAAGGCAATATAGACGATTTCTTTCTTTCTCCCCAAGTTGGTTCCTACGTCAGAGAACTAGCCCGGGAAGACCCCGGTGCCGTGCCGTCCTCTGGTCTAGGAGTCGGAACGCTCGAGGCGACCTCAGCAACCTTTACACCTCCTTGGTTCCTATTGGATTGCTCCACTAGTAATCGATCGAAATCTTGATGCCTATATAGCCCCCATGCGCAGCTAAGTTATGCGAGGGCGCTACTCCCCGAATGGTGCTTTGCACCACCAACTTCATGACTCAGGTACGTGGGGTCGTTAGTCCCCAAAGGTTGCTGCCATAGGAATTTGTGCCAAGGCACCTTCCTATGCGGTGGAAGCAAGCTTCCACCACCTCCTTGCGTGGCAATCGGGTCCGTGGGTGCGCTAATGCCCAAGACATCGTTACAGCCTCACGACTGATCAGATGCCCCCTGCGGGGATATAAAGGCACAGGAAGCACGTAAGATGTCATCCCCTCTCCTACTTTTCCTGTTGGAACAATAACATTCCAGTCTGTCTCTCTGCCGCGGAACACCCGCCCGGTCCATATAGAAGCACGCGAGATGTCAAATTTCCATCCCCCTTCCTACTTCCTCACTTGTACCGAATTACTTCGTTTCTCTCGCTCTTTTTCATTTCCTCTGATACTCTCTCTTCAAAGGTTGATGGTGTCTCAGTTGGATAGTTTCATCGCCCAGTTCAATGTTGATTCGAGCCAATACCAAGGCATGGAGCCACTCACCGACTCATAGTCAAATTGAACCTACATTAGCTTGTCTTAACCCCTGGTGGGCATAGTGCGTCCACTGCCACACGAGGCCTAGTAAATATTATGTTAACATAAAATATTGCGGACGATGTTAGTTGCTGGTGGGATCTCCATGTGGTATAAGAATAAGCCACAGCATTTCTCGGCTTGACTAAATGGACGGTCAGTATATATATGCCATTAACGATGATACATGTTAAACTTATTATATGCTAACAAAACACCAACTATGCCTCTTGGAGCGGTTGGCGCGCTGTGCTCCACATGGGTTAGGTTAGGTTAAAGGGCTGCCATGAATTATCCACAGCACACAAAGACTACGTCTGGGTCCGTTGTGTTATCAAACGGGGTACACAATCCCCACCATCCTATACCTCGAACGAGCCTGAGCGCACAATAAAATGTTGTAACCGAACAACGTTAACGTTTTCCAAGTCCCCGTTATAGTAGTAAGAACCAAGAATTAACTTCCCCTAACTTGCCAAGCCTGAACATTCACAAAGAAGTTGGAAGGTACTTTCCTCTTTCTTCCCGTCACTACAGCTTCTTCAAATGTCATTATACGGCAGCCTAAGACGCCTAGCGTGCTCTCCAATTGGACAATGTCCAGTGATGATACCGACGATAGCACCGACATATTGTCTCCTCAGTGACAGCAAGTTAGCAGAGCGATCCATATCCAACCTGGGTCACATCAGTTTAGTTAAATAACATGTGCTGCTGTTCAGCCATCTCGAGTTAGTCCTGCTGACCGCAGCCTGCATAATGACAAATTTGCATGAATCGAAAGGTATTTGAACTGTGCGTTGAATACTTTCAGTTTTCACCATTGTACCCCGACGAGCCAGTTCGTTTGGGGCAAAATTTTTTCAATCTAATAAATCAGTGTATACTTAGTCTAACCTTTGCGTGATTTGGGGATACAAATTCAGGTGGAGAATTTTTTTATTTAATTTTTTATGTTTTTTGGGGTGCTGAACACGAATCCGGAGCTTCCCACCAACATTTTTTTGCGAAACATGGTCAAAATCTCAAAAAAACCTCAAAATTTCGGTACATTTTTTGGTTTTTCGATTATAACTTGAAAACCATGGACCCTCGCTAGAAAACGTATAAATATAAATTAAAGAGAATAAAATTCTGCGTCGAATGAGTTACTAAACGTCAAATTCGGTTTAGTGGTATAGCCGTAATCAACAGTCGAAAAACGTCGATTTTTCACAACTTTGCGAAAAACCCTGTTAATGTCACATTTGAACGTCTGTACTTTGAAAACGGCTACTAATACGTAAAAATGCCACAAGTGTTGAAGAATTACCATCACCTACTAAAAAAAAAAGAACGAAAATATGTTATAAGAAAACACTCGCTCAAAAACGTGATTTGAGTTATCTCGAATTTCTGAATTTTCTTTTGATTGAATTAAAAAGATTGGGTACTGTCTGAACGGAGAATTTCCTGCTCTCCAACTCTCACTTGTGGCATTTTTACGTATAAATAAACCGAATTTTATGTTTAGTAGCTCAGTTGACGCAGAATTCTCTTTAATTTATCCTTAAACGTTTTCTAGCTAGGATCCACGGTTTTCAAGTTATAATCGAAAAACCAAAAAAAAGTAAGAAAATTTTGAGGTTTTTTGAGATTGAGAGAGAGAGAGAGAGACCATGTTCTGCAAACAAAATTTTGGTGGGAAGCTCCGGATTCTTGTTCAGCACATCAAAAAACATAAAAAATTAAAGAGAAAAATTCTCCACCAGAATTTATTTCGCCGAAGCCCTTCAGAGCTCCTAATGACTGGATTAACTCTGCTTGAAAGAAAATCGATCATGTGGTTTTGCATAGGACTGGCCAACGCGGGTTTTGCGTAATTTCAAGCTGATAGTAGCTGAGTACAAAGCTTAAGTTCCTAGGCAAGGAAAGCGATGAATGCTTTCGAAGACTCAGCCAGCCGATAGTGGCAGGCCTTATAATGTGGTACATCGACGAAGTATACAACAAATTGTGGTGTGTTCAGGTAGTTGGAGGATTTGCCCTTTGCTTGCATCACTTGCTAATTTTTTTTTTTTTTAATAAGGACGTTATTAATATGGGAGGGGATATGTGGGAAGCGTTCCGATTATGTCCATACTCGTATGATGAGCGACTGGCCTACGAGAGACTGATTGAGATAGAAATCCATCAATCCATCTTGTCCTCTCGGTCCTGTGCTTAAACTTGGCTTAAGGAGATGAGACAAGGACCCTCTTAGGGCAGGTTGCTTTTATTATTGCAGAGCTTTTCCGGAGTATAGAGGTTAGAAAAATAAGGGCTGGTTCCTCGAAAATTACTTTCCAGTGGTCACATTTCCATTCATCTGTAATCGCATGTCATTGATCTCAACTAAAGCAGTAAAAGAATACATTCCGTGCATGCTTTTCAAATCAGCTAGATGAAACAATGAAATGCTCAATCTGGTAGACAGATTTAACTATCAAATATTCAATTATAGATCATTAGAGTGTGTTTATTGTTGAATTTAATTTGACCACATACGGACAACGAACTGGCTGGCGCCCGGTCCGCTCGATCACATAAACAAGCTCAGCATGAAATGAAAGTGATGCAACTTTGATTAAGTCGAATCCAGTCCAGTGCATCCCAAAAATTTTTATTCTCCTCTCCATCTCCATAGTCCATACGCACCCCGAATGCAACAAAATTATTAATCAATGTATAGGCCGTTGTAAATAACAACATTTCAAAATCATTAAATCTGAATTGCGCAACTACTGAATTAGACCATCCTTATTCGTGCAATAAGCAATAGACGGTGCTTTTTTTTATTGGTCGTCTTTGTACTTAGACGTGTACAGACCATTCTTTAGCATACCTGACCAGATAAGATACAAAACACAATACGACCCGTGGAGAATTGTGAATACGAATATTGTACATTCGAAATCGAATACTTGGTGATTTTCATGATTTTCATTTTCCACGGAAAATCCAATTGGAATGGATGCATCAACACAAACGAGATAACATATTACGATCAGAAGGTATTCGTATGTTATTCTCGAACAAAAGTCGACTACATACACGTCTTTTGAATGGATTTCACGCTGATAGGTGTGGTAATCTTAAGATACTTAGATATTGGAGTACTTAATAGTACATGGGTGCAAAAGTAGATTAGTCGTGTCTACGGACGGATGAAGCTCTTGCTTCAAATCAATTCCATAAAATGTTAAATGTTGATTGCATGAAGTGTGTTCGTTGCACAGAATGTTCGATAATGGGGCTCGAACACGGGAGCGTAAAGTGAAAGTGGGTTATGGAGGAAATGGGCGGACTTGATTAGGTATCGAAATGAAAATGGGAGATTGTCGTGTCGGGGATTAAGAACACGTGTTACAAACACTTGCTTATCCGGGCCGGTAATAATTGCTAATTAAATTTATCGGCTTATTACGAAACTTACAAGACAATGCAGGGATTAGGTGTAATTATTGAATGAGATTGGATTATCCATAGCGATTAGCTAGGCTTGTTCGATTATTCAAAATAATCGATTATAATCGATTTTTGAAAATAATCGATTATTTTCGATTAATCGATTATTTTGTTATATGCGTGAAGAACAAAAACAAAAAAAAAAACAGCGAGAAATTTCATAAATTGTAATACCGCAAATTATCGTGTATTATTTTCTACCCACCAACCTTTGCTAGGGTACCGTCAAAGTATTTCTGTCGGTTACATTTTTGAATTGTTTTTGCCGCCATCGCCATCTCGAACTTGACTCAGTACTGCTCCGGCCATTTTTCTTTAGTTTGGGAGATTTCTCATTCTTATGCACCAAGAAATCTCACGGCAGGGAGGGTTTTGAGCGCAGGGCCCATGTCATCTGGGGCCCATATATGAGCCGCATACCACCGTAGGCTCATACAACCTGGAGCTGGAAGGGAAAAGGATTTGTCCTGAATGGACGGTTTCCTTTTGTGTTTATCTGGCCTGTGTGCTGTATGTGAGTAGTTTGACTGATGCAGTCCTTTGTCCCTTCACGGGAGTTAGTTTTTGTTTGATGGGAGTTTACCGTTCTGACGTGCTCTTAAGTTTCCAATTTTGCTATTTTCTTTTTTTGAATTTTTGCTTGTGTCTCTTTTTAGTATCTCGGGCCTGATGTGCGATACTTTAGTTGTACGCTGATAACGGAGGCCAATAGCTGCGTGGCTCACCCCGCAACTCCCGATTACTGCTGGTCTGCAGGCGCACATCACCTGCAGTGTGTTGGAAAGGATTTTTGCACCCTTGGTGCCTTTCGGCCTTCACGGCCAACAATCGAGCAATTTTTCCACGCAAAGCTGAATTTTCAGCAGTTTGTGTTTTGTTGCAGTACTAGAAATTATTGTATCATACTAAAACGAAACCGGAAAGTAGAAGGCTTCGCCGGCAATCCGAGGGGTTTGTAGTGTACAATGCCAATAGGAGACGAGCTGTCTTACACCAAGACCCCGCCTTTTCCCAACCAATCTTGTTAAATGAGGACCCATTTAGTGCGGTAAGCCGCTCGGTTCAGCGAGCTGCTGATAATTGATAATACACCTCGGTATAAACCACACCGTCAAAATCTAGTGAAAGAGATAATGTCAACTTTGGCTTTGGTTGAAAATTGAACTGTAGCGCCAGCTATTTATTCTATATTTTTAAGTTAATTAATTATTATCGCAGGCATTATTTTGCGTTGAAAGTGTGCCTAAAAGTTCTATTGGTGGTGCAGTAAAAAGTAACAGCATATGTCACTAGAGGATGTCCGCAAGGAGAGGTACTATCACCCCTTCTTTGGCGCATCGTAGTAGGGATTTTCTACACAAGGTTATGCTGACGACTTGGTAATAATTGTCAGAGGAAAATTCGAAGAAGCGTTAACGGAAATCCTCCAGTCAGCGCTGAATACAGTGCAAAATTGGTGCCATGATAACGGCCTACGTGTTAATCCGGCTAAAGCAGCTATCGTCCCTTTTTCAAGGAAAAGAAACATCAAACCAATGAGGCATCCCACTATGTACAACACTCCAGTGCTCCTGGCGGACACCGTCAAGCACTTAGGTGTTACTCTAGATAAGAAGCTACTTTGGTCGGCACACCTGAGGACAATCTCGGACAAAGCCACCAAAGCTCTATGGATCTGTAGACAGTTTGTAGGTAAGACTTGGGGGACAAGCCCTCGAATAGTACTGTGGATCTATAAGGCAATTGTGAGACCCATAATTGAATATGGGGCTATCATCTGGTGGAAAAAAGCTACCACCAAGGAAGGAATGGCTATATTAGGAAAGATTCAAAGACTGGCATGTCTCACAATTACTGGGGCTATTCGCAGCTGCCTCACGGCAGAAGCAAAATCAGCAGTAGCTAGGGTTAAAGCTAATCAAACCAACATCAAGTTTAATTTGGAGCAGGAACACTGGCTCCAGGAGGATAATGCCATCAGACCACATAACAAGGGAACTCCGCTTCATTCACCTCTTCTCTACAACTATATGGAGCAGAGAAGAATGGGAAATGAAGCACTCAACCCTTCCTTCCAGTACTGTTAAATGGTTTACGGATGGCTCCAAAACTGGAGAAGGCTCAAGGGCGGGTATCGCAGGCCCCTCAATTAGAGTGTCTATTCCTATGGGGAAGTACACCACGGTTTTCCAAGCTGAAGTTCACGCGATTGAGGTATGTGCGAACTTTTGTCTAGAAGCTGGCTACCGTGACAGTAGGATTGCAATCTTCACTGATAGTCAAGCTGCAGTCAAGGCGCTTAGCAAATTCTCTTTGCGTCGAAACTGGTTCTGAACTGCTTTGAAACACTACAAAGAATTGGCATTGCTAATATAGTTACCATCTATTGGGTCCCTGGACATGTTGGTATTGCGGGTAACGAAACCGCTGATGAACTAGCCAGGACGGCTTCTGCAAGTCCGTTTACAGGGCCTGAACCCTTCTGCGGTATCCCTCTGTGTAGGGTAAAATTACACATAAGAGAGCAGGAACAGTTAGAAACCACTGCACATTGAGAAAACCTCCCTGGCCTGAGACAATCGAAATTGTTTATTTCAGCTCACTCACCCAAGCGCTCCCTGGAATTGGTGTGCCTTGGCAGAAGCAGAGTGAGAATAATTTGCGGTCTCCTCTCAGGGCATTCCACCCTGAGGGGTCACTTATACAGAATGGGGATTGTCTCTAACCCCAACTGTCGTTTTTGCGAAAGCGATGATGAGACTTCTCAGCACATCCTCTGTGAGTGTGAGGCACTCGCCCGTCGCCGCTTAGAGAGTCTCGGTGAGGCATTCCCTGAAGCGGAAACGATCGCCTCTTTTAAACTTGGGCAGCTGAGCAGATTTGTGGGATCGATCAAACTCGATCGCCCACTCTAGATTTACAGGGCTATAGCACAATAGACCCTATGGTCGCAGTGCTCGTGGGCCCTTCGGGCCCACTGCCCACAACTTAATCTTAATCTTAAAATCGAAAAATGTGTCGCTATTCTGGAATTTTTGCAATTTCGATTTCACATAGTCCATAGTTCAGTAGTCCGGATGGCGCAACGGTTAGCACGTTCGCCTTCAACGCACTGGGCCCCGGTTCGATTCCGGGGATTTACGTGTCGGACTATGAGCCCACTCAGCTGTTAAATGAGTACCCATTATGGGGTAAATAACTCGGTTGAGCGTGTTGCTGATCACATACCTCTGCACAAAAAACCGTCACGATCTAGAAAATGAGATGATGCTAACTCATCTCGAGGCCGTGGTTCAAATTGGACTGTTGCGCCAGTTATTTATTTATTTGTTTTATTTCACATTCCCAACCAGCGAACCAAACTACTTCCTATTAGGTTTTTTTTTCAGCAAGATACGCAAAAAATATCAAAATATCCTTTTGTTTTTGATTTTTGACAGTTTTAACTTTAGACTGGTAGTCAGCGCACCTCCTCCAAAATTGTGTTAGTAATGTGAACATTTTGTCTCCATTTCACTTATTTCTTGACTATTTTCCACTCCATCGACATGAATGTCCTTTCATCTCCACCAAAGGATTCAAGATGACATTTATCCTACTCGAGAGCAATCGCTTCTTCACCCCGACTCCTATGACTCCCATCTTGCCTATATTGCACTAAATTGCCAAGAATGTCCTTTCCCTGGCACCAAAGGACTCGAAATATCATTTACACTACTCCAGCGCATTCGCCTCTTCACCCCGATTCCTTTGACACTCGTCTTGTCTATATTCCACTGCATTGCCAAGAATATCCTTTTCTCTCCACCAAAGAACTCGAAACGCAATTTACACTACTCCAGCGCATTCCCCTTAAAACTTAAAAGGCCATCAACAGTAGTCTAGTCTAGTACATTCCCATGAAGACGTATATTCGTCTCACGTACATTCAAAAATCCTTCATTGCATAGCCACAACCTGCGCGTCATACATCATTTTCATGCGAATGTTCTACATTTCAAAGCCCTTCAAATCGCAAACGCAAGAAAGATACATTTCCTACACCATTGGCTGCCGTGCTCAATAATCCTCTCGACAAAATACTCTATAACTTTATTCGGAAAAATACGATTAATCGTATTTGCATATGATCGTAATTGATTATAATCGATTAATCGGAAAAATACGATTAGTCGTATCATAATCGAATATAATCGATTAATTGGAAAAAATACGATTAATCGTATCCGTATATGATTTTGATTATAATCGATTAATCAGAAAAATACGATTAATCGTATTTTTTCGATTAATACGATTAATGGTATTCTTTCGATTGATCGATTAATGGTGTTCTTTCGATCAATCGATTAATCGTGTTCTTTCGATTAATCGTATTTTTTTGATTACTCCAAATAATCGATTATCAGAAATAAGCGATTAATCGATTATCAGAAATAATCGATTATCAAAAGTAATCGATTATCATACGATTAATTGATTAATCGCACAGGCCTACGAATGGCAAACTTGGTTCATTATCTGGTTTATAATATTCCGACACTGTGCTAACCCATTGCGAAACATCTTCCAAACATCAAAAATCACAAATGTTTACGCTAACGTATCACTTAATTTCCAAAACTACTAAAATTAATGACTTCATATTTTTCAAAATTACTGCAATGTGGTCGCCAACCGGCACAGTCGCATGGCTCGTTAATAATATTAATGACTACTTATTCCAACATTTTTTTTGCGTTTCCATGGAGCATGGATCTTAGGAATGTTGACAAAGAACCCACTCCTGGACAAAGATGTTGGGTGCTTCAAAAGAAGGCGCGAAAATGCGTGGAAGAAATTTAATGGCCAGTCGTAAATCCGTTTATAGAAATTGTCATTATTTGCAAACACTTAAGTTCCAAAATGGACAGGCTGAAAAGTCTGGATGGACTGCGCGGCATTAACAAATTCATGGACATTATGCTACTTTGTACATTTGTAGCAGATATAAATTTTATACAAAGTTGAATTGAATGATTGATGCTGATGATGGTGGAATGAGAATAAATTATGAATACGAGAAGGAGGTGGAATTTAAAGAATTCTCTTAGGTGTAAATGATTAACTGATAGATTAGCTAAGTTTGGGAAGACTGGATATTTTTAATTTTTAAGTGACTTGATGGCTTCTAGTATGTATGTGCTGTTTCCACCGAAGTATCTGCTAAGTTGACTGACGTTCTTATACACTTTCATACATTTGTGAATTCTGTTTTAGCCTCAGCAGAAGAAGACTTAAGAAGTAACAGCTTAAACGCCGTATACGGTGTCATCGAAGAGTATACAGGTGGTTGTAACTCCTGCCAACATCCGGTAAAGGATAGTGCTGGAAAGCTACTTATTTTGGAAGAAGATCAAATGAGGCGGTGGAAAGAACAGTTCGCCGCGGTCTTGAACCGTGTAACCTCTGGTGAAGTTCTTCCTCTTATAGATAATTTAGCTAACCATCAAAATGTGCGTATACGGTCCACTGCCCCAACTAAAGAGGAAATAGTCACTGCAATTATTGCACTAAAACGAGGAAAGTTCACCGGATACGACGGTATCCCTGCCGAACTTTCTCAAGCAGCGTCAAGCGTAATAGATGATTTGCTGCACCCACTTGTTGATAAGGCGTGGAATACAGAGACCTTTCCCACTAAGAGGAAGGAGCGTTTGATCGTCATACTTCCGCTACCCGCCTGACAGACTGTAATAACTGGAGAAGCATTTGTGTTCTTCCTGCCGTTGCCAAGATAATGGTTAAAATCGTCCTGGAAAGACTAAAGGCCCACTTAGAAAGCACAATTGATGAAGAGCAGGCTGGTTTGCGATCCGGATTCTCCTGTGTCGATCACATTAACGCCTTGCGAATCATCATCGAGCAGTGCGCTGAGTACGACTACGCTGACGACATATGCCTACTCTCCCATAAAATCATAGAACTGTCCGCAATGGCGTTAAATCTTGAGATTGCCATCAATATTAATGGGCAGCCTGTGGAGATGGTGGACAACTTCGTCTACCTGAGTAGCATTGCCTGCATTCAGGAATCATCATCGCTCCCTGAGCGGTCCTTCCCCTCTTGAGCGCTGTGAAGTGCTACTGTCCCAATGTCTGGTGAATGCAATCGCTCCATGGAGCCGTTGCTGAGCGGCTACTTCTCCTTTTGAGCGAAAATTTTCCACGCTCCCTTGGCTTGGAGCGTGATACATTTTTGTTTTCACAATTCGCATGGATGATGGTGCGCGCGTCATATGTCATTTGATTGAGTGTTTGACAACACAACGTCCTGCGTGTTATTTTACGGGAATTTTGCAGCAAAATTACAATTAAAAGGTGAGTGGTGTTTTCATTAATTGTATATTTGTATAACCCGGCCAAACCAAACAATTTAAACAGACAGCCGTTAGCCGTTTGTTAGACATTTGCAATGTCAGCTGATTGTCTCAAATTCGATATGTAGCCGGTGTATTCACAAAACAGGTGTGTGACGGTTGTGACAGGGAGCAGTCGCTCCGTGTGACATGGAGGGGAGATGTCGCTACGTAGCTGCTCAATGTTTTGTGAATGAGCCCATTGTTGCCGAAAATGGTGGCACGGAGCAGGACATCGGTCGGCTAAATGGGCAAATCTGACAAAGCAGTTATCTCAGCATCAAGACCAACCCTGGTACTGTCTGTGCTTTTCTATGGGAGCAGTACATGGAAATTTTCCGTAAGAGCTACCAGAAAGCTGCAAACTTTCGGCAACTCATGTCATCGTCGTATTCTAAGAATATTCTGGCCCGAAACAATATCAAATGAAGAGCTAAGTCGGCGTACGGGGCAGATGCCAATCGACGAATTGATACGCAGGCGAAAATGACAGTGGAAGGTCACACATTGCGGAAGAGTGATAAATGCATTGCTTTGCATGCCATGAAATGGAACCCCATCATTTCCAACCATGGCCGACCAAGAGGGGGTGCTAGAATCACATGACGATCTGTGACAAAGGAGTGTAAGGCGCTGGCTAAGTCTTGTGGGGAGTTGTGCGCCAGTGTCCAGAACAGAGTACGATGGCGCACATGAGTAGTTGGCGCGTTATGCCTCACTAGGTTTTATGTTGTCAAAGCGCCTTCAATATTTTGAAACGAAACAGTGTATATCCAAAAGATTTTTCGAGATTTTCTCCCAGAGGGTGTAGTGCTGTATCATTGATTTTCCCTTCTAGTAGGCAAATTGGCAAGTGGACTCATTATCCAGTGACTTTTAACCCTAGAGTACAGAGCCTGAGAGGCGAAAAATTTTCTTTTTTTGCACGATATTTCGCAATCGCTTGATAATATCAAAGTGAGTGCTCGTGCTAATTCAGTTGGGCTCTGCATGGGGCTTATATGTTAACGGAAGTCCTAATCTGCAATTCCGTCGCTGAGATATAGGCTTCAGAGTAGCCTGGCAAGCGAACGTTAGTGTTAAAGGAATAGTTTTTTTTCGAGCCATTTTTTAGTACAACGAAAAAAAAAAACATTTTTAAGCTAGAGTTAAAAACTTATTTTTTTCGTAGCTATTGTTAATACATTCTATTACGAGTATAACAATGAACAACTTTTTGAAGCTAAAATATATTTTTGGTCTATTTTGTAAATTACAATAGTTTTTTGAAACTGACGTGTTCCTTTCGAATACGATTTTCTTTGGTTGTATTATTTTACAAAATATAGGTATGCTATATTATTATTTTTGTAATAATAAGCTGATTTTGACTTCAAGATAATTTTAATTAAAAAGTTTGTTTTAAACACGAGGAAAGTGGCTTTGTTACACAAATAGCCTTACAGGCGAACATTAGTATTAATGTAAGAAAAAACACGTTAGTACTCTAGGGTTAATATGCGCTTAGCTTTTTGGATAATTAGCGATTCATCGGCTCGTCTACTCAACGGGCATTGGGCATCCAACAGGCGAAGTTACATTGTTTTCCTTTGTATTAAAAAAAATGCCCGCGAAGGAGATGGGGCCCATATTTTCAAATTTACCTCGGGCGCCGGGAGAACTTGCTACGGCACTATTCGCGAGACTCACCTTTCACAGAAAAATGCCGTTTGGAATCGCTTAGGTATACTACTTGGAAACATTCATTAGAGAAGGTGCATCCACTTCATATGCAATTTGGCATTCGATGAAGTTGTTGAAGTTGTATGCTCCTACCGTACACATATGAGTATGTTCATATTTATACGAAGCTTAATACATACAGTCTAACATCATAGAAGAAAGATACAAAATCAATTCGTTCATATCGTTCAAAAAGAGTCGTTCAAAAAGAACGATACAAAATCGAATCCTTCATATCGTTCAAAAGGAGTCAAAAGAGTCAAAATCGAATCGTATCATATCGTTCAAAAAGAGTCAAACGAGTCAAAAGAGCCCATCCCAGATTTGCAACCCCGTTTTCACGGGAAATAGTGGTCCGATCTGGCTAGCTCGAACTAAAGGGCATTGGGGGCTCGCTAACTCATAATCTGGGATAAAAAAGAAGAAAAAACAAATTGGTGTTCCCCATCCCAGATTGGAAATAGTGGTCCGATCTGGCTGGCTCCAACTAAAGGGCCTTGGGGGGTTGCTAGCTTAGAATCCGGGGTCAAAAAAGAGAGAAAAAAAAATTAGGGTCGCCTATCCCAGATTGGCAACCCCGTTTTCATTGGAAATAATGGTCCGATCTGGCTGGCTGGAATTAAAGGGCATTGGGGGGTCACCAATTTCGAATCGTTGTAAAAACATAAAGGAAAATAAGGTATTTTTTCAAAACTACGACTGTGTGAATGTGTTATTAACCAAGTTTTTGACTCTTTGGTTGACTCATTTTGATCGACTCTTTTGAGCGACTCATTGGAGAGAGTCAGAGCTTATGTGCTGGCACAGAAAAGAGTCATTATGCCCATCACTACTACATACTAGTACTACGAATACTGCATATACATACTTGAATATTGTTTATTGTTGTTAGATAATTGGATTTGGAGTGCACCATTTCTGAAAGGGTAAAAATTGGTAGGATAAGAGTGGGAGGGGGGAGGAGTGGGTGGGGAGAGGAGTGGGAGGGGGATCCCTGCCTCGACTTCCTATAATAATTCAAATAATTTATTTAACAAGTTTGCAATTTGCTACATCGTCTTAACATGAATGGCGAAGCATCTCCAATAGTAGGACAGATCATCTCCTATTGGCATGGGACACTACAAGCCCTTCGGATTGCGGGCGAAGCACTCTACTTTCCGGTTTTATTTCATTTGTGAAATACTCGTACTAATAAAAAATCATCAGCTACGCGAACTTTTGTTAGTCCCTTCGTGTATATGTATATGGCTAGCTGAGTAGGAAAATATACGGTTGGCTTTTCCATCCATGTTCTATTTTACAACATTCCAATATATCAGTGACGTGCACTCGTAGTAAGCAATTCCAAACTGCTTGACTTACCGAAATAAGCAATTCAATAATAAACTTTGCTTACACCAATACACATATCATCATTTCAGTCAATGTTTTTCTTTAAGCTGAAGAATACATATTATCATTCAAATATTCCTTTACACATTCAAATTCTGATCCGCGCCTTCTTTTGGTTAAAAAACATTCGTTCAATTACTTTAGATAATATTCAAACCTCCCACATTTTGCACACCATAGACACCAAACTTAGAATAGGAAAATGTGCCTAGATCTTTAGATGCATGTACCATGTGTGCATCCAAATACTAGAGACATGTTGATTCCAGAAAATGGGAATCTTGGATTTCGGTAGTACATTGGGCAACGATTTTTTTTTGTTTTGTTCGCAAATTTATATGAGACAAGTCAAGCACTGGCGCGACTGCTTTTGTGTGTGGGATAAAGCCCAATGATGCTTGTTAATGAAATGTTGCCAATGCAGGGAATGTTTATGGGAATTTGATTTTTCCAGTAGAGCTTTTGTTTTTGTTATGTAATGGATTTTCCGTTGCAATTTAAAAGAGGAAATCAGTGCAATCGGGTGATTTTGATTAAATTGTGATTTGAAGTTTTTTTTTACCGTTTGTAGTGATTTAATTGATTTGATTTGTGATAAAAGTGGTAAGTTTTCTTTTCGCATTATGTCGGAGTATTGCTGCGCGACGGATTTCGTACTAAAAGCGGGATTTTCAACTCTTTCCTTTGCCAAGAAAAGAGAAATTATAGAATCGGATAGACTGAAGCCAGATCTTAGTTTAGAGTTTAAATTAAAAAATATTACGCGAAAATTCCATATCGAAACGTATGAAAAGTACATTTGGTTAACGGGAAGCTGTAAATTAAATAAGTTATTTTGCTGGCCGTGTCTTTTGCTTACGAATGAAAAATCTGTTTGGAATAAAGCTGGATTTAGTGATTTGAATAATTTTACGGGCTCAGCAGCAAAGTATTCAAGTTCCGAAAAACATCTTCAGTCGTTAATTAAATTAGATAATTTTTGTTCTCAGCGTATAGAGTTTATGCTTAGTAACCAGGTGGCAATATCTGTTAGTTTGCATAATGAAAAAGTTGAGCGTAATCGTAATATTTTGAAACGTTTAATCGATACTGTAATTTTTTTGGCAAAACAGGAGCTTCCTTTTCGCGGAAATAATGAAGACTCTTCTTCAAATAAACGTGGTAATTTTATCGAAACCGTAAATTTCTTGAGTTTGTACGATCCGATAATAGAGTCCCACATAGATTCTATAAAATCAAATGCAGCGTTTTCGGGTTTGTCTAATAGAATCCAAAACGACCTTGTTTCCGCTATAGCTAATGTGGTTCGAAATAAAATCAATTTGGAAATAAAGGAGGCTCCATTTGTAGCTGTAATGGTCGACGAAACGCCAGATGTTAGCGGTCGGGAACAATTAACGATGATTTTTAGATATACAATATCAAATGAGATTGAAGAAAGATTTATCGGATTTTTGGATGTAAGCGCTAATCGTACAGCTACAGCAATAAGCTCTCACATTTTAAAACAATTGCAAAATTTTAATATCGATAAGAAATTAATTGCACAATGTTACGATGGCGCAGCAGTAATGAGTTCTCAAATTCGTGGAGTTCAGACTTTAATTCGGGAAAAACATAAATCGGCAATTTTCGTTCCATGTTACGCTCATTCACTAAATCTAGTATTGTCTAAAGCAGTTGAGTTTATTCCGGAAATTAAATTATTTTTCGCGCACATCAATAAAATCGCATCATTTTTTAATACATCCACTAAAAGGTCGGACCTTTTTGCAAATATAGTAAATCGTCGTTTACCATCGGTTTCCAAAACGCGTTGGCATTATCATTCGCGTATTATTAACGTTATATTTGAACATAAGCATGAAATTTGTATAGTTTTTGAGACAATTTCGAATGGTTCTCAACACTGGGATGGCGATTCCTTGACTTTTTCCGATATATACTTACAAAAATTCGCAGAGTCAGATTTTCAATTATATCTGTTAATTTTTTCTGAAATTTTTTCGAAAACTGATATATTATTTAATATTATTCAGAGCAAAGTGGTAAACATTTCATATGCAAGCCAAAAAATTATTGAATTTGAAAATTGGCTTGAAAATGACTTTTCTAAAAAGTTTGATAATTTCTATTCGACAGTTACAGCAGAATATCAGCCACCACGTAAGAAATGTAGAAATGCGATAGATCCTTTACAAAATTTACGGCGGATATTTCGGGAGATTATAGATGTTATTCTCGGGCAAATTCGAGATCGATTCCATTCGTTTAAAGATCTTTCATTTTTAGAGTTGCATGAACCGAATTATTTTTCTAAAATAAATTCAAGTCAAATTTTCCCGATAAAAATTTTGACTCACTTATTGAATATCACGGTCAATTTTTCGACAGAATAAAGTTGAAAAATGAGCTAAAAGTTATTTATTCTTCAGATGAGTTTAAAAACGCGAATCCTAGTAAAATTCTCGATTATTTTCAAAAACGGCCTTATGTCGCAAACGGTTTTAAGCAAGTTCATATTTTAGCAAAATTATTAACGTCAATTCCAGTCACAGTGGCAACTGCGGAAAGGTCATTTTCAACACTAAAGCGCGTTCACACATTTTTGAGAAATCGCCAATCCCAAGAACGACTTTCGGATCTTGCTTTAATTGCGGTTGAAAAGGATCTTCTTATACAAATGCGAAGAGAAAACGATTTTTTTGATAATGTGATTAAAGAGTTTTTACTTAAAGAACGGCGCATAGATTTGGAATACAAATAAATGGCAATGGCGAAAGAATATTTATTTATTTCAAATACCCCTGAATTTTTCTTAGTCTTAATTAACATAATATTTATTTATCATTTTTTTTATTAGTGATATTTTATTTATTTATTTTTTTTTGTATTCCGAATATATGTGCCAATATTTTATTTATATCTTTCCTGATTTCTTCTTTAAGGCTTAAAACCGCTTGGTATAAATGTTTTTGTGACTGTCCATATTCTATTATACAGTCCATTTTTGTTTATGCTAAATTGGCTTTAGGGCGCCCAACTGCTTGACTATGAAAAATTTCCACTGCACGTCACTGCAATATATACATACATATATAAATCAAAACCGTCATCAGCTACTCAAAATTATTCAAAAACTAGGGTATAATAATTTTGTTTACTTTGCATTCATTACATTCATACCATGAATGGAGCCAAATTATGCAATTGTGCATCTAATTATCTTCATGAGAAATCGGATCACTCGTCAGCGATCTATCAGAATAACAAGGTCTATTTTTAATTCAGTCGAAAGGCAGAGCTAGCGGACTGATGTTGTTATTCACGTCACATATCAAAATAACCCCAGAATGTAGTCTCCACCGACAACTAGCCTAAACATTTCCTAGTTGGGCGCCATATAACTATCAATGCGGTGTTTGCAATTTTTAATTAGCTTCGCAATGTAATTATGGGTTGGGAGCTTGTAACTGGCTTTATAAAGCTACACTAATAGCTGTCTATCGAATCGACAGATTTCCGATTTGGGAATCTTTTGTCTAATTACCGTATGTTGCCAATGTTAATTAAGTCCAGATTGAAATCTTATCTACATATGTGAGGTCGACATAACCAAAAAAGGACTTGAAACCCGTTCATTCGATACAGGGATTAAGTCCTCGTATAGGAAAATGCGCTTTAAGGGCGCGTTATCTGCGGATTTTTGTGTCCCAAACATACATTATCGCGTGTTAGTCCTTCAGAGACTAATGTGTATTTTTCAAAATGTACATGTACAATATGTATCTGAAAAAGAAAAAAAAACATGTTGTGTTGTTATAGGTTTTCCGTTGAGTAATCCGTCTAAGAACCCTTCACTATCACACACTCATTAGTTTTCATTGTCCACACCGTGCAATAAATGCGTAAAAAGTCGACGAGTACCAAGGAAACCCTCCAGCCATACGTTGACGAGTGTCCTTTTACCGAGGGGTTGAAACTGGAACCCGCTTACCTTTTTGGTCATAACAAAAGATTTAATTCGTCGCGTAACGTACTGGTTTCGCTTGACGGCTCACGGTACAAAAACATATGTTTGATCCTTCATTTAATATTCCCAGGGCATGTTATGAAACGCGTCGCGTTGCCGTACTATGATTTAATTTCTGAATTGTCTCACTGAAGGGTGGTTTGGCAGATCCCTGGTGTTTCTCAACATTTCAATTGAAATTTCGGAAGTAAAAAAGGGCGCACGGTCGGGCTCTTGTCAAGCGGAAGTATCTATGTTTCTGTTTAGTCTGAGAACGTTTGTAGAATACTCGGAACAAAACATCAATTCGAATAGCACACAATGTGGCGCACACACGTTTCTGCCTTTCTTTTGGAATTGTGCTGACTCTATATGATGGTCTGGTGGCGGTATGGCTTCGTGATATGTACGTACTTCCTCTTTGACTTCTGGGAGGCGGCGGCATCGCGCCAATTGATAGAAAACGGAAGTAGTTTCAATAACAAGAATTGAATGGAATTCATAGGCTGTGCTCTTCGGTGGTTACTAGCTAAGCGTATTGTGGTCGGGTCGACGTCATTTAATGCCGAGCGGAAGACATGACCTAAGAAAGCCTGTTGAGTTCTTTGCGATCTACGGATCATGTCTCATTGAATAGCTGTATTTGTTAATCGATGGTTATTGTACTGTGGATGCTTGGATGCTGTGGATAGTACCTAATTCGTAATACGAGTTAAAATAAGCAGTTGCCAAATACTACTTTGATTTAACCCCTAGGGGAGTATATAGTGCATCAACTACTCCGCGCGGAATCGTACTGGATACCGGGCAATGGGACGTAACTGCCACGAGCCATCAACTTACTCTTTTGCCACAAATCGATGCCATGACTTACTAGGAAGCCCCCTTGTTTGGCCTTTATTGGTATTGGGGTCCTGTTTAAATGGCATGGCCAGTAATGCAGTTATCACAATTCCGCAATGTGTGACCTCTACACTGCCAATTTCGCCTGCTTATACTATTCAATTGCCCTAACCCCTTGTGGGGCATAGCGCGTCAACTGTTCCATGTGGCCCAGTTGACGTTTCGTTGGCATAAATTGGTTTCAGAGAATGCAGTTGCATACACCTCTTGTGCATCCATGGCCACGAACGTTGTCGTGGACGGCATTCGAACCCGAAACGCCGGTAGTCAAACATGAGACTGATGCCTAAACACACTGCGCTACCGGTCGCATATGACCCGTACGCTGACTCATTTCACCTTTATTTGATATGGTTTTGGGGCTAGGAAATTTTTAAAACACGAGTTAATGAAAACTTGCAGCTTTCTGGTAACTCTGCGGCTCCTATACAACAGCACAGAGAGTACCAGGGAGCGAAATAAGCCCAGCTTGGTCTTACTATTGAGACAACTGTATTGCCAGCAGTGGCGGATCTAGAAGTTGAATTTGGTGGGGGCCCGATTTTGTGTGTTACCTGCAGAGGGTATATCCACACTTATTCAGCTTTCGGTCATCAAGCGGCATGCGTCTGTTCAAAGCATAGACGGGTTCCTTATTGGAGGGAAACATGCAATAATGAAGGGACAAAGCCATGAACCATGTTAAGGTTAGGCTTAAGGGCAGTTGTGCTTACCACAGCATATATGGATTGCAATAGTGTTCGTTCTGTTACCCCCGGGCACTCATTACCCAATAATCCTAATCAAACTTCAATAGGGCCAAACGTAGTAGTGATTGGGGCAAATAGACTCGCTCACGGAATATAATCTTCTTATCAGACACTCCAAACGATAATTTTGATTTTCGATAAAGAAAAGGTCAAATGGACCGTGGAGTCCCTTGAACCCTTTAAGGTATCCAGGGCTGATGGTATTTTTTCCGCACTTTTACAAAACAGTTCGTCTGTCGGCGAGAATCATAATGGCTTTGTTCCTAAAACGCAAGCGCTTCAAAAATTGCTGAGCAGCTAATTGTGATTATTTTGTGTTTTAGAGACGACATGCTTTCTCATTTGTCAAATGCAATGTTCAGTTTGGCATTTGAGATTGGTGGATCTCCAGCGAGGTAGGGGAATATCACACAATTCGAGCGCGCTAAATGTTATCATTGGTTTCCGCAGCCCAACCCGTGACCGATTCCACAATCCACAAATAAACGTGTCACGCAGGTAGGCTAGTAGCTCAAGCTGTGGACCACAAAACAAGACTAGCGCTCACGGGTGCATGATGCATGTAATACACTGGGGCCGACGAAAGTGATATATTTTTAAAGGCTTTTCGGTCTGAGTAGAAGAAGAGCTCCGTTATTGTAAAAAAGAGATTTGTTAAGTCAACTTGTTATACAAACGGCTTCTTAACAACTAACTGAACTAACTCGTTTTCGTCTTATGGGAAGTCGAAAACAAGTTTGTAACCACAGTCTACGATTCTTTAGTAAATTCATCCATCAAATAAATTAGTAATATATTACTCGCGCGAAATTTCTTTCTTTGTAACAATGAAAGAGGCAGTTAGCTGGTGACCCCCAAATACCCCGCCCACTCAGCCGATAGCCGAGCTGGCTATCTAGCACGCGTCACCTCTGGCCACTGCTGAGGAGGTTTCGACACTTAGCTGTCGCCAATGGTCTGACGACATGCCATGTTACACTTGCCACCCTCTTGAGATCTAAATCCGTTGCGTATCTATGATTTTATGGGAGAGTAGGCATATGTCGTCAACGTAGTCAAGATGTTGCCGATAAGATGTTAAGGTCCATCGAATTCCTCTGTTTATTTCGGATGAGGCTGTTGTAAAGAACCATATTCTGGTCTGGTTCTGCTGCTTCCACGGCCAGATCGAAAGCAGCACCTGATGAGTAGTGATCTGTCGGTGGTACGAAATCAGAGTCCTAGGGTCCTCTATTGCACCCGGACCCCGGTGCGAGCGCGAGAGCATCTGCACGGTTCAGCAAGAATTCCATCTTTATCGCCCCATTATTTATTATTCCCTATTTTTTCCTCCCCTGTTTGTGTTGTCTTCCCCAGGCCTATGAGTTTTTATTAATACGTAAAGGGCAGGGACATCGAGTGGCGAAAATCTAGCCCACGTCACCCGAACTGAGCTACAGTAAGCATATTCCTCTGATTAGCTCGTTGAGGACCCTTTTTTTTCGCCAGATGGCACAGCCCGACCTTCACGGTCATTATGCCCCCTTAGGCTCCGTCCCCACGGATATCTTCGGATGCCCACCAAACTGTCCATTACATATTTCGCGCCCAACGTGGGGCCCATTTCTGGTCAAGAACAGGACTAAAAAGAACCTCATCGCTGGGCCCGGTTCGACTCCTACTGAATATTACTGCATTCAGTAGGAATCGAAATGGTGGACTTAATAAAGGAATAAATTAGAATACAAACAATTCCACCTGTTTCACAATATTTATAGGATAAGCATGAGGTACATTGGCAATCGAACCGAATAAAATAGTGTGCATGAGTATGATATATACAGTCATACCCCGAAATATGTATGGCCGACTTACGTAAATCTGCACTTATGTAAATACGAAAATTGACGAAAAATATTCTAACTACCTTGTTTAGCAGAAGCGAAAAAACGATTTTTTTGTAGACGGAAAGCGAAATTGGGGGGGCAAAGATCTTTTCCATAGTCCTATGCGTGGGCGCCCCCTGGTAACGGCAGTGTATCAATTCGCTGACGGCCAATGTCTTAGCGATAAGACAGTTTGGAAAAGGCAGATAGCTGTAGCCTGAATGGCTGACAAACACCTAAGCGTCTCAGGTCTAGTAGGATGGAATGACTTGCGTAGTTGGACCTGCTACATAGTTGTGTGGGCTCCAGCACGTTTATTAAACCATCTGAAGCAGCTATCTCCGAGGCCATCCGCCGAATGGGGTTAAGCGACGTGCTGACAACTCGTCCTTGTAAAAACCACTCCATGTCAAGAAACCTGGAACAAAAGCCTCGGATTGGACGGATCAACAACGACGACCACGCAAACGAATAAAGGATTATTCTTTCGGATCCTGGAATGTACGCTCCCTGAACAAACCGGGGGCCGAGCAGGCCCTCCTTCAACAGGTCGAAAAGTACAAACTGAGCATCACTGCAGTCCAGGAAACAAATTGGCTTGGCAGCGAGATTAATGACAAGAAATCGCACACAATTTTTACAAGTGGCAAACCATCGGGCCGCAAGGAGTTTGGAGTAGCATTTATAGTGAACAATCGCCTCAAACCGCATATTACTGACTTCAAACCCATAAATGAACGGCTGTGTGCGATTCGCATCAAGACTCGATTCTTCAATCTCTGGCTCATCAATGTGCATGCCCCCACTGAAGTTAAAGAAGACGCAGCAAAAGACGAGTTCTACGCCAATTAGACGTAAGAAACGTAAATACTTTGACGAGCAGTTGCTGCACATAAACGAAAACTTAGCTAATAGGGACACCAGACAAGCGTACAAACTAGTAAATACAATTAAGAACGGCTACCAACCCAGGACTAGCCTTTGTAAGGACAAGGATGGAAACATCATCAGCGACACCGATGGTATTAACAAACGATGGGCCTCTTATTTTGAAGAGCTTCTAAACCGACCATCTAACATCCCCACTCAGGAAGCTCTCGATGATATTGTTGATCTAGGCCCACCCATTCAACCCCCGACAGTAGAGGAAGTTGATCTCGCGTTGCGGTCACTAAAACGAAATAAAGCGCGGGACGCTGACGAGATCCCAGCTGAACTGCTAAGATTCGGTGGAAGGAGTCTAGTTGATGCCATACATCAATTACTCCTGCGAGTATGGGAGAACGAGGAGATCCCAGACGATTGGCGCAGAAGCATCATCTGTCCAATCCATAAAAAGGGAGATAAATTGCGGTGTGAGAATTACAGGGGCATCTCACTAGTTTGTACGTCCTATAAAATTTTGACGAAAATTCTGGAAAATAGAATAAAACCGTACGCAGAACGAGTCATTGGCGAATATCAAAGCGGTTTCAGACCTGGTCGCTCCACAACCGATCAGCTCTTCTCAGTCAAACTGATACTCCAGAGGTGCTGGGAATACAACGTAAACGTATACCAAATCTTTGTCGACTTCAAGCAGGCATACGACAGTATCGATCGTGGAGTACTGTACAACATCATGCTGCAATTTGGTATACCAGCAAAATTAGTGCGACTGACAAAGATGACGATGACCAACTCCGTCTCACAAGTCAGGATCCAGAATAGACTTACTGATCTATTTGAAACACGCACTGGTTTGAAACAGGGCGATGGACTGGCACCGACGCTCTTCAACCTAGCACTGGAATACGTTATTCGGGCCATGAACATGGACAATAGCAAGACGCTACTCATCAAGTCGACACAATTAGCAGCGTACGCCGACGACATCAACATCATGTCCCGAAGATTGGCTGACGCAGAAGAACTTCTGCATACGCTCGATACCGCTGCAAAGGAAGTTGGATTACGTATTAACGAGGGTAAAACTAAAATAATGATGCAATCGGTGACAAGGACACCTGCACAACCGAGCATCAACGTGGGGGACCTCAACATCGAGTTCGTGAACAACTTCATCTACCTGGGTTGCAACCTGTCAAGGGACGCCAACGAAACTGACGAAATCAAGCGACGGATACAGTGAGCTAATAAGACTTTTTTCTCGGTTCTCCCCATAATGAAATCGAAACATGTGCACAGAAACACGAAGCTCCGCGTGTACAAAACCATTATACGACCAGTGCTATGCTATGGCTGCGAAGCATGGACCCTAACTCAAGCCTCCGAAAACATGCTAGACACTTTCGAACGTAAGGTTCTACGGCGAATTTTCGGGGCTGTTTGCGATCGAGATGGATGGCGCATCCGGTACAACCATGAGTTGTATGAAATGTACGATGAGCTGCAAGTCTCGAAAATCGTCAAACTACAACGACTTCAATGGGCAGGGCATGTACAAAGAATGGACGATGATCGCATGCCTAAGAGAGTAATGAATGCGGAACGAGTCGACGGAGCGAGACTGCGAGGACGACCGAGATCTCGTTGGGAGAGCTCAGTAGGTGTGGACGCCGCGCAGCTGCTGGGCTCCCAAAATTGGAGGACGCGGTCACGTGACCGAGATAATTGGAGGACAATGATCCAGGCGGCCAAGGCCCGACGCCGGGCTGTCGCGCCACGATGATGATGATGAAAGCGAAATTAGTTATGTATAGCTTTATGACTTTCACAGTCGTATGTAGGAGGAGGATGTATTCCGGAGATTCGTCGTCGGCCTCACAAAAACTGCAGCTTCCGTCTGGAATGATACGAATTTGCTGGGACCTCGAAGACCTTGTAGACGGAATTCAACTGTGAGAAGTTCCCAGATAATTCTGACCCTGCTTCTGGTCAGGTTGAGCAAATCGAGAGTGCGGCAACGGAATAATACCGCGATAAACAATTTAGATTGTCTCAGATCGGGGAGAGTTTTGTCCCGTTCCCACACCCTGATCTGCTTCTTGAAAATTCAGAATGCTAAACCACGAAAAGAATTTATTCCAGCGTAGGCGCCTGTAGATTGCCTACAATGTCAGAGTATCTAGGGACCAAGTAGATTGTAAGCTTTTTTTGAGGCTCCAACGGGACTGAGGATATATTGATAAGACTTCACTTGACTTGATTGTACCGACTTGCTAGTCATCGTCATGATAGCCGTTTGACTATCATTGAAGATTTCCGTTTTTCTGTTGATGTAGCCTGTAGTGCGGTGTAGTCGGGCCTGTAGCCCGGTATAGTGGCGTCCTGGGCCAACATTTTGTATTGTGTTGGAATGAAGGGAGTTGTAGGACTTCTTTCACTGGTTCTCTCTATCACAGTTGACAGGAAGGAGTGCATAACGCGTAGCTTCCTGACCAGATGGCATACTAAGCGTATTATAACTTAGCGGCTAGCTGTTTTCTTATGAAATGTCAATTGTCTTGTTCATTTTCTCAAGCAAGAGATTTCGGTGTTCTACCCCGGAAATAGGACTAATTGAACAATTTTCTTCGTAAGTATCACCATACACTGTTGAACTCGAACACGAACCTGGTACAAATGTCCTCTGAATAGCCCAAGACACATACACACACTTCACATAAACGTGAAGAAAACCGGTCCGCTTGTACCATGTTCGAGATCCAGTTCGCGTTCGACATGGTGGTGACACTTACGATGAAAATTGTTCAATTAGGACTATTTCCGTGGTAGAACACCGAAATCTCTTGCTTGAGAAAATGAACAAGACAATTGTTCAACAGAGCTAAGCGACAGACACTTAGAGCTGAGGTGATATCCACGCTGAGTCTTTCGAGACTGAGGGCCTCGGAAGTCGACTTGTGCTAAAAGAGTTTTCCCGTAGTACCTCAGTATATTTAGGCCAGACGGTACGTTGTGAGGTGAGATACGTATTTCAGCTATTAGTAAAGTTTGTGCTACGATTTCAAACCAAATATGCATATTAGTTGATCGCTTCAAGTTTTTAGGACCGATTGATTTTATTGAAGCTTTATTATGTTAATAAATCCTACTTAAATCCGAGTTTTTGTGTTTTGTTGGCATTTAAGACAATTTTTATGTGCATATTACGACGAACCTCGACTTACGTACAATTTCGACTTACAGTGGCGGACAAAAGTCTACGGCAACACCTTATATTGAGGTTCTGGTTAATTGGAAGCTTTAATCAAAACTCCATTGATGCACATTTTTTCAGTAACATAAATACATTTATAAAAAACAAAAACAAAAACTTTTCAAAACAAACTTAAAGAGAAATTCATAAAAACATAAAAAATGGAATGGACAAAAGTCTACAGTAGTCAGTGCTGGCTGACTTATACAATAAAAAATTCCAACTAAACGTGTCCGAATTTTTAAAATTATTTGCTGGCTTAATACTTGGTTGGACCCCCTTTAGCATCAATTACTGCTTGTAGTCTTCGGGGCATAGATGCGACTAAATTACCAGTTTCTGCGGATGTAATTTTCTCCCATTCTGTAATGAGCGCTTCCTTCAACAAATTTTTATTTTTTACGCAACATTTCCGAATTTCCTGCTCCAGAAGCTTCCATACATGTTCTATTGGGTTTAAATCCGAACTTTGGGGAGGCGTATTCAGTTGCCTGGTACAACAACCAGTTCTTGAAATAAGTGCTGTGTGCTTCGAATCATTGTCCTTTTGGAAAATCTAGCTCCCTCCAAGGCATAACTTCTCAATTGATGCCCTTAAATGTTGTTCCAACAGGCTCTTGTAAACATAGCGGTAAACAGTAGTTTCAACAAAAGCCAATCTGCCGACCTCAGATGCAGCTATGGCTCCCCAAACCATAACATTACCTCCACCGTGCTTGACAGTACGAATCAAATTTTTGGTCTCTAATGCCGTATTCTTTTTTCTCCATATTTTACTGCGACCATCACACCCGAACATGTTGTATTTCAACTCATCGGTAAAAAGGACTCGATTCCAAAAATCATTGCCCTTGTTGATATGGGCCTTGGCGAACTCTAGCCGCAGAAGTCGGTTTTTTGCGGATATTATGGTTTTTTTACGCGAAGTTTTGCTTTGAAACCCATTAAAATTTAATGCTCTCGAGATTGTTCTTGCATGGACATCCTTTTTCCTTACCGCAGCTACTTGTTTCGCCAAATCTGGAGCACTTATTTTTGGATTTTTGTTCACTTCTTTTCAAATTGAACTAGTGTCTCTGCGTGAAAGCTTTTTCGGTCGGCCAGTTCGCGGCTTATTTTCAATGGAACCACTGCTTTAAATTTTTTTGATAATGGTATAAACAGAACTTCGTTTTAGTTTCAGTTATTTCGCAATTTCCGAGCACTTTTTTATACTGGACCATCAAATTTCGGACATCACTAGAAATTTCTTTTCGCGATGACATTTTGCGGTCCTTACAGTTCGAAACTAGCGATAAACCTATAGTAGAGTTGCAGCCGCACATGTACTGAATGGCAGTAAGATCAAAGAAACAAATTTCGAAGAAATACAGTTAGGTTTAGTTGGAAATTTTTTGTGTATAAGTCAGCAAGCACTGACTGCCGTAGACTTTTGTCCATTCAATTTTTTATGTTTTTATGGATTTCTCTTTAAATTTGTTATGAAAAGTTTTTGTTTTCGTTTTTTTTTATAAATATATTTACGTTACTGAAAAAATGTGCATCAACGGATTTTTGATTAAAGCTTCCAATTAACCAAAACCTCAATATAAGGTGCTGCCGTAGACTTTTGTCCGCCACTGTACGTAAATTCCATTGGGACGAAATACTTACGTAAGTCGGGGAGTGACTGCCTTTGCACAGACATTTCTGAGCATATACTCGTGTATGTACATATATCATACTTGAATCTAATCTTAAGGAGGCTAATAAAGAATAATCATTATAGGCAATTCAAAAATTAATTCATATTTCGAAAATTGAGAAAGATCGATAACTGAGATAATACTTAATAAAAATGGCTCGTTGTGTACAGGAGAGCACTTTTGAGTTAAAAACTCAAAAACAATAGTGGAACTCAATGTTGGTGATAAGGAAAGATTTTATCTGCGATAATTTCAGCTAATAGCATCCCAATTTGGATATGTCATAGTCGCGATAGTTGAAAACTCTCCCTGTCTTAAAATCGGAGTTTTCTGTATTATCTTGCATCTTAGTACAATACAATGGAACGAAATATCTCCATGAAACACTTTCCGAGAACTTCAAATTATCGCATAAATCTTTCTAATTAGTCGCCTGTTCTACCGAAACGAATCGTAATCTGCCTCTAAAAACAACACGGATTCATGAAATCCAAGGCCTTGTGTTAATAGTCCGACACACATACTCGTATTAACAAATTTCCATACACAATTAACAGTGACAAACTATTCAAAAACTTAATTGCTCGCTGAAAAGTCGCTTTTATGGCTTCTCATATTCTACTACACGCACAGCCTACAATCGTAAATTATTCCTTGGGATTTATGCTTGTCGCATTTGCAGGCTCAAAACGGATACTTTACATTTACGACCGACAAGACGATTTTCTTACCGTCAACCTCAGCGTCAATTTATTGTAGATTGCGCTTACGTACCTGTGTGCGGATAGTGTGTCAAAGAGTATCTTCCTCAGCTATTGCGATTGCGAACCGTAGCAGTTAGCACTCTACTTGGCGCGAGGGTCTCGTCATAGGAAGTATGTTTGGAGTAATCTGATTACAAGTGACGACAGGTACATAAAATTGTTGTGAAGTAGTAAAAGTAAATTTTTGCACTTTTTCTTTCGTTTGTCGGTTATTTAGGTATCCGCCTAGACATGCATACTCGTACGGATATATGGGTAATTGTAATTATCCATGCAGCAAATCAGAAAATGAAAGTGAAGACTTACAACGGGCGCGGTATTAGAATCTCTAGGGTCTAAAGATCACTAGTCCTTGTACGAAATTGGCTTGTAAGTTCTAGAATTTATGTTTCGATTACAATTGGAAGAAATTGGAGAGCATAGAGAAAAGTGATACAATCGGCTTTTCATGGATGGTTTGAAGCGTTTTAACTCACTTTTCACAGAAAATATTGCATTACATATTGCATATTACGAGGAATTAGGAAAGCAGTACTTAAAGTAAGCTCAGGAGATCGGTCGTCTAATTTCAATTAGATGCAAATTGTCTAATTATGATTTTTTATTTCCCTGATTTTTTGGCTCCGAAGAACAAAGGATTGCCATGGAAATTCTCCAGGAAGTAGAAACGAATTGAAAACAATTTAAATTTTCATTGATAGTCTCATGTTCACGACTTCCCAGTCCTTGAACTTTTCACTAATTTTAATTTCTTAGACATCGCGAGAACAACATCTTTTTTCCTTGAATTCCTCCCATTATTTCCATTATTTTGTGTCATTTCGATTGTTGTCTATTCACCGGCATCACGTAATGGTCGTAATCGTTACGACAGCTCATAATTGACTCAGCTTTCAGAAATGATTACCGGCTACGATTTAATGCTCGGGCTCATGATAAATGAAAGGAAGTCAATGTCTTGAAAATGTACTATTGTAGCGTCTTGACGGTACGCTCGGTTGGAATTTCAGTTAGCACGTCAGAAAAGATACAAATTATGTCTAGGCAAAGTATAATACGAGAACGTATCGAGTTGATGATTGCTACGGCTTGGCATTTCTTTGATAGTCGTCGAAAAGTCCAAAAGAGCTCAACAATCAGCTCAGGTTATCATCATCAGATGGCATGAATGGAAAGAGAGTAGAGTGTGGGTGGTTATGTAAGGTAATAGGGTAGAATGTCGACAGCGTGAGTTATGACCGGTTGTTGGGCTAAATGTAGGAATATTTTAAGCATTTAATTTAATGACTGAAACTCTGAGGCAGCCAAACATACCTGATTGATTAAAGGCCGGGAACAATGGCAGTTATTAAAGTTAAGTTCTGGAAGTTATGGATAGTTGGAAGTTCTTATGGATGGGAAACGGGAAGTTTATGATGTTTCTTTCCCATTTTGATCAACATTCTGACAATGTAAAAATTCAGAAAATAAAAGGAGGTAATAAAAGACCCTGATTCCAGAGAGCCTGACTAATTCTGTTAATTCACCCTGCTTTTCTTGATAAATCGACAAGAATGACTTCAGTTTTAATCGAGACTACGTCCTCCTCAGCCATAGAGATCATGCGGAAAGCATTCAGTTCGACGATTGATGTGCTTTGGCTTTTCGTCGTTCGCCCAGGCCCGGATCTACCATATGACTGGATTATGCTCCTGAATAGGGTGTCATTATGAAGGGGCGCGAAATCTTCTAATTAAACAAAACACTAGAATTTAAAATCATGTATACGTATAGCCTTGGAGCGGCCGGTAGCTCAGTGCGTTTTTTTTTATGTTTATACCAAAACTTAGGGGGGGGGGGGGGGGACCCTTTGATGCGAGAGCACAGCGTTGGCGGTAAGGGATTAAGGTAGTGGGGAGATGGGTTGAGTTTGAATAAGGTGATGGTGTACATTCCGTTTAAATTTTTGTAGGTCAAAGTTGCGGAGGAAAACAAAAGATGGTAGATCGTTCCACATTCGTGTTGTCCTGGAAACAAACGAGTCACAGAATTTGGCGTTGCGACTGCTGCTGAGTTCTAGAAGATGAGGATGGGCACGACTGGATAGTCGGGTGTTACGTAAAGGAAAGGTACGCTCAGGAATGAGGTTGGCTATTTCATCAGAGCAACGGCGGTTGTAGTAGCGATAGAAGAGTTAGAGACAGCCGACACTTCGCCGATGTTCAAGCGGTTCGATTTGAGATGTTATGGATTCATCGCCAATAAGCTTGAAGGCTTTCCGTTGGACTTTGTCCGACGCGGATAATGCGGTTCTACCTGCGCCTGCCCATATGTGGGAATTAAATTCAGGTCTCGGTCTTATATGAGCCTTGTAAATTTGAGCCAGATCAGGCGGTGAGGCGTCAGTCTGATATCTCATGCTACCGGTCAGTTATGGGTTCAAGTCCCGTCCACGTCGCGTCGTGGCCATGGATGTTTGTATTGTCTTCCCCCTATCGTGTGGAGCGTAACAATGGCTGCAGTTCTGCGAGCGGATCAGGAACAGACTTCTCCATATGCATTCCCCTCCGCGACAACTGTGAATTTTTGGATCTGAGTACTTTTCCAATCCAAAAATTGACACTTGTCCGTAGATATTAAGCGCGTTTTTTGAACTACGGGTTAGGGTAAGTTAACTTGTGGAGCAAAAAAACGATCGAGGACAGCCATCCAGGTTAATCTTTTAAATGTTATGTCATTCTAATTAGGGTAGTCTGATTGGCTTTCAATGAATATTGCCGCCTAAATTGTAGATAGTAGTAATGAGAAAATATAAAATGTGGAAATTACGAATGAACTGCCGTCGGAACTTGGCACCAATGGGCAGATTAACGACAAGCATACCCATAAGCGAATTTTCTGGAACAATTGTACAATCTATCGAGTTCAGGTTAGCCACCCCGCTGGCCCGTAAAGGTTTAAATTGTTGTTGTAATGAATGAAGATAAGATGAGACCCTAAATAGAACCAGATAAACGTTCAAAAAATACACCTATTGTACCAGAGGGGAAAGCATATGAAGGTGAAGTCTGTTCCTGTTCCGCTCGTAGGACTGCAGCTAATAAGTCCCTTCTCCTCCTCTGAACATCGTGTGATGTTCGGCTCGTCTGCAATGGCTGCGTTCCTGCGAACGAATCAGGTTTTGACATTGCTCGAATTCTCCTCCATATGCATTCCCCTCAGATTTATTGTGTATCAGTTTCTTTCTGGTGTCCGACGTTGACCAAGCAGTTCGTTAACTTGCCGAAATATGGACGACCCTTGTGCGGATCTCCATACGTTTGCCTGAGAAGTAGAGTTCGAATCGCAGACGAGCCGAATACGTGACAATATGTGGCGACCCGTGTGCAGAGGGCCTATGCCAGAAACCTCCCCGACTTGTCGCAGGTATGCGGCTAAATGGGCAGGAGGTAAATGCTAGCAACATGCAGCTTTTGCAAATGAAACGTCAACTAAACCACATGGAAATAGTTGACGCGCTATACTCTCCAAGGGTTTAGGGCAAATAGTTGTAAGTAAGGAAGCTGCATATATCCTTAGGCTAAAGCCTTAAAATGTTTCTGTGTTAGTATCGTGTGATTAAGGGTACCACGCGACTACATATTACATTGCGTATTTCTTATTCATTGGCTAAATATAGTTACAGTAACCGCACACTGGCCGCCGAATATTCAAATAGTTAAGCGCGGCGGGGGCCTCACACAAAATAATAACTGACTTTCGATGCGATACGCATGGCTTTAAGGTTTCCACGAAGACAGGAGTGACCTACGAGTAGTCCAAAAAATAATTCTTACCCTATGCCTATTCAACTTGAGTAGATCCAGGGTGCAGCTACGTGACTAGCCCCCGATAATTTGGCCTACCTCAGATTAGGAAGAATCTCTAATAACTTGGCCACTCTATCTTTCTCTTGCTCTGGTTAATTACGTTACTAATTGCTAATCCACAGAAACAATTTGGAGGCGGTCTGGCAATCTGGCAACATGTTCTCACTGTTCGTTGCCTGCGATAACAGAATGGCCGGCGACGAAATTATATACTTCGTTGGGTCCAGGATTACCTGGTGATCCTAAACTTTGAAGAATATCGTAACAGGACTGTACCCTTGATGGTCGCTTGGTTACATCACTAAGGTAAGAAACTGAACCCACTCAGCGAATGTCATGCGTGGATGCCCGCAGAGTGAAATATTATCTTTGCTCCTGTGAACGTAGTCGAAAGTCTGATGTGAAATCAATCCTCGATGATGTTTGCCGTACAAAGTAACGCGGACGTCCTGATAATCATGATCAGGGGCAAACTTGCTGAAGTTCAGGCCGATATTATTCAAGGCACGCTACAAGTAGTTCAAGAATGGCGCGATAACTACGATTTACTCGTGAGTTGTACGAAAGCTGCCATAGTGCCATTAACCAGAAAAAGGAGACTTAAGACACTCGGGTGTCAAATATTTGGAAGTTATCCTCGGCTAAAAGTTAGGCAGTATGTCGGCAAGACATGGAGGATTAAACTCCACAGTTCCTCCAGTTCTGTGGATCTACAAAGTGATTGTCAGACCTAGAGTAGAATGCGGTGCGTTTGTCTGTTGGAAAGTAGCTACTACCTTAGCCGGCAGACCACTCTGATTATAATCTAGAGACTTGCCTGCAATACTCAATTGCCCTAACCCCTTGTGGGGCATAGCGCGTCAACTGTTCCATGTGGCCCAGTTGACGTTTCGTTGGCATAAACTGGTTTCGGAGAATGCAGTCGCCAACGTGCACCTCCTGCACATCGATGGCCACGGAAGTGTGAGAATTCTGTTAGTATAAGCCGTGAAGGCGTGATTTTACTTGAAAACCTGACTACGACTGACAGAGCAAATACTAGATGGAGTAGCAGTACGTGCCTTGTAACCAGGCAAATGTGGCCTAGACTGAACCCTTAACGCTCGTTTATATAGCTTCTCTTGGATAGGTGGCATATTAGGATTTTTGTGGGGGTTATCGATGACTGTTTCCTTATTGGAGAACATGGCCGAAGACTTCCTGTCCAGCTCAATGACTATTGCAGAAGCTGTGATGACGAAGATGAGAAAAAGAGATCCTGTCATCTGCTCTGTGCCTGTCCTGCCTCGGCTGGAGGTAGGAAGGCCACCTGAAGGAGGTGAGTGTGGGTCACTTACATCGTTTCGTTGTCAGCTTCGGCTAGTTTGATGAGCAGTTTTTTGGTAGGTGGATTATTATCAATACATGGTGGTATCACAACGGACCCTCTGATGGCCTAAGTGTCCTGTTTCTGTCAGGGCAGCCCTTTCAACCAACGAACACACTCCAAGCAGACCCTAAAAATGGTCTTCACCAATGGAGACAGAATATCCGGTGAATGCTGGTGATCAGGTGGGACTATCCCGTCTGGACCAGCAGATTTATAAGTTTTAAAAGCTAGAAATAGCAAAGATGATCTTTCCCTAGATTTAATATTACGAATCAGCGTCATTTGAAGTGTTACCAGTAGTCGGCGAATGCACTTTTGACCTATACGATGAACAGCCGAGGACGTGTGTATCGAGCAATACGCCAATGATCACGACCCGTCCTCATTCGGTAGGTAACTAGGAGCAGATGGATTGGAGGATTTTACGAAATTTGGATGCCTCACTCATCTCCTCGATATGTTCACAGAAAAGCTTCCATGAATTAATATTTGCCTTTCTCAGTTCGCCTAAATCAGTGATCTACATATCTGGAAGAAAGCATTTGGTTCACCCAGTCTATGGTGGTGGTTTCGGCTCCTTTCAATATGAAAACGCTAACGATAGAGTCGAAAGTGGTTGTCGAAAGCATACCTTCAACGTCAAGAAACGCACACAGATCTATTTCGTTGGTTGGGTAGGGATTCACTCGATTTTACGGATTTATGGGTAAACTACGTAGGATGAAGCGGTTTTTTTACAAGCAGCGAATGTCTAATATTATTATTCTAGTAACATTGAGGATCTTTTCCATTGTTTAAAGTAAAAGATGTTAGGATGATTGGCCGGTAAGGCTTTGGGCCATCCATGGTCTGCCATCCACTTTAGGCATGAAGACCACCGTCACTTCTAGGAGCTGGGAATGTTCCCAAAAAAAATTCTAAAAAAAAAGTGGAATTGACTAACCCTTTTGGAAAAGGCCTGGAAAAGTTTACTCTTAGTGTTTGCTTAGACGGGTGGTCTCGTAATCAGCTCGTCTGCGATTCGGGTTCCACTTCCCAAGAAAATGTATGGAGATGGGCACACGGGTCGTAAATTTATCGGCACGTAAGCGAATCGATTTGCTTGGGAAGTGGAGTTCGAATCGCAGGCGAGCCGATTTCGAGACGACTCGTCTGAGCAAACTCTTATCGTACAACGTTGGCCAAGTCTTCTCTTTTGCCAACATAACTTAGTCCTAGTCTAATTAAATCACCTTCAACATGTTCCTGCCTGACCCACGCACGTACTTCCTCCCCAATATATTTTTTTTGCAAATCTTTCTCAATTTTCCTTCAAGGCATGCGGAGACCTACATAACATAACACACATATTTCACGGCTAATTAATTGCAGAGCATTTCTTAAGGCTACAATCAACGTAACATTGTGCTATTTGACGTCAAACTGGAAATGTTATTCTTGGCTCGATGATAGACGAAAATAGCCTCTTTGCCAAGACGCTGGACACCATCCCCTGCGGTGCAATATCTTCTTCCTTAAAAAATCTCAGATTGTTTGTTTATTTACAATAAATTTCATTTTGAAGAAGCATCATTGAAGGAAGACATCCTACCATCAGCCTAACCGTAGACTACAACAGCGTCTGACTTCCAGATGGGAATTGTGGTGTAAACAAGTGCGAGTTCATTTGAAAATTAGTGGCAGGATCAATTGAACGTTTTAATGAGCTTCATTGCAGGTTTAGTATGTGCGATGGTCTTTTTGTTTCGGTGGTTGGGTCGCGTTTCTTCAGGAAATCGGCGATGTGTATGGCGGCATGCTTGTGGTACTCGTACTCGTATCTTGTGGATATTTTGCAATATTTAAGTAATCTGTTTAACGATTTCCCAGATCCGACCAAACAGACTCAAAATAGTACTCGTTCATCGTATTGTAAACAAAAATTTCGTTTAATGTTGGCCAAGATGTGAATTCTCCCAGAATTATGTTTGAATTTGCAAGAAAGGCCAATAAATTTATTGATTGAATGGTCGATTGAAACATAAATTTAGTTCTAGAGGGAATTTAGCAGATTCTGATGTTATGAGGCTTCTGTAGAGTACGATCGTTAAAGAATAATGGATAATTTTTTTGAAATTCAGGCTCAGAGCTACTAAAGGCTTTCGAATTCCTGCACTACACAAATTTAATTTTCGGAATAAGAGGGGGATGTTCAATATTAATCTCACTTCGAATCTCTTCCCGATTAGAGAGACAATTCAGCCTCCTTTTCAAGTCAAATTACATGCAAGCGGATGAAGATGGAGGCAAGGGACGGACGGTAATATTCCTTGGACCAAGTTTTGATCAATTATTATTTGTAGTCAGTTCGGCACACACGACTTTGAGCTTTTTCACAAATTATGCAAATTCCATATTGACATCTCCCTTGTAACCATTTGGGAAAAAGGGCCGCCTAGTGAATGCAGGCAAATGCTTTTAAATTTCTTTGCTCTCCCTGAAGGGCCGACGCACACGATGTATGTATAATTTAAGCTAACGAAAATTATACTTCGTTTAACAGAAAAATTTATTTTAAATCTTATACGACGATCACAATATCGGACGAGTTTCAGTTGATGACAAATGAAGACTGAAATCTATTACAAGTTATTGCTCATAATTACATTTTTTTTATAATCATCAAATTTAGACCGAAACATTGAATTACAATTCTTTCATTGCACGAGTTGCAATGTGGCTCTGAAATGTTCACCTCATGAAACAATCATATACTGCGCATCATCCCTCGTCTACAGAGCGAGCTTAAAAAAAATGTTTGGTAAATGAAATGAAATTGAAAACAAATGAGCTCAAGTGAAATCATATACGTTTACCCCTGATCCCGTGATAGTACCCAAATGCAATTACGTCCATCGCGTCCAGCTGTGTGCTTGTAATTTGGCATTTATACACTGGACAGCAAATAAACCGGGCCACCCGCCACCTTGGAACTCTAATCCAATTTTCTCAAACAATATAAAAGTTACACCTATCAAAGTTATGTATACCTACAGAAAGAGCGTTTAATGGCGATTTAAATGACTATAAATTTAATCTAAAGTACCGTAAACTCACATTGTAATCAAGCAACAAACACAATGCTAACGATTTGCTCTGTTTTGAGTTTGACTAGAGTTCGCGCTTACCGTTCTTTTCTTCTACAGTGAGGGTAGTCGGAGATTTCTTATAATTTTTTTAGTTTTTGTCCATTATTTACTGGATGGATTAATGGATACGAAACCTGAGGAAGCAGCGTAAGCTGTAGCACTACTTCAAGCAGGCCTTGGGCAACGTGAGGTGGCTCGAAGACTTCGAATCAGCAGATCTTCGGTGTAACGAGTTTACAGACGATACTTAGAGACTGGACCATTCGATCGCCGTGCAGGAACGGGCAAACCTAGGGCTACATCAGCAGGAGATGATCGTTATATCCAACTTACTGTTCTGCGAAATCGCCGCCTCAACGCAGTTCAAGTCCAACAAAGTCAGCGTGACGAACGCCAAGTGGTCATAAGTTCAGATACCATCAGAAGAAAACTTTGCTGAACGGAACCTAACTCCAAAGAGAGCTGCAACAGGTCCTGCATTAACTGTAGCCCACCATGGAGCACGACTTGAATTTGCTCGAGAGCATAGAGATTGAACGTTAGAACAGTGGTGTAATGTACACTGATGAGACCAGGGTGAGTCTACATGGAAGTGATCGACGTCAGAGAGTATATCGTCGCCCTGGAGAACGTTATTCTCAGTTGCTTATGGAGGAGGATCTGTAATGGTCTGGGGCGGCATCTCGCTAACCGCACGTACAGCGTTAGTTGTTATCGAACCAACGGGCCGTACACGTGGATTGACTTCTCATCGCTACATCACTGAAATCCTCGCAGACTATGTGGTTCCTTACGCAGGTTATATCGGGCGGGATATCCAGTTGATGCATCATAATGCACGGCCTCATGTTGCTCATGTGGTGACCCAGTATCTACACGATGTCGGCATTCGTACGATGGACTGGCCAGCTCGAAGCCCGGACTTCAATCCGATATAAGCCTTATGGGATGAGCTGAAACATCGGATTCGAGCCAGGGTACCTGCTCCAACAAGGCTTCCAGAGCTGCGAATCGCAATTGAAAAGGAGTGAAATGCAATTCCCCAAGATTTCATCGTTAGCCTCGTGAGGTCTATGAATACGAGGATGGTGGCAGTTATTCGAGCAAGGGGAGGGAACACTGAATACTGACCAAAAACATTTTTTTACATTTTACCTTCGTTTTTTTCACTTGGTGATTACACGACGGGAAAAGTACTCTTCTTTGTAAAATCCTTAATAAACGCTTAATAAATTGATAAATCCCAATGCGTTTCCATTCATTTTAATCGTCAAGAAACGCACATTCTGTAGATATAACTTTGATAGTTGTAAGTTTTATACTTTTTGAGAAAATTGGATTAGAGTTCCAAGGTGGCGGGTGGCCCGGTTTATTTGCTGTCCAGTGTAGTTTACTTATTTGGATGATTTGGCTGTAAGTTACAATAAAGTGTCAACGCAATTCTTTAAACGTACGTGAAAATATTATAAATGGCTGAATATTTTCAACTTTTATGTATTTTCAGCCGAAACGTTTCAATGCCATTTCACAATACATTCTGTGCAAAATCCCTCTCGCTAGATTTTCTTAGAATGTAAGCGCCTTTGACCTCACTATCTTTTGCGATTCCGATTTGCAATCGGCAAACTAGCAGATAAATTTTCTCTGACAGCCGCCGCTATCATCACAAATTAAACTGCACGCACCACATGCAGAGTGCCATAATGTTTGGCTGATAGTGTTCGATGGCCAATGCCAGAAATAGCATAAAATCGGGTCGAAGATAAGACATTAGCCGTGTTCGATTCCCATACAAAACTTCTGAAAGTGAATTGATTCAACTTGTTTCTCGCCAATTCGTCCTTATGTCTAGTATTGTGCGGGACACGAAACGAAACAAAATGTCAAGTCCCATACAAAATGAACTTTCATTTCGTCGACGAAAATTTTCATTCTGCTTCTATGGTATTGTGATCATAAGCGGAATTGGAGAACTTTAACGATTGGACTAAATGCTGTGTATCTGTATCTACAAAAAATTACATTCCCAGCCAGAACAAATTTTCCGAATTCTATTATCTAGTTACTGCCAACTCTTCGAGCGAGCGCGTCTTTTAAAACAGCACTACAGGAAGCCGCCGCATACTATCGATAGGTGCCAAAAAAAGAAAGATGTGATAGTTCGACTCAAAAGCACGATCTTCCCAAGACCACCAGACAGACCAGCTTGCTGAATGACGAGGCGCTTGATTTATTTTTATTTGATTTGCATTTATTGATGGATTTTTTTATTTTTTTTTATTAAGTTGTTTTTGATATGGGCGCACAGAATAGAAATGTAATCAGCATCCGTCTTTCGTTGGATTGGTTAGTGGTTTCCGGTTGAATGCGGATGTGCAGTATTATTTTAGGTCGTCCAATATTGTATAATATAATGTATTGGGTTCGAAGAGTTAGAAATCGAGTTTACGTCAAAAATACAATATATTGGGCGGAAAGGTTAAAAAAGGAGGAGGAGAGGGGGATTCTTCCATCGAAACTACCCGTTGTCCTCTTTGATATTGCGGCCAACATGCCTACAGCGATAAAGAAAAGATCGCATAGTTGGAGAGCCGGTTCCACTATATATGCAGACTGTGCATTTGAACAGGGTGTCATTACATAGGGGCGCAAGATCTCCGAATTCATTAAATGTGTTACATTACGCTTCGTTTACATGTGAACGCTGAGCCATGACCACTAACGAATTGGATAACGCTAATATAATTTGCATTAAATTCGCTCAACAATCTGCATTCGCGTCAGAAATTAAATCTTTACTTCAAAAGAAACCATTGCATAGTTCTAGTAAATTATTATGCCTAAATCCCACCCTAGACAAAGAGGGATTATTAAGAGTTAGTGGCAATTCAAATTTAGCGATAACGAAAAGGAGCCTATTGTTTTGCCTGCGAATGGACGATTTACGGAGCTGGTGTTGAAAAGATACACAAAACGACATTACATGGAGGCACACAGTTGATGTTAACGTTAAAACGATATTGGATTCTGAATGCTCGAAACGCTGTCAAGGGAGTCATTCATAAATGCATCGCTTGTTTTCGTACTAAACCAAAAATAGTGCCTCAATTGATGGGAAGTTTGCCTGCACCTTGCGTAAATATTTCGCGACCCTTTTCGCACGTTGGAGTTGACTATTGTAGACCATTCGACATCAAAGACAGAAGAGGACGAGGAGGAAAAGTTCACAAAGGCTATATCGCAATTGCGGTTCAAATTTGATTGGCGCTGACGCAGAGTTAAAGAAAATCGCTAAGATCAACAACGCAACCGCGGAGTCGTTAGCCAATGAAGGGATTACATGGCACTTCAACCCTTCAGCCTCCCCACATTTCGGAGGTTTATGGCAAGCTGGTGTGAAATCGGTTAAACAGCACTTACATCGAGTGCTTCGCAATACAACCTTAACATTTATCACAACGCTTACGCAAATTGAAGCATACCTGAATTCTCGACCTCTCTGCCCAATGTATGACGATCCAGCAGACGTAACAGTACCGTTGGGCACTGGCGAAAATAGTTGCTTTGCATCCGGGAAAGGATTCACTAGTACGAGTCCTAAGTATTTCTTTAAATGGCAGCACACTAAGACGAAGTATCATGAAAATCGCCTTACTTCCAATACAAACTTCACATTCGAAACAATAACTTCCTTTTCCTAGTTTTCCTCTTACTTTTGCCAATCAATTTATTCTAACAGGACGAAGGTAGCGGGAAAAACTCAACATAGTTGGGTGAACTTCACCCTGCCAGGAATCTCATGCACACTCGAAATAATGGACCACATTGGCACTGCGGGTTGATGAAAGGACTATATATGTACATACTAGCTCATCTAGTGGTCGCTTCGCTCCCAACTTGACACTAACCTTGAATATTTTTTTCATACATAATTAATTTGTTCTCCGCTTGCTCGACACCACGACGATAAGGCTAAACTTCAGCTAAATTAAAAGTAACTTCACTTTCAGTCGGGTACCTTTACATAGTTTCGGCGTTCAAATTTCTAAGCAGAATTACAGTGACCCCGCCTAGGTGCGCTTAGGGAATTTAAAATATCAACCGGATAATGGGTAGCATCTTCTTGATCCACTACTCGGTTGACTGAGCTGTATTCAACACATTCCCCAGGAACGCATTTAAATATTTCTGCGTTTATCGCAGATGCCTGGTCGTTTTTTAAATACACAACATCAAATATTTAGGAGAATAACCTTCCCTTCTTCGTCCGGATACGTACCGTCACCAATTTTCAGTAATAAATCTGAAAACTCTAGGGCATTTTGATTACTCCCAATTCACGCCCGTATATTGGTTGACAAATGCATGGGTATGACAATGCGCCATAGATGTGAGCTTTTTAGACATGCCTTAATTTCATCAGTCCTCATCCCTCCGGGTTTTACTGGTAAAGTTTGCCTAAAATCGCTACAGAGAAGTAATATAATACTGCCCATAGGCCGGTCGTTTTGTTTGATGTCACGTAAGGTTCCATCTGTTGGAGAATGTTAATCCTTTTTTTAATGTAAATTATGAAAACTATAATTATTGGTTATAGTTATTTAACATAATTATTTTTATTTAAATATCCCTACATAATTATTTTTATTTTTATATCTCTATTAGATTAAATAGTAATATGTATCAACGACAATTGAATTATAATTACACAAAATTTTATTTTATTTTTTTGACATTTCAAATCGATGGTAGAATTGTTTTTTTAAATTTTAATATAACAAAGTATTTTTGTAAAGTGTAAAGAGACGACGCGACGCCACAATACTCCCCCCTCAGCGAAGGCTAAATTTCGCGATATGAAAATGGAACGGTCGTAACTCTACCAGAACGAGTTGTAACAGAACGAGAAGGTATAATACTCGTATGAACGGAATTTCGTTTTAAATTAAATGATACGCTTTTTGGAGAAATACGAGGAGATTTATTGACAATTTTTTTACAAGATTGTTGTTGACCATTGTTGCAAGAATCCTCTGTACAAGACAAGTAACAAGGTTTAAGCCTATTAAGAGATACATTGATTTCCCGATCTTTAATTTTTAAAGTGAAAAAGTGTTTATCACGTTTAATAATAGGAAATGGACCTTCATAAGGTGTTTGTAACGGAGAACGTATTGCATCTGTTCTAACGAATGCATGAGAACAAGAATTCAAATCCTTAAAAACAAAAAACTTGTTAGACGCGTGATTGGAAGAACTTGTAGGTTTAACTAAAGAAAGATGTGATTTTAAGTCATCGACGAAATCACTTTGAGGCTTAAATTTAGAAGCATTATCAAAAAAATCACATGGGAGACGTAGATTTATGCCAAAAACTAATTGCGCTGCAGAAGCTGAAAGGTCTTCCTTGAACATAGACCTAAGGTCTAATAGAACAAGAGGTAACACTTTAGTCCATGATGGATTGTTATATGCCATGATAGCAGCTTTTAGAGTTCTATGCCAGCGTTCAACCATGCCATTGGATTGTGGATGATAGGCGGTAGTCCAATTTCTGTTGAACCCCAACAAACGTCCCAATTCTGCAAATAACTCGGATTCAAACTGTCTACCTTGATCGGTCATGATAGTCTGAGGCACACCAAAACGGGAAATCCATTCTCTGACTAAAGCTTCAGCACAGGATTGAGCCGTAATACCAGAAAGTGGTATTGCCTCAGGCCATCGAGTGAAACGATCAATGATGGTAAGACAGTATGAGAAACCTTGGGAAGATGGCAAAGGACCAATGATATCAACATGAATGATTTGAAAACGTTCCGAAGCTTGAGCAAAGTTACCAAGAGGCGCTTTGATATGCCGAGAAATTTTAGATTTCTGACAAGGTATACATTGGCGAGACCACATGTTTACATCTACATTCATGGATGGCCAGAAATACTTGCTAGTAACAAGACGCCTTGTGGAACGTATACCAGGATGCGCCAAATTGTGTATCGACAAAAAAACTGTTTTGCGGAAAGCTTCAGGCACAAACGGTCTGACGTTTTTGTCTGAAACCTCACAATAAATTTGATAATCAGTACCCGGAAAAGATATATTTTTGAAGGAATAATTAGGATTATTTAAAAGTTCCTGTAAATCGGAATCTGACAACTGGGAATCAGCCATAGCTCTGAAATCTATGTTACTGGGAACCGTAATTTCCTCAAGACGAGATAAGGTATCAGCAGTAACATTATCACGACCAGCAATATGACGAATATCCGAAGTGAATTCGCTTATATAGGAAAGGTGTCTAAGTTGTCGAGGATTAGCCTTATCCGGATTTTGCTTTAAAGCGAAAGTTAGCGGTTTATGATCTGTAAAAATGGTAAATAATCTTCCTTCGACAGAAAACCTAAAGAATTTTATAGATAAATACATAGCAAGAAGTTCTCTGTCATAAGTACTGTAATTTCGTTGAGTGGTATTGAATTTCTTTGAAAAGAAACCCAATGGTTGCCAAGCACCGTCGACAAATTGTTGCAGAGCTGCGCCGGCAGCTATGTTAGAGGCATCAACAAAAACAGCTAAAGGAGCCTCAGAAATAGGGAAGGCGAGAAATGAAGCTTCAAACAACTGTTGTTTAGTGAATTCAAATGCTTTAATTGCTTGAGGAGTCCATACAACTTTACGTTTGTCAGATTTGCGCGAGCCAATAAGATGCTCGTGCAGTAGTGCTTGGTGATGTGCTGCTCGAGGTAAGAAACGACGATAAAAATTTATTATGCCGAGAAATCGTCTGAGTTCCTGAATAGTGTTAGGCAATTTCATTCCCTTAATCACTTGGCATTTGTCTGTTGAAGGCTTAATGCCATCAGAAGAGATCAAATGACCAAGAAACTTAATTTGCTGCTTGTAAAACGAACACTTGTCAACGTTAATTATAATGCCGAATTTAACCAATCTGTCGAAAACTATAGACAAATGCTTAATGTGCTCTGTTTCCGATTTTGAGGCGATGAGAATATCATCTAGGTATGAAAAACAGAAGTTTAAGTCTCTAAGTACTTCATGAATAAAACGTTGAAAGGTCTGAGCAGCGTTGCAAAGTCCGAAGGTCATCCTCGTAAATTCAAATAGTCCAAAAGGTGTACAGATGGCAGTTTTAGGAATATCTGCAGGATCTATTGGAACTTGATCATAGGCCTTTACCAAATCCAAAGTTGAAAAAAATGAACAACCAGTTAAATTGTGGGTAATATCTTGGATATTTGGTATAGGATACCGATCAGGTGTTGTTTGAGAATTTAGACGACGATAATCGCCACACGGACGACATTCGCCATTATTTTTCTTAACCATATGCAGCGGGGAGGACCAAGGACTGTTTGAAGGTCGACAAATTCCTTGCTGAAGGAGAAAGTCAAACTCTTTCTTAGCTGCAGCAAGTCTGTCAGGGGCTAAACGACGAACTTTGGAAGCCACAGGAGAACCAAACGTGGATATGGTATGTGTGACATTGTGCTTAACAGGTTGGATGAAATTACTAGGGAAAGTAACTGCTCGATGTGTAGAGAGGAGTTCTCTTACACGAGGATCCAAGGTCTCGTCTACTTGGACAGAAAGAGTAGATAAGGGACCTTTCGAGATTAACCCAACAGAATGAAGATTAGTAGTTGGATCTATGAGCATTTTCCTAGAAACATCAACCAATAAGCCAAAGTGACACAAAAAATCAGCTCCAATGATGGGCTTGTCGATATCAGCAATGACAAATTCCCACGTAAAAATTCTTCGCAGATTAAGATCATGAGTGAGACGTCTTCTACCATATGTGTTAATGGTAGATGTATTAGCAGCTGCAAGTTTGAGAGAGTCGGGAAAACGTCTGCAGGCAGCTGAAGCAGGAATCACCGAGATATCGGCACCCGTGTCAATTAGAAATCTACATTTGGTAGAATTATCAAAAATTGTAAGGCGACATGAACCATATCTAGCAAAGTCAGTCGCCGAAGACTTCACGCAATCTAGTTTTTTGACGAGGCATCAATTTTGGTGTTAGAAGAATCGAAAGACTTAAAAGAACAAGGTTCAACACATTTGTGGGCTTTGACAACAAATTTGAAATGGTACCAGCAATATTCTTTTTTCGTTTTACGGTTCCGGGAATTACTGCGGGAACGAGATTTGTTTTGTTGATGCAATTTCGTGTCTTGAATTGTACGAGTAAGAACTGCAATTTGAGATTTAAGCTCATTTAGTTCTTTTTTCATTAAATAATTTTCATTATCAACACTGAAAATAGAAGGTCGTACAAAAATTTCACTAACTTTGTCCGCACTGGCTAATAATAATAGTCTTTAATTGAACCGGAAGAATTACAAGCAAGAATAGCTTGAATATTGTCAGGAAGACGTTGAAGCCATAGAGTCTTCAGAAGGTCTTCGCTGACCTGTTCTTCAGCCAATTGCCGCGTCTCTCTAAATAATTGTGAAGGCGATTTATCACCTAAAGAAATATTTGTGAGAAGTTGCTTTAATTTTGTTGCCTCACTCAAAGAAAGACGAGAAATCAATGCATCCCTCAATACTGTGTAGGGCTGTTCTAATAAAGGCTTGCACACTAAGTTACCAACAACTTTAATTGCCTCGGAATCGAGTATAGATAATAAATAATTAAATCTTGTTGTCTCCGAAACTATCCGTGTAACATCAAATTGAGCTTCCGCTCGTTTAAACCACAGCTCCGGCAAATATTTCCAAAAAGGTGGAAGTTTCATCGACACCGGACCTATAGTTAGAGGGGTTGAGGAGCAAGCGGTATCCTCCTGAGTTGACATAATGAAACAAACACAATCAATGCTCCAACCATAATCGTTCCAAAGAAACCATGATGCGCCAGTCCCGGATATAAAGCGATAAACGATGTTGAGAGAAATGACAAGAATAGATTGGCAAAGATGAAAACCAGTTGCCTATTTCTTTTTCGGGCCTATTTCCTTTGTCAGGCCTATTCATTTGTCGGGCCTATTCTTTTGTCGGGCCAATTCTTCTGTCGGGCCTATTCTTCTATCGGGGTCACCATTTGTTGGAGAATGTTAATCCTTTTTTTAATGTAAATTATGAAAACTATAATTATTGGTTATAGTTATTTAACATAATTATTTTTATTTAAATATCTCTACATAATTATTTTTATTTTTATATCTCTATTAGATTAAATAGTAATATGTATCAACGACAATTGAATTATAATTATTTTACAAAAAATTTTATTTTATTTTTTTGACATTTCAAATCGATGGTAGAATTGTTTTTTTAAATTTTAATATTACAAAGTATTTTTGTAAAGTGTTTCAAGAGACGACGCCACACATCTATTGATTCAACCATTTTCCGATACGCTTTAGTGCACTCCTCCCATATTATTAAGAAACAATCGCGCAAAACCCTGGCTTTGTTACTGTTTATTGGCTGTGGTTTTTCTGCTATACCAGTGCAAATATTCATACACAATTACACAGGATAAGTTCTAGTGTAAGTTGAGTGAAGAAATTTTGACTGAAAAAGCAATTAATATACTATAATATTGCCACATTTGCAAAAAAAAAAACACAGTCAATAATAGAATAATTTCATAGTAACGAACTTTTGCTCGTAGCAACTACAGTGAATTCATAGCAACAATCTTTCGCTCGTGGCAATTAGAAAAATTTCATTTGTTTTTCAATATATATATATATATATAGATATATTTTTTACTCAGTGACCTTCTTTGGCTCATGCACAACAACTTTGCTAAAGATTATCACATGATCAAATGCATAGTTTACGATTCTATAAAGGACATACAAACAAACATTCATTTTTATATATATGTACATATGACGACACATAAGCCGATGTACACACGGGAATTCACTAAGCTTATTACTACCATTATCCTGCAATTGGCATACTTATTGATACATTCTAGTGTCAGAAGACAAATCCCAGTTTAAATTCAAAGGATTATCATCGAACTGTTCTGGAATTATATTCCAGCGGGGGGAGAATGTTTGGCGCCAAAATATCGTTGCCTGTGCCTTAAGTTAGACTTTGACCGGCCCTGCTATGAAAAAATTTCCCCCAATTTTTACTTAACTATTAGAAACGACCAGAAATCACACGGCGAAAAATCTACAGAACATGTTGCTGTGCTGTTGTTCTCAATGGCTGCGTTCCAAAAACGCTAGCGCTGAGTCAGCACCTAGAAGCGATTAGTGCTGCCTGGTGATTTGTCGTAGAAACCCTTGCGTTGAGCTAAGCGCTGTGGCTAAGCGCTTTCACTTTTAGTCAGCATGAAATTTTCTCGCTTTTCTGGCTCAGTGCAATATTTGACTTTTGCGACAATTGTCAAACTTCGATTCTAACCTCGGTTGTGTTGTGTTTGGTTGATAATCGTGTTTTTAACGTAATTATTAAACCTTATTGTGGGAAAGAAAGTTGTTACCGTATCTTGTGTGACACCTGGGACTCATCAAAGCAAGAAATTTCAAGTTTTCTGTAAAATGCCAAACTGAACATGGCATTTGACAAATGAGACAGCCGGTATGCCGTTTCTAAAACAATAAAATAATCACATTGGTTAAGTTCATAACACAAAACGGCTGGCATACTGTTGCCAATTTGTTTTATGAATTCTCTTCACTAAGTTTTTGATGGACACAACATGCTGCGAAAAATGTAATTTTCTCCATCACAAAAATTTCTCCGCTGGCTAGGACTAGCATATGATGACAATTCAGAAATGACACTCGCGCTGTCGTATTCATACGATTTTTTATCAATAGTCAGTTTTGAGCTCGAAATTCGACAATTGATGGATGACTAGATGCACAACAAGCTGCTGCAAAACTGCTTCGATACTGTTGCCACAACATGTTGCGATTCCGCTGTGTGTTATGAACTTAGCCAATGTTCTGGTCAGCAATTGTGAAACGCTGACTACGCGCTGATTCAGCGATTTTTTTAAGAACGTAGTCAATGACAGGAATCATAATAAAGCTGCTTGTCATTTGAGCCGTATGAGATGGGGCATAATTGTGATGTTAGAAGCAGCACCGCAGTTCCCCTTTTGACGCATGGTTGACAGACGGTTGCGTCAACATTTCGCAAATCTTGCGTCAATCTTGCGTCAACCTTGCGTCAACCACGCGTCACATCTGTTTTTGGGGATTTTGGTTTGGAGATTTTGTAACTGGGGACTTCGTATCCAACCCGAAATTATATACTCGCACATATCCAATTTAGTTAATTGATTTGGAAACAGAAAAAGTCACTTCGTCGATCTACCTACTCAAAATAAATTGTCACGCTACCTTTTCTCGACATCATTTCGATGACTCATTTACCTACCCTACCGGTTCTCTAGGACACTTATTTTACTGGAGCTCGGTACATTTTTGTGCTCGATGTCGTACATTGTCTGCATGTCATCAATAATTCGCTGGCCAAATTTGCAGTTCCTATTCCTCTTCCTACACAGCTCCACAAAAACCGCAATAAGATGCATGCATGCAGCAGGAGTTTCGCCATGCAAACCTACACCCCTAGACACCGGAATTGGCGAAAGAAATCAAAAAGACGAAGCCTTGGTGAATTTAATTCAGATTGTGAGCCGCCAATCTGAGTACGATATATGCTCACATACGTACATATTGTATGTATATATACCTACCTAATGAACGAATGTACTTTAATGAATGAATATTGTACATAAAGATACATACTTTATTCAGATTGAATCATACATACATATATCGACGTACTATGTATCTTAATTGTGCAAGACTCAAGACTTGTTTATGCAAGCAATTTCTGCCCGGCTAGTCCTCATTTTCGCGACATAGCAACGTTTTTCGCAAAGGAAATTTTGCACTTTGTGTGGGCCCATTCATAAACAGAACAGTGCAGCAGATACGTACAAGTATGTAGGTACGTACTACGATGGTTCATGGTTCTAGGCCTGTTCCTAATACCGGGATCCCGGTTTGGTACCGGTTTTTTTTCAGTACCGGTACCAAAAACTAAGAGTACCGGTATCCCGGTTTTTTTAGTACCGGTATTGAGTACCGGTTTTTTCAACCATGCGCCGGTTTTATTCGGGATCTACCGAGTCTTTTCAGTACCGAGTCTTTTCAGTACCGAGTCTTTTGAGTACCGAGTCTTTTCAACCATGAGCCGGTTTTATTCGGGATCCCGGGATCCCGGTACTCAGTACCGAGTCTTTTGAGTACCGAGTCTTTTCAGTACCGAGTCTTTTCAGTACCGAGTCTTTTCAGCAACGAGTCTTTTCAGTATCGAGTCTTTTCAGTAGTACCGAGTCTTTTCAGTACCGAGTCTTTTCAGTACCGAGTCTTTTCAGTACCGGGTCTTTTCAGTACCGAGTCTTTTCAGTACCGAGTCTTTTCAGTACCGGGATCCCGGGATTCGAGTACCTGTTCTTTTCAGTACCGAGTCTTTTCAATACCTGTTCTTTTCAGTACCGGGATCCCGGGATTGGAGTACCTGTTCTTTTCCATAAAAAAGACTCGTTCATTGCTGGACCAATTCTTCAGGTTTTTGGAAATTGTTATTGGAAATGTTCATAGAGTCGTGTCGTGCATTGAAAGATTTTTCAGATACACATCGTAGTATAGTATGTTAGTTAGTACGCACATACAATAGATATACGAGTATGTACATTGTTCATACATAATTGATTTTGAGTTTTGTTAGGATTGAGACTGAGATTAGAGTATTTATTGTATTGGGAATAGGATATGTAATTGGGTATGATATAAATATGAAATACATATGAACGAATATGTATATGTACGTATGTACATAATATAATAATATAATGCGTTGCATTGGTCAATAGCCGGCCATACACACACGCTCTATCATGTGCAAACGTACGCCAATTCGATCGCCCCATTTTTTCCAAATGATTCGCCGCGTTCGCAATCCCCTGCAAAATCGCGTCACCTGGGTCGCCCAATTTGTTTGCGAATGATTCGCGGCGTTTACAATCACCTGGAAAATCGCGTCACCTGGATCGCCCAATTTTTTTGCGAATGATTCGCGGCGTTTACAATCCCCTCGAAAATCGCGGCACCTGGGTCGCCGAATGATTCGCCGCGTTTGAACGAGTAGTGAAATTTAAGTAATTTTGTGCGACCAGACGGTTCGTGGCGTTTTCGGTTTGCAGATGATAGAGCAACAACAATTTGTATGGAGACGATGTCTAGTTGGGTGCGTTGTGATTTTGCAGATGATTCGCCGCGACCGAATTTTTATGGGTTATCTATAGTGGCGGTAGTAGTAGCTTGCATAATAAAATATGAGAAGGATGGGTCCACGCAGATATTTTGGTCCTGCTGCAGGTGTGCGTCAGGATAAATGGATTTGTTTATCGATGAGGAGAGATATATAGGCAAGATGGGTGTTGTATGACTAGGGGTGCTGAGACGAATACGTTAGACTGCCGCTGAAGGCATTTTGAGTCCTTTGGTAACGAAAAAAGACATGCTTTGCAAGGAAAGCCCGATCAGACGAGTATTTCCCCATGAAAACAGGGTGGCCATTCAGGGGTGGGCAAAAAAAAAAAGTGCTGGATGCAGATATGCTAGCACGAAACGGCTGCAGGTACATGTACAAAGAGTGAAACGGGCAACCTAGGGCTACATGCGGGGGTTCGCAACGCCCTAGGAGGGGAGCTAGCCCAGCTCGTTCCAAACCGAAATTATCCATGCACACTTGTGCGATACTGCGGGTTGTGAATTAGCAGTCGCTTGTGTGAGTTGCCCACTTCTGAGTGACCACCCTGTTTTCATGGGGAAATAGGGCGTTGCGAGCCCCCGCATGTAGCCCTAGGTTGCCCGTTTTACTCTTTGTACATGTACCTGCAGCCGTTTCGTGCTAGCATATCTGCATCCAGCACTTTTTTTTTTGCCCACCCCTGAATGGCCACCCTGTTTTCATGGGGAAATACTCGTCTGATCGGGCTTTCCTTGCAAAGCATGTCTTTTTTCGTTACCAAAGGACTCAAAATGCCTTCAGCGGCAGTCTAACGTATTCGTCTCAGCACCCCTAGTCATACAACACCCATCTTGCCTATATATCTCTCCTCATCGATAAACAAATCCTTTTATCCTGACGCACACCTGCAGCAGGACCAAAATATCTGCGTGGACCCATCCTTCTCATATTTTATTATGCAAGCTACTACTACCGCCACTATAGATAACCCATAAAAATTCGGTCGCGGCGAATCATCTGCAAAATCACAACGCACCCAACTAGACATCGTCTCCATACAAATTGTTGTTGCTCTATCATCTGCAAACCGAAAACGCCACGAACCGTCTGGTCGCACAAAATTACTTAAATTTCACTACTCGTTCAAACGCGGCGAATCATTCGGCGACCCAGGTGCCGCGATTTTCGAGGGGATTGTAAACGCCGCGAATCATTCGCAAAAAAATTGGGCGATCCAGGTGACGCGATTTTCCAGGTGATTGTAAACGCCGCGAATCATTCGCAAAAAAATTGGGCGACCCAGGTGACGCGATTTTGCAGGGGATTGCGAACGCGGCGAATCATTCGGAAAAAAATGGGGCGATCGAATTGGCGTACGTTTGCACATGATAGAGCGTGTGTGTATGGCCGGCTATTGACCAATGCAACGCATTATATTATTATATTATGTACATACGTACATATACATATTCGTTCATATGTATTTCATATTTATATCATACCCAATTACATATCCTATTCCCAATACAATAAATACTCTCATCTCAGTCTCAATCCTAACAAAACTCAAACTCAATTATGTATGAACAATGTACATACTCGTATATCTATTGTATGTGCGTACTAACTAACATACTATACTACGATGTGTATCTGAAAAATCTTTCAATGCACGACACGACTCTATGAACATTTCCAATAACAATTTCCAAAAACCTGAAGAATTGGTCCAGCAATGAACGAGTCTTTTTTATGGAAAAGAACAGGTACTCGAATCCCGGGATCCCGGTACTGAAAAGAACAGGTATTGAAAAGACTCGGTACTGAAAAGAACAGGTACTCGAATCCCGAAATCCCGGTACTGAAAAGAACAGGTACTGAAAAGACTCGGTACTGAAAAGACTCGGTACTGAAAAGACTCGGTACTGAAAAGAACAGGTAGTGAAAAGACTCGGTACTGAAAAGACACGGTACTGAAAAGACTCGGTACTGAAAAGACTCGGTACTGAAAAGACTCGGTACTGAAAAGACTCGGTACTGAAAAGAACAGGTACTGAAAAGACTCGGTACTGAGTACCGGGATCCCGGTACTGAAAAGACTCGATACTGAAAAGAACAGGTACTCAGTACCGGTACTGAAAAAAACCGGCTCATGGTTGAAAAGACTCGGTACTGAAAAAAACCGGTACTAGTACCGGTACTGAACGAATACCTGTGAGTACCGGGATACCGCTTGTGGTACCGGTACTTGAAAATATCAAGTACCGGTACTGAAATCTCAGTACCGAACAGGCCTACATGGTTCAATTCCCACTCTTATCTGTTCTGTAGCTCATGCTCGTACTACGAGTTGAATGGCGGAGCGGCTGATTCAATTTGTGGTTGTCCGATGAAATTCAACCAAACGATTGATCAATGGTTGCTGTCAACTGGTCGAATTGAATGGCGCCTTAGTTGAACATGAATTGAATACAGTGATGCTAGGTGAATATTTTCCATGAATGGGAAGAGTTTTCAAGAATTTTTTAATTAACATGGGTTTCGTTTTTTTAGCTTTTTAAATATATGTATAGGGAAAACTTTGGTGAATAAATATGTATGCTGAGTATTAAATCCTAAGGATAGGTTAGGTTAGCTGTAGGTGCTGGCATGAAACCATGGAAGACCCGGGCGTAGCTATCGGTGTTCGGTGTGTTCCATGGAACATGAACCTCCGAGGCAGGGCCAAGTGGTAGAAGTTGAACTGCCAAAAATGTATTATTCGTTCATGGTCACTAATAGCAAAAATGCTACTAACAAGGCTCAATCATACAATAAAACAATTTGCTCAAACATACAACAAAACAATTTGTCTAATTTCGTAGTTAAAATGTTCCTTTCTGAACTGAGCTTCTGAAATTTGGTTTCTGTTAGTGCCATAGCTCAATTCAAGAATTAGAATCGTTTCTCTTATTTTTTCCGGGATTCGTCTGTGTTTGAAATTTCCTCATCGAGCCAAAACATCTGCAAGAAATATGAGGATGGTGTATCAGATATTATTTTAAGTTAACTATTATCCTTCAAAGAATGTTTTAAAATGATTTGAAAAAGTTGAATGCTGCTGCAGAAATTGTAGATTTAATTTTATTCAAACATTACTCCTCAAGCGCAGGTTTTTGAGATTGTCACAACTTGCTGTGCATTTCTAACCGTTTCTTTTACTGCTGCAAATGTGGCAAGAACATTCTCCAAAACACTGAGAATAATTAAATTATTATAATAAAAATTATCTCAGTAGAACAGCGAGTCTTGGCAAGGAAGACTGAGCTCTCTAGACACAAATGGGGTCGACAGGTAACTCAATGCGTAGAGGCGTCACTCTCATGTCTGACTACGGTCGTTACGGGCTCAAGTTTCGTCCACGGCGTTTCGTGGAAATGGTTTTTGTGTCGTCTTCCCCCTGTGGTGCGAAATTGGTTTATGCCAACGAAACGTCAGCTAAGCCACATGGAATAGTTGACGCGCTAAGCTCCACTAGGGGTTAGGGTAAATGAGTTGATACAATCGATGTATCAGTTCGACGATTGGCATCTCATCCGTAGGCCTACTCAGCCCCTCACTTAGCATTGTTTCGGGCCAGAAAATTCTTAAAATTCCACGAAGACACAAGTTAACGAAATCTAGCAGCTTTCTGGTAGCCTTTACGGAAACTTCCCATGTCCTGCTCCCACACAAAAGCACAGACAGTACCAGGGAGCGAAACAACCCAGCTTGGTTTTAATACTGAGAAAACTGCATTGCCAGATTTTAGACAGCATGCCGAATGCGCATTTAGCCTGCGGTTGATATGACGAACGGTGCCCTGCTCCGGACCACCATTTTCGGCTAGGTAGACAAATTAGTTCACCTTTTCCACAATCTGTTCATTGATACTGATGGCAACGCCTAATTCATTAGGATTTCCTAAATCCTGCAATGTTTTCCAGGACAAGGTAACGACCTGGCTTGGGGGTCACGTGATATAAGCTAGAGATATTGGAACTTTCAGCGACAGCGAAAATGTAATTAAGTTTCTTGAACTGGGTCTGAAATCTGACTGATTCACAAATTCGTCGGAACATCTATAATTTTATTTACTGATTTCTACTTCCAAACTAGCCATTTAGAAGAACCACCTCTGGATGGATAAATGGTAAAACATGACTTTGAACAAAGCTGTTGTGTACAAGATTGTATACTATATATACCGCCATTATCGCTGTAAAGGTAACATATCAGAGCAGCTATGGGAGTCATAACTAGACCATCGTTGTGGGAGCACGCGGTGAAGCTTCGCATCCCCTGTAATGACTGCTATGGAAGCAACGGATACGGTGACGAGAAAAAGTGGATGAGGAGCGTATGTTTCTTCTCTGGACCTGTTCTGCTCCAGCTAGAAGAAAGAAGAATTTCCTTAGATCTCATTTCTTCACTGAAGTGGATGACGTTTTGGACGTACCAAACTCCATCGTTTTTTTGGGAGTTCTGTATGGTTCAGTGATCAGGATTATCTACCGATGAGGCCCTGGTAGTAACAGGATGAACCTTTTGCAGTCCATGTGTGTGTGTGGTAAGCACAGCAGCTCTTCTAGCCTAACCTGAGTTCACAGATTGTAAACGTTCATCATTGCCCTCCTTCTCTCGAATAAGGAATGAGCCCTTTTAATAAACGGATGCCTATTGATGACTAAATAGTGAATAAGTGTGGACATACAATTCGATCTTCTAGTAACAAGCAAGATAGATAGATAGAACGAAGGGCTGTGGACCAAAGAGGTGTAACGGACAGTTTGGTGGGCATCCGAAGAAGCCCATGGGGACGGAGCCTTAGATAGCATAGTGACGATGAAGGTGCGGCCTTGCCATTTGGCGAAGAAAAAGGCCCCTCAACGAGTTAAGATGCTTGCTGTAGCTGAGTTCGGCAGACGTGGGCGGAGTTTTCGCCGCTCGTTGCCCCTGTCCTTTACGTATTAACAAAAATGCATAGGCCTGGGGAAGACAACACAAACAGGGGAGGTAAAAATGGGGAATAATAAACAAACTGCGGCGATAAGGATAGAATGATTGGCGGACGGCGCAGATTACCTCGCGTTCGTATCGGGATCCAGGCGTAATGGGACCCGCGGCCTCTGGTTTATACCACCTACAGATCCTTACACATCAGGTGCTGCCATAGATCTGCCGGTGGAAGCAGCACTACCAAAATATGGTCCATTGCAGGTGGTTCATTGCAGAGGTTCACAAGCACTGAAACCAAAAGTTCCATTGTAACCCGAATATCTTATATTAGGACTCAGCCTGCCGATCAAGCTTGATCGCACTGAAGTTTGTCAGAAGCTTAAGTGGGGACGTGGCTATATAATTCGGGTCGGGGAACGCGATCCAAATATTATCCCTCCGACAACATGCTAACGCCTCACAATCGCAGAGAATGTGAGTTGACGTTTCGTCCTCACCCTCACAGAATCTACAGCTGCTGTCCTCCACTAAGTCCATAGTTTCCAGATGGCCACGTTGAAAGGAATGTCCGGTGAGACAACTACATATGATACTAACCTTTTTATGGTTTAGCTGTAGCAGTTCAGCAAATCTTCTACTTGAGTAGCCCGAAATAAACATCTTGGTCTGCCTCAGACCCGGAAGACTATCCCAGTACACTCCCAGTACCTCAAACGGTTTTTAGCGGTACATAGTAAGATCCCACAAAAGGGCTCTGAGCCATAGAAAGGGGTGGCCGAGGCCATCCCAGCCAACTCGTCGGCCTCCTCATTTCCAGCAATGCCAACGTGTCCAGGAGTCCAGAAAATGTGGCCCCATTTAGAGCACACATCTCTGAAGCACAAGCTGGCATCTGCACATTAGCTTTGGTGTGACCGACCGCTTACTAGCCATAATGGTCGCCTGACTATCTGTAAGGATTGCTAAACTTTCATTTTAGTAGTCTGCGTCCGGGCAAAACTCCGCACATATGTACCTCAGTTGCATGTATCTCTGTAAGGAAGACAGTAGGGAACCTACCCATAGGAACTGTAACTCGATACAGTGGACACATGATGCATCCCCCAGTTCCTTCGTCAGTCTTTGAACCATCCGTGACACACTTGATGGTGTCTGCTGGTGGGAGTTTGAAATACTCTTCATCTTAGCACTCTCTGCTCCAAGTTGTGAATTCAAATAGATTGTTGTACGACGGTTCTTTCACCATATACATACATAGTCCGGAGGCCGCTGCTTGAAATGGAAAAGGGAAAATTGGAGATGGCACGTCAGAAGCGGAAATTCATATTTTGAACAAGAAAAACTGCCAATTTTAGTGGCACTTTTCGCCCAATAAAACCATCAGTCAAAAATCATCATTTGGAATGAATTTTAAGCCGAGCGGCAACATTGCCCACATTGGGCACCCAATTAAATAATTTCCCCTCGGCTTGACTCGTGGTGCTCAGCGAAAATTTCGAAATGTTGTCGTATAGATACGAGTATCTCCCAAGTTCTGTGACACGAGTCGCTCAGCAAATGCACCGAAGAGGCCCGTGAGCATTTCTAATGAATGCGATATGTTCGCTTGATGTGTGACGAGCGAGCACTTTTACATGTGTTTGCTGTTGCATTCGCGGCTTCATATGACATCGGCAACGTACGACGAAGACTAGTCGCCGTTACTTCTCAGCTGGTTTGGTGTATCTGAGAGTCGTGTTTTCATTCAAATTCAATCGAGCTTGAAAATTTAGATTATGCCTGATAATATGCACTCACACTAGAGCTGGAGTAGCATATTTGATATGTGAAATGTTCCATGCCTCATTCACCATATGATACGAGAAACGTGTAGCGTACACTCGATAGTCAAGCTCGACGCTTCCGTTCCTCCATAAAGTGGGAGAGATACAAGATACTGTAAACTACATGAGACCTGATCAAGAAACCGAATGCCAGTGCCAGCTATCTGGAAGCAAACAATTTCTTTTTCAGTTGATTACAGTGCCTCACACGCGAGAGTTTATGCCGATCGTGTCGTTGCATGATAGTGAATGTGTCGTGCTTTTTGACGAACCTGCAGTCGCCACCACCACCCACTGTGACAAATTTATCGAAAATAAATGCAGCCGCGGTACGCCTAATTGCACGAGTGCACGTAGACTATGGGGGTTGGTTATCATATCATTAGTGACAGATACTTTGAATCGTATCTTAAGATCGTGCCTGATCGCTGTAGTGGCGATTAGACTTACTGATCACCTAATCAAAAGGTTTTCACCTGGTGATAATAATTACCGATTTTGTCATAAATCGCTAAAATTCCTACGAGGACACATCATCGGTCCAGCCTATTACAAAGTGCGGGTCAATTGCGTGGGCACACGAAAGTGAATCGTTAGTTCTTAGTTCATTAATGAGCAAAGTGGATAAAGGCCATTGTGCGGTGATCGTCTTTGTGTTTAGAATTTTCAAGAATATCTTCCCTTTGTGCTGCTTGAGTGTATTTCAGATTGTTGCGAAATTCAAACTCTCTCGTCCTCTCATAAGGATTATCGTGCTACTCTCGTGGAACTATAAAAGGACTACACTCCTCATCATTCGCGCAGGTAAGCTCCACTTGCAATCTCATATGTGTAAGCAGCGAATCGAGCTGCATGCATCTCCCAGTCCATAGGTCCGGCACAACAGGTAAAAATCACCTGTTGAATTCACCTCGTATTTGCATGGAAACCAGCTATAGTGCAGTATGAGATGATGAATCGGTCGATTGCGATTGATCGTCATCGGACCGCGACAGAACGTGGAGCTCATGCTCGTAGATACATTTCTCAAGGCTATCAACAATCAACTTGACAACATTCAATTAACCCTTACCTGCGGTGTTGCGGGTAACTTGAGCCTGAGAGGGTCTTTATGAAATATTATTACTCGCCGCTATGAGGCGGTTTGAAGTATTGATGTTGTTTATCGCGGATTTCAGATACAATACTTTTTCTAGTGGTTGTATTGTATGTAATGAAACGTGAAATGATCTTCAAGTATACTCGTACGTTTGTAATAATTTATGGGTTTGCGTGCGGTTGATCGAGTCTGTGGGAACTGACATAAGATAAAAACTCATGGATAGAAGGGGGATCAAATGTAGTTGAGTGCACATTTTGAGTTCAGGAGGGATTCGTGGGATCATCCTGGGAGAGGTTTTTCATGAATCTCTTTCGACTGACAGAAGTCATCTGTTGAAATAAACATTTGGAAATGTCACTTTTTTTATACATGTTGTGGTCTGATAGTGCCGTTGCTTTAGCTCATATCGTGCGTAGAATATTGGAAAATTTGAAATAAAAGAATCCTATGCTATAATTAGCTACGTACCTAGCATGTGATGCAGAAGGTATTAATTGATAACCATACCTTTACGATGGTACAAGATGCTGACTTCATCGTCATCATCGTGGCACGACAGGCCAACGTCTGGCCTTGGCCGCCTGAATCGTTGTTTTCCAATTAGCTCGGTCACGTGATCGCTTCCTCCAATTTAGGAAGCCCAGTAGCTGCTCGGCGTCTGCATATACTGAGCTCTCCCAACGAGCTCTCGGTCGTCTTCGCAGTCTCGCTCCGTCGACTCGTGTTCAGCACTAACGGTCTGACCAGATGAGACCTGCATAGTTGGCCACAGATCTTCTGATGGATTTGTATCTCGCGAGTGGGGTCTCCTTATCTTTCCCCTAGGAACTGCCAGCTAAAACTTTCAGGACTTTGTTGCTGGTTCTCATCCTTTCACAAATTATTGGCGCGTGAGCCGGGGAGGTGTAGTCCTGATGGCGAAACGGTTAGCACGTTCGCCTTCTATACACTGGGCCCCGGTTCGATTCACTACTGAATGCAGTGATTTTCAATAAAAAAGGAGATTTACGTGTAGGATTGTGAGCCCACTCAGCAGTTAAATGAGTACCCATTTGGGGTAAATAACTCGGCTTAGCGTGTTGCTGATCACACATCTCTGCACAAAATATTGTGTACTGATCATCTCGAGGCCTTGATACAAATTTGGACTGTTGCGCTAGTTATTTATTTTTTATTTTATTTCATAAGCCGAGGAGGTGTAAGGATGAGACCGAGAATTTTTGGATGGTTAATTGTGGGAATAGTTTGACATCTACTGCTATATCCAGTTGTAGCTTCACTTCCTTGGTTCAGGTGGTAAACAAAGGAGCAGAAGACTTCGGCGTTGACAGAGTAAGCTCCTAACTAATGAAGAAGATGTTGATTTCTTCAAGATAATCATTTTATCTGCTCGCACGTTTGGGTGATATCATTGCCGGTTGGCAAAGTCGAACAGTCACTAGCGTAATTGACGATTTCATGTCCGACAGGTGGCGTCGGGTTAAACAGGGTGGGAGATAAAACTTTCCCTTTGGGACACCCTGTTAAATTTCCTTAATTTAATTTTCCCAGTTCTAAATTCTGTGTAGGACTGTCTGCCGGCGAGGCTGGCGATTCACTTAATTATTCCCGAGAGAAGTGATGTACTGCAGATGTCAGACAGGTGAAACGATTGGCTGACAGTGTCGAAGTCTAAAGCAACTAGAATTGTTCGTTGCCATGGACGTGCTTGATTGGGGCCATTATGTGAAGCGATGGCATTCAAAGCCGTCGTTGTGCTGTGCATCCTTCGAAAGCCATGTTGATCGGCTAATTAGATGTGAGTCGCAATTATAGGGTGGAGTAGCGCCTCCAGAGTTTTGGCCACAGTAGGCAAAAGTGTGATGGGACGGTATGATTCGCCTTGCGTTAGTTTCTTCTCCGGTTTTAGAATAGTGATCACCCTTCCTTCGAAAACTCGGGAGTGACAGACATTGGGTCAGTGGCATTTTATCTTGTTTATAAGTCCGAAATTGGCATTCGAATAGGGGGGTCTATTCGAGTTGATGGTAAAGAAGCTGTGGATGAACTTGCTAGGAGGACTCGTTTGCTAGGAGGACTCGTCCTCGCAATTGAGCGGACCTGATCCCTACTGTGGCCTAGGCCTGGTTCTCATCCAGGACCTTTGTTAGGCAATGGTCAGACAACAAAATACTTCAAAACTGCAACAACTTAACAGGACTGCGGCTGTATAAAGAATTAATAAATCCATTCAATCTTAATGACGCCACCCGTTTGAGTTAGGCGGACTTGAGACTGATTGTGGGTTGCATTTCGGAGCATCACTGGGTAATATATCACCTCAATATTGTGGGTCTGTCCAGCGAGACGAAGTCTTCTATGTAAATGCCCAGCGATTGCTCGGTATTAGGAGATTGATTCTTGGAGGGGCAGCTGTAAACGCAAATATCATCAGGGGTATCCCTTGAAGGACTTTCTGGCTTACTTACTTACAGGTTAGTGGAGGGTCTTTTATCCTAATCAAAAGGCTCTGGCAGAATATATCACTTTTCGGTCGCAGTTCCACCGCATAGGTAACATAGCTTGAAAGAGTAAAAAAAAGGTTTGTAAGCAATAAAATTATGAATAAAAATGGAGCGAGGGAGAGCTCGAATCCATTTCACAGTAATGTCAGCACTCAGCAGTTGGAATCTCCTCAACAGCTATCCGCCCGCCACAAGGCAAAGTAATGGTGGTGTTACCAAGTAGTAAATACGAGCGATCGTTTATTTCTTAATTTCGAATAATTATTCAATATAAATTTTGGAAAGGTCAAAGATAAAAACATATTTGCGAAAAATTCTTCCAAAAATGTCTTAAATAGTACGATCGAACGTTTTGCAATGCAAGAAAATACAACGGATATGATTTCGCCTCGCTCGTTTTCTTGGTTCCCAAAAAACACTAAATATGCAGACTATAGTAACCGTGTTTGATTCAAGCGGACAGAAATCCAAAGTGAATCAAATGCCACGGATCTGCGACCAGCGAATTCAAACAGCCACCATAAAGAATTGCGGACCGACATGTAAATATTTATGGGTATATTGTCGGGGAACAAGTTGACTTTTCACTTTTAACTCTAATTCGATGTGATCCCATACGAGACCTGGATCAAAGATCAGTGAGTTGTTTGGTATGGCAATGGATATTTTGTCCCGGTGAAACGAATACCGCTAATAGGTTTGATGAATGTGCGATTGAAGTTGCCAATCTTGTCCCGGAAGAGGAAATAATCAGACCGTTTTTTTTTGGTTTCTGCGGGTTGACTTGATAAGCTACGTTTCAAAACGTATATGCATAAGTGTGGCTTTATTAGTATGATCCAAGTCTTGTTATACATAAATGCAAAACTATTATAATTACCTGTGGAATAAAATTGTATCGATTATTGAATCGAAACTATTTTTTTTTTGTTCAATAAAATTTCTTCAGTGTCGGCGAAAAACAAACAAATTCAAAGTGTCACGGGTTGACATTTTTAAAAATTGCGATTAAAGTGTTATGCAACAGAAGCCGACGCGTACCCAAAATAACACTACTTCATAGGCCAAGCCAAATAGTCCAGTCCTCAGGAATTAACAATACGAATAAAGCTGTTAATACATGTGGCTCGTATACGCGATCGCGTGATTTTTATCCAAGCCGCGTAAACGCGACTAGTGTTTACACGTAAGCGGGGTTTATGCGGACGAAACGTCAAAAATGGGGCAACCTTTTAGTTTCCGGGCCCGGGCTAGGGAAATCACTTTTCACTCGAATTTTTGTCATTTTTCACTCTAAAAGTCTAGAAGTTGAAAAAAAAAGACTTCAATTTTTTTTTTTATTTTTTTTTTTTAAGTTTTTCTTTTTTCTTTTATTTTGAACTTTTTTTCGTGATTTATACTGAATGTTTGGTATATTGGAGCCATGCAAAATTGAAATATTTGCAAATCCCCTTGCGTGGGCTCCGCTCGCTCCGCGCTTAAGGTATCGCAATCCTCAGTATCCCACAAGCATGAACGCTCGAATCGTTCGCTCTGCGTGCAACAGCGTTTTCATCAGTTTAAACATACCAAGCATTCAGTATAAATCATTAAAACAAAAAACAAAAATTAAGAAAAAAATTAAAAATTAACAATTCAAAAAATTTAATTTTTTTTTTGTTTAATTTGAGAGTCTTAGGGTGACGCGTGAGATAAATGACAAAAAATCTGAGTGGAAAGTGATGTATTCACCTCGCGCCCCGGAAACTAAAAATATCCCGCACACATAGTATACAAACGGTATTTCACACCATACTCGTCACTGCAAAAAGAGGAGGAACGGAAAATAATTCTGCTTCATAAAAGAAACAGATAACTTCAAGGGCGAGGTTCATACTTATGGCTCAAATAAAATGATGGAGCGAAGGTTTGTTTAAAAGCTACCTTACCGCAATCATTTTTTTCATAATAAAAAAGGGTAGAAATTCGTTTAAATTGGATGGATCTGAAAACTACGGAAGCCGAATGGATAAGACGAAGTTCAGATAGCCCCACCACATCCAGAAATGAGATTTTCGTTGACCAAATGAGGGCAGGGATAATGCAGAATGTAGAAGCTGTTCTATAAAATAAGAAACCTGCTAATCGAATTCGATATACAAGTGGTAGGAACGAGCAAAAAATTTCGCATTAACGCAAATCTCAGCTGCGAAAAGAACCCACTGCGGTAGCCAGTTCTACGTACCGGAACGACCCGTTTTACGACAAGTTTTACAGCCAAGAGCTGCGAAAGCTTTTCAATGCGAAAAGGAACAAGATATGTGTCTGTGTGCCGCATTTTATCCGAATTGGGAGCATAAAATGTCGGCGCTACTCCTATCAATTTCCATACACCGCGCCGGTATTGAAACCAACCCAGGTCCCTGGATTTACTGCGGTTGTAACAGACCACTTCACCGCAATTCCATTTCTGCTTGCCATTTGAAAAACTGTTCTGGTTTATCTCATTATCAGATATGGAGTCCTTCCTTCACTGCGAATCTGTGTAAAAATAAGAGCTAGCAATCATCTTCTATGCCGCATACTCCCAATAAGGCGCTGCCTATTAACACAGCGGGCTCGCAGAAATCACCAGTGACACCTATGTACAACAACACCAATCTTCAAAGACCACCATCGCAATGCAACTTAACTATAGCTCCGGCGGCTGCAAACATCAACATACTTTCGTTGGTGCAGCTCAGTTGTAACGGACTTTCAAATAAGATAGCAAAACTAACGGCATTGATGGGCAGACACCATATCCTAATCGGAGCCATTCAGAAAACAAAGCTTAGTTCCAATTCAACCCACCGTATGAGTATTCATACGGTGGTTACAACATCTTAAGAAAGGACAGATTAATGAATGCATGGTGGAGGACTTGCGCTTATTATCTCCTACCACTAACAACATTCTCTAGATACAGGCGATTGCGGTTCAGCCAGGAAACATAGAGGTTGAGGTCTTCAATATCTGTCCCTCTAATATTAGTCCCTTCTTAACTGGACAATACCGCCTTATACTTGGTGATTTCAACCATGATACCACGACAACGACTCCCGAGGGATTGATATAGCAATTAGACTTATCGGACTTCTGCCCTCTGAACGAAGACACCTCTATCCGCCTGACTGGATCTTGCTCAAGCTCTCCAGACATATCTATAATAGGTGCATTTTAACGAAAACGCCATTCTCTAAAATATCGCTGCTGGAAACAATTCAATATTTCAAAATCGGCTTGACAGCAAAATTTCCGTCAGCGTCAGACCTTCAACTGGCAATAGGTTTACCATACCGCCCGCGTACCATAAAATTTAAAAAATCTGACCCTTTGCTGGAAAAGTTCGCCGACCCCTGGTTTAGAGCACCGAATGGTACATATTTATTCGTAACAAAGGAAAATTTCTTTTGAACGATTAGCTGCGGTGTCATCTTGGCTATAACTTAGATCATTCAATACAAGTTTCGAAAACACAGTTAACTAATTAAGGCATAATCAAACGTTTCTTGTTCTACCAACTAACATCTTTCCAGATTCGCATGTCATATGCTTGAACTGGAATCGTGTGCCTTGAAATGATTCAGTAGTATGTACCAATCTTCACATACGAGTATACGAGTATGAATCTGAGCCTGAGGAATCATTCAGATTTGTTCCATGGTTACTAAGCCTTCGATCGAAGAGATGACAAGAACGGCGACATCGACCGGTTTCACGGAATTTCTAATATTGTTAATAATATGTCTTCTGATGCATTTTAAATTGGATATTACGCGAGCGATTAAGAGATGTAAGAAGCCAAGATTTCATTGAACTGAATGAGAATTGACGTCCGGTCCGCTATAAAGATACTTTAAAAGAGCGTACTGTTCTCACGGTCGGGTATGCGGTAATTGGAATAGTCGTAAGACATGAATTACTCGTGTTTATAAGACCGATTAATATTTAAATTATTGCAACGGAGCTTTGGTACTCCACAATTAGTTCACGCATTTGTAGTCATACGGATGGATTAACACCGGAGCGAAGTGTTCTTAAATCGTGAGCTATATATCGGGTTTTTAAAGACAAAAAATTTCCAGAAGATTTTATTTAAATCAGTTCAACTTGAATGGCTTCTAAGATCAATCTCTTTTCGTATTCAGCCATCATTTGACGGAAGTCATAAATTGAAAGTATCTATCGTGACTACTTTTACCAGGAGAAGTTTTAATTTTTAAATCCCTCGAAACCATTAAAAACTGTCCAGCTACCGGGCGTGTCGTCGGCAACGCCAACATTCTTAATGAATCGGGAAGTCTTTATTTCGATTAAATTCAAGTTAGTGGTGTTGTATAGAGTATACGGTTCAATGGTCGCTATGGTATGAATCTCATGCCTCCAAGGAGGATATCATGAGGAGTATCCAAAGATTTCATTTGGATAAAACGTATATGGTGTTGGATGGACCGTGTGTGTGTGTGGCTCGTAAAATGATAATTACAATCCAAGCACATCACAAATGTTGTCATTACACGCATCAACATTGGTTAAGAATCGTGTTTATGATTTTATGACAGTTAAGGGGACATTCGAGATAAGACGAATGAATTACGGTTTCGGTGTGGTATGTATCTGAAGTTGAAATTGATGGATTTAGAAATAGTTTTAGGGATTAGAAATAGAAGTATCTTATCTTGATTACAGAGTTTACTTAACAGATGATAACACGACTGTATCTAATTTCACTCACTCCATGTCTATTGTGGGAATATAATCAGATAAACCTGGACCAAAGACAAACAGCTTTCTCGAAGGGTCCATGTCATTTTTGTTTTCACAGTAAAACTGTACAATTTTGAAGGTATCTAGCGATGTTTAATTGCCTTGACCCCTCCAGGGGCATGGGCACATCCACATCTCGTGCATTACTATGCCTTGTTCATATTTTGATAAAAGATTTTCGTATGATGCAGTTACTAGCATGCAACCTATCCTCGGATTGTACCTCTGTCTGTCTAGATAGTCATGCATCTTAATTAAGCCCAACATACACCATCCGGAATTCCTGTTCGGAAAAACTGATGAGGCCCGGCCTTCCGGTTTGCCTGAATATAGAATACACCATACACCATCCGGAATTCCTTCCGGAAAAACTGATCAGGCCCGGCCTTAAGGAATTCCGGATCGTGTATGGCTGCTTCAGGTCGCCTTGAATTTTCACTGGGTTTTTTTTTTCAATAGACGAATGTATCTGAAACTTGGCTATGAAAAGTAAATTACCGTACAATTCAATGCAATAGATTATATGGCGATAAGATCGATTCCCAATTATCCATCCGGCGGCCTCAAGGCGGCCTGTCCGAAATTCCTCAAACAGTTCCATCCGGCCGCCTCAAGGCGAACTGTTTGGCTGCGTGAGTAAAATGAATTTTCACTGGAGCTTATTTCAATAGACAAATGTATTAGGTGTACAACTTTGCTTCCGCCGTTTTCCGACACAGCGGCCTGTCAGAAAACGACGGAAGCAAAGTTGTACACCTAATATCTGAAAAACCGGACAGCTCGCCTTGAGGCGACCGGATGGAATTGCTCGAGGAATTCCGAGAAAAATTCCGGAACGTGTGTGGTGGAGGCCTGGCGGGAACGATTTTCCTTCCGGTCGCCTGAAAGGCCAATCCGGCCGCCGGATAGTGGCATTAATTGAACGATGGGAGCATGAGCTAAATAAATAAGTAACTGGCGGAAAAGTCCAATTTGAACCATGGCCTCGAGATGAGTTAGCATCATCTCATTTTCTAGATCGAGACGGTATGTTTTGGGCAGTGGTGTGTGAGCACGATCAGCAACCCGCTCAACCGAGTTATTTACCCCATAAATGGGTAGTCATTTAACAGCTGAGTGGGCTGATAGTCCGACACGTAAATCCCCTTCTTTATCGAAAACTACCGCATTCAGTAGGAATAAAACCGGGGCCCAGTGCGTAGAAGGCAAACGTGCTAATCGTTGCGCCATCCGGACTACTACTAGAGATGGGAGCTGGTCGAGACATTACTCTTTGACAGACTGGCCGCAAGAGCGGACTGTGAAGATCAAGACATGCCATCCTTTGACGGTGCAGGTGGGTTTAACGATGTGAAGATCATCAACTGTGATGACGAGGCGACGCTTCAATAGTGCAAAGACAAAGTTGCCACGCTAGATGGTCTCTGGAAGGGTGCTCAGCTGGAGATAGTCGAGAGGGACCAAATCCCAATGGTACCCAAAGCAAAAGTCCTACTTCCAAGGATCCGTTCCAAGGAGCTAACGTTGAAGTTCTTTCAAAGACAAAACTCCGACATCCCCACTGCGGACTCGGTAGTCCTTCGCGTTAATGAACACTCCGCAGAACGTAAGCTCTGCAAATAAATAAGGAGGCTTTATCCGAGATTCGGGAAGATGAGATCGGGAAACCTCAAGATTGAACAGCAAAATCCCATGGACAGTAACACACACGCTTGAGGCCAACAAAGTGGAAAAGGATCTCGGTTTTGAAAATTTCACCATGGCGGCTGATAGCAGTAACAGAGTGATGATGAAAGCGAGTCTGAGGCTGACAACCCAGGCAAAACCACAATAATTACGACTGAAGTGGATCATCTGTCACAAAATGCTACGAGTGCTGTAAATAAATCTTCATCACAGTAGTTCCGCGTCTGCAGAACTATTGCAAACACTGCTGGTTGGCCCCTACGATCTAGTACTCATCCAAGAACCCTGGATTTCTGGAGAGGGCCATATCAGGGGGCTCTCAGCCAGCAGTTACAGTGTAATATGCACTCAGAAGGAGGGCAGAATGCGAACGGCCGTAATGGCAAAAAAAAAGCCGAAATGTACTCCTCGACTGTGAAAGAAGCACTAGCGACTTAACAGTGATACATGTGGATGGAAGCAATGATTCGATTATGATTGCTTCAGCTTACATGGCCCACGACACAACCGGACCACCACATGAGTTACAGGCGCTAGTGGAGTACTCGACGACGAACAGATCAAAGCTAGTGATTAGAAGCGACGCAAACGCACAACACGCTCTTTGGTGTAGCAAAGACGACAATGCAAGGAGTGAGTCATTATTAAACTTTATTTACAGTACTAACCTAAAAATTGCAAATCGCGGTAACGAACCTACTTATAAAGGCCTACAGCGAAAATGTCCTAGATCTGACACTACTTACCAAGTACCTTTGATATCCTAGACTGGAGGGTCCTGGAAAGACCCTCCTTCTCTGATCATAAATACTTTCACTTCAACATTGAATATCAAACTCATAAAATGGTCAAATTATACAGAAATCCGAGGAAGACGGATTGGGAGGTATATGCGAGAAGCATAGGCGATAAACTCACCAATAAACGTCCAGAATATGCACGAAATGTCAAAGACATCAAACGCATAAATAAGTTCCTCACGAGCACACTTATCAATGCATTCAAGGCGTCATGTCCGTGCAGCAAACCTCCTATGAAGGTCCAGCCAAAATGGTGGAATAAAGACATTGGGGTGTCTCACCGCAAGGTGCGGGCGCTTTTTAGTGTTGCAAAGCGCACAGGGAAAGATGAAGATTGGAGTGAATACAGGAACTCACTCAAATCCTTTAAAAAACAGCTGAGAACCGAGAAACGGAAAAGCTGACCAGACTTTTGCAGTCAGATTGAATGCACATTAGGGGCATCGCGACTAAGGAAAGTAATCTCCAAAATTCCAACGCCGCCCTCTACACTTAACAAGGGAAATGGTTGGACAGAAGAAAGTTCGGAAACACTGGAATTACTCCTTGCAACGCACTTCTTGGACTGTGAAAAACCACCCACCCTACAGCAGGCAACAACGGTGATGACTGACTCATGCCGCAGCAATATTCCAGGGCTCTTCACGGTCAAGAAGGCAAAAAGGGCCATTAATTCTTTCGACCCATACAAATCATCCGAACTCGATGCGATCATACCTGCAATGCTGCTGAAAGCTATCGACTCTATAGCAGTCTGGATTGTGCCCATTTACAAAGGCTGCATTAGAATGGGCTATGTACCATACGCCTGGCGAGAGGCAAGCGTTGTGTTCATATCCAAGGCTGGCAAAAACAGTCATGATAAAGCAAAAGACTACAGACCTATCAGTCTCACATCCTTCATGCTAAAAACCATGGAGAAAAGACTGGATGGGACATTGGAGAGCCGCTCTAACACGCAGCACGCATCGGTGGAAACAGCTCTGCACGAAGTAGTTTCCACCATCGAGAATTCTCTTCAATACAAGGAATACACGCTCGGCACGTTCTTGGACATAGCCGATCTCATAGGATCTTCAACAAGCGAACCCAAGCGAACTTGGACTCTCTTCACAGGGCAGGAGTTAACGAATTAAGGATCTGGATCAGATCACTGCTATCCAATAGACTTACATTGTCTGCATGGGGCAACGCGAGAGCTATTAAACACCCCACTCTCCCAATCATTTAATCCGAGATTAATTTTGGCAAATTTTGATTTTGTTCCTAAAGCCAAGCTTTTTGAAACAATTTACAAAAAATGCTGTAACTATGTAATGGTTAAAAACAGAGTGTCCACTTTGGTGTCAATTTTCCACAAATGAACGGTGCTATCTACTATTAAAGTATTTTCCATCTGAAGCGGGGCACCCTGTATATGCTTTCCATTTTTATTGAAGTGGTTTATATTGACTGTGACTCACTGTATGTCTTTTGGCTCTTAAATCACTTGAGAAACTGATTGAAATACATCTTTTGACGCACTTTTCCGTCATGTCTTCTTTCCGCTTCGCAGCTACCTACTGGAAGAGCAGATCATTGGATACGGCTCTGCACTCTCTGGTCGGCCTTATTGAAAATGCTCTCGTTGATAAGGAACTCACCATAGCTGTCTTCCTGGGTATTGAGGGCGCGTTTAACACTGTCCGACCCAGCGCGATTGTTGATGTACTCTTGAGCCTACTCGTCGATGAGTCACCCTGTATGGTTACACATAAGCTGCTAACATCCGGGCTTATTCGTGCTACTCCGAGCACAGCATCTCTGCGTAGACGCGTTTGTAGGGGAGCCTGAAGGCGGAATATTATCTCCACTTCTTTGGAATTTGGTAGTCAATAAATTACTTCCGGACCTGGAAAGGATGGGCTATATGTCCCTATGGGCCTATGGGATATAATGTCATTGCCTATGCAGATGATGTTGAAGTTCCCGTCTCTAGTAAATTTACAAGTGTCCTCGGTGAGGCACTACAGAATGCCCTGTTCATTCTAACTGAGTGGGCATTGCATTGTGGGGTTAGTGTTAACCCGGACAAGACGGAGTTTGTGATTTTCACCGATCCCTAAAAACAAGCTTCCTTTCTTCAAAAGTTGGGGACTCATTGAATCTTTAATTCTAATATCAATACGAGCCATAAATTTGAAAAAAAAAACTTTTAAGGCTTCTACATACATACTACATATAGGAATATGTACGAGTCCTAAAAATAATGTCGGTGAAATAAATTTGTGTTTTTTTTTGTACTATCATCTGGCGCCCAGCGTGGGTTTTTCGCTCAAAATTAAGTAAAAAGACTAGAGTAAGAATTTTGTACTTCGCTGACTGACCAAGTCGTCGTCAACACAACAAAATTATTTCGCGATCAGAGGGCTTCAGGGCCATTACCTTATGTCAACAGTATTTTGTTTTGAACCAGGCCACGTCCTACCATGGTAGATCGACAAAGCCGTCGCTGACAACATATGCTCGGCACGATCAGTTAGAAAAACGTGGTTCTTACTTTCAGTATCGAAGGTTTGAGCCTCACGTTGGGCGCCTGGGGAAAATGTTTCACAGATTCATTGTTCAGTATCGCTCACGTCCTCACCGTTTCTGAATTTTTCAAATTTTTTGCGCGACGTCATTTCTGCCAATATCGAGCGGTCACTGGATGTTCATCTCGCAATGCGATAAAACGAAACGATCCCTCCCCGCATCCGCGAATACCGAGCCAATCAGGAAACACTCATTGAAATAAAGCCGCTGATCCCGCACCGCTGCCGTACCGACAAGTGACGAAACGGCCTAACAGTGCTTGTATTTGGGAGTTGTTGGTTATGCTATTCTGATGGAAATACGCGACCGGAGAATACTTGCTAAAAAGAATAGCGGCCTAAAAAAAAATACATGATCTACCTGAGTACCTTGATCCTTAAGGCCCTATCGAAGACTTAAAATTTCCAATCCGCCTATAGTCCGATGTTCATTCAATCCAACAAAGCCTTCATCTAATCTAAACCACCCTATTACTATTTTAATTTAGCAGAAATGATTACACCACCAGCGTACCGCTGTGGTGGCGTCAGACATTTATCGCATAAATGTTGATTCTGTGTCGTTTTCGCCCTCACGGGGACTTTTCAAGGAGATTTTCGCGAATTGTTTCTGTTGCTACCACAATTTCTAGACGCTATTCGAATACGAACTCGGCATCTCGCAACCATGTACGAGTATATTTCTATGAACTGATTTATCTACGCGCTATACTATGTATCATGGTGAAAATTGATATCGCCATTACTACTTCCTCAAGTAATTTGATAAAAGATACGAGTATATTGCAAACATGCTAGCTGCTAGATACGCGACACCAAGTCGCGAGGGAAGTGCGGTCGAGCCAAAGAATGTAGTGAATGGAAGGAGGAAGTCAACTAGACCGCGCGATGTCATACAATAAATTTATCATGCTATGTAGTTCGTGAAACGGAGCAAAAGAGTTTTGAAAACTTTAAGCGATTTGTGTGCGACAAAATTGTCTTGGAGCCATCAGAAAAAAAATTCAGTCAAACACGAAACTTGTGCCCCCGGGCGCACTATGATGAAAAAGCTAGAGAAATTATTATTTGTGGCGGCATCAATATGATGATGATGATTATCATCATCATCATCATGTTGATAGCGGTGACAGCAATTTCTCAATGACGATTTATTTAAATCGCGTAGGTTTTCATTTCGTCTTCAACAAGTCTGGCCCTAGTCTCCTGTCGCCTCCTCCTAGCCCCAAGCTGTGTATCAGAGAGATCAGACTTATCCAATCTACTTGTCTATGCTTCATTTATCTTTTTGTGATATAGTAGAAGGTACTATATCTTGTTGGAAGAGAAAATGAATTGATGTGGCTTCGCGAGTAATTTACTCATGTCGCGTCGTCTTGGTTTAATTGGATTTCGGCTAGAAAGTTTTAGGGAAAATGATTAAAGGCAAGCAAGCAATTTTCCGATAGCTCAAGAATAAGTGGAAATGGGGTTTTTGCTTTAGTGACTTTAGATTTACTAGGGATTAGGGATTAACACATTGGGACAATTTAGTATTACATATGTTTGACATAAACTTTCGCAAATGATGGCGAGCCATTCACAGCATTTTTGTGACGCTATCGCTATCGATTTCGCTGATCTGACACGAGGAATAATATTCAGATTAAATAACCGGTGGCACATAGGAGGTGGTGGTAGGATGCTGATACGTCCCTAGGTCGACGCCTGCTTGATGTGATCCCAACGATATCCACTTTCCTCCCAAATAACGCGCTCCATATACTGTTGATGTGAATCCTGAAATGAAGTAAGAGATTTCATAGAGAATCGAGAAAATAATTAAATATGTTTAAATATGAATACTTATCTACGTTCAACCAACACGAAACATCGTAACGCCAACTAAACAAACAACGCGAGTGACATGACTGTCGTGTCTGTAAACGTCAACTGAGCCCTAACGTACTAGTCATAATGCTCAGTTAGAATCCTTCTCGTGTAGATCGGCTTAACCGATTCTCGGAAGGGACCGTTTGTTTGTAAAAGTATTAAAGCCCTTGAAGAGGAACGGGACTTCTCTTTGTCCGATTTTTCCTCGACACGTAAGATCGACGTAACAAAAAGCGACGTAAGGCGTTGGAGTAGAATCAACTTGCCCCGAGCCTGAGACGAATAGTGGAGTAAATTGTAGGAAGTTCGGTGGAGAGGTTGGTAAGTTCATTGCGACGTAACACGACAAGTTGCGGTAGGACCGAGACGGAGAGTGAAACCGACGTCAGCGTGGGAAAAAATGATACAAAGTATCTACACTGCATGCAGATACATCGAAACATGGATATGTCTTATGCCTACCGAAAGCGTGGGATGTGTTTTGTCGAATGATTTCATCCAGTATAACTATACTGGGATCTTTATAAAACTTACGTCGATATCTTCAACACAACAGGTTACACGCAGTCGGTAGCCAAAGACATATCCATGTTTCGATGTATCTGCATGCAGTGTAGATACTTTGTATCATTTCCCACCAAAAGCCGATAACCTGTCTTCCAAGAACCGATTCCCGATAAACCCGCCCCAAATCAAACTTAACACCCCCTTTAAGAGACAGAGAGACATACCCCATTGAAAGCTAACGTCCCCATATGAACCGGATACACCCGTTATAATGAGATTGAACATCCAACCACATGAGACAGATAGACACGCCCTATTGAAAGTCAACATTCTGCTAATACATCGTACCGTATGTGGAGATTTTGTTCTATGTTTATAGCATGTAGTATAAATCCGCCATTTTGTTCTATATGTTTATTGCACGTGTGGTGGGGGCCCACATTGTGAACCAGTCAGACCTCAAATCGCCGCCATTGCAAATGCACAACAACAGTCGCTGAATCACCCGATTTGGCTCGAATTAATTTCATCCGCTCTCGCTCATCTTCGGGGGGCGGGAACTATGTACACTCTCTCAAATTGCGTCTGCGCATGTTCAAGTGTTAGTCGAACTGACTACTTGCTACTTTTTCTGGGATCCTAGTGATTCAGATAGTACAATGGGTACTATTTTAAATCGGCCACTACATTCATTCTTGCCGTCCACAACGTCAACCTTTATCGCTATCAAATCAACATCTCAACATGTACACACAAGATCCCCGCAAGCGCGCCGCCCGCGCGGATCCACAAGCAACAGCCATGCACAATGACCACTTCACTCAAACGACATGCACAGCCAGAATAGAAAATTTTTCAATGGGCTTGTTTCCTCTTCTGAACCCCGAGTAGAAAAACAGACATTTCGTGTGACGGACAGATTTTTAGGATGACCCCCAGCTATAAGACATATCCATGTCAAAAGCATTTTTTTTTGTGAAGACGAGGAACTTGAATGTAGTGACTTCGAGCTGTCGGCGTGGGAATACCCGAGATAGAGTTAAAGCGATCGGCGTCGATTAGTTTCATCATTTTAAGGGTAGCTGCCGCATCCTAGATAGGTGTAGTTATTTTAGTTAGATTAAGGTTATATTTTAAGAATTAGTGTAAAGTGAATTTCGATTTTGCCGGTCGACCGTGAATTACGAAATTAGTGAGTTAGGTTAAATATTATTAAATTTTTTAACGTAATCGAAGCGACGCAATTTTTCTTATGTTGTGCCTTTCCTGGTTATTTACTTCGGACAATCGCGAATTCGCGCTTATCGCGATTTTCTTCAGGTCCGGCGGTCGGAAAATGCCAAGCACGTGGCGCCCACGGCCCGTCTTCGAAGCTAGTTGGACGACCGCCAAGATTATGATCAGTATCATATTTACAGCGTGCAATAGAAAGAAGGCTTTGTACAAAATTTCAGCTCGATAGCTTCAAAACTGAGGGACTAGTTTGCATAGGACCAGACGGACAGACGACCAGACGGACAAAGCTTAATCGACTCGTCTCATCATCCTGACCAAGAATATATATAGTTTATATGGTCGGAGATGCTTCCTTCTGTGCGTTGCAAACTTCATGACAAAGTTAATATGCCCTATCACATCCGTGAAGGTTATAAAAATCTTCCAGGCATTACCCGTGGTCCGTGGTTGAACTAAATGTGGTACATAGCTTCCTTTGGTTATTATAAGTACCACACGGATATATTTTGGTGCTGCTGGAGATGTGCGTTAGGACAAAAGGACTCTTCTAATAATGAAATAAAATGAAAACCAAAGCTGGTACATATATAGGGTATATTCTGAATCGTGGTAATGAGACCAAAGCACTGGAGTTCTGTTAAAGAAATTTTGATTCCATCGGCCAGGACTGATGGTATTTCGCGTCTTTTGGAGAGGAAAAAGGACATTCTTGGAAAAGAAGTGATATCAAGGAATGTTGGGCATCATATGTCTGGGAAGATAAGGCGAATGCAGTAGACTACTGTTGAAGGCATTTTCAGTACTTTGAACTGGATAATTATATTCTTGGCAAGGAAGCGATATCTAGGCAGGATGGGTATTATTACAACTGGGGGTCATGGTGCGAATGTACTAGAGTGCTGCTTATGGTGTTTGAATCCTTTAGTTAGGAAAACAGCATCTTCTTAAGCATGAAATTAAACAGATACTAAATCTATAAAAGATCAGTTTCGACTTAAGGAACATGTAGGATATAAAATAACTCAACGGACCTAAAGGACCGAAAGACATAATTTCATAGTGATGCCAGAGGTATGATATCCACCTAAATAATTAATTCCTTCGGGTAACACTTTTCAAAGCAAAGCGATGAATTCATCGATCTTTTTGTATCATTCGGACAGCCCAGCCCGACTCATATTCAGATCTACTGACTTCATTTCAAGTTAACTGGAGTTCGGCCTGATGATACGTTTGCAATACATTTATTTTTCGAAAAGGTACTCCGGAACAAGTTATGACCAAAACATTGAGAAGGCACACAGAAGATGGGAAGTACTTTCCTCTTCATTTTCGTCATCGCAACTCCTTCAAAAGTCATTATAAGGAAGCCGAAGCCTTCTAGCGTGCTCGCCGATCAGACAGTGTCCAGTGATCACACCCACCAACACACCGATGAGCCTTCTATCCATTGACCGAAGCTTGGACGATCGCCTAGGATCAATACTAGGCCATATCATTTTGGTTAAATGGCAGGTGCCTATGGTACTCCATCTCAAATTAGCCCTATACGGCAACAGATTTTAATATTATTTGCATGAAGCAATAGGCATTTTGATTACGCGAGAATCCTCTATACAGTATCCTTTGTCCCTGCACGAGCAAGCTCGTCAGCCACGCAGTTACCAGCAAAATCGCTGTGACCAGGTATCCAACACAACACAATGTTGAAGAGTTTATCTAACTCAATAAGGGACGAGCGACATTCTTCTACCAGTCTGGATGACGGTAGATACGGAGTCAATAGGCCTAATTGCAGCCTGGCTATCTGTGAAGATAATGATATCCGTTGAAGTTACGATGTGACTTCCCAGCCATACCAGGACTTCTAATATTGCCGCGACCTCCGCCTGTAAGACACTACATTGATCCGGTAATCGAAAAGAGGTGCTTACTCTTAGACTTTCGGAGTAAACCCCCGCACCTACTCCCTCGTCATACTCAGAAAATATAATAAGTAACGTCTGGAACCTTGGAATCTTGCTCTAACTGACTGATCCAGACACTGACTTTCTGGAAGTTTCCATATTTTTTTTTTACATAAAGCGCCTCGTTTTGCAGGTTTAGTATTTTGACTACTACTCACAAGAGGCATTTTTGACTTTTTGTTATCATAAAATCAGTTTCGGATGAAGCATGTTGCTCACATACAGGCTTGTGGTGCTTCCGTTTCGCTTTTAATTGAGAAATAAAATCCCAGAAATGACATAATAGAATTTAGCTGAGAATAATCAATAGTCAGCCCTTTTCTTTTAAAAATGTAAAGGCCACTGTTTAATATTCACCCAGAACCAAGAGCGTAGCTCAAATAAGTTCCGACTTAATCCTCACTATCAGAATATAGCCGATTCCTACGACGTTTTCTTTGTTTAATAATAAATTTGCGTGAATATTCCAAACAATTCAAAGATAAAAGGTTCCTGCAAAGCATGAAATCAAAGGGTTCAAAATTATTAATGAAACCACTGCAAATTGCTGATTAGAGTAAGGCGATTACTACAATCCGCTGGCCCATTGTGCAGTTGAGACGTGCGGTAGTTTTTTGTATTCGTCCAATAAAAATAGTACCTGATGAGGAATCAGTCATTTGCATTTCTATTATTCACTTTGGGTTTATGGAAATTTATTAGTTAATGCTGGAATATGACGTGGAAAAGTGCTGTGAATACAACGTTGACGTGTACTAAATCTTTGTTGACTTTAAGCCAGCATACGACAGTATCGATCGTGGAGTACTGTACAAGATCATGCTGCGATATGGTATACCAGTAAAATTAGCACGATTAACATAGATGACGATGACCAACTCCGTCTCACAGGTCAGGATCCAAAACAGGCTGACTGATCTCTTTGAAACACATACCGGATTAAAGCAAGGCTCTTCAACCTGGCACTTGAACACGCCATCCGGGTAATGAATGCGGACCACAGCGGCACACTGCTCTTCAAATTGACGCAGCTGATAGCGTATACTGACGAAGATCAATAACATGTACCGAAACTTGCCCGACGCACAAGAACTTCTAAATAGTTTTGACACGGCTGCAAATAAAGTCGGACTACGCATTAACCGGTAGCGCAGTGTGTTGAAGCATCAGTTTAATGTTTGACTACCGGCGTTTCGGGTTCGAATACCGTCCACGACGACGTTCGTGGCCATGGATGTGCAGGAGGTGTATGCTGAAAACTGCATTCTTCGAAACCAGTTTATGCCCACGAATAGTCAACTGGGCCACATAGAACATGGAATGTAAACTGGCCATAAAATCTCCACTCCACCTGATATCAATAAAATCCAATTGAAAATACAATACATTTTATTCGACACTGCAATATAGCGATATGTAGATGTCTTCTAATCTAGTCAGTAGTTCAACTCTCCATTCTCTTATTTGAAATTATGACTCTGACTTCGACGAACCTATTTTACTTCACCCACTCTTCTGTTCTTTCACTCCATTTCAAACTCCATGACGGACGACAGATTCGTTACATATACGGAGTAGGTCTGCGAGCCTAGTTTCTTGAACCTACTTTGTTGTCGGACTCGGAGTAGATCGACCTGATTAGCAAGAGAAGCATATCATGACTGGTCTCCAGTCGAGCGTTATGCATAAACACTTCACTTCAGTGGAGAACTCGATTGCCGTCCGGCTTATGGGAACCGAGCTTAATAATAATAATAAATAAGGACAGGCTAAGGTACCCAAAGGTGGGCTCTGCGACCATGAGATCTATTGTGCCTTATAGCCTTAAACTAATCCAAAAGACTCTCAATCAGCCTGATAAAGGCCAGTAGGTCCTTTGTAGGAGCGCTCTTAACGACCGCGGAGCTCACGATGGAATCTCCAAGAAACAAGAACCTCGAACGAGCAACCGCCGGGCATACGCAGAGAAGGTGTTTGGTTGACTCAGTGTCCTCCAGGCAAAGTCTGCATTCCGTTTCAGTAGCCAGACCCATTTTGTTGAGGTGATATCTTACCCAGTGGTGTCCCGTGAGGTAACCAACGATTAACCTCAGGTCCGCTCTGCCCAGGCGGCTAGTTTCTTTGATACCGTATGGGTTTATAAGATCTTTCGACTGACGAAGACCAGCGAGATCATTCCAGTGACGCAACCTTTCATTTGCGGACCATTGCTTAACCAGCTGTCTGGTTGTAGCCCAGCTCAGACCACAGTACGGATCAGGCCCGATAAATTCCACAGATGAGCTCTGCCTAGCGAGTTCATCCGCAGCTTCGTTACCTTGAATGCCCTGATGGCCTGGTACCCAACATAGAGTTACCCGATTGGTGTTTGTGAGACACTGAAGGGTATCAAAACACTCTTTCACTAATTTTGAAGAAAATTTGTATGAAGAAAGAGCCTTAATTGCTGCCTGGCTGTCCGTGCAGATTGCAATGTTTGCGCCATTAAGTTTCTTGTGCAGAATTTCTCTGGCGCAGGTCTCAATGGCATGGATCTCTGCTTGAAATATGCTGGGCCAGACGCCCATGGCGATTGAAATCCTGGTGCTCGGTCCAAAGACCCCAGCACCAACTCCCTGATCAGTCTTTGACCCATCCGTAAACCACATGGTACAGCTAGGGTCAGGACAGAGGTTGGCACTATCCCATTCCGAGCGGCATGGAATTGAGACCGAGAATTTTCTATCGAAGCAAAATTCCGTAGTCATGTAATCTGATCTCGAACAGATCTGCAAACCCGGAATCCGCTCCAGGATGCTCATGTGGCCCTGATTGTACACATGAGCATCATAAGTTAAACGCACTCGATGAGCGCTAAGAGCCGCAGATTCCTATATAAAAATATGCAGCGGAGTAAGACCAACAATCGCCTCAATGGCCGATGTCGGACATGTACGGATGGATCCTGCCATACCAAGGCATGCAAGACGTTGTAGTTTGGTACACAACTGTATGGTGCAACGCTGCTGCGTTTTGGGCCACCATACTAGCGCTGCATATGTCACGACTGGTCGTACCAGCATCAAATATAGCCACTTAGTCATTTTAGGGGTGAGGCCCCAGGTTTTACCAAGGAGCGATCTGCAAGCCCACATGATTCGAGTGGCCTTATTAATGACAGTCTCGACGTGATTGCTCCAGTTGAGCCTCCAGTCCAACGTAATGCCCAGACACTTGACTTCAGTGGAGAACTGAAGTACCGTCCTGCCTAGACTGACCGAGCTTAAGTTAAGAATTCTCCTCCGTGTGAATGGGACCAAGACGGTCTTTTGAGGGTTAACACTCAGGCCAACTTCAGTGCACCAACGAAGGACTAAGTCAAGTGCAGCACCCATCACCTCAGTGACGGTCGTTTCAAACTTTCCTCTGATTATAATAGTTATATCATCGGCATATCCAATAGCATGATAACCATACTCACATAGCCTTGCTAGTAACTCGTCTACGACTAGTGACCAGATAAGTGGGGAAAGAACTCCTCCCGAGCTAAAGTTTAGGTTTCTTTTTGGAGTGAAAGGAACTAGGACGTTTTTTTGAGGGTTGACGCTCAGGTAAACTTCAGTTCACTAGCGTAGTTGTCTTATTATCGGGGTATCCAATCGCCTGATAACCATAATCACAGAGCCTAGCGAGTAACTCGTCAGTGACCAGTGACCAAAGAAGCGGGGAAAGAACACAACCTTGACGGCAACCCTTAACAGCGTTAACGCATATTGAGGTGCCGCTCAACCTTTAGTAGATTTCACGCCCGGAGATCATGACATCAATCCACGCGATTGTGCCCGTAGCAATATCTCATTGTCAAAAGGTCCTTCAATGTCAATGAAGGCGCACAGGCAATCTCCTTATCATGAAGGTGTTTTTTTCAATTGTTCCTCCGAGATTATGTAAGGCACAGTCGACTTACTTTCACATAGGCGAACTAAGTTCGATGCAGGAGTGCCGTGCTTTCTATTCTTTTAAGAAGAAACGATAAGAGACTTATTGGTCTGTAGGATTTAGGAAGCTCCTTCGGTTTGATGCCGTTTTGTGGAATGAAAACCACGTTCACAGCCCTCCATGAATGTGGTATATACCTCAAGGTGTAGCTGGCTCTGTAAATGAGGATCAAAGGGGAGATAATGGCTGCGTTCCTAAAACACCAGCGCTGAGTCAACACTAAGAAGCGATTAGTGCGGCATGGCAATTCATCGTAGAAACGTCGTTGAACTAGGCTCTAACACTAAACGCTTTCACTTTTAGTCAGCATAAAATTTTCTCACTTTTCTGGCACAGCCCAATATTTGACATTTGTGACAATTGTCAAACTTCGATTCTAGCCTCGGTTGTGTTGTGTATGGTCGATGTCTCCTCCAACACTCCCGTTTTGAACGTCTAAGGCTGCGTTTATCTAATCTGCGGCAGCCGCCGCGGTACAAATTTACATTGAATTTAAAAGCAATCTCGCCGCTCAACAAACCGCGGGAAGGGAACAAAGTCTCGGCAAAAAATTCCGATTTTTTTTGTGCGTTAGCACACACACACATACTTTAAAATTTTAAACAAAAAGAAACGCCATAAAGATATGCACAAAAATTGTTATCATCACTTTTTCGGAATTTTAAGTTTATGATTGGACCGGGGTTCGTGTGCAATTTTTTTCTTTCTAAGGGGGTCTTGACAGCAAAAAGATTGTGAACCTCTGAGCCACACCATTTGTTTATAACATATTAAGATTGTGAACCAAATAGGGAATTTATATTTTCAGTGTAATTTTGATCGAACTTGGTGTATGTATTTTATTTAAAAGTGACCAGTTCCCCACTTTGGAATCTGTGGAATAACTATTTCAAAAAAACGATACAACAATCAAACGGTCCTTTCCGGTCGATAATAAATTCCAGAATCAAGATAGTGATATGAAAAGACCTTCCTGCTTTCGGCGTTAGTGTGAAAATCAAATAAACAGTTTTTTTTTTCAACCGGATATCTACAATAATTGTATACACCTTGCACGTCAATTGACACTACTCGTAGATACTCGTATAATAGTATCATTTCATATATCTGTATCTGTACCTACATTTTAATAAACTGAATTTATAGACACCTGAATAAAGAGTAAGTAGGTTACACTGTGCTTGAGCTTTTTATACGAATATTTATCATTTTAATACTACAAAACTCGCTGAATTCGTCAGCAATCAATGTGCATGAGCATTGTAAAATAACTTTTGATATTTCTCAAGACAAAGTGGAATCGGACTAAGGCCACATTGGTTTAGTACAAGTAGGTGTGTGAAGTGAATAAATCAACATAAAATTAATATGCTGTCGATGTACAATGTACAGATAATACATACTCAGCACAGATCCCACATTAGACTTTCATTGATTGATACTAAATTCATTGAATATTTAAGATTTATTGTTCGATTTTTTTATAAGATGATTTGTCTATTCTACCAAACTGGTAATATCGTTACGCGTCAAAAGTTAGACTCTCCAGTCTTAATAAGAAGCACATCATTTGAAGGTTATTTTTGGAATTCTACTCAAAAAATCTTCCGGAATTCGTAATATCTTCATAAATATAGCAATTATCTTCACTACTAGTGTCCGCCAACAGTTTTATTTGACTTGTTACGTACGAGTACAAGTACTTAAAATAATTATCATCGAAAGTGATGTTGAATCGTGCATGGGAGGCAAGTTACGGAAAATGATGATTTGCACTTATGAGATACATTTTTAGTAAAGCATAATTACATGCAAAACGTAATCAACTTTAAATCTTTCATATTACTAGCTTATTTATTTTTTTCAACTATGTATTAGAATGTACATTTTCATATATTGAAAGTGGCAAAGTTATCAAGGTCTCCGATACAAATATTTCTTTGATAATCAATTGGTATCTAATTCAAAGTCATTTAAATGATGTGGCGGCAGTAGCAGGTACATTGTATGTTCATAGTACTTGTAATTTATGAGTTATGAGATGAATAAGTAGAGGAATCTGGGGTTTGGTCTATCTGAGTTATTTCCTCTTTTTTTTTATTTGACTCAGTTAACGCGGAGCCCAAATATTGTAAATTTGATTTTTTTTTTCAATTATTCGCCGAAATTTTCACCTTGGAAGTCAATTGCTCTCTTGACAGTGGGCCGTAGTAGCTTCATCTTGTTGGAACCGTTCTTCCTAAAACAATGTGCAAAATGTTCTTAGATTAGGTTAGGTTAGGTTTTGGGGCGACCGGTAGCGCAGTGTGTTGAGGCATTAGTCTCATGTTTGACTACCGGCGTTTCGGGTTCGAGTCCCATCCACGACGACGTTCGTGGCCATGAATGTGCAGGAGGTGCATGCTGGCAACTGCATTCTCCGAAACCAGTTTATGCCGTTGAAACGCGCTATGCCCCACAAGGGCTTAGGGCAATTGAGAGAGAGAGATAGGTTTTAGGGAGCACACATAGACCACCACTGGGTCCGTTGTGATACCGCTAATATTGACTCAACAAGGAGACCTGCCGACCAATACTTAATCCGGGAACCATCCGCGGCGAACAATGAACCTATGAATCTGACCAGCACTCACCTCCTTCAGGTCGTCCAGATCTGTCAAGTAATAAGATCCAAGGGTGGATTTCCTACTGCCGGCAAGAGCAGGGCAGGTGCAGAGCAAATGAAATGATCACTCCTTCCCATCCTCGTCCCCACGTCTTCTGCAGCATTCATTGTACGTCGGTCGAAGTCGCTTGGCATGCTCTCCAATGAGGCAATGACCAGTGATAACTCCCACAATACTGCTGATGCGCTTTCTTTCCAGCGAAAGCAACCCCGAAGAGTGACAAGGCCTTATTCGCTTGGGTGCGCGACATGTCTGACTAGTACTCCACCTGATGTTAGCCCCCGCTGTCGCGGCAGCCTTTAAGGCCAATTTGAAAGCTCCCAGAGGCGTACCAAAGTTTCGAAAACTACCATTGACCTAGCTAGTATTACCCTCGCGGGCCAGTTCATCAGACATACAGTTGCCGTCAAAGCCGCTGTGCCCCGGATTCCAACAAAGAGTAATTGCGAGAGCATTTGTAGGATTAAAGCGCCACATTCAGCAAGTGTTTTCGAGTAAGTCGCAATAAAATCCAATGATTTACTTACCGATTGACTATAACTAGAAATTATTACGTCACTAGCCGAAATTACACTACGCCCCAGCCATGACATAGCTTCGCAGATAGCCGATCGCTACCTTCAGTTTAGTCTTGTCGTTTACCGTGGGCAGAAACCTTTGTTTCAGAACCGTAAGAAGACTGACTGGATCAAGCATAGGGTAACTCTCTTGGAGGTTTTGCCTCGTCTCCCTGGTCAGCCTGTCAATTCGTCCTTCTTAAATGCCATGATACATGCTCTTACGACGGCAATTAACAAAGCTGTCTCCCAATCATGTCCTGCCAGTAGGTTGAAGGGCAAAAGTAAACCTGCCTGGTGGAATGCTCAGCTCTCTACTTGCAGGAACACCTGCAGGAAGTCCTTTAAGCTAGAGCTAAATTTACAAAACTAGATTCTAACCTAACCTTTCCTATAAAATGGATCTAAGTTTGTATAATAATTACTTAGAAAGGCTAAGCGTAGTTCATGGAGACTATAATGGATCGAGGGGTCCAACGAAGCCTCTAGGGTTAGTAATTGCTTCCAATTCTTCTCTTTCTAGTTGCTAAATGAAACAGGATGGCTCGTGGACATCGTCTAGTTCGGAAACCATTAGTGTCTTGCTTGAAACTCATTTTTCGGATAGTACAACCCACATTGTGTACGCTCCCATTTTTTCTACAGGGTCTGCCTCTTGCAACTCTGCTGTTATTTTATCAAAAGATACGATCTTATGGTCGGTAGACAGTTTCGATTCGTTTAAATCTCCTGGGTCTGACGGCGTCATACCAGCCAATCTACAGCGGAACATAGATATCGTACTGTCTTGGATTGAAACCATTTTCAGGTCCTGTCTCGATCTGGTATATATTCCTCGCATATGGACTGAGGTTGAAGTGGTCTTTATACCGAAAGCGGGTTGGAGTTTGCACGCGCGGCCTAATGATCTAAGACCGATCAGTCTATCTTTAGCCTTTCTAACATGGCTGATCGATGTCTATCTACGTGGCAGTATTCCACTGCGGCTTTTATCTTCTTCTCAGCATGCTTACCGGAAGGGCAGATCGGTGGACACAGCCCTGCACTAAAATGTATTGAAAAATCTTTTAGTAACAAGGAGTTTGCGAGCTTGAATGTGGACGATTCACTGTCAACCTAATAAATGTGCTGTTTACATCAAGGGTGGTACGCTCCACCCTGGTTCAGCTTTGGAGTGCAAATGTGGCATGAAGGGAACTCCTCAGGGCGGTGTTCTATACCCCCTTCTTTGGAATCTTGTCGTCAATAGACTGCTGGACGGCGTGTAGTGTTACTGCTTACGCCGATGATGTCGCTATTGCCATAACGGGTTAGTTCTCTAGTGTCTTTAGCGAGGCGCTGTAGAATGCCCCTTCTACACTTTTACGCTGGGTCAGTTCCAGTGGTTTAAAGGTTAACCCGAATTAAACCGGACTCGAGTTGCTTACAAGGAGGTATAAATAATATTTCTGCTATCGTGTCCTCAGTGCTGGAAGATACCAGATTGGTTTTTGCAGATAAAGCAAGATTCCTTGGAGTAATTGTTGGCAAGTTTAGGCTAACATTCAGGAGCGCATGAGGAAAGTTCCTATTGCCCTTTACACGTGTAGGAAATTGATTGGTAAGAGCTGGGGTTTACAACCTAAGGTTGTGCATTGGATCCATGTGTCTATTGTGCGGTCAATACTTAAGCATGGTATCATAGTTTGGTGAAATGTCCTTAACACGGCGGGTCTCTGTTGCTTGCTGAGCAAGGCTCAAAGGTTAGCCAGCTTGCTTATAAGTGGAGCCTTAAGAACTACTTCATCTGCTGCCTTGGACATTCTGCTTTACTTGCTTCCTCTGAACGTTTTTAGTGAGCAACTTCCTGCCTGTACTGCCATCCGCTTTCGTGAATCGGGTCAGTGCTTCTCGATAAACACTGGCCACTCTTCGATTTTAAATTGCCAGAATATTCCGGCTTCTACAGATTACTCACACCCTAAAATTGAGTGCGATGAGAGCTTTATCGCGGATCAGTGGACTGAAGGGGAGTACCCATTATCTGACTCTATAGGTAAATATACGGATGCCTCCAAGACTAAAGATGGGGTGGGAGTGGGCATTTACTCTGACAAACTAAATTTAAGCCTGGCCCTCCGGGCGGAAGCTGCTGCAATTCTGCAGGCTCTTACTTGGCTGGGGCGGCACGCCATAGCCTTTAGGTACATTGCAATTTACACGGAAAGTGTAATCATAGATAAACAGACTACATAGATGTCCATTCTACGGCAAAAATGGGGGCCACTTATTTCAGACGCTGTCGCCTAATGTGCGCCTGATGTCACCAATACAAAAGGAAGGACACACCGATAACCGCATAAGAGATGGCTCTCTCGCAACGCATTCTAAGAGACCTGAAATGCTCTTGCTTTGAGATGTGCATTCATTCCACCACAGAAGGTGTACCGTGTATCATTTGCATTTCTTAATTTTGTTCTTAGGAGGGTATCAATAGGCGCGTTCTTTTACGTATCTATCGCGTATAGGGTAGGGTAATGACTATGCGTTACACAAACAACAAGTCGCTTATCGTTTGTTTAATGCGTGTTTGGTATCGTACAGTACACCACATAGATACGCAAAACAATGCGCCTAATATTAAGTAGATACATTGAATATGAATGATCACTTGAAAAATTAGGTGGAAGATCGAAAAACGTTTGTTTAGTATTTGATGAAATTAAAATTAAAAAAGATTTAAGATACAATGTCCAGTCTTATGTAGACTATGGGTTTGGAGAGGTTCAACGGTTGCCCAAACTCGCGAATTATGCTATGGTTTTTATGGCAAGAAGTCTTTGTGGCTCCTAGATTTTCTAACGTATTCCGCTTCAGAGAATGGTGAGCCAGTAGAAGTTTTACATACTCTTGTTGATGAAAATTTAAGACTCTGTGAAGATTTAGGCTTGAATTTAAAAGTAATATCGTGTGATCAAGCGACTGTCAATCAGAAACTATATAATAATTTGAATGTCTCCCTAGATAAACCATATTTTGGTAGAAATAGTAACATTTTTTTTTTTTTTGTATTTTTGACGTTCCGCATGTTATCAAAACATTTCGAAATAATTTTCTGAAATACGATTTGAATATCGAAAGTGAAGGGGTAGCTAAATGAATTGTTTTGCAAGAACTTTTAATCTAGATCAAAAGTCATCAACAAGAGTATGTCCGAAACTTTCATATTTCCCCCAATTCCTTTGAGAAAATGAAGGTGAAATATGCTGTGCAAATGTTGGTAGTACTGCTGCAGGTATGAGGACTATGAATGAACTGGGGAAGTTTAGTGAACGCGTCGCGGATAATGTGTATCCATTATCCAACAATAAAATTGTTGGAACTTTTAAATAACGTTTTCGATTGTTGTAATCGGCAAATGAGGCACACGAGCAATGCAATCCACATAAGTGCATACCTCGATCGGGAGTCCACGCGAACAGTAATTGTTCGAACTTAATGAGTCTGTGAATAGGACATAAACTTCACACTCCTCGGTCTGTTCCTAATGCCGGCCGCATCTTGCGACGTAGGCAGGGCAGCTCGCACAGTGCGCACATGGCATTGTTGTTGTAAAATCAGATTTTTACTATTGTTACAACAACAATGCCATGTGCGCGCTGCAGTGCGCTGCCCTGCCTACGTCCAAGATGCGGCCGGCCTAAGATCGGTACACCGCAGGAGAGACGCAAACCGCAGCAAACACGAGATTCATAAAAGATGCGAATTGTCGACTCAAAGAGTCTAACTACGTACGTGCCATTACTCTTCAATTGTAACTGGTGACGCTCATTCGCTCTCACACACACATGTCTGCGTGGTTAACTCGAAATTTTCGTAGATATTATTTCATAGACGCGATATTTTGTTTCAGAATAGACATCTATGTAGTCTGTTTATCTATGGTGTAATGAACCCTGTAATGAACCATATTATGGTCTGGTAGTGCTGATCCCACCAGCAGATCGAAGCAGAACCTGATGAGTAGTGATCTGTTGGTGGTACAAAACCAGAGACCGAGGGTCCCATTACACCCGGACCCAGGTGTGACCGTGTGGCGTCTGATCCGTCTGTCAACCATTCCATCCTTATCGACTATTTTTTTTATTCCCCATTTTTACCTCCCCTGTTTGTGTTGTCTTCCCCAGGCCTATGACTTTTGTTAATATGAAAGGAAAGGGGCAACGATTGGCGAAAACCCCGCCCACATCTCCCCAACTGAGCTACAGCAAGCATAGGCCGCTGCTTAGCTCGTTGGGGGCCTTTTTCTTCGCTAAATGGCACAGCTCGACCTTCACGGTCATTATGCTACCTTAGGCTCCGCCCCCACGGGCATCTTCGGATGCCCACCAAACCGTCCGTAACAAAAGTCAAGCTCCCTGGAATCCATCCTGCTTACATCCGAGGTTCAGTCTTCATCTCGTTAGGGAAGCTTTTGAATATTGTCCTATGCTGGATTCCAGGCCACGCTGATGAGCTTGCTAGGCAGGGGATAGACAGGAGATTTTGAGCAAGGCTCTGCAACTGCGTAATACATGCTATGCCCATCAGGGCATGGAAGTTTTTTTTAAACTCTGAGGCTATAAGTAGGTCGAAAGACAAGTGGTTAAGCCGGGTGATCACTTGTCCCTGCCTTATTGGTGAGCACGCCAGGAGACTTCGTCTTCCTTTCAATGACTTTTGCAGAAGCTGTGGAGATATTGACGAGGAGAAATGCTGCTACCACCTTCTCTGCGCTTGTCCGGCCTTGGCGGTTAAGAGGAGATCCTATTTTTTCAGAAGCTTGACGAACTGAGGACTGCCAGTTTTGATCGTCTACTTCGGTTTATACTAGCTCAGACTGGTTTATGAACTAATATGGTTGTTGGATCGCCGAGGCATCGCAATGGACCAGTTCTATGGTCTAGGTGTGCTGTGATTTGTCAAGGCAGCATGTTTTACCTACCTACGGATCCTACCTTCATTCATAACAGTTATATGACATTAAAGTTCAAAATTAGAATAGAACCAATTAAAATCCATTTGATTTCTTAAGTACACGGGAAATCTACTATGTATTAAACTTTACTTTTGAGTCGGTGACTTGCCGAGAAATGAATTAATTTATTGCAATTTTCGAAGTGGACCCAACTTTTCCGTATAATAAACATTTCAAATGACATTGTACATACGATACGGACACTAAATCGTCAACTTAAATGTTTATTTAAGTATTAAATATATTTTTCATGCAAATAGAAGAACCTAATGCATATTTACATACGTACGTAAGTAGCAGAGATTGTGTGTACTCGTACTTAGACTTATAGGTACATATCTGTACTACGTATCTGCTCGTATTCGGACTATACTGCGTGATTTTATACCAATGGTATGTAGGTAGATTAATGACTCCAGATATATGCAAACAAGTGTACATAGTTTTCACTTCAAAAGTATGTATAATATTTAATGAATGTGATATAACCGACATGAGCATTTTCCACTTAGGTACGAGTATCTTTGTAAGTACTAAAAGATTATGTCAGATACATGTACTCGTATCTAAGAAGAAAGTTTGACGGGGTGGTTAACATCGCCTCCTATTACCGCGAACATATTGAACTGGCTTGCATGTTTTTGAGGATCGAAATGTAGGCGTATTCCAATGCCTACACCGGGAATCTCGATAGTAGTAGTCTGACATTGAATTAAACCTAATTATTAAGGATTACGTTATTTGCGTAGTCGTAAATGATGTTGTTGTTAGTTATGTTATCATCAGATGAAAATAGACATGAGTCAATGGTCGCGGTCCTGAAAGCGGATCTGAAAACAACCTTTTTCGATTTCTCCTTCATACGCTTTCCCCTCCTGTAACGGACGGTTTGGTAGGCATCCGAAGATGCCCGTGGGGACGCAGCCTAAGATAACATAATTACCGTGAAGGTCGGGCCGTGCCATCTGGCGAAGAAAAAGGCTCCTCAACGAGCTGAGCAGCGGCCTATGCTTGCTATAGCTCAGTTCGGGAGACGTGGGTGGGGTTTTCGCTGCTCGTTACCCCTGTCCTCTACGTATTAACAAAAATCATAGGCCTGGGGAAGACAACACAAGCAAGGGAGGTGAAAATGGGAAATAAAAGAATTGGGGCGATAAGGATGGAATGGTTGGCGGACGGCTCAGTTGGTTTCACTCTCGCATCGTGGTCCAGATGTAATGGGAACCTCGGCCTCTGCCTTTGTACCACCGACAGATCAGTACTCATCAGGTGCTGCTATCGATCTGCTGGTGGAAGCAGCACAACCAGACCAGAATATGGTTCATTCAACTATCAATTTTTGTGTCAGAATACTTTCCAGATCTGGAGGGGAATATTAGCCATCAATGCTAGAGCGGCGTAGTGCTGCTTTGGTCCTCCTCCTGACTGGCTTACGTTAAGGATTAACACTGATATTAGTGCAGAGATTGATACTAAATATTGAATAAACGTGACCGCAAGAAGGATGACTTGAATTGGTATTTTACTCTTCTTGTGTCAGATAGATTTAAGAAACTTGACCATCATTCACTTGTCTCTCACCACTTTGCCCATACAACTTTCTTGAACGACCGCAAAAATGTCACGAAAAAACACCATAACACATATTATTTTTCGTGACTTTGTGTGGTTCTGTCTCTCGGACATTTCGCAGGATTATTGAATTTCATGTAATGGTCATTGTAAGACGCAATGGTCATCATCACAAGACACAACCTATAGTCGGCAAGATGAAAACATTTTCATTCATTCCGCGTCGTATTGCAATTATTTATAAAGAAAAACACGTACTCGTATCTATATATCTTTTGCGTTGCGTTTCTAGAGGCAGCAGGAAGCTTGTACAAAAATATATACCAAATATTATTATATTAAATGGCGACAACAATTCGTACGTAATGGCAATTTACGAAAACGAAAGTAGACGTGGTGGATGCTTTTTATTGGGTCTTTGTTGTGTTCACTTTTTGAAGGATGGAAAATATTAAGATGCATGTTATTTGGTTGATGGTTATATTTGGTTCTTTCTGAATATCATGTTAATCTATTGCCACATTCACCATTTCGAAAGTAAGAGAAAACCAGCCCGAACCGTATATACCCTAGACTTGTGCAGACCTAGTGGTGATACCAAAAGTACCAATTGGCAACGACCACATGCATTAAGAATGGGTCTCCTATATGACCAGTTCATAGGGGAGGTTGGCACTCATTCAGTAGGATCTTGACCATTCTCAAAATCAATTAACTAACTAACCCATTTTACAAATATTTGTCGAATTTTTCAACTCGCTAGCTCCATTCTATCGAAAGTTATTGCTTATTTGAAATTTCACTTGTAGGGGAGGTAGGGGTTCCTTGGGTGAGATCTTGCCCATCATTGCCACCAACTAATTAGATCACCCTACAAACATTTAAACAAAATTTCAATTCTCTAGCTTCACTCTATCGAAAGTTATCGCTTATTTGAAGTTTCATTTGTAGGGGAAGTAGGGGTCTCGTTGGTCGGATTTTACGTATTTTCAATATTAGCCAACTGGATCCTACTACAAACATTCGACCAAAATTTTAAGTCGCTAGCTTTATTTTGTCGTATGTTATCGCTTATTTTAAGTTTCATTTCTAGGGGAGGTAGGGGTTCCTTAGGTCGGATCTTACCCACCTTTAATGCCAACTAACTCAATCTCACTTCAAACATTTGACCAAAATTTCAAGTCACTGGCTTCATTCTATCGAAAGTTATCGCTTATTTGAAGTTTCATTTGTAGGGGAGGTAGGGGTTCCTTGGGTCGGATCCTGCTCATATTCAATACCAACTTAGTAGGTCCTACTAGCAACACCAAATTTTTAACTCGGTAGTATCATTCTATCGAAAGTTATCGTAATTAAAGGAATATTTAATTTTTTTTTTAATTTGTAGGGGAGGTAGGTGTTCCTTTGATCTGATTATGCCCAACTTACAGAGCCTTAAGCAGCTTCTTTCCTCAGGGTTACATGCCAAAAATCGGGTGTCTACGTCAATTGGTTCAAGAGTTATAGACAAAAAACCCGAAAAGTAGGGTAGTACGGGGCTCTTTGTAAGAAAATTACCGTTAGTTTTCAACCGATCGATTTTATTTTCCCAGGAGAGTATAAGAGTACCCTCACTAGTAATATACCAAAGCTAGAGCTTTTCATAATTTTTTAATCGGGAGTTATAGATACATTTATTTATTTTACAAATGTAGGGGAAGTAGGCGTTCTCTTGGCCTGATCATGCCCAATACCATCCAATTAGATTATACTACCAACATTTGACCAAAATTTCAAGGCCCTAGCTTCATTCTATCGAAAGTTATCGTGCGAACGGACAGACAGACAGACAGACATGGCTAAATCGAATCAGGAGGTGACCCTGATCATTTATATATATACATTGCTATACCTCCGGAGCCTCCTTTAAGGTTTTACATATTTTCGTCGTGACAAAAACAATATACCCTATACTAAAAGTCTAAAAATCGAATGATGGGTCAAGCCTCAAGGGAGTCCCGCTTGAGGCTTGAACCATCATTACTCGTAAATAAATAATAATGATATTAAGAAAAATAAAACAGACAGGTCCACTTTGTAGGAGACAGCCTGCGGTTACGCCAAGCGTAAATGTCAATGGTGAAAATGATGGAAACCACAAAACATTGCCCGACATTTGTTATAATTTAGACATCATTATGTCCATCCACTGAATCGTCAATCCATGGATTGACCATCGACCATGATACGACATACGAGTATGACGAACGAGCACGATACCCCTCAAGATACTGACGACTTTGAGAAAATATACGAAACTTCGTAAGACAAAGAGCGTTGGCACAACAGCCGCACAACATATCTTTTGTGAAACGTGCATTTTTATCTCTTGTTGTTGCCGATAATTAACTTTAATGTTTCGGTTAAAGACATGGCCAGGTGTTGCAGCAACCGCTTCTTTTCGTAATGAAGAGAAAGTTAATGTTGCATTCTACTACCAAACCTGTACATACTGTGTGGGCACACATAATCGACATCGACCATCAAGGGAACATTAGCGAAGATACACTTTTTTCCCTGAAAGATATTAAATTCTTTTTGGCCTATTTTTATAAATTTTGATGAAAAAGAAGAAAACAACGAAAAGATGCCTAACATTTTTCTCCTAGCCCATAAATATTTCTGATCGGGTATCTAATGTCCCACCTCTTCAACCTTCAGATTCCCTCCGTTTTACTGGACTTTTGTCTAATCAGTAAAACATAGAGCACAAGGAATAAATAAAAAAGAAAACAACGGAACTCGTTAAGGCATAATTTGCATATTCAACCATTGACTCCGCAGATTAGATTAAGTCAACGGTCGTTCATTCATAGTGAGTGATAGGGGCCACAGAAGAAAAAAGAATCTATTTTGAGTCTCATAATGGAAATTAGCATTAATGTTGGAAGATGAGAAAAAAATGAGTGGAATTTTCATTCTATGTTTTGATGTAATACCGAGCAATTGCGTCAGTCAAGTGCATGAAATTGAGTATGGACGAGAGGAATTTCTTTAAGATTAATGCGGATCAACTTCAAAGCTGTTCGGTGATTTATTGTAAATGGGAAGGTCTTGAAAGCGGGGTCAATGGTCGGCAATATTTCAAACAATCGAAATAGCGAAGATGGTGATATGATTCTGTAATACATTCCGTCAAAAAAGTATCGGGAATCAATCATTAAATAAGCCTGCCCCACAGAATTGTCAATATTCTTTGTGTCGCTAAGTTGGCACAACTGTCCTAAATACTGTCACGGACAGTCATCTGTCATTTAGTTTGTTTACAGTACTCGCAGCGGCGTAGCTAAGGGGGGGGGGCGAAGGGGGCCGTTGTTCCGGGCGCAACGGCTGGGGGGCGCCAAAACGCTTTCCACGGACTAATTTTTTCTGCCCTCCGTTTGAATATTAATTCGTACTGAAGTTTTGCCCCGGGCGCCAAATACTTTAGCTACGCCACTGAGTACTCGATATTGTCAGTTCATTTCAAGTGTATTTGCGAATTCTGTTTTATGTCTTCTATCGACTGAAACGGGTGCCTCGAAGCTGTAATTTCAGTTTCGGGAAAAGAAAAAAGTCGGACGGAGCCATGTCAGGTGAATACGGTGGTTGTTCAATGGCATTGGTGAGTTTTTGGTCAGAAATTCCTTCACAATGATAGCCTTATGCGATGGTGCGTTGTCGTGATGCAAAATCCAAGAGTTTTCTTTCTACAAGTCTGGCCTTTTTCGACGAATTTGCTCTCTCAATCGCCTAGTAATATCCTTTATTAACCGTCTAACCTTCGGCCAAGAATTCTGAGTGCACGACACCACGGTAATCAAAGAAAACTGTCAACATTAGACTTTTGATCGACTTTGACGTGTTTTTTTCGGTTTCGGCTCAGTTGGAAGGCGCCATTCCGAAGTTTGTTGACTGGTTTATATGTCAAACGCATTGCAACTGGTGATGAGACATCACCAGTTGCAATGCGTTTTATGAATGTGGGGCTGGAATTGCAACGCAAAATGTAAGACAAATTCTTTGTTCGATAATGTCATCCATTGCAAAAATCGCAAAACACACTTGAGATGAACTGACAATATAAAGTATTGTAAACAAACTAAATGACAGATGACGGTCAAACTCCGTGACAGTATAGAGGACAGTTGTGCCCACTAAGCGACAAAAAGAATATTGACAATGCTGTCGGGCATGCTTTTTTAATGATTGATTCCCGATACTTTTTCGACAGAATGTATAACAATGAGATCGTTTTGGTGTTGATCTGCTGGAAGGTTGACAGCTCCATAGACGCTTCAAACAGCGGAACATGAAATTGTCCTATAAATTTATTTAGCAGAGAGATGTAATGAACCACCTGCGATGGACCATATCCTGGGAGTGCTGCTTCCACCGGCAGATCTATGTTAGCACCTGATGAGTAAGCATCTGTCGGTTGTACGAAACCAGAAGCCGAAGGTTCCATTACACCTGGACCCGAATGCGAGCGCGAGGGCAATCGATTCATCCGCCAACCATTCCATCCTTATCGCTTCATTTTTTTATTCCTCATTTTCACCTCCCTCGTTTGTGTTGTCTTTTCCAGGCCTATGAATTTTTGTTAATACGTAAAGGAAAGGGGCAACGAGCGGCGAAAACCCCGGCCACATCTTCCGAACTGAGCTACAGCATAACTCGTTGAGGGGCCTTTTTCTTCGCCAGATGGCACGGCCCGACCTTCACGGTTATTATGCTACCTAAGGCTCCGCCCCCATGGGCATCTTCGGATACCCACCAAACCGTCCATTGTAATGTCCGAGTCGCCCCCCTCCCCCTAATGCAAATTGCAAAAACGACTATTGCATATAGTTATGTGCCGCATTTAAAAATTTCGTGCTCGTCAATTAAACAAAAATATTAGCGGTTCAATATTGGGGGTGTAGAAGAACGTTCCGCTACACCCCACCCATATTATTCAAACCCACACTAGAGTTGCGTGTAATGTTAATTTTTTTTCGGATCTGAAATAGTTTTCGATATAACCCTCGGGAAAACAGAAAAAAAAATAACTGTTGTATTTTTGTATGTTTTTGGGCAATATTTCAAAAACTGTTGACCCCATGGAAAAACGTTTTTAGATAAAATTAAAGATCACTAGAAAATGCGTGGAGAAAGTTGAAGGCAATGGCGGCGAATAGGACGAGGTGGAAAGTCGGTGTAGTTAATGCCCTATGCCCCACAAGGTTAGATTGGGTAAAGGGGCTGCCGGGTGCTCACCCAGCACACTTAGTCCATCATTTGGACCGTTGTGTTACCACCAAAGTAGCCTGTTATAACCTAGGCGTTAAACCAGCCTGAGCTGGTGATAAAGCGGTAGAGCTGTATGACTCTCGTGTTTTTACGTAATGTCGTCCAGGTCCAGGAAAAACCAAGAGCTAAGGAATTTCTTCCACCTTGCAGCCAAGGCCGGACAGTGACAGAGAAGATGCAGAACGCTTTCCTCCTCATCCACATCCTCACAGCTCCTGCAATAGTAGCTATGATGAGTACGGAGCCTCCAGGCGAGCTCACCAATGGGACAGTGCCCTGTAATAACCCCCACAACCATGACAATGTGCTTCCTATTCAATGAAACCAGTGCGGTAGAGCGGCCAGGATCAAGTTTCGGCCAAATCAATTTCGTCGTCTGGCACGTGTCGCCGTTTAGCCATCTAATGTTCGCTCTGTCAATCGCGACGGCTTTAATTATAATTTTGCACGATGCGATTGGCATTCTAATGTTTAAACGGTCTCCGTCGAGAGCGCCGGTAGTCCCTTCTTTAGCCAGTTCATCCGCGACGCAGTTACCCACGAAGTCGCTATGGCTCGGTATCCAACAGAGCATAATGTTGAAAAATGCACCCATCTCTTGAAGAATCGACCGACACTTTGCGATGGTTTGCGATGTAGTCAGGACGGATTCGAGTGATCGAATTGCAGCCTGACTATCCGTGTAGATCGTAACGTCTCTCATGGTCACTACATGATTTCCTAGCCAGGTCAAAGCTTCAAAAATTGCAGTAACCTCTGCCTGCAGGACGCTGCAGAAATCTGGAAGGCGGAGTGACAGGTTAATCCCCAGTCTCTCCGAATAGATGCCCCACAAAGGATTGACAGGATCCAGAGAGAGAAAATTTATAAAAAAAAACTATTATACTTTTTTCGTATCTAAAACAATTTTCGAGATAACATCGTTTAAAGTTTGGTACATGTGTCAGAAATTGCAGTCAAAGATTTTTCAAGTCAACAGTCTACACCCATATAACGAGAAAGCGCCTCCGTTGTTGCCCTTCGAGCGAGCTCGTCAGCTCTGATATTACCGGAAAAAAATGCTATGATCAGGTATCCAGGTATATCATAGTTTGATTGAAAAAAAAAATGCCTATTTCTGAGAGAGAGGTGCGGCAATCCTCTACTGTCGTTTCTGTAGTGAGAATGGACTCCAGGGCTCTTATCGCAGCCTGGCTATCCGTATAAGTAATGACTTCCATAATCGTGATGACGTTATGTCCCAGCCAGTACATAGCCTCCCTAATTGCCGAAACTTCCGCCTGGAAAATAGCGATCGAGGTGACAAATTGGTAAGTCTATATTCAGTCGTTCGGAGTAGACCCCGGCTCGTTCTTAGATCCGTGCATGTAGATGGATAACGAGTCAGACAACAAAGGTCCGTGACCCACCGGCTCCATGGTGGAATCTGACCTGATCTGAAATTCGGCCGAGTTTAAGTCTGGACATTCATAGACGGTACAAATTCAAATTTTCCCCAGTCGAAGCCAAAATTTCCCCAGCAAATCCATGGTGCGACCGGAGAAATTTTGGCTTCGACCAGGGAAAATTTAGCTTTAGGACGTCCGTGAATGTACTTGTAAGCTCGCTCAATAGCCATCAGCTGTTCTACTCATTACTCATGTTATTGCGTAATCCGCGTAATAAATCGCTCGATGCACCACATTTTTTCACAGACACTGTCCGTCGATTTTGTCTTTTCATTTAGTTTTAACATTTAATTTGGTTTTGATAGCACCACCACGACTCTCGCATTGACTGACTGACAACCAGCAAAAGGTTATATCAGCTGTTGCAGTTTAACTATTCCCGTCGCCATCTTGAAAGCAATAACACACACGCCAGCGAGTAGCCAGTAAAATAGCCCGGCTTTCAACTTTTTTTTTCACACAAACTGAGCTACTTGCTAGTTAGCTCTAGTGAGCATGCAACAAGTAAATTCGTCGACTTGTAGCTAGTAAACTCCCTCAATGTAATAGACGGCTCACATAATTCTGTTGGAGGTAGTCCAAATATTAATATGTGCTTCTATTACGGGAGGTCTAAGGACTACAAAGACACTTTCACTGAGCTTATGGCGGGAATGTGGTTGTCTGCCTTCATAAAACCGGTCAGCGTTAGTCCGGCTTTATTGATTTACCTTGGTCCGAAGTGACCGACTATATCACTTACGCCCTACCTGTGGGTGCAATTATAACTTCCACAGAGTTAAAAGCTTGCTAGTTAGGAGGTGGATGCTAGCAGCTGCACATCCGAAATTTAAAATTTGCTTGTTATCGAAACGTCAACAAGGCATTACTGGAGATGTTAAGGTCCCCCCCCCCCCTACCTCACTGGAGGGGTTAAGGTAATTAGTATGTAGTAGGCTATTGGCTTTAACAAAACATTTCACTGAATCACGCTAAGAGCATTTTAATTCTTCGATGAAGTCACGCCTTCTAAAATCCATCGCTCTCTCGAATTCCGACTAGACAACGATCTTTCCATGTCTTCGTAACGACAATAGTTCCATAAATTTTTATTGATGTCCACTTGGTTTTTATGACATAGCCCTCATTTTCCACTACATCCCTAATTGGTTCGACTACATTTGACGATGTCCCCATCAACACTTCGGGGCCATTATCTCAACGACTTATCCTCAGTTTTACTTAATGTATCTCGCATCAGACCTCCGAAGATTTCGCTATATTCTCGAATTACAAGCTACAAACTGCCACTCTGTACGTACAACACACTTAGAAATTTCGTCGGCTAGAAAACAGAAAACATTTATTTCCTATCGTCCGTTACCCTCGCTACATTCTCATCCTTGCTAGGATATTTTCATACAGGTTTTTTTTTTCGTTTGCTACTGCATGGAAGCTCTTTATGATCGAAGCATTCATGGTAATGTCATGAACTTGAATAAAATGCGAAAATGTTTTGTCGTTTCAATAAAAATGAATATGCTCTCTCTACTCTCTCTCTCCCTTAACGAGCGTTTTGTATAGTCAACTTATAGAAGAAATTTTCTTGTGCTCGAAGAAAAAGAAGGAGTCGAAACGTTCTATACAAAGTACAAAGGACATGGAAACGACCTCGTTTTGATTTGGTTCCAGTGGAGGAGTTCTTGGGAATTCTTTTTGCTGCAGAGTCTTGGAAGCTCGTGGCAATTGTCGAAGTGCCAAAGTACTTTGTTTTTCGGTCATTGAACGCTTAAGCCAACAAGCCAGCATTTATACGTTTTTATGTTATGATTGGAGCATTGCAATTTTATTTCTAAATTGAAATTCAATATTTTGGATGAAAAAATGTTGGAGGGTAAGTGATTTTCAATTAGCCATATTCTGAGCATAAATAATATTTAAGGCGTGTTTTTTTTGGGAATTTATCGCGTGTAGGGTAAAATAACACACGTGTTACACCAACAACATTAACCGAGATAGCTTATTTGGGTGGCTGCCCTACACGCTATAACCCCTCAATACATTCCACATGCATGACACACAGATGGCTCTGGTGTCGTGTAGAACGTAATATGTCGATGTTGGCACGGTTGTGTTTGTGTCACTCAGCCGAATTCATTGGTAAACTAATATTACGTCTTGCTCTGATGGGCCCATGCCTATTATTAAATAATACATTTTCAATAGGAGTAATCAATGGAACAAAAAAAAAAGGAAAAAAAAGATAAGAATTTGCTGGGGATCGAACCCGCGACCTATTTGGATAGAGTTGCACTTGTAGCTGTCACTGATAAATAACTCGTTTGAATGATTTTTGTTAAGTTAGAGCGGTACGCCAAGCTTATAAACGTCCGCCGTCGCAATAAATAAACGATCCGACAATCAAACTGATATTTTATTCGAATTTGTAATTTATTTTCACCACATATGAGGTGCACCACTCGACGTCAGTGTAGACAACTTCACGCGTTTTTTTGCGCAACCAGGTCAGGTACCCTACACGGTTACGCAAAAAAAAGTCACGCCTAATGAGTCGTAAATTTATTTTGCATAAATTAGTTGTAATTCATTTAGGGTTTCACCACTGTTACTCCCATGCAAGAAATGTGGTCCTGCGTCTGCAACAGTGACCGGAGAAGTCTTTGAACATGAAAACTTCGTTGACCTCCAAAAGTTTTTCATTCGTCACAGCCGACTTGATAAATTTCTGTTTTTTTTTTTCACTGCTTGTAAAGCAGCAAAATGGTTTCACATCCACGGAATGCATGGAGAAAAACAAGAGCGTTTCCAAACTTTTTGTGAATGCCGAAAACTGTTCACAGAGTACACGCCCTTGCTTGGCTTCATGGAGTACAACTTGGTCGTTGGTAATCCTAATAAGATAAGATAAGTTCTGTGTCTCAAAGTTCACTTTCTTCTGTGGCTGCTGTATAAAGTGGTCTGCATCCTCCTTAGTCTGCTTCACTGAAAAATCTTCGCCTTCAAGTTTGGGTCAGGATGGCAATAAGTTTTCCTTTTTACGGTCATCGGAGGGGATCTGCTCCTGACTAATAGCTAATTCTATTGACTCACTAAATGCAATTTCTGGTGTACAGTATCTCTTGACACGACGAAGACGTTTTGATGACTTACTCAATTGCCCTAACCCCTTGTGGGGCATAGCGCGTCAACTGTTCCATGTGGTCCAGTTGACGTTTCGTTGGCATAAATTGGTTTCAGAGAATGCAGTTGCCAGCATACACCTCCTGCACATCCATGGCCACGAACGTCGTCGTGGACGGGATTCGAACCCGAAACGCCGGTAGTCAAACATGAGACTGATGCCTCAACACACTGCGCTACTGGTCGCCCCCGGTAGATCCTCTGTAGTGTCATCTCGGCTGTAATATTTCCTTATTGCCCTACAACGCGCATTCCTATAACGTCGATTCCGGTCACGTAGCCAAAATTGGCGACTTGTACTCCTAGAACGCACCTTCTATACCGCGCGTGGTAGAAAAGATATCTTTTCATATCTCCCTGCAGCAGCGACCTGCGATCCTTTTTCATTTGACCTGTGTAAAGCATTTTGTGTCCGGTTTACGACGTTATAGAAACATCGATTTCTACAACGCGGAACATGACACCTGCGTCTACTACTACTACTCTGCATTAACCCCTAGTGGGGCATAGCGCATCAACTGCTCCTGCCCGCCATCGTACTCTGTTCTGGGCAATAGGGCGCTACTCCCAAAAATACTTACCCAGCGCCCTACACTCTTTTGCCACAGATCGACGCCATGTGATTTTACGACCCCCTCTTGGCCGGCCTTGGTTGGAAATGGGGTTCCATTTCGTGGCATGCAAAGCAATGCATTTATATCTCTTCCGCAATGTGTGAGCTATCCGCTGCCATTTTCGCCATTGAATTCCGATGTCTAGTCCGGATAGGACTGCATGCAACACATCGTCGATCACTATGAGGAATAGGGATCGGTGATAGGATGCACCCCTGGCGAACTCCACTGCTAATCTCAAAAGTCCCCCGACACCTTACCTTAATGCAGAACGCGAGATTTCGCGCCGTCATAGGTTTCCTTAACAATAGCTACAATCTTCTCAGGGATGCCTCTCCTGTGCATTAGAATTCCAGTTCACACTATCGAAAGTCTTCTCGAAATCTATAAAAAGCAAGTGAAGCGGAGAATCGTACTCAGCGCATTGCTCGATGATGATTCGCAAGATGTTAATGTGATCGACACAGGAGAATCCGGATCGAAAACCAGCCAACTCTTCATCAATTATGCTTCCCCAGTAGGCCTTTAGTCTTTCCAGGAAGATTTTAGTTATTATCTTGTCAACGGCAGGAAGCACATACAGTCTGTCAGGCTACTCTTCTTCGGAAGTTTGATGATCAAACCTTCCTTCTACTCAGTTTAAACGGTCTCTGTATTCCACGCTTTATTAACAAGTGGGTGCAGCAAATCGGCAGTTACGCTTGGCGCTTGTTGATAAAGTTCGACAGGGATACCGTCGAGTTCGGCGGCCTTTCCTCGTTTGAGTGCAATAATTGCAGCGACTATTTCCTCTTTAGTCGTTGTTAGTTAATGGTTAGCTAAATTATCTATATGAGGGGGAACTTCAGCAGAGGTTACACGGTTCAAGACCGCGGCGAAGTGTTCATTCCACCGTCTCATTTGCTCGTCTTCCAAGATAAGTAGCTTTTCATTACTATCCTTCACCGGATGTTGGCAGGAGCTACCACTACCTTTAGACTCCTTGATGACACCGTATACGGCGCTTCAGTTGTTAAGTACTTCTTGCGGCTTTTTCTGCTGAGGCTTAAAGATAATTCGCCAAAGGAGTGATTTGGGTGAAGACGCGCTTGTCACAACAGCTAGGCTCATATCACAGTCGTTGACCTAAGGCTCATATGACTTGAGAGCGAAAAGGATCTGTCCTGATTGGACGGTTTTCCCTTTTGCTTACATCTTCGGCGCTGTGCCAATTTGTAGTTTGGCTGTCGCAACACTGTCTCCCTTCAGGGGAGTCCCCTGACTGACTGTAACGATTTATTTCATTGGGAGTTTGACATTAGCCGTCACCACTAGGTTTGTCTTTTTTATATCTTTTTTCGCTTGTAGTCTCTTGAGCTAGTCTGCCAGTGTACGTCACGTGTGGTCATCGGAAGGGGGTTTTTGCCACTTCTTACCTTTGTCCTCCGGCTTCCATTACAGTTCTTCTCGGAAGGGACATTTTGAGAAGGAAAACTTATAGAATAATCATAAAATCTTTACCGGGATTTTTTTTTCGGAATCACTGGTTTTATTTGTGCTCCAACAACTGGTCGTCCATTATCTCCTCGAAGACAATCGGGGACACGCCTTTCTTAAGTCATTGGGATGGTTCTTGGAACGCACGCTTTAAGATCCCGACAAAAAAGTTTTTCCTCCTACGAGGAGTGTGGTACAAAAACATAGCACATCATGGCTACCTCGTTTTCTTCTCATTTGCAGAAAACAGCCACTATAAGCAATCAACCACCAAGCATCGGGAAATAGAAACTATAAAATATGTAGAAAATAGGCGTATTCGATTCGCCCGGATCTCGTTGGATCTTCATACAAATTTGCTGACTGGTCTTTAATCCAGGTCTGTTGTTGGATCTCGTTGGATTTGCGCTGCTGCGGCGTGCCTTTACATCCACAAAGTTGTCGCCCTGATATCTATCTGACAGTTCTCGAACGTTAATTGGCTGTCACAGGTGTCATGGAATTTAAAGAGATGCGTGTGCTGTATACCTTTTAAATTGTGAATTGCATGTTTGAAAAATTAACATGTCGTAAACAAGATACGTGCACAGAACACACATTTCATCCAATTCAATAGGATTTAACCTGCGGCTGTACGCTTCGCTCGTTCTGGGTAATTGACAACTCCCATTACTTTGACGTTGTCTTCTCCTTATTTTAGTAAATAGTACCAACTGTTAGATTTTGAATGTATGCGCTGACTTTTGACATCCATGCCGTTTAATTCATTCATGATCCAGATCTAAATGAATCGAATGATTAGGTGCATTCGAGACCTTAATAGTGAATAATTTGAGTTCAATGCAAGCATAATTTTGCGAACAACACATAATTTGTTAAATATCTTCTTTTTATTCACCACATCTTTCTTCTTTCTAGCAAGTCTTTAACTTTTTTCTTTTGAAATTTACATAATTACTACTTGGGGTCAATTGGTCAAAAGCTCTCTTACGGGACCCTAATTTCAACTGTTGCCTTTATACCGACCAATATACAAAGTAAAAAAAAAGAAGAAAAATGCAGAGAAAAATGCAGAGAAAAAAAAAGATACTCGTACTTAATATAAAATCTACATAAATAGATTCAGGTCATTCTTCACCTATCCACGCTAATTCCACACTGCAAAATAATGAAGCGAGCGTAGTAGAAGTACGAGTATGTATCTGTTCTGTGCAACACTTGGTACAGTGAATGCCAGAGACAAGATGTAAACATTCTGAAATGGGATTAACTTGGCTTAGGTCATGACAACCACAACAACAACATCAGCAACAACTGTGAGTACTCCAGCAACTGTGTAGTTACCTACATTCAATTATTCTCTGTACAAAGCACAATTGTTGGTGTATACAGGAGGTAGAAGAGGTCTGCGTATGACTATATATAAAGCAACCTAGAAATTGGACAGCAGGAGAAGAAGGATGAGGAAAGATACATTGCATAGGGTAGTTGAAAAGTTGGTGTTAGGTTTCCATAGGTTTTTTTTTCATAATAAGGGCTGAGGTGAGGGCTCAGTAATATTCTCTAGAATCAAAAGACTTTAGAAAAATCCAAAAAAAAAAGTAAAAACAAGTATCGAACGACAAATGCCCAACATACCATTTTTGTTTATGAAACAACTTCTGAAACGCCTCCAGTTTGCTCTTTATGAGCCATGCGCGTGTTACACACTCTAGACTCAATAAAATGCGGCCATCTCAGTCGATTTATCGAGATGAGTAGACTGGACTCACAGATTTAGTCCTGCTCTCCAGGATAAGGGCATAGCACAATAGACTTATTGTCGCAGTAAGTACGAAATCATCTCAATTGCGATGTGAACAAGACATAAGAGCTGTCAGGAAAGTGAGTATCAAACAGAACCTCGATAGTTTCTTCAATAGAGGTCAACCATCTTGCTTTACCAGATAGCTTGATATGTTTGAAGCAGTGGACAAAACTTTCCGTAGTCTTTCCTCAACTTTTTCACAGAAAATACCCCACGATTTAGGGGGTTCCTGTATTAAAACAATATCCCCTAGAAATAGAAAATAGCCTGTAGAAATCAGATAAACTGTTAATTAGATATGGCCTTGGAAAATGAAATAAAAAAAAATGTGAACAAATTATTTTTTTTAATTAAAGGGCTGGAAATGACTCGAAATTTAAAAATTAGTATTAGATAATGTTAAAACAAATTATTTACAACAAAACAGGAAGTTTTTATTTTTGATAAAATTAGTATAATATAAAGGTGAAAACTCGAGAAAAATAAGATAAAACAGCAAAATGTTGATCATGGGCAACATATCCTTAGTTTTTCGAGCTATATCTAATAAACGGTTTATCTGATTTCTACAGGCTATTTTCTGTTTTTAGAATAAGATATTACCTGCGATTTACTCTTTACTAGAATATGCTAGCGGGTATAGTTTTTGAGTAATTGCGTTTTTTATTAAAAAAAAGTCGGTGATTTTACAAAGGTTAAATTACTTTGGTCAGTCAAATTGTTATAACACTGGTTGCTTTAATTAGGGTAGTTTCGATTTTTGATATATTGTTTGAGTTGGTACTTTGCTTAAAAGTTCGAGTTTTATATTTTATTTCCCCCCTAACACCACGGACCCCGCCACCATGTTGAAAATGTCCTGTTTGTTTTTAGTATCTCCTAAATTGGTCTCACAATAAATCTTGTAAAACTTTATTTAACTGGAGTAATTTATCTACAATTTGAGACTAAAATAAAACTTCTAGCTATTATACTTACCGAGATAGAGCTTTTGAGGCATAAATCGATGAGCATTAATTTTTGAATTTTTGCTCATAGCTACTCTAAAAGTGGCCCGAATTGAAAAATATTGGCCACGTTAGGCTCACAATCAAATTGTCGCCAACCTTTACAGACAAGCTTTTCCATTTTGAGGATCCGTTGCAAAGATCTGTGAGCTTGAAAAGTGAAAAAGTGTGATTTTTCTAGGGAGCCTCGAAAATTGTCATTTTTTGACTATCAATTTTGACTACGCTACTAAAACGAATTTCAACTTTGAGCAATGCATTGAACGCAAAATTCAACGGTCTTTAATTTACTCCTGCTAGGTGTTTCGACCCGAGGCACCGTTTAGGATTTATAACGATAATATTAAAAAAAGGGCTCAAATTTCTCGGATTTTCGCCCTCCAAAAGTTAAGCTCACCTTCTACGACCGTGCAAACTCAGTTTCCATGTATTCAGTATCTATAGAAGGGATTAGAATTATTTCCAGATCTTTCCCTAATTATTATTATAATATTTAATTTGACTGGCCTATTAAGGCAATATTGTGTTTTAATTGACTTAATCCCACTAGGGGCATGTGCGCGTCAATATCTCTTGCATTGCTTTGCCTTGTTGATTTTTCGACAGCATATACATTTCGGATACTGCACCATCTAGCATGTATCTCCTATAGCGGGCCGTCTTTTGCTGACAAGCTTAGATTACTCTGAGAGTTCTAATAATACCCACCGATAGTTTTTATTAACGCGCCGGGGATCGAACCCCTGCTTCTCTAGATGCAGCATCGCAGAGTGGCGACCGAGACCTCACAGCTACTGAGTGCGTCAAAGGGCCATATTCATTTGCATAAAATCAGCTCCAAATTTAAAAAAAAACGGTATTTTTGTACCCTAGTTTCCCTGATTTTAAATCAGTTACACGCTCCACTCAGTTATTTCTGACTAACCTACATTAATTCACTATATTACAACACCCTGTTTTCCATTTTCATTTTTTTTTATCATCACTTTACACAGTTTATGGAAGTCACGGTCTATTGTTGTAAAACTTCTCCAAGCTCATGATGATGATAAGTAGTCAGTCAGTCACGTTCTATTTTAATTCTGGAAAGATGATTACTGCAGTATTGCCCGTCCCCGTGCCTCCTAAGTCAATCAGACTCTAGACCGTAGTACTGAAGATACTATGCACAGAATGAAATGTTTCCTGCATATTATGCAACTGTTGAGGCTAATGGTAGATTGGATATATCAAAAGAAATTGATATCAAAAGGAGAGAAAGAGGCGTTGTTGTTGCTGCTGTAAAGTGCAACTGGTGTTACTATAGCTATGGGTAAAACGGTTCGAGCTAATGCCAAACGGGATATTTTAATTAAAAAAGATATTCGCTATGCAAAGAATATTTTTCTGTCCATAGAAAATTCAAAATCATGCATAATGATATTCAGAAAGTTTCAATAGTTTTACAAAATTAAATGTAGCAAAGAGTCATCGGATTGTCGGCGCTCTTTAATTCGTCTAAGGCTCGCGGCCATTTTGTTGACATAGAATGGAGACTTCGCCTGCATTGACTACAGCTGACAGCACTAATGTTGACAGCTGGGAACTGTCATGTGTGCATGCCTGTCACTCTCCATTCGTCGTCAACAAAATGGCGTCGAGTGTACCTTCCTATTTAGTGCTCTAATTCGTCTAGTAGTTTCAAAGTTGTTCGCCCAATTAGAGCAAGTTTCAGCCCTTGACCTGACATCATGTCCTCAATAGAAATGATGCTGTCGTTTATTATCTTGACCCCTCCAGGGCCATGGGCACGTAAGCTTCTCTTGCACTTCTATGCCTCGCTGACGTTTCGATAGCACATCTACTTTTCGGACGTACAGTTGCCAGCATGCACCTCCTATCCTCGCTGTGTTTATACTGACAAGCTCGGAGCTCTGTAGGACTCCTATTAGTAGAGGCAGTTTTTTGTTCGCGCCTTCATTCTCTTGATTAGGAGTCAGCAAACTCTGGCCCGCGGGCCGAATCCGGCCCACCTCAGCTAATATTGTTTTTAACACTAAATAATTATAAAAAAAAAAAGTTTTTCGTTAAAACGTTATTTTATTGTGTTCCAGATTCGCACTTAATCTAATGGTGCTACCATACTACTGGCGACTCGGCGAGTACCGATCAAACGTCGAAGACCTTATACCAGGTCCAACCACACGACTAGGCATTTGCTTGGCGAGCAGCCGCAGTGTGTGGGTAGAACAACCATTTCCACGGTGTTCGTAAATTAATTGTTGATTTTACTAGCTCATGAATATTTTCCCATTCGAGCGGGAAAATTCACGTCTCGTGCAAGTTGCTCAGCATTTGGTAAGGTCTCGCCAATTGGTCTCGGTACTCGCCGAATCGAGAGCAGTGTACTAGCATGATAAAACTCCCCTTGCTACGTCCACGTCTAAATACCAAATTACACATTTCATTTTTGTCGCAAGAGTAGGAAGACTCAGCTGAAAAAATCGCATTGCTCTTGCGACAGAAATCGCAATGTGTAATTTTACTTCCCAATGCGATTTTTTTCATTCGATGATCGATGAAGAAATGCGATCCGTCCACGCCGGACTGGATCCAATGGGAGTTATAATAATGTAAACTACGTAATCAGCAAAGCGACACGGATCACGTGGACCTGGAGGAATCGGAAGTTATGACCTCTTTGTAACTGGTGGTACGACCAGTGTTGACGTATACCAACTTGTATAGAGGCCCAAAAATTAGCAGGCCTACCCCACGATATGCACCAAATTACAGACGTCACGTTTTCTGAAACATCAAGCATAGGTGTACCGATGGAAAAAGGAGGCAGCTGGTACTAAAGTCTCTGGACTGAAAACCAGGATCTTGCTCCCTGGCCCAGCCTATTTCAATTCTCGATCTATGCCACTGAGTCCTGTGCCAGAGAGTTGGCAATGTAATCTTCACAGGATCTCCCTCTTTAAAGCACTTACGGGCGCGTGAACCACCACAGCATAGAACCCGTAAAGTTGATCCACTCTCTAGTTCCCCGCAATATTCCTATATGCTCTGAAACTCATAGTAGGAGATACTGAAGAGTTCGGCTACGTCTACTACAATTTAGTTTTGTGAACTTTCCCTCCCGATTACGTCTAACTCACGCAGACTCTCGGTTTGAAAAACTCTAAGGCAATAACACATATCAGTCCAGTACACAGCGACCAAGCTTCGCCAAACACCCTTCCTCGACGATCGCAACATGAACAGTATATCTATGCTACCATCGTGTTAACCGCAAATTATTGTGGTCGTATAATCAAGCGCAATTTATTCCCTCAGCTGTTTCATTCTTTGGATTGTGGTAATCGAAGGGATCGCGTTGTGAATGTCTACCTAAAAACTTTAACGTTGTTTCAATAGGAAACTCAGCGTTCCCTGTAAAAATGATGTTCGATCGTTAACCCCTGTTTTGTTTAAATTGTTACACAGGTAAGGAAGTCGAAGGACATACACCCTTATTTTAGTTTGTGGTGAACACAGCCGTTGGTTTCTACAAAAAAATTTGAATTCACTAGTCGGTACGCGTTAGTAATTGAGTTTGGTAATTATTGATTAGAGCAGATCAGTGATCTTATTATATTGATTGTATTTTCTCTAATTCTGGGCTTAGGCCAACTTTTGCCGCGGACTCCAAGCAATTTGTGATAATAAAAAAGTTGAATAAATTTGTGTAATCTAAAAGTGTTTATCAACATTTGCGGTAGTGTGGCATTTTCCTGTTCCTAAATTGAAATCTGTGCTGAAAGGGCTTCGTTGAAGCCAATAGGTAAAGCAAGTCAAAGATTAAAAAAATAAAGTTCGGTTATCATTTGCACAGGCCTTAGGCGAAATTCACACACACGACACCGCGCTGCACGACTGCTTGAAATTTCAGTGGAGATACACAGCATCAAATGGGCGGATTCACACTCATCGCTCAGCATGCGATACGATCGACTATGCTTGGCTATTGTGCGTGGCTGCGTCGGAGCTGAAAATGTAGCTAATCTGAATATCGCCTTATACGAGTCGTAAATTCTGGTAATATAAATAATGGGAGTTCTTTTCACATGTCGTTGTCGTTTCGAATATTCAAAAATTGAGTTATCCTCGGTCAGGCACGTAGCCAGGACGGTGCTTTGGGTGCTGAAGTAACCTCCGAAACTATAAATTAAAAGAAAAAAAATCAGACCAGTGTTTCTTTCAAATTTCTTTTCCGTAGATGAGCCAATTTTGGTTTCGCCCCATAGATCACACCTTGTGTATGTCAATCTTATTGTTAAAGAAATACTCTACTCTTGATTTATCAGAGATTGCAAAGAGGCTATTAGGAAAAAGAACCGGCATATCGTGTCTACGAAAAAAATGCCCCTGTGTCGAACTGAGAGGAGTCTACAACTCTGCGCGGAACACCTACAAATTTGATTCTAATCAAACTAAATTTCAGTTCGACAGTAAATTCGGTAAAAAGTCTTCCTTGAAGGAAAAAGTAGCAAAGGCTTCTGGTCACTTGTTAAATCTGTGAAGAATAACTTCAGCTATTATTACATTCCACCACTTGTACATAATGGGAAAATATGTAGTGAATCATTAGATAAGGCCAGTTTGTTTGCTGAAATCTTCGGTTAAAACTCTTAGCTACTGCCCACTACTCAAAATCCACCAGCCATACCTTTATGTGATTCACACCAAAGGCCTTTTCATTTCCGCACTGAAGCATTTAAAGTACTCACAAAGCTCGATGTTTAAAAATCACCTGGACCTGATGGCATTTCCATTTAAGTTCTCAGACACTGCGCTTCCTCATTAACGAGACCTCTCCGAAAACTGTTCTATCTTTCCTACTCTACATTATGGAACCTGCGCTGGAGCTTTCACTATCAATTTCATTATTATCACGCAAATGAAGTATATCACTACCAACTCAATGCAACAGTTGGTAGTTGAGTTGGCAATGCACTGCACCAAAAAATGATCAGCATAAAGCATATCGCACTTAAGCCGATTGTTAGATAGGTAGAAATAGAGCATGACAGACTTAGTGCCCTTGCCATGATATCAATTCACTATAATGTTGTCTCTCTCTCTGGGTCCTGTTAACCCCTTGTGGGGCATAGGGCATTAACCACGCCGACTTTCTACGTCGTCCTGTTCGCCGCCATCGCCTTCAACTGTCTCCACGATTTCCCCAATGACCTACCCTCGACCTCAACTGATCTTCTCCAGGTGCTTCTAGGTTGTCCAACGCGGCGACTTGCATCGGCTCCCTGTGGGTTCCAATCGAGGGCCTGTTTAGCAATGTTTTCCGGCTCTTTTCGAAGTGTGTGAGCTAGTGATGGGCATAATGACTCTTTTCACTGTGCCAGCACATAAGCTATGACTCTTTCCAATGAGTCGTTCAAAAAGAGTCATGCAAAGAGTCTGAAACTTGGTTAATAACATATTCAATAAAAGTCGTAGATGGCCGACCCGAACTTTTTTTTTTGCTCTTTTTTGACCCCAGATTCGGAGTTGGCGACCTCCCCCCCCCCCTCCAATGCCCTTTAGTTCGAGCCAGCCCGATCGGACCACTATTTCCCCATGAAAACGAGGCTGCCAGCCTGGGATGGCCGGCCCCAATTTTTTTTTCTCTGTTTTGACCCCAGATTCGGAGTTAGCGACCCCCCAATACCCTTTAGTTCGAGCCAGCCCGATCGGACCACTATTTCCCATGAAAACGGGGCTGCCAATCTGGGGCGGGCTCTTTTGACTCTTCTGACTCTTTTTGAGCGAATCTTTTTGTGCGAGTCGATTTTGTGTCGCTCTTTTTGAACGAATCTTTTTGTGCGATTCGATTTTGTATCGCTCTTTTTGAACGAATCTTTTTGTGCGAGTCGATTTTGTGGCGCTCTTTTTGAACGAATCTTTTTGTGCGATTCGATTTTGTATCGCTCTTTTTGAACGAATCTTAGATAGAGAAGGAAGGAAGGGATAGGGAGGGAGAGGGCTGAGGAGCATTCAAATAGTGGGGATGAATGCTCCATGTTTTGTGGCCATAACTTCTAAAATATGAGGAATTTCGCATTTTTGACACCATTTTGACCCCCCTTAAGAACCCCCATGCGGGCTGAGGAGCATCCAAATAGTGGACCAACTGCTAGTTGGTTGTTATTAAAAATGCGCAAGATTCGACAAAAGTACAAGTGAGACTTCAAATAAGCAATAGCTTTATATAGAATGAAGCTAGCGACTTGAAAAATTCGACAAATATTTGTAGAATGTGTTAGTTAATTGATTTTGAGAATGGTCAACATGCTCCTGAACGAGTGCCAACCTCCCCTATAAACTGGTCGTATATGAAACTCACTTTTAATGCAAATGGTCGTTGCCAATTGGAACTTTTGGTATCACCACTAGGTCTGTACAAGTCTAGGGTATATACGCTGCGGTCTGGTTACATATATCACCTTTGAGAGTCTTGTCGAAGGTGTCGCCGAGTCGGTGATAGAAGGCGTCCTTAGCCGATTGATCCGCTGTGTCAGTCGGAGCGTAGCACTGAATTATTGTGTTGTTTCTTACCCTGAATTTGAATCTGGCTGTAATGATACGGTCGGAGATGGGCTTCCAGTCACTTAGAGATAGATAGAGATAGATAATATTGTACTATAGCTAATATATAAAAAAAAGTCAAAATGAAATCAATCAAATCCTGAGTGTGTTCCTTATTTGACGTCAACATGATTCATTTATGTGACACGGGGCTAAGTAGGTGTACATTTACCTGATTTAATTTGTCTTATTTACTTGGTATCAATTGTTAATCCTGTTGAAATGAAATCGCAGGATGCCTCCGATTCCATCCTCCGAAAATATAATCTGCAAACCTAAAAATGGATTAAAATATAAATATTGAAGAAGCTGTAAAAGTAAGTATTCAGGGAAATTCGTGTCGCGGTATTCAACGCCGGATAATGTCGTGCCATTATCATACGTGCTATTGGCGTATAAATGACACGTGTAAAGTGGAAAATCATTTAATGTGAAAATTAAATTAATTAGCACATTAGCGCGAGATTGCGTCAACCGGGTGTTCCTTACTCGTTTTTCACCAGCGGCACTTTGTTAACTCTGGGAATTTTATTTTTCTTGGAATAAAATTTTCCACATTCAAGACTTTCGAAGCCCTTTGGCTGATGTAGGTAAGTAGCGGATGCTTGCGTATTTTCTACATGATAATTGAATTCGAAGCTCCTCCCAACATTTTCCAAAATTTCAAGATTTTCCCCATGACACGACCATATGGAGCACACGGTATTATAATGTAATTTGACTGAAAATAACCCAGAAAAAAGGTTATTTTTCATCTCACATGATGTGTGTCATATGGAAATTGATGTCAGAATTGATGTTAAAAAGATTTGTCTTCGGGCCTTTAGAGTTCGGATGAAGGTGAATTTAATGTATTGGAATAATATGAGCATTGAATTTTGGAAAGAGTTTTCTTATTCATAAAAACTTTCCTCCTTCGAAAAAAATGAAAAATCTGTTAAAAAAATACATAGTGACATTAGTCATGCAGTAGATATCAAATCAACAGATAATCAACTTCACAAACACGCCATAAAATTGGGCTGATTTTCAGCTTTTTCATTTGCATTTTAAATTATGTATTATCTAAATTTAGGAAACGGATGCATGCAAATTCATTATTTAACCACAGTTTGTCAATGTCAGATCACGCTCTCCTAAGTAGTCTACAAGATAGATCTCTTTGTTTTTTCGTTGCAGAAATTTGCATAGGATCAGTTTATAGACTATTACATATACGAGTATCAAGACTTTTTTTTTAAATTTAATAATTTCTGGGTCACATCGTTTGTTATTATTTTTGTTGTTTTGTCTCGGAAAAGATTGAATGACAATCGCTCATTGGCTGAAAATACTCTGGACGGTTCCGTACTGTGTATGTATAGTAAAACGTGGGAAAAATACTCGTATTTTGCTAATTTATGTTTTTTATACTCTTTATACTCGTACTGCACTATAAAATGTAGGGATCCAAGTTTGCGGTGGCGCTTTTTTGACCGCATTTATGTCTGATTTATGCAGACGGCTGGAAATATGCATATTCTGTATTATATTTCGTTGAATTCGAGCTCCATTTGTCACCACTTTGTATGACTTGCAAGTTGTATTTATGTTCCGAATTGTGGTTTTGGTGAGCGAAAGTTGAATATCATTAACTTACGGATATTGTGTGGGAAATCGGTAGAAGCCAATTGATGTTGATATTTGAAAATAGCGAGTGATCGCTTGAATGATGCATAAAAATGAATAGAGTTAAGGCGGGAACAGCGTGATACTGACCATTCACCTCCCAATAAAATCAAAAGCGGTCTTCGTAGTTGCGGATACTGTCATTCACGTATCAAAGGCCTTAGATTTTTGAACACAATTTCTTTCCTGAATATTTGGCGGGGCTTTGTGTTCTCTGAATGAGCGATGAAGCGATGTATGGGCCCAATACTAAATTTGGTTATATTGATTGCCATCTCTCAGCTATATCGTTGACTAAAATGCCCAAAAATATTGGTTCGAATTTTCAAATAGTGCAATGGATTTGGCGCCCAACCACTCTTGCGCGCCATCGTACTCGGTCCTGGGCAATGGGACGCATCTGCTCCCACGATTTACCCAGCAACTCACACTCTTTCGCCTCAGATCGACTTTGTACGACAACCCCTTGGTCGGCCTTCATTGGAAATGGGGTTCAATTTTATGCCATGCCCACTAACGCAGTTATTACTCTACCGCAATGTGTGACCTATCCACTGCCATTTTCACCTGCGTGTCAGTTAATCGATTGACATCGACTCAGCTCCTTATTTGATGTTGTTTCAGGCTTGTTGTGGCTATTAGCGGTGCCCTACGGACAACTCCTTCCGCTGCTTTGGACGTGTTACTCAACTTGCTACCTCTCGATATTCTAGGAGAGCAAATAGCTACTAATACGGCCATACGTCTGCGGGAGGTTGGTCAATGGACTGCATCAAGGACGGGGCACTCATCTGTCTTCTACAATAGGGTGACCCCAGCTTCGACAGATTACGCAGTGGTGTCGTACACCTTTGGTAAAAATTTCAAAGTCAAGATCCCTTCACGTAGTTTTTGAATGAATGAAGGGTTTGTACTTTAGCTAATAGGAACACCAGACAAGCGTACAAACTAGTAAATACAATTAAGAACGGCTACCAACCCAGGACTAGCCTTTGTAAGGACAAGGATGGAAACATCATCAGCGACACCGATGGTATTAACAAGCGATGGGCCTCTTATTTTGAAGAGCTTCTAAACCGACCATCTAACATCCCCGCACAGGAAGCTCTCGACGATATTGTTGATCTAGGCCCACCCATTCAACCCCCGACAGTAGAGGAAGTTGATCTCGCCTTGCGGTCACTAAAACGAAATAAAGCGCCTGGCGCTGACGAGATTCCAGCTGAACTGCTAAAATTCGGTGGAACGAGTCTGGTTGGTGCCATACATCAATTACTCCTGCGAGTATGGGACAACGAGGAGATCCCAGACGATTGGCGCAGAAGCATCATCTGTCCAATTCATAAAAAGGGAGATAATCTGCGGTGTGAGAACTACAGGGGCATCTCACTAGTTTGTACGTCCTATAAAATTTTGACGAAAATTCTGGAAAATAGAATAAAACCGTACGCAGAACGAGTCATTGGCGAATATCAAAGCGGTTTCAGACCTGGTCGCTCCACAACCGATCAGCTCTTCTCAGTCAAACTGCTACTCCAGAGGTGCTGGGAATACAACGTAAACGTATACCAAATCTTTGTCGACTTCAAGCAGGCATACGACAGCATCGATCGTGGAGTACTGTACAACATCATGCTGCAATTTGGTATACCGGCCAAATTAGTGCGACTGACAAAGATGACGATGACCAACTCCGTCTCACAAGTCAGGATCCAGAATAGACTTACTGATCTATTTGAAACACGCACTGGTTTGAAACAGGGCGATGGACTGGCACCGACGCTCTTCAACCTAGCACTGGAATACGTTATTTGGGCCATGAATTTGGACAACAGCAAGACGCTACTCGGATGGCGCAACGGTTAGCACGTTCGCCTTCAACGCACTGGGCCCCGGTTCGATTCCGGGGATTTACGTGTCGGACTATGAGCCCACTCAGCTGTTAAATGTGTACCCATTATGGGGTAAATAACTCGGTTGAGCGTATTGCTGATCACATACCTCTGCACAAAAACCGTCACGATCTAGAAAATGAGATGATGCTAACTCATCTCGAGGCCGTGGTTCAAATTGGACTGTTGCGCCAGTTATTTATTTTTAAGACGCTACTCATCAAGTCGACACAATTAGCAGCGTACGCCGACGACATCAACATCATGTCCCGAAGATTGGCTGACGCAGAAGAACTTCTGCATACGCTCGATACCGCTGCAAAGGAAGTTGGATTACGTATTAACGAGGGTAAAACTAAAATAATGATGCAATCGGTGACAAGGACACCTGCACAACCGTGCATCAATGTGGGAGACCTCAACATCGAGTTCGTGAACAACTTCATTTACCTGGGTTGCAACCTGTCAAGGGACGCCAACGAAACTGACGAAATCAAGCGACGGATACAGTTAGCTAATAAGACTTTTTTCTCGGTTCTCCCCATAATGAAATCGAAGCATGTGCACAGAAACACGAAGCTCCGCGTGTACAAAACCATTATACGACCAGTGCTATGCTATGGCTGCGAAGCATGGACCCTAACTCAAGCCTCCGAAAACATGCTAGACACTTTTGAACGTAAGGTTCTACGGCGAATTTTCGGGGCTGTTTGCGATCGAGATGGATGGCGCATCCGGTACAACCATGAGTTGTATGAAATGTACGATGAGCTGCAAGTCTCGAAAATCGTCAAACTACAACGACTTCAATGGGCAGGGCATGTACAAAGAATGGACGATGATCGCATGCCTAAGAGAGTAATGAATGCAGAACGAGTCGACGGAGCAAGACTGCGAGGACGACCGAGATCTCGTTGGGAGAGCTCAGTAGGTGTGGACGCCGCGCAGCTGCTGGGCTCCCAAAATTGGAGGACGCGGTCACGTGACCGAGATAATTGGAGGACAATGATCCAGGCGGCCAAGGCCCGACGTCGGGCTGTTGCGCCACGATGATGATGATGATGAACAAATGCGATTCGTCCAGGCCGGACTGGATCCAATGGGAGTTATAATAATGTCAACTACGTAATCAGCAAAGCGACACGGATCACGTGGACCTGGAGGAATCGGAAGTTATGACCTCTTCGTAACTGGTGGTACGACCAGTGTTGAAGTATACTAACTTGTATAGAGGCCCAAAAATCAGCAGGCCTACCCTACGATATGCACCAAATTACAGACGTCACGTTTTCTGAAACATCAAGCATAGGTGTACCGATGGAAAAAGGAAGCAGCTGGTACTGGAGCCTCTGGACTAAAAACTATTGTAGGATCTTACTCCCTGGGCCAGAATATTTCAATTCGAGATCTGTGCCACTGAGTCCTTTGCCAGAGGGTTTCTAGAGTTGGCAATGCAATCTCCACCGGAGCTCCCTCTTTAAAGCACTTATGGGCGCGTGAACCACCACAGCATAGAACTCGTAAAGTTCATCCGCTCTTTAGTTCGCCGCTATATTCCTATATGCTCTGGAGCTCATAGTAGAAAATACTGAAGAGTTTACGACAAGTTAGTTTTATGAACTCTCCTTCCCGATTACGTCCAACTCTCGCAGACTCTTGGTTTAAAAAATACTAAGGAATAACACATATCAGTCCAATACACAGCAACCAAGCTTCACCAAGCACCCTTCCTTTGACCCTCGACGATCGCAACATGAACAGTATATCTGCGCTATCATCGAGTTAACCGCAAATTATTGTTCTCGTATAATCAAACGAAGTGCAATTTATTCCCTCAGCCGTTTCATTTTTTGTATTGTGGTAATCGAAGGGATCGCATTGTGAATTTCTACGTAAAAACATTAACGTTGTTTCAACAGGAAACTCAGAGTTCCCTGTAAAAACGATGTTCGATCGTTAACCCCTGTTTTGTTTGAATTGTTACACAGGTAAGGAAGTCGAAGGACATACACCCTTATTTTAGTTTGTGGTGAACGCCGCCGTTGGTTTCTACAAATAATTTTCAATTCACCAGTCGGTACGCGTTAGTAGTTTAGTTTAGTAATTATTGATTAGAGTAGATCAGTGATCTTATTATATTGATTGTATTTTCTCTAATTCTGGGCTTAGGCCAACTTTTGCCACGGACTCCAAAAATTTGTGATAATAAAAAAGCTGAATAAATTTGTGTAATCTAAAAGTGTTTATCAACATTTGCGGTAGTGTGACATTTTCCTGTTCCTAAATTGAAATCTGTGCTGAAAGGGCTTCGTTGAAGCCAATAGGTAAAGCAAATCAAAGATTAAAAAAATAAAGTTCGGTTATCATTTGCGCAGGCCTTAGGCGAAATTCACACACACGACACCGCGCTGCACGACTGCTTGAAATTTCAGTCGAGATACACAGCATCAAATGGGCGGATTCACACTCATCGCTCAGCATGCGATACGATCGACTATGCCTGGCTATTGTGCGTGGCTGCGTCGGAGCTGAAAATGTAGCTAATCTGAATATCGCCTTATACGAGTCGTAAATTCTGGTAACATAAATAATGGGAGTTCTTTTCACATGTCGCTGTCGTTTCGAATATTCAAAAATTGAGTTATCCTCGGTCAGGCACGTGGCCAGGACGGTGCTTAGGGTGCTGAAGTAACCTCCGAAACTATAAATTAAAAGAAAAAAAATCAGACCAGTGTTTCTTTCAAATTTCTTTTCCGTAGATGAGCCAATTTTGGTTTCGCCCCATAGATCACACCGTGTGTATATCAATCTTAGAGAAATACTCTACTCTTGATTTATCAGAGATTGCAAAGAGGCTATTAGGAAAAAGAACCGGCATATCGTGCCTACGAAAAAATGCCCCTGTGTCGAACTGAGAGGAGTCTACAGCTCTGCGCGGAACACCTACAAATTTGATTCTAATAAAACTAAATTTCAGTTCGACAGTAAGTTAGGCAAAAAGTCTTCCTTGAAGGAAAAAGTAGCAAAGGCTTCTGGTCACTTGTTAAATCTGTGAAGAATAACTTCAGCTATTATTACATTCCACCACTTGTACATGATGGGAAAATATGTAGTGAATCATTAGATAAGGCCAGTTTGTTTGCTGAAATCTTCGGTTAAAACTCTTAGCTACTGCCCACTACTCAAAATCCACCAGCCATACCTTTATGTGATTCACACCAAAGGCCTTTTCATTTCCGCACTGAAGCATTTAAAGTACTCACAAAGCTCGATGTATAAAAATCACCTGGACCTGATGGCATTTCCATTTAAGTTCTCAGACACTGCGCTTCCTCATTAACGAGACCTCTCCGAAAACTGTTCTATCTTTCCTACTCTACATTATGGAACCTGCGCTGGAGCTTTCACTATCAATTTCATTATTATCACGCAAATGAAGTATATATCACTACCAACTCAATGCAACAGTTGGCAGTTGAGTTGGCAATGCACTGCACCAAAAAATGATCAGCATAAAGCATATCGCACTTAAGTCGATTGTTAGATATGTAGGTAGAAATAGAGCATGACAGACTTAGTGCCCTTGCCATGATATCAATTCACTATAATATTGTCTCTCTCTCTGGGTCCTGTTAACCCCTTGTGGGGCATAGGGCATTAACCACGCCGACTTTCTACATCGTCCTGTTCGCCGCCATCGCCTTCAACTGTCTCCACGATTTCCCCAATGGCCTACCCTCGACCTCAACTGATCTTCTCCAGGTGCTTCTAGGTTGTCCAACGCGGCGACTTGCATCGGCTCCCTGTGGGTTCCAATCGAGGGCCTGTTTAGCAATGTTTTCCGGCTCTTTTCGAAGTGTGTGAGCTAGTGATGGGCATAATGACTCTTTTCACTGTGCCAGCACATAAGCTCTGACTCTTTCCTATGAGTCGTTCAAAAAGAGTCGTTCAAAAAAAGTCATGCAAAGAGTCTGTAACTTGGTTAATAACATATTCAATAAAAGTCGTAGATGGGCGACCCCAACTTTGTTTTTCTCTTTTTTGACTCCAGATTCGGAGTTGGCCCGATCGGACCACTATTTCCCCATGAAAACGAGGCTGACAGCCTGGGATGGCCGACCCCAATTTTTTTTTCTCTTTTTTGACCCCAGATTCGGAGTTAGCGACCCCCCAATACCCTTTAGTTCGAGCCAGCCCGATCGGACTACTATTTCCCATGAAAACGGGGCGGCCAATCTGGGGCGGGCTCTTTTGACTCTTCTGACTCTTTTTGAACGAATCTTTTTGTGCGAGTCGATTTTGTGTCGCTCTTTTTGAACGAATCTTTTTGTGCGATACGATTTTGTATCGCTCTTTTTGAACGAATCTTTTTGTGCGAGTCGATTTTGTGGCGCTCTTTTTGAACGAATCTTTTTGTGCGATTCGATTTTGTGTCGCTCTTTTTGAACGAATCTTTTTGTGCGAGTCGATTTCGTGTCGCTCTTTTTGAACGAATCTTTTTGCGCGATACGATTTTGTATCGCTCTTTCTGAACGAATCTTAGATAGAGAAGGGAGGAGGGGATAGGGAGGGAGAGGGCTGAGGAGCATCCAAATAGTGGGGATGAATGCTCCATGTTTTGTGGCCATAACTTCTAAAATATGAGGAATTTCGCATTTTTGACACCATTTTGACCCCCCTTAAGAACCCCCATGCGGGCTGAGGAGCATCCAAATAGTGGACCAACTGCTAGTTATTTTATTATTATTATATACTTTGGGGGATAGCCGAAGCAGACCACTAACGTTTGGGTCCCTTTTCGCCCCCTCCCGGTCATCAGTGACTTCCAGATGTCGACTGATAATTGTCGACCTCTTTCTTCATCACTGAGTCCCGTGTTATTGCTAGCATTTGTTTGAAGCTGAGTTCACTCATGGCTTCTACACTTATCGTGTGCCTGCCTGTGATCCTCAACCTCGTGCTAGCCAGTGCTGGACATTCGCACACAATGTGTGCCGCCGTCTCGGCCTCCTCCAGGCATAGCCTGCAAACGTCATCTTCCCCGATTTTCATCTTGGCCAGATGAGCCTTAAAATTACCATGCCCTGTGACCAAGGCAGTTATCCAGCTTAGAGTACTCCGTTTATAACTAAGTACCCTTCTCGCTTCCCTGCCTAAAGGGCTGGTCATTGCATTCCGAGCTTGTTTGCAAGTGACTAGCTCCTGCCATCTTTGTTGATGCATGGAGTCCATCCACTTCCTAACCTTCGCTCCAATCATGCCGTTCCCCAGAGCAACTCTGGGTTCTGGGCCAATGAAAGTTGCCGCAGATCCCTGTTTTGCTAGGGCATCCGCCGCCTCATTTCCTGTTGTACCTATGTGTCCTTTTACCCACATCAGCGTAACCTCATTTTCTGAGGCACACGTGTTGAGCTTCCGGACACACTCTAGTACCAGTTTAGAGTTTATGTTCGTCTGCTGCATGCGTCTGATCACCGATTGGTTGTCCAGTGCAATAAGGATTTTCTTCCCCCGCACCTGACCTTCAAGCAAGTGGTCCAACGCATGCAACAAGCCAAGCATCTCTGCCTGGTATACGGACACATACTCTCCTAGACTAAGCGCACATGCTAGGTTTAGCTCTTCAGAGTAAACCCCCGCCCCCGCTTTACCGTCCATTAAAGAGCCATCAGTAAAAATGCTGATGTCATTGTACATACACTCATTATGTATGTTTCCATCTGCAATGTGAGTCTTGTGTAGTCTTTCAACTACCCTACGTCTACTCATGCCTTCTACCGGCATTAGAGTCTCCCTGACCTCATCATGAATAATGTCTAGGATGCTCTTATGACCGCTGCTAGTTCCAAAGCGATGCCACATGGCATCCCTTTCCATGCGTATTGCCGAAAGCGCCGCCGTTTTCTTTATAAATAAGTCCAACGGCGGCAGTCCCAGCAATGCCTCCATTGCTCGCGTTGGTGTGGTGCGCATTGCACCACATATGCTTACGCAAGCTATCCTTTGTACCCCATCTAGCTTCTGCCTTGTGGTATTCTGCATGGCTTTTGGCCACCATACCACTGATGCGTAGGCTAGAATAGGTCTTACCATCATTGTGTAAATCCAGTGTGTCGCTTTAGGTGAAATTCCCCACCTACGAGCACACACTCTCTTACATTGATGCAAAATCCTTTTCGCTTTTTGGATCTTTTCATCAACGTGAACATTCCAAGTTAGTTTCGCATCTAAGGTAACTCCTAGATGCTTCACTTCCTTGGACACCTTGATTTCCGAACCAAAAAGCCGTAAGGGAGTTATCTCTATGTCTTTCCTCTTACGAGTAAAAATCATAGTGTTTGATTTACTAGCGTTTATGGTTAGCTCTTGCTCATTACACCATTCTTCGGTTACTTTGAGAGCTTGTCCCATGCAACCTAGAATTGTGTCCATGAACTTTCCACTGACCGTAAGTGCCAAGTCATCGGCGTATCCTACGCAGTGTGTACGCCCGTCGAGCCCAGCTTCCAGAGAAGACTGTCCACGGTGATGTTCCACAGTAGAGGCGAAAGAACACCTCCTTGTGGGCATCCTCGGACTACCTTACCCCGTATTCTGTCACATCCACTGCTAAGATTTACCGCCCTCTGCTTAAGCATAGAGTCGATCCACTTAATTATAATGTAATCAACCCCCCGCTCAATCAGGGCGTTCCTTAGTTTGGTAAAGGAGATTTTATCAAAAGCACCCTCTATATCCATAAAAGTAGACATAGCGATCCCGCCATTGTTAATCTCTCTCTCTGCAACTCTAACAAGTTCATGTAGAGCGGTTTCCGTAGATCTGCCTGCTCTATAAGCATGTTGGCACCTACTCAGAGGACTATACATTAGCGTGGTGTTCTCCAGGTAGTCCACCAACACCCTTTCCATTGTTTTCAACAGGAATGATGTAAGGCTAACCGGCCTGAAGGACTTTGCCTCTGTATAGTCTTTCTTTCCCGGTTTAGGCAGGAAGACCACATTAGCCTCCCTCCATGCCTTCGGGATGTAGCCTGCTGAAAGACAGGCGACGAATATATTCCGGATCCTATCTAGTAGAGCGCTCATGCCCCACTGTAATAGTGCCGGGAATATTCCGTCCATTCCAGCCGTTTTAAATGGAGCAAAAGAGTTTATAGCACTTTTGACTCCATTTGGAGTTATTATCCTCTCAGCTTCTTGTTGACTTACCCCACCAGCTCCCATGTTAGTTTGAGGCCACGGTTGGTCTGACTTGAAACTTCCAGGAAAATGTACCTCCATCAGGGCCTGCAACGTTTCTTCCACTGTTTCTGTCATGGAACCATCAACTTTGCGTATCAGCCCCATTTTCGAAGCAGTGTCTTTCGATATCATCTTCTGTAATCTGCATACTTCTGACGTATCCTTCATGCTAGAGCAGAATTCCCTGCACGTATTTCGTTTCCGAAGACGTAAGGTTCTTTTCAGCTCCCTCTTTTTATCCTTGTATAGTTCCCAAGAGTGAGAGTCTCTCTCCCTCATGTAACGGTTAAAGGCTTTCCTTGTCTCTTTTTTCATAGACTCCAGTTCCCTACTCCACCATGGTGTTGGGTCCTTTTCGTCCACTACTGTGGAGGGACAAGCGTGTTCGAAGGCGCGATTAATAGCGGAGTTCAGTTGTTCCACTGTTCGCTCTATCTCGACTGTATTCCGAGGTATTCCGTCTTGAATATCCTCGACTTGTTCCAATAAATATGTCTCGTACTTAACACGATCAGTATTTTTTGGCACTCTTATACGTTTGCGTTCGCTACTCCGTTTTCTGCCATACAATTTCAAACTGGATAGCCCTGTGATCAGACATGGTTAGCCTGTCCACCACTCTCCAATTCTGAACTCTGTCAAGCATATTAACAGAGCTTAGGGTAATGTCGATCACCTCAGCCCTTCGTGCATCCACGAAGGTGGGAGCGACCCCCTTGTTTGCTACCAGCAGATTGTACTTTTCCACAAATTCTAGCAGCTGCTGTCCTCTGGGATTGTCATCTGTGCTGCCCCACACAGTGTTGTGCGCATTGGCATCACAGCCTATGATCAGGGCCATATCTCTTTCTTTACAATACCTTACCAGATTTTCTACTTCCTCTGATGGAGGTGGTTCTGGTGCATCATAAGGGAGATATGCTGATGCAATTAGGAATGATCCTGCACCACTGCCGATCATTACTACCGTAAGATCAGGCGAGCAGAGATGCATCATTTGTACTGCACGTATTCCATGACGCACCAGGATGCATGTCCTTATTTTACCGTCCACCTGTGCATGGTACAGATTTGCGGTTTGTTGTGACAAACCCCTAATTTTGTTTTGTAAAATCCAGGGTTCCTGTATTAAAGCTATGTCCAGTTTCTCTTCATCAAAGCATCTCGTCATCATCGCTGATGCCGCTTTACTATGATGAATATTCAGCTGGCACACAGTTAGTGTTTCTTTGTTCGGGCCCGCCACCATCCCTGATAGTCAGCAGATTGAACGTTGATCAGAGTGCACGTTGTCTGAACTAACCTCTCCGTGCCTTCTGGCGCGTCATTGTCCGCTCCAACAACGCCTCCCTTCTCCCCTGGAGCGTCTTCTTCAGAGACTAACCTCTTCAACCCTTGCGAGTCGTCGCTGTCCGTCTCATTGGAATTCCTCCAGCCACTTTCTCCAAGAATGTCTTGATGTATTTTCATATTCTTGTTTTTATTTATTGATTCAGGTTTGGGTTTCCCGTTCTCGGACCACAGCCGAGGCAACTGCCAGCATATTGCTTCCCGCTACTCCCCGCCCCTATAGGAACATTATGACGATCCGGCCGTTCTTTCCTCTCTTTGTGCCGCGAAGCAGACTCCCTCGCGACCTCCCGAAAGTTCCGTAGGCGTTCATGCCACTCTGCACCTGCTACCCTTGAAGCAAATCAAGGTTTCTCTCCTAGTCTAACAGATCGCTACTCTGTAGACCGCGGTTCAACAGGTGCAAGAAAGGAGCAAAGTGAAGTGTTGGATCCGGAACCCCGCAGGTGAACTTTCACCTCAGTCACCAGCTCCAACCTCACACCTGGTCGCCGTGCCACCTATGCAGAGAGTTTCATAGGCGCCCCTCTGCCAACGTACGGTCGGGGAGACAGTTTACACTACCCATACAACTGGTTATTGTACAGATGTGTGGCAGTAACTTGCTCCGTTTGTGATGACAATTTGCGTCCCTGGTCACCTTCCCCCGATGGGCACGGTCGCATAACACCCCGGGGATTTAGGACATTTGACACTCCGTATGGGCTACCTTCGCCAAAACTATAGAACACAAGAGTTGGCCAAGTAGGGAGTGTGTCGATTGCTTACATATCGCAAAACGGCGGTACTCGCGTAATGTGATAGTACACGCAACCGGCCCCATAGCTCAGCCTTCGCTATTCGCGAAGTTACCAGCGGCCACCACGCGGAGGTGCTATGTAGACTTGCCCATGAGTTTCCCCACAGACCTGACCACCAACTGCTAGTTGGTTGTTATTAAAAATGCGCAAGATTCGACAAAAGTAACCTACCCCTACAAGTGAGACTTCAAATAAGCAATAGCTTTATACAGAATGAAGCTAGCGAATTGAAAAATTCGACAAATACCTATTTGTAGAATGGGTTAGTTAATTGATTTTAAGAATGGTCAACATGCTCCTGAACGAGTGCCAAAATCCCCTATAAACTGGTCATATAGGAAACTCACTTTTAATGCAAATGGTCGTTGCCAATTGGTACTTTTGGTATCACCACTAGGTCTGTACAAGTCTAGGGTATATACGCTTCGGTCTGGTTATATCGCCTTTGGGAGTCTTGGCGAAGGTGTCGCCGAGTCGGTGATAGAAGGCGTCCTTAGCCGATTGATCCGCTGGGTCAGCCGGAGCGTAGCACTGAATTATTGTGATGTTTCTTACCCTGAATTTGAATCTGGCTGTAATGATACGGTCGGAGATGGGCTTCCAGTCACTTAGAGATAGATAGGGATAGATAATATTGTACTATAGCTAATTATAAAAAAAGTCAAGATGAAATCAATCAAATCCTGAGTGTGTTCCTTATTTGACGTCAACATGATTCATTTATGTGACACGGGGCTAAGTAGGTGTACATTTACCTGATTTAATTTGTCTTATTTACATGGTATCAATTGTTAATCATGTTGAAATGAAATCGCAGGATGCCTCCGATTCCATCCTCCGAAAATATAATCTGCAAACCTAAAAATGGATTACCTTGGTACGTAAATATTGAAGAAGCTGTAAAAGTAAGTATTCAGGGAAATTCGTGTCGCGGTATTCAACGCCGGATAATGTCGTGCCATTATCATACGTGCTACATATTGGCGTATAACTGACACGTGTAAAGTGGAAAATCATTTAATGTGAAAATTAAATTAATTAGCACATTAGCGCGAGATTGCGTCAACCGGGTGTTCCTTACTCGTTTTTCACCAGCGGCACTTTGTTAACTCTGGGAATTTTATTTTTCTTGGAATAAAATTTTCCACATTCAAGACTTTCGAAGCCCTTTGGCTGATGTAGGTAGGTAGCGGATGCTTGCGTATTTTCTCCATGATAATTGAATTCGAAGCTCCTCCCAACATTTTCCAAAATTTCAAGATTTTCCCCATGACTTACAACCATATGGAGCACACGGTATTATAATGTAATTTGACTGAAAATAACCCAGAAAAAAGGTTATTTTTCATCTCACATGATGTGTGTCATATGGAAATTGATGTCAGAATTGATGTTAAAAAGATTTGTCTTCGGGCCTTTAGAGTTCGGATGAAGGTGAATTTAATGTATTGTATTGGAATAATATGAGCATTGAATTTTGGAAAGAGTTTTCTTATCAATAAAAACTTTCCTCTTCCGAAAAAAATGAAAAATCTGTTAAAAAAATACATAGTGACATGAGTCATGCAGTATGAAATCAACAGATAAATCAACTTCACAAACACGCCATAAAATTGGGCTGATTTTCAGCTTTTTCATTTGCATTTCAAATTATGTATTATCTAAATTTAGGAAACGGATGAATGCAAATTCATTATTTAACCACAGTTTGTCAATATCTGACATTGACAAACACGCTCTCTTAAGTATGTAGTCTACAAGATAGATCTCTTTGTTTTTTCGTTGCAGAAATTTGCATAGGGTCAGTTTGTAGACTATTACATATATATTACTATATAAAGTTTTTTAATAATTTCTGGGTCACATCGTTTGTTATTATTTTTGTTGTTTTATCTCGGAAAAGATTGAATGACAATCGCTCATTGGCTGGAAATACTCTGGACGGTTCCGTACTGTGTATGTATAGTAAAACGTGGGAAAAATACTCGTATTTTGCTAATTTATGCTTTTTATACTCTTTATACTCGTACTGCACTATAAAATGTAGGGATCCAAGTTTGCGGTGGCGCTTTTTTGACCGCATTTATGTCTGATTTATGCAGACGGCTGGAAATATGCATATTCTGTATTATATTTCGTTGAATTCGAGCTCCATTTGTCACCACTTTGTATGACTTGCAAGTTGTATTTATGTTCCGAATTGTGGTTTTGGTGAGCGAAAGTTGAATATCATTAACTTACGGATATTGTGTGGGAAATCGGTAGAAGCCAATTGATGTTGATATTTGAAAATAGCGAGTGATCGCTTGAATGATGCATAAAAATGAATAGAGTTAAGGCGGGAACAGCAGGGAACCATTCACCTCCCAATAAAATCAAAAGCGGTCTTCGTAGTTGCGGATACTGTCATTCACGTATCAAAGGCCTTAGATTTTTGAACACAATTTCTTTCCTGAATATTTGGCGGGGCTTTGTGTTCTCTGAATAAGCGATGAAGCGATGTATGGGCCCAATACTAAATTTGGTTATATTGATTGCCATCTCTCAGCTATATCGTTGACTAAAATGCCCAAAAATATTGGTTCGAATTTTCAAATAGTGCAATGGATTTGGCGCCCAACCACTCTTGCGCGCCATCGTACTCGGTCCTGGGCAATGGGACGCATCTGCTCCCACGATTTACCCAGCAACTCACACTCTTTCGCCTCAGATCGACTTTGTACGACAACCCCTTCATTGGAAATGGGGTCCAATTTTATGCCATGCTCACTAACGCAGTTATTACTCTACCGCAATGTGTGACCTATCCACTGCCATTTTCACCTGCTTGTCAGTTAATCGATTGACATCGACTCAGCTCCTTATTTGATGTTGTTTCAGGCTTGTTGTGGCTATTAGCGGTGCCCTACGGACAACTCCTTCCGCTGCTTTGGACGTGTTACTCAACTTGCTACCTCTCGATATTCTAGGAGAGCAAATAGCTACTAATACGGCCATACGTCTGCGGGAGGTTGGTTAATGGACTGCATCAAGGACGGGGCACTCATCTGTCTTCTACAATAGGGTGACCCCAGCTTCGACAGATTACGCAGTGGTGTCGCACACCTTTGGTAAAAACTTCAAAGTCAAGATCCCTTCACGTAGTTTTTGGATGAATGAAGGGTTTGTACTGAAGACACGATTTGTTTCTACATGGACGGCTCCAAAAATGATAGTGGCGTTGGCATAGGTGTGTACTCTACCGGGCCGGACGTTTGTTTATCAGGGCGTCTCCCAGATCACTGCAATGTTTTGCAGGCGGAGGTTTCCGCAATTATGGAAGTCGTGGCGTGGCTGGGTCGCAACATTGTGTCCACTACTGACGTCACCATCTTTACGGATAGCCAAGCCGCGGTTAGAGCATTAGAATCTGTGGTAACCACCTCTAAAATACTTGTCGAATGCTGCTTGGCTCTTATGATGATGGGGGATTATTTCAACATCACGCTGTGCTGGAACGCGGGTCACAGCGGCTTCGTTGATAACTGTAGGGCGGACGAACTCGCGCGTAGTGGGTCCACTGGGGAGTTCTACGACTCTTATAGGCATTTAAGTATATCGATATCCTCCTGCAAGCACGCGATGTCTTCGGCAGCACTCCTGAAAGCAAACCTTAGGTGGGAATATGGCAGGGTATGTCAAACAGCCAGAAGCCTGTGGTCTAAGTTGGAGCCTGCTAAATTTAAGAGACTGCTGACGCTGAACAGAAGCCAGTTGAGCATTACGATGGGGGTTGTCACTGGACACTGCTTGCTGGGGGAATACTCTATGAGCCTTGGAGCTCCGCACTATGACTACTGTAGAAGCTGCGGTGATGTGGAGGATGAGGAATGCGTTTTCCATCTGCTCTGTACCTGTCCGGCACTTTCATGGAGAAGGAGGTCAATATTGGGATCTAGCTCCTTTACGCTCCTGAAGGACTTGGCTGCGGTGGACATTCACCTGCTGAGCCGATTCATAGTCAGCTCTGGCTGGCTCAAATGATTTGCGGAGGTCTAGTGTTACGAATCAAGGGTATCGCAACGGACCTATTTATAGTCTAAGTGTGCCGTGGAATTCATGGCAGCCCCAGTAACCTAACCTAACCTTCAGGCCAGAAAATTTTTAAAATTGGACGAAGACACGAGTTAACAAAAACTTGCAGTTTCTTGGTAAGTTTTACGGAGACTTTTCATGTGCTGCTCCCATACAGCAGCACAGACAGTGCCAGGGAGCGAAGCAAGCCCAGCTTGGTCTTAATACTGAGATAACTACATTGCTAGATTTAAGACAGCATGCCGAGTGCGCATTTAGCCTGATTGATACGACGAGCGATATCCTTTCGGCAACAATAATACCTAGTTAGACGAATTGGTTCACCTTTTCCACAAGCTTGGTGTTAATCTTTAGCCCGACCATGCTCGCCTCCTTCACGAGATCTAAGGCTATTGCCATCATGGATCTAAACCATAATTTTGCGAGAGAGTAGGCATATGTCGTCAGCGTAGTCAAGATGTTGCAGATGAGGTGTTTAAATCCAACGAATTCCTCTGTGTGGTCCGGATAGGGCTGCATGCCCTCCTCATCTGAGGAATAGGATCGGTGAGAAGATGCATCCATCTACTGCCCATCTCCACTGCGAATCTCAGAGTCCCCCGACACTTTACCTTTATGCAAAACGCGATATTTCGCGCTACCGTAGGTTGCCTTAATAATAGCGACAATATTCTCAGGGATGCCTCTCCTTTGCAAAGCCGACAAATAGAACCCTGGTTCACACTGTCGGAAGCCTTTTCGAAATCAATGAAAAGCAAGTGAAGCGGAGAATCGAATTCAAGGCATTGCTTGATATGTTAATCTGATCGACATAGGAGAATCCGGATCGAAAGCGGGCCTGCTCAATTCAAAATGGACAATTTCAGCGATTAGTATTTTTGCAACTGCAGGAAGCACACAAATGAATATACTATTTGCAAATGTTAACCACCCGAAGTGTGATCTCATGACAGAGTTGTCCTTCTTAAAATTTTCGGATGGAAAATTTTAACTGTCATTTGACCAACATTTTATGATTTTTTTTTTTTTTTTTACAATTGACAATCCGAATAGACCATCAGAAAAGTCATTCATTATAAGCGTTGAGTCTGGGTTCTCGATTCTCGTGGTGTTCCAGGAAGATTGAAACGTATTTATGAGAAAAGTGATGCCATTGTGGATCCCCATTTTGTTTTTGATTTTCTTGCAATTTCGACTTCGACTTCAGATTTGCAATCAACCCAATGAACCCGCTACTATTTTCCTCCAGCAAGATTGGCCGTATTTAAAAAAAAATAGTGTTACCGTTTTGGTTCCGCCATTTTTTTTTTGCAATTTCCACTTCAGATACACAATCGTAGCGACCCTAAAAAAACTCCAAGTACTGTAGTTTTACAAGCAAGATTTAACGTTAATTTCTTACAAAAAAAAATATCAATAAATTTCTTGACCTTAAATCAAATACATCTGGTTGGTTAGAGTGGCTGTTACTTCCCAGCAAGAAAAGAAATCACAAGTAGCGCTAGGTACGCCGTTTTGATGCCACACGCCTCATAAGAGGAATAAACCGTTGCTATCAAGAATGTTCTGAGGTATTCGTCCGGGCATTTGCACAAGAAATTGATCAGAGTTTATCGCGCTCGGTGGCCGTGATCGTTCGGTCACCGCTCTACGATCCTAATCTAGAGCTCGGAGATCAAATCTCGGCGCGATCAAAAACTGCCTGTGAGTACTAATAGAACTCTCACAGTGCTCCGAGTTTGTCAGTATAAAGACGGCGCGGATAGGAGGTGCGTGCTAGCAACTGCACTTCCGAAAAGTTGATATGCTATTGAAACGTCAACAAGGCATAAAAAATGCTAGAGATGTTGGCGCGCCCATGCCCCTGGAGGGGTCAAGGCAATTAGAGAGAGATTCCTGCAGCTGCGACAGAACATGTTGTAAGGTATACCCAATCTGGCCGCGTGCACTCCCACCGGTCAATGCCCCATCGTAACCGCTGTAATTTTTGCGACATCCGAACGGATTCTCTGCAGAAGGGCAATTAGATTTACGAGCATCATATGATGGCCATATTTTCTTAGACGTGCCACACGTTGTCAGTGTGCCCCATCTTTCACTAGCCCGTGTCATGAAATGTGTATGAATCTCATTTTTTACGACACTAAACGGCGGGTGGACATTCACCACGAAGGACCCGTGTAGTGCAGAGCCCTGTCTCGCCAGTTGATCGGTCCTCTCGTTCCCCTCAATGTTGCTATGTCCTGAAACCCATAGAAGAGAAAATCTGAAGAGGTCCGCCAGTCCAGCCAGTCAGCCGCGGCATTGTTTTACTACGAGGTGCTTTTCAAAGTCTACTTCGGTGACGATATAGTCTGTTGGCAACATGTCTCGAACACCGACAGGTAGAGACTCCAGTATATTGCTATGCCCATACGGTTTGGACGTCCAACACCTAGACTCCCTTAGGTCGGTTTCACATGGAAAGCACGATACACGAGATTCTAGCAGAAAGCACTAGTGGCGAGCGAGCTTTCATACGAGTGCAATTTAAAATTAATCATCGCACATACAAAGCTCGCTCGTCACTGGTCTTTTCTGCTAGAATCTCGTGTATCGTGCATCCCGTGTGAAACCGGCCTTAGTCTGACAGCACTGCACGCCGCGTTAAATTTTATTTTATTTATTATTTTCCTAAAGGGAGTAGACCTAGGATGATATTAAGTGCATCCACTGGACATGAACGCATAGCTCCCGTGACTGTGATGCAAGCGGTTCTTTGAACTTTGCTCAATAGGTTATTATTATACTTCCTACGAAGAGCTGGCCACCATACCAATGCTCCGTAAGCAAGTATAGGTCGTACTACAGCCGTGTACAGCCATAAAACCATCTTTGGCTGAAGACCCCAGCTTCTGCCGCAAGTTCTCCTGCAGGCATAGAGGGCTATATAGACTTTCTTTGTACGATGCTCAATGTTCATCTTTCAACTAAGTTTCGAATCGAGAATGACTCCGAGACACTTAGCGTTGGGTGACAGTTTTAAAGAGTGGCCATTAAGTTGTTACTCCTGATCTTCTGTTCTTTCAAAACATGAGTAAATCTACTCAGTCATTCTGTTCTTCTAATCCAATCAGAAGTTCATTTCTCTATTCTTTTATTTACGAAGACAGATTTGTTCTTCTCTCCCATCGCAGGTCCAACTCCATGACGACAGATCGAACTATTGAATGGAACCTGCTCAGTGATCGAGTGCTACGATTCCGACTGAGCTTGAACGACTCATTCTCATATGAACTCGTTTCGTTTTCATGCTCCGACACCGGATTGTTGAATCTGCTCATTTTTCGTTTGTGGAGTAGGTCGATCTAGTCTAGTGTACGGAGTAGGTTCGAGAATCGGCAACCATGACTAGTGTGTTTTGCTAGGCATACGATCGTCGCACATTGTGCTCCGTGCTCTATTGGTTGATCGCTAATCGCGAACAGTGTATGACGACCGTGTGGCCAGAAAAACACACCTTAGTTCGCTTGTCACAGATCCGTGGTGTTCTTTTCACTCGTGGTCGGTCAGAGGTCGAAATCCCGTGAAACGAACGCGGCCAATATGTAACTAATTCTTCCTAGTACGCATGATTGAATACGAAAGTGAAGAGATATAGTAAATATTGTTTCCAAAATATGAAAATTGTCTTCATTGCAAAATACATATTATAAAATATGTATGTATGTATGTACAAATTAATAAAGTGTGTCACACCAGACAATCTCTTACGGTTCATTAAAATCAATTAACCGATCAATCGCCCTAGAGATATCAAACTACAAACTATCAATGTCTATTCGATTTCGCATACTTGGCAATAACTTTCTGCTATTGATAAAATGTTAATAATAAAAAAAATCTGCTTATCGCACTAGAAGTGTTGGATCTATGTCACAGCACTTGTCTGGCTTTTGGCGACAACCAAGTTTTATCAGCAATGGATTCTAGACAAAGTGCTCAAAGTGAAACGACCTGTTGTCGAGGTGCACAAAACGAGTGAATTTCACTCGTATCTTGTGTATACGAAGATACCGCGGAAATCAGCTGCGCGAGTTCAAGACACTCACCTAAAGTAATTAATAAATGTTTGATAGATAAGCGGAATTTTTTTTAACATCAAACACGCATACTTCGTGTACTTTCCTGTTCAAAAATAACTTTCAACTAATCATGAAATTGTATCTTGTATTGTGAGTGAATAGCAAAGTGGGGATATTTCAAGCCAGATTTGTTATACACGGCGGAATTCGGCCACAATCAATATGACGAATTTTTATTTATGCTACTTAGTCAATGGCGCCTTACGTAAATCGGGTTACTTAACAGGTGGAGAGGCTAGGCCATTGATTGGAAATGTGTTTTTTTTAATATGGTGATTTATTTTTTGCTTTTCATTGTTCTGAAAACAAATTATCCATGTCTTAATTATGACTTCGAATAGTGTACTCGAGTTAACTATTTTACATTTGTTGAAAAATATTTTTCTTATTCTCTTATTTGACTGCCAGACTCGCTGTCTATTTCTCTGACAATTATCCGAATATGTCTGCGTGATCAACCTTTTTTCTTTCAATTTCGCTTTCAATGACCTTTTCAAGAAATCACTGACACAAAAAAAAAAAGGTCTACCCTGTTATTATCTAATAATTTAATTAACCGTTCGTACATCCATTAGTTGTAAATTATGTTGAATATAATTAACTTTTTATTCATTTCTTTTTTTGCGCATTGATTCATTTCAGGGGAGGAGTTCATTAAAAGCCTATTGTAGTGTTGAAAAGAAAACAAGGCTTTTTCGTATTGGACCAGGCGAAACGAGTTAGCCGACTCGAAGTGCACCAAATACAAAGCAAATGTATGTAAAATAAGATAGTCATTGAGAGATACATACAAGTGGAAATTAAGACACAGACGCTTCGATATAGAGAAAAAAAAGTAATACTAAAAGAAAACAAAAAGCCACCGAAACCACAAAAATGTCGAAACGTGAAATGATGGATTCATTGGAGCGACCCGGCCTCTTCAAAGAAGTCAAAGTCGTTTTGGTTGGACCGGCAAAGTGTGGGAAGACGGCTCTTATTCAGCGCTTCGTTAATGATACCTTCAGCAATGTAAGTATAAATGTAATTAGTTTTAGTTAATGAGAAAGAGTTAGAGGAATTTTTAGGTATCATATTTAGTTGAAGTTTTCAATTTTGGTATTTTTATCGTTTGCGCCAACTTTCGTGTTACCTTGACCAACTTTAATGCATTCCAAATTATCAGTCGATGAACATGCAGTCTCGAAGTATGATCCCGGATGATACCTCAGGCCAGTATCTACTACTATTGTATTTGCCCTAACTCCTAGTGATGCATAGCGCGTCAACGATTCTGAGTTGACGTTTCGTTGGCATAAACTGATTTCGGGAGATGTTGCTAGCATGTACTTGCTGCTAGTCATGGTTGTCAATTCACGAACCTACTCTTTTTAACCTACTCCGTACACCGGACTAGATCGACCTACTCCCCAATCGAAAAAGGTTGGAGCATGAAAACGAACCCAGATCATACAAGTATGATTCCTTTAAGTTGAGTCGGAGCAGTTGAAAAATGAACAGTGAATAGGTTTAATAGTTCCGTCTGTCGGTATCGGAGAATGATCATATCAGATCGTTTAAATCTGGGCGGAATAGAAAAGTAGATGAGAGAACTGAACTATTGATTAGATTAGATGATGTGACGTACATACGATGTCGCTACACTACTATATATTGTGGTGTAGAATGAAGTGGAGTAAATTTTCAATTGGATTTTATTGATGTTGGGTGGAGTCAAGCTTTTCGTCTTTTATTGTGTTGTGCGTGATCGTTGCCGATGATGGGTTGGGGTTTTTTTTGGGTCGCTGATTGCGAATCTTAAGTCCAAATGGGGGATTCTGAATGGCAACACTTTTTTTTATAAATACGGCCAATCTCGCTGGAAAAAAACTGGTAGAAGGTCGATTGGGTCGCTGATTGCGAATCTGAAATTAGAATTGCAGAAAATCAAAAAATAAAGGAGTTTCTGAGCGGCAACCCTTTTTTCTCAAAAATACGGCTAATCTTGCTAGGAAAAGCTGGTAAGGAGTTTTTGGGTTGCTGATTGCGAATCTAAAGTCCAATGGCAAAAAAATAAAATGGGGGATTCAGAATGGTAACACTTTTTTATAAACACGGCCAATCTTGGTGGAAAGAACTGGTAGAAGGTCGATTGAAGCGCTGATTGCGAATCTGAAGTCAAAATTACATAAAATAAGAAAATAAAGGATTTTCTGAGCGGCAACCCTTTTTTACTCAAAAACACGGGCAATCTTTCTGGAAAAAGCTGAAAAGGGGTTGTTTTGGGTCGCTGATTGCAAATCTGAAGTCTAAAAGGCAAAAAACCAAATGGGGTATCTAGAATGGCGGCACTTTTTAATAAACACGGCCGATCTTACTGTTAAAAAAAACTGGTTAATTGGGTCGCTGAAAGAGAAAACAAAAAATAAAGGAACGGCAATTTTTTTTTTCGAAGAAACGGCCGATCAGTCTGCAAAAAGCTGGTAGGGGGTTAGGTTAATGGTTTTTCTTAACCTTAATGGGCGGAAACGGTTTTTCGGGGAAAATTACATGAAACATGTGGTTGTTAAAAATTAAATTAAAGTAAACGGTCTTCACAAGTGCGCACATTATTTCTCTATGGGAGCGCGCATATTACCGCACCATCAGTTGTTTGTTTGTTTGGACTTAATTTTGTGTTTTGCGGTGACCGAGATTTGCCACTGTCTTCTTGGCACAAGTACACACTGTTGAGGTGTGTGCGGAATAGTGTCCGAAGGATAAGGACAGGAGTGGTATTTAATGACCATTGAGCCGTTTAGGAATCCCAGAATATCTGACTGAAAGAAATTCAGACAGGTGATTTCCACAAAACTGTCTAGAAATTCCAACTTAATCTTGAAGACAGTAAAGTAGCTTCAGGCCAACACTGAGACCTTCGAGAAGACTGTGGGCTCAGGGTACAAAATCTCAAAAGTATATAAGTATAAAAATCTCTAAGTATAGAAAAAACTCTGACCTCATGGTGGAACGAAGGCCTGACTTGCCTTTGGAAATTGACAAGAGACTTGCAATAAGCACAAGTATTGGCAGCCTTATAAATACTGTCTAAATATATTCAAAAAGGCCATCGGATTTGCCAAAAGGGACTCTTGGAGGGATTGTTGTAAATCGATTGATGATACTAGCGCCTCATTAAGATTGTACAAAGTTCTATCCAAGAGTCACGGACAAGGTTCTATCCAAGAGTCACACCTGCCCGTTTTTCATCAAGAAGCGGGACAGTAGCTGGATCCAATCCATTACTGAAACACTGGAACATTTTATGACGATACTCTTCCCAAGCAGTGAGGATCACTGCTATGATACTGGCATGCCAAGCAAGCAGCCTGTGTCGGGGTGTATTGTGTATTTCACATGGAAGTGTTGGCAGTTAAGGAGGCCTGCCAATTTTCACGGATAACCAGGCCACCATAATCGCCCTAGAGGCGGCGACAGTGTCATAAAAAAAAAGTAAAACAATGTCGTCAAGAGCTGACCGCTCTGGCTATCCTTCACAGAGTCACCCTTCTCTGGGTTCTTGGTCACAGGTGTATAGCACCAAATGAGCGGGCGGCGGCGGATCAACTGGCTGGGCTCTTGACAGATCCTACGCAGTGACCGTCAATGCACCACTTAGTGCTACTAAGAGGGAAGTACATAAATTGTATATAAACTTAGCAAACAATAGATGGACGTGCTTAACCTCTAGAAAAATATAACTAATAGCCTTCTGAATAGGATCCGTCCAGAGGTGGCCAGAATTTTCGCGGTCACGACGGGCTACTGGCCAGTGGGAGAGCACTCAGGTAGACTCGGTATTCCCTACAACGAGTGCTGTCGTAGTTGCAAGGATAGTGTGGTGAAGGAGACTCTGGTACACTTTATTTGTAAATGTCCAGCACTGGCTAGGGCGCGGCCCCGAGCTTTGGGCAGTGCCTTTCTCACAGTTATAACCGATACCTTCTCTAGGGGTATAGGCGAGATGCTGTGGCTCTCCTCTTACGAGGCTTGTGGCATCAAAACGGCGCAAACCACCACTATGATTGTGTTCCCCCATTTTGTTGGTTCTACCGCCACTTTAACCAACCAACTAAGTAACTGGTATTTATTGACAGTCAGGTGGCCATTATGCTAGCATAACCGATCTTGGGCTTTGGTTTTATTGCGGGAGTCCACAATGTTCCGTAAAAAATGCATCACAGACTGGGAGAATATCCCTGGACTGGGCCAAGCTTCATTTTGGGTTACTCGCGTAACAGAACTATTAAAGCTTAGACGTAATAGGGTTGGAATCGTCTGTAGTCTTCAAGCTTGGCACTCGTACCATCTCAAAATTATCAGCTTATTATCACTATCAACTGGTCGGCATTAACAAAAATAGGGCTGCCTAGACCAGAGTGACAATCCATCGATATTCATTGTACTTCGGATATTTTGGTACATTACAGACTTACGACAATACGTCAGCCTAATCGGGTTATTGCAACATTTTAGGAATTCAAGCGTCAGTTAGGCTGACAAAAAAGAAAAAGAATCGATATCCAAGATGTTGTTAATTGCCTTAATCCCTCCAGAAGCATGGGCGCGGCAACATCTCTTGCTGACGTTTGGGTTTGCCCGCGTACCAATTTCGGATAGTGCAGTTGCTATCATACAACTCTACATATCCAAGATGTTGCGTAACATAAAACACTGATCCTTTTAAATTACAATACAGCCGAAACATTCTCAAATCTAACCCATATTTCTCATTTCCATCTCATTTCAGAGCTACATTCCCACAGGATTCGAAAAATACTCGACCAAAACCAAAATCGGCGACTACACCATCGATTACTCCCTTTGGGACACGTCCGGTAGCGGCTCTTACGACTCAGTTCGACCACTGGCCTATCAAGACGCCCAGGTTTTCATTTTGTGCTTCAACGTTAGCGAACCCGAATCCTTGGATCATGCCATCCACAAGTGGCTACCCGAAATACGCACCCACAACAACATGTCGGCGCCTATTATTCTGTGCGGATGCAAGGCCGATATGCGACTCATGGAGGCTCCCGAATCAAATCTCTATATGAATCAGAATCAAATTTCCCGGGAACAGGCGCAGACGACATGCCAACATATCGGCGCTAGTGGATATGTGGAGACATCAAGCCTATATCCTGGAACCGCAGCGGTTATTGAGGTTTTCCAAACGGCCGCCGAAGCTGCGCTGGGCATATCATTGACGGGTTGCGGTACATCGTCGAAGGCCCCGAAGAAGAAGCGGAAGATCTACAGTATTGGAACGCTGCGGAAGACTAGTCCACAGCCTGACGATACGCGACCTGAAGTCGGCAAGAGTTCGAAAAATTGTAATTTAATGTAGCGGCTGCCTGAAGGATTTTTGGAGCAACGAAGCAGTTGAAGATTGTCTAGCCTGGGATTGCCTGAAATGTGTTGAGTTTATTTGTGAACCAGTGTGGTTGATACTAGTCAATACCGCTAGGAGAAAGGAAAACGAAAAGTGGAAAATCTATGAGAAAGGGAACTAGCTGTGATCTAGAAAATTTAGAAGATAAGATTGTTTTTTTCTTAATCGAGTGAACTATTACTTTAATATAAAAAAATCTAAGGACTTTGGCAGGATTAAGAACGAAACCCTGTTGGCCTAAACGCTCTTGTCAATTTAAAGATTTATTGAATGATCCGGAAATATGATCTTCTAACGAAGCCAGAGCAATAATATACTTTGAAATCTGTAAATATAAGTTGCCTTGAAATTAATAAATATTATTTATAGACAGAAATTTATATATTTTTGAATATAGATGCATATTGCAAACCATATTGTAAATATTTGAAATACATACGAGTATGTGCATATATATTTTTGCTAATATAAAATTATCGAACTTTTGTTTTATTAAAGGCGGAAACTACGAAAATGGCTGTGGAAGGAAGATGTTTCCTTTCCTAGGAAGGCCTCATAGAGTTTAGAACAATTATATTAGATTGGTATAAAGATATTGTAAGTGTTGATATGCCTCGTTCACCAGACCTGCATGCTAACCCATTGAAAATTAAAGACATGTTATAGGTTATTTGTGTGAATCTAAGTAAGGAGTGATTGATAGAAAGTATGATTGCCTCAAAAGATTGACAAGGGTGCTTGACCGTCTAGGCCAATTTTGATCAAGCAGTGCGTCAGTCACCCGCCGGCAGCCATAGTTGACGACACATCGCTACCCGTTCCTGCAGCAGCCGGCTCTTCGTACCAGAACGACCCGTTTTCCGACGGCCAAGAGCTACCAAATCCCTTCGATGTAAGAAGAACTGCAGTATTCGAAACATCGCTATCACAACAACTCATGGCTCCCTTCCCTCCACATTCTTTCCGAGTCGGAAACTCAACTAAGAATGAATTTTGATTAAAAGCTTGAAGGGTTGATTGACGGTGTAGAAGGTTGATTGAAGCGTCCGTGATTGACGGGACTCCAACCGACCAAGCGGCTTGATCGTCAAGGTGCTCTTTAAGTATTTACTTCATTCAATTCTAATGTTGGTGAATTAACCAGAAAACTTTTGTCATCAGACAATTTGCTGGCGGATCCAGGGGGCCCGGGTTCCCTCCAAAATGTTTGGTATGTATAACTTGGTCTTGGAAAATTCGGGGAAATGGTGGAAAATGATTTGTACAAATGACAGCGAATTCAACAGAAACCCGACCCAAATATGCGCTTGAAAAGCTTTGTGGCAGCCTAATAATCACGCAGTCTATTGGGTGGGAAGGTGTGTCAGATGTCTACAAGGCCGATAAAGAATTATGGCTAAGGAGGTTTCTCTGAATCTCTCTTACAGTCTCCCTGAATACTGCAATGTTTTCCACGCCAAGGTTACGGAAAGTATGGAGGTTCTAACCTGTCTCGTGTGTCATGAAGCCTCTCGAACCGGGTCCGAGAACGTCAAAGACCGTGGCATAATGTGGTCCATTGCGTTTTAGCATTTTTTTGTATTGGATTCTACGCGCACGGTGATGTTCGTTGGATCATCGCTCTACGATCTAAAGAATGGAGGTGAGAACCAAAACTGCTTGTGGGTACTAACAGAACTCTCACTCAGCTCTGAGCTTTTCAACTAAAGACGGCGCGGATAGGAGGTGCATGCTAGCAACTGCATGTTAGATAAGCTGTCGAAACATCAACAAGGTATAGAAACGCTAGAGATATTATTGCGCCCATACTCCTGGAGGGGTCAGACAATTAACAATAGAGGATTCTGGGTCACAGTTGTTTCGCTGGTAACAGTAGAGCGGGCGAGCTTACCTTGCAGGGTACAAAGAAGCGATGCTTACAAATTCGTCGGAACATCTATACTTACAAACAAGCGATTACCAGGTCTCAACTCTGGATTGATAAATAATAAAACATTTCAACAAAGCCGCTGTGGCCCAAATTTTATTGTAGCTGCACTGTTTTCGCTATAATGGCAACATATCAGAGCTTCAGTGGAACTCATAGCTGCACCATAGTTGGGGAGAACACAATCAGGGTTTGCATCCCCTGTAATGACTGCTGCAGAGGCTACAGTGACGAGGGAAAGGACGAGTGTATTTTGTATATTAGATAAGATTAAAGCTGACCGTGTTACCTAAAGGGTACAGAGCACCGAGGCCGGATGACCCATTGTGCTGTAGCCCTGGATCTTTAGGCCGACCTAAGCTTGTCCATCAAGTATGATCGCGCTGACAAATCTGCTCAGGAAATTCGGCGAAAAGGAAGCTATGTAATATCATCAGGCTCCGGATACGCGATTACGAAGCATTCTCCATGGCGCAGCGCCGGGCCAAGGCATTGCAGTAGCATAAGATATGGGCCGACGTCTCGTCCTCTTTTCCGTAGAATCGACAGCTCAATTCTTATGACTCTTAGGTGGTCCCTCAGGCAAAGTGCCCAGTCAGAAAACCACATATGATTCTCACTTTGTTCCGGCCCAACTTCAGCAGGTTAGTCGATCTGCTATGCGAGAAGCTTGAGATGAAAAAGGTTAGGAGGAAGAAATACCCTGGATCCCACGTCTGGATGACTTAGGCACTACTCACACGGGGATACTCAAATCCCCGAGCGACTGGGCTAACCGGCGACTAAGAGATCTGGCATGTGTAATCAGGCGGTGGCACTCATACGGAAATATTCCAGTCGCGGATACTCGCCAACTGCGCGACCGGAGGCTAGGAGATTCGACATGCTAGTCTCCGAGTCGCGTAGTCACCCAGTCACCTGGTTGTGCATGTCGGCTGACTGAAGTGGTCATTGTGCTCGGCCACCGCTTGTGGATCCGCGGGGTCGGCTTGCTTGCGGGGATCTTGTGTGTACACGTTCTGGACTAATATACGACAGCGACATATACAACGATAGTATCCCAAGCAAGTCGCCCCGCACATCCATAAGCAATCCGAAAACCATATTCCTCTTGCCGTCCCCAACGTTAACCTTCATCGCTATCAACATCCCGACATGTACACACAAGATCCCCGCGGATCCACAAGCAACAGCCGTGTACAATGACCACTTCAGCCAACCGACATGTACAGCTCGCGACTTTAGTCGCGGCCGTGTGAAGATGACAGGCGACTACAGTCTCGAGACTCCAAGTTTCTGTTTCTCAGTCGCCGACTATTGGAGACTTGAGTATCTCCGTGTGAGCAGCGCCCTACACAACTAGTGTTGATGGTGGCGAGCTCCATCTTTTAATTGGAAGTTTAGTCTGCCTCAATGGTTAGGATTGTCGGTTGAGTTTGCAGTGTTGAGGGAATGGACTCTTTTTCAGTCCATGTGTTCAGTGGGAAGCACAGACGCCCTTATATCTACCTCATGAGCTCCTAAATTTGAAAAAGTGTTGAAAAAACTCTTCGCTTTCCAGGTAAAAAAACGAAGACGGGCCCCCTCCAACCTCGATTTCTAGATCCGCCACTTATTTGCTGGCTTCTTAGCTTCTGAGCTTTTTTTTATATATTTCATTTCGTGTCGCGCTTTTCCGCGAACCAATAAAATGCCAAATTAACCACAAAATAACAATTTACCTCTGATCGATTGCTGCAAACTCACTCCATTCTAAAAACAAACATAAATTCCATGGAAACCCATCTCAGAACCGCGGCCCAATATGTTCTTGCCCTCATACTGAATTTTTCAAGTAGGTATTTTACCTCTTTATAAATGTCTAATTATCTTTTTGGTCACTCGAGATACGATACGATCATCATTTCTCGAATCTGTGCGGAACATGAACCGTGAAACTTTCAACCAGTAGTTGGTTCACCTTGTTGTCAAGGTGGAATGAAGACACCCGCCAATTTATATTATACCATAAAAGGAGACCTGACGTGATTAACACTTTGATCGATACACAAACTTGAAAATGGACAATTCGTGACGGAGCGGTTTTTGGGTAGTTCATGATGAAGCAGGAATTGATTGCTCGATTTGGAATGTACATATTGTACTCAAAAGGTAGTCGTTTCGTGTGTTCCGTATCAGTGATGATAACTGATAGCCCTGGTTTGATATGAACTTCCAAATTTGCCTATTTGTAGAGCCTTGGTTGGTTATAGCCAGACTGGTGCCTACCACTGCACCGGATTTCCTCCTATAACATCAAACAGATCTACTGATGAACACAGCGTCACAAATATCTGTCAAAATCCGAAATCTTCAAAATTCATTCGTCTCCATGCCAGGAAGAAGACTGCATAGCCATAACTCTATGGGCGTCTCTAAAGATGCATACACGCAATCGCCTGGAAAAGATGATCTTCGCCAGCAGAGTATCTAATTTTAGAAAATTCCTTGTGTGATTTAGTACCCACACACAGCAACTCCTTCGGATTAATCTTATGGGTCTTTGTGTCCCCAAATGCCGGGGGAGGATATGGCGCTTGAAGCCACACTTGAAAAAGGCTTGAAAATTTTCGGTAATCTTTTTTGTCTATTTTAGATGTTTTGGAGGAATTATGGCGGCTTGAATTGTGTCGTTGTTGGAGGTAGCTCCTCTCCACCTATGCATATTTCACTTGAAAACATTAATTACACTTGTATAATGTACGTGTGTGTCCGAAAAGATTGTGAAGTTAGTTCCCAAGATTCGTATCTAACGTTTGTGTCATGTTGCATGCTCGAAAAGATTCATTCCGCTATGAATTATGTGACGTGACGAACATGTCGCCTTTAGGCGTGTCTAGGTGGTTTGGATAAAGCAACAACTGATGTCACGGAAAGAAAACATTTTGAAAATAAATTTCAGATTCTTTGAAGAAATATCTGATAATGATTTATTTGATTAAGAAGATGTTTTGCAAGATTCAAATTGTTTGAGTATCGAGGACCCGGGGGAAATACTGTTTGAGCATTTAAGTAAATGTCAGTACTCTGTAAGTGTCACCATACACTGTCGAACTCGAACACGAACCTAGTACAAGTGGACCGGTTTTCTTCACACATATGTGAAGTGTATGTGTGTGTCAGAGGACATTTGTACAGGTTCGAGCTCGAATTCGAGTTCGACAGTGGATGGTGACACTTAGAGAAACAATTCATAGGCTTGCTTTCTGAAGTGGTTAGGCCTGATAGCAGATTACAAACTCTTTCTGCAAAATAACCACATTAAATCAGGTCAAATCTCAGTATGCATTTTCAATTAAAACAACTTGTCCCATCAATCTCCATTAAGGAGCTCATATGGATGTACGTTTGCCTTCTAAATTGTCCGGGCCTTTTCTTTTTTCCTTTTTAAATCCACTCAGCGCAAATGCTCGTAAATCACTCTTAATCAATTTAATTGAATTAACTACCCCCAAGGTATTGAAGAAGAAGTTTGTAAACATTGTTCGTTTAACTCTTTGCCGAGATTTACTAGTGAACGGGGATGTGGATGGACTCGATGGAAAGATTGTATCTGTAAGAATATTTCCTGAAGAGAGCCACGAAGAGTTCGAGTTTTCTATAATAGAGTCTCGGTATCACTTGTGGCAATCAATGCCTGAAAATTGAGCATCTACAGGTTGGAAAACTGAAATTTATTTCGTAGATATAAATCGATAATATAATCTATGAATTAAGTGTAGAGTATTAAGGCATGATAGTCCAGGATAGGAACGAAAATAAGAAAATTAAATCGTGTTGTTTTGAAATTTGCACAATTGTTCTGGGCAGTGAATATGCAGGGCCGTTGAAAGGGGGGGGGGGGGGGCGGAAGGGGCGAAACGCCCCGGGCCCGTGTTTTTCTCGGGGGCCCGAAAATTTGAAAAATTGAAAAAAGGAAAAAAAATGTATCTACGCACTGAGCTTTTTTTTTGCTCCTTGCCCTTTCATACCACTCTGACGCACTGAGCTGCCATTTGAGTAATTTGTAAAATAGAAAAAAAAACGTATCTACGCTTTGAGCTTTTTTTTGTATTGAGGTACCGGTCGCCATATATGGGGCCCCTACAAAAGTTGAGTACCGGGCCCGGATTTTCTTTCGACGGCCCTGTGAATATGTGCTCAAAAGTCTCTGATGACAGAGGGTGCGTAAGTGCAGGGGAGAGGGCCCTTTTTTCAGTTTTCTTTTTTTCTTTTTAAACTAAGGATTCTGCAAAAAAAAAGTCTTTCAATCTGACTAAGCCAGCAATAAACTCCACTCAAAAAATTACCCGGCTTACTAGCCAGTACCACTTGTCGACTAGTAAGCCGAGTAATTTTTGACTGGAGTTTATTGATGGCTTAGACAGATAGACTAAGTTAGCAATGGCATACTCCACTTTTATTCTCAAAAAGTTTGAAATTGTGCGTATGGCGTGAATAATATGAAAGATTTTCTTTGCATAAAGTTCGCACCCGTGTCGTGCAGTGAACACTATTTATAGTGTAGCATTGCAGCAAATGGTGTATCCCGACTTTGGTTGGAATACATAACCACTTGCACTATTGGAGCTACCTCTCCGATTAATTAAGGTAGCTCCTGATGAGTACAATCAATTGTGTGGACGAAACTAGTCGACAAGTGGTATTGGCTAGTAAGCCGAGTAATTTTTTGAGTGGCGTTTATTGCTGAACTTTTCCATAGTCCTCCACGTGGGCGCCTTCTGGTAACGGCAGTGGGTAAAATCAATGACGGTTAAGTCTTACCTATAAGACAGTCTGGAAAAAGACAGACAGCTGTAGCCTGAATGGCTGACCAACACCTAAGCGTCTCAGGTTTAGTAGGATGGAATGATTTGTGTAGTTGGACTTGCAACATAGTTGTGTGAACTCCAGCACGTTTATTTAACCATCTGAAGCAGCTATCTCCGCAGCCACCCCCTGAATGGGGTTCAGTGATGTGCCGACAACTCGTCCTTGTAAAATCCACTCCACGTCAAGAAAAACTTGGAACGAAAGCCTCGGATTGGACGGATCAACACCGACGACCACGCAAACGACTAAAGGATATTTATTTCTAATCCTGGAATGTACGCTCCCTGAACAAACCGGGTGCCGAGAAGGCCCTACTTCAACAGGTCGAAAAGTACAAACTGAGCATTACTGTAGTCCAGGAAACAAATTGGCTTGGCAGCGCGATCGATGGCAAGAAATAGCAGACAATTTTTAAAAGTGGCAAACCATCGGGACACAATGAGTTTGGAGTAGCATTTATAGTGAACAAACACCTCAAGCCGCACATTATTGAAATCAAACTCATAAATGATCGGCTGTGTGCGATTGACATTAAGACTCGATTCTTCATTCCCTGGCTTATCAGTGTGCACGTAAATATTGCAACGATAAAATCTCTAAACTTGATGAAAAAATGACATGCGAGCCGCATTTAGTTCCTTGAATCAGATGAGACAAGGATATAAACCGCAAACAACCCTCTGTAAAGACCAAGATGGCAACATTATTAATGATGCGTCTGAGATCAAAACAAAATGGGTTTAATCAGTGGCGGATCTAGAAATTGAGTTCGGAGGGAGCCCGACTTTGGGTATGTCCCCACTTACTCAACTTTCGGTCCTTAAAAGGCATGTAAAGAAAATAAAAAAATACACTCCTCCGTGTCCTGGTCATCGCGGCAACAGGGGATGCTCTGCAATGCCCAGTGATGACTTTCACAGCAGCTCCGATGTGTTGTCTTTCCAAATACAACAGTTTGACGGTGTAATTAGGATCAAATTTGGGCCAGAACGACTTTATTGAAGGGCACTTTTTGACATTTATCCTTTAGGAGTGGTCCTGCTAATCACTAATTTGAAATCAGCAATCGGTATATAAATGTTCCGAAGATTTGGTACAGCATCACTTGTTGAATCCTGCGAGGCGAGCTCGCCTGCTCTGAAGTACCAGTGAAACTACTGTGACCCAGAATCCAACACCAGAAAAAAAATCTAAAATAACTTACTCATCTCCGTAACCATTGAGCAATATTTCGCCAGGATACAGTGACAGTGATCTGTGGAAATTAGAATATCTCCAGGTCACATCACGTGATACTCCAGCCAGTTCAAAGCTGCCGTCATATAAATTCTGACCTGTAAACCATCATCCATCTTGGAGACCATTTCATAGGCTTCTGTTTAATATAATAAGGCAACTGAAGCGTATTCTCTTCCCATTAACTGTGTGGTTTTGTCAGGCTAACAAAATAAGTTTAAAGTGCATAATTGGTAGAGGAGTAGTTAGTCGTCGCCAGAGTATTTATGTTGCTCAGACTAGCAGAGTGTCTAGATTCTATAGCCTGAAGTAAACCACTGTCCAGTGTCATGGTGTCGAAGGACCGTATTTTCGACCATCGATATACGCAAAATATCAAGACGCATCACATTAAACAGCCTGATCAAGGCAGCAGAAGGAGTAGTTCTAAGAGCATGACACAAAGCAACGCAGCCTCTGGGCTCAGAGCAGTCCACCAGACAACTTCCCCAAACACTATAGTAAAGCAGCTACATAGAAGTTTTGCCATATCAGCTAAAGCAAGGGTCGTCACATGCAGTCTCGACTGAAAGTGTCCTATACTTGTGAAGAGAAGAAGCTGTTCGGTTTAAACTTTACCTCATAGTTGGTTGTGAGACAACATTCTGCATTACCACACTAAGAACACCAGGAAATTTGCTAGATACAGGAATATCTACCGCATGGACACACACACACCTTGCAGCTCGATTCTTTAATGCTTACTCACTCCACCTTGCGGGGTATTCCTGCTCACAAGTCTTCGTTCAGACGGTGCTCTCGAAAAGGAACGCATAGTGTATCCCAACCTTGTCCGGAATCTTTTGCATTCGCTGTCATTTTTTAAATAATTGTCGAGTATTTCCTCGAATATTCAAGACCAAGCTCTGTATACCAAACATTTTCGAGGGGGCACAGGCCCCCGTGATTCCCCTCTGGATCCGCCACTGGGTTTATTTCTTCCAAAATTTGCTGAACCCGACAACAACGCAGTCAGAAGACCTTCCAATCCCAAACGATCTTGATGGGGGACGGGTACCCGCTGTACCAACATTTGACGAAGTGGAGATAGCTTTAGATAAATTTAAATCAAATAAAGCGCCAGGAAATTCCCGCAGAGCTTCTGAAAGAAGGCGGGACAGCGCTGATCAGTTAAATATAAAAATTAATATTAAGATATGGACAACTGAAAAACTTAAAAGCCATGGCACCTGATGGCATCTCAATGGTTATGCGAAAAAACCTCGATATACCAGCAATCGAGTACCTTACGGCTACATTCAACCTGTCCATCTCTTCGCTGATCGTTCCTGAGTTCTAGAAGAAAAAGAGAGTGATCCCAATTTTGAAGTCGGGCAAAAAAGTGACGCTAGGCGATTCCTACCGGTCCATTACACTTTTGTCACCAGTTGCCAAAACGCTGGAGGCTTTCATAGTTCTTATGGACCACATCCAGCTAGAAGATCACCAGCATGGCTTCCGAAGGATGCTCAGTACAACATCGGTTTTGGATGCCATTACATCCCGCATTCAGGTTGGCCTTAACAGGCCAAGCGCCACTAGAAGGGTTCTATGCTTCTAGTGGCGCTTGGCCTGTCGAAAGCCTTCGACACAGTCAACCGCTCATCGCTTCTATCTGACATAAACTGCTCATCCCTTCCAACAAAATACGTCATATGGATCGCCAACTATCTCGTTGGTAGGTAGTCCTAGACGGAGTTCAAGAACAGTAAGTCGAAGCTCAGGAAAATTAAGCAAGGTGTTCCCCAAAGTGAAGTATTATCTCCCACCTTGTTTAATTTATATCTATCAGGAGTTCCAACACCTCCTGATGATCTCCAATTAATTACGTATGCTGATGACTGTTCAATTCTGGCAACAGGGAACGACACCAATGAAATGTGCGAGCTGATTAATGGCTACCTCATTGAACTAAACGGGTTCCTTGAAAGCAAAAACATAACTGTGTTAGCTTTCAAATCATCTGCAACCCTGTTTAGCACCTGGAGAAAAGAAGTAAGAACGCAGCTTGAGATATATGTATATAGGCAAAGAACGCATTCTCACCACCAATCACCCGAAAATCCCTGGGGTTACCCTGGATAGCATGGTGATCTCATCTGCTCATGCCAAACTATTATATAAGCAACCAAATGCGTCGCTGGAATAAAATTCTAGAAGCCTTGGCCGATAGCACATGGGGGAAAAACAAGGAAACGCTACTGCTCACCTACAAAGCGGTTGGAATATCTGTGGCCAACTATGCTGCTCCTGTGTGGTCTCAGAACCTATGTGACACACAGTGAAAGCACATTCATACTTGTCGAAATACCGCTCTCCGCGCCGTAACTGAATGTATCCTGATGTCTCCCCAAGACCACCTACACCAGGAAACAAAGACGTTGCCTATCAGAGACCACAACAAGCTCCTTGCGAGGCGATATTTAGTAGACTGCTACCGGAGGGAACATTCTAACTTCCATCCAATGGACAAGACTCCGCCACCAAGACATATTTGGCGTGATCTGAGGGACCTTTCGACGACGCCGCCTGCAAATCTGCCATCGCATTACTCCATCAGCAAGAGGTGCATTCATCAATTACGAGATTAAAACCAAATCAAGTACTTGTGGCGCAACCACCACCCATAGCACCTGAAGAGAAGAGGCTTCCTAGAATCACCAGGACGACGCTTGCTCAACTTCGATAAGGCTGGTGCTCACGCCTCAACTCTTATCTATCCTGTGTTGGTGAAAACATCCGAAACATTTGCCTAGCCTGCAACGGAACACCTCATGACGTAGACCACATTTTCACGTACCCAGCTGCACCCACACAGCTTACCCCAAGGTCGTTGTGGGAACACCCCATCGAAGCAGCTACAATTCCTTGGCCTTGACACCGAGGAGCTTGAAACGGAAAACGGAAAACTTCCGGAAACGGAACTGAGAAAAGGACCTTTAGCCTATCTCCTCTACACTTCCGGACCTTCTAACATGGGGGACTTTTGAGCACATATTCAGGGGAGTGTCACCAACAATTGTGGCAAATTTCAGAACTACACGATTTTTTCCCTAATCAAGCTTTCTCGGACTCCCTAGCCTCAGCCTGGACTATGGGCAAATTGTACAACACTGGTGATAAATACAAATCGGCAATTTTAGTTTCTTTTAAGGGCGATATATTCAGCAAACTTTCCTGAATTTGAATCGAAATATCATACATCGCTTTATTCTGCTAAGCTTTTGACATAGTTTGGTCAACGTTCTATGATTAACTACCTTACACAGTTGCGGAAATTAACACTTTAACCCATTACAGATAGTATTTTAGCAAGTCTACTTCTAGCCACCTACATTAAATCCAATTTACAATAATTATGTGGCTCAACTGGGCAAAAGCATGATTGACGTGCTGTCCTACCCAAACCAATTAATTTATTACATAGCCTCTCGTATCAATTTGTTCACTTTTGTTCGCAGATCTTCCGTTTAGTAGAGTCTAGTTCTAGTCAGACGCCTGGTCAACAACTCCATCATCTAATACCTACATGAAAACAATGTAACTTCTGACCTCTTTCAGTGATTCGTTCCACTTCTGGGGCTTTTTATTAAGACACAGCCTATATGTGATTTATTGGATCATTGTACATAGATTACCGATTTCCTTGCAGATACTTGAATCTCTTGAATACACACTGGTATAATGCGTAAGATCAGGTTGGATGCATACCGAGACTTTCTATGATTACACGCATAAGAGGATGACAATGGATCTGTCGTAAAGAAAACAACACGCTCTGCGTGAAATTCTATACTCTGATTAAGCTCGCATCCACGTATCTATCGTCTAATATCATATTACTAGACTATTTAGATTGGACTATGACAGACGAAATTATGCATGTTGAGTTGCCTTTGGAATCTGAAGCTGAACTGAATAAGTGAAGCCCTGTGCAATCAAATACATAAATACGCTACTGCCTCTCACCAGGGCTTTGAGCTGTTATTTTTCTTCGAGATTTTTATTAGACTCTTAATTCAGTTGAATTATTCGCCACTTGTTTATTGGAGACGGGCCAGCAAGAAATTGTATCTTTTTGTGATGCATACTTGCATAAGTATATTCGATGAAATGTTGTATACCTTTTGGTTTTGGAAATGAACATACTATATTGTGGTAAGCGCAAATACTGGCGGGCATTGCGCGCAGTAATATTGAGTTGGTGATGGAACAGGAAATTAAGGTCGGACGTATGTATGAGAATTTAATTGTATTCATTTACATTCAATTGCCTTTATTGGGTCACACATAACCAATATTTCCCAAAAATGTATTTTGGTTTATAAGCAGGAAACGGAGGGATGAAGCCTTCCATGATAGAAATCGAATATTTGAGAGATTTGTACTTACGTTTATAATCTACAAGATAATGGCTCATTATAGGTTAGGTTAGGTAGGGTGGCAGCCTAGACGACTCCGCATAGACCGCTGAGGTCCATAGCGATACACATATAACAGGTATTCATCCCATGTCGTTGCTGGCCCCTATCAGAAGATCGTCGTTAAGCTTGAAGGAACCTGACTCGTTGGCGAAGCTCAAGAGGTTTCTCCAGCTGACTCCTGCGACTCCTTCACGATCGTTGAAGAAGTGAGCTCCTAGGCACTTTAATCTCCTTCTAGCGAGTGCAGGACAATCGCATAGGAGGTGCTTTAGAGTTTCTTTCGTGTTTGGTATTTGGCAATTCCTGCAGCCATCGCTGGTTATTAGCTTTAATCTGTGGGCATGTTCTCCTATCAGGCAGTGGCCCGTTAGTATGCCCACTAATAGTGCACACTGACTTCTGGGCAGTCCCAAGAGGCTTTCAGTTTTCTTTTTGTCATAAGAATTCCAGAATATTTTCGTTACTCTGGAGTCGTTTGTGTTGAGCCAGTCAGATATGGTCTTTTGACGCATACTGTCGTCAATTATTTTCTTGCATGTTTGTATTGGCTCATTATACAGGCTTACTGTTCGCAGACGGGGGGCGACCGGTAGCGCAGTGTATTGAGGTATTAGTCTCATTAGTCTCACTACCGCCGTTTCGGGTTCGAATCCCGTCCACGACAATGTTCGTAGCCATGGATGTGCAGGCAGTACATGGTGGCAACTGCATTCTCCGAAACCAGCCGACGAAACGTCAACTGGGCCACATGGAACAGTTGACGCGCTATGCCCCACAAGGGGTTAGGGCAATTGAGAGATAGAGAGAGACTGTTCGCAGATGGGGAAGTAGATAGTCGGAGATCGTCGTTTAGTTGCGAAAGGAATGCGTGTATTATAATCCATACATCAAACCAGTAAAAAGGCATTTCAAATAAGAAAAACTAATCTACGGCTTTCATGAGATAATCTGTACAGCAGAAGCCGTTATTGTGACAAAAAATTAAATATTTTTTTTTTTAAGTTAGTGTATAATCTGCATGCCCTGGCTAGACCAGCGGATGGTCGCGGACGTCCTAGATCAAATTGTATTACTGCAAAAGTGGCTCGACAAAGAGGTAGTTCCCAACGTGGGGATACAGTTAAAAACAACTACTCGTCCGCCCCTGTGATACGACACTCTACATGTTTATAGCCGATGAAAAAATACCTCCATCCTTTCATCCGCTTTTACAACCCTTCTGACCTTTTTTTTGTCAGGAACTTATTTTCTGGCAGGGATGGTTTGTGGTTGGGGTCTTTTTCATGATTGATTTTACTGAACTAAATGGCTCGCTTAGATGCACTCCTCTGCACAAATGGCAAGTCAACACGGAATGGCATGATTCGTGAAGACCTCAAGCACTATGTTTACTAGTTGTGTCTTGCACCATCCATCGGTTGGTTTGAAAATGTTCAAAGCAACGTCCGTCGGCATTTGCGCTAACCTTTAAGTGTAAACTGGGAGTTAATTAAAATGCAATAATTTGTATTTTCTGAATTTGATTGTTTGTTGATGTTCAATTCGTGAAGTGGAAATTCCACCCTTAATTACGAAAATCAATGAGTTTGATTTTTGATACCTATATTTTGGATTCATTTCGCAAATGAACGGAATTTCGTAGAAGAAAAAGTAATTAATGGACAATAATATGATGATTTGCTAAAGTTCCAGAATAATGAGCCGATAATGAAAATAATACAAAATATGATGAAGATGATCAAATGGAACACGCTTGTACATCTTTTTTCTTGTCTTATAAAAGAATGACGAATCATTGGCACAAATATTCAATCGAATTTCACATTGCGGTTGAACTGACGCCACGAAAAAAAAACCAATCAATACAATGACGGCATGCCTCCTTGCCGTCAGCGAAAACAACTGTAATCCTCAGAAACCTCGGAAAAAATAGGACTCATTTTGTTGGGATATCATTAACCCTGCAGCCAATCTGTCACCTTCAGAAGTTAACTTTCTGGCCCCTCCTATAGTTTATCTGTTATTGCGTTTGCTGGTTTATGCGTTTGCAAGGGTCTTCCAATGGCCCCATCTTTACGATCATCAGTACATTTATAGCTTCCCTAGACAAGTAAGTAGTTTTTTGGATTAACAACTAAAATACTATAATAGCCGCTCGGTAGGCGTGAGGTCTGTGTCCCGCGGGATATGGAAAAAGTGAAATAATGTCTTCTTATATTGTTGTATGAGTGTATTCTGTATTATTTAGATTAAAAATGCATTTTTTATACATTGGTCTTCATACATCAAGATACTCATTTCCCTAGATTTCATGTACATTTTGTTCATACCAAAGACTGTTGGGTATTTAAATACCCAAAGGAGTAAATTATGTCTGGAACTCCAAAAATCAAATCCACCGTGATTTTTTTTTGTTTTTATTAGATAAAGGACACTAGAAGCTAATTAGTTCTGGCAAAATTTTCCGACTTTCTGTTTATATAGCCAATTTGGCGCCCATCTCGAGGAGTTCAAAAATTTCTTAATCTTCGATTGGGGAAACACCCAAGTAATCCTGATTATTCTGAATTCCTTCTAAGGAAGTATTTGCGGCACTATCCTTAATCTAAGTAATGCAAAAGAAATGAAAGTGAAATCTCTAACCTATAATGAGAAATACCTATTTGAATGCACCGTTGTTTTATGGGTATTCAAATACCCATCAGGCACTAACGGGTTGAATGCTTGAGACCTCAGCCTTAAGTTTAATCTAGGAATATGGGAATATAGGGAAAATGGGTTGCGGTTATGTATTTTAAAATTAAAACAAAAACATTTAAAATACTTAAAATTATTTGTTGTATCAGTACTTGATATTGCCCCCCCCCCCCGCCTCCCTACAGGTTGCAGTCGGTTCTTCATTGATCTGCTCCTGCTCCTCTAGTAAAGCCGCCTTCAATTCTTCTGTGGTTGAAAGGACTGGATTTTTGGCCCGGATCTCTTTCTCTTGAGTTTATACCACAAGTGATCGATGGGATGCATATCAGGATTGAGTGCAGGCCGGTTCATTTTCTGTATATTTCTACTACGCCCAGGAACTGCCGACTAAGACGTGACGTGTGACACCTGGCGTTGCGTTGTCGTGCACCAAAACTTAGTTTTTGCCGCACGTAGAATGTCGGTTTTGTACCGATCAACTGTCAGCCCTTCTCCTCGACCTTCCCCGAGCACGAACACGAAAATAAGCTTGATCATTCCCTCTAAGTGTCACCATACACTGTCGAACTCGAACTCGATCTCGAACTCGAACCTGGTACAAATGTCCTCTGACACACACATACACTTCACATAGGTGTAATGAAAACCGGTCCACTTGTACTAGGTTCGTGTTCAAGTTCAAGTTCGACAGTGTATGGTGACACTAAGGGAGACCACAGAGTGAAAGCTGATGCCAAGCTGAATGCCGGCGTTTTGATTGTGAACACTCAACGTTCACGTGAAACGTGCTTACGAATCTTTTCGACATCATTAAATAAGCGATTTGGAAATAAGCCATTAATGGCGGCGATTCGACTACATTTGTTTGCTCTGCGCTTGCCTTTTTCCGACATGTACATACTCTTTTCTGACGTGCACATATTTTGTGTCAACAGATAGTATACTCAATTGCCCTAACCCCTTGTGGGCATAGCGCGTCAACTGTTCCATATGGCCCAGTTAACGTTTCAGTGGCATAAACTGGTTTCGGAGAATGCACTTGCCGGCATGCATCTCTTGCAGCTAGCTGCACTATCCAAAATCTTCCATATGCTAACGAAACGTCAACTATGCCTCGGATAAGGACCGACTCAGCGGTTAAGACTTTTGACTATCGTCCAATGACAAAGATTGGATTCTGGAATGTGCGCATTCTCCCGAACAATGGATCAGAATGTCCCCAGAACGCACAATTTCCTCAATTAGAGAGTGAATTTCTGAGGTATAAATTAAACATCTTAGAAGTTATTGTGATAAGATGGTGGAACAGCGGAGAATTTATCTCTCCAACGGGCAGCACTGTAATATTGTACTCCGGTAAAGCTACCGGTAGTGGTCGTGAGTCAGGTGTGGGGCTCCTTTTAACCAGTGCCACTCGAAACTGTCTATTATCCTGGGAGTCGGTGTCTGGCCGAATTATGACCGCCAGCTTCCGGACCAAGATGAGGAACATCTCAATAATACAATGTTATGCCCCTACTGAGCCCGGCAATGTATTGGCAAAAGACTCCTTCTACGAAGAACTAAACGCCGTTCAGAGCAGAACACCTAAAGGTGACATTCAAATGGTTATGGGTGATTTGAATGCAAAAGTTGGTGCTGATAACTAGGGGCTCAGACATGTGATGGAGAGATACGGTCTTGGTGATCGTAATGACAACGGTGAAAGATTTGTAGAGTTCTGCAACTTTCATAGTCTCTTCATCGGTGGTACTACATATGTTTGAGCATAAGGACCATCACAAAATCAGTTGGTCCTCTGTTGATCGGCGCAGAACACAAAATCAGATCGATCACACTGTCATTAGTAAAATATTTAGGAGTTGCCCCTCTGGACGTGCGAAACAAGAAGGGGGGGGGGACTTTGAGATTCGCAGTGGAGTTGGGAAAGGGTGTATCCTCTCACCGATCCTATTGCTCATAGTGATCGGCAATGTTTTGCATGCAGCCCTATACGCGCTGGACAGAGGAATTGAATGGACTTTGACATCTTGTCTACAGCATCTTGACTACGCTGACGACACGTACTCTCCCACAAAATCATGGATCTGTCCACAATGGCGTTAGATCTCGAGAGGGAGGCAAACAAAGTTGGGCTAAAGATTAATACAACGAGACCAAGGTTTTTAGCCTGCCATTGCGAAAAAGAAACCCGACACCTATTGCCATCAATAGTAAGCCTGTTGAGAAGGTGAACAACTTCGTCTACCTGGGTAGCATTGTTGCCGAAAATGGTGGTACGGAGCCGGACATCGCTCGCCGTATCAACCAGGCTAAGTGCGCATACGGCATGCTGTCTAAAATCTGCCAGAGCAGTTATCTCAGCATCAAGACAAGCTGGGCCTAATTCGCTCCCTGGTGCTATCTGTCCTTTTGTATGGAAGCAGTACATGTTTCCGTAAGAGTTACCAGAAAGCTACAAGTTTTCGTCAACTCATGCTTTCGTTAAATTCTAAGAATATTTTGGCCCGAAACAAAATTAAATGAATAGCTAAGTCGGCGTACGGGTCAGATGCCTATCGACGAATTGATACGCAATCGAAAATCGTAGTGGATAGGTCACACATTGTGGAAGAGTGGTAAATGCATTGCTTTGCATGCCATGAAACGGAACCCCATTTCCAACGAAGGCCGACCAAGAGGCGGTCCTAAAATCACATGGCGTCGATCTGTGGCAAAGGAGTGTAGGACTCTCATGCAATTTTTAATATTTCTTAGTGTAACGGTCTCAAAATGCAAGGAGGGTGGGACATTTTAAACTGTGCCATTTTCCGTTGCCCATTTTTCGGGCACGCAAAATTTCGTTAACTGACTGACAGACTGCAGCTGTTTTTAGTGAAAACCTTCAATCATTACGTTATTGTAAGCCCATCCGTAATGCATATTTTTCGAAGTGTAGATCGAATATGAGTGTCGGTACTCGCATGTCAGGTAAAAACCTCCGGAGGAGCTGGCTTCTTACACTATAAAATGAATGCCAGCGTAGTTGCCCCTTTTTTTGAAGACCTCCTCCTCATTTAGTATTATTATTATTATCCGAAACAACAGGCGTTCTCAAAATATGAAAGATGCACCCAGTCAGCATACATTTTTATTTTCGTGTAAAATATATTCGACAGGTGAAAAGTTGGTCATCATAATCACGTATTAATTTGTGTTATTTTTCCATTATTTATCCCGTACAGTTCATAGTACAAGTCCGAGTCAGCAAGATAAAAAAATCCGACGAGGTTTAACTTAGGCATCAACCACAAATGTAGTTCCAAAAATACTTCGAGTACTATTTATAATTGTATAAAAGGTTAAATGTTTGCAGTCAGGTTAAACTTTATGTATAGTAGCTATATTACAGGTACACGTACTGATTCGCCCGACCATACCACAACCAGATCTAGAAATATGTTGTTCAGTCTTTTGGCAATACACGGATAAGTTCTAGTTTGCTAACCGTATAATAATTTTGAACTTTCGAAATTCTGTTTTTATTGTATCTTTGATGTTGTTGCCCAGCATCTTCATTGTAATTTTCTACCCAATTTTGGATTTTCAATGGTTGACCGTAACATAGAAAAATTAATGATCACGTGCTTGTGGACTATCATTAAATACGTTTAGATGGTCACGGAAATCTGGGTCAGTTAACTTCATCTTTTTTTGTATGGTATTCTACTATTTCATTAAATTTTGAGCTTACCTGAACTAATTGTCAAGTACATATTTTTTTTAATTTTTTTTTAGATCTTTGGTAAATTTGTTTAGGGGTATGACGGTGTAATTAGCTTATTCTGGTTCTTTTTTACATTATGAGGTTTTCAATTGGAGAACAGTAATTTTTTAGGCTGGATTTGAGTACCGCTACTGAATACAGTTTTCTTTGGAGCTAATTATGCGAAAGAAAACATTGTGTTTCTACTGCAAACTCAATTTGTTTAAGTGTTCTTGTTTTTGAATTTTGGGTTTCAGGTTTTTCGGCACAAAATCGATGACTGCCTGTTTCATACAAGTACTACCTTGGGTATCCGCCTATTTCACAGGGCGACGCGACGAAACGTGGATCGCGTTTTCACTAATATTGGCTTTATCGCTATAAGCGTATAGAGCGAACGAAGCGGGTATGTTTTGGTAATATACTGAGTGTAGCAATAGTAACCAACCGTTTAAGCCGCGGTGCTCGCATATCAGCCGAAACACGCTCAAGGGGAGTGCGAATCATTTCACTGTACACTATTAATCGCAAACTAACTGGGAAGGTTTCATACCTTTCAGTCTAAATAGTTTCTACTTCATTTCCTAAAGTCTTGGATTTTTCAAGTAGAATTCAGTGAAAATTACAGGAATTAAGCCCCCAAAAATACGAACTGATTGTAATGGACGATGGAGACACCCGAAGGTGTCAACGGGGACGGAGCCATTTTGACCGTTAAGGTCCAGTAGTGACAGCTGCCAAAGTTGACAGCTGCCATAAGTGGCTCCTCAACGAGCTAAGCGGCTGTAGCTCAGTTCGGGATATATGGGCGGGTTTTTTTTTGTCGTTGGCTGCCCTGTCCATACATATTAAAAGGGATTTCACAGGCCATGGATTGACGACACAAACAAGGGACTTTAAATTTGGAAAAAAAAGAAGATAGGAAGTGTGGCGCCAGCCATCTCACATGCCATCCTCTAATGCTCCGAGGCCCAGATGGCGGTGGACCTCGGCCTTCTACATCCGCTGAAAAGAAAAAAAAAACGAAACCCGACCGTGAGGCCCCCATGACCGAAAAGATGAAAAAATTTGAAGGGGCCTCCCACGGCGAGACAAGGGATGAGGCCCCTCACCTCATCCCGTCAGTCATGACGAGGTATTCGCCTCAAAGCAGCATTAGCCTGAAAGGGTTGACGGGAGAGTTCTTTAAAGGAAAGCCATATATTTTTTTTTTAAATCATTATAAACATATCTTGTTTATTCATCATAAACAACTAGAGTCTAATAACAAGAAAAAGTCAGTCATACGGAATCGAAAGTTCGGAGGGAATCTAAACTAAAATCAGTGTGCGGCGAAATTTGAGGAATCATCAAAGCAATAATAATCATCAAAGCAATAGTACACAAGTAGCAGCAACTATTACAATTTAATTGACTTACCCCTGTATCCAGATGGCCATATGGAGAGGGAAAAGCTGAAACTCCGATGATCAAGACTGCTGTTCGAAGAACGGGAATCCGAATCAAATAAACAAAGAAACAAACACCGCTACCAGTGATACCAAAACAAAAATACAAAAAAAAAACGAAAGATTTAAAGAAACATTTCCGTATATGCGCAAATAAAATCGCGTGATGTCGTTTAACATGAAGTCGCTCCACAGAGATGAGAAATCCCGTCAAAAATTATTTTTTTCTAAGTGCATTAACACAAATGTCGCGCGGTGTACCAAAAATCATGTGGCTCGAAATATAACCTAATCGCAGATCCAATTCATAGAAAATTACGCTCGCACTGGTGGTTGTTGTTGCCTAGGCCTTGGCATCCGCACAAACCAAGCAATAAGGATAGCTGTATCCATTCGCTTCCTTCTTTGTAGACAGCATTGCCGTGTTTGGTTTCGGATATAAATACAATATGAGTAGCGGACGAGCTTGCACTTCCACAACAATGGAACTCCGTCGTGCTTCCGGAAAATCGATGGATTTTGCAGGTGACGAGCAACCACTTTTAACAACCGAAAACTCATGCGTCGTGCAAACTATCGCAACCTTCGGCTACGATCCTTCCCCTTGCCCCAAATGCCACAAACCACCTCTAATCGCTCTCACCGGTGACGAAAATCCTCTTCCCAAATTTTGCGTCGACAAACCAGAAAACTTCGGCCGATGTTGTTGTGTGATTCGACACAATACTTTTTGTCGTCGGCGCCCCCAAAGTCCTCCAAACAATCAAAAACCCCTGCCGGTTATGATGGCGGGTGACTCGCAACTCCGCAACGAGCAAACTTCTCCACGGCTCAGCGATAACGACCACCTCAACGGCGGCGGCGCCTGGGAGAGTGTCCATCATCATCATCCTCGTGGCGCGACAGCCCGACGTCGGGCCTTGGCCGCCTGGATCATTGTCCTCCAATTATCTCGGTCACGTGACCGCGTCCTCCAATTTTGGGAGCCCAGTAGCTGCGCGGCGTCCACACCTACTGAGCTCTCCCAACGAGATCTCGGTCGTCCTCGCAGTCTCGCTCCGTCGACTCGTTCTGCATTCATTACTCTCTTAGGCATGCGATCATCGTCCATTCTTTGTACATGCCCTGCCCATTGAAGTCGTTGTAGTTTGACGATTTTCGAGACTTGCAGCTCATCGTACATTTCATACAACTCATGGTTGTACCGGATGCGCCATCCATCTCGATCGCAAACAGCCCCGAAAATTCGCCGTAGAACCTTACGTTCAAAAGTGTCTAGCATGTTTTCGGAGGCTTGAGTTAGGGTCCATGCTTCGCAGCCATAGCATAGCACTGGTCGTATAATGGTTTTGTACACGCGGAGCTTCGTGTTTCTGTGCACATGCTTAGATTTCATTATGGGGAGAACCGAGAAAAAAGTCTTATTAGCTAACTGTATCCGTCGCTTGATTTCGTCAGTTTCTTTGGCGTCCCTTGACAAGTTGCAACCCAGGTAAATGAAGTTGTTCACGAACTCGATGTTGAGGTCCCCCACATTGATGCTTGGTTGTGCAGGTGTCCTTGTCACCGATTGCATCATTATTTTAGTTTTACCCTCGTTAATACGTAATCCAACTTCCTTTGCAGCAGTATCGAGCGTATGCAGAAGTTCTTCTGCGTCAGCCAATCTTCGGGACATGATGTTGATGTCGTCGGCGTACGCTGCTAATTGTGTCGACTTGATGAGTAGCGTCTTGCTGTTGTCCATATTCATGGCCCGAATAACGTTTTCCAGTGCTAGGTTGAAGAGCGTCGGTGCCAGTCCATCGCCCTGTTTCAAACCAGTGCGTGTTTCAAATAGATCAGTAAGTCTATTCTGGATCCTGACTTGTGAGATGGGAAAGTGTCCAAACTACGGAATTCTCGACAACTCAACTCGGTCTTTCACACAACGGAAGCAAGCCTCGCTTGGAGTTAGTGAAAAACCCACAAAAGGAGTACGATTCAAACTCATAAATGCCCATTTTTAAAAATTATAACGACTTTTCACAAATATAAATGATTTGAAATAAAGTCAAATCAAATACATTTGTGAAAAATATACAAACTTCAAAAATATACACTTATGTGTCAGAATCGGTCCGTTACATGATCTTTTGCAAGAATCTCGAAATAAAACACCCTCGCCCTTTCCTTGGATATTTTTCCACCAGGAACTCTAGTTTCTTCACGTGATATGATACAAACGTTTTGTTCGGTAAAACCCGACAATAAAGCCCTGTAATGAACCATATTCTGGTCTGGTTGTGCTGCCTTCATCGGCAGATGGAAGGCGACACCTGGTGAGTAGCGATATGTCGGTGGTACGAAACCAGAGGCCAAGGGGCCCATTACACTCGGACTCCGGCTTGCTTTAGGTCAATTCCGGAGGCATGGGTGGGGTTTCCGCCGCTTGTTGCACCTGTCCTTTACATATTAATAAAAATTCATAGGCCTGGAGAAAACAATAGCAACAGGGGAGGGTAAAATGAGGAACAATAAAGAAATGAGGCGATAAGGATGGATTGGTTGGCGGACGGCGCAGATGCCCTCGCGTTCAAATCGGGGTCCGGGTGTAATGCGCCCCTTGGCCTCTGGTTTCGTTCCACCGAGTGATCATTACTTATCAGGTGCTGTCTGCACAACCAGACAAGGATATGGTCTACATGGCTAATCCACAAAAGGCAAACACAACACCAGGAATACCTTGTTAAACTGAAACTAAAAGGACAAACTACTCTATATGAAGGATGGGCTGCTACAAAGGGAAAGCACACCTACTTGAGGAAAAATACGTTAAGTAAAAATGGCTTAGTCCTTAGACTTAGAGCAAGTGGCCTTAATGTGCTTGTGTGGATGCAAATCGGTGGAAGGACTAAAAGGAACGAGATGAAGCCCTTTTTAGTCCCGTTCTTTACCAGAAATGGGGCCCCACGTTGGACGCTGGATATGTAATGGATGGGTTGCCTGGCATCCGAACATGCCCGTAGAGACGGAGCCTAACGTAGCATAATGACTGTGACTTGCCGAGTATAGCAGCGGCCTATACTTGCGGTAGGTTAGTTCGGAAGACGTGGGTTGAGATTTCGCCGCTCGTTACCCCTGTCCTTTAGGTTAGGTTAGGTTAGGTTAGGTACAGGGGCTGCCGTGATGTGTCACAGCACACTCAGACCAACATTGGGTTGGTTGGTTTCATTTAATGGAAGGGCAAGTTAAGTTGGAAATTGCGGAACTTTCCCATCTTACTCACTATGGACAATTCCGTTTTCCTTAATTTCCATTATTCGGACGCTGACTAATTTTGTTACTACGAGTTTCTAATACTAATTTTTGTCTTAGTTTATAGCTTTAGAATAAAACTCTGATTTTTCGCTAAGTTGGAATGGAGGAAAACATTTTCATTCTACTATAGTGCGCCTTAAACTAGGCAACCCGAAAGAAAACTTCGGTTTGCGGCGAAATCTTACGTGATGGTTTTTTTCTAGTATTTTTCCCGTACTAAAGGCCCAAAAATTCATAAGAAAAACCCTTCACTACAAAGAAAAAAATTTGGCCGCAGACCTGTGAAAGCAATGTAAATATTTCTAAATAATTTGGGGGGTTTGACGTAAGATTGGAGGACATAGCAATGCCTTTTGCTATGTGTAAATCGGCGATTAAGGCCACTGCTGTCAACAAGGCCAATACAAGATGGCTCAACGGGGCAACATGCAATACGACAAGGTCGATTTGGCCGATATTGGATTCCGGCCCCTCTGCCACCCTGCTTTCGATGAATAGGAGGCACTTTGGCAGAGTTGTTGGAGTTATTACCGGACACTGCGCAATCGGGGAGCATGCCAGGAGGCTCAACATCCCCCATCATGATTTTTGCAGGAGTTGTGGAGATGAGGAGGAGGAGGAGACCATCCTCCACTTTCTCTGTCATTGTCCGGCCCTGGCTGGTAGGAGGGGCTACTTTCTGGGTTCGCGGATCTTCCATGATTTGGATGACCTTAAGAATACATGCGCCTTCCGGTTAAATCGCTATATCAGTAGCACGGGCTGGTTTGATACGCAGCCCTTTTAAGGAGACGGTTTTTCTTTTCCGGGTGGTATCACAACGGGTCTTTGGAGGCCTATGTGCGCTGTATGTAGCGCGGCAGCCCCTTAACCTTACCTAACCTATGTTCGGTAAAATTTAATGCAAAATGTACCTACTTGTCGCGTACAGTATTTTTGTGTACCAGATGCTTAGTTTCAGTGACGAAATATTAGGTTGAAACAGGATACAGCTACCCATCTCTATTAAACTACTATGGAAAGTGTATTACATATGCTATAACTTCCGCTTGTCGTTATCCATCAGATTCTCTCTTTTAATCATTTATTAACAACATTAAAAAATAATAGACCCAAGACAACAAACGTTCATGTTCATCTGCAAGCCACATCAATCATCCAATTGTCAATGGAAATAATCATATGAAATTCAAGCATACCCCCAGCCCCCAATACATGTTCATCGGTGGCTTTAGCCATAGCCGCGTCTTTTTATACTTTCACGAGCTGTTAGCGGATTTACGAGCACAATTCGAAATTGATATTCTCCAACCACAATAAAATGGACTATTGTGTGGTTTTCAACAGGCATTTAAGTCATTTTGAAAATTTGAACATTAAATTGAAACAACAACATAACACGCACCCCGAACACATGAAATGACGGCTCTTCCTTCCCAATAAATCGACTATAAAGTGGGAATTTTATAGCAACAAAATGGCCTCATGTGTTGTAAATGTTTTCTCGCCACTTGAAATGGATCTACAATTAGAGCCATCTTCATTAATTAGTTTCATATTTTCCAGATGCATTTCTGTATTTATGGGTCCAATAAAGTGTTTAAATGGCAGAGTCTCCATGGCGGTTGTATTTGACGGTCATGGAAAAGATGGTAGTGATTTTGGAATATGAGCAAGTAACAAGAGCAAACGTCAGATGATTGGAATGTGAATTGTGACCATGAAATTTCGGTCTGTCGACATTGTGGCAAATGAATAAGGTTAATAGGAATCTTGTCTAGATGAATGAATCTAGCACTTACATTTAAGACATAGTGAGCCTGTTGTCAAGCAGTGCCGGATATTCTTCCCGTTGGCGCCAAGCCAAAATCTTAATATTGTTCCAGATTTCCGATTTGACAAAAGCCTTGCTTCATCCAAAAGCTTCATTAAATAAATGCTAATAATTACAAATAATGGCAGGCTAAGATATCCATCTGGTAGGCACTGCGACCTTTGTGCCACAGCCTTCACTAATCCAAAAGACCATCACCCAACCTGATGAAGGCCACTGAATCTCCAAGAAACGTAAATCTGGAGCGAGCGATCGCCGGGTATTCGCAGAGAAGCTGGACTCAATGGCATCCAGGCAAAACTGGCATTCCGTCTCAGTGGATAAACCCGTTTTTTTCGGGTAATATCTCATCCGGTGTTGTCTCGTGAGGTAACCAACGGCTAACCTCAGGTCCGCTCTTCCCAGGCGGCTAGCTTATGTTTGCGACAGTAGGGATCAATGAGATTTTTGGATTGCTGCAGTACTGGGACGACCGGTGGCGCAGTGTGTTGAGGCAACAGTCTCACGTTTGCCTACCGGTGTTTCGGGTTCGAATCCCGTCCACGACGAGGTTCATGGCCATGGATGTGCAGGAGGTGCATGCTGGCAACTGCATTCTCCGAAACCAGCTTATTTCGACGAAACGTCAACTGGGCCACAAGGAACAGTTGTCGCGCTACGCCCTACAAAGGGTTAGGGCAATTGAGAGAGGAAGCAGTACTGGGAGATTATTCCAGAACCGCATCCTTTCGTCCGCAGACCATACCTTCACCATCGCCTTGGCTGTGGTCCAGCTCAGATCGCAGAAGGGTTCAGGCCTGAAAAATTTCTCTGATGAGCCTTGTCTAGTAAGTTTATCTGCAGCTTCGTTGCCATGGATGCCCCAATGCCCAGGTACCCAACCGGTTTGTGTTTGCGAGACGCTGTAGGGTAACCTCTTTCACTAGTTTCGATGAAAACTTCTTGTGAAGAAAGAGCATATAGGCATATTAGCTGTTAGCGATGTAAGCTTCCTTTGGAGAATAACTCTCGCGCAGTTCCCAATGGCATGGATCCCGGCTTGGAAAATGCTTGGCCAAATTCCCATTGTGATTAAGCTCCTGGTGTTCGGTCCAAAGATCCCAGCACCAAATCCTTGTCCTGTTCTTGACCCATCGGTAAACCACATGATACACCACCATCAGGACAAAGTTTGCTAATATCCCATTCCGAGCGGATTGGGGAGGAGACCGAAAATTTCCTTCCGAAGGAAAGTTCCCTGGTCATGTAGTTTGATCTCGAGCAGATGCATGCCAGGAACCCGCTGCAGAATGCTCATGTGGCCCTGATTGTACATATGAGCATCATTAGTTAGATGCACTCGAAGAGCGCTTAGAGCCGCAGATTCTCGAATAAAAATATGCAGCAGAGCTTCTATGGCCAATGTCTGACATGAACGAAATGATCCTGGCATACCAATGCATACAAGACATTGTAATGTGGTACACAACTGTATCGATGCTGCTGCGTTTTGGGCCACCATACTAGCGCAGCATATGTCACAACTGGTCGTACTAGCATCAAATACAAACGTGAGACCTGGACACTTGACACTTGACTTCAGTGGAGAACTCAAGTATCGTCCTGCCTAGGCTGACCTTTAAGTTCGGTTTCCGAGTGAAAGGAGCTAAGACGGTTTTTTGAGGATTAACGCTCAAGCCAAATTCAGTGCACCAGCGAAGGACTAGGTCCAGTGCTGCACCCATCACTTCCGTGACGGTCATTTAAAACTCACCCTTATTATTATGGTTAAATCATCGGCGTATCCGATAGCACAATAACCACAGTCGCAGAGCCTAGTGAGTAACTCATCTATGACAAGGGACAAGAGAAATAGGGAAAGAACCCTACCCTGACGGCAGCCTTTAACAAATTGAGAAACCGCACAGAGATGAGTAGATTTCACGCCCCCGATGCATGGCGTCGATCCACATGATTGTGACCGGGTACATTCCTCAGCCCGAGCGCTCTGGATATATTGCTATAACCAGTATTTTCGGAAGCACCCTCAATGTCAAGGAACGTGCATATAGCGACTTTCTCGTCATTAAGGGTTTTTCAACCATTGCCACAAGATTGAATAAGGCAGCCACAGTCGATTTACCTTTTAACATAAGCGAACTGAGTATGATATCAAAGTGACGTACATTCCATCTTTCTCCTGATTTGCAGATCCTATAACCTCTCAATAGTTTTTAGGAGAAACCATGGACGCCTATCGGCCTGTAAGATTTCGGTAGCTCTTCCAGTTTGTTCCCGTTTTTAGTAATGAACACCATGTTCGCCGCGCTCCATAAACTTGGTATATATAATAGCTCAAAGAGCAGCTGGCTCTAAACAGGAGCCACCAATCAAGGGGCTACAATGAAACCAAGAATATGGAAAGATACCATCGGCACTAGGTGCCTTAACGGGTTCAAAGGACTCCACGGCCCATTTAATGTTGTCTAAATCGAAAATGGCCCCAGAGAGGCTACTTAACTGGTTAAACAGCCGATGAAATAGACACATAGCGTTCAGCCGGGACTGAACCCGGAAAGTGTGTGTGTAGGAGAAGCTCTGGGCCCTCAATTAAAGATCCGTCTTGCTTCTTCTGACCGACGCCGTTAGAATGCTCCTTAGAAAGAGCTTTGTGGATGTGAGTCGCTTCAGGTAGTGACTGGATGCTCTCACAGTGTCTGCTCCAGCTCTCCCGTGTGGAGCGTCTGATAAGGAGGTTATATTCAGTAAGCGAATTTATTTATTCGCACCAATCATTATTTCTCTTGGCCCTATTGAACTTCCTCCTAACCTAGGCCCTCTTGCGAGCCAGTTCTTTATTCCACCACGAAACGTGGAGTACTAAAGTCACGTACTCTAGTACTATCTTGGTAGGAGGATACTAAGACATCGTTTAGCTGTTTCGCAGCTAATTCCATCTCACAAGATATGCTGCTAGAATTTAGAAGTTTGTCAGCTTTGGAACAATTTGTCTTCCTAGGACAGAAGGATGCAAGACGGTGCTCAGAACTACCTACCAAACGGATGTGCATGTGGTCAGAATTAGACACTTCATCCAATCCTCTCCGGTCCGTAACTAGTATAATACTTCCGATACAACTCTGCTGGCCAGAGTGAGATCAAGTACCTCTCTCCTAGGCGCAGTGATAAAAGTGGGCTTGCACCCTTTATTGAGAACGAACACTTGTTTACACATAAGATAATCAACCTCTGTCATCAACGTCGCTGCTCCCCCAAATAGTATGGAGGGCGTTGGCATCATAGCCAATGATGAATTGCCGATTAAATTTCTTGCAGAAGTCGACCAGTAGCTTAATCTCGGCTGGAGGGATAGCGTCATCATCCGAGGGAAAATAAGCAGATGCATTACCACCTTTTGACTTCCATGTGGGGTACCGCAACTAAATCCCTAGAAATTAAGTTGGTTAGTTGTAAATAACCGACACAATTGTCTATCAGAATCGCCGCGCGAGGACGATCCGATAGGTTGCCAAATATCAGCTTACCAGATGTACTGCGGATACCGCTAACTCGGCCCTTTTACTTCGAAGGCCTTTTAGACGTCGAGCTTGATGTACATATAACTTCCTGTATGACCCGAAGTCCCAGATGGAGTTGCGATACCTCGGCTTGTAGCTGCATTAGTTGATCCTTTCTATACATTTCTTTTCTGAGAAAATCCTTGCTGGAAGCTGTAACCGAACCGGCAAGCCTTAGTGAAATCAGAGGCTGGAGGAATGATCATTTGGACGGTCCAATGCCGAAACGTCTCCAGTACAAGATACTGCTGCTTGTATGTATAGTATGGTATGTACAGTTAACGGCACGGAATGTGGTCCACGCGCGTTTTTTCGTTTATTATCAGAATAAAAAACAAGCTAGCCTTCGGCTAGCTAGTGACTTATGGTGCATTATCCACTTTGAAATTATTAGTAAAGCTTGTTCCGCTTTCACTGTTCCTATGAGAGGTATATTAAATAGTGGGCCGATTTCAACCAAATTTAGGAATGTGGCTTGGCAGTCAAGATGATTGAATAAAATGAAATTTTGTAAAGACATCTTCAGAAATAAACAAATTTTTCTAACAAAAACTTGTTTTTTGAAAGGTCGTTCCTATGACAGCTATATGATACAGTAGTCCACTTTCAACCATATTCGGGAATGTGATTTGGCTGAAGATATTATTAATTACTGTTTTGAATTTGAAAAAGATATATTTAGAAATAAAAAAGTTTTTCTCACAAAGACTAATTTTTGGACCAGTCGTTCCTATGGCAGCTATATGACGTAGTGGTCCGATTCCATTGGTTCCGACATATTTATAGCATACCCTTCACGCGAAGCCGACGGCTAGCTTGTTTTCTATTGAATTTGACGAGGTTCGATACATGTTCGCGACCAAAATGGCTGTCGTGTGTGACCGCCTTTAGAAATTACAGACTTCTAGGTTCGAGCACCGTTATAAAACCGTCATTTAATTTTTTTTCAATGAAAAAAAGGAAAATTAAACTTCCTCAAGATTGAAATCGTTATATCTTAGCGCTTTCGGTGAATTTCGGAACCAGCGAAGTTTTATTTTATATGAAATTTTATCGAGTTGCCGAATTTATGATTAGATTTTCGTTCCAATTTTACAGAGACTGTCGAATTTAAGCTTTTTTCTGCAAGTCTAGGGACAATTTACAAAAAATGCTATAACGCTGTAACGGTTAGAGACAGAGTGTCAATTTTGGTGTCAATTTTCTAGAAATGAACGGTGCTGTCCACCATTAAAATGTTTACCATTTGAAGTGGGATGCCCTGGACATTGTATGTATTTCTTATTGCTTCCAAATTATGAACCCCACAATGAGCGCCAAAAAATATATTATACATTGAATTTAAATGGGTAATAATGACATGAAAATGTTTCAAAAATTTACTGTGGTCATTTTAGATAGAAAGTTTCTGTCGAAATTATCCCTCAATCTAATACATTGATGAATTGAAACAAGTCTAAAAACTGCGCTTTAGATTTTTATCTTAAATAAGATTCGATAGCCTTCCACAAGCCCTAATTACAGTCATAAAACAGATAAGCACAACGAGTTCAATTCAATGCATGCAACGAAGTTGCATAAGAATCTCACTAAAAATATTAATTTATATTCTCCATAATAATAGGTGACCAGATTTATGAGAGATAATTGAATACAATTGCAAAGTGCATGCGTGTTCATTATTTATCTGCAATTTTTCTCGATTTTCCCTCATAACGCTGCCGAGCCCATAAAATCCAGTCTATACGTTTCACACGAAACAAGTTGTTAACGTGTACGTAGTAAAGTGATTCTGAAACGTACTCCAAGTATGTACACAAATTCGTATGCTAATTGAACCACAATTTTATAACCGCAGGGATATCGGCTTAAAGATACGCAAATAGATAGACAGATAGATACCCAGCCGCTCTAAAGTTGGGCGGTTGTATCTAGGATGCAATTAAACATTCTCTCCCATGTGTCGAATCATGTGGAATAATGGTTATTAATTGCACCTGTTGTGCTAGGATGGTAATATATGTTGCGGGTTTAAAGATTGGCGGTTGCTTGGTTGCAGAAATATTGATAAGAAAGTTTAGTGCTGGTTGTTTTTTTTTTAATTACATACATATTAATGTTAATAACTAGCTTCATTCACCCGCACGGTCCCGTTCCTGCGACAGCCCGTTCTTCGCACCGGAGAGACCCGTTTCACAACGGCCAAGAGCTGCTAAACCCTCAATACAAGAAGGAATTATGCTTGTATGTTATATGCCTCGTATCGTTTTTTATATTCACTGAGAGCAACATATCTCGCTTCGCAGCCGGAGCGGCTTAAGGGGCTGCAACATTCAGTATACGACCTTACAACGCTCGCTGAGCTCGCAGCGGTAAGCCCACTATTAGCCAAGGCGCGAACCACGATGTGTCACCTGGTGAAATAGGAATATACCTCCTCAGCAACCCTGTTTCCCACCTGGACGAGGGAAGTCAGGATCCAACTTGGGATTTCGATTGGCAATCATCCAATTCCGACCAGAAACCATCCTAAAATTCTTGCAATGACTCTATATCATCACCCCATTGCCTCAACCGTGTGCAACAGAATGTGTAGTAGGAATAAGATCCTCAAAGCCTTAGCCGGTAGCACCTGGGGCAAGAACAAAGAGACCCTACGGGTCACGTATAAAGCAGTTGGAAGATCAGTGGCCAACTATCCTGTGTGGTCACAGCATCTCTGTGACACACAATGGAAAAACATTCAAGCGTGCCAAAATTGCGCTCTCCGTACTGTCACCAGCTCCTGATGTCACCCCAGTACCATCGACATGAGGAAACCAGGGGACCACCACAAGCTTCTTACCAAACAGTATCTGGAGGGAGCCCCCAAACTTGAACCTCATAAACAAGATGCCGCCGCCTAGACATGTTAGGCGCAACTAGAGGGACCTTGAAAGAGATGTCCAGAGGTACGATAGGGTACCTTTTGGAAGCAGCGCACACAGATTAGCCATCGCAGCGATACATCAGGAGGTGGTACTTTCATCGATCATGAAATTAGTTCCAAATCCAGTACTCTCGGCTATAGCACCAACTATATCTCCGGCAGAGGAAAGGCCTCCGAGAGCAACAAGAACGACACTCACACAACTTCGGTCAGGCTGGTGATCACGACAATTTCTACCTGTCGAAGTAATGGGGACCGGCGGACGACGCGACGGTTGAAATGGCCGTGAAGGCCTGCGGACATTACGTGTCTAAAAACCACTGTCCAATGACTACCCGTGAAATGCGTACCAGTCCAGCTGTAGGGAGTAGCTGTTTTGATTTTGTACGCTAGTGGGGAAGGCCAATGACTGCCGTTTTCGCCCGCCCTGCTACTCCCGACAGCTGAACTGCTCCGCATGTCACGGGTAGTCTTTGGAGAGTGATTTTTAGACTTGGTGTCCGCAGGCCCAAAAATTTCAAAGCAAAGTGACCCCTCGACTGGAAAATATAAAAGTGTGTTTTTCTTCTAAATAGAGGCCCAAAACTTGCACTTTTTCAAATGGCTCTATCTCAAAAACTGCGGCAGCTGGAAAGTTGAATTTTGTCTTAAAATGCAGCCTGAGCCCTACCCCAAAAACTAAAAATACCATTCCGGACGAAAAACCCCGAAAATTTCATGGCAAAGAGGCCCCTCGACCATCAAATTTAAATGTGCCTGTAACTTCTTTATTTTAGCAGCTTGAGGGCCCAAACTTGCACTTATCCAAATGGCTCTATCTCAAAACCTACGGCAGCTAGAGAGTTGAGGTTTGTCTTAAAATTCAGCCTGAGCCCTACCCCAAAAACTAAAAATACCATTCTGGACGAAAAACTACGAAAAACTCCAAAAATGTCATGGCAAAGGGACCCCTCGACTGCCAAATATAAAAGTGATTGTAACTTCTTTATTTTAGTAGCTAAAGGGTCCAAACTAGCACTTTTTCAAATGGCTCTATCTTCAAAACTGCGGCAGCTGGAGAATTTAATTTTGTCTTAAAATCCAGCCTGAACCCTGCCATACTCACAGGCAGTTTTTGATCACGCCGAAATTGGATCCCCGATCTCTAAATTAGTATCGTAGAGCGGTGACCGAACGATCACGGACACCGAGCGCAATAACTTACAAACCTATTTGTGCAAACTAGTTAACACTTCTTGAAAATTTGTTAGTGAATTGACTTATAGTTGAAAGAATGTGGTGCGGATCAACGCACATGGGCTAATGTCTGTAACTGGATATTCTTGATGGATGACTTAATCGATCATGAAATTAGTTCCATATCCAGTACTCTCGGCTATAGCACCAACTATATCTCCGCCAGAGGAAAGGCTTCCGAGAGCAATTAGAACGACACTCACCCAACTTCAGTCAGGCTGGTGATCACGACAATTCCTACCTGTCGAAGTAATGAGGACCGGCGGACGAGGGTTGAAATGGCCGTAAAGGCCTGTGGACATTAAGTGTCTAAAAACCATTCTCCAATGACTACTCGTGACATGCGGACCAGTTCAGTTGTCGGGAGTAGCTGCTTAGATTGTGTACGCTAATGGGGAAGGCCAATGACTACCGTTTTCGCTCGCTCCGCTACTCCCGACAACTGAACTGCTCCGCATGTCACGGGTAGTCATTGGAGAGTGATTTTTAGACACTTGGTGTCCGCAGGCCCAAAAATTTCAAAGCAAAGTGACCCCTCGACTGGAAAATATAAAAGTGTGTTTTTCTCCTAAACGGAGGCCCAAAACTTGCACTTTTTCAAATGGCACTAACTCGAAAACAACGGCCGCTAGAGAGTTGAATTTTATCTTAAAATGCAGCCTGAACCCTGCTCCAAAAACTTAAAATACCATTCCGGACGAAAAACTGCGAAAATTCTCGAAAATTTTATGGCAAAGAGACCCCTCGACTGCCAAATATAAAAGTGATTGTAACATTTTTATTTTAGCAGCAAGAGGGCCCAAACTTGCACTTATCCAAATGGCTCTATCTTGAAACCTACGGCAGCTAGAGAGTTGAATTTTATCTTAAAATGCAGCCTGAACCCTGCTCCAAAAACTTAAAATACCATTCCGGACGAAAAACACCGAAAATTTCATGGCAAAGTGACCTTTCGACCGCCAAATATAAAAGTGCCTGTAAATTCTTTATTTTAGTAGCTAAAGGGTCCAAACTAGCACTTTTTGTGTGTCTTAAAATGCAGCCTGAACCGTGCCATACTCACAGGCAGTTTTTGATCACGCCGAGATTTGATCTCCGAGCTCTAAATTTGTAGTATCGTATAGCGGTGACTGAACGATCACGGCCACCGAGCGCAATAACTTACAAACCTATTTGTGCAAACCAGTTAACACTTCTTGAAAATTTGTTAGTGAATTGCCTTATAGCTTATACTATAGTTGAGAGTTTGTGGTGCGGATCAACGCACATGGGCTAATGTCTGTAACTGGATGTTCTTGATGGATGACTCAATTGGTTCAGAATCGTCTAGTCTAGAAGGGCAGAATATGACGACAAAAAATATGAACAATTCCATTTTAAATATCGTATGATCGCTGGTGTTATAAGCTCACGTTTGCCAACCGTCTCCGTTACTAGTCGGTGCATCCTATAGGGTGACCTGGCATTGAGGGACAAAAACAAAACCAAAACGTATGCGCCCCGTTTATATTTTAGCTGGCGTGACATTCACTTCCAACTGTCAATCTCAATGGCCCACTATTTGCAATTTCCTGATGGCCCATCGAATACCATTGTGTAGGCGAACAACATTTGAATTGACACTTGGTGTGTGATGGCAGCCATCAACGTGATCAACGCGATGGGCTTTTATCTGTAGCAGGCATTAGAATTTGGATGGTATCTTACTTGGCAGTTATTTTTTTTGCGGACAAGCGCGAGGCCCCTCCAGGCGCGGGGCCCGTAGCATTTGCAGACTTTTGCTATATTGCTAATTCAGCACTACATACCTTGAAATGGAACCCGATTTCCAAACAAGGCCGACAAAGAGGAGGTCCTAAAACCCCATGGCGACGATCTGTGGCGAAAGAGTACAAGGCGCTGGGTAAGTAGTTTGGGGAGTTGCGCCTCATTGCCCAGAATAGAGTACGATGGCGCGCAGGAGTGGTTGACGCGCTATGCACCTCTAGAGGTTAAGACAAAGTTGTGTACAATTTTAAACTGGAAATCAGTGAGGGAGCTAAAGACGATGCGCCAACAGACATGTCATATCTCGACGTTTGTGGTTGCGTTTGTATGTTTGAACTAACGCTACAGATAGAGTGCACAATGCGTTCAATGCATACAATTTTAGAACTGAACTGCCTATGTTCAGTATCAAGTTTTCCATTTCGAAACAACACATCCCATCGAATTCCTTTTAAACATAAAATCCGATATCTTCGGCACTTGTTGTGTCATTTTTTTACAAGAGATCATTCTGTTTGAACACTAAAACACATCATCGATTCCGGCTCGAGTCATTTATGCACTTCTGTCCACCATATGCACAATGTCTAATAACTGGGTCATCAGCGACTAATGACATAAACTCTTTATTTACGACTACTTAGTCCTTAACTCATTCAATCCACCATATGCAAACGAGTATGAAGCTGGTATCTACCAAATTTGTATTAATCATCATGCAACACCGACGTAATTCCGTCCGGTGATACTCAATATTCCAAAATAGAACCGTGTCGTCGATGACATTATTTTCAGAATACGCGTACATGCTTGGCAATCCGTTGAAATTCAATTTGAATCGGCCGATAACATTCACCACACCGAAGAGCTTACATCGTCGCCTATTCTGGCTTAGATTCACGGACCACATCATTCCAATCCAAGTAGGAGGTGGAAAATCCACTTAGTCAAGATACACTAAAAACTAAAGATCTAAAGTTGAACGATCGAATCATAGCCGCAGCAGTTGTTGAAGTCATTTTGTAATTTTGACCTATAATTTGCTTACATCGATGACAATTTCCTAGTGGATGATATCTTAAACGATCGGGTTCGGGTGGATTATTTATATGCAAGATGAGTTCCGTTGGTCTGGCCGAGAAGGAGGAGGAAGAGCATTCTTGTATCTTCACCAATTCCTGGTGATCGGTGATCTCAATGGAATTTATCCATGGGCTAAGTCTATGGCTCGTTAGGTTCAGATCGTCGTATCTTTTTGGATCACAATCCCATTTATCTTCCGACGTCTGGATGGCTGCGACTGCTCCCCGTGTTATTCTATAACTAGCGATACTAACGAATCGTTATATTTTCTTAGTTTTTCCGCCGGGAAGATGTGGGCGAGGAATTTCTTGCTTTTGATCGTGTCACGCATAAATTGTACTGACAGCGCAGATCAGTGCACATAATTCAGCCGTAATTTGATTTTAAATTAAAACGTGTCGGACGGATAACACGAAGACTATAGCCACTGTTTTGGTGGCCGGGCGTGTGGCGAAAGCATAACAAATTGTGTGGAAGCTATGATGATTATGGAAGCTTATTGCCAATTGAGTGAATGGTTTTATGATGATTTTCTGTGATTTGTTGAATGACAGTGCTTCGAAAAGCAGGTGGGTGCCGGCAAATTTCATTTGACTTCCTAATAGTAAAAGCTGCCATAGTGTCATTCACTAGAAAAAGGAAACTTAGGCCACTCAAGACAACTCCCCTCTAAAACTGGCGTAAAATATAAAGTATTTGAGAGTTGTCCTTGACGAAAAGTTATCCTGGGCAGAACACCTTAGAACGACATCCGACAAAGCCATTTAAGGTTCTATGGATATGCAGACAATATGTCGGCAAGACATGGTGGATCAAACCCCACTTAATTCTGTGGATCTACAAAGCGATCGTCAGACCTATAGTAGAACATGGTGCTGTTGTATGGTGGAAAAAAGCCACTTCCTAAGCCGGTACAACCGCTCTGACGAAAATCCTGAGACTTGCGTGCATGCCCATCACTGGAGCCATGCACTCTTGCCCCACTGCTGCTCTGGAGGTTCTACTCGACCTTCCTCCGATACATACACATATTGAAGCGGGTGCACGAATGGCAACGGTCAGACTTAGGGCCTGTGACACAGAGATCTAGCTGAATTCAAATCAATTAGGTTGGCTGGAAAGTGGCAAGGTACTCAGCATGCCAAATGACTCACTCTGGATCCTGTCAACCCCTTGTGGGGAATTAACCACGCCGACTTTCCACCTCGTCCTGTTCACCGCCATCGCCTTCAACTGACTCCACGATATGCCTAATGACTTACCCTCGACCTCAACTGATCTTCTGCAGGTGTTTCTAGGTCGTCCAACGCGGCGACTTGCATCGGTTCCCTGTGGGTTCCAATCGAGGGCCTGTTTAGCAATGTTTTCCGGCCCTTTTCGAAGTGTGTGACCTATCCATTGCCACTTTCGCCTTTTTATGGAGGTGTCTATCTTGTCCTGGCCAGTAACGAACAGGAGGTCGTCTTTGGAAATGACCTCTGACCAGTGTATGTGTAGGATGCGCCGTAGACACTGGTTCACGAACGTTTGCAATCTAGTTGTTATCACCCTGGTCACATTCCAAGTTGAACAGCCATGAAGAAGCAGAAATTTTACATTGGTTTCGAAGATCCTGGAGATGTTGTTGTTTTGCCAGAAAGGGGTCAAACTGAAAAAAGCTACCGGAGCCTTATTGATGCGAGGCAGTTGTAATGAGCAAGGTGGTCACCAGATGGTGTTTTGGGGATGGAGCCGGAAGTTTGCCGAAGTTGACCGTGAAGGTCCGGCGGCGCTAGAAGCGAATGCTCCTCAACGAGCTGAGCGGCGGCACATGCTTGTTCCAGCTCAGTTCGGGAGATGTGGGCGGGGTTTTTGCCCGCTCGTTGCCCCAGCCATTACATTGATAACATGTATCATGTGCCTTGGGGGTAGACGAACAACAAAGGATAAAACTGGGTCCCACTGACCCAGAAAAACAAAAAAAAAGTGCAGGCAATGGCCATCGACCGGCTCATGCTACACGCTCCGGGCCCTGATGGTTTGGACCCTTGGCCTCTTAACCCATAACAAAAAATGAACCCAACCAATGAGGTTCCGTGGCCAGCAAATGTTGGAACCTCCCAAAGCGGAACTAGACATGAGGCTTTCACCTCATGTCACAACCAACCTGAACGGGAAATTGGGGAGGGTTCCTTAAAGGAAAGCCATCGTTTTAAAATTCAATACATTTTCTTAGTGCACAATTTATTCCAATTTTTTTGAGACAAAAAACAATAACTTCACAGAAAATAAATTGCAACCAAAACCAAAACTCAATAAAGAAATTAATTAATATAAGAAATTCGGAAAAAGAAGAAAATGAATTTAAAAGAAAAAGAACGAAAGGAAATATGTATATGAATAAAATAAGACTGTAAGACTACTAACAAGAATACAGTACACTTACCCGAAGTCTAGATGGCCATCACGAACCGGGAGTGGCTGCAACTTAAGTCGATATTAAATAAACAAAATTTAACGAATGCAAACAAAAAAATAAAGAAAAGCAAATATCCGAAAAAAAATAAAGAAGAAATTTCGATTGCAACACAGATTCTCGGGAATCGTAAAATGGCAACACTCTCGAAAAAAATGACTCTCAAACATCTGACTCTGTCGCGTTTAATTTCGCACTCTGGCACCATAAAACCTGAACGGCGCGTTGTTGTTGTTGGTGCAAAACTTGCGGAATCGATGTGCACTGATATTATTTCCGTTGAGCCGTCCGTTTGCACAGCAGCACAACTCATGAATAGCTGCAATAATAGCCACTCACTCCAGACATCGGGCGTATCTCGCACATCTTTTGACCGAGAAGGGAAACACATTTTGACGATCCTTCCTCGACTGCGGTAAAATCGTCGCGGATCGGCGCTCCACAATAATCAGACCAAAACGTCGCTATAAATCAACTTTCCTCGCCGGGAAAGATGCGATTTGGGCAAGTCGACCCATCAATCACGCGCGTCAACAATCACTACGAATCCGCGACTCGGTGGTCGTTTTTGGGTTGTTACGAGCCCCGACCTCGGTGATTTTTGTGGGTTTTATTCCCAAAACTCAGAATCTCGCCAATGGCGTTGGCGCGTGATATTCTTTCCAATTTCCGCGCCAACACACGAAAATTCACAAAAAAAAAACCAGCCGGTGGCGTGGGCGGGTAATTTTCAACTCAAATTTGGCGTCGACACGCAGAAACCCGACCGATCTCGTTCCCGGGTAATTCGCCACTCTCGATTTTTTCTTTCAGTTTTTGTCTCAGCGCGCACAAACCCTCGCCGATGTCGTTGGCGGGTGATTCGCAACTCCCCATTTGACGCTGTCCACGCGCGTCACTCATCACTGAGCCATAATGAAGTTGACGCCAAGTGATGGGTGCGCGCGAAGATTTAAAAAAAAAAGGTGTTCATTACACAGTACATTAGCATCCGCTCCACCATCTGCTGTAACTACGCGTCCGAGGTAGCAAAAATTGTCCAGTTTTCCCACCGTCTGCCCCGAAACACAAATATCGCTCTGTCTTCCTGAATCCAAGCTCAAGTACTTAATTTTGGCAGCATTGTTTTTAAGCCCCGCATTGCCACTTTCGCGGTGAAGGGAATCCGCCATTTGAACTAGATGGTCCGATATGTTTGAGAAAAGACAAATATGGTCAGCGTAATCCAGGTGTTGAAGGTAATTCAAACAGGTTTCTTTGCTCTGGTGTTCATGAAGCGCAGTGCAGAGTGCGTCGTAAATGGCAATTAAACACAATATAGCCGCCTTGTCTCACTCCGCTATGTACCTCGAAGGGGTCTGAAAGTTTACCCTTGTGTAAGACGTGACATTGGGCTCCGCTATATGACTCCTTGATGATGGATATAATTTTATCTGGTATGCCTCTCCTATGTAAAGCGTTACAGATGTATTCCCGGTCAACGCTGTCAAACGCCTTCTCGAAATCGATGAACATGAGATGTAATGGGGATCTCCACGGATTGTTCAATAATAATTCGGAACATGCATTCAACAACATCGAAGCAAACTTTGTTGCAATATATTTGATTCAAAGGACTCGAAATGCCATCAACAGTAGTCTAGTGCATTCGCATCATAGCCCCTTGTCATATGACACCTTGACTAGATATCAAATAACATCATTCCCAACAACAGTAGTCAAGCACATTGGCCCAATGTCATGGCACCCATGATACAAATCTTGCCTAGATATCACTTCATGAGAATGTCCTTTTGCGTGAACAAGGGACACAAATTACCTATAATAGTAGTGCAATACATTCACATCAACTGATAATCGTTAGTCTCGACATCTTATGTCAATTCAATAGGTGCGTTTTTTTTTCGTACGGAGCAGAGCAGAGCAAGTTAAGCGACGAAAAAAACGCGCCTAATGAGTATGTCCACATTTATTCAACTTTGGACGAATATCTTTTGACGACCGAAAGTGTGGACATACCACATATCAAATCACACTCATATCAAATGCTAAAATCTTTCCTTGGCCGGTCCCGAGATTCCCAAGTACCGGTTTCGAACAAACCAAATCATTAAAAAACCGGCTTATGGTCATAAAAGCCGACTCATTAAAAACCGATTCGCCAAAAAACCGACCGAGTACTCCAGTTCTCAAAACCGACTTGTTAAAATCCAACCGGCTTATGCTTGAACAAACCCAGTTAAATACCGACTCATAAAAAAAAGATTTATTAAAAACCGACTCCTTACAAACCGAATACTCGAGTACTCAAAAACTGACTCGTACAAAATCGACTGGTCATGACCCGAACCGACTCATTAAAAGACCGATACATCAAAAACCGCTGAAAATTTTTTCGAGAATTTTTGGTACACTGCGAAATTATTCCAGCCTTACGCAGGAAAATCAGCAGAACCATAAAAAAAATCGTATTTAAAAATATTACAGTAGCCATGTATATTTGAAACTAAATATCTCCATTCAAACACTTTCAACCCGACAATTACGGTGAAGGAAGTCGACTTAGCAAAGACACTAAGCCACTAGAGCCATGGTGGTAATACAGTTCACGGTTGTGTATTTGATTAGCGTAAGCTACAACCTTTGTGCTTGAGGTTCGGTAGCTTTCGGAAACTTTTCAGTCGGTACACGTACCATTGACAAGAAACAGTGGTACTGCAGTTCGAAGTTTCCTTTACAGTCATATCCAGCAAAATGAACCAACTAAAATAGAAATAAAATTAAATATTAACAGTGTTTCTTTTACCGTTTTTATAGCGCAGTATCAGTCTTTCCCGACTTGTCGTATAAGGTGACTAAATGGATAGTATGTGTACGTCAGCAACTTGCACCATCCGAAATCCGTGTTAAGGAGCAATAGACGCGCCACGACCCACAAGGTATTACCAAATGGCATGAAATAAATTTCGATTTGATTAAAAAATATTCAGTACCCAGAAATAGATGAGAAAATCCAAGATTTTATTAGGTGTAAGCGAATGTTATGTCGTTTTTGAGTACCTAGACTTCAATCTGATACCGGTCGTAAGTAAGAGGTCAGACCGGACTAAAAGTAGTGTGAGCAGGTAAATTAGCACATGACAGATCATTCGTAGATTTTTTCTTATTGTTAGTGAATCAGTTTTGAATGTTAGAACCGTTAACATGAGTCAAGAGTAACTCCACCTGAGACTTTGCATATTTTACGAGTCCGAAAAAAGGAAATAACGCGGTGCAAGCAGTAAAAAACGTGTGCGATCTGTTTGGAGAGGCGGCAGCAATTGCTCGAAACTATCAAAGATGGTTTAAAAAATTTCGTTCCTGAAACTTTTCTTTGAAAGATGAACCCACGTCAGGAAGGCCATCAGATGTCAGCGAAGAAGTGATCCGCAGTATGATCTGGAGAAATCCCACAATTACCTACGTAGATGTCGGCTTCAAACTTGTAATGGACCATATTCTGATCTGCTTCCACCGGTAGATCTATGGCAGCACTCTATGAATAAGGATCTGTCGGTAGTACGAAACCAGAGGCCGAGGTTCCTATTACACCTGGACTCCAATGCGAGCGCGAGGGCAAGCGCGCCATCCGCCAACTATTCCATGCTTATCGCCTAATTTTTTTTATTCCCCATTTTTACCTCCCTTGTTTGTGTTGTCTTCCCCAGGCCTATGCATTTTTGTTAATACGTAAAGGACAGGGGCGACGAGCGGCGAAAACCCCGCCCACGTCTCCCGAATTGAGCTACAGCATACTGGACGAAAGAACCTTATGTGCAGCCAATTGTGACTCGGACCACTTTCTTGTCGGAGTTAAATAGGGGCGACCGGTAGCGCAGTGTGTTGAAGCATCAGTCTCATGTTTGACTACCGGCGTTTCGGGTTCGAGTCCCGTCCACGCCGACGTTCGTGGCCATGGATGTGCAGGAGATGCATGCTGGCAACTGCATTCTCCGAAACCAGTTTATGCCGAGAATCGTCAACTGGGCCAAATGGAACGGTTGACGCGCTATGCCCCACAAGGGGTTAGAGCAATAGAGACAGAGAGAGAGATATATTAAATACCAGCCCTTCAAGAAGCAGGGCTCCTAAGTTCACGGAGGACGGATACCCACTATACATACCTGTAGCAAAGTGGAAACAGCCTTATATGAACGAAAACCAAGCAAAGGACCTGAAATCGACAAAATTCCCGCAGAGCTCTTGAAAGAATATATTCATTTGCCCTAACCCCTAGTGGTGCATATGGGACAGAGAACACTGGCAAGAGAAATATGCCAATCTCTCCCCTCACACTATCATGTGGTTCACGGATGGCTCGAAAGCCAATGAAGGTACCGGGGCGGGCATTGTGGGTCCCAATCATCGGACTTTCATACCCATGGGGAAGTTTGCCACTGTCTTCCAGGCGGAGGTACATGCTATCGACGCATGTGCTGAGTTATGCTTGAAGATCGGCTATGAGAACAAGAACGTGGCTATATTCTCTGACAGCCAGGCGGCCATCAAAGCGCTGTCAAAAAGCACAGTAACATCCAGGATCGTATATAGTTGCCTAATAGCACTACATTGCAATAATATTGCAATAATAATATTGCAATAATAATAGTTCAAGTTACAAATTCAATACATTTTTTTTTTTGTTTTTTTTTCCAATACTTGCAACTCACATAAGCCAGAAGGGCTTGGGAGTGAGCGCTGAAATTAGACGATTACTTCATAGGATTCAGTTTTCCAAAGAGAGGAAAGATATTTATCTAATTATATATTTCAATAATCTTATTTGTAATTTTTATCCATTATTTTTCTTGTGCAAAATGTATTATGCTAAAATATTTGTTATTTCGTTTTATAACGTTGACCGCTCCTGGACATATTTCCGCAATATATATTTAAAATTTCGATGTGTTAGCTGAGTTTTGATTTGGACAGATAATAAATTAAATGCTTTTGGTCCCAGAGAGGAAGCGTGCATCTGCCTAACGAACTTATTACACTTGGTTATTTCTAGGTTTTCACGGGCTTGACTTCGTGTAGAATAGTTTGTGCAACGAATTGAGAATTTTCCATAGTTTAAATACATATATTTATACAGTATGAACGTATACAACTGTCGGATATTCATAACGTTAAAGGTATCAAATGCTTGAGTGGTAGATGAATATTTCGATTTTTGTAAACATATTTTAATCACAATTTTCTGTAGATTATTCAAAGGGGAGAGCGTAGAGGTGTATGTAGATCCCCAAGCAATTATACCATACTGAGCAGTACTTTGAAAAACTGCATAATATACATCTCTAAGGACTTTTCGGCTGACAATTTTTCGCAGGATATAAAACATATGTATAGTTTTTCTCAACTTTTTACAAAGATAGTTGATATGACTCTCCCATTTTAAGAGATTGTCAATAATAACACCCAGATATTTAATGTTTATTGCATGTTCAATTGTTGTGTTATTAACGGTAATCGAGCTGTTAGATGTCTCAGCACTTGTTTTAGCAAACTTCATATATTTGGTTTTTTGCAAATTTAATGAGAGTTTGTGTCCTACTAACCAGTTGTATACCAGTGAGAGACCTTCGTTAGCTATTTCGACTGTTGTGTTCCAGCTCGAGCTTCTAAATAATAACACAGTATCATCTGCAAAGGACACTATATGCCCATTTATGCCAGTCGTCAGTTTGCAAAGGTCATTTATGTAGATCAGAAATAGAATAGGCCCTAACACAGTCCCTTGAGGTACTCCACATTTGACGATACTGGGAGAACTTAATTTGTCATTGATTCTAACCACTTGAGATCTATTCGAAAGGTAAGATCTAAATAGTGACAAAGCAGTGTTATTGATCCCCAAATTTTTAAGTTTATTTAAAAGCTTAAAATGATTGACCGTATCGAAGGCTTTTTTAAGGTCCAGGAAGATAGCGAGGGATTTATCGTTTTGGTCCATTGCAGCAGAAATAAAATCTGTGACGTCATACAGTGCATCATGTGTGCTTAAGCCATTTCTAAACCCATACTGGTTAGGTGCTAAAATATTATTCTCATGAAGAAATTTTTCGAGTCTCGTTTTAATACATTTCTCAAATATCTTGGACACATTTGATATTAGGGAAATCGGACGATAATTATTAGGTTGGGTAACGTCGCCATCTTTATAGAGTGGAATAATGATCGCACGCTTCAACTTAGTTGGAAAAATACCTTGTATCAGGCAACAGTTGAATAAATGGGTAAGTGGTATTGCAATATGATCCATTATCAGTTTTAAAAGTCTACAACTATATCCATCAATGCCAGGCGATTTATTACAATCTAGGTTTTTGATGTGTTGATGTAGCTCTCCAACCGAGATTGGAAAAAGATGGAGCGAAGCAAGCTTATGTCCAGGCTCAACTTGACATGTTGTATGATTAAAATTTCCGACCATTTCATCTAAGTTTCGTGACAATTGTTCCCCCACCGTAGTGAAATAGTCGTTCATAACGTTTGCTATGTCTTTTTCACCCGTTACTAGGGACCCATTTTCATTAGAAATATGTCTTATTTTACATGAATTTGTTCGAGTCTTACGTGAGGTGGCTTCGTTGATTTTATCCCATAGTTTTTTACTACTGCCTAGAACTTTACTAACTTCAATGGAGAATCAAGGAAGTTAGTCTATTTCGGTACGCTTTATAGTGAGCTATTAGGTTTCCATCATTTGGGTACTTTTTTACCAGTTTTGCAAGTTTATCTCTTTTTCTAATAGAGACAACTATACCTTTTGATACCCATGATTTGACTGGTCGAAATTTAGAGTTAACATTTTCTCTAGATGTAGATTTCAAGGAATTTTCGATAACCTCGTCGAGTATATTAAAAAATATATCTGTGCCTCTTTCCCCATCACTTGTGCACATTAGTGGAGACCAATCAACCTTATTTATGTTGTGGACAATTTTTGTGTAATCGACTGCATTTGTTTTTGCATTGGTTTTTGTGAGATCAAAACGTTCTGCTTCTTTAAGTTGAAATTTCGCCAAGGTGCTGTAATGATCAGTTATATAAGTTTCAAAAATAGCCGGAGAAAATTGGATATTTTCATCAGATTTCCAGAAGAGATGATCAATACACGTCGACTTGACGCTACCTGCTCTTGTTTTTCCTTCTAGATATTCTATGAAGCCAAAGCTAGATAGAGTGTCTAGATAATCATTTCCAGTGGGGGTTAGTCTGTTCTTTGTTATGTCGATATTTAGGTCACCTACTATCAAATGATTATTACAACGTTGTTTCGTGGATAAAAAACTATCAAGTGACGAAACAAATATGTTTGGGTTTAGGCTTGGGGATCTATATACTCCAGTTACGCATATTTCGATGTCTTTAACCGATATTAATAAATCGACAATATTTGCATCAGCTATTTGATGGTTAAGCCATTTGACAGCGTATTTTTCGTTTACGTAAACAACTACACCATCACATTTATTGTGTTTAGCACACGCATTAAACATTTGATACCCATCGATGTTGAAGCAGTTAGTATCCGTTAACCAAGTTTCAGATAGTACTATTACATCGAATTTGATTTTCAAATCATTAAGCAATAGACAAAGCTCGTCGTAATGTCTCGATAAACTTCTAATATTCATGTGGAAAACATTAAAAGTATTGCAATCAATTAAGAAATGTTTGCAATCTCTAATACTGCACAATAAATTCGTTTCCGTGTTCTTATAATTATTTAAAAAACTCATAGTTCCTGCCATTTAAGAAAATAAAAATACAAACAAAAGAAGTGCTAATAAAAAATAAATTGAAAAAAGCGGATTACAATAAACTTAATAAATCTTCTCTTGATTTAACAATCGATGCTCTCATGCCCTCAGTTTTCTTTATAAAAATTTTTGCGTCCTTGCTCCAGATGTATCTGTACCCTAATGGTTTCAGCTTAGCTTTGACTTCGTTCAATAACTGGGCCGTCGAACTAGGTAGATATTCGTTTATGTAAATTCTATCATTACCATTGCCATTTGGAATCCCCGCACCGTTGCTGGCCGAACGCACACATTGCTTGTAATTCGCTAAAAATGTATCCCGAGTAATTTTTCGGGTAAATTTACAAATGATCGTACTCGGTTGTAGGTTGTTCGAACTCGTTTGCTGAGGTGTCACTGACCTACGAATCTGTCTATGTACAGAGCTAATGTCGTGTTCCTGGAGGTCCATATTAATTTTGCCGGCGATAGCTTGGATGATGCCCGGCAAATTTTCCGACTGTGTTACCTTTAGTCCGCCAATACAAAGACTAGAGCATCTCATTTCTTGCTGTAAGGTTTTGTTCAGCTCGTTTAGGCGATTCACTTCATCTTTCAATGCACTATTTTCATTTTTCAGCATTTTCATGTCATCCACAATTGACTTAAATTGGTCAAACTGGTCAGACATGAATTGCACTGCAGACGACAGTTCCTGTATTTGCTGTTTTATTTCAGTTTTTAGATCATCAATAAATTTGGCTAAATCGGCTTTCAGTTTATCGTATGTACTTTCACCGAAGACTTCACTGCTATTGTTTTCACTATTGTTTTCACTGTTGTTCTGTTTTAACAGTTTGCATGCATCACACTTCCATTGGTCGCGTTTTTGGCGAAGTTTTCGTAGATTTATTTCATTTTTCAAATTAGTGCATTTTGAATGATAATAGTTTTTGCAAACAGAGCACATTATAATGTCTTTCACGTCTGTAAAAGGCTCCTTGCATAAATCACACGAATTCACCATTTTTAGAAAATAAATTGCACAGCACTTGCAGATAGTATGTGTAACCGTCGGAGTTCAGCGCTTGTAGTAAGTAGTAAAGACCATGAACAGGCCGACGAAATGGCCAGAGCAGCTTCGGCCACTCCCTTCTGCGGACCGGAACCCTTTTGCAGCATTTCAAACTGTACAATCATGAATCTCATCAGGGATTGGAAACGCAATGAGGCTACCGCCTATTGGGATAATCAGCCAGGGTTGAGGCAGGCAAAGCTTTTCATCTCGGGCTACTCGCGCAGCAGATCGACTGAATTGCTAAAGTTAAACCGGAACAAGGATAGAACCATCTGTGGTCTCCTGACTGGACACTCAATCCTGAGAGACCACTTGCCAACTATGGGGATTGTTCTTGACTCGAGCTGTTGCTTTTGCGGCGAAGACGACGAAACTTCTACCCATATTTTATGCGACTGCGACGCCTTAGCCCGGCGACGTAAAGATTGCTTCGGAGTAGCCTACCCGGAGGCTGATGATATCGCCTCGGCTTCTATAATTCTCCTGAGCAAATTTATTAGCTCGATCAAACTTGATCGACAGGTCTAGGCCTGTTACCAGACCCAGGGCTTTAGCACAATGGGCCTCTGTGCTCTGAACCCTTAGGGGTTCTACGCCCACCCTTCAATCTAATCTAGTGGTGCATAGCGCGTCATTCCATGTGGCTTAGCTGACGTTTCGTTGGCATAAACCAGTTTTGAACGATGAACCTTGCCATCATGCACCTGTTCCATGCACCTCCTCCTGAAAAGCTCCTGAAAAAATGCGGGACGGAGCTGAACAGACGAATTCACAGATTAATAGTTAAGATCTAGTCATCTGAAAAAGTACCTGACGACTTGGCCGAGACTTATCCAATCTATCGTTTTGGGATAGTAGCGTTTTCTTAAAGGGAAGACCCTTATATTATTGTTAGGACATCCTGATAGGATTAGAGACTGTTCATGACAAAACCAGGGCCAGACCGCGTTGCTTCGGGGTACCTATGTCGACCTAAATTTGAACAATATTTCTTTTCATTCCGATTTTTTCTTATATCCTAGTTTTTTTTTCATCGCAGGCACACTCAGGCATCCAACACACGGAAATCAACCTCATTGAAATGCCTCGAAGAAGAAGACTCTGATAGCTGTTTTGGGTGAGGAGTGGAGCCTTTCGTTGCTTTACCATTCATATCGACGATCTCTTAGCTGCTAATTGAGAAACTGAGATTGATTCGTCATGGAAGTCGTCCGACAACTGTTGTGTGGGATGTAAAATCCTATATTTCATATCCCGATTATTCCCGTAATATTGTCCCGAGCGTTTTCCTTCGCTATCCATCACTTTCACTCTACATCTACCATACAATTACAATTACCATGCCTCAACTGAAACGAATTGTCCAATTTACACGTTAACACAAAGGACACACGATTGCTTAAATTCAATTAACCTTGTTCATATTCATTTTAGTCAATATCAAAGGACATTCTTGTGTCAAAACCAATGGATGTCTCATTCAATATGCTTTTGTCCCCAAACTGTCCCTACACTCTCAGAGTCTGACTCACCCCCGTATCTTGTTCCAATCCTGCACTTTCCATATGGAAGGGTAGAACATCATCATATGCTGCTATCGTCCTCATCATCCTTTCTCCATATACGTCCCCCTTTTCAGGAATAATAACCTTTCATGTATACAATTTCCGGTACACCAACGAATAAATACATCTTTGATACATTTTTCAATATACCTGACGGCATATTATTCTGAAATTTGGTACACAATATTGTCATGCTTTGGGGCGGAATGATATAAGGACGAATACACCTAGATTTTGGCATAAAGCAGAGCCTTGATGGATACATGTGAACGTCTATGAGCATGTCGAGGTCTGCTTTAAAAGGAAAAGGTAGCCTTGCTCTAATCTTCTTAGAGCTTGTTGGAGGAGCTCACTGCAACCGGGGCGCTGGCAGGCAGACAGGGGACAGGGCCTTATATATATAATCAAATATGAATAACACGTTTTTGTAATATTTTCATGAACATTGTGCTACAGCTATTGGAGCTCTCTTAACGTTGTCCTTCTCAAAATTCCAATGATATATCCAAAGGTATAATAAGCGGAATAATGTATTCTCATTTTTATTAAATTTAACCTTCAGTTACACAATGTTGTCGGGGCGTTTCTGATAGGGTTGGCTCATATAGGGAACTCGGATGTAGGTCTAATGTTGCGACGGTGCATTCACCAGATCAGGATAATCATTACTCGAAAGTAGACAAAATATGAGTGCAGATAGAGGCCACTCTACGCAAACTGAATACGGTTGAATATCTCTAAGTGTCACTGGCAAAGATAGAACTTCCAATAACACTAACGATTCTCATTTTTAAAGGTGATGTAAGGATCTTCCAAAGATACCGATGCATGTCGTAGAAAAGGCTAGGGCATATAGCATCGGTTTTGTTAGATTTTTACCGAATAAAACCAAAAAAATACCTTCTCCTTACCACTTTCCCTTGATGGACCACCTCCCGGTATTACTTTCATTCGCTAGTTAGCCGTCAGTTCGCCGGGAGGGGAGGAAGATAGACGTAAGTCAATAACTTACGTCTTTCTTCCTCACCCCTGAGATAATCTCATTTTCTAGATCGTGACGGTATGTCTTGTGCAGAGGTGTGTGATCAGCAACACGCTCAACCGAGTTATTTACCCCATAAATGGGTACTCATTTAACAGCTGATTGGGCTCATAGTCCGACACGTAAACCCCCTTTTTTTTATCGAAAACTACCGCATTCAGTAGGAATTGAACCGGGCCCCAGTGCGTAGAAGGTGAACGTGCCAACCGTTGCGCTATCCGGACTATACTGGTGACGCGAAAAGCTCGTACTAGGGCCCTCGATGTTCGGCATCATACTCGCCAAAGTCATAGTGGCGCTTGAGATGCTCTCCAAAGGCCAGCTTTACGTCAATCATTACCCCCAGGTACCTTTTTTTGAACGAGGTGATGTAGAAATCTTCAAAAGATACTGCTGTGCTTTAGCAAATATGCCGGATTTTTACCGACTGAACCCAAAAACACCTCCTCCGCCGTTCCCCTTGGGGGGCTACCTTTCGGCATTACTTCGCAGGTACGGTTCATCGACTTACGTCTGGCTTCTCCTTTTTGGATCTCTTTGTGGATGGTGCAAATCGTCCGGCTAACTGCTTCCCAATCTTGTTGTGATTGCAGCATCAAATCAACCAGATTCATGGGCTTATGACACTCCCCAAATCCGGTTCTAGTTGTTCACGGTTCCCAGAAAATCTGGGGCAGTCGAACAACACGTGTCTGGCGTCCTCCGCAACTCTCTTGCACCTGGGACAGTCTGGTGAATCGTCCAGCTTGAACCTGTGCAAATATTGTGTGTATCCGCCATGACCCGTAAGAAATTGGGTCGGGTAGTAATGGTTCACCTCACCGTGTTTCCGGTTGACCCACTTCCCGATATCCGGGATGAGAGTATGCGTGAGGCATACAATAGAATAGAAGTTATCACCCTAGATAACAGAAGCCACCTGCTTGGTTTTGAACCACCTGTATTTGGCACAATTCTTTTTAAAGCCACGGTGGCAGACGCTGCCTTCTCGCATACATACTTCAAGCCGTCTCCGAAGCTCAGCCTCGCGTCGATCAGAACCCCCAGGTGCCTAATGGCTGGTTTAGAGGTTATGACACTGCTTCCGACTCTGATCTCCTAGAGGTATTTTTTTGCGCCTACTGATAAGAACAGCTTCCGTTTTTTGCTCGGTGAGCTCCAATCTAACTGTTTCCAACCACAACTTAATAGTTGTGATCGCCTCGCTGGCATACATTTCGACATAACCTGGGTCTTTTGCTACGACAACTACCGCTATATCATCCGCAAATCCGACTATCGTGACCTCTTTAGACATCGGGAGGTTCAAGATGGCATTGTACATGATAATCCACAGCAGAGGACCAAGAACGGATCCCTGTGGAATGCCCGTTGTTACCTTGTACTCCTTAGTTCCCTCACCAGTATCATACTGCAGAACACGTTGTGAAAGGTTTTGTTTTTAACTGTCATAATCGCGTCTACTGTAGACCGTGCGCGTCTGGAAACATACTGTCGGTCCGACAGACCTCCTTTTTCTTCCACCACCTCGGATAGTCGGTTCAAATTATCCATTTGAAAATGTTTCCCGGAGTTTCGAGCAGACAGATTGGGCGGTATGAATTTGGTTCTCCAGGTGACTTGCTTGGTTTGGGCAGCAGTGCCAATTTTTGCCTTTCCCATGGTTTTGGAAAGGCCCATTCCGACAAGCAAGTTCCGAATGTACCCCCCAGGTACCTGAAGAAAGGCTTAGAGGTAATGATGCTGCTTCCGACTCTGATCTTCAGAAAGTTCCCCTTTCTGCGATTACTGATGGAAACGGCCTCCTGTTGACACGTTCTGTTGTTTAGGTCCATCGGCAGTATCGTTTTGAAGAATTGGATTTGAGAAGTAGCTTTCGATTATTCCCGCCAGATAATCCGGGAAATGGAAATTTCTCAGGCATCGTTCCAATCGCTGTGTTTGAGATCCCATCCGGACCTGCTTTATTATCCCCGATTCTGTTGAGACGTATGAGGAATTCCCTTTTTGTTACGCCGGAATAGTCTCTCTGACCGGTCCTCCTTCTTGTTGCATGGTCTGTATAAACCAATCACATAAGTGTCACCATCCACTGTCGAACTCGAACTCGAGCTCGAACCTGGTACAAATGTCCTCTGACACACACATACACTTCGCATAGGTGTGAAGAAAACCGGTCACTTGTACTAGGTTCGTGTTCGAGCTCGAGTTCGAGTTCGACAGTGTATGGTGACACTAAGACAAAAAAGGAAAACATGGGAAAAAATTAAGATAATCTGAGAGTAGTGTAACCCAAGTTTCCAACTTCCAAAAACATGTGTTAGCTAGGTGATCAAGAAACACAAATTTTCCCGCTTTCTCTCGATTTTTCGCAAATATCTCAAGAACCATTAATTGTAGGAAAAATGGTTCTATAAAGTGGATAAAATTTCCAAAAATTTGAGTCTAAGAGAAGACTCCCATAGGTCCCGCAAATGCAGCCCTTTAAAGTTGTGATAGTTACGTCGTTGTGCTGCGACATTATTTTGAGGAGCCGACTCAAATAGTGGTACCCCAGGAGAATGACAAATGAAAGCATTAAGCGGCTTCTGCTCAGCTTCCTCCATTCCGGTCTGAAAAATAGGGCAAAGAAACAAGACAAGCCGAAAAGAACGCAGATTCCACCATCGTAAAAACGGCACTCGAAAAGAACTCTTCCTTTGAAAACATTTTGATAATTGGAGAGGATGTCGACTTAGTGGTTCTCCTTTATGGATTGGGGTCGAGTGAGAAAAACGTCTTCTACCAAAAAAGTGACAGGCCCGCAGTTTTCATCCACATCGTTCAAACGTGGAGAGCTGTCTATTTCTCCCTCCTTCATCTTATTCTTCCACGCATTTGCCGGTTGTGATACAACCTCGGCCCTATTCGGGCAAGAAATAACAAACATGCTGGCTGCCCTGGAGAAAAATTAGCATCTAGTGGGCGAGGCAGACGTGTTCTTGAAGCGTCATGCATGAACAAGTAGCTGCTGATGGTATCAAATGCCTTATAACACTGTTTAAAGGAGACATCGACGACACTTTGCACTCTTTGCAGAATAAGCTTTTTGTTCGATCAGCTGCCAATGCAAAGGTAAATCTGGCTCGTCTGCGCCAACTGAAGAGGCTGCCGCTCAATATTCTTACCGAACGTACCAGCAAGTTCGAAAATGGTTAAGAGTGGACAAGGATCCTACCATATGGGGATAGACCAGGAGCCAGCATTGGCTGCTACCCGTCACGTCAAAAAAAGGAGCCTGCTCACAAAGTCTTTTGAAATTTGTTTCTTGCAAGTGTCGAAATCAGTACCCTGGAGGGGGCTGTAGTTGAAAAAAAGCAAGGCTAAGTGTTCTCTTTGATCGGCTCTTGTTGGGGAAAGACATGCCTTAAAGTTCCTAAAGTACTACTTTTGCCTTAACTCCTAGTGGGGCATAGTGCGCCAACCACTCCTGCGCGCCATCGTTCTTTGTTGTGGGCAATGGGACGCAACTCCCCAAACGACTTACCCTGTCTTCGACAAATCGACGCCATGTGATTTTAGGACTCTCTCTATGTCGGCCTTGGTGGTAAATGGGGATCCATTTCATGGCTTGAGAAGCAATTCAGCTATCATCCTTCCGCAGTGAGTGACCTATTCACTTGCATTTTCGGCCCTGTATCAATTCGTCTATTGGCATCTGACCCGTACGCTGACTTAGCTCTTCATTTGATATTGTTTCGGGCCAGAAAATTTTTAGAATTCGACCACTACCGATAGCTCTATCGGAGTACAATTTGACAGTGCTACTCGTTGGAGGGATAAATTCTCCGCTGTTCCACCACTTTATCTCGATAGTACCCAAGATATTTAGTTTACACCGCAGAAATTCACTTTCTAATTGAAGAAATTGTGCTTTTTGGGGACCTTTTGATCTATGGTCCAGGAGAGTACGCACATTTCAGAATCCAATTTTTGTCATTGTACGATAGCCAAAAGTCGTAACCATCGAGTCAGTCCTTTTCTGAGGCATAGTTGACGTTTCGTTAGCATGATTTTGGATAGTGCAAGTTGCTGCCATACACATCCAGCACTATTTTGTCGGTTTCTACGACTGGCCGGCAAATGGAAAGGCGGTGGTATTTTTCTTACGCACACACACCACAGGGGGAAGGTTTACCTCAGCTAAATCATCGCACCGCTATTATTGGCGACTTGACTTGGAGCAATGGTCTGCGACTAGTGTGCGGCCACGAGGAGCACTACGGAATAGGATTTTTGCCCGCCAAAAACTCAACTCAATTGCCCTAACCCCTTGTGCGGCATAGCGCGTCAACTGTTCCATGTGGCCCAGTTGACTTTTCGTTGGCATAAATTGGTTTCGGAGAATGCAGTTGCCAGCCTGCACATCCATGGCCACGAACGTCATCGTGGACGGGATTCGAACCCGAAACGCCGGTAGTCAAACATGAGACTGATGCCTCAACACATTGCGCTACCGGTCACCCCAAGCATTGTTGGGTTTCCATTCAGAGTTCACCTTCCCCATACGCATTTCGGATTGACAGCGAAATTTTTTTTTAAATTTTTTTTTTGTTTGTAGACAATGAACAGCACTAACCCTTTCTTACTTTAACCTAGTCCAATCAAACTTTCATGTTTCCCTCCAACGCCCATAATGATATAATATAACACACACAACAAAACGATTCGCTGAATTCTGTTCATTTCCATAAATCAAATGAATTTATGTACCAATCACATGTAACCGTCGAATTAGTTTAGTCCTTTCGGCAGGATTCGAGCCGATGGCATTCAATCGCGTTCGCCGGAAGGTTTTATATAATTAAAGAGGAATGTGTGTTGGTTACTTTTTTGATAGCTGCGCCAACTGGAAATACAAAATCTCAAAAGAACATATTATAATAAGGACACGATTCCCGCAGGCACAATACACTTCAAATCGGATTTCCTTGGACTACACTACTAATGGAGCTTTCTTTTTGGAATTTATTCGATTGACAAATATATGTCGATGTATCACGCATGAAGTGAAAAAAGACGCAAATTTTGTCCTGGTTCAGGTTCGATCCGAATTCTTTCTTTGCCGTTTATGTGAAATGTATGCAAGGATAATGTTTCATATAATGACCACCAATGAGTGGTTGAGATCGTATCGGGTCTTATTAATTGTATAAAACAGACGAAATTAGGACAATGATTAGATGGTTAATGGAATGTGCAAATTAAGGAACTTTAGAGGTCCTGAGTTATTATCACTTTGCATGGAATTTCATGCTAGTGGAATATAAACATGGAAGCGATAGTCCGAGCATGTACCTTTATTTTGATAGGGGCTGAAAGTACATCAGGCTTAAATTGTACTTTTACAGGATTCGCTTGCAGTGACCGGACTCTAAACTCGGGCAATAAAAACGCCCTGTTGCTCGGTTACTTTCTCGCTTTATTACATTCCCCAGGATTTTAACAAATCATTTTGATAACGACATGTTGTAAAAACTTTTCTATTTATCAGACTGTACGTTGTACGTCGTCGTCCCTTCAGTAAACACACACTCACACGATAATTATTAAGACAACATACATCATCGCAGGACTAAGTTAGTGGCCGTAAAACCAACATGCATTCGTTTACGCGAAATCGACTTTAACCCAAACACAGCAGGATGCCAGCGTCGTCAAAAGGAGCACCGTGACTTCGGCTTCTTGCTCGATGCCAAGACCATTACGCCTTTAAATAGAAAACTACTAAAACAATGCGAAAACTCATAAAACTCCAGGCAAACAATAATCATCATCATCATCATGCCGGGGCCAGTCGCAGGACTAAGTAAACTAAATACTAGGCAACGCATTTCCTGTGCTTTATGATGGTTCCACTAGCATTTTGCATTATATCTTTCTGATGGAAGCCATTCGCCATCCGTTTCTCCAGCTTTTTCTTACATTTGTGTTTTTCAACACACTCTGGCCGGATGGCATGGCGCGAGAATGACTGATTGACGGACGGATGGATATGGACGGGATAATGTAGGCCACAAGCCTAATGGTCTTATGAAATGGCGAAGACAATAGGACGCGAAAGCGTCAGGACCGTGGTAAATGTGTAAGCACAGCATATGGCCCGAGAAATCAGAATCCTTGTCTAATGACGAAGATAAATTGCCCAGCCCCACTTCTCGCCGGAATTTCGATATTGGAGTTTATGCGAATCCATCATTTAAATGACCGCGCGTCTGTCGTTTATATTGTGTAATTTAAGGACTATGCCGGGACTTCGAAGTGCATTTAACGATGTTCAGTTTTACTGGTAATATTGGCTTAACATTTGCGAAGAAAAAGATAAACGATAATTTTCTGTTAGATAATAGACCATGATAGATAATTATATCGATTTGATATGGTCCTTAATAATGGAAACAAAAAAGAACACAGTGGAGATGTTTGTCAGGAATGGAATTCTGTCCGAAACAATAGTGTCAATATCCAGGTTTCCAATAAATAGGCTAACGATGAAGAATCTTACGAAGCCGGCGTTAAAACCTTACCCTAATCCTTACTGTCCTCTTAACGGAAGGAGCCCAATTGAACATTAAACTTGAAAATAGATGGGTGTGGTCAACAGGCCCAGGTCAACTATATAAGCAGCTTTTGCATTTGGCGCGAAATCTGCTACCAAATCGAACAGTTTATTACATTTTAAAAATCATAACCAACCGACCAAGGGTAATGGTGTCGTTCTTCGTGTCGTTATCGTTGCTCGAAGTCCGAAAAATCCCCTAAAACCGTCCCGATAACGGTGGCGGGTTTTTTTCAACCTGAGTTGACGTCAGTCTCTCGTCGACAACCGTCAACACATATCACCAACCAACATGAAGTTGATGATGATTGGAATAGTGCGCGCAAAGAAATATAAAATTTCTGCGGGCCAGTGGCGAACGATCACCATCTTTCGGGAAGCTACACGATAATCACGGCAGCTGATTTTTCGGACTTGGAGCCACGATAAAGACGCTTAAGATGCTTTGCGAGCTGCCGTGATTATCGTGTAGCCGCCCGAAAGATGGTGATCGTTTGCCACTAGCAGCGCAGGAAGGATCGGCGTATTTTGGTCGTGAGGACTGGAGACTTCGGCGGTGTGCCTCATTCCAGATTGATTGCATGTATCGAGGAGAGGTGATACTGGGTCGTCTCGGCATACCTACCACATTATTATTTTTCGCCAAAACACAAAAAAATGGTCTCATACTTGTATGCGACTCCAATGCACATCATGATAGATAGATGATAGATGGGCCGTGGCCAATAAAAGATAATTGATGTTCGAATTTCTATTAAGCTCAAATCTCCTTATTTGTAATGTAAACTGCGAGTCTACCTTTGTTACCAATAGTAGGCAAGAAGTCTTGGACTTATCACTTGTGTCCGAAGATATTCAGCATATGGTACGGGATTGAGGAGTTTCGTCGGATCATTCCTTCTCCGATCACCGCTATCTTCAAATTTCTCTGGCAGTTCATGGCGGCTCTTTTGTGAGCGCATAGAAGAATCAAGTGAGACCTCTAGGCTTCGCATGTTATCTACAAATCCGCCTATGCCAGGTTTTCTACTTAAGCAGGACGAATCTTGGACAGCAACGAGTGAGGAAACTACTCGTATTAAACTTTTGCTAGATACGCACTTTCCAGATAGCTCGACTGATACCGTGTCTACGAACGCCCCGATGTACTCAACAGCCTCTGGGGTCTCCTCATCACGGAGGAAAAGATCTTATGGGCGATTTCCAGCTTTGAATCGTTTAAGTCCGCTGGACTGGATGGCGTTATCCCGGCGGACTTGCAACATACGGCGGATATAGTGTACCCTTGGATTGCATCCATTTTTAAGGCATGCTTGGATTTGGAACACATTCCACGACTGTTGACGGAGGTTAGAGTTGTCTTTATTCCAAAACCAGGAAAATGCTCGCACGTGCGCCCAACTGATCTCCGACCTATCAGCCTTTCATCGACCTTACTAAAGGTCCTAGAAAGACTGATTGATATACACCTTCGAATCAGCATTCCAGCTTGCCTCTTGTCCACTTCACAGCACGGCTATTGGAAAGGGAGGTATATAGATACTGCCTTACATTCTCTGGAAGGTCACATTGAAAAATCATTTGCCTGCAAAGAATATACAATGGTGGCCTTTTTGGATATCGAGGGGGCTTTCAACAATGTGTCACCGATGCACTCGCAAGCCTGAGTATTGAGGATTCACTCCGCAGCTTCATTAACCTGATGCTAACATCCAGGGTTATACAAGCTAGTCTGGGTGCGTCGGAAGAACGTAGGCGTGTAAGTAGAGGCACCCCCTAAGGCGGGGTTCTCTCTCCTCTTCTCTGGAATCTGGCAGTTAACAAACTGCTTCTGGACCTGGAAGGGGTAGGGTGTAAGGTGATTGCTTATGCGGACGACATTGCTATTGCCATCTCCGGCAAATTTCCAAATGTTCTCTGTGATATAATTGAGAATGCACTCTCGATTCTAGCAATTTGGGCCTGTTATGCTGGAGTTAGGCCAAATCCGGATAAAACGGAACTTGTCCTCTTTACAAGGCAGAACATAATTCCTGATCTCACACCTCCAATGATGGATGGGAAGAGGTTGGTGATCAATAATATAGCAAAATTTCTGGGTCTAATCCTAGACAGGAAACTGACTTAGGAGCTCAACATACAAGAGCGGGTGAACAAGGCTACTGTGGCGCTGTATTCTTGTAGAAGAGCCATAGGTAAAAAATGGGGCCTGCAACCAAAAGTTATCTACTGGCTGTTCGTTTCAGTCCTGCGTCCAATACTCCTGCATGGTATCACTGTTTGGTGGACGGCACTGCTTATCGCAAAATGTTGAGGAAGCTGCAGCGTCTAGCTTGCATAGCAATGACTGGAGCTCTTAGAACAACACCGTCCGCTGCCCTGGATGTGTTGATTAACTTGCTACCGATAGATATTTATGCTGAAGTAGTGGCTGCAAATACGGCAATTCGTCTTCGTGAGACTGGTCACTGGGTAACTTCAAGCGGCGGCCACTCTGTCATTCTCAACAATATGGATATCCCTTCAACGACCGACTACACGTCTCCTAAGCTTGTATTCGGAAAAAACTTTGCAAGCTTGATTTCATCACGGAGTAACTGGGCTGATACTGTCCCCTTAGAAACGGCGTCTATTGTTTTCTATACAGATGGCTCTAAAACTGAGGAAGGAGTGGGTGCGGGTGTATACTCCGAAGCCTAGGAGTTAATATCTCCTTACGTTTACCGGATCACTGCAGCGTTTTTCAGGCGGAGGTCTCAGTGATTTAGGTTTTAACTTGGCTAGGACGTCACGTTGTAGCCTCTAGAGACATAATTATATACACCGATAGCCAGGCTGCGATAAGATCCATCGATTCCGTTTCCACCTCATCTAAGCTGGTGGAAGAGTGCCGCTCGTCCCTTATTGAGCTGGGGAAACCCTTCAGCATTCTATTGTGCTGGATTCCCGGCCATAGTGGTTTTGCTGGCAATTGTAAAGCTGATGAGTTGGGTCGTGCAGCGACTAGGGAGATCATGATGGAGCCTCACGAAATTGGAATGCCAATATTCGCTTGCAAAAAGAAGATACTGGAGGATGCGGTTGGCATAGCCAATACAATATGGGGTACCAGTAGCACCTGCCAAATGACAAAAATGATATGGCCCAGAATCGATCCTGGCGATCTTCCAAACTTCGATCAATGGATAGGAAGCACATTAGCGTTCTGGTGGGAGTTATCACTGGGCATTGTCTGATCGGCGAGCACGCCAGAAGACTCCAGCGTCCTTACAATTATTTTTGCAGAAGTTGCGATGACGAGGATGAGTAGGAAAGTACTTTCCACCTCCTTTGTACCTGTCCTGCCTTGGCGATAAGGAGGAAAAGGATTCTTGGGTCTTTCTTCTTTGAAGATTTGGATGACTTGAAGGATATGGATGTCAGTAGGATTTTTCACTTCATTATCAGTTCCGGCTGGTTTAATGATTAATTTTGTAGGTTGTTAAATACCGCGGGTATCACAACGGACCCATCTGTGGTCTAAGTGAGCTGTGACACTTCATGGCAGCCCCTCTAACCTACCCTATCTTAAATCGAAAATGAACCGGCTGGCACGGATACTGAAAAATTGTCGCCATTACCGTCCCAGCTATGCAGCAAGGAAGAATTGGATGACATGGTTTACACTTTAACGGGTGCTCTGAATGAAGTCGTGCTAAGGTCCTACCTTGTTAGTAGAAAATCAGGCATTCAGAAGCCAACCTGGTGGAACACCCAGATCTCAGATCTACGCGTGTCTTGCAGGAGAAGCTTCAACAAGGCGAAATTCTCTAGACTAAATTCAGATTGGATAACCTTCAAAAAGGATCTTAATGCTTGTAAAAAGGAAATAAGATTGGCTAAACGTAGTTTCTGGCGGCTCTTTTGTGGTCGCATAGAAGAATCAAGTGAGGTCTCTAGGCTTTGTAAGATCTTATCTACAAATCCGCCTATGCCAGGTTTTCTACTTAAGCAGGACGGATCTTGAACAGCAACGAGTGAGGAAACTCCGACGTTTTAGTTAGACACGCATTTTCCTGATAGCTCGACTGATGCCTTGTTTGCGAATGCTTCGATGTGTTCAGCAACTTCAGGGTGAAGTATTCCTGATATTTCTCTTTGCTTCTTCGCTTATGTTCGTGCACTCAAAAGTGGAAGGTTTGAATTTAGTAAATGCTGCAACGGCACATAACACCGCAATTACATATGTTTGCTGCTTTTGCTGAATTCAAACCGATTCAGCTGTTGGCTCGAATTTGACTCGAGTAGTGCATGCGGCAATTGGGAGTTGACCGTTTTTCCGGTCTGGCATGGGGAGTCGGTTTCTAACAACTATCGGGACTGGTCCTGTTATCGTGATTGTGGTGCTACAAATAACGAACAAGGAATAAAAACGCGACAGTGTATATGGTATGTACGAGCGAACTGATCTTTCTCTCTCTCAATTGTCCTAACCCCTTGTGGGGCATAGCACGTCAACTGTTCCATGTGGCTCAGTTGACTTTTCGTCGGCATAAACTGGTTTCGGAGAATGCAGTTGCCAGCATGCACCTCTGAATTGATGACAGGGATAAAAAGAGAATCGGTGCAATTGTACAGTGCGAAGGATTTTATTCGAAGGCATTCTGCCACGTGGTCGGATCAGGAGGTTGTTCGAGTTTTCTGCCGCGTGCCGAACCGATGTCTTAGTCGTCATATGGCTGAGCTGTCAAAAACCCTAGACTTATAATATAGGGACAATATACCCTATATTGTTTTTGTCACGACGAAAATATGTAACACCTTAAGCCTGCTACAGACAATGGCCCATCGCGATGGTCACTTTGATCGCCGCCATCACGCACCAAATGTCAATTCAAATGTTTTCAAACATCGTCCGTCCACACAATGGTCTTCGATGGGCGCATAGTGGGCCATTGAAATTGACAGCTGTCGCTCTGTGCGTAACGGCACAAACGTAAACAAACGGACCGCGTATGACAGAAGGTCCGCGCCAGTAGCATTGCGATAATTATGTTTCCCGTTTACCTCGAGACGGGTCAATTTACTGCACAAGACAGTGCATTTACGTGGCCAAGTGCCCGAACCCAGGGAACCGGGCATGTTTAAGTGTTTCGATTCTAACGTGATAACTGATTTTGCGGCACAACATCCGGCCTTGTACAAATCGCAGCCGTTCTTTAGCTTCTTCGAGACACATTCACGACAGCGGCCGACACTCCCATCACCTCATCGCGCCCGCTACAACATACAAAACAGAGTATTTACGATAGCTGCAATCTGTATTTTCAGTCCACCGTGCAAATGATTGAGTCGATGGAGAACCAAGAGACGAAGGATCAATTGAGTCCAGCATTTGTGTCGGGGATTGAGAAGGTGCCTGAAAAGGATGGAAACGAACATTGGGATGCGTACATTGACTGCACAGATACCATCCTTATCACAATAACCCGCACCACAATCAACTTGCCAACATGGAAATGACAGGACAGTGTAGTAGCCTGTCAGCTGTTCAAAGTTGTTTTCGACTGCGTTGACAGACACCGATGGGCCGTCGCGTGGAGAAAAATGGCTCTCGAAGCCATTTGACAGAAATGACGGTTACGCGACATTGGCCACTGAACGCCATCCGCCCGCCCACACAATGGCGATGGCCCCGAATGGCCGAGGCTGGGCCACTGTCTGTAGCAGGCATTAAAGGAGGCTCCGGACGTATAGCAATGTATATATATAAGTGATCAGGGTCACCTCCTGACTCGATTTAGCCATGTCTGTCTGTCTGTCTGTCTGTATGTATGTCCGTCTGTCCGTCTGTCTGTCCGTTCGCACGATAACTTTCGATAGAATGAAGCTAGAGCCTTGAAATTTTGGTCAAATGTTGGCAGTATCATCTAGTTGGATGATATTGAAATTGGGCATGATCAGGCCAAGAAAACGCCTACCTCCCCTACATATGTAAAATAATTAAATGTATCTATAACTTCCGATTAAAAAATCATGAAAAGCTCTAGCTTTGGTATATTGCTAGTAAGGGTAATCTTATACTCTCCTGGGAAAATAAAATCGATCAGTTGAAAACTAACGGTAATTTTTTTACAAAAAGCCTCGTACTACCCTACTTTTCAGGTTTTTTGTCTATAACTCTTGAACCAATTGACGTAGACATCTGATTTTTGGCATGTAACCCTGAGGGAAGAAGGTGCTTAAGGTTCTGTAAGTTGGGAATAATCAAATCAAAGGAACACCTACCTCCCCTACAAATTTCAAAAAATTAAATATTCCTTTATTATGATAACTTTCGATAGAATGATACTACCGAGTTCAAAATTTGGTAGAATGTTGCTAGTAAAACCTACTTAGTTGGTATTGAATATGGGCAAGATCCGACCCAAGGAACCCCCACCTTCCCCTACAAATGAAACTTCAAATAAGCGATAACTTTTGATAGAATGAAGCCAGTGACTTGAAATTTTGGTCAAATGTTTGAAGTGAGATTGAGTTAGTTGGCATTAAAGATGGGTAACATCCGACCTAAGGAACCCCTACCTCCCCTAGAAATGAAACTTAAAATAAGCGATAACTTACGACAAAATAAAGCTAGCGACTTGAAATTTTGATCAAATGTTTGTAGTAGGATCCAATTAGCTAATATTGAAAATACGTAAAATCCGAAGAACGAAACCCCTACTTCCCCTACAAATGAAACTTCAAATAAACGATAACATTCGATAGAGTGAAGCTAGAGACTTGTAATTTTGTTTAAATGTTTGTAGGGTGATCTTATTGGTTGGTGCCAATGATGAGCAAGATCCGACCCAAGGAGCCCCTACCTCCCCTACAAGTGAAACTTCAAATAAGCAATACCTTTCGATAGAATGAAGCTAGCGCCTTGAAAAATTCGACAAATATTTGAAGAATGGGTTAGTTAGTTAATTGATTCTGAGAATGGTCAAGATCCTGCTGAATGAGTGCCAACCTCCCCTATGAACTGGCCATATAGCAGACCCATTCTTAATGCATATGGTCGTTGCCAATTGGTACTTTTGGTATCTCCACAAGGTCTGCATAAGTCTAGGGTATATACGCTTCGGACTCCGGGCCAAAGCGAAGCTTCGGCCTGGTTGATTTTAAGAATGGTTAACATCCTCCTGAATGAGTGCCAACCTCCCCTATCAACTGGTCTTATAGGAAACTCTTTTTTAATGCAAATGGTCGTTGCCAATTAGTACTTTTGGTATCACCACTAGGTCTGTACAAGTCTAGGGTATATACGCTTTGGACTCCTGGACTCTGATTTTTATTACTACTGTTCGAACAACTTTTTTAACTGTATTTATTTATTATTATGGTAAACTGAGTTGCTTGAGGTGAGAATATTAATCCAAACATTTATTTAACTCTTAAATGACGGCATAAGTGCTGTCTAAAAGGATGCCCAGTTGACTTCAAAGATTTTTTAAACCAAACTATGGAAAAAGTATCGCTTTTATTTCCGATCACATTTTAACGCATCTGATCAAGTACCGCAAAAAGAGAGTATGCACTCTGCAGCACCTGAAATAGAATAAAACTGAATTTTCGAAATCCTTTCAAGTATCCTAGCACTTTTCATACCGCCAACAGAGTCGCCAGCGAAATCTTCACAATACCTCCTGCATATATTTCCATGGGTCTCTGCGTTCGTTGCATGACTATAATCAGAGTGCGCTTAAATTTACGATCCTGATCCATCCACTTGCACGAATACAAAGACTGGCGAAATCTCTCATTTTCCCGGATAATTTCATCCGCACAATAGCAAAGCAAACATATTTCGGTGAGGGCGCAAAAGAAGTGTGTGCCACCAATAAAATATTCCTCCAAGTCATTAATATTATGCAGATTGACGGCGCCAATACATAACGTGGCCTGAGAAGTGAACAATTGTATGAAGAATACGACGCCGATCATTTTTTCGAAAAGTTGACAGTATCTGCAAAATGGAAGGACAAAAATTATCGTACAAAAAAATCGTACAGCCATGCTTCATATTTCTTACTTTATTATCCTCTTATGATCCTCAATGGCTCGAATTAACTCATCATAATGCTCGCCCTGGCTTTTTTCCCTATCGTATCCAATTCGACGGACACGCAAATTCAACGCTGCAAAATGTCCTTTCAAAAGCAACAGATAAAGTCCAGGACATGTATTATTCAGTAGACTCTGATAGATTATCAGCCAAGCGCCTGGCAACTGATAGACTATCATAATCACATATGACGTAGTGGAATTTTTCCAATCGACGGGAGACCAGGCCCTAAAGATTAACTTTCTTTCCGACATGAACACTGGAGGTAAGCATACGATAGCTGCCAGTCCATACATAATTGAGTATACAATAAAAATCCTTTTAGCCATCGTTATAGTTCGTCGCAGATAGGTCCTTTCATCCGAATAGTTCGATGTGCCAATTCGCTCATCCAGCTCGGCTTGTATTTCGTTGATAAGTCGCAGTTTCTTGGCGGTATAAAGGACATTTAGTGTTTTCACCGAGGTCATGCCAGTAGTTAAAGCTAACGGCACATTACGAAAAAAGTCCTTTAGATTAGTAAAGTGCAAGAAATCAATCACCATGGACACCGGATAGTAGATGGTGATGAAAGTGTTAAGCACAAATGAGTAGATATAGTACAGGATGGTTGCATTCGGTGGAGGGTACAGTCCTAGATATTTGTAACTTAGTAAGAAAATTCGGAAAGGATTCGATTGGAAACTGTTAATCATTTTTACTGGATTTACTGGAATTCTTTTGTTAGCACTAGGATTCAGATGAGATGAACTGAACTTGAAATATACTCCCCTGATCACACAATCAACGTTGTTATAAGCTGGAACCCGATGATGGACTGAATTATGTGTTAGCCAATAAAAGGATTTATTCGGTGTCGTCTTTTATGCGAACCTTCGACCTAAGTATGCAAAATGTCATTACTATCGATTGGATACTTCGCAAGGAATCAGTTTTTAAGTAAACATTGCTAAATAAATATTATGAGCTGTCCTTTAACTTTAAAACTAGAACATTCAAAGCAACAGTAGTAGATAGTCGTATCTATTCGGATACCATGAATGATTATGAGTCTGCACCGCGTGACAATAGAAGTCAACCATTATAACAAATTACTATAGGACTCGGGGATGTATTGGGAAACCATGAGATCCAAAGAAAGATCTCAGCAATTAAAAATTCTCCAAACGCAATCTTCTAATTTCTAATTGTCTTCAGTTCCTTCAATTATATTATTACAATACCCAGAAATGTTGAACCGTAAATTTTCTTCCTAAATTATGGCTTCGCCCATATCAACAAAAATCTAATAATTCCTAAGAACAATAAAAATGGCAATTTAATTAAGATTTCTAAGGCTCCCGACGAAAGGGCGTATTAACTCAATTCTAAGCCGAAACGAACCCCCTCCGTGTAATTGAAACCTCATAAATGTCTATTAAATCACTTCAGCTCAATACGCAACACTTGTGGCATTCGCTTTTAATTTGTGGCCCTTCTCCGAGTTTTCCGCACGCTCGGCCCGGCCCGAAAAAGAGGCAGCTTCCTCCAAATGAGATGCGGCACCGAACAGGATTTCACAACACTTCAACATATGTGTATCCTTCTTCCTTATGTATCTTTAATTGTAAATCTCAAACGAAGAACAAGTACTCGTATATACTTCCTTTTGTATTGTATCTGCGTATCTGAGAAGTTTGTAATCCTGCGATTTACATACATTTATATTCACATACGTCTATATGTATGTATTTTGTGCAAAATTTTATTTATTATAATTCACTTGCGAAAATTTCTCCCTGAAGGTACGATTTCGTATGCACCCCTTTTGACTGCCAACGAAGGAAATATGAAAATCACAGAGCATTTTGAATATCATTAAAATGGATAGAAGTTTTCACGAAAACGTATTGTGAATTTTGCTCGCAGCTTTGTTGGGAGTTTTAAGATAGCGACAAAGGTCCTTTGTCGCTTGGCACAGATGCAAATAAATTCAGTGCGCGCTGTTGAATAAGTAGCAATAAATCTGTTTGTAAATGCGAGTTCTTGTCTATTTTGAAGTTTTAAATTTGGTTTGGATTTTATTGGATATTGTGTCAGGAAATGGTTGTTTGATTTCAGTATAGAGTGGGCATAGTCGGGTTAAGGATAATTTTGATTTAGTTAGGAGAGTAGTTGTAACTAGGCATTTTTCATATATGGAAATTGTTAGATATCTTTAGATGGCGGCAGCTACACTTACTCGCTAGAACTATCGAAGTCTGTCAATAACTGTGTGATCGTCGATCATTACGAATTCATTTTGTCTAATGATAACTAATCATAACTTTAGGTTATAACAGGTAATATCACAACATCAAAGCGTATGAGGGAGTAGCCAGAAATATTTTTTCGGGGGATCTTTGCAGGGCCGTGCGAAGGGAGGGGCGATGATTGATATTTGGGAATTTCAATAGCTCATTTTAAAAAAAAACATTTGTACAATGGGGCGGTTGGGGCGACCGGCAACTCAGTGCGTTGAGGCGTCAGTCTCATATCTATTTATTTCTTCTACGGTCGTTACGGGTTCAAGTCCCGTTCATGGCGTTCGTGGCCATGGATGTTTGTGTTGTTTTCCGCCTGTGGTACGGGGCGTAAAAATAAACCACAACATCTCCCGACTTGTCCAAGGTAGGCATCTAAATGGGAGCAAGAGGTGCGTGAAGACAACGCACATTGTCCGAAACTGGTTTATGCCAACGAAACGTCATCTGTCAGCTACGCGTCATGGAATTGTTGACGCGCTATGCCTTACTAGGGGTTCTTCTTCTTCCTTACTCTTTCATACCACTCGCGTTGCTCTTCCTGTGGTGTTGGCACTTCGCCCATTCTGGCGGTATAATCTCAGTTTCCTTCTGCAGGCAGCTCGGTCTTGGATGGTATCATCGCCAAGATTAACGCGTTTTTGATCGATCCACGTGTGTTTCCGTCTGCCTCGGGGTTTGGGTCCAGCAAATGGAACATTCATTGATATTTCTTTCATGACCGGGTTCTCAGGCGGACGCCTTAAAACGTGGCAATACCAATCCATACGACGATCTTCGAACTTTTCAGTGATTGGTTGCTGAACAAACAAGCTGCCTCGGATGTGGGTACTTTTGACACGATCCTTTTTGGTCACACCGGCTGACATTCGTAGCATTTTTATCTCAGTCGCAGTCATTTTACTTTCGTATGTCTTATACATAGTCCAGCATTCAGATGCATACCGTTTTGCACAACTTGCCCTTAGGCTTTCGTGGCATCTTCTTGTCGCAGAAATCTCCAGAGTTTTCTCGCCACTTCATCCAACTGACACAGATGCGATGTTTGATGTCATCATCGCAGGTAGCTTCCTTGTTGACCATCGAGCCCAGGTATTTAAAACTTTTACAGGACTTCAGCTGCTCTCCTTTAATGTAGATATCTGGTATCGGTCTCTTTGGATCTGAGAAAGGACAGCAAAGATACTCAGTCTTTGGTATGCTAATCCTCCAGTATCTTACACCACTTGGTCAGTGCAGCCGGCAAAGCAACGATGTCTTTGCTACCTAGGACAATGTCATCGGCGAAGAGAAGGGATATTTCCAGGCCGTCAGAAATGAGTATTAATAAATAGTGCATGATGATGTTGAAGAGCAAAGTGTAACGCAACCCTTCATAGTCGGAAGAGAGCACCTGCTTGAGGGCAGCTCTGTTCGGGAGGGAAAAAAAATGGTCGCGGGTCACAAAAAAATCTCCGACCGGACTCACATCACCGGGATTCAGGTGCTTTTCAAGAAAACAAAAAGAAAGATCACGGGACCGCATTCAAAGACAGCAAAAAAAATGGAGGGATACTATGCCGAATGGTTTCAGGTCCTTTTTGGATTCAGCACTAGAGTTTCATATTGGGCGAAGCGGAAAAGAGCGAAGACACCTTTACACAAATAATTAACACATAATTTTTTCGTTATAACACATATCACAATTTTATATTTCGCTCATATATTTTTTTTTTTAATTTGAAAGATACAGGTTAAATAAGTTAAGTTAAATAAACAAATTATTTTTTTTTTTCGTTTTTTTTTGTTCTTTAAATTTCCTTCCTTAAATGGTTGATGCGCGCACTGCCTAACTATACGATAAATTGCATCTCTTTTTTTTCGGCAAATTACAAACAACAATCTTCCGGCGGCGGCCGCTACAGGACGATACACACTACACAACTATATTTCTTTTTTTTTCTTTTAGCACGACAACTACTGCTGAATCGCAGCAGATCGCGCAGCGCAACACTAAACAGGAATAAAAATTATTCGCTACAAAAAGCATGCAAAAAAAGTTTACAAATTCCACATAATGACATATTATCACGACAACTCTTTTTTTTTCTCCCTATCTTCACAAAAAATATACATATATTCATATATTAGCTGCCGTATCTTTGACGGGCGAACCTTTCGGACTTTCACACAAATTTTTGTTACTGACCGTAATTGTTGCTAAATAGCTGGGGAAAGCTCGATGGGGACAGCCTGCTACTTCGCTCCCAAAGGTGGCCGCAGAGGAGCCGCTGGGGCTGAAGAAGCCTTGATGGGGGACAGCTTGTTGCTTCGCTCCAAAAATGTGGCAGCAGAGGAGCCGCTGGGGCTGAAGAAGCCTTGATGGGGCAGCCTACTGTCTCGCTCCAAAATGTGGCCGCAGATGTGCCGCTATGGGCTGAAGAAGCCTTGATGGGGCAGCCTACTGTCTCGCTCCAAAATGTGGCCGCAGATGTGCCGCTATGGGCTGAAGAAGCCTTGATGGGGCAGCCTGCTGCTTCGCTCCAAAATGTGGCTGCAGATGAGTCGCTGTTGGCTGAAGAAGCCTTGATGGGGCAGCCTGCTGTTTCGCTCCTAAATGTGGCAGCAGAGGAGCCGCTGGGGCTGAAGAAGCCTTGATGGGGGACAGCTTGCTGCTTTGCTCCAAAAATGTGGCCGCAGATGGGCCGCTGTTGGCTGAAGAAGCCTTGTTGGGGCAGCCTGCTGTTTCGCTCCAAAATGTGGCCGCAGATGTGCCGCTATGGGCTGAAGAAGCCTTGATGGGGCAGCTTGCTGCTTCGCTCCTTGTTCAAAAAAATGTCTCCTATTTTTTTCTACGGGTCTACTCTCTAGGTAAAAAAGAAAAGAAAAGACAGCAAGTTGAGCCAATTTCCCTCTCGTGTAGGGCCTTAACGAGGCAAAACTCGCTTACCCTTTTATTATTTTGAACGCTGCTTGCACCTTGTTCACTTTCGGCTGCGGCCCAGAGGTCCGCACCGCGCCACTGTTAATGGGAAAAAGACTTGAGGTCGCCAAAATTTCATAGTGGCCCCCTCTGCCGGAAAAAGGAAAAAAATAATTCCCCCGACGAAAAGGTGGGAAATGGCAAAAAACACACTTTCCGCACTATCCCCATAACTCCATATGGCAGCACTGTTACATTTCCCCATAATAGAATTGTCATAACAAGCTAAGTGTTCTTTGACTATATTATTAACTGGTGATTTCGTTTTTTTTTTTTCTTTTTTCTCTTTGTAGGCTTATTGAACCAGTGCCATCAGCATCCTAAGCCTTAACTGGAGCACCGAATAAAGAAGAAACAAAAAGGAAGAACTGAAGGCTGGATCGCAACGCGGGAGACTACAACACCCTCAACTGCTAGGCAGGAGTCCGGATTCTGTCGGGGACGAGCTACCTCTCCCGGTAAGGAGCATCGCGGATTTTGTATCGTCTCGCTATTCGGATCTACGCGAAACCTCCGTCTAAACGAGAGACAGGTAATTGTTTTGCATTTCTTTGCAAACAAAATATCGCATTCTGGCCTTGGGGTGTATCCGTTCTCGAATTGGTTGAGTTGTCAAAACTAATTCGATTCAACAACTTGAAAACGGAGGTGATGCCTCTAGGCCCATTCACCAAATTACAGGCTTCATTACAAAAGGACTCAATACACTGCCTTGGTGAACTCCGACTTTAACTGGAAGTTCTTCAGATTCATCAGCTGTGCATCTAACTTTCGTGGTTGCCCCATCATACATGTCTTGTAACATCTTGGCGGGGACCTTAAGTGCTCTTAGGGCCACCCATATCAGATCACGAGGAACTCTGTCGAAGGCAAATGAGTAAAGTCTGGTACACAGGTCACCGTAGAATGAAAAGTGCCGTGAAATCTCGTTCAAAATGCACGCCAAGTTTTTCGCCTTTGAACCGCTCTAAGATACTATGTCTAGAGCTCGGAGGTTAAAGTCTCGGCGCGAACAAAAACTGCCTGTGGGTAATAATAATAAGTATTTACATACAATCAGGAACGGTACACCTTGTTTTGATTCATTTCTTCCTCGCCTCATCTCGCCCTTGGGGAGGCTGGTAGCTCAGTGCATTCAGGTGTCAGTCTGACGTCTCTTTATACACCTTTTCCGTTGCTTCGAATCCCGCTGTGGTCATGGATATTTGTGTTGTTTTCCCCCCGTGGTGCAATTCGTAACAATATGCCACAATCGGGCTAACGAAACTAAACCTGCTTAGAAGTAATTAACGCGCTTACGCCTAACTAGGGGTTAGGCCAAATAGTTGGGATCCTTAATATTTCCAAATACCTTTTCATCACATTTTCAAGCAATCTGAATTCGTATCAAAACTGGATTTTATTTTTGAATATTCTAACACCAGTAGCCCAGGAAGAACCTAAAAAACCATTCTCCAGACTATTTTCGTTTCACGCACAAAAGAATTATGACCCACTTTCCACTGTAAATAGGAAATTGGTTTTAATGACGAAACAAACCAGTGGTGTCATCTCATCAAATACCACCCTAGGCATAGGGGTAGCAGTTGCGATTGAAGGGCACAAGAATGTCATTTTTAATGGGGTCGGGCCATAATACTCGCACTAAAGTTTTATGTTATGACTTGAAAGAGGTTCGCCTAAATGGCGGTCATGCATTAAAGTTGCCGCATCAACTGAAATACAACAGTTGAGCGTCGAACGGAAGAAAAGCAAATGTTTTCTTTAGTCCTTAAGTGTACGCACTTTTGGCGACAAGCATATTGCGAAGGTAGTACGAGTGCTATACGATGCGTAATTAAGTTCTGGTGGTTAGTGAAAATGGAACAATGGTGGTCTAATGTTTAATGGATGAATATAGTCCACACCGCCATCAACGTGAAATTTGCTGGTTGGGGAACAAGGATGTCATTATCATCAACGTCATTGCTGGCTATATCATTACAGGGCAGCTGTTAACAGTCGCTTCCGTGCCAAGATAATTTTGGTAGTTTTCAATATGCATATTTCATGATGTTGCCGAGCTTTTAGCGGAAGTCATTATAAGGATTCAGTGATAGACTGAATAGTTCAAAAATAAATATTTCCGTAGCCGTACTTTTCATGACAAAGACACTATTCTCACGTACAGGCGTAATCCACGAAAGCGTTCTTAGAACATGCTCTTCCTCATATTCATTAGCTCAATATTTACATGCCAGACAGGGCACACACAAGGCATCAAAAAGGGTTGGCTTTTCACGGCAAACAGGCAAACATCGTCAATTCCTTCGAACTGGCGGATATTATAGTCATCATCATTGCGGTCGACTTTTCTCCCTCATATATGACCATGTACGTACTATCAGAAATGGCTCATCCCTTCCGGTTATTTTTGCAACATGTTTCGATTTATATGTAGTGTTTGCACCACCACCACGCCCGGCCCGGGAGAATTGTTAAAAGGATTTCCTATATCATACCACGGATGGATGCTTTCAGACTTACGAAGATTGTCGGAACTCGACTTACCACCGAATACAATGTATATGTATATCGTGATTCAATATGAAGGATTCAGGCGGCTCGTTATTCGTGTTATGCTGTCATAAAATTTTTCAAACGAAAGATGATGGCCATTCAATGTCTCTGTCAGATGTGAAAAAGGACTCGTGTCGATGGGACGATTCCTTCATCGGATGATGTTGATACTGTTGCGCTTAGATGGGATATTCTTTTACTTGACAACGGCTGTACGTCACTTATTTTTTTTTTCTTGCTTATTTTATCCGCATTAAAATTCAGAGTAAAGTCGCTCATAAATGTGGAGAAAATAAAAAGGATAATGGCACGCTGAATTGAGAGATAAGAAATTTTTTTTTAGGAGGCACCTAAAATGTTCATTGACTTGATAAAAGATATACTCGAACAATGTGATGTAAAGATTGAAATTTTCTTTGACCCCGAGAAGTTCATTGAATTGAAGATTGACTAGATTATGTTGGACGTACTTGAAGACACTCATCCCTGAAATGTTAAGGCGTGGATGAACCGAAAGTACGACTAAGTCAGTTTGTTTCTGATAAAATATGGTTACAGTAAAACCTGCTAATTGGACCACTCCATCGTCACAGAAAAATCGGTCCGATTTCACAGGTGGTCCGTTTTGACAGGTTGAATGGAAAATTTCAATACATACTGTACCACGGTATACATACTGAAACACCATCAATGATTAAAAAATTATACGTATATGTATTCAGTATGATTTTATGAACAAAAGTATGTACATACATGTAATTACAGGAAGAATTAAAAAAAAATACTATTCGATAGTTAAAAATCAAAATGAGAGTTTAAAGAAAGTTATTTAACTGGCGTAAAAAAATCTGGAATCATAGTTTGTTTCTTCTGACAATTACAGTGTTCTTTTTCGATGAGGACTTCACATTTGTTTAATTTTTGCAATACATCGGGCATATTCCTACGGAGCACATAATTTTTAAGGTTTCGTATTTGGTTTACTGCTTCTGTTATTTTAGTGATGCGATCAGTTTGATGGATGTCGTTTTCAATGTCGGAGTTTTCAGAGTCGGATGTAGAATTGATGACAGACCCCGATTGTGCATCTCCAATATCTGTTTCGATTCCAATTGTGTTAAAAAAATTATCTTCCCAGTCATTTGGTAGAGTCTCGTTCGTTGCCACGAATTGATCGATATCCACCAAGTCTTGAAACTCGGTAGATAATTCTGAATTTTCATCGCGCTCATCAGACCCATTCTCCTTGAATCCACATTTGGAGAAACACTTTTGAATCGTTGAACTGGTAACGTTATTCCAGGAAGACTTTAGCCAACAAAGCGCTTCGAAGACAGTGATTTTATTTGCAAGCTCCGAAGCATGTTCAACTTCATCTATGAAACAAGTCAGATGGTTCATCATGTGGCTGCGGTAGTGTAGTTTTAAGTTTTGTATGATCAGTGCAGTGCAGTTTGGTGGTAGATAATGAAGCTTGACGTTCGTAAGATTATCGGCGACGTGGCAGGAAGCGTTGTCTAGAAAAACAAGAATTTTGCGATTTTGCTTTATCATTTTTGCATCAAGCAAGTGCATCCATTCGCTGAAGATGGTGCCATTCATCCAGGCTTTTTTGCTTGCTCGCCATGTTATGCCTAAAGATTGGTAAATGTCTGTTCTGCCAAAGGATCTTAGTTTCTTCGCTTTACCAATAACCAACAAATGTTCCTTCTCTCCTGCTGAATTGCATAAAATGGCGATATTTAGGCGTTCTTTCGAAAGCTTTCCACCGGAACATCTTTCATTTTTTAAGAGCAAAGATTTTGTAGGCGTTGCTCTATAAAACAAACCAGTTTCATCTAGGTTGAAAATATTTGATGGCTCGTAGCCTTCACATAATGTTTTTATATGTAGCCGGTATTCTTCAACTGTATTCATATCCACATCTGCCCCTTCGCCACAAAGTGCACCAAAGTTAATGTTATATCGCTTTTTAAAAGAATCCAGCCATCCGTTAGACGCCTTGAATTCTACTAAACTCATTTTTTCATCAATTTTTAAGGCTTTGTTTTGTAGAATAGGTCCAGATATTGCAAAATTTTTGGAGCGTGCCTTCACAAACCACTGAAACAATTTGGTGTCCAGCTCAGAATATTGAAAAGTCCGTTTAAGTCTCTTTCTTCCTGTAGGCTCAAATTTTTCCAAAGATCGCTTAATTTCATGCTTGTTCTTTAAAATTCGCTGAACTTGGCTTTTGCCAGCAATTTTTCTTTGGCTCATCATGTTCTTTTCGGACGCTTCAATCACTTTCAACTTCTGGCTTATTTCCAACTCGTTATATTTTTTTTTCCATTTTGTAGTACCTTTATAATAAGTATTTAGTACCTTTATACCTTTAATATATTTTATAATAATAATTTATTACCTTTACAATAACACTGCCGGATTATTTTAATTTCGAAAGGAAAACTACAACCACTTCACGCAACAGAGTACTTCACAATTGAAACAAACACTAGACTAAAATGGTTCCTCTCAACTGCGTAGTTTTTCTAGGATTTGTTCCGTTATATACATTGCTTCATGGTAATTTTTATTAGTGGTCCGATTAGCGAGGTCTTTTTCGAAGTCAAAGCTTTCATTTGATGCCTCTAAGGTGGTCCACGGTCCGATTACGCAGGTGTCCCAATTATAGAGGCTTTTTCCTTCGAAAAATCGTACGTGCGGTGAAAAGGTGGTCCCATTCCGCAGGTGCCCCGATTAAACAGTGTCCCAATTAGCAGGTTTTACTGTATTACTTAAAATCTCTACACTAGTTAGCGCGGCACAACTGCTTTTGATGTTCAAGAGTACCTGAAAGTCCGGTACACTTAGCGCTCGTGCCCACGGTAAACTTTTTAGTTCGCAGAAAAACTAAATAATTTAGTCAGAAAAATATAACACACCGTGTTTTATGAGACCGTGCACACAGCGATTATCAAATAGTTCAGTTTGCTGTGTGCGCGGTCTGATAAACCGGCGTGTGCTCTATTTTTCTGACTAAACTATTTACTTTTTCTGCGAATTAAAAAGTTTGCTGTGGGCGCGAGCTGTTAGTGTGAAGCATTGGTAACGGAGCTTTGCCGTGGTTTTAGTCACCTGAATTTTAGGGAACACATGTTGGGATATGCCCTCAACTGGAAGGCGGCACTTTAGAATTCATTCAAGCTCCGACGGGAATATAAATGACCCAGCACAGTGGCACTAAGTAATACGAAGGGGTCATCCGTGGGGAGTGTGTAGGTAGGGGGGGGGGCGACAACTCCTCATCCATAGCACTCCGCGTTGACGCCCCTTGGAACGGCAGTGGTCACTGACCATTGCTAACCAACGTCAAGCCGCCAGTGATGGTGGTGCGAAGATTTGGTTGAGGTAAACCTACCCCCTGCAGTGTGGGGTGTAAAAATAATACCACGGCTTTTCTTTTTCAGGGCCTGTCGTTAAAACCGACAATCAAAGGACAGGATGTGTATGCCAGCAACTTGCACTTTCCGAAATCTTCATATGCTAAGAAAACATCAACAATGCCTCGGATAAGGACTGGCTGACGGTTACGACTTTTGGCTACCGTACAATGACAAAGATTGGATTCTGGAATGTGCGCATTCTCCCGAACAATGGATCAGAATGTCCCCAGAACGCACGATTTCCTCAATTAGAGAGTGAATTTCTGAGGTATAAATTAAATATCTTAGGCATTAGTGAGATAAGATGGTGGAACAGCGCAGAATAAATCTCTCCAACGGGCAGCACTGTAATGTTGTACTCCGGTAAAGCTACCGGTAGTCGTCGTAAGTCAGGCGTGGGGCTCCTTTTAACCAGAGCCGCGCGAAACTGTCTCGTATCCTGGGATCCGGTCTCTGACAGAATCTTGACCGCCAGGTTCCGGACCAAAATGAGGAACATCTCAATTATACAATGTTATGCCCCTACTGAACCCGACATTGTCTTGACGAAAGACTCCTTCTACGAAGAACAAAACGTCGATCAGAGCAGAACACCTAAAGGTGACATTATAATAGCTATGGGAGATTTGAATGCGAAAGTTGGCGCTGATAACTATGGGCTCAGTCATGTGGTGGGGAGACACGGTCTTGCTGATCGTAACGACAACGGTGAAAGATTTGTAGTTCGGCAACTTTCACAGTCTCTTCATCGGTGGTACTATGCTTAAGCATAAGGACCACCACGAAATCAGTTGATCGGCGCAGAACACAAAATCAGATCGACCATTTTGCCATTAGTAAAAGATTCAAGAGTTGCCTCCTTGACGTGCGAAACAAGAAGGGTGCCGATATTGGGATGGGAAGAGACCATTATCTTATGATCGCTAATGTTCGATTGCGTATTGCAGCCGTGCGCCGCCCCAGCGACGAAAGATTCAGGCGCCGCAAATACAACACCGCTCGATTAAAAAATCCAGCTGTCGTCAGAAAGCTCGAGAAGTTCAGCGTAGTGTGCGATGCGATAAAAGAGTTTATGCGAATTCTCTTTTAGCCTCAGCAGAAGAAGCCGCAAGAAGTAACAACTTAAACGCCGTATACGGTGTCATCAAGGAGTTTACAGGTGGTCGTAACTCCTGCCAACATCCGGTAAAAGATAGTGATGGAAAGCTACTTATCTTGGAAGAAGATCAAATGAGGCGGTGGAAAGAACACTTTGCCGCCGTCTTGAACCGTGTAACCTCTGGTGAAGTTCCCCCTCATATAGATAATGTAGTTAACCATCAAAATGTGCGTATACGGTCCACTGCCCCGACTAAAGAGGAAATAGTCACTGCAATTATTGCACTAAAACGAGGAAAGGCCGCCGGACTTGACGATGTCCCTGCCGAACTTTATCAAGCAGCGCCAAGCGTAACTGCCGATTTGCTGCACCCACTTGTTGATATAGCATGGAATACAGAGACCTTTCCCACTGAGCGGAACGAAGGTTTGATCATCAAACTTCCGAAGAGGGGTAGCCTGACAGACTGTAAAAATTGGAGAGGCATTTGTGTGCTTCCTGCCGTTGCCAAGATAATAGCTAAAATCGTCCTGTAAAGACTAAAGGCCCATTTGGAAAGTACAACTGATGAAGAGCAGGCTGGTTTTCGATCCGGATTCTCCTGTGTCGATCACGGTAGCGCCTTGCGAAAAATCATCGAGCAATGCGCTGAGTACGATTCTCCGCTTCACTTGCTTTTCATCGATTTCGAGAAGGCTTTCCATAGTGGAGCCGGGATTCCATATGGGAGGCCTTGCGCAGGAAAGGCATCCCTTAGGTCTTAGGAGCTTGTGGCTATTATTAAGGCAACAAATGACGGCACGAAATGCCGCGTTCTGCATAAAGGTACGGTGTCGGGCGACTTTTGAGATACGCAGTGGAGTTCGGCAGGGGCGCATCCTCTCACTGATCCTATTTCTCATAGTGATCGGCGATATATTGCATGCAGCCCTATCCGGACTGGTCAGAGGAATCGAATAGACTTTAACATCTTGACTACGCTGATGATGACATATGCCTACTCTCCCACAAAATCATGGTTCTGTCCGCAATGGCGTTAGATCGCGAGAGACAGGCAAGCAAGGTTGGGCTAAAGATTAATACAAACAAGACCAAGCTTCTTAGCACGCCATTGTGAAAAATAAATCCGACATTTATTGCCATCAATATTAATGGGCAGCCTGTGGAGAAGGTGAACAACTTCGTCTACCTGAGTAGCATTGATGCCGAAAATGGTGGTACGGAGCAGGACATCGCTTGTCGCATCAACCAAGCTAAACGGTCCTACAGCATGCTGTCCAAAATCTGGTAAAGCAGCTATCTTAGCCTCAAGACCAAGCTGGGCCTATTTCGCTCCCTGGTACTATCTGTGCTTTTGTATGGGAGCAGTACATGGAAAGTTTCCGTAAGTGTTACCAGAAAGCTGCAAGTTTTCGTCAACTGAAGTCTTCGTCCAATTTGAAGAATTTTCTGGCCCGAAACAATGTCAAATGAAGAGCTCAGTCGGCTTACGGGTCAGATGTTAATCGGCGAATTGATACGCAGGCGAAAATGGCAGTGGATAAGTCACACATTGCGGAAGAGTGATAAATGCATTGCATTGCATGCCATGAAATGGGACCCAAGTTGAAACCAAGGCCGACCAAGAAGGCGTCCTAGAATCACATGGCGTTGAACTGTGGCAAAGGAGTGTCAGGCACTGGGTAAGTCTTTTGGCGAGTTTCGCCCCATTGCCCAGAACAGAGTACGATGGCGTGCAGGAGTAGTTGACGCACTATGCCCCATTAGTGGTTAAGGCAAAGTAGTAATGTCAAAAGAAGAAAGAAACAGTAATGCAATTAAAATTAAAAATGGCAGGGTAAACAAAACAGAGAAAAATTAAATTTAAAGTGTAGATTATTACAAATACATAACAAGCTCAAGCTTATTTCATGCATTATTCTTTATGCTCTTTTAAATTAACCTATTAAAATTACCACCCCGAAATACTAATTTTTGTAAGCAATTTCAACGTTATCCTGCAAATTTTAATTTTTATACTTTATGAGAATGAAATGACATAAAGTTATAAAATATAACAAAACACTTTTAATTCGTAATTATCGTTCCGGTGGAATAAAAAAAAAATATATATATTTTACCCAGAAACCACTACCATCAAAATGACAAATATATGTTCCCCTATAAAAGCAGCTCTGTCCAGTGATCAAAAAAAAGATACAAAAATAGGACAAATAAATACAAACAAAAAAACACCTTGCTACAAAAACAATGGAAAAATTACTATCACAATTGAAAATTTAGCATCAGGTGTTCTACACGTCAGAAACTTTTTCCTGAAGCATGCCAAGACACATTCTCTGCCACGACAAGGACACACTTGCGATTCTTCCTGGTAATTTGATTTGCCCGCAACGACGGACAGTCACCGGTAGAAGACGGATGAGCTGTGCAACATGAAAATCTTTAAAATAAAATGCACACCAGTGCCAACCGGAAACACATACTCGCACAATATCCCTTAAGGACTCTGCAGTTCAGTTTGAAGAAAATTCAGGATGCATGTTGTTATTAATTTCTAAGGATAACAGTGACGAAGTGATTGTAACTGTTTACTCTGATTGCAACAACTATGGTGGGAAACACACTAGCGCTTGCGGGAAATAAACGTAGAGATAATCAGACAGAACAAACAAGAAAAGTTGCAATTAATCATCTTGCTCTCTGTGAACAGGTGTGCAGTGGAAAATTGTTTTACTGAAATGTGGAAATGAAGCATTTCACGACTGCAAACTTTCTTTGAAGGAAATACGGGAAGTAGTTAGGAATGTTTAAATCAGTCTTGCAGGAAATATTCTGTTCTACTGAATTTTGAGTAATTTTCAGATTGTTACTTAAGATTAATGTAGGCTCAGTCTAAAATACATATTGTTGCGTACCAGTGTGGGTTTTTTTAGCCGAAACACCCTGTTGCTAGATGAGCCACCTTTGATAAAACATAGAAACACCAGGGAAGATATCGGAGGAGGGAAAAAATGTACTGCGTTGACCAGTGTTCAAAGGCTTCATGCCCAGTTACTTCGATCGTACAATATGGCCGATGATAGCTACGAAGATGCTTGGACAGATCTTAACCAACGCTACGATAACAAGCGGTTGCTCGTGAGCAGCCAGTTGGCCATCTTATTTTTGGAAAACACTGTTATCCATGAGACTGCTACAAGTTTGAAATCGCTGTATGACGATACAAATGAGAGCCTTGCTGCCCTAAAATCATTAGATGTGCCTGTCGACAAATGGAGCCTTGCGGTCATATTCACTCAAACCCGACAACTTCCGCGTGAATCGAAACGACTGTGGACTGTGGGAACAACAAATATGCACCACTACCGAACCCTCAACCTGGCGTCAATATCTGTGCTTTCTAGAAGGCTGGTTCCGAGTCCTTGAACCTTTACCCGAAGAAACGTCCAGCAGAAACCCTCGAACGCCACGTAACCTACAATCGTATACAGCTACCAAATCTGTCACCTGCAGTTTATGGGGACAGGATCATCACATCCGTCGATGCCCTCAATTCGCGCAACAACCCATACCAACACAAATCCAAATCGTTAAGGAAAAACCATTGCGCTTCAACTGTCTTGCTTCGGGACATACAGCGCAAAACTGTCCGAGTGAAAGAGGATGCTTTCACTGCAGCAGAAGACACCATACGCTTTTGCACCTCACTGAAAAACATCGCTCAACCGTCGAATTCTGGAACCGAAGTCACAACACTTCACACATATTTAAAAGTACAAACTAAAAGCAAACATTGTATCTTGCGAGCTCTGATCGATACAGGATCACAAGCTTCCTTCATTACCACCGCTGCTTTTGAGCGACTTGGGATCAAGACGACACCTACCGTTGCCAGTGTCTTGTAACGGACGGTTTGGTGGGCATCCGAAGATGCCCGTGGGGACGGAGCCTAAGCATATTACCGTGAAGGTCGGACCGTGCCATCTGCCGAAGAAAAAGGCCCCTCAACGAGCTAAGCAGCGGCCTATGCTTGCTGTAGCTCAGTTCGGGAGATGTGGGCGGGGTTTTCGCCGCTCGTTGCCCCTGTCCTTTACGTATTAACAAAAATCCATAGGCCTGGGGAAGACAACACAAACAGGCGAGGTGAAAATGCGGAATAAAAAAAATTGTCGATAAGGATGGAATGGTTGACAGTCGGATCAGACGCCCACACGGTCGCACCTGGGTCCGGGTGTAATGGGACCCTCGGCCTCTGGTTTCGTACCACCAACAGATCACTACTCATCAGGTGCTGCTTCGATCTGCTGGTGGGAGCGGCACTACCAGACTATAATATGGTTCGTTACAGGTGGTTCATTACAGTCTCTGGTCTTGGCGGTATACATACCGGCTCATCATATAAGTCAGTCGAATTCAATATAAGCTCTCGATTCAACGATACAATCCTAACAAGCGTCAAGCCCTTCATAATGCTTTCACTGACCACGCACCTTCCATCGACACCGCTTCTACTCCCAAACTATCCAAATCTAGAGAATTTACTACTGGCAGATCCAAACTACTCACAGCCGAGAGCTATTGACATCCTATTGGGATCCGACGTCTATCCAATTCTTATTCTTGAAGGAATCCGTACTGGTCCTGAGTATACTCCAGTTGCGCAATCAACAGCGTTAGGATGGATATTGTTGGGACCAGTCCAAACAAGCATGAAGAATCATCCACAGCAGCAGCCGGTATCCAACAATTCAACATATTTGAATATTTCAAACACTGCAAATTCAGCCAACAATAGATTTATTCACAATCCCGACAAATATGTTTTGCCATCACGTAATATTATCGTAGAGGGCGAACAAGCCTTCAAATGTTTTATGTTGCACAACAGCAAACTAATAGGAAACGAACAATCCCAAAGTAATCGCAATAAGCATCTCTTAGAGAGTTATCAACGTATACATATATACGTATCTTTGGTTTCGGTGTGCCATGGCCACAGGATAGTAAAACTCCGTCATTCATGGACAATACACAAGAGCAACAACAAAACCAACAGCCTCGACAACAAAAATCTTTTCATCCTACCGCACCCGCTGGACAGAATGCACCCTACATCTCCAAAACACCATTGCAATTTCAAATGAATGCCCTGACTAACATTATCCCCGTCGCGAATGACATCGCCGTCGTTGAGTCAATGTCAAAATATACCCCACCCGTGAATGCTTCATCTAGACCGTATCCACCGGTAAAGCCTCAAAATTGCAATTTCATGCCACCGCTACTGTCATCGCTATCAGTTAATACTTCATCGATCAGGTCGTCATCCATGTATAATGCCTACCGCTAAGCTCAATACTCTCTCAAAGCTAACCTTTCGTTACCTTTCTTCTATCGATCCTTCCTCCGTTCGAGATCAGCGAGTCGGGGCGCTGTAAAACCCCTACTTCTGGGATGTCGCTGTGCGGCTTGAGGTGATTGTTCACTATAAATGCTACTCCAAACTCATTGTGGCCCGATGGCTTGCCACTTGTAAAAATTGTGTGCGATTTCTTGGCATGCCAGGTCCCGGCCCCCAGTTTGCTTAGGGGGCGTACATTCCAGGATCCGAAAGAATAATCCTTTAGTCGTTTGCGTGGTCGTCGTTGTTGATCCGTCCAATCCGAGGCTCTTGTTGCAGCTTTCTTGACGTGGAGTGGTTTTTACAAGGACGAGTTGTCAGCACATCGCTTAACCCCATTAAGGGGATGGCCTCGGAAGATAGCTGCTTCAGATGGTTTAATAAACGTGCACAACTATGTTGCAGGTCCAACTACGCAAGTCATTCCATCCTACTAAACCTGAGACACTTAGACTATATTCACATACGCACAAGAAATCTAGATAGAAATCCCAAAACCTGTTCACATAGCACCACCACTAGATTTCTTCAGCTGTAAAGTATAGTTTCAGCCGCTCCATTTCCGCTTGCAATTCTTTGTAGATGTGGGAATTTTTTCGTGCGCCTCTAAAATCCATAATTCTTCCCACAATGATATTATCGAGCTTTCCACACGGTCCGACCACTTCACATTCTTTTCTTTTTTGTGTCATGTTTAATAGCACATAGCACATAACCAAACGACTAAACGTCAAATTATGGTACTCTTCTTCTTATTTATAATGAAAAGTCGTAACGCAAAGTGTGGTGAATATAAAATTAGGGTGTATGCATGCCGAAAATCATAGATTTGAGACGGGATTTTTTAAAAATCAAGCACCAAATCTAGATTTATAAATCTTGAAAATGTATGAAAAATCTAGTGGATTTATTTATAGATTTGGTAAAATCCCGAGATTTTAAAAATCTAGTGCCTGTCTGAATATGGCATTAGGTGTTGGTCAGCCATTCAGGCTACAGCTATCTAACTTTTTCCAAACTGTCTTATCGTTAAGACTTGGCCGTCAGCGGTTTGAAACACTGCCGTTACCAGGGGGCGCCCAAGTGGAGGACTATGGAAAGGGCTCCCCCCACTGGTATGGAACATAAAACTGGAGAGCAGGAGCAATTTATTTCGGCGTTTGACTGAAAGGAAGGATATATTCGTGCTGTAGCAGGTTCTCCCAGGACGCGACTGAAAAACAGAACAAATTCTGCCATATCAGGACATGTGCTCACCCGAGGTTTAGATGACTGAGTACCACAAAATTGTTCCAACACCAACAAAGTTTCAAATTCTCCATTGCTCGTCTTTCTGCCCGATACGTTTTGCAAGCATTTCAAAAAGATGCCATTACATTTTTATGGCCATATATTGCATCTATCACTCCACATTTGCAGATTCTCGAAATCCCACTTTATTTCACATTCCATGCGGCAGTTACATCAAACAATCATCCATTTTTCCGAATAAACTTTTTATAGTTTTTCCGTTCGGAATGTTTGGAAGCGAGTTTTCAGTTTTCAATCAAACTTTTGAACATTTCCGAATCAATTTCCGGACCGTATTATGGTCCATATGTAAACATTCATCCCACCATACAGACATCTGTTCGTCCCCGAGGTATGGAATGTCCTGGATGGTTGGAGCGATGATACTACGAGTAAGTACACTATGGACTTGGAACGTCGCTTCTAACGTAAATATGGTGAAGCAATTTCATTTTATATGCAATATCTTTCAAAACTAAAGTGCAATTTACAAAGTCCTTAAAAGTTTTTATGGCCGAACCTCAAATAGAAGATTTTCCTTGGAGTATAGTATTTTACAGATAGTTGACATTGTTGAAAATGTAATGGTCAAAGTCAGTATAAAGATAGATAGAGAGAGAGTGGAAGACTCATATGGATGCAATCAGATTAAGGATCTGATCTAGTCAGTAATTATAGTAGTTTTGTTTACGCATACAAATCATCTACTTCCGACTATTATTCCCAATTCAAATCCAGTCTAAACAAACAGCTCAAGTCCTGCAATCTGCTTGCAGTGCGCTCATTACGCATTCTCACGATATCATCCTGTAACGAGCTTGGGCGAAGGCGGACAATAGCGCTGACAATTACCCATTGACTGCGGTCAGAAAATCAGCGTCGCTACGCTCAATACCATGAAGAAGACAACCACGGGCAAGTTGACGAGCGGTTCGAGTTGTCCAACATTCCATTCCATGGTGTCCAATCAAATATCCCGCTGACCATAAACTCTAGCAGCCTCGTACTACGCCTAAAAACACACGCAGAAGGAGCGTCATTCGCTTGTAGTGAATGCGACAGAGAATTCAAACAGTCCAGTTTGCTCTCGGAACATATGCGGTTGCATTCTTACGAGCGTGTCTATCCAGGTTCAATTTGTCGAAAAGCCGACAAACACCCAATCGAATTTGTACAACACATGAAATATCATAGCCTACATTCATAAAATGGAGCGCTCTAATAGCGCTATTGATTTGTGAACGCGGCCATATCGGAGAGAAACCACTCCAAGGTTCTATTCGAAAAAGTACCTCGACAACCTGTCAGCTGTTACACACACATGCGAATTCATACAGGCGAACGACCATTACAATGGAACGGGTGGGATAAATCGCCCACGAAAAGGTTGAGTTTCGGTGCAAGGAGGAGGATCTCGTCAGCAGCCACCACGAAAGGACCGCGTCGCCACCACCAAATGAAGAAACGAAAGTGAAAAAAAAAAAAAAAAAGAAAAAAGAAAAATAGCGGGAGTGCGAACGGGAAAGGAGTGGAGTTTTTTTGGTTTTTTTTCGTGTCGGCAGCCGCCGCGAAAGGACCGCGTCCGCCCCACGAAAGAAAAATAAAAAGCGATAGTGGAATCAGCGGGAGTTAATGGAGTTTAGTTTTTTTTTGCGCGTTGGGAGTCACCGCAAACAGACCGCGTCGCCCCGTTAAAATAAAACAAAAATAAAAGGAATAGTGGTACGCGAATGATCCGCGCGCAGTGGGTGTCCTAGTCGTCGCTGTCCTGGGGCTGCGCAAGCCTCAGTCGAATCGCACGTGTAAAGTTCGCCCATAACCGGCAAACCTGTTAGTGGCCCATCTCCTCGCCCCACGCCCCCCCTTGTTGTTCCGTGTCCATTAAGTGCACGATGAGAGTATGTAGTGGTGAGCGAAGTGTTGTGCGGCTGGAATTTTGTGTCCGTGGTGCACTTTTTTTTTCTCTGAGAGCGTTCCGGCCCTGGGAAACGGAACGAATCGCGTAGCTATAGGAACCTGTGTTTCGTTCTCGGTTATGACAGAGTAAGCCTGATGTTAGTGGCCCAGGTCAGGTCCGCATTCCGATAGACGAAAAATCTATTTTATCGGGTAGTGAAACAACGAGGTTGTCGCGCTGTTCCGTTAAGGCTACTCAGAGTGTTCCCACGTATTGCCGCTGAGACAACGATGAGAAAATTTGTTCAGTTTTAGTCACTAAACTCGTGAACGATTTTGTGGTCTGGTACTCAAGCTACTCAGAGTGTTCCCATGTATTTTCGCCATTCGATGACCGCGGCGGTGCTGATTTTCGCATCAGTTCCTGTGATAACAACCCTGGCAAGTCATAGTCTTTCAAACGGACTCCATTTATTCAACCTTAGAGGTAAGGGTTCATACATGTTCAATATTTTCCGACCCCTGGACCGAGGGTGTGATGATTGCCACAATTTATTTCGTGACGTGGAGTCGCTACGCTTAAGCGAAAGGCATACCAATGCATTGTAGACCGAACACTTCCGACATCGTAGTATACGAACTTGTCAGTTTGAAAAGAGCGGCCCTCGATCAGCTCAATAAAGGCGGACGTTAACAAAGAAGAAAAAGAAAATATAAGCGAAACCACGATCAAGCTAATTTTTATTATGAATATTCACATTAAGTTTTTTTGGTTTATGCTTGTGCGAAATATCGTATCGATACTGTTCTACCGGATAGATATTACAAAATTAAGTAAATTATGCTAGTTGAGTATATGAATCATATTGGTGTGTGCGAGAATGCCCTGTTTCTATGTAATATGACAATAGAACGATAAGTAGGATGTTAGTTAGAATAGAGAGAAAACAATAGATGAATTATTTTTGTACTTTGAATATTTTTGTGATTAGCTAGATTATTAAGAAACGGTAGAAAAAGAAACACTACGCGTAATTCTCTTTTTGGATTGGATAGAGGACTGGTATGTTGAGCAAAGCGATTATTTCTTTTGATATTGAACGAACTTACAAATTTTCACTCAAAAGATTCTAAGTAATTTGTTTTATTCTTCTTTTCTACCTCCAAATTGAGATTAAGATAGAATTATTTGATTGAGGTCGCATAACGACCGTCCGAATCGAAACAATTTTTTTTCCAAAATCCTCAAGGCATTTTAGAAATTTCGTTAGCGTTTTGAGCTCTCCTAACAAAGTGCGTGAGCTTTCATATGTAAATTCATGGTTTGCATTTAGAATAAAATATCAAAGAATATTTTTTTTTTCTCTTTGGTCTATGGAATTGAATCCAAGAAATAAAACTTTGCGTCCTTGAAACACTTTTGTCAATAACCAATGTAATAACAGATACAAAAAAAAAAGGATATACAGAATACAAAAAAAAAAAAAAAAGAAATAATGATCTAGGCATGAAACAATGCAAATAAGTAATAATTGATTTATTGAGTAAGTGGCGGAAAATTAACGCTAATAGGATTTATATACCATACAGGAAGCATAAATATATATATATAACGATACAAGTAAATTACAAATGTTTAAACGTAACAACCTTTGGAATTTCCATTTAATAATTGATTTATTGAGTAAGTGGTGGAAAATTAACGCTAATAGGAGTTATATACAATACAGAGCGCATACATATATATATAATGATATAGTTAATTACAAATGTTAAAAGTAACAACCTCTGGAATTTCCATTTGATAATTGAGGCAACGGTCTTATTGTATGGTTTTATATTTCATTTTGAAAAAGAAAAGGGATACTTGAATAAATATGTATCGAAGATAAACTAATTTCTTTTGCTTCCTGACCCCCTTTCCCGGGCCCTCACTTCGCTTTCTTGCTCGTTAGTGCTTCGCTAGGGGGCTAGGAACAGGTGCGCAGCCTAGCCCAATGGAGGGGAGGGAGCGCGGAGCCCCTAAACATCAAGGGGCTCCCGTGATCGTCGAGGGACGTAAGGGTGCTTCCGGGGTCGTATTTCTTTTTTTTTGGTCTTGTTTTTTTTTTTGCAGGTACAGCTCGTCTGCTTAGGCACCCGGGCACGCGCGTGGTTTTTTTTTTTTGTAACACGCGAGGCAGATGTGGCCCATTCAACCCCACCCCGACTACCGATAGCTGAGCTAGCTATCCAGCACGCGCAACTGGCCACATCTGAGGAAGTCTTGGCACTTATGTGTCACGCGAGGTCTGCACGACCAGAGCACGACTCCGTCCTCATATGGGCTTCGGCCCACCAAACAGAGCATTTGTTACAAATGGCGCCCAACGTGGGGCCCTGAAAAAACTTAACCGTTAGGGTTGATTTTTGGTCACCCTAGGACCTCACTCCACCTCGAGGTCCAAATACGGTCCCACAGCCGGAGTTTGTCAGCTTTCGAGGGTTTTCCTCACTTTGGTGCTTCACGCACCCAGGGAATCCCAGACTCCGGCCCATTTTTTTTTCTTGAATCCTATTTCCCATCCTTGTAGAGTTCCTGATCCTTGTAGAGTAGGTTATCCCATCCCCACCTATCCCCCAACAGGCAGTGCCTACGTTGTAATCGTCAAAGGATGCTTTTGCATCGTGGGTAAAACGATTCGACAAAGGGGCCTTTCGGAATTATTGGAATCGGGAGTTTACTCCCGATCTCCTATCCGGGTCCCTCGAACGTCTTCCCACCTTTGTGTGTAGGCACTGACCTTTACTAGCTCTTCGTCATAACGAGTCGGATCTCGGAACTCGTCCTTGCACGGCCCATCCAGTTTCGATGTCAAGGGAAAAGGGGAATCACATGTTACGGGCGTTTACGCCTGTAACATGACTCCGATCTCCCGAAACATAGGAACTGGATGAGTAGCGTATTGACGAGGGATGAGCCCGACTACTCCCGATAATTTTTTTCTTTGACAATATTTCTTTGTACGACCGACGGAAGTGGCTTTCGTCCCCGAGGCGAACGCGTATGCGAGCGAGTGAGCGAGAGAGTGAGGAGAGGAGGAGTCCGGAAGGGAATCAGGAAGCAAAAATGCAGATAAACCATTTCGTCACCTTATTTTACATTACCACATCTTACCTTATAGTATCGTATCTTATCGTAGCATATCTTACATTATCTCTTATCTTATCTCATAGACCTATATATACCGTAATAATTAGTAGCTTAGTATATCAACCATGCCACTCGATTATACGCCACCCCAGGGAGGGCAGGGTAGGGGAGCGGTGACCCGTTCACGTGCACAAGCACATCCCAACCCTAACGCAGAAGAGTTTACACCAGCGGTAACGCCAGACGGGGCCAATATAGGAGGAGCACCAGCGCCTCAGGCTCAGGGCCCCACAGCGGCACAACAACAGCCCCCGAACGCGACGACGCAAGGGCGATTGTCCTATACCGGGTGGGATTTTAGGACCCAAGAGGGATGGGTGCCGCTACCGCTCCCGGTCCAGCCACCACCACAACCGGCCATACAGTCGCAGAACCCGGCAAAGGATGGTAGGGATTCCTACCCCGTAGGGGAATTCCCACCCCAGGAGTGGGGACCACAACAGCCGGCCCCACCGCCACAACAGGCGGTCCTACAGCCACAACAGCTGGCCCCACCACCGCAAACGAGACCCGCTTGGTGGGATCAACCACCGCCATGGTGGGTCCAACAACCTCCAGCCTGGTGGAGCCACAATAGGCCTTTGGCATCGGAACCGGCTCAGTTCTCTCAGCCTTGTCCCCCAATATCACCCCGCTCAGACCAGGGCGCGGTCAGCAGACCCCCTAATAACGACGCGGACAACACCCTGGCGCAATCGCTAGGCGTTCAGTTTCCGCAAGGATTCGATGAATCCTTGCAGAAGCTGATCGACTTGGAGTGCGCCCGGCGCATAGCGGCAATGGGTTTGGACAGCACTCCACGGGTATCGATTGCGCGAGCTGACCCAGTGGAGCGTCGACACCAACCGGCTGCCTCCTCAGCGAAGATCCCTCCCCACCATGTCCACCGAACCATTTCTGAATGGGGACTGAAATTTCAGGGGACAGCGGTCGACGAATTCATTCGTCAAGTAGAGCTCTTCACAGGCCGCACCCTTGGCGGGGATTTCGACAGCGTGTGCCTGTACGCCCACCTCTTCTTCGCTGGGGATACAGCCGAGTGGTTTCGTCACTTCGCTGCCAGCTCGAGCAACCGATACACGTGGGAGTCGTTGCGAGCTGCTCTTCGTGATCAGTATAGGGACCCGTATGACGATGACGACATCATGGAAATGATGCGTCATCGTCTACAAAGAGAGGGACAGTCCTTTGACGAATTCCTGAAGGAGATTCGTCAACTAAATAACCGAATGAGGGACCCCCTCTCGGACAGGGATTTGACGAGGATAGTGAGGAGGAACCTACGGGAAGACGTAGGTCGATCGGCTGTCCATGTCAAATTCACAAGCCTGCTGCAGTTGCGAGAATTTGTACGCGACTCGGAGAATTATGACGAACGTATGGCTTCCAGAAATTCCTCTCGCTATCCTCGTCAAGTCTCGCGTCCTCGGGTCTCCGAGCTGGACCGCACAGCCGATACCCCCTCTACTTGGGAAGTGCAGGGTGAGATAGCCGCACTTAACTCGAATTCCACTTGTTGGAATTGCAAGAGGCCCGGACATGCTTACGCGGACTGTCGGGAGGAACTAAAGGTGTTCTGCTTTGGATGCGGAGCTCCGGGTGTGGTTAAACCACAATGCGGGCAATGCGCCATCGCAAAAAACTATCCGCGCAGGAAACCTCAACACCAGCAGAGGTCTTCCAAGGAGGTTCAGACAGAACCTACCTCCCCCGAGGTGCCGCGGTAAAATCGCAACCGCACCCGCAGAGCTCCGCTCCAAAGCGGAATGGCGCGGAGCTCCCTGCACAGTCTGCGTCGGAACCCTCCGATGCGCCTTTTTCACCGGACATGTCCCTTACACCAGCCCTACATCTATCAGCTGACATAGCTGATTCGGCAACCAACCCCACGAAGGCCGAAGCTACCACACAGACCAGAGCTTCGTGCGACATGTTGCCGTGTGGCCCCACTGAATCATCAGCCAACCAGACTAGATCAGTTAAGATCTTGAGACCCTGTCCGGCCACTAACATCCCCCGGCCAGCAAACCTAGTGGTACCCAAATCGTACCCCACTCACTACAGCTTTCGACCACTCCATGAGAGGGAGAAGGACTACTTGGAGGCTCGCCAACGGATTTTCAGCGCTGAGGAAATCCAGCCTCGCCGACCGAAACGTTCCACGTTGCGGTGCCGGCGTTTCTGGAAGAAGGTGCTGGCTAATCGTCGGCGATACTGCGAAGTAGTCCTGCCGGATAGTCCTAAGGATGACATCCGGCCTTATGCAGCAGTCATGCTCCTTGGTCAGACAGTGAGTGGGTTGGTCGACACTGGCGCTTCCTGTAGCGTCATCGCTTCCGACTTTGCGGAATCAGTCCTGAAGGACAACCGTTATTCCTGGGTCAAGTTCCAACTGGGAGTCACAACCGCGGATGGAACCTGCCATACCGCCCGAGGTAAGATCCTTGCGGACGTTACGTTCCGAGGGCTCACCAAACAATTGGAGTTCCTACTTATGCCGACTCTCAGTCAGAACTTGTACCTAGGAGTCGATTTTGTTCGAAGTTTCGACCTGGCTCCTGCCTTATTTACGTCTTCTCCATGTTTATCTGAGCTGTCTTCCGATGACCCTTCGGTGACAGTCAGTAAACATTCCTTGTCAGCAGCTCAGCAAGTGCGACTTGATGCCGCCATATCAATGTTTCCGTCCTTCACCAAGGAGGGCTTAGGGCGTACGACCGTCATCTCGCACGCCATCGACGTCGGAAACAATAAACCCGTCAAGCAGAGACACTTCGCTGTCTCTCCCGCCGTCGAAAAGCTCCTCTATAAGGAGATCGATCGGATGCTTGATATGGGGGTTATTGAGGAGTCGCAGAGTGCGTGGTCATCACCAGTCACCTTGGTAGTCAAACCTAACAAGGTTCGTATGTGTCTGGACGCGCGTAAGGTCAATGCAGCGACCTTGAAGGATGCTTATCCTTTGCCGCTCATCGATGGGATTCTGAGCCGCCTCCCCAAGGCTGAGTTCATTACGAGCTTAGACTTGAAGGATGCGTTTTGGCAGATTCCCCTCGATGAAGCGTCAAAGGATAAGACTGCCTTCACTGTCCCTGGCAGGCCGTTGTACCAGTTTGTGACGATGCCATTTGGCCTCTGTAACGCGCCACAAACGATGCAACGCCTAATGGACCGCGTGATTCCAGCACACCTGCGAAACCAGGTGTTTGTCTACCTAGATGATCTGTTGCTGATCTCGACTACTTTCGACGAACACTTGCTGCTGCTACAAGAAATTGCACTGTGTCTCCGCAAGGCAGGACTCACGATAAATGTGGAGAAGAGTAACTTCGTCATGACCCATGTTCGGTACTTGGGACATATAATTGGTAACGGTACCATCATGACTGACTCCAGCAAAGTGGAAGCGATAGCCAACTTCCCTCGACCAGCTACGACTAAACAACTCCGCCGCTTCCTAGGGATGTGCGGATGGTACCACAGGTTTGTACCTAACCACGCTTCTGTCTCTTCTCCGCTGACAGACATGCTACGGAAAGGCCGTGGTTTTGTCTGGACTGAAGAAGGCCTCCTGGCATTTCAAGCTCTAAAAGACTGCTTAACGCGGGCCCCTGTGTTGCACAGCCCTGACTTTTCGCGCCCGTTTGCCATCCAATGTGACGCAAGTCAACATGGCATCGGCGCAGTGCTAACACAGACAACCGAAGACGGTTCCGAAGTGCCCATAGCTTACATGTCCAGGAAGCTTAATTCAGCCCAGCAAAACTATACGGTCACCGAACAAGAATGTCTGGCAGCGGTGACAGCGATAAAGAAATTCAGGGCCTACGTAGAAGGACAGGAGTTCTCGGTCATAACTGACCATGCGTCGCTAAAGTGGCTGATGAGTCAGTCGGACCTGCATGGCAAACTGGCCCGATGGGCATTAAAATTACAAGGGTTCCGGTTTACCATCCTGCACCGGAAAGGTAGCCAGAACGTGGTGCCCGACACTCTGTCTCGAGCCTACTGCACGGAATCTCTGTCGGTTCAGGATCCGTTTGGCAGTTCGGTCGAGATCGACCTGAACTCCCCTCACTTCCGCTCTCCGGAGTATAAAGAACTGGCAGATAGAGTCGACGCCAATGCACACCTGATGCCGGATCTAAAAACGGCTGATGGATTCGTGTACAGGCGCAGCGAATACGCGAGCGGAAATGAAGTGCAAGAGCAGCAGGCCTGGAAACTCTGGGTTCCAGCTGAGCTCGCGACTGACTTAATCAAGCGCGCACACGAGCACCCGCTATGTGCGCACGGAGGAGTAGCAAAGACGTTGCAACGTCTTAGGGTCCTGTTCTTTTGGCCCAACATGGCGAAGGACGTCAGCGACTTTGTCTCCTCCTGCAGCTTGTGCAAGCAGTCGAAAGCTCCTAACCAGAGTCTCCGACCGCCTATCGAAGACCACTTCACTTCCGAACGCGTCTTCCAGCGCCTGTACATGGATCTGTTGGGTCCGTTCCCTAGATCCAAGTCAGGTAATATTGGAGCTATTGTGCTAGTCGACCATCTGTCGAAGTTCTCCTTCGTCGAGCCAATACGGAAGTTCACCGCAGAGGTTCTGACCAGTTGGCTCGAGACTAGAGTTTTCCACATCTTTGGGGTACCCGAGTCCATTGTGACGGACAATGGACAACAATTTAGGGCGAACGTCTTTAACGCGATGCTGGAACGATACGGAGTGCAACACCTTTACACCGCGGTCTATTCACCGCAGGCCAACGCTTCGGAGCGCTTAAACCGCTCCATTGTAGCTGCCATCAGGGCCTATATTCACCCGTCCCAGAAGGACTGGGATGGGCGAATCTCCCAAATTAATTGTGCACTCCGGTCGTCCCATCATGCATCCATTAAAGCGTCGCCCTACTTTGTTGTCTTTGGCCATCACATGATAACCCATGGACACACATATGCCCTCCTTCGAAGGTTCCATCTGTTGGGGGAAGCCAATGTCCCTGGCGTGGACAATGTCGACAGATTGGCCATACTCAGACAGGAGGTGCAGAAAAACCTGGAATCGGCTTTCTACAAGTATTCCAGCCACTACAACCTGCGCTCGCGGCAAGTTGAATTTCAGCCTGGCGAAGAAGTGTTCCGGCGGAACTTTGCGCAAAGCAATGCTGCCGCTCACTACAACGCCAAGCTGGACTTCAAGTTTGTCAAGAGCCGGGTTGTCAAGAAAGTCGGTAACAGTCGATACCTGTTGTCTGACCTTCAGGGCAAGTCTGTCGGCATTTTCCACGCTAAGGATATACGGCGCTAAAAGAGCAAACACGCCACCATATTCCATCCGTCGTTTTAACCCAGAGTAGTGCCTCAGGTCCTTCTCCTACGCAGGCGTAGGGAAAGAACCTGCCTTGTAACGAGCTTGGGCGAAGGCGGACAATAGCGCTGACAATTACCCATTGACTGCGGTCAGAAAATCAGCGTCGCTACGCTCAATACCATGAAGAAGACAACCACGGGCAAGTTGACGAGCGGTTCGAGTTGTCCAACATTCCATTCCATGGTGTCCAATCAAATATCCCGCTGACCATAAACTCTAGCAGCCTCGTACTACGCCTAAAAACACACGCAGAAGGAGCGTCATTCGCTTGTAGTGAATGCGACAGAGAATTCAAACAGTCCAGTTTGCTCTCGGAACATATGCGGTTGCATTCTTACGAGCGTGTCTATCCAGGTTCAATTTGTCGAAAAGCCGACAAACACCCAATCGAATTTGTACAACACATGAAATATCATAGCCTACATTCATAAAATGGAGCGCTCTAATAGCGCTATTGATTTGTGAACGCGGCCATATCGGAGAGAAACCACTCCAAGGTTCTATTCGAAAAAGTACCTCGACAACCTGTCAGCTGTTACACACACATGCGAATTCATACAGGCGAACGACCATTACAATGGAACGGGTGGGATAAATCGCCCACGAAAAGGTTGAGTTTCGGTGCAAGGAGGAGGATCTCGTCAGCAGCCACCACGAAAGGACCGCGTCGCCACCACCAAATGAAGAAACGAAAGTGAAAAAAAAAAAAAAAAAGAAAAAAGAAAAATAGCGGGAGTGCGAACGGGAAAGGAGTGGAGTTTTTTTGGTTTTTTTTCGTGTCGGCAGCCGCCGCGAAAGGACCGCGTCCGCCCCACGAAAGAAAAATAAAAAGCGATAGTGGAATCAGCGGGAGTTAATGGAGTTTAGTTTTTTTTTGCGCGTTGGGAGTCACCGCAAACAGACCGCGTCGCCCCGTTAAAATAAAACAAAAATAAAAGGAATAGTGGTACGCGAATGATCCGCGCGCAGTGGGTGTCCTAGTCGTCGCTGTCCTGGGGCTGCGCAAGCCTCAGTCGAATCGCACGTGTAAAGTTCGCCCATAACCGGCAAACCTGTTAGTGGCCCATCTCCTCGCCCCACGCCCCCCCTTGTTGTTCCGTGTCCATTAAGTGCACGATGAGAGTATGTAGTGGTGAGCGAAGTGTTGTGCGGCTGGAATTTTGTGTCCGTGGTGCACTTTTTTTTTCTCTGAGAGCGTTCCGGCCCTGGGAAACGGAACGAATCGCGTAGCTATAGGAACCTGTGTTTCGTTCTCGGTTATGACAGAGTAAGCCTGATGTTAGTGGCCCAGGTCAGGTCCGCATTCCGATAGACGAAAAATCTATTTTATCGGGTAGTGAAACAACGAGGTTGTCGCGCTGTTCCGTTAAGGCTACTCAGAGTGTTCCCACGTATTGCCGCTGAGACAACGATGAGAAAATTTGTTCAGTTTTAGTCACTAAACTCGTGAACGATTTTGTGGTCTGGTACTCAAGCTACTCAGAGTGTTCCCATGTATTTTCGCCATTCGATGACCGCGGCGGTGCTGATTTTCGCATCAGTTCCTGTGATAACAACCCTGGCAAGTCATAGTCTTTCAAACGGACTCCATTTATTCAACCTTAGAGGTAAGGGTTCATACATGTTCAATATTTTCCGACCCCTGGACCGAGGGTGTGATGATTGCCACAATTTATTTCGTGACGTGGAGTCGCTACGCTTAAGCGAAAGGCATACCAATGCATTGTAGACCGAACACTTCCGACATCGTAGTATACGAACTTGTCAGTTTGAAAAGAGCGGCCCTCGATCAGCTCAATAAAGGCGGACGTTAACAAAGAAGAAAAAGAAAATATAAGCGAAACCACGATCAAGCTAATTTTTATTATGAATATTCACATTAAGTTTTTTTGGTTTATGCTTGTGCGAAATATCGTATCGATACTGTTCTACCGGATAGATATTACAAAATTAAGTAAATTATGCTAGTTGAGTATATGAATCATATTGGTGTGTGCGAGAATGCCCTGTTTCTATGTAATATGACAATAGAACGATAAGTAGGATGTTAGTTAGAATAGAGAGAAAACAATAGATGAATTATTTTTGTACTTTGAATATTTTTGTGATTAGCTAGATTATTAAGAAACGGTAGAAAAAGAAACACTACGCGTAATTCTCTTTTTGGATTGGATAGAGGACTGGTATGTTGAGCAAAGCGATTATTTCTTTTGATATTGAACGAACTTACAAATTTTCACTCAAAAGATTCTAAGTAATTTGTTTTATTCTTCTTTTCTACCTCCAAATTGAGATTAAGATAGAATTATTTGATTGAGGTCGCATAACGACCGTCCGAATCGAAACAATTTTTTTTCCAAAATCCTCAAGGCATTTTAGAAATTTCGTTAGCGTTTTGAGCTCTCCTAACAAAGTGCGTGAGCTTTCATATGTAAATTCATGGTTTGCATTTAGAATAAAATATCAAAGAATATTTTTTTTTTCTCTTTGGTCTATGGAATTGAATCCAAGAAATAAAACTTTGCGTCCTTGAAACACTTTTGTCAATAACCAATGTAATAACAGATACAAAAAAAAAAGGATATACAGAATACAAAAAAAAAAAAAAAAGAAATAATGATCTAGGCATGAAACAATGCAAATAAGTAATAATTGATTTATTGAGTAAGTGGCGGAAAATTAACGCTAATAGGATTTATATACCATACAGGAAGCATAAATATATATATATAACGATACAAGTAAATTACAAATGTTTAAACGTAACAACCTTTGGAATTTCCATTTAATAATTGATTTATTGAGTAAGTGGTGGAAAATTAACGCTAATAGGAGTTATATACAATACAGAGCGCATACATATATATATAATGATATAGTTAATTACAAATGTTAAAAGTAACAACCTCTGGAATTTCCATTTGATAATTGAGGCAACGGTCTTATTGTATGGTTTTATATTTCATTTTGAAAAAGAAAAGGGATACTTGAATAAATATGTATCGAAGATAAACTAATTTCTTTTGCTTCCTGACCCCCTTTCCCGGGCCCTCACTTCGCTTTCTTGCTCGTTAGTGCTTCGCTAGGGGGCTAGGAACAGGTGCGCAGCCTAGCCCAATGGAGGGGAGGGAGCGCGGAGCCCCTAAACATCAAGGGGCTCCCGTGATCGTCGAGGGACGTAAGGGTGCTTCCGGGGTCGTATTTCTTTTTTTTTGGTCTTGTTTTTTTTTTTGCAGGTACAGCTCGTCTGCTTAGGCACCCGGGCACGCGCGTGGTTTTTTTTTTTTGTAACACGCGAGGCAGATGTGGCCCATTCAACCCCACCCCGACTACCGATAGCTGAGCTAGCTATCCAGCACGCGCGACTGGCCACATCTGAGGAAGTCTTGGCACTTATGTGTCACGCGAGGTCTGCACGACCAGAGCACGACTCCGTCCTCATATGGGCTTCGGCCCACCAAACAGAGCATTTGTTACAATCCGTAGATACTCCTATCAATTACCGTCCAACATATAAAAATCTCTTCAAATGGTCTGACTGTGAAAACAGTTTACCGTCACACACGGTGCCATAACATGTCCTGAAGCCGAAGTAGCAGGATTCCCTTTTGGGAATCGTCTTGTCGTGTTCGACGTCATCAGCTGGCATACACCACACGTCCACCAAACCTAACCATTTTTACCTTTCGTAAAATTCTGGTAGATCGTAGTCGGGAGGTGATGTGACACAACCTCATATCCCTGAAATTCAATTAGGGCCAATGAAGAGGAGTCAAAGTGGCAAGGATTCATTGTGGCATTATAGCCAGTTGGATGTCACAACATACCAGTATACGATCAGGATGGCGACATTGGCGGACGTTCCAGTATAGTAGCATTTTCACTGCACGTAGTCCGCACATAGAAACGGTGTCAGGTATACAATAAACGTAATTACGGTCATGCATAAGTAACTCCATCACGTACTCGTATAAAACGAAATATCCTTGTAAATTTTCTCACACACGAAGAAGAAAATACCAGGAGTAAATAGGAAAGACGACACAATGCTGCGACAAATCTGACGGCGACTGGTGAACATTGAGAATTGACTAGTTTTGATTGGTGTCCTGCTAGGTTTTTATGGAACCTTTCAGATTTTGTTTATTAGGGAAGGACATATCACTATTTGACTTAACCCTTTGTGAGCATAGCGCGCAATTTCCACACAACTGTTGCACTGGTCAGTGAAAGCGGTGGATCCTGCACAAGATACAAAGGAGATGCAGGGCGGGCCCAGCATCGAAGGGGAGAAAGGGGACATTCGGGAAAACATCGACATAAGACTCGTCAAAAGCCCTGATGATACCAACTAATCTGTTAAACAGTAGCGGTAATTAAGGAATGTCCCGAAGCTACGTCTTAGCCAAGAAGCACCTAAAGGATTTCCTGTGTCCGACTCTGAGCTCGGCAGACTAAATCTTCATAAAAATGAAGACGACAAGTGGGGAGGCTCTCCACATTTCCTTCATCTATATGACCCACGATCGACTCTCATTAACCGAGGAACTCCTCCGACTGTCAAAAGAGATGGCTGCTAGAAAGGCCAGCCTGCTCGTCGGTGGCGATATCAACGCCAGACGCATTTTCTGGAAAGTTCCAAAATTAATGATAGCTAGTCTTATATAGATCCTAAGGTCGTTCTACAGTTTCGATCCTGTAATTAACGATATTCTCGTATAGTTGTGCTGCTTCCACCGGCAGATTGATGGCAGCACCTGATGAGTAATGATCTTTCGGTGGTACGAAGCCAGAGGCCGAGGACAGCATTACACCCGTACCCCGATGCGAGCGCGAGGCCATCTGAGCCGTCCGCCAACCATTCCACCCTTATCGCTCTAATTTGGTATAATTCCCAATTTTTGCATTCCATGTCTGTGTTGTCTTCCCCAGGCTTATAAATTTTTCTTAATACGTAAAGGACAGGGGCAACGAGCGGCGATAACCCCGCCCACGTCTCCCGAACTGAGCTACAACAAGCAAAGGCCACTGCTTAGCTCGTGGGGGGCCTTTTTCTTCGCAAGATGGCACAGCCCGATCTTCACCGTCATTATGCTACCTTAGCCTCCGTCCCCGCGGATGCCCACCAAACCGCCCGTTACATATGTGGCGCCCAACGTGGGGCTCATCTCTGGTGCAGTATAGGGCTGAAAAGGACCTCGCCAGATTCCTTTTTGGTTCTTCTAGTGATTTGTGTCCCCACAAGGAAATTTGCCCTACCACACTAAATTTAAGCCTGTCTCTCCCGGATCACTCCAGTGTTCTCCAATTCTGCAGACTCTTACTTGGCTGGGGCGGCACGCCATAGCCTTTAGAAACAATGCAATCTATACGGATAGTCAAGCTGCGATTAGATCCCTGGAATCCGTCCTGCTTACATTCAAGTTTGTAGTAGACTGTCGTTCAGCCTTTATCGCGTTGGGGTAGTTTCTCAATATTATCCCATGCTGGATTCCTGGCCATTGTGGCTTTGGTGGTAACACCCACGCCGATGAGCTTGCTAGGCAGGGGATTTGAGCGAGGCTCTGCAACTGCATAACAGCACCTTTATGCCCATCAGGGCATGCAAATTATCTTTTTATTTGAGCCTATTAATACAACAAATGACAGGTGCAGGTGCAGCAGTAATAGGTGTCTCGCGACCAGATCAATGTGATCTGTAAACGACCCTATCAACTATGTGGTGGGGGAGATCACTGGTAACTGCCTTAATGGTGAGAAAGCCAGGAGACTTTGTCTTCCTTTAAATGACTTCTGCAGAAGCTGTGGAGATATTAATGAGCAGGAGAGTTGCTACCACCTTCTCTGCGCTTGTTTGGCTTTGGCGGTTAAGAGGAGATCTATTCTAGGCACCTATTTCTTCCAGGAACTGGGGACGGCCAGTTTTGGTCGTCTAGTTCGCTGAGAAGGCTGGAAACATCAGGAGCTAAATTGGTTGCATACGCAGTTGATGTAGTAATTCCAGATCTGGGAAGGATCTTTCCTGTCATGAGCGACATCATATGGAAGGTGCCCTACATATGCTAAGCACTTAGCACATAAACAACAGAATGTGGCCTAACGGTGAACCCATGTTGAACAAAGCTGGTACTCTTTACCACTCCGCCACTGACGGGCTAATTGCTGAAGCTTTTATCCAACGTTAAGTGCATGGAAATTATTCTCGACGCCAAACTAAAGCTGAATATAGAGCATCGGGTAAAGAATTCCCACTTATCTCTGTATGCTCGCTGAAGGATCTGAAGCTGGTACATGAACGCAGGATGGTTCCATGGCTCTACACGACAGAAGCACGACCGATCATTCCATATGGGGCGCTGGTCTGGTGGTCAGCACTCAGTCAAAAAAACACCCTGGCACTGTTGAATAGGGTGCGAAGAACCGCTGGAATTTTTGTTAGAGGCGCTTTGCGCCCGAGTGCAGCAGAAGTTTTGAACACCATCCACCACTTTTGCTCTGGATCTGCAAATCGAGTTCTTCGCCTCCTGCAGTGCGGTGAGGCTCAGCGGATTAGCATGTTGGACGGGAAGACCATGCCGACATGGCAATATCCTGGCGTCCCTACCGAGAGAGGTGTGACATTTGTTTTCAACGGACTTCGCCAGTTGACTTCCAAAAGCCATTCGCTACTAGGTTTCCAACCAGAGTGGAATGGAACGGGGAGGAGTTCACGAGGAGATATGACTGTACCATTTTTGCTGATGGCTCCAAAACGGATGGTGGGGTTGGAGCTGGGACCTACTCAATGGATCTCGGGATCTCAAAATCCTTCGCCTTCCGGATAGCGCTAGTGTATTCCAGGCGGTGGTACTGATTATACGGGAGACGCTGAGACGATCCACCGAAATTGCAAGGAACATTGCAGTCTTCACTAATAGCGTTGGGAGGTTATAAATAAGTCATCAATAAGGCAGTCTCGCCAGGCGTTAACCGAGCTGAAAAGACACTTCAAAATATCGCTCCTATGGGTGTCCGGACATGAAAATATAGACGGCAATGAAGAGGCCAACCGGCTCGCGAGGCACGTCCTTGCTCTCCATGCAACCTACATCGTGGAAGTGCGTCAAAAAGGAATTATACAGACACTTAATGGCACGCACTGATCTCAGATGAGGCACTTTTGCCAACATGCACTATGTCTGGTAAATTATGGCCATCATATAACGGAAGTCACACCAATGCCCTTATGAGTAGAACCCGCCCAGAGGTGACTAGGTTCGCGGCGCCCTTCCACGACAATTCAGGGGTGTTTGTGAAATACACCGCCAGATTGGGCATTTACCCCAACGAGCACTGTCGAAGCTGCGGCCTACTGGCTAGGGCTAGGCAGCGGGTGCTAGGCAGAGCTTTATTTGAGGACATTTCCGAAATACCGCTATGCGCTATGATTTGAACTATGCATGGACTAAACAAAAACGGTTGCTCTCCCTACGAGCATGGTGGCAGTAAAATGGTGCTCACCAGCGCTAGCAGCCACAAGCATCAACCAGCCAACCACATACGTAGTTCTGACACATCCTGTCCATTTATTCCTCTTCTAGGACAAACCGGAAAAGGCTGTGATACGCATACACCACAAGGGGAAGGGCGACGAAGCCTTAACCAAAAAATATCACAACTGAGAGTAAAGCAGTACATGTAGATGGCCACAGAGCTCCCGCAAGTAATATGAATCAGCTAAATAACTAGCTTAAGGACTTGAAGACAAACGACTTCATTTTAATGATCGATTACGGAGCCGACAGTTTAAATTCAGCCTGCAACTTTAACCCCCACCCACCCATTCTCAGAAAATCCTCAAATTCCATCAACTAGAATCTTATCCCAAATTGTATTTTAATCTCCCCCCCGATCCAAACCATTTATATGCAATTTTAAGGAAAGTCTTGTCTCTTACAACCACAAAACATCCGTCCGCCCTCTCTGCTCCATTAAATTCATATAAAACTGCAATCAGCTCACAAAGACCGCACCATTCAATTTTTTCTGTATGTGTGGTTCCTTTTCCGTAATCATATCACAACGAGGGTCACGTCTAATAGAACGTGTCCTCGCATTCATTCAACTGCTTAAGACGATAAATCCTTGAAGTAGCATCCCCATCTGTATCATTTCGGTGCTGGAGACCGATCCGTTGTGAAATAAACGGAACAGAAAAAACAGTGGGTCCGAGGGTGAGCGGCGTCGTCTTCTCTTATCCATTTTTCTGTGTGTCACTTTGACAAACAAACGAACTGGCCTGTCTGCACCCTCTCCCTTCCTGTAAAATTGTTGGACTTTTACACAGAATATATGCAAAATTCCACGTATCCCTCGGAGAAAGAAGCGGAATACGACTAGAATGGAGCTGAAAGAATTCAGGAATCGGTTTTGTCTGTCACGGCAGCAACTTCCTGCGGACGATACCGAGTCCTTAGAATGGAAAAGAAAAAACGTAAGCGGAATGTGAGTAATATTCATACACACAAACGATTTGCAAAGATGTCATCAGGGTGATGATGAATAGGCGCAACCAGGGATGATTTCTTAAACATTTGTCGTTGCAGTGGCAATTCCTTTCCGTTTTTCTTATACCCGGTGGAAATTCGGTGGAAAAATTGAAATCATCATTGTCGTGGTATTGTTCAGGAGAGATTGGGACACGGTTGGGCAGGAGGCGAAATATTACGTTGAGCAATTCAGGGAGGAATCCGAGGCTTTTACCTAGAGACCAAGGACTGAATAAGGGTAATTGTTATAAAAAAAAAATAAATGTGGCTAACAACGAATGTTCGTTTCAAGCTCCATTACATAAATCACATTCAGATCAAACTATATTTTCTATTCAGAACCCTGATTTCACCAAATCACATGCAATATTCCATCACAGACAGGACATGACAATGGAATAGTGATGACAATGAGTCCGGAAAAATTGTGTCATTAAAATCCATGTCCTGCGGGAAGTTGAACGTTTAAGTATATGTATAAGTTGACCGAGCCTGATAGATATACCAGTGGTTGGATAAATGGAAAATGTGGGGATGAATCCTGTCGTCTTCTTTTGTACCTTACGGGAGCCTGTAACGAAGCGAAAGAATGAATTGTGTTTTTTTCCTCGTTGTGGTTTTATTGCCAACCAGATTTTCCTGTATTCTGGAGCGAATAACTCTCTCTGAGTTGAGTGAAAAGAAATCCCCCCATTTAGCATCCTGTCGTTTACTTGTTCTGTGGTATGATGAATTTCTAGGATGTATTCCGTGAATTAATGGGAAAAGGTGTTACGGTTGGGTGATTCACTTGACAAATCCCTCGGTAATTTTGATATAAATAAATTCGGAATCTTGTAATTGCGATACTATTAGGAACTGGAGAATTGTACGAGTATGTATAAAACTGTAGTTTACAACTATAGAGCCCAAACTTTGGGCGCTAAGGCTAACAACACTCACCTTTATCTTGAGTTCTCTCTACCTTTTGGAGAAGTACTGAAACTTTTCGCAATATAGGGGCACTGGACAAAATAACTACTCCAGTTCCTGTATGTTTAAGTAAGGAAATGAACCACCAAACGAAAATCCTTTTTTTTAAGGTGTAAGGGGAGGGGGGTCCGATCCTCTGATGGTTTTTTGACAAATTCCAAAAAGTACAAATTGTACAATTTGTAATGACCCACCTGTAACGAACCATATTATGGTCTGGTAGTGCTGCTTCCACCGGTAGATCTATGGCAGCACCTGATGAGTAAGGATCTGTCGGTGGTACGAAACCAGAGGCCGAGGGTCCCATTACACCTAGACCCCAATACAAGCGCGAGGGTCAGCGAGCCATCTGCCAACCATTCCATCCTTATCGCCTAATTTTTTTTATTCCCCATTTTTACCTCCCTTGTTTGTGTTGTCTTCTCCAGGCCTATGAATTTTTGTTAATACGTAAAGGACAGGGGCAACGAGCGGCGAAAACCCCGCCCACATCTCCCGAACTGAGCTACAGCAAGCATAGGCCGCTGCTTAGCTCGTTGAGGGGCCTTTTTCTTCGCTAGATGGCTCGGCCCGACCTTCACGGTCAGCCCCCACGGGCATCTTCGGATGCCCACCAAACCGTCCGTTACAAATTGTTATGGAAACTCGAATGATAGTAACGGGGTTGGCGTTATTCCGTCATCCGCGTTACTTAGCAGCATCGTGAGTAGCTCGAAGATAAGTGACCGCTTGATGAGTATCAAATTGGTTACCTGCGAAAGAGTGTGGAACGTCATAAGTTCCCACGCTCACCAAGTGGGTCTGTAGCAAAGTGAAAAAGAGGCATTTTGGAGTGACGTTGACACACTGCTTCAAAGTATACCAGATACCGAGCTGCAAAAAAAAACGAACTAGGCTCCTGAGTTAACCGGCAACCATTGTAGAGGAGAAAAATACCAAAGAGAAAAGGAAAAACGACTGGTAGCGCAGTGTGTGTGTTGAGGCATCAGTCTCATGTTTGACTACCGGCGTTTCGGGTTCGAATCCCGTCCACGACGACGTTCGTGGCCATGGATGAGCATACTGGCAACTGCATCCTCCGAAACCAGTTTATGCCATCAAAACGTCAACTGGGCCACATGGAACAGTTGACGCGCTATGCTCCGCAAGGGGTTAGGGCAATTGAGAGAGAGACAGAAAGAATCCTGTGGCCAGCAGAGGCGCAACACTGCATTCCTTGCGGAAAGTAACTCATAAACTCTCTAAGCACATGAATAATACAAAAATGCAGAACCAGGCAATCAAAAATTTTAAACTTACTTGAAAGGACAAACCTGGCAAACAGAAAGGTACCCAGGGCTCCTCCGCGCTTTGTTCGGACACCGAAGATGCTCCAAATGCCGGCAACTCAAAGCATTTATGGAGGCCTTAGGTACGTGGTTAAACCACAAAAGACAAACACAAAACCTGGATTGCCTTGTTAAACTGACTCCAAAAGGATAATTTACTCTATAGAAAGGATGGGGTTGCTATAGATGAAAGCACAGCTACTTGAAGGGAACATATGTGAAGTAAAGGTGGCTAAATCCTGAGACTTAGAGCAAGCCGCCTTAATGTGCTTGTGGGGATGCAAATCGAAGGAAGGATTAAGAAGAAACCGCATTAGGTCCTTTTAAGGCCTTATCTTTGCCAGAAATGAGCCCCACGTTGCTGCGTCTCAACAGACTAGCCTCAATGCAGTCAATGCAAGATTTTCATTCTTTTCTGCCTTGTAAAATGTCTGAACCCCTCTAGAGGCATGGCGCGTCAACTTGTATTTTATAATGCCTTTTCGACGTTTCGGAAGCATTTAAATTTCGGATTGGGCAGTTGCTAGCAAACACCTTTTTCGGCCGTAGGGCGGTTTTTTTTTATATATTTTTTTTTACAGGGCTTAAAAGGCCGAGGGTACTTCAACATTTGGACCCCGGAGCAAGTGAGGCCACAATTGAGCTGGCTGATTTCATACCACCGAGCCTTTAACTTTTTTTCTTTATCCTAAAATAAATTTTCACCATTATCGTGTTCTCTCCCTCAGGCACGAGTTTAATCGATATTATGTGGACAGGGGCAGCGAGTAGCAAAAACCCTTCGCTCGTCTCCTAGTCTGAACCGCAGCAACAAGATCGTGCCACTGCTTAAGTCGCTCGAAAGCTTCAACTTCAACAGCTACCAATTTTGACAGCTGTCACTATCGGATCTTCACGGTCACACGAGCTCCGTCCCCATGGACACCTTCAGGTGCTCGTCATCGTCCGTTGCAGCCGCTGTGAATTCCCATCGTTCAACCGCCTTGTTACATCACCAGGGCGTACAAAACGCATTCGTTCGCCATTCCCAGGACGAGTACTGCGGAAACTCATCGCAAATTCCATAGCATACATTTAACAAAAACACGAACCCCACTAGATCCGAAGAGATTTTACATCAAACCTATATCTGCGTGGATCAAAGGACGGTTAGTCGTTTTTTTATGGAAATTGATCGAGGTTCAAATGATTATACACCACACCTAATAGTTGCAGCTTCTTTATGATATAAAAGAACCCTCGAGTCCAGATCGGTTCATCGCTAGTAGATTAGCAGTTCAAACTTCTACCGCCGACGTGATGAAGATTAATAGACTTGAACGGAACCGAATTCCTTCTAGGAGAATTTCGCTTAATTCGATTCAATTACAGCATGTGTTTGTGTATACATTTGATACGCTTTCTGAACCATCAGATTGGGTAGTCAAATGAAAAAAAAGATTAAGGATTCGCAAATTAAAACTTTCCACTCATTAGTTCTGGTCTCAAAAATCAACTGAAAACCACACCCAATTGCGACCATCTTCCTTCTTATAATTGCTCTTTGGGTGGTTTCCATCGCCTTCATCCTAAATATCCGTATCTTTCATTTTAACCAAGCTCAGCATTTTTGCCGCCTTAATGATCACATAAAGTTTTTGCACTGCACTCATTAGAGAGTTTTTCTTCGCGCGCGTAAAATTTCGCAGCCGTCACATTTTCCTATAGCATCTTATACAGCAATAACGAGTTTTCCATTTCAATAAACCGCCAGAAATGAAAAAGCTCATCCTCATGGGCGACGATTGAAACATACCCAACCGCAGTGACTCTTTAATTATGAAATTTATTTCCTTTCATTCAGGAGCTGAGAAATGAGATTCAAACATGCCAAATATCCTTGCCCGGAGCCAAAAGGCATCATGCGTTTTTCATATTCTCCGTCCAATTCCACTAATTTATTGCTAATAGTTTTCCATTTCGAAACGATTTCTGACCGCAATGAAAAAAGGACCTAATCTATGCATCGGCTTTAATGCTCAGCGGGCGATTAACCCACTCTGGACGACCGACGAAATCCCATCATTGGTGACGGGCAAAAGGCCAGCGCAAGAAAAAATCCGATAATTTATCAATGGTAGATGATTAGATGGATAGATGGGGGAGGATGGTTTTCTTGGGTAGGGATTGGCCTTGTGGTCTAGTTAAGGTTTGGCAATTTCCAGCACCACGGGATTATTTATTCGTGTTGGCCCATTTGCAATAATTCAAGTAAGCAAATGAGGGGGACGCGAATAATCAGTCCACCCACATCAAGTTTGTCTATAATTAAGACGTTACACGTTTGTGCTGGGAGCTTGATGTGAGTTGTAGCAGATAGTGTTGCCTAGGTGGCTCGAATTTGGGCTATGAAGGTTAGTTTGAATTAATTAGTATTTCTGCGTGGTTACTTGGTTTCTATTTGGAAGGACCTTAACCTGAGAAAAGAAACGTTTGAACCTTATTGCCCTAAAGAGACAAAGATACCTTGCCTAAAAGTATGCAGAAAGGATTGGATATTATTTTATAAACCGTGAAAAACATTTCGTTTCAAACGTTTTTGTTTCAAAATAACGTCTTCAGGATTTTCCATGCAAGTAAGAGTGCTAACCCTAAAAAAAGGATTTGCTCAAGGACTTTACACATAAAGACAACTTTATCGTTCGGCTTTCCCCTCGGACTGGTAGTTGATAACTTTCCCTATTCAGCAATCGGCGACAAACTTAAAAAAAAGGCCGCCGTTAAAGAACTGCTGACACCACACAACACCGTGTGCCTCGACCTCCGAGTAAATGTTGCGTGAACGTTGAAAATTATTCACGCGGAAGAAAGAAAAAAACGTAGTAATCGCAATCTCGACGAAGCGACCGACAGGGGTAAATGAAACCAGAAGTGAAAGCTGTTGCGATATTAGCTTTTGTGAAACATGACAGGACACTGGTTATTTATTTGTTTCAAAAATATCTGCCTAGTCCTTTTTTTCTGTTTTGCTTTTGTTTGATACGATGTCATTTCGATAATTAGCATGCAACGTGATTTCAATGCGATGATGGCAGCAGCAGCAAGGACGATGGTCGCTCCATTTTATGGAGCCTTTCTACGCCGCGCTATGCTCGTGTGAGTTCGCGATTATACGTATGGGCAAAAATACGGTTCGGTTCACATTCACAGGTGCTTATTTTGTTCCGGTCTTAAGGTGATTTGGAACATTTGGACACGGCAAGGCTTCAGGATAGAATTGGCGATGGGGGTGGATTAGCTAGAATGAAGGCGTGAAATCTCCATGCGGGATCTAAAGGAATATTTATGGTTGCAACTTTCATTAGCATTGATAACAATGGAGAATTTATGTACATACTCCAGATTGGTGGTGAATGTTAAACGTGTGGAATGTTGAGGAATTCTAATCGGACTTTAGCGTAAATTTATCGGGCGATTCCTGTGAATGTGTGTGGACGCTTAAGGTAATGAAGACAAAATTTTATGAGGACGGCTTGGCATTAGATTTATTTTTAATTGCACGTTTTGAAGCGGCATGACGTCGATTAAGACTATAACGTCTTGAATAATTATGGGATGAAGACTGAATTATTGCCAATATATCCTCGTCAGGCTTACCCGTCTTCTGGCAACAGGAGTCATCCTTTCTTGCCTCACAGTGGTCCTGAAAGTACTGCTTGATCTTCTAACTCCACATATTTATCTCACTCTCTCAATTATCCTTACCCCTTGTGGGGCATAGCGCGTCAACTGTTCCATGTGGCCCAGTTGACGTTTCGACGGCATAAACTGGTTTCGGAGAATGCAATTGCCAGCATGCACCTCCTGGACATCCATGGCCACGAACGTCGTCGTGGACCGGACTCGAACCCGAAACGCCGGTAGTCAAACATGAGACTGACGCCTCAACACACTGCACTACCCGTAGCCCTAATTTCGCCCACATATTCATCTGAAAGAAAAATAAGAAAAAGAAAAACAATTGCTAGACTGAAACATGCGATACATGTATCAAGTGAAACTCAGAACAGGAAAGTTGGCTCAATAAGATAAAGGCAACTTGCATACCTACAGACTATCTAGCAAAAGAGCTGTTGTGCAACAATCTGTTCGAGGTAACTACTTGGAGCAGAGAGAGCTAGGATGAGGAATATTCCAAACTTCCACCAGACACCATCAAGTGTTTCACGGATGGTTCAAAAACTGACAATGGAACAGGGGCAGGTATTTCGTGTCCACTCGTTCGAGCTACAATTCCTATAGGTGAGCTCCATACTGTCTTTCAGGCAGAGATACATGCCATTGAGGTATTTTTTTATGTATTTATCAAGGCTTTAAGCAATGACCTTTTCATGCAATCATAATCTTGGCGGAGCTTTACCTGTAAGCAGGCTACCATAATGAGAGCATCGCCACCTTTACAGATAGTCAGGCGGCGGGCATTATGGCTCTAAGTGTGTGGTCAGTCGCATAAAATTTGGCACGCAGATGCCAGTTTGCGCTTCAGAGAGTGGGAGCTCCAAATAGGGTAGACATGTACTGGGCTCCTGGACATGTTGGCATTGCCGGGAATGAGTCGGCCGACGATTTGATCAGAATGGCCTCGGCCACTTCCTTCTGTGGCCCCGAGCCCTTCTGCGGGATCTCGGTAACAGAAAAACGTTTCAGACACTGGGACCGAACTGGGTCTGACGCAGGCCAAGTTGTTCACTTCAGCTTTAGCTAAACCGTAATATGGTTAGTTCCATATGTGCGTCTTCTCACCGGACATTCGTCTCAACGAGGCTATCTGAAAACCATGGACTTAGTGGAGGACGGCAGCTGTAGATTCTGTGAGGGTGAGGACGAAACATCAACTCACATTCTCAGCGATTAGCATGTCGTCAGAGGGATAGTTTTGGTATAGCGTTCCCCGAACCGGATGATGTAGCCTCGTTCCCACTTAAGCTTCCGAGTAGATTAGATTAGACTGTCAAATGGGCATTGAACCCCTCAGGGTACAGAGCACTGAGGCCGGATGGCCTATTGTGCTATAGCCCAGAGTCTGATATCAAGCCTAAACCTGCCGACCGAGTTCGATCGAGCTAATAAATTTGCTCAGGAGATGCGGTGACACTGAACCGATATCATCAGCCTCCGGGTAGGCGGCTCCAAAGCAGTCTGTGTCGCCGGGCCAAGGCGCCGACGATGTCTCGTCGTCCTCACCGCAGAAACGACAGCTCGAGTCTGAAACAATTTCCATTATTTTTAAGTGATCTCTCAGGCATGAGTGTCCAAGTAGGAGACCACAGATGGTTCCAACCTTGTACCGGTTTAACTTAAACAGTTCTATCAATCTGATTTGTGAATAGCCTGAGTTTAAGAGCTGCCTCAGTTCTGGCTGTGTCCCAATGTGCAGCAGCTTCGCCGCATTCCCAGTCTTTGATGAGTTTCTTTATTATGCAGGTTGAAATTCCGCAAAAGAGCTCTGGTCCGCAAAAGGGGGTACCTTAAAGTTGTTTTGGCTAGTACGTCCGCCTGTTCGTTGCCATTGATGCCAGCATGGTCAGGGACGCAGAGTAGTGTTACTCTATTAAAAGAGCCTAATTTATGCAGTGCCTTTTGGCAAGTATGCACGTTCAATCTTAGATGAAGTCGTCCTTTTTAACTGGCTGTCCGTGAATATTGCCAAACTTTTGTTTTAGGAACCGGTCTTCAGGCATAACTCAGCACATCCCTCGGTGGCATGCACTTCCCCTTGAAAGACAGTGTCAAACTTGCCTATGGGTATGAAAACCTGATAATTGGGACCTACAACGTCCGCCCTGGTTCTTTCATTAGTTTTCGAGCCATCCGTGAACCACTTGTTGGTGTGAGGGGACCTAGAGGACCAACCTACCAATGCTCTTTGTTCCATATTACGGCCGTGAACCGTTGGTTGCATGATATTTCTTTCGCAAGATGGTCTGATGGGATTCTTGTGACTATACTGTCATTAAACCAACTTGTACTGAATTTAGCTCTACATTAGCATTGTATGCAACTAGTCTCGCGATTGCCATTTTAGCTTCTGCCTTTATATGAATGTGTATCGGCTGTAGATCGAGCAGTACATCAAGAGCGCTAGATGGACAAGAGCGAATAGCCCCTGTGACCATTAGGCATACAAGTCTCTGGACTTTACCTAAAATGGTCTTGCCAGCAGCAGTAAATGCTCTTTTCCACCAGACTTCGGCACCGTACTGTAATCTTGGTCTGACAATCGCCTTGTAAATCCAGAGGGCTATAGAGGGCTTGATTCGCCACGTTTTGCCTACATATCCACAAGGCCTTTGTGGTCCTGTCCGCCACCACCCTGACGGGTTTCTGCCAGAGAAGTTTACTGTCGAGGGTGACGCCCATTTATTTGGTGTAATTTCCCATGGGTAGGAGAGAGTTGAACATTTGGGGGCGTCTAATGTGCCTGAGAATTCTTCTTCCAGAAAGTGGAGTGACAACTGCCTTGGTTGGGTTCACTTGAAGTCTGTTGTCATTACACCATTCTTGCCCAATGTAAAGATCTGCTTCATGATGTCTGGTAGAATCTCCTCGAACTTTCCTTTAGCCAATTTCACCAACTCATCGGTGTAGCTCTGGACTAAGAAGTCCTGCATCGTGAGTTTCCTCCGCAGGCCATCAACCACTTTGCACCACAGGAGAGGAGACAAGACTCCTCCCTGTGGGCAGCCACGGGTGGCATTAGCAAGGAAGGTGACGCCTTCAATATTGGTGATGATCCTTCTGGAGGAAAGCATTTGTCCTATCCATTTTGTTGTAGTGGTGTCGGCATTTTTTTCCTTCAGTAGTTTGTCGATGGCTATGAATGACGTGTTGTTGAAAGCCCCTTCTATATCAAGGAAAGCTAAAAGAGCAGTTTCTTAGCCTCTCTTGTCGCCTCAATTTCCCTCACCAGGTGGTGGAGAGCGGTTTCTGTATATTTTCCTGCTTGATAGGCAAACTGCCTTTCGTGAAGGGGTTTTCTCTTGAGGAGAGTTTGTCGAAAACATATTCACCCAAGATTTTCTCTATCGCTTTTGGCACGAAGGACGTGAGACTGATGGGTCTGTATGATTTATGATCATCTATTGGGCGATTTCCCATTTGCGGAATGAAGACTACCTTCGCGGATCTCCATATGTGAGGACTGAGGAATAAATCCCAGTGCGAAGCTGCCTCTAAATATACTCAAGATGTATGGGCTTGGTGCCTTTTGTCCTTTCTGAAGAAGAGCAAGCAATATTCTATCAGTATTTGCTGACTGTAAGTGTTTTCAGAACCACCCCGCCGAGTTAAGGAAACTTATTATCTCCTGAATCGTCTCCGGAGAGGTAGAGGATATGTTGGCGATGCCTGTTTCGCCCAGTTGATGTCTGGCCTTAGTTAGAGCCGGACATACATGCAGAAAATGGACCCCCCCTTCTCCGCCTCATCCTTGCATCTCTGACACCGTCCATTGTACGGAACACCCAGTCTTGCGACGTGATCTCACACTGGCCAATGCCGAATTCAAATGACTGTGAAGCTGGCTACGTCCGGTTGGGCCCTCAGTAGATCGCTTGTCTTTTGTACGTTATATGATGGCCATAGTGCCCTATATGCGACGCATGTTGCCTACGCGTTACATTTATCGCTGGCGTGTTTCAGGTAGAGAATAGGGATCTTCATTTTTACGAAACTTATAGGTCTTACCACTCTCGCATAGGACACGTTGAGGGCGAAGTCATGTCTCGCGGGTTCATCCGATCACACCCTGATCATCATCATCATCGTGGCGCGACAGCCAGACGTCGGGCCTTGGCCGCCTGGATCACACCCTGATACTTGCAAATATGAAGTTCTGATTAACTGAGCTTTCAACTTTTTTATTATACAGACACATTCAGAACAAAATTTATGGTATATTGCATTTCAGTTTATTTGTCTTACTCGTGATGTAATTCTCTAAATTTCAAATCGAATAATTCCTAAAAAAAATTCCATTCATTTCGACTATATAAATTAAAAATGCTATTTATTCTGTATGAGTTTTTATCACTTGACTTTAAAAGACCCGTCCAGTATTCAAATAGACTTATCACTTGATATCCTTAAAGCAGACATACGGATATAACTTGCTTTTCATTTATCTTATATTTAAAGATTTAATTCATGAAATGTATAAAAAGATCGCCCATTTCCAGCCCGTTTCTACCATTTTCTCTAGTCCGTATACCATTGCCAAGGATTCAGGATTCGGCCTGAACGCAGCCTGATATGCTTGCGGCCCTCTCGAGTACGATTTCCACTTTAAATTATGATATTTTATTTAGGAGAATCTCTTCACCGGTCAGATTATCGTCATTTCTCCCAAAAGTCAGATAAACTCTAGCGAAACTGGCAAGCTGAAAGGACGAAGATTTTTCTTTTTCAAGAATTTATACAACAAACATTCTCGACTATACGGGCTCACGATTGCCTTTTCGGAAATGTTTCCTTAACATGGGAATGGATGGTGTAGATTTTATAAACTGGATGTGCAAAGTTGGTGAACACGGAATTCTGATGGTTTGACTTACTCATCACTGTCAACTGAAAAGGACTGTTAGTGTTTGCTATGGCTAAAGGAAGAAGTTTCCATGGTGTCACAGTGTTTACATAAGTTTATTTGTAGAGAAGGGTAAATTGTCTGAATATTGGGACATAGGTCATGAGAAGTCCCATGAAAAACGTATAATTGTGCAGAATCGTCTATACTGCTTCGCTTTCCGTATAATTATCCGTTTTTCTAGGGATGAGTGGCAGCAAACTTTTAGAAGCGATATCCCACTTGGGACCATTAGGTCGGCAATGGAGAAGGTAGACCTGAATCTTTAGATATAGATAATACAGTGAAATTATTTCAAGCAAGTGCAGGATTCATTTAAAAGAATCTTTTATTTCCTCCGATCCAAAAACTTTCAGCTCTAAATGTATCCTTGATAGAACATCAAGGATCAGTAGAAAATTCCCCACTTCCTTTCAAAAAGCCAAAACACGCTACCAATTCTCATTTCTTTGGAACATAGCCGACCTAGTATCATGAATGCATACCAGCCCCATAAGGAGGTCAATAAAAATGAAATTTATTTGGACACACATAGATGTCCGTATCGTTCTCCAGGTAACGTCGTCGTCGTCGTCCCATCAAGTCAGGGAATCTCTCGCAAAAAAAACGAATTCCGAATCAAACAAACACGGACTCGTGGTGAACAGGATCAGCAACAGGTATCTTTTCGCCTTCATATTTAATTTATAATATGCACTCCATGAAAAGTCTATTTAAGTAAGAAAAAGAATTTTATTTAAGATGAAACTTACGAGGAGTGATTTTACGTCTTCTCACTGGGCCCTTACGGTTTCACAGGACGATTTCGAGAATGGTTTATGTCTCGCTTAGTAGCACGTTCCTCTTGGGAGAGTTATCATGGACAAATTGAAATAGTATGGCGAGTGAAATATTGGCATTTATAATCGTAAAGGTGCTGTTAGGGAATACCGTGTGATGAAGTGATGAATGGTGAAGCTTGTTTAGTAGGGAATATTCTCGTATTTGTTGTTCTAGATCTCGGCGCTCCACTGCACTTGATCTGCATTGCTGGTTTAAATAAAATTTCACTCAGTGACGAACCTATGGGTACTCCATAAGTGACCTTAGGTCAGCTCATTCAATCTGCTGGGGTTCATTATTGATTAGTCTCTTACGTTGAGTAAGTAAAGTGATGCAGAGAAGCCCAGTCCCGGGAGGAAAGCTTCTATGATGCACATAAGTTATAATTTTGATTAACTCATTCGATTGCCGCATCTCTGGAAAGTTATCCCAGTGTTGCTGTCGTGTCGTTACAGACGATTCCATTCTTATTATCGTGACTAAAGCCAAGTTAAGCCCACAATACGGTTCCGGTCCGAGAAAAAATTTATGCTGGCACGCTCTTCCGCTGACGTTGTCTCCACATCATCAATGGTTGTCGGTCGCAGACATTGGAGAAGTTCAGGACACTCTTTCACCAGGCTTAAACAGAGCTAATGTGAAGGAACAGCATGTATGGCTTAAATGCAGGCCGTTGTGTTGTTCTGTGTTAGTTATTCAGGTTAAGTGTCAAAAGGTAAATGGACCCTTGGTGTCAGTTCTATTTCTCCGTCAGCTCTACTTCTCCATTTGCACTGGGCAAACGACATTTGATTACCAAGATGTCATTTTTTTCCCACCACAGGATTCGAAACGCCTCCAACAGTAGTCTAGTGCATTGGCCTCATGACCTCCAGTCATTTGATACCCATCTAGTCCAGGTATCTCTTTAGTAAACCAGTGCATTGGTCCCATCACCTCGAATCAGGAGACTCCCGTATCTACCAGGTTGATTTTCTGTTTCATTTCATGATCAAGTGAATCCTTTTGTCCTGATGCACACCTCCGATAGGACCAAAATTTTACAGTTTGGTCTTTACAATAACCCATTGAAGTTACGTGCCAAATTTGGTTGAAATCGGGCCACGGGAAATGCTTGGAGGAACGATTTTTGAAAAGACTTAGATGACGAATTCTATTGTATAGTAACTCGACTAACAGAATAAACCATTAGTCCACAGGATAATCATAATGCGGTCCCCGATTTGTTCTCAGGGTCATACAAGGAACATACACACAAAATTTGGTTATGATCAAAGCATGGGAAGTGTCCGTAAAAATGAGCTAACGAGCTAACGAACTAGCGAACTAACAAACTAACAAGCTGACGAACTAACGAACTAATGAACTAACAAACTAACGAACTAACGAACTAGTGAACTAACAGGCTACCGGACTAACGGACTAACGAACTAACGTGCAGCACACATCGGACTATATGCTATACGAATTGGAAGGGTCAAAACGACACACGATATGTTTGTTAATAGTAGAGACTACTACTTTGCCTTAACCCCTAGCGGGGCATAGCGCGTCAACTACTCCTGCCTGCCATCGTACTCTGTTCTGGGCAATGGGGCGCAACTCCCCAAAAGACTTACCCAATACCTGATACTCCTTTGCCACAGATCGACGCCATGTGATTCGAGGACCCCCTCTTGGTCGGCCTTGGTTGGAAATGGGGTTCCATTTCATGGCATGCAAAGCAATGCAGTTATCACTCTTGCGCAATGTGTGACCTATCCACTGCCATTTTCGCCTGCGTATCAATTCGTCGATTGGCATCTGACCCGTACGCCGACTTAACTCTTCATTTGATATTGTTTCGGGCCAGAAAATTCTTAAAATTCGACGAAGACATGAGTTGACGAAAACTTGCAGCTTTCTGGTAACTCCTACGGAAACTTTCCATGTACTGCTCCCATACAAAAGCACTGATAGTACCAGGGAGCGAAACATTCCCAGCTTGGTCTTGATGCTGAGATAACTGCCCTGCCAGATTTTGGACAGCATGCCGTATGCGCGTTTAGCCTGGTTGATACGACGAGCGATGTCCTGCTCCGTACCACCATTTTCGGCAACAATGCTACCCAGGTAGACGAAGTTGTCCACCTTCTCCACAGGCTGCAATAGGTGTCGGATTTCTTTTTCGCAACGGCGGGCTAAGAACCTTGGTCTTGTTGGTATTAATCTTTAGCCCAACCTTGCTTGCCTCCCTCTCGAGATCTAACGCCATTGCGGACAGATCCATGATTTTGTGGGAGAGTAGGCATATGTCGTCAGCGTAGTCAAGATGTTGTAGATAAGATGTCAAAGTCCATTGAATTCCTCTGTCGAGTCCGGATAGGGCTGCATGCAACACATCGCCGATCATAATGAGGAATAGGATCGGTGAGAGGATGCACCCCTGCCGAACTCCACTGCGAATCTCAAAGTCCCCCGACACCTTACCTTTATGCAGAACGCGACATTTCGCGCCGTCATAGGTTGCCTTAATAATAGCCACAAGCTTCTCAGGGATGCCTCTCCTGCGCAAGGCCGCCCATATAGAATCCCGGTTCACACTATCGAAAGCCTTTTCGAAATCGATAAAACGCAAGTGAAGCGGAGAATCGAATTCAGCGCATTGCTCGATGATGATTCGCAAGGTGTTAATGTGATCGACACAGGAGAATCCGGATCGAAAGCCAGCCTGCTCTTCATCAATTGTGCTTTCTAAGTGGGCCTTTAGTCTTTCCAGTACGATTTTGGCTATTATCTTGGCAACGGCAGGAAGCACACAAATGCATCTCCAATTATTACAGTCTGTGAGGCTACCCTTCTTTGGAAGTTTGATGATCAAACCTTCCTTTCACTCAGTGGGAAAGGTCTCTGTATTCCACGCTTTGTCAACAAGTGGGTGCAGCAAATCGGCAGTTAGGCTTGGCGCTGCTTGATAAAGTTCGGCAGGGATACCGTCAAGTCCGGCGGCCTTTCCTCGTTTCAGTGCAATAGTAGAGACTGACATACCGTGTTGTGTAAAATCGTAACGTGTTCTAGTGCTCACCAGACCATAAGGAAGTTTCGCGCTGGGAAAATCCTCTTCCAAACACTCATCAAGCCGGCTTGAATGAATTCGTCAGTGATACTCATGGAGGGACTCGTAACTAGTAATGTATGGTTTCATCATAGGCGTGAAAAATACTTAAGTGACTTTAGTTCCGCGGCTAGAACAGTGGTCATGATGGCTTTCATTCAGGCCTGGATAATGAGCGCATTAATGATGACGATCAATGGACTGGCGCCGACGCTTTTCAACCTAGCACTTGAATTGATTCGGGTAATGAACGAACAAAACGCTACTCATCAAGTCGACATAATTGATAGCGTAGGCAGACGACATCAATATTATGTCCCGAAAACTGACCGACGCAGGAGAACTTCTGCATACTCTTGACACCGCCGTAAAATAAGTGGGAATGCGCATCAACGAGGGCCAAAACAAAAATAATTATGCAATCAAGAAGCAGGACGCTAGAACAATCGAACATCAACGTAGGGGACGTCAGCATCGAATGCGAAATCAACGATCTGTGGCAAATTATGCTGCACCTGTAAAAGACACTAATTGGAGGAAGATACAGACCTGTCAAAATGCTGCCCTTCGCACCGTGACGGGTTGTAATCCGATGTCCTCCCAGGATCACCTTCACCAGGAAACCAACATGCTACCAGCTAAACAACACAACCTCCTGCTGTCCAAGCAATATCTTGTCGGGTGCTATCGCAACGAACATCCTAACCAACATCTCATGGATAAAACTCCCCCACCCAGAAACATCAAATGTAATCTAAGGGACCTTGAGAGGGAGGCCCAAAGATTCAAGAGGGTGCCGTTTGACAACGAAACTTACAAGACTGCCATTGCATCGATACACACTGAGGAGGCACGACGATCGATCCAAAACCTTCGCCCCAACCCGGTACTCCAGGTCCCGTCCACCGAACATATCTTCCAACGAAGTTACGCTGCCAAGGCGTACTAGGACCATCCTAGCGCAGCTCCGATCAGGATGGTGTTCGAGACTAAACTCATACCTGTCTCGAATCGATCGAAACATCAACAACACGTGCCCCGCTTGCAATGGCACTCCACACGACGTCAGACATCTGTTTGAATGCCGAGAGGCCCCCATAAATTTAAGACCCATAATTTTGTGAGAAAACCCCATCGAGGTCGCATTCTTCCTTGACCTCGACATAGAAGGAGAAGACGAGGAGGTGTTTTTAAGTGACGCCCTATGATTAACCCCGAATGTTGCTACAACAACAACAACAAATCAACTTGTCAAAGTATGCCAACGAAACAGACGAAATCAAGTAGACAAATACAGCTAGCAAATAAGACTATGTTCTCGGTCCTCTCATAATGAAATCGAACCATGTGCACTGAAACACGAAGCTCCGCGTATATAAAACCATCATTCGACCAGTTGTAATGAACCATATGTAATGAACCATATTATGGTCTGGTAGTGCCGCTCCCACCGGCAGATCGAAGCAGCACCTGATGAGTAGTGATCTATTGGTGGTACGAAACCAGAGGCCGAGGGTCCCATTACACAGGGACCCAGGTCTGCCGACCATTCCATCCTTATCGACTATTTTTTTTATTCCCCATTTTTACCTCCCCTGTTTGTGTTGTCTTCCCCAGGCCTATGAATTTTTTTTAATACGTAAAGGACAGGGCAACGAGCGGCAAAAACCCCGCCCACATTTCCCGAGCTGAGCTACAGCAAGCATAGGCCGCTGCTTAGCTCGTTGAGGGGCCTTTTTCTTCGCCAGATGGCACGGCCCGACCTTCACGGTCATATGCTACCTTAGGCTCCGTCCCGACGGGCATCTTTGGATGCCCACCAAACCGTCCGTCACACAGTGCTATCCTATGGCTTCGAAACCTGGACCCTAACCCAAGCCTCTGCAAACATGTTAAACACATTCGAACGGAAAGTCATTCGCCGAACTTTTTCAGCAGTTTACGACCGTGATGGATGGCGCATCCGGTACAACCATGAGTTGTATGAATTGTACGATGAGCTGAAAGTTTCGAAAATCGTCAAACTGCAACGTCTTCAATGGGCAGGGCATGTACAACGAATGAACTATGTTCGCATGCCTGAACCAGTAATGATCGAACGACGAGTCAACGGAGCGAGACTGCGAGGAAGACCGAGAGCTCGTTGGGAGAGCTCAGTATATGCTGACGCCGAGCAGCTACTGGGCCTATAAAATTGGAGGACGTGGTCTTGCGACCGAGATAATTTTAGGACAACGATCCAGGCGGCCAGAGCCCGACGTCGGGCTGTTGCGCCACGATGTTGATAATTTAGTAAACCATGCAATACAGGGGCCAAATCGATACAATAATAACCTTTTCCAGTTTTAGCCAGCCTCGCGCTACATTTCCTCAACAAAAGCTAACCACACTTTGAACTGTAAAGTGAACTCCTAAACTAATTTGTCTCTAATCCACATCTACAAATTATATTTCCAAAAGTATTATTCAATGGTTGCTTTCCAAACTTTTTAATTAAACTCTACTCTCAAAATCCTCTTATCAATTTTAATTTCCCTTCTAATCCTCTTAACACACAAACATCTTTAATGCTAATCTGGCTACGTCCATACTGCTATCGCTCGTCGGAAAACAACGACCTAAAACCTATTGCCCAAATACAAACCCACCTATGAATTTTAATCATGTGACTCATATGTACGTAAAATCCTTAAACCCTTGCAATAAACTTTTAGTCTGACCCGATCCGATGGATAGTCCAGTATATCGTGCAAGCAACGTGTTGAACAATTTATCATTTTGGAGAAATGTGCACCTGATGTCCTGGTCGGGAATCCGGATCCAGTCGAGAGCAACACTTTTCTTCCGTACCACATAAAACAATTTTATGCGACCACAATTAATAAATCCTCTGCACTCATTTTCATAGGCCGCGTGCAAATATTGTTTGGTATCATATCCTGCTTGCATCCTGTGCATTATCCCGACCGTTCGAAAATGTCCTTTTCACAGATGCCGGATGTCCGTTCCTGTTCCGGATGACGATGGCAAAGTTGCGCGTCAGTTGGTATACTTTTTAAGTCGTTTTTATAATTACCGGAGAAAGTTTTCCTGGTATCCGTGCAAAGTTTTGAGTCGACTAGGTACCGGTTGTTCGGATCATAAATAGAGGAGGTGATAATCAGGAGGGTTGCCTAATTGCAGTGTGTGGTTATCTGAGATGATTTTGGTTGTGGGAATAAGGCACTCGAAATGTAGAATGCCCAGGCTTTTTAATTGCTTATTTGAAAGTGGATTTCTGTTGTTGTGCTCTAAAACTGCACCCTGCTTGCATATACTTTTACCTACTTATCCTTCGTCTCATTGAAAAATCATAACATTTGCTGACAACACTATCCTATTCGTAATCGTGACGCTTCGATAATCCCTGGGGCGTTCCCTACACACTGCTTGGGTCCTGTTTGTTTGTTTGTCTGTTTGCTCCTGGAATACGTCTTCGAGGTGAAACTTCTCGCCAATGGTGTCATACTCCAACAACAGGACAACTCTAGTGAATAGACATTGCCGTAGCAATTTTGTGGTCACTAGCGTTGCAGCAGCAAACTACGCTTCACGGCGAGTATTATTGTCTCCTCCTGCATGCCAAAGTTTTAGCCCGGACTATACGGTTCGCATCCTTCGGAGACCGAAATAGAATACATTCGAACTGCGTTGTAGAAAATTATTTGCATCTATATTTCAGCATTTTGTGAATTTTTATGCGTACATGAGAGAAACCCTTTGGCGCACTTCTATTTCATGGTCAGAACACCAAAAGGAAAATTCAGCTGGGTTTGTGCAAGCTTATCCGGATCAGCCAGCGCCGGAATGGGTAGCATAACATGTCCTTTGATATAATCTATTATATATGGCTGGCGGTTGGTTTTTGTCAGGCAAACGATACGATATAGTGTGGTTCGGCGTGTAGGAGTTCAAGTCCTTGACTGGACACCGGAGGCATCATTTTGTACGGCTTTTGGTCCCAGACGACGACGACGACGTCCACGACCACGACCAAAACGGTTTGAAACAAACAGATGGAGTCATTAATCATTTACGGGTCTCCGGACCATTTGGTATCCTTAACCATATCTGATGGCTGAACGTATATGGTTGTAGGGGTGTAGCGAAATGAGGATGTCTCGTATAGTGTGTTTTCTGTTTCCCCTTTCAGCTCGAATGACTGGCTGGACCGGATCGGGTTAATCTTGTGCTCATCAGTTGGTCAGGCAGACTCCAAAATCGCCAGGGAATGACTCTTAATTAAACGATATCCACATGGAATACATGCCGACGTCTAAAGACATTAGTGTTGGATTCATGCCTAGTTTGATTGCTCGGTCAATTCGGCAGCCATGAAATTGGAAAATTCATGGGATTAGGTGAAAAATGTTTTCATTTGAAATGTGGTTATTTTGTGATGGTTTATATAATTATTTTATTGGCATTGCAAAATGTGCTTTTCCTTTCGTCTTACATCAAGGGAAGGAGGATGCGAAGCTAGACAGCCCAACCTAGTGAGGTAAATCCTTTCTCGTTCGGACGAACGTGTATTAAATAAAAAAAAAACAAATTTCAGGAAGATCGCCCAGCCTAAAAACATATCCATATTGAAAATACATTTTTTCTATAATATCGCCAAAGTTTAGTGAATGGAAAGGGAAATAGTACAGCCTTGGCGGTAGGGAAATTGAGCTAGAGAAAAGGCAATGAGAGCAGTTTGGATGAGGTACTGGTGGACGTTTAGTCGAACGAAATATAGGTTTGCATGATCTGGGATTCGACTGGATATTTCATTAGAACGACGGTGATTGTAGTATTGATAAAAATATGGGGAGCAAACAACATTACCCTAGTCCACGCTCGTAAACAAGTTGTAATTTTTTGTATAAAAATCGGGAATAACTTAGCGGCTTTCACACGGAACACACGATGCACGAGATTCTAGCAGAAAGCATCAGTCGCGAGCGAGCTTTGTATGTACGATAATTATCGCAGGTGATGAATATGACCTGGACTGCCAAGACAAGTCCTACATAGCAAGTCGTTCTGATTGGTTAACAGCTAGGAGAATTTTCACTCACGATAAAATGAAATGAGCGATTGGTACATTTGACCCATACAAATCACCCAGCACTGATGGAATTTTTCCAGCCCTTTTACAAAAAGGACAGGAAGAACTTACTCCATACCTGGTTAACATCTTTAGAAGCAGCTTCGCGCTGGGCTACAGTCCCAATGCCAGGAGATCAGTGAGGGTGGTCTTGATTCCAAAATTGGGCAGCAGACCTATGGATGATCCTAAATCCTATCGACCTATCAGCCTGACATCGTTCATGCTGAAGAGCATGGAGAAGATCCTCGACGCTCACATCAGGACATCGCTCCTTGTGAATAACCCACTTCACAGTTTAGACAGTTTGCCTATCAAGTCGGCAAATCAACTGAAACGGCTCTCCACAACCTCGTTGTCGAAATTGAAGCGGCTATGTCATCCAACGAAACGGCATTGTGTGCGTTTCTTGATATCGAAGGGGCATTTGGCAATACATCCTTTGAATCCATTGAAAGTGCCCTTCGGGCGAAAGGAGCTGATCTCACCACCAGAGTCTGGGTGAAATGTATGCTGTCCTCTAAAAAGGTCATCACTACGATAGGAAACTGTACCCTCTCAGCAAACGTCATGCGTGGATGCTCCTATGGTGCATCGTAGTTGACAGTTTGATATGAAAACTATCCTCCATGAAGTTTTCCACACAAGGTTACGCGGACGACTTGGTGATTATGGTCAGGGGGAATTTGAGGAAGTTCTGCCCGCTATCATTCAAGGTGCGTAACGTGTAGTTCAAGAATGGTGCGATAACAGCGGCCTAAGTGTAAATTCTTCGAAAGCTGCCATAGTGCCATTCACTAAGAAAAAGAAACTCAGGACACTCAGGTGTCCGCTCATATACAACTCTCCTATAAAACTGATGTCAAACTTCAAATATTTGGGTGTTATCCTTGACACTAAGTTATCCTGGGCAGAACACCTTAAAGTTACTTCCGATAAGGCAATTAAAGCCCTGCGGATCTGCAGACAATATGTCGGCAAGACATGGGGGACTAAGCCCCACATAGTTTTGTGGATCTACAAAGCGATCGTCAGACGTATAGAAGATTACGGTGCGGTGGTCTGGTGGAGAAGAGCCATTACCTCAGCCGGCAGAACGGCTCTGAATAAAATTCAGAGCTCTTGTCCAACAGCTGCTTTAGAAGTTTTGCTCGATCTCCCGCCTATGGTTGTACACATTGAATCGGAAGCTAGAATGGCAATCGTCAGATTCAAGGCCGGTGACATAGGGATCAAGTTGACCCCAAACCAACAAAGCTGGTTGAAAAATGACAAGGTACCATTCCTTTAAATCAGTCATTTGGAAGAAGGGTGGGCGGATGGCTACAACTCTCTCCGCCCCAGCACAATCAAATGGTTAACAGACGGCTCCAAAACGGAAGAGGGTTCCGGCGCAGGCATTGTCGGTCCTGAACACAGAGCCTTCATTCCAACGGGTAAAATGCCGTCCGTGTTCCAAGCGGAAATATACGTCTTCGAAGTTTGTGCTAGACTATGTCAAACTACCGGCTATTTTAACAGGGACATAGCAATATTCACCGACAGTCAGGCAGCTATCAAAGCGCTTAATAGTATCACTATCAATTCTAAGCTGGTACTGGCTTGTCAGGAGGTCCTCCATAATGTGGGTTCAACGAATAAACTCACACTTTAGATAGGCTAGCAAACCGAGCCTCCGCCGTCCCCATCCATGGCCCAGAACCGTTTTTCGGGATACCACTCTGCTACTGCAGAAACCACATAAGAGACTGGGAGAGCACACGTGCTTCATCCCAATGGGAGGCCCTCCCAGGCCTAAGGCAGGCCAAACTGTTTATTTCCGGGCACTCACGCGTTCGTACCTGGGAATTGCTGCGGTTGAGCAAGAACAGGGTCAGGATAATTTGTGGAATTTTAACGGGACACTCGCGTCTGAGGGGTCACCTTAAAACCATGCATATTGTATCTGACGCTAGCTGCCGCTTTTGCGAGGCCGATGATGCACATCCTTTGCGTATGCGAAAGGCTTGATCAAAGACGTAGCGAATGCTTCGGCATAACATTTCCCTTGGCCGAGGACATCTCTTCAATGAAACCTTGTCAGATCAGTCAATTTATCGAGAAGAGTCGGCTGAACCTTTTCATTTAGCCTGCTTCTCGATTGAAAAGGCAACAGCACAATAGACCTCAAGGTCGCAATGCTTGTGGTTCCAATACGACCCACCTCCTTTATCTATTTATCTATCTATCTAGTATATGGTTTTTTATTAAGAGCATCGCATTTTGTTTTTTCAATTAAAAGTCTTGTGGGTTAATTGTGGAAATTATTTTTATTTCAAATGAAAGTACAATCGATGCCATTAATTGTGGAATACGACATCATTCAAATGTCTGCCGCGGAAGCGCTGGCACGAGTAAATACGCTGGATCCAATTTTCCTTGACTCGAGCACCCAAATCGGCCGGAAAACCAAGAATTTCGCGTTCGATGTTGGCCTGTAGCTCTTCCAACGTTGCTGGTTTAATGGTATCGACCAGCGATTTAATGTAACCCCAAAGAAAAAAGTTCAAAGTCTACGACAGTCCACTTTCTGTGTGGCAAAGTCTTAATAGATGCGGGACGTTGGGAAGTATGCTATTTCCTCACGATGCGAACATTTTAGAGCTTAGATCTTCGAAGATCGTCGCCGAACATATCCATTGTAAATGTGCATAACTTCGTCGCCGAGAGTTGTGAAATTTGAAAAAATTTGTTCGCTTGCACTACTTGACCCCTTTCGACAAATGGTTACACTATCGACATCTTATATCGTCGGTGTAATTCGCAAACCGGCTAGCTGCACTTTTTCGCGAAATACAGTTTTTGTGTGACTCTGAACGTGAATCCATAACCCATAAGGCTAGTTCAATCGGCGAGGAACGCAACACTCTCAACGCCGTGACTTGTCTCGAGCTCGAGGAAGTAGGTGTCCGCTTCACCGCACCGAATGTACCGCCCCATATGTTCCCTTCCCTCGTTTGCGCTTTGGATCTGGTATCCGCCGGGACTTCTGCAACCGACCAGCTCAGTGAGATGGGCGTGGGCGACACGCGCTTCAAAAGGAGTCACTTCTTGGGGCCGGCCCGAAACGCGAAGAGACGGACCCGACGACGGATGGTCCGGTCAAAAGCACAAACCCACAATACGGTACACACTTTACACTACCTGAAACTGGACACAGCGAAACTCGGATTACTGCACTGAACATACACTCTTTAGCGGAAAAGAAACATATTAGCCTCATCTTGGTTCACAGATACAAGAATTCAATGATAGCCACAAGATTTTCACTGTAAATTATTATGTATTGATTTTTTTCTTCTCAAACGTTACGTTACTGGATCCAATTTCTCAAACAAACAACCAATACCTGGTCCGATTTTGCGGATAATCAAAAAACAGGTCACTGTCGCTGTATCAGGTTGGGGGCCCCTGGGGGTGTCGCAACACTTCCCTTCCGCCTGTTGATCGAATTGTCCAAATTTACCGCAAATTTACCGCCGGCTATTCGCTGCCTCCGCTTATTTCAGCCTCAGACCGTTGAACTACAGGTTGCCGACGAAGCACTTTTTCACTACGCGGACTAGAACCGATTTCGGTGCCACCAAAAAGATTATTCACAATCACGAACTGTACCTCGTTTTCGGGATGCAGGAAAAAAGAACAGAAGAGAGTCATCCACCGATTCGGTCCCTTTTTATTGCCACGCATCATCCCCATCCCTGGGAAAGGATCCCCACCGCCGACACAGCTTAGACTATTCCAGAATATTTATTTTAAATTAATTTGAAGTACCATTCTTTGTCGTAGATGTCGCTGCAACCCAATTTTTGCAGTTTACGATATTTCTTTTTTTTATGGCATGATCGCGTTGACGTTTGACTTGACATTTGACAGTACCATTGTTGTTTGTTTTGATCGTTTGTGGTTACGTCGTGATAGAGTCAGGTAAGTATTTTAATGCTTAAGTCCATGCTACTTTGTTCTTCCTTAAATTTCCAGGTGATCAGCACATTCGGGACCAGTTCTGTTGCGGCTGGATAAGAATTCGGATAAGAATTCGGACTGGATAAGAATTCGGGCCTTCCACAATACTTATCCTTACAATTTCGTCTTTCTTTATTTATTTTAGCGCGGTGGAGCCCCGGTGACAAGATGTTTTATACCTCAGAAATTCACTCTCTAATTGAAGAAATCCTGCGTTCTGGGGACCTTCTGAATCCATTATCCAGGAGAGTACGCACATTCCAGAATCCAATCTTTGTCGTTGTGCGATAGCCGGAAGTCGTAACCGTTGAGTCAGTTCTTCTCCAAGGCGTAGTTGACGTTTTGTTAGCATATTGAAGATTTCTGATAGCGCAAGTTGCTGGCATACACATCCTGTCCTTTGTTTGTCGGCTTCATCGACAGGCCGTCAAAGGGAAAGGGCGTAATATTATTTTTACGCCTCACACCACAGGGGGAAGGTTTACCTCAACCAATCACGGGCGGCTTGACATTGGTCAGTGACCACTCACGCGGAGGACTAGGGAAGTGGAATTTTTTTATTAAATAAGTTTAAAATAAAAAGAGTTTTTTAGAAAAACTTTTATAAACAAGGTTAAAATATCTACGAATTGAGACTAAACCAAAGCTTTTAGCTGTTATATTTATTGAGATAGAGCTATTAAGGCTCAAATCGCAAAAAAAACATTTCTGCATTTTCGCTCACAACTACGCTAAAAACGAGCCGATTTGAAAAGTATTGGGCTAGTTTAACTTGAAATAGAAATATCTTCATCTTTTGTCTGATGAGTTTTTCCATTTGTACCATTGGTATCAGAGATATGTGAGCTTGAAAAGCGATTTATTGTGATTTTTCTCCAAAGCCTCGAAAGGTGATGTTCTTCGACTACGGTTTTGACTATACTACTAAACCGAATTCAAACTTTGAGCAATGCATTGGATGAAGAATTCGACGCTCTTTAATTTAAAGCCTATAAAGTTTTTCGATCCGAGACCCCGTTTATAAATTATGAGGAGAATATTAAAAAGGGCTCTAAATTTTCGGTTTTTCGTCCTCATAGCCGCTCTGCCGCGGGCTATAAGATGGCTCCATCTCTTAATGCCTGCTACAGACAATGGCCCATCGCGATGGTGAGTTTGATGGCCGCTACCACACACCAAATGTCAATTCGAATATTTTCAAATGTTGTCCGTCCACACAATGGTCTTTGATGGGCCTTGAAATTGAAAGCTGTCGCTCTGTGCGTCACGGCAGCTATAATCAAACGAATCGCGTACAACAGAAGGTCCATGATAGTAGCATTGCAATAATTGTGTAGTGGCCTGTCAACTTAAATCAGCTGTTCAAAGTTTTGTACGCGATGGGCCATCGCGTGGAGGAAAATGGCTCTCGAAGCCATTTGTGGCCATCCGATGGCCCATCGCTGTTGACAGAAATGACGGTTACGCGGCATTGGCCACTGAACGCCATCCACCCGTTCATACAATGGTGATGGCTTCAAATGGCCAGAGATGGGCCATTGTCTGTAGCAGGCTTAAAATGAATGTATGGGGACCGCCAACAATCATACCAAACGGCATTTTTCTATCATGCAAAGTCAAATCGGCGTATGTACGTCACTGATAGATGTATGCATATCTTCCAGACAATATTCTCTACAATTTAGGTTTTTCGTAATACACCTGGCAAAAAATCAAGCTTTATTTTAAAAGCAAAGCTAATATCTGCAACTATCCCATTATCTGGGAATGTATTCTATCTATTTTCACACCTGTACAACACGTTTGACTTTACATTTTGCAATTCTCGTTATTTCCGACATCCATTTCCACATATAAGAACAAAAGGAAACAAAAAAGCGGGTATCTGCTCAACACAATTTCAGTACGTCCTTACGTTGTGCCACATAACGAGGACTACATTGACTTAAGCGTTTTTGTGTTTATTTCCGGACGAGCAAGGAGTCAAGACGATACTGAAGTGTGCGGCTAAGGAAAACAGGAAAACAAATAACGAAAAGTTTAAAAGAGCGTGGCTCTACTTGTGTTGTCCAACATACAGTACACACACGTTACAAGCTCAATATTGTTTTTACTATGTGTCGAGTCATTCTTTGACATAACCGTCACAGTACAAAGGATGATGGCACTATACGACTATGTCGCTCGTCATGATGCCTCATAACCGTTTATGACAAGCACTTGCCATACGGATTCGCCATTACCTTGTCTTTGTGTCTGTCCTATATCGTTGTCAATGCACATATATTCTTGACATTTGGTTTTTTTCCTGCTGTCTTCCAGTCTATTTCAGGAGGTGTTGGGAGTATCTTAGACAATAACTTCCGTGGAAGTTTTGAGTTGCTGATCTGCTTCATTTTGAACTGGATGTAAGGATTATTTAAGCTTCAAGGATATGGTTCCGAATGACTGACAGTAATGACATTTTCATATCCGTATTGTCTAAAGATTATGTACGTTCGTTTGGCTAAGGTTACTACTAGTTACTTCAATTTTACCGCCTTTAAACTCTTTTGTGGAATTGTGTAACCTGTTGCAATTTAACTCGGTTCGCAACTCTATGGATCGTGTAATCGACCTAGTCCTTAGCAATTTATCATTGACATGCCTGTCGACCTCTTGTCCGACCTTGGCATATGTCCCTTGCGATCTATATCATCCCGCTCTCTTACACGACCTTACTCTTAATCTTACACTACCTAGATTTGACACCACCTATGGTCGTTTTAACTTTCGTAAAGCGGACTCTAGACGCATTAATGAGATGGTTTCTGAAATGAACTGGTACTACATCTTAGATGATCTAATTAGCCGCTGAAAATTTCTACTGCTTACTGAACACCATCATTCAGGAACTCATACCTTTTTCTAAATCAAAACGCCGTAAATGTCCTATCTGGTTTACTCCACTTATAAATAAAATGATCAGGAAGAAGAACAAAGCTCGTTATCTTTACAAGCGCTTCAAGCGTTCCGCTGACCTTTCATCTTTTCGTAGTCTTAGGTCACACACCAAACGGCTCATCAAAGCCGTTCGAACCGCTTACCTCATTAACATCGAAAATAGTATACGTAACAACGAATCCAAACTCTTTTGGTCATATGTGCGTACGTTCGTCCTTTTCGTACAACAACGTCTCTGCTAATACACCTGGAGAAATTTGTGAACTCTTTGCTTCCTATTTCTCGAGTTCATATAAACGGTCCTCAACTAAACCCTCTCTCCTATTCTTTTACCCAACCTGATGATTCATCGCCTCAATGCCATATATTACCCCTATCTACGTTGCTCAGCTCATCAATTCTCTTAAAGTGAATTCGTTCCTGGCCCTGACGAAATCCCTAATTTATTTTTAAAACAAACACATTCAGCCATTTCTGTTCTGGGGGGCAAAAATTCCTCTTCCATAGTCCTCCGCGTGGGCGCCCCCTGGAACGGCAGTGGTCACTGATCGTTGCCAACCAACGTCAAGCCGCCAGTGATGGCGGTGCGCTGATTTGGTTGAGGTACCCCTGTGGTGTGGGGTGTGAAAAAAAAATACCACGGCCTTTCCCTTTGAGGGCCTGTCGTTAAAACCGTCAATCAAAGGACAGGATATGTATGCCAGCAACTTGCACTATCCGAAATCTTTATATGCTAACGAAACGTCAACTATGCCTCGGATAAGGACTGACTCAACGGTTACGACTTTTAGCTATCGTACAATGACAAAGATTGGATTCTGGAATGTGCGTACTCTCCTGGACAATGGATCAGAAGGTCCCCAGAACGCACGATTTCTTCAATTAGAGAGTGAATTTCTGAGGTACAAATTAAATATCTTAGGAGTTAGTGAGATAAGATGGTGGAACAGCGGAGAATTCATCTCTCCAACGGGCAGCACTGTAATGTTGTACTCCGGTAAAGCTACCGGTAGTCGCCGTGAGTCAGGTGTGGGGCTCCTTTTAACCAGAGCCGCGCGAAACTGTCTCTTATCCTGGGAACCGGTCTCTGACAGGGTCTTGACCGCCAGGTTCCGGACCAAAATGAGGAACATCTCAATAATACAATACAATGTTATGCCCCTACTGAACCCGACAATGTCTTGGCAAAAGACTCCTTCTACGAAGAACTAAACGCCGTTCAGAGCAGAACACCTAAAGGTGACATTGTAATGGTTATGGGTGATTTGAATGCGAAAGTTGGCGCTGATAACTATGGGCTCAGAGATGTGATGGGGAGACACGGTCTTGGTGATCGTAATGACAACGGTGAAAGATTTGTAGAGTTCTGCAACTTTCACAGTCTCATCATCGGTGGTACTATGTTTGAGCATAAGGACCACCACAAAATCAGTTGGTCCTCTGTTGATCGGCGCAGAACACAAAATCAGATCGACCATTTTGCCATTAGTAAAAGATTCAAAAGTTGCCTCCTGGACGTGCGAAACAAGAAGGGTGCCGATATTGGGATGGGAAGAGACCATTATCTTATGATCGCTAATGTTCGATTGCGTATTGCAGCCGTGCGCCGCCCCAGCGACGAAAGATCCAGGCCCCGCAAATTCCACACCGCTCGACTAAAAAATCCAGCTGTCTTACAACAATATAATGACCATCTTGCGCAAAAAGCGGCTGAGATAACTAGTCACCCAGATAGTGACATAAACGAAAACTGGGATGCCATAAAAAATGCGTACATTGATAGCGCAAATACCATCCTTGGCCCAAACCCGGATTGCCGGAATAAGCCCTGGATGTCCGACGCTTCATGGCAGCGGATTGTTGAAAGAAAGGAGCTGAAAGTTCGTTTGGCTGCAGCATCAGACGACAATCGAAGCAGCATCGAACTCCTTTACCGTCAGAAAGCTCGAGAAGTTCAGCGTAGTGTGCGGCGCGATAAAAGAGTTTATGCCAATTCCCTTTTAGCGTCAACAGAAGAAGCCGCTAGAAGTAACAACTTAAACGCCGTATACGGTGTCATCAAGGAGTTTACAGGTGGTCGTAACTCCTGCCAACATCTGGTGAAAGATAGTGATGGAAGGCTGATTATCTTGGAAGAAGATCAAATGAGGCGGTGGAAAGAACACTTCGCCGCGGTCTTGAACCGTGTAACCTCTGGTGAAGTTCCCCCTCATATAGATAATTTAGCTAACCATCAAAATGTGCGTATACGGTCCACTGCCCCGACTAAAGAGGAAATAGTCACTGCAATTATTGCACTAAAACGAGGAAAGGCCGCCGGACTTGACGGCATCCCTGCCGAACTTTATCAAGCAGCGCCAAGCGTAACTGCCGATTTGCTGCATCCACTTGTTGATAAAGCGTGGAATAAAGAGACCTTTCTCACTGAGTGGAAGGAAGGTTTGATCATCAAACTTCCAAAGAAGGGTTGCCTCACAGACTGTAATAATTGGAGAGGCATTTGTGTGCTTCCTGCCGTTGCCAAGATAATAGCTAAAATCGTCCTGCAAAGACTAAAGGCCCACTTAGAAAGCACAATTGATGAAGAGCAGGCTGGCTTTCGATCCGGATTCTCCTGTGTCGATCACATTAACACCTTGCGAATCATCATCGAGCAATGCGCTGAATACGATTCTCCGCTTCACTTGCTTTTCATCGATTTCGAAAAGGCTTTCGATAGTGTGAACCGGGATTCTATCTGGGCGGCCTTGCGCAGGAGAGGCATCCCTGAGAAGCTTGTGGCTATTATTAAGGCAACCTATGACGGCGCGAAATGTCGCGTTCTGCATAAAGGTAAGGTGTCGGGGGACTTTGAGATTCGCAGTGGAGTTCGGCAGGGGTGCATCCTCTCACCGATCCTATTCCTCATAGTGATCGGCGATGTGTTGCATGCAGCCCTATCCGGACTCGACAGAGGAATTCAATGGACTTTGACATCTTATCTACAACATCTTGACTACGCTGACGACATATGCCTACTCTCCCACAAAATCATGGATCTGTCCGCAATGGCGTTAGATCTCGAGAGGGAGGCAAGCAAGGTTGGGCTAAAGATTAATACCAACAAGACCAAGGTTCTTAGCCCGCCGTTGCGAAAAAGAAATCGGACACCTATTGCCATCAATATTAATGGGCAGCCTGTGGAGAAGGTGGACAACTTCGTCTACCTGGGTAGCATCGTTGCCGAAAATGGTGGTACGGAGCAGGACATCGCTCGTCGTATCAACCAGGCTAAACGCGCATACGGCATGCTGTCCAAAATCTGGCAGGGCAGTTATCTCAGCATCAAGACCAAGCTGGGCCTGTTTCGCTCCCTGGTACTATCAGTGCTTTTGTATGGGAGCAGTACATGGAAAGTTTCCGTAGGAGTTACCAGAAAGCTGCAAGTTTTCGTCAACTCATGTCTTCGTCGAATTTTAAGAATTTTCTGGCGTACGGGTCAGATGCCAATCGACGAATTGATACGCAGGCGAAAATGGCAGTGGATAGGTCACACATTGCGCAAGAGTGATAACTGCATTGCTTTGCATGCCATGAAATGGAACCCCATTTCCAACCAAAGCCGACTAAGAGGGGGTCCTCGAATCACATGGCGTCGATCTGTGGCAAAGGAGTGTCAGGTACTGGGTAGGTCTTTTGGGGAGTTGCGCCCCATTGCCCAGAACAGAGTACGATGGCGCGCAGGAGTAGTTGACGCGCTATGCCCCGCTGGGGGTTAAGGCAAAGTAGTATTTCTGTTCCGCTCTCTATTCTGTTTAATAAAAGTATTCGAGATTGTGCTTTTCCATCTCAATGGAAATCTTCCTACATTATCCCTATACCAAAGAAAGGAGGCCCCAGCCTGGCTTCTAATTACCGTCCAATCTCGCTCCTCTCGTCTTGCTCCAAGCTTCTTGAAAGCATTGTCAATAGCCACATCAATGAAACTTTTGGCCATCTTATATCCCCTAATCAGCATGGTTTTTGTAAAAACAAGTCTACGGTCACCAACTTAATTGAATTTGTTAACTTTTTCACCAATTCATTCAATAACCATCTTGATATTCATACTATTTATTCAACTTACCTCCTTGACCGTACTTCAAGCATCGTTTTTCAAAAATTATTTTCATCATCTTTTCGCAAATCATCTGGGGTTCCTCAATGCTCCATTCTAGGTCCCTTACTGTTTACTTTCTTTATAAATGACCTTCCTTCTTTACTTAGTTGCCACTTCCTACTTTACGCTGACGACTGCAAACTTTTTTCCTCTGTGTCCCGATTTAGTGACTGTTCTGAGTTACAATCAAACATTGATCTCTTATCCTCCTGGTGTTCGACAAGTGATCTGCATCTCCACGTATCTAAATGCGCTGTTATGGTGTATTCTTAAAAACTTCTCCTATCCCTTTCTCGTACAACATAAATTCCATTCCACTTGAAAACGTTAACACAACTAAAGATCTTGGTGTTGTTTTTGACTCGAAGCTGCGTTTTAATGAGCACTACTTTGACATCATCTCTAGGGTTTCTAAGCTTTGTTCTGTGCAGTTCCTGTGACTTTCTTCTATTGATACAGCTGTGTATCTATTTATTTCTCTTGTCCGAAGTATATTAGAATATGCGTCCGTTATTTGGTCCCCTTCGACCTGCGTTTCCAGTGAGGCTCTGAAATCCGTGCAACGTAAGTTCACACGTGCCTTGTTTTCTAAATTCTAACTTCCCTATGCTCCTTATTCCGAACGCCTTACCCATCTTAACCTGATGTCCTTACAAAAGAGACGTATCTCTCCTGACGAATGCTTTCTCTACAAGATATGTAGTGGACTTGTACATACGTTCATCTGTTTCTCGAGATATTATCTTCAAGTTCCCCTCCTACGATACTCGAAGTACGGATGTTTTTAATCCCCCTACCGCTCCACCGAATTATGCGTAATTACGACAGATTGGAGATTGATCATTTACCCTCTTCTTTACATACCTTTAAAAGAATCTGACTGCGTAAAGTGTCCATTGTTGACATTTAATTTTATTTAATATTCTAACGTAACGTCTTTTTCTTAACACTTTGCTTCTTCTTTCTTTTTTATGTTTACTTTTTTTTTCATTCCATTTAATATTTCACTTTTTTTTTCTCTTTTTTCTTTACTTTTTGAGATTTGAGTTTTTTTCGACTTTTTCTTTTTACTTTTCTTTTGCGTTATTTCTGTAATTTGAATTCTTCATATTTACTGTGTATTTGGGATGTATCCTGTCAGTAGTTCTTTTTTTAATAAATAAATAAATAAATACTATGCTCGTCGAAACTAGTGAAAGAGTGTTTTGATACCCTACAGTGTCTCGCAAACACTAACCAGGCCACTCTTTATTGGATACCTGGGCATCGGGGCATCCATGGCAATGAAGCTGCAGATCAACTTGCTAGACAAGGCTCATCAGAGAAATTTTTCGGGCCTGAACCCTTCTGCGGTCCGAACTGGGCCGCAGCCAAGGCGATGGTGAGGGTATGGTCTGCGGACGAAAGATTGCGGTATTGGAATAATCTCCCAGGACTGCGGCAATCCAAAGATCTCATTGATCTCTACAGTCGGAACGAAGCTGGCCGCCTGGGAAGAGCGGACCTGAGGTTAATCGTTGGTTACCTCACGGGACAAGACTGGGTGAGCTATCACCTAAACAAGATGGGTCTTTCCACTGAGACAGAATGCCAGCTTTGCCTGGAGGACATTGAGTCCACCAAACACCTTCTCTGTGAATGTCCGGCGATCTCTCCCTCCAGGTTTACGTTTCTTGGAGATTGAATAGTGAGCTCCGCTGTCATTAAGAGTGCTCCTACAGAGGATCTATTGGCTTTCATCAGATTGATTGAGGGTCTTTTGGATTAGTCAAGGCTATGGCACAATAGATCTTTTGGTCGCAGTGCCTACCATATGGGTATCTTAGCCTGCAATTATTTATTATTATTATTATGCTAATTGCATTAACCCCTCCAGTGGGATATGGATGCGTAAACAGCTCTAGCAATGCCTTGTTGACGTTCGTTAGCATATACATTTCGGATGGTGCAGCTGCCGGCATACATATCAAAGATAAGGCTAAAGTATCGTTCCTATAACCAATCCAGAACGGCAACACGCAGATCCTCTCTCGATGACAGCAAGCTCTAAGACAATGTCGAACACAATGCAGGCAACATCATACTACACATATCCCGCACAAACTGACAATTCTTTATTACTACGAAAACGAGGCAGTTTTGAAAATGGATTATATAACAGCCTGTCCCGGAATGAGCTTCTGCACTTCCTATTCTCCGCGACGAAAAGAAAATACATATCACTTAAATTTATTCGCTACGTCATTTGAACGAGCTACTCGTATGGTACTTCGCCGCGACACAGGATATGAGTTCGTCACTCCTCAGGACATGACACATATCCATTCTTGAGGCGGAATGACTTTGAAGCAATAAGAGGTTGCGCTCACCCGTTTATTGCACAATCAATTTCACCTGCACAGGAAATGATATTTTTCGACTTTTCATTTGGGCCAATATATTATTGTGAGTATTTTCTTTTCTCCACACTCTCATTAAAAATGGCATTTCTTATGAAATGGCCCAATTTTATTTCGTATAATGAATTGACCGATAAATTTGCGCAAGGAGTCTCAATAAGGAAGGCACGTCCTTGCTCCATGCTCCATGCCACCAGCTAGCTGTGTTCATGACACGTAATCACTTCTTGAACATGCGAACAGTAGCAACACAAGCAGTTGTTGGCAATGAACCTTCAATAAAAAGCGATTTCTTTATGATATTCGTAAATTGTTAAGGAAAGCGAATAAAATGAGTTTTGGGGAAATAGAATATTGCGGGCGGCGCGGCCGAATACGATTTTATTATGTTGGCCATAGAACATTTTCTTTTTTTTCTTGTGGTCAGCAGGAAAAGAATGGGCCGTTTCGAGATTTATTTATTGGATGAATCGTAATTGTGGTCAGATGAATAGGAGGCCGGATATGGAATTTATTTATTTCACTGAAATAATTGAGGGCGTAAAATATTTCATAGATCGTAGATCTTTACAGGGGCAGGTAGTCGGAAAAGTTATCAATTTCCGCTATTTCGGAAGCGTAGTTACAGCAGATGGTGGAACAAATGCTGATGTACAGTCGCGCATCAACAAGGCTCGAGCAGCTTTTTTCAGTTTGATTCTTTTCTGGCAAAACAACAACTTTTCCAGACGCACCAAACTCCGGATCTTCTAAACCAACATAAAATCAGTGCTTTTATACTATACTATTTTACATATATGGTTGTTCAAACTTTTGTGAACCAGTGTCTACAGCGGATCCTACACATACGGAGGTCATATCTGACGACGACCTCCTTACTGTTACTGGTCAGGATAGGATAGACACTTCCATTAAAAGGCGAAAGTGGCAATGGATAGGTCACACTCTCCAAAAAGGGCCGTACATTGCTAAACAGGCCCTCAATTTTCATTCGAAGGGGACCAACGCAAGTCGCTGTGCTGGACGACCTAACAACACCTGGAGACAGTTAAGACAGAGGGTGCCAAGTCGTGGAGTAAACTGAAAGCGATGGCGATGAACAGGACGAGGTGGAAAGTAGGCGTGAATGGCCTATGCCCCACAAGGGGTTAAAAGGAACCAGAGAGAGAGATCTTTACATGGATTTAAAGGAAATTGGTCGTGTAACGAAATAATAACTTTTTTTCCATTATTCACATTACTTTAGAGGGTCAACTATCCCAGTGTACTCCGAAGAGATCCTTAGTCACTGAAGCTTGCAACAGACTTGCCTATATTAAGTCCGAAACACGTCGCCAAAGAAAATCGAGTATGTACTCTGTACCAAGAAGGGGGACTCTATACAAATTAGCGCTCGTGTCTTTAAATTGCATATGTGTTGGTTCCATATCAGTGCACAAAGGGGTAAAGTTAACTAACAAGCATGTTGCTCATACAATGAAACATGATAGGCAGTTATCATTAGTGAAGTGTTGCCGTCCATATCTCTCTAAAGACGATTGCCTGAATTAGAGGCTTATTTGCGTGCGCAAAACTGTATGGAGTCCGCACGTTCTTATGTGACCGTGTGCATTTATGTCCCTTCAGAGTAAAAGAACTGCGAACTTTAAAGATACTCTTGGACTAAAGAACCCAATAGTCGGGTATTTGTATGGGGGCAAAAACCCCTCTTCCATAAACCTCCCCGTGGGCGCCCCTGGAACGACAGCCATTGCTAGCTAATGTCAAGACGCTAGTGATAGCAGTGCGATGATTTGGTTGAGGTAAACACTCCCCCGGTGGTGTGGGGCGTAAAAATAATAACACGGCCTTTCTCATTGACGATCTATCGTTGAAACCTACAAAAAAAGGATGTATGTATGACAGCAACTTGCTTTATCCGAAATCTTCTATATGCTAACGAAACGTCAACTATGCCTCGGATAAGGACTGACTCAACGGTTGCGACTTTTGGCTATCGTATACAATGACCAAGATTGGATTCTGGAATGTGCGTACTATCCTGGACAATGGATCTTAGGAGCTAGTGAGATAAGATGGTGGAACAGTGGAGAATTTATCTCTCCCAGGGGTAGCATTGCAATGTAGTACTTCGGTAGAGCTACCGGTAGTCGTTGTGAGTCAGGTGTGGGGCTCCTTTTAACCAGAGCCCCACGTATTTGTCTCTTATCATGGGAACCGGTCTCCAGCCGAATCGTGACTGTCAGGTTTCGGACCAAAATGTGAAACATCTCAGTAATACAATGCTATGCTCCAACTGAACCCGATAGTGTTTTGGCGAAAGACTCTTTCTATGAAGAATTAAACGACGTTCAGAGCAGAACACCTAAAGGTGACATTATAATGTTTATGGGAGACTTGAATGCAAAAGTTGACGCTGATAACTATGGGCTCAATTATATGATAGGGAGACACGGTCTTGGTGACCGTATCAACAACGGTGAACGATTTGTAGAGTTCTGCAACTTTCACAGTCTCTTCATCGGTGGTACTATGTTTGAGCATAAGGACCACCACAAAACCAGTTGCTCCTCTGTTGATCGTTGCAGTACACAAAACTAGATCGACCACTTTTCCACTAGTGAAAGATTCAAGAGTTGCCTCCTGGACGTGCGAAAGAAGAAGGGTGCCGATATTGGGATGGATAGAGACCATTATCTTATGATCGCTAATGTACGTCCTACTGACGAAAGACCCAGGCGCCGCAAATTCAACACCGCTCAATTAAAAACCCCTTCTGTGTTACAACAATATAATGACCAACTTGCGCAAAAAAAGCAGCTGAGATAGCTAGTCGCCCAGATAGTGACATAACTGAAAACTGAGATACCACAAAAAACGAGAACATTGATAGCGCAGATGCCATCTTTGACACATACACGGATTGCCGGAATAAGCCCTGCATGTCCGACGCTTCATGGCAACGGATTGTTGAAAAAAAAAGAACTGAAGGTTCATTTGTCTGCAGCAGCAGACGATAATCGAAGCAGCATCGAACTCCTTTACCGTCAGAAAACTCGAGAAGTTCAGCGTAGTGTGCGACGCGATAAACGAGTTTATGAGAATTCTCTTTTACTCGTAGTTTCAGCAGAAGAAGCCGCAAGAAGTAACAACTTAAACGCCATATACGGTGTCATAAAGGAGTTAACAGGTGGTCGTAACTCCTTCTAACATCCGGTGAAGGATTGTGATGGAAGGCTACTACTACTACCTCTGGTGAAGTTCTCCTCATGTAGATAATTTAGCTAACCATAAAAATGTGCGGATACGGTCCACTGCCCCGACTAAAAAGGAAATAGTCACTGCAATTATTGCACTAAAACGAGGAAAGGCCGCCGGATTCGACGGTATACCTACCGAACTTTATCAAGTAGCGCCAAGCGTAACTGCCGATTTGCTGCACCCACTTGTTTATAAAGCGTGGAATACGGAGACCTTTCCCACTGAGTGGAAGCAAGGTTTAATCATCAAACTTCCCAAGAAGGGTAGCCTGACAGACTGTAATAATTGGAGAGGCATTTGTGTGCTTCCTGCCGTTACCAAGATAATAGCTAAAATCGTCCTGGAAAGACTAAAGACTTAGAAAGCACAATTGAAGAAGCAGGCTGGTTTTCGATCCGGATTCTCCTGTGTCGATCACATTACCACCTTTCGAATCATCTTCGAGCAATGCGTTGAGTAAGATTCTCCGCTTCATTTGCTTTTCATCGATTTCGAGAAGGCTTTTGATAGTGTGAACCGGGATTCTATTTGGGCGGCCATGCGCAGGGGAGGCATCCCTGGGAAGCTTGTGGCTATTATTAAGGAAACCTATGACGGCACGAAATGTCAAGTTCTGCATAAAGGTAATGTGTCGAGGGACTTTTGAGATTCACAGTGGAGTTCGGCAGTAGCGCATCCTCTCACCGATCCTATTCCTCATAGTGTTCGGCGATATGTTGCATGCAGCCCTATCCGGACTGGACAGAGGTATCCAATGGACTTTCTCTCTCAATTGCCGTAACCCCTTGGTGGGGCATAGCGCATCCATGTGGCCCAGTTGACGTTTCGTTGGCATAGACTGATTTCGGAGAATGCAGTTGCCAGCATGCACCTCCTGCAATGGGCAGGGCATGTGCAGCGAATGGACGATGATCGCATGCCAAAAAGAGTCTGTCGTGTAAACATATTAACATAATATTATATATAAACCTAGCTTAAGCTTATAATGTAAACATACTATGTATAACACTTTTATACCACTTGAATGAATGTCAGAATGACTATATAATAAATCAGACGTATAATACAACATGGTGTCAGGTGTCACTGTCAATTAAGGAGTCATCGCCAAATTCGTCAAATTCGCAAATTCGCAAATAAAAAATCGTCAAAAATTACACTAATCAACATGTCTCTACCGCAGGAACAACCCATAATCGTGAAGAGATCGTATTCATCAAGCGTAGCCCCGATGGATTTTTCATCTTCTAATTTGGCAGCAACGTGGAAAGGTTGGATTTTCAACTTTAATATATTTTTGGCCGCAACAGCGCTGGACCAAGAAAACGATGCCAGAAAAGTCGCCCTGCTTCTACACCACATGGGAATTGAATCCATAGGTATTTTTGAATCTTTCAACGTAGAAATAAGCGAAATAAAATTTACGGAACTTGTCAAAAAATTCCAAGACCATTTCACGCCAAAAAAGAACATTGCCATCGAAAGGCACGTATTTTTCAATAGAAAGCAAAAACCCGGTGAAACTATTGATGAATATGTGACAGTCTTAAAGAATCTTGGCTCTAATTGTGAATTCGGAGAACTCAAAAATGATTTAATCCGAGACATTTTTGTGTGCGGGTTATCGGAAAGCTTAAAGAACGTAAAAGAAAGGCTTCTGAGCGAAGGGGGTATACCGCTTGAAAAAGCTATAGAAATTGCTAAGACAATTGAAATGACTAAATTTCATTCCAAACAATTAGAGAACGAAAACTCCTGTACAAATGTCATTAATAAAGTCACGAAATTCGTTAGGTCGCAAAAAGAAAATGGTCATAAGTCTAATAATTCGAAACACTATTCTAACTCTAATAATTCAAAACAATCGTCAACTCAACCTAACAAAAATTCAGAGAAAGAAATATGTACCCGCTGCGGTGAAATTCATCGAGTAAGATGTCCCGCATTCGGTATTACCTGTTCCATTTGCAAAAAGAAAAATCATTTCTCGAAAATGTGTCGGAATAAAAACAAAACAGCCTTCGTCAAGAATGTTTCGCTTCAATCCAACATTGTCGAAAGTGAATCAGGAACATTTTTCTTAGGCATGCTGCAAAATTCTTCAAATACAAAAAATACTTGGACCGTAAATTTGAAAATTTTACATCACAACATAAATTGCCAAGTAGATACGGGGGCTCAAGCTAATGTCATGTCGTTGAACAATTTCAAAGCATTGAACATCACAAATAAAATAACAGCAACAAAAACTCGTATAATGACATTTTCGGGCGAAGAGCTACCTGTAATAGGCTCTGTTACGATGAATTGTAGTTATCAAAGTATTGAACATGTCATTAAATTCATTGTTTTGGATATGAACTGTCAAACAGTATTAGGTTTACCAACTTGTGTAGAGCTGAAACTAGTGAATAATATAAATGAATTGAAAAGTAATTGTGAAACGATTGTTAAGAGTGATGTACAAAGTTGCAATGAAATATTATTGAAATATTGTGAAGTTTTTCGTGGCCTCGGAATGTTAAAAACAAAGTGTGAATTGCTAGTTCGTCCCGATGTTAATCCTGTTGTAGACCCTCCGCGAAAAATACCATTCTCTCTCAAACCTTTATTGAAGGAAGAATTAGATCGAATGGAAGATCTAAATGTAATTGTTAAAGTAGAAGAACCAACTGAATGGGTTAATTCTATTGTCATTGTGTCTAAGCCAAATGGTAAAATTCGACTTTGTCTAGATCCGCGTCATTTGAATAAGGCAATTCTTCGTTCACATTTTCCTTTCCCTAATATGGATGAATGTACCTCAAAGTTAAGTGGATCCAAATTCTTTTCAACATTAGATGCCAATTCGGGATTTTGGACCATCCCATTGGATGATAAATCCTCCCGTTTATGCACTTTTATAACACCGTTTGGTAGATACAGATTTTTGCGACTACCTTTTGGTATAAATGCCGCTTCTGAAATCTTTCATGCAGAAATGATCAAACATTTCGGAGACATAGACGGTGTCATTGTCTATGTAGATGACTTCTTAATACATGCAGCGACCATAGAGGAACATAATAGAATATTAGAAGAAGTATTAAGAAGAGGTAAGGAAATTGGTTTAAAATTTAACAAAGAAAAATCGAAAATATGTCAAAAAGAAATTAAATTTTTAGGTCACATATTTGACCAAAAAGGCATGAAACCTGATGACTCGAAAATCAAAGCAATTTGTGATTTAAAACGTCCAACTTCGGTGTCAGAATTGCAACGATTTCTAGGTATGATCAACTATTTAGGTAATTTCATAAAAAATCTTGCCGTTGAAAATAATAATTTAAGGTTACTTCTGAAAAAAGACATAGAATGGCATTGGGATGATGCTCATGAAAAAGAATTTCAAAAGCTGAAATCTCTCATTACTCAAGCACCAGTTCTTACATATTTTGATCCAAATAAACCAGTTACACTATCCGTAGATGCTTCAAAAACTGCAGTAGGTGCCGTGCTATCACATGGATTCAATCCTATTGCTTATGCTTCAGCAACCTTAACTCCAAGTCAAGAAAATTACGCTCAAATCGAAAAAGAGCTATTTGCTATTCTGTTTGGTTGCACGAAATTCCATCAATATATTTACGGAAAACGGATAACAGTCGAAACCGATCACAAGCCCATTGTCTCAATATTCAAAAAGCCATTATACAAAGTACCACCTCGATTGCAAAGATTCATGCTTCGTCTTCAATGTTATGAATTGGATGTCACATATAAACCAGGCAAATACTTATTTACTGCTGACACACTGTCAAGAGCAGCACTACCAGAAAAATCGCTCGAAGATTTTGATAAAGACATTGATCTTCAGTGTAATTTACTTCTTACCAATTTACCAGTCGCCTCAAATAGGTTAGATAAAATTAAAGATGCTACAAATAACGATGTCACTTTATGTAAAATAAAGGAATATATTCAAAAAGGTTGGCCTAAGAACAAAAAATTACTTGATAAAGATTGCGCATCATACTTTAGTGTCAAAGATGATTTGCATGTCATTGACAATATTTTATTAAAGTCAAATCGAATCATTATTCCAATTTCAATGCGACGTGAAATATTAGAATTGCTTCACGAAGGACACTTAGGTATTCAAAGATGTCAAAGTTTTGCAAGAGATGTAGTATACTGGCCAAACATTAACAACGACATATATAACATAGTCAGCAATTGTGAAATTTGTATACGACACAAACCATCACAATCTAAAGAGCCTTTGCAATCTCATCAAATTGAACCAATACCGTGGTTTAAAGTTGGATGTGATTTGTTACACTTCAACATTTATTAGTAGTCGATTATTGGTCAAAATATATTGAAATCGAAAATCTAAACAATAATCATACTAGTAAGTACGTGATCAATAAACTCAAATCAATTTTCGCTCGTCATGGAATTCCCAAAATATTCGTCTCAGATAATGGTCCTCCTTTCAATTCTCATGACTTCAAGCAATTTATGGAAGATTGGGATATCGATCACGTAACATCTAGTCCACATTTACCGCGTTCTAATGGACTTGCTGAACGTTCAGTACAAATAATCAAAAAACTTCTCGAAAAAAGTTTGACTACGGGTTCTGATCCTTATATTGCTTTATTGCATTATAGAACTACGTCAAAAGACAGTCTTCCGTCTCCTTCAGAGCTGCTAATGTCTAGAAAACTTCGCACAAAATTGCCAGCTTTATTGAAAAATTATTTGCCCGTCAATATTGATATTGATAAATGTAAAAAATCCATGGAAAACAAAACTGAAAAGAGTAAACAATATTACGACAAAAATTCAAAGAAACTCGATCCTTTATCTTCTGGTGACAAAGTTTATTATAAAAAAAACGCCATCATCTTATTGGAGTCCCGGAACAATCGTACAAAGTTGTCGTGAGCCAAAGTCATATATAGTTGAGGATATAGATGGTAGTGTATATAGAAGGAATAGGCAGCATCTTTTTAGACCAATGACAAAAGAACCATTGAATATAGATCAAAAAGAAGAAGTCGTGTCTGAATCAGATGTTGACAATCATAAAACTGAAAATATTGCACCTACTCCCACAACAAGATTTGGAAGAATGGTCTTTCCTCCCGATAAACTGTCCTATCCAAAAGATTACATCAAATAAAACCAAACTAAACTTTATTCAATGAAATTTTATTGCAATTTAAAAAAAAAAAAAAAAAAAGGAAGGAAATGTAAAAGCTAAATTATGTACTTAAATTGAATTTTCAGAAAATTATAAAACTGTAGATTGCTATAGTGACTGAAATACCTATGCATTATTTTGAACATAATTTAAGTTGTTTAATTTAGAGGGGAGATGTCGTGTAAACATATTAACATAATATTATATATAAACCTAGCTTAAGCTTATAATGTAAACATACTATGTATAACACTTTTATACCACTTGAATGAATGTCAGAATGACTATATAATAAATCAGACGTATAATACAACAGAGTCGACGGAGCGGGACTACCTAGACGACCTCTCGTTGGGAGAGCTCAGCATATGTTGACGCCGAGCAGCTACTGGGCTTCCAAAATTGGAGGACGCGGTCACATGACGAGATGATTGGAGGACAACGATCTAGGTGGCCAAGGCTCGACGTCGGGCTGTCGCGCCACGATGATGATGATGATGATACGGAGATGGATTTTATAGGAAAGGGTCCTATAAAATTCGTCGTCTTTACCCATCCTTCCATGAAGTCCTATGGCCGACGAATAAATTATAGGGACCTCCCTTTGAACCATAATAGAATCAACCTGAAGCGAAGTAGATGATGACGCACGCTGATAAACACTCATCGCGCAAGGTAATCAAAAGTTAATATTTGCACTCGTTTTTGTCAGAAAAATGTGCGGACGTAAGTTATCAATAATCCAACAACGTCTCGTTACAAGGTCCGAATAATAAGCGGCAGTTGGTCGATATGGAGAGTACCTTTACTGATGCTCTCTAAATAAAGCTATGACTAACGCGTGCAGACCCAATGGTAACAAATAAACCAGAGTGGTGGTGTGGAACGATAACTGAATTCCGAGTTTTATGCAGGTAGGCTTTCAAAAGACCGAAATCATCGGGGACTGTGGCTGTAACAGAGTAAAAATCCTTCCATCCACATGCCATTTAAGAGGTCTTCCTTTCACATATGTTTTAAAACAGCTCTCCCTCTTCTTTATACCCCTGAACTTAATCCCATCAGCCCGACAACTACACATTTAAAGTGTCCCTTTAAGAAGTCAATAGCGCAGAGGAGTTATATCTAATGTCATGTTAATTAATCTTTTCAATTAGTATCCCAACAACAATCTGCAAAGAATAGCAAACCGACTCAAATAGACGTCGAGATACTCTTCGATCAACACAACATGGAACCGACCATTTGCTTCAGTAGTCGCCGTAATTAAAGAAATTCATTAAGGAAAGTCAGCGGGAAGTTCTATGACAATGATGATTTCAATGTAAATGAAAGTCCTCCGCTCCATGTCTTTTCACCACCCGAATCAATATATATATATAGAGAGAGAGACACGAACAACGAAAGGTATCAAGTTTCAACATCCTTCTCCCAGTTGGTCCTCCATCAATGCCTGCAACGACCCAGCCTGGCGAAGGACTAATGTAAGAAGCGATGTGTAAAATACGTAGACACTCACTATTTTATCCTTGCCAGGCTTGCTGTGTTGTCGTCGTCTGTGCTACAAGTATGCTACGATGCCAATGCCTGCAATTGACGTTCCATGCTTTTTCGACGTTAGTCTTGTAAAAACCGAAAGAAATATTCTGTACATACAATTTAACGCTACATAAAGCACGTGACCTGGTTATTTTTTATATCCGAAGTGTAGTCTGGGTTCATTGTAACTTTTTTCATTCTTGCTGGGATTTTTAGATATTTCAAGACTGTTCTGGACTCTCCCAAAGTCGTATCGTCGTCGGTCGTCCCCCCGTTTTGATCATAATAATGCGGAAGAGATGTGAAGCAGCAGTCATAGAACGTTTAACATATGTCACAACAAGGATTGTTTCAATTTTTTCGTTAGTTGTCTTATGGTATATGTATTGCCTTTTTGATTGTACGATTGCAGGTCCTGACAAAAAAAAGAAGCAAGCTTCAGTACTCTGGGGAGACATTGAAGGAAATTTGGGGCGACCAAGTTTGATTATAATGATGCGAAGTATTTGGTCGTTTAATGAAATTCTGGTTTGCTTGATTCGTAATATGAGCTTGTATTGTATGTATTTTTGGTGGAGAAAATGTAAGTGTGATATATCCTGATTTTTTACCCTAAATTTCCAAATGTGCGTTGGCGATTCGATTAGGACAAGAAACAATATGTATAAATTACAGGAGAAGAAAAGGCAGTTTCTTTTTTATTGGTACGAGTACATAACCAACAATTCAATGCCATCTTTAAAGGACTACTTCTCTCTTACCCGGACTTAAGGGCTCAAGACTGCCAGCTATCTATTTAAATTTTGGTAGTTTGTCGACCATCTTGCACCTTCCGAAGAGGATCTTCGGATAATAGGTTTTTAATAAATTTCTCTTGAGTACTCACTCTTTAGACTTCTGTGTTGCGTAAACCATTTACTAATAATACTTCCGGAAAACAAACTGAGTATGTCTTTGTCATTCAAATAAGTTCAAAGATCAAAACTCCAATATCGTCAAATTAATTATCCCTTTCGGAGGAAAAGTATTCATAGTCTCCTAAATATTATTATTTTAGATTACATTTCACCCATTCTAATTGTTCAAAGCATCTAAAACAATAATTAAGATAACAAAACTCTCAAAATATCTCATCTCTGAAATTGACGCTGAAAATCCAATTTCCATTTCCAGCTCCTTGACAAGGATCCTCATTCCCATTAGCCTGGAACTCATAACTACAATACAAACTACTACATTAGAACTTGCTAAAAGCATTCCGACCCCTACTTCCACCTCATCGTTCACGTCATTTATTCAATAAATAATTCCGTTTGCGTCGATTATCGTCTGCCAGCAACAACACAACTGTCTCTTCCTTTGAAGCATTTTCAATTCGAAGAGCATAATTCCTCCATAAATTATTGTTCCGTATGACATTACAAGATTATCCCAAAATTTCTATCCTTCTCCTTCTGCGCTTGTCAAAGTCCTTAAGAGGCCCCGAGCGACCGGATAGGCCTTCCCCGACCATTTTCATCTTTGTCCTTTGACTTTCTTAATAAATTCAAATGTTTCCATATCTTGGATTGCCCGAGATAGCATCAATTTTGTCAATTCCCAGCGAACATAAGTCCTGTAACTAAAAAGTCCTGTCTTACTGACGGCACACATATGTATGTGAAATTTGGTATGAATTTCAAAAACTTTTTGGAAATTTCCCGGAGAAGATATTGTTTAGTCGGTATTCGTACAGGACAATATGCCGACTGCCTTCGTGTACACTATCGTCGTCATCATCGCTCGTAACTCAAATCTTAATCCTTTCACCGACGATGCAGATACGAGAGGGTGGAAAGTCACAGAAAGTAAAGAGCGATTCTAGGAGTGTCAGAATACCAAACAATAGATGGCAATTTAAAGTTTTAGGGAAGTTGGACGAGATAAGATTCGTGAAATTCGGATTGTTTGGGGAACATGAAGGACTTCGTTAGCTCACTGATGAAGGTGCGATATGATGCGATTGTAAGAGGTCGTAAATGGTGGTGTGAAAGTGATTGGTACTTGAGTGATGAGTGGTAAAACCGATTATCCACATCTTCTGTATAAATGCATTCAGCAAGTTATCGGAGCATTGGGTTTGTATCCATGTTTCGCAGCCATAGCATAGCACTGAAGGTGTGTAATGAGGAGTTTTCCAATTTCTGTTCACATGCTTCGATTTCATTATTGGAAGAACCGAGAAAAATGTCTTATGTGCTAGCTGTATCTGTCCTTTCATATCGCTGGTGTTCTTTGAGAGGTCGCTTCCCGTGTAGGTTAGGTAAAGGGGCTGCCATGCTAACGCACAGCACATATAGACCACCACTGCGTCCGTTGTGATACCACTAGATCCACCTAATGAAAAACCTAGGCATTAAAGCCAGCCTGGGCTGGCAATGTAACGATTGAGCTGTATTGCACTCGTTTCCTTAAGGTCTTCCAGTTCCCAAAAAAAGTGGGAACCCAAGAACCTCCTCCACCTCTCAGCCAAGGCCGGACAGTGACAGAGGAGATGGAGAACGCTCTCCTCCTCATCCACGTCATCACAGCTCCTGCAGTAGTCATTGTGAGGAATGCGAAGCCTCCAGGCAAGCTCTCCTATAGGACAGTGCCCCGTAATAACCCCCACAACTCTGCCAATGTGATTTCTATTCAGTGAAAGCAGTGTGGCGGAGCGGCTAGGGTCGAGTTTCGGCCAAATCGACTTAGTTGTTTGGCACGTAACGCCGTTTGACCATCTCATGTTCGCCCTGTCAACCGCAGTGGCTTTTATAGCAAGTTTGCACGATGAGGCTGGCATTTTGAGGTAAGCGCTGTCCCCGCCAATAGCTCCGGTTGTCCCCACTCGAGCCAGCTCATTCGCCACGCGGTTACCTGCGAGACCACAGTGGCTCGGTGTCCAACAGAGCGTTATGTTGAAATAACCACCCATCATTGTGAGGATTAAACGACAGTTCGCGATGGTTTTCGATGTAGTCAGGACGGATTCAAGTGATCGAATTGCAGCCTGACTATCCGTGTAAATAGTGACGTCCCTCGTGGTCACAACATGATTTCCCAGCCAGTTCAGAGCTTCCAGGATTGCTGAAACCTCCACCTGTAGGACACTGCAGAAGTCGGGAAGGCGGAATGACAAGTTAATTCCCAATCCTTCCGAATAGATGCCAGCTCCGACTCCACCGTCAGCCCTAGAGCCATCCGTGTAGATGACAATGGAGTCGGTGGTCATAAGGGTGTTAACACACCATAGATCCCTTGACGGAATCAAGCTGGCGTGGTTCCGACCGAAAATGTATTTCGCACAAGTATAGTCAGTCTCCACAGGGAGATCCAAGTTACCCAGTATAGTCGAGTGCCCGCCACTCAACGTGCGCCACTGGCCAGTTTCGCGAAGGCGTAAAGCCGTGTTAGCCGCCAGCTGTTCGCCATAAATGTCCAGGCGGAGCAAGCCGAGCACCATGTCTAGTCCGGCTGACGGAGTTGCTCTGAAAGCCCCCGTTATGGCCAGCGCCGCTAGCCTTTGTACCTTACTTAGTAGGTTGCAATAGGCCGCTACCCGGAGTGCCGTCCACCATACACTTATTCCATACAGTAGTATAGGACGTACTACAGCTGTGTATATCCAATATACAACTTTAGGCTGCAGGCCCCAGTTCTTACCTATGGCCTTCCTGCACGAGTAGAGGGCAACAGTAGCTTTCTTGACTCGTTCTTCGATGTTGGGTTTCCACATTAGTTTCCTGTCAAAGATGAGACCGAGGAACTTAGCTTTGTCGGTGAAAACCAGTTGAATCCCCTCCAGTGAGGGAGGTTCGATAGGGGGAATCACGCGTCTTCTGGTAAAGAGCACAAGCTCTGTTTTAAGCGGGTTAATTCCAACGCCGCAGAGGTTTGCCCACTCTGTTAGGAAAGAAAGAGCATTTTGCAATAGCCCGCAGAGGACATCAGGGAATTTACCTGTGACTGCGATGGCAACGTCATCTGCATACGCAATAACTTTGTACTCGACCTCTTCCAGTTTTAGAAGCAGTCCGTTGATCGCTACATTCCAGAGAAGGGGAGACAGTATACCCCCTTGCGAGGTTCCTCTACAGACATCCCTGCATACTGACGACGTACCAAGGATAGTGTGTATGCGCCGAGATGTTGGTAGTATGTTAACGAGTTTATAAAGCGACTCGTCGACCTGGAGGCCCAGGAGTGCCTCAATTATCGCACTAAGTCTAATATTATTGAAAGCACCTTCGATGTCCAGGAAAACAACCATCGTGTATTCCTTTTGATCAAGGGATTTCTCAATCTGACTGACCAAAGAGTGCAGAGCCGTATCCACCGACTTACCCTTCCAATAGGCATGTTGCGACGTGGATAAAAGCAGTGGCGGGATAGTATCCAAATGGATGTCAACCAGTCTCTCTAATAGTTTCAGCAAAGTTGAAGAGAGACTTATTGGTCGAAGATCGTTTGGGCGCGCATGTGAACTTCTACCCGTTTTCGGGATAAAAATCACCCGCACTTTCCTCCAACTGCGAGGAACGTACACCAGCTGCAGGCAGGCCATTAGGATACACTCTATCCAAGGATATATAATATCTACACAATGCTACAAGTCCGCAGGAATGATGCCATCGGGTCCAGCCGACTTGTAAGGCTCAAAGCTGGAAATTGCCCACAAGATCTTCTCGCGAGATAAGATGGATGCACTATCACATGGCGCTATGCGACGCGTGGAGGGGTCCCTCAGCGGAGCTGCCGCCGAGCTACCAGGGAAGTGTGTGTCAAGTAGACACATAATGGTTTCCCTGCTCGAGGACGTCCAGGACCCGTCTTCCTTTTGTAGGAAACTTGGCATAGATGGATTTGACGCCAGGACTTTCCGAAATCTAGAGGTCTCACAAGATCCTTCGATACGTTCGCAAAAGTTCCTCCAAGCATTGCGCTTCGCTCCTCTTAATTCTTTCTTGAAAGAGTTCAGATGTTTTTTATATAAATGCCAATCCGACTCCAGCCTTGAAGCCTTAGCCTTATTGAAACTTCTCTTACACTCAGCCCTAAGTTCGGAGATCCTAATACTCCACCAGGCTGGTTTTTTTCTTTCTTGCACGTGAGATCGCCGGACATGATGAAGACACCGCTGCCTTCATAACATCCGTGAGAGTGTTTACCATGTTGTCAGCTCCAGTGCGTTGCAGGGCTGTCTTGGTAAAGGAGGTAGCCCTCCATAAAACGCATCGCGAAACTTAGGCCAGTTGGTCTTTCTGCGATTAATAATGGGTTGAATTACTTCAGGTCGCACGGTGAGGCTGAACTGAAGGTAACGATGATCAGAGAAGGAGTGCTCCGACGACACTCTCCAGTCTCTGATAAGCTGGATGATGTCATCCGACGCCAGAGAGATGTCTAGGACCTCCTGTCTGGCTTTTGTTATAAAAGTAGGCTCGCGACCCACATTACAGATTAAGAGATTAGTACCCATAATGTACTCGAGGAGGGATTCTCCGCGCTCATTGGTGTCCGAGCTGCCCCAGACATCGTGATGCGCATTAGAGTTACAGCCAAGAATCATACTAATTTTCGATGTCCTTGCTGCTGCAATGGCAGCCCTGAGATTGGGTGAAGGGAACATGCCCACACTGTCATACGGCATGTAGGCCGATGCAACCCAGTACACCTTACCTTTGAGCTCCAGGCAGACTAACACAGAGTCTTTATCGCTGTAAGTTGAGAGAAGGAACGCCTTGACGGTTTTCCTAACGAGAATGCAAGACCGAGGTCTGCCCTGGCCCTTGATATAGAAAATGGTATAATCCCGTGTAACTGAAGTCGTCGGCAGACCCGATGCCGAGGCGCCCGTTGTAGTAGGTACATTCAAGGAGCTTGAGCCTATGTTAAAGCCCCCCCCCCCTCCGCTTTCACGGCCCTGTTAATTGAGATAAAATCGTGTTTAACTGCTTCTCAAAAAATTTAAGGTGTACATTTTACTGTGAGTTCCCCCTCCGTATTTGAAACTCTGGATAAAATACAGTATGTCACTTGTAGAAATCAACCTGAGCTCTGCAGAGCTGATAGTAGCCTGCTTGAGGAGCGACATCCTATAATGCGCGATGGCGAAACATTTGCACAAGATGTTTTTGGTCATTTCCACGTCCTCCAAACAGAGACGGCATTTCGTATCGCTGAACAAACTTATATTGTTTATGTGATATCTTCATGTGATGACCTGACCCCATTGGAAATCTCAGATGAGTTCAGTAACAATAGTCCTGTCTCTGATCCGCAATTTGGCCGAAAACATACCCAAACCACAGTAAGGCTCTGTTCCATGAAAGTTACCGGGTGATCCCTGTCTTTTTCTTTCGTTCCTATCTATGCCTTGGCATCCTGGCACCCAACAGTTGGAGGAGTTTATAACACTTCTTCAGCAGTATCAAAGAAGCCCTAAACAAAGAGAGTGCCCTTATAGCTGTCTGAGTAGATGGCAATGTTAGCGCCGTTTATTTTTCCCAGATTACTCCGGCAAAGATTTCAATGGCATACATAACAGCTTAAAAAACGCTGGGCGGGGTTCCCATTGTGATCGAAATCCTAGTGTTCGGTCCAAAGACATCTGTACCAACACCCAGTTCTGGTTTTAATCCATCGGTGAACCACTTAATACATCTAGGGTGTTCACAGGAAGTGTGCTCAGAGATGACAGGAATTAGCCTAAACTATAGAGGGGTGGAGACTTGTTTAAGAAGCTGGATAGTAGCGATGCAAAGAAGCAGAACGATTTAATCGTAGCTGGGAGGATTTCAAGCTACCGAATACGTACGCCGGGGAACACCCCAAGGTGGGGTGATGTCCCCTATGGATTATAGCATAGATATACATTGACCAGACTGGTAATAGTACACTATCTCCACTCTATACATCTGGCTATTTTCGAACAAATTCGCGCATGGACACCGCTACCCATTTGCATGCGGTCGCTATATGTTCGGTGAATATCATGACGCCATCGACCACTCAGCCACAATTTTGACATTTGCGAAGCATTTGGCACCTCGCTTCTCGGGCCTCTGGGCCATATGTTATTGTGTGTTGTGCATGTTTCCTGCGCAGAGGCGAATATGTCAACAATAACTCGATACTCAAATTTTTACCCCCACTCTGTGACTATTTCCTATCTGTTCAATGTATATTTATGGATTGTAGCGATGGACTCTCTCTCCCTAACCACTTGTCGGGCATAGTGCGTCAACTGTTTCATGTGGCCCAGTTGACGTTTCGTCGGCATAAACTAGTTTCGGAGAATGCAGTTGCCAGCATGCACCTCCTCCACATCCATGGCCACGAACGTCGTCGTGGCCGAGATTTGAACCCGAAACGTCTGTAGTCAAACATGAGACTGATGCCTCAACACACTGCGCTACCGGCCGCCCCTAGAAGCGTCAGCACCCAAGGTAATTGCATTTCTAATTTCGGGAGAGGTCCTATCCGTGATGAGCGAAATCTTGAGCAGAGCTTTGAGCAAAGTAAACACTTGGGTCGCAGAGTGCGGACTTAGTTTGAACCCGAGCAAAACCGAGCTAGTCCTCTTTACCACAAGGACAAAATACCGGAGTTTCAACTCCCACAATTGCAACTTTTTAAAACTGCCATCTTAGTGGATGGCAGTGTCTCAGAGTCATTCTCGACTTTAAGTTTAGTAGGAAAATGAACGTTGAGCATCGTGCAAAGAAAGCCTTATATAGCCTTCAATGCCTGCAGGAGAACTTGCGGCAGAAGCAGGGGCCTTCAGCCAAAGATGATTTTATGGCTGTACACGGCTGTCGTGCGACCGATTCTTGCTTACGGAGCACTGGTATGGTGGCAAGCTCTTCGTAGGAAAGTATAATATTGACCTATTGAGTAAAGTGCAAAAACTGCTTGCATCGTAGTCATGAGAGATATGCGTTCATGTCCAGATTAAGGGAGTTTGAATGTTGGACTTCCAAACCATGTGGGCATACTGGAGTCTCTGCCTGTCGGCGTTCGAGAAATGATGCCTAAGAAATTCTTTCGTCACTTAGACTTTAACAAGCACCTGGTAAGTAAGTTCAAAACAAGAGCAGCATGGAGTAAGAAGTAGGTGACCTGGAGATACGACTGCAAAATATTCGCTGATGGCTCTAAAATGGATTGTGGATTCAGTGCGGGGATTTTTTCTGAGGATGTGAGTGCATCAATGTCCTTTAGCCTTCCGGACAATGAAAGCGTATTTCAAAGTGAAGTTCTAGCAATAGTAGGACACTGAAGCACAGAAGCTTTTCAGATAGCCAGGTTCTGGAGTCAACAATGATCTCATCTAAAATAGTCAAGCAATACCGCACTGGCTCGACTGGCCGACCTCTTCAGAGATCTCTTCCATGGGTTCGAGGACATAGGAATATAGAGGCGAATAAGAGGGCGAGACAGGGCTCTTCACTACACGACCCTTTGTGGTGACAGTCAACCCACAGTTTAGTGCCGTAAAAGGCAGATTTATATATAGTACATTTCTTGACACGGGCTAGTGAAAGATGGTGCACACTGACAACGTGCGCCACGTCTTGGAAACTATGGCCATCATACGACGAAGCACGTTAAGCTAATGACTTTCTGAAGAGAACCCGTTTGGATGCCGCAAAAGTTACAGCAGTTTCGACGGAACTTTGGTCAGTAGGAGTGCATGCGGCCAGATTGGGTATATCTTACAACATTTTTTGTCGAAGCTGCAGGAATGAGGAGAAGAAGGAAACCCTGATCCATTTTTTGTGCAAATGCCCGGCTCTTGCAAAAATCAGGTATCAAGAACTGGGCAGTGGTTTCTTTGAAGATATATCCGACATCTCCTGGAAGGGTATCGGCGAGACAACACGTTTCCCCAACTCCACAGGATAGATCTGAGGCGAATATTTCAGAACGTTTTTTATAACAACGGTTTATTCCTCTTATGAGGCGTGAGGCATCAAAACGGCGCATACCTAGCACTACTTGTGTTTTTCTAATGGATACAAAACAACTACTCTAACCAACCAACCAACTCCCATTTTGCACTAATTGTCACGATAATAAATTCATTATAAACCTCATACCTCATTTCCGGACTAAACCAACCACCCGGTAACCACATCTTAGTTTATGCTTAATTTTAATGTCTAATGAAGTAGGTACCCCAAAGCGACGACAAGCACATGCCCAAACTCACCAACTAAGCTGATTATTATCGTTTTACTTCCAATTAACTTATTCCAAGTTCATTATCTCGACATTACACGGAATATTGTGTTTCGTATTCTGACAATGCGAGGAGGTTCTCTCTGCCCACCTTTAACCAGCACACCGCGCCGCGCCAACGCATCCCGTCGTCGTCCTTGCTGAGACTACCAATTCAGCTCAACAACTCTTCTTCTCCCATAGTCCTCTCTATAACATATGAAACTAATCCATTATGGTTTCTAATATTTACACGTATGCTTCTCAAAAGGAAGCTGATGTTCTAAGGATTTGACGTTAATAGGATATGCTCCCCGTCGGGGGTCTACAACATCTCCTCGTAGCATTGGGTACTTTCCGGTAAGGCGACAGGTCTAATAAAGAACAAAGTAAGCAGTCGTCTCAATGATAAATTGGCTAAGGACACCCACTCTCACTCGGTCTGGCCATATCATCGTTGATCATATATATACAAGGATATGTATGTGTATTGTGTTTATTCGTGGTGACACATCGAATCTTAATCCAATTAGATTTGCTGAGTGAAATCACCAAAAATGAGATTGTCCGAAACGAAGGCCCCTTCCTGCGTATTTATTTTTACTTTTGCAGACTTATCAAGAGAAGGAAGACAAACATTACACATAAGTTTACTATACAGGATATTGGGACTTTAGACTAATCGTATTACAAGAAGGGATGCTTACGTACTTAGCGTAGACTGGCCGGGTATGCTATCGGGAGGTCGTGATGGATTAGCAGGAGATAAAGTTTGTATCGAGATTGTGGAAATGACTAGTTTCATTAATAAATCTTGAAATTGCACGTAAGAGCGCATCGGTGTGGAATCAGGAAGAGGTTCCACCAAAGGTTTCACCCAAGGTTTCTACCATCGAAGTGAATTAATGCGTCTGATATACTGGATAGACAATGAGATCCTCCTGCAATTGTCTTAAGTCCGACTGCGAACATGTCATAAATCAATCAGTCTGCATATAGTTCTCACCTCACTGACAACGTACAGTCCCATTCAATACGTCATAATGCCATTGTCCTGTAGCTATAAATCTCAGAGCGTAATGGATATCACAGAAGAGCGAACCAAGAAAATCCAATCTGGTCGACTTGGAGTAATGCCATTTGTCAATCGATTAGTAGCCTGGTATTTATACGTGTTTCCAAAGAACCAAAGAATTACCCCCAGTGTAACATGAATCCTTGCACATGGTCAGGGTGTGACGGTTCACGCGGGGTACTGAAAGTCTGGCAATGCACCAAACATAATTCACAAGGAAATTAAGCGTATTGCGACATAATCACATTTCAAGCACACAATTTCGAATCGAAATCGAATTTCCACGTTTGAAAAAGCAATTTGTGCAAATTTAGTGCGGATATTTGCCTGTCCATCTGTTCACCTGGAATCTGCGACTGATAGATAGCTGGATTACTGGGGGACTGTATCGAAAACCGCTTATTTTGAATCGATTCCTAAATAGGTGCTATACGTTGTGGTTTCACTTATGGGAAAGTTTCCATTTCAAAAACCCGTTGTCGAACGATTAGGTCCTTTCAATTGAATCCTAAATCGTGACATGTCCGAAAGAGTGGACGTTTAAACTGAAATCAATCGGAGGATTCTAATGTGCTGTCTTTCGGGCGCAGTTGATACAAGTGCACTATATCTACGAAGTGCGTATATTTGTAACTTATAATTTGATAAAGACGGGGAATTCAATTCAGTTTGTCTATTCGGCGTTTATGACGGTTCAGATAATCTAATGAGAAAGTAAGCCAACCCGGTATTTCTGGGCAATTGTAATTGCAGGTAGAGATACGAGGATTCGTTTCAATAGCAATTGATCAGCGTATACACACCGTGAATTGGACATCTTTCATGCTGAATTTTAATTGCTTATAGCTCAACTATTTAAATTTTCTAGCCGCCAGCACTCTCTCTGGATCCTGTCAACTCCTTGTGGGGCATAGCGCAATAACCACACCGGCTTTCCACCTCGTCCAGTTCGCCGCCATCGCCTTCAACTGACTCCACGATTTGCGTAATGACTTACCCGCGACTTCAACTGATCTCTCCAGGCGTTTCTAGGTCAGCCAACGCGGCGACTTGCATCGAGAGCCTGTTTATTATTTTTATATTCTTCGGCCCTTTTCTAAGTTTGTGACCTATCCATTGCCACTTTTGCCTTTTTATGGAGGTGTCTATCCTGTCCTGGCCAGTAATGAACAGGAGGTCGTCGTTAGAAATGACCTCCGGCAAGCGTATGTGTAGGATGCGCCGTAGACACTGGTTCACGAAAGTTTGCAATCTAGTTGTTATCGCCCTGGTCATCTTCCAAGTTGAACAGCCATAGAGAAGCACAAATTTTACATTGGTTTCGAAAATTCTGAGTTTGGTACGTCTGGATATTTTGTTGCTTTGCCAGAAAGGAGTCAAATTGAAAAAAGCTACCCGAGCCTTATTGATGCGAGACAATACATAAGCAGATGTTCTCAAATGCTCAAAAGTGTTGTTGAGGACGTCAATGAAGTGCTCTCTCCACCGTCGCAGTTGGTCTTTATCAGTGACCAGTAGAGACCCGTCTTTATCTTTCGCGGGATGTTAAGTTGCAAAAGATTTACCAGTTAATGGCTTGATAAGTTTGTAAAGGGTTCCACTGTCACCACGGTAAGCCGCTTCCTCTGCCTTCTCCGCTAATGCATTCATGTTGTTGCGTTTGTCCTTTCTTACGCTTCTTTCCACGCCTTTCTGAAGAGAACGGTATTCAGCTCTAAGTTGATCTTTAACTGCTTCGTCAGTAGCTGAGTTGATTTGTTCTTTCGTTCTCTTGCGTGGCGAGATTAGAGACCAGGTAGAGTCCTTCTACCGCACTCCAATTTGCCCGCAAAAGTTTTACCGCACGAAATAAATGAGTCCTTAGCGACGTTCCATCTATCATCAATTGTAGCAGTCTCATAAGGTGGTGGTGCATTATCTCTTTGGTGCAAGGCGGTGGAATAAGCACGTCTTATAGATGGGTCTTTAAGCTTTTGCACATTAAAACGTGGCAAGATTCTTGCATTTTGAGGCCGATGGATCGCTGCCAATATCAACACCCCGCTTCGACCTGACGTCTAAAAGACAGTTCTTCCATGTCTTGGAAATGGCTATATGGCCAATCTAGTTCTCTGTTCTGCCATCCGGAGAAACCCAGGCTGTTAAATGGCATCGTTTGAACAAAGTACCGCTGATGACGAGCTGACGAGAGTTGCATTTTGGTCATTTTGGTTCCTGTTGCCTAGACCATGATTGAACATTAGGTGTTCCAAACCAAGGTTGTCAGACCAGACTTTGGCATTGAGATCCCCCATAATAATTTTTATGTCACCTTTGGGAGTCTTGTCGAATGTGTCGCTGAGGTGTCGGTGATAGAAAGCGTCTTTAGCTGATTGATCCGCTGGTTCAGTCGGGGCGTAGCACTGAATTATTGTGAGGTTTCTTACCCTGGATTTAAATCTGGCTGTAATGATTCGGTCGGAGATAGGTTAGGTTAGGTTAGATGGGTTGCCTTGAAGAGCAAGGCGCACATAGACCACCACTGGGTCCGTTGTGATACCCCCTATATATAGCATACCTTAGCTTAATCAATCGTTAAACCAGCCAGAGCTGGAAATGAAACGATGAAGACGACAGACACTGACTGCCTTTAGGTTGTCAAGATCGACAAAGAAGTAGGACCCACAGATGCCTCTCCTACCTTCCGCCAGAGCAGGGCAAGTGCACAGAAGATTATGGCAGCTTTCCTCCTCTTCCGCGTCCCCGCAGCTCCTACAGTAATCATTGTGCGGGAGTCGAAGTCTTCTAGCATGATCCCCTATCAAGCAGTGTCCGGTAGTAAGCCCCACCACATTACGAAAATGCCGTCTGCTGAGCATCAGTAGCCCGTAGGATCGGATGGGATCCAGCTTAGGCCATAATTGCCTAGTTGCATGACATGTGGATCCACTATTCCATCTAGCGCTGGCTCTGTCACGCCACTTTTTGGGTAACTATTTTGCAGGCTGCTAGAGGCAGAAAAACGCTACTGTATTCCGGAAGGCGGAACGACAAACTAATATTCAACTTATCCGAATATACTCCAAGCTCCAACACCTACCTGAGTCTTAGTGTCACCATACACTGTCGAACTCGAGCTCGGATTCGAACTCGAACCAAGTACAAGTGGACCGGTTTTCTTCACACCTATGTGAAGTGAATGTGTGTGTCAGAGGACATTTGTACCAGGTTCGTGCTCGAGTTCGGGTTCGAGTTCGACAGTGTATGGTGACACTTAGATCCGTCAGTAAACAGGCTAATGGCATCAGATCCCAAAAAATCTCTTTCAGCCCACTCATTTCTCGATGGAATCAGGCTTGTAAAGCACTTGTCGAACAGCACCTTCGGAGAGATGTAGTCCGTTATTCCGGGAATGTCAATGTTTCTCAATACTGCTAAATGACCTATGATTGACGCGGTCCACTGACCGGTTTCCCGGAGGCGAACAGCCGTATTCGCCGCCATCTGCTCAGCGAAAATATCCAAGGGAAGTAAATTTAGTAGCACTCCTAAAGCAGCGGTCGGTGTTGTCCTTAGAGCCCCTGTAATGGCAACACATGCTTGTCTCTGAACCAACAGAGTTCTGTACGATACGATGCTAAGTGCCGTTCACCAGACGATCATCCCACGCATTAACATGGGACGCAGTACTGATACACAGAGCCAGTAAACCACTTTTGGATGTAAGCCCCATTTTTTCCTATAGCCTTCTTGCACGAATATAGTGCAACGGTTGCCTTAGTCACACGTTCCTGAATGTTTGCCTTCCCGCATAGCTTTCTTTCCAGGATGAGATCAAGGAATTTGGCTTTATCAGTAAGTACAATCCTTGTGCCCTCCATTAAAGGTGGTTCAAAAGAGGTCGGAGATAAGTTTCCAGTCAATCAGAGATAGGCATGCCTCCCTAGTTGTAGTCCGGATGGCGCAACGGTTAGCACGTTCGCCTTCAACGCACTGGGCCCCGGTTCGATTCCGGGGACTTACGTGTCGGACTATGAGCCCACTCAGCTGTTAAACGAGTACCCATTATGGGGTAAATAACTCGGTTGAGCGTGTTGCTGATCACATACCTCTGCAGAAAAAACCGTCACGATCTAGAAAATGAGATGATGCTGACTCATCTCGAGGCCGTGGTTCAAATTGGACTGTTACGCCAGTTATTTATTTTTTATTTATGCCTCCCTAGTCAACAGGATTCCGACGCCTGCCATTCGAGATGACGTATCGTCTTCATTTCCAGAGTAGAGCAGTACTGTTTGGGAGCTTGGTGATAAAGTCGTTTCCAATCCAGGCCATCTTGTTTCGCTCAGTCCTAGTATATCGATGTTATATGCGGTCATTTCCCGTTCGACTTCAGTGAGTCTCGCACTACTGCACTCGCCCCACATGGTTCGAACGTTCCAAAAACCGATCGTGGTCCGTTGTTTGTAGCCAAAAGTTGTTGCCGGTGAATCAGTTCGTGGTATGCGAAGCTCGTTTAATGTTTCGAGTGTAAATTTATTTCAGGTAAGCAGGTTATAAGCCCACATACCCAATCTTAGGAGAAGGGTTGCTTCCTTAGGTGTCCTAAGAGTCGCCGGGAGCTATTTTTTATACAGCGCAGAGGTAGCTCTCCAATGGTGATTTTAATTGCACCTTCTATAGATGATCTTTCAGCTGGGTGTGACGTGTTGGTGCTCTCACAACTACGTTGCAACTCTACCGTTCGCCTATTTCCTGAGACGCACTGGTGTTATTGGCCATTCAGGGTGATCATCGTTATGTGCCTCTACCAAATGTTTTGCAGTGCAAAACTCGGTTGGCTTCGTTAGCCGTTCCAGAGGACGCCCACGAGGAGGACTATGGAAGAGGTCTTTTGCACCCCAGGGATTTTGCGGTCTATTTTTTTTTCATTTATCCTTCGAGGGACTTCCGTGGTGTCCAGGCACTCAGGTAGACGCGTGAGTTTTTTTTTTTGTTTTGCAGCGATGGCGTGGCAGTTTTAACAACACCAACCCCGCCCACACTACCTACAGGTGAGCTAGTGTCGAGCACCCCTACAGCGATTGTACAGCGGTTGCTTACAATAAACTCATGCTAGAATTGATTCATTGTATCAATCACCTGGAAAGTTATTCATGTATACTTTTTGTTACTAAGATCTTCCTGTCCACTTTATCAAAATGATTGCCAGTGTTCTCTCGGAGAGTTCAGAGTCAGATACCGTGACTCCCAACTAACAATTTTGCTCTGATAACAGTCTACAAGAGTTTTACAGGAGCCAGCATCAAGACTGCAACTGTTGAAATTTAACTCTTGAAGAGTACTATAAGAGTCTTATAAGAGTCTTAAAAGTATTAAATGGCGCACTTTCCAAGAGTCAGTTTGATCTTGTAGCACGAGTTCAACTCTCCTTATAAGAGTTACACACGTCTTATAAGAAGGCTTTAAGGCTTCTTATTGGAGTAAATTTTTACTCTTGTAAAAGTCTCATAAAAGTACTATACCTATACACTTGTTATGAGAGTCAAGATCTCCCTATAAGTGCAGCGGGAAAGAGAGTGGTGATATTGAAACAATGGCTGTCTATGTTTGTCAAATATAAATATATATGATCTTATGTGAACTTCTATTTGTCATTCTGTGTTATATTATTTTGACGACAACTGAAATGAAATTTTTGCACGCATGATACATTAACTTCGGAAAACGTTGGTTTTCCCACAAATATGAGTGAACATTTTAATGCGATTAAAATTTTATCGATGATTATAGGTGTTTTGCTTCGAAAAATGGCAAAACCCTCTAAAAATAATATACTCTTCTAAAATTTGGGAGAAACATAATTATCAACTGTTGATAGATTGTATAAAACTCTATTGAATAACTTTTGATGACTTAAAAAACCACAATCAATTAAATTTAGCATATTTTATGACACATAATCACTTATAAACTCAAATTTATTTCCTACAAAATCGCAGTCTTGTCGGAAAAAGATGGCAGCCATTGATTAAATCTTCATACAGCGCTAAAGCTCTTATAACAAGAGGGCGGCTCTTCTTATAAGACTAAAACTCTTATTGCAAGAGGGCGGCTCTTTTTATAAGAACTAAAGTCTCACTATAAGAATTTAATTGTTTTTACCAAAGCTAAACTCTTCCTATAAAACTTAAAGACTTACAATAAGAGTTGTATTCTTCTTAAATGAACCAATGTCTTAGTATAAGAATTAATAATTTGACGTTTGATTGTCGCGCTGACCGCATTCGTCGCGCTGTTCATAACAGCCATGCATTAATTGCAAATAGCCCACATGGTGGGCCGACTCATCAGCGGCCAACTGAATCGACAAACTACAGCGGGGCGCTAATTATAAAGTCAACGAATTCGTAGGACGTAGACGACTTCACATACCGAAATTAATGTACACTGACGTGAGCTGTCTAAGCAGATGCGAATAAAAGTACAGTTGACAGATAATGCGATGAAATTAGGCCAATCTCGTTTTGAAATTGGCCACAGAGGCCAGCGTCGACGAGGCATTGGCACGTTGGTCCAATTCGGGGGCCAACGCGCCAATGCACGCAAATTTCCCGTCCACACTAAGGAAGTTGGCTGTCATTGCCCGTCCTGGGCCAGTATGGGTACGAGGCACTAGCGCGCTGCCCTACTAAGGCCAGAATTAAAGTACAAAGAAAAACTAACTTCCGATGGTGTTATCACATTTTCGCCAAAAGTCAGATACAAGGTGGACACAATTCGAGATGCTCTGATTTGATTTTCGTTGGGTATCAACTTGGTCATCATCCTTTCGTAAGACTACTAAAGTATGAGCACGGCGCCGTTTGAAGTGAAAACTAGCATTTTTCTTAACAATGACAAGCCTGGGAGTATCGCTTTTCAAATTATTGTATTTTTTTCAACTTTTCGTGGGAAAGTGGACGATCGCTTACACTTTTTCCAGTCGAACATTCTCTTTAAAACGTTAGCTTACGTGTTTGACAGATTGCTCAACTTCTATGAAATCAATCGTGTACTCATAACACTCTTCTTATGAGTGCTTAAGTATACCGATCTCAAAACAGTTTTATAATAAGAAGTTATAGACTAAAGCTTTTATAAGGCTCTTATTATAAGAGTCATAAGAGTTAAGTCTCTTGTAAGAGCATTCATAGGAGAGTATAACTCTTCAAAAGTTAAACTCTCATAAAAAAGTCTCTATGAGAGTTCATGACGACAAAATATGATCTTGTAACAGGAGTATGACTCTTCAAGAGTAATAATCTCTTAATAAATGTGCTATAAGAGTTTACTTAAATCTTGTTACTAGAGCTACATTATGAGAGTGGTGGAGAGCCTTACTAGAGTCTTATGAGAGCTTTTTCCTGTTCACAGGAGCTAAACTCTCAAGAGTTTGTTAGCTGGGCTATTCACCTTCTACCAGATTCCCAAAGCATAATATTTTTTAGTAGATTTCCATCTGTAACCTCCGCAGCCTTTCCCACTACTATAATACATCCAATTCCCTCGCCCAATTCCTCTAAGACAGTCCCAAAATCAATACACCCATCTGAATCCATATCTATAACCTCATCCTTACGCCTTACAGCCGCAACAATTTCTCTCATCAATAACACAACACTTACCAATTTTCAATTTTTCATTCAATTTATTCAGATGAGCTGGGATTTGTTTTCTCTGGCTGGTTGCCTCTGCCTTAGGGCGGGCGGGTGAATATCCCTCATGAATGTTTCCCGAAAAACTCCAAACTTGCAAGAAAAAAAAAAATATTTCGGGGGGGTCACATAACAACTTTCAATATCATTTCGTTATAATAAATGGCTTTGAATTTTCTAGGATACGTTTTCCTTTTTTTACTCGAAACGGCTCAAAAATAAGCGACGAAAAGTTTTTCATTTTTCCGGGAAAAGCGAATTTTCCCGGGATTTGCGACATAAGGTTCAGGGTAAAGAAAACACACGAACCGATTTCTTCTGGCGAAAAGTTGAAAAATTGGGTTTGCCGAATGTTCGCGAGGAGCGATGAATGACACTCAAATGATTTAACAATCGACTGATTTTATATTGAAGTCATTTTTAAATGTGTGCAGCTCCATTGAGTTTGAAGTTGACAGAGGTGAAATTGAAGAGCCTTCCAGGGATATACAATACATACGTGTATTACCCAAAATTCCAAATGAAAGACATGTGTGCAGGATCAATTCAAAGTCTTTATCGAAAATCCTGAATTCCTCCTAAATTACTTGTTTCAAATCGAACATAAAACCGAATGCGACTTACAAATGTCTGTCTCGCATCCGAATCCTTGAAATATGCAATACTCCCTTGACTATTCAAAGGAATTAATTTCCACTTCTTTGACTATTACAGATTTTCCCGGAGGCATTTCATAAAATAGTTACAAATATCCAATCCCCCGATCACATGTCCTTTGTTCGGAATCATCGAAAATGCACCTTGCGTCGAGTGCATTCCTGTATTCCCGACAAATTGATACTGGGACGATATGTGTATCCTTTTGATAGTATCTACCGGTGCTGGGAGAAACAAATGGCAGGGGGAATGACTAATCCGAAACTGACTCGTCCTTTGTTCGACACCAATTCTTCAAATTCTGGCCGGAGGATATTCGATAGTCGAAATTGAGATGAAGCAGTGTACCGAGCAGGATTCCAAAAGGATTCTAGTGCGTTGTTGCACCCTGCCAGCCGCCATCGAATCCTCGTCCGCCCAAAACCCAGTGATTTAATGCGGGCTATTTGTCTGTGGCTAGAATGGAGTGCATTTATTTGACTCCCGGGAGTGGCCACTCTGGTCCGTCGCTCGGTGAAAACCATTTCTCGGATCTCTAATGTTTCTCGTTTGAACAAATTATCCAATCCTTTGAATTCGGCCATGTTCTTAGTTTTTCACTAGACTCGCCAGCCATCCGCCATTCAATTGGAGCGCCGCACTCCTCGTGCTACCCAAGCAATTTTGTTTTTTAGGGGACGCGGAGGAGTAAAGTCGTTCATCCCTTGCGGGGATTAAGTGAGAAGACTTGAGCCGGAGAAAGCAAGAATGCAATCGTGTCCGGAAGGATTGCTGGCATAACAGAGATGTTGCACAGGAAATGGAATTCTTATGCAAAGTGACTTTTTAAATGCATTTCTCAGATTTAATTGAGTACATAAAGTTTTCGGAAGAAATAGACGAAGGATATCAGATCGGTTGGATAATTGCATTCAATCAGGGATCTGGGTTTAATGGAATTGATGTCCGGTGAATGAAAATTCGGACTTAAATCAACGTTACTAGATGTGGATCGTGTCGTGGATTTTCATTATGCATCGTTCATTCCGACAGGTTTGACATAAGAAATGTTATTCCGGAAATTCTGGCTTTGAACAGGTTTAGAAATGCTGTAATCTCTCTTAGATTTGGGATTTACAGAGAGGATGATATGTCTAGGATCATTGTGTAGCTCCATAGTTGGAAATCATCTTTAAATCCTTTCTCACGCTAGTACACATAACCAGTGTGTGGACGGAGGTCAATGTAGTGTCCATTCCCGAAGCGAACAAGAGCTTGCATTCGCATCCAAAGGACCTTAGGCCCACAGCCAGTCCTCTTCACGTCTAAAAATGCTGGAGAGATTATTGATATTCATTTTCGCTGCACAATCCCAACATACCTACTCTCAACTTCGCAGCATGCAAAGACCGAGGGCAGGTCGGTGGCTAAGGCTCTATTGTGGATCACCGACCTGAAAAAGCCCTGCATTACATAGAATTTACCTTGGCTCATCATCATCGTGGAGCAACAGCCCGACGTAGGGCCCTGGCTGCCTAGTTCAAAGTCCTCCAATTATCTCGGTCAAGTGATCGCGTCCCCCAATTTTGGACGCCCAGTAGTTGTTCGGTGTCATCATCTACGGTGTCTTTCCAACGAGCTCTCGTTCTTCCTCGTAACCTTGCTCCGTCGACGCGTCGTCCATTGATTGTGTTGCTGTATATGTCCTGCCCATTCTCTACGTTGCAGCTAGATGATTCTCGAAACTTCCAGCTCATCGTACAGTTCGTGGACCTCATGGTTGTACTGGATACGCCACCCACCTCGGTCGGAAACGGCTCCGACAATTCGCCGAAGGACCTTATGTTCAAAAATGTTTATCATGTTTTCGGAGGCTTGAGTAAGGGTCCAGGTCTCGCAGCCACACAGGTCGTATGATGGTTTTGTACCATATACATATGCGGAGCTTAGTATTTTTGTGCACATGCTTTGATTTCATTATTGGAAGGATCGAGAAGAAATTCTTATTTGCTAGATGTATCTGCCGCTTGATTTCGTCAGTTTCATTGGTGTCCCTTGACAGGTTACTTCTCAGGCATATGAAGGCTTCTATGAATTCGATGCTGAGGTCACCGACGTTGATGTTCTGTTGTTCGGGCGTCCTTGTTCTTGACAGTATCATTACTTTTGTTTTTTCCTGATTAATGCCAGGTACAACTTCTTTTGAAGCCGTGTCAAGCTTATTTAGAAGTTCGTCCGCATGGGGTTATGTCAACCTCCACAAGACCGAACTTTTGCACTTTACCAGAAGACACGTGCTACCGCCTGTTGAGCCTTCATCATTGGATGGCAAGAAACAGGCTTTCACTGATAGTGCTAATTTTCTAGGTCTTATCTTTTACAAGAACTTGACGTGAATACCCAACATCCTTGAGCGGGTGAACAAGGCTACAACTATAAAGTGGAAAGACTACCAGCCAGCTTAGATACGCTGCTAAACTTGCTCCTGCTTGACATATTTGGCGAACAACTGGCCGGGAACACGGTCTGGCATCTCCGCAAAAACAAGTACCGGCCACTCAGCTATTCTGGGCAACCTGGATCTCCCTTTGGAAACTGATTAGAGTTCTCCTTAACACGTTTTTGGTAGGAATTACACCAGCCTGATTCCGTCAAGGAGCCTATTAGCTGACAACGTACCATTTACCCCCAACTCCTTGGTCCTCTACACGGATGGCTCTAAGACCGAGTTTCATAGGGCAGGCTAAGGTTTCGGCGACCTCGGAAGCTCTGACCTGGTTAGGAGTCATGTCGTAACTGCAAGAGACATTACTATTTATACGGACAATCACGCTGCAATTTGCTCGCTTGACTCTGTTCTTACCACATCGAAAACTATTCAGAAGTGTCGCTCAGCCCTCACAGAGATGGGTTACTTCTTCATCATAACCGTCTGCTGGGTATAGAGTCACAATGGCTTTGCGGGCAATTGCTGGGCGGACGATCTTGCTCATGAGGGAACAACTGGAGTTATCGATGGGGACCGCATTGATACTACTCGTAAAATCCCAATTGTATCAAACAAATTGACAATGAAGTCCGCTACAGTGGATAGAGCCTGAACTACATGGCTCAACATCAGCACTTGGCAAACGACGAGAATGATTTTAGCAGAAATTCTCTTCTAGTCGCTCTACCTCTTTGCTTTCACTGAATAGGAAGCACATTGGCAAGGTAGTGGAGACTATCACAGGGCACTGTCCCATCAGTACGCTCGCATGGAGGCTCCGTCTTCTTCATAATTACTACTACAGGAGTTGTGAGAATGCAGATGGGGAGGAGAGTCTTTTGCACCTTCTATGTCACTGTCCAGCATTGGCCATCAGGAGGAAGCAATTCCTGGGCTCCTCGTTTTACTGTGACTTGGAGGACCTCAAGGATATGAGCATGCTACAGCTCAATCGAAACATTATCAGCACAGGCTGGTTCGGGACGAAGGTTTCTTGTAGTGAGGTGAAACGTTATCGGTGGTATCACAATGGAGTGATACAATAAGTGATAAGTGGTCTATGTGTGCTGTTTTGTATTATCGCAGCCCCTTAACCTAACCTAACCTAACTGCTCGTCAAAGAGTTTTCGTTTCTTACGTCCAATTATTCTATTTGATATTCGCCGTAGCTCGACATATTTTTCTCTCTTAGCTCTAAATTGGACGTCGGATACTTTGTCTGTAAGTTGGGTCCTTCTATTTCATAGACCTGGATGACATGAAGGGCGTAAGTGCTGGTCATCTACATCGATTCATTGACAGCTCCGGTTGGTTGGACGACTAGAATCTCATGGTTTTGAGATGGTGAGATATTACAACGGACCCTTGTGGTCTATGTATGCTGTGCACATGTACAGCAGCTTCTATAACCTAACCTTGTCTGTAAGTTTCGTTCCTTGCGTCAAGTGATTTTTGGTATTCTTCCTCGAACCAGTCATTTCGCGTTCGCCGTGCTTTATGTCCCACGATCTTCTCTGCGGCCTTCTTGATAGAGTTTTTTTTAGTTCTTCCCAAAATCCGTATACTCCTATGTTGTCTATGTTGTGTGTGTAGCATTGGTGGCAGTTTTTCAAGGGCTGTTGTATATCCCTGCGCTGCAGCATCGTTCAAGAGTTTGTCAACCGCAAAGATTTTGGGAATGCTGATTCTTGATTGGTGCACTGAAGAGATCCTACACCAATAGTGTAATGAGCCACCTGCAATGGACCATATCCTAGTGCTGCTTCCACCGGCAGATCTATGGCAGCACCTGATGAGTAAGGATCTGTCGGTGGTACGACACCAGAGGCCGAGGGTCCCATTACACCTGGATCCTGATGCGAACGTGAGGGAATCTGCGCCGTCCGTCAACCACTCCCTCCTTATCGTCTCATTTTTTTATCATTCCCCATTTTTACTTTCCCTGTTTTTGTTGTCTTCCCCAGGCCTTTGAATTTTTATTAATACGTAAAGGACAGAGGCAACGAACAGCGAAAGTCCCGCCCACGTTTCCCGAACTGAGCTACAGCAAGCATAGACCGCTGCTTAGCTCGTTGAGGAGGCTTTTTCTTCGCCAAATGGCACAGCCCGACCTTCACGGTCAACTATGCAGCCTTAGGCTCCGTTTCAAAACCGTCCATTACAATAGGTTGTTTTTTCCAAGTGATAGTTGGAATCGCAATTTGCTCCTCGACATGATCGGACATCTACCACACTTGGAACCCATCTTTTGCATATGAGGACGTGGTCAATATGGTTGATGGTGTGTGTATTCAGAGATTTCCAGGTTTCTTTATGAATGCGTCGGTGCGGATGGCATGTTGAACTTACGGCAAGGTTCCTACTGTGCGCGAAATCGATTAGTCGTTCTCGTTGACCGTTGGCATTGCATTCCTTTATGGAGGCTGTATGTCTTCCAGTGGTTCCCCCGTGCTAACTCTCGTTCCCAAGTCTCGTTTCGCATTATTTACTGCCGCGGTAGTTTGATACATTGAGAGCCGGTTTACGGAGTAAGAGTCACAAGTTCCTGCCTCGAAGATATTCAAACAGTCGTCTTTCTGATCGGCCTTCAGCCAGCTCAGCTGTAAAGGTTAATTGCCTTGACCCCTCCAGGGGCATGGGTGCGTCAACATCTCTTGTTGACGTTTCAATAGCATATAAATTTCAGATGGTGCAGTTACTAGCATGCACCTCCTATCCGAGCCGTATTTTTGACGAGCATGAAACGTTGTGAGAGTTATAATAATACCCACAGGTCGTTTTTCGTAACGCGCTGAAAATTGAAGTGATGGCCGAAACTTCAATGGGTACCGAGCGCGACACTGTGAATGAGCGCATTGATTTGGTAAAACTTAGTGAAGTAAAGGCGGAATTTGCGCAGAGCTATGTCACCGTTCAGCTACCATCTTCCCGAAAAAATTACTTCGTAATCGCACCCCATGCTCTGAATCAGTGCGCAAAATGGAAGACTTTATATTTTAGCCACGGCTATGTGAAAGAGGGAGTGATGACTATGGCATCGAAAGTGTCACCATCAATCTCAACGACTGACAAAAACTATAAACTCGACACTAGTCTTGATCATTTTGAACACTATTCTTTTTAAGGCTTTTCATCTCTCCTGTGAGGGGAAGGCTTGGGGCTCATGGCATCCGAAGTATCACTATCAATCCTGGCGACTCCAAATATTACTGATTCGGATCTAATCTCGGCCATTTTGAAATTTTATTTTCACGCATCCCCCCAATGAAGGGAAGGGAGGGGGGAGGCTATTTCCGAATTGAAAAAATCTTTGTGGCCACTCAAAAACGAACAAACATACAGAAATAAATTTTTTAATATTTATACATATTGAAATTGATAGATTAAAGATAACAATTAACCCGCTGCACTCCTAAATATTGCTATAAGGCAAACCATCTAAAAAGCGCCAAAAAAACACGTCTCCTTTATATTTCTCCCGACATCATTATTCAAATTGTCAATTACTCCCGTCAAAAGGAGCGCCGCATAAAAACCTATTAGCCTTGTATTGCTTTTAAATTTCGACCTCATCACCTGAAAGCCTTTTATCGTAGAAAGCACTTCACTTCAATGGATCCCGGCAGACATATCGCTCCCCTTTGACAGAAAACAAGCCTCCAATCAACACTTGAAAATGCATTATGAAGCAGTGCTCCATTGCGTCCCACAAGACTGCTTGCCAATTCGGTGCCTTTCAGAGAGTCCTTCGATTTTTTTTTTAATAAAAAGAGCTTAAACTCTTTCACACGGACCGGCATTGAGCAGATTATTTATAAAAATATGACATTCCTTTTTTTTCGTCATCAATTGAAAATAATTGTATGCGTCTCCAAAACGGGGACCTTTCAGTGCGACAAAAAGGACTCGCGTGATAAGAAAGAAAGGGAAACGTGGGTGTGTGTATGAAGCACTTAACCTCAATGGAAAATTATCGAAAATGGAGCAAAAAAAGTGAATGTGCCATTCATTTCATTTCACGTATAATATAATATGAACCGCGGAAAATCCGGCGAGGGCAATTTACTGGCATTATCCTCCCGGGGAGTGTATCTTCAGTTTCACATACACCCGAGTCGCGCTATAGTGTCAGGACGATGATGATGATGGCGTCGTGAATCCCACTCTTTCTGGTAGTAATTCATTTAGCAAATAATCAGATTTATTCATGAATTTTTCTCGTAGAAAGGAGAAATTTGCATTTTGTGTGTGACAAGGACCGTCTTTGTCAATCCCGCAGATACTTGTTAGGAAGCAGGTACAAATGCGATATGAATACCATCGTATGGAAGAAGTGGCTCTTAAACGGATGACAGACGATATGTGTGATGACGATGATGATGTGATGATGTCTTTTCAGTCAGATCCTTCCGCAGGACTATTTTTCTACGAGGCAAATTCATAGACATTCGCAGCTCATGATGAATACTGTCCTTGAGGACGCTTTCATTTGAAATGGAATTGAAGTGATTTATCATTCATGTTTTCGTAAAAGGATCAAATGGTGTGTTATGATGAATGAACTTGAGTAACTATTTTGAAATGAAGAATAAATTATTGCGGATGTGATGTTGAATGATGAATAGCCAGACAGTTGGGAATTGTTCTCACTTCGATTTGAAGGAGTTATGATGCATAATGTTTCATTGAATACAATTACTCCCATGAATGATACCTGGTTGGTGATGCCGAAATACATACAATGAAATGATTGCTGCTATTATTGTATCTTGAATTGATTTATCTAAATCTGTCAACTCTAAAATACAAAGGCCGGACCCTTTAGTTTAGATTATTAATTTTTTAGTTTTCATGGTGCTTTTGCGTCCTTCTTATAATGATCCAAATGGATCTAGTGACGCAGGAGCATCCCGCCCGCCAAAGAAAAACAGAGTAACCGAAAATGAAACCGGCAAATAGATGGTGACGGCCGCAACCCGAGAGGCTTGTAGTATCCCATACCAATAGGAGATGAACTGTTCTACCCTTGGGATGCTTGTCAAGAGGACATTGCAAATTGCAAGTTTGCGTAGAATAATATTAAAAATAAATTGTTTGAACGATTATAGAAAGTAGAGTCAGCGACCAGCCTACCCCCACCCCCTTCCTCTTACTCCTTTCAAACCAATATTTACCCTTTCAGAAATGGTTAGCTCCGATTCGCTCTACGAAAAACAATATGCAAGTCCAGGCTAGGAAGTCCGAAAAAGCTTGATTAGTAAAAAAAAAATCGTGAAGTTTTGAAATTTGGCATACCAATAGGAGATGAACTGTTCTACCCTTGGGATGCTTGTCAAGAGGACATTGCAAATTGCAAGTTTGCGTAGAATAATATTAAAAATAAATTGTTTGAACGATTATAGAAAGTAGAGTCAGCGACCAGCCTACCCCCACCCCCTTCCTCTTACTCCTTTCAAACCAATATTTACCCTTTCAGAAATGGTTAGCTCCGATTCGCTCTACGAAAAACAATATGCAAGTCCAGGCTAGGAAGTCCGAAAAAGCTTGATTAGTAAAAAAAAAATCGTGAAGTTTTGAAATTTGGCATAATTCTTGGAGACAGTCCCCTGACTAGTGCTCAAAACTTCCCGATGATAGAGCGTCCGGAAGTGTAGGGTAGAAGGGACCAAGGGCCTCTATTCTCAGTTTTCCTAGATTATCTTCAAAAGCATAAGACCTTTTCCATAGTCCTCCACGTGGGCGCCCCCTGGCAACGGCAGTGTTTCAAACCGCTGACGACCAAGTCTTAGTGATAAGACAGTTTGGAAAAAGGCACAAAGCTGTAGCCTGAATGGCTGACCAACATCCAAGTGTCTCAGGTTTAGTAGGATGGAATGACTTGCGTAGATGGACCTGCAACATAGTTGTGTGAACTCCAGCACGTTTATTAAACCGTCTGAAGCAGCTATCTTCCGAGGCCACCCCCTGATATGAGCGATATGCTGAAAACTCGTCCTTGTAAAAACCACTCCACGTCAAGAAACCTGGAACAAAAGCCTCGGAGTGGACGGATCAACAACGACGACCACGCAAACGACTAAATTCATTCGAATCCTGGAATGAACGCTCCCTGAACAAACCGGGGACCGAGAAGGCCCTCCTCTAACAGGTCGAAAAGTACAAACTGAGCATTACTGCAGTTCATGAAACAAATTGGTTTGGCAGCGAGATCAATGAGAAGAAATCGCACACAAATTTTACAAGTGGCAAACCACCTTGGAGTAGCATTTATAGTAAACAATCACGTCAAGCCGCACATTACTGACTTCATGCCCATAAATGAACGGCTATGTGCGATTCGCATTAAGATTCCATTCTTCAATCTCTGGCTCATCAATGTCCATGCCCCCACTGAAGTTAAAGAAGACGCAGTAAAAGACGAGTTCTACGCCCGCCTTGAGACTCTCATCGACTCACTTCCAACAAACGACGTCAAATTGCTGCTGGGAGACTTTAACGCCAAAGTCGGAAATGAAAGTTGGCACCGGGGGACCACTGGAGGCCACAGTCTCAATAAAAATGTAACGACAACGGCCAGCGACTTATCGACTTCGCCTGCAGCAGGAATCTAATCGTAAGCTCTACGTGTTTCTCGCATCGACGTATTCACAAGCAGACCTGCAAATCTCCAGACGCACATACCGTCAACCAAATTGATCACGTCCTCATTTGTAAGAAATGGGCGTCTAGTGTGATAGATGTCCGCTCCTATCGAGGAGAAAACTGTGACTCAGATGATCACTTGGTGAAGACGACCTACAGATGTAGAATTTCCTCAGTGCACCAATCAAGAATCAGCACTCCCAAAATCTTTGCGGTTGATAAGCTTCTCAGCGGTGCCACGGCGGTGGGGTATATTACCGCCCTTGAGGAAAGACTATCACTTATGCTACACAACATCAGCAACACAGGCGTCCATGGGCTGTGGGAAGAACTTAACCCTTAAATGCCCACATGTCTATTTTGAGCACGCACTCTTTGAACAAAAAGTTTGTCCAACGAAAATATTTCAAACTACGTGCAATTAGTTCTAGTACGTTCTACGATGCAAGTGACATAGTTTGCACCGGTTGTCGCTTGAAACCAACTGCATTTGAAAGCTTGAAATTCAGTTGAGTTTGCGCCGGACGACAATACGCATTTTTTGTGAATTTGCGATTTTCACATATACATATTTGTGGTAAATCGGTCGAATCCGACGCTGAAAAAATTATTTTCGTGTTTATTATTGTGTCTAGAAAGTGCTGTGAGTGTTCAAAAAAAACAATTTAACAAAATTTCATCATTTTTTTCTGATTTTTTGTTCGTGCCCAAAATGGCACGCTGGTCACTCAGGCCATAAAATGTGTTATGTGTGCGCATATGTGAAAAAGTTTGTTACCGTTATTTTTGCTTTGTTTTTTTTTCGGTTTATTATTTAGAATGCCGCGCAAAAACGATTTTCGCAACGAAGAAGAGTTGGCAGCATACGTGAATCAACAAGCATGGTCCGATAGTGAGGCCGGCAATTTTTCCGGAGACGATAGTGACATAGATTCGGAATTTGACTTCGAAGCTTCTCTACGAATGAATCGTGACGATGATGGTGACGACTTTGGTGTGCCCTCATGTCAAAAGACACGTAATGTTGCAGCTTCCGCTGACGAAGCAGATGTTCCGCACGTTGCTAGCTACGCTGCTGTAGCTAGCAGTGGCAATGAAGCATTGAATCAAAGTAAAATTTGATTTGTTTTTTTTTTGTATTGTGTGTTGAATGAATTTTTTCATTTATTTCCAGTTGCCGATGTTGAAGTGACTGCTGAAAAAAGTGTCACTGTGAATAATGAACCGGTTGAATCGAATCAAGGTAAAAATGAGCTTCGATTGTTTTGATTCATGTTTTTATTGATGTTTTTATCATGGTTAGGTGATGATGAGCCGTTGATTGTTGGCGACGCTTCGCGCTGGGCCCAATATGCGGCAATGTTTGAAACCGTAACGGTGGATAAAGACAGCGATGTTTTCAAGAAACCATTATGGCGCAAAAATAATTTGCAATTGAATAAAGCTTGGGTTCAATTTCGCGGAAAGGATACACTCACACCTGAAATCATGGCATTGAGCACACCGTTCGAGTTTTTTTCGTTTTTTATAACCGATGACATCATTTCAAATCTGGTTCAACAAAGCAATTTGTATTCGGTTCAAGAAGCAGCGGCAATGGGTTATTTGGATCGAATGCAATCCGAAGGGCTGAAAACAACACCAGATGAAATGAAACGGTTCCTCGGAATCAAATATTTCATGTCGGTGGTCAGATATCCTAGCTCACGAATGTACTGGAGTGATGCCACCTTTTTCAAACCCATAAGCGAAAGCATGCCACGAAATCGATACGAAAAGATTCGTCGCAACCTCCACTTCAATGACAATGCGAATCAACCGAGAAATCGAAATCGGCCATCGACTGCACAACAGCCATCGAACGAACAGGCAACGACTTCGAGCGCAGAGCCGTCAACATCGACAGAGCCGATTGCGCGAAGCCAGCGGTTGAGAAACCGTCTTGAGATGCGACAACATAACATCGAAACTGTCGGTCCAATTCCACAAAACGATCAAACATACGACCGGCTATACAAATTGCGCCCGCTGATAGATGCGTTGAATCGAAACTTCAAAAAAGTTCCAATGAAAGGAAGGCTATGCGTTGATGAGCAGATGTGTGCCACCAAGATTGCCCATTATCTCAAACAATACATGCCAGATAAGCCTCACCCATGGGGCGATAAGCTCTCCCTACTATGTGACAACAGTGGCTTTTGTTATTGTTTTGAGATATATTCGGGTGATGACGATCACCGTCGTGATGGTGAACCCAATTTAGGCGCTTCAGCCAATATAGTTGTTCGTTTGGCTCGCGACATCCCACGCTTTGTTGGGCACACCATATTTTTCGATAACTACTACACATCCATTCCGCTTCTTGTTTACCTTCGCACTCAAGGTGCCCCAACGTCATACACGAATACAACAAATATATGGGCGGCGTCGATCTAATGGACGCGTGCTTGGATCGATGTCGCATCCGCATCAAATCACGCAAATGGACACACCGCCTCTTCTATCACATGTGCGATATGGCCATCATCAACGCTTGGATGTTATATCGACGCCACTTCGATTGTACGGTACAAACTACGAAGACACTAAAATTGCACGAATTTATCATGGAAGTGGCCACTTGTCTTACGAAATCCGACATACCGTTGGTACGAAAACCTGGCCGCCCATCGAATTTGGAATCGGAAATTGCAGCCAAGCGGGGTCGAGTGAATGTTGCTCCTTTGCCACCGAAGGATGTACGGCTAGATACAATCGGACACTTGCCGGAGCACGCTACAACTCGACATCGATGCAAAAAACCTGACTGCGACTCACGAACTCGATTTGTTTGCCGGAAATGTCAAGTTCATCTGTGCCTCAGCAGTCAAAAGAACTGTTTCATGGAATTTCACACGACCTGATATGCGCCGCCAATGCTTTTTGATCAAAATTTCGTTTTTTCTAATAATTTTCATACAACTTTCTTCGTTTATTTTCAATAAAAATTTTTCTTCCATACAAACACACCTTTTGAATTTTTTTGTGAGTTATGACCAGCGTTCCCTATTGGGCACGCATTACCTGAAGTTACTTGTCACATACCCAGGTGAGTTATATGAAAAGTCGTAGAGCAAAATTTGTTCAGCATTGTCTCCTCTACAACATATAATTATTTTTCCGAAAAAAGAAAACTTGGGCATTAAAGGGTTAAGGTACCATCAAAGATGTCGCAGAGAAGGTCGTGGGATATAAAACCCGGCGAGCGCGAAATGACTGGTTCGACGAAGAATGCAAAAATACACTTGACGCGAAGAACGAGGCCTATAGACAATGGATTCAACGAGGAACCAGAGCCAAAATAGCCAAATATGACGAGCTACGGTGAATATCAAATAGAATAATTATACGTAAAAAACGTAAATACTTTGACGAGCAGTTGCTGAATATGAACGAAAACTTAGCTAATAGGAACACCAGACAAGCGTACAAACTAGTAAAGACAATAAGGAACGGCTATCAACCCAGGGCGAGCCTCTGTTAGGACAAGGATGGAAACATCATCAGCGACACCGATGGCATCAACAATCGATGGACCTCTTATTTTGAAGAGCACTTACGAGTACAATCTAACATCCCCACACAAGAAGCCCCCAATGATATTGTTAATCTAGGCCAAACCATACAACCCCCGACAGAAGAGGAAGTTGATCTCGCGTTGCGGTCACTTAAACGAAATACAGCGCCAGGCGCTGACGAGATTACAGCTGAACGGCTGAAATTCGGTGGAACGGGCCTAGTTAATGCCATATTACTCCTGCGAGTATGGGAGGACGAGGTGATCCCAGACGATTGACGCAGAAGTATCATCTGTCCATTTCACTTTTGACTCTGATCCAGATGTGATCCCATAGGAGACCTGGATCAAAGGGCTGTCAGTAGTTTTGAATGAAAATTGTTCTAACCCAGATGAATCGAACGGGGCTAGAGTTAACATGTATTACCACTTGCCGTACCGAATAACCCAATGAATCACTAGAAAAGTCAGTCATTACAGCCCAAACCTCAGATGCCACCACCTTCGCTATAAACCGCAACCTTTTCACAACAACGAGATCTTGAGAAAACCTAGTACTTGCTTGCTTTTGGCTTCCCAAGGTATTCCCGGGGACTGAAAGTTCGCCGTATAGGGAATTTGTAAATTGCCTTCGCCGTCACAAATCGAAAACTCCAACGAGAGTTAAAGTCAGAATAACCCTAATTCCATTAGTCCAGCATATTAATGCCGAGGAGCCATCACTTCTGATAGCAAATCGGAAGAGTCCTCTCAACCGACTGACTGCCCAAGAAGGGAATCTTTTTTTTTTAATATATTTAATTATACTCAATCCCTCCATGTGTGGGAACCCTTTTTGATTCCTGTCTCCAAATCAGGCAACGATTTACGACACTCTGTTCTGAATTACCATCGCCATTTCAAGGACACCTGAAATAACGATAAATGTCCATCCAATAAATTACGTCGCGACTGCGATTTCCACGGCAAACCAATAAAAAGCTCTATCGTCGAATGGAAGTAAGAACTTCTGTAGGGTTTTAAGTCGCGAGGACATCCATTGACTATACGTACCTAATTCACCGCTCAAATCCTTTCTGCCCGACTCGGGACATACTCGTACATGTGTATGGAGTGAACAAGAAATGGATAAAAATTGCAGTAAATTTGTAGACTTTAAGTGCAACGCTTTTCATGTGGCAATAATTTCTGTCGTCTAAGGATAAGTTATATGCGAGTATGAACGAACGGTAGTACCAAGTACATATCACCAGGCGTAGATCCTTTATATGCTCGTTTACTCGAGACTACGATTAGCTACGTCTGCGATGAATGTTCCCGCTTGAGTATGTGTGTAGAGGCTATAAAAGCATAGATAAGGAGTACAGCTCGAGTTGGATGTGAGGAATAAAATAGCCTCTGAGTAGACTCCGGATCTGGGGTTTTGGCAGATTTACGAGTATGCGATTCGCCGTGTCACAGAGAGAACCTCAAACATACTCGGTAAGGGGGCCCTGTTTTTTGCTATGCCGAAATATATCTGTTCAAATATAAAAATGTTATGTGACACATTGTAACAAGTATTATGAATGGTCTGCGAAGTGTAACTGTTGTTGGACAAGACGTTTTCATGTCGAGCGCAGAAATCATAGTGAAGGTTGATTTAATGCAATCTAAGTGTGGATTTTCTTGAAATTCTCATCATTCAGCAACCACTTTGATCTTTTCAGATAGTTTGAAATTTCTCCAACAAGTTTTGGTTAGTCATAAAATTGAGAGCGTTCCACCGGACGATAATTACATGCATAAATACATATAGGCTGTAGGATTGAGGCATAGAACCAGTAGAAGACAACCTTTGGTTGTAGGCCCCACTTCTTACCTATGGTCTTCTTACACGATGGCGCAACATCCGCCCTCGCAACTCGTTCCGCAATAGCTGAGGTCCCCCCCCTCCCACTTCCTCTCCAGGATGATCCCAAGAAACTTGGCTTTGTCACACAGAACAAGTCTCGTCTCGTTCAGGAAAGGTGGTTCGAATATTGGAAACCTATGTTTCCTTTTAATGAGAATAAACTCCGTTTTGGCTGGATTGTCACTATCCCCAGCTAGGCAGGCCCATTTCGTTGAGAAGCTATTCTGAGAAACTCTCGGAGATGGTGATGATAATGTGGTCCGCATATATAATGCCCTTACATCCCAAACCCTCCTGGAACAAAAGCAGGTTGTTGACCGCCAGACAAAAAGGGATAGAATTCCACCCTGACAAGTTCCCCTATTGACGCACTTGCGCTCATATTCTGCACCCAAGCTAGTGCAGATAACACTGAATGTTTGCAATTGGCCCAATAAGTTTGCAGACTGAGCCACCTGAGTCAATACAATTAAAAGCAACCCTGGAAGGCAACCAAAGCATATTCCTTTCAGCCTAACCTCAGGTTAGTTGTATTGAGAGGTATGCCAGTGTAGAGCAGTGAACGACACCAATCTTCCATTCCAGTAGGCATACTGTGGTATAAATAGAAGGTGCACTGGAATAGTGGCACTTATAAATATGTCAATCAAAGGCTCCAAAACCTTTAACAGTGTCGAAGATAGGCTAATTTGTCTGAGGTCAGTCGGATGCCCATGTATGCTTTTTCCCCATTTAGGGATAAATACAACCTCGGTCTCAGATTCTAAATGTAGAATGTAGACAAGTTGCAGACAGGACCTTATGCTGAACATTCACGGACGGTCCAAAGCCTAATTTTCCCTGGTCGAAGCCAAAATTACCCCGGTGAATGTATGGATTTGACAGGGACATATTAGCTGCGACCAGGAAAACTTGACCTTGGACCGTCCGTGAATGTCCAGCTTTAGGATGATCTCTATGCATAAAATATCCAGTGCATGCTGCAAGTCGGAAGGAGTGATGCTACAGGTCCAGCTGATTTGAACGACTCGAGACTATAAAAAGCCTACCGATTTTTTCTTCTTAAAAGAATGGACGTAAAGTCACATTGAGCTGCGAGTTCTTTGCCCATAGAATTTGTAGAGAGCAAGAGTTCCGTTCTTGACAAAATCCCTACTAGAGATCGTAAAGAACCCGTCCTAGTTTAGTAGAAAACTGGTCATGGATGGGTCAGTGAATAGGTCAAGCGTTTCGCTCGTCTGAATTTCCTCATGAAAAGGCGTAGATGATTTTTCATAGGAGTTCCAATCCACCTCCCACCTTGTGAACTCATTAAAAAAACAAACCTCCTGCACACAACCCTGAGCTCAGAAATTTGTGCATAACCACCACACCGACTTGCTATTTAATCTCTGCCTGCTAACTGAGAACGATCAACGATGCGAAATCCTCCAACTACTCCTTACTAGAAGGACGATCAGGCAGAGGGGGTAGTCCGTCTACGATTACGGAAGCCTGGATTATTAAGAAGCCGTTGAGCAAGGCTGGATTGCAGATAGTGGTGATGGGAGAAAGAGTGCTTGGATGACACTCTCCAGTTTGTTATCAAATCGACAATATTCTCCGAAACAAGGGAAATCATTTTATGTATTCAATGTTCTTGCAATGTACAAGTGCGAATTATTTCAGTGAAAATTGGATTTTTTTGAGACACTAGTTTTCATTCTGCACACGAACTTAGTATGCGCCTGTAGCTTAGCTTGGTAACGCACCGGGCATTTTTTGCTAGTCGAAACACGGTCGTCTGCGGATCAAGCCCCACAACGGGACCGAATATTGTACTTTATATTTCCAAATTCCCTGTGTTTTAATTTCTCCAAGCTGCAAAGATGCAAGACATGATGAGTGCTTCTATCCGCACGAAACCACTAAGCTTAGAGAAATTAAAACAGAGGGAAGTTGAGAATATAAACTATTTGCTGAACGGGACAAAATTTGTTTTCTCTGACAAAGCCAAGTTTCTGGGTATCATTTTAAAACCACCAAACTCACCGAAATTTCCAAAATCTTCATAAATTTTTACAGCACTACTTGACCGACCGAAAGACAAGCTCAGAACTCCCGGTGGCCGCCATCCCCCACTCACCCCTAAAGTGACGTCGCAAATATGAAGATTTAAAAAAAAAGTACTCCACACTCACTTTGATACCGCCAAACTCACCGGAATTTCCAAAATCTTCATCAATTTCTACAGAATTCTTTAAAGGACCTAAAGGCAAGCTCAGAACTCTGGAGTGCTGGTGTCCTCCATCCTTCTCCCTCTCGGGTTTCTGTTAACCCCTCGTTGAGCATGGGGTATTACCAACGCCTACTTTCCACTTCGTCTTGTTCTTCGCAATAGCCTTTAGCTCTCTTCACTGTTTGCCTATAGAAGCACCCTCGCTCTCAACCGACCTTCTGCACGTGTTTCTCGGTCGTCCAACACGGCGTCTAGCGTTGGCTCTTTGTGGGTTCCAGTCGAGGGCCTGTTTAGCAATGTTTTCCGGCCCTTTCCGGAGGGTGTGACCTATCCATTGCCACTTTCGCCTTTTAATGGAAGTGTCTATCCTATCCTATTGAGTACGGCGAAATTCACACACACGACACCGCGCTGCACGACTGCTTGAAGCACAATAGCCAAGCATAGTCGATCGTACTGCATGCTGAGCGATAAGTGTGAATCCGCCCATTTGATGCTGTGTATCTCGACTGAAATTTCAAGCAGTCGTGCAGCGCGGTGTCATGTGTGTGAATTTCGCCTAATAGTAAGGAGGTCGTCGTTAGAAATGACCTTCGGCCAGTGAATGTGTAGGATGCGCCGTAGACACTGGTTTACGAATATTTGCGACTTAGTTGTTATTTCATTGGTCACCGTCCAAGATGAGCAGCCGAATACAAGCACAGATTTAACATTGGTTTCGAAGATCTGGAGTTTGGTGCGTCTGGAAATGTTGTTGTTTTGCCAGAAAGGAAGCGAGACTATACATCAGCATCCGCTCCACCATCTGCTGCCGAGGTAGCAGAAATTGTCAACTTTTTCGACTGCCTTCCCCGAAACACAAATTTCGCAAGCAGGTTTCAAACGTCCCAATGAATTTCTCGGGTATCGTACCAACCCCTAATTTCAGCTTCTTGATGGAGACTCCATCCGGACCCTGCGCTTATCCTCGTTTTTCAATTTGGCGGATGTAGCTCGACCATTTGAAGCTACTTCCTGTTCAATGATCTCTAATTTATTTAACAATGGCCTGAAAACTGCCTCCCTAATGCCGCAATAGATGTTAAGACGAAATAGTAATGGAAGGAACAACGAGCAACAAAAACCCTGACAACATCTCCTGAAAATCGAATGAGTCTGTTTTACCCGATTGCGCTGCCCGAGCTCTTTATGGCAACTTAGCGGTGTTAGGCTCCATCCTCATAGACATCATCAGATATCTCTCCTTACGTTTATTAGAACGGCTCGGTGGTATTGGTACAAGGTATATTCTCCTTCATGTTTGGGAATCCCTCTTTCAAATTAAGCAATTGAGCTGTGCGGTCAAATCCTTCTCCATACCACACATACCCCTCCTCTCTCATCCCCCTATACACAACCATCTTATTCATCGCAGAAATTAATTAGACAGTTTGCCATCATTCAAAGTGCGTCCTTAAGGGTCGGGTCGATACTCATTCAAAGGACTCTTCTCGAAATGGTCATTATTTGTGTAGACTCTCTTGAAATTTCATAAGACCAATTGAATATGCTCGAAATTCATATGTACGTTTCGTCCTTGCTTGAGTTCGTTGTCAATTCCCATTTTTATCAACGACAGTTTGCTGAATCTCTCGAGCACTCTCGACAAAAAATAGCAAATTCTGCAATACACTACATGGCACCGCGCCACTATGTAAATCCTTACGAAGGACGAAATTCTGATGATGGTGATTTCCCGACTATACTCAATAAGTGACAGAATATTGAAAAGGGCATATGTGTGTGTATATCCTTTATTTTTCGGAAGGTCTCCCCACCCACTTTGCTGCGAAGCATATGGCTGATTTGGGTAGGAAGATTCCTCCTAGTTGGGGTTTAGTTTTTTTTTCGGGTAGCATTCCTCAACTGCTTCCACACCATGCAGCCATATAGAGTTACGTCTATAGGTGACATTGTTACGAAGGAAAATGATGAGAATGGAGAAATACAGTTTTTTTTTCTTTATTTATGGCCTGACAGAATGTATTTGAATTTGCAGTAAATCATCGAAGTAATAGAAAGTGTCGAAAAGATAAAAAGGATCATAAAAGGGATAGTTTGCATATGATGCGTTTGAATATAAATCAAGCGGTAGTAGAGAACGGGAAGAGAATTTTCCGTTCCGGGTAACGTGTCGATAATTAGATTTTATTGGGGGTTTAGATTTCCGGCAGATGGGAAAGAGTTTGCATATCCATTTTTAATGGGGACTAGTGTATCTTATCTATAACTTTCAAACGAGGGAAACTATCACCAAACCATCAAAGATATCTCCCGGATACCCTCAATAGTCATTGATTCCATAGTTGTCAATTATACACTTCTCCTTGTTTCCTTAATTACAAAACCATCTTCACCAACATTTGCTGACGGGCACTATCCCTAAAAGCAATGGCCATTTCTGTTCAGATTAAATCAAATAATCCTTTGTCAAAATAGAGGACAGGTTCATCGGCCTCAGCTCCTTCCGACCGTCATGGATGCATATCGATGGAAGATTCAAGCTAGCAGGTTATCCAAGCATTTCAGGACCGAGTCCTTGTTTGGGACTGAAGAAAACGGGTCATTTTAAGTAGATTAAATCTTTGCCGAACATAACCATGAAGCAGACAGTTTTCTAAATGTCAATTATATCTGATCATCACATATGGTGGCGTCGTCGTCCTTTTAGAGGGATAGGGCTATGCCATTGTTAGTGCAGGTCGTTTGAATGTAGAAGGATATATGAAATTTCTATTTTTGCATATATTGATTATGTGGGAACTTTTCCAGTTGTAAAATTTCCAGTTTGACTATGCAAACAGTCAACGATGAAGATAAACAGTGGTTGGATAAATATAATGTGGTCATTTGTTTAGTTAGACCAGGTGTAAAGGACGTTGGAGACACCCGAAGGTGTCAACGGGGACGGAGCCATTTTGACCGTTAAGGTCCGGTAGTGACAGCTGCCAAAATTGACAGCTGCCATAATTGGCTCCTCAACGAGCTAAGCGGCGGCCTGTGCTTGCTGTAGCTCAGTTCGGGAGATATGGGCTGGGTTTTTGCCGCTCGCTGCCCCTGTCCACACATATTAAAAGGGAATTCACAGGCCTGGGATAGACAACACAAACGATGGGGGGTGAAATTTGGGAATAGAAAGGTAAGTGTGGAGCCAGCCGGCTCAAATGCCATCATTTGGTGCTCCAAGGTCCAGATGGCGGTGGACCTCGGCCTTCTTTACCCGCTAGAAAAAAACACAATAACCCGACCTGACGCCCCCGTGGCCGAAAGAAGAAAAATTTTGTGCGGGCCTCCCTTGGCGAAACAAGGGATGGGGCCTTTCACCTCATCCCGTCAATCAACCTGAAAAGAGGTGTGGAGGGGCTTTTACGATTCAGTACATTATGTTTATTCGTCTATCTTAAGGAAAATCCCAACAAAAACCAAGAAAAGAAAACTAATAAAAAAAATATAATTGAAATTAAATGAGAAAAAAAAACAGAGGTAATATAAATATTAAAGCAAACAAATATCTAATTTTATAATCTAGCACTTACCCCAGAATCGACGATGGCCACCGTTGACGCTGAAGTAGCTGTCTCACTTTAACCAAACCGAAGAAAAAACCAGGCCGTCGCTTCGGCCCGGAGTCCGAAGCGTATATACCCTAGACTTGTACAGACCTAGTGGTGATACCAAAAGTTCCAATTGGCAACGACCATATGTACTAGAAGTGGGTCTCCTATATGGCCAGTTCATAGGGGAGTTTGGCACTCATTCAGTGGGATCTTGACCATTCTCAAAATCAATTAACTGACCCATTCTACAAATATTTGTCGCAGTTTTCAAGTTGCTAGCTTCATTCTATCGAAAGTTAACGCTTATTTGAAGTTTCACTTGTAGGGGAGGTAGGGGTTCCTTGGGTCGGATCTTGCCCATCATTGCCACCAACCAATTAGATCCCCCTACAAACATTTAAAAAAAATTTCAATTCTCAAGCTTCACTCTATCGAAAGTTATCGCTTATTTGAAGTTTCATTTGTAGGAGAAGTAGGGGTTTCGTTGGTCGGAGTTTACGTATTTTCAATATTAGCCAACTGGATCATACTACAAACATTTGACCAAAATTTCAAGTCGATAGCTTTATTTTGTCGTTAAGCTATCGCTTATTTTAAGTTTCATTTCTAGGGGAGGTAGGGGTTCCTTAAGTCGGATCTTACCCATCTTTAATGCCAACTAGCTCAATCTCACTTTAAACATTTGACCAAAATTTCAAGTTGCTGGCTTCATTCTATCAAAAGTTATCGCTTATTGGAAGTTTCATTTGTAGGGGAGGTGGGGGTTCCTTGGGTCGGATCTTGCCCATTTTCAATACCAACAAAGTAGGTTTTACTAGCAACATTTTGTCAAATTTTCAACTTGCTAGTATAATTTTTTCGAAAGTTATCGTAATTAAGGGAATATTTAATTTTTTGAAATTTGTAGGGGAGGTAGGCGTTCCTTTGATCTGATTATGCCCAACTTACGAAACCTTAAGTAGCTTCTCACTTCAAGGTTACATGCCAAAAATCAGGTGCCTACGTCAATTGGTTCAGGAGTTATATACAAAAAACCTGAAAATTAGGGTAGTACGGGGTTCTTTGTAAGAAAACTACCGTTAGTTTCCAACTGATCGATTTTATTTTCCCAGGAGAGTATGAAATTACCCTCATGAGTAATCTACCAAAGCTAGAGCTTTCCATGTTTCTTTAATCGGGAGTTATAGATACATTTATGTATTTTACATATGTAGGGGAGGTAGGCGTTCTCTTGGCCTGATCATGCCCATTTTCAATACCATCCAACTAGATTACACTACCAACATTTGACCAAAATTTCAAGGCTCTAGCTTCATTCTATAGAGAGTTATCGTGTGAACGGACAGACAGACGGACAGACAGACAGACAGACAGACAGACAGACAGACAGACAGACAGACAGACGGACAGACAGACAGACAGACAGACAGACAGACAGACATGGCTAAATCGAATCAGGAGGTGACCCTGATCATTTATATATATACATTGCTATACCTCCGGAGCCTCCTTTAAGGTGTTACATATTTCCGTCGTGACAAAAACAATATACCCTATACTAAAAGTCTAGGGTATAATGAAAGTTGGGATAGAACAACTACAACAAAATAACATAACAAAAAAAGGTATGCAGGTAATAAATTATACGGCGGCAACACTATAAATTCAAAAGTTGTCAACTGAAATTTATACGGATGTTGACTGACATCTACATCACAGCTAGTCATCTCGTCCCGTTATTCACCATGTCGTCGTTGGAATTCCACCAAAATGGCACACAATCACGGCGTCACAAGCTCAACATTTGGTGGAGAGGCTCATTGCTCTTACGGAGCCCTAATTCTGTTGCTAATTCGGTTCAATGCCGCACAGCCAGACCACCACAAACTGGTACACGGTCGTCACACGCTCAACAATTGGTGGAGAGGCTCATTACTCTTATGGAGCCCTAATTCGATTCCTGATTTGGTTCAATGCCGCACAGCCAGACCACCACAAACTGGTACTCGGTCGTCGTTCACAAATAGAGCGGCCTCAATAATCTATCATCCGACACAAGGGCTGCAGCGACCTGCACTCCACGGCCGCTTAAAAATAGACACCGGTTGGCAATCAAAACGCACTCGCCCAAACAAAATCGAATTCGTCGCGAGGTTGCGGGGGGGCTGATTCTCGCTCAGATACCTGGTGGTAGTCATTGGGGACTCAATCCTCGCACAAGATCTCGTCGGCCTTTTGCACGATCATTCCCGTTCACAAAAAAAACTCCTGCTGGTGGCGGATCCGGGCTGATGAGCCACTCTTAAGTTGCCGTCTCGATATTCTCCGTCGGCACGGCAAAAAAAACTTCCAAAAAAAAGGAAAAGCCAATGCCGGTCTTGATGGCGGGTGACTCCAACTCCAAAAAAAAAAGACAACACCCAGCACACGTCCGACGTTCTCGACCGGCCAATTCCAACCTCCCACTTGACAGCCGTTTTGGCGCGATCCCATCTCTTCGAGACGCTAACTATCCGGAGTGGTTACACTCCTCCTCAAAAAAGATGGCCGCCGCGTACGTTTACACGGGTACGATTCAAACTCATAAATGCCCATTTTTAAAAATTGTAACGACTTTTCACAAATATAAACGATTTGAAATAAAGTCAAATCGAATACATTTGTGAAAAATATACAAACTTCAAAAATAGACACTTATGTGTCAGAATCGGTCCGTTACACAGGAGTCGGCAAACTTTTTCTGAAAAGGGCCTGGCTTTTAAATTTTAGACTCAGCAAGCGTGGATAGGAATTTCGTATTGCCAATTGAAGATTAGGCGGAAGCGACTCAAGACGAAGAAATTTAGTTTCAGTGTGTGTGTGTCATAAAATCAGCCCGTCCGACTCAGTTTCCTCCGTAGGATAAAAAAATTGCAGAAACGCAGTCACTTCGATGGGGCTCTCCTAGAGCGATATAGGTGTTAGGTGTGTTGGTGCTGCAGGGCAGGGCGCCAGACGGCATTTTAGTCCTCTAAAAACACACTTTCTGGACACTTGCACCAATTTGGTCGAAGCCGCAGCCCCGGGGATCAGTCGCAGAGCATCGTGGAACAGTTCACACTTGACAAAATACATCTTTTGACCGCACGACACACTTTCATCGCGCACGTCTTTGTTTTCTCAGATCACTAGATGAAATTTAACTAACAAAGAAACACTCAACGCGGAAAACGAAAACTAATCACGGAACGCACAAACACCGAGGACTCGCCGCCATCAGTCGCCGACCACTGGATAGTGGATACGATGGCGTCATCAAAGGAAATAATTGCGTCAAAATCAGCTGAGCGCAGGCCTGTCTATATAGATGGCTCAACGTCGTTGGGAGAACTGTTTCATGCCGGACAAGTGTTTTAAATGCTGTGGTCAATTCGGGACAAGTATGAGTTGAGGCGCAAACACCAGCCTGAACGGAGCTGTGCGAGCGTGGTTCTAGTCGCTCTAGGCAGGTTTCGTTCATCCGGTGAGATGTCTGGTGGTTGAGCGTCAAGTACTTTGTTGCTATTCAGGTCCAAGATCGACGAATGTACTTGTTCCCTGCGCAGCATAGCGATGGCAAATTTATAGCTAGCGCTATCGAAGGGGACCCTCTTAAATCGTTGGACTTCCTTTTCGAGTTCTCTTAGATTTCGCCTGATGTGTCGTGGTGGTGAGATTCTGTCCATACGGTCAAAGTTCGGGTGATTTTTTTTCGGTAGCAACCAACTAGACTCTGCTTTGATAGTAGTATGTTGTGTTTCCTAATGGGCATAGTTTTGGTCTCTTGGTCGAGGTGGTCTTGATGAAACATCAACAGACAACCAGTGATGGTGTGTAGGGCTGCATTTTGACAGGCCTGAATGTGTTTCCAATTTGTGTCACTTAAATTTAGTGTCCACACTGGTGCCGCATAATTTGCTACAGATCTGCCGACCACTTTGTAGGTGGTTAGTAGGGTCTCTTTGTCTTTACCCCAGGAACTACCAGCGAGAGCCTTGAGGACCTTGTTCCTGTTCCTCATCTTGTTAGTTACAATAGATGCGTGGACTGATGATGAGGATTTTTGTGTGGTTTGTGGTGGGTATTATGAGACCGTCTACTGAGATGTTCAGCTGCATCTTTACTTTTTCGGTTCAGGATGTGAATAGTATTGCGGTGGATTTTTTAGCTGATAGCTTCAAGTTCTTGCTGACGAAGAAGGTGTTAAGTTCGTTTAGGTAGTCATTTATCCTAGCACACATTTGGGTGATGTCGTTTCCTGTTGCTAGTATAGTGCAGTCGTCGGCATAGCTCACAATCTGGATTCCTGTTGGAGGTGAGGGAATTCTAGCGAGGTAGAGATTAAACAAGGTCGGTGACAGGACTCCGATTTGGGGGACGCCTTGTTTAACCCTTCTGAGCTTTGATTTGCTACCTCTGAATTCGGTGTAAGATTGTCGACCAGCAAGAGGTAATTTGTGATCCATTTCACTATTGGTATCGTAAGCGACGTGTTGTTAATGTCAGACAGAAGTATGGTCTATGATATGGTTTCGAATGGCTCTGCAAATTTTACACTTTAGCCTGTCGGGTGGCGGATGTTCAATGAATTGTCTATTAAATAGGCTAGCGCACTGTGCAGAATTATTAGTTCTATTGCCACCGAATTCAATAGCAGCCAGTGTTGGGTTGGTGAGGGATCTTACCGTAGACCATAGCTTACCAACTCCGGTTGTTACGTTGCAATTGTTCAGATGTTCATTCCAATTTTGTCTTCTATGTTCAGAAACATAATGTTGAATTTGTAGGTTCAGATCTTTGATCCTGGGATCGTCAGGGCTTGTGCTGCGAATTCTGTTACGTTCATTCGCCAATCTTGCTGCTGAGATTGCTGGGAAAATTAGGTCGTATGGTTGGAATACGACCTGCCGGGTTGAATCTAGCTGCTGCCTTCACAATAATACGCCTTAGGTTGGCCTCAGCTACTCGAACATCAGAGGGTGTTGGTAAGGCTAAAAAGGCCGAGTTCGTGTATTCTTTGAAGTCATCCCAGTTTGCATTGTTATGATTGATGAAGGTGCGGTGGTCCGTATGTATCACATCGAATGGTTTGTCAAGCTTGATCACTATTGGGAAGTGGTCAGATGACAGCGTGAGAGTCGATTCCCATTGGGCGATGTTGATGAGGCCCGCACTTGGAATTGATATATCGGGGGAGCTGGAACAAGTTTCAGTCAAGGGAGTGGGAATATCATCGTGCAGGGGACAGAAATCAGATGCATCCACTTGTTCCGCTATGGCAACTCCTCTGGCGTCGTTTTCGAGGTTGGAATGCCATAAATCGTGATGAGCATTAAAGTGTCCCAGCGGGAGGCGGTACTGGCCAGATAGGAAAGGGCTTATGTTTACGCTGAAACCCGAGGGACAGCTTGATACTGGTGGTATATAGAAATTAAATATTTCTTTGCCCACATTTCCAGATTTCATTGCGATGGCCTGTACTTCCATTGTGTTGTCGAAGGCTGTCCCAAGCCATGGTTCCGAAAGGAAGAGGGAAGGATAGCTCTAGCCTGAATGGCTGAGTCACACGTAAGCGTCACCGGTACGTCACCGAGACTACCCCTGGATACAGTTTAGCGATGGGCCGACAAGCCATCCTTGCAAAAACTACTTCATGTTAAGAAACCTGGAACAAAAGCCTCGGATCGGACCGATCAACAACGACGACCACGCAAACGTTTTACGGAATATTCTTTCGGATCCTGGAATGAACGCTCCCTGAACAAACCGGGGGCGGTGAAGGCCCTCCTGCAACAGGTGGAGAATTACAAACTGAGCATCACTGCAGTCCAGGAAACGAGTTGGACTGGCAGCGAGATAAACGGCATTAATTCACACAGAATTTTCAAAAGCGGCAAACCATCGGGTCAGAATGAGTTTGGAGTTGCATTCATAGTGAGCAAGCAGCTCAAGCCGCACGTTATTGACTTGTTGTTGTTGTAGTAGCGACGCGCTGATATGCGATGATTGTGTGTATCATAAAGCTTAGTTTTCCATGTTTTCTTCAATATCCAGGTGTAGAAACGCAGCTGCCTCAATAAGATTATCCCATAGCGCAGTAGGTGTTAGGCGCGTGGGAGCTGCAGGACAGCTAAAGATGTGCTCAACATCCGGCTGAACAGAAGTTCTGTATTTCGTTATGAATGCGGGATAGGTACGAGTTCAGACGTGAGCACCAGCCAGAACGAAGTTGGGCGAGTGTAGTCCTGGTTGCTTTAGGAAGTCGTAGTTCGTCCGAAGATATAGCAGGTGGTTGCGCATTTAGTACCCTGTTTGGTGTCATGTCCGCGATTGAGGATAGCACTTCTTCACTATGCAGTGTTGTGATGGTCGATCTGTAGCTAGCGTTATCGAAGGGAACTCTTTTAAAACTGTGGATCTCCCGCTCGTGGTCCTCATATTACGTCTTACATGACGTGGCGGTGGGCTTCTAACCATAAGGTTACAGTTGGGATGGTCACTTCGATAACAGCCAACCAGATACTGCTTCGTTAGAAGTGTGTTGTGGCTTCTTAGGGGCATCATTCCGGTTTCTTGGTGAAGGTGGTCCTGTGACGACATTAGTAGACAGCCTCTGACAATTCTGAGAGCTGCATTTTGGCAGGTCTGGACGTTCCTCCACTGAGTGTCACATAAGTTTTCCGACCAGATGGGTGCCGCATAATTGGCCACAGATCTCCCGATAGACTTGTAAGTCGTTAGTAGGGTCTCGTTGTCTTTCCCCCAGGAACTGCCGGCAAGAGCTTTGAGGACTTTGTTCCTACTTCTCATCTTGTCACAAATGGTTGACGAATGGGCTGAAAAGGCAGCCATGCCGTCAAGGGTGACACTGAGAATTTTAGGGTGATTAATGGTGGGCATAGTTTGACCGTCTACTGTAATATCCAGTTGTTGCCTCACTTCTTTGGTCCATGTGGTAAACAGTGTAGCGGAAGACTTCGGCGCAGACAGAGTGAGATTTTTGTTGACGAAGAAGGTGTTAAGATCGTCGAGATACCCATTTATCTGTTCGCACATTTGAGTGATGGCGTTGCCGGTTGCTAAAATCGTGCAATGATCTTTCACCAGGACAACGCACCTGTACACAAGTGTGCGTTGGCGATGAGAAAACTGCGGTATTAGGAGAACGATTAGCTCGACCACCCCCCCCCCCCCCCCACCCTATTCTCCTGATTTGGCACCCTCACACTTCCATTTCGGATTTCCTATAGAAGCGGTACCGTCAGCTGATAGCCGTCAGTTAACCGCCATGAATTTACGGCCGCGTCTTGTAGCAGTGTCGTAAAAGGCGTCCATTTCAATGACCCAAATAGCATTTTCACCCATTTCTAATTGATAAATCAACACAGTTCGCCGTTAAAAGCATTCAGTTACATGTAGCAACTTTATGATGGTCGTTCTGAAAATAACAAAAACGCCCTGATGGCCGTCCGGAAATCGCTACTTGACGGCTGTCATGAAATGGCCCCATCGCTACCTAACGACCGCTGCAAATTGGCACCATTGTTAGTTGACGTTACATTCACAACCAAAGCTATCTAACCATCACATTTAGTTAGCATAGGGAACGTTTTCGCGAGCGAGTCAACCGTATATGACGGCCGTCAACTAACGGTACTTTTTCTGTAGGAAACCCAGACTTAAGAGCGCTTTCTTTATAAAATTTTCACCGCACCCCACTGCAAACAAATGTATTCCCAGTTACAACTGTAGCTTTTCATTTATTAAAAAAGAATCCCCCCCCCCACACACACACACATCTCAATTTCTAGATCCGCCACTGTTCGTTACCCTATCTTACACTGGATGGATACGCAAAAGAACACGCATTAGGATCTCTTAAATCCTTTGCAAAATTTATCTTTTATCTATTCTGCCTTTAATCATCTTAATGTATTCACGATTAAACCAATGCGCGTAGATTTAGCTCTAGACAGAGGGATTTTATGGCCACTTTGAGTATCTGTCTATTCCATTTGAACCCCTTTTTCATGGTAGTCCAGGATGCGTCTGTTGATGACTACGGCCATTAAATATGATTTAGATTCAAAATATGACTACATACGAGCCCGCATTCAGATACAGCTTAGATTTGAGAAAGATTGAAAATTGATTTCATCTGAATAGTGGACGAATGTGCTTACACGTATGTAAATGTAAAGACACAAAAAAATGCTCCCCTGTATCAAATCTGCATTAGGTAGGATAGGTAGGAAATTAGGGATTTTATTTGGATAGCGATGCGTAGCTTTAAAAGTCTTTAATCGTCGATATACAGAGATTTATACATGTATTAAAAGAAAAGTGCGCTTTATAAAGTTACGCTCAAATAGTCTCATGTACAGTTTAAGCGTCAGTAAATGATCGTCAGTTAATCGTATTTGACCGCATACATTTAGGATTTAGTCACCCTTAAGATGGTGGACTGCAGAACGCCTATAACTGCTAGTGTGCGACCTGAAATAATGACAGTTCACAGTCCAAAATCTCCGACGTCGCCGAATCAAAATCAAATCGGCCACTCACGTACTGTTCGACGTCAGTCGAAGATGGCGAATATTTTTAACTGCAGTCCTTTGGAGTGATGATGAATTGACGATAACCTATGACAGTCAGTCAGTCCATGAAGTTCAGTACAAATCATTTGAATGTAGGTCGCATCCCACGATTTACAATTTTCAGATAATTGTTAAGTAAAAAAAAGTAGTAGCGGCTCATCTCTTTTGTTTTCGTCCTTACTGTCCCGTATCGTGTGGTGTGAATTTGCATCGCTGTCTATCACCAAGTTTACTTTCCTGCCGGTTGCGTAATTAATCAGTGTATGCAGCTTTTGCGGTGACGCGGATTTGCATGCCCCCTTCATATGTTATCGTCCTTAAACACCCTCAATTTGTATTACTGTCAGGTTACTCGTGCTTCTATTAGAGTCCAGGAGGGCATTGAGGTTTTTTTTTTTGCCACAATGGTCGTCCGCAGCCTGCTCTCTTTCAGATAGTTTATAACTTTTTAGACGTTCGTTGAGTGCGCTTTGATGTCAACCTCCCCACGAATCTATGGCTCCTCAATGAACGTCACAACACAGGTTCGCTCCTGTAGTGTACAAAGTAGCTCCGCTGATGCGGGATTACTATGGCGTAGATTAATAATCCTAGATCTTCAGTTAATCTGTAGGTAAATGCGGTCCTTTAAATGTAACAGATATTTGACTTGATATCAAGTGCGCTGCAGTCGACAGGGCCAACACAAAATGACTCGGTGGCAGTACACGCCAAACGACGAGTGCGCTTTGACCCGGGCTCCACCAGTCGCTCTGTCGTACTGCTGTCATGAAATAAAAAAAAATTAAGGGTGGGATCATCACAGCGCACTGGTATATTGGGGAACTAGCCTGGAAGCTCTACCTTCCTCAGCATGACTGCTGTAGAGGCTATGAGGATGTTCATTACTGTATAGTTTTAACGGACAGGAGCAGAAGATTTCTTCGTTCCTCGTTCTTCTTCGACTTGAGGGACCTCAACAACGCTAGAGTGTATCATCTCAATCGTTTCATTGCTAGCACCCACTGGTTTAAGATTGAGGTATAGCGATTTCAATAGGGTTGTGATACCACGGACCCATATGCGGTATAATTGTGCTGTGACGATCAGCAGTGTCCTACAGTGTATCATCTCAATCGTTTCATTGCTAGCACCCACTGGTTTAAGATTGAGGTATAGCGATTTCAATAGGGTTGTGATACCACGGACCCATATGCGGTATAATTGTGCTGTGACGATCAGCAGACGGCCGCCCCCGCATTTAACCTGTAGGTAAGATTTTCTGCTATACTATACTGAACAGCCTGGATCTCCCCAGGGAGACGGACTACATTTCTCCAAAGTATCATTTTGGCAGAAACTTCTTCAGCCTGATTCCGTCGAGGAGTCTATGGACCGGGGATGTGCCCTTAACTACCGACAATATGGTCATCTATACAGATGGCTCTAGAACCAACGAAGTGGTTGGGGTGGGCATTTACTCGGAGGGTTTGGGGATTAACCTCTCACTTAGTCTTCCCGACTATTGCAGTGTCCTACAGGCGGAGGTTTCGGCGATCTCGGAAGTCCTGTCCTGGCTGGGCAATCATGTCATTAGTGTGTGTGAGGGACATCACCATTTACACAGACAGTCAGGCGCCGATTCGCTCAATCGAATCCGTCCTCACGACATCTAAAACCATTGATAACTGCCGCTCAGCCCTCGCAGAGATGGGTGGCTTCTTCAACATCACTCTCTGTTGGATCCCGAGCCATAGTGGTTTTGTGGGTAACTGCAAGGCGGACGAACTGGCTCGGGAGGGTACAACTGGGGTGGTTGACGAAAAACGCAGAGACATTAAAATGTCACTAAGCATGTGCAAATTGTTGATCAAGACAGCTACTGTGGACAGGGCTAACATAAGATGGCTCAGCGGCAACACATGCCAAACAACGAGGATGATTTGGCCGATTTTTGACCCCAGTCGCTCTGCCACACTGTTGTCGCTCAATAGAAAGCACATTGGCAGGGTTGTAGGGGTTATCACGGGACACTGCCCAATTGGGGAGCTCGCCTGGAGGCTCCGGATTCCTCATCACGATTTCTGTAGGAGTTGTGGTGATGTAGAGGAAGAGGAGAGTGTTCGCCACCTTCTCTGTCACTGTCCGGGCTTGGCCAGCAGGAGAAAAAAATTGTTAGGCTCCTGGGTCTTCTATGATCTGGATGACCTCAGGAATATGACAGCCACAAGGCTTTACAGTTACATCGCTAGCACAGGCTGGTTTGATACGTAGGTCGGTTGGAGATGATTCCTGGTGGTAACACAATGGACCCAATGGTGGTCTAAGTGTGCTGTGATACATCATGGCAGCCCTTGCATGTAACCTAACCTAACCTAAGATTTTCTGCTGCGTCAATCCCATTCCAAGCAATGAAAAATGGGAAGATATGTAGATTTTGGGAACAAATCTAATTTTCCATTGGATAAGAGGGGAAGGGGGAAAGTATGGTGAAAATATACTGAATAGTGAATAGTTCTATTAGGATTGTAAGTTTTATTCCGTGATTATGACCCTAGAGCGTCTAGAGACTAGGATCTTTAGGAGGAAAGTACAATGTTCGAAAGGTAAAATTTCGTACATGTCTGTAATAGACAGGTGTACTTATACTTATACAGTCTAGGGTATGAAAATGAAAGAAATATCAATTCCGTCGCGTCAATCGCCCCGGTGTTACTTTTTTTTCTTCCTTTTTTTTCGTTTTTTTTTTAGCGGACGCACACCCCGACACGGCGATTGAGCACCTTGCTAGGGCGGCAGATCACACACACAGCATCGGCTGAAATTTTCACCAAACAAATTCTACTAGAGCACTCAAAAGGAAGGTACACTCGACGCCTCAACCAATGAAGAGTGACAGGCATGTAAAAATGACAGCTCCCAGTTAACAACATTAGTGCTGTCTCTCTCTCTCATATGTCCATTCGATGGGCACAAATCTCCATTCGATGTCAACAAAATGGCCGCGAGCGTACTCTCCTTTTTAGAGCCTTAGTTCTACGAAGCATAGAACTTGATGTGGATGTTTGAGCAACAGGTGAATATCGCTAAACCCGCTGGCCTTTTCTATCGCATGGACAGGTCAATGAAACACTATCAAACAGTATATTCTTACAAAACACATAATAGGCGTGTTTTTTTCAACGGTCCAAATCAAGAGCACAACAACAATCGCACGCATTACACTAACAACCTGCTCTGTGTAGAATTAGTGTAACTCATGAAATTTTTGTTCTGATCTGAACTGTTGAAAAAAATGATACAAAGTATCTACACTGCATGCAGATACATCGAAACATGGATATGCCTTTGGCTACCGACTGCGTGGAACCTGTTGTGTTGAAGATATCGACGTAAGTTTTATAAAGATCCCAGTATAGTTATACTGAATGAAATCATTCGACATCCCACGCTTTCGGTAGGCATAAGACATATCCATGTTCCGATGTATCTGCACGCAGTGTAGATACTTTGTATCATTTTTCAAGACATAGTGTAGAGGAGAATACAAATTAACCCAACCGTTGCCCCGGGTGTGGATCAAGCGATCATACATACTACATATTGTATATGCGCCTGTGCTTTGTCAGTACGTAAATCCGCGATCGATTGCGTCAAGCCGCGGTCTAGCTAAACACACTTACTATTAGATACTTAGATAGTACTCGTCTAAGTCTAAAGACGGTAAGCGCGACAACAAAATTTTATTGCCTTAACGTTTATTATCAGCGCCGCACAAACTGCATCATTTGCACTATGCTCCTCACTAAATCAGAATTATGCACTGTTAGGGCGACCACAGAGTGAAAGCTGAAGCTGATGCTTATGCTGGTTTTTGATTGCAAACACTCAGTGAAGAGAAACGTTTACGTGAAACGTGCTAATGGAGCTTTCCCAGCCCATACTATCGCGAAAGCTCAAGATCGCATTCGTAATTGTCCAGTGATTTCATATATAAAATCCATTCATAAGACACATAAAAAAGAACGAATACACCGGACAATTACGAATGTAATCTTCTGCAACATGGGGAGGGGAAGCTTCATGAGCACGTTTCTTGTGAATGTTTCTCTTCGCAGAGTGTTCACAATCAAAACACCAGCATAAGCATCAGCTTCAGCTTTCACTCTGTGGTCGCCCTTAGTCGATATATCAGCGATCGTGATAGTACGCGGTATGCGCGATTGGTGACCTTGGTGACACTGATTTCAGTCGGCTGGATGGGATGGGGCCATCACAAGAAGGGGGGCGGGGATCCGCCGCGGAAGTGTAGTCCACGGTCCGTGGAGCAAGCATCTTTTTCGCACTGTCGCCGATGACGAAGCAACACCCATCCATTGATTGAACTTCTTCGACTCAACCGTCTCTCCATTGCGTGCATACGAGTGTGTGTGTGTGTGAAGTTGAAGCTTATTCCCGACCTACCCCAACGATTTTCTTATTCAGTCAGGTTAGTGACGTAATTGATGACAACAAAAAGATTGGTGTGAAGGAGAAGTCATAGCGCTGTGCACGAGTGAGGGAGACAGGTTGTCTGGATGTGGCTGGTGTTGTGAACACCGTATGTGGAGCTTTTGTTCTATGTTTATAGCACGTAGTATAAGTCCGCCATTTTGTTCTATATGTTTATTGCACGTGTGGTGGGCGCCCACATTGTGAGCCAATCGGACCTCAAATCGCCTCCATTGCAAATGTACAACCTCAGTCGCTGGATCATCCGATTTGGCTCGAATGAACTTCATCCGCTCTCGCTCATCTTCGGGGGGCGGGAATTATGTACACTCTCTCAAATTGCGTCTGCGCATGTCCAAGTGTTAGTCGAACTGACTACTTGCTACTTTTTCTGGGATCCTAGTGATTCAGATAGTACAATGGGTGCTATTTTAAATCGGCCACTACATTCATTCTTGCCGTCCACAACGTCAACCTTTATCATTATCAAATCAACATCTCAACATGTACACACAAGATCCCCGCAAGCGCGCCGCCCGCGCGGAGCTACAAGCAACAGCCATGCACAATGACCACTTCACTCAAACGACATGCACAACTAGAATAGAAAAATGTTCAATGGGCTTGTTTCCTCTTCTGACCCCCGAGTAGAAAAACAGACATTTCGTGTGACGGACAGATTTTTAGGATGACCCCCAGCTATAAGACATATCCATGTCAAAAACGCTCCTAGTATGTGTTCTCTCAGAATATAACGTTTGCAAGCGTCAACGACCCTGCAAGAAGTCAAAAGACAGGGTTTTCATTCGTAACAATTCCTGACGAAGAATTTGAATTGTCATTTGACAAATATCTTTAAAAAAAAATACTGAATACCGTACCGTAGTAACGCAAAATTAAATCAGTATGTTGAAATTATTGCTACTTTTACATCCTCATTCTTCATTCAACATTCATAAATTCCTTAGATGTTTCTCTCAAAAGAAATGCATCTATACGTACATTTGACCCTGTCCTGAAGAATATGAAATATTTATTAGATAGCTCTTAGCTATTTGCCATCGTCCTACAAAACTCACTTGACTCTCTCTCTCTCTTTCTCTTTTCCCATTTTTTCCTTTTTGCCATAACAGCACAAATTATGTATTTGTGAACAAAATAACAATATACAATGAAAATATTTTATTCTTGCAAAAAGGACACACAATTGTATCCCATACTCGACATTTTTCGGAAGAAAGCAAATTTCAATTTAAGTTAAATAAATAGGAACCGGTGGAAAGGATCAAGAATTTCCTTTTTGGTCCGAATAACTTTTTACTTTCATTTATTCACGGTTGGAAACGTCTTGCATTTCATTAGTAAGGATATTTGTAAGGATATTTCCTTTTTCCAGTGTTGTTTATTTTATTCTTCAAAAGTTTTCTTCTCTATGTAAGATGCCAACTAAAATGAAATAAATTACAAGGAAAAGGAGTTCACAATTTACCAAATATCGTTGATGAGTAAGAAAGGATTCTTTTATTTATTTTTTCGGGAGTTTCTTGGAAAGATGGCAATTATTATTGAAAGTAATGTTTCGTTAATTGGTTGAAAGGAAAGGACAAAAATTTATTTTAGGGCTCGATGTATTATTTGGAACTTTTTGATGATTATTTTATATAATGGGAGAATGAGTTGATGACTAATGAGAAATAAAGATACAAATTTTGAAGTAATTTGCCTTTCCCGATTTTTTATATTTTAAATCTGTTTCCTCTTCTTGTTTTTTTTTTCTATGAACATGTACATATACTATTTAATTGTGAAGTGATCCACCTGATACGAGAACACCTTCATTTTTTACTGACGATTAGTTTGCTTGTATTTTAGTAGCCTGGGCACTTTCCAGACTTATGTCCAATAGCGCACGTGTGGTGACAGGTAAAGAGGTAGATTGGAGCTCAGAAAGTTAACTTCAAAAACTTTCATTATCGTTTTCCAAGGATGATATAATATGCCTGATAATATCATTAACAAATTTATTCTTCTGATGCAGAGGCGAGATTAAACTGTTGTTGACCATAAAATATTATTTTAGTTAAAACTAATCTTTATGTTTAATCAAAAGTTTCAAAGATAAGTTAAGTTTAACTTACAGTTTTAAACTTAAGTTTTGACACGAAAACAAAAAGTATCAATTGGAACTTTTTGTGACACTTGGTTTCATTCTGCACACCAACTTAGTATGCGTCTGTAGCTTAGCTCGATAATGCACCGGGCGGTTTTGTTTGCTAGTCAAACACGGTCGCCTGCGGTTTAAGCCCCGCAACGGGACGAAATACTTTTTGTTCTCAAATTCCCTCTGTTTTAATTTCTCCAAGCTTAGTGGTTTCATACGGATAGAAACAAGTTTTAGGTCTTACATCTTTCCAGCTAGCCTTGTGTAAAAAAATGCAGTAACTCCCCAATCGTACCAAAAAAAAATTCGCCAAATTTTTATGATGCATCTGGAAATTGAGGCAAATTCAACGAAGTCAATTAACATCTCTGGATTCTGCAGAAATCCTGTAAGGAACAACGAGCGGATGGTATTTATCCCCACAAATCCCATATATTAATCATTTGCCTACACAACACTAAACAGAATAGCTACTCAAACACCCATCAATAATCTCCCCGCTTATTCGCAATTCTCATGAAAATAATTTAATGGAATATGAACGAATATTTTAATAACATTAGGCGTGTTTTTTGCATAACCGTGTGGGGTCCCTGCCCTGGTTGCGCAAAAAAACGCTCTAGGGCAGCATCCAGGTTAAATTCCGAATCGTGAAGTTGTCTACACTGACGTCAAGTGGTGCGCCTCATATGTGGTGGAAATAAATTACAAATTCGAATGAAATATCAGTTTGATTGTCGGATCGTTTATTTATTGCGACAGCGGACATTTACAACAACAAACATCATTCAAACGAGTTATTTATCAGTGACCGCTACAAGTGCAACTCTATCCAAATGGGTCGCGGGTTCGATCCCCAACAAATTCTTATCTTTTTTGTCCTTTTTTTGTTCCATTGATATTTTTAGTAATTCTTTTGAAAATGTATTATTTAATAATAGGCATGGGCCCGTCAGAGCAAGACGTAATATTAGTTTACGAATGAATTTGGCTGAGTGACAGAAACACAAGCGTGCCCACAACGACGTATTAGGCGCGTTTTTTTCAAGATCCATATAGAGCAGAGCAGGTTAAGACCACACAATTACACTAACAATTTGATCTGAGTTGCTCTCGATAGAACGTTAGTGCAGGATTTCTGCTCCGTTAAATAGTTCCACATTTGAAATGCAGGCGGAGCAGGCGTCGAAATTTTAGAACAGTTTTCAGTTTGGGAAGCACATAAAGTTGATTTCCTCTCAATAAATTGTCCGTTTTGTGTAATTATTTGGAATAGTAAACATACAAAATAATTTTGCTGCCTAAAGGAAATTTGTGCAATTGTATATGTACTAAGGATTTAAGTTTTTTCTTGAAATTCCGGTTGACATTTGAATTCCAACTAAACCAAGACACACTCCCTTAGCAAAGACAAAACCCTACTCCGTTAAATTGCTCTGGATCGTTTTTTTCGTCGCTTAACTTGCTCTGCTCTGTACGAAAAAAAACGCACCTATTAGTTTCCACACGACACCAGAACCATCTGTGCGTCATGCATGTGGAATTTATTGAAGGGTTATAGCGTGTAGGGCAACCACCCTACTAAGCTATCCAGGTTAATTTTGTTGGTGTGACGCGTGTGTTATTTTATCCTACACGCGATAAATTCCCGAAAAAACACGCCTATTGACAGCTTAGACCTACTAATCAATATTATAGCTATAAACCCGATTTTGTTGCGATCCAAGAAACACATTGCCATCATAACTACCTAGCAACCACCACAATTTCATCAGTATTCTCCATTCTTTCTCAACCACCCGATGACTGGTCGGGCGAGAGGCGGTGTTGGTAAACTTGTCAATAATAAAATTTCTGTCAAACGTATGGATATCAGCACCGATCTTACAGCTATAGCTATTGAAGTACCGACTCCCATCAGATCCGTTTTAAGTAATATATACAGGGTTACTGGTAACTCGACGTGTTCCTTGCAAGGCGTTATAATAGAGTCAAAATGCAACAAAATAAAGCCACAAATGTTCTACCGATTTTCAGTGGTTACTGAGATATTTGAATTTTTAGATTTTTAAAAAAGAAACACGGATTTAGCCATTTAAAATAAGAATTAAAAAAAACTACTTAGTAACTGGGTCAAAACTTATTTTTTTTCTCTTAGCCAACATTGTGGCAGATACTTCCCAATCATTCAAAATTTCAAAAATTATTCACATCTCGAAATTTTTAATTTAAAATACTTAAAAAAAAATTACAATTTTTTTTTACTTATTTTTAAATGTAGTATTACTCAAAAAAATTATGTGACACAAAGTGTACAAACTATTACAGAAACATGTCCGTCTTGTTAGCTTTCCAAAAAGATATAAGTATCAATAGAAATCCTTCAAATAATTGAAGGAACTTGCATTAACTTTAACGGGGAACCATTATCCGATTTTTAGGTTTAAAAAAAAAACACGGATTTAGCCATTTAAAATAAGAATTTAAAAAAAAAACTTAGAAATCTATTTTCTTCTCATAGCCAACACTATGCAAGAAATTTTTCAATCATTAAAAATTTTAAAAAATACTTCATCTCTCGAAATTTTTAATTAAAAATGTTAAAAAAAAAATATTTGTTTGACTTGATTTAAAATGAATTATTACTCAAAAAAATTATATGGCGCAAAGCGTACAAACCATTAGGAAAATATGCCCATCTTGTCAGCTTTCCAAAAAGGTATAAATGTCAATTCAAACCCTTCAAGTAATTGAAGGAAAGCCATTAATCGATTTGAGAAAAATAAAACAATTGCATAAATTCATACAAATTTCGAACATAAAGTTTCTTCTTTTCATTAATGATTGAGAAATGAGAATAATGGTTCCCCGTTAAAGTTAATGCAAGTTCCTTCAATTATTTGAAGGATTTCTATTGATATTTATACCTTTTTGGAAAGCTGACAAGACGGACATGTTTCTGTAATGGTTTGTACACTATGTGTCATATAATTTTTTTGAGTAATACTACATTTAAAAATAAGTAAAAAAATTCTAAATTTTTTTTAAGTATTTTAAATTACAAATTTCGAGATGTGAATAATTTTTGAAATTTTGAATGATTGGGAAGTATCTGCCACAATGTTGGCTAAGACAAAAAAATATGTTTTGACCCAGTTACTAAGCAGTTTTTTTTTAATTCTTATTTTATATGGCTAAATCCGTGTTTTTTTTTTAAATCTAAAAATTCAAATATCTCAGTAACCACTGAAAATCGGTAGAACATTTGTGGCTTTATTTTGTTGCATTTTGACTCTATTATATCGCCTCGCAAGGAACACGTCGAGTTACCAGTAACCCTGTATATCCTACCTAACCAGCCCCTTTTGACACATCAGCTAAATAATTTGACAAAAAATATATGAGGCCCAATTATCATCGTAGGTGACCTCAACGCCTGGAACCCCATTTGGGGCTCAATTTCACCCAACCGAAGAGGTAAATTAGTAGAGGACTGGATAACTTCGAACAACTCGATTTTGTTAAACGATGGTTCCCACACACATTTCTCTACACAGAATACATTTTCATGGGTTGACCTTTCAATTAGACGTCAGGTCGAAGCGGGGTGCCGATATTGGCAGCGATCACCAACTTGTTGTCACAAAAGTGCGCTTCCGACAGGCAGCGATCCATCCATCCCTCAAAATGCAAGAATCTTGCCACGTTTTACAGTGCAAAAGCTAAAACGTGCCATACACACACCAATCGATCGGCCGATCCGTCGCCCGATATCGATATCGGCCGATGGATCGGATTTTTTTGACAGTTCCGTATAATTTTTGATCAACTGACACTTTGTGGCGATCCATCGGCCGATCGATCGGGCGACGGATCGGATAATGTATGGCGGCTATTAAAGTTCCATCTATAAGACGTATTCCACCGCATTGCACGAAAGAGCTAATGCACCACCACCTTATGAGACTCCTACAATTGATGATAGATGGAAAGTCGCTAAGGACTCATTTATTTCGTGCGGCGAAACTTTTTCGGACAGATTGGAGCGCGGTAGTAGGCCATTCATTAGTGATTCTACAGGGTCTCTCTCTCAGATCCACTCAGCTACTGACGACGCAGTCAAAGATCAACTTAGAGCTGAATACCGTTCTCTTCAGAAAGGCGTGCAAAGAAGCGTAAGACGGGACAAACGCAATAACATGAATGCATTAGCGGAGAAAGCAGAGGAAGCGGCTTACCGTGGTGACGGTGGAACCCTTTACAAACTTATCAAGCCATTAACTGGCAAACTGAACATCCCTCGAAAGATAAAGACGGGTCCCTACTGGTCACTGATGAAGACCAACTGCGACGATGGAGAGAGTACTTCATTGAGGTCCTCAACAACACCTTTGGACATTTGAACTCATCTCCACTTGAAGCAGAAAATATTCGACATTTTCGCCTTAGGTAGTCCATTTCCGCTTTAGGTGATAAGAACCTAGAAGCCACGCGGGGTTATTTGTAAGTCCTAAAGCGGAAATTTCTTGAGTTTTATGGAAAATCTCTCTAATCAAATAGAGAGAATTCTCCTAATTTTTGCGAAACGGGAATGTTCCAAAGCAGCTAACCTATTTAACAGCTTCTAATTAAATATCTAATAATAATAAAAAAAAAACATTTATATACACATTATACGTAAAAATACTTGCTATTCTTTTTAAGACATTCAAAGTTTTATGATCTGAGTAACCAAAGCTACCTTTTTTTCATCATATGTATTGATATATGTGATCGAATAAATTAATAAATAAACAAAATTTGGAGATCGCTTCACCCCTATGATCAGTCTTCATTTGAAACCTTATTACCTATACATACCTATTCCAACCAAGCTTTATCCAAAATCGCATCTCAAATGCCAAACTGGATTGTCGCCTCTGTCCCCATCCAGCAGGGCGTGCGTTCTATGGCTGCATACTGAGGGTAGCAACTATTTAAGAGCGGACCCCATACGAGACACTGTTGATTTATAATATTCTTTCGTGAGTGTTTGAAAGATGCACTATGAACAGGGTTACCAGACTGGGATGAATGGTTTGGTGGGCATCCGAAGATGCCCGTGGGTATGGAGCCTAAGGTAGCATAATGATCGTGAAGGTCGGGCCGAGACATCTGGTGAAGAAAAAGGCCCCTCAACGAGCTAAGCAGCAGCAATTGCTTGCTGTAGCTCGATTCGGGAGACGTGAGCGATGTTTCCGCCGCTCAATGCTCCTCTCCTTCATCATCATCATCGTGGCGCGACAGCCCGACGTCGGGCCTTGGCCGCCTGGATCATTGTCCTCCAATTATCTCGGTCACGTGACCGCGTCCTCCAATTTTGGGAGCCCATAGCTGCGCGGCGTCCACACCTACTGAGCTCTTCCAACGAGATCTCGGTCGTCCTCGCAGTCTCGCTCCGTCGACTCGTTCTGCATTCATTACTCTCTTAGGCATGCGATCATCGTCCATTCTTTGTACATGCCCTGCCCATTGAAGTCGTTGTAGTTTGACGATTTTCGAGACTTGCAGCTCATCGTACATTTCATACAACTCATGGTTGTACCGGATGCGCCATCCATCTCGCCCCGAAAATTCGCCGTAGAACCTTACGTTCAAAAGTGTCTAGCATGTTTTCGGAGGCTTGAGTTAGGGTCCATGCTTCGCAGCCATAGCATAGCACTGGTCGTATAATGGTTTTGTACACGCGGAGCTTCGTGTTTCTGTGCACATGCTTCGATTTCATTATGGGGAGAACCGAGAAAAAAAGTCTTATTAGCTAACTGTATCCGTCGCTTGATTTCGTCAGTTTCGTTGGCGTCCCTTGACAAGTTGCAACCCAGGTAAATGAAGTTGTTCACAAACTCGATGTTGAGGTCCCCCACATTGATGCTTGGTTGTGCAGGTGTCCTTGTCACCGATTGCATCATTATTTTAGTTTTACCCTCGTTAATACGTAATCCAACTTCCTTTACAGCGGTATCGAGCGTATGCAGAAGTTCTTCTGCGTCAGCCAATCTTCGGGACATGATGTTGATGTCGTCGGCGTACGCTGCTAATTGTGTCGACTTGATGAGTAGCGTCTTGCTGTTGTCCAAATTCATGGCCCGAATAACGTATTCCAGTGCTAGGTTGAAGAGCGTCGGTGCCAGTCCATCGCCCTGTTTCAAACCCGTGCGTGTTTCAAATAGATCAGTAAGTCTATTCTGGATCCTGACTTGTGAGACGGAGTTGGTCATCATCATCTTTGTCAGTCGCGCTAATTTTGCCAGTATACCAAATTGCAGCATGATGTTGTACAGTACTCCACGATCGATACTGTCGTATGCCTGCTTGAAGTCGACAAAGATTTGGTATACGTTTACGTTGTGTTCCAGGCACCTCTGGAGTATCAGTTTGACTGAGAAGAGCTGATCGGTTGTGGAGCGACCAGGTCTCTCCTTACGTTTTAATAAAAATTCATAGGCCTGAGGAAGACAACACAAACATGGGAGGCAAAAATGGGGAATAATAAAAAAATGTGGCGATAAGGATGGAATGTTAGCGGACAGCGCCGATACCCTCGCGCTCGCACTGGAGTCGGGTATACCACCGACAGATCACTATTCATAAGGTACTGCCATTCATCTGCCGGTGGAAGTAACACAACCAGACCAGAATATGGCTCATTACAGGTTTTTTTACCGTTTAGTCACTAAAAAACCGTATCGATTTCGTCACTGGTTTGGGGACGAACTGAACACAGCTTCATTGCCATTTTGTACAAAAAAATACACTCAAAGAACGTCTAAGTCTTGTCCCCTCATAAGAACAAGATCTATAGGGGTTTTTGACCATTTAGGCAATTAAAATCGGATCTGTTTGGTCACTGGCTTGGGGATGTACTGAACATGGTTTTCGAAATACGCGACCAGAGCAGGGATGTATAAAAGCAGCTGGACCTTACAACTTGACCAGTAGCATCGACATCAACAAGGGTCGTCCGTGTAGGCTGTTAGGGTCCAACACAGATCGGCGAAATCGAAGTTGCCAACACTTACCACGGGGAAGTGTTGCGAGCGCTTAGCTGAAAGGCATCTAACCCTATCAACCACCCTGCAACCCGACCGCCGGGCTTACATGATCTAGGCGAACTCGACCTGTTTAAGCCCTATCGCTATATTGCCTGCTATGACTGATTCAGTAGTTAGGTAATGTGATGAGATTAACAGTCCTGGAAGGTATAACAACAGGCCCTGTAGTAACCTATGTTACTACTTTGGAAGTCACAGCAGCCGAAGCCCTTTAATTTAACCTAACCTAACTAACAGTCCCAATAATGCTAGGTGATAAAATTTTTAACGTTTAATAACTGGAGTATAACCTGCATAATGTAAACATACGCATCCTTATGAATCATCAATTCCGTATTCGGAAGCTTTACTCACTTTATCAGAAACGTCACATTTCAATGTATCTGCCAGTTTTAGGTCAAGTGATCTGGTCAGATCAAACTGTTTAGCCGCTAGTGGCTAGTGTGAATCAATCGTAGGTTTTATAGTATTGTAGCAACGACGAATTAGTTCTTTTAGTCCAAAAAGACTGGATTCCGTACATATGTAACAGCTGTTTCCTACCTACTGGGCAACTGGAAACTCATAAGAACTAAAAACGCAGAAGAACCACTTAATGTAGCCCCACAATATCCCCAGACGATTTATTCTTAATTAAATCAATAATCAGCCGCCTGGTCGCCTGGAAACCATACAAATTGTGCCAATTATCCAACTCCAACGCATTAGCTTCGTGACTGAATCCAACATCCGACACAGTAAGCGTATATCCTAGTCTTAGGCTTCGTCATCCACGATACGAGCACGTATCCGTATACTGACGCTCGTAATAGATACTGCCTGAATCCCGAAATCCTACCTCTTAAACGAACACCCATGTCAACTATATCTACTACTTGCAACCTGACTGTCTTTTCTTCGGTAAAAATACAAGAAAAGTGAAAAACTTTATCCTGTGAAAACTTTAGAGGTGTATGAGTACATAAAGTCCTTAAGCCTCGCTCCATTTAGAAGGGTTCACCGGAATGGATGATTTTCCTCATTTCTTCACGGCCCGGCGCGGCGTCGGCATGGTATGACATGGAAGGCGCGAAATTCAACTTTACAATAAGTTTTATAGTAGGTACTACGTACACTCAATTCGAAGAGCACAAAAAGGACGAGGTAAGGAGGAGACACTGGCGGGTGGTGTCTTGAACGAAAAATATGGCGTAAGTTTTCTTGTTAGTAGTTTTACTCACAAGTCCCAACTGACGAGTATTCTTACACGGCTAAGTAGCTGGATAAGTGCGCTATTACGAAAATTTGATGCTTCCTGCACTACACATGGTTGGCGAAGAGCCATATCCACCAACCGGGAGGCGTATCAGAATAAGATCTATGGAAGTAGAAGGAAATGGCCGGGTACGAAGACTATATCCTATGTGAGATAATAAAAGTCGCGCCCTTTTAAATTTCAAGTTGGATGCGCTCATTAGGTCTAAGAATGGATACAGATGAGGTGAACAATTGGAGAACTTTGTTCAGCACTAGAGGTGGCGAGAATGCTTAACCTTCATTTCGGAGATTGGAAGTCCTTTTGTGCAGGAAAGTGTAATTAGGCAGTGAACTGCGGGAGTTAGGCAACACTTATGTAGTTCTTTGCCTTAGAAAGTTCCTGACATTCTATTTTTGTAGTCGGTTAACAATAGTTAGTTTAGTGCAAGATGAATGTCAAAAGGATTTACTTTGATTTTTAGGTAAATATGTACTTCCGTTTTGTCGTGAGAAATAACTACAAGTCAAGATTTTCCTAATTTTTCCGCAATGCTAGAAGCCGACTGGAAACGGATAGTCTTTCAGTTGTGATGAACCAAATCTAGGGGGGAGGTGAAAACTCCTCTTACACAGTCCTCCGCGTGGGCGCCTCCTAGAACTACAGTGGTCACTGACCACTCAATTGCCCTAACCCCTGGTAGGGCATAGCGCGTCAACTGTTCCATGTGGTCCAGTAAGCGTTTCGTTGGCATAAACTGGTTTCGGAAATCGCAGTTGCCAGCATGCACCTCCTGCACATCCATGGCCACAAACGTCGTCGTAGACGGGATTCGAACCCGAAACGCCGGTAGTCAAACATCGGACTGAACCCCAACACACTGCGCTACCGGTCGCCCCGCGCAGGAGTAGTTGACGCGCTTTGTCTCACTAGGGGTTAAGGCAAAATAGTTTTAGTAAACGCAAAGTGACCCACGCCGGGCCACATATTTCATGCACCCCTCCGATCATACTCCGATCATACAGTCGGACGAGTGTATGAGAGGGAGATGACATGGGATTTCAGATGCGTTAGTTCACACATTTCCGACACGCGACCAATCATACTCGCACCAGACTCCGATCATGCTCCGATTGTGCAGACTATTCGTTTTCCGACTGCATGATGTGTCGATCGATGCGTATTTGTGTATTTCTCTTTGTGTTTCAGTTTCGTGCGCACAAAGCCTTCCGTGATATTGTATGAATTTAGACTGGCGAGTGAGCATTGTATCAAGATAGAGACGCAAATCTGAGTGAAGTCGGAACGGTGTATGATATGTGTGTTCACCGCTTTCCGATCACGCACCGACCCGATTCTTGGGGCTAAATCGGACAGGAGTATGATCGGATGGGTGCTTGAAATATGTGGCCCGACCTTAAGGCAGATGGCACTGACCGACCTTCACAGTTGGTGCGGTAACCTGGGGCACCGTACCGTTCGCCTCGTATATTTTCGGATACCTGCTCAGATTCGCGAACTCAAAACCTGTCGCTAGATTCAACGCCACTTTTCTTCATTTCACTGTCAGCAATTATTCCCCGGAAACAATGGTCGCGGTCCTGAAAGCCTGACCGACATTCGGCGAATATGTTCAGAGCTGTTCCCATGAGGAATGGGAACGGGCGAAAATGTTCGCCGAATTTAATGGAAATGTACCTTTTCATATGGAGGTATGTTTTCAAACGAGGGTCAACCATTGAGAGAAAATGTATATGCTACGAATCTATTTCAATCGTGTTGGGTTTCACACAAATTGCCAGCAAGTAGACGATGGGTAATTTGAGTTGTTGTTTGAGTTTTTTTTGATTTGTTTTCGATTTTACGACACCAGGTCAGAAAATGATGAAATAAGGACAAATGGATATTTTTTTGCGAGGTGTTAGATCGAAATGCAATCTGATGTAAGTCTGATTGATTAAAATGTAACTGTTTGTGCTATGTAGGTATATAAGATAGATATATTAGTAGATGTAGGTACATATATTATTTAACCCATATTTTCGTATAATTTGCTTATCGATGTATACATTTAGGTAGGCAATTGATTCTAAAACGTAAAATTTTACTACAAAAAAAGATCTTATTAATCTCTGCCGTATGATCAATATTTTCAATGGGTGCGTTCCGTGAAAACCCTAAACGTTCCAAATTGCTTTGAACTCAGTTCAATTTCAGGTGGAGATGGCATGTAAAATACAAACTAGTGAAATGAATCAGAAAATTGTTCTGGTTGATTTCTTTTTTTATTGTTTGACATGCATTTGCTAAATACTTGAAACGTAATTGCAACGTTGAGAATCCTGAACCTAGGCAATGTATGGCATGTACCCAAAACGTACAATTGGTGTAATTATTCATTTTGGAGTCATTTTGATTTCGGTGTCAGATAAAAAAAAACGACACGGATCTGCGGCGAGCGAACTTAAACAGCCATCATACATACACTTCGCCGCAGGGGGCCGAATTACGGGCTCAGTATAGAAAGGTTTAGAGGCGGATGGCGGAGAAAGAAGTTTATTTCAGCTAATTCATTTTCAACTCTGATCCAGATGTGATCCCATACAAGACCTGGATGAAAACTGGTCTCTCATTTTCTGTCTACTGATTAACAGATACAGTATCTACAAAGAACAGATACAGTACCAATTGACCAACAGATACAGTATCTACTGAGCGACAGATGCAATATATGTTGGCTAACAGACACAATATATGCTGAGCAACAGACTCATTACACGGGAGAACAATTTTGACACTTTTTTCTGTTTTTTGGAATTTTGCACCTAATTTATAGTAAAACGGCCTCGCTGATTCCAAAAATGCAGTCCGTTTTTCCCCTATACGTCAGGTATTCGAGATATGAAATTCTTCGGCCATTTTTAAGGCTCTTTTATGTAAAAAAAAATGTATTTAAAAGCCTCTGTTCCAGTATATTACTCTATTATTGTGCTCTTAACTTGTGTAATGGAAGCCTCTACTGTCCCTCGTCGAAAGTGTCTCAACGCTCCGGACTCATTTTGCTATATATGTGGCAGTTATACATTTCTAAGTCAGAGGACAAAAATAGGCCCCTTTGTTCACCAGGCATATCTTGCCTACTTCAAAACTCCAATTTGCAATCAGGATAAATGGTGGGTCCCTCATAAAGTGTGCAGGTGCTGTGTCACACATTTGAGGTCCTGGACGAAAGCAGAACGATTGTTACTTTTGTTGTACTAAAACAACAGGGTACACACACAAAAACAAAAATAAGATACAGTATCCCAATTTAGAATCGGCGAAAAGACCAGTTGCTCATTCTCCTGAAGTTCCAGTGCCAGTATATCAAGTATCTCCTTCGCCTTCTTTGGACGTGGACGTAAATATGTTTTTAAGTCCGTCGACATCATCACTCTCCGAACTTAGCGCTAGGAACCAACCTAAAGGATTTAAACAGAACGAGCTGAACGATCTAGTGCGCGATCTGGGGCTTTCTAAAAAAGCTTCAGAACTGTTAACGTCTAGGCTACAGGAAAAACATCTCCTGGAACCAGAAGCCAAAGTATCCTTCTATCGTTCCAGGGAGGCCTCTTTTCTGCAGTACTTCCGAACCGAAAAAGCATTTGTCTATTGCCACAATATCTCGGGATTGATGAAAGAGCTGGGAATTAATTCCTACATACCGGCAGATTGGCGATTGTTTACCGACAGTTCCAAAAGAAGCCTGAAATGTGTCCTGCTTAACAATGGAAACGTATTTGGTTCCGTTCCAATAGGTCACTCCGTTTGTTTACGCGAGGAATACAACGACATTAAAACGGTAATGGACATAATTAATTATAACCAGCATAAATGGATCATATGTGTAGACCTCAAGATTGTTTGCTTCCTTCTCGGTCAGCAACGTGGATATACAAAATATCCGTGCTTTTTGTGTATGTGGGATAGCAGAGCTCGTGATAAACACTGGACACAAAGGAATTGGCCCCCGAGATCAGGGCTGGTGATCCGAATATTGTTCATGAACCGCTTGTGGATCGACAAAAAATCATTTTCCCGCCGTTGCATATAAAACTAGGCCTGATGAAACAATTTGTGAAAGCCTTGCCAACAGAAGGCAATTGTTTTAAGTATATTCTGTCGGCACTTCCTGCGCTATCATACGAAAAATTAAAGGCTGGTGTATTTGACGGTCCACAAATTCGACAGCTTCTTAGAGATACAAATTTTATTGAATCAATGGAAGAAAATGAAAAGACAGCATGGCTGGCATTTAAGAATATAGTGAACAACTTTCTAGGCAATATACGTGCATCAAATTATGCGATAGTAGTCGAGCAACTATTGGACAGTTTTCAAAGGCTTGGCTGCAATATGAGCATCAAAGTCCACTTTTTACACAGTCATCTAGATGAATTTCCGGAAAATCTTGGAGCTGTGAGTGATGAGCAGGGAGAGCGATTTCATCAAGATTTAAAAATCATGGAAACTCGATATCAAGGCAGATGGGATGCGAATATGATGGCGGACTATTGTTGGAGCATAAAACGGGACTCTCCTGAAATTGAACACTCCAGGAAAAGCTACAAACGAAAATGTTTGCCATAATTTTTTTTTAGTTCTTAGGTAATATGGTTAAGATGTAAAATCAAAATTTATAAATAAAAAAATTGTAACGAGTTTCGTTTGTTTTGATTTCAATGAAGGAAAGGTTTGTATGGGGGCCAAAATTTGAGCCCCCTGTATCTCAAAAACTGGACGTATAGGAGAAAAACGGTTAGCATTTCCAGATTCTACGACCAAAAATTAGCTAGAAATGAATATCAAATCGAAATAAACAAAATGCTGTTCCCCCGTGTTATCTATTGACCAAAAGATACAGCCCCTATTGAGCAACAGATAAAGTATCTACTGAGAAACAGGTAGATACAGAGACTCAAAAAGCCTTCAGCAGTAGTATATTTCATTTGTCTCTACACTGAACAAACAACATGCATCGCACTTTATGCCCGTCTAATCTAATTTTATATGCGACGGGCCATAAACAAGAAATTTTCCCCACTACACAAAAATGTGGATGTATGTACGTACCTATAATTCTAGGCTGCATATAATGTATTCCTTCACAAAACCACAATTCCATGTTGGTACATATTTGCATATTACTTGTACTTTATTCACTTAAACTAAAATTAAAAAAATCCAGACAATGTACGTGACATACGTACAAATTAATTGATTTACAGCATTTAGATAGAGTTCCAAACAATCTAAATTAAACTTCGCATTCGTGTGATCATTGCTTTCATCCATAAATTTCATCATCAAATTGATTTCCCAATGCAAAACAATAACAAGTCAAAAACCATAACCCAGTAATATGTACTTGCGGTAGAAAAATGCATACCCGATATCTACTGATTTCTTCAATAAAAACAATGCTTTCAAAAAAAAGGTCTCATAACTAAAACAACAACACTACGAATCAACAATACGCATATTATTACCAAATGACAACAAACAGACGAAGGGTAATTTTCTGTTTACGGGTCCATAGGCAAATGTGTATCTTTCTAGCAACCCATCATTCTTCATGCCTTCCGTGTGTGTCGGTAACGAAATTTACTTGGTAGTTGTCGGTATATTAGTCCTAATGTTCAAGAACATTACCGCGGTAATGTGGAAACGCACGCTAATAGCCGCCTAAGTGAAAGAGAGATGCATTTAACTGATACATTCACACATTTGACGCACACGAGAGAGCAGAATGACAACCAACCAATTTTCGTTAAGCCTGTTTCTTAATAATTGCACCAGAGCGAAAGAGGCAGAGAGTGCGGTAGATGTATTTGTTTATAGATCATGGGCTGGGGAAACAAACCAACAAATTTTTCCGGTAAATTTTCCTCTAAAGATTCTGACAGATAAGTGACCCTCTCTCTTCAACTTACGGATATACAATACTTCACATCTCTGTTACTCACTGTCAAATTGTCTGATCCTGTAAGTTTCGCAGAACGCAGCCAATTTATCAGGCCCTTTTAATTTTTACCAAACACCTCCTCATTTCCATTTTATAGTTTTCGCAACGAAAAAATCTGTTCACAATTCTCACCATATTGCTTGCCCATAAAAAAAATTTCCTTAATTCGGCAGAAACCGATCCGAAAATACGAGTATCCTGCAAAATGCTAAAACGCAACAGAAGGAACTTTTTACTACAAAATTCATAAATTTTTCATGATTCAAGAATTTTTCTAGTCTGGCGATGGCACAATTGCTGGAATAGGATGGTAATGGCTCTCGTGTTTCCTCCACCACTAGAACGCAATACGCTCAAAAGTATCTTGAAAGTATACGCTGCGGTGTCCTGGAGGGCACGGATTGTTTATGGAACAATAAAAGCATAAAAGCCAACAAGCATTCCATTGTTCAATGTGATTCGGTTCCACCCTGTCCCTATGCGCCTCCTGATGCATGGTCCTTTTGCAGGGATGTATGGTTACAAGCACTTGACGCGATGGTCTACGTTGTTTACGCGTCCAGGGAACTGCTGCTCCATATTTTGATGAGGCCATAAATATTTTTGCATGCATGTTCTGTTGACTTTTTTATAGTTGACCTGTGGTTTTTATATCCAGGACACGCAAATCCACAGTCGGAAGGCACGAGTGTGTATGTATGGTTGAGCTCTGTTTTCACTTACTTAGCGCTAGTGTTAATGGTATCGTAAAAGCGCGCTTTTGGTCTCAGTTTTATAAGAATTCATCTTTTGTTGGTATTGATATTTATAATATGTATATAATTTATCTGTAGAGTAGTACAGAAAGATTAAAAGGTGAACAAGAACTATATATGTACTACTTTGCCTTAATTACACAGGCCTCCGCTCATCTGAGCGGACGGCATTTTTGTCCTCTAAAAACACACTTTCTGGACACTTGCAGCAATTTGGTCGAAGCCGCAGCCCCGGGGATCAGTCGCAGAGTATCGTGGAACAGTTCACACTTGAAAAATACATCATTTGACCGCACGACACATTTTCATCCGTTACGTGTTTGTTTTCTCGGATCACTAGATGAAGTTTAACTAACAAATAAACACTGAACGCGGAAAACGAAAACTAAACACGGAACGCACAAAAACCGGGGACTCGCCACCATCAGTTACCGACCACTGAATTGTGGAAACGACGACGTCATCGAAGGAAATAATTGCGCAATTTAGCGGTCAACATCAGCTGAGCGGATGCCTGCATTTTAAGATGGCAATCACCGCAATTTTTACTAACAGGCCGTAGTACTATGGCGACTCTACTCAAAACCCTATAGGAACTTACTTGAATGGATGGCTCTGTGATTCCACTCCGCCCGATGCTTTTTCACTTATAGCCCATTCCACTAACTAGACCGGATAGTTTTTCATTCATCGACTTCTTCCTTATTTCGAATGAGCTCAAACAACAGTTTCATTCACACGAATGCTCCACCGTTCCAGGGATGTCTGACCACTTCGCAGTCAAACTTTCAATTAAAATTCAAGTAGAATCTCAATTCGTTAAGGCTCCACCTATCGTCGTTAGGAGTTTCTCCAGGACCCACTGGGAATTATTTTTAGCAGATCTCAACTCCGCAACTAGATCCATCAAAATTCCCGCTAATCGTAATCTCACCAAGTTGGAAATAGATGAGGCGGTTTCGGTTCTTACAACCACCATCAACAACGTCGCAGATAATCACTCCCATCGATCGGAAGTAGGAAAATTCAGACATAACACCCTCCCACCGGATATAATGAAACATTTTAAAGTTAGGCAAGTCTGGCGAAATATACTCAAAAGGATCTTCCACCGTAATGGCAACAAAACATCACATGAGTATAAATCCCTACTATCACGGATTAACTGCTTGAGCATTTTGATTTCGCAGATGGTCGAAAATTTCGAAGCAAGCAGCTAACTCAGCGTCTTGCGAAAATCAAGCCTGGGTCTGATATGTTCCGCGAGATTAAGATCTTATCTGGGAAATCATTTTGTGAAAGTGGTCTAATTAAAGTGGACAATCAGATACGTCCGTTACGCTAGCACCCCCAATTTATTGCTCCTGCCGATTCGCCAGAATTGACGATTTTATGTGGGGGTGCTAGCGTAACGTTACGCTAGCACCCCCACTTTTTTATCCAACATCTATCGCACGCAAATTTGATGCAAAATGAAAAACAGAATTAATTGCTAATTTGTTGCTCTATTCCGGAATTTATTGCTCCTGCCGAATTGCCAGGATAATGTGGTGGTGCTAGCGTAACGTTACGCTAGCACCCCCACTTTTTAATACGGCATTTGTCGTCTCTAAATTTAATGCAAATTGAAAGCCATAATTAATTGCTAATTTGTTGCTCTATTCCCGAATTTATTGCTCCTGCCGATTCGCCAGGACTTCAGCTTATATATGGAAAAGACACCACATTTGTACCCCCCTGTACTATCTCCACTGGCACAAATTAGACAAAAGCTTGATGCAGAATAAAAGCAATAGATATTTGCTAATTTGTTGCTCCATTCCGGAATTTATTGCTCCTGCCGACTTGCCAGGATAACGTTTTTTGTGTGGTAGAGCTAGTGTAACGTCACATTATCACCTCAATTCTAAATGCGGCATATATTTTCCTCAAATTCAATGGCCAATTAAAGACAAAATTAATTGCTAATTTATTGCTCTATTCCCGAATTTATTGCTCCTGCCGATTCGCCAGGACTTCAGCTTATATATGGGAAGGACACCAAATTTGTACCACCCTGTATAATGCCCACTGGGCCAAATCTAACAAAATTTTGACGCGTAATGAAAGCAATAAATATTTAGTAATTTTCTGCCCCATTCCGGAATTTATTGCTCCTGCCGATTTGCCAGGATAACGTTTTTTGAACGGTAGAGCTAGTGTGACGTCACATTAGCACCCCCTTCTAATTGCGGCATATATTTTCCTCAAATGCAATGAACAATTAAAGAGATAATTATTTGCTAATTTGTTGCTCTATTCCTGAATTTATTGCTCCTGCCGAATCGCCAGGACTCCAGCTTATATATTGGAAGGACAACACATTTGTACCCCCGTACAGGGGGCACAAATTTAACAAAAACTTAATGCATGGTGAATGCAATAAACATTTCCTAATTTGTTGCTCTATTCCGGAATTTATTGCTCTTGCCGAATCGCCAGGATAATGTTTTTTTTTGTATGGCGGTGCTAGCGTAACGTTACGCTAGCACCCCCACATAAAATCGTCAATTCTGGCGAATCGGCAGGAGCAATAAATTCGGGAATAGAGCAACTAATTAGCAACTAATTAGCCCCTAATTATGCACTATGCCTGATATCGATACTTAGTGGTGGGGGTGCTAGCGTAACGGACGTCAATCAGATACGAGTAGTGCAGAGCAATGCAGAGAAGGCGCAAGTTTTCGCTGCCAATTTTCTTCCGCAACTTAACATTTCCAATGCCGACGCCGATCCTTTCTTCTTCAATTCCGTGGAAGAAAGAGTAAATAATTTCATATCTTCTAACGATCAACCTTTTACTTTTTTCTCTTCGAAGAACCGTTCTATTAGGCCCAGAGATTTAAACACCTTCTTGTGCTTGGGGGAATTGTCTGGTCTTATTCATGCAACCAATGGCAAGAAGTCGTGCGGTCCCGATGAGATCTCCAACACCTTGATCCACAAGTTCCCCAAACGAGTTCTGAATATCCTACTCATTATTTTTAATAATGCGTATAATTTAGATTATTTTCCGGACGCATGGAAAACCGCGAAGATAATCCCCATCCACAAGAAAGGCGATAAACTATCTCCATCAAATTATCGTCCAGTGTCACTACTGTCCAACCTGGGTAAACTCTTTGAGAAATTCTGGGCTCTTAAAATTAATTCTCTTTGCAATTTACGCAACATTATTCCTTTCCATCAGTTCGGCTTTAGGGCAAAACACGGCACGCAACACGCCACGTCATTTCTCTTACATTCCATCAGTAAGAACTTGAACAATGGGAATGAACCAACTGTGGTCTGTGCTTTGGACCTTGAAAAAGCATTCGACTCAGTCTGGATGAATGGTTTAATTTTCAAGTTAATTCTGCTAGATTTTCCGGTTGACATCATCAAGATCGTCCATAACTTCTTCCAAGATAGAAAATTCTTTGTAAGAATAGGTGCCGCCTCATCTACTACTAACAACGTGACTTTTGGCGTTCCCCAAGGTTCCATTACAGGCCCAACCTTCTACAACATTTTCACAGCAGACATACCAATTCCGCAGGTTTTCTCTCAAGTTAAAATTTTACAGTATGCAGATGATACTCTTCTTTATGCCTCTAGTGCCTCTAGTGTAAATCCACTACGTGCTGCAGATGACCTTAATGAATATCTTAGAGATTTGTGTTCTTATTATAAGAAATGGGGAATCAGGATAAACACCTCCAAAATCCAGCTGACTGTATTTAGGAACCCTTCACGTTATACCTTCTCAAAAGCCATCAGCAGTTGGGCCTTGAAAGTTAAACTGGAAATTGATGGAACTGTTATCACCCCGTCGGATCTTCTAAAATACCTAGGTATCAACTTTGACAAGTTTCTGAGATTCAACCCGCACACTAAGCTAGCGTTAGAGAAAGCATAAGGGGCTTTTAGATCCATTAGCTTTCTACTTAGGAAATCTGTAGGGCTCTCCAGTAGAGTCAAAACCATACTCTATAAAACCCTTCTCCGCCCGATAGTCATGTTTGGAGCCCCCACCTGGTTGAGCTGCACGAAAACCGCCATGAAATCTCTGGAAGTCTTCGAGCGTTGCGTTCTCCGCTACTGCGCCGGCAATTTTTACGACTGGCGAAGAAAGCGCTACTTCAGTAACGTCAAGCTGTATCGTCGAACGAAAGTTACACCTCTTCGCCAACATATTATGAGCGTCACTAAGCGATTCACGAATGTTAAGCACCATCCAAGTGAAATGGTCAAAAGCATTTGCAGCGATGAATTCACGAACGGGATCATGCACTACATTCAGTCGGCAGCAATCATCAACGAACGTAACACCGAGTTCTTCGACACTCTCTACGATTATGACTCCAAGCCATCGGAATCGAGAGGCTGAGACGAGCAGCTTTAATATTTGCTGTTATTTGTATATAATTTAGGTTAAGTAGTTTAAGATACACATAAGTTAATTGGTAAGATCCATACAAAAATGTCATGATTTACGCCGGATGCAAGCGTGTTACACACATCAGATAAGATACAATATTTTATATAATTTCTACACGTTAAGTTTCCTCGTTAAGATTGATTTTACAATTTTTATAAGTTTATTGCGGTAATTGGCAGACCAAATATATATAGTTCAATAAGTTATGATTAAATAGATTTAAGTTATGTAATCAGATAAAGACATTGTCAAAATTAGTAAATAAAGAAATTTTGAAATCTGAAAAAAATAACAAAGCAAGTTGAGTTCAGTGAGTTCAGCGGTAACTCCCGGAAGTGCCCCAAAAAGTGAATGCAAAGTGGTTGTCAAATGACAACATTGCAAGTAATTTCCGGGCTTTTCATCGAAATTCATAAGGTAAAGTATACGTTTTTTTTCTGTGCTAATATTTTAGTAGAGTGAAGCGCTCGGAAATGCGGATTGTAGCCACTATGTTGACGAACCGGACGAAAATTTTACCGCCAGGCATCTAGTCCTGTCAGCTGCAGTGAAACTTTCGTCTGGCTCGTCAACAACGTCATCAAGACCCTCATTTTCGGGCGCATCAATCCACTAAAATATTAGCACAACAAAAAATCGTATACTTCACCCTATGAATTTCGATGAAAAGGCCCGAATTTACTTGTAATGTTGTCATTTGACAACCACTTTGCATTCGCTTTTTGGGGCACTTCAAGGAGTTTCTGCTAAACTCACCGGCCCGAGGCTTTACCCCAGGGTAGTGCTGCAGCATTCTCTCTCTCTCAATTGCTGTAACCCCTTGTGGGGCTTAGTGCGTCAACTGTTTCATGTGGCCCAGTTTACGATTCTCGGCATAAACTGGTTTCGGAGAATGCAGTTGCCAGCTTGCACCTCCTTCACATTCATGGCCACGAACGTCGTCGTGGACGGGATTCGAACCCGAAACGCAGGTAGTCAAACATGAGACTGATGCCTCAACACACTGCGCTACCGGTCGCCCCCGCTGCACCATTCACATTAGCCAAATTGCCGGCAAACTAACGAAAAATGCGAAATTTCCCGAGCCGCACTTTCATAAACTCGCACTTTTCAACAGTCCATTTTGCTCGGTATTTCACGGCACTTCAAGTTTTTTTCACTTCTACACGGCACTGATAACCACTACTTTTATTTGCACTTGAAATCGCGACACTAAACTTTCTTTTACGCACGAAAATCGCAAAATTTCACCAGGCGACCGCACGCGTTTACATATCTGTTGACTGCTTGTCATGTTGTTGGTGCTTTGACAATCAGCTGACATTGCGGCATGTTAGTAAAGATAGCGGTGTGGCAATGCAATGGCTCAACTTTTCATCAAATACTAGTTTGATCATGTCAACGCGCTTTAAGTGAGAAGTTAATGTCGATTTACTCGAGATAATTGAGAAATTGGAGATAATTCAAAATTATCGTCTACGTGTGTCTACGGAATACTATTCCGTGTTGACTCAAATAGACGCTGACCCTTTTAGTAACGCCGCGCCGGCTACAAAATCGTATCATCGAAAAAAAATCATTTTTTCCTTACAAAGTACATTATAAAAGTTCTTGTATACCGACAACATTGACATTCTATACAACTTTTATAAAATATTGTATGTAAAATATGTAAATTGTTGGTAGTAAAATATCTTTTATAAAAGAAAGTTTACAAAAACCTTTTTAAAATATCTTTTAGAACGAACGTTCATAGTGTAATAGCTGCCAAAAAGACACACTCCGTCGAGCCGGATTTGAACCAGCGACCTATGGATTCCCGCATTGATACACATTCTACAGTCCACCGCTCTACCAACTGAGCTATCGACGGTGTTGAGTATCTTTTGCTTTAAAACTTCCACTCATCTCTCCATCTGAAATTTGACAAAGAAAAGAAAAAAATTATTTGAACTTCACTCTACTCATATCACTTTGCTGATTGTTGGCATCATGCATGAATCATGGCAGTGAGCCAGTCCAGCCAGACTGCCAGTGCCAGTATGAAAACGGACCGGTTTGTATCTCATAATAAGTTCCATTACAGTTGTGAGATAAGATACAAGACGGTTTAGTTTATCTTGAAATTAATTTGATTAAAACGAAGGTGGTGTTCGGGACAAGCATATTTATAGGTACACACGTTGAATTTATCTTTCGTTTGAGTAAATTTGTAAAATTTTCTTGAATGAAAAATGCGATATAGGCCAGTAAAATAAAATTGTAATACTAATTTGGGATCTGGATCTGGAAATAATTTTAATCCCTTCTACATATACGGATATAGATACTGAATACATGGAAATTGAGTTTCGCAGAAGTCGTAGAAGGTGAGCTTCACTTTTGGTGGGCGAAAATCCGAGAAAAAATCACACTTTATCGCTTTTCGAGCTCACAGATCTTTAAAACGGGACAATATGCTCTATATAGCGAAACGATTCCGCACTGCTTTCACTTACGCACCAGGCCAGGCGTAGGTGATAGTCTTCCCTCAAGGGCGGTAATATACGCCAACGCTGTAGCATCACTCAGACAGAAGCTTATCAACCGCAAAGATTTTGGGAGGGCTGATTCTAGATTGGTGCACTGAGGTAATTCTACATCTGTAGGACGTCTTCACCAAGTGATGATCTGTGTCACAGTTTCCTCCTCGATAGGAGCGGACATCTATCACACTAGACGCCCATCTCTTGCAAATGAGGACGTGATCAAGTTAGTTGACGGTATATGCGTCTGGATATTTCCAGGTCTGCTTGTGAATGCATCGATACGGGAAACACGTAGCTTAGCTTACGGATAGATTCCTACTGTAGGCGAAGTCGATAAGTCGCTGGCCGTTGTCGTTACATTTTTCATGGACACTGTGGCCTCCAATGGTCCCCCGGCCGGTGCCAACTTTCATTTCCGACTTTGGCGTTAAAGTCTCCCAGCAGCAGTTTGACGTCGTTTGTTGGAAGTGAATCGAAAAGAGTCTCAAGGCGGGCGTCGAACTCATCTTTTGCTGCGTCTTCTTTAACTTCAGTGGGGGCGTGCACTTTGATGAGCCAGAGATTGAAGATTCGAGTCTTAATTCGAATCGCATATAGCCGTTCATTTATGGGTTTGAAGTCAGTAATGCGCGGCTTGAGGTGATTGTTCACTATAAATGCTACTCCAAACTCCTTGCGGCCCGATGGTTTGCCACTTGTAAAAATTGTGTGCGATTTCTTATCATTGATCTCGCTGCCAAGCCAATTTGTTTCCTGGTCTGCAGTAATGCTCAGTTTGTACTTTTCGACCTGTTGAAGGAGGGCCTCCTCGGCCCCCGGTTTGTTCAGGGAGCGTACATTCCAGGATCCGAAAGAATAATCCTTTATTCGTTTGCGTGGTCGTCGTTGTTGATCCGTTCAATCCGAAGCTTTTGTTCCAGGTTTCTTGACGTCGAGTAGTTTTTACAAGGACGAGTTGTCAGCACATCGCTTAACCCTATTCAGGGGATGGCTTTGGAAGATAGCTGCTTCGGATGGTTTAATAAACGTGCTGGAGTTCACACAACTATGTTGCAGGTCCAACTACACAAATCATGCCATCCTTCTAACCCTGAGACGCCTGGCTGTTGGTCAGCCATTCAGGCTACAGCTATCTGCCTTTTTCCAAACTGACTTGTCGCTAAGACTTGGCCGTCAGCAGTTTCACACACTGCCGTTGCCAAGGCGCACCCACGAGGAGGACCCCAGGCAGTAACTTTCAATAATATTGAATGTATTCATGGAAAACAATTTTGCCATTCTAGACCCCCTGTTTTGTTTCATACAATAACAAAACCCTCCAGTACATATTTTTGACCAACTTTTTTGGATTTTTGACCACTGTGCGACGATATGGACATTCATTTGACGAAGAAAAAGTTGCCACCGACCTACAAATGCTCCTTTGGCTACAAAATTCGAAAGCATTTCTCGTTACAAGCCAGCAAAAAATAGCTTAACAATTGCTTTCAAATAAGACAATTAAACTGGTCATATATAGTAGAACACAGTTCTGGAAATTCATTCGATGGAGGAAGATTTGAAAGCAACTCAGCCGCAAATTAATGCTGAGAGACGGTACAGACGTAGATCGAATCAGTTGATTGGCAACTGCATTAGCTTCTTTTGCTACAGCATTATCATATTTTGAGCGTTGCATCATCAGCCGGCCCTGACTGCCTGAATTATCGTCGTCCAATTCCAATTATCTCGGTCAAGGGACCGCGTCCTCCAATTTTGAAAGCCCAGCGATTGTTCGGCGTCATAATGTACTGAGTCCTCCCAACGAGCTCTTGGTCTTCCGCGCCGCCTTGCGCCGCCGACGCGTCGTCCATTCAATATTTTCGTAAGACGCGTTCCCATTGAGCGACTTCTGTTGAAACAGACTAGGCGTGACACAAAAATCGCATGGGAGATAAACTCGTTGTTATTCACACGTGTAAACAAAAGCCTTTCATCGAATTCGCGAGCCCACATAACATAAACATCACTACGAACACACACACACACGATTGAAACCGACAATACTTCCTCGAAACTATAGTTCCGTGTATGGAGTGGGTATCTCTTAAGGTCGCCACCCACGGCAAGCATTTTGGTCACGAGCATGCATAGAACCACGTCAAACTCTATAGAAAACCAGGCCGAAGCTTCGCTTCGGCCCGGAGTCCGAAGCGTATATACCCTAGACTTCTACAGACCTAGTGGAGATACCAAAAGTACCAATTGGCAACGACCATATGCATTAAGAATGGGTCTCCTATATGGCCAGTTCATAGGAGAGGTTGGCACTCATTCATTAGGATCTTGACCATTCTCAAAATCAATTAACTAACTAACCCATTATACAATATTTGTCGAATTTTTCAAGTCGCTAGCTTCATTCCATCGGAAGGTATTGCTTATTTGAAGTTTCACTTGTAGAGGAGGTAAGGGTTCCTTAGGTCGGATCTTGCTCATCATTGCCACCAACCAATTAGATCACCCTACAACCATTTAAACAAAATTTCAAGTCTCTAACTTCACTCTATCGAAAGTTATCGCTTATTTAAAGTTTCGTTTGTAGGGGAAGTAGGGGTTTCGTTGGTCGGATTTTACCCAGCTTTAATGCCAACTAACTCAATCTCACTTCGAACATTTGACCAAAATTTCAAGTCACTGGCTTCATTCCATCAAAAGTTATCGCTTATTTGAAGTTTCATATGTAGGGGAGGTGGGGGTTCCTTGGGTTGGATCTTGCCCATATTCAACACCAACTACGTAGGTCTTACTAGCAACATTCCACCAAATTTTTAACTCGGTAGTATCATTCTATCAAAAGTTATCGCTTATTTGAAGTTTCATTTGTAGGGGAGGTAGGGGTTGCTTGAGTCGGATCTTACCCATTTTCAATGCCAACCAAGTAGATCCTACTAACAACATTTTGTCAAATTTTCAACTCGCTAGTGTCATTCTATCGAAAGTTATCGTAATTAAAGGAATATTGAATTTTTTTAAATTTGTAGGGGAGGTAGGCGTTCCTTTGATCCGATTATGCCCAACTTACTAGAACTCAAGTATCTTCCCACCCCAGGGTTACATGCCAAAAATCAGGCGTCTACGTCAATTGGTTCAAGAGTTATAGACAAAAAACCCGAAAAGTAGGGTAGTACGGGGCTCTTTGTAAGAAAATTACCGTTGGTTTTCAACTGATCGATTTTATTTTCCCAGGAGTTTATAAGATTACTTTCACGAGTAATTTACCAAAGCTAGAGCTTTTCATATTTATTTAGTCGGGAGTTACAGATACATTTATGTATTTTACATATGTAGGGGAGGTAGGCGTTCTCTTGGCTTGATCATGCCCATTTTCAATACCATCCAACTAGATTACACTACCAACATTTGACCAAAATTTCAAGGCTCTAGCTTTATTCTATCGAAAGTTATCGTGCGAACGGACAGACAGACAGACAGACAGACAGACAGACAGACATGGCTTAATCGAATCAGGAGGTGACCCTGATCATTTATATATACCCTATACTAAAAGTCTAGGGTATAAAAATTCTCCTCGTTTCCAGCGTTCTATGATATTTGATGGTTCGATGGAAGTTTGGTCGTGGTTGTGCTCGTCAATGGGTGGCCACCTTTAGACATGCACTGTACTAAGCTTCATCATAATCTCGAATGATCGATAACAAGTATCAGCTGACTGGGCACTAGCGGATTCTCGAACTTTCGTTGAGTAGTGGAAACCCGAGACTGGAACATCTCGAAAAATCTAGAGTCTTCGCTAATTGACGAATGCATAGGTCTTTTTTTTTTGTAAAGGTGATGATGGAAATCTTCCAAAGATACCGCCGATTTGGCGGCATGTCGGATTTTTACCGACTAAAACCAAAAAACACCTCCCACTGCCATTTCCTTCCTGCGGAACTACCTTTCGACATTACTTCGCAGGGATGGCATTGGCTAATCAGCCACAATTTCTGTTGCCCGACTTACACCTAGCTTCTTCTTTGCGGAGCTCCTTATGGATGGTGCAGACCATCTGGCTCACCACCTCCCAGTGTTGTGACGATTTCAGCATAATTTCCACCACGTTCTGCGGATTCACCTCACTCTCCAGTTCCGCTTCTAATTCCGCGGCTCTCTGCAAATCTGGGGCAGTCGAACATAACATGCCTCGCATCCTCAACTACTACTCTGGGGCAGTCTGGAGAGTCATCCAATTTAAACCTGTGCAGGTACTGTCTGTATCCGCCGTGGCCCGTAAGGAACTGGGTCAAGTAGAAGTTTACTTCCCCATGCTTTCGTTCCACCCATTTTCTTATATTAGGGATCAAGCTGTAAGTCCAACGACCAGTCGATGCTTGTTCCCAACGCTCCTGCCATTTCCTGAAGGAGTCGTCCCTCTCGATGCTCCTCTGTTCCCCCGACGGCGACATCTCAGATGGCTCCAGGGCTCGGTTTCGAAACAACCTCTCCGATTCATCGACCAGGATATCGATTGGGATCATTCCGACGACGACGTACGCGGTCTCGTGTGATGTCGTTCGGTATGCAGAGCATACCCTCAACGCACTTCTTCTGTACACCTAACTGATGATTTTGGTATTGCATTTAAATTGTAGCGCGCTACCCCAGACCGGCGATGTATAGAGCAGAATAGATGTTACAACTCGAGACAACAGGAGTCTTCTGCTTGCTCTTGGGCCACCTATATTTGGCATCATTCTTGACAAGGCCACAGTAGCTGATGCTGCCTTGTCGCATACATAATTCAGGTGCTCACCGAAACTCAACCTCGCATCGATCATAACACCCAAGTACCTAATGCATGGGTCTAGCAGCTATATAAAGGCAGATGTCACCAAAGGAAGAGGAAGTAGTAACACTCGACACTCAGTGGCAGTCGGATCGGTACAAAGTATCCGCTCGGAAGTCGAAGAGTCGTTATTGTTACCCGCCGGTAACGAATAGTTTGAGCTAGTTTGACGTTAATTGTTAGACCCTAACCAGATTGAACGCTGAATGCAGCAGCAGCGGCAGAAGCAACAACAACAACAGGTAGATCTGTCATCGCCGCTGTGTCATCGCGACAGATCTACCTGTTGCTGTTGTTGCTGCTGCCGCTGCATTCTGCGTTCAATCTGGTTAGGGCCTTGGTTACGCGTGAGTAGTTCGTTTTGTAAATAAAGTTTGTGTGTTTTTCAATCGAAGTGTTTTCATTATTCAGCACAAGAATATCTAACGAACCTGGTTTGGTTTCGCTCAACAGAGGAAACATTACACTATATTAAATACACCGCGCGACGGCGCCACGAAAATTCAGAGAAAAAATCATTCACAGCACAGATCACTTCAGACAAAACACTCGCGACACAATTTTCAGGTTCTTTATTGCACTGATGTTCGTTGACAGATCACGGAACATGGGCGCCGCCATACGCAAAATGAAAACGATCGACCGAACACCACAAGGAAGCTCACGACCTACCAGTCGATAGACAAAATATTGACCGGCACAATATTTTGTCTTTCGACTGAAATGTCTTTCAACACTGTTAAAAGTGCTGTTTTCACGAACCGATTTGTGAGCTTTTTGTGTCCCGACTAGTCTCTTTCAACAAAAATCATTGGAAACAGGTCTTTAGGCATGCGGTCATCGAGCATTCGTTGTATATGTCCTGCCCATTATTGATGTTGTAGTTTGACAATTCTCGAAATTTCCAGCTCATCGTACAGTTCGTACAGCTCATGGTTGTACCGGATGTACAATCCATTTCAGTCACAAAATGCTCCGAAAATTCGCCGAAGGATCTCTCGTTGAAATGTGTTTAGGTTAGGGTCCAGGTTGCGCAGCCATAGCATGCATAGCACAGGTTGTAAGATGATTTTGTGCTTGTGCATATACATAGGGGGAGATGGGGTACATTGATACACGGGGCACATAGATACGATCAACATTATATGAAAATAAAATGTGATGGGATCTTGCATACATACACAACGTAAGACATCAATCAACTCCAACAATATGTCTAATTGTAAGTTGGATCCGCGTGCACTCATCGCTTGGCGCTCGACAAGCATTTACGTGTTTTTGACGTTTGAACTTAAAATATTGTAGTTTCCTTTCCAGTGTGATTTGGTGGTGAATAATTGTGCTGATTATAGTGTTTTAAGTTATTTGGTGAGTAAACGTCCTCGATAATGTGAAACAAACTTAAACTTTTATAAATAAATGTTATGTTAGTTTTTTTTATATTTAATTGCGGCATAGTAGATTGGGGCACATTGATACACACACTCTTGGGGCACATTGATATGTATATGTGCAGAACGAAGAGAAATAACATCGATGAAGTCGCTATGGCTTCTGCCATTTCAGATGTTTTTGAAGGCAGATTATCAATTAGAAAAGCGGCTGATAAATACAATTTGAAAACTGCTACTCCACAACATAGAATTGAAAGCAAGAAAAAGAAGGGGGATAAAGAAGACGTAAGGTATTCATCTAAGTACACATCCCAACAAGTATTTACCACGGAAGAAGAAAAGCAACTAAATGAATATATATTTTAATAAAATGCAGTAAAATGCATCACGGCCTTACTTTAACTCAAGCAAGGCAACTTGCCTACCAATTTGCAAAAAAATTAGATTGCCATTATCCGAAGACCTGGGATGATAATAAGAGTGCCGGTTTAGATATCTGGTTATCGTAAGAGGAATTCGAATATTAGTTTAAGGAAACCCGAAAACACAAGTGTCGCTCGATCATTCTCTTTCAATAAGGCTGCTGTGGGAATATTTTTTAACAACCTGGAAGATGTTCTATCAAGATACAATTTTCCAGCTGGTAGAATAATAAATTTTGATGAAACCGGGATTACAACTGTGTTGAATACCCCGAAGATTTTGGCAGAAAAAACACAGCGGCAGGTCGGCCAAATTGTGTCCGCAGAGAGGGGCGAATTGGTAACTTTTGGAGGAATCATAACTGGTACCGGTAATACTATTCCACCAGTTTTTGTGTTTCCTAGAGTTCATTATAAAAGCCATTTTTTGAATGGTGCATCAGAGGAATCTTTGGGATTGTCATCTAGATCAGGTTGGATCAATAGTGAACTATTCGTAGAAGTCCTTAAACACATCCAAACGCACACAAACAGCACAAAAGAAAATCCTGTTCTTCTAATTTGTGATTATCACGAGTCCCATATTTCACTGGATGCAATTAATTTTTGCCGCGATAATGGAATTGTTTACTTATCGTTTCCTCCACATACATTCATCATTTCCACAAGAGCGTATACTTTGTAACTTTTTAATGCACCATTTCTCAAAGAGTGGTGGGGGACTTTTAGTTACCTGAATTCTTCCTCTTTTTCGCATTGTATAAATTTGGTCATTCTAAGTTCAAGTAGGAAAGTGATAAGACGTCAAGTGAAATGAGTGCGATTTACAAAAAACGATTCGAAGCTGTGTTTTTAGTAAGTCATCCGAAAGGACCAAAAATGACACCTGCATCGGCCGGAAAGTACCTGAAAGTTTCGACACAGTTTGTGAATAAGTGGATAAAGCGTTTTAAAGTTACTGGAAATGTAGACGATCTACCTGGTAGGGGTAAAACCCGAAGCACTTCAAGGCCATCATTGATATTTTTAAGAAAAATCCGTCCGTTACTACCTTAGTGCAAGCAAAGGAAATGTTATCGAAGAAGAATATTTACGTGTCCTTGAATACGATTCGGCGAAGATTACAAGAGGAAAACATCAAAACCAGGTATGCCTTGATGAAACCATTACTTACCGAAAACCAGAAGCGAAGACGTGTAGAGTGGGCTAAGGAAAACATCGATCGTGATTGGGACAACGTGATCTTTACGGATGAATCAAGTTTTGCTGTAAATACGTTCAGGAGACGAGTGTGGTCACAAAAAGGAGAAGCTGTCGTGAACCGAACCGTTAAACACCCTGTGAAGGTCCATGTTTATGGATGCTTTTCTGCACGCGGTTTCGGAAAATTAATAACGTTTACCGGAATTCTTACTGCTGAAACTACAACTTACTACAAGAAAGGATTATTGAAGTCTGCTAGGATGCTATATGGCAACGACAACACCGATTGGTTTCTACAAGAAGATAACGATCCGAAACATAGAAGCCGGTTGTGTACACGCTGGAAAGAAGAATGGGATTAATGGGGATTAATGAAGCAAATAAAAGGAGCAGCACATTTAAGGCGAACGCTACAAAAAATTTGGAAGAACTTATCGACAGACTACGCGGAAAAATTGGCCGAAAGTTGTCACCGAAGATGCCAGTCAATAATCAATTCTTGACGGCGATTGGACCATGTATTAAATATAATTGCGAAAATGTATTTTGTATTTACTTTCAATAAAAAATAAAATTTCTTACTTGTAACATTTTGTTTTTATTTTGTGAGGTATACGGTCTTGTGGAAATGACTGTACGTCCCATAAACTCCAGCCTCTTGATGTTGGTGTCTTCGGTCCGTTCAAGGTAAAGCTCAAGGTAGCTTTTAATGACTGGCACATTAATCACCCTGGAAAGGCGTTAACTATTTACGACATACCGAGTCTTGCCAGATTGGCCTTTTTCGATTCGTTCACTGGAAAAAATATTACGAGCGCATTTGCAAAAGCTGGGAAAGTGCCTTTTAATAAACTAGCATTCTCAGATGAAGATTTTGCTCCCTGTGAGGTTTACACCAACCAAGAATTACAAAACTCAGCCCATCTTGTCGGTATAGATGAGACAATAACGAATAAGCAATGTGTTATATCCCATCCTAGTACAGAGCCAGCAAATGCTACTATAGACTCTAAGTCACTAAATATGCCTTCAACATCAACAGCTGCTGAAATAACAACTGAAGTTTCAAAATCAAAATTATGCATAACACCTGAAGCTGTAAGACCCTACCCGAAAATTATCCAAAAGAACATAACTAAAAAAGGGAAAGCGAAGGGTAAGTCCAGGATCTACACAGATTCCCCAGAAAAACAAAGAATATTTGAACTACAGAGTGCTAAAGATGAAGAAAACTTTAAAAAAGAACAAAAAAAGCGGGCAAGAGATCTGAAAACTGCTCAAAATTTGTTATCCATAGTTGCGAATCCAATCAAGAAACCAATTAAAAAGATTTCGAAAGCTATGATTACAGAATCAGATTCTTCAAATTGCTCCACTGAAGGTGAATTACAGGAGTCTTCAGATTCTAAAAAATCCAGCGCAGAATTTTCTGATGATAACATGATTAGTACTACTCCACCTATGGCGAACGATCTTCAAGAAGGTGACTTCGTCATAGTTAAGGTATTAAACGCAGGAAAAAAGCCACCTTTCAAACATTTTATCGGGAAAATTATATTTAGATATAAAGAGGATCAAGGAAATGACTTCCACATTTCTTTTTTAAAACGTAAACCCACTGGAACTTTTGCATTCCCTGTTATAAAAGATGAGGCATCAGTTGATATTTTTGATATTGTATTAAAGTTACCAAATCCGATAGTCAAGAAAGGTACTAACAGAACAGCTTCTTTATTTAATTTTAAAGTAAATTTATCTCCCTACAATATTTCAATGTAAAAAGGTGTTTGACACTAAATTCGAATACTATTACTATTACACTTACTTTCTTATATGACGAATTCATTTGCATTCAATGTACATAAATAAGTTAAGAAAGAGTATATTTCACATAAAAAAATGGGTTGAATCTAACTACGCATAAATTACCAAATGAGTTGTTAATAAATATTATAAAAATGAATAAACTTGTATTATTTTACTGGTGATATTTCAATAAATATTGGCTGATTGGCTATGAATCAAAGTGCCCCTTACATGTATCATTGTACCCCCTGAGTGGGGCAGTTTGATATAAATTCCACTTTTTTATAAAGAGGCCATAAAATTTTTCCCTATTATATCTAAGACGAAATTCATATTAAATAAAATAGTTAAATAGATACTAAACCCATCCTAATTTTTTTCTGGTTATTACCACCAATATGCTTGGTTTTTTTTAACTTCTAAAGAAAATCGTATCAATGTGCCCCCACTCCCCCTATGTGGAGCTTGGTATTTCTAATCACATGGTGTCGAGATTATTTAGAAGTTTTTCCGCGACAGGCAGATTTCAGGACATGATTTTTATTTCGTCAGGGTACGGGGTACGCTATCAACTGCGTAAACTTGAAGAGCGGTGTGCCGCTTTTATCTACATTCATCACCCGAATGGCGTGTTCAAGTGTCCAGTTGAAGAGCGTCGGAGCCAGTCCATCGCCTTGCTTCAATACAGTACGTATTTCAAGTCGGAGTTGGTCATCGTCATCTTTGTTAATCGTACTCATTTTACTGGTATACCAAATTGCAGCAGTATGTTAGACAGTACTCCATGATCGACACTGTCGTATGCTTGCTTAAAATCAGCAAAGATTGGTGAAAAGCTGATCGGTTGTAGATCGATCAGGTCTGAAACCGCCTTGATATTCGCCAATGATTCGTTCGGCGTACGGCTTTATTCTATTTTCCGGAATTTTCGTCCGTATTTTGTAGAACATACAGACTAGTGAGATGCCCCTGTAATTCTCGCACCGCAATTTATCTCCCTTTTAGTGGATGGGATAGACGATGCTCCTGCGCTAATCGTCTGAGATCACCTCATTCTCCCAGATACGCGGAACTTGATGTATTGCATTCAATAGACGACCACCAAATTTTACCAGTTCAGCTTGAATCTCTTCTGCATTCAGCGCTTTATTTGGTTTGAGTGACTGCAAGGCGAGACCAGCGTCTTCTACTGTCGGGGGTTGGTGTATTGGGGCCATGATCGATCATATCGTCAACGACTGGAGCTTCTTGTATGGGGACGTGGGGTTAAGAAACTCTTTGATAGAGGTCGCCCATCGTTTGTTGATGCTATTGGTGTCGCTGATGAAGTTTCCATCTTTGTCCTTACAGAGGCTAGCTATTCTTAATAGTGCTTACTAGTCTGTAAAGGTAGAAACACATTGCTAGCACGTCACGTGAGCTCACGTGATATCATCGGCTGTCTCACGTCACGTGATATCATGCTTAGCAGCACACTGATATCACGGCATCCCAAAAAGGCTTATCATGTACGTCGACAGGTACTGAAATCAGCAGTGTCTTTGATAACATGGACTCCTCAAGTAGTGGTTTGGAGTGGGAAGAAGAAATAGTGGCTAGTTTCTTTGCGATTGAAGCGGAGAATTCGAAACGTGACTGGGTACATGAAATAAATAAGCAGAGGGAACAATTAGGAGAATTTCATACATTGTATCCTCAGCTATTGAAAGACCCAAATCGTTTTAGAATGTACTTCCGCATGAGTCAAGAAGAATTTGATTACTTACATCAGTTAATTGAAAGTGACATTAAGAAAAGAAATACCCAACTTCGAAGAGCTATCACCACTCAAGAAAGGCTAGCTGTATGTTTGAGGTAAGTAAGAAAAAAATTATATTTTTGACTATATAACCAGTTTATTCAAAATTACAAAACCTTATAAAGCTAGTATGTTGTATAGAGATACCTACTCCAACGTATGGTAGGTAAAATTGCTTCTATCAGCATCCGATAAGGATTCACCAGTCAGACAAACTAATGTCGGTTGCATTCCACCTGAGTTGGACGATGTTGACATCGGTGTTGAGGAGTCTCGTGTTGATGACGAGTATGGTTGTACAAATTGGAAACAACGCTGTACGTCCGAATTTGAACAATTTGGTTGTTGGTCTTGCATTTCTGCCGTTAACATCAAATTACTCAACTGAAGTTTAATTCGTGCTTGTTCAAGTTTTGGCAACTTTTTGGTCATTCTTGACATGCTTAGAAAGAACATATCCATGTCATCCAAATCTTCTAGACATTTTAATCCTTGAGATTGGCATTTTTCCTCATATTTCCTATTCCTGAGAGCAGCACTTTCCTTTAAAATATCAACTAATTGGTGTTGAGCTGTTGATACTTTATGGCTTGATTCTTTTTGTTTGTTCCGTTGAGGCATTTCCCCAGTTGTAGCCTGCTGACATTGGACTTCATGTTCCTCAATTGCAGCCTCAGCATTTCCTTCGGGATCAATAGGATTAATATTAGCTTGTTCGGGCTGTGGAGCTTCAAAGTCTAGCAAGTCTTCAGCATCATTTTGCATTTCATTTAAATTACTGCGCGTCCTGCAATAAACACAACACAATACAACACAATATAAATATATTAGATATAGGTATATGTATATATGCTATATATATTTTGTGCATAGCTACAGACTTTCTTAATCGACGAAACGATATTTTAAAACTCACTTTCTTGTCTCAAGAAATGGCAGTAAAAAAGACATCTGTTCTTCGAATTTCCAAACTATTTTCTTTTTGGCACCTGAGCCACTTGTCTTGCCGTCGCGATGTCTGTTTCTTGCATTGATGAAACATCTTCTCAACTTGTCCCAACTATCCTTAGCGGTAGTCCCTGAAATTCAAATATTGTATTTTAATATACAATATGAAAAAAACAATTACGTATTATAGGCATATAAAACACTGCAATTTTTCAAAGAGGTTTACTATTTTCACATAAATTTATGGAAATTAATTAGTGAAACAGCTGATTTTGTGCGTTGTTTTCGACTTGAATTGCATATCCAAATTCAAAAAATCTGTTCTTTTTGTTTAAGGTTTTTGGCGACCGGGAACTCTTTCAGAAGTATTGGATTCAGTTATAGGATGGGATTTAGTACTGTTCGGGAAATTGTCTACAACGTTTGTGATGCTATATGGAGAAAATTGGGCCCCATTACAATGCCACCTCCTACGGAAGCAACATAATATAAATGCTGGGTCTCAATTCTACAACTGCAAAGGATGCCACTCAATTGTTCTTTTGGCATTAGTTGATGCTGATTACAAGTTTATTGCAGTTGACGTAGGCTCATATGGAAGGAACAGCGATGGCGGAGTTTTTTCCAAATCAGAGATGGGTAAACGATTTCACAATAACACTTTCAATGTGCCCACACCGATACAACTAGAAAACGGAGAACGTCACCCATACGTCATCGTTGGCGATGAGGCTTTTCCTCTAAAATCTTACCTTCTTAGACCGTATTCTAGGACTTCGTTACAGTGCAACGAGCCGAATAAAATATTCAACTATAGACTGTCAAGAGCAAGACGTGTCGTTGAAAATGCATTTGGGATTTTGGCTGCACGTTGGAGATGTTTTCGTGGAGCTCTGGAAATACAACCAGAATTTGTCGACAAAATTATTCTCGCATCATGTTGCCTCCATAACTTGTTGATAGCAGACAAAACATTTGAACCAGACATTCAACCGCTACACTGTTTTGATGCACCGTTATCCGACATGGAAAGTATTCGAAGAAACTGTACTTTGGAAGCATTTCGAATTCGAGAGAAATTCAAAAATTATTTTAATTCTAATTATGGTTCTGTAGCATGGCAATGGAGTATGGTTAGAAGGGGCAGAAGTCATAACAATTAATGCACTAATGAATTCATAATTATAATTTATTATAAATTAAAAAAAAAATAAAAAGTTATCAGTGATTTCGAAATAATTACCTGGCATTTGGAGTTCTTTTCCAATTTCCTCCCAGGCTGTTTGTCGGACGTTAGAATCCCGATAATCCTTGTGCTTTGTGTTGTACAAGCATCCGTGCCCCCTCACTTTTTCTATTAGTAATTCGTCAACCATTTTTTTATACAACTTCCACTTTGAAACGTGAACTCACGCCGTACCGAAAAATGTGTTCGTCCAGACTTTCGATTACGTGATATCACGTGTGCTGCCGATGGCGTGAGGTAGAGAGCGTGAGGTGACATCAGTGTGGCTGTGGTGAACTAAGATGGAAAAACTTGGATCACACTTTTGTGACGTGACGTGACTTCCCATGATATCACGTGAGCTCACGTGACGTGATAGCAATGTGTTTCTACCTTAAGCGTTTCTGGTGCTTTGTAATGAACCACCCGTAAGGCCCTAACCAGATTGAATGCAGCAGCAGCGGCATCGGCAACAGCAGCGGTGGCAGCAACAACAACAACAGGTAGATCTGTCGCGATGACACAGCGACCTGTCATCGCCGCTGTGTCACCGCGACAGATCTACCTGTTGTTGTTGTCGCTGCCGCCGCTGCTGCTGCGTTCAATCTGCACCTAATGCACCATATCCTGGTAGTGCTGCCTCCACCGGCAGATTGAAAGCAGCACCTGATGAGTAGTGATCTGTCGGTGGTTCGAAACCAGAGGCTGAGGGTCCCATTACACCCGGAACCGCCCGCCAACAATTCCATCCTTATCGCCCCATTTTTTTATTATTCCCCATTTTTTCCTCCATGTTTGTGTTGTCTTCCCCAGGCCTATTAATTTTTATTAAAGGACAGGGGCAATGACCGGCGAAAACCTTGACCACGCCTCCCGAACCGATCTACTGTAAGCATAGGCTTAGCTTGTTGAGGAGCCTGACCTTCACGGTCATTATGCTGCCAGGGGCACTGTCCTCACGGACATTTTCGAATGCCCACAAAACCGTCCATTACAAGACCGAGAAGCTGATCGAAACGGAATTAAACATATAACACGCATACATTGCAAGTCTGTCCATCGCTGTAACAACAACAACACGCTGGAGCGACCCGTTCATCAACAACGGCCAAGAGCTGCTAAAAACCGTCAACGCCATAAAAAAGAATATGCAAACTCTTTTCTACACCAGTGTGTTGAGGCATCAGTCTCATGTTTGACTACCGGCGTTTCGGGTTCGAATCCCGTTCACGACGACGTTCGTGGCCATGGATGTGCAGGAGGTGCATGCTGGCAACTGCATTCTCCGAAACCAGTTTATGCCAACGAAACATCAACTGGGCCACATGGAACAGTTGACGCGCTATGCCCCACAAGGGGTTAGGGCAATTGAGTAGTAGTAGTAGTAGTAGAACAAGCCGCAAAGAGCAACAAATTAAACGTCGTTATACGGTGTCATCAAGGAGTTTACAGGTAGTCGTAATTCCTATCAAAGTCCGGTGAAAGACAGTTATGGAAAACTGCTTATCAGATGAGGTGATGGAAAGAGCATTTCGCCAGTTTTGAACCTTGTAACTTCTGGCGATCCTTCAAGCAGACAATTTAGCTGGCCAAAGTGCGCGTATACTGTCAACGGCTCTGACTAGTGATGAAATAGTTCCAAATATTGCTTTGAAACGAGGTAAGGCTGCCGGACCTGGCGGAATTTCTGTAGAACTTCATTAAGCCGCGCCAAGTGCAACTGCAGCGTTGCTGCACTTGTTGATAAAGTGTGGAACACAGACCTTTTCCACTGAGTGGAAGGCATTTGTATCCTGGAAAGACTGAAGAACCCTTTAGAAAGCGCAATTGATGAAAACCCGGATTGGCCACACACCACAGTCTTCCAACAGGCAAGTTAAGTCACCCTTACCACCAGTTGACTAGATCGGTCTCCTTCGGCTGAAAGCAGCTTAAATTGTCGAATTCCTCGAGTTTATTCGTAGTTCAGTTCAAATAGTGCTCGACTTGTTCCCTAAAACTGAACCTCCGTTGTTGCAACCACCGAATGCGTGGCTCATTTGAAATGACAGCAAATCCTACAAAATAAACGAATCCAATAGTTCAAACGCTCAACATTTAATGGTAAAAATACTTCATTTAACCAATAAGCGCATCCCTAGCGGATGCAGACAGTACAGAAATGAAATTACATCAATGAGAGTGCAAACTTCAACTAAAATACGTAAACCTAGGGCCTGGGGATTCGGTGTCAGTCCCAACCGCCGGCGCCGGTCGCGGCGGGTGAGTGGCGTCTTTCGTCATTTTGTGGAGATTCGCTGTGCCGGCGCAATCGTCGTCCGCGCGACGACGATCGACTGGTGCTGCGAGGACTACGCGGTCGGCGAGTGTCACGCTCCTCGGGCGACCTGGGTCGGATCGGGCGTCTCTCCGCCGGCGATGGAGACGATTTCTTGTCCGAGTAGCGACTTCGGCTGTATCGGGGCGAGCGCGAAGGTGTCCTACGGCGTGATGGAGGCGGCGGCGATTCTCGGCGTCGGTATCGATCGGGACTGGCGCGCGTTTGGTACGTGTCTTTGTCATCCGATCGGGAGCGAGTGTGGCGCCTGCGACGGGAGTGAGACCGCGATCGCGAAGTGCTACGATAGTCCCGCCGGGTCGGTCGTCTGTGACGATAGCGACATTCGCGGGCAAAATGTCCCGTACTGCGGCACTCGTAGCATTTGTCGTCAGCGTTTGCCGGTCGACCGCGATTGTTCAGCTTTTCGGTGTACAGTTTGGCATGCACTCGTCGTCCGCAGATCCTCCGACCGTTCAACTGGCGTACGGTGTCGGCTGCGTCGCGAGCATCGTCGAATTCAATGAAGGCGAAGCCGGGCGGATTGCGCGCCACCCAACAATCACGAATGCGCCCATACTCGCTGCAAATGTCCTCGAGCTCCTTTCGGCGCACGTCCCGCGACAGGTCCCCTATGAAGACCTTTCGGTCGCTGGGCGAGCGGGCCATTTTGCACGGCATCTTGTCCTTGTCGTGGGTGTCGGTGGGTGCTGCTGCAAGCGGGCGTCACTTTGTTCGGTATCTGAAGATAGAGAGAGAGAGAGAAGCGAGAGGCTACGGTCTACGGGCCGGACCCAAGCGATTCAAAGTCAAAGCGAGCGCTTAGAGCAGGATCTGCAAGTACAACACAAGGAGAACAGAATTACTACAAACTACACAAGCGGCGGGACGACCCGGCCGGCTCGAAACAAAAGACACACAAACTGTTGGTCGTTAATCGAAACGATCTCGAGTTTAAGGTTAGATTGCGAATTTGCACAATTGTAGCGAGTCCGTGTCATGGCGCCAACGGCAGGTGTGCCGCGGCCAATTCGATTTGTTCGTCGCGACTAAACAGTTTCGTGTGATTCGAATACATTGCCTCGATTCGCCCCTAAACTGGTCACAAATTGAATATCAAATTGGGAGAAATTCTAAACGGAAAAACTACTCACCGCGTTGTTTACGAATTGTGACATTTGTCAGGTTTGATAAACTTTGACAGTGGCCGTTGCCGCCGGCCGTTGACGCGTCAACGGTTCAGTGGACGGCGATGACGACAACGATCGTCATTCGATGTTTGGGTTAGTGTCTCGGGTAATGCGACGTTTTCGGGCAGTTGGGCGGAAATGGCTGTTTGAATTCGAATTAATTAAGCATAAAACTTTAAAAACATTTACTTATGTAGTTGATTGAACTACACCGGTGTGTGCTCTGTGATTTTTTTACTTGCACGTTTTCACGATGTTGTGTTTTGTTATTCACAGGGAATAAGGGATCAGTTTGGCTTTGGCATTATAATTTAAAAAATCAGGTGTTTTAAAAGCTTCTATCATCATTTGCCATGGACTTTCGTTTGATCCGTTAGCACGCGAAAAAATCGGTCCATTGAAAAGTTGTGTTTTCAAGCGATTTTCGGACTAAATCGATGCAAATTGTGTGCATGTGTAAATAAAAGTCGGAGTCAGCACATTTGCTATTAGTACATAAACAACCTCGACGAATTTCCGTTTTTTTTTGTCTTGTGAGTTGTACTTAGTTTGCCATTGGAACAAAGGGACGACGGTTCGTCCGTGCTCGTCGAGTAGCTTGCCTTCGGGCGGCACATCACATTTGTTGTTGTTTGAGTACCGTGCGAATGTTGTGATGACATTTGTTGAATTTATTTGGCTTTGTAGCAAAAAAGAAAACTCGACGAGTAGGCAAATGTCATGTTTCGTCGTTTTCTACAAGTTTTTTCAGTGAAACATTAAAAATTAAACTACAAATTAAAAATGTGTCGTCGATTATTTCAAGGCAGTGTGAACAGTGATCACGGTGCGTGAATTGCGAGTGCCAGCCGTGTTTATGCAGAATTTCTGTGGCGGTTGTGCAACGTGTAAATTACGCGAAATTACGTGTGCGTGCGGCCTCTTTTAGTATAGCCGGCGACGTCGCCCTGCTTGGTTTATTGTCAGTGCTTTTTGACATCGGTTTTGATTTATCTGGTGACTGAGAGATTGGACTACGAAGCTCTGCGGGTCATTCTGTGCAGCATGTCATCCTGAGATAAGGTAAGTAGTATTCCTATTTCTTCTTTTTATCTCGCGTCACTGTTCTTCCCCCTCCGGCTGTAATGAGCACGGGGAAGTTTACGCCTAAGGACAAAAAACTAATCAGTGGATGGACTGTGGTAAACCCTGGTCCGTCGAGCCATGACGTAGAGGGCTCGTGTACACTGATGCGATCGGTGCGAGCTGTGGACAAGCCTGGTCTAGGCTCGGAGGGAGCTGCATCTAGTGGCAGCTGTATCTCCAAAGAGCAGACAGTGGCAGCTCCTGGCTCGTCGTGCTATGCGCATACAGGCTCACTTGCAAGTGTACCGGATCCTTGTCTATCTTCTAAGACTGTTGCTAAGCCTGGTCGTCAGACGGTATTAAAATCCGATGCATGCTCAACCGAATCTGGTCAATGCAGGCCACGTAATAGACCTGCTACTTCGGCTTTGGATCAACCTGGCCCCAGTAGCGGCTTACGGGGTTACAAGCAAGCCAGTATGCACCCGGGTACGGCTGGCAAGCAGAGACAGCTGCAGCCATCAAAATCTCGTTACAGGGAGCGACGCAGGGCTTATCGAATTCGCGACGTAGTGGAAAAAATTCCTGACGCGCAAAGGACCGATAAGCAGGTAGCGTCCCTTGCATGGGCATAAAATTGCATCTGCCAGAGCGTGGGAAATCCCAATACAGCAAAGAGGCAGAGGTTATTGGACGTTTCTCCTGAGGAGACCAAACGGCGAAAAACCACGGCTTCAGGCGACCCCGCTCCTTCATATGCGGAAGCGCTGAAGGGATGGACAGAGCTGGCGGTAGTGGACAGGAGGGACGCGGACGGTAGCATCACGCTAGACAACTGGAGAAAGGTCGAGGGTAGTATTACCCTCACCTTTCGCAGCGTAATGGAAGAGAATCCACGGGTCTGCAGTGATGGAGGCTGACACCAGGGTCGGATAAAATTAATGAGTTTTGCTGATCAGCGTTCGGCTGAACATTTCCGTATAGCAATCAACAAAGCGTGTAACGGACGGTTTGGCGGGCATCCTATAATGCCCGTGTGGGGACGGAGCCTTAGGTAACATATTGACCGTGAAGGTCGGGCCGAAGAAGAAGGCTCCTCAACGAGCTAAGCAGCGGCCTATGCTTGCTGTAGCTCAGTTCGGGAGACGTGGGCGGGGTTTTCGCCGCTCGTTGCCCCTGTCCTTTACGTATTAACAAAAATTCATAGGCCTGGGGAAGACAACACAAACAAGGGAGGTCAAAATGGGGGAAAAAAAAAAATGAGGCGATAAGGATGGAATGGTTGGCCGATGGCTCGCTTGCGCTGGCGCTCGTATTGAGGTTCAGGTGTAATGGGACCCTCGGCCCCAGGTTTCGTACCACCGACAGATCCTTACTCATCAGGTGCTGCCATAGATTTGCCGGTGGAAGCAGCACAACCAGACCAGAATATGTTTCATTACAAGCGGGCGAGCTTTGGCCAGGTGCAAAGCTTGAACTCATACCGAGGTGTGAAATACCTTCACGCCCCGAGCTCGTGCCTGGTTACCGCAGGAATTAACCGATATTGAGGAAATTCTGCATCAAGTGCGCACGGGTAATCCAAATCTTCCAGCCCATGACTGGAAGATTGTGAAATTAGATGAGCCAATTGATAGCCCTCGATTTGCGGAATTCATCATAAACACTGAATCATTGGAGCATCTTGCCAAATCAAAAGGCAAAATTGCTTTTGGCTTCCATAAAATTAAAATAAGGGTTTATTAGGGAGATGCTAAAAAATCCCTTAGCAGGGCTCCTGCGCCGAGCCCAATGGAGGAAGAAGAGTGCTAAGAGGGCGGAGCCAAAACCTCCGAAGTCCCAACTCTAAGCGAACAGGATGCTGAAGACGACGGTTTGTCTCTTGGGGACGACGGTCTGTCTCTTGCCTCCGACTTCGGTAACTTAGAGGACTCTTTGGATTCCATGCGCTTTCGTGGCTTGTTTGAATCTGATACTGACCGGTCTGCATCCGTGGAGTCGGTGAAATCGTTACAGTAATGGTCAGATTTGTGCAGGTTAACCTACATCATTGTAAGGCAGCTTCAGCTGCACTTCTTCTTCGTCTTGCACAAGAGGGAGAAGATATTGCTTTAATGCAGGAACCCTGGATTATTTGTGACGTTGTAAAAGGACTGGGGTCTCCTCATTATAATATCTTCTATGTTAAAGATCAGGGAAAACCCCGGCCTTGTATTCTTGTAAGGAAAAGTCTAAGTGCTTTCTTGGTATCGCCCTTCAGCAATGCGGACTCTGTGGTGGTCAGCCTGGAGTTCAAAAAGAGGCAGTACTGGTTGATATCATCCTACTTACCACATGATGGTGATATTCCATCGACTATTTTGAAACAACCCTGAATGCAGCCAATTCACAGAGAATCTGCGTCATTCTTGGGTCTGATTGCAATGCACATCATGTGGTATGGGGTAGCTTCGACACAAATGTGAGGGGGGAAGCGTTTTTCGACTACTTGTTAGGAACAGATATCCTTATCTGCAATGTTGGATGCGAGCCCGCCTTTATCACGAGGTGTCTGCAGGAAGTCCGAGACATAACTCTTGCTTCTTGAGGACATTCAACATTTAATACGTGATTGGAGGGTGTCTCCTGAGCACTCATTCTCTGATCATCGTTATCTTCAATTAAGCTTGGACAAGCAACATAATGCCAAACCAGTAATTGTAAATCGGAAAGGAACTGACTAGGGTAAGTACAGGGAGTGTTTTGTGAATATATTACCTCCGCTACCGTGTCAGCCGAGCAACACGCAGGATTTAGATGCAATGGTAGAGACCCTGACGGGGGCTTTCATGAAATCTGCTGAAAGATTATGTCCTGCTAGTAAGCAAAGGGGTAAGACTAAGCCAGCGTGGTGGAGTACTCAGCTTAGTGAGCTTAGGGCCACATGTAGAAGACGCTTTAATAGGGCTAAATTTTAAAAACAAAACTCAGATTGGGTAATATATAAGGGTCAACTCGGCCTTTGTAAAAAGGAACTGAGAAGGGCCAAGCGTAGTTCGTGGAGACTATTTTACGACAGCATCGATAGGTCCAGCGATGCCCCTAGACTACGGAAAATCCTGTCCACAAATCCAAGTGACGGTACGTGGACTACCTCGAGTCAAGAGACGATCGAAGTCCTTCTAGACACTCATTTTCCGGATAGCTCTTCTGTTATCTCACTGGAAACTACCTCTACAATCAATGTGGCGCCATGCGTTTCAGCGTCACTTCTTTCGAAAGAAAAAATCGAATGGGCATGGCTGCTGGTCCGGATGGTATAATTCCAGCGGATGTACAACATATGGTAGACGTGGTGTACCCCTGGATTGAATCGATTTTCAAAGCCTGCCTTGAATTAATTTACATTCCTCGAATATGGAGGGAGCTTAAAGTGATCTTCATACCGAAAGCGGGTAAAAGCTCTCACACGAGTCCGAAAGACCTTAGACCCATCAGCCTGTCGTCGACCCTGCTGAAGGTTTTAGAGCGTTTGATTGACATACACCTGCGGAGCACTCTCCCAGCGGATCTTCTATCTGCCTCCCAGCACGCCTACTGGAAGAGTAGATCCGTGCGGATGCTGCCTTACACTCTCTGGTGGGTCAAATCGAAAAGTCTCTTGCCTGCAAGGAGTACACGATGGTGGCCTTCCTTGATATCGAGAGTGCCTTTAATAATGTGAAACCTGCAGCTATCTTGGATGCCCTCTCAGGTCTTCGTGGAGGTGACTCGCTGTGCAGACTAATACACATGATGCTTACATCTGGCGTTATCTCCACTGGTGTCGGCACATCATCTGTACGCAGACATGTGAACAGGGGTACTCCCCAGGGTGGTGTTCTCTCTCCACTTCTTTGGAATTTGGCGGTCAACGGACTGCTTTTAGAACTGGAAGGACTGGGATGCAAGGTCACTGCTTATGCGGACGACATTGCTATTGCCATCTCGGGAAAGTTTCCCTGTGTCCTTAATGGTGTAATGCAGAACGCCCTCTCTATCCTGACGAACTGGGCTAGTAAGGTTGGGGTTAAAGTTAATCCGCTTAAAACGGAACTTGTTCTCTTTACTAGGAGACACAGCCTACATTCGCTCGAACCACCTTTGATGGAGGGCACAAGACTTGTGCTCACTGATAAAGCCAAGTTCCTTGGTCTTTGCTGGAAGTTGAGCATTCAGCAACGTGTTAAAAAGGCTACTGTTGCACTATACTCGTGCAAGAAGGCCATAGGGATGAAATGGGGCTTACAACCGAGGGTAGTATACTGGCTTTATTTATCGGTTTTGCGCCCTATTCTGCTACATGGGGTTGTCGTCTGGTGGACGGCACTTAGGATTGTATCCTACAGAACCCTGCTGGAGAAGGTCCAAAGATTGGCATGCATTGCCATCACGAGGGCTCTAAGAACTACACCGACCACTGCCTTGGGCGGTCTGTTGAATCTGCTTCCCTTGGACATTTTCGCACAGCAGATGACGGCGATTACGGCTGTTCGCCGCCGTGAAACCGGTCTTTGGGCGGCGTCAACCACAGGTCACTCGGCTATATTGATCAACCTTGAAACTCCCGAGGAGACGGACTATACCTCCCCGAAATACTTGTTCGAAATGGGCTTTACAGGCCTGATTCCCTCTAGGCATGATTGGCCCGTAAACGCTTTTCAGGAATCACATGCCATTACCATTTTCAATGATGGTTCTAAGACTGACGAAGGAGTGGGGGCTGGCGTATACTCGGAAGAGTTGGATATTAGCTTGTCGTTCCGACTCCCGAACCTTAGTAGTGTTTTTCAGGCGGAAGTTACAGCAATATCTGAAGCTCTAGCCTGGTTGTCGCAAAACGATATATCTGGTAGGGACATTATAATCTACACGGATAGCCAACCAGCGATTAAATCGCTTAGCTCTGTCTTGGTAAGTTCGAAGACAGTACTGGATTGTCTCAACTCCCTAATAGAGATGGGAAGGCTCTTTAACATTTCCCTGTGCTGGGTGCCAGGGCACAGTGGTTATATTGGTAACTGCAAGGCTGACGAACTGGCTCGAGCAGGTACGATCAATGTAGCACCAGGATGCCGTTGGCTGCTTGTAAACTGGCCATCAAAGATGCGGCGTATGATAGGGCCTGTATCAGATGGAGCAATGGCAGTACATGCCATGTGGCTAGACAGTTGTGGCCCAAACTGGATCCCAAACGTTCTTCTGGATTGCTAATGCTAAGCAAAAATAATCTAAGAACTGTCGTAGGAGTGCTAACTGGACATTGCCTAATTGGGGAACTTGCGAGGAGACTTCATCTTCCATATAATGATTTTTGCAGGAGCTGTGGGGACGAGGAAGAGAAGGAAAGTACATCTCATCTTCTGTGTACCTGTCCGGCCCTGGCGAGTTTTAGGAAAGACCTCCTTGGTTCCTACTTCTTCACCGATCTGGATGACCTGAAAAATGTTGGTCGGCTACATCGCTTCATTGTGAGCTCAGGCTGGTTTAACGAGTGAGTTGGTCTCAGTTGCTGAGTCCAGGGGAATCACAACGGACCCAGTGGTGGTGTAAGTGTGCTTAAGCAACCCTTTTATCCTAACCTAACCTTGCCATGGAGGGAAAAGGTACCAAGAAACAAGTATACTCGATTTCGGGAGATCAATGCTACTGTGGTGGAGATGGGCTCGTCACCACCATCGCTAGGTCAATAAGCTGTGTTCTAATGCTTCTCTCCAGTAAAGCCCGGTACTCAGATCGCGTGGAATGAAAAGTGCCGTGAAATCCCATACAAAATCGCAAAATTTTTCGACCATGAAAACAGACGTGAAATTGTGTGGAAGGTAAAATTTGTTCCGTTTTTTTTACCTGGCCAAGTGACTCTCTATACCTTTTCATTAAAATACCACTAAAAACTGAACTCAAAACTCCACAACTTTCAATAAGAAGCTCTTCCATGTTCGGATTCATCGGATAAACTGAATCGTGGTCGTGTGAACGGTCCATGACCCATGGCAGTTAACTTTCCAGTCCACGCTAAATACAAGCATGAGATCGAAAGCGTGCCAGGCTGTCGTGTATTTGTCCCGTCAGAACGCTGATTTAGGCTGCGTGCACGTTGGCACACGTTCGCGTGTCACGTTCACGTGTTTTATGTCAAACGGTTTGAGTCTATGGTTTACAACCAAAGATGCGAATCTGTCAATTAAACAAATGCTCGGATGTTGTCGTATCACCAAATTAGGTCCATTATTGTGAGTTAACGCTAATAATAATAAAACGGTCGTACGTCCCGCACTCATGTGTGCGTCCGAATGCTGGACTATGTATAATGCCTGCTACAGACAATGGCCCAGCCCCGGCCATTCGCTACCATCGCCACTGTGTGGACGGGTGGATGGCGTTCAGTGGCCAATGCCGCGTAACCGTCACTTCTGTCAACAGTGATGGGCCATCGGATGGCCATAAATGGCTTCGAGAGCCATTTTCCTCCACGCGATGGCCCATCACGTACACAACCTTGAACAGCTGATTTAAGTTGACAGGCCACTACTCAGTTACCGCAATGCTACTATCATCGACCTTCTGTCGTACGCGATCCGTTTGATTATAGCTGCCGTGACGCACAGAGCGACAGCTTTCAATTTCAAAGGCCCCCTATACGCAATTTCCTGATGGCCCATCGAAGACCATTGTGTGGACGGACAATATTTGAAAATATTTTAATTGACCTTTGGTGTGTGATGGCGGCCATCAAAGTCACCATCGCGATGGGCCACTGTCTGTACCAGGCATAAGACATACGAAAGTAAAATGACTGCGACCGAGATGAAAATGCTACGGATGTCAGCTGGTGTGACCAAAAAGGATCATATAAAAAGTACCTACACCCGAGGCACCGATCACTGAAAAGCTCGAAGTTCGTCGTATGGATTGGTATTGCCATGTTTTAAGGCGTCCTCCTGAGAACCCTGTCATGAAGGCACTCACTATCAATGAATGTTCCATTTGCTCGACTCAAACCCCGAGGCAGACGGAAACACACGTGGATCGATCAGACGAAGAAGCAACAACAACGCGTTAATCTCGGCGATGATTCGATCCAAGATGGAGCTGCCTGCAGAAGGAAGCTGAAATTATACCGCCAGAATGGGCGAAGTGCCAACACCACAGGCAGAGCAACGCGAAGCCGCAGAGTGGTATGAAAAGGGCAAGGAAAAAGAAGATTCGCTAAAATGCAATTTAGTGTCCTGCCAAGCTAACTGGTAGTTAAACCAGATATTGAGAAAACAGGCCTTAAACTGTCTGATCTCTGGGCACTCATCTAAGCGAAAGCGAAAGACGATGTGTGTGTTCAGAAGGAACTGAGCAACTTCCGCTCAGCGAACATGATGAGAATGAGCGGATTCAGAAGTGATCGAGCAACTTCTGGTCGGGTGAGCATGATCAAATTTCAACGAACAAGAAACATTTCTGCTCATCGCTCAGTGCTCAGGCTCTTCTTCTTCTTCTTTTTCCACCTCACGCTCATGTTGCGACATTCGACTTTTGACAGTTGTCAAGTTGGGTTTGTTGTGTTTTCGCCCAGCAGGTAGCTTGCTGTAGTTCAGTTTGGAAACATGGGCGGGGTTTTCACCGCTCGTTGCTGCTTTCTTTACATGCCAAAGAAAACCATAAGCCAAAGGGGATACAATAACACAAGAAAACGAAACGAAGAAAATGGGACGATAAGAGGAAAAATGGATAATTGCTGGTTTAAGTGTCCCGATACGTGTAATGAACCACCTGTAACGAACCATATTATGGTCTGGTAGTGCTGCTCCCACCAGCAGATCGAAGCAGCACCTGATGAGTAGTGATCTGTTGGTGGTACGAAACCAGAGGCCGAGGGTCCCATTACTCCCGGACCCAGGTGGGACCGTGTGGGCGTCTGATCCGTCCGCCAACCATTCCATCCTTATCGCCTCAGTTTTTTTATTCCCCATTTTTACCTCCCCTGTTTGTGTTGTCTTCCCCAGGCCTATGAATTTTTGTTAATACGTAAAGGACAGGGGCAACGAGCGGCGAAAACCCCGCCCACGTCTCCCGAACTGAGCTACAGCAAGCATAGGCCGTTGCTTAGCTCGTTGAGGAGCCTTTTTCTTCGCCAGATGGCACGGCCCGACCTTCACGGTAATATGCTACCTTAGGCTCCGTCCCCACGGGCATCTTCGGATGCCTACCAAACCAAACCGTCCGTTACACACGCTCCTATAACTATGGAAAACTACAACTCTAACCATCACTTGATAAATCCCCGCCGTGGTACAAGTCGAGGGGCAGGCCAAAAAATTCGAAAACTTTCAAGATTTTATTCATTCCAGTTTTCCTATCCTACAAAACTCTACAATAATCCTTGGCATTTCGCGCATAAATTGCATGTGAGTGTCATCCATTGTCCCGCCCGGATCCGACTTGGCCCGCCTAGTCTCTTGGGAGGGTTTGTTGGGTTTCGGCTTCTTAAAGTCGTCTCGTTTCACACGCAGCGCCGACGGTACAAATCGGGTAACGTCCGCGCTCAGAGTTCTGTAAAACAAAAGGACGTGAACGTGAATAAGCTACGTTCGCTGGTAAAACGTGCAGTCTGAAGGTCACCACTCATGAACGAGCGCAACCACGACCAAACTTCCATCGAACCATCAATTTCATAGAACGTGTGGAAAAAAATTCCCCCTATTTCCACCGTTCTATGATATTTGATGGTTCATTGGAAGTTTGGTCGTGGATGTGCTCATTCATGGGTGGCGACCTTAATGTACCTTATTTGCAGTTTGGCTGTAATCGTGGTCACGCCCTTGGAATCCTTCGCCTGAAGCTCGCCAAGTTTGGTCTTTTGATGGTGGTGCATGACACGCGCCGGACCGGAAGCATGCCTGGCGGTGGACCGGGTGGCATTCGAAAGCCCAATCGTAATGACAGGCCTCCTGGCACGACATTCCTGGATGTCCAACTAGCGGTCCTGGTTGACACAAACAGAAAATTTTCATTTCAAGTTTCAGTCACGTCCCAAATGAAAACGATCTTTTCCGTTTCCCCCGAGTACCTGAGCGGGAGCTTTGCCTTTAAGTGCCGCGGACCATTTGTCGTTGTTTTTTGCTCCTTTTCAGTTCCTTTATGCGCGTCTCCTTGGCTATGGACGAGGAAGAAAAAGTTAAACATTGTAAATATTGCCCATCCGCAAGATACTCACGAGCCTGATCCGTGGGATTCATGTATTTCCCACTTTTCGTGGTATTAATCGAACGACATCCCATCGTGGCGAGATGTTAGTTGTACGTCTGTCTGTCTCCATGTTCGTTGCTTTGGGCATCATATACCCCTATGTCTCCATGTTCCTTGAACTTGACGTCTAAAATTGTCATCGTCAGCTTTCAGCTGGTCGATTTGTCAAAAATTGGTCAGCTGGTGAAGTAGCGTTCAGCAGGTGCAGACTCCATAACCGAGCTACTCCGGAGCTGATCGCGAGCAGTTGCGGAGCCGCTCGCGAGCGGTTTCTGCTCTTTGCCACCTGCTGAACGCACTCAAATATCATGAGCCGCTGATAAATTTTCGTCAAACATACCGACCGACTCGCAGTAATTTTAATACACTCGTAAAGCGAAATATCATAAATACGGTACATCCTCCGGACAGACATACAATTCAGATGGATTTGCAGTACACCCGCAGGACAGTAATAAAATCAGGCAATTTTCAGCGACCAAAATATAGCAGTCTTCTGCATTCCTTTCTCCTATGATCAAAATTGCATACGCAGAGCCGGAAAATTCACCCCAACCACCACCGGGGGCGACCAAATATGAATTCCATCTTCCCGAAGCCAGCCGGAAGCAACCCTATACATAGACATTTCTGCAAAGTTTCATCCTCATATAAAGTTTAACTTAAAGCTTAGCTTTTCGACCAAATGGGACAAAAACCCTTAAATGTCCTTTTTTATTAATGCCCGGAAATGAGAAGTATCTCCATCCCCATCCGCTGTCCAACAGCATCGGGGGAGCACCCAATACATAGTTTGAGATTCAATTTAATTGGCTCAATAGATTTCGACTAGGTCAGCTCTGTGTGTATGGCGTGCCTTTAATCCTCCCGAATCCCAAAACTGTCACTTTGAGTTTAGCGTGCATTCAGGTCCGCCAAATTATTTACTGGAAAATTTGTCGAAATCTTCCATTACGCCCGTACGGTTTGGCGTCGTCGTCGTCAAGGAGCTTGAAAAATTCGATGCGCTTGTTGAATCCCGAAAAAGTCTAATCCACTTTTTCTTTCGGTCCTCTTAAGCTCATCCAGTCCTGACATACACCTGCTTAGAGTTCACCCGGGCACGCCTAAGACGCCCAACGGCAAAAGGTGGAAACCTGAACAACGGGAGGGCTGTCTTTTTTAATTTATTGGATTTAAAGGTGTCCGCAGACTTGTCTCTTAATGATGTTTACGCTATACGCCGACCGTGGCTGGGGATAGGATGCCAAGGGTTGGCACGGAGAAGGATTCGTTCGTTCTGTTGACATTCGGACCGAACTCGACGGAAATGGTGTGTTTATCTCGACAGAATGTAATCAGATTAGGAATCCTAATGATGTGTAAAAGGGATTTTATGGAAGTTTAAACGAAACCGGGCAGGGAGAATGGTTTGCGTAGATACAGGGCAAATAGGGTGGTTGGGTGTGTAGTGTGATGAGCCGACTAGTGCCTTTGGGGTATAGTCAAAGCGAATTAGGTAACATTTTAACGTTATTGCGAGTTAAAAGCTGTGCCAAGAGAAAAAAAACACATAATGCGGAAGCGGAGTAGACAGTTTTCGGTTGGGCTCGTTACTTTTCACGGAAGATTAAAGGGTTAAATTAAAAGAAGGCAAAAAATGAACAAACGATTTACTTTTGGTTTTGCGAATTAAGGTGAACGTGTTGGGGGGGATTTTGTTTACGACGTTTTGTGGATTTAGGATTTTTCTCTTTTTGACATGGATATGTCTTATAGCTGGGGGTCATCCTAAAAATCTGTCCGTCACACGAAATGTCTGTTTTTCTACTCGGGGTTCAGAAGAGGAAACAAGCCCATTGAAAATTTTTCTTTTCTGGTTGTGCATGTCGTTTGAGTGAAGTGGTCATTGTGCATGACTGTTGCTTGTAGATCCGCGCGGGCGGTGCGCTTGCGGGGATCCTGTGTGTACATGTTGGGATCTTGATTTGATAGCGATAAATATTGACATTGTGGACGGCAAGAAATAACATAGTGTACGGGTGGACGGGCGGACTTTCAATGACCTTCAATTTCCGCCAATTCCCATTCATAATTTAATAAAATAGCCCGTGTTGTACTATCTGAATCACTAGGGTCCCAGAAAAAGTAGCAACTAGTCAGTTCGACTAACATTTGGACATGCGCAGACGCAATTTGAGAGAGTGTACATAGTTCCCGCCCCCAGAAGATGAGCGAGAGCGGCTGAAGTTCATTCGAGCCAAATCGGGTGATCCAGCGACTGCGTTTGTGCATTTGCAATGGCGGCGATTTGAGGTCTGACTGGTCCACAATGTGGGCCCCCACCACACGTGCAATAAACAAATAGAACAAAATGGCGGATCTATACTAGGCGAGTTAGAATCTCTCAAGTCCCGAAATAAAGAAATATTCGTCGCAGGATGTTATATGTTATGATGTACATTCAGAGGTCTGCAGAAGATCAAATGCCCCCCCTTCCGCAAAAATTCCAAAATGTTCAAAATGACTGGAATCCAAACAAATAAAATAGCGCGCGTTGTACTACATATCTGAATCAATAGGGTCCCAGAAAAAGTAGCAAGTAGTCAGTTCGACTAACATTTGGACATGCGCAGACGCAATTTGAGAGTGTGTACATTACATAGTTCCCGCCCCCCGAAGATAGAGAGCGAGAGCCATCGCGGATGAAGTTCATTCTATCCAAATGGTTGTGCATTTGCAGTGGCGGCGATTTGAGGTCTGACTGGCCCACCACACATGCAATAAACATATCATAAAACAAAATGGCGGACTCGTACTGCGCGAGTTAAAATCTCCCAAGCCCCGAAATAGAGAAATATTCGTCGCAGGATGTTATAGTTCCGGGCAGCTCATCGTGACATGATGTACATTCAGAGGTCTGCAGAAGATCAAATGCCCCCCCCCCCCCCTCCCTTCTGCAAAAATTCCAAAAATTTTCTTGTGCATTCTCTTTGTGCGTGTGTTGGAATGTTTTGTTTACTTTTGTTAGTTTCCCTTTCTGTTTGCCGGACACAATCGCATAGAGTCGCACGCGTTACTTGAGAAACGGATTGTGTGTACCGGACCCGGACTGTTGATTAAAGGGGCGGGATGAGGCGGATAGTGTGGGAGCGATTTTGCAATAGATACACAAACACAATACACGTCCGATTGGGAAAAGATGGTGGGAAGCGTGATTGCGATTAGCAGAAATGTACTCAGAGAAATGTCGATAGGCTGCAGTCTGCAAACTGTACCGAACGGGTAGATGGAACATGTAGATGGAACAGGGTGCACGAGAGGAGGTGAATATTTCACACACGCGATGCAAACGAAAACGAAACGATCCCGCGAGATAAAGGAGCCCAAGCGGACAGGACAAAGCAAAGCAGAATTTATGACGAGTATCTACACTGCCACCAGATACATGGGTACAGGGATATGTCTTATGCCTACCGAAAGCGTGGAACGTGTTTTTTCGAATGATTTCGTCCAGTATAACTATACTGGGATCTTTATAAAACTTACGTCGATATCTTCAACACAACAGGTTCCACGCAGTCGGTAGTAATTCATAGACATATCCATGTTCCGATGTATCTGCATGCAGTGTAGATACTTTGTATCTTTTTTTCGCGAAGATATCAAAGTACCTACGCAAGCTGGCAGGCACTATGAAATAGTACATACGGAAATAATGCATGCATGCACAATTTCGGGTTGAAACCAAAGGTGTGCATGCACGCAGATAGGTTCGGGTCGCCGCCGTTGCACCCAGAGCGAGCATTGGGTTTGTCAAACAACTGTCTCTAGTGTGGGTTCCGCTCGCTCTGCGCTTAAGTAATCATAACCCTCAGTATCGCTCTTCATTTATATTGTTGCGTGTACGGAGTGGGTATCTTTTACGACCCACACTGTACTAAGCTCTACCATAGTCTCAATCCATCTCGAAACAGAACCATCGATAATGAAGCGGATTCTCGAACCTTCGTTGAGTAGTGGAAACCCGAGACTGGAACATCTCGAAAAATCTGGAGTCTTCGCTAATTGACGAATGCATGGATTTCCAAGTATAAAAGGCAGATGTCACCGAAGTAGTGGAGAAGTAGTAGGACTCGACACTCAGTGGCGGTTGGATCGTTAAACAGTATCCGCTCGGAAGCGGAACCGGAAAGTAGTACCGTCGTTATTGTTAGAGCTAGTTTGACGTTTTAACGTTTGTTGTTAGTACACGTGTGTAGTTCGTTTAGTAAATAAAGTGTGTGTGTTTTTTCAATCGAAGCGTTTTCAGTATTCAGCTCAAGAATATCTAACAAACTTGGTTTCGTTTTGGTTTCGCTCAGCAAAGGAAACATTACAATATGTTTCGGGTAAGAAATTTCTTAGAACTCGACGATGACGTGAGTTGACGGAAATTTGCAGCTTCCTGGTAACTCCTACGGAAACTTTCCATGTGCTGCTCCCATACAAAAGTACAGCCAGTATTAGAGAGCGAAACAGATCCAGCTTTTGTCGTGATGCTGAGACAACTGGTCTGCCAGATTTTAGATAGCATGCGGAATGCACACTTAGCCTGGTTGATACGACGAGCGTTGTCCTGCTCCGTACCGCTCGAAATTGTGCACCTTCTCTACAGTCTGCCCATTAATATTGATGGCAAAAGGTGTGGGATTTCTTTTTCGCAACGGCGGACTATGAACCATGGTCTTTTTGGTGTTAATCTTCAGCAAACCTTGCTCGCCTCTTTCTCGAGATCTAACGCCATTCCGCGCAGATCGATGATTTTGTGGGAGAGTATATACATATGTCGTCAGCATAATCAAGATGGTGTAGATACTCGTAATAGTGCTGCTACACATATGCGAGAATGACCGCAAGTGCCACCATTGCCATCTAAAAATACAGGCCTCCGCTCAGCTGATTTTGACGGCTAAATTACGCAATTATTTCCTTCGATGACTTCATCGTATCCATAATCCAGTGGTCGGCGACTGATGGCGCGAGTCCCCGGTATTTGTGCGTTCCGCGTTTAGTTTTCGTTTCCCGCGTTCAGTGTTTATTTGTTAGTTAAACTTCATCTAGTGATCCGTGAAAACAAGCACGTGCGCGATGAAAGTGTATCGTGCGGTCAAAAGATGTAAGTATGAACTGTTCCACGATACTCTGCGACTGATCCCCGGGGCAGTGGCTTCGACCAAATTGCTGCAAGTGTCCAGAAAGTGTGTTTTTAGAGGACCAAAATGCCGTCTGACGCAATTCCAATTGTAAACATTTCTATGTCATGCCGGGGACATCGTCGTGCGCAGTCACTGTCTTGGCAAAGGAATTATTGACGTACACGATCAGCTGAGCGGAGGCCTGTGTTTTTAGATGGCAATGGTGCCACTCGCGTAAAAGCGCGTGTCACAAGTGCTTAGACAGGTTCGTCAACGCAATTTTTGTTCGAAAACTATTCAACTATGTACCAAATAGTTTGAACGAGTTTTTGGTAAACTGATCAATTGTCCATGCATACTTGTCCTTAGATGCCACTGCGGGGATATACTGTAGACTGAAATCCGGGGCAGCGAAATAAGCCATAGCGAAATAAGGCATACGAAATAATCCAAATAGATACTTTCGTTTGGAAACGAAAACGTTCATCGGAAAATAAACGAAATAAGCTATCGGGTTTAAATCGAAATAAGGCATGCGATAAAAACGACAATAGCCATGCAGTGTCCAGAGCAAGCGAAGCAAGCGTTCATGTTTATGCGATACTGAGAGTTGTGATCCTTTAAGTGCGGAGCGAACGGAGCCCACACATGGGACTGTTGTATGCAGAGCGAGCGAAGCGAGCATTCATTTATGTGCGTTACTTATAGTTATGATCCCTAAAGCGCGGAGCGAGCGTATTGAGCGAAGCCTACATAAGCGACTGGTCATTCACAACCCGCAGGATCGCACAAGTGTGAATGGATAATTTCGGTTTAGAACGAGCTGGGCTAGCTCCGCTCCTAGAACGTTGCGAACCCCCGCATGTAGCCCTAGGTCACCTATTTCACTGTTTGTACATGTACCTACATCCGTTTCGTCCTAGCATATCTGCATGTAGCATTTTTTATATCCTAGACTTATAGTATAGGGTATTGTTGCGTGTACGGAGTAGGTATCTCTTACGACACACACTGTACTAAGCTCCATCATAGTCTCTATCCATCCATAACAAGTACCAGCTGATTCTAGAGACATCTGGAATCGAGAACCTTCTCGAAACAATTCCAACTATAATAGGCAGATGTCACCGGGAGAGGGGAAGTAGTAAGACTCGATACACAGTGGCAGTCGGATCGGTATAAAGTATCCGCTCGGAAGTCAAAGAGTCGTTATCGTTATTCGCCGTTAACAAATAGTTCGAGCTAGTTTGACGTTGGTTGTTAGTGCGCGTGTGTAGTTCGTTTTGTAAATAAAGTGTGTGTGTTTTTTCAATCGAAGTGTTTTCATTATTCAGCACAAGAATATCTAGCGAACCTGGTTTCGTTCGACAGAGGAAATATTACAGTATATTGTTTTTGTCATAGCAATGTACAGGGTGGGCCATCTAGTGGTTTCTTCTTAAATCATAGGTTGTTTTGACGGTGAAAGCTGTTCCCCGCTCGAAATCTTGACAGAAAGTCAGATCATACCTCCGCAGAACGAAATGAGTCGCTTTACACTTGAACAACGTTGGGAAATATTGAAAACTTATTTTCAAAGTGAGTGCTGTGTAGCCCAAACAGTGCGTTTTTTGAAAAGAAGTTTTGGCCGAAATGAAGCACCCACCGCGCCTGCTGTACGCAAGTTTGTGCAAAAAGTTCGTGAGAATGGCATGCTAGTGTTATGTTGATCACGACGATTGTTATGTTGATCACGTTGGAAAATATCCTCTACGAAGTAAAACAAGGCGTCTCCAACACTGAAATCTTCACGCTTAGAAACACGTCTTTAATTGGCTCTCTTGTTATTCTACTAAATGCGATCGGAAGTATCTCAAAATCGATAAGTGTGCGAACTGCTATGTCAACACCTGTTTGCTGCAACGGAAAATAAAACGTCTTGACACCTTCGAGTTTGACTTTTAAGTGTTTTATTTCCAATTATTCTGTTTCATTTAGTACATGTTTTAATTCCCGTGTTTCATTTTATTTAGAAGTGTTAATGATGTTTCCAAACAACATTGACGTAAATTTTACCATGGACTTGTATAATATTTAAATATAAGTAAACAACAATAATGCAACAACATAATGTACAAGTTGAAGTTTGCGTTGACATCACATCAGAAAATAACAATGATGCAGTCCAGTCTCAGATAAGTACATTTTTCTTTGTACGTTAGCGAAGTGATTCTTTGGTTTTTAATTATTGCAGGTGAAGAAGTAGACGTCGATATGCGCCAGATATCGGGACGTGATGATTTGAGATTCGATGCTGCCCTGTGGCGGCTGTCGGTGAATATTTCGAACAGTGATTGCACTGATAATATTATTTAAATTTCTACCCCTTTAGGGGTTGAATTTCGAAATATCCTTCCTCATAAACGGAACCTCTGTGCAAAATTTCAGCTTTCTAGCTCCAACAGTTTGGGCTGGGCGTTTATGAGTCAATGAGTGAGTGTTTAATTTTTATATATGAGAAGATTAGTAAAATATGCGTAGAAATAATTGTTACCTAGAGAATGGGAAAAACAAAGTTCTTTTTGTTGATAAGATAATCGACTTTAGCGATAAGTGCCATTTCTGTAGAATCAATATATTTGCCAATACTAAAATATCACCAGATATCGAGAGAAGTAAATCGCCTAAATACATTTCGCAAGAAAGACCTGACTCAATGCAATATAAATATTTTATTTTTTTTCGGCAAAATTAAACATGATTGATAAATCGGCCATAAATAATAAAGTGACTACGGCGCAAAAATTAAATTACAGGCAACTATATAGGGGGGGGGGGGGGGGGGGGGGGGCAAAAATTGCTCTTCCATAGTCCTCCGCGTGGGGCGCCCCCTGGAACGAAAATATTGCCACGGCCTTTCCCTTTGACAGTCTGTCGTTAAAACCGACAAACAAAGGACAGGATGTATATGCCAGCAAATTTCACTATCCGAAATCTTCTATATGCTAACGAAACGTCAACTATGCCTCGGATAAGGACTGACTCAACGGTTACGACTTTTGGCTATCGTACAATGACAGAGATTGGATTCTGGAATGTGCGTACTCTCGTGGATAATGGACTCAGAAGGTCCCCATAACGCACGATTTCTTCAATTAGAGAGTGAATTTCTGAGGTACAAATTAAACATATTAGGAGTTAGTGAGAAAAGGGCAAAAGACCTTTTCCGTAGTCCTCCACGCTGACGGCCAAGTCTTAGCGATAAGATAGTTTGGAAAAAGGCAGATAGCTGTAGCCTGAATGGCTGACCAACACCTAAGCGTCTCAGGTTTAGTAGGATGGAATGACTTGCGTAGTTGGACCTGCAACATAGTTGTGTGAACTCCAGCACGTTTATTAAACCATCTGAAGCAGCTATCTTCCAAGTCCATCACCTGAATGGGGTTAAGCAATGTGCTAACAACTCGTCCTTGTAAAAACCACTCCACGTCAAGAGACCTGGAACAAAAGCCTCGGATTGGACGGATCAACAACGACGACCACGCAAGCGACTAAAGGGTTATTCTTTCGGATTCGGATCCTGGAATGTACGCTCCTGTTATATTTTTAAATAAAAGAGAATTATTTTATGTTTATAAAATATATTCAATTACTTGTTAGTGGGACCCGGCAAAGACACCTCTGCTCACGTTGACGGTCGAAACAAGAAGAACGAGATTTCTCTAAATAACTAGTTTTGACTCAACCGGTTTGTGGAGAGTTGGATCAATACATATCACTCTCCCCCGGTTACATGAAGTTATAATTTCGTTTTTCCTGTAAACGTTTGGACCTTCTGACCGCGAATTCAGAAGAATCTAAAGAATTAGATCTTTCTCTTTCAACTAATGCTCTTCTTACTTCAGGAACTGATGCAGACGTGTCTTTACCATCGGTTACATTTTCGTTTACATTCGATCTTGGAACTGTGCATAATTGCTGATTAAATTTCCTCATTCTCATTTTTTTAAGTTGATTTATGTGAACCATCTTTATAGAATCCTTAATTTTTATAAGATATCTTATACTAGATAGTTTTTTCATAATTTTACATGGTAACCATTTCATAATTTTACAAAAATTATTTCTATAAAGTGCCTCCTCCCGGGGCTCAAAAGAAATTACAGGATTCAATTTTTCTTTTTCTTGTGTTACAGATTTATGATTAGGCTTTTTCTGATAACATATTATATCTCTACTTTTTAAATTAATATTCTGTTGCTTCTTTGGATTAATAATATCTAATAATATTTTTGGTTTGTATCTAAACACAAGTTCATTTGGAGTTGCTGAATTTACCGAATTAGGAGTATTTTGATAGTTCTTTACAAATAAATTTACTCTGTCTACTATATTAAGACGTTTTTCTTTAGTTAGCAAAAATTTCTTTAAGACTGACTTGGCTGTTTGGACTGATCTTTCGGCGCTTCCATTGCTCTGAGGATGATAAACCGGTGTTAAGGATAACTTAATATTATTTTTCGAGCAAAACTGACTAAATTCGTTTGAGGAATACGGTGGACCATTATCAGCTACAATTTCTGTAGGTAAACCATAGATTGCAAATAATTCATTTAGTTTATTTATGACGTCTTTGGCCGTGGTATGCGACATGTACTTTACAGTCAGATGTTTACTGAACGTGTCAATGCTAAGCAAAAATGTTTTCCCTTGAAAATAGAAAAAATCTAAATGTATTCGTTCAAATGGAAATGTACTTTGAGGCCAGTGAGTTTTAACCACTTCACGAGGCCAATTCCTGGTCTGCTGACAAATTTGACAAGTGCTGACATATTCTGCTATGTCACGATCGATTCCAGGCCATCACACATACGATCTAAACTGTCTTCTTCATAATAACTATACCTACATGATTATTGTCATCATGCAATTTGCTTAAAATTTGCTGTTGAAAATCTTTTGGGATAACAATACGATTTCCATAATATAAATTGCCATCCTCTGTACTCAAACTATTTCGAACGACTTTAAAAGGTTTAAGGCCTGTGTCTACTTGATTTGGCCATGCTATCATAACGTATTCCCTGACTTTGGACAATTTTTTATCTTTTTCTAATTCTGACATTATTCGAGCTAGACAAATTGGATTTCCTGACAAACTGATCTCATTTATGGCTACATGTTTAACTTCTGTACATTCTCTAAGCGGAAGACGAGATAAAGCATCGACATTTTGCATCTTTTTGGCAGATCGATATTTAATTTTGTACTGAAACATGGATAATTTAACCGCCCACCTTTGTAGCCTGGCTGCCGCTACTGCAGGTGTGCCCTTAGTTGGATTGAAAATTTCTTTAATCGCTTGATTATCGGTACAGAGTACGAATGGTTTTCCATAAAGAAATTTAAAAAACTTTTTGATAGCAAACATGACCGCTAACCCCTCTCTATGTAATTGAGAGTAGTTCTTCTCTGCTGCTGACAATGTACTACTCGCAAAATAAACTGGTTTTTCAATACCATCGACAATGTGCGATAACACTGCCCCGACTCCATATGGACTGGCATCTGTAGCTACTATGATCTCTTTCTCTGCATCGTAAAGCTCTAAGATTGGATTTTCTACCAATAAAATTTTCGACCTCTGAAATGCTTTTTCGCATTCATCACTCCATTCGAATTTATTCCCTTTGCTTAACAATTCATACAGTGCATGAAGTTCTGACGCTATGTTCGGAATGAAACGACGATAGTAGTTCAATAGACCTAAATATGCCTGCAATTGTTGTTTGTCAGTTGGCCTAGGTGCCATTTGAATAGCAGAAATTTTCTCTGGATTTGGTTCAATTCTATTGTAAGACATTATATGACCCAAATATTCCACCGATCTTTGAACAAACTTACATTTTTCGTAATTGATATGTACGTTATGATGATTTAATCGGTTGAGCACAGCGTAAACTTTCTGTTTACAATCAATTTCGGTACTACCTCCCACAATGATATCATCTAAGTAACTAAAAGTTTTATCTAATCCCTTAATAATTTGGTCGATAATTCCTTGGAAAATAGATGGAGCACTTGCTACCCCGAATGGCAATCGCGTATATCGATAGAGCCCTTGATGCGTATTGATAGTCAGCAATTCTTGCGAATTTTCTGAGAGCTTTAATTGTGTATATGCACCCTTTAGATCAATCACCGAGAAAAAATTACAATTTGCTAGGCTACTAAAAATCTCTTCACTGTTTCCTATTGGATAATGCTCCATTTCAATGTGTTTATTGATTGTAACTTTGCAATCCACACAAATGCGTATGTCCCCATTTGGTTTAGGCACTATGACAATTGGCGATGCCCATCTACTATGCTTAACTGGCACTATAATTTTTTCTTCGACCATTTTGTCTAACTCTCTTGAAACTTTTTCCTTTAATCTATATGGAACCGCGTATGGTTTGTGGAAGATGGGCGTGCATTGTTTTACAAGGACTTCAGCTTCAAACCCAGAAATAGGCTGACTCAAATTTGTTGCAATGACATGTGGGAACTTTTCCCTTATTTCTTCATACAAATTTTTATTAATACCTGTACTAACCTCACAAATAGACATTAATGGTACCTGCACTGACTGAAGTAGATTCTGCCGCCACTTCGGTTGAAACAAATCCAGCCAATCTCTTCCCAGCAATGAAGTACTCGCCTGTCCATTTGATACTACGATTATGTCCATCTGATTAATTTGTTTGCCAAACTCCACTTGAACTTGTATTTTGCCTTTAACTTTAGCATTACCTACAATTGTAAATAGTGTTAAATCACAAAACTCTAGCTTTTTGTTATAAAATTTTTCATTATAAACATTTTCACTAATTATGGATACTCCACTGCCAGTATCTATCTCGAAAGTCAACTCCATTTTGTCGACTGTAACCACTATACATAATCCGCTTGTGATCTTGACATTATTAATTGTAGACACCCAACTAACTTTTTCTTGGTTATGGCCAAATTTTGACGACTTTTTTCTACATACTTTGGATGTATGACCGGTTTTTTCGCATACGAAGCACTTCCAATTTCTTGCCGGACAGTTATCGGGATCGTGTTGTGGATCACTTCTACCGCAACGACGACACACATTTTGCTGGTATTGCGATTGACGACTGTGCTCCTCAGCAGTCTTTTTGTTGAATTTCGGCTGATTCGCTTTGACTTTGTTGACTTCAACAGGTTGCATGGATTGTTGCTCCCGCTCCGTCATCTCCATGTTAAGTGCCACTTCACAGCATTTTCCGAAAGTACGGGAATCATCTACAAGCAGTGATTGTTGAATCCTTTCACTCCTGATTCCCACTATAAACTTATCTATCAGAGCGTCTTCCAATGCCAGTTCGCGGAAAGAGACAGAGTCCTTAGCTTCTGGTTTAATATAATCACCAAACTGACACGTCTCCGCCAATGTCCTCAACTTTATTATAAACTCTGAGATTGATTCACCAGCTTCCTGCTTCGCTCGACTAAATTTAAAGCGCTCCGCCCGCTTGTTGATTTTTGGTGAATAATGAGTTTCTAATAAATCGAGTAGGGTCGCCAATGACAAATCCTTGGGTTTTTTTGGTGCCGCTAGAGATTTGCAGACTCCGTACAAATCGTTTCCCATACAAGCAATGAATGTCGCTACTTGTCTTTCTTTGTCAATTGTATTCGCTACGAAAAATTGCTCCACGCGTTCTCTGTATGACAAAAAATCGTCGCCAGGTACGTATTCGTGAATATTTCCAATAATCGACATGTTGTTCCAGTTTTCCTCGTCGCCAATGTTATATTTTTAAATAAAAGAGAATTATTTTATGTTTATAAAATATATTCAATTACTTGTTAGTGGGACCCGGCAAACACACCTCTGCTCACGTTGACGGTCGAAACAAGAAGAACGAAATTTCTCTAAATAACTAGTTTTGACTCAACCGGTTTGTGGAGAGTTGGATCAATACATATCAGCTCCCTGAACGAACCGCGGGCCGAGAAGGCACTCCTTCAACAGGTTGAAAAGTACAAACTGAGCATTACTGCAGTACAGGAAACAAATTGACTTGGCAGCGTGATCAATGACAAGAAATCGAACATAATTCTTACAAGTAGCAAACCATCGGGCCGCAAGGAGTTTGGAGTAGCATTTATAGTAAACAATCACCTCAAGCCGCACATTACTGACTTCAAACCCATAAATGAACGGCTGTGTGCGATTCGCATTAAACCTCCATTCTTCAATCTCTGGCTCATCAACGTGCACGCCTCCATTAAAGTTAAAGAAGACGTAGTAAATGACGAGATCTCCATTCGCCTTGAGACTCTCGTCGACTCACTTCCAACAAACGACGTCAAATTGCTGCTGGGAGACTTTAACGCCAAAGTCGGAAATGAAAGTTGGCACCGGGGGACCACTGGAGGTCACAGTCTCCATGAAAAATGAAATGACAATGGCCAGCAACTTATCGACTTCGCCAGCAGTGGGAATCTAGTCGTAAGCTCTACATGTTTCCCGCATCGACGCATTCACAAACAGACCTGCAAATCTCCAGACGCACATATCGTCAACCAAATTGATCACGTCCTCATTTGCAAGAGATGGGCGTCTAGCGGGATGGATATCCGCTCCTATCGAGGAGCAAACTGCGACTCAGATCATCACTTGGTGAAAACGACATACAGATGTAGAATTTCCTCCGTGCACCAATCAAGAATCAGCCCTCCCAAAACCTTTGCGATTGATAAGCTTCTGAGCGATGCTACAGCGGTGGCGTATACTACCGCCCTTGAGGAAAGACTATCACCTATGCTAGACAACATCAGCAACACAGGCGTCCATGGCTTCTGGGAAGAACACAAGGGTACAATCAGGGATGTCGCAGAGAAGGTCGTGGGATATAAAGCCCGGCGAGCGCGAGATAACTGGTTCGACGAAGAATGCAAAAACTCACTTGACGCGAAAAACGAGGCATATAGACAATGGATTCAACGAGGAACCAGAGCCAGGAGAGAAAAAAATGACGAGCTACGGCGAATATCGAATAGAATAAGTAGACGGAAGGAACGTAAATACTTTGACGAGCAGTTGCTGAAAATAAACGAAAACTTAGCTAATAGGAACACCATACAAGCGTACAAACTAGTAAATACACTTACACTTTGCTTTTGGCCTTGATCCTGCATTAATTAGGCGGATCGAAAGTTTTCTCCATGACCGCTTAATCACTGCTGTACTTGACGGTGTCAAATCAAATGTCTATTCAATTAGCGCCGGGGTACCTCAGGGGACTGTCCTGTCCCCAACTCTTTTCCTTATTTTTATCAACGACCTTTTAAGTATAACGTCCAATCCGATCCACAGCTTTGCCGACGATAGCACTCTCGATTTCACATATTCTTTTAACTCTGTGGCGGAATCTCGCGGGAATGCATCTACAATCAACAGAGACCGCATGTTTGAATCGTTGAATCACGACATTTCTAAAATCATTGAATGGGGTAAAGCTAATCGTGTTGAATTTAATGCTTCCAATACGCAATGCTGTTTGATCTCCAATAAATTATATGCTCCACCTGCTTCCCAGAATATTCTCATAGATGGTGTGAGTATACCGAGTTCACCTTCTTTAAACATTCTAGGTTCGAACATTTCCAGCAAACTTAAATGGACTGAACATATCTTTGGCATTGCCAAAAATTCGTTAAAATATCTAGGTTTCCTTAATCGCTGCAAAAAATATTTCTCACCATCTGACTTGGCACAAATATACAAAAACCACATAAGACCTAGGCTGGAGTACAATTCCCATATTTGGGCGGGTGCAGGTTGCACTGTGTTGTTCATGCTGGATAAAGTTCAACAGAAGGCTTTTAAAATTATTGGTGATCACTCTATTATCTCTCGCTTTGACTCCCTCGAGCACAGGCGTAACGTTGGTTGCTTAGCCTTACTTTATCGCTACTACAACCGATGTTGCTCTAATGAAATTAGTGATTTACTCCCTGGTCTTGCTGTTCCTACCCGTAGCACCCGGCTTGCCAGTCGTGCTCACCCTCATACTCTTGAGACCAGGTCCTGTCGCACAGTTTAATTCTTTGACTCCTTTTTAACTCGCTCAATAAGAATGCGGAACAGCCTTCCATCTGCTGTATTCCCTAATAACTATGACTTGCAAAAGTTTAAGCGGAATGTGCACCGGTACCTCCTACCCACTCAACCGCCCCAATCCCTTACCTTAATTTCCTTCCCGCCAAGGCTATGTTTGCATGAAAGGATAATCCCCTAAAGTCTTGACAATCACATAAAAAAAAAAAGAACGGCTATCAACCCAGGACTAGCCTTTGTAAGGACAAGGATGAAAACATCATCAGTGACACCGATGGCATTGACAAACGATGAGCCTCTTATTTTGAAGAGCTTTTGAACTTACCATCTAACATCCCCACACAAGAAGCTCTCGACGATTTTGTTGATCTAGGCCCACCCATACAACCCCCGACAGAAGAGAAGTTGATATCGCATTACGGTCACTTAAACGAAATAAGGCGCTGAGCGCTGACGAGATTCCAGCTGAACTGCTAAAATTCGGTGGAACGGGTCCAGCGAATGCCATACATCAATTACTCCTGCGAGTATGGGAGGACGAGGAGATCCCAGACGATTGGCGCAGAAGCATCATCTGTCCAATTCACAAAAAGGGACATAAACTGCGGTGTGAGGATTACAGGGGCATATCATTAGTCTGTAAGTCCTATAAAATTTCGACGAAAATTCTGGAAAATAGAATAAAACCGTACGCAGAACAAATCATTGGCGAATATCAAAGCGGTTTCAGACCTGGTCGCTCCACAACCGATCAGCTCTTCTCAGTCAAACTGATACTCCAGAGGGGCTGGGAATACAACGTAAACGTATACCAAATCTTTGTCGACTTCAAGCAGGCATACGACAGTATCGATCGTGGAGTACTGTACAACATCATGCTGCAATTTGGTATACCGGCAAAATTAGTGCGACTGACAGAGATGACGATGACCAACTCCATCTCACAGATCAGCATCTATAATAGACTATTTGAAACACGCACCGGTCTGAAACAGGGCGATGATCTGTCACCGACGCTCTTGAATCTAGCGCTGGAATATGCTATTTGGGCTATGAATATGAACAACAACAAGACGCTACTCATCAAGTCGACACAGTTAGCAGCGTACCCCGACGACATCAACATCATGTCCCGAAGATTGGCCGACGCAGAAGAACTTCTGCATACCGTCGCTCTAATGTAGAAAGGGCGTAACTAACATTTTTGTTATTTTACAGGAGAGAGAAAACTAAAAATCATATGAATATTACTTTTTTTTTTCAATGTAATTATTTAACAAAACCGTGAACCAATCCAGTGTTGAAACATACAAAAATATAACTTTATATTCATTGAAGTTATGTTAGATAGGGCTTTTCATATCTGAGTTTTGTGCAAATAAATGAAATATAGGGCTTTTTGCAACAAGTTTCAAATACTCGTAAGAAAAATTTATAATAGCGAAAAAAAGAAAATGCAATTGGGGAGGGGAATAATAAAAAATCCAAAGTTGTGAAGAAAAATGAATACAGTTTAGATTTTATATTTTAGTTGATCATAAAAATGATGGCAGTCGGTAGGCATGAATTTTTTCAGATCTTGCAAGTGGTTCCACTTCGCTTTGGAGATCACTATCCTTTTTTTGTGTAGGCGACCAGCCGTAAAACCTTCAATATTGGACTTGGATCGCTGTGGAAGGAGTTTGTATTCGGCGCATATATCCGTTTTAAAATAGATTGTCCCAGAATTGTCATATGATAAGGCTCGCAGCATGTTTACAGTAGGTTCACCACTGCTTCGGCCTATAATTTAAGTTTTTATTTGTGTTAATATGTTGATAATATGTTGTTTTCATAAAGAGGTATTTTTACCTGGTCGGATTGACAAGTATCGCTTAGGAATATTTTCGAAGTCCAAAAAATAGTCATAATGCAATTGGTGTGCATTTAGAGGTGTTGGAGATTTTCTTGCCTCTGTGATGAGTTGGACAAATTGAGACGGCAAGTTAATTTGCCTTTTTCCTATTTTTCTCTCGATAAGGGAGTGGGTTGCATCACATTACATTTGCGTATGTCCACTTATTAAATACTTCTGCTCAATCGATATACTGCTTTCATTGCAAAAGGCAAGCAGAGCATTTGACAATATTACATTGCGATTTTGGTAGAAGCAGCCATCCGAATAAATGATTATGTGATGGATTTCAGGGGATCGAGCCAGAAAGTTTTTTTAAGGCAAGTCGCGAAAACTGACGCGACAAGATTTCCATCCGTTTCATCCCAAACATAATTATCCGATTCGTGATTTACAACATTGTAGATTGTAAAGTTATGAACTTGTAATTTCATTTTGTAATATGCAGCACTTGCGTTTAGTTGGGGAATTAATTTCACTGCTTGCATATCCATACAAAACATTGCACATAGTCCCGACTCAGCTTTTATTTTGTCATTTCGCTTTTCTTCTCGCATCTTTTCTATTTCTTCTCTGTGTTTTTCATAGTGTTCATCAGTTACATTTTTAGCTTTATGTGACACGCAAACATCACATTCATCCTTTTTATTAGGGTTTTGTATAAAAACAAAACCCTTATGAAATCGGTCATGCGTCCGTCTGTCCGTCTGTCTGTCTGTCTGTCTGTCCATGAAATATCTCACGAACCGCTGAAGCTACATGCATGAAATTTGGTGGAAATATGTAGAAATACTATAATTCTCTGGAGATAGCGATGCGTCGTAAAAAGTCAACTTTAAGGGGGGGTCCCCATAGAGGGGAAATGAAGGTCGAAACTTTTTTTTTCATTTGGTATAGGCAAGTGGGGTATCGTAAGAAAGGTACCGTCGAGTACATTCCATTTTTGGAATTTTTTCCAAATTTGAAGAAAGGAGAAAAGAGGGAGAGGGGAAAATATGTGGTCCGAGTTTGTCCCCCCCTTGAATTTCGAGACCGTTATAGCTAGACATATGAAAATTTACAGAAAAGCGGCATTTCACTAGCATAGAAAACTAAAAATAATAGAATTTTTAAATCTCATCCAAAAAGGTTAATAATAGTACATTTCTATAGTTGCAGTTAGCACACCCCTGCACCCCTCAAGCACACCTGAGGCCAAAAATATTGATAGCTAATGATAACTAACATCATAGTCAATAATACCTCTAAGTTTCATTACAATGACATGATATTCAATAATAGTACATTCACTTACAGTTATGCATTTTGACACTATCCATACAAAAAATACACCTACCGGCCTCACGCATAGATATGCGTGTACTACTTGCATGTTGTTTTTCGTAGTGCGAATTGCAGTTATTTAATGAACCAACTTTGGAAGGGTGAAGATTGGTAATTGGTGATCCTAACAATAACTATTCACACAATTAATATTTTTAGGGTTTTGTGTCTTAAATCTTACAAAATCGGTCATCATACCTGTCTGTCCGTCTGTTCATAGAATATCTTACGAACGGCTGAAGCTGCACATATAATTCGGCGAGACTGTGTAGAAATGCTATAATTTGCTGGAGAAAGCGTTGTGTTGTAATCAGCCAACTTTAAGATGGGGGGGGGGGGGGGGGGGGGGTCCACATAGAGGCGAAATTAAGGTCAATTTTTTTTATCCACTGGTATAGCCAAGTGGGGTGTCGTGAGAAAGGTAATGTTGAGTACATTCCATTTTTGGCATTTTCTTGAGATTTGTAGAAAGGGGAACAGTGGAGGAGGGAAAAATATTAGACCGTAATTTGTCCCCGCCGCCCTGAAGCCGTTACACAAGTTTGCAATTTGCAATGTCGTCGTAATATGAATGGTTAAGCATCACGAAGAGTAGGACAGTTTATCTCGTATACATACATATCTATCTACAGCTTCTCGTATTAAAACTATTACTTTGAGAGGTGACAGGTGCAGTCTTTTTGTGAATTGGCATGTAAGATACTATATCATGGGTAAAAGATTTAATTATGGTGTTTTTATTCAGCTGAGTGGTACCAAGAAGAGCAGGGAGCCAATATTTAGATACCAAGATAAGCGCGTGCTACAAAACCCTCGAATTGCGGGCGTAGCCCTCCATATTCCGGTTTCATTAGGTTTAAAAATTGAAAGGTTAGATTTTTTTATTATTTCATTAAAAATTGGATATGATAATTTTACGTTGCCATTTTCTTCGTTTAAGTTACACTTGTCCACGTAAAGCTTATAAATTTCCTGATACGAAGAAAAATTTGCTTCAAAGTATAATTTTTTACTACTTTTTCTGCAATAATGCGACTCCATCTTTGGTAACTCATCTAGCCATTTCTTTAGAAATGAGCGCCGTTGTTCATTGCGGTGACCAATTGCTGAAGTACGTTTGGCTTCTTTACGTAAATTTGAGGATTTTACAGGACTAGGTTGTGTGCCATGTTTTCCAACGTTATTAATCCAGTTGCGAACCATCTTTTCCTTTAATCCTAAAGTCGAATAAAACATTTGTCGGCACACTTGTAATCGGCTTGAATCATTTCTCAAAAAATAAGTAACTGACTGAGTCCGTCTCGAATTTTCGGAGCACACTCTTTTCTTTTCCACGATATTTACAAGGCCTGTCACATATAGCCGTTTTTGCTCCCAATGCATCTCCCAAAATGCATTAAAAATGTCTTTTCTAAGGGGCTCCTTGAACACTGAGCAATTTCTTAAGGCACTTTTCTCACAAAAATGTGATGTACAAGCCATTCCGAGCTGCCTTGAAGGCTTTTGGGAAAGGCAGTTTCTTGTCATACCCAAATATTGTTCACCTTTCATCCTGTTCATCCGATTTACATTTCTCTTCCATTCGGATTGCTTCACGAAATTTCTTCTCTTGTAAACGCCTTCATCTGAATTTCCAATCGTTTCGACATTTTCTGCCACAGAGTCCATATTTTTATTTAATATTTGATTTTAGCGACTATCAAAAAGTAAAACTTATTTACATTAGCCAAAGTAGCAACAAATTATTAAACAAAAAACTTGGAAGTCCTGAATCAATAATATTCGACTTTTACACGTGTTTGTTTTCTTCACTTTAAAAATAACGGTTTTGAAAATTGACGTAAATTGTTAAGTTAAAAAGAGAGGGCTGCAATGAACTTTCATAAACATTGTCTCTGTTTAACTTGTTTCGTTATAAAGAGAGGCACGATGTTCTTTATTAATCCTACAAAGTAGTAGTAGTTAGGGCTTTTTCTTTTAAGAAATTTTTGAAATGAGTTAGGGCTTTTCATCAATTGCTTGCAAATGTGTTATTAAGGAACATAGCATACTGAAATTTGTATGGCAGGTTATTTTTAGGATGATCTATCAAAATTTACGAAAAACTGGATTTCGAAAAAAAATTTTAGTTACGCCCTTTCTAAATTAGGGCGACGATATGCTCGATGCCGCTGCAAAAAAGTTGGACTACGTATAAACGAGGCTAAATCTAAAATAATGATGCAATCGACGACAAGGACATCTGCACAACCGAGCATCAATGTGGGGGACCTCAACATCGAGTTTGTGAACGATTTCATTTACCTGGGTTGCAACTTGTCAAGGGACGCCAATGAAACTGACGAAATCAAGCGACGGATACAGTTAACTAATAAGACTTTTTTCTCGGTTCTTCCCATAATGAAATCGAAGCATGTACACAGAAAAACGAAGCTCCGCGTGTACAAAACCTATGCTATGACTGCGAAGCATGGACCCTAACTCAATCCTCCGGAAACAGGCTAGACACATTTGAAAGCAAGGTTCTGCGGCGAATTTTCGGGGCTGTTTGCGATCGAGATGGATGGCGCATCCGGTACAACCATGAGTTGTATGAACTGTACAATGAGCTGGAAGTTTCGAAAATCGTCAAACTGCAACGGCTTCAATGGTTAGGGCATGTACAACGAATGGACGAAATTCGCATGCTAAAGAGAGTTATGAACGCAGAACGAGTCGACGGAGCGAGACTGCGAGGACGACCGAGATCTCATTGGGATAGCTCAGTACGTGCATATAATTGGAGGACAACGATCCAGGCGGCCAAGGCTCGACGTCGGGCTGTCGCGCCACGATGATGATGATGATAGATTAATATTCGACGAGTTGAGAAACCGTTTGGAAAAGGAAAAGGCTTGTAGATTGCTGTTCTTAAAATATGTACAATCCACCATTACCAGATTTTAATTATTGATTTAAGATTGACTTTCAGTGACAAACAAGACTCATAAATTGCTTTTATTTTATTTTTTTATACCCTAGACTTTTAGTATAGTTATACCCTAGACTACAACTTAATAATGAGACTTTTTTTTTTGGAATTTTGGGCATTTATTCATAGATTTATTCATATAACTAAATTATTCAACTCTTTTGAGTTTGGCACGAATCTTCTTCGAGTAATTTCGTCAATTCTTCGTCTTCAAACTTTTTTGGCTGGCCAGGTCGCTCTTCGTCGGTAATGTCGAAATTATCATTTTTGAACCGATGAAACCACCGAAAACACTGTGCACGCGAAAAAGCATCGTCACCGTAGCAATTTATGACTCTGAGCTGCAGTCTTCTTAGCAAAATAATGTCCAAGTAAAACTTCCCTCAAATGTTGTTTTTTTCGTGAATTTTCGAAACTTTCCATGGTCCGGTAAAATACGTTGTCAACAATCAACACGAAATGTTTATACTGACATTGACAGCTTATGAATACAAACTTCAAATGGTATGTATGTCAAAGATGGACTACCATTGGTTTATCGGTGTTGCCATCTCTAAAAAAAGTCTCATTATTAAGTTGTAGACCAAATAGTATAGGGTATATTGTTTTTGTCACGACGGAAATATGTAACACCTTAAAGGAGGCTCCGGAGGTATATCAATGCATATATATAAATGATTAGGGTCACCTCCTGATTCGATTTAGCCATGTCTGTCTGTCTGTCTGTCTGTCCGTTCGCACGATAACTTTCGACAGAATGAAGCTAGAGCCTTGAAATTTTGGTCAGATGTTGGAAGTATGATCTAGTTGGTTGGTATTGAAAATGGGCATGATCAGGCCAAGAGAACGCCTACCTCCCCTACATATGTAAAATAATTTAATATATTTATAACTCCCGATTAAATAAACATGAACAGCTCTAGCTTTGGTAGATTGCTCGTGGGGGTAATCTTATACTCCCCTGGAAAAATAAAATCGATCAGTTGAAAACTAACGGTAATTTTCTTACAAACAGCCCCGTACTACTCTACTTTTCGGGTTTTTTGTCCATAACTCTTGAACAAATTGACGTAGACATCTGATTTTTGGTATGTAACCCTGAAGTGAGAAGCTGGTTGGGTTTTAGTAACTTGGGCATAATCAGATCAAAGAAACGCCTACCTCCCCTACAAAATTTAAAAAATTAAATATTACTTTAATTACGATAACTTTCGATAGAATAACATTAGCGAGTTGAAAATTTGGCAGAACGTTGGTAGTAACATCCTGTTAGTTGGCATTGAAAGTGGGCAAGATCCGACCTAAGGAACCCGTACTTCTCCTACAAATGAAACTTCAAATAAGCGATAACTTTTGATAGAATGAAGCCAGCGACTTGAAATTTTGGTCGAATGTTTGAAGTGAGATTGAGTTAGTTGGCATTAAAGACGCGTTAGATCCGACCTAAGGAACCCCTACCTCCCCTAGAAATTAAATTTTAAATAAGCGAGAACTTACGACAAAATAAAGCTAGCGACTTGAAATTTTGGTCAAATATCCGTATTTGTAGTAGGATCCAGTTGGCTAATATTGAAAATACGTAAAATCCGATCAATGCAGCCCCTGCTTCCCCTTAAAATGAAACTTCAAATAAGCGATAACTTTCGATAGAGTGAAGCTAGACACCTGACATCTTTTTTTTAATGTTTGTAGGGTGATCTAATTGGTTGGTGGCTATAATGGGCAAGATCCGATCCAAGGAACTTCTACCACCCCTACAAGTGAGACTTCAAATAAGCAATAACTTTCGATAGAATCAAGCTAGCGACTTGAAAAATTCGACAGTATTTGTAGAATGGTTTAGTTAATTGATTTTTAGAATGGCCAACATCCTCATGAATGTGTGCCAACCTCCCCTATAAACTGGCCATATAGGAAACTCACTTTTAATGCATATGGTCGTTGCCAATTGGTGCCTTTGGTATCACCACTAGGTCTGTACAAGTCTAGGGTATATACGCTTCGGACACCGGGCCGAAGCTTCGCTTCGGCCTGCTTTTATTTTATTTTTTATACATACTTGAACATGTAATTAATTAACGAATTTCAACTTAATTTTCAGTGAAAAAGTAATGAAAATTTATTTTAGAATTTAAGCTTCACTTTCGGTAATAAAAATAATTAAACATTACCATTTAATTACATTGGTTATTTATTAAAGAATTAAAATTACTTGAGCATTTAACTCACCTAAGAATTTAAACTTTATTTTCGACGATAAAAAAAAATAAAAAATAAAAATAGTAAGTTATTCATTAAATGTACATATTTGTTGTCTATTTTTGGTGGCAATAAGATTAAAAAATCGCCATTAATTTTCATTGATTATTTCTTATATATATATATATATATGTTTATTGCATATTACTGAACATGTAATTAATTTAGAAATTTACGCTATATTTTCGGTGAAAAAAAAAAAGAATTAAAATTTATTTAAGATTTTAAACTTTACTTTTTGTATTAAAAAAAATATTATTTCATTGGCTATTTCTTAACTACATGGTTTACATTTGATAGATAGATAGATAGTACTTTATTTGATTTCAAAACGGTTGTGTACTACAAATTGATTCTTAAGAGCTACAGACTGAATATGTCTTTTCATCTTTGATTGAGTTGTAAGCTCATGACTGAAATGTATTTTTCATAACTTATTGTATAATTTACAAGGAAAATTTTCCAAAAACCATGTTTTTGGAATACTTATAACTACAACTACACTATCTTAAACCTAAACAACAAACTAAACTTAAAAGTAGATTGATTTAAAATAAATTTTACTTCAAGCAGTATTTAAGGGCGAAGGCTTCAAGAGAAGATTGTTTGCTAGTCTGTTCTGAAAGTTTGAAAGTGATTTGTCTATTACGTCTTTAATAGGAGTGACTTCCGCGATCTAATGTAGGCGGTTTGTGGAGAAATACCGACGTTTGTTAAGAATGATTTTAAGGCACTTATTTTGTGCGACTAGTAAACGGGCTTTGTGGTAATTAGCGCATTTTCCCCAAACGGCGACCCCGTAAGAGATCATTGCTTGCATTATCATTTTGTAAATCAGAATTTTATTGTGCATTATTCATTTTTGACTTCCTATTAAGAAAGGGGATGTAGTCCGGATGGCGCAACGGTTAGCACGCTCGCTTTCAACGCACTGGGCCCCGGTTAGATACCGGGGATTTACGTGTCGGACTATGAGCCCACTCAGCTGTTAAATGAGTACCCATTATGGGGTAAATAACTCGGTTGAGCGTGCTGCTGATCACATACCTCTGCACAAAAACCGTCACGATCTAGAAAATGAGATGATGCTAACTCATCTCTTCAAATTGGACTGTTGCGCCAGTTATTTATTTTTATTAAGAAAGGGGTATAAGGAGCGTAGGCAGTTTGAAACTTTTAGGCAGGTGATATCTTCGTGGTTCTTGTAGGAGAGTGTTTTGTCTAGTGTTATACCTAGGTATCTGATGGTCTCATCCCAAGGCATATCTCGCCCTATGAAGTTAATGCCTCTTTTTGGAAAATTTTTTCGTTTTCTTTTCTTCGTGAAGAAAATCGATTTCGTTTTTGTAGAGTTTATTTTTATTTTCCATCTGTAGTAGTATTGATACAGTTGATCTAGTTCACTTTCTAGCACATTTAATATTACAGCTGGCTCAATCGATTTGGTGTAAAGGCATAGGTTGTTCGCGAATAGTGCGAATTCACAACGATCGTTGCATGGGATGTCAGATATAAATATATACCTCGCTTTACGGCCTAGATACGTTCCACGAAACTTGGCCGCAAAGCGAAAAGCCGTATAAGGAATCAATTATTATAATACAAATTCATACAAATTCAATGGGATCGGTTCCAAATTTGTTAAATATGTAACATGGTTTATCATTCAAAATGCATTTTATCTTTTTATTTTATTTAAATCAAAAATACATACCTAACAAGTACATACATTTGTACATAAAATAAAGTTCGGCGTAGGTAATATTCCTTAAAAGTGGCTATTGCACCCTGATCCATTGGTTGGGTCAGAGCTGTTTTAATTTTCGGAAGGTTGAAGGGGCTGCCCAAAGTTCACAACTCCCCCACACAAAACATCGCCAAATGGCTCCTCGGAAGGTTCAACGATTTAGGTGGGTCCAGCCTGTGCAGATCTCTTAAGAACAGGGACGACCTAATGGACAAACTGAAGACCGTGGGTCCAATCTCGTCCGATGAACGGGTCGTCTCTTTCGACGTTAAAGCCCTGTTTCCAAGCATCCCGGTCAAGGAGGCGCTATTTTACCTGGAGGAATGGCTACTCGAAAAGGAGCCCACATCTACGGCTTGGAGGAAGGAAGTCAATCTTCTCATGAAGCTGGCAACAATATGCATGACGGAGAACTACCTCACGTTCCGCGGTAGATTCTTCAAGGCAAACAGGGGGGTGGCCATGGGTAACCCACTATCTCCGTTCATTAGTGATATCTCTATGAACAGGATAGAGGAAGAACTGAAGGCGAGAGGATCACTGCCAAAATTCTGGGTGAGATATGTGGAAGACGTGCTGGCGATCATCAACAAAGAGGAAGGAGAGGAAATCCTCTCCAACCTGAACACGGTCCACCGGAACATCAAGTTTACGATGGAAATGGAGGAACATGGAGAACTGCCATTTCTGGATTTGAAAATCATAAGGAACGGGAGCTCCATTGAATTCGACATCTTTAGGAAACCAACCCACACACAAAGAACGATTCCATCGAGCTCCAACCATTCGTACTCCCAGAGGTTTGCCCTATTCCACTCTATGATACACCGACTTTTCACGGTTCCATTGAGCACGGAGCGATTCGAAAGGGAAATGAGGTACATCCTCGACACTGGCTTGAAGAATGGGTACGAACCAAGGGTGATATCATGTCTCATCCGCAAGAATTACAGAAAGCTAGAAGAACAACGATTGACTACCCTCCAACATAACAAGGAAGAACCTAGGAGAAGGATAAGTGTCACACATTCGTACGCATCCGGGAAATTGAAGCGGGTGATGAAGGATATGGACTTCGAAATGGTCTCATCAAGCCGAAGGCAACAGCTCAAGACCAAGCTAGGGTCCACGAAGGACAAGAAACTCAAACATGAAGTAAGCGGCGTATACAAGGTCTCATGTCCGGAATGTAACAAAACATACGTCGGGCAAACGAAGCGGCTAGTTTCCACACGATGGGGTGAGCACGTGAGAGAGGCTGAGTCTAGCGTAAAAAACAACAAGGACCCCGCGTCGCTAAAATCGATGGCAGCGAGACACATAGCAGGAGAGGGGCACAACATAACATGGGACAACGTGGAGATCATCAAAGCAAGTACAGACCGCTGGAAACCGGATGCACTAGAAAGTCTGGCCATTCTAAGGGAACCGGAAAATCAAAGGCTGAACCATGATATCAGGAATCTACAATCAGGGCTGCTGAAACTACTGGCGATGGAATCACCCAGGAAGTGAAACGGGTGGTTTTCATCATTATTCTACCTGTGGCTCAATTTTCTTTTTTTCTCTATTGGGTTTTTCTATTTTTTATTTGCTTCCAAAACATTTTGTATGTCATTATATGGTAATTAGAACAACGTAACGTAATGTAAAGTAATTAACGCTGTAAACATATAGGGTATATACCTATAGTTGTAGGTCTTTGTGTTGAGGAAAATAGTTGAATTGTACTGAAGAAGGACACAGCTGGTGTCCGAAATGCGCATTTACAAATAAAAAAGAATCCCGCCTTAGGAAAAATCAACGTTTTTCATTTAGTAAGAGGAAATAGAAAAGAGTGCATCGAGATTGCGCTTGCGCAAGATTGGCAACATGTAGATATATCGACATCGAAAAAAAGTTTTGACATGGATATGTCTTATAGCTGGGGGTCATCCTAAAAATCTGTCCGTCACACGAAATGTCTGTTTTTCTACTCGGGGTTCAGAAGAGGAAACAAGCCCATTGAAAATTGTTCTTTTCTGGTTGTGCATGTCGTTTGAGTGAAGTGGTCATTGTGCATGGCTGTTGCTTGTAGATCCGCGCGGGCGGTGCGCTTGCGGGGATCCTGTGTGTACATGTTGGGATGTTGATTTGATAGCGATAAAGGTTGACATTGTGAACGGCAAGAAATAACATATTGTACGGGTGAACGGGCGGACTTTCAATGACCTTCAATTCCCGCCAATTCCCATTCATAATTTAATAAAATAGCCCGTGTTGTACTATCTGAATCACTAGGGTCCCAGAAAAGGTAGCAAGTAGTCAGTTCGACTAACATTTGGACATGCGCAGACGCAATTTGAGAGAGTGTACATAGTTCCCGCCCCCAGAAGATGAGCGAGAGCGGCTGAAGTTCATTCGAGCCAAATCGGGTGATCCAGCGACTGCGTTTGTGCATTTGCAATGGCGGCGATTTGAGATCTGACTGGTCCACAATGTGGGCCCCCACCACACGTGCAATAAACAAATATAACAAAATGGCGGATCTATACTAGGCGAGTTAGAATCTCTCAAGTCCCGAAATAAAGAAATATTCGTCGCAGGATGTTATATGTTATGAGGTACATTCAGAGGTCTGCAGAAGATCAAATGCTCCCCCTTCCGCAAAAATTCCAAAATGTTCAAAATGGCTGGAATCCAAACAAATAAAATAGCGCGCGTTGTACTACATATCTAAATCAATAGGGTCCCAGAAAAAGTAGCAAGTATAGGTAGTCAGTTCGACTAACATTTGGACATGCGCAGACGCAATTTGAGAGTGTGTGCATTACATAGTTCCCGCCCCCCGAAGATAGAGAGCGAGAGCCATCGCGGATGAAGTTCATTCTATCCAAATGGTTGTGCATTTGCAATGGCGGCGATTTGAGGTCTGACTGGCCCACCACACATGCAATAAACATATCATAAAACAAAATGGCGGATTCATACTGCGCGAGTTAAAATCTCCCAAGCCCCGAAATAGAGAAATATTCGTCGTAGGGTGTTATAGTTCCGGGCAGCTCATCGTGACATGATGTACATTCAGAGGTCTGCAGAAGATCAAATGCCCCCCCCCCTCCCTTCTGCAAAAATTCCAAAATTTTTCTTGTGCATTCTCCGTTTACTTTTGTTAGTTTCCCTTTCTGTTTGCCGGACAGAATCGCATAGAGTCGCACGCGTTACTTGAGAAACGGATTGTGTGTGCCGGAACCGGACTGTTGATTAAAGGGGCGGGATGAGGCGGATAGTGTGGGAGCGATTTTGCAATAGATACACAAACACAATACACGTCCGATTGGGAAAAGATGGTGGGAAGCGTGATTGCGATTAGCAGAAATGTACTCAGAGAAATGTCGATAGGCTGCAGTCTGCAAACTGTACCGAACGGGTAGATGGAACATGTAGATGGAACAGGGTGCACGAGAGTAGGTGAATATTGCACACACGCGATGCAAACGATGACGAAACGATTCCGCGAGAGAAAGGAGCCCAAGCGGACAGGACAAAGCAAAGCAGAATTTATGACGAGTATCTACACTGCCACCAGATACATGGGTACAGGGATATGTCTTATGCCTACCGAAAGCGTGGGACGTGTTTTTTCGAATGATTTCATCCAGTATAACTATACTGGGATCTTTATAAAACTTACGTCGATATCTTCAACACAACAGGTTCCACGCAGTCGGTAGTCATAGACATATCCATGTTCCGATGTATCTGCATGCAGTGTAGATACTTTGTATTTTATTTGTTGCCGTTATAGCGAAACATTTTAGGCCGTAAATCGAAAACGTGCCTTAATTGAAGAGAGGGCTGTTATAGTGAAATTCCGTATAAAGAGCGGCCGTATAGCGAGGTATGGGTGTATATTAAAAAGTGTGGGGCTTAAGCACGAACCTTGTGGAATGGAATGTATTTAGGTGAAGATAAACTTTTGTTTACTCTGACACAAAATGTTCTTTCAGATAAAAAGGACTGAATTGTTTTAATAAGGTATAAGGGGAAGGAGAACTTAATCAATTTAAATAGAATACCCTCGTGCCAGGTTGTGTCGAAAGCCTTTTCGATATCGAGGATTACCATTCCAATCGAATTTCTTTCCGAAAAAGAATCTCTTATGTACTGGGTTACTCTGTGTAATTGATCAACAGTTGAGAAACCTTGCCTAAAACCGAACTGCATGCAAGGAATAACAGGATTTGTGTTTAGGAAGCTTTGAATTCGGCTGAGAACAATTTTTTTTCGAGGACTTTGCTTAAAGTTGGTAATAAGCTAATAGGTAATTTCGGTAATTTTTTTCGGACCACGTTTGGGATTTCGTCAATACCAGGTGACTTGGGGCTTTTTAATCCTTTGAAAATACTAATGAGTTCTTTGGCTTTACACATGCGGGGGAAAAACAATATCTGACGGTAGTTCTTTTACCGTATCTTTAATTAAATCGTCATGAATCAGGTTTCGCATGTGCTGAGTTAGATGTGTGGAATGAAAACTATCAGCGAGAAGGTTTGCTTTGTCAAAATCTTGATAGACAAAATTGCCTGCGTTGTTTTTCAGGGATGCCGAATAACGATTTTGTTTGAGTGTTAGGACTCTTTTTAGTTTCCTCCACATACTTTGTGATCCTTTACTGTGATTTGCTAGAGTTCTATTCCATAGATGATTTCTATGAAGATAAATGTTCTCCTCTGTGGCTTTAGAGAGACGATTCACACGGAATTTAATGTTCCTATTGCGAGTTCGTTGCCATTGTCTTCTTAAGGTATTAGGTTAGGTTAAAGGGCTGCTGTGCCTAACACAGCACACATGAACCGCAGCAGGGTCCACCGTTACCACCGGGGATTCAACACCCGACCATCCTAATCATTAAACCAGCCAGAACTGTAAATGAAACGATGGAGTTTGCCAATATCAACATTAGCCAAGTCGTCCAATTCAGCGAAGAAGTAGGCTCCCAGAAAAGTCCTTCTCCTTATTGACAAAGCAGGGCAGGTGCATAGAAAATGAAAGACGCACTCCTCCTCCTCCTCGTCACCGCGGCTCCTACAGAAGTTATTGTAGGGAAGGCGAAGCCTTCTGGCGTGCTCACCAATCACACAATGCCCAGTGATGACTCCCACCGCCGCGCCGCTCTGATATGCTGCCTTCCGAGTGACAGCAATTTAGCTGATCGGCTAGAATCCAATCTGGGCCACAGCGACTTTGTTGAAAGACATGTGTTTCCATTTAACCATATAGAGTTGGTCTTGATAATTGCTTCGGTTTTAATAGCTAGTTTGCAGGCAGCGATAGGCATGTAGATATTTCGACGAATTTCACCAGCTAAGTAGGTTGTACCCAGCCTGGCAAGTTCGTCTGCTTTGTAATTACCAGCGAAACCACTGTGACCCGGAATCCAGCATAAGAAAATGGTAAAAACTCACTCATCTCCGTAAGCAGAGAGCGACATTCCGCGATAGTCCTTGACGTAATCAAACCCCGTTCGAGAGATTTAATTACAGCTTGGCTATCTGTAAAAATTGTTTATATCTCTAACTGATAATACATGACGCCCCAACCAGTACAGGGCTTCTGTAATCGCCGTAATCTCTGCCTGAAAAACACTACAGTAATTGGGGAGATTGAAAGAGAGGCATAGGTTCAGCCCATCACAAAAAATTCCAGCGCCTACTCCCTCGTCCGTTTTAGATCCATCTGTGTATATTTCTAGTGACTTATGTAGTGGAAGCACGTTCCCTTCCCATTGACTGCGTGATGGTATCAGACTGACAAAGTTCTTATCAAGGGCATATTTCGGAGCCGTATAGTCAGTCGTTGCCGGAATAATTGGGTTATTGAGAACAGCAGCGTGTCCAGAGTTTGAAGCAAGCCAATGACCACTATCACGTAGTCGAATGGCCCTACATGCGGCCATCTGTTCTCCAAACGTGTCAAGAGGGAGTAGGTTGAGCAGCATGTTCAGGGTCGCAGAAGGAGTAGTCCTAAGAGCGCCAGTAATAGCGATGCTGGCCAATCTTTGCACTTTTCCCAGCAAACTACGATTAGCCTCTACACTCAAAGCAGTCCACCAAACCACAACCCCAAACGTAAGTATGGTGCGCAAAACAGCTACATAGAGCCAGTGCAACATTTTAGGTTGAAGGCCCCAGCTTTTACCTATAGCCCTCTTACAAGAGTAGAGTGCAATAGTAGCCTTGTCCACCCTCTCCTGTATACTCGGCCTCCATGATAATTTTTTATCTAGAATGAGTCCTAGATATTTTGCCTTATCCGCAACAACCAGGCTCGTCCCCTTCAACACAGGATGGGTGGGGATCATTGCTAAATGGTCTTGTTGACTGTTTTGCAATGGTACGCTCCACTTTTATTCTTTTATGAAAGTCATATTCTCCGAATTCGATTTCTTCCTCAAGTATTCTTTCAGGATGACGTAAGGCAAAGTGCAATAGATGCACGCAATCCGCATGGCATGCCAGACCAGCGGATTTGTTTTAAAGACGTGAATTCCAAAGCCGCGATTGGGCGATTTACGACTGCGATTTGTGCACGTCGCAATACTTGTGTAAATTTTTTATAGATAGATAGGTTTAATTCATATAAATTCAAATCCAATTACGATTGGCCGGTTACATATACAATAGTACATATATGTATTAAATACCTTATTTTATGGAATTCTATGATAAACTAGAAACATTTAACATGTAACGATCCAAAAAAAAGCATGTTTATAATTTAGTATATTATACCAGAATGTCGGAGAAAATTGATTCTAAGCTTACATAATCCAATTCAAAAAGCCAATGCCTGACACATTTAACAAATCTTCCAGAAGATGCTAATGATCTAATAAAATGTGGAAGCTTATTAAAAACAAGCTAGCCTTCGGCTAGCGTGAAGGGTATCATACCTTGGTTCATTTGCCTTTTTGATATAAGTAGTAAAACTTGTTCCGATTTCACTGTTCCTATAAGAGGTATATGAAATAGTGGGCCAATTTCAACCAAATTTAGGAACGTGGCTTAGCAGTCAATACGATTGAATAATATGCAATTTCGTAAAGATACCTTTAGAAATAAAAAAAGTTTTTCTGGCAAAAACTTGCTTTTGGGACGGTCGTTCCTATGACAGCTATATGATCGAGTAGCCAAATTCGGAAATTGATTTCGTTTAAGATACTATTGATTAATGAGAATTTTGAAAACAATACCTTTAGAAATGAAAAAGTTTTTCTCACAAAGACGAATTTTGGACCGGTCGTTCCTATGGCAGCTATATGACATAGTAGTCCGATTTCAACCAAATTCAGGAATATGATTCAGCTAAAGATACTATTCATTAGTGTGAAATCTGAAAAAGATATCTTTAGAAATAACAAGTTTTTCTCACAAAGACAAATTTTTGGAGCGGCCGTTCCTATGGCACCTATATGACGTGGTGGTCCGATTCCATTGGTTCCGACATATATATATATATATATATATATATATATATATATATATATATAAGAAGGCTCTCTACAAACTTTCAGCTCGATAGCTTTAAAACTGAGGGACTAGTTTGCATAGAAACAGACGGACAGACGGACAGACAGACAGACGGACAGACGGACAAAGCTTAATCGACTCGACTCATCATACTGACCAAGAATATATATAGTTTATATGGTCGGAGATGCTTCCTTCTATGCGTTGCAAACTTCATGACAAAGTTAATATACCCTATCACATCCGTGAAGGGTATAAAAACGACATGAAGAGACCAAATAAAAATTACGAAAGATAGTGGTACTCGTACGTGAAAAGGGGACAGATACAACATTCGCAAAGTTTATGGAGGTGTTTTACTAGAAACTGATCTGCGATTGCGACTGCGATTATGATCTTGCATTGGACGAACGAAAGCTATGAGGGATTGCGATTGCGATTCGTGCCTGGGCAATGTAGTAAGTATATTGGCGCGATGGTTACTGTGACCCTGTGGCCGCCAGATGTTCTGTATTTGCACAGCGATGATTGAGCACGGAACCCAATGGTGTTGAAAATTTGTTTTTATGGCAAAATATATTTTGTTGGATAGTATCTTGTTCTGAGAAAATATCTGTTTCTCGCAATTCCTTTCCGATTTGTGTGGATGTGATATGAAGGATTTTTGTATGAAAATAGTATTCATATGTTGCGAAGGTTGTGGCTACGCAATCAAGTATTTTTATATGTATGTAAGGCGAATGTATGGAAAGAGACGAATATAACGTAGATAACATTTCGAGTCCTCCGGTGGCGGAAAGAACATTGGAAAAAAGATATTTTTGACATTGAGGTGATATATGGACATCATGGGTGTCATATGAGTCATGGTGAAGAGGCAAATGTCCGGGAGTACTGTAGATGGCGTTTTGAGCCCTTCGGCTACGAAAGGGACATGCATGGCAGTCAAGTAAAACATGGGCAAAATATGTATCACCTGAATCAAAACCAAACGTTTCGTACGATTTATATTTGCTGCTTTTTATTCAACAGTCCATATCAAAAAGAAAAGAGCGGAAGGTTCGTTTGGCGGCAGCCTCAGATGACAATCGAATCAGCATCGAACTGTTTTACCATCTGAAACTCTGAGAAGTTCAGCGTAGTGTGTGACGCGATAAAAGAGTTTATGCGAATTCTCTTTTAGCCTCAGCTGAAGAAGCCGCAAGAAGTAACAACTTAAACGCCGTTTATGGTGTCATCAAGGAGTGTACAGGCGGTCGTAACTCCTGCCATCATCCGGTAAAGGATAGCGATGGGAAGCTAGTTATCTTGGAAGAAGATCAAATGAGGCGGTGGAAAGACCTCTTCGCCATGGTCTTTAACCGTGTAACCTCTGGTGTGGTTCCCCCTCATACAGATAGGTTAGCTAGCCATCAAAATTTGCGTTTACGGTCCACTGCTCCGACTAAAGATGTGACATCCAAGGCCGCGACTGAGCGACTTGCGTTTACGACTCGCGATCAAGCGATTGCCACTGAGTAATACCTGTGTGTATTTTGTATGGTGTTGTGTCCCAATGAGTAAATGCGACTAGCGACTGCATCGCACGATTGTAAGCTATGGCGTTTGCGATTGCGGCTATGTAATTGGGTTGAAGAGAGGTTCGCTGTGCTTTACTTGCGATCCAAATGTATAGTTTAACGGGCGGACGTATGTTGTTTTTTTTTGGAAGAGTTGGTGTTGTGAAAGTATCTTTTCTATGTTGTTTCTTATTCCGTCCCATATATTAACAAAGAAGGGTGTCATATGAATCGGGGTAACGAGGCGAATGCTCTGGTGTACTATAGAAGGCATTCTGAGTCCTTTGGCTTGGTAAAGGACATGCTTGTCAATTAAATGAAATATAATAATAATAATAACAAATAAGACAGGCTAGAGTTACCCACAGGGTAGGCACTGCCACGGTTCGATCTATTGTGCGATCAAATGAATAATAGGCGATATGGATTTCATGTGACTGGGGATGTTGAGGTGAATGCTCTGGAATACTTTGATGTCATTTGGAGTCCTCTGGTTAGTAAAAACGACATTCTTTGCAGTGAAATGAAAAGGCAATATTGGTATCATATGCCTGGCGGTGTTGAGGCGTATGCTCTGGAGTACCTTTGAAGGCATTTTGAGTCCTCTGGTCGAGAAAATTTAATTAAATGGAATATGGGCGACATTGATTTCACATAACTGGGGGTGTTGAGGCGAATGCTCTCATACGAGATACGAGGATACGACTGATCTTAATTTTAGCTAAATCTATGCATCAGACTTCGCATGCTTACGTTACATCAAATCTGTTAGCAATTAGCAATCGTGAGAAATAGCATCGGCGACAAACCATGTCATATATCAACATAATATAGTCTCAGGGGATAAGTGGAAGATATGTCTGTGTGACGCGTGTCCATAATAAAAGATAAAAGGACGCTAGAGCTCACAAGTGTTCTCTTATTAAAATACCGTTTGCTTACATACCTGGGTTTTCCTTCCTTAATTTATTACCAACAGTAATACGAAACTCGTTGGTCAACATTGAATTTTTTTTGTGCTTCACAGAAGGTTTTATTCCGGGACTGGGCTTCTCTGGATCACTTTACTTACTACGACGTAAGTGACTAATCAATCCATCGAGTGTGAACTCCAGCTGATTGTTCAAATTAATTAATTAATAAGGAAATTTATTAAAATACTCTCTTTTAAAAATTAGTTTATTACTAGAGCGAAAAACAACTAAGTCATTGAAGCTGTTACATAGGATAATGCACCGTGTAATAGGCTCATTAAGACCAGAATTCACTCTATGGCAAGGCTGAATAAGAATATTGTTGCGCCGCCCACATACGGGCAGGCGCAGGTCGAACTGCCCTATTCTCATTAGACAAAGTTCAAAAGTCTTCAAGTTTATTGGCGTTGAATCGATAATTTTTCATATCGAACTGTTTGAACACCGGCAACATATTGGTTGTTTATCACTTTTTTATGACTACTACAACCGCCGTTGTTCTGACGAAATATCCAGTCTTATTTCTGAGCTTGCTCTTCCTTCCGACTGGCAATTGTACCACCAGTCGAGGTTCACATCTCAAACAGTAAAAACGGGCCGTTTTCTTGAAATAAAGTGCGAAATTAAAAAAAAGCTTTTTATTTCCCTACAATATCATTTTCAAAAACTAAAAAGATTAGTGGTCTTAAATGAGTTTCCTGTGGTAGTCATGATGTACATCTTATCATGTTAATTGCCTTGACCCCTCCAGGGCCATGAGCGCGTCAACATCTCTAGCATTTCTATGCCTTGTTGACGTTTCGGTAGCATATCTACTTTCCGGAAAAGCAGTTGCTAGCATGCACTTCCTACCCGTGCCGGCTTTATACTGACCGACTCGGAACACTGTGGGAGTTTTATAAGTACCAGCCATAGATTTAAATAGAACAGATCGGTAATAGTACTATCCCCACTCTGTGCTTCAGATTATTTTCGAACAAAGCCGCGCATGCGCACTGCTACCCATTTGCCCGCGGTCGCCATACGTTCGGTAAATGTCGTTACGCCATCGGCCACTCAGCCACAATTTTGACATTTGCGAAGCATTTGGCCCCTCGGGCACCTGGGCCAAATATTAATACGTGTTGTGCGCGTTTCACTGCGCAGGCGCGTTTTCGTTCGCGACGAGATTTAAACCTACGAGCTCTAGATGTATAGGTAGTATCATAGAGCGGTGACCGAACGACCACGGCCACCTAGCACAAAAATGAAATCGATCAGTTGCAAACTAATCATTTATTACTTAAAATTAATTCAAAATGTCTTCAAAAAAGAGCTCCAGTGCATTCGCCCTACCATCCCGATGCATATGACACCCATATTGCCCATATTTGCCTCATAGCCAGGAATGTATTTTTAGATTAGTTAATAACTCTCTCTCTAATTGCCTTGACCCCTCCAGGGGCATGGGCGTGTCAACATCTCTAGCATTTCTACGCCTTGTTGACGTTTCAATAGCATATCTACTTTTCGGAATGCAGTTACTAGCATGCACCTCCTATCCGCGCCGTCTTTATACTGACAAGCCCGGAGCACTGTGAGAGTTCTATTAGTACTCACAGGCAGTTAATAACTCAAATATCCTTAAAAGTACGCCAGACCATTCGCCTCGCCACTCCGATTCATATGACGCACATATTGACCATATTCCATTTTTATGCCAAGAATATTTTTTTTCGAATGTCCTTTCCGCCGCCTAAGGACTCCAAATGGCATCTACACTACTCCTGGACATTCGCCTCTTCACCCCGATTCATATGCCACCCATATTGTCCATATTTCGTTTCACTGCCAAAAATACCCTCTTTCGAATGTCCTTGTTGCCACCGGAGGACTCGAAATGTCATCTACGGTACATTCGTCTCAGTGGCGTGGCGTCCATGGAAGCAAGGGAAGCATTGCTTCCCTTATATTTGGCGATTGGTGGAAAATTTTCTAAATAATTTTTTCTGAATCGCGCAAAAAAGTCGCGAAAAAAACTCTTCGGCACAGTCTATGTAAATAAAAGTTCCAAAGAAACTAATCGCGAATATCTTACACAGCCGAATTGGTAACACCGCGAAAACCACCACACCACACCAAGAAGAAGACACATGGAAGCATATCAAAATTTGCATCTATGAGCGTTTATTTTTTTCCCCAGTAAACCTACTGAGGCTGTCTACACCAGGCACAATTGTTCCAGGCACAAAACCGGTTATGTGCCTGTCTACACGAAGCACATCGAAACGAGTACAACTTGTATACATGTAGGGCTTTTTCAATGTATTGATTTTATGCTATATTGTGGAAGGATGCGAAAAGTGCGTGTATTGGTTGGGAACAATTGTTGTGCTTGAAATTTTCGAGCACAAGTTTTGTTCCCTTCCTATACCTTTCCCTTCATGCATCTCGCCTACAAAAACCGGTTTTGTGCCGGAACAATTGTGCCTGGTGTAGACACCCTCAATGTGTCGCGATAAAAAAAAATTCACGTACACGGTAGGTTGGAAGCACTCAGGAATTTGCTTCCAAGTTCCCCTCACATGTAGTAGAGGAAATTCTTGCCTGCAGCGGAGCTGCTGGCGCATGGACGCTGGGGAACTTTTCTTCCCATTTCCTCTTTGTTCGTATTTTCTTGTGGACTGAAAATATTTGCTGTGTTGCAATGCGTATGTGATGTGCTATATGAGTTTCACAAGGGTTACCAGAGTAGGATAGGAATTGAATTGTGGAAAAAGTTTCGATTTCAAATATAATGGCTTCATGGTTAAAAATTATTATTGGTAAATTCGAGAAGAAGTGATTTCGCATAGAATTATTAGTGTATACGAGTATTAGTAAGAGACGAACTCAATTATAGGGATATTTATGCATATTTCAATAACTTATATCTAATCGAAAACCATTTAACGGAAAATTCCAAGAAAAAATAAGTGGGAGATGGTAATACTGCCTCAAGTCATTGACGTCACAAGGAATTGAATGAGCCGTTAAATTTAAAACTCATTTGCTCTAGTGTAGTGCTTTAGTGTAGTGCGATTTGTGTGCTTTTTGTTGGTGAAAAGGTGAAGGGGTTTTTTAATCGGTCTAGGTGCTTATAATTGCTTATAGTGTTTTGATTTGTTTTTAAAGTAGCATGGATCAATATTGTGTTGTTGATGATCTTTTTCGATTGTCTTTTGGATCTCGATCTTTCGCAGAAAAAAAAGACATTATCGAAAAGGGTCGACCGAAACCGATTTTGGAAATTGTTTCTAAAACAAAAAGATGTACTAGGCATTTTACTGCTAAGATTTATGAAGATACGGAATGGATTACCGGTTGTAAGACCAAGCAAAAATTATTTTGTTGGCCATGCTTGTTATTTTCAAATGATTCAAATGTTTGGCGAACTACCGGGTTTTGTGACTTAAATAATTTACATAAAGCTGTGGACAGGCATGGTACGAAAAGCGTTGATCATTTAAAGTCAGTACTTCTTCTTTCCAAGTTCGGTTCCGGTCCTAGAATTGAAGAATTATTAAGTAGCCAACATAGATCTTCAATAATATTGCACAATGAGAAAGTTTCGAAAAATCGAGATATACTAAAAATGCTAATTGACGTTGTGTGCCATTTAGGATGTCAAGAACAGGCATTTCGTGGTCACAATGAAAATGTGAATTCTTGCAATAGGGGAAATTACGTTGAACTTTTAAATCTTTTAGCTAAATATAATCCGGACTTGCGAGCTCACTTGGAGCAAGCGACTGTTTTTTCCGGAATATCAAATTATATTCAAAACGATCTCATTAGTAGCATTTCTAAAATTTTATTAAAACAGATTTATAATGAAATTCAGCAAACTAAATTTATAGCAATAATATTAGATGAAACAACCGATGTTTCATGTCGTTCTCAACTCTCAACAACCTTTCGTTACATTACTACTTCCGGTGAGGTTAAAGAAACTTTCATAACTTTTACAGATATTTCTGATGATCAGACTGCGTCGCGTTTATTTGACCATGTTTTAGATGTTGTTCAAAAATTCAATTGCGGTAACAAACTTATTTGTCAAAGCTATGACGGGGCTTCGGTAATGTCTGGTAAAATAACTGGATTGCAAACACGTGTAAAGGATGTGTATAAAAACGCAATATATATTCATTGCTTCGCTCATCGGTTAAATTTAGTTTTATCTAAATCATGCGATAAAATACGCGAATGTCGAATTGAATTTTTTTTCAATCTATTACTTGTTTTTCAACATTTTTTAATCATTCAACAAAGAGAACAGTTGCACTAGATTTATTCCTCAAAAAAAGGCTTCCAAAATTAGCTCCAACACGTTGGACTTTTAATGGTCGATTAGTTTTAACCATTTTTGATAATTTAGATCAATTAAAAGAACTCTTTGAATATATCATTGAAAATGAGAGTGGAAAGTGGGATGGCGAGACCGTTAATAGCGCAAGGGGACTTCTTGTTTTACTTACAGATTTTCAGTTTGTTTTCCTGCTCAATGTTTTTTCTAAAATTTTTCCACAAACCGACGTACTTTTCGATATATTTCAAAGTAAACAAACTGATATAATGTACTGCATTCAAAAAATTACAGATTTTGAAAATCAACTTCAATCGTTAAGAAATAGTTTCACGGAAATTTGGACCCAAACCACATCTATTTGCGAAACTCCACAACGCCGGAAAAAAGCCAGGTGCCTTGTTGACAGTAATGAAAATGTTGAACTATTCTTTACACGTATTTATGTCGAAATTATAGATAATATTACCGCAGAAATAAATTCAAGATTTTCATCCTTAGCAAGTTTCACATTTTTAAACCTATTAGATTCTTCTAAATTTAACCAATATTTGAAAACATTTCCGGACAATCTTTTACTAAATTTAACTAAAACTTATGCTGATATATTTGACCATATTTCATTAAAGACTGAACTCATTGTGCTTTATTCTGATTCTGATTTGCAGGGAAAATCTTTTCAAGGTATTTTTAACTATTTCATTAATAACAAATTAAAAGATAGCTTCACACAATTTTATAAATTAATATGTTTAGTTTTAACATTACCAGTAACCAGTGCGTCCGCAGAGCGCAGTTTTTCTTGCTTAAAAAGGATTAAAACGTATCTTAGAAATTGTACAGGCGAACAACGGCTTAGCGACTTGGCAATAATGTCAATTGAAAAGGTTTTCATTAAATCATGTTTGTGTGAGCAAAGTTTTTATACAGATATTATAGATGAATTCGCAAAAAAAGAAAGACGAATAGAATTAAATTACAAATAATAAAATAGTATGTACGGATCTTATTATTTATTTTGACTTGTAATATATTTATTGCCCAATTATTATTATTTTATTTTACTCACTAACTGTGATTTTTTAAATAGTAAATAGTTGAATTATTTTTAATTTTTATTGTATTGTTATTGTTTTTATTATTCAAATTTTGATTCGCTGAACATGATTACTTTCTTTATGAGTGTATGGATATTTATTTTGCAATTTTTTTGCTATTGTTGTTATTGTTATAGTAGTTCTAATAATTCGAATATGCTTTATTTATATACTTATAGTTACAGCTTTGCTTTTTTGATAAGTCTACCAACATATAATTTTTACAATTATTTATTTAAAAGTAAATTATTATATATTGGTAGCATGGGAATTAAAATGCTGATAAAATACAGTATACCTACTCTCACGTCCCCGTTCGTGTTTCCTGGGTGCTTTTATATTAGAAATGTTAAAAGTAGCTAACGAGAGGGGTTCAATTAATACGCAGTAAATTTGTGGAAAGCATAATAATAGTAAATTTTTAATACCAATTGCTTCCCCTAGTTGAATTATCACGCCACGCCATTGATTCGTCTCTTTCCATACATTCGCTTCACGTACATATAAAACTCCTTGATTGCATAGCCACAACCCGCGCAACATACGAGTACTATTTTCATACAAAAATTCTTCATTTCCCATCCACACAAATCGCACAGGCATTCCGAGAGAAATATATTTTCCCAAAATAAGATACATTCCAACAAAAGATACTTTCGTCACAAAAACATATTTTTAACACCACTAGGTGCCGTGCTCGAACATCCTTGTGCAAATACAGAATATTTCACTGCAAGGGCGCCGCTAGAAATTTTTCCAAGGGGGGAAGGGGGGGGGGGGGGGGGGGCAATCATTAAAGAAAAAAAAAATCATTTTGCAACAAAATGCGTATTTTATTTTTTATTCATAAATTCAGTTGTAGTCAAAAATGAACAGTTTTACTTCTTCGATTATTTTAGAAATTAGAAACAATCAAAACAAATTTTTTTTTTATCATTCTATGTGTAAAGTAACTTGATTCTACTGCTTTTTGTTTTACTTATAAAGGGCCTTGAGCAATATTTTCTAGCCTTATTGTTAAAGCAACATCCACAATTAAAAAATTTCGCATATATTTCTTGTAATGGCGGAATCACACACACGCCAGGTAGTTGACCATAAATACCCCTGCGAACCACAGTCGGTGAATAAAAGCTCCTCCCGAGCGGAAGAGCAAGGGGGAAGCAAAACTTTAGCATCCGAGAAGAATTTATGGGATTGACTCCTCTGGACAAGGGAAACGCTAAAGCAATTTCTGAGGCTATAATTTCAACATTACAAAGCTGGGGTTTGAACATGAGTCGGCTTGTTGGACAAGGTTATGACGGTTGCTCTACGATGACAGGACACATTAGTGGTGCTCAAAAGCTGATAAACCAAAAGTTTCCCAAAGCTTTATATTTTCATTGTGCCAGCCATCGTTTGAATTTGGTTGTAAATGATTTGGTAGACGTGCGTGAGATCAAGAATGCAGTTGGTACCGTAAAGGAAATAATAAAATTCTTCAGAGAAAGCCCTTTAAAAAGGAAATGTGTGCCAAATTTGCCGCTTCTGTGATACAAGATGGACTGAAAAATATAAAAGCATCCGATTATTCCGAGAGAATTTCGTTGCAATAGTCGATGCGCTTGATACCCTTACTCTTCCCGAGAATTCCAACACTGCAACCAGACAAAAAGCTTATCAACTGCACAGCGCAGCAACAACATCGTCATTTGTAATTTCACTTAATATAATTGAGCGCTACTCGGCTAAACTGGAACCAATCACCAATAAATTGCAGGCAACAAGTGTTGATATACAGGATGTCAAAGACCATGTTGAAATAATAATAAAAAAAAAAACAACATAGAGAAAGCTGTGATAGTGAGTTTCAGGGGATTTTTAAAAAGGCGACAGAAGATGTAGAAAATCTCGGTTTCCAGTTAGTCGTTCCACGCCAGGCTTCGCGACAGGTAAACAGGCAAAGTCCACCATCGACATCAGCAGTCGAATATTTGAGAAGAAGCCTATTTATACCGTACTTGGACACACTTATTCAGTCACTCGAGGATAGGTTTTCTGATACTAACCAAGAAGCGTATAATTTATACATTCTTCATCCGAAAATGTTGCGTAACATAACCAGGACGACATTTGTAGGAATCGCAGAAAATATTCGACATTTCTACTGTGACATTTTAGACAATTTGGTAGCAGAGGCGGAAACGTGGTACGAAATATGGAAACTTTCCGAAATTGCTCCCCTAGAAATCAATGAGTTGAAATTCATTGACCTACTTCAGCATTCAAAGGACAACTTTCCTGGAATAACCGAAGCCATCAAAATTGGGCTGACTCTACCGGCTACAACATGCACCGTCGAAAGATCTTTTAGGCCGGAATTACATTATAATATTTATAGTATAATAGCTATGATATTTGGTATTATACTATTTCTGGGATGAAGGGGCTATTACAAAGCAGAATACACTACGTGATATCTAGTATAATAGATTTGCTAATTTTACAATGGATACAGGAAAGTTTTTTTTTCAATTGGTGCAGCTTTAAGTGCAATTGTCACATTGTGTTTAATAATGAAAAAAATAAAAAATGAAAAACCAAAGCGCCTTTGGTTTCGACCATGGGTCGAGAGACGTAATATTCGCAGCATTCAAACAAATCTAGTGAGAGAATTGCAACAAGAAGACGTGAGGAGTTACCAAAATTACATCCGTCCGGATGAAGAGACATTTAAAGATATCGAACAGGAAAACAAAAAGTACCGTTCGCTGTTGATGCTTGCCGGCAAAGCTAGTATAATAGGTAGTATGAAGGAGAACCTATTATAATATCTATTATGATATCTATGATAAGTGTCATTACACTATAATATAGGTATATGCAATATATATGAGCTATTATACTATAAATATTATAATGTACATAATTGCGGCCTAAGTACGTTGAGGAGAGTTAAGGCATGGCTCAGAAGTTCAATGGGGCATGACAGATTGTCAGGACTCTGCATGATGAGCGTTCATCGGAAAAGAGTTCTTGGATGTAAGGCATTCATTGAGGCGGTAATCGATGAATTCGGTCGTAAGTCAAGAAGAATCCAATTTTTATTTAAACAATAATTCATGTTATAAACAATGTTTTTTAAATTCATAGTTTATGTAATAAATCGTATATATTCATTTCATCTATATTCTTTATGTAATGTTACAAAATTATCAATAAAATGGTTAATAAGATTTTGAATTCTACCTAAAATTTCGATTTTTGCTTAACATAAAATTTCATCTATATCCTAGAGAGGGGGGGGGGGGGCAAGTGCCCGGTTTGCCCCCCTTGCCGGCGCCCATGTTTCACAGCTAGAGAGTCGCGATCACCGTGGCGCCAATACACTACATTGCCCAGCCACAATCACAATCGTAGTCGCAGACGCCAAGCTCAACGCATCCCACCAAGGAAACCAGCCCTAAAGATCATTTTTGAGCCACCGTCTCACGGCGTGGAAGATACCCGTTTTATCATTAACGTCACTGTAAGCATACAGACATTCATTGCAAAATTTACGTGTTTGGTCATAAACATAAAAGTCAGGACTGTGGGTTAAACTCTTGTCGAATTTAAAAGAAGTGGCTAGACTCCAGTCGGTGCTACATTCCCCCAGTTTAGCTTTCGTTTTGTGTGTGATCCGGCTTCTATTTTTCTCTTTTTCAAGCCACGATTCAAAAAACGGCACAATCCATTCGCATTCCGGTAGCACTTGCATAAAACATTCTTGGAACTGTGGATACTGTTCGTTCATGGTTAACGCTTCGCAAAAGTATTTAACGACGAAATACTCTGGTATCGTCCGATGGATGAACTTGGGCCTCCCGTCAACTATTCCACTTATTAAGCCGCACTTTTCCAAACCTTCTCCCTTTCCAATAAGATCAATTTCTTCAGTAATCTGTTCCTTTTGCTGGTCATATCTCCCGAAAGGTGAAAATAATTTCTGCATGAAATCTTCGTCTTTTCCGCTGAAAAGTAAGTGCAAGGACAGTTGCTGATGTTTTTTTACTTTTTCCTGGAGCATGCAAACGAATTGGGTTCTGGACGTTTGCATGCTCATATTCAGACCCATTTTCTCCTGGCAGAAGACACGAATTTTTTTCTCGGTAAATTTCGTGTAGATGTCGATGCTTTTTAGATGAGTGGGAAGATTTGGGATTTGATCCGTCGAGAAAACGTATTCCTCGCAACTCTGCCAGTCCGAGCCTTCCGTTTTTTTTCCGAAAACTTCCGCGATAAACCGCAATTGCAACGGATTGCAAGTAAATACGCTATTCACAAAATCAATCTTTTCGCGTTCGGAACGAAACTGGAAACCTTGGGAAGCAGGTTTTTTTCTTTGTACACGAAAAAAAAACTGAATGTATAACTTAAGTCTGACGCTAGGAAATACTGATTTAGTAGAATCGATACCAATTTGCGTCGTCCAAAATTTTTCAAGGAATTTAAATTGTTCGATTACGAACAACGGGCAAAGTTGATAGGCGAGTGTATCGAAGTCCTCCTCTAAGCGTTCTGCCATTGTCGGGCGTGTGGTGATAACAATTTTCGTGGCTTGTGTTAGTCGCAGACCTTGCACAAGATCCGACACGATTTCTGCGTAGCTCGGGCTGATTTCGTCGAAGCCGTCAAACAGGATGGCGATTTTCAGTTGTGATGGTTCCGTCAGCGCATTCTCAAACAAATTCTTTTCGAATTCCAACTCGCAGTCCGGGAAAATCATACCTGTCAAAAAATCAGTGGCCGATTTTTTATCCCTAGGACGAAGGCGGCCGCCATCTTTCGTTTCGCGTGCTTTAAACTCATCGTCTAGATAGGATGAGTGCGCATTGAGATCAATTTGAATCACCCAAAGTTTGGATTTCAGTTGTTTCGCTAGACTCGATATTAGCGCGCTTTTTCCCATTCCAGCAGAAGCCGAAATAAGTACGAGTTTGAAACTGGGCGAAGTTAAGCAATTTTCTGGCAAACGGTTCCAATCGACATCTCTATTTTCAACACGATGTTTTTTTAAGTTTGCGGTAGATCCATGGGTTGTCATCCAAAGTAGTTTCCCACTTATAGGTATCAACCAGTGCATGTTTTTAAAGGAAGCATTTTCGCAATTTTCACATGCTCTGATGAACTCATTTTCGTCACCTACAATCACTTTATCCGAACCACAACATTCCCTTACCTTGCCCTTGATTTCTGGAAGGTAAACATAACGCTCAATGTAATAATCCGGTTCATAGCTGATCGAGTATTGAAGAGTTTTGCCTATTTGGATTGTCTCATCTGTTAAGAGTTTGTGAAGAGTCGGTGCATCGATCGAACGTCGGAAGGGTTCGTCCATAATTTCACCGAGAACTAGCTCCGACCCTTGTAGCATTATGTTCCTTTCGCCAATTCTTTTCTGCGTCGAGTCGGTCAAATCGTTGAAGCATGTTGTGATTGTCTCTTGATAAATTTCAGAAATTTTAAATGGGCTTTTCGGATCGAATTGTGTTATTAGAATTATTTTGCGACGAGGTTGACACAATTTCAAAAGCCTTTTCAGTTTATTGTTTACGTTTTTTCTAAAGTCATCACATTCGATAATGACCAGATTCCATAGACCTGTTATTTCGAGTTGTTTAATGATAATTTTGTAAAATCCTTCATCTTCAAGTTGTTTCTCCTTGAAGAAAATGTGACCAAATGTTCGAGTGTAGCACTGTATGTCAACGCGATCTTCGATCTGAAGCCCGGAAATGCTCTGCACCAGTCTCATGCGTCCAAAGAGTAAATCATCAAAGGCCATGTTCAGGTTGTTTGTTCCTGTATTGGTGAGAAATTCCAAGATGAGTTCATCGGTTTCTTGGGTTTTGAACGAGTATTGAGGACAGTCGGAGAAATACGTCTGGTTCCTTCCTTCCAACGTCAAGCAGTCCACATTTTTATTAATTTCATTGAACAGATCTTTGACTTTTTTTGCTGTATAGAAAGTGCTTCTGCGATCCGTCATCCAGTTTTGCAGGTTATCCTTGAGCAGAGCTTCCAGTGCCTCGCTGTTCAGGTTTTTGTAAGAGTCCTTTATCTCTTTATCTAGGTGAACGGCGATTTCGGTGCGATTGGGGTAGTTAGCGACTATTCGTAGTTTTTCGGAAAAATTTTCGTAATCCGCTTTCTTATAGGGCTCGGGAAGTGTTTGCGTAATGCATTCCTCTGGATCAGCGCGAAATTTTTTGAAATCGTTGTCGATATTGAATGAATATTCGACAATCGTGTCTTCGAAATGGGAACCAACCAATGTCTTTAGTTCTGTCCGAAAGTCTTCTACCGACTTATCAGCAATCCGTTCTTTGATGAATGCAGTGCTGAAGCGGACTTTCGAAAATTTGTCGACCAGCACATGCTGTGCTCCCAATGTACAAACATTTGCTTTAAATAATTCGACCTCGTCTGATGAACCCTTTATACTTGCTGCACTGATATTTAGGTGTCGCAGACCGTTGGTACCAGTGGTGAGGATATCGTAAATCTGCTTAGCAAATTTTTGGGGATTCTGAATATTTTGCTGGGGCTTGACAGCTAGGGCTTCAGCTAGACCACCCGTGATAAGTATGCGGGCATCTTTTAAAAATTTCAATGTATCATTATCATTGGAGTTCTTTAAACATTTGCTGACTTCCCCAATAAGCTCTTTTCTGAATTCGGATAGTTTGTTCGTATAGAGAAAGTTCTGTGTAAATTTTGCCTGAAATTGCGACCCTTTGATTGGTTCCAAAACTCCCTGCAAAGCAAAAATGTATGCATTGATAATTCCCTTCTTCTCAATTTTTCTGTTTTTATCCACGGCGCTCTTCGCTAGTGATTGGACGAGCTTGTTAAAATCGGAAGTATCCTTGAAAACCGCAATCAAACCTTTGAAAAATTCACTATTAGCGCGTAGTTTATACTTTGCGCTTTTTGTAATTTCTGAACTTGGAAATCCGATCAATTCGTCCGTCTCAGTATCCTCCTCCACTAGTTCTTGTTCGAGTAACTCAGGATCGAGGTCAGCATTCGTGATGATCACCACCTCCTCTATTTGAGATCCGGAAAACGGAGAATACAGCGAATCCCCTTCACAGAGTTTCTTGATTTTATGAAATGAATCCATGTATTTTGACAATTGCCACGGGTTTTTGTCATCAGTACTTAGCAAGTGTGACTGTTTAATGAATTTGACTTCGTCGGCTTCTTTGTGTTTTGCCTGAAATAGTCGCACCAACCAAGGATCGCCTTGATTCTTTTTATGAAAGAACACCACATCGTCGAATTTTTCCGCTTCCGGTAGTTCGGTAGCCAATCCAAATTGACACAGATTGAGTTTAAAAGAACGCCATAAAATTAAAAGGAGGAGTTCCTTCTGAAAATCGGAGCCATGCAAGTTCAGTTTGAGTCCAGTACCCCGACACTCTATATCGCCCAAATCATTCCTGCCGCTTTTTTTGGAATCCCGTTGTGTTTGCGAGTTTTCGGAATCTGTGACAGAAAGATTACCTATTCTTGTCGCTGTATCCTGAGAACTATTTGAATATTTGGAGCCCGAGTTCAAGGGGGCGGACATATTTGAGTTTTCGGAGTCCGAGTCCAAGGATGTCGACATTTTCTGTTTTTTGGCTAATGCTTTTTCCTTCAATACTTTTGAAGTAGATGCGCCTGCTTGAGACTGCAACCATTCTGCATTAGTTTCTTCTTCACATGAGTTTTCGGAGCCCGAGTCTGAGGAGAAGGACATTTTCTGTTCTTTAGCTAGTACTTTTTCGTCGAGTGAAGTAGATGCCTGTACAATTTGTGGCGATTTTCCTATAATTTCTTTATTTGAGTTTTCAGAGTCCGAGGAGATTGATATTTTCTGTTTTTTAGCTAGTGATTTTTCGTCGAACGCTCTTAAAGAAGATGAGCTTGCTGGAAGTTGAAGCAATTTTACAATAGTTGTTGCTTTATTTGAGTTTTCGGAGTCCGAGTCCAAGGATGAGGACATTTTCTGTTTTTTGGCTAATGCTTTTTCCTTCAATACTTTTGAAGTATATGCGCCTGCTTGAGACTGCAACCATTCTGCATTAGTTTCTTCTTCACATGAGTTTTCGGAGCCCGAGTCTGAGGAGAAGGACATTTTCTGTTCTTTAGCTAGTACTTTTTCGTCGAGTGAAGTAGATGCCTGTACAATTTGTGGCGATTTTCCTATAATTTCTTTATTTGAGTTTTCAGAGTCCGAGGAGATTGATATTTTCTGTTTTTTAGCTAGTGATTTTTCGTCGAACGCTCTTAAAGAAGATGAGCTTGCTGGAAGTTGAAGCATTTTTGCAATAGTTGTTGCTTTATTTGAGTTTTCGGAGTCCGAGTCCAAGGATGAGGACATTTTGTGTTTTTTGGGTACTGCTTTTTCCTTCAATACTTTTGAAGTAGATGCGCCTGCTTGAGATTGCAACCATTCTGCATTAGTTTCTTCTTCACTCGAGTTTTCGGAGCCCGAGTCCGAAGGTTTTAAGAGAATTTGATTCAATTTTGCACTAAGCTCTTCAAATAATTTTTCGGAGTCCGAGGAGGTGGACATTTTCAGTTCTTTAGGTAGTACTTCTTCTTCGTAGAATGAATCAAATGCCTCTACAATTTGACGAAAATCTGCAAACATTTTTTTATATTCTTTTTCGGAGTCGAAGGATATTTTCTGTTTTTCAGCTTTTTTTTTTAAATCTTGGATTGAACTTATACAAGCTATGTTTGCTATAATTTGAAAAAATCCTGCAATACTTTTTTTTCTATTTGCGTCTTCAGAGTCCGAGTCCAAGTCCGGGTCCGAGTCCGAGGGGAAGGACATTTCCGGTTTTTTAGCTGATACGTTTTCGTTGAATGCTCTTGAAGTAGATGCGCCTGCTTGATATTGAAATTTATTAGTTTTTTTTTTACTTGAGTTTTCGGAGTCCGATTCCGAGGGGAAGGATATTTTCTGTTTTTTAGCTGGTACGGTTTCGTTTAATGCTCTTGAAGTAGATGGGCCTGCTGGATATTGCAATGCATTAGTTTTTCCTTTACTTGAGTTTTCGGAGTCCAATTCCAAGGGGAGGGATATTTTCTGTTTCTTACCTGGTACGTTTTCATTGAATTCTCCTGAAGTAGATGGACCTGCTCGATGTTCAGACCCTTTTGCGTCAGTTTTTTCTTGTGATCGGGTATTTTGCTGAGAGTCCATTTATTCGACCAACACCAAGTAGTTGTGGACAAAAGCTTAATTTATTTGGTCCGTTTTTTTTGCAGAGTGCAAGTGTCTAAAAGTAAACAAAGAAGAATTGAGATTTAAATTATTAATTCGCTAGGAACATATTCTTGTATCAAATTTCAAATCGAATGAATTCTATTATACTGTTATAATATATTATACTATTATATTTCCAGTCGACCCAACTTTAATCAGGTGAGTAGAAAGGGTGTCATGCTTCTGCTTCGAAAGATTTTCCCGGGGTCCACTGTACAATTTGTTTATTTAGAAACATCACCAAAATGGGGGGCAAAAATTCCTCTTCCATAGTCCTCCGCGTGGGCGCCCCCTGGAACGGCAGTGGTCACAGACCATTGCCAACCAACGTCAAGCCGCCAGTGATGGCGGTGCGATGATTTGGTTGAGGTACCCCTGTGGTGTGGGGTGTGAAAAAAAAATACCACGGCCTTTCCCTTTGAGGGCCTGTCGTTGAAACCGACAATCAAAGGATAGGATGTGTATGCCAGCAACTTGCACTATCCGAAATCTTTATATGCTAACGAAACGTCAACTATGCCTCGGCTAAGGACTGACTCAACGGTTACGACTTTTAGCTATCGTACAATGACAAAGATTGGATTCTGGAATGTGCGTACTCTCCTGGACAATGGATCAGAAGGTCCCCAGAACGCACGATTTCTTCAATTAGAGAGTGAATTTCTGAGGTACAAATTAAATATCTTAGGAGTTAGTGAGATAAGATGGTGGAACAGCGGAGAATTCATCTCTCCAACGGGCAGCACTGTAATGTTGTACTCCGGTAAAGCTACCGGTAGTCGCCGTGAGTCAGGTGTGGGGCTCCTTTTAACCAGAGCCGCGCGAAACTGTCTCTTATCCTGGGAACCGGTCTCTGACAGGGTCTTGACCGCCAGGTTCCGGACCAAAATGAGGAACATCTCAATAATACAATACAATGTTATGCCCCTACTGAACCCGACACTGTCTTCGCAAAAGACTCCTTCTACGAAGAACTAAACGCCGTTCTGACCAGAACACCTAAAGGTGACATTGTAATGGTTATGGGTGATTTGAATGCGAAAGTTGGCGCTGATAACTATGGGCTCAGACATGTGATGGGGAGACACGGTCTTGGTGATCGTAATGATAACGGTGAAAGATTTGTAGAGTTCTGCAACTTTCACAGTCTCTTCATCGGTGGTACTATGTTTGAACATAAGAACCACCACAAAATCAGTTGGTCCTCTGTATATCGGCGCAGAGCACAATATTAGGTCGACCACTTTGCCATTAGTAAAAGATTCAAGAGTTGCTAACTGGAAGTGCGAAACAAGAAGGGTGCTGATATTGGGATGGGAGGAGACCATTATCTTATGATGGCTAACGTTCGATTGCGTATTGCAGCCGTGCGCCGTCCTACCGACGAAAAACCCAGGCGCCGCAAATTCAACACCGCTCGACTAAAAAATCCAGCTGTCTTACAACAATGACCATCTTGGGCAAAAAGCGGCTGAGATAACTAGTCACCCAGATAGTGACATAAACGAAAACTGGGATGCCATAAAAAATGCGTACATTGATAGCGCAAATACCATCCTTGGCCCAAACCCGGATTGCCGGAATAAGCCCTGGATGTCCGGCGCTTCATGACAGCGGATTGTTGAAAGAAAGGAGCTGAAAGTTCGTTTGGCTGCAGCATCGAACTCCTTTACCGTCAGAAAGCTCGAGAAGTTCAGCGTAGTGTGCGACGCGATAAAAGAGTTTATGCCAATTCTCTTTTAGCTCAGCAGAAGCCGCTAGAAGTAACAACTTAAACGCCGTATACGGTGTCATCAAGGAGTTTACAGGTGGTCGTAACTCCTGCCAACATCCGGTGAAAGATAGTGATGGAAAGCTACTTATCTTGGAAGAAGATCAAATGAGGCGGTGGAAAGAACACTTCGCCGCAGTCTTGAACCGTGTAACCTCTGGTGAAGTTCCCCCTCATATATGTAGATAATTTAGCTAACCATCAAAATGTGCGTATACGGTTCACTGCCCCGACTAAAGAGCAAATAGTCACTGGAATTATTGCACTAAAACGAGGAAAGGCCGCCGGACTTGACGGCATCCCTGCCGAACTTTATCAAGCAGCGCCAAGCGTAACTGCCGATTTGCTGCACCCACTTGTTGATAAAGCGTGGAATACAGAGACCTTTCCCACTGAGTGGAAGGAAGCTTTGATCATCAAACTTCCAAAGAAGGGTAGCCTCACAGACTGTAATAATTGGAGAGGCATTTGTGTGCTTCCTGCCGTTGCCAAGATAATAGCTAAAATCGTCCTGGAAAGACTAAAGGCCCATTTGGAAAGCACAATTGATGAAGAGCAGGCTGGCTTTCGATCCGGATTCTCCTGTGTCGATCACATTAACACCTTGCGAATCATCATCGAGCAATGCGCTGAATACGATTCTCCGCTTCACTTGCTTTTCATCGATTTCGAAAAGGCTTTCGATAGTGTGAACCGGGATTCTATCTGGGCGGCCTTGCGCAGGAGAGGCATCCCTGAGAAGCTTGTGGCTATTATTAAGGCAACCTATGACGGCGCGAAATGTCGCGTTCTGCATAAAGATAAGGTGTCGGGGGACTTTGAGATTCGCAGTGGAGTTCGGCAGGGGTGCATCCTCTCACCGATCCTATTCCTCATAGTGATCGGCGATGTGTTGCATGCAGCCCTATCCGGACTCGACAAAGGAATTCAATGGACTTTGACATCTTATCTACAACATCTTGACTACGCTGACGACATATGCCTACTCTCCCGCAAAATCATGGATCTGTCCGCAATGGCGTTAGATCTCGAGAGGGAGGCAAGCAAGGTTGGGCTAAAGATTAATACCAACAAGACCAAGGTTCTTAGCCCGCCGTTGCGAAAAAGAAATCGGACACCTATTGCCATCAATATTAATGGGCAGCCTGTGGAGAAGATGGACAACTTCGTGTACCTGGGTAGCATTGTTGCCGAAAATGGTGGTACGGAGCAGGACATCGCTCGTCGTATCAACCAGGCTAAACGCGCATACGGCATGCTGTCCAAAATCTGGCAGGGCAGTTATCTCAGCATCAAGACCAAGCTGGGCCTGTTTCGCTCCCTGGTACTATCAGTGCTTTTGTATGGGAGCAGTACATGGAAAGTTTCCGTAGGAGTTACCAGAAAGCTGCAGGTTTTCGTCAACTCATGTCTTCGTCGAATTTTAAGAATTTTCTGGCCCGAAACAATATCAAATGAAGAGCTAAGTCAGCGTACGGGTCAGATGCCAATCGACGAATTGATACGCAGGCGAAAATGGCAGTGGATAGGTCACACATTGCGGAAGAGTGATAACTGCATTGCTTTGCATGCCATGAAATGGAACCCCATTTCCAACCAAGGCCGACCAAGAGGGGGTCCTCGAATCACATGGCGTCGATCTGTGGCAAAGGAGTGTCAGGTACTGGGTAAGTCTTTCGGGGAGTTGCGCCCCATTGCCCAGAACAGAGTACGATGGCGCGCAGGAGTAGTTGACGCGCTATGCCCCGCTAGGGGTTAAGGCAAAGTAGTTATCACCAAAATAATTGTTCTCTCTCCGTTACAGAGTAATACCACGTTTTTGTTGCTGTTGTGGTAAAGAAACGGGATCATCGGACAAAAATGAAAGTTTGCCTGTATTCGGAGCGTTGAATCCAAAAAGTTCCATAGAAGAGAACTGTGACATTGTGAGCTGTTCAAGCGGGGAAAAAATCAATGCACGCTTTCCACTTATCCCATAATTTGTTTCTAGTTAGGGGTTAGGTCAGGTAAAGAGGCTATCGTGAAATGTCTCATCACACCTATGGTTCCGTTAAGACACCACCATGATAATTACACTCTATTAAGCCTAGGTCTCAAACCAAACAGAACTGACAATTAAATAGTTGTATACAGTTTAGACTTTTTTTTTTGCGGTGCTGATCACGAATTCGAGGTTTTCCCTCAAAAATGTTTCATGTGGAATTTGAGTTATAGTTTTTCAATATTTTGAAAAGGGTTAACATGTTGGGTGCGCTGTTTTCTTTTTAATTTCAAAATTGCAAATAATACTTCAATAGACAGAGTGTTCCCTGCAAAAGGTCCGGTAGTTCAGAATTTTTGATAGGCTTGTGTAGGTCGGTCGGGTAGTAAAAAATCCAAGTTTGTGTCACTCCGGCCCTGTGTTCTCCGCCATTGGAAAATTGGAACGTTTATCAGTTTTTCACCTATAACTCCGTTCTAGAACATTGTAATGCCCCATATTCTACTACAGCAAGCCTAGGCCGCTGCTTAGCTCGTTGAGGGGCCTATTTCTTCTTCAGAAGGTATGTACCGACCTTCACGGTCACTTTGCTTCCTTGGGCTCTGTTTCCACGGACATCTTCGGATGCCCACATACCCGTTCAATACAACCAACGCACATCTAAATCCATTTTGTGGAAGTGGAAAAATCATCGCTTTATTGATGCAATTCATAAAATAACGGGTTAAATAGTAGTCCCACGAGGAAGATGATTAGGACCGATTTTTTTCGAAGCTAAATAAGCTTTAATTTGCGATAAGTCAGATGCTAGTAGATTTTGGGTGCTGTTTATACGCTGCGGCAGTGGTAGTAGCACCCGCCGCGGCTTATAAATTAACACTAGGCGCGTTGTTTTGCAATTCTTAACCTGTATAGGTTAGTGACATAGCACACAATACAAGAACAATGCTACCCTGCATAGGTTAACACTTAACCTCATAATTTATCGAGGGCCAATCCTGATCAGGATAGCGCACAAGTAAAGCTTTTATTTAGGGCGCATCTACCGGTTGCTAGAAGAAGTTCGTTCGCTCGACGATGTTCCACTGTGTTTTCACCTCATTCACCTCAATTAAATTCAATTTTTCACATTTTTTCCAGTTGGAAATGGGATTTTTGTCAAAATATTAGGAAACTACTCGGAATCAATTAGTTTCTTCTATTACAGTTGCATTTGATAGGTTCAATGCTTGCTCTTCATGTAATAGAATGAAGTTTGTTTTTAATATTTTTCAAATAGTGGAATTATCCGAAAAGCTGTTTATGTCTCTCTCTGGGAAATGTGCATGAGACTTGCCAGAGAGAGACACAAACACCTAATTATGACGACGGATCCAACAGTCGGAGCGCCCGTCGGGTGAGGAGAACCATACGAAATTATGCGATGATCACTACGAGCTCATGGTTGTGTGCGTGGTTTGCGGCAAGTGCATAAATGAAATGAAACTGAATGTTTAAGGGTGCAAACTAGCCAAATGTAATTACTGATTACATTTTGCATCACAATTTTACTGGAAATGAAAGCAACGGCATTCATATTCGCAAACGTTTACTATCTAAAACGATTTATTTGTACAATTTTACTAATTTTTGTAAAACCCTCCTACACAATTCACAATTCATATCTCATATGCCATAAATCAAATTAAATCTGATACCACACAGCATTTCTTTCCGGACGTCTCAAGCCTCGTACAGCGCTAGATTTACACTAGGGCCCTCGGTGCTCAGTTACAGGGCGGCAGATTTTAGGGGGGCGGCAAAATTGGAAGCATAAAATATACATTTTTTTTAACGCTACAATGAATTGTTCGAAAGGCGTGAGAAAAGCGTGATCCATACGAAAATCATTATTATCACCATAAATGTACGAAATTCCGATTACTGCAGCTTTATTCATATAATGTATGTATGTTAAAGTACTTAATGAATACTACGGCGAAATTATTGAAACATTAATCGTCATCGAAGAAGATATCACTGAAAATGCCATCACAAGGCAACAAGCGAGGGGTCTTCGAATTCAACTCGAGCGACTTGAAACAACCTTCATGCAGATTCTTTGGCATTTTATACTTTCGAGATTCAATGCTGTCAACCAAAGATTGCAGAAAGTTGATATCAGCATAGCTGACGTCATTGATGACTATCGTGGGCTAATCAAAGTGGTAGCTGATACACGAATGGAATTTGAAGTTTACGAAAATAAAGCGTTGGAAATCTCAGAGAGTCAGGAATATCAGACGACTGTTTCCAGGAGAAGATCGAGAAAGTTACAGGCTGACGAATCCGGAGATAGAGAAGTCCAATTGTCAGGAAGAGATAATTTTCGAGTAAACACCTTCAACGTCATTTTTGACAACCTCGATTCTGAATTGCGGAGAAGATGCCAAGCATATGAACGGATTCCGGAAAAATTTTCAGTAATCACTGAATTCGGCAATCTGAATTCCAGTGAAATTCGTAAAAGGTCAGAAGATTTAAGGAAAAGTTATACATCGGACCTGGAGTTTTCATTGGAGGACGAATTGGTGCACTTCCACTCGTATTGTTCTGAGAAAAAGTTGGAACGTAATTCCCCATCGGATCTTTTGAAACTCTTGCGGACAAATGAATTATACACCGAGTGCAAAAACGTAGAATATTCATCGCATTAGCTGTGACGAATTGCAGCGCAGAACGTTCATTTTCATGTTTGAAAAGGGTCTAAAACTATTTACGTTCAACTATAAGTGGAAATCGGTTGAATAGCCTAGCTATTCTCTGCATTGAATCGGATTTGCTTGAACGCTTGGATTGTGAAGATTTAATTAATCAGTTTGCCGAGAAAAAAGTCAGAAGTGTTTGCATTTGAAAATATGTTTTTGAAATCACAATTTGATTATCGGATAATACGAAAAAATTTGCCACATTTTGCCCTTCTCAAACAATTATCTTACTTGTGAACTTCAAGTTTTACTTACATATAAAAATGTACGTCATTTGATTATTTTCTTATAAATAAACAATGAATTTCAAACCACATGTTTTACTTTAATTTCAACTGCGAATTGTATAGTTAACGATTTTTTCATGTAGGTTCAGGAAAAAAGGGCGGTATTTTCTACTGTGCACAGGGCGGCATTTTAAGTAAATCCGGCCCTGGCCTCGTATATAGGTACATATGAGCAATCGTGCGCGCAACGTTGTGCGCGCACGGGGATCCACTAACAATGGAGCGGTTCCTTGCGGATAAAATTGTGTGCGCATGCATGCTCCTGCCGTACACATATGAGTGCTCATACGTATACGAAGCTTTAAGATGCAGCCATAAGCATTCAGTTTCAGTTCTTTCATCACTCACTTTTCAGTTTTTCAGTTATGGTTGTGGGCGTGGCTTGTGGCAAGTGCATAAATGAAAAGTGTGTGATGAAAAAACTGAAACTGAATATTTCTGGCTGCAGTTTAGAATGTCCGGAAAGAGAAAAAAAAACAAGCTAAGTGGTGTATAATTTAATATGATACATATAAGATTTATGCCATATGAATTATGATGTAAAATGTTTTTTTTTAATGTGGTGGGGGTGCTAGGAGGGTGTTTTTAAAAGTTGTAAAATTTTTGAAATAAATACCTTTTTCATCACAGACTTTTCATTCATGCAATTGCTACAAGCCACACCCACAACAATGAACATCCGCTGGTATGCGAGCTCATCGAGCATATTGCTTTATCGTCTAAATTGGCTAAACGGATGGCACTTGACACGACTTATTTACATTGCGATACATTTTTGATGACAATATTTTTTAGATTATTGTAATATTGGCTAAGTTCACATCACACAACAGTTGGCATACTGTTGCCAATTTGTTTTATGAACTCTCTCCACTGAGTTTTTGATGGACACAACATGTTGTGAAAAATGTCATTTCTCCATCACAAAAATTTCTCCGCTGGCTAGGACCAGCATATGATGACAATCCTGAAATGACTCTCGCGCTGACGTATTCATACAATTTTTCGTCAGTAGTCAGTTTTGAACTGAAAATTTGACAATTGATGTATGACTAGATGCGATTGCAGTTCAGAATACAACAACCTGTTGCAAAGCTGCTTCGATACTGTTGCTCCAACATGTTGCGATTCCGCTGTGTGTTATGAACTTAGCCATTAACATATAACACAACAACTTACTCGGATAATAAAATCCGGTGAGAACTGACTGGAATAGTTGTCTGATTTCAAACCGGATTGCTCGTAGTTGGGTGTTGTAGAGGTCGAAATGTTAATCCAGCTATGCCTGCAGATGTGCTTCTTAAATACAGTCAAAAAAATTATGAATCCTAAAAAAAGATTTATGAAATTCGTTATCATGTGGCTTCCATGTATGATTTTACCTTGTACGAAGAGTAATAGCACAGACTAGGAAGCAAATAGGCCGATAGAAGGAGGTTTTTTTTTGTCAAGGTAAGCCTTCTTTGAGCTGGTGTCCGTTTATAGTCTTAACTTCCGCGTTTTGATTGTCTAACAGTGTGATTATAAACCAACGATTTCAATCTCGGTACCGAACGGCTGCACACCGAATAATTTCACTTTCATAGAAACACGTTTAACTGGTGAGTTTCAATACTCTGAGATGGATTCTGTAGAATTCACAATTAACAACCTGAATCGGAAGACTGTTCTAAATTCGAATGCAATTTCACAACACGAGGGTGATCATGATTAAAGCAGGGAGGTGGAGGGGTTTTTTTTTTTCAAAGTCAGCCTTCTTTGAGCTGGTGTCCGTTTATAGTCTCAACTTCCGCGTTTTGATTGTCTAACTATGTGATTAGAAAACTGCAATTTCAATCTCGCTACCGAACGGCTGCACACCGAAAAATTTCACTTTCATAGAAACACGTCTAACTGGTGAGTTTCAATACTCGGAGATGGATTCTGTAGAATTCACAATTAACAACCTGAATCGGAAGACTGTTCTAAATTCGAATGCAATTTCACAACACGATTCTGATCATGATTAGAGCAGGGAGGTGGAGGGTTTTTTTTCAAAATCAGCCTTCTTTGAGCTGGTGTCAGTTTATAATCTCAACTTCCGCGTTTTGATTGTCTAACTTGCAGAAAACTGCAATTTCAATCTCGCTACCGAACGGCTGCACACCGAAAAATTTCACTTTCATAGAAACACATCTAACTGGTGAGTTTCAATACTCGGAGATGGATTCTGTAGAATTCACAATTAACAACCTGAATCGGAAGACTGTTCTAAATTCGAATGCAATTTCACAACACGATTCTGATCATGATTAGAGCAGGGAGGTGGAGGGTTTTTTTTTCAAAATCAGCCTTCTTTGAGCTGGTGTCAGTTTATAATCTCAACTTCCGCGTTTTGATTGTCTAACTTGCAGAAAACTGCAATTTCAATCTCACTACCGAACCACACCGAATAATTTCACTTTCATAGAAATACGCCTAACTGGCGAGTTTCAACACTCGGAGATAGATTCTGTAGAATTCACAATTAACAACTTGAATCGGTAGACTGTTCTAAATTCGAATGCAATTTCACAACACGAGGGTGATCATGATTAGAGCAGGGAGGTGGAGGGTTTTTTTTCAAAGTAAGCCTTCTTTGAGCTGGTGTCAGTTTATAGTCTCAACTTCCGCGTTTTGATTGTCTAACTTGCAGAAAACTGCAATTTCAATCTCACTACCGAACCACACCGAATAATTTCACTTTCATAGAAACACGTCTAACTGGTGAGTTTCAATACTCGGAGATGGATTCTGTAGAATTCACAATTAACAACCTGAATCGGAAGACTGTTCTAAATTCGAATGCAATTTCACAACACGATTCTGATCATGATTAAAGCAGGGAGGTGGAGGGTTTTTATTTTTTTTCAAAGTCAGCCTTCTTTGAGCTGGTGTCCGTTTATAGTCTCAACTTCCGCGTTTTGATTGTCTAACTATGTGATTAGAAAACTGCAATTTCAATCTCGCTACCGAACGGCTGCACACCGAAAAATTTCACTTTCATAGAAACACATCTAACTGGTGAGTTTCAATACTCGGAGATGGATTCTGTAGAATTCACAATTAACAACCTGAATCGGAAGACTGTTCTAAATTCGAATGCAATTTCACAACACGATTCTGATCATGATTAGAGCAGGGAGGTGGAGGGTTTTTTTTTCAAAATCAGCCTTCTTTGAGCTGGTGTCAGTTTATAATCTCAACTTCCGCGTTTTGATTGTCTAACTTGCAGAAAACTGCAATTTCAATCTCGCTACCGAACGGCTGCACACCGAAAAATTTCACTTTCATAGAAACACATCTAACTGGTGAGTTTCAATACTCGGAGATGGATTCTGTAGAATTCACAATTAACAACCTGAATCGGAAGACTGTTCTAAATTCGAATGCAATTTCACAACACGATTCTGATCATGATTAGAGCAGGGAGGTGGAGGGTTTTTTTTCAAAATCAGCCTTCTTTGAGCTGGTGTCAGTTTATAATCTCAACTTCCGCGTTTTGATTGTCTAACTTGCCGAAAACTGCAATTTCAATCTCGCTACCGAACGGCTGCACACCGAAAAATTTCACTTTCATAGAAACACATCTAACTGGTGAGTTTCAATACTCGGAGATGGATTCTGTAGAATTCACAATTAACAACCTGAATCGGAAGACTGTTCTAAATTCGAATGCAATTTCACAACACGATTCTGATCATGATTAGAGCAGGGAGGTGGAGGGTTTTTTTTCAAAATCAGCCTTCTTTGAGCTGGTGTCAGTTTATAATCTCAACTTCCGCGTTTTGATTGTCTAACTTGCAGAAAACTGCAATTTCAATCTCGCTACCGAACGGCTGCACACCGAAAAATTTCACTTTCATAGAAACACATCTAACTGGTGAGTTTCAATACTCGGAGATGGATTCTGTAGAATTCACAATTAACAACCTGAATCGGAAGACTGTTCTAAATTCGAATGCAATTTCACAACACGATTCTGATCATGATTAGAGCAGGGAGGTGGAGGGTTTTTTTTTCAAAGTAAGCCTTCTTTGAGCTGGTGTCAGTTTATAGTCTCAACTTCCGCGTTTTGATTGTCTAACTTGCAGAAAACTGCAATTTCAATCTCACTACCGAACCACACACAATAATTTCACTTTCATGGGAACATGCCGAAAAATGGGGAATTTTTGAATGTTGGCTTTTAGCCTTAGTAAAGCTGCAAATGACGCCGTATTGTACTTTATTTCCACGGTATCAACAATTTCTTCCGATCACTTCACAGGCACAGAAACTACTGACGAATGGATTGCAGTCGAAATATTCTTCTTAATATGTATCTAAGTATAAGTATGCTCTAAGTATAAGTATGTTTGTTGGTGTCATTATGAATTGCTGATGCAATACTTAATAAGAGAATCGTCATCCAGAGCTTTGATATTTGCCAAATTGTTTTCAGGATATAACAGCTTTTCTAGCTCAGTGCGTGATCTTCATGATTCATCAAGCATCAGCTTGATAAATTCGTCAATGTCATTCATGTGGCAATTCGCGAGTGGTCATCCCGCGGCTAGAGCATTAATCATGATGCCTTTCCTCTAGTCATGGTCGCTCAGAACCGGACTTACTCTTTTCGACCTGGGTCCAACACCCAGACCTAGATCTGGCAGGCACGGTTTGAGAAATATCTAGGTCACCATGTCTAGGAAGGTGTGGGTAGATACATATATAGATTGGAAGAACAGAAGACCAGTGCCGGGTAGGTATGTATCCGGGTCTGGGTAGCTCTCCAGTACGACATGGACGAGGCAATTGACAATTCGCGGGTAGGAATATCTATCCAAGTGTCGGCAGGAGTCGTGGCTGCGACTACCGTCGAGGGCTCGAGAGTTGTAAGCGCCTCCTTAGTCGCCAGTGGTTACCCAACAATAGTCGGGTCAGCCGGCAAATCAGGCGGCTCTGAAGTTCAATACTACAACGCTCAAGAGACATCTTCACACTCGATAGCGCGCTTGATAGTGATCGCTCAGATCGAGAAGAAGACACAGCACAGAGCCAATCGGAAGAGGACCGCCTGTTAAGCACCGAATCGTCTCGTGAGGGCATTGAATGGTATTCGTCCGGAAGGTCCAGACCTTTGAAGGTGGGCACTGATCGGCATTCGAGCGAAAGGCCCAACCCTGAGAAAGAGAACACTGAAACGGCGCTCTGTCAAAAGGTTCAAAACGTCGAATTAGGACAAAACAAACAATAAATGATCGACTTGGCAACCGACCACTTCTGACCCCCAAAGAGGCGGAGGGAACTATTGGAGAAAACAGGAAATGCTTAAAGACAAGAGCAGACCTTGTGGGTAGTGACCCGCAGTTCTACAACAAGGAAGAGCGACGTGATCTGCGAAAGCTGACTGTAAAAAGGCAGCGCTCAGAACAGGAGCAACGAGCATCCTCGAGCAAAAGGCAATGCCTAGCGACGGGAAGGCCAGGCCCCCACAGGAAAGATAGCCTAGCAGACGACAGCGAGCACTCTCAAGAAGGCTGGAAAGGAAATGAGTGCAGCCAAAGCAGCAAGACGACACTTGGTGGTAGCGCTTATCGACCGACCACCTTGGCAAGATAAGCCAGGAAAGGTGGTCAGCGGTGGAAATGAAGCTGCTGGATAAACTGGTGCAGTGAAAGTCGGACACGAGCAACTCTATGCCATCGTTTGATGGAGCTGGGTGGTTCAAAGGCGTCAAAATGATTGGCTGCAAGGACGACGCAGCAATGAAGTGATGCCAGACACTATGCCGACACTGGACGGTTTATGGGAGGGTGCTAAGCTGGAAATAGTTGACTGGGATAACATTCCGGCGGTACCCAAGGCGAAGGTTCTAATGCCGAGGGCCTTACCCGCAGACATCTCGCTCCAACTACTCGAACGACAAAATCCCGATGTACCGACGGATGACTGGTCCTACATTACAGTGAACCGACTGCGGAAGAAGGTTAAACCATCATCCTACAGATTAACAAGGAAGCGGAGGACTTGCTTTACCTTTGCGATTCTGGAAAATGCCGTTGGGCTTAGGAAGCGTTTATCTTAAGCTCAAAAAGCGCTATACCACGGTTGGGAATATAAACACCATGGAAGCCAACAGATTGGCATGTAGATGAGCCGAAAGCGCGGTGCGGTAAATCACTACCTCACCCATTTCCTAACAGGGCGTGGTGGAGTTTGGAGTTTCTCTCTATCTCTCTGACATGCCGATGACGCGATCTTATCTTTTAAAGATTCCATCTCGTACATCACCTTTGAAAAAAAACCAAGAGTCCGAAGCATATATACCCTAGACTTGTACAGACCTAGTGGTGATACCAAAAGTACCAATTGGCAACGACCATATGCATTAAAAGTGAGTTTCCTATATGGCCAGTTTATAGGGGAGGTTGGCACTCATTCAGGAGGATCTTGACCGTTCCCAAAATCAATCAATTAACCCATTCTACAAATATTTGTTGAATTTTTCAAGTCGCTAGCTTCATCCTATTGAAAGTTAATGCTTATTTGAAGTCCCACTTGTAGGGGAGTTAGACGTTTCTTTTGTCGAATCATGCGCATTTTTAATAACAACCTATTAGATCCCAGTACAAACATTTGACCAAGATTACATGTCACTGACTTAATTTTATCGAAAGTTATCGTGCGAACAGATAGACAGACGGACAGACGAACAGACGGACAGACGGACAGACAGACATGGCTAAATCGCATCAAGAGGTGATCCTGATCATTTATATCTATATACATTGCTGTACCTCCGGAGCCTCCTCTAAGGTGTTACATATTTTCGTCGTAACAAAAACAATGTACCGTATACTATACCGGGCGACTGGTAGCGCAGTGTGTTGAGGCACCAGTCTCGTGTTTGACTACCGGCGTTTCGGGTTCGAGTCCCGTCCACGACGACGTTCGTGGCCATGGATGTGCAGGAGGTGTATGCTGGCAACTGCATTCTCCGAAACCAGCGTATGACAACGAAACGTCAACTGGGCCACATGGAACAGTTGACGCGCTATGCCCCACAAGGGGTAACGTGGAGTAGGTCTGGTTAGATACTAACACAGGTTTTGAAATATATATTTGATTTCTTTGATTTAATAATCAAGAAATTATTTATAGAATTTTTAGCCCGTCTCATAAAAATATGTATATGGATACGGACGGGCATATATTCCATACGTTTGTTCGTTTGTGCGGGCACTTTCCGTGTTCCGATCTTAGCCAGAATTAGTACGTAGGTCCCTTGGGGCCGCAATTTTGATCATCGACTGGATTAACGGCAGATTCTATTTTGACTAAAATAGAGTTACTCGCCTCAGTCTTTTCAACGATTTCCCCTTCAGGCATTTCCCGTGGTCAAATTTCAACCAAAGTTTGTACGTAGCTTGCATGGGTTTTTATAAGTAAGAAACAGTGATATTTTGGTCCTCCTGCATGTGTGTGTCAGGCGACTCTCTTTATCAAGAAATGAAACGGAAACCAAACCTGGTAGAAGTGGGTATCGCCACGGGACGAGAGCGACAATCATTGTCAAGGCAACTCATAGATAACTTTGAAAGCAAATCGATTAACATTAAAACGTACTTGCATGGGACGGGCCTAAAGTGCCGATGGACATCATCGCTCATTATGTGTAATTTTTAGAAATTTTACTGGGAAAATCTGGTAGGGGGTTGTTCAGGTCGCTGATTGTAAATTTCAAGTCAAAATGGTAAAAAATAAAATGGAGGAGCCGGAATGGCAACAAATTTTTGTTAAACACGGCCTATCTTGCTAGAAAAAAATTGTGGTAGGGGGTGGTATGGTATGGGTCTCTGATTGCGAATCTGAAGAAAAAATTTGGTAAAAATCAAAAGGAAAAGAAATTCTGAACGGCAACCCTTTTTTTTATAATAAACACGGCTAATCTTGCTGGAAGAAAAACTGCTGGGTGGTTTTGATCACGAATCTGATATCAAAATTGCAAAAAATCCAAATGGAGGATCCAGGATGGCAACACTTTTTTATAAACACCGCTAATCCTGCTGGAAAAAACTGATAGGAAGTCGTTTAGGTCGCTGATTACGAATCTGAAGTACAAATTTCCAAAAACTCAATTTCAAAAGAAGATCCTGAACGGCAATCCTTTTTTGTTTTAAAAAAAAAACGGCCAATCTTACGGGAAAAATAGTTGGTGGAATCTGAAGCCAAAAATTGCAAAAGACAGAGTAGAGGTCCGGAATGAAAACTCTTTTCTTATAAACACGGTCAATCCTGCTGAAAAAAAACTAGTAGAAGGTTGTTCGGGTCGCTAATTGCGAATCATAGGTCAAAATTAAAAAAAAAATGGCGGAACCGGAGATCCAATTACGAGTTCCGTGAACGTATTACTCATCCTGTAAAAATGAGCATTTCGTTTTATACGATCCGTGAACGTAGCAATCGTATCGTAATTGGGTATTATGTATTCCGTCAACGTATACGATATTGTATCAATCATTCGATCCACCATTCGAATGCATGGAATCGTTCGTATGAGCACAAATTCCGAATGAAAAATGGAAGTAAATAATAATATTAAAATTTAAAAAGGCGTTTATTGGTAATTCTTCATTAAATTGAATTTAAATTATTCCATACAATTATTTCATTTACAAAAGCTTAATAATTAGCAAGTAAGTACATAAGCTTGATCATAGTGTCCTCGATGTGATTTATAGCATTTGTTTAACACAGCATTTGGCCACCGCAAAGCGGATTTGGTTCACAATTCGTAATTGTGTTACTGTCGAGGCACATACCACTGTCGAAGAGTTACAACTCTTCAGTCTACCATAAAGGCGGAGGTACGGGTCTAAAGACCTGGATCTATGCCATCTGCACTCATAGTAACACGTTCCTCATTGCAAACACTTCCGAATAGCGAACTGATCGGTTTCTTGAATTCCAAATATTGGACGAATTAAGAGTCTCCTCTCAGTCACTTATGTAAAAATGCTATGTATGTTAAATCGAGTCTATGTGTACACGTAATGCACTAACAACATTATCCCTTAAAATTTTCCACTATATTACTCTTCTTTCTTTTATTTCAGAACCGTACTGACCGTACCATGCTCTCCAAATCTTCGCGTGACAACCAGTCCGCCCGTCCGTCGCTCCCCAACTCTATCGCTCCTGTCGCTTCACCGACCACTTCGGCTCTAGAATCCTCTCGCTCTTTCTCTCGCTTGATCAGCCAGTCCGTCCGACTTTCGCTTTAGCATCCTCTCGCTCCTTCGGTCGCTTCAACAATCAGCCCGACGAACTATCACTCTCCAACCTTCTCACTTCTCCTGCCGCTTCACCAACCAGTCGGTCCGACTTTTGCCCTCCAACTCTATCGGTCCTTCTATCGAATGTTTGATTCTTTTCGACCCATATGTAATGCAAACACACGCACACAAATCAATCACGAATTAAGAAAAATAAAGTTAAACAAAAGACAAGAATTTAAACTAGGGATGTAAGGGATATCCACATCCGCAATTGCGGGTTATCCTCATGAAAAAAAACCTCCTCATCGGTTTCCACATCTAACTAACAAGCTAACTTTTCATTATCAAATATCCTCAACCTCATACACAATCTTCGTGTTCGTATGAAGATGCTTATCGGGATAAGGATATGAAAATTTAGGGATCTGGAAACTCTCTCTCTCTCTCTCAATTGCTCTAACCCCTTGTGGGGCATAGCGCGTCAACTGTTCCATGTGGCCCAGTTGACGTTTCCACGGCATAAACTGGTTTCGGAGAATGCAGTTGCCAGCATGCACCTCCTGCACATCCATGGCCACGAACGTCTTCGTGGACGGGATTCGAACCCGAAACGCCGGTAGTCAAACATGAGACTGATGCCTCAACACACTGCGCTACCGGTCGCCCCTGGGGAGGTCTGTTTTTATGATGATAATTCGCAATTGCAGATGTGGATGACGATGAGGATATCCCTTACATACATAATTTAAGCAAACCTTGTGTTTTAGTTCTCCTTTTTAATATTTTGATTTTTATTTTGGTATTCAAATGACACTAATTTGTCATATTTTCAATACAATCAACTTGGAAGCTATTACGTTCCTTAAAAAATTACGGTCCGCGCCCAATCGAATATCATAATCCCAATGAATTCGTTTGTACGATCAGTCAGGTAATTTTTCCATACGATTACCGTTCCGTTCACGGATCTCATAATTCGACCCCAGAACGGTAACGCTTTCTTTTCGTAAACACGACCGATCACTCTGTTAATAGCGATTTTTTTTCGGTCGCTGATAAAGTGAAAATTTCAGTAAATATGGGATCCAGATTACTCATGTGCAACTTTGACGCGTGGTCGTCACTTCTTCTTCTTTTTTTGCAAATATATTTGTTTTCGTATTTTTCAAAAAAAGTGTATTTGTGAAAAACTGACTACGTTTAGACCGTGGTAAGAATCGTGGTACTAACTGTGGTGTATTCGAGTCAGTACAAGTTCTTGGTGCGTTTAGACCGACGGGTGCACCAAGTATTACCGATGTCAGCTGTGGTTTTATTGAGTACGTTTAGACCGTGCGAACTACTTGAAGGATTAACTAATACGAAGAAACTCACCGCGGTCTAAACGTACCAGATTAGTTAGTGCTACGACTAACTTTAACTCCAGTTGCCATGCGGTACTGAGCTGACGAGCTGACTACAGCTGTCATCGCGTGTAACGTTTGCATTTTCTGCTGTGAACTTGAATCCGAACGTTTGGCTCAAAGTTAGCAATTCGCCTGGATTATGAGCAAACCCGAAATGACCGAAAAGACAATAAAACCACAGCTGACATCGGTAATACTTGGTGCACCCGTCGCACAGTGGAGTATTTGTATGAAAAAGCTGGCCAAAATTATTTAGTACCATTTTTCATGTGCAAATGCATTGAAATATGATTTAGATATTTTTTTTATTTATTATAAAAAAGTATAAAATTAAATATCAAAACTAAATAAAAAAATAAAAAAAATTAAATTAAATTAAAAAAAAAAATTAAAATTAAATTGAAAACAAGCTAGCCTTCGGCTAGCTTGCCGAAAGTATGAAGGGTATCATACCTTCCTTTAGTTTCACGGTATACTTACCACTTTGAAATTAGTAATAAAACTTGTTCCGATTTCACTGTTCCTATGGGAGGTATATGAAATAGTGGGCCGATTTCAACCAAATTTTGGGATATGGTTTGACGATAAATATGATTGAATAATATGAAATTTGGTAAAGATACGTTTATAAAAAAAAGTTTTTCTAACAAAAACTTGTTTTTGGAACGGTCGTTCCTATGACAGCTATACGATAGAGTAGTCCAATTTTGACGAAATTCGAGAATGTGATTTGGTTGTATATACCATTGAATGATATCAAATTTGAAAAAGATAGCTTTAGAAATAAAAAAGTTTTTCTCACAAAGACCGAATCTCGGAACGGTCGTTCCTATGGCAGGTATATGACGTAGTGGTCCGATTCCATTGGTTCCGACATATATACAGCCTGCAACAGAAAGAAGGCTTTGTGCAAAATTTCGGCTCGATAGCTTCAAAACTGAGAGACTAGTTTGCAAAAAAAAATCGTTAATTACGCATATTACCTGGAAGTTTAAACACGTGGTAAAAGGGAAGGGGGAAAAAAGTGGAATACATTTTTTTATGGCAATATTAAGGAGGCATTAAACTAAGTTACCATGAAGGTCTGATTGCCGGAGACCATAGGGAACCCAAACAAAAACACTATTGATTATTTTTTTCACGAAAAATATCACATTTTGCCCTTACTATTTAGTTATATGAAAAAAAGAAGTATTTTCGTAACTAAAGGGATGATGAAATATTTTTTTGGGTAAAGTACACACCCCAATGCTTGATTATATAAAACAATTTTTTTGCTGACTGAATCGGAAACCAATTGAAAAAAACATGAAATTAAAGCAAAAATATGACTTTGCAAGAAAAAATACAATACAAATTGCACTATTTTGAGTTCTAACCCTTCGCAAAAGGGGTAGAGAGGGAAGCGGCGCACGAGTGCTTAGGATATCATTCAGCCATTAGTCTTGTACTAGAAAAATACAATTTTAACGGAATTTGCTAAACTTAAGATTTTTGACTTTTGGCCAGCTTTTTGGTATAAATACTCCACTGTGCGTCGGTCCAAACACACCAAGAACTTGTACTAACTTGAATACACCACAGTTAGTACCACGATTCTTACCACGGTCTAAACGTAGTCATTGTCTTTTCGGTAATTTCGGGATTGCTCATAATCCAGGCGAATTGCTAACTTTGAGCCAGACGTTCGGATTCAAGTTTACAGCCGAAAACGCAAACGTTACATGCGATGACAGCTGTAGTCAGCTGAGTACCGCATGGTAAATGGAGTTAAAGTTAGTCGTAGCACTAACTAATCTGGTACGTTTAGACCGCGGTGAGTTTCTTCGTATTATTTCATCCTCCAAGTAGTTCGCACGGTCTAAACGTACTCACTACTACTACATAATTGAATTTTTAAAATTGACGCTTGCGCGTACGAAAAACATACACTGTAAAAACTGAACTTAAATTTCCTCTCAGTTTCGATTAATTTTGCTTATTTTTCCGCTCATATGCACATCGAGGATTGATATTTAAACGAATTTTATGTAATGTCTAAAAAAATCGGAGAGTTACACCATGAGCGCTGCGTTATAACGCGTTCTGTGTATTTGAGCCTTAAGTAGTCCGGATGGCACAAAGGTTAGCACGTTCGCCTTCTGCTCACTGGGTCCTGGTTTCGATTCCTACTGAAGGCATTCGTTTTATCGATAAAAGGGGATTTATGTGTCGGACTATGAGCCCACACAGCTGTTAAATGAGTACCCATTCGGGGTATTTGTAGGCTTTCATCCATTAATTAGAATTATGGCTGTTCTTTATTTTTTAGGTAGTGAGAAAATATGTAATATCACACATTTTAGGAGTAAATTGATTTATATTTCAACTTTTAGAGAGTATTTTTACATATTTCCGGGTGCAAATTTGCAAATATTTTGGAGTCCCTACATACGAGGACAGTTCAAATATGATCGAGACAAGCGCTGTAGAGGGCGCGTCAGTATGTTTTGAAGGTCGCGGCTTGAGTATGTGATAGCTGGGTCCCTTATAAATAGTGTCGCATAGTTTTCGTCGCGAACGCACGTTTCACGCGCGTGCTACGACCATGAGTGAACATCAAGTGTCGACCGCCGTTGCGCAACGTATTGTCATTGGTTTTTTGGTGTGGGAAGGCGTTAAAAACACGGAAATTCTTCAGCGTTTACGAAATCAGTTCGATAGTGAGTGCCTGAGGTCTGCTGTGTTTAAATGGGCCAAAGCGTTCAAAGATGGCCGCGAAACCATCGAGAATGAGCCGCATGATCGTCGACCGCGAACCAGCATCACACCAGACAACATTCGCCGCGTAGAAAAACTCATTTTGGAGGACCGTAGGATGAAAGTTCGAAACATTTCGGCTGAAGTCGACATTAGTATTGGTAGTGTAGAGTCTATCATCCACGAACACCTTCAATATCGCTCGAAACGGAGGAGCATTCCAGCGCGAAGTGCTATTCTTCTCCAGGATAACGCGCGCCCTCATACCGCGCGTCTCACGTTCGATACAATATCAGAATTGAGGTGGGAGGTACTAAAACACCCCCGTATAGTCCGGATTTATCACACTGCGACTAGCACATGTTTGGACCACTGAAAGAGGCCCTCGGATGTCAAAGATTCAACACCGACGACACTCATGGTCGTAGCACGCGCGTGAAACGTGCGTTCGCGACAAAAACAATGCCACACTCAGGGCCGGATTATGTATGGGGCCAAAGGGGCCATGGCTCCGGGGCCTCCACCACCCTCCCCAAATGGGGGCACCCACCACTCATATAGCAAATTTTCAAGATATAAAATTCTAACTGACTCTCCGAAGGCAATACGAAAAAATACTCCCAAAAGTGTCAGTACTACCCGAGCTCAGAGCTACAAGAAATTCGTGGAAGCATTGCGAATGCTTGCAGATGATGTATTTTAGAACAAAAGAGTATCGTAAGAAACGAAGCTTGTGGCCTGTTAAAAATCATATCCTGTTTGGAAACAGCCATTTACAACCAATTTTGATCCGAAATTTTGGAACGTTTCAACGCAACTAGCCAGTATTTGCAGAAATCAACAATGGTTCTTAACACCGCCGTTAAATCTCTCGAGTAGCTGAAAATGTTCGTCGAGTTTAAAAGAGATTGTTTCGATTTGTATGAAACCGCAGGTCAAAATATATCGGTGTCTCAACAGTACGAAACTGTTCGCACTCGAACTGGAAGTGTACAACAGAGACCGCTCGATTACAGAAGAGAAGGTGCCACTCAACTATCACCACGGGACAAATTTCGGGTCACTGCCTATCTACCAGTATTGGATCAGTTAATTTCATCATTGACTCACAGAATATCGGATTATGATGTTCTTTGTGGACGATTTGGATTTTTGAGTAATCTGACATCCATGTCAGCGGGCATTCATCTGAAAGCAGAAAATCTTGTTAAAGCCTACCCTGAAGATTTGGAAGGTGCTTTGGCTAACGAATTAGTTCAACTGGCTGCTCTCTCGCAACAGTTTCCCATACTTGAAGAAGAATCAGTTGAACGTTTTTTTATACCGCATCATTGTAGATGGTGATCTGTGCTCAACATTTGCAAATGCTGAAATTGCATTTCGAATATACTTGCCAATGATGGTCAGCAATTGCAGTGAAGAAAGGTCATTTTCGAAAATGAAGCTAATCAAGAACAGACTGCGAACTTTAATGGGTCAGAACCGACTGACCAATTTAACGCGTCTAAGCGTGGAAAATGATATCCTTCGCAATCTTTCCTTTGAATCTATTATAGCATTTGTTTCACAAACAAAGTCTCGTAAAATTTCTCTTTTTTAATTTCTATCATTCAATAAAATTGTGTGCCTTATTATGTTAAAATTAAAATGTTTTTCATTATTCCATTATTAAAATATAGAAATCTACTTTAAGGGCCCCCACCATCTTTGGCCCCTAGTTACTAAATTGCTTAATCCGGCACTGCACACTATTCGTAAGGGACCCAGCTATTACATACTCAAGCCGCGACCTTCAAAACTTACAGGCGCGCCATCTACAGCGCTTGTCTCGATAATATTTGAACCGCGCTCGTATGTTTTGTGTTAAATTACACTCGATATGTAAATCTGCATTACAGAGTAAATTTACCATTATAATAGAAGAAAATAAAGTTTCTTCCTATTATAAGGGTAAATTTTCTTTAGAGTGTAGCAGTATAACTCAATTGCCCTAACCCCTTCTGGGGCATAGCGCGTCAACTGTTCCATGTGGCCCAGTTGACGTTTCGTTGGCATAAATTGGTTTCGGAGAATGCAGTTGCCAGCATGTACCCCCTGCACATCCATGGCCACGAAAGTCGTCGTGGACGGGATTCGAACCCGAAACGCCGGTAGTCAAACATGAGACTGATGCCTCAACACATTGCGCTACCGGTCGCCCCCAGCCGCCATACATTATGCGATCCATCACTCGATCGATCGGCCGATGGGTCGCCACAAAATATCAGCTGATCAAAATTATATGGAACTGTCAAAAAAATCGTCAACGATAAGCGCATACACAGGCCGATCCATCGGCCGATATCAATATCGGGCGACGGATCCGCCGATCGATCGGTGTGTGTATGGCACGTTTTACATGGAACGCACTTACTTTAAGCCTCGTTTTCCAAGTTGTGAAACTCCGCTGCGTGCTGCCAAACACACTGCCTTAAAGCCCAAAATAATTTAATTTATACACACAAGAGCTGAAATAGTGATGATTTCAAGATGACCCAAAGGCAATGGACACATCGTACTATGGCAGCCACGGGGAGCAACGAATCAAATGACACATGATTTATTGACTCGGGTGCGTCATGTCACTTGATAAGCGATTGCCGCAAATTCAAGGATTTCATGGAGAAGCCCGGCTATCCTGACATTGTGACAGCGAGCTATTTGAGACACTATTGACTGCGATGTCGATTGCCAAAGTCGAGGTGTTCAGGTCGAGGAGCAAACATATCGACACCAAATCTCATCATATTCGGCACAAAATCAAAGACAAAATAATTGTGTTGCAGTTTGTCGCGTCTAAGGATAATGTAGCAGACTGTTTGACTTGAGGAGTTATGGGATCGTCAATAGCTACAGGTGTTCAAGGATTGAGCATCATCGTTCAAATTTCAAAAGGAATCAAAAATAATGTACAAAAGAATCTACGTAACATAACGCTAACGCCATAATTAAATCTTAAATTCGAGTTATAATTGTATAGCGTCTTAAATGATTTTATTTTGAATTATGAACGATGAGTTGGGGTGTTGAAAGAGTAGGATGCCTGGCTCAGAGTCATAAAATATACATTTCTCAGTATCTGCCTTTAGGTCGTTCAGATCGACAAAAAAGTAGGACCCATAAGGATGTCTCTCCTACGTTCCGCCAAAGCAGAGCAAGTGCACTAATGACCGCTTTCCTCCTCCTCCACTTCCCCGCAGCTCCTACAGTCATCATTGAGCGGGAGTCGAAGTCTTTTAGCATGCTCCCCGATCAAGCAGTGTCCAGTGATAAGCCCTACCACATTTCTTAAATGCCGTCTGCTCAGCATCAGCATCCCATAGATTCGAATGGGATCCAGCTTAGGCCATAATTGCCTAGTTGCATGACATGTGGATCCACTACTCCATCTGGCGCTGGCTCTGTCATACGCCACATTCTGGGTAATCATTTTGCAAGCTGCTAGAGGCATCCCTGTTCTACGCCACCGCTCCCTGATCTCGTTAGTCGTTCCCGCCCGAGCCAGGTCGTCAGCTTTACAGTTCCCAAATATACCACTGTGGCCCGATATACAGCACAGAGAAATGTTAAAATGAAACCGGAATATAGAGGGCTACGCCCGCAATCCGAGGGTTTTGTAGCAAGCGCTTATTTTGGTATATAAATATCGGCTCCTTGCTCTTCTTGATATCACTCAGATGGATAGAAAAAACGTAATTAAAATGTCTTACCCACTTACATTTTACATGCTAATTCATATTACGTGATTGTAACGAAACTTAGAACATATTATTGCTTAAGGTGTTGGTTATCGTTGGCCATCAGTACTTTTGACCTCGAACGTGTTTAAGGCGTGCAAGGGTGTGCTAACTGTAACTATACAAATAAACTATTATTGACCTATTCTGAGAAGATATACAAATTCCACTATTTTCCATTTTATATGTTTTTCGAAACCCACTTCCTGTAAGTTTTCATAATTCTAAGTATAACGGTCTCAAAATGCAGGCAAGAGGGGGTCAAATTACGAACTAATATTTTCTCCTCCCCCACAGTTCCCCTTTCTATAAATTTCGAGAAAATGCGAAAAAATGGAATGTACTCATCATTACCTTTCTCACGACACCTCATTTGCTTATATCAGCCGATAAAAAAATTTGACCTTAATTTCGCCTCTATGTGGACCCCCCCCCCCCCCCTTCCTTCTACCCGGTAAAGTTGGCCAATTAAGACACAGCGCCCCCAACCAATCTTTACCCTTTAAAAAATGATTAATTAAATAACTGCAATTCGCACTACGAAAAACAACATGAAAGTAGTACTCACACCTATGAGGCCGGTAGGTGTATTTTTTGTGTGGATAGTGTCAAAATGCCGAAATTTAAATGAATGTACTATTATTAAATATTATTTGATTATAATGAAACTTAGAGATGTTATTGCCTATGATGTTGGTTATCATTGGCCATCAATATTTTTGACCTCGGCTACGCGTAAGGGGTGCAGGGTTGTGCTAACTGAAACTATAGAAATGTACTATTATTAACCTTTTCTGATGAAATTTCAAAATTCTAGAAATCTAGGTTTTCTACACTAGTAGAATGGCGCTTTTCTGTAAATTTTCATATTTCTAAGTATAACGGTCTCGAAATGCAAGGGGGGGGGGACAAACTCGGATGACATATTTTCCCCTCTCCCTCTTTTCCCGTTTCTTCAAATTTGAAAAAAATTTCAAAAATGGAATGTACTCAACGATACCTTTCTTATGATACCCCACTTGCCTGTACCAAACGAAAAAAAAATTTCGACCTTCATTTCCCCTCTATGGGGACCTCCCCTTAAAGTTGACCTATTACGACGATTCGCTTTCTCCGGCGAATTATAGTAATTCTACACATTCCTACAAAATTTCATGTATGTAGCTTCAGCCGTTCCTGAGATATTCCATGGACAGACGGACAGACGGACAGACGGACAGACGGACAGACGGACAGACGGACAGACAGACATTTGACCGATTTCATAAGGGTTTTGTTTTACTACAAAACCCTAAAAAAAAACTACCCAGCACCCTGAGAGAGTCGCGGCAGTCCAATACCGTCTTTGATGTAACCAGGACAGAGCTAAACGCTTTACACAACATCGATCAAAGCTCAAAATCCTTGTTTTCATACTTTCGGAGCTGCAAGATACCGCAGTATCCTGCAGCTTGGAAAACAAGGCTGAAAGTAGTTTATTCCGCAAGACGCGGTAGCTTGGAAAGTGGGGCTTTAGTGACTTAAAAAAAAAGTAATTTCGACGAGAGAAAAGTGACTGGCGTTTTTAAAATAAGAGGAGACGAGTTTTAGGGGGCGACTTCTAAATCTGAGGCGCCAAATTTTAATGATAAGATTCAATCGAATTTGGCCTGAAATGGACGAATTTGAAGTCCTTTTCCGCTAACTCATAATCGTTTGGGAGATATTTACCTTTAAATTTGGAAGTTTTGTATGAGGAAATCCCGTGCTAGAATTGTATATAGAATAAATTTCCGCTTTAGATAGTTAACAACCTACTATGATACATCGTCATTTAATTTTTCAAATTTTCAGGCCACTTGTATTTTACATCTAGCGTGAATAAGCCCCCGATAAAATTTGGCGCCTCAGAAATGGAAGTCTTGCCAGTTTTAGACATGGAGGATGGTTTTATTGGGGTAGAGTCACTTCGCGGCGTTTTTTTTTTGTTGCGTAATACATACAACGATCTGCGAGCCATTTTGCGTGGCGGTGCTGTACCCGGGTTTGCCACGCAGCCACGGATCTATCTATAGCAGTTTGGCTTGGCCAATCACAAGAGGGATCACTCCATATAACTTTCCCCTCTGCTAGTAGATTTGTATGTATTGACAAATAGTATAAACTCTTATAAACTAACACAATATATGTAGGTAAGAGAATCATTACATACATATGCCGACAGATTTATATGGATTGATTCTCTTGTGTATCTATACTATGTAGTTTATACTATTTGTCAGTACATACAAATCTACTGGTAGAGTGAGTGGAGTGGAGTGATAGCTCGGTTCTGCATTTATCCGTTCTCGACTGTATGGGACGAGCCAAAAATGGGAAATGATATTCCAGCTTCACGACTGTTGCTACACCCACCCAGACGATACTATTCTCACCCACACGAAGGTGTACTTTGTCTGAACTAACGGCTCGGGTGGCTCGGGTAAGCTCATTTCTTTCAGTTCTCTTTCTCGATCATATCCGATTTTCAAATGTCATGCGCTTTCAAACACAGACACCAGTATATACCAATCAAAAAGTGATCACTCCATAGAACTTTCCCCTCTGCCAGTAGATTTGTATGTATTGACTAATACACTAGTCGGCATAAGTATTTTGACGAAACCGTTTTGTGACTATTGAACCTAGCTTTGCTTTGTATCGTTAACTAACGGTGCGAAAATGGTGCGCAAAACAAAGAATCTATTTTTAGCTCAATGCATGCCAAATTGTACACTGTTTACCGTTTGCATTCTCTTTCTGCTGATAAGAATGCAGACAATGAATTTTTACGTGGCATAAGTATTTTGACGGAATCTTTCTACAAATGTTTTTATACTTTCGAGCACGTGAAAACCAAAAAACTTAAATATGTGTGCATGTGTTTAACTTGAATTAATATTAAACGTTGATAAGAAAAAAAAAGTTGATTAAAAGTTATTAAAAACCATGGGTAAAACAGCTGAATTGAGTTAAGTTATCAGATCTTCAATGATAGCAAAGTTTAACGGTGGAACGGCAGTAAAAGACATTGCAAATGAGTTTAATGTGTCGCGTCAAACACTGCACTATCAAATTAATAAGTTTAAAAAGCATAGCGACTTAAGAAACTTAACGAGATCCGGTGCTAAGCGCAAAACAACGCCCACTGAAGACCGAGTCCTTCTATACGGGAATTTAAAAAAAATATATTTTTATAAAGCCTCAATCTGCTGCAGATCAATGGAATTTGACGGTCAAGAATCCAATCAGTGAGCTCACTGTCCGACGACGTTTAAAGGAAGGTGATTTTAAGACAATTGAAGCTAAAGACAAGCCGTACATATCAAAGGCAAACAAGCTTAAAAGACTAGCCTTCGCAAAGGAACATCTGCACAAACCCAAGGAGTTCCGGAGAAGCGTTCTATGGACAGATGAAAGCTCCTTTGAGTATAACTCATCAAAAAACAAATTTTGTGTAAGATTGCCAAAGGTAGCAAGACAAAAAGACGAGCCGTTTGTCAAAAAGTGAGCCGTGGTGGAGGCTCTGTTATGCTTTGGGGATGTGTTGCGTATAATGGGCTGGGTGGCTTGGTTCCTATTACCGGCTCGATGAACCAACGTCAATATTTGAGTACCCTAAATGATAATGCCTTTCCTTCCGGAGATAGGCTTATTGGCTTATTGGGGAATCATTTATCCTGCAGCAGGATAATGCCCCATGCCACAAATCCCGGATGATAACTAACTTTTTGAAGGATGTTGGTGTTACCACTTTGGACTGGCCACCTCAAAGTCCAGATTTAAATATTATAGCAAACGTCTGGTCTCTTTTGAAACGCAATAAAATAAGAGAGGAGACAATTTCTGAGGTCACTTTCCTTTGGAAAGAGATATCTCCAGAGATTCTTCAAAATTTAGTGGACTCAGTACCGAGACGCCCTCAGAAAGTTATTGAAGCCAAAGGAGGTTAGACATTTTACGAAATCCTTCTTAATTTCTTTACTTTTGTTGAGTTTAAACTTTGTTTCCTTAGCATTACATACTTGTCAAAATACTTATGCCAACACATGAAATTACTAATTCATTTATATCCTTTTAAGTTTCTATGAAAAAACATTTGTTTGCTTATTTTTAAGTTTGTGTTAGTTATAAATAAAGAGGAAAAAATATACAAGAGTTCTTTATAAAGACATTTAAAAGTTAAACCAATCTAAACTTAAAAATGCATCATTTTCATTTCGTCAAAATACTTATGCCGACTAGTGTAGTCACAGTATAGATACACAAGCGAATCAATACGTACAAAATCTACCAGTGGAGGCTAAAGTTGTCTGGAGGGAGCTTTCTTGTGTAGTTTATACAGAGAGGCGAAAGTTCTGTAGAGTGATCACTCTTGTAGAATATCAATCCTATTTGCTCTTACTGTACAATAAATTTGTTGATGCAATTCTACCAAAAACGAGCTTGTAAAAAGTATAGAGAGAGACACTCGCCCTCTACCCCGGAACACCCGCCCGATATATATATTCACTCAAGAGATTCCAAGCTGCAAACAATTGCTTCGTTTCTGTCGGACTATTTAATTTGCTGTCTCTCTCTCTCTTCTGAGCTTTCGAACGAAACTGTTGCTATGATTCATACCCTAGTCGATAATATTCGGGGATTCCCTGGATTGTAAAGAATCGGGAAAATCAAATAATCAGAAGACTCGATCGGGGCAACCAGAATGTTTAAAATATTATTTTTGGTCGTGAATAGAGCCGCGAGTTAAGAGGTTTTTTTTCCAATTTTGGCCTCCATCGAGCTGGTATCCCTTTCGCGTTTTGATTAAGATAGCTATGTCTAATTATGTGATAGGAAAACTGCAATTTCAATCTCACTACCGAACCGAGCCACACAAAACAATTTCACCTTCATAGGAACATGCGGGAAAATAAACTTAATAAAACTCCAAATATCACAGTGAACTCTTCCATTGGGCAAACTCCACTTCACTTATTCCTGCAAACTCCACTTGGGCTCAAATACGATCTGCGATCGTTTCAAATATTTGTAGAATCAACTAGGTGGACCGAGATATGTACGTACATACGTTTTTATGGCACACATTTCAGTCTACGGCATTAGCAAATTTTGTGTTCTGCCCACCGCTGTCACTCACGAATGGAAAGAAAACCTAAAGTGAATTTCAAGCGAAATTATCTTAAAAACACCACACCACCGATGGTGGTGAACGACTAGAGAAAATTTGTTTAGACAGACGAAAATTTCAAGATATTTTTTCTGCCAGCTTTTATTATTGCTTTGTAGACTTTGAGCGGTTCCCCGCTTGCCGATATTTTGTCGCAATATCGGCCAACAGTCTAATAGCCGCCATACATTATCCGATCCGTCGTCCGATCGATCGGCCGATGGATCGCCACAAAATATCTGCCGATCTCCACTGCACACACACTGAGCGATTTTCGTGCGATGCGATAACGAATGACAATTCAAAAAATAGGTTATGATTCACTCCCAATCCAACCTAGATTCATTTTTGTTAACTATTTGGATGTGTGTGGTATTTTCGTATACCACATATTTGATATTTCAATTGCAGTGCCATTTAAATCATTAGAATCCTTGAAATTTCATCATTTAATAATTTGGTAATTTGACATTCACTTGCGATAATCACATACACTAGCAAATCGATCGTCACCGATCGATCGCACGAAAATCGCACTAAAATATCGACAGATCAAAATTGATCGGCCGATCGGTGCGATTTTCACATACACACGCCAATCCGTCGGCCGATATTGATTTCGGGCGACGGATCGGCCGATCGATCGGTGTGTGTATGGCACGTTTTAGCACTAGGTTAGTAGACGATCCGCAATGTGCGTCCCTTAAAGCTCATGGACGTGACAAAATATGATTTTTCGCGAAGCTTCTTTGTACATATGTATATAAAAGTTCAGTACAGTAGTAGTACAGTCATTTCCAAAATGTATGGTTGCGTTCCCAAAAGTATCGTGATTCCTTTACTTACCCATTGCCCCTTCTCCGATTTGTAATTTCTCCGGTGAACGACACGATTCCCGTGCCGCCATGAATATGTTTCACACAAACACACACCAATAATTAAGGTATATTTACACTTTTAAACACAATTTTCAAACAAAGTGACGAGCGAGGACAGACTTTTCGATCACTATACGCACTTTGACGCCAAGAAAGAGTTGTTTACGAATGGAGTGACAGAACTTGTCAAGAGCGAACTGTCAAAACTCTAGGAATCGTTGAAGGGGTAATCAGATTGGAAAAAATTCGTGATACTTTTCACCTTCTCAAAGATCTTAGTATCGGTGCCTGAAATCGTAGCGTTTTCGCAAAGTATCTATGACACCGTGTTGACACGGTCCAAAATAGAAACTCACCCGTTAACACAAATTCATTCATTCATTTTGAAGGTTTTATTTTGCATGTTCAAAGCCTTTCAACACAACGTTAACTGAGCTTACATCCTAACTTTTTTTTTGGTGCGATTTTACTGCAAACCGTCGGTCTGACGATCGATTGGATGGTATATGTGATTATCGCAACTAAATATTAAATTTTCAAATTACTCAACTATGAATTTGGAGGATTCTGATGTTGTTGTTGTGGTAGCAATGCTTCAAATACTGCAATTCTTCTTGCATCGAGGGGCTTTAGTAGCTCTTGGCCGCTGAAAAACGGGTCGTTCCGGTACGAAGAACCGGCTGCCGCAGGAACGGGAGGAATTTGATGATTTTAAATGGCTCTGCAATGGAAATATCAAATATGTATCATACGAAAATGCCACACAAATCCAAATAGTTAACAAAAATTAATGCCTGCTACAGATAATGGCCCATCGCGATGGTGACTTTGATGGCCGCCATCGCACACCAAATGTAAATTCAAATATTTTCAAATACCGTCCGTCCACACAATGATCTGCGATGGGCCATCAGGAAATTGCGTATCCTGTCGCTCTGTGGATCACGGCATCTATAATCAAACGGATCGCGTATGACAGAAGGTCGGTGGTAGTAGCACTGTGATAATTGTGTAGTGGCCTGTCAACTTAAATCAGCTGTTCAAAGTTGTGGACACGATGGGCCATCGCGTGGAGGAAAATCGCTCTCGAAGCCATTTGTGGCCATCCGATGGCCCATCGCTGTTGACAGAAATGACGGTCACGCGACATTGACCATTGAACGCCATCCCCCCCCCCCCCCCCACACACAGTGGCGATGGACCCAAATGGCCGGGGCTGGGCCATTGTCTGTAGCAGGCATAAGGCAGGTTGGATTGGAAGTGAATCATAACCTATTTTTTGAATTGTCATTCGTTATCGCATCGCACGAAAATCGTACAGTGTGTGTTCAGCGGAGATCGTCAGATATTTTGTGGCGATCCATCGTCAGATCGATCTGACGACGGATTGCATCGTATATGGGGGCTATTAGATCTTAGTTATTTTCAGGCGGCTGATTCTATTTGGCTTGCCTACGGTTATTGCCATAATCTTGACTATACAGAAGTACTCCTATGTTTTTATTTGCAATCTTAATAGTTATTCATTGGTGTGCTTAAACCGTTTTCTTAAATTATGATTTTAATTTTTTTTTTTTTTTTGATTTTGAATTATGATAAAACTTATTAACTAGAACTTACAAACTACTTTAAAACTATTCTCAAGACTATTTTAAAATTAAAGAAGGAATTCAAAAAGAAATTTCAAAAGAAAAATCAGCAAACTAAACAAATCTAAATATTACAAATTAATTATTAAAATTAAGTAGATATAATATATTGGGTATGTGGGCTTGGCTTGTAACCTGCGTACCTGAAATAAATTCACACTCGCACCATTAAACGAGCCTCGGATACCACGGACTGATTCACCGGCAACGACTTTTGGCTACAAACAACGGACCACGATCGGTTTTTGGAACGTTCGAACGATGTGGGGCGAGTGCAATAGTGCGAGGCTCACTGAAGTCGAACGGGAAATGACCGCATATAACATCGTTATACTAGGACTGACCGCAACAAGATTTCCTGAATCGGGAAAGACATCATCACCAAGCTCCCAAACAGTACTGCTCAACTCTGGAAATGAAAACGATACGTTACCTCGAATGGCAGGCATCGGGATCCTGTTAACTAGGAAGGCACGCCTACCTCTAATTGACTGGAAGCCCATCTCCGACCGTATCATTACAGCCAGATTTAATACCAGGGTTAGCAACATCACAATAATTCAGTGCTACGCCCCGACTGAACCAGCGGATAAATCAGCTAAGGACGCCTTCTACCACAGACTCGGCGATACCTTCGACAAGGCTCCCAACGGTGACATAAAATTACAATATTATGGGGGGATCTCAATGCCAAAGTCGGGTCTGACAACCTTGGTTTGGAACACCTAATGTTCAATCATGGTCTAGGCAACAGGAAACGAAATGGCGAGATGTTCGTGGAGTTTTGCAACTCTCGTCAGCTCGTCCGTCATCGGCGGTACTTTGTTCAAGCACAAACGATGCCATTTAACAACCTGGGTTTCTCCGGGTGGCAGAACAGGGAACCAGATTGACCATATGGCCATTACCAAGGCATGGTCTCTTAGACGTTAGGTCCAAGCGGGGTGCTGATATTGGCAGCGATCATCAACTTGCTGTCGCAAAAGCGCGCTTACGAACGGCAGCGATCCATCGCCTTCAAAATGCAAGAATCTTGCCACGTTTTAATGTGCAGGCATTGTGATTCACGATTGCAACTCTGGCTGTGCAATGTAGTGTATAGGCGCCATCATCATCATCATCATCATCGTGGCGCGACAGCCCGGCGTCGGGCCTTGGCCGCCTGGATCATTGTCCTCCAATTATCTCGGTGACGTGACCGCGTCCTCCAATTTTGGGAGCCCAGCAGCTGCGCGGCGTCCACACCTACTGAGCTCTCCCAACGAGATCTCGGTCGTCCTCGCAGTCTCGCTCCGTCGACTCGTTCCGCATTCATTACTCTCTTAGGCATGCGATCATCGTCCATTCTTTGTACATGCCCTGCCTATTGAAGTCGTTGTAGTTTGACGATTTTCGAGACTTGCAGCTTATCGTACATTTCATACAACTCATGGTTGTACCGGATGTGCCATCCATCTCGATCGCAAACAGCCCCGAAAATTCGCCGTAAAACCTTACGTTCGAAAGTGTCTAGCATGTTTTCGGAGGCTTGAGTTAGGGTCCATGCTTCGCAGCCATAGCATAGCACTGGTCGTATAATGGTTTTGTACACGCGGAGCTTCGTGTTTCTGTGCACATGTTTCGATTTCATTATGGGGAGAACCGAGAAAAAAGTCTTATTAGCTAACTGTATCCGTCGCTTGATTTCGTCAGTTTCGTTGGCGTCCCTTGACAGGTTGCAACCCAGGTAAATGAAGTTGTTCACGAACTCGATGTTGAGGTCCCCCACATTGATGCTTGGTTGTGCAGGTGTCCTTGTCACCGATTGCATCATTATTTTAGTTTTACCCTCGTTAATACGTAATCCAACTTCCTTTGCAGCGGTATCGAGCGTATGCAGAAGTTCTTCTGCGTCAGCCAATCTTCGGGACATGATGTTGATGTCGTCGGCGTACGCTGATAATTGTGTCGACTTGATGAGCAGCGTCTTGCTGTTGTCCATATTCATGGCCCGAATAACGTATTCCAGTGCTAGGTTGAAGAGCGTCGGTGCCAGTCCATCGCCCTGCTTCAAACCAGTGCGTGTTTCAAATAGATCAGTAAGTCTATTCTGGATCCTGACTTGTGAGACGGAATTGGTCATCGTCATCTTTGTCAGTCGCACTAATTTTGCTGGTATACCAAATTGCAGCATGATGTTGTACAGTACTCCACGATCGATACTGTCGTATGCCTGCTTGAAGTCGACAAAGATTTGGTATACGTTTACGTTGTATTCCCAGCACCTCTGGAGTATCAGTTTGACTGAGAAGAGCTGATCGGTTGTGGAGCGACCAGGTCTGAAACCGCTTTGATATTCGCCAATGACTCGTTCTGCGTACGGTTTTATTCTATTTTCCAGAATTTTCGTCAAAATTTTATAGGACGTACAAACTAGTGAGATGCCCCTGTAATTCTCACACCGCAATTTATCTCCCTTTTTATGGATTGGCGCCATGGTGATTGTATTTGCACGAGGATAATTGAGCATGTCGTCCAATGGTGTTGAAAATCTGTTTTAGTGGCAAAATATCTTTTGTTGGAAAGTATCTTGCTTTGTTGTTCCTCCACGATAAGTAGCTTTCCATCGCTATCCTTTACCGGATGTTGTCAGGATTTACTACCATCTGTAAACTCCTTGGAGACACCATATACGGCGCTTAAGTTGTTACTTTTTGCGGTTTCTTCTGCTGAGGCTAGAAGACTTCTATCGCGTCGCAAGCTACTTTTTTAGATCTCAGACGGTGAAACAGTTGGATGCTGCTTCGATTGTCGTCTGATGCTGCAGCCGAACGAACCTTCAGTTCTTTTCTTTTCTGATCTGGACTGTTATATAAAACGCTGCAAATTCAAATTCGTTTTGATTCATGTGACACCCATATTGCCCATATTTCATACAAAGACTACAAAGAAGGTCCCTTTCGTCACCGAAGGACTCGACATGCCATCTACAGTACATTCGCCGCACGTACATATAAAAATCCTTGAATGCATAGCCACGACCTGCGCAACATACGAGTATGTACTATTTCAAATAAAAATCATTCATTTCGCATCCACGCAAATCGCAAAAGCATTGCCAGAAAAAGATATTCTCCCAAGGCGAGATACTTTCCAACAAAAGATGGTTTGCAACAAAGACAGATTTTCAACACCATTGGGTACCGTGCTCAATCATCCTCGTGCAAATACAGACCATCTCACAGCCACAGAGTCACAATCACCATCGCGGCAATAGTATACTATACTGCACAGGTACGTATGGCAGTCGCAATCGCTCACAGCTTTCGTTCGTCCAATGCAAGATCGCAATCGCAGAGCAGCTTCGAGGAACACACCTCCATATAAAATACACACAAGTGGTGCAGTCGCAGTCGCGAATCGCAAATCGCCCAGTCGCTGCCTTGGAACACACACCTTAAGACGTAGTTATTCCACCGCCTTGCACGAAAGAGCTAATTCACCATCACCTTAAGAGACTCCTACAATTGATGTAAGACGGAACGTCGCTAAGGGCTCATTTATTTCGTGCGGTGAAACTTTTGCGGGCAGATTGTAGCGCGGTGGAAGGCCATTCATTAGTGACTCTACAGGGTCTCTAATCTCGGCACGCAAGAGAATTAAAGAACAGATCAACCCAGCTACTGACGACGCAGTCAAAGATCAACTTAGAGCTGAATACCGTTCTCTTCAGAAAGGCGTGCAAAGAAGCGTACGACGGAACAAACGCAACAACATCAATGCGTTAGCGGAGAAGACCGAGGAAGCGGCTTACCGTGGTGACACTGGAACCCTTTCTCCCCCTTATCCAAGAGTGTTGGGAAACCGAAACTCTCCCTAAAGAATGGAAGAAGGGCGTCACTATTAAGATCCCGAAGAAAGGTAACCTGAAGGATTTTAATAATTGGCGTGGAATTTGCCTCCTCCCCGCAGTCTCCAAACTGATGGCAAAGATAGTCTTAACCCGGATCAAGCATACAGTTGACCGCACACTGAAAAATGAACAGGCTGGTTTTCGCGAGGGCTTTTCATGTAGCGACCCCATCAACACCCTCCGAATTATTATTGAACAAACCGCAGAGTGGAGATCCCCATTACATCTCATGTTCATCGATTTCGAGAAGGCGTTTGACAGCGTTGACCGGGAATACATCTGGAAGGCTTTACGTAGGAGAGGTATACCAGATGAAATTATATCCATCATCAAGGAGTCCTATAGCGGAGCCCAATATCACTCTTACACAAGGGTAAGCTTTCAGGCCCCTTTGAGGTACATACATAGCGGAGTGAGACAAGGCTGCATTTTGTCGCCTATATTATTTTGATTGCCATTAACGACGTACTCTGCAGCGTGCTTCATGAACATCAGGGCAAAGGTATCAGATGGAACATGTTTGTATACTTTCAACACCTGGATTACGCTGACGATATTTGCCTTCTTTCAAATATATCAGATCATCTTGTTCAAATGACGGATGCCCTGCACCGCGAAAGTGGCAATGCGGGGCTTAAAATCAATGTTTCCAAAACTAAGTACTTGAGCTTGGATCTAGGAAGACAGAGCGAAATTTGTGTTTCGGGGCAGACGGTGGAAATTGTGGACAATTTTTGCTACCTCGGAAGAGTAGTTACAGCAGATGGTGGAGCGGATGCTGATGTACTGTCTCGCATCAATAAGGCTCGGGCAGCTTTTTTCAGTTTGACTCCTTTCTGGCAAAACAACAACATCTCCAGACGTACCAAACTTCGGATCTTCGAAACCAATGTAAAATCTGTGCTTCTTTATGGCTGTTCAACTTGGAAGGTGACCAGGGCGATAACAGCCAGATTGCAAACTTCCGTGAACCAGTGTCTACGGCGCATCCTGCACATACGCTGGCCGGAGGTAATTTCTAACGACGACCTCCTGTTCATTACTGGCCAGGACTGGATAGACACCTCCATAAAAAGGCGAAAGTGGCAATGGATAGGTAACACACATCGAAAAGGGCCGAAAAACATTAGGCGTGTTTTTTTGTACTGCGGTGGAGGTTAATTGGGAGCTATCCAGGTTAACTTACACACATTACACAAACAACTAGGGTATGTTGTTTGTGTAATATGTGTAAGTTAACGCGGATAGCTCTCGATTAACCCACACCGCAGTACAAAAGAACACGCCTATTGCTAAACAGGCCCTCGATTGGAACCCACAGGGAACCAATGCAAACCGCCGCCGCGTTGGGCGACCTAGAAACACATGGAGAGGATCAGTTGAGTTCGAGGATAAGTCATTACGCAAATCGTGGAGTCAGTTGAAGGCGATAGCGACGAACAGAACGAGGTGGAAAATCGGCGTGGTTAATGCCCTATGCCCCACAAGGGGTTGAGAGGATCCAGAGAGATTTGAAGGCAAACATACCGCAGTCTTTGATTCCTGGCGTCGTTCTTACTCGGTGGAATGCAAACACCAACTGCGATTAGATCACGACAATGGACCAGAGCAAAATTGGCGGTAAGTTTGCATGTAGGAAACTTAACAGAAAATAAAGTCGTTACATTTCAAAAATTCAAATATATTTATATGTGAAGATGCCAGTAAGCGACAATTATATACAATATCATGCAAAAGTTGTATAAGAAAAACTGTGTGGGATATAATCAAGACGCTGGTTTTATGACGACTAAATGATTTATTTACAATATACGATTTTTATACTAATTACAATATGCAATTGTCAGCATTAGCAAAGTTCAATTACATTGATGGATAACCAAAAATTGGAAAAGAAGAATTATGTGCTGACTTGGATAAATTTCGTTTAAGTGAATTGAACATTGAAATGTTTTAAAGTGAATTTACAGTATGTGTACAAATAATGTATGCTAATATTCTAAAATTATGTACACTTGTGTACAAACTGTTTTCATAAAAAAATAAATTACATGTTTATACGAGTATGAATATTTGTTGAGAATTAACGATACTATTATTATTATATTGTATTATTATACCTGGCAAATAAATCTCTGTCAATATTTGCAAAACAACTCCTGACTACAATATCGAACAAAATGGTTTTAGTTCTATAATTAAACTAATTTATTTATTATATGACCGAATTAAAACTAAAAAATTTGCTAGATTTCTAATCTAGGTTGGATTGTGCTGCTTGGGGTTCTCAGAGATTTAACATGCGTGTGGCGCAATCTTGTGTAGTTGGGTCATGTCATGACCCACGTTCTCGTCATCGTCGTCCATGAAATTGATATAGAAGAAAAGGTTAGAGTCCAATGTATGCGTGAGCTGTATGTGAAAGTAACGAAACAGTTGATTTCTTTTTGTGGCTATGATCTGCTGTTTCTACTTTTAATGACAATTATTCTAGACGTCATTTTCTGGCTGATTAAAATTAAAATTAGATTGTTTAGAGTGAGAACGCGGCTAGTTTTATAATTATTGCCAATGGAACTGTATTATTATTATTATATTCTGGGGGATAGCCGAAGCAGACCACTAACGTTTGGGTCTCTTTTCGTCCCCTCCCGGTCATCAGTGGCTTCCAGATGTCGACTGATAGTTGTCGACCTCTTTCTTCATCACTGAGCCCCGTGTTATTGCTAGCATTTGTTTAAGGCTGAGTTCACTCATGGCTTCTACACTTATCGTGTGCTTGCCTGTGATCCTCAACCTCTTGCTAGCCAGTGCTGGACATTCGCACACAATGTGTGCTGCCGTCTCGGCCTCCGCCAGGCATAGCCTGCAAACGTCATCTTCCCCGATTTTCATCTTGGCCAGATGAGCCTTAAAATTACCATGCCCTGTGACCAAGGCAGTTATCCAGCTTAGGGTACTCGGTTTGTAGCTGAGTACCTTTCTCGCTTCCCTGCCTAAAGGGCTGGTCATTGCATTCCGAGCTTGTTTGCAAGTTACTAGCTCCTGCCATTTTTGTTGATGCATGGAGTCCATCCACTTCCCAACCTTCGCTCCAATCAGATCCCTGTTTTGCTAGGGCATCCGCCGCCTCATTTCCTGTTGTACCTATGTCTCCTTTTACCCACATCAGCGTAACCTCATTTTCTGAGGCACACGTGTTGAGCTTCCGGACACACTCTAGTACCAGTTTAGAGTTTATGTTCGTCTGCTGCATGCTTCTGATCACCGATTGGTTGTCCAGTGCAATAAGGATTTTCTTCCCCCGCACCTGACCTTCAAGCAGGTGGTCCAACGCATGCAACAAGCCAAGCATCTCTGCCTGGTATACGGACACATACTCTCCTAGACTAAGCGCACATGCTAGGTTTAGCTCTTCAGAGTAAACCGCCGCCCCCGCTTTACAGTCCATTAAAGAGCCATCAGTAAAAATGCTGATGTCATTGTACATACACTCATTGTGTATGTTTCCATCGGCAATGTGAGTCTTGTGTAGTCTTTCAACTACCCTACGTCTACTCATGCCTTCTACCGGCATTAGAGTCTTCCTGACCTCATCATGAATAATGTCTAGGATGCTCTTATGACCGCTGCTAGTTTCAAAGCGATGCCACATGGCATCCCTTTTCATGCGTATTGCCGAAAGCGCCGCCGTTTTCTTTATAAATAAGGCCAACGGCGGCAGTCCCAGCAATGCCTCCATTGCTCGCGTTGGTGTGGTGCGCATTGCACCACATATGCTTACGCAAGCTATCCTTTGAACCCCATCTAGCTTCTGCTTTGTGGTATTCTGCATGGCTTTTGGCCACCATACCACTGATGCGTAGGCTAGAATGGGTCTTGCCATCATTGTGTAAATCCAGTGTGTCGCTTTAGGTGAAATTCCCCACCTACGAGCACACACTCCCTTACATTAATGCAAAATCCTTTTCGCTTTTTGGATCTTTTCATCAACGTGAACATTCCAAGTTAGTTTCGCATCTAAGGTAACTCCTAGATGCTTCACTTCCATGGACACCTTAATTTCCGAACCAAAAAGCCGTAAGGGAGTTTTCTCTATGTCTTTCCTCTTACGAGTAAAAATCATAGTGTTTGATTTACTAGCGTTTATGGTTAGCTCTTGCTCATTACACCATTCTTCGGTTACTTTGAGAGCTTGTCCCATGCAACCTAGAATTGTGTCCATGAACTTTCCACTGACCGTAAGTGCCAAGTCATCGGCGTATCCTACGCAGTGTGTACGCCCGTCGAGCCCAGCTTCCAGAGAAGACTGTCCACGGTGATGTTCCACAGTAGAGGCGAAAGAACACCTCCTTGTGGGCATCCTCGGACTACCTTACCCCGTATTCTGTCACATTCACTGCTAAGATTTACCGCCCTCTGCTTAAGCATAGAGTCGATCCACTTAATTATAATATAATCAACCCCCGTTCAGTCAGGGCGTTCCTTAGTTTGGTAAAGGAGATTTTATCAAAAGCACCCTCTATATCCATAAAAGTAGACATAGCGATCCCGCCATTGTTAATCTCTCTCTCTCTCTCTGTCTCTCTCTGCAACTCTAACAAGTTCGTGTAGAGCGATTTCCGTAGATCTGCCTGCTCTATAAGCATGTTGGCACCTACTCAGAGGACTATACATTAGCGTGGTGTTCTCCAGGTAGTCCACCAACACTTTATCCATTGTTTTCAGTAGTGTGTGTTAGTTAGTTGATTTTGAGAATGGTCAAGATCTTTCTGAATGATCGCCAACCTCCCCTATAAACTGGCCATATAGGAAACTCACTTTTATTGCATATGGTCGTTGTCAGTTGGTACGTTTGGTATCACCACTAGGTCTGTACAAGTCTGGGGTATTTACGCTTCGGACTCCACTGGACTGGTTTTAAGTTTTGTTTGTAGGGGAGGTAGAGTTTCCTTGGATCGAATCCGACTCATCTTTAATACCAACTAACCTAATCCTACTTCAAACATTTGACCGACATTTCAAGTCACTGGCTTCATTCTGTCAAAAGTTATCGCTTATTTGAAGTTTCATTTGCAGGGGAGGTAAGTGTTTCTTGGGTCGAATCTTGCCTATTTTCGACACCAACCAACAACATTCCACTACAAATATTTGACCAAAATTTCAAGTCTCTAGCCTCATTCTACCGAAAGTTATCGTAGTTCAAGGAATAATTAATTTTTTGAAATTTGTAGGGGAGGTAGGCGTTCCTTTGGTCTGATTATGCCCAGCTTTCTAGAACTGAAGCAACTTCTCATCTGAAGGCCTTGTGCCAAAAACCATGAGTCTACGTCAATTGGTTCAAGAGTTATAGACACAAAAAACTGAAAAGTAGGGTAGCACGGTGCTCTTTGTGAGAAAAGTACCGTTAGTTTCCAACTGATCGATTTTATTTTTCCAGGAGAATATAAACCGACCTTTTGGAGCCATCTACTAAAGCTAGAGCTTATTTATTTAATCGCGAGTTCCAGATATTTACATTTAATTATTCTACATATGTAGGGGAGGTAGGCGTTCTCTTGGCCTGATCATGCCCATTTTCAATACCAACCAACTAGATCATACTACCAACATTTGACTAAAATTCCAAGGCTCTAGCTTCATTATATCGAAAGTTATCGTACGAATGGACAGACAGATGGACAGCGGACAGACAGACAGACGGACAAACAGACAGACAGACATGGCTAAAGGAGGTGACCCTGATCATTTATATATATACATTGCTATACCTCCGGAGCCTCCTTTAAGGTGTTACATATTTTCGTCGTGACAAGAACAATAAGTCTAGGGTATAAAAATTGATAAAACGGAAAAAAAGATAAGAATTTGCTGGGAATCGAACCCGCGTCCCATTTGGATAGAGTTGTACTTGTGACTGTCACTGATAAATAATACGTTTGAATGATGTTTGTTAAGTTAGAGCGGTACGCCGAGTTTATAAACGTCCGCCGTCGCAATAAATAAATGATCCGATAATCAAACTGATATTTCATTCGAATTTGTAATTTATTTTCACCACATATGAGACGCACCATTTGACATCAGGGTAGACAACTTGACGATTCGTAATTTAACCTGGATGCTACCCTAGAGCGTTTTTTTATGCAACCAGGGCGGAGAGTCAACAAGCTTAGCCTTAAAAACACACATAGTTAAAAATGTACTTGTTCTGCGATGCATACGAAAGGGAATAAACTCGTGTAGACTATGCACGAATTTCAAAGTAGTTTCTGAACTCCAAAATTTTGTTATACATTTCCCCAGTTCAATTTTCGTTTTGTCTGTAATCCGTCTTCTATTTTCCTTGTTTTCAAGCCATATTTCAAAAAACGGCACAAACCATTCGCATTCCGGTATTACTTGGATAAAACATTCGTGGAACTGTGGATGCTGTTTATTCTTGGCTAACGCTTCGCAAAAGTAGTGAGCAACGAAATACTCTGGTATCGTTCGATGGATGAACTGGGGCCTCCCGTCAACTATTCCACTTATCAAGCCGCACTTTTCCAACCCATCTCCCTTTCCAATACGGTCCAGTTGTGTAGTAATCTGTTCCTCTTGCTCGTCATAGCTCCCGAAAGGTGAAAATAATTTCCGCATGAATTCTTCGTCTTTTCCGCTGAAAAGTAGGTACAAGGACAGTTGTTTATGCTTTTTAACTAATTCCTGGGATCTGTCAGCTAATTCGCTTTGGAACGCTTGCTTGCTCGTATCCTGACCACTTTTCGCCTGGTAGTAAATACCAAGTTTTTTCTCGATAAATTTCATGTAGATTTCGTAGGCTTGTAGATTGGTGGGAAGATGTGGATCTATATTCGTCGACGAAATGTATTCCTCGCAACTCTGCCAGTTCGAGCCTTCCGTTTTTTTTTCGAAAATTTCCGCGATTAACCGCAATTGCAACGGATTGCACGTGAATTCCGATTCGCCGTACAAACAATCAACCAAACTGAAACTGGGAAGTATGTCAGCATCTTCCTCTGTGTAGTTCCATTTGCTGTAGTGGATATCATTGCTTTGTGCAAGGATAATGGCAGCGATATATAATTCGAGTCTCTTGTTAAAATTTTCTGATGCAGTAAAATCGGGTCCAATTCGCGTCGTCCAAAATGTTTCAAGGAATTTTCGTTGATCAAATTTGGAGTACGGGCAAAGATGATGGGCAAATGTACCGAAGTCCTGCTCTAAGCGATTTACCATTGTCGGGCGTGTGGTGATAATAATCTTCGTGACTTGGGTTAGTCGCAGACCTTGTACAAGATCCGAAACGATTCCTCCGTAACTCGGGCTGATTTCGTCGAAGCCGTCAAACAGGATGGCGACCTTCAGTTGTGACGGTTTCTTCAGCGCATTTTTAAACAAATTCTTTTCGAATTTCAACTCGCAGTCCGAGAAAATCATACGTGTCAAAAAATCAATGGCCGATTTTTTATTCCTGGGACGAAGACGGCCATTTATTTTTTCGCGTGCTTTCAACTCAGTTCCGAGATAAGTTGAGTGCGCATTGAGATCAATTTGAATCACCCAAAGTTTGTCGAACTTGGATTTCAGTTGTTTCGCTAGACTCGATATTAGCGCGCTTTTTCCCATTCCAGCAGAGGCTGAAATAATGAAGAGTTTGAAAACGGGCGAAGTGAATTGCTCTTCTGTTATACGAACGCTACTGACATCATCATTTTTAACACGATAGTTTTTTAAGTTTGCGATAGATCCATAGGTTTTCATCCAAAATAGTTTCCCATCTACAGCCTTCAACCAGTGGATGCTTTTGTGGGAGGCATCCACGCAACTTCCACATGCTCTGATGAACTCATCTGAGTTCTCATTTACAATCACTTTATCCGGACAACATTTCTCTGCCTCGTCCTTGATTTCCACACAGTAGGCACGACGCTTAATGTAATAGTCCGGTTCATAGCTGACCGAGTGTTGAAGATTTCTGCCTATTTGGATTGTCTCATCTGTTAAGAGTTTGTGAAGAGTCGGTGCATCGATCAAACGTCGGAAGGATTCGTCGATTATTTCACTGAGTACCAACTCCGACCCTTGTAGCATTATGTTCCTTTCGCCAATTCTCTTCTGCGTCGAGTCGGTCAAATCGTTGAACCATGTTGTGATTGTCTTTTGATAAATTCCAGAAATTTCAAATGGGATTTTCTGATCGAGTTGTGTTATTAAAATCACTTTGCGAGGAGGTCCACACAACTTCAAAAACTCTTCCAGTTTATTATAAACGTTCTCTTTTAAGACATTACATTCGATAATGATCAGGTTCCATAGACTTGTTGTTTTGAGTTGTTCGATGATATTTTTGTAAAATCCTTCATCTCCAAGTTGCGACTCCTTGAAGAAAATGTGACCAAATATTCGAGTGAAACACTGCATTTTAACGCGATCTTCGATCTGGAGCCCGGAAATGCTCTGCACCAGTCTCATGCGTCCAAAGAGTAAATCATCAAAGACCATGTTCAGGTATTTTGTTTCTGGATTGGTGAGAAATGCCACGATGAGTTCATCGGTATCTTGGGTTTTGAACGGATATTGAGGACAATCGGAGAAATACGCTTGGTTCATACCGTTCAACGACAAGCAGTCTACATTTTTATTAATTTCATTGAACAGATCTTTGACCTTTTTTGCTGTATAGAACGTGCTTCTGCGATCCGTCATCCAGTTTTGCAGGTTATCCTTGAGCAGAGCTTCCAGTGCCTCGCTGTTCAGGTTTTTGTAAGAGTCCTTTATCTCTTTGTCTAGGTGAACGGCGATTTTGGTGCGGTTAGGGTAGTTAACGACTATTCGTAGTTTTTCGGAAAAATTTTCGTAATCCGCCACATTATAGGGCTCGGGAAGTGTTTGTGTAACGTATTCCTCTGGATCAGCGCGAAATTCCTTGAAATTGTTATCGATATTGAATGAATATTCGACAATTGTGTCTTCGAAATGGGAACCAACCAATTTCCTTAGTTCTGTCCGAAAGTCTTCCATCGACTTCTCAGCAATCCGTCCCTTGATGAATGCAGTGCTGAAGCGGACTTTCGAAAATCTGTCGACAAGCACATGCTCTGCTCCCAATGTACAAACATTTGCTTTAAATAATTCGACCTCGTCTGATGAACCCTTTATACTTGCTGCACTGATATCTAGGTGTCGCAGACCGTTGGTACTAGCGGTGAGGATATCGTAAATCTGCTCAGCAAATTTTTGGGGATTCTGAATATTTTGCTGGGGCTTGACAGCTAGGGCTTCAGCTAGACCACCCGTGATAGGTATGCGAGCCTTTTCTAAAAATTCCAATGTGTCATTATCATTGGAGTTCTTTAAACGTTTGCTGACTTCCCCAACAAGCTCTTTTCTGAATTCGGATGGTTTGTTCGTGTCGAGAAAGTTATGTGTAAATTTTGCCCGAAGGTGAGACCCTTTGATTGTCAGATCACATTCCAAAACTCTCTGCAAAGCAAAAATGTATTCCTTGATAACTCCCTTCTTCTCAATTTTTGTTTTCTCCACCGCGCTCTTCGCTAGTGATTGGACAAGCTTGTTAGAATCGGAAGTATCCTTGAAGACCGCAATCAAACCTTTGAAAAATTCACTATTAGCGCGTAGTTTATACTTTGCGCTTTTTGCAGTTTCTGAACTTGGAAATCCGATCAATTCGTCCGTCTCAATTTTGCCACAAACCTCCACTAGCTCTAGTAACTTAGGATCGAGGTCAGCATTCGTGATGATCACCACCTCCTCTATTTGAGAGCCGCAGAACGGAGAATAAGGCGAATCGGCTTTACAGCGTTTCTCGATCTTATATAATGAATGCATGTATTTTGACAATTGCCACGGATTTGCGTCGTCAATACTCTTCAGGTCCGACAGTGTGATGAATTCGTTTTTGTCTGACTCTTTGTGTTTTGCCTGAAATAGTCGCACCAACCAACGATCGCCCTGATTCTTTTTATGAAAGAACACCACATCGTCGAATTTTTCCGCTTCCGGTAGTTCGGTAGCCAATCCGAATTGACATAGTTTGAGATTAAAGGCACGCCATAAAATTAACAGGAGGAGTTTCTTCTGAAAATCGGAGCCATGCAAATTCTGTTTGAGTCCAGTACCCCGATACTCTATATCGCCCAAATCATTCTTGCCTGTTTTTTCGGAGTCCCGTTTTGGTTGCGAGTTATCGGAATCTTTGACATAGCCTATTCTTGTCGCTGTTTCCTGAGAACTATTTAAATATTTGAAGCCCGAGTCCAAGGGGAAGGACATTTTCTGTTCTTTGGCTCGTGCGTTTTCGTGGTATGCTGCTCTTGATGCAGATGGGCCTGGTGCAAGTGGTTGAAATTTTGCATTGGTTTTTTCTTTATTCGAGATTTCGGGGTCCGAGTCCGAGGAGAAGGCCATTTTCTGTTCTTCAGCTAGTGATTTTTCGTCGAGCGCTCTTAAAGAAGATGCGCTTGCTGCAATTTTAAGCAATTTTGCAGGAGTTTTTTCTTTATTTGAGTTTTCGGAGTCAGAGTCCAAGGATGAGGACATTTTCTGTTTTTTAGCTAATGCTTTTTCGTTCAATACTTTTGATGTAGATGCGCCTGCTTGATACTGCAACCATTCTGCATCAGTTTTTTCTTTATTTGAGTTTTCGGGGTCCGAGTCCGGGGAGAAGGCCATTTTTTGTTCTTTAGCTAGTGATTTTTCGTCGAGCGCTCTTAATGCTGTACTTTTAAGCATTTTTACAAGAGTTTTTTCTTTATTTGAGTTTTCGGAGTCTGAGGAGAAGGACATTTTCTGTTCTGTAGCTAGTGATTTTTCGATGAGTGCTGCTGAAGCTAAGGTTGCTGTAATTTTATCCAATTTTGCATAAAATTTTTCTATATTTGAGTTTTCGGAGTCAGAGTCCAAGGATGAGGACATTTTCTGTTTTTTAGCTAATGCTTTTTCGTTCAATACTTTTGATGTAGATGCGCCTGCTTGATACTGCAACCATTCTGCATCAGTTTTTTCTTTATTTGAGTTTTCGGGGTCCGAGTCCGGGGAGAAGGCCATTTTTTGTTCTTTAGCTAGTGATTTTTCGTCGAGCGCTCTTAATGCTGTACTTTTAAGCATTTTTACAAGAGTTTTTTCTTTATTTGAGTTTTCGGAGTCTGAGGAGAAGGACATTTTCTGTTCTGTAGCTAGTGATTTTTCGATGAGTGCTGCTGAAGCTAAGGTTGCTGTAATTTTATCCAATTTTGCATAAAATTTTTCTATATTTGAGTTTTCGGAGTCAGAGTCCAAGGATGAGGACATTTTCTCTTTTTTAGCTAATGCTTTTTCGTTCAATACTTTTGATGTAGATGCGCCTGCTTGATACTGCAACCATTCTGCATCAGTTTTTTCTTTATTTAATAAGTTTTCGGGGTCCGAGTCCGAGGAGAAGGCTATTTTCTGTTCTTTTGCTAGTACTTTTTCGTCGAGTGAAGTAGATGCCTGTACAATTTGTGGCGATGTTGCTATACTTTCTTTATATAAGCTTTCAAAGTCCGAGAAGATGGATAATTTCCGTTCTTCAGCACAATGTTTTTGGAGGATTCCTACAAAAGCAGCTGAGGTTGCTATAAATTCAAGCAATGTTCCAATAATTTTCGTTCTATTTGCGAGTTCGGAGTCCGAGTACGAGGGGAAGGACATTTTCTGTTTTTTAGCTGGTACGTTTTCGTTGAATGCTCTTGAAGTAGATGCGCCTGCTTGATATTGCAATGCATTAGTTTTTTCTTTACTTGAGTTTTCGGAGTCCGATTCCGAGGAGAAGGGCATTTCCTGTTCTTCATTTGGAAGCAATTTTGCAAAGAGTTCTTTAAATAAATTTTCGGCGTCCCAACAGATTTCGACGTCTGGTTTGAAAGAAGATATGGTTGCTGTAAGTTCTAGCAATTTTGTGTAAGTTGATTGTTCGTATTTCGAGTCGAAGATTATTTTCTGTCTTTTTTTTTTGGCTGGTGCGTTTTCGTTGCATGCTCTTGGGGCATCTATGTTAATGCCATCGAGATATTTCAAATATTCTGAAATAGTGTCATCGTCACTTGAGCTTTCGGAGTCCGATTCCAAGGAGGGGGACATTTTCTCTTTTTTACCTGGTACGTTTTCGTTGAATTCTCTTGAAGTAGATGGGCCTGCTTTATATTGCAACCGTTTTGCATTAGTTTCGTCATCACTTGAGTTTTCGGAGTCCGATTCCGAGGAGAGGGACATTTTCTGTTTTTTACCTTGTACGTTTTCGTTGAATTCTCTTGAAGTCGATGGGCCTGCTCGATGTTGAGACCCTTTTGCGTCAGTTTTTTCTTGTGATCGGGTATTTTGCTGAGAGTCCATTTATTCGACCAACATCAAGTGGTTTTGGACAAATGCTTAATTTGTTTGGTCCGTTTTGTTGCAGATTGAAAGTTTCTAAAAGTAAACAAAGAAGAATTGAAAATAAAATTATTAATTCGCTAGGAACATATTCTTCTATCAAATTTCAGATCGAATGAATTTTGAACTATTATACTTCCAGTCGACCCGATTTTAATCAGGTGAGTAGAAAGGGTGTCTTGCTTTTGCTTCAAAAGATTTTCTCGGGGTCCACTGTACAATTTGTTTATTTAGAAACATCACCAAAATAATTGTTCTCTCTTCGTTAGTGCGCTTTCACACGAAGAGCCGCGCGTAAGACTGAAATGAAAAGGCTACACTGCAGCTTTCACACGGGGAGCGCGAGCCTTTACGTCGCTCGTGCATCTCGAGCCGTGCGTCGCGGCTCTTGATAGAAATGCAAAGCGAGGACTGCCGTCATTCACACGGGAAGAGCGACAATGGCTCTCGCTGTGCTTTCAGTTGCAAAATACGCCTTGCAGACGTGTTGTGACTATGTATCTTCTTTACCGTCGACGCCGTCTTCCACGACAAAAGCGCCAACGTTCCAAAGCGTATTGTGTCCATCCTAGGGGGTAGCGAGGGACTGAGGAGCGAGAGTCGTTGTCGCTCTTCCCGTGTGAATGCCGGGACTTCTCGCTGTGCATTTAGACCAAGTGGCGCGACGCGACGGCTCGAGATGTACGGCTCTCACTCGCGCGACGTAAAGGCTCGCGGTCCTCGTGTGAAAGCTGCAGTGTACCCTTTGCATTTCAGTCTTACGCGCCTCGCTCTTACTCGCGGGCGAGAGCCGTACGGCTCGTCGTGTGAATGAATGGACGGTGGGAGCGGAAAAGGCTCTCACTCGCGAGCGAGAGCCATGCGGCTCTTCGTGTGAAAGCGCACTTACAGAGTAATACCACGTTTTTGTTGCAGTATACGTATATTGCGAGCTGTTCAAGCCGGAAAAAAATCAATGCGCGCTTTCCACTTATCCCATAATTTGATTCTAGTTAGGGGTGAGGTCAGGTAAAGAGGCTGCCGTGAAATGTCACATCACATCACACCTATAGTTCCGTTAAGACACCACCAAGATAATTACACTCTATTAAGCCTAGGTCTCAAACCAAACAGAACTGACAATCAAATACATAGTTGTATACAGTTTTGATTTGTATACCCTTCACGGATGTGATAGGGTATATTAACTTTGTCATGAAGTTTGCAACGCACAGAAGGAAGCATCTCCGACCATGTAGGTAAACTATATATATTCTTGGTCGGTATGATGAGATGAGACGAGTCGATTAAGCTTTGTCCGTCTGTCTGTCTGTCCGTCTGTCCGTCTGTCCGTCTGTCCGTCTGTCCGTCTGTCCGTCTGTCCGTCTGTCCGTCTGTTTCTATGCAAACTAGTCCATCAGTTTTAAAGCTACCGAGCTGAAATTTTGTACAGGGCCTTCTTTCTATTGCACGCAGTGTATATGTCGTCATATACTACTACGTCATATAGTTGCCATAGGAACGACCGGTCCAAAGATTCGTCTTTGTGAGAAAAACTTTTTTATTTCTAAAGATATCTTTTTTCGGAGAAATCAATAGTATCTATAGTTAAATCACATTCATAAATTTGATTGAAATCGGACCACTACGTCATATAGCCTCCATAGGAACGACCGGTCCAAAAATTCGTCTTTGTGAGAAAAACTTTTTTATTTCTAAAGATATGTTTTCGAAATTCACATTAATCAACAGTATCTTAAGCGAAATCATATTTCCGAACTTGGCTAAAAGCGGACTACTCGATCATATAGCTGTCATAGGAACGACCGTCCCAAAAGCAAGTTTTTGTCAGCAAAACTTTTTTTTATTTCTGAAGGTATCTTTACGAAACTGCATATTATTCAATCGTATTGACTGCTAAGCCACGTTCCTAAATTTGGTTGAAATTGGCTCACTATTTCATATACCTCTTATAGGAACAGTGAAATCGGAACAAGTTTTACTACTAATTTCGAAAAGGCAAATGAACCACAAAACACAACGAAGGTATGATACCCTTCACGCTTCGCACCGAAGGCTAGCTTGTTTTTCTTTCCTTTTGATTTTTTTTTGTGGTGCTGATTACGAATCTGAGGCTTTACCTCAAAACATTTTCTTAAGGAATTTCAGTTATAGCAAGAAAAAAACACAAAGGATGTAATGGACGGTTTGGTAGTCACCCAAAGATGTCCGTGGGGACGGAGCCTTAGGTAGCATATGACCGTGAAGGTCGGGCCGTGCCATCTGGCGAAGAAAAGGCCCCTCAACGAGCTAAGCAGCGGCCTATGCTTGCTGTAGCTCAGTTCGGGAGATGTGGACGGGGTTTTCGCCGCTCGTTGCCCCTGTCCTTTACGTATTAACAAAAATTCATAGGCCTGGGGAAGACAACACAAACAGGGGAGGTAAAAATGGGGAATAAAGAAAAACATGGTCGATAAGGATGGAATGGTTAGCAGACGGATCAGACGCCCACGCGGTCGCACCTGGGTCCGGGTGTAATGGGACCCTCGGCCTCTGGTTTCGTACCACCAGCAGATCACTACTCATCACGTGCTGCTTCGATCTGCCGGTGGGAGCAGCACTAACAGACCATAATATGGTTCGTTACAGGTGGTTCATTACAAGGAACACATTTTTTTTTTAATATTTTGAACCCTTTGTTCACTCTAGTGTAACATTTTCTGCGACAAAATGAAGAATCTTGAGCACTTCAATAAAAGAGAATCCCGTTACTTTTTCCACATTTTCAGATATTCTCAATTGAAAAAGGCTATTTTCCTTAGTTCTCTTTTTTTTCTATTTTTTGTTCGTCTTCGTACAAAGAGAAAATTCGGGTATTATTTACTAACCCTTCACCGCTCTAATGGCGTTGGCTTGACATATGCCATTCTTCGAGTCATGCTGCTCACAAATATATACACATGTTGGTTGCGCTGTTTATACCCTAGACTTTTAGTATAGGGTATATTGTTTTTGTCACGACGGAAATATGTAACACCTCAAAGGAGGCTCCGGAGGTATAGCAATGTATATATATAAATGATCAGGGTCACCTCCTGATTCGATTTAGCCATGTCTGTCTGTCTGTCCGTTCGCACGATAACTTTCGATAGAATAAAGCTAGAGCCTTGAAATTTTGGTCAGATGTTGGAAGTATGATCTAGTTGGTTGGTATTGAAAATGGCCATGATCAGGTCAAGAGAACGCCTACCTCCCCTACATATGTAAAATACTTAAATGTATCCATAACTCCCGATTAAATAAACATGAAAAGCTCTAGCTTTGGTAGATTGCTCGAGAGGGTGATCTTATACTCTGTTGGAAAAATAAAATCGATCAGTTGAAAACTAACGGCAATTTTCTTACAAAGAGCCACGTACTACCCTACTTTTCAGGTTTTTTGTCCATAACTCTTGAACAAATTGACGTAGACATCTGATTTTTGGTATGTAAACCTGAAGTGAGAAGCTGCTTGGGTTTTAGTAAGTTGCGCATAATCAGATCAAAGGAACGCCTACCTCCCCTACAAAATTTAAAAAATTAAATATTACCTTAATTACGATAACTTTCGATAGAATGACACTAGCGAGTTGAAAATTTGGCAGAATGTTGGTATTAACATCCTGTTAGTTGGTATTGGAAATGGGCAAAATCCGAATTAAGGAACCCCTACCTCCCCTACAAATGAAACTTCAAATAAGCGATAACTTTTGAGAGAATGAAGCCAGTGACTTGAAATGTTGGACGAATGTTTGAAGTGAGATTGAGTTAAAATAGTTGGCATTAAGGATGGATTAGATCAGACCTAAGGAACCCCTACCTCCCCTAGAAATTAAATTTTAAATAAACGAGAACTTACGACAAAATAAAGCTAGCGACTTGAAATTTTGGTCAAATATCCGTATTTGTAGTAGGATCCAGTTGGCTAATATTGAAAATACGTAAAATCCGATCAATGCAGCCCCTGCTTCCCCTTAAAATGAAACTTCAAATAAGCGATAACTTTCGATAGAGTGAAGCTAGACACCTGACATCTTTTTTTAATGTTTGTAGGGTGATCTAATTGGTTGGTGGCTATGATGGGCAAGATCCGATCCAAGGAACTTCTACCACCTCTAGAAGTGAGACTTCAAATAAGCAATAACTTTCGATAGAATGAAGCTAGCGACTTGAAAAATTCGACAAATATTTGTAGAATGGGTTAGTTAATTGATTTTTAGAATGGCCATGATCCTCATGAATGTATGCCAACCTCCCCTATAAGCTGGTCATATAGGAAACTCACTTTTAATGCATATGGTCGTTGCCAATTGGTACTTTTGGTATCACCACTAGGTCTGTACAAGTCTAGGGTATATACGCTTCGGACTGGTTTTTTTTTAATTTCAAAATTTCAAATAATACTTCAATAGACAGGAAGTGTTTCTTGCAAAAGGTCCGGTAGTTCAGAATTTTTGATACTTTGTGTTGGTCGGTCGGGTAGTAAAAAATCCAAGTGTCACCCCAAGTAACAATTTTCCTCTTATATAATAAAACTCTTCGAGAGTCTTACAAGAGCCTGAATGAAGAGATAAACTCTTGTAAATGAACTCTGGTAGAACACAATAAGAGCCTTCTGAGAGCTTTATGAGAATTAAATGGCGCACTTTCTCAGAGTCATGTTATCTTATATCAAGAGTTCAACTCTCCTAATGAGAGTTAACACGTCTCATAAAGAGACTTTTAGGCTTATTATGAGAGTTTCTTATAAGTGTAGCTAGAAAGAGTGAATATGGTACAAACAGTACACGGTCTCTGTTTGACAAATACAAGTAGATATATGTAAGCGTAAGCGAACTTCTATTTATCGTAATTCTATGTCATTTTCGATGACAAATGAAAATAAGTTTTCGGACACATAATTATATATTGACTTTGTAAAACGTTATTTTTCCACAAATATGAGTCAAAGTGTTTATGCCATTAAAATTTTATCGGTGATAATAGGCATTTTGCTTCGAAAAATCGCAAAGCCCACAAAAAATAATAAACTTTTCGATTTATTGGTAAAATGTGGAGGAAATATAATAATATCTCACTGTTCAATAGCTTGCTCAAAATTTTATTGAAACAAAATTGATGAACTTTATAAACCATAATCACTTCCATTTTGCATATGTAATGGCACTAATCACTCATAAACTCAAATTTTTATTTTCATACAAAACCCAATCTTGTCGGAAAAGATGGCAGCCATTGAATAAGTCTTATTATTAAGCGTTGCGCACGGAAGCGTTTCAAATTAACATTCGCATTTTTCTTGTACATAACAGTCCTTGGTGTATCCCCTTTAAAATTAATGTAATTTTTATTAACTTTTCTGCGGAAACTTGCAGATCGTTTGCACTCTTTCCAATCAACCTTGTCCATATTGTATTACCGCGAACTACATGTTTGACAGATTGCTAACTTCAAAGTGAAATCTTAATTTTGCACTCATAACACCCTTCTTATCAGTATTTAAGTACATATATCAACTCCCATGAAAGTATTATTACAAGATATTTTAGACTTAAAATTTTATAAGGCTCTCATTATAAGAATCATAAGAGCTAATGTCTTGTAAGAATCTTTTTAAAAGAGTTCAACTCTCTAAGAGTAGAATTCTAATAAAAAAGGCTTTATGAGCCTACATTATGACAAGATATGATCTCATAGCAAGAGTAAAACTCTACTAGAGCTATGCTCTCATAATATGAGAGCTAATTTAAATCTTGTTACAAGAGTCACCTTATGAGAGTGGGGAGAGTCTTACTAGAGTCTTATGAGAGCTTTGTTGAGTACACAAGAGTTAAATCTCAAGAGTTTGTTAGTTGGGCAGAAACACGAAGCTCCGCGTGCACAAAACCATTATACGACCAATGCTATGCTATGGCTGTGAAGCATGGACCCTAACTCAAGCCTCCAGAAACATGCTAGACACATTTGAACGAAAGATTCTGCGGCGAATTTTCGGGGCCGTTTGCGATCGAGATGGATGGCGCATTCGGTACAACCATGAGTTGTATGTATGAACTGTACGATGAGCTGGGCTGGACGTTTCGAAAATCGTCAAAGTGCAATGACTTCCATGGGCAGGCCATGTACAACGAATGGACGATGATCGCATGCCAAAGAGAGTAATGAATGCGCGTCGAGTTGACGGAGCGAGACTGCCTAGACGACCGAGATCTCGATACCTCGACAGCTACTGGGCTTCCAGGATTGGAGGACGCGGTCACGTGACCGAGATAATTAGAGGACAACTATCCAGGCGGCCAAGACCCGATGTCGGGCTGTCGCGCCACGATGATGATGATGATGAGCTGGCAAATTGTTGAAAAATTCAAGTTTTCTAGTTTCCACACCATTGTGAACGCAGCCATTATGAAAAAATCGTTTAATTGTTTGGATTGTCCCGTTAGACTTAAAATTAAATTATCTTCAACTTTTATTATATATCGGGTTTTCATTTGGAGCATCCGTTTCAAAGATCTATGAGCTCACAAGTTGATAAAGTGTGATTTTTCTTCTCAGGCACTCAAATTGTCATTTCAATTTTGCTGAATCAAAATTCGAGTTTGAGCAGTGCTATTGACACAGAATTATCGCTCTTGAAATTTAATCCTATTCAATTTTTCCAATTCGAGGAAAGTGCCTAGGGAAATATTAAAAGAGGGGCTCAATTTCTCGGATTTTCAACTGTCCAAAGTTAAGCTCAATTGCCCCGACTGTGTGAACTCAGTTTCCATTTATTACGGATCTATAGAAAGGGATTAAAATTATTTCAAAATCATTCCTACAAGGCCACCAAAATTGACTCCATTTTACTGTCCTATACACACGTGTGGAAAACAATTGCACTCATCCGTTGCAATTTGCTTGTGTTTATGATGGGCCGGTCATTGATTTCCATTTCACTCACGCGTATTTGACACTTTAGCTTTTTGCGTTTTAACCCCTTATGGGGCCTAATCCGTCAGCTGCTTTATCGGGTGGCTAATAGAGTACCGATTAAATATAGATTGAAGAATATAGACCTATTGCTTTTATAAAAATGTGGAATATAGAAGGATTTTATTCAAACATCTTTTTTTTAATTAATATAATTCCAATTATTATACATATGTATTTAGTTAAAAATACATGATAATTTCAGAATCATAGAATCACATTACTTTCAAGGAATTTGTTGGTTTCGGAAAATGGGGAAGACTCGAAGTGAATACAATACAAAGAAAAGCACAATAAGTTTAACCGAGATTTAATTTTGATTTTTTGTAAGAACCTAATGTTCAAAATGGAAATGATTACGTTGTTTTCCTGAATGTTCAGGTAAGCCCATTCATTGGGAAAGAGTGAGAGAGATACAGCCGCTTGCTTGGATTGAGCCTTCCTCCGTTTGCGACCACGACGCCAAAGACCCCCGAATCAAGTTCATAACTGGCTATAGCTCAATTTGTTAGTGTAATACGGCCAATGTTTCAGAACAATGAACAAGGAAACGTGCCTAATGTGAATCACCTATTTTCCATTGTAATGTGCTCAGATGTTTCTCTTTTGTTCGCTTTTGTTAAAAAAGTTTATGAAAGCAGAAAAGCCAAACGAAAAGTAGGTATGTATAATAGAGAAAATGAAACTGGAAGGCTTCGCCCGCAATACGAGGGTTTTTTAGTGTCCGATGTTAATAGGAGATGACCTTGTCTACTCAATTCGTACCTGCACATGAGGCCGGTAGGTGTGTTTTTGGTATAGTATAGGTATATATAGAGTACGAGTAGTGTTAAAATGTCCAACTTTAAATGGATGTATTAGAGTTCCGTTCGATTGATTTGATCAGATTAATTTTCATACAAAACTACCGACCGGCGGAGGAGCAAATAAGAAAAAGAACGCAACAGATTAACGGCTAATTAACCAAACCAGCCCTGCAACGTAATACCGAGAGGTAGTTCGGTATGGAGAATGGCGGAGAAAGAGGGTTGTTGGTTTTACTGGGTAAGTAGTCTCACACTGACGATGAGTCTCATGTCGCTGCCGTACAATTGACATTGGTTGTCGGCAGTGTCATCTGAACAATGACATTTCCCCCCAACTACAATATAAAATAATTTAAAAAAGGCAGGCAGATGTGGCCATGAGTCTCCGAAGAACTTCAGGCGTATCACCCTCACCTATTTCTTAATGAAGGCACTGGAACGCATCGTAGGTAGCCATATTCGGCAGGTTTTGGTGAAAGCATCAATTTCGAAAGGTCAGCATGAATATCTCAAAGCAAACGGAGATAGTTCTCCATGAGTTAGTACGTACGTGCGATTAATAACATCTGAACAGATATAATTCAGGACAATCTCACCGAGGTTGGGGTGGAGGCTTTGCAGAGTTTTAGTAACTGGATAATAGCCATGCAAAAAGCAGAATAATTCAATCAGAACTGGGAGGATGTCGAACAACGAAATACGTGCGCAGGCAAACCCCCCAAGGCTCATCTACTGTAATAGCGATGAATGGACTCCTAAGAAAACTGGATGCATCAGGAGCCAAGGTAATCGCACACGCGGACGTAGTAATTCAGATTTCGGGAAAGTTTCTACCCGTAATGAGCGAAATCATGAGCATTGTGAACACTTGGACTGCAGAGTACGGACTTAGCGTAAACCCAAGCAAAACCGAGCTGATCCTCTTTACCACAAGGACCGAAATACCGGAGTTCCAACATAATAAACAGGCCCTAAGAGACATATTGCCAACAGATTATATCGTCACCGAAGTAGACTTTAAGTGGCACCTCGAAATTAGGTTCCCAACGAGAGTGAAATGGAACTAGGGCGAGGTGGCCGGGAAGTACGACTGTTAAATATATACTGATGCCTCTAAAATGGATTGCGGAGTCAGTGTCTGGATCTTTCTCAGGATCTCAAAGCATCAATGTCCTTACGCTTCACAGATAATGCCAGTGCATTTCTAGTGAAGTGCTGGCAATAAGGAAGGCGTAAAGGATGCTGAAGCGCGGCAAGGAAACCACTAGGACCGCCGCCATCCTCACAGATAGCCAGCTCGCGAGTAAGGTTTTGGAATCATTGAGAATCTCCTCGAAATTAGGTTAACAATGCCGCAGGAAGCTGACTGGGCTGGCCGAACTCTTCATAGTTTCTTTTCTATGGGTTCCAGGGCATAAGAATATAGAGGGGAATGACAGGATCGATCAATTGGCGAGACAGGGCCCCGCACTACACAAATCCTACGCGGTGACTGGACACACATCGATAAGTGCGGTAAAGAGACAGATTCATATACATTTCACAACATGGGCTAGTGAAATATGGGGCGCACTGTCAACATGAGCCACGGCTAGGAAACTATGGCCATCGTACTGCGCACGTAAAACAAATGCCCTTCTGACGAGAACCCGGTCGGATGTCGCTAGGGTTACAGCGGTTTCGATGGAACATTGACGTTTATCCGTTCTCGACTGTATGGGACGAGCCAAAAACGGCAAATGATATTCCAGTTTCACGACTGTGGCTCCACTCAGACGATACTATTCTCACCCACCCGAAGGTGTACTTTATCTGAGCTCATGGCTCGGGTAAGCTCATTTCTTAAATTAGTTTCAGCTCTCTTTCTCGATCATCTCCGATTTTCAAATGCCATGCGCTTTCGTATACAGAGATATATACATAGGAGACGACACTAGCATATATGTACTGTGCGCTAAATTTTGTGAGGCAACTCTACTAAAAACGAGCTGGTAAAAAGTAAGCAGAGAGACACACGCCCACTACTCCGGAACACCCGCTCTATCCATATAGTCACTCACCGTATGATTTAAACTCCAAATTCCGCAATTCTATTTCATTTCCGCCGAACACTCGCCCGGTCCTTATAGAAGAGATGCCAAGCTGCCAGACAATTGCTTCGTTTCTTTCGGACTATTTAATTTCCTGTATCTCTTCGAAGCTTTCGAACAAAACTGTTGCTGTGATTCATACCATACGCTATTCGATGAAATTCGGGGATTCCCTGGATTGGAAAAAATCGGGAAAAGAAAATAATCAGAAGACTCGAGCGGGACTACTAGAATGTTTAAAATATTTTTTTTTTGTCGTGATTAAAGCCGCGAGGTAGAGGTTTTTTCCAATGTTGGTCTCCATCGAGCTGGCACCCCTTTTTGATTAAGATAACTATGTCTAATTATGTGATAGGAAAACTGCAATTTCAATCTCACTACCGAACCGAACCACGCCGAACAATGGGTGCGTTCCTAAAACGCCAGCGCTTAGTCAGCACCTAAAAGCGATTAGTGCTGCATGATGATTTGTCGTAGAAACCCTTGCGCTGAGCTAAGCGCTTTCACTCGAATATCGTCGTGGACGGGATTCGAACTCGAAACGCCGGTAGTCAAACATGAGACTGATGCCTCAACACACTGCGCTACCGGTCGCCCCGCAATTGTGAAGCGCTGACTAAGCGCGGACTCGGCGTTTTTTTTTAGGAACGCAGCCAGTTTCACTTTCACAGGAACAAGCGGGAAAATAGATTTTTCAAAACCAAATTTTAGACTTAATGAAACTCCAAATATCACAAAGAACTCTTCCATTGGTCAAACTCCACTTCACTTATTCCTGCAAACTCCACTTGGGCTAAAATCCGATCTGCGATCGTTTCAAATATTTGTAAAATCAACTAGGTGGACCGAGATACGTACGTTTTGTGGCACTTATTTCAGTCTACAGCATTAGTAAATGTTGTGTTCTTCCCACCGCTGTCGATTAGACTACACTCACGAATGCAAAGAAAATCTGTGGAATTTATATTATTGCGAGATTAACTTAAAAACACCACACCATCGGTTGGACGAATAGAGAAAAAAATCTTGGACAGAAGAAAATTTCAAGATATTTTTTCTGCCAGCTTTTTTTATCACCTTGTAGACTTAGTGCGGTTCCCCACTTGCCGATATTTTGTCGCAGTGTCGGCCAATAGTCTTAGCACTAGCTTAGTAGACGATTCGCAATGTGCGCCCCTTAAAGCTTTATACGGGGAAGCTCATTGACATGACGAAATATGATTTTATGCGAAGCTTCTTTGTAGATGAAAGTTCAGTACATAGTATTAGTACAGTCCCAGTTTCCAAAATGATTTACACACGACAAATTCCATTGGAAAATTGAAATGAAATGCAAACAACTTTTTAAGGCGGTTATTGCACTATCAAAGTTATTTTACAAAGATCTTTTAAAGCGTATCTTTGGGAGTAAACTTCTAAGTCCCTGTTTCAAAAGTTTCCCGCCAAAGAAAAACTCATCAGCCGCAAAAAGGATCGATATAAACATACAATAATTCGGCCAAAGTACTCATAGCTTTGCGCCTCGATCTAGGGCATGATTCAAGAATAGAAGGTTACGCAAGGTTAGCCACCGAACGAGAGAGAAAGCTCATGGCGTCACAGTTTCAATTTTTCATGCTCGCATGTACATATTTATGTACTTATGTATTTTGTACGAAATTTCGTGTTTTTTGAAAGAAAAATTCCTTTCAAAGCTTAAAATTTCTTTCGCTTTTGATGAAATTTTTAATTTTGGACCTCCACAACAAGGGGAAGGTTACTGTTTGTAGGGCATTTTGTCTCCACCCCCATTAACCCCCCTTTCCAACCCACCTTAAAAGATATTTACATTTTTGTATGCAGTTTTCTTCTTATCTTGACGAAATTTGTATGTTGGAGCTCCAAGATTAGAGAAAGGTTAATGTTCATACAAGATTTAAAAAAAAAGAAACACTCCTCCTCTTCCCCACCCCAAAAAGTAAATTTGCGAATTTATCGACAATTTTATTCCGATCTTGATGAAACTTTGTACATTAGACCTTACAGTCTACGGAGAAGTTGTTATCTACGCTCGCAAGTGTAGATAACAACTTTTCATACTAAATCAAACCGGAGGCACGTGTATTTGTATGCATGTTTTGAAAAGTACATTATGTATCGCTACAAATCGTATATCGTTTGAAAACTTGAAACCTTAGCTTTACATTAATACCTTTCTTAACAATATTTGAAGATAGATTTTAAAAGAGTGGGGCGTGAAATCAAAAAGTAGGAAAAATTCAGGATGCTAGAAAATGGAGTGTGGTCAGGTTTTTGTTAAATAGAACAAAAAAATTTGAAAAAATAACAAAATTATTTATTTATTATTGTAATATCTGGTATTACCACCTCTTGCTCTAATCACAGCTTGTAATCGATTTCACAGGCCTGCAAATTGAAGGTCATGACGTCCTCTCTAGAATCTGACAACTGATTTTGGGGTATTTTGATACGCTGATTACGAATATGAACTCAGTTTTTTTCCATCACCTCCAGATTTTTCAGAAAAGCGACAGATAGAAAATCGATTAAAAAACACTTTTTCACGCAGAAAAAAATATATATTTAAAAAAGTACTTATTTTTTTAACTTAGAAAACTATTAAAATATAATAACAACATATTATTAAGCAAAATTACATATCAATTTTGTTTATGGAACCTGGCCCTTTTTTCCACAAAGCTTCTGTTGTGAGATTTTCTCTTAAATTTCCGGTTTGGATCGTCGCGCTTCAGTAACCAACAATAGTCCGCCATCATGGTGGAATTCCATCTCCCTTGATACCTGGTTTCAAGTTCTTTCAAATCTTGGTGAAACCTTTCGCCTTATTCTTCGCTAACGGCTCCCAGATTTTCTGGGAAGTATTCAATGTGTGAATTCAGGAAATGAAGTTTAATGCTCATATTACAGCCCATTATACCCAAATTCGTTATCATTTTGGCTACAATTTCTTTATAGTTGGAGCTTTTATTGTTCCCCAAAAAGTTTTGCACCACTTCCTTAAAGGATTTCCATGCTTGTAACTCGACATCATTGAGTTTTTCGTCAAAGTTTTCCTCCGACATCAATTTTCTTATCTCAGGGCCGACGAAAATTCCTTCTTTTAATTTAGCTTCTGATAACGATGGAAAAACTGAATGTAGATATTTGAAACCTTCGCCATCTTTATTTAAAGCCTTCACAAACTGCTTCATTATACCCAATTTGATGTGTAAAGGCGGCAGCAAAGCTTTTTCTCTGGGAACCAAATTCTGTTTAACTACGTTTTTGATTCCGGGGGTTAGTTCACTTCTAGGAGGCCATTCCTTTTTGGTCCAGTGCTGTTCTCTATTCCGGCTATCCCACTCGCAAAGAAAGCACGGGTATTTCGTATAACCACCTTGTTGGCCCAGTAGCATGCCTATAATTTTAAAATTTCCGCAAACCATCCAACTATGCTGTTCGTAAGCTATATTAGCCAAAAGCTTTTCTAGATTTTCATAACATTCTTTTAAATGGACAGAATGTGCAACAGGTAGTGAGGCATACGTATTACCATTATGTAGAAGGACTGCTTTCAAACTTCTTTTTGACGAGTCAATAAACAATCTCCAGTCGCTGGGATCGTATTCAATGTCAAACATCTTCACTAAGCCGGGAATATCTTTACAGTATACTAAATCTTGATCTTCAGCGAAAAATGGAAGAAAATCTTTTTCTCTGTGACGGTACCATGAAAATGTAGTACCAGGAGCAAGCATATTTCTTTCTTGTAATCGTGATCCGAGGAGTTCAGCTGCATCTTTGGGGAGGTTCAAATCTCTCGGCAAATCGTTTAAATCTGGCTGCGAAAATAGCTGGCACTCATCAAAATCTATATGAAATTCAGGATCAGATTGAGATACATTCCGGTCATTTAATTCACTGGTAGAATCTCCAATTTGTATGACGGGATACGGGGGCTGCGCTATTTCTGAATCCCTGAAAACTGCAGGCGTAACTGATGATACATTTGGATAGCTTATGTCTTTTTTATTTTTTGAATTGCGTCCAGTGACATTACAGCAACAAAAGTAACAATCTTCGACATGGTCTCTAGGCTCCCTCCATAACATAGGCGAAAGTACCTTGAAGCTATTTTTCTGCCCTTTTGACCATTTCCGAAGTTCTAGTAAACAGGTCGAGCATACTTTATGAGGAGTCCAAGACTTGTCCTGGTTACTGATGTAACCAAAATAACTCTTGTAAACATTTTCCATTAAGTCTGTAATGTTATTTCGTTGTTTTATCACCATAAATTTCCCGCAAATATAGCAGAAACCGTCTGGAGAATTTAAACAACTTCGCGATGACATTTTAAAGTTTACGTTGCAAGATGTGCACATTGACTGTTAATTTTCGAAATCAGTCTTAGTACTTATACAAAAAATGTAATGCAGGTAAGCATTATACCCTCTCCTAGTAATATTCACAACAATAAAGTAATTTCAGCTAATGATCGTATATTAGTTAGCTCATTACTAAATGAGCCTAAAATGACCTGTTTACGACGTGGTAAATGCGAATCACCTGTACTTATTAGCTAGTAATTAACAAATTACGAAATAGAACTAATTTGTTTGTCCCGTAAAAGTAATAAAATGCATTAAAAATTAGTCTGAACTAATTTAATAAAGTTTTACAGCTTTTCAAATGTACACGCCCCGACAATTTTAAATAAAATCTTAAATATTTAATATCAAATAATCCTGACGTGATGGAATTTTTTTATTATTTTTCTCGAAATCAGCACATCAAAAACTATAAAAAAAAGTTACTCAGATCATAGAGAGGAAAACCATTGTAGGCCTGTGTGACATTATTAATTCTTTAATGGTATCTTGAGGAATCTCGCTCCTAAGGCCACCTTCAATTCGTCGATAGTCGAAGACGCGGAATCTCTGTGCCGGACTCTTTTTTTGAGCTCGTGCCACAAGTGCTCAGTGGAATTTAAGTCTGGACTGTGTGCAGGCCAGTCAATTGTCGCAATATTAGCTTCGTTCAGGAGCTGCTGTGGTTGACGCGATGTGTGACATCGTGCATTGTCGTGCATTAAAGTAAAGTTGTCTCCACTAGATGCTGCGTAGGGAAAAACATGGCCACGTAGAATACCGGTAATATACCGTTCGGCTGTCAGTCCTCCTCCTCGGCCTCCAGAGGGCACGAATACAATTTCCGTTTTTTAATCCACAAAGATACCGGCCCACACCATACACGAACCGCCCCCGTATGCTACCGTTTCTGTGATACAGCATTACGCAAATCGCTCACCTGGACACCTGTATACCCGACCTCTTCTGTCACTGCCATGTAGACACACTCTTGTCTCGTCGGCGAACAATACGGACCGCCATTGCAAGAGGGTCCAATTTAAGTGATTCCTGGCAAACATGAGTCGCGCTTGTCGGTGATGTGGGGTCAATTTTGGGCCTGTGGCGGGCCGTCTTGGAGTCGAATTCGCTTCCTTAAGTCGTCTTCTCAGTGTCCACTCGCTTACAGCTACTCCGCTCACGTCCCTCAGATTCTGCTGCACGTCAACTCCCGTGAGGTGCCGATTTCGTAGCATACTTGTCACAATAAAACGATCGTCTCTACCGGAAGTGCACCTAGAGCGGCCGGGTCGGGGTCTCTGATTGCAGCTACCTTCCTCTCAAAACCTGTTATACACTCTTGACACAGTAGACTGACTCATTCCGAGCTGACGAGCGACTGTTCTCTGAGTAAGCCCTTCCGATAATAGGGCGACAACTTGAGCCGCTTGCTGAGGCGTGGTACTCATGAATGGACAAAATTGTGACTTTTATTGCGTTAAACTCAATCAATCAACCTTCCAGATTCAACACACAATTGAAAACCCTTTGCAGATGCATTTATAGGGTTAGTTTGCCTTGTAATAACAAATTCACAAATGTTCAATTGTCCGACTTTTTAGCTCCAGGTAATTAAATGGTGAAAAAAGGTATCATTGTAAAGCTAAGATCTCAAACTTTCAAATGACATACGATTTGAAGGGATACATAACGTACTTTTAAAAATATACATACAAATACTCGTGCTTTCGGTTTGATTCAGTATTTTTGCTCGCAAGTGTACATAGGATTTCAAAAAACCACCCCATCTTACTTCTCACCCATAAAGTAAATTTGCGAATTTATAAACAGTTTTATTCCGATTTTGATGAAATATTTTAAATTGGAGCTCTAAGACTACGGGATATATGTACGTATGATTCCAAAAAACCACCCTCATCCCCTTTGTTACTCCTAACAAAAAATTTGCAAATATACATGTGTTCAGTTTTATTCTGATCTCGATGAAATTTTGTATATTAGACTTTTAAAGCAAGGGGAAGGCTACTGTCCGCATCGAATTTCAGAAAACCACCCTCAACCCCATTCTCACCCCTAAAAGAAAATCTGCAAATGTATGTACATACTCGTATCTACAGTTTCATTCAAATCTTGATAAAATTTTGTATATTAGACCTTCATCAACGCCATCTAGATATACAGGCCTGCGCTCAGCTGATTTTGACGGCTAAATTACACACTTATTTCCTTTGATGATGCCATCGTATCCACAATCCAGTGGTCGGCCACTGATGGCGGCGAGTCCCCGGTATTTGTGCGTTCCGTGTTTAGTTTTCGTATTCCGCGTTCAGTGTTTATTTGTTAGTTAAAATTCATCTAGTGATCCGAAAAAACAAACACGTGCGCGATGAAAATGGGCCGTGCGGTCAAAAGATGTATTTTGTCAAGTGTGAACTGTTCCACAATACTCTGCGACTGATCCCCGGGGCTGCGGCTTCGTCCAAATTGCTGCAAGTGTCCAGAGGGTGTGTTTTTAGAGGACTAAAATGCCGTCTGATGCAATTCCAATTGTAAACATATGTCGTGCCGGGGACATCGTCGTGTCCAGTCACTGCCTTGGCGAAGGAATTAATGACGTACACGATCAGCTGAGCGCAGGCCTGTATATCTAGATGGCGTTGCCTTTATGGATAGGGAAAGCTAAATGTTTACAACAGATTTAAAAAAAAACACTCTCATCTCCTTTCTTTTAGGGGTGAGGATTGGGAAGGTTTTCCGAAATCCTAGGTAGACAGTTACCTTTCCCTAGCCTGGAAGGTGTAATATACAAAATTTCATCAAGATCGAAATAAAACTGTAGATAAATTTACAGATTTCCTTTTATGGATGAGAATGAAAATGGGGGTGTAGATATTCGGGGATTCCCTGGATTGTAAAAAATCGGGAAAAGAAAATAATCAGCAGACTCGATCGGGGCAACCAGAATGTTTAAAATATTATTTTTGGTCGCGATTAGAGCCGCGAGTTAGAGGTTTTTTCCAATTTTGGCCTCCATCGAACTGGTATCCCTTTCGCGTTTTATTTAATTAAGATAGCACATACATATGTATGTCTAATTATGTGATAGGAAAATCGCAATTTCAATTTCACTACCAAACCGAACCACACCGAACAATTTCGCTTTCATAGGAACATGCGGGAGCATAGGAGATTTTTGAATGCTAAATTTTAGACTTAATAAAACTCCAAATATCACACTGAGACTGAACTCTTCCATTGGGCAAACTCCACTTCACTTATTCCTGCAAACTCCACTTGGGCTAAAATACGATCTGCGATCGTTTCAAATATTTGTAGAATCAACTAGGTGGGCCGAGATACTTACGTTTTTATGGCACTTATTTCAGTCTACAGCATTAGCAAATTTTGTGTTCTTCCGACCGCTGCCGATTAGACTACACTCACTCAATCCAAAGAAAATCTAAAGTGAATTTATTGCGAAATTGTCTTAAAAACACCACAACACCGATGATGGTGGACGACTGGAGAAAAAAGTCTTGGACGGACGAAAATTTCAAGATATTTTTTCTGCCAGCTTTTATTATCGCTTTGTAGACGATTCCCCACTTACCGATATTTTGTTGCAATATCGCCCAATATTCTTAGCACTAGCTTAGTAGACGATCCGCAATGTGCGCCCCTTAAAGCTTTATACAGGGAAGATAAGACGAAATATGATTTTACGCGAAGCTTCTTTGGATATGAAAGTTCAGTACATACACTCGTTTCCAAAATTTTACAAAGATCTTTTCAAACATATCTTTGGTAGTAAACTTCTATGTCCCAAAAAGAACCCTGTTCCCAAGTAACATTTTAAGTAGCAAATGCTAATGTTTTCGATTCTGCCACTATATGAAGTTGCTGCTACATTTTTGGTACTAGAGTTGCAACTTCATCCTAACCCCTAGTCCACACTCATAGACAAAATCGTGCGATTGTCTATAGACAAATCGAGGATTTTGTATTGCGAACAATTCGGAACATTTTTATGGACTTTGTTGCTCGTCCACATCTACATTTAAGGCGCATTCACATTGGGCGACAACGACCGGAGACACAAACCCGGCGACAAAAATCGGGTGTTTTTGTTCACACTTGTCAACAAAAGTCGTTCAACATTCATTTTCGCAATGTCATCGGAAGAGGCTGCACGTGTCATAGTAACCGTTTTGGCAGTTTTGCTAAAAACGAACTGAAGACAATTTTGTTAAGTAAAGTTAATAAACGTAAGAAGCGTAGATTTTGGGTGAGGGAATCGATTTCGAGAAGAAACAGATTGGGAGCTTCGGAGACGCTACTGAAAGAACTGGCATTAGAAGACAAGGAAGGTTACAGAAACCATGCCCGAGGAAAAATTCCAGGAACTTCTTTTAAGAGTTGAAGACCGTATAAAAAAGCAAGATACAGTCTTGAGAGAGTCAATTTCCCCAAAGTTAAAGCTTCAAGTAACGTTGAGATACTTGGCAACGGGAGATTCATTTCGAACTCTTGAGTCCATGTACCGAGTACCAAAGAACACGATTTCTGAATTCTTAAAGGAAGTTTGCACGGCCATTTATGATTCTCTGGAGAAATATATAAGGGTAGGCATAGGTTTTACATCAATCTTAATTTATTTTTTTTTGATTTTACAACCATTGTATGCATATACGATACGGTGCAGCGTATTGTTATCCCAATTCAGGCAGGCTCATTAACACAACTCTCTCTGTGTAAACAAAAGGAATAACAATACTTGGGGGAAGGTCAAATTGAAGAATTGGGAATCGATTTAATTGGTCATAGGACATTACAGACCATCTGGCAAATGGCACATATCAAATCCATCCATCCTGTCTCCCCATTAGCCCGAAAAGGAGCCTCTTCGCCGCACTTTATTTGAAAAAATTCATCGACTAGGCAGTGAGAAGAGAAAAAGAAAATTCGCAGCATGCAGCTGCGAAATTCATACCCGCAAGACGGATTCCGAAAATTCGGCCCAACTTTCCGTAAAAATATTGATAAAAAATAAATTCAAATGAATTTTCCACGATATTTTATTGAAATATAAAAAAAAATCCTGCATCATGCACAACAAACAGCATATTCTCAGATTTGCACAATGTTGATTCGAAACGATCGTCTGACAACAGCAGACCGATTAAATACGGAAGTGCACGACCTGCTATATAAGTAGAGCGACAAAGTATTGACGAAGACAAAACTCCGTTGGCCGACTGAAAAGTCGTTCAACAGTGTTGAAATTGCTGTTCACAATAGGCGACGAAAATCGCCCAATGTGAACGCACCTTTAGTTTCTGAGAGACATGCCAACTGAAATAGCGGCCTGTGGAATTGCTGTTTGTGTAGCCTTTATCTTTGCTAATGAAAAAGGAAAGAAAGCCCGCAAACGTTTGTTTATACGGACCTTATTTGTAGATGGTCCTAAATTCGGGCTTAATCTATTAGAAAAGGTGAAATTGGAAGATAGCTTAGGCTTCCAAAATGTTTCCACATTAACCGCTACAGATTTTGAGGTATTGCTTCAAATGGTTTGAAGTAAAATTTCAATACAAGACACAAGATTTAGAGAAAGCATTCCACCTGCCCTCAGGTGGTAGCGCTTCGTTATCTGGCTAGTGGTGATTCATTTACTAGCCTTAAGTAGCGTTTACACTTGCCAGTAGACCGTGCAAGTACGTACATTTTAGTAACTTGCAAGCTGTCACTTGCATATGTGTAAACACCCTTGCCTGTGAACTGCCAGGCCAGTAAACCCGCACGGCGCCATGCAAGTAGCTGGCCTCCCGGGCCAATTGATTTCCTACAGGCATTCCAGTAGACTTGCGAACATATGTTTGCTGTCATTGGTACGCCAAAAAACGATCAAAGATCAATGTCGCCTGCAACTGAATGTCACAATGGTAAATACGTGATAATTAAATTGACAATCAAGAAAAAATCCCAGCCAACTTGCAACTCGAATTGTGTGTGTAAACACCTACTGGCACACGTCATGCAAGCAGCTACACGCAAGGCACTTGTCGACAAGTCTACAGGCATGCCGGTGCACTGGCAAATGTAAACGAGCCATTATGTATACATTCAGGGTTTTCCAAGCAGACGATATCATCGTTTGTCCCGTATATTCGCCAGAAATGTTCAATCCTATACGCCGCATTTTGACCAAACTAGACATCGAAGTCGTTGGATCTAGCAGACACCACACGGTAAAAGCTCTATTGGGTACAGAAAAAGATCCGAAGAAGCAGAGTGAAAAGAGCGGAATATACAGGATGAAATGCGAAGATTGCCCCTGCACATACATTGGTCAAACGAAGCGGTTGGTTGACACCCGAGTAAAAGAACACCTTAAGGAAGCCGAGTTAGCGAAACGGGGTAAGAGACAACACATTAGGTCCTCGGTCGCACGTCACATTGTAGAAAAGGGGCACAAAATGGAGCAGGTAACCGTCGTAAAAGAAGTAAAACCCAGCAAACTCGACCCATACGAGAGTTACTTCATCGAAAAGGAGAGTCGGGAAAACCGACTAAACACTGATTTGGGAAATGCACACTCATACCTTTTTTCGTTAATGCCAGGTAATAGGTAATTAGAGTAATCATCACTCGTTTGAATTTTCTTGTTCCGTGGGTTTTCATGAGGCAATTAAACTAACGTAATAGTACCTATTGTAAAAAAAAAAATGTAAGGAAATGATAATCACATGTATGTATTTTATATATAATAAGAATCCTAGGGAATTTATGTTCACTCCGCTGAAGAAGGCAGCAAGTAGCTGCCGAAATACGTATACTGGAAAATAAAGACAAATCGTCGACTTTAAGGAAACAACAGCATTTTAATTATGTATATTAAATTAAAAAGTTATTAAGCATTTGAACCATAACGGTAGTTTTGCGCCACCCTGTAGTACAAGAGACCTGTTTTGTGCGTTCTTTGTATGGATGATATCAAAATGGCCAAATTTAAATGAATGTACTACTATTAAATATTACGTGATTATTACGAAACGTGGGGATATTATTGCACGTGGTGTTGATTATCGTTGGCCATCAATATTTTCGACTTTGAATGAGTTTGAGAAATGCAGGGGTGTGCTAACTGTAACTAAAGGAATATACTATTATCAAGCTATTTTGACAAGATACAAAAATTCCATATTTTTTTTTTGCTTTCTGGGCTAGTTGAAAGCCACTTTCCCGTATGTTTTCATATTTCTAAGTGTAATGGTCTCGAAATGGTAAGGGGGTGGAACAAATTAAGTTCTCTTATTTTTCCCTCTACCTCTTTTCCCCATTCTTCAAATTTGATGAAAACGCCAAAAATGGAATGTACTCGGTAGTGCCCTTCTCATGATACCCCACTTGCCTATACCTGATGAAAAAAAATGTTAACCTTCATTTCCCCTCTATTAGGGCCTTCCATTAAAGCAGCAACCCCCCCCCCCCCCACTTCTCTCCCCTCCCACTCCTATCCCACCAATCTTTACCCTTTCAGAAATGGTTAACTCCAATTCACTTTACGAAAAACAATAAACAATATTCAAGTATGCAGCACTAGCCGGTTATGTGCATTTTTTGTATGGATGGTATCAAAATGTCAAAATTTCAATGAATGTACTATTATTAAATATTATGTGATTGTAATGAAACTTAGAGGTATTATTGCCTATGATGTTGGTTATCATTGGCTATCAATATTTTTGACATCGGGTGCGCTTAAGGGGTGCAGGGGTGTGCTAACTGCAACTATAGAAATGTACTATTATTAACCTTTTCCGATGAAATTTCAAAATTATATTAATCTACATAGGTTTTCTACGCTAGTAAAATGGCGCTTTTCAGTAAATTTTCATATTTCTAAGTATAACGGTCTCGAAATGCAAGGAGGGGGGGGGGACAAACTCGGATCACACATTTTCCCCTCTCCCTCTTTTCCCCTTTCTTCAAATTTGGAAAAAACTACAAAAATGGAATGTACTCGACGGTATCTTTCTTACGATACCCCACTTGCCTGTACCAAACGAAAAAAAAATTTCGACCTTCATTTCCCCTCTATGGGGACCTCCCCTTAGAGTTGACCTATTACGACGCGTCGCTTTCTCCGGCGAATTATAGTAATTCTAAATATTTCTACAAAATTTCATGTATGTAGCTTCAGCCGCGTGACATATTCTATGAACAGACGGACAGACGGACGGACGTTTGACCGATTTCATAAGGGTTTTGTTTTAACTACAAAACCCTCAAAAAGTGATAATTTTAGTGAAAAATTTATTAAAGTTAGAAAATATAAAAGAGTTGATATGTTTTCTGTGTTGTCCACATTTCAAAAATACTACTCAAACAAACGATAATTATCTGACCGCACGCTATATGCTCTTGCGAACTCGACGAAATGTTGCACAAAATGTCTCAAGTTTTCCATTCTTGATGGAAACTCATAGACACACGATAGACAACTCATAGACATGTACTTGCAGTTGCAGAACACTCGAATTGTTCCCGATTTGTCTCTAAACAAGCTAGCCTTGTGTTCCATTTGCTTTTTGAAATTATTGTAGTAGTAAAGCTTGTTCCGATTTCACTGTTCCTATAAGAGGTATATGAAATAGTGGGCCGATTTCAACCAAATTTAGAAACGTGGCTAAGCAGTCAATACGATTGAATAATATGCAATTTCGTAAAGTTATCTTCAGAAATAAAAAAAGTTTTTCTGACAAAAACTTACTTTTGGGACGGTCGTTACTACTTTGCCTTAACCCCTAGCGGGGCATAGCGCGTCAACTACTCCTGCGCGCCATCGTACTCTGTTCTGGGCAATGGGGCGCAACTCCCCAAAAGACTTACCCAGTATCTGACACTCCTTTGCCACAGATCGACGCCATGTGATTCCAGGACCCCCTCTTGGTCGGCCTTGGTTGGAAATGGGGTTCCATTTCATGGCATGCAAAGCAATGCAGTTATCACTCTTCCGCAATGTGTGACCTATCCACTGCCATTTTCGCCTGCGTATCAATTCGTCGATTGGCATCTGACCCGTACGCCGACTTAGCTCTTCATTTGATATTGTTTCGGGCCAGAAAATTCTTAAAATTCGACGAAGACATGAGTTGACGAAAACTTGCAGCTTTCTGGTAACTCCTACGGAAACTTTCCATGTACTGCTCTCATACAAAAGTACTGATAGTACCAGGGAGCGAAACAGGCCCAGCTTGGTCTTGATGCTGAGATAACTGCCCTGCCAGATTTTGGACAGCATGCCGTATGCACGTTAAGCCTGGTTGATACGACGAGCGATGTCCTGCTCCGTACCACCATTTTCGCCAACAATGCTACCCAGGTAGACGAAGTTGTCCACCTTCTCCACAGGCTGCCCATTAATATTGATGGCAATAGGTGTCGGATTTCTTTTTCGCAACGGCGGGCTAAGAACCTTGGTCTTGTTGGTATTAATCTTTAGCCCAACCTTGCTTGCCTCCCTCTCGAGATCTAACGCCATTGCGGACAGATCCATGATTTTGTGGGAGAGTAGGCATATGTCGTCAGCGTAGTCAAGATGTTGTAGATAAGATGTCAAAGTCCATTGAATTCCTCTGTCGAGTCCGGATAGGGCTGCATGCAACACATCGCCGTTCACAATGAGGAATAGGATCGGTGAGAGGATGCACCCCTGCCGAACTCCACTGCGAATCTCAAAGTCCCCCGACACCTTACCTTTATGCAGAACGCGACATTTCGCGCCGTCATAGGTTGCCTTAATAGCCACAAGCTTCTCAGGGATGCCTCTCCTGCGCAAGGCCGCCCATATAGAATCCCGGTTCACACTATCGAAAGCCTTTTCGAAATCGATGAAAAGCAAGTGAAGCGGAGAATCGTATTCAGCGCATTGCTCGATGATGATTCGCAAGGTGTTAATGTGATCGACACAGGAGAATCCGGATCGAAAGCCAGCCTGCTTTTCATCAATTGTGCTTTCTAAGTGTTTATCTTGGCAACGGCAGGAAGCACACAAATGCCTCTCCAATTATTACAGTCTGTGAGGCTACCCTTCTTTGGAAGTTTGATGATCAAACCTTCCTTCCACTCAGTGGGAAAGGTCTCTGTATTCCACGCTTTATCAACAAGTGGGTGCAGCAAATCGGCAGTTACGCTTGGGGCTGCTTGATAAAGTTCGGCAGGGATGCCGTCAAGTCCGGCGGCCTTTCCTCGTTTTAGTGCAATAATTGCAGTGACTATTTCCTCTTTAGTCGGGGCAGTGGACCGTATACGCACATTTTGATGGTTAGCTAAATTATCTATATGAGGGGGAACTTCACCAGAGGTTACACGGTTCAAGACCGCGGCGAAGTGTTCTTTCCACCGCCTCATTTGATCTTCTTCCAAGATAAGTAGCTTTCCATCACTATCTTTCACCGGATGTTGGCAGGAGTTACGACCACCTGTAAACTCCTTGATGACACCGTATACGGCGTTTAAGTTGTTATTACTTCTAGCGGCTTCTTCTGCTGACGCTAAAAGAGAATTGGCATAAACTCTTTTATCGCGTCGCACACTACGCTGAACTTCTCGAGCTTTCTGACGGTAAAGGAGTTCGATGCTGCTTCGATTGTCGTCTGAGGCTGCAGCCAAACGAACTTTCAGCTCCTTTCTTTCAACAATCCGCTGCCATGAAGCGTCGGACATCCAGGGCTTATTCCGGCAATCCGGGTTTGGGCCAAGGATGGTATTTGCGCTATCAATGTACGCATTTTTTATGGCATCCCAGTTTTCGTTTATGTCACTATCTGGGTGACTAGTTATCTCAGCCGCTTTTTGCGCAAGATGGTCATTATATTGTTGTAAAACAGCTGGATTTTTTAGTCGAGCGGTGTTGAATTTGCGGGGCCTGGATCTTTCGTCGCTGGGGCGGCGCACGGCTGCAATACGCAATCGAACATTAGCGATCATAAGATAATGGTCTCTTCCCATCCCAATATCGGCACCCTTCTTGTTTCGCACGTCCAGGAGGCAACTCTTGAATCTTTTACTAATGGCAAAATGGTCGATTTGATTTTGTGTTATGCGCCGATCAACAGAGGACCAACTGATTTTGTGGTGGTCCTTATGCTCAAACATAGTACCACCGATGAAGAGACTGTGAAAGTTGCAGAACTCCACAAATCTTTCACCGTTGTCATTACGATCACCAAGACCGTGTCTCCCCATCACATGTCTGAGCCCATAGTTATCAGCGCCAACTTTCGCATTCAAATCACCCATAACCATTATAATGTCACCTTTAGGTGTTCTGCTCTGAACGGCGTTTAGTTCTTCGTAGAAGGAGTCTTTTGCCAAGACATTGTCGGGTTCAGTAGGGGCATAACATTGTATTATTGAGATGTTCCTCATTTTGGTCCGGAACCTGGCGGTCAAGACCCTGTCAGAGACCGGTTCCCAGAATAAGAGACAGTTTCGGGCGGCTCTGGTTAAAAGGAGCCCCACACCTGACTCACGGCGACTACCGGTAGCTTTACCGGAGTACAACATTACAGTGCTGCCCGTTGGAGAGATGAATTCTCCGCTGTTCCACCATCTTATCTCACTAACTCCTAAGATTTTTAATTTGTACCTCAGAAATTCACTCTCTAATTGAAGAAATCGTGCGTTCTGGGGACCTTCTGATCCATTGTCCAGGAGAGTACGCACATTCCAGAATCCAATCTTTGTCATTGTACGATAGCTAAAAGTCGTAACCGTTGAGTCAGTCTTTATCCGAGGCATAGCTGACGTTTCGTTAGCATATAAAGATTTCGGATAGTGCAAGTTGCTGGCATACACATCCTGTCCTTTGATTGTCGGTTTTAACGACAGGCCCTCAAAGGGAAAGGCCGTGGTATTTTTTTTTTCACACCCCACACCACAGGGGTCGTTCCTATGACAGCTATATGATCGAGTAGTCCGATTTTAACCAAATTCGGAAATATGATTTCACTAAAGACACTATTGATTATTGTGAATTTTGAAAACTATTTATATCTTTAGAAATAAAAAAGTTTTTCTCACAAAGACGAATTTTTGGACCGGTCGTTCCTATGGCAGCTATATGACGTAGTGGTCCGATTCCGTTGGTTCCGACATATACATATACTGCTTGCAATAAAAAGAAGGCTTTGTACAAAATTTCGGCTTGATAGCTTCAAAACTGAGGGACTAGTTTGCATAGAAACAGACGGATAGACAGACAGACGGACAGACAGACAGACGGACAGACGGACAAAGCTTAATCGACTCGTCTCATCATACTGACCAAGAATATAAATATATATAGTTTATATGGTCGCAGATGCTTCCTTCTGTGCGTTGCAAACTTCATGACAAAGTTAATATACCCTAGCACATCCGTGAAGGGTATAAAAATCGCAGAACCCTGTCTATATACACGTGTTGCGGAACTTGTCTATGAGTGTGGACAAGAAATCCTGTAACGTAGTTCGTAGAACGTTCCAGCATAGTGGCAGTTGGAACATTTTAGTGGCATTATTTTGTGATCATTAATTCTACTATAAAGGTACTTATATTCACGAATGAAAAGATTAGTATTTGGTACTACAATCGGTACCATAAAGAACCACTTACTTCATAGTATAGTTCAAAAGTTCCTACTAAGTTTCCAGACAATCGCCATCTTTTTAATTCTTTTGCAGAATTAAAGATCGAAAAACTTTTAGGTATCTATGTTTTGAACTATCAGGAAGACTGTTATTCTTTAGGCAAAAGAGCATTATTACCCAGCAATTTAAGGCAAGGAAACCCTAAATTATAAAAAAAAAACACAATTTCATTTTATTAATTTTTCCGTATTCTACTTCAAAATTTAAAGAATATTTGAAAGGCGTTGTAATTGTTCGAACTACAATGCCAACTTTCACAATGAAATAGTTAATAGTTAGTTATAGTTATAGATAATAGTTTTCTAATGATAATATGAGGTAAAAATTTCTTCATCTGATGGCTGGGATAGCATACATATTAGGGCCAGGGCCGTCGAGAGAAAATCCTGGCCCGGTACTCAACTTTTGTAGAGGCCCATATTATTGTAAATCAATCATGTTTCAGTTTAAATTCACTCATACATTCATAATAATCTCTTGTACTTACTCATACAACATCCATTCCTTACACAAGCAAATTTTGTCGTTAGATAGTTAGTCTGTAACAATCATTCAACCCATTCGGATCAATAAATATATTGTACGAAAAATATTCGAGTTGTGTTCGCATTCATTCGGTTTAGAGACATTGTTTCACAAGTAACTACGTGGTTGTACTGCTATTTCTAACACATATGGCTCAGTGCGTCGGAGTGGTATGAAAGGGCAAGGAACAAAAAAAAGCTCAGTGCGTAGATACGTTTTTTAGGGTTTTGTAGTAAAACAAAACCCTTATGAAATCGGTCAAATGTCTGTCTGTCCGTCTGTCCGTCTGTCCGTCTGTCCGTCTGTCCATGGAATATCGCACGAACGGCTGAAGCTACATACATGAAATTTTGTAGGAATGTGTAGAATTACTATAATTCGCCGGAGAAAGCGAATCGTCGTAATAGGTCAACTTTAAGGAGAGGTCCCCATAGAGGGGAAATGAAGGTCGAAATTTTTTTTTCGTTTGGTACAGGCAAGTGGGGTATCATAAGAAAGGTACCGTCGAGTACATTCCATTTTTGAAATTTTTTTCAAATTTGAAGAAACGGGAAAAGAGGGAGAGGGGAAAATATGTCATCCGAGTTTGTCCCCCCCCCCCCCTTGCATTTCGAGACCGTTATACTTAGAAATATGAAAATTTACAGAAAAGCGCCATTTTACTAGTGTAGAAAACCTAGATTTCTAGAATTTTGAAATTTCATCAGAAAAGGTTAATAATAGTACATTTCTATAGTTTCAGTTAGCACAACCCTGCACCCCTTACGCGTAGCCGAGGTCAAAAATATTGATGGCCAATGATAACCAACATCATAGGCAATAATATCTCTAAGTTTCATTATAATCACATAATATTTAATAATAGTACATTCATTTAAATTTCGGCATTTTGACACTATCCACACAAAAAATACACCTAACGGCCTCATAGGTATGAGTACTACTTTCATGTTGTTTTTCGTAGTGCGAATTGCAGTTATGTATTTAATTAATCATTTTTTAAAGGGTAAAGATTGGTTGGGGGCGCTGTGTCTTAATTGGCCAACTTTACCGGGTAGAAGGAAGGGGGGGTCCACATAGAGGCGAAATTAAGGTCAAATTTTTTTATCGACTGATATAAGCAAATGAGGTGTCGTGAGAAAGGTAATGATGAGTACATTCCATTTTTTCGCATTTTTTCGAAATTTATAGAAAGGGGAACAGTGGGGGAGGAGAAAATATTAGTTCGTAATTTGACCCCCCTTGCCTGCATTTTGAGACCGTTATACTTAGAATTATGAAAACTTACAGGAAGTGGGTTTCGAAAAACATATAAAATGGAAAATAGTGGAATTTGTATTTTATATCTCCTCAGAATAGGTCAATAATAGTTCATTTGTATAGTTACAGTTAGCACACCTTTGCACGCCTTAAACACGTTCGAGGTCAAAAGTACTGACGGCCAACGATAACCAACACCTTAAGCAATAATATGTTCTAAGTTTCGTTACAATCACGTAATATGAATTAGCATGTAAAATGTAAGTGGGTAAGACATTTTAATTACGTTTTTTCTATCCATCTGAGTGATATCAAGAAGAGCAAGGAGCCGATATTTATATACCAAAATAAGCGCTTGCTACAAAACCCTCGGATTGCGGGCGTAGCCCTCAATATTCCGGTTTTATTTTTCAATTTTTCGAATTTTTAGGCCCCCGAGAAATACACGGGCCCGGTGCGATTTGCCCCTTCCGCCCCCCCCCCCCCCCCCTCTCGGGCCAACAACATTACTTCACATGTTTATAGGATACAGTCCATTAGTATTGCATTTATCGGATTGCATTTGCCTTCCTAACTTACACATTCACAAGAATGTTTGTATTGGAAAAGGGTATAAAATAAAGTACCAGTTACGTCTTGAGGTATACGCGGTATAAGTTTCGGACGTCTCAAGAGACGACACAAGATTTGTGGCAAAAGGGTAAACAATCACTAATCGGTCCATTCCCCATTTTAGTGACAAATTGGTGCTAACATTATCCCTATTACGAATCGAGTCACCGTAATTGCTACTTTAAAAGGAAAAACTGAAGAGAAGAAGCTACGTGATGGGAACCAAAAATGCTAGTTGGGTTATCAAAAGTTTCCCGCCAAAGAAAAACTCATCAGCCGCAAAAAGGATTGCCATGAACATAATTCCGCCAAAGTATTCAAAGCTTTGCGCCTCGCTCGAGGGTATGCATATTGACCTCTGAGAGAGAGAGTGAGAATGGTTCAAGAATAGAAGGTTACGCAAACAAGTGTGCATCTTTTTCGTTCTCTGTGCGCATGACGTCACAGTTTTATTTTTAGGAAGCTTTCAGTGAATTTGGTAGGAAATGAGATACTTTTTAAAGAGAATTTGCTTACAAAGTTTTACAGTTTTAATCGGATTTTCGTGAAATTTCCACGACTAGGGGAAGGTAAATGTTCACATAAGATTTTAAAAAGCTACCCTCATCCACTTTCCCACCCCTAAAAGGAAATCTGCGAATTTAGCTACAGCTTTATTCCGATCTTGATGAAATTTTGTATTTGAGACCTTCCAGACTGTCTACATCGGCCTTAGCAAAACTACCCCCAACTCCCTTCTCACCCCTTAAAGGAAATTTGTAAGTGTATCTGCAGTTTTATTCCGATCGTGATGAAACTTATTGTATATTAGACCTTAAACGCGAGAGGGAGGTGAGTTTCTACATAGGTTTTGAAAAACCTCCCTCATCCCCCTTCCCACCACTAAAAGGAAATCAGCGAATTTATCCACAGTGTTATTCTGATCTAGATGAAACTTTGTATATTTGACTTTCATGGCTGGGGGAAGGTGGCTGTCTACATAGGATTTTGGACCCCTCCTCCCCCATACACACATCCCCCGCCTTCTCATCCCGAAAAGGAAATCTGCGAATTTATAGGCGGTTTTATTCCGATTTTAATGAAATTTTATGTATTAAATCTTCAAGGCTGGGGGAAAGTTGTTGTCTAAACAGGATTTTGGAAAACTACCCCAATCATCCTTTTCACTCCTAAAAGGAAATCTGCGAATTTTCCTACAGTTTTATTCCGATCTTGGTGAGACTTTGCATATTAGACCTTCAAGGCTAGGGGAAGGTGAATGTCTACATAGGTTTTCAAAAAACCACCCCCATCTCCGTTCTCGCGACTAAAAAGTTATCTGCGAATGTTTCTACAGTTTTATTTTGATCTTAATGAAATATCTTATATTAGATCTTCAACGCTAGGGGAAGTTGACAGCCTACAGTGAATTTCGGAAAACCACCCCCAACCCCCCTTTTACCGCTAAATCTCCAAATGCATCTACAGTTTTATTCCGATCTTGATGAAATTTTGTATATTAGAGCTGTGATGGACGGTTTGGTGGGCATCCAAAGATGCCCGTGGAGACGGAGCCTTACGTAGCGAGTAGCGTAGTGACCGTGAAGGTCGGGCGGTGCCATCTGGCGAAAAAAAAGGCTTCTCAACGAGCTAAGTAGCGGCCTATGCTTGCTGTAGCTCAGTTCGGTAGACGTGGGGCGGGGTTTCCGCTGCTCGTTGCCCCTGTCCTTTACGTATTAGCAAAAATTCATAGGCCTGGGGAAAACACCACAAACAGGGGAGGTAAAAATGGTAAAAATGCTTTCGAATCAGGGTCCAGGCGTAATGGGACACTCAGCCTCAGGTTTCGTACCACCGACAGATCCTTACTCATCAGGTGCTGCCATAGATCTGCCGGTGGAAGCAGCACTTACAGACCATAATATAGTTCATTACAGGTGGTTCATTACAAAGCTTTAAGGCTAGAGGAAGGTGAGTGTCTACATAGGTTTTCAAAAACCAACCCCATCTCCCTTCGCACCCCTAAAAGGAAATCTGCAAATTTATTTACAGTTTTATTTCGTTCTTTCCCCTTTCTTGAGGCTCTAATCTACAGAATTCCATCAAGATCGGAATAAAATTGTAGATAAATTCTCAGATTTCCTTTTAGTGGTGAGAAGGGAGACGGAGGTGTTTTTTTTAAAAAGTACGTACACAGTCACCTTCCCCTAGCCTTCACGGTATAATATACAAAGTTTCACCAAGATCGAATAAATTCACAGATTTCCTTTTAGGGGTGGGAGTGGGAAAGGAGATGAGGGTGATTTTTTGAAATCTTATGTGGACATTAACCCTCCACTAATCTTGGAGGTGCAGTATACAAAATTTCGTCAAGATACGAATGCAATCGTATATAAAAATGTAAATTTACTTTACGGGGGAGGAGGGGCTATAAAGGGGAATGGGGTGGATTTTCAAAATGCCCCACAGGCCTTCCCCTTGTTGTGGAGGTCCAAATATAAAAATTTCATCAAAATTAAAATAAAACTGCAGATTTGAAAGCAATTTTTCTTTCAAAAAACATGAAACTTCGTACGAAATATACGCGCTTATATGAAAAATTGAAACTGTGACGTCACGAGCTTTTTCTCTCGTTCGGTGGCTGAATAACGCCACGACCTGCGCGTTGCGTAACCTTCTATTCTTTAAGTGTGGACTCACTCTGATCTCTTTAAGTAACAAATAAGATGATTTCTAGTCTAGATCCGCCAATGAATTGCACAGCATGTAACGTAACGGATTGTATGCCCGCCCATTATATATACTACATGGGACGAGCCAAAAACCGCAAATGATATTCCAGCTATCATCGTCGAAATCTCTACACCACAGTTGCTCCACCCAAACGATACTATTCTCACCCACACGAAGGTGTACTTTATCTGAGCTCATGGCTCGGGTGGCTCGGGCAAGCTCATTTCTATAATTAGTTTCAGTCAGCTCTCTTTCTCGATCATCTCCGAACTCCAACTGCCATGCGGTTTCGAACACATAGATATATGGGAGATGACACCAGCATACTGTACACTAAATTTTGTGAGGCAATTCTACCAAAAACGTGCTGGTAAAAAGTAAGCAGAGAAACACACGCCCTCTACCCCGGAACACCCGCCCGATCCATGTAGAAGAGATGACAAGCTGCCAAACAATTGCTTCATTTCTGTCGGACTATTTAATTTCCTGTCTCTCTTCTGAGCTTTCGTAACTGTTGCTGTAATTCATACTCTATTCGTTATAATTCGGGGATTCCCTAGATTAGAAAAAAACGGGAAAAGAAAATAATCAGAAGACTCGAGCGGGACGACTAGAATGTTCTAAATTTTTTTTTTGTCGTGATTAGAGCCGCGAGGTAGAGGAGGTTTTTCCAATATTGGCCTCCATCGAGCTGGCACCCCTGTCGCGTTTTGATTAAGATAGCTATGTCTAATTATATGATAGGAATACCGCAATTTCAATCTCAATACCGAACTGAACAACAACGAACAAATTCACTTCCATAAGAACATGCGGGAAAATAGATTTTCCAATGCCAAATTTTCGACTTAACAAAACTCCAAATTGGCCAAACTCCACCTCACTTATTCCTGTGCTGTAAACTCCACTTGGGCTAAAATACGATATGCGATCGTTTCAAATACACTGGACAGCAAATAAACCGGGCCACCCGCCACCTTGGAACTCTAATCCAATTTTCTCAAACGATATAAAATTGATGCCTATCTCAGTTATACCTACAGAAAGAGCGTTTAATGGCGATTAAAATGACTATTAATTTAATCTAAAGTACCGTAAACTCACATTGTTATCAAGCAACAAACAAAATGCTAACCATTTGCTCTGTTTTGACTAGAGTTCGCACTCACCGTTCTTCTCTTCTACAGTGAGGGTAGTCGGATATTTCTTATCATTTCTTTAGTTTTTGTCCATTGTTTGCTTAGACGCGTGTATTTTTGCTACTTTTTTCTACCAATAATGGATACGACACCTGAGGAAGCAGCTAGAGCTGTAGCACTTCTTCAAGCAGGCCTTGGGCAACGTGAGGTCGCTCGAAGACTTCGAATCAGCAGATCTTCGGTGGAACGAGTTTACAGACGATACTTAGAGACTGAAGCATTCGATCGCCGTCCAGGAACGGGCAGACCTAGGGCAAATAGTATAGATTCCACAAGAGTTATCACTCCATGTAGAACTTTCGCCTCTGCCAGGAGATTTGTATGTATTGACAAATTGTATAAACTACACAGTAGTGATGGGCATAATGACTCTTTTCACTGTGCCAGCACATAAGCTCTGACTCTTTCCAATGAGTCGTTCAAAAAGAGTCATGCAAAGAGTCTGAAACTTGGTTAATAACATATTCAATAAAAGTCGTAGATGGGCAACCCCAATATTTTCACCCTAGACTTTTAGTATAGGGTATATTGTTTTTGTCACGACAGAAATATGTAACACCTTAAACGTGCCATACACACACCGATCGATCGGCCGATCCGTCGCCCGAAATCGATATCGGCCGATGGATCGGCCTGTGTATGTGGAAATCGCACCGATCGGCCGATCAATTTTGATCTGCCGATATTTTTGTGCGATTTTCGTGCGATCGATCGGTGACGATCGATTGGATAGTGTATGTGATTATCGCAAGTGAATGTCAAATTACCAAATTATTAAATTATAAAATTTCAAGGATTCTTATGATTTAAATGGCACTGCAATTGAAATATCAAATATGTGGTATACGAAAATACCACACACATCCAAATAGTTAACAAAAATGAATCTAGGTTGGATTGGGAGTGAATCATAACCTATTTTTTGAATTGTCATTCGTTATCGCATCGCACGAAAATCGCTCAGTGTATGTGCAGTGGAGATCGGCAGATATTTTGTGGCGATCCATCGGCCGATCGATCGGGCGACGGATCAGATAATGTATGGCGGCTATTAAAGGAGGCTCCGGAGTTATAGCAATGGATATATATAAATGATCAGGATCAGCTCCTGATTCGATTAAGCCATGTCTGTTTGTCTGTCTGTCTGTCTGTCTGTCTGTCTGTCTGTCTGTCTGTCTGTCTGTCTGTCTGTCCGTCTGTCCGTCTGTCCGTCAGTCCGTCTGTCTGTCTGTCTGTCCGTTCGCACGATAACTTTCGATAGAATGAAGCTAGAGACTTGAAATTTTGGTCAAATGTTGGAAGTGTAATCTAGTTGGTTGGTATTGAAAATGGGCATGATCAGGCCAAGAGAACGCCTACCTCTCCTATATATGTAAAATAATTAAATGTATCCATAACTCCCGATTAAATAAACATTAAAAGCTCTAGCTTTGGTAGATTGCTCGTGAGGATAATCTTCTACTCCCCTGAAAAAATAAAATCAATCAGTGGAAAACGAACAGTAATTTCCTTACAAAGAGCCCCGTACTACCCTACTTTTCGGGTTTTTTGTCTATAACTCTTGAACCAATTGACGTAGACACCTGATTTTTGGAACGTAACCCTGGGGTAAGAAGATGCTTAAGTTCTAGTAAGTTGGGCATAATCGGATAAAAGGAACGCCTACCTCCCCTACAAATTTCAAAAAATTAAATATTCTTTTAATTACGATAACTTTCGATAGAATGACACTAGCGAGTTGAAATTTTGGCAAAATGTTGCTAGTAAGATCTACTTGGTTGGTATTGAAAATGGGTTAGATCCGACCTAAGAAACCCCTACCTCCCCTACAAATGAAACTTAAAACTAGGGTATAATAAGCAATAGCTTACGACAAAAGATTGCTAGCGACTTAAAATTTTGGTTAAATGTTTGTAATAGGATCCAGTTGGCTAATATTGAAAATATGTAAAATCCGACCAACGAAACTTCTCCTACAAATAAAAATTCTAATAAGCGATAACTTTCGATGGAGTGAAGCTAGAGACTTGAAATTTTGGTCAAATGTTTGTAGCAAGATCTTATTTGTTTGTAGCAATGATGAGCAAGATCCGACCCAAGGAACCTCTACCTCCCCTACAAGTAAAAATTCAAATAAGCGATAACTTTCGATAGAGTGAAGCTAGAGGCTCGAAATTTTGTTTAAATGTTTAAAGCATGATCTTATTTGTTGGTGGCAATAATGAGCAAGATCTGACCCAAGGAACCCCTACCTCCCCTACAAGTGAAACTTCAAATAAGCAATAACTTTCGATAGAATGAAGCTAGCGACTTGAAAAATTCGACAAATATTTGTAGAATGGGTTAGTTAATTGATTTTGATAATAGTCAAGATCCTCCTGAATGATTGCTGCAACCTCCCCTATAAACAGGCCATATGGGAAACTCACTTTTAATGCATATGGTCGATACCAATTGGTACTTTTGGTATCACCACTAGGTCTGTACAAGTCTAGGGTATATACGCTTCGGACTCCGGGCCGAAGCTGCCAGCCTCGGATGGGCGACCCCAATTTTTTTTCTCTTTTTTGACCCCAGATTCGGAGTCAGCGACCCCCCAAACCCTTTAGTTCGAGGCAGCCCGGTCGGACCACTATTTCCCATGAAAAGGGGGTTGCCAGTCTAGGATGGGCGACCCCAATTTTTTTTCTCTTTTTTGACCCCAGATTCGGACTTAACGACCCCCCAATACCGTTTAGTTCGAGCAAGCTCGATAGGACCACTATTTCCCATGAAAACGGGGCAGCCAATCTGGGGCGGGCATACAAAATCAACTCGCACAAAAAAATTCGTTCAAAAAGAGCGATACAAAATCGAACCGCACAAAAAGAGTCGTTCAAAAAGAGCGATACAAAATCGAACCGCACAAAAAGATTCGTTCGAAAAGAGTCAATTGACTCTTTTGACTCTTTTTGAACGTGTCGCTCTTTTTGAACGTGTCGCTCTTTTTGAACGTGTCGCTCTTTTTGAACGAATCTTATTGTGCGGTATGATTTTGTATCGCTCTTTTTGAACGAATTTTACATAGAGAAGGGAGAAGGATAGGGAGGGAGAGGGCTGAGGAGCATCCAAATAGTGGGGATGGATGCTCCTCAGCCCGGATGGGGGGTTTAAAGGGGGGTCAAAATGGTGTCAAAAATGCGAAATTCCTTATATTTTAGAAGTTATGGCCACAAAACAGTTTATTTAAAACTAGGGTATAGTAGTGGTGTAATTGCTTGAAACAGAATGATTTATGGGATAAACTAAATAGTGGTCGTGTGAACGGTCCACAACCCAAGGCAAAAGCAGTTCACTATGGGTTTTTGTTTGGTTTCATCTAAAGTTGAGCTTGAGATGATGATACGTAAGACGAATACTTTTGTTTTAGAATGTTGGGATTGTTTTCTGTATTTGGAGAAACTTGGCTGTGCGGTGGGACGCGACGTAAGTAAATTATTTTTGATATGTTTGCATTTGCAATCAGCATGGGTTGTTGCGTATATATTTAGAAATATACACAATGCGTGCATTGCATATTGCATAGAGATGAATATGAATGGATTTAGTTGGGATTGCTTTGGTAGATAAATGATGGTGGTTTTGCTTTTAGATAGATACTGGGATGGGATATGAGTGAATGAATGTATTGTAGTACATTATATGTATTGAGAAATGAGCGTGGATTGGTTATGCGTTGGGTAATATTAATGCGATGGGCTAGTTTGGGAATTAATTTTACAGCGAGTCATTCTTAAATTGAACGACTCGAAGGCTATGTCGTTGTGCCGAATCTTTCGCTCATCCTGATGAGTCGTTCAAAAAGAGCGACTCGTTACTGTGTTACACATCACTACTACACAGTATAGATACACAAGAGAATCAATATGTCATATCATAGACTTCTGTGACGGACATCACAATTTACATGGACAATCACGCGTCGATTCCATCTTGACGACATCTAAAAGCATTAAGAACGGCTGCTCAGCCCTCACAAAGATGTGTGGCTTTTTCAATATCACCGTCTGTCGGATATTGAGCCATATTGGCTTTGCGAGTAACTGCAAGGCGGATGAGCTGGCTCGAGAGGGTACAACGGGACGGTTGACGAAAAACCCATGGACATTAAAATGCCATATGTCAAGTTCAAACTGTCGATCAAGACCCCTGCTCTGGACAGGGTTAATATAAGATGCGCCAACACAAATAACGAGGATGATTTGGCCGATAATTGATCCCAGCCGCTCTGCAACGGCCTTCGAGGTACATGGCGGGGTGAGACAAGGCTGCAGTTTGTCACCTATATTGTCTTTGATTGCAATTAATGACGTACTCTGCAGCACGCTTCATGAACACCAAAGCAAAGGTATCAGATGGAAGCTGTTTGAATACCTTCCACACCTGGATTACGCTGACGATATTTGCCTTCTTTCAAATATGTGTGAAAAGTATAGGAGCCTCATAAATAAATGCCCATGACTCTTACACAAAAGTATTATTTATAGATTTTTGACTAATTTAAAATCACTTAACCGCCTTAATCTGATGTTTTGTACATCGACAGTTAATCACATGTCACCAGTATGTACCAATATATAATACTAATCAAACCGAATTATTAAACAATTAACAATTGATAAGGTTTAGATAAGCCGGAGGAAAGTGTGAGATAAGTATGAAAAATAAAACTAGCGGAAGATAAGCAAAGAGAAAGAAGTAGTGAAAAGCAACAGAAGTGACGTAAGCAAAGTATTGATAAGGAAGAAACCCGGTACCCAGTATACTAAACTTTATTCGTAGAAAAGTTCCAAATCTATAAGACATTACTTCGTTCAGTGCTATGTCACGGGTGCGAGATTTTGACGACGGAAAAAAATGTTAAATACTCAATTACTCGATTGCCTTAATTGCCCTTGTGGGGCATAGCGCGTCAACTGTTCCATGTGGCGCAGTTGACGTTTCGACGGCAAAACTGGTTTCGGAGGATGCAGTTGCCAGCATGCACCTCCTGCACATCCATGGCCACGAACGTCGTCGTCGTCAAACATGAACCTGATGCCTCAACACACTGCGCTACCGGTCGCCCCTAATAATTACAATAATAATAATAATAGAAGAGTCTTCCCACGAATTTTCGGAGCGTCACGCGAAGAAGAACAATGGCGAAGGAAGTACAAAAATGAATTGTACGAACTATTTGATGAGCCAAAGACCTCCATTAGTCGGCTTTCTCACGGAACGCACGATACACGAGATTCTAGCAAAAAGCACCAGTGGCCAGTGAGCTTTGTATATGCGACGATCACAGAGATATATAGAAGGAGATGAAACCCCCATTTACTGTACACAAAATTCTGGACGTAATTCCACCACATACGAACTAGTAAAAAGTAAACAAAGAGACACACGCCCTCCACTGCGCAACACCCGCGTAGTCTATATAGAAGCACAGGAAGCACATGAGATGTCATCCCCTCTCCTAAAATACTTCTCCTTTGTGAACAATAACATTCCATTTTGTCTCTCTGCCGCGGAACACCCGCCCGGTCCATATAGAAGCAAATGAGATGTCAAATTTTCATCCCCCTTTCTACTTCCTCATTTGCCGAAATACTTCATTTCTCTCGCTCTTTTTCATTTCCTTCTAATTCTCTCTTTCTGTGGCGACGATTCATTCATTTTACTCGTATTGAAAGCTCGCACGCTGGTGCCACAGAGCAGAGATTTACCAGAGTTGGAACTCAGTATAAATTAAGCAAAGGTTGCCCATAGTATCTCACTTTCGTATGTGTTGTGTTCACTAATCGGTACACAATGTATGTGCACATCCCCTAGGTTGTCGAGAAAGGCCTTGCCCAATGTACGATGTCTGGTCCTAGCAAGGCCTGGGCATTCGCATAGGAAGTGAGTGAGGGTTTCTTTCTCCTCTTCATTACCGCAACTTCGGCAATGCGCGTTGTAGGGGATACGGAGCCTGACTGCGTGATCTCCTATAGGCCAATGCCCCGTGATGACTGCCGTGAGCCTGGCGACATCTCTGCGCGATTTGGTCATAAGCTCCGATGTTCTCTTTCTGTCATAGGAGGGCCATATCTTGCTTGATACGGCGCAGGTGTGCAGATTCCGCCATTTAGAATCCGCAACCTTGAGGTAGTGGTTGAATATATTGCGCTTAACAGTCAACAGTGGAATGCAAACAGGCTCCGCTTGAGATCTGTCTAGAGCGGCGCCCCTTCTGGCCAGGTCTTCAGCTCTCTTATTACCCTCTATGTTCCTGTGACCAGGAACCCAGAGCAGGGTAATATTGAGCCGTCTGCCAAGGCAAGTTAACTCCGCGCCACATCGCTTGACAAGTTTGGAGGATGCACTTACCGAGTCCAGTGCCTTGATGGCGGCCTGGCTGTCCGAGCAAATGGCGATGCTGTCGTTATCTGGTATGTCTCTGAGAGTGTGACAAGCTTTCATGATTGCGAGGGTTTCCGCCTGAAAGATGCTGGCATGATCTGGGAGGCGGTAACACTTCGGTCGGACTCTATATTAAAATTGTTGTTGGGTCGGGTCTGGGTTGGGCTCAGGTTCGTTGTGTTGAGCATCGAGCCCGACACGAGCTCACAGCCAACCCAAACAACAACTACAATATAGGGTCAGAAAAGGTAGCCGCGCGGGCTGTCTCTGTACACTTATGCGGAACGCGTCGTCGTGCCGGTAGTGAATGACTTGTTTGACTACTTTTCTCGAGTAAAATTGTATGAATACGGTTCGCGTATGAGTGGTTGACGTCCCACCAATCCGACGGATTAGTACGTGCGTCTATGGCTTGCATTAGAGCGGTGGTTCCCCGCCTGCCGATATTTTGTCGCAATATCGGCCAACATGTAATGAACCACCTGTAACGAACCATATTATGGTCTGGTAGTGCTGCTCCCACCTGCAGATCGAAGCTGCACCTGATGAGTAGTGATCTGTTGGTGGTACGAAACCAGAGGCCGAGGGTCCCATTACACCCGGACCCAGATGCGACCGCGTGGGCGTCTGATCCGTCCGCCAACCATTCCATCCTTATCGACTATTTGTTTTTCATTCCCCATTTTTACCTCCCCTGTTTGTGTTGTCTTCCCCAGGCCTATGAATTTTTGTTAATACGTAAAGGACAGGGGCAACGAGCGGTGAAAACCCCGCCCACATCTCCCGAACTGAGCTACAGCAAGCATAAGCCGCTGCTTAGCTCGTTGAGGGGCCTTTTTCTTCGCCAGATGGCATGGCCCGACCTTCACGGTCAATTAAGCTACCTTAGGCTCCGTCCCCACGGACATCTCAGGATGCCCACCAAACCGTCCGTTACATATTTGGCGCCCAACGTGGGGCCCGAACCCACGACCCTGAGATTAAGAGTCTCATGCTCATGTTCATTACAAACAGTCTTAGCACTAGCTTAGTAGATGATCCGCAATGTGCGCCCCTTAAAGCGTTATACAGGATAGCTCATTGATATGATGAAATATGATTTTATGCGAAGCTTCTTTGTATATGAAGGTTCAGTACATAGTAGTAGTACAGTCGTTTCCAAAATAATTTTCACACGACATATTCCATAGGAAAATTGAAATGAAATGCAGACAACTTTTTAAGGCGGTTATTCCACTATCAAAGTTATTTTACAAAGATCTTTTAAAACATTTCTTTGGTCGTAAGCTCCTATGTTCCAAAAAGAACCCTGTTGTAAAAAGTTTCCCGCCAAAGAAAAACTCATCAGCCGCAAAAAGGATTGATATGAACATAATTCCGACAAAGTACTCATATACCTATAGTAGCTTTGCGCCTCGCTCTAGCGCATGCATATTGACCCCTGATTAAATTAGTTAATTTCCTTTAACGCTGAGTAGCGGGGAGCTTCGTGAGCTAAAGCTTAGATGTCGAGGCTGTCTTCTCGCCTCGATCTCTTTATAAAGCTCCCCGCCCTATAAAAGACTAGAAATGCACTTCAGGCACAGAAGACAGAATAAGAAGGAAATGAAAAAGAACGAGAGAAACGAAGTAATTCGGCACAAGTGAGGAAGTAGGAAGGGGGATGGAAATTTGACATCTCATTTGCTTCTGTATGGACCGGGCGGGTGTTCCGCGGCAGAGAGACAGAATGGAATGTTATTGTTCACAAAGGAGAAGTAGGAGAGGGGATGACATCTCATGTGCTTCCTGTGCTTTATATAGACTGCGTGGGTGTTGCGCAGTGGAGGGCGTGTGTCTCTCTGTTTACTTTTTACTAGTTCATCTGTGCTGGAACTACGTCCAGAATTTGTGTACAGTAAATGGTGGTTTCATCTCCTTCTATATATCTCTGTGACTTCAGACTCAGAAGTGATCAATGGACAAGAGGCTTGAATCATGTTCTTGAACCATGGATCTTTCACATGCAAAGAAGCTCGCATAAAATCAAATTTCGTTATATCGTCATTTGTCGTTGTAATGCTTCCCCGTATAAAGCTTAAAGGGGTGTATATTGCGGATAGTCTATTATCGTCGCGCCCGCGCACACGGCAAACTTTTTAAGTTCGCAGAAAAACTAAATAGTTTGGTCCGAAAAATTGAAATATGAGACCGCGCACACAGCAGACTAAACTATTTAGTCATCGCTGTGTGTGCGGTCTCATAAACCACCGTGTGTTCTATTTTCCTGACTAGACAATTGAGTTTTTCTGCCAACTAAAAAGTTTGCCGTGTGCGCGGGCTCTAAGATTATCGGCTGAAATTCCAACCAAATATCGGCAAGTGGGAAACCGCTCTAGGTCTATGAAGTGATAATAAAAGCTCAAAGACAGAAAAAAATATCTTGACTAGTCGTCCCACCAGCGTTGTGCTTTTAAGTTAAGAATAGGTAAAATTTGCCAGTAAATTCATTAGTTTGTCGTTGCATTCGTGAGTGTACAGTTCAGTAATTGCTGCGAGAGTGATCGGCGAACGCAAAACTTGTTGGTGCTGTGATTGTGAATACAAACGAGTGGCATAAAATCGTACGTATCTCGGTCCACGAAGTTAATACTACAAATATTTGAAACGATCGCATATCGTGTTTTAGTCCAAGTAGAGTTTGCCCAATGAAGGAGTTCAATATGACATTTGGAGGTTTAAAGTCAACATTCAAGAATTTCCTATTTTCTTGCAGCGAAAGCGAAATTGTTCGATGTGGTTCGGTTCGGTTGTGAGATTGAAATAGCGGTTTTCTAATCATTACATAGTTATCCAAAACCATCTCAATCGAAAGGCGGAATAGAGACTACTATAAACGGACACCAGCTCAATGGAGGCTGACTCTGAAGAAACCTCTACCCCACGGCTCTAATCATAACTAAAAAATATAAGGGAGATTCATGCTCACGTCGTAAACGTCGTATTTGTCGTAAAGTTGTATACTTCTGTTATTTTACTGTGGAGATGATAGAAGTTTACGACGAATACTACATTTACGGCATATACGATAGGAAGCGTTAATCCCCCTATTCGAAATACTGTTGTTGCCATGCCCGATGCTCCTATAAATATGTATGCTGGCTTAGGCTTTAATTACTTCTTTTTGTCTAATTTCTCTATTTTCACAATCGAGGGAATCCCCGAATTTTATCGTAGCATATGCACCATTGGCTGCGGTCATGATACAAAAATAGAAGATTACGCAATGCGTAGGTCGGATATTCAGCCACCGAACGAGAGAGAAAGCTCGTAACGTCACAGTTTCAATTTTTCATATGCGCGCATGCATTTTGTACGAAATTGCATGGTTTTTGAAAGAAAAATTGCTTTCAAATCTACGGATTTATTTTGATTTTGATTAAATTTTGAATTTTGGATCTCCACAACAAGGGGAAAGTTACTCTTTGTAGGGCATTTTTCAAATACACCTTCACCTACCTTTCCAGCCGACCTTAAAATAAATTTGCATTTTTATATACGGTTTTTTTCCGATCTTGACGAAATGTTGCATATTGGACCTCCAAGATTAGGGAAAGGTTAGTGTTCACATAAGAATTTGGAAAACCACCCTCATGCCTTTTCCCACTCCTAAAAGTAAGTCTGCGAATTTATCTACAATTTTATTCCGATATTGATGAAATTTTGTATATGAAAGCTTCTAGGCAAGGGGAAGGTGAGTGTCATCGGATTTCGGAAAGCCACCCCCAATTCTTTTCTCACCCCTAAAAGTAAATCGGCAAATGTCTACAGATTCATTCTGATCTTGATGAAACTTTGTATATTTGACCTTCATGGCAAGGGGAAGATGACTGTCTATATAGGATTTTGGATAGATACACTTGCAGATTTCCTTTTAGGATTGAGAAGCGGGTTGGGTATGGTTTTCCGAAATCAAATGTAGAATCCATGCCATAGCGGTCTGCGCCAGGATTTTTCTGGGAAATATTATATGCTCACATCGATATCTGCGCAGATAGCCAGGCAGCCGTAAAGGCTCTCTCTTCACACAAGCTCTTTTCAAGGCTGGTGAAAGATTGCCGTGAACTTCTTCAATGTCTGGCGACTGACAAGTCTAAGTCCTTTTATATTGGGTGCCAGGTCATTAAGGCATTAAATGCAATGAATCGGCGGATCAACTTGCCAGGCAAGATTCAACGTCTAATTTTATCGGACCGGAACCATACTGTGGTCTAGGCCTGGCTTCAGCCAGGACTATCATAAAGGAATGGTCTGGCAGACTACGACAGCGCTATTGGGATGACCTTCCAGGGCTGCGGCAATCGAAGGAATTGATGACACCCTTCGACTATGGGGATACTATCCACATGAGTAGAGCTGACCTGAGGTTATTTGTTGGCTACATATCGGGCCATCACTGATGTGACTATGGCGAAATCTCGTTTTTGCCATTCCACCCAGTATACAAAGTAACACATCGCCCCAAATAGATTGCCTTGGTTAGAAGAGCCAACATGTTTTTAACTTTAAGGTGGAATACCCTGGCTAAAATGTCATGGCGATTATATGACTTTTGGCCGGGTTAGAGCATATCTGTGATGTCTTTCCACCTGGGGTTGCACGTAAATGCTGTGAAAAGGTCAGGACGACCGTTTTGGCTCACGTACGTCATAGCGTCTTTTCTATGCTCGTGCATATAATGTGGTCCCACTGTAAAATATGACGGGAGCACCACCTTTTGACTCAGCTGCTCACCATCAACATCCTGTCCCCTTTAGGTGTGTGAAACTGTCAGCTCTCATCTCAATCAATTGAATCTTTCCGTCTCTATTTTGGCGTACATGTCAACTAAAAATTGACTAAAAAGGGAACGGTAATACACCAGGTGATTATCTTCTCCTTGTCTAATCATACGAATGGAAACTCTCAGCGGAGACTGTCTTGTTAAGTGTTCGATCACGCTGGTATAACGAAGTGGAGTACACATCCTCGCCATAGCAAAACAAAAGTGGATACTGCAGGGCGTCGTACGAACGGTGGATCTCACTAATGCACTGCAAATGATTTATCGTGGCTCTCAATTATAGTGTCTCATTTCTCAAATTGCTGATCAACCATTTGTAATGAACCACCTGTAATGAACCATATTATGGTCTGGTAGTGCTGGTCCCACCAGCAGATCGAGGCAGCACCTAATGAGTAGTGATCTGTTAGTGGTACGAAACCAGCGGCCGAGGGTCCCATTACACCCGGACCCAGGTGCGACCGTGTGGCGTCTGATCCGTCCGTCAACCATTCCATCCTTATCGACTATTTTTTTTTTTATTCCCCATTTTTACCTCCCCTGTTTGTGTTGTCTTCCCCAGGCCTATGAATTTTTGTTAAAATAATACGTAAAGGACAGGGGCAACGAGCGGCGAAAACCCCGCCCACATCTTCCGAACTGAGCTACAGCAAGCATAGGCCGCTGCTTAGCTCGTTGAGGAGCCTTTTTCTTCGCCAGATGGCACGGCCCGACCTTCACGGTCAATTATGCTACCTTAGGCTCCGTCCCCACGGGCATCTTCGGATGTCCACCAAACCGTCCGTTACACATTACTACACTTCATTTAACGTAGGTGCATTAAAGCGACTCCCTATGGTTACCCAGTGGCTTCCTCTCAGCATTAATGATTACTTTGAATATTTTCGACGTTGCAGGCACCTTGTCCAGGGTGACCTTCAAGACTCTTAAATAAATAAATAACTGGCATAACAGTCCAATTTGAACCATGGCCTCGAGATGAGTTAGCATCGTCTCCTTTTCTAGATCGTGGTGGTATGTCTTGTGCAGAGGTGTGTGATCAGCAACACGCTCAACCGAGTTATTTACCCCATAAATGGGTACTTATTTAAAAGCTGAGTGGGCTCATAGTCCGACACGTACTTATGTAAATCTCCTTTTTTATCGAAAACTACCGCATCCAGTAGGAATCGAACCGCGGCGCAGTGGGTAGAAGGGCAACGTGCTAACCGTTACGCCATCTGGACAACTTCAAGACTCTTACATAGGCATTCAACGTATGTAGTTGTCTGACAAAGCCAGGTTTCACATAGTTATTATTGCACCTCAATTGTATTTCTCTCTCTCTCTCTCTAGTTCCCGTTAACTCCTTGTAGGGCATAGGGCATTAACCACGCCTACTTTCCACCTCGTTTTGTTTATCGCCATCGCTTTCAGCTCTCTTCATGACTTGCCTGTTGAGGCACCCTCTCTCTTAACTGATCTTCTCCATGTGTAACTAGGTCGTCCAACACGGTAACTTGCGTCGGTTCCCTGCGGGTTCCCATCGAGGACCTGTTGAGCAATATTGTTCGGCCCTTTTTGGAGAGTGTGACCTATTCATTTCCACTTTCCCCTTTTAATGGAAGTGTCTATCCTGTCCTGACCAGTAATAGTAAGGAAGTCGTCGTTAGAAATGACCTCCGGCCACCGTATGTGCAGGATGCGCCGTAGACACTATGGTTCACAAAATTTCGCAATCCAGTTGTTATCTTATTGGTCACCTTCCAAGTTGAACAGCCATATATAGAAGCACCGATTTTACGTGGTTTCGAAGATCCGGAGTTTGGTGCGTCTGGAAATGTTGTAGTTTTGCCAGAAAAGAGTCAAACTGAAAAAAAAGCTGCTCGAGCCTTGCTGATGCGAGACTGTACATCAGCATCCGCTCCATCATCTGCTGTAACTAAGCTTCCGAGGTAGCAAAAATTGTCAACTTTTTCGACTGCCTGCCCCGAAACACAAATTCCGCTTTGCTTTCCTGGATTCAAGCTCAAGTACATAGTCTTGGCAGCGTTGATTTTAAGCCCCGCATTACGGCTTTAGCAATGCAGAGTATCAGACATTTGAGCTACTTCATCCGATCTATTTGAAAGAAGACAAATATCGTCAGCATAGTCTATGTGTTGGAGGTAATTGAACAACTTCCATTTTATACCTTTGTTCTGGTGTTCTTGAAGCGCGCCGCTTAGTACAATACATCATTAATGGCAATTAAAAACAGTATAGGTGACAAAATGAAGCCTTGTCTCACTCCACTATGCACCTTGAGAAGATCTGATAGCTTACCCTTGTGTAAGACGTGACATTGGGCTCCCTAGTAGGACTCCTTGATGATGGAAATTATTTTATCTGATATGCCTCTCCTACGAAAAGCCCTCCAGATGTATTCCCGGTCAACGCTGTCAAACGCCTTCTCGAAGTCGATGAACATGAGATCTAATGGGGATCTCCATTTTGTTCAATAATAATTCAGAGGGTGTTGATGTGGTCGCTACATGAGAAGCCCTCGCGAAAGCCGGCTTGTTCATTATTCAATGTGCGGTCAACTGTTTGTTTGATCCGATTCAAGATTATTTTTGCCATCAGTTTGGAGAGTGCTGGGAGAAGACAGATCCCACGCCAAATATTGCAGGCCTTCAGTTCGCCTTTTTTCGGGATCTTAATAATGACGCTTTTCTTCCACTCTTTAGGGAGAGTTTCAGTTTCCCAACACTCTTGGATAAGGGGGAGAAGAATATCTGCAGTAGCATTGGCATCCGCTTTAAAAAGTTCCACCGGAATTCCATATATCTCCGGGGCTTTACCCACATCCATCGATTTAATAGTCGCAGTTACTTCCAGCTTAGATGGTGTTCTGGTATCAACTCTGGCTATTTGCGGAATATCTTCTGCTACTAATTAAGATCCATTCGAAGGCCCAAAGGTGTTGTTGAGGACCTCAATGAAGTGTTCTCTCCATCTCCACAGTTTACCAGTAGAGACACATCTTTATCTGTCACAGGATGTTATGTTGCAACCACAGGATGTATTCCTCCGGGTGTGTCTTTTTGAACATCTATCCAGTGCAGGTTAGGGTCTCTCCATGCATTACAACAACAACAACTTAACCCTGTACGGGCCAGTGGGATGGCTAACCTGCACTCGATAGATTGTACAATTGTACCAGCCAAATGCGCTTATAAGTATGCTTGTCGTTAATAGGATAATTGGTGCGAAGTTCTGACAACAGTTCATTTAATTTCCACATTTTATATTTTCTCATCACTACTATCTAATATAATACTCTCTCTCTCTCTCTCAATTGCCCTAACCCCCGGTGGGGCATAGCGCGTCAACTGTTCCATGTGGCCCAGTTGACGTTTCAACGGCATAAATTGGTTTTGGAGAATGCAGTTGCCAGCATGCACCTCCTGCACATCCATGGCCACGAACGTCGTCGTGGACGGGATTCGAATCCGAAATGCCGGTAGTCAAACATGAGACTCATGCCTGCGCTACCGGTCGCCCTAATATTTGTCACTACGGTGAATTTTGAAAGCCAATCAGACATCTCTGATTCGTATGACATGACATTTAAGAGGTTAACCTAGATGGCTGCCCTCGATCGTTTTTTCGCTCGACGGGTTAACTTACCCTAACCCGTTGTTCGAAAAAACGCACCTTCTGTCATCCTCGCCAACAAAATATATTTGTAAAAATTGTGGGCTTTTTGAGGTGCTGGCAATATACATACATACTTCCAACTAATTGTAAGTGGTATACCTGGCCCTGAACTTTAGAAGTAGGCATAAAACCGTCCTTTGTTTTCTGTTTGGTACCGCATGAAGTCATTTAAAAGGAACTATTATATTTACGAATAGCGTTCATGAAACGTTCATTTGCTGGATATGTATTCAGTATCAAGCTGAAGAGAGGCTCGGGTAGCTGTTCATAAGGCAGGAGTTACACTTTACCAGCGCTGCAGCACATTCCGGGTGCCTTCTCCTTCCACTTGAGAGTATTGCACCACCGACACTTGTTGGTCATGGAATCCAAGGCCACGGTGCGGTCGCTTTCATACTCTGTACCAATATTATATGCCATGCCGGAGTGAGTCTTGATCTTTTAAAAACTTCGCTCATATCGTGACTCTGACGCCCTATGATCCTCAGAGTGAACTGCTTGGTACCGAGTCACAGCTTCTCTATTCACCTCAGAGTGAGATTGTCTGAACCTAGCCACTGATCTCTGTTCATTTGAATATTTGGACAAAGCGCAGCACGGAAAACTAATGGGTGTTTTTGTACATACTTTTTAGAAGCGTTTTGAAGAGTTCTTTTCCGAATAGCGTCGGTGCATCAGGGGCGACGTTTTGTAGAGAATTTCGTAGAAATCTTAAGAGATGACGATTGTTACAGAGATGAGTGTCAATCGGGTTCTGATGGTGGCGGTAAGAAAGTAGTCACTTCACTTCTTCTCGTAGTCATCCTCTTGGCGACAGGGTAAAATGAGAATGAGGTGGCGGGCTCGGATATTGTCGCGGCCACTTTCACTAAGTATGTATATATCAAAATGGCCACGGGGTAGATCATGAGAAAAACGCGCTCAGTACCGAAACTTACATACAGCTCACAGTTACGGTAACTTCAAGCACCCATGGAAAGAGTTGCCCTGCCGCTTCCACCTCACATAAACTCATCATCATCGTGGCGCGACAGCCCGACGTCGGGCCTTGGCCGCCTGGATCGTTGTCCTCCAATTATCTGGGTCACGTGACCGCGTCCTCCAGTCTTGGAGGCCCAGTAGCTGCTCGGCGTCCATATGTACTGAGCTCTCCCAACGAGATCTCGGTCGTCCTCGCAGTCTCGCTCCGTCGACTCGTTTTGCACTCATTACTCTCGATCATCGTCCATTCGTTGTACATGCCCTGCCCATTTAAGTCGTTGTGGTTTGACGATTTTCGAAACTTCCAGCTCATCGTACAGTTCATACAACTCATGGTTGTACCGGATGCGCCACCCATCTCGATCGCAAACAGCCCCGAAAATTCGCCGTAGAACCTTACGTTCAAATGTGTCTAGCATGTTTCCGAAGGCTTGAATTAGGGTTCATGCTTCGCACCCATTGCATAGCACTGGTCGTATAATGGTTTTGTACACGCGGAGCTTCGTGTTTCTGTGCACATGCTTCGATTTCATTATGGGGTGAACCGAGAAAAAAGTCTTATTAGCTCACTGTATCCGTCGCTTGATTTCGTCAGTTTTGTTGGCGTCCCTTTATAAGTTGCAACCCAGGTAAATGAAGCCGTTCACGCACTCGATGTTGAGGTCCCCCACATTGATTCTCGGTTGTGCAGGTATCCTTGTCGTCGATTGCATCATTATTTTAGTTTTACCCTCGTTGATACGTAGTCCCAACTTCTTTTGCAGCGGTATAGAACGTATGCTGAAGTTCTTCTGCGTCGGCCAATCTTCGGGACATGATGTCGTCCATTATCTTCTTGCATGTTTGTATTGGCGTTGGCAGTTTTTGGTTCGAGGATAGCCCCCTGTTTGGGTAGTCCATCCGCTATTTCGTTACCTAGAGCCCCGCTATGGCCCTGAACCCACCAGAGTTCCAGGGTCCTAGGTGATCCCAGAGCTTGTAGAGCTGTTAGGCAGTTATGCACTGTCTTCAACTTGATTGTGACGGACTGTAGCGCCTTTATTGCTGCTTGACTGTCCGAGTGTATGACGATTCCCGGGATGATATTATCACCTCAGCTGTTTTTTGGATCGCAAGCACCTCCGCCTGGAAAATGCTGCACTCATTCGGCAGTCTGTAAGAAAGGTTGCATGGAAGTACCGACGAGTAGACTGCGGCTCCAGCTCCGGCTTCCGTCTTGGAGCGATCCGTGTAGAGGTTCAGCGCCCTTCTGCGTCCATGATCAACTACCGGGATCCGCTCAGGCATCAGTCTCATGTTTGACTACCGGCGTTTCGGGTTCGAATCCCGTCCACGACGACGTTCGTGGCCATGGATGTGCAGGAGGTGCATGCTGGCAACTGCATTCACTGAAACCAATTTATGCTAACGAAACGTCGATTGGGCCACATGGAACAGTTGACGCGCTATGCCCCACAAGGGGTTAGGGCAATTGAGTATATAGTCAGTATTAATAGATGGCAGCCTAATACTGCGGTGGCCATATGGCCTTTGAAGTACCCTGCCTCTCTAAGTCTTCGGGCACATTTAGCTGCCTCATTCTTCAGATATAGGCCGATCGGAGGCAGGTTTAGAAGGGTGTTCTGAGAGAGCGAGGATACTGTTCTTAAGGCACCCGTGATCCCTAAGCAACATCGTCCATGTACCCTCTCCATTTTCTGTAGGATTCTTTTCGTGTTGAGTGCTGTCCACCAGACCACTGCTCCGTACGTTAGTATCGGTCTTACGACAGCCATGTACTTATTCTCGATTAGAGACCCCACTTTTTGCCAAGCATGCTTTTGCAGGTGTAAAAGGCGATGCTGGCCTTTCTGTTTCGTTCCTCGACGTTAAGGCCCCAGTTAAGTCTACTATCCAAGATCATTCCTAAGTACTTTGCATGGGTGAACAAAGTTAACTCGGTGTCACCCATCTTTGGCAGGTTAAATTCCTGAATTCTGGTTCTCCTTAGGCACACTTAGGCCTCTTCTATCCGCCCACCTTAGTATTTTACTGAGAGCCATAGTTGTAAGTTCTGACAGTGTGCTTGCCTGATACGAGTACCACAACATCGTCTGCATAGCCTACCGCACGAATTCCGGACGATTCGAGGGATGTTAGTAGATTGTTCAGTACGAGTATCCATAGGGGCGGCGATAGCACTCCTCCTTGCGGAGTGCCTCTCATCGTGCTTTTAATGGCTTTAGCACCTCCCCATTCAGACGTTACTAGCCTATTCGAGAGTAGTGCTTCGATCCATTTCCTTAGAGTAACATTCACCTCAGCAAGTTCCAGGGCCTCCACTATAGCCTCCATATAGTGACATTGTTGAAGGCCCGTGCTATGTCCAGGAATGTACCGAGAGTGAATTCTTTGTATTAAAGGGATATTTAGATCGTGGAGACCACCTCGTATAGAGCGGTCTCTACCGATTTCCCCTTCATGTAAGTGTGCTGAGTTCTAGATAGGTACGAAGGGTGAATGGTTTCCCTAATGTATCCGTCTATGCATTTTCCATTGTTTTTAGCAAAAAGGACGTTAGACTGATAGGTCTAAAGTCCTTAGGATTGACATGGCTGCCCTTGCCTGCTTTGGGGTTAGACTCCCTCCACGCCAGTGGTACGTAGCCAAGTCGGAGACATCCCTTTAGTATGGCAACCACCCAAGGAGCTATTGTGTCCATGGGTTTTTGCAGCATTGCCGGTATGATTCCGTCAGGGCCTGCCGATTTGTACGCGTCAAACGAGCTTATCGTCCATTTTACGCGTCTGCACGTGAATAACCCCGGAATGTTGCTTCTTCTTGCGTTGCCATTTCCTATTTCCGGCCGTTTTGCGAGGGTGTGATGGTCCTCACAGCCAGGGAAGTGTGCGTTTAGAAGTTCATCTAGTGTATCTGCGCTATTTTGTGTCCAACCTCCATCCTCCTTGTTGAGGGTGGAGGGTGATATCGGATTTTTGGAGATGACTTTTCATAGCCTTGAAGCTTCCGTCGTGCTTTCAATTTGGCTGCAAAAGTCTCTCCAGCTATTCCTCTTAGCCGCTCTTAATTGTTTCTTAAATGCTTTTAGTGAGTTCCTGTACTCGCCCCATGCATCGTCATGCCCCGTGCGTTTGGCGTTGCTGAACAGCTTCCTTACCTTACAGCGGGCTTTCCTAATCTCCTTGTTCCACCATAGGGGTTGGGTCTTCTTAGGGGGTTTCCTGAGGGGACATGTAGTATTATATGCTATAGTAAGTATGTTGGTAAGAGTCTGGGTCGTGCGCTCCAGACTTTTAATGTTACGTATGTACTCCGGGCTCCTACTGGAAAGTTTAGTATCTACAATTTGGCTGTACGCCTCCCAGTTGGCTGTCCTCGGGTTTCTGTATTTCTTCGTTTCATTCATTTTTGTGAACCCTACCTCAAAGCTTATGTACATGTGGTCCGAGAATGACGGTCTATCCAGGACCCTCCAGTTCTGTGTAGTATTACATGTAGTAGTTGAGTGTAGTATTACATCTAGTATGTCTTATCGCTAAACTACCATAACTAAAAGGGCGTGACATGTCAATGCGGTATTCGGCGGCACTGGAGTAATTGTCCTCGTGAATGTCATGGTACATAATGGCAAACTCTTCCCAGTTGGCCACCACATGGCTAACGATTTGCCGGTGGCTTCTGTAGCCATCCCCTGTGTGTCATACAATAGATAGGAGATGGCCCGAAACAGACAGGCTCCATTTCCAATTAAAGGAACTACGATGTGAGGCATCATACTGTAGACCCGTCGGTTTTCAATGATTCAGTAGTCATTGTGATAAATGACAAAAATCTATCGAAAAAAAGTATCCAATGCTTTCGACTTGAAAAATGACCTTAGTAAATTGTATCTTAAACAAAGCCAGGGTAAAAAAAAGAAATGATTAGAAAAACAATTAAAAATTTGGTAAATATACAATAAAAACAAACGGAAATAAGTGATTGCACCGATAATATTATTTTTCCATACAAAATTTAGGGATTACATTTTTCCTTGTATACATCATAAAGGGAACCTCTGTGCAAGACTTCAGCTTTCAAGGTTCAAGGGTTTGAGCTGGGCGTTGATGAGTCAGTGAGTGAGTCAGTTTGATTTTATATATGAGATGTATTCTATGATTGGAAGGTACAGACATTTCTATCGACTGATTAGGATCGAATCGACTGGAGAGGTTCATAATTAATTCGATTTTAAGTTTTACACAGAACTTTCGTTTCTAGTGAATTAACAGTTTTCTTCTTTTTTTACTTTTAGACGCATGCGCTCCGCAATTGAATGCAGATCAAATAAATTAAGCATTTCTTCAAAACCATTGAAGGCTGGTAGAAAAAATGAACCCGATAACGACATGGCTAACAAACGCAAGCGCAAAACGGTCTCCAGATGGAGCAGGCCCATCTAATTCAAATGCGTTCGACGTACAAGCTAAAAAACAGAAAAGGATAGCCTTCTCGGACTCGGACTCCGAACACTCAAATAGTTCTGAGGATACAGCGTCAAAAATGCATAAACTATCTATCAGGAATGATTTGGACGATGTAGAGTATCGGGGTGCTGGACTCAAACTGAATATGCATGGCACCGATTTTCAGAAGAAACTCCTAATGTTAATTTTATGGCGTGCGTTTAAATTCAATCGGTGTCAATTTGGATTGGCTACCGAACTACCGGAAGCGGAAAAATTCGACGATGTGGTGTTCTTTCATAAAAAAAATCAAGGCGATCCTTGGTTGGTGCGATTATTTCAGGCAAAACACAAAGAGGCCGACAAAATCGAATTCATCACACGGTCAGATCTTCTAAGTACTGATGACTCAAATCCATGGCAATTGTCAAAATACATGCATTCATTATATAAGATCGAGAAACGCTGTAAAGACGATTCGCTGTATTCTCCGTTTTACGGTTCTCAAATAGAGGAGGTGGTGATCATCACGAATGCTGACCTCGATCGCAAGTTACTAGACGAAGAACTAGTGAAGGAATGTGGCAAAATTAATACTCAGACGGACGAATTCATTGGATTTTCAGAAATTACAAAAACCATAAAGTATAAACTATGCGCTAATAGTGGATTTTTCAAAGAGTTGATTGCGGTTTTCAAGGATACTTCCGATTCTAACAAGCTTGTCCAATCACTAGCGAAGAGCGCGGTGGAGGAAACAAAAATTGAGAAGAAGGGAATTATCAATGCATACATTTTTGCTTTGCAGGGAGTTTTGGAACGTGATCTGACAACCAAAGCGCCTCACTTTAAGGCAAAATTTACACAGAACTTTCTCGACACGAGCAATCCATCCGAATTCAGAAAAGAGCTTATTGGGGAAGTCAGCAAACGTTTAAAGAACTCCAATTATAATGACACATTGACATTTTTAGAAAAAGCTCGCATACCTATCACGGGTGGTCTAGCTGAAGCCCTAGCTGTCAAGCAGCAAAACATTCAGAAACCCCAGAAATTTGCGGAGCAGATTTACGATATCCTCACCGCTGGTACCAAAGGTCTGCGACACCTAAATATCAGTGCAGCAAGTATAAAGGGTTCATCAGACGAGGTCAAATTATTTAAAGCAAATGTTTGTACATTGGGAGCACAGCATGTACTTGTCGACAGATTTTCGAAAGTTCGCTTCAGCACTGCATTCATCAAAGGACGGATTGCTGATAAGTCCATAAAAGACTTTCGGACAGAACTAAGGAAATTGGTTGGATCCAATTTCGAAGACACAATTGTCGAATATTCATTCAATATCGATAACAATTTCAAGGAATTTTCCGCTGGTCCAGAGGAATACACACTTCCCGAGCCCTATAATGCCACGGATTACGAAAATTTTTCCAAAAAACTACGAATAGTCGTTAACTATCCCAACCGCACCGAAACCGCCCGTCACCTAGATAAAGAGATAAAGGACTCTTACAAAAACCTGAACAGCGAGGCACTGGAAGCTTTGCTCAAGGATGACTTGCAAAACTGGATGACGGATCGCAGAAGCACGTTCTATACAGCAAAAAAAGTCAAAGATCTGTTCAGTGAAATTAATGAAAACGTGGACTGCTTGTCGTTGAACGGAATGAACCAGGCGTATTTCTCCGACTGTCCTCAATACCCGTTCAAAATCCAAAAAACTGATGAACTCATCGTGGCATTTCTCACAAATCCAGAAAAAAAATACCTGAACATGGTCTTTGATCATTTACTCTTTGGACGTATGAGACTGGTGCAGAGCATTTCCGCCCTCCAGATCGAAGATCGCGTTAACATGCAGTGCTACACTCGAACATTTGGTCACATTTTCTTCAAGGAGTCGCAACTTGGAGACGAAGGTGGATTTTACAATAATATCACTAAACAACTCAAAACAAGTCTATGGAACCTGATCATTATCGAATGTAATGTCTTAAAAGAGAACGTTTACAATAAACTGAAAGGGTTTTTGAAGTCGTGTGGACCTAATCGCAAAGTGATTTTAATAACAAAACTCCATCATAAAATCCCATTTAACATTTCGGGAATTTACCAAGAGACAATCACAACACGCTTCAGCGATTTGACCGACTCGTCGCAGAAAAGAATTGGCGAAAGGAACATAATGCTACAAGGGTCGGAGCTGGTTCTCAATGAAATAACCGACGAACCCTTCCGACGTTTGATCGATGCACCGACTCTTCACAAATTCTTAACAGATGAGACAATCCAAATAGGCAAAAATCTTCAATACTCGGTCAGCTACGAACCGGTTTATTACATTGAGCGTTATGTCGACTATATAGAAATCAAGGATGAGGTAAGGAAATGTTGTGGTTCGGATAGTGTGATTGTAGGTAGCGAAAATGAGTTCATCAGAGCATGTGAAAATTGTCAAGATGCCTCCTATAAAAACATGCACTGGTTGCTGCCTTCAAATGGGAAACTATTTTGGATGACAACCCATGGATCCATCGCAAACTTAAGAAAATATCGTGTTGAAAACAAAGATCTTGATCGCATTCGTATGCCAGAAGAGAGCTTAACTTCGGCCGTTTTAAAACTCACACTTATTTCGGCTTCTGCTGGAATGGGAAAAAGCGCGCTAATATCGAGTCTAGCGAAACAACTGAAATCCAAGTTCAACAAACTTTGGGTGATTCAAATTGATCTCAATGCGCACTCATCCTATCTCGACGATGAGTTTACAGCACGCGAAACGAAAGATGGCGGCCGCCTTTGTCCTAGGGATAAAAAATCGGCCACTGATTTTTTGACAGGTATGATTTTCCCGGACTGCGAGTTGGAATTCGAAAAGAATTTGTTTGAAAATGCATTGACGAAACCATCACAACTGAAAGTCGCCATCCTGTTTGACGGCTTCGACGAAATCAGCCCGAGTTACGGAGGAATCGTGTCGGATCTTGTGCAAGGTCTGCGACTTACCCAAATCACGAAAATTATTATCACCACACGCCCGACCATGGTAGAACGCTTAGAGCAGGATTTCGATACATTCGCCCATCATCTTTGCCCATACTCCCAACTTAATCAGAAAGAATTCCTTACAAAATTTTGGACGACGCGAATTGGAATCGAATCAGAAAAGTATATCAAAAGACTCGAAAATTATATCGCGACAATTATTTATGTGCAAGAAAAAAAGAAACACCCATTCACAAACATTTTCGAAGCCGATCGCTGCGTTCATAAACAAGTAGGGGTACCGTGCCCCCTTTTTTGTACTGGACAACTAGCGGTCGGACAGACGGACAGCAAAAAAAAAAATAATAGCGCTCCGATAGAGGATAAATTTAGTTTTACAGTCAATAAAGGTGGTTTTCGTTTTAGCGAATGGGAAGTGACTTGCAATCCGTTGCAATTGCGGTTAGTCGCGGAAATTTTCGAAAAAAAAACGGAAGACTCGAAGTGGGAGAGTTGCGAGGAATACATTTACTCGACCGAAAAAAGGGATAAAGAGAAAATAGGGCCAAACCTTCCCACTCTCCTAAAAAGCATCGACATCTACACGATATTCACCGAGAAAAAAATTAGAATCTTGTGCCAAGAGAAAATGGGTCTGAATATGAGCAGGCAAGCGTCCAAAAGCCAATTAGTTGACATGTTCCAGGAAAAAGTAAAAAAACATCAGCAACTCTCCTTGTACTTGCTTCTCCGCGGAAAAGGCAAAGATTTCATGCAGAAATTATTTTCACCTTTCGGGAGATACGACGAGCAAAAGGAACAGATTACTGAAGAAATTGATCTTATTGGAAAGGGAGATGGTTTGGAAAAGAGCGGCTTAATAAGTGGAATAGTTGACGGGAGGCCCCAGTTCATCCATCGAACGATACCAGAGTATTTCGTCGCTCACTATTTTTGCGAAGCGTTAGCCAAAAATGAACAGTATCCGCAGTTCCACGAATGTTTTATCCAAGTGCTACCGGAATGCGGATGGTCTGTGCCGTTTTTTGAAACATGGCTTCAAAAAAAGGAAAATAAAAGCCGGATCACAGACAAAACGAAAACTGAACTGGGGGAATGTATCAGCAAATTATGGAGTCTAATGGCTTGTTACCAATTCTTGTGTAGTCTTTGCGGGCAACATGGCTCCAATTATAGCCGAACACTCCAATTTTTCCTTCAATGTTTGAGTGATAAAAGTGACCAATTAAAAGCAATGGCCGATAAGAAAGTTACTCCTACTCAGGATTTAATTAAATCCGCTTTTCTGGCACCGAATGCGCTTGGTAACTTTTGGCGCGAAGACTCCAACGATACTCGATAAGAACGCTACTCATGATTTAATGAGAGCTTCTTTTCTGACACCGAATGTGCTTGGTGCTTATTGGCGCCAATACGTCAATAAGGATCAAGCACATTCAACCAGAAATGGGCATTGTGGAAATAGGACAGAGACAGGCGTGGACACGAACGAGGGCAATTAAAGGTGTAAACATACAGTCCCCGTACCAGGACAGCACCGTAGTCGCCCATATAGGTATATTGGCAGATCGCCAGTAGCAAATTGTACAATATGAAAGACAGTAACCTGAACATCACAGGGCGGAACGTGCTCATCTAGTTTAGTTTAATTTTTCTCGCTCACTGTGCGGTACGGAAAGAAATTCAAAACACACATTACCGAAAACGGACCACCCGCCGCCGATTGGATGAAATTGTGCGCCGCAGTTAGATCGGGATGTTTGACTTCACTTGCGACGAACTGTCGCCAAACCGACACACGGGAAAATACGGTTGGGTCCCGGTACGGGTAGTGAGTGGTTTCACTTATAACGTGCGGTCATGTACCCGTTATACGGGCGGCTCCGGCACTGCCCTGGTACGTTGACTGTATGTTAAGACCTTAAGACGTTGACGACGAGGACGTGGACGACGACGACAACAACGAGAACGTGGACTATGACTCAACTACACGAGATTGCGCCAGGTGCATCCCAGCAAATCAAATGATTCATAAATGACCCGTAAACGATTCGTTTTCAACGACCAGCTATTCGTTTTCGGATCCGAAAATTAGTCGGAAATGATTCGATGAGCGGGTCGAATTTATGAATTTTTTACGGGTTAAATTTATGAATAATAATAATTACATAAAAACTGAAATAAAGTTAAGAAAAAATTAAGTGCATGTCGCATATTAGTCCAGCCATTGCGTGATTTGGGGATGCAAATGCTGGTGGAGAATTTTTTTCTTCCATTTTTTATGTTTTTCGGGGTGCTGAACACGAATCCGGAGCTTGCCACCAAAATTTTTTTGCGCAACATAGTCAAAATCTCAAAAAACCTCAAAATTTCGGTATATTTTGGTTTTTCGATTATAACTTGAAAATCGTGGATCCTAGTTAGAAAACGTTTAAAGATAAATCAAAGAAAATAAAATTCTGCGTCGAACGAGCTACTAAACGTCAAATTCGGTCCAGTGGTGTAGCTGCAATCGACAGTCGAAAAACGTCGATTTTTCACAACTTTGCGAAAAACCTGTTATTGTCACATTTGAAAGTCTGTACCTTGAAAACGGCCACTTATACGTAAAAACGCCACAAGTGAGAGTTGGAGAGCAGGAAATTCTCCGTTCAGAAAGTACTTAATCTTTTTAATTTGATTAAAAGGAAATTTAAAAATTCGAAAAAAACCAAAATAACGTTTTTGAACGAGTGTTCGCTTATAACATATTTTCGTTCTTTTTTTTAGGATGTGCTGGTAATTCTTCAACAATTTGAATATTGAAGGTTGTATTTACATGTATATATTACAAGAAGTTGGTTAACAATACACTACAGGTTCACAGCCTTAGTATTTTGGAAGGGCCGGTTTGTTGGAATGGTGGTCTGGGTTCCGGTGGATGGGATTCGTCAACTGACTCTTCCAAAATTTCTTCGAGGTCGTCGTCTGCTGCAGAGGGGTCCACATTCTCATACTAGCCCTCACAGTTGGCACAAAGCGGGAGCAATGTATACCTGCCATTTTGCAGCCACAGTGTCCTACACATGTCTTCTTGCGTTTTCAAGAAATGATGCACAGTAGGGCATCTGGTGTGGCATTCCTCGTGATTATTACAGGCAGGAGTCCACTTTTGGTGATTTTCCACCCCCATTCTTCAGGCCTTTTGTCAAAACAAAGCCACTTCTGCACTTGATGGTATACACTCATTGAATGCTGCCGAGCTGCATTATCAGTTGATGGAAGTGAGGCGATGTTGAATAGCGCCTTGAAGGAGGACGTCACATAGCTTTTGTTTCTCAGCAAATTTAAAGATATGGCGTCTTTTCGACCGTACAGAACCTTCAAGAAAGCCTCTCCTGCCGTAACTATACTTGAATGAGCTTCCCGGGGAGCTTGGAAAACTTTTATGACGGCTATCAAATGTGAGTTTCTCCGGAGAACGTTAAGAAATTTCTTCTTCCCCTGGCTGAACAGCGCACTGGTGGAGTCACATGTAAAAATAGTATGTTTTGGGGCCAAGGAGAGAGCTGTCGTGATTATGAGGGTATTTGCGTCTTCCCTGGCTTGCTCGCAACAACAACCGTCAATAACGGAAGCACAAACCTAACCAATTTTTTTTTTTTGGTTCAGCACCGCATTGTAAGTAGAGCAAAGAGCTAGTCCAACCAACCAATCCGATATGTTTAGATCGTGGTCAGTTTTTTTGGGATTAGTTAATACTGTAACATACTTTCACGGTAAAAAGTGGCCAATGCAAGAGGCTTCACTCGATAAGCTCTTTTGAATTTAACAGCCAAAAAATCGCCTCCAACTATGCGGTTTATTCCTTGCACGCCCACCTCTTTAGCCCAGTGACAGTCTATCCTTTCATCTCCAAAAATGCCAGTATTTATTAGTGTGAGGTCTGATGTTTCTGGGGAAGGGGGATGTTCATGAAACCAATCCATAAGCTTTCCTTGATTGTCTCGCTTGAGTCTCAGAAATAAAAGTTGTTCACGTGCCAGAGTCTAGAACCGAACTTTCGGTGATCTGACCTTCAGCAGGTAGGGAGCAGATGGCTGGGTTCTGTGTTGGAAGGATGGAGATGGAAAGTAGGGGGGCCGAACAAAACAATAAATGGGTGGAAACCTGGGGAAACTGTAGAAGCTTTTTACCTAATCACAAATTTCACTTACAAAACTTTTTCCTGAAATTGTTACTCGTGGAACCGCTACCGAGAACGTTCCAGGGAACTTCTGGATGGAACTGTGACTGCCATAACTGGAAACGCAATGTTTCTGGTGGTTAGACTGGTGAACTATTAAAAAAAATGCCCGAAAATGTGTTGTATGAGAACACTCGCTTAAAAAGTGTTTTTAGTTATATCGAGTCTCTGAATTTTCTTTTGGCCGAATTAAAAAGATTGGTTACTTTCAAAACAAAATTTCATGCTCTTCAACTTATACTTCTTGCATGTTTACGTAAAAGTAGCCGTTTTCAAATTACAGACGCAAGTGCGACCATAACATGGTTTTTCGTGAAGTTGTGAAAAATCGACGTTTTTCGACTGTCGATTGCGGCTAAACCACTAGACCGAATTTGACGTTTAGTAGCTCGTTCGACGCAGAATTTTATTCTCTTTAATTTATCTTTGCTCGTTTTCTAGCTAGGATCCACGATTTTCAAGTTATAATCGAAAAACCAAAAAAAGTACCGAAATTTTTAGGTTTTTTGAGATTTTGACCATGTTCCGTAAAAAAAATGTTGGTGGAAGCTCCGGATTCGTGCTCAGCACCCCAAGAAACATAAAAAATGAAAGAAAAAATACTCCACGAGAATTTGTTTCCCCGAAGCCCTTCAGAGCTCCTAATGACTGGATTATATGTTGTATTCGTCTCAAACTTCTGTCATCTCCATAGTAAAATGACAGAAGTTTACAACTTTACGACAAATGCAACGTTTATGACGTGAGCATGAATCCCCCTATTGTATTATAGTACTAAAAAAGTCATAAAAAAATGTTTTATGTTATTAAACTATGAATAAAGTTAAGAATAAATGAAGTGTAAAGTGTAAAAAAAAGATAAAAGAAATGTTTTATATTATGAAAATATTCTTGATATTGTATTACTTCTAATATAGGTATAGTCAGTCACATAATTAAAAAAAAAATGTTTAATAAAAAAATTATTAATGTGTTTTTCTACTGTTTTTTTATGTCTGTCGATCCTTGGCATAGTGGAAATATTTCATGGCGGCCTGGTTGAACACTTCTCCATCCGAATTTTTAAAAACCAAATAAAATGGATTGTTAGTTTTTGTTTTGTCACTGGCTCGCTTGTTTGATTTTTCTTTGTTTGGCAACCTCCAGCTCATTGGTTGAAAAATTATGATAAAAACTGGGGCCCTATCATGTAATTCGATTCGTATTGAAAGATAATTCTACCATCGAATCCGATTCGATTGCAATTCCTTATCATGTAACTCGGTCGTATCGAATGAATTATTTTTAGGTTTGGGTCGATTTCAAGTATAATACAATACAGAGAAGAAGTTGGTAAAAAATGTGCAAAATAGGAATAACACCGCAGGCGGACCCAGCCGCTTTCTGCGTTGAAGCTCAAGGTCTCCGAGTTACTTAGCACGAGTGCAGCAGTAGAGCCAGAGGTACTGACTTTCGGCGAGTAGTGATAGAGACCATTACTATTCCTACCGAAAATGACGAAAACTCAGCAGAAAATGAGCCAGGAGTCCCCAGTCGCCAAAGATTGGTAGCTTCAAATAAGAAGAAGGCAATCTGCAGGGATGATCTTCTTCGCCAACAAATCAGTTACTGATCTCTTGCATTTGCTTTGTTCATTGTTGTTATTGAGTTCTCGTTGTTCTCGGCAGATGCAAAATATAGTTTGTGGTTTTGTCGTAAACAATGAGAGTCAGACTAATTGATTTTTTTGTATGTCATGTACCTTTAATTTGTTTCTTATTAAGTTTAATTTCGAAAGTGACATCAAATTGATTATAAAATATATTGAATCTATATAATATATCAGGTCAGTTCATAAGTTCCCGCGTTTTTTTTCAAGTAACTCAAATGATTGAAATTTTGTAAGTTGTGAAATCACAGATTAAGGTTTTCTATATATAGTTGGAAAGGGTGAAGGGTTAGTTAGTTAGCATTGACTTCTTAAACAGGAACGATCACTATTCATCAGGAAAAAAATGGAAGTTACGAAGGAGTATAAACGAAGCATTTTGTACTTTTTTTTAAAAAGGGCAAAAAAGCTACACAAGCCGCTGCAGGAATAAACGAAGTTTATAGAGCGAACACCGTAAGTGTGAGGACTGTACAAGGGTGGTTCCGGAAATTCAGGCGGGGCTGCACGACCTTTGAGGACGCACCCCGTTCGGGTCGTCCAGACGAGTTAAATGAACAATCCTTGAAGGATGAGATCGAAGCAGAACTATCGTTAACAGTGGATATGATAGCAGACAGGCTAAATTCATCTCACTCAACCGTTTTTCGCCATTTGGTCAACATCGGAAAAGTTTGTAAGCTTGCAAAGTGGGTTCCTCATCAATTGTCAGCATCGAATCTCGCACAAAGAATTACCATCTGCCCTCAGCTGCTGCAACGGCACGAAAGTGAACCTTTTTTGAACCGCATTGTAACGGGCGATGAAAAGTGGCTTCTATACGAAAATGTTAAACGAATGCGCCAATGGGTCGATGCGAACGCCACGCCAGGGCCGGATTACACCCGCGGAAAATTTTATTGTCGATATGGTGGGATATGCAAGGAGTCGTCTACTTCGAACTTCTGAAACCGAACGAATCCATCAATGCAGAAAGGTATTGCCGTCAGCTCAACAGTCTGCATGCAGAATTGATAAAAAAACGCCGCGTTTTAGTGAATCGACAAAAAGTTTTATTCCACCATGACAATGCTCGCCCACACACGGCAAGAGTGACTGTGGCGAAGTTACGGGAGTTTGGTTGGGAAATCATGCCCCACCCACCATACTCCCCTGACATTGCCCCTAGCGACTACCATCTGTTCCGGAGCCTGCAGTCGTTTTTAAGTGGCAAAAATTCCCAAAACAAAAATGATGTTCAAAGTGCCCTAGTTTCTTTTTTCACTTCAAAAGATACCAAATTTTTTTCGGATGGAATTGAAAAATTACCTTAACGCTGGCAAGACATTGTGAATAATGATGGTAAATATATAATTGATTAAAATTAAAAAATTGTGAATTTTTTTAAATATTGAAAATACTATTTTATAAAAAACGCGGGAACTTATGAACTGACCTGATAATATATTTAAATATATAATGGTGTTATCATTATAAATAATAGTCGTAATTAATTAGTTAGTTAATATATTATATATTCTGTTGAAGTAAGCTTCTGGACTTCCTTCAGCAGTTGCCCGATAGGGTGTTATCAGCCATGGCTCAAGCGGCTATCCAGAGTCCTCTATACGTGGAAATTACTAGTCATAATTTAATTTTAATTTAGTAGACGATCGAGTGTTGACTACCCTCATCGCGATTTCCTGCAGGACTGTAATTAGATTATACATTTGGTATGTGCATTCACGGAGATAATTGGCGCGTACAAACAAAGTTATTTGACTCACCAGCTTTCGCGACGTAGGATTGGTTTTGGGTCCTATCATGTGATTCGATTCGAATCGAATTGCTTGCGGAAGGATGAAAATATATAGTACAATGTAATCCGAAAACTAATTTCTCCATTACAATAATCTCGATGTTTTTGATATGAAATTTTTAATAAGAAGCGAATGCTTGAAGATTTTTGAAATTGATGAATTGGTTTTCGGCTTACATGGTACCATTTTCAAGCCCAAACCTCGATGATGGTTGTTTATCGAACCCGAATATCATCTTTGCGAGCAGGATTAATATTCCGTGAATGCACATACCAAATCTATAATCTAATTACAGTCCCGCAGAAAACCGCGATGAGGGTAGTCAACACTCGATCGTCTACTATTATACTTACAAATTTGATGGCAGATGGAGTGGATCTGATGCATCTCGTAATCTTCTGCGAACAACACTTATCTTGCCGTGTTCTTCTTCATCATCTGATATATATTCTCCAATGCCGAACATCTTTCGTGTATTTTTTACTATATTAGACACTAGACACAATTCGAATAAGCAATATTATTACGGATCACTTGACACAAAAATGCTTCCGGCAAGCTATTAAAAGCGATAATGAACTAATTTTCAATTACCGACTGATAAGTTAGGAGTACTTGAAATTATTTTAGTCAACTGTCAAACGTATATTTATTTATGAAAAATCCTCGTGGTTTCCAGGGGTCGAATTATGAGTTACGTGAACGGAACGGCAATCGTATGAAAAAAATTACGTGACTGATCGTACGAATGAATACATTGGGATTATCATATACGACTGCTAACGGAACGTAATTTTTCAAGGAATGTAATAGATTCAAAGCTAATCGTATTGGAAATATGCCAAGTTAATGTCAAAAAAAAAAATCAAAATATTAAAAAAGGGGAACTAAAACAGAAGGTTTGTTTAAACTCTTGTCTTTTCTTCTTAATTTGTGATTGATTTGTGTGCGTGTGTTTGTATCACAGATAGACCGAATAGAAGCGACCTGATCTATGGCTCGACGCGATGTCTGTATGACGGAAGGCGGAGTAATTACTTAGAGGTATGCATAGATTTGGCGAAATTACTCGCGCAATTGTTTCGCGAAGAAACTTACCCAAAACCCACTGGAGGTCAGTTTCGCCCTTTCCGTTCACACAACGCGCAACGTAGCGTTCACTCGAGAGGGCGAGACGTTAGTTGAGGTGAGTTAACCATGGCGTCCTAGTCGTGTTTTTAAATTCGGCTGTTCTGTGATTGTAAGTCTTTACCGGGCATGGAATGATTGTTCTGTGTGGCGCAGTAGTTGCAGTGGATTCTCATGCAGTCAATACAGATGAACTCGATTTTACATAGCACTTTTACGTAAGTGGCTGAGGGGAGACTCTTCAATAGTCCAATATTTGGAATTGAAGAAACCAATCAGTTCGCTATTCGGAAGTGTTTGCAATGAGGAACGTGTTACTATGAGTGCAGATGGCATAGATCCAGGTCTTTAGACTAATACCTCCGCCTTTATGGTAGACTGAAGAGTTGAAACTCTTCGACAGTGGTATGTGCCTCGACAGTAACACAAGTACGAATTGTGAACCAAATCCGCTTTGCGGTGGCCGAATGCGGTGTAAGACAAATGCTATATAACCGAGACCGAGAACACTATGACCAAGCTTACTTAGATGCTTAAATCATAAATGAATGCTTTCATCTCCACCTGAAACATATACGCCCAGCGTTCACACTAAGCGAAATAGGAGACTGAGCAGTTGCATGCGAGCAACTCACAATGAGCAACCGGGTGCATCACACCGCGAGTTCCTCTCGAGAGGAAGGAGGAGAAGGAGATTAGTTTCGGGCGAGGAACATGTTCACGCGACATTCTTCCTTGCGCGCCAGTTGCGCGAGTGGTTTCGCTCAATCTAAACGCACCTTTACAGAGTTGAACTCGCCCAAAATACTTTTTGCTCATTATTAAGCTTAGTGATTCTTAAGAAATAATTTAAATTACATTTATTGAAGAATAACCAATAAACGTTCTTTTTATATTTCTTATTTTAATTATTTACTTCCATTTTTCTATCGAAATTTGTGCCATACGAACGGTTCCATGTAATCGAATGGGGGATCGAACGATTGACACGATATCGTATACGTTAACGGAAACCATAATAGCCAATTACGATACGTTTGCTACATTCACGGATTCCATAATACGAAATACACATTTTTACGTGACGAGTAATCCGTTCACGGAACTTATAATTCGACCCCAGGGAAATTTTCACATTGCATCGGGCAATGCAATTCATCCGATACGAACGAGTTACATGATACGGAATTGCCATCGAATCGGATTCGATGGTCGAATTATTTTTCGATACGAATCGAATTACATGATAGGGCCCCTAGTTCCAGATATGCTAGGACGAAACGGATGCAGGTACATATAGAAGGAGTGAAACGGGCGACCTAGGGCTATATGCGGGGAGTCGCAACTCCCTAGGGACGGAGCTAGGCCTGGGGTCGAATTATAAGTTCCGTGAACGGACTACTCGTCACGTAAAAACGAGTATTTCGTATTACACACTCCGTGAACGTAGCAAACGTATCGTAATTGACTATTATGGTTTCCGTCAACGTATACGATATAGTATCAATCATTCGATCCCCCATTCGATTGCATTGAACCGTTCGTATAGCACAAATTTCGTAAGAAAAATGGAAGTCAATAATTGTAAAAAGCACGTTTATTGGTTATTCTTCAATAAATTAAATTTAAATTATTTCTTAAGAACCACTAAGCTTAATAATGAGCAAAAAATTAGCAAATCACTCGCGCAAACGGGTTGGCGACGAAGAATTGCGTGTAGTATGAACATGTTCTTCGCACGAAACTAATCTCGCGAGAAGAACTCGTGGTGTGATGCACCCGGTTGCTCATTGTTAGTTGCTCGCGCGCAACTACTCAGCCTCATATTTCACCTTGTGTGAACGCTGCGCGAGGATGTTTCGCGTGAGGATGAAAGCATAGATTTTTAATTTAAGCTTGAAGTTCAAATCTGTACAGGTGCGCTGAGATTAACCGAAGCCATTCGTGATTGAAGCTTTTAAGTAAGTAAGCTTGATCATAGTGTTCTCGATGTGATGTAAAGCATTTGTTTTACACCGCATTCGGCCACCGCAAAGCGGATTTGGTTCACAATTCGTACTTGTGTTACTGTCGAGGCACATACCACTGTCGAAGAGTTCTAACTCTTCAGTCTACCATAAAGGCGGAGGTATGGGTCTAAAGACCTGGATCCATGCCATCTGCACTCATAATAACACGTTCCTCATTGCAAACACTTCCGAATAGCGAACTGATTGGTTTCTTCAATTCCAAATATTGGACGATTGAAGAGTCTCCCCTCAGTCACTTACGTAAAAATGCTTTGTGACATCGAGTTCATGTGTACACACAATGCACTGACAACATTACTCCTTAGAATTTTCCACTACATTCCTCTTCTTTCTTTTATTTCAGAACCGTACTACGCTCTCCAAATCTTCGGGTGTCAACCAGTCCGCCCGTCGTTCTTTAACTTCATCGGTCCTGTCGCTTCACCGACAACTTCGGTCCTAAAATCCTCTCGCTCTGTCTCCCGCCTGACCAGCCAGTCCGTTCAACTTTCGCTTATCCATCCTCTCGGTCCTTCTGCCGCTTCATTAACCAACCAGCCCGTCAAACTATCGCTCTCTAATTCTCTCACTTCTTCTGCCGCTTCACCAACTAGTCCATCCGACTGTTACCCTCCAACTCTGTCGGTCTTACTGTCGCATGTTCGCTTCTTTTAAGCACATCTGTAATACAAGGACACGCACACAAATCCACCAGAAATTAAGAAAAAAAAGTTAGACAAAACATGAATTTAAACTAACCTTGTGTTTTAGTTCTACTTTTTAATATTTTGATTTTTTTTATCATTGAAATGACACTAACTTGTCATATTATCAATTCGAGTAACTAGGAATCTATTACATTCCTAAAAAAATTACGTTCCGTTAGCAATCGTAAATCATAGTCCCAGTGAACTCGCTCGTACGAAAAGTCACGTAATTTTTTTTCATACGATTGCCGTTACGTTCAAGGAACTCATAATTTGACCCCGGCTCGTTTCCAGTCGAAATTGTCCATGCACACTTTGTACGGTACTGCGGGTTGTAAATCAACAGTCCCAGGTGTGGGGTTGCCTTCGCTACGCTTGCAACCGGAGTCCACACAAGCGACTGTTGCACCCAGAGCGAGCGAAGCGATTTATCAATCACTGCAGATTTCGAGCGAATATCCTCTAAAATAATCTTTCCAGCAGTTTCAACAACTCGTAGCCTTTCTTCTTGTGGATGTCCTTTTTTTTTCGTTGTGCTGCCAGTTGTCATGCAGAATTTGCTGGCCAGTGTTCTTAAAACAGATTATACATCCTTTAGGAGAATCAGTAATGACAATGCCCTGTCCATATTTGTCCTTCAGACGGTTTCTCGCAGTTCTCAGATCTGGGCAACTGTCTTCATCGACCATATCAAGTAACTGCGCGAGGTTGAACTGGCATTCATCGCTATTGTTTTCCAGTGTGTTGAATATAATCTCCATTGCATCATCATGCACTGAAATTTGATTGAACCCACCTAATTCCTGCGTTTGATACTGGACTCCAGGAGTGTTGAAACTCCTCTTGACTTTACAAGAGTTACATCGTCTCCGGAAAAACTTTTTTGGCAGATAAAACAGTGCCCTGTCTCTGTGGGAGATGCCATTTCAGCTGTAGACATACACACACACACACATGAACGCGTCTGTATTCAATCTGCAGTTTATTATTACGGCTACGGCACTGCGAAATATTACAAATTACTATTTTATAATGTTGCAAGAACTCAATATCTGATTACGACACGATAATCACATGATCACTATTCAACATGAGAGTGATATACCTTCAGCGGCTGGGGCACATCTCACAAATATTTTGAGCTCTTCACTTCACACATATTACACTGCTTCCTACTTAAGCGACCACTGAAGGTTTCAAGGAATCCCGTTAGAGATAACGAGAAGTAGATAAAGAGGGTAGAAGAGTCAGTATTTGCAGTAGATATTTGCAAGTAGAATTTGAAGATCGTATTCAAACAGAAAAACAAATCAAAGTTGTTGTTGTCACAATGAGTTTTAGGGGTTCGGAAAAGAGGGATGTCTGAGATATTTAAACGTAGCCAAAACGTATTAGTTAACATAACTCCACTAAATATAATGTAAAGTGGAAAATATGTATAAAAACCAACTTATTTTTTGTATTTTTTGACATTATCTAAATTTTGGGTGTTTTTCAAAGCGATATATCTCTGTATGTATTTAGTGAAAAAATAAGTTTGACATGTCCAAATTATAGCAAATTGTACGCTCTACAAAGTATCTTCATAACATTTTGTCATAGGATGCAAGGTAAAAAGATTATCGAGCAAAAACTGAAAAAAGTGCCAAAATTTTGCGGTTTTTTGGCCGCCACCAAGTTAGCACAAGGAAATTTTGTTCGATAAATTGGATGTAACACCTCAGGACACCCACCAACAACATCCCCAAGTTTCATTAAATTCACAATTTTTACAAGGCTAATATACTTGTCGACTGGGCTAGCATGTGCACGTGAAGATATTATTCTGTATATTCGAACCTTAACTTGTAGCTTCCATATCAGTGGCGTGGCGTCCATGGAAGCAAGGGAAGCATTGCTTCCCTTATATTTGGCGATTGGTGGAAAATTTTCTAAATAATTTTTTCTGAATCGCGCAAAAAAGTCGCGAAAAAAACTCTTCGGCACAGTCTATGTAAATAAAAGTTCCAAAGAAACTAATCGCGAATATCTTACACAGCCGAATTGGTAACACCGCGAAAACCACCACACCACACCAAGAAGAAGACACATGGAAGCATATCCAAATTTGCATCTATGAGCGTTTATTTTTTTCCCCAGTAAACCTACTGTGTCGCGATAAAAAAAAATTCACGTACACGGTAGGTTGGAAGCACTCAGGAATTTGCTTCCAAGTTCCCCTCACATGTAGTAGAGGAAATTCTTGCCTGCAGCGGAGCTGCTGGCGCATGGACGCTGGGGAACTTTTCTTCCCATTTCCTCTTTGTTCGTATTTTCTTGTGGACTGAAAATATTTGCTGTGTTGCAATGCGTATGTGATGTGCTGTATGAGTTTCACAAGGGTTACCAGAGTAGGATAGGAATTGAATTGTGGAAAAAGTTTCGATTTGAAATATAATGGCTTCATGGTTAAAAATTATTATTGGTAAATTCGAGAAGAAGTGATTTCGCATAGAATTATTAGTGTATACGAGTATTAGTAAGAGACGAACTCAATTATAGGGATATTTATGCATATTTCAATAACTTATTTTATATCTAATCGAAAACCATTTAACGGAAAATTCCAAGATAAAATAAGTGGGAGATGGTAATACTGCCTCAAGTCATTGACGTCACAAGGAATTGAATGAGCCGTTAAATTTAAAACTCATTTGCTCTAGTGTAGTGCTTTAGTGTAGTGCGATTTGTGTGCTTTTTGTTGGTGAAAAGGTGAAGGGGTTTTTTAATCGGTCTAGGTGCTTATAATTGCTTATAGTGTTTTGATTTGTTTTTAAAGTAGCATGGATCAATATTGTGTTGATGATGATCTTTTTCGATTGTCTTTTGGATCTCGATCTTTCGCAGAAAAAAAAGACATTATCGAAAAGGGTCGACCGAAACCGATTTTGGAAATTGTTTCTAAAACAAAAAGATGTACTAGGCATTTTACTGCTAAGATTTATGAAGATACGGAATGGATTACCGGTTGTAAGACCAAGCAAAAATTATTTTGTTGGCCATGCTTGTTATTTTCAAATGATTCAAATGTTTGGCGAACTACCGGGTTTTGTGACTTAAATAATTTACATAAAGCTGTGGACAGGCATGGTACGAAAAGCGTTGATCATTTAAAGTCAGTACTTCTTCTTTCCAAGTTCGGTTCCGGTCCTAGAATTGAAGAATTATTAAGTAGCCAACATAGATCTTCAATAATATTGCACAATGAGAAAGTTTCGAAAAATCGAGATATACTAAAAATGCTAATTGACGTTGTGTGCCATTTAGGATGTCAAGAACAGGCATTTCGTGGTCACAATGAAAATGTGAATTCTTGCAATAGGGGAAATTACGTTGAACTTTTAAATCTTTTAGCTAAATATAATCCGGACTTGCGAGCTCACTTGGAGCAAGCGACTGTTTTTTCCGGAATATCAAATTATATTCAAAACGATCTCATTAGTAGCATTTCTAAAATTTTATTAAAACAGATTTATAATGAAATTCAGCAAACTAAATTTATAGCAATAATATTAGATGAAACAACCGATGTTTCATGTCGTTCTCAACTCTCAACAACCTTTCGTTACATTACTACTTCCGGTGAGGTTAAAGAAACTTTCATAACTTTTACAGATATTTCTGATGATCAGACTGCGTCGCGTTTATTTGACCATGTTTTAGATGTTGTTCAAAAATTCAATTGCGGTAACAAACTTATTTGTCAAAGCTATGACGGGGCTTCGGTAATGTCTGGTAAAATAACTGGATTACAAACACGTGTAAAGGATGTATATAAAAACGCAATATATTTTATATTCATTGCTTCGCTCATCGTGGAAAGTGGGATGGCGAGACCGTTAATAGCGCAAGGGGACTTCTTGTTTTACTTACAGATTTTCAGTTTGTTTTCCTGCTCAATGTTTTTTCTAAAATTTTTCCACAAACCGACGTACTTTTCGATATATTTCAAAGTAAACAAACTGATATAATGTACTGCATTCAAAAAATTACAGATTTTGAAAATCAACTTCAATCGTTAAGAAATAGTTTCACGGAAATTTGGACCCAAACCACATCTATTTGCGAAACTCCACAACGCCGGAAAAAAGCCAGGTGCCTTGTTGACAGTAATGAAAATGTTGAACTATTCTTTACACGTATTTATGTCGAAATTATAGATAATATTACCGCAGAAATAAATTCAAGATTTTCATCCTTAGCAAGTTTCACATTTTTCAACCTATTAGATTCTTCTAAATTTAACCAATATTTGAAAACATTTCCGGACAATCTTTTACTAAATTTAACTAAAACTTATGCTGATATATTTGACCATATTTCATTAAAGACTGAACTCATTGTGCTTTATTCTGATTCTGATTTGCAGGGAAAATCTTTTCAAGGTATTTTTAACTATTTCATTAATAACAAATTAAAAGATAGCTTCACACAATTTTATAAATTAATATGTTTAGTTTTAACATTACCAGTAACCAGTGCGTCCGCAGAGCGCAGTTTTTCTTGCTTAAAAAGGATTAAAACGTATCTTAGAAATTGTACAGGCGAACAACGGCTTAGCGACTTGGCAATAATGTCAATTGAAAAGGTTTTCCTTAAATCATGTTTGTGTGAGCAAAGTTTTTATACAGATATTATAGATGAATTCGCAAAAAAAGAAAGACGAATAGAATTAAATTACAAATAATAGTATGTACGGATCTTATTATTTATTTTGACTTGTAATATATTTATTGCCCAATTATTATTATTTTATTTTACTCACTAACTGTGATTTTTTAAATAGTAAATAGTTGAATTATTTTTAATTTTTATTGTATTGTTATTGTTTTTATTATTCAAATTTTGATTCGCTGAACATGATTACTTTCTTTATGAGTGTATGGATATTTATTTTGCAATTTTTTTGCTATTGTTGTTATTGTTATAGTAGTTCTAATAATTCGAATATGCTTTATTTATATACTTATAGTTACAGCTTTGCTTTTTTGATAAGTCTACCAACATATAATTTTTACAATTATTTATTTAAAAGTAAATTATTATATAATGGTAGCATGGGAATTAAAATGCTGATAAAATACAGTATACCTACTCTCACGTCCCCGTTCGTGATTCCTGGGTGCTTTTATATTAGAAATGTTAAAAGTAGCTAACGAGAGGGGTTCAATTAATACGCAGTAAATTTGTGGAAAGCATAATAATAGTAAATTTTTAATACCAATTGCTTCCCCTAGTTGAATTATCACGCCACGCCACTGTTCCATATCCATTCTAGGTGGCATCATTTCGCAACCCCGCGCGCTTAGAACATAGAGGCATGGAATGAGCTTGTCCTGTATGTCTCTGGCTCCAACATTTGGCGAATAAGTCGAAAGCCAGCCTACTCGGTTGTTGTTTGATATTGACATATGTTGACTGTTCTGTCAAATTGTGCATGAATAAAGGTCAATTTTTGTCAGAATATCGACCGTCAGCCTACTCAGTGGGCGTTTCGGTATTAACATAATGTTGACCGCAATGTCGAATTGTGCACAAACAAATGTCAATTCTTGTCAATATTTAAATTTCATAATTACTAAACGGTCTATTGAGTTGATCGACCACATGTCGGCTTAGTACCCAGATTTTGGAGCCACTGTTTCTATGGAGACATAAAGGACAAGCTCATTCCATGCCTCTATGGTCTAAGGCGGCGCGTTATTCGCCGAAGCATACTATTTTTCTTGATCAAATCAGACACATAATCACCATTGACTTATAAATCTAAAATCTCATGCACTAGATATCGAGCCAGCCAATATGTCAAAGTGCATATTCATTCATTCGACTAAACTTTCCTACAAAGCAAGCATCGGACTACCAAATAACCTGTTCATTCAAAGTATAATCGGGCTATCCGCAAATAATCCCGATAGTTATTCGAATAGCGGGATTATATAAAATACATACCAACTCTTTTTGTTGCTGAGAAGTCTGCTTTGGCGGGGCAAGGATAGTTTTTGGAAGGTACGAGACGAGTAGTAGTTTACATATGGTCAATTACTTGCTAATTTCTTCTACTCAATTGCCCTAATTTCTTGTGGGGCATAGCGCGTCAACTGGCTTAGTTGGCGTTTCGTTGGCATAACGAACGTCGCGTCATCGTGGACGGGTTGAACTCCAACCTGAAGCGCCGGAAGTCAGAGGACTGATGCCTTTACGCAGTGAGCTTCCGTCGCCCGAGTCGTGGAAATTAAATTCAAATTATGGTAAGTCCTACCCAAAACCACTCAAAAAGTCTAGACTGTTGATCGAAATTCCTCTGAAATTCACGAATTCTAGGTACATTAATTAGTCGGTTCTTCGATACCATATAATATCTGTCACCTTTCAGCAATTTAGCATCAAAAACAAACTGTTCAAGCTAATTATTGTACCTCATTAACCAAAATCAGTCATTCATTAAACTGTACAACGTAATTATAACTCAATTAATTACTTCAAATGACAGTAAACGAGATTTCGTAATGAATGCATTGGAAATGATAAGAGTTCGCAAGTCTTCCTATAGACTTCCCCCGATCCATAATCCAATCGGATGGGTAAGGATACCAATTTCCTCCAACTGCATTAACACTATATTCATCCACACCATATTTTTGCTACTCCGACCCTTTCCATTTTCCTCATTTTCCTTTGTATTACTTGACTTTCACTTCATGTGGCCAAATTACTTTCTGTCAGGATACTCTCGCTGGTACCTTGGCTAAATTCAAAGAGCTCAACTTTTTTTTGCAAGCAGTTGATAATGCTAGCTGAGATTTATCGGCGCAGCTATTGAGAACGGAATGTTTCAAACCGTTTTCAGTTTTGTTCGAAAAGATCAAAGAAAAAGATATGAAATGTCTGGCACCTATGAAGTTCCTCGACAAGGACACGGCATGAGGGAAACCAAACGATGAGCTATGGGGGCGAGATAAGGAATGTTTGTGGGTGTCGAAGTTGAAAGGTAAATATGCGTGCAGCCTGAAGATAGAAAAAACCAGGCCGAAGCTTCGCTTCGGCCCGGAATCCGAAGCGTATATACCCTAGACTTGTACAGACCTAGTGGTGATACCAAAAGTCCCAATTGCAACGACCATATGCATTAAAAGTGGGTCTCTTATATGGCCAGTTCATAGGGGAGGTTGGCACTCATTCAGTGGGATCTTGACCATTCTCAAAATCAATTAACTAACCCATTCTACAAATATTTATCCAATTTTTCAAGTCGCTAGCTTCATTCTATCGAAAATTAACGCTTATTTGAAGTTTCACTTGTAGGGGAGGTAGGGGTTCCTTGAGTCGGATCTTGTCCAGCATTCCATATACCAATTAGATCTCCCTACAAACATTTAAACAAAATTTCAAGTCTCTAGCTTCATTCTATCGAAAGTTATCGCTTATCTGAAGTTTCTTTTGTAGGGGAAGTAGGGGTTTCGATGGTCGGATTTTACGTATTTTCAATATTAGTCGACTGGATCATACTACAAACATTTGACCAAAATTTCAAGTCGCTAGCTTTATTTTGTCGTAAGTTATCGCTTATTTTAATTTTCATTTCTAGGGGAGGTAGGGGTTCCTTAGGTCGGATCTTACCCATCTTTAATGCCAACTAACTCAATCTCACTTTCAACATTTTACCAAAATTTCAAGTTGCTGGCTTCATTCTATCAAAAGTTATCGTTTATTTGAAGTTTCATTTGTAGGGGAAGTGGGGGTTCCTGGAGTCGGATCTTGCCCATTTTCAATACCAACAAAGTAGGTCTTATTAGCAACACTCTTTCAAATTTTCAAGTTGCTAGTATCATTTTTTCGAAAGTTATCGTAATTAAAGGAATATTTAATTTTTGGAAATTTGTAGGGGAGGTAGGCGTTCCTTTGATCTGATCATGCCCAACTTACATAATCTTAAGTAGCTTCTCACTTCAAGGTTACACGCCAAAAATCAGGTGTCTACGTCAATTGGTTCAGGAGTTATAGACAAAAAACCTGAAAAATAGGGTAGTACGGGGTTCTTTGTAAGAAAATTACCGTTAGTTTTCAACTTATCAGTTTTATTTTCCCAGGAGAGTATGAGATTACCCTCATGAGTAATCTACCAAGGCTAGAGCTTTTCATGTTTCTTTAATCGGGAGTTACAGATACATTTAATTTTTTTACATATGTAGGGGAGGTAGGCGTTCTCTTGGCCTGATCATGCCCATTTTCAATACCATCCAACTAGATCACACTTCCAACATTTGACCAAACTTTCAAGGCTCTAGCTTCATTTTATCGAAAGTTATCGTGCGAACGGACAGACAGACGGACAGACAGACAGACAGACAGACATGGCTAAATCGAATCAGGAGGTGACCCTGATCATTTATATTTATACATTGCTATACCTCCGGAGCCTCCTTTAAGGTGTTACATATTTCCGTCGTGACAAAAACAATATACCCTATACTATAAGTCTAGGGTATAATAAACCTAATAAAGTGTATTGCATGTAACATATGTGGAATTTGGAGGATACATGGCAAAAGTGCGTCTATTTGTAATCGCATTAAAATGTAAACACGAAGAGCCTATGCCGATTTGAGATAAATGATATTTGCTGGAAATTTATGTTAAGGCCGTGTCTGGGCTTAATATTGGAGAACGACTACGAGATAAGCTTTAAGCTTTCAAAACCTCCAACATTTCCTCCATGCCTCCAACGCATAACTTGCCGCAGAATGCAGTATGCATTCTGTAGCAAGTCGCGGACATCAGAATATTAAAATCAACCTTTTCGTCGTTTTTGGCAGTTAAATTCAAACCAACTAAAATGTTGGAAAATAATTATTTTATAGCGCTGTTAAACGCAAATGAATCCACCACGTGGAAAGGAGTCTCATGCAGATTGAAAAGGGTTTGGGTGTTCGAACTGAAAATGCAGAAACGTTAATAAATTTTTCTCAGTACTGAGAAAGACGACAAATCCGACAGCAGCTCTGAAGGAGTGAACCTTTTAAGAGAGCAGCCGGAATTTCACATAGTCCAATTAGCCTGTGTCCCCTAGAAAACTACCGATCTTATATTTTTTTCTGGAGGGCAAAAAAAACTCTCCCATAGCCCTCCCCGTGGGCGCCCTCTGGAACTGCTGACCAGCCCAACCAAGTTTTACAGTTCATAATACCAGTGCGTCTTAGGAAGTTGGCGAACGGGGGAGATGCAACATCGTTGTGAGAACACCAACACGTCACGTCACACCCAGCTGAAAGATTATCAAAAGAACGCGCAATCAGAAACACCATTGGAGAGCTACCTCTGCGCTATATAAAAAATAGCTCCCGGCTACTTTTAGGGCACCTATGAAGGACTCTTCCGCAATCCATACGGTCGATGCACTGGATAGTGAGGATGACTGCCTATCGCTAGCATCCGACGGGACGAATATGGAGGTTACATTATGTCAAGGTTTTTTTGAATCTGACACGGACTTATCTGCATCCGAAGCTGAGGGTGATGTTAACATTACTGTGGTAAAGTCTACAAAACTGCTGCAATAATGGTCAAATTCGTACAAGTTAACCTCCACCACAGTAAGGCAGCTTCGGCTGCTCTTCTTCTCCGACTCGAGAGGGAGGGAGAAGATATTGCTTTTTACAGGAACCCTGGGTTTGTCTGCGATGTAGTGAAGGGACTAGGGTCTCCTAGTTATAATATGTTTTACGTTAAGGATAAGGTGCTAACCCCGATCCTACATTCTTGTGAGGAAACATCTAAATACATATGTACCTAGCATCGCCCTTCAGCGACGGGGACTTTGTGGTAGTCAGCCTGGAGTTCGGGGAGAGGCGATACTGGCTTATCTCAGCTTATTTACCGCATGATGATAACATCCAATCGACCGTCTTGAAATAAGCTCTGGATACAGCCAATTCACAGAAAATTTCTGTTATCCTTGGCTCTGATTGTAACGCACATCATGTGGTGTGGGGTAGCTCCGACACGAATGATAGGGGGCTGTACTTTTTGACTTCTTGCTGAGCGCAAACCTCTACATCTGCAACAGTAGCTCTCTCTGTCTAATTGCTTTGACCCCTCCAGGGGCATGGGCGCGTCAACATCTCTAGCATTTCAACGCTTTGTTGACGTTTCAATAGCATATCTACTTTTCGGAAGTGCAGTTGCTAGCATGCACCTCCTATCCGCGCCGTCTTTATACTGACAAGCTCGAAGCACTGTGAGAGTTCTGTTAGTACTCACAGGCAGTTTTTGATCGCACCGAAATTTGATCTCCGAGCTCTAGATTAGTATCGTAAAGCGGTGACCGAACGATCACGGCCACCGAGCGCGACCCTACATTTATCACCAGATGTAGGCAGAAAGTCCTAGACATCACCTTTACCTCGGAGGTCATTCAACATTTGATGCGGGATTTGAGGGTGTCCCCTGAGCGCTCTTTCTTTGATCATCGGTATCTTCAATTTAGCCTGGATGAGCTACCTGCACCTAACCCTGTAATTGTCGTAATAGAACTGACTGAGGTAAGTGCAGGAACTGTATTGTGAATTTATTACCATCATTACCCGGTCGGCCATGTAGTACGCAGGAGTTGGATGAAATTTTGCAGAATTTTACAGGGCAAATAAAGAAATCTATTGCTAAATTATGCAATTATGCAGTGAACTTAGGGCCACATGTAGAAGGAGCTTTAACAAAGCCAAATCTTCAAAGCAGAACTCGGACTGGGCAGTTTATAAGGGTCACCTCGGCCAATATAAGAGTAAACTGAGAAGGGCTAAGCGTAGTTCGTGGAGATAAAAATAAATACATAACTGGCTCAACAATCCAATTTGAACCATGGCCTCGAGATGAGTTAGCGTCATCTCATTTTTTAGATCGTGACGGTCTTGTGCAGGGGTGTGTGATCGGTAACACGCTCAACCGAGTTATTTACCCCATAAATGGTTACTCATTTAACAGTTGAGTGGGCTCATAGTCCGACACGTAAATCCCCTTTTTTATCGAAAACTACCGCATTCAGTAGGAATGGATCCGGGGCCCAGTGCGTAGAAGGCGAACGTGCTAACCATTGCGCCATCCGGACTACAAAAAAAAGTTCGTGGAGATCCTTCTGTGAAAACATTGATAAATCTAGCGATTCCTCTTGGCCTCGAAAGATCCTATCCACAAGCCCTATACTATGCCTAGTTATTTGCAGGAGGACGACGGCACATGGACGTTCTCGAACCAAAAGATGATCGAGGTGCATTCTGTAACAAGTCGGAAAAGGCTCTGGCTTATTCATACGCCCCACGACACAGGGTGCCCTTATTTATGCAATTTATCCAAATGTATTGGTATGTGATGCTGGTATATCTTTATTGAAGGTCAAACTTGCAGGCAGCTTGAGAGTGAGGCTCAAAGTCCTTTGGCGCAGCTATCGAAATAAATAAACAAAAAAGATTCCATTATCAATAAAACGGCACAACCAATTCCTGATTGATCACCGACGCTAAGCCAAAACTTGCTGCATTTTCAATTAGAATCTTCAATGGACAACCTTCCCTATCAGGACCCCTACATTTTCCGTCTCAAAAAGGTATCATTCCATAAATCTCCCTGTCCAACGACGGTTTTTTATATATATATATTTAAGTCAAACAATTTCACGACCCATTTCTGCAAGGAAACCACCTCGCCCGAAAAGGAAGCTGGCCAACATACTTATGACTTCTTTCAGCGAAGATTGATGAGCACAATTTCCTGGATGAAGTGCTCCAACTGGGATATACCAGTATAAAAAAAACCCGAACCCGAGCTATAAAAAACAGATGTAAAACGAAAGGATGAGAATCCCTAGTAAAGTGCAATTTTTCGTCAACTACACGGCTCCATTAAGCCATCGGGATTAGTCCAAGGAAGCCAAAAGGAGTCAGCACATCTATCTACACCTCTCTTCCAATATTTTCTAAAATAAAACAGATAAGAGTTACTTCAATCCCCCGGGCCGGAAGTTGTTGAATCAAAGGAACTCGGGTCCATCTTGTCCGTTCGATAGAAAAAAAACGCACTCAGGATATATGGCCTGTGATTAAACGTCTTCTCCTTTTTATCTCACACATTTCTCGTTTTCTTTGAATTTTTTTCCCGAATCGTTGTTGGATCCTTATCTAGGGTCGTCGAGTCTCCGATCTCCTTACCGGTCAACGACAACGACGACAGAGGCTAGAAAAACAGATAAAGTTTTCTAACGGATTTCCGTAGATCCGGCCAGGATTATTTTTACGTGAAGTTTTTATCCTTTCGCAGTTGTGCTTAAATGTTAATAATTAACGCGATTAAGTGACGGGAATTTAAGAGCGAGAGAGAGTCATAAATGAAAACGGCTAATATGTCCAAAGTAGATGGTCCTCGAAGCCCGGAAAATTGAATGAAAGCATTTAAGTTCGGAGAGGATGAAATCGTTTTGTGTCCTTAAGTGTCACCATACACTGTCGAAGTCGAACATGGTACAAGTAAACCGGTTTTCTTGACGTTTATGTGAAGTGAAGTGTGCGTTTCTTGAGCTACTCAGAGAACATTTGTACCAGGTTCGTGTTCGAGTTCGACAGTGCACGGTGACACTTATATAGAATCCATGACCATTTCCTGCAGACGTCGGGATGGTGAATGGTGAAGCAGCTATGGGCGATAAATGTCCGGCGGAGAAGAAAGTTAGTCTAAAGAGGTCTGAGAATAGCTAAGACCACTTGCCATTATGACTAGTGTAATAGTTCACATCGCCTGCGAAGCGTTAAATTGCGTACGAGTGGGGGTGTGCACATGCGATACGCTGCCCATTGACTCCTGTATTGGAATTTTGTTTGAGTTGGCCATAAATCTTGTAACGATTTTGTCCAGTTTGCAGGAAAATAAATTGTATAGACAGTGAAATGAATAGAGGGTGATATGAGCTGATTGGGGGAGTAAGGTACTTGGAAAAGAACGCAATTCTAAATGAAAATATATGTACATCGGATGCGGTAGGCAGGGGGATCCTACGCTGAACTCCACTCGAAATTCTTGTATTTGCATGCTGCAGGGTCGAGCAAAGCAAATATACGAGTATATCGAAAAATCTGCAATTGATTTAAAAACGCACCTAAAATGTCTACAAACTGGAAACTAACTAGGGTCAAAAAACAACAACAAGACTCATCTATATGTCAATAGTGAGGTGAGAGCAATAATGGCAAAATATGTTAATGGCCAAAACTTGCACGCAAAAAATCGTTTCGGACCTAAAAACATATTCATGCTAAAACGTGACGTTTGATATAGGTAGGTAGAAATCGGTTTCACTATTGTGAAAATCGTATTCTCGTGTCCTATCACAAGTGGACGAAACCGGAACCGGTTTTTGTGGTCATTCGGCGTATTTTGGGCATTGTTGTATGGCACTTTGAAGATTCATAGGAAATAAATATTTCGTTATTAAATTATTTTTTAAAATCGTGAAAAGATTTAATATATATTTGCATCTGATGTAACAGTTTATTCTTCGAGTTTCGTAGGTAAGGGGGGATTAAGGGGATGAACCCCCCCCCCCCCCCCCCCCCCCAATGAGTTCTTATATATGATAATACGAAACGCACGCAGCAGAATATATTCCACATGTCTAATTCGCATTTACAATGACTAAGCTGAAATATTAAGTTTAGTCATTGTAAATGCGTATTAGACATGTGGAATATATTCTGCTTCGAAATGCCTGTACTTCCTAAAGTCGAGGCCCAGTACACTGTTCTCTTCATTTGTGGCAAACTACCACCAGAATTAGCATTTCTTTCATATAGTGGATGCAGATGAAAAGCCTATTGTTCTTATAAAAAAGGAAGACTTCCATCTTCTGGTGCTCTACGCCTGTACAGGGGATAGCCTTTATCATTGGTTTGAGTATCTCTTGCTTTTAGAGCAACTAGATCGCCGCACGGCTGCAATACGCAATTGAACATTAGCGATTATAAGATAATGGTCTCTTCCTATCTCAATATCGGCACCCTTCTGGTTTCGCACGTCCAGGAGGTAACTCTTGAACCTTTTACTAATGGATAAGTGGTCGATCTGATTTTGTATTTTGTGCCGATCAAAAGAGAACCAACTGATTTTCTGGTGGTCCTTATGCTCAAACATAGTGCCACCGATGAACAAACTGTGAATTTGCAGAAGTTTACAAATCTTTCACCAATGTCGTTACGATCAAGACCGTGTCTCCCCACCACATGTCTAAGCCCATAGTTATCAGCGCCAACGTTTGCGTTAAAATCACCCATAACCATTACAATGTCACCTTTAGGTGTTCTGCTCTGAACGGCGTTTAGTTGTTCGTAGAAGGAGTCTTTCGCCAAGACAATGTCGGGTTCAGGTGAAGCATAACATTGTATTATGGAGATGTCCCTCATTTTGGTTCGGAACCTGGCGGTCATGATTCTGTTGGAGACCGGGTCCCAGGATAAGAGACAGTTTCGTGTAGCTCTGGTTAAAAGGAGCCCCACACCTGACTCACGACCACTACTGGTAGATCTACCGGAGTTAAACATCGCAGTGCTACCCGTTGGAGAGATAAATTCTTCGCAGTTCCACCATCTTATCTCACTTACTCCTAAGATGTTTAATTTATCCCTCAGAAATTCACTCTCTGACTGAAAAAAATGATACAAAGTATCTACACTGCATGCAAATACATCGGAACATGGCTATGTCTTATGCCTACCGAAAGCGTGGGACGTGTTTTGTCGAATAATTTCAGCCAGTATAACTATACTGGGATCTTTATAAAACTTACGTCGATATCTTCAACACAAAAGGTTCCACGCAGTCGGTAGCCAAAGACATATCCATGTTCCGATGTATCTGCATGCAGTGTAGATTCTTTGTATCATTTTAAATTCGGTTTTTTGGCCATAACTTTTGAACTATAAGAAATTTCGGATTTTTCAGGAAATTTCCCCCCCCCCCAACATTATACACCCCCATGCCCATGGGCCACGGAGCATCGAATCCCACTATTTTTATGCTCCTCAGTCTAGTTTTTTTTTTGTTCTTATACCCTAGCTTTTTTTTAAATTCGGTTTTTTGGGCATAACTTCTAAACTATAAGGAATTTCGGATTTTTGACAAAATCTATCTACAAGCAACAGTCGTGCACAATGACCACTTCACTCAAACGACATACACAACCCACACTCATAGAACTCGGAAAAATTTTCAATGTGCTTCTTTCCTCTTCTGACCCCCGAGTAGCACAGCAGACATTTCGTGTTACGGACAGATTTTTAGGATGACCCCCAGCTATAAGACATATCCATGTCAAAAATCGTGCGTTCTGTGGACCTTCTGATCCATTGTCCAGGAGAGTACGCCCATTCCAGAATCCAATCTTTGTCATTGAACGATTGTCAAAAGTCGTATCCGTTGAGTCAGTCCTTATCCGAAGCATACTTGGTGTTTTACTAGTATATAGAAGATAACGGATAGTGCAAATTGTTGGCATAAATACATCCTGTCCTCTGTTTGTCGGTTTTAACGGCAGGCCGTCAAAGGGAAAGGCCGTAGTATTATTTTGACGGTCCACACCACAGAGGAATGTTTATCTCAACCAATTCATCGCACCGCCATCACCAGCAGCTTGACATTGGCTAGCAATGGTCAGTGACCATTGCCGTTCCAGGGGGCGCCCACGCGGAGGACTATGGAAGATAAATTTTGTACGTAATTGTACCTGGTTCGAACCCAGCGCGCGGCAGCTACTTTTTTTTAATAGTCCATAGCAATTGATAGGTTTTTTGGATGTCGTATATGTATATTGGACAAATTTGATTTTGGTGGAAACGAACATGGTCCGTCGAGCCGGATGAAGGTATTTAAGAAAGACAGTATCAGGCAGATTTTGCTTTGATTTTTTGGTGATGATGGGTGTATCAATAACCCATCATCTGTATCGTGAACATTGAAATTGAGCGGTTAGAAACTGTTACTGAACGACTTAACGCAAACGGTAAATTGGAATAGTGGACTCTGTGGTTAATTAACTTTGAACTATTAGCGATTAACACGGTTTATTGGGCTTGACTTGATAGTGAATTGGCTCTTGATTTCGGTTGAAAATCTTAAAGTCGAAAATTTGATAGTGAATTAATTGACTCTTGATTTCATTCGAAAATTCTAAATTCATTATAACATGGAAGGCATTTGTGCGCGGCAATAACAAGAGTTCCAGCAATTGGAACGATATCGCTCTAATTGGCAGAAGCAATCACCCTCTAAAGGTTAGGTTAGGTGGCGGCCTCACGACCCCGCATAGACCACTTGGGTCCATAGCGATACCACAAAGAAAAACAACAGAGATCGTTAGGTGTTGTTATCAGTCGTAAGCAACAAGTCCTTGTTGAGCTCGAAGGTTTTCGTCGCGCTTGCGAATCTCAGAAGATTTATTATGTTTGGTTCATTAGGTTTGTAATCGCTTTAAGGTTGCGGGGAAAGTAGTCTCCAAGATATGTATGCCGTGTCCTTGCGAGTGCCGGGCATTCGCACAGGAGGTGCTCCAAAATTCCTTTGATATTTGGCAGCTTACAGTTCCTGCAGCCGCTGTTTGTGATCAGTCCCAGTCTGTGTGCGTGCTCACCTATTAGGCGGTGATCCGTTAATAAGCCCACTAGCATTGCACATTTACCCCGCACATTAGTGTTGTACGAGTTCCAGAGTTCTCTCGTTATTCTGGAGTTGACGGTTCTGTTCCAATTTTGGTTGGCCCGTTGCATCATCTGAGAGTCCATTTTTGTTCTTAGTGTTTGTATTGGAATAGGAGCTGCTATTGCCATTGTGGCGTCCAATGCAGCTCCCTGCTTTGCGAGTCCATCCGCAATATCGTTGCCAAGGCAACCGCTGTGGCCTGGTATCCATCGGAGTTCAAGTTTCCTGGAGGTGCCCAGTCTCTGAAGAATTGAGAGACAGTTAAGCACTGTCTCTGATCTGATAGTGTCTGATTGCAGCGCTTTCAGCGCAACTTGACTATCTGAGTGAATGTAGATGTTGCCCATCCTGCGTGTTATTGAGACTAGCTCCGCAGCTTTTTGTATCGCTACCACCTCCGCCTGGAAGATGCTGCACTCGTTCGGTAGTCGGAGCATAAAAGAACAATTCTGTATTGCAAAAAACTCAAATTAGATGCTTTGTCTGCTACTTATCATGCTAATCATCAGGCCATCATGGGAATGATGAAAGAGGAAGGATTAAAAATTCCTTACTGCACAAATGCTCTCCAGGGGAATTCGATGATTGGCACTTGGAGTTTACAGCTGAACTCCAGGAATTGATGGACAGTAACAAGCCGATAGGGTGTCGAGATGATACATTGCGTAATACGAGTAATACGGGAAATTGTAGTGACCCAATTGAAGAAGTACACCTTCATCGCATTGCTATACCAAAATTTTGCGGCAAGTACGAGGATTGGGTCCCGTTTCGTGATCTGATCTATATAAATCGCTAGTTCATGACAGAAAGTAATTAACAAATATATTACAATGTATTACAATGTGTACCACTTTGCTTCCGCCGTTTTTCGACAGACGGTTGCATCGGTGAAGGCTGGTCAAAATACGTAGTTCAAAAGTGTCACAAAGTGAGTTTGGACGTCTGTGAACGTATCGACATACCTGTCCCTGAACTTTAAGTAGGCGTAAAACCATCCTTTATTATCTGCTTAGCACCGAATGAAAGGAACTATTATATTTACGAATAGCTGTAGATTGAATCGGATAGCTGCTCATAAGGCAGGAGATGCACTTTACCAGCGCTGCATCACATACCGGGTGCCTCCTCCTTCCACTTGAGAGCATTGCACCACCGCCAAGTCATGGAACCTAAGGCCATGTTGAGGTCACTCTCATAATCCTTGCCGATATCATACGCTATGCCGGAGTGAGCCTTGATCTTCCAAAAACGTTGCTCATATCGAGACTGTGACGCCCTATGCAAATCAGGGTGAACTCCTTGGTATCGAGCCTCAGAAGATCTCGTTTCAATTCTTCCGATCCAGTGGAAAGCCAGTACTCTCGGGTTAAGAAGAAAGGTTATGCCTAGTCCTTAAGCCCCTACCTCATTTTCTTCATCATCATTCTTTTCGTATGTGGGGAAAAGTGATGATGATCACATGAAGACATTTTTTCAACTATCTAATCAAGGAACTAATTACCCTCATCATATGACCGAATTGAGGAGAACAAGTGAAGCTGTAGCCCACTAAGTTTCCTAGTTCCGGACCATGATTAAACTAAAGGTACAACTTCGTTGCCGCTATAAATATCTTCAGTCGTGCATGTTGAGCTGTGGTAATCCTACTAAACTCTAAGGAAACATAACATGTTGGCAACACCGTCACTAACTGTTGTTATAATGTAATTTCCATATTTGTCCAGTTCCAATAAAGTAACGCTACAGAGAAGACGTGTCGTGTTAGTCTCATTTTATACTTCGACTACTGTATTACTTCAACAGGTTATGGGCCCAGATACCATACCGTAGTGAAATATCCGTGGAAAACTTAAGTTTCTAATTCTTTTTCGTGCGACGCATTCCGCATAAGCCATGGCTACTTCAATCGAAAGATACAGTATTCCCAAATTGAATAGTGAAAATTATTTCAATTGGAAGTTCAGAGTCGAAAAGTTTTTGAAAGATCGCGAAGTTTGGAACGTAATTCGGGACCCGGCACCGGCTACTATTACAGAAGAGTGGCGCAAATCGGATGAAAAAGCCTTCGCGTGTATCGTCTTAACTATCGAAGACAATCAATTGCAACACGTGCGAACATGCAAGAGTGCAAGAGGCGCTTGGGATGCTTTAAAAACTTTCCATGAAAGTGACTCCCCAGGTAGTCGAGTTCGAATCTTGCGCACCATAATGCATCAGCGAGCAGATGAATCTGCTGACATCGAGGCGCACGTTAATAAAATAACGGAACTGTTCCAGAAATTCACAACCCTCAACGAAAAGATTGAGTTAGAATTTCTCATTAGTGCCACATTGCTGGCATCACTGCCAAGCAGCTACGATAGCTTGATAACGGCACTGGAAGCCCGAAAAGAGAACGAATTGACATCTACATTTGGACGTTCAAAAATTGTCGAAGAATTTCAAAGACGAAAAGAGCGAGACAGCATTCCTAACGACACAGCATTGAAAGTTTCCAGTAGCAAAAATGATAAGAATAGAAAAATGTGCACATTCTGCAAAAAAGACGGTCACGAGAAACGAAACTGCCGAAAATTTACAAAGTTTTTGAAGAACAAAACGAACAATGCAAATATGGTCGGACAAACAACAACCAACGATCTTCTATTCGCTATAGGAAAAATTGATGGCTGGATAATCGATTCCGGAGCGACTTGCCATATAAGTTGCAACAAGTCATTGTTTACCAAGCTGGACACAAACAACCGCGACAAGGTTTCTGTCGCCGATGGAAGTGAGATAGAATCATCTGGTCGAGGGACTATTAGAATTCAAGTCGTAAACGATGCTGGTGTTTTGAAAAATATCTCAATTTGCGATGTGCTGTATGTTCCTTCAATGGGCGGTAATTTAATTTCTGTAAAACGTCTGGCTCAGAGAGGATTTGTCGTAAGTTTCTCAGATACAAAGTGTGACATTCGGTCGGCAAATGGTAAACAAATCGCGGTCGGTGACATTCACGAAGGTTTATATAAATTGCGCGTTAGTAAAACAGAACATTTTGTGAAAAACTGTGCAAATCTGTGCATACACGACTGGCATAGAATTCTTGGCCACCGGGACATAAACACTATTTCAAGTTTGTCATCCAGTGATCTTGTGGATGAACTCAAAATTAAAAAGTGCACCGAAAAATGTAAAACTATTGGACATTGTGAAGTTTGTGCAAAAGGAAAAATGAGCCGCTTAAGTTTTCCAAAGAAATCATCCAACCAAGCAACTCAAGTGCTCGATCTTATCCATAGTGACTTGGGCGGACCTATGCAAACGAAAACTCCAGGTGGAAAGAGATATATTTGCACATTTATTGATGATTTTAGTAGATTAACTACTATTTATTTGCTCGCCGATAAATCCGAAACATTTGAGGCATTTAAACATTTTTTTAATATGACTCGTAATGTGTTTAATAAAACAATTAAAATCTTGCGAACCGATCGAGGTGGTGAATATATGTCGAAAACATTCATGGATTTCATAAATTCGCATGGCATTCAGGTTCAACGTACAGCGCCCTACTCTCCGCAAAAAAACGGGGTTGCGGAAAGGAAAAATAGGTATTTGATGGAAATGGCACGATGTCTGCTATTCGATGCAGAACTTCCAAATAAATTTTGGGGCGAAGCGGTAACTACAGCGAATTTCCTACAAAACCATTTACCCTGTAAAAGTGCAGAGCGAACACCATTTGAACTGTGGCATGGGCGAAAGCCTGTTTACAAGAATTTACAACGTTTTGGAGCTAAGTGTTTCATACGAATTCAGAATGTGAACCGACGTAAATTGGATCCGAAGGCGGTAGAAGGTTTCCTGCTAGGTTTTGATATGGAATCAAAAGCATACAGATGTTTCGTGCCCAGCCAACAGAAGATTGTTATTTCACGGGACGTAGTATTCTGCGATATCAAAGTGAACCCAACATCACACCCACCATCGAAGATTACCGATGTGCAACCCGGTCCTCAAAGTGAATGTGTAGAAGTTGACATTCTAGTGAATGACACTTTGATAAAGACAGAAAATAAGATTTCGGCACATAATTTTTCTGGCGATGACGCCGGTGAAGATTCGGATGGAGAATCATATCACGACTGTTCCGATACAGCAGAGACTAGAGCCTCCAAGCGACCAACAAAAGGCATTCCGCCGAAAAGGAACATTGACGAAATAGCGAAACATGGATTTCTCGTCATTGAAGGTGAGCCAAAAACATTTAATGAAGCAATTTTGTGCGACGATAAAGAAAATTGGATGGTTGCAATGCATAATGAAATGCAGTCATTAAAAAATAATGACACTTGGGATATAGTTGAATTACCAACTGATAGAAAACCTATAGGATGCAAATGGATATACAAAATAAAATTTGATACTGATGGAAATAAGAAATACAAAGCTCGTCTGGTTGCCAAAGGATTCAATCAAAAGTATGGCCAGGACTACGATGAAGTATTTGCACCTGTTGCCAGACAGCCAACATTAAAAATTTTGTTATCCGTTGCTAGTTTTAAAAGACTTTCAGTTTATCATTTTGATGCGAAGACGGCCTTCCTGAACGGGGAATTAAGTGAATGCATATACATGAAACAGCCTCCAGGATTTGAAGTAGAAGGTCGTGAAAATCATGTATGTTTACTAAAAAGAAGTCTTTATGGATTAAAGCAATCTGCTAGAATGTGGAACCAGAAACTTCATCAAACATTAGTCAACATGGGAATGAAACAAAGCAATTTCGACGCGTGTTTGTATACGCTTAATACATCAACAGGCGTATTGTACATTCTTATCTACGTAGATGATATTTTGGCTGCCACGAATTCAGATACATTACTTGAGCATGTCACTCAAGAGCTAAAAAACCATTTTGTATTACACAGCTTAGGTGAAGTCACGAATTACCTAGGAATACGCATTCAAAAATTGGATAATTTATTTTACATGGATCAAGAAAAATATATTAACAATATCGTTTCAGAGTTTAACTTACAAAATGCAAAAACAAGTGAAACTCCTAGTGACACAGCATATATGAGGGCAGATGATGGCGATTTACTTCCTACCAACGAAGTGTATCGGAAAGCAATTGGATGTCTCCTTTATGTTTCAATCAACACACGACCTGATATTGCTGCAGCGGTGACGATCTTAGCGCAACGTGTCGAAAACCCCCGTCAACGCGATTGGCTTGAAGTAAAGAGGGTCATCAGGTATCTCAAGGGTACATCAGCGAACAAATTGCGGCTTGGATTTAACCGGAATGCAGAGCTAGTTGGTTTTTCCGATGCAGATTGGGGCGAAGATCGAACTACACGTAAGTCGAACTCGGGTTTTATTTTCTTTTTCGGCGGTCCAATAAGTTGGGCATGTAAAAAGCAAACATGCGTTGCCCAATCTTCAACTGAAGCTGAATTTATTGCATTGGCGGAATCTTCGAAGGAGTGTATGTGGCTACGAAACATTTTGAACGATTTTTCAATTAAGATTAATGGTCCAAGTAAGATATATGAAGATAATCAAAGTTGTATCCAAATAGCACGTGATGAAAAATTTAATATGCGAACAAAACATATCGATATAAAAGCGCACCATATTAAAGATAATATTCAGAATAAAATATTACAAATTGAATATTGCCCCTCAGAACATAACATTGCAGATATATTAACAAAATCATTGTCAAAATTGAAGTTCCTAGACTTAAAATCGAAGCTTAATTTGATTTAAATTTGATTAAAGCATTAACAAGAAATTAAAATTTTCTATATTGAATTAAATAATTACATATTTTGTTAAACACTAGACATATAAGAAATCGAATGTATAGATTAAGGAGGAGATACCGTGAACATGTATTAGTTGCCAAACAATCAAGAGTAATCTATACATTAATTTGAATTACCAATATTTTATTTCTTTTAAAATTACTATTGTCGTCATGAATTAAATCGCAAAGTTTATTCTATTAGTGAATATAACCGAATAAAAAGTAATTAATTGGCAAGTTTCTACCATATGTAAATTAAGGAGGAGTGTTGGCAACACCGTCACTAACTGTTGTTATAATGTAATTTCCATATTTGTCCAGTTCCAATAAAGTAACGCTACAGAGAAGACGTGTCGTGTTAGTCTCATTTTATACTTCGACTACTGTTTTACTTCAACATAACTTAAGCCGTGTTTAGGCTACGTTTATTTTAGAAAATATACTAGATAAGAAGTAAAACTGAAAGCATCATACCGAGGGAGAAAGCCTGCCTGTACGATAAGTGCGTACCTCCCCATGATGTGACATATCCTGACAATAAACGACGATGCATGTTGTTAGCGTGTACTGCAGTCAGTTAACCACAGTTTATGACGAAATCTGAGCAAATCAATTGCACATGACGTCCAATAAGGCTTTTATTCAGTATGAAATCTGGCAAAAGAAATAAACTTTTAGCGTTTCAATAATTTATACATACAAGATCACTAGTATCTGCATCCACGAACTAATAAATCAATATTTAAAGGTTTCTAGACAAAGGGATGACCTACAAACACCTGGAGAAGATCAGTTGAGGTCGAGGGTAAGTCATTAGGCAAATCGTGGAGACAGTTGAAGGCGATGGCGGCGAACAGGACGAGGTGGAAAGTCGGCGTGGTTAATGCCCTATGCCCCACAAGGGGTTGACAGGATCCAGAGAGAGAGAGAGAGACAAAAGGAAATGAGTGCTTCTTTAATTTTACTGTTTGTTGGATTCTTGGCCACCGTGGCTTCACGGACAACTGCATGGCTGATGAGCTGGCCGATCATGGGCAATCAGAGCTACTGATATGAGTTTCAAACACAAAAAATGGCTATCAAGGACACTGCTGCCGGTAGGGCCAGTGCAAGTTGGCATGGCGGTAGTACTTGCTAAAATATGAGGATGATTTGGCCCAGATTGGATCCCAATTCTCCTGCCGCGCTGCTCTTATTTATCAGGAAGTACATTGGTGGGATGCTGGGGGTTATTACTGGGCATTGTCCTATCGGCGATCATGCGAGGAGGCTTCGTCTTCCTTATCATAATTACTGCAGAAGTTGTCAGGATGAGGTATGAGGACCAGGAGGAAAGTGTTCATCACATTCTTTGCCACTGCCCAGCTTTACCTGATAGGAGGAGGAGGTTTCAAGTACTCTATTTTTTCCATGACCTTGTCTTGTCAATGTTAGTCCGATTCAAATAAAGCGCTTTATCGCCAGCGGTTGTGTACCTAGGGATTACAGCAAAGTACAGCATCTTGTTGCTCCACCACCGCTCCACGATACTAATCTAGAGCTCGGAGTTCAAATATCGGTACGACCAAAAACAGTCTGTGGGTACTAACAGAACTCTCACAGTGCTCCGAGATTGTCAGTATAAAGACGGTGTGGATAGGAGGTACATGCTAGCAACTTCTCTTCAGAAAAGTAGATATTCTATCGAAACGTCAACAAAGCATAGAAATGCTAGAGATGTTGACGCGCCCATGCCCCTGGAGGGGTCAAGGCAATTAACACAACGTAACATAAGTGGTCTATGTGTGCTGTGAATAATCAAGGGAACCCATGCACCTACCTACCCACCTACCTTCTAGACAAAGACTTAATTTAAGAGCTCTCTATGTCGTACGACTATGATCCAAACCCTTGTATCCTTATCATCGCTTATCACCTCTAAAACAACAGACGACCTTAGTTTATGACCAACGACAACGGCATTCGCTTAAAAATCTAATTTTCTCCGAATTGCATGCTGCTCTGCTTTCGATGATTTTCTTCATATCCTTAAGTGCTGTCGCGAGCGCCCTTCGCCCCAACATCCATCCAGGACGAGGTGTCCTTTTGCTTTTAATCCATGGCGTCAAGCGTGTACTCGTACAACGCATCTTCTCATATATGCAAGGGGTGCAAGTGTACAGTGGAGACGATCATGTGTCGGTGGTGGTTGGATAACATTCTTTGACGGTGTTCTTCCAGGCGCGAATATCCCGTTGTCATTTACTTTAATGGCGCAATGACATTACAAATTGTAATTAACCTGGAGTACTCATTCTGTTCTTTATGAGTATTTATCTGAGCGCTCAGCCATATCGCGGGTCGAATGTAAGCGGCGAACGGGGTAGCGCCGGTAATGAAGTCTCCGCTGTTTTGTTGCAATCCTTTTTGGTATGGCTCTAAGGATAATAGTCATTGCTTGCTTGCGATGGTGTAGTATACTGTCGCCCATATAATTCTCGTTGAAAGCGCGAGCTTTTGCTATCGCACCATCTGAAACAGAGAACTGTTACAGTGATAGTATTATTGCTGCAACTTTGCACTTTTATTGCTACATGCAGTACACATTGTTGCCAGCTGATAGAACAGGTAAGATTGATGCAGCCAAATGTGTAAATGACTACGGTAAATTTCTTTATGAACTCAGTTTTTGACACATTTTTGAGACAAATTCCTATTTCTAAGTCAATTTGATGTTTTGGCCCATCCCATATATTACAATAATATAAATCACGGGCATATTGTCCAAAATATACTGTGCGTTTGTCCGTTGGTCGGCACATCCCGTCATCATCGCCATCGTGGCGCGGCAGCCCGACGTCGGGCCTTTTCCGCCTGGATTTTTTTTATTCGTTTGTTTTTTTCTTGTTTTTAGCGACTCGCCGCAGAAAATTTGTTTTGCTAATAACTTTTTTTCTAAGGGTGGGCAAACGAAACTTTTTCTTAAGCAAACATTGGCCTACGATGGGCAAACGAATTGCACAAATTTCATGAATAAAGTCTTAAATTTGAATTTTTTGTTTTTTACTAGTATTTTGATAAGCGAATAAAAAACAATTGAGGGTTGGGCAAACGAAACTAAAGGTTGCTTTTCAAAATATTCGAAAAAACATTTTAAGACGTGACGAGATGATGTTTTTGTTTTTTCGATCTATTTCTAGGGATGGTGATACCTGATTCGATGTCGTCTGGTTTCAGAAAAGGCAACACTTGAAATTTTAGATAAATACGTCGTGCGACTTGGTCCTTTTTACAGGCAATTTGAAAATTCGGTATTCCGCGGGAATTTCGTCTTAGTGCTTGACAGTAGTGAAACCAACAAGGAATAAGTTCAGCGCTAGGGAAGACGGTTTTCAATGATTTTCTCAAACCTACTTCGAAGTCTGTTTGAAAAGATTTCGGGTTAAGAATACATTGGCTTCAATGTGTCGGAATACATCTTCGTAGGCGGCCTGTGTCTTTCTCGTCATTAAAATGAACAAGAAGGGATATATCTGAAATGTGAATTAAATATTGAAAGCATATTTATTACCCGGAATTTCCTGAGTATACTTCGTAAGATTCGGACTATCTAGCGAAAATCAACTCTGAAGTTTCCCGAAGTGTATTTCCGCTATAGGTAGTCCAGACCTTACGAAGACTCCTACTAACTAAAGCGGAAATACATTCTTAAGGTTCCCAAAATGTATCTCCGCTATAGGCAGTCCGCACCTTACGAAGATTCGTACTAACTAAAGCGGAAATCAACTCTGATGTTTCCCAATGTGTATTTCCGCTTTAGTTAGTACGAATCTTCGTAAGGTTCAGACTACTTATAGCGGAAATACACTTCGGGTATCTAAAGCGGAAATCAACTCTAAAGTTTCTGAAAGTGCATTTCCGCTTTAGTTAGCAGTTAGAATCCAGAAAACCAATTCGGAAAATCTCACATAAATAAATACTATAACGTGAAAGTAAAACATTCTAAAAATTCAGATACTTACATGGCCAAGATGTTCAATATGCATTATTAGCAGCTGTTCATAACCGCAAGATGGCATAACGGAAAAAGTGGCATGCATTAAGTAATTTCGGGGAAGTTGTTCTACTGGCGTTGAAGATATAGTATCCATTATTGCCGAAGATCCGAAGATAGTATAAGAAAAATTTTCTTCAATAACCGTTTCGAAATAAAACGGTGTCAGATTGTCGTGTGTCGATAATCCAAAGTTTTTCAGAACCCTTTCATCTTGGAATATCTTTTTGAAGTCAGCAGGAGTGGTTGGATTCTTCGGAATTAAAAAGTTTTTAATATTATTTATTTTTATTATTAATTCCTCTTCATTCTCCTATACTGGACCAAATGGAGAGCGCAGACTTCCCATGTTATGGCTGATGTTTTGAAAACTAGGATGCGTACATTTCCCATTTTCATCAATAATAATGCTTACTGAGCAATTAGCCCAATGACACTTGTATCGTACTTTATTATTGTATGAATTCTTTCTACGATATAACTGTTTTTCACTTTCTACGTAAATTAACTTACTATTTTTCCGTAATTCACTTATTTCCTCGTATTTCAAATCCATTTCACACTTTTTAAACGAAAACTTTACTGGCACTGCACTCGCACGGGATGGCAAATAACCGAATACGCTCTGAAGATGAAATTAAAAACAACAAATAGCCTTCTTTTCAAAAAACTATAGCTAGAAAACAGTTACTTTTAAACCTAAACAGCTCTACGACCTGATATTATAAGTTGACTTTATTGCACTTTGGGAGTTTACATTATTTCTCTTTGGAAAAACGAAATAATGTCAATTGACGTTATTTCACTTTTAGGTGGGAAATAGCGTCAATTGACATTATTTCCATTGACGTTAATACACCACACCCACAGCACACATAGACCGCCACTGGGTCCGTTGTGATACCACTAGATCCACCTAATGAAAAACCAAGTCATTAAAACCAGCCTGTGCTGGCAATGTAACGATTGAGCTGTATTGCACTCGTTTCCTTAAGGTCCTCCAGTTCCCAAAAAAAGCGGGAACCCAGGAACCTCCTCCGCCTCTCAGCCAGGGCCGGACAGTGACAGAGGAGATGGAGAACGCTCTCCTCCTCATCCACGTCATCACAGCTCCTGCAGTAGCCATTGTGAGGAATGCGAAGCCTCCAGGCAAGCTCTCCTATAGGACAGTGCCCCGTAATAACCCCCACAACTCTGCCAATGTGATTTCTGTTCAGTGAAGGCAGTGTGGCGGAGCGGCAAGGGTCAAATTTCGGCCAAATCGACTTCGTTGTTTGGCACGTAACGCCGTTTAACCATCTCATGTTCGCCCTGTCAACCGCAGTGGCTTTGATAGCAACTTTGCACGATGAGCCTTGCATTTTGATGTTAGCGCGGTCCCCGTCAATAACTCCGGTTGTCCCCACCCGAGCCAGCTCACCCGCCACGCAGTTACCTGCAAAGCCACAATGGCTCGGTATCCAACAGAGCGTTATGTTGAAATAACCACCCATCACTCTGAGGGTTAAACGACAGTTCGCGATGGTTTTCGATGTAGTCAGAACGGATTCAAGTGATCGAATTGAAGCCTGACTATTCGTGTAAATAGTGACGTCCCTCGTGGTCACAACATGATTTCCCAGGCAGTTCAGAGCTTCCAGGATTGCAGAAACCTCCGCCTGTAGGACGCTCCAGAAGTTGGGAAGACGGAATGACAAGTTAATTCCGAATCCTTCCGAATAGATGCCAGCACCGACTCCGCCGTCGGTCCTAGAGCCATCCATGTAGATGACAATGGAGTCGGTGGTCATGAGCGTGTTAATACCCCATAGATCCCTCGACGGAATCAAGCTGGTATGGTTCCGACCGAAAATGTATTTCGCACAAGTATAGTCAGTCTCCACAGGGAGATCCAACCCGGCAAACAATTTCGTATCATTTGGAAGATAAATTCCCCAGATAATACGATGGCGATTCTTTCATGCGCTAAATTTATAGATTATTTGTCGCCTTTTCAATAATTAGGGGATATCCTTCTGGCGAAAGAATCGCGATACGATGGCGATTCTTCCATGCGATAAATTTATAGATTATTTATCGCTTTTTCAATTATTAGGGGATATCCCTCAGACGAAAGAATGGCGAAAGGATTTCAATTCGCCAATTTATCGCCAAGATGATATTTTGCCAATTCACAATAAATACGAAACAACGATTGTGTCATTGTTTGTAGTCTAGATAGCGCAACAGTTAGCACTATGGACTTGCAAACATGGAAACCTGGTTCGAATCCTACAAATATCAATTGTGAAAAAGGATGAAATATGAATTATGAGCGTCAAAGAAAATATGTAAGATAAAAAAAGCATGAAGATTAATAAAAAAGCGATAATAATTTTTGTTTTAGTTGACTTAAAAATTTATCCCCGCCGCGATTCGCTTTCTTGTTGCCAACTTGTTTCGCCAAAGTTTCTCCAGGAAGTTTCGCTTTCGGTAACTATTTCCTCCCGAAGGGGGTCACTCCCGCGATAAGATGGCGATATCCCCGTCTATAAATTTATCTTCCAAGGCGAATCGCATTCTTATCGCGGAAGATAGAAATTGTTTGCTGGGAAGTTACCCAGTATAGTTGAGTGTCCGCCACTCAACGTGCGCCACTGGCCAGTTTCGCGAAGGCGTAAAGCCGTGTTAGCCGCCAGCTGTTCGCCGTAAATGTCAACTAAAGGTTGGGCAATCTTGTGTTAAAAATGGGTAAACGAAATAGCGTAAAATGGTAAATAAATACGAAAAATTTGAAAATGTATTGTTAGCGACTCGGCCCAGAAAACTTGTTTTGTTAATAACTTTTTTTTCTAAGGGTGGGCAAACGAAAAATTTTCTTGGGCAAACAGGGGTCTACGATGTGCAAACGAATTGCACAAATTGCATAAAGTTTTAAATTTACGTTTTTTGTGTTTTATTAGCATTTTGATGAGCGAATAAAAAACAATTGCGGGTGGGCAAACAAAACAAAAGGTTGGGCAATCTTGTGTTAAGGATGGGCAAACGAAATAGTATGAAATGGCGCATAAATATGGAAAATTTGAAAATATGTTGTTAGCGACTCGCTCCAGAAAAATTGATTTGTTAATAACTTTTTTTCTAAGGTTTGTCAAACGAAACTTTTTCTTGGGCAAACATGGGCCTACGATGGGCAAACGAATTGCACCAATTTCAGGAATAAAATTTAAATTTGGGGGGGGGGGGGGGGGGGGGCAGACGAATCTGAAGGTTGGGTAATCTTGTGTTAGAGATGGGCACACGAAATAGCGTAAAATGGCGCATAAATATGGAAAATTTGTGGTTAGCGACTCGCCCCGAAAGAATTGTTTCATTTTTATATATGAGAAGATTAGTAAAATATGCGTAGAAATAATATAGTTACCTAGAGAATGGGAAACACAATTTTTTTTTTGTTGATAAGATAATCGACTTTAGTGGTAAGTGCCATTTCCGTAGAACCAATATTTTCTCCAGATACCGAGAGAAATAAATCGCCTGAATACATTTCGCAAGAAAGGCCTGATTCAATGCAATCATACTATAAATACTTAATCTTTTTTCAACGAAATTAAACATGATTGGTAAATCTGCCATAAATAATAAAGTGATTACGGCGGCATTCGGCACGTGCCACCGCTTCAAGCAACAATCAACAAATTAACCACAATCTTCCGCAAATCAATAAATTAAATTACAGGCGACTACATACTGTCACAAAAGAGTCCAATAAATTTAAATTCTTTTGCAAGTTTTTGCTGGAGTTGAGGGCTCTAGTTGCCTTCGACTTGAACCATTTTCATTTCAAAAACTTATGTCGGAGTCTAGGCGGATGTGATTCGATCAAAAGTGGATACACGGAGTCTCATTTAATACAATTCGTGATACGTTTTAAGATTTTTAAGAATTTGTATTCAACCTGAATTTTCAGAATGTATTGCCACTCCATATGATTTTCGTTCAAACCAAATTAAGTGAACATTTCCGCTTGAATTTCTTGATAATTAAACATGTCAAAGCCGCCACTCAAAACTAAACAATTGCTATAAATGCGGCATTTCAAACATATTCAATTTTTGCCACCCCAAATAAACGGTCAACCTCAAAATATGCTTTGAGGCCGTGTCAAACACTTCAACCATAGAATATTTCGCCCCAACCCCTCATGAATCGATTAACGTAAAATTCAATGGTGGCTCGCTTCGTACTAGAGCAAATATTGACTTTAAGGCCGCCATCAACCGAACATCGGAAATCAAACCGCAGAGACCTCCATTCGAGGCCAGTTTTAGTTTTATCCCGGTCATGGGCGGGCGTTAGGAATTCAGCAGGATTCACTAACTGTTGCTATTCACTGCATTTGGTTGCATTTTTCAAACGTAGGGATACCTTATGTAGGAGTATCATATTGTAGGCTGTTATTTGTGGTAGCGACACACGACCACATCCTGATATTTGTTTTGTGCAAGTATCTACAACAAGAGTATACATTTGCATGCCGAACCACAAAACAGATTTGTTTCATAGGTATGGCGGAGTGTACGAGTGTGGTTCTAGGACATGCACACGTATAGGATCGTATTGCATTGTAAATGTTGCTCATGGTCCATTGTTCAGAATTTCGTTTGGAAATTGTAAATGGACAGGAAGGAAGTTACTGAAAACTTTATAACTACGTTTGCTTTGATTCCCTGTTGGTTACTTGCTTGTTTGTCCAACAAATAAAAGTTCTATGAATATTTCTGCATGTACTGTCGGGCTCCACAAGTTATTATGTCTAACCGAAACTTTAGGATTTGTATTATTTTGAATTCCGGAAATATATTTGCTTATGTATGTAGCCTGAATGGCTGTCCTACACCTAAGCGTCTCAGGTTTAGTGGGATGTTAATTGCCTTGACCACTCTAGGGGCGTGGGCGCGTCAACATCTCTAGCATTTCTATGCCTTGATGACGTTTCGATAGCATATTTACTTTTCGCAAGTGTAGTAACGGCCAGCGACTTATCGGCTTCGCCTGCAGCAGGAATCTAGTCGTAAGCTCTACGTGTTTCCCGCATCGACGCATTCACAAGCAGACCTGGAAGTCTCCAGACGCACATACCGTCAACCAAATTGACCACGTCCTCATTTGCAGGAGATGGGCGTCTAGTGTCATGGATGTCCGCTCCTATCGAGGAGCAAACTGCGACTCAGATCATCACTTGGTGAAGACGACCTACAGATGTAGAATCTCCTCAGTGCACCAGTCAAGAATCAGCCCTCCCAAAATCTTTGCGGTTGATAAGCTCTTGAGTGATGCTACAGCGGTGGCGTATACTACCGCCCTTGAGGAAAAACTATCACCTATGCTACACAACATCAGCAACACAGGCGTCCATGGGTTCTGGGAAGAACTCAAGGGTACCATCAAGGATGTCGCAGAGAAGGTCGTGGGATATAAAGCCCGGCGAGCGCGAAATGACTGGTTCGACGAAGAATGCAAAAATTCACTTGACGCGAAAAACGAGGCCTACAGACAATGGATTCAACGAGGAACCAGAGCCAGAAGAGAAAAATATGATGAGCTACGGCGAATATCGAATAGAATAATTAGACGTAAGAAACGTAAATACTTTGACGAGCAGTTGCTGAACATAAACGAAAACTTAGCTAATAGGAACACCAGACAAGCGTACAAACTAGTAAATACAATCAAGAACGGCTACCAACCCAGGACTAGCCTTTGTAAGGACAAGGATGGAAACATCATCAGCGACACCGATGGTATTAACAAGCGATGGGCCTCTTATTTTGAAGAGCTTCTAAACCGACCATCTAACATCCCCACACAGGAAGCTCTCGACGATATTGTTGATCTAGGCCCACCCATTCAACCCCCGACAGTAGAGGAAGTTGATCTCGCGTTGCGGTCACTAAAACGAAATAAAGCGCCGGGCGCTGACGAGATCCCAGCTGAACTGCTAAGATTCGGTGGAACGAGTCTAGTTGATGCCATACATCAATTACTCCTGCGAGTATGGGAGAACGAGGAGATCCCAGACGATTGGCGCAGAAGCATCATCTGTCCAATCCATAAAAAGGGAGATAAATTGCGGTGTGAGAATTACAGGGGCATCTCACTAGTTTGTACGTCCTATAAAATTTTGACGAAAATTCTGGAAAATAGAATAAAACCGTACGCAGAACGAGTCATTGGCGAATATCAAAGCGGTTTCAGACCTGGTCGCTCCACAACCGATCAGCTCTTCTCAGTCAAACTGATACTCCAGAGGTGCTGGGAATACAACGTAAACGTATACCAAATCTTTGTCGACTTCAAGCAGGCATACGACAGTATCGATCGTGGAGTACTGTACAACATCTTGCTGCAATTTGGTATACCAGCAAAATTAGTGCGACTGACAAAGATGACGATGACCAACTCCGTCTCACAAGTCAGGATTCAGAATAGACTTACTGATCTATTTGAAACACGCACTGGTTTGAAACAGGGCGATGGACTGGCACCGACGCTCTTCAACCTAGCACTGGAATACGTTATTCGGGCCATGAATATGGACAACAGCAAGACACTGCTCATCAAGTCGACACAATTAGCAGCGTACGCCGACATCAACATCATGTCCCGAAGATTGGCTGACGCAGAAGAACTTCTGCATACGCTCGATACCGCTGCAAAGGAAGTTGGATTACGTATTAACGAGGGTAAAACTAAAATAATGATGCAATCGGTGACACGGACACCTGCACAACCGAGCATCAACGTGGGGGACCTCAACATCGAGTTCGTGAACAACTTCATCTACCTGGGGTGCAACCTGTCAAGGGACGCCAACGAAACTGACGAAATCAAGCGACGGATACAGTTAGCTAATAAGACTTTTTTCTCGGTTCTCCCCATAATGAAATCGAAACATGTGCACAGAAACACGAAGCTCCGCGTGTACAAAACCATTATACGACCAGTGCTATGCTATGGCTGCGAAGCATGGACCCTAACTCAAGCCTCCGAAAACATGCTAGACACTTTCGAACGTAAGGTTCTACGGCGAATTTTCGGGGCTGTTTGCGATCGAGATGGATGGCGCATCCGGTACAACCATGAGTTGTATGAAATGTACGATGAGCTGCAAGTCTCGAAAATCGTCAAACTACAACGACTTCAATGGGCAGGGCATGTACAAAGAATGGACGATGATCGCATGCCTAAGAGAGTAATGAATGCAGAACGAGTCGACGGAGCGAGACTGCGAGGACGACCGAGATCTCGTTGGGAGAGCTCAGTAGGTGTGGACGCCGCGCAGCTGCTGGGCTCCCAAAATTGGAGGACGCGGTCACGTGACCGAGATAATTGGAGGACAATGATCCAGGCGGCCAAGGCCCGACGTCGGGCTGTCGCGCCATGATGATGATGATGAAGTGTAGTTGCTAGCATGCACCTCCTATCGGTGCCGTTTTTCTACTGACAAACTCGAAGCACTGCGAAAGTTCGGTTAGTACCAACAAACAGTTTTTGATCGCGTCGAGATTTGAACTCCAAGCTCTAGATTAGTATCGTAGAACGGTGATCGAACGACCGCGGCCAACGAGCGCGACAGGTTTAGTAGGATAGAATGATTTGACGTTGGACTGTCAGCGACGCTCTTCAACCTAGCACTGGAATACGCTATTCGCGCTATGAATATGAGCACCAGCAAGATAAATCGACACAATTAGCAGCGTAAGCCGACGACATCAATATCATGTCCCGAAGTTTGGCCGACGCAGAAGAATTTCTGCATACGCTCGATACCGCTGCAAAAAGGTTGGACGTATCAACGAGAGTAAAACTAGAATAATGATGCAATCGAGGACAAGGACACCTGTACAATCGAGCATCAATGTGCTGGACCTCAACATCGTGTCCGTGATCGAATACCTGGGTTGAAACTTGTTAGAGGACACCAACGAAACTGACGAAATCAAGCGACGGATGCATCTGGCAAATAACACTCTACTCGATTTAATTTTGCTTCTTTTTATACCCTAGACTTTTAGTATAGGGTATATTGTTTTTGTCACGACGGAAATATTTAACACCTTAAAGGAGGCTCCGGAGGTATAGCAATGTATATATATAAATGATCAGGGTCACCTCCTGATTCGATTTAGCCATGTCTGTCTGTCAGTCTGTCTGTCTGTCCGTTCGCACGATAACTTTCGATAGAATGAAGCTAGAGCCTTGAAATTTTGGTCAGATGTTGGAAGTATGATCTTGTTGGTTGGTATTGAAAATGGGCATGATCAGGCCAAGAGAACGCCTACCTCCCCTACATATGTATTTTAAAATAATTAAATGTACTTATAACTCCCGATTAAATAAACATGAAAAGCTCTAGCTTTGGTAGATTGCTCGTGAGGATAATCTTAAACTCTCCTGGAAAAATACAATCGATCAGCTCAAAACTAACGGTAATTTTCTTACAAAGAGCCTACTTTTCAGGTTTTTTGTCCATAACTCTTGAACAAATTGACGTAGACGTCTGATTTTTCGCATGTAACCCTGAAGTGAGAAGCTGCTTGGGTTTTAGTAAGTTGGACATAATCAGATCAAAGGAACGCCTACCTCCCCTACAAAATTTAAAAAATTAAATATTACTTTAATTACGATAACTTTCGATAGAATAACACTAGTGAGTTGAAAATTTGGCAGAACGTTGGTAGTAATATCCTGTTAGTTGGTATTGAAAATGGGCAAGATCCGACCCGAGGAACCTCTACCTCCCCTACAAATGAAACTTCAAATAAGCGATAACTTTTGATAGAATGTAGCCAGCGACCTGAAATTTTGGTCGAATGTTTGTAGTAGGATCCAGTTGACTAATACTGAAAATACGTAAAATCCGACCAATGAAACCCCTGATTCCCCTACAAATGAAACTTCAAATAAGCGATAATTTTCGATAGAGTGAAGCTAGAGACTTGAAAAATTCAACAAATATTTGTAGAATGGGTTAGTTAATTGATTTTTAGAATGGCCAAGATCCTCATTAATGTGTGCCGACCTCCCCTATAAACTGGCCATTTAGGAAACTCACTTTTAATGCATATGGTCGTTGCCAATTGGTACTTTTGGTATCACCACTAGGTCTGTACAAGTCTAGGGTATATACGCTTCGGACTCCTGGTTCTCTTTTGTGAGCAATAATTGCATGAATTTTTGTGTTAATACGCAATGAAATTTCACATATCTCAAATGATTTCAAAGCTTCTTAGTTATCAAAAAAAAACTCATTTTTTTATCATCTTCTTGCAATTCGTTGTTGCGTGTATCAGTGGCCGAATTATAAATTCCGTGAACGGAATGGCAATCAAAAAGCTAATGCGATAACGTGTAATTTGAGAGAAAACCTAATAGCCAATTACGATAAGTTTGTTAAGCTTACGTATCGCATAACATCAAGGCACACATTTTTAGGTGACGAGTAATGCATTTACGAAACTCATGATTCGACCTCAGATTAGATCAACTAATATAAGCTATTAGGTTGATAAGCCGCGACACAATTAGACCACGAGTGGGTCGATTGTGATACCACATAGGAGTGAAATACTCCCCTCGAGTCTGTCCGTTAAAACCGATCCACTCTCGCCAGGTCCCCCAAGTCGGTATAGAAATGTGCCCCAGGCATTCTCAAGTGTGCCAGAGCCGGACACTTACAGAGAGCGGTACTCTCCTCATCCTCCTCATCGCCACAGCTGCTACATGTTGCGTATTACTTACACAGGAGGTGCATGCTGGCAACTGTATTCTCTGAAACAAATTTATGCCAACGAAACGTCAACTGGGCCACATGGAACAGTTGACGCGCTATTCCCAACAAGGGGTTAGGGCAATTGAGTAGTACACTTGTAAAGATCATAAAATAGTCAGTCGATCACTAACCGTCAAATAGTTTATGGGCCGTTTTCTCAATGTCTGGTTAAATCTTATCCTGTAGATAAACGCTAACCGGCCCTCATCTTCCGGTTAAGAATTTATCGGACAATAATTCCAAACACAGCTGATACGTACTGCTGAGATTTTGACAGCTAGAACTGTTTACGTTCGCACATTCAAATGAGACAATTAAACTGGTCACAAGGAACAGAGTTCTGGATATTCATTCGAAGGAAACGGATCTGAAACCAACTCAGCCGCAAAATAATGCTGAGAGGTGGCACAGAGGTAGAATAGAATTGAACAGGTGGCAGAATTCCGCCAAGAAAATCAGCTAACTTTCTACTGCATTAGCTGCACTGTGGACTGCATTATCATATTTTGAGCGTTGCATGCGCTAAGGTTAAATTTAGTGTCCCGGATAGCTAACTGGCAGTTTAACCGGACATTGAGAAAACGCCCCCATAACGCCCCATAACACACTTTTGCGTTCAACGGACAGTTCATTCCTTCGTAGAAAATATGGACGTAGTGCGCATTTTTCTGGCCAACCGTTCTCCGCCATTTGTCGGACTTTTGACAAGACAACATCTTCATCCGTCGCATTCGATATTCGATGAAAATCTATTGGTATGTAGCTCGCATCATAAAACGCATCGACTTCCGAGTCGTCGGCGCCTTCAATCGCCGACACATTACAATCCTTCTCCAAATTTACATTCATTGGCAGTCTCGATGGTGCATGAGCCACAGCTAAAAATGAGCTCTCTGAAGTTGGCATAATCACATTCGATTTTTCAAATTTAAATTTTGCAGTTCGTTTGTCCATCATAGGCCTTTGAATATATAGCCATGGAATGAGCTTGTCCTATATGTTTCCATAGAAACAGTGGCTCCAAAATCTGGGTACTAATAGCCGCCATACATTATCCGATCCGTCGTCCGATCGATCGGCCGATGGATCGCCACAAAATATCTGCCGATCTCCACTGCACACACACTGAGCGATTTTCGTGCGATGCGATAACGAATGACAATTCAAAAAATTGGTTATGATTCACTCCCAATCCAACCTAGATTCATTTTTGTTAACTATTTGGATGTGTGTGGTATTTTCGTATACCACATATTTGATATTTCAATTGCAGTGCCATTTAAATCATAAGAATCCTTGAAATTTCATAATTTAATAATTTGGTAATTTGACATTCACTTGCGATAATCACATACACTATCCAATCGATCGTCACCGATCGATCGCACGAAGATCGCACAAAAATATCGGCAGATCAAAATTGATCGGCCGATCGGTGCGATTTCCACATACACAGGCCGATCCATCGGCCGATATCGATTTCGGGCGACGGATCGGCCGATCGATCGGTGTGTGTATGGCACGTTTAAGTCGACATGTGGTCGACAGTCAGCTAACTCAGTAGACCGTTTAGAAATTATGAAATTTAAATATTGACAAAAATTGACGTTTGTTTATGCACAATTCGACAGAGCGGTCAACATTATGTCAATACCGAAATGCCAACTGAGTAGGCTGACTGTCGATAATCTGACAAGAACTGACTTTTATTCATGCACAATTCGACAGAACAGTCAACATATGTCAATATCAAACAACAACCGAGTAGGCTGACTGTCGACTTATTCGCCAAATGTTGGAGCCAGAAACATACAATACAAGCTCATTCCATGGCTCTATGTTCTAAGTCGTAGGCCCACGTTTGCCCAGGAAAAATTTTCGTACGCCCACCCTTACAAAAAAAGTTATTAGCAGACAATTTTTTTAAGGTTGGTAATACTTATACTGTTAATTTGGCTCCTTAAAGGATCATTTTGTAGTGCAAGGTGGCAGTCGGTTTGCCTATCGCGGATTATCGTTTGCCCAGGAAAAAGTTTCGTTTGTCCACCCTTGCAAAAAAAAAGTTAATGGTGAATAAAATTTTTTGGGTTGCGAAAACTTATTTCCTTGGATTAGGCTGAAAAATTTTGGGTGAGGATCATTGCTAAATGGTATTGTTGACTGCTTAGCAATGGTACACTCCACTTTTATTCTCAAAAAAATATATAAACTGTCGCTTATGCGTGAAAAATGGGTAATGCGTTTCACACGGTGAAAATTCGCAGTAGTGTTGTATAATGCACACTATTTATACCGTGTGCGTTGTGCGAAGTGGTGTATTTTGACGAAAGTTGGAATACATTTTTGGGCTTGGTCGAGCTACTTCCCCGATATACTCAAGGTAGCTCCTGAAGAGTACAGTCTATCGGGTGACGAAACCAACTCAAGCACTTAGTGCTTTTAGCTTAGGCTGAAAATTTCCGATGGGGATCATTGCTAAATGGTCTTCTTGACTGCTTAGCAATGGTACACTCCACTATTATTCTCAAAAGAAAAAAATATAAACTTGCACTTATGCGTGAAAAATGGGTAATGCGTTTCAAACAGCTAAATTATCTGTATTATTCCTTCTGTTCGTTGCACACTTCATGATAAAGTTAATATACCATGTCACATTCGTGAATGGTATAAAAAGACCAATGGGAAGCAACGCTTCAGCAATGCGACCAGACCATGGGCTTCTGTCTTCGTGAGGAAAATCACTAAGTACATTAATCTGTAATGAACCATATTCTGGTCGAGACGTTTCAACGACAGATCAAAGGCAACACCTGATGAGTTGTGATCTGTCGGTGGTACGAAACTAGACTCCGAGGATGCTATTGCACCCTGACCCCGATGCGAGCGCATCTGAGCCCTCCGACAACCATTCTATCCTAATATCCCGGTTTTGTTATTTTTATTATTTTCCATTTTTGCCTACCCCGTTTGTGTTTCCTTCGTCAGGCCCATGCATTTTTGATAATAGGTGCAAAAATCCCGCTCACGTCTCCCGAACTGTGCAACAGCAAGCATATGCCGCTATTTAGCTCTTTGAGGGGCCTTTTGCTCTGTCAAATGGCACAGCCCGACCTGTACGGTCACTATCCTACTTTAGGCTACGTTCCCTCCGGGCATCTTCGGATGCCGGCCAACCCGTCCATTGCAAATCTTTCAGAATTCACCAACAGCGAGCTTGTGGCTATTAGCATCAGCCCGAAAGGAGGAAATGTATCCAATATGGGTTCCGCCCCTGTGTGCCACCAACTATTGCGGGAGTGAACAAAGCATCACCACCTAACTGCAAAGCGGAGATGACTCTCTTCTCAGAGGATAAGGTCAAGTGAGCTATTGGATTTTTCTTTCTTTCGAGTCCGTAAATATTGATGGGTTATTCCTTGTCCTTCTTCAGAAGGGAGAAGAACCACTAACTCTACATCGCTTGAGTATATTTAGAGGCAGCGTGCTCTTCGGAAGCTGTACTTTCTGTTCGGTAAAACTGGACACACCGGTCCGTCCAGTCCAAGATATTGCTCCAAAGCAATGATTAGAGGATGGTTCTTTTACCAGGTAGTACGAAGGCATGCTGGTTTCGCCGCTTTCTTTGTGTTAGGTACTAATTATGAGTTCTCTCTGTCTCTGTCAATTGCCCTAAACCCTTGCGGGGCATAGTGCGTTAATTATTCCATGTGGCCCAGTTGAAATTTCGACGGCATAAATTGGTTTCGGAGAATGCAGTTGCCAGCATGCACCTTCTGCACATACATGGCCACGAACGTCGTCGTGGAAGGGATTCGAACCCGATAGTCAAACATGACAATGATGCCTCAACACACTTCACTACCGGTCGCCCCAAATTATGAGTACGAGCCTATACGAAGGCATGAATCCACTCATCGACTCATCAGAACAAACCTAGCCAGCATGAAATGTATTGCATTCGCATGATATTCATCAGTTGCTGGTTATGTAAGCGAGTACCTGGCAACTATTATCATCATGATCGTGGCGAAATAGCCCGATATCCGGCTCTGGCCGCCTGGATCGTTGCCCTCCAATTATCTCGGTCACGTGACCGCGTCCTCCAATCTCGGATTTCCAGTAGTTGCTTGGCGTCAGCCATGATTCAAGAATAGGACGTCAACATATACTGAACTCTCCCAACGAGCTCTCGATCTTCCTGGAAGTCTCGCTCTGTTGACTCGTCAACCTGGCAATCAGCTACCAGGTAAATAAAATATTCTTTCAGAGATTTATGCTTCAGCTGTCACATTGAATTAAAGTCAAAAGCTCCACATGTGCCCATCACCCGTAAACCTTATATCCAAGCATAATGGATACGCGAATCATCTAAATCGTACATTTCACATTCACAGACATCAATCTCCACCAACAAAGTGAATAACAACAACAATGACACCTCACGCTGAATGAAGATGACGAAAGAAATGGAGCAGAAACAAATTATTTCCTCTGCGTTTCGTCATTTCAATTCCCACTATCCTAGGCAAATGGATAATGCACGCAAGAAAGGAGCTTAGCCAAAAATCGATGTCATCCAGCACATCACATAGCCCCGATTCCACTATATCTACCCATACAATTTCAGGATGCATGATGATCCACGGTAATCAATCAGGCTTTCAAAATAACAAACATGTGTAAGACATATTGGCTATGGTAACTGAAAAGGCAAAAGGACTCAATGCACAACAGGAAGATACCAACTACTGTGTACGAACGTAACCAAAGCTTCTTGTAAATTGAAGAATCCATCAAGTGATTTTCTGTGCCAAGGAGGCAACGGGAGAACAGCATTCATAAATTGGAGGAGCCAAAGTAATTTTATCCCATCCCACCCCCATCCATTGAGCTGAACGTACGTATCAGTATAGGAGTACATCAAATCAAGCCGTTTTCACCAGCCATTGTTTGGCAGTGCTCGTTGTATATCTAAATGGGAACGCTAAGTCAAAATAGATGACTTGCAAACATAAGAATTGTTTCTTATCAAAGGTGCTGAGAGTGGTGATAGGGCAGGTCCATTGTTATGGTCTTCTGTTCGACCTCCGTACCCATGTATTTTATATATTTGGGTGCACTTTTCACAAGACAGAAGTCGATTGAATAAGTCGGAGTACGTGAGCGGTTTCGACAACACATCTCATTGAGCATTGCGGCTCCGTCTTCGTACGGTCATTGAGTGTGTGTCGAAAACACTTTTGGGTCAAAGTGGTCACGTAATTTATGTTAGAAACGATGGACGCTGAAATCTCAGATTTATTGTATTTGGTCACTTTAATTTCAAAGGAACAATGGAGAAGGATGGAAGGATTTGAGAGTTGAATTTGATTGAAATTTAAGGGAAACGTTGCGGGCCAAAGATGAAATACTTCTTAGCTAGCTTAGACACTGGGAAGAAGATGAAAATCTTTTCAGCCACAAATTCAGGTTTTTATTTACTTTTTTAGAGTGCAAAAGACCTCTTCCATAGTCTTCCTCGTGGGCGTTCTCTGGAACGGCTAATCAAGCCAACCAAGTTTTGCAGTTCAAAATATTTGGAAGAGGCACATAACGATGATCATCCTGAATGGCCAACAACACCTGTGCGTCTCAGAAAGTAGGCGAACGATGGAGCTGCAACATAGTTGTTAGAGCACCAACACGTTTCACCCTGCTGAAAGATCATCAAAAGAACGCGCGATCAAAAACACCATTGGAGAGCTACCTCGGTGCTATATAAAAAATAGCTCCCGGCGACTCTTAGGACACCTAAGGAAGCAACCCTTCCCCTAAGATTGGGTTTGTAGGCTTGTAGCCTGCGTACTGTAACGGACGGTTTGGTGGGCATCCGAAGATGCCCGTGGGGACGGAGCCTAAGGTAGCATATTACCGTAAAAGTCAGGATGTGCCATCTGGCGAAGAAATAGGCCCCTCAACGAGCTAAGCAACGGCCTATGCTTGCTGTAGCTCAGTTCGGGAGATGTGGGCGGGGTTTTCGCCGCTCATTGCCCCTGTCCTTTACGTATTAACAAAAATTCATAGGCCTGGGGAAGACAACAAAAACAGGCGAGGTAAAAATGGGGAATAAAAAAAAATAGCCGATAAGGATGGAATGGTTGGCGGACGAATCAGACGCCCACGCGGTCGCACCTGGGTCCGGGTGTAATGGGACCCTCGGCCTCTGGTTTCGTACCACCAACAGATCACTACTCATCAGGTGCTGCTTCGATCTGCCGGTGGGAGCAGCACTATCAGGATATGGTTCATTGCAGATGGTTCATTACAGGGCAGCTTCTACTTCGAGGCCTGCCAAGAAGTAGAAGCTGAGGACAGAGTGTGCTGTTAACTAAAAAAAAACAAAAGCGAACTAGGCACCGGAGTCAGCCTGCAACCATTGTAGAGGGGAAAACTAACAAAGAGAACCAAAAATTACTACATTTCCCCATTATTCATATGATCAACAGGTTACAGAGAATTCTGAGGCTAGCAGAGGCGCAACACTGCATTCCTTGCCGTAATTCACTCAGGAACTATGTAAGCTGCTGAGCTCATGAATAATACAGAAATGCAATACTAGGCAATCAAAATTTTTAAACTAACGTGAAAGGACAATCCTGGCAAACGGAAAGATACCCAGGGCTCCTCCGCGCTTTGTCCGGACACCGAAGAAGCTCCAAATGCCGGCAATTCAAAGCATTTATGGAGGCCTTAGGTAGGTGGCTAAACCACAAAAGACAAACACAACACCAGGATTGCCTTATTGAACTGACACTAAAAGGAAAAACTACTCTATAGGAAGGATGGGGGTGCTACAGAGGAAAGCACAGCTACTTGAAGGGAAAATACGTGAAGTAAAGATGGCTAAGTCCTAAGACTTAGAGCAAGTAGACTTAATGTGCTTGTGGGGATGCATAACGCTGGAAGGACTAAAAAGAAACCCGATGAGGTCCTTTTTAGTCCCGTTCTTGACCAGAAATGGGCCCCACATTGGGCGCCAGATTTATAACGGACGGTTCGGTGGGCATCCGAAGATGCCCGTGGGGACGGAGCCTAAGGTAGCATATTACCGTAAAGGTCGGTCTGTGCCATCTGGCGAAGAAATATGCCCCTCAACGAGCTAAGCAACGGCCTATGCTTGCTGTAGCTCAGTTCGGGAGATGTGGGCGGGGTTTTCGCCGCTTGTTGCCCCTGTCCCTTACGTATTAACAAAAATCCATAGGCCTGGGAAAGACAACAAAAACAGGGGAGGTAAAAATGGGGAATAAAAAAATAGCCGATAAGGATGGAATGGTTGGCGGACGAATCAGATGCCCACGCGGTCGCACCTGGGTCCGGGTGTAATGGGACTCTCGGCCTCTGGTTTCGTACCACTAACAGATCACTACTCATCAGGTGCTGCTTCGATCTGCCCGTGGGAGCAGCATTACCAGGATATGGTTCATTGCAGGTGGTTCATTACAGTACCTGAAATTCATTTATACTTAAAACATTAAACGAGCCTCGGATACCATGGACTGATTCACCGGCAACGACTTTTGGCTACGAACGACGAACCACGATCGGTTTTCGGAACGTTCGAACAATGTGGGGCGAGTGGGAAATGACCGCATATAACATCGATATACTAGGGCTGAGCGAAACAAGATGGCCTGGATCGGGAACGACTTTATCACCAGGCTCCCAAACAGTACTGCTCTACTCTGGAAATGAAGACGATACGTCAACTCGAATGGCAGGCGTCGGAATCCTGTTTTCAACTTTTCCAAACTTGGGGTGCTAACTTCCAGGGGGTCCCTACATGCCGGATCGATTGGTGAAAATCGAAATATAAACTGCCGACTAAAGAAGTACACGTGCATATTGCTCTTAGAATTCTATCATATTTAAAACCATTGTTGTAGCGTTATAACATTTCAATAAAGCTCCTCAAGATCTCGCCAAAATTGCATCCTTTCTTCAAGTAGGCCTTGCTCATTGGAAAGCACGATCCAATCCACATCCGTCTGACGTCCAATATGTGCATAGTTTAATGGAAATTTGTCAGCTGGTATCCATTTGGGTATTTCGCCACCATCTGGTGTTGGATTGCTGTAGAAAGATTCATAACCTCAATGAAGATCGCCAACAAGATCACTCTAAAACCACATACATGTACATGTACTTACCCTGTCTTTGCAAAATTTGTCCACATGAGCGGTATTGCCATTTTCATTTTCTTCTCATTTTCACTGTTGTCGGCATCGAAATAGGGATAATGGAATAAATATGGCATGTCATCTCCATGACTCACCCCTAGAAAGCCAGAAATAATCAATGATCATAGTAGTCACGACCATCACAAAAAAAAACCTACCATAATATTCCGGCCCGCCACGAAGTAATTCCGAAAAGGACTTCGTTCCCTTCTGATCGAATATGTAAACGAACGTGTGTCCAATTGTAGAATTTCCAGTTCCAGATGCAGCAAATCGATTTCGCAAAAATTTGTCCTGACCCCACACAAACCAGTTGTCCGAAAAAAGCTAAATATTGACGATAAAGTAGTAGGATCTCGAAAAGTGGACCGTGAAAAAACGTTCTTACATTTGTCAAGTTGTGATGAGTCTGCTTGGACCAATCGTGTTTTCCTTTAAAATAGAATTCATCAATGCGTTGTATCAGCTCCTTTTGAATATGCTCGGGCTTACGATCGAAGCGAAGGAGAATTGGCAATACGCTGGTGAATTTGGAAACAAGTTCTTCGTTCATAAGGTTGATCAGGGCTGAAAAAAGAGAAGAAAACTTAGATATACAGAGCTTGGAGTATTAAGAACAACCTCCTGATTTTATGAGTCCTTCATCGTTGGTTATTCCAATCATTATTGGAACATGTGCACTCGGCGCAATATCAGTTTCTCGTGGATCTTTTGTGAGAAAGGCTCCCTCAAGGCTTGGCTCAACCACACCGGTAAATATCATACAAGGTTCAGTGTCGAATTCCTAAAAATAAAATATGGACAGATGCTCAACGGGTAAATTATTGTCGAAGAAATGGCACCAGCCTATACGTTGCTTTGGATTTGGTTACTGTAAGTGATGATTCAGTTGGATCGAGATTTCTAAATTCTCATAATTTCCAGTGGGGACAAGTGGTAGGCCTATCGACCTTACGAAAGGCAGGTGAGTTAAACCTCCCGACTTTCACTAGTTGTAACCAACCCGACTGCGTGCAAAACCTCCAATCCCAAGCCACAATTTACAAAATACTCTCGTAAAACAGACGCTATATCCTTGGCTGATTTTCCTCGCAAACAGTCGATCAGTGCTTTCCAATTTGCCTCACTTGTTGGACAATTCAAAATTTGGCCAAGTTTCAAAGCCCGCTCCTGGGCAACTGCTTTGTCTACTACGGCCCATTCATCGAAATTAGTTCCTGACTGTAGAATAGCCTTTTGAAATAATCCTGTGAAGAAAAAAAAATGGCAGCCTGAAATCATTTCTTACATTCAGAGTTATCACACACATACCTTTTGATCGTGGAGAAAACACATGAAATCCTACACTACCGCCACCGGCACTTACTCCAAAGATAGTTACATCATTCGGATTACCACCGAATCCTCCAATATTGTCTCGAACCCATTCGAGCATCAGCGCTTGGTCCTTGAATCCAAAATTGCCCGGACACTCTTCGGTTCCGGTGCTAAGGAAGCCTAGAGCACCAAGCCTATAATTACCAGTCACCAGGATAATATCAAAATCCAACAATCTTTCCGGACCAAAATCAGTTGAACTTCCCGATCCTGTCATAAAACCGCCGCCATGAATCCATACCATGACTGACAGAGCCGTGTTGTTAGTTTTCACCTGGAAATAAGTGCATAGGTTAGTGGGGTGATTATGAAGATTTCTTGGATCTTACCGCAGGAGTGTAGACATTGATATATAAGCAGTCCTCATCGCCAACTGTTTCGAAGACTCTTAAGAATGGATTTTGTGAAGGGCATATATTACCATCTTGGTTGGTAAGCTTTTCGCCGGACCAGGGTTTTGCAGGTAGTGGAGCCTGAAAATTGGTGGTTTGATTAACAAGACTAAGACTAATTTTTTAGAGATCGAATGATTTAAATATGACAGACAAACTGCTAAATTATGTATTTTATGTTCACCAGTCATTGTCGACGAAATGTTGGTAACTTAATCTCTAGAATCCCTCCAATATATTCTATATAAAGGGTTTCCCAATAGGGACGGGTAGATATTGACAGTTCATGGTGGCCATTTTGTTACATCTGTTGTTAATTTTTCTATTTTTTTTTATTTTTCAGATACTAAAGACAAATCACCACGACAAGCTAGAGCATCGAGCAACACGAGCAAATGATAAAACTTTATTATCAAAATGGGTGTTCTCTTGTGGCAAGGATGTGCTCGATGCGCCCATTTTACGTCTTTCCTAGTAGACTATTCAACGTTTGGTGGTCAAATTCGAGTTGACCGGTTCAGTAAACAATCAGCTAACACCAGGCCTGGCGAGAGGGAAGGGGAAACGGAGTGATTCCCCCGGGCCCGGGCTTTGAAAGGGGGCCCGTGATTTTCAAAATTAAATGTTTTTTTTTTTCATTATGGTGCTTTGAACTAGAATACATTACACGTTCTGTAGTGTTTCGATGCCCTAAACGACAACAGATTTCACGCTTTGGCGGTGGTGTCGGGGCCCTAACCTACAATACATTACACACGTTCCGGACTCGGCTTGAGGCCTCTTATATTTTTTAGATTGTTGTAGACTTAGGGCCTCTATTTTTTTTCTTGTATTTGAACTAGGCTTCTTCTTACGTTGAAATTTCAGCTTACCTACACAGACTACTTTCGTGCTTAAAACCGGCGAACTCATTTTCCAAAGTGCAAAAAGTTAAAAAAAACTTCTTTTAGAATTATTTAGATAATTTATTTCATGTCATGATCGCAGTCTAGCGTTTTGAAATATTGAGTTGCTATATGGAGCCCAAGAATGTGGAGTTCCAAAAAATATGTGTGGGCCCCTCGATATATGGGGCCCACCTAGCTAGCAGATGTATGGGCCCCAAGATGTATGAAATCCCAAGTTATATGGGCCCTATTAAATTTTTTTTATTCTAATTTTTTAGTAGTGGGGCCGGAATTGTTGCCCCCGGGTCCGGATTTCCCCTCGGCGGCCCCGGCTAACACCCGTACGTGAACGAAACGCACGATCTACTGAAAACGTCGCCGCTGGCCATGAGAATGTGCAGGAGAATCGGTCAATTCCGCGTCGCTCACAAGATCTCGGCCTTTCGCTGACATGCAGACATCTACTTGGCGAATTTTGCATCGAGCTTACATCCGCACAAAATCCAATTGACCCAGGAGCTGAAGGAAAACGGCCATCGACAAAGCCATGTTTTCGCTGACTGGGTTCTGGAGCAGTTACAAGCGGACCCCGATCTCAACAAAAAAATCGTCTTCAGCGACGAGGCCCATTTTTGCATGAACGGATACGTCAACAAGCAAAATTTCCGGATTTGAGACGATGTCAATCCACAGGAGGTCCACCAAGTGGGAATTCATCCACAGTTGGTGTGGATTCAGTGCCGGCGGTATCACTGGTCCGTACTTCATCAAAAACGATGATGCCATTGCCATCACCATCAACGGAGAGCGCTACCGATCGATGATGACCCATTTCTTGTGGTCCAAATTGGATGATATGGATGTGAACGGCATGTGGTTCCAGCAGGTGCCACAATAGACATTTTGCACGAGCGATTTAAGGGTATGGTTATCTCACGCAGAGGCGACGTGAACTGGCAACCGAGATCGTGCGACTTGTCCCCATTCGACTTTTTCTTGTGGGGTTTCCTTAGGTTAGGTTAGGTTAAAGAGGCAGCTGCGCACAGACACAGCACACATATACCACCACTGGGTCCGTTGTGATACCTCATAGCCGCAAAGACGCCATGTGAGCCTAGTCGTCAAACCACCCGGATCTATCAATGAAAGGATGTAGATGACCAGCATTTACGTACTTCAGGTCATCGAGGTCAATAAAGTAGAGGGATCTTAAAATATTCTCTCTTCTACCGGCCAGAGAAGGGCAGGTGCACAGGAAGTGATGTACTGTCTCCTCCTCTTCTTCGTCCCCACAGCTTCTGCAAAATCATTGTATGCCCCGTGATGATCCCCACAACCTTTCTGAGATGCCTTCTCTCCAGCATCATCAGCCCTGAGGAGCGGCGAGGATTGAAGTGCGGCCAAATCTGCCTCGTAACGTTGCAGGTATTACCATTTAGCCGACCGATATTAGCACGGCTTATTGCGTTTGCCTTAATTAGCTTCTTGCATGCTGCTATAGGCATTTTGACATTGCGGAAACTTCCCATGTCCATAATGGCCGTACCTGCCCGAGCCAGCTCGTCTGCCTTGCAGTTTTCGCTGAAACCACTGTGAGCCGGAATCCAGCACAAAGTGATGTTGAAAAAGTTGCCGAGCTCCTTAAGAGCGGTGCGACATACCACCACGGTTTCCGAAGTAGTAAGGTTTGCGTCCAAGGACTTAATCGCCACCTGACTATCTGTGTAGATAGTAATATTCCTTGCAGATATATTACGACCCATCCAAGTCAGAACTTCGGTGATCGCAGTGATCTCCGCCTGCAGAACGCTACAGAAGGCTAGAAGACGAAGTGACAAGCGAATGTCCAGTTTCTCTAAGAAGACGCCTACCCCCACACCCGCTTCCGTTTTCGAGCCGTCAGTAAAGAAGCTTATGGCTTCCAACTCAGGGGTACTATCTGTATCCCACTCCTGCCGCGAAGGTATTAGACTCGTGTACCCTTTGTCGAAGGAGTATACCGAAAAGATATAGTCCGTGTCGCCGAGTGGCCATTAGTAGACTCTTTCCACTGCCCTATTTCCCTAAGGATGGCCGTAATCGCAGCTACCTGCTCAGCCAGGATGCCCAAAGGGAGCAAATTCAGCAGTACACCAAGAGCAGCGGTCGGTGTGGTTTTCAGAGCACCAGTGATAGCAATACAAGACAATCTTTGAACTTTATCCAACAGATTCCTGTATGATGCTTTATTGAGCGCCGTCCACCATACAACTACCCCATACATTAATATGGGGCGTATGACCGATACGTACAACCAGGGGTTTCCTTAAGTCGCAGGTCTATGCCAATAAGCCGCAAACGATCGGTGCCCTCAAATTCAACATAACCCGTGCTCAAGTTCGGCCTGATCTATGCGCCAGAGTCATCGACCATTGGACCTCTAGGATTTGCGCCACCCAGCGAAGCCCCGGGGGCCATTTAAACGATGTCGTATTCCACACATAATGTCATCGATAGGTCTTTCAAATAAAATAAAAAATTCGTTGCTATCTCACACACAACTTGTTTTATTCAATTTTCGGCGAAATTCACACACACGACACCGCGCTGCACGACTGCTTGAAATTTCAGTCGAGATACACAGCATCAAATGGGCGGATTCACACTCATCGCTCAGCATGCGATACGATCGACTATGCTTAGCTATTGTGATTTGTGCGTGGCTGCGTCGGAGCTGAAAATGTAGCTAGTCTGAATATCGCCTATACCTCTACCCGTCCCTATTGGCAAACCCTTCAAATAAAAATAAAATGATGTTCATATGTCCCCGGTAATCTCGCCGAAGTATTCGACAGATTTCCAAATTTTTTTTAAATGTTCCGTATGGTGATTGTGGTGGTACGTGACTGCATACAGTAAAATTCTGTTAAACCGAACCCAAGAGTGCGGCGTCATTTTAGATAACGAAATTATGTATAAGTGCTTTCGAGAGGCCGGAAAGAAGATGAGGTGGATCACGAGCCCAGGATGATGCGATATACAGTAAAACACCGTTTTAATGAACCAAAGAGCGCGTCGTCATTTCGGATAATTAAATTTTTCATAGGTGCTTTCGAGATGCCGCCGGGGAGAAAAATAAGTTTTTTTCGTGAACCCACAATGATATCGCACATCATCGAGTAGACTAACGGTGTATTCCGCTGTAATCAAACCAGAATTATTCGCCTAAGTCTTCAAAAATCATTCTTCCAACGTTCCTCATACTTATAAAATCTAGGGTATTATGCCCGGTTCACATTATTCCAGTCCAGTAATCCAGTCCAGTAATCCAGTCCAGCAATCCAGTCCAGCAATCCAGTCCAGCAATCCAGTCCAGCAATCCAGTCCAGTGCTGGGCTGGATCATATTGCCCGGTTCACATTATTCCAGTCCAGCGATCCAGTCCAGTGCTGGACTGGATCATATCGTCTACATGATTCCAGTCCAGTAGTCTGGCGAGTGTGTTGTTGATTCGGTAACTATAGTAACAATGATTTTTGGGCGAGCTGGAATCAAAAAGTAGACGACAATCCAGTCACTGGACTGGATTGCTGGACTGGATTGCTGGATTGAATTGCTGTCCAGTGCCGGTTCACATTATTCCAGTAGCAGTCCAGCGCTGGACTGGATTACTGGACTGGATTGGTTACTGGAATAATGTGAACCGGGCATATCGTCTACATGATTCCAGTCCAGTAGTCCGGTGCGTGTGTTGTTGATTCGGTAACTATAGTGACATTGATTTCTGGGCGAGCTGGAATGAAAAAGTAGACCGACAATCCAGTCACTGGACTGGATTGCCGGACTGGATTGCCGGACTGGATTGCTGAATTGGATTGCTGTCCAGTGCCGGTTCACATTATTCCAGTAGCAATCCAGCGCTGGACTGGATTGGTTACTGGAATAATGTGTGCTGTCCAGTGCCGGTTCACATTATTCCACTAACCAATCCAGTCCAGCGCTGGATTGCTACTGGAATAATGTGAACCGGCACCGGACAGCAATCCAATCCAGCAATCCAGTCCGGCAATCCAGTCCAGTGACTGGATTGTCGGTCTACTTTTTCATTCCAGCTCGCCCAGAAATCATTGTCACTATAGTTACCGAATCAACAACACACTCGCCGAACTACTGGACTGGAATCATGTAGACGATATGATCCAGTCCAGCACTGGACTGGATTGCTGGACTGGAATAATGTGAACCGGGCATAAAGACATATCTAATCTACTGATACCCAAACCTACTCCTGATGTGCTGTTCTTTCAAAGCCTGTGTGTGTATCCAACTAGACTTACTCCATTGATAGGGAAGAAATAGTTCTGCGTATTTGCCCAGTACTGATCTTCAGTTCTTTTAAAACCTGCGTATATACCCAGATCTGTATACCTACCAGGACCTGTACATCTACCCAGACCTATCTAGACCTGTTGACCTAGATATTTTTCAAATCCTACCTACCAGACCTAGGTGTGGGTATTGGACCTAGGTCGAAAAGTGTCGGTCCGATTTTGGTCAACCATGACTACTGAGATAAATGGTGGTAAACTCAAGGATCACTTCATCACTGCGGATAGGCGTCGCAAACATCTCCAATTTGACCAAAAAATTGTGAGCGAACCGAGCTTCATTAGCTAGAAGTCAATAATTAGGGGAAGTATGATTTTTACGATTTTTTGAAACGAATTAGCACGATTTTCTCTTTTTTTCTTTAGCATTACTGCTTAGATTTGCCATGATCCATGACCCACTTCACTTTACTCTATCCATTTAGGGGCTTCTTTAAACGATACTATCCGTTTCATATATTTTAGACGTAGGACTAAATACAAAACTTCAAGTTTCCTATCCATTTCAATTCTCTACTTTCTGCATAGAATTTTTCCAAAGGATGGGAGTCCAACACAAAACTAAAACGGATCTTAGAATAAAAACTGTTGCAGAAAACTAATATTTAACGATGCTCAAATTTACCTTAAATCGTAAATTTCCAATTGGTGGTTCGGCATACGGTATTCCTCGAAATGCGTGAATTGAATTACCATTTAAACTTTTCATATAACTTCCCACTACGATTCCACCATGGGACAAAGTTACTTTTGGACTATCACTCGTAATTGACTCACAATAAATTGCTGGTTTTTTAATTATTGCTAGGAGCAAAGCAAGCGGGAAGAATGAAAATAGTAACATTTCCTTTTTTGTTTGTTTCACTTTTTCGGAATATTTTATAATTTTTCTAAACGTTGTTGTTCGGTGGGGCCTTCAGGGCCAACTAAAACTAAAATTCACTGTGAACATATGTATATAGGAACATAAATTTGATTCTCATCAAAGTGATTTGCAGATTCGCTTCAGTTCAATTATTTTGAATTGATAATTTAATTCAATGGCATCATCTTGCGATTGATGATTATCTAATAATATGCAATACGTTCTAATGATCGCTTACATCGAGAGCCACTAGCAATTAAGAGAAGCCCACGTTGACGGCGCAGCGGCGGCGGTCGAAAATTATCGCATTATTATACCCTAGACTTATATGATAGTATAGGGGGAACCAGAGATATAAAAAGAAAATCTTAATCTTTAAGTTGGGAAACTTCTTGAACATTACTCCTTGTTGGATTCCGGGACACAGCGGCTTTGGCGGTAATTGTAGGGCTGATAAGCTGGCCCGCGAGTGTACTATTTATGAGGTCTATTTTAGTTTTTGGAATGTTAAGATGCCTCCGACTGCTTGCAAGTTGGCCTTAATGGCTGCAGTAACTGCTAGGGCAAATATCAGGTGGAGTACTGGTACCGGGCGACCGGTAGCGCAGTGTGTTGAGGCATCAGTCTCATGTTTGACTACCGGCGTTTCGGGTTCGAGTCCCGTCCACGACGATGTTCGTGGCCATGGATGTGCAGGAGGTGCATGCTGGCAACTGCATTCTCCGAAACCAGTTTATGGCGACGAGACGTCAACTGGGCCACATGGAACAAATTAGGCGCTATGCCCCACAAGGGGTTAGGGCAATTGAGAGAGACTGGTATCACTTGTAGCAAGGTTAATATGGCTCAGACTGAACCCTATCCGATCTTCAGGATTATTTTTCTGGATTGAAAGTACTTTACGAGTGTTGTGGTAGTCCGGATGGTGCAACGGTTAGCACGTTCGCCTTCTATGCACTGGGCCCCGGTTCGATTCCTACTGAATGCGGTAGTTTTCGATAAAAAATTAGATTTACGTGTCGGACTATGAGCCCACTCAGCTGTTAAATGAGTACCCATTTATGGGGTAAATAACTCAGTTGAGCGTGCTGCTGATGACACACCTATGTACGGGACATACCGTCACGATCTATAAAATGAGATTATGCTAACTCATCTAGAGGCCATGGTTCAAATTGTACTGTTGCGCCAGTTATTTATTTTAGTGTTGTGGGGGTTATCACTGCCAATTGCGTCATTGGAGAGCATGCCAGGCGATTGTCATGCAACGATTACTGCGGAAGCTGTAGGGACGGTGATGGAGAGGTGTGCACCTTTCATTTCTTTCAACTGCTATGCTCTGGATTGTAGTAGGGAATCCAGCCTTGGGTCGTACTACTTCACCGATATGGATAACCTTAAGGAGGTAAGTGGCGGTCAGATTCATATCGTTTCATTGTCCGCTCGGGATGGTTTGCGGCGTAGGTTTTGGTTGGAAGTTCTTTTTATTGAATCCATTGGTTGTATTACAACGTATCCACTAATGGTATACAGGGTGTTACATGTACTGAGGCTCAAACGAAAATGGGAGATAGAGGAACTTGTCTTGAGTGGAAAATCGTTCCACACATACTTCCGTTTTTGCACCGTTAAGGAGATAGGGCGATTTTAAGGACGAAGGATTTTCATCGTACCTGTGATCACTGTTTGATCTCTAACTTCTGCTGTACTTAGCGTAAAAAAAATTAATGAGCTGTTCTCGTGTATGAATTTCCTCTGCGTAGACGATGCTTTTCAAATACCCCCAGACATAAAAGTCCATGGAAGTTAAGTCGGGAGATCGTGGAGGCCGTGCAATGGGACCGCCACGACCAATCCATCGATCCAGAAAATTCGCGTCGAGCCATCGACGGACATTAGCACCATAATGCGCTGGCGCTCCATCGTGCTGGTACCAAAATCTGACCAGTACACGGAGTGGTATATCCTCTATGAGGTCAGGAAAAGTTTCCTCCGAAAATTCCGCATAATTGGTGGAATTGAGAAATGGGGGAAGAAATACCCGACCGATTAAAATTATTTGTAAACGTAATAAACTAAATAAACGTGATAAACATACGTCAACTCTTTTATTTCGTCCTCACTATTATTAATCATACTCCTTCGGCGAATGACGGGTGTCAAACCAGATTTACTTGAAGGGAACGTGCTTGATAACTGCTAGCCCCGCTCCTTTACAATTCAACCTATGAAGAAATTCTGTTTGCAAACTTATAGTGAAATTTTATGGGCTTTCCGAAAATGTAATAAAATTTGGTGGTTAATCAGGTCCTTTTTGGAGAAAACAGGACTTTTTTGAATTTTTTTCTATTTTTTTATTATTTTTGTGTTATTTAAATTAATTTTTCTCAAAAAGTATAACACTGATCGACACAGTTGATAGCAATTAGAAAGAACAATTTGTGTCCTTTCCAACGAGCCTAGAATTATTACGTTACGCTAAGTACAGCAGAAGTTAGAGATCAAACAGTGATCACAGGTACGATGAAAATCCTTCGTCCTTAAAATCGCGCTATCTCCTTAACGGTGCAAAAACGGAAGTAAGTGTGGAACGATTTTTCACTCAAGACAAGTTCCTCTATCTCCCATTTTCGTTTGAGCCTCAGTACATGTAACACCCTGTATATGTCCTCCGTCTGTCGGAGTAGCCCCTATAAGCTGACCTATCCTACTAGATTTGTATACACTATACAACCACGTTGCGAAAGGTCGCTACTGGATTGCGTTGAATGTGCAGCCACTTCTCCACATAGATTGATCATGAGTCATGGCTTATGATAGTCTAGTGTTAAATCAGTGCCAAACAGGCTCAATAACTATCTTTCTTCTTCCTCCACTACTAATGGCAAAAGAAAAGACATTATCATAAACTCGGTCATTTTATTATCACTAGAAATTTCACCAGCTGATCTCTAAGACCAAAAGCGATAGCCTTCACTGAACTCTTAAAGCGCTTATGAGAATCGAAGGCTCATCAGTAGATCTTAGCACGCCAACTGAAATAGATTGCCCACATTAGACGGTGTAAATCTTTCAAATGGCTGGGTTAATCGATTTTATTATATTTGTATCATTGGCTTTGAAAAGTGCGTCAGTTAATTGTGATCCTATTGAAAATCGCCCGAAGGTAATTCTTCCTCATGGCGGTGCCCTGGTAGGAAGCTTTATGAAAACAGTAGCTGGTAAGCCGATCAGAGCATTCAGAGGTATTCCATATGCCGAACCACCGATCGGAAATCTAAGGTTCTCGGTAATTATTTTTATTTATTCTTTTAAATATATACTTGAGTATAAATCTCATATGTGCAGCCTCCAGTGCCAGCTAAATCATGGTCCGGCGACAGGTTTGCCAACAAGGATTCAAACAAATGTCCCATGAAGACAAGTGAAAGAATCTTCGAATATGGTGGTGACGAAGATTGTCTTTATCTAAATGTGTATACACCTGACGTAAGTCTCAAATACCTAATGAGCCCCGAGACTCTCTCCAGACATTATATGTATCATATTTCAGATGCAACATATTCACGATACCCAGAAGCAGCAACTTCCGGTAATGGTTTACTTACACGGTGGTGGATGGATGGTTGGCTCGGGCCTTTCGTCGCTGGTAGGCCCGCAAAGATTACTGGATCATGACGTTATTTTGGTGACTAGTAACTATCGACTTGGTGCGCTTGGATTCCTGTCAACCGGCACGACAGATTGTCCGGGCAATAATGGAATGAAAGATCAAGTAATGATGCTGAAATGGGTTCAGGAGAACATTGAATCGTTCGGAGGCAATCAAAATAATGTAACGTTGTTCGGTGAAAGTGCCGGAGGTGCAAGTGTTGGTTTTCATATGTACTCGCCGTTGTCCAAAGGTATAAATTTTGATATTATCGATCACACGTTCAGCGACTCATCGACTCGCGGGCTCATAGACTGATACATTTTATTTGAGCTCAAATGGATCAAGTGATGAGTCGAACTCATCGACTCACCAACTCTACGTCTGAGAATGTAGGTCATGTTAAAAGATATGGTTTGGTGAGTTGACGGGTCGGGTGGTTTTACACGACGATTTTATGGATCGATGAATCGGCGAGTCGTTGATTCCTCGGTGATCCTAGCAAGAACCCGAACTCATCAGTAATATAGAATTTAATCGACTCGTGTGTGATGGCTTTTAATATGGGCTCATGTGGATATGAGCCCATGTTGCAATCCATCAGTCGAGAAGTTGCTGATCGTCTGAAAGAAGCCTTAAAGCGTGGACTTATCAAAACATATCACAAACTGTCAAATCATTAAAAAAAATAATTTCAGGCCTCTTCCACAAAGCCATACTACAATCAGGAACGAATTTCATAAATTGGGCTATTGGTGACAAGTCAGTTGTCCTGGAGCGAACTAAGAAGGTCGGCGAAATCGTCAGCTGTCCTGCAAATGAAACTAATTGGAAAGCTTTTATTGAGTGTCTCCGATCAAAGCCGGCTTTGGAAATAGCGTCTGTAGTCAGAGAGCACTTTGTAAGTCCGTCATACATTAAGACTTGTTTTTATGCCCAAACCAGATTGCCGGCAGAAGCAAAGCAGCAGCAGCATCGTTTGTATCTTGGGTAAATGTGCTTTCTTAAAGCCGAAATACATGTAGGCATGGACGGATGGACGCATTTACTTTTGGGCATTATCACGGGGTGAGGGGCAGACGCACATGATTTCAATTGAACTCATTTGTTTTCAATTTCATTCAACGACAATCAATTGTTTTCACTTGAATCGCTCATGAAATAAGATTTTCCAAAAGTTCATTATGTTTATAGATTCGGGACATTGCGAAGTATGCTACTTCCTCACGTGGCGAATATTTCAGAGGTCTGTGCTTGCATTTCCCACCCACTGGTGATAAACGCTCTATTGCTCATGGGGAAATAGAAATTGGGAAATCATCGTCGCACATATTCAGTATAAATAGTGCATACATCGTGTTCATCGACGCGGAGAGCAATGAAATTTGTAAGCTTTTGTTAGCAAGCACTAGCCAGTTCCTTTCTATAAATGCTTGCAACTGGGTTGTTATCATCATCATCGTGGCGCGACAGCCCGACGTCGGGCCTTGGCCGCCTGGATCATTGTCCTCCAATTATCTCGGTCACGTGACCGCGTCCTCCAATTTTGGGAGCCCAGCAGCTGCGCGGCGTCCACACCTACTGAGCTCTCCCAACGAGATCTCGGTCGTCCTCGCAGTCTCGCTCCGTCGACTCGTTCTGCATTCATTACTCTCTTAGGCATGCGATCATCGTCCATTCTTTGTACATGCCCTGCCCATTGAAGTCGTTGTAGTTTGACGATTTTCGAGACTTGCAGCTCATCGTACATTTCATACAACTCATGGTTGTACCGGATGCGCCATCCATCTCGATCGCAAACAGCCCCGAAAATTCGCCGTAGAACCTTACGTTCGAAAGTGTCTAGCATGTTTTCGGTCGGAGGCTTGAGTTAGGGTCCATGCTTCGCAGCCATAGCATAGCACTGGTCGTATAATGGTTTTGTACACGTGGAGCTTCGTGTTTCTGTGCACATGTTTCGATTTCATTATGGGGAGAACCGAGAAAAAAGTCTTATTAGCTAACTGTATCCGTCGCTTGATTTCGTCAGTTTCGTTGGCGTCCCTTGACAGGTTGCAACCCAGGTAGATGAAGTTGTTCACGAACTCGATGTTGAGGTCCCCCACGTTGATGCTCGGTTGTGCAGGTGTCCTTGTCACCGATTGCATCATTATTTTAGTTTTACCCTCGTTAATACGTAATCCAACTTCCTTTGCAGCGGTATCGAGCGTATGCAGAAGTTCTTCTGCGTCAGCCAATCTTCGGGACATGATGTTGATGTCATCGGCGTACGCTGCTAATTGTGTCGACTTGATGAGCAGCGTCTTGCTGTTGTCCATATTCATGGCCCGAATAACGTATTCCAGTGCTAGGTTGAAGAGCGTCGGTGCCAGACCATCGCCCTGTTTCAAACCAGTGCGTGTTTCAAATAGATCAGTAAGTCTATTCTGGATCCTGACTTGTGAGACGGAGTTGGTCATCGTCATCTTTGTCAGTCGCACTAATTTTGCTGGTATACCAAATTGCAGCATGATGTTGTACAATACTCCACGATCGATACTGTCGTATGCCTGCTTGAAGTCGACAAAGATTTGGTATACGTTTACGTTGTATTCCCAGCACCTCTGGAGTATCAGTTTGACTGAGAAGAGCTGATCGGTTGTGGAGCGACCAGGTCTGAAACCGCTTTGATATTCGCCAATGACTCGTTCTGCGTACGGTTTTATTCTATTTTCCAGAATTTTCGTCAAAATTTTATAGGACGTACAAACTAGTGAGATGCCCCTGTAATTCTCACACCGCAATTTATCTCCCTTTTTATGGATTGGACAGATGATGCTTCTGCGCCAATCGTCTGGGATCTCCTCGTTCTCCCATACTCGCAGGAGTAATTGATGTATGGCATCAACTAGACTCCTTCCACCGAATCTTAGCAGTTCAGCTGGGATCTCGTCAGCGCCCGGCGCTTTATTTCGTTTTAGTGACCGCAACGCGAGATCAACTTCCTCTACTGTCGGGGGTTGAATGGGTGGGCCTAGATCAACAATATCATCGAGAGCTTCCTGAGTGGGGATGTTAGATGGTCGGTTTAGAAGCTCTTCAAAATAAGAGGCCCATCGTTTGTTAATACCATCGGTGTCGCTGATGATGTTTCCATCCTTGTCCTTACAAAGGCTAGTCCTGGGTTGGTAGCCATTCTTAATTGCATTTACTAGTTTGTACGCTTGTCTGGTGTTCCTATTAGCTAAGTTTTCGTTTATGTTCAGCAACTGCTCGTCAAAGTATTTACGTTTCTTACGTCTAATTATTCTATTCGATATTCGCCGTAGCTCGTCATATTTTTCTCTTCTGACTCTGGTTCCTCGTTGAATCCATTGTCTGTAGGCCTCGTTTTTCGCGTCAAGTGGATTTTTGCCTTCTTCGTCGAACCAGTCATTTCGCGCTCGCCGGGCTTTATATCCCACGACCTTCTCTGCGACATCCTTGATGGTACCCTTGAGTTCTTCCCAGAACCCATGGACGCCTGTGTTGCTGATGTTGTGTAGCATAGGTGATAGTTTTTTCTCAAGGGCGGTAGTATACGCCACCGCTGTAGCATCACTCAAGAGCTTATCAACCGCAAAGATTTTGGGAGGGCTGATTCTTGACTGGTGCACTGAGGAGATTCTACATCTGTAGGTCGTCTTCACCAAGTGATGATCTGAGTCGCAGTTTGCTCCTCGATAGGAGCGGGTTGTTATGGAAGTCCCATAATTTGAGAAAAAGTTCATAATTGATCAAAGAGATGATCAATCGAAAATTGCCGTTCGTCCGTCCGCCTTCTTGTATTTCGTCCCTTCCGCTTACTTACCCCGCACCCAGGAAAGTTTCATACAAATCTTTTTGTTCAGAAAATTTGCCAGGTGCGAGTGAGGTGTATGAAAGCACATTTACCCAAGACAGGAACGATGTTGCTGCTGGTGCCGCTGCGTTGCTTCTGCCGGCAATTTGTTTCGGGCATTAAGTTTATTTGTCGCATGTGTGGCTTTCTGTAACTCGTAACTACCAATTTAGTTGTTTCGGTTTTGAGTCCTTACCCAATCGTCCATACTAACGAAGGAATTTGCTCAATTTTCTTTTATTGTTTATTTTTTATTTTTATTTTTTAGTACTCATTTGGCTCTATTTCCAGAAATATGATGTTGAACCAGCTATTTTGTATCCAGTTGTTGTTGAGCCGGAAGCTGACGGGGCATTCATAACAAAACATCCAAATGAAGTGGACGAACCGCCAAGTAACCAAGTACCCATTATAATAGGGGTAACAAGTGAAGAAGGTGCCATGAGATCAGGACGTACGTTTTTGCGATTATCAAAGAATTAATTGCCTGATTACTTCTGGACTAATATTTTCCAATGATATTTATTTAGCGTTGTTGAACCTTAGAAAGGATGACTTTACGGCCAAATTTTACGACGTAATCGCCACGCTACTGTATTACGATCACAAGCCAAAGGATATTCAGGATGAATTGACGAAAAAAATTGACGAGTTCTACTTTAAAAACAAACATGATTGGACGATGGCGAATCATTTTAATTTGACGAACGTAAGTTTTGTGATTGCCCAATGTTACTAACGTACGCTATCCAAGCTGAATCCACCTTCTGTGTACTTGCCCTGCTTTGGCGGAACGTAGGAGAGATATCCTTGGGTCCTACTTTTTTGTCGATCTGGACGACCTAAAGGCAGTTAGTGTCTGTCGTCTTCATCGCTTCATTTCCTGCTCTGGCTGGTTGAACGATTGAGATAAACTCAGGTATGCTGTATCTAGGGGGTATCACAACGGACCCAGCGGTGGTCTATGTGCGCCTTTCTCTTCTAGGCAACCCATCTGACCTAACCTAACCTACTAACGTACGCTATCACCGTATTTACCTTTCCTAAGTTGGCCCACTTAATACCCACCCTAAGTGAAATAAAAATCAGTAACATTCGGTTAGTATGCATATTTGATTTTACGGTTAGATCGTTTTCCTAAGACTTTTTTTTTATAATTTTTTCAACACTTTAATGAAATTTTCGTGTTTGCATGTCCGACCGGGATTCGAACTCGGGTCGTTATGCTTCAGAGCCCATCGCGCTACCACATACGCCATCGATACTAATATAGAATGGCTTCCAAATAATGTTTTATAAGCAATATTGTTCCAGCATGAAAATTGGTTAACTAAGTTGGGTACGTATATGGGTTACCTAAATCATGAACATCGTATCCCCGGAATAGCTACCTACGTTGAGTATGTATCTGGGTAACCTAAATCATGAAAATCGTAGCCCCCGCGCCATGGTCATAGCTTAAAAATTAAAGATCTCTTGGAAAGCCTATGGGCTGAGTGAAAATGGTGGGTAGGCCAGGCTGACTATTTAGCATAGCTATTTATAGTAGTACGCGTTACCGGGGGGTACGGTTTTTTGCTGGGTTCTTCGACCGACATTGGGAATGGGGTCCCATTCCATAGCATTTTCAAAGCTATAACGAAATCCATCAAATACTAAGTGAACTTAACAGTAGGAGAGCCGGCTTGTACCTATCTGTTAGCGGGATGAAATATATGGCAAAGGCTTGTAAAAGCATTGTATTTAATGGAAAGGCACCCGTGCCAGTCACCATCCTTGGCAGAGTGCTGAAAACAATGGCACGTCCGGTACACAGAGAAATCTGGCTAGCTTTTCATTTATAGAAACTGAAAAAAAAATAAAAAATGATACAAAGTATCTACACTGCATGCAGATACATCGGAACATGGATATGTCTTTGGCTACCGACTGCGTGGAACCTGTTGTGTTGAAGATATCGACGTAAGTTTTATAAAGATCCCAGTATAGTTATACTGGATGAATTCATTCGACAAAACACGTCCCACGCTTTCGGTAGGCATAAGATGTACCGATGTATCTGCATGCAGTGTAGATACTTTGTATCATTTTCAAGACATACCGTCCAGCATAGTGTACAGGAGAATACAAATTAACCCAACCGTTGCCCCATGTGTGGATCAAGCGATCATACACTCTACATATTTATATGCGCCTGTGCTTCGTTAGTACGTCAATCCGCGATCGATCGCGTCAAGCCGCGGTCTAGCTAAACACACTTACTATTAGATACTTAGATAGTACTCGTCTAAGTCTAAAGACGGTAAGCGCGACAACACAATTTTATTGCATTAACATTTACGTTATCCGCGCTGCACAAACTGCATCATCTGCACTATTCTCCTCACTAAATCAGAATTGTGCACTGTTAGTTGATATATCATCGATCGTGATAGTACGCGGTATGCGCGATACAAGTACGGTCGTAAGTTCCTTACATCCACGGGAAAAACACGTTGGTGACCTTGGTGACACTGTTTTTAGTCGGCTGGATGGGATTGGCCATCACAAGAAAGGGGTGGATCCGCCGCAGAAGTGTAGTCCAAGGTCCGTGGAGCAAGCATCTCTTTCGCACTGTCGCCGATGACGAAGCAATGCCCATCCATTGAACTTCTTCGACTCAACCGTCTCTCCATTGCCTGCATACGAGTGTGTGTGTATGTGTGTGTGTGTGAAGTTGAAGCTATTTCCCGACCTACCCCAACGATTTTCTTACTGAGTCAGGTTAGTGACTAATTGATGAAAACAAAAAGATTGCTGTGAAGGAGGAGCCATAGCGCTGTGCACGAGTGAGGGAGAGAGGTTGTCTGGATGTGGCTGGTGTTGTGAGCAGATTTGAATCACGAGGGGATGGCAGTTGAATGATGTTGACTTGTTTTATGGGTGCCTGGTTGTTTAGTCAGTTCATGATGCGAAGTTTTTCGATTTTTGTGAGTTCCCTTTGATGACTGAGGATCGGCCACTACATTCATAGAACTCGGAAAAATTTTCAATGGGCTTGTTTCCTCTTCTGACCCCCGAGTAGAAAAACAGACATTTCGTGTGACGGACAGATTTTTAGGATGACCCCCAGCTATAAGACATATCCATGTCAAAAAAAGAAAAATTAATAATAAATTTTGTAGTCCGGATGGCGCAACGGTTAGCACGTTCGCCTTCAACGCACTGGGCCCCGGTTTGATTCCGGGGATTTACGTGTCGGACTATGAGCCCACTCAGCTGTTAAATGAGTACCCATTATGGGGTAAATAACTCGGTTGAGCGTCTTGCTGATCACATATCTCTGCACAAAAACCGTCACGATCTAGAAAATGAGATGATGCTAACTCATCTCGAGGCCGTGGTTCAAATTGGACTGTTGCGCCAGTTATTTATTTAATAATAAATTTTATCTTATTTTCCCAATGCAGCTTTTCTCGGACAACTGGTTCATATGGGGTACAGACAAATTCTTGAGAAATCGATTGACTGGCCCTGGCCGCACTTCAGCCGGACCAACATACGTATATTTATTCGATCATCGAGGACCGAAATCATTCACAGAAATGTTTTCAGCTGGACCTCAATACATGGGTAAGATACCGAGAGTTCGATGAGTCACCTAATTCATATAGACGTTGAATTTTATTTTATTTTTTTCCTCGGTTTTAAAGGTGTTTGTCATATGGACGAAATACCATACTTGTTCATCTTCATGTCAACCAATATCGAAGGCGACAGTAACGATACGAAAATGAAATGGGCTATGCCTTATATGTGGATAAATTTTGCGAAAACTGGGTAACTATTAGTTTGGACGCTAAGCGACATAAATGGACGCCACCTTGCAAAATATGATAGAGAAATGCCGTTTGGTATTATTATTGGTGGTCCTCATCCATTCATTTTAAGAGATGGAGCCATCTTGGACCCCGCGGCAGAGCGGCTGTGCGGGCGAAAAACCGAAAAATTTGAACCTAATAGGATTTAAATTAAAAAATGTCAAATTCTACATCCAATGCATTGCTCAACGTTGGAATTCGGTTTAGTAGTATAGACAAAACCGATAGTCGAAAAACTTGATATTTGAAGCTTTGGAGGAAAATCACACTATTTCGCTTTTCAAGCTCACAAAACTCTTTTGACAAAAGTTGAAGACATTTCTATTTCAAGTTGAACTTGCTAGACAAGGCTCATCAGAGAAATTTTTCGGGCCTGAACCCTTCAGCGGTCTGAGCTGGGCCGCAGCCAAGGCGATGGTGAGGGTATGGTCTGCGGACGAAAGGTTGCGGTACTGGAATAATCTCCCTGGACTGCGGCAATCCAAAGATCTCATTGATCCCTTCAGTCGGAACGAAGCTAGCCGCCTGGCAAGAGTGGACCTGAGGTTAATCGATGGTTATCTCACGGGACACCACTGGGTGAGATATCACCTAAACAAGATGGGTCTGTCCACTGAGACAGAATGCCGGCTTTGCCTGGAGGACATTGAGAACACCTTCTCTGTGAATGCCCGGCGATCGCTCGCTCCAGGTTTACGTTTCTTGGAGATTCTATAGTGAGCACCGCTGTCATTAAGAGTGCTCCTACAAAGGGCCTATTGGCCTTCATCAGGTTGATTGAGGGTCTTTTGGATTAGTCAAGGCTATGGCACAATAGATCTTTCGGTCGCAGTGCCTACCATATAGGTATCTTAGCCTGCCCTTACTTATTATTAGTTATTTCAAGTTTAGCTAGCCTTTACTAATACTTTTCAAATCGGCCCGTTTTTAGTGTCGTTGTGAGCGAAAATGCAGAAATGATTTTTTAGCGCTTTGAGCCTTAATAGCTCTATCTCGATAAATATTTTATAACAGCTAAAAGTTTTGGTTTAGCCTCAATTCGTAGATATTTTGTTTTGTTTATAATAGTCTTGCTAAGTTTTTTGTCAGATTAATTTAATTAATTAAATAATTAGTTAATTTAGTGATTTAATTTCTTCCATAGTGTTATTTTCCTCCAAAGCCGCAAATGTGAAGTTTTTCGACTATCGGTTTTGACTATACTACTAAACCGAATTCCAATTTTGGGTAATGTATTGGATGTAGAATTTGACGCTCTTCAATTTAAATCCTATTAAGTTTTTCGATCCGAGGAACCGTTTGCAAATTATGAGGAGAATATTAAAAAAAGGGCTCAAATTTGTCAGTTTTTCGCCTGCACAGCCGCTCTGCCGCGGGGTACAAGATGGCTCCATCTCTTAAAATAAATGTATGGGGACCACCAAACAATAACACCAAACGCCATTTCTCTATCATATTTTGCAAGGTCAAATCGCTTAGCGTCCCAACTATATTAGGCTGCCCGCAAATTGGCTCGTGTTCGTATGTTTTATCAGTCAACAGGTAGCCGCGTTGCTTGTTTCAGCAAAAGCGCAACTCTGCCCGTTTGACAGATAATCGGCTGTCATCATATCAAGAAATTGTATATTTTAAAACAATTAATTAGGTTACAAATGTGCGTGGACTTTAACTTGTGTCGACATACTTATTTCTCACCTTCAGTTTTAGTATAATATTTTTTTTATTCAATATACCTATACTATACAACAACAATTAACACAACTTGTTGATACGATATTAGCCGAGAATACAAACTGGCAGAATTGAGTCTTTTTTGGGCAGAAATAAGCGTAGCCCGTTCACAGAAGCTGTGTTTTTCTTGAAAATAACAAGGGCGCAACCCTTTGACAGAAAACAAGCAATCGCTAGTCAATTTGCGAATAGCACCTAATATTTCTTTTTTTACTTAATTAAAATAAACATTATTTATTTATTTAATTAATTTTTAGAAATCCAACTCCGGAGAACTCGGAACTACCTGTATGGAAACCAGCTGATCAATTTCCAATCAACTACGCTCATATTGGGCGTAAGACAAAGGAGGACTGGGTGCTGCTGTCTAATGAGGTCGGACTCTTTGAAGATCGAATGCAGTTCTGGAGAAATGTTGAACATCTCTATTGGGAGAATTTGCCAAAATCATGAGGACTTTAGGGGTGCCAATGTTCTATTACCAATAAAGAATTGGAATTTTATAATACATGTTGTTGTTGGTGTAGCAACGCGTAGAAGATATTAAGTTCGTCAAGGTAACCTTTGATCAGTTCGCACATTTGTGGGATTATCATTTCCGTAAGCCAGATTCGGACAGTCGTCAGCACATGATGATCTGGAGACCTGATGGACTCCAGATCATCATGTGTTAGTAGTTCAAATAAGTAGATATTGAACAAGATTGAAGATAAAACTCCTTATTGTGGGATGCCCTATTGTGAGATGCCTGTGGGGACGGAGCCTTAGGTAGCATAATCACCGTGAAGGTCGGGCCGTGCCATCTGACGAAGCAAAAATGCCACTCAACAAGCTAAACAACGGCCTATGCTTGCTGTAGCTCAGTTCGGGAGATGTGGGTGGCGTTTTCGCCGCTCGTTGCCCCTGTCCTTTACGTATTAATAAAAGTTATAGGCCTGGGGGATACAACACAAACATGGGAGGCAAAAATAGGGGAATATCAAAAAAATGAGGCGATAAGGATGGAATGGTTGGTGGACTGCGCAGATGCCCTCGCGCTCGCATCGGGGTTCGGCCTCTGATTTCGTACCACCGACAGATCACTACTCATCAGGTGCTGCCTTCGATTTGGCGGTGGAAGCAGCACTTTCAAGATATGGTTCATTACAAGGTGCCATGCTAACGAGTCCGATGGAAGCGCTAATCGTGGTCCTGCATCTTGCATATATCGACCTATTTATCAAACTATTAACGACGTATATGCAGTCAGGCTGGACTGCCAGACCATAGCTAGCCATAGCGACATTCTAAACCAGTTGTCACAAGATGTAGCCAAGATAAGAACCGATTTCACCACACCCAGGCTAAGATTTGGAAGAAAATTACCGGGCAAATTCCACACCAGAGCTCAGTGGAGAGAAGGCGAGGTGGTGGACGATTTTTACACCACGATTTTCACCGACGGGTCAAAAATGCACTGCGGCATCGGTGCAGGGATCTTTTCGGAAGCTCTAAATATCACGGAATGTTACCGCTCCCAGATCATGCCAGCATATCCCCTGGCGGAAACGCTGGCAATTAGGAAAGCTTGCCACACTCTTAGAGATATACCAGATAACCACAACATCGCCATTCGCTCGGACAGCCTGGCCGCTATCAAAGCACTGGACACCGTAAAAATATCCTTCAAGCTTGTCGAGCGATGCGGGGAGGAGGTAACTGGCCTTGGCATGCGGCTCAATATTACCCTGCTCTGGGTTCCTGGCCACAGGAATATAGAGGGCATCGAGAAGGGCGACGAGCTGGCCAGAAAAAGCGCCCCCTAGACAGCTCTCATGCGGAACTTGTTTGCATTCCGCTTATTGCGGTTAAGTGCAGTATTTTCTCTCATTACTTAACGACTGTGAATTCTAAATGGCGGCATCTGTCCACCTGCGCCGTATCAAAGAAGATATGGCTCTCCTATGAGTGAAGGAGAAAATCTGAATTTTTGACCAAATCACGTAGAGCTATTGTCAGGCTGAAGGTGATCATCACGGGACATTGGGCTATAGAGGATCATGCAGTCAGACTGGGTATCCCGTACAATTCGCCTTGCCGAAGCTGCGGTAATGAAGACGACGATTCAGATACCATGCCTTGGCCAAGGCTTTTCATAACAGTCTGGCGATGTGTCGGTGCTGAGGATTGGAGAGTTGCTTTACTTCCTTAACTCTTCCGGTTGAATCTAGGCATCTCAGCATCCCCTAAATTTCCAACTGTGATCTAATAACAAAATTTCACTACGTTTAAGGCTTTAAAACCGTGCCTTCTGCGCTAATTGGGCTTTGGCTAGTCTTGCCTTAGCCAGCACTTACACCAACCAATCGAGGTGGCACCATTCATAGCTGCAGTTGCATGTCATGCTATGGCTGCGAAGCATGGACCCTAACTCAAGCCTCCGAAAACATGCTACACACTTTTGAACGTAAGGTTCCACGGCGAATTTTCGGGGCTGTTTGCGATCGAGATGAATGGCGCATCCGGTACAACCATGAGTTGTATGAAATGTACGATGAGCTGCAAGTCTCAAAAATTGTCAAACTACAACGACTTCAATGGGCAGGGCATGTACAAAGAATGGACGATGATCGCATGCCTAAGAGAGTAATGAATGCAGAACGAGTCGACGGAGCGAGACTGCGAGGACGACCGAGATCTCGTTGGGAGAGCTCAGTAGGTGTCGACGCCGCGCAGCTGATGGGCTCCCGAAATTGGAGGACGCGGTCACGTGACCGAGATAATTGGAGGACAACGATCCAGGCGGCCAAGGCCCGACGTCGGGCTGTCGCGCCACGATGATGATGAGTTGCATGTCACTGACGTGGCGTTAGGGTGGAGAATTTTATTGCAGACGCAGCAGATCCATTGATTTCAATGCTGGCGCGGCTGAGGAGAATTGAGAGCAGTTGCGCCGATAGATGTTGCTCCCAATAAACATAAAGAATTTATCCTGACAGACACGAGCACACATACATATTTTCCTTCAGGCGTTAAAGGAGTGTGGCTGATGTTGATGTTGCTGATGAACGGGGTCGCTCCGGTGCGTAGAACCGGCTGCCGCTGGTGCATTTTCTGCTTAAAATTTAAGAATTGAAAACTTTTTGCAATTAATTTTCCAGGCTCAAATTCAATGGGATTTATATTAAAAATTTTAATGCGACCATATATTAAAAACAAATGTTAGTTTTAAAACTCGATGTCTAACAGCAAATTATTGATGACAATTTTTTCCAACCGGCAGCAGCCCCAGACCTAGCACCTATCGAGTCCTTGCCAGGACTATCATTGCTCCAGACTCCTAGACTACACTGTAACTACATTGAATGTGGCTACAGTTTGCTTTGCAGTTATCCTTCTAAGCACCGAGAGGACATTCATTTGAACATTAAACACACGAAGCATATACAGATGCCTCCCAAGCGTCCTTCTGCTCTCTCTCTGTCCTCCGGCATAGGGGCACTACAATAATAGTAACAACTATATGAAATGTTTAATGGCCACTCTAGAGCGGTAGCTGCTGTTGCTGCTGGGCTCAAAAACACCCCAGGACATACTATTATATGCCGTTTAAGTGTGCATTCGATGGACTCTATTGAACTAAACGAAGAATGGTCCATTCGCCTATTGTTCGGTAATGAATTGCCAGACTCTGGGTAATTTATTGGTCTTGGGGCAGAAACGTTATTTTTTCAGTCCTTGTCAATAATTTTTTTTCCTGTTCAATAATTCTATACAACAAACCGTAAAGATCAGTAGGCGGGCTGAAGAAAAGAATATCCCGGAGAGTTCTCCGCTTTCAATAGGAGACGAAATTAATATGGGGGAATGGCAATTTAATTGTATCATTGTGTAAAGTAATTTGGGGATAATGGCCATAGCGGAATGACGAAGAGGTGAGTTTAGTGTTGAAGCGATTGATTGTGTTGGTTGATGAATGTTTAAGGATATTGGGACTAATATGTTCTCGTTTTCCATTAATTTATATTCTCTGCACACGATATTGGAACCGCATATTGCGCAAATGAGTTGCTTTTAATAATTTCACCAATTTCTTTAAAGCCTGCTCGTTAACTCCTTTCCATTACCACCATGTCACCCCCAACCGGTCGCATTAGTATGCCTCGCGGAAGTATGGGAAACCGTGCAGGAATTTCTATGGTTTGGCAGAAAATTTAATTACCAACAGGTGACGTGTATTCGTATCCGCAGTAATTAAGAAAACAAGGAAAGTATAAACACTCCCTCGCCTCTCGAAGCTACCAGCCAAATAGGCAAAGGATATTTGAACGTTTTTATTCCATCTATCCGTCTTACACAACTTTTTTTTTCCCATACCTACCCCTTTCGCAACCATGTACCTCACGCATAAAAAAACACATAACGCCAAGTAGAAATTAGTAATCAGAGCACACCACCTTTACACAGTTGGTGGTTTTATCCTTAATGAATTTTCCAGAATTTTATTAGACCCGCTTATCGTTGGTGTTGTTGTTGTTGGCCGTGCGCGCGTGCAATATGCTGCCTCGGTGCTTCACCGTACTAATCACTGCACATACCCGTGAACAAACATAAATTATGAAAGTTCTGATCCTTATGGGAAAATTCATTCCTTCATTCATCATGGAGTGGAGGCAGTTGGTATTTTCAACGGGATGACTGAGCTTCTGGTCTGGATGGAGGCATTGTCAACTCTAATGGCACTCCACATACACTCACGTCCTTTCAAGAAGCGATATAATGCGAAGTTGCTGTAAAACAGGCGACGACAAGTGGTAATTGAAAATTTTTACCTTAAAGTAAAATGGCATTTATCACTTCGAAAGGATCTAGAGGAAATGTTTTCACATCAACGATGAATGATTTCAGTTGAAATGTTTTGAATAAGGAGGATCAAGTCAAGTGTGCAAGATGTTAACCGTTGGGGTAGTTTTGAGTCCCAACCGAACGAATTAACTCCAACGGAGCATTGATATACAGATCCACTCTCTCTTAGTATACTCCTCAGATTCAAAATGAATGAATTCAACATTGGACCCACACCTACCTATACGTTCAGAACTTTTTCTTTGTCATTATAACGAGCTCGATAGTAGTGAGGCCTCGATCGCCACTCTACGTACTAGCGAAATTAAGTTCAATACTCGGAGCGTTAATAATGACAAAAAAGAGGGATGATGTTCATCGGCACTTTAGGCCCCTCCAATGCAAGTACATTTTAATTTTAATCCATTTGCATTCGAGTTGTCTATGATTTACTTGCTGAAATATGTTGTCTTTACGGAGGCAGGTGCCTCTACGGGGATTAAATATCCCTACGTATGGCGGGAACCGGAGAGATCATTAAGGCCTGCAGAAATGGCACCAACCAGAGATAGGGACAATTGAGCACGCCGCGTCCCAAATGATTGTCCTCCACCTGGGAGGGATTATGGCATGGGAATATACCACTCCGAAGGGTTACCATCTTGGAATCGAGGCTATCGGCCTCGCCCTTGTCCCCCTGTTCCGGATATTCCTTCATTCAGAGGGGATTTGAGCCATTTTGAGTCGTTTCGTAGTATGTATCTTTCAATCGGTCTACCAAGGTTCAGATATAGCCCGTGCGGAAAGACTGATGATGCTCCAGAGTAAATTGAAGGGAGATGCCAAAAGGGTTATAGAGCACTTGGGAGTATAAGGGGAGAATTATGAAAAGGCTTGGGAACTTCTTGAGAGACGGTACAGCAATCGTCGAGCACTTATAGAAAAGGAAATCCAGGCCCTCTTTGACCTACCCCAATTGACGCAGAAAGACCCAAGCACCATTGGCAAGGCACTAGATACTATGAGATCAGTGGCCCAGAATTTAGCGAAAGCTGGATTTAATTGTGAGGAAGGTGTTCCCTTCGTTCCCTTCATTTTAACCCGGAAAATGGATGTCTCACCCCGCAGGGAATTCGATTCATCTTTGAAAAATCCGGCTCGACGGACCACTTTGTTTGGAAGATTTTCTAAGACGAAGGGTCGAGTCCCTGATGCACCCACAAATTCCTAACTGGTTCGCTAGCTCAGTGTCTCGCCTCTGACCTCCCGCTCAATCTTTCAAAGGTAGCTGAAATTACAAAAGATATAATTGCACTCCTTCTCTGGAGTACGTACAATTAAAACACGTAAAGTCCCAAATAAATACTATATAGTATGCTTTATTACCTCTTTCACCTTACTTACTTACTTCCGAAAATCAACTACAACTAGTGTACATTTTTTCTTAACTTAAATCCATAATTGCATGCCCATTGCTTGGTTTTGCAACCCGGACGTGTTTACCTGACACACATGTATGATCTAGATTATAGCTTTGACGTCATGATGGCCGCTGCTCGGTGGTTCTGCTGACCTTCGGGGAACGTAGAATTTCTTGTAGATTCCATTGAATGGTGTCACGAATTGTTTACACCATTGCAACTGTGCTGATGGCCATGACACCAGCTTGTAGCTTGGTATTCGCTGGGGTTGTCCTAATTACAGGTGCATTATGATTATTCGCTGAAACAATGTTGTCCTTATCGCTTCGATTCAGGAAATACCCATATGTATAAGACGAATGCAAGAATGTCCTTATTTGACCCAAGGGCTTAGAATACCATCAACAGTGGTCTAGTACATTAGCATCAACACGACCAGTCATGTCATACCCATCTTGGATAGGTGTCACTTCACTGCCGAAAAAATATTTTTACTTGACCAAATACATATATTAGTAGTCAAGTGCATTCACCTCAACATCCCCATGGCATTTGATACCCATCTAGCCTAGGTATGACTTCATTGCCAAGAATGTACTTTATCCACACAAATAACCTTCAAATACCTTCAGCAGTAGTCTAGTGCATTGGTTTCAACATTCCCAGTTGTATGATACCCATCTTGACTAGATTCGACTTCATTGCTAGAAATGTCCTTCAAATGTCCTCATAATGCCTTCAGCAGTAGTCTAGTACATTCGGCTCAACATCCCCAGTCATATGATACCCATCTAGCCTATATGTCACTTAATTGCCAAAAATGTCTTTTTTCCACACCAAAGGACTCAAAATGCCTTCAACAGCATTCGAGTGTATTGGTCTCAACACCCGAATCAGAAGATACCCATTTCAACCAGGTTTAGTTTTAGTTTGATTCCATGATAAAGAGTGTCCTTTTAATAACCCAAGGAAGCTATGCACAAAATTTGGTTTAAATCTGACCGTGGGAAATACCTGAAGGAATAAACTTTAAAAAGAGTTAGGCAAGTAACTCGATTTAATCAAGAATCTACCGTAAGTCCAGTCGATGATCAAAATTGCGATCTCCGATTTGTGCTCAGCGGGATATAAGGAACCTGCATACCAAATTTGGATAAGATTAGAATACGGCTAATGCCCAGACAAACGAGCAAACGAGCAAACGAGCAAACGAGCAAACGAGCAAACGAGCAAACGAGCAAACGAGCAAACGAGCAAACTAGCAAACGAGCAAACGAGCAAACGAGCAAACGAGCAAACGAGCAAACGAGCAAACGAGCAAACGAGCAAACGAACAAACGAACAAACGAACAAACGAACAAACGAACAAACGAACAAACGAACAAACGAACAAACGAACAAACGAACAAACGAACAAACGAACAAACGAACAAACGAACAAACGAACAAACGAACAAACGAACAAACGAACAAACGAACAAACGAACAAACGAACAAACGAACAAACGAACAAACGAACAAACGAACAAACGAACAAACGAACAAACGAACAAACGAACAAACGAACAAACGAACAAACGAACAAACGAACAAACGAACAAACGAACAAACGAACAAACGAACAAACGAACAAACGAACAAACGAACAAACGAACAAACGAACAAACGAACGAACAAACGAACAAACGAACAAATGAACAAACGAACAGCATGCTTCGGACTATATGCCCGTCCATTATATTGTATTTTTATACGGGACTGGCCAAAAAGAGTAATCGAAACTGTTTCGAAAAACACTGCAAGGATGCAGATATGAATCCCTGGGGAACGGGCTATAGGGTAGTTATGAAAAATCTGATCGGTTACCAAACACCCCAAGGGAAGTGCCCTTTTCTAATAAACCGGATAGTCTCAATTCTATTCCTCCAGCATGCGTTAGATAACGCAGGAAATGGTCCATAAGGAGCCAAAAGCAGTATTAACATTTGAATATATAACTAACAAAGGAGTGGGTATATGCCTATCAAACCATACAAATTGACAGCTTGAAAATGGGACGATCTTCTTTTTGAAAAAGACGAGAGCTGGGAGAGTAAAGTTAACGGTTTTAAGATTGTCATTTTCACGTGTTGTGCATATGGCTGTCAAACGCTTTGTGCAAAAAGTGGCAAAAAGTAAATACGGTTGAATTCGCGAAAGTTTGGAGCCGGTTTTTGTGTGTAAAGAGCCGCGATTATGTAGAGAAGACACTAGTGAAATTTCCGGTAGGACAAATTGGTGCGGTAGTGAGTGGTGATAAATTGAAATGCCTCGTCGGTGACTGCAAAAATAACCTGCGTATCTCTAAGACGGGGGTGTCTGTTTATAGGTAAAACATTAAATATTTAGATGCGCGTTACTTGTTTTTGTGAGTTTTCTGTCAGAAAACCGATATTAAAATGTTTGTTTTCGTTTCTGACTCCCCGCTGTATATATAGCTGTCAAATATCCGCGTCCTATTGGTGGTTGGCATTAATAGTCCCGTTCTTTCTCTCTCCCATGAAAAATTAAACGCGCTCTTCTCTCGTCCCATAAATTGAGCCTATGGGCCACTCCAGAAGTTCCTCTGAGGTATTAACTGATTAACTGAGTATTGAAAGTAGCAGTTGGCACGATTCCCGGAAAGTTCGTCAGTGCTTTTCAATCTTGTTTGCACGAGCGGGTTTTCCCAGCTCTGTGGAAAGACAATGATTGGTTCTGCTACCAAAACCCAACAAACTGCCGGGCGAACAAAATTCATAGCATTTAATTTGCCTGCTAGACTGCAAGGAAGGTGCTGGAACGAATAGTTTTCTGCAGATTAGCCGCCGTCGTAGAGGATTAGGGAGCCCTATCGGACTGACAGTTTGTTTTTCGAAAAGCGTCCTCCACGGCCGATGCCATCTTGGTAGTGACAAACCTAGGAGAACAGGCACTTCATGATGGTTGTGACTCAAGTTATAAAAATTGCTTCAAATTGGGAAAACTGGAAATGCATTCTTTTTTCTTTGCAGAGATAGGTGAACCTGGCTATTTGACGCGACTTATATATAGTACAGAGTTACCTTTCGTTTAGAATTCTACACTACAAAACCAGCGAAAGACAAGACAGTGCAATGTAACAGCATGCGTTTCGCATGGATCTGTACTCGGCCTTATGCTGCGGAAAATCGTGTGTAAATCGACATATTGACGTACGGAACGGAATGGAACGATAGTCGGACTCGCAGATGACATAGTTGTGGTTGTGGTGGCCAAGGATCCGGCATTGGCTGAATTGTACGCCACCGAAGTAATCATAACTATTAAGTTGTGTTGGAAAAAGTAGGACTGGAGGTAGCTGAGCAAAAGACGGAACCCGTTCTCATCAGTAACCCCAGAAAAAGGAACACTCTGAGGATCAGAGTCAGCGGCACCATCATTATTTCTAAGCCAGTAATTAAGTACCTGGGGGTTATGATTCACGTGAAGCTGATATTTGGAAAGCACTTCAAATATGTATGTGAGAAGGCGGCTAATTCTACTGTGGCCTTGGCAAGGATGATGGCAAATGTGAGAGGCTACGACTGAGTATTGTCGTCATCAGTTTGGATCGATCCGCTCCGTCACGCCCCTAACAGTAGAAGAATCAACTTTGCTTATCTAGGGAACGCATTAGAATGTACTGTGCGTATCGAACAACATTAGATGATACGTTGTATCAGGTATGATCTCTATAGATATTGTAGCAGACGAAATGGACCGATTGCGCAAAGGCTGATGTTTGGGGCCACCGGACGTATGTAATGAGCGCAAAAAACGAGAAATGGCAACAGCGGTGGAATGAAACCCCGAAGGCAAGCTGGACACATACACTCATGCCGAATCGAAAATCGAATTGTGTCTGAACCGCAAACATGGAGTGGTGAATCACGGTCTATCCCAGTTTCTTACTGGTTACACATGGTGGATATAGGAAGTGCCTACACAGATTCAAGCTGGACGATTCGCCCGAATGTCCGAGGTGCCCAGGAATAGCGGAATACCCGGAAATAGTCTTCTTTCACTGCTCAAGGCTTACAGAAAAGCACGAAGCAATGAAGGTTGAACTTGGGAGCGATCTCAATCCACATAACATAGTGGAACACATGATAAGATCTGAATTCAATTTGTAGGCCGTAACTCGCACAATATGCGACATCCGTAGGGAACGGATTAATGGCTGATTAGCCTAAACTAGCCCTGTGACGCAATAGCAAGAGGTAGTTGCGTAGGGAGAATAGTAAGGGAAGAGCGTTGAAGGTTTTACTGGGTAAGTAGTCACACACTGACGATGGAAGTCCCAAGTTGCTGCCGTATAACTGACACTAGTGGACGGCAGTGTGTCCTGCAAAATGAGATTTCCGCGCATCTATTTTATAATAATAATAAAAAATGAAACCGGAATATAGAGGGCTACGCCCGCAATCCGAGGGTTTTGTAGCAAGCACTTATTTTGGTATGTAAGTATCGGTTCCTTGCTCTTCTTGGTACCACTTAAATGGATAAAAGAAATGATAATAAAAATGTCTGACCCATCCTGTAGTATCTTAAATGCCCATTCATATTACGTGATTGTAATGAAACTTAGAACATATTATTGTCTATGGTGTTGGTTATCCTTGGACATCAGTACTTTTGATATCGGTCGTGTTTAAGAGATGCAGGGGTGCGCTAACTGTAACTATGGAAATAAGCTATTATTAACCTATTTTGAGGAGATATACAAATTCCATTATTTCCCGTTTTATATGCTATTCGGAACCCACCTTCCTGAAAGTTTTCATTTTTCAAAGTGTAACGGTCTCGAAATGCAAGGGGGGGACATATTACGATCTAATATTTTCTCCTCCCTCATTTTTTCCGCTTTCTTCAAATTTAAAGTAAATGCCAAAAATAAAATGTACTCAACATTACCTCTCTCACAACACCCGACTTGCCTATACCAGTCGATAAACAAAATTTGACCTTAATTTCGCCCCACCCCCCTCCCCTGCCCGTTATAGTTGGCCAACTACAACACATTGCCCCCTACCAATCTTTACCCTTTCATGAATGTAATTAACCTTAATATGTAACAATAACTTCAATTCGCACTACGAAAAACAACATGCAAGTAGTACTCGCACCTTCGAAGCCGGTAGGTGTATTTTTTGTATGAATAGTGTGAAAATGCCTAACTTTAAGTGAATGTACTATTATTAAATATAACATGATTGTAATGAAACTTAGAGACATTATTGCCTATGGTGTTGATTATCATTGGCCATCAATATTTTTGACCCCGGGTGTGTCTAAGGGATGCAGGGGTGTGCTAACTGAAACAATAGAAATGTACTATTATTAACCTTTTTTGATGAGATTTCAAAATTCTAATATTATTAGTTTTCTATGTTAGTGAAATGCCGCTTTTCTGTAAATTTTCATATTTCTAAGTGTAACGGTTTCGAAATGCAAGGGGGGGGGGCACAAATTCGGATGACATATTTTCCCCTCTCCCTCTTTTCCCGTTTCTTCAAATTTGAAAAAAATTCCAGAAATGGAATGTACTTGACAGTACCTTTCTTACGATACCCCACTTGCCTATACCAGACGAAAAAAAAATTTCGACCTTCATTTCCCCTCTATGGGGACCCCCCCTTAAAGTTGACCTATTACGACGTATCACTTTCTCCAGAGAATTATAGTACTTCTACATATTTTCACTAAATTTCATGCGTGTAGCTTCAGCGGTTCGTGAGATATTTCATGGACAGACAGACAGACAGACAGACGGACGCATGACCGATTTCATAAGGGTTTTGTTTTACTACAAAACCCTAAAAAGTAATTCCAATTTTAACTCGCTGGAGTGTACAAGCGATTCAGTATTGGCCGATGATATGAAAAATACGATACGAATCGTAATATTTCAACAGTAATATGTCTGGTTAATGTTGTATCCAGACAAGTATTTCCCAATGTTGTTGAGGTGTCGGAGACGCAGCCGAGATTAAAATTCCGCTTCATAGATGGTATAAAGTCGGAATTGCTCTTGATTGTCAATGTTGCGTTCGACGCCTCAATGCTTAAAATCTCTTTTTTTTTTCTGACATTTCAAAAGTTTCTCCAGCATGCCAATAGATCCTACCACTAAAGCAGCATTTTAGAAATTTGCCTAAAAAACCAGCGCTGGCGATGCTACTGCCGCTGCTGCTGCTCCAATGTAAGGCCCGAACCAGATTGAACGCAGAAAGCAGCAGCAAGGCAGCGAACAATAACACCAACATGCAGATCTGCTGATCGGATTTCATGCTGTCAGAGCAACAGCGGTGGTAATATCAACATTTATTGAATGGGGGCTTGGCTAAAGCTTACAACGACCGGTGCGGCGAGCGGTACAAAGAATCGAACTGCTGCTGACAGTTTGGCCGCGTCCAAACGAGGACTCATTTCCACGACTCATTCCCACTGCCTTCTGAGTCTTGTTCAACTAGTCGGTCAAAAGTTGAAAATTTTAGTCCGGTTTTTACCTACGGTGACCCCATCTCGCCCCAATAACGATGGTACACTTAACGTCAAAATTAGTGGGTAGTGGGAATGCTTCCTCGTCTGGACGCAGCCTTCAGTCGAGGTCCGAACCCAAATCAAAAAACAAAGCTAGGTAATCGTTGCAGAACGTATGCTCCGGAGCGGCAGTAGTTGCCACGTTGTTGCCCATGTTTGGTGAATGAGCCCATTGAAAATGAGATAGTGTTGGTGCGCACAACCACATGAAGAAAATGGTTTCCAAAATTTTTGCTTACATTATATCCTGTTTTCTTTTATCGTAGTGCAAAGGACAATTAAAAAAGGTTCTCTGCGGCTACTTGGTAGTTATCGATCGCTACGCCGCGCCGTCATCCAAGCGGAACTAGGCGGCTGCTGAATAGTTGACGATTGTTGCGCCTTTATCGATACGGTTTGTAGCAAACTGACAAAAGGTTATGATATCACAAATGGGTTGCCGCCGTTGCAGAAACTCTTCCGTACTATAATTTGTCACAATAAATGTTCCAGACACATACAAGAGTATATTGTAAATCAAAAACATCTTGTGTGGGCTCCGGTCGCTCTGCGAGCCACGCATTTAAATAGCTTTTACCTTCGTAATACAAACAGAGAACGCTCGCTCCTCCCGTCGGGCACTGTAGCGGCAACCCAGTTTATCTTTGACAACATTTATTGGATGGGATTTAGGATAAAGCTTGGTTAGAATATACAATAAGCTTTCAAAGGAAAATTTATCACATGGGCGCTGAGATTTCAAAACAGATTTTAAAGCATTTCTACTTCCGTCCCGAGCTTTTTCGACATACTCCTCAAAGACGTTATCACGTCAAAAGCCTACCGGCCCATCTAGCTAAACGCACACATAACCCCCTGAGTGTAGATTAATAAGTTACTACTTTAGCTGTTATCTAAATTGTCCATTAGTCATATTAACAGCTATCTAAATTAGCTGATTTTCAAACCACAATACTCGCCTTGGCACATCAACTACACCAAAGAGGACTAGTTCACGATTCGTTATCATTCAACAGGTTTCGGCGGATATATGTTGGCGGCATACACATCCTATGCATTTAGTCGCCTTTAACGACAACCCGAAAAGAGATGTGGCTCCTTCTTACGCCCCATACCACAGAGGCACGATAAGAATTAGCTGTTTTGCAAATTAGCTGCCTTCCAAATTATCTGTTTTCGAAATTAGCTTCTTCCCAAATTAGCAGATTCCCAACTTAGCAGTTAGCAGGCGTACGATTTTTATTTTTTTTAATTATGCTATGCCGCCGCGTCGCGCCGTAGAGTTATATCCCCAAAACCTCTACTTACTGCCCCTTGCAGAGTTGTAACTGAGCCAAACTGAGACTAATCCTGCTTAAACAAATTATTTTAATTATTATAAGAAGCTACGCAGTCCTCTTTGAAAATAGTCTGTTATAAAATTGAACTTAGGGTTCAATTTCAATAGAAAATGTCTTAAGGATAGCATAAAACCACAACCGTATTGACATGACTGGAAACATAAAGAAATTATTTCATGCGATAAACTTCACCATAAGATCAAGAGTCCTTTAATCCTCTTCTACCTATTCTCCAAAAAGAACAAAAAAAGCATGAACAAGTGAAAAATCCACTTATCTCCTCCCTCCCTGTTCACATCGTATAAAAGTATATCCCATCAACTTTATCCTCTGTCGCTTTTAATAGTAACCTGAGAAAGAGAGTCCTTTCTTTCATGACTTCGACACTATCAGGACTACACTCTTCAGGTTAGTTCAGCGAAACGACACTGAACTATTCATTTGACTGGAAATCAATAGACAACTGACGACGAGGACGTCGAAAAATGAACCACGACGACTGGTTCAACACAACGGTTCTACGGTGGAAAACCATAAAGCTTCATCACCACGGCGAACAGGAGAACTCCTTGACTGAACCACCGATAGCTCTTTGTCGATATCCTTTCACTTTACACACTTTATAACATCCTGGAGCGATGTCAATTTCATTCTTCGTATAGATGTCGACATGGCTCGTTCAAATATGTCGCTGGTAAATATCTTTTCTCTGTTCTTGACACAAATGACAGACCATAATAAGAAGATTTTCTTCGTCTTCTTCGGGACGAGAATTGAAGAGTATGGGGAACATGGAACAGGTGTACGATTAAAATTAAAGATAGTAAAGTTGCTATAGGGATACGTCAAACGGAATTGAAAAGAAAGTTGATTAAATGAAAATCTGAAGTGTAATGGGTTTGAGCAGCTGCATGAAAGGCGGGGGTGTTCAAGGATATTAGTATCTTTATACGAAGATTTGAATGGCTTGATGGCGTTGACATTTATAATGGCAGCTTGGTGGGCATACCATAGAATAGGTGAGATCAGGCCGACGACACCTGTCGTGCCTATGAACCTGCCCATGGTTGCAGCCATTCTAGTTGGCTTCTCTCTCAATTATGCCTAATAAATAAACCCCTCTCTCTACCTGTGCCATTCGCCCCTGGGGGAATATTGCTAAAAATTACGTCATAGGGCTGGTAATTGCTAATTAGCGGTGACTCATTACGGCTGATTTCTAATAATGCATGATTCCCGGAAAAAATCGGGTAGTGAAACAGCACGCGTTTCGCATCTTTCGCGATTTCCACTCAAGTGCATTCGGAAGAGTTGTCCAGGCAAGAGCTTCAGCAACCACTGCTACATCGTACGCAAACCCTACAACTGTACTTTCTTTGGGGAAAGGAAGTTCTGCAACGCATTGTACATGATGTTCAAAAGAAGTAGGCCCAGGGTAGAAATTTGACACCCGCTGAGGTTAACATTCTTTGGGCCCATCATCAGTTTCATATAATTATTTCCTGTTAGACACCTAGCTCCTCATAATACCGGCTAGATATTCGGGTACACCTATCTTCAGTAGAGGAAAGTGTATATGGTTCCAGCCCGCTGAGTTAAAAGCATTCCTCACATCCAGAGTCAACACCATCCAGCATTTACCCTGTCTTAATGCCTCCCCAGGCGAGTCTTTCACGTTTGAAATTGCAACTATTCTTGAGCGCCAAAACAGGTCCGACAGGCTACCCGTTTCCTCTAGAGCTATATAGCCAACCGCAGTGCGGAAGATATCCTTTCATCCTGATCCAAGAACATGGGCCGTTAATAATTTTGTGCAGGGCTTGTGATTCTCTAATTATACTATCCTCAATGGTCTTGGCAAGCCAAGGTCATGCGTCGTGGTAAGAAAAACATGCAACGCTTCCTTGATGGCCGCCTATGGTGACGAGGATACAGTACTTCTCAGTCTGGACGTATCAGATAATAGGCTATGGATAGCTTCAGCATATCAACGATACGACCGTCTGAGTATCTACGGGAAGCCATCGAAACAGCTAAGATAAAAAAAAAAATTGCTTTATATTGGGCGGCGACGCCAATGCCCATATCACACTGTGTGGGCAGCTTCGATACGAACACTCGTGGGGAGCTATTATTTGAATATTTAATGCTTCTTTGCAATGGGGGTTGTGAACCAACATTTATCACAAGGAATAGACAGAAACCCCTCTACATTTCTCTAGTTTCTGATGGTATTATACATCGAACACATCGGCACATTCCTGGACATAGCAGGGGCTTTCAACAACGTCACTATGGAGGCTATAGTGGAGGCCTTGGAACTTGTCGAGGTGAATGGAGGTAAGGAAATGGATCGAAGCACTACTCTCGAACAGGCTAGTAACGTCTGAATGGGGAGGTGCTAAAGCCACCAAGAGTATACGATGAGAGGCACTCCGCAAGGAGGAGTGCTATCACCGGTCCTATGGATACTCGTACTGAACAATCTACTAACATCCCTCGAATCGTCCGGAATACGTGCGGTAGCCTATGCAGACGATGTTGTGATACTCGTATCAAGCAAGCACCCGAACACACTGTCAGAACTTACAACTATGGCCCTCAGTAAGATACTAAGGTGGACGGATAGAAGAGGTCTAAGTGTAAATCCTCGGAAAACTGAACTAGTCCTCTTCACAAGGAGAACCAGAATTCAGGAATTTATCCTGCCTAAGATGGGTGGCACCGAGTTAACTTTGTCAACCCATGCAAACTACTTAGCGATGATCCTGGATAGTAGACTTAACTGGGGTCGTAATGTCGAGGAACGAAACAGGAAAGCCAGCATCGCCTTTTACACCTGCAAAAGCATGCATGGTAAAAAGTGGGGTCTCAAACCGAGAATAACTCACTGGATATACACAGCTGTCGTAAGACCGATACTAAAGGACGGAGCTGTGGTCTAGTAGACAGCAATCAACACGAAAAGAATCCTACAGAAAATGGAGAGGGTACAGAGACTATGTTGCTTAGGGATCACTGGTGCCTTAAGAACAGTATCTTCGCTCTCTCTGAACACCCTTCTAAACCTGCCTCCGATCGGCCTTTATCTGAAGAATGAGGCAGCTAAATGTGCCCTAAGGCTTAGAGAGGCAGGGCACTTCAAAGAGAGGCCATAAGGCCACCGCAGTATTAGGCTGCCATCTATTAATACTGACTATATGACACCACAAGTAGGTTTCAACACAAACTTCGTGGTCAATATACCCGATAGGGAGCAGATCCCGGTAGTTGATCATGGACGCAGGAAGGCGCTGAACATCTACACGGATGGCTCCAAGATGGAAGCCGGAGTCGGAGCAGCAGTCTACTCGTCGAAAATTATATGCAACCTTTCCTACAGACTGCCGAATGCGTGCAGCATTTTCCAGGCGGAGGTGCTTGCGATTCAAAAGGCAGCTGAGGTGATGATTTCATCCCGGAAAAAGGGAAGAATCGTCATACACTCGGACAGTCAAGCAGCACTAAAGGCGCTACAGTCCGCCACAATCAAGCCGAAGACAGTGCATAACTGCCTAACAGCTTTACAAGCTCTGGGATCAGCTAGGAGCCTGGAACTCTGGTGGGTTCCGGGCCATAGCGGAGTTCTAGGAAACGAAATAGCGGATGGACTAGCCAAACAGGGGGCTATCCTCGAACGAGAGGCAGCTCTAGAGCTGCCGACGCCAATACAAACATGCAAGAAAATAATGGACGACAGTATGCATCAAAAGGCCATATCTAACTGGCTCAACACAAACGACTCCAGAGTAACGAAAATATTCTGGAATTTTTATGACAAAAAGAAAACTGAAAGCCCTTTTGGGACTCATCAGAAGTCAGTGTGCACTATTAGTGGGCATACTAACGGGCCACTGCCTAATAGGGGAACATGCCCACAGATTAAAGCTAATAACCAGCGATGGCGGCAGGAATTGCCAAATACCAAACACGAAAGAAACTCGAAAGCACCTCCTATGCGATTGTCCTGCACCCGCTAGAAGGAGATTAAAGTGCCAAGGAGCTCACTTCTTCAACGATCTTGAAGGAGTCGCAGGACTCAGCTGGAGAAGCCTCTTGAGCTTCGCCAGCGAGTCAGGTTCCTTGAAGCTCAACGACGATCTTCTGGTAGGGGCCAGCAACGACACGGGATGAATACCTGTTATATGTGGTATCGCTATGGACCTCAGCGGTCTATGCGGAGTCGTCTAGACTGGCACCCCACCTAACCTAACCTATACATCGAATACAAAATTGGGAGGTATCAGCCGAACACTCATTTTCCGACCACCGGTACATCCAATTCACTCTGGACAACCCTCCTGCAGTCAGTCCATCGGCCTTTTTGAATAGACGTAGAATCAATTGGTCCAAATACCCGGAGACCCAAGCCGGGTCAGCGCAGAACTAAGCATGAGCTAGACAACATGGTGTATACCTTAACAGACAGATGGGAGACAGACTGTCCCAGGTGCAAGGGAGTTGCGAAGGACGCCAAACGCGTGTTGTTCGACTGCCCCAGATTTTGTGGGAACCGTAAACAACTAGAAGCGGATCTGGGGAGTGGCATAAGCTCACAGAATCTGGTTTATTTGATGCTGCGATCACAATAAGATTGGGACGCAGTGAGCCGGGCGGTATGCACCATCCACAAGGAGCTCCAAAAAGAGGAAGACCGACGTAAGTCGACAAACCGTAATAGCTGATCAGCCAGAGCCATCCCTGCGAAGTAATGCCGAAAGGTAGTCCCGCAGGGGGAACGGCGGAAGAGGTGTTTTAGGGTTTAGTCGTTAAAAATTCGGCATACTTGCTCAAGCACATCAGTATCTTTTGAAGATTTCTACATCACCTCGTTAAAAAAAACGCAGTAGGCTGATAACTCCTCTCCAGAAAAGATAATGAGATTGCAGAGGACATATACATAGTTGATAACAAGGCTCACATAAGCCACATTAAAAAAAAAATAGGCTGCTGAAATAAAAAATAAATCTGACAGAATATGCTACACTATAAGCGTTTGCCAATACCAACTGGCAACCTCCATAAAGACCATCCCCGTCTTCATTTTATTCACACACAACCGTAAAATCTCAAACAGTAATGGCAAATCGACAATTTAATGATTGTGTAGTACAGGTGATAAAGTGTAATGACTAATTCCAAAAATAAAAGCGAATAGACCTATAAAGCATTCCAAAAAGTTGCGCGATTTTGTTACATCCAATTGACGGGGGGTGGGTTCCTTTATATCGGCCAATACACCCTCCGGACATCTGAGATCTGATACTTTCCTCATTAATTCTGTCGAAATAAAACCCGAAGTAAGTACTGTACGTACGTCAAAATAGCGTCGATTTCACCTGATGTTTGTGAGTCCTGTGATGATAGCTCATCATTTTCTTTTCATTTCCACACGTTTTTATAACTTTGCAATAATAGCTTCCAGCCGGGGCGGAAGAATTTGAAGAGGCTGGCGGTACTCGGTTAAAAGGACGTTCGATACGAAGGAAAATTCCACTGGATTTTATTACGACCAAGTCCGGTGGAAATACTTCCAATTATAGGATTCAAGAGTCTAATCTTATAGTCGGTGTACTACGGTACTCGTAGTTGGAGGATTTTGTATTACAAAGGGATGGTCTTAGAGTGATTGTGGAAAAAACATGTCCTAATTATTTTAATAGGTCTGCTTCGGTTGGATACAAAACGAAGAAATTTCGCCCTGGAGAGTCGACGTCTAGTCTTCTAGACTACATGTTTTAATTAAATAGGTAGGAAAATCTTTTTTGCAATTTGCATAGCCTTTATGTTGGGAGATGTAAGGGATGCCAATTCAATTCAAATTATGTTTCTATGGCAGTTTTCGGAAGCTATATTGATAGAATTTGTAAAATGGGGAATGGAGTTTGGAGATCTGGGAAAAATATGTAAAATAAAAGTGAGTTGCTGATAAAACCATATCCCCGGGAGTGTTGTATGATGCGTTCGCATCGGAGGGTAGTGACGCGGGACAACGTATAACGGACCATGCATCCTTGAAGTGTCCACCGAGCCACCCAAACTTTCACGGCAAGCTGTGACGTATTAGTCCCACGCTGAAAAGGATTAGGTCCATTTTTTTTTAAAACTAAATAAGCTTTCATTTGAGATAGAGTACACAGTTAAAAATCTCGGTATTTTTTTTAAACCTGGTTTTGGACTACCACCATTTTTAATAATTTTAATTCTATAATCTAAACCCTTTCAAAGTTTACTTCTATTTTAAACCAAATTTGTAATAAATTCTAATACAATTCAAAGTTTACTTCTATTTTAAACCAATTTGTAATAAATTCTAATACAATTCAAACCTTTTTGTGTTCTTTTTGTTCTCGCATTAGTTTCTAATCTAAGTTTAATTAAAAGGTAAACCCCACAAAGTATATTTTTTGAGTCTCAAGTCTCACTATAACTACTTGCAGTCAGCTCAAAATATTATGCTGCGTGGCCGAGTGGTCTAGGTCGCAACTCTTCAACACGGAGTTCACAGGTTCGATGCTGCGCCATGGCGAAAAAAGTTAAAGATTAGCTGGCTAACCTGCGATGGGTTTAATAAAGTATTTGGAAGTTTAGAAAATTGAAAAAAAAAAAAATAATGGAGAAAAAACTTAGAGGAGTTAAAAAAACGCAGTAAAATTAATATTTTTTCATAGATTATAATATCTGTAGATTAAATTTTAAACCAACAATTTGATTTAAAAAATAATGCCAGAAAAGTTTAATATTTAAACCAGTGAAGTTTACGGAAGCAATTGTAATACTTTCATTTTATTAAAATCTAATACAATTTTGGTGTCGTCATATATGTAACCCGAATTAGTATTGATAATAGACCAGGATTTTTAACTGTGTAAGTCAGATGCCCGGAGGTATGATAATTAAGGCTGGTACTCAGATCATGAGGAATGGGAAAATTTACAACAGTGAAATCCCTACACTTATCATCGGCGATATGGGCCTTAAAAATCGTGTAGGAAATGAGATTTCACTAGATCTTCGTGTCAGTGAAGTGAAAGATGTCAACATTTTCTTTTAGGATAAAAAACGCGTGGCTCTCGATTCGAGAGACACAGTCTTAAGTGTGATCCATGACTACATCCTGCCGTTTGAATTAACGCCGTTTACGGGATCACGAGACTTTTTGTCCACTGCTGATAGGAAGGTACGGTATATGAAGCCCTTCTCGCCGGTGCACAGCTAAAAAAAAATCAAGCTGTACACCGTGGAAACCCTGTTATCTGCATTCAGAATATATATATATATGTATACTTGTCCTCGGTCTTCTAACCCAACTGACCGAGGCAAAGTTCTTTATTGAAGATTCCACGGGTGACATTCCACTCGACATGACCGAACCCCGATATCACTACGACTTCTTTTGCGAAGGAACTTTTCTACTGGCCGAAGGGAAATACATAGATGGCGTGTTACACGTTGCCGGCGAAAGATTTCTACCGCTCGAACTAGTCCAGAGCAGTCGTGTCTTTTTCGCACACAAAATTCATGAGGCGTGGTTCCAAGAACTCTTGAAATATTCCCAGCGGCTTATGGAGGTGGAACGAAACAATACAGAAGCTTCAATACATATGGTAGTTGTCCAATGTGTAACGGACGCGGTTTGGCGGGCATCCTAAAATGCCCGTGTGGGGACGGAGCCTTAGGTAGCATAATGACCGTGAAGGTCAGGCCGTGCCATCTGGCGAAGAAAAAGGCTCCTCAACAAGCTAAGCAGCGGCCTATGCTTGCTGTAGCTCAGTTCGGGAGACGTGGGCGGGGTTTTTGCCGCTCGTTGCCCCTGTCCTTTACATATTCACAAAAATTCATAGGCCTGGGGAAGACAACACAAACAAGGGAGGTAAAAATGGGGAATAAAAAAATGAGGCGATAAGGATAAAATGGTTGGCAGATGGCTCGCTTGCCCTCGCGCTCGTATTGGGGTCCAGGTGTAATGGGACCCTCGGCCTCTGGTTTTGTACCACCGACAGATCCTTACTCATCAGGTGATGCCATAGATCTGCCGGTGGAAGCAGCACAACCAGACCAGAATATGGTTCATTACAAATGGTTACGGAAAAGCTCAAGTGGCTTTTCTAGGGATACGAGGATTATCCACCAATCGCCATTGTCCTGACGGGGCCATTTACGAAGCCTGACAACAATTTCTTTCAACTTTAGCAAGTTTTCCTAGATATTTGCAAGTCGGCAAAAAACCTTTCCATAGTCTTCCTTGTGAGCGGCTGCTGGTGACGGCAGTGTATCAAACAGCTGACGGCCAAGTCTTGGCGATAAGACAGTTTTAAAAAAGGCAGATAACTGTAGCCTGAATGGCTGACCTAAGCGTCTCAGGTTATAGGTAGGGTGATATGATTTGTGCGGTTGGACCTGCAACATGTACGTAGTTGTGTGAACTCCAGCAAGTTTATTAAACCATCTGAAGCAGCTATCTCCGAGGCAACCCCCCTGAATGGGGTTAAGCGATGTGCTGACATCTAATCGTAAGCTCTGCATATTTCCCGCATTGACGCATTCACAAGCAGACCTGAAAAACTTCAGACGCACATACCGTCAACCAAATTCATCACGTCCTCATTTGCAAGGGATGGGCGTCTAGTGTATTAGATGTTCACTCTTATCCAGGAGCAGACTGCGACTTAGATCATCACTTGGTGAAGACGAATTACAGATGTAGAATTTCATCAGTGCACCAATCGAGAATCAGCCCTCCCAAAGTCTTTACGGTTGATAAAATTCTGAGCGACGTTACAGCGGTGGCGCCTTTGAGGAGAGACTATTACGTATGCTACACAATGAGTTCTGGGCTGAACTGAATGGTACCATCAAGGAGATCGCAGGAAAGGTCGCGGGGTATAACGCCAGGCGAGCGTGAAATGGCTGGTTCGACGAAGAATGCAAAAATTCACTTGACGCGAAGCCTATAGACAATGGATTCAACGAACAACCAGGGCCAATAGAGAAAAAAAAACCGTACACAGAAGGAATCATTGGCGAATATCAAGGCGGTTTCAGACCTCGTCGCTCCACAACCGACCAGCTCTTTACGGTCAAACTGATACTTCAAATCTTTGTCGACTTCATGCAGGCATATCGATCTTAGAGTACTGTACAACTGCTGCAATTTGGTATACCGGCAAAATTAGTGCAACTGACAAAGATGACGATGACCAACTCCGTCTGACAGGTCAGGATCCACAATAGACTTACTGATCAAGCCGGGCGATGGACTGGCACTGACGCTCTTCAACCTAGCACTGGAATACGCTATTCGGGCTATGAATATGGATAACAGCAAGACGCTACTCATCAAGTCGACACAATAAGCAGCGTACGCCGACGACATCAACATCAAATCCCGAACATGTCTCCATGTTCGTTGGTGATGCTGTCCTTATCTACCCAATGCATTTTCACGTTTAGACTCCTGTCAAAAATGGGTAAACATGTGTGTGGCTGACTATTTGCATCCCGCTTCACAAAAATTAATGTACTGAGTGCCTCTTCTATGTCTCCATGTTCGTTGGTACTACCTTGAAGTGAAAACTCAGGTTTGTGGATTTCACGAGGATGAATTTTTTTTCTCGTGCCAAATGTACAAGAAAAATTTTAAGTGACAGCTCAGCTGTCTCTGTCGGTGTCATTCAGGCTGTGTTGTGATTTCCCGGTATAGCTTATAGTTGGGCGATAGATAAGTAAACAAATTAGTCGTTTTAATATTTGACATGTTTCATTTCCCCGGTACACAGATCGGGTGAAAAGTGAAAAATGACATGTTCCACACACTTTTTTCCACGAGCCATTTCGCTGATGAAAAGTGCTGCTGTCAATTTTTTCATTTCACGCGATCTGAATACCAGCCTTTGAATGGAATCACGCTTTGAGTGTACACATTGCGCTCGATTCGATGCCGAGCCGAGCCGAGCGATGGGCCCCATGCCATCAGAACAAAGTTGCGTTTTCGTGCGAGTACCAGCTGCTGAATTGATGCGATAGAATTTAATGCGATGGAGTCTCAGGTGTTGCGAGTATAGTGCGAGTACGACCGGCACAGTAATTTGATGGACCAATAGCCACCACTGCAAAAAATGCATGTATGTCTGTTTTTTTCTTTTTATTCAGTATGGCTCAAATCAAGGGCTATGATCACCGTAATAAAGTACGCGAGGTGAAGTGAGGCGGCTAACAAAAAAATGGAAATACCTGCGTGACATGTTCCGTTCTGAACTAAGAAAAGGTCAAAAATCAAAATCAAGAGAGTCAGGTGGCTCACCATTTGTAAAATAATAAAATGGGTATGATAAGACGCAATGACGTTTTTTGAAAAACATAGTCAGTTTCCGGAAAACCCAAAGTAATATTCACGAACAACGATTTGCTATTACCCCACCACGGCCACCGACAAATATTATAATTTAGATGGACAGAATAATGACTCACAATCCGCCTTCGCCATCTCTTGTGTCATCTCCCGAAAATAAAAGAAAAAGAAATGAAAAAAAAAAAAATGCGGATTTGGTGGACATTGAGCAACTATCAAACACCGACAAGTAAGATGATAGCTACCTCTTTCTAATTAGTTTGGCACCTACCTAAGCGCAAACTGTCTTCGGAGGCTCGAATATGAGGCCGAATTAAAATGGAACAAATTCTACTCGACAAATTGGGATGAGAATCCAATTTCGCCAACATGAGCTCGTCGTCTTCCCCGAGGGGGGTATTGAAATGACTAACGCCCTTCGAGATTCCGATATTTTTCATCATGATTCCTATAATTTTGACAATTTCACTCAACTTTGAACTAACGTGGGGAAGAAACCAAGATACTATGTAGTGTATGAATCCACGAACTGGTCAGTTAGGGTGACAATGATCCCACCGAAATGGACTCTATAGCATTCTTTACGGATGGGTCTAGTAATGGCGAGGGAGTGGGTGCGGGGGTTTACTCCGAAAGTCTAAGAGTAAACATCTCTTTTCGATTACCGGATCACTGTAGTGTCTTAGTGTCACCATATACCGTCGAACTCGATCTCGAACCTGGTACAAATGTCCTCTGACACACACATACACTTCACATAGGTGTGAAGAAAACCGGTCCACTTGTACTAGGTTCGTGTTCGAGTTCGACAGTGTATGGTGACAATTACAGGCGGAGGTCGCGGCAATATTAGAAGCCCTGGTATGGCTGGGACGTCACATCGTAACTTCAACGGATATCATTATCTTCACAAATAGCCAGGCTGCAATTGGGTCTATGGACTCCGTATCTACCTCATCCAGAGTGGTAGAAGAATGTCGCTTGTCCCTTATTGAGTTAGGTAAACTCTTCAACATTGTGTTGTATTGGATACCTGGTCACAGCGGTTTTGCTGGTAACTGCGTGGCTGACGAGCTTGCTCGTGCAGGGACAAGGGATATTATAGAGGATTCTGGCGTAATCAAAATGCCTATTGCTTCATGCAAAAGCATACTAAAATCTGTTGCCGTAGATAGCTAATTCGAGATGGAGTACCATAGGCACCTGCCATTTAACGAAAATGATATGGCCTAGTATTGATCCTAGGCGATCGTCCAAGCTTCGGTCAATGGATAGAAGGCTCATCGTTGTGTTGGTGGGGGTGATCACTGGACACTGTCTGATAGGCGAGCACGATAGAAGGCTTCGGCTTCCTTATAATGACTTTTGTAGGAGTTGCGATGCCGAAGATGAAGAGGAAAGTACTTTCCATCTTCTGTGTGCCTGTTCGGCCTTGGCTGTAAGGAGAAAGGCGATTCTGGGGTCGTTCTTTTTTGGGGACTTGGATGATCTAAAAGACATAGATGTCTAAAGACTTCTGTCAGCTTTCATTGTCCGCTCCGGCTGGTTCAATGTTTGATTAATGTTTATGATAGTTGGTTAATACCTTGGGTATCACAACGGACCCATATGTGGTCTAAGTGTGTGTGTGCCTCACGGCAGCCCTTCCAACCTAACCTAACCTAGGGTGACATAGAATGTCCGATGTCATCCCCTTCACTACTCAACGTGTCAGAACAATAATTTATTGAAAACGTTTCAGAAATCTACAGCAATGAGAAGCGGGCATTGTTAAGATGTTAATGTTTGCCAAAGCTACGGGCCCTACGAGCTACTAGGCTTTCTGCGGGCAGTGTATCCTTCATTATTGCCCTCGCAAAATTCAATGCAAAATTCCATTTTCATCACCTCTTTATCTTGACCATCACCGCCCTGGTAACCGCCTAATATTAATTCCATCATTAAATTTAATATTCGCCACATGAGCGCTGCCTGCCTTTTGATAAAGATTTCTTATATTCTACCACGCAACCATCAAATTTTCAACATTATTACAGCGTCAACTGGCGGCCATATTTCATCCTTAAATTTCGGTGCTTAAGTCCATTGTTAACATTCCATCTAAATCTAACATTCATATCACCTGTTAGTTAGCAAATGAATGACATTTTTATAGAGGCACAAAGCAGTGACTATCAAGTCCTCACGAATCAGGCACACGAATTCAGAGAGTGTCGTTTCTTTTAACGTTGTTGCGCGCTGCGAATACTCCAATTCCCCGGACAGGCTGTAAGTAGTCAACTCTTAATGAAGACCATAAACGCGTCGCCTAAATACCATCCACTACTATACTACCCACTACGAAGAATGGAGTCGTCCTGGTTTACAATGCCTCTTAACATTCCCATTTTTATATAGTGCACGACAATTTCTACTATACTAATTATTAGAGCACAGAAATAAAACGCCAAAAAAAAAAATGTCAACTTGTATTCTGTGTAGTATTCGGAATTCCATTTTTACAGAACAGAACAAACATTTCGAGAATGAGACCAATAAAAGGACTCGTCGTGCACGAAAAGTGGTAGGTGTCCTTCTTGCGATCCCCCGTTTTATTAGATAGCGAGGTATCCAACCGAAAAAAACGCCAACCTATAAACGGTGAAAAAAAAATTTAATTAAGCATAGAAAAAGAAAAGAAACAAGGAACAGGACTCGCACATTGGTGCGGCTAGGGCAATAAAGGCGATAAAAACGAATTTGTTATAGTATTTCTTTGATGGCGTTGCTATAAAAGTTGCATTTCGTGAGCTGAGCTTTTCGAAATGTCGAGCAATTTTCTTGTAATTAGAGAATTTTGTTCGTCTATTGCAGGAGAGAATTATGGAGGCAAAAATAGAAGTTACCGCTCGAGTGGCGAATGCACGAGATAACATCGGATAGGCTCAGCATACTCAAGGAACCGTAAGTAGTAGGTGATCTAAATAAATATGAATAAGGATTGACATTCCAGATTTAGATGATCCCGGCATGATCATTGTTCACTCATTGTTCGAATGGTAATTTCCCTTCAAGATAGCTTCCTATTCTTACATGGCCAACGTGTGTGCTACCATTCCAACACGACTTCTGTCTTCATCACAGCATTTCTACTGGAAAGGAAGGTCGGTGGACACGGCCTTACACTCTCTGGTAGGTTACATTGAGAGGTCTCTCGACTGTAGAGAATTTACCTTGGTTGCCTTCCTGGACATCGAGGGCGCTTTCAATCATGTCGCACCTTGTTCTTTTTACAAGGAAACCCAGGCCAACAATGCTCGATCTATCATTGCTGAACGGAATGAGACTTGTTCTCTCTGAAAAAGCCAAGTTTCTGGGCGTCATTCTGGACAGGAAACTGGGGTGGAAATCCAATATCCAGGAGCGTGTGTCGAAAGGGGGGGGGGGGGCGGAAGGAGCAAAACGCCCCGGGCTCGTGTTTTTCACGGGGGCCCGAAAATTTGAAAAATTGAAAAAAAAAGAGAAAAAAAAACCTATCTACGCACTGAGCTTTTTTTTTTTGCTCCTTGCCCGCTACCGGTCGCCATATATGGGCCCCTACCAAAGTTGAGTAATTAGAAAAATTAAAAAAAAAAGAAAAACCTATCTACGCTTTGAGCTTTTTTGTTTTTTTTTTTGTTCATTGAACTTCCGGTCGCCATATATGGGCCCCCTACAAAAGTTGCGTACCGGGCCCGGATTTTCTCTCGGCGGCCCTGAGCTAAGGCGACTGTTGCGCTATACTCGTGTAAGAACGTAGACCTAACCTACGGACTCTTGTGGAGGAGATTGCAGAGCATTGCCCGATCGGCGAACATGCTAGGAGATTGGGGCTTCCACACAATGACCTCTGTAGGAGTTGCGGGGATGATGACGAGGAGGAGAGTACCTTTCATCTGCTAAGTGGGTGTCATGCCCTGGCTAGAAGAAGGATTACCTTGGGGTCTTTCTATTTTGGCGATCTGGACAACCTTAAGGATGTTAGCATCAGCCGGCTCCAGCGCTTTATCAACAGCTCAGGCTGGTTCAATGAATAGGTAGGACTCGGGTTGTGGTGTCGCTGGTGGTATCACAAAGGACCAAGTGGTGGTCTATGTGTGCTGTGTGTATCACGGTAGCCCCTTTAACCTAACCTAACCTACATGGCCAACACGAATTCTCGAGCATTTGAGTCGTTCTAATCTCTTCTGGGAACGACTCAAATGCTTACGTGTAAACGAAGCATTACGTTAGGGAAAAATTACAAGCAAAGTGGATTTTGTTGTGGATCTTTCTATTATTGTCCCAAATTAACCCCCAAAAGTACCAATTGTGGATGTAGGATGAACTGACGCTTTTTTCACGATTTTCGCGAAATCTGCCCATTTTTTGATAAAAGAAATTTAAGGACCAAAGCTTCTAAAATTTATTACTAGACTTAATTTAAAATTATTTAATGCCTTCTATATTTAAAACCAATCGTTACCCAGATACAGGCCTTATTAAATTAGAAATAATAAGTGAGGGATCTGCGGCGGTACTTCCTATATTACGATAACTCTCCAGTTCATAATGCTCAAATGAGACTACAGTAGAACTTCCAAAGTTGACCACCTCTCCAAGTTCACCACTTTTGATTAGCCCTTTCACCTTTGACGTGATTTTCATAGAAATAAGCTTGGTCTACAACTTAATAATGAGACTTTTTTTAGAGATGGCAACACCGATAAACCAATGGTAGTCCATCTTTGACATACATACCATTTGAAGTTTGTATTCATAAGCTGTCAATGTCAGTATAAACATTTCGTGTTGATTGTTGACAACGTATTTTACCGGACCATGGAAAGTTTCGAAAATTCACGAAAAAAACAACATTTGCGGGAAGTTTTACTTGGACATTATTTTGCTAAGAAGACTGCAGCTCAGAGTCATAAATTGCTCGTGGAAGTTTACGGTGACGATGCTTTTTCGCGTGCACAGTGTTTTCGGTGGTTTCATCGGTTCAAAAATGATAATTTCGACATTACCGACGAAGAGCGACCTGGCCAGCCAAAAAAGTTTGAAGACGAAGAATTGACGAAATTACTCGAAGAAGATTCGTGCCAAACTCAAAAAGAGTGAATAATTTAGTTATATGAATGAATCTATGAATAAATGCCCAAAATTCCAAAAAAAAGTCTCATTATTAAGTTGTAGACCAAATATGTTGACCACTTCCTTATTCTGTAAGTTGGCCACCAATTTAAGCCCAAAGTTTATTTTCTAATTCTTTCTTATTTTTTTTTTTGTAATTAGTTAACTTATAACATATTTTAAGGTGGCAGCTGGTTGCGGAAGTCAATTTGGCCTGAAAGAAGAGTGTGAAAAGGGGAGACTTCAATATCTGAGGCGCCAAATTTTAATGATGAATTTCAATCAAATTTTGTCGGATATGAACGAATCTGCAGGCCTTTTTACGAACTCAACAACCATTTTGGAGATATTTACCTTTAAAATTGGAACTTTTGTATGGGCAAATCCAGTGCTAGAATTGTGTTAGAATAATTTCCGCTTTAGGTACTACTACTACCTACCAAAGTGTAAATGGGTCGAAAAGAAGAGAAAAGCAAAAAAGACCAGACCAACCAAAGCTTCGCTTCGGCCTGGCGTATATACCCTAGACTTGTACAGACCTTGTGGTGATGCCAAAAGTACCAATTGGCAACGACCATATGCAATAAAAGTGAGTTTTTTATATGGCCAGTTTATAGGGGAGGCTGGCACTCATTCAGGAGGATCTTCACCATTCTCAAATCAATTAACTAACCCATTCTACAAATATTTGTCGAATTTTTCATGTCGCTAGCTTCATTCTATCGAAAGTTTTTGCTTATTTGAAGTCGAGGTTTCTTTTGCTGAATCTTGGGAATTTTTAATAACAACCACCTAGATCTCACTACAAATATTTGACCAAAATTTCAAGACACTAGCTTATCATTTTATCGAAAGTTATCGTAGTTCAAATAACATTTCATTTTTTTAAACTTGTAGGGGAGGTGGGCATTTCTGTTGTCTGATTATGCCCATCTTACCAAAACTGAAGCAACTTCTCATCTGAAGGCTATATGCCAAAAATCAGGCGTCTACGTCAATTGCTTCAAGAGTTATAGACAAAAAACCTGAAAAGTAAGGTAGCATGGGGTAGGCGTTCTCTTGGCCGGATAATGCCCATTTTCAATACCAACCAAGTAAATCATACTGCCAACATTTGACCAAAATTTCAAGGCTCTAGCCTCATTCTATCAAAAGTTATCGTGCGAACGGGCAGACAGACATACAGACATGGCTAAATCGAATCAGGACGTGACTCTGATCACAAATAGAAAACCGCCGTTTTTTCGATAATTTCGGATTTAATTATAAACAGATAGTTACTTACACATCAATCCAAGTATTTTCCATCGCTGGCCACAGCTTTCTCCCATCTTTCTGGCAGCATATGAATCCCGCGTCGAAAAACTGCTCGAATCGAATCGACCCAGTTGTATGCCTCTTCGTAAGAACGAAAGTGCTGCTCAGTCAGCCCATGCGTCATCGATCGGAACAGGTAGTAATCAGGAGGAGCCATGTCCGGAGAGTATGGCGGGTGAGGTAGGATGTCCCATTTCAGTGTTTCCAGGTAGTTATTTATTACCTTGGCAACATGTGGTCGGGCATTGTCGTGCAGGAGTATCACTTTGTCGTGTCTTTTTTTTTATATTGTGGCAGTTTTTCCTTTAACGCTCGGCTCAAACGTATCAGTTGTTTTCGATAGAGATCTCCTGTGATGGTTTCACCCGGTCGCAACAGTTCATAATATACAACGTCGAGCTGGTCCCACCAAATACACAGCATGAGCTTCGAACCATGAATGTTCGGCTTGGCCGTCGATGTTGGTGTATGGCCGGGGGGTGCCCACGATTTTCTCCGCTTTCGATTATCGTAATCAATCCACTTTTATCGCCAGTCACAATATGATGCAAAAAACCCTTCCTTTTTAGGGTTTTGTATAAAAACAAAACCCTTATGAAATCGGTCATGCGTCCGTCTGTCTGTCTGTCCATGAAATATCTCACGAACCGCTGAAGCTACATGCATGAAATTTGGTGGAAATATGTAGAAATACTATAATTCTCTGGAGAAAGCGATGCGTCGTAATAAGTCAAGTTTAAGGGGGGGGGGGGGGGGGGGGGGTCCCCATAGAGGGGAAATGAAGATCGAAATTTTTTTTCATTTGGTATAGGCAAGTGGGGTATCGTAAGAAAGGTACCGTCGAGTACATTCCATTTTTGGAATTTTTTTCAAATTTGAAGAAAGGAGAAAAGAGGGAGAGGGGAAAATGTGGTCCGAGATTGTCTCCCCCCCCCCTTGCATTTCGAGACCGTTATAGCTAGACATATGAAAATTTACAGAAAAGCGGCATTTCACTAGCATAGAAAACTAAAAATAATAGAATTTTTAAATTTCATCCAAAAAGGTTAATAATAGTACATTTCTATAGTTGCAGTTAGCACACCCCTGCACCCCTCAAGCACATCTGAGGCCAAAATTATTGATAGTTAATGATAACTAACATCATAGGCAATAATACCTCTAAGTTTCATTACAATGACATGATATTTAATAATAGTACATTGACTTAAAGTTATGCATTTTGACACTATCCATACAAAAAATACACCTACCGGCCTCACGCATAGATATGCGTGTACTACGAGTACTTGCATGTTGTTTTTCGTAGTGCGAATTGCAGTTATTTAATGAACCAACTTTGGAAGGGTGAAGATTGGTAATTGGTGATCCTAACAATAACTATTCACACAATTAATTTTTTTAGGGTTTTGTGTCTTAAATCTTACAAAATCGGTCATCATACCTGTCTGTCCGTCTGTTCATAGAATATCTTACGAACGGCTGAAGCTGCACATATAATTCGGCGAGAATGTGTAGAAATGCTATAATTTGCTGGAGAAAGCGTTGTGTTGTAATCAGCCAACTTTAAGGGGGGGGGGGGGGTCCACATAGAGGCGAAATTAAGGTCAATTTTTTTTTTATCCACTGGTGTAGCCAAGTGGGGTATCGTGAGAAAGGTAATGTTGAGTACATTCCATTTTTGGCATTTTCTTGAGATTTGTAGAAAGGGGAACAGTGGAGGAGGGAAAAATATTAGACCGTAATTTGTCCACGCCGCCCTGAAGCCGTTATACAAGTTTGCAATTTGCAATGTCGTCGTAACATGAATGGTTAAGCATCTCGAAGAGTAGGACAGTTTATCTCGTATACATACATATCTATCTACAGCTTCTCGTATTAAAACTATTACTTTGAGAGGTGACAGATGCAGTCTTTTTGTGAATTGGCATGTAAGATGCTATATCATGGGTAAGACATTTAATTATGGTGTTTTTATTCAGCTGAGTGGTACCAAGAAGAGCAGGGAGCCAATATTTAGATACCAAGATAAGCGCGTGCTACAAAACCCTCGAATTGCGGGCGTAGCCCTCTATATTCCGGTTTCATTTGACTTTGCATGAGATTTTCGCAAGTGAAAAAACGCCGTTCGATGTCCCTCGGCTTTAACTCGTACGGCACCCAACGTCCCAGCTTTATATCATTCCCAAGCTTTTCAAGCGATGGGAAATGGCTTGCTGAGTCACTCATAATAAATCTGCAATTTCTTGTTGCGTTCGACGATTATCTTCATCCAGTAGAGCCTCCAATTCTGCGTCTTCGAATTTTTTAACGGGTTCAGGACGCTCCCTGTCTTTTACGTCGAAATCTCCATTTTTGAACTTCGGAAACCACTCCCGACACGTTCTTTCACTAATACAAGCCTCACCATAAGTTTCTACAATTATTCGACGCGCCTCAGCTGCAGATTTTTTCGAATTGAACGCAAAAAGCAACACTTCCCGCAAATGACGCTTATTCAGTTCGATCTTCTACATTTTCACGCACGCACAAGAAAAAAATACTATACAAAAATTGACGAGTGGGATGATATGGAGTTGTTTACTAATGCCTTAGCTTATTATCCGTAGTAGTCCGGATGGCACAACGGTTAGCACGTTCGCCTTCTACGCACTGGGCCCCGGTTCGATTCCTACTAAATACGATAGTTTTCGATGCAAAAAGGGGATTGACGTGTCGGACTATGAGCCCACCCAGCTGTTAAATGAGTACCCATTTATGGGGTAAATAACTCGGTTGAGCGTGCCACCTCTGCACAAGACCTACCGTCACGAGCTAGGAAATGAGATGATGCTAACTCATCTCGAGGCCATGGTTCAAATTGGACTGTTGCGCCAGTTATTTATTTATTATCCGACTATTTGATGCTACGTTTTTTACCGACCATTCTTGTTGACGCCACCTACCGGAAAACGGCGGTTTTCTATTTGTACTCCCAAATTATGTATATACATACATTTCTATACCTCAGGAGCCTCCTTTAAGGTGTTACATATTTTCGTATAAAAATTCCGGCAACACACAAAAATGTCGTCCGACGATAACGTTCGCTGCAACTCCTCTCATCCCAAACTATTTAGTCAAAGTCTCTGCGCTTTTCGAACAAGAATGTCCGATAAAACTGTTTTTCGTGGTGCTCACACCGGCGCGGGCGGTCAAACGTCAAATACGAACTGACTCCATGCTGTCAAAAGTTCTCGGTCAGGCTCGCTTGTAGGGGGCGCTGTCGGAAAACACTTTAGTGTTATGGCTGCCAAGATATTTTTTTCCCGAATTCTGTTTAGCCAGTCCGGTAGGCGAAAATTTGCTGCATTTATGACAAATAACACTACCGTGAATGCAGTAATATTTTCATAATTACACCAAACTTTCTCCTACCTGAAAGCGTTTTACTATCTCAAAGAAAAATGGCCGGAGTGGTACCAAATCAAATCCAAGATGGCGACGGCGGCAAAAACATTCAAAACTGCAACGGAAAGTGGCTACATTACTACATTACAGATGTTGAAGCGAATGTACTAGACAGACCACTGTTGAAGGCATCTTGATGAGTTCTTTGGAGTGGAAAAAATTGCATTCTTGATGAAGCGATATCCAGGCAAGATGGGTGTCATCTGATTGGTGTTCATGAGGCGAATGCACTAGACTACTGCTGATGTTGTTCTGAGTCATTTCGTCAGGAAAATGGAACATTCTTGCATTCGCTTGGGGGGATCAGGACAACATATTTCAAAGCAAATCATAGACGGTAAATGAATCAAAATTAAAATGTATTTGCATGAAACGGGCCTAAAATGCCGATGAACAATATCGCTCTTTTTGTGTCATTATTTTTGCTACGGCCCATTTATCATCTAATCGAATTTACTCGGGGCCTATTGATGATGATTTGTATGGATTTTGTTACTAAGAATTTCATGCGACTTACCCATACCCCGGTAAGTATTAGAAATGGGAAGTGTGCGGTTGAAAGGATCCCCGGTGGTTAAGTAATGGACTCAAATTTTCTAACCTATCTTCTCTATATTCCTCAATTTTTTGGAAAATCATATCCACATGCTTTTGCATCCACTTCTACGTTGCCTTGTGTTTACCTTTTCCTCATCTTTTTATTTAGAGTAAGAGAAGATAAATATTACATTTCATATTTCACATTTCACATGTCTCTTCCATGCCACCCATCAAATCGATAAAACCTGTTGCTTAGCAGCGCATCCCATCAAGCGAGCAACCTTTGCCCTTTACACGTTACTCTGAATCGGATTGACAAGATGAACTATCTGACAATCATGAAATAAGAAATGTAGTCTCTCGTCTGTCTGCGTTGTCTCTACTCACTCATTCGATATTCGTAGCTCTCCAATTTCAATTAAGTTTCCCTGGAAAAGCAGCCCTCAGGTGGTGGCAATTTCCTTTGACTTTCAACTCACGTTGTCTCGTTTTTCACCTGCCTGGCAACCGGCAAACGCCCGTGTTTTATGAGTTGCGTACTTCAAAGCGATACAAAAATATTGACAGGATAAATGCATGCAGTCCGTCAGTGTATCCACCCACACGTTGACTTCAGGATGAGAGAATATCTATCCAGTTGCAACCCATACTAGGTCATCATGAGAGAATCATGCAAATCTGCCTGCAACCGAAGGACAATACAAGGGACCCGGCGTGCGAGGGAACTGTATCCTGGCAACAGAATTGCAATAACACGAGATTAAGTCAGAATCTGGGGAAGATTACTCCCCTGGCGGCAAGGTCGACAATTCAACATGCAATTCTGGATGATGTATTATTTCCCAGGGCGACACAGACATCAAGCTTTCGTCCTTCAAATTGCTTACAGTCGAATAGATGTGTACATGCACAATCACTTGGCTTTGTCTATTTGCTGAAATATTATCCTATCTGTCCTGACTGTTGTTTTTAATTATGCCAACGGAATGAATGGTCATAACAACGGGGTAAAGATATTTCCGTTCTGCCACGTAGCCACCATAAAATGTCATAAAGTTACCGAGTGTTTCGCTTACTCAGTACGAAATTGTATCCATCCGAATTTAAGGACGCGACGAATGTTGGCATCGTAAAAAGTTTTAATCCTTTTCGCTAGTGCCAGCGCATCGTCGCCCTCAATAAACTAACAAACTGCCTCACTGAACTGACTGAGACTACTTCGCGGGGCCTCTCATCACCTCAAAGGACTCAGGGTGAGCACGCGCTTACCTTAAAAATCACGACAGCAATTAAAATTTTCAGTACGACAGCGTTACTGTTTTTAATTTTAGCCCAGGGAATTTTAATGTTAAAAGATAAATTTTTTTCCGTAAGACACCTACCGACAATCCTGGGAATTTTAAGGTGTCCGTAATATTTTCGTTACATCCGTTTTGCATTTGATGGCACCGTAGCGGCGTAGTGTGTATGGTATGGCGCAAATGAAATGACAACTTTATAGGTCGAATGAAGCCGAGTGGAAGGATATTAAGGACCGGACTGCTGATGAAGTTGACGGCGGCGACACAGTGGTGAAATATTCGCTAAGTCTTAGCTCTAGTTGGACTTGGTCATGATAGCCGGGGCACGATGGAATACTGAGCCAAGTTGAACACAATGAAATGTCCTTGTTGACAATTTATGCAAATCCTTTGAAAGATTTTCGGCGATGACGAGGATGAAGATGCTTTCTGGCAATTTATCTTGTGGACACGAAAAACAGACGAACTGATTAGATTGAATGATGATATGTTTGTCCAAGGACGACGTAGACATAGTGCGAGATTTATGGAGGTTTTGTAATATATCCTTATGCTTGGATTTAGTTAATTAACACTTCTGGGGAATCGTTTTGGTGCTAGCATAAACAATGAAAAATAGGTAAAATTTTTAGAATAATGAATTAGGATGTGGTCTGCGTACGAAACCAGAGGCCGAGGGTCCCATTGCGCCTGGACCCTGATGCGAACGAGAGGAAATCTGCGCCGTCCGCCAATCATTCCATCATTTGCCTCATTTTTTATCATTCCCCATTTTTGCCCCCCCCCCCCCTGTTTGTGTTGTTTTCCCCAGGCCTATGAATTTTTGTTAATATGTAAAGGACTGGGGCAACGAGCGGCGAAAATCCCGCCCATGTCTCCCGAACTGACAGCGAGCATAGGCCGCTGCTTAGCTCGTTGAGGAACCTTTTTCTTCGCCAGCTGGTACAGCCCGACCTTTACGGTCAATTACGCTACCTTAGGCTCCGTCCCCACGAGCATCTTCGGATGCCCACCAAACCGTCCGTTACAAACTTTCACTTCCGAAATTCTAATATGCTAACGAAACGTCTACTAGACTTCGGATAAGGACTAACTCAACGGTTACGACTTTTGGCTATCGTACAATGACTAAGGTTGGCTTCGGGAATGTGTGTACCCTTCTGGATAATGGATCAGAACGCACGATCTCTACAACTTGAGAGCGAATTTCAGCGGTACAAGCTGAACATCCTGGGACTTAGATGGTGAAATAGTGGAGAGAACATTTCTACAACACGTAGTACTGTGATCTTGTATTCCGGAAAATTTCTGGTAGTGTCCGTGAATCAGGGGTGGGGCTCCCTTTAGCAAGAGCTACACGTAGTTGCCTCATAAACTGGGAACCGGTCTCAGATATAATTATGACCGCCAGGTTTCGGACCAAAATTGAAAATATCACAATAATACAGTTCTACGCTCCAACTGAACCAGACAGCGTCGAGGCGAAGGACTCTTTCTACGAACAATTCAACATTCCTTCTAGACGTTCGTAAAAATTGGGGCACCGAAGTTGGAATAGGAAGAGATCATCATCTCATGATCGCTAATATTCGATTGCGGATTGCAGCCGTGCACCTTCGTAGTGACAGCAGATCTAGACACCGTTAGTTCGACACCTCCAGACTAGAGTATCCAGCTGTAGAACAACAGTTGAACAACCATCTTGCGCTGAAGGTAGCTGAGATAACAAGTCACCCGGCTAGTGACCTAAATAGGCACTGGGACGCCATAAAAAATGCATTCATAGATAGCGCTGATACTATCCTTGGCACGAACCCGGCCTGCCGGACCAAGCCTCTGGATGTCCGAAGGTACATGGCAATGGATTGTCGAACGAAAGGAACTAAGGGTTCGTCTTGCAACAACGACAGACGGCAATCGTAACAACACCGAGGTCCTGTACCGCAAGAAGGCTCGAGAAGTCCAGCGTAGTGTGCGTCGTGACAAAAGAGAGTATACAAATTCTCCCCTTGTCACGGCAGAGGAAGCAGCAAGAAATAATAACCTAAACACCATATACAGGTCATCAAGTCATAAAGGTCGTAGCTCCTATCAACATCCGGCGAAAGATAGTGATGGAAAGCTACTTATCTTAGGAGAAGATCGGATGAGGCGTTGGAAAGAACACTTCGCTACGGTTTTGAACCGTGTGACATCTCGCAAAGTTCCCCCTCCCTCAAGTAGATAACTTAGCTGCCCATCAAAATAAACCTATACGATCAACTGCTCCGACTAAAGAAGAAATAGCCAATGCCATTATTGCGCTAAAGCGAGGCAAGGCTACTGGGCTCGACGGCATTCCTGCCGAACTTTACCCAGCAGCACCAAGCATCACAGCTGAGTTACAGCATCCACTTATTGGTAAAGCATGGGACGTAGAAACTTTTCCCACTTTTGATAATCAAACTTCCGAAAAGGGGCAGCCTTACAGAATGCAATAATTGGCGAAATATTTTTGTGCTACCCTCATTTGCCAAAATAATAGCTAGAATAATCTTGGATAGACTGAAGTTCCTTACTTAGAAAGCACAATCGATGAAGAGCAGGCTGGGCTTCGATCCGGTTTCTCCTGTGTCGACAACATAAACACCCTGCGGATTGTAATCGAACAATGCGTCGGGTACAGATCGCCGCTGCATTTGCTCTTCATTGATTTCGAGAAGGCTTTCGATAGTGTGAACCGAGATTGTATCTGGGCGGCCTTGCGCTGGAGAGGTATCCCTGAGAAACTTGTGGCTCTTATTAAGGCAACTTACGTCGGCGCGAGATGTCGCGTACTCCACAAGGCTAACTAGAGCGGAGTGGTGTGACGGAGATGCGATGTCGGGATATGACCTGAGGATTTTTACCGAAAATGCCTTGTGAAGTCATACAGGGTTCTTCGTTGAAGATCTCGCAGTCACTAAGTCGTTCCGCCTCCCTGATTTTGCTAGTGTATTCCAGGCGAAAGTGCTAGCAATTAGGGAGGCCTGCCGGATGTTGAGGCGCATCACGGTTACCACAAAGGATATCGCAATTTTCACGGATAGCCAGGCTGTCATTATGCCCCTCGAGGCGGCGACAGTGTCATCTAAAATAGTAAAACAATTCCGTCAAGAGCTGAACTCTCTGGCCACCCTTAACAGAGTCACCCTCCTCTGAGTTCCGGGTCATAGGAGTATAGCTCCGCCCTTGACAGATCATATGCAGTGGCTGTCAGTACGCAACTTAGTGCCACTAAGAGGAAAGTACATAAATCCTACATTAACTTAAAAAACAATAGATGGGGCGCATTAAGGACGCTCATCACCTCTAGGAAAATATGGCCATCCTATAATACACAAAGAACAAATGGCCTTCTGACAAGAACCCGCCCAGAGGTGGCTAGGATTGCCACCGTTACAACAGGTCACTGGCCTGTGGGAGAGCACGCAGCGTGGATTTAAGGAAATACCCGGCCCGACCCCTCTGATATGCTTAATAGCATCAGTTTTCCTCTTACGCGCCATTTTGATGCCACAAACGGCATCAAAACGGCGCACACAAGCGCACCAGCGCTAATTGGGTCTTCCCCTTTTGGGGGCTCTACCGGCACCTAAACCAACCAACCAACCAAGATGTCGGGAGTCTTTGAACGTCAAATCGGAGTTCGGCAGTGCTACATCCTCTCACCGATGCTATTCCTCTTAGTGATTGGTGATGTGTTGCATGCAGCTTTACCCGAGGGATGCCGTGGAATTCATTGGACCTTGATGTCTCACTTACAGCACCTGGATTACGCTGACGATATATGCCTACTCTCCAACAAAATCATGGATCCGAGCTGGATATTCAACTTACCCCATTAATATTAATGGACAGCCTGTGGAACAGGTGGATGAATTTGTCTACCTAGGCACCATTGTTGCCGTTGATGAGCACTGAGCAGGATATCACTCGTCGCATCAACCAGGCTAAATTCGCATACGGCATATTGCCCAAAATCTGGCAAAGCAGTTATCTCATTGTTAAGACCAAACTGGGCCTGTTCCGCTCCCTGGTTCTGTCTGTGCTGCATATGGAATGTAACCGCAACAGTTACCAAACAATGGCAGGCTTTCGTCAATTCCTGTCTTCGTCGAATCTTAAGAATTTTCTGGCCCGAAACAATTTCAAATGAAGAACTTAGTCGGCGCGAGGGTCAGATGCCTATCGACGAATTGATTCGCAGGCGAAAGTGGCAGTGGATTGGTCACACCACGTTGCGTAATGGCGATAATTGCATTGCTGGACGCGCTATGCGATGGAACCGCTTTTCACAAAAAGGCTGACGAAGGGGTCATCCTAGAATCTCGTGGCACAGATCAGTGGACGATAAGTATAAACCACTGGGGAAATCTTGGGGTGGGATACGTAATATGGTCGGAAACCAAATGCGATGGCTCGTAGGTGTTGTATACGCGCTATGCCCCACAAGGGGTTAAGGCAATTTAGTAAAATTCAATTGACATCTATGATATTTTCGACTAGGGGTGTAGCAGACGGTAAAAAGGAAAAATCAAGTTGATTCCTAAGACGGCCTACCAAAAATGAAATGTCAAAAATCCTCTCGTCAATACTTTCTAAATTTCCATTACATCAAATCGAAAATTGCCCATATCCTTCCGAAAGTTCGAATTGACTCTTAAATTCATATTTTACCAAACTTAAAATAATGAATAATTAATCCCTTAGCTAACTTTTAATTTTGCATCCAATGAAAATCAAATTAAAATGGATCAATCATTACATTTTCCATTTTGGCTTCCCTTTCTCCAGCCATCCTTCGCTTCCTGGCATGGCGGCACAATACCCGTAACCAAGCAGCCAAACTAGCATAAACGCCCCCACCTTGCATCATTCCTGGCACCAGCCACCAAATTAATTACCCGTTCAGTTTTCAGGATGTATAGTCTCGGAATCCTGTTAACAATTATTCCGCCAACTTTTAATGCTTCCCGAAAAAATTATTACAAAGGATATTTTCATTTGGACTGAATTTTAGAAGCTGCAGACAGCGCTAGTGAATGGGACTCTGCTAGTGAGTCCTACCACTGCTGGGAACCTGGTAAGCGGTGACTTGTGAAGATGACGACGATTGTGGTGATGATGGGGAGAAGGATGGGGAGAAGGACTAAGACAAGGACTACGACGGCACGGGGAGAATTATGAAGACCGAGAGAAATTAATGAAATTTATGTAAATTAAGTTTTAATGTTTACAACTGCATCGAGTTGAAAGATGAATGTTGAGAAAATTATTAGCGTAGACTAAATATGGGAGGACGATATCCTCATGAGCGAATCGTGGTGAAAACCATGGATGGAAAGAAATTAATGGCTACTACTGGATAGTGTTCTTACACTGGACATCGTAAGCATTTTTACAAATTTTAATACAAATGCCCAATGACCAATTAGGCAGTTGATATCAGAGCACTTTTTTAAGTGTTCCGTCGTACTCTTTTGAAATATCTATCCTTAACGTTCTCCATATCATGCTAATTATATGCACTACAAGTTCATCCTCTTCCCCATGAACTTAATACTTACTACGTGTCCTCCGCGGGATGTGGCTTTCGCATCGGTTCAAATGCGGCGTCCACCTGTTCCTGAATCCTAGAAGTTTATTGCTGTCGTTGTCAATGTAGTCCGCCCATCGCTTCTTCGGTCTACCAGATGGTCTTTCACCTTTGCCTACTTTGATAAACATCTTTTCGGGTATTCGCGGCTCACCCATTCGTACCACGTACCTTCTCCGCCATGGGTTGCTTTCACGAACAGCTGCAATGATTCGGAGGAGGACCCTCCTTTCGAAAGTGTTGATAAATTTCTCCGAGGTTTGGGTGAGAGTCCATGTCTCATATCCGGGGCATAGAATTATTATTCCTGTGGATACATCACCATCATCATCGTGGCGCAACAGCCCGACGTAGAGCGCTTGCCGCCTGGATCGTTATTCTCCAAATTATATCGATCATGTGGCCGCGTCCTTCAATCTTGGAAACCCAGTAGTTACTCGATGTCAGCATATACTAAGCTCCCCCAACGAGCTCTCGGTCTTTCTGGCAGTCTCGCTCCTTGGGCTCGTCGTCGGTTCATTACTTTTTAAGCATGCGAACATAATCATTCATTCGTTGTACATACCCTGCCCATTGAAGACGATGCAGTTTGGCGGTTTACGAAACTTCCAGCTCACCGTACAACTCATGGTTGTACTGGATGCGCCATCAATACCGGTAAACTGCTCCGAAAATTCGCCGAAGGATTTCCGTTCGAATGTGTTTAGCATGTTTTCGGAGGGTTGGGTTAGGGTCCATGTTTCGCAGCCATAGGTCGTGTGATGGTTTTGTATACGCAAAGCTTCGTGTTTCTGTGCGCATGCTTCGATTTCATTATGGGGAGAAACGGGCCGTGGTCGTTCGGTGACCGCTATACGATACTAATCTAGAACTCGCAGTTCAAATCTCGACACTATCAAAAACTGCCTGTGGGTACTAATAGAACTCTCACAGTACTCCGAGCTTATCAGTGTAAATACGGCGCGGATAGGAGGTGGATGCTAGCAACTGCACTTCCGAAAAGTATATGCTATCGAAACGTCTACAAGGCATTGAAATGCTAGAGATGTTGACGCGCCTGGAGGGGTCAAGGCAATTCACAACAACATGATCAATAATAATGCCATCGATTTGGGCTCCTTGTATGAGGTCGTTAGATTCAGAAGCTCTTCACAATAGGACGCCCATCGTTTATGATGCAATCGGTTTCGCTGATAATCTTTCTATCCTTGTCCTTACGGGAGCTACTCCTGGGTTGATAGCCGTTCGTACCCTATGCTTTTGTCTGGTGTTTCTATTAGCTAGGTTTTCGTTAGCCAGCCACTTCGCGCTCGACAGGCTTTGTATCCCACGACCTTCTGTGCGAGTTCGTTCATGGTACCTTTAAATTCTTCCCAAAACCCGTGTACCTACATATGTTGCTGATGGTGTCATGTAGCATAGGAGGTAGCTTAGTTTTTCCCCAAAGGCTGTATTGTATATACCTGCGCCGTAGCATCGCTCGGGAGTTTGTCAACCGCGAAAATATTGGGAGGGTTAATTCTCGATTGGTGCGCTGAAGAAACTCTACACCGATAGGTTTTCTCCTCGATAGGATCGGATATCCTGTATACTGACGCCTGCCTTTAAGAACGTTATCAATATGGTTGCTTCTGCGTGCATCTGAAGATTTCCAATCTGTTTGTGAATGCATCGATGCGGAAAACATGTGGGGCTTGCAATAAGTTTCCTACGGCAGGCGAAACCAACTTCGCAACTCGTTGACTGTTATCATTGCATTTCTCATGGAGGCTATGTCCTCCAGTGGTTGCTCGATGCTAACTTTCGTTTCCAACTTTCGGAATAAAATCTCCCAACAGTATTTCGACGTCTTTTGTTGAAAGTGATCCGAGAAGTTTCTCGAGGCGGGCAAAAAATCATCTTTCACTGCATCTTCCTTAATTTCAGTCGGGGCGTGCACGTTGATGAACCAAAGATTGAAAAATCGCACACAACCTTCCATTAATAGGTTTGAAGTTACTATAGTAATATGCTGCTTGAGCTGCTTGCTCACTATGAATGCAACTGCAAACTCCTAGTGACCCGATAGTTTGCCGCATTTGAAATTTGTATACGAATTCAAGTCGTTTATCTCCCTGTCATTCCAATTTGATTCCTGAGCTGCAGCGATGCTCAGTTTGTAATTCTCGACCAGTTGAAGGAGGGACTTCATGGCTCGCGGTTTGTTCAAGGAGCGTATTCCAGGATCCGAAATAATAATCCGTTAAACATTTCCATGGTCGTCGTTGTTGATCCGTCCAATCCGAAGCTTTTGTTCCAGGATTCTTGAAATGCAGTAGTTTTTACAAGGACTTGTTGTCGGCCCATTGCTAAATCTTATCCAGGGGTGGCCTCGATGTTAACTGCTTCAGGTGGTTCATATCGTGTCAGACTTCACACAATTATGTTGCAGGTCTGACTACGTAATTCATGGCACCCTACTTAGCTGAGACGCTTAGGTGTGACTAAGCCATTCAGGCTATAGCTATCCTTTCCTCCTTCTTTCACAACAGTGGCTTGGGACAGACTTCGGCAGAGTTCCCTGTATATAGGGATCATCGAGTAGAAACTTCGGTTTGCAAGTTGAATCCGACGTTTGATTTCGAGAGTTTCATCGCCATTCTCTGCAATGTTCATCCCAAGGGAAATAAAATTTTCCACCCTTTTGATAACGTAATCGCCTAGCTTCACCACAGCCAGCGGGGTTTGATTTTGTTTTTATGGGATTAAGTGAGCACTTAATTTTTTTTTTTTTTGATGTGTGGACCAACTTTCTTTGCTGCTTGATCAAAAGAGTAAAACGTTTCTTTCACAGTCGTCGGTGACACTGACAGGATATGGATGTCATCTGCGTAGCCCACTATTTGGATATTTGTGACAAATAGGGTTTCATTGCTGGTAACATACTCATTACTCATACTGGTAATCTTAATAGCTGAGGAGCCCATCTATCTGTTTTACACCCATGCTCATGTCAAAGGCGTCAGCCGGTCAGTTGTTATTTCGGATCTGTGCTATTGAATCGGAGCAGCAATAATTTAGCCGGGATTCCAGATTTTAGCATAATCTTATATAGTATGTATTTTATATTCCGGTCGATACTTGAAGTCAACAAATATTAGGTGTGCATCGGTGTTGAATTCGTTCCCCCTGTTGTGTGGGGCATAAGAAAAATACCACGGCTTTTCCCGCCATGTCGTTGAAGGCGACTAAAAATGATTGGATACAAACAAGTTTATTAGGCGACGGCCATCGACATCCATACAACATATCTGGCGCTTATCATGCCGTCGCTCTAGTTTATCTCAAGTGGGACTAAAGTATCAGAATTTTGAAGAATAATTCTCCCCCTGGAGAGGGCCCAAAAATGCGTGTTCGCCGGTTTGGACCGCTGATGCAAAGCGCTTCTCATCAGACGCCTCTGCTTCGCGCGTCGCACCAGTGGGAGAGGCGTGACCGGGAACGACCGAGTTGATGTTGTATCGCCTTATATAGGCCGACCAACCCGACATAGGTACGAATTTCGCAGCAATGCAAATTGCAACATGCAACTTGCGGAACATTCCTGTTTCGCGAAAATTAGGAGAATTCTCTCTATTGCAAATAGAGAGAATTTTTAAAATGCCTTAATTGGACCATTCCGGCTTTAGGTAGTCCATTTCCGCCTTAAGTGATAAGGACCTAGGACCCACGCGGGGGGATTTCAAAGTCCTAAAGCGGAAATTTCTTAATTTTTATGAAAATTCTCTCTACTCAAATAGAGAGAATTCTCCTAATTTTTGCGAAACAGGAATGTTCCAAACAAACAAAACAAATCAAAAACACATGCTGCGAACCACGGTTTTTGTCGAGCCGCCGTTACTGCAAGAAAATGTATACTCTGACCAGAGTGCGATCTGGCTTGGTGGCATTTGTCCCTGCTATGCAACTCAACCCACTCACGATTGTAGGCTGTGAGAGCTTGAAATCTGTAATAGATTTACTGAACCGTTAGCTTTGGCCGCGATCGGGGAACATCGGCCAACCCTTTTACCAATAGGACGCGGACTACAAACTTGCTTGTGTAATGTGGCCACTGGCGCCTAGCCACAACATATACAGAGTTTCGCATTGGCAAGTTGCGTGTTGCAATTTGCATTGCTGCGAAATTCGTACCCATGTCGTGTTGGCCGGCCTATATAAGGCGATACAACATCGACTCGGTCGTTCTAGGGATGGCGGTTATTGGAAAATCTACCGGTTGTCCGGTTGTCCGGTTGTTCCGGTTATTTTTGCCATCGGTTTAACCGCTTCGGTTTAACCGACCCAATCTACCGGTTATGGGAAAAACCGGTTATCCGGTTATTTAATAATAATAAGTTAATAATTGTTGACAAGCTTGCGTTATTTTGTAGATCCTTTGGCATACATGTGTTTGGGGAGCAACTTATGCCTTCAGTGTAATAGCCGCCATACATTATGCGATCCGTCGCCTGATAAATCGGCCGATGGATCGCAACAAAATATCAGCTGATCAAAATTATATGGAACAGTCAAGAAAATCGTCAACAATAGGCGCATACACAGGCCGATCCATCGGCCTATATTGATATCGGGAGACGGATCGGCGGATCGATCGGTGTGTGTATGGCACGTTTTAGACTTACAAAACAAGTAAGAGTTGCACCGAAGAAAAGTTGCTTTCCAAATACATGTAGGCTAAAAGGGTCTACAAAATAGCTCAAACTCAAAATCTTCCCTTTTCACAAATCAAGCTTTGGGCCAATAGTTGGTATCCAGTCTTTTCATAAATACTCTTTCGCTAATATGTTGATCCGGTCGGGTCCTTTTATTAGATACCACCCACATCATTTAAAGTTGATACCAGTCGTTCAGAGGCCACGGAACTCCCGATCAAAGCTGAATATTTTTGTGCAATAAATGACAAACCCGGCATGCAGGCATTGCTCTTCTCCCAAAAATTGAAAGGATGACTTCCCCTATGAAGCAACGGCTGCTGAAGATAGAGTTTCAATTCATTTGGAAATGATTCCACTGGAGCACCCGTGGCTACTTCCTAGTCATGTGATGACCAAAAAGAATTTTAGTTGTTTATGACCTCAGCCCTTTGAGGTAAGGGTGAAATCTTGCCAATGTCAGCCAAGTGGTGCTTAACTTCTTGGCTAAGATGATGGCTTGGCTGGCTTTAATGGGGCTCAAGCATATTTTTGTTGGTGCATGCGCAATGGCTATTTAAAAAAAACGGTCCCATTAAATTTGAATCAGAAGGACAAACGGCTGAATTTTTCTTCTTCTCTGGCGTCGAACGATTTGAAAAAACAAGTTAGCATTTTCGCATGTCGGTTATTTTTCCCCGGTTATTGGATTTAGAAAGTAGTACCGGTAAAAAACCGGACAAAAATAGTACCGGAGATAACCGGTTATTCGAAATGGAAAATACCGGTTGTCGGAATAACCGGTAGGTATTTCCCATCCCTAGGTCGTTCCCGGTCACGCCTCTCCTACTGGTGCGATGTGCGAAACAGCGCATCAGCGGTCGAAACCGGCAAACACGCATTTTTGAGCTGCCTCCAGGGGGAGAATTATTTTTGGCTAAAGATCCCCAGAACGCACGATTTCTTAATTAATCATCTTAACATCTTAAACCGAGTACGATGGCGCGCAGGAGTAGTTGAAGCGCTATGTCTCACTAGGGGTTTAGGCAAAGTAGTAAGGGTGACCTCTATTAATCTTACTAATTTTGATAATTCCCGAAGCATGATTTCAGTTGCTGGACTACTTCAGTAAATCAACAAGTCGAAGAATACCGCCCGCAATAAAATGCATTTTTCGAACTGATAGGCACCGACTTCAATAAAGAATGTAGCTAAACTCGATCAGGTCGTACCCACTTCGGAACTGAACCATCATAGGTATTAAAAAAATTGACGCACACATCTGCCAGGGATTCCAACGCGTAAACTTCTACCACGTACTGTAACCAAATAGTTCCAGCGCTTCCCCTGAGCCAACTAACTACCTTCACAGCCAACTGGTGCAAACTTGCATATAAGTGCAGTGAAACTCAATGAATTTTGAACGGGTTTTAATTAATTTCGTAGTTGATTCAAGTTTAACTGCCAGACGTCAAGTTTTATTTTTAATTTTTTTTTAATATCGTTTTGTTTGAGTGCATCACATTATTCCGAAGTGATGTACTCGTAGTTCGTCGCTTCACACGGACCAAACTGACTTTGAGCAATTCACCATAGGTCTAAGTTAGAACTTTACTTTCCCACCCACGTCTGAGTCCTGGTCGATTTTGGGAATGTTGAAAAAGTTTAATTTGGTGGCAAAATTCAAACAAGTCCAAAGTGCTGTGTAAATATGACTTGTGAGTTGAAATGACGAAATAAAGTTTTAAACGTTTGATGTATAAGTCTGTTCGCTGAACTGTTGCATTTCACATACGAGGCAAGAGAAATGTAATTATCCATATCCTTTGAGTGGTGTTGATATTAAGAAGATCCATGTATGTATCTGCACATGGTGGTAAGGTTTCATCCTTGATAATTCGGCCAGTAGATTCGTAGATTTATGTTTCGACACTATGAATATATCGAAACGGCAAGAGCATTAGGGACTTATGTGACATTTTAGACGCGTTAAGAAAGTCAAATTAGATATATACACAGTAACACAAATTATACTGAAAATACACCTAATCGGTGTGCCATTAAGTCCGTTTTTAGGGTTTTGTAGTAAAACAAAACCCTTATGAAATCGGTCATGCGTCCGTCTGTCTGTCTGTCTGTCTGTCTGTCCATGGAATATCTCACGAACCGCTGAGGCTACATGTATGAAATTTAGTGAAAATATGTAGAAGTACTATAATTCTCTGGAGGAAGTGATGCATCGTAATAGGTCAACTTTGAGGGGGGGTCCCCATAGAGGGGAAATGAAGGACGAAATTTTTTTTTCATTTGGTATAGGCAAGTGGGGTATCGTAAGAAAGGTACCATCGAGTACATTCCATTTCTGGAATTTTCTTCAAATTTGAAGAAAGGGGAAAAGAGGGAGAGGGGAAAATATATGATCCGAGTTTGTCCCCCCCCCTTGCATTTCCAAACCGTTATACTTAGAGATATGAAAATTTACAGAAAAGCGGCATTTTACTAACATAGAAAACTATAAATAAAAGAATTCCAAAATCTCATCAAAAAAGGTTAATAATAGTACATTTCTATTTTTTCAGTTAGCACACCCCTGCACCCCTTAAGCACACCCGAGGTCAAAAATATTGATGGCCAATGATAACCAACACCATAGGCAATAATGCCTCTACGTTTCAGTACAACCATGTAATATTTAACAATAGTACATTAACTTAAAGTTAGGAATTTTTACACTATTCATACAAAAAATACACCTACCGGCTTCAAAGGTGCGAGTACTACTTGCATGTTGTTTTGCGTAGTGCGAATCGCAGTTATTGTTACATATTATGGTTAATCACATTTATGAAAGGGTAAAGATTGGTAGGGGGCGATGTGTGGTAATTGGCCAACTGTAACGGGCGGGGGAGGGTGAGGGGCAAAATTAAGGTCAAATTTTGTTTATCGACTGGTACAGGCAAGTGGGGTGTTGTGAGAAAGGTAATGTTGAGTTTACTTTACTTATATTTGAAAAAAAGGGGAAGGAAGGGAGGATAAATTATTAGATCGTAATTTGCCCCCCCCCCCTTGCATTTCCAGACCGTTACACTTAGAAAAATGAAAACTTCCAGGCAGGTGGGTTTCGAACAGTATATAAAACGGGAAATATTGGAATTTGTATATCTCCTCAAAATAGGTTAGTAATAGTTTGTTTCCATAGTTACAGTTAACGCATCCCTGCATCCCTTAAACACGTCCGATATCAAAAGTACCGATGGCCAAGGATAACCAACACCATGGGCAATAATATGTTCTAAGTTTCATTACAATCACGTAATATGATTGTGCATATAAGATACTATATTATGGGTCAGACATTTTATTTTTTTTATCCATCTAAGTGGTACCAAGAAGAGCAAGTGGTACCAACATACCAAAATAAGTACTTGCTACAAAACCCTCGGATTGCGGGCGTAGCCCTCTATATTCCGGTTTCATTTATCGGTGTAGTGGAAATACCTTCCATGGTGAATGTAATTTTTACACCACTAGGAGGGATGAAATATTATCCATTTGCGTTTAGAAGCAAGTTATCCAGACGAAGAATCGCTCCACTGTTTTTGTTTAATCGGGTGTAATATATTATAATAATATTATATGAGGATGACTGAACTAGTCGAAATGCATCCGCACCAATTATTTTAATTTTCGCAATAAAATAATTAAAAGGCAAAGTCAATAAGGTGTTATTTTATAAGAAACAAAACTCTTTTTTAATAATTCACGGACTTTGCGGTTTGATAATTTTTTATCGTTTTTAACAACAAAACTATTTAATATCCTTATGGTTAATATTTACCACATGGATGGTGATATGCATGCATAATCGGTGAATTAATACTGCATACCTTTACTGCACAAAATAATAGTAACATATATAGAAAAAAAAATTGTTATATTCATAAACACTCGATTTATTTATTCAAAAATCAACTTTGTAGGAATTATGTAACAAAAATCATCTCCATAAATATTATATAAGTAGCTTCCAAAGGCTCTTTGGTTTTATAACAGATATATTTTTCACTGTCCACCAAAACAAACTTTTCTAAATTGTTATATTTCACTCTAATCACTTTCTTCATTTTACGAGTATTTATAAAAATTATTCCACTCTCTAAAAATTACTGCACTGATCAATGATTATTGTGGAAATACTAACTTTTGCAAACGTTTCGCGAACTTGTTTGAGCGAGTTCTCATTTTTTCGTTCAATCGGTGTAATTTTGACACCGTTTGGATAAATGCGTCAAATGCAAACGCATTTATCCAAACGGTGTCATCACCCATTGGTTTCATTAGTCAAAAACAAGATGAAACATGCACTCACTTGTATCTGATTGGTGTCAGTCTTAACACCGATTGGATATTTTGCATCAGGTTATTTCCCTTTTTTACGTTTACACTATCAGGGAATTAAATTCACCAAGCAGAGCAATCATTTTGAAAACACCACTTGCACGGTAAATTTCTGGTTTAACAATTTCCCAAGTGGATGGAAAAAGTCCATTATCCAGCCTTTGGTGTAAAAATGCGCCTACAATTTTTTACTGTGTAGATAGATAGATAAAGGAGGTGGGCCGTGGGTCGTATTGGAACCACAAGCAGTGCGACCTTGAGGTCTATTCTGCTATTGCCCTTTCTATCGAGAAGCAGGCTGAAAAGGTTCAGCCGACTCTTCTCGATAAATTGACTGATCTGGCAAAGTTTAATAGAAGAGATGTCCTCGGCCAAGGGAAATGTTATGCCGAAGCATTCGGTACGTCTTTGAGTAAGCCTTTCGCACTCGCAAAGGATGTGCTGTGAGGTTTTTTTTATCATCGGCCTCGCAAAAGCGGCAGCTAGCGTCAGATACAATATGCATGTTAAGGTGACCCCTCAGACGTGAGTGTCCCTTTAAAACTCCACAAATTATTCTGACTCTGTTCTAGCTCAACCGCAGCAATTCCAAGGACGAACGCGTGAGTGGCCGGAAATAAACAGTTTGGCCTCCCTTAGGCGTGGGAGGGCCTCCCATTGGGATAAAGCAGGTGTGCTCTCCCAGTCTCTTATGTGGTTTCTGCAGTAGCAGAGTGGTATCCCGAAAAACGGTTCTGGGCCATAGATGGGGACGGCGGAGGCTCGGTTTGCTAGCCTATCTGCTAGCCCATTGCCTTCGATGCCCGAATGACCAGGCACCCAGTAAAGTGTGAGTTTATTCGTTGAACCCACATTAAGTAAGCGTTTTGATAGTTGCATGACTGTCGGTGAATATTGCTATGGCCCTGTTAAAATAGCTGGCGGTTTGGCGTAGTCTAGCACAAACTTCGACGGCATATATTTCCGCTTGAAACACGGACGGCATTTTACCCATTGGAATGGAGGCTCTGTGCTCAGGACCGACAATGCCTGCGCCGGAACCCTCTTCCGTTTTGGAGCCGTCTGTGAACCATTTGATTGTGCTGGGGCGGAGAGAGTTGTAGCCATCCGCCCACCATTCAAATTAACAATTCAACTTCAAAACTTACCTTGTAAACCAAATCACTTTAAAAGAAATGCAACTTATCGCCATCTCATGTCGCGTCGTACGCATTCAAAATGGTCGTTAGGATAATTTACTGCAAATAATTTTCTCGTAATTTATGAGATCCAGTCTGACCTCATGTTCGATTGCTTGCATCTTCCACAAAGCGCCATCTAATCTATTATAGACTTTTGAATACATACTTCACGTGCAGAATTACCGGAAGAACAATTGCCAATTTACGAGTCCTTAATGTGCGAGTATCCCTGAACCTATACAGAAGCACCGGTCATACTTTATCTTCCGTATAGAATCCGCCCAATTCGAATATTGCTTCCGCATGCAAATTACCACATTATCAATGATATACTCTCAATGGAGTCAAGGTGACATGGACCATACTCGTAAATATATTCCCCCGTCATAGATACTCCTGGTTGGCTCCTGACTATCCAAAGATGGTTGGTTAAACAGGATTCAATGAGATTGTAGTTGTAGTTGGAACATACATACCAAGCAGCTTTACACATTGTCGATTTGGTCGACAAATTGAAGTTTCTACGGTCGCAAAATTTACAATTGTATGCATATGTCCTTTTGGAGCTTTAATTAAAACCCAGTCGAAATTTAATTTGCATTTATGCCTGAGTGGTCCTTTCGGTCATAGGGGGCGGGCTACGAATAAAACTTCCCAGGGCTTTGTATACGCTGAAGATTTATGACTGAGAAATTTATGAGCAGGACTAGGGAATTATGATGCGGATAGCGTTTATTGCAAATGAAAGACTAATTGGAGGATTCTTGAACAATGGCCAATTTTTTAAGGGTTGGGGTTAAAAGGTAATAAACAGAGTTTGGTTAGGTTCCAGGAGAAGTCCACTCGTAAATGAATGGAGAAGGGGTGTCAGGCAGTGGCTAGGAAATTTACCAATTACTTCGAAACATACAAGTCGACAAATTTGATATACGAATTGCAGAAGAGTTGCAAAGATGAGATGACAAAAAAGGAAGCTTTTTGCTTCCATAGTTCCACATGATAGCGATACAACTTCAAAGCTTTAGACACCGCCTGCAAAATCCAGCGTTTCAAAGTGGAAACTGCTCCCGGAAATATCGAGTGACGACCTTTTAAGTCCGCTGGACCCGACAGAATCTACACGGCAGATTTTCGACACACCTACTTTGAACTATGTCACTATTCTCACGATTTGTCCTCTACACTTCTAAAAATGCTGGAGAGACTTTATGTAGTAAGTAGTAAATGTCTACCGGTAGCGTAGTGTGTTGTGGCATCAGTCTCATGTTTGACTACCGGCGTTCCGGGTTCGAATCCCGTCCACGACGACGTTCGTGGCCATGGATGTGCAGGAGGTGCATGCTGGCAACTGCATTCTCTGAAACCAATTTATGCCAACGAAACGTCAACTGGGCTACATGGAACAGTTGACGCGCTATGCCCCAAGGGGTTAGGGCAATTAAGTAAGTAGTAAAAGTACCTTTCTGTAAATTTAAAGTGCCTTCAATAATGTCGATCCTAAGAATGATACCGCCGTCCTCTTCAGAATAAACGTCAACGGGTCTCTTGTCGCACTTTTCAAGCTGATGGTAACACCGATATGGTCATAATTAAGGTCTGCATCAGCATGTAGAAGTGTATGCACAGACTCTTCACATGCGATGTACTTCCCTCATCCCTCCTGTGGAACATCATGGCCAACAAATTACTCATAGACATGAAGCAGTTGTCAGGCTGTAAGATGACAGCCTATGTTGATAATGTCTCTGTTGCCACCTCTTGTGAGTTTTCTAGTACCCTTACTGCAATTACACAATACCCACTTTCTCTTCTAACTATAACTGAGCTAATGAATGCTGCCTTGCCGAAAATCCTAGTAAAACCAATATTGGCCTATTCTCAATGAAACAACATTCCACCAGTCATACCACCCAATTTGGAACGGGTAAGATTAACCTTTGCGAATAGGGCAAACTTCCTTGGCCTAATATGTATTAGATAGAAAGTTCGGCTGCAAACTGAATATTCAGAAGCGGGTGAACAAAGCTGTTATAGCACTCTAGGTAAGACATGGGCTCTGCAACGTAAATTTCTACAAAAAAATTTCTTGTCGGTCTTATGTCCGATATCCTTCCGTGGCAATCAGCGAAACACTGTTGACAACTTCATCTGCGGGGATGGATATAAGGATCTGTCGGCTTCCTTTAGTAATTCCAGCGGAGCACGATCTGGATCGATAGACACCTTACCAAAAGCCTTATAAAAAGCCCAAAAAGATCGACTGAAAAAAGGTCAGACAGATTTTTGAGTGAAATTTTCTGGTAAACCCAACCCCTCACTAAATTCGGTGGAGGAACTGAACAAGCAGATTGAGTCATTTGAGTAAGCCATGCAAGCAACTTTCAAAGTATCATCGCTCTCGAAGTCACAACATGCCTACCTCAAGGGTGGATCCACAGAAACGGCTCTCCACGAGGTGGTGCGTACCATCAACTGAAGCCTTCAGTAAAAACAATATACATTATCTGCCTTCTTTGACGTAGAGGGTGCATTCAACAACGTCAGCATCGAATCAATACACTACACCCTTTCAGACTACCGGTTTGTAACGGACGGTTTGGTGGCATCCGAAGATGCCCGTGGGGTCGGAGCCTTAGGTAGCATAATGACCGTGAAGGTTGGGCCGTGCCATCTGGCGAAGAAAAAAGCCCCTCAACGAGCTAAGCAGTGGCCCATGCTTGCTGTAGCTCAGTTCGAGAGTTGTGGGCGGGATTTTCGCCGCTCGTTGCCCCTGTCCTTTACGTATTAACAAAAATTCATAGGCCTGGGGAAGACAGCACAAACAGGGGAGGTAGAAATGGGGAATAAAAAGAAATAGTTGATAAGGATGGAATGGTTGATAGACGGATCAGACGCCCACGCGGTCGCAACTGGGTACGGGTGTAATGGGACCCTCGGCCTCTGGTTTCGTACCACCAACAGATCACTACTCATCAGGTGCTGCTTCGATCTGCAGGTGGGAGCAGCACTACCAGACCATAATATGGTTCATTACAGGTGGTTCATTACAGATTCGAGGCAGGGATCGGTAGCTGGATAGAAACTCATAGAGCTGCTGCTAAGATCTAAGACATGCGTACTTAGGAAGCAGCCACCTAACGAGATTTGTATGCATAGAGACACCGTAGGGAGGCGTCATTAATAAAATCCTAGTAAGGCTGTGTAGAGAAGTGGTCAGAGTGACCGCGTACATGGATAATGTGGCTATCCTGGTGTTAGGAATGTGGATCTCCGTACAAGTCAAGATCATGGAAAGGACTTAACTGAACTGATGTTATTTAGCACAAAAGCCAAGTACCGCATTTAACTCTCCCTAAATGGCCAGCCACTTCAATTATCGTCCAGCGCAAAGTATTTATGTGCCATTTTAGATACGAAGCTCAGCTGGAAATTAAACATAGAAGAACGAGTGAAGAAGGCCCGCATAGCGTGCTTCGCCTGTAAGAAAGCCTTCAGAAGAAGGTGAGGCCAAAAGCCTATACACAGCAGTAGTCCGTTCATTTCGTACACACTGATTAGTTTGGTGGCCATCGCTTGTTGAACAACATAGCAAAATTTGGCAGGGCCCGAATTTACGGCATGTCTTGGTACTATCTATAGTATCTGCCAGCTATCGAAAAAGCAATTGGCGGCGGGCCGGTTGAAAGAGTCGGAAAAAACCGACTTGACCGTGCCCAAACTTGAGTTTGGGAAAAACCTCTCTGCCAAATTCTCCATCAGGGCTGAATGGCGAGGCGAGGTAGTGAAGGAATTTCACATGACGTTTTCACCGACGAGTCCAAATGGACCTCGGCGTCGGTGCTGGGAACTTTTCTGACGCACCGAATATCTCGGAGTGTTACCACCTCCCAGATCATGTTAGCATGTTGCAGGCGGAAACGCTCGCGATTATGAGGACTTGTTATACTTTTAAAGGTACATATACCAGATAAACACATCATCGCCATTTTTTCAGAGAGCCAAGTCACTGAAATCGGTAAATACATCCTCCATGCTTGTTAAGCGATATAGGGAGGAGTTAACTTGCCTTGGCAGACGGCTCAATATTGCCTTTGCTTTGGTCTTTGCCTGGACACATGAACACAGAGGATAACGAAAAGGCCGCCGAAAGCACTCATGCAGAGCCTGTTTGCATTCCCCTGACGGGCTGTTAAGCGCAGTATCTTCTTTCATAATCCTAATGTTGCGGATTCCAAATGGCCCTCCAATGACAGTAGAGCTTATGACTAAATAACGTAGGGATATTGCCAGGCTCACGCAGATCATAACGGGACATTGACCTATCGGGGATCAGGTAATCAGGCTTGATACCCTCAACAATCCGCATTGCCGAAGTAGAACGAATGACAATTAGAAAGAAACCCTCACCCTTTTCCTTTGCGAATGACCGGGCCCTGCTAGGATCAGACATCGTATATTGAGCAAGTCCTTTTTAGCAACCTAGGGGATGCATCGGGGAGCTTCTTTATATACTGAACTCCTCCGGTTGGATCTAGTCATCCTAGCATCCCCTGAAATTCTAATTATCTTCAAATAACAAATTTGAACGATTTTTGCAGCTTCAAAACGGTGGCGCTTTCTGCGCAAATTGGGCTCTGGTAAGTCGTACTTCAGCCATCTCTTATTATAACCAACGAAAAAAACCACCAGGAAATTACTGGTTCCCGAAGTACAACGAAGTGTATGGGCGGACCTCCACTACCTACTTCTTTGAAGATATATACGAACGCTACTTGCATTGGCGCCGATGTCCACCTTCAAAAAGTTAATCTCAATACCTCATTTTGACTTTCAAACAAGTCCAACTAGGCTGTGACATTGGTGAGACTTCATATCATAACCGCGAAAAAATCACGATTTTTTATAGGCAGCCATTCTGCTTTTAAATCTCTTGTGTATATCAAGAATCATAACGGAGTGCCGAATATGTGTTGCATTCCTTGCCATGGTGGCCTTGCCGGCAATTGTATGGCTGACTGGCTCGATGGAAAAGGTGCAACCGATGTGACGCAACATCCCCATTTCCATATTTTACTAAAATCGATTGTGGGTCAGCAAAGCAAACTGACTTCGATGTCGATACAGTAGATCGGCGTGGTAGTGGGTATTGTCACAGAGCCCTGTGGAATCGGTGAGCACGCCAGGAGGTTTTATTTCTATAAAACCGATTTTTATAGGAGCTGTGGAGATATGAATTCAGAGAAATGTGTTTTTCATCTATTATGCAAATTCGCAGCACTTCCAAGTAGGAGAAGATCCGCTCTCTGGGGAGACTAGCAGAGGTTGATCAGTTTCTTCAGTTCGAGACTAACTTTGGATGGTTGTAACATCATAGGAATAAGAAGTCTGGAGTCTCTTCTCGGGGTAAAACAACGAAACTACATTAAGTGTGCTGTGCAGGTACATCAGCCTTCTGGCCAAATCTCATTTTCTCCGAAAGTGAGACTTACTTTAGTTGGATGTAGCATTCAGGAGGTTCTGATAAATCGAAGCCTCCTCATAAAATGAAGCTTAACTCTATTTTCAATCGGCCTTTTATGTTCACCTTGTTCCCAAAATGTATAGAGTACCTTGAAAAAATAGTCGCGGCCGGCACGATTATGCTTTCAGTTATTTCAGTGTAGGACCAAAAACAAGATTCTCAGGAAAAACATTGCCAACGCGAAGCCACAAAAGCAAACACATTCTTCAGGAAAAAAAAGTCGCACAAACAAAAAATGTGTTCACTCCAATTACAACACCTATTTTTTGGCAATAGTAAAACGGCTGTCATCTGGCTGTCGGCCTTCAAGAAGGCTTAACTCATAGGTTCTGTTATGAACCATGGCTTTGTCAAGCTGCCGTTGCTGCAACATATGGCCCCACTACGGACGCTTCACAAAGCCGTGGTTCGCAACATATGGCGCTCAACGTGGGGCCATATGTTGCGAACCACGGCTTGGTCGAGCCGCCGTCGCTGCAACAGTACCCATATATCAGTAGATCGAGAATGTATTTGTCTTCATTTGATATCAGGGCGGCATACTGACTACTCAACATTTTAAATGTCAGCGCAGAGTAAACCTTAATTTTTTACTTATTGTACAATGACTTTGGTCTTTCGTAGTGACTTGCTCAGTCAGCAGACTCAAATCCCGTAAGACACTTGTGGGGTTACCTAAAGAGACAGATTTGATCTGCGAAGTTGACTCCAGTAGTTTTCTAGAATTACAGAAAGCCATTAACGAAGAATTTATCCCATTCTTCGTTAATGGCCTTCTGTAATTCTAGATAACTACTGGAGTCAACTTCCCAGATCAAATCTGTCTCATCTGTCGACATGCATAATGAAATGATGTTCACTGGCAATGTTGCTCGTATCATGATAATTTTTACTCGACCGTCAAAAATTTACCAAAATTGAATCATCGAAGCAATCAAAATATAACCAAATCTATTTTATAAAGGATGAAAATCAACTTTGCTTACATAAATCTAATCAAACATTGCACAGCGCCAGAGAACGTATTTCATGAAATTGTTCTTTATTTTTTTTGTGATCATTCAAATTATGTCAAAAGATCGACAAACGAAAGCCAAAAATCTACAGAAATATTTTCAAGTTAAGTTCAAATTAAACCCTCTGAAAATTTCTGAGGAGTGTACAGATAGGTGAGTTTTGTTTAACCGTCAAAACTAAGTCAAAAATTATCAAAATTATTTATACCGTTTTGATAATTTTCTGTCAAGTTTTGACGATTAAACAAAACCATCGTCAAAAAATTCATCAAATTAGTCTAAAAAAATCACCTTCTGGAGATGAATAGCATGTTTGTCTTCGTTTTTTTTTCTGCGAGATTGATTTTTGTTCCACCGCCAAAAGGCAAAACAATCAAAATAAACGAATATAGTCTACATCAGAAAAACGTTGAAATGCTAAAAAAAATGCTTCCCGGCAATAATAAACTCTGTCAAAACTTGCAAAAACGATCAAAATACAACGACATAGACAAAATCAGGAGGAAAACATGAAAACTGTCAAAAGGATGAAAAATCCAAAGAATAAGTTTTTCTTTAGTAAAAGCTAAAAGGAGCGGTATGTTGTCGTTGTAAATGACCAAAATTTCATTCTTAGACCGTGAAAAGGCATTGAATCCTTCAAAAGTATTTTTATTTATAAGACAAGTTCAAAATTAATTTCCAGTACTGAAAAGACTTGTAAAATCTGAAAAATTGTCAAAACCGCCAAAACTGATTTTTTTATAGTCGAAATTTCGTAAGTAAATTTTTACAAGAGTACAATGTTTAGTCCAGAAACGCCCTAACTTAACCAAACATATATTTAAGACGTTATAACCATTCTACAACAATTGATTGTAATGACCCTCTTCCTCGGGAATTGTTAACCCTAAACTCACATATGTACGTACGTATTAAAAATCATTCCCACATCTAACGAAAATTTCGCCACGCGGCTCACTAATAAGGAAGCAACTTTTCCATTGGACTATTTGCTTCGTTCACATTTGTATCACTAAAGTTTGGGAAATTTTACACAATTTTCATTCATTTTATTTGCACGTGTACAAAACTACGATCCTTGGGATTTCATGCTTCACTGCAGTATAAAGTCTGCTCTAGCACTTTTCGCTTGGAAGCTCTAATTTTCATCTTTTCTTTGAGACTTGCTGATGTATCTGCGGTTCTGCGGTGAAACTTTGATTTGATTTTGAAAATTTGCAATAAGGTTAGTGGGTACTAGTGTTCACAAGGACCAGTCAAAGGAGCGGCATGTGTGGACTATGGAGCTGTAAGCACTTCTGAAAGGAGCAGTTGCAGTCGAGAGCAGTTTAAATTTACAAAGATGCCCCGGAACAGAGATACTCGTAGATGTGTCTTGAGTTTTGAAATTTGATAGAAAGATACAGATACGTGAGATTCTCACTAAATGGGAGAAAAGTAAAAGATCGTAAATGTGCTAGTTTGTAGATGGCGAAACTTTTCGCCCAGAGTAAGTCCTTTAAGGAGAGCATAAATTGGATAAAACGGAATTAAAGGCTGCTTATTGATTCGGAAGGTTGGCAATTGAAAGTTAAAGAGGTGGAGCGTTGCTTCCGACCGAAAATGGGGTGGGTAATTAACAAACTATGGTTAGTGGATGCAAGTTGTTCGAAAAACGGAAAAGTAAATTCAGTAAAATATACTCACATAAATTATTATTATTACAAGAGAGGGATAGTCAATAATGAACCTTTTTTCTTCTCTTCTTTTTTTTAAGGAGTTACTCATTTATGGTCCGAAACTGGAACGTGGACATTTATCTAGTAAAATCCCAACCATTAGTCTGTAACATTCTCACAATAATCGTATGGTCGACGTTATAGAAATCGGAACATTATGGATTTGGCATTATTAGGAGAACTATTTCTATTTTATTAGAGAGAATTTTCACAAAACCCAAGAAATTTCCGCTTTAGGACCTACACATCCCTCCGCGTGGGTTCTAGGTTCTTACCACCTAAGAAATGAACTACCTAAAGCTGAAATGCTGCAATTAAGGATTCTCTCTAAATGCAATGGAGAGAATTCTCCAATTAAGGCTGAGCCCATTATGTTCCTAGAAATCTTGAGAAGTCCTCGCTGAAAATCTAACCGTCAGTGAACTTCCGTCTGTCAAAACAAAAATCGAATTTTTATTTCCCTATTCTTTATTATACGAGTAACATTTGCCTTGCTCCTTACCAAAATACTGCTTTTTAGATCCTTCAACTCTAGCATTGAGGCATATGCAAATCACCGGAACAGACTAAAGCGACTCCGAACTTTTTACTCCCCGAAATCAACTCAACATGAGCAATCGGACCGCCCTTTTCAAGTAAATTGCATTCCAAGTCAATGATGACCACATTGTGGGGGAATGAATTTTCTTTTTTTTTTCAGCGAGCTTCTTCGGGATAATTTATGACCATCACAGTAAATTTACTTGGTAATGGCCACATCGGAATTGACCTCTGATTTCAGTGCAAAAATTCCTTCGGCATAATACGGGTACGGTACATACAGTATGCGCATTTTTTATTGAAATTGACCGGACCGCTGCGCTGCGCTAGCCGCCCCTTCAGTTGAACTTTCCGGAAATAAAGAAAACGACCTAATTTAGTCAACAGCAGCCTTATCCTTGTTGTTTATTATCGGAATTCGAGGGCAGGGATGGACGTGCTTTATATTTTCGCAAGGAGTGGATTTTTTCTTGGTGATTTAGCAAAAGACTAGTCGAGTCGTAATTGATGGGGTGTCCTTGCTAGTGACAGTTGTAGTTTGTGAAATGATTGCCTATTTTAAGATTGAAATAAGGAATTGGGATGGTTTTGGTTGGGAAGTAAATTTGACCTTATATTTTAATTCGTTAATTCAGGGCTTCAAATTTGCGGGAGATTTTTGTTGACTTTGATGACTTTAATGTCCTTCAGCGGTTTTGATGACTTTTGTGTTTGTCAAAGTTTTGGCCACTTAGAAAATCACCATGTGAAAAATTCTTTCAAAATAAAAAATCCTTAGAATTTCGGGTTTTAGTTTAATTAACCAGAAGCTATTTAACCTCTTCTGCATTTTTTAAGATATTTGAATGAATTGACGTCTTTTGGCGGTTTTGAAAATTTTTCAGATTTTGTCTTTGTCTTTTGTCTTTTTAGAGCCTTAGATGACTTAGGAGTCTTTCGGCGATATTGGTGGCTTTTTTCTTTGTCAACTTTCGGCAGTATTAAAAATTACCATGCTGCAAATTTTGCGAAAAAAAAAGACATTCTTAGAATTTCTGGTATGACTTTAATTGCCCGAAAATTATTTTGACTTTTTCTAAGAGTTTTGTACATATTATATTTTATTTTTGACTGAATTGACGTCATTCCGCAGTTTTGATATTTTTTCTGATTTTTCAAAAGTTTCTAAGACTTTATTACTTTTGACTTTATTTCCACTGTGCTCATTCACGCAAAAGCGCATATCCAAGTTGTTAAGAATAAAGTGGAGTGAAACATTGCGAGTGTAAGTCAAAGTTATTCTTAACAATTTGGATATGCACTTTTGCCTGAATAAACACAGTGGAAATTTCATTGGATGATAATTCGCACTCGTGTCCTGTAATGCACATTATATAAAGTGTTGGCATGGCACTCAGGGACGTACTCCGATTTAAGTCGGTGTGCAAACCTGGCTTGGTCGAGCAACTTCCCCATGGATTTAGGCAGCTCCTGATGAGTAAAAATCCATGATGTGGACGAAACCAAGCGACAGGGTGAATTGACCTAAAGCTCAATATTTTTGTGTGGTAGTGGATAGCGAAGTTGAGTCATTTTGACTTAGACTCGCAATGACCCACTCGACTTTATTCTTAACAATTTTAACTTTATTATCTTTCCACAATTTTGACGGTTTTTGGCAATGTCACCAAGAGGCACATTCTTTTCTGCCATATTGCAAGATCGGCGTCACAAAAAATTTCAAATCGTGCAGTCTGCGAACCATAATATGACCGTCGTAACATACATTAGGCAAAGGCGTATCCGGGAGCCAGTTAATCGATTCACGTCAGGATTATCTTCAAAATTTACATTTGTTGCTGGCATATATTATATACTGGTACCTAAATATATGGTAATTAGTTAATTATCATGACACCTTCAAGGGCATGGGCGCGTTAACATCTCTTGCATAGCTGTGCCTTGTTGACACTTCGATAGCATATTCATTTCGGATGGTGCAGCTGCCAGCATGAAACTCCTGTCCATGCCGTCTTTTACTGACAAGCTTGAAATGCTGTAGGAGTTCTATTAACACATATTCTACCAAGGCATGATCCAAACGGCGAAGCCAGTTGTTCTTTTTATGACTTTCCAGTTTAGGGCCAATTAAGAAGATTTCGATGAAAAAATATTTTCACCTTGTTATGGGGGACACTGGTGCATCATGACATAATGGATACCGGAGGACCTGAAGGCAACCTTGGTTGAATAAAAACCGCTTTTCGAGGACCACCTGTGACGTCGGGAGTAGCGGGGTGGGCGAAACACGGCAGTCAGTGACCTCCTCCATTATTAATAAAAAAGATATCACACGTAAGCTAAATTACTACCAGAGAAAAAAAGATATAGAAAAGAGTAATCTAATGGTGACACGAACGTCAAACTCCCAAAATACGAAAAAAGATTAAATGATAGGACACAGGGCTCCACGAGCCAAATTACCAATCGGCGCAGGGTCGAAATGGAACCCTGTTTTCAACCAAGGCCGCGGTGGTCCGAAAATCACATGGCGTCGATCTGTTGCAAAAGAGTGTTAGGCGCTAGGTAAGTTGTTTGGGGGGTTGCGCCCCATTGCACAGAATAGAGTACGATGGTGCGCAGGGGTAGTTGACGCGCTATGCCACACAAGGGGTTAAGGCGAAGTAGTAGTAGTACAGGGCCGAAGATATAAAGCAAACGGGAATATCGTCCAACCAGTACAGATCCTGACCGACCCTTGCAGGTCAGTTAAGCCTTAAGGTCTTAAACAGCTCTCTATGGGCCCCAGATGTTATGGGCCAGGCGCAACCTTGCCCTCCTAACCATGGGTTTCAAGCGCCAAAATTGTTCGAAACCCTAAAATACAAAAAAGATACAAAGTCCTGTGAAGGAACACAGGGCTGCATGAGCCAAATTACTAATTGGCACAGGGCCGAAGATGTAAAGCAAACGGGAATACCATTCAATCAGGACAGATCCTTCATCCTTGCAGGGCTGCTGAGCCTTAAGGTCTTAAACGGCTCTCTATAGGCCTCAGATGCTACGGGACCTTCCCCTCCCAACCATGGGTTTCAGGTGCCTAAACTGTTCGAAACTCCCAATTATATCTCAATATTTGATCAGTGAGATAGAAGAAGCTGAAGCTGAGGCTTCATATTTCAAAAAATTATGCTAAAAAATGCAAATTTTGTCAGAAATATAGTATATAATAAATAATATATGTCGGGTTTAAAGGTCGTTTGCGAGGTAGAAAGAATCCACAAACAAAACCAAAAGAAAAATGAAACCGGAATATAGAGGGCTACGCCCGCAATTCGAGGGTTTTGTAGTACGCGCTTATTTGGGTATCTAAATATTGACTCTCTGCTCTTCTTGGTACCACTCAGCTGAATAAAAACACCATAATTAAATGTCTTACCCATGATATACTATCTTACATGCCAATTCACAAAAAGACTGCATCTGTCACCTCTCAAAGTAATAGTTTTAATACGAGAAGTTGTAGATAGATATGTGTGCATACGAGATAAACTGTCCTACTCTTCGAGATGCTTAACCATTCATGTTAAGACGACATTGAAAATTGCAAACTTGTGTAACGGCTTCGAAATTCAGGGCGGCTGGGACAAATTACGGTCTAATATTTTTTCCTCCTCCATCGTCGGCCATCAATATTTTCGACCTCGGATGAGTTTGAGAAATGCAGGGGTGTGCTAACTGTAACTATAGAAATATACTATTATTAACCTATTTTGAGAAGATATCAAACTTCCATATTTTTTTTGTTTTCTGTGCAAGTTGAAAGCCATCTTCCTGTATGTTTTCATATTTCTAAGTGTAACGGTCTCGAAATGGTAAGGGTGGTGGGACAAATTACAATATGATCTCATATTTTCCCCTCTGCCTCTTTTCCCCTTTCTTCGAATTTGATGAAGTCGCCAAAAATGGAACGTACCCTGTAGTACCTTTCTCATGATACCCCACTTGCCCATATCAGATGAAAGAAAATGTTGACCTTAATTTCCCCTCTATGGGAACCTCCCTTAAAGCAGGAACCCACCTACCTCCCCTCTTAAACTTCTCTCCCCTACCACTCCTATACCACCAATCTCCACCCTTTCAGAAATGGTTAACTCCAATTCACTTTACGAAAAACAATAAACAATATTCAAGTATACAGTAATAGTACTCGTACGAGTATGTTATGTGCATTTTTTGTATGAATGGCATCAAAATCTCAAAATTTAAATGAATGTACTATTATTAAATATTATGTGATTGTTATGAAACTTAGATTATTGCCTATGATGTTGGTTATCATTGGCCATCAATATTTTTGACCTCGGATGCGCGTAAGGGGTGCAGGGGTGTGCTAACTGCAAGTATAGAAATGTACTATTATTAACCTTTTCTGATAAAATTTCAAAATTCTAGAAATCTAGGTTTTCTACGCTAGTAAAATGGCGCTTTTCTGCAAATTTTCATTTTTCTAAGTATAACGGTCTCGAAATGCAAGGGGGGGGGGGGACAAACTCGGATGATATATTTTCCCCTCTCCCTCTTTTCCCGTTTCTTCGAATTTGAAAAAAATTCCAAAAATGGAATGTACTCGACGGTACCTTTCTTATGATACCCCACTTGCATGTACCAAACGAAAAAAAAATTTCGACCTTCACTTCCCCTCTATGGGGACCTCCCCTTAAAGTTGACCTATTACGACGATTCGCTTTCTCCGGCGAATTATAGTAATTCTTCACATTCCTACAAAATTTCATGTATGTAGCTTCAGCCGTTCGTGAGATATTCCATGGACAGACGGACAGACGGACAGACAGACATTTGACCGATTTCATAAGGGTTTTGTATTTACTACAAAACCCTAAAAAGAGGGAAATATTCTTATTGGAATAGAAGACGAAACAGGATAGAATCTTGAGGTCTAAAGGTGTGAGTTCCAAGGCAACGACTGAGCGACTTGCGTTTGCGACTGTGGAAAAAACTATCATAATGTATTTTATGTGTACAGTCGTACAACTACAGCCTGCATTCGACGATCCAGTAAACTTTAAAATACACGAGAATAGTACTCCGTTATGATAGTTTTTTTCACAGTCGCAGACGCAAGACGCTTAGTCGCTGCCTTGGAACTCACACCAACAGCATTAAGTCGTCACGTCTGTAAAAGAGTGCTACTCGTCAGGTACATGTTCGTCCGCAGGTTGTTGTTGTTGTGGTAGCGATGCTTCAAATACTGCAGTTCTTCTTGCATCGAGGGGGTTTGGCAGCTCTTGGCCGTTGAAAAACGGGTCGTTCCGGTACGAAGAACCGGCTGCCGCAGGAACATTCGTCCGCAGGTCCTTGGTTATACTCTTCTCTGTTCGCCTTCCGTCAAGCCGACTTGGCCTAACTAAGGGGCATGACTTAGCCATGACCCGCGGCCGAAAAAGGCTTGTAGGATTGCCGCGGTCCAAAGGTCTTATAAACTTCTACTAATCGTTGGCTATCTTACGGGACATCACTGTGTGAGATATTACCTCAATAAAATGGGTCTGTCCACTAAGACCGAATGCCGGCTGTGCCCACAGTACACTGATTCTACCAAGCATCTTTATCAATATATAAATATAAAGAAACTCATCCAACTAATGGAGGTAACCTTACCAACAAAATTTAATCTACGGAACATGAAATCAATTTTCAATTATTTCCTTTCAAAAATAACACACAAACTCTTGGTCCTGTACAATTTTTGATTTCACTTGCAGCTTGGTTATTATTAGTTACCAATAGTGAGATATATAGTATGAAGTACTTGAATGAAAATTGTGGTTGCGCGGAAAATTGTTATTTCATAAAATACGGAATATAAATTGAAAATTTTATCGGAAAAGTCCACAAAAACCCGAGAAAGGCCACAATAACCATAAATTGTAATGACTTTTTGACGGAATCAAATGGAAATTGCTTGTTCGGCCGGAAAACGATGTCCTCGTTAACGAGTACAGGGAATTTAGATGGTGAAAAATATATAGAAATCAGTACAAATATATAAATAAATACATTTTTTTATTTCTATGTGTTTGGAGGTGACACTTGAAATACCATATCACACAATTCCATGTATGCGTGGAACTTTCTCAATATTAGAAACCGCGGCGACGAATAGATGAAATGATTTTAAAACTAGCTAGCCTTCAGCTAGCTTGCCGAAGGTATGATCCCACCTTCAATAGTCTGTGCTGCTATAAATGGTAAATGCGGAATGGATCAACCATGACTCGAACATGAACATGAACATGAATGAACTCGACATCAGAAAGATTTCGAACCTGGGAAAGAAATATTATTAGTCTTACCTCAGGTCACTGCTTATGCGGACGACATTGCTATTGCCATCTCGGGAAAGTTTCCCTGTGTCCTTAGTGGTGTAATGTAGAACGCCCTCTCTATCCTGACGAACTGGGCTAGTAAGGTTGGGGTTAAAGTAAATCCGCTTAAAACGGAACTTGTTCTCTTTACTAGGAGACACAGCCTACCTTCATTCGAATCACCTTTGATGGAGAGCACAAGACTTGTGCTCACCGATAAAGCCAAGTTCCTTGGTCTCGTACTGGATAGGAAACTTTGCTGGAAGTTGAACATTCAGGAACGTGTTGAAAAGGCTACTGTTGCACTATACTCGTGCAAGAAGGCCATAGGTAAGAAATGGGGCTTACAACCGAGGGTAGTGTATTGGCTTTATTTATCGGTTTTGCGCCCTATTCTGCTACATGGGATTGTCGTCTGGTGGACGGCGCTTAGGGTTGTATCCTATAGAACCCTGCCGGAGAAGGTCCAAAGATTGGCATGCATTGCCATTACGGGGGCTCTAAGGACTACACCAACCGCTGCCTTGAACGCCCTGTTGAATCTGCTTCCCTTGGACATTTTTGCAGAGCAGATGGCGGCGATCACGGCTGTTCGCCTCCGTGAAACCGGTTTTTGGGCGGCGTCAACCACAGGTCACTCGGCCATATTGATCAACCTTGATATTCCCGAGGAGACGGACTATACCCCTCCCCCGAAATACTTGTTCGAAATGGGCTTTACAGGCCTTATTCCCTCTAGGAATGATTGGCCTGTAATTGCTTTTCAGGAATCAGATGCCATTACGATTTTCTCTGATGGTTCTAAGACTGACGAAGGAGTGGGGGCTGGCGTATACTCGGAAGAGTTAGATATTAGCTTGTCGTTCCGACTCCCGAACTTTAGTAGTGTTTTTCAGGCGGAAGTTACAGCAATATCTGAAGCTCTAGCCTGGTTGTCGCAAAACGATATATCTGGTAGGGACATTGTAATCTACACGGATAGCCAACCGGCGATTAAATCGCTTAGTTCTGTCTTGGTAAATTCGAAGACAGTACTGGATTGTCGCAACTCCCTAATAGAGATGGGAAGGCTCTGCAATATTTCTCTGTGCTGGGTGCCAGGACATAGTGGTTATGTTGGTAACTGCAAGGCTGACGAACTGGCTCGAGCAGGTACGATCAATGGGATCAGCGGACCGTTACGCTGCACCAGGATGCCGTTGGCTCCGTGTAAACTGGCCATCAAAGATGCGGCGTATGATAGGGCCTGCATCAGATGGAGCAATGGCAGTACAGGTCATGTGGCTAGACATATATGGCCCAAACTGGAGCCCAAACGTTCTTCTGGATTGCTAATGCTAAACAGAGACAATCTAAGAACTGTCGTAGGAGTGCTAACTGGACACTGCCTAATTGGGGAGCACGCCAGGAGACTTCGTCTTCCATATAATGATTTTTGCAGGAGCTGTGGGGACGAGGAAGAGGAGGAAAGTACGTCTCATTTTCTGTGTACCTGTCCGGCCCTGGCGAGTTTTAGGAAAAACCACCTTGGTTCCTACTTCTTCACCGATCTGGATGACCTGAAAAAGGTAAATGTTGGTCGGCTACATCGCTTCATTGTGAGCTCAGGCTGGTTTAACGAGTGAGTTTGGTCTCAGTTGCTGAGTCCAGGGGTATCACAACGGACCCAATAGCGGTCTAAGTGTGCTTTTTAAGCAACCCTTTTTAACCTAACCTAACCTACCTCAGCTTTTTTCTGCTTCGCCATTAAAACCTGTACTTTACGTTGGTATGTGTCGCTCTTTATTTTTGACACTTCAGATAATCTTTCACGCACCCAACTATCAAAATCATCAAACTCCAGTCGGTGAAGCTTCAAAGCTATTAACTCCAAATGGGCATCCAAAGGTCGCCCATTTGGAATTAACTTTGAAGCTTCACCGACTGGAAAAACAGGAAAATCTTACCCCGGCATTCCAAAGTAGCAACACTCTTGGCAAAAGGTTGCTAAACGCAAAGCCCCATTCTAAACAATATAAAAAGCCTGAGGTATATAAACTCGAATACCCCGACTATTAAGCAACATACGTTGGACAAACGCGGCGATCAATTGATGGGGGGGTTAAGGAACATATCGGTGGCTCGCACTGTAGTTATAAGGAAAGCAAACAACTCGAAGGCCTTGGGACCTGATGAAATCTCAATGGCACTGGTTGAACATCTCGATATACCAGCAATCAACTATCTTACGGCTACTACGGCCTTGGATACCATTAAATCTCGAGATTGGTTGAGGCCATTGTGGCCTCAACCAATCTCGTCCATGCCACAAAACAATTCTGATGGCACTCAACTTGTCAGCCATTCAGTACTTCTGTCTGACATAAACTGTTCATCGCTTCCGGCTCAATTAACTCGCTGAAAGGCAATCCTATACCGAATTCAGGAGCAATAAACCGAAGCCCAATAATATTAGGCAACGTTTGCCTCAAGGGGGTGTTCTACCTGCCACCTTGTTCAATCTGTATTTATCAGGACTCCCAGTACCACCTGAGGGAATCGATATCATCTCCTATGCTGACGACTGCTACATTCAGGCAACAGGAAACAACATCACGGAACTGTGCGAACACATCAACGGTTATCTTGAAGAACTTACTTTGTTCTTCATAACCAAGAACCTAACCGTTTTAGCGTCTAAATCCTCGGCAGCCCTTTTAACCACCTGGACGAAGGAAGTCACGATGCATCTTGGGATCTCGGTTGACAAAACTTATTCCTACCAAAAACCATCCTAAAATTCTTGAAATCACTCTGACAGAACAGCCACGTCATCACCCATGCCTCAATCATGAGCGGTTGGCCCGTCCACGACGACGTTCGTGGCCATGGAAGGTGTATGCTGGCAACTGCATTCTCCGAAACCAGATTATGCCAACGAAACGTCAACTAGGCCACATGGAACAGTTGACGCGCTATGTCCCACAAGGGGTTAGGGCAATTGAGTAAGGACAAATAAACTGGTTGGTCACGTATAAAACAGTCGGAAGATCTGTCGCCAACTGTGCGGCTACCGTGTGGTCACAGAAACTCTGTGATACACACTGGAAAAACATTCTGACAGTGGTTAAACATTCAGGCTGTCTACTGATGTCACCCCAGGACCATATACACCAGGAAACCAATATGATGCCTCTAAAGGGCCACAACAAGGTTCTTACTAAACAATGTTTTGTGGATTGTTATCGGAGAGAGTACCTTAACTTCAACCCCATGGACAAAACACTGTCACCCAGACATGTTAGGCGTGACTTGAAGGACCTAGAAAGTGATGTCCAGAGGTACAAAAGGGTACCCTATGATAGGGATGCACACAGATCGCATCAAGAGCAGGTACTTTCATTGATTAGGTCTAAATCCAGTGCTCTCGTCTGTTCCACCAACTATATCTCCGGAAGTGAAAAGGACCTCGTCTGATTCCTTTTTAGTCCTTCCACCGACATATATCCCCACAAGCACATTAAGGCTACTACATAACTTAGCACCCCCATCCTTCCTATAGAGTAGTGTAATGAACCACATGTAACGAACCATTTTATGGTCTGTTAGTGCTGCTCCCACCGGCAGATCGAGGCAGCACCTGATGAGTAATGATCTGTTGGTGGTACGAAACCAGAGGCCGAGGGTCCCATTACACCCGGACCCAGGTGCGACCGCGTGGGCGTCTGATCCGTCCGCCAACCATTCCATCTTTATCGACTATTTTTTTTATTCCCCATTTTTACCTCTCCTGTTTGTGTTGTCTTCCCCAGGGCTATGAATTTTTGTTAATACGTAAAGGACAGGGGCAACGAGCGGCGAAAACCCCGCCAACATCTCCCGAACTGAGCTACAGCAAGCATAGGCCGCTGCTTATCTCGTTGAGGGGCCTTTTTCTTCGTCAGATGGCACGGCCCGACCTTCACGGTCAATTATGCTACCTTAGGCTCCATCCCCACTGGCATCTTCGGATGCCCACCAAACCGTCCGTTACAGTAGTTTACAATTTCTTTTTAGATTCTGCTAAACGAGGCAATCCTGGTGTTGTGTTTGTCTTTTGTGGTTTAGCCACGTAAATGGCCTCCATTAATGCTTTGAACTACTGACATTTGGAGCTTCTACGGTGTCCGGATGCAGTGTTGCGCCTCACCTCGTGATACTCGAAACTCTGTTGATCATCTGAATAATGGATAGATGTAACATTTCTTTTCTCTTTCCAATTTTTCGCCTGTATAATGATTGCCGACTAGCTCAGGAGTGCAGTTCGTTTTTTTTCCTTCTTGCAGCACTCTGTCCTCAGCATCTACTTCTTGGCAGGCCTCGAAGTAGATGCTGCCCTGCAATAAATCATATTCTGGTCGGGCAATGCTGCTTCCACCGGCAGATCGAAGGCAGCACCTGATGGGTAGTTATCTGTCGGTGGAACAAAAGACTGAAGGTTCCATTACACCCGGATCCCGATTGAGCGCGAGGACATCTGCTCTGTCCGCCAACCATTCCATCCTTATCTCCCCATTTATTTTATCACTTCCCATTTTTGCTTCCCATGCTTGTGTTGTCTTCCCCAGGCGTAGGAATTTTTGTTAATACGTAAAGCTCAGTGGCAATGAGCGGCGTCCCCCGAACTGAGCTGCAGCAAGCACATTCCGCTGCTTAGCTCGTCGAGGGGCGTTTTTCTTCGCCAGATGGCACAGCCCGACCTTGACGGTCATTATGCTACCTTAGGTTCCGTCTTCACGGGCATCTTCGGACGCCCACCAAACCGTCCATGACAGAAGAGCAAAGGCTTCCGAGAGCAACGATAACGACCCTCGCCCAACTTCGGTCAGGCTGGTTTTCACGACCTAATTCCTACCTTTCCCGCATTGACCAGGACTTCTCAAACATGTGGACTGCTTGCAATGGAGGACCCCATAATGTGGACTACATCTCCCACTGCCCAGCTGCACTCACGCACCTAACTCCCAGATCGCTGTAGAAGAAACTATTTTTCTATCCGTTAACACCGGGGATGACGACGAACCCTAGCACATCGAAATTTCGATCATTGCTACAACAACAAGGGTAATACGTGGAAGATATGCAGAACAGCACTATATCGTACTCTGACGTTTGACTGTCAACAGCCCTGTGGTATCGCGCTCGGTGGCCGTGATCGTTCGGTCACCGCTCTACGATACTAATCTAGAGCTCGGAGATCAAGTCTCGGCGCGATCAAAAACTGCCTGTGAGTACTAATAGAACTCTCACAGTGCTCCGAGCTTGTCAGTATAAAGATGGCGCGGATAGAAGGTGCATGCTAGCAACTGCACTTCCGAAAAGTAGATATGCTATTAAAACGTCAACCAGGCACCCCTGGAGGGGTCAAGGCAATTAGAGAGAGATCTGACGTTTTGTTGGCATAAACCAGTTTCGTACGAAGCACGTCGCCACCATGCACCTCCTTCTCCCTGCGACAAGTCAGGAGATGTTGAGGCTAATTATTACGCCCCCACCACAGGGGGAAGACAACACGAACATTCATGGCCCCCTAACAAGAATCGTCTTGAATTGGGTGAATCGTATAAGCACCGCATTAGGTCCCTTATGCCAGAAACCACAATTGCAGAAGCGTATTTTTTTTTAATTAAACAATCCTCCCTATTAATGGTAAACTTAATCAAATTTCCATTCACCTTATTTCATCTATTCAGATCGATTATTGTTCTGCGAAAACGCAATGGCTCTTTGTTTTCCCACTAACGAAATTTCAATAGGTTGCAGATGAATAGCTCTAATCCCTATTGTGACAGAATTAATGGGAATCATAAAACCTGCCCAACGTCTATTACTACCAACATTACGTTCGGTATATTAAAATGATTGATTAGTTGAGGCCTTCATGTTAGGGCAGTCCTAATGGGAGGTGTTTACCTAAGGACATTGAGAATATTAATTAAAACGCGATTGGGGGAAGCCAGAAACGGTTTTTTGTTTAGTCTTAAAGCACTGTAAGCACTGTGAATTGAACTTGTGTGATAAAATATGGGTTGAACCCATTATCGAAGAAACAATTTAAGATTTGCAAGACTGGGACACGTATTCCAGAACCTCAGTTGGACTATCTTCAGTCAAACCACCTCAACGCAATTCCAAACCAATATGAAACGAACTCCTACCATTTTCACATGTCAACAGAAATCTTGAAAAGATTTCGCCTCACCATTTCCTCAACAATCCAGCCGACCAGCCCCTCCATTCCAGTCCTGTATCCTGCGTACGCATCCTTATTTCCATTCGCCGGACGGCCACTTTCCATTGGCAATCAGACGAAAAGCATATTTTGCGAAAAACTTACAAATTTTCTCTGAGTATGTAGCCTGAGACTTTGGAAGGCTTTCTTCGACCCCCGATTCACGTCAGGTGGTAGGCGCAAACTTTGATATATTTGCCTGGTGACCGGGTGATATGCAGCCCAACCCCTCCGAGTCTAGCCGGCCTACACAAGACCACATACCATCCAACGTACGTTTATATATAAACGTATTTCACATGCCAGCACCATCAAGGACCCAAGTGAAAGTTTCCACTCGAAACTGGAGGACAACGACGACGACGACGACTACTATACAATCAGCTCTCCGGAAGACATGGGCCCGGCATCAAATCTGAGCCCACACGATACGAGACGACAATCGGGAAATCAATGTCCAGGAAAAGTGATTTTTGATGTTTCGGGGAATAGAAAACGCTCGTCCAGCTGTACCGGTCTGGGCGGTTGAATGGGTGGTGGTGGTGGCGATAGGAAGGACTTTCTGTATGCTGCACGGAAGAGGAATATGGGTCGTATTTTTTTTTCGTTCTCGGAAAATATAGCAAGTCACCGAGCAGTCGTTTTTTATCTGTTTAATGTCCTCGGATAAAAGACGAGCCAAAAAAATTGAAATCAGGAACACCGTCTACATCAAGGACATGTCTGTACTAGCTGATATCCTAGTATTGCATAATTGTAGCGCTTGTTCTAAGCGAGTGTAGAGGTCTTTTTTATCTTCAACGAGATGACCATCTCTTCCACAACCTGTTCGGGTGTGTATAAAAGTGCCAAATGAGGGACAATTTTCATTTTGACTGTATTCATTGGACTGCGCCTTTGTGAATATACACAGTCGCCTCACCACACCGTACCGTGTGGACGAAATTGAAAAGTGAAAATGTTGTGTATGGTGGATCGGACACATATTGCAATTTGATTCAATTTTGAGATGTTTTTCAAAAGGACTAGAAGTGGAGGTGTGGAGAGTCAGCGCCAGGGAATAACGATGGAAAATATAATTCAATCAGGACGCTCGAAATTGCAGTGATTGTTCGGATTTTTTTTTTTTTTTTTTGTGGGGGTGTGAATTGTCAGGGGAGAAGTCCTTTGAAGTTGTTATGACAACAAAGGTGCAAACGGATGGATGAAAGGATTAAATTTTTGCGAATACAAGAAAATATGTCTGGTCAGGATGCGTGACACACCACCGTGCCTCACTATTCGGTACTGCATGTAACACACAAACATACGTCCTTCTTACATTGAAGGGGTTTGGCAGCTCTTGGCCGTTGTAAAAACGGGTCGCTCCGGTGCGTAGAACTGCTGATCGTTCCGAAACTCTGTAAGAAAGGGAGAATAATCCCAATCTTGAAACCTGGGAAAAAAGCGACACTCGGCGAGTCCTATCGTCCCATCACACTTCTATCACCATAGTTGCCAAAACGCTCGAAGCATTGATCCACCCTGTTCTTGCAGCCCGCATCAAGCTTGCAAACCACCAGCACGGCTTCAGAAGGATGCATAGTACGACGACGGCCCTGGATGCCATTACAACTCGCATCCACAATGGCCTCAACCAACCTCGTCCATGTCACAGAACAATTCTGGTGGCACTTGACCTGTCGAAAGCCTTCGACTCAGTCAGCCACTCAGCACTTCTGTTCGATCTTTACAATACATCTCTTCCAACGCATATCACCAAATGGATTGCCAACTACCTCGCGGGCAGGCAGGCCTACACCGAATTCAGGAGCAAAAAATCGAAGCTTAGGAAGATCAATCAAGGTGTGCCACAAGGAGGAGTTTTGTCTCCCTCCTTGTTCAACCTTTACCTATCTGGAATTCCAACCCCACCTCAAGGAATCGAAATTATCTCCTATGCAGACGACTGCTCCATCCTGGCAACAGGGAGCGACCACATCACGGAAATGTGCGAACGATTAAATGCTTACCTGGAACAGCTTAACTCCTTCTTCACGGGCGAGAATTTAATCGTATCCGCGCCCAAATCCTCGGTAACCTTATTCACAACCTGGACGAAGGAAGTCAAGATGCAACTTAAGATCTCAATTGGCAACCAACTCATTCCGACCGCGAACCATCCTAAAATTCTAGGAGTAACGTCAGCCCCACCTGCTTCAACAATGTGTAACAGGATGCGCGGAAGGAATAAGATCCCTAAAGCCTTGGCCGGTAGCACCTGGGGTAAGGATAAAGAGACCCTACTGGTCACATACAAAGCAGTGGGAAGGTCTGTAGCCAACTATGCGGCTCCAGTGTGTCACAGAATCTCTGTGACACACAATGGAATAACATCCAGGCCTGCCAAAATGCCGCCCTCCATACTGTAACTGGCTGTCTCCTGATGTCTTCCCAGGACCATCTACATCAGGAAACGAGGACGATGCCTCTAAGGGACCACAACAAACTTCTTGCAAATCAGTACCTGGTGGGTTGTTACCGTGGGGAGCACCCCAACTCTGACCTAATGGACAAGACGCCGCCACCAAGGCATGTCAGGCGTGATTTAAGGGACCTCGAAAGAGACGTCCAGAGGTACAAAAAGTACCCCTTCGACAACAACGCATACAGAACAGCCATCGTAGCAATACACCACGAGGAGGTACAAGCATCAATCGCGAGACTAGGTCCAAACAAAGTCCTCTCGACACAACCACCAGCCATTTCTCCAGACGAGAGAATGCTTCCGAAAGCAGCGAGGACGACACTTGCCCAACTTAGGTCGGGTTGGTGTTCGCGTCTTAACTCCTACCTGTCTCGCATTGATCGGGATGTCACGAACACATGCCCCACCTGCAATGGTACACCTCACGATGTAGACCACATTTTCAGATGCCCAGCTGCACCCACACATCTGACCACCAGATCGCTGTGGGAGAACCCCGTTGAGGCAACTACCTTCCTATCACTCAACACCGAGTAAGACGAAGAACAACACAACATGTAACACACTTACACAACGTACTTCTGACCATTGCTACAACAACAACAACTATTCGGTACTGCTGTCTTTAATAATTCTAGAATACTGACGACCAAGCCTAATCATCAGATAGAGTAGTTTAGCTAAAACAAATGAAGTGTAGTTTTGATTTTTAGTTTTCCATTTCTGTCTTTCGGGATGTTGATTACGAATCTGAGGTTTACCACCAATTTTTTCTGTGGAATTTGAGTTATAGCCAAAAAAAGCTAAAAAAAAACCTCCGTTTTTTGTTTTCCAAAAATATATTAGAAAACGTCGATCCTAGCAAAAAAAAAACTTCTTGAGACTGAATGAAAAATCTTACAAAGTGCAATAAAAAAAATTAACGGTACTTTTCCGAACCTTCAATATCAATATCTTCTTCTCGAGATATCCTCCCTTGAAAAAGGTTAGTTTCATGCTTCTATTTTTAGGGTTTTGCAGAAAAAACAAAACGCGTGTGAAATCGGTCAAACGTCCGTCTATCTGTCTGTCCATGAAATATCTCACGAACGGCTGAAGCTGCATGCATGAAATTCGGTGGAAATATGTAAAATAGTGATGGGCATAATGACACTTTTCACTGTGCCAACATATAAGCTCTGACTCTTTCAAATGAGTCGTTTAAAAAGAATCATGCAAAAAGTCAGAAACTTGGTTAATAACATATTCAACAAAAGTCGTAGTTTTTAAAAATTCAGTTTCTTCCTTTATTTTTTACCCCCGATTCGAAGTCGATGACCCCCAATGCCATTTAGTTCGAGCCAGCCAGATAGATAGATTATACAATAGATGGGTCGTGGCCAATAAAAGAGCCACAAGCACTGCGACTATAAGTCTATTGTGCTATACCCGAATCCTGGAGAGCAGGACTAAATCTGCGAATCCAATTCGGTCATCTCGATAAATCGACTGAGATGGCCGAGCTTGATCGAGGCCACGTCCTCGGCCATAGGATAGGCAATGCCGAAGCAAACAGTTCGCCGGCAAGCTAGAGCCTCACATTCACAGAGCATGTGTTCTGGGGTTTCGTCGTCGGCCTCACAGAAACGACAGCTTGCATCCGAAACGATGTGCATTGTTTTGAGGTGACCTCGAAGACGGGAGTGACCTGTGAGAAGTCCACATATAATTCTGACCCTGTTTCTGCTCAGGCTGAGTAGATCAAGGGACCGGTTATGAGAGTAGCCAGCAATGAACAATTTTGATTGTCTCATACCTGGAAGAGCTTCCCACAGAGAGGCAGCTCTCTCTCGCTTCCATTCCCTAATCCGCTGCCTGACAAGACAGATAGGTATACCGCAGAAAGGGTTTGGATCAATGTAGGGGGCCTCAGATGCCTGTGTGGCAAGCTCGTCTGCTTGTTCATTACCTACAATATTGGAGTGCCCAGGAACCCAGTAGATAGTGTGGTTGTTGGAGGCCCCGACGATGTTAAGGATATCTTGACAAGACTTTACTAGCCTTGAGTGAACCGATGGACTAGTCAGTGCCATTATGGCCGCCTGGCTATCGGTAAAGATTCCTATATTCTTGTTAGTGTAGCTTATGGCCTGGCACAGTCGTGCACAGACCTCAATGGCATGCACTTCCGCCTGGAAGACAGTGGGGAAATTTCTCATGGGGATGAAAATTCTGTGTCCTGGGCCGACAATGCCCGCACCTGATCCTTTATCCGTTTTGGACCCGTCCGTGAAGCATTTTATTGTGTCAGAATGAAGAGAGCTGAATGACTCCGCCCACTGCTCTCTATTCCAGACAATTGACCGGAAGAAATGCTCGAAGCATAGCTCCCTAGTATGGTGATCAGATGGCATGTTGAGCGTGTTGTTCCGGATTCAGTTTGATTTGTACATTGCAGGCTTTTAGCCTTGCTATTGCAATTTTTGCCTCTACTTCAATGTGAATATGCAGTGGCAGTGGAAGGTCAAGCAAAGCCTCAAGCGCCGCAGTAGGACAGGAGCGCATGGTTCCCGTTATTATGTGGCATTTGGTGAGAGTATCCTTACCAACTGAGGTGATCGCTCTTTTCCACCAAACGACTGCTCCATAATCAACAATTGGCCGAACAATAGCTTTGTAAGTCCAGCGGACGTGGCATTTCATTGCCCTAAGCTTCTTTTCTTCATGAATGGAACAATAACGGCCTTCGATGGGCTGACCCTAAGTCCGTTAGTATCACACCATCCCTGGACTACACGCAAAGCTTTCTGGATGATGTCGGGTAAAACTTCTTCAAATTTACCCCTGACACTAATAACCAGGTCGTCCGCGTATCCTTGTGTTGAGAATCCAAGTGCGGATAATCTCCACATGAGAGTGTCTACAACGATGCACCACAACAGGGGGCGAAACACCCCCTTGGGGGCATCCTCGCATGACATTTGCTGTGAGAGAGGTATCTCCAACTTCAGTGATAACCCTTCTGAAAGAGAGTAGAAGATCGGACCACTATTTCCCATGAAAACGGGGCTGCCGATCTGGGATGGACGACCCCAATTTTTGTTTTTGCCTTTTTTTACCCCAGATTCGGAGTCAACGACCCAAATTTTTTTTTCTCTTTTTCGACCCTAAATTTGGAGTCAGTCAAATCATTCCACTCTGCTCTAAAAGCTCCATGCCATGAATTGCTCATTTGGCAGAGAATTTGAGTAATTGGAGTTTGCGCTTCGTGAGTGAAATATCTGAATTTGATTCATACTGAATTACACAAATAATCAGTGTTTTTGTTATCACCACATCCCCCCAAAAGGCTTACCCAGCGCCGTACACTTCTTTGCCGCAGATCGATGCCATGTGATTTTCGGACCTCCTCTATGTCGGCCTTGGTTGGGAATGGGGTTCCATTTCATGACATGCAAAGCAATGCATTTATCATTCTTCCGCAATGTATCCACCGCCATTTTCGCCTGTGTATCAATTCGTCGATTGACATCTTCGTTTGATATTGTTTTGGACCAGAAAGCTCTTAAATCTCGACGAAGATATGAGTTGACGAAAACTTGCTGCCTTCTGATAACTCTTACGAAAGCTTTCCATGTACTGCTCCCATACAAAAGCACAGACAGCACCAGGGAGCAAAACAGACCCAGCTTGGGCTTGATGCTAAGATAACTGCTTTGCCAGATTTTGGACATCATGCCGTATGCACATTTAGCCTAATTGATACGACAAGCGATTACCTGCGCCTTACCACCATTTTCGGCAACAATGCTACCCAGGTAGACGAAGTTGTCCACCTTCTCCACAGGCTGCCCATTAATATTGATGGCAATAGGTGTCGGATTTCTTTTTCGCAACGGCGGGCTAAAAACCTTGGTCTTGTTAGTATTAATCTTTAGCCCAACCTTGCTTGCCTCCCTCTCGAGATCTAACGCCATTGCGGACAGATCCATGATTTTGTGAGAGAGTAGGCATATGTCGTCAGCGTAGTCAAGATGTTGTAGACAAGATGCCAAAGTCCATAGGACTGCTCTGTCAAGTGCGGATACGGCTGCATACAACACGTCGCCGATCACTGGGAGAAATAGGATCGTTAAGAGGATGCATCCCTGCCGAACTCCACTGCAAATCTCAAAGTCCCCCGACACCTTATCTTCATGCAGAACGCGACATTTGGGGCTTCGGCAGGTATACCGTCGAGTCCAGCGGCGTTTCCTCGTTTTAGTGCAATAGTTGCAAAGACTATTTCCACTTTCGTCGGCGTAGCGGACCGTATATGAACATTTGGATGGTTAGCTAGAATATCTACATGAGGGGGAACTTTACCAGAGGTTACAGGTTCAACACCACGGCGAAGTGTTCTTTCCACCGCCTCATTTGATCTTCTCCCATGACAAGCAGCTTTCCATCACTATCCTTCAGCAGATGTTGGCAGGAGTTTCGACCAACTGTAAACTCCTTGATGACATTGTATAGGTATACGGCATTTACGTTGTTACTTCTGGTGGCTTCTTCTGCTGAGGCTAAAAGAGAATTCGCATAAACTCTTTTATCGCGTCGCACACAAGGCTGAACTTCTCGAGCTTTCTGATGGCAAAGGAGTTCGATGCTGCCTCGACTGTCGTCTGATGCTGCAGCCGAACGAGCCTTCAGTTCTTTTCTTTCAACAATCCGCTGTCATGAAGCGTCGGACATCCAGGGCTTATTCCGGCAATCCGGGATTGTGCCAAGGATGGTATCCGCGCTATCAATGTACGTATTTTTAAAGCATCACAGTTTTCATTTATGTCACTATCTGGGTGACTAGTTATCTCAGCTGCTTTTTGCAAAAGATGGTCATTATATCGTTGTACGCTAGCTGGAGTTTTTAGACGAGCGGTGTTGAATTTGCGGCGCCTGGGTCTTTCGTCGGTAGGACGGCGCACGGCTGCAATACGCAATCGAACGTTAGCCATCATAAGATAATGGTCTCCTCCCATCCCAATATCAGCACCCTTCTTGTTTCGCACTTCCAGTAGGCAACTCTTGAATCTTTTACCAATGGCAAAGTGGTCTACCTAATATTGTGCTCTGCGCCGATATACAGAGGACCAACTGATTTTGTGGTGGTCCTTATGTTCAAACATAGTACCAACGATGAAGAGACTGTGAAAGTTGCAGGACTCTACAAATCTTTCACCGTTGTCGTTACAACCAACAAGACCGTATCTCTCCATCACATGTCTGAGCCCGGAGTTATCAGCGCCAGCTTTTGCATTCAAATCTCCCATAACCATTATAATGTCACCTTTAGGTGACAGGTGCTCTGAACGGCGTTTAGTTCTTCGTAAAAGGAGTTTTTTGCCAAGACATTGCCGGGTTCAGTAGGGGCATAACATTGTATTATTGAGATGTTCCTCATTTCGGTCCGAAACTTGGCGGTCATGATTCGGTCGGAGATCGGATCCCAAGATAAGAAACAGTTTCGTGCGGCTCTGGTTAAAAGGAGCCCCACACCTGACTCACGACCACTACTGCTAGCTCTAGCGGAGTACAACATTAAAGTGCTACCCGTTGGAGAGATAAATTCTCCGCTGTTCCATCATCTTATCTCACTAAATCCCGAGATTTTTAATTTACACCTCAGAAATTCACTCTCTAATTGAAGAAATCCTGCGTTCTGGGGAGCTTCTGATCCATTGTCCAAGAGAGTACGCACATTCCAGAACTCAATCTTTGCCATTGTACGATAGCCAAAACTCGTATCCGTTGAGTCAGTCCTTATCCGAGGCATAGTTGATGTTTCGTTAGCGTATAGGTTAGGTTATAGAGGCTGCTGTACATGAGCACAGGACACATAGACCACAAGGGTCCGTTGTAATACCTCACCATCTCAAGACCATGAGATTCTAGTCGTCGAACCAACCGGAGCTGTCAATGAATCGATGTAGATGACCAGCACTTACGCCCTTCAGGTCTATGAAATAGAAGGACCCCAAAGTGTCCTTTCTTCTACCGGCCAGCGCAGGGCAGGTACAAAGGCAATGATGTATAGTCTCCTCCTCCTCCTCGTCTTCACAGCTTCTACAATAACCATTGTACGGAAGCCACAGACGCCTCGCATGCTCACCCATCGGGCGATGCCCCGTAATGATACCCACGACTTTCCTAAGATGCTTCCTCTCCAGCATCAGCAGCCCTGAGGAGCGGCTAGGATTGAAGTTCGGCCAGACCTGTCTTGTAATGTTGCAGGTACTTCCATTTAGCCATCTGATGTTAGCGCGACTTAGAGCTCCTGTCTTGACTAGCTTCTTGCAAGATTCTATGGATATATCGACAGTTCGAAAACATCCCATATCCATATTAGTCCTAAATCCGAGCCAGTTCGTCGTTAGCGTATAAGTTTCTGGCATACGCATCCTGACCTTTGTAGTCGCCCTCTACGACTTGCCGAGAAAGGCCGTGGCATTATTCTTCCGCCCCACATAACAGGGTGAATATATTTGGAAACCCCATATTTATACTACGCAACTTGCTACTCGTAATTCGTCAATTACAATTCCGTCATAAATAAATCGAGTCGATAATGTTATACCTTGAAAATTATTTAACCTTGACAATCAGCTGAATGTATCGAGTCACCCTTAACCAACCCTTGATGATACCATTCCCCCATCGAGCATGAACCACCAATGAGCTCGTCCTCTGCATTGTAGTGTCCGATTCTAGTCAACCGATTGCCGGACTATGTTAATTACTGCTGATGGTGGATCGTTAATTAAAATTTCCATTCATTTGTTTCACATTCGATTCGATGTCCTTCTTTTGTCTAGACCTCGTCGTTGTGCAGCTTTCGCCTTCCATACCGCACTGGGCCACTAACTTCCAGTTAGTCCATCAATCTGACCAATCGATCCGGTAGCTGTGATATTAGTTAAGGTGGAATTTGGTGAGAGGGGAATGTTTGATTGAACAGGTCTATTGAGGTGAAGGGTTGCCGATGTTGGCAGAAAGCGGTTTGGATGGTGTTTGATTAATGTTTTAGCGGAAGAGATAACTTAAGTTTGGTTGGGCTCAAGGATACGAGGATTAGGTGTACCAGAACGCCTAAGGAACCCAAATAAGTTTTATTTTTCTGAAAGTAGCGCAGTCTTAATGTAGGACCTCTCTTCCATCTTTTACAACTTCTCAGCTGTCGGCCGTTTAGTGAGATTTCAGTAAGATTTCGGTTTCATCCATCTCAGACCTTACTTTCCTGCTCCGTCGTCAGAGTCCTTCAAGATTTTTTTCGATCTGTTCCGGAATCGAAGTTTACCAGCGTTTTTTTTTTGCAGCTATAAACTCCTTAGATAAAAGACGAAGTCAATTCGAACAAAAATTCAGGCGAAGACATTAGCTCTCTGTCCATTTCCGAAAAGTTCCTTCCAGAAGCCTTTCCGACCAGAACTAGCAACCCTTATCCGAAACCACACCCCGCATTGTTACAAAACCTACAATTCCATCATATTGCGACATGAGACAATCGATCCTTCCAACAGGACAATCACGATTTAACCGTGATAGATGAATACGCGGTGACGATAGGAAGGTCGAACGAAAAGGTCCTTCAGCCCGCCCGCTATATACAGGAAGAACTCGCTTCTACTTGCATATATCGCCTTCAGGATAATTACAGTTTCATTTGTGGTCGTTTAGATTGATGGAATATGTGGTTATTAAATTGGGTGGCAAAAGAACTGACTAGTGGAGCTGAAGCGGTCAACGGATGGAGGTTGTGACGGTGATGGTCAGTTGTGTTACAGAACAGGATGGCGTAGACGTCGTCGGACTAGACTAGGCAAACTGGAAAATTGAAAATGATAAATGAAATTGTCATTTCCGGTGAATTATGTTGACAATCGAATGGCCAGAATCATTTATGGTCAAACGCACCATATGGCGTGGGTTTTCGTGCTGTGTGTGCGACCGATTATTTACTATAAAATTTGAATAGGCCGGTAAAGGATAGTGTGGCACAATAGCGCCGAGCGAAATGTGTGCTGAAATGGCTGATTGCCACTATGTCATAGAAAAAATAGGATGATACTCATTAACGTCACAATTAGTGCAAACAAAGGAACTCACGTGCTGACCAATAGGCCACACATACAAGACCTACTGACGAATTCTTTCATCAAAGTGGAAGCAGACACCGAAGTACGGTTCCAACTATTGTAAACTTTTAGTAAGAAAACAACTATATCAGTCTCATGTTTGACTACGGCCGGTTCGGGTTCGAGTCCCATCCACGACGACGTTCGTGGCCATGGATGTGCAGGAGGTGCATGACGGCAACTGCATTTTCCGAAACCAGTTTATGCCATCGAAACGTCAACTTGGCCACATGAAACAGTTGACGCGCTAAGCCCCACAAGGAGTTAGGGCAATTGAGAGAGAGAAAGAGAGAAGAAAAAAAAGTAGTGTGGAGCATGTTCGTCAGGATCCGGATGTGCAAAGGATCCTACCCCGTGTAATACTCCACCTGTCGGTCAAAACCGGAAACCGGTGGTTTGAGATAGTTATGGAAGTTCCGTCAGCCGGTTGGGCAGCTCAGTTCGGGAGGGTTCATAATGAGAGTAGTCATGGGCTCGGGACATGGCTGCTCTTCTCAACGATTACGGGATAACTCAGGTACCTGATGACCAGGGCGATAAGCAAAGACGAGGACCTAAGGGGAGATAATAATAATAATAATAATAAATAAAGGCAGGCTAAGGTACCCAGCTGGTAGGCACTGTGACCATAAGATCTATTGTGCCATAGCCTTAACTAATCCAAAAGACCCTCAACCAACCTGATAAAGGCCAGTAGGTCCTTTGTAGCAGTACTCTTAATGACACCGGAGCTCACGATGGAATCTCCAAGAAACATGAATCTGGCGCGAGCAACCGCGGGGCATTCACAGAGAAGGTGTTTGGTGGACTTAATATCCTCCAGGCAAAGTCGGCATTCCGTCTCAGTGGACAAGCCCATTTTGTTTAAGTGATATCTCACCCAGTGGTGACCCGTAAGGAAACCAACGACCAGTCTCAGGTCAGCTCTGCCCAATCGGCTGGCTTCTGTGAGACCGTAGGGGTTGATAAAATCTTTGGACTGTCGTAGTCCCGGGAGATTATTCCAGTGCCGCAGCCTTTCGCCCGCAGACCAATCCCTCACCAGCGCCCTGGCTGTGGCCCAGCTTAGACCGCAGTAGGGATCAGGTCCGAAAAATTTCCCCGATGAGCCCTGCCTAGCAAGTTCATCTGCAGCTTCGTTGCCATGAATGCCCCGAGACCCGGTTAGAGTTTGCCAGACATTGAAGGGTATCAAAACACTCTTTCACTAGTTTCGATGAGAACTTATGTGAAGAAAGAGCCTTAATAGCTGCCTGACTGTCAGAGCAGATGCCCAACTAGGGGATAGGCCAAATGCGAATTCCACCGCGGCATCTTATCATCTTATCCCAACATGCCTATTTCAAAAGCAGGTCGGAAGATTCAGCTTTACTCTTCTAGTTAGGAGTATATCCTGGTCGCGTTCCTAGACGTTGAGGCCACTTTTAATTACATCAAACCAGAAGCTAACATCGATGCACTTTCTAGTTTGCATAGGGACAAATCTCTCTGTGAACTTTATAACGGACGGTTTAGTGGGCATTAATTGACCGTGAAGGTCGGGCTGTGCCATCTGGCGAAGAAAAAGGCTCCTCAACGAACTAAGCGGCGGCCTATGCTTGCTGTAGCTCAGTTTGGGAGACGTGGGCGGGATTTTCGCGGCTCGTTGCCCCTGTCCTTTACGTATTAACAAAAATTCATAGGCCTGGAGAAGACAACACAAACAAAGGAGGTAAAAATGGGAAATACAAAAAATGAGGCGATAAGGATGGAATGGTTGGCAGATGCTTCGCTTGCCCTCGCGCTCGTATTGGGGTCCAGGTGAAAATAGGACCCTCGGCCTCTGGTTTCGTACCACCGACAGATCCTTACTCATCAGGTGCTGCCATAGATCTGCCGGTGGAAGCAGCACTACCAGACCATAATATGGTTCATTACAGATGGTTCATTACAACTTATCAACGTGTTACTGACATCGAGGCTCATCATCACAGCAGAGAATGCAAATAAGGGCACTTCGCAAGACAGCGTTCTAACCACCCCCTCCACCCACCTTCTTTGAAACCTAGTGGATAATTCACTGCTTCTTGACCTGGTAGGGTCGAGTTGCAGGATGGTCTATGCGGGTGATATCGTTATCGCTATTTCGGGTAAGTTCTCCAGCGACCAGCGTTTTACTTGAGAACGCTCTTTCTCTACTTACAAGCAGGGCCAATTCCTGTGGCTTAAAGGTTAATCGGAGCAAAACTGAACTTAAGGTACTCTCTGCCATGCCTCCACAGTCGGTAGGGACTCGATTTGTTTTTTTGGGAGACAGAGAAATGGGCTCATTCTCGACAAAAGGTTGGGATGGAAAAGGCTACTGTTGCTTTGTACCCCTGTAGAAAAGCCATAGGCTAGAAGCTGGGGTCTACAACTAAATGTTGTGCACTGATTTTACGTTTTGGTTAAACGCCCCATACTCATTCATGATATTGCGGTTTGACGGAAAGCCCTCCATATTGCGGCCTATTGCAACCTGCTTAGTAGAAGCGTGCGGCAAAGGCAACTGTCGCTCTTTACTCTTGTAGGAAGGCAATGGGCCTGAAATGGGGCCTGCGACCTAAGGTGATCGTCTGGATATACGTATCGGTCATACGACCCATTTTAATGTATGGAGTAGTGGTTTGGTGGAAGGCGCTCAGCAAAATGTCCTACAGGAATCTATTGAATAAAGTTCAAAGACTTTCTTGTATTGTTATCACGGGTGCCCTCAAGAAGAAGAAACGGATTATACCACGCCGGTGTACTCTCTCGACAAGGGCTACACTAGAGAAGATAAAATAAAATAGTCGAGCTACTGTCCCAGCAGGAAGGCACTGCGACCATAAAAGATCTATTGTGCCGTAGCTCATTAATCCAGAGGACCGTCCACCCTTCTAATAAAGGGTAGTAAGTCTTTAGCAGGAATTAACCTGAATTTTGCAGTGCTGATAGTAGCCTGCCCGAGGAGTGACATCCTAAAACGCGCGATGGCGGGACATTCGCACAAGATGTGCTTGGTCGTTTCCGCGTCCTCCATACAAAGACGGCATTCAGTCTCGCTTGACAGACCCATCTTGTTCAGGTGATATCTGACCAGGTGATGGCCAGATAAGTACCCCACTAGGAGTCTTAGGTGGGTTCTACTCATTTGAGTAGTAGTTGTAGTAAGGGCATTATAAGCTCCTTTGATTGGCTACACTAGCCTAATACCTTCACGGCAAGATTGGGGTGTAGGCAGAACTCCAGAGTCGGAAACCCTTAGCTTTTTTACTGATGGATCAAAGTCGGAAGAGGGTGTGGGCGCTGGGATTTACTCGGAGAAATTGGATGTTTGCTTGTCACTCCGTCTCCCAGCTCTTTGCAGCGTCTTTCAGGCGGAAATTACTGCAATTGCCGAAGTTCTAGCATGGTTACGAGGTAACGTCGTGTCGGTAAGGAATATTACTATCTATACTATCTATACTGACATTCAGGCGGCGAGGCGTCTGGGGCTTCCGTACAATGATTATTATAGAAGCTGTGAAGACGAAGAGGAGGAGGAGACTATACATCATTTCCTATGTACCTGCCCTGCGCTGGCCGGTAGAAGAAAGGACACTTTGGGGTCCTTCTATTTCATAGACCTGAAGGGCGTAAGTGCTGGTCATCTACATCGATTCATTGACAGCTCCGTTTGGTTCGACGACTAGAATCTCATGGTTTTGAGATGGTGAGGTATTACAACGGACCCTTATGGTCTATGTGTGCTGTGCTCATGTACAGCAGCCTCTATAACCTAACCTAACCTGCTTAGTAAAGTTTAAAGAATAGCCGGTATCGTCATTAGCGAGGCATTGAGAACTACTCCGTCTACTCAATCTGCTCTCTCTGGAAATCATAGACGAGCAAACTACTGCAATCACTGTCATACGCCCTAGAAAAACAGGCTTTGTAAACTCGTCTGCCTATGACCATTCAGCGACAGTTTAAATATTCTTGAATCAACTGACTATTCCACTCCCAAACATCTGCTCGACAAGAGTTCTACAACCGGTATCCCCAATGGATCAATAGGAGAACACTGAGTTTCCGCTTTCTGCCTCTATTGGCATCAATATAGACGGATCCAAGACAGACGGTGGGGTCAGTCCGGTCAGAGCTGGCGTCTATTGAGACAGTTTAAATTTAAGCCTTACTTTCCAGTTCTACCTGTTCACTGTAGTTTTTACAGGCGGATGTCTCAGCAATTTAAGAAGCTTTGATCATCCTTGGACGGCATGCCAGAGCTGCTCTTATTTACACTGACAGCCAAGCTGCAATTAGATGGCTGGAATCAGTTTTGATAACTTCTAAGACAGTGGCAAATTGTCGGCCATCGCTCTCCGAAATGGCCAGATATTTTATCATTGTCCTGTGCACGGTTCCTAGTCATAGTGGCTTGAAAGGTGACTGTCAGGCTGATGAGCTTACCAGACTGGAGCTACACCAGTAAGGGAATATCCACCAGCCCTTCTCTTCATGTAAATTGGTTGTCAATTCTGGTGCGTTTAAAAGGGCCAATGCTAGATGAATTGATGGCGATACCTGTCATTTGTCTACTAGGTAGCTGTGGCCCAGACTTGATGTCACCCGATCCGCAAATCTACTGTTGCTAAATAGAATGCAAATTGACTCGGGAAGTGGGTGTTATCACTGGGCACTGTCTCATTGGAGAGCATGCCAGGAGACTTTGGCTTCCTTACAATGATTTTTGTAGAAAGTGAGGAGATGTGAACGAGGAGGAGTGTAGTTTTCACCTCCTCTGTTCCTGTCCTGTATGGCCAGTAGAAGATGGTCGATGCTTGGATCCTATTTCTTCACTGATATAGATGAGCTGGAAAGCACGGATGCCGGAAAACTTCAATGGTTTTTCGTTAGCTCTGGATGAGCTTAACTGTCAGTAAAGGTAAGAGAGGTAGTATCCTGGTGGCACCACAACGAACTTATTGAGGTCTATGTGCGGTGAGGTGGTCGTGGAAGCCAAATCTATATTCTATAATTCCACCAATTTCTGAATTCTAACTAGGTCCAATCTGACTTGACCAACACCCTCAACATAACCTTCTTCAAATCGCCTGAAAAAATCACTCTTGGTTCGTTGATTCGCATGTTCCTTTATCTTACCTTGTAATGGACGGGTTGGAAAGGCCCGTTGGAGACGGAGCCTAAGGTAACATAATGATCGTGAAGGTCGGGCCGTACCCCTCAACGAGCTGTCGAGCTTGATGTAGCTCAGTTCGGGTGACATGGGCGGGGTTTTCGGTACTCGTTGTCCTTGTCCTTTATGTACTAATGAAAATTCCTACGCCTGGGGAAGACAACACAAACAGAGGAGGCTTAAATGGGTATTAAAAAAAATGGGGCGATAAGGATGGGATGGTTTACCGACGGCTCAGATTCCCTTCGGCTCGCATCGGGGTCCGGATGTAATGGGACCCTCAGCCGTACTCCCGACAGATCCTACTCATCTGGCGGTGCTTTCGATATGTCAGTGGAAGCAGCACGACCAGACCATAATGTGGTCCATTACAACCTCTTTCTCTCAAAAACATCCAGCCCACCCAACCTTCCAAATTACCAATGCAATAAAGCAATTATCCTAAACGATCTAGTGCGTTCTTCAATGGACCTACTGAAATTTTTATCAACCACCACACCTCCGCAGGACATCCCAACGCTTCTTCCCGTAACTATGTATCCTCATCCTAGTTCGTGTGCGATCTCTTTAAAAGTAAGTGGCGAAGTGCTTGAATAAAAATGGCAAAATAAATATTCGAATTCCATATCATTACCTCCATTCAGTCGGACGACGCTTCAGCGCTTATTGGGAGCGAACGATGGCTACCCAACTACTCTAAATGGACACTGAATTATTCACGAATTCATGGGAACGGAGCAAAGGGCGGATGAATCCTTGCATTTCACCCAATCTCATTACATAACAATGAGAACCACCTGTTCGGGAGTCGGAGGCGGCAGGATGTGATTTTCTCCGTTTGGACTGGTTGTTCGTTACGAATTCGATTCGTCGGTGTCTGGGAAAATCTAAAATTCAATGCTAAAAGTTGCGGAAAGGATTTCATCCTTTTTTTGAATTATGGCAAAAGCAAATGTTGTGGATGTGTGTACTTATATGGACTTTATTACGTTCATTTTATCAATCTGCGTAGAGTGGCTGAATTATTTAGACAAGTGTTTCGGTTCGTTGGAATATTTTAGTTTGAATTTGAATTACATGCGGGCCCAAGGCCTTTCACTGATTACTTGACTCGCCTTCTGCTCGACTTCGGTACAACATGGACATGCTCTCGCACGGTGTACAATATAAATAAATGGGAGCTCATATATTGGTCAGTTTGTAACGGACGGTTTGGTGGGTATCCGGAGATGACCGTAGGAACGGAGCCTAAGGTGGCCTAATGACCGTAAAGGTCGGGCCGTGCCATCTGGCGAAGAAAAAAGCCCCTCAACGAGCTAAGCAGTGGCCTATGCCTGCTGTAGCTCAGTTCGGGAGATGTGGGCGGGGTTTTCGCCGCTCGTTGAGAGCTTCTTGTGTGGGGATGTTAGATGGTACGTTCAGAAGCTCTTCAAAATAAAAGGCCCATCTTTTGTTAATGCCATCGGTGTCGTTGATGATGTTTCCATCCTTACAGAGACTAGTCCTGGGTTAGTAGCCGTTCTTAATTGTATTTACTAGTTTGAATGCTTGTCTGCTGTTCCTATTAGCTAAGTTTTTGTTAATATTCAGCAACTGCTAGTCAAAGTATTTACGTTTCTTACGTCTAATTATTCTATTCGATATTCGCCGTGTTGTGTAGCATAGGCGATATTTCCTCAAGGGCGGTAGTATGCGCCACCGCCGTAGCATCGCTCAGAAGCTTATCGACCGCAAAGATTTTGGGAGGGCTGATTCTCGATTCTACATCTTCTACATCTGTAGGTCGTCTTCACCAAGTAATGATCTGAGTCGCAGTTTGCTCCTCGATAAGAGACTTTTGTTCCAGGTTTCTTGACATGGAGTGGTTTTCAAAAGGACGAGTTGTCAGCACATCGCTGGGGATGGCTTCGGGAAATAGCTACTTCATATGGTTTAATAAAACGTGCTGGAGTTCACACAACTATGTTGCAGGTCCAACTACGCAAGTCATTCCATCCTACTAAACCTGAGACGCTTAGGTGTTGGTCAGCCATTCAGGCTACAGCTAGCTGCCTTTTTCCAAATGTCTTATCGCTAAGACTTGGCCGTCAGCGGTCATAAACACTGCCGTTATCAGGGGGCGCCCACGAGGAGGACTATGGAAAAGGTGTTTTGCGGAACGCGACGCACTACATTACCCAGCCAGGCAACAACCTCATCCGGTTGCTTCCAGGTCTGTCGAACCCACGAGCACATTTGTTTTCTCCGATTAGCGCTGTACAACCATGCCAAGCCACCGTCGCTGACACCAATCGAGCGAGCTTTTAAGTTGGACTTCCTTACGCGATCAACACTTCACCGAGGTCGTCCTTGCAACAAGCTATATACGCCATCCAACCGGCGTCCGAAGTCGAAGTAGTTTGCTCCACACACGAACCATTCCGTGGGGTTGGAATACTCTGCAACACCTCCGTAGTTGGACATCGCAATGCCACATTGACAGCAGTAGTACGCCCGTTGTCGCTCCTGCCGTCCATCACCACAGCGGTCCGAAACTGCGTGCAGGACGCTTCCACGTCGTCGAGAACTGGTTCCCTTGAAACCTTCGCGGACAATTCGGTCCTAACGAATCCCGACGTTTCCACACGTTCCAGATCGTTCTTCGAGTTTCCGACCTTCTCGAATCCATCATACACGTTTCCAATCTGGGCATCCATCCGCATCCGTTTAAACTTCATGGAGTCTCTACGAAGCTTCTCGCCGTTAGCTTCCCGACTCCCGCAGACCGCTTCTTCAATTGTGGCTTGAAGCTGTCCTTCTGCGGCTGCAACTGTGTTCTCACTCTCCCCGGTGACTCCTCCAAGCTCACCGTTGTGGGTTCACTCAACGTCGTTGTCGTTTTCCTCAGCGATTCTTCCAACCTCGCTGACCACTTGTTCATCTCCGTTATTGTTTCACTCGGCAACTTCTCCACCATCGCTGACTGTTCGTCATCGGTCCGGCTGCTCACTACCGCAGCTGCCTCGAGCTGTGTCCTGCATATGCACCAGGACGTTTGTCCGTTGAAAGCTGGCGCCACCCGATTTTCGACGGCCGACTCAGCCTTAACGACTTCTGATTTTTCGAAGCACTCCAGTATGCTCCTCAGTCCTTCGACCCCCTCGGCAACCGTATCGAACCCGCCATCCATTTTGGCGTCCTCCTGCATGAGATCGTTTTCGAACTTCTTGGAGGTTTCTTGTTGCCTCTCGTTGAGCAGTCTCGATATTTCCGCCGACTGTTTCTGCAATTGCTTGCCTAACCGCTTGTCAAGCCGCTGGGATTGCTCGTCAAATCGCTCGTTGACTCTCTTGTCAAACTCGTCAAGTTACTTGTCGAACGTTGGAGCGGTTCGACAAGTAACTTGACTTGACAGTACCAGCTGCCAGAAAGGGCCCATGGCGGAAATCTTTTTCGCTCCCGATCCGTTGAGATTCCTCGTCGACTCGTCCTTGTTCGGAAATTCGAGCGTATCCGGATCCTGTCCACCGCGGCTCTCATCACTTGTGATAAACGAGCACACAGCGCGGACTTATTTCACGTCGTTAACGAATTCCGTTTTGCTAGGTCGTGTTTTAACTCCGCGGCTGTCAATTCCCAAATAGTACGCGGTATTTTAGTCCGTTATTCACTTCACAAGTTCACAACTTGAAACTTCCCGTGCTTATTTACACCACCGTAAATATCCCGCACAACTTTCACGAAATACACAATCGCGCAAGTTCTATCCTATCAGAACTTCCCGGCGCTTCACTATAAAGTTTCTTGAAAATTTCCGTTTATTTACACTTCCGTGAATATCACGCACGACTTTCGCTGGCGACATCCGCCTTTTATACCGGCTCTCTGCTTCGAGATGGTTCTAGACTCGGTTTTCCACTAATCAACGAAGACTCCAAATGGCTCGAGAATCAGCCGTACCCCTTACAAATAAACTACTTTAACCTATCCTACCTTAAATTAGTCTTAACTATACAGGCCCTCTGGGGTTTGAAAAGAACTCGTAAAAAAACTATCGAAAGACGCGTTCGCACGAAATATTTTCGCTCTGCCATTACTAACATATTTCATTCGAAGAAAAAAGTCTCTCATCATTATGGGCAATTTCCACGCGAAAACAATTACTTTGCACTTTATTTCGCTTGAAAGCCGATCTTTTGAGTGGAAGAGAAGTTCACGTGTGAAGTAGGGCGCTGTGTGCAAGTCTACACTGTCACTTTTTCGTGGGAGAAAAAAGTGCAACATTTCCGCACGAAGAGGGTAGTGCCAGCCTTAACCCGCTACTTCTCCGGGGAAAAAATGTCGACTGGCGAATAATAGGGCTTGTTTCCGCATCAACTACACACGCATATGCTTTTTAAACCCGAAACCGAGAATTAGAAACAAAAGAATTCGCTGACCACTGGCACTGACGATCTTTTCTATAATGAAAACTCGCTCGCGATGTGTTTTTCTGGGCAAGAAATCAATACGAAATCCATGTCGTGCAGTTTCGCATTCAATTCTAGAAGTGGAATGAATCTATTATGAATTTTTCGTAGTCTCAATCCGTTCTACTTAAATTTTAAATTAAGCAGATCAACACTCGCTAATTTCCACTCGAACAAACCACTCAACTCAGCCTCACGTCCATAACACTCCAGCTCAACAGTTACAATCTTCAACTCTCACCATTTCTCCACTTTCTACCCATTCTCACGGTTTGCAGCCACCTGCAAACGGCACAAACAACAACAAATCGCCCGCAACATTTGCAGACAACGTGCTCACATCTTTCGTTCAGTCCGACCACAATCTCTTTCACCTCCAGCGTACGTTCTCTTCGTTACTCTTCCGCCATATCATCTGTCAGATGTTCGTTCCTCCATCCAGCCGCCACGGTTGACTGCTTCCACTTCGTTTGTTGCTTGCGCGCTATTCTCTTTGCATCCGTCGGTCGTTGGCTCGTTGCGGTCCGTGTCCGTTCTTTTGCTGCTGCCGTGGAGCAAATATTATTGTTGGATCGCGCTCGTTGATCGCGTCGTGACGCGTTTCGTCTGTTTCGTGTGTAGCTCCAGAAAAGTCGCGTGGACGGCTCCCAATCGCAAGAACCGCGACACACAAAACTCCAGTGAAAACCTCCGCCCAACGGTTCCTCGTCGGTCGTGTCCCGAACGGATTGCGCAATTCCCGCGGATCAGTGAAATTCACGTGTGAAGTGGTGTGTGCACTGCGTGCAGAGTGCGTGTGGTGGCGTGAAAAGTGCGTGTGAAAAGTGTCGTTGGCCGTGAGAAGAAAACACAGCAACGACGTGCAGTGGACGGGCCAGGCAGCAGCAGCAGTTTCCAGTCAGCCAGCAGGTTGTTGCCGTGTAAGTTGCCTTTTCGTAGTTGTACCGGGAAATTCGCGTTACGGTTCACGCCTGACATCAACCTGGAAGCAATTTTCCCAACCATGACCTCGCCCAGTGTCGTCGCAAGCGAAAAGTATGGCAAAATTGAAATTTTCCCACGGCTCGGCGGTCGCTCAAGAAAAATTTTGTGTCTGCAATGTCAACACCCATGCAAATTAGTTGTGTGTCTCCTTGCAGTCCACCCGCAATTCGGTTCGCTCTTCTCTTTGTCGTAGCGCCACCGCGGTTATGCCGTTGTCTCGCTCTCGCGAATGGATTGTTTATGTCGTTGAGTTTCTGTTGACGTAGGCCATTTCACTTGTCGCGTGTGATTTAAGAGAGCGAAATTCCGTCACACGAGCTGCTCTTGGACAGAGGAATTGTGTCACGGCTGTCGGAATGCGACGGCATGCGTTCTTTAAAGAACTTTTCTAACGGAAGCAAATGACTTGGGTCGGCTCCTCCGTTTCCGCCTTCGGTCGAGCCTAGTCGTGAACTCTTTTCGCCAATTAATCGGATCGAAGACGGTGCAACGACCCGTCAGCCTTCAGGATCATTGGGGGGCTCGCGTGGGCCGCAAGCGTGTCCTTGTCCGCCACGACGTGACGTGGGGTTCCCAGTCGTTGTGACCTCGTTTTAACGACGGTGACATCGACTTCCACCGGGTGGCAAGGAAATTGGAGAGTTTGCCCGCTCGTGGGTGCCACCGTTTGATGGATGGGAGATTCCTTTCGGCTACCAGTTGACAGGGACAGTTTGTTTTCGCATGATTGGTGTTGGATTACACACCGGGACAGGGACAATTGCTTGCCCGGTCGACGGATGTTCCTTGCGGAGATGAGACGATGAGATGGACCGCAGCAGCAGCCGAAGGATAAGCTCAAGCTGCATCCTTGGACGACGATGATGACTTTGGGGAGGCTCCTTGCCGGTTGGCGGACATTTAGAGCAATCGATTACTGCTGGGAGAATGGAGCGGCGCGACACGACTTACAGGCCAGTGATGGATGTTGGCAGAAGGGATCCAATCGATTTTGGTTCAGTTCGGCTCGGTAGGAATGGAGGATGGAGTGAATATTGGTTTTTGCTAATCAGTGGCGGGCGGACAGACACAATGGGTCTATTTCGGAATCCTTCTAGTCCCCGAAGAAGAAAATGAAGAAGACGGAGGAAGGAATACAATACGTGCTTTCTGTACAGAGCAGAATAGAGCAGGACAAGCGGCTGAAAAGCGCTACAAAGCAGATCGGAGCGCCTAAGACGAAAACGGGGCATGTCTTTGCTAGAAGTGTGGCTTGGTTTAGTTTATCATTCAAACGTCAACTCAAATTTCAAGAGGAAACTTAAATCCTTAGTGCATATACAATCGGACAAATTTCCATTGGGCAGCAGAATCATTTTGTATGTTTACTATTAAGGTGAAAAGTTCTCGGCCTGACACAGGAATACCGTTACAATCAGCAAAAATTTACATATGTATGTACAACATATGTTTTCTGCCTGGGTGCACATGTCATTAGTTCGTACGACAAGTTTCAACTTGTTCTCTCAAGCAGTTTGTTTACACGAATTTTTGCAGTTGACGTCTTATGTGTTTTCGTTAAAATGGAGAAACTTGAATACCGTGCAGTCATAAAATTTTTCGTTTTGGATGGATTAACCCCTGAGGAAATTCATCCGAAGTTAATAATAGTTTACGGGGACTCTGCTCGTTCGATGTCAACCGTTAAAGAAAGGACGGCCAAAAACCACAACTACATCGGAAACCATCGAAAAAGTGCATGATATCATATTCGGACGATAGGCGAATGAAAGTGAGTGATATTGCTAGCGCTGTGGGGATATCGGAAGGAAGGGTGCGAAACATCTTGCACAAAGAATTAGATATACGAAAGCTCTGCGCAAGATAGGCCGCATTTGCGGAATGTCGATCAAAAGCAAATGCGTAAACGATTTGCGCAGCAATTTTTGCACCGATTCAATCGGGCAGAATCCAACCGATTTTGTGCGGCGATTTGTCACCGTGGATGAGACTTGGGAACACCGCTACACGCCACAAACGAAACAGCAGTCGAAGCAGTGGGTGGAAGCCAGTGGTTCAGCGCCAAAGAAAGCGAAGTTGATCGTATCTGCCGGAGAGGTCATGGCCAGCGTGTTTTGGGATGCGAAAGGGATCCTGTTAATTGATTACCTTGAAAAAGGCAGAACAATAACAGGCGAATATTACTCCAAACTTCTTGACCAGCTGGATGCCAAAATTCGTGAGAGGAGGCCTAGCTTGAAGAAGAAAAAAATCATCTTTCACCAGGACAACGCACCTGTACACAAGTGTGCGTTGGCGATGGGAAAACTGCGGGATTTGGGGTACGATTTTCTCGACCATTAGATTATATTGTAGGGTGGGCGTTGAATCCCTAAACGGTTCAGAGCACAGAGGCCAAGTGGCCAATTGTGATGAAGCCCTGGGTCTGGTAACAGGCCTAGACCTGTCGATCAAGTTTGATCGAACCAATAAATTTGCTCAGGAGGAATAATGAAGCCGAGGCGATATCATCAGCCTCCGAGTAGGCTGCTCCGAAGCAGTCTCTACGTCGTCGGGCTAAGGCGTCGCAATCGCATAAAATATGGGTCGAAGTCTCGTCTTCTTCACCGCAAAAGCGACAGCTCGAGTCAGGAACAATCCCCATAGTTCTCAACTGGTCTCTCAGGCCTGAGTCAGAGAATATAGCCACGTCCTTGTTGTCGTAGCCGATCTTCAGGCATAACTCGGCACATGTCTCGATGGCGTGCACCTCCGCCTGGAAGTCACTGGCAAACTTGCCCATTGGTATGAAAGTTTGATTGTTGGGACTCACAATGCCCGCCCCGGTACTTTCATTACTTTTCGAGCCATCCGTGAACCACATGATAGTATGAGGGGGGAGATTGGCATATTTCTCCTGCCAGTGTTCTCTGTCCCATATAACGACGGTGAATCGTTTCTTGAATGATCTTTCCCTCACAAGATGTGAGAATACTTTCATTAAGCCTGCTAATTTGTGCTGGATTTAGCTTTACAGTCTTGTCGCATGCTACAAGTCTTGCAGTTCCCATTTTGGCTTGTGCTTTTATGTGGATGTGTATTGGCTGTAGGCCGAGCAGTACTTCAAGAGCACTAGATGGGCAAGAGCGGATGGCCGCCGTCGCCATTAGGCATGCAAGTCTCTGAACCTTGCCTAAGGTGATCTTACCAGCAACAGTGAATGCCCTTTTCCACCAAACTACTGCATCATATTCTAATATACAGTCATTTCCACAAGACCGTATACCTCACAAAATAAAAACAAAATGTTACAAGTAAGAAATTTTATTTTTTATTGAAAGTAAATACAAAATACATTTTCGCAATTATATTTAATACATGGTCCAATCGCCGTCACTATTGATTATTGACTGGCATCTTCGGTGACAACTTTCGGCCAATTTTTCCGCGTAGTCTGTCGATAAGTTCTTCCAAATTTTTTGTAGCGTTCGCCTTAAATGTGCTGCTCCTTTTATTTGCTTTCCTTGAAGCTTCTGCTTCATTAATCCCCATTAATCCCATTCTTCTTTCCAGCGTGTACACAACCGGCTTCTATGTTTCGGATCGTTATCTTCTTGTAGAAACCAATCGGTGTTGTCGTTGCCATATAGCATCCTAGCAGACTTCAATAATCCTTTCTTGTACAAAATGATCATCCTTTCAGCAGTAAGAATTCCGGTAAACGTTATTAATTTTCCGAAACCGCGTGCAGAAAAGCATCCATAAACATGGACCTTCACAGGGTGTTTAACGGTTCGGTTCACGACAGCTTCTCCTTTTTGTGACCACACTCGTCTCCTGAACGTATTTACAGCAAAACTTGATTCATCCGTAAAGATCACGTTGTCCCAATCACGATCGAAGTTTTCCTTAGCCCACTCTACACGTCTTCGCTTCTGGTTTTCGGTAAGTAATGGTTTCATCAAGGCATACCTGGTTTTGATGTTTTCCTCTTGTAATCTTCGCCGAATCGTATTCAAGGACACGTAAATATTCTTCTTCGATAACATTTCCTTTGCTTGCACTAAGGTAGTAACGGACGGATTTTTCTTAAAAATATCAATGATGGCCTTGAAGTGCTTCGGGTTTTACCCCTACCAGGTAGATCGTCTACATTTCCAGTATCTTTAAAACGCTTTATCCACTTATTCACAAACTGTGTCGAAATTTTCAGGTACTTTCCGGCCGATGCAGGTGTCATTTTTGGTTCTTTCGGATGACACAGCTTCAAATCGTTTTTTGTAAATCGCACTCATTTCACTTGACGTCTTATCACTCTCCTACTTGAACTTAGAATGACCAAATTTATACAATGCGAAAAAGAGGAAGAATGCAGGTAACTAAAAGTCCCCCACCACTCTTTGAGAAATGGTGCATTAAAAAGTTACAAAGTATACGCTCTTGTGGAAATGACTAGGTCTAACGATAGCCTTGTAAATCCAGGGGGCTATTGAGGGTTTTATTCCCCACGTCTTCAATTCAAGAGAATGGAATGACCACTGCCTTGGATGGGTTGACTCGAAGTCCGTTGTCGTTGCACCATTCTTGTACAATGGCAAGAGCTGCTTCAAGGATGTCGGGTAAAACCCCCTCGAACTTTCCTTTAATCAAAATAACTACGTCATCGGCGTAGCACTGCATCGTCGAGAGTTTCCACAGCAGGCTATCAACCACTATGGACCACAGTAAAGGAGACAAAACTCCTCCCTGTGGGCGGCCACGGGTGACATTAGCAAGGAGAGTAACGCCTTCAATGTTGGTGTGGTGGTAACCCTTCTGGAAGACAGCATATGCCCTACCGAATCTACTGTTGTTGTGTCCGCATTCTTCCCCTTAAGTGCCTTGTTAATGGCAGTAAATGTTGTGTTGTCGAAAGCCCCTTCTATATCAAGGAAAGCTGAAAGAGCCATTTCTTTAACCTCCAATGTCGCCTCAATCTCCCTGACCAGGCAGTGGAGAGCGGACTCTGTAGATATACCTGCTTGGTAGACAATCTGTCTAACATAAAGAGGATTTCTCTTCAGGAGAGTTTGACGAATATGCTCATCCAGGATCTTCTGCATCGAATTCAGCATAAACGAGGTAAGACTGATGGGTTTGTACGATTTAGGGTCATCTTTAGGGCGATTGCTCATTTTCGGAATGAACACCACCTTCGGAGATCTCTATAAATGAGGAATAAATCCCAGTGCGAAGATGCCCCTAAATATGCTCAAGATATGGGGAGTCAGTGCCTCTAGCCCTTTCTGAAGAAGGGCAGGAAAAATTCAGTCAGTACTAGCTGACTTGTATGGATCGAAAGACCTAATGGCCCACTTGACCTTATCATCCGTGAAGATTGCTCTCGCCGTTTTGCAGTCAGATGACGTAGCTCTATAGACTCCTCCGATAGCTGGTGGCACAGGGCCATCCCCACCTAGGATTTCGCAGCCAAGAAAGTTGGTGCTTAGGAGAAGTTTGCCGGTTTCTTCGGCATACGTGGTAGTGTTACCATCCGCTTTCTTAAGTGTGCTTATCTGGTCAGTGCCCTTTCTAGCCAGAACACGATGCAGCTCGCAGCTTTGTTTGTGCAGTCAACACTTTCGCAGAACCGGCTCCATGTACTTTTCTTAGCAGACCTCATCTTCTTGTTGTATTCTGAGAGCGAGTTATGGTAGTCCTCCCCTCTGCCAGTTTTTTGGCTTTATTGAAGATTTTCCTGGTAGTCTTCCTCAGGCGCGAGAATTCAGGATTCCACCACGAAACTACCCTGCTGTCTTTGGTTACCTTCCGAGGACAGTTCTCTACGTAAGAGGCTGTGATGGCGTTGGTAACATTAGTAGTAAGGCTATCCAAGCTTTGCCAGTTCGTAACCGTCCTATCGATCACTGCTAGCCTCTCATGAAGCGATGTCGCGTAGTTTGTCCAGTCCGTTAATTGCGGGATACGTTTTGCCCTTGCTACTGATAAAGAAACGTCCAGGTCAAATCTAATGTGCATGTGGTCGGATAACGATAGTTCGTCCAAGACATGCCAGTTTTGAATCCAATTGTCAGTTAAATGGCTGCTGGGTTGGGGCTGGTGTATATTCGGAGAAGCTGCGTATTGGGTTATCGCTCCATCTGCCAGAACACAGTAGCGTTTTTCAGGCGGAAGTTTGTGCAATCTCCGAGGCGGTAACATGGCTTGCGCGTAATGTCATATCTGCTAGGGATGTTATAATAGGCGTGTTTTTTTGAACTGCGGTGGAGGTTAATTGGAGGCTATCCGGGTTAACTTACACACATTACACAAACAACTAGGGTATGTTGTTTGTGTAATGTGTGTAAGTTAACACGGATAGCCCCGGTGTTAAGCTGTCGCAGTTCTCTCAGTGAGATGGCGATATTTTTCAACTTTACCCAGTGCTGGATTACCAGGTCATAGTGGTTTTTCCGGTAATTGAGCTGATGAACTGGCCCGGGCTGGAGCTACCAATATGACAAGGGAATGCTTTCGTAGTACTGGGATGCCTTTAGCGTGTCATGCAACTAGGCAAATATGGCCGAAAATGGACCCCGGCCGCTCTAGCAGGCTATTGCTGTTGAGCAAAAACCATTTGAGAAACGTGGTGGGGCTTATCACTGGGCACTGCCTTATTGGGGAGCATGCTACGAGACTTCAGCTCCCACACAATGATTACTGCAGGAGCTGTGGGGCGAGGAGGAGAGTCCTTTCCACCTTATGTGTGCTTGTCCTGCCCTGGCGAGACGCAGGAAGGATATCCTTGGGTCCTACTTCTTTACTGAGTTGGATGAATTAAAGGATGTTAAGCTCGATCGGCTTCATCGCTTCATTGTCAGCTCTGGCTGGTGTAATGACTGAGGTAGGCTCGGGTTGCTGTACTAAGGGGTATCACAACAGGCCCAGTGGGGTCTAAGTGTGCTTTGATCATTTTTTGGTTGAAGCAGCCTATCTAACCTAACCTAGATGGCTGCCAAACGTTATGTCAAGCACTTCCTATCTAGACCTCGTTACAAAAGTGGGCCAGTTGCCCTTGTTGTAAATACTAAGATCTAAGCCAATGATTAAGTCTAGAAGGTACTCACCCCTGTTGTTTATGTCAGTGCTTCCCCAAGCTGTGTGATGCGCGTTGGCGTCGCAGCCAACCAGTAGAAGCGCGTTATGCTTCTTACAGTAGTCGGTGAGCTTTTCGATACGGTTTGAGGGAATTGATGAGTCTCCAGGGAAGTATGCTGATGCAATAAGTAGTTTCTTCGATTCGCTACCTCCAGCCGGGCTGATGCTGATAGCCACAAGATCACTGCTGGTGAATTCTGACAGGCAAATGTACTTAATGCTTTTCTTCACGATGACGCAAGCCTGAGGTCTGGTCGCGTTGGTGTCATATACTCACTCAATTGCCCTAACCCCTTGTGGGGAATAGCGCGTCAACTGTTCCATGTAGCCCAGTCTACGTTTCTCGGCATAAACTGATTTCGGAGAATGCAGTTGCCAGCATGCACCTCCTGCACACCTATGGCTACGAACGTCGTCGTGGACGGGATTCGAACCCGAAACGCCGGTAGTCAAACATGAGACTGATGCCTCAACACACTGCGCTACCGGTCGCCCCGGAGGCAGCACTACCTGACCAGAATATGGTTCATTACACTTTCTAGGATTATCTGATGGCTCGGTATATGTATTTGGAATTTAAACGTCTGTGTTGTAATGATTTATTGAAAGCACTGCCAAGTAAGCCTTCGAGTTCACAGACAGTATACTATCTTCCTGAATCAAACAAGATTAGCCGGAAATTATACTGCTTTAAAGCCGCTTTAATCTTACACATATTTTCCATGTTGCTCCTGCCATTTTTGTTTCCACAATAAACTGAAATATGTTGGCAAACAGAAATCATATCATGCCCGGCACATGAAACCCTGCACCGCGACGACACCATCAACAATCCATCGATTCCATCGGAATTAAAATTTTAAAAGCATTACACAACGCGCAGAATAAATATTAAACGAGCGTATTAAAAGCGACTCACCCTTCTTCATTGCTAATAATAATCGGATTTTAAATAAATAATCGGACAACATACACGTTCGGTCATCCATTCATGTTTCTGTCGGCCGTTCGTTGGTCAGGACGGGCATACAAAAGGGCCCCGCTGGTCAAAGCCGGCGAGGGTGCAAAAATCGCGATGCCCGCATATAAAACAAGAGCCTGATTTTGGCGACAAGTACGCAACCAGCTATCCATAAAAACGGTAAAATAAAAACGACGGGAATAAATCAAATAGAGCCCATCTTCTTCGTATAGTGGCTGTCAGAACCGCGAAGAGAGAGAGACAATTTTAATGTTAAATCGATACCCACGGGACGCTTGTCATCTGTAGTCATCCTCCACCTCGCTCACCACATCCTTCATTCGCGCGAACGGAAGGGTGGATATCCTGTACAGGACACTACACCCTTTCGTTAAACATTCAACCACTCCCGCCCACAACACAAGTGTGCGTCCGGCTTTGTGGGTTTCGCCAACATTTTATGGATGTGAATGATACGCGCAGATAAGTCTTCGCATTAGTGAATTTAATGGATGAATTTAACGTGGTTGCGAATCAAATTCCCCGGGTCGCATCATTTTAGCGAAATAATGATTTTTTTTTACAGCTCTCAATAACGCTGGACAGTAACCGCAAATTTGATATCTCATGAAAATCATTTGGGGATTCGGTTGGGTCATGATATAGAGATGAATGTGATCTGCTGTCGTTGCATTGCAGATGAGGCGATTAGGGTCTGTGCGTTAGACGAATAATACGCCAGAGTCAGTCAATGTTTAATGAAGCATCTTCGACGTAAAAAATTGTAGCCTAACAAACTCAACAATAAATTCAGCTTGCCTCTTCAGCACACATCCTGCATTAACAACATTCACCGAGAATCACAAGCACTCTATTCCGGCTTAGGCACGATTTCCTGGCATCCGTTGTTGTCCTGAATCCAAGCGCTTGCTTCCACATTTTCGGTAAACAACCCAGCATAGAATACTAGACTGAAAACTAATCTTGCATGATAAGTGCTGTGTGCACAGTTCATTACCTCATCATAAAACTCACGTATGCCAGCAATAAGCCGCTGTCGTCGTCGCATCATCATCATATCATATATCGGCACGATGCAATAAATAGTGAAATATGAAAAACCCTCCCTCGACTTTATGCTCCCCAGTATCCAACCCCCCACGCTTTGGCGTCAAATACAGCAGAGATACAGAGATAGATTCATGCTGGAACACGCTCCATAAATCTCGGTAAGTTAAACATGAAAGTTTAGAGATAAAATTTGATATCAGCAAACAACACTTGTCTCTAAAGTCTAAAATGGCGCGGCGATACGCCGAGCTCAACAAATCTGCGAGGCGCGGTGTGAAGTCATCATCATCATTACAAACGAACTAGACAATGTCGGGATGGTTTGTGACTACTTCAGGCCGTAAAAAGGGCTCCCCCCACTTTCAACACAAACTCAACACCTATCCGGACTTTCTCTATAAATAATTTAGTAGTCCCCAACGGACTCTTTGACATCATTTCCATTATTCCATTGACGATGATTGCAAACTGAGAATATAATTCCCTTTATAATGCCCTCCAGCAGCAGAAGCATCCACACAGAGATCAGCAAAGCATCCCTGCTCTACGTTTTACTACCCCCCGAACATTCAGCAGCAGGAGAGCAAGGACTGCATTACAATAGACAAAAGCATCGCACACACAACTTATGGCTCCACTAACCGAGAGAGGGCTCACCTTTAGTGCTTTCACCTTCAGCGTTTATGTAACGTCTGTTTTTCAGGGCACGAAAAACAAACAACCCCCAAAATCCCCATGGTAAACAGGTGCACATTTTGCCATTCCTGTATGATGCCTGTTCTATAATACACGACACGGGCACAATATGGTCCTGGAGCGGTGAGGAAAAAAACTTATTGTATGCTCGTATATGGGTCTATGGGGGATCGCAGGGTCATCATCACCCTCCAAGGGATGACATTATTGGGTGCAAAGAGTTCTCCGTAGAATGGCGTTTCGGCTCGAATGAGTTTTATTAACAATGGCGCAAGAAGAGAATGAGCAGTAGATGGAGATGGCTTGTACCTAGTTTATTGGCTCGTAAATATATAAAAAATTTTAGTGATGGAAATTATTGATAAGTCTGGTGAAAGTTGAATTGAGATGTATACCAACGAGCGCTGCGTACGTAGATTATGGGTCTGGAAGGGTAATGCATTGCGATAACATTTGTTTAAGGATTCACCAGAGAAGGATTTGGGTTCGTCGATTTAATGGCTCTACACAATTTTAACGACGCGATAGAGGCTATATTATCCTAATCTATTCATAGCCATGCCGTTTATTGGACCACTTATCCTATTGCATCTCAAAATCGATTTGTTAGCCCGAATAGAATAATAATATAATATAGGGCGTAGAAAGCCAACCCTACGTCCGAGCTAAAACATCTTAAGCCACGTACACCCCGGGCAACGTTATAAAACGGCTAGCAGGATGCCGGAAACCCCAAATGGAAGAAAGTAAAACCATGCAGACACGAAACATGGCAAGGAGAAGACGGGCAGGGATATCTGCCCAAGTGTCGGAGGGAGCCGCGACCCCCGGCGAGGACTTCCGCTCTACACAAGAGGGGCAGTCGCCAGCGGTAAATGAGCGTACGGGCGTGTGAAGGAGACCGACTGCCGCGAGTGCACCCGCACGAACCGGTAGGACGCGTACTGCTTCAGCACCATCGAGGAGCTCTCCTTCACGTGTGGTTGATGTTTCGCCTGGCATCCAGGTGACACAGTTGCAGGCTTGCGTAGGCAACGGATGAAATGGACTGAAGAAATTAACCTTTTTATCATCCGTGCCTACTACTAGATCGAACTCTCGCAAGGGACAACATCATATCGTCCCTTGCTACATCAGAGGTCCGTCGAGCGATTTCCACAATTTGCACATGTGTCAATTCAGCGGGTTTCAGACGAATACCGCTTCATTGTGCGAAGGGGTGCAATACCGGAGACGACAAGCTAATGAATTCGGCTTGAGGCTTTGGAGGCAACTCGAAACCAAGGGTCGGCGGGGCAGAATGTGGCATCCCCACCACCATCACGTCAGTCTGTCCCGCACAGGAGTACCTACAACACCAGAAGAAGTACACTACTTCACCGCAGGCGGAAGTCTCTTCTGAACTCCACGATGAATATGCAAGAGCTTGCTTGAAATATCAGGAAATAGATCCTCTGCACAGGCCTGGCATTTCCAGGTTACGTACATCTGCTCCAACACTTGATAATCTTTCTCAAATTGGCATCGAAATCGCATCCAGACTCAGCTCTGATACGACGCTAATTGAACTGTAATCCTTTGTGTATTGCGGTGCAGTGGCGGCTATCAGATTACATGACTAGAGGATCCGTGATAACATTGTCGGCGTGAGACAAAAACAAGAACCAGCCTGGCAGATTCGTCTTGAGCGGAAGAGAGATTCCTTACGACAGGATATTGGCGCATTGACTCCTTCCGTCGCCTGTAATACTCGTAGGCGGTTGAACAAAAAAGTGGGAAAGATCCTCCGTAAATACTCCACTCCTTCCGGAACTCCTTTGGTGGAAGTCTTGGACACACTAAAACAGAAGCTTGCAGTCATCAAAAATCGTCTCCGACGATACATGCTGAGCCTCTCCAGACGTGCCCAGAACGCTGCTTTCGCCAATAGCCAGCAGAACTTCTACAAGACCATCAATGAGGACCAACAAGCCAGCCTTTCTATTAACTTTCTTTCTTTCTTGGGGTGGACTCTGGCAAACTCCCGCTCAACACACTCAACATACTGAGTGGATCAATGCCGAAACCACCCGCCATGCCAGCTTGCCTGGTATGATTTTCGCTGAGGTCACTGAATCCGATGTCCGCGAAGTTATTAAACGGTCCGAAAATTGAAAGGGGCCTGGTCTTGACAAATTGCAGAATTTCTGGTATAAGCGGTTCCCGAGTGTATGTGGTCAGCTCGCACAACAGATAAAACTGTTGATAAATAGGCCTGAGGATTTTCCAGCTGTCCTCACAGCAGGTTTTTGTGGTAGCGATGCTTCGAATACTGCAGTTCTTCTTGCATCGAGGGGGCTTGGCAGCTCTTGGCCGTTGAAAAACCAGTCGTTCCGGTACGAAGAACCGGCTGCCGCAGGAACGTCCTCACAGCAGGTGTAACCTACTTGTTACCCAAACAGGAAACAGTGGAGAACGCTGCTGAAACGAGGCCTATAACATGCTTGCCGACACTACAAATACATTACAGCCATTATTAGTGGCAGGATCTATACGCACCTCGAGCAGAACAATATTCTTGCGGAGGAGCCAAAGGGCTGCCGAGTCGCATCTAGGGGTTGCAAGGAACAACTAACGATCGACTCGGTTGTGGCAGTACTAGCTACGCGCAATCACAGGAATTTGTATTGCTGCTATGTCGATTACGCCAAAGCATTTCACAGGGGGATACTGGCTAATCGAGGTCCTACACATGTACCGCGTAGATCCTGCTTTAATCAATTTCCTAACAAAAGTGATGGAAGAATGGCGCACAACACTATCCGTGCCATCAACCGAAGGCAATATGCTTTCTCAGCCGGTGCATATCCACCAAGGGGATTCTTTGAGGTTTTTCTGGTTCTGCTTGGCGCTGAACCCCCTTTCATCACTTTTGAATTCGGCTATACAATCAAGCATGGTCTTCTTGGAATGTTTTCCAAATTCGAGCTGACTCACCTGATGTATTTACTTAGATCACATCAATATATACTCGGGAAGCGATGCACAGCTTAAAAGTCTGCTGCGGATCACCGAAAATTTCAGCCGTGACATTCGGATGGACTTCAGATCAGACAAATGTCGAATCCGTGCCATCCGCAAAGGCGTTCACACGCCGCACCACGGAACGAAAGAACATCGCCAACAGCTTCATGGAAACCTGGACTTGCACCTGTACGGTAGATCTTGTTAGTTGGTATTGAAAATAGACGTGATCCAGCTAAGGGAGCGCCTACCTCCCCTACATATGTACCACTATGCTTCGAATGGACGATGATTGCATGCCTAAGAGAGTAATGAATGCAGAACGAGTCGACGGAGCGAGACTGCGAGGACGACCGAGATCTCGTTGGGAGAGCTCAGTAGGTGTCCAAAATTGGAGGACGCCGTCACGTGACCGAGATAATTGGAGGTGAGCACTGAACTGGTAGTTGTTTTATTTATTTTTTATATTTTTCGTTCATAGCCTGGACTAATATACGACAGCGACATGTACAACGATAGTACTCCAAGCAAGTCGACCCCGCACATCCATAAGCAGTCCGAAAACCATATTTTTCTTGCAGTCCTCAACGTCAACCTTTATCGCTATCAACATCTCGACATGTACACACAAGATCCCCGCAAGCAAGCCGCCCCCGTGGATCGCCAAGCAAGTGCACAATGACCACTTCACTCAAACGACATGCACAACCAGGTGACTGGGCGACTACGCGGCTCGGAGACTAGCATGTCGAATCTCCTAGACTCCGGTCGCGCAGTTGTCGAGTATCCGCGACTGGAATATCTCTGTATGAGTGCCACCGTCCGATTGCACATGTGTAATGAACCATATTATGGTCTGGTAGTGCTGCTCCCACCGGCAGATCGAAGCAGCACCTGATGAGTAGTGATCTGTTGGTGGTACGAAACTAGAGGCCGAGAGTACCATTACACCCGGACCCAGGTGCGATCGCGTGGGCGTCTGATCCGTCCGCCAACCATTCCATTCTTATCAACTATTTTTTTTATTCCCCATTTTTACCTCCCCTGTTTGTGTTGTCTTCCCCATGCCTATGAATTTTTGTTAATACGTAAAGGACAGGGGCAACGAGCGGCGAAAACCCCGCCCACATCTCCCGAACTGAGCTACAGCAAGCATAGGCCGCTGCTTAACTCGTTGAGGGGCCTTTTTCTTTGCCAGATGGCATGGCCCGACGTTCACGGTCGTTATGCTACCTAAGGCTCCGTCCCCACGGGCATCTTCGGATGCCCACCAAACCGTCGGTTACATATGCCAGATCTCTTAGTTGCTAGTTAGCCCAGTCGCTCGGGGATTTGAGAATCCCCGTGTGAGTAGTGCCTAAAGGCGCGTTGACATGATCAAACTACGGTTTGACAAACCAGCATTTGAGGAAAAGTTGAGCACCGTCTAACTACGGTTTGACAGGAGCACAAGACTTGAAACCAGTTTGACAAGGGGTTCACACGTCCAAGTAGGTTGTCAAACCGTAGTTTGATCATCTCAACGCGCTTTAAGACACTAATCACACAGGAATAATCAAATCCTAGAGAGCAACTCGTCAGAGTAGCGGAGAAACAACCCCTCCCTGAGGACAGTCTTGTAGAGCGCTAACGCATATTGAGATGTATTTATTATCTCAATTTACGGTCTAAAGCGCGACACCCTGTATAGAGATAATAATTGTCGAAATCATTAAAATTATTCCAGCCACTCTCCATATGAAAAAAAGACACCACATTGTCTCTCCCCTTCTTTGATCCCTGTTGAACTCACAAGGACCTTTCGATCTTCGCCAATAACACGAAACGGGCTATTCTGGGCTATCGTGCCAAACATCTTTGCTCTATTGCAACAATTACGCATCTTGTATCCAAGAGACGAATCAAATGGAACCATTTTCAAGTACAAAACTCTCCTGGCAGAGTGCACATGTCGAACCTATGTCGTACACAATTCAAAGTAGAGCAAAAGTGTAGTCTCCGGAATAGTTCAGGGAAGTTTTGCTAGTTGCTGCACAAACGCTCATTCAGTTCATTCAGCATGGCCACTTATCGTTCAACAGCGCATTCCCATCGTACTCTGAAGGAGCATCGTTGTCATTATTCTAGAACAAGGTACTTGTGGACTTGAATTGAGTGGTGTCATGCTCTCGTGTGTTTCCACTCTCCCCGCCCGATACCCGACCCGAGCCCTAATCAAGTCTCAGGCAAAAGATGCAACATCCTTCTTCCCAACACTCCGTCTCATCATCACTCAATGACGACAATGACAGCCCGAGTTAGCTTCATTGAGGCCGCTGCTGGTACACTGATGACGATGATGGTGCTCTGTTGTATCTTTGTATCTTTCCAGAGTTGCCTATAGTTGAACCGTTGGAAAACACACGACCATCATCGACTCCATTCCTGTTTCTGTTGTGTGTGCATTTCATTTTGCATTTAACCAGTCGGAATGATAACTTTAAAATTAAATTTGTTGTTTTTTTTAAATTAAGTTATGAGATGTAGTTTTTTTTTTGTAGTAAAGTGGCTTTTTTGTTTCTTCGTCTCGAGCCGTGTCTGATTAGATTAGATCTGTTGTCGGCTTTATGAGACATGGCGTTGCCACTTTGGATAAGAAGGTCATAGATAAGTGAGAATACTGAGACTAGACGGAATCCATAAATAACCAAATTCATAACATGATCCATTTGGAGATGCGTATTGAGTGGATTCATGAAAATGATATGGAGATTACCATGGAAGAAAGTTCTTCTAGGTCGTTGCTCTATTTACATCTCCTGTTTAAAATTAGAATGGCCAGTGTTTTTGTATACATATGTTTCAAATGCCTAAACGAATTTGAAAACACAATGGCGGAAACCATTCATTCTCATTAAGCAAATTAACACTGTGGAAATAGTTACGCCCAGTCAACAGGTTGATATTAAGTTGTGTTGAGTATTAGCAAATGTGAACCTTCAATGATGATATCAATTCTCAAGATTTTCTGAATAAATGTCGAGTATTTAATTGAGCCAAAGTCGGGTCTGACACTGTAGGTTTAGAATGGGCAATCATGAACTAGGCAACAGGAACAAAAAGGGCGAGATGTTCGTGGAGGCTTGCAACTCTCGTCAACTCGTCATTGGCGGTACCCTGTTCAAGCACAAACGCTGCTATTAACAACCTGGACCTCTCCGGATGGCAGAACAGAAAACCAGATTGCCCATATAGCCGTCTCCAAGACCTCTCCAGAAATTCAGGGTTCCTGGATGAGAACTGTATCGTAGGGGTCAACTAGCAGTGTTTGTAATAGCTCTGCTAACGCAGAACTACTGTGATGTAAATTTGATTTGCAGCACTCGTAGCATAGTCTGAAAGATGATCCATGATTCTCACCTCAGACTCGCTATCGTCCTCGCTCAGTGTTATACTATCCGCCGCCATGGTCAAAGTCTCAATACCGAGATCCTTTTCCACTTCGTTGGTCTCAAGAGAATTGGTGTTGTTGTCCATGGGATTTCGCTTTTTAAGCTTGAGGAAAACGATTCCCATGCCCCATCTCATCTTCCCAAGTCTCGGATAAAGCCGGTCTTCCGCCTCCTTATTTATTTGCAGAATCGTCGTCTGGTTACGTTCTGCGAGGTGTTTAATAGTGCGAAGGACTACCCAGTCCGCAATGGGGATATCGGAGTTCTGCCTTTGAAAGAGCTTCAACGTTAGCTCATCGGAACAGATCCTTGTAATTAGAACTTTTGCTTTAGGTACCATTGGGATTTGGTCCCTCTTGGCTATCTCGAGCTGAGCACCCTCCCAGAGACCGTCTAGCGTGACTACGCTGTCCTTGCACCACTGAACGATCTTTACATCTGCTGCAATAGTTTTTTGCAGTTTAGTATTGGAACCAGTAGCATGACCGTCTGCGCCGCCTGGTTTTGCCGCTGACTCGACTGTTTTTGAATGGCCACTGGCGACTAAGGAGGTGCGAGCGCCTCCCGAGCCCTCGCCGGTAGTCGCAGCCATGCCTCCTACCGACACTTGGGTAGACATCCCTACCCCCAATTTGTCCTTGTTCATTTGCATAGTCGTGTCATAGTTTGCAGGCCCCAGTCCTTCCCAATGGCCTTCCTGCACGAGTAGAGTGCAATAGTTGCCTTCCTCACCCGCTCCTGAATCTTGGACTTCCAAGTTAGTTTACGGCTGCTCGCTAGGCTCTGTGATTGTGGTTATCATGCTATCGGATACGCCGATGATATAACCATAATTATAAGAGGAAAGTTTTACACAACCGTCACGGAGGTGATGGGTGCGGCACTCGATCTAGTCCTTCGCTGGTGCACTGAAGTTGGCCTGAGCGTTAATCCACAGAAAACCGTCTTGGTTCCATTCACTCGGAAGAAAAATCTTAGTTTAAGCCCGGTTAGCCTAGGCAACACGACACTCGTGTTTTCCACCGAAGTGAAGTGTCTAGGCATCACGTTGGACTCGAGGCTCAACTGGAGCAAACACGTTGAGACTGTTATTAGCAAGGCCACTCGGATCATGTGGGCTTGCAGGTCTCTCTTTGGAAAAACCTGGGGTCTCACCCCTAAAATGACTGAGTGGTTATATTCTATGCTGGTGCGACCAGCTGTGACATATGCTGCGCTCGTATGGTGGCCCAAACGCAGCAGCGTTGCACCATACAGTTGTGTAGCAAATTACAACGTCTTGCATGCCTTGGTATGACAGGATCCATTCGTACATGTCCCACCTCGGCCATTGAGGCGATTGTTGGACTGACACCACTACACATTTTCATTAAGGAATCTGCGGCTCTAAGTGCACTCCGAGTGCATCTAACATATGATACTAATGTGTTCAAACAAGGCCACATGAGTATTTTGGAGCGGATTCCTGGCTTGGCGATCTGCTCGAGATTAGATTACATGACTACGGAACTCTGCTTCGGTAGGAAATTCTCGGTCTCTATCCCTAGTCAATCGGAATGGGATATTGGCAATATCTGTACTGACCCCGGGTGTATCATGTGGTATACTGATGGGTCGAAAACGGGACAAGGTGTTGGCGTTGGGGTCTTTGGACCGAACACCAGGATCTCAATCGCTATGGGCACTTGGCCCAGCGTTTTCCAAGCTGAGATTCATGCAATTGAGGTTTGTGCCAAGGAAATTGTGTTCAAGAAGCTCACTGGCGCTAACATCATTATCTGCTCTGACAGTCAGGCAGCTATTAAGGCTCTTTCTTCACATAAGTCCTCATCGAAACTAGTGAAAGAGTGTTTTGTTACCCTTCAATGTCTGGCAAACTCTAACCGGGTCACTCTTTGTCGGGTACCTGGGCATCGGGGCATTCATGGCAACGAAGCTGCAGATGAACTTGCTAGGCAGGGCTCATCGGGGAAATTTTTCGGACCTGATCCCTACTGCGGTCTAAGCTGGGCCACAGCCAGGGCGCTGGTGAGGGGTTGGTCTGCGGGCGAAAGGCTGCGGCACTGGAATAATCTCCCGGGACTACGACAGTCCAAAGATCTTATCAACCCCTACAGTCTCACAGAAGCCAGCCGATTGGACAGAGCTGACCTGAGACTGGTCGTTGGTTTCCTCACGGGTCACCACTGGGTGAGATATCACATAAACAAAATGGGCCTGTCCACTGAGACGGAATGCCGACTTTGCCTGGAGGATATTGAGTCCACCAAACACCTTCTCTGTGAATGCCCCACGGTTGCTCGCGCCAGATTCATATTTCTTGGAGATTCCATCGTGAGCTCCGGTGTCATTAAGAGTACTGCTACAAAGGACCTACTGGCCTTTATCAGGTTGGTTGAGGGTCTTTTGGATTAGTTAAGGCTATTATGGCACAATAGATCTTATGGTCGTAGTGACCAGCTGGGTACCTTAGCCTGCCTTTATTTATTATTATTATTACGGTCTAGAAGAAGACCGAGGAATTTGGCCTTATCAGTAAAAACCAATACCTTACCGTTCAGAATGGGAGGTTCGATAGGACCGAGCGTGTGCCTTCTGGTGAAAGTCACAAGCTTCGTCTTGTCCGGGTTAACACTAACCCCACAATGTTATGCCCAATCAGTTAGAATGGACAGAGCATTTTGTAATAACTCACTGAGGACACTCGCAAATTTTCCAGAGACGGCAATCGCAACATCATCCGCATAGGCAATGACATTATAGCCCATTCTTTCCAGGTCCAGAAGTAATTTGTTGATGACAAGATTCCAAAGCAGAGGGGTACCCCTACAAACGCGTCTACTCACAGATGCTGTGCCCAGAGTAGCACGAATAAGCCTCGATGTTAGCAGCTTATACATATTTAAGCTTACAGAGTGGCTCATCGACGGGGAGGCTCAAGAGTGCCTAAACAATCGCGCTGGGTCGGATATTGTTGAAAGCGCCCTAAATATCCAGGAATACAGCCATGGTGAGTTCCTTGTCAGCGAGAGACTTTTCAATAAGGTCGACCAGAGAGTGAAGAGCCGTGTCCACTGATCTGCCCTTCCAGTAGGCATGCTGCGAAGTTGAAAGAAGACATGACGGAATAGTTCTGCGAAGATGTATTTTATATCAATTAGTCTCTCAAGTAATTTAAGCAAGGTGGAGGAGAGACTAATGGGTCTGAAATCGTTCGGTCGTGCATGCGAACTCTTACCCGCTTTCGGGATGAAAACGACCAACACTTCGGTCCAGGTCCGAGGAACATGGACTAACTTAAGGCAGGCCGTTAGAATTGCATATAGCCATGGATACACAATATCTAAAGACTGCTGTAAATCCGCCGGAATAATGCCGTCGGGTTCAGCAGATTTAAAAGGCTGGAAGCTGGAGATTGCCCACAGAATTTTTTCTTTAGAGGATGGATACGAAATCACTATCCGCTGAGTAAAGCTATCCTCGAGCTTCGAAACCGCAGAACTACCGGGAAAGTGAGAGTCAAGCAAGGATTCAAGAGTCTCTTGCTTTTGTATAAAGCTTGGCATAGAGGGGTTTGACGACAAGAGTCTGTAGAGTCTAGATGACTCACCGGACGCTTCAATTCGTTCGCAAAAGCTCCTTCATGATTTTCGTTTAGTAGCCCTTAATTCCTTCTTGAACGAGCTCAAGTGCCTCTTGTAGGATTGCCAATCCGACTCCAGCCTAGTGGCCTTCGCCCTGTTGAAACTTTTCCTGTACATCGCTCTAAGTTCGGAGATACAGGCGTTCCACCACGCTGGTTTCCTCTTTCCTACATGTGAACTAACAGGGCACGAAACAGATACTGTCGCATTAATTGAGCCTGTCAGAGTATACTACAAGTCGTTCAGCTCCTGTGCATTAGTGGGCTGATCTGGTAGTGATGGTAGCCCTTCTGCCAGTCGGTTTTCCTACGATTCAATTTGCGCGGCGGTTTTCCTACGATTCAATGTGCGCCGATTTGCTACAGGACGTTCGGCGAGGCTAAACTGTATGTAGCGGTGATCAGAAAAGGAGTCGATAATAAAGGAATGGTCTGAAATGCTACGACAGCACTACTGGGATGATCTTCTAGGGCTGCGACAATCGACGAAATTGGTGAGATCCTTCGACTATAGGGACACTACCCACATGAGTAGAGTTGACCTGATCCTACTTGTGGGCTACCTTTCGGGCCATCATTGGGTTAGATATCTTTTGAATAGGGTAGGTAGGTAGGTAGTAAGGGCTGCCGTATATAATACAGCACACTTAGACCAGATGAAGGTCCCTTGTGTTACCCTGGAATTAAATAATTCCTTCCGTCAATCAAAGTTAAACCATCCAGAGCTAATAGCAAGACGCAGGAGCTGACTCACATCCGCATTAGCTAATTCTTCCAGATCAGCATAGGCATATTCCCCGAGAGTTGACCTTCTTCTAAAAGCCAATGCCGGGCAGGAGCAGAGCAGATGAAAGATACTTTCCTCTTCATCCACGTCTCCGCAGCTTCTGCAAAAGTCATGGTGTGGAAGCCGGAGCCTCCTCGCATGCTCGCCGATGACACAATGACCAGTAATAATTCCTACCACGAGTCTAATATGTTGCTTTTTCATAGACAGCAGTTTAGAAGTACGGTCTATGTTCAATGATGGCCATAATTGCTTTGCATTGTGGCTGGTACTACCACTAAGCCATCTCAAGTTAGTCTTGTCTATTGCTGTTGCAGTTAGACTATTTTTACAGCTGGAGATGGGCATGGCGAGACCCCGACATATCTGAAGGGTTACCCCGACATATCTGAAGAGTTGCGTCAGTTATACCGTTCCTGGCAAGCTCGTCAGCTCTGCAGTTACCAGCGAAGCCGCCGTGGCCCGGTGTCCAGCATATTATAATATTATAGAGTCTCCCCATCTCCGTAAGGCAAGATTGACAGTTCATCACGGTTTTGATGAGACTCGATAAGAATCGAGGGATTTTACTGCATCTTGGCTATCAGTATAAATTGTGATATAGCCTTGCGGCCAAGCCACATCACTGCATCTTTAATTGCATGGAGCTCCGCCTGAAACACACTACAGTAGCTTGGGAGGCGGAGTGACAGGTTTAGGTTAAGCCCCTCGGAGAAGATACCAGCCCCTACCCCCTCCTCGGTCTTGGAGCCATCCGTACAGATACATATCGAGTTAGTATTTTAGCAAGTTGGGTCATACGTTTCCCAGTGAGTACGGGAAGGAATTGAGCACTGTAGAATTTTCTACCCACCATCTTTCCGCAAAGTCACTACTTTAGTAGTAACCGTCAGAATATGTTTTCATTTCTGTCGGTTACATCTTTGAATTGTTTTTGCCGCCTTCGCCATCTCGAATTTGACTCGGTACTGCTCCGGCCATCTCGCGGTAAAGGAGCGAAAGTACCTTCCGGTAGGAGAAAGTTTGGTGTAGTTATGCAAATATTAACGCGTTCGCGGTAATATTATTTTGCATAAATACACCAGATTTTTGCCTACCGGATTGGCTGAAAAAAAATTCGGATGGTAATTGTCGCGGCGGCGAGAACAACAAAAATGTTCAAAAACAGCGCCCTCTATACGAGCGACGGACAGGGAGAGGGAACCGCATGGTCAGCAGTTCGTGCTTGACCGCCGGTGAAGAGGGCCGTTCGTTGACGCGGAACTCGATCCAAGCGAAAAACCAGCAAAATCGTCTGTGCTATATTTCGCTAAACGAAGATTTTCGGGTTGGATTGTACGCTCGCTTCGCTACAAGCCCAACGTAGAGTGTCCGCGCGCGAAATTCTATTCAAAAATAGAATTGTTGAAGTTTTGGAAGAGTTTTAATCCTTCAGCAGCAGTAAAAGGCGCCCCAAACTAGTGTTCGGTGTCCGCCATTATCCCCCAGTACAACAAGTCGCATTTCGGGAATGTTGACTACTTGCCCGAAAATCATAACCGCGTTGCGCTAGTGGAACTAACATAACGAGTTTTGTGTCAGAAGATAGTCCATTCGGTTCAATCTGTATCGACCTCCTGCCGGTTTTGTCCCCAAAATCAAGAAAATAGTGTGTGCCTGTGTTACATAAGGGCGAGGTTCGCGCGTAAAAAGGGAACGTTCAGTGGGTGCAAGTGGCCCTCATTTCCCCGGCGTCGCCTACACGGCGTACTTACAATCACATCAGTGGAGAGGGCTCCGCCTTAGGCGCGAGAGCCCCGGGTAAGTGAGCCCCATTCGAGCTGAGTAAAAGCAGCGGGGATTCGTGTTTAGTTCGCCAACGCGTGCAGTTGTGGCGTTGTGTTGACTTTTGGAAGAAAAAGCACAAATTTTTATCGTTTTTTTTTAAATCATGGCGATTATACGTTGCACGGAGCAAGCAATTCTATTGAGAAAGCTCGCCTCGAATTGAAAGCTTTTAGGAAATTGCGCAACCGTATTTAACTTTTAAATTCTCCTGAAAATCCCGCCTGTAAGGATAATAATAATATGGTATATACCCATTTGCAAAAATAAAAAAAAAAAAATAAAAAAATAGAAAACGATATTACTCGGTCACACATAAAAGTCAAGAGAACAATTTCCATTAGAATTACAACAATTTGCTACAGCCAAATTTTCTATCGTTCCCTCTATTTAAGTGATAATTTTTCTTCTCTTAAAAGCTCTCGCGGCAAAGGTAGCCATATAAATTTTGACACTAACCGAAAGGGCCAAGCGAGCAATTTAAGGTCATTTATTGTTCGAACGGGAGAGTTTGGTTTGTGATTGCGAATATGTCGAATGCAACTAGATTGCTGTAGATGATCATAAACAAAAACTAGATGATGACAGTCGATTTATTTATGTGGTATAAGACAGCATGCTGATGAACTGGAATGGTTCAGCAACGAATACATTATTTATTTTTTTTTTATCTAATATTATTAAATTTGAATTTTGCCATGTGAACACACTTCGAGATCTGCAATTTAAGAGACATTTTTTTTTCTGAAAAGTGTAGTGTGCTGAAAACATTCTTTCTTGGTTTTTTTTAGATATATATATTTACCGTGTACCTATATGATCGCCAAATGCACTGTTATTTGAGCTTAATACAAAAATCAGCGGTGAATAAGAATATTATTGGGCTTGATTCTGTGTTCTTAAGGTTCTGAAGACTGGTTTGCTAGAAGTATTTTGAATTATGCCTAGAGCGGACGATGAAATGGAATTTAATATTTTTTTTTTCTTGAAACCCATATTTTGACATGTGTATGATCGTTGAGTGGATTGAGAGAGGATAAGACAGAGATAATTATTGATGATACCCATGTATTTGGTAGGTATGATCCTTTCTTCGAGCGATTTTTACTGTATATATTGGGCATCATAGCGACCTTAAACCATCTTCACTATGGTACGAGAGGCAGCAACAAACGGGCGTACATTTCAATCGAATATATTTTAGAGTTACTACTCCGGCTCCGTCAGTAGTACCAGAAAAAAAAAAAAAATTTTTAGCTGCACGCGTCATAACGATGTAATTTATGAGACATGCCGCGTTCATTCAATCTGCCCAGCCTGATGTACTGATAGTCATTAGTCCGCAAACGTAAATTTTTCACTGGACAAAAACGGTGCATGCGTGCGATATTCATTCGAAACAAGTAGTTAAATAGCTAAGTATCCTACCAGGAACACGCAGTATTCGTATGTATTTCAAGGACACCAAAGGAGAGTGTGTTCATGAATAAAAAGAAACGATATCCGATCATTTCCACTCAGTGTTAAACACTTCGTTCTCCAAAACGAAAACAAAGACGACTATTTTATCATATAATATGATACTAGTATCCACGAATGTCGATAAATCCACAATCTCAAACGTACTTATGTACTTATATGTACTTATGTGCGTAAACGTGGGATCGTACATACTAAAAGACTCCAATTGAAATATTAATAATTTATCATAAGGTATGCATTTAAAATAAAAAAAAAAAAAATAAAAAAAAAAAAAAATATATATATATATATAAGTTTAGGTACATATTCAGTTTATAAAATATATATAAACACATATATATAGATTTGGCTATCAAGATTATGTACATGCGCATATCATACTTGAATTCCTGATGCGTATGTTGCTAATAGCACAATGAAGTGCTAAATAGAGCCTTTTCCTCCTACTCTCCCTCCTCTCGGCGTATAATGAATTAAATTTACAATTGGGAGATTTCTCACCTTTAAGCGCCATGAAATCTCACGGCAGGGAGGGTTGTGAGCGCGGGGCCCATGTCATCTGGGGCCCACATATGATCCGCATACCACCATAGGCTCACACAACCTGAAGGGGAAAAGGATCTGTCCTGAATGGACGGTTTCCTTTTTGTGTGTATCTGGCCTTCGTGCCATATTTGAGTAGTTTGACTGATGCAGTCCTTTGTCCCTGCACGGGAATTTGTTGTTGTTTGATGGGAGTTTGCCGTTCTGACGTGCACCTTTATTTCCGATTTTGGCGATTTTTTTTTTCTATTTCTCTTGCGTCTCTTTTTTTTGTGTTTCGGGCCTGATGTGCGATACTTACTTTGTACGCTGATGACGGAGGCCAACTGCTGCGTGACTCACCCCGTAACTCCCGATAACTGAGCTGGTCTGCCAGCGCACATCACCTGCAGTGTGTTGGAGAGGTTTTTCTGGCACTCTTGGTGTCTTCCGGCCTTCACGGCCAAACAATACTCCTCGTCCTCCGGCGTCATCACTACAGCACGTATAATTTTTGCTGATCGTGATTTTTGCTGTGCAGTAGTCCGTTAACGATGGTATGTCAACATTTTTCAAAATTGATGCGTGACCGGTGTATGATTCTACCCAGCAACCTGCCTTCCGTATGCGGATGGCCGCGTTTGCGGCGACTTGTTCGCTTATAATGTCCAAAGGGAAAAGGTTGAACATAATCTCTAGAGCCGCGGACGGAGTTGAGCGGAGGGCCCCGCTGATAACCAAACAAGCCGCTCTTTGAACCTTTCCCAACAATTTGAGATTTGACTCTGTTCGTAGGGCATTCCACCAAACAAGTACCCCATGCAGTAGTATCGGGCGCAGGACTGATACATAAAGCCAGTGGAGTATTTTTGGTTGCAGACCCCATGTCTTTCCTATAGCCTTCCTGCAGCAGTATAGCGCTACGGTTGCTTTATTGACCCGTTCCTGGACGTTCGGCCTCCAATTGAGCTTCCTATCCAGTATAACACCCACAAAAGTTCGCTCTTTCCGAGAAGGCCAGTCTTAAACCCCCTAGGACAGGAGGTTCTACGGGAGGAATTTGATGTTTTCCCGTGAATATCTTTTGAATAAGAAGGGTTTGTCTAGAGAAGTGGAATGTCGTCTCTGTTTGGAAGCGGATAAGACGATATATCACATGTTATGTGAATACCCAGCGATTTTATGGGCAAGGTTTACGCTCTTCGGGCGGATCACCACAAGCTCTGAATGGTGGAGGTTCTCTTGCTATAATTTTTTAAGCGCAGTGCCACAATACGTAGATCTCTTATAATCGCAGGGCCCACCATTAGGTGTCTACTGAAAATTTTTCCTCATTTGATGTTTCAATTTCTCGTTTAAAATTATATTTTTTTTTTGTAATTTTTTTTTTGTGCATTCTGATGACATCAACACAAAAAAAAAACTCAGAACAAGTCTAATAAATAGCAATTCTGTCTCCAACTAATAAAAACAACTTTTTTCGTGTAGATTTAAAACCCAGCTGCCTGGCAAAATGACTAGCCAAGACAAATAAAACTCGCATCTTTCCTCTTCTGCACCTCTACGCTATCTCTACAATATTAGCTGTTATTTGTACAGCTTCACATCAGACAGAATATTATAAATACGTAACAATTACTATTTAAATTTCTGTTTATTTATTTACACTATGACTGCAAAGTATGCGTTCATCATGTTCTATTTATCATGACCGTCATATCGGAGCTTATCAACTTCATCTTGCAAACGAACAAACGATGCGACGCCCACGCTGTCGTAGTTACTCGCTTTCAACTTTTAACTTTCTTCTGACTGCTCTCCGACCAGAAGTATCTTTGCGTTCCGTACAACTTGGAGAACTTACTTGCCTTTGCCTGTGCATCCGCTTCTAATGTCTTAAATTATTCATCCAATTTCTCAACAGTCGTCGTGGTCGTCGTCATCATCATGGTCACAGATAGAGGCAGCGCAAGCTAAACATCGGCTTGCAAGCCTTCATCAAACGCCAACACCGAGTATCCATCGTTCACCATCATCATGGAAATATTACAAAATACAAATGGCAAGGGATATTCCTTTCTTGACTGTTTTACTGCTGATATGCAAAACTATATAGTATTCTGACAATTAGTAACAAGCCAGCATCACTTTAGATACAAAGATAGTTTTCAGCAGTCAACGTTAATCTTTGGTTTCAGTCAGTCAGTCAGAGAATCCGAGAATCATTTGAAACAGTTTCAAGAGAGAGATCCGTCGACTATTGTCAGATGTGGAGAAGGACCAGTCTGATCTCACTCAATGATTTCCATTCAGCAAAAGGAAGGAAATTCACTTTACTGAATCCGGAAGAGCTATGTAAATATTTTGTGCCTGCCAGTCACGATTTATTTTAGTTTGAACAAATGATACAAGAATCCATCATTTTCCTCCCCCAACACCGCCGGGGCGACTGTGTACAGAGATTCTGAAAGATAGCTTCCTGTAATGAAAGTAGACAGCGCTAAAGGAAATTTTATTAAATTTGAGCAAGACTCATTAATTTAACTTTTCTCTTGTCTCAACGTATTTACGTACACGTTGATCCTAAGATGATGAAAGGATACTATTGGGAAGCTGAGAAGAATGCGGAGTGGTAACGTAGATCCTTCCGACCAGAACTAAACCGTCGTTTATCGTAGTCGGATTAAATAAAAAAAAGACACAAAAATTGGCATGATTAGTTCCGTAAACAAATTAACATAAATTTTTAACATGATTCGGTGTCATGGCAAACTTATGATCCGTTTTATAAATGCAGACCGAAATTGATAGTGTCTAATCGTTCATTCAGGCGAACATCACTTCCGGTATGTTTTTAATCCCCGCTTCCGCTCAGTATTCACTCGGTCCTGTATCTTTACATCCATAAAAATGCAAATATGCTGATGACAAGCTTCCCTCTAATCCCGCAGGGTGAAGAACCGACAAACTGGAATCAAACTGCCTAATAAACGACTGCAGTCTGCAGCAACAATCTGATGTTAAGGTTTGTACATACAAGACGCAACGACTTGCAACCGCTTACAATTTGAATTCTGCATAATCACAGGGTAGGTCAAATGTCGAGTCGAGTCAAGACAATCATTTGGATGATGATGATGGCCTGGCTCGATGATGATGGTGGTGGGCGATGTGCACTGTAGTTGTCATGGATTGCACAGTACACACTTCACGTGTTATCCTCTCTAGGAATCAATGGGGCATAGCCTTTGCCAAGAGCCCATTGCAAGAGTTGATGATGATTCTGTTTGTTGTTTTCTGTCTAGAACAACCGTTTATTGATTATTATCCAACTTGACTCTGTGCAACATCATCGATAACGATGACGAGGCTCGCATCGCATCAACAACATACATGACAGCTAAATTGCAGATGACAGCTCAATGCAACGAGCATGAATTAAAGTTGTGAAATTTTTTAGGTGTTTTGTTTACTACGGGGCGTGCTTCAATTGGGTGGCTTATAATAAAAAGTAGGTTAGGTAAAGTGGTTGCCGTAATACCACACAGTCCACATTGACCACTACTGCGTCCGGTGTGATACCACCGAGATCGCCTAATTAAACCTAGGTGCCAAACCAGCCTGTGCTGGGCGTTATAGCGATTGAACTGTATTGCGCTCACATCGTCAGATGAAAAAAAAAACCAAGAAGCCTGAAATGTCCTCCGCCGCTCGGCCAAGGTTGAGCAGCGACTGGTTAGATTAGGTTGGGTTAAATGATGGACTGCCGTGATACAAACAGCACACAACAACCACTAGGTTCGTTGTGATACAACCATTGACTCCATAACCCGAGCACTACCTATTCGTTGAACCAATCAGAGCTGTCAATAAAAGCAGGGGCCAGTGGCAACGTCATCCGCATATGCAATAACTTTGTACCCAATCTCTTCCAGACTCAGAAGCAGTTTGATCATTCCTACATTCCCAAGGAGAGGGAACAATATACCCCTTGGGCGGTTTCTCTACAAACACCCCTACATACCGACGATGTACCAAGGGTAGTGTGTATGCGCCTAGACGTTAATAGCGTGTTAACAAGATTAAGGGGCAAAAGAACTTTCCCATAGTCTTCCTCGTGGGCGCCCCCTGGTAATGGCAATGTGTCAAACCGCTGACGGCCAAGTCTTAGCGATAAGACACTTTGGAAAAAGGCAGATAGCTGTAGCCTGAATGGCTGATCAACACCTAAGCGTCTCAGGTTTAGTAGGATAGAATGACTTGTGTATTTCGATCTGCAACATAGTTGTGTGAACTCCAGCACGTTTATTAAACTATCTGAAGCAGCTACCTCCGAGGCCATCCCCTGAATGAGTTTAAGCGATGTGCTGACAACTCGGCCTTGTAAAAACCACTCCACGTCAAGAAACCTGGAACAAAAGCCTCGGATTGGACGATTTTCCCTTTTAACAAAAATTCGTAGGCCTGGAGAAGACAACACAAACAGGGGAGGTAAAAATGGGGAATTAAAAAAAAAATAGTCGACAAGGATGGAATGGTTGGCGGACGGATCAGACGCCCACGCGGTCGTACCTGGGTCCGGGTGTAATGGGACCCTCGGCCTCTGGTTTCGTACCACCAACAGATCACTACTCATCAGGTGCTGCTTCGATCTGTCGGTGGGAGCAGCACTACCAGATCAGAATATGTTCCACCTCCTTCAACAGGTCGAAAAGTACAAACTGAGCATTACTGCAGCCCAGGAAACAAATTGGCTTGGCAGCGAGATCAATGACAAGAAATCACACACAATTTTTACAAGTGGCAAACCATCGGGCCGCAAGGAGTTTGAAGTAGCATTTAAAGTGAACAATCACCTCAAGCCGAACATTACTGACTTCAAACATAAATGAACGGCTGTGTGCGATTCGCATTAAAACTCGATTCTTCAATTTCTGGTTCATCAATGTGCACGCCCCCACTGAAGTTAAAGAAGACGCTGTAAATGACGGGTTCTACGCCCGCCTTGAGACTCTCTTCGACTCACTTCCAACAAACAGCGTCAAACTGCTGCTGGGAGACTTAAATGCGAAAGTCGGAAATGAAAGTTGGCACCGGTGGATTACTGGGGGCCAGAGTCTCTCGACTTCGCCTGCACTAGGAATCCAATCGTAAGCTCTGCATGTTTCCCGCATCGACGCATTCACAAGTACACATGGAAATCTCCCGACACACATACCGTCAACTAAATTGATCATGTCCTCATTTGCAGGAGATGGACGTCTACTGTGATGAATGTCCGCTCCTATCGAGGAGCAAACTGCGACTCAGATCATTACTTGGTGAAGACAACCTACATATGTAGAATTTCCTCAGTGCACCAATCGCCGTTCACAGTAATCGTTTCGCCTGCTCGATGACTCCTCAAGCGTAAAAAGCACACCATGCAGAAACTTTGAGCGGGTGAAATGGCTCTTCGTGGGTCATATGCGGATTCTCGATGCCCCAGAAGCGATAATTTTGCTTATTTTATGGCCAGTAATCAATGCCATGAGTTGGGATGAGCGAACAGGGTTTAGGCGAGGCCGAATCGATCTACAATAGTTGCATGACATGTGATGCCACTCAACTACCTAGCATTCGCCTTGTTGATAGCCTTAGACTTAAAGTATTGCCTACATGAATTAATAGGCAAATAAATAAAATAATATTAGCATACTGCTGCTGAACCACGTCCATAGGCCCCCTGCCTAGCAAGCTCATCAGCGTGGAGGCTGCCACCGAAACCACTATGCCCTGGAATCCAGTACAAGACAATATTAACAAAAACTCCCTACCTCGCTGAGGGTCGAACGGCATTCAGCTATTATCTTAGATGTTAACAGGGTTGATTGCAGAGATCTTAATGCGGCTTGGTTATCTGTATAGATTGTGATATCCTTATATATCACGACGTGCCGCCTCAACCAGGTTAGAGCCTCCAACATCGCAGTGACCTCAGGCTGGAGGACACACAATGATCCGGAAGACGGAACGATAAGCTTATGTTAAGTTGGTCAGAGTAAATGCCTACTCCCACCCTGTCGTCAGTCTTTGAGCCATCCGTATCGACGCCTAGAGAGCCCGTCAATGGAAACTTGCCATCAATCCACTGATTACGAGAGGGGATTATACTAACAAAATTTTTCCCGAAAATGCAAGCAGCAAGCAAGAATGTCCAAAGGAAGCAAGTGAAGTATAACAGCCAAGGGAGCAGAGGCTCTCAGGGCTCCACTAACGAAGAAATAGGCTAGTCTTTGCACCTTATTCAACAAGCTGCACAAAGCCGCCGTCGGTAAGAGCGTTCCACCAAACAACAATACCATGCAAGAGAATAGGGCATACACTTGATACGTAGAGCCAGTAGACAATCTTAGGTTGAAGACCCCAACTGCTTCCAATCGCTATTTTACAACCGTAGAGAGCAACAGTGGCCTTCTTCACACGTTCCTGTATATTAGGTTTCTAGCCTAGGTTAGGTTAAAGTGCTGCCATGATAACCACGGCACACATAGACCACGTCTGGGTCCTTTGTGATACCTCACGGGATAAATTATCCCGGCCGTTCTGTGCCCCGAACCAAGTCTCCCAGCTCGGCAAAGAAGTGTGCTCCAAGAGTTGACCTCCTCATGTTCGCTAAGCCCGGAGATCCACAGAGAAGATATACTCTCCTCCTCCTCCTCGTTCCCACAGCTTCTGCAGAAATCGTTAAAGTGTGAGTTCCATGGCAGCGACTGAGCGACTTGCGTTTGCGACTGTGAAAAAACTATCATAACGTGTGTAATTTATGCGAAAGTACAGTGGTACAACTACGGCCTGCATTCGATGATCCCCTAAACTTTAAAATACACAAGAATAGTGCTCCGTTATGATAGTTTTTTTCACAGTCGCAAACGCAAATCACTCAGCCGCTGCCTTGGAACTCACACCTTTATACGGAAGCAGAAGCCTTCTGGCGTGTTCCCCGATTGGACAATGTCCAGTGACAACGCCCACAACAGCACCAATAATTTTCCTTTTTAGCATTAGCAACCTAGTAGAGCGATGGAGATCCAGTCTTGACCACATCATCTTTGCTCTGTAACACGTACTGCCATTAAGCCATCTTGAGTTCGCCTTGCTGATCGCTGCCAGTCTAATGGGATGCTTGCATGAGCATGGGCATACCAATATTGAGTTGAGTTGATACCCCCGTCGACCCAGATCATTAGCTCTGCAATTTCCGATAAAGCCACCCGGAATCCAACACATGGTAATTGTGAAGAATTTGCCCATTTCCAAAAGAGGGGCGCGGCAATCCATCACCACTGTTGAAGCGGTAAGTACGGATTCAACGGATCTAACCGCAGCTTGGCTATCCGTAAAAATAATAATGTCTCGTGGTTATGACATGACGTCGCAACCAGGTCAAAACTTCCCGAATCGCTACGAGTTCCGCCTGGAGAACACTAAAATGGGAAGGAAGCCGAACCGATAAGTTTAAACGAGGCCGGTTGTCCTGAACGTCGGCTCCTTCTCCAGAATCATTCTTGTGAATCTTCAGTGTGGAAGTGCATCGAGTCCGGGGATGAAGGAACATCATCTTCCCATTGCGCTCATGATGGTATCAAGCTTATTAAGTTCTTACCACACAAATATTTAGGCTTAGTATAATCCGTCGTTAAAGGTATATCTTAACTGTTTAGAACCGTCGAGTGTCCAGTGTTTAAAGTCTTCCACTGACCTGTCTCGCCAAGGCGGACGGCCGTAGCACTCACTAAGGACACCAGGGAACTTACCCGAGACGGAAATAGCGACATCATCCGCATAAGCAACGACTCTACATCCCAGTCCTTCCAGGTCTAAAAGCATTCTATTGACCACAAGATTCCAAAGGAGTGGAGATAGAACATCACCTTGCGGAGTGCCCCTCTTGACACATCTACGCTCCGAAGATGAACCCAGACTAGTGCGAACAACTCTCGACATAAGCAGCCGGCTGATAAGCTGGACAAGAGACGCAGACAAATTCAAATGCGCGAGTGCGTCAGTAATAGCTTCTGGCAAAACGTTGTTGAAAGCGCCCTCGATGTCTAGAAAGACGAACATGGTGAATTCCTTGTGACTAAGAGACCCGAAAGAGTGCAAGGCTGTATCCACCGACCTACCCTTCCAGTAAGCATGCTGAGATACTGACAGGAATTGTGGTGGAGTATTGCTGCGTAAATAAAAATCAATCAGCCTTTCCAATATCTTTTGTACATAGATTAGAGGATAGACTGATAGGTATAAGATCATTGAGGCGTGCATGAGAGCTTTTACTCGTTTTTGGAATAAAAACAACAGCCACTTCATTCCATGAACGAGGGATATAAACCAGATCCAACGATATCCAAATTGTGTTGCAGATTGGTAGGTATAATACCGTCCGGTAGGAATGAAAATACTCCCAACTTCCCGGGTTTCAAATTTATACCAACAAGCCATGGACGATTGACGTCCTGTGGGGCAAAATCGCTATAATTCTCCAGGATTCAAATCATCAAATTGCGATGTAACTTTTTTAAAACATAGTAGTGCTTCGGCAGACGGGGAGGACGTAAGACGCTCTCGAAAATTTTCCGAATAATTCCACCTCAACTTTATCCTTTTTTCATTTAAGTATATTCGATTTCAAATAGCCCTTGATCTGAACAAGACATCCGCCAATAATCGAAATCTTATCCGTTCAATTTTCTGTCTACCGTCATCATCTCAGAGTGCATTATCCTTGCCACTATATCTTCATCATATTAAGTTTCAATTTTCTTCGATTTTCCGGTGCGGTCACCGTGAAAAATTGAAGTAGTATAGCTGCACTTGAATGTTGGGTGACGACGATATCAACCCCCACGATCATATTCAATCATCCATTCACCCGGTTAGCAATTTTCTTGAAAGCACTTCGTTCTTTTCCCAAAACGAAGAAGAAAACGGGAAAAAAGGACGTAGTCTTCCGGAAATCAAGTTGGCTATCGTACGACGACATTTTTAATCAGATTTAATCAGCTACAACATCATGACCATCATCATGCTCATTGTCGTCATCATGTCCTTGACGTTAATCCTTTTTATTGTCCCCTGATCCGGCCAGTACGTCGTACGTAAATAATTACCGCAAATGCCTCCCCTTTTGTATACACATTTATAATGTGTGCTTTATGTTATACGGTTGGACGTTTGTCAGGATGTTGGCTACAATGCCGCGTTGTCGTCCTTCTTGCCGTCACCCCCCCCCCCCCCCCCCCATTCTGGTCGAAGTCGGCGGGATCAACCTTCCGGCCATGAATACTATACGTTACCATTGTGTGCTCGACATTTTACGATCTCAAAGGAAACGGGGCGCATTCACTTCATGTTTTCCTCTTGCCATCGCGGCAATATTGCAAAATGAAATTAAAAAAAAAAACAGAAAAAATAGAAATGAAAAAAATGGAGAGAGAAAAATGAGACGGCATGGGAATCGTCGACAGCGCGACGCGACGTGGCCCCAGGATTAGAAGGAGCAAAACTCGAGGACTTGAAACAAAGGCTGAAAAATTAAATTTCCTTCCACCCGATGTTTGGTAATTGAACGAAACGGTGTATGACGTGAAGGACGAGAGCGATGATTTTTACTTATCATCGCTGTGAATTTTTGATTAACGGAAAATTTAATTTTCTGAGTAATGGTGGGCGTTGGAAGGAGCTGATAAATTAAAGCCGATGCTTTTAATCGAATCTATGACGGCTTGGCGGATATGGTTCTCTTTAAGTGGCGTGTCAATTGTATTTATTCCTTGTGAAACTCTTGGCTCGAATTTGTTTCACATCTAATCGTTTCGTTCTTGCTCCTTAGTATCCTGGGCGGTTTAGGTTAGGGTAGGTTAAAAGGGTTGCATTAAGCACACTTAGACCACCACTGGGTCCATTGTGATACCCCTGGACTCAGCAACTGCGACCAACTCACTCGTTAAACCAGCCTGAGGTCACAATGAAGCGATGTAGCCGACCAACATTCACCTTTTTCAGGTCATCCAGATCGGTGAAGAGGTAGGAACCAAGGAGGTCTTTCCTAAAACTCGTCAGGGCTGGACAGGTACACCGAAGATGAGACGTACTTTCCTCCTCTTCCTCGTCTCCACAGCTCCTGCAAAAATCATTATATGGAAGACGAAGTCTCCTCGCTGACAGTTCTTGGATTATTTCTGTTAAGCATTAGCATCCCAGAAGAACGTTTGGAATCCAGTTTGGGCCACATCTGTCTAGTCTCATGTAGCCTCAATTTTTACGGCATGTTTAGACTTAGTCTACATCCCTCGGGCCTCGGTAGAGGTCAAGGTGGTCTTTATTCCAAAAACAGGAAGAACATCCCACGCTCGCCCGAACGATGTTAGGCCGATTAGTTTATCATCGACCCTACTTAAAGTATTGAAGAGGCTTATAGATACTCACGAAGTGAGATCCCCGCAAATCTCTTATTAAATTCACAACATGCATACTGGAAGGGTAAATCCGTTGATACAGCGTTGCATTCTATCGTGGGCTATATCGATAAGTCCTTAAGCTGTAAGAAGTTTACCATGGTGGTGTTTCTAGATATAGAATAGCCTTCAACAATGTTAGACCAGCTGCAATCATTAATGCACTGTCGTATCTCGGAGTGGACGACTCCCTCTGCAAGCTCATCAACCTCATGCTAACATCTAGGGTTATTTGCACTGAGTTGGGCGTATCGTCCGCTCGTAGATACGTTAATAGGGGCACCCCGCAGGGTGGTGTTCTCTCCCCCTTCTTATGGAATGTTGTGGTAAATGAACTTCTCCTGGATCTGGAGGCGCTGGGATGCAAGGTGACTGCCTACGCGGACGACGTTGCTATCGCCATCTCGGGTAAGTTTCCCACCACTCTTAGCGAGGTATTACAGAATGCACTCTCTATTTTAACAAATTGGGCCACAAAATGTACTCAATTGCCCTAACCCCCTGTGGGGCATAGCACGTCAACTGTTCCATGTGGCCCAGTTGACGTTTCGTTGGCATAATCTGGTTTCGGAGAATGCAGTTGCCAGCGTACACCATCCATGGCCACGAACGTCGTCGTGGACGGGATTCGAACCCGAAACGCCGGTAGTCAAACATGAGACTGATGCCTCAACACACTGCGCCACAAAATGTGGCGTTAAACTTAATCCGCTAAAGACGGAACTTGTCCGATTTTCAAGAATGCATAGGACACCAACACCAAAACCTCCGGTATTGGAGGAAGAGAAATTGGTCTTCATAGACAAGGCTAAGTTCCTGGGGCTGATAATTGACAAGAAGCTAAGTTGGAAGCCCAATATTCAGAAGCGTGTTAATAAGACGAATATCGCACTCTACTGTTGGAAGAACGCCATCGGAAAAAGGTGGGGCCTGCAACCGAAGGTTGTGCATTGGCTCTATGTGGCGGTTATTCGCCCCATACTTTTGCACGGCATTATTGTGTGGTGGAACACACTTAAAACTGCAGTAAATCGTAGATTAATGGAAAAAGTTCAAAGATCAGCTAGTTTGGCAATCAGTGGGGCTCTCAGAACGACCCCTTCTGATGCCATGAATATAATGCTCAACCTGCTCCCGCTAGATATCTACACGGATGGGTTTAAGAATGACAATGGCGTGGGAGCTGGCATTTACTCCGAATGTGTAGCGGACGGTTTGGTGGGCAGCCAAAGATGCCCGTGGGGACGGAGCCTAAGGTAGCATATGACCGTGAAGGTCGGGCCGTGCCATTTGGCGAAGAAAAAGGCCCCTCAACGAGCTAAGCAGCGGCCTATGCTTGTTGTAGCTCAGTTCGGGAGACGTGGGCGGGGTTTTCGCCGCTCGTTGCCCCTGTCCTTTACGTATTAACAAAAATTCACAGGCCTGGGGAAAACAACACAAACAAGGGAGGTAAAAATAGGGAATGATAAGAAATGAGGCGATAAGGATGGAATGGTTGGCGGACGGCGCGGATTTCCTCACGTTCGCATAAGGGTCCAGGCGTAATGGGACCCTCGGCCTCTGGTTTCGTACCACCGACAGATCCTTACTCATCAGGTGCTGGCATAGATCTGCCGGTGGAAGCAGCACTACCAGACCATAATATGGTTCATTACAGGTGGCTCATTACAAATGTCTGAATTTGAGCCTATCGGTTCGACTACCCGACTACTGTAGCTATTTGGGAAGTCTTGGTCTGGCTGCGACGCCACCGTCATGACGTATCTGTGAGGAATTTCATTATTTTAACAGACAGTCAAGCTGCGATTAGAGCCCTGGAATCCGTACGTATAACCTCAAGGATAGTGTTGGAATGCCGCGAATCTCTCACAGAGATAAGTGGTATCTTTGATATTGTCTTGTGCTGGATTCCAGGTCACAGTGGTTTCGTTGGCAACTGCCGAGCTGACGAATTTGCTAGAAGAGGGACCTCGGAAAAATCCGAACGTACTCTCTGCAATGTTGAGATGCCTTTTGATACATGTAAGCATAGCATAATGCAGGCCGCGATAAGTGTCATTAACACGAGATGACTAAGTGGCAGCACTTGTTATAAGACAAAGCTGATATGGATATGAGCCGTTCCGCTAAGCGATTGTCGCTGAAAAGGCATCACATTGGTACGGTCGTGGGAGTCATCACTGGGCACTGTCCAATTGGAGAACACGCCAGGAGGCTTCGGCTTCCGTATAACGACTTATGTGTAAACTGTAGGGATGAGGAGGTAGAGGAGAGTACTTTCCACCTTCTCTGTGAATGCCCGGGCCTGGAAAGTATTAGGAGGGCTACTCTTGGGGCCTACTACTTTGCCGACCTGAGTGACGTGCAGGACGTCGATGTTGGCCAGCTCCAACGTTTTGTTGTGGGCTTGGGCTGGTTCGAAGTTTAGAATGGGTCGTTGCGCATCACAACGGACCCTGATGCGGTCTATGTGTGTTGTGGACAATCATAGCAACCCTTTAACCTAACCTACCCCAGTCAGTTCTTTTCCGATTTACAATTACTGGTTTGGCATTATGTTGCTCGTCCAAGCTAAATTGAAGATAACGGTGATCAGAGAATCAGTGCTCAAGAGACACCCTCCAATCACGTATCAAATGTTGGGCGGTTTAGTAAATCTACGAATTTGATAACATAATTTGCCAATTGAATTTTTGAATTTCAACTACAGTACCAAGAGAATATTAATTGCCTTGACCTCCATGGGCGCTTCAACATCTCTTGCATTACTATGCCAGGTTGACCTTTCGATAGCATATATTTTTCGGCTAGTACCGTAACAAGATGATGCTTCACCAAAAGATTTCAAAATTGAACATACATAAACCGACATTAGGCCCCTTTTATGGTCTATCACAAAATAAAAATTGATTAAAAAGAAAATCTTTGAAAATTGAAAATGATAGATTGACGGATCTCTATTTCGCACCCTTTTCCAGAACACCTCCCAAAAATCCCCAAATCACCACCCTCGCACAATTCATTGCTAGGAAACATTCTAAAATTATTTACGCCGACTAGAGGCTGGAATTTTCCGGAAAACCTAAAATATGGCAAACGCACGAGAAATTCGTCAAGTCGTCTTCTTGTTTTCCGCCAAAAATCCTCCCCGCTCCAATTCTCTCTCAACCGTCGATTCTTTTTCCATTGGGGCCACGGTTGTTAGACAATATATTTCGTATATGAGGGCAACACCTCGCCGCACCGCGTATATTGGCAAGTTTGTTTTTCACCAGTGCTTCGCGGTAGCACTCATCAATTTCCCACAAGTTTTGATAAATGAAAAGGTAACATAAGTTCACCGGAAAGGATATACGAGAGAGAGAGAGTATACGAGGTTTCGCCAAATTATTTATGAAAATTCATTGAACCCGAAATGAAGTACACGTGGGATGGGTACGAATGTTGTATGGAATTTGGGGCTAATGGTGGTGATGCGATTACACGTTTTGGTAGCAGATTCTATTTATGTGAGATATGTGGAAGGTGGATCCTTCCTCGGGGGTTTATGTTTAGGAAATCGATACAGTCAAGTTAAGCTCAATTAGTGAAAGTCGGTCAGGTTTAGGATGGTGCGGAGATGTTGGGGGTGTATGGCTGTGGGAGAAGTTGTAGCTCTTCTCTTCTACAATCTGTGATTAATTATCAGTTTTTTTTTAAAGAAAAATTTGTATCAAAAGAAATCTGAACAAAAGCTTGACAGGCTCGAAGCATAGTATGCGCTGAAATTCGACGACAAGGCCGATCCAAATTCATTCTCAGAAAAAAAAACTATGTGATAGCGTTCTCCTTCTAGACCCCATAAATATCTATACTGATGTTTATGGGGTAGAGTCTAGTATATTCTCGCAGACGCTAAGGATTAACATATCGTAGCATGCTGGAGCGGTGACCGTGACCACACGGCTACCTATGTCGTCATCGTCACCGATCTACGATGTTACGTCTAGAGAGACGCATCCTTGACTGCTCCATGCTGTCGAAATGTCGTAACAGGGCATAGTAATGCCCCCATTCCCCTGGAATGGTCAAGTTAATTAACACGCAGGCGAAGATTTTGTACGGTCTCAGAAGCTCTCTACATTTAGAGCCAGTACATATGAACGTCAAAAGTAATCCGGACGCCGCGTTACTTTCAATCATATCTCTTTGATACTCATCGGCGTTTCAGTGCACATGAGGTGATACGACGCAACGTCAGCCTGCATTATATTAGCCCGGCCACACACTGTCGAACATAAACTTGAACTTTGTGTGAAGTGTCTTGAGCAATTCAAAGGAAATTTTAACACATCGCTTGAGGAAAGATAATATTCAAGCGGAAGGCTGTAATGAACGGTTTGGTGGGCATCCGAAGATGCCCGTGGAGACGGAGCCTAAGGTAGCATAATGACCGTGAAGGCGGAAAAAAAGCCCCTCAACGAGCTAAGCAGCGGCCTATGCTTGCTGTAGCTCAGTTCGGGAGACGTGGGCGGGGTTTTCGCGGCTCGTTGCCCCTGTCCTTTACCTATTAATAAAAATTCAAAAATTCTATCCGCGCCATCTTTATACTACAAACTCGGAGCACTGTGAGAGTTCTATTAGTACTCATAGACAGTTTTTGATCGCGCCGAGATTTGATCTCCGAGCTCTAGATTACTATCGTAGAGCGGTGACCGAACGATCACGGCCACCGAGCGCGACGCTGGACATTCACATAAAATGTAATATGTGCGGTCGCGACGTCCTCCAAAAAAGACGACATTCCATCTCTCTTGATAAAAACATCTTATTATTATTACTTATGAGTATTACCCAGTGGTGACATGAAAAGTAGCCCACAAGTAGACTCAGCTCTACTCATGTGGATAATAATCCCCATAACTCCTTCGATTATCGTAACCCTTGGCGATAATACAAATAGTGCAATAGACGAGTTGGCCATGGGAGCTTTTCCAACCCCACTCGTCGGTCCAGAGCCACACTGTGGAATCCCCTTGTGTAGTGTAAGACGAAACATCAGGGAATGGGATCACTCAGGAACCATCGCACACTGGGGCAATACCCCTGTTCTCAGACAGGCAAAGCTGTTTATGGCTGGCCACTCCCGCAATCGTACCCTTGAGCTGCTAAGATTATGCAGAAACCGGGCGAGAACTATTAGCGGGTTCTTCACGGGTCATTTTATCTTGACGGGTCATCTACATATAATGGGAATTGTTTCCGACTCGGGCTGTCGCTTCTGTGAGAGTGAAGTTGAGACTTCCCAGCACATTCTCTGTGACTGTGACGCACTTCATCTGAAATGGTTCGGAAACGATTGCCTAATGATGATGATTGGTCTCGAGAATTAATCAAATCACTAATCTGCATAGACTCTAGAGTGTAGCACAATACACCTCCGGGTGGCAGTGTCTGTTTGGGCCAACTGTCCTCCATCTAATCTAACCCAAGAGCATTTAGAGCAGCTGTTTCTTTATTGAAGATGTCTCTCTCAATTGCCCTAACCCCTTGTGGAGCATAGCGCGTCAACTTTTCCATGTGGCCCAGTTGACGTTTCGTCGGCATAAACTGGTTTCGGAGAATGCAGTTGCCAGCATGCACCTCCTGCATATCCATGGCCACACATGAGACTGATGCCTCAACGCACTGCGCTACCAGTCGTTACTGAAGATGTGCTGTAATTCAAATAATCCCCTCTAAAGCGGGCGTAGGGTATCTACCCATAACCCCAGTCGTACTAAGAGAAGCTGGACGTTGTAACTTATTACATTTCATTATGTCTGAGCTCCGTTGATCCTTGGGCGACTATACCAACGCAGCATATGTGACTACAGGCCGCACCAACATAAAGCACAGCCACTTCACATCACCATCTTTGGTGGCCCTCATGTCAGTCCAAAGAAATTTTCACAAGCCCACATAGTACGTGTGGCTTGATTAATTACATTGTCAATGTGAGTATTCCAGTTTAGTCGCCAGTCTAGTGTGACGCCAAAGCATTTAACTTCCCTGGAATACTCTCAAACTATCCGTCTTAGTGAAATCGACCCGGGAGTTAGGTTACATTTAGGAGTAAAAAGTCGCCGGTTTTTGGCTGGTTTACATTTAACCTTACTTTGTAGCAGCAGTGCAAGACCACATCAAGGGCGGCGCCAATCGCTTCAGGTCCGGTGAATTCGAATTTACTCTTAAAAACAATGATTATGTCATCAACGTTTCCGATTGCATAATATCTAAGCCTGGACAGCAATTCGTCTACAACGAGTGACCTGCGGTGAGAGGACCCCACCTTGGGAACAGCCTTTAATAGCTCTGACGCTGAATAGATCTCTCTACTGCGTAGCATAGCATCTATCCATGTGATAGTAGCAGATGGTAGACCCCTGAGCTAATAGGGCTCGCGATATACAGTTAAAGCCGGTGTTGTCAAAAGCATCCTTAATGTCAAGGAAGGTACATAATGCGATTTCCTTGTCCTCAAAAGATTTCTTATAAGATTGTGCAGTGATCTAAGTGTTATGAATTACGATAGCCTCTTTGACCGAAACTAACACCTTTCACAGAGTATCTACTGAAAATCGATAAAAGAATTACCAGTCATGTACCACACTTGCTGCTTGCTGTAAATGATCATCTAGCGACCCGATTATGTGGATAGACAAAACCCGGTCCATACACACTTAGCGTAATTTTTCTGACGACCCGGTTTCGCGCTGCAATCAAGTAAATATATGTACAACACGCACACGTAGCGCTATTGTCTTTGTTAATTTTTAATATTACTCATGCTATGGATTGTGCAATTCTTTTCAATATTATTAGCTCCACTCGGCAACTCTCACGTCCATCGATGCTAAACTTGTAACATTATCAAAATATTTTTTATGATATGTGTAGCAAGTGTGTCGAAATCACCGCAGAGTTAGGCTGCTGACAGAAGATACGCGAATGGGATGCTACCCGTAAAAAATCCGCCCTAGTGTGGCCAGGCTCAATCAACCTAGGCATAGCAATTTCGACTGCTGTCTCTAGATTGATTGAGAGAAATCAAATCATTATAGGCTTCGCCACACAGAAAGCGAACCGTTCGCGCGGACCACCAGCTTTCATCCCATACATGTAGATAATATAAAGCGAACTTTATGGCACCTGGTTTCTCATATACATGAACCGAACAGAATCCACAGACCGATCACCATTAAAGCATTCGCTAAAACAATGCTTTCACAACCTTTATGGCACCAGGTTTAATTATATACATGAACTGAACCGAATCCCACCGCGGATACGTGAACCGAACCGCAAAGCTTTCTTCTCACAGCTTTCTTCCCACCACGGGATCAAGCTTAGAGCAAGGCCTGACTGTAGGATTGACAGCAGCCCTGATGACAGAGTTGAAGAATTGCTAGAAAGCCTGACAGTAAGGCCTGATGGAAGAATTGACAGCAGGCCTAGCGGCAGGACTAGTGACAGGCTTAATAACTGGCCTGGCGGCAGGATCGACAGCAGGCCTGATAACTGGCCTAAGGACAGGATTGATAGCAGGCCTGATAGTAGACCAGATGGCTTGCTCGACAGCAGTATCGACTGCAGGTCTAATTGCAGTTCTGATAGCAAGTCTGACAGCAGGATTGATGGCAGACCTAAAAGCGGGATAGGTATGATGGCAGTTTTGATAGCAGCATTGGCATTACATCTAAAAATCCCGTTAGAACACTCTTCAGTCATTTTTTTTAGGAAATGACAAATGAAAGTGAAATGACCAGATTTTTATTCGCTAGTTCATTGATCGCGATTTCTCTTCAGTATACGTAGTTGATTGATCGCACCTCATTATTCAATTCACCACCCCTCATTCACTTCTTATTTTAAAATTTCCGGTTTATAAGAATTGCATTTAACTCACCAACAAAGCTCGAATGACGAACAGAATTTCCATTTTCCACTGACACTCAGCTCTTGAATAGGCATTCAAACATCATTAACTGTCATGCCCATATTCCGGCATATGCTTACAAGAAATCACTTCTATAGACTCCGAAATCTTTCTTATGTTAATTTCTTTCCAAACGATAGGCCGTCGGGAGTGCAAGCACCTCTTTACAAATTCATAAGGTTTTTATTGTGCTTCCCGTTTTATCGTTGTGCTCGAAGAGTAGCACCTGCAAGAGAATAGAAAAATGCAATTACCAAAGCTGCTACAATGTATCGTGCGTGTAATTATCTAATTAAAAATTCCACTCACAAATATTTAATAGTAAATGTTTTCTAAGCGAAAGTATTAGTATGAATGGAAGAGCCAGGTAAGTGAATATTGTTCTTGAACAGGGTGTTTCATGGCACCATTTGGTGGCTAAACAAGTTGGAAGTTATGGGAAATCAGACTTTTACATAAATCCTCTATAGCCAAATGGATAGAGTATCGATCTACCAAGCCGGTGGTTACGGGTTCAAACATTTCCCATGAAATTGGGCTTTCTCGTCGGCTGCGGCTACCCGACGTTGAGCTGCAGCGCTACGATGCTGATAATGAATATGGAAAATACCGAAAATATTCGAAATGTTAATTGTTTTCACCCCTCCAGGTGCATGGGCGCGTTCCTGGCTCATTGGTTGCAAGATAGTCATGATATTGAGAGAAAGAAATTTCACTGTTACCCAATCGAATTCAGCTACGATGCAAAGAGACAGGCCGGGATTATGACCAGGGCCATTATCGAAAAGCAAAAGGCATGTTTTACACATTTTTCCAAACAACGCTGATCATTCTGTAACACTGAAACAATTCTGGAAAGAGAAGTTCACAATCTTGGATTCTGTAAAAATTATTGTAAAAGCATGTGATGTGCAGTACTGACACAAACCGCCGAGGTGAGTACCTTCTAGAACTTATTACTAGTCTAGATCTAAACATTTTTAATAGAGGAGACAGCCCTACTTTTGTCACTAAAAACAGGCGGGAGGTCCTTGACATTACGTTTGGGACTTACAACATCTCAAATCGGATACAGAATTGGCATGTCTCGGATGAGCCATCTCTGTCCGATCACAGGCACATTTGTTTTGACATAGCCACATTAAACCTAGCCAAAACAAGCAGATGGATTCCCAAACGCACTGACTGGGAAGGATATTCGGTCTCTCTGCGTGAGAAACTCGATCTGATAGACAATAAAGTCTCAGAGTGGCTCAGCTTAGATTCCTTGGTATCCAACGTATCGGAGGCAATCACATCCTCCTATGAAGAAAATTGCCCTCTAAGTAGCTCTACTGACTCTAGAGGCGTTCCATGGTGGAGCTCCGAACTCTCTGCGTTACGCAAAAGCACTAGAAGACTTTTCAATAGAGCTAAGCGTACTGGTGAGTGGGAACAGTACCGAGCCTCGCTTACACTCTACAACAAAGGTGTCCGCAGTGCCAAGAAACACAGTTGGGTTAGGTTCTGCGAAGGTGTAGATAATACCAACAAGGCTGCCAGACTACATCGTGTTCTGGCTGAAAAATGCACCAACCAAGTCAACACCCTAAGGAGACAAGATAGCAGCATCACAGAGGATGCCGAGAGCGCAGGTAATTTGCTTCTTGAGACCCATTTTCCTGGGTGCGTCAGTTTAGATGAAGATAACAGCTACTCGGTCGACATGTGGGTGCGCTATGAGGCATCCCGCTCCGACTGGAGTGTTGCCAAAAATATCTTCACTTACAATAAAGTAAAATGGGCCATTGACTCTTTTGACCCATATAAATCGTCTAGTACGGATGGAATCTTTCCCGCTCTGCTACAGAAAGGAAAGGATATACTAATCCCCTACCTCCTAAGTATATTCAGAGGTAGCTTTGCTCTAGGTTATATCCCAGATTCCTGGAGATCGGTTAAAGTAGTCTTCATCCCAAAAATGGGCAATCGTCCCAAAGATGACCCCAAATCATATAGGCCTATCAGCCTGACCTCCTTTATGCTCAAGTGTATGGAGAAAATCCTTGATGCTCACATCAGGTCTACACTTCTCACAAAATTCCCGCTACACTGTAAACAGTTTGCTTACCAGTCAGGTAAGTCGACTGAAACTGCTCTACACTGTTTAGTTGGAGAAATTGAGGCCACCCTGGCAGTAAAGGAGACGGCAGTTTGTGCCTTTTTGGATATCGAAGGTGCTTTTGACAACACATCTTTCTCTTCCATTGACTCTGCCCTTAGAGCAAAGGGAGCGGATGAAACGACGGCACTATGGATAAAAAGGATGCTATCATCCAGAAAGGTCATCACAGAGTTAGGAGACTGCACTTTAACAGCAAACGTCACTCGAGGATGCCCGCAAGGAGGGGTACTATCTTCTCTCTTGTGGTGCATAGACAGCTTACTGTGGAAGCTTAAAAAGATGGGATATTCAACTCAGGGATATGCCGATGACCTGGTCATAACTGTTAGAGGAAAATTTGAAGAAATCCTAACGGAAATTCTTCAATCGGCATTAAACACAGTACAAAAATGGTGCAATGACAACGGCCTTCAATCCGGCTAAGACAGCTGTTGTCCGCTTTTCGAAGAAAAGAAATCCCAGACAAATAAGATGTCCTACAATGTACAACTCTCCAGTGCTCCTAGCGGATTCCGCCAAATACCTCGGTATTACTCTAGACAGGAAATTACTCTGGTCGGAACACCTACAGACAATATCGGACAAAGCCAGTAAGACCCTATGGGTTTGTAGGCAGCTTGCGGGTAAGACTTGGGGAACAAGCCCTCGCATAATCGTTTGGATCTATAAGGCGATTGTCAGACCAATTGTTGAATATGGAGCTGTTGTTGGTTGAAAAAAATCAACCACCAAAGATGGCAAAACCAAACTGGGTAAGATTCAGAGACTAGCATGTCTCACAGCCACGGGGGCTATCCGCATCTGCCCGACTGTAGCTCTTGAAGCGCTACTCGACCTTCCGCCGCTTCACATTCACATAAAGGCGGAGGCAAAAATAGCAGTAGCAAGACTAAAAGCTTGCCAGAATTTCCTCAAACTAAACCCTGAGCAGACCAACTGGGTAAATGAGGACCACGTACTTAGTATGCCATCAGACCATTTGGCTAGGGAGCTTTGCTTTAAACTTCCATTCTCAACCGAAATATGGTGCAGAGAGGATTGGAATCTGAAGCTCGACACCTTCCCCTCAAACGTTGTTACGTGGTACACAGATGGGTCTAAAACCGAAGATGGTACAGGGGCGGGCGTCTTAGGTCCGTCTCACAAGATATCCATTCCAATGGGAAAGTACGCCACGGTATTTCAGGCGGAAGTTTACGCAATCGAGACTTGTGCGAACACATGCTTAGCAGCTGAATACCAAGGCAGGAATATTGCAATCTTCACTGACAGCCAGGCGGCGATCAAAGCACTAAGTAACTTCTCCGTCTCGTCGAAAGTGGTGCTTAGTGGTCGTGAAGCCTTGCAGAGATTAGGCTCCGTAAATAAGGTTACCATTTACTGGGTCCCCGGACACGCCGGTATCCCAGGAAACGAAACAGCGGACGAGTTGGCCAGGGGAGCATCTGCAACCCCACTCGCCGGTCCGGAGCCATACTGTGGAATTCTCTTGTGTAGTGTAAGACGGCACATCAGGGAATGGGAACACTCAGTAACCATCGCACACTGGGACAATACCCCTGGTCTTAGACAGGCCAAGCTGTTTATAGCTGGCCACTCACGCAACCGTGCCCACGAACTGCTGAGACTACGCAGAAACAGGGTTAGAATTATTTGTGGGCTCCTTACGGGTCACTTTACACTGAGGGATCATCTGCATAGAATGGGAATTGTCTCTAACCCAAGCTGTCGCTTCTGTGAGAGCGAAGATGAGACTTCCCAGCACATTCTCTGTGACTGTGATGCACTTCATCTCCGTCGCTTGAAGTGCTTCGGCGATGCATTCCCTGAAGCGGAAACGATTGCCTCACTAACACTCGAACAGCTGAGCAGATTTGTTGGGATGATTGGTCTCGAGAATTAGTCAGATCACTAATCTGCATAGACTCCAGGGTGTAGCACAATAGACTTCCGTCGCAGTGCTTGTTGGCCATCTGGGCCAACTGCCCTCCATCTAATCTAATGTGATGTGATGATTTAACTACGAATGTCTTAAAATCAGCCTGGAATAACTTGTTGCATAGTGAGATCAGTGGTGAAACTGAAATCGACAATGGTGTTGGTTTGCTAATGAAGTATAGAGAAAAAAAAATAAAACAATTTTTTTTCCTAAAACAGTTTTTTTAACTGTGGATTTATTGTACGAGTATATACCCCAATACGCGAATGACCCACTTCCGGTTACACAAAACGTACAGGTGTTCTCCCCGTAAAAGCTTAAATCCATTTGCATCTTTTGAACAAATGACTAAATTAAGCTGCCAGGAAATTGGCTCTTGTTTGTGTGCTTCCTGTTTAACAAAAAAACCACCTCCTTCTGAATCCACAATTTCATCAAATCTTCATGGATTATTAACATTTTATCATCATTCATGTCCACATCTCTTGCCTCGCATAATTCGCAATTAAAGCCACACCATTTGTAGACATCCTAGTCACCACCAGCAGTTTCCATATCACCTGGCATATCTCCAAACATTGCACCTAGTCTCGCCTAATCCACTCGTCTGTTCGTCGTGATCACAGATAAGCGCATTAAACCACCTCGCCCGCATCTGATTTTGTATCTTTGTATCTTTAACGAACCGCTTACCGTCGTCGTATGCGCCCATGTCGCCGCATAAAAGGTAAATTTTAAGAAAGCTAAGCACATAGGCTCGGCTCATTTCAATTTAATAATGGGAAATGCCATTCTACGAATTATTCATAAGATCAATTCAAAGTAGCAACGGATGCATTATTCATAAATGTACTCGTTGTAATGTTGTATCACTTGTCTATCGATCGTCAAATGCAGTTTTATCAAAAATGGTAAGCAATGTGTAGCAGCAAAATGTAATAATCAATCAAATGGAATGATGATAAGGCAAAATGTTGATAAATGTCGTAAATAAAGTTCATATATGGGGAGAAAGTAGAGACTGGTATTTTACTGGCATAAGTCCACAGATTAAGTGCAGCATTTTTGTGGAATAAGGAATTATGGAGATTTTCGCCAGATTGAGATCGAAGGACAAATTTATCAGTTTCGCGCTCGGTGGCCGTGGTCGTTCGGTCACCGCTCTACGATACTAATCTAGAGCTCAGAGTTCAAATCTCGGCGCGATCAAAAACTGCCTGTGGGTACTAGTAGAACTCCCAGGCCCAAACCAGATTGAACGCAGAATGCAGCAGCAGCGCCAGAAGTAACGACAACAACAAGTAGATCTGTCGCGATGACACAACGGCGATGACAGATCTACCTGTTGTTGTTGTTACTTCTGCCGCTGCTGCTGCATTCTGTGTTCAGTCTGGTTTGGGCCTCACAGTGCTCCGAGCTTGTCAGTATAAAGGCAGCGCGGATAGGAGGTGCATGCTAACAACTGCACTTCCGAAAACTAGATATGCTGTCGAAACATCAACAAGGCATAGAAATACTAGAGATGTTGACGCGACCATGTCCCTGGAGGGGTCAAGGCAATTAACATACATAGCTACGGCCTCTGCAAACTATTTCTCCAATGAATCCACCCAATAAAAAGTTGACGTAAACCCCAAAAATGTTGAATGAGACTGGGAGTTTTTGGAAATGACATATTCTCCAAATTAGAGGGGATAATTCGCAAGATTTCCATAATTTAATGACGGTATTAATATTTTCGTGCGAAAATATTGCACTTTTCTCTCCCACGAAAAAGTGACAGTGGAAACTTCCACACAACACATACCCGCGGCGCTCCACAAGACACCTACTCATTTGTGCTAACCCCCAGTGGGGCATAGCGCGTGAACTATTCCATGTGGCTTAGCTGACGTTTTGTTGGTGAAATTTTCCCTTCTCACTCAAAAAACCCTCTCACCACTGCGATGATCTGTTTTTACACGAAATAAAATGCAAATGAATTGTTTTCGCGTGGAAATTGCTCACAACGGTGTGGAAAATTGTTTCTATGTTTTCAGTTTCGTGTGAAACTTGTTAGTACCGAGGTAGCGAAAAATTTTCATACGAATGAAACTTTTGACAGCTGTCTCGATCTTCGCCAACCTAACACCAAATGTTGCAGGTTTCTGCTGGAGGTTACCTTTGCCACATTAGGCGTTTTTTTTTTTGTACTGCGGTGCAGGTTAATTCGGCGTTATTCGGGTTAACTTACACACATTACACAAACACCGCAGTACAAAGAATCACGCCTTTAGTTAATTAATAGTACTTGTAACTTACGAGTATGTGATGTGTGTCTCCCCACACGTGTCCGCGCCAGGCCTATCTCTTTTCGGGCGGGCTCCTAGTCGTGCCGCCGAAGATCATCCGTCTCCCTCGCTAACCGCTCCTGAGCCGCGTATTTCTGCGTCTGGTGTAGAAGGAATCCTTTTATTACATAATTTCCTTTTTTTTATGTTGGTTCGGACTACTTACCGTGGGTGCAATTGCACTTGATGCAATCCGAGTTCCTTCGGCGGCGGCACTTTTAGAAATGGCTGCCGTTGCGGAGCGGTCGTGCAATTGCACAGTATGCATTTTGCTTTTCGAATGTCCGGAACGTAGAGAAATCGTTATCGAGCATTCGCAGCACATTGCAAGAGTATTTTCGATTCGGTGGAATGTTTCTAATCGTACATTTATATGTCAGCGGAATAAGTTGTTTTACCGCTCCGAAACGGTTGCGTCTTCCAGGCGCAGCCGATGTCACATGTGTTCCATTTGCAAAATTCTGTGGCGACCATGTCGGTTGACATTACTCGCTGCTATCGGCGCTGGCTTGAGGGAGAAATTCTGTGACGACCATGTCGGTTGACATTACTCGCTGCTATCGGCGCTCGCTTGCGGGAGAAACATCTGGAAACCCGACTGATAGAGTCAGTCGAGGCCGGGACGTCATTCCGGAAACATGTTAATTACTTCTCCGTAATAAATATCATTGTAGATTGTTTTTACACCTCGTGTTTTATTGTTGCACACCGTATTTATTAGCGACGCTTGACAGGCTGCCTGCCGTCAATTGTATTCGCTATATTGTATTCGTACGTGATCGTAGGTAACGCAACAAGTCTCAACACGCAACGACATGCAACAAAATGGCCGACAACCTGGACCCACCGACCTCGACTCCCCGGGACCATTTTGTGTCACCCGCTACACGCTTTCACCCCGGGTCAACAACGACGCCCCAACAACAGCTGTTGTGCCCCGATCACTTATGGCAAGCACGATGCTTGGACCGCCATTGTGCCACGTCAGCCCCTACAACCCAGTAGCCCGGTCACGGTACAACGAGTCGATGCCACCGCATCCCACTCATGGCAACCGAGTCGCTACATCACGGCAGCCCACTCACGGCATTCCGGCACGCCCGACGCTAGCGCGGACCTTATTGCCACGCCCGCCGAGCATTATACCCACGGCATTGCCGCGCATCAGTATCCGGAGCGACCACACATGGCGCCCCAGCGACACGCAGTGCCCCAACAACAGCGGCCTGACAACACCAACAGCTGCGTTCCTGCATCCGCCCACTCCTCCTGCCAGTACCCGCGCGCCAGCGATTGCGCATCGGCATTCCGCGCGAAACCCACAGCGTTTCGACAGTCTGCTCCATCATACATCGCGTCGCTTATCTTTGGCAGTGCACCGGACCTTTTGTGACAGTTAGTATTCTGCAAGCCGGGCCCAGCATGTATATCGGTGACAAGCACGCTGGTTTATTCCGCGACGAAACGCGGTGTACCGCTCAAGGTACACTGGTCTTGTCACCTGCAACTGTCGCTGCACTGCCACCATGATGTCACAACGAGCTTCGGACACATCCGCCATCGTAGTCACCAGAACCACGACAGCTTGTGTCATTTCCGTTCATCGAGCCAGTGCTCTCATCGACCTCAGCAACCAGCTCATAGGCCTCAACAACCCGCTCGTGGGCCCCGCAACCAGCTCGCCGGCCCAGCAATCGAGGCCGAGACGCCATTCCGTAAACATGTGAATTACATCTCCGCAATAAATGTTGTCATTGTTGATTGTTTTTACACCTCGTGTTTTTATTGTTGCCCATCGTATTTATTAGCGACGCTTGACAGGCTGCCTGCCGTCAAATGTATTCGCTGTAATTCCGTACTGTCGAGCGCCATCTCTTGGTGAGAGTCGGTGACAATTGAAGTCTCGTCATCGACCATTCCCAGCGTGAAATTTCGTCACATGTAAACTGGGCATATATAAATCCGATCGATTCACTTGTGATAAACTGGTACTCATTACAAACCTCATCATATATCGATCGTTTCCTATTCTCCCAACATCATCCTTCCAGAAATTATGCTCAGCTTTCTTTCCTATTATACACACACTCAATATACCTCGGGCAAATCTATTCCGAGCACATTCACATCGAATGGACGTTTTTCTTTCGTGAAATGTTGCCAAAAGCACTCGCACATAAAACAGTTACTACGTAATAGATAATTTCCCTTCAAGCGATATTTTTTTTCGGTTTTTTTTTCACTTTTCCCTAAACATCCTTACACGTCCATCATTTCATCTTCGTAGACGTTTTTGTCGTCTTTTTGGGCCAAATTCAAAGAAAACCCATAACGTCGTCAAATGCCACTTAAAATAAGCTTTTCTCTCGTCATCAAGTCGAAGTTATGTCCATAAATGATATTGTCTCTCTAGTACGCTTTCCGACTGGCGAGATTTTCTCTGTGAGATTCATGTCCTTCATGACCGGGAACTAGGGCCACCGACAAAGATGGACGAGTGTTTTTTTCATGCCTCGTATTTGTCCCGAAAATGTCCACCGGGCAAGTGTAGTGGACAGACAATTCAGAGACCTTTAAGGATCACTCCCAGTGTCGTTTCGCTTCGGAAATGTCCGTTTCGGAAATGTCCTGGCGTTTTTCTACAAGCTGTGTGACGTAAAGTGAAATATGTTTATGGATGTAATGGGCACATCTTGCATAGAACAGCTACTTTTTAAGTGTAATAAAGGACACTATAGGCAAAAGTCGTTCATATATCACTTGGTAAGGATCGTATGTAGTTTTGTTGTAGACATCTAGAGGATATCTATCATAAACATTCGTTTTCACGTAACCTACGGGATGTGTGTGGGAGAAGGAGGTGGGGGTACGAAGAGCCTCGTCTGGTGACTTTTGTATTCTCTGGGGAAGTCGGGATAGTAGGTTGAAACAAGTGGATAAATATTCTCCTAATTGTCCCGAAATCTGAATCGCCGCAATAATTTCAGGGCTTAATGTGCTTCCAGTCCCATCCCTCTCCACCGAAACATCACTTCCATATCCAGGACCTCGTATTCGTCGTCCTGACTCTCGGAGGGTGAAATGATTTATAGCCAGCAGGATTGGCATGGACATAAAACATGAGATGACTACTTGACACGTTTCATTTCCTCCCATACGCATATGCGTTGTGCCTATGCCCGGAGAAGGCAATTTCGCATGGTCATTTAAAGATTTTGATGAAAATTGGGCATGAAAGGATTTATGTTGAGCAGGACATGCCCGTATTTCCTTACAACTGTCATTTGGCCATGTCATAGTTTTAATAACATGTTTCGATGCTATCATTTCAGGACATGTTTTCATATGATTTGATTTGTCCTAACACGCAATTTTCGTTTCGTTTTCCAGAAATGACAACAACAACATCAGCCGAAGTGTTTGTGCAAAAAGCAGGAGGAAAAATCTATCAAACTTGAAGGCAAATTTCGAGACGGCGTCATATCAATAACAAATGTCTGATGAGACATCGACGGGACGTCTTTCGCAAATATTCGATTCGTTATCATGTCTAAGTGAGCTGGAGCAACAGTCCCAGCAACAACAACCTCCCTCGCCCTACCTGCAGCATCGCCATCATTCGCGCTGTTCGCCACTACCAAAACACTCACAATCCGCATCGGATCCGACAAATCTCGAGTATGTTGCAGGCACAAGTAGCAGTAGGACACAAACTCTTTCATCGACATCGTCGCAAAATCACTCCTTGACATCGTCGTCATCCAACTCGTCATCACCCTCCTTGCCGAAACGTTCACACTCGTCCGGTAGTGGTGGTGGAGGATCGACTGGAAGCATCGGAATGGTGGCTATATCGACCGCTCGCAGTTCACCCATTCCATCGTCATCAACCGCGTCAAGGACAAATGTTGTCGGGACTCAGTCACAATCAACACCAAATAGTCCACGTCTAATGCCAAGACGTTTGCATCGGGCACCACCCATTCCGGCTCGTCCGAATGCCGCGCTAATTGCAAATCCTGCACTCGTTGCTCTGGATACGAATGCTCCTTGGCCGCATTTTTCTACGTTAACGGAACACCTCAATGTACATCAGGTGAATAATTACACACAGGCATTGCCCGAGGTGAGTAGAAATATCTCTTTTTATGTATCTTCTGCTGCGGTAGTTATGATGGTCTCATTTAGTTGCATTTTGTATGTTGTGCGGGACAAAAAAAAAATGGTGGGTGCTGGCAAAAAGCCCATTCGTTGTTGGATCCTCGGGTTATGTTGTGCTAGGTCTTCAGTGGAAGTATTGTCACGTTTGATAGATACTCTAGTTTTTTGTCGAAAGCCTTTTCTATTTTTAGCAGGTCAGGGCTAAAAAGTGGCAAATGAGGTGCTAGATGTAACGAATGCCTTCAATTCAGCGAATTGGAAACATATCGTTAAAGTCCATAGATAAAACGATAGTGGGCTGTGACCCGTAAGAGAGCCACAAGCGACAATCGTGCTAAGTCCTGCCCTATAGTGCTGTGCCCTGATTCTAGAGGGCTAGCAGGACACAAACCCACCAAAAACATAGCCATGATCAGCTTCCTTTAAATAAAACTAAACCACTCGAAGGCAGCGTTTCTCTCTCTCTCTCTCTCTCAATTGCACTAACCCCTTGTGGGACATAGCGCGTCAACTGTCCATGTGGCCCATTTGACGTTTCGTCGGCATAAACTGGTTTCGGAGAATGCAGTTGCCAGCAGGCACCTCCTGCACATCCATGGCCACGAACGTCGTCGTGGACGGGATTCGAACCCGAAACGCCGGTAGTCAAACATAAGACTGAAGACAGCGTCTGCCGGTCTCTAACTTCCCCTCGCACGTAGTGCGGAGGATATCATTATGATCCCAGAACCTTGGGTTGTAAATAACATCGTCCACTATCGTTCATATATTCTATATCTATTTTGTACATCAAAGATCATGGTAAACCAAGGTCGTGCGTCATGGTAAACGCATTCTCAGTTACCACAAATAGTGACGTAGACACAGTCCTAATTAACCTGGAAGGAGCTGACAAACTATGAGGCTGGGGTTTTTCTGCCCATGCTTCTGAGGACAGCCATTGATACAACCAAGGCCGCAAAAATCAGCTTTATACTTAGCTGTGACGCTAAGAGCTCGTGCCCACGGCTAACTTTTTAGTTCGCAGAGAATAAAAATAGAACACACGGTGGCTTATGAGATCGCGCACACAGCAAACTAAACTATTTAGTAATTGCTGTGTGCACGGTCTCATAAAACACCGTGTTTCCTATTTTTCTGACTAAACTATTTAGTTTTTCTTCGAACTAAAAAGTCTGCCGTGTGCTCGAGTTCTAATGCTCACCACACTGTCTGGGCCAGTTCTGACATAAATACTCGGGGAGAGTTGATCTTTGATTTTGTCATCAGCACTAACTCACTTTTCTGTAATATGGGATGTGAGCCAACCTTCATCACAAAAAATAGGCAGGCAGTGCTTGATATTATTATCATCTCAGAGAATATCACAGATCGAGTACAAAAGTGAAGAGTGTCATCGGAACACTCCTTCTCTGCCCACCGGTGTATCCAGTTTTGTCTAGAAAATTCTCTATCGAGAGATTGGCTCAAATGTTATGAGACCATTGAACAAGTTCTACCACCTCTTCCTGGACAACCCCGCTGTAGGCTGGAGCTGGATAACATGGTGCTCACCCTAACTGACGCCCTAAAGCAAGCTACGAAAAATTCATGTCCCGCCAGGGAGCCTTAAGGCAATCAAAAAAAACCAGAATAGTGGACGAGCGAGCTTGCAGTTTACAAGGCGCGATGTAGGAAAAAATTTAAAGTAGTCAAGACCTCCAAAATGGAGTCGGATTGGCTCTCGTATAAAAAGCAACAGTCAGTACAAGAAAAAGAAAGAGATGAGGAAAGTCAAGCGAAGCTCATGGAGGATTTTTTTTGCGAATGCATTGACGGATCGAGTGAGACCTCTAGACTGCGGAGGATCCTACCGAGAAGTCCAACCATGCCTAGCTATATACTGAAGCAGGATGCGTTCTGGACAGCGCTCAATCCTGTGCTCACAGTTTTAAAGCTATCTGGACGAACTTTTAGAGCGTGATAGCTGCGGCTGCTACCTTTCCATAGGTACCCTAACCTTGCCGCTAGAGGCCGTACTTGCTGAGAAATAACGGTTTATTCCATGGGCAGGAATACAGAAAGAAAACCGGTTTGGCCCGCCGAACATCTCGCTCCTGTGCCCACAGTTTTAAAGCTATCTGGACGTGCTTTCAGCGCGTGATAGCTGCGGCTGCTACCTTTCTATAGGTACCCTAAACTTGCCGCTAGAGGATGCCAAAATTCGCGAGAAAAGGCCTGGCTTCAGGAAGAAAAAATCATCTTTCACCAGGACAACGCACCTGTACACAAGTGTGCGTTGGCGTTGGGAAAAATGCGGGATTTTGGGTACGATCTGCTCGACCATCCCCCGATTTGGCACCCTCAGACTTCCATCTGTTCCCAAACTTGAAGAAATTTTTCTCTGGGGAAGTGTTTCGCATCCAGTGAACAAGTTGAGAGGGCCGTAGATGTATATTTTCACAGCCTTCCAGAGTTTCACTTCCGGGAAGGAATTCTGATGTTGCAGAAACGCTGGACCAAGTATGTTGAAGTCAAGGGAGATTATGTAGAAAAATAAAATCATTTTTTAACTGAAAATCGCAGTCTTTCATTGTCGGGCCGAGAACTTCTCACCTTACCCTCGTATCTACAGTGGCCGACAAAAGTCTACATACGGCCCCTATTTTCGCTGCTTGACGAGTCCAACAGCTCTAATTGAAAAAGTAATGATGTAGTCTTGTTTATAATATATTTTTATTTATTTGTAACAAAAAAATATTTTTTCCAATACAAACTTAACAATTTATTCATAAAAAACTAAAAAGTAGCATTGACAAAAGTCTACGTACGATCATGAGATCCACCAAAAACTTAATTAAGGAATTCACATTTCATTTCAAAACTTAACATTAATATTTTGTTGGCCCACCATGGGCATCTATAACTGCCTGCAAGCGTCTTGGCATCGATGCGACCAAATTCTCTAACTCGTTAGGCGTTATTTGGCCCCATTCCTCAATGAGCTTCTCTTTTAGCATTGTAGCACTTCTAATGTCGTGTTTTCTTATTTTTCGATCGAGAAGCTCCCAAACGTGCTCGATGACATTCAAGTCCGGACTTTGTGGGGGTGTATTGAGCTGTCTTGGAGCATAATATAGTAGCCAGTCCTTCACGATTTGAGCGGTGTGCTTGGGATCATTGTCTTGCTGGAATATCCAGCTTCCACCAAGGCCCAACTTATCGACAGATTCCCTTAAATTGTGTTGCAAGATGGTTTTGTAGAGATGGCGATCCATGACATCATCAATGAACACCAAATTTCCTACACCCGACGCCGCGACAGCACCCCAAACCATCACATTGCCACCGCCATGTTTAACTGTAGGAATTAGGTGTTTTAGGTCCATTCCCGTGTTTGCCTTTCTCCAAACTTTAGCTCTACCGTCACTTCCAAATATGTTATACTTCGATTCGTCGGTGAATAAAACCTTCTTCCAAAAATCAAGTCCCTTGTCCAGATGCTTTTTGGCGAATTCTAAGCGAAGTTTGCGATTTTTTTCGCTTATAAGGGGTTTTTTGCGTGGTGTTCTGCTGTGATAATCATTATTATTTAATGTTCTTTGAACTGTTCTTGGATTCACCGTGGTTCCTGTTCGTTTTGCTATGTCCTCCGCCAATTTTGTGGCATGCACCTTTGGGTTTTGGTTCACTTCTTTCAAAATAAAGGAGACCTCTCTGCGAACCAGCTTCTTTGGTCGACCACTGCGCGGCTTGTTTTCAACAGAGAACCCGCTTTTGTAGTTGTTGAATATGGTTTGCACTGTCGATTTACTTAAATTCAACAATTTGGCTATTTCTCCGAAAGATTTTCTTTCGTTTCGATGTTTTACCACCAAGTTCCGTACTTCTGATGAGATTTCCTTCCGAGAAGCCATCGTCACAGCTGCGGCCTTATCGAAACTGCCCAAACTGAAGCCTAACGCGAAACGCAAATGCCGAAACTTGATAAACGGTACTTCCCGTTATAAAACAGAACCGCACAGTAGCAGGAAGAATGATTTACCTAGCCGTATGTAGACTTTTGTCAATGCATTTTTCTAGTTATGTATGAATAACTTGTAAAGTTTATATTGGAGAAAAGATTTTTTTTTGTTAAGTATCAATTAAAATCAAGAAGCGAAAATAGGGGTCGTATGTAGACTTTTGTCGGCCACAGTATGCTCACCCTGAGCATAAATCGCAATTTGGATCATCGACTGGACTAACGGTAGATTCTGTTTTGTTTAAAATAGAGATACCCGGCTTTTTACGAGGGTTGCCTTTTATATTTCGGGATTAGAGAACAAAAACAAATATTAATCATTGAAAATCGCTTTATTCTTTTTCAAAATATTCCCCATGAAGATCTATACACTTTTGCATGCGTTTGAACCAATTGTCAAAGCACTTTTGCCACTCTGATTGAGGTGTCTCCAAAACATGCATTCTGAACGCAGCAACCGCTTCTTCAGGTGTTGAAAAACGTTGACCTCTCAGTTTGTTTTTTACGTACGGGAATAAAAAGAAGTCATTCGGTGCCAAGTCAGGACTGTACGGCGGATGACCCATCAAATCTATGTTTTGAGCGTTAAAAAATGCAGTTGTTTGTGCTGATGTGTGAGAGCTCGCATTGTCGTGGTGAAGAGTGATCCGTCTTCGGCGGTTGGTTTTCCTGATTTCTTGGAAGACAACTGGCAAACAAATGGATGTGTACCACTCAGAATTGACTGTTCTGCGTTGTTCTAGTGGTACGGTTGCGACATGTCCAGTTTTTCCGAAAAAACAGGCGAGCATTTGCTTGGAAGTGCTTCGTGCGCGAACAACTTTTGTTGGGTTTGGCTCATCTTGAAACACCCATACAGTCGACTGCTGTTTACTTTCGGGCTCATACGCGTAAATCCACGATTCATCACCTGTCACGATGTCATAGACGTGTTTCGAAGCACTGCGATCGTATTTTTTGAGCATTTCTTTCGACCAATCGACACGAGCCTTTTTTTGAGCGATTGACAAATTGTGTGGGATCCAACGCGAACAAATTTTTTTGACAGTCAAATGTTCATGCAATATTGAATGTATGCTGGTCCCACTAATGCCTAAGGTTGTCTCAATCTGACGATAGGTCACATGACGATCTTGCAATATCAGTTCGCGCACAGCATCAATGGTTTCCGGAACAACAACTGATTTTGGACGACCTTCACGAAATTCGTCTTGGAGTGAACTACGACCTCGATTGAATTCACCATACCATCGATAAACACTGGTCCTTGATGGAGCTTCATTGCCAAAAATTGAATTCAGTTCATCCATGCACTGTTGCTGAGTTAATCCACGTCGAAAGTTGTAAAAAATAATCGCACGAAAATGTTCACGATTGAATTCCATTATTTGGCCGAGATTAATCTTTTAAGTTACTGTAAAAAACACAAATAGCGCTCTTATGTCAAAACGTTCTGAGTATGTATAACCTCAAAAATGTCAAACTTTACGATAGAGCCGTCAGTTACCAGATTGCAACACTAGAGTTGTCCAATCTCGAAATATAAAAGGCAACCTCCGTAAAGATTTTTCCTCCATGAATTTCCGGTGGTTAGATTTCCATCAAAATTTGTATGTAGTTTCCTTGGGTGATTATAAGTGCCATACGATGATATTTTGGTCCTCCTGCATGTGTGCGTCTGACGAAAAGGATTCTCTTTACCACGAAATCAAACGGAACCCAAATCATGTAGAAATGGATGCCTTCTGGTTCGGGTGATAAGACCGATGCACTCGAGTACTATTGAAGGCATTTTGAGTGCTTTGGTCAGTAGTCAGGACTGATACCATTTTGAGTCCTTTGGTGTGGAAAAAAGGACATTCTTCGCAATAAACTGATATCTAGGCAAGATGGGCATCATATGACTGGGGATGTTGAGGCGTATGCAATAGACTACTTCTGAAGACATTTTGTGTCCTTTAGTGTGGAAAAAAGGACATTCCTGGTATTGAACTGATATCTAGGCAAGATGGGTATGATATGAAAGGTGGTTATGAGGTGAATGATTTAGACAACTGTTGATGGTATTCTAAGTCCTTGGATCAGGAAATAAGGACATTATTGCATTCGTCTTGTAAATATGCATATTTCCTGAATCGGGCGGTAAGGACAACATATTTCAAAGCAGATCATAGGCAACTTGAAAGCGAATGTATTAAAATTAAAATGTACTCACATGGGACGACCCTAAGGTGGCGATGAATATCATTGCTCTTTTTGTGTCATTTAATGGCCAGGCGATTATTTCATTCATCAGCATCTAGTACCAGAGAAAGAGACGCGCCCTTTCTTGAACCGTACCGGCTTGTTCATTCTTAGCGATATTGGCAAGAATTAATAAGGCCTTATGACACTGATTTTCCCGTAGACTTATATTTTCTCTTCGGCCTGGCCATTATGACTTGACCCTTGACTTCGGCCTTAGATGTGGATGGTAATGTGGGGGTAATTGTTTCCCGGCTGGAGGCAAATAAGCGTAAGAGTGGTAGAAGTGATCAGTCAAAAATTCACCCATTATACCTACACCTAATTATTTTTTTTACTAGATCCAAATATTGCACCCATAAACCATTTACAGTCTCAATCCTCCCAATATCTCTCTCAATATTGTTTTTCCCATTTCACAGATCAACTGGCAGGAGCGATGTCTTGAGCTTCAATTAGAGCTTCATCGATCGAAAAACCAGGCGGGACGTATACGTGATATGCTTCGCGAAAAGGTAAGTAACATGCAAGATTAGGGTTTAAGTCTACCAATAAGGACTAGATCAAAAATTCAGGAAAAATTTGTAATTCCATTCGGGAAATTCATTCATTCGCGGACTCGCTTCCTAAACGCGCCTACACAGTTGACTTTGGTGAGAGTCGTCATCGGGTCGCACTCTCATTTACATCAACGATAGTCCATAATGCCGGGCCATTTATCACGAATGTATTACAACGCGCTATAGGCGCGCAATGATGCGGCACTCGCACCAAGGACCAAGGACATCATCCCGTATCCGCAATTCCCTCTAGGAGCTGCTACACAACATCAGGATGTTTGGATAGATAGCAATGACATTGCGACGCGAATTCTAAAAACATGCAAAATGAAATCATAAAATACAATTCGCGAGCGACGCGTGCTCGTCGAAAGATAAAGCGCGCCGGATGGGGGGAGGGTAGGCATCAGTCAACCAGGTGTTTTTCACACGATGTCGCGTCCGTGGCATGTGAAGGATATCCTTCGTTTACGACTGCGAGACGAAAACGACTATCTCTGGTCATAGAGCATAGCATGTGAAATTCGATGTTGCTGCGAAACCTCTGCGTAGAATTTCTTATAAATTGCCAAACATTAAAATAAGATTTGATACAACAGGAAGCATCTTAAAGGGATAGCGTACGCAAACATAGATATTCCAGTGTAGAGTCGGTAAGTGGAGGAGCCTGATGGTGGCGCGCCATGTGGAGGATGGGTATGTTTGAAAATATGCCGCGATGGAAATAAAATTTGTATTCATATCGCGATTACAGCGCAAAAACAGAAAAGGCTTTGCGAAGTCATCGGGACTACTGATGATGCCGATGTTTTTATGGCTGGTGGGAGGGGGTAACAAAAAATAGGCCATTTTCTCATTGTTTTGTGCTGGGACTATCTAATGGAAAAGTATTCCCCACGCACATCGATATGTAAAGGATTGTGTGTCGTTAGGATGCGGTGAAGTGAAGGGCTGAATGGCAGTGGGGGCGATAAAACTGATGCGATTAATGTTTTAAAGAAGTGAGATATACAATTTTTTTTAAACCATTCGTACTTTGAAACATACACACCGCAAAACGATTAAAGGGCCACTTTAAGAAACACCGAATTCTTCCGGTTAATACAAATGAGGTAGCCGAGACTTAGTTGTTGGTATTAGTGCAGAAAGGGCGAAATTTATCAAACATTTTTGAAGGTTAGTTTCACACATAACGGTAAATTTGGCTACATAGAACTGAAAATGAAAGTCAGTTGCGACCGGTAACTAAGTGCGTAGAGGCATCAGTCTCATGTCTGACTACCGGCGTTTCGGGCTCGAATCCCGTCCGCGACGACATTCGTGGCCAAGCATCTCCCCAGCGAACAATTTGGTGAATGTTCATTGCATGAAACCGATATGAAATCGTTTTCTGAATGCTCATTTCACTTTGGCTTCATAGCGTGAACAGTAAATGAATATCACTATATGCGTGGCAGTTTGTAAAATATTCAAGACCTCCTAATCAGTTTCCTTTCAGTACATGAATAATAACTGAAACTATGTTCTTGCGAGCCAAAATTTACTGTTAACTTCACCGCTATGTTTCAGGGATTTTTCATTTAGGTGGCGAAATTTCAAAGTGTAAAGAATACGTATGTTTTTTTGAGTTTGTTGGCTAGTTTTTGTTGTTTTTTGTTATTTTAAAGTGAAAAAGTGAAAATCAAGTAAGGTAAGCAAATGCAAAATGTATTTCTAATGCCTAAATCATTTATAATTTCATATGAAGTTCTTCAATCGATAAACAAAATCAGCCATTCTATAGGGAAAAACATTCACTACATATTCACAGTAGAATGTTATTTCATAAGATGCCTATTTATTGAGTAAACAATAAAAATAAATAAATAATTTATGTAATGTATGAAGGCTGATGGCCACGCATCCTTTCCACTACAAAATGGCATCTTTTGTTTGTTGATTAATATGAAATTGACACGTTATTTAGTGACTTGTTTTTAATTAAATTGCATAATTTGCTGTTAATGTAATGAGAGGCACGTTAATATATTGTTCGGGAGTGTGTTGTCCACGCCCGGAATATAACTTTTTTGAAAGGGGAAATTATTTCGACTTCAAAGTCTAATTTCATTCCACTATATGTGTATTTTTTTCTATAAACCATTTTTAGCAAAATGTCGAAACAATCGCTGCATTACCATTCAAAGATTAATGCAAAAAACATAATCAACCATATTTATCCAACTGATATTGATAATAATGAAAACAGCATGGAATTCAGCGAAAATGAAGCATCGGAATACGAATTTTATGTTTCCCAAGATGAAATTATGGAAGACATTACCGAAACTGGGTTATCCAAAAATATTGCCTCTTGGGCTACGAAATACATGATTGGTAATGAGGCGATCAAGGAGTTATTAGTAATGCTTAGGAATCATAATGTAGAGGGACTACCGCTAGATGCCCGAACACTAAAATCCACTCCCAAAGAAAATGTTACAATATTAATGGGAGACAGTACTTATGTGCATTACGGGCTTAAAGATTGTTTGACCGACTTTTTGTTGAATAACTCGTACGTTTCGAATAATCTTTCGCTAGATTTTAATATCGATGGTTTGCCCTTATTTAGAAGTTCCCGATATCAAGTATGGCCAATTTTATGCAGTATTGCCAGTACTTCTGAAGTTTTACTAGTAGGTGTATATGGAGGAATGTCGAAGCCGAAAAACTGTGACGAGTATTTACAACCATTCATTACAGAACTTAATGAAATTTTATTAAATGGATTCATATTTCAAAACAAGGGATATACTGTTCATGTGCGATCATTTGTATGTGATGCACCAGCTCGTGCTTTTATACTTCAAGTTAAGAGTCATAGCGGGTTCTTTAGTTGTCCAAAATGTACGCAGAAGGGTGAATATATCAATCATCGAATTATATTTCCTTACGAGAAGAATACCTTAAGATCAAATAATTCTTTTCGGAGTCGGTTGCAACCAGAACATCATAATCAACAGAATACTACAGTATTGGAAAGTCTGCCAATTAATATAATTGATAGCTTCGTCCTTGACTATATGCATGTCGTATGTTTGGGCGTAACCAAAAGCATAGCATCATTGTGGATTAAAAACAAGGTCATAAAATCTAAAATAAGTGAGCAACTTTTAAAAATAAGGGGTCAAATACCTCAAGAGTTCAACCGAAAACCACGAGGCTGCAATGAATTTGACAGATGGAAGGCCACTGAACTCCGACAATTTTTATTGTACACGGGACCATTTATATTATCGAGTATCCTGGAACCTAATTTATACCAACACTTTTTAAAATTGAGTCTAGCAATGAGGATATTGCTTAACGATGAGGACTGTATTCGAAACAATGAATGCGCAAAGAAACTTTTAGAGAGTTTTGTTAAAGACATTCCTGATCTGTACTCTACTGACTTATGTACATTCAACTTTCATTGTTTGACACATCTTCATTCGGACGCTTTAAATCATGGCTCATTACATAACATCAGTGCTTTTAAATATGAAAATTTTTTACAACGCATAAAGCGAAATGTGAAAAGCGGAACAAACGTTCTTAGCCAAATTTACAATAGATGGGTGGAAAGCAGTATCAACAATGAAAGAAAACGTGTGATAAAGTATCCTATTTTTGGAAAGCAGCTCCCAAGTGGAAGTTACGAAAGTATAATGACAGAAAAATATAAACTATCAATAAAAGAACCAGATAATTTTCTACAAATCAATAAAGATGTATTGAAGCTTATTGAAATTAAGAAAGATGAAAGAAACATACTTCTATTGCATGCGCTTCGCGTAGAAAATCTGGAGCCATTTTTTACTTTTCCCGTTAGTTCCGACTACTTTAATATATATCATTGCGTGACTCTTAAATTTAGTAAAGCCACAAGTATAATAACACTAAACGACGTATCTACCAAGTTAATCCATTTGACTGATGCAAACTGCAATTCACATTACTTTTCACCTATAATTCATACACTAGAAAAACAATGTTAAATCCCAGCGATAACGATGAGACCCAAATTGATGCAACATATACAGAACTGCAAAATGTCAACTTCGGTAAGTAAATTGATGTTCTTACTAAAAGCACATATCATATTTATTTGTTTATTTTTTTTTTATTATATTTTTTCAGCACCATCTTCATTGCAAACAGATGAAAATTTTGGGTATAGGGATTTTTTACAAATTAAAGGTAATATTCAAATATAGGGAAAGGGACGATTTACGACATAATGGATTTTATCATAGGTTCTTATCCAGTTACATCAACGCAAAATGCTTCTTCTGGGTCACGAAACTTATTCCGTAATATCGGAACCAATGCAAGAGAAAAAAGGCCTCTAACTGATTCAAATAACGACAGTATTATTAACAGTCAGACTACTAATACAAATAGAGGTGAATAAAATACAATAATAATGGGAAAAATCTGAAAATGACTGTTTCTTCTCTTTTCTAAAAAGATGTACTCCGTGCAATCCAGAATGCAAACGTGCACAACAAGCAATTATTTGAAAGGCTGACGTCCGAAGTATGTGGTTTAAAAGAGGTTGTGAAAAGTCTACAAAATGAAATTAAAGAACTTAGAGCGAATCTCCCTGGGAGTCAGCAGGACAGCGGCAATTTAATTCCTTCCAAGCCTTGGACCACTGTGGAGGAATTAATTTCATTTGAAAAATCCTTAACAGAAGATCGCATAAATAAATTAGTAAGTCGAATGCGTGTTTATATATATAAAGATATATTAGACGTGGCTAATGTTTTATTAATTGTGTTACTTTTATTAATTTCAGAAAGAAGATTTTTGTCGGGTAGGAGGTGATGATGTTCACCAATTTATTAAAAGAAATTTAAGAAAATTGGTCACCGACATGTTAGCCCAAGAATTTTCGTGGACCGGGGCAAACAATAAAACTAGTATTAAAGCTTTTACTTTAATATCGGTTTTGAAACGTAGGATTGAATTATTTTAATTTTTGAAACTATTGTTATAATAATTGGAACTTATGTCTAGGTGCATGTCTATTCAGCATACCTAGTGCAACGGAAGCAACTGTGGAAAGGCATATAAAAAGGCATTTCCAATATGCCAAGGAGCGACTGGTAAAAATAGCAAATTTATTGAATCGACATTATAATTATTTTAATAATAAATTTCTTTATTTCAGAAGGGACAAAAATAAAAAAAAATTAATTATCGTTAAAGATTTCCGAAATGTTTTTTTTTTTTTTTTTTTTTTTTTAATAGAAATGTATTTTTACGAGTAGTGCGGATCGTACTCAATTTGATAAAATGAATAGTTTTATTTACATATTTTTTTTTTACTTACAACTATTACAAACATTATTATAACAAAATATTAATATATATAGTACAACGTGAATTAATAAAAAGTTAACTTTTTGTAAAAATCTGAGACTTTTCACTTAAATTTCAGGACAATTTTTAACAAAAACTCGACGTTTTCCATTGAGTTCGAACTTGACACGGTTCTGACGAGGAAATTTTAAGTGTCTGTGCGGCCCTCCTTGGATACCTTCTTCATTTTTGGTATTTCCACATTATTCCCACTCTATTTTCGAGCTCGATTTTTTTTTATGTTCCTATTTTCTATTTTCCTTATTTTTCATTTCCACAATTTTTGATATTATACGTATATGACCTTTTCCAAGCGGCGGAACATAAATCGCTGCGGGCTACGTTTTTCAAATTCTATATGAAGTATTCGTCGCCGTCGATGTGCGGTTGGATAGGTCATATAGAATGGGAAAAACGTAGCCCGCTCCGGAGTATGGATCGTCGCTTGGAAAACGGCCCTTAACTAAAGTAAATTAAGTATCCCGCATAGAATTCATTATGATTTCAGCTCGTGAATTCCTCTTACTGTCATGAGCTGTGTTCAATATGATTTCAGTAGGTGAATTCCTTCTACTACCATAATCAGTATCCAATAAGATATCATTTGTTGAATTCAGTATGAATTCGCATAGTGAATTCTGTCTGCATTCATACTTTTTGTCCACTTTGGCATCATTTGCTGAACTTATTTTGAAACCACCTTATGGTTTCATTTCGGGGTAAAAATTTTCGAACAAAAGTGAATCCGATGTGAATTCTAACTGAGAGGTAAATGAATGTTTAGTGATTTCATTTTCACTATGTGATTTCATTCTGAGTTCACAATGATTTCCTGATGTTCGCTGGGTCACGACTTGTCGCAGGTAGACGGATAAATGTGAGTGCAGTAGGTGTATGTTGGGAACTTCATTCTCCGAAACTAGTTTATGCCATCGAAACGTCAACTGGGCCACATGGAACAGTTAGTTGACGTGCTATGCCCCACAATGGGTTAGGGCAATTGAGTATCCGTCTTTCCCTTGTGTAGTTTTCTCTAAAGTTTGCGATTGTTTAACAAGTGATGAATCCTCCACAAGATGTATAAAGACTTCTCAATGAATTGTATAAGTGTATAGGGTTGTGACATTACGAGAGGAAGGCCATCGATCCCGCGGAGTGAGCCGCCGGTTTGGAGAACGGCATTCTGTCATCCAAAGTGTTTGGAAAACATTCTAGGAAGGTAAGGACAGGCCCGACCAAGAACAACATCTTACGCTGAGGTTCGGTTGGTAACATTAAACGCCTCAGAAACCGTTGAAATATGGCACCTTCCATACTATTACCTCAGACACGCCACAGGAACCATTATTTCCAAACAAACCGTGCGTAGTCGTTTGGGGGGGAGGGGGGGGGGGGGGGGGGGGGGGGGAATGGCCCGCTTTTCTGATATCCGATAAAGGTACCGCAATTAACAAGAAAGCACAAAATCGGCCGATATCGGTTGATCAGGAACTATCGTAATTGGACTATGAGGCATTTGGGGAGAGTTTTCATCTCTGATGAATCAAACTTTCGCCGGTGTGTAAATTATGGTCGCGCTAGTGTCTGGAGAAGAAGAAACGAACGTTTCCTATCCTGTGCCCTGGAAACCCACGTCACCTTATAGTATGGGCGCTATTACGTTAAATTACGGAAGCGGCTTTGTTGTGATAGCTAATATAAATTTGACAGCTCAGCGATACTTCATGTTACTGGGGAAATACATGCTGATGGATCGGATTTCATTTTGATGCAAGATGGAGCGCGCGTTCATACAAATCCTATAAAACCGACTGGGGCAACGCATCAGGGCCCATTCCAACCCTTTCGACAGGTAGAATATGTCCTGAAGAACGGATGGACGAAAATTTCTCAGTAGGGTATCAGGCGGTCTCATAATAAGCATGCCCAAGTGAGTTCAGGCTCGAGCTCATGTTGGCAATACGCGCTACTAACAAGCCGATGAAGCAAAATATATTATCTTTTATTCTGCATTAAAAAATAGAAATAAAAAATGACAAAATATTGGTGGATATTAGTTTTTTTGAGGAGTTTGTAAAATTTGTATGAAATATACCGTTATATTCGAATTTAATTTTTTTAAATGTTTTATACTTTTTACCATCCCTACAGTTAAAATATATCAAAAACGGCCGCCTTGGCTTCCTTAATCTTTTCAGCAGGACGAATTTTCGACTTTTTAAAGTGACCCTTTAATTGTTTTGCTGTATTTTGATGCGTTGCCTATCTCTACATCCTTTGATGCATCTTGACATCAAAAGTTCCAGTTTCTAATGTCGCTCATCTCTTCAATTAATAAAGGTGAATTCAACTCGAAGCGGCCAAACAATTAAAGCTGAACTATGATCATAACATTGATCATTAGTCTAAGCAGTAAGCTTGAATCTACGCGATCATCGCTGAGCTATGATCACAATGATCGCTCCTAGCAAGATATGCTTTAAAACTGCCTCAGGTCACAACTTCTAGCCAACTTTTTCTCAACAAAGCAAAGCGTGCTATCCTTTCGTTGCAAGCTTCTGTTCCCTCTAACGCCTTAAAACATATATACAATTTTTACAAGAGACTTAACTCAGTTTTCCATGCTAATCCATTCACCAGTCTATCACTCAGCGGAACAAGAAAAACTTTCCATTTGCCCTTCATACAGTATAATACAATTGTTATATATCTGTATATATCCCATACATACATCATCCATCCTGGATTTGGAGCAAAAGCTCTTGTATCTTTGCAGTATTTTCTATGGTCGACACACTTTTTAGACGGCTTTTGTGGTCTACGTATTATCGAGTGTGTCAATCGGGAATCAAGATAGAAAGAGAGAGACTCGAGACAGCCCAATTTCCTATTTAATTTTCCACATACTCCGAGAATTGATATAGGAAAAGGTGTGTGTTCGTTTACGAGCCTGTATAGTGCAAAGGACGAGATTGAAATGGCACGTACTCTTACATATAGTGTTTGGAATTGATTTTTAGCGGCTCTTGGGGAAAATTGCTGATTGTCTGATTGACAAGGATATAACAAAGAGTTTAGGAAATGTGTAGGGAAGCAGAGGGGGTTCAAGGTGATAGAAGTGAGTAGTGTTGTTTTTTGACAAATTGTTCCTTGTAAACGGTGGAACACTGGTTAGATTTTTTTGCGTCTCCATGCTCATTGTTTAAATGGGCTTGTTCAGAATTTTTCTATTGAAATGTGGCTTTGGTTAGCTTGACGTGATCTATACCGATCACTCTCTCTAATTGCCGAAATTGAATGTACATCTATTTAAATCTATGTTAATGAATTAATACACAATTGCATAATGAGGAAATGAATGGAAGCTGTACAAAGAACAGGTTCAATTTTGCTCCCCATTGCAATCCTGCTGATTCGGCCTCGGACCGTGAAAAAGCGAGTTGTATACTTATGGCAGCTCCTTTGGCCCTCTTGTTGCTTTCTTGACAGTTATGACAGTTGTGACTTCTTCAGCTTCTCCACGAAGTTGACGCTATTCCTGTGAGACCTTTCTGAGCCTAACCATGCAATTCAGCGTAGCTTCTTTCGAATGAAAATATTGTTTGGGCTATAAACAATTTTGACTCCTTCAAGTCCGGTGGTTGGCCTGGATTGAATTGATTTTCAAAGCCTATCTTGACTTAATACACATTCCTTGAATATGAGACGACCGGTGGCGTAAGTTGATGTGTACTGGTGTTCGCGGTTTCGAATCGCGCCGTGGCCATGGATGTTTGTGTTATCTTCCGTCTGTAATTTTTTTTTTGTGTGTAATTGCCAAGACTAGGGGATTGTCATATTATGCAAGCATAGCCTTGGCGGGGAGGAAATTAAGGTAAGGCATTGTAATGTGGAGCTTATCAGTAAAACACAACAATTCCTAACTTCCGGCTAAATATCCTTGAAGTGTATGCTGGCAACATGCTAGTAAGATTTCTCACGCACGCCCGCTGGACCTCCCAATCATCTGCCTTTCATCGGCTTTACTGAATGTTCTGAAACGTTCGATCGACATGACCTACATAGCATTATTTCAGCCCATCTTTCAACTACATTCCTGCACGCTTACTGAGCGGGTAGATTTTTGGATTCTTCCTTGCCCGCTTCGGTAGGTTACATCGTTGCCTGCAAGTAGTATACTGGGCCACTTCGTGGTTATTGACTGTGCTTTCAACAACGTTAAACCTAACGCTATCGACTACTACAAAGTCCCTCCTAGGCCTTATAGAGCTGAAGCGCTCTGCAAGCTGCTTTTATCTCATCATCTCCGTCATATCCTTTAGTCGCAGCATATCATTTGTACGCAGGTAAGTGAAAAAGCGGTGCTCCCCATGGTGGTGTTCCCTCTCCTCTTCTTTGAAATTTGGTGGTGGGTTGTTTTTAACCCTATAAGGGCTAAGTTGGTGCTTATCCGGATGACATTGCTACTGCTACCTCGGGTTAAATTTCCCTGTATTCTAAGTGGTATAATGCAGAATGCGCTCTCAATACTGACGAACTCGGCTGAAGAGGTTGTCAAAGTATATCCGCTTAAAACAAAACTTGTCCTCTTTGCTGGATAATACAGGCTACCTTCATTTGAACCACTATTGATGGAGGGGACTAGGTCACACCATGTAGACCTCCACGGACGCTTGTGCTACTTTTATATACTATTTTTGTATGGATTCGGAAAATCAAAGGGGTAGTTGTTATTTTGAGTCGAAAAGTCGTAAATTTGATTCGGGAAATTGTTAATTTCATTTTGAAAATCGTTAATTTGAAGAAGAGATTCTAGATACGTGAAACAGAAACAATGGCAAACAGCATTACAAACTTTGCATTTCTTCTCTTCAGGCTAAAAATTTTGAAATTTTTTGGGTGCTAAAAAGAAAAAAAATCAAAAATTCTAAATCATTTTTAAAATAATCACTGTTTGACGACTTTCTCGAAGAAGTACATGAGGTTAACGACCGAATGAGAGAAAAATTGTGAGATTGGTGATTGTCGAGAATAGTACGGGGAAATCTGCACGAAGATATTAGCCGTCAACTGATTCTCGCGAACTTCGTCAACTTGAGAGAACTTCGGCCTTATGTCCGTAAGATTGAAAATTTCGTGGGGTGAGTAGCGCCTAGACGGCCTCCGCAGTATCCTCGTCAAGTCTCCTCGAGACGGCATGTCTTAGAGGTCGATGCCGACGACTCCCACTGCGCCACCGAAATTGAGTCAGATCCATACATATCAGAGATGAACTCAGCGTCACTATGTTGGAGCTGCAGAAAACCAGGGCAGTCATACGCCGCCTGTCTGGAAACACGCAGGGTGTTCTGTTATGGTTGCGACTCGGATGTTCGCTGATCCAAAACCAGACCGAAACTTCGCTTCGTCCGAAGCGTATATATCCTAGACTTGTACAGACCTAGTGGTGATACCAAAAATACCAATTGGCCACGACCATCTGTATTAAAAGTGAGTTTCCTATATGGCCAGTTTATAGGGGAGGTTGACAGTCATTCATAAGGATCTTGACCATTCTCTAAATGGACTAACTAACCCACACTACAAATATTTGTCGAATTTTTCAAGTTGCTAGCTTCATTTTATCGAAAGTTATCGCTTATTTGAAATCTCACATGTAGGGGAGGTAGAGGTTTCCTTTTTTCTTATACATTTTCAACAAGAACCAACTACATCGTAGTACAAACATTTGACCAAAATTTCAAGTCACTAGCTTCATTTTATCGAAAGTTATCTCTTATTTTAAGTTTCATTTGTAGGGGAGGTAGGCGTTCCTTGGGTCGGATCTGGCTCATCTTTTAAACCGACTAACTAAATCTAACTTCAAACATTTGACCAAAATTTCAAGTTGCTGGCTTCATTCTATCAATCATTCTACAATACTTCAGTTCGGGATCAGGTGATTTATTATATTTTCTGAATACGTGTATTAAATAAAATGAAAAGCAAAAAACGATTTAAACCTCGTACTTAGTTTTCTGCCAATGGCTATATGATAGAGGTTACGGTTTATAAAAGTAATGTGAATAGAAAAAATGACGTTATTTGCTGTAGAAATTAGAAATACGCAATAATTCAAAAACTAAACGGAAGGTAGTACATACATTAAATTACACATAATCATAGTTTATGTTTTACACTAAAATATTAAATTAAATTCGCAAAATAAAATAATTTTTTTATAATAAATGGATGCGTAAGGCGAAATTTGATGTCCAATCAAAGTGTTACTGAATGTTATTGAATGTGGCTAGTGTAAAGATAATAAATAAAGTAATAATTTACAAGGAATTTCATTAATAATCTTCACATAATATTGGAGGGAGTAGCCCTCGCAACAACGCCTGATTGTATTTTACAAATTACGCGTTAGACATGATGATGTCTCTCTATCTCTAAAACTACATAAAATTTTATTTAAGATGAGTCTGTCCAGGTTGAAAAATAACCATTACTTCAAAAATACAACTGTTCGAACTTTAAGGAAATTTCCAAATCAAGTTTTCACGCAAATTCAAATGATATTAATTCAAAGAAATTAATTCATAAGTCAACTAATTTATTTCGAAAATAAAGACATTCGACAGAATCATTACCAATTGTAAGTTGGTGGAACAAAAACGAAGTGGATGCAGCTTCAGAAGATTGACGGTCGAAGTTTTGGCTGAAAAGTTTTAAGAAACTTACAAATTTGTCCGTTCAAAGTACCGTTATAAAAGGTACTTTGAACTGACAAATTCTGTCGAATGTCTTTATTTTCGAAATAAATTAGTTGACTTATGAATTAATTTCTTTGGACAATTTTGTTGATTTAGAAGTTTGCTTGTTTGACTTGAAAATTTGTTTATTTCATTTGCAGAAATACTTTTTTGATTTGGAAATTAAGTTATTTGATTCGGAAAATTATTATTTTTTATTTGAAAATTTATTTATTTCATTTAGAAATTTATTTAGTTGATTCGGAAATTCGTTTATTTGATTCGGAAATTTATTTATTTGATCCGGAAACTTATATATTTGATTCAGGAATTTATTTATTTGACCTGGAAAGTTATCTATTTGATCTGGAAAGCTGTCTATTTGTTCCGGGAAATTATCTATTTGATCCGGAATGTTATCTATTTGATCCGGAAATTTATCTATTTGTCTCGGAACTTTGCTTACTTGACCTGGCAATGCTATGTACATATGTATGTATAATAATGTATGTATAATGTAATAACATTGCCGTCACTATTGATAATAAATATCAGATTCAGATTTATCTTTTAGGTATTATCCGTGTTATTGGGACCCAGTGGTGGTATATGCGTGCTGTGTTCATGGCAGCCTCTTTACCTTAGCCGAACCATCCATTTTATTAACTTCAGAGTCCAGGAAGTTTCACTAAAATTAATTTAGCTCTCTTCTCAGAAAATTAAACAGGAATTTGTTTTCTCTTTTCTGGTTAAACTATTTCTTCTATTGCGAAACATTTCTTTTTGCAAATCGGACACATTCTGCGAATTTTATCCATATATAGTATTTCTTCATTCAACATTTATCACCTTCCGCCAAGAATGGACAATCAACATAGTTATGTTTCAATCTCACTTCTATCTTTAGTCTTCAATTCAGCACATTCACAGTTTCAAATGAATTAACAGGAAGGCAATGAGATTCCATACCTTTTTTGTATTTCTTGTTTCTATTCGTTGCGAGTTTTTTATCCACCACACTTTCCCAAACCCCATGTTTCCTTTAAGGGAAAAACTTCATTCATGTCACATACAGTCTGCTTGCAACCATATACCACCTTCTCTCAATGAATCCCAATGTTGCTTCTGTGTCTTCTACGTCCTATGCATTCAGGTTTCATGGCGCTGTTGGTATGCTGAGGCTCTATACGTACAGGCTATAGACGTAGAGGCAGCACATGCCCAACCCTTACCGACGAGTTGCATATGAATGAAAACTCGATGGAAATTGCATAAAAGCCAACGTGATGTCTGCATAGAATGCGGTGATGACATAGTGACGACAGCGTTTGTTTGCTAGTGCGAAGTAGCGATAGTGCGAGGCTCTGACAGTAGTAACTTGTCGCTGTCATGAGAAGGAAATGAACAGGAAACGGATATGAAAGTGAGGCACCAGCGTTCGTCGTTGTCAGGGTGGAGGAGATTTAAAACATGAAATGAAAACGGGCTAGCAAAAAAACGATGGTAACGAACGAGGTGTGCTAAATAGACACATGCATTCATTGTGCATTGACAATAGATCGAAAAACACACAAAGAGATGCACACTTTGGTGCAATAATGGCACATATAATGTGGTTTAGTAGAGAAAAAAGAGAATCGAGTAAGAACTAGAAAAAATTGTAGGAGGATATTTTATGGGCTGCCTTCTACGCTTTGACAAAGTAAGTCCCCCGACCGAATCATTACCTCGTAAGATACATGGATCCACTTAGCGAAATCTTTAAATTCACCCCCCAATTCCGATGAGCGTAACTCTATTCACGTGCATTTCTTCTGGCGTCGGACTCTATTAAGCAATCCCTCGGAGAGGTAGTATCTTTTCTTCCTAATACGAAACCATTTATCCTAAGCTTGTTGAAGATTACGCTCTAATGCCCGATGAAATACAAAAGGAAATTCAAAAAGCAGAAAAGAATGTAGGACTAGAGCGTTGTATATAAATCCCAAAAACTAAATCCACCCAATTTCCTTGGAAAGAGTCTACAACAATTTTGTGATGAAAAATCACGTAACGGCTGACGACGATTTCCCTTCGGTCGGACACATGCACACAAAAATCTATAAGGTCTCCTTTTCATCATAATCCTTATTAAGGTTGAGGGACTGTGTATCGCTCATTCAGTCAAAATTCAGTTTGAATCCTGGCTGATCATTGCCTTCGTTGTCATGGTATAATATTGTTCACGGTTCGATAGAATGTCTGAATTGAAAAAGTTTCATTTTTGCTTCGGCTTTTCATAAAACGATTTCGAGGTTTTCAGCAACAATTCGGATAAATATTTAAAGTTTGTGCGGACTTATGAATGGTTGTATGAAGTATGAAAAGTTGTTGAGACGTGCGAATCTTAAATGTCATGGATTTTTAATTGGCTGGTTTCATGGTGAGCTTGGAAGGCGTAGCGGACTTTGTGTTTCGGGGCAGACGGTAGAAAAAGTGGACAATTTTTGCTACCTCGGAAGCGTAGTTACAGCAGATGGTGGAGCGGATGCTGATGTACTGTCTCGCATCAATAAGTCTCGGGCATCTTTTTTCAATTTGACTCCTTTCTGGCAAAACAGCAACATCTCCAAACGTACCAAACTCAGGATCTTCGAAACCAATGTAAAATCTGTGCTTCTTTTTGGCTGTTCAACTTAGAAGATGACCAAGGCGATAACAATTAAATTGGAAATTTTCGTGAACCAGTGTCTACGGCGCATCCCACACATACGGTGGACGGAGGTCATTTCTAACGACGACCTCCTATTCATTACTGGCCAGGACAGGATAGACACCTCGATAAAGAGGCGAAAGTGGCAATGGATAGGTCACACTCTCCGAAAAGGGCCGAACAACATTGGTCAACAGGCCCTCGATTGGAACCCGCGCGGATCCAACGCAAGTCGACGTATTGAACGACCTAGTAACACCTGGAGAAGATTATGAGAGAGGGTTCCTCAATAGGCAAGTCGTGGAGTGAGCTGAAAGCGATGGCGATGAACAGGACGAGATGGGAAGTCGGCGTGGGTAATGCCCTATGCCCACAAGGGGTTAACAGGATCCAGAGAAATGTAATATTGAATATACTTAATTTCAATTAAAGAGCGGAATTAAACTCCAGATAAATTTGCAAATTACCTTCTAAGGCTGAGAAGGGTGTGGAGGATGGTTTTGTGAAATGCTAGGTATACAGTAACTTTTCCTTAGCCTGAAAGCTTTAATATACAAAATTTTGTTAAGATCGAAATAAAACTGTATATGAATTCGCAGATTACCTTTTAGGGGTGAGAAGGAGGATGAAGTTGTTTTTTGAAATCCTATGTAGATAGTCACCTTTCCCTTGACTTGTTGATTGCTTTAACCACTCCAGGGGCATGCACGCGTCAACATCTTTAACAGTTTTTTTTTACCGAACTACCACGGCCACCGAGCCCTTGAAGGTCTAATATACGAAATGTCATCAAAATCGGAACAAAACGGTTGATAAATTTGCAGATTTCCTTTAGGGAGTGAGATGTGTGATGAGCTGATGAGAGTAGATTTCCCCTAGTCTTGCAGCTCCAATATAGAAAAATAAGATAGGAATCAAACTTTACTTAAAAATCTAAATTCTTTTGAGGGGGCTGGAAAGGGGGCTAGGCGTGGATTTTCAAAATGCCGTATAAACGGTCGCCTTCCCCTTGTTCTGGAGGTCAAATATACAAAGTTCCATGGAAATCGGATTAAAACTGGATTTGTGGGCGAATTCTCTTTCAAAAAGTAAATGATTTCATACGAAATGCATGAAAACTTTCGAAAATGCGAAACTATGACGACAAGCGCAGAGAGAGCGAAAAGATATACAATTCTTTGCGTAACCTTCTATTCTTGTATCATGGTGTTTGGTGAAATCACTGCGAGTATGTAATGAACCACCTGCAATGGACCATATCCTGGTAGTGCTGCTTCCACCGGCAGATCTATGGCAGCACCTGTTGAGTAAGGATCTGTCGGTGGTACGAAACCCGGAGCCGAGGGTCCCATTACACCTGGACTCCAATGTAAGCACGAGGGCAACTAAGCCGTCCGCCAACCATTCCATCCAATTTTTTTATTCCAAATTGTTACCACCTCTGTTTGTGTTGTCATCCCCAGGCCTATGCATTTTTATTAATACGTAAAGGACAGGGGTAACGAGCGGCGAAAACCCCGCCCACGTTTCCCGAACTGAGCTACAGCAAGCATAGGCCGCTGCTTAGCTCGTTGAGGGGCCTTTTTCTTCGCCAGATGGCACAGCCCGACCTTCACGGTCAATTAAACTACCTTAGGCTCCGTCCCCACGAGCATCTTCGGATGCCCACCAAACCATCCGTTACATATTTGGCGCCCAACGTGGGGCCCACTTCTGGTCAGGTCAAGGACTAAAAAGGACCTCAACACTTTGACTTTTTAGTTATTATACCAAGTGGTACCCCATGACGCCTGTTCTAAGGCAAAGTCCTTAGCCCATTTGTACTTCACGTACCCATTTTCAGGCAGTTGTGCATCCCATACAGCTTTCCGTCTTTTCCGTAAAGTAGCTTCAACCCTTATATAACGTAGTTTCTAGCTTCCGATTTCAACAGGTCGATCCTTTTTCTTGTCTCTTGTCCCGGTGGTTTTTGCCACGTACTTAAGGCCTTCAAGCAAACTCTTGAATTACTAGTTCTCGGCGCTTCTCCAGACTAGGCAGAGTTTTCTTGAAGTGTCCTTAGTACCTTCCTGTGGAAAAGGATCGACCTTCACAACAATAACTTCACTTCCGACATTGCAGAATTTCATTTTTTTTTTTTTTTTCAATACAATATGATTTATTTGATTCTGTTTGAAAACACATATTACAAAAAATTAAATTGATTAGGTTCTAAAATACAAAATATAAAATAAAGATAGAAATAGTTAGGATTTAGGATAATGAAATGTGTAATTCTGACTGATTTTGGTCATCTCACAATGAGCATAGCTCGTGGTGTGAGATTGTTCAATTAGAATATTTTATATATTTATCAAAGTGGTTTATTCACGTTAATAAATTTGAGAGTAATTTTTTTTTTCATGTTAGTTATAATTCAAACTCTAAAAGCTTGTTAAATTGGTTATATACTGGAATCTAACAAATATTTTTTAATTGATTTCGAAAAACAGTAAAAATTAGTACGCCTAGAAATGATTTCTGGTAAACTGTTAAACAAACGTGGTCCATAATAAAAAGCATGGTGTTGTGCAACGCATGTATTATATCTTGGTTGTTTAAGTACTCTTCTAATTTGCCTACGTGTTAAGTATCTGGTTTCCTCTTCGAGTGGAAATTCATTAGGGTGTTTATACACAAATTTTAGAATCTTTAATTTATGCATATTCGCTATAGTCAAAACTTCAAACTCTCTATATAAATGCTGTGTTGGATATAAAATTGGTTTCCTCAGACAAATTTTAATAATCTTTTTATGTAGTAATTCTAATGGTTTTAAATAGCTTTGTGAAAGACTACCCCAGGTTAAAATTCCGTAGTCTATTATGGATTGAACCAAAGCAATAAAGATCATTCTTATTCTGGCAATAGATAGAATCGACCTCAATTCGACAAATTTATAGATTGTTTTTCGCAATCGACTGCATATATATGAAATGTGTTCACTCCAACGTAGATGTTTATCAATTATTATACCAAGATATTTAACGCTATTCTTTGTTTCTATATATGTACACAGTAAATTTTTTTCAACTAGATTCTAGTTAAACACAACTAGAATTTAGCTCCTAGATATTCTAGTAAAGATCTAGTGATTAAGTAACCACTAGAATATCAGGAAATCTTTTTAATGATTTTCTATCAGAAGCTCGTTGAGAATCTAGTTCAGTTCACTAGTATTTCAGTTGTTTTGACAAACATCTCGAAAGGAAATACACTAGTAATCTAGGAAACAAAGCTGAGTAGATAGTAGTACCACAGGTATAAACACTGGTAATCTAGTAAACGAAACTGAGTAGACAGTGGTACCTCACGTATATGTTGTCGCTTTAATGCAGAAAGGCCACAACTAACATTTTATTCGAAGCCAAGTTTTTGGGGTAATTTTGATAGGTTGCTTTCGAAATGTTGTTAATTGCCTTGGCCCCTCTAGGGGCATGGGTGCGTCAACATGTTGTTGCTGTTGTTTCGATAGGATATCTACTTTTCGAACGTGCAGTTGCTAGCAGGTCTTTATACTGACAAGCTCGGGGCACAGTGGGAGATGGGAGTTCTATTAGTACCCCACAGGCAGTTTTTTGTTCGTGTCGAGGATCGAACCTCCATTCTCTAGATCGTAGGGCGGTGACCGAACGAACACGGCCACCGATCGCGAATAGGATGGCGTGTTTTTAAAATAAACAGTTCACTTTTCACCTTATGAACTTCTGCCTCCAAACGCAAAGACAATAATGATGCCTGGCTTGCCTTCATCACCGCTTTAACAGTGAATTTATCCAGTTTTCTAGGTGCAAACATTTTTTTCCTAGAAACAAAGTGGTGAGCAATAGAAAAACAGCCGAATTTACAAGACGAACTGTACTTCTAGTTATTTTCACTTGATTTTTGGGCAGGAACTTTACTTCTAGGTATTTTCACTAGATTTATGGGCATACGACATTTTTCACTAGATTATCAGAAGGAAATTTTTACTAGATTTCTTCTAGTTGAACTTTACTGGAAAAAAGATTTGCTGTGTACAATTACAATTTCTACCCGTGCAGGTATTTCCATGCAATATTATTTGAAGATGCACAGGAGGTGATCAAAAAGGAACCAAAATTGTTTTCTGAGTATTTATAGAAACTAAATTAGCTTTAAGCCAGGTGTTGATATCTTGCATGCCCTTTCTTGCATATTCGAATGTTTTCTCCCAGTTTTCTCCATTAAAAATGGCTACGGTGTCATCTGCGAACGCAAACACAGAACAATTTTGCAAATTTAATTTCAAAAGGTCATTTATATATATAAGGAACAGGATTGGCCCTAAAACAGTTCCTTGTGGAACTCCAATTGTTATGTCGAGTGCTGAGCTTGTATGCTGATTTAGGCGCACTGATTGTTTTCTCCCATTTAAATAAGATCTGAAAAGATCTAAAGCCAGGCCCCTTATTCCAATATTATACATTTTCATAAGCAGCATTTTGTGATCCACAGTATCAAAGGCTTTCTGAAAATCCAAGAATATTCCTAGACATGCTTGACCATTATCCAAGTTGGATACAACTTTTTTGGTAACCGCATAAATTGCATCTTCGGTGCTCCTAGAGTATCTGAAAGCATATTGGGAATCAGATATGATATTTCTTTCTTCTAGAAATTTTACTAATTTAGTTTTAATGGTCTTTTCAAATATTTTGGAAATGCTGGGCAGAAGTGAAATTGGCCGAAAATTATTAAGATTTTCCTTATCATTACCTTTATGGAGTGGTATCACTACGGCTTGTTTAAGTTCTGTCGGAAAATATCCGTGGCTCAAGCAATTATTTACTAAAAATGCTAAAGGTTTAGAAATATGTGAAGCATTTTCCTTCAAATATTTGGAATGTAGACCGTCAGAACCAGGGCTTACGCAAGGTTTTAGCTCGTTTATCACTTGAATTATTTCACTTTCAGAAACCGGACTAAAAAACAGTGAACTGCATTGTGTACTTGGGTTGGAAAATGCTGGTTGCGAATTTGAAGAATAGCTTGTTCGGACACGGTTAGATATTTCATGACCAATATTAACAAAGTGCGCGTTAAATATATCAGCCACGTCTTCTATTCGGTCACAGCTTATTAATTCACCTGATGCACTTCTTATGTCGTTGGTAAATTCGCTTTTGCTTCTCTTTGAATCTGTCGCCTCATTTATTACATTCCAGATTTTTTTTATATCATTGCCACAGTTGTTAATTTTAATTTTATAATAGTTATCTTTGGCAGATCTGATTAGTAATTTCAAAGTATTTCTGTATTTCTTATATTCTTTATTTAAGTTGATATTAAACGGCTCTTTTCGTGCTCGGAAAGCTAATTTATCTCTAGTTCTGATTGCTCGAACCAGAGCATTTGTTATCCATGGTTTTAGCTGCTTTAACCTACTACTAGGTTTATTTTTAGTATAGAAACAACTATTATAGATGTTTAGTAGTGTATTGTAAAAAGTGGTGAAAGAAGTTTGAGGGTTTGATTTGTTATACACCGCTTCCCATGTTTCCGCCTCCAATTTATGGCTAAGCTGCAAGGAATTTAGTACTTTTTCTGTTTGGTGTTTTGGCTTGTCTGGTGAACTATTGACATGAGACTGAACAATCTTTCCAACAGTTAAATAGTGGTCAGCAATATTTGCGGGATACACTGCTGTATGAAAAGTATATTGTCTTTGACATTTTAGAAATAAATGATCTACACATGAGTCGCGCGTGGGTGAACTTCTAGTGCATCCATACAGATAGTTCGTAAAACCGTACCCATGTAAAATGTCCATGTATTTATGTTGAAGTAGGCTCATGTTACTTTGTAATATGTCAATATTAATATCCCCAACTAATAAATGGTTTGGAAATATCTTATTGTTTTCTAAGAATAATTCTAGACCGTCAAGGAAAATATTTAAGATAGAGTCATTAGGTGATCTATATAGTGCAGTAACTAATATTTGATTTGTTCCTATTTTAAGTATTAAATTAATAGAATTAACTTCATTTAGGTCAAAATTGATTATGTTATAACTAATTCCTTCTTTCAAGTAAACAACTAATCCATCGCATTTATTAAGTTTGTTAGGTTTGACTATTTTCTTAAATCCCGGTAGTTGATAGTTTATATTGTCTTGTGATAGCCATGCCTCAGTCAGAATTATAATTTCAAAATCTACTCTAATTACAGATAACAGCAGACATAATTCATTAAAGTTTTTTGAAATACTTCTTATATTCAAATGAAAAATTTTAAAATCTAGTGGATCGTTAAAAAAGTGTTTACATTGTCTATTATCATTAAGTATTACTGTGTTTTTATTATGATCAAATAACAATAAATTATTTATTGTATCTGCCATTGTGCTAATTGATTTTGTTACATTTATTAAAAACTTAATTCAAAGCTGAACTATCAAGATCCATCTCACAAGTAATTTTATAAATTTTTGAATTGTCAGCTTTTCTTATAAAAATGAAATCATCCTTGACCCAAACATATTTATAATTATGGTCTTTACTAAATTGTTTAGCCAAATAAAGAAGTTTCTTGTTACTTTTTGTCAAGTGGACATTGACGTAAAAAGGAGTGTCGGGAAAACTCTCATGAACCTTATTACATTTCAAATGCCTTTTATTATTTTTCGAGACTTCTATCCATTTGCTCCTATGTTCAATATCTTTAAACTTGACGATAATATTTCGTGGCTCCGATCGCTTAGAATTTCCAGAAACCAATCGTTTTATAGATATCGGTGTAAGATCATCAGTTTTCAAGTTTATTAACTCCGCAATCTTTCTCACAACTTCAGCTGTATTTTCATTAGGAGTCTCCGGTATCCCAGAAATTTCCAATTCTGAACATAATTGTTGTTGCTCTATGCGATTAACATGTTGTGTCAATTGCTTGACTTGGGACTTCAATGTTGAATTTTCTTCAGTTAATTTATTACAAGTTTTCTGTAATTGTAAACAAGCTTCTTCGTATTTAGTTATCTTGCCATCAAAATCGTCGATTTTATCGCAACAATAGTCAAGAGACTTTTTGTATTCAGCCATTTCACTCATAAATAGTTGTTTAATTGCTACGAACTCAGTCTCAGTCTGCTTTCTGAGGGCAGCTATGCTCTCTTTTATTTCATTAACAAGTGTAGGCACCAACGCAGTCTCCATCGGTCCAGTCCGACACATTTGACATTGCCAACCATTTCGTCGGTCTTTGTTCATCCTTCGGAAACCACGTTCCGTCAACGATGCACAATAGAAATGAGTATTCTTCTTACAGGTAATGCAATTTAATGTTTCATTCTTGTCGATGATATTTTGGTGACATACAGTGCAATCCATACTCGTAATATTTACTAATCGCGCGTTGGGATATTCAGTGTGATGTGTCACAGAAACTCGTAAGAATACAATTTCGATAATTGCGACTTACACGTATGATGGTTGAAATACTCCGTAGGAATCGTGTCCGGGATGTTAAGTAAATTGAAGTGCTTGCTGGTTGTTGTGCTAATTAATCGACTTTATGTGATATTTAAATTTTATAAAGTAACTCCGCAAAAAGATCGTGTCGACACTTTGACGTTTGACATATGCATATTTTTGAGATGCACAGCCAGTAACAGGCGAACATATTCGGAAACCGGCAAGGTTTGCTAGTATCGCACCTCACCTGGCCGAATGTGTACACTTGCTTCCAGTTGATCATTTCACTGATGGAAACTGCAATACTTTGGCTTTTGTTTTTATTTTTTATTTTCTCTTTTTCACCTCCTACAATGCTACCGGCTAGCTCATGAAAATTTTGAAGTGCATTTCTATCACGCACAATACACGCTCCATTTACTTTGCGAACATCAACCTGATCGGGACGGGGAGCTCCGAAAAGGAAAATGCCCGGATAGCTCAGTCGATAGAGCATGAGACTCTTAACCTCAGGGGCGTGGGTTCGGGCCCCACGTTGGGCGCCAATCTTTGTAATGTGCAAGTTGGTTCACCAGATGGTGTTTTGGGGACGGAGCCGAAAGTTTGCCGAGAGGACCGTGAAGGTCCGGCGACGCTAAAAGCGAATGCTCGTCAACGAGCTGAGCGGCGGCACATGCGTGTTCCAGATCAGTTCGGGAGATGTGGGCGGGATTTTTGCCCGCTCGTTGCCCCAGCCATTACATTGATAACTTGTATCATGTGCCTTGGGGGTAAACAAATACAACAAAGGATAAAACTGAGTCCCACGACTCAGGACAACTAGTAGAAACAAAATGCAGGCAATGGCCGTCAACCGGCTCATGCTACACGCTCCGGGCCCTGGTGTTGCGGACCCTGGGCCTCTTTACCCATAGAAATTCAAAGCCCAACCAATGAGGTCCCATGGCCAGCAAAAAATGTTGGGACCTCCCAAAGCGGAACAAGAGATGAGGCCTTCACCTCATCTCATCACCAACCTGAAATGGGGTTTGGGGTAAGGTTCCGTGAAGGAAACGCCTGGATTTGTCACCCGCCAACGCGACCGGCCGTGTTTCTGAGAGTTGCGCATAACCCGCCGATGCCATCGTCTTGGTTTTCGGGGGATTCGGATTTGGTCATCGGACGCCGCGAAAAACTCGGAAATTTGATCTTTTTGCCACCCGCTGCGCCGTGTCGGAAAAAGATAGCTGCGGTGTCGGATGTAAGATTTTTAAAATTTTTCTAAAAATGAACAATATTTTATTTTATTATTATTTTATTTTTTACTTTAATTTTTCTTCCTTGGCATCATTGCCCGTAACTGACAGTTTCAATAATATTCCCAAAACAGACGTACCCAAACGTAAACGCACCCTACTTAGTTCGAATTTTAAACAAAGCGAAAATGTCGGTAGTGCTGAAATAAACCTCCATCCGGAAACCATCCAAGTCATATTCCTGCAAATCGAAAAATCAGTTGCAATCAATATCCTAACTAAAATCACTTTCCGACCTCCAGTCTTGAATTGGTTGAAAGTAGCCTCGTGAAAATCCTGCTGATTCCACATATCCAGCAAGTGTGGCTCTACATTAGAGAACTTGAAAACTTGAAAATGCACAGCGGCAAACTATCATAGATGTAAGAAAGAATCGGAAAAAAAAATCAGGAGCAACTTATCTATATTTAAAAGTCATAGCATCTCAGCCACATTGTGCGCCACTCGACAAGGACTATTATGCGTTCAACTCTCCCATGTGAATTTCCTTCTTTTATGCATTCCGGAAACATCCGAGTAGAGCCGGTATCTATGATTCGCTTTCAAAGAAGAAAGAGGACGGGAAGGATTAAAGTGTAATGGATTCAGTGAATATTGCATTTTTTTTATTGCCTAGCAACGTCCCGTCGCCGTCGGTGGTATGAACAGAGGATTCACCAACTGGAAGCGAAGTTCTTTGTGATTGTTTGATAGAATTACAAGAGCGGATATCACATGCGAAATCCATTTCAGTTAACGCAGAGGAATCATAATAGAATGCAGTGAATGCGTTTGATACTTAGATTAAACAGAAGTTACCTCTTTAACATATCATTTCCGAAATATTCGATTCACCTTATTTCAAGTGGTGTGTAAAGCGCAATGGGATCGAATGAATCCAAAATCGAAGCCATGATACGTGCTCCTTCACAGCCAGGGCCACCTTGTCTATTATTATATTTTCAAATTTCCTGACTTATTTTTATGAACATCAAAAACTTAACACAATTGAGCTCATCACGCTTTCAGCCCGTAGCCTTATTTTGCGGAAGCTCTTACGAAACGGATAATGAAGCGAAAAAAAACATGACGATTTATCAGTAATATAGGGGGGAATCGTCCTTTAAGGAAGTATTACACGCTGATTTTCCGGCAGATATTAGCTTGCTGCGTGCATTCAAATGTCCCCATTTTGGGGACAAAGAAGGCCGTGCCGATTGGAGCGTTACACATTCAAAATATTCATTGCAGACAGTTCTCTTTCTAAATTACACATTTACGTTGTATCATACTTGAAGGATTTCCCTATAAACAAACAAAAGGCGATGGGATAAGAAGCCAGACAACAGATGTCTGTAAACTCTTATGTCTGTAATTACTTTCTCATAATAAAGTAGCTGCTGGAGGACATGATTCAGACAAGCACTTTGGTTTTGAAAGCAGATGCAAAGTGGTCTGCAACTTTCACAGGACATTGCAAGGACTGGGCTGGTCAAATATATCAATGCCCACTTTAATACTACAACGACGACGACTACATTGTCCACGAATATTGCACGAAATCATAAAATTGATATCCTGGCGATACGGGGGGTGTCACTTCCTCCGCCCGGTATCCCATGTCATCGCTGCTCGATTTCTTTTCGATTCGCCCTTTGAACGAGCGCGCGCGCTTACGACACATCTATGGGTTTGTTCAGATATAAAAACTCATAATGTGAGTCGGATAAAATCCCCCAAAGGGTTTCGGAAATTTACTGCAATTTCCATGGATTTTTCTCACTTTGAAATTTTATTGCCTGTTCGTGTAGAGTACGCTCCTTTCGGACCCGCAGCAGCAGCAGCACCAGCTTGCTGGATGTATGGCTCCTGCCGTCTGGCTTACTTGTTTTTGGCTGGTTGACTGTCGTTCTGCTGCACCAGACACATTGTACAATTGCACTGCAGGATGTTGGTGGGTAGTGTGGATGGGTATATCTAGACCACCACCGCCGCCCATCCGACATACCGACCGACAACTTGCAGATGGAACACTTCCGCGTCCTGAAAAAAAAAAACATTCCCCCAAATGTCTTTTTGCAACAATTCAAAGCCAATTTTACTATGACGCGAAACAGTTGGATCGGAGTACCATCCGTTTTTTTATATACGAGTACATACATAATATAAATGTTATAGTGTGTCGGATTGTATAAAACGGATATGTAACGATTTTGCCGTTGCATGTTGAAACGATTTCCGAGAGGGTTTCGACAGCAGGATGAGGTGTTGGTTATACCAATGGCGACGACAAATCAAGCATGACTTGTTTGCTTGTTTGTAAGTATTAGATGGTCGGGATGGTAGCGTGTAGGGAGTAAAAGGAGTAGGAGTGAATAGCTATATGAAGTGTTGTTGAAAATTGGAGGAAATGCGGAACAGACAGTGTCCTAGTTAGAGAATGTATAGAATTTTGGTAGCTAGACTTGATGATTGAAGGATTTCCGATGAAATCCAGCAGTTCCTGGCGATATTAGGCATTTTGTTTTCCAAGTCCTGCAACTTTGAGGCTAACTACAAGGCAGTATTGCTAGAAGTATTGAAAATTCCTATTTCGGCTAGAAAACAGGACGCTGGAATGGTGAAGAGTATTTTGCGTTATATTATGAGTAAAATCTGCTCCTCCGAGGTACCTAACAAGTTTTCATTGATATAGCACTAATCTTGGAACGAGTTTGTAATGAACCATATTCCGGTCTGGTAGTGCTGCTTCCACCGGCAGATCGAAGGCATCACTTGATGAGGACTGATCTGTCGGTGATACGAAACCAGAGGCCGAAGGTCTCATTACATCCGGACCTCGATGCAAGCGCGAGGGCATCGGAGCGTCCACCAACCATTCCATCCTCATTGCCTCATTTTTTGATTATTCCCCATCTGCTTCCCCTGTTTGTGTTGTTTTCCCCAGGCCTATGCATTTTTGTTAATACGTAAAGGACAGGGTTGCCTCTGCGAGCGGCAGAAAGAAACAAGAAACGCACACGTCTCCCAAACTGAGCTACAGCCAACATAGGCCGCTGCTTAGCTCGTTGAGGGGACCTGGTCTTTTTGATAAGTCGACTGTGATGGCCAGGTTTAATTGAGACTATGTCCTCGAGCATAGGGAAAACAATGCGGAAACATTCTGTTCAACGGTGAACATGAGCTTGAAATTCGCAGAAAATGTCCTGCGGTGTGTGCAATAGCTGGAATGTGATACGACGCGCTTGGTTTTAACGATGACGGCAGTGCCTTGTGAGAAATTCACAGATAACTCTGACCAGTGGCGGATCCAAAAGTCGAGTTCGGAGAGGGCCCGACTTTGATTGTTACCTGTTAAGCTAAGCGCATGTCCACACTTATTCAACTTTTTATTCAAGAACTAAGATGGGCTAAACGAAACTCATGGCGGCTTTCTTGTGAGCTAGGGTAACAAATCCATCGATGCCTGATTTCTTACTAAAGAACGACGGATCGTGGACGGAATCGAGTGAGGAAACCTTAAAGCTTTTGTTAGACACTTACTTTCCAGACAGCTCGGCAGTTACTATGTTTGGGAATGCCTCGACCTGGTCAGTAATTCCCGGAGTATCCGATGTTATTCTCACAGAAGAGAAAATTTCAAGGTCTGAATCGTTTAAGTCCACTGGACCGGATGGTATTATTCCGGCAAACTTACATCACGCGTCGGATTTAGTGTATCCTTGGATTGCGTTCATTTTTAGGGCATGTTAAGAGTTAATACACATTTCACGATGGTGGAGAGAAGTTAAATTCGTCTTTATTCCGAAAGCAGGGAAATGCTCGCATGCTCGCCCAGATGATCTTCAACCTATCAGCCTTTCATCGACTCTTCTAAAGATCCTTGAGAAGTTAATTGATATGCACTTACAAAGCAGCATTCAACCCAACCTCGTATCCACTTCTCAGCACGCCTACTGGAAAGGAAGGTCGTTGGATACAGCTCTGCACTGTCTGGTAAGTCACATTGAGAAATCCTTTGCCTGCAAGGAATACACTATTGTGGCCTTTTCGGATATCAAAGGGGCTTTTAACAACGTGCGGCCGGTGGCAATAACAGACGCACTTGCTAGTCTGAGTATTGACGCTTCTCCCAGCAGTTTCATTAACCTGATGTTAACATCTAGGTTTATACACACGAGTCTAGGTGAGTCGTCGGAACGAAGGATTGTAAGTAGGGGCACTCCTCAACGTGAGGTTCTCTCACCTCTTCTCTGGAATCTGGCAGTGAATAAACTACTTCAGGAGCTTGAAGCGGTGGGCTGCAAGGTGATTGCTTATGCGGACGATATTGCCATAGCCATCTCGGGTAAATATCCTAACGTTTTATGTGAAATAATGGAGAATGCACTGTCGATTCTTGCACTCTGGGCGAGTTATGCTGGAGTAAGCGTGAATCCGAACAGAACAGAACTTGTTCTCTTCACTAGGCGCGAGAGACTTCCTGATCATACTCCTCCACTGTTAGAGGGGACGAGGTTGGTATTCTCTGATAGACCAGTTTCTGAGATTAATATAGTGGACAGAAGGCTGACTTGGAAGTTCAACATTCAGGAACGAGTGAACAAGACTACTTTTGCACTGTACTCTTGTAAAAAAACCATCGGGAAAAAATGGGGCCTGCAACATAAGGTTGTCTACTCGCTGCTGATATCCGTCGTGTGTCCTACACTGTTGCATGGTGTGATTGTTGGGTGAACCTCACTACGTATAGGAGCTTATCGAAACCTACTGGGAAAGGTGCAGCGACAAGCCTGCATAGCAATAACTGGGGCGCTTAAAACGACACCAACCGCGGCTCTGGAAACGTTGCTTAGTGGTAGTATACACTAGACATTTTTGGTGGTTACAAACGTGGCCATTCGACTTTGAGAAACATATCAGTGGGACGCGTCAACTGTCGGTCACGCAGCTATTCTCAACAAAATTGATATTCCTTTATCTACCGACTATACTTCTCCAAAGCTTGTATTCGGTAAGAGTTTTACAAACCTCATCTCTCCGCGAAGTCACTGGGCGGATAATGTTCCCTCCGAAATGGACTCTTATCACATTTACGGATGGCTCTAGTAGTAGATAGGGAGTAGCTGCAGGGGTTTACTGCCGAAGTCTATGAGTAAACATCTCTTTCCGATTACCGCAGTGTCTTCCAGGCGGAGGTCTCGGCAATATTAGAAGTAGCTTATCGACCGCAAAGATTTTGGGAGGGCTCACTCTCGATTTGTGCACTGAGGAAATTCTACATCTGTAGTTCGTCTTCACCAAGTTATGATCTGAGTCGCAGTTTGCTCCTCGATAGGAGCGGACATCCATCACACTAGACGCCCACCTCCTGCAAATAAGGACGTGATCAATTGGAGATTTCCAGGTCTGCTTGTGAATGCGTCGATGCGGGAAACACGTAGAGCTTACGACTAGATTCCTGCTGCAGGCGAAGTCGATAAGTCGCTGGCCGTTGTCGTTACATTCTTCATGGAGACTGTGGCCTCCAGTCGTCCCCCAGTGCCAACTTTCATTTCCGACTTTCGAGTTAAAGTCTCCCAGCAACAATTTGACGGCGTTTGTTGGAAGTGAGTCGAAGAGAGTCTGAAGGCGGGCGTAGAACTCGTCTTTTACTGCGTCTTCTTTAACTTCAGTGGGGGCGTGCACATTGATGAGCCAGAGATTGAAGAATCGAGTCTTAATGCGAATCGCACACAGCCGTTCATTTATGGGTTTGAAGTCATTAATGTGCGGCTTGAGGTGATTGTTTACTATCTCTCTCTAATTGCCTTGACCCCTCCAAGGGCATAGGCGCGTCAACATCTCTAGCATTTCTATGCCTTGTTGACGTTTCAATAGATATCTACTTTTCGCAAGTGCAGTTGCTAGCATGCACCTCCTATCCGCGCCGTCTTTACCATATACTGACAAGCTCGGAGCACTGTGAGAGTTCTACGGATATTAGTACTCACAGGCAGTTTTTGATGGCGCCGAAATTTGATCTTCGAGCTCTAGATTAGTATCGTAGAGCGGTGACCGAGCGATCACGGCCACCGAGCGATCACGGCCACCGAGCGCGATTGTTTACTATAAATGCTAAAAAAATGTTTACTATAAATGCTCCAAACTCCTTGCGGCCCGATGGTTTGCCACTTGTAAAAATTGTGTGCGATTTCTTGTCATTGATCTCGCTGCCAAGCCGATTTGTTTCCTGGACTGCAGTAATGCTCAGTTTGTACTTTTCGACCTGCTGAAGGAGGGCTTTCTCGGCCCCCGGTTTGTTCAGAGAGCGTACATTCCAGGATCCGAAATAATAATCCTTTAGTCGTTTGCATGATCATCGTTGTTGATCCGTCCAATCCGAGGCTTTTGTTCTAGGTTTCTTGACGTGGAGTGGTTTTTACAAGGACGAGTTGTCAGCACATCGCTTAACCCCATTCAGGGGATGGCCTTGGAAGATAGCTAATTCAGATGGTTTAATAATGGGGGGGGCAAAGACCTTTTCCATAGTCCTCCGCGTGGGCGCCCCCTGGTAACGGCAGTGTATCAAATCGCTGACGGCCAATGTCTTAGCGATAAGACAGTTTGGAAAAGGCAGATAGCTGTAGCCTGAATGGCTGACGAACACCTAAGCGTCTCAGGTCTAGTAGGATGGATTGACTTGCGTAGTTGGACCTGCTACATAGTTGTGTGAAGTCCAGCACGTTTATTAAACCATCTGAAGCAGCTATCTCCGAGGCCATCCCCTGAATGGGGTTAAGCGACGTGCTGACAACTCGTCCTTGTAAAAACCACTCCATGTCAAGAAACCTGGAACAAAAGCCTCGGATTGGACGGATCAACAACGACGATCACGCAAACGAATAAAGGATTATTCTTTCGGATCCTGGAATGTACGCTCCCTGAACAAACCGGGGGCCGAGAAGGCCCTCCTTCATCAGGTCGAAAAGTACAAACTGAGCATTACTGCAGTCCAGGAAACAAATTGGCTTGGCAGCGAGATTAATGACAAGAAATCGCACACAATTTTTACAAGTGGCAAACCATCGGGCCGCAAGGAGTTTGGAGTAGCATTTATAGTGAACAATCACCTCAAACCGCATATTACTGACTTCAAACCCATAAATGAACGGCTGTGTGCGATTCGCATCAAGACTCGATTCTTCAATCTCTGGCTCATCAATGTGCATGCCCCCACTGAAGTTAAAGAAGACGCAGTAAAAGACGAGCTCTACGCCCGCCTTGAAACTCTCTTCGACTCACTTCCAACAAACGACGTCAAATTGCTGCTGGGAGACTTTAACGCGGAAGTCGGGAATGAAAGCTGGCATCGGGGGACCACTGGAGGCCACAGCCTCCATGAAGAATATAACGATAACGGCCAGCGACTTATAGACTTCGCCTGCAGCAGGAATCTAGTCGTAAGCTCTACGTGTTTCCCGCATCGACGCATTCACAAGCAGACCTGGAAGTCTCCAGACGCACATACCGTCAACCAAATTGACCACGTCCTCATTTGCAGGAGATGGGCGTCTAGTGTCATGGATGTCCGCTCCTATCGAGGAGCAAACTGCGACTCAGATCATCACTTGGTGAAGACGACCTACAGATGTAGAATTTCCTCAGTGCACCAGTCAAGAATCAGCCCTCCCAAAATCTTTGCGGTTGATAAGCTCTTGAGTGATGCTACAGCGGTGGCGTATACTACCGCCCTTGAAGAAAAACTATCACCTATGCTACACAACATCAGCAACACAGGCGTCCATGGGTTCTGGGAAGAACTCAAGGGTACCATCAAGGATGTCGCAGAGAAGGTCGTGGGATATAAAGCCCGGCGAGCGCGAAATGACTGGTTCGACGAAGAATGCAAAAATTCACTTGACGCGAAAAACGAGGCCTACAGACAATGGATTCAACGAGGAACCAGAGCCAGAAGAGAAAAATATGACGAGCTACGGCGAATATCGAATAGAATAATTAGACGTAAGAAACGTAAATACCTTGACGAGCAGTTGCTGAACATAAACGAAAACTTAGCTAATAGGAACACCAGACAAGCGTACAAACTAGTAAATACAATTAAGAACGGCTACCAACCCAGGACTAGCCTTTGTAAGGACAAGGATGGAAACATCATCAGCGACACCGATGGTATTAACAAACGATGGGCCTCTTATTTTGAAGAGCTTCTAAACCGACCATCTAACATCCCCACACAGGAAGCTCTCGACGATATTGTTGATCTAGGCCCACCCATTCAACCCCCGACAGTAGAGGAAGTTGATCTCGCGTTGCGGTCACTAAAACGAAATAAAGCGCCGGGCGCTGACGAGATTCCAGCTGAACTGCTAAGATTCGGTGGAACGAGTCTAGTTGATGCCACACATCAATTACTCCTGCGAGTATGGGAGAACGAGGAGATCCCAGACGATTGGCGCAGAAGCATCATCTGTCCAATTCATAAAAAGGGAGATAAACTGCGGTGTGAGAATTACAGGGGCATCTCACTAGTTTGTACGTCCTATAAAATTTTGACGAAAATTCTGGAAAATAGAATAAAACCGTACGCAGAACGAGTCATTGGCGAATATCAAAGCGGTTTCAGACCTGGTCGCTCCACAACTGATCAGCTCTTCTCAGTCAAACTGATACTCCAGAGGTGCTGGGAATACAACGTAAACGTATACCAAATCTTTATCGACTTCAAGCAGGCATACGACAGTATCGATCGTGGAGTACTGTACAACATCATGCTGCAATTTGGTATACCAGCAAAATTAGTGCGACTGACAAAGATGACGATGACCAACTCCGTCTCACAAGTCAGGATCCAGAATAGACTTACTGATCTATTTGAAACACGCACTGGTTTGAAACAGGGCGATGGACTGGCTCCGACGCTCTTCAACCTAGCACTGGAATACGTTATTCGGGCCATGAATTTGGACAACAGCAAGACGCTACTCATAAAGTCGACACAATTAGCAGCGTACGCCGACGACATCAACATCATGTCCCGAAGATTGGCTGACGCAGAAGAACTTCTGCATACGCTTGATACCGCTGCAAAGGAAGTTGGATTACGTATTAACGAGGGTAAAACTAAAATAATGATGCAATCGGTGACAAGGACACCTGCACAACCAAGCATCAATGTGGGGGACCTCAACATCGAGTTCGTGAACAACTTCATTTACCTGGGTTGCAACCTGTCAAGGGACGCCAACGAAACTGACGAAATCAAGCGACGGATACAGTTAGCTAATAAGACTTTTTTCTCGGTTCTCCCCATAATGAAATCGAAACATGTGCACAGAAACACGAAGCTCCGCGTGTACAAAACCATTATACGACCAGTGCTATGCTATGGCTGCGAAGCATGGACCCTAGCTCAAGCCTCCGAAAACATGCTAGACACTTTCGAACGTAAGGTTCTACGGCGAATTTTCGGGGCTGTTTGCGATCGAGATGGATGGCGCATCCGGTACAACCATGAGTTGTATGAAATGTACGATGAGCTGCAAGTCTCGAAAATCGTCAAACTACAACGACTTCAATGGGCAGGGCATGTACAAAGAATGGACGATGATCGCATGCCTAAGAGAGTAATGAATGCAGAACGAGTCGATGGAGCGAGACTGCGAGGACGACCGAGATCTCGTTGGGAGAGCTCAGTAGGTGTGGACGCCGCGCAGCTGCTGGGCTCCCAAAATTGGAGGACGCGGTCACGTGACCGAGATAATTGGAGGACAATGATCCAGGCGGCCAAGGCCCGACGTCGGGCTGTCGCGCCACGATGATGATGATGAATAAAGGTGCTGGAGTTCACACAACTATGTTGCAGGTCCAACTATGCAAGTCATTCCATCCCACTAAACCTGAGACGCTTAAGTGTTGGTCAGCCATTCAGGCTACATCTATCTGCCTTTTTCCAAACTGTCTTATCGCTAAGACTTGGCCGTCAGCGGTTTGAAACACTGCCGTTACCAGGGGGCGCCCACGTGCAGGACTATGGAAATGGTCTTTTGCCTCAACAAGGGTCAAATTACAATCAGATCTATGGTATTATTGGGCGCATTCGGGCGTCACGGAAAACAGCGTAATGCGCTGCATAGAAATAGCGAATTCCTAGGCAGCACAAAACAATTTTTTTTGTGAGGCCCGAATGGTATGCTGGCTCACCTGTTGTAAATTGACATGCCTGCATTCACAAATCGGTAGCACTACTTGAGCGCTCCTATTTTTGTCCCAATTTTGCACTGAATTACAACAACAAAAATGGGAGCGCTCAGGTAGCGCTGTGATTTGCGAATGCAGGCTATTCGTTCGAACTGTCAAATCTCCGCTAAGCCAAGACAGCGAACAAATTTTGTGCTGCCTAAAAGTGTTAGCGCCTAGCTATTTGCGCTAAGTTTAGCAGTGGTTTAGCGCAACATTCGGAGTACAAATCACGTGGCAGCACTTAAAGCTAGATAGCAACCGTGACTCCCGAATGCACCCATTGTCAATTCTGGCCGGTTAAATGGTTACTCTTGATTTATGCAGGTTTGTGAAGATCCACGGTATCTCATCATATCCATAGTTGGTCTAAATGTGCTGTGACATTCATGAAAGCCCTTCTAACCTAACTAAACCTCATCAAACAACCCAAGCTCATATACATAATATTTCAGATGATTTTTCATTTTCGTTTCATGGCGAAACGTAGTCATTCTTAAATTAGTTAATGGACACCACTTCTAGGTATACGAAGCTATAGGTATACGAAATTCATGTCACCGAATATTACTCGTGATTTTGCCGGAATCTTTACGGTGGTTGCTGAGCGACTATGAAAAAAATGTAAGGAAGAAAATGTAATGCCTCTACCATGTAATTCATTTAAATTTAACACTCAACACGTTCATTCCATTCATTGAAGCTGACCCCCCAATAAACTGACTTTACTTTATTAATCAGATTTTCATGCCGCCATTTAATCTCAATTATGTGATTAGTCGCCTCATCACGTCCCGCTTAATTCTTTTTAACGAATTTATTCCGTTCCGCGCTTTGTTCCTTCTGCATCCTTCGGTCTTCATTTTCTTAAATGACCAATGTACCCTTCCATCGGTAAATTGAAGACAGAAAAAAAACTAGGGTATAACTATGTACATACAAATACATCTCTAGTATGTACGAGTACATTCAACATACTTTCCCGCACTGAAATTAATTAAACCATTTCCCACTCAATTTGCATGCGTAATTCTCGACTATAAATACGGAAAACCCCCAAATGAAAAATTCCGTGCATGTTTGACAATTTATGTTTTATATGTCTCTCTTTGGTTGGGTTTAGCCCGGAGTCGAGCCGTTGCTGTAGACATTCGCCACCCTCCCCGGAACTGAATGGGTTGAGCAAATGTCAAAAACAACATGTATCTGTACACTCCTGTGCTGTCCTTTGCAGTCCTAGTCCTGTGTACAAGGACTGGAAATTCTTTCTGGCCAAATACGTGCAATACCATTCTCACTTCAAATAAAGGTTGTATCCACTATGACGGTATGATACAGTCTGATGTACTTGAATGTGCTAAAACGCCCTGTTTCGTCTCCTGTACTCCTCGTGAGCGCCATGCTACATCAAGTTCATCGGCAGTTGTTGCAAACCGTCCAAAAAATGGCGCTACAAAAGGTGAATAAGGTATATTGGCACTTATAAAGTCCCAAACGATATCATTCTGGCGTAGTCATAAAACAGAAAACCCCAAAACTTGAATTGCCCCCCGAAATAGACAGAGCGAGGGACGGAGGACTGCGACTCGACGGCTAAGGAATCGTTCGCGCTTATTTACAACAGTCACGAACTGAAAAACACAAATCTACTACCCTCATTTCATTTTGTGTCGATACGTGGATCATTTGATGTATGTTGCGAGTGAAATTCCTTCAAACAGGATTCAGCAATTCAGGATAGAGCAACATTGAGGTAATACACGTGAAGAAAGGCGGAAGAGGTTACGGAGATAAGGCCATTTTATCAGCTTTTACTGGGGGCGGGTCGGGGTGCGGACGTTTATTGGACAATTTCAATTAGGAACTGAAAATGTGATGTAAAAAAGGACTACAAATTTCGATGAAGGTACAGAAAGGATTTTTTTTCCTGTGGGCGATGTGCGATGAACTGAGTTCTACTGATGGATTAAAATTAGTGTTAGTTGTCTTAGTGGTAAATGTGACAAAGAAAGCCTTTTTTTACAGTAGATTACCGTATCTGGTTTGTCCAAATGAAAATGTTTTAGTCGTTAAAAAAACTTCTCTTTATTTTCAAGTCAGCAAAAAAAGAACAGAATTGTCCCCATCTTCTTAGTCTAAGTAAGGCCGTTTCCTCACTTGTCGGTACGGTAGCGGTGCGGGGATCGGTATGCTCGATATACATATGCGGTACCGAAAGCTTACCAGGCGGTAAGGCGGGCAAGACCCGACGTCGGGCTGTCGCGCCACGATGATGAAAGCTTACCAAGCGCCTTTATTTCAATGAGTGTTTCCTGATTGGCTTGATATTCGCAGATGCGGGGAGGGATCGTTTCGTTTAACCGCTTCGCGGGATAAACATCCAGTGGCCGCTCGGTATTGATAGAGATAATGTCACGCAAAAAAATTCGAAACATGGAGAGGACGTGAGCGATACTGAACAATGAACGCTGAAAATTTACCGCCTGGTGCGGAAATGAAAGCAGTTCGGAATCGTATCGGTATACAGAGCGTACTGTCCCGCGCCGCTGCCATACCGACAACTGAGGAAAGGTCCTACAGCTTATGTTCATCTTTCGCATTGGTGGGCAGAGTAGTATTTTGTAAAGGGCGGTTCATCTAATATCATCACAATAACAAAAGTGAACAAATTTTTAGAATCTCTTGTTTTTGCCAACTGAGAATTTCACTTTCAAGCGCAAATGTATTCGCAGATGGTGAACATAGTTACACAAAATATATTTAAAAAGAAAATTGATCGGGTCCATATTTATCTGGCCAGGTTAGGTACAGGCGCTGTCGGGTTTCGCCACGAATTTCCTCCTCCTGACAGCTAACTTCACAGTGTCTGCGTTCACATTCATGAGCCTTGCGGTTATTCAGCAATTCAAATACATGTAAACGAAAAAAATCACTGAATGCATTTGAGTCGCTGAATAAACGTTCCACGTGGCCCAGTTGACCTTTCGTTGGCATAAACTGGTTTCGGAGAATACAGTTGCCAGCACGCACCTCCTGCTCCCCCATTTGTGGTTTATTATTACGCCCTGCACCGCAGGGGGAAGACAGCACAACATCCATGGCCACTAACGTCGTCGTGGACGGGATTCTAACCCAAAATGCCGGTAGTCAGACTTGAGCCTGATGCCTCTACGCACTGAGCTACCAGTCACCCGGGTATTATCAGCTCCTTTGGTTGACGTAGCCCTGGAAGGTTATTCCAGTACTGATGATGTAAAAGTACAGACCAGTCTCTGATCTGCAGTTTTTTTCATTGCCAGCCCAAAGTCACAGTAGGGCTCAGCTCCATGAAAGCGACTGGGTGGTCCTTGTCTAGCAAGTTTATCCACAAGCCTCGTTCCCTTCAATGCCCTGGTGATCTGGCACCCAACACAAGAAGACATGGGTTTTGCTTGCCAACAGTTGGAGGAGTTCGTCACACTCCTTCACCAACAATACGCGTTGGCGGCTTTTATAGACATTAAAGCCGCTTTCAGCAATGTCAAGACAGACTATAATAGAAGCTCTCATCAAGTTAGGAGTGGAGTCCCATTTCAGTAGATAGATTTTGGCCACACTGAGTACCAGGGTGATCCAGTCGGACCTGGGCGAAAGTCGGATAACTAAATAGGTGCGCAGAGGGATGCCACAGGGTGGTGTGATCTCCCCTCTACTATGGATTTTGGTAATGGACGGCCTCCTCAGAAGACTGAAGAAGTCTGGAGCTAAAATAGTCGCCTATGCGGACGATATATTCATCTTGATCTCAGGAAAATTTCTACTTGTGCTGAGCGACATCATGAACAACACCCTGAAAATAGTAACCACTTGAGCGGTAGAGTGCGGTCTTCGTGCGAACCCACAGAAAACCGAACTGTTGCTTTTCACTACGAAAACAAAGATTGAGGAGTTTGCGCTCCCTAAATTAAAAAGACACTTACTAACTCTTTCGACCAGCGTAAAGTGCCGGGGAGTGATTCTCGACTCGAAGCGCTTATGGAAACTAAACGTGGAACATCGGATAAAGAAGGCTACTATAGCTCTCTATGCTTGCAGGAGAACCTGCGGCAACTGGGACTCCAGTCAGAAATGTTCTTGTGGTTGTAAACAGCGGTAGTGCGAGCGATACTCACATATGGGTCGCTGGTCTGGTGGGCAGCGGTGCGTTGGAAATATAATATTGATCTGCTGTGCAAGGTGCAGAGGGCTGCATCCATCGGAGTCACTGGAGCTCTAAGGTCTTGTCCAGGTGATGCACTTAATGTTATTTTACACTTACTCGCCGTCGACCTACAAATAAGGTTCAACGCCGCGTGTAGCGCGGTCAGCCTTAAGGAGTCAGCGTACTGGACAGCGAAACCATATAGGTATAGCAACAGTCTGTCCACCCTGGAGGGTGCGGTGCACAATATGCTACCAACGGAATACATCGTGCCCGAAACAGACTTCGAGAAACACTTCGCTACTGGATATCCAATTAGAGCAAAATGGTGTGACGAAGATGTGCTGTCGGAAAATGACTTGAGGATTTTTGCAGATGGCTCGAAAATGCCTTAGGGAGTCGGTGCCGGGTTCTTCGCTGAAGACCTCGCAGTCTCCAAATCGTTCCGCCTCCCCGATTTTGCTAGCGTATTTCAGGCGGAAGTGCTAGCAATTAGGGAGGCCTGCCGGATGTTGAGGTGCATCACAGTTACCACAAAGGATATCGCAATTCTCACGGATCGCCAGGCTGCCATTATGGCCCTCGAGGCGGCGACAGTGTCATCAAGAAAAGCAAAACAATGCCGTCAAGAGCTGAACTCTCTGGCCACTCTTAACAGAGTCACCCTCCACCTGGCGCGGTTGGGCTCTACCCTTGACAGATCGTATGCAGTGGCTGTCAATGCGCCACTTAGTGCCACTAAGACGGAAGTGCATAAATCCTAGCAAACAATAGATGGCGCGCATTAAGGACGTACATCACTTCTATGAAAATATCTCTCTCTCTCATTTGTCCTAACCCCTTGTGGGGCATAGCACGTCAACTATACCATGTGGCCCAGTTGACGTTTCGTCAGCATAAATTGGTTTCGAAGAATGCAGTCGCCAGCATGCACCTCCTGCACATCCATGTCCACGAACATTGTCGTGGAAGGGGTTCGAACACGAAACGCCGGTAGTCAAACAGACTGATGCCTCAACACACTGCACTACCGGTCGCTCCAAATATCTAGGAAAATATCGCCATCCTATAATACACAAAGAACTAATGGCCCTTTGATAAGGACCCGTCCAGAGGTGGCCAGGATTGTCGCCGTTACGACGGGTCACTGGCCGGTGGGAGAGCATGCAGCCAGACTTGGTATACCCTACAACGAGTGCTGTCGTAGTTGCAAGGACAGTGCGGAGAAGGAAACTCTTTTACACTTTTTTTGTAGATGTCCGGCACTGGCTAGGGTGCGGCACTGTTCTTTGGGCAGTGCCTTTCTTAAAAACATAACCGAGATCTCGTCTTTGGGAACAGGCAATATACTTCATTTCCTAAATTCCACAGGGTGAATTCAAGGAAATTCCCCTCTTGACCCCTCTGATAGACTTAATAGCATCGGATTTCCTCTTATGAGGTTTGTGGGATCAAAACGTCACGCACCAGCGCTAATTGGGTATTCCCCTTTTAAGGGCTCTACCGCCACCTAAACCAACCAACCTTCACCAGTTTTGAAGAGACGTTATTTGAGGAGCGTGCCTTCATAGCTGCTTTATTGTCTGAGTAGATAGCAATGTGAGCGCCGCGAAGTCTCGTTTCCAAGATTTCGCTGGTGCAGACCTCGATGGCGTGGATCTCATCTTGAAAAGCGCTGGGCGAGACTCCCATTACAATCGAAATCGTGGTGTTGGTCCAAACACATCTGCCCCAACACCCTGTTCTGTTTTAGACCCATCGGTGAACCACTTAATACATCTATGATCTAGACAGGGCGTGCCATTTTCCTATTCGGAGTGGTCAGGGATGAGGGCTTTTGAACTTTTAACTTCGATGTCACCTATACTTTAAAATTTAACTGAAATCATTAGCCAACATTAGTGGCATTCCTTATTGTTCCCATAAGAACGTCCTCTGCACAGATTAAATTCTTGAGTCTTGAGTAATTTGTGCACGGATTGCCACCATAATGAGCAGATTTGCTGATGCTAAATACACTCGACGTTAATTCCTCTCTCTTTGACTACCTATGCGCTTATATCATACACTTAACCTCATCTTGTTTGAACATAAATTTTCTTCGTGAGCGAAAAGGCAAAAAAAAACAAAGAAGTCCTTGCACAGTGTATAGCTTTATGTACGAAAATAGAGTGAAGGAGGAGTAGTGTAGTGGGTGGTGTGAAGTGGTACAAGTTTTTTAAAGATTAACAGTCCTAATTTTAAGATGTAATTAGGATATGGTTATATATATCCTCTTTTGCCCTAGGCATCTTCTTCAATTACATCTGTTGACGTATCACTTCACTTCTGTTCATCTTATTGGGCTTGACGTTTCTCCTACTGAAGAAAATTATCAGCTCTTCTGGAAAGAGGTCATTATGACCCCATCGCAGGGCTAATACTAGCTCTTCTATTACGTTGCGGAAGCCAACCACCGACACCCATAATTTAATTTGAACCTACTGATATGTTCATAAGGATAAGAAACACCCACATTGCTTCGTAACCAGGAAATATCTCCTCCTCAAAATAATCCAACCATCTTCCTTGTTCTTTCCCAGCTAGTGAAGCTCATCGAGAAGGAAGCCCACACACATTCAAGAAAGTGAAATCAAATGGATTCCTTGCATCGTGTACAATGCCCAGATTAAAGGATGTTTTCTATGTGCCCGAATCACATTTCTTATTGCACAAAGGAAGTGTTGTCACTGACACTCTACACTCGCCAACGAACCGAACTCTATGAACAAGAAAAATAAAACTTATTTCGTTTTTTTATCTCCTTCAGGACGAGCAGTATGAGCAACAGCAGTCATGTAGATAACTAGCGTTTACAGTGTCCTGTTATTGGAATTCTTGTTCCTTACACACATCAGACATTCTTTAACGATTTCTGACACTGGACATATCGTGATCATCTTATAACTTTGTTATATGGCCGGAACGAGAGTCTAGGATCTTGGTTCAAAATGTACACCCTGTCTGGTTGGAAAGAAAGGATATAATATGAAAGGATTCTCCATCCACGCCCCGTCTATACGGATATGTTTACGGACATACTTATTTGTTGTTCCAGTCGCTTCATCACATTCAATTACTGTCGGAAGAGAACTCGAGGCGAAAGACTTGGTTGTGTGCCTCCTGTTCCGCGCAAATCTTCTCGATGAGAGTGTTTTAAGGCCCCGTCGCGCACCGTCTTTGTCGTCTATAGTCAAAAAATGTGAACGAGTTACGAGAAGGCGGAAGAATGCCCGGAATTTACGAGATGAAAAAATTCCACACAAGATTGTATGGAAGTCTTTGGTATTTCGTCTAGTTTCGTCAGAATTTATAAAGCAATCACGACACACACGCTCTACGACCACGATGGTAACTTAACATCCGCGCGCGCTCCGCAGTGAGGCGACAATTGAATTTTAATGAAAGTCCTCGTTTTTTCTTTTTGCCCACAGCAATACGTCAGGTTCAATTAACGCGAAAGACGAAAGCAGAAAGGATTACAATTCAATAGAACCCGAACAAGACTTTTTCCCAATTAGTATTTCAGCTTTTTCTGGAAATTCATGTGGTTTCGGAGGTAACTGAGGCTCCCTAGTTTGGTCCTTTTTTTCACTTCCCAGTTCGTTAATATAAAAAAATGATGTCGTGTCTTCCAATATGGCGATAATGTCTTTCTTCGTACAAGATGTTTGAAAGTTGAGTGATTACAGAAGACCCTTGGAGTCACTTTTTGAAAAATCTAACTTTAGGGAGGGTTTGTTTCTCGGAGGGTTTTATTATGGCTTCAGAAGTTTCGCGTGGGATGTGCAACTTCGTTTCGAAGGAGAATGCAGGACTTTTAATTAAAATTTATGAAGACATAATTAGTCGTTAAGCTATTACGAGGGTAAGGTGAAAAGTTCTCGGCCTGACAATGAGAGACTGCGATTTGCAGTTAAAAAATCTATATAATCTCCCTTGACTTCAACACACTTGATCCAGCGGTTCTGCAACATCAGTATTCCTTCCCGGAAGTGAGAATCAGGAAAGCTGTGAAAATATTCATCTACGGCCTTCTCAACTTCTTCATTGGATGCGAAGCGATTTCCGGAAACACATTTCTTCAAGTTTGGGAACAGATGAAATTCTGAGAGTGCCAAATCATCAGAATAGGGTGGGGGCAGTTTTTCTATCGCCAACGCACACTTGTGTATAGGTGCGTTGTCCTGGTGAAAGATGATTTTTTCTTCTTCAAACCAGGCCTCTTCTCGCGAATTTTGGCATCCAGCTGGTCAAGAAGTTTCGCCTGTTATTGTTCTGCCTCTTTCAACAGGATCCCTTTCGCATCCCAGAACACGCTTGTCATGACCTTTCCGGTAGATGCGATTGACTTTGCTTTCACCGGCTTCCACCCACTGCTTCGACTGCTGTTTCATTTCTGGCGTGTAGTGATGAACCCAGGTCTTATCCATGGTGACTAATCGCCGCACAAAATCGGTCGACTCGGTGCAAAGATTGCTGCGAAAATCGTTTGCGCAGTTGCTTTTGGTCGGCGGTCAGCAAATGTGGCACCCATCTTGGGCAGAGCTTTCGCACCTCTAGTTCTTTGTGCAAGATGTTTCGCACCCTTTCTTCCGATATCCCCACAGCCTCAGTAATATCACTCACTTCCATTCGGCGGGTGGTCGAAGCGATAGGCTCAGATTCAAACAGTCTGAGTAAATGCCAGCTCCCACGCCATTGTCATTCTTAGACCTATCTGTGTAGATATGTATCGTATCTGTTGTCGGAAGAAAGTCTATTCCATTGTGTATGTAATGGGATGAAACTTTTGAAGGACTTAGTGAACAAAAGTTTTGATGGGACATGGTCCGTCCTTGCAGGGATATCTCGATTTTTTAAAATCGTCGAGTGCCCACAGTTTAGAGTTAACCATTGTCCTCCATCGCGAAGACAGAGGGCCGTGCGTGCAGCCACCTGTTCGCCAAAAATGTCTAGCGGGAGCAGGTTGAGCATTATATTCATGGCATCGGTAGGGATCGTTCTTAGAGCTCCGCTGATTGCCAAACTAGCTGATCTTTTCCCACTAATCTACGATTTACTGCAGTTTTAAGTGCGTTTCACCACACAACAATGCCTTGCAAAGGTATGGGGCGAATAACCGCTACATAGAGCCAATGCAAAACCTTTGGTTACAGACCCCACCTTTTTCCGATGGCGTTCTTACAACAATAAGGTGCGATATTAGCCTTATTTACACGCTCCAACTTAGCCCCGGCCCCAGGAAGTTAGCCTTGTCTGTGACGACCAATTTCTCTCCCTCCAATACCGAAGATTCTGATGTTGGTGTCCTAAGCTTTCTTGAAAAAAGAACAAGTTTCGTCTTTAACGGATTAAACTTAACGCCATTTTATGGCCCAATTTGCTAAAATAGAGAGTGCATTCCGTAATACCTCACTAAGAGTGGTGGGGAACTTTCCCGAATTCCTGAAGAGTATTATTGTTCTCCGTCTCTCCAAGATTACTGGGTTTAATGTGGAAGTCTCGTTGAGACTGAACTGAAGGTAGCGGTGATCTGAAAAGGTATGATTAGCTGACACCCTCCAGCCCCGCATCAAGTGTTGTAAAATAAGTCCTCTGAGACGAGGGTAATGTCGAGCACCTCCTGTCTAGTTTTGGTGATGAAAGTAGGCTCACAACCCACATTACAAATGGAGAGATTTGTCGTAATAGGTAGTCGAACGGCAACTCCACTCGTTCGTCTGTGGTGGTCCTACCCCATTCGGTGTGGTGTGCGTTAGCGTCACAACCCAGTATAATACTTATCTTGTCATGCTGTTATCCCGAGATATCGAGATTGCCTCTCCCAGGTTGATGAGAAGGAAGACTCCTACATGATCGTGCGAAAAGTACGCAAAAATTATCCAGTACCGTCTTTCTCTAGTTTTCAGGCTGACAACAACAGTATCCTTATCGCTATAGGCCGCAACCAAAAAAGACACGTAGGGAGTTCTTCACAGGTATGCAGGAGTAGGATTTCGCCTGATCTTTTACGTAGAAAACAGTGTTGTCCGGAGACCTAAGTTCACGCACTACGTCGTTTACTACCCAAGGCTCCTGAATAAATACGAAATGCTCGGCACTACGTGCCAAGCGGAGCAGAAGAGCAGCAAAAGCTACCTTATAGTGATGAAGATTTGCTTGAACGAAACTTAACAATCCAAAGATAAGTTCGTATTTTCCACTAGAATGACGTCAATCTCCCGTTCTAGGTCGAAATCTTACGTCTCATCCGTGATGGCAGGTCAACCCTCCAGAGCTGCACAAACGGATCAGAGAGATTATGTATCCTCATCATTACCCTGCATGGGGAGATTGTCCATCGTATTTGAAGTGCCATCTATTTTGACGTCCTCGCGTTCATCTTTCTTTTAAACGGAAGCGTTTTGTTAGTGAACCCGAACTTTATGACTCCATTTACTGCAGCCAGAGGAGCAAAGGATTCCCTGTTTATAACGATAACCGCGCAACGAGATTTATTCCTAGGCTCCTCTAGCTTACCAATCCGCCAATCACGCGTTGGAAGGTTAGGACTACATGTCCTTATTAAGGTCTAGACAGAGACACACAGTGTCCGTACCAGGGCAGCGCCGTAGTCGCCCGTATACTGGCGATCTACGGTAAGCGAATTGTACCATATAAAACAGTCTGCTGGTCCACACTACACACACGGACAGCAGACCGTCACCTGCACGTCACGGGGCGGACCGTGCCCGTTTAGTTTGGTTTAATTTTTGTCGCTCACGGTTCGGTACGGAAAGAAATTGGATACACACATAACCGAACACGGAGCAGCCGCCGCCGGGTGGGTTGTTGTGTAGCCATCATACGGCGAAGAAAATGTACAATGTTGAATAGATAGACACACGTTTGCATTGTATGCAATTTAAGTCGCTAGGAAGAATCGCGGGAATCGGGGACACATGGGAAACACACGATTGGTTTCGCTACGGGTACTGTGTGGTTTCGCTTGCAATGTACGATCATGTGCCCGATATACGGGCGACTACGGCGCTGCCCTGGTACGGGCACTGTGTGTCTAGACCTTTAGTCAGGATTCCATCCGCTTCCTTAGGTTGGGCAGGTAACAAGTGCGCGCTCTGGGTCGGATGGGGTTTTCGCACTACAGCATAACCACAAGCTTTGCACATGGTCACGATTCGCTCAACTCCTGGATTGCGACCTGAGAAAGATCAATCGAGCGTTTTCCGCAAATTTCATGATCTCTATGCGACCCTGATTCCAGCCCCCATCTAAACATTCAGGAAAAGGTCCCGGATGTTTCTGTAAAATTTTTAAGAAGTTGGAGGCGAGACAGCACGCAACCTCCTTCCAGTTGTCGATAATGACTCCACCATCCGGATCACTTTTATCGAGAATGACCAGCTCCGTCGATCCCTTCAGAGTATCCGCGTAGGTGGTGGCAGATCCGCTGGTTGCGACAGTCCGTTGTTTTTTGGCAGATCTTTGGTTGAGACGCGCACTTACGTTGACTGTTCATGCTGCCCACTTTAATTTCTTCCTGTTTGGGAGTGTTCGCACTGCTAGGACCAGCTTTCTCCAGGTCCATAGCTTTTAGTGACTGGCGCAACGCCGAGTCGTTTTTCATAGCATCTTGAGGATCGATGGAGTCAGTTTTAAACAGACCCGAACTTCGGCCTCTAATGCCCAAAGGACCTGATTTCGACAAAGTCCCTGAAATAGAAATGGAATTGCTGATGCCCTTGGGCGCACCCTTGCGGTTGCTCATTACCTGCTATGTTGCAAAAAAATAAACCGATGTCGATGGCAGCATCACACTATGAGGTGAGCAATACTTCCCGATGACGATGTTACTTGCTACACCGATTATCCAATGACAATGGCACTATCACTCGCCGACACACACGATGACAGGATGGTATTGGATTTCGAACGGAGTATGATTGGACGCGTATCAGAAAAGTGTGAACTAAAGCCCGGGCCACAACGCGTCCGAAATCCCATATAATTTCCCTCTCATATACTCGTCCGACTGTATGATCGGAGTATGATCGGATAGGTGTGTCCCCGGCATCACTCGATGACGATAACGATAACGATTTCTGGAATGACACGCCGATACCGATGACTCTTTCACTCACCGACGCGCGCACACATTGCTGTATATAAAAACTCACCACTTTCGTCGAAGGTACAACTTCAGTTTAGCATAGACACAAACCCGAAAAAAGGATATTTAGTTTTACTTACTCAAATAGGCGGCCATTCCAAGGTCAAAACAATTTGACGCGTTTGATGTCACACTTTTTTGATATTAAATTGTTATTGCTATGATACAATACAAATTAATGTGATTATTGTCAAACTTTTTGATCAAATATTTATTACAATGTTAGTTAAAAATTTGACACAGAAAATAGTCAAATATTTGATGGCGGCTTGCGGCTATAGGAATGTTCCCAATTGATTTATAGATTTGATTAGAAAATTATTTCTACTGTATTTCCACCAAGATGTACGTTTTCTCTTGATGTCTGCAACTGGCATGGACACCTTCTTCACCACCCCAAAATCTATTCGACATTTTATTGACGTCAATTAATTTTTTTTCCTAATTCTTTTTCACTTCAATAATTCGATTCTGCTCCTTCAATTTGTAAAATGAAAACATAAAATAGAAAATAACACAGAGAAAACCAAATGGCTCTTATTTCCAATAAAAAAAGTGGGAGAAATAATAAAGGAAATTTTATTGCTACTGCTGGGCACAACAATAAAAACCGCGAAACTTGACTAATTGACAAAAACAGAGGTCGCGTATCGAATAGCACGACCAACCCCCGCACAGACCAACAAACCACCACCAGTCACTTGCATCGCAACGTAATTACTCAAAAAAGAAATGCAAAAGGGAAGTCATTAAATGCTAAACGAGTTCTTCGTTTGAACTTGTTTCTTTCTTAGCACGTGTTTTTTTCTTTCTTGGACAATGGCAGTTCTAATTTTTATGGAAGTCTGGTAAAGCGGGGCGACAAGGTCGCCTCCCAACTGCCGGGGCCCGTGGTCGAACAACGCCCTCAGGAACACTTGGACCATCCCCGGCTTTGTCATCTAATAAATTACTTTACGGAATAATTCAGAATTATGCGAAATTGCAAACGATCCCAATTAGATGAAATGTGAGCAATTTAAGAAAAAAAATTTCGTTTCTTGTTTTCGGTGTTTTTTTTTTGCTCGTTCTCGCTTTAAATGAAGAGGAAAATTGTAAGAAGTTGTTCTTTCGTGGCTGGCGTTGGAGAGTGGAAAATTAAAATTAAAAAAAATAAAAAGAAAAACTAACTTGAAACAGAGGGGTGGAAATTTTGGTTTTTCTATTGCCTTGAGGTTTCTTATTGGTTTCCGTGATTCGCTCGCCAATTCGGTAATATCAGCCACAGAAAGTGTCTCTTTTGATAATTTCCTAACTCTTTGCTCAAATCTAAAAATTCTGCGACGAGTTGAGTACATCTTTCGTTTCAAAACGAACAATACACTATTCTTTGCTATGCAGTAACAATTCAATTTATATTTAAAAACGCAAACAGTAAACAAAAACGGTTTCTATTCAGCAGAAAATTTACAACTTTTGTCTGCAAAAATCAGGACTTGTTACAAGGAAGGTATATTCGACATGTCTTACAAAAAATTCTTGAACAAATCCTACAAAAAATGGCAACGAACCTTGTGATATTCTGAAAACCTACACTATTCCTTCATCATCCGTCGAAAACACAATCGGATTCACAAATAACAAAAAAAAAACCAACAGCTGCAACAACAGGTCTTTACTGTCCTGTGTCCGCAGAAAGGACTTGAATAAATTCCGCGCGTCGGACCACCGACCACTTTGCCACGAAGTAAAATTTACAGCCGTTTGGTTGAACGCAGGGTAGGAAGTATGTAGCTTGCCGACGATGAGCACACTGACTGAAAAACGGACTGCAGTCCGAGGAAAAAGAGTTTAATTACCGCCACCAAGTCAGCTGGTGTGGCTCCACCACCATTGAGTTGCTGAAGCCGAAAGGACTGGCTTCCGGAAAAGGAATGTATGGTGAGGATGTTCAAATTGTTTTCGAGTCATTGTGCGAAGGTCAGGTGGTAACTTTGCACAGTCATACAGTCAGTGCGCTTCTTAGTGCGGCATTCAATTCACCTGCCCGCATGACTCGAGGAGAAAAGTTATTGGCCAAAAAGGAAAAGTCGCGGGAAATTGTTTTCCGAAGAGGAAAAAACTGAAACAAAAAGGCAAGGAGGCTTGAGAGCGGACCGGGCAAAAGTTCTTTTGTATTTTTCTATTTATCTTCTTTTTGTAAATATTATTTTTGTACTTTTCTGGTTATATGAAAATGAAAAATAATGAGGTACCTTTTCATTACTATATTTCCGGACGCGTGTTTTTTTTATATTTTCGTCTGCTTTATTCTGTGGTGGGGCTTAGAAGGTGAAAGTGGACAGAGAGATAGGGAAAACAATGCGGCTTACAGATTATTATTGTTGTCGGCATACTTGGAAAGCTTTGTTTTATTAAGATTAATTTATCCGGGGGAAAGTTGTTTTAATTTAAAATATAAATAGCAAAGGGAAAGTGATTTCGATGTTCTAGGCGACAGAACTTAATGCGCATTTTTAAGGGTTCTAACGTCTCGTGCTTGATGCTGGACAAACGTACCGTGGATGCATCTTAGCAATAGTTTCACACTGAAAAAAAATCAGAAAACGATATGAGAGTTGGCCCCATGTCAATTTCCGCTTTAGACTGAAAACAAACCGCATAAGACAAAACGTTTGTTTTTGTCTCAAGAAACAACCAACCATTGCTTCTTATCAGGCAGCACACACCAAAAGAAAAGAAACAAAACAAACGTTTTTGCCTTGGTGCGTTGTATGACTGGTTGTCGATAATACATGCTTTTGAATATGATCAACACACACCAAGTGAAACAAACTCTTTTTTCAGACAAACGTCGTTGTCGATAATTGCATACATTGCAATACGCGCAACACACACCGCATGAAACGAAACAAAACGGCAAGACAAAACAGAAAGACATGTTTCGTTGCCACTAGGCGGCCAGTTTTCTTTCGGAAACATAAATTGATTTCTGCTTAATAGCCGGTCATTTTATGTACTCGTACATACAATTTTGCAGATTATATACGTCGTCGCCGCAAATTCAATTTTGTCTTATCTCAATACACACCAAATGAAACAAGACAAAAAAACGTTTTGTTTTGTCTCACTGTGTTTTGCTTGGTGTGTGCTGCAATGAAAAACGTTTTCTTGTCTTATGAGGCTAAAACGTTTTGTCTGACGCGGTGTGTTTCCACATAGGCATCACGAACGTGCACTATACTATATGCATCATAACAATGGCTTCACTCTGAAAAATGTAGGCTTATACTGCCCAAAACGGGAATCGACTTGCGGGTGAATCCAAAGTGAATGCTTCGTAACAATATTATCGCTCTGAAAAACTTCGGTTCGTACTGCTTAAAGCGGTAATTCGCTTAAGCGTGGGCTGCGCTTCAGGCAGTACCAACGAACATAACGGTTTCTTTGTTGTACATTTGAAATACACGATTCAAGTATAATAAAACGAAATTTTCAAAAAAACTGGATTATCCCTTAAAATTTGGACATTGTGGGGTTCATTCATCAAATCAAATTTATTGACGACGGCCAGATTGAGGTGACTTGCGGCCATATTCCTAAAGGAACGGGTCGCTTTCTCCGTTCGCCACTTTTTCGTCGTCTTGCTACCTGTGAAGGATTTCTTCTCCGATCCTTGGCGCTCGGTAGCGGACGCAGGGGTTAGTTTCGTCGATGCTTCCGCGGGTTTCCCCTTAAAGTTCGATTTCGCCGGTTCTTTGACCGCTATCTTCACCATTTTCTTCGTTTCGCTTCCCGCTACTCCCCGCCCCCTATAGAAACAACTTAACGCGCCGGCCGTCCTTTCTTCTCTTTGGGCTGCGAAGCAAACTCCCTCGCGATCTCCCGAGAGTTCCGTAGGCGCCACGCTGCACCTGCTACCCTTGATGCGGAAAACAATCAAGGTTTCTCCCCTAGCAAACAGGTCACTATACTGTAGACCGCGTTTTATATGCTAAATTTAAACGGCCCTATCAGGGGATTTGAAAAGAAGTCCCTGCGAGATATATGCACAAAGAAATACTCTAAACTAATTTTATGCAATCTACAAAGGCGCGTTTGTACTTCCGTCCAATGTACTTGTGTAATAAGTTACCGTGCCTGCAAAAAAACTTTTCGAGTCAACCACTCAGGTTAAGCGCGGTCCTCCACTCGAAGAGAATTTGAGCGGCAATGCGCTCCCGCGACACAAGCGACAACGAGCGACATGGATCGTCCTTTACAGGTATCTTCGCGCCTCAGTTTGCTTAACTATCTCCTCCATTGCACACAAATCAATCGAAATTTCGAATACAGTCTTCGAAGTAACACGCGGCTACGAGCGGCAAATCCCAAAAAAAATTTCGATCTAGCGCTCGAGCCGCGTGGCGCACGTTGACGCTCGTAGCCGCTTCACTCAAACAGACTTGTAGTGGACGCATGTTTGTGAAAATCCTCAACTTTGGATCTGGCACGCATTGCCGCTTGTTGACACTTGTGTCGCGGGAGCTCGTTGCCGCTCAAACACGCTTCCAGTGGACGGCCACCCTAAAAGTGTCAAAAGTACAGTCAACCTCTGGCATAATTTTTTTATTTTTTCGGTCTCCGCTGCGAGTTTTTATTCTTTTCGTATAATGATTAGAAAAGGAGAAGATAATAATGATGGATTTCCGTTCCCTTTTTAGTCAATTTTTAGTTGACATGTGCGCGAAAATGGAAACGGAAAGATTGAACTTCTCAAGAACAACCAGGCACAGCTGAAGGGTGTACGTATGTGCACCTGCGGGATACTACAGATAAACATGACGCTGATGATGAGCAGTTGGGTCAAAAGATGGTGCTCCCGGTATCTTTTACCGGGGCACCACGTTGTATGCACGAGCGTACACAAGACGCTTTGACGTTCGTACGTCAATACTGTCGTCCTAATCTTTTAGTCGCATTTACGTGTAACCCCCAATGGAAAGACATCACAGATATGCTCTTACCTGGCCAAAAGTCACATGATCGAGATGACATTATGGCCAGGGTATTCCACCTGGGCGACCGGTAGCGCACTGTGTTGAGGCATCAGTCTCATGTTTGACCACCGGCGTTTCGGGTTCGAATCCCGTCCACGACGATGTTCGTGGCCATGAATGTGCAGGAGGTGCATGCTGGCAACTGCATTCTCCGAAACCATGCCAACGAAACGTCAACTGGGCCACATGGAACAGTTGACGCGCTATGCCCCACGAGGGGTTAGGGCAATTGAGTATGTAGTCGAAAAATCGTATCGTAGCTCTCTAGAAAATAAATAAAACTCATTTTTAATCATAAAACTTGATTAACTATAGGTACACGTATCGTTTAACATTAGATACATATCCGCAAACACGACAGATTCTTTTTGACTTGCTGTCACCCTTCAGAAGAAAATCGATTTCAAAATTGTTATCATGCTACCCCTGTACCCCGCTCTCTTCCTCCCACAGAACATTATTCATCATTGCTTGTCTCCACCACCTTTTACCAACATTCTATTTTCAGTTCCATGTCATTTGGTTAGTCTCGAAAAACGGCCAATAGACGCCGCGCCGCCCCATTCTCTGAGCGGGGGGTGTAATTGATTTACCGGATTTTACACTTTCCACAGTACGTACTATGTACACAATAGTACGTTTTAGCAGTGACGTAATTTAAGGACTACCATCGCTACCCGAAAATCTTGTTAAACGCATTAGAGGAGGAGAAACGGAATCAATAAGGATCAATAAGGAAGTCTTGTTTTTCGGGTACAGGATATTGAATTTAGGGATAGCATGGCACTAGTAAGTCCTAATAGTCGTCGTGTCCTCGCGTCCCGTTCTCGACCGCCTTTAAATTAGTTCCAGATGCTGTTTTTCCAAAAAGTATGACAAAATGCCAGATTTCGGAAGAACGAGATTCTTGAATATTAAGGACATAAATTAAGAGGGTAGCACTTGGGGGCATGTTTTTGAGCGTGACCTCTTCCATTTGAATTGTTTTCTGCCCAGCGATAGTGTACAATTCTAGGGTGTCACGAAATATTTTGGCAGTGGATATTAGTGTGCTGGGGGTATTTGGTTGGGTCCTGGTCGGGTTTGTAATTTTATTGAATATCGAAATTGCGTCCATTTGAAATTGTTGACCTGGAAAAGGATTGTTTTTTGGTTAATTAGATATGTGCTTGAAGGAAAGAGGTTCGTTGTAGTCGACAGATGTTGGAATTACAATCGAAGTTGATGCCAGAAATAAAAGCTACGTCACGTTTTTGTGTGTTTAGGCAAATGCTCTTGCCAAGAGTATGCATATTGTGGTATATTTCAAATTGAATTTCAATAACTATAAATAGGATTAGTATGATTTGAGCTGTTTATTGTGAATTCCAAGTAAATCCAATTTATACCAGAAATGAAATTGGCTATCGCTGTTTTCGCATCATTTCCCTTCTTTTGTCGACTTTTTCATTACCATAATCGAATTAAAGCGGCAGTTTCGCTTGCCTGAAACCTAGGATCTCTGAACGTCGTCCAATCCGAGAATAGCCTGCAACTAGCACCATTATACCTTCTTCTCACCACCATTAGCATGCATCATCAACTTCTATTAGCATCGCCTTCAAATGAAAATCCTCCCCTAAAAGTAGCAGCAATCATCATCCCAGAAAACGTCTGAAATGTCTTTCCAACTGACTATTTGAATATTCAAAACATTTTTCCTATTGTCTTGGGCGTATTCCGGCCAACCGTTAAAGCGGGCACTTTAAATGGTTTTCAATGTACTTGGGCCAATACTGCAAAGCCAATGGATTGATTCCTAATCGGATAATGGACGCTGCTGATGACAACTTCCACAAGAACGTAAGGAAATCATTCCGAGTCATGAATGGGCGCAATAATGTCTAAGTGAGTGCTCGCTCGCACTTAATGCCATTTGAACTGGTGCTGAAGTCAATTGGAAGAAATTGTCAGAGCGCGGGCATTAATGGTGTTAAGGAAAGGCAATTAGATATGGCATTACAGGGAATAGCCCAGAGTACGAACGAAATGGAAGGAACATTACAGAGCTCAATTTTCGCTCAGGATATAAAACGATGCGTTCGTATACGTATTGCAAAAAAACGTAAATTGTCATTCGGCCGTGTTCACCCACCTATACGGAAGAATTCCAATCAATCCCAAAAACTACTCCTTTTCACGATTTTTGCTGGCCTGTCATCAGTCCACTTTTTCTTGCATGACATCTAGTGTTCTCTTCAACACGGCAGTATGACGTGCCACACTGTTGTGATGGTCACCTGCCGGATTTGTAATTGCGTAATGGTTGATTAATGGTCACTGATTAGCTGTCGAAGCACGCCCCGATAAAAAGGAATCGTTCTGATAAATTGCCTTTTTGGCAATGGCCATCGGCCATCGTAATGTCGATAGAGAAATTGAATTAGCCGATTGGAGAGAATACTAAAAATGGCAAACAATTTCGATGAATGATTCTAAGTAGTGGCTTAAAAAGAAGAAAGCCTTTTTCGTAGACGTCCCCTCTGCCGTCGAGACTTGGAACGAAGACGAGTCTTGCGGATTGAAGAAATGATCGTGTGTGTCCGTCGCACCCTAATTGCCTTGACTCGTGCTTGGGGTTGACTTTAACCCCATAATTTGCGGCCCATTTGGTTAGCAAAGAGAACTTCACTAAGTATGCTGGAGAACTTCCCCGAGACAGCAATGGCAACGTCATCCACATAGGCAATCACCTTGCAACCCAGCTGCTCCAAGTCCCAAAGCAGGCTATTTATAAGGACAATCCAAAGAAGTGGGGAAAGGTCAACTCCTGCGGAGTGCCCCTACTCACGCCTGTCCTCACGGACGAGGTGCCTCGCTCGGTGCAAACAGTCCTCGATGCCAACATCATGTAAATTGACTTAGAGAGCGGGTCATCCACTGTCAAATAAAATAACGCCTCGATAATAGAGTCCGGTTTGACGTTGTTAAAGGCGCCCTCGATGTCCGGGAAGGCGACCATAGTGTATTCCTTATATGAGAAAACTTTGTCAATATGGCACGTAATGGAGCACAAAGCGGTATCCATAGATTTACCCTTCCAGTATGCATGTTGAGACTTAGACAGTAGGCGCGGAAGTATGATACTTCGCAAGTGCAAATCGATTAGTCTTTCAAACATTTTAAGTAGTGTAAACGATACGCTTATATGTCTGAGGTCCTTCGGACTTGTGTGAGAACTCCTGCCCGCCTTCGGGATGAAAACCACCTTGACGTCTGTCCACATTCTCGGGACGTAAACCAAGTTCAAACAAGCCCCAAAGATAGACGCAATCCAGGAATAGAGAATATTTGGCGAATGCTGTATATCAGCCGGGATGATGCCGATTTATACGGCTCGAAGCCAGAGATGGCCCAAATAATCTTCCTCTTCGAAAGGATGGACACAGAGTCACACGGCGCTGAGCCACCATCATGCATACCCAGTTCAGTCTCCGTAGAGTTGTCCGGATAATGCGTATCTAACACGATGTCTAAAGTTTCCGTACTAGATGTAGTCCAGGATCCATCAGATTTCATCAGATGGGTAGCTGGAATTTTGCGAAGCCTAGATGCCTCACTCGACTCTTCAATGCGTTCGCAGAGTTGCCTCCAGGAATTCTGCTTCGTCTTCCTTAGTTTCTTTTTATATTTGCTGAGATGTCCCTTGTAGGTTATCCAATCTGATATAATTCGTGGCGACTTTGCCCTATTGACAGCTTTCCTGGAAGTTACTTTTAGTTCGTTGATCACCGCGCTCCACCACTCTGGTTTCTTTTTACCATTCGGTCTGCGGATCGGGCATGAGCTATTTGTGGCCTTTGTTATTGCTCCTGTGAGTCTGAGCACCATATTCTCCAGTTCTCACCTGTTTCTAGATTGGCCTGGAAGGGTCGGAAGCACTTCCAAGAGAGTTTCACGATGCTTCACCCAATTAGTTCTATGCCTCTTTCTAATTAATGGGCTGTTCGTCGGATCCTTGTTGATCATAAATTGAAGGTAGCGGTGGTCAGAAAATGAGTGATCGGAAGAAACCCTCCAACCCCGTACAAAGTGTTGAATATCCAACGAAACGAGGGATATATCTCGAACTTCCTGTCTATTTTTAGTGACAAAAGTAGGCCCGCAGCCCACATTGCAGAAAAGTAAGTTTGTGCAGAGTGAGTATTCGAAAAGCAACTCACCTCTTTCATTCGTGTCGGAGCTACCCCACACAGTATGGTAGGCCTTAGCATCGCAACCAAGTACCAGACCTATTTTGGTTGCCCAAGCTTCGGCAATTGCCTCCGTCAGATTTATAGGGGGAGAATTCCTAAGTGGTCGTATTGGATGGTATGCAGATATAATCCAGTATCGTTTACAGTTGATTTCCAAGCTGACTACGACAGTATCGATATGGCTGTGTGCCATAATTTGAAAAGCCCGTAGAGAGTTCTTAATAAGAATACAAGATCGTGGAATGCCCTGATCTCTCACGTAGAAAAAAGTATAGTTCGGATACTTAAGTCCCTTGACGAGGTCGTTCACTTGAATCAAAACGACTTCCTATGCACTACGTGCCTGCCGTGTGAGAAGAGCAGCAGACGCTGGTTGGGAGTGGTGGAGATTTATTTGTACGAATTTAATCATACAATCGGGCGACCCCTGCCTCTACCACAGTGACGTCAGTGTCCTCTTCAAGGACCTCCGGATGGAGGGCGTTGTAACAGTCTCCAAGTCAGTGATATCAGATGAGCTGGATATGCAATAAATTCACAAGCGCGTTTCCGAATCATTCACGCACACAACACTCTAATATCGATCCACCCCAATATCCTAACCAATCGCAGCAGTCCTTAACGCACCCAGAAAATTTTTTTTTACCAAGATCGGAGTAAAACTGTGAAGTTTTTAAGGGGTTGTTTTCCAAATCTCATGTAGACAGTGTCTTTTGTCTTTCCCCTTATTCTGCAGGTCTAATGTTCAAATTTGATCAAAATGAGTAAAACTGGAGCTAATACTGCAGTTTTCATTTAAGGAGTAGAACATGGTATAGGATTGCTCTTTTCCCCCTTGTTCTGAAGGTCCAGCCCTCAAAATTTCATCAAGTTGAGCGTAAAGAGACAGAACAAAAAAAAAGATTCAGGCGAATCGGATACACGGCAATTTTCATTTTAGGCAAGAGTTCGTCCTTTTTAGGAGAGACCATGGGAAACAAAGAAAAATTAATTGCATTGAGAACATGTGTAAAGTATTTTACATGCAACGTACTGAAATATGTTTCCTCGAAGGACAACAGAATGTCCTTTATTGTCAGCAGATCGTCCTTTTTTTGGACTTTGGGCTCGGTGAACATGTACGTTGAGCGTGAAGGATCAAAAGGGAAAACATTTCAGGCAAATCGTATGTAGGATTAGGGAGATAGAAGGGAAAACATGTCTCCATACAAAATGTATAGGAAAATGGAATTCCCAATTTCCCGGGAAAACTTCCAATTTTTAATGATGTAAGGTTTCAAATGGAGCGTAAAGAAACCGATTGCAAAAAAATTGAAGCAAATCGGACTAAGGATAACGACGCCAACCCTGTACATACGTAGACGACTTTCTTTTCTTTTTTCTTAAGATTGGAACTGTGACGTCACTAGATTTATATTTCATTCGCTGGCTCAATAAAAGAGGGCATCGCCATAACCTTCTATTCTTGAATTATGGGCCGATACGTTACAAAATATCTGTGAATGCGAAAACGCTCTTAAACAGTCAACAAATTTGATGTCTAGGTCGATCACTTACACATTCGCTTTTTTAGGGTTTTGTAGTAAAAACAAAACCCCTATGAAATCGGTCAAACGTCCCTCTGTCTGTCTTTCTGTCCATGAAATATCTCATTTTTCTTTTATACCAAAAGTTCTTTCCGCAAAATCTTACCGATAGTCGGCAAGTGCACGTTATCAGGCAAGAACTTGTGATGGTCATTTTATTTCAATCCTTGTATTTCAACCCACCATTATACATTTTCCTGCTTAGTAGCTATAAAATCGAAAACTCGCACAGTACACTGATTCAATAAACCATTAAATTTCCATAAACAAATCTTTGATTTACCAAAAAAGAAAAAGATGGTTTCCGTCGAGCCGGATTTGAACCAGCGACCTATGGATTTCCGCACACACTTTCACTTTCTACAGTCCACCGCTCTACCAACTGAGCTATCGACGGAGATAACGTAGGTCTATGGAGTACCGTAGATACTCGTACATAAATTGTTTAGGATTTGTGTTTGTACAAGAAATGCTTTAAGACTAAAGCCGGTTGAGAAATGATAGTCAGATGTTACGCTGCGCTGTGATGAATGGACAGTCTTAACTATCTTCTTAGCGTCTTCAACAAACTGGTTTACTAATTGACGAGATTTTGTGTGTCTAACACGGTTGGCAACTGGGAGCTGTTGATATTGTAAACAAGATGAAATTTTTTTTACTACTGTATTTTATACTCGTATCTGCAGACGAACTCATCTGATAAAATGTGTTGAGTTTTAGTTTTAACTTTTCATACGTACATTAGACGCTGATTGATATTTAACTACCATTAAACTTTGAGATTTCTCTTGATTACATTAGTTTAATTAAATATTTATGGATCGGACCCGTTGAGTAGGTATCGGTTTAATATATACGAGTATATATACGTTTACACACGAATCATTCAGAAACGATTGCAGTACACTAATTGAATAATTGGTACACATAATGGTCGATGTTACTGCCTTGGAATTGCCGGTGATGGGCCGTTGGGTGTCGCATGAAGATTTGATCTATCAGATTTACGATTATCTCGACTGCGAGTGCTACGAGTGATCTGGAATATTATTAGATCTTTCGCATTGTCCAATCGATGGAGATAAGAACATTTTCCCAAAGAAACTGACGGGAACCCAGCAAGTTCAAGGTCCAATCGAATTGAACGGAGGGGAACATTAAAAACAAATCATATTGAGACGGGATAAATAAGCTACTTCATGGACGCAGAAAGGCGATGAACCTCGACACGGATGGCTCCAAGATGGAAGCCGGAGTTGGTGTAGCAGTCTATTCGTCGGAACTTCCATGAAACCTATCCTACAGACTGCCGAAAGAGTGCAGCATTTTCCAGGCGGAGGTGCTTGCGATCCAAAAGGCAGCCGAGGTGCTGATATCACCCCGGAAAAGGGGTAGAATCGTCATACACTCGCACAGTCAAGCAGCACTAAAGGCGCTACAGTCCGTTACTATCAAGTCGAAGACACTGCCTAACAGCTCTACAAGCACTAGGATCAGCTAGGACCGTGGAACTCTCGTGAGGTCCGGGCCATTGCGGATTTCTAAGTAATGAAATAGCGACCGGACTAGCCAAACAGGGGGCTAGCCTTGAACGAAGGACAGCCACAAGAGCTGCCGACGCCAATACAAACATGCAAGAAGATGCTGGACGACAGTATGCGCGAAAAAGCCAATGCTAACTGGCTTAACACAAACGACTCCAGAGTGACGGAAATATTCTGGGGTTCTTATGACAAAAGCAAAACCAAAAACCTCTTAGGACTACCCAGAAGTCAGTGTGCACTATTAGTGGGCATACTAACGGGCCACTGCCTGATCGGATAACACGCGTACAGACTAAAGCTAATAACTTGCGATGACTGCGGGAATTGCCAAATACCAAACACGAAAGAAACTCTAAAGCACCTTGTGTGCAAATGTCTAGCACTTGTTAGAAGAAGATTAAAGTACCTAGGAGCTTACTTCTTTAACGACCTTGAAGGTGTTGCTGGACTCAGTTGGAGAAACCTCTTGAGCTTCGTCAATGAGTCAGGTTCCTTCCAGCTCAACGACAATCTTCTGGTAAGGGCTAGCAACGACACGGTTTAAGTACCTGAAATATGTGGTATCGCTATGGACACCAGCGGTCTATGCGGAGCGGTTGGGCTGCCACCCTACCTAACCTAACCTATGTGGGCGTCTGCTGTAACTACACCGGAGTGGTGGGTGAAATAAATTAAATTTTTTTGGTTGCTCTCTATATTGCTTGAGTCATCTAAGGAAATACTCCTTGTATCCCCTTTGGCTGAATTTGTGATGGATTAATCTGTTGTGGTCGGAAAGTCGAAAAACTTTCGTTTAAAAAAAACATGTTGAGGGTCCCAAAAATAATGACAAGAGTAGACATTTTTTTGTTTAATTTTTGTCAGGATTTTACTCAATATTTTCTGACGTAAACTCGTTTTTTGACTCTCCGACCATTACAGATTAACTAAATCAAAGCATATCAAAAATTCTGCCTTTGGGGATTTTATTCCTATTTCGAGCTAAAATTTGGATAAATTAACTGAATCAAAATTATGAGTTACTGATGAAAACTTATTAAATACAAAAGTTCGTCCAAATATTAAACAAACAAAGTAATAATCACTGTTCAAATATTTTCATCCTTTCGAAGGTTTCTCATGATTCTCACTCTATTCGAAAATATTTTTTGGAAGATTAGAAATCATAAAATTGAAAACTTTTCCATACACGAGAAGCTCATTAACTTTTCCCCACTGCATATTATATAATCCTGAAATTTTCAACATTCATTTCACCCACCACCTTCACCTCATATGCACCACAGGTTCATATCGAATTTTCCGATGAAACGGTTAACAATTAATCATTATCCCTTCAAACAATGAAGGCTCTCTTTCTCTCTCTCCCTCTCCATCTCGACTGTGCTGCTATTTACTTTTCGATGGAGGGCTTAAAATTTTAATATTCATCGTCACGACCCGAAAACCATTAAACATTGAAAATATTATCAAACTCCACGTAGAGCGCAAGAAAATCTATTCGACATAATATCGCTAGGGACTACGAGGACGTTTCTTCATCAGATCCTTCATGCCATCATACAGCCAAAGAATGTACCGAGTATTATAATTTCAAGTCGAGACATAATAGTACTATCGGTGAGTATGGTTGAGCCGATGGAGGAGGTTAAGTGTATATTGTATCCTGTACCTCGTCCTGGTGAATTTTCATACAGGACATACAAAACTGGTATACGTATAGGATAATTTCGGAGAAGAATTCTTCAAAAGTCATCAGCCATCCGACACATTATCCATATACGCTGGGATGCCTTAAATTGGGTTTAATACAAATTTAAGGCACCCAGTAGACGATGGTGGTTGGAACGATGGAATTTTGCCCAGTCATTGTTTAAGTTTTTCGCACTTTAGCAAAGTTTTGATGTTTCAAAAATACATAAGAGAGAGTTAAGGACACCAAGAGAGAGGAACAGGATGGATATGCCAGGAATTTTCGTGGTAATGTTGGTTTTAGCTCGGGCAATTTTACTAAGACAATATTTTGTCGGGTAATACAGCTGTGACAATAGAGAAGGCAGCAGGAATTCACGGTTCAGTGGTCAGATCTTATTCAAGATTGGATATTTTCAATATTGTCAATATTAGGATTTACTTAACAAGAAATGTGAATGCGTAAACCAATACAAAAGAAACAACACAGACCCATATGGAAGCGCAATGTTAATCACTTTTTAATATAAGCGCACGGCACGGTGCTGCTTTATTGTATTTATTATTGGCTGCGTTCCTAAAACGCCAGCGCTAAGTCAGCACCTAGAAGCGATTAGTGCTGCATGGTGATTTGTCGTAGAAACCCATGCGCTGAGCTAAGCGCCGAGGCTAACCGCTTTCACTTTTGGTCAGCATAAAATGACTCTTTTCTGGCTCAGCGCAATATTTGACATACGCGACAATTGTCAAAATTCGATTCTAACCTCGGTTGTGTTGTGTATGGCTGATAATCGTGTTCTTAACGTAATTGTTAAACCTTTTTGTGCGAAGAAAGTTGTTACCGTATCTTGTGTGTCACCTGAGACTCATCAAAGCAAGAAATTTCGAGTTTTCTGTCAAATGCCAAACTGAACATGGCATTTGACAAATGAGACAGCCGGCATGCCGTTTCTAAAACACGAAAATAATCACAATGTGCTAGTCAGCAATTGTGAAGCGCTGACCTAGAACACAACCATTATTTTTTTTATTTTTTTTGGTATTTTTAACAAATTATATATCCTGCTATACGTATATCCTCTTCTGAGCATTTGTCTAGCAACGTGTAGACTACATATGGACACCAATAATCGAGGATGAAAACAGAGTAAATGTTTGCCGAAGTGATCGTGAAGGACCGGCAGCGCCATCTAGCGAAAACTCCTCAGCGCGATAAACGGTGGAACGTTCTTGCTGTAGCTCAGTGACGGGAGATTTGGAACGGATTTTTGTTCTGATGCTGCCCCAATCGATCATAATTTGAAAAGAAAATCTGGTGCCTCAAGGAACACAGGGATTTTTACAATATCAAACTATTTGATGCTTTATATTAGAAAACTCCGTATTGTCTGTGATTAATTTCGCAATTACACAGTCGGCGATCGGTCTGTGCTCTGGACTTCATATTTTGTTTTTTAAATCACATCGCGGGGATGGTCGCAACGATGACAAGGCCGTATCGAAATTAGATCGCGCGTCACGGCGTGCAAGCACCGATGTGTGCTGATACTCCTTATTGTAGGTCAGCCCAAAATGACGGAAAGCATTTTTTCAAAAATCGAAAATACTATTTACGATTTTCTAAATCAGTTCCAAAAAATATGTTTACTTCACATTTCAACTTATTTTACTATAGGTACACTTACAGTACTGGAGCCCTCTGCAAGAAAGCCTGCGTTATCTGTAACAGGCTGGAATTTACACCAGTTGTTAAACATAGTACGAAAACTACGAAAACATATAAATACATACGTCAGCCCAGTCCTGCCCGGGTCCGTGACTCATGCTGATCATCTCAAAAATGATCAAGACCAAGCCACAGTGACAGCAAATTCAAATTTTCAACTGCTGTAATACAGTCTACCATCATAGACGATAGAGTCAAAAGAGCTAGTTTGCGAATGGCACCCGTCATTCAAAAATAATTAACAAAAGCTAGTTTGTCGCGCTCGGTGGCCGTGGTCATTCGATCACCGATCTACAGTACTAATCTAGGGCTTGGAGCTCAAATCTCGGCGCGATCAGAAAAACTGCCTGTTGGTACTAACAGAACTCTCATAGTGCTCAGAGCTTGTTAGTATAAAGACGGCGCGGATAGGAGGTGCATGCTAGCAACTGCACTTCCGAAAAGTGGATATGCTATCGAAACGTCAGCAAGGCATAGAAATGCTAGAGATGTTGACGCGCCCATGCCCCTGGAGGGCTCAAGGCAATTAACAATGTTTCTTCCAGTACCTGGTACCTTGTCGCAAATTACCTATACGTAGACTGCTCACTGGAGTACCTGAGCACCCCACGGCTATTCAAACTGCCGTAGCACAAATATGAATAAATCAAGTCAAATGCATTCTGTCAGTTAGTGTGCCGGTGCTAACCTAAATTACAAACAGAAGAAGAAAATACCTGCCGACAAATATTTACATAGATAAAAAATTAAGAAATTAGAATCGTTCTCAGGGACCCCAGTGTGCAGTCCGAGGGTTAGTTATCATAGGCTTTAATTTGATGCAATTAAGTTACTTTTGTGTACCAACAATAAAACTCCTGCATTTTCATTGCATGTAGTATCATACATACTCACTAGCGATCCTTTGCCAGTTGGAGGCGACAATCACTTCAGAATCTCAACTCTAACCATTCGCCTCATACGAAATAGTCAGATAATTCCCTGATGATGATACTCGTATAGTTAGCGTCAAGCCAAGACGTCAAATTTATCGCAAACTTCTTTAATTGAAATCACAAACTTCATAAGACGTCCAGAACAGCTGTAGCAGTAAAGCAGCAACTTCACCGCGTAACTGGGAGTTTATCCAATCAATGATGCATACTCGTATGGTGAGCCAAAGAATAGATAAACCACGTCAAGAACAGATAAACTGTCCGTTGAACGAGCAACAAAGTTTTGACAGGGATTTCGACTAAGGACTTCGCCTTTTCAAGTTAATCGTAGCGAAAGTTGGTAAATGGTACCCCCATGGGAAAAGTTTAGGGAACATGTAAATTTTCAGTGCAAGATGTCGAATGCAGTGATTGGTTGGATGTATAGGAAATTCGATTTTAATATTGATTATGGTATTTGTTCTTGGTGGTGTACACTGAAACATAATTGACATTTTGGTTTACCAAGAAAAAGGATCCGTTTTTTGATGTCAGGTGAGAAGGATGTTGCTTATGGTTTTTTTTTTAAATAAATGAGACAAGATGACGTAATACTTGTATTAGAGCACAATGAGGTTTAATCGAAACCTGAAAATGTAAAATTTATATCTTCACCATCAGGAATATTTTAGTATTACATTTTTTTTTTTTTTTTGTGTAGCATATGATTAAAACTGTTCTAAATTCGCTCATTTCTTTTTTACTTGCAGGTATTGTACTTTCGATCGATAATCTATTAGAACACAAATGTGTAAGTAGAGTAACTTGCAAATTCCAATCCAGGACAATTATGATTTTCAGCATCAGTGTTAGCCAGGCCAGAAAAAAAACAGCTGTCAAAGCAATTCATTAAAAAAATAGAATAAACCTGACCTCATTCATTCCGCGGTATTTGTATAGTATATTACATTGCGGAATCAATTGAATTTATAAGTTACTCAATTGCCTTAACCCCTTGTGGAGCGCCTCAACTGTTGGCATAAGCTACTTTCGGAGAATCCAGTTGCCAGCATGCACCTCCTGCTCCCCCATTTAGCGACAAGTCGAGAGATGCTGTGGCTTACTATTACGCCCCGCACCACAGGTGGAAAAAGACAACACAAACATCCATGGCCACTAACATCCTCGTGGACGGAATTCGAACCCGAAACGCCGGTAGTCAGACATGAAACTGATTCCTCTACTCATTGAGCTATCGGCCACTCCCGAAGTATTTTCAATAACTCTTGATGTGGAAGGATAATGGTCTACTCCGGTATCTACTTTCTGAAAACTGTACAATTTTCCATGCGATCTGGCAGTTCTGATGTGTCCAGTTCGTGTCCGACCTTTTAGCTTTTGTCGGAAACTGAACGAAGACGAATTCTTCTGGGACCACAAAATATACCTGAACGTACGCACTGAGACCCTTTCTGTCTCGCCTGCGCCCTGTATTTTCCTACTTCATTGACGTTTGTAGTGATGAGACATGGCGGACGAGGAGCATAGTTGGCCGATAAGACCGGAATCCACTGGCCCCTGGTAATGTCAACCAAACACGGCCACTGAGAGCCGCATACCGTAAATGAAATCCTCTGAACCCCATCCTCCAAAACTAATAAACGCAAGAGAAGGGAGAGGGAGAAAAGTAATGAAATTTTTAACCTCATCCTCCTTTAGACTTTTATTAATTATGCTCATATTATTTATTATATCATAAAAACGTTATTAATTGCGATGTGTTTTTCAACCCTACCATCAGAAACCCAAGCCTCTGAATTAGACTAGAGTAGCTCAACTGCAATAAAGACTCTCTTCTACCAAACTACTGCGTCATATTCTTATATGGGTCTGACGATGAACTTGTGAACTCAGAAGACGATAGAGAGTCTGGTTCCCTAGGTCTTGCCTACATTTTATCGGCATGTCCATCGAGCTTTTGTAGCCTTGTTTGAGACATCTCTGAGGTACTCCGACCAAATCAATTTGCTACGAAGCAGGTGTAACGGACGGTTTGGTGGACATCCAAAGATGCCCGTGGGGACGTAGCCTAAAGTAGCATAATGACCGTGAAGGTCGTGCCATCTGACGAAGAAAAATGTCCCTCAATGAGCTAAGTAGCGGCCTATGCTTGCTGTAGCTCAGTTCGGGGGACGTGGGAGGGGTTTTCGCCGCTTGTTGTCCCTGTCCTTCACGTATTAACAAAAATGCATAGGCCTTGGGAAGACGACACACACATGGGAGGTAAAAATGCGGAATAATAAAAAAATTGGGTGGACGGCGCAGACGTCCTCGCGCTCGTATCTTGGTCCGGGTGTAATGGGAGCGTTGGCCTTTGGTTTCGTACCACCGACAGATCATTACTCATCAGGTGCTGCCATTGATCTGCCGATGGAAGCATCACTACCAGACCCGAATAAGGCTCATTACATAGGGCCGGTCAAAGTCCAACTAATGGCACAAGGAAATTTGTGGACCCTCTTCTCTTCATATTTTTTCAAACTAGTCGAAAAGGCGGGGTTCCAAGTGCTCAAAAGTGCCACTTTTATCCAAGCGGTTTCACTTTAAACTAATATCGACGCCGCTTGGAGAAAAGTGGAACTTTTGTCCCAGGCGGTTTTGTTGTTAATTCCCTTGACACCTTCAGGATCAACATCTTTTGCAGTTGGCGCAGTTCCTAGCATGCACCTTCTATCCCAGGCGTCTTTTACTAACAAGCTCGAAACACTGTGGGAGTTCTAGTAGTACCCATAGGTAGTCTTTATTGACGCGCCGAGGATTGAATCTGTGTTTCTTTGGATGTAGAGTCGTAGAGTGGCAACGGACAACTCACGGCTACCGAGCGCATCAGTAGGTAACTATCCCATTGGAGAGTGATGCACAATAGTCGAAATTCAATCGTTAGCGCGTGTTAATCTCAACTGTGAGAATCACATTCGATCGGACTAATCGCGAAATATTTACTATATGGAGACTAAAAAAAAATCATGCTCAAACCCGGTATTCCTCTTGGTGCCTTCTTCGGTCACCTTTCGGACTTGGCGCCCTAGGCGACTGTCTGCTTCGTCTAGGCTTTTGACCGGCCCTGCTATCATGCCCAGGTATTTACAGAAGTGTTATACTCGTACATGCTTGGACACCTGATTTGTTTAGGCTTTCCTTGTAAATGGAATTACGACAGCTTTGGAAGAGTTAAGGTTCGAATAGACGTAACGCGTAAATCCGTCGGGCGCGGCAAATCTACAGGGATGGGTATCCTTGTTTACACAGGTTTACGACAATACGTAACTTAGTAGCTGACGATGGGTCCCGATGGGTACTCATCCGCCGTTGATGAGTCGGTGAATCCTACAACAAACACATGAAAAAAGATGATTTCAGTACTGGCAAATACGCTGTCGAATCGTAAACGCACCTCGTGTAAACACAATAACGTGTGCATTATTTCCACGTCAGTAAAATTCGTTTCGATACTCGTTTCTGACGTTCCGTCCGCGTAAACCCGATTTATAGTTGTATATTTGGCTTCCAATCATAAGACCTAAATAAATATTGTAACGTGTAAACCCTAGTCTCGTTTACGCGTATACGCGTCCCGTGTATCAGAAGCTTTAAGTTTCGAATAGACGTGACGCGTCTACGTGATCGCGTGATTTTTACCTGAGTCGCGTAAACGCTACTAGGGTTTACACGTAAGTCAGGTTTACGAGGACGAAACGTCAGAAAGGAAATCGAAGCGAATTTTACTGACGCGGGAATAATGCACACGTCGCTGTGTTTACTTACGACAGCATATGTGCGAGTATTGAAATCATCTTGATTCATGTGTTTGTTGTTGGATTCATCGACTCATCAACGGTGGATGAGTACCCGTCGTCAGCTAACAAGTTACGCGTTGTTGTAAGCCCGTTCGCTATTTACACGGGACGGGTATCGTAGATTCGACACGCTCGACGGGTTTATGCGTCTCGTGTATTAGAACCTTTACAGTCAGATGGTTCAGCATGCATTAAAACATGGAAAAACTGGTTTGGTTTTTCTTTTTCCAATTTTTGCATTCAAAGTACGTCGAGGGTTGCATATTTAACGATCTTATCATTAAATTACATAGGCACAACACAAACGACACGTGTAATGAGCGTTAACTATCTACCATCACCCTTTGCATTCACCAATCTGATTTATCGACCCATCTTCTCCTTAAACTGCTGAGCGATTCCAAATCCTCTCATTTGCCCAAGACATCTTGTAAACATACCAGCTGGTAATTAGATTTATAGAAACGTCCATTAGCTGTCTCCCTGACTGCAACAACCAAAACATCGTCCGTGTGTACACCCCGTTCCATTAACCTGGGGCATTTAATTTCGCATTACATCAGCGACCATTCCTCTTCCAATAAACGCTTTTGGTCTGTCCCATATCTAATCTGGAGGAATCTTAGAATTCGGTCAAAATCGTAAAACGATTGCCTAATTCGCCACACGCTTTTCAACGTTCCCGTTCCCAGTGATGTGGCCCGGTATCTACGCAAAATTCGTAGCCATAGGCACCCCATCTCTGATCCTGTGTCCTGTGGCGTTTTTCTATATATTCGCCTCAAACAAGAAAAAACTCCACTCTTCCTGTTCAACGCACATTTCTGCCGTGTGACACGTTGCTGGAATGCTGGGGATACGTTTCCACGAAATTCTCGGAAAACCTGCGTACAACATCCAGTGCGCATCCTAAAACGGACGTAAACAAAAACTTTCCCCTGGACGGTATTTCGCACTGAAGACGATGGATGGCTGTGATTGATGAACATGTCGGATGGCAGGGGTAGAAATTGCAAACGCAAAATCATCCAACCACCCACTTTATAAACAACCGAGCTGAGCTCAACTACTGCGATTACAGTCAGCCCCCAGGATGTTTTTGTTATGATTGAATCCTCCACCATCCGTCCGTAAATCTGTTCGCTCCCGTTTCGGAACCGACATCCCGCCAGCGACAGCCTTCTAACTTGTGTCTCGATCCTTGGGGATACTAAATTTTCTGGATATCGCCGTCATCACAATTAGGGGAGTCGACCCAAATGACGGCGAATAATTCCCGTCGCCAGGTATAGAGGGGGTGGCCGGCGAGAAGGTTTCATCCATTCATCGTTGAGGGCGACTTTGGAACACCGTTGCCTTAGATTGTCCTTCGAAATCAAAAGTTCCCGTCAGTTGCACTTGAGCTTTTGCACGCGTCGAGTCGTATCGAGTTGCGGTGGTCAAAATCGCTTCCCGAGGATTCACACATATCAAACCCGCGACATTTATCGGAAAATTTCGAATGTGAACCGTGTGTTGTGTCTCTGTGTGGAAAACTGAACCCTTGTGTCACCCACGGTTAGCCGGAAAATTTCGTCCCTTAAAGAAAAAGATATAAACAAACTTATCGCGCGATTCCGTGTGAAAGATCCTTTTGCGAATTATCTGATTTTTGCGACACATATCGTCCTTGTGGCAGTGAAAATTTATATATTTGGTGAAATTGTTCCCGTGTGGATTTATTGAAATGCCTGTTTGCCACACGTTGATGATGATGGTGATGAAAGTGAAATGTGGTTAGTGTCTATAAAATTTTAGTGTTTTGATTGTTGTCCTGGAAATTGGCAGTGATAACGACGTTGTCAGGATCAACATGATTTTGCGACCGCACCTGTGAAAAAATTTTTTTTTTCCTCAAATTTCACCGCGTAATTGTCTGGATTTTAGCGTATTCGCACCGTGTCATGTCGTCGTCCGGGGTAAATTGACTCGCTCGAAATCGTCCTTCATCATTGACGGGATTAAGTTGAGCTGCTGCCATCAGCAGATAATTGTGATTAAGATGAATTTGCAGATCCATTATTGCCGTTTGCCATTCACACGGAGTGAAGATGATTTATTACTTCCATTTCCCTTATAGCTTGCGCCACACGGTTGCCAGGATTCTTCGTGTTGTTACTTTCAAGTGGTCGAGCGCGCGGCTAGGGCTAAGACAGGGGCCAGTTGAAGCAGTCCGGGCTACATACAGTCTGTCAAGTCAGCCCTGGCAAGTAGTCAGGCGACCAGCTGGTTATTATGGTTGGGAAAATGCGAAGCAATCGTCAGGATATGGCTGGATGACGACCTCCCATAGGCACAGTATCCTGTTTCAGTATAGACGTTTCAGATTTTGATCGACCACTTTAGATTCAGGTTGTTGGATTATTTTGCCCTGTCAGCCAAATTTAATTTAAAATTGCGTAATATTGCCGATGGGATGTTTTTTTTTTTATAGAAAATGTGAAACATGTTGTGTGGGTGCGAATATATTTTGCGCTTATTACGCTGAGTTGGCAGTGACTTGAGTGTATCATGAACTTGGACAGGATAATATCGAGAGGATATTATTAGAACGTAGTGGGACTAGGGAGTCTATTCGTGGGAAGGAATATTTATTGGTTTAATCCGTGGGGTCATTAAACATTCATGAATGTGGGATGGTGAGCATTTTAAATTGTCAGAGGAAATTGATAGATTTTACCAGATTCATTTCATCATCATGACTTGACAGTCCCACGTCAAACCATGGCCGGTCTTTTTAGGGATACGATACAATAACTTGTGGGATGACCTCTTAATCTTGTTCTTTCCCCGGGAGAACTGATAACTGTGTAGAAAGCTGAAAGTCAAGCTGACTATTTTTCCTTAATCCCTTGTGGGGCATACCGCATCAATATCTCCTAAGAGGCTTAGTTGACGTTTCGTTAGCATAAAACAGCTTTCGGGTAATGCATGTTACTGCCATTCACCTCCTGTCCATTTAGTCTTCTAGCTTCTACGACTAGCCAGGAATGGCTGTGATTTATTTGTATGTCCGTTACCGCAAGGGAGACCGAGATAATTTAACTGACAATATATCCTTCATTCATTTAGGTTGACTTGACTTTTAGCTTTCGAAGTAATTGTCGGTTCATCTGGACACGAATCGTTAGCCTGGTCATCGAATCTATGAATAGTTAATGAAACAGAAATTAAACCCATGTTTCTTGAGATTTGCACTGAAACGCTATGTCATGATCTTACCACTGTGACCGTAAGCCCGAAGTACTGTGGTTAGTCCTTTTCGTATAAAGCTGATAAATTCAGATTGAGCTGCAAGTCTGTGATTTGAACAAAAATATTTAAAGGACCATTCTGTCTGGGACTCACCTTGGTAATCCAGCGATAGTTTCACATACCTTTATACAGTCCCACATCTGCGGAGTAGAGGATGTGTCCATTCATATTCATAAGCATTGAAAACCATTCGTATTTCGCTGCAGATTTTATTGGCAAGTCTTGTTTTAATGCCTACTTGAATCATACACTTTTACGAGTGTATGATAGTCTTGGGTTCATTCGCAAATTCGGCGAACAGCCATAGGAATTTTTTTGACATGGATATGTCTTATAGCTGGGGGTCATCCTAAAAATCTGTCCGTAACACGAAATGTCTACTGTCCTACTCGGGGTTCAGAAGAGGAAACAAGCCCATTGAAAATTTCTTGCCGTCCACAACGTCAACCTTTATCGCTATCAACATCTCAACATGTATACACATGATCCCCAAAAGCGCGCCGCCCCCGCGGATCAACAAGCAACAGCCGTGTACAATGACCACTTCAGCCAGCCGACATGCACAACTCGCGACTTTAGTAGCGGCCGTGTGAGTATGACAGACAACTACAGTCTCGAGACTCCAAGTCTCCGTTTCTCATCCGCCGAATATTTCCAACCAGGCTCTCAGAATTGTCAAGCCAGTCTAGTTTAATTTAAATGGACTTGCAAATTTGGACAATTTCGATCAGTTCGATATTTCCAAACGAACTTGCAACATTACCGTGGGTAAATCTGCACACGATCCGTCTGCGTATGTGTGTTTATGTACAATACAAGTCTATGAGATTGCATCACAGCGACGCTTTTAAAAAAATGATACAAAGTATTTACACTGCATGCAGATACATCGGAACATGGATATGTCTTATGCCTACCGAAAGCGTGGGACGTGTTTTGTCGAATGATTTCATCCAGTATAACTATACTGGAATCTTTATAAAACTTACGTCGATATCTTCAACACAACAGGTTCCACGCAGTCGGTAGCCAAAGACATATCCATGTTCCGATGTATCTGCATGCGGTGTAGATATTTTGTATCTTTTTTTGGCTTTCTATTCTCGATATGTTGTCGAATTTTTGGGATGTTTCGAGTTTCGTTTAAAAAAAAAAAAACTTATTCAATCTTATCTTACGATGTAAGATACTCTAACAAGCAACAACGAAATCCCGCCCTAGGTTTCTTTTTACGAAGTTACGTTTTTCCTGATTGAATTTTGAATTTGCCCAAGTGACATTTTTTTTATGTTTGTGCTCACCGAACTAAGCTACCGTTAGTTTGTTGAGACAACAGTCAGATATACAATGCTAGAAAAAAAAATTTCAAAGTATTTTATTCCTTTCTTCGCAAAGTGGAAGTACTTACAGGGACAGTTTTTATTGGCTCAGGTTATAACAAAGTACGTGGATCTTGTCCAGAAATAGTGAAAAGTTTTGAAAGAAGTTCACTTAGTTGGTGGTGATAATAGCTCCATAAGCAGAAAAAAATAAATACAAAAAATACAGTGAATCACAGTATAATAAACACACTTATCTTACAGAAGGAATTACTTTAAAAATGACTGAAAAACCATTCAGATCAAAATTATTTTTATGTAAATTTATTGTCTCAACATGTAAGTCGCTTATTTAAGTGTGTTCTATAATTATTTTTTCTTCTTCACAAAAAATGAAATAAAGTTCAAAAATACACCTCACAGTCAAAATTAACCAATTAAATAAGAGTAAAGTATCTGTGCAGGAATCTTTTTGAACAGCATATACAGGGTGCCTCGCTTCAGATGGTAAATACTTTAGTGGTAGATGCTTGTAGTACCGTTCATTTGTAGAAAATTGACACCAAAGTGGACGCTCTGTTTTTAACCGTTACCTAGTTATAACATTTTTTGTGTCAATTGTGTCAAAAAGCTTGACCTTCCGAACAAAATCAAAATTTGCCACTTTCCCAATTATTTAATCCGAGATTCGACCTCAATTTCTGAAAAAAAAATTCGTATAAAACTTATAAAATTTCCCGGTTTCGAAATTCACCGTTATTACAAAGATACAACTCTTTAAACTATTAAAATCGGGTTTTCATTGGAAATTAAAATGATAGTTTTACAACGGTACTTTGATAAGACAGATCTACAAACTTGTCAACAGTTGCCCCAATGTGTTGGCTTTCCAACGGTATACTTCTTTGACACGTTTGAGTTCGAAAACTTTCGAATAAAAATAATAATAAAAAAAAATATGGTGTGGAAATGAAACAAATTTACTTCAACCTTGAGTTAACAAATGGTGCTACCAACGGAAAATAGGAAAAAAAGATCGTATGCTTTTGAAATTTGGTACAATTAATATAGAGAGTCCTCTGGATAAATGCTCAAAAGTCTCTGTTGCTAAGGGGTCCGGAAGTCTAGGTGAAAGGGTTCAAAAGTTATCTTTTACAGTTTTTCTTGAATATTTCGGGTCGGTTTCTCCAGGCCAGGTTTTTTCCTAATGCGTATTATTCGAAGATTTTCAAATCCAAACCTATCAAAGAAATATACCGTTGGAAAGCCAACACATTGCGGTAACTTTTGTCAAATTTGCAGATTTGTCAGTTTAATGTACCGTTGTAAAAATATCATTTGAATTTTCGATGAAATATTGATTTTGATAGTTTGAACAGTTGTATCTTTGTACTAACGATGAATTTCGAAACCGGGAAATTTTGTTTTATATGAAATTTTATATAGTTTCAGAAATTGTAATAAATGATGGGGGAGTGACAAATTATGTTCAGAAAGTCAAGCAAATGACATAACACTACGTAACGGTTAAAAAGAGAGTGTCCACTTTGGTGTCAATTTTCCTCAAATGAACGGTACTATCTACCACTAAAGTATTTACCATCTGAAGCGGAGCGCCCTAAATATGCTTTTTACTTTTGTTTAAATGGGTCATTTTGACTATGCGGTGTATTTTGGAACTTCTGAAGTTTATATCATTTTTTGTGTCCTAAGAAGAAAAATAATTATGAAACATGCTGAAATAAGAGACTTACAAATATAGTGAAACAATAAATATAAATAAAAATAATTTGAATCTGAATGGGTTTTCAGTAATTTTTGAAGTAATTCTTCCTGTAACATAAGATGGTTTATTTTGACTGTGACTCACTGCAGCTAGGGCGGAAAACAAAAGCAATATTTTTGTTTTGGCGCGAGAAAATCGAACAATTGCGAAATACGTGAAAGATTGGATGTTCCTCAGTGTACTGTGCAGTGCTACTCGAAGAAGTTTCGAGAAATGGGCACAACCGAGCGGAAGAAAGGTTTTGGACGATCAAAAAAAAACACCCCAATTGTAGATCGCTTCTTACCGTTATAAAGTAATCCACACTGGTTGATAACTTCATCTGACTTCAGGAACGACTTATATAGTTCTAGCAACGAGTTGCAAAACTCATCAGTTTGGTGAGGAAAAAGCTTGTTAGAGCCGGGTTACGTGCATTGGAACCAGTCCATAACCTTGACTTTCCGTTAAAAAATAAAACGATCTAAAACGTTTGAAATGGGCTCAGGAGCATATGATATGAACTGAGAAGATTTGGAATGTAAGATGGCAACATTCCAAATCTTCTCAGTTGTGTGTTTTGATATTTAAGCAACATGTTGGCGACGGAAAAATCTCCGTGCGGCAAAAAAAACTCGAGAAACGCTCAGCGGTGAATGCCTTCAAAGGTTCCCCCCGAAATCTGAAGGGTTTATGGTGTGGGGATTTTTTCCGGCCATGAAAGTGATGGAATATGGTTTCATAGTTCAAAAGTAGCAGCAGTAGTTTACTTGAAAATCCTGGAAAACGAATTGGTGCCTTGTGCATTGGTCATTCACAGCCACAAGCCTTTCTTGAGGCTTCTGCCGCATGAAAACTTTTCGGTCGCCAAAAGGTATCCAGGGCTCCTCCGCGCTTTGTCCAGACACCGTAGAGCGTAGATGGTCCAAATGCCGGCAATTCAGTGCATTTATGGAGGTCTTAAATAGTGCTCCATTCACAACCATAGCTTGAGACAGACTTCGGGGGAGTTCATTCTTGGCCTCGTTAGTTTGGTCCGGTTCGTTGCTAATTTTTAGAATAAAATCATCTTACATAATTCCGGATGAACGACAAGCTTTTGCCACAAATATTTAGTGTTTTATCGCTGCCAATTTCTAGAGTCGCACTCATACGAATATTTCGTCAATACTTGTACGAGTATTTAATTAATTTTTTTAAATCCATTTTTTTAGAGTTTAAAACATAAACTGTAATAGGCCTAATAGTATATGCACACGAAAAAGTTCTCTAGAAGTAAGATGTGTGTGTGTGCTTTAAAATTAATTAGTGAAATTTAATAATTGGGGCAAAAAATATTGCGAAAAGTGAATAGACCCTCGAAACAGTGAACCCCCAAGCCCCTACTACTGGTCCATTTACTATTCTATTTACTGCCTCCTCCCGCTTCGCCCATCGTACATCATTTTTAATGAAATATCCAACACTTGCTATTATTGATTTCATCATTGCGGGCAGTCTACTGAAATGGATGCTGCTATCATGATTGAGCAACCGTTGAGCAGTCAAAAACTCCTTACGACAACGTCCGCAACGACAACGTCCAACGGAACAACGACTAATGGTATCGACAATAATGGCGGTATCGTTAGTAACGGTATTGTGAGTGGAGGACTTGGCGGTGGTGGTGGTGGCGGCGGCGGTGGAGGTGGTTGCGGAAGCAGTGGTATCGTCAATAGTGGCGCCATCACCACCGCCACCATAATAAATCCTATCAGTGCTATACCGGTCACAACGGCAGGACTTCTCATCCATTCGCAATCGTCGTCCGTCAACAATTCGGCTCGCAATTCACCGGCCATTGGCCGACGAAAACGCTACACCAGCACATCGTCCTGTTCGAGTCAAGTGAACAATAATTATTCGGAATTAGACATGGAATCGCTCGAGGATATGTTGAGAAAGGTAACCTTTTGTAACGTAGTTAGTGTGTGTGTGTGTGGTTGTTTCATGTGCAGAGGTTTGAATTGGTTACAGGATATCTTGTTATTTCAGAGGATAATTATTATGGGTGGATTGTTGATGTATCTTGTGGAATAGTGGTATGTTATTTTTCAATTAACGGAAATGATGTTTTGAATATAAATGAGATGTGCTTTCGTCGTCTTTAAGATCAGCTTAGGCTTGAAATTAGCTTAAAACCTTGGGTCTCGACAGGCCTGGTTGTATCACATTTGCACACGATGCATGTAAACAGATTGCTATAATGTAGGGGAGCAAAATCTTTTACCTAATAAATTCAATCATACGTAAAGTCTGAAAAGGTTTCGGTGTGTTTTGTTTTACGACTAACGACACCGCAAGCCTAGTCGATTACCAATTTCGGTTTCACTGATCCCACATTACTCAATTGCCCTAACCCCTTTAGGGGGCATAGCGCGTCAACTGTTCCATGTGACCTAGTTGACGTTTCGTTGGCATAAACTGGTTTCGGAGAATGCAGTTGCCAGCATGCACCTCCTGCACATCCATGGCCACGAACGTTGTCGTGGACAGGATTCGAAGCCAAAACGCTGGCAGTGAAACATGACTGATGCCTCAACACACTACGCTACCGGTCGCCCCAAACACCTTGATACGCCAGCAATCAACTATTTAACGACCACGATTAACCTCTCCATCTCATCGTCTATCATCCCCGAGTTTTGGAAGGAGGGAAGAGTGATCCCTATTCTAAAACCATACCGTCCCAATACACTATTGTCTCCTGTGGCCAAGACTCTTGACGTGCTACTCCACCCTATAATTGCGACCTACATACACTTAACCGATCATCAACATGGCTTTAGAAGAATGCACAGCACAACTACGGCTTTGGATGCCATCACATCAAGAATACACAATGGCCTCAACCAAGCACGTCCATGTCAACGAACCATTCTAGTGCCTTTTGATCTGCCAAAAGCATTCGACACTGTCAGCCACTCGTTTCTCCTGTCTGACATCAAGTGGATCGCAAATTACCTTGCCGGAAGACAGTCCTACGCGGAGTTTAGAAATGAGAAATCTCAACTAAGGAAAATTAAACAGGGTGTCCCCAAGGAGGAGTCTTATCTCCCACTCTGTTTAATCCATATATGTCTGGACTTTCGACGCCACGTGGCGGACTTGAAATCATCAGTTACGCTGATGACTGTTCTATCTTGGCTACCGACAATGACATCACCTAAATGTGCGTGCAAATAAATGAATATCTTGAAGAGCTCAACAACTTCTTCATCAGCAAGAATCTTAATCTGTCAGCGCCGAAGTCTTCAGCTACTCTTTTTACCTACTGGACCAAGGAAGTGAGGCTACAGCTGGATGTTGCGGTAGATGGTGAAACTATTCCCACAATGAACCACCCAAAAATTATCGGTGTCACCCTTGACAGCATGGCCACCTCCTCGGCTCATGCGTCAACCATTTGTGACAGGATGAGAAGCAGGAACAAAGTCCTCAAAGCTTTAGCTGGCAGTTCCTGGGGAAAAGGTAAGGAGACCCTACTCGCGACATACAAATCCACCGAGAGATCTGTGGTCAATTATGCGGCTCCCATAGGGTCAGACAATTTACGCAACACTAAATGGAGAAACATACAAACCTGTCATAACACTGCTCTGAGAACTGTCACAAGCTGCCTCCTGATGTCGTCACAGGACCATCTGCATCAAGACACTAAAATGGTGCCCTTAACAAGCCACACCACTTTTCTCATCAAGCAGTATCTTTGATAGTTGACTTTAATCGGAATGACCATCCCAACTCAAACCTGATGAACAAGACCCCACCGCCGCGTCACGTTAGACGCAACATGAGGGACCACGAAAGGGAAGTCCAAAGGTTTAAAAGAGTTCCCTTCGATACCACCAGCTATAATTCGGCCATCACTACGCTGCACAGTGCAGAAGTGGTTTCTTTGATCGCGGAATTAAAACCGAACAAAGTATTGAATGCGTAACCACCTACCATTTCTCCAGACGAAGTTCGGCTCCCAAGAGCAACCAGTTCAACTCCGTTCTGTTTGGTGCTCGCGTCTGAATTCATACCTATCCCGCATCGACAGTGAAGTCCAAAACAACTGCCCAGCATGTGGCCTCGCTCCACACGACGTTGAGCACATCTTTAATTGTCCAGCAGCCCCCACGCGCTTAACTCCTATTGCGTTATGGGAGAACCCCATCGAGGCAGCTGCTTTTCTCCACCTGCACACAGTGGATACTAACATGGATAGTCGGAATTTTTGACACACATCTTTATCTGAGCTCGAAGCGCCGCTACATCAACAACAACGATCGCCCGATTTTACCGAGCGCGTGAGCGACGCTTTTGCATAAGAGACAATGTATTCGATTCGCTTACGCGCTCATTAGCCTGCACTCATCTTAAAAGTAAGTCAAAGTAGCCTTAAGATAAGTTAAGGTAACCTTAAAGTAACTTGAGGTAGCCTTTATGTAACTAAAGGTAGCCATGCATCATCCATCTGGCTGATGTCATCTCATCTTGGATGGATGGCTGAAACAACAGAGTGGTGAAATAAAGTGAATTCGGGGTCTTGGACTGACGGCGGATTATTGATGTCTTAACCTCTTTAGTTTTAGTGTTGAGTTTCAGTTTAAGTTAAAAATTATTTTAGTATTTAGGATTTGCCAATTTGTTTGTTTGCTTTAGTTTCAATTACAATAACAAGTCGACCTTTTTCATAACAACGACAGATATTGTAACAGATCTGTGCCGGTTATACTATACATAGAGATAGATAACTAAGGATTTCGAAGGCACGATTGCTACTGTACATTTTCAAGGACTATGCTAAAATGTTACGAGCGATTTCCTGTTAGTTGGACAGGCCACTAAAATAATTAAGGTCGGCACTGGGTCTCGGTTGGGAATTTTCCTTACAGGACCTCCGCTTCGCCTTTGCAATTCCTCAAAACACACCCCCACGGCGCATCATATATTAAAAATTCTGAATGCACACCCTTGAAGCTTAGATTCCAATTAAGGCAAAACAATTCAACTACCTTACAAACACCTTGGGAAATGCAAATTTTTCCTTTCTTCGGTTTTTGTCCCCATTATTACGACGCTTTTTTCTTCTCTCTTCATAGAGAGTCGCCACCATAAAAGATGGTGAACTTTTCAAATATTCTTCGGGTCGTCCTATTCCCGACAGAGAATGAAGTATATCGCAACGATATAATATACAGGAGCCAAGCAGGCAGGCACTTTGTCGGGAGCTCATTGAACGACGAGTACCTTCTTTATGATGCTTTTTCGAAAATGAATGAATTAGCAACACGAAAATTACCTGTTTACTAGTCGTAAATCTTTCACTGCGCTGCCTTTCTCTAGGATGTCGCCCGACCACCCCAAAACCATATGGCCAATTCAATGGGTTGAGAATTTTTTTTCCCCTCTACCGGCCGTCGTCGTTTCTGCATCCAAAACTATTACCCGAGCAACCACTAAAGCCCATCTCAACATTGTTTACCAATGCTAAAGGAAGTGCTTTGTACATACCCACTAGAGACTAGGTTTGACGGTAGACCAGCCAGCGGGGGGTGTGTGGGTATATGACCACGCAGTGTGATGAAAACGGTGCTAACGTGGCTCTTCCATTTGCATAGTTGATGGACTTCAGGACGAAGACGACGGCAAGGCGGGCGATCATAGTACGGTAATGGGTCATATGGATTCCGGATGTATGTATAGGGCGGCTCGGGAAGGGTTTCAAAGGACCTTCATGTATTAGTCGTTGTAGTCGCCGAAATAAATGGATACATAACCCCATTCCGGCTTGTTCACGTATACCGGTGCGACATATTAGCTCGAGTAGCAGATGCTTATTCCCAGTTTAGTTTCGTGATACGCAACCGTAACCCAACACACCCCCCACCATCAGCGTATAGTCCTTTCAGCAGCGATTTTGATCAAAAATGCATGAAATTACATCACACAGGAGAGATATTGCCGCTAAGTAATATTTATTCGTCGCTAATTAAATGAGATCCTTTTCTTTTTGCATAGTATTTAGCATGAATTTGTTATTAAAGCGAAAATGAAACAAGGAGCACCAGGACGAATAAGGGGACGGATATTGGGCGACATGAGGTGGTGGTGTTGTATCCCCGAAAATAGCATGTCGTAATCATGAATATGAACTATACACAGACCATAGGCACAAGACATGGGCATGTGACGTGCAATCCTTTTTCACAACCTCAACCCCATCCCCGAGCCTATTTCCCGTAACACACAGTCTCGACCACGTGCAAATGCCATCCAATTCCTCACGTCGAATAATATTTCTTCTTACCCGGAAACTGTTTTGTGGTGATTATTCAAATTCAGCCATTTGTTATCCTTTGGGGATTATGCGTAATTTCGTATGTAACGCCGTAGCAGGAGAGTGTGAGAGATGGTAAAGTGTTTGAATGATTTAAGACTATATTCTGGGCTTCCGAGACGACCCTTCCTTCTCGTCATCATATGAATCATATCATTTTCCACCAGTGATAACAATCGGGTTTGTTTGTGATATGCCCAAACTGCTACTCTACTCCTGGATCTGTGACTCTCTTTCCTAAAGTCGAGGACTCTGAGATCTTTGTGTTTAGGATGTTGTGTGTCGACGAAAGCAGCTTTTTGCATTTTATCCATTTTACTTTCAAAGCATATTCCATTTTGTTCTTTGATGAATTGCGCTCATAAAATTGAATTAATGAAACCGGGGATGGAGGTGTGGGGGTCGACCGACTCGGCTCAAGGAGCAATGGTGCAGTAATAAAACATTTTAGATTTTATACCGAAAATAGAGGAGTGAAATAAGAAGACGAGACGCAACGCAACGCCTGGCAGGCAGATGACAGAGAGTTAATGAAATGTCAGGAGGTGGAGGTGGGATCTGGATAGGCCATTTCACCCGGTTGGCAAACATAAAAAAAGGTCCAAATGTTATGACGTGACGAGGGGGCGGCGAGTATGATGCTTGGAGATTGTTGGAAGGGTCCAGGGTATAGCGCGGAACTTCATTAAGTAGAATCAGTTATCGTGATTTTTAGTACGTAATTGGAGAAGAAAGGTCTCGTAATTGAAAATGTTTCGATGCAGTTAGGGTCAAAAGGAGATTAGCGTACAGTCGGTGGGAGTATTTACGTTATCTCAGTGACAAATTAAATTCTGTCTTTGAAACTAATCTGCTTTATGTTCTGCCGATAGGAGTGCTAATTTGGCGGTTTTGAACGAAAGTTGATATTGGCGATTAAGTAGAGTAGCTCAATCATAGTGTCGAATAATGGGTCAATTAACTTGGGCGTCATTTTTCGCTGTAATGTGCCCCCCCCCCCCCCCCCCCCAGGGGCATGGGCGCGTCAACATCTCTAGCATTTTTATGCCTTGTAGGGGTCAAATGTTTCAATCGCCCATTTCACTTTGTTGTGAGTGAATATTCTCTTAGCTGCTACCCAATCAGAACGACTTGCTTTCTAGGACATGTCTTGGCAGTCTGGGTCATATTACTCACCTGCGATAATTCTGCACTCAGAGAAGTATGTGTCCAAAAGGAACTTTACTGTACTTTCGGAGTCTTGCGTTGTGCGACCGTCCGGTTTTTTGAGTGTGCTGACTAAGTTAGGGCTTCTTCGCCAAGATCCGGTGTAGTCTACCAGTTTTGCTGGTGTTGTTGACATTCTCGCAGAAACTCATCCAGCTGCGACGTTTGGCATCCCTAACCTTCTTACTGTATGCTTCCATTCCATGTTATGTATGAGAGAGAGAGCTTATCCCGCAGCGACTCGGAGTATCCAAGCCAGTTTTTGCGTTGTGCGACCCGTCTGTCAGCTGGCGGCGAGGCTACCGCAATACCTACAATATCGAAACGAATATGCAAACGGAGAGGAAAAGCTCGTCCGAGACATGCCAGTTATATATTCGTTCAGATAGAGAGAAACTGCATAAAATAAGGTCCAATACTTCTTATGCCTTGACCTGGTGACAAAGGTTGGACTGGATCCCCTGTTAAGTATATATTAAGATCTAGGCTAGAGATAGTGTCGAGAAGTAACTCACCTCTGCTGTTAATATCAGTACTTCCCCATACCGTGTGATGTACATTAGCATCACAGCTGATCAGTAGGCTGTTGCCGTTGATTCGACAGTAGTCGACTAGTCGCTGTAGTTCTTCAGTCGGGACCGCCCGGGAAATATGCGGACGCGACAGCTAGTTAGTTTAACCAACCGCCAAGGTTGACGCTGATGGCTATTACCACTATATCGCCGGTGGTGAACTCTGAAAGGCAAATGTACTGAATTCTATTCACGAGAAAGATGCACGATCTGGGTCGGCTGGCACCCCTGTCTTCAATAAGAGTAGAATTACTTACATTAAGTCCTTGGACGATATCGTTTTGTTGCGACGATTCTTGAACTAGGGCGATTCCTAGGTTTTCCCTGGCGAATTTAGCTGTAAGAGTCTCCGAGGCGGCCTTGGCATTTTGAAGGTTGCATTGAACCACGCCAATGCTCAGGCTACTAGTCTGAGCCATCTTCTTCAGAGGAAAGGCACACCCACGGAAAAATCTCCATTGAACAGGGTGGTGGTTGGTCCAGCTTCATTATTGAAACGGCAGGGATGAGTGACGTGAATTCAGTGTTCAAAGTAGCTTGGTCCAGCTCCTTCATTGTCTCTGCAGAGATTGGTGTCGCAGCGACACACGGGACGGAGCACGTTGTTGTTATATTTCCGGTGTTGGTAACAGGTGTGTTTCGATGAAGTAGTTGTTGTTCAGCGGCTGCTGACTGCTCGCACCGGTATTTATCCGTGTTAATCCGACAACGGACATGCCATCAGCCCCTATTCCCGTAGTAGCCAGATTGCTGTGGTTCCGTGAGGCGCCAGGTGTCTGATAGGCAACACCGCGCCTATTTTTCAGCCTCATACCGATACAAAAGTTGGAAGTTACGTCTCGCGATGAGCTCCATTGACCCAGGGTCGATGGATACAATTGTGGAGAGGCGTTCGCCTTCCGAGACCTCTCTGATGATCCCCTATTCCTTGTCTTGCAGCCCGGGATTTTGGTGGCCATGGAGGTCAATAGCAACTTCAACAGTAGTATTGGGTGACCTAGGGAAGTAGATGGCGGCGGCAGACGAGCGTGGGATGCTCCCTCCAGTAGCTGCCTGTAATGATGCGGCTTTCCATGGCTGGAGAGAGCGGGTGATGCTGGTAAGCCACTCACTCAGCGGTCTCTATGTCGTCACATGAATGCTTCCGCACTGTGGGCTTACGCTGCGAGTCGGATACTATCATCAGGAGCATAGACACTATTGTATCCTGGACATGAGCGTTCGGACGAGATCATGGTCGCAGGATAGTCCGACGCGAGAATCGCTACTTTTACATTTGTTGCCACTCTTGCATATGATCCTCTGGACGTTCTGCCATATACCGACTCGATGGCAGCGGCGGAACTTGATGGTTGTGTCGATGACAGGGAGGATAATGAAGTTCGGTCGGCTGGTGGTGGCTACTGAGAGGGGCATGGGCGTTGTATGGTGTCGCGCATAGTTGAGATTGCGTTGGATGAGGTCGCAACTGATACGACGGTGCTGGCCGTGGTTTGCGTCCGAGACGGCCAGGTGGGTGAGTCAAGTGCCGTCCTCTGCTTTTTACTAGCATCCATATTGCTTAGTGAGCTAGGTGTGCCTTCCTCTTCCGACGATCTCTGCCTTTTCGGGGGTGGTACGTTGCAAGGATATCTGATTGCTAGTTCTCTAGCTTCGACGGGGGCATGCCCCTGCGAGAGATAGCGCAAATATCGTTTGCAAGCTGCCCTAACAAGATTCCGACGAAGGGGATCCCGGAGAGTCCGAATGACGGAGTTTGACTGCAATCTTACTAGAGCGGTGCTTTTTGGGAGCTAGGTGCTCTTCTGAGGACTTACTAAAGGGTTGACAGCTGGTGCTGTGCCTTTTCCGACTTGGCTCATCAATGTCTAAGTCTAAGAGATACATCTCCGGCGATTAGTGGCTGATGCCACCTCCTCAGACCGACATTCCCGTGAGCTTGCGGCGACCGGCCCAGCGTTCATGCAGCGAATTTCGCCTGAGGTATTGCTCAGCGCAGCTGCTGGGCTCCCAAAATTGGAGGACGCGGTCACGTGACCGAGATAATTGGAGGACAATGATCCAGGCGGCCAAGGCCCGACGTCGGGCTGTCGCGCCACGATGATGATGATTGCTCTTAATTAATTTGGTTTTCGCATTTTTACGTTCGCCTTCATCAGTGTTTATGCGATTGTCCTTTATCTTACCCATCCGATTTTAAGACTCGCTTTCACTCACACTGTAATCGACCGTCTGCTATTTTACACCTTGCACGACACACAGGACGATGGCGGCCGCAGCTAGACTACGCGACAAACAGCTGCTGTGGAGGTTACGTTGTCAGACGGAACTCTGAAAACTGACCACTGTAGTGTTTTCCAGGCGGAAGTTACTGCGAAGCTTAAGTCAACAGAGATGTCACAGTATACACGGATAAGGTCCTTGGATCTACCCTAATAACATGCCAGACAGTCGCAAAATGTCGCTCATCCCTTATCGCGATAGGGAATTATTTCAATATCTTCCTGTGCTGGATTCCAGGCTACAATAACTTTGGCAGTAACTGCCACGCAGATGAGCTTGCTAGACAGGCAACAGAAATATTATAGTATAGTATTTGCATGCCCATTGCGGCATGTAAACTGACTGTAGTCTGTAGCTATGATATTAGCAACGTTAATATGCGATGGATGGACTAGGTGGTCGTGGTCTAGCCTTGATTTTTTACCCTCGTCTCGTCCTTTATCCCTGAAAAGACAGCTCGTTCGATCGTGAGTGTTATTACTGGATACTGTCTTATTGGAGTTTATGCCAGGAGATTTCGTCTTCCTTACAATGATTTCTTTAAAAATTGTGGAGACGTGCTTTTTACCCGGCTTTGGCAGGAAGGAGGAGGTCAATTCTTGGATCCAAGAATTGACCTCTGACATCGTCCTCTTCTCGGAATTGGAGGATCTGGAAAGTGCGAATGCTGGGATGCTCCATCACTAGGCTGGTTCAAATAAGTAAGTGGGTTAAAGGTGATGAATCCCAAATTTTTCGTTTCACAACTGACCAGCTGTTAGTCTATGTGTGCTGTGGTAGTCACGGCAGCCAACTTACCTAATCTACTACAGCTTGAAATCAAACTTGTCTAACGACCAAATGTGCTTTATGATGACACTAAATCCATTTTTCTTCGTTGATAAAAATATTCAATTTTTCACAAAAGATTTAAATAAACCTATTCCCAGAACCGAATTTCAGCCTAAGTTTCACGCTAACTCAAAAGCTATTATTCAATGACATTTTTCAAATCGCATTCTCACAACAGCTTTTCTAACATAAAGGCTTTTCTTTTCAGTAGTATCTGCTGAATATTCTTTAGTTTTCTTACACAAAGATTTTCACTCACTCGCTCACCTGACATGTACTGATCTGACCCCCTTTTAAAATCATCTCACATACACGGCGACGAATTAAATTCGCATTAGGATTAGACTTCCCTTTCCTGGTGTCGAGTCTCTCGTTGTTCGTGCTTTACGTTTCGGAAGTTTTTGTGTCTTTGCGAATGTTCTCTTCCACAAATTTCATTTTAAAGCCTTAAAGAAAAGGCGTCCACAGTCTTAGACTTGGGGTCTTTGGAGATGGAGGGTTTTGATGGCGTTCTACTTGGTTTCCTTTACTTTATTTTACAGAAAACAAGAATGAAACAAACAAAAAAAGAAATGCGAAGAAAATCAGAACGAGAATAAACTGACAGAGAACACTTCACAGGGTACCTACAGCACAGCATTTACTGACGATTTTGTATTGTATTTTCTGTTGCTATAGTGAACGATATTCAGGGTTGTACCTAGGTGCCTTAAGGCTAAGGCTTTACTCTTTTTTGTATACAACACCGAGGAGGACTTTTGAAGCTGGCACAAACCTTCACATAACAAGGACACGAGGCGTTGCTAGGGGTTTTTTTTGCTTCTCTACCTTATATTTCTGCTTTTGAGCTCTCTGTCTTGTTACTTACCTACGTGCTACGGTTCCCTTTTTAGCCATATCTACAGAGAGAAAAACAACCATTAGATATTGTCGTGTACAGGCGAACGTGAAACATGAACCGCAACACGCTTAAGACCGACATTACCGCAAGACGGAACGCGAACGCAGATGAACTTCTGACTTTTTGGTTGTGGTGTGCTGCTCTTCAAACTGCAATTTTCCCATTGAAAATGTGGAAAAAAATTTATATTTTCTGAAGTGAACCAGACCTATCTCACCGCGAGACAGGATTCGTCCTTTCAGTGGTATTTCGTGGTTTTGTTTCGAGTCATATTGTTTGACGCAAAGTCAGGAAAATTCCGTCAGAGCATGTTGAGAAACGGGCACACGAATAATGCTTTCGTCTAAGTTGAAACAACCCCCATGTACAAGAGATGTGGAAACCACTTTTGCGACAATATCATGATACGATTTTGAAATTTTAATTGTACTGTTAAATGGGCGAGGATTTTTTTCTTAGGGAATTTAATCCATTGTTTGGAAGAAGAAAGAATTCAGGAAATGTGTTGTATCCATGGGAAGTTCGACTGAAAGGAACAATAACGATTGTGAATGCAAAATGAAACGCGCCGTCGGACTGGTAGTTTGAGGTGAAAGAAATGAGGTCTCCTGAAAAAAAGCGTACATATACTGTGTCCTGCTGCACGTTCTGGTCAACCAACGGTTGAAGGTAAGGTAAGATAGATAAACAGTATATATTATTAGCATTTAGTAGGATGGAATGATTTGTGTAGTTGGACCTGCAACATAGTTGTGTGAACTCCAGCACGTTTATTAAACCATCTGAAGCAGCTATCTTCGAGGCCACCCTCTGAATGGGATCAAGCGATTTGCTGACAACTCGTCCTTGCAAAAATCACTTCGCGTCAAGAAACTTAGAACAAAAGCCTCGAATTCCAGGCGGCCAAGGCCCGACGTCGGGCTGTCATGCCATGAAAATGATGATGATTATTAGCATCAAACACTGGGATAACGTAATCGCCTGGGGACTGTACGCAGGACCATTAGAGAGCTTTTGACGTGCTCCCACTTGATATTTAGTACCATGTTTAGTTGTTGGTGCAAAGCAAGATCCCTTTTCCATGGTTTTTCGTTAAACGGTGTCCAGGGTCCCCTTCGTGGGAGACTTTGTCAGGCTCATTACACTGAAAACTGAAGGTGCCGCAATGGCGCTGGGCTCTTTTGAAAAAGATGATAATGAGGGGAAAAGGATGAAAGGCTAAGAAATGAACTAAACGAGAAAATTTTAAAAATGAAAAAATAAAAAAAAACTAGAGCTTGTTGAGTGAGGAGGTGGGTTCATAGAACACGACGACGAGGAGAAGCGAGGAATTTGAAGTGAGAGAAAATGTTTTGTTTTGTTAATTGCCTTGACCCCTCCAGGGGCATGAGTGCATCAACATCTCTAGCATTTCTATGCCTTGTTGACGTTACAATAGCGTATCTACTTTTCGTCGCGAGAAATAAGCAACTACGGGCGACAGGGATCGTCCATTGCAGGTGTCTTCGCGCGTCAGTTTGCGATCAACCGAGATAGAGTGGCGGTGAAGTTGTGTTGTGCGTATTTTAGAGCTGGAGTTGTGTTGTGCATATTTTTTGGGCAGAAGTTGTGTTGTGCATATTTTATAGCATTGAATATTTGTAATGGATGCAGATGTCTACTTTCTTGAGAATTCCTACGTGATGAGGCGTAGAATTGCCAAAAAATAAGATCTTGCGGGGTGAACTCAATTTTACAAAAAAAAAAAGTCTTCTCTCGGAGAATTCATCCATTTCCACGAAGAATTAGAAAGACAACCCAAAAAAATTCAACTATTGTATTATCGAATGGCCCCTCAAACATTCTCATACATTCTGAATGCCATAGAACCAGCCATCGTAAAACACTCCAACTTTAGAGATATCGTACCACCTGTGGAAGGTCTCAGTGGGACTTTAAAGCATTTGTTGTATTTTTTACATAAACTACAAATAGAAAACACCAGCATGGTATATAACCACTCAATTATCTTTTGGAGTGAGCCCCATGTCCGTCCGAAAAGACTTCTACAAGCCTGCATTGTGAAGAAAAGCGCGAAAGGTGCTGGGCGACCTGCACTAAGGATTATATGTCTGTATGTCAGCGAAACATTAGCCAAATGCACCCGACCTCAGTAGCTTAATATTTGCACCAATTCCGGGTAACATTCGGTCATCCGGTGGAATTTCAACTGATGCCGAGGGTACTGGTAAACTTTTGTTGAGGACACATTTCCCTGCATGCGTGATCCTAGGAGGGGATGATCCTCCTCCTATCTCGAGTCGTCTACACAGTGCATGTCCGTCTGATTGGAGAGCTGCAAAAACCATCTTCACTCCCGATAGAATCAAATGGGCCATCGACTCGTTTAGTCCACTCAAATCTCCTAGTACTTATGGAATCTTTCTTGCCCTTCTCCAAGAGGGGCAGGAAGCACTGACTCCATACCTCATGAATATTTTCAGGGGTAGGGTAGGGATAAATTCCTGTCGCTTGGAGACCAGCGAAGGTAGTCTTCATCCCTAAGTTGGGCAATCGCCCAAAGGATGACTCTAAATCTACAGGCCAATTAGCTTAACATCGTTCATGCTGAAAGCGATGGAAAGATCCTTGACGAACATACATATATGTCAAACTCTCCTCAAGAGGAATCCACTACACGATAGACAGTTTGCCTAACAAACAGGATAGTCTACCGAGATAGCTGTGCATCACCTGGTGAGTGAGATTGAATCGGCAATGGAGGCGGAAGAAACTACCTAATGTGCCATCCACGACGTTTAGCGTGCCTTTGACAATACTTCGTTCACTGTCATCGACAGTGCTTTACGGGCCAAGGGAGCGGACGTCACCACCGCAAAATGGGTGGGACAAATGCTCTCATCGAGAAGGGTCATTACTACGTTTGGGGAGCAGTCTCAAAAGTGGTGTCTAATGGGTGTCCACAAGGAGGCGGCCTATCGCCACTCCTGTGATGTATAGTGGGGGACAGTTTGCTTTGGAGATATCACGTTGCTTTTCCACGCAAGGATACGCCGATGATTTGGTTAGGGGCAAGTTCGAGGAGGCCTTATCTGACATCCTTCAATCAACATTATGCATAGTACAGGGATGGTGCAACGCAAATGGCCTTCGAGTTAACCCTTCCAAGGCAGTTGCAGTCCACGTTACTAAGAAAAGACACTTTAGACAAATCAAATGCCCCTTAATGTATAATCTACCCATATCTTTGGCAGGACAACGTCAAGTACCTGGGGGTCATTCTTGATAAAAAAAACTGCTCTGGTCAGAGCATCTGAAAGTAGTATCAGACAAAGCCACTAAAGCACTGTGGATATACTGACAATATATAGGGAAGATGTGATTAATTAAAGCCTCTATCGTTCTCTGGATTTAGAAGGCGATCGTTAAACCCATGCTAGAATATGGTGCAGTTGTAGGGTGGAAGAGAGCCTATACAGTGACTGGCAAATCTACCCTGGGTAAAATTCAGAAACTTGCTTGTCTCATGTCTATCGGAGTCACTCAATACTGCCCTTCTGCGGCACTAGAGGTTCTGCTAGACCTTGCATGTGCATCTGGTAGCACAAGCAAACTTGACCATTCTCAGATTGAAGGCTTGCGATGCCCTCAATAAGCTAAATCTGGAACAGGAAAATTGGCTCAGTGAGAGCTGGGCCATCTGGTGAAAGAACCATCGAGCAACAAGCTTTTCAACTGTACAATCTGGAGCAGAGAAAACTGGTTGGAGGAACTTTCCACTCTTCTTCCAGATACCATCAAGTGGTTCACGAATGGATCAAATACGGCTAATGGCACAGGTGCGGGTATAGTGGGCCCTAACCAGGGTATTTCTATACCTATGGTTAGGTTCGCCACAGTATTCCAGGCAGAAGTACCTGCCATCGAATCGTGTGCGGAGCTCTGCCTGATAGCCGACTTCCGTAGCAAGAATATAGCTGTATTTACTGACAGCCAGGCAGCCATACTGGGGCTAAGCAACTGGTCTGTCTCGTTCAAGCTAGTGCGTAGCTCCAAGAATATATTACAAAAAGTTAGCTCCTCAAAAATGATAACGTTATACTGGGTTCCTGGCCACGTCGGCATTTCTGGGAATGAACAGGCTAATGAGCTGGCCAGGATGGCCTCGGACGCGCTGTAACGGACGGTTTTTTGGGCATCCGAAGATGCCCGTGGGGACAGAGCCTAAGGTATCATATTACCGTGAAGGTCGGGCCGTGCCATCTGGCGAAGAAATAGGCCCCGCAACGAGCTAAGCTGTAGCTCAGTTCGGGAGATGTGGGCGGGGTTTTCGCCGCTCGCCCCTGTCCTTAACGTATTAACAAAAATTCATAGGCCTGGGGAAGACAACACAAACAGCGGAGGTAAAAATGGGGGAAAAAAAATAGTCGATAAAGATGGAATGGTTGCCGGACGGATCAGACGCCCACACGGTCGCACCTGGGTCCGGGTGTAATGGGACCCTCCGCCTCTGGTTTCGTACCACCAACAGATCACTACTCATCAGGTGCTGCTTCGATCTGCTGGTGGGAGCAGCACTACCAGACCATAATATGGTTCGTTACAGGTGGTTCATTACAACGCCGTTTTGTGGACCTGAGCCCTATTGTCGAATTCCACTAAGTTTCGTCAGTAAATGCATCAGAGACTGTGAGCGTACTGAGGCCACCGTCCAATGGGACTATCTTCCAGGCCTGAAGCAAGCCAAATTGTTCATATCTAGTTATTCGCGCAGCAAGACATATGAACTTTTAAAAATGAACCGTAACAGACTAAGAAGCATTTGTGGCCTTCTAACTGGACATTCTTGCTTAAGAAGTCACTTAAAAATCATGGGTATAGTATCGGACGCTAGCTGTCGTTTCTGCGAGGGCGATGATGAAGCGTCAGTGCACGTTCTTTGCAAATGTGACACATTGGCCCAACGTCGCCAAGTACACCTTGGCATCGTCTTCCCTGAAGCAGATGACATTGCTTCGATTCCGCTCACCCTTTTAAGCAAATTCACTAGCGCGATCAAATTGATCGACAGGGGTAGACCTGTTGCCATACTAGGGGCAATAGCACAATGGACGGTTTGGCCTCGGTGCTAGTGAGCTTTTTGGCGCCCGCAGTCCGTCCCTTAACCTAGTCTAGTCTAAAATCCAGCCAACAAGGCCAAGATTGCGACAACTCGGCAAAAAATAATAATAATAATATAGTGCAAAAGAGTACAAAGGAACAGTGACTTGCTCCAAAGATTATTAACAACGTCATGCATCTAAAACAGAACTAGATAAAACAATTTCGTGCTCGTAATCTAGAACCCATTATTGCGAGACACAGCTCATATACACAAGCCATAAATATGTACTCATTTAATGAGAAGCCATTTCAATAGTTATCCACTCCTCCTCCGAACGAATCGAATACTGAAGAATTGCGTTCAAATCGTATATACGACCAGGAACGTCAAGGACTCGTGTGCTCATGAATAATACATGAAAAATGTCTGTTTTCGGCACATTATCAAGCGCTTTTTGGAAATGTTATTAATGTTCATGGCTATCATAACATCTTAACCAAGGGCACAAAGTTCAAGCACGAAAGCTCCTTCCTGCACACATATTGTCCGTCCTGAAAACATGAAAATCCAACACGCAGGAATGCTAAACGAACCACTACATCATTTCGATTTGTGCCGCCACCCATTGTCGAAAATGGGCCCGAAGATGTCAGGATCAAGAGTATACGTGATGGTGATTGCGCGGGGATGGGTAGTGTCCACCATACCACCAGTGTCCTCCCGAACAAACGAATCATTATTATGCCAAGTGCAAATATTATTTCTTGTTCTTTGACGCTTACCAACATGTCCGGGACGAAGGCTTCAATTAAAAATGATCCGCCGCCATGCCACCCATCCGTTTTAGCACCCGTCAACCAAGGAGCCTGCCGGGCCGGACTTACTCGACCGGTAAATGCAAAAAGACTAGGGTATCCCAACACCCAGGTGGATGAAGGATGATTGATTGCTTACACACAATGGTAGTGACTTTCGTTTGTTTTCTTAATCCGCAACGGATTAGAAGGCACTCGAGACCAGCACTTGGCATAAAATGACATTTAAATGCCCGGGTAAAGGTGGAGTTGTACCCGTTTTTTATGCGTATAAGGTTCTGTTCAGAATTAGCATTACTGGTTGACTTGGAAAGGAGCAAAATGTTCAGGGAAATAGGTGAGAATTGTGTGGGGCAGGAGATTTGGGTAGGACGTGTTCTTTTTAGTAATGACGGTGTGTAGTGAAACACGCCTCTTCAACTCCCCACCCCGTAGACGAGCTATTCTCAGACAATAACCCGCAATTATTTTTTTCAGCCTCTAGCCTAATCTAAAATTCCATTTTGATTAATGACTCTTTCCCGATACTTTTGCAATCATTCCGCATTCTAACGCAAAACGAGCCGAACCGAAGCCAAAAAACCGCCCCCAATGAATTGTGGCAAGAAAAGAAGTTTTCCATTTTCCCATCGTGTCACAAGCAATTCCCAGTGTTATCCTTTTTTTGCCGAGACACGAGCACAAAAACGCCAGCATCGTCTTTATTTTCATGTCCTCAGAACCGAGGCCTAAATAGCGCTCATATACGAATACGTATAGTATGCTGTGTCGCTTATGAGGCAACCGTATTCCGCCTCCTATATTTGCCATAATACACATCATCGGGAATAATGTGATAAAAAGCCTCCAATCTAACCCTTTCACGACGCCTCCGAAAAGGATTTTTTTCCCCGACGACGCCAAAGGATATGGGGCTATGTTGTTATCTTTCTACTTCAGTTAGATGTCCCGCAGGATATTTTCGTTGTTTTCTTCGTTTTTATTTGAATAAAAAAAAATCTGAAAGTTTAGTTTCAAAACACAGTAGGACAACGGATAAAAAATAAGCAAATATAGCGAAGAAGGTTCTACTTCGTTACGGGAATGAACAGGGAATCGTAGCACAACGGAAAAAAGGAGCAAGAGATGGGACTAATGCGCTCGTAGCCTCGCATAGATAACCGGGTCCTGGGCCAATGTCCTATTGGAACAAAAATACAAGAAGGCTCTCACCAGGGGACATGTACACGAGTACGCTTCTAGAGCTAGAGGCAAAACAGCAGCCTTCATCCGCGCGCTCCAGTTTAAGGTTGCACATGCCGTCGACAATTCTATGTGAATTGTGCTCGCGATCGATATGAGAGTGCTCGTCTTCGAAATCCATTCTTCCATTATACTAGACACGTGATTCGATGAATCCTTCACAAAAACAAAACAAAACCCTTTCAGATTGGAATTTTTCGGTTAAAGTTTTCTTGAGCTATTCATTGTGGAATGTGGAATTCATCTCTCATCTCCCACTAGAGAGTCAAAGAAACAATACAAGAAAAACGGTTAAGGGTTGAGAGCTGACCTTTTTTTTTTGTATTTCATTTGAAATCAGGTCGACTCTCGTGGCTTCCGGCAAACGGAGATGTCCCTATTTAGGACGCTGAATGTTTCTTTTATAAAAAAAGAACTGGTGAATTGTTAGTACAAGGCAAATAGGCATGACATAAGATAGTGTCAAGTGTGTTTCAGATTTTTAGTTAAACACCAGAAAGCCCCGTGGGAGAGAAATGGTATTTCGGTTGAGTGCGGTGTCATGTTGTGTATTGACAACTGAATTTTTGTAGTTACTTCTGCTCCCGTGCAACTGTTTCACGATGAAATTAGGTCAAAGATCAATTATTGAAACATATCTTCTCTGCTGTAGCCGTTAGCTATAGCCATCCTTTAAGCAATCACGTGGAGGCTTTTGTATGCTCTGGATCAGCTCCAGTCGCCTCCTTTTTTTTCTCCATAAAAGAAAAACGACCACGTGAATGTTCCGCTGGCAAAAAGTATCAGGTAGCCATTTCTTTGAGTTGAGTTGGTTCTTGTTGTCAACGGAAAAAACGGCCAAATTTCGGATCATCTGGAAAAAATCCAGCGAATAAACTAAAGTAACAAATATATAGTATACTGCAATAACGGAGGCAGTGGACAACAATACTAATTTATAACAGGACGAGGAAGACATGTCAATTATCTCTTTCATCACTGCATCCTTGGATATAGCAGAACCTGGTGAAAGTAGCAGCCAAATTCACACCGGCAGATCTAATCCCTAAAGTTGTATACTTTCCTTCTGCATTGAAGGCGTTTTGGCAGCTCTCTTGGTCGTGGAGAAACGGGTCGCTCTGGTGCGTAGAACCGGCTGCCGTAGGAATTAATTGGCAGATGAGCGCGATCGTATCGGCAACACTAACCCAGATGATCCGAGGGTCAAGGAACTGAACCTTGATATTTAAAAACAGGTAGCTGACCACAGGAGACGGAAATGGAGTACACACTTACTCAACTACAACCTAACAAGGCATTAATAAGCTATGGTCCACTGTAAGAGCCCTCACCAATCCATCAAAACACAAAGATGAAATTGCCATTCAATTCGTCAACTCCATGGCACACAACTCTACACACTGCGCCATTCTTTACAATAAACATTTTTTTTTAACACCCACCACCCAACAGACTAAAGCTCAAAATTTGTAGAACCATCCGTAACAGCTCCAGTGACCATACGCTTCTTTTTTCCTCAGTCGAAGTTGTCACTGCAGGAAAGAAAGCAAAGAGCTCTCAAGCATAAGGACCAGACGGTATCTCGATAGTCATGCGTAAAAATTTTGACTCACCTGCAATTGAGTACATAGCGGTAACTATAAACATCTCCATCTATTCGTCCGGTATTCCAGAGGTATGGAAGAAAGATGAGATGATACCAATATTGAAGCCTGGTAAGAGACCAACACAAGGCGAATCTTACCGCCCTATCACACTTCTGTCTCCTGTTTGCGAAAACACTCGAAGAATTACTACTTCCTTTACTCACGACCCATAGTCAACTTGCTTACCATCAACACGGTTTCCGGAAGATGCACAGCACCTCGACGGCCCTGAATAAAATTACATCCAACATCCACATCGGTCTTAACCAAGCCCGCCCGTGTCACAGAACCATCTTGGCAGCGCCTGAGCTTTCAAAAGGGTTTCATCATCATCGTGGTGCGACAGCCCAACGTCAGGCCTTGCCTTGGTCCCCTGGATCGTGGTCCTCCAATTATCTCGGTCACGTGATCGCGTCCTCCAATCCTGGAAGCCCAGTAGCGGCGTCCACATGTACTGAGCTCTCCCAACGAGATCTCGGTCTTCTAGGCAGTCTCGCTCCGTCGACTCGTTCTGGAATCATTACTCTCTTTGGCGTGCGATCATCGTCCATTCGGCTCGCACCGAAAAACTCACTGAAAAAAATTCTCCGAAAATATCAGTGCGCACTAATGCAATTCAGCAAAAGCTAGTGAGTTTTTAAATACTGAATGAATTTTTCAAACAAACGTCAAACATAATGGTGGGTCTGTAATTTTTCTGATTGTTAAAAACATCATAAAAATGGGTGACGTCACTGCAGTTTTAATGAAACAACGTATTAGGAGATAAAAACTTCTCTCAGTGCGCACTGATTCACCCTTGCGGAATCCGGGCCCTGCCCATTGAAGTCGTTGAGTTTGACGATTTTCGAAACTTCCAGCTCATCGTACAGTTCATACAACTCATGGTTGTACCGGATGCGCCATCCATCTTGATCGCAAAAAGCCCAGCAAAGGCTGCATTGGTAAAACTTTTAAGGCCGCCCCAATCAACTTCGTTGTAATTGATGAAGGTGCGGTGTTCTGCAGATTGAAAGTTAAATGGTCGGTCGGGTCTGATGATGATCGGAGGATGATCAGATGGTAGTGTGAGAACGGGCTCACAATGTCCATTGTTGATGGGATTGGCACTAGCGATAGAGATGTCAAGAGAGCTGGAGCTTGATCCCACAGTACGAGTGACAGTATCGTCATTCATAAAACAGAATTCAGATGAGGTCAATTGTTCAACTATTGTAACTCTGGCGTGATTACCAAGGTTGGAGTGCCATAGCTCATGATGTGCGTTAAAATCACCAAGTACGAGGCGGTATTCACCGATTAGTAAAGGACTCAGGTTGACCCTGTAACCTGAGGGGCAGCTGGAACCAGGAGGAATGTTGATATTGATTGTATAGCCATGACATGTAGTTCAAGGACATTGTCAGGTGGAGCTAATTTTCGATATTGCATAGATCGGTGAATTAAGAGTGCAAGTCCTCCACCAGCGTTGGTCAGTCGGTTCTTCCGTACAATATTGTAGTTTCCATGAGAGTTGATAGACGAGATACGATGCCTGTCCATAAACGCAGCTTATTCTGCGACCTTATGTTGCAGTGGATCCTGGCGCGGATAAGGAGAACTGAGTGCAGTTGCGCCGATAGATGTTGCTATCAATTGATATAAAAGAACAGATGCTGGTAGATACGAAAACACGTACATACTTTGCTTCGGGTGTTGAAGGGGTGTGGCAGCTTTCGGCCGTTGTTGATAACAGGTTGCGTAGAACCGGCTGCCATAGGAACGGGGAACAAACAGTCTTCAATAACAGCGCGGCCTCCGTCGTTCGGGCAAGGTCATTGTATAAAGGCCTTACTCTCCCAGGGCGGATCGTTACTTTACGACTTTCTTGTGAGATTTCAAATATGGAATTGAATATTAAAAGGAAAATGAACCGAAACAAGATAAACCTAACATCGGCCGACCCCGGCTCGGAGTCTGATGGCTCTTCGTCGGTTGAAGACACATTGGTCCCTCTCCAACAACGGAAATTACGGGGCTAAGGACGGCGCACAAGCCCAACCAGCGTCGACTTCAACATTCGCGTGGGGAATCGTGGCGCATGCCAGACGTAGCATGCGAATATCTTCCACAGGAAAACATGTATGGCGAATACTAGCCACAGTACACCCATATATTCCAATGCTACGGCAAGGACCATTAGCAAAGAACACGATGAGCATTCCATTCCGGCTTCGTCGGGAGAAACAGTAGTCGTTAGTCATAGGGACCATAAATTGTTGTGGAAGAGGCCCAAGTCCGCAGGCACTCAGATTGGAAATCGCTACCAAAGGGAGCTTTTTGTTTTGAGCAAGATTGCGAAGACCAAAGAAGCCTGTACTTTCCAGAAGCGAAACGCGCAAGCCATGCCCAGATTCCAGGCAGCCGTCGACGAATACGAACGACACCTGAAAAAAAAAATCAACACAAACCTCAACAGAAACATCTAAGCGGGATCAGTCTCAGGATGAGGCCGCTCATGCCGCTAAACGAAAAAGAAAAGAAACAGGAAGGACCGAACCATCCACCAAGCAGCGCGAAATGTCAGCCCAACTCCAACAGCAAGGTAGTGAAGGATCATTTGCCAGTGGCACTGTGGAACGAGCTCGGCCAGGACAGCAAGCTCACGGCAGACCACTGGAGTAGGGTAGAGGCCCCCTTACCTAATGGCAGGCGAAGCTAGGCATCAGTTTCGCTTCGATAGCGAGTGATCAGGTGCGGAGACAAATAGTCTCTGTATTTTCTGCGGGACTTCGTCAGGAAGATCCGTGGTGCGGTAAAGGGCTTTGGGCTAAAGCTGATCCCGGCTTAGGAGATTCCGGAAGGGCCGAGACTCGCATCTGATTACACAAGGTGAGCATAGACAATGCAAAGCTACTTCACTGTCTGTGCCTGCAAAATCGAATCATCCCCATACAGAACTGGGAGATCCTCAAGGAGGAGGAACTTCATTCCAACAGCCGTATCTTTCCGGAATCGATTGCCTCACTAAAACTCGAGAAGCTGAGCAGATTCGTGGGAATGATTGGTCTTGACAATTAATCCCTAATCTGACTAGAAACCTGAGTTTAGCAGAATATACCTTCGGGTCGCTGTGCTTGGTGGCACTTCGGGCCAACAGCCCTCCATCTAACCTAATTCCTCTTACGGATGCTGCGGTGATTGGGTTGTGATGCCTCTTCAGTTGGCTCTGACTATTCTTTGCGTCAAGCTGCATTAATTCTCTAGTTACTTGTTGTATGGTGTCACTGTATTATTTCTATTATATTCCTATCCTTTTTCCACAAAAAGGTCTGAAACCTTGATTAAAAACTAAACCGACTTGTGCCCAATTAAGCACACCTGCCAAAACGAAATTCCCTCCTCCCCAACGATCTACCGGCTTTTTCATGCAGAAAATCCACTTTTCTGCAACGTCCTTTTTTTTCCCATATTATATTCCCTTCTCGATTGTCATCTCCATCCAAATTATTTATATTGCCAATTCCAGTTCACCTGGCTCACGGCATCATCATCGAATGGAGGTGGGTTAGAGATTGGGCAAAAAACGGAAAAAAACAAAATTCGAAGGACCTTACAAATAAATTCAACAACAAACATTTTTCCACTGACATGACGTTTGAACACAACTTCTATCAACATTCGTCCTTGCGTTCTATTTAGTTAAATGATGTGTATATTTTTATTTCATTTCGATTCACCAACAACCGAAGGAGAATTTGTAAACATTTATTCAGGCTGGGCGCAATGGAGTCTGAGACTGGGTGAAAGAAAAAAAAATCAAATGAAATAAAGCAAAGCGTTTGTAATGTTCCCGGGATGTCTCATCCAGAGCTACTTTCGACAGCAGGAGCGTTTCAGAAAATTGGGAACCCCCATCACCACCGAGTTGGTGGAAGGTTTTTCGTTTACGTTTCTGCATCAGAAGCCGAGCGTGTGTACGGAGCAGCTTCACAAGAAATGATACTTTTAAATTTTTCGGTTGCTAACGTCACTAGTGCTTCTGTCAGCTATGTAATATAACATGTTTGCATTTTTTCAGGAGAAAGGACTATTTCATTTCGCTGTTGACGACGACGACATGAGAATTTCGCCAATCCACACAAACTGAATGTAAATGTCGTTTGTCGCGCTTCTTTTTTTTTTCGGGTGAAATGAAAAATGTAGTAGGGGCGCGGCGCGCTGGATGTTGTTGGCTCAACTGATGAGATGAAATTTCGGGAGCATGGTTGGGCGCGCTTCCTTAGAGCGGTAGCACTGAAGTGATGAAATCAGCAGGAAAATTAAATATAATACTGATGATACGGGAAAAATTGCATGTCATGGAGAAACGCAGGGGGGCGAGGTAAGGTTGCTGGTTCGTTTTATTTATGAAACTGTGATTTTGTTCTCGGTAGTTTTGATGGAAGAAAAATCGTTGGACGTCTGAATTCCTTTGAGACTCGATTGAATTGGGAGCTTTATGAAGTTTTTGTTGTTAGCCAACCGGAAACCCTAGGTTTACCAAAAAAGTTATTGAAGGTTTTCACAACAAACCGCAAATCTGTACCATGCACAGGTGGACGGTAAAATAAGGACATGCATCCTGGTGCGTCATGGAATACGTGCAGTACAAATGATGCATCTCTGCTCGCCTGATCTTACGGTAGTAATGATCGGCAGTGGTGCAGGATCATTCCTAATTGCATCAGCATATCTCCCTTATGATGCACCAGAACCACCTCCATCAGAGGAAATTGAAAATCTGGTAAGGTATTGTAAAGAAAGAGATATGGCCCTGATCATAGGCTGTGATGCCAATGCGCACAACACTGTGTGGGGCAGCACAGATGACAATCCCAGAGGACAGCAGCTGCTAGAATTTGTGGAAAAGTACAATCTGCTGGTAGCAAACAAGGGGGTCGCTCCCACCTTCGTGGATGCACGAAGGGCTGAGGTGATCGACATTACCCTAAGCTCTGTTAATATGCTTGACAGTGTTCAGAATTGGAGAGTGGTGGACAGGCTAACCATGTCTGATCACAGGGCTATCCAGTTTGAAATTCTGTATGGCAGAAAACGGAGTAGCGAACGCAAACGTATAAGAGTGCCAAAAAATACTGATCGTGTTAAGTACGAGACATATTTATTGGAACAAGTCGATGATATTCAAGACGGAATACCTCGGAATACGGTCGAGATAGAGCGAACAGTGGAACAACTGAACTCCGCTATTAATCGCGCCTTCGAACACGCTTGTCCCTACACAGTAGTGGACGAAAAGGACCCAACACCATGGTGGAGTAGGGAACTGGAGTCTATGAAAAAAGAGACAAGGAAAGCCTTTAACCGTTACATGAGGGAGAGAGACTCTCACTCTTGGGAACTATACAAGGATAAAAAGAGGGAGCTGAAAAGAACCTTACGTCTTCGGAAACGAAATACGTGGAGGGAATTCTGCTCTAGCATGAAGGATACGTCAGAAGTATGCAGATTACAGAAGATGATATCGAAAGACACTGCTTCGAAAATGGGGCTGATACGCAAAGTTGATGGTTCCATGACAGAAACAGTGGAAGAAACGTTGCAGGCCCTGATGGAGGTACATTTTCCTGGAAGTTTCAAGTCAGACCAACCATGGCCTCAAACTAACATGGGAGCTGGTGGGGTAAGTCAACAAGAAGCGGAGAGGATAATAACTCCAAATGGAGTCAAAAGTGCTATAAACTCTTTTGCTCCATTTAAAACGGCTGGAATGGACGGAATATTCCCGGCACTATTACAGTGGGGCATGAGCGCTCTACTAGATAGGATCCGGAATATATTCGTCGCCTGTCTTTCAGCAGGCTACATCCCGAAGGCATGGAGGGAGGCTAATGTGGTCTTCCTGCCTAAACCGGGAAAGAAAGACTATACAGAGGCAAAGTCCTTCAGGCCGGTTAGCCTTACATCATTCCTGTTGAAAACAATGGAAAGGGTGTTGGTGGACTACCTGGAGAACACCACGCTAATGTATAGTCCTCTGAGTAGGTGCCAACATGCTTATAGAGCAGGCAGATCTACGGAAACCGCTCTACATGAACTTGTTAGAGTTGCAGAGAGAGAGATTAACAATGGCGGGATCGCTATGTCTACTTTTATGGATATAGAGGGTGCTTTTGATAAAATCTCCTTTACCAAACTAAGGAACGCCCTGATTGAGCGGGGGGTTGATTACATTATAATTAAGTGGATCGACTCTATGCTTAAGCAGAGGGCGGTAAATCTTAGCAGTGGATGTGACAGAATACGGGGTAAGGTAGTCCGAGGATGCCCACAAGGAGGTGTTCTTTCGCCTCTACTGTGGAACATCACCGTGGACAGTCTTCTCTGGAAGCTGGACTCGATGGGCGTACACACTGTAGGATACGCCGATGACTTGGCACTCACGGTCAGTGGAAAGTTCATGGACACAATTCTAGGTTGCATGGGACAAGCTCTCAAAGTAACCGAAGAATGGTGTAATGAGCAAGAGCTAACCATAAACGCTAGTAAATCAAACACTATGATTTTTACTCGTAAGAGGAAAGACATAGAGATAACTCCCTTACGGCTTTTTGGTTCGGAAATCAAGGTGTCCAAGGAAGTGAAGCATCTAGGAGTTACCTTAGATGCGAAACTAACTTGGAATGTTCACGTTGATGAAAAGATCCAAAAAGCGAAAAGGATTTTGCATCAATGTAAGAGAGTGTGTGCTCGTAGGTGGGGAATTTCACCTAAAGCGACACACTGGATTTACACAATGATGGTAAGACCTATTCTAGCCTACGCATCAGTGGTATGGTGGCCAAAAGCCATGCAGAATACCACAAGGCAGAACCTAGATGGGGTACAAAGGATAGCTTGCGTAAGCATATGTGGTGCAATGCGCACCACACCAACGCGAGCAATGGAGGCATTGCTGGGACTGCCGCCGTTGGACTTATTTATAAAGAAAACGGCGGCGCTTTCGGCAATACGCATGGAAAGGGATGCCATGTGGCATCGCTTTGGAACTAGCAGCGGTCATAAGAGCATCCTAGACATTATTCATGATGAGGTCAGGGAGACTCTAATGCCGGTAGAAGGCATGAGTAGACGTAGGGTAGTTGAAAGACTACACAAGACTCACATTGCAGATGGAAACATACATAATGAGTGTATGTACAATGACATCAGCATTTTTACTGATGGCTCTTTAATGGACGGTAAAGCGGGGGCGGGGGTTTACTCTGAAGAGCTAAACCTAGCATGTGCGCTTAGTCTAGGAGAGTATGTGTCCGTATACCAGGCAGAGATGCTTGGCTTGTTGCATGCGTTGGACCACTTGCTTGAAGGTCAGGTGCGGGGGAAGAAAATCCTTATTGCACTGGACAACCAATCGGTGATCAGACGCATGCAGCAGACGAACATAAACTCTAAACTGGTACTAGAGTGTGTCCGGAAGCTCAACACGTGTGCCTCAGAAAATGAGGTTACGCTGATGTGGGTAAAAGGACACATAGGTACAACAGGAAATGAGGCGGCGGATGCCCTAGCAAAACAGGGATCTGCGGCAACTTTCATTGGCCCAGAACCCAGAGTTGCTCTGGGGAACGGCATGATTGGAGCGAAGGTTGGGAAGTGGATGGACTCCATGCATCAACAAAGATGGCAGGAGCTAGTCACTTGCAAACAAGCTCGGAATGCAATGACCAGCCCTTTAGGCAGGGAAGCGAGAAAGGTACTTAGTTATAAACGGAGTACTCTAAGCTGGATAACTGCCTTGGTCACAGGGCATGGTAATTTTAAGGCTCATCTGGCCAAGATGAAAATCGGGGAAGATGACGTTTGCAGGCTATGCCTGGAGGAGGCCGAGACGGCGGCACACATTGTGTGCGAATGTCCAGCACTGGCTAGCACGAGGTTGAGGATCACAGGCAGGCACACGATAAGTGTAGAAGCCATGAGTGAACTCAGCTTCAAACAAATGCTAGCAATAACACGGGACTCAGTGATGAAGAAAGAGGTCGACAATTATCAGTCGACATCTGGAAGTCACTGATGACCGGGAGGGGGCGAAAAGGGACCCAAACGTTAGTGGTCTGCTTCGGCTATCCCCCAAAGTATATAATAATAATATTGAAGGTTGACGAAAAACCGTCGAATGTACTATCGATTGCTCGAAATCTTCAGCTTAGGATAGGTTAGGTAGGGACGCGGTCATTATTAACAATTGAAACATATAACCGTTTCAACAACATTGGCGACTTGTTATCTCAACCTTTACATCGAAATAGCCGAAACTCGTGAATTCCATCAGAAGGCGCTGCCCAACCTTGACTGTAACTCAGGCAAACATTCACTCCGTCCTCACGAACACTTCGGTGTTTGCTACCAACTGTCCATGACAATGCTCAGTTTCGTCGGGCAAGTCTCTCAAGGAAGTCGCTCCTTCGGGTCATATGGCTTTGGCTAAGCCTGGCCTTAGCAGAGGCGCACCCAGCTCGTTTGACTGGTTGCTTCACTTAAAATTTCAAAAAAATTGCACATAAGCAGTCTGCTGATATGTCCAAATACGCCATCAGAGAGGCGGGAGAAATCTGGCCCGGCGCTAGGCTTAAAGTAGTTGCGAAGAACGAGATCTCATCGCAACCCAGGACCCGTGCTCGCCTAGCTTCATTCGCACCTGTAATGAGAACCTCCGAACCCATGGCTGAATTATAGTATGTATATACAGTTAGATCCGGTAGGTGATCGTAGATGCGCAATCCTAGTTACTCTACCTCCCCTTGCTGGGACAAATGGATTCGTCAGGCTCGGCTTCTTCATGATCCAGCCCCGCATCAACAAGAGCGATATTAACAAAGCGCGTAAGCTAACATCTGTTTCTATTATGGAGGATTCGTCTTCACTGACTGAGTTTGCATGTTTTACAGCCCGCCGAGGAGATACGAATGAGAAATTCATCTCTATTGCTTCTGATTTCAGTGGCCTAGACGATACTCAGCAACAGATACAATATCTATTGAGCAACAGATACTTATCCTTTTTCCCTCACTTTAATGACTACAAGGTGCTTTTATGCTGACGCATGCCTGCAGCATGATCAAAATATTGGTGTTATTTATAGTAATCCAAGGAAGCCATGTGTCGTTGAAATCGGACCACGGGAAATGCCTGGAGGAGTGATCTTTAAAAAGACTTGGGCAAGCAACTCAATTTTGAACACAACAGAATATACCGTTAGTCCAGTCGATGACCGAATTTGCTGCCACCGTTCCACGATTAGATGGGCTTAAAACTATGTGGCCTCCAGCTGAAGGTGAATTGAACATGTTACGTATTAGCAGAGTAAGAAGGAGAGCATTATTCACCTTGTATGTACAGCTTGACTGGTAGAACTAGAAGATTGTTTGGTTCCTCTTTCTTCTACCTACTAGATGAGACGGCAAATGAGCCGGATGGCATACTAGTTCTAGTTACTCAGCTATTGCAATGTGGATCAGGCCTAACCGATCCTTTGTCGGAAGAGACCGTTTGTTTCGAAAGGATTAACCCTGAGATACGAACGGGATATCTTTTTGTTGGATTTTTCTCGAACCCTGATCCTATCGCAGAAGGAGGAAATTTTCGGATCTAACAAAATTGCTCTTTGTTTAATTTTCTCGGACACTGAAGGTTGATCAACGAGAATCTCACAACCTGCGAGAGAATTTGCGAAGAACGGTGACGTAGTGGGACGCACCGAGACGATTTACTCGCGATCGAGACGTATCAAGGATTGAGACGGAGAGCGGAGTTCACGTGGGAAGTTCTTGAGATGTTGTCTCTGATTGAATTGTAACGAGCGGCGTGAGAATCCCCAAGACGGAATTTGTAGCCATCGGCGATCACACGGTTAATGACTTCGATAGTTCTAGCGAGTAGCTGCCGTAAGGAACGTATTAAGAGTGCCGAAAATTATTGTATTGCATAATTTAAGTTTACCGGTCGACCGTGAATTCTTCTTTTAAAGTTTAGTGAGTAAGCTTAAATTCGCATTAAAATTATAACGTTATCAAAGTGACGCGATTTTACATAATCCTATTCTACTGATTTCGACTTCGGACAGTGGCGGATTCGCGCTTAAGGGCCGTGTTCCTCGGAGCGATCCACGCAACGACAGCGCAGCTATCCCAGCTCAGCGATCAGCACTGAGCAGTATTTGTGTGTATTTTCTGTGGAGGTGTTTTTCTCCAAACGACTGCAAATACGCTCGCCAACGAGGTAGAATATTGTCACCATCGGATTTGGGCGTCGTAGTCGCTATTGAGCATGTCGTTGTCGGCTGACTGAAGTGCACATTGTGCATTGCAAAAAAAAATATATGGTTTGCCGATTGCTTGTGCCTGCGCGGGGTCGGCTTCTTGGGGTGTACTTGCGTTGTACATGGCAGCCAAGCCAAGCCTATTGCGTGATCATGGGCAGGGTCGACGGTGAAATCGCGGTCACTGTTGTACATATCGGCTGACTGAGGTAGACGTTGTGGGCTTCTGAAGGGGTACCTACGTTGTACATGGCAAGCAAGTCGCTGTCGTTTATTGCGTCCATCTGATGATGTTATTAATGCCTTGATCATCGCTTCGAGAAACATACCCCGATGAACTTTCGTCGCAGGGCTATCGTCGGTGAGCTGCCGTCGCATTGGTTGCCCGAGGAACACAGACCATTATCGCGACTCATTTAAGTTAGGCGGTCGAAAAATTCAGAGTACGTGTCGTCCACGGCCTGTCTCCGCAGCCAGGCGGACGGGCGTCCAAACGAGAAGGCAAAAATCTCGTAACAGGGTCAAAGCAACAAACATATTAGAGTGAGGTATAGTGATATTGTTGATAGCACAACGGACCCATAATGTTGTATATGTGTGCTGTGACATGTCAAGGCAGCCCCTGCACCTACCTAACCTAACCTTCGTCATTCAACATACACCTTGTACTATAATGAGTTGGAAACGTCGTTAGTGCACAAATATGTTTCCAAGTAATAGGTTAAATCCGTCAGTTGTCGGGAGTGCCAAAAACTTCCGTCGCATAATTTCGCAAAGCGAGTAGATTTATAAGAGCTGCAGAAACGAACGAACGTTTTTGCAGTCACTCGTCCTAAATATCTACATACTTGTATGGGCTTTAAATTACTCTCGAAACCCAAAATCATCCTCCAATTCCAAAAACAAAAGGTGAACCGTCTGGTTTTCTGTACTCAGTTGGACGCTGACATTCCATATTTTCATATACTCATACATAATACCGAAAACGCCCCATAACCATCATTTCTACTTTTTCATTACTAGGGCCACAGAAAAAAAAACATAAAACTATCCCTCATCATCGAGCTAGCTATTGTTTGCTCAACCCGCGCTACCATAGTTGCCAATATCCTGCAGAGAAACAATTTCTAGCATATTGTACAACTTTAACAAAGCAATGTGCAACAACCCCCCATTGAGGGATGATGGGTGAGCCAAGGTATGTTACGTACGTACTTTCGAAAACTGACATAGCAATGAATGTTATTGCTGAAAGTTTTCAGTGTGTTACGTTGGTTTTTTTTTCGTGATTGCGCTTAATTAATTTTTTATTGCAACTAATCCATATTGTGGCATACACACGACATTGCGACAAACAAGTGCGACTACTGGAAAACGAGCTTCGTAGGGCTGCAAAAAATTCAGCAACACGGTAATGAGTTACGAATGTTAATGCATCGCTGAAATAGTCATCAAACAAAATACCTAGTACTAGACGAGTAGTTTATTAATCTCGAAGTCCATGCATGGTTGATGGATTACAAATGCACCTTAAAAAATTTTTTCATGTTTTCAAGAGCGGAAAATTGTTACGTGCTTGGAGAAATGTAGTTTCAAAGTCAGCTGATTTCAATTAATTTTGTTGAAGCAGCCTTGGAACTTCTGTGACTGTGAAGTCTTTTCCTTTATGCTAATAAATTTTTTTTATAGTTTCACTCACACACTCAACAACGTTTGCCACAGGCTCCATTTATTCCTATCCACGGCTGCTTCCTCACTGTGTCACCTCGAAATTGAATTTCTCAACAGATTACATGATAAATTGCATCCACACTTTCACACCCGCAAAATCCCATCAATTTCTAAAACAGTCGTGTGTCTGTTCAAAAAGCGTTTGGCGTTTCAACCTAACAAATCCTTCCTCCTAGTAACGTCTAATCCAATTCGACATCATCCTTGCTGGTACTGCCACTTGATCAAAAAACCATGTCGAGAGATTAGATTAGATGTCAATAAAGAACAGACTCAAGACTTTAGCAAATATTGTTTCGTTACACTAGCAAACGAAACGAAACTTTAGTAAATTAGAAGGCAACCAACCTCTCCGGGCGGGCAAGTGCAGACGATGAAACGCGTACCGTGGCGAATAACCCTCTGGGCAAATAGACAAACCCCCGAAAAGCGAGAGCATAAACCACATCAAAGAACCACTTTAATCACACCCCCGCCTCCTCCACAGTCGTCGTTGTTTCACTCAAGTGAAGCTCACTCCTTCGTCGGACTGTTTAGCGAAAAGGATGTGTAGTTGGCCTGGAAAGTCTACGACTATGAATGAACACGGTAATATCCGTAAACCGTCAGACATCTGCACAGAATATACAATTGTTTAGTTTCTATGTTTCCTGGCTTCCGTCTAATCACATTTGAAAGTACAAACAGCGAAAAGACCTACAACAGTCAACGTAGCCATTTCGGCGGCTATATAAAGCGCAAAAGGTAGGGCGAGGATATGTTTTCTCGGTCTTTTGCTCCGCTCATATGTGTGTACCTGTATGTAACCTAAGTTTGGCAATAAGGTTTTGCAGTGAGTAGATTTTAGTACAACCAGAAAATTGTGTTTTACACGCCAGTTAACAAGTTCACTTGAAATAAATTTTACCACACAAGTTTTACCAATCAGAGGCATACTCGTATATTAAACTGCCTCATGAGCTGCTAGTGTATACAGTCGTCGTATGTGTGACATTAGGGGATGAAACAAGCTACCGGATCGGTATAACAGACAAACACGTTTCTTTAGTTTCCACTTAATAAACCTCTGAATACATTTGCGGAAATCAACACTGCTTTAGGTATTGAGTTTTTAATAGCAATTTGGTTTAGATTCATTGAAGTCAGTGCGTAGTTTCCGGAACTATTGTAAGGATAATGGATGACTGCCAATTCTAGTTGAAAAGATTCTTGGTAACAGCATAACGAAGCGGGGCTTTGGGAATTGTTATAGATATGTAGTACTTATAATTTAGATATTAAATAAATTTCATCCCTGGAATCGAACAGCACTCTACAAATTCGACTTCGTGTCTCTGTGCTCCATGCCCAATTTCCTCTCCGTCAATTAAAATTCCTGTAGCGAAAATGCTGAAAAAATGGACGGATCCCTAAGTTTAAGCCGATTCTCCTCTTTTGTGTCGAAGGCCTTCTGATCAAGATAGCTCAAGGGAGGGAGGGAAATCTCATTGGTCAGGAGACACTACCGGCAACTAGTTTCAATTGTACGGCAGCGACATGGAACTTTCATCGTCAGTGTGCGACTACTTACCCAGTAAAACCCTTAACCATCTTTCTCCACCATTCTCCCTACGGAACTACAGGGTTATCCATTTTCTCTTTCGGAAAGTAAACTTAAATTAAACACAGTAAATATTTGAATTTCGATGGAATTTTTATTTCATAATAAAGTTTGGATTATGCCATTATACGTGGAATACAATATCTGTCAAATGTCCCCCACGGGACCGCTTGCAGGACTCGATCCTTTTGAGGTAATTTTCGATTACCTTTTCACACATTTCGGGCAATAACTCGGCTATAACTCGACGGATTTCGTCCTTCAATTGACCAATCGTCGTGCGATTGTTCGCATAAACACGGTCCTTCGCATAGCTTCACAAAAAGAAATCTAACGGCGTTAAATCGCAAGCCACATCGCCGAATCTTCGAAATTACGCGTCCTGGGAATTCCTCGCGCAATAAAGTCAAATTTTGTCGCGTGGTGTGGGATGTGGACCCGTCTTGTTGAAACCACATATTGTCGAGATCCATATCTTCAATTTCCGACCAAAAAAAGTCATGAATTATGGCGCCATAGCGCTGGCCATGAACTGTAACGGCGGCTCCATCATCGTTTTCGAAGAAAAACGGCCCAATGACGCCGCCGGCCCACAATGCACACCAGTCACTTTTTGCGGGTACAACGGTTTCTCAAGATGCGACAATTTTGTTTATTTACATAGCCGCCGAGCGCAAAATGGGCCTCATCGCTAAACAAGATTTTCTTCGAAAAATCGGCATCGGTGGCCTGCTGTTCGAGGACCCAATCTGAGTAATCACGACGCAATCTGTGATCAGTCGGCTTTAATTCTTGCGTGAGCTGGACTTTATAAGGATGGAGATGAAGGTCCAAATGCAAAATGCGCCACAATGTGCCGTAAGATAGGCCTAAATGCTGGGATCGGCGCGGAATCGACAAATTCGGGTCTTCGGCCACACTTTCACTCACAGCGGCGATGTTTTCGGTCGAACGAGCAAAACGATGATGCACAGGTGTAGAAATATCTGTCACCGATCCAGTTTCTTCAAATTTTTTCACTGTGTAGGCAATTGTGCGCTCATTGGGACGATTATGTCGACCATAATATGCGCGTAATGCACGAAACGTCGCCACCGCAGATTCACCATTTTGGTAGAATAATTTAATAATTTTAACGCGTTGTTCAGTCGTAAAACGTTCCATCTTGTAAAATGGCAAACCTTCAACTAAACCAATACCAGTTTAGAATACACTGACATTTGACAGATGTTGAATGGCAGGGCTTTACTTTCCGAAACACGAAATGGATAACCCGTTACCTCTCGGTATTACTTCACAGGGTTGATTTTGGCCAATTAGCCGTTGATTCGTTGCGTCCTTTTTCGTATTTGCTCCTCTTCCCTCAGTTCCCTATGTATGTCGCATATTGTGCGAGTTACGGCCTCCCAATTTGATTCAGATCTGATCATGTGCTCTACTATGTTATGTGGATTGAGGTCACTGCCAAGTTCGACCTCCAGTGCTTCACGCTTTTCTGTAACCCTTGGACAGTGAAAGAATACATGTTCCGGGCCTTCCGTTACTCCTGGGCACCTCGGACAGTCGGGCGAATCGTCCAGCTTGAATCTGTGTAGGTACTTCCTATATCCGCCAGGGCCAGTAAGAAACTGGGTTAGATAGTGGTTCACCTCTCCATGTTTCCGGTTCAGCCACAATTCGATTTGCGAGATAAGTATATGTGTCCAGCTTGCCTTCGGAGTTTCATCCCACCGCTGTTTCCATCGCCCCTTTCTCGTTTTTTGCGCGCATTAGATACGTCTGGTGGCTCCAAACATCGGCCTTTGTGCAATCGGTCCATTTCGTTGCATGCTGGCAACTGCATTCTCCGAAACTAGTTTATGCCAACGAAACGTCACCTGGGTCACATGGAACAGTTGATGCGCTATGCCCCACAAGGGGTTAGGGCAATTGCGTAATCTCTATGGGGATCATACCTGATAAAACGTAGGCAGCCTCATCTGATGTTGTTCAGTATGCACAACAAACTCTCAATGCGTTCCTAAACAGAGTTGATTCTTAGACTGTTACAGGCGTGACGAAGTGCGTCGATCCAAACTGGTGACGCATACAGAAGTATAGAGGCGATCACTCTAGATAATGAAAATTTTCTACTCGGTCGTGGTCCTCCCCCATTTGGCATCATCCTTGCCAAAGCCACAGTAGCATTAGCCGCCTTCTTGCATATGTATGTATTGCCTAGGATTTTCTCTATTCTCTAAAGTGCCCTACCTTCCTGAGTCTTAGGGCACATTTAGTTGCCTAGCCTGATTCTTAGTTGTAGTTTTTACTACAAGATCCTTAAGAAAAAGCGCTCTAGGTCAGAACTGACAAAGCCAGCTTGAGCGACTGATACCAAAATCACTTGTTCGGTGTGACACTGCTGACTTTGTTTGTTCTTGACGTGATCGTTCCAATAAGGCCTCTAATCCTGCATGATTTCTAGCAATTTGACTTCAATACAGAGCTCGATAACTGCTCCAGTCAAGGAAGTAAGCACTGCAAGAAACCCGAAGGTGACCATGCGGATCCTAAAGGACCGTGAAGGTCGAGTATTTACCAAACTGATCCCAATAGATATCATGGTGGATGAAACATAGCGACTTTACGAAGGTCGATGTTTGAAGCTGAAAGGTCACAGAAATAGGAAAAGGAACGAGGCTCTAAGAAAGGTGGAAGGAGCCAGCCCCGCGTGGATAGTAGTCACAGTTGTAAGATGAAAACTCCAGGACGTCGCAGTTGATAATGCTTGTGTGGCCGGCGGTACATTCAAAATCAATTTCTACGTTTACGGTATCAAGGCAAAGGAATATGGCCACTTCGGTAGCATCCTCCTAAAGCGCTTTATATTATTATATTGTGTATTGCTCAGGTTTTGAGATCAGATAGATATAGTTTCCCACTGATCTACCGATAGCTTTATAGGTTACCAGTAAGGTCTCCTTATTCTAAACCCCTAAATTGTCAGCAAGAGCTTTGAAAACCTTGTTCCTGCTTCTCATTTTGTCACAGATTGTTGATGCATGTGGCCTTGCTATCAAGGGTAACACCAAGCGGTTTTGAGTGGTTTATTGTTGGGATAAGTAGATCCTCCACCGAAACGTTCAGTTGCATTTTGACTTCATTGGTCAAGGAGGTGAAAAGCGTGGCTGAGGAAGTTCTTATTAACGAAGAAGGTATTGAGCTCAAGATACTGGTTGATTAAGTTGCACATGTGTTCAATATTATTACGCGTAGCCTAAATAGAACAATCGTAGCTGATAATTTGAAGTCCTTCATGTGGTTTTGGGAGCCTTGACTCCTCCTTACGGAACGCCCTACTTGACTCTTCTGAGTTTCGACTTTTTATTTCTAAACTCTGTGAACGACTGTCTGCCAGCAAGGTAGTTGTAGCGTTGTTGTTGTCAATGGTGGTACTCGGCCCGATTACTCCACTACGAGCAACGTACATTGTCGATCCTAGTGCACCGAATATAGACCATCAAGATCAACTCGGTAACCTTAAGATCCGTTCTCACGTGTCTTTTGGATTGCCCAACCAACCGTGCATTACAAGGAAAATGTCTACAACCCTTGCTTAATTTTGCTTAACAAAGAAGAGATCAATAAAATTTAAGGATATGTCCGGTTTATTTGGAACCACGCCTACTAAGCGCGATTCAAACTCTTTTTTACAATATGCGGTATTCCGAAATTACCCAACATAGTCTTCATCGGGCGATCTTTTCAATTCATATAGTGTCCCCACAGTACTTAAAAATCAATTATGAAATATTCAATGTTGGCTTCCAGCGAACACAAGTTAGAAATAATAGTCGTTGTGCTGACTTATCAAAGGTTTTACCTGCTCAGTTTCTGTTAGTAGACGTATTCGTCCTTTTTAATTAAAGAGCTTTTCCTAAAAGTATTCTCACATCACATTTGGAGCGACCGGTAGCGCAGTGTGTTGAGACATCAATCTCATGTTTGACTACCGGCGTTTCGGGTTCGAATCCCGTCCACGACGACGTTCGTGGCCATGGATGTGCAGGAGGTGCATGCTGGCAACTGCATTCTCCGAAAACAGTTTATACCGTGAAACGTCAACTGGGCCACATGGAACAGTTGACGCGCTATGCCCCATAAGGGGTTAGGGCAATTGAGAGAGATTCTCACATCTCCGCTTCTTTGAGTACCACCATTTCACGTTTACAAACCCTTTTTTTACATAAAAGCACTTTAAGGCCCCAATATCGCCACATTACTCCACTATACCGTATATCCTTTCTCCGTATAACCACCCCGTTAAAATCACGCTAGACTGAAATAAGCCAAGTCCACTGTACAACATGTTGCAATCGTTTTCATAAATTCAGAACGCATTCCATATCATGTACCAAGTCACCCCATTTCACATCGGGAGGTTCCTTTATACGCTGTACTCTACAACTTCGTCATCCTCCTCTTTTCCACAAGGATCGCTGTGTTGGTCATTTCCGAAAGTGGGAGTTACTTTTACTACGGGGCATAAATTCGGTATGTCGAGAAATGCACTAGTCAGACTACGCTTTACTACAGTTAGTACTCGTACTACCCCAAATGGCTGTCTCTCGGTTGTTCAGTGGATCTATCCTAAACCACCACTCCCACTGTTATTCTTTCTAGGGCTTTTTTTTGTGGAATTTATTCATCGTATAACGCAACGGTCCGAAACATGAATGCAAGCGACCGGGCGCCCCCCGAATCCCGAAATTCATGTTTCGCCACCACCATCCCCCCAATCGCTAATAATGTAACATAACCTAACCAGGGGGATGGAGCAAAAGTATTTAATACTTGTTGATGATGGTTTGAGGGGTTGCCGCGCGCTACAAGCACACTGAGTGTAACGGCTTGGCTTTTATATCCTGACACCAAAAGGGTCGGTCATATAGTCCTCGACACTCCCGGGTCCTATATATGCATGCACAACTCTTTTTGATGATCCAGCGGCGGCGGCAGCAACAAACCAGTATTCACTTCACACAGGACACACAGCACACTCTCAGGACGAACTCACATGATATTCCGCATTCATATTCGACGCCGGGCCGGGCGGGGGCGTTTTGAATGCGAAACGAAATAATCCCAACAACCCCCTAATGGATCATTAAAGTATGTTCTGTTCATTTGTGTAGAAAAATGTTTCTCGGGAATATTATTTCCTTCATGTTCAGCAATGCTGTTTGTGTTCCGGCTTGTCCGACGAGGGTGGCGGTTTTCCAAAGGTTTTTATTCACTTCCTGCGTCAGACAAACTAACTCCTCCGGCCCGTTCTGGGTTAAGTGTTCGAAACGAAATGAACCTACTACAGTATGGGCGAGTGGGTTCGGCTGAGGGCGGTTAGAATGGAAGGATAATATCTCGTATAATGTATTGGTCTGACACATATGCAGAAGATGCCGCATGACATTGTTTCGTGGATAGTGTTAATAAATTTCAATAATTGCCGATTTGGATTAGGGTTGTGTGTTGCAACTACTGGAACGGGAGTGTATTTTCCGTATTCGGTTAAGGGTTAGTGTCTGTTGTTAGTGCGGCCATTACAGGCGGCGACCGGCAACGACCTCTTTGAGTAAATGAGCGCTTGGCCCATATTATGGTGGTTTTGTTGTGGTCGGTGAAAGGCTTTCATTACACTTGAAATTGTGCATAGTGGAGTTGTAAATTGGGCTTGGCCGGATGTCGTTGCTTAGCAAGTTGGAACTTTAATTTACTGAAAACATGAATTTTATTTTCGTAACTTGAAAACAAATTTAAATTGCTATATGTTAGGTTGAAGAGATCACGTGACCGAGATAATTGGAGGACAATGATCCAGGCGGCCAAAACCCGACGACGGGCTGTCGCGCCACGATGATGATGATGATAGGTTGAAGAGTTGCTGTAACAGCACACTTAAACCAAAAGAAAACGTAGGTCCATTGTAATACTCAAAGAAAAATCAAACCGCACATTCAAACCAGCCGGACCCACTCACGAAACGTAGGATTAGTCCCACATCCACCTCTGCAAGCTCCCCAAGATGTCATAGAAATATTGACTGAGAGTTTATTTCCTCAACCTTGCCAGAGCAGGGCATTCGCATAGCAGATGGAAAATACTTTTCTCCTCCTTTTCTCGGCAGCTCCTGTAGTGATCATTAAAAGAAAGCCGAATCCTCCTAGCATGTTCGCCGATAAGGTAGTGTCCTATAACGTAGCCGACCACCACGCTGAGCTGGTGATTGGTCAGCGACAGCAGTTTAGCAATTCGGCTGATATCCAGACAAGGCCGGATGAGCTTGGCATTATAACATGTAAGGCTGGATTCCCTGACCGCAGCTGACTTTATATTGGATTTTGCCAGGGAAATCAGTATGGCGACATTGAAACTAACCTATTTTGTCATGTCGGTAGTGCCCGTTCGGGCAAGGTCATCAGCCCTGCAATTACCACTAAGGCCATGATGATGGCCAGGTATCCAGCACAGCGTATTTTAATATCAAAAAAGTCGCCAACCTCCGCTAGCCGCGCCTTACACTCCGATAGGTTTTCGGCGTGCAAAACCCGGATATGAGGGAGTTGACTGCAGCTTGGCTATCCGCAAAGAAAGTGATTTTTGTCGTATGGAGATTACGTGAAGAGTCAGCCAAGTCATCACTTCCTTAATCGCAAAAATTTTCGCCTGGAAGCCGCTACAGTATTCCGGTAACCGGAAAGAAAGATAAAGGTCGAGCGGCTCTGAGTGTACGCCGGCACTCACACCTCGCAGTTTTAGAACCATCCGTGTAAATTTTAAGCGTGTTCAATAGAGACTCCGTAATAGAGTCAGCTTTGTATAGTTCTTACTGAACCAACGCTCTTGTCAGGTGTAATCTATTGACCCAGGAATATATCCATCGCTCAAGAGAGTAGAGCGACCGATATTCAAGGTTTTTGGCTGAGTTTACCGCCATTAGCTTCCCCTGAATATCTGACGGCAGTAGGTTGAGTATCATATCCAAAGCTGCGGATAAAGTTGTGCGTACAGCTGATCGCCAGGCAAGCCATTCTTTGCACCTTGGCTACCAGTTTCAGATTAGCTATTGTCTGTACGGCATTCCACCAAACCACCATCGCATGGAGCAATATGGGGCGCAGCACGACCACATAGAGCCAATACAGTACCTTAGAATTCAGGCCCCAGGTTTAACCTATAGCCTTCCTACAGCAATGTAGGGCATTGGTTGCTTTGGTGATGCGCATCTGGATGTTTAATCTCCAATTCACCTTCCTATCTAGTATGAGACTAAGGAAGTTTGCACTTTTCGAAAGCACAAGTTTAACCTCCTCTAAGATAGGAGGCACCACTGGCGGAATACTACGTTTCCTTATAAATACAGTCATTTCCACAAGACCATATACCTCACAAAATAAAAACAAAATGTTACAAGTAAGAAATTTTATTTTTTATTGAAAGTAAATACAAAATACATTTTCGCAATTATATTTTATTTAATACATGGTCCAATCGCCGTCACTATTGATTATTGACTGGCATCTTCGGTGACAACTTTCGGCCAATTTTTCCGCGTAGTCTGTCGATAAGTTCTTCCAAATTTTTTGTAGCGTTCGCCTTAAATGTGCTGCTCCTTTTATTTGCTTTCCTTGAAGCTTCTGCTTCATTAATCCCCATTAATCCCATTCTTCTTTCCAGCGTGTACACAACCGGCTTCTATGTTTCGGATCGTTATCTTCTTGTAGAAACCAATCGGTGTTGTCGTTGCCATGTAGCATCCTAGCAGACTTCAATAATCCTTTCTTGTACAAAATGATCATCCTTTCAGCAGTAAGAATTCCGGTAAACGTTATTAATTTTCCGAAACCGCGTGCAGAAAAGCATCCATAAACATGGACCTTCACAGGGTGTTTAACGGTTCGGTTCACGACAGCTTCTCCTTTTTGTGACCACACTCGTCTCCTGAACGTATTTACAGCAAAACTTGATTCATACGTAAAGATCACGTTGTCCCAATCACGATCGATGTTTTCCTTAGCCCACTCTACACGTCTTCGCTTCTGGTTTTCGGTAAGTAATGGTTTCATCAAGGCATACCTGGTTTTGATGTTTTCCTCTTGTAATCTTCGCCGAATCGTATTCAAGGACACGTAAATATTCTTCTTCGATAACATTTCCTTTGCTTGCACTAAGGTAGTAACGGACGGATTTTTCTTAAAAATATCAATGATGGCCTTATCCTGGGTTTTTGAAGTGCTTCGGGTTTTACCCCTACCAGGTAGATCGTCTACATTTCCAGTATCTTTAAAACGCTTTATCCACTTATTCACAAACTGTGTCGAAACTTTCAGGTACTTTCCGGCCGATGCAGGTGTCATTTTTGGTCCTTTCGGATGACTTACTAAAAACACAGCTTCGAATCGTTTTTTGTAAATCGCACTCATTTCACTTGACGTCTTATCACTCTCCTACTTGAACTTAGAATGACCAAATTTATACAATGCGAAAAAGAGGAAAGATGCAGGTAACTAAAAGTCCCCCACCACTCTTTGAGATATGGTGCATTAAAAAGTTACAAAGTATACGCTCTTGTGGAAATGACTGTACATAGGACTATATTTGTCTTACCGAGGTTGACGCCTAAGGCACATCTATTAGTTCAGTTAGTCAGCAGAAATAGCGCATTCTGCGTTAAGGTCGCCACACACTAGTGTTTTTATTATTATTATTACTTTTACATAAATTCAATAGAAAATTTAAAATCGATTACATAATATTGAAATTAGCGTAGAAAGTTCAATGAACCGTAAGGCCTGTTTTCTCAATGTCTGATTAAAATTCATCGTAGGAATAAAGCCCCTGCTAGTACAATTTCATTTTCTCGATGTCTGTGTAGCGTTTATCCGATTAATGACGCTAAAAGGAATCTTGTCTACCTTTTAAATTTGATTGGAAAGAGAATTGGAATTGTTTGTGACACTTGGTTTCATTCTGCACACCAACTTAGTATGCGTCTGTAGCTTAGCTCGGTAACGCACCGGGCATTTTTTGCTACTCGAAACACGGTCTCTGCGGTTCGCGCCCCGCAACGGGACCAACTATTTTTTATTCTCACTTGTGCACACTTTCGTGGTCGTCTTGCACATGGATAGCTGCAAAGATGCAAGACCTGATGAGTGCTACTATCCATACGAAACCACTAAGCTCGGAGAAATTAATTCAGAGGGAATTTGAGAATAAAAAATAGTTGGTCCCGTTGCGGGGCGCGAACCGCAGAGACCGTGTTTCGAGTAGCAAAAAATGCCCGGTGCGTTACCGAGCTAAGCTACAGACGCATAATAAGTTGGTGTGCAGAATGAAACCAAGTGTCACAAACAATTCCAATTTAAATTGAAAATGATTCGCACTTCTACATTTGCAAGAACATTAATACATAATGGAAAGAGAAGCTTCACAAGTCCTTCACCAAGCCTCCGCTTAATCGCTTATCCAAAACAGTCATAATCGGATCAAATTTTATTCAGAACAAATCCCCATAGTCGATTCAAATTTAATCCAAGACAAAAACTCAACACAATTTCAAGATTTTTTCATTTATCTAAGGATCTAACGATTACTATTTTCCTTTTTTCCAGGTATGTACTGAGATCGCAACAACGTACGTGTGCAAATTAAGTACGTCGCGTGTCGGTAAGAACACTAAAATCATCATCATTTGAAAGGAATTTTTCAACAAAAACATAAAATATTTTTTTTTCGAATTTTATAGCATTTCCAGGTCAAGGACATAAAATTCCAAGACAAATGAGTTTCCGAATCAAAGGACTAAATTTGCGGAACAAAAGAATAAATTTTCGGATGAAATAAAAAAAGTTCCGGACCAAATACATAAACTTTCGAATCAAATTAATAAATCTCCGGATCAAATAAGTAAACTTCTGAATGAAATAAATAAATTTCCGAACCAAATAAAAAAATCCATTAGCGCTAAGTAGATTTTTATTGAAGCAACCAAACTTTCAAACTGGGAAATTATTGAATTTGTTTTGCCAAATCATTTTAATTATGTGGAAAGTTGCTATGTACTCGTATTTCAAAGCAGCCTATGTATTACAGATGGAAATTTACTTATTCAATCCGGAAATTTATTTATTTGCTGTGGAAATTCATTAATTTTATCCGGAAATTAGTATTTTGATCCGGAAATTTATTTATTTCAATCAGAAGTTTGTTTATTTCATTGGGAATTTTTTTATTTGTTGCGGAAATTGTTTTTTTCTTGTCTTAGACGTTTTCGTACTCGAGTTGGAAATGGTATATCTTCACGTTCGAAAGCAACAAATAGGAGAATATATCGCAATTAACTTCACGGGCTTTATGCAGTCATATCAGTTTCAGTCTCCCCCCTTTGTTCCCCCTTACAGTGTTCGAAACTCACTTTTAGTTGAAATTTTTTTCAGCTACTGATTTTAAACGACTCAAAAAAACTGACTATTTCACACTCGAACAGTGTTGCAACTAAGAAGTCGTTCAAAATGAATAACACCAATATAAGGAAAGAACTCTGGAATACGATTCAAAGAAGACCAAATCACTCTTAAGACAATAGTCAATGTGCAATGATAGTAGTCATACTAACTAGACATTGCCTGATGGAGGTATTTGCACACAGATTAGGACAAATCACAAGTATACATACTAACTCAACTGCATAGATGGGAAGCTACCAAATTCAGAGTAAACCTCGTAATACCTCCTGTGTGAACATGCAACACCATCCATCCTAGACGAAGGCGGGGGATACTTCTTTCGAAATTTTAAAGCAACTGCAGATCTCAGCATAAGAAAATCTCTTAAACTTCGTGGTCGTGGCAAAGTCCTTTGAACTCAACAAAGATCTCGCACTAATGAATAATGCAAGAACGTAATTCGAAACGTAGGCATGTGGCATCGTGGTCTATGGGAGCCGTAAGGCCGCCATTTAACCTAACTTAAAATAAATATAGCAAACTGAGGTCGCGTTCAGCGGCGAATTTTCGGGGCTGTTTGCGATGGAGATGGATGGCGCATCCGGTACAACCATGAGTTGTATGAACTGTACGATGAGCTGCAAGTCTCGAAAATCGTCAAACTACAACGACTTCAATGGGCAGGGCATGTACAAAGAATGGACGATGGTCGCATGCCTAAGAGAGTAATGAATGCAGAACGAGTCGACGGAGCGAGACTGCCTAGACGATCTCGTTGGGAGAGCTCAGTAGGTGTGGACGCCGTGCAGCTACTGGGCTCCCAAAATTGGAGGACGCGGTCACGTCACCGAGATAATTGGAGGACAATGATCCAAGCGGCCAAGGCCCGACGTCGGGCTGTCGCGCCACTATGATGATGAAACTGAGGTCGTCGCCACTGTGAAAATCTCGAGGCTACTCGAGTAACAGATCTTCTGATCTACAATACAATCCCTGAACCAGAATATGGCTAAAATCATTTCTGGTTTTCTGACCGGACCCTCGTGTCTGAGAGGGGTAATTTTTAGGATGTTCATCGTAAAATGTTTTGGGGAAGAAGTAGGAATAATACCAAAGTGACCGTGAAGGTCCAGCGCACTAGAAGCGAACTCCCCACAATGCTCCAGTTCAGTTTCGGATGATGTGGGCTGGGGTTTTGCTGACACGTTGCCCAGCCTACAGCCCAACTACGTGCTTTATCGGATGAGACTACACTTCCGCCGACCAGCGATAAACCTAAAAATACGATTTTCACCAACCAGCATAAAGGTGGCGGTGATTCAGCGATTCGCGCAAAATATTAAAAAAAATAATCTGATCGTTACAGAGGCCCACTTGAAACCATGGGCACAGTTGAATACAGTAGCTGCTGTTTCTGTCAGGACGATGGTAGATAGAGGTAGATAGATAAGATAGATTGTAAGATGGGTGGGTGATGATCCCCATTGGGTTCAGAGTACAGAGATATTATCAACCTCCGGATAGGCGACTTCGAAGCAGTCTCTGTGTCGTCGGCCAAGGGTCGCAGATGGCCAAGGTCCGCCGAATGGCCATTGCGCCACAATGATTAAAGTGCAAAATGCAAAGTTCGGAGCTGTAAAGTTTTGTGGAATAGGCCCCATGCAGACCACTTGCTCTCAGTGGTTTACACCTTCATGGCATCTTTCCCTACCCGATGATTTTTAAAGTGTACTCAAAGAAGGCTTTTGAATAAACGATCCATGACTCATCGACTCACTCCATAACGAGCTTGAAACATTGTTAGACTAATGACAATTGACGCGAATGGCGAGTTCATACATTCTTGTAAGGAGTCCGTGAATAGTAACCCTCATATAATGAATATTTCTAATAAATTTTGGACATTTTGTGCAACTTGTGACAATAAAATGTCGCGAGGAAACTACATTCCATTTTTTCGCATTTTCTCGAAATTTATAGAAAGGGGAACTGTGGGGGAGGAGAAAATATTAGTTCGTAATTTGACTCCCCCTTGCCTGCATTTTGAGACCGTTATACTTAGAATTATGAAAACTTACAGGAAGTGGGTTTCGAAAAACATATAAAATGGAAAATAGTGGAATTTGTATATCTTCTCAGAATAGGTCAGTAATAGTTTATTTGTATAGTTACAGTTAGCACACCCTTGCACGCCTTAAACACGTTCGAGGTCAAAAGTACTGATGGCCAACGATAACCAACACCTTAGGCAATAATATGTTCTAAGTTTTGTTACAATACAATCACGTAATATGAATTGGCATGTAAAATGTAAATGAGTAAGACATTTTAATTATGTTCTGTTTTGTCCATCTGAGTGGTATCAAGAAGAGCAAGGAGCCGATATTTATATACCAAAATAAGCGCTTGCTACAAAACCCTCGGATTGCGGGCGTAGCCCTCTATATTCCGGTTTCATTTGACTGTGAGATTAGACATAATCTCACCCCTTTCGTCGATGTGTCCCTATCAACAATTTTAGTTGTCGTGGCCCCTGAAATGAGAGCAGATTCTTGAAAAAGTCACTTCAGTTTCGTTCATTTGAGGACTCTGTTAATAATAAAAAAATAACCAGAACCGGAGCAACGGAACTAATACTACTTCCTTAAAACAGAAAGTTTGTAGAAAACTAAGAAGCAAGGGACACGAAATGTTCATCCAAAAAGCTCTTTAGATTATTTAAAACTTAAGTGCGCATTAAGTTGTGTCGCTTTCCATTGTAATTATAACTGACGACTATGCAGCCATCCCTCCATCCAGCTCTTCGTCCTTATCACCCACCTCTCTCTCGATAGGATACAGTCGCCACTTGTATCTTTCCAATACAAATTTTATCCTTAAATTTAAAATAGGCTTTTGTACAATAATACAAAATTTCTGTGTTTAGTCGTATGTTATTCCAATGGACTCTGCGATCAAGATATGCGACAAGTGAATACCGCAGGACAAAGTAAGCTCATACGAGTCGAAAATTGGAGTTACATGTCGACTAGGGAGACACCTTGGCTATGAATATAAAACGAGCACTGTACTGTACTCGTCGTTTGAAACGATCAAACAAAAACTATCTTTTCATCTCTTTAAGCTGTACTTTTTCCGTTAAGTTCTTTTTAAAGTCGGAAATCTGTTTGTTTTGCGGAGGGAAAAGGGTATACGTGGTGTTTGTGTACACTGTGTCTGAGCCATAATTCGCTATAAAAATTCATAAAGTTATCCAAGTGTCGAGACGAGATGACAGATTTAAATTGTTTTTGAACTATCCTGTTACGATACACACTTCAGATTTAGGTTTATGCCAGGTAGACGGAAATAAAGTGAAATTTTCGAGTACATAGACATCCCATAAGTCTGGAAGTGTCTGAAAATTGTACAATATTTATTTTGTGAATTTTTCAGTGCTTTATTTTCTATTCTGATAAAAGAAAAACAAAATTTTTGGAGAAAGTGCCTTTTTGGATATAAACTTCGCTTCATAAAAGCTGAAACTTCATCGCATGTTTCCCGATTACCTAATGTCCATCATGTCTAAAGTACAGCTATCTACGAAAAATCAACCTTGTGTTAAGCCTCCTCTGCATCCAGGAATTGGTGATCGATTGGGCTAGAACTAACTTTTACTTATTGTGCAGTTGATCCGGTCACCCAGCACAAATTGACGCCCCACGTTGGGCATCAATCTTAAAATTGTTGTTTAAAACTTTAACCAAATAGTATAGACTACACAAGAGTGATCACTCCATAGAACCAAAGATGATTGGTATTCTACAAGACTATCACTCCACAGAAATTTCCCCTCTGCCAGAAGATTTGTATGTATTGAGAAATAGTATGTTTGACCTAGACTTCGCGCAGGCGCAGAGTGAGATGACTCCTGAACATCTGCACTATCACTTTTTCGTGTTTTGTCTTTTTATACCTTTTCACCAACTCTTAAACTGGTACTAGAGTGTGTCCGGAAGCTCAACACGTGTGCCTCAGAAAATGAGGTTACGCTGATGTTGGTAAAAGGACACATAGGTACAACAGGAAATGAGGCGGCGGAATTCCCTAGCAAAACAGGGATCTGCGGCAACTTTCATTGGCCCAGAACCTAGAGTTGCTCTGGGGAACGGCATGATTGGAGCGAAGGTTGGGGAGTGGATGGACTCCATGCATCAACAAAGATGGCTGGAGCTAGTCGCTTGCAAACAAGCTCGGAATGCAATGACTAGCCCTTTAGGCAGGGAAGCGAGAAAGGTACTCAGTTATAAACGGAGTACCCTAAGCTGGATAACTGCCTTGGTCACAGGGCATGGTAATTTTAAGGCTCAACTGGCCAAGATGAAAATCGGGGAAGATGACGTTTGCAGGCTATGCCTGGAGGAGGCCGAGACGGCAGCAGACATTGTGTGCGAATGTCCAGCAGTGGCTAGCACGAGGTTGAGGATCACAGGCAAGCACACGATAAGTGTAGAAGCCATGAGTGAACTCAGCCTTAAGCAAATGCTAGCAATAACACGGGACTCAGTGATGAAGAAAGAGGTCGTCAACTATCAGTCGACATCTGGAAGCCACTGATGACCGGGAGGGGGCGAAAAGGGACCCAAACGTTAGTGGTCTGCTTCGGCTATCCCCCAGAATATAATAATAATAATAATACCTTTTCACCCACTTCTCAACGAACTTCTTTGACTTTTTAATAACTTTAGCTGCCGCGGAATATTACAATTTCGGTCCTTTTGCATGCGTGCACAAAAAGACAGTCTCAGAGCGCTTGTACGATCTTGCAATAAAAAATTAAATGCGTGCTAAGATTACCGCGCGTGAAAAGTGTAACTTGTTAAGGCTGCATACTGGATTTTGTAATTAAAGATTTAGCTTTTTATCCCCTCCCCCTCACTCATAAAGATGATGGAAAATACGCCATCAAGAGTATTCATCTCAGAAACACCTAAAACGGTAAGTATGTCTGATAGAGCAGCTGCTAAGCCATCGAGCTCTGTCCATTATAGTACCATATGGACTCACTCTACATTCGCACTTACTGTTGAGCGAAGTAATCATATTCGTCTTGAATATGTTTTCAGATTGCATACCAAAATATATAGCCCAAATATTATCAAAATGTGGTGGATCGAGGATCCACTGATAAATTTATACACCCGGCCACCAATTCTTTATTGAAAATATTGGAATCGATGCTGAAATGAACGCGGCGGACGATCGATCCCCTCCGTCGTGATTCTCGCCTTGCCGACAGTGGGAACGCGTTCTTTATAACTCAGCGGGTGCCCGCTGCCAGTTGCCGCACCCGTTGTTAAACGTGGTAGAATTTTGGGGTCGCGACCCACCTTATTGTCTTCCCTTGCTTCCCAAATGTATACGTACAAAGTTTCGTTATCCGAAATTTCGCCTCTCCATTTGGTTCGATTGAATAGGGCTTTGAACCATGTTTTATGCCCATACAGTTACAAATTTTCCACAAACCATAAATAATTCGAATAAAGTGTTCATAAAAAAAAAAGAAAAAAAAAATGAAGTTTAAATAGAAGATCGAACCCGGGACCCCTGTGTGGAAGTAATATTATGTACAAGTCTATGAGATTGCATCACAGGGACGCTTGAATTTAAAAAAAAAAACTACGGTATAAAAACAAAAAAAAGTAGACTGAGAAGCATAAAAATAGTGGGGATCGATGCTCCGGGGCCCACGGGCGTAGGGATGTACAGTGTGTGTGTGGGGAGGGGGGGGGGATGTCGTCAAAAATCCGAAATTCCTTATAGTTTAGAAGTTATGGCCAAAAAACCGAATTTAAAGAAAAAACTAGGGTATAAAAACAAAAAAAAAGTAGAATGAGGAGCATAAAAATAGTGGGGATCGATGCTCCATATTAAAATTATTTTATGCGATCCTGCAATGCACATGGTGGGCGATCGATCTTCTGCGACTTTCCCGCCTTGCGTACAGTCGGCACCCGCTGTGTTTGAAGTACGCATCGGGTGCCGGCCGACTGTGGCCGCAAGGCCGATTTAGAAAAAAAAACTAAGAATTCGTCGCGGCAGTCGAGAGAGAGAACCCGTGACCCACTAACCACTAAGCCAACGAATACTTGTCAAACTCTTTTCGCTTTCTGTAACATTATTATGTACAATACAAATATATGAGATTGTATCACAGCGACGCGAGCGCTTCTCTGTTTTGGGTGGCAGAACAAATAAGTATATTTTTTAGATTCACTACCCATCGATGCGTCGTCGCTATAAAAGTTACACTTTAAAAATTGGAATGTTTTCAATTCTACTATTAAAAACCCCGCCTCCTTTACTGTGGAACAGTAGGCAAGGTTGATGATGGCAAAATCTATCGTTTTTTTGGGAATTCTGTCTAGGTCAATGATTAGATTGACGATTGACTGGCGATGAGCATCTATTGGTAACAGAACGAATCCTATTTCAGTCCTCGTATCCTATGGTAGACACAGGAACCCTTTGATTCATGATTTTCTACGTTCATCGTTACATGCTTCTCTTCATTAGGAAATGCGTCGGCGATTTTAATAGACGCATGCCTCTTGAGGACCGAAATATGAATAAATGTGGATATACACATAGCGCTCTTAGTAACAAAGCCGGGCCCCTCCGAACTCGATCCTATCCGCCACTTCAATACATCTAAACTCCATCCGCAATATACAGTATCATTGCCAACCGATAACATAGAAGTTATTCAACTCTTCTTTTTTTTCTCGTTGGAATAATATCATCTCGTCTATCATCCTAAATAAGCACACTGACTCGGTCCACTTTATCATCGAAAACAGAAAGTCCATTACTCTGCTACTTTTGTGTTAGATACAAATCGATTTCAGTTCCATAGATAATGATCGTCATCAATCGCCAACTGGGATTGAATGAAGTTCATCCGCTCCCCGGACGAAATTGCTCCTTGCCTGCGTTATCTACGTTATCCTTTCTGCTTACAAAATCATCCATCTATTCCGGGGGTTTTTCTATACTATATATAAGCCATTATCTCTCGACTCCACGGCAATTCATCAGATTTCGTAGAGTATCTCCGATAGTCGTGCTATCGACAGAGACAAAAAAAGGATAATATCGATTATCATTACAGTACACAAATCATTGGATTAATTCAATAAATTCTCGTTCCGTTCTCATCTCCGTTTGAATTTCGCTACTGGTGAAATTGTATTAAATTAAGGACATCCGTTGTATCCGGGAGCTGATGTTGAATTAGATTCCACTATTGATTTTTATATTGTATTTCCATTTTTTTCCTTTGGCTGTCGTGAAGGATGATTTCGATAACAACCAAGAGTGTCCCATTACACCTGCATCTCTTTTCACTTTTTGTTGTTTTTGCTGAGTGTCCTGTGCTCAGGGACACTCTCCAGACGGTTAACGTAAATACTCCCGTAAATTGGATTTTCCATTATCCCTACACCTCGTTGCAATTAAACTCGATCAAGGGTTATCCTGGACGGTCGCTCCGTTTTCAAGAAACGACCAATTGAGAGCTATCGTCATCAGTTCAAGTGACAATTACTTTGGTGTTTTTCGTTGTCTCTGTTATGTTGTTAATTTATTTTTTGTGTTTCGATCAATTCGATGTCCAAAGCACAATGACAATAAAAGTCGACAAAAAACTGTGAGATAGACGTATATCCTGGAGGAACACTATCAACGGAAATTGGCTATATCAAAGTCAGAATTGAATGCATATCGAATTAAAAGAACTGGTTTGGAGGAGAGGTGAATTGTTGAGAATTGAAATGAAAATGGTCAGCTAGTGGATGGCAGGGTTCTGCTGTATCTATCTATCTATCGGAGAAAAAGGATTGCATCGAAATTGGAACAGTTACTTTCCATACCTTAAGTTGTCTCATTGGATCTTTACTATTTGCCCTAACCCTTTGTAAGGCCTGGCGAGGCAACTACCTTACCAATAATAGGAGTCCGATGACGCCTATTGCTGGCATTCGCATCCTGTCCAGTTAGTCGCCTTCTACGACAAGCCTTGAAAAGCGGTGGCTCATTCTTACGCCCTACTCCACAGGGCGATTTGAATTTTTACAGTTCCTAAAAACTTGTCGTTTACCTTAAAAGAATTCGTCCTATTTCATTTTTTTTTTCTTTTTTGAGCTTCTAGTCAGGATATGCTTCTGTAAATCTTCAGTTCGATTGGCTTGGAGTTTTCTAAACTCACTCTATTTCTTCGGGGATCAGGTCGTCAGTATCTGACTCCATCACAGGTAGCTAATCTACAAGCTTTGTCGTACCACGCCCGGGAGCTGAACCCCACGACTTTTATTTGAACTAGATTTCAGAGTTGATATCGAGACGCTTTCTACAAAACCCTAAAACAAAGAAAAGAACATTACAATGAAAGCATTGCAGTAAAATCAACATGACGCGACGACTGCAAAAGGTGTCCGAGAGAGAGTCCTTTCAAAATGGACTCGACTTCCGGGAGCGGTAACTTTTCGATTGTCCAACTGACTGACTGTTGGCTATCATTGAACTTTATCGACTGAAACGATTCTCTGAAAGCCAAATATACTGACACAATGAAAGATGAACGCTTGCTAGGGATACCCGGAATCGGATGGTTGCTTTTTATACCCTTCACGGATGTGATAGGGTATATTAACTTTGTCATGAAGTTTGCAACGCACAGAAGGAAGCATCTCCGACCATATAAACTCTATATATTCTTGGTCAGTATGATGAGTCGAGTCGATTAAGCTTTGTCCGTCTGTTTCTATGCAAACTAGACCCTCAGTTTTAAAGCTATCGAGCTGAAATTTTGTATAGAGCCTTCTTTCTATTGCAGGCAGTATATATTATGTCGGAACCAATGGAATCGGACCACTACGTCATATAGCTGCCATATGTTAGGTTAGGTAAAGGGGCTGCCATGCTAACGCACAGCACACATAGACAACCACTGGGTCCGTTGTGATACCACTAGATCCACCTAATGAAAAACCAAGGCATTAAAACCAGCCTGTGCTGGCAATGTAACGATTGAGCTGTATTACACTCGTTTCCTTAAGGTCTTCCAGTTCCCAAAAAAGCGGGAACCCAAGAACCTCCTCCGCCACTCAGCCAGGGCCGGACAGTGACAGAGGAGATGGAGAACGTTCTCCTCATCCACGTCATCACAGCTGCTGCAGTAGTCATTGTGAGGAATTCGAAGCCTCCAGGCAAGCTCTCCTATAGGATAGTGCCCCGTAATAACCCCCACAACTCTGCCAATGTGATTTCTATTCAGTGAAAGCAGTGTGGCGGAGCGGCTAGGGTCGAGTTTCGGCCAAATCGACTTCGTTGTTTGGCACGTAACGCCGTTTGACCATCTCATGTTCGCCCTGTCAACCGCAGTGGCTTGAGGTAAGCGCGGTCCCCGTCAATAACTCCGGTTGTCCCCACTCGAGCCAGCTCATCCGCCACGCAGTAACCTGCGAGACCATAGCTGCCATAGGAACGACCAATAATTCGTCTTTGTGAGAAAAACTTTTTTATTTCTAAAGATATCTTTTTCAGATTTCACAAAAATCAACAGTATCTATAGCTAAATCACATTTACGAATTTGGTTGAAATCGGACCACTACTTCATATAGCTGCCATAGGAACGACCGGTCCAAAAATTCGTCTTTGTGAGAAAAACTTTTTTATTTCTGAAGATATCGTTTTTAGATTTCACACTAATAAATAGTATTTGGTTAAATCACATTCCTGAATTTGGTTGAAATCGGACCACTATGTCATACAGCCGCCATAGGAACGGCCGGTCCAAAATACGTCTTTGTGAGAAAAACTTTTTTATTTCTAAAGGTATTGTTTTCAAAATTCACATTAATCAATAGTATCTTAAGCGAAATCATATTTCCGAATTTGGCTGAAAGCGGACTACTCGATCATATAGCTGTCATAGGAACGACCGTCCCAAAAGCAAGTTTTTGTCAGAAAAACTTTTTTTTATTTCTGAAGGTATCTTTACGAAATTGCATATTATTCAATCGTATTGACTGCTAAGCCACGTTCCTAAATTTGGTTGAAATTGGCTCACTATTTCATATACCTCTTATCTCTCTCAATTGCCCTAACCCCTTGTGGGGCATAGCGCGTCAACTGTTCCATGTGGCCCAGTTGACGTTTCACGGCATAAACTGGTTTCGGAGAATGCAGTTGCCAGCATGCACCTCCTGCACATCCATGGCCACGAACGTCGTCGTGGACGGGATTCGAACCCGAAACACCGGTAGTCAAACATGAGACTGATGCCTCAACACACTGCGTTACCTCTTATAGGAACAGTGAAATCGGAACAAGTTTTACTACTAATTTCAAAAAGGCAAATTAACCACAAAACACAACGAAGGTATGATACACCCTTCACGCGAAACGTGAAGGGTGTTATACCTTCGGCAAGCTAGCCGAAGGCTAGCTTGTTTTTATTGCACTCTTGTCTGAAAAGAAAATTGGGGACAAATAGTTAAAATTAATGAAGAGATCTTATGTGGGATATCGATATGAATCCCGGCAAGCTGTTTGGTAAAGTTCAATTTGACTAATCTCAAGCGTTTAAGAACACAAGTTCTGCTCCTCTTTTCTAGCTATTATCTATAATATTCTCCATAAATCAATTTTTACAACATATTACATATTACATTTATCAGAAGATATACGTATGTATATGTACATATAAACGTTAGGGCGCACAGGCGAACAGAGTTCACAGTCCAGTACCCAAAAGTCGGTGCGACGTGATTCTCAGTAAAAGTGACGTTTCCTCTCCCACATGCACTAACGCATGGGGCTCCAAACCGGCCCCAAACTTGTTTGCATACGTTGCCGCCAATATTTTTTTTGGTATTGGTTCGACTATTGTCACTTCACCCACCATTCATGAAGCGATCGACCGGTCGATCTGTCGCCCAATATCGATATCGGCCGATGGATCGGCATGTGTATTTTTATCTGCCGATATTTTAGCGCAATTTTCGTCAAATTATTAAATTATGAAAGTTGACAGATTCTGATGATTTCAATGGCTCTGCAAAATATCAAATACAGTCGAGTCGCGCTAGCTTGAACACACGCTTGTGTGAACCACGCAGTAGCGTGAACAAGGAAAATTGGATATTGACCACCTTATAGTATGACCAAGCGCAACCTTTAATATTGCGAACATCGTGGACCTCTTGTTTATGATTTCGATATTCGTTCATGTTGTTAGCTAAAACTCGCACGTGTGACCACAGCGCCTTGTTATTTCATGTGCAAATACCGTTTGATTTTCCACGTGTTTATCTTTTCTTTGAAGTAGCAGTATATTTTCTGGTGTGTTGTGATTAGTGTTCTAACTTAAAATGCCTAAACAGAAAGATAAATTCCTGCCACTACATGTAAAAGCGAAAATAATTGAGGAATCAGACAGGGGTATGGGTGTCACATCACTTTCAAAAAAATATGGCGTTGCAAAGTCTACGATTTATTCCTTCAAAAATAAAAAAAGATCAATTTGCGAACGAGTTGCGAGCAGCCTAATGCCAACAAATCATTCCACTTAGGAAAGCTGAATATCCTGAAATGGAGAAGAAACTTTACCAGTGGTTTCTTGCCCAAAGGCAAAACAATGTCCCCATTTCAGGAGAAATTATTAAAGAAAAAGCATTAAGCTTGAAAACTTTGTTGGGCATTAGAAGCTTTAATGCCAGTGAAGGATGGTTGCCACGCTTTAAAACTAGACACGGAATACGTATTTTGAAGATAACCGGAGAAAAGTTCAGGGAAAAGCTGCGAAAGACGATTGAAGAATTAAATTTGAATGAACATCAAATTTACAATGCTGATGAGACCGGCTTATACTGGCAGCTTCTACCTGAAAAAAACGCATATTGGTTTTTCTGAAAAATTTGCCCCTGGTATGAAAACCGCAAAGCAACGAATTACGTTCTTAGGGAGTACAAATGCATCTGGCTGCCATAAACTAAAACCTCTAGTAATCGGGAAAGCAAGGAACCCCAGATGTTTTAAAAACTTCGCTAATCCACTCATCTATAGGCACACTAAAAACGCCTGGATGACTGCTGAAATTTTTAAGAACTGGTTTTTCCAGCAATTCGTTCCTGAGGTTAGTTCCTAAAGTGCTGTTTCTTGTCAATTGTTTTTAATTATGCATACTATTTTATATAATGCATTTCAGGTTCGAGTTTTTTTGCAAGATCAAGGACTAGAGCAGAAAGCAATATTGGTGCTAGACAATGCACCTTGTCACCCACCAGCTGATGTGTTGAAAACTTCCGATGGAATGATTTCACGCTTTATATGCCACCGCACGTCACACCTCTGATCCAACCGATGGATCAAAATGTCCTGAGGATTACAAAGCTCTACTATCGAAAAAGTCTGCTCAGTTTTATTGTGGACTATGAAGAGCCCATTGGGAGTTCACTAAAAAAATAACACTTAGAGATGTTATGCTGAATTTAGAAGGAGCTTGGCGGAAATTGAGTCCAATGATCATAGCGAAATGTTGGAGGAATATTCTAGAAAAACCGCCGGAAGATGAAGACGACTTACCCTTGTCTGTCTTACAACGAAATGAAGAGAGGACAATAACGTCTTAATGGAAACAATAACTTTGCTCCAGGCGATAGCACCTGTAAATTGGTTACTGCTTTTAAATTAGTATTAGATATACAACATACACTTTTTTCTGATTTAGGTGGACTCGTCCTCTTCGGATATTGAAGCATGGAATGAAGGCTTAGTGGATGTCCAAAATTCCCCAGAAGACGTTGATGAAGTAGTGTATCTGATACTGATACAGTGGATGATATCGTCCAATCCAATATAAGCCACGGCGAGGCGGTAAGGGCTTTGAACATTGCCATTGAATGGGCTAAATCGAACGATATCATCATCAGTGACATACTATTTTAGCATTGACGGCTGTTCAAGAGAAGGCGGTTATGTTGGACCTTTCCACCAAAAAAGCGGCAACCTTTTAGTTTCCGGGGCCCCGGCTGGGGGTATCACTTTTCACTCGGATTTTTGTCACTTTTCACTCGCGTCACTCTAAAAGTCAAGAATTTGCAAAAAAAAAATTTTTTTTTTATTTTTTTTTTTAATTTTTGTTTTGTTTTAATTTTTTTTTTATTTTTAATTTTTTTTTCATAATTTATACTGAGTGTTTGGAATATTGGAGGCATGGAAAATTGAAATATTCGCAAATCCCCTTGCGTGGGCTCCGCGCTTAAGGGATCGCAACCCTCAGTATCGCACAAACATGAACGCTCGCTTCGCTCGCTCTGCGTGCAACAGCGTTTTGATCAGTTTTAAACACACCAAACACTCAGTATAAATCATTAGAACAAGAAAATAAGGAGAAAAAATTAAAAAATTAAGATTAAAAAAAAAAAAAAATTAAAAAAAAAAAATTTTTTTTGCAAATTTGAGAGTCTTAGGGTGACGCGAGTGATAAGTGACAAAAAATCCGAGTGAAAAACGATTTTTTCACCCCGGGCCCGGAAACTAAAAATACCCCAATACGTCAACTAACTGTCAAATACGCTAATACCACGTACCCCCCATTGCCCGGAAATCAACCAGGAAAAATTTCTGGTTAATTTCCCCGATGTCTGGTTGATCAAACGCAAACTGAAACGGAGCGTCCACAAGGAAAATCAATCGAAACTGTTTGCAATTGCGATGCGTTTAAAACGTTGCGGGACCTGAACCCACCCAATGATCAATGATATATGTATGTATGTAAGTACTCACTCATTCATTTTCGTCAAACAAACCACTAAAGAATCTACTTTCTTCCACGTATTCGTGACAAAAAAAAACTTATCCCGTTTTCGACATGGACGAGCCTCCAAAAGTCACTCTTGGGCCAAAGATTAACCATTAGGTTAATGGTTAATCTTTGCTTGGGCCCCAAATATAACTGTCTCACTTACCAACGATGGCGCTCTTCTCTCAATTTTTGGGGCCCCGTGTTTCCACAACAAACGACACTTCAACTCGACAGTTTTTTTTACCTTCCTGGCTACGGGTATGTCTTCCATTTCCGTTAAAACTACGCGTAAAACTCCACATACTCGTACCGCAGGAAAAGTGTCCTCTCGACAACCGATTCTGATGCGAAATTCCAAAGGAAAACTCGTTCCGGGTACACCTCCGAATCGTTTTTCTCACCAGCACCACACACCACACTCCCTACAATCATCACTCAACAAACACTCTGCTCCAAAATCCCGTAACCATCCATCACTCCGGGAAAAGTGAATTTCACAATTCCTGGAAGGATGGAACGATCGCGTCGCTTTGTTGATTCAAAACAGTATGGAGCGGTTATTGGGGAGATGCTGGGAAAACTTCATATTGGAAAGTTGCAATTCCACATTTTTTTAAAAAGAGCTGCCGTCTTTGCCAATATTTAATGGTTTTACCATTGCCATTTAAAAATACAGGCCTTCGCTCAGCTGATGGTGGTGATTTCTATTTTGACGTCAATTCTACGTCATTAATTCCTTGCCAAGGCAATGACTGCACACGACGATGTCCCCGGCACATAGATATAAGTATACTATAGTATTTCCCAGTTGAGTTAATCCGTATCCCAAATGAAAAAACTTTTTCCCAAATGAATTAAACTTTTTCCCAATATAATTAAACTATTTCCCGATTGAATTCAAACAGAGAGAATTTGTTTGTAGCTTCCGATTTATTTATTTAAAACTAACTTACCGATGAAATAACTTGAAGGATCACTGCAAATCTATAAAACAAACATTCGTCGATTCCAATGATTTCGGATGACATTTTTGGGTTTGAAAAAAACCTTGGGCAGAATTTTCATCATTTGATGTACCCTTGCTCTGTTTTACTGGATCTAGTATCTATCCTGATTCCGTGCGAAATTTATTTTGGATTGTCAATTTTGATGCAGATTGCAACAACTGCTGCGTCTGATCTAGGTGGCTTAAGGGAAACGTATGCTTTCTAACTTGACATTTGGTCGCCGCTGCCGCTGCTGCTGCCTTTCTGCTGCTTTCTGCGTTTAGAGTAGTGATGGGCATATTGACTCTTTCTACTGTGCCAGCACATACACTCTAACTCTTTGCACTGAGTCGTTCAAAAAGAGTCGAACAAATCCATAGACTTGGGAAACATATTCAATAAAACGCGTAATTATGTGAAATGCATGTATATTACATCAACTTATTTCTAGTTTTTTATAATTAAAGTGTATATGGAAATAACGTTAAATAAAACTTATAGCTAAAGATTGGAATTCAAAAATATAATCTGTCAAACTTTATTTGATGTTATTCTGTTCCTTCTCTCCGAAATAATCTGTCCTGATTTTGAGAAAATCCTTTCACACGGCACCGATGTAGCCATGACACATAATCGTTTCTTCATAATTTTAAAAAGGCGTGGATAAAGCAATTTCCGCTCTTTTCACCACAACAATGGATCGCTGCTTCATTTGACATATGGCTCCTGCAAATATTTGTCTAATTCTGCAATCCCGACAGTAATGGGGTTAGACACGGATGTGATTTTCGACATTATTTCGTCAAAATCGCCCCAAATTTCCATTGCAGATAACTCCTCACAGAAATTTTCGGATGCGGATGTATGACTGATTTGAGAGGAAATATTTATACAACTAGCTTGTTGTGAAATTCCCAGGTTCGAACAAGGAAGCGTAGGTGACAAATAACCGAAGTTATAGAAATTAATGCTATATATTATTATTAACTTGCTTGTAGAAAATTTCCATACTCATGTAATAAACGATATTGTAGACAATAGTTAAGTTATACCAAGTTCCAAATCAATCGTTTAATATATAACGATATTAAATGTTTTTTAGTTAAATACAAGCATTTCGCCCCTCGCTGCGTCTTAGTTACAGCAAATTGAAAAAAATGCCAGAAGTGGAAAGTATTCATTATCTTTTTTGAAAAGACTCCTTACAAGCCTTATAGTCGAAAAAAAAACAAATCAAAATTCATATGTGCATATGCAGCCACTAACCTTTACTTCCTCAATCATGAACAACAACAACATGAACATCTCCAGCGGCTGGGCTAACATTTCTGAACTAGACTGTTGCTTTCTCAAAATTTTTCATAATGTTTTCATTTTCATAAAGCCTGTGGATATGCACAGAGAAGAGAGAGATAAGGAAGGATAATCACAATCTATGTACACTAAATTCCCTGAAGCAATTCCACCTCATTCCGTCTGCCAAACTCACATTCCCCAATTCCATCTCATTTCCCCGGAACACCCGCCCGATCCATATAAAATAGTAGAAGAACCAGGCCAAAAAAATGCTGCCAAAAAATTGCTTCGTTTCTCTCTAGCAATTTCATTTCCTTATTTCTCTCTCTTCTCTATCTGAAAAAGACTCAAATCAAATGAATGTGATGATTGGAATATGTGCTTATGAGTGAAATATCTGGGTCTATTCTGTACTGAATTACCCAAATAATCAATGTGTTTTTTACTCAAGACACAGCCCAGTATGGCTCAAAGTACAGAGCGAATGAAATACAGAAGTGTTAGCGTGTGCTGTGTGCTGAGTGTGCTGAGTGTGCTGTTTTAAAACAGCACAAATTGTGCTAAAAACTCAAACTCACATTTAAGAAACTTCTCATTGCGTCCACAGTATACAGAGGAAATTGTCTGGTTGTTTGTTGGTTTGGTATCGTTTTCATCTCAAGTTGAACTTGAGGTGATGATGATGATTTGATACAAGACGACTACTTTGTTTTAGAATGTTGGGTTTGTTTTCTGTATGTATGTGGGGAAAATTGGATGTGCGGTGCGACGTAAGCATATGATTTTTGATTTGCTTGCAGTCAGCATGGGTTGTTGTTTGTATATTTATAAGTGTATACACAATGCGTGCATTGCATACTGCATAGAGACGATTATGAATGGATGGGATTATTTAGATGGGTGGGATTGGTTTGGTAGATAGATAATGATGGTTTTAGTTTCAGATAGATATTAGGATGGGGTGTGAATGAATATGAATGTAATACATACAACATACATATATGTTATCAGAAATTTTGAATGAGCGTTGAGTTTCCATGCGTTACGTAATATTTAAATTAATTTGAGTATTCATTTTACAGTGTGTCAATCTTAAATTGAACGGCTCGGAGGCTATGTCGTTGTGCCGAATCTTTCGCTCATTCTGTTGAGGCGATCAAAAAGAGCGACTCGTTACTGTGTTACCCATCACTAGTTTAGAGGGCCTTTGAATTAAAGATTTGCAGTGATCCTTCAAGTTATTTCATCGGTAAGTTAGTTTTAAATAAATATATCGGAAGCTACAAACAAATTCTCTCTGTTTGAATTCAATCGGGAAATAGTTTAATTATATTGGGAAAAAGTTTATTTCATCTGGGAAGGAGTTTTTTCATTTGGGAAGGAGTTTTTTCATTTGGGATACGGATTAACTCAATTGGGAAATACTATAATATACTTATATCTATGTGCCGGGGACATCGTCGTGTGCAGTCACTGCCTTGGCAAGGAATTAATGACCTAGAATTGACGTCAAAATAGAAATCACCACCATCAGGTGAGCGAAGGCCTGTATTTTTAAATGGCAATGGTAAAACCATTAAATATTGGCAAAGACGGCAGCTCTTTTTAAAAAAATATGGAATTGCAACTTTCCAATATGAATTTTTCCCAGCATCTCCCCAATAACCGCTCCATACTGTTTTGAATTAACAAAGCGACGCGATCGTTCCATCCTTCCAGGAATTGTGATATTCACTTTTCCCGGAGTGATGGAAGGTTACGGGATTTTGGACCGGGTGTTTGTTGAGTGATGATTGTAGGGTGTGGTGTGTGGCTGCTGGTGAGAAAAACGATTCGGAGGTGTACCCGGAACGAGTTTTTCTTTGGAATTTCGCATCAGAATCGGTTGTCGAGAGGACACTTTTCCTGCGGTATGTGGAGTTTTACGCGTAGTTTTAACGGAAATGGAAGACATACCCGTAGACCCGTTCGAGCCAGGAAGGTAAAAAAAAAAACTGCTGAGTTGAAGTGTCGTTTGTTGTGGAAAAACCGACCCCAAAAAATGAGCGCCATCGTTGGTAAGTGAGACAGTTATATTTGGGGCCCAAGCAAAGATTAACCGTTAACCTAATGGTTAATCTTTGGCCCAAGAGTGACTTTTGGAGGCTCGTCCATATCGAAAACGGGATAAGTTTTTTTTTTGTCACGAATACGTGCAAGAAAGCAGAAAGATTCTTTAGTGTGATTTGTTTGACGAAAATGAATGAGTGAGGGGGTTCAGGTCCCGCGAAGTTTTAAACGCACCGCAATTGCAAACAGTTCGACTGATTTTTCTTGTGGACGCTCCGTTTCAGTTTGCGTTTGATCAACCAGACATCGGGGAAATTAACCAGAAATTTTTCCTGCTTGATTTCCGGTCAATGAGGGGTAAGGGGTATTAGCGTATTTGACAGTTGTTAGTTGACGTATTGCGTGTGAATGTCAGATGGTGTGGATTTTCGTTTTCGGTTACTTGATTAAATTAGACTGGGCATATTGGTCCCAGCCCACGCAAAACCCGAACCTAAGCCACGCGTGGGACATTGTGTGTTTCACTGTTGTCCATCATATACTACCGTACATTAAACCTAGCCCACGGGTAGCCCGTGCAGACGGCACCCATACGGGTGATTGTTTGTCCTCATCGGACAGTTTCGTGTGCGTGGGTCTTGTTTTGTACTGAACGGACCATCATTCATGTTAACTGCATATTTCGATTTATGTGATACTTGCGTATACTACATATTTGATATTTTGCAGAGCCATTTAAATCATCAGAATCTGTCAAATTTAATAATTTGACGAAAATTGCGCTAAAATATCGGCAGATAAAAATACACATGCCGATCTATCGGCCGATATCGATATTGGGCGACAGATCGGCCGATCGATCGCTTCATGAATGGTGGTTGAAGTAACAATAGCCGAACCAATACCAAAAAAAATGCTGGCGGCAACGTATGCAAACAAGTTTGGGGCCGGTTTGGAGCCCTATGCGCAGGGCCGTCGAGAGAAAATCCGGGCCCGGTACTCAACTTTTGTAGGGGCCCATATATGGCGGCCGGTAGCTCAATGAACAAAAAAAAAGGTCAAATCGTAGATAGGTTTTTTTTTTCAATTTTTCAAGTTACTCAATTTTTATAGGGGCCCATATATAGCGACCGGTAGCTCAGTGCGTCAGAGTGGTGTGAAATGGGCAAGGAGCAAAAAAAAGCTCAGTGCGTGGATACGTTTTTTTTTTCTTTTCGGGCCCCTCAGAAAAACACGGGCCCGGGGCGTTTCCCCCTCGACGGCCCCGCTCATGCGTTAGTGCATGTGGGAGAGGAAACGTCACTTTTACTGAGAATCACGTCGCACCGACTTTTGGGTACTGGACTGTGAACTCTGTTCGCTTTGCGCCCTAACGTTTATATGTATACGTATATCTTCTGATAAAAGATTTTTAAAAAATGTTTTTTCCATGACCTGATAGGCCAGTAGAATAAAATTTGAATACTAAAAATTAAAAATAATTTTAATCCCGTCTATAGATACTGAGCACATACTGAGAACGCAGAAGGTGAGCTTAACTTTTGGTGAGCGAAAATCCGAGAAATTTGAGCCCCTTTTTTTTAGGGTTTTGTAGTAAAACAAAACCCTTATGAAATCGGTCATGCGTCTGTCTGTCTGTCTGTCCATGAAATATCTCACGAACCGCTGAAGCTACACGCATGAAATTTAGTGAAAATATGTAGAAGTACTATAATTCTCTGGAGAAAGTGATACGTCGTAATAGGTCAACTTTAAGGGGGGGTCCCCATAGAGGGGAAGTGAAGGTCGAAATTTTTTTTTCGTCTGGTATAGGCAAGTGGGGTATCGTAAGAAAGGTACCGTCGAGTACATTCTATTTCTGGAATTTTTTTCAAATTTGAAGAAACGGGAAAAGAGGGAGAGGGGAAAATATGTCATCCGAGTTTGTCCCCCCCCCCCCTTGAATTTCGAGACCGTTATACTTAGAAATATGAAAATTTACAGAAAAGCGCCATTTTACTAGTGTATAAAACCTAGATTTCTAGAATTTTGAAATTTCATCAGAAAAGGTTAATAATAGTACATTTCTATTGTTGCAGTTAGCACACCCCTGCACCCCTTAGGCACACCCGGGGTCAAAAATATTGATGGCCAATGATAACTAACACCATAGGCAATAATGCTTCTAAGTTTCATTGCAATCATGTAATACTTAATAATAGTACATTCACTTAAAGTTGGGCATTTTTACACTATTCATACAAAAAATACACCTACCGGCTTCGAAGGTGCAAGTACTACTTGCATGTTGTTTTTCGTAGTGCGAATTGCAGTTATTGTTACATATTATGGTTAATTACATTCATGAAAGGGTAAAGATTGGTAGGGGGCGATGTGTTGTAGTTGGCCAACTATAACGGGCAGGGGAGGGGGGTTGGGCGAAATTAAGGTCAATTTTTGTTTATCGACTGGTATAGGCAAGTCGGGTGTTGTGAGAGAGGTAATGTTGAGTACATTTTATTTTTGGCATTTACTTTAAATTTGAAGAAAGCGGAAAAAATGAGGGAGGAGAAAATATTAGATCGTAATTTGTCCCCCCTTGCATTTCGAGACCGTTACACTTTGAAAAATGAAAACTTTCAGGAAGGTGGGTTCCGAATAGCATATAAAACGGGAAATAATGGAATTTGTATATCTCCTCAAAATAGGTTAATAATAGCTTATTTCCATAGTTACAGTTAGCGCACCCCTGCATCTCTTAAACACGACCGATATCAAAAGTACTGATGTCCAAGGATAACCAACACCATAGACAATAATATGTTCTAAGTTTCATTACAATCGCGTAATATGAATGGGCATTTAAGATACTACAGGATGGGTCAGACATTTTTATTATCATTTTTTTTATCCATTTAAGTGGTACCAAGAAGAGCAAGGAACCGATACTTACATACCAAAATAAGTGCTTGCTACAAAACCCTCGGATTGCGGGCGTAGCCCTCTATATTCCGGTTTCATTTAATATTATCCTTATAACTTCCAAACGGTGCTTCGGATCGGAAAAGTTGTAGAAATAAATGAAAGAACGTTGAATTCTGCGTCCAATTCACTGCTCAAAGTTAAAGTTGGTACATTGTTTAAAAATTCGAGTTTTCTATTCACCCCCAGCACCGCGGACGCCGCCACCATGTATGTAGATAAAGCGCTTAATTATTTGGCTGACCCAGTCTCTTTTTAATGTCTCCTAAACTAGTCTGAGAAGAAACCTTTGCAAAGTTTTTTTTTAAACTAGAGTAATTTATCTATAATTTGAGACTAAAATGAAACTTTTTTCTGTTATACAATACTTACCGAGATAAAGCTATTAAGGCAGAAATCGCTAAGCAGGCATTTTTGAAGTTTTGCTCATAACTACTCTAATAATGGGCCGAATTGAAAAATATTGGCCACATTAGAGTTGCAATCAAATGATCTTCAGTTTTATAAGTTTTTTTTTCATTTGGAGCCTCTGTTTTAAAGATCTGTGAGCTTGAAAAGTGATAAAGTGTGTTTTTCTTCGAAGCTTCGAAAGTTGTCGTTTCTGATTATGGATTTTGACTATACTACTGAACAGAATTATTGCAACTTTGAGCAGTGCATTGGATGCAGAATTCAACGCTTTTTAATTTACTCCTAAAAAAATTCGATCCGAAGCACCGTTTAGAAATTATAAGGATAATATTAAAAAAGTGCTCAGATTTCTCGGATTTTTACCCACCAGAAATTAAGCTCGCCTTTTGCGACCGTGCAAACTCAGAATGTATTCAGTATCTATAAAAGGGATTGAAGTGATTTCCAGATCTTTACCCAATTTCCATTAAAAAGCCCCCACTCTGGCTTAATTTTACCGACGTTTGAGGGAATTTTGATTGAATTTATTTTGACTTCGTAATGGGCTGACCGGCTGCCGACAATTACACAAAAACTCAGACAAAATCCATTCCCGTCGCCATCAAATGAACAAACTATTATATTTGGTTATATTTTTGGAAACGGATCACGTGGCATCTTACGCCCGACAGGCGACCGATGCACTTTATGATAGATTTCCATCGAAAATCCCCACACTTTCCACCAATTGCACAAGACATAAACTCAACTCGCCGGCGCGGGAACTAAAACGCAACCGACTTTTCTTACTCGAATCTCAACCGTGACTGCGACTGCTGACCATGCGATCCCAAATCCACCGGTCTCATTATAGGGGACGCTTTTCTCGACCAAATTTTTTATACTGGGCTCCGAGGTAATTTTTTTTTTCCAGATTTTGTGAAACCAGTGCGGTAGGCAAAAATTGTGTGTATCTATTAAAAATACTACTGCCGCGAATTCGGTAATTTTTCGAAAACTACACCAAACTTTCTCCTTTTGGAAGGCGTTTTACTCTTTGAGAAAAAAAATTCTGGACGTTGTGGAGGTGATGGCTGTGAAGGGAAACCAATTCAAAATAACGAACTTTTCAGAAACAGGGTGCAGGCATCTACCAACAACTGTCAGCATTACATTACTCATGACTTAAGTGGGGCTTCTGGCCACTTTAACCCCGACTGGTATTCTCTTTTCACATTCCAAAACGTCCGGCGTTTTTTTTTTATTACCTTGGATCATTTGTATCTGTCATATTCCAACACGCTAGCCTTATTAAAATTGCATAATTTTAAGTTGTATTTTTTTACCCTTTAACCCTCCAGCCACCAAACCCTCCCTCGGAGATGCCAGACTCTTCATTCTCTTTTACATTACTAAGAACTAATCGTGAAGGTTGTGCCTATGTTACCTATGACGTGACAAAATAAAAAAAAACTAGCCTTTGGCTTCAATAGTCTGTGATACTATCGGTTTCATCCATTCTGCACTAGCGCAGTGTGTTGAGGTATCAGTGTCATGTTTGACTACCGGCGTTTCGGGTTCGAATCCCGTCCACGACGACGTTCGTGGCCATGGATGTGCGGGAGGTGCATGCTGGCAACTGCATTTTCCGAAACCAGTTTATGCCGTCGAAACGTTAACTGGGCCAGATGGAACAGTTGACGCGCTATGCCCTACAAGGGGTTAGGGCAACTACACACTTTGAAATCACAATCAGCTGTTTTTCCGATTCCACTGTTCCTATGAGGGGTATATGAAATTGTGGGCTGATTTCACCTAAATTTAGAAATGTGGCTCGGCGGTAAATATCATAAATTACTTTGATATTGCGTGAAGCTATCTTTAGAAATAAAAAAAATTCTAACAAAAACTTACTTTTGAACCGGCCGTTGCTATGAAAGCTATATGATGTAGTGGTCCGATTCCATTGGTTCCGATTTATACACAGCGTGCAATAGAAAGAAGGCTGTGTGCAAAATTTCATCTCGATTTAACACTGAGAGACTATAGTTTGAATGGAAACAGACGTACAGACTTACAGACGGGCAAAGCTTAATCGACTCATCTAGTCACACTGACCAAGAATACATACATATATTAGGTTGGGGCAGATGAAATGTCGAATTCAGTTGTAAATTTTTGAACAGCTGTAACTTTTTACAAAGATAATTTTATTAATCGAAATAGGTACCAGCGGATGCGAAACACTTTTCCTAACGAGATACAAGTGCTTTTATTCATGTGTTGTAGAAGTCCGAGTTTCTGGTTCGAAGAAACTCCTCGAAGGCATTTTTGACAGTTGCTTCATTGTTAAACTGTTTTTCTGTCAAAAAGTGATCCGAGTTGTAATCTGTTGGCGAGACGTCTGATGAATATGGCGGGTGAGGAAGAGTCTCATAGCGCAACTCGTTCAATTTTTGGATCGTTGTTCTCGATACATGAGGTCGTGCGTTGTCATGAAGCAGTATAATGCCATCCCTGTTGACTAGCCTAGGTCGTTGAACTGTCAATTTCTGATGCATTTCGTTCAGTTGAACAAAGTGTTTCTCAGCATTGATGGCTTCTCCAGGTTGGAAGAACGAATAGTGAATAAATCCAGCTACAGACCACAAAACAGTCATCGTTATTTTCTTTGGATTGAAGGCTTGGTTTCGGCATGTGTCTTGGAGCCTCATTGGGCCGATCGGCGACGATTATCGTATAGTATCCACTTTTCATTGCAGGTCACAATTCGGTTCAAAAACGGTTCGTTTCTGTTGCGGGAGAGAAGAGAACTAGAAATCTCCATGCGACACGCCATGTTTTGCTCGGTAAGAGCATGCGGAACCCACTTGTCAAGCTTTTTCATTTTTCCAAGTTGTTGCAAGTGGCGGCAAACTGTCGAATGGTGCACGCCCAATTTTTCCGCAAGATCCCTTATGGTTTGGCGGGGGTCAGACTCCATACTAATGCACGTTATCGATCGATGAACCTGCATTTCGACGTGGCTTATTTCGAAGGTTCATATCTCCGGATCGAAATTTTTCGAACCACCGCTGAGTGGTTCGTTCGTTAACCGTATCAGGTGCAAATGCCCTGTTGATATTCCTCGTTGCTTCCGTTGCGTTGCGCTTTAGATTAAATTCGTAAAGGAAAAGTACTTTTTGACTCGCTTCCATGTTCTTTTTCTTCTTTTTTTCACCGATCACCATGAAGTACAAAACCGAAATGACTCCATAAGGCAATCACTAGGGCCGCCTGGTGGCAGTTTGATACATAAAGATCGCAGCCAACTTCATGTCATTGCAAATGCGACATTTCATCTGCACCAACCTAATACGGAGGTTGCCTTTTATATTTCGGGATTGGACAACCCTAGTGTTGCAATGTGGCAACTGACAGCTCTATCGTAAAGTTTGACATTTTTGAGGTTATACGTACTCAGAACGTTTTGACATACGAGCGCTATTTGTGTTTTTTTACAGTAACTTAAAAGATTAATCTCGGCCAAATAATGGAATTCAATTGTGAACATTTTCGTGCATTATTTTTTACAACTTTCGACGTGGATTAACTCAGCAACAGTGCAAGGATGAACTGAATTCAATTTTTGGCGATGAAGCTCCATCAAGGACCAGTGTTTATCGATGGTATGGTGAATTCAATCGAGGTCGTAGTTCACTCCAAGACGAATTTCGTGAAGGTCCTCCAAAATCAGTTGTTGTTCCGGAAACCATTGATGCTGTGCGCGAACTGATATTGCAAGATCGTCATGCGACCTATCGTGAGATTGAGACAACCTTAGGCATTAGTGGGACCAGCATACATTCAATAATGCATGAACATTTGACTGTCAAAAAAATTTGTTCGCGTTGGATCCCACACAATTTGTCAATCGCTCAAAAAAAGGCTCGTGTCGATTGGTCGAAAGAAATGCTCAAAAAATACGATCGCGGTGCTTCGAAACACGTCTATGACATCGTGACAGGTGATGAATCGTGGATTTACGCGTATGAGCCCGAAAGTAAACAGCAGTCGACTGTATGGGTGTTTCAAGATGAGCCAAACCCAACAAAAGTTGTTCGCGCACGAAGCACTTCAAAGCAAATGGTCGCCTGTTTTTTCGGAAAAACTGGACATGTCGCAACCGTACCACTAGAACAACGCAGAACAGTCAATTCTGAGTGGTACACAACCATTTGTTTGCCAGTTATCTTCCAAAAAATCAGGAAAACCAACCGCCGAAGACGGATCAATCTTCACCACGACAGTGCGAGCTCTCACACATCAGCTCAAACAACTGCATTTTTGAGCACTCAAAACATAGATTTGATGGGTCATCCGCCGTATAGTCCTAACTTGGCACCGAATGACTTCTTTTTATTCCCGTACGTAAACAAAAAAACTGAGAGGTCAACGTTTTTCAACACCTGAAGAAGCGGTTGCTGCGTTCAGAATGCATGTTTTGGAGACACCTCAATCAGAGTGGCAAAAGTGCTTTGACAATTGGTTCAAACGCATGCAAAAGTGTATAGATCTTCATGGGGAATATTTTGAAAAACAATAAAGCGATTTTCAATGATTAATATTTGTTTTTGTTCTCTAATCCCGAAATATAAAAGGCAACCCTCGTACAATAGTTTATATGGTCGGAGATGCTTCTTTCTGTGCGTTGCAAACTTCATGACAAAGTTAGTGAACCCTATCACATCCGTGAAGGGTATAAAAATACATTCATCAAAAGAAACACAAAAAAAAACAGAAAAATGGGACCTGCTCCAGGAATCGTCCTTTTTTCAATAATATTCCCAAGACGATTATGGAATTATCATGTCTGCAGGAAAGCCTTTTCTTTTGAATTTATTTAGTCAATTCGTTAATTCAAAAACACCATCAGCACCAAGACAGTTCTAGTCTCTAGCCAGTTCTAGCCTCTAGCCAGTTCTAGCCCCTAGTTTTTGTCCGGCTTGCAGCAACAGTAATGAGCTACTCAAACGAAATTTATTCTTTTTTTTGTCTTATTTGAGCCGTAAATGGAATCGCTGCCATTCTCTTTGTTGAATTCCCTCTTCGACTCAAGAAATAAATCAAAACACAAACTTCTGACTCTGAAAAACCTAAGAAAAACAACTCTTGACATTGCATTATTCAACTTAAAGATCCAGTTGCCATCGTGGAACACATATCTCTTCAAAACCAAATCCTTTTACATCACATTAAACATTCTATCGCTCGGGAACGGATTTGATCTGCCCATTACTGCGTACTAAGTAGATTCCATTTTCAGCAAAAAATAAAAGGCGAACACAGCCAGTTACAACCATTTGGAGTCCGCTTATCAAATTCTCTCCTGCAACTCCCATTACATGCATATTGCATACAAATTCCGAACACACTCCCTCCTATTGAGGGTCCTGGCCGGCCCTGGGACTGACATAGAGCATAAGTTGAAAAACCATTGGAAAATCTTAAAAACTATGGGAAATCTCATTTGCCAATTCGAATTTAAATCTACTAGAAGTCCAGTACTGCTGATTTTTGCATTCAAGTTGGCAAGGATAAAGATAAAAATGCACAGAACAAAAAAGATAAAACAAGGACAAGAAAAGACTCCACATTGCATTGCAGAGGAACGTACGAGCAAAAAATAAAGGAAACGTCGCGTCGTCGGAGACAACTTACGATATGCGGAAGCATATAAATAAGAAAAGTGGAGAAATGAAAAGTACATTTGCATACGAAAGCATCCATTTCCGGATCGTTTCCTCCAACATCCTCTAGTCGAACGGGGAGGGTTTTTATTTTGTTGTGCCTCTGGTGACTGGGTGGCAGTAGCCCCGGTTTCCGTACGCCTTTCAACTTGCCTTGGGTTTCTTTTGTCGTTTTTTTTTTTTTCGTTTTTATTTTTGCATACTGTCTGCACTACATCGAGTCCTTGTTGTTTGGTGGAAACTGTTTTTTTTTTTTCACACCGTGATGCTTTCAATATTTTTTCTGAATGGAGGTGTGAGGAGGAAAGGCAGGAGTTCTTGCAAAAATTGCATGTCTGTGCTCATGGACTCGTAATTAGTACGGGACACTATCTTGATAGGTTGCAGGACTGACAAAAGCATGGTATCTGTCTTCAAAATCCAGTATTATTCGCAGTCGGGATTCGCGATTTTCGTACTGTTGGCCTCACTTTTCTGGACTGTCGGGCTATCTTTCGCTGAATTTGGTCCCGGCTAACGACAAAAAGGAGTAAAAAGTATGTACAGCAAGAAGTTCACACTGTTTAATGCCAGGTGTTATGTGCCCTTTATGTTTCTGCTAATCGTGAAAATAATTGGCCAAACTCCATGGTGTAATGAATTTTGAGAGTTCTGGGTGACGGTGTTGTCTTTTAATATGGTGAGTGCGAAACGATAAGTGAAACCAACAACCAATAACATTCAATTTAAAGGGGTTGACAAAAGCGACACGAAAAATTGTTGAGGCGATATTTTGTCTTCGTTTCGGGGCGATAATTCATAGAGCTACGACTTATCGCGCCAGGAACTATTGCTCCGGGAACTATCACTCTGAAACGAAAACGAACTTTCGCCTCAATTTCGATAGGCAATTTTCGGTCCAAAAACTGAAGTTCCCGCAAAATTTAAGAACTTATGCCCGGTTCACATCATTCCAGTCCAGTAATCCAGTCCAGCAATCCAGTCCAGTGCTGGACTGGATCATATCGTCTACATGATTCCAGTCCAGTAGTCCGGTGAGTGTGTTGTTGATTCGGTAACTATAGTAACGATGATTTCTGGGCGAGCTGGAATGAAAAAGTAGACCGACAATCCAGTCACTGGACTGGATTGGATAGCTGTCCAGTGCCGGTTCACATTATTCCAGTAGCAATCCAACGTTGGACTGGATTACTGGACTGGATTGGTTACTGGAATAATGTGGACCGGGTATAATGCTCGAAACTTTTCTTTTTAGAAATGCGAAAACTCATCCCATTTTTGTGGAACTGCCTAGAACAAAAATCCTGTCTGCCATCCCCCAGAGTGGATTTTCTACTTTAGGCGGTGCTAATTCATTCTGGGATGTATTATATGTCCGTATAATCTAAACCGATAGAGCTGATTCCCGTGGGTTAAGTTATGTTAGAGAGTCGCCGCATCAGCACAGCAAACTTAGACTATAAAACGTAGGTCCGTCATGATACTCGAAGACTAGGTTAGGTTATAGGGGCTAAGACCAGGGTCATAGGTCCGTTGTGAAACCGCTAATATGGACTCAACAATGAGACCTACCGGCCAATACTTAATCCGCGAACCATCCCGAGTGAACAATGAACCTATAAATCTGGTCAGCACTCATCTCCTTCAGGGCGTCCAGATCTGTGAAGTAATAAAACACAAGCGTGGATTTCCTACTACCGGCAAGAGCAGGACAGGTGGAGAGCAAATGAAATGAGCGCTCTTTCTCATCCTCGTCCCAATAGCTTCTGCAGCAATCACTGCACGGTAGTCAAAGTCTCCTGGCATGCTTTCCAATGCATGCATGCAGTGCATGAGCACTGTCTATCCAGCGAAAGCAACCCCAAAGAGCGACTAGGATGCAGTCTAAGCCATATTTGCTTGGCTACGCGACATGTGTTACCAGTACTCCACCTGATGTTAGCCCTCATCGTCGCCACGGCTTTTAAGGCCATTTTGGAAGTTGCCAGAGGTATATCAACGTTTCGAAAACTACCACTACCGCTCATCAACCCTTCAGTTGCCGTCATATAGCCGCTAAGTATGCGACACTTTCACTGCATTCTTTGTTCAAATTTTTCGCCCATCCGATTTGACCACTCCGAGATTAAAATCGTAAAAATACCAGATTTCTTTTTAATCTTAAATGTCCTCGGGAATGTGGACCAACGCCTAAGGTCAAAAGTTTCTAGCAAACAAAGAAAAAAAAAAACATTTTCACAGAAAAACTGAAAATGGGAAAAAGAGAACGAATTCTGCTCTGAAAAGTTTGCCGTATTGAGACTTTTCATCCAGAAATTTTCTATGCTGAATCTGAAATTTCAGCATTGGAATACGGATGAATAAAAGTCCCCTATTTTATCTCTACGTACATGAAGCCGGTGCAACCATAGTAATGGATAAAGAGGCAGTTGGGAAATATTTGTTGTAATTTTCAAGGATATTTTCAAAACAGTATGTGAAAGAAAATGTGGCGCAACCGAAGATTTATTTCCCCACGAAAATGGCCTGCCTCCTTTCTGGAAATCGAGATACTATCAGACCCTGAGTATATTTTGTTTGAAGATTGATTTGTAGCTGTCGACGACCTAATATTGGAGAGTAGGGGCCGAAATCCCCACGTGGAGCGCCATATTTTACGAAACATGATCTGGTCGAGACGCTGTCACTGTGTAAGTCTGTATATTCGACTTCTCATCACTTGATTATATTAACGGACGACAGTTGCTAGGATACACTTCGAACACTTTGTTAGGGTCCGCTTGGCTTTGACGCCTAGAAACTCTGCCGGTCGAAGGGGAAGCACAAATGGCGTTGTATAGAGATATCAGGGCACAACTCATATTGACCTTAGGTTCCCTTATGGACAAGATCGGTGGCAGTAGCAGCAAAGCAATCAGTAGCGCCTGGGTTACACTAGGCAGCTAAGTGAGCATGTAACCCGAAATGGAAGCCGCGGCAGATTCCCATCAATTATGCCCTGAGGGAAAAGTTAGGGGATAATCGACCACATTTGGAGGCCGACATATTTGGTCGTACGTTTCTCGGACTGGTGCATTCCGGGTCTTCCAAATCAATTGTTGGCTGCGAGGGTTGCCGTCGTTTATCGGAGATGGGTTTAAAAATAACTTCTTATGAAAACCCAAGCAGTCAGGATGGCCAATAACATGGGAGCTCCCGTCGGAGGCGAAGTATGTGTCCCAATTACGTTGAATGGAAACAAAATAGTTTTCAGTGGTTGGTCGTGCCATCTGTTCCTCATCAGCTGATACAGTACTTGGAGCCGACTTTATCCGTCGATTTGTCATTGTTATGGATCTGAATTCGCAGCAATGCGGATAGTATTCAGATCGCGGCGTTGGAACATCTGAAAGAAAGATCAAAATTCGAGAGGGATGAAGAGTTAGAACTCTCCAGTGTTCTGGAAAAGGAATTTAGTCTTATGGGTGAGGGCTTAGGACATAATTAAGTCTTATTGCTCTCCAATTAAACAATGGTATTATCTGATATCTCCGGCGGTTCAGTAACATATCAATGCTGATGAGGTTCCCGAAACTCTCAAGGGAGATACGAACGCTCGGCTGGTTCCAGAATCCTCCTTATGGGTTGTTAAAACTGTCGAAAGTGAAGAATTTCCATGACCCGTAGTCTATGCCATTTCGGAGGGGCCCTGTATATGACGAGTCTCGCTTTTCAGGTTTAGCATGCTGGTGGTTTGAAGTTGTATCCGATCACTCCGTTCCACTCTTTCAGTTTAGCAGTATCTAGGGACAGAACGAGGTGCAGAAAGTGATCCCTTGTTCCACTGTTAAGCACCCTCCATCGATTCATTGGGATGTAGTTGTACAGACTAACAGTTGTCAGGACAGCAAGAATAAAATCAAAGGGGCATCTGGACCTGATGTGCTCTATGTTCTCTCGATTATAATCCGCAGTCGTGGAGTCCAGCTTGATCTGGAATGTAACATGCAGGGTTACTACAGTAGCCTGTATATTCGTCGTTGTATCTACACGACTACTACGCAGCAGACCCATTTGTTCCGCTGTTAGTGTGCCAAGACCTACGCCTGTAGAACAGAAGCCTAACTCCACGGTACTCACCGGCTAGCTGCTGGTATTTTCCCGGACTCCATTATAGGTCTTTTAAAAATTATTTTCAGTGCCAGGAAAGGGGTATTGCTGCTCCGAGCGTCTTCTCTTGCTAGCAGGTGTAGCCGCAGGTTTGGAAACGGCAATTTAAAGTGACTCTTCTCTTGAAAGGCCCCTCGCCTTCGCTTTCTTAAAGCGACGTGTCTGTGCCCTGGCGGGCTTAAGGTGGGCTTAACAAAACTCGGTGTTCCGTTAATGCCATTCTGGCTATCCGCAGCCCTGGCAGAAAATATTTCTCTGAGCATGCATCATTTGTCGAAAAAACGGAAAACGGTTGTCAAAAAAGAGCGGTTGCGAAAAATGCCGGCTGTCAAAAAACCGGTTTCCGTAAATTTCGAAAATACCGGTTGCGGAAAATAACGTTTATTCGAATGGTTTCAAAAAAAAAAGAACGGTTGCTGAACAGTTTATTTTATTCTTGGAAAGTTATCTTTATTTTATGTCCATATCTCAAGAAAACCCCATTAACTATTCCTAAATGCAAATTTTTTCTCTTGCAGACTGTTCCAAAGACCAACAACTTTTAAATAAAAATGTGTCTTCTTAAAATATATTATTTTTTTTTTGTCATGGGCATATCAACCCAAAATCCATAGATGAGAAAAATGGGAAAAGAGAGTCTAACGTGTAGGAATATGCTACAAATTATTGTGAAGGACACACAGCGATTTGGTCGAAGGTCCTTAGTCGTTAGCAAGATAAGACAGAAACACTTAAGGTCGTCCCGAAAACTTTCCCTTTTCGACTGTCAACGATCGTAATTTCATAATCGGATTCGATTGGCTTCGATAGGCTTTATGCGAAGGACCTAAAGTTTTATTGACCTAGTCCAGAAAGTGACAACGTAGAAAGAAGATGGTGACTTGAAGAATATGTTGTTTTTTTGTCTAGAAGCGTGTTAGTTAATTTATTGTACTTGTTTGTTGAGGATGAGCGCATTTAGGACAATGCTTTGAAGGGGAGTTTTTATTATTGATAAAACGTTCGTGTATGAGAAAGTGAGAAAGGAGCTATGATCAGATACGCACGACTAAATGTAAAACCTAGGGTCTGCAGCCAGGATCCCAGTGAAGCGAAGCGAAGTGAGTGCCAAGCTTTTACGCTATATGCACACTATGTTTTTTGTCATGCCATCAAATATCATACTGTCCGCACCTCATAGCTCTAATCATATTCAACTTTCTTCCCAGTTCACAGACAAAACCTTTTTGTGCTTTCCAAATTAACTCTCTTTTCTTTGACCTAATTACTGAAAGCTACATCACCGCAATTACGCACAAAATCGAAAAGTCATATTACGCCGCTATTCCTAACCACTAACCATGAAATTATATTTTGCAAACTAAATATTTTCCTGTCGTCAATTTAATTTTTAATCTATGAATACGTACTTTAAAGTCAATATCAAATTAAGTTCTTAAAGTCCTTCCCACTTGTGAGCCTTTCCAACACAGGGGCCACTGCCACAATGACAACGTGCCGGGGATAGGTCGACCGATTTCCCTTCATTTCCGTTTCGAGAAAATGCCACTTTCCCGTCGACGACGACGACGACCGGCATCGACCGACCAAGATAAGGAAAGACATCAAGGACGACGTCGAAACTTTAGGGCCATGACATTTACTTTTTTTTCTGCTTAAATTAAATACGAGGCAAATGTATCGTTGTCAAATCTATGGACGACTTTTTCATTCAAACCCCCGGCGGCCCCGCGAGTGCGGGGAAAAGTCATGTTTTAGTTGTTGATGATGATTTAGGCAAGAGGACTGACTTTTCCAGTATTGGGCGGAAAATCTGCGGAAAATGCGAAACGTCAAAGTGTGTGCACAAAAGACAAGTTCTGTTCTGTGCCGCATCACGTTGAAAATGTCAATGTGTAATGCTACTTGGAATACTCTTTAAAAAAAAAAAAACCCGTACGCCCTTCACCGGGCGGGTTTCAGGTGCGTATTTTCATGAGGCGGGAGACGATTTCAAAAAGTTTTGCATTTCGCTCGCCTCCGTGTGTCAGGACTCGGTTAACTCATCCGCATCGCAAGAAAATTTCCGACACGAAAATGTACAAATTAGGTCCCGTCACCGTGTGGTAGTAAACTTTTGACATTTTCCTGATTGAGAGCACTTAGATAAAAAAAAAAGTTGAGAAACACTTTCTATGTTCTCAACCTCCACAATTTCAACTTTCCGGTTGCACAAGCCGATAGGCTGACGAAGGACATGTCAGATGTAGTCTTATCATCTCCGCGTTTTGTGTCAGGTTAGAGTTTAGTCAGCTCAAGTCAGTCAGTCAAACTACCCTTCTGATTTTTAGAAAGGGAATGGGGTAGTATCTTTGAGTCAACTTATTGCGTCCTCTAAAATTTTATTCTTTTTCAAGATACTTAGCGACGTACTTGTTTGTTCGACAACGAGTGACGACTCTGGCCGGACGGGACGGCCGGCAGGAGGGTTGGTTTGATGCCACGGGGACGACAACGACGATACCCAAAGGATCTAATTCAAAGGAGGGAGTGAACTGGAAAAATATCACACAAAATGCTTCAGGGAAGAAATGCGCCTATTTTGTAAGATTATGTTTTTCGGAATGTAAACGGCGTGTGGGTCGACGACGACAGTCGCTTGATTTGTATGATAGCGCTCAGGACTTTTGGGTCTTTCGAATCATATTTTAGTTAACAAAGAGCACTGAAAATTAGGAGGAGGGTGTTCAATTTTGCGTAATGGAATAATTCGGATGTTTGCAAATGCAAAGAATATTCCGGGGACCATTATATAATTAAGGGGAAACTATAAAAAAAAAAAATTAAGAAAACGTAATAAAAGACGACTTTTAGATTGTGCGCTCAGTTAAAATTAAATCTTGTTTTACCGAAATTTCTATAGCAATATCTCTTTTAAGGAGTTTTTAGACAGTCAAATCTGTTAGAGTTTCCGTTCTGCCATGAGTTAAGGAATTAGACGAGCTATCAGTTGATTAGACGAAATAGCAGTCGAACTATCAGTAGAGCTGTCGGTAGAGGCAACTGACAACCCATCAGCTGAGCTGTCCGTCGAGCTATCAGTTGAGCTATCAGTCGAAGCATCAGTCGACCGATCCAGCGAGCCATCAGTCGAACCATCAGTCGAAACAGCTGTCTAACTATCAGTCGAACCATCAATTGAGATATCAGTTGAGCTATCTGCTGCGTTACCAGTGGAGCTAAATTAAGCTATCGAGTCATCAGTTCAGCTTACAGTCGAGCCATCATCAGTTTAGCTACTAGTTGAGCTATCACTAGCCATCTGTCGAGCTATCAGGCGAGTTATCAAAGGAGCTATCAGCTCAGTCATCGGTCGAGGTATCAGTTGACCTATCGCTCAAGCCATCAGTCGACCCGTGAGTTGGGCTATCAGGCGAGCTATCAGCTAAGCTATCTGTAAAGGTTCCAGTAGAGTTTTCAGTTGAGCTATCAGTCGAGCCATCAGTTGAACTATCAGCTCAGCTGTTAGTTGCGCCGCGCCATCAGTCGACCTATCAATTGAGCTGTCAGTCGAGCCATCGGTTGAGCTAGCAGACGAGCTATTAGTTGAGCTGTCAGTTGAGCCATCAGTCGACCCATTAGTCCAGCTATCAGACGAGCTATCAGCTGGGCCATCATTTGTGCTATCAGTTGTGCTATCACTCGAGCCATCAGTTGAGCTATCAGGCGAGCTACCTGCTGAGCTACCAGTTGAGCTATCGGTTGAGCTTTCAGTCGAACCATCAGTTGAGCTATCAGTCGAGCCATCAGTTGAGCTATCAGGCAAGCTATCAGCTGGGCTATCATTTGAGCTATCTGGAGTGCGTTCCATAACGTAACTATAGTCAGAGCTGTAGTCAACTCTGACTACTGTCATAGTCAGCTATAGCTATGGGTGTAATGGAACGACAATAGTCGTAAAGTAGCACAAACACCCGCCATCTTTTTCACTACACACACATTTGCGTCGGTATTTCACTCTCCATGCAAAAATTTGTAGCACACAAACACTCTTTCGCACCAATTTTCCTCAAACTAAATATAACGTGCTCTAAACTGCATAAAACAATTCAAAATTAAAGCAATAATAAAGTAATTTTGCACAACATTGACTGTTTACTGTCAGTTTGCCTTCGTGTATACGTGTGTGTGTGATAGCTATCGATAGCTTCCCCTCATGAGCACGAGCTAGAATAGTTGACTACAGAGCTGACTATTGTGTGTTATGGAACGACGATAGTCAACTACAATAGTTGACTATCGGAGTTATAGAACGGCAATAGTCAGTGATAGTTGACTATAGTCAACTATAGTTACGTTATGGAACGCACTCCAGTTGAGCTACTAATTGAGCTATCACTCGAGTCATCAGTTGAGCTATCAGGTGAGCTATCAGGCGAGCTATCTGCTGAACTATCAGTTGAGCTGTCAGTCGAGCCATCAGTTGAGCTTACAGGCGAGGTATTTGTTGAGCTATCCGTCCAGCCGACTGTAAAACCATCAGTTGAGCTTTCAATCAAACCATCAGTTGAACCATTGGTCTAGCTAACAGTTGAGCTATCAGTCGAGCCATCAGTCGCCCATTCCCCGAGCCAACTGTCAAAGAATCAGCGAACCACCAGTCGAGCCATCAATCGAGCTATCAGTTAAGCCACCAGAGAAGATATCAGTTCAGCTATCTGTTTAGCTATCAGTGGAGCTATCAGTTGAGCTCTCAGCCGAACCATCAGTTGAGATATTAGCTAAGCCATCAGTCGAGATATCAGTTGAGCTGTCATTTGAGCTTTTAGTTGAGCTGTCAGTTCACTATAAGTTGGACTACTCATGTCACTCAAGCATTTTTTGAGCTATCAGTCGACCTAATAGTTGAACTATCAATTGAGCCATCAGTCGAGCCATCAGTTAAGCTCTCGGGTGAGCTATCAGCTGGGCTGTCAGGTGAGCTAACTGCTGAGCTATCAGTCAAACCATCATTTGAGCTATTAGTTGCGCTGTTAGTTGAGCTATCAGCCGAGCTATCAGTCGAGCCATCAGTTGAGCTATCTGTCAACCGCTACCAGTTCAGCTGTCAGTTGAGACATCAGTTGAGCTATCGGTCAAGCTATCAGTTAAGTTTCAGTCGACGCATCAGTATAGCTATCAGGCATGCTATCAGTGAAGGTATCAATCTAGTCATCAGTTCAGCTATCAGTCGAGTTATCAGTCGAGTCATCACTTGAGCTATCAGTGGAGCCATCAGTTGTGCTATCAGCCCAGCTATTAGTTAGGCCATCAGTCTACCTATCAGTTGACTGTCAGTTGAGCCAACAGCTGGTCCATTAGTTAAACTAACAAATGAGCTTTTAGGTGAGCTATCGGTCAAGCCAACTGTAAAGCCATCAGAGCTCTCAGTAGAAACATGAGTCTAGCTAATAGTTGAGCAGTGGCGGATCCAGAGGGGGGCCATGGTAGCCCGGGCCCCTACAAAATGTTTGGTATATAGTGCTTGGTAGTGGAATATTTATAGATTCTTGAAAATAATCTTCAAAACTGACAGCAAATTTAATTATACGCATGTTACAGCAGTGCAGCTATTAGTCGAGCCATCAGTCGACCCATTCAAGTCGAGATATTAGATAGTTGAGCTGTCATTTGAGCTTTTAATCGAGCTGTCAGTTGACTATCACTAACTGATGGCTCGAGTGATATGAGAATTCCATTCATATCACTTGAGCGATTAGTTGAGCTATCAGTCGAGCTCACTCTCAACTAGTGGCTCGTCTGAATCTGATAAGACCGTATAAAAAAAAACCCTTTAGATTCTCTGATTTTTTGAAGCGAAATAAATTTAAAGCATTTTTTGAAATGATGGCTTATGAAAAATTTCCTTTTGACTGTCCCTGGCTATGTTGGAACGCCAAGAATCATAGATATATCATAGATATAGGATTACCCATTTACTTCGAAATTAATTAAAAATAACCAGGATCCAGATTGAATGACAACTGTGTCATTAACTTAACAAAATTTCCGAATAATTTGGTGTAATTACCAGAGACCAATTTTATGGCATTATTGTTCTTATTCATCCGAAAAAATTTAATCAACTCAAATATTTTAGTATATTCCGTAAATTTCTGATTATCGTGGGAATATGCGAACTTGGCTGTTATCGACTCCTTTACGCTACATTCTACAGTCAACGACCAATTCCAATTTAATAACACTCCGTGTAATCGCTCATCGTCACTTTCTTTCCTCACGATACGAATCAATAAATAACCGGCAAAGCGCAAAAAAAAATCATCTCCAAACCGGGGGGCATTTCACGTAAATGTAAAATTTCCCAGGCCGGGATTTGCCCGAAAAAAAAAAGAAAATATGAAAAAGGTTCGGTCGAAATCGATAAAACCATTCTACTGTGCGGCGTTCATCATTTTCTGCCCGGCCTTTTTCTTCCGCGTTACGTACTTGCAACGGCTACAGCCGTTTTGACTACTGTTGAAGAATGTCCTCACCCACTCACTCGCCGTCCAACATTCCGTAATATCCGTATCGAAACGTAGAGTAGTCGTTTACAATTTACTTCTGGCTACAAATAAGTCGTATTATATCCTTTGAGATTTCGCATCAATTTGATGAGGAAAAATTGAAGAGAAAAGTTGAGGTTAGGTTGTGTAAGGTGGAAAACGGCGGATGGCAAGTGATTTGATGGAAAGTCGTAGTAAGAAAGCAAGTTTTGTTGTTTCTTACAGCTGTCTGATTGATTGAAAAGTTTCAATTTTATAGAAGTGAATATAATGTAAATCAATTGACAGGTGGCTATGAAGAGAACTCAATCCTAAGTATAAGTATTTTACAATATATGCATCGGTTCGAAGAATTTAACGTAATCGTCGAATATAGGCAAGAGGGAAAATCCATGAGCTCTCGGCGAAATCAAAGAAGTGTAATGAAAAATTAACGAATCAGTTAGGCTATCGGTGCAGCCATCAGTGAAGTCTATAACGTATTTCGTAGTGACCAGATCCTCGGGTTCAGTCAGGAGCAATACGATTTTTTCCGAGTGGCCACATGGTTATAAACATGAGGATCTAGCCACACAGACGTACTATCTATCCTATTTTTTTTACCTAATCCGCGTTGTCTTTGAATCACAGCACGTTTACGGATTCTTGGTTAAACGTCATACAATCTGATCAGGAGGGAGCATGACCTCGCTGACGTTAATCGCGGAATTGCGGGTAGTGTTTTACGGAAGTAAACTAAACTAGAATTTTTCTGGGGTGGGTCCTCTTAGTTCGCTAATTTCATTTAGTTCTTCCAGTGTATGGCAGGGTCGAATGTGTCGGTACAGTATTATAGGTAGTACTACTCACACCGGAAAGTCAGGTATGGATAATTACCCATACTTTTTCACAGCATGTCGTCAACCCCTTGCAACGGACGGTTTGGTGAGCAGGCGGAGGTGCCCGTGGGGACGGAGCCTAAGGTTGCATAGTTGACCGTGAAGGTCGGGCTGCGCCATCTGGCGAAGAAAAAGGCTCCTCAAAGGGGTAAGCAGCGCTCATTGCCCCTGTCCTTTACGTATTAACAAAAATTCATAGGCCTGGGGAAGACAACACAAACAGGGGAGGTAAAAATGGGGAACGATAAAAAAATGAAGCGATAAGGATGGAATGGTTGGCGGACGGCGCAGATTCCTTCGCGCTCGCATCGGGGTCCAGCCGTGATAGGACCCTCGGCCTCTGGTTTCGTACCACCGATAGATCCTTACTCATCAGGTGCTGCCGTAGATCTTCCGGTGGAAGCAGCACAACTAGACCAGAATATGGTTCCTTACACCCTTTACTCAAAACGTATCTTTTCTGTAATTATGAAGTCAAAAAGGCCCTGATACGTGGTCTAATGGCTGACGTGGTCTTTTGGCTGGTGTAATGCGTGGTCTTATATCTGATATCGATTATTCTTATGACGTTATCCTGTCCATGGTGCAGTTTAACCACCCGACGTTTCCTTTTACATGTATTGCGTGAATTTTCTGAATCTGGATCGAGCTGGATGGGTTTCTCGTCCTTGAACCATTTCGTGCGTCGATTCATCATATGGGTGAATACTCCTTACTTCATCTGTTGCGAAATTTCTCACCTAAGTATCGCTTCGCTTGACGGCTTCTTAAGCTTCCGAATCCCACTTTCGTTGACTTTACCGACTGCTTTTGCTGCGAAGCCACTACTCCCGTGGTTCGGTGTAAGAGGTTCGTCATTTTCATGGTCCACCGAATTGTGGGTGAGTGAACGTCGTTTCAATTGCGAATGTATGAACGCTGCAGATGGCTTTTCCCTTTCCAATGTAAATTCGAGGAATTTCTTGATGCTTCTAATCAGACGATCCCAAGCACCTCCTATCCATGGTGAGTAGGAAGGGATAAATTTCCACTCAATACGAAGCTGATTCGCCGTCGTTTTTCCGTATTTCTCCATGGTTTTCTTGGCGAATTGACTTCGAGCGCCCACGAAATTATTGCCATTGCCACTAAAGATAATTTTGATTGGGCCTCTGCGAATAGCAAGGATGATCTGATCTAACGAAAGGTCTATTAGCAGTTCCAAGTATACTGCCCAGTAAACACGACACGTGAAAATGATTCCGTATATCTTCTCTGTCCTGGGTCCTTGCTTCACCAAGAGTGGGCCATAGCAATCAACCCCTAGGAAGGAGAATGCCTCTGTATCGTACGGGAGTCGCTCGTCTGGCAGAAGTTCCATTCGCGGGTGAACCGGCTTGGCTCTTTAGTTTTTGCATCGCTAGCAATTGGCGCTAACACGTCGAACAGCTGTGCGTACGTTAAGGCTGTGCTCAGAAGGGTCGTCTCATATTCGTCTTGTAATCGGCTCGTCTCTGATTCGAACTCGAACTTCGCAAGTAATTGTGTGAAGATCCGCACACGGGCCGTCCATAGGTCGGCTCATAATCGAATCGATTTACTTGGGAAATGGACTTCGAATCGCAGATGAACCGATTGCGAGAGGACCCGTCTGAGCACGCCCTAACGATCCACGCCCTGCTTCTTGTGCCTGCGATGATGGTCTCTTTCTTCCCGCACGTGCATATTTCGACAATGGTAATAGTAGATATAAAAATCTGTCAAAGGATGTTTGTTTGGTAAAATGGTCGGATTCCGCGCCGCGTACGAAGTGGACGCCTTTTGCGAAAGTGGCGGTAGTGTCCGCCATTCGCCAACACAAGCTGCCTGTATAGAACAATTTTGTTAGTGTAACGCGTTCAATTTTTGTTCTTCTCTGATCTGAACTGTTGAAAAAAAACACGCCTATTGTCTGAAAGCTTCGTTCTTTGCGTCAAGTGAGTTTTGGCATTCTTCGTCGAACCAGTCATTCCCCGTTTGCCGGTTTTACTCCCACGACCTCCTCTGCAGCCTTCTTGATAGAGCTTTTTAGTTCTTCCCAGAACCCGTGTACCGCCTATATAACCGATGTTGTGTAACATAGGCGTCCGTTTTTCTGCAAGAGCGGCTGTATATGCCTGCGCCGTAGCATTTTTCAAAAGTTTGTCAACCGCAAAGATTATGGAAGTGCTGATTCTTAATTGGTGGACTGAAGAGATCCTACACCGATAGGTTGTCTTTACCAAGGATGGTCGAAATCACAATTTGCTCCTCGGCATGACCCTTGTAAAACTAGGCTTGAAGCCCATCATGACGACGTAGGCAATCTGGTTCCGGAGATTTCTTTATGAATGAGTCGGTGTGGAAAGCATTAGGCGTTGACCGTTGTCATTGCATTCCTTGTGGAGGGCTGTGTCCTCCTGTGGTCCCCCGATGCCAATTCTCGTTCGCAAGGGGGGGAGGGGGGGACCGGTAGCGCAGTGTGTTGAGGCATTAGTCTCATGTTTGACTACCGGCGTTTCCGATTCGAATCCCGTCCAAAATGACGTTCGTGGCCATGGATGTGCAGGAGGTGCATGCTGGCTGGCAACTGCACTCCCCGAAATCAGTTAATACCGACGAAACGTCAACTGGGCTACATGGAACAGTTGACGCGCTATGCCTCACAAGGGGTTAGGGCAATTGAGAGATATTGACGTCGTTTGTTGGAAGTGAATCGGACAATGTCTTCGGGCGATCGTATCGTCTTTCATTCCACAGTGATGCTCAGTTTGTAATTCTCGACCTGTTGAAGGAGGGCCTTCATGGGTCCCGTTTTGTTCAGGGAGCGTACATTCCAAGATCCGAAAGAAAAATCCGTTAAACGTTTGCGTGGTCGTCGTTATTGATCCGTCCAATCCGACGCTCTTTTCCAGGTTTCTTGACATGGAGTAATTTTTACAAGGATGGGTTGTCGGCCTATCGCTAAACCCTATCCAGGGGTGGCCTCGGTGATAGCTGCTTCAGGTGTTTCATAACGTGCCATAACAACCATGGCTTGGGACAAGCTTCGGTGGAGTTTTTTATGCACTGTGCAACATCAAAAATTGTTTAAAATATTACGCGTAAAATCTCCATCATTCAAAAATGTTCTCTAAACAGGAAATCCTAAAAATAAAAATTCAAAAATTATAAACCTGAAACATACGTTAAAAACATATTAGCGATTTGCAACTCCTTAAAAAGTAACTCATCGCTTACTCCCACGCTCCCCCCCCCCCCCATTGCTCATAAATGCCTACATAAAATCCTGATAATTCCGAACTGTGAAAGTTAACCTACCCGTTCCATATAATCCTAAAAAACAAACTTTTTATTTCACCTTAAAAATGTTGAAACCAGAGGAAGGGCTGAATACCAGGGGCTGCAGTGGAACAAAACAAAAACAAGCAGGCTTTTATGCAACAAGGCAATAGGAGATTTTTCTTTTGAATTATTCCACCCCAGCTCTTCCAGCAGTCTTCTTCCACATTTTGCGTTTTATACGTTTTTTTTTTGTTCCGTCATCTTTTAAGCAAATGCGTTTTTTATCTAGGAAATTTATGACACATGTTGATTTCCCCTGTCCTTTTATAGCCGCCCATCGGTCCCCCGGCTTGTTTTCAACCGCCTCAAGTATCATCATCAAAGAAAATCTTTCGTTTTTTTTATTCGTATCTGCTTCCTTTCAGATACATACTCGTACACAAAAAGTACACTTTCTAGGTGAAAAGAGAAAAACCTTTTTATCTATTTGATTTTATGTACTGGTTCATTCGCTTTATGGACACGAAACATTCGATGACATTCAATGTTTGACGCGGGAAGGGAAACGGCAAAGGACATCCGGAAGCAGCAAGCACGTCTATTTGCGATCCGTGAAGCAGAAAAACAAAAACGAAATAAGTTTGCAGGCAGTATGTGTCCTTCTTCATATCATATCAATCCAATTGCCTATTGAAACATTACATCACCCATATCTTCAATCCTAATGAGAGGAAAATTTATGTACCGTCTCAAGGATCCGAGATGATTTTTCGTTTTCTTCGGAGCCCGGGCCGATAAGGTAAAACATGCGAAAGGACATGATGTAGAGATGAATGAAATCAATGCGAACGAGAGATCACAAGAATCCCAATAGGACAGAATACAGGAACGACAATTTCATCCTTGAAAATCATGAAAGAAAAGTCATCTTTTCTCATCATGAATTTTCGTCAACTAGGTCCCTATTTGATCCTTGTGAAAATCGTTGTCAAAACGGTAAAGGGAATATATAGATATATCTTTCAACATTTCTGAGAAAAAAAAAACACCCAGAAAGAATGAATACGACAAAATGCTTTCGTGCATTATATTTTCGGAAAGATGAACGAGATGTAATGGGGAAAAAAGGACTCAAAGGAGATATGATGAGGCGAATGACATGGTTTGTTGGTTTCTGTTGTTTTTCACGTGAAATTCATAGGATGTAGATTTAAAGGTACATAGAAATTGATGATTTGGGATATCAAGCGTTTTGAGACGGATGCAGAGGGTTTTGTATCCTTGGGCCTTGGCTGTAAATGAAAGCGTTTTTATCTTGAATTTTTGTACTGAATTTTCAGCGGTAGGGTACTATGACGGAGTTCAACTGCACGTTTGCCGTTTTCTCTTTCGTCGACACGAGGATGATATTTTCTGGAGCCTTACCATCACAGAGGTTTTGTTGGGATATTTCCATAATAGCATAAAACTTAGTAAAACCTGTAAAAGACTCTGTAAGATAGTAATTTAGTGACATCCGTCGATGCTCCTCAGCTAAAAAAAGCAGTGGCACGAACTTGCTATAGCTCACGTCGGCGATATGGGCGTATTCTCAGTCTTCACAGTATTGAAACATCTCGTGTCTAAAGAGTTCATGAACGCAGCTCAGGCGGGGTAACGTTGCTTGCATGATATTTCCTTCAGAAAAATGTCGGATGGGGTTCTTGTGACAATATTATCATTGAGCCAACTAAGCTGTACTGGGTTTAGCTTTACATTAGCGTCGCATGCTGCAATACTCGCGATTGCAATTTTAGCTTCTGCTTTGTCAATTTGTATCGGCTGCAGGTCAAGCAGCACCTCCAGAACGTTAGATGGACAAGAGCGAATACCACCTTTCGTCATTAGGCACGCATGTATCTGAACCTTGTCTAAGATGGTCTTTCAGCAGCAGTAAATGCTCTTTTCCACCAAGCAAATTCACCATATTATAATACAGGTATGACAATCGCCTTTAAAGTGCAGAGGTTTATAGAGGGTTTGTTTCTTCACATTTGACCTACATATTGCCTGCATATCCTTGCGGATATCTGACAGTGGATCTGTCCGTCTCTACCGAGAGTGCCTCCTAGGTAATTGGCGTGATTTCAGTTGGGGGGGGGGGGGGGTTGTACATTCCGGGGCGGGGCGTTTGATGTGTTTACGATTTTTTCTTGGATGGATTGACTCGAGGTCCATTGTCATTACACAATTCTTGTACAATGTGTAGAGCTGATTCAAGAATGTCCGGTAGAAATGCCTCGAAGTTTCCTTTAATCCGTATGAAGTCAGCTTCCTCATCAGCTACTTTACAACACAGTAGAGGAGATTGGATTTCTACTCGTGGACAGCCTCGGATGACATTTGGTCCAGGCTAGGAAGTCCGAAAAATCGTATAGTTTTAAAATTTAGCACAATTGTTATGTGAATATGTGCTCAAAAGTCCCCGATGATAGGGGTTCGGAAGTGTAGGGAAAATCACGTACGCTGAAGTTTACGTGACCACATTTGGAAAAGTACTGAATCAGCTATTTTCGACCAATCGTCCGCGGTAGGTCTACGATTCAAAGTTTCTGGATGCGAGTGGTATCTGACACAATTGCGACTCAATTCTACTTATCGGGTTATCTCTTGTATCTACTATACATCCATGACCGCCCATAAACTGGTGAATATCAATGCCAGATAGTTTTCCAATATTTACAGTAGAGTCTATTTTTTTTTCTGTTTCAAACAACCTAGATCTGACTTTTTCAAAAGCGCCTCGATCAACTTATCCGTACTACGTTCTAAAAAAAAACCTAAATGTTTGCCCCGGATTTTGATCAAGCAAAAGAAATGTTACGGCCACTAAAAGGTCTCCAAACACTGGCGTAATATATAAAAAAAATCCTGCTGCGCTAGTTAAATCAGTTATACTAAAGTGCAATAAACTACAACGCCTTGCTTGGCTAGGTATTACTGGAGCTTTGCGCACTTGTCCAACACCAGCCCTGGAAGCTGTCATTGGACTTACGCGCTGCATATATTCATTCAAGAATCAGCAGCTCAAAATGCTCTTAGAATTTGTCTATCTTCCAACAAACGTAGCGGAGAAGGCGGTCACATGAGCATTCTGAATCAAATCCCTGACTTGTAGATCAGCTTGAGATCAGACTACATGATTACGGAAGTTTGCTTCGGCAGAAAATTTTCAGCCCTCATCCCTGATCGCAATGAATGGGATAATGGCACACCCTGTCCAGACCCTAGATGTGTTACAACAGGGTGTTGGTGCAGGTATCTTTGGACCCAACACCAGGATTTCGATTGCAATGGGAATCTCGCCCATCGTGTTTCAAGCTGAGATCCACGCCATTGAGGTCTGCGCCAGGGTAATCTTGGAAACTAGACTTCGCGGCGCTCACATTGCTATCTACTCAGACAACCAGGCAGCCATAAGGGCGCTCTCCTCATACAGGGTCTCCTCGAAACTGATGAAGGAGTATTACGAGCTCCTCCAACTGTTGGCAACCGAAACCCAAGTTTTCTTGTGTTGGGCGCCATGTCACCAGGGCATTGAGGGGAACGAGGCTGCGGATGAACTTGCTAGACAAGGATCATCAAATCGTCTTCATGGACCAGAGCCATACTGCGGCGTGGGACTGTCTTCGGCAAAATTGCGAATCAGTGACTGGTCTGCACTGTTACATCAGCAGTACTGGAATAGCCTTCCAGGGCTGCGTCAATCGAAGGAGTTGATAATGCCCTTCAAATATAAGGGTACTAGTCTAATGAGTAGGACTCATCTAAGACTTATAGTGGGGTACTTATCGGGCCATTACCTGGTCAGATATCACCTAAATAAGATGGGTCTGTCCACCGAGACTGAATGTCGTCTCTGCCTGGAGAACGTGGAAACAACTGAACCCATCTTGTGCGAATCTCCCGCTATCGCGCGTTACAGGATGTCATTCCTGGGACAGGCTACTATCAGCTCTGCAGATCTCAGGTTAATTCCTGCTAAAGATATACTGTCCTTCACTAGGAGGGTGGATGATCTCTTAAGAGATTAATGGACTACGGCACAATAGACCTCTTATGGTCGCAGTGCCTACTCGCTGGGTTAGTAGTCCGCTGTATTATTATCTATCTATATCTAGTTAAATCAAACGATACTAGGCTAAGGATTCTATCTAATAGTAATCCCCAGACTGCAATGACGTTAATATCTCGACAAGGACTCAAATAATTGGATCGACAGCAGCGTTAGTTGTGGGCAAGTGACTTGGGAAGTGTGCAACTAGCCTTAAGCTGACATATTCATCGCACTTTGCCGCTAAAATTCCAGGTAATACCTTCCCTGGCCTCATTTCAAATACACTTTTATTAATTTAATCGAAAGGTCGCTCCATAATAATCATCCGTGTATCAGAGCAGAGAGCCAAGAATAAAAATGAATCGCCTGGTTGAAGGAGCTCTGGAATTATAATTTCCACGTGTTACCTGGGGTGCTCCCCTGATGGTGGAGCACCTGTTACTGCTCCCCCGTTGCGTCCAGCGATGGACAATGAGTGATGGGCATTGAGTACACAGGATGTTACCTGGCCGTCAGATGGTAGACCGTCACGCTCCGACGCCTAAGAATCGTTGTCCGGTCTCAGGAACTTCAGTTTTGCACTACTCCGAAGATGCGATCTTTGCTGGTCAAACAGATCATTCCCACCATTGACATTGGCTTAAAGCCAATTCTTCCTCTGTCACTTGGTTTCGTCCACACCATGCATTCACTCTTGAGGAGCTGCCATAATTCATGGGGGAAGCAGCTCGACCAAGTAAGGGGGTTTGTATTCCGACCTAAATCGGAATACGTCCCTGAGTGAAACGCTAACACCTTATATACATAGTGTGCATTACACGACACGAGTGCGAATTTTCATCCAGTGAAATGTCACTGTGTTTATTCACGCATCAGCGCATATCATATTCCGATTAAGATCGGAATACAAACCCCCCGGCTTGGTCGAGCTGCTTCCCCCATGGATTATGGCAGCTCCTGAAGAGTGAATCCATAATGTGGACGAAATCAAGTGCTAGAGGAAGAATTGGCTTTAAGCCGATTATTTTTGTGTGGTAGTGGAGAGCGAGTTTGATTCATTTTTGACTTAGACTCGCAATGACCCACTCCACTTTTGTTCTTATTAAATATTTTAATTTTAATCCATTTGATTTCAAGTTGTCTATGATTTACTTTGGAAAATGCTGTCCTTATCGCCCCGATTTTGGAGATACCCATATCTACAGGGCCAAAGCAAGAAAGTCCTCATTTTCTGACGCAAGGCCTCGGAATACCATCAAGAGTAGTCTAGTGCATTCACCTCAAAATTCCCAGTCGTATCATACGCCTGGGAATATTGAATCTTGACTAGATATACGAGTAACTTGATTGCCATGAGTGTCATTTTCTCCACACCAATGAATGCCTTCAACAGTAGTCTAGTGCATTTGCCTCATGACCGACCACCTATGATTACCTATCTTGCCTAGATATCACTTCATTGCCAGGAATGTCCTTTTTTTCCACATCAAAGGTGAGTCCTTTACCATCAGTTCTGACCCAAGGACTCAAAATGCCTTCAACAGTGCTCGAGTGCATTGGTCTCATCACCCGAATCAGGAGGTACCCTTTCTATTAGGTTTGGTTTCCGTTTAATTTCATGATATAGAGAGTCCTTTTTTCTGACGCACACACATCACCGTATTGTACTTATAATAATCCAAAGAAGCTACATATAAAATTTGGTTGAAATTTGACCTGGAGGAAAAATCTTTAAGAAGACTTAGGCGAGCAACTCTATTTTAAACAAAACTGAATCTACCGTTAGTCCAGTCGATGATCAAAATTGTTGTCCCCGATTTGTGCTCAGGGTGATACAAGGAACCTACAAGTCAAATTTGATTAAGATCAGAATACGGGAAATGCCTGGACAAACGAGCAAATGTTCAGCATGCATCGGACTATATTAGGCGCGTTCTTTTGCAGCTATCCAGGTCAAGGGTAGTTACCCCGAGCTTTTGTGCAAAAAAACGATGTAGCTTACCCATACAGGGTAAGAGCATGTATTTGATTTGAAATAGATTTTGTCTCAGATAAAGTTTGGACTTTAAGTGGTAAGATAGTTCCACTCTTTGAAAAATATTAAAAACAAACTTCATCCTATTACATCAAGAGCAAGCATTGAACCTATCAAATGTAACTGTGACAGGAGAAACTAATTGATTCCGAGTAGTTTCCAAATATTTCGACAAAAATCGCTTTTCCAATTGGAAAAAATGTGAAATCCCATTGAATCTAATTGAGGTGAATTAGGTGAAAGCACAGTGGAACATCTTCGAACGCACGAACTTCTTCTAGCAACCGGTAGATGTGCCCTAAATAAAAGCTTTACTTGTGCGCTATCGAGGTCAGGATTAGCCCTCGATAAATTATCAGGTTAAGCGTTAACCTATATAGGGTAGCATTGTTCTTGTATTGCGTGTTATATCACTAACCTATACAGGTTAAGAATTGCAAAAGAACGCGTCTATTATCGTCCATTACATTTTTATATGGGACAGGCCAAAAAGGACCTTTGACTCTCTCTCCCTTACACTTCCGGACCCTCTATCATCGGGGACTTTTGATTTCAAAAACAGAATGATTTATTTTTCCTATTTATAATCCCTACCCTTGGCTTTTTAGCAAGAAGGGTGACACCTTCAATGTTGGTGAGCGAGGGCTCGTATATCCTATCTAATTAGTTGCAGTGGTGTCACCACTCTTCTCCTTAAGTTCTTTATCGATGACAATGAACGATGTATTATCGAAAGCCCCTTCTACATCAAGAAAAGCTTGCCCTCGCCTTTCGTGAAGTTGATATCCATCTTATTAGTGACAACAATGGTAATCAGAAAAACAGTAAACAGGCACCCTGATTGTATTTGAGTTAGTCTATCATCGACTCTACGTTCAATCTGACAGCCTTCCACAAACACCACAATTCACACTCCACCAAAACAGTAATCCATCTGCCCACCAATCAATTTCCTCGAAAACTTTTTCCAAACATCCATTTTCAATTTGCGAAAACGAAAATTCAATGAAAATTTCGTGAAAATCATCTCTTAATCAACCATTTGGTTCGCTCGTATCTCTCAAATCGTTTCTAAATTGACCGAACGATTTAAGAAGAGTCGAATCGAAATAAAGAAAAGCATCTGTGTATCTTTAATACGTCGCGCGCTCTCTCTCTTCAATAAAGCGCTCCACAGTCGTCCAGTCAATTTTTCTAAGCTTGTCAAGAAAACGAAAATCCTCTTTTCCTAGCTTCCGAGCTCCACACGAAATCCATTTTCTTAAGAAATTTTTCTCATTTCCGTCGATAAAGCCTCGCGTGTAGTTGCTATAAAGCATAGTAGGATCTTTGGGCAAAAGTTTGGACCGTTTATCCGCTTCCAGTTGGTGTTTTACTTTTTTTTTATTATTTTATTTGCTCGTCTGTTTTGTATTTGACGGAGTAAATAATTTGAAAATGGAATTGGACGCTATTGCCGCTTATACAATATACTTCTCTGGTACTTTTGTCGGCCCACCCCCAAACCTTCATCATGGAATACCATAATGGCTCCATTTCAGATCCCATTCAGCAGTTACTTAACTTAAGCTTTTCATTCGTCGGTTGCGTTTCTTCAATTCGACTTCATTTCTTTTTCTATTCTGAACCAACTTGTGTGTACTTCGAATGGGAGAAAAACGACCGAACTCTGATGAAAATGGAAAACTTCTCGGAAAAATCATTGTGTAAAATTTGCTGAAGCTGGTGGACTCGAAAAAAAAGAACAACAGAAAGAACTGAAAACGGTCGTAGAATCTCATGGTAGGCTCTCACCAGTCTATCTTTAAAAATAGCTAATGGATCTGTTAACTACCCGACTTTCGCCAGTTTTTTTCTACTGGGGTGCTATTGGGTCTGATGCTGGAGCCGTCGTTCTGGGTGGTAATCGATTTTAAATGGCTGCCGGGGGTAGTTTAAGGCTTGATGGAGTAATCGTTGAAAAGTACAACTAAATTAGTCGAATCAGAACACAATTTTAGATATTTATCGGAGCCTATTCTAGTTTGCATTCCGAAAATGACCTCCTCGCCCCATTAATGGACCCAACAAATCATGGCTAAGAGTTTTTTTTTTCATGGTATGAAGAAGCAAGCGGCAATCAAAAGGGATTGCTGCCCAGAAACTGAAATTAAATTTCTGCCAAACATTTGGCACGTCTTGGGGATTTAGTACGTGTACAGGCGTATCGGAATAGTGAATAACTTGCCTGGGTCCCGCAAAAGTGTTTAGCTCAATACACTCGCCTATAGTCCGCGTCCATTCAATTCGATGCCAAGAGAGAGTTAGTTAGTTCACTTGCCAGTTGATGGATATTTTCAATTATAATTAAAATGAGCAAAATTTCCATAGACCCGCCGCACCCTTCAGCCATCATCTGTAGAAATTTGCTGAAGATTGGAAAGACAAATTAAAAATTTGGAGGGTTGAAAAAGGACCGTTGTAAGGGAATTAAGATACTTAGGGTATTCGGATGATGGGTTGCAGGGTTGGGAGATTAAACGTAGACCCAAACATAATTGAAAGGATGCTGAAAGCGGAAAGAAAATTTCAGAACCAATTGACACAGCTAATAACTTTCTTTCGATGATGAATCGATGAAAAGTTAATTAGAGAAATTGACGCCGGTGGTGGTAGCGGCTGTTGGTTGTAATTATGAAAACAATTCCACGCCTCTTTGAGTGTAGTGAATAATTCATATTGTATTAAGACCGATACCCTTTTTCAGAACTTTGTTGGGAATGAATAATTAAAGGTGATTATTATTGTGGAAAATGGTCTTCAGTTAATACTTTTGTGTTTAAGAAGGTAAATAAATGGGCTGTCATGACGACTAGAGCACACATAGACCTCGGCATACCGCCCTTACCATTACCTGTTAAAACCATCAAGACCATCAAGTTTTCTAATATCCACGCTTTCCGGCTCCTACAAGTCAGTAGAGAAATAGGACTCAAGAAACGACCTCATCATACGCGTCAAAGCAGGATAGGAGCAGAGTAGATGGCAACTACTCAACTCCTCGTTCACGTCTCTGCAGCTATGCTCTGCGGAGGATACAGGATATCCTCAATGTCCAGGAAGGTGACCAAGGTAAACTCCATGTAATGCAGAGATCTTTCTATGTGACTCATAAGTGAGTGCAAAGCTGTTTCCACCGACCTGCCCTTGGTGTAGGCATGCTGCGAGGCAGAGAATAGGTGTGTTGGAGTGGTGCTGCGTAGATGAATATCAATTAATCTCCCTAGCATCTTTAGAAGTGTAAAGGACAGGCTTATGGGCCTTAGGTCTTTTGGGTTCGAATGTGAGTTCTTCCCCGCTTTTGGAATGATCACCACATTGACCTCCATCCACACACTGGGAATGTGGACTAGGGTCAGACAGGATGTGAAAATGATTTCTAACCATGGAGTCACAACATCCGATGAGTGTTGTATATCGGCCGGAATGATGCCATCAGGTCCAGCGGACTTAAAAGTCTCAAAGCTGGAAATCGCTCATAGTACTTTTTTCTTTGAGACGATTGAACTACGGTCACCTGAAGCTAAATCATATACCTGAGCACAGGTGCTATGAGTACGCATAGGTGAGCTATCGGGAAAGTGTGCGTCCATCAGAATCTCAAGAGTCTGTTCGCTGGAGACCGTCCATGACCGATTTTGCTTCTGAATAAAGCTTGGCATGGAAGCGTTAGTGGACAAAATTTTGCGTTCGCATGAGCTTCCACGAGCTACGCTTCGCCTTCCTACGCTGCTTCTTGTGTACTTTAAGCAGTTCCTTGTAGAGGGCCCAGTCTGACTCAGATCTTGCAGCTTGAGTCCTATTAAAACCCCTTCTACAGGCAGCTCTTTGAATATCCAGTTCCCTGAACCATCGCAACGGCTTCTTATTTCCATTCGTTTTACTTAATGGGCATTATATTGCCGTTGATTGAGTTATAGCATGTGTTAAAGTGATCACCATATTGTCCAGTTCCTGCCTACAGCGCGGTATACTAGGAACGGGTGGCAGAACCTGCGAAATAGCTTGCCTATGCTTAGACTAATTGGGGGGCAAAAACTCCTCTTCCATAGTCCTCCGCGTGGGCGCCCCCTGGAACGGCAGTGGTCACTGACCATTGCCAACCAACGTCAAGCCGCCAGTGATGGCGGTGCGATGATTTGGTTGAGGTACCCCTGTGGTGTGGGGTGTGAAAAAAATACCACGGCCTTTCCCTTTGAGGGCCTGTCGTTAAAACCGACAATCAAAGGACAGGATGTGTATGCCAGCAACTTGCACTATCCGAAATCTTTATATGCTAACGAAACGTCAACTATGCCTCGGATAAGGACTGACTCAACGGTTACGACTTTTAGCTATCGTACAATGACAAAGATTGGATTCTGGAATGTGCGTACTCTCCTGGACAATGGATCAGAAGGTCCCCAGAACGCACGATTTCTTCAATTAGAGAGTGAATTTCTGAGGTACAAATTAAATATCTTAGGAGTTAGTGAGATAAGATGGTGGAACAGCGGAGAATTCATCTCTCCAACGGGCAGCACTGTAATGTTGTACTCCGGTAAAGCTACCGGTAGTTGTCGTGAGTCAGGTGTGGGGCTCCTTTTAACCAGAGCCGCGCGAAACTGTCTCTTATCCTGGGAACCGGTCTCTGACAGGGTCTTGACCGCCAGGTTCCGGACCAAAATGAGGAACATCTCAATAATACAATGTTATGCCCCTACTGAACCCGACAATGTCTTGGCAAAAGACTCCTTCTACGAAGAACTAAACGCCGTTCAGAGCAGAACACCTAAAGGTGACATTGTAATGGTTATGGGTGATTTGAATGCGAAAGTTGGCGCTGGTAACTATGGGCTCAAACATGTGATGGGGAGACACGGTCTTGGTGATCGTAATGACAACGGTGAAAGATTTGTAGAGTTCTGCAACTTTCACAGTCTCTTCATCGGTGGTACTATGTTTGAGCATAAGGACCACCACAAAATCAGTTGGTCCTCTGTTGATCGGCGCAGAACACAAAATCAGATCGACCATTTTGCCATTAGTAAAAGATTCAAGAGTTGCCTCCTGGACGTGAGAAACAAGAAGGGTGCCGATATTGGGATGGGAAGAGACCATTATCTTATGATCGCTAATGTTCGATTGCGTATTGCAGCCGTGCGCCGCCCCAGCGACGAAAGATCCAGGCCCCGCAAATTCAACACCGCTCGACTAAAAAATCCAGCTGTCTTACAACAATATAATGACCATCTTGCGCAAAAAGCGGCTGAGATAACTAGTCACCCAGATAGTGACATAAACGAAAACTGGGATGCCATAAAAAATGCGTACATTGATAGCGCAAATACCATCCTTGGCCCAAACCCGGATTGCCGGAATAAGCCCTGGATGTCCGACGCTTCATGGCAGCGGATTGTTGAAAGAAAGGAGCTGAAAGTTCGTTTGGCTGCAGCATCAGACGACAATCGAAGCAGCATCGAACTCCTTTACCATCAGAAAGCTCGAGAAGTTCAGCGTAGTGTGCGACGCGATAAAAGAGTTTATGCCAATTCTCTTTTAGCGTCAGCAGAAGAAGCCGCTAGAAGTAACAACTTAAACGCCGTATACGGTGTCATCAAGGAGTTTACAGGTGGTCGTAACTCCTGCCAACATCCGGTGAAAGATAGTGATGGAAAGCTACTTATCTTGGAAGAAGATCAAATGAGGCGGTGGAAAGAACACTTCGCCGCGGTCTTGAACCGTGTAACCTCTGGTGAAGTTCCCCCTCATATAGATAATTTAGCTAACCATCAAAATGTGCGTATACGGTCCACTGCCCCGACTAAAGAGGAAATAGTCACTGCAATTATTGCACTAAAACGAGGAAAGGCCGCCGGACTTGACGGCATCCCTGCCGAACTTTATCAAGCAGCGCCAAGCGTAACTGCCGATTTGCTGCACCCACTTGTTGATAAAGCGTGGAATACAGAGACCTTTCCCACTGAGTGGAAGGAAGGTTTGATCATCAAACTTCCAAAGAAGGGTAGCCTCACAGACTGTAATAATTGGAGAGGCATTTGTGTGCTTCCTGCCGTTGCCAAGATAATAGCTAAAATCGTCCTGGAAAGACTAAAGGCCCACTTAGAAAGCACAATTGATGAAGAGCAGACTGGCTTTCGATCCGGATTCTCCTGTGTCGATCACATTAACACCTTGCGAATCATCATCGGGCAATGCGCTGAATACGATTCTCCGCTTCACTTGCTTTTCATCGATTTCGAAAAGGCTTTCGATAGTGTGAACCGGGATTCTATATGGGCGGCCTTGCGCAGGAGAGGCATCCCTGAGAAGCTTGTGGCTATTATTAAGGCAACCTATGACGGCGCGAAATGTCGCGTTCTGCATAAAGGTAAGGTGTCGGGGGACTTTGAGATTCGCAGTGGAGTTCGGCAGGGGTGCATCCTCTCACCGATCCTATTCCTCATTGTGATCGGCGATGTGTTGCGTGCAGCCCTATCCGGACTCGACAGAGGAATTCAATGGACTTTGACATCTTATCTACAACATCTTGACTACGCTGACGACATATGCCTACTCTCCCACAAAATCATGGATCTGTCCGCAATGGCGTTAGATCTCGAGAGGGAGGCAAGCAAGGTTGGGCTAAAGATTAATACCAACAAGACCAAGGTTCTTAGCCCGCCGTTGCGAAAAAGAAATCCGACACCTATTGCCATCAATATTAATGGGCAGCCTGTGGAGAAGGTGGACAACTTCGTCTACCTGGGTAGCATTGTTGCCGAAAATGGTGGTACGGAGCAGGACATCGCTCGTCGTATCAACCAGGCTAAACGCGCATACGGCATGCTGTCCAAAATCTGGCAGAGCAGTTATCTCAGCATCAAGACCAAGCTGGGCCTGTTTCGCTCCCTGGTACTATCAGTGCTTTTGTATGGGAGCAGTACATGGAAAGTTTCCGTAGGAGTTACCAGAAAGCTGCAAGTTTTCGTCAACTCATGTCTTCGTCGAATTTTAAGAATTTTCTGGCCCGAAACAATATCAAATGAAGAGCTAAGTCGGCGTACGGGTCAGATGCCAATCGACGAATTGATACGCAGGCGAAAATGGCAGTGGATAGGTCACACATTGCGGAAGAGTGATAACTGCATTGCTATGCATGCCATGAAATGGAACCCCATTTCCAACCAAGGCCGACCAAGAGGGGGTCCTCGAATCACATGGCGTCGATCTGTGGCAAAGGAGTGTCAGGTACTGGGTAAGTCTTTTGGGGAGTTGCGCCCCATTGCCCAGAACAGAGTACGATGGCGCGCAGAAGTAGTTGACGCGCTATGCCCCGCTAGGGGTTAAGGCAAAGTAGTATGCTTAGACTAATCCGGTTTCTTTCTATTCCTAAAGATCGGCGGAATAATTGAAGAGTTGTCTACAGAAAACTGTATGTATAGCGGTGATCCGAGAAGGAGTGCTCTGCGGCCACCATCCAGTTCACGCAGTGTAGGATGGCCTTATAATCTAGAAAAATATCCAGGACCCCCTGTCGGTTTTTTGTAATAAAGGTGGGTTCGCGGCCCACATTGCAGAGCAGCAGGTTGGTGCTCATAAAATATTCGAAGAGCTGTTCCCCCTCTACCATTTGTATCGGTGCTGACCCATACAGCGTGATGAGCATTAGCATCGCAGCACAGAATGAAGCTAATTTTACTCGCTCTAGCTGTGGATATGGTTTTCTGCAAGCAGGTTGGTGGGAGGACTACCCCATGGTTATACGGCAAATATGCCAATGCTACCCAGCACCGCCTGCCCGAGACAGACCAAAGGCGATATCGTTATCGCTGTACGTGGGAATCAGAAAACCGTTATAACTACGCTTTACCATAACACAAGAACGTGGCCTTCCTTGATCTTTAGCGTAGAGAACTGTGTATCCCGGTGATTTCAGCCCACACACTATACGTTATCCACGACCCAGGGCTCCTGAATCATGACGATATCCACCGCACTACGTGCCAGGCGGAGTAGAAGAGCAGTAGAGGCCGTCTTAAAGTGGTGTAAATTTATCTGTAGGAGACTAAGCATCACTGGGTTTGCTTTTTTGTCTTGACCACAGTGGTGTCGATGTCCCCATCTAAATCAGAGTCCAGTGAGTCGTCCAGAACTGAGGGATCTTTTATATCCTCTGTGAACGGTTGATCGGATGAGAGGGACAACGAGTTGTTATCGTTCTCCTGATCAGCACGTGGTATTGGCTGGTCGGCCCACACTTTATCACACGAGTTTCTAAGAACTCTGCTCAGCCGTCCTCAGTTCCACTTTAAATTTGCTAAGATCCTTTTTATAGGAGATCCAATCAGATTTCGGTTATGTGAATTTTTATTACAATATCCAGTTGATTGCATTCAGTGTCGGTAGGATGGCACCACAGTTACCTTTCCGAAAGTTAAGACTAAGCTCTAAATATGTCCGCGGGAAGGTTGCATATGAATATTCGTTTCAAACTCGAGTGGAGGTTGGAGGCAGGAGTAGGAAAAGAGGTGGACAGACATGCCAAAGTAAGTTTACTATTTAAATTGGAATTGTTTGTGACACTTGGTTTCATTCTGCACACCAACTTAGTATGCGTCTGTAGCTTAGCTCGGTAACGCACCGAGCATTTTTTTTGCTACTCGAAACACGGTCTCTGCGGTTCGCGCCCCGCAACGGGACCAACTATTTTTTATTCTCAAATTCCCTCTGAATTAATTTCTCCGAGCTTAGTGGTTTCGTATGGATAGTAGCACTCATCAGGTCTTGCATCTTTGCAGCTATCCATGTGCAAGACGACCACGAAAGTGTGAGAATTCTGTTTGTATAAGCCGTGAAGGCGTGATTTTACTTGAAAACTCGACCGTGGAGGTTTAGATGGTGTGAAGCACTTATATTAACTCACTAGAGGGGTGGAGAGAGGGTGAGAAGTGGAGATATTTGTTCCCTGGCAATTTTACTTTATGTATTAATGTTCTTGCAAATGTACAAGTGCGAATCATTTTCAATTTAAATTGGATAGCTGCAAAGATGCAAGACCTGATGAGTGCTACTATCCATACGAAACCACTAAGCTCGGAGAAATTAATTCAGAGGGAATTTGAGAATAAAAAATAGTTGGTCCCGTTGCGGGGCGCGAACCGCAGAGACCGTGTTTCGAGTAGCAAAAAAAATGCTCGGTGCGTTACCGAGCTCTAAGCTACAGACGCATACTAAGTTGGTGTGCAGAATGAAACCAAGTGTCACAAACAATTCCAATTTAAATTGAAAATGATTCGCACTTGTACATTTGCAAGAACATTAATACATAAGTTTACTAGAAATAAGATCAATGGTTCGATTCATGAAGTTGCGAATAATGTATTTGTGTTCTAATATATCACCCAAATTAGAATTTTAACTTTTAAATCGGCGATTGTATTCTTCAATCATGTTAATAGTGTTCTTCTTTTTTCTTGCAGGTAATGCAATGGATATTTTTGATATACTGGGTAAGCGCATATGTGGAAAAATATGGATACTGATGTAAGAAAATTGAGTGAATCGTTAAAACAAATTAACCGATACCTTTCTTTTGTAAAGACTAGACTTCGCAATATCCTCTCAACAAGTTCATCCATGCCTGCAAAAGGAGGACGGCTCTTGGACGACATCAAGCACAGAGACCGTTGAAGTTCTGCTCGATGCGCATTTTCCCGGTGGTTCGACATGTGATCTAGGATCGATTATTACAGAGGAAAAGATTCTATGGGTGATCGAAAGTTACGACTCTTTCAAATCCACTGGGTTGGATGGCATCATTCCGGCAGACCTGCAACACGCATCGGACATCGTGTACCCTTGGTTGGTGACTATTTTTAGAGCTTGTCTGGGGTTGATATATATTCCTCATATATGCAGGGAGGTTAAAGTGACTTTTATACCCAAGCTAGGAAAGAGCTCACATATTCGCCCTAATGACTTAAGATCGATTAGTTTATCCTGCACCATTCTTAAGACTTTTGAAAGGTTAATTGACATTCATCTACGTGATAGTATTCCATCTCGACTGCTGTCCACCTCTCAGCACGCTTACTGGTAGGGGAGATCAGTGGACACCGCCCTGCATTCTTTGGTTAGCTATTGTACATTGGAAAATCGGGACATTGAGAGTGCCTTTAACAAAATCATACCATCACAGAGGCATTGGGTGCATTCGGGCGTCACGGAAAAAAGCGTAATGCGCTGCATAGAAATATCGAATTCCTAGGCAGCACATAACAATTTTTCTTGTGACGCCCGAATGGTATGCTGGCTCACCTGTTGTAAATTGACATGCCTGCATTCACAAATCGGTAGCTTGACTTGAGCGCTCCTATTTTTGTCCCAATTTTGCACTGAGTTATAACAACAAAAATGGGAGCGCTGGGGTAGCGGTATGATTTGTGAATGCAGGCAGTTCGTTCGAACTGTCAAATCTCCGCTAAGCCAAGACAGCGAACAAATTTTGTGCTAGCGCCTAGCTATTTGCGCTAAGTTTAGCCGTGGTTTAGCGCAACATTCGGAATACAAATCACGATGCAGCACTTAAAGTTAGTTAGCAACCGTGACTCCCGAATGCACCCATTCTCGGGTCTGCCCGTGGATGATTCATTGTGTGAACTAATTAACCTGCTCTTAACTTCCAGGGTTATACACTCCAGTTTGGGGATATCTACTGTCCGTAGGCTCGTCTGTAGGCGCACACATGAAGGTGGTGTGCTCTCACCGCTGTTATGGAATCTTGCAATCAATAGACTGCTTTTGGATCTAGAGAGTCTGGGATGCAGGGTTGTTTCCGATGCCGACGATGTTGCCATCGCAGTTACAGGTAAGTTTCCTAGCGTTCTTAGTGAGGTGCTGCAGAATGCTATATCGACTCTGGTCAGTTGGGCTAGTCGGAGTGGTGCCAGGGTCAATCCTGACAAAACGGAACCTGTACTCTTTACAAGGAGACACAATCTACTCTCGGGTATCGAACGCCCGGCACTGGGGGGTGTCAAACTGGCATTTCTTGATAAGGCTAAGTTCCTTGGTCTCATGCTAGACAGGAAGCTGGGATGAAGGCCAAATATTCAAGAACGTGTTGTAACGGACGGTCTGGTGGACATCCTGATATGCCTGTGGGGACGGAGCCTTAGGTAGCATAATGACCGTGAAGGTCCGGCCACACAAACAGGGGAGGTAAAAATGGGGAATAAAAAAAATAGTCAATAAGGATGGAATGGTTAGCAGACGGATCAGACGCCCACGCGGTCGCACCTGGGTCCGGGTGTAATGGGACCCTCGGCCTCTGGTTTCGTACCACCAACAGATCACTACTCATCAGGTGCTGCTTCGATCTGCCGGTGGGAGCAGCACTACCAGACCATAATATGGTTCATTACAGTGTTGACAAAGCCAGCATGGCACTCTACACCTGCAGGAAGACGATAGGTCAAAACTGGAGACTACAGCCGAAGGTGGTTTTGTTGCTGTACACATCAATTCTTCGGCCCATTCTTTTGCATAGCATTCTTGTTTGGTGGACGGCGCTTAGAATGGGTACCCACAGGACTCTATTGGGGAAGGTGCAAAGATAGGCGACGATTGCTGCAACCGGGGCTATCAGATCCACTCCATCAGCTGGCCTGGATGTGGTTCTAAATCTTTTACCGCTCGAAATTTTTGCTGAACAGCAAGCAGCGATTATAGCATTGCGACTTCGCGAGACCGGTCAGTGGCGTGCGCTAAGCTCCGGTCACTCTGCTATTTTGAATAATCTTGACCTCCCTGCATATACGGATTATATCTCTCCTAAGTATATGTTTAGTAAAAATTTTGTTAGCCAGATTTCCTTAAGGGACATGTGAGAAACTGATGCAATCTCTCACTCAGACTCCATCGTTTCTCATACTGAAGGATCCAAAACGGATACTGGAGAGGGAGGTGGTATCTTTTCGGAGACGTTGAAGATTAGTTTATCTTTCCGCATACACGATCATTGAAGCGTGCTGCAGGCAGATATTTTGGCGATTTCAGAAGCTCTCGCCTGGCTGGAGTATAGTATAATGTCACAATTGGTAGGAAACTCACTATTTACACTGACAGTCAGGCTGCAATTTGATCACTTGAATCGGCTCTGTAGACATCGCAGACGGTTACGAACTGTCGATCGCTTCTTGATGAGATCACATCACATTGTGCTGGCTTCCAAGTGACAGTAGCTGATGAGCTTGCTTGGGCTGGGACAACTGGGGCAATTAAGGATGGTCGTTGGGACATCGGGTGCTTTTTGCAATCTGCAAGCGAATTATTAACTCTATCGTGAAATATGTACTCATTTAGCAGCTGACTGGACTCATAGCCCGATACGTAGATCCCCTTTTTATCGAAGACTACTGCATTCAGTAGGAATCGAAGGAACGAACTAGTAGAGAAAAATATTTTTCATTCTCTGTTTCATGTATTAGCAAGATACAGAAGGTAAATTATTAGGACCTATTTCATTATCAATTTAGGGGACCTAATCAGCGCGAACATTGGTTAACTTCATTTGGATTAATTGTAAGCCCCAACTAGTGAATTCAATGGAACGCTAAGGATAATGAATTCCCGGTGTTGTTCTTTGGAAAACATGTCACCGTTTGTACCTGCCTGCCTTAAGCCAAGTGTCGCAATTGAATTTCACGTGAAACACCTTCTGGTTTGAACCATCAGTCTTATTCAATCAGGACACTGCCAAACAAACACAAGTAGTATTTAATTATAAATTCAGATACACCATCAGCTGTGTTCCAGTCACAATCATACCTGCAGCACGACTTAATTCATTAGCTTGTATCACAGATATGTGCCTTCCGATGTCCTTTATTGGGATTCTATCGTCCATGTCCTGTTCTGTGCACGGTCATGTGTACGTATCTGCAGCTGTCATGTTCATCTGGTACAATTATTCATTGCAAATTAGTTTCATCGGGATGCGAACGAGGATGGCATTTATAGTACATTTATTCTACCTTATCTTTTGCCAGGATAATTCGAATAGCTGCTACCGTCGTCTCGTCTAAACAAGGACAGAGTGTATTATGAGTAGATTTCGAAATATGTTAATTAATTTCATTCAGCCGTAAGCTTAGCATTTGTGGAGAACTCAGCGAATTTTAAATAGACTAGCGAATATTGCGAGCAGAATTTAAACATATGACGTCCACCACGGTTTTAAAGGAACCATGCAAACTTATCATGTTCATAATTGCTTTTTATTTTAAGCTTTTTGATTGCAAGCAGAATTGATGTGATGTGGAATACTTCAGATGGATTCGTCCCTCTCGAAAGATACAGACAGAGGCCACCCAAAAACGCGGACTGTAAGAGTGTGATTAGTTGCTCATAATAACTGCGTTTTTTCTACAGATCAGAGCAGAATAAGCGGCAAAAAAGCGATCGAGAGCAGATTAGACCAGCGAAGACAAAAACGGGGGATGTTTTCGCTGGGAGTGTGTCTTGGTTTAGTTTAGCATTCAAATGTCAACTCAAATTTCAAGAGGAAACTTAAACCCTTAGTATATATACAACCGGACAAATTTCCTTTAGGCGGCAGAATCATGTTGTGTGTTTACTATCGGATATAACTACGTAAAACGAACATTTTGTTGACAGGAAATAAATTTTATGTGCTTCCCAAACAATAAACTGCGCGAAAGTTTCAACACCTGCGCCGCATGCATTTCAATACAGCAGAGCAGCAACTCCGCATGTTTGACAAATCTCTATTAACGTTCACGATAAATTTAAAACCTGCCCCTTATGGTGCGATTGCCACAACTCGACCCTAGGGTATGAAGCGATGAATAGGGGGCGTGGATGCGACCAACAATCTCGTTGCAGATGTCCTGTATATTGTAAGTTGCCCTCTGCAGTTTTATGCAGTAACATAACTATAAACTAAAGCTAGTCCCGAGTCCGAAGCGTATAGGTATATACCCTAGACTTGTTCAGACCTAGTGGTGACACAAAAACTGCAAATATGCAACAGCCATATGCATTAAAAGTGTGTTTCCTATATGGTTAGTTTGAGCAGAAGTTAGCCGATGAAGCTACGATGAAGGAACCTTTATTGGGAAGGTAGACGCCATTTTGGGACAAGTGTCCTTTTACCACAACCTATAGGGAGAGATAGGATCTTGCCCATTCCCAAAATAAACTATAAGCCACACTACAAACATTTAACCAAAATTTCAAGTCGCTAGCTTCATCCTGTCAAAAGTTATCGCATATTTAAAGTATTATTTGTAGGGGAGTAGGGGTTTCTTTAATGCGATCTTACCCATTTCCAATACCAACTCACTAGATTTTACTACCAACATTCGACCAAATTTTCAACTCGCTAGCTTCGTTCTATCGAACGTTATTGTAGTTAAAGAAATATTCCATTTGTTTGACATTTATAGGGAGGTGCATTTTCCTAGACACTCGATCGTCGCATATTGTTCGCGATTAGCGATCAAGCCGTGGAGCACTATTTGTAGTTATCTTTTTGATCGTCGCTTGGGATCGACGCAGAGTAGTGCCTAGCAAAGCGCACCTTAAAGGTCTGTGTTCGTCGGGGCGACCATTGCGACGGTAGCTCACCGACGAAAGCTCATCAACGATCGTGCACGGAGCGTGTTTCTCGAATCGATGATTAAGCACAAGTCATAATAACATCATCACATGAACAGAATATACGACAGCGACTTGCCTGCCATGTACAACGCAAGTACCCCCAAGAAACTGACCCCACGCATGAACAAACAATCGGCAAGCCATACATGTTTCTTGCCGTGCACAGCGTCCAACTCAGTGAACCGACATACACAACAGCGACTGCGATGCCTAAATACGATGGCAACGATATATCCTACCGCCTGCGATGCGACTGACCAAGCCATACGATGCTCGTTGGCGAGTATAGTCGCAGTCGTTTGGAGGATCACAACTCCATAGACAATACACACAAATAGCGCTTAGTGCTGTCGCATAGATCGCCCCCTAGGAACACGGACCTTAAGCGCATACGAAGGAGTCGCGAACGTATTGCAGCGGTTGAGTAGTCCATTTCCGACTTCTCCTCCATATGGTTCGGTAAAATATGTATGGACAACTGGCAATTTTTGGATCTGAATACCTTTCAGATCCGGAGTTGAATATTTTCAGATTCAAAAATTTACAGTTATCCGTCCACGACAACGTTCGTGTTTATGTTGTCTTCTCCCCTTGTCGCAGATAGGCGGTTAAATGGGGGAGCAGGAGGTCCATGCTGGCAACTGCATTCTCCGAAACTAGTTTATGCCAACGAAACGTCAACTGGGCCACATGGAACAGTTGACGCGCTATGCCCCACAAGGGGTAGGAGCAATTGAGTACATATTTTACCGGAGGGAAAAGCATATGGAGGAGAAGGCCTTTCCTGATTCGCTCGGAGGACCTCGTCGTCACACAGACTCTTGATCCGGTACCATGAAATAAGCCATTTTGAAATTAGCCATTGATGGACAATTTCGGCTGAATTTCGACTTGCATTCAATGTCTAATTTCGTCTAAAAACGAAAATGAGTATGTATCATACTATACGTAGGTTGCCTTTTATATTTCGGGATTGGACAACCCTAGTGTTGCAATCTGGCAACTGACAGCTCCATCGTAAAGTTTGACATTTTTGAGGTTATACGTACTCATAACGTTTTGACATACGAGCGCTATTTGTGTTTTTTACAGTAACTTAAAAGATTAATCTCGGCCAAATAATGGAATTCAATCGTGAACATTTTCGTGCGATTATTTTTTACAACTTTCGACGTGGATTAACTCAGCAACAGTGCATGGATGAACTGAATTAAATTTTTGGCGATGAAGCTCCATCAAGGACCAGTGTTTATCGATGGTATGGTGAATTCAATCGAGGTCGTAGTTCACTCCAAGACGAATTTCGTGAAGGTCGTCCAAAATCAGTTGTTATTCCGGAAACCATTGACGCTGTGCGCGAACTGATATTGCAATATCGTCATGTGACCTATCGTGAGATTGAGACAACCTTAGGCATTAGTGGGACCAGCATACATTCAATATTGCATGAACATTTGACTGTCAAAAAAATTTGTTCGCGTTGGATCCCACACAATTTCTCAATCGCTCAAAAAAAGGCTCGTGTCGATTGGTCGAAAGAAATGCTCAAAAAATACGATCGCGGTGCTTCGAAACACGTCTATGACATCGTGACAGGTGATGAATCGTGGATTTACGCGTATGAGCCCAAAAGTAAACAGCAGTCGACTGTATGGGCGTTTCAAGATGAGCCAAACCCAACAAAAGTTGTTCGCGCACGAAGCACTTCCAAGCAAATGGTCGCCTGCTTTTTCGGAAAAACTGGACATGTCGCAACCGTACCACTAGAACAACGCAGAACAGTCAATTCTGAGTGGTACACAACCATTTGTTTGCCAGTTGTCTTCCAAGAAATCAGGAAAACCAACCGCCGAAGACGGATCACTCTTCACCACGACAATGCGAGCTCTCACACATCAACTCAAACAACTGCATTTTTGAGCACTCAAAACATAGATTTGATGGGTCATCCGCCGTATAGTCCTGACTTGGCACCGAATGACTTCTTTTTATTCCCGTACGTAAAAAACAAACTGAGAGGTCAACGTTTTTCAACACCTGAAGAAGCGGTTGCTGCGTTCAGAATGCATGTTTTGGAGACACCTCAATCAGAGTGGCAAAAGTACTTTGACAATTGGTTCAAACGCATGCAAAAGTGTATAGATCTTCATGGGGAATATTTTGAAAAACAATAAAGCGATTTTTAATGATTAATATTTGTTTTTGTTCTCTAATCCCGAAATATAAAAGGCAACCCTCGTATATGGCTATTTTCGCTTTCCTTCGCATAAATTATTTCGATTTGAAACCAGCATTGTGCATAGACAAAAAAAAGTGCTGGATGCAGATATGCTAGGACGAAACGGATGCAAGTACATATAGAAGAAGGACCTTAGTTGCTGAGCTAGCCCAGCTCGCTCCAAACCGATTTTGTTGTGGCTCAACAGTCCCTTGTGTGGGCTTCACCCACTCCGCGCTTAAGGGATGACAACCCTCAGTATCGTACAAAAATCAACGCTCGCTTCGCTCGCTCTGGGTGCAACAGTCTCTGGTGGGGACTCCGATTGTGAATCAATAGTCGTTGGTGTGGGTTCCGCTCGCTACGCACTTAAGGGATCACAACCCTCATTATCGCACAAATATGAACGCTCGCTTCGCTCGCTCTGGGTGCAACAGTCTCTTGTGTGGACTCCGATTGTGAATCAACAGTCCTTTCTGTAGGCTCCGCTTGCTCTGGGTGCAACAGTCTCTTGTGTGGACTCCGATTGTGAATTAACAGTCCTTTCTGTAGGCTCCGCTCGCTCCGCGCTTAAGGGATCACAACCCTCATTATCGCACAAACATGAACGCTCGCTTCACTCGCTCTGGATACTGCATGGCTATTTTGGTTTTTTTTTTTTTTCGCATGCCTTATTTCTATCTGAACCGATATTGTCCATGTAAGACCTATTTCGTTTATTTTACGATGGACACTTTCGGTTCGGAACGTAGGTATCCATATGGATTATTTCGGATGGCCACTTTCGCCATGGCTTAAATAAATAAGAGATATTAAATTCCAAGTGGAATACTCAAAGGTCCAATAAATTGATATTATAACCTCAGAAAATTTAAGTACTCTGATTACTCACAAAAATCCAAATTATTTCCCCATAAATCTTTTCGGAAATTAAATTCGATTCATTCGAATCAATGCAAAAGGAAATTGCATGAAAAATGAGTATCCTTACGCCCCGTCAGGAAAGGGATTAGCCGTATCGCCTCCATTTGAGTAACTAAACTAATCAGAACTAAAAGCCTTTTTTCTTGCCCCAATATCCTTGTACTCGGTATGTACCTCTCTTCTCCAGATTATGCGGACGGATTCATGTGCATGATATCGGAATTTATTGAATACAATCGGCTTCCTTGTCGGTCCTTCATTCGCATTACGCCAATATCATCATACACACACACACCGCATCGCAACCGATTTGGCCTCGGCACACTTGAGACTTTGTGCCAATTCCCAGGACGCACGCTTGTGTAACACGCCATAAAGATAAACTGCAATGGGGTGATTATTGGGTGATTTGTATCAATTTGCAACCACTTGAGAAAATAACATGAGACAGAGTCCTTCTTCTTCGCCACGCACATTCATCCTTAGTCCTTGCTTTGGCAGGAAAGGCACACAGGCACGCACACTCGTCGGAAGACCTTATCACATCCACCGCACACGGTCGCCACTTCTTCTCCTCCTTACCCGAAAATGTACAAGACATTTCGTTCTCATTGAATTGATTTCGTTTATACCCTAAAAAAAAACTTTTGGACTGTCATAGTCAGGCGTATCGTATTCCCGGAACTTATATGTTACGGCTGTCGTCCCCATAATCGCCGAAATAAGTGAATCTTTGTTATGGTCTCCAGCAACACTCATTTTCAGCCGCACGGCTAATGCATCATGCGGAAGATTTTTCAAGGGTGCATGTTGTATTCCCATTGCGCTGCCACCTTTTCGTCGATGGGGGGTCAAAACTGAATTTATCACATTTATCTTGAAGGTTATGCTGGTGGTCGCTTGTCAAGGATGTTTCCTCGGTGCGCTCTGCATCTCGAACGTTGCCAAGAGGTGTGAGGCGGTGGGCGAACGTAGCCTCCGCAGAAGAATAAAATAAATTACATTCAGTTTCAATACCACATTGGGGTTTGGCTCACAAGCCAAAATAAATGCGATGAAGCAAAAAAAACGCAGTTTTGCATAAATTGGAAACTTTCCTTTTTTTGCTTACTCGTTTTCGTTATCGGGCCAGGTAATGTTGATGGATGAGTGGATACACAACTGTGGCGATAATGGTTGGTTCTCTTGTGATCATTGGGGTTTGGGTTAGTATGATTTTTGGGGGGGTTTGCAAATCGTAGGGTGAATCAGAAAGCTTCACATTTATGGCATTCGAATTTCCTTCAAGATTAAATGGTGGCAATGTCTGCTCACCAGGAAACTTGACTATCTTTATAAAAATTAGCTCTTTAATCCTATACAGCGTGTATGGTTCTTTGCATCCATTCCCTCGTAGGTAGTTTACTGGCCTTGAGTTACACAACTCAAGGCCAATAAGCCATGAGACTTGTAACCAGGGTTTCTGCAAGACCAGCCAAGAGAACTGATGCGAGACCATTCACGACACCTGCTTCGAGATGAGCTACCAGATCTTCTGCGCAATCAGCCACGAGACCTGTTTATTACGAAGAATATCCCAACGCGGGTGTTTCGGCTGGTGCCGGGTTGCCACGGGGCGGGGTCGTGGGGCGCCATCTGCTAATAATTTCTCAGCCATGTCACAGAACGGGGCCGTGGGACGCCGCGTGCCTATAACTTGCCAGCCGAAACGAGGAACCCAGAAACGCTACGACAAATGCGAATTCGTGGGGCGCGATTTTCTCTCGGAAAAATTCCACTCCGGAGCACTCTTCACATGAAGAACGGACGATCGTAACCCGAACACGTTAAGATCGGAGCTGAAGACAACCTCACTTTTGCCTATGCAAAGGCCATTCACATTTTTCCGACCAATAGAACTTACGATTTTTCCCGGGGAGGGTCATCAATGGTGTTACTTATGTGGAAAAACCCGTTATAACTGCCGATACTATGACAAAATTGTCGTACCCCATTCACGTTAGTCGGTTACGGAATGTTGATCATGCGCGCAACCTTTTCCGTGCAACCCTTTTTCATTCAACAATGCACTCTTGCCTCGAGATCCTTAATTCTACTTGGAGAATAACCTCTTTTAAAATTTCCGTATGTGTTTGGAAGTCCTGGGTGACAACAACTATGTCATCCAGAAACGTCAAAACATAAGGTTCCAAATCAGCTCTGAGAATCTTTTCTATGAGCCGCTGCTACGTAGCTGTATTATGCAACCCAAAAGGCATCCTTTTAAATTGAAATAAACCCCTCCCAGACGAGATCTGCAACGAAATCTGCTGGTAGGCCAGCCACGAGGCCTGCTGCGAGACGTGATAATGCCGTGAGAACTGCTGCGACACCAGGAATGAAACTTGTTGCGCGATTGGCCACAATATCTGCTGCGAGAACAGCAAGGAGACCTACAACGAGACCTGCAGCTGAACCATCGACGAGACCTGATGCGAGACCTGCATGGAGAATAGCTACGAAACCGGCGGCAAGGCAGCCACGATCCTGCTGTGAGGCTAGCCACGAGAGCTGTTACAAGATCAGCCACGAGGCGTGCTGTGAAACCAGCAATGAGGGATGTCGCGAAACCAGGCACGTGACTTGCTGCGCCTGCTGTGAGACCAGGAACCTCTTCCACGAAACAAATTTTCAACTCCGAACTTTGCATTTTGCACTTTCATCATTGTGGCGCAAAGGCCCGCCGTCGGATCTTGACCTGTTGGATAGTTTTCCTCCAATTGGCTTGTTCATTTGAACGATTAACGAGACAATCCAGAGGACCAAGGTTCGACTACGGGCCGTTGGGCCACAATTAAGAAAGTGCAAAATGTATTTTAAAGTTCGGAGTTGCAAAGACCAGCTGCTAGGCGAGCCACGAGGCTTGCTGCATTAACAGCCAGCGGACCTGATGCGAGACCAGCCACGAAACCTGCTGTCACGTAACATGTTATGAGGCCTTACAAGGATTTCCCTCAGCTGTGAATTTAATCTGAATATAAATCTGAAAACTACCGATTGTAATCTCTGCAAAACATAATATTGAATTTCACAGAATAGTTTGTAAGTGACAACATACAACACACATGAATGATAAAATCACAATCCCGTGTACATTAAATCCCATCCAATCAAATGAACAAAGACCAAAACAGGACAAACATTTGTATGTTGTACTTACACATAATCGGTTTGAACAGAATAAAACGACAAATGTGCCACCACAGTGACTGTTAATGACGAAAGGATCAAACAACACACAGCATCCATCCGTAATACGAGTAGTGTACTAGGCCTCTAATTAATTTTTATGTTGTCTGAATAAAATGTCCTTTCATTATCTCGTATCTCTATTTCGCCAGTACACTTTCGAAAACCAGACTCGCGCTCAGTATCATTGGCCGCGTTCCCGAGAAAGTGGTCTCGACCGATCCCAAATCACTGATTCGGATTCGTGAAACATGTTTTCTCTTGGAAACGGCCTACCCCGCCACACTTTTCACTAATTCCAATCCAAACTGTGCACTGTACTATTATAAACTCTTTGCAATGATGACCGAACCAAAATCGTTGTTGGATCATGATCTCAAAAATTGTGATATTCTGATTCCAAAAATGACATTTGAGGCCACATGTTTATATGATGCGATTGGCTTCAATCGCTTGTGGGCATCACGCGGCATCTACACATTAGAGAGCTAGTTGACATTTCGTCTGCTATATGCTAAAGAAACGTTACAGGTTATATTATATTACATGTTGCTGGAATACACATCCTATTCACTTAGTAGCCTTCTACGACAATCGGAGAAAGACTGGCTTATTCTTTCACCGCACATCACAAGGGGAACATGTTTAATCGGATCGGAAATATAGAGGAAACTCATAAGAAAATCAAAAAGGGCCGACTAATAGCTCAGTGTGTAGAGGCGTCAGTCTCGTGTCTGACAACGGTCGTTACGGGTTCAAGCGTTCACGGCCATGAATGTTTGTGTTGTCTTCCCCCTATATTGCGGGGCATAATAATAAACCACAGTATCCCCCGACAGGTAGGCGGCAAAATGGGAACAGCAGGTGCATGTTGGTAACGTGGATGGTTCGAAACTGGTTTATGCCAACGAAACGTCAGCTAAGCCACATGGAATAGTTGACACGCTATGGGGCGACCGGTAGCGCAGTGTGTTGAGGCATCAGTCTCATGTTTGACTACCGGCGTTTTGGGTTCGAATCCCGTCCACGACGACGTTCGTGACCATGGATGTGCAGGAGGTGCATGCTGGCAACTGCATTCTCTGAATCCAATTTATGCTAACGAAACGTCAACTGGGCCACATGGAACGCTATGGGGTTGGGGCAATTAAGTACTATGGGTTAGGGCAAATGCGTATTCCGGATCGGTTTAAATCAGTTCTCTCATGAACGCGACCAATTGTCAAGCAAATACATAATTACACATAGTACTCGGATCGTGGTGGTATGTTGGTCAGGATTTCCACAATTTTCCAACAATTTTCCACTATTTTCCACCAATTCATTACAACTTGCTTATTCGATTGTGTGCATAGTGTTGGGCGCCCCGTAATGAATCGTTCCGTATTTGCAGTTCGGGGTTTTATAAATTGAATTTATTGTCAAATAAATGACAGTTTTGCGTGTTTTCATTGAAATTGTTTTAATGTTTATCGTTAATTAGATACGCATATGGATTTCTAAATTAAACGTTTTGCAGCAAAATTGGTTTAGGATGTTTGTGGTTGAGGTTTTATTGGACGAGACGAGTTTTCGATTATTACGGACGGATGGTTGACGAGTTTGAAATGGAAAGGATGCATAGTGCTATATTCATTGAGGATATTAAAAGGTCGATAGTTTTGGTTGCTTCCCGTCTACCACCAAGCTCGTCAATAAAAACGTTGGGCTATAGAAAATGCTTTATGGGATTGCATTTAAATTTATATATATTTATATTTCCCTCGTAACTTTTTATAGCCGAATTTGCACAATTTCGGTCGCCCTAAGTGCGGCCGTCCACTGGAAGCATATTTGAGCGGCAACGAGCTTCCGCGACACAAGCAGCAATACGAGGAAAATCCAAAGTTGAGGATTTTCATGAACATGCGTCCACTACAAGCATATTTTAGCGAAGCGGTTACGAGCGTTTACGTGCGCCAAGCGACTCAAGCGCGCTTATATCGCTTGTTCACGCGTGTGTCGCGAGAGTGCTTGTAGTGGACGGCCGGGCTAAAGCCCTGGTTTTACCTGTTCAAATGACCATTTACCCAAGGCTACATGAAAGGGACGCATGGGTATCTAATGATTAACTTTCACCCCCTATGAAAATCCTTATTTCCGGAAAATGTCTGCCTATGGTAGCTGCAACCTGCAAAGTATAATCCAAGAACCCGCAGTCTGACCACGGGTTTGAAATTTGTTCTACTTTCGATAGAATGAAGCTAGAGCCTTGGAATTTAGGTCAAATGTTGGAAGTATGGTCTAGTTGGTTGATATTAAAAATAGGCATGATCAAGCCAAGAGAACGCCTACCTCCTCTACATATGTAAAATAATTAAATGTATCTATAACTCCCGATTAAATAAACATGAAAAGCTCTAGCTTTGGTAGATTGCTCATGAGGGTAATCTTATACTCTCCTGGAAAAATAAAATCGATCAGTTGAAAACTAACGGTAATTTTCTTACAAAGAGCCCCGTACTACTCTACTTCAGGTTTTTTGTCTATAACTCTTGAACCAATTGACGTAGACATCTGATTTTTGGATGTAACCCTGGGGTGAGAAGCTGCTTGGGTTTTGGTAAGTTGGGCATACTCAGATTGAAGGAACGCCTACCTCCCCTACAAAATTCAAAAAATTATTTTAAATATTATTTTAATTACGTTATCTTTCCATAGAATGACACTAGCTAGTTGAAAATTTGGTAGAATGTTGTTAGTCGGATCTGCTTGGTTGGTATTGAAAATGGGCAAGATCCGGAGTTGTGAGAAATCAGGAGGAAGAAATTCCTGAGCTCCTGGTTTTATTGTGACCTCAAGGATATGGGCGTGATACAGCTCAATCTCTACATTGCCAGCACAGGCTGGTTTGGGACCTGGGTTTCTTTTAGTAAGGTGAAATCTTATTGGCGGTATCACAATGGACCCATAAGTGGTCTAAGTAACCTAACTCCACATTAATCGTATATTTTCGGGATTATTTTAAAAAGTTTCGACTAATTTCTACTGTTTTCACTGATTTAGGGCAAAACAAAAAGCTTTCAGGTAACGTTAAGGTAGCTTATGAGAGTCTCGGGAAAGCTTAAGATTGCATTCAGATTGCCTTAAGGTGCCATTGCCCATTTTGATTTCACTGACTGGGTAAAATCCGGCTGACCCCACATTGGGCGCCGAATATCTTCGAACATTATGTACCACTTTTCGATTGTTTGCTACGGTAAATTTTCGTTGACGTTTGATAAAAGGTATGGTATAAAAAAGTTTAGAGTTTTGCATCTTTTAACCAAAGGTATTCGATTTTCCATTTCGTTTTCGTCGACGAAGCAAAGTTACACTGATGTCAAATTGAATTTGCCGAATTTGTCCGGGTTTTTCCGACAATTTTTGGTCTAATTTCATCTGTTTTCAATGACGTAGGACAGAAAAAAAAACAATAATATAGCTGAACAAAGCCTTAGAAAAGCTTAAGGATGCTTTAAGTCAGCTTAAGATGCCAACTCGAATGATCATTTCAATTTCATTGACTGGATAAAATCACACTGATCCTACATTGGGCGCCAAATATCTTCGAGCTTTTATTATACTCTAGATGAAATCTGAGAGTATTATAAGTTTGCCACAAAGTTTGTAACGCTAAGAAATAAGGCTCGCAGAAAAAAATGAATGATACAGAAGTTCATATTATCACTCGAATATCTCAAAACCGGATGTCCGTCTGTCCGTCTGTCCGTCCGTCCGTCCGTGACCTCTCTAGCTCGAGAACGCGTTGAGCTATGAAGTTCAAATTTTGCACACGTTATTTTTGACAAAAAATGAAGGCTAAGTTCGTGAACGGGCTAAATCGCTCCACCCCTTCTACCCCCTCCCATACAAAATGACACATTTTTGAAAATTTACAATAATCAGATTTTCTCAGAAACTATAAAACATCTTGCTTTGAAATTTTGAATATATCACTTTTATGATAATTGTAACCTATGTTATAAAACTTATTGTAATCCTCACCCTCCTTCTACCCCCTCCCATACAAACTGCACTATTTCATGAAATACGTTAAGCCAATTTACTCATTACCTATACAATTTATCGGGCTGAAATTTTGTACTTAACACTTAATTAACAATATCAGTTAGATTCAAAAAAAGTAATCGATTACCCTTACTCCGTCTACCCCCTCCCATACAAAATGACACATTTTTGATAATTTACAATAATCAGATTTTCTCAGAAACTATAAAACATATTGCTTTGAAATTTTGAATATATCACTTTTATGATAATTGTAACCTACATTATAAAATTTATTGTAATCCTCACCCTCCTTCTACCCCCTCCCATACAAACTGCACTATTTCATGAAATACGTCTTAACGTCTTAACGACTTACGTCTTAACGTCTTAACGACTTACGTCTTACATCTTAACGATGCATCCGAGATTGCAACCCAAATTATTTATTGGCTTTAACCAGGTTCAAATTCATCTAGAGTATTGCATGATTGGGGTTTACCCCAATCGTAGTTCTTTTATGTTTTTTTTTCTATTTTTCGACTATTTTCTACTGTTAATTTTCATTGATATGTGACCAAAAAATAAAAGCTTGAAGGTAATATTAAGGCTTCTAAAAAGGTTTAGGTTTGTGCGTATTGTGACTAACGATATCCTGTTGCGTCGACGAGATAAAATCACACTGATCCCAACGTCGGTTTGAATATTTTCGGGATATTCGAAAATTTTTCGACTAATTTTCAACGTTTTCATTGACGTACGACACAAAAAAAAACCTTATCGTAACCTTAAGGAAGCTTCAGATAGCCTTATGAAAGCTTAAATTCGCTTTAAAATAAGGTTAATGTAGGTATGTTAAAAGTCTAAAATTGCTTCAGTTTCATCACTTGGATAAAATTACAATGACTTCACATTGGTGGTTCTTTCTCTTAGGGTCAACTTTATGAAGTAACAGACATTTCTGAGCTTCCAGTATTATACCTATCATACATTTTCAAGGACTATGCTAGAATGATACGAGACTTTTCTATTAATTGAACAGAGCACTAAAATGGCTAAGGCTGGCACTGGCTGCCACACATGGATTATGGTCCTGATAATCTTATCCATTGAAACAGACTGCGATAAACTGGAAATTCACTTGCTCCGTCACGATCGAATTGCTACTTCACATAAAACTAAAAAAAAAAATTAATGTTTCGGGCGTAGCTTGAAACCTTTATGTGTGCTTTGATTTTAGTTCCCTTTGATTTATCTTTCGGTTGACGTTGAATTGATTCGAGCTATATCCGTGATTTTAGTTATGTCCATCATAGCTGTAGTGTTCATCGTGTCCTGTATGTCCTATCCTTTAAGTGTTTTATTACATTTATGCCCGTTATGTCCTCTACATCTTTGTATCCTTTATGTCCTTAGTGTCCTTTATGTCCTGTATGACCTTTATGTCCACCTCTTCGCCACCACTCGACTATCCTGTCGTCCCCATCTGGCCCCTCCAATAACCCACCTTTCTCAAGATAAACGATTTATCATCGCGGTCTTTGCAAATATGAAACGAATTAGGAAGAGCGTTTTTGCATTGCTTTTTTATAGGGTGAGAATAGTATAATTGTCTTTTTTGGCTTTTTCTTAAAACATTTCTCATAGTTAGATATTTTTGTTGGTTTATGTTAAGACATCGTGTGATGATCTCTTATCGCTAACTTCATGTCTCTAAGGCGGCGTCGCGTCGTTGAGGTTGACTGTCACCTCCTAGAGGCTAGCTAATTTCTTCTTTCATTTGAAAAATTAAAGAGAATTTGCAAATCAGCACTGTAGAGTACTTAGACGTCGAATGTGATGAGCGTGATGTTTAAGTCTCTAAATTCGACGTTTTTCTTGTCGATCAGGCAAAACGCTGAGATAAAGTATTACTAAGAGTTCTGACAGATTTTACTTCAGTTCCGCAAGGTTGAACTGAACTTGTTTTACAGAGAGATTTTTCTTGTTCTATTATAGATAAAGATTCGGTGATTAGAATTCAATATAGACTCTGATTTTCAATTTATCACCAGAGAGCCTTTTAACTACCTCCCATCCCCATGTCGGTGCCCAAATCACCTTGCATATCTAAGCAAAATGAAAAATTATAATAAATATAATATTAAAGTCAATTTTATATGACTGTTTGTATATTTGTACCTTGCACAGATCCCCATCGTGGTCGTGAGGACGGCGAAAAAAATAGGTCAGCGGTATCCAGGAGAAAATCGTACATTATTTTTAATATAGTCTTTTTTTTCTCCTGAGTTACGAAAAATTTTGTGTAAACATTAGCTTAATTCCTTTTTTAAGCCCCAGTGTTTGTATGGTATTTATGCCCCCTCCCCCCATCCCTCTCCAACCAACAACCGTTCGTCCCTAGTATTTCGTAAAACCACTTATGGGACTGTTATCGCCCTATTGTTGTAAGGAGATTTCCGGAAAATAAACAAACTCACCGTAAACAGGTCTTTGCCTACCCGGATGTCTGCGTTCGCTCTTATTTCGTAAGAACTGAATAACAAGTGGGTGCATACTAAATGACACCCTCGGGCCATTCAAATTCAATTCATTGACAAATTGTGTTCTGGTCGGTCCAATTTGCCAGTGTTTATTCAGCCGCATTCAAAGAGCGTGTTTGAAAAAGAAGCCAAGAGCTCTGAACTGAGCGCAGTGAAAGTTAATTTAAAGACAAAAACGTATACGTACACTTGAAAAATTCATAAAGTCCTGTTTGCCCTTATTTTACAATTTTCGCTCGGCGTCATTCTCCTCAAAAATTCGTTCCAATTGATTCGGCCATTCTTCAGCACAAAAGGACTGAAATGAAGCGAACCAAGCCTCAACGTTCATTCATTTCATTCATGCCCGCTCTTCAGGAAGTATCGAACACAACGCAAAAGATACTCGAACTACGCACGCAAAACTCATGTCGGGAATAGTTAAGTACTACCCCCGGAAACTTGAGATAACAAGATTTTTACCCTCATTGAGTTTCATCCCTCTTCAGTGCGGTAGACTGGGCTACCAAACTTGACGTTATCCGTAGAAATCCGACGACCGGACATGACGTGGTAAACATTGAGGTTTCAAGTGGCAGTTAAAAATGATTTTTTTTTTCTCTCGTCGTGCACTCTTCTATTCTGGTTTGGAAGGGTTGTAACTGATGATGGTTCTTTGAAGTTGGGCCAGAGAAGAGAAAAACAGAATAAGGAAAGAAGGAAAAAAAAAAGTTTTCTGAAAGTTTTAATTCAATTGAAAAAAATAGGAAATGCCAGATAACGTGACTGAAATCGTCGCTGGTTTTCTTTTTACCGGATTGCGCGGTTAAAGTTTTCATCTGACTATGGTCTGTGTGGCTTCGCTACCCTTTCGGATAAAAAGAAAACCGAAAGGAAATTCTGTGAAAATTGAGTTGTTCACTTCGAAGAAAAGTTTGCGTTAACAAAAGAAGTGTGGAATTGGTTACAGAAAAAAATCTTAAGACAGAGAAAAAATGCTATCGTGTGAAGAAAGATAAAAGTTTAGTCTAAATTCAAAAGTTTATTATTCATCTTTTGAGCCAAGAAGTTGATGCATATGGCAAGGTGTCATTAGCATACAATAGAGGAATTGATTTTCATTTGTCTAGCCAGCTGGGTTAGGGCGGTCGTCCACTGAAAGCGTATCTGACCGGCAACGCGCTCCCGCGGCACAAGCGACAAGAAGCTGCAATGCACGGCAAATCCAAAGCTAAGGATTTCCATGAACCTTCGTCGACTGCAAGCGTATTTGAGCGAAGCGGCTAGAAGAGCCTATTTTCGCACTACCTATATCATTATCAAACTGTAATCGCCTTTACAATCGTCGCACAGCAGCGTCGAGCAGACCTTAAAACTCTCGAAGGATTCACCGTCAGCAGTTCGAACTGAGAAGCGGTCAAATTAGCTCGCAAACGTGATATACTGTCGGTTTTGACATGGATATGTCTTATAGCTGGGGGTCATCCTAAAAATTTGTCCGTAACACGAAATGTCTGCTGTGCTACTCGGGGGTCAGAAGAGGAAACAAGCCCATTGAAAATTTTTCCGAGTTCTATGAATGTAGTGGCGGATTGTTTTACAGAGTATTTCCAACCAGGCTCTCAGAATTTTGACTTGTGCTCTCTGTCCCACGCTCTCAGTCAACGCGACGACGCGACGCCATAATCAAAATTACTGCATACATACCATACCATACTTTCAATATCCTCAAAAATATAGAGTACGCTCCGTACTCCCTAACTTGACTAGGCCCCCAGAACACGTCGCAAGAAGTCGTCTGCTCTCCCCGCTCAACATGCTCACACGCAATTTATGGTCTCCGAATGTATGCGAAATTTCGCTAAGGCCAGCGGACCTCCTCCTCTCATTCATTCATATCATTCTTATTCTCACCATTTCATTAAACAAAATGTGCACTCCCGACATGCACATGCATAGACCCAATCTGAGGTCACAATGAATAAAATTCCATTTTTATTCATTATTTAGGTCAAGGACGTCCAAGGACTTTCAATGACCTTCAATTTCCGCGAATTCCCTCCCATTCATTCATTTAATAAAATAGCGCGCGTTGTACTATCTGAATCACTAGGGTCCCAGAAAAAGTAGCAAGTAGTCAGTTCGACTAACATTTAGACATGCGCAGACGCAATTTGAGAGAGTGTACATAGTTCCCGCCCCCCGAAGATGAGCGAGAGCGGATGAAGTTTATTCGAGCCAAATCGGGTGATCCAGCGACTGTGGTTGTGCATTTGCAATGGCGGCGATTTAAGGTCTGACTGGCCCACAATGTGGGCCCCCACTACACGTGCAATAAACATATAGAACAAAAGCTCCACATACGGTACGATGCATTAGCAGCATAAATGTTGACTTTCAATAGGGCGTGTCTATCTGTCTCATGTGGTTGGGTGTTCAATCTCATTAGAACGAGTGTATCCGGTTCATATGGGGACGTTAACTTTCAATGGGGTATGTCTCTCTGTCTCATGAAGGGGGTGTTAAGTTTCATTTGGGGCGGGTTTATCGGGAATCGGTTCTTGAAAGACAGGTTATTGGCTTTTGGTGGGATGATACGAAGTATCTACACTGAATGCAGATACATCGGAACATGGATATGTCTTTGGCTACCGACTGCGTGGAACCTGTTGTGTTGAAGATATCGACGTAAGTTTTATAAAGATCCCAGTATAGTTATACTGGATGAAATCATTCGACAAAACACGTCCCACGCTTTCGGTAGGCATAAGACATATCCATTCTCCGATGTATCTGCATGCAGTGTAGATACTTTGTATAATTTTTTCTATTTCAAGCAGACGACACGAGTCGCGAGTCAGTACCACGGTATACAAAACCGTGGAATTGAGGTGGCACACTAGCGAGCTTTACCTAAGAGCGTGGAGGAAACAAAACCGCGGTATTACTCGCTAATGTGCCACCGCCTTAAGGTCTATGAAGTTAATAATTCTCTGAAGGCAACCCACAAACATATACCAGTTGAAGTGCCGTAAAAAGAAGCGCGTCGACATTCTCTGGGCGTTGTTTCGCTTGGTTTTCTTTTACGCTAAAAATTTCCACCTGGCAAAAAAAAGTCAAGCCTACTATAAAGTAAGCTCTATGATCCAATATTGCGTAAATTCATCCAAATAAATTCAATTGCTCACCTACATTCAAAGGTCACAATAATGAATCCATGGAATCCGGTGATTCCCAACATGTATTCTAGTATCCTTTAGGCACCACATGTGTTAGACGAAACTTGTTGTAGAAAAACTCCGAACGAACGAACGCAATCAATATCCCTCCTTAAGGCAATTTTTTCTTCTTTCGATCGCATCTCAACGTATACTAAATCATATAAAAAACCCGCCAAGATGAATGACATGTATTGAATAAATGTATTATAGTATCTATTTGCGAAACGAGCACATAGACGTAGTCCTTGCATTGAATGATAACATGAACATAAAGGATATGGAGGCAACGAAACGCAGACTTGGGCAGACCTAGGCAAGCAAACTGTATCACAGCCTCATTTCGTTAGAGGTGGTGTCTAGCATATGATAAAGCATCACACATCAGACTATCATTGATATCATGACTACTACCGTCACGGAATAGGAATTCTTCAGCCCACATGTTTTGATCCGCCCAACAACGTATCCGGGAAGCTGCTGATGGCGTACAGGCAGGTTGAACAAGACGGAATGGCGGCATCGTAAGGTAGCATAGCAACTCTCTTTATGTATGCACATATATTGAATCCAAAATAGATGGGATTACTTTTTTTTCGCGAGATGCCTACATTTTCCCACCAAAGGAAATGGGCTCACCATAGATGAAAGATGGAAGGAAGAGGACTTGGAACAGATAGCAATAATTTAATCAAATCATCATTCTATTCGTTAGAGTAACGGGCGGGTATTATAAGACCTCATCACTATTTATAGGTAAAGAAGCATGTCACTGGAGTAGGGATAGTGAGGATCAAGAATAATTCAAATGGACAGTTAAGAAAAAAGGTGATTTTTGTTAGTGTCACTTTGTAGCAGATAGCAGAGATAGCACACGCACAAGCCACCCCCAACTCAGAACGACCATGTGAGTGGGCTAAGTCCAATATGAAGTAGCATGTAGGAATAAGTGAAACACGAAATTACCCACGCGTAGCTTGGGTTGTGCCTGTGCTGGGTCCAAAGTGCAACCCGACTTAATGTTGGCCTACTACGACGCATCTCCTTCGAATTAGCATGTTCCTACATAGTTCCACCAAATTTCATGTATGTAGTTTCAGCCGTTTGTAAGAAATTCTATTGGCAGGCGGACATTTTAGTCGATTTTGTGGGGGTTTTGTTCTGACTACGTAGGTTGCCTTTTATATTTCGGGATTGGACAACCCTAGTGTTGCAATCTGGCAACTGACAGCTCTATCGTAAAGTTTGACATTTTTGAGGTTATACGTACTCAGAACGTTTTGACATACGAGCGCTATTTGTGTTTTTTACAGTAACTTAAAAGATTAATCTCGGCCAAATAATGGAATTCAATCGTGAACATTTTCGTGCGATTATTTTTTACAACTTTCGACGTGGATTAACTCAGCAACAGTGCAGGGATGAACTGAATTCAATTTTTGGCGATGAAGCTCCATCGAGGAACAGTGTTTATCGATGGTATGGTGAATTCAATCGAGGTCGTAGTTCACTCCAAGACGAATTTCGTGAAGGTCGTCCAAAAGGTGAAGGTCGTCCAAAAGGTGAAGGTCGTCCGGAAACCATTGATGCTGTGCGCGAACTGATATTGCAAGATCGTCATGTGACCTATCGTGAGATTGAGACAACCTTAGGCATTAGTGGGACCAGCATACATTCAATATTGCATGAACATTTGACTGTCAAAAAAATTTGTTCGCGTTGGATCCCACACAATTTGTCAATCGCTCAAAAAAAGGCTCGTGTCGATTGGTCGAAAGAAATGCTCAAAAAATACGATCGCGGTGCTTCGAAACACGTCTATGACATCGTGACAGGTGATGAATCGTGGATTTACGCGTATGAGCCCAAAAGTAAACAGCAGTCGACTGTATGGGCGTTTCAAGATGAGCCAAACCCAACAAAAGTTGTTCGCGCACGAAGCACTTCCAAGCAAATGGTCGCCTGCTTTTTCGGAGAAACTGGACATGTCGCAACCGTACCACTAGAACAACGCAGAACAGTCAATTCTGAGTGGTACACAACCATTTGTTTGCCAGTTGTCTTCCAAGAAATCAGGAAAACCAATCGCCGAAGACGGATCACTCTTCACCACGACAATGCGAGCTCTCACACATCAGCTCAAACAACTGCATTTTTGAGCACTCAAAACATAGATTTGATGGGTCATCCGCCGTATAGTCCTGACTTGGCACCGAATGACTTCTTTTTATTCCCGTACGTAAAAAACAAACTGAGAGGTCAACGTTTTTCAACACCTGAAGAAGCGGTTGCTGCGTTCAGAATGCATGTTTTGGAGACACCTCAATCAGAGTGGCAAAAGTACTTTGACAATTGGTTCAAACGCATGCAAAAGTGTATAGATCTTCATGGGGAATATTTTGAAAAACAATAAAGCGATTTTCAATGATTAATATTTGTTTTTGTTCTCTAATCCCGAAATATAAAAGGCAACCCTCGTACAAAACCCCGCAAACAATGGATTAGAGCGAGACACCTCCCAATTACCGTCATCCCGTAAAAGCGGTCTCCAAACCGTAGTACTCTACTACACTTCGTATACCACGTTCCGCTTCAGAACGGTAAGGGGAATACTTTACTTTAACGACGAGGTGGAGTAGCGTAAATGAAGCAATTGCAATGAAATCAATTTAAAATTCAGAAAATACAGACAAGTCATTAAATTTTTTACCACGAAAAAAAATCACCTTGTTTCCACCTCAATCATGATACCACGTTTCACAAAAATCCCAGATTTTTTTTCACTCATTATCATATTATTAACAAACAGAATTCGCTTAAAAGATTGTTCGTATACCAATCAGGCAATTTAATCAACTAATTATGCAATTATTATTCGTGCTGCACTCACAACAATTGCACCAGCCGGCGGCAGCGGCCACTCGAAATAATAAGCTCGTCGGTGGCGAACTAAAGCTCATTTACGCTCAACCAATAAAACCGGTGTAATATGCGCTCATTCGTAATACAATGAGTATAGTAACGAAATTTATCGTTTTCATTCAATTAGTCTGAACATGAATAATAACAAACACACACCCTCGTCCTCCGCCAATACCGCTATAATTAACAATAATAATTGTTCCTGAAAGAAACAAAAATCCAAATGAAATCCAGCACAAATAAAAAATTGGTAGTTGTTTCAATTCCAGCAGAGCATTTGTAATGCAATTTGCAACAGACGGTGTAAAAAAGGATAATCGCCGAGCCACGGGATGCTTGCTTCGCCTCACTCGGTTGCAGGACTCTTGCATTAATGTGATGTGCTTTAGTCAATGTGAGCCAAGCCAGCCACCCCGTGCCTGTCCAGTCCAGTTGGATTTTACAATATTAACAAAAAGGATTCGATAAACAAAATTAAATAATAGTATGTCCTGAACAGAAATGGACCGTATTGTACAGTGATGTTGTGTAGTAGTAAAACAAATTAAGTGGTGGACAGTGGTGTCCAGGGATTTGCTGTTCACTGCAGTGATATGGGGACTGGGAAGGGAGTAGAGTTACAACTGTAACCGGAATAAATGTAGGGTTACTAGTTTTTGGGGGGGTTTGCATGCGGTGATGGCAGAACACTACATCGGTAAGCAAAATCCAGGATGCATAGCTCAATAATTAAATTTGAATTTGTGTGATTATTATAAGTGCAACAATAATATGCAATTGTATTGATTATTAAATCATTAACGGACCAAGCTGAATTAATAAAGAGATATTATAGTTATGAGGATGTATGGATTTTCACCGGGTCTTCTATACGCAGTGGCGTAGATTGCGTTGTCGCGCTCGGTGGCCGTGGTCGTTCGGTCACCGCTCTACGATACTAATCTAGAGCTCGGAGTGAAAATCTCGGCGCGTTCGAAAAATGCCTGTGGATACTAATAGAACTCTTACAGTGCTCCGAGCTTGTCAGTATAAAGACGGCGCGGATAGGAGGTGCATGCTAGCAACTGGACTTCCGAAAAGTAGATATGCTATGGAAAGGTCAAGAAGGCATAGAAATGCTAGAGATGTTGATGCGCCCATGCCCCTAAAAGGGTTCAAGGCAATTACAATGGCGTAGATAAGCCCCCCCCCCCCCCCCCAAGGGGATAAACCTCCCTCCCCCTTTATAACATCTTATGTAATCTGTATAATAAATAAGTAATATTTGAGTTTAGTTACTGGAAATACGTATTATACATATGCTCGATATTCTGCTTCGAAATGTCTGTACTTTTTAAAATTGAAGCTTTATTCACTGTCCTCTTCATTTGTAGAAAAGTACCACCAAAATTAGCATTTATCTTGATATAACAAAAACCTTTTTTTTTGTTATAACTAAGGTAGACTTTAAAAAAATAGATTTAAAAAATAAAATAAAAAATAAAGCTTTTTAACTAACTTAACTGCAACGACGCCGACGTCACTGTGGTGGAGTCGGGGAAATTACAGCAGTGATGATTGGTTTTGTTCAAATTAATCTTCACCATTCCAAAGCCGCATCAGCTGCTCTTCTTCGTCTCTTGGCGCACAGTGGGGAAGATATTGCATTGATACAGGAGCCCTGGGTTGCTCATGAGGGATCTGGGGTCTCCGGATTATACAATTTTTTACGTTAAAGACCAGGGCAAACCCCGGTCGTGTATTCTTGTAAAGAAAACGCTTAATGCTTTTATGATATTGACATTTAGCGACAAGGATTCTGTTGTGGTGCGCCTGGAGTTTGGGGTTAGGTTGGGGCTGCCATGCTACCGCACAGCATACATAGGCCACCTGTGGGTCCACCAAAGTCACCTAATTAAACCTAGGCAACAAAGCAGCCTGTGCTTGCAATATAGCGATTGAGCTGCATTGCACTCGTATCCTTAAAGTCCTCCAGTTCCCGAAAAAAAACAAGAACCCAGAAATTTCCCCGGCCTGTCAGCCGAGGCCGAGGCGACCGGTAGCGCAGTGTGTTGAGGCATCAGACTCATGTTTGACCACCGGCGTTTCGGGTTCGAATCCCGTCCATGACGACGTTCGTGGCCGTGGATGTGCAGGAGGTGCATACTGGCAATTGCATTCTCCGAAACCAGTATATGCCGACGAAACGTTAACTGGGCCACATGGAACAGTTGACGCGCTATGCCCCACAAGGGGTTAGGGCAATTGAGAGAGAGAGAGAAGCCTCCAGGCAAGCTTTCCTATAGGACAGTGCCCCGTAATAACCACCACAACTCCGCCAAAGTGTTTTCTGTTCAGTGGAATTTTGGGTTAGGCGATACTGGATTGTCTCAGCATACCTACCACATTACTATACAGGCACCTTACCGCCGAATAACTTAAGAGATGCTATAGCATTTGCCAAAACCGAAAAAAATGGTCTTATACTTGGATGCGACTCCAATGCACACCATGCAATATGAGGTAGTTCCGATACAAATGAGCGAGGTGAATTGCTGTTCGAATTTCTAATAAGCTCAAATCTCCTAATTTGTAATGTAGGCTTGGGCCTACCTTTGTTACCAAGAATAGGCAAGAAGTCTTGGACTTCTCACTTGTGTCCGAGGATATTCGGCAAATTGTATGGGATTGGTGAACTTCGTCGGATCACTCCTTTTCCGATCACCGGTATTTTTTTTTCTCTGGACGAACGAGTAGAACCTAAATCAGTCACCTTAAATCAAAAAAGGAACGGATTGGCACGGATACCAAGAAACCGTCTCAATGGTGATGCCGCCATTATCGTCCCAGCCACGCTGCAAGGAAGAATTGGATGATATGGTTTACACTCTAACTGGTGCTCTAAATGAAGCCGTGTTATATTCCTGCCATGTCAGTAGACAATCAGCCAATAAGAAGCCAACCTGGTGGAGCACCCAGATCTCAAATCTACGCGTGGATTGCAGGAGAAGCTTTAACAAGGCGAAATTTTCCAGACCAAATTTAGATTGGATACCCTATAAAAAGGTTCCTAATACTTGCAAAAAGGAAATAAGAAGTTCATGGCGGCTCTTTTATGAGCGCATATAAAAATCAAATGAGACCTCTAGGCTTCGTAAGATCTTATCTACAAATCCACTTATACCAAATTTTCTACTTAAGCAGGACGGATCTTGTACAGCAACGAGTGAGGAAACTATGAAGCTTCTGCTAAATACTCATTTTCCGTATCTACGAACGCCCCGATGTACTCAACAACTTTTGGGGTCTCCTCATTTATTCTTACAGAGGAAAAGATCTTATGGGCGATTCCCAGCTTTGAATCATTCAAGTCAACTAGACCGGATGGCATTATCCCGGCTTACTTAGTGTACCCTCGGATTGCATCAATTTATAAGGTATGCTTATATTTGTTACGGAGGTTAAAGTTGTCTTTATTCCAAAATCAGGAAAATGCTCGCACGTTCGTCCAACTCATTTTCAACCTATCACCCTTTCATCGACGTTAGATTAGAGGATGAGGGCAGTGAGTCCGAGAGGCTCACAAGCACCGCGACTAGGAGAGGTCTATTGTGCTATGGCTCAATGGTCTAGTGTGGCTTTAGGGTCGGCGATCAAGTTGGATCCTGCCAATAAAGTTACACAACTGTCTAAATTGAAGTGAGGCGATTTCATCCACATCAGGTAAGAGATCTCCTAGGCATTCTAGGCGACGACGACGAGAAAAGGCCTCACATTAACATAGGATGTGCTGTGATGTCTCATCATCGGCTTCGCAAAAGCGACAGCTGGCGTCAGTGACAATGCCCATTTTGGGTAGGTGGTCCCTCAGGGTCGCCTACCCCGTGAGAAGCCCGCAAATGATTCTTATCCTGTTCTAGCTTAGATTTAACAGTTCTAGGGTGCGTTTGCATGAGTGGCCTGGAATGAACAGTTTGGACTGTCTCAAGCCAGGCAGACTCTCCCAGTACGCGACGGTATCTATACGCTCCCGTTCCCTAATATGAATTTTAACCCTGCATAGGGGTATACCACAGAAGGGTTCAGGTCCCCAGAACACACGATTTCTACTACCGGTCGTGGTGGTGTGTCAGGTGTAGGGCTCCTTTTAACAAGAGCCGCATGAAGCTGTATCTTATCCTGGGGTCCGACCTCTGTCAGAGTCATGACCGCCAGGTTTCGGACCAAAGTGAGAAACATAAAAATTATACAATGCTACGCTTCAACTGAACCGGCTTATGTTGTGGCTGAAGGTTCCTTCTACGGACAACTTAACGCCATCGAAAACAGAATATCCAAAGGTGACATTGGAATGGTTATGGGAGGTCTGAACGCGAAATTGGGTGCTGGCAACAATGGTTTCGGGCATGTGATGGGGAGACTCGGTCTTGATGACCGAAACGAGAACGGTGGAAGATTTGCAGAGCTCTGCAACTTTCACTGTCTCTTGATCGGTGGTACCATGTTTGAGCATAAGCACTGCCACAAAATCAGTTGGTCCTTTGTTAATCGGCACAAAATCAAATCGACCACTGCTATTAACAAAAGATTCAAAAGCTGTGCGAAATAAGAGGCGCACCGATATTGGAATGGGAAGAGATCATTTTCTTATAGCGAATAGTGAAATTGGTGTGGATAGGTCATACATCGCGGAAGGGTGACGATAACTGCATTACTGGACAGGAATTCCATGAAATTTGACCCCATTCCCAATGAAGGCCGACCAAGGGGGTTTCCTGGAAAGTCATGGGGTCGATCTGTGGCGAAAGAGTGTGCGTCGCTGGGTAAATCGTGGGGTCCATTGCTCAGAACAAAGTACAATATTATGGCGCACAGGAGTAGGAGTGATGTGCTAAGGGTTAATTCTACGACGTAGTATAGTAATGTGTCTTTTTGAAGGAAAAATTTAACGTAGATCCTTTCAAATGTCATTTTAAAATTTCTTGAATTTTTGCCTCGAAGTCGGAACTAACTCACAGTGTTAAAAAAGACGCCTTGAATCATCAATAACCTTCCGGATCATCGAATATTACATCTAACTGCATAAAACACAATCCCTAAAATGTTCACTAACAATTTTTTTCCACTAGAAAGCTCAAGAGTTTCTTATCAACCTCTTTCTGGGTCATTAAATTCATTGGATTGTGCACTCAATTGAATTTTTCTCTCGCCGCACTCTTTCCATTTGTTCCATTTATTTGAATATTCTGCACTAGAAAATTAACTGCCGCCATATTCTCTCACTATACCTACATACTTTCAACTCAATCTCTCTGTGAGGCGAAAATATCTCACCAATTCATTGAAGCAGAAAGTCGCAAGATAACAATGAACCCGCTTAGTGAAAGAAAAGTAGAAGAAAAGATGAATGAAATTTACTTGACAGAACTTCATCCTCAACTGCCTGCCACCGCATTTTAGAGACAAACCTGCGGCTTCGTTATCCGTGGACCGATAAAAGGATGTATCTTTCGACGTAGAACTGACTATGGTGTACTATTTAGATGTACTACTCTATCGTATCGCTTCAGAATAAACCGAAAACTCGTGACGAAGTGAGTTGATAGCAACGGGATGGAAAAACAAGGATTCCACCTCGGCAAGATTTTTCGATGTCTACTCGGTAACAAAGACAGACAGAGAGAACAAAAGGAAAGGATTCATCTTATTTCTTTTCATCTTGCTTTTTGATGCCTAGTGGAAACAGGGTACTGGAAACGAGGACAAGGAATCTCGGATTAAAGTGGTAACCACGAAGATGTTACGTACGAAATTTTGTGGAATCATTCAAAAGAATATTATCGTAGAACATGTGAATGTTAAAGAGTAGTGTGATTCCGAGGCACGTATACCAGTATAATTGGGTGACAGATTCATGATGGGAAGGAAGATCCTTTTGATTTGGCCAAAATTGCGAAGGAATCCTTTCACATTAGGTTGTTTTCGCAATGTTTATTTTCGAATAGCGGTATTCTTAGTGAGGATCATATGTAGAGTGTGAGTCGTAAGAGTATGGTTGCTGCAGAGCTTCACAAAACAGTCGGATAGGTTCGACTACGGCAACCAGTATCCGCTTATATAATACAGAGTGAGACGCTGCGTCCTATCACATCATGTGAATTGAAACGCAGTTAGGTATCAAAGAGGGAGAAGCTTAAATGACGCGGCGTCCAGCGTCATTTGGATGCACATGTGCATCGGCGCTAAAGAAACGCACTGACACGTCGCGTCACTTCAGAATGTTGATTAGTAAAGCGCGGCTCAGATCCAGTAAATAAAAAATAGCCATCAGTTGACACGGATTCCAGCCCAAATGACACGTTTTTGTCATTGACGTCTGTCAAACGGCTGTCGACACCAATCACCAGCTAACATGAAGTTAGTGGTGATTGGATTGCGCGCGCAAATATTTCAGGTTGCGGCTTTCGTTACATTTGTTAACCCGGAACGTTTTTTTACAGTAATTTATACTGTAATACACGGGTGTATAAAAAATGCGTCTATTGCTTGGTTTTGCTCGTCGCATCAGTCGAAATGTCGGTATCCGTCCCTTTTTAATTTCCTTGTTTCATGGCACAACAAAACTCCCAAAGGAAATTCATCGAAAGAGATTTTACTAGGACTCTTCACACACCTTATTCATATCTAAATAAGTATTTCACAAACGTCCTTGCCATTCAATAAAGGACGTTATAGTTCTGATACAATCTACCACCTAAAGTTATTGGATTTAATCCTTCTCCTGACTTAATTTTGCAGCATGGCACAAATGGGCCACATTCCACCCCACTTACCATTTCAGAATATAATGCTTTCAGCACGAAATCTTGAATAACAAGAACATAATTCTGAAAACACCCAAAATCAAATTAATGTGTACATATACACAAATTGTGAACATGGCCCATTCATCCATGTACCGTAGCAATTTCTAGTTGAATACCCAGAAGGCGAGAATTTCCTCTTTTGTGTGCTGCGCTGCATTTTGCCTTTGCAAACCACACAACACAAGCAACAACGTTGCCTGTGCTCCTTGTTCCTAATTCATTCCCATTTACAGGATAATCGTTATCGCAGACAAATAATTTTCCCTAAATCGAATTCATTTAGGACTACAGAATTACTGTGCCAGGAAACCATACCAAGTTTGTGTGGAGTCGGCACAGTCCATAAATTTGTGCTTGATTCATGCATGTCGACCGATAGGGGGAATGTGCGTACCTCCAATATTGCTCAGGTCACCACTGCGCTCCAGGCTACAAAGTCAATTTCTCTGTCGGTTTCAGGACATGAAATTTAAATTTTTCAAAACTTGTACGAGTACTCTTTCGTCGCAGTAAACACAGAACTCCTTCATTTCCATACTTTATAGTCCCTGGCCCGTATATGCGTATAGCTACTACATACTTATTATTTTTGCGTGAAACATATGAATACACATAATCACCGAATCCTGTCGGAAAAACTTTTGCCACCATATGAAACCACCGGAACCGCCTGACTTGCCACCATATTTGGTCGATTTAGGGCTTTGTTATCTTTTTCTCGGGCAAAAGAAAAACAGAAAATATTTTCCCAGTGACAAGAGGACAAAAAGCCCACAATCTTGACGGGGAGACGTTGTGGGTATGGCACATCCCCCCGCACATTACGATGTTGTTGTTTAACCAACCACCACTGCCGCACAACACTTCAACTCACAGGCATCCACTATCATTGCCTTACCGCCCATACACTCGTATACACATTTCTTACTTCCTATTTCCCAGGCGCATAAATCAAGTTTTATTGATCAGAATGTAGCAAGGAAAACTTTGTAGCAGGCGTATATAGTGGAGTCCCGCATCAGGATATACCGACATACTCATGTACGTGCTGGTACCTAAATAGCAGAGGACGAGGACTATGCCAAGGCAGGATTCCAACACTAAACAGTCATTCAACTGGCGGCCGGTTAAACTATCTTGGAATTCTGCATAAGGACGTGAATAACGCATTGTTAGAGGATATCCTGCGGAGGAGAGGGGTTGGTGGTTGGGAAAAAATTCCACCTAATGAAGAAACAATTTTCCTTGCAAACTGTATTGTTGTGTAGTTGTCGTGAAGGCACGAAAAATGGATACATATGGGGCTCTTTGAAATGATGGGCGAGAGTTAGTAGATAGTAAAATGTTGAAAACAAGAACGTAATTGCCCGAGGGATATCCTGGAAACGTGATAGGAAATTTATCGGAAAATCTTCCGATAGAACTAGTGTCTTCTTAGTGAGCGCAGTGACATCTCGCGGAAAGTTTTGTATATTCAGACTGAGGGGTTTGTGTATTGGGTGAGAATAATTTCCCTTGAATTGAAAGTGAATTTCCAATTGAGGAAATTTCATTTTTTTTTCTCATTTAAAACTAGAGATGAGTACACTTGTTGGTTTGTCCGTTGTTTTTTTCGTTCGTGAACTATGAGTATTCGCTGAAAAGGCCGGTTTCACATGGCACGTCCGTTATATGAGATTCCAGCAAAAAGCACCAATGGGAGCAATATTTCTATACCAATGTGTGTTGGACATTCAAGGCTCTCTCGCCACTGGTGCCTTTTGGAGGAAACTCGTGTATCATCCGGTCCTTGTGGAACTGGTCAATATGTCCAAGAAGGTTAATTCCGCCCAACGTAATAATAATATGTAATTTGCAAATGTTTCCTCCTTATCAAGCCCTCGATTATATTAGCTTGATATCCGTTGCTACCTGCGATACTTCGTATCGTGTTGAGGTCTCTCTCAGGATTTGAATTTGGTATGGGTATCTGGAACGCTCGGTGAATCATTGACCTATACGCCGCTACTTTATAAGACCATGGGTGGACAAAATCCGCGGGTATAGTGACGTCTGAAAATGTTGGTTTTCTATAAATCGAAAACTCGAAATTGTTTTCCACAAATGTAATGGTTAGATCCAGGAAATCAATTGTGTTGTTGATATTTTTCTCTACCGTGAACTGAATATGGTGATTGACTGTATTTAAAGAAGTGAGGTATGCGTCCAGCTACCTATCTGTTCCAAGGAAACCCACCAGAATATCATCTACATACCGAAACCAAAATGAGATATGCTTCCTGGACAGCGTGGAGGATAAAACGTTTGTCTCAAAGTTATCCATGTAGATTTCAGCTAAGAGGGGCTGAGCGGAGAACCCATGGGCAACCCTGTGCGTTGTAAAAACGTTTTTCCTTCAAACTGAAAGTAGTTTTGTTGTAGACAAGTCTCCAACACATCTTTTTTCTCGAGTGGGCAGACGTTCTTCCCATTCAGCAACTCTTCAACCAATGCTGGACACTCGCTTGACGGAATATTCGAGAACATGTCCGAAACGTCGAATGACGCGAGCTTGAAATTGTGGTTCGAATTAGGTTGGGAATATCCTTGGTGTTCCCAAGGATACCTAGCTCGGAATGAACAGCCAGTAAATTTTTCATCTTTTCATCTGTATCTGCCACATGGAAAAATTTGTGCCCTTTCTCCATGATCCTTGTTTCGGCCGGGGTGAACTCCACTTCTGAGAGATTTATGAACCTGGAGAAGAAAGAATTATTATTATAGTTTGGTCTTACCTCAAACTTTTTCTGCTTCTTCATCAAAGCCTCCAGTTTTTGTTGATGCGTTTCGCGCTTGATCTCTGATAACCTGGATAATCTTTCGCACACCCATTCATCCAAAATGTCAAATTCAACGCATTGAAGCTGGAAAGGTAGCTCCGACCGGACGATCTTTAGATACTGACGAAAAACATCTCGGCGGGCTTCCAAGAAACGTTTTTCCTCTTTGAGGTAGATGGTTTGGCTTTTCTCGATCACCCGTCTTGATACGAGGGTTTTCACCAAACACAAAATCTTAACAAAATTAGGGATTAGTCCATGCTTCAGACATTGGTTAACAAACCAAATGGTCTGAGAGGCATTCCTAATTTCACAATGTAGCCTATAGTAAATCGTCGTTAGGGTGGCTCGACTTGCCTGTTTGATTATTCGATTGACGACTTTTCTACTTTGTGGAAATTCATTATATTTAAATTTGAAACACAATATGTTCTGTCTTTACCACGATTTATTTTATTATTCCTTCCAGGAATATAATGAATTTCCACAAAGTAGAAAAGTCGTCAATCGAACTAAGAAATCAGTAGAGGCCGGAAAATCCGTAGAAAAATCAGTAGAATACTGATCAGTAGATCTGGCAACCCTGGCTGTCAGTAATGTTCCAGCTGACTCTCCTCTTGCCGCTCGAGTCACCATCTGGTGGCAAAGTAGGGTCGCTACAATACCAACTTAATAGTATGCGTCTGCAGCTTAGCTTGGCCACACACCAAGTGCATTTTCGTTATTACTCGAAACACTGTCAGTTGAGGTTAGAGCCCCTGGCGGGACAAATATCTTTTTTTAATCTCAACTACCCTATATTTATTTTTTCCAAGATTAGAAATTTCGTACGCATAGAATCACTCTTCAGATCTTGCATCTTTGCAGCTATCCGGGTGCAAGACGACCACGAATGAATGAGAATGCTATTACTATAAGCCATGCAGGCATGATTTAATTTAAAAATCGACCTTGGAGGTCTAGATGGTGTCAAGCAACTTGTTAATTCACTAGAGGGTGTGGCGAGACGTTCAACCAATTCACGTTCGACTCTGATCCAGATGTGATCCCATACGAGACCTGGAACAAAGGTCGGTGAGTAGTTTTGTGTGAAAATGCATCTTTGTTCGGGTGAATTGAACGAGATTATTATTAGAGTATTATCTTTCTATTGAAACACCCAATTACGGACGAAGATTTGAAAATTATAAACATCAAACAAGAACTATATACATTTGTATATTCAATGTTTTTGCAATGTGCAAGTGTGAATTATTTTAACTTGAAATTGGAATTTTTGTGACACTTCATTCTGCACGCCAACTTAGTACGCGTCTGGCTCTTCTTCACCATTTATTTCAGACCGGCCAAAACATCTATATATTAATAGGCTAACAATTTTTGTATGGGAATTTTGCGACGGGAACTCCTCCCAAACTACTGAATGATTTATACACCATTAGAAAGGTATTCTTTCGAAGGTGTGCAAATTTTATATTTTATTAAAATTGGCGAAATACTTTAGCTATAATCCGCGAAAAACATTGCGAGCTTAGAATCCAAGCTTGGCCAGAAGCGGTTCGTGGCTTTGCGGGAATTCGGTAAAACATTGCGAGCTTAGAATCCAAGCTGTACCAAGCTTGGGCAGATGTATTCGCTACAGCGTTAGGTCAGCAGTTCGTGACCAAGCTTGGGCAGATGTATTCGCTACAGCGTTGGGTCAGCAGTTCGTGACCAAGCTTGGGCAGATGTATTCGCTACAGCGTTGGATCAGCGGTTCGTGGCTTTGCGGGGATTCGGTTCATGTATATAATGTCGTGGCTTTGCGGGGATTCGATTCATGTATATAATGACCAAGCTTGGGTAGATATATCCGCTAAGGATCTTTCATAAGATTGTGGGTGGAACAGCGTTCATTGGATTGTGAGTGGAGCCGTCTAGAAAAGATACTCAAGATAAATAAACCGTCGAATTGAAAATATGAATCAAGTATCCAAGTGTACTTAATTTTTATGCTGCATTTCACGTTAGACAAAAATGTGAGCACGCCATATTTTCGGTTCGGTCGAAATCTAAACTCGTCCGCCAAAACGATGTAGTTTTGGAGCGTTTACAACTTCTATAATATTTATTTTATTATATATACATATATGATATATTATTGTTTTTTTTTAAGCACAGTAATGAACCTCTGCCATGCACTGTCAAGAAGTGAATGATCGGAGAACATACAAAACGAAAATGAGGGGCAAAGACCTTTTCCATAGTCCTCCGCGTGGGCGCCCCCTGGTAACGGCAGTGTATCAAATCGCTGACGGCCAATGTCTTAGCGATAAGACAGTTTGGAAAAGGCAGATAGCTGTAGCCTGAATGGCTGACGAACACCTAAGCGTCTCAGGTCTAGTAGGATGGATTGACTTGCGTAGTTGGACCTGCTACATAGTTGTGTGAACTCCAGCACGTTTATTAAACCATCTGAAGCAGCTATCTCCGAGGCCATCCCCTGAATGGGGTTAAGCGACGTGCTGACAACTCGTCCTTGTAAAAACCACTCCATGTCAAGAAACCTGGAACAAAAGCCTCGGATTGGACGGATCAACAACGACGACCACGCAAACGAATAAAGGATTATTCTTTCGGATCCTGGAATGTACGCTCCCTGAACAAACCGGGGGCCGAGAAGGCCCTCCTTCAACAGATCGAAAAGTACAAACTGAGCATTACTGCAGTCCAGGAAACAAATTGGCTTGGCAGCGAGATTAATGACAAGAAATCGCACACAATTTTTACAAGTGGCAAACCATCGGGCCGCAAGGAGTTTGGAGTAGCATTTATAGTGAACAATCACCTCAAACCGCATATTACTGACTTCAAACCCATAAATGAACGGCTGTGTGCGATTCGCATCAAGACTCGATTCTTCAATCTCTGGCTCATCAATGTGCATGCCCCCACTGAAGTTAAAGAAGACGCAGTAAAAGACGAGTTCTACGCCCGCCTTGAAACTCTCTTCGACTCACTTCCAACAAACGACGTCAAATTGCTGCTGGGAGACTTTAACGCGAAAGTCGGGAATGAAAGCTGGCATCGGGGGACCACTGGAGGCCACAGCCTCCATGAAGAATGTAACGATAACGGCCAGCGACTTATAGACTTCGCCTGCAGCAGGAATCTAGTCGTAAGCTCTACGTGTTTCCCGCATCGACGCATTCACAAGCAGACCTGGAAGTCTCCAGACGCACATACCGTCAACCAAATTGACCACGTCCTCATTTGCAGGAGATGGGCGTCTAGTGTCATGGATGTCCGCTCCTATCGAGGAGCAAACTGCGACTCAGATCATCACTTGGTGAAGACGACCTACAGATGTAGAATTTCCTCAGTGCACCAGTCAAGAATCAGCCCTCCCAAAATCTTTGCGGTTGATAAGCTCTTGAGTGATGCTACAGCGGTGGCGTATACTACCGCCCTTGAGGAAAAACTATCACCTATGCTACACAACATCAGCAACACAGGCGTCCATGGGTTCTGGGAAGAACTCAAGGGTACCATCAAGGATGTCGCAGAGAAGGTCGTGGGATATAAAGCCCGGCGAGCGCGAAATGACTGGTTCGACGAAGAATGCAAAAATTCACTTGACGCGAAAAACGAGGCCTACAGACAATGGATTCATCGAGGAACCAGAGCCAGAAGAGAAAAATATGACGAGCTACGGCGAATATCGAATAGAATAATTAGACGTAAGAAACGTAAATACCTTGACGAGCAGTTGCTGAACATAAACGAAAACTTAGCTAATAGGAACACCAGACAAGCGTACAAACTAGTAAATACAATTAAGAACGGCTACCAACCCAGGACTAGCCTTTGTAAGGACAAGGATGGAAACATCATCAGCGACACCGATGGTGTTGGCAAGCGATGGGCCTCTTATTTTGAAGAGCTTCTAAACCAACCATCTTACATCCCCACACAGGAAGCTCTCGACGATATTGTTGATCTAGGCCCACCCATTCAACCCCCGACAGTAGAGGAAGTTGATCTCGCGTTGCGGTCACTAAAACGAAATAAAGCGCCGGGCGCTGACGAGATTCCAGCTGAACTGCTAAGATTCGGTGGAACGACTCTAGTTGATGCCATACATCAATTACTCCTGCGAGTATGGGAGAACGAGGAGATCCCAGACGATTGGCGCAGAAGCATCATCTGTCCAATTCATAAAAAGGGAGATAAACTGCGGTGTGAGAATTACAGGGGCATCTCACTAGGTTGTACGTCCTATAAAATTTTGACGAAAATTCTGGAAAATAGAATAAAACCGTACGCAGAACGAGTCATTGGCGAATATCAAAGCGGTTTCAGACCTGGTCGCTCCACAACCGATCAGCTCTTCTCAGTCAAACTGATACTCCAGAGGTGCTGGGAATACAACGTAAACGTATACCAAATCTTTGTCGACTTATTCATCTCCATATATAATGCGGGAATTTCATTGCCGGCATTTCATTTTAAAGAAGCGGCAGCAGCAGCATCGTCTGTGTCTTGGGAAATTGTGCTTTCTTAGTGTCGCCATACACTGTCGAACTCGAACACGAACCTAGTACAAGTGGACCGGTTTTCTTCACACCTATGTGATGAGTGTGTGTGTGTCAGAGGAAATTTGTACCAGGTTCGAGTTCGAGACCGATAGTGTATGGTGACACTTACATCTATGTACCTTCGCAGAACCATGGAAATATATCCCCAAAGTTTGGGGGATATGCCATCTTTTTTGGGGTCAAATTAATCTTGTTTGGGGTGTTTTGTAATTTTTTTTGGATATGTCACGGTGAACATTCGCCCCAAAAATTCGGGCTTATGCCATTTGGGGGGTGGGAAGTAATTCATTGGGGGGATAGTTCGCACAGCCTCTTTCGGGTGATCTATAGACGAAATTATTTCAAAATTGAGTTGATTGTAAGTAACCACTGAATATTTTCTACTCGTAAATAAGTTTTAAGTACTTTGGGCGCATTTTACATATTTGAATAGGAGTGCTCAATTCGTCAAACAAAAAATCTATTGAATTTGGAAATTTGTCACACAAGTTATTTAGTGAATAGTCCACGGTTTTCATTTTATTGAAATTCTATTAATATCTACTTTCTTTTTATCTTTTCAGCTCTCCGAGCTCGAACAGCGGGTCATAGAGGCCGAAGAGAGGGCAGAGGAAGCCGAAGATAAGGTACGTATAAAAAAAATGATTTTGGTGCTTTCTTCGAATTTTTAGAAGTAAAGCAAAAAATCCCGATGGGCAAATGCATTTATCTGATTTAACGACTTTAGTCAATGAAAATTAATTGAAAGAAGAAACTTTATAGAAATCCAGTTTACTCCAGTTAGTTCAGAATGAAGACGACTCCTAACTCTATATCTCCCGACGGTTTTCCACTTTGGAAGATTGTATGGTGATGATGTTTCCTGTAACCAGGCTTTCAAAAGGCCCCACAAACCACATTGTCTGCTATTGATTTTTCCGGCAAACCAAAGTCCTTTGCAGAGGATTCTGTGTATCCCATTTATCTTGTGTTGAAGTGTAGGAATGTTAATCACTTATTTTTGTTAATTTTCCTCACCGTAAGGTTAGGTCTACCATTCAACTTAAAAACGACCATTCAACTTAAAAACTTGAAATCAATCAATTCATGGAAACGTGTCTAGACGAAAATAATATTCAAAGGGAATTTATCCGACAAAAGTCTGAAGCCTTTGAATTGTGAATAGGTGAAAGAAAATACAGAAAAAGCTCTGGAGATAAATTCATAGAGCACGCACATATCATATCGTTGGGAAATTCAAGATTCACTGGGATATTTTGTTCCCTGAAAGCAATGTTGTCGCATTTCTATTGAAAAGTTATAATAAAGGCAAAATGTTTGGCCGCATTGATGTCAAGTCCATCAAATAAATTATTCGGTACATTATGGATTTGGCATTAATTGGAGAATTCTTTCTATTTCATTAGAGAGAATTTTCACAAATTTAGAGAGAATCCTTAATTGCGGCATTTCCGCTTTAGGTAGTCCATTTCCGCTTTAGGTGGTAAGAGCCTAGAACCCACACAGGGAAATGTGTAGGTCCTAAAGCGGAAATTTCCTTAGTTTTGTGAAAATTCTCTCTAATGAAATAGAAAGAATTCTCCAATTAATGCCAAATCCATAATGTACTAATTATTCTAACAACAAGAACGCAGGTACGAGATGAAAATTCCATGAATCAAACGATGAGTATCAAACCAATTCGTTTATCCCTGGAAATGCAATGATGCGCTCGGGGGCCGCGTTCGTTCGGTCACCGCTCTACGATCTTGAGAATGGAGGTTCGATCCTCGCCGCGAACGATAAAACTGCCTGTGGGTACTAATAGAACTGCCACTGCGCTCCGAGTGCTAGCAACTGCACGTCCGAAAAGTAGATATGCAAGAGAGACCCCTGGAGGGGTCAACGCAATCAACATGGAAATGCTATCGTTTTGTATTAATATCACATTGCCTTTTACAATCCTTTCTGGAAAGCGGAAATCCACTCTGGACCACTTTCAAGTTGAGCTTTGGACAATACGAACCTGCGTTTTTCAGGTCGCGTTAAGCGCCACTTACTGTGGATGGAGGTTCATCTGCCAGAGCCAGACTGCAGAGGTGAGGTGAGGTCTGGCGTTTCCTCTGTCAGTGCTGCACCCGTTACTAGCGCTTTGAACCACCTGCTGCTGTCTAAACAAGAGCTTTGTTTTTCAGTGCTCTATCTGCTGATAGGGCTCTGGCCAAACCGAGTTTCAGGGGCACACCTAGCAAATCAGAAGGCAAGCGGAAACAACTGATGAATAGCAAAAATGCGCAAAGCAGAAGACATCTTTTAAGTGGGACCCGGGATCATCGCCGAGATTTGGGAATAGACTGGGATCACTAAGCGGGAGAGGTCCTTGTACTAACAGCAAGACAATCCGAAACGGCAGTAGAGTGCTGCGGCTAATGATTCGGTCCCTCATGTTACGTCTTACATGACGTGGCGGTGGGTTTCTGTCTATAAGGTCAGAGTTGGAATGGTCACTTCGATAACAGCCAGTGGCGTAACTATAGGGTGGCAGGGCTGGCAAAATGCCACGGGCCCCGAGCCGATGGGGGCCCCGGTCCGAGAGGCCGCGAGCTCAGAAGTTACCTAACATTTTTAACAAAACTTAGTAAAAATCATAAATTTTACATAAGTAATTAAAATTAATTAAAGATAGACACAACTAAAGACCATATACAAATTCAAATAAATTATTAAGATTTAAACGGAATCATAAGAAAAGGATTTCGATCAATTTTAGAACGCATCCATTGGTTGTTTCATTTGGTGGCGCGAGCTAGTGATGCTCGGAAAATTTCCGCATTTTGTTAACCAAGGAAGTACTTTTCAAATCAAATGTGTGAACTTTACCGTTATTGTACGAGTATGATCGAGAAAGACGAAAATAGAATCCCAAAGGCTCGTCATTAAAGAGTCATATTTAGGATTTCATAAAGTTAAGGACCAAACTGCCTGAGCAATGTCCAACCAAATTATCTAATCTATAAATTTCAAAAATATACCTGTAAATAAGTGTCGAGGACAAGGATATGATGGAGCTAACACAATGAAAGGCACTTATGGTGGAGTTCAAAAACTCATAAAATATATCGAGCCAAATGCGGTATATATTCACTGTGCTGCTCATAACTTAAATCTGGTACTTAATGATGCAGTAAGAGAGGTTATTGATATGCAAAATTTGTTTGAAACAGTTCAACAAATTTATAATTTTTTTGGGCAAAGTATCAAAAGATGGAATATCTTATCAAGTTTTATATCTGAAAGGGAGTCTTCAACTTCGATAACATTAAAAACATTGAACCCTACTAGATAGGCAGGACGTTATAATGCTATTTTTGCTTTAAAAGTTCGGTTTGTTGAAATACAAAAAGCGCTAACGAAAACAATTCTGTTAAGTTGCAAATCAGATGAAAGAAATGAAATTATTTTACTCAAGAAGAAGTTCGAGAACTACAATTTTATTATGTTATTGGTTTTCCATTGCAAAATTCTACAAACTACTGATGCAGCCTTTAAAGCACTTCAGTCTAAAGCCATCGATCTTTCAAATGCCTTAAAACGTTTGAAAATTTGTCTGAAAGAATTGGAAAGGAATCGACATAATTTTGATAATTTAAAAAAGGAAGCAAATAGTGTAGCAGAAAAATGGTTCATCAACCCCGAATTTTCTAAAACTCGTCACAGCAAGGTGAAACGCCATTTTGACGAACTTTGCGAAGATGAGCGTCTCCAAGATCTGGAAAGTTTGTTCAAAGTGAACATATTTTATCGAGTACTGGACTTCATTATTAATCGCGTTTCCTTCCAATGAATGAAATTGTTTCCAATTTCTGTGTTTTGCAATCTGCAACTTTGCAAAATTTAAATGACACTGTACTACTAAAAAAAAGCTCTAGAATTTGTTGATATGTATATATAAAAAAGACATATCTGAATCTTTTGCCAGGGAAATTCTCAGTTTTCGGTCCACCTTTAGAGACGAAATAGAAAAGTTTTCGTGTATTAGAGAACTTGCTGATTTATTAATAATAAAGAATCATTTTATATCGTGCAGCTTTCCTGAAGTATGCACTGCATTAATGTTGTTTGTTACAATAATTCCTGTGACAACAGCTAGTGCTGAAAGATCATTTTCGAAACTAAAATTAATAAAAACCTATTTAAGAAACTCTATGGGACAAGACAGGCTACGTAACTTGGCTATTCTGTCTATTGAAAATTCTATGGCCCGATCTTTAAACTTTGATGATGTTATTGATACTTTTGCGGAACAGAAAGCTCGGAGAAAAGAATTTTATTAATAAATACCTTGTTAATATTGAATTGTTATTTCATTAAAATTTTGTAAATTATGTAATACCTATGATTCTTGAAAATAAAATTTATTAGATATTTAACCAACATATTATTGTAGTAATACTGTTGGGTAACTACTTAAGTGATTTATTAAAATTAAACTACAACGTGACGATTTTTACTGGGAGGGCCCCATCCAATGAATTTGCCACGGGCCTCAGATGGTATAGTTACGCCACTGATAACAGCCAACCAAAAACTGCTTCGTTTGAAGTTTATTGTGGCTTCTTAAGAGCATCATTCGGGTCTCTTGGTCAATGTGGTCTTGCGACGAGATCAGGAGGCAGACCTGTGACAGTCCTAAGAGTTGCATTTTGGCAGGTTTGGATGTTTTTCCACTGAGTGTCGCAAAAGTTTTGTGACCATATGGGAGCCGCATAGTTGCCCACAGATCTCGCTAGTAGAGTCTCCTTGTCTTTCCCCCAGGAATGGTCAGCCAAAGCTTTCAGGATTTTGTTCCTGCTTTTTCATTTTGTCTCAAATGGTGGACGCTTGAGCTGAGGAGGTTGCCATGCAGTCAAGGGTAACACCGAGAATTTTAGGAAGGTTGATGGTGGGAATAGTTTGGCCATCTACTGCGATATTCATTTGTTGCCTTACTTCTTTGATCGATGTGGTAAACAAGGTAGCGGTAGACTTCAGCGCAGACAGATTAAGGTTTTTTCTGACGATGAAGGTGTTCATTTCCTCAAGATACCTATTTATCTGTTCGCTCATTTGAGTGATGTCGTTGCCGGTTGCCAAAATCGAGAAGTCATCAGCATAGTTGACGATTTTGAGTCCGTCAGATGGCGTAGGAAGTCCTGACAAGGAAAAAAAAAATTTACTCCATTTTCTGTATATTGCAACGGAGATCCAGTGTTTAAGTTGATTTACACTTAAGCAGTACAATTCCACGTTCGTTGCTTCGGAGTCAAACTTTGGTTACATTATGGCGGAAATCACCTCACCCAACAACAACAACGTCATAAATAAGTAAATTACTTGAATTAAATAATTACGACATGGAGTAGTAACCGTTTTATTCTCTTTTAACAGTTATATATTGCCCATTATTTCGATACCATTTCTCTGCATGTAGTGATACTGAAGAAGTTTTCTTTATAGTCATTTTACTTCACAAATGGTATCGATAAAAATTTCTGTTTCGTCGCTTTGAATTGACGAAATCGATACAGGTTTGTGATTATTTCATTACCAGCAACACATATCGATTTCGTCATTAGCATGTGGCGAAATAAATACGCCTAATGAGTTACGCTGCTTCCTCGCAGGATCACCGTGGTACGTACTGATTAAATGAGGCTGTGGATTTACTTGATCCACGGGCTTATCCACGAAATTTTCCGTACCAGAACCCTTTTCTGGGTTTAGCTTGGCCTCTAAAACACTAGATTATAACCTCAATTTGTCATGTTTCATTGATCTAGTTGTGTCAACGGTCAACTTATTCCTTATTGTAGATTTCTCTCTCTGGTTACTGTTAACCCCTTGTGGGGCATAGGGCATCCACCACGCCTACTTTCCACCTCGTCCTGTTCTCCGCAATCACCTTTAGCTCTCTCGTTTCTGAACCTTCTGTTTCTCATTCGTCCGATACGGCGTCTTGCGTTGGCTCCAATCGAGGGCCTGTCGAGCAATGTTGTTCGGCCCTTTACGGAGGGTGTGACCTATCCATTGTAACTTTCTTCTTTTGATCGTAGTGCCTTTCCTTTCCTGGCGGGTAATAGTAAGGATATCGTCGTTAGATATGACGTCCGGCCAGCGAATGTGTAGGATGCGCCGTAGACTGCATGTTTTGTAGATTTAACCGTATTTAATTTCGTGAATTTTCACTAGAAATTAGAGGTCATTATCCTAGTTTCACTATCGTACAATCATGATGTCGATTGCTCTGCAACGGAAATATTTGTTCATATCTTTTAAACTCAGAAGTTATAGACAAATTCGAAAATGAATGGATGTGAAAATAAACTTGAACGAAGTTCATATAAAATGACAAGGGAAATTTCATTATTCATATGCACGTCATATTATGTATTTGCCTTTATCCCTCAAACATATTGCCGGAAATGGCTTTAAAACACAAATAAGATAAAACTATGTTTGACCATATTCTGTGCTAAAAAAAAATGAAAAGTGCTTACTAACAAAAATGTGATTCCTAAATATACCTGCAGATACAGCGCTGCGAAAACAGTTTCATGTTTCAAAATCCATTTTATTACAAAATTGAGAATCGTCTGACCTTCAATTGCCAATATGTTGACCACACAGATAAGCAGTTGCATTTCAAGATTTGCTTTCCGGCCCGCTGAGTCTAAAATTTAGAAAGTCTTAGCCTTTTTCAGAAAAATTTTACCGACCCCTGCTGTAACGTATCACCGCAGCGCATTTAGCTAACCTAATCGAACCACAAGCAGTCAGCAACTTAGTGGTGATACATTTCAGGTCTGAAATACGACCACTGTGGTTTTTATAAGGTTTATTGTGATTCGCAACCTTGTAGTCTGGGACCGTGGTTTGGCTCCTCTATTTGGGGAATTATTGTCGTCTAACATCTCGTGGTGCTTCTCTTAGCCTATGTCTGTTAGATGATGAGGATATACAGATTTCTTTACCTACAGTTGGTTCATTTCGTCTTCTATCGTTCCAGCGTTGACATAGGTACGGTGCATCTTCCATACCGATATCGAGTTGATCCTTCGCGGACGCAGACAGCAGTGATATTCCCCTGGACAAAAAATCGTTATGCTCGACATCGGGCCGAAATGAAGACACTCTACAAGTTGCACCAACTTGACTTGCACTAAATTAATTATCACAAAGTCGAGAAGTCATTTATCGGATTTAAAAGATCCGAACAAATCTTTTTCCTTTAATTTTTATTTATTCCCGAACCACTGGAAAATCTGGCAACGACGACATCCAACTCACATTCACCCCTAAAAACTCGACGCGTCTCAAAAAGCTTTTCTGTTTTCAACCCCGTGCTTGTACGGTCATGTGCACAATGCGCTTCACGTACATACAAGTGAAGACCATTTTCAATTAGGGGTCGATAAACGCGTGCTCGAACAAACACTGTACGCGCTCTTACTCCAATCCGTGTCAAAAATCCCGAAAGTCTCTACAGACGCACCGGACAGGACCAACAGCCCAATACACCAATGTTGTCGGGCAATTTCCCACGCACGGGGGGAAAATACAGGGATATGTCCTGACAGGACATGAACACCGATAGAAGAGAAGAACAAAAACAACATATGAAACGTCGTCGTCTCTGTCGCGTATTCCGTAACTTGTGTATCCGTGGTTCAAAGAAAGGCTCGATAAAAGTTCCGCAGAAATACTAACAAACGCGAGTTTTCCCTGAATTTCTGTTGCATATTCGATATCCGGTAATCTGAGACGTTCTGTGTTTTTGAAATATCGCTCTCGATTTCACGGGAAATCGAGGACAAAAGAGCCATTCAACATCATCCCTTTGGGGGTAGGCCACACGACCGCGGCTTCTTTTCTCTGGCGTGTATATGTGTTTTTGGTCGGATGTAGCGCGCGTGCAACAAAATGTGTTCAATTCAGATATTTGAAATGAAATTGAGATCGGCTAAGGTGATGTCCTAGTTGCGAGCATAAAGGATTCAGGACTCTTGGCCACTTGAGGTACTGCAGATTGATAACCCCCGAAGGATCATCCGGAAATAAAATATGCAAACCACATTATACGAGTAGTTTCTTTTTTTTCTTCGTCTTCTTCCTACAATGCGAAAGGACATCGCAATGTGTTTGTATTGGTGTCCTGACAGTGTGTTTTCCCGACAACGACGACAACAACTTTCCCATTATTCTTGTCGTTTCGGTGCACTTGCACCGTTATGAAAATGTTGCGCATGATTCAGTTTTTGGCAACAGGGATCATGCTCACTACATCATCCCCTCCGAATGACAGCTGACCAAATGTACACACTATCGCTTGCGAAACGTAAGAAATGTCAGCGAATTTTTGGAATATCCTTTTAGCAGGAATTCTATTTTTCTAGTTCTAATTTATGATAATATAATGGATGCAATTAGCGGCATGTATCAAAATGCAACGCGGTAGTGAGCCCGGCAATGTGCAAGATATCAGTGAACACATTTGAAAATTCGATAAGAACATGTGACAGTTGAATGTCAGAGAAAAATGGCAACGAAATTGCTCCATATCAAGTGGAAAAAATCATAACGAGCCTATATAAAATGAGAGTACATACTTGTGCTACTTATGTAATGTATAAAGTGTCATTGTCCTAATTTTGTTTTTGTCGTGATTTGCGTTTCGAGTCAACAACGAAATTCGTTTATTTTTTTTTTGTGTATTTTATGGAATCGTATGAAAGGTTAGTAGAATTTTTAAGATTGAAAGATGTCAGTATAAACTTAAATTGGATTATTTTATTTTTAGTGTTGGCGGAGAATTGAGAGGATTATAGAGATAAAATTCAGTTCACTGTATATGCTTAGTCTTGCACTAAGTTCCTGGTCATATCCTTCCGCGTAATCTATCTGTTATAATCAAACTGAACCCTTTATCGTTTTGATTAAGTGATGAGCTATGTCCTGTGGGGGACATATATGCTCACAGGCACTGAGACTAAATAGTCTCTTGTCCTATAGCACTAAGTCTTTATTGCCTTATTGGAACATCGAAAAAACACTGGAGTATATTCGATCCTGAGCCCTAGAGAAGGACATTATGAAATTTCACGAATATCAAAGATAAGGTCTCCGGACTCTTTGTAAATTATTTGTGGGCACAGAACCCTGTATGTCTGTAGTGAGGGCACTTGGGTAGAATATCTTGTGGACAGTAGCTGAGGGGCGGCCCGTAGCACAGTGTGTTAAGGCGTCGGGTCCAATGTCTCAGTATACCGGTTACGTTAGATGCGGGGCTGACGTAACATGTCCCAGCACACTTAGACCACATGTGGGTCCGTTGTGGCCAGAGTTTCTATACCTCTATACCGAGCTCTCCACTGCGGCAGTGCTCTGTGATGATCCTCACCACTCTGGTGATGTGTAATCTATCTGATGATAGCAGTAAAGCCGAGCGGCTAGCATCGAGTCTAGGCTAGATCGCTCTCGTCGTTTGACAAGAACCGTCACCGAGCCATTTGATTTTGGCACTGTCGACCGCAGCGGACTTAATATAACTGATTAGTCACGGGTTCAAGATCCGTCCACGTCGTGGCCGTGGTTGTTTGTGTTGTCTTCCCCTTGTGGTGTAGGGCATAACAATAAGCCACAAACTTTGCCTTGTTGCAGGTATGCGGCTAAATGGGCTGAAAGCACATGCTAGCAACATGCATCGTTCAAAACCAGATTTTGCCAACGAAACTTTGACTAAGCCGCATGGCAATAATTGATGCGCTATGCTCCACTAGAGGTTAGGGCAAATAGTAGTTGTGGCTGAGCTGTTTAAATTCGCAGAGTACACTAGAAGAAAGGTTCGTTTGTTGAATTTTCCTAAGACTGGATTTGTTTTTTATTAGTACATTTAGGTTAGGTTAGGTGCAGGGATTTCCATGATAAGTCACACCACACTTATAGTAGACCGCCATTGGGTCCATTGTGGTACCTCCAGAAACTCTCTATGCCTTACTCTAAAAACTAGGTATTAAAACCAGCCGGTGCTAGCAATAAAACGATTGAGCTTTGTGGCGCTGGCGTTGATGAGGTCTTTCAAGTCGTAAAAGAATGTGGAACCGAGATATTTCCTCCTCCTGCCCATCAAAGCTCTGCAGTGGGTCAGAAGGTGTACTATATAACGCTCTCTTCCTCGTCCACGTCCTCACAGCTTCTGCCGTAATCATGTTGAAGAAGGCACAGTGCCTGAAAACCACTGTAACCGGGTAACCAGCAAAGCGTAATGTTGAAAAAGCGCCGATTATAGTAAGGGCTGTGCGACAGTTCATTTCAGTTCAGTTCAGTTTCATTATTTCCACTTCCACGTCATCCGATGTTATCTTGTACCCCTCTCCTGCTATGTGTCTTGCTAGCAGTGATTTAAGTGGCGCGGGGTCCTTGTTGTTCTTATACTAGTTTCCGCCTCGCTCATGTGCTCCCCCCAGCGTATGGACACTAGCCGCTTTGTTTCTCCCTCGTATGTTTTGTCACTTACCCGACATGAGACCTTGTTTACGCCGCTTAGTTCATGTTTCAATTTCTTATCCTTCGTGGACTCCAGTTTGTTCTTGAGCCGTTGCCTCCGGCTCGATAAGACCACTTCGATGTCCATATCCCTCATCACCCGGTTGTCAGTAGTTGTTCTTCCAGCTTTCTGTTTTTCTTCCGGATGAGACTTTGTATCGCCTTTCGTTCGTACCCATTCTTCAAAACCATGTCAAGGATGTACCTACTTTCTCTTTGAATCGCTCCATGCTCTGTGGAACCGTGAAAAGTCGATGGTTCATCGAGTGAAACGGGACCATCTTCTGGGAGTACGAATGATTGGAGCTCGATGAGATCTTTATGTCTTGGTTGGTTTCCTGAAGTTTTTGAATTCGATGGAGCTCCTGTTCCTGATGATTTTTAAGTCCAGGAATGGCAGTTTTCCATGTTCCTCCATCTCAATCGTATGTTGATGTTTCGGTGGACCGTAATCATGTCCTCTTTGTTAATGAAATCCAATACGTCGTCTACATATATCACCCAGAATTTTGGCAGGATTCCCTCGCATTCAGTTCTTCCTCTAATCTTTTCATAAAGATTTTACTAGGAGGAAGAGTCGGGGCTTGGCAAGTATGAGGAAGTTAGTTAGTTTGGGAGACGTGGGCGGGGCCACTCGTTGCCCTTGTTCTTTACGTATTAATAAAAATTCTTAGGCCTCGGGAAGACAACACAAACATGGGAAGTAAAAATGTGGAATAATAAATCGTCGGCCTCTGGTTTCGTACCACCGACAGATTTTATTCATCAGGTGATTCTTTCAATCTGTCGGTGGAGGCAGCACGACCAGAATACGATTCATTACAGGGCAGCCGCTATTACGAGGCTGGTCAAGAAGTAAAAGCTGAGGACAGAGTGTGCTGCAAAAAAAGGAGAAAAAAAATCGAACTGGGCTCCTGAGCCAACCGGTAACCATTGTAGAGGGGAAAAATTAGCAAAGAGAAAAAAATACTTTTGTACATTTCCCATTATTCAGATGATCAACAGAGTTCAGAGAGTGCAGATGATAGTAGAGGCGCAACACTGCATCCAATGCAATAATTCAATCATGATCTCCGAAAACTGTTGACCACCTCAGTAATAGTAAAATGCAATACTAGGCAATTAAAAGTTTTAAACTGACGTAGAAGGACAATCATGGTAAACAGAAAGGTACCCAGGGCTCCTCCACGCTTTTTCCGGACACCAAAGAAGCTCCAAATGCCGGTAGTTCGAAGCTTTTATGGAGGACTTAGATACACATAAAACACAAACACCACACCAGGATTGCCTTGTTGAACTATAGGAAGGATGGAGGTGCTACAGAGGAAAGCATAGCCACTTGAAGGGAAAATATGTAAAGTAAAATGGCTAAGTCCTAAGACTTGGAGCAAGTAGTCGTAATGTGCTTGTGGTGGAAGGACTAAAAAGAACCCGATGAGGTTATTTTTAGGACTAAAAGAACCCGATGAGGTTTTTTAGTCCTGTTCTTTTACTGGAAATGGGCCCCACGTTGGGCGTCAAATTTATAATGGGTTGGCGGGCATCCGAAGATGTACGTGGCGACGGAGACTAAAGCAGCATAATGACCGTCAAGATCGAGTCGTGCCATCTGGCGAAGAAAAAGGCCCCTCAGCGAGCTAAACAACGGCCGATACTTCCCGTAGCTCAATTCCGGAAACATGGGCAGGGGTTTCGCCGCACGTTGCCCCTGCCTTACGTATTAGTAAAAATTCATAGACCTGGGGAAGACAAACAGGGGAGGCAAAATTGGGGAATAAAAAAATGGGTCGATAGTGATCGCATCGGGGTCCGAGTGTAATGGGACTCTCGATATCTGGTTTCGTACCACCAACAGATCACTGCACTACTTGCTCATCATTCGAGTCATTCCATTATATCCTGACAACTTTCTACTTCAGATTTTGCGCACACTGTTTCCGATCTACATATGACTTAGGAACGGGATCTCTTCGTTCTCCAACCTATGACCACGAGGGGTGCACACGGGTTCATCGTCAGGGAAGAAACTATCCAAAATTGTTCTAACCTTCTCTTTTTATTTGGGCATTTGCAGCTACTACAGCCTGTAGGTTTGCTTTTATTAGAGTCCATGATCATCTTTAACCACGATGTAGTGGTAAAAATGCATCTGCATTGTCCGAATTGCTTCCGCATCGTATTTATACAAAATAATCTTCGGATGCAAAATCACTTTTGGAAAATTTTAGCTCACTCAGTGACGAATTTGATTCGGAAATAAGCTGAACCCGTATGAAGGAAGTAAGGGTGGGGTGGTATTGGTGGGCAATCCGAAAAACCCAAAGGTGGCAATCGAAATCTTATTGAAAACGCTTCAGAAGGCTGTATCCAAACAACATGGGTTGAGCTCTGATTTAGGTAGGCCTGTTGTTAATAATTTTCTAACTATAAAGTTTTCCCACAGAGATCCTAAAATGTTAAATCAATTCGTCTTCTACGAGTATATCTGCTAATACGAGTATTTACCACAAATATTGACCACAAAGCTCTCACGAGCCCTCGTCTCATATCAGACAATTTGTATCCTTTGTCCTCACTCATGTTGAGTCATTCTATTACTATTCCGCCCACGAACCACTTGAAATTCATACTAATCTGTTTCGTCGACAACCTTGTAATTAAATATCTTCCCACTTCTTCAAGATTTATTGCATTCTTCGCTGGATGGAGCACGGGCGTTTAACAATGCAAGAGGAATACACTCGTGTTCTCTTCCTCGTCACCATAGCCAATCCATTATTTTCTTCTTTTTTGTTCTGCTCCTAAACCAAATGTCTAAATGTGTATCCCCTTGCAACTTTCACAAATCATTCAAGACGAGGGCATTAGCCTCTCCTCTTTCAACATGAGGAGCGCGCGTTAACAAAAAACGCGAAATGCAATGACGGAACTTCAGACATGAAGTACAGCAAAGAAGACCTTCAAGCTCCTTCCGATTGTAGCCCAGTCAGTCAGAAGAAGTTCCCTTCTGTGGTTCTTTGGCTAATGGTATGGTAACGATGGGGACTTCTGTATGCAGTTGTGTACGCAATGAAGCATGGGAAGCAGTGCCAAGAAGAAAGTGAAGTAGTAGTGGCCACCCCAGCTCGTTGTCTTGCGACAGTGCATTCTATGAAGTCATTCAGGCATTGAACAAATAAGAAGCATAGCATGGACGAGGACGTCCCTATCTTCTGACTCAATAGTACGGCGCTTATGTACTCGTAGTACATTCCCGGAAAACACCATAGCGACCAAGTGGCGTCTTGGTTTTATAGTGAAGAGATGATGTTTTCCCTCCAAACCGATAAATCAATCAAGTCGGTTTCATTTAGCATCTTATTATTTGACATCATTATGCAGCTCCTCTATTCCATACTACTCGTATATGGGGTCAGCACGAAGATCCTCTATTTCCGAGAAAATATATTTTGCTTCCAGCTTTCGGGTGCATATCCGATGCATATTTTTCGAAATAGGTTTTTTACATGTATCATAGATATGAATGCATGCATACGTGGATATCGGACCACTGTAGTAAATGTCATATCCGTGCTACCGTGCTGGATCCACTGTCGTTTGTCCCATGAAATATATCCACAAAGTTTTTGGCAACCGGCCAAAATGTCTACAACGATGTATATATATTTTCAGCATTACATTTTTGCAAAATGCATTTATTTTACCATTTATAGTTTGAAAAATGCACGTGATTTTAATCGAGCTGGAGATATTGGTGGGAAAGGATGTTGGTGGGTCGTGCATGGGATACCAGCTGTATTGGCCGGAATTTGACTGTTCAAAGTGCATCCGATTATGCCCTGTTTGCTGGGAAGAAGGAAATAACAAGTAATTCAAAGAGCTTCATTCCAAGATTGCTGCAGCTTCATACATAAATACTATACCTATACGAGTACATGTATGCTATGGATGGCAACTGGCAAAACATAAACGCATCGAAAAAAAAAAACATAAAAAAGCTTTCCGCTTGCGTTCGTTGGTGGAAATGCTCTTTTTTCCGAAGGCTTGGTAAAAGTGGTTTTCTATGTCTTTTTTTTCAGCTTTTCACAATGGAAAAGTTTTCTTTTCGAAAGGAACAGTGGAACTGTTAAAAGTACGTGCTTTTTTTATTTATATACTATATAAAATATATTTTATCAAAAGTTTAGCTATAATAGTTGCAGGCGTAGCACGTTTTTTCTACATGCCTTGTGTGCCAACGAAGCAAAGTGTGCGTCTTGAGCTATTAAGAGGACATTTGTACCAGGCTGGTGTTCGAGTTCGACTGTGTGTGCGAATGCCACTGTCCCATTCTGCGCGAGTGGAGATGGAGACCGACAATTTTCTACCAAAACATATTTCCCTAGTCATATAATCAAATCTCAAGCAGACCTGCATGTCAGAGATCTGCTCCAGAATGCACATGTGTCCCTGATTGAACACATGACCATCGTATTTTATGTTAGACGCATTCGAAGAGCGCTCAGAGCCGCTGAATCTTGTATTAAAATATGCAGCGGAGTACATAAGTCCAACAATCGCCTCAATAGCCGATGTCGGACAAGTACGGATGGATCCTGCCATGCCAAGGCATGCAAGACGCTGTAACTTACTACAAAGCTGTATGGTGCAACGCTGGGGCGACCGGCAGCGCAGTGTGTTGAGGCATCAGTCTCATGTTTGACTACCGGCGTTTCGGGTTCGAGTCCCGTCCATGACGACGTTCGTGGCCATGGATGTGCAGGAGGTGCATGCTGGCAACTGCATTCTCCGAAACCAATTTATGCCAACGAAACGTCAACTGGGCCACATGGAACATTTGACGCGCTATGCCCCACAAGAGGTTAGGGCAATTGAGTAAACTAGCGCCACATTAGTCACAACTGGACGTATGACCATCAAATATAGCCATTCGATCATATTCGGGGTGAGTCCCCAAGTTTTGCCAAACAGAGACCTGCAACCCCACATGTTTCGAGTGGCCTTGCTGATAACGACGTATTGAATTGCTCCAATTAAGCCGCCAGTCCAACGAAATGCCTAAGCATTTGACTTCCGTTGAGAACTGAAGTACCGTACTGCCAATGCTAACAAAGTTTAAGCTTAGATTCTTTCTTCGAGTGAAGGGAACTAATACGTTTTTCGAGGGTCAGGCCAACTTCAGTGCACCAGCGAAGTACTAGATCGAGTGCCGCGTTCATCAAATCAGTGACAGTCGATTCAAACTTTCCTCTGATAATGATAGTTACAAGGGCAGTCCGATAAGTACTTAGCCTCGCCGCCCGATGGCGCCACTATCGCAAGAGAAGATTACTATGGTGTAGTACATTCTCGTAGACGGCTACTGTCAAAATTTCAGCCGAATCGGACTCGTAGTTTTGTTTTGACCGCGTGTGGAAGCGGGCGTGTTCACGGATTTTAGAAAAATGGAAAAAGAGCAATATCGATCGGTGATTCGATTTTTGTTTTTGGAATGGAAATCGCGCAGCAAAATCAAAGAGCGCTTGGATCTGTGTACGGTGACTCTTCTCCTTCGATGGCTACCGTCAAAAATTGGTTTAACGAGTTTCAACGTGGTCGCACGTCGGTTTTTGATAAGCCACGCCCAGGTGACCCGAAAACAGCTACCACGGAGGATAACGATTGGCAGACCGCCGATTGAAGGTGCGCGAGATAGCTGAGACAGTAGTCTACTCAAAAGACCGCGTAGGTCATATTCTGCATGAAATTTTTGGCATGAGAAAGCTGTCGGCGCGATGGGTGCCGCGTTTGCTCACTGCGGACAACAAGCGTAACCGTGAGCCCACGGCAGTGTTTGACGCTGTTTAAGTGGAATACGAAGGAGTTTCTGCGTCGTGTCGTGACCGTCGACGAAACTTGGATCCACTGGTACACACCAGAGACCAAGAAACAGTCGAAACAGTGGACTTCACCCAGCGAACATGTTTCAAAGAAGGCGAAGACTGTCCTATCGGCCGGAAAGGTGATGGCCACCGTTTTCTGGGATTCACAAGGTGTGATGTACGACTACCTGGAGAAGGGCAAAACGGTCACAGGGTTCTACTGGGCCGATTCGACGCCGAATTGCAAAAAAAAACCGTCCCATTCGGCGAAGAAAAAAGTGCTCTTCCACCATGACAACGCACCGGCTCACATCTCCGCCGTCGCCACGGCCAAATTGGTCGAATTGGGCTACGAACTGCTGCCCCATCCACCGTATTCTCCAGATTTGGCCCCGTGCGACTTTTTTTTTGTTTCCAAACTTGAAAAAGTCACTCGCCGAGCAGAAATTTGAGTCGAATGAGGAGGTCATCGCCGCCACGGAGGCCTACTTTGCAGACCTCGGGAGAACGTATTTTTCAGACGGGTTAAAGAAGTTGGAGCATCGCTGAGTCAAGTATATCGTTTTTCTTTTGTAGACTAAGTACTTATCGGACCGCCCTCGTATATCATCAGCATAACCGATTGCATCATAGCCATAATCACACAACTTAGCTAGTAACTCGTCTATGACAAGTGACCAGAGAAGTGAGGATAGGACCCCACCCTGAGGGCAATCCTTAACAGCATAAACACTAGTTTGGGTGCCGCCCAACGTTGAGTGAATTTCTCGGCCACGAAGCATTACGTCGATCCACATGATTGTGGCAGTAGGTATATCTCTGAGCTAAAGTGCTCTAGATATACAGCTGTAGCCAGTATTGTCAAAAGCTCCCTCGATGTCAATGAAAGCGCAGAGAGCAATTTCCTTATCCATAAGGGTTTTTTTTTCAATCGTTCCTTCGAGATTTTGTATGGCAACCACGGTCGACTTACCGTTGACGTAGGCGAATTGAGTACGATGCCAGGAAGACGTGCAATCCATTTGCTGTCTGATGTGCAGATCCAGTAACCGCTCCATAGTTTTCAAAAGAAACGATGAAAGGCTTTTCGGTCTGTATAAGATTTCGGTAGCTCCTCCGACTTGTTTCCGTTTATCGGAATCAATACCACGTTCACCGCCCTCCATACACGTGGAATATAACTCAAGGAGTAACTGCCTCTAAACAGAACAGTCAGGGAGTTGATAATAAAATCAAGGCTGTATTGTAAAAGTGCAGGAAAAATACCATCGGCAACAGGTGCCTTAAAGGGTTAAAAGGACTCCACGGACCATTTGACCTTTTCTTTATCGAAAATGACCTCCGAAAGGCTGTTTAATCGGCTAATAGGTACACGATGGTCAGCCGATGCAATGAATAAACAGGGTTGGACAGAACCAGGAAAATGGGTGTTTAGGAGGAGCTCAAGAGTTTCCTCTGGGCCCTCCGCGAAGGATCCGTCTTGTTTCTTAAGTAATCTGATACCATTAGTGTGCTCCTTAGATAGGGCTTTGTGGATGCGTACCGCTTCAGGTAGCGACTGATTACTCTCACAATGTCTCTTCCAGCTCTCCCGTTTGGAGTGTTTGATAAGAAGATTATATTCCGTGAGCGAGTCTCTATATTCGCCTCACACATTATTACGTTTAGCACTATTTAAATTTCTACTAACCTCTTGCGCGCCAGTTCTTCGTCCCACCAAGGAACCTTATGCGCCGTACTAAAGCCAAGTGCAACAGTACTGTCTTCGTAGGAGATTAAAAGGGCATCGCTCAGCTGTTCTGCAGCTGAATCCAACTCACCAGTCATGCTGATCGAATTAGGAAGTTCATCATCTTTGGAACATACTAGTTGACGAAAAAGTTTACAATTCGTCTTCTTAGGACAAAAGGATGCAGAGCGGAATATCAAAACGAATGTGCAAATGGTCGGAATTAGACACTTCGTCAGATACGTTCCAGTCCGTAACTGCCTCCGATAAAACCCTGCTCGCAAGAGAGAAATCAAGAACCTCGTTCCTGGACGCAGTGACAAAAGTGGGCTTGCACCCCTTGTTGAGGACGAACACTTGTTTACACATAAGAAAGTCAAGTAAGAACTTACCTATGAAACTAATGCTAAAGTATTGCGGACTTCATTATAGGTAGTTCGTACTGAAAAGGTGCCGTGCAGACTCTGATAAATATAATCTCTCTGATGATGCCGATATGCTTGATGCTTAGAGACTGTTGACTTATCAGTTATCACTAAAAAAATCATTGATATTTACTCGCTGTATGTACATACGAGTACATATTCGTATGTCTTTTCCAAACTCTTCTGTTTTAGGGGCCACCTTGTAGCCGTCGTATAATAAATACATACTCGTATATTCTCATGCCAAAATTATTTTAACAACAATAATATCCTATTTCTCTTTCCTTCATTTTCAGGTAAGTTATCTTCATTTGCATTTCACAGTTAGTATCATACATTAAACGATTTTGAAGGGTGAGTATTCGTAATCTATTTTATAGCAGCTCGAGTATTTGTGTTTCTTACTATATCCTTGCAGTATCCTGTCTTTTGTTTTTGTAACTGAAACAAATTACTGATATTCTCCTACCTGAAACTTCATAGAAAATTGAGTAATTTAATCATCAACTAACCTTGATGAATTTATTACACTCAAAATTTGTCTTTCGATATTTCCGGAATCCTTTGTGATACACATTCTTCTCATGATTTTCATATGCCTCTATCTTCAACAAAGCGTTCAGTCTGTCTGGATTTTCTATCAAAAACACCTGCACCCAATTAATTTGACATACAGCAGTTCGTTTCCCTATTCCAATTTTCGACTCCTCGCTCGCCATCCCATACAAAATGTTATCGTCCCTCGCCTGAATGCACGCGCGACCCACCCTATAAATCCCAGAAAGTCCGCAAACTTGCAGATAGATTTATGCATGTTTTTCTAAAATTATGAGTTGAATTGCGTGTGCGTATCAAAAATAGGTCTAGCTCGTTGTCTAGCTTCAAAAAGATGGAAAGGAAAGACAAATTGCTCCGATTTATGATGGCTCCTTTCTGAGTAGCAACATTCTTTTCTACGTTCATTTCCATTCCGAAACGAACGAAATGGAATTTAGTCTGGGAATGAAAATGAACCTCCTAAATGAAAGATTACCCCACTCTCAACATGAAACAAGAATATTATCTTTCTTTCGACCCCATATCGTTCTAAAAATGGCAGAAATTTTGATGGTTTGGCGCGGTAAATTTGAATAGGGTTTTGTGTATTTTTATTTTATATGATTCATGAAATTTATTTTTCCCATTCAGGTCATTTGAGTCGTTGGTAAATGGCTCTATAGGGGCCCAGATATAATGGGCCCAGCGCGACCTTGACGTCCTTATCGTGGGTTTAATACGCCATAGAAATTTGAAACATCCAAGGGGAGGGCAAGGTCGCGCGGGGCCCACTACATCTGCGGCCCCTATAGAGCCGTTTATAAACAACAGGCTCAAATAACCTGAATAGGAGGAGGATCTGCAGGCATAGGCACCAACTTTAGCTTCTCGTTTTCTTATCTGTCTGTTTGTTTGATTTTTTAAATACGGGCAGCCGTGCGATATCCTTTTTTTTCTGTACGTCTATGGAGGGCCCAATGACTGCTGTGTATTATCACGGCTGTGGTAATACATAGCTGTCACTGAGTTGGTCTGCCAGCGCACGTCACTGGTGGTCATCAGAGAGTGTTTTTCGGATACTATTGTGTCCTCAGGCCGGTGGGAATCCTCAACCGCCGGTCCCTTTTGCTACAAATGGCGCCCAACGTGGGGCACCACATTTTCAGTTGCACGAGGACTTTCGCGATCTGGGTGGTCTGTGACTTATCGGATGAGTAATGCACGCATGTTCAACACACGAACTCCCTGAAACCTACCGGTGGATTTTTCCTTTCATTTTTTATGTCAACACCAAAGCTTAGGGGATACCCTTTAATTCAATAGTGTAGCTTTAGTAGGTGAGGGAAATTAAGGTAAGGAGGAGAAATGGGTTGAGCTGCGTTAGATGAAATTAAATGACAGTGAACGTTTTGTTTAAATTTCTACAGCTCTAACTGCAGGGGAAAACGGACGATGGTAAAGCGTTTCACATTCGAGTTATTCAGCATACGAAAGAGTTGTAAAATTTTGCGGTTCGACTGACACTAGTTTTAATGGTAAGATAGTGGGCACGACTTGACTGCCTGGTGTTGCATACAGGAAATGCAACATCGGCAATTAGACTGCTTACTTCAGCAGAGCAGCCGCGGTTGAAGTATCGATAAAAAAGTAATGAACAACCAACGTCAGTCTGTGCTGAAGTGGCTGAATCCGGGAAGTTATATCGTCATCACCAATAAGTCTGATGAAAGCTTTTCGTTAAACTCTATCCAATGCGGACAATGCAGTGTCACCCACACCGGCCCATAAATGGCAATTATATTCGAGTCTTGGTCTTGTGTGACTCTTTTGTATTAGCGCTAAATCAGATGGTGTGAAATATTTTTTATGTACATCTATTCAGGAAGCCCAGACATTTCATTGCGTTTTTCGCAATGGGAAACATGTGGTCAGTGCAATTAAGCTTTCTCGGGATGTTAATACCTAATATATTAAGCGCTGGCGAGTCCATAATGAAGCGCCGATGACGAACGCGCGGCGGGTCCACAATGTAACGAAAAATTATTGCGCCCCCGAAAAATTCCTGCATTGAACAGAAAATTTACCGATCCACGGAATACACGGCTGATAAAAAATTTACTAATTGACTATTATTAATTTTTTTAATTTGGCACGAAACTAAAACCTGTCAAGAACACCTTATGCCAGGCGAAAAACCGAAAAGAACTCCACGATGCTCGCTACGTGGTTTCTCCCCGCTTAACGGGACTTCCTTCTTCCGGTTGCCCAGTTATTCATAGCCCTACCAATGCAGCGGTTTCCGAAGTAATAACGGTCTTCATGAACTCTCAAATATTACAGGTTGTTGCTTACTACTTTTACGCCCAACATCACGCAAACATCTTTAGCTACGGCGGGACTCGCAGCCGTCAAATCATGAGATTGGCGCACTCCTCCAATCAGATGTCCTCCAATGAGATGCTAATCGAAAATTGTCCCTGCAATAAATTCGAAAAAATATCCATGCCAATGTGTCTTTTACTTAACTTTCCCAATGCTTCCTATTTCGAAAGCTCATCTGCCTAACTTTTGACAACTTTTGAACAATACAAAACCCTAAGAAAAAACGAAATGTTTTCCCCATTCCATCTCTGCGTGTGTTTTCCAACCATTTTGGTGTTCTTAAGAATAACATCTATGAATAACAGAAATAATGTGGTGTTTAGCAAATCCAAAGAATGTCCGTCTGTCATTTTAAAGTGGCTTCCTCGGTCGTAATTGTTTTCGGCATTTTAGAAATACATACTCTTAGCTTAGTTCCTGAGTTTTGGACCATTTTCTATTATCATTTTGCTATTCAGAAAATAAAGGTATCTTCATGGGATTTCCTGGACTTGACACCAAGATATAAGCTTGTACTCCCGGAAATGACTACATTCCCTGAAGGTATAATAGAATTTCAAAAAGTTTTCAGGGATTACTTGACAGTTCAATTAGTGTTGCTCTGTTGATTTATATTGAGTTTATTGTATTTTTGGAGGATGACAATATTATTGAATTTTTAATTTATTCCGCCCCAGTGATGTGGGTTGTGGGTAAAATGTATCAACGGACATAAAATAGGTTTGTGCGAGGGTAGGTCAATAAGCTCGCTGAATGGCGTAGACCGTAGACGATGGCCGCGAGGTCGTGAGGTTAATTTTTAGAGTTACTCATTAGTAGTAAAACTACAAAATTTTATAAAAATCGTGCACAAGTTAATCTGAGTGATCAAATATAGAGGAAATCGAGTTTAGCAGTTTCAATAAGCTTTTTTTTACCAAGAAAGGTTTTCTTCGTGCTTAAAATTGTCTCTCGAACCGACTTATTTTCGCGACGATAACTCAGCGAATACTGACATGATTTTTATAAAGTTTTGGTAGTTTGGAATTAAAATATTAAAAAAAAAAATTACAAAATAAAAAGGTGGCTTCGCTCTCACTACCTCCCCTATGCAGCGTACTTCAATTCAATTCCCCTAGTGCACACATGAAAAAATTACTTGACATCGTTTCGTGCTGTCGGACGCTTCTGTCAGACATGAAATTTAGAAAGAAAAATTACATTACTGCAAACGAAGAAAAATGCAAAAGTATGTAATACTTTTCGTTTGCATTTCCCAAATCGACTCGACTCTACCTTGGAACTTTCAATTATTATTAGCCATGTCCCTTATTCCCAATCGTTGATCAACACAAGCTTTTCTGTCACTCCATTTAAGGTCCCGATGGACACCTGACTGGTGCACATACAGTTCGTAACAACATAGTTTCCAGTCCCATTAGGTTGAACGTTGAACACCGTATTCCAAAAGTAAGAAATAGGTAAGCTGTAAAACATCTTCATATAGTGCACAACATATCCCTTCCCTGTTAAGGATTCTAGCTTCAGCATCAACCCCCCGGGTACTGTACGGCAGGTGTTTGTGTATACTCTCGGACTCTTGCTGCTTATTTGAGTCCTGTGCAATCCAGTTCCCACCTATTTCATTCACGCTATCACCTAGTGGATATGGTTCAAGTTGGCTCTGACAGACCCATTACACGTTATACGTTCCTTGTATTGCACACATCCCCAACGGGATGTTGTGTATCTGCAAACTGCAAAATGTCCTTTTGTGCATGCATGTAGTGTTCATGCTATTTTGCATTTTTAGTACGCGTGGGATAATGCATTTTTGGATAGTGGGTGCACGTTTGTGTAAGACTGGCGGTTTTAGACTGGACTTACATGCAGACCGTTAGTCATAATTTCGGATTTAAAGCGAAATTTAGTGTTTGGTTTATGTTTTTAATTCACACATAAAATGAGTTGAGGCGTCGACTATTTCGTTTCCGCTGCATTTTTTTTTATAGTTTAATTTCCGTACATCACGACTAGAGTCCCTCACGGCTGCTGTGCGACTAACTGGCGACGTGTTTTTGAATTCCTATATAATCCAATGCATCATCGTCGTGGCGCAACAGCCCGACGTCGGGCTTTGGCCGCCTGGATTATCGTCCTCCAATTATATCGGTCAAGTGACCGCGTTCTCCAATTTTGGACGCCCAGCAGTTGTTCGGCGTCCTCATCTACTGAGACTTTTTGAGCTTTCGGTCTTCCTCGCAGCCTTGCTCCGTCGACACGTCGCTCATTGAATATTTTCTTAGGCATGCGTTCATCGTCCATTCGTTGTATATGTCCTGCCCTTTGTAGACGTTATACTTTGACGAAACTTTCAACGCATTGTACAGTTCGTATAGCTCATGGTTGGACCTGATGTGCCATCCATTTCGTTCGCAAACTGCTCCGAAAAGTCGCCAAAGGACCTTTCGTTCAAATGAGTCTATCATGTTTTCGGAGGCTTGAGTAAGGGTCCAGGTTACGCAGCCATAGCACAGCGCAGGTTGTATGATAGTTTTGTATATGCGGAACTTAGTATTTTTGTGCACATGCTTTGATTTCATTATTGGGAGGACCGAGAAGAAAGTGTTATTTGCTAGCTGTATCTGTCGCTTGATTTCGTCAGTTTCATTGGCGTCCTTTGACAGGTTACCACCCAGGTATATTAAGTCGTCTACGAATTCGAAGCTGAGGTCTTCAACGTTGATTTTTGGTTGTTCTGGCGTCCTTGTTCTTGATTGCATCATTATTTTTGTTTTGTCCTGGTTAATACGTTCTTTTGCAGTCGTGTCAAGATTATTTAGAAATTTTTCTGTGTCGGGCAGGTTTTGGGGCATTTGTTGATGTCGTCAGCGTACTCTATTAACTGCGCCAACTTGAAGAGTAGTGTGCTACTGCGGTCCGCATTCATTACTCGAATGGCGTGTTCTAGTGCCAGGTTAAATAAAGGGCGTCGGAGTCAGTCCATCGCCTTGCTTCAGTGCAGTTCGTGTTTCAAAGAGATCAGTCAGCCTGTTTTGGATATTAACCTGCGAGATGGAATTGGTCATCGTCATCTTTGTTAATCGTACTAATTTTATTGGTATACCAAATTGCAGCATGATGTTATATAGTATTCCACGATCGATACTGTCGTATGCTTGCTTAAAATCAACAAAAATCTAGTACACGTCAACGTTGTATTCCCTGTACTTTTCCAGGACTTGCTTGACCGTGAAAAGCTGATCGGTTGAAAATCGGCCAGGTCTGAAACCGCCTTGATATTCGCCAACGATTCGTTCAGCGTACGACTTCATTCTATTTTCCAGAATTTTCGTCAGTATTTTGTAGGACATGCAGACTAGTGAGATGCCTCTGTATTTCGCACACCGCGATTTATCTCCTTTTTTTGTGCATGGCACAGATGATGCTCCTGCGCCAATCTTCTGGGATCACCTTATTCTCCCATATTCGCAGAAGTCGTTGATGATGATTGTATTTAATAGACCCGTTCCATCAGATTTTAGCAGTTCAGCTGGAATCTGATCTGCACCCGGCGCTTTATTTGGTTTGAGTGACTGCAAGGCGAGATCAACTTCTTCTACTGTCGGGGGTTGTGTATTGGGGCCATGATCGATCTTGTATGGAGACTTAGGATGCGGGATTAAGAAGCTCTTCGATATAGGACCCCCATCGTTTGTTGGCGCTAGCGGTGTCGCTGACGATGCTTCCATCCTTGTCCTTACAGGGTCTAGTCCGAGGTAGATAGCCATTCTTAACCGTATTTATTAGTCTGTACGTTTGTTTGGTGTTTCTGGTAGCTAAGGTGTAATTAATGATCAGCAACTGCTTGTCAAAAAATATTCGTTACTTACGTCTAATTATCCTATTTGATATTCGCCGTAGCTCATCATATTTTCCTCTCTTGGCTCTAGTTGGACGTTGGATACATTGTCTATAAACTTGCGTTCTTTGCGTCAAGTAAGTTTTGGCATTCTTCGTCGAACCAGTCATTTCGCGCTCGCCAGTCTTTATGTCCTACGACCTTCTCTTCTTTCTTTTTCTTGATAGAACAGTTTAATTTTTCCGAGACCCGTGTACACCTATGTTACCGATGGTGTGTTGGATATGTATCAGTTTTTTTCAAGGGCGGACCGCATAGATTTTGGGAGGGCTAATTCTTGATTGGTGTACTGAAGAGATCCTACACCGATACGTTGTCTTGACCAAGTGATGGTCGTAATCGCAATTTGCTCCTTGGCATGATCGGGCATTCATCACGCTTGAAGCCCATTTCTTGCATATGAGGACGTGATCAATCTGGGTGACGGTGCGTGTATCCGGAGATTTCCAGGTTTCTGTATAAATGCGTCGGTGCGGAAAGCATGTTAAACTTACGACTAGGTTCGATTTTTCGTTGACCGTTGTCATTGCATTCCTTGTAGAGGCTGTGTCCTCCTATGGTTCCCCGATGCCACCAGTCTACCTGTTGTAGTACAAGACTTGTTCCCTACTGACTCCATTGCCACCGAAGTAGACTTTGAAAAGTACTTCTCAATCGGGCTCCCAACGAGATCGGAATCGAACGATGGTGTGGTGACCGGGAGCTACGGCTGCAAAATATTCGCTGATGGCTAAAAATGGCTTGTGAAATCGGTGCGGTGGTCTTCTCTGAAGATCTCGAAGTATCTATGTCCTTTCGCCTCCCAGATTATGCAAGTGTATTTCAGACTGAAGTGCTAGCAATAAGGGAGGCATGTAAAACGCTGAAGCTTATCACAACAATCAATAGGAACGTTGTCATCTGCACAGATAGCTAAGCGCGACTAAGGCATTAGAGTCAGTGACAACTTCATCGAAAATAGTTAAATAATGTTGCGAGGAGCTTGCTGGACTGGCCGAGCTTTTCAAAATTTCCCTTCTATGGTCAGTGGGTGAGCACGCCGTCAGATTGGGCATTCCTCATAATCTTCACTGCCGAAGCTGTAGGAATACTCGAAGAAGGAAACTCTGATTTATTTCTCTAGCCAGGCATCAGGAATTGGGTAGTGCTTTCTTCACCAAAATATCCGATATCTCCTCGAAAAGTATCGAGGAGATAATACGCTTTCTCAACTCCACGGTATGACGCGGACTCCCAACGACTACCATCGTAATACATCGATAACTTAGGTTATTCCTCGCACGAGGCCCGTGGCATCAAAAGGGCGGATAACTGGCGCTACTTGAGCTCTCTCCTACGGAGGAGGAACTACCACATCAACTAACCAGCCAACCAACGTTTAAACCAGAGTTGCTCGCCTTCGTCTTTTTAAATATTGCTCCTCCATGCATTTCCCGTTGTCAGATTTCAATCAAATTTTGGACGTAGCTTCCTTGTGATATAATATAAGTGCCATATGATGATATCTTGGTCCTCCCGTGTGGGTCACAGATCAGAAAAAAAAGAGCTCTCTTTATCATTAAATGAAACGGAAAGCAATGGTGAGACCAACCCACTCTAGTACATTTGAAGGGATTTTGAGTCCTTTGGGCAGGACTGATACCATTTTGAATCCATTAGGGAGGGAAAAAAGGCATTCTTGGCAATGAAGTGAACCTAGGTGAGATGGGTATCATATGACTTAGGCTTTTGAGACGAATGCACTAGCTACTATTGAAGGCATTTTGAATTATTTGGTGTGGAAAAAGGACATTCTTAGCAAAAAAAGGAGATTCTTGACAATGAAGCGATGACTAGGCAAGATGGGTATAATATGACTGGGGATGTACAGGCGAACGCACTAGACTACTCAATTGCCCCCCTGTGGGGCATAGCGCGTCAACTGTTCCATGTGGCCCAGTTGACGTTTCGTTGGCATAAATTAGTTTCAGAGAATGCAGTTGCCAACATGCACCTCCTGCACATCCATGGCCACGAACGTTGTCGTGGACGGGATTCGAACCCGAAACGCTGGTAGTCAAACATGAGACTGAACACACTGCGCTACCGGTCGCCATGTGCGAATGCACTGAGTCCTTGGGTCAGAAAATAAGGACAGTATTGAATTCGCCTGGTAGATTGGGTATCATCTCCTGAATCGGGGTGATAAGGACAGCATTTTTCAAAGCAAATAATAGACAATTTAAAAGCAAATACTCGTAGATTAAAATTAGAATGTACTGCACATGGGACGGGTCTAAGGTGCCGATGAACATCATTGCTCTTTTTGAGTCATTCTGTACTCAAATTTAATTTTCTATTAATGCATCAGTATCGGTGATTGCAAAGTTTCTGCATCCCCTCCCTTGAGAGTTTAAAATATTGCGATGCATTCATCAAATTTATTAAAGCAACGATACATATTGACTCTCTGAAGAAAATATAAACAGAGCTATGCCTTTGTTATCCTTGCAGTGTAAATATCCAACAAAATCTTCCCAATTAAATTATCCTAAACACCATAAGGCGTCCCTTGACGAGGGTGGTAAAACTATTTACGCAAATATTCCACGGCGTTAATGTTGAGGTAGTTAGTTGCTATCGACCGACGAACGTAGCGCAGTCATCATCGCCGCCGTTGACGTTAATACACGAACAGGCCCGGTCCCATCTGGGAAAAACACGAGAGACCCTGCTCCTGTCGCACACATTATGCACGACACAATGAAACACTACGCCTGAATGCACTCTTTACAAGGATCGCAACAAAAGTGTCAAATGGGGTGACATGTGAGTGGGATTTAGTCATTGCATAAGGGGTTGATCCTAGACGACAAGTTGTGATGCGAGGGAGTCGATTCAGTCTGCGAAAATTTTATTGTATTGTATCGAATTTTAACATTGCCATTCGCAGCAGGGTTGAGCCTCATCATATGCATGAATCATCCACACGTCTTTTCCACATATGTACCCTACGTATGATAGGATGGAACGGAAAAATTTTAATGTTTCACATTTCTTTCCACTGAGCCATGAATGATGTCCTGGAAAATTTCCTGATGCGACGAGACGGCGACACATTTTCGCCACTAACTCGAACTTGACTTGTCGCTGTCGGTGCTTTTATTGTTATTGCTGCTACTACTTGGTTTGTGCTTTGCAAATCGGACATTTAAGCCAACCCTCTCGGGAATTTTGGGAAGTCCTCGTAAGTCGTGTGGCGTGGATTCCTTGAATCATGCATGAAATCTCAGTCGGAATTTAGTTTTGTGCAATTTCTTGTGGTTTTATTTATATCCAGGACGTTGGTGAGATTACCATGCGGTTTCAGGGACTCATTTGGATTTCTTGTGTGCATCCGATAAACACGTTTCGGGTAGTCGTATAAATTAAATTGATGTTCTTGGTTGGATGATTATCACGTCCATTGTATGGATTTCAGTTGTTTCGAAGGTTTCTGGAAAGCATCTTGGTTGGTGATTATTCAAACTTTTTTCTTCTAGTAGAATGCTTTAATATGGAGTTCTTCTCTGTCTCTGTGGAAGCACATAAAAATTTTGATGTCAATTTCAAGCACTAAATCTTCTAATTTTTGTGATGACGTGCCATTATCCTAATTGCATAGTCCCATCATTATTTGTGTTTCCAAGTTTTCTCTTTTTGATTTTATCGTCTCGTAATGACAGCCAGCATTTATAGTTACTACCTGATAGAGCTCATACTACGAGCAGATTCTCGCCTGTGTGCTTTGCGAACAAGGGCTACAAATTCCAATACAGCCAAGTAATAGCTTTTAATTTGTTAATGGAATTATCGATGTGTGAATCTGTAAACGCGATTCAAAGAAGGTGCTGTCGAGTTATATCAACAATGACCGACACTACAACACCAAAAGAGAAAACAAATTCCCTGCCGACGGCCATCGTCCTCATTCGTAGCGCAATGATAAATTATTTAAAGCAAATCAGCATGATTGATGCGTTGATTACGGAGAAACGACATCCACTTAATTAGCAGCGCACATAAACTTAATAGCCAAGAAGCACCTTGATCCTTCCAGCCAAAATGCCAAAAGCCACTTTGATTAACCCGGAGCCTTAAATGTCTTTCCGGGCGAATGGGCAGGGCTATCGTGAAAACGTGATGGCATCAAGTCTATTCAGACTTTTAATGGCCCTTAAAATTGGAGTGACGAGAGAGTCTAAACATCTCTTCTCCAACAAATGATCCCTTGTCTTTCGCTGAACAATGCGTCCCGTCTTGCAGGTCATTCTATTGGCAAAACGGCTGACGCTTACTGATGATCCACCTGAAACTCATAGAGACAGTCGTAAGCTGTGATGTCAACAGTGATGCCATCAACTTTATCATCATCATCTTCATCACCATTGTCATTGTCATACGTCGTACATGTGTGTTGACTCAGAACACTCAATGGTCTTCTTATCACATGGAGAGTGCTCTGCAATTTTTTCTTTTGTCTTGATCGGAAAATGCACTTGGAAAATGTACAGCGACGGGCTGAACAAGTTGGCTGAGTAACCCATCTGTTCGAATATATCTAGTCATCCACAAATAGCATTTCAGAAGATACTTTGGATATGTGTGGGAGAAAATGTTGGGTTCGTGTTGGGAGCCATGATTCATTCATTGGTGGGGCTGTCCTCTTGGCTTAGTATTGAATTAGAGAAAGTACTTTGGGTAAAATTGGTTTGAGAATTCATCAACTATGCCCGCACAGTAATGCTCGAAGGAACTATGGCGTTTTGAAAAAAAAATGTCGAAAATTGAGTGGAAATCCGAATCTTAAATGTTCTTGTTAATTGCCTTGACCCAGGCGCATGGGCGCGTCAATATCTCTAGCATTTCTATGCCTTGTTGACGTTTCGATAGCATATCTACTTTTCGGAAGTGCAGCTGCTAGCATGCACCTCCTATCCGCGCCGTGTTTTTATACTGACAAGCTCGGAGCACTGTGAGAGTTCTATTAGTGCCCACAGGCGGTTTTTGATCGCGCTGAGATTTGAACTCCGAGCTCTAGATTAGTATCGTAGAACGGTGACCGAACGACCACGGCAACCGAGCGCGATCGTTCATCGGCACGGCACGGCATTTCAAATGAAATTAACGATATTCCAAATAAAATTAAAAATTTGCTCAGTCAAATTAATGGTGACTGCCCCATGCTTTCGAACTAAGTTAATAGTGTTTTGGACGACTTGACTCAGTCTCAGCAGATTGAGGCTCATTTCTGCACTTGCATTTTGATGTTAACCGTTTAACTGTAACTTGCTGTATTTTTTTGTGTAAATGCACTTTTTGGACACCAGTTGTGCCCTTTTTCAGTACACATCAACAACACTTAGTGGATGTGGACAAACATCAACAACACATACTAGAAGGGCACAACTCGTGTCAGAAATGTGCATTTACCCATAAAAAAGGAAGTATCCCGTCTTAGGAAAAACCCACCAAATCTTTATAATGGACGGTTTGATGGGCATCCGAAGATGCCCGTTAGGACGGACCCTAAGGTTGCCTTAATGATCGTGAAGGTCGAGCAGTGCCATCTGGCGAAGAAAAAGGCTCCTCAACGAGCTAAGCAGCGAGAGACGTGGGCGGGGTTTTCTCCGCTCGTTGCCCCCTGTCCTTTACGTAGTAATAAAAATTAATCGGCCTGAGGAAGACAACACAAACATGGGAGGCAAAAATGGGGAATAAAAAAAATGAGATGATAAGGATGCAATGGTTGACGGACGGCTCAGTTGCTCTCGCGTTCGCATCGGGGTCCGGGTGTAATGGGACCCTCGGCCTCTGGTTTCGTACCACCGACAGATCCTACTCATCAGGTGCTGCTTTCGATCCGGTGGAAGCAGGACAACCAGGATATGGGTCATTACATCTTTTTCTTTAAATTTATTTACAGGCGAGGAAGACATCGAATACAGAACCTTTTTGTTTTTTTTTTTTAATCAATCGTAATTGATGCACACATACCTTATATAGGTAGTATCTCAAATCTACCCCATGAAAATTTAGAGTAACAAGAACTGTCTTGATAGAGCTCATCATCATGGCGCTACTACCGGGCGTCGAGCTTTGGCCGCCCGGAACATTGTTCTCCAATTATCTTGGTCAAGTGACCGCATCCTCCGATTTTGGAAGCCCAGCAGACGTTCAGTGTCATCATCTACTGAGTCTTTCCAACGAGTTCTCGGTCTTTCTGTTAACCTTGGTCCGCTGATGCGTCCTTTCAATATTTTCTTAGGCATCATCGTCTGTTATAAACCCGTATGTGGCCGCAGTCAACATGCCTACTGGAAAGGAGAGTCAGTGGATACTCCTCTTCACTCTTTAGTTAGTTGCATTGAGAAATCACTTGAATACAAGAAATGCACCATGATTGCGTTCTTAGACATCGAGCGAGCGTTCAATAATGTTGAACCTAGTGCAATCAGCGCTCTTGAAACTGCATGTTGATGACTCGCTTTGCCAGCCCATTAGTTTGCTGTTAGCATCTAGGAATATACGTTCCACTAAGGGTACATCATCCGTCAGTAGATATGTCTGCAAGGCGGGATACTGTCCCCTCTTATTTTGAACCTGGTGGTCAATAGACTGCTTCTGAGACTGGAAGAGTTTGAATTCAATGTGACGGCTTACGCAGACTATGTTGACATTTCTGTTTCTGACAGACTCCCGGGAGCTCTTAGTGAGTTGTTGCAGAATGCTCTATGCATTCTCATCGAATGGGCAGGCCATTGGGGCCTTGGTGTCAACCCTGACAATACCGAACTTGTGCTCTTCACCAGAAGACACGTGCTACCTCCTGTTGAGCCTCCATCATTGGATGGCAAGGAACTAGCTTTCACTGACAGAGCTAAGTTCTGGGTCTTATCTTCCTGTAGAACAACTCCGTCAGCTTGCTTGCTCCCGCTTGACATATTTAGCATGGCGTACGTCAAGTACCGGTCATTCAGCTATTCTGGGCAACCTTGATCTCCCTTTGGAAACTGATTACACTTCTCCTAAACACGTTTCTGGAAAGAATTACACCAGCCTTATTCCGTCGAGGAGCCTATGGGCTGATAACCCCCAACTCCTTGGTCATCTATACGCATGGCTCTAAGACCGATGACCGCGTTGGGGCTGGTATATACTAGAAGGGACTGGGAATGACCTTATCCTACCGTCTTCCCGACTTTTGTAGTATTCTGAAGGGAGAGATTTCGGCGACCTCGGAAGCTCTGATCTGGTTAAGGAGTTATGCCGTAACTGCTGGAGACATTACTATCTATACGGGCAGCCAGGCTGCGACTCGCTCACTTGACTCTGTTCTTACTACATCGAAAACTATTCAGAAGTGTCACTCGGCCCTCACAGAGATGTGTTACTTCTTCAACATAACCTGTAGTTGGGACGGTAAACGATTTAACCTTGCAAAATATGATAGACAAATGCCCTTTGATATGATTATTGGTGGTCCCCATACATTCATTTTAAGAGATGGAGTCACCTTGGACACCGCGGCAGAGCGGCTGTGCAGGTGAAAATCCGAAAAATTTGAGCCCTTTTTTGAACATTCTCCTCATAACTTCTAAATGGTACCTCGGATCGAAAAACTTTATAGAAAATAAATTAAGAGAGTCAAATTCTGCATCCAATGCATTGCTTAAAATTGAAATTCGGTTTAGCAGTATAGTCAAAATCGGTAGTCGAAAAACGTCACTTTTTGAGGCCAGTTGTACGAAAATTTTTTCGCTTCACTGTACCATTTAAAGTTCATTTTCTCCATTAAAATTAAACCTGGGCCCGCAATGCCACTTGATGTCATTTTGGAGCATTTTAAAGTAAAGTAGCCGCCGACAGACAGCCAGCAATTCGGCAGTCAACATAATGGCACCTATCCAACATTTTGCTTTGCCATCTTTTCCAAGAAAGCATAACGTCCTTTCACTGGAAACGACACAGACGACGACGTCGTCCTCGACTACTTGGTAATTATGATGACTGGGGGGATGTGCACCCTATTCGATGAAGGACAAAACCCAGAAAAAAAGAAACGAACTTGCCGTGGACTGTCATCCCAACTTTTGTTGAGAGCCGACAACAACAACCGCCAGGACTCGGATATATTCCACGTTGCAGCTCTATCCTTGCACATGGACGGGGTCGAATCAGCAAAGTTTCCCGGCAACAGACAGGCAACAGCAGCCCGTTCGTAGGTGCTGCGAACCATCCTGCCGCCTGTTACCCTCTATGACCAAAAAGCCATTCGTGTCAGGTCGCTGGGGGTTGAAAAACGTACGTATCCTGCTTTCGGGCTGCACACGAAAACCAGGCCATGAAAGTTGCAGAGTATATGCCATCTGCATGAGGAGCGCAAACGACAAAATGTGGAGGGTCTTTCATGGCCAGCCATGGAACTTGTTGTTCAGTTCATGTCGAGAGCTCTTCGCATTTGGACTCGGGAACGGTGTGTTGTGAATGTAGTCGCGCTTCTTCTCATAAGTTGGTTCACACGATTCCGGGTAGTGAAGGCTTAGCTGGATGAAGCAGTTGGGATCTCTAGTTTACAGACATCTAAAATTGTAGCCAAATCACGTGCACAGCGATTTGATATCTTCCGTGTGTAGTTTAAAGCTCACGAGATATCTGGTGACCAAAGGGATCAAGTTCGGTTCAACTGCTACATTCTAACAATTTGGCCGGTTTTCCATACTCGTCCCGTCGTGTATGCGTATCGAAACGACATAATCACAGTACACACAGTCAGTTGCCCGGATCAGAACAACTATAGTGCAGGAAACAAAAGGATACACGAAAAAAGGAGTCCGGAATTATTGCCGGTAGCCCTATGTTCCTGTAGGGGTTGCAAAACGATAGTGACGAAAAAAATAACAGGAGAGTCATGCATGTGCCCATATACGAGTAGATACAAACGTATCTGAATCTGAAGTGCGTTTATATACAACTGTACGATACTCGGATTACGTATATTGATTTGACGGTGGTTTGTTCAATTTTCGGAGGGTCGAAAAAGTTTCCGTCCGTCCGTCTGCTCAACGAGTTCAAATCGTACACCAACCGGTCGTCAGTTGTCGAGTGTAGTTTTCACAATACGTTACCGCGGTTATTCAACTCAACTCCCTTCGTCACGTTGGCAATTTTCAACGGATGGATAAAAAAAATCCAACGAGTCCTTTTTTTCAATTATTGATCCGATGCTCCTTAATGCGACTGTTACTCGGTACAATTAAAAGCCATCAATAACCGAGAGAGAAGAATATTAAGGAGGGAATAGTTGAATGAAAAGTTGAAGAAGTCCTTGCTGATAATGGTCCCCATGTAAATGAGTCATCCGTGCTGCAAATTTGTAAGGAGATTGCTGCAAGTGTGTTTAATTGTGTGTGTGTAAGAAAAAGGAATAAGGTTTTAAATAAGTAATTTTGCTTTAACTTCCATCTTTTGCGGGTGAAGATAGTGTGGTCGCTGAATTTATGGCATTTTGCCAAATGTTAATATTCGAGTGAATAAAATTGTTTCGTGTGATAATGATGATTCAGTGGTAATTTGGAAACGAAAGGAAAAAAGCTTCCATAAATAAGTGTGATTGTGTGAATACTTTTCGTCTATTGAAGCGCAAAACGTCCAAGGAATAAGTAGCGATGGAAGCAACAAAGGATAATCGTATTCCGTTGCGTAAGTTTCTTATATGATACCTGTAATTTCGTCTTGATATAACTTAAGCGGACATGAATCAACTTCTTACTAAATTATTGGCTTATTTTTAACGTAGCTAAATGGAGATGAAGGCAAGGTCCTAATTTTGGCTTCACTTCAAGAAAAAATAGCATCAGAAGAGAAGCATCTTGATCTTCCAGAAGTTAATTTTTGTTCACCCACAGAATCAATAGGAACGAAAGTTTTAAAATTTAAGGTGTCTCATTACACGGTATCAGAAAAGATAAACTCTTCACTTTTGGGACTTCTTGACCAAGTGAAACGTTCGCTGCACAATTCTTGATCGTTTCCTACGGTTGCTAATTTTTTGAATAACTAATATTCCAAGTTTTATTTAATTTCTCCGAGCTTAGTGGTTTCGTGCAGATAGAGGCACACTTCAGGTCTTCTGTCTGTATGAAACCACTAGGCTCGGGGAAATTAAATAGAGGGAATTCGAGAAAAAAAAGTATTGGTCTCGTGAGAAGCCCGAGCTACAGCCGATAGTATTTCGAGTGGCAAAAAAGAGGCATGACACATCGTCAAGCTAAACTACAGGCGCATACTAAGTTCCAATTTTCACTGAAACATAATATTCAAAGGTTTTCGACGATATTTATGAATGGGAATATAATATCCACCAAATGACCGCCGCGACTTCGCTGGGCGATGCGTATCTGAGAGATTCAAGTTTCGAGGACACGATCGCAAAAAATCAGGCTCAATAGCGTTGATGACATCTCGGTAATGTTGACTTTGGGCCTTTCCTTACTTGTCGGTACGGTAGCGGCGCGGGACAGTACGCTCTGTATACCGAAACGACTCCGCACTGCTTTCATTTACGCTATAGGCGGTATATTTTCGGCATTAAGTGTTCAGTATTGCTCACGTCCCCACCATTTCTATCATGTTTCCAATTTTTTGCGCGACGTTAGCTCTGTCAATACCGAGCGGCTACTGGCTATTCATCACGCGACGCGGTCAAATGAAACGATCCCTCCCCGCATCCGCGAATACCGAGCCAATTAGGAAACACTCATTGAAATAAAGGCGCTGGGTAAGCTTTTTATACCGCGCATACCGATCCCGCACCGCTACCGTACCAACAAGTGAGGAAACGGCCTTTCAAAGCATCTGCGGGTTATTCACATAGACCTGTGACACAGGTCACAAACGCGGGGTAGTCCGGTCGTCGAGTTTGTCGTGCAAAAGATCCATTGTTGCATTGGGCGCGGTCCTGGAAGTCTTCTGATATGGATCTGACTTTTCTGTTTTCTCCTCTATGTGCTTCCCCCTCCAGTAAATTTAGTACAGACAACTGTCAATTTTTGGATCTGAGAAATATTCCCACAGACGGCATACACGGCCGTCTTGTCAAAAAAGATCTGTCAAGTTTTTAGTTTCAAAATGGAAAATTTAATTATTGCGGAATTATTGGATGATTTCGGTGATCTCCAAATTGTAAATAGTGTGCAAAGCATACTAAATATAGTGCGCGTTGTCATGGATAACAACATGACAAACGATTGGAGTTTGTTGGGCGGGATTGAGCGCGAAAACCGACCCAGAAATACAAATTATTTCGAACAAACAGTTCCCCGATACGACGACTTCCTATTCAAGGAGCAGGTTTGTAGGCTAAAGGCGCAGCAAACTACCAATAAACACTTCGCAACACGTCCTGCACGCTGGCCAACGGATGACTGGCTATGTTGCTTTGGTGACAAAGGCGCCGGTGACATCTGAGAACTGTCAAAATTGCTGATTTTAGAAATTGACCGGAAAAATATTCAGATCCAGAGGGGAAATTGTCAGATCCAAAAGTGTCAGTTGTCTGTACTAAATTTACCGGAGGGGAAAGCAAATGGAGGAGAATTTGAGAAATGTCAAACCCTGATCCGCTCGCAGGAACGCAGCCATTGTTGCACTGTGTGGGCGCCAATGGCGGTTCTAGAAATCGAGTTCGCCTTGGGGTCCGACTTTGTTTATCTCCTGGAGAGCTAGGGATATGTCCACATTTACTAAATTTTTGTTCAACAACAGGTTTGCGTCTATTGAAAGCGTGGTCGAACTCCAGTTTAGATGGAAGCGGCGTGCCTACGTATTAAATCATGAATCAAACGTTAGATGTAAGGGCTGCCTTGCTTACCGTGGCCCACATGAACTGTAATGGGGTTCATTCTGGTGTCACCAGGGACTCATCAGCCGACAATCCTAATCATTGAATCGGACGAAACTTCCAATAAAACGATGGATTTTGCCATCACCGACATTAGTTAAGTCATCAAGTTCAGGAAAGAAATGGGATCCCAGAAATGTCTTCCTCATTCTCCTCTCAGAGCAGAAAAGTACAGCGAAGATAAAAAATACACTCCTCCTTGTCTTCGTCATCGCAGCTTCTACAGCAGTCATTGCAGGTTATGTGAAGTCTCATGGGGTGCTCCCTAACTACGCAATACCCAGTAATGACTCCCACAAAAGCCCTGACTTATTGCCTTTGCGACCAATTTGATTTGGGTCACGACTTTGTTGAAAGTTATATTTTACCATTTGTCCATCTAGCGTCCGTCTTGCTAATCGCTTCAAATTTTAGAGCTTGTTGAGAAGCAGCAATAGGTGTATTAATTTTCCGACGAATTAATGCAACATCGCTTGTTGTGCTCTCCCTACAGTTAGCAGCGAAACCGACATAAAAAAAAATTCTGCAAAAAGCTAAATGCCCTCTCTCAACAAACCATTCGGCAACTTCTGCAGTAGTCGTGATGAGGAAGTCGAAGCCTGTGATGACCACCACCGCCCTGCCAATATGTTTCCTGTTTAATGAGAGGAATGAGCCGAAGCGATTAGGATCTATCCTAGGCCATCATTCTAGTTGTTGGGCAAGTACTACCGTCGAGCCATATAGCATTGACCCTGGCGATCGCAGTGGACTTGATTACCATTTTACACACTGTTATGGGTGTCCTAACGTGGTTAAGATACGCATCAGCTTACCCGATTGCCCCTTGACGGACCAGCTCATCAGCCTTGCAATTGCCCGTGAAACCACTGTGGCCCGGAGTCCAACAAACAGTAATATCGAAGAAGCTGCTCATTTTCATGAGTGTCGAGCGATAATTTACAACCTTTTTTGATGTAGAAATAACCGATTCAAGCGACCGTATCGCCGCTTATCTATCTGTGTAAGATTGTAATGTCCTTAAAAGTAACGACATGCCTCCCCAGCCAGGACAGAGCTACCGTGATTGCTGAAATCTCCGCCTGGAAGACGCTGCAGTAGTCGGGAAGATGGACCGATACGTTAATATTTAGTCCCTCCGAAAAAATGCCCGCACCCACTCCTTCATTGGTCTTGGAGCCACCTGTGTAGATGGCCAAGGAATCAGGTATAATAGGGGTGCTGCCCGCCCATTAATCTCTAGAGGAAATCAGGCTGATTTGGTTACTGCCAAAGGTAATTTTTGGAACGGCATAGTCGGTTACTGCTGGAAGATTCTGAATACCTAGAATAGCGAAGTGTCCGCTCCTCAGCGCGCACCACTGTCCAGTATCTCGAAGACGAAGCAAGTTGAGCAGCATGTCCAAGCCAGCCGACGGAGTAATTCTCAAAGCCCCAGTAGCGACAATCGCAGCAAGTCCTTGCACTTTCCCCAGTAGGTAACAATAGGACGCATCTCAGAGTGCCGTCCACCACACGCATATGCCGTATAATAAGATAAGCCGTACCTGCAGTATATAACCAGTACACGACTTTCGGCTGGAGGCCCAAGTTTTTACATATGGCCCTTCTACACGAGTCAAGTGCAACAGTTACCTTTTTCACCCGTTTTAGAATATTCAGTTTCCATGTTAACTTCTTATCGAAAATAAGTCCGAGGAAATTTGCTTTGCCAGCAAAAACCAGTCTCTTGCCATCTGAAAGGGGAAGTTCAACAGGGGGATTTTGCGCTTTCTGGTGAAGAGCACAAGTTCGGTTTTACCCCGACGCCGTAGGTCCCTGCCCATTCAGTTAGAATACATAACGCATTCCAGGAGTACCTCACTTAGGACTCCTGGAAACTTAGCGGAACTAGCAATGACAACATCATCTGCGTAGGCAGTCACTTATCCTAACAAGAATGTGCGTTTTAAACTATTGTCGTATTATTCTGCAAGAAAATATGGGCTCTCCTCCATTCTTTGCAGTTCATATACATATACTGCTGCATCTACTCTGGAATTCTACTGTCACTTTCCTGCGTTTTTACCGTGAATATGTTTTCAGGCCAGATTTTCTTTAACCGGTTTTGGTTGTTTCACTTATAAACCCATATTTAACATTTCCCACACAATCTGCACGATGACATCACTGTCCACCCTCTTTGAAATGCCGTAAATATAATTGCAGAAAATCAGACAAAGCGTCTGCAAGGCAATGGCAAAATGATGGTACTTTTGTTGTAAAAAAAAGTCAGATGCCTAATGGAAGGGGGGTTGTGCCGGATGCAATTTTTATTTCCCATCCCACACATTCCAGTCTGACAATTCGCATCTAACGAGCCATAGATACTTGAGGATATACATACGTCCGTGTATAGATGCTACAGGAAGAATCAACTGTACTCGTACGTACTCGTATGTGAACCGGCTAATTGAAGTTTTTAATTAAATTGCTTTGAATGCACTGCACGATGGTGTGGAGCGCATGCAACTACTGCATCGCCAACTTGATGCACTTTTCTCCTCGTCCTATATATTGCTGGGTTGGGTAGAGCTCTTAATCCACATCGTTTGCACGTTTGATGCAGTGTTTGATTATATTGCGCTCAGAACGTGACGGATTTGGTGCCCACGTCCTATGTGTCGCAAAGGAAGTCGTCTGTGTCGTCTTCTTGGGAGATCTTTTATCTGAGAGGCGATGATGACAAGGGATAAGTGTGTATTACTTCACTTATTACAATTAGATGTCGTTTGAACATTAAGATTAGATATGACAGTCTTAGATCGCATAACGAGTTTTATCCAGTTTTGCTAATGACGTTATCGAAGATCAAGAAATAGACAGAGACTGCAGCAGTCTTCGATACATACTACATTGCATATTCCTAAATATACCAACAATATGTGAAGTTCCTCGAATGACTCTATAAATCGCACCTGACAGAAATTACCCGAATTTCGCTAGTGATACAACGATAGGACGTTTCTTGCAGTTCTTCCCGGGTGCATTATACATATTCCCTCCGGTTTCGTCGACATAGCTTTATACGTTGATACAAAACACCAAATAACTTTCAAAACTCCTAAAGTTTTACGAAATTCAGATTCATAAAAAGCGAACAACTCTCCTTGGTAGTTTTCAGAGTGAAAACTAACTGAAGACATTAGACCGGAGTTGTAGATGGAACTGCACCAAACACCATTATCGTCCAGAATCTCCTTCAATTAAGTTCATACCGTAGGGCGTAGGATAATCCAACAATGTTCGTTATACGCCATTCTAACCGTTCCTTAGTACATTCGTGATTGCATTCTTAACTGCATGGTGCGGTGCTGCTCCATGCTTTCCATAAGTCCCTTCCCAAGTTTTTTGCAGTTCAAAGTTTAAGAGATAAGTACGAAATCTTTACTTATACTCTAAATCTGCATAGATACATAGAAGTTGTCGCTATATCCTCTGAATGTCCCTGTCCAGAGAAGGAATCATCCATCCCAGTGTTCGGCCCACACAAAAAGACACAAATAGGATCAACCGCACTATCTATCTATGTAACCCTTTGAATTATCTTTTCCTTTTGTTCGGATGAGAAATTCTTTTCGTTCAACGAAACTTTTCTCTGATTCGGGCAATTGGCTTTTGTGATTACTTTTATTACTTTGCCGATTGGTGTCACGTAACGAATGAATGGGTGATTTAATGAAGTGATGACTTTTTGATGAGGGTTTATTGTCCAAAGGTTCAGAAGATAATTGCGAGGAGGCGGTGATCGATTTTCGTATGTATAAGGAATTCAATATTCTTTCAATTTCATTGGAGATTGGATATAATAAATACAGGGAGGCTGGCGGCTGTTTGATTGATTGAGGATATTTAATATCGGAGCTAAATAAATTTACCAATTTGTTCGGAACTAAAAGGTCTGTATCGCATCGCATGTCATATTGCTCATCGTATCGCTCCGCGGTGGGATGCATAGGCCTGTTCTTTCAATATATAGCCATGGAATGAGCTTGTCCTGTATGTCTCCATAGAAACAGTGGCTCCAAAATCTGGGTACTAAGTCGACAGTCAGCTAACTCAGTAGACTTACGAAATTCAAATATTGACAATAAATTGACGTTTGTTTATGCACAATTCGACATTGTGGTCAACATTATGTCAATATCGAAACGCCAACTGAGTAGGCTGATTGTCGATAATTTGACAAAAATTGACATTTGTTTATGCACAATTCTACAGAACAGTCAACATTTGTCAGTATTTAACGCCAACTGAGTAGGCTGACCAGATATTGGAGCCGGTGATAAACGGGATATGCTCATTCCATGTACTGTATGTTCTAAGGGCCTGTTAGGTACTCAGATTTCAGTACCGGTTTCTCTTTTTTTCTGAGTACCGGTATTGCAAACGGTTTTCCGGTATTCTCGGCACACGTATCAGCACCGGCACTAGTACCGGTATTTTAGTTTTCTGAGAACCGTTTTTTTTCAGGTCTATTCTCTAGCATTGTTGAGTATTGATTTTTAAACTGTGAGACATTTTTCTTCTGTATCGATTTTCTATTGGTTTGTAGTGGTGGTAGAAAAACCATGCTAAGAGTCCAGTGTCGTAGATTAGGAGGGATTGACTAAAGGGATCAATACCCCCACCCTCGTTATCCTTACATCGAGTTTGAGAAAAACGACAATTGCAACACAAAAGATACGCAGAAATTTGAGTGATAGTCAGAAGTATGATAGCGGTTGACTCGCAACTCCTCATTTGACAGCTGTCCACTCATCCAAAATAAAGTTGCCGCCGAGTGACTGGTGAGCGCGAAATTGTTTCAAAAACAAAGGTGGTCATTACAAACACTTAAAAGTGTTAGCCTATGTATTGTGTAATGGACGCTTTGGTGGGCATAGGAAGATGCCCGTGGGGACGAGCCTAAGTAGCATAGTGACCGTGAAGGTCGGGCCGTGCCATCTGGCGAAAAAAGGCGCCTCAGCGAGCTAAGCAGCGGCCTATGCTTGCTGTAGCTCAGTTCGGGGGACGTGGGCGGGGTTTTGGCCGCTCGTTGCGCCTATCCTTTACGTATCAATAGAAATTCATTGGACTGGGAAAGATAACACAAACAAGATAACACTGCATGCAGATACATCGGAACATGGATATGTCTTATGCCTACCGAAAGCGTGGGACGTGTTTTGTCGAATGATTTCATCCAGTATAAGATCCCAGTATCTTTATAAAATTTACGTCGATGTCTTCAACACAACAGGTTCCACGCAGTCGGTAGCCAAAGACATACCCATGTTCCGATGTATTTTATCTGCATGAAGTGTAGATACTTTGTATACTTTTAGTTGTTTCGATTCCAGCCATTTTTTAAACTTTTGGAATTTTTGCGGAAGGGGGGCATTTGATCTTCTGCAGACCTCTGAATGTACATAATAACATATAACATCCTGCGACGAATATTTCTCTATTTCGGGGCTTGAGAGATTTTAACTCGCGTAGTATAAATCCGCCATTTTGTTCTATATGTTTATTGCACGTGTGGTGGGGGCCTACATTGTGGACCAATCAGACCTCAAATCGCCGCCATTGCAAATGTACAACCACAGTCGCTGGATCACCCGATTTGGCTCGAATGAACTTCATCCGCTCTCGCTCATCTTCGGGAGGGGCAGGAACTACAGGGTGGCGCAAAAGAAACGAAGGGGTTTGAATAGTCTATAGTTCCTTTATTTTTGAATCAATCGATTTTTTTTTTCTTAGTATACTTCATAAATGGGGAATTTTGTTAATTTAAACGTGAAAAAAAATTGCGTAGGTGGTGCCCATACTCAATTGCCCTAACCCCTTGTGGGGCATAGCGCGTCAACTGTTCCATCTGGCCCAGTTGACGTTTCGTTGGCATAAATTGGTTTCAGAGAATGCAGTTGCCAGCATGCACCTCCTGCACATCCATGGCCACGAACGTTGTCGTGGACGGGATTCGAACCCGAAACGCCGGTAGTCAAACATGAGACTGATGCCTCAACACACTGCGCTACCGGTCGCCCCCTCAGCTTTGCATAGTTGCGCTCTTTCTAAAATATTTTCCATGAATTTTTTCAAGATTTCAGGAGGTATCGCTAAAATTTCTTCTCGAATATTATTTTTTAGTTGGAGTATGATCTGGAGTATGTGTATAGCATATGAATAAGGCACAGACCATACCCCAACTAAACAATAATATTCGAGAAGAAATTCGAGCGATACCTCCAGAAATCTTGAAAAAATAATGAAAACATTTAGAAAGAGCGCAATTTGCGAAGCTGGGAATGGGCACCAATTACGCGATGTTATTTTTCACGTTTAAATTAACAAAATTCCCCATTTATGAAGTGTACTACAAAAAGAAAAGAAATTCGATTCATTCAAAAATAAAGGAATTATGGACTATTCAAACCCCTTCGTTTCTTTTGCGCCTCCCTGTATGTACACTCTCTCAAATTGCGTCTGCGCATGTCCAAATGTTAGTACTTGCTACTTTTTCTGGGACCCTAGTGATTCAGATAGTACAACACGCGCTATTTTATTAAAGGAATGAATGGGAATTGGCGGAAATTGAAGGTCATTGAAAGTCCTCGGACGTCCTTGACCTAAATAACGAGTAAAAATTGAATTTCATTCATTGTGACTTCAGATTGGGTCTATGCATGTGCATGTCGGGAGTGCACAATTTGTTTAATGAAATGGTGAGAATGAGAATGATATGAGTGAATGAGAAGAGGAGGTCCGCTGCTCTGAGCGAAATTTCGCATACATTCAGAGACCATAAATTGCGTGTGAGCATGTCGAGCGAGGAGAGCAGACGACTTCTTGCGACGTGGGGGCCTAGTCAAGTTAGGTAGTAGGTAGTTAGGAGCGTACTCTATATTTTTGAGGATTTTGAATGTATGGTATGGTATGTATGCAGGAGTTTTGATTATGGCGTCGCGTCATCGCGTTGACTGAGAGCGTGGGACAGAGAGCACAAGTCAAAATTCAATGGGCTTGTTTCCTCTTCTGACCCCCGAGTAGCACAGCAGACATTTCGTGTTACGGACAGATTTTTGGATGACCCCCAGCTATAAGACATATCCATGTCAAAAAAATTAGGCGATAAGGATGGAATGGTTGGCGGACGGCGCAGATTCCCTTGTGATCGCATCATCGGCCTCTGGTTTCGTACCACCGGCAGATCCTTACTCATCAGGTGCTGCCATAGATCTGCCGATAGAAGCAGCACAACCAAACCAGAATATGGATCATTACAATTGTCACCTACTTATTCAATGATTAGGTCAGTTTCGGATTGATAAATATTCGCTGGTATCGCAACAAACCTGCTGGTGGTCCATGTGTACTGTAACGATCCTTGCCACACTTCTAACCATAACTAATGACAGAACCGGAGAGACTACGAAACAAGTAAGGAGAACTTAGAGAGAGAGAGAGATATACAGGTATTCAAAAGAATTATTGATTAAAAGAAAAGAAAGAAAAAAATGCAATTTCCCTTAATGTGCTCTTCCAAAGTAACGTTCGCTCTTCGACTTGAGAAAATAATGTATCTTAATAACTTTCATTAGTTAAAATCTAATTAAGACATTTTCTCATCTCCTATCCTCTTTAGTTCGCCCATTATCCAGAATATCCTAAAGAAATTCTTAATTCTCCCCATTAAACCACCAGATTCATGATCACATTTTCGCTATGAATTTCCTGTGACTCATATCACATGAAAATCGTTTTAATTAGGGAAATCCAAGCAACGTTTAGATAAACTCAGCAACGAAACGGACGTTCTTTGTTTCGTATTCGTATCTCTTCTGTATGCATCTCAGATCCTCCTCTGTCTGGTGGCTGAGAGAGATACGATTGTGCATCCGTACTCACTGCTGTCTCGTGAATTTTCCTTTTTTACGAGGAAAATGTTCAAAGGAACGAAAGGAGCCTGAGAGCTGTGACTATGAGACTATAAAATTCATATTACGCTCAAAAGATATGAAAATGAAGTGAAATTCTTTTCGGTTCAGGCAACATAAAAGATGATGGGAAGAGAAGTGGATGTATAGTAGCATGATGAAAATATTTTCTTTGGATTTTTTTGGTCTTTTCTTCGCTTTTTTTTTTTTTGGTAACCAATTTAATAGAATTTCTTTTGATGGTTTTAATTGGAATTTAAATGAGAACTCTGAAGTTCACTTTATAAGATCGCATGGCAGTCATGATGACCTAAAACTGTTGTCACTTCCAAAATTATAGTCACTCAACTTTCGTCGAAATGAAATACTGATGGTAACTAATATCTCATTAGGAGATGACCGAAATTTTCTCAATTTTAGTGGATGAAAAATTAGCAAATTGCGTGCGTTCGTATCATGATTTATTATGTATTTCAATTTGTATTAGGTCCTTAATGGACGGACATGTAAACACATGTCCGTCCATTAAGGACCTAATACGAATTGAAATACGAGTACATAAACATGGAGAGTCCAAATATTCAAATGAAGTACTTGCAAGCTTCCCGTCGAGGCAGTCGTCATCCCATATCCTGGCTGGAAAGTAAAAGCATCCATCCATTCAACTTAACATGAACTTATTTCATCAGATCAACACCATCAAGTCTGCTTGGTCATCGCCACTCCACTTAATGGTTTTCGTATTAAGAAAATTAATTGTCTGAGTCATTTAATGAGTCGTATGAGTTCCATTCACTCACAGTCCAGACGGTTAGTCGTCCGTCATCGTCATCGCCAACTTCATAATAGACATTTATAGACACATGCATGCAAGCAGGCATTACTCACTACTCAAAATGAATGGCAACATATGACACATCCTTTCTGTGGCGCTTTTAATAATACATTTCAACATTGTACTTCTGTATCGTTTAAATGTATCGTTTGGAATGGATTCAACTTCACATGATAGTGTTTCGTGTCGTAGGAAACTTATCATGCTATTATCCTTTCATCAGCATCCTTGTCGCCTTATAGCCCACTGTCGGACCTTAGGCCGGGGCCCGAGTGCGAGCTGAAGATGACTAAATTTTCACTTAGCTTGACGCTTTCACTCTGATCATCAAGCGAATAGTTGGGTTGAGTTTGCTGCTGCGATTGTTGATGCAAGAAGATACTGAATGCGAGATGCACGCTGGCCTTTCAAATCAGTTCAAAGCATGGAAATCAGCTCTTAGCCTGGCCCGGATTTGCTCGAGAAAGATTTACAAGGCCATATTTCTCGCTTTACGTTTCGGAATCAGCTTCCAGAGAGTGTTACGCCGAAGCATTCCGTGTGTCATTGGGCCAGACCTCGACCTCGCCCTCGCAATGAAGTGCTGAAGCCTGTAATCAGCTTCGCAAAAGTGGTAGTTAGCATCTGATACAATACGCATGATTTTAAGGTGACCCTCAGACGCGAGTGTCCCATCAATTCCACAAATTATTCTGATTCTGTTTTTTTGCTCAACTGCAGCAGTTCCAAGGTACGAGTACCTAAGTAGTCCGAGATAAATATTGTAGTTTAAGATATTGCAAGTGCGCTTTCCCCATTCTCTTATTTGGATTCTGCAGTAGCAGAGTGGTTTCCTCAAAAAGGTTCTTGGCCGTGGAAGAAGGCTCGGTTTGCAAACTACAAAGGCGAGAAGTACTCCGTAAGGATTAGTACTACCGCCACTCCTATGGATACTCGTACTCAATGTTCTACTAAAATCCTAGAATCAGGGATGGTGTGGTGGCCTACGCAGACGATGTCGTGATACTCATATCTGGCAAGCACTTAGACACATTATCAGATCTAACAACTATGGCTCTCTGTAAGCTACTGAAGTGGGGAAGTTCTGCTTGAGGATTGGGTGCAAATGCAAATTCTCCAAAACCTGAACTGATTCCCTTCACAAGGAGAATCAAAATTCAGGACGGGTGACACCGGTTAACTTTGTCAACCCATGCCAAGCATTTAGGGGCGTAACGCTGAAGAACGAATCAAGAAGGCCAACACAGCCATCCTAAGACCCATTGTAACATACGAAACTGTGGTCTGGTGGACAGCACTCAAAACGAAAACCAACACACAGAAAATGGAGAGAGAGTACAGAGAATTTGTTGCTTGAGGATTTCCGATGCGTTGAGGAAGGTATCCTCGCGGTCTCTAAACACTTTGGTTAACCTGTCCTCGATCGAACTGTATCTACGGAATGAAGCAGCTAAATATACCCTATGGCTCAAGGAAGCCGGGCACTCCGGACAAAGGCCATATGGCTATCGCAGTATTAGGCTACCACCTAATAATACGGACTATTCGAAAACACAATGGAGTTTTAGCATAAACTTCAAGGTTAACATACCCGACAGAGACCATTTCCCGATAGTTGAGCAAGGATATGGAAAGACTCTGAACCGCTTTACAGACGGCTGCAAGATGGAAGTTGAAGTTGGCGCAACAGTCCATTCGCCAAAACTTCCATGCAATCTATCTATCTAGGCTGCCAGATGAGTGTAGCAGGTGCTTGGAATTCCAAAGGCAACCGAAGCTGTTATATTAATTCGTTATAATAACGTCTTGGAAGAAAGGTAGAATCGTCATACATTCGGACAGTCAGGCTACGCTGAAGGCGCTGCAGTCCGCTACCATTAAGTCGAAGACCTACATAACTGTCTAACACAGCCCTCCAAATGTTGGGGACTGCTAGAACAATGGAGCTCCGGTGGGTTCCATGTCACCAGGTTTTAGTTAATGAATCGCTAATGGACTAGCTTAAATAAGGGACTGGCCTCGACCGAGGGACATCCGAAAAGCTGCCGATGCAAATACAGACATGCAAGATGAAACTGAATGACATGGACGATGTATGGGCTCGCCAACGTAAACTGGCGCAATACCAAGGACTCTAGAATATCGAAAATATTTTGAAAGACCAAAAGCTTCTTTGAACTACCTAGACGACAGTGCGCACTACTAGTGGGCTTCCTAACGGAGCACTGCTTGTTAGGGGAACACGCATACAGATTGAAACTGATCACTGGTAGTGGATAGAGAAAGTGTAGGCTTCCAAATACGGAGGAAACTCTAAGACACCTTCTTTACGATTGTGCAACGCTTGCTAAGAATAGATAAAAAATACCTGGGGCCTACTATTTCAAAGACCTAGAAGGAGTTGATGGTCTCAGCTTGAAAAGTCTTTGGGGCGTCGCTAATGAGTCATTATCCTTCCAGCTCAACAAAGATCTTTTGGTAATGACTAACACCGAAACGTAATGAACCCAAGCGATCTATGCGGAGTCCTCAGGTTGCCCCCAAACCTAACCTAACCTAACCTTGCTAGCGTATCTGCTAGCTCATTGCCTTCGATTCCCAAGCGGCCAGGGACCCAGTAAAGAGTGAGTTTGTTCGTTGAACCCACAGTATGGAGGACTTCTTGACAGGATAGCACCAGCTTAGAATTGATAGTGAAACTGATAAGTGCTTTGATAGTAGCCTGACTGTCGGTAAATATTGCTATGACTCTGTTTAAATAGCGAACGGTTTGGCACAGCCTATTACAGACGTCAATGGCGTTTTACCCATTGAGATGAAAACTCGGTGCTCAGAACCAATAATGCCTGTCTCGCAGTCTCTTCCGTTTTCGAGCCGTCTGTGAACCATTTGATTGTGCTGGATCGGAGAGAGTTGACACCGTCCGCACGCGCCCACCTTTGTTTGTCCCATAAGACTGATTGAAGGGAATAGTTGAATCGAAGGGTTTTAACAAGGTAGTCAGTTTGCATGCTGAGTACATTGTCACCATTGCCATTCTTTTCCCCGCTTCAATATGTGTATATATCGGTGTGAAGTTGAGTAGAACCTCTAGATCAGCTGTCGGGCAAGAGTGCTTGGCTTCAGTGATGGCATTGCACGCAAGTCTCTGTTTTCTAGTCTGAGGGGCTCTACCGGCTACGGCTAGGGTAGGGTAGGGTTCATAAAAACCTAAAACCGGTCTTGAAATCTTAGGACCGAACGGGTCTACCCCCATGTTCTGCCGACATACTGTTGGCATATCCACAAAACTTTAATTGTCTTGTCAGAAGCCCCCTAAGGTATTCTGCTCAGGATAAAAAATATTTCGTATTGGACACCAGTTTTATGAGAGAGTTGTTCTTTAGGGGGAACTTGAGTGTGCGAAGTCTCCTTTTTCTAGGATTGCGTTCTTTCAATACCTTCTAATTATTTAATCCGAATTATTTGAGAAATGCTAAGGTTCTCAGCAAAGATGGTGAAAAGGTTGACAAGGATCTCCTAAATGAAATATTAATTCTGCTCATCTGCCTTCAACAAACTTCAGTTATGCACATATCCTTCTGATAAATTAATGTACTCGTACTACTCTTTTGTATTGCCTGTCTTCCGAATTAACTCGTGGGACCAAATGGCGTCTGTAAGTCTTCGCCTCATTCATCTCAAAACTGCTTAACTTTCAGCTTTCTGAATTAATGACAGTTGCTCGGCGTCCGCATTCACTGAGTCTTCTCACTGACCTCTCAGTTTTTTTCCGCTGATGCGTCCTTTCGTCAGACCATTTGGAATCTGTAAGTCTTTGCCTAATTTATCTCAAATAACTTCCTCTTTCTGGATTACTATCAGATTTTCTATGGCCATCGACCGTCAGCTTGTCTTCCGAAAATTATTTTATAATCAGATTTTCCAAACACTGTTTTTTTCCATACGATTTCCCTTCTTAATAGTACGATCACATTATCGAAATTTTGATAATTATTTACCGAATAAAACAGCTGCCATTTTTTTGGCCAGTATTTGACCTTTCATGGATGAAATTTTGGTCTCGCATGAGTTCATTTTGTATAGTGTTCTTTGCGTTATTCACAAGTAGTAAAGCTCAGGGAGTCATGCAACCATATGGTTACCAACCAAATTCATCCAAGTCAGCGCGTTCTTTTCGAACTCACGTTCCCGGAATATTATGGTGAACAGCACTACTTAGGAATATGTCGAATACTTGTATATATACATACTTATATCAAATTCAAATTTTATGGACCCACAATATTACAAAAGTTTATTATGCGACCCCAGCTCCATTATACGGTCGATGAGATTTCTTGATATGACTTTTAATTGAGGCCTTTCAGCTCCGAATGTTACACATTCTCTTCACACACGTTTGGAACGAGGGTGTGTTGTGTTGTGAAGTGTAGTAAAAGTATTTATGCATAGTATGGGATTTCGGAAATATTTTAAGTGACCATATGGACTCATTTGGAAGGGAACTCTCTTGGTATGGCTCCATCGGGATTCCATTTTCATTAATCTCCATTATATCTCTGCTGTTTTCTAATTAATGGATTAGGTCTGCATTGAAAGGCGTTATTTCATGTTGGGTTCATGATTTACTTTTAATCTTATTGCAGAAACGACAGAGAGAGCGTGAACTAAAAGCTAAATGTAAGGACATGTAGTAAAATGTATCTTTTTTAATTACATATCTATTTAGGAATATTTAAGAGGATGCGTTTATTTATACAATAAACTTATAAATTTGTACATTCAGAACATTTGCAAAATAAATTAACTATCAGGAGCCGTATAGTGCTGTGTTACCTTCGGAACACGGCTTAAGAACATATTTTGCCTAATGTATTGGTTCCCAAAGTGTGGGTCGCGACCCCCTGGGGAGTCGCAAAGGTATTTTTGGGGGGTCGCGAATACGTTACAAAAATTATAAAAATTAACAAAAAAATTCAAAAATTAGTTTTATAGAACAACAAAATGTACGTATGGTGGAGAGGCAACCCGCATTAAATTGTGTACGACCTTTCTAGATATTACGCTAATTTCCTACTTAAAACCTAGAGCCACTGATTTTTCAGAAGACCTGCGGGCGCTTCTGAACCTCAATGGTACGGTTCTTCTCGGAGGGGATCTGAATGCATATCACCGATCGTGGGGTGCTGTGAGAAGCAACCAAACTGGAAATCAACTAGTCAAGTTCATCACAAGCAACAACAACATATGCACTAACATCCCTAGAGAGCCGACACATTTCGGCCCGAGACATGGGTACCCTCTTGACATAGGGCTATCGAAAGCCCTGAATTTCAAGGTGCGGATAGATGTGATAGACGAGCTATCGTCTGATCACAAGCCAGTCCGATTCTTGTTAGAAGAGCTATTCATCGAAGTCCCGGATCCCACTATAAAAAAGACAGATTGGAAAGGATTCCGCGAAACCCTTGGCACCGTAGACCCGCAAAAGACATTAGAAAATATCAGGGACGTAGAAGAAACGGTAGAAAGCCTAACCATGATTGTATCAGCAAAAAAAAGCTAATACAAAAACCAGTCCGTAGAGGGAGGAACATCCCTACGAACTCCCTCAGAGTATTAAAGAGCTAATAAGGAGGAGGAAGGAGGGCGAGGGAGACCGGCGACCCTGCCCTTAAACAAATGACGAATAGGCTTACCAACAGAATGAAGGTGCGAACTGTCAATCATAGGAACGAGCAATGGGAGAATTTCCTAGAAAACATGGATCCGGGAGATCAAAATTTTTGGCGTATCAATAAATACTTTAGAAAGAACACTCAAAGAATCATTCCTCCCATACATGGCCCTAACGGCCTCAAATTCAATGATACGGGTAAAGCGATACCTTGGAACTTCAATTCCAACAAAATCGAGTCGAATTGAGTCTTCGGCGTGGGAGATACTTTCTGCCGCGGTTACACAGGAAGATAATATACGAGAGGTGGATTTGGCGGAGGTGATGAGTCTTGTCAATTCTCTTAACTGTATAAAAAGCGCCCGGGTTGGATACGATTTCCAACATATGGCTGAGAAAATGTCCAGAGAATGTTTTACTTTTGTTAGTTGAAATAATCAACGTGATTTTCCATCTTCGGTGGTTTCCAGAGTCATGGAAAAAATCGGTAATTATAGTGATACCGAAACCTGGTAAGGATCACACTTTTCCACAAAATTGGAGACCTATTAGTCTTCTCACGATGGTCAGTAAATTAACAGAACGAATCCTGCTTTCTCGGCTGTTCGACCATGTAATGGAAAAGAAGTTATTATCAAATGAGCAATATGGTTTCAGACCACTCCATTCTTGCGAACTCCAGCTGGCAAGAGTGGTTCAACACACCAGAACAGGGCTAAATCAACAGGCCTTGTTATGTTTGACGTAGCAAAGGATAAAGTCTAGCATGCAGGACTTATTTACAAATTGCATGATCTCGGAATACCGCTACCTATCATTCAAGTGATAGGCTCATTTTTACACGGCAGATCTTTTCAAGTTATTGTAAAATTAACCTAAAAATGTCCCTATTGAGGCTGGAGTCGCTCAAGGTTCGCCACTTTCCCCGTTATTGTACACTTTGTACCGCAGATATTCCTCAACTGCCAAATAATGCGAAAATATCCCTGTTCGCTGATGATACTTGCATTTTGTACACAGCAAGAATTGAGCTTAGAATAACACAAATTCTCCAGGAAACCATTGACATACTCATGGAATACTTCCGAAAATGGAAAATTAAAATCAACGCGGAGAAGACTCAGGCGCTTTTCGTCACGAGATGACCACGACAAGACCCGGACTTACTAACAGTAGACGGACAGGAGATTCCCTGGCAGGAAGCTGCCAGGTTTCTCGGACTTACTATGGACAGAAAACTGACGTGGAAACTACACATACAACAGAAAAGAATCGCCTGCAACGGAGTCCTCCAATCCATTTACCCTATCATCAACTCGAATACACTGAGCACCAAAAACTTCTACTGTACAAACAGTCGATAATTTCGACAATACTTTCAGCCAAGCATGCAAGACGCAAATAAAATAGCTTCAGACATGTCAAAATTTGGCCCTTAGAAGAATATTCAAAATTCCTTGGTATACTCCTACTCAATTGCCCTAACCCCTTGTGGGGCATAGCGCGTCAACTGTTCCATGTGGCCCAGTTGACGTTTCGTTGGCATAAACTGGTTTCGGAGAATGCAGTTGTCAGCATGCACCTCCTGCACATCCATGGCCACGAACGTCGTCGTGGGCGGGATTCGAACCCGAAACGCCGGTAGTCAAACATGAGACTGATGCCTCAACACACTGCGCTACCGATCGCCCCTTGGTATGTACGCAACGTGGACATCCACAGGGACTTTAGACTTGACACTATTGACGAAATAATACGTGACAGAGCACTTAAGCTTTTTGACAAAATAGACGAACACGACAACACAACCTTGGAAGCTTTGAAATTCTCCACCGGAGGCAGAGAAACTTATCCTCATCTAAGGAGTATCATAAACTGAGTGCAGCAACCGGGCATCATAATCCATAAAAAGCTATGATAGCGATGGACTCATGAGAGTCCAGAATTATGGTTTAAACACTAACTCCGAGTAACCTCAGTTCAGGGGGGGGGGGGGGGGGGGGGATGGTGAACTCAGAGTAGCATTCTCCTACAACCCGCTGGAGAAAGTGCAAAGATTTGCTGCGAATGCCGCTACAGGGACTTAAAGAACTTCTCCGTCGATTGGCTTGCACATGCTCAAGTTGCTTCCGGTGGATATTTTTGGCGAACTATTGGCAGTCAACACTTCGCGAAACTGAACAGTGGCGTGCGCTGAGGTGTGGACACTACACTATTCTTCGTAGTTGGAATCTTCCAGCGGAAACCGATTACACCTTTCCAAAACTTGCATTTGGCAGCAACCACATCAGCTTGATTCCCTCTAGGGCAAATCAAGTCAGGTGCAGTCGGCAGGGCTAATGCAAGATAGCTTAACGATAGTATAGTTTTTGCCAAATAACGTGGATGATATGGCCCAGACTTGATCCTATTCGTTCTGCCACACTGCTCTAATCGCACAGGAAGCACATTACCAGGATAGTGGGGCACTGTCCTATCGGCGAGCATATGACGAGGCTTCGCCTTCCTCATCACGATTACCGTAGAAGTTGTCAGGATGAGGAAGAGGAAGAGGGAGTTCCTCAACTTCTTTGCCACTGTCAGCTTTGGCTAATAGGAGGAAACACATCCGCGCCGGTGTGTCTGTACAGTTCACCTGTGCAAGTATACCTCTCCGGTAGGTATACCGGGACGTATATGGCCGGCCTAAGATACGATTCGATGTTCTTATGCTTTTTCGTGACTAAACGTCGATTACAGTCATGTAGTTGGAGTCACGCAATTTTTCACATTACCCCCAAAATACGGTCCTAATTTTTGTAAAAGAAGAAAAACAGCCCTATACAATGGTGTACCCTTAAAATTAACTCCCCCGTTTATACAACCTTCTATACCATTTAAGATATTCATCAATTCTAACTCTTCGTCTCCTCGTGAGTTGGATTAAGGCAATTTCGTCTGAGAGAAAAGTGGAATCCTTGTATTACAGATTGTTCATGCAGTAAACTACTCGTAGTAAAAGTTTGCAACTTGTCGTCTGCTTTTATTTCGGCCTTATTCTTTTTCCCTTTTTCCGTCGTCGAACAAATTACTTAAGTTTTCGTGAAGCGTCTCGAACGCGTCGTCTACCAGAAGAAATAAATTCACTCTGTACAGGTATAAATGTTGCAGATACTTCGTAACATACTTGTACTCGTATATTGCAGTCTGTCTATAGTCTTGAATGACAAAAGCCCCAGGTGTGAATTAATGGAAGAAAATTCGAAGGATTTTAGCAAGAATTAATGTTCTTAATGTGTCTGGAAATTCGTTGAAATCAGGCTTGGCGAATTGGATATTCTAGTTGGGTTATATGGATTTCGGAATTGTTGTTGTGTTTCGATAAATCGAAGGGCAGACGCGAGGGAGAAATTCGACAGGTTTTACGACTTTTAGAAGAGGACTCTTTGTATTTAAGGAGAAGGAGTTATTTCGGTGTCTAGTACAATTAAAGCAACTGTGATATAAGAAAAATTGCAGAAAATGCTTGACAACTTCCTGGTTTGCTGAATTTAATTATACATATGACTCGAATTTAATTGGAAGTTCGGGAGTCCTTCCACATGCGTAAAATGTTCAGTTCTGCTTCCCTTACCACGGCAGGACGAGGCTACTTTAAATCGTCGGCTCCTTTTAATCGATCAGACGCAGGTTTCACCTTTGCTTTATCAACAATTATTGGTTTTGTGACTGAACGTTAGCCAGTTTAGTTAACCATAAACGCTTAAGTCAAACACTATATGATTTTTACTCTTTACTTTATGCAGCGCGCACATGGCATTGTTGTTGTAACAATTGTCAAAATCTGATTTTACAACAACAATGCCATGTGCGCGCTGCGCTGCCTACGTCCAAGATGCGGCCGGCCTTATAGTTGGCTTATCCAAAGCTATAAATTTAACTTGATATACTCATACATGGGTTTCGGTAGCGACTTACTCCTTTTTTACGGCGAATAAAGTGAAAGAAAAATCCACTAAACAAATCAATTCCAAGTAAAATTGATAACATCGAAGAACTCCCATATATATGTCAAGTTGAATCCTTCTAGTCCCTATATCAATCCTATAGGCAATCCAATAAAGTCGTCCTTAATTGCACTCGTGCGTGTTTACTTTTCACCCTCAAAATACTATCCTCTCATGTTTCCGTATGTTTTTCATTCATCCCCGAATGTATTCTAGACAATTCTTGGTCTGCAGTCAAGGGAAGATTCCGAAAGTATTTTTTTTCTTTAGCATTTTCAGTGGGCGCAGGAAGATGCGAAACTGATGTTTGCTTCCTTTGAAATTAACTTGGTTTCGTGTTGTGGCTCCAAAGATATCAATTCGATGAAGCGGAATAATATATCGCCGTTAGGCACGAATAAGCATGTTTACAGTCTGTGCCCGCTTTCTGTATATAGTACATGACAGAATGATTTTTTTTTCATTTCTTGTGTACACAGTGGAGGTGACATGGTTTCCCAGACATCAATTTAATAAATCAAACTTCATGTTTTCGGTGTATAGCAATGTCTCTATTAGAATGAAAAGAGTCGATATGGATGCGTAGGGAATTGATGATTAGACATGTAACATGGGGTGAATAAGAACTGACAGATATACTCGTATGAGGGCACAAAGGAACAGAAGGATATAGAAGAAGTTCCTGTGGGTTGATTAAATAGAAACTTTGAGACTGAAAAACTAAGTTTCTGGAGGTTCTTCTAATTCTTAGGTGTAGTTAAGTTTAAGAAGTATTTTCCTTTTTCTGCATATGATGTCACAATTCTCACATTTTCGAAAGCTTTTAACGCATTTGTATGAAATCATATACTTTTTGAAAGATAATTCGCTTACAAATCTGCAATTTTAATTCGATTTTCATGAAATTTAAAATATTTGACCTCCAGAACAAGGGTGAAAGGGTAAGGTGACTGACCCTACGGATCTTGCCTCAAGTATCATGGAGAAAAGACACACCAAAATTGTTGACCTGAATAGGATCCACGGAAATGAGTCAAGTGTCGCTGTGTTCTGCAAAAGAATTTGTCTGTCTTTTTGGAATGAAACTTGTGGGAGTGTCCGTGATGCGAAAGGGGAATTTTTTCTAGTTAAATTCTGACAAAATGTTTACTAATGGTCGGTCACTTTGGGCGAGTCCACTAGCTAGAAGTTGGCGAGTCAGCTAGCTTTTTTGTCGTAATAACACACAACTTTTGAACTCGCTCAGTAGCCAACTAGCAGAAGGTTGCATTAGGTACTCCTGCACGAACTACTTGCGTCGATATTTTGAAGGTACTAACATGAGCTAGCAGGATATTCGTAGCGATTTCACTAGTAACTAGACTATGATTACACACATTTAATTTAGTATAGCCCACACACAAGTGAGCAGCGGAATTTTGTCGCACAAAGTGAGCTACTTATTATATTGGGCGAGTTTACCGGCAGCTAGTAAATTCGGTGCCTTGTACGTAGTAAACTCACCCAATAAAATCGAGGACTTTAAGGACCAGGAAAACGGTGCCATAGCCATGGGGTGGAAGCAAGTCAGAAAGTCTAACCTTTCACTAATTTTGTTTACTTCTTTACCATTTACCCAAAATCATCGTAGTCTCGCATTATTAGTGTGAAGGTTTGAAGAGTTTAATCCCACTTTCACCTGCATTTACGCGGCCTATCATTAGTTTTGAACTTCTTTTAAGGGTTTTAGCACCCCCTTTGCCAACTTTAATCGTGTTTTCTGGAGGAAAAATTAATTTTTTTTAAGAAGCTCATCTGCTATCAAACTCACGATATTCGTCTAGGGAAAATGGACGAAAATCTTTCAAAATACCGCAAAAACAGTAACTTTCCTCTTGTTCTGAAGGTCCAGTATTCAAAATTTCATAGAAATCGAAATAAAACTGTAGATTTGAAAGTATTTTTTCTCTCAAAAACCATGAAATTTCATACAAAATTCACACGCGCATATGAAAAATTGAAACTGTGACGTCACAAGCTTTCTGTCTTGTTCTGTGGCTGAATAACGTACCTGCGCATTGCGTAAACCTCTATTCTTGAATCATGGCTCGTAGCAATATATAACTTGTTGTGGCGAAGCACGAAAATAAAAATTGTACAGTAGAATGGAATAATTGAATCGGTCATTTTGAAAAGGGGTCATCTCCCAATTCACAATTCACAAAATCACTTTTAACGGATTTAGATTTAATGTCACGACTCATACTTTCCATATGAAAACATGTATTTTCTGTACCGTTAAACTATTTTAATAAGGCCTGCTCCGTGTGTTCACTTCGAAAAGAATACATTTCTCCCAAGAGATGACTCGTTTTCAAAGTGACCCCGAAAAATGCACACGTATTTTCGACCTCATAACAGCCAACTGCTGCTGGACAAGAACCTGAAGAGCTTTAACTTCGGCTTGGTATTGTAACTTTATACTTAAATTTCATTTGACTATACAAAATGAAACTTTCGTTTAAAAAAAATGTATTTTTCCTATGAACAACTCAGTTCATTTTGAAAACGGATCATCTCCTTAAAAGGGAAAGAATCTCAGGAGCATCCACGTGATTTAAGGAACACTTTTTTTTCAACTTGTCATCGGCATTGATCCATTCTATTTTAATTAAGAAAAAAAAAAGTACTGTGCAGCCTTAATTATTAATTGATGGGACCGAAATAGTTTTTTGCTTCTGCTGTAAAATTTTGCAAACTAGAGGTGACCCCTTTTGAAAATGAGCGATTCAGCCTTGCATTACACTTTGCGTTTTTCTGCGGGAAAAGCAATCCCGTAAAAAAAAGCATTATCGCAGAAGAAGAGAAACGCGTACATTTAAATGTAACGCTTTACACTTATACGTCACGAAGTCGCTGCAATTTCCTGCCGCAATCGGGAATCGTTTTACTGCATCAAGTTCAATGTCAGCGGGAAGCCTTATCCCGTAAAAAAACGCATTGAGAAGATGAACACACGGTGGCATATGAAAGGCATTTCACTTTCCGTTTTTTGTTTCAACGATATACTAAAAATGCGTGCACCCAGTGAAGAATTAATGCAGTGCATCCATTGAGGACTGGTTGAAATTGTATCCTCCAGTCTCCTCCCAACTTCTGTTAACTTAAGGTTACCTTATGGCTTTTTTGTGATTCCATATCGGTGAAAATTTACAGTAGAAAATAGTCGAAAAATGGTAGAAAATGATAGATATCCAGCGTCCAATGTGGGGGATCGGTGAAATTTTATCCAGTCAATTAAAGAAAAATTGGCAATGGAATTGTCATCTTAAGGCAGTCTTACGGCATCTTTAAGCTTTTCTAGGGCTATCTTAAACTACCTTATGTTTTTTTAGTCCTACGTAATTGAAAACAGAAGAAAATAGTCGGAAAAGTGTTAGTAAACCCTGAAAATATTCGACGGTCAATATGAGTTGCGATTTTATCTTCTCGAAAAAACAATGAAAACGGAAACTTTTTAGGCCCTTTACCCTAAGGTTACACTAAGGCTTTTTATCTTGAATCAAAAAGAATAAACGGTAGAAAATAGTCGTAAATGGAAATTTCGAAGATATATATTCGGCGCCCAATGTGGGGTCGGTAGGATTTTAACCAGTCATTAAAACCGAAATGGCAATCGAATTAGCGCGTAGCGCAGTTAGTTATATGTATATGGCACAAAACTGAGACCTTTTTAAATCTTACCTTAAGGCTACCGTATGATTGTCAAAATGAAACATTTTGTTTCATCAGGCAGGAGATCCTGCGCCCCTACATTATGACACCCTGGTCAAATGCTCAGTCTGCACATATGGTAGAACCGGGCCTGGCTAGGGGCATTCAATAACCAAATGAGTATGAGATGACATAATACTCGTAAGAAGGTGTTACAATTTTTAGATATCGCTGGTTCGCACCCAAAAAGTTCGAAACTTTCCAACGTCACTATTATGTTTTTACCCCAAATAGAGTGAATGTCAACCCTTGGATTAGGGTGTGATTAAAAATTTCCAATATCACTACCGGTCCAGTTTTGGTTATTTTATTCTTAAAAAAATCGAAGGTTGCTTAAAAAAAAGCTGACGTTCTTTTAAGCGGACACTTCCCATAACCGGATAAGATTGTTGGTCCCGATGGTGTCCGGTTATGACAGCGTACATTGTAATTATGGCCAGCAGTAAGCATCATAACTAATAAATACATACTGGTCAATGTCTATTTAATGATTATGACAGCGGTCGTACTACTCATCTTCATCTTCAATGTGAGCTTGCGCGAGAAAAAAAGACTAGAGTAATTCAAAATACAACTAAAATCCATAAATATTCATAACTACAATCAAATATAATTGGTTCATACCCACGACCATGTAAGAAACAGAGTCCATGGTGTGCTTTTCATATAAAATCAGGACAACTAGTACCAAATTGACGACCCTTTATAAAAATCATTCCAATTTGGAACATCATCTTTTACGAGGATTGATACAGTTTGCATTTCCTTAGGGGTTTTGTTTGAAATTGTGTAATATATGACTACCGGAAATTTGATTATGAATCGATCCTATAAAAAGATTTTATGTTCATGTTATATTTCAGTGAATTTTATGGGACTTTTTAAGATACAATTTCGGGATAAGCGTAAAGAGGCGTGACATAGCATAAGAGCAAGAATTGAACCGAGTAAACATATTTATTTGAGACGTAATTTTCTTAAATCCTTCCATAAAAATCGATAGAGAATATGGTTACGTCAGATAAGACAAAATTTGTGGACGGGGACACATGAATAAGAGCTTGAATTCAAATTCATTTCCTAAAATGGAAAGGATAGCTAAAGGTTTCACTTTTAGGACTATTGGTCGGTAGATATGTATTGCCAACTCATTTATTTATAGTTGCAGTCAGCAGTCTGAAAAAAAGTTGTTAGCAGTAGCTATTCAGCGATAACGCTAAAAATAAATAAAATCCTTCAACCCTTGTTTCCATTTTTTTAGGGGCAGTCAGCAGTTTTGACGCGCTCGGTAGCTGCGAAATCTAGGTCCCAACTCTACGATGCTTGAATTTGAAGTTCAAGTGTCCACTTGAACGCAACGCATTACTGGAATAAAAAAAACTATCTGTGGGTACTATTAGAACTCCCACAGCGTCCGAAGCTTATCACTTGTCAGTAAAAGACGACTGTATGGATAGGAGGTGTACGCTGGCAAATCTTAGAAGGGAAAGATTAAAAGGATACGAAATTGGGCGAGAGAAATTAAGCAATTTTGCATAAGGGTGGAAGTAGGAGGGAAATGTGAATTGCGGGTGTTCTCGGATAGGGAGACAAAAGCAAATGTTTTTGTTCACAAGGGAGAAGTATGAATGGAGTGTGAGTTTGACATTTCATTGTGCGACTATATGGACTGGGCGGGTTTTTCGGAGTAGAGGGCATGTGTTTCTCTGTTTACTTTTTACTGGTTCGTACGTGGTAGAAGTACGTCCCGGAATTTAGTGTACAGTATATGCTGGTGTCGTCTCCTTCTATTGTATATATCCCTGCGCAGCAAACTAAAACATCCGATATTTAAATGCTAACGAAACGTACACAGGGCATTGCCAGTGGAGGGGTTAAGGCAATTAGTAGTAGAGTAGTCAGCAGTCTTGACAATAAATGTGCAAAAATATCGATAAATTAAAATTTCAAGGATAAGTACGTGACATCAATTTCAAAAGGAAATAAATCTGAAAAACTTTAAAGACAAGAGATTAAAAGCTTATTAATATTCAAGAGTCATTCTCGTACCGAATTTTAGAAGAAATTCTTCAAGGATGTTGGACATTAGGATATCAAGACACGTTTTCGATGATAAGAATACAATCGGTATTCTTTGGAAGAAAGTTATTCTGTTTAGAATTATTTCGGGTCAAAAATTGAGCATTGAATCTCGACCAACAGTATAGGGAAGATGAATCGCTCAGATAACAAAAACAATGCACCATGCACCAAGCTTTTTTTTTGTCATTTTTTGGAAAATTAAAAAAAGTTTATAGAGTTCAAAGAGATGCCTTCGATTTCATCCAACTTCCCAGATTTGCATACCTCTTCTCTTATTTGTACATTACGCCCCTAACACCCACAAAACAATCACCAAGAAGATTCGAGAAGCCATGGATCTCATCCAACTCATCGGGTAGGTCACGGTATGCCTCTCCTTTTATCTGTAACAGTACCCCTTTAAGACCCACATAATTCACCTGTTTCGCGTGCTTCTAGCAGCACTGCCTAAATATCTCTCGCTAGCGATACCGCCGCACCGCGACCAAGATGTTGCAATACATTATTTTTTATACCACGTGGCAATTACTATGAGTGCGGATCACAAGAAGTTAACCGGGACCAGAGTTTTCTTTAAAGATTTTGAATGTGTAAAATTTAGAAATATAAATGGCTGGAGGAGGTGCATGCTAGCAACGTGCATCGTCCGAAACTGGCTTATGCCTACGGAACGTCAGCTAAGCCACATGAAATAGCTGACGCGGCATGCCCCACTAGGAGATAGGGCAAATAAGTAGGCGCTTCTCAGTCTAGTGGCAGCATCGGCCGTGCAAGAAATGTTCTGAGCTCAGTCCTCCATTGATACTTGTTTTTTTTTTTTCATTATTATCGTGGCGCAACAGCCCGAAGTCGGGTCCTGGCCGCCAGGATCATCGTCCTCCAATTATCTCAGTCAAGCGACCATGCTCTCCAATTTTGACGCGCAGCGGTTGTTCGGCGTCCTCATCTACTGAGTCTTTCCAACGAGCTCTCGGTCTTCCTCGCAGCCTTACTCCGTCGACGCGTCGTCTATTGAATATTTTCTTGGGCATGCGATCATCCCCCATTTGTTGTATATGTCCTGCCTATTATAGACGTTGTAATTTGACGATTCTCGAAACTTCCAGCTCATCGTACAGTTTGTACAGCTCATGGTTGTACCGGATGTGACATTCATTTCGATCGCAAACTGCTCCAAAAATTTGCCGAAGGACCTTACGTTCAAATGTGTTTATCATGTTTTCGGGGGCTTGTAAAGGCTCTGATGCACTGAACGTTTATACGCGATTGCGTGATTTTTACCCGGGTCGCGTTTACGCCACTAGTGTTTGCACGTATGACGCGTTTACACGAACGAAACGTCAGAAACGGGTATCGAAGCGAATTTTACTGACGCGAAAATAATGCACACGGCGTTGTGTTTACACGAGGTGCGTTTACGATTCGCATATGTGCGTGTACTTAAATCATCTTTTTTCTATATGTTTGTTGTTGGACTCATCGACTCATCAACGGCGGAGGAATACCCGTCCGGACCCGTCGTCAACTAGTTACCCGTTGTCGTGAATCCGTTCGTTGCACGGGACGGGTATCGTAGATTTGACGCGCCCAACTGGTTTCCGGGTCACGTTTATTAGAACCTTAAGGGTCCAGGTTTCGCAGCCGTAGCGTAAAACAGGTCGTATGATGGTTTTGTATATGCGGAACTTAGTATTTCTGTACACATGCTTCGATTTCACTAACAGGAGGACCGAGAAGAAAATTGCTACCGGTATCCGTCGCTTGATTTCGGCAGTTTCATTTGTGTCCTTTGACAGGTTACTAGCCAGGTATATGGAGTCGTCTACGAATTCGTTGCTAAGATGCCCCACGTTGATGTTTGGTTGTTTTGGCGTTAATGCGTAGTCCATTTTTTTCTGCAGTCGTGTCAAGATTATTTAGAAGTGATTCTGCGGCAGGCAGGTTTCGGGACATGATGTGACTTGCAGAGCAGTGTGTCGCTGTGGTCTGCAGTCATTACCCGGATGGCGTGTTCAAGTGCCAAGTTGAAGAGCGTCGGATCCAGTCCATCGCCTTGCTTCAGTCCAGTTCGTGTTTCAAAGAGATCACTTAGCTTTTTTTTTTGGATTCTGATATTCAGTTTGTATTTGTTGACCTGAGAACGCCCCCCTTCTCGGCTCCCGATTTTTTCAGGGAGTGTATATTCCATGTTATATAATAATCAGTTAAACGTTTGCGTGGTCGTCGTTGTTGATCCGTCCAATCCATGGCTTTTTTCCTGGTTTCTTGACATGGAGTAGTTTTTACAAGTATGGGTTGTCGGCACATCGGTAAACCCTCGTCGGTAATAGCTGCTTCAGGTGGTTCATAACGTGTCAGAGTTCACACAACTATGTTGCTGGTCTGACTATGTGATTCATGCCACCGTAATAGCCTGAGACGCTTAGGTGTAGGTTAGGTTAGATGGGTTGCCTAGAAGAGAAAGGCGCACATAGACCACCACTGGGTCTGTTGTGATACCCCCTAGATACAGCATACCTGAGCTTATCTTAATCGTTAAACCAGCCAGAACTGGAAATGAAGCTATGAAGACGACAGACACTAACTGCCTTTAGGTCGTCCAGATCGATAAAAAAGTCCCCAAGGATATCTCTCCTACGTTCCGCCAAAGCAGGGCAAGTGCACAGAAGGTGATGACAGCTTTCCTCCTCCTCTACGTCCCCGCGGCTCCTACAGTAATCATTGTGCGGGAGTCGAAGTCTTCTAGCATGCTCCCCGATCAAACAGTGTCCAGTGATGAGCCCCACCACATTCCTCAAATGCCGTCTGCTCAGCATCAGCATCCCGTAGGATCGGATTGGATCCAGCTTAGGCCATAATTGCCTAGTTGCATGACATGTGGATCCACTACTCCATCTGGCGCTGGCTCTGTCATACGCCACATTATGGGTAATCATTTTGCAAGCTGCTAGAGGTATCCCTGTTCTACGCCACCACTCCCTGATCTCGTTCCCGCCCGAGCCAGTTCGTCAGCTTTACAGTTCCCAGATATACCACTATGGCCCGGTATCCAGCACAGAGTTATGTTAAAAAAGCTACTCATCACCCTGAGAGAGTCACGGCAGTCCAATACCGTCTTTGATGTAACCAGAACGGAGCAGAACGGAGCTAAGCGCTTTAATTGCCGGTTAACTGTCCGTGAAGATTACAATATCCCTAGTGGATACAACATTGTGCGCAGGCCAGACTAGCGCCTCGGAAATTGCTACAACCTCCGTCTGATAAATGCTACTGTATTCCGGAAGGCGGAACGACAAACCAATATTCAACTTCTCCGAATACACTCCAGCCCCAACGCCTCCCTTAGTCTTAGATCCGTCAGTAAAAAGGCTAATGGCATTAGATTTCAAAAAAGCGCTTTCAGACCACTCATTTCTCGATGAGATCAGGCTTGTAAAGGGCTTATCGAACAGGAGTTTCGGAGTGATGTAGTCCGTCATTCCGGGAATCTCAAAGTTTCTGTATACTGCCGAGTGACCTACGATTGATGCGGTCGACTGACCGGTTTCCCGGAGGCGAACAGCCGTATTCGCAGCCATCTGCTCAGCGAAAATATCTATAGGAAGTAAATTTAATAACACTCCTAAACCAGCAGTCGGTGTTGTCCTTAGAGCCCCTGTGATTGCAACACATGCCAGTCTTTGAACCTTCTCCAACAGAGTTCTGTACGACATTTAGGTGGGACGCTTAGGTGTAACTCAGCCAGTCAGGCTACAGCTATCATTCCCTCCTCCTTTCACAACCATGGCTTGGGACAGGCTGATTGTTAATTAGTTGCCAGACTTTTCGGTCATTGCATGTAACCTTAACACCTGTGACATATTTTTAAGGGTAATTTTTGCTCAAGTGCAGAGCGGAAATCAAAACTTGACCTGCTCGTGCTAGGCGAAAAACACGTTAGGTGATTTGTTGATTTTGGTCCAGGAAATCAATTTTGAATTGACTATGTCTGAATTTGTGGAAAATGATGATCTGGCGTAATACCCACATGTACATTACACCGAGTCGTAGATCACCTTTCACGGATCCTTTGACTTTTCGGAAAACTATCAAACTAGAAACTTGCAAATAAAAGTTTACTCTCTCAGGTTTCAGCTTTAAGAATTCATTTAAATAAAATCCACATAAAAATTTAATTTTAAAAACCGCCTGCAATAAATTCTTCCCTCATCCTTTCAATTCTATTACATCGCAATAAATATCCCCAGATAAATCGTGACTGACCATTATTCATATCACAAATCCGCAAATGGCTGCTTTCAATGCTTTCGGAATACTATTCAAGTACTTATGCCCGTTCACAATCTACGCTAGGCAAGTCCTTTGCACCACTCGTATATCATATTTTGATTCCCTTCTCGTACATCGTCTCTGCTCCCAGCCATCTCTTCCCTGCTCCTAGCAATCTCTTCCCTGTTATGAAATCAAAGGTCCTCTCTATCACCAAAGGACGAGAGCTTACGGTCTGACTGCTTGCTCGGGGAGTCATAACACTTTTATAAAAGATTATACCCACACATTTTTTGTCCTACTGTCTTGCAACCTACTGTAATCGAATGGGCTATTGGAATTTTTATCGCCCCATAAGGAATCAACGCAAACGGTTGGTCATCAGAGAGAATGATGTAAGCAACCCCCATGGTCCCTACAGTGACTAAGTGAATCACTTGAACAACGCAAGGATTCCAGCAAGGAATGCTTTACCATCGTGTCACTCGTCATAGGATTTTCCAATGTGCTAGTGCTACTAAGCAGTAACGCGATTGAAACAATACCGAATCGATGGCGTCTGGAGGATAAAGGATACAAATACAGTTGTGTTTACTCAGGACATCATGATTTCAGACATAGCGTCTCGTAATCCCAGTCGGTAAATGTCTAGTCGACGCCTTAAATCCTGGTGGCAGAAAACAGCAGACACAGACTGAATGTGAATGGCGCAATGAGCGGCACTTTGTTTTGGTTGGAGTTTTATCGGAGTAAAAGTTTTTAAAGGATATTGTCAACAAGGATCTTACAAATCGGTAAAAGGGCATGTTGAACTATTTATTTGTGAAATTAAGCGTCAAAGATGAACCAGATAGAACCAGATAAGACGAAGGACATGAAAACAAGTGGTACTCGTAATGTCACTAATCACATATTTTGTAGTTGTTGTCAAGAAGCTAGACTTTTGGACTGAATGCAGATTTGCCAGTCTCTAGAGTTGTTTTCACTTTTTTAGCAACGCCTACTGGCGTTTGGCGTTGAAGACGATTAGGAGCCATTGGCTGTTGCTGTCGCTCCGGTGTGTAGAACCGGCTGCCATGAGAGCGAGTGTAGAGTCTATATCATCGCTTCTTAAACTCTGTGCTGTCAAGCGAAATTTACAACTTTAAAGGGATTTTTAGGTGGTCGTAGCAGTTTTAAATCAGTGTGTATCAGTGTCAGTTCTCCATCAGTTTCTATCCGTTTTATTGTAGTATTCGTTCCCCATCAGTTTTGCTGTCCTTTCTCTATCCATCTCCATCCGTTTTCCATAAGTTTTGAATAGGAGAGCAAAACTGATGTAGAACGGATAGAGAACGGAATGCCATACTGATAGTAAAACTGATGGAGAACGGATAGCCAAACTAATGGAGAACGGATAGAGAACTTAAAGCCAAACTGATCGAGAACGGATAACAAAACTGATGGAGAATGGATAGAGAAGGTATAGCTAAACTGATCCCAGTCGGACAAGAATCGACACTTGACCGGTCCTCGATCGATGACTGTCTACTAAGGAATCGATGATTTTATCGGAGACACGTCGGAGATATTTGTATGGGCATGGTCGCTTTTGCGATACCCAAAATGAGGACAGGAATCGATCCGAAATCGATGACGGTAGTCGATGGAGAATCGATGACTGGAGTCAACGTAGAATCGATACTGGGGTCGAATTGGGATCGATGACTGTATAAATGGGTTGAATCTATTTAAACCTGATAAATACAATTCGTCCAGAAACTAAAAGTGTCGTGGTATCTTTTTGTATTGATTTCACGGCACTTTTAATTTAACGGCGGACTGTATTCAAGGCTTACAGAAAAAAAAAACAACATATTCCGTATTCCATATTTCATATAAGTACATATATGACAACATGCGTCGCCAAATGTCAGATACTTTCAAATGAATTCAAATTCTAGGCTAACTCGATACATAATTGACAACATTTGAATTTGTTCAGCTTCGGAGACAAACCGATGAATGGAACCGGTAAGGAATCGAAGACATTTCGATTCCGCTGGCATCGGAGACAAACCTATGAATGGAACCGGTAAGGAATCGAAGACATTTCCAAATCCAAACTGATGGAGAACGGATAGCATAACTGATAGAGAACGGATTGCAAAACTCATAGTAAAACTGATGAAGAACGAATGGAGAACGTATTGTAAAACTCATAGTAAAACTGATGAAGAACGAATGGAGATCGAATTGCTAAACTGGAAGTAAAACTGATGGAGAACGGATAACCAAACTGATACAATAGTAAAACAGATGGAGAAGGGACTGCGAAACTGATGGAGGCCGAATAACTGAACTGACAGCAAAACTGATTTAGAACGGACAGCCAAACTGATAGTAGAACTGATGGAGAACGGATAGGAAAATGGATTGCAAATCTGATAGCAAAGCTAATGAAGCGCTCTTCGAATGCGTCTAACATATAATGCATATGTGTACAATCAGAGTCACATGAGCATTCTGGGTCGGATTCCTGTCACGCAGATCTGCTCGAGATCAGATTATATAACTATGGAACTCTGCTTTGGTAGGAAATTCTCGGTCTTCGAGCGGGTGGGGTCGAATTGAGATAATGGCAATCTTTATCTTGACCCCAGGTATACCCTGTGGTATACCGATGGGTCAAGAACGGGGCAGGGAGTTGGTGCTGGGGTCTTTGGACCGAACACCAGGATCTCAATCGCCTTGGGCGTCTGGCCTAGCGTATTCCAAGCCGAGATACATGCCATTGACGCCTGTGCCAGAGAAATTCTGCACACGAAACTCAATGGCGCTAACATCGCTATGTCTACTGACGCCTGGCTGTCAGGCCATTAAGGTTTTTTCGTCACATAAATTTTCATCGAAATTAGTGAAAGAGAGTGTTTTCATACCCTTCAGTGTCTCACAAACACCAACCGGGTCGCTTTATGTTGAGTACTAGGCCATCAGGGCGTTTATGGTAACGAAACAGCCGATAAACTTGCTAGACAAGGCTCCTGGGCGAAATTTCTCGGGCGTGATCCTTACTGTAATCTGAGTTGAGGTACAACCAGGTCGCTAGTGAGGGAATGGTCTGCCAACGAAGACGTCACTAGGATTGCAGCAGGCTAAAAGATCTTATAAACCCCTACGGTCTCAAAGAACCCAGCTGCCTGGGTATACCTGACGTGAGGTTAATGGTTGGTTCGCTCACGGGGCACCACTGGGTGAGATATAACCTATCACGTTCACAAAATAGGTCTGTTCACTGAGACGGTATGCCGATTTTGTCTGAAGGACACTGAGTCCACCAAAGATATTCTCTGCGAATGCCTCCGGGACCGAATTTTCTCTCGACGGCGGCCCCGGCAACGCCCAAGGGCTGCCAAATCACTTCAACGCCAGCAGGCGTTGCTACAACAATGACAGTAACAACCAGTATTGATGACTGGTACATTTTTTGGTGCGCTACGCCCACAAGGGGTAAAACATACTGATATAAGCCTCGTTAACACGACCTCAAAGTATTTTTTTTTCACGTCAGTGACACCTTATAGCAAAAATAGACAAGAAAGATTGATGAAAGAGCTCCTAAATAGTCGGCGCCCAATATGGGATCAGTGCAATTTTTTATCTAGTTAATAAAGCTAAAACGGATAGTGGACTAGGCACTAGTCGGTCGGTAGAGCTACACTAATATTTTTTTTTCCCCACAACGTAGGGGAAATTTTCCATTGAAAATAGTCGAAATATTGTCGCAAAAGCCCGAAAATATTCGGCGCCCAATATAGGGTCCGTACAATTTTATCTAATCAGTGAATCCGAATTGAGTAATCGGACAGGTGCGTGATTTCGTTAGTAACAACGAAAAAAATTTGTTTCGACTTAACTTTAAGGCGGCCATTTGATTTTTAAAATGTAACGTTTAATTTATTAGTTCGGAGATTTCGCGCTCCTATCTAAAGACACCCTGTTCAATTGCACAGTCTGCACATATGGTAGAGCCGGGCCTGCTATGGGTCTCTTACTCAGTGTTTATACATAATCGATATTGGAAGACCAATTCCAATATCGATTTCAAGATTTGTGTTGGCCACCTTCACAATTAAAACATGAAACTGAGCCGAGCCGAGCCGAAAAATTATAAATGCGGGAGAGCTCTGATTATACATATGAAAATGTGTAATGAACCATATTCTGGTCTGGTTGTGCTGCTTCCACCGGCAGATCGAAGCAGCACCTGATGAGTAGTGATCTGTTGGTAGTACGAAACCAGAGGCCGAGGGTCCCATCACACCCGGACCCAGATTCGACCGCTTGGACATTTGATCCGTCCGCCAACCATTCCATCCTTATCGACTATTTTTTTTCATTCCCCATTTTTACCTCCACTGTTTGTGTTGTTTTCCCCAGGCCTATGCATTTTTGTTAATACGTAAAGGACAGGGGCAACGAGCGGCGAAAACCCCGCCCACATCTCCCGAACTGAGCTACAGCAAGCATAGGCCGTTGCTTAGCTCGTTGAGGGGCCTTTTTCTTCGCTAGATGGCACGGCCCGACCTTCACGGTCATTATGCCACCTTAGGCTCCGCCCCCACGGACATCTTCGGATGCCCACCAAACCGTCCGTTACAAATGTTTGCATGAAAACAAAAAGACGTGCGTACATGTCAGAGCCTCCGCTTCAGGATGCACTCTGAACGCCCTTCTGCACGATAGAGCGTGCTACTTTTTTTTACCGTTTTGGAGTTATTAAGGAGACAAATTGACCATCAGGAAGTGCAATGACAATCTCATGTATCTGGGGTCACATTTACAGTTGATGTTAGCTATATCTAGACTAATTCACTGGTTTAAAGTGAAAGTTACCCCAACCCATAAAGGGTTTTAAGGGCATATACATATACTTATCTATGAATCAACATCCTCTTTAAATCCCCTTACCTTCACCAAACTATTTAACTAATCATTTTTCTACCTTCTCCTCATTCTAGGTACGGGCAATGGAACAACGATTGAGTGAATGGCCCAAAACACATACATCAGGTTCGCCCAAACATCAACCACAGCAAAACTCAGCCACCAGCATCCCAACCGAAGCCGTTAAGGCCATAACAAGTCTCGAGATCCAAGTCGAGGAACAGAAACAGTTACGCCTCCAGGACGCCAAGCAAGTGGAAGCGAAAGCCGCCAAAATCAAAGAGTGGGTCACAAATAAGTTGCGCGAACTCGAAGAGCAAAATCAAGTGTTGCGCGAACAGAATGTAAAGTGCAATGCACAGCTAGAGATCCTGCGTAATCATATAGCGAGTAGTACGTCCTCTCGACACAGTAGCGTCATTCAACAGCCCGTTCGTTCTAGTCTAAGTTTAGATGTTCAAGAGTTTGGCGATAGTGCCGGTAATCGTCGACGCAGTGAATCTTTAGAACCGCCCGAAACTCGATCTCTGGCCCCCACCACTGCCGCCACAAACACCACCAACTATCCGTTGCATCAGCATCGACGCAATCTCTCGATGGAACCGCAAGAGTTGGCCCGCGATCTGGTCGAGGCCGTGGATGGGCTCAACATAGTTCCCATTCCGCGAGCGCCGAGTCCCAACAATTCCGAAACGGATACACTGCATGACTATGCCGAAATCTATACACCGTCACGAGAGAAACTTCCGCCCTGGATGAAGAACAATCCGCAATTTATGCCGAGTGGTGGTAACTCGAGTACGACTACGACAACGACGACCAGCGATTTGGTGGGGGATGCCACAGCTGCATCAACCGCTATTCGGCCACCAACTCCACCCCTACATAGGTTCCCGAGTTGGGAGGCGAAAATTTATCAGGTGGCGAACGATGGTCTGGCCGGCGATGATGCCGAAGGACAAGAATCGGCTACCGGCAGCACCGGAGGTGGAACACTTTCGGCGAATAATCGAGCAGCTCAAACCGCCAGTGGCGGCTTCTGTGATATTAGCGTTCCCGTTTATGCTACCGTAAAAGGGGTAAGTGACAATCAGCTTGACCGACTTAAACCACTCTTTTACCTTTTATTTGTGCAACTTTCAGCGCGCCTCTCAAATACGTTCCATGCCATTTACGGGAGACTCTAGCGACGATTCCAGTGACGGCGAAGAGCATGCTGTGATGATGACACACAACTCTCACAATTCATCAAGTACAGATAATACAGAAACTAGTACATCCGGTAGTGCTTCCAGTCCATCAAAAAGCCTAAAGACATCGTCTAGTCTAAGCCCGGCCAAGCGTAGTGGTTCGGAAAGTCCTAAGAATAAAACTAGAGGTAGGGTAGACAACAAACACGGTTTTTGTTGCTCGTATATTGGCTTTTGGGAACCATTTTTATTATTATTCATCTTTGTATATTATCACTCCATTTTTAAGCTACGTGTTTCTCGGACCGACCAATGCGATGATCGCTCAGCGATTATTGTTAAGATCTATTTATATTTGATGTGGAGCTGAACAATAAATTTGAAGCTCAAAACTTAAAGTTCAAAGGCTTAAAGCTCAGCAGTAACCGTTAAGTTATCATCACATGATCGCTCCGATGAACACGTGCCTTTAAGTTCAAACGTTTCAGCGATTTGGGAGTTGGATTTGCATTACTGACATCTCTTTTTTCCATACAATTCATTTTTGAGTAATTAGGTCACGGTATACAACCTGATTTGAGTGCATGTGGTAAAGGCTTTGGTATCATTGGCTTCAAAACTCGGGGCTTTTGCTAATATAGTTCGAAACCCTATCCTATTGCATAACCCGTCATTTTCCAGTTGAATCCTAAATTCCCTCGAAACCTCGGTTTGCATCCTGTAAACTTGCACTTAAATCCTTCATCGCTTCTCTCAACTCAACTATGCCAGTCTTTTCCAAAAGTATCAAAGGTCGTGTGAGTTTGCTTGGTAGCCAAGTTGGTGGTAGATTTGGGGTTTTCTTTGAAAACGACGAGTATTACTTAATTTCAAATCCATGTCGTCTGTTGTGGAATAGTGATTTCAGATACTACTTCATTTGAATCAGGCATGTCTGACGATTATGCGATACCGCCCGATGCTGTCTCGGAATCGACCTGCATGGACGCTTCAATGCCATCGCTTCTAATGCGAGCCTCGTACGCTGATTCGCCCAATAAAAAACTGGAGTCATTGGAAAAGGTATGTACCTATTCGCTCATGGTCCTTTTGTTCTTCTACTTATCTACTTAATTACAACTTGGCCTTCGCCACTTCCAGGTTGGACATCTGGCAAAGCTTGGAGGCAAATTGAAAACGTGGCGAAAGCGTTGGTTCGTCCTGAAGAATGGCACGCTCACCTACTGGAAGAGTCAGCACGACGTCAATCGTAAACCGCAAGGACAAATCATGCTCGACGAAATATGTCGAATAAATCGAGCGGACGGTGCATCTACCTTCGAAATTGATACGGGCAAGAAAACCTACTACTTAACGGCCGATTCGATTGCAACCATGGAAGATTGGATACGTGTCCTGCAGAATGTTCAGCGTCGCAATGCAACGAAACTGCTTCTGAGTCGTGACGATCAGAAGCCGACAGTTCAGGGATGGGTGACCAAAGTGAAGAATGGTCATGCGAAAAAGTGTTGGTGTGTATTACTCGGTAAAATGTTCCTGTACTTTAAGGCACCCGGCGAGACGGTAAGTTGGCTGGCATTTAACTTATTTTGAGATTCGCGGATGATTCGTTGATCCCTTTTCGCAGAACCCATTGGGACAAATTAATATGCGAGACGCTCGTGTGGAGGAGGTGGAGCATGTTTCCGATTCGGATTCCGAAGAACGTGAGGATCCGGCCCAGAGTCAAGCTCGCCTCACGGTGGCCATCTATCCGGCCCATCAAGGGCCTACGTATTTGATTTTACCGGGGAAACAGGAACGTGACAATTGGCTGTATCACTTGACCGTGGTGTCGGGTGGTGGACCGAATGCCGGTACACAGTATGAGCAGTTAGTTCAGAAATTGATGGAGACTGATGGGGATCCAAGTAAGGACGAAGCACTTCAATCTGTTAATGAATTTGTATTGATTTTTTATCTTATTCCAGATTGTGTTCTATGGCGCCACCCGATTCTTTTGCATACGAAGGATACTATCAATTCGCCACTGTCTTCATTACATTCTGAACTACTGCAATCGGAAGCGGTTAAACTGTTTAAGGTAAGTTGTGCCGATTTGCTTTATTGATAAAATAACTTTCTGCCGAGAGCAGCTTTGTCAATTTGATCCTTTGAATATTGTTTAGCCCACGTAATAGATGGTTTGGTGGCCATCCGAAGATGCCCGTGGGGACGGAGCCTAAGATTGCATGATAACCGTGAAGGTCGAGCCGTGCCGTCTGGCGAAGAAAAAGGCTCCCCAACTAGCTAAGCACCGGCCTATGCTTGCTGTAGGTCAGTTCGGGAGACGTGGACGGGGTTTTCGCCGCTCGTTGCCCCTGTCCTTTACGTATAAACAAAAATTCATAGGCCTAGGGAAGACGACACAAACAGGGAAGGTAAAAATTGGGAATAAAAAAAATTCGGCGATAAGGATGGAATGGTTGACGGACGGATCAGACGCCCACGCGGTCGCATCTGGGTCCGGGTGTAATGGGACCATCGGCCTCTGGTTTCGTACCACCAACAGATCACTACTCATCAGGTGCTGCTTCGGTCTGCCGGTGGGAGCAGCACTACCAGGATATGGTCCATTGCAGGTGCTTCATTACACCCATCATGCGCCACGTGGCTTTAGCCCTAAAATTATTTCCTGATCATTTAGTGCCGTGCGCCGTCCTGATGACGCCTTCAATCGCCTGGATCTTTGTCCAGGCGCCGCAAATTCAACACCGCCCAACTCAAAAATCCAGCTGCCGTACAACAGTATAACAACCATCTTGCGCGAAAGCAGATGAGGTAAGTAGTCACCCAGGTAGTGATTTAAACGAACACTGAGATGCCATCAAAAAAGCGTACATTGACAGCGCAGATACCATCCTTGGCCTTAATCCGGATTGCCGGCATAAACCTTGGATGTTCGACGCATCACGGCAGCGAATTGTTGAAAGGGAACAGAAGGCACGATTAGCCACAGCGACAGACAACAATCGAAGTAGTGCGAAGCTACTTCACCCTCAGAAAGCTCGTGAAGTCCAACGTAGTGTGCGACATGATAAAAGAGAGTATGCAAACTCTCTATTGGCCTCAGCAGAAGAAGCCGCTAGAAGCAACAACCTAAACGCCTTATACAGTGTCATCAAGGAGTTGACAGGTGGTCGCAATCGTAACTCCTATCAACATTCGGCGAAGGACAGTGTTGTAAAGCTGCTTATGTCAGATGAAGAACAGATGAGACGGTGGAAAGATCATTTCGCCACGGTTTTGAACTAGTAACTTCTAGCAAAGTTCCTCCTCATGTAGAGAATTGCTGGTCATAAAAATGCACGTATACGGTCAGCTGCCCCGACTAAAAAGGAAAGAGTCACTGCAATGATTGCACTGAAACGAGGTAAGGCCGTCGGATTCCACAGCATTTCTGCCGAACTTTATCAAGCAGCGCCATGCATAACTGCCGAGTTGCTGCACCCACTTGTTAATAAAGCCTGGAGCACAGAGACCTTTCCCACTGAGGAAGGCTTGATAGTCAAACTTCAAAAAAATGCCAGCCTTACCGATTACAATAATTGGAGAGGCGTTTGCATGCTTCCTACCAAAAATAATAGCTAAAGTTAGCTAAAGTTGTCCTGGAAAGACTAAGGGAGCACTCAAAAAGCACAATTGATGAAGATCAGGCTGGTTTTCGATCCGGATTCTCCTGTGTCGATCACATTAACAGCTTGCGAATCATCATCGAGCAATGCGCTGAGTACGATTCTCCGCTTCACTTGCTTTCATCGGTTTCGAGAAGGCTATATGGGCGGCCTTGCGCAGGAGAGGCATCCCTGAGAAGCTTGTGGCTATTATTAAGGCAACCTATGACGGCGCGAAATGTCGCATTCTACATAACGGTAAGGTGTCGGGGTACTTTGAGATTCGCAGTGGAGTTCGGCATCCGGGTTGCATCCTCTCACCGATCCTATTCCTCATAGTGATCGGCGATATGTTGCATGTAGCCCTATGCGGACTGGACAGAGGAATTCAATGAACTTTAACACCTTATCTACAAAATCTTGACTACGCTGACGACATATGCCTACTCTCCCACAGAATCATAGATCTGTCCGCAATGGCGTTAGATCTCGAGAGGGTGGCAAGCAAGGTTGGGCTAAAGATTAATACCAACAAGACCAAGGTTCTTAGCCCGCCATTGCGAAAAAGAAATCCGACACTTATTGCCATCAATATTACAATATTAATGGGCAGCCTGTGGAGAAGGTGGACAGCTTCGTCTACCTGGGTAAATGGTGGTACGGAGCAGGACATTGCTCGTCGTACCGACCAGGCTAAATGCGCATACGGCATGCTGTCCAAAATTTGGCAAAGCAGTTATATCAGTATCAAGACCAATCTGGGCTTCTTTCGCTCCCTGGTGCTGTCTGTGCTTTTGTATGGGAGCAGTACATGGAAAGTTTCCGTAAGAGTTACCAGAAAGCTGCAAGTTTTCGTCAACTCATGTCTTCGTCAAATTTTAAGAATTTTCTGGCCCGAAACAATATCAAATGAAGAGCTAAGTCGGCGTACGTGGCAGATGTCAATCGACGAATTGATACGCAGGCGAAAATGGCAGTGGATAGGTCACACATTGCGGAAGAGTGATAAATGCATTGGTTCGCATGCCATGAAATGGAACCCCATTTGCAACCAAGGCCGAACAAGACGGGGTCCTTAAATCACATGGCGTCGATCTGTGGCAAAGGAGTATAGGGCGCTGGGTAAGTTTTTTGGGGAGTTGCGCCCCATTGCCCAGAACCGAGTACGATGCCTCGCAGGAGTAGTTGACGCGCTGCTATGCCTCACTAGGGTTTAAGGCAAAGTATTGTAGTATGTTGCTAGCATGTGCCTCCTGTCTATTTAGCCGCATACCCGCGACAAGTCGGGAAGGTTGTGGCTTATTGTTACGCCCCACACCACAGCGGGATACAACACAAACATCCTTGGCCACGACGTGGGCGGGTTTCGAACCCGTAGCTGACCGGTAGCATGAGACATCAGACTGACGCCTCAACGCACACCGGTTCTCCAAAGATGAAATGATTGTGGCTATTATAAAGGCAACCCACGATGGCACGAAACGTCGCGTGTTGCATAAAGGCAAGGTGTCGGGGACTTTGAAAGCCGGAGTGGATTTCGACAGGGGTGCATCCTCTAGCCAATCCTATTCCTCATAGTGATTGGCGATGTGTTGCATGCAGCCCTGTCCGGACTAAACAGAGGAGTTCGATGAACCTCAATATCTTGACTACGCTGACGACATATGCTTACTTTCCCACAAAATCATGGATCAAACCGTACTCGCCTTCCTCTTGAGATAAGAGGGAGGCGAGCAGGTTGGGCTAAAGATGAACACCAAAACGAGTAAGGTTCTTAGCCCGCCGTTCGCAAAAAAAAAGAATTACAATTCTATCTATCAGAATCAATGGCTTGTGGAGAAGGTGAACGAGTTCGTTTGCCTAGGAAGCATTGTTTGTACGGAGCAGGACATCGCCCGTCGTATTAACCAGGCTAAATGCGCATTTGCAATGCTGTCAAAAATCTGGGAATGCAGTTATCTCAATATTAAGACCAATCCGGGCTTGTTTCTGTCTGTGATGTTGTATGGGAACAGCACATGGAAAAGTTTCCGTTAGTTTTCGAAATTGAGAGACTCTTTTTCTAAGGGCATGGTATCATTTTCATGCCTTCGAAAGCAATTCGATTCGAATCGAGCTACATGATACAGCCCTTGTCCTTTTTTAGTCGCCTTCTATGACATGTCGGGAAAAGCCGTGTTATTATTCTTAGGTGGACCATAGACGTTCCGAAATACCGGTGCGTGTGTGTTGTCACGCTTGTGCAGGCATACCATATACTTGAGCGTAACTTATATGGCCGGCCTTACGCCCCATACAACAAGGTGTACCTTATTCTCCCATTAATTGAAATCATATAATAATAATATACTTTTTTCTGCTTTCAGTGTTGTCAACTTTTCATGTCGGTCGCTGTCAATCAGCCCGGAATCGATTATCATGTTGTTTTGGCCCAAAACGCCTTACAACAATGCTTGGATATGCCCGAACTACATACCGAATTGATTTGTGCTCTGATTAAGCAAACATCACGACACACCGGTCAAAAATTAGGTGTTGGGGTCCAGGTAAACAAGAAACTGGGCAAGCAAACGCGCGTAAGTTTTCAGTTGCACGCTTCTCTTTAAATTAGTAAACAAAATTGAATTGTAATTATTTTATATATTTTTTTATTTTCTAATCCGTTAGTTTTATCAATTTAATTTTAACGAACGATTGGATGACTAATAATTATATTTAATACTAATTTTTATCTGTACGATCCGATACTTAGCGACTAGATCATTCCATTTATTAAGGCATAAACTTAGAGTGAATCCCTATAGTGATTTCTAGTCAATCGCATGATTTAACCCCATCTTTATTTAATGAGACGAGCTGTGAATGTTTCAAACGGAAAAAGTAGCATAACTTGGGTTAATATCATGTTTTGCTCCTGGAAATAAGCGACAGCTAGATTTTTCAAATATGGACAATTCTAGAATTTCATTGCGATCATTAGACGATTGGCGATTGAGACGAAACTTTTAATGTAATGTATTGTACATAGTTACATGAAGCAGTTTTCCCACATACGGAATTTATCTTCGGTGAGAACCAGTTGCATATTTTTAATTACACTTTAGTCCTGTCTATCGCGGGGGATATGTTCGGCCCTATTGAAAATCGTGTTTTACGTGGACTATCAGACGAGTCGTCTTTTAATTGTTAGTTATTTATGCTTTTCATACGAAATATTCATATAATTTCGCATGAGCCTCCCCAGGATGACGCAAATTTTAATATTCTACCTAGTTTTCATGGAGACAACATAGAAGTATAAGATAATATACAGATTGAACATCAGTCAAAGTTCTTAATACGCGCTTATCCAATTCACACTGTAATAGATGCACAATGTGACATCTGACGACACCCGGCCAATGGGCAATAAAAAAATTTTCTCCGCCCGGCGCGGATCTTGTTCTCGTTTGTCAAGTGTAATTTATCGGCTGTCATCGGTTCTAATGAAATAAATAAGGCCGTCCGCAGACGGGTCGTCTCATATTCGTCTCGTAATCGGATCGTCTGCGACTCGAGTTCCACTTCCCAGGCAAATGTATGACGATCCGCACACGGGTCGTCCATAGTTCGGCACTTAAGCGAATTGATGTACTCGTCTGTCCGTCTCGAACCATGCGGAGTGCTTGGAACGAGAAAAGTTGTCGACGTCGGACACCAGCAAAAAATATATGGACGCATTTGTTCATATGTTCAAAGAAATTGTTTTGTACCCGTATATGGGTATCGCATGCGTCGATGTAAAAGGAGGAGTGCACAGCAGTGCCAGTGAAAGCAATTAACACTTTGGTGAGGTGAAAATGAGCTTTTTGGTCATGAAGCGAGGTGTGAGCGATATGAGTGTCGTGTGTCGCAACAGGGTTGCCATTCTGGGGTGGGCAGCCACAATTTTTTTTTACTTCGGATTCGGAATAAGTGACCCCAAATTACCTTGTTCGAGCCAGCTGAATCGGACGAGTATTTCCCCATGAAACAAGGTTGCCATTCTGGGATGAGCAGCATAAATAATCATACAAATCAACGCTTTCATCCTCACCTGAAACATACTCGCGCAGCGTTCACATTAGCCGAAATCGGAGATGAAGTCTCATATATTTGAGCGCGAGGAACTCACGGTGCGGCAGCGGGTCCATCGCGCCGAGAGTTCCTTGCGCGAGATTAGTTTCGGGTGAGAAATACGTTCACAATACGCGCAATTTTTGCTCGCGATCCAGTTGGCAAGGGGTCTCGCTAAATCTAAATGCACCTTTAGGTAACCATTTGAAACGTTTAAGCGATATCAACCCTCAAGATGCATAGTCCGAGCGTCATCTTCGTTGATTTGTATTAATCCATAACAACACTCACGATGTCACAGACGTGCTGAATTGCAATCGATACAAGTGGATCTCAATGCGGCTCGCCTGCGATACCATAGGTTAGTTTAGGTTAAAAAGGCTGCTGTGTGGAACACAATGGGTCCGTTGTGATACCTCAACGCCATAAAAGCCTAGTCGTCAAACCACCCGGATCTATCATTAAAGCAATGTAGATCACCAGCACCTACGTCTTTCAAGTCATCCAGGTCAAAAAAGTAAAGGAAACCTAGGGTATCGTTTCTTCTATCGGCCAGAGCAGGGCAGGTGCACAGGAAGTGAGGTATTGTCTCCTCCTCGTCTCCACAGCTTCTGCAATGATCATTAAACGGAAGCCGAAGACGCCTGCCATGCTCACCTATCAAGCAATGTCCAGTAATGATCCCCACAACCTTCCATAGATGCCTTCTCTCCAGCATCTGCAGCCCTGAGGAGCGGCTAGGATTAAAGACCGGTCAAATTTGCCTTGTAACATAGCATCTAGTTCCATTTAGCCCTTCGAGATTAGCACGGTTTAGTGCGTTTGTCTTGATCAGCTTCTTCTTACAAGTTACAATCGGTATTTTGGCAGGGCGAAACACCCTATGTCCACATTGGTGGTACCCACCCGAGCCAGCTCGTCCGCCCGGCAGTTACCGCTCAAACACTATGCCCTGGTATCCAGCACAAAGTGGTGTTGAAAAAGTCACTGAGATCCTTGAGAGTAGAGCGGCACATCACTACAGTTTTCGAAGTAGAAAGTGAATGGTCTAGGGATTTTATCGCCGCCTGACTATCGGTATAGATAGTAATAGTCCGATAGGACATTACAATCCAACCAAGCCAAAAATGCAATCATATATTATTTTCTGGTGTCCGACGTCGACGACTTTTCTTATTACAAACCGTTTTCACATGTTTCCATACGCTCAAATTTGCGTTTATGCGTCTCGAAACATGCGAGCTTCGATACGACAACGTGCCGATGACAAATTCATATGTGGACCTCCATTCATTTGCCGCACACGAGCCGATTACCGATCCTAATATAAGACGACTAAAGGTTTAGGGCTCTAGTGCATTCCTCCTTTGATTTCCACTCCGGCTACACCCATATTCCGCTTCATTCACAAAAAGGTCAATTCGCATCGCCAAGAGGTTAAAATGAATGAACCAGCACCAGCATTCCTCCTTTCACCTCTACTCAAGTGACATATTGCCTAAATTCCCGCAACTCCAAAATCATATTCGTACTAGTAAGAATCCATACCTAATACCGGATCGCGTCGCAGACGCGTCGAATTGTAGTCGACCCGTGTGCGGTGTAGGGCGTCCCTCATCGTGTGGGAATGCAGACAAGCAGAATTCGAATCACAGACGAGCCGAATATCAGACGACCCATCTGCGGAGGGACTAACAGTCGAGAGAAAACCAGCTGATAGGGGAAGGCAGGGGATGAAAACATTTATGATCGAAACATATATGGATTATGTGTGATGACGACCGTTCTAAATTATTATTTCTTACTTCTATGCGAAACAGTATGTTATGCATAATGTGGTACTCATTTATCCTTGGCACTGCCGGTCAATTTCGGCTTTGATCTCCAACATGATTGTTGTCATTTTGTCTGCTAAAAAAAACTTACAATGTACGTACGCTAGGCTGACGAAAATATAATGGACACCACATAAAGCCAAAAATCGTGAGTTATTCAGTCATTTTTGATTTTATAGTTTCGAATTTTGTAAATTGATTTCGCTTTGATTTATTTGATTTGGGTACTTGAAGCTGTTTAGCCATTTGCTTAGCTCCCGCTTGATGCTACATTTAGAGATAAGATACTCCTATATTCATATATTAGTTTTTTTTAGCAATATTTAATATATATAATTAGTATAAGTATTTTTTACACTGCATTCCACAAAGTTCACGATCATAAACACATTCCTCAATATATAAACAATTGCTTTGTTGTTTTATATATTTAGATAAGAGTTAAATATGGTGGCTGTATAAATTTAAGCTTTTGGTGATTGTTTTTTATATTACTTTATTTTGAGGAGCTCTAAAAAGGAAGTAAAGCACAAGTTTTAATTATTTGTTAATGATGTAGAGAATATTATTGCCAGTTAGTAAATGTAATGAACAAACTGTTTCCAACCGTAACGATTAACATGATATCTTCATATAGTGTGAAAGGGGCTATATTCGGTTTTTAGGCGTACGTGAAGCTACCAACTGCACCATCCGAAAAATATGCTTTCGAAACGTCAACAAGGCATAGGTATGCAAGTGTTGCTCATGCGCCCATGCCCGTGGCACTTCCCGTGTTCTAATCTTAACCAAATTTGGAAACATTCCTAATAGTTGACCTGGTGACGTGGCGCATAGTGGTTCGCGCCTTTGACCAATAGTAGGTTTTAAATTAAGATGATTTCTCACTTCCCTTGCGTGGGCTCCGCTCACTATGCGAGCTCTGCGGCTGGCTTAAAGGGTTTCTACCCTCAGTATACAGCCCTACCTTGAACACTCGCTTTATACCCTAAAGCGGTGAAGCTATTATTAACCGAGACGCGAACCACGAGGCGTCGCCCGGTTCATTGGTCATAATTTTCTCTACAAAATTAATCTCTAAGATATCAAATTAAATCGTTGAGTATTAAGAATACATATTTTTTGCATGTTGCTTCGTAAGTGTAAGAGAAGACGATATTCGTCACTTTATGTACCAGAAAACCCTTCAGTGATCATTCTGTATGCATACTTAATTATTATGAATGGTTTTTTTTCTCCGAAATACTGCAGTAAATTTTCATTCATAGAATGTTTCTTATATAAATATTTCTTCTCTCTATCATCTATTTTTATTATATTCGTATTCTATTTATTTATTTTTTTTTGCTAGAGATGTGTTAATTGTGTTTTAGGTGAAAATCAAATTAGCCTAAAAAAATAGATTGTCGACCTCCAAAATATAGTATCTGTTTTATATAGCATTTTGCTGTAAATCACCGTTAATATAACCGTAAATGAATAGACTACGCTACAACACACAAGCGGCTAAGAAGAAACAGATCTTTAGGTCAGTATGCACATTGGCGGATCAAAAGGGGGGCCCCCTCTAAAATTTTGGGTTGCAAGCAGTACGTTCGGTTAAAAATTATGAAAATCATTATTTATTGTTTTTATACACGTACATGTGCTGGGGAGGAAAAGTTGCTCAAACTATTTTAGCGGCCAAGGCCCGACGTCGGGCTGTCGCGCCACGATGATGAAACTATTTTATTCACTATTTCGCAAAAATTCTTCCAAGTTGTTAGAGTTACGGTGTTTTGTTGGCTCAGGTTATAACAAATTATATGTATCTTTTCTAGAAATAGTGAAAAGTTTTGAAAGAAGTTCACTTAGTTGGTGATAATAGCGTAATAAGCAGGAAAGTGCATTTTGGGTGAAAAAATAGGAAAAGTTAGTTGCGACAAACAAAAGCAATATTTTGGATTTGGCGCGAGACAATCAAACTATTTGCGAAAGAAGTCAAAGAGTGGTATTCTTCAGTGTAATGTGAAATGATACTCGAAGAAGTCTCGGGAAATGGGTTCCACCGAGCGTAAGAAAGGCTTTAAGCGATCAGGAAAAAACTAACCTCTTTGTATCTACATCGCTTCTTACCATTACAAAGCCATCCGTACTGGTTGAAAACATCACGATCTAGTTCTAGCAATGTTTTGCAGATCTCATCAAGTTTGTTGAGGAAAAAGCTTGTAAAAGCTCGCTTACGTGCATTGGAACCAGTCCATAAGCCAGACTTTCCGATAAAAAATCAGGCTAAAATGTTTGAAATGGGTCCAGGAGCATGTGATGTGACACTCAGAAGATTTAGAATATTGCCATCTTCCTTTGTGTGTCCATATTTAAGCAACATGTTGGCAACCGATGAATATACGTGCGGCGAAAACTTTGAGAAACGCTCAGCGGTGAATGTCTCTGAAATCTGAAGGGATTAAGGTGTGGGGAGTTTTTTCCGGGCAGCTTTGTGCGTTAGGCATTCACAGCTGTTGGATTTCCTCAAGCTTTCCGCCGGACACAAAATCTCCCGCCGCCAACATGTTACTTAAATTTCAACTATCCCGGAATTAGGCCGGCCGCATCTTGGACGTAGGCAGGGCAGCGCAGCGTGCACATGACATTGTTGTTGTAAAATCGGATTTTGACAATTGTTACAACAACAATGCCATATGCGCGCTGCGCTGCCCTGCCTACGTCCAAGATGCGGCCGGCCTTATTGCAGTGTTCTCCATTTTCCATGTGACATGCTTCTGAGCCCAATTCAGACGTTTTAGCCTAATGTTTTAACGGAAAGTCTGACTTACCGACTGGCTTCCACGTACGTAAGTCAGCTTTCGCTTTCTTCCGCTCGGTGGTGCCCATTTCCTGGAACTTCTTCGAGCACCATTTAATAATACACTGCGCAACATCCATTCTTTCACTTATTTTACAAATATTTCGATTTGCTCGCGCCAAAGTCAAAATATTGCTGTTGTTTTCCACACTAACTTTTTCCTATTTTTTCACCCAAACAAATGAGTGAACTTCTTAAAAAACTTTTCACTATTTCTAGACAGGATACACATACTTTGTTACTAGTATAACATGAGCCAATAAAACACAATCACTCTAACTACTTCGAAGAATTTTTACGAAAAAGTGAATAAAATAGTTTGAGCAACTTTTTTCTTCCAGCACTGTATTAAAATATAATTTTGAAGGTTCTCATTCCCGTCTGACATTTATTGTCTTACGGTGAGATCAAAATAAGCCTTCTATTTAAAATCTTTAACTATAACCTTCTGCTCCTCTCCATTTTCTTCTCAGCTTGCATCTGGTCCAGAGCCAAATTAGCGAATGTGCGATGCTTAGTCGGTGGGCTTCAGCTCTTTAGTCAACGCAATCTTATATGGGCGGAGAGCCAAATCCTTCTGCAAAATTTTCCACAAACTGGTCACACTGATGTTCAACGCCTGCGATCGGCGTGGAATCCACATCCTTGACTGCTCACGCACACTCTCTCGAATGGTCACGATATTTTCTTCACTCCGATCATTACGTTGTCGCACAGGCACTGGGACATTATGCAATGCATGGGTTAGGTTAGGTATAGGGGTTGCCGCAATTCAGCAGCACACATAGACCACTCATGGTCCGTTGTGATACCACCATAGATTTAGTTGCCTACAAACTCTTAACCCTAAGTATCCAGCTAGCCGACGCTGGCAACAAACCGATTAATTTGAATCGCATTCACATTAACGAGACCCTCAAGGTCCTGGAAAAAGGAGAATCCCAAAAATCTTCTCCTCCTATATGCCAAGGCTGGACAGTAACAAAGAAGGTAAGCAACACTCTCATCCTCATCATGACAACGAAGCGAAGCCTTCTCGCATGGTCGCCGATAGGACAGTGCCCTGTGATGACCCACATCACCCTGCCAATATGCTTCCGGTTCAATGAGAGCAGTGAGGCAGAGCGATCCTGGGCCATATCATCGTCGTTGTTTGGTAAGTGCTACCGCTAAGCCATCTAGCATTGGCTCTGCCTCAATTGCCATTTTACACACTGCAATGGGTATCCTAATGTGGTCAGGATCCACAGCGGTGGATCCGATTGCCCCTTGACGGGCCAACTCATCAGCCCCCCAATTACCCGTGAAACCACTGTGGCCCGGAATCCAGCAAATTGTGATATTGAAAAGGCTACTCATTTCCATGAGTATCGACCGGCAATTTATGCAATGCATAAGCTGTTTCGAATTTTTGCACCAAACGTTCAACGTTGGATGGTTTCGTCAACCGAAAATTGGCGTAAGGGCGCGCAATGTAGTCACGATAAAACGTGAAAAAAAAAGTTTAATAATTTTCAAACGTTGTTGAAGCATATATCTCTCCATGATTAAATGGCATAGACTGGCATTTCAAAATGTGAAACAACTACGAAGCCAATTTCATTCCTATTCGAGAAATGTCAAAAACAAAATGCGTCATCCCTATTGAAAAACCCTATATATCTAATCTAACCTTGGTACGAGTTTTTGTACGTCCATCATTGCATGATTCTTCTTAATAAGAAACACATACGCTTTTTCAATACATGCACGCTTTTTAAGGACCAAAAGTTAAATAAGTAGGGCCCCCTCCAAACTCGATTTCTCGATCCGCCACCGAGTATGCAGGAGTGCGTAATAGCTGTATGGTCGCTTAAAATATTTTAAAGGCCCCGTTCATTATTTTCGTCTGAAGGTCCTAAAAATATAAAGTCCTATTGTACGATATCTACATAAATGTGACGACTTCACGCCCGAGTCATGAGTTTACATTGGGGCGTTGAGAGTGCAATTTCATAGCTTTCATCAAACTTGAGAATGTATTTATTTCGTACGTCGCCCAAAGATTCCCAAATTGGTGATCCCTATTTTAGTTACCATACCGTACACCCTATTAGTTATTCTTTGAACAATACGGCGTTTTAAACGCTACGATCCGATTCAGATTTTCCTCCGATTTGTTGGCAATTTGCATCAAATTCAATTCCGAAGAGCTTTCGATGAGCTTTCACTTTCCTTCAGATATATTTGAATCCAATTTCATTCTGCTATTGTTTCTGTGGATTTGTTTCGGTATCATTTCAGTGGGACTGTGCACTTTGAGATTGTACGAAATTGAATTGTCGAAAAGAAAGCTCACAACACCACACCGCTGAAACGATAGTAAATAAAAAATGTCGAAATTAGGGATGGGTAGCGATTAATCGATTAATCGAAATAATCGATTATTTTGTCGAATAATCGATTTTTATTTAATCGATTACATTAGGGTCGATTTAATCGATTAATCGATTATTTTATATTTTAACAATTATTGAACTTTTTTCTTCGCTGAGACTTCAGATTTCAAGAGCGATACATTTTTCTTTCATTGCGAAAAATCACTTACAACAGTCGTGTATAGTATTTACCTACTACTTTTCTCATTCTACTTTTACCTATCTACCACCCCAGGACGCTTCAGGCGGCATCAATGAGGAATTCAGTTTGTATCTGAGGACGCCACAGGAGAGGATTCAACAAAATCCGGTCTTATTCTGGAAACAGATGGCTGAGACGTTCCCAGCAGTTTCTAACGTCGCCTTAACATAGGTGCCAGCGGTAGTTCAGTTCCTTCAGAAAGGCTTTTCTCTGAAGCTGGTCAAATTCTGAGGGAACAGAGAAGCCGGCTGACCGCCGCAACATGGCCAATACACTTATATTCCTTAAGGACGTTCATGATAAGTATTGGGATTAATAAATAAGCTCAATACTTCTCACAACTCAATAATTACTATTATTTATTTCTGCAGCTACTGGGAATGTTTCAGGCAACTGCTTCCAGTAGGTGTAATTATTATTTCTCTGTTTGATGATCTTTCTTCTGTTTTCAAGTGAATAAATAAGGACTATTTTTTACTTGGAGTTCGTTGTTTTCATTATACCCAGTTTTTAATTATAAAAAAAAATTATAATCGATTTCATTAATCGATTACTTGTTGGTCGATACCCATCTCTGGTCGAAATGAAAGCTCATTGAAAGCTCTTCAGAATTGGATTCGATTCAAATCAAAAACAAATGGGAAGAAAATCAAAGGAAAATCTGAAACGATACGTCTGAACAATTTCAGGCGGCCAAGACCCGACATCGGGCTGTCGCGCCACGATGATTATGATGATGAAACGATATCAGATCAGAATCGGATCGTATCGTCTAAAAATCACTATATTCGTATTTCGCTTCGCTCCGCTGCAGGGGTATACCGCTCTAGAACGCTCGCTCTATACGCTACAGCGGTGAAGTCACTGTTAGCCAAGGCGCAAACCACGCTGCGTCGCTCGGTGAAATAGGAATATACCTTCACTTCTGTTGCGATAAATTTCTCTATTCCATCTCCATCTACCGGCTAAAATTACGGAATTAAGCTCACAGTGGTCTAGAGAAAACCTATTAAAATCAAAGCTAAATGCTCATTTAAAACAGATACTATATATAAAATGTCCACAATATAGATGTGTAGTAAAATTACAAATGAAACACATATTCACTGTACAAGCAAAATTGTGAGAACCAAAAATGTAAAAACCTTCTATACTCGTATAGCAAAATTCAAACACATACCATACCAACATTCCAAAAATCGTATTTCTCCCGATTCACAACAAAATTATTAAATTTCGAAATTCGAAAGAATACAACAAAAAATCAAAAAGACCATATGAATGAATATTTACAGCAACTGCTATTGTGTGCAACCCAGAGCCTATTCACTTGTGATACTCAACAAGGGGGTACATCACAGGCAAATGGAAGCTCCCCAACATCCATTCAGGTAGGGGGATGTTTGGGATAGAAGGATCTTAGCAATAAGAAATGTTACAATATTGATTTTCTATTAACAGATTCATCTTTTTATTTAAATTTCTAAATACAAACACACGTGCATACACACACTGATAACATTTTGTTTTGTACACACCTTCCAGGCTCCGCCACCTGCCCCGATAATCGATTGTAAATCCAATCCACCAGCATATACATTTGTGCAAGGATGGCAACTGCTCTCATTGGCCGTATCGTTATTTGTTCCTAAAAATAGTCGACTATTGTGGTACCTAAAATTGCATTTGTCGCGCAATGCCGATAGTAAATCTGAGACGGGCAAATATGCAGCGTACTGTGAACGTGCCTTAGAACGAACCCTACAGAATGGTGGACGCGAAACGAAACCGTCACGGATGGAAGTACTGTCGATCCTACTGAAGAATCCCTATCATCATTCGCTACCTCATGCGATTCCAGTTCATATGATGAATACCGGATATCAGGTAAGTCGTAGCCTTTTTGCGCATCCGAATCGCCTGTACTGAATTCATTCCCCGTTGTAGGTCATATCGTTCGATGGATCGTCAACAATCGAAGAATTCCAGTCGACCCTATCGCAGGAAATTGGGTGTCGCGATGCAGCCAACGGTTTTTGTCTCTTCAGCGACGATCCGATCGAAAAGGATCTCGAACACTATCTCGATCCACAGGCAAAACTATGTGACGTGATTTCAAAATGGGAGACGGCATTGCGAGAGAAAGGATCGGGAAAATTTGAGAATTCTCGCGTTATACAGCTGACCTTCAAGAATCGTCTGTACTGGAAGCATTCGACGAAATTCGAGACGGACAAGGAGAAGTTGTTGCTGTGCTATCAGACCAATCAACAAATTGTACAGGGACGTTTCCCGCTTTCGCGCGAATTGGCACTGGAGTTGGCGTCGCTCATGTCGCAAATCGACATGGGCGATTATTCGCCCGAAAAATCTCGCGGATCGGGCAATATGAATGCCTCGCTTCAGGCATTGGATAAATTCTATCCGTATCGATATCGGGACGCATTCAGTCCAGAACAGTTGAAAGACATTCAAGAGTTGCTTATATCCAAATGGATTTTACTGAAAGGACGCTCAACGCTGGACTGTGTGCGTATCTACTTGACATGTTGCCGCAAATGGCCATTCTTCGGCGCAGCTCTGTTTCAGGCGAAACCTCGACATTCTGATCAGGCTATGGCCTGGTTGGCGGTCTCCGAGGATGCATTAAATGTTCTGGAGTTATCATCGATGGCACCGATTGCCCGCTATCCCTATACATCAGTGATGACGTTCGGCGGCTGTCAGGATGACTTCATGCTAGTCGTGGGCTCGGAAGACACTCTGGCCACCGGTAGCAACGAACAGAAGCTTCTGTTCGCCATGAGTAAACCAAAAATTCTGGAAATCACACTACTCATAGCTGACTATATGAATGCACTGGGTCACACGTTGCCCGGAACACCTCAAATGAATACGCTTACACGCAATGGCTCCCACCGAAGTATACGATCCAGACCGACACCGGGCGTTGGAGGCGCAGGAGGAGGCGGAGCATCGACAAATGCCACGACCACTGCTCATAACACGCTGAATTCGCACGCCACTCATACGCTTAATTCACAACATTCGCACACGTTAAATTCGTCCCACTACAATAGTGCGGGCAGTCATCAGAATACAATGAGTTCATCGCACGGCGGACAGCCTGATATTCTAAAAAGTACACCGGATCATCAGAGGCTCAAGTGATCCGGTCGTGGTGGGGCCGATTAGCAGGGCGTGACACGAGTCAAATTCACGAATTTGCAATAACACAAAATAAACAAGCCAATAAAACAGGTAAAATAGAAAAACGTGCAACGGGCGCGTTCGTTGACGAATACTGTGATTGTATGATGTACTGTACTAAGAATAATGAAATGAGGGAAAATGAAAAATAGGGAAAAGCGCAGCGCAGCTAACATTATTTTCGAATGTGTATATTCTTAACGATCGGACACGATACACTGATACAAGTATAGTAGTCGCTTAATAAAACAAACGAAATCGATTTTATAGAATTTAAGGTGAACCGAGGAGGCGTAGGGAGAAGAGTTTGTGTTTAGGGACAATGTCTTTTTTGGGTGGGACCGGACTAGACTCTTGTACGAAGTTTATCACATTGGTTTTAGCGAAATTGGACGATTATTCTGTATTCATTAATTTCACACTATCCTGTGGCTATCAAGACAATTCCTTCAATGGTCTTATGTAAGCGGAATTTAAAATTTACAATTTAAAGACAATTGTACATATTTAGTGTGTAATATCTAAATGCTCATAATCCAAAGAATCTCATTAGAAACGCCGTCCTTCCGTAATAGATTTAAGGCTCTCGTTTGCGTCGATTTAGCTTGGAGCCTAAAATTAGCAAACACATAATGACATTCTGAACATAGAGTGTACTAATGGACGACATTTTATAGAATTGCGATTTTAAGAATCAGAATTTGCATTTGTTGCTTTCACTTTCCGTCCCAATATGCGCTCAAATAATTATACTTATCGCTTAATCGCCAATAGAGTTAAGCTTTTAATATAGTCTAGTGTAAATTCACGTTTTAATCTCTTACGTCAAATATTTCAAACGTTGCGTTACGACGATCTCAATAATTTAGCAAAAATGTTGATAAAGAATCTCCTCAAAATATTTATGTATAGTAACGAAAATGTTTTTAATCTGAAACTCTTTCCGAAGATCGAACGACAATGTCCACAGGCCATGCTCCAGCTGTCGGTAACCTCATTCCTGAAACCCACAAACCCATCCTTGAGGTCCCTTTGCCACAAAATTAAGTGGACCTCTGTAACGGCCGGTTTGGTAGGCATCCGAAGATGCCCGTGGGGACGGAGCCTTAGGTTGCATAATGACCGTGAAGGTCGGACCTTACCATCTGGCGAAGAGAAAGGCCCCTCAGCGAGCTAAGCAGCGGCCTATGCCTGCTGTAGCCCAGTTCGGGAGACGTGGGCAGGGTTTTCGCCGCTCGTTGCCCCTGTCCTTTACGTATTAGTAAAAATTCATAGGCCTGGGAAGACAACACAAACAGTGGAGGCAAAAATGGGGACTAAAAAAAATGAGGCGATGAAAAAAATAAGGATGGAGTGGTTGCCTTCGCGCTCACATTGGGGTCCAGGCGTAATGGGACCTTCGGCCTCTGGTTTCGAACCACCGACAGATTCTTACTCATCAGGTACTAAGAGTGGCGGCCTATTGCCACTTGTTAAGTAAAGTGCAAAGACTAGCAGCGGTTAACATGACAGGGGCCTTTAGAACAACTCCGTCAGCCAGCTTGGACACGCTGCTAAACCTGCTCCCGCTTGACATTTTTGGCTAACAACTGGCAGGAATCACGGCCCTGCGTCTTCGCGAAGCAGGCCAATGGCGCACGTCAAATACTGGCCACTCTGCTATTTTAGGCAACCTGGATTTCCCTACGGAGACTGATTACACGTCTCCAAAACATGTTTTTGATAGGAATTACACTAGCAGGATTCCGTCGAGAAGCCTATGGGCTGACAATCCACCCTTCACCCCCAACTCCTTGGTCATCTACAAATACACGGATGGCTCTAATACCGATTACGGAGTTGGGGCTGGTATTTACTCGGAGGGTCTGGGAATCAACTTATCCTTCCGTCTTCCTGATTTTTGTAGTGTCTTACAGGCTGAGGTTACGGTGATCTTGGAAGCTCTAACCTGGCTAAGAAGTCATGTCGTGACTGCAAGAGACATTACTATCTATACGGACAGTCAGGCTGCGATTCGCTCGCTTGACTCTGTTCTCACTTCATCGAAAACCATTCAGAAGTGCCGCTCGGCCCTGTTAGAGATGGGTTACTTCTTCAACATTACCCTCTGCTGGATACCAAGTCACAGTGGCTTTGTGGGCAATTGCAGGGCGGACGATCTTGCTCATGAGGGGACAACAGGTGTCGTCAATGGAGACCGTATTGATATCGGAGTGCCAATTGCATCGTGCCAGGCGGCAATTAAGTCCGTTGCGGTGGTTAGGGCTAACAACAGATGGCTCAATTTAAATACTTGCCAAACGACGAGAATGATCTGGCAGAAATTCGATTCTAGCCGCTCTGCCTCTTTGAACAGAAAGCATATTGGTAGGGTGGTGGGGACTATCACAGGGCATTGCCCCATCGGTGTGCTCGCATGGAGGCTCCATCTTCCTCATAATGACTACTGCAGGAGCTGTGAGGATGTGGATGAGGAGGAGAGTGTCTTGCACCTTCTATGTCACTGCCCAGCACTGGCCATCAGAAGGAGGAAATTCCTGGGCTCTTGGTTTTACTATGACCTGGAGGACCTCAAGGACATGAGCGTGATAAAGCTCAACCGCTACATTGCCAGCACAGGCTGGTTTGGAACCTAGGTTTCTTTTGGCGAGGTGTAATGTTATATGGTGGTATCACAATGGACCCATGAGCGGTCTAAGTGTGCTGTGTTGTATCATGGTAGCCCCTTAACCTAACCTAACCTACTCATCAGGTGCTGCCATAGATCTGCCGGTGGAAGCAGCACAACCAGACCAGAATATGGTTCATTACAGGGCAGCTTCTACTTCGAGGCATGCGAAGAAGTAGAAGCTGAGGACAGTGTCTGCTGCAAAAAGACAAAAAAACAGCAACTAAGCTCCTGAGCTAGCCGGCAACCATTGTAGAGGAGAAAAATAGCAAAGAAAAAAGAAATACTGCATCATCCAGATGATCAACAGATTACAGAAGATCCTGAGGCCAGCAGAGGCGCAACACTACATTCCTTGCCGTACTTCACTCATAAACTCTGTAAGCTGCTGCGCACATAAATAATACGAAAATGCAATACTGGGCAATCAAAAATGTTAAACTTTCTTGAAAGGAAATCCTGGCAAATAGAAAGGTACCCAGGGCTCCTCCGCGCTTTGTCCGGACACCGAAGATGCTCCAAATGCCGACAATTCAAAGCATTTATGTAGGCCTTAGGTACGTGACTAAACCACAAAAGACGAACACAAAGCCAGGACTGCCTTGTTAAACTGAATCTAAAAATAAAAACTACTCTGTAGTTTGGATGGAGGTGCTACAGAGGGAAGCAAAGCTACTTGAGGGAAAAATACTTGAAGTCAAAATGGATAAGTCTTACGACTTAAAACAAGTAGCCTTAATGTGCTTGTGGGGATGCAAATCGATGGAAGGACTAAAAAGAACCCGATGAGGTCCGTTTTAGTTCTGTTCTTGACCAGAAATGGGCCCGACGTTGGGCGCCAAATATGTAATGAATGGTTTGGTGGGCATCCGGAGCCCAAGCTATCATAATGACCGTGAAGGTCGGGCTGTGCCATCTGGCGAAGAAAAAGGCCCCTCAACGAGCGAAGCAGCAACCTATGCTTGCTGTAGCTCGGGAGACGTGGGCCGGGTTTTCGCCGCTCGTTGCCCCTGTCCTTTACGTATTAATAAAAATTTATAGGCCTGGGGAAGACAACACAAACAGCGAAAGCAAAAATGGGGAATAAAAAAAAATGAAGCGATTAGGATGGAATAGTTTGCGGACAACCTGGTTGCCCTCGCGCTCACATCGGGGTTCAGGCGTAATGGGACCCTCGGCCTCTGGTTTCGTACCACCGACAGATCCTTACTCATCAGGTGCTGCCATAGATCTGCCGGTGGAAGCAGCACAACCAGACCAGAATATGGTTCATTACAATAGCTTGAAACTATTCGGCACTCAACGTGGGGTCAGTGTGATTTTATCTAGTCAGTAAAAACGGAATATGGGGCGACCGGTAGCGCAGTGTGTTGAGGCATCAGTCTCATGTTTGACTACCGGCGTTTCGGGTTCGAATCCCGTCCACGACGATGTTCGTTGCCATGGATGTGCAGGAGGTGCATGCTGGCAACTGCATTCTCTTAAACCAGTTTATGCCGAGAAACGTCAACTGGGCCACATGGAACAGTTGACGCGCTATGCCCCACAAGGGGTTAGGGCAATTGAGAGAGAGAGAAAAACGGGTGGACAATCGAATTGGCGCATGGTATCGTTATTTATGAAACACAAACACGGAAAACTTTTCAGACCTTACTTTAAAGATGTCACCAAAAATCTCCTGATGACTTTTTTGATGCCACTCTTCGAGTATTGCATCAACTACTCATTCTTAATATATTGAAAAATGCCGTCAGCCAACTGATTGAGTATAGTTTGATATCTACTCAGTTTTCTTCTAAAAGGGCAGTTGTAGCAGGTGTCTGTATAAAACATTGATTTCCACTCAAGGGGTGAGTGGTCCGCATCCTTCTCGGAGCACAGAAAATATAGTGCCGATGGCATATCTCCTCCCCCTGCCAAAAGCTATCCACGCTACTGGTGTACGCACCTGGTCTTAAATTAGGGGAACACTGCGTAGAAACCATTGTTCGCTAGCTGGACTCGTCTCTTAATATAGAGTGTTTCGTTACCATTACTCACACTAAGGAGCATCAATTTGTCCACAGTTTCGTTACCGTGATCATCATTTGTAGACAAACTTGGTCGCTTGATCGAGTACTAGTAGCGTTTCTTTCGCTTTTCTGGCCGATGTTAACATTGATCGGTTCTTTGAAAACCTATTCAAATTTGGATCTGGAACTGACTTTTTCGATTTCTCCTCCGTATGCTATCCCCTCCGATAAAATATGTATCGCCAACTGAATCTAAAATATTCCCATTCGGATCTGAAAAGTATTCTGATCCAAAAATTGACAGTTGACGGTACACATTTTACCGGACGGAAAATCCAAAAATGTAAAAAAAGAATAGGATTGAAACATAGCTCATAAACACGTGTGAAAACAACAACAAAAGATGGCCCAATTCCGTGGGTCGTTAATTCTCAGTGCCTTGTAAGAAGTGGGTACCTAAAAGTCAATATTGGAAGATTTTCAGATGTTAATCTCGACTGATTGAAATTTCCGCAATACTTTTCTTGTAATCGAGTGCCATTTAAATGCAATTTACCGTATAAATTACGCGAAACCGTGTCCATAAAAGATGTTCATTTGCCAAACCACCTGGAAAGTGGCTCCTAAAATTTGTCTTCTTCTATCTTGCAATCCTGTTCTTTTTTTACATCTTTAGTCTAACCTGGCATGCAAAGGGTTTCCAATAAGGGCGGGTCGATGTTGGAATGCAATAAAACAAGATGTGTGTGATCTATTAACGAAATGTTTTTTTTTTTGTTTAAAAGGCCCATGTATGCCACTATTTATGGAATATGACATCGTTCAAATATTCGCCGCGGCTTCGCACAACGGCACGAATCCGAGAGGTCCAATTTTCCATGACTCTGCCGCATAGATCCGGCTGAATTTGAGCGTTGACCTGGGTTATGTTGACTTTGAGGGCATCGGTCGATTGCGGCTTATTGGCATAGACCTGCGACTTCACAAAATCTTACAAAAGTCTAGCGGGGTCAAATCGCACGATCTTGGTGGCCAATACACGTCACCTTCGCGAGAGATAACCATACCCTCAAATCGTTCATGCAGAATGTCCATCGTGGCGTTCGCTGTGTGGCATGTAGCGCCGTCCTGCTGAAACCACATGTCGTTCACGTCCATATCGTTCAATTCGGGCCAAAAGAAATTGGTTATCATCGATCTGTAGCGCTCACCGTTGACTGCTTCGGGTTCTCCTGCACACTTTCACGGACAGCAAATATGTTCTCGGCCGATCTAGCTGCTTTGACGCACGGGTGTTCGCTGATTTTTTTTACCGAACCCGTCATGTCGAATTTGGGCTACCGCGTCTACCATAAAATGAGCGCAACACACGCCACATTTGCACTAATTAACACTCATTTTGATAATACAGTTTTATCATTTACACTAGCTGCTCAATCGTGTAACTTGCCATATTAATTTGGAATCAGTGACTGAATAATAAACAACAGGGCTGCGTTCCATAACGTAACTATATATATAACTATATATAACTAACTAACTAACTACCTATTATATATTTTATGTAACTATAGTCAACTATCACTGATTATTGCCGTTCCGTAACTCCGATATTGTACTCGTAGTTGATCAGTTGAGGTTGAGGATAAGTCATTACGTAAATCGTGGAGTCAGTTGAAGGCGATGGCGGCGAACAGGACGAGGTGGAAAGTCGGCGTGGTTAATGCCCTATGCCCCACAAGGGGTTGACCGGATCCGGAGAGAGGCCTGGGGAAGACAACACAAACATTGGAGGCAGAAATGGGGAATAAAAAAAAAATTGGGCGATAAGGATGCAATGGTTGGCCGACCGTTCAATGGCTTCGCGTTTGCGTCGGAGTCCAGGTGTAATGGGACCCTTTGGTTTCGCGCCACTGGCAGATCATAACTCACCAGGTGCTGCCGTCGATCTGCCTGTGGAGCAGCACAACCAGACCAGAATATGATTCATTACAAGGGCTTGTTAAAGGGTCGACCGAAAGCATAAACTATTTTCTATTATACATTCACAACAACTCAGATTTTTTTTTTTGCTAAATTATGGGAAAAATCGCAATTTACGTATTAGCGGAACACGATATGGCATTTCGTGCTGCCATAGTCGCTGCTCTCGCTGTGGCTCGCAAAACCGATTACCCAAGACACAGCCGCTTTTGATGCCTATGCTGATGCCTCTGCTGCTGTAATTGCTTTTGCCGGCAATGTAATTCCCGCATTACTTCCAAAAAGAATTCTAAAGCAGACTGACGCGAAGCAAATCGTATTCAACTCTTTTGTCTGTCTCTCTAATTGCCTTGACCCCTCCAGGGGCATGGGCGCGTCAACATCTCTAGCATTTGTATGCCTTGTTGACGTTTCAATAGCATATCTTTTCGGAAGTCCAGTTGCTAGCATGCACCTCCTATCCGCGCCGTCTTTATACTGACAAGCTCGGAACACTGAGAGTTATATTAGTACTCACAGGCAGTTTTTGATCGCGGCGAGATTTGATCTCCGAGCTCTAGATTAGTATCGTAGAGCGGTGACCGAACGATCACGGCCAGCGACCGCATTGTAAACTGTAAACAAGATTTCACCTTGAGCTTTACAAGCTATGTACTCTCAGTACTGAACGTCCCTCGTAGTTTTGGATTCAGATTCAGTCTATGTAAACTCTCTGTGAATTTTTCCGTAACCTGTCGTGACTTAACAGTGCAAATGAGATGCAGGTATTTTCAATCTATAAATAATCGTCCAAAATACGTTAATACAGTAAAAATGAAAAGATCTATCCAAAATTCGTTAAGAGTATAGTTTCATCCCCCATAAAAGACAGTAACTACGACATAAAAGACGATAACAACCTATTCGTGACAACTAGTTTTTATGAAAGATACAATTATACCAAATGCAGGCAATACAAGCTCTAACCGAATAACTAACACAGACTATAATCGAAAAGAACGCAAAAAAAAACAAACAGAGTTACATTCATTAGACTGTAAGAATTTTTATACGAATTATGAACAAAAGAAACAAAATTGTAAGTTATTTAGGCATCCGCTACGAGTAGACATAACTACACACACACACGAACACAAGTAATGCTATTGTATCGAAATTATTATGAAATTTGTAAACGCCTCTCCTCAATTCAAAGTAAAAGACGAAGAAAAACGAAACAAACACTAAGAAAATTAGAACGACTCGCTATTAAATTATTGAAATTATTGTAATTAGTGATCAATGCGATCATTATACTCTATTAGATAGTATTTTACTTGGATGAAACAGATATACGAGTAAGTTGACGTTTAAGTTACGTGTTCCGCAGAGTGATTATTGCGATGATTGCTCAACGATGATCGCTGAGCTTCAAACTTTGAGCTTGTTATTACGCTTTCAACTCAAGCCACAACCATATGTAAAATGCATACAAATAGTGTTCAACAATGATTGCAGAACGATCATTAGATTAGATTATAAATGGGTCGTGGCCAATAAAAGAGCCACAAGCACTGCGACTATAAGTCTATTGTGCTATACCCGAATCCTGGAGAGCAGGACTAAATCTGCGAATCCAATCCGCTCATCTCGATAATCGACTGAGATGGCCGAGCTTGATCGAGGCCACGTCCTCGGCCATAGGATAGGCAATGCCGAAGCAAACAGTTCGACGGCAAGCTAGAGCCTCACATTCACAGAGCATGTGTTCTGGGGTTTCGTCGTCGGCCTCACAGAAACGACAGCTTGCATCCGAAACGATGCGCATCGTTTTGAGGTGACCTCGAAGACGGGAGTGACCTGTGAGAAGTCCACATATAATTCTGACCCTGTTTCTGCTCAGGCTGAGTAGATCAAGGGACCAGTTATGAGAGTAGCCAGCAATGAACAATTTTGTTTGTCTCATACCTGGGAGAGCTTCCCACAGAGAGGCAGCTCTCTCTCGCTCCCATTCCCTAATCCGCTGCCCAACAAGACAGATAGGTATACCTCAGAAAGGGTTTGGACCAATGTAGGGGGCCTCAGATGCCTGTCTGGCAAGCTCGTCTGCTTGTTCATTACCTACAATGTTGGCGTGCCCAGGAACCCAGTAGATAGTGAGGTTGTTGTAGGCCCTGACGATGTTAAGGATATCTTGTGTGAACCGATGGACTAGTCAGTGCCATTATGGCCGCCTGGCTATCGGTAAAGATTCCTATATTCTTGTTAGTGTAGCTTATGGCCTGGCACAGTTGTGCACAGACCTCAATGGCATGCACTTCCGCCTGGAAGACAGTGGGGAGATTTCCCATGGGGATGCAAAGTCTGTGTCCTGGGCCGACAATGCCCGCACCTGATCCTTTATCCGTTTTGGACCCGTCCGTGAACCATTTTATTGTGTCAGAATGAAGAGAGGTGAAGGACACCGCCCACTGCTCTCTACTCCAGACAATTGACCGGAAGGAATGCTCGAAGCAAAGCTTCCTAGTCTGGTGATCAGATGGCATGTTGAGCGTATTGTGACTTAGCAGCCAGTTACTTTGTTCCGGATTCAGTCTGATTTGTACATTGCAGACTTTTAGCCTTGCTATTGCAATTTTTGCCTCTGCTTCAATGTGAATATGCAGTGGCGGAAGGTCAAGCAAAGTCTCAAGCGCCGCAGTAGGACAGGAGCGCATGGTTCCCGTTATTATGTGGCATGCAAGCTTTTGTAGTTTAGTGAGAGAGAGAGAACGATCATGGCTGAGCGTTTATTGCAATGATCGCTCCAAGAAACACGTAGGTTTATTTGAACCTACGGCGAACAGCAGGCTGTACCATTGTTGAGAATATTTGTACATATTGTGTTTGAAATTGCTCATCTGCCCGTCTTGATTTAATAGTATATTATCCATCGATGTACGTAGTTTTGTTTTTCTGTAGCAGTTCTCAAAATTTTTTTCAGATTAATATTGTAATATAACTTCTCAAATACGATTTAAACAATTTGTCATAAATCAAACTTAAACTGAAGTCCAAATAGCAAGCGCTGTTGTACAACGTATTACATGCATATGAAAAGTCGATGGTGAGATATGAATCCATGGCCCTCATGTACAAGGTGGTACTCATATCTTTTCACCAGGAAGACCCAAGCAGACCCAAAATTATTTCAGTTTACTCATTCCATATCTCATCTCAAAATGCATTTTCTTCGACTGCATGAACACCGATACGTAGCAAGTGCTCTGCTACAGAGTTATTACATCAACTGAGTAAAATATTATCTAGCGGACAATTAAATAGTTATTGTTAACTGCTGAGAACTCAAATATTTATTTTTATTGAAATTTATGTATGTACACTTCCGTGGCCGGTTCTAGTTTATATTCGAGCTATGCATTTTTTAAGTGGTTTGACTTGTAGAACAATTGTATACCAAAGATTAAAAGGAAAACATCAATTCCAATTTTATATGCTTAATATTTTATAAAATTAGATTTCATTGTGTATTTTATTGGTACGTGTAGATGTATTTGCTCAATATTGCAAAGCTTTCTTGTTATGAACTTTAATTGACATTTGCTTCTTCTAATAATCATCGTGTAGCTACAGCCCGGCGTCGGCCTTGACCGTCTGGATTGTTCCAATAATTATTCTATCAATAAAGACCAGAGGCTGGATTAAAGGATGCATTACTTTCACTATTTCTGTTAAGTGACGAATAGAAACAAAGCACAGCTTCCTCAGTTCCAATTAATACCTCTTTTTTTTCTCAAATATAGTTAAAAGTTCTTAAAAACTGACAATATCCTTGATAACATCTTTCCGTTAGGTTAGGTTAGAGGGGCTGCCATGAAGTGTCACAGCTCACTTAGACCACAGATGGGTCCGTTGTGATACCCGCGGTATTTAACAATCTTAACAATCTTTCCGTTACTGAACCTCTTAAAAACTATCAGCACTGAATTATAATCTCGAATATAATCTAGTTCTGTGTGTGATTGGCTAAGCAATTGAAATCAATGTAATAATTTTCATCTAGTTACCAAATCGACAAAAAAAAGAAAATGTAATTATCGATAATTTTAAAATGTATGTTTAAAAAAAAATTGAAAAATATACCACAAGTATAATACTTAATGTGCATAATGTAATCGTTTCGTAAACTGTCACTTTTCACGAGATGACAAAATGTAAATTTACAGATTTTTTGTAATTTTCACATTCTGTCACTATCAATTCGAAATACGAGTACATATATACTCGTACATACGACACATGCAACATTGCATATTTATATATGCGAAAGTAAATTATTTTTTAAGATGGAGTATATATGATGTAATTCTAAAAAGTTCTACGAAAATTATCTATAAATATATATACATAATTGTAAATAGCTAAATATATACACATATATCCATATATGTATGTAAAATCTTAAGATAAATGAAAAACAAAAAGATTATTGTATGTTTTTGTTCGTATCACAAACTTGGTTTTTATGTGTTTTTTTTTTCTTTTCATAACACAAAAGGGATAATTATACATAGTTATTATTGTAATTCAATAGCATAATATTATTATATACTTTTCTCCCGTATAATTTTAAAAAATTGACGATATATCTTGTTTTAATTTTGTTTAAAAGAATCTCAAAAACCATTGTATGTACATTTCCAGAAATCATAAACGATATTATATTATATGTATGATGTATTGTAGTAAAAACAAATATAAGACCATGTGTATATTGTTTAATTTTTTGTTTTTCTAAAGAAAATTTGTAAAATATAAGTGTTTTGTTTTTTTTTTCTAAAAAAAAAATATTTGGCATTTTTATTCTATTAAGTCCCCGCAGCTACCTCAAAAATTATGGACTTGATTATGGGATTATGGTTTGTATTTGTATTAACAACTTTGCTTCCGCCTTTTTCCGACAGACGGCTGCATCGGTGAGGGCTGGTCAAAATACGTAGTTCAAAAGTATCACAAACTGAGTTTGGAAGTTTGTGAATGTATCGACATCCCCGCATCAGTAAAAGTTGTTCTCGTCATTTGCGGGAAGTTTTGATATTCTGCTTCCATTTGAAAAAAAAACTGCAGCTGAGGTTCATCGAATGCTCTCAGATACTTACGGTGAGGTTGCTCTAAGTGACAGAACATGTCGTGAGTGGTTTCAACGTTTTAAAAGGGGCGATTTCAATGTCGAGGACAAGCATGGTGGTGGGAGAGAAAGAATTTTCAAAGACGACGAATTGGAAGCACTGCTTGAGGAAGATTCGTGCCAAACGCAAGAAGAATTAGCTGAATCCACTGGGAATGACTCAGCAAGCCAACTCGAAATGCCTGAAGGCTATGGGTATGATTGGGTTCCATACGAGTTAAAACCGAGAGATATTGAACGGCGATTATTTGCATGCGAACAACTGCTTCAAAGGCAGAATCGGAAGGGATTTCTACATCGCATTGTAACGTCGACAGCAAAACCGAACATTCACGGCGCCAAGGTTATGCTTTGCATTTGGTGGGACCAGCTCGGTGTGATATACTACGAGCTACTGAAACCGAATGAAACTATCACAGGAGGTCAGTACCGAACGCAATTGATGCGTTTAAGTCGAGCATCAAAGGAAAAACGACCACAGTACCAGGAGAGACACAACAAAGTCATCCTCCAGCATGACAATGCTCGGCCACATGTCGCAAAAGTGGTCAAGACATACTTGGAAACCCTGAAATTGGAAATCTTGCCCCGCCCGCTGTACTCCCCAGACATCGCTCCTTCCGACTACCATCTGTTTCGTTCCATAGCTCACGGCCTGGCTGATTAGAAATTTCGTTCGTGTACGAGGAAGTCGAAAAATGGATCCAATCATGGATCACGTCGAAAGACGCCTCCTTTTGCCGAGATGGAATCCGAAGATTGCCGAAGAGATGGGCGAAAGTTGTCGCTAGCGATGGACAGTACTTTGAATAATACATCTGTAAGTACTTTTTGACAATTATTACTTTTAATTCCAGGAAAAAACGGCGGAAGCAAAGTTGTACACCAATTTATTTTAGATAACCTTTAAAATGTGCGTACAGTGGCGGACAAAAGTCTACGGCAGCACCTTATATTGAGGTTTTGGTTAATTGGAAGCTTTAATCAAAAATCCGGAGATGCACATTTTTTCAGTAACGTAAATATATTTATAAAAAAACGAAAACAAAAACTTTTCATAACAAATTTAAAGAGAAATCCATAAAAACATAAAAAATTGAATGGACAAAAGTCTACGGCAGTCAGTGCTGGCTGACTTATACACAAAAATTTCCAACTAAACCTAACCGTATTTCTTCGAAATTTGTTTATTTGATCTTACTACCATTCAGTACATGTGCGGCTGCAACTCTACTATAGGTTTATCGCTAGTTTCGAACTGTAAGGACCGCAAAATGTCATCGCGAAAAGAAATTTCTAGTGATGTCCGAAATTTGATCGTTCAGTATAAAAAAGTGCTCGGAAATTGCGAAATTACTGAAACTAAAACGAAGTTCTATTTATACCATTATCAAAAAATTTTAAAGCAGTCGTTCCATTGAAAATAAGCCGCGAACTGGCCGACCGAAAAAGCTTTCACGCAGAGACATTAGTTCAATTTGAAAAGAAGTGAACGAAAATCCAAAAATAAGTGCTCCAGATTTGGCGAAACAAGTAGCTGCGGTAAGGAAAAAGGATGTCCATGCAAGAAAAATCTGGAGAGCATTAAATTTTAATGGGTTTCAAAGCAGAACTTCACGTAAAAAACCATTAATATCCGCAAAAAACCGACTTCTGCGGCTAGAGTTCGCCAAGGCCCATATCAACAAGGACAATGATTTTTGGAATCGAGTCCTTTTTACCGATGAGTTGAAATACAGCATGTTCGGGTGTGATGGTCGCAGTAAAATATGGAGAAAAAAGAATACGGCATTAGAGACCAAAAATTTGATTCCTACTGTCAAGCACGGTGGAGGTAATGTTATGGTTTGGGGAGCCATAGCTGCATCTGAGGTCGGCAGATTGGCTTTTGTTGAAACTACTGTGGACCGCTATGTTTACAAGAGCCTGTTGGAACAACATTTAAGGGCATCAATTGAGAAGTTATGCCTTGGAGAGGGAGCTAGATTTTCCAAAAGGACAATGATTCGAAGCACACAGCACTTTTCGTCAAGAACTGGTTGTTGTACTACGCTACCAGGCAGCTGAATACGCCTTCCCAAAGTTCGGATTTAAACCCAATAGAACATGTATGGGAGCTTCTGGGGCAGAAAATTCGAAAATGTTGCGTAAAAAATAAAAATTTGTTGAAGGAAGCGCTCATTACAGAATGGGAGAAAATTACATCCGCAGAAACTGGTAATTTAGTCGCATCTATGCCTCGAAGACTACAAGCAGTAATTGATGCTAAAGGGGGTCCAATCAAGTATTAAGCCAGCAAATAATTTTAAAAATTCCGACACGTTTAGTTGGAAATTTTTATTGTATAAGTCAGCCAGCACTGACTGCCGTAGACTTTTGTCCATTAAATTTTTTATGTTTTTATGAATTTCTCTTTAAGTTTGTTTTGAAAAGTTTTTGTTTTTGTTTTTTATAAATGTATTTAAAATATGTTACTGAAAAAATGTGTATCAATAGATTTTTGATTAAAGCTTCCAATTAACCAGAACCTCAATATAAGGTGTTGCCGTAGACTTTTGTCCGCCACTGTATATGTTCCACTGCCTCAACTAAAGAGGAAATAGTCGCTGCAATTATTACACTAAAACGAGGAAAGACCGCCGGACTCGACGGTATCCCTGTCGAACTTTATCAAGCAGCGCCAAGCCTTTATCACTGAGTGAAAGGAAGTTTGATCATTAAAATTCCAAAGAAGGGTAGCCTCACAGAATGTAATAATTGGAGAGGCATTTGTGTGCTTCCTGCCGTTGCCAAGATAATAGCTAAAATCGTCCTGGAAAGACTAAAGGCCCACTTGGGGGTGGGGGGTGGCCTTGCGCAGGAGAGGCGTCCCTGAGAAGCTTGTGGCTATTATTCGGCAAACCTATGAAGGCGCGAAATGTCGCGTACTGCATGCAGCCCTATCTGGACCACACAGAGGAATGGACTTTGACATCTTATCTACGACATCTTGAATACGCTGACGATATATGCGTACTCTCGAACAAAATCATGGATCTGTCCGCAATTAAGGGTTTTAGCTACCACTTTACCAACTTAAATCGAGTTTTCTGGTGAAACAATATTTTTTCTTTCGTAAAAATGTCTAAAGAAGCTCATGTGCTATCTAAAGGTCGTCACACATGAACGCGCACAACCACGACCGAACTTTTATCGAACCATCAAATATCATAGAACGGTGAGGGGATTTTTTTCTATTGAGTTTGACGTGGTTCGATGCATGCTCGCGATCAAAATGCTTGCCGTGTGTGTCGGCCTTAACAGGGATAACTGACAACAATTTTAACCGCCGGCCGATGAGAACCTGTAGGAAAACTGAAGAAAATCGCAAGCACTTCAGGTCATCGTCAGTTATTCCTACTGATTCTCATCGGCGCCTCACAACATCGCCAGTTATTTCTTCTCGACATCGCTTTAAATTATCGTTAGTAATTCTTACGTCCGTTTTACTTACAAGATTTTCGTCAGTGTATCCTCAAAATTTTCATCCGTAGAAAACTGATAGTGAACTTATAAGCTTATTATCCGCTTTAAATTGAATATGAATGTGACACCTTCACAAATAAGATTATAGAGGACTACAAACTGAACAATTTGCGACCAAGAAGAGTTGTCTACGATGTGGGGCTGTTGAGTTTCGATTGATTTTTAGAGCGTGTATCCCCCTCCTACAGAACGCCGATGATTTTTTCGGTCGGCATTCTATCACTCATTTTTTTTTTCTACTATGCGGCCCGCCTAAACATATTTCTTTTTAAAAATCCCACTGACCTAAAAAGGTTGCCGACCTCCGCAGTATACCATGATCGATACGATACTGTCGTATGCTTGCTTAAAATCAACAAAAATTTGGTACACGTCAACGTTGTATTCATAGCACTTTACTGGGATTTGTTTAACCGTTAAAGGCTGATATTCAGATCGCGTGAAATGAAAAAAATGACAGCAGCACTTTTCATCGGCGAAATGGCTCGGGGAAAAGATTGTTGTATGTACGAAGAAGTTCTCTCTTACGACACGCACTGTACTAAGCTCCATCATAATCTCGAATGATCGATAACAAGTACCAACTCAATGGGCACTAGCGGATTCTCGAACCTTCATTGAGTAGTGGAAACCCGAGACTAGAACATCTCGAAACGTCTAGAATCTTCGCTAATTGATACATGGATTAAATAAAATAAATAACTGGCGCAACAGTCCAATTTGAACCACGGCCTCGAGATGAGTTAGCACCATCTCATTTTCTAGATCGTGACGGTTTTTTGTGCAGAGGTATGTGATCAGCAACACGCTCAACCGAGTTATTTACCCCATAATGGGTACTCATTTAACAGCTGAGTGGGCTCATAGTCCGACACGTAAATCCCCGGAATCGAACCGGGGCCCAGTGCGTTGAAGGCGAACGTGCTAACCGTTGCGCCATCCGGACTACGGATACATGGATTAGCAATTATATAAAGGCAGATGTCACCAAGAACAAGAAGAAGTAAGAAGTAGTAATACTCGACACTCACAATCAGTGGAAGTCGGATCGCTATAAAGCGAAAAGAAGGATAGTCGTTATTGTTATCCGCCGTTAACAAATAGTTTGAGCTAGTTTGACGTTAATTGTTAGTTGTTTGTTCGTGTTCGTGTTTAGTTCGTTTAATAAATAAAGTGTGTGTGTTTTCAATCGAAGTGCTTTCATTATTCAGCACAAGAATATCTAACGAACCTGGTTTCACTCGATCGGAGAAAACATTACAATATCATTTTTTCACATTTCACCCAATCTGTGTACTGGTGAAATGAAATATAAGCACAGCAAGTAACATTCACATCGATTAATTTGCTTACTAATCTATCGCCCAACTATAAATAACACCGGGAAAACACAACACAACCTGAATGACACCGACCGAAACAGCTGAGCTGTCAGTGAAAATTTTTCTCGTACATTTGGTACCTACGAGAAAAAAATTCATCCTCGTGAAATCCACAAACTTGACATTTCACTCAAGGTAGTACGCAGATCGCATGAAATGAAATTCTACCTCCCACGCAATTTCACGTCTGATTTCACGGCACTTTTCATTCCACGCGATCAGAGTACCGGCCTTAAAAGCTGATCAGTTGTGGATCGGCCTGGTCTGAAACCTCCTTGATACTCGCCAATGATTCGGCCAGCGTTCGGTTTTATTCTATTCTCCATGATTGTCGTCAGTATTTCGTAGGACATACAGACAAGTGAGGTGTTTCTGTAATTATAGAGCCAAAATCTATCTCCTTTTGTGTGGATGGGACAGATGTTGCTCCTGACCCAATCTTCTGGGATCACCTCGTCCTTCCAGATTTGCAGAAGTAGTTGGTGTATGGCATTTAATAAACCCGTTCCATCGGATTTTAGCAGTTCAGCTGTAATCTCATCTGCGCCCCGCGCTTTAATTGGTTTGAGGCGAGCCCACTTCTTCTACTGTCGTACGTTGTGTAATGGGGCCATTATCGATCATATCGTCATCAAGTGGGAGTTCTTGTATGAGGGCGATAGATGTGGGATTAAGAAGCTCTTCAAAATATTACGCCCATCGTTAGTTGATGCTCTCGGTGTGGCTGTCGATGTTTCCATCCTTGCCTATAGAGAGGCTAGTCGTGAGTTGATAGCAATTCTTAATTGTGTTTACTAGTCTAAACGCTTGTCTGGTGTCTAGTGGCTAGATTATTATGAATATTCTGCAATTGCCAGTCAAAGAAATTTCGTTTCTTACGCTTAATTATTCTATTCGACTAACGCCGTAGCTCGTCATATTTTCTCTCTTGGCTATAGTTGGACGTTGGATACATTGTCTGCAAGCTTTGTTCTTTGCGTCTAGCGATTTTTGGTATTTTTCGTCAAACCAGGCATTTTGCGCACTCTGTATTTGATATACCACGACCAAATAGTATAGACCGCATAAGAGTGATCACTTTATAGAACTTTCGCCTCCGCCATATATGTATGTACATATTGACAAATAGTATAGACTACACAAGAGAGATACACATGAGAATCAATACATAAAAGTCTGCACATGGAGTGCAGTCTATACTATTTGCCACGACTTTCTCTGCGACTGCCTTGATAGTACTGTCGCGTGTACGGAGTGGGTATCTCTTACGACACGCACTGTACTAAGCTTCATCATATTCTCGAATGATCCATGACAAAATTGAATGGACACTAGCCGATTCTCGAGCCATCTAGAGTCTAGAACCTTCACGAAACAGATCCATCGATAATGAAGCGGATTCTCGAACCTTCGTTGAGTAAGTACCCGAGACCGGAACATCTCGAAAAATCTAGAGTCTTCGCTAAATGACGAATGCATGGATTTCCAACTATAAAAGGCAGATGTCACCGAAGGAGGAAAGAAGTAGTATGACTTGACACTCAGTGGCGGTTGGATCGCTATAAAGCGGGAGGTAGTGCCGTCGTTGTTGTTATTGCTAGTTTTAACGTTTGTTGTTAGTACGCGTGTGTAGTTCGTTTTGTAAATAAAGTGTGTGTGTTTTTCAATCGAAGTGTTTCATTATTCAGCACAAGAATATCTAACGAACCTGGTTTCGTTTTGGTTTCGCTCAGCAGAGGAAACATTACAGTACTTTTTAGTTCTTCCCAGAACCCGTGTACACCTGTGTTCCAATGTTATGTAGCGCATAAGTGTTTCTTTTTTTTAAAGGCGGCAGTACCTATATATGCCTACGCCATAGCATCACTCAATAGATTGTCAACCGTAAAGATTTTGAGAGGGTTGATTCTCGACTGATGCACTGAAGAAATCCTTCACCGACAGGTTGTCTTTACCAAATGATGGTGTGCATCGCAGTTTGCTTCTTGGCGTGATCGGACATCCATAACACTTGTTGCCCATCTCTTGAGTGGTCAATTTTGTTGACGGTACATGTATCAGGAGATTTCCAGATTTCTTTATGAATGCGTCGCCGGTGCGGAAAGCATGTTGAGCTTTGAAAATGGCACTACACAACCCTATTTTGGGAAAAATTGGGAGATACGACTGTTCTCTCTACATCGACAACCAAGAAAAATATTCCCCGTGAAAGTACGGAGTGGATGGTTTGGAGGGCATTTGAAGATGACCGTGGGGACGGAGTCTAAGGTTGCTTGGTGACCGTGAAGGTCGGGCTGTGCCATCTGGCGAAGAAAAAGGCCCCTACACGAGCTAAGCAGCGGCCTATGCTTGCTGTAGCTCAGTTCGAGAGACGGCTGGGTTTTCGCCGCTCGTTGCCCCTGTCCTTTACGTATTAATAAAAACTCATACGCCTGGGGAAGACAACACAAACAGGGGAGGAACAAGTGGGGGATAAAAAAAAAAGGCCATAGGGATGGCATGGTTGGCGGATGGCGTAGATGTCCTCACGCTCGCATCGGGGTCCGATTGTAATTAGACCCGTGGCCTCTGGTTTCGTACCACCGATAGATCACTACTCATCAGGTGCAGCCTCGATCTGCCGGTGGAAGCAAGTACTTCATGATTCATGATTTCTAGAAAAAAACATCCGATATCCAAGTAAAGACGAATTATTACTGTCGATGCTCCTTATTTCCCAAAACTTCCTCCACTCATCCCGCACAAATTCCAAAATTTTTAAAACAAACCATTGTTTTTTAATTAATTATTTAATAAATTCTTCTTTGTAATTAATCATTTTCATTATTATTAATATTTTTTTTTCTTTTTTGTTTTTTTTTTCTCTCTTGTTTCTTTTTTTTATACACATAATATAATAAGAGCGAACGAAATAAAGATTAAATAAAAATATTATCCTTACGATTTATTTTATTTTTATATTTTTGTTTCCATGTTTTAAATGTATTTATATTTATCATCAATCTCATTCTCATGCTGTCGACGACACCCACTTCTTTTCATCTCGTTCGCAGCCACTTTTGCCCCGCTTACTTAATGATGTATTTCGTCGACTTCTTATACAAATCACCACACATTGTTTCGCAATCGTATGAAAGTGTGTGTTCATATTTTACTTGTTATTTTCATGTTCTTGTGTTTTATATACTTTTTTAACTAAACTAAATTTATTTATATATAATGCTCTTTTAATCAGTTTTATTTTCATTATTTACTTCTGTGTTTCAGTTTTTTTTTTTGTATTTAAGATTATTATGAATTCATTTTAATTTTTTTCAAGTTTTTTTTCTTGTCTTTGTTTTCTTTTTCTGTTATGCTGTTTTATTTGTTTGTATCTGGATGTAATCGCGTCCGTCTCTCTCGGTTGAAATGTTACGTACAGCAAAGTTTCGTTTAATTATTTTTTTTTTTTATTTTATGTGCAGATTTCTTTTCTCAAGAGTTTTAATTTTAAGTTTTTATCAAAATACAAAAAATGAAACAAACAGTAACAGTTTGGATACAGTACTCGTATAAGAGAACAACGTACGAACGATGAAAATAAAACCAGCAGACTAAAAAAATCTGATAACAATTTAAAAATTTGCTACGGTTTACTTATTTTTTTAAAGTTCTGAACTAAACGGTAAAATTGATTGAATATTTTAATGTTTCTCTCTCTCTCTCTCTCTCTGTCTCTCTCTCTGGTTGCCTTGACCCTCCAGGGGCATGAGTGCGTCAATATATCTAGCATTTCTATGCCTTGTTGACGTTTCAATAGCACATCTATTTTTCGGTAGTGCAGTTACAAGCATGCGCCTCCTATCCGCACCGTCTTTATACTGACAAGCTCGGAGCACTGTGAGAGTTCTATTAGTTCACAGGCAGTTTTTGATCGCGCCGAGATTCGATCTCCGAGCTCTAGATTTGTATCGTAGAGCGGTGACCGAACGATCACGGCCACCGAGCGCGACATTTTTAATGTTTACCCGACGGTTTTTAGTGCAGTTTTCAATATGATTAAAATAAATAGCGTGGTTCCCACTACAATTTTTATTGAATCTCTGTATATACTAGTATTTCGTGAGCCACTTGCTCCATTCCTCAGTAGAAAGCTATTAAGTCTACGGTATTATTCTTAACATATACAGGGTGTTACTAGTACTGAGGCTCAAACGAAAATGGGAGATAGAGGAACTTGTCTTGAGTGGAAAATTGTTCCACACATACTTCCGTTTTTGCACCGTTAAGGAGATAGCGCGATTTTAAGGACGAAGGATTTTCATCGTACCTGTGATCACTGTTTGATCTCTAACTTCTGCTGTACTTAGCGTAACGTAATAATTCTGGGCTCGTTGGAAAGGACACAAATTGTTCTTTCTAATTGCTATCAACTGTGTCAATCAGTGTTATACTTTTTGAGAAAAATTAATTTAAATGACACAAAAATATTAAGAAAATAGAAAAAAAAATACAAAAAAGTCCTGTTTTCTCCAAAAAGGACCTGATTAACCACCAAATTTTATTACATTTTCGGAAAGCCCAAAAAATTTCACTATAAGTTTGCAAACAGAATTTCTTCATAGGTTGAATTGTAAAGGAGCGGGGCTAACAGTTATCAAGCACGTTCCCTTCAAGCAAATCTGGTTTGACACCCGTCATTCGCCGAAGGAGTATGATTAATAATAGTGAGGACGAAATAAAAGAGTTGAAGTATGTTTATTACGTTTATTTAGCTTATTACGTTTAATTTGTGTCCTTTCCAACGAGCCCAGAATTATTACGTTACGCTAAGTACAGCAGAAGTTAGAGATCAAACAGTGATCGCAGGTACGATGAAAATCCTTCGTCCTTAAAATCGCGCTATCTCCTTAACGATGTAAAAACGGAAGTATGTGTGGAACGATTTTCCACTCAAGACAAGTTCCTCTATCTCCCATTTTCATTTGAGCCTCAGTACTAGTAACACCCTGTAAACACTTGCTTGCATATTGCAATACATTATGGCTGTAATCTACCTGTTAATCTAGGGACGCGGAAGCATCCCGCCGCAAAAAAAAAAACGAAAAATCCGAAAAAAAAAGAATAGCGAATATCAAAGCGGTTTCAGACCTGGTCGCTCCACAACCGATCAGCTCTTTACGCTCAAACTGATACTCCAGAGGTGCTGGGAATACAACGTAAACGTATACCAAATCTTTGTCGACTTCAAGCAGGCATACGACAGTATCGATCGTGGAGTACTGTACAACATCATGCTGCAATTTGGCATACCGGCAAAATTAGTGCGACTGACAAAGATGACGATGACCAACTCCGTCTCACAGTTCAGGATCAATAATAGGCTTACTGATCTATTTGAAACACGCACTGATCTGAAACAGGGCGATGGACTGGCGCCGCCGACGCTCTTCAACCTAGCACTGGAATACGCTATTCGGACTATGAATATGGACAACAGCTACACGCTACTTATTTAAATCGACACAATTAGCAGCGTACGCCGACGACATCAACATCATGTCCCGAAGATTGGCCGACGCAGAAGAACTTCTGCATACGCTCGATACCGCTGCAAAATAAGTTGGACTATGTATCAATGAGGGTAAAACTAAAATAATGATACAATCGACGACAAGGACACCTGCACAATGGAGCATCAATGCGGGGGACCTCAACATCGAGTTCGTAAACGACTTCATATGGTTGGGTTGCAACGAAACGAAACGAAACTGACGAAATCAAGCGACGGATACAGTTAGTTAATAAGCAGTGACGTGCACTCGTAGTAAGCAATTCCAAACTGCTTGACTTACCGAAATAAGCAGTTCAATAATAAACTTTGCTTACACCAATACACATATCATCATTTCAGTCAATGTTTTTCTTTAAGCTGAAGAATACATATTATCATTCAAATATTCCTTTACACATTCAAATTCTGATCCGCGCCTTCTTTTGGTTAAAAAACATTCGTTCAATTACTTTAGATAATATTCAAACCTCCCACATTTTGCACACCATAGACACCAAACTTAGAATAGGAAAATGTGCCTAGATCTTTAGATGCATGTACCATGTGTGCATCCAAATACTAGAGACATGTTGATTCCAGAAAATGGGAATCTTGGATTTCGGTAGTACATTGGGCAACGATTTTTTTTTGTTTTGTTCGCAAATTTATATGAGACAAGTCAAGCACTGGCGCGACTGCTTTTGTGTGTGGGATAAAGCCCAATGATGCTTGTTAATGAAATGTTGCCAATGCAGGGAATGTTTATGGGAATTTGATTTTTCCAGTAGAGCTTTTGTTTTTGTTATGTAATGGATTTTCCGTTGCAATTTAAAAGAGGAAATCAGTGCAATCGGGTGATTTTGATTAAATTGTGATTTGAAGTTTTTTTGACCTTTTGTAGTGATTTAATTGATTTGATTTGTGATAAAAGTGGTAAGTTTTCTTTTCGCATTATGTCAGAGTATTGCTGCGCGACGGATTTCGTACTAAAAGCGGGACTTTCAACTCTTTCCTTTGCCAAGAAAAGAGAAATTATAGAATCGGATAGACCGAAGCCAGATCTTAGTTTAGAGTTTAAATTAAAAAATATTACGCGAAAATTCCATATCGAAACGTATGAAAAGTACATTTGGTTAACGGGAAGCTGTAAATTAAATAAGTTAATTTGCTGGCCGTGTCTTTTGTTCACGAATGAAAAATCTGTTTGGAATAAAGCTGGATTTAGTGATTTGAATAATTTTACGGGTTCAGCAGCAAAGCATTCAAGTTCCGAAAAACATCTTCAGTCGTTAATTAAATTAGATAATTTTGGTTCTCAGCGTATAGAGTTTATGCTTAGTAACCAGGTGGCAATATCTGTTAGTTTGCATAATGAAAAAGTTGAGCGTAATCGTAATATTTTGAAACGTTTAATCGATACTGTAATTTTTTGGCAAAACAGGAGCTTCCTTTTCGCGGAAATAATGAAGACTCTTCTTCAAATAATCGTGGTAATTTTATCGAAACCGTAAATTTCTTGAGTTTGTACGATCCGATAATTGAGTCCCACATAGATTCTATAAAAGCAAATGCAGCGTTTTCGGGTTTGTCTAATAGAATCCAAACGATCTTGTTTCCGCTATAGCTAATGTGGTTCGAAATAAAATCAATTTGGAAATAAAGGAGGCTCCATTTGTAGCTGTAATGGTCGACGAAACGCCAGATGTTAGCGGTCGGGAACAATTAACGATGATTTTTTGATATATAGGTACAATATCAAATGAGATTGAAGAAAGATTTATCGGATTTTTGGATGTAAGCGCTAATCGTACAGCTACAGCAATAAGCTCTCACATTTTAAAACAATTTTAAAAAATTTTAATATCGATAAGAAATTAATTGCACAATGTTACGATGGCGCAGCAGTAATGAGTTCTCAAATTCGTGGAGTTCAGACTTTAATTCGGGAAAAACATAAATCGGCAATTCACTATAAATCTAGTATTGTCTAAAGCAGTTGAGTTTATTCCGGAAATTAAATTATTTTTCGCGCACATCAATAAAATCGCATCATTTTTTAATACATCCACTAATAGGTCGGACCTTTTTGCAAATATAGTAAATCGTCGTTTACCATCGGTTTCCAAAACGCGTTGGCATTATCATTCGCGTATTATTAACGTTATATTTGAACATAAGCATGAAATTTGTACAGTTTTTGAGACAATTTCGAATGGTTCTCAACACTGGGATGGCGATTCCTTGACTTTTTCCGATATATACTTACAAAAATTCGCAGAGTCAGATTTTCAATTATATCTGTTAATTTTTTCTGAAATTTTTTCGAAAACTGATATGTTATTTAATATTATTCAGAGCAAAGTGGTAAACATTTCATATGCAAGCCAAAAAATTATTGAATTTGAAAATTGGCTTGAAAATGACTTTTCTAAAAAGTTTGATAATTTCTATTCGACAGTTACAGCAGAATATCAGCCACCACGTAAGAAATGTAGAAATGCGATAGATCCTTTACAAAATTTACGGCGGATATTTCGGGAGATTATAGATGTTATTCTCGGGCAAATTCGAGATCGATTCCATTCGTTTAAAGATCTTTCATTTTTAGAGTTGCTTGGACCGAATTATTTTTCTAAATCCAAGTCAAATTTTCCCGATAAAAATTTTGACTCACTTATTGAATATCACGGTCAATTTTTCGACAGAATAAAGTTGAAAAATAAGCTAAAAGTTATTTATTCTTCAGATGAGTTTAAAAACGCGAATCCTAGTAAAATTCTCGATTATTTTCAAAAACGGCCTTATGTCGCAAACGGTTTTAAGCAAGTTCATATTTTAGCAAAATTATTAACGTCAATTCCAGTCACAGTGGCAACTGCGGAAAGGTCATTTTCAACACTAAAGCGCGTTCACACATTTTTGAGAAATCGCCAATCCCAAGAACGACTTTCGGATCTTGCTTTAATTGCGGTTGAAAAGGATCTTCTTATACAAATGCGAAGAGAAAACGATTTTTTTGATAATGTGATTAGATTAAAGAGTTTTTACTTAAAGAACGGCGCATAGATTTGGAATACAAATAAATGGCAATGGCGAAAGAATATTTATTTATTTCAAATACCCCTGAATTTTTCTTAGTCTCAATTAACATAATATTTATTTATCATTTTTTTTATTAGTAATATTTTATTTATTTTTTTTTTTTTTTGTATTTCGAATATATGTGCCAATATTTTATTTATATCTTTCCTGATTTCTTCTTTAAGGCTTAAAGCCGCTTGGTATAAATGTTTTTATGACTGTCCATATTCTATTATACAGTCCATTTTTGTTTATGCTAAATTGGCTTTAGGGCGCCCAACTGCTTGACTATGAAAAATTTCCACTGCACATCACTGCTAATAAGACTTTTTTCTCGGTTCGCCCCATACTCAAATCGAAGCATGTGCACAGAAACACGAAGCTCCGCTTGTACAAAACCATTATACGACCAGTGCTATGATATGGCTGCGAAGAATGGACCCCAACTGAAGCCTCCAGAAACATGCTAGACACATTTGAACGTAAGGCTCTGCGACGAATTTTGGGGGCTGTTTGTGATCGAGATAGATGGCGCATGCGGTACAACTATGAGTTGTATGAACTGTACGATGAGCTGCAAGTTTCGAAAATCGTCAAATTACAACGACTTCAATGGGCAGGGCAAGCGCAACGAATGGAAGATGATCGCATGCAGAAGAGAGTAATGAACGGAGAACGAGTTGACGGAGTGAGACTGCCAAGACGACCGAGAGCTCGTTGGGAGAGCTCAGTATATGCGGACGCCGAGCAGCTACTGGGCTTCCAAAATTGGAAGACGCGGTCATGTGATCGAGATAATTGGAGGACAACGATCCAGGCGGCCAATGCCCGACGTCGGGTTGTCGCACCACGATGATGATGAGATTTATTTGAAGAACTGGAGCAAATCAAAATGAATAATGAAGCTGCAATTTCTGTTTTTGATTTGGGAATTAAGTGGGCAGAACAAAACGGCGAAACTTTCGAACATATGTTGGCTCTTCGACAACTGAAAGAAAGTGATATCATCAAAAATATAAAAACAGTAAAACAAACTAAAATAACCGATTTCCTGCAAAGATAATTATGTACTTTCGAATACATATGTATTTTTAAGATATTATGTATATGTTTAAACATTCTACAAACAACATGAAATGTAATTCGTTTAATTATATTATTTATGTTACCACCTAAATATCGTGGTTTTATTTTACAATTGTATTTTAAATGGCTTCCACTAGTTCGGATTCCTCGTTAGTTCAGATCGACCCAGGTTTGAATTAGTCCGGACCAGTGTTGCGTTGATCCCAGATCAATGATCCGATCCTTCGATCCGGATGGCGAACCATGATCCGTGATCCGATCCGGATCATTGGTCCGAGATCGTGATCCCATCCAGGATTACGGAGGTTTGAGGATCACCAAGCAGGATCATTTTTTTTTACTTTTTGTCACAAATCCCTCTAGGCATGACACATGGAAACTTCTCAGAACGTGCAATTTGATCGCTGAAACAGACATTTCCATTCTTGTGTACGAAACGCGCAAAGCTGAGCCGGAGGTTTTTACACTATCGCTCGACTGACATCGTGTTTTGGTGTGTAGAGGAGAATGCGGCGGTTCCTCTCGACACACCAACACACGATGTCAGTCGTGCGCTAGTGTAAAAACTTGTATGAGGGTAAGAAATGTTTCACGAACCATTTGGTGTTGAACTTTGTGAGCGCCACGGTATTTCATTGAAAATCGGTTCCTTGACTACATAAACGACAAGACAAAGAAAAGTGGGCGCTTGCATAAGATCGACATTATCAAAAATATGTTTTTGAAATACAACACAACCTTGCCTTCGTCTGCTTCTGTCGAGCGAATTTTCAGTACTGGTCTTGAAATATTCACAGCGCGCCGAAACAGATTATCTTCGAAAACATTCGAGCACTTGTTGATGCTTAAATATAATTAAAAATTGATCGATGACTATACATAAAGTTGTAAGCTTTTGTCATTTTACTATGGGGATGATAAAAGTTTACGACGAATACGAAGTATACGACATTTACGACAGGGAGCGTGAATCCCCCTATAGTTTCATTTCTTCCGATTTTTTCTTACAGCAAAAAAATGATCCTAAAAATTATCCGATCCTGCGATCCGGATCGTAGGAAAAAAAAATGATCCGGACGCAACACTGGTCCGTACTATCGAGTACGCATTGTATAATGTAAATCAAATTATTGAATCATATCACAAAAAATGCAGTTGGTTACAAGTTTCACACTTTTCCAGCGATATGCTACCTTAAGAGCTCTTAACACACTTCATCGTGAACGTGAAAATGAAAATAAATATTGTCCACAATGAACAGCTACGTGAAAAGCTGTTCTGTCAAAGCAAGGTGAAAATACTTTCCCCGTTCACAGTCGCGTCTACAGTTTACCGTGAACAAACGACATTTCCAATCATTTTGCACTGAAACGTCACTTTTCACAGTGAACTGATTTTCAGCATCATGGAAAAAAATATCGTGGTGAATTTGGCGTTTCCTTGTTTACCTTTACAGTCATACAAAAAAGTATTCGTACACACGTCGTATCGTGCTTTACTGTCCTGCAACAGTTAAAAGAGCTACATTTTTTCAACAAAAAATGTCTCTAACTCTTTTAGCAACACTACTTTCTTATATTAACTTAAAAAAAGTACTCTGTTCTAATCGTGTCAACAGAAAAGTGAGAGACAGTTATGCAATTCCCGAGAATTGAATCAAAAAAGTATTCGTACAGCAGCAATGCAGATAGAATAATGCCGTTTTTCCGTTGCCGATGGCGATCATTCGTATTGGGATCAGTCTTGTGATAATTATCAAGTATTTATCAATTGTTGTTAAGCAAATTTGTAGTGGATTTCCATTAAATTCTTTATTATGGGACGAAAAGGTAAAGAAACGACAGAAGGAGAAAGGAGAGTTATCCTTTCCTTGCACAATCAATGCAAATCATTGCGTGAAATCAGCGTTATTGTTGGGAGACCACGCTCAACCGTTCAAAGCATCATTGATAGATATTGTGTCACGGAAAGTCTTACGAATCAACCAAGATCAGGACGACCAAGATTATTAACGGCCAAAGATGAACGCAGTATATGTAGAAAAGTGCGAAAAAATCCGAAAATTACAGCTTCAGCGATTACGGCAGAGGTAGCGGAGGAAGATAAAATAGACGTTTCTGGATAAACAATCAGAAATGTGCTCCGCCGTACCGGTTACAACTCTCGAATCGCTAGAAGAAAATATTACATAAGCGAAAAAAATAGTGAGGATAGATTAGAATTCGCCAAAATGATGCGAAATCATGGAATAGACTTCTGAGAAAATGTTAAATTTACTCTAATCAGCAAATATAACTTTTCCCAGAAGTCTATTCCATGATTTCGCATAGTTTTGGCGAATTCTAATCGATCCTTACTATTTTTTCGCTTATGTAATATTTTCTTCTAGCGATTCGAGAGTTGTAACCGGTACGGCGGAGAACATTTCTGATTGTTTCTCCAGAAACGTCTATTTTATCTTTTTCCACTACCTCTGCCGCAATCACTGAAGCTGTAATTTTCGGATTTTGCCGCACTTTTCTACATATACTGCGTTCATCTTTGGCCGTTAATAATCTTGGTCGTCCTGATTTTGGTTGATTCGTAAGACTTTCCGTGACACAATATCTATCAATGATGCTTTGAACGGTTGAGCGTGGTCTCCCAACAATAACGCTGATTTCACGCAATGATTTGCATTGATTGTGCAAGGAAAGGATAACTCTCCTTTTTCCTTCTGTCGTTTCTTTACCTTTTCGTCCCATAATAAAGAATTTAATGGAAATCCACTAGAAATTTGCTTAACAACAATTGATAAATACTTGATAATTATCACAAGACTGATCCCAATACGAATGATCGCCATCGGCAACGGAATAACGGCATTATTCTTTCTGCATTGCTGCTGTACGAATACTTTTTTGATTCAATTTTCGGGAATTGCATAACTGTTTCTCACTTTTCTGTTGACACGATCAGAAAAGAGTACTTTTTTTAAGTTAATATAAGAAAGTAGTGTTGCTAAAAGAGTTAGAGACATTTTTTGTTAAAAAAATGTAGCTCTTTTAACTGTTGCAGAACAGTAAAGCACGATACGACGTGTGTACGAATACTTTTTTGTATGACTGTATGTTCGTTTATACTTGCTGTGAAACGTCGTGAATTCTATTCCACGATTAAATATTTTTTTCGCGATTTGTTGAACGGGGAATTGAAAAAAATACGAGTATGTATGAAATCTCCAAACAAAACTGTGAAAATAGTTTCAAACTGCAGTTTATTGAATTCTCCATTGTCCCAAATACAATCCCCGAACGTAAAAATTCATTTTCATACTTATTTTTCTATAAACCTTTTTTCACTTTCACGTTCACGGTGTGCAAGTGTACAGAGCATTTACATGTAAAGAGCTCTTTACACTTCATCGTGAACGTGAACATGAAAATAAAAATTCTCCACGATCAACAGCTCCGTGAAAAGATTTGACAGTTGTCGCATGGTGAGAATTATTTCTCCTGTTCAAAGTCGTATTTACAGTTCGCTGTGAACACCAATTGGGATGTGTAAAGGTCGATTCAGACACATCAGTCACGTCACAGTTCAGTCAACCTTCCGAATCATAACCGTCGCCGTCAAGTCACAGTCAAAATAGCGGCTGTATTCAAATATAGCCGTCAGGGTATTCAGACCGTAGTCAGTCATTTTTTGTGTATGCTTTCGAGTGTACCTAGATTTACCATCTATTTTTATTTCATTTCCAATTTGCTTCCATACCCTGTTTTTATATGCTATATCCATATATTTATTATGCGATAAATCGTACAGAACGGGGTAATTTCGAACCAACTCGATTAATTTTTCGTCGTCGCCCATGTTCACTTTCTAAACTGACGTCCGTCAAACACAAAAAATATCGTTGGGAAGAAATGTGAATTTGACTGTTCGGTGACGGAAGCGCGACTGACGGCTCCGATTCGTGACTGCGCCGGCTCAATGTAGACAGCGCCACTTGACTTTCAAGAAACGATATTTTTTTGTGACTGATACCGGACAGTTCTGACGGAACTGTGACTTGACGTGACTGATGTGTCTGAATCGACCTTAAAACGTCCTTTCCCCTAGAAGGCTAATCTTCGTCGAATCGACGAACACCGATCTCTTTTTGTTGATTTGCTTTTCACTGAGCAGTGCGATCACGCTCTTTTTCTTTGTAGCCTTAGTTGTCACCGTGCTCTCGCTGTGAGAACAAGTGTTTTTGTTAAGTGAGGTGCGCAAGCCATTTTTTTAAGCTGTCGTGTTCGTCGAATCGACGAAGGTTAGCTTTTGTGTGACTTTTAGATTTTTGGAAGTTTGAATATTGTGTATTTAATTAGTACTGTTTGTGGTTACATTCAACCCAAATCAATTAGGTATTTTCTTTTTAGAATGCCAAAATGAGTAGTGGAAAGAAATTTCTCACAAATGATCAGATCGTGAAGTTATTGGAGCTATGTGATGATGACACCGATAATGACGAATTTGATCGGGAAGACGGTGTGGACGAAGTGCAAATTGACATCAATGATTTCGCAGAAGAAGTTTCAATAGATGGGTCATCATCAGATGCATCTTCTGACGAAGACGAAGATAATATCCCGTTAAATTTATTGGCAGAGGCTCAAAACTCAAATATAATAACTTTCTCAAAAAAAATATTACGACGCAAAAATGGTCACAAATGGTCATCTGTAAAACCTAAAAGCCATCACAGAAGCTGCAACATCGTGCATCAGGCCAGGGGACCAACTCGCAGTTGTAAAAATATTATCGATCCTCTTCAATGCTTCCAAAGTTTTATAACGGACGAAATAGTAAATGAAATTGTAAAGTGGACCAACGCTGAAATTAATTTGAAGAACAATGATTCAACTACTACTTGCTCTACAAACAGAATCACAAATGAAAAAGAATTGAAAGCTCTAATCGGACTATTGGTTTTGACAGCTGTTCGAAAAGATAATCACCTGACATCTTCTGAGCTCTTTGATAGCACCTTTTCTGGATCACGGTACGTTGCCACCATTAGCAAAGATCGTTTCAAGTTTTTGCTGTCTCGTCTACGATTTCACGATAAATCGCGTCGACTCCTATCAGGAAAATATGGGATTTATTCATTCAAAAGTGTATTGAAAATTATACTCCTGGAAATTATTTGACAATCGATGAACAATTGTTGGCTTTTAGGGGTAGATCATCATTTAAAATGTATATTCCTAATAAACCGGCTAAGTACGGACTTAAAATTGTAATGATGTGCGACAGCGGAACCAAATATATGGTAAATGCTATGCCATATCTAGGGAAAGGCACAAACAAAGGAAGTTTACCAATCGCTGAATATTATGTGAAAGAGCTTAGTAAAAGCATTCATGGAAGCAACCGAAATATAACGATGGATAATTGGTTCATATCGATTGCTTTGGCCAAATCACTATTTAAAACGCCTTACAATCTGACACTTGTAGGAACATTGCGTTCAAACAAAAGAGAAGTCCCTAAAGTATTCGGCAACACCAAACGAAGAAAATGCGGTACATCCACTTTCTGCTACGATCAAGAGTTGACACTTCTATCATACAAGCCGAAACCAAGTAAAATCGTGCTATTGTTATCATCATGTGGCGAAGAAGGATCGATAAATAGTCAAACTAAAAAACCCGAAATGATTGAGTTTTATAATGCCACGAAAGGAGGAGTCGACACCTTTGACCAGATGTGCAGCATAATGTCATGCTCCCGAAAAACGAATAGGTGGCCAATGTGCGTATTTTATGGAATGTTGAACATGGCCTTTATAAACAGCTATGTAATTTATGTGCACAATATGTATAATCTAAATAAAAAGCCACTTAATCGACGAAATTTTATGAAAGAAATTGACAAAAGCCTTATCGAACCATGGTTGGAGAAAAGATTGGAGGTACCTACTCTAACCACTTCCATAAGAAATAATATTACAAATATTGTTGAAAAATTTGAGAATAACATAAGTAAGAATACTCAGGTTACCAATAATGAAAAAAAAAGATCAATTTGTTAATTTTGTCCTTACCAGAAACGGCGTATGACGAAATCTTCATGTGAAAAATGTGCCAAAAGTATTTGCGGGGAACACAAGATTGAGCTTTGTGTCTCTTGCTCAAAATAACGAGTTCCAATAAAACTTTTTGTCTCTATTAGTAGATATGAATATTAATATCTATGTTTTGTAACTTGAATCTACTTTTTTAATTTATATTATATATTTTTTGTTCCTTATTTAATGTGATCTCATCCAAATGAACCAAAATGTGGCGATTACCTAAATATTAATAATAAATTACATTTAATCAAACTGATCAAGGAGTAGTGTTTTATATTGCTTCCTATAGTATCAAGGAACCCACTTATATCCATACTGTGAAGTATTTTTTTATCCGTTTGTGATTATGGGGTAAGAAACAGAGACTTCGTCCAATCGACGAAGATTAGCCTTAACGCAATAAAAACAAGATTAGCCTTCCAGGGTTAAAAAAAAAAGTGTCGGTTGTTGAAAGGAAGTAATGGAATAGACAATGGAGAATATTAGGCAGAGCTTAGAAGCTGCGGGAGCCCTCGCAGTTTACAAATTTACATTGAATTGAAATGGAACAAATCGCGCACACAGGAACTGTTGATTCACAACCCTCAGTATCGCAAAGAGTGTGCATGCACAATTTCGGTTTGGAACGAGCTGCGCTAGCTCCGTCCCTACGGGGTTGCGACCCCCGGTATATAGCCCTAGGTCGCTCAATTTCGGTTTCAAATCGAAATCCCGCGGCAGTTAATTAATTAATTCTTCATTTATTCCAATATAAACCCGGACGTAAAAATTCATTTTCATAGATATTTTCCAAGAAAACATTTTTCCATTTTCACGTTCACGATGAAGTGTACAACGCCCTTAAATATGTGAATTGATTTGATTTTCCATTAAAAATATTCCTGTTTATTATTGTGTAACGATATTAACTCGAAAAATGTCGTAAAATGCCGAAATTTGCTCTGAAAAATTGAACGTGTACCGAAATTCGCTCGGATAAAATTGGTCACGCTAGTAATGACGTAGACTTTAAGAGCTTCGTACTGGGAAATGGAGCAAGTGGCTTCCGAAATACTTTTTATACTTTTCGGTCGAGGGGTCACTTTGAGTATATACAGAAATAAAATAAAAATTGTAGTGGGAAGCACGCTATTCATTTTAAACATACTAAAATTGATTTTTTAAAAACCAAACAGGGGAACAATAAAAATTCGAGGGAAAAAACAAATAAAACACGAGCGGACAGATATACATGATACAAGAAATTTTATTTTAAACTTACACATGTTCACGGAAAATATAATGATAATAGAGTAAGAAAAAGAGAAAAGAAAATACCATATTAAAAAAAACTAACAAAAGACACTTTTTTTGTAACTATTTTTTCTATTATTTTGTTTCTTTCTCTCTCTCTCTCCCCCTCTCTTTCGCTCTCTCGCTGATTTACTTACACAAAAGTTCTAAAAATATGAAATAAGAATTACACATGATTTTATTCTCCGTTTCTTTTATTACATATAATTATTATTATTTCCACTTTCTTCAGTGTATGTATGTGTGTGTGTGGGGGTTGTTTTTTTGCTGTTTTTTTTATTTTGTTTTTAATATATTTTTTTTTACTAATTTACTTATTGTTTATAATGAAAGCTTTCCTTAAAAAACTAAAAATTTTCTTTCCATTCTCTGTATATATATGATTATAAGTAGTTAATGTTTATCTTTTTTGTTTTTTTTTTAATCATTTTTTTTCTCCTAGTTTTATTTTAATATTTTTTTTTTTACTTTTTCGCTATTATTTCTTAGTTTCAATATTACAAGTATCTACGATGTAGCATAACTTTATGTTCATATTTATATATTTATATATATACCTTTTTATATTTTTTTTCCTCCTTTTGTTTTCTTATTTTTATATATAACAAATTTTCATCATCTCGTTTTTTTCTTTTGTCTTGTTTACACATTTTTGTTTTGTTTTTATTTTATTTTTTAGACAAATACTTAAGTAAATTAATATATATATATAGATATATATAGAAGGGGGCGTGGTGAAAAATCATTTTTTATTTTTCTCTTTTAAAAAATAAAATGTACATCTTAATTTAAGTATATTATATATGTTTAGAACGAAATGCAAAGTGCGCAATAGAAAAACCTATTCGAAAAAAATTATTATTTACCATTATAATTTGTTTTTCTATTTTAGAACTGATATTTTACAGGTATTGTGTTTGAAAGAAAAAAGAAGAGAATTATATTAATAAAAAGAAAAACAAATCTATAAAAAAGAAAATAACGCTCAATGATACAATTCGTTATTTTTCTTTATTTTTATACTGCGATTCGAACATCAAATCGCACTCTGGCGCGCTCACACGAATCTCATCATCATCTCATGCACTCCTCTCACACATTTTTCTCGTGATTCTTATCGGACTTACTTATATATAGAGAACTTATCGATTAGTTTTCTTTTTAAATCAATTAAAAAATAAAACGGTCTAAAACAATCAGAAAGAAAGATACGACAGTGTTTTATGTGCCTGCGTGTGTCTGTCTGTGTGTGTGTGTGTGTGTATGTACATCATGTATTTTTTTGTAATTTCGTCTATTTTGTTTTTAATATTGCTTGTCTGTCTCTATGTGTGAATCGCGGCCGTTTGCCGCCACTGCACTTTGTGTGTTTCGAGTCAAAATAAAAAAATTAAAAAGGCATGTGTGTAGCTTCGTCGCAATTAAAATTAAAATTTACTCTTAAATGAAGCAAAGAAATTGATTGGAAGAAGGAATGGTAAAGGCGAAATAGTCATCGATGTCGGAGTTCGAGGCTTGCCAGCCAGGGGGCGACGAATTGCAGGTTTTCGAGATGAGAGAGATCCAAGGCAACCGGACGACGACAGTTGAATCAACAGGATCATATCAAATTCAACAATGGCTGCGTTCCTGCGAGCGGATCAGGGTTTGACAATTCTCAAATTCTCCTCCATTTGCTTTCCCCTCCGGTAAATTTAATACAGACAACTGTCACTTTTGGATCTGACAATTTTCCCTCTGGATCTGAATATTTTTCCGGTCAATTTCTAGAATCAGCAATTTTGACAGTTCTCAGATGTCACCGGCGTCCCTGTCACCAAAGCAACATAGCCAGTCATCCGTTAGCCAGCGTGCAGGACGTGTTGCGAAGTGTTTAGTGGTAGTTTGCTGCGGCTTTAGTCTACAAACCTATTTGAACAAACTAGTTAACAATTCCCTGAGAAATTTGTTAGTAAATTGCGTTATAGTGTTTGTTCGAAATAATTTGCATTTCTGGGTCGGTTTTCGCGCTCAATCCCGTCCAACAAACTCCATTTCTCGCCAGTCGCAAGGTAAACAGATGTCCGTCTGTCATTTTCCCCATTGGATGAAAAGTCAGATCCATATCAGAAGGCCCATTCATTCAAGGAGCAGGTTTGTAGGCTAAAGGCGCAGCAAACTACCACTAAACACTTCGCAACACGTCCTGCACGCTGGCTAACGGATGACTGGCTAACAGATGACTGGCTATGTTGCTTTGGTGACAGAGGCGCCGGAGGTGACATCTGAGAACTGTCAAAATTGCTGTATTTAGAAATTGACCGGAAAAATATTCAGATCCAGAGGGGAAATTGTCAGATCCAAAAGTGACAGTTGTCTGTACTAAATTTACCGGAGGGGAAAGCAAATGGAGGAGAATTTGAGAATTGTCAAACCCTGATCCGCTCGCAGGAACGCAGCCATTAAGAACACAATTGTATTTTATTTATTCCAACGCCACATCACGGTTCCGCACATCTTAAAGGACGCGTTAAACACTTTTACGTGTGTAATGAGATTCTCATTTTCCGGAAATTCTACTTGTTTGCGCGCTATTTTTGTAAAATTTGGGTGTTTCGCACTATATTTTACATTTACAAGCCCACAAATAGAATGCAAGATTCGAATCTCGCAAGATTACGAAAAAATTTCACCAAAAAAAACCTTATTTTCTCTTATTAAACCGCACTTGAAAATTCCGCTGCGCCAATTCACTTCTTTAAAACAAGGAACTGTCAACCAAACAATTGTCATCCAGTCTAAACTACCAAAACAGCTGTTAAAGTTTGATTCCCCACACACATAGTGTATATGTGCGTTAGATCTCATCCATATAGATCGTTGGTGCTTTCCCCTCCGGCAAATTTAGCACAGACAACTGTCAATTTTTGGATCTGAGAAATATTCCCACAGACGGCATACCCCGCCGTCTTGTCAAAAAAAAAGATCTGTGAAGTTTTTAATTTCAAAAAGGAAAATTTAATTATTGCGGAATTATTGGATGATTTCGGTGATATCCAAATTGTAAATAGTGTGCAAAGCACAAAGCACACAACATGACAAACGATTGGAGTTTGTTGGACGGGATTGAGCGCGAAAACCGACCCAAAAATGCACGAAGAAGTCCACGAATGAGGCTCCAAACACAGTCGGTTGGCTAATCCACAAAAGGGATTGTACTGCCAGTGCCAGGGTTTGTAAATTGTTTTTGATCGCCTACTCCTGCTCCTGCCCTTCTAGACGTTTATGAACCACGTGAGCCATCTACCAAAATCCAGTTATAAACTCGTTGGTAACGTGCACTAAAATTCGCAGAACAATCACTCCACTATAAGGCAATTTACTAACAAATTTCTCAGGGAATTGTTAACTAGTTTGTTCAAATAGGTTTGTAGGCTAAAGGCGCAGCAAACTACCACCAAACACTTCACAACACGTCCTGCACGCTGGCTAACGGATGACTGGCTATGCTGCTTTGGTGACAGGGGCGCCAGTGACATCTGAGAACTGTCAAAATTGCTGATTCTAGAAATTGACCGGAAAAATATTCAGATCCAGAGGGGAAATTGTCAGATCCAAAAAGTGACAGTTGTCTGTACTAAATTTACTGGAGGGGAAAGCAAATGGAGGAGAATTTGAGAAATGTCAAACCCTGATCCGCTCGCAGGAACGCAGCCAATTTCAAAGCTAACGGATGACTTCGATTTAATTTGAACTTTGTCCACGTGAGAAAGAAAAACCAAGGCACTAACATTTCCAATTGACTAACAAAGAAGAGAAACTTGTGGCGCTCCCACGGAAGCCGATTCTACGCACCGCAGCAACCCTTTCATCAGCAACGGCCAAAGGCTGCCAAACACCTTCAACGCCAGTAGGCGTTGCTACTACAAGAAGCGAATTGAGGCTGCGACGTGTCGAATTGACTGCTCTCACACATCGAGCAGACCCGATCTAATCGACCACGACCTAAGGACAAAATGTCCGTTTTGCTAGACACCACACTGCGTCGATCGCAGGCGATGAATAAAAAGAAACACACAAATAGTGCTCCGTACCCTATGGGTTGATCGATAATCGCGAACAATGTACGAAGATCGTGTTCATAGCCAAACATACCTTAGTGTCACCATACACTATGGAACTCGAACACGAACCTAGTACAAGTGGACCGGTTTTCTTCACACCTATGTGATGAGTGTGTGTGTCAGAGGAAATTTGTACCAGGTTCGAGTTCGAGATCGACAGTGTATGGTGACACTTAGTCTGGCATTACACTTTGCGTTTTTCTGCAGGAAGAGCAATCCCGCAAAAAAACGCATTATCGTACGAGAAGAGGACCCTATAATTACACATTGCGTTTTTCTGCGGGAAAAGCTTGTGACAGAAATAAATATATCCCAATGAGAATATTGATGGTTTCATTTTTGTGGCAATATTGTATGTAGGTAAAAGTCGGGAGGCCGATACAATTTCAGCCAATCCTCAATGGATGCACTGCATGAATTTCGCCACTGGGTGAATGAGTTTCTAGTTTGTCGTTGAACCAAAAAACGGAAGGTGAAATGCGTTTCATATACCACCGTGTGTTCATCTTCTCATTGCGTTTTTTTTGCGGGAGAAGTCTTCCCGCTGTCGTTGGACTTGCTGCTGCAAAACGATTCCTGCAAACTGCAGCATTGTCGTTCCGCATAAGTGTAAAGCGTTCCATTTGAATGTACACGTTCGTTCCTGCGGCAGCCGGTTTTTCGTACCGGAACGACCCGTTTTTCGACGACCAAGAGCTGCCGAACCCCCTCGATGCAAGAAGAACTGCAGTATTTGAAGCATCGCTACCACAACAACAATGTACACGTTCCACTTCTTGGACAACAATGCGTTTTTTTGCGGGATTGCTCTTCCTGCAGAAAAACGCAAAGTGTAATGCCAGACTTAAGACTTCAGCCTTGTTCGGCTATCGAAGTACATATTTAGTAGAGTGGCGGGTAATTTAGTAACTAAAATACTCACTACTGTCCAAAAAAAATCGTTCGCTCTACAGCTGTGCACTGTACACATGTGAGTGGTATTTTGCAAGTTAATCAGACTGCAACGCAGCAGTCAAGTGAATAAGCTACTCCCCCCAAAAATACAGAGCCAAATAAATTGACTCGACTAAATCAAATTTACGTTCCTGCGGCAGCCGATTCTTCGTACCGGAACGACCCGTTTTTCAACGGCCAAGAGCTGCCAAGCCCTCTCGATGCAAGAAGAACTGCAGTATTTGAAGCATCGCTACCACAACAACAACAACAAACTCGACTTAATCAGTTACTACTGCTGGGCTAAATGTTTCCTAGATGGAACAGATAGGAAATAGGCACAGAGTGGGGGTAAAAATTTGATAATCGAATTACGGTTGACATATTCGCGTCTGCGCAGTGAAACACGCACAACACGTGGTAACATTTGGCTCAGTGACCCGAGGAGCGAGGGGCCAAATGTTTCGTAAATGTCAAAATTGTGGCTGAGTGGCCTATGGCGTAACGACATTTACCGAACCTGTAGCGACCGCGTGCAAATGGGTAGCAGTCCGCATGGGCGAGTCGGTTCGAAAATAACCTGAAGCACAGAGTGGGGATAGTACTATTACCGATCTGTTCAATATATATCTATGGGTACTAAAGTGCTCGCCACTCGACTAAATTACTAGTCTAGTTCGAACAAGGCTTTATAGATGGTGGTGTTCAGCCTAATTGACTCGATTAGACATGAATTTCAGTCGATTAGGCTAAATTTCTATCTATTCGACTTCGTTTGGATCCAATTCACAATGAACAGACAACAGTTGCCTGTAGACAGCATTCTTGTATTAGTAAAAGTGTGAGTTCCTTGGCCGTGATTAAGCGACTTGCGTTTCCAACTGTGGAAAAAAAAACTATCGTGTGTATTTTATGTGGAATTACAGTCGTACAACTACACCCTGCATTCGACGATCCCTTAAACTTTAAAAAACAGACGAATAGTGCTCCATTATGATTCATTTTTTCTTCACAGTCGCAAACGCAAGCCGGTTACTCGCGGCCTAGGAAACCACACCTTAAATGTGCTGTTTCTCTAGGCACCACTCAGCGTCGATCGCAGGCGACGATGAGAAAGATACATACACGATCAAATCGCTTGATCCAACTGTTACAGTCCCGTCAATCACAGACGCTTCAACCCACCTTCTACACCGTCAATCAACTCTTCAATCTTTTGATCAAAACTCATTGTCACTTAAGTTTCCGACTCGCAAGGAGTGTGAAGTGTCGCAATGGTTTTCAATACAAATTTGGCCTTTCTTGTCATGACATTAGTTGCCCTCAAGCGGAAAAAAAACAAGTTAAGAGGAAGCGACGCTAGTCCAAGGAGTGGTATAAAATGAGAAACCGCTTCACTCATGAACATTTACTCAACGTTCTCCGCGATATGCCACAAGAAGACTACAGGAACTTCTAGAATAGACCAAGAGAGTTTTGAATATTTACTGAAGTTAGCACGGCCCAAAATAGAGAAGCAGGATACAAAAGTTGCGGGTACTGGCATGGATTTGGAAGACCTGAAATTTATGTGCGCCATTGCTCTCCAGACTCTGGAACTCATCATAATGGAAACTTGCTCAGCACTTATCGAGTGACTGACACCATGCTTGATCAAAATTGGGCTAAACGGTCAATCACCTTTGTCAGCCTTCTATCAATCACCGTCAACACCTGGCTCAGACGTCAAACCGGCCCCTAGACGGTCAGGTCAATCTCGCTTGATTCAATCGATTGACACTAGATTTTGATCAAGCAGCTTGATCATCTAGGGGCCCCTTTAGGCTTGATCGCTAATCGCGAAAAATATCCGACGATCGTGTGACTAGCAAAAACGCACTTTAAGCTCGCGACTGAGCGACTCTCGTTGGCGATTGTGAAGAAAAAAAAACGATAATAATGGAGCACTATTCATATGTATTTTTAAGGTTTGGGGGATCGTCAGATGGCGGCTGTACTTGTACAACAGTACCTCCAGATAAAATGCACACGTATAGTGCTCCGTTATGGTTGTTTTTTTTTCTCACAGTTGCCAACGATAGTCGCCCAAAAACGGAGAAATTCACCAAGCTGGCCGTATAACTTTGACTGATGTCGATCGATTAGATCGGTCTACTCGGTGTTGGTTGATAATTGTTGTGTTGCCTTGACCCGTCCAGGGGCATGAGCGCATCAACAACTCTTGCATTACTATGCCTTGTTGACGTTTCGATACTAGATTTTCGGATGGTGCAGCTGCTAGCATGCACCTCCACTTCCATCACACCTCTACTCGGTGTGTAATCCGAGTCTGCTGTCGCCTTAAGGCCGGTCGGTTGGATGTTGTTGTTGTAGCAACGCCTACTAGTGTTGAATGGTCGATTATATCGTTCTGTTCAGTGTGAGCTAACAACCAATGGGCACAACTTGAACCCTTTTGATTTTATTGGCGCAACAATAACTGAAGTAAAAATTCAAACGAATTTTCGTCAAAAACTGTTCATATCATATCTTCAGATGTCGCTTCTTTAAAAAAAAAACACGCCTTAGTATTTTCCCTGGTTGCACCCATATTTGGTTTACTTGAAACTCTGGTTACGCCCAGAGCAGCGACATTTCCAGACCCCTAACAAGTTGATCGTATCACTTACTGACTGTTGAAATCTCTGCTTCGAGATTGTGGTCACAAAACGGGGATCCTCTAACAATTTCTGTGCTGAATGGATAGACAAACAATAAGTCGAGGGCTCTCTGTTCAGAGTTTAATGCGTCCCAGCCCAGAACTTTTGCGTCTGGGCAGTCAAATATTACGTGTGGAAGCTTCTTACGCTTCGGAGTTGCAGAGCTTGCATACAACGCACTGCGAATAGTGCATGAAAAGTCCTTTACTTAAATCGACTTGAGCTCCAATGAATTGTCAGATTCACTGGGTAACCGCGCTATCCAGTAGTGAGTGTCGGGAATGCGTCGCTTATTTCATCGACTCCACAAAGTGTGGTAGCTGCTGACTCGTTTAATAAATTGAGCACAACACACGAATAATCAAAAGCAACGTGCACATAATGCCCTCATATTTAACTCAGTTAACGTGAGCTATGTACGCTGCTTATTTGATGCGTGACGGCTCGGCCAGTCTGCTACGGTCGATGTGCGATCAGCTTAGCACAAAAAATAAAAGCGCCATACTCATTGGACGACGGCAAGTATGTATCGAAAGCCGCGTTCAATGTGTTTGCTAAGCTGTGCTAAGGACTCTTTGGGAAATGCTATTTTTGGGGACTCTTTTTGAACGAGTCATTTTGAACGAGTCATTTTGAACGAGTCATTTTGAACGAGTCATTTTTGAACGATTCTTCTTAAAAGACTCTTTTTGATCGAGATATTTTGAATGTTTTTTTTTTACGAAAACTTTCGAACAACTTTTTTTTTTGAACGGTGCCTTTTTAACAGATTTCTTTGAAAGGCTATTTTTGAACGAAATTTCATCAACCATTTTTTTAACGGGTCCTTTTAAATGATTCTTTCCGAATAGAATTTTCGAGACTCTTTGTGAACGAATCTTTTCAAATGAATATTTTTGAACGAGTCTTTTTGAATGAATCCTTTGAAACGATCCTTATTACGAGACTCATTTTGAACGAGTTTTTTGAACGACTCTTTTGGAACCAGTGTTTTTAAACGTATCTTTTGGAACGAGTCTTTTTAAACGAGACTTTATAAACGAGTCTATTGAACTAATCTTTCCGGAAGACTCTTTTTGAACGACTCTTTTTCTACGCCTTTTCTGGGCGACTTTTTTTGAACGACTCTTTTTGAACGACTCTTTTTGAATGACTCTTTTAAAAAAAACTCTTTGTGAACGATTCTTTTTGAACGGCTTAGTAAAAAAGCCAAAACCTGTTCGAGCACAGTTGAAAGCCTGCTTCCATGTTTCCAGTGAAAGAAAAAATATACAATAACCGCATAGTGGTCACACGGACAGTTGATAAGATCGCAGATCGAAACTAAGCGGTAAGGTAAGCTCGAAAATCAGTTGAATAAATGGAAATTAGCAAAGACAGTGCATGAGTGAATCGAGCATGGAAATCTGTCACATACAGATGGATCGTTTTTGCGACTTTTGAACCTTTGAAAAGAATGGGCCGAATGAATATCAAACCTCAAGCTAACCAGTGAAAAAAAAAACAATATTAAAAGTGTCGACATAGCACTTTCGATGAATAACTGGCTGTTTGGTTCTAACCCGACACTTACCGTTACGCCTTCCACCATTCCTTCTTCCACATTCTCTACACAGTCCAATCGTGTTATTTTCACCTATCAACTCGCTCTACAACATTTTCCATTTCGTCACAAGCAACATTATAAAACAAGCACACAATAGCGCGCGCCCATTATCCACAGCCAATATCACTGCCACCAATAACCATTGTGTGGTTCTTCAACATCAGTACGCTCCTTCTCCTTCGGCTCTGCATCTCCAGCTGCTGCTGCTGCTTCTTCTTCTCTCGCCCATCATAATCACCGTCGATGTTTACATTTGCTACAACTAAAGTGGTGCCAATATTCATCATCAACTAGTCTTCATCACTTAGAGCTTCGTAGTGGGGCACGAGCAATGGTTTTGGTTCGGCTGCGATCGTTTGTTGCGGCGGTGGTGGCGGTACGCCACTGTCCACCTGTTTTGACGACGGTGGCGGTGGTCCGGACACATTGAGAATATTATAGGGATAGGCGCATGTCGTTGAGGCGAATGTTGTCACGGGCGCGGATTGCTGCTGTTGTGGCGGTCCGCCATGCATGGGCGGCGGGCCGTGCGAATCGTTGTTCGAGACGCCCATCGGCATACCGCCGCCACTACTATTACTCATACTTCGTCGATCGTCGTCGTAGCTGTGTGGTGTGGAATTTCCACCATGACCGCCACCACTGCCACTATTCGGTCTTTGATGACCGCCATCCATTTCGCGACCATAGTGACCGCCCGGGCGCAATCCATCCGGTTGATCGTGATGGCCGCCATGCATCGTGTGTGGATCGTCGGATCGACCACCGTCCTCCGTACGCATGGCTTCGACAATTCGATTTTTCACGTAGCGATCAAACTCCACTTGATGCGATGGCGCGGTGCCGCCCATGCGACGATCTATCGGCGAATTGCTTGCAACGGACTGTGGTGGCGGACCGCCATGAACACTGGAATAGTAATGTCCTTGCGGAACAAGCGAGAATTGCTTGCGTGGACTGGGCGGCTGAGCCATTCGGATGATTTGCCGTTCGTCGGGAGTGCCGGATCGACCGTGCGATTGTACCGACTTGTTGCGTTCGGCGGCGGCTGCATTGGCCGCAGCCGCAGCGGCTGACGCCTGTTCCGCTTCCTTCTGTTGCATTCGTCGATATTTCTGATATTGATCCGTTGTCACAATTGACTCTTGCATGTGGGGCATCATGTAGGCTCGCGAGAGCGCAGCATTTGGCCCGAAGTCGTTGTTAATTATGGAATCGGTTAATTGGCCCAGCGTTATGGTTCCGACTTCTTGTTTTCGTCCCACTCCTCCTCCTCCGCCTCGTTCGCCATCTAACTCTACATTAATTACATTCGGCGAATTGGACTTGCCATTGTTTTCCGATATGGAAATCGAACTTGAATGTGGCGGCTCGCGGGTCGCGTACTATAAAACGAAAGGAGAAAAAAGAGATGGGGTGTGTCGTTGATTTCACAATACTCTTCGGCAATCCACTGTCATACTTACAAATTGTTGTCTTCCGGGTGCCTCTCGTCGCGGCAACGGCTCCGATGTGCCCTTTATCGAATTCTGGATAATCGCATCGATGATAGCCGATGATGTAATCTCCATTTGCTGACGTACCGGCGGCGCCCTGCGAACACTAATATTAATAATTTGTGTTTAACGTGTGATAGTGACATGGTATCTCGTCGGCGCGCCCACGGTATTCGTGCGCTCGGCCACGAAAAATGAAACTTTGGATCTCCTGAGATCCGCATGGAGTAGATGATGATTCACGAGTGAATTTAAAAAGGATACTTACTCTCGCTCCCGTTCGGGTGGCATGCCTCGATTGATCTGTGGCGCCAACTTGCTGCGCATGTACATGCTCATCCCACCAGAGGACCCCATAGATCCACGCACCGATTCACGCCTTCGCTCCTCGCGGTCCTGCTCCTCGAGTCGAAGTCGCTCCCGATCACGCTCGCGCTCCATACGATCCCGTTCGGCCTGTAGCCGTTCCTGGTTTTGGCGCTCCGCGTTCTCGCGTTCCTGACGCTCACGATGATCGCGCTCCTGTTGCGCATGAATTCGTCGTTGCATATCAACTGCAACCGCGGCCGCGGCTTGCTGTTGACGCATATGTTGATGCTGCTGTTGCTGGTGGTGGTGCATTTGCATTTGTTGCTCGTGCGTTATCGGGTAGCGAATATCGAAGTGCGGCGATGGCCCCTGATGTTCACTCGTCGGCATGAGAACGGTTCGTTTATCCTCCTTCTGGGGCACGGGCAGTTGGGGCTGCTGGACGGCAACCTCGACGAATGATGAAAATGCCTCGTGACCTAAAATGCAATTCAAACAGTTAGTGTTTATGAAAATCGAATCAATGGCAAAGTTGTAAACTACTTACCCGCCGAAGGATAATGGGACATGATCGGATGACGATTCGGTAACGGAGAAGGCGGTTTAGAACCTCCCGTATTGTGTCGCTGGATAACACCTTGCCGTTGTGGCGGTGGCGTTCTATGCGGACTGGGTGTGCTTAAAGAACAAAACGCGAATATTCATTAAAATCCGCTCGACTTATGGGCGAAAAATTCAAACTCACCTGTTGATGTGTTCCGCCGGCGAAGTTCGGCTCAAAAATTCCGGTCGACCCCGATCCTTTTCCGTGAAATACATCATTGATGTTCGCGGTGATTGAGATTCCTTTTCGTTGCCCCTGCCCTGCCGACAATGCTGGCCGTGCATCTGTTGCGACGTAATATAATCGTTCATGACAATCTGCCGCGAACTCAACTGTTGCGTTTGTTCCAAAGCGTACGCAGGACGGCCGTACGGCGAGCCCATGAAACTTTGCGTATGGGGACTAGATTGTTGAGGCGGTTGAAGTTGCGGTTGGGATTGATTTGGAGGCGGTGGTGCCTGCTGGGCGGGACTTTGTCGATTGCCTTTGTATTCGTAATAGACGCGTTGCTTGTCCTGGATATGATGGACCGGTGTACCTTGCGTGATCGACCCCAACTTGTTGCCGTCTGCACCCGGCGGAGTTTGCCGCGGCATCCCTTCGTATCGTGGACTTGCACTCTGAATCATCATTTGCGGTTGCGAATTCACCGGCGTACCGTGCGTAATCGATCCTTTCGGACCGGAGCTCATCATTTGACTGGGACTCGGCGACTGATGTATTTTCGGACTAAGTTTAGGCGCAATTTTCTTCATTGTCATTTGTTGTTGCGGATGTTGCATGCCCATCGACGACTGCGGGGGCGGAGCCGGCTGAGAACGAACTCCCGACTGGGTTAGCGGTGCAGGTACTTGAGATACGTAGATTGAAGGAGACTTTGTGGGTCGATTCAGATCAACTGTATGGTGGTAGGTCAGATAGCCTGAATTGGCTTGGCTATTGGGCTGATCGTTGCGGTACATGGGAATCGAGCTGCTGTGCTGTTGCGGCTGTACCTTGGCGTGGGAGATGGGCGCGTGACTGTGCATATTATCTCTTGATGACTTCTTGATACTCAAATCCAGGGTTTGCGGCTCCGGCTCATTTCGACTACTGTACATATCCTCCTTGGAGATTTCATGAGCTATTACTCCGCCCGGTGCCTGATGCTGAGAGGGTGGTGGTTGCGATTGTTGTGGCTGTGACTGCATTGGCGCCTTGACCGGCGTAATTGTCGCAGTTATGCCATGCTGATGACTCAAAATCGGCTGGGGAACATGCGACTGGGAGTTCACTACAGACAGAGTTGCCAGACTCTCCGACGGAGCCGACGAGCCTTGTTGTGATTGTGGCTGTAGTTGACGCGACTGGGGAAGCTGTTGGGCCACCTGCTGTACGGTGTGCATCGACGGCGGTAACGAGGCCGACGTTGTCGATATTTTCGGACCAATATCGTTCCTATACTCGCGCACAAAAGACACATCACCACCACGCAAATCGTTCAACATTGTCGGCTGTTTATGCATTGACGGCTTCGACTGCGTCTTCACCGACAATTCAATCACGCTGCACACAATCTCGCGAACATTCGTCTGCTGATCGTTTTGCAAATCGCGTTGTGGGCCATTCTGTAGACCGCTCGGAACTATCATCGACGACACACCACTGCTCGACGTCTGATTCGGATGCAACATCGATTTTGGACTCTGTCGATTTGCTGGCGAATTTTCATTCTCCTCGTCCGCCGTTTCGGTCGCCGAACTATCATACTCTTCGGCAGGTTTCTGCTTGCGCGGTGCCTGCCCAAGTGGCGGCAACAGTCGATCATCCTCAAACGAGGAGGCTTTTCTCGAAAGCGGCACAATTGTTGGATCCGACGTCTGACCATCGTCCTTTTGTGATATACTCGTCCGAAGTGGATTGTTCGGACTCTCGGCCGATGCCGTATCACTACTGGCCGCGTCACGTTCATCACACGACGACGTGCTCAAGTCTGATTCGTCGCCGTCCGTGAGCATATTGCGTCGCTCGTCATCGGTCAATTGCGAGTGCGGATCCAATTTGCGTCGTATTCGCATCAAGCAGGCCGAACAACATTTCGTCGCATTGGGAGGTATTTGAAATTCATGCAGAATGGCATCCCGAATTTCGGGTGCCAGCTCGTACAGTCGGGATGGGATGTTGTTCTTGGCCCGATCCTTGGAATTGGGACAAGTCGGCAGTGGACAATTGGGATAGCGATTACGCACCGACTTGCACTGGCACGAATTGCAAACACGCGCACCGGCCGGTATTGTATCGTCCGGTATGCCGTACTGTTGACCGCGTCCTTTTTTCAGAGGGCGCGTACGCGGGCAAGATTCCGTTTTGCATACGAAGCATGGATGAAATTTGTCTGGAAGAGAGAAGGAAATGAGTTTTAATAAGTGACAAGGTATGGCTATGAAAAAACATGGATTCGGCTCTTCCGTGAATGAACTCCAATTTTGCACTTGAAACCGATGGACGATGGTCAAATGGCCGCAGGCCAAATGGTCTCACATGCAACTGCGTCGCGGATGAGCTGGATAAGGGAACAACCGGTGTTGTTGACGGGGACCGCGTAATTATCAAAATTCCAACCGCATCGTGCAAACTTGTCATCACTGCGGTTGAAAGGGCGAACATGAGATGGTTAAAAGGCGATACGCGCCAAGCAACGAAGCCAATTTGGCCAAAACTTCACCCTAGCTGCTCCGCCACACTGCTTTCACTGAACAGGAAACACATTGGCAGAGTTGTGGGGGTTATTACGGCATTACGGGGCACTGTCCTATCGGAGAGCTTGCCTTGAGGCTCCGTATTCCTCAAAGTGACAATTGCAGGAGGTGTAATGACGTGGATGAGGAGGAAAGCGTTCTCCATCTTCTTTGTCACTGTCCGGCCTTGACTGAGAGGCAGCAGAAATTTCTGGGTTCTTATTTTTTCGGGATCTGGAGGACCTTAAGGATACGAGCGTAATACAGCTCAGTCGCTATATTGCTAGTACAGGCTGGTTTGCTACCTACGTTTAATTATGTGGTATCACAATGGTTCCAGACCCACCTAACCTAGCATTCGGGCATTGTTTTAGAAAAAAACTGCATACGCACCACATTCGTTTTCCTTTAACCACACAACATCTGCTACAATCATTCCCCCAACAGCATCACTGCCTACTACTTCTTCCTTCTTTTCTTTAACCTAATCATAAGAATAAAATTAAATGAATCGAAAACACAAGATATAGTGTAAACAAGATTAAAACTTAATTGCCTATCATTCATTCTGTTTCGCCCTCATCTTCTTTTATCTCTTCATCTGCAGATCACTGTTAACTGCCATTATGATTGCTCCAGCCGTGATTTTTAGTTTAATCATGGTAATTTGTCGAGAGCGAAAAAAAAAAGAAACACCGCTCTAAAGTATTCCCTTTGAGACATCGTTTCTCCGGCATCCTCGAGTCCTTCTACTATATTTTTCGCGGACAGCAATTCTTCTTTCTCTTCTTCGCCTTTCAACACCAACTCCCCCGAGAGATCTGGGTAATCATTTTTAATCTGAGCCACCGCATTTATTTGCAGTTTTTTTTTTATACTTTCTTTGGACTCGGAATTCAGATACATTTCTCTCATCCTCTTGTTCGACTCTTGGTCTCTCTTTCTCTCTCTCTCTGCGATTTGGAAGAGTGTGACGACATTGAAAGGATATGAAGCAAAACGTTGAGTCGTTCATATCCTGTATAGGAGGATCAACTCGGTATACGCTCGGATGCAAAGATGGGAATTGCGGTTAACTACTACCCTACCACCACCACACAACGTTTTAAAAACGCTTTACACAAAGTCAAATGCAAATTTCAAAAAATATTCTTCCAACGTGTGTTCGTTCTTTCAGCCGCTTTAATTTCCTAAATAGAATTTATTAGCAATTCTCTTTGGGGGATGTGAATGCGCAAGGGTGGCGCTGAGATGGTTAGTTGAGGATATCGCAGTGGGGGTGTGTAAGGATTCGGATGATGATGATGTGGTCGCTTAAAAAATCTACTTGTTGATTTTCAAATTTTGTGCTGGCGTTTTCTTCATTCATTTTCTCTCTCTCTCTCTCTCGCTCTCTCTGTGGCTTCTGCTCGAGCTGCGACGACGAGAGTATTCTATTCTCAATCGGCTATGGCGCGGCGTGCTTTATACCTCGAGGAGTTAATTAGCTAATTTGGTGATGCATTATTAATGACTGAAACGAGTAAATATTAAATTTTCTGACCCTAATGTACGCGCGAAGAGATATGACTACTACTACTGACTATACGAGTACGATGAAGGAAAAGGCTGATGGGATGATGTATGCCGGGCTCGCCACTCTCTTTTTTATCTTTGATATTGGATTTGGGCAAGTAACCGACGAGGGCGATCCGAACGTGTAAGAGCCGAGGTTCGACAAAGTGGTGTGGTGTGATTCCTTTTAATGTTCAAGAAAATCGTTTTCGGGACATTCAATCGAGTGTAGGCAAACACCTTTTGATTGGCACTATTGTCATAGGCCAGTTTGATTACATTTAGATTGAGTGTTGTGATTTGAAAGGTAATTATAACCGAGTGTATGATTTTTTTCTTTGTTGCTGATATAACCTCTGGTACTCACAAAAGCGCACAAGTGAAGCTAGCAACGTGGTCGAATGATCGAACCCTATTTAGGATTAGGTACTGTCAAAGAAGTGTATAGATCATCTAGAGTCCTTCAATCTGTTCACAGCCGTTGAAACTCTACATGAGCCTTCTGTCTCCGGTAAGGTCTAGCCAAGCTCACATAAATTTACACAAACGAGATTTATTAATTACACCATAAACTTTCAAAATTCCAAAATCTGGGCTGTGCGCCACTCATTAATTAGCAAAATGTTTCATCGAAATTGGATGATGTTGAGTCCTTCAATTTTTTTTTCTCCTTCACAACCAAAAGCCTACACCAACGAGCTGAATGTGTATTTTTGTATGTTGTCTCAAACTCAGAGTGCACTGAGTGAAAATGTTTAAGGCGATGATGACGAGGACGACATCATCGTTGTACCTCGTTATCCGTAGCATAGCGTGTCAATATCTTTTCTGCTGACTGACTACTACTGCGTGCAGAATGGATATGGCGTGAAGACATATTGCGGCGGCAATCAAACGGCGCGTTTGTTTGAAAATCATTAAATTTTCGCAGAAAAGCGACGACAAATACTTTTTCCTCGCCATGTTTAAAAAGGTAAAGTTTTTTTTTCTTGGATATGGCTTGTAGTTTTGACGATAATTCGCTGGGTGTTTTAAAATTTGTGAATTTAGACGATCCAAAATTGCCACTTAGAGAAGGAGGAGGATTCCAAGTGTTTGCTTGACTTGCTTTTAAGCAAACTTATTCATGTAATTAATTCGGGGGGCAAAAACTCCTCTTCCATAGTCCTCCGCGTGGGCGCCCCCTGGAACGGCAGTGGTCACTGACCATTGCTAACCAACGTCAAGCCGCCAGTGATGGCGGTGCGATGATTTGGTTGAGGTACCCCTGTGGTGTGGGGTGTGAAAAAAATACCACGGCCTTTCCCTTTGAGGGCCTGTCGTTAAAACCGACAATCAAAGGACAGGATGTGTATGCCAGCAACTTGCACTATCCGAAATCTTTATATGCTAACGAAACGTCAACTATGCCTCGGATAAGGACTGACTCAACGGTTACGACTTTTAGCTATCGTACAATGACAAAGATTGGATTCTGGAATGTGCGTACTCTCCTGGACAATGGATCAGAAGGTCCCCAGAATGCACGATTTCTTCAATTAGAGAGTGAATTTCTGAGGTACAAATTAAACATCTTAGGAGTTAGTGAGATAAGATGGTGGAACAGCGGAGAATTCATCTCTCCAACGGGCAGCACTGTAATGTTGTACTCCGGTAAAGCTACCGGTAGTCGCCGTGAGTCAGAAGTGGGGCTCCTTTTAACCAGAGCCGCGTGAAACTGTCTCTTATCCTGGGAACCGGTCTCTGACAGGGTCTTGACCGCCAGGTTCCGGACCAAAATGAGGAACATCTCAATAATACAATGTTATGCCCCTACTGAACCCGACAATGTCTTGGCAAAAGACTCCTTCTACGAAGAACTAAACGCCGTTCAGAGCAGAACACCTAAAGGTGACATTATAATGGTTATGGGTGATTTGAATGCGAAAGTTGGCGCTGATAACTATGGGCTCAGACATGTGATGGGGAGACACGGTCTTGGTGATCGTAATGACAACGGTGAAAGATTTGTAGAGTTCTGCAACTTTCACAGTCTCTTCATCGGTGGTACTATGTTTGAGCATAAGGACCACCACAAAATCAGTTGGTCCTCTGTTGATCGGCGCAGAACACAAAATCAGATCGACCATTTTGCCATTAGTAAAAGATTCAAGAGTTGCCTCCTGGACGTGCGAAACAAGAAGGGTGCCGATATTGGGATGGGAAGAGACCATTATCTTATGATCGCTAATGTTCGATTGCGTATTGCAGCCGTGCGCCGCCCCAGCGACGAAAGATCCAGGCCCCGCAAATTCAACACCGCTCGACTAAAAAATACAGCTGTGTTACAACAATATAATGACCATCTTGCGCAAAAAGCGGCTGAGATAACTAGTCACCCAAATAGTGACATAAACGAAAACTGGGATGCCATAAAAAATGCGTACATTGATAGCGCAAATACCATCCTTGGCCCAAACCCGGATTGCCGGAATAAGCCCTGGATGTCCGACGCTTCATGGCAGCGGATTGTTGAAAGAAAGGAGCTGAAAGTTCGTTTGGCTGCAGCATCAGACGACAATCGAAGCAGCATCGAACTCCTTTACCGTCAGAAAGCTCGAGAAGTTCAGCGTAGTGTGCGACGCGATAAAAGAGTTTATGCCAATTCTCTTTTAGCGTCAGCAGAAGAAGCCGCTAGAAGTAACAACTTAAACGCCGTATACGGTGTCATCAAGGAGTTTACAGGTGGTCGTAACTACTGCCAACATCCGGTGAAAGATAGTGATGGAAAGCTACTTATCTTGGAAGAAGATCAAATGAGGCGATGGAAAGAACACTTCGCCGCGGTCTTGAACCGTGTAACCTCTGGTGAAGTTCCCCCTCATATAGATAATTTAGCTAGCCATCAAAATGTGCGTATACGGTCCACTGCCCCGACTAAAGAGGAAATAGTCACTGCAATTATTGCACTAAAACGAGGAAAGGCCGCCGGACTTGACGGCATCCCTGCCGAACTTTATCAAGCAGCGCCAAGCGTAACTGCCGATTTGCTGCACCCACTTGTTGATAAAGCGTGGAATACAGAGACCTTTCCCACTGAGTGGAAGGAAGGTTTGATCATCAAACTTCCAAAGAAGGGTAGCCTCACAGACTGTAATAATTGGAGAGGCATTTGTGTGCTTCCTGCCGTTGCCAAGATAATAGCTAAAATCGTCCTGGAAAGACTAAAGGCCCACTTAGAAAGCACAATTGATGAAGAGCAGGCTGGTTTTCGATCCGGATTCTCCTGTGTCGATCACATTAACACCTTGCGAATCATCATCGAGCAATGCGCTGAAAACGATTCTCCGCTTCACTTGCTTTTCATCGATTTCGAAAAGGCTTTCGATAGTGTGAACCGGGATTCTATATGGGCGGCCTTGCGCAGGAGAGGCATCCCTGAGAAGCTTGTGGCTATTATTAAGGCAACCTATGATGGCGCGAAATGTCGCGTTCTGCATAAAGGTAAGGTGTCGGGGGACTTTGAGATTCGCAGTGGAGTTCGGCAGGGGTGCATCCTCTCACCGATCCTATTCCTCATAGTGATCGGCGACGTGTTGCATGCAGCCCTATCCGGACTCGACAGAGGAATTCAATGGACTTTGACATCTTATCTACAACATCTTGACTACGCTGACGACATATGCCTACTCTCCCACAAAATCATGGATCTGTCCGCAATGGCGTTAGATCTCGAGAGGGAGGCAAGCAAGGTTGGGCTAAAGATTAATACCAACAAGACCAAGGTTCTTAGCCCGCCGTTACGAAAAAGAAATCCGACACCTATTGCCATCAATATTAATGGGCAGCCTGTGGAGAAGGTGGACAACTTCGTCTACCTGGGTAGCATCGTTGCCGAAAATGGTGGTACGGAGCAGGACATCGCTCGTCGTATCAACCAGGCTAAACGAGCATACGGCATGCTGTCCAAAATCTGGCAGGTCAGTTATCTCAGCATCAAGACCAAGCTGGGCCTGTTTCGCTCCCTGGTACTATCAGTGTTTTGTATGGGAGCAGTACATGGAAAGTTTCCGTAGGAGTTACCAGAAAGCTGCAAGTTTTCGTCAACTCATGTCTTCGTCGAATTTTAAGAATTTTCTGGCCCGAAACAATATCAAATGAAGAGCTAAGTCGGCGTACGGGTCAGATGCCAATCGACGAATTGATACGCAGGCGAAAATGGCAGTGGATAGGTCACACATTGCGGAAGAGTGATAACTGCATTGCTTTGCATGCCATGAAATGGAACCCCATTTCCAACCAAGGCCGACCAAGAGGAGGTCCTCGAATCACATGGCGTCGATCTGTGGCAAAGGAGTGTCAGGTATTGGGTAAGTCTTTTGGGGAGTTGCGCCCCATTGCCCAGAACAGAGTACGATGGCGCGCAGGAGTAGTTGACGCGCTATGCCCCGCTAGGGGTTAAGGCAAAGTAGTAAATAATGTTACATTAGGGAGCACACCATCTCTTGTGGACATCGTTCTTTACGTTTTGGGGCATTACAACGCGGTCGTTAGTCTCCCTGCTACAGCGGATTTTCGACTGTGTTGTAATATTCCTCACACGTAGCGCCCTGTATAATAAAAAAAAAAGAAAAAACAATATTTCAAATTTAATAATTATTGTCGTTTCCTCATGAAACTCCATTCCCCTCTTTCGTTTTTCAACCTAAGTCCCCAATTTGAGTTTTTGCGACCATAGGGACCTTATCACGAAGTAGTTTTTTTTGGTTGGGTATATAAGGGGGATGGATAAGTTAGGTAAGGTTAAAAGGCTGCCATGAACTATCGACTGCACAAATAGACCACGTGGATACACAATCCCGACCATTTTGAAACCTCCAACCAGCCTGAGCGCACAATAAAACGTTATAACTGACCAACGTCAGTTTTCCAAGTCCCCCAACTCGTTAAAGTAGTAAGAGCCAAAAATTAACCTTCTCAAACTTGCCAAGCCCGAGCATCCACAAAGTAATCTAAGCCTCTGGGCGTGCTCTCCGGTTGGACAATGTCCAGTGATGACACCGACATTCCTATGGCAGCAGGTTCTTCGCACCGGAACGACCCGTTTCAATACGGCCGAGAGCTGCCACAACCTCTTCAATGGAAGATATATGTGTGTGTCATATTTTTTGACAATCAGTTTTTTCTTAAATTGGGAGCAACACATCGCAGCGCAACTGCTCTCAATTCTCCTCCATCGCGCCGGAATTGAGCTTAACCCTGGTCCCAGGATCTGGATCTGCTGCTTTTGCAAAAACAAACACACTGCACTGCACCACTTCAGTGAAATGCTCAAGATGCCATCTAAAGAATTGCTCTGGACTGAATTATCATAGGCAATGGAATCCCTCATTCACAGCGAGCCAATGTAGAGAACAACAAACCACAGCGTTATCGCTGTTAATGTACAAACTTACACCTGTCGCCAACTATAACACCGTTTCAATTGTGCAACTTAACTGTAATGGGATGTAGCGTAAAATCGTTGAGTTAACGGCATTTATGGACATATTTCACATCATGATTGGAGCTATACAGGAGACGAAGCTCAACACCAACTCATCCCTCAACTTCAATGGCGGTTACAACATTGCTAGAAAGGACAAAGTGTCCAACGCTCTCAATCGCCCTAACCCCTTGTGGAGCATGTGGTCCAGTTGACGTTTCGACGGCATAAACTGGTTTCGGAGAATGCAGTTGCCAGCATACACCTCCTGCACATCCATGGCTACGAACGTCGTCGTGGACGGGATTCGAAACCGAAACGCCGGTAGTCAAACATGAGACTGATGCCTCAAAACATTGCGCTACCGGTCTCCCCAAATCGGATCGGTTTTTCAAATCCATCACTCAGCATCTTATCATGAAATTGACATCACGGTCACCAACAATATCCTGGAGATTCAAGCCATCGCCATACAGTCGGGCAACACTGATATTGAAATTTACAACATCTACTATATACGAGTATTCCACCAGTGTCCAACTGTCCCTCGAGATATAACGTCAATATCAGCCCACTGCTCACTGGACAACACCGTCTCCTGCTCGATGACTTCAACGCTCATCATGGATTGTGGCACTCTAATCTGGGCAACGATGCAAGAGTAGTCAGGAAAATAGAACACACAGTGTTTTATGAGACCGCGCACACAGCGATAATAGTTTGCTGCGTGCCCGATCTCATATACCGCCTTGTGTCCTATTTTTCTGACTAAACTATTTCATTTTTCTGCAAACTAAAAAGTTTGCTGTGGGCGCGAGCTTTAAGACGCAATATGAGGCACCGCGAGAGAGAAGTCTAGAGATTGAAAAGAGTTCTCTTCGATAACACCAGCTACAAGTCAGCTATATCAACACTGCACAGAGAAGAGGTGCTTTCTTCGATAGCGGACCTCAAACCAAATAGGGTACTTGATGCACAACCACCTGCCATATCTTCGAACGAAATTCAACTACCTAGAGCGAGCAGGGCTACCTCGGCTCAACTACGCTCAGGGTGGTGTTCATGTCTGAATATGTACCTGTCCCACATCGATGACAGCATTCAGAACTCCTTGTCCAGCTTGTGACCCCACTCCGCATGACGTTGAGCACATCTTCAACTGTCCTGCAGCTCCTACCCGCCAAACACCTATTGCGCTATGGGAAAATCCTACTGAGGCAGCTGCTTTTCTTCACCTGAACTTAAAGGAGAACAACAGTCAGTACGGAAAATCAAAATTGTAATACATTTTGACACGCATGTAGAGTTCCGAAATTGCTACAACAACAAAGACAGCATCGATATATTGTCTCCTCAGCGACAGCAATTTAGCAGAACGACCCATGTGGGCTACATCAGTTTAAACATGTGCAACCGCTCAGCCATCTCGAGTTACTCCTGCTGACCGCTTGCATAAAGACAAATTTGCATGAATTGAAAGGCATTTCAATTGTGAAGCGAGTACTTTCAGCTTCAACCGTTGTACTCCGACGGGTCAACTCGTGCATAGCGCACCAACTATTCCATGTGGCTTAGCTGACGTTTCGTTGGCATAAATAGTATGGGACGATGCACGTTACCAGCATCCACCTCCTGCTCCCATTTAGCCGCCTACCTGCGACAAGTCGGGAGATGTTGTAGCTTATTATTACGCCCCGCACCACAGGGGGAAGACAACACAAACATCCATGGCTACAAACGCCGTGGACGGAGTTGAACTTGTAACGACCGTAGTAAGACATGAGACTAACGAGAAAAATCCAGAAATTTATTTATTTGATTTGAATGTGTTCGCGGCAGGTATCGAACCATCGACCTCTCACTTGGTAAATCAGAACTCTACCTATCCAGCTACTGCTGCCGTTGGATTTCTTTTATAGGAGACGAAGAGCTACGGGTCAGAGGGGTCACTTAAGGAAAACTGCCATTGATTCTGAAGCCAATTTTCATTTCACTGAAAGTGATCATGATTTTCAGTTAAGTATGAACATCACCAAAAAAAAAACCTATTCCCATATACCCAACCCAGATATAAAATAATCTCTCGTAACGATTTCAACCACACACATTTATTGTCATTTACTCGTACTAAAATCATACTAAATCCCAAGGTTTGCTGTTAATTTAATGAACGCCCAAAAATTGAACTGTGCTTACATTGCATTACAAATATCTCGATGCCCATGCTAGTAATTCATTATAGAGCAAACAAAACTATTAGTTAGCCTGCCCCGATGGATACGATTGATAATTGTTATTTAATATAACGCGATTGGTATCTGATATGTAATCCAACTATCGAAAACTACCCACCACATTCACAATTCACAGGAGCAAGTGTGTGTATAATTTGCCTAATTTTATTGATAAAACGAGAACATTTTACTCTTCGCCTCCGCACAATCACTTATGGGTAAATCAATTAATGCGCACTCCCCCCAGTATAGTCAGTCCAGTAAACGACTGTGATAACTCTCTTCCTTCAAACCATACGTTTCCCAACCCATTTAAAACCGGGTGTATCCTGGTGATCCGGTCTCCATGAAATTTGATACTGTGATAAAGTACAGAGTGTGAACTATTACCTGAATTAATAATCCCGAATAGGGTAGTATCGAGAACTTTCGGCGAAACGTCCCCACCACATACGCTTGCATATTCGGTCGATTGTAATTATTTTTATTAATGTCGACCGTCAATTATGTTTTAATTGTCATAAAAGCACAGCACAGCTCCATCTGTCCTCCAAAAATGCGCGAGGTGCTACTGATCCCCTCTTTCGTGTCGATTGTTCATCACACTTAAAAAATTAAACAGACTACGAAATGATGTGACCCGGGGGCCAATTGCAATATTGCATACACCCATTAGCCTCTGACTTTTGGTTGAGCTGCTGCTGATGCTACTCTGCTGGTAGTCTCTTCTGTGCTACCCTTTCAGTTGTGACAGCGTATGAATTTCTGTCAAATGCAATTTGTCGTTAACAACAGAATGGAGGTTGCTACGACACGTATCTTTTGTTGGCGAAACTGGACATATTCCGCGTTCTGGGCTGTATGTAAAATGCACAAGTGTAATTGATGCAGAGGTGGCGAAACTTGCAGTAAGAAGTCGTAGAATTGGAGCCTAGCAAGGATTCACTCATTGAATTTGTAGATTTAGTGTAGCAGAAAATCAGAGAAGGGGTATCTAGCGACATACATCGTCCGAAACTAGTTTATGCTAACGAAACGTCAACTAAGCCACATAGGAATAGTTGACGCGCTATATCCCACTAGGCGTTGGGGCAAATAGTAAATGCCAGAAACTCAGGCAGCCCCACTGAGTATTTTGGGACTGTTCCATTCAGATTTATTATATGGAAACTGTTACTACAGCGTATAGCCAGCCAACATAAGGCAACACATATTTTTTTTAACACGAATATGTTTTTGGTCTGCGGAGAGAGGTACTCTATCTCTAGAAAAATATTAATTCAATTCCCATTACCATCGTAGCCCTCGCTTCACTCTTACCGTGTGAATGAAACTGACATGCCCGCAGTAAGAAGGCTTTAGATGCTTATAGGGAAGACGGACATTTGCATACCTAGAGAGTGCCGGGAGTACGCATAAGTGCGAAATGATGAGTACATTGTGCCCAAAAGTTGGACTATTGGTAAGCGAATTTTCAATCAAAAGGTTATGTATTGAACACATGAGCAAGTTGGGTATATTCCTATTTCACCGGGCGACGCATCGTAGTTCGCACCTTGGCTAATAGTGGTTTTTGCGATGTACCGTATAGAGAGAGCGATGCGAGCGTTCTAGGGTGGGGTCGTTCAATTATTACGTAAGCATTAGAGTTTCCTCTTTGCTGATTTTTGATGACAGGGGGATGGGGGGGGGGGGGGGGATTGGAAGTTTTTAAATTAAATACATGTAACCCTTGTTTACTTTAGAACGGATATTTTGGGATTCCCTGTATACCACAGCAAGTCTTGTTGATTATCATGTTCATGCAAAGTATGTGAATCTGACCTTCCTGACCTGAAAGCCATAATGATTAATGTGTACCTCCAAGAAGTGGTTTAAGTTACTGAACAACAGATTCCTCCCACCACCACTCAAATATAGTCAGGGCCGATCAAAGGCTAAGGTGAAGCAGGCGGTCACCTAGGACGTCGACTCTGAAAGGGCGCCAAAAAGAAACCTAGGTTTAAGAGTGAATTTTGTCAACTTAAACCCGTGACAGACGATCGTCGTTAAACATGTTTGCGTCAATGATCATTGTCCAAACGTGTTTATCGTTGACTAGTGACACACGTGAAAAACATAATTACGTTCGAACTGTCAAAGTATCGAATGTGAGCAAAATGCTAGTGAGACGGAGGAGAATGAACCATCCATGAACCATGTAGCTGACGGTAAAGTTCTCGGCCAGAGGAGCCACCGAACGTCCCAGCAAAATGTTCCCATCGGGCTCTGTGGTGGAGTCGAGCGGATTCGGTGGTTTCAATGTAGTCATAATCTCTTTGCTGGATGGTTGATGGTCATGGTCAGTAATTTTGTACTCAAAGAAAGAAGAACACCTTCTAACAACTCCAGACGGTCGACACCAATAATGGGACTAGCACTAGCGGGAACCAGAACAAGATTTGGACGTGAACGGATGACATTGCCGTGCAAACAATTGCAAATGACAACTGAAAACCAGCTGTTCTTTCCATTTTTTCCAAAGAATGGCGCGGCGAGCGGTTGAAAGTGAACGTAATTAAGTCGTAATGACGTTATGTTAATGACGATCGAAATGATGTCTTTCAATTATCATCAGGTGAAACAGCACATGACAGGTGCTTCGCAAACATAATTATCTGATAATGATAATTATCGCGTATCGTCTGTCTAGGGTTTAACGCCTTGTCGTGTCGTGTCTGTGAAATAGCGCATGTTTCACTAGGGGCGAATTTAAAAATCGAGTTCGGAGGCGGCCCAACTTTGTTTGTTACCTGGACAGCTAAGGGTGTGTCCACACTTATCCAACTTTCGGTATGCAAGGGCACCGAAATAATCTATACAATAAATAATGCATAGCATATGCACACTTTCGGTTGAATTGGCTTCAGATGTCGATTACCGTCTCTCCGTTTTATCCACTACATATACGAGTATTGGGATCATTCCAGTGATAAACGTCGCTTCATGGTTTATGCCAAGGAAACATCACCTGGCCACATGGAACAGTTGACGCGCTATGCCTCACAAGGGGTTAGGACAATTGAGTATGCGCAGCACACCCTCAAGGCGTTCCTTCGATATACCGAACGGATATCCTTGGTGCTGCAAGTGTAGCGTAGCACACCGCCCACAACGGTGAGGCGTATAACAGAATGGAGGTTATTAATCTTAAAAGTAGAAGCCTCCTACTCGTTCTAGGACCACCGATAATTGGCATGATCCTTGTCAAAGCTACAGTGGCGTTCGTTGCCTTTTCGCATTCATGCTTAAAGTGCGCTCCGAAGCTCAGCTTCGGCGTTAATCGTCACTCCCAAGTACCTAATGGCTGGCTTGGAAGTAATGATAGTACTTCCGTCACTGATCTTCACAGAGCTTTAGATGAGAACGGCTTCAGTTTTATGCTTATACCGCTCTACGCCCACTTTCTCCAACCACTTGATAGATGTGATTGCCTCGCGTACATTTTGGCATATTTGCGGGTCTTTAGCGCAACTACCGCTGTATCATCCGCGAACCCGACTATCGTCACCACTTTGTGGTTATTATTATTAGCTAAGGCGCGAACCATTATGCCTCGCCCGATGAAATAGGAATATACCTAGCTTTGATATTAATCGATTCTTCTGGGAGGAAATCTTCCTTTGTTCTCCTACATGTACATTGCCGATCCATCTTCAGGAAGTTAAGGTATGAAAGACGTTAGGTTTAATCAAAGGGTTGAACAATGAGCATACTTAGACCACAACTGTCTGCTACCATTAAGGGGCCCATGACTGCTTTCTAAACCATCACTAAGAAAAACCTTTGAATTTGAATCAACTAGTAATTACCAGTACCTCATGCAGTCTCAAGCCTACATCCTGTGTACTGTAATAAAGGTTGGGTAGCCATGTGATGATGGTACAATTGTCATCATGAGAGAGAGAGAAGGAAAGATCGTAAGTGAACGGTAATTTATTTGAGCAGCCGTTCCCGCTCATAGATAGGCACTACTGCCGAAATTGATAGTGAAGAGATTCACTGATTTCCCAAGTGTTATGCCGCTAGAAGGCAAGCAGTTGGGACTGCTGGACTTACCATTGTTATGCCACTAAAAGGCAAGCAGTTGGTACTGCCGAATAGAGTGCAATTAAAACTAAGGCAAGTGGTCTTGCCGATGTGAGTTTCGATTTAACACTATTTATTTACACAAAATCTTACTCTATTTATACTAAATTATTCTATTCTAAATCTTATTACCTAAGCAAAATTCACAGGTGCGAATCACTTCCGAAAATGCTTATCAAGCATTTCTCATAGTTTCCTCAAAAAGAGTTCTCACGTATGTATATATGTATATGCAAAGATGCAAGTAAGTGCATCTCGCATTGCTTGTCGTCTGGCTGCATATCATCTTACATCTACGTGGATGAATGAATGTTTACTATGTTTTTACTTGTTTACTATGTGGGTACGTAATGAAGTGATTTCGAGGTCATGTGTGTATACATTACAATGTGTACATTGTATACACTACACCTTCACCCTTTAAGAAAAAAAAATTTATTGCTATAAGTAAAAAAATTTTTTTTTTTTTTTTTTGTTTGCATATAATTTCTAGTTGGTAATATTTTCAATTTTATTTGTATTTTTTCAATCTATTGTTATGAATTAACTTGTCTTTATCATTTATTCTTATGAGAGAGTTTACTTCTAGTCTTTTTATTATTTTATAAGGTCCTTTGTATGGACTTTCACTTTTCTTTCTATTTTCATTTCTTACGTAAACTAAATCTCCTTCTTGGAAGTTAACAATATTTGATTTGTTTTCACTATTTTTTTGTCTTATTTGTTTAGCTTTTATTAGCTGATTATGTGCTGTTTCTTGAGCATGTTTTAATTTGGTTTTAAGTATAGATAGGTAACTATCATAATCATAAATTGGGTTATTATTGTTGGTTTCATTTGGTAGATTTGCAATATGACCATATACTAGTTCAAACGGTGTATAATGTGTATCTGAGTGTGGTGTTGTGTTGTATGCGAATGCATAGTACGGTAGAAGGGTATGCCAATTAAAATTTTCGCAGAAAGATAGTAGATATTCATTTAGAACTCTATGGTTACGTTCCACTGAGCCTAAAGTTTCGTGGTGATATGGGGTCGATGTAACGTGTTTGATATTCAATGATTTACAGATGCTAGTAAATACTTGATTGACGTATTCCGTTCCCATATCCGTCTTGATTACCCTGAAATGTCCGTAGTTGAGAATGATTTCTTCAACTATAGTTCGGGCTATTTCATCTGCTTCTTTGGTATATGTAGGTTTGGCTATTATATATTTTGATAGTTCACATTGTGCTGTGACTATGTATCTATATCCGTCTGATATTCGTAATGGTCCAATTGTATCAATTGATACTATTTCGAAACATTTCGATGGAGTATCAGATATTATAAATTTCTCTTTAGTATGTCGGATTATTTTATTTTTGCAGCATGACTCGCATTTGTTCACAAATTCTTTTACCATTTTGTTCATCTTTTTCCAGATGTATTTTTGCTTTAGTTTTGCAATGGTTCTCCTTATTCCGGTGTGACCTCCGTGAATAGTTTCGTGATATTCACTGATTAACCTTAGTTGATCAGTTACTTTCTCAACTTTTGTAGGAGTATTAAATAAAATGATTTTTACATCGGTTTGCCTATTTGTTTTAATTATTTCTGCATGCTTTTTATTATAACGTTCAATCAATTTTTGAATTGTTATGTAGTTGAATACTTTATCAGTTGTTGATAGCGCTAGTTTCTGTATTCTACTATGTTGTAATTTGGATATTAGTTTCTCCAGTACCTGACCTAAGTCTCGGTGAGGATTTTCACTATATTCCACAACAATTTCTTTCCCATTTATATTTATTTTTGGCAAACATTTATTTATTATAAGGGCGTCCCCTGTATCTGGCTCGAATTTCAATATCGGCAGATTTCGAACATCAGAAATGGATGTGCCTTGCCACATGTAGAGTTGATCAGGCTCATTAGTGAGTTTAGCTGTATCCTTATTCTGAGGGGTCACAATTTCTTTATTTAATTTGTTAGTATGGCTGCGTGTAATGACGTTCATAGTTTTAGGAGTCATTTCTTTTAATGCATTTGAGTCTAATTTTAACCTGGATAGTGCGTCAGAGTTTGTATTCATTTTTCCTTGTTTGAATACAATATTGAAATCGTAATCCATTAAGTCTAAACGGATTCTGGTTAATCTTGGAGATGGGTTTTTATTCACAAAAAGAGATACGAGTGGGCGATGGTCAGTGACGACTGTAAATTTTCGGCCGTATAGATAAGGTCTGAAATAATTTATTCCCCAATGTATGGCAAGAAGTTCTTTTTCAATGATTGGTTTATTTAATTCAGTTTTAGTTAGGGATCTACTAGCGAAAGATATTGGTAGATCTTGGCCTATTTCACCTTGAGACAATACTGCTCCTAAAGCGTAGTCTGAGGCGTCAGTCGTTAAGACGAATTCATTTTCGAAATTTGGATATTGCAATATTGGTGGGCTTGTTATACAGTTTTTAAGTTTTTCGAAGGAATTTTGGCATTGTTGGTTCCATTCGAATTTTTGATTCTTTTTTAGTAGATTATTTAGAGGTTTTGCAATAGCGGCGAAGTCTTTCACAAAACGTCGATAATAATTACAGAATGCCACGAATTTTCTAATGTCGTCGGCATTTTTTGGTATGGGGTAATTATGCACAACTTTGCACTTATCAGGATCTGCTGTTACACCATTATCTGTTATCAGATGTCCAAGATATACTACTTCGGATTTTAAAAAATTGCATTTTTCTGGATTTAATTTCAGATTATATTTACGTAATCGATTAAATGTTTGTACTAAATTAGTATTGTGATGTTTCAAGGAACATCCAAATACTATGACATCGTCTACGTAAAGAAATGCGTTAGAGTCAAGACCTGCTAAAGCAATTGTCAACATTCGTTGGAAACTGTTGGATGATATTTTCAATCCAAATGGTAAACGTTTGAATTGGTAGTGTCCATTACTCGTTGAGAATGCTGTTAATGGTCGAGATGATTTGTCTAACTCAATTTGATGAAAAGAACTAGACATATCAAGAGTTGAGAAATATTTTGCTCTTCCAATTCGATCTAGAACGTCGTCTAATCGGGTTAAAGGAAATTTATCGTTTACTAATTTTTTGTTGAGCTGTCTATAATCAACTACTAGTCGCCATTTTTTTGTGTCATTGTCGGATTTTTTTGGCACAATTAGCATTGGTGAGTTATAAGGACTGGTAGATGGTTCTACAATATCGGTGTTTATTAGATCTTGTACTTGGTTATTTATCTCGGAAGTATGGGCGTGTGGTAGCCTATAGTTTTTTATGTATACCGGTGTTTTATCAATGGTAGTTAAGTGTTGTCTGTAAAAGTTGTTTGATGTTAAATTTTCGCCTTGTAAATGAAAAATATCCTGAAATTCTTCACAAATAGTTTTTATAGAATCATTGGCTTTTGGATCGTCGGAGCCAATTTTTAAGAGTTTACTTAATTTGTTCCATCTATCGTTTTTAATGATTTTATTGTTTTTCTCTAATCGAAAGTGTTTAATGGGTATCAATTTTAAATTAATATTTTTGATTATAATTTCTTCATCGGAAGTGTTTAATATTTTTATATGTTTAATACCTTTGGCAGGTATAATGGTATTTGCAACAAATAATTTTTCAGATATTTGTTTTCCACAAGCTAGACTGTCTTCAGATATTTCGATATTGATTGGATGAATAATCTCAGATCTAGGTGGTACTCTTATTTGAAAAATTTTTGTGTTTATTGGAACAATGTGAGAATTTTTATTTGTTGAAAAGGAAAATGTATACGTTTCGTAATCAATTTTTGCCAAATATTTATTAAAGAAATCTCTTCCTAGTATGCCATCTGTTAAAATTGGAAAGTCGTTGTCGACTACTTGAATTTTATAATAAAGATCTTCACTATCTAGTTGCATTCTTAAAATGGTTGTACCAAGAGTTTTAGTGTAGTCTTTAGTTATGCCCGTTAATTTGCATGAATCGTTCTCATTTATTTTGCACTGATCGATTCCGTTGTTGAGTTTACACAAGGAAACATCTGCTCCTGTATCTATCATGAATGTTAGGGTTTTATAATCCGTTTTTATTTTTATATAGTTAGGTATCCCATCATTAAATTCAATTATTTTTATATTAAAAGTATTTTTCGCACTATCATTTTTATTTTCAGTCCCGGATTGACCTTTAGTTAATTTTCCACATTGGTTTCTCGGGTTTCGGGGTTTTCCTGATTTGTAACATAAATTGAATTGTTACGATTATTGTTGTAATTTCTATTATTATTGTAACTATTCTTATTATTCCCATTATTGTTATTTCTAGGCTCATTATTCTTTCTATTATTGCTATTCCCATTATTATGATTTGGGTTGTTATTTCTATAGTTAGTACTATTTTTATTATTTCTATTATCATTGTTGTTCTTATTTTTATTGTTATATCTATTGTTATAACCATTTTTGTTTTTGTTTTTGTTATTGTTATTTTGTCTATTATTGTTAGACTTATTTTGTTTTTGGTAGTAAAAGACTTTTTTCTCTGTTATAGCGTTTTCCGCTTCTTGAGCTATTGCTATAGCTTCTATTAGAGATTCAACTCTACTAGCTTGTAATGTCTGTTGTATATTTTTATTATATATACCTCTCTTAAAGCTGTTTAAGGCTAAAGTTTCATTAACTTTGGTGAGAGTGTCTCTGTTGGTTTCACCAATTGAAGTTATTTGAAGGGCTGTTAGTTCAGCGGTTAGATTTTCAATTTGTTCGGCAAATTGAGTTACTGATAAATTATCACCTTGTCGAATGTTAGACAATTTGTCTAAAAGATTGTTAGTTGATGTAGGTGGTTTGTATGCTTTCGAAAGGTTTGTAGATAATTGAATATATGTCTTCGGCTGAGAAAATGAATTAAGTCTTGTTCTAGCTAAAGTTGTTAGCTTAGTATTAACAATAAGAGTAATAAAATCCTCTTGTTGGTTCTGTGGTACAGACTTATAGATTATGTCTACCACGCTCAGAAATCGGTTTATGTCTTGGTATTTTCCTGTAAAGTCAGGAATTACCTTCAGACTGTTAAATATGTCAAAAGTTGCCATATTTGTAAGTGTGGATTTCTGTTTTATGATTTGTTGAATTTCATTATATTTAACATTGAAAGCGTTTTTCAATTGTAAAATATTATCATCTTTCAACTTTAGTAATTCATTTTTAAATGTTTCACGTAGTTCGTGAACGGTCAATTGCAAATTTACCAAAAATTTGTCGGTATAATTTCTATTAATTGCTTTTTTTAAATTTTGTAGTATTCTATCTAACTCATTTAAACTTTCCATGACTAAACGCTAAGGGCGTTTGTACTTTTAATCATCTCCCTTTTAATTTCCTTTTTGATAAACTTTTTAGTGAGGAAATACACAAGAAATAGTGCTAACATAACTGTTATTGTTATGAACACAAAAATAGATACTTGGGTTGTCGTAAATTGGTTAGTATTACTGACAGAACCCGTATTGACGATTATTTTTTCGTCTACATTTGTGTCGGAGAATACCATAGTGAAAATATATATATGTATATTAATCATAAAATTTTTTTTTTTTTTATTATTATTTTTTTTTTAAATATATAATTTTTTTGTATAATGCGTCCTTTTTGGATGCACTTAACTCTAGATTATACGCCTTATACATCATGGCCAACTTTTTCCGTTTCTGGAATGCTTTTCCTCCTCGGCTGCGGTTTTTCTTTATAGTTGGTGTGGGTTTGTCCGGTTGGTTGCCTCTTTTCCCTTGTCGAAGCCGATACTCTTCTATGGTGAGTGGTTGTGGGCCTACTTGTATGTTCCTCCAGTTTGAGTCGTTTATTGCAGGAGTCGCTCTGGTTGGTAGTGATTCTATACTCAGAATCTCTACTTTTGGTTTCTTTATAATCGGGGTGGCTTTGTATTGTGGTGGAGCCGGTTGGTCGTTCCTAACTGGTTGTGGCTCATACGGTGGTGGTATCGGTTTGTCGTCCCTTCCAAGTGCTGTTTTCTGTTCCTGGATTAGCAGATTTTCCAATTTTTGGAAGACATCTTCGAAGGCGCTCTGGATTCGTTCCTATTTGTTTCCACGGTGTAGTTTAGATTCGATGGGGCAGGATCGATGTGGCAGGATCGCCATGTAATAAAGGTTGGGTAGCCATGTGATGATGGTACAATTGTCATCATGAGAGAGAGAGAAGGAAAGATCGTAAGTGAACGGTAATTTATTTGAGCAGCCGTTCCCGCTCATAGATAGGCACTACTGCCGAAATTGATAGTGAAGAGATTCACTGATTTCCCAAGTGTTATGCCGCTAGAAGGCAAGCAGTTGGGACTGCTGGACTTACCATTGTTATGCCACTAAAAGGCAAGCAGTTGGTACTGCCGAATAGAGTGCAATTAAAACTAAGGCAAGTGGTCTTGCCGATGTGAGTTTCGATTTAACACTATTTATTTACACAAAATCTTACTCTATTTATACTAAATTATTCTATTCTAAATCTTATTACCTAAGCAAAATTCACAGGTGCGAATCACTTCCGAAAATGCTTATCAAGCATTTCTCATAGTTTCCTCAAAAAGAGTTCTCACGTATGTATATATGTATATGCAAAGATGCAAGTAAGTGCATCTCGCATTGCTTGTCGTCTGGCTGCATATCATCTTACATCTACGTGGATGAATGAATGTTTACTATGTTTTTACTTGTTTACTATGTGGGTACGTAATGAAGTGATTTCGAGGTCATGTGTGTATACATTACAATGTGTACATTGTATACACTACAGTACCTGCCGAACCGCAGCCTGGTACAAGTAGGGAGTGCAGAAGGGGCAATGCTGCTCTAGCCTCGACAACCATCAATGACCTCATGGAGACTGAGCCTATCCCTTCTAGTTCCGAAGGTGAAGGATACGAATTCGATTCCGATGATGCGACAATCCTCTGATCCGAGCACTGGCGTGATCCAAATTAATCTACATCACGCCAAAAATGCCTCGGATATTTTAGTAGCCAGGTTCATAAAAGAAGACCTAGGGGTGGCCCTCATTCAAGAACCATGGCAGGTCAACGGACTAATTAAAGGCCTAAGAGTAAGTAGCACTACCTTAATTTACGACTCTGGTTCCACCCGACCAAGAGCCTGTATCATCTTAAAGAACACCATAAAACATATCTGCCTTACAGACTTCACTAGCTGTGATCTAGTGGCAGTAGTTATTGGATCGACCGATGGCAGTAAAAAACCAGGACTTGTCATCGCATCGGCCTACCTTCCCGGTGATACTGACATACCATCTTCAGAAATACGTAGGCTCGCCGATTACTGCAGGGGAAGAAATCTGCCCCTACTGATCGGCTGTGATGCGAATGCCCATCACGCAATCTGGGGCAGTACTGACACAAACCGCCGAGGTGAGTACCTTCTAGAACTTATTACTAGTCTAGATCTAAACATTTTTAATAGAGGAGACAGCCCTACTTTTGTCACTAGAAACAGGCGCGAGGTCCTTGACATTACGTTTGGGACTTACAACATCTCAAATCGAATACAGAATTGGCATGTCTCGGATGAGCCATCTCTGTCCGATCACAGGCACATTTGTTTTAACATAGCAGCATTAAACCTAGCCAAAACAAGCAGAAGGATTCCCAAACGCACTGACTGGGAAGGATATTCGGTCTCTCTGCGTGAGAAACTCGATCTGGTAGACAATAAAGTCTCAGGGTGGCTCAGCTTAGATTCCTTGGTATCCAACGTATCGGAGGCAATCACATCCTCCTATGAAGAAAATTGCCCTCTAAGTAGCTCTACTGACTCTAGAGGCGTTCCATGGTGGAGCTCCGAACTATCTGCGTTACGCAAAAGCACTAGAAGACTTTTCAATAGAGCTAAGCGTACTGGTAAGTGGGAACAGTACCGAGCCTCGCTTACACTCTACAACAAAGGTGTCCGCAGTGCCAAGAAACGCAGTTGGGTTAGGTTCTGCGAAGGTGTAGATAATACCAACAAGGCTGCCAGACTACATCGTGTTCTGGCTAAAAAAGGCACCAACCAAGTCAACACCCTAAGAAGACAAGATGGCAGCATCACACAGGATGCCGAGAGCACAGGTAATTTGCTTCTTGAGACCCATTTTCCTGGGTGCGTCAGTCTAGATGAAGATAACAGCTACTCGGTCGACATGGGGGTGCGCTACGAGGCATCCCGCGCCGACTGGAGTATTGCCAAAAATATCTTCACTTACAATAAAGTAAAATGGGCCATTGACTCTTTTGACCCATATAAATCGTCTAGTACGGATGGAATCTTTCCCGCTCTGCTACAGAAAGGAAAGGATATACTAATCCCCTACCTCCTAAGTATATTCAGAGGTAGCTTTGCTCTAGGTTATATCCCAGATTCCTGGAGATCGGTTAAAGTAGTCTTCATCCAAAAAATGGGCAATCGTCCCAAAGATGACCCCAAATCATATAGGCCTATCAGCCTGACCTCCTTTATGCTCAAGTCTATGGAGAAAATCCTTGATGCTCACATCAGGTCTACACTTCTCACAAAATTCCCGCTACACTGTAAACAGTTTGCTTACCAGTCAGGTAAGTCGACTGAAACTGCTCTACACTGTTTAGTTGGAGAAATTGAGGCCACCCTGGCAGTAAAGGAGACGGCAGTTTGTGCCTTTCTGGATATCGAAGGTGCTTTCGACAACACATCTTTCTCTTCCATTGACTCTGCGCTTAGAGCAAAGGGAGCGGATGAAACGACGGCACTATGGATAAAAAGGATGCTATCTTCCAGAAAGGTCATCACAGAGATAGGAGACTGCACTTTAACAGCAAACGTCACTCGAGGATGCCCGCAAGGAGGGGTACTATCTCCTCTCTTGTGGTGCATCGTAGTAGACAGCTTACTGTGGAAGCTTACAAAGATGGGATATTCAACTCAGGGATATGCCGATGACCTGGTCATAACTGTTAGAGGAAAGTTTGAAGAAGTCCTAACGGAAATTCTTCAATCGGCATTAAACACAGTACAAAAATGGTGCAATGACAACGGCCTTCGAGTCAATCCGGCTAAGGCAGTTGTTGTCCCCTTTTCGAAGAAAAGAAATCCCAGACAAATGAGATGTCCTACAATATACAACTCTCCAGTGCTCCTGGCGGATTCCGCCAAATACCTCGGTGTTACTCTAGACAGGAAATTACTCTGGTCGGAACACCTACAGACAATATCGGACAAAGCCATTAAGGCCCTATGGGTTTGTAGGCAGTTTGCGGGTAAGACTTGGGGAACAAGCCCTCGCATAATCCTTTGGATCTATAAGGCGATTGTCAGACCAATTGTTGAATATGGAGCTGTTGTTTGGTGGAAAAAATCAACCACCAAAGATGGCAAAACCAAACTGGGTAAGATTCAGAGACTAGCATGTCTCACAGCCACGGGGGCTATCCGCAGCTGCCCGACTGTAGCTCTTGAAGCGCTACTCGACCTTCCGCCGCTTCACATTCATATAAAGGCGGAGGCAAAAATAGCAGTAGCAAGACTAAAAGCTTGCCAGAATTTCCTCAAACTAAACCCTGAGCAGACCAACTGGGTAAATGAGGACCATGTACTCAGTATGCCATCAGACCATTTGGCTAGGGAGCTTTGCTTTAAAATTCCATTCTCAACCGAAATATGGAGCAGAGAGGATTGGAATCTGAAGCTCGACACTCTCCCCTCAAACGTTGTTACGTGGTACACAGATGGATCTAAAACCGAAGATGGTACAGGGGCGGGCGTCGTAGGTCCGTCTCACAAGATATCCATTCCAATGGGAAAGTACGCCACGGTATTTCAGGCGGAAGTTCACGCAATCGAGACTTGTGCGAACACATGCTTAGCAGCTGGATACCAAGGCAGGAATATTGCAATCTTCACTGACAGCCAGGCGGCGATCAAAGCACTAAGTAACTTCTCCGTCTCGTCGAAAGTGGTGCTTAGTGGTCGTGAAGCCCTGCAGAGATTAGGCTCCGTAAATAAGGTTACCATTTACTGGGTCCCCGGACACGCTGGTATCCCAGGAAACGAAACAGCGGACGAGTTGGCCAGGGGAGCATCTGCAACCCCACTCGTCGGTCCGGAGCCATACTGTGGAATTCCCTTGTGTAGTGCAAGACGGCACGTCAGGGAATGGGAACACTCAGTAACCATCGCGCACTGGGATAATACCCCTGGTCTTAGACAGGCCAAGCTGTTTATAGCTGGCCACTCACGCAACCGTACCCACGAACTGCTGAGACTACGCAGAAACCGGGTTAGAACTATTTGTGGGCTCCTTACGGGTCACTTTACCCTGAGGGGTCATTTGCATAGAATGGGAATTGTCTCTGACCCAAGCTGTCGCTTCTGTGAGAGCGAAGATGAGACTTCCCAGCACATTCTCTGTGACTGTGATGCACTTCATCTCCGACGCTTGAAGTGCTTCGGCGATGCATTCCCTGAAGCGGAAACGATTGCCTCACTAACATTCGAACAGCTGAGCAGATTTGTTGGGATGATTGGTCTCGAGAATTAGTCAGATCACTAATCTGCGTAGACTTCAGGGTGTAGCACAATAGACTTCCGGGTCGCAGTGCTTGTTGGCCCTCTGGGACAACTGCCCTCCATCTAATCTAATCTAATCTACCAGTACCGCTTAAGCTTTCTCCCCCTCTCTTTCAGTTTGCCTTTTTCCTTCTTTCACATTTGATTGGCTTTACTTATAACAAGGATATAAAGCCTCCACTTCCTCCTGTACACCCCCCCCTCAATGTGTTTGATCTACATATCAAACGATTTTCAAAATGAAAATGAATGTTGGGGATACGATACCACCACCCTCCTACCTCAATCGCTATAAAAATTTGCCACTTTTTTTTTCGCAACGAGCAAGTGCTCCTCGCTTACACTCTACTACTTTCAGGGAGTTCTTTCAAGACAAGTGACGACGACTGATGGCTCAGAGAGAAGCTCGAAAAAAATACTATCAGAGCGGCCCCATACGGTCCTTAACAGGCATCATGAAGAAGTATGAAAAAAAAAACGAAAGACTCGCCCGAACTGCAGAAAAAGGAACTGCTGAAAATTGTTTGCACAAAATCCCATTTATTGAATTAAAAATTTCTACCTACTTTCTTTCTTCGTTCCAATTGCTTTTTTCTACCGACTCTCTGGCTGGTTATGGTGGTTATATCTGGTTCCCAGTGTCGTCCGAATGTAGACATCGTCGTCATCGTTTTGCCTCGTTATTTGCTTAGGAATTCACTTAACTTATTTTCGAATTGTATTTATACATTAAAAATCGAAGATATCGTATGGACGATGATTTTTCCGTACAGCGAACACTCCACTCCCCAAACGAGAGACGAAGGAGAACAGTAGAGTAATAGGAGTACCGATGAATCAAACATGGAGAAACCGCCCGCCACTCGCAGACACAGAACCCAATGTGAAAATCTTAGAAATAACAATCAAATCAAATTGATATTCGTCAACTAGGGACAAATAAATATTTGCTTTTTGATGGAAATCTTTTTGATGAAATATCGAGGGTGAAATTAGTTAAGGAATGCTATAAAATTGATTGTTTTGTGTCGATACGAAAAATAAGAATTGCAAATTCTCATGTATTCAATTTTGATATTTGCCCCGGCCACGCAATTATTTCCGGAAAAGATTGTGAAGAAAAGATGTAATCATGGGAATCGCCGGATTGCTTGGTTTGGTTATATTGGACTGATTTTAGAACATGAACGTAAACTACTATAGTTCTATGGGCACCTGAAATTGTAGTTCATTGCCTTGACTTGAACTATTTTAGTTCTTCGAAAAGATGAAACTAACTATTATATTTTTTGGTATATTCCCGTCGGTGCAATACCGACGACGCATCATGATTCGCGTTTTGGCTAATAGTGACTTTACCGCTGTAGCGTTTAGAGCAGTGGCTTTCACCACATACCTTCCCATGGCCGAATGGAAAATTTCGTGCCAGTCGAGGAAAAGTTACATTCATTAAAAAATACATATAATTTCTTGTACATATGTATGTGATCCGTCCCATCCGGGGCTTTTTTCAGGTTTCTTGATATGGAATAGTTTTTACAAGGATAGGTTGTCGGCCCATCGCTAAACCTTATCCAGGGGTGACCTCGGTGATAGCTGCCTCATGTGGTTACGTGTCAGAGTTCACACAACTATGTTGCAGGTCTGACTACGTGATTTCGTGATTCATGCCACTCTAATGACCTGAGGCGCTTAGGTGTAAACTCAGCCAGTCACTCGACCAGGCCAGGTGGTTGGTATTCCGAGCTAAATTGGAATACGACACTCGCGAGCGAGAGCCATGCGGCTCTTCGTGTGAAAAGGCACTTACTGTGCACATCAATTCATTAGCACGATGAGCACAGCCGCACTTAAGGTGCGTTCTTCTAGTCACACGATCGTCGCATATTGTTCGCGATTAGCAGTCAATCCATAGAGCACGGAGCACTATTTGTATGCATCTTTTTGATCGTCGCCTGCGATCGACGCAGGTCTCAATCTTTTCTTGTCCTGCGCTCTTACAGTCTTATGGATCTCCTTGCTGTGCCTATCTATTGACTTGACAGAAGCATGATGAAAACCACACTTTTTGCATGTTTGACAATTTTTGTTTTACCGATGGACAAAAAAATCGTAGTTCGACTGAAGAAACTCTTTATCTATATGTAGAGCTAGACGGTGGCCGTGATCGTTCGGTCACGGCTCTACGATACTAATCTAGAGCTCGGAGATCAAATCTCGGCGCGATCAAAAACTGCCTGTGAGTACTACCGAAAAGTAGATATGCTATTGAAACGTCAACAAGGCATAGAAATGCTAGAGATGTTGACGCGCCCATGCTCCTGGAGGGGTCACGGCAAGATAGAGACGGAGAGGAAGATTAAGATTAAATTGTTCTTCATCATCCGCAATGAAGTCATCAGCTGTTTGCTTTACTCAGGTTATCAACTTAAAGCACATGCAAGGCAATTTTGACGCTCCTCACATTTTTTCAAAACCTTTTTTTAGGGGTTTACTTGGAGCAGCACCACCATTATTAATTATCGTCGATAAGTGACTCTCACTGGAAAATGGTGATTCGAAATTAAATCGTTTGCTTGCGTAAATTTGAACTGTCAGAATCACATTCGATCGGATAAATAACGAAATATTTACAACTAAATGAAATTACATTAAAATCAGCTCTTACCCAGAGAACTTGGTGGAGCACATGCTAGGATCAGCAAGCAATTGGAATGTGATAATGAAACACCGAAAAGAGGAAGATAGGCGATAGTCGGCACATCGGAATGACGGCTTATAAGCCAATCCCAGTCCTGGAATAACGAGAGGTAGTCCAGTAGGGTGAATGTGACGACAGCACGTGTTCAGGTTTAGTCGGTAAGAATCTGACATCACCGATTATAGTAGGCCAAATCAGGCAACGTTGCTATATTATGCAAATTTCCCCACCTGCTTCAAAAAAAAGAGAGTACGGACTGTGCCTTTAAGACCTTATCTAACCTTTTAAGGTCACATAAGGTGTACACTAACGCCCGACCCGAGTACCACGCTTCCAAATTCTTCATTTCGCGTGATGGTCAGCTTTCTTTTGGAAACACATGAAATTCGGCGAGGAATTTGGAAAGTGCACTCTGTACCGTATATCAACGAATACAGTACCTTAATATTAATTTACAAATGTGAGAGAAAGAACCGTCAACCATTGCACAGGGGCGACCGGTACCTCAGTCAGTCTCAGATCTGACTATGGTCATTACGGCTTCAAGTCCCGTCTATAGCATTCGTGACCATGAATGTTTTGCTTTGTCTTCCCCCTGTGATGCGGGGCGTAATAATAAGCAACAACATCTCCCGACTTGTCGCAGGTATGCGGTTAAATTGGGAGCAGGAGCTGCATGCTGGCAACGTGCATCGTCCGAAACTGGTTTATGCCAACGAAACGTCAGCTAAAGCTTCATGGAATAGTTGACGCGCTTTACCCCACTAGGGGTTACCGCAAATGAGTACAATTTCGCGAATGGTATAGGACCCGTTCCAGAACATAGTTACTGCGCTTTTACAAATCTGTCACGATCTAGTGAATCTGCCAAGATTGATCTGCTCAAACCATCTTTATAAGGAATGATCGACATTCGCCAAAAAATCCACCACCCACTCTTCGCATTGCATAGAACGAAACTTGTTTCGCTCTATAGAACACGATATCGACAACACAGATTTCGAACAACAACTCGGCTCGTTCCCATCGCAATCAAGCAAGAGATCAGTAACACCAATTTGAATAATCTACCCCTCGCGGATGTATGGCAAATCTGCCAGCAAGGAAAATTTCCAACAAGTCACTTTCATTCCAACTATCAATTTTCAAAAATTGTTTCCAAACAGGTGTAGTATACACGGGTCCCATTAAGCATATTTCACTCTTAAAACATTTTCGCTGATTATAGTAAAAAGTTAAATGAATCCTTTCGGCCATTTTCATGCCATACAGGCAAAATTTATAATTGTTTCCACTTAATTTTTAATAGATAGAAACCAATAATTGAAATGTCCATTTCATCGCTCTGCCCAGGCCACCCACCCAAACGAATTACTCAAAATTGAGTCCAACCTCCATCGACATCCCTTCCCCCAAAAAAAAATGTATTCCTATTCGACCAAATTCCACATCCTCTCTCTCTCTCTCCCTCTGTTCCTTCATACACGAAATTTTCAGTATTGTTAATCCCAATGGCGCTAATTAACGTGTGGCGAGGATTAATTGCGCTAACTTGGCAGAAATTTTCCATGTACAAATAGTACAAAGCCAAGTCAGAGATTTGTGTGGAAAATTTATTTGAACACACTCGGCTCGTGCAAGGAGCACACAGCATAGGGACAGCAGGAAGCGAACTAGCGCTGAAGTATACGGGGTAACTCTCTCTAGACTCTTTTCGGTTCAATGTTTGTTCTACGCCGGATCGGGTCTTTGGGGTTCGTTTTCAGCGTTTTGCAATTTTTTTCGACTTTTGGTCTAAACTTTTTATTTTTGGGAAACTCTCATTTCTCCTGTCTCAATTACACAGAGGAAGGGAGGAAACGAAAGAGAAGCGGGGGGAGAGGAGAGGTTGCGAGGGTAAGGATGAAAGGATTGAATCTGTTCCAATACCAATGTCCTACCTTCATTTGATTTTCATGAGGATTAAATTAAATTGCAACGCTGACTAAGGCCACGACTCGGATAGCAAGTGCAATTGGAGAGGCGCGTTGCAAGCGCTCTGTCCCATCATAACTGACCAGCCAGCAACCATTGTATGACGAATGGAATCCATTGTCGCGTTTTTTGCTTTGGTTGGTTACTATAAAAGAGGAAAACAGATTGTTGGATTTGGTCGTTTTGTTCAATGTACGTTGTATTGGGTGAGTGGCATGAAGTGCAACTAAACAAATTTTGGTTAGAGATTATTTCAGTGTCATCTACAGTGAAAGTAAATAAGACAGAAGTTGATTGCAAAAGCTCACGCTCACTTGAAATCTTTCAGAATCACCGGCTGTACTTTACTCTGGCAGGGAGATGAAAAAATAGAGCAGATTCCTCTAATCTCCGGAGAGTGTGAACTAAGCAAACCCGACCTGGGCGTCAACGAGTGGTAATGAATACCGAGCTTAGGCCAGGTACGTGCCCCGGACACTTAATGTCAAAACCTCTTCAAGTTGGACGATGTCTACTAAAATCAGTTGACGGCCTATTTTCGCAGAGACTCCTCCGCACTATTTAACTCCCGATCTGACAATTTGACTGACATTCAGTCGCTGACCTAGTGGACTTCTTCGAGCAAGTCGTCAAACAACTTTCCAAGTTTCTGCCTGCGACGGCGAATGTCTTCGATCAGACCTTCGGCGTCGAAGCGGTCGCCAAATTGCTTCCTCAAGGCGCAAGCTGGCGCGAATCGGCGGAATCAAGTGGCAGCTATGCCGTCAAACAGTAAACGTGCGAAGAGACAAACGCTGTCGAAGTTACCTTCAAGGATGCGTTCAGTGAACCACTTGAGCTGACGAATAAATTCGTCTACCGCAGTCTTGAAATCCTTGAAGAGTAATCCCCAATTATCGTCATCAGCACATAACTTGGAGGTGGTGTTTGTTGAGGAACTACTGGTTGATTCCGCTGGTTTACTGACTCGGCTCAAGGAATCGGTACGTCTGGTTCGTCTGTTGAAAATATTTGTGAAATGCGTTCCGCGCAATCTATGTCAACCAATTTCTCCAGGGATTTCTGAAATCCGTGCGGAAATTTGGAGTGTTTTGCACCCACCGCGTCATTTTGCTAGTCACTATACTGGGGCGAACTGACCGCTCCCTGATCCGAGAGCAGGGACGCTAAGTGAGATTGTGGTAGATGATTTGGTGGTGGGTGGTCCCACCAGGATTGTGTTGGTTGGCCCCCTTCCTTAGTCACGTTTTGCGACGATGGTTGCTGTGGTTGCTGGCTTCTATTGCGGATCCTGGATCCGCCTGGCGGAGTGTCATTTATTTATGCGAGTAGCTTTGCTTCCGAATCGTTTTCGACTCCTTCTCGAGGCAGCAATTATTATCTGAAGAAGAATCCTCAAGTGGCCGAGCTAGGGAACCTTCCCATGGTGACAAGTGGGAAACGCCATCACAAAAGGCTTGCCGGCCAGAGGTGTTAGGCTGAATCTGGCAGGCACAAATACACCCTAACAATAGTAGTTCTCGGCACGCTCTTTTATAGCTGTGGAGACCATATTTCAGGGTGTTAGATCTTTTTAAGTCTTTTCAGGACCAGAAGACTATAAAGAAGGCCCAATCTTTCTACGGAGAATAAAAAAAAAGATATAAAACGGATAAGGATATTTAACCAAGTGTCCGTAGGATGCATGGCTGCGACTACCGGCGAGGGCTCCGGAGGTGCCCGCACCATATTAGTCGCCAGTGACCATACAAAAACAGTGGAGTCAGCGGCGAAACCAGACGGCGCCGACGGTCATGCTACTGGTCCAAAAACGAAACTGCAAAGAACTATTGCAGCAAACTCCCTGGTTAGGATGTGCATGCTGGCAACTGCATTCTCCGAAACCAGTTTATGCCACCGAAACGTCAACTGGGTCACATGAAACAGTTGATGCGCTATGCCCCACAAGGGGTTAGGACAATTGAGTAAACTCCCTGGTTATCGAACTCGACTTAGATCGCACGGAACAGGATCACGATACCCATTTAACCCCAGCGGAAGAGTATCTCCAGCCTAATCCTCCTCCGTCTGCTGAACGGCGGGCGACGATAAGGCCCAAGCTGACTAAGGAGGAACTCAGGCCCCTCAACCAATAAGACTGCCATCAGGCTGAAAGTAGAAACCTGAACTCTGCAATGCTGTTATGGACCGAAGAAACCATCGACATCGGCAGAAAGCACTTCGTAACTCGAAGCGGCTTCGTAACTGACGACCCGAAGTTCTTCAACAAGATTGAAGAGAATGAGCTAAACAAGCTGGCAATTAAGAGGCAGCGGTCGAAAGAAGAACCACAACTCTCCACGCCTCTTCGACAACCTATTTCGCTTCGAATCAAAAATTTCGTAACGAATACCCGATGATTACTGATATTGAGAAACTCGTTTTCGAGGTACATGATACCATTTTCATCCTTTCGAAAGCAATTCGATTCGAGTAGAATTACGTAGTAGGTCCCCTGATTGGAGATCGAAAGAAAACTCCCGATTCCGGTAAATCCGAAGGGTATCCTTTTGTCGAATCGTCTTACCCACCATGCAAAAACATCCTCAGGCAAAGCAACAAATACCTGTTGGATAAAATTGTGGACGTCAACGAGGAAATATGAGTGAAATGTCTCCGTGGGGACAGGGTGACAGTGAAGGTCCTGCAGCGCTATCAGCGTAAAACTCACTCAACGAGATGAGTGACGACACGGGCTTTCTGTCGCTCAGTATGTGGACTTTTCGTCAAATAGCTGCCCGAATCATTGCAGTTTAAACCAAATCTTGTGCCTAGGATAAAAAGACACATGCGAAGGCAATGTCCCACGACCTCAAGCAAACAAATCAAATGATACAAGAACAAGTCGAAGACCGTCGATCGGATCATGTACCTAAATCCTAAACCCTCTCAACCTATGAGGTTCCGTAGCCGGATAAAATCAGGAACTTCCCCAAACCCTACCCGAAACTCCCGAACTGAGCTACAGTAAATAGGTTCCGTTGCTCAGCAAGTCGATAAGTCTTTCTCTGTGCTGCGACAAAGCTGGATCCATTTTTTTCAATTCGACGCATGATCGTTACTCTCAGTCCATAATATTTTTCACAGAAAAATTTTCAATATATTTGTCAAGAATTATTGCGGACATGGGTAGGGAGGTCCTCTGTTAAATATGTTAGTCTCCATGGGACCTAACATCTTCTGACTTCCATTTTCATTTTTCCAAGTTTTTGCTGTCCTGGTTTTACCTTAGGCATGAATGCGGTTGATACCTACATAGAGCCTGACGTCGCACTTTAAAAAATTGGGTGCTAGTACCCATTGTCAAATCATTCAAGAATTAATTATACAATCCTTGATTCATTTCAACTGAACTAATTCCCTCCAAAAATGGCATAATTACATTCAACCCTTGCCTCTTGTCATTGCCGACCACTGTTCATCAAAAAAGGAGATATCATCGCTATTCAAAGTGAATGTAAACAAAATCATGCTGACTTCTGAGTTGAGTAGAATGGAAATCTCTCTCTTATCTCCAACCTACTCGAAAGAGTACTCTCCGGGGCGCAACGCACATGGCAACAGCAGCAACAGCCGGCATTCAACCACCAAAAGAGAAAACTACCCCCAAACCACCATCAAAAAGGATACTCGTACAAGAGAACCAGCAGACAGGACATGGCGCGCGATGAAACACTCTCGCATCATGTCCTGTCTGCTGGTTCTCTTGTACAAGTATCCTTTTTGATTCACGTTATGAGTTATGACTTTTATAAGGGGAGAAAATCTGTTTTCATATCACCATCATCAACATCATCGTCCTTGTCGTGCTGCCTTCTTTTTACAGACTCGAGGGGGGGTGGTGCCGTGCTTAAACAATTATCCCCGATATAAGATGTGGCAGCAAATTGGGCACCAATTCAGTTCTATTTTGATCCTTGACGAGTGCGGTTCGGTGAAAATTCCTTCAGGTACTTCAGAGCTTGACCGCGCTTTAAGTGAACAATGTTTACGAATTGGTTGACGAGTCCTTCGGCATCGGTAATTACGGCTCCGCCAAATCTTATGACTACACCGCCCGATGTAGTTCTCGAAATTGGACCGCCCGCGCATAGTAACCGCTTTATGGCACACAGTGTTCTACTAGCAATGCACAGTGGCTATTTGCGCTCGGCCTTGCGTTTGGACGAGAACGGAATACCGAATCCGGAACTGCCCATCTATTTGACCAATGTTACGCCCGAACAATTCGCGCCACTATTTACTTACATGTATACCGGCTATTTGGATTTAAATATTGAAAATATTTTTGGAGTGCTCCTGGCCACACACGTTCTTCACATGCCTCGGGCTTTGGAGATCTGCAGGTACGCGGGACCCTGTCAAACTGTGAACAACTAACCGAACTTTTAATTTTCAGGACATTTTTATCGCGAACACAATCAGAAGGATATCTGGCAAGCGGATTCCTGGCTCAACTTACCGAAACGGCGGCATCAAATGCGAACAACAGCAAAACGACTGCCCCTAGTAGTTCGGTTAAAGTGATTCGACCCATAGCCAGTAAGCCAGCCATTTCCAATATTGGATTTATCGTTCCGCCCATGCCGCACATTTCTCTGCCGAGTACGGATACGCCATTTCGGTCACTCCATAATCCTCAAAATTTTCAAATCAATTCAGTGCCGTCGTCGCCAAAACATCATCCTTCGAATGAGGCTCAAACGCATAGTGGTCCTTCTTCATCTCCATCACCCGTACCTGGTAGCTCAAAATTAGCCGTAGTCCCGCCGTCATCGGCGAAGGGGAATCACCCCTGCTCCTCCAAGCGGTCTGCGAAAACTAAAACTCTAATAACCGCCGAGAAACCAAAAAAGCTATCCGAATCCGATAGAGCAATTGTTGTGGTTCGTAAGGAAGTGGAGTGTGAAAATAAGACAATTATCGACATAGCAAGTTGTGACGGTCCGGTGCGATTCCAACGTGTGCTAAACGATGCCTACGGCCAACATTTATCGCCTGAAAGTTCCATGGCGCCAGGTCCACAAAGGACTCACAAGAGCGTCTCCATATCCTTCCATCAGCAGATGGCCAAAAACATTAGGCAACAACAGTCCAACGAGTCGGCCGAAAATTCCGATACAAAATCGTCCAAGCACTCGACGACGTCGACCGGTGAGGTTTTCAACTGTGTCTACTGTAAGCACACCTTTAAGTCGCAATATTGCTACCAAAAGCACGCCCGTCGACACCTGAATCCGCTTTCGCTCGAAATCGTTCAAAGTCATAGCCAAAAAACGGATAAGATCGCTGCGAATGCAAAGGATGTGATGAAACGGGAAGTGAGGCCATTGGATATGAACGTACAGTATTACCCTTGCAAGACGTGCGGAAGTAAGTTTCCAAGTTATTATTTCGTGCATAAACATAGGAAAATGTGTCACGCCAATGAGGAGAGCAATCAATAGGACACAAAAAAGTTTGCAAAATTTAAATTTAAGTTCGTCACGTAACATATCGTTTGTGAATATTAGTAGACTGTGAAAATGTTGATTATTTGCTCAGTGTAAATCAGAATAAGTAGTTGTGATTGTTTATAACAAACCAAAAAAATCTTACTAGTGTTCACTACTTTAAATCCACGATTCTAAATCTAAACTCAAAGTATTAATGATAACTTCAATAAAAAAGAACCAGATACGAACAAAGAAAACCGTTTTTCTCTATGGGGTTTTTAAGTCGATTCTAAAAGTGATTTGCCTGGATTGATTTGAATTACATGATTAGCAGATTCAAGATAAAGAGTATTGTGCCATCCCTTATTCAAACGATCAGTTGATTTGGAGGTACTATAGAAACAAAAAAAGATCTGCCCGACACTGCTTTTGAAATTATGTAGTTGACATAGCAACCAAGTGAAACAGATGGTAAACAAAATTCTTTTAGTGTCCGGAATGCTTATGCTAGGTAACAACATGTGAAAAATACAATAATTGTTAGGAATCGAGAAGGAAAACGCATATTGCTCCCAACCCACGCACAAGCCACAAGACATTGCTTTTGTCAAATGTGATTTTGACACTTGTTACAACAACAATACCATATGGCTTGTACGCGGAATGGGAACGGTTGGGAGCAATATGCCCCGAGCCTTAGAGGAGCACAAATATTGAAAAGGCCATGCTTTAGGAAAAGCGACGTTGCTTTCTTTTGGCGGCGGGTGGAAGCAGGTTTTTGGCACGCACAAGTATCTGCCGTTAGCGCTTACTAAACTTGATTCGTGCGACACGACGTCTCTTTATAAAGATACACTAACTCCAAAGGGATACAGCTGAGCTGCCTTGGCCGCTAGTACGAAGACTCTAGATACCGATCTTCAGCTTTAATTAGCTTCCGGCGGCATACCAGGTAACGCCGTCGACGTAGTCCTATGTTCGTTGCCAAGGTCAATCTGAGGTTGTCACAAGATTCTCAAGTCCTGTTGACACCAAAACCTTAGATTTGATTACCGACTCTGACCCTCTGATCTAGAGTCATTCATATCAAAATCCGGTTGAAAAAAAAAATCATTTGCGATATGGACGTGCTTACTGACGAGGCGTTCGAATCCGATCTAGCTGAGACTAACGTCACTGTGGTGGAGAAAGCTGACTTAGCAACTGATTACGCTAAAATTTCTGTAAATTAATCTGCACCATTCTAAGGCAGCCTCGGCTGCTCTTCTACTGCGCTTGGCACGCGGTGCTGAGGATTGGGTTTTGGTTCAGGAACCAATGGGTCGTGAACGATTTTGTAAGGGTCCTAAGATCTCCGAGCTATACTGTTTTCTATGTTAAAAACTACGGTAAACCCCGCTCGTCTATACTTGCGCGAAATGGTTTATATGTTTTCTTTGTCGCGCCTTATAGCGATAAAGATCTGTTGTCATCAGCCTGGAAGCTGAAGAGAAGCGGTATTGGATAACTTCTGCTTATCTTGTTCACGATCAGGTAGGAATTATCTCCTAGGCAAAGAGGCAATCGCAGTTTCTATGAGGGATGCAAATGCCCATCATGTTGTATGGGGTAGTACCAAAAATAATGAACGAGGTGAGATACTATTCGATTACATCATTTCGACAAATTTACTCGTTTGCAATACGGGGTGTGAGCCCACTTTCATTACCAAAAACAGGAAGGACATTTCCCCCGTATCAAAGGATATTCAACACTTGGTGCGAGGTTGGAGGGCGTCATCGGATCATTCCTTCTCTGATCACCGCTATCTCCAATTTAGTGTCGACGAACATCCAATGAATTGTCCAGTAATTCTAAGTAGGAAGAGAACTAACTGGGCTACGTACCGGGAAACCTTTCTGAAGGTATTTCCAACTCTTCCAGGGTAACCAAGCAATCAACAAGAGTTCGATGAAATACCTATCGATACATGTTAACTAACAGGGACACAAATTAATCGAAAACAGCCCGATAAGCATTTTCGTTTTCTCATACGTCTCATTCAAACTACCAAGCCATAAAGTGTGGAACTTATCTCAGACCACAATTATGGCAAAATCAGCTGATTTTCTTGGCGAAATTCTACCGTCCACGCATCTATTTTGTATTAGTACGGTCTCTCAGCATATTCATTTGCAGCTTAGTTTGTTGCAAATCCTCTTCTATCGAATGAATTTCCAGGAACTCTGTTCTTTATGGCCACTTTCATTGTTTTCATTTGAATTTGCAAAAGTGAACAGTTCTAGCTGTCAAAATCTCAACATCCGGTATCAGGTGTTGGGTTTTTGTTTAGGATAAATTTCCAACGGGAAACCAGGAGCTGGGCTTTGTTTTGGATAAGAGATTAATCGATGGAAAGGGGACGGTTAGCGTTTATCCAATAAATAGAGCTAAACAGATATTGAGAAAATCAAATTGTGCTAAATGACAGTTTATTCTTAAGAAAAATTTTAATTGGACATTGAGCAACCGGCCCTAAAAGTAGATGGCTTAGCGGCAGCACTTGTTAAAGAACAAAGCTGATATGGCCAAGGCTGGAGATAAGCCGTTCCGCTAAACTATTGTTGCTGAAAAGGCGCGCGATTGTGGGCGTCATCACTGGGCATTGTCCAATTGGGGAGCACACCAGGGGGCTTCGGTTTCCATATAATGACCACTCTAGAAGCTGTGGGGACTAAGAAGAGGAGGAGACTACATCTCACTTTCTCTGTGAATGTCCGGACTTGCAAGGTATGAGGAGGCCAATTCTGGGAGGCTACTACTTTGCCGAGCTAGGGGACTTGCAGGACATTGATGTTTCCCAGCTGCGACGTTTTGTTGTGAGCTCAGGCTGGTTCGAGGCTTAAAGTGGGTCGGGACAACACATCCCGTGACACACCTTTACCCTAACCTAAAAGAAACTATATCTATAATCCAAAACTTATTAAGAGTTCGTAAACGCACCTATGACCATCAAGTGCTAAGCTGCGTAAAATTGGGTTTTTGTTCAGAAAATTAGTCAATCGACTCATTGATATCAGAACAAACGATTTTGGTACAACACGACAGTATTCAGGTCACCGTAGTATAACAAAGGCCCAATGATATATTGATATTGATTAAAAGTCCTGTGTGCGAAGCAGTGCCTGCGGATTGACTGGTACTGACAAAGCCTAACTGCTCATTCTCCAATTAATATTGTTGAAGAGAAGGGTTTCCCACGTTAACTTTTGTGTGATAAGAGCACCCCCTCGCAGAAGCATACTTGTAAGCAAAAAGGGTATTGGTTGCCTGCCGCTCCGCAAATGTCACAAAAAATCAGGGTAAAGGCCGGCGTTCCCGATATATGGCGAACAGTGCCTACTCGGCGAGATCTGAGCTCTCAAACGTAAGCGTTAAGAGTTTGTAGGCTGAGCTCTAACCTAAATAGTCATTTCATTGTTCATTATTCAAGACCGTCAACATTATGGCGCTACAGTTCGACGTCGGGCCTTGGCCGTTTGGATTTATTGTCTTCCAATTGTCTCGGTCAAGTGACCGCGACTTCCAATTTTGGAAGCCCCGCAGATGTTCGGCGTCAGCATCTACTGAGTCTTTCCAACGAGGTCTCAGTCTTCCTGGCACCCTTACTTCGCTGATTCCTCCATTCAATATTCGGTAAGGCGTTCGGTTATCGTTTATTGAAGTCGTTGTAGTGTGACGATTCTCGAAACTTCCAAGCTCATCGTACAGTCCGTACAGCTCATGGTTGTACTGGATACATCCATCATCCGTTTCGACCACAAGCTGCTCCGAAAATTCGCTGAAAGACGACCGCTGATGCGACGCGCGTCTCATAAGACGCCTCCGCTTCGCGTATTGCACCCGTGAGGAAAGCGTGACCGGGTACGAACCGAGTCGGATTCTGCTTTGCCTTATATTCAGCGGCAAACACAGCAAGAGTGTGAATTCGGAATGACAAGCATCACATAAGTTGTATGGTGTCGATGATCTCTTCGCCTTATTTATAAGGTCCAGGTTCTGAAGGTTCTGCCAAACGCCAAGTCCTCCTGCGAAGTTCCGGATTCAACACTTCACATTGCCCCTATCTTAAGCCTAGTGATCCGCGGTCTATAGGGTAGCGACCTGTTAAACTAGGGGAGGAACTTTGACTGCCTCACAGCAGGTTCAACGTATCGTAGAACCCTACGGAGCATTTGCGAGGTCGCGGGAGAGTCTACCTTGCGGCCCAAAAAAGGGGAAAGACAGAAGCGTTGTGTTACTCCTATGCAGGCGGGGAGGGGGGTGGTTCTAAAGCAAACCCGGCAAAACTCGAACTTGCACCTTTCACAAAAAAAAAAAAAAACATAAGGTAAATTGCGGGAAATTACCACACCCACCCTCAACGGAATAAAACTACATCTTGTTGAAAGTGTTAAATATTTGTGCCTAATACTATACAGGAAGCTGTTATGAGGGTCTAATGTGAAGTACATAATTCGCAAGAATACGAATCCCAATTTCAATCGAATCGTTTTATTACCTCCTCTTATCATCCTTGTCAACTCCCACACGTTGCATCAAACACGATCTGCCTACATAAAATTTGCATACTGTTTTATTTATACATATATACCTACGTATATAAAATAAAAATGAAATGTCCAAAACCATCACACAATCTCATCCGACTATCACCATAATTGCATTTTACAATGGATGGTGGTGGTCATCGGGAGTAAAAACAACACAAAATACAAAAAAAAAATCCTCAAATAGCACTCAAAGTGCAGTTAAAAATCTGAAAACTGAACCCAAACAAAAAGAATTCATCGACGACGAGACAACAACGAAACGAAGAACCGATATCAATATAAAATTGTAATTGATATCAAATAAAATGCAATCCATCGAAAACGATAATCTCCATTTAACGATGGAAAGGAACATTCAACCGACAGGCATCACACACACTCACTATAAATTCCCATCAAAAAGCGCTTCAACCTGGATATATTCTGTACACCTTACCGCCTCCGAAAAAAACGGATGGATGAATGGATGGATGCTCCACCACGACACTTCTGATAAAACTCCCACAATGTGTAATTTAAAAGTGGAGGAAGAAGATAGTGTGTACCTCTCGAATCCGCGCGTCCATATAAAACAAATCAACTTTTTTTTTTTAATTAATCGATACAATTTGTCTACATGAATATTTTAAAAATTGAATTCAATTAACTCATCCCTAGGACGTGATAGCGCGCGGCCGGCTGCTTGCCTGCCGATCCACCCCATTCAAAAGGATTGTACATACGATTCCGCGAATATGGACCAACGCAATAAAAGGCACAGGCGGGCAGAGTGGAAGCTGGATGCTGTGGCAAACAGCAATATCGCGGCCGTGTACATAAATTTTCATTTTTGTTGCTTATTTTACGGGGGTTGAAAAACAAAACAGAATTTTTATTTGGACTTTTTATAAGACCCGCAATAGTAAGTTCAAATAAAAATGTAATCGTTTTCTCAATGGCCCTTAATTAATTTTTTTAACTGCATTCAATGATGGATGTTTGGCGAGGCCAACCAGCCACAGCCGACCAGCAAGCGACAGCAGCCAGCCAGCCAGTGTACTGAATATGAGAGTGGAATGCGTAAAAATTCATCAGGCATTTAATTGGATATACTTTTACTTTGCTCAAGTTTATTTTAAAAAAAAAAATAAATAAAAAAAAGCCATTTGCAGTAAAAAAAAAAATCGGAAAATCTACTTTGGTTGAAATAAGGGTTGTTTATGTAACATATAATTTGTTTATAATGTCCGTAAGGGTTAACTTGGAATGTTATGACGACAATCAGTTTAGCTAGTAATGATAAAAGGAGACTTTAAGACAACATTTCCGGCTGCCTAAAGGGGCTCTTCATTGGGCATTTGCACAAGCACAAGCTACGTCAAATCATAAACGATCTTCGGCAAACACGTTAATTTTTGTTGATATAACGGGCAAAGACCTTTTCCATAGTCCTCCACGTGGGCGCCCCCTGGTAACGGCAGTGTATCAATTCGCTGACGGCCAATGTCTTAGCGATAAGACAGTTTGGAAAAGGCAGATAGCTGTAGCCTGAATGGCTGACAAACACCTAAGCGTCTCAGGTCTAGTAGGATGGAATGACTTGCGTAGTTGGACCTGCTACATAGTTGTGTGGGCTCCAGCACGTTTATTAAACCATCTGAAGCAGCTATCTCCGAGGCCATCCCCCGAATGGGGTTAAGCGACGTGCTGACAACTCGTCCTTGTAAAAACCACTCCATGTCAAGAAACCTGGAACAAAAGCCTCGGATTGGACGGATCAACAACGACGACCACGCAAACGAATAAAGGATTATTCTTTCGGATCCTGGAATGTACGCTCCCTGAACAAACCGGGGGCCGAGAAGGCCCTCCTTCAACAGGTCGAAAAGTACAAACTGAGCATTACTGCAGTCCAGGAAACAAATTGGCTTGGCAGCGAGATTAATGACAAGAAATCGCACACAATTTTTACAAGTGGCAAACCATCGGGCCGCAAGGAGTTTGGAGTAGCATTTATAGTGGACAATCACCTCAAACCGCATATTACTGACTTCAAACCCATAAATGAACGGCTGTGTGCGATTCGCATCAAGACTCGATTCTTCAATCTCTGGCTCATCAATGTGCATGCCCCCACTGAAGTTAAAGAAGACGCAGTAAAAGACGAGTTCTACGCCCGCCTTGAAACTCTCTTCGACTCACTTCCAACAAATGACGTCAAATTGCTGCTGGGAGACTTTAACGCGAAAGTCGGGAATGAAAGTTGGCATCGGGGGACCTCTGGAGGCCACAGCCTCCATGAAGAATGTAACGATAACGGCCAGCGACTTATCGACTTCGCCTGCAGCAGGAATCTAGTCGTAAGCTCTACGTGTTTCCCGCATCGACGCATTCACAAGCAGACCTGGAAGTCTCCAGACGCACATACCGTCAACCAAATTGACCACGTCCTCATTTGCAGGAGATGGGCGTCTAGTGTCATGGATGTCCGCTCCTATCGAGGAGCAAACTGCGACTCAGATCATCACTTGGTGAAGACGACCTACAGATGTAGAATTTCCTCAGTGCACCAGTCAAGAATCAGCCCTCCCAAAATCTTTGCGGTTGATAAGCTCTTGAGTGATGCTACAGCGGTGGCGTATACTACCGCCCTTGAGGAAAAACTATCACCTATGCTACACAACATCAGCAACACAGGCGTCCATGGGTTCTGGGAAGAACTCAAGGGTACCATCAAGGATGTCGCAGAGAAGGTCGTGGGATATAAAGCCCGGCGAGCGCGAAATGACTGGTTCGACGAAGAATGCAAAAATTCACTTGACGCGAAAAACGAGGCCTACAGACAATGGATTCAACGAGGAACCAGAGCCAGAAAAGAAAAATATGACGAGCTACGGCGAATATCGAATAGAATAATTAGACGTAAGAAACGTAAATACTTTGACGAGCAGTTGCTGAACATAAACGAAAACTTAGCTAATAGGAACACCAGACAAGCGTACAAACTAGTAAATACAATTAAGAACGGCTACCAACCCAGGACTAGCCTTTGTAAGGACAAGGATGGAAACATCATCAGCGACACCGATGGTATTAACAAACGATGGGCCTCTTATTTTGAAGAGCTTCTAAACCGACCATCTAACATCCCCACACAGGAAGCTCTCGATGATATTGTTGATCTAGGCCCACCCATTCAACCCCCGACAGTAGAGGAAGTTGATCTCGCGTTGCGGTCACTAAAACGAAATAAAGCGCCGGGCGCTGACGAGATCCCAGCTGAACTGCTAAGATTCGGTGGAACGAGTCTAGTTGATGCCATACATCAATTACTCCTGCGAGTATGGGAGAACGAGGAGATCCCAGACGATTGGCGCAGAAGCATCATCTGTCCAATTCATAAAAAGGGAGATAAACTGCGGTGTGAGAATTACAGGGGCATCTCACTAGTTTGTACGTCCTATAAAATTTTGACGAAAATTCTGGAAAATAGAATAAAACCGTACGCAGAACGAGTCATTGGCGAATATCAAAGCGGTTTCAGACCTGGTCGCTCCACAACCGATCAGCTCTTCTCAGTCAAACTGATACTCCAGAGGTGCTGGGAATACAACGTAAACGTATACCAAATCTTTGTCGACTTCAAGCAGGCATACGACAGTATCGATCGTGGAGTACTGTACAACATCATGCTGCAATTTGGTATACCAGCAAAATTAGTGCGACTGACAAAGATGACGATGACCAACTCCGTCTCACAAGTCAGGATCCAGAATAGACTTACTGATCTATTTGAAACACGCACTGGTTTGAAACAGGGCGATGGACTGGCACCGACGCTCTTCAACCTAGCACTGGAATACGTTATTCGGGCCATGAATATGGACAACAGCAAGACGCTGCTCATCAAGTCGACACAATTAGCAGCGTACGCCGACGACATCAACATCATGTCCCGAAGATTGGCTGACGCAGAAGAACTTCTGCATACGCTCGATACCGCTGCAAAGGAAGTTGGATTACGTATTAACGAGGGTAAAACTAAAATAATGATGCAATCGGTGACAAGGACACCTGCACAACCGAGCATCAACGTGGGGGACCTCAACATCGAGTTCGTGAACAACTTCATCTACCTGGGTTGCAACCTGTCAAGGGACGCCAACGAAACTGACGAAATCAAGCGACGGATACAGTTAGCTAATAAGACTTTTTTCTCGGTTCTCCCCATAATGAAATCGAAGCATGTGCACAGAAACACGAAGCTCCGCGTGTACAAAACCATTATACGACCAGTGCTATGCTATGGCTGCGAAGCATGGACCCTAACTCGAGCCTCCGAAAACATGCTAGACACTTTCGAACGTAAGGTTCTACGGCGAATTTTCGGGGCTGTTTGCGATCGAGATGGATGGCGCATCCGGTACAACCATGAGTTGTATGAAATGTACGATGAGCTGCAAGTCTCGAAAATCGTCAAACTACAACGACTTCAATGGGCAGGGCATGTACAAAGAATGGACGATGATCGCATGCCTAAGAGAGTAATGAATGCAGAACGAGTCGACGGAGCGAGACTGCGAGGACGACCGAGATCTCGTTGGGAGAGCTCAGTAAGTGTGGACGCCGCGCAGCTGCTGGGCTCCCAAAATTGGAGGACGCGGTCACGTGACCGAGATAATTGGAGGACAATGATCCAGGCGGCCAAGGCCCGACGTCGGGCTGTCGCGCCACGATGATGATGATAACGGGCATTATCCCTGGAAAATAAGTAGTCATCATCCAACGACATACGAACCTACGTTGATTGGATGTTAAAGAGGATACCCACTTATGAGTGGGGACCGAGTAGACTTCGACTTTAATTCGTGCGAATCAACAGTATGATCTGATCGTAAAAGTAGGTGTACTCGTATACACGGTAGGTCCCTACAGACTAAAGCGCAAATCTCCTCTGGGGCTAGGTTAGCAAAAGGGCTGCCATGATAACCACGGCACACAAAAACCACGACTGGGTTCTTTGTGATAACTTGCGGGATAAGTTATCCCGGCCATCCTATGCCTGGAACCAGCCTGAGCAGACGTATAAAACGTTGAAGCTGGCCAATATCAATGTTTTCCAAGTCTCCCAGCTCGGCAAAAAGGTACGCTCCAAGAATTAACCTCCTCACACATTCTAAACCCGGAGATGCACAGAGAAGATGGAATATAATCTTCTCCTCCTCGTTCCGACAACTTCGCCTGAGGTCATTATACGGATGCCGAAGCTTTCTGACGTGCTCCCAGATTGGACAATGTCCAGTGAAAACGCCTACAGCCGCACCAATATGTTGCCTTTTCAACGACAACAACGTAATGGAGCGGCGAATGTCGGCCATATCAACTTTGTTCTGTAGCACGTACTGCCATCTAACCACCTTGAGTTGGCCTTGCTAAAAGAAGCCAGCCTAATGACATGCTTCCATGAGTCCATGGGCATACGGATACTGCGCATATTACGTCGATTCTCAGGTAGAATTTCCGTTGTCCCCCGTCGAGCTAGCTCACCAGCTCTACAATTTCCGATGAAGCCACTATGGTCCGGAACCCAACACAGGACAATGTTGAAGAAATTTCCCATTTCCAAAAGAGATGCGCGACAATCCACACCGCTCTTGAAGTGGTAAGAACGGATTCCAGGGTTCTAATCGCGGCTTAGCTGTAAAAATAATAATTTTCCTCGTGGGTATGACATGACGTCCCAACCAGCTCAAAACTTCTCGAATCGCCACGAGTGGTTACGGCATGACGTCCCAACCAGCTCAAAACTTCCCGAATCGCCACGAGTACTGCCTGGAGAACGCTACAGTGGGTAGGGAGTCGAACCAATAGGTTTAGACGAGGCCCATTGGCATGGATGCCAGCTCCCACGCCAGAGTCAATTTTGGAACCATCAGTGTAGAGACACATCGAGTCCGAGGTTAAAGTAAGGTCATCGTCCCATTGTGCTCGTGGTGGTGGTATCACGCTTATGAAGTTTTTACCTAACAAATATTTTGGGGTAGTATAATTCGTCGTTCCAGAGATATGTATATCTTTAGAACTGTCTCTTGAAGACGAACATCCGTACACGCGACCATCTGTTCAGCGAGACTGTCTAAGGGAAGCAGTTTAAGTATAATATCTAAGGAATCGGACGGTGTTGTTCTGAGGGCCTCCGCTGATTGCCACACTAGCGGATCGTTGCACTTTCCCCAACAAAATGCGGTTAGTCCCTGTGATAAGTGCATTCCACCAAGAGACCACGCCGTGCAAGACTATAAGGCGAATTACCGCCACATAGAGCCAGTACAGTACTTTCGGTTGCAGACTTCAGCTTCAGAATAGAGTGGAATCAAAGCCTTGACTTGCAACTGAGCTTCTTGTCCAATATGACACCAAGAAACTTCGCCTTGTACGTGAAAGTCAGTTTCACCCCCTCCATATCTCAGAAGACTCTACAGGTGTGTTTGTGTTGATTGCTTCGCCCCTCCAGGGGCATGGGCGCGTTAACATCTCTTGCATTTCTATGGCTTATTGACCGTTCGATAGCATATCTACTTTTCGGACGTGCAGTTGCTAGCATGCGCCTCCTATCCGCGTCATCTTTACACTTAGTACGCACTGGGACTCTTGAATAGATTCTTTTGCGTCTTGTAATGAACCATATTCTGGTCTGGTTGTGCTGCTTCCACCGGCAGATCTATGGTAGCAGCTGAGAGAGAAAATATCTGTCGGTGGTACGGAACCAGAGGTCGAGGGTCCCATTACACCTGGAATCCAATGCGAGCGCGAGGGCAATCGAGCCATCCGCCAAATATTCCATCCTTATCGCTTCATTTATTTTATTCCCCATTTTTACGTCAATTGTTTGTGTTGTCTTTGCCAGCCCTATGAATTTTTGTTAATACGTAAAGGACAGGAGCAACGAGCGGCGAAAACCCCGCCCACATCTCCCGAACTGAGCTACAGCAAGCATAGCCCGCTGCTTAGCTCGTTAAGGGGCCTTTTTCTGCGCTAGATGGCACGGCCTGACCTTCACGGTCATTATGCTACCTAAGGCTCCGTTCCCACGAGCATCTTCGGATGCCAACCAAACCGTCCATTACAGTGTCGCCAGAATCTCGTCTGCCTCGACTCCTTGCAAGATGCAGAAAATACATACAGCATTCACGGCGATAATGAGTCGAGGCAGGTGAGATTCAAAAGAACCGCAGTGCGTACTAGGCGTTATACTGACAAGATCGGAGCGCAGTGAAAGTTCGTTTGGTACCCACTGGCATTTTTGTGTTCGCGACGAGGATCGAACCTCCATTCTCTAGATCGTAGCGCGGTGACGAGCTTACGAAGCAGTAATGCACAAAGCGGGTTCGTTGTTATCCTTAACACTACACAATAAACACTTACCTTTACTATCTGTCGTAGCATCCGGCGTTTTCTCGTTATTTGCCAGTAGCGAGGTTTGATTGGATGACGAATCCGAGTCCAGTCGACTCTTTTTCGGCTCACTGAAATGAAAAAAAAAAATTGGGTTAATTTTCCCGATCCGCATAAAAAAAATTGGCATAATTGTAGCGCAACAGCCCGATATCGGGTCGCGGTCATCTGGAATTTAAAAAATACACACAGTAAAAATTCGATGGATTTCAAAACAAATGCATATCAGCTATGCACATCTCACTAGGTATGAACGACTTAGAACATTATAGAGTGGAATCTGGCGAAGAGCGATGCCAATCGCCATCAAAAACAGTTCAAATTGGTTTATGAATGAAGAGTGATATAGACGGGCCCACCCCAAAATGAAAACCGACATCGAGACTTGAAGCATCATCATCGGATTTGAATAGTTCAAATCCGAAATCCTTTCAATGCTCCCCTCTACTCCCTACTCTTGCAACCGATTTTACGAAATGGGAGTTTCTCGTCGTTGCTTCTACCGATCCTACCACCACCACCGATAACGGTTTTGTTTACATTTCATACGCTATGCAATTATCTGCAATTTAATGAAAATTAAAATTAATTTAATTCAAAAATGGATTTTGGGAAAGCTCACTTGTACGTGGGGGATTGTATATTGGGGTGTGCGATGGTTGGTTGGTTGGTTGCCAACAACTCCATGCGAACGATGGTGGTGGATGATGATGGTATCGACGAATATGATTTTATGTCAATTGACTAATGAAGGAATGATCATTCGTGTGGAATAGATTAGTCATTAATTGGTTTTAAATAATTAGGATGGAAAATGTATAAAACCTCGCATTGCGTTGTATAAATTCAATATTTGTAGATGAATCCGAAAAATATGATAATTGATGGACGTTCAGGGCTCATATTCGTGATGACCTTTCAGTCTATTCTATTGCACTGCAGACGGGAGAAATGATATCATGCGTGAAATGATTAGGATTGAGGATTGTGGCTTATGCACCTTTTGTTGTTGATGTTTGCTTCGCATATGAGTGCACTATAGGTACTATTTGCCGTAACCCCTAGTGGGGCATAGCGCGTCAACTACTCCTAAGATTCTTATAGTTGATATTTTGTTAGTATAACCTGGTTTCGGGCGATGATGCATGTTGCTAGCATGCACCTCCTGCCCATTAAGCAGCATATTGCGCAAGTCGGAAATGGTTGTGGCTTTCTTTTACAATCTTACTACCTTCTTTGTGCTGATCGTCCAATGCGGTTTGCCGCATTCGTCTATTTGCATGTAACGATATCGTTGCCGATATCGTTGCCGATATCGTCGTCAATATCGTTGTCAATCACATCGGAGCGTGTGGACGCAAATTGAACGTTTTATCGAATCGAAGATTTCACGTAAAAAATAAAACAACGTTGACTACAGTAGAAACTTGGAATGAGGATGTTACGATGTAGAAAGAATAGAAAACAAAACGACTAATCGCAGTTGCATTTACATGCTCCCACATAGAAAATGAGTTCCACAAGAAACTTATGTACAAACGAAGGTAGAGTGTGGAAGACCGATCCATCAATCGTAACGATATCGTCGTCAAACACATCGAAGCTTGTAAACACAAAAAGCTACGATGTCATCGACAAAAATATTGGCAACAATATCGTTGCATGTAAAATTATGGATACGTCGTTCCGTGTGGATCGCGCTTAACCACGCCCACACACTGTCGAACACGAACTCGAACATGGTACAAGTGGACCTTTTTCTTCAGATTTGTGTGAAATGCGTGTGCCTTGAGCCATTCGGAGGACACTTCTACCATGTCCGAGTTCATGTTCGACAATGTGTGACAACCCTGAAATAGCCAGAAGGTGAGATAAAATTTATCGATTGGAACATTTTGGTGCGTATTTTTGCGTCAGCCAAAAAATAAAAAAAAAATTTAAACTTTCAACGACACCGCACACAAAAAAAAATTCTTTGTATTTTATTTCCCATGAAAATCGCACCACATCACAGTGATGATCACTCTAATTAGCTCCAGTACTAGTCTAACAGCCCGCTGCCATAAAAGCCTTCGTCATGTGTGACCGGCAGGAATTTACACCACAGTTGTACAACAAAGTGCGAAGACTACGAAAACGTACGTCAGCCCAGCAGTCCTGCCCGGGTCCGGGACCCATGCTGACCATCCCAAAAACGCTCAACACGGTCAGCATGGATCACGGACCCTGGCAGGACTGGCCTGACGTACGTTTTCGTAGTCTTCGTACTATGTTTTACAACTGGTGTAAATTCCAACCGGTTGCAGATGATGAAGGTTTTCTTGCAGCGGATTCCAGTAATAAAACTGGTGTGAAATGTCAAATAATTTCCAGTACTAAAACTGGTGTGAAATGTCAAATAATATCCTCGAACAAAAAATATACTGGACAGAACGCCGTAGTAGTGACTTCTAATAAGGCAATTAAAGCTTTGTGGATTAAACCCTAAGCCGTTCTGTGGATCTACAAAGCAATTGTCAGACCTATAGAAGAATATTAGGAGGTGCATGCTGGCAACTGCATTCTCCGAAACCAGTTTATGCCGAGGAAACGTCAACTGGGCCACATGGAACAGTTGACGCGCAATGCCCCACAAGGGGTTAGGGCAATTAAGATAGAAGAATACGAATATATAATATATATATATATATAATAGAATACGTTGGACGACCTAGAAACACCTGGAGAAGATCAGTTGAGGTCGAGGGTAAGTCATTACGCAAATCGTGGAGTCAGTTGAAGGCGATGGCGGCGAACAAGATGAGGTGGAAAGTCGGCGTGGTTAATGCCCTATGCTCCACAAGGGGTTGACAGAGAGAGAGAAGAATACGTGTGCGGTTGTCTGATGGAAGGAAGCCAGCCACTACCTTAGCCAGTGGAACTTTTCTAACTTGAATCGAGAGACTTGACTGAAATGCCATCACTGGAGCCTTCGACTCTTGCCCAAAGATTCTACTCGATTTCCCGCCGATGCGTACACACATTGAAGCGGAAGCATGACTGACAACGGTCAAACTCAAGGCCTGAAACATAGAGATCAAGTTGATCCCAAACCCAGTAGGCTCTCAGTAAGACATTTGTGTATGTATTACTCCCAGAGTCAATGCCGAAATCGAAATTCTGCTAATTGACCGTAAATCACTATCAATTTCGTCAACCCAAAGCGACAAAATGGAGACGTTTTTCAATAGCATTTGTGGAATAAAGTGACTGTAAAACAGTCTGTAATAAGAGTACTAGATGGAAACGAAATGAAATCGAGATTAAGGGCAATGTAACTGTTAGAAGAGAAGAAAAAGGATAAAAGAAAATGTAAAAAAAGGGCACTTTTCGTGTTTTTAAGAGGGGGCGGGGGGCAAAATACTCTCCCACCTGAAGGCTGTTTACCGGACCCATTCAAGAATCTCGAAGTGCTCTGAATTACGAGTCTCCTTGACGTAGGTCTGAATGGCATGAATGTAGATTTTATATACGCGAGGGCAGACGTCCATACCGATTCAAATTCTAGTGTTCAGTCCAATGACCCCAGCAATGTTCGGTTTTTACCATATAATACACCCAGAACCTGGGTGTTAGAGCTGATATTTATTCATTTTACGCGGTCTGTATGATTATTCCAACTGAGTTTCCAATTATCTTTCTCATTTATAGAAATAACGTTGCTATAAAAAAAAAAATATTTTTTTTTTTTCTAAATATTTGCGTAAATTTGATTTTTTTTCATCTCAAGAACAATACTAACTCGCGGGTCGGATGAAAACCAGAGGCGAGCAGGATCTGGCCCGCTGGCCGGTGTTTGTGACCCCTGCTCTAGATTGTAGAGCGAGGATACAAAGAACACGGCCACCGATCGCGTCGTTCCTTGAATATGGCAAAACTTTTATGGGGCAAACCAAGAGGCTGGTTTTTAACGCCGCAGGACTGCTGGAGGGAGGTGGAATTCGCCAAGCGGATCAGTAGGGACCGCTTATCTTTATAACCTTAAGAGTATAAGGGTATGTATGGTGAAGGGTATCACCCTTCAATAATTTGCTTCGCTGTCAATTTAATCCATTCTGAAATTAGCAGTAAAACCTGTTCCGATTCCACTGTTCCTATGAGGGGTGTATGAAATAGTGAGATCAGTGAATCACTCCACCAGATCAATTTCCTCAAAATATGAAATTGGTTTACACAATACGGGAACGGAGACAAGTCCGTACCAACAGAGCACCAAGAAAGAGTGTATCAATAGGGAGATTACTTTCACACGACATTACTTGATTTTTCCACATGATTCCGTCAACTGCATTGTAAAAGATTTGATTGAACATCTTGGCGACCGCCAACACGCAAAAACACTGGCAACCCAAAACATAAACAAAATTTGACTGCGTTAAGTTCGGATTTCACGCATAAGTGGATGTTCACACTGCGTGCGATGCTGAGCCGAGCCGAGCCGAGCCGAGCCGAGCCGAGCCGAGCCGGGTCGAGCGATGCGATGTGGTGGGTGTTCACATTGCACGCCGTGCGATGCCGAACCGAACGATGGCTTGCGATGCAAAGATGATCCGAGCGATGGCTTGCGATGCAAAGATGATCCGGGATGTTCACTGCACGCAATGATGGAGAGTAGAGACCAATTTAGTTCAAGGAATAGAATCTGTTCGACATCATGTCGTTTGTGCTTGACCCGGTAAATTTATTTCTGTTCGAAAACAGTGCTCTAAAAATGGAAGGGCGTCGCCATTAGGTGCATCCCATTAATGAAGAAAGGCCCAGTGTTGGTGAATTTCATCATCTCTTCCGCGACCTCAGACGAGAGGTTTCACAAGCGGATTGAGCAGCGGCGCACCGCTGTGTATAAACGCAAAAAGCGGCAGCCGCGGCGGCTTTAGGACGATGAATGTATAAACCACTCGACTTGCCGTTGCGGCCACCGCCGCGGTTTGTGGAGCGGCGAGATTGCATTTGAATTCAGTGTAAGAGCCGGTACACATGGACGTCCAAATGACGTCGGACGCCTCGTCACTTAAGCTCCTCCCTCTTTGATACCTATCTGCATTTCAATTCACATGATGCGATAGGACACAGCGTCACTCTGTATTATATAAGCCGGGCCACATAATAGCGAACCTGAATTTACAATTTATGTTATTTTTAGTTTTAAATAAACTGTTTTTTGGCCATAACTTCTAAAATATAAGGAATATCGCATTTTTAACACCATTTTCAGCCCCCTTACCCCCGTCCGAGCTGAGAGCTCCCTACCCACCATTTTTTTTTTTTCAAAATTAATTGTCAATTGTAGTAGTCACGATCAACGATTAACAATGAATTAATTAGCACTTAAAAGTGATCCTGAAGCGAATGGCTTAAGAAACATCATCCAAATCAGACATTGTGACCGTGTCCGTGTTCCGGGTTCGAATGTATGTGGGCCGGCTTATTAAAAATTGATATGCGGACGCGTGAAATGTCGCAGATAGGAGCAGCAACCAGCGTCAGGCGTCATTTGGACGTCCATGTGCACCGGCACTAAATATGTAAGCCGCCGGTTCTGATCTATGCCTTTATACGCAGCCGTGTCCGCTGCTCAAACCGCTTGTGAAACCACGCCTTCTAAATGGACCTTATTACGGTGGTAATAACCTTTCATTTGAGCCATACTGAATCAAAACCGGAGTCCAAAGCGTATATACCCTAGACTTGTACAGACCTAGTTGTGATACCAAAACTTTCAACTGGCAACGGCCATTGCATTAAAAGTGAATTTTCCATATAGTCAGTTTGAGCTGTGGGCGTGGATCCAATAAAAAGTTTCATCGTTCATCCATTCAAATTTTGGATATTTACATTTGAACTAACGTTTATAGCGAAGGTTGTCGTTCATTCAATAGGGTCATGCCCATTCTCAAAATCAACTAACCCACCCACACTATAAATATTTGTCGCATTTTGCAAGTCGCTAGCATCATTGTATCGAAAGTTATCGCTCATTTGAAGTTTCATTTGTAGGGGACGTAGGGGTTGCTTGGGACGGAGCTTGGCCATTTCCAATACCAACCAACTAAATCTAAATCCAAATATTTGAACCAAATTTCAAGTCGCTAGCTTCATTCTATCGAAAGTTATCGCTCATTTGAAATTTCATCTGTAGGGGTTCCTTCGGTCGGATCTTGCCCATATTCAATACCAACCAACTAAATTATGCTACAAACATTTGACCAAAATTTCAAGTTTCTAACTTCATTCTATCGAAAGTTATCGTGCAAACGGACAGACAGACAGACAGATATGGCTAAATCGAATCAGGAGATGACCCTCATAATTTCCATGTATACACTGCCACACCGCCGCGCCTAAAAGTCTAGGGTATAAAAGCAGACATACATGCATTTTTTTCAGTGTGATCTTACATCAAATATTACTTTACAGCTCGTACTTGCACCATACTGGCTCCAAAAAGCTTCACATCGCAAAGCATCGCAAAGCCCATAAACTCCATCGCAAAGCCCATTAAATTCCATCGCAAAAAATCAGCAGCCGGTACTCGCACGAAAAAGCAAAGAAGTTTGTGAAAACATCGGGCCATCGCTCGGCTCATCATTGCATCGCGCGCAGTGTGTACACTCAAAGCGTGATTCCATTTAAAATTGAAGACTTTCCATTTTCTTGCTTTAAAAGCCTGCAATCGCATTGCATCGCTCGACCCGGCTCGGCTCGGCATCGCACGCAGTTTGAACATCCACTAAATGTCGCGGCAGTTGGGTGGATTTTGGGCTAGTTGAATATCCAGCTTGGAATGCGGTGGATTCCGGAGCTGTCAACTTGAACCTCACACACTATGGATTTTGGATTGGACGCGCGACAATTTGGATTTTGAACGGAAGTGCGTCCATTTAAATATTTTCGTGCTGATGGTTTCGCTCCCTCGACACAGACAATTAAAATTCAATTCTTATGCAAAAAATTACAATAACCTCCGGGACACTCGCGCAGATATCGGTTGGTCGGATTCAATATATGTTTGTGAACTCCGCAAGCTTATTAACTATTCAGGAGCTTTTGCTTTACGCGAATTCTCGTGTCGCTAGCTTTCTGAGCATAGAGGCTGGTTTACATTCTCGCCGAGTGGACGAGGCGAGCATATTCGGCGAGAATGCCAGAGGAAAGCAGCCTGGGCGAGATACTCATTTGCCCTGACCCGTTGTGGGGCATAGCACGTCAACTATTTCATACGGCTTAGCTGCCGTTTCGTTGACATAAACCGTTTCGGACGATGCACGTTGCCAGTAGCACCGTCTGCTCCCATTTAGCCGCCTACCTGCGACAAGTCGGGGGATGAGGTTGCTTATTATGACGCCCTGCACCACAGAAAAAGACAACACAAACATCCATGGCCACGAACGCCGTGGACGAGACTTGAACCCGTAACGACCGTAGTCAGATTTGAGACTGACGCCTCTACGCACTGAGCTACCAGTCGCCCCAATCAATCAATCACAATCACATCGCCCGAGTACGAGTCACGAGTACTTTGCCGAAAATCCTCAGCTGGTACTGTGTTCTTGGTCATGACTGAAGACTGACGTCGAAATAGCAGCTGCCGTTGCGACAAATTGTGCATACCAATATTATAACTATATTTCTGTTTATTGCAAAAAGAAAATCTTAAAAAAGTGGAGGAAAAGAATGTGGTGGATGTTGTCTGTATATAGCAATAGGAATAAGGTAAATAATGTGCGCACTGGCGAAGAGCATTTAATTTTTACCAACCATAACATGTCCCATATAATTTTCCTCGTTTGCACGCGTTTAAGTTAACCGTGTTTTTGAAAAAAAAAGGGTTGCCGTTCAAAATTTCCTTTAGATTTTGATTTTTTGCAAATCTGACCTCAAATTTGCGATCAGCGACCTAAACAACCCCCTACCAGCTTTTGCCAGCAATTTTAGCCGCGTTTATCAAGAAAAAAGGATTGCCGTTCAGAAACTCCCCTAGTTTTCGAATTTTGGCAATTTTATCTTCCGATTCGCAATCATCGACCCAAACAACTCCCTACCAGTTTTCTCCAGCAAAATTGGTCGCGTTTATAAAAAAAAGTGTTGCCATTCTGCGATGGGATTTTGTTTTCCGCCACTTGGACTTCAGATTCGCAATTAGCGACCCAAAAAAAAATCCCTACCAGCTTTTTCCAGCAAGATTGGCTGCGTTTTTGGAAAAAAAGGAGTGTCGTTCAGGAAAAGATCTAAATACACTTTAAAACAAACAGTAGTGCACTTTATTGATCTTTTAAAACCCAAACAAAAACGCCAGAATATGATTGGACAATACATGCATTATTTCCCACTGCACGTATGTGACCGCAACATCGCGACGAAGCGAGAATGTGAACAATGAGCGCTCGGGCTGTCTTGTGCTCGTGCATCGCGGTGGCTCGCCTCCGGGGCGAAGTCGGCTGAGGCGAGGCGAGAAACAACGAACACAGGGCGAGCAGCATGTTTAAATTCTCATGCCTCGCCCTTTCTCGTGCTGCTTCGCGATGATGTAAATGCGCTATAAGACGTTAGCAAATTAAAAACAAATAAATACCATATAGCCGTAAGATATAAGATACAAGTATAAACACAAATCGACCCAACTCTCCCCTCCAACTACAAGAAGAATCGAATACCAAAACACATCGAATTAACATCAAACTTCGAAACATACCTTGCATCTGAACTATCGGCACTGCCGGGTCGCGGTCTAACCCCCACACTATTCAATCCGCTCTTATCATCACCGCCCGCGCCCAATGTCGCAACACTGACCGCTGGCGATTTTCGCTCCTTGTCATTGCACAACGATTTGCCATCGCTCAAATTTACAGCGTTGGATATCACAAGTTCGGTCTTTAGACCGTTAAATGTCGGCATAGTCGACATAATCGATGTGGGTGGTGGCAACGAATTCGCCATTGTACCACCGGATGCCGAGCCGGTGGTGGCCGAAGACACATCCGTGGTATTCGTCGCACCCGTGCTCAGAACCGAATTACAATTGGAATTGGTGGTGTTGCCGCTGCTACTGCTACTACCGCCCATGGTGGTGGTACCGGATACGGAAAGGTTCGCATCATCGCCACCAATCGCCAATGAGTCGAAACTCGAATGTTTCTCCGTTGAATTTACAGAGGGTGCTAGCTGCTCTTTGTTCGTGTCTATGCTATTCTCGTTCGTGGCATTGCTGGGACCATTCGTCGAGGACGATTGCAAACTGGTCTCGCTCGGTCCACCCGTTGCGAGAGTTGCATTCGGCCCGCCGCTGCCTGTTTCTCCACTTTTACTCGTTGCAGCGGTCGTGCTATTTGTCGTAACCGTTCCTGTTGTTGTTGTTGTCGTCGCGGCTCCAGCCGTTGTTGAAGCAACGGACGACGTGACACCCACTGCTGCTTTCCCACTACTCACAGCTGCCGCCGAACAGACGACCATCGCGGTCGGCGAAGGGACATTCGTCGATGATAACGATGATGATGACGACGAGGTATTTGTTGAGCCTGCCGTTGATGCCGTACTACAACTGGCTGTCGACGCCAATGCAGCGCCACCACTTGGTGTTGTTGTGGTCGTCGACGACGAAGCACCGCCACTACTTGACGATGCCGCCGAAGCGGCTACAGCCGCTGCAGCAGCAGCAGCTGCCGCTCCGCTAGCCGTTGATTGTGCGGCTCGATCGCGACCGCCAGTCTTTTGTTGTTGTTCGCGCTGCAAGCGAGTCGTCACGCCCGTCGTCAATGAATCGACAATGCATTGCGCCTGTTGCTGTTGCGATTTTTGTGGATTTCGCGAGCTACGCGTCCGTTGACGCGACTTCCGCAGCAACTGTTTGTAATTTTCCGTCTTCTTGCTGAGGTAGTAGTAACGAACACAATCTTGTGCAGATTTACGATCTAAATTCGATGCAATTGCACCGAAATTTTTCGGATGCTGAAGGAATTTCTCTTTGAAAATTTCCTTTTCGCCGGCCGTCCATACATTGAGATTTTGACACTCTTTGTAGTCGGTGATCATGTCGCCGAGAAAGCCGTTCTCGTTCGAATAGGCGCAACGTCGTTGTCGTGCATCAAACATGAGTGGTGGTATCACAGCGTACGAACGCATCTTTTTATCTTCCATTGCCTAGAAAAGAGAAGTAGAGTGGATTAGTACGAAGGGCCATTAGTGGAAATAGTGGTGAAAGGAATGTCACATGTCACAAAGCTAAGTCGCTTGGAAGGAAACTACTACAAATCTGGGCGAAGCCTTAAAGGCGCTAATGATAGTAATCTTCACTAGCGCCTTTAAGGCCAAGATCCATGACAATAAGAGTACGACGTCAAGATAATTAAAAGGGACTTCTTGGGTTTTTTTGTTTACTCTGTAATTCGTTATGCTACGAAAACTGAGAGACCCGTTCATCAACAACGGCCAAGAGCTGCCAAAATCCTTCTGCTACTACAACAACAAAAGCAGTAGCTCGACTTGTAAAACTGGAGGATGCAAAAGACAGACAGTTACAGTAAGTCGAGTCATCGTATGGAAACGAAAGTGTGGACCTGTAAGGATTCTTCTCCCGCATTAAACAGACTGGAAACGTACGTGATAAACGTTGGGCTATAGCTAGAACCCTAGAGAGCGAATGATCTGCAGGGATAAGAACACAATACTGGGAAGGTCTAGGAGGACTGCGTCAATCAAAGGAACTGGCGTACTCAATTCCCCTTACCCTCTGTGGGGTATCGCGCGTCAAATGTTCAATTTGGTTCAGTTGACGTTTTGTTTTCATAAACTAGTTTCGGAGAATGCAGTTGCCAGCATGCACCTCCTGCTCCCCAATTTAGCCGCATACCTGTGACAAGTCGGGAGATTATGTAGCTTATTATTACGCCCCGCACCACAGGGTGAAGAGAACACAAACATCTATGGCCACGCACGAACATTACTTGTGGGCTACATATCGAGTAACCACTGAATCTCATCTTGGGGCGACCGGTAGCTCAGTGCATAGAGGCATCAATCTCATGTCTGGGTTCGAGTCCCGTCCACGACGACGTTCGCGGCCATGGATGTTTGTGTTGTCTTCCCTGTGGTGCGGGGCGTAATAATAAGCCACAGTATCTCCCGACTTGTCGCAGGCAGGCAGCTAAATGGGAGAGCAGGTGCATTCTGGCCACTGCATTCTCCGAAACTAGTTTATGCCAACGAAACGTCAACTGGGCTACACAGGGGGTTAGGACAATTAAGTACTCTGTCTAACGGAAGTTTCTAGGTTTAGAAAAACATTCCTTGTTGCCTCCAGGAATATCCAAAAGTGCTGTGTTATGTAACGAGTGTCGATCTACCAAGAGAGAGGTTGCGGGTTCAAACACTGCCCCCGAGCATGTTGAAATTTTCGTTTTCTGTCGGCAAAAATTCGACTCAGCTGATTTGATAAAAATTAATGTAGTAGGCGGTAGGACGAGCGCATCACCTCATTGCATCTCACTAAACGGTCTCGAAAATGAAATGCTCTCTACCCTATATTTCGACTTCGGACCAAAAATGGGATCCTTAGAATTTGAAAAATATGGTGTCAGGAAGTTGGGGTTTCATCATGATTAAAGAGGGTTTGGAAGCTCAGTGCGTTGAAGTGTCTGTCTGATATATGTTTCGAGTCCCGCCGTGGTCATACTTGTTTGTGTTGCCTTTCCCTGTGATATGGGGCGCCAGAGTAAGCTTAAATCTATCCTTGTCGCAGGCATGCAGCTAAATGGGTAGCAACAATATTTTCCGAAACCAGTTTATGCTAACGAAACACCAACTAAACCTTGTGGGAGTAGTTGCAGGTAGTATAAATTGTTGGTTTAAGCTCAAACTTCCACACCGGGAATTCTACTAGTCATAAGCTGCCTTTTGAGGTTTCCTCAACAGATGAGCTTCAAAACGGTCGGTTTTAGTCTTCCGCTTCCAAACAGCTCAAAGTCGGATCTACCAAAAAAGAAGAATTAAATCTTGTGACATGAACTACCAACACGTACATACGTCAAAACAACTCACCTGCTCTTGCAAGCCATCCATAATCTCCTCGAGATCCGCTTCCGACTTTATTCTCGATCCTACCCTATTGAATCGTTCCTTATCCTCGCGTTGCTTTCGCAACTCCGTGAAAATCTTCTCGAAAATTTCCCGATTTTTCGCTTCTTTCGCTTTCCGCTTTGCACTCGACTCGATCTTCTCCACCCGCTTGAGCCACTCTTGCGACAATTGCGCATACTCCTCCACCAGCTTTGCATTTCTAGCTGCCCGTTCGGTCTTTTCGCGTCGCAAATGCATCATGAGCGGCACTTTGATCGTCTGATGGCGTTGTATGACTTCCTGCAACGGCTCCATATCGGAGGGTTGATTGTACAGGGGGAGATCATTGAGCGGTCCTAAATGCGCGAGAACCGCATGCTGTTCGGCGGCACGCTTACGATTATCCGCGTAGATTTTCTGCGCCAGACTACGATGTCGGGGCGGCACCTCAGCCGTTTCGGGCTCTTTGCACGGTTGTTGTTTCGCCGCGCTGGACGCCTCCTCGAGCGCCTTCTCCTTGTTCATAAGTTTCGCTTTGGCGTTGGTCGCCTTCTCGATCTCGTTGTCCACCTTACTGATCTGATTAAGTAGATCGTCTTTTGTGGTGCGTCGCTCCTCGACCTGGTCGTTCGGCAGAGTGGGCGAAATCGCCTCGACTTGGGGATGATACGCTTCCGTGTTGGCGGGTCGATGATCACGTGTGTCGACTTTCAACGGCTGTTGTTGCTGCTGTGGTTGTTGGGCGGGCGGGTGATTGGTTTCTCCTAGACGTATTTTTTTGAAGGGCTGTCCCCCCGGGTCGGGTGGCGCTGCCTGGGGCGATGGTCGGGCATTCGAGGACATATACTCGCTGGGTGGAGGAGGCGGATGTTGCTGTTGCTGCTGCTGTTGCTGGTGGTGTGGTGGCTGTTGCTGCGAGATGAGCGACATACGCTGCCTCCCCGAAGAATGTCCCTGAACACCGGCCTCCATCGTACCGGCGGATCCAACTGATACCATAGACATGCTACTACTGCCCGTGACGATTGGCTGTATGCCTCCACCGCCGCCGCCACCTCCTGCTGCAGCCGCCGCTGCGGCCGCGGCCCGGTGATAGTCCTGCATGGGAGGCGGCGGACCCGTCGAGATTCGGGCGTACGGATTCTCGCGAAATTGTTGCACTTGCCCGACGCCGTACTGTGTTTGCGGCACATATCGCAATGAGGTGGCCGTAACGGCATCTGTGAAGCGTGGATAGGCAGTATGATTGACCGCACCGCCCGGCCGTGGGGGTGAGAGCGGACTCGTGGCTGATCGCGATGTAGGCTGTTGTGATGGTGGCGGTCCGATACCGCCTTTTGTTGTGTACGGCTGTGGCGTGTCCACTGGCCTAAAATGAGACAAAAGCAAACACGATTAGAACATGGGAGCACCAAATGGAAAATAAATAAAAAAAATCACAAAACATGAAGACAAGGACATTTACGTTTGAGACACTCTCGCAATCATCTTTTACCAGAAACCTTGCCAATTTCACACAAAAAGCACCTTCATCCGAATTCGTTCGTATGCATTGAATTTTTCAGAAATAGGACTAAATGTACGTAAATCCAAACACTGACTAGATCAGCCCGGGTAATTTGCACGCACGCATCACCTCGCCATCGAGTATCGAGAGATTAGGCCGAGGCAGGTAAAAAAAAAAAGTTTTGACATTTACGACACATGCACACCTGGTAAGCCCCGCAATTGTTGTTTAGCGTTCAACCGCTGTAAAGAAGGACGGGCACGTGGATAGGTTGTGTTATGACAGTGAAAGTCGAAAAAGATGACCACGGTCATGAAGGAATTGCACTTTTAGTGTTGATAGGAAAAGGAGAAATTTAATTGAAATATGGAAAATGAACAAAATATTGAATTAACTGATATAGAAAAGATGTAGTGTTGGATAGTGGTAGTAGTGAAAAAATAAAAAAAAAAACAGACCGAAACTTTGCTCCGGCCCGGAGTTCCAAGCATATATACCCTAGACCTGTGCAGACCTAGTGGCGATACCAAAATTACCAATTGGTAACGACCATATGCATTAAAAGTGGGTTCCTTATCCTTATTCCTTGGTCAGTTTGTACTGTGTGTATGGATCCAATGAGTAATTTCATCGTTCATCCATTCGGATGTTATATATCATATACTTATGTACATTTGAGCTAACATTTATAGGGGAGGTTGGCGTTCATTCAGTAGGATCTTGTCCAATCTCAAAATCAACCAACTAGATCCTACTACAAATATTTCATCCAAATTTCAAGTCACTAGCATCATTTTATCGAAAGTTATCGTTTAAGTTTCATTTGTAGGGGAGGAAAAGGTTCCTTTAGTCGGATCTTGCGCAGCTAACTAGATCCAAGTTAACATTTGACCAAATTTCCAACTCACTAGCTTTATCCTGTCGGAAGTAGTAGTCGTAGTTAAAGAAAAGAAAGAAAAGTACCGTTATTTTCCAACTGATCAATCTCATTTTTACAGAAGAGTACAAAATGACCCTTTCGAGTCATCTTCTGCCAAAGAGCTTTTCACGTTTATTCAATCGGAAGTTATAGACACATTTAATTATTTTGAATATGTAGGGGAGGTAGGCGCTACCATGACCGGATCACACCCATTTTCAATACCAACCAACTAGATCATACTAAGAACATTTACCGAAAATTTCAAACTTCATTCCATCGAAAATTATCGCGCGAACGGACAGACAGACATGGCTAAATCGAATCAGGAGCTAATCCTGATCATTTATATATGTACATATATACGGAGCCTCCTTTGAGGTGTTACATATTTTCGTAGTGGCAAAAACAATATGCTCTATATCTTAGAAGGTCTAGAGTATAAAAACAAAGCCGGTAGTCCAGTGAAAATAAATTTTCTACTACAAATAATTAATTTTGATTTTGGCTTTTGAATTGACTGTCCATATTTCTTAGTTTAACCGGTTCTTTCGACAGCCACGTGCTGCCTTCTTCAGTGCAGTGCTCTTTTAGTATCACCATACACTGTCGAACTCGATCTCGAACAGGGTACAAGTGGACCGGTTTTCTTCACGTTTGTGTGATGTGTGTGTGTGTGCCTTGAGCTATTCAGAGGATATTTGTACCAGGCTCGTGTTCGAGTCGACATTGTATGGTGACACTTACTCACTCACTCACGGACGGTCTAAATCACTGCCATCTACATATCAGCTGATTTTGAGTGATGAATGTTATTATTTCCCCGGTCGATGTTTGGATTTGACAGGAAAATTTTGGGTTCGAGTAGGGAAAATTTGGAATGGACGAATGGAATCAAGTGAACCAAACTTCCAATGCCCAAGTTGGTGTTCACAAGATATTCAAGGACATCGAAGCACTCTTTCACTAGAGAGTGTATACGTACGCTAATGTCTTCATTATTATCTGCGCAGATAGCAATGTGGGTGCCACGAAGCCTCTGAATTAAAATTTTCTTGGCGCAGGATTTAATCGCATTGCAATAGGCTTAATATACTGTAATGAACCACCTGTAATGAACCATATTCTGGTCTGGTAGTGTTGCTTCCACCGGCAGATCGATGGCAGCACCTGATGAGTAATTGTAGGGAATAAAGAAATACTCCTACTAAAACTAATTGCGATTTTATTTAAAACAAAATGTTACATGGCACGACGTTTACAGCTACGGAAGCGGACCACGACTGACTACGGAATTCGAAGCGATGGTGAAATTCAAGTGACACTTCTTGCTAACGATGCCAATGCCACGGTGTTGAGTTACGGAAATTCAGGCGTTGACAGGTGGTCGCTACATAATGATCTGTCGGTGATACGAAACCAGAGGCCGAGGGTCCCATTACACCTGGACTCCGATGCGAGCGCGAGGGCAAATGAGCCGTCCGCCAACCATTTCATCCTTATCGCCTCATTTTTTTTTATTCCGCATTTTTGCCTCCCCTGTTTGTGTTGTCTTCCCCAGGCCTATGATTTTTGTTAATACGTAAAGGACAAGGACAACGAGCGGCGAAAACCCCGCCCACGTCTCCCGAACTGCTGCTTAGCTCGTTGAAGGGACTTTTTCTTCGCCAGATTGCACAACTCGACCTTCACGGTCATTATGCTACTTTAGGATCCGTCCCCACGGGCATCTTCGGATGCCCCACTAACCCCTCCGCTACAGCCTATTCTTCTGGATGGCAAGAGACTAGTCTTTGTGGACAGAACATAATTTCTCGGATTCAACTTCTACAGGAAGCTGAACGGGAAACTTAATTTAAGAAAGAGCTAACAAAGGCTATTATTGCACTGTACTTGTGTAGGAATATCATAGGTATCAGCTGGAGCCTTCAGCCGAAAGTACTTGTTATAGACAGCGATTGTGCGTTATATTCAGTTGTACGGTATATGTGTATGGTGGACAGCACACAGAGTGGGGTCCTACTGCAACCAGCTGGGGAAAGTGCAAAGACTTGCTACGATTGCTGGTACAGGGGCTAGGACTACTCCGTCGGCTGGATTAAACACTCAACTTCCAGTGGATATTTTTGGCAAGCAACTAGCGGCGAACACGGCTCTTCGCCTTCCCGAAACTGGATGGACAGTGGCGCTGAGGTGTGGTCACTCCACTAACCTGGGTAGTCTCGATCTTCCTGATGAAACTGATTATACCTCCTTATTCCAGGTCACGGCTATTTTACAGGCAACTGCATGACTTATCAACTTGCCCGCCAGGGGGCAATCGGCGCACTGATACGAATCTTAACTGCATAAAACCGCATATGACCGTTTGTAAAATGACAATCAAGTCCGTCGCAGTCATCAGGGCCAATGCAAGATGGCTCAGCGGTAGCCTCGGCAAAAAACGAGGATGATAGGCTAGATTTTAGTTAGTTTTGCCACATTGCTCTCGTTAAATAGGATGCACATCGCCAGGGTAGTAGGGGCATTACAGGACACTGTCCTATCGACGAACTCGCGAGGTACCCTCGTCTTCCTCATCACGACTACCATAGAAGTTGTCAGGATGTGGATGAGGAGGAGAGTGTTCTTGCCTTCTCTGCCCCTGTCCAGCTTTTTCTAACAGGAATAAGAAATTTTTAGGACTCTGTTTTCCACAAGTGGAGAAGCACTAGAGGATCTTGTGGATGTAAGTGCGATTCAGATCAATCGCTTTGTGGCCAGTGCCAGCTGGTTCGGTACCTCGGGTATAGGGTAAAGTGTACTGCATTTGGTATGGTAACACAACGGACCCAGAAGTGGTCTATGTGTTCCGTGGTTAATCACAGCAGCCCCTGTACCTACCTACCAACCGGCACTGACTGTGGATAGATCAGTGATTGATAACAGGGCGCGGAGTAAACCGACACAATCGCCACAATTTTTCCAACTACCTTACTTCTTACATAATGTATGTTTTTAGTTTACTTAATACATAAATAAAATAACTGAAAATAAACAAAAAAGACCTATCCAATAACTTGAAACCCCCGTTAACTTAAAGTCGTCTGGTTTTTATTAGTTCAAGTTATCGCGAGTCTACTGTATTCGTCAAGCAAACACAATTCACGATGACATAAACAGTTCAATTCAAATTCTAAAATTATACGTTCACTACGATACATTAAACGAAACTCGTCATCCAAAATGAAACTCACACACATTCGTACCGCCATCAATTGCGTCCCGACTGCAACGCTACACACACGACTTTAATCTTTTCGTCGACCGACACGCTGCTAGAGCGCGCGCTATCTCTCAATTATCCGCTTTGCAGTCGACAGTCGCAGTTCAACCATAGACCGTGATAGTTCAGCTTGTACGTGTGTTTTTGTGCAGTCGAAAGTCGCAGTTCAATTTTAGATTTAGAGATTTAGATTATAGTGCGTGATAGTTGAACTAGTCCCTTGCGTCTATTTTTCCAAGCCAGTATGAAAACAATGACGTTCGAAGATAAACTGATCGAATGCATTCAAATGTACACTTTTCTGTTTGATGTTTCGAACGCCTGCTATCGGAACAAGGAAAAGAAAAACATGGCATGGACGGAAATTGCTATGAAGTTAAATTCGACTGGTAAGTGAGGTGTAGTAACCAAAAACAATTTTCAAACACTACTGCCCTTTTTTATCAATTATTCGTTTCCAGCGAACAAGTGTCAATTGCGTTGGCGAAGTTTACGCGACACTTATCGGCGCTACAATAATATGGTTAAAGATAGTTGCCAGTGGAAATATTACAAGAAATTGAGTTTTCTTGAAAACTACAAATACATACGAGGGAAGGATACAAACACCCATAAGGGTTCGAAGAAGAGGTAAGCGGACTGTTGACTGGACTTCGATCTACCTGGATCGATTCGGACGGACGATGCACGTTGCCAGCATGCACTTCCTGCTTTCATTTTGCCGCCTACTTGCGACAAGTCGGGAGATGTTGTGGCCATGTTCGTCGTGGACGAGACTTAAACCCGCAACGACCGTAGTCAGACAGAAGACTAACGCCTCTATGCACTGAGCTAGTAGACTAACGCCGCTACGCACCCAGCTACCGGTCGCCCATGATAATGGATACGTTTGACGACGATGTTCGAAAATCTACTTCCGAGCGACAGCAAGTTTATCATCAGTCATATTATGCAGGCCCGACCAGAGGCTAAGGCGAAACAGGCTGTCGCCTGGGGCGCCGTCTCTAAAAGGGCGCCGAAGAGGGCGATCAAAAGTAATTCTCACAATTCAAGTTTACACGCGTGAACGATTCAATTTCGAACCTTAATTCGTGAGACATGATCGCGCACAACCACGACCGAACTTCAGTCGAACCATCTACTTCATAGAACATTCGGGAAAAATATCTTCATTGTGGAATTCATAGAATGTGCTCATTCCCAGCACGTTTCGCGAACCATTTCTTTCGACGTATGTGTCGAGTTAGAGCCCGCGCAGACGGCAAACTTTTTAGTTCGCGGAAAAACTAAATAGTTTAGACAGAACAATAGAACACACGGTGTTTTATGAGACCGCGCACACAGCGATTACTAACTAGTTTACTGTGTGCGCGGTCTCATAAATGTCCTTGCCTGTGCCTTAAGTTAGACTTTGACTGGTCCTGATCTTATGGGAAGTAAATGCAACCATAAAGCTCTGAAATGTTCGCCTCATGAAGTAATAACATCCCTCCTCTTCAAACAACTGTGATGATACTAAAAAAGAGCAATTGCGTCCATCCGTCGCATCCAGCTGTCTGCATGTAATTTGGCCTTAAAATGTATTCTCACCAACATCATTCGTTTCAGACCAATCGAAGACACAGAAGGCTTTTACGAGGAGCTCAGTAATAGTTCGTTGAAAAAGGAACCCGAACAACTCGACCTTGCCAATTCAAATAATGGCTACGATAGCGATGCATCTTCAGTTCACGCCAAAGTGGAAGGAGTTAAAACAGACGTTCCCACCTCATCGAAAACAGCCTTTCTTCAGGCATACATGCATCCTGCAGCAGCCAAAACACCGAAAAAGAGAAAATATCGGGACCATCCTATCGAACGGGAAATTTTAAACCTCCTAAACGAAGCCGGTGAACAGTTCCGCTCAAAATCGACGACGGATGAAAGCAGTACGAAGAAACTATTCGACTCGTTGGCGACAAAAATCGATAATGCCCAGTTGCCATTGGAGGCGTTGAATAGATTTGAAGAAAAATTGTTAAAGCTAGTTCACACGACTTTAGAGGAGAATTTGAAAACTGATTAGGTTGTGTTTATGGCCGCGCGAATCGCATCGCGCGACGCGACTGCCAGTCGTTATTAGCGACTGAGAGCAACTAGCGACTTTTGTTTATTTGTTGTCATGACTTCATATTTTATGTGATTCTATTGGCCAAATATATATATATATACGCTAACGTAATAGCACCTTAATACACATTAGCAGCGACAAACAGCTGGCAGAGACAAAACGCTAGCAGCGACTGCCAGTCGCGTCGCGCGACGCGATTCGCTCGGGCATAAACTCAGGACTCAGCCTTAAGTGCCTATAAATAATAAGTTGATTTACTTTCAGCTCTCGCGCTGAAGCCCTTTTTATAAGTGTACAAAAATATGTAGAATTTAAATTACAATGTGTTACGCAAAAATATTTCATTAAATTACACTTTTGAATATACGCATGCTTTTTAATTGTTAGGACACGGGCAAAGAGAGGCGGGCGGTGCTCACGGCATGGTTGGATTAACAATGACCATTTGACTAATGTGAATCTTTCACAGAGAGAGTGTGTTTGGGAGAGTTCACTGGTCTCCTGGATCCCCGCAGGGGACACCCACTGAGTCGAAAGACTTATGGTGTTTTGGGTTTAGCGAACCCACGGACCTGAGCTACGCATGGAGGTGGTGTATAGGGTAAAGGGGCCTTGGCGCTGATCCCTATGCATGCCTTTGGGGACTGACGACCCCATGTACCTTAGTTAAGGTGGCTGATTGACGGTCTCGCTAGTGGTGTCCGTCGTTATGATGCCACCGGTGTTGTGTGATGGTCTCTTGATTCCGTCGTTATACGACACCTGGGGAGTGGTGCCCCCGCATAACGAACTACGAAAAGGGGCTATATAGGCTGAAAAGTATCTTGAATGATTCCTATTGGAGCAATCCTATAGGTGCCATGAAGCGGAAAGGTTGCTGGGGTCCTCCCAGTATTCCGATTCCTAGACTTGATGACGACACGGCTTTGGGGTCTTCTCAAGCTCTGATTCTAACGTAGGTGTGGATTGGTGGAAAGTGAGAGATACTGATTCCTATACTGCTTTGGTGCTAGACAATCCCACGTACCTAGTCAATTGGCTTCCTAGTACCTGAATATGGCGCCGGCCTGCGATGCGAAAGGAAGCACTATCCCCGATGGAGGAGAAAGGTTACTAGTACGCGAGGAACGGAAGCACTTTCAACTCTTTTGGGGATAGTGGGTTTAGCTGAGCCCGGGATGCACTCCTTAATCAGCAAGATATTCCGTAAGGATATTGAATGGTGAGATCATTCCGGCTTTTGAGAAGTCAGTAGCAAATAATGAACCACGGGGATGGGTGTGCCCACAGTACCAAGGTACTGGCCCATCAAGGTGTTGGACTCGTGGTGGCTGTGAGTTATTGTTAAGTCGGCTAAGCTACATAGGTCGCAGCCTATAATGGTAAGGTTCTGAGGAAAGTGCATGTTCCAAAGTAGTCATCCTTCTGGCTTCGGTCAGAGAAAACGCCATCCCGTATGGGGGGAGGTAGAGCTCCGTGCTAGGTACTCCTTAAGGCACCGAATGTAGACGATTCTGGGAATTCCTGGTCTCCTGGATGACTTTGTCCTATCTAGATGGCGATCTAAATGGAATCAATCGGTCAAGGACAGAGTAACGTATGAGTATGGGATAAATTTTCGTGCTCTCAGAAGGAAGCTCGACCTGAATTTCGATTTAAGTCTAGGTTTCCGCATAACGGGACATGGGTGTTTGTCATTTAATGCGCGTTGACATGATCAATCTACAGTTCCGACAAACCCGCATTTGATGAAAAGTTGAGCACCGTCCAACTACGGTTTGATAGGAGCACAAGACTTAAACCAGTTTGACAAGGGGTTCACACGTTCAAGTAGGTTGTCAAACGTGGTTTGTCAAACCATAACTTGATCATGTCAACGCGCTTTTAGGGAACAAATTTCCGCAAAGGAAGGCATCCAAGCGCCGCCAGCACCTCGGTTGTATCGGTGCAGCAACGTTGATATTTTAATTTAGCCCTGATCAGCAGTTGGCGGTCGTGTATGGCACATGATGCATGGAGATGGTACAATAGACTACCAGCACCGATTAAAAAACTACGGTCGATTCCGGTGAAGCTTTGGGGGAGTGAATACCCCGCTATCCCGATGATTCAGGCGACTAGTCCTGACTCAGCAACGAAACTCAACTGGTAGAAGCCACTGTGTTGCAATACCTGATCGAAAGTTCTATATCTGGTAGCATGGGAGGCGCGAAGAGGCAGTACTTCAGTAGTATGTATTTCTTCATCCCAGCTGTTGAGGTAGGCCCTCTTGTGGGACCATCGTGCTTGTTGTTGTTTAGCCCCAAATCGCGGCTAGAGTGTGCAGATCCAAATTTCGACGCGCTCGGCGTGGAGTTGCGTTTTCCAACCAACTTCCAAGGAACGACAGAGGTGTTAGATAGGCACGTATTCCGCAGTATGAATATCTGTCTCTGCAGACGCATATAAATTGCTGCCTCCATGCTCGCGCATTGACGTTATAAAATCAATCGGTTGTCCCATCGAAGATCGTCTGTATAAGCCCCAAGGCAGGTATAGACGTAAATCTCATGCAGACAACTTCATCTCCCTATTGTAAGCAATCACAGCGCCTTCCAGTCTTACCGCATTTGCCAATTTATTACGGGGCCGGTAGCTCAGTGCATTGAGAAATCCGCCAAATATCTGTTTCTATCAGTTCACGGGTTCGAGTCCCACTGCGCTCATGGCGTCTTGTGTTGTCCAAGCCGGTGATGATTAAGCATAAAACTAGTGGTCCATCGACTTCTCTCATATGTGTTTCTCTACTGTCAAGCTGTACTCAATTGCCCTAACCCCTTGTGAGGCATAGCGCGTCAACTGTTCCATGTGGCCCAGTTGACGTTTCGTTGGCATAAATTAGTTTCGGAGAATGCAGTTGCCAGCATGCACCTCCTGCACATCGAACATGGCCACGAACGTGTCGTGGGCGGGATACGAACCCGAAACGCCAGTAGTCAAACATGAGACTGATGCCTCAACACACTGCGCTACCGGTCGCCCATTAAATACAAACCGCCTAGAGTTTGACACTAACAAAAAAAAAATTCATTACAATTTAATATATTTGGAAAAATATTGATCTAGTGTGTGGTGGTGAGTGTAAAGCCCAAAGTTCTGGAATATTCGCCTCATTTAACATTTTAACTGACCGTCGCTTCCCTTCTCTACAAACTCAGGCGAATTTTTGAATAAAAATGAGTCTGCTGTGGTGAACGACCAGAGGTGCCAAAACGCATTGCCATATTTTCTGATTCCGTGATTCATTCCTAAAGGCAATATTACCGCCCGCAATGACCGCCTTAATATGCACGATACTTTAATTTGTATAGTTCATCTCTCCAATCCTGACTTTTCATTTTCCAACCATCTACAACAACAATTCAACTCGACATCATTAAAATCCGAGCAGTTCCTCTTCAATTTTCTGCCGGGGTTAAGCTTTAATACACCGACCAACTTTAAACGGGAGAGGGGAGAAAATCCCCACCCGGTTTATTCCTCATCCTGAGTGCGCGAAATTAATCAATTCTCCGGATACTGGCCCGGCATTTGCCACACTCACTTGCCTCTATAGCTTTTTTGTTGACGACGACGGTCAGCAGCCATTGTCGTCTTATTTTGTCTCCCCCCGTTTTGATTTATAGCAGCAGCAGGCCAATCTCCCCCCACCCCGGGAGCCATCACTTTTGCGACTTTAACATTCTTACTTCCTATCTAGTATCATCTCAAATGGCAATAATATTCATTTTCATTCATCGTCACTCCCCCCATGTGATTGTATCCTTTTTTCCTTCATTTCCTGTGTATACTTTCTCGCGCGAGGAGTGGCGTGAGAGGGGGATAGGGGGGGGGGGGGTCTCTGTAGCACAAAAGTGGGGTAATCTTCAAAGTTTCCTGAACCGCACACACTATTTCTACTATACTATACGACTGCCATCCGATTTTGCCTTGAGAGAATTTATTTATTTATACGAAAAATTTGGCCAGGCTTGATGTGCGCATGCCCTAAGTTTTTTTTTGTTTTGTTCGTATGTACTTAATGGCAGGCACACATCCTGCAGATGACAGCATAACAGTCGGGCGAAAGGAAGGTGGGCAGGGTGGGGGGAGGATTTGGTGTGATGAATGATGCCGCCCGGATTTTTTTTTAATATACAGAATGACTTTTGCAATAAAAATTCAATGCCGCAAGCTTCCTAAATTGAAGAGAGACTATGCGAAATGGTGGTATCTGCTTTTACGTCGATTGACGAAAAATAACGAATGTATTGTGAACTTTTTTTCGGGCAAAAGAAAGTTTGGTTCGACTTTAAAGCTGGGTCTGTGACTTTAAGTTGGAATGGATTGGGAGGAGTTGTGCTGGATTCGGATGATGTAGAGAGTCCAATAATTAAGATGAAGTCTAACGAAATTCCTGGGGTTGAGTCTTAATTAAAAAATGACACGCTTCTCCCTTATTGTGGCAAATATTGGATCATGTATGTCTGTTTCACAAAGACGATTTTACTAAGTTTTGTTTCCAGAGCGTAACGACCGATACGATACGCGAAAGTTATTGAGACTCGAGGCAAAAATTGTGCAAGGATTCCAGAGCGAGGTTATCGTTATGTAAACGTATTCAAGCTCCCAGCCAAAAAGACATATACATGTCCAAATTTCCGGAGCTTCGAGTAGGGCCCGTGACGCTCAACAGGAAAATTTTTAATTTGCCAAATTTTATAGCAATTTCTTACCACATGCTTTTATACAATTTGACGGGTTGTTTGGCACGTTTTCACTACAAAGGGTCCCGGTCGAAACTACCGTTTTATTTGATGCAGAAGTTGACGTTGTGTGTTGTACACATACCTAGGTTACCTTAATCATGAAAATTGTAGCCCCCGTGCCATGATCATAGCTCAAATTTTATAGATCTCTATGGGCTGAGTAAAAATGGTGGGAACGCCAGGATGGCTAGTTAGCATAGCCTATTTTGGGTAGTATGCGTTACCGGGGGTACGGATTTTTGCTGGGTTGTTCCATTAATGTACGATTAATGATTAATGCCCTGCCTCTCCACTGGCAATACACTGCTAATGCATTGCTGACATATTACTAATACACTTTAAACGTAAACCTACTGTGAACTGTCAACGGACTGTTGTTAATGTAATGTTAACCTACTGCTAGTGGACTATTAACATGCTTTTAATGCACTGTTAATATGATGCTAATGCACGGTTAATGTACTGTTAATGCAATGTTAACATACTGGTAATACACTGTTAATAGACCGTTAATGCACTGTTAACGTATTGTTAGCATACTGTTTATGCATTGCTAATGTACTCTTAGCATAATACATAACATACATATTGTCAATGCACTGTTAACATATTGATAATACACTGTTAATGTACTGTTAACATAATGTTAATGCACTTTTAATGTACTATTAAGGCACTGTTAATGTACTGTTACCATAATGTCAGTGCACTGCTTATGTACTGTTAGCATACTGTTAATTTACTGTCAACATGTTGTTAATGTACTTTTAATGCAGTGTTAACACACTGGTAATGCACTGTTAGTTAACTGTTATTGCGCTGTTAACATATTGTTAGTGTCTGTCAATGTACTATTAACATACTGTTACTTACTGTTAATATACTGTCACTTATTTGCCCTAACCCCTAGTGGGCATAGCGCGTCAATTATTCCATGTAGCTTAGCTGACATTTCGTTGGCATCAACCAGTTTCGGGCGATGCACGTTGCCAGCATGCACCTCCTGCTCCCATTTAGCCGCCTATCTGCATTGAGTCGATAAATGTGGCTTATTATTACGCCCTGCATTATAGGGGAAGACAACACAGGCATCTATGGCAACGAACGCCGTGGACGGGACTAGAACCCGTAACGACCGTAGTATAATGTTAATTAAATGTTCACAAACCGTTAATGCACTGTTAATGCACTGTTAACATACTTTTAAGGCCCACGAATTGGACCATCGCGCCAATGCACGCAAATTGCCGTCCACACTATGGAAGTTGGCTGTTATTGCCCGTCCTGGGCGAGTATGTGTACCCGACATTAAAATATCTAAAATTGACAGCAGTTTGCAGTGACAAGAAATATGCCATGATAAGGGCTGATCGAGCTTTTTTCAAGCTTTAACCATTAATCGTGAAGCTAGTTTCCCGGACACAGTAGGCAAAGTCATTGTATTAGACGTTATGATGTCAAACAAAAAATACGCAGTCTTTTATATTGTAAGTATTTTATTTATTTTTCCTTATACGTCGACAACTGCACCTTCACAAACATCGCCAACTTACTTTGCAAATCCAAAAATTGGATATTCGTCAAATTCGATGACTTGACAATTTTCGCAATCTGCTCGAAAAACAAGTCAACCTCATTCCGCTCATCGGGCTTAGCCATTTCAATGAGCTGTTGATAGAATTGATTGAGCGCATCACGATCATCGGTGGAATCGCAACTGTCATTTCGCAGGCGAACATTTGCACGTTCCTGCGGCACTGCTGCTGTAGTGATCACAGTATCAACAAATTTATGACTAGACGATGCTGGGGCTTTTTGGTCATCTTTGAGGGCTGTCAGTAGCGATTCCAATGAACCTGACCTAGTTAAAGGTGGTGGCGGGTGGTGCGCATCCATCGACTCTGACTCGTCTAAAGGCTGCTCCTCATCATCCATACTTGTATCCATTGTGCCGTTAACCATAATATCAATAGCCGCGAACTTGGGCGGTGCACTGGAAATCCAAAGGATAACTTTTAACTTTAAAGAGTTTTAGGGGTGAAAGAAGTTTTCTCATACGTTCTTGATCTAACGTGATCTTTTAAAAAATCCAGCCATTTATAATATTTCCATTTCTTTCGTCGTTTTTCTTTTCGATTCAGTTCTCGGACGTAGCTGTCCCTTAAACACTTCCATTTTCTTTGACATTTCTTATCTGAAAATAGTTAAAATTAGCTCTGCGTGCAGCTTGAATATTGTTATGGGACTTGTTTACCATCAGCTCCCACTTTTTCGCTGACTCGTTGCCATGCACTTTCTTTTATTTCCATATCTTTGTAGCCTCGGTTCTCTCTATCGTAGATCACAGGTTCTTCCTCAACCGCACTAATCAGTTTTTGCTCGAAATTCATTTTATCACAATGTTTACGGTTAGTTTAACACAATTACTGTCAAATGTTTCCGCTTTTCAGTTACCGTTCTTTTCTTTCTTTATAACGCGTTATTTAATAACACTCGCCTAACCTCTACACAATTTACACAAATAATGACATAAAACGTGGCGCAAAGATGCCTATCTCAATCGCAACTAAACACGTACACACTGTATCCATACACAGAACAAAATGGAAATGGAACTGTCATTGTATTGCGGCGCCGCTAAGTTTCAAGTTGTATTAAATTTTGCAACGCAGCAAAATTTTCCACGCGGACGTTTCATCTACAGACGTGAATGTGTGTATGCACTGTATCTATACTGCTATTACATGGATGCACGAGTATGTATTGAAACTTGTTTTGCGGCGCCGCCATATTACGTCGCGTGTGTGGGATAGTGCGTACACTTAAAGCGAGATATACATTAGAAGCAGAGGCGGCATTCATGAGCTGTCTTTTCATATTTTTCACTCAATTGTTATTTTGTGCAAAAACTTAATTGCTACAAATACTACTCGTATTATTAAAAGTTATTGTCTGTTAAAGATATGTTTTATCTCATGCGTATGTTTGGCTACTATTTTCGCATTTGATGCACTGCACTAAACGGAGCTACATACATACATACGTATGAAGTTGTGACGATTAACGACTAGTGCTTGCTGGTTTTCAGCCAACGAATACTTAATGTATAAGAAATTGGTGTTCGAGACATCTTTCCTAGACAAAATCCAATGGAAGCTGCAAAAACTGGCGTGATTTATTTTAAGGATTTTCTTTTTGCCAAAAGGTGGCCATAGATTTGTGTTGTAGTTCAAGTGAGAGCACAGCTCTTTTGCAGTGGGTATTCCGAGTGACAAGTCCCACTGGTTCGAATTCGAACGCAGAACGATTTGTATGTTATTATTAGATCCTGAATATAGCACTTCCCAAACTGTTCAGACTTTTTCCCAAATGCTTTCGACCTTTTCGCAAACGCTTTCGACCTTTTACCAAACGCTTTCGACCTTTTCTCAAATGCTTTAGACTTATTTCCAAAATGCTTAACACTTTTGTCTTATCAACTGGAACCAAAGGAACCATGGATCATGTGCAAGAATAGAAACCTACGCAAAGAAGTTTACACTTTTTCGCTCTCTCTGCGCGTAACACATTACAGCTTTAATGTTCCATAGGCGCACGTTGCATTTTGTACGAAATTTTATGTGTTATTTAACGAAAAAATTTAAAACTACAGTTCAATTTCAATTTTGATGAAATTTCAAGGTCTGTACATTCAGAACAAAGGAAAAGTTCGATGTATTAGGTGTACAACTTTGCTTCCGCCGTTTTCCGACAGACGGCTGCATCGATGAGGGCTGGTCAAAATACGTAGCTCAAAAGTGTCACAAAGTGAGTTTGGACGTCTGTGAACGTATCGACATCCCCACATTAGTAAAAGTTGTTCGCATTTTTAATAATATTCGCGATTCAAAATATCTGTTTTCGAGCCAAGTTCTCGTTGTTTGCGGGGAAGTTTTGATCTTCTGCTTCCATTTGAAAAAACTGCTCTGAGTGACAGAACATGTCGAGGGTGGTTTCAACGTTTTAAAAAGTGGCGATTTCAATTTCAGGACAAGCATGGTGGTGGGAGAGAAAAAATTTTCAAAGACGACGAATTGGAAGCACTGCTCGATGAAGATTCGTGCTAAACGCAAGAAGAATTAGCTGAATCACTGGGAGTGACTCAGCAAGCCATCTTGAAACGCCTCAAGGCCATGGGCATGATTCAGAAACAAGGAAATTGGGTTCCGTACCAGTTAAAACCGAGAGATACTGAACGGCGATTATTTGCATGCGAACAACTGCTTCAAAGGCAGAATCGGAAGGGATTTTTACATCGCATCATAACCGGCGACGAAAAATGTCCGTTACGATAATCCCAAGCGCAGAAAGTCATGGGGAATGCCCGGACACGCCTCAACGTCGACGGAAAAACCTAAATTTACGGCGCTAAGGTTTGCTTTGCATTTGGTGGGACCAGCTCGGTGTGATATACGAGCTACTGAAACCGCGAATGAAACTATCACAGGAGATCGGTACCGAACGCAATTGATGCGTTTAAGTCGAGCATTAAAGGAAAAACGACCACGGTACCAAGAGAGACACGACAAAGTCATCCTCCAGCATGACAGTGCTCGACCATACGTCGCAAAAGTGGTCAGGACATACTTGGAAACCCTGAAATGGGAAATCTTGCCCCACCCGCCGTACTCCCCAGACTTCGCTCCTTCCGACTACCATCTGTTTCGTTCCATGGCGCATGGCCTGGCTGATCAGAATTTTCGTTCGTACGAGGAAGTCGAAAAATGGATCCAATCATGGATCGCGTCGAAAGACGCCTCCTTTTTCCGAGATGGAATCCGAAAATTTCCGGAGAGATAGGCGAAAGTTGTCGCTAACGATGGACAGTACTTTGACAATTAAGCTTTTAATTCCAGGAAAAAAACGGCGGAAGCAAAGTTGTACACCCAATAATTTCAACTGCCTATTACGTTTCACTGTATGAGTTACTGTCCAATAACATCATGTCAACATCGCCATGGAAGCGAAAAATACACTTTAGCGCTCGATGAAGTAGCGAAAGAAATTTGTCTACAAATCCGTGGCTGCGTTCAGCCGGCGCTTTACAATTGCTGACCAGCGCATTGTGATTATTTCCGTGTTCTGTCTCATTTGTCAAATGCCATGTTCAAACTCAAAACTCGAAATTCTTGCTTTGATGAGTCCCAGGTGACACACAAGATATGGTAACAACTTTCGATAATAAGGTTTAACAATTACGTTAAATACACGATTATCGACCACACACAACACAGGTTAGGTTAGGTTAGAAGGGTTGCCATGAATGACACAGCACACTTAGACCACATATATGGGTCCGTTGTGATATCCCAGGCATTTACCAACCTGTATACTAGAGTTTAATTATTGAACCAGCCGGAGCTGATAATGAAATTAAGGGGCTTATTGATATCCATTTCTTTAAGGTCATCCAAATCTCCGAAAAAGAAGGACCCAAGAATCTCATGCCTTCTTACGGCTAAGGCAGGGCAGGCACAAAAAAGATGGAAAGTAGTCTCCTCCTCACCTTCGCAACTCCTACAAAAACCTCTGTAAGGAAGTTGGAGTCTTCGGGCGTGTTCGCCTATCAGACAGTGTCCAGTTAAAACTCCCACCAACACGCTGATGTGCTTTCTTCCCATTGACCGAAGTTTGGAAGAGCGGCCAGGATCGATGTACGGCCACATCAGTTGTTATTTGGCATGTGCTGCTGGTACTCCATCTGGTGTTAGCCCTGCTAACCGCATTGGTCATTATTAACATTTTACAGGCAGCCGCGGGCATTCCAATTTTGTGAGGCTCCGACATCATCTCCCTTGTCCCCGCTCGAGCAAGCTCATCGGTCCTGGAATTGCCAGCGAAACCGCTGTGACCCAGAATCCAGCACAACACAATGTTGAAGAAATTCCCCAGCTCAACGAGAGACAAGCGGCATTCTTCCATCAACTTGGATGAGGTGGAAACGGAATCGATAGACCTTATTGCTGCCTGACTGTGTATATAACGATATCCCTAGAGGTTACGATGTTACGTTCCAACCATGTCAGAACTTCCAATACCCCCGAGACCTTCGCCCGGAAAACGCTGCAGTGATCCGGTAAACGAAGTGAAATAAAGACTTTCAGGCTTTCGGAGTATACACCGACACCTACTCCTCCGTCACATTTAGAGCCATCCGTATAGAAGTCAACAGAATCCTGTCCTGCGGGGACAGTATCTACCCAGCGGCTCCGCAAAGGAATCAAACTTGTAAAGTTCTTTCCGAAAGCAAACTTAGGAGACGTGTAGTCGGTCGTTATGGGAATATCCAGGTTGTTCAGAATAGTTGAGTGGCCGGTACTTAATGTTGCCCAGTGACCAGTCTCGCGAAGGCGAATGGCCGTATTTGCAGCTACTTGTTCAGCAAAAATATCTGGTGGCAGTATGTTTAACAGCACATCGAGAGCAGCGGATGGTGTAGTTCTAAGAGCCCCAGTTATTGCTATGCAAGCTAAACGTTTGACCTTACCCAACAGATTGCGATAGGCCGCTATACGTAGTGCCGTCCACCAAACAATAACATCATGTAAAAGTATGGGACGCAAGACTGACACAAATAGCCAGTAGACAACCTTTGGCTGCAGGCCCCATTTCTTACCAATGGCTCTCTTACAAGAGTAAAGCGCCATATTAGCCTTATTCACACGGTCTTGTATGTTCAGCTTCCACGAAAGTTTCTTATTTTGGATTACACCCAGAAACTTTGCTTTATCAGTGAACACCAATCTCGTCCCTTCCAATAGTGGAGGTGTGAGATCAGGAACTCTGTATCCCTTTGTAAACAGAACAAGGTCTGTTTTGTCCGGGTTTACCCTAACGCCAGCATAACTTGCCCAAATTGATAGAATAGAAAGTGCATTCTCTATTATTTCACAGAGAACGTTTGAAAACTTGCCCGAAATGGCAATATCGTCCGCATAAGCAATCACCTTACACTCTACCCCTTCCAGATCCAAAAGCAACACACAACACAACCGACGTTAGAATCGAAGTTTGACAATTGCCGCAAATGTCAAATATTGCGCTGAGTCAGAGCTTAGCTCAGGGCAAGGGTTTCTACGACAAACTACCATGCAGCACTAATCGTTTCTTAGTGCTGACTCAGCGATGGGGTTTTATGAACGCAGTCAATAAGTCGAAGACGCTAACGCAAAAATCCCGGAAAAGCAAATCAAGCGTGCCAGAGATAAAGCTAAAGCGGAAAAAACCACTGTGGCGGACGGTTTGGTGACCATCTGTAACGGACGGTTTGGTGGGCATCCGAAGATGCCCGTGGGGACGGAGCCTAAGGTAGCCGTAGCATATTACCGTGAAGGTCGGGCCGTGTCATCTGGCGAAGAAAAAGGCCCCTCAACGAGCTAAGCAACGGCCTACGCTTGCTGTAGCTCAGTTCGGGAGATGTGGGCGGGGTTTTCGCCGCTCGTTGCCCCTGTCCTTTACGTATTAACAAAAATTCATAGGCCTGGGGAAGACAACACAAACAGGGGAGGTAAAAATATATAAAAAAAAAAAAAATAGTCGATAAGGATGGAATGGTTGACGGACGGATCAGACGCCCACACAGTCGCACCTGGGTCCGGGTGTAATGGGACCCTCGGCCTCTGGTTTCGTACCACCAACAGATCACTATTCATCAGGTGCTGCTTCGATCTGCTGGTGGGAGCAGCACTACCAGACCATGATATGGTTCATTACAGGTGGTTCATTACACATCCGAAGATGCTCGGGGGGACGGAGCCTAAGGTAGCATAATGGCCGTGAAGGTCGGGCCGTGCCATCTGGCAAAGAAAAAGGACCCTCAACGAGGTAAACAGCGACCTATGCTTACTGTAGCTTAGTTCGGCAGACGTGGGCAGGGGGTTTTTGGCACTCGCTGCCCCTGTCCTTTACGTATTAATAAAAATTCATAGGCCTGGGGTAGACAACACAAACACTGGAGGCAAAAATGCGGAATAATAAGAAAAAAATTGGGCGATAAGGATGAAATTGTTGGCGGACGGCGCATATGCGGTCGCATCGGAGTCCGTGTGTAATGGGACCCTCGGCATCTGGTTTCGCACAGATCACTACTCATCAGGTGCTCCCTTCGAACTGCCGGTGGAAGCAGCACTACCAGAATATGGCTCATTACAGGTGGTACATTACACCATAGCACCAAAACTGAATTCGAGCACGTATTGCTGCTCAGCTCGCTGTAGAACGTAGAAGTTTTGCCTGTATTCGTTGACCTTCAAAATCAAAAATTAACATCTTTCGCCATCGTCTTGATAGCACCTTTGGATATCCTCACCACCGTACCATCACAGCAGGCACCCTTGCTCGTCGCATTTGCGAAGCCTTGACCGTTTGCTACAACGTAATAGAACCGTAATAAATTCACAAGTTTCGATTTTACTGAAACTTTTCCCGAAACACCCGAGGGATCACAAACTTTTATCCGCCCCATCCGAGTAAAACGAAAATAACACGCACCACACACGATGTCAATAACCTTCAACCCAGACCAACCCCTCGCATTTTATGAAAAGGTCATATCACACGGAAACCTGGCACCATGTTGTTGTAATCATAATGGATATTTTCTTTTTCATTTTCGTTTGCGCTTTCCCCTCTTCCTCCTCCGGGGTGACTGTGTGTCATTAATCTCTTCGTCGAAGATGGAATTTACGACGACGACCGGCAAATTTTCCTCTACTCACCTAGAAATAACTCGGTGGCATTAAAATTACTGAAATTCTCAACATTTCATTTCCTTTGATTCTGATAATAGCGTACGTTTCCTTTCTTACTGTATTCCTTTTTTCATCCTACGTATGGTGTCTTCTCTTTTCTATGCTTCCATTGTTCTCGATTTTGCGAGAAACAAGAATAGGGGACCAGAGGAACACTACACCCGGCAGACGATGAGAATAGACGAAAACCTACAAAAATATCGGATAATGAAAGGAAATGGTGTACCTGAGAAAGAGATCCCAAGAAAACGGGACAAATAACAAGAAAAGCAAAAGCAAAAAAAAAGTCTGTTACACTTGTTCAGGTTACTTTGTATGTAGACTACCAGGCCCGAGAACAAAATTCGCTTGTGCAAAACAACTTTCGACATAAGCCGAGGCAGCGCGCAGCAAGAAGCATCAGCAGGCAGAGCAGAGGCCAAAGAACACAAACAAAAAGCAGTTCGCCATGATGGCGGCGACTGTTGAGTCTTCGTTGTTCTCAAAATTCAACTGCCGGCTAAATTGCACACATATGCAAGGAAAATTCATTCTTCAAACGTGTTGTCTCTGTCTCACTCATTGTCGCCTCTGGAGGAAACTCTTTCATCACGCTCGGAAAAGAATTGCGAAAGGTAACAGAACAGCAGCATTCAAAACGTCATTAATTCACACACCACATGAGGGTGAAAAAGAGAAAGAGAGACACACATAACAGCGGCAACACCGGAGTAAACATTATCCGCAAAAGAAAGCGCCCACATGAAAACCATCAATGAATGGACGCGCATGTGTTGGTGAAAAAAGTATGGCCGCCAACAAAAGCCACGCCTCCTTGACAACGCAAAACGGTTCACTACTAGCAGTAGCAACAGAATGACATTCTGAACCGATTCGATGTCGGGAACAGAGTTTATCAGTGCTGCCACAAATGCGGGGAAAATGTGCATGTGCGATTTTTGCAAACGGGTCATTCACAGCAGCATGTCGCCGGCAACGGGGTAGGGATAATTGTTTTGGCATTTCGTACTCCCACAAAAACAGTTTTTCATTTACAATTTCATTCTTTTTTTTTATAAATCAACGCACATGTGCGTCGTCTTCGTCTTTTCCACATTTTTCTTCTATTCGATTTTTGTGCCCGGCTGCTCACCGCCCGGCTGACTGCTACACTATTGCTCTTTTAATTCGATTCGTTTTTTTCGCTATTCAATTTTATTTTTATTGGGTAAGTATTGTACTTTGTGTGCACGAACGAACGGACGGACCAGGACGGAAATATGCACGAGGAGAAATGAGGAACGACGATAATAGAAGCGGAGTGGCTGAATTATAATATCATTTGGTTTTAAATTTCCCTTTCTTGCGCGAATTCAATGTTATTATTGTGATTGTTGGCAAATAGAGGCATTTACAGCTGTGGTCGAGTATTGTGACGATGGACAGACAATGTGGCGAAAATCATGAGAACGTACTAAAATGCAGTAGTATCGAGTTGGGCGTCAGCTGTGACTGATCTTTGATAATTAAATACGAAAACCACGTGGGCAATCGGATTGTGACAAATATAAATCTAGCGGAGGAAGCCTCCTCAAATCGAACAAAGAGAATGCAGTAGTGATCATGATCATGACCAAATAAAGCGGCCATTCCACAGTCAAATATTTGACTAATTGTAACGGACCAATTCTGACACATAATTGTATTTTTAAAATTTGTATATTTTTCACAAATACATAATTTGGATTTATTATATTTCAAATCATTTGTATTTCCGAGAAAAAAAGGAACTCAGGGGGAGCTTCTTGTCACCTGGCTCGAGTCGGACGGGAGTTTTAGAAGGAGCACACGAACATTTTTTTTTTTTCGTCGGATCCTGTTCAAGATTGGCTGTTCGGGGTTCTCTTGAAAAGAAGAAAAAAAGTGGATAGGAGTCCAAAGTTGGAGTTGGGTGTGAGCGTTTCTCATGGCTTGTACCCATACTGGTCCAGGAATTTGCCGCAACGTTAGCGACAAACGCTTCAATTGCTCGCCATTAATTTCGGAGCATCCACATGATGGGCCAATTCACTAGCGGCCAACTGAGTCCACAAACTACAGCGAGATGCTAATACTAAAGTCGACGAATTCGTAGGACGTAGATGACTTCACATACCGGAATTAATGTACACTGACGTGAGCTGTCAAAACAAATGCGAATAAAAACATCAATCAGTAGACAGATAATGGGATGAAATTGGGCCAATCTCGTTTTGAAATTGGCCACAGAGGCCAGAGTCAGCGAGACATTAGCACGTTGGCCCAATTTGTGGGCCAAGGCGCCAATGCACGCAAATTGGCCGTCCACACAACGGAAGTTGGCTGTCGTTGCCCGTCCTGGGCCAGTATGTGTACGAGCCATTACGATGGATAGACAGTGTGGTAAAAATCATGGGAACGTACTTAATGCAGCCGTTTCGAGTTGGGCGTCAGCTGTGATCTTTGACATTTGAATGCGAAAACTACGTGGAAAATCGGGTTGTGACAAATATGGCTCTAGTAGCCGAAGAAAACCTAATCGAAAAATCTGGATCCGTTAAACACCTAAAACCCTCGAGCACATACATCTACAAAAGTATGGGAAAAGAAGTATTTTACCCCAAAGCGAACAAGGAGAATGCAGTAGTGATCATGTACAAATAAAGCGGCGATTCCACAGTCAAATATTTGACTACTTTTTGTGTCAAATGTTTGACTAATTATGACAGACCAATTCAGACACAATTTTTCACAAATATATTCGATTTGAATTTATCTCAAATCATTTATATTTGGCTCGAGTCGGACAGGAGTTTGGGAAGTAGCACACAAAAACGTTTTTGTTCGTAGAATTCCGTTCAAGAGATTGGCAGTTCGATGTTTTCTTGAAAAGAAGGAAAAAAAAAGGATAAGAGTCCGAAGTTGGAGTTGGCTATGGGCGTTTCTCAGAAGGTGAATTCGATTGTTGAGTGGTTTGGTGCTCGTCCGGTGAATTGAAAACTCTTCGGAGCGTCCGGATTTGAATGGGATTAAGGAGCACTCAACGGAAAAGTCGGACTGGAGCGTCGTCCACCGTGCGAGCATTTTTACTAATTCCGAAGAAACGAGAGGAAAGCGAACTGCTGCGAAAAAAATGCAGCCGCCGATCGACCAAAGCTGCTTTTCAGTAGATCAGCGGTATTTGTGTGTATCCGTATCCCCCGAGCGGGATTTTTGAATGAATTGGCATTGTGCTACTTGACGTGCTCACCGATACCCCGTTGTTACTTGGAGACGTCCTAACAGCCGTATTTGATTCAATAAAATTCCACCTGGCCAACGAGAGCCCCGAAGCAGCCAATTTTGTCCTTCAGACCTGAGTCCAACTATCGAACAAGACCCAAAGAATCACCTCCTCCGTCGCTGATGTCGGTATTTGAATAGCGCTCCGACCCCGAGAGCCCTGCAAGTCCTGTAAGCCGGTGTGTTGTTCATCGTGGCTCGTACGTTGTTACGGAATCGTCAAGTGCCACGAGTTTTAAGGATACGTTAAATAATACTAAACTACGTCAACAAAAACAAGCCCAAAACCGGCGCTGACGAACCCTCATCAAGAGATGCCAATTTTCTCTGTTTGTGCAACTAATTTCTTGTTGGTACTGATAAACGGGGTAAGTTTTTTGTTGTCATTATTAATATAATTTTCTCTGTACGAATAACTACAATACTACAATACTTCTACTATAATATTTTGGCCATGTCCGTAAACACGGATTAAAGGCCTCATCTCTTCTTTCGACATGGGAGGTCCACAAAACAACTTTTTCTATGGTCGGCCATGGGGCCTCAAGGTCGAGTTTCTCTTTTTCTTTTTATTTGCGGGTTAAGAAGGCTGCCATCTGGGCCCCATATGTTGGCACGTGAGCTGGCTGACGCCACGCTTCCTCTTTTCCCCCAAATTTCACCTACCTTGTTTGTATTGTCTAACCCAGGCCTGTAAATTCCTTTCTTAATATGTACGGACACATCTCCCGAACTGAGCGCTACTGCAAGTACAGGCTGCTTTGGTCGTTGAGGGGCCTAACGCCCGTTTCACATTGTCCGGCTAAAACCGGACCGCCGATTTTTTTAGAGGAGTTATTTTGTTCTTTTCTTTCAACTCCTCTAAAAAAATCGGCGGTCCCGTTTTAGGCGGACAATGTGAAACGGGCGTAATTCTTCGCCAGATTACACTGCCCGACCGTCACGGTCATTATGGCAAGCTCAGGCTCCGTCCCCACGGGCATCTTATAAGCCCCTCAGGCGTGCAATATTTTGTTCAATATTTTGTACAAAAATTTGTCGTCAAATTTTTGTACAAAAACTTTGAACTTTGAAATTGAATAAAACAAAAAGTATTATGCCCGGTTCACATTATTCCAGTCCAGTAATCCAGTCCAACAATCCAGTCCAGTGCTGGACTGGATCATATTGTCTACATGATTCCAGTCCAGTAGTCCGGCGAGTGTGTTGTTGATTCGGTAACTATAGTGACAATGATTTCTGTACGAGCTGGAATGAAAAAGTAGACCGACAATCCAGTCACTGGACTGGATTACTGGACTGGATTGCTGGATTGGATTGCTGTCCAGTGCCGGTTCACATTATTCCAGTAGCAATCCAGCGCTGGACTGGATTACTGGACTGGATTGGCTACTGGAATAATGTGAACCGGGCATTAGGCCATATTTCAATCGGAAACCTTTATTCAATGGATAACTTTATGCCGTTTAAAATTTAAACAAAATATCGTTCAAATATCCGCCTCGACTAATCTTGCACTGTGCCACCCTCTCCTTCCAACTTTCGATCACCCTGTGACACATTTCGGCTGGTATGCCCGCGATGACATCGCGGATGTTGGCTTCCAGGTCATGCAAAGGCGACTCATGAACGACACGTGGATTTTCAGCACGCCAATACCGGCATTTTTGCTTATTCACAAAGCCATTAAGCCAAAAATGAGCCTCATCTGAGAAGATTATTTTTCGATGAAAATCAGGATCGGCTTCCATCTCTTCCAAGGCCCAATCCGCAAACTCCCGACGCAAGCAATGGTCATTGGGCTTGAGTTCTTGTGCCAATATCATCTTATATGGGTGTAGACACAAATCATTACGTAAAATACGCCAGGGTGTCATGGGAGACAGTCCGAGTTCGGAAGAACGGCGAGACATGGATAAATTGTCGTTCACTTCAACACTTGCCTTAACGGCTGCAATATTTTCTTCACTGCGCGCATTTCGTTCACGGGTTCGAGGCCTCTGGTCGTGAAGAGTAAATTCCGATTCAAACTTATCCACTAAACGGTGTATAGCTCGGTCGTTAGGCGCGGAATGGCGACCATGCTTGATGCGATAAGCTCTTTGAGTTTTGACAATCGAACACGAATTTCGATAATAAGTTTGAACAATTTCCAAACGTTGTGGGAGCGTGAACCTATTCATGGTTAAATGGCAGACCTTACTGAAAACAAATGACGTGAAATGTCAAATATTGATAAACAAATATGGCCACAGGGTGATATCAAAGTTCGGACATCCCTATTGGTAGACCCTATAGTAAAGCTCGAACGATCACTCCGGTAAGTTGTGTGATTTTTTTTTGGCGGGTAAAGAAGGCCGGGGTTCACCGCCATTTGGGCCCCGGAGCATATAAAGTTGACACCTGAGCTGGCTGGCGCCATGCTTCTTTTTTGTCTATTTTCCAAAAATGTCATCGTCCTGTTGTGTTGTCTTTACCTAGAGGCATGAGTATTCCCTCTCTAATATGGATGGACAGGGGCAGTGAGCGGCAAAGTCCCACGCCCGTAGCCCGAGTCTGAACTGGAGTAACAAGCTCATGCTGCTGCTTAGCTCACTGAAGAGCCAATTTTGACAGCTGCTCACCTTCATGGTCACATAAGCTCCGTCCCCATAGACACTTTCGGGTGTTTCCATCGTCCATTACAAGCCTTTAATGTTAGTTTTTGGTTAAAAAAAAAACAGTACCTCTTAGACACATATTCAAGAGCTTATGATTCATATAATTGATTGTTTTTATTATTTTCTAGCCTGTCCGACATAAAAACATAATGGACGGGCTTATAGTCCGACGCATGATGTGCGTTTGTGCATTTGTCCGGGCACTTCCCGTGTGTCGATGTTAACCGAATTTGGTATGTGGCTTCCTTCGGTGACCATGACCACGACCCGGTGGAATCAATTTCGGTTATCGACTGGACTAACGGTATATTCTGCTGTGCTAAAATCAGAGCTTCTCGCCTAAGTCTTTTCCGAATTTGTTTCTCCAGGCATTTCCCTGTGATTCTAAGCATCACCCGGTGACGTTTTAGTGCAGGTCCAGGTGCGCGCGTCAGGAAAACGAGATTTTCTTGATATTCATGCCAATATGGGTATCATATGCAACGGAGTAGTCTACTCCGTTAATGGCATTTTGAGTCCTTTGGTCAGGGAAAAAAGACCTTCTTGGGCTCGAATTGAAATAGAAACCAAAACTAGCAAATATTGGCAATTTCAGAATTGGGGTGATGATACCAATCCTCTGGACGTAAAGGACATACTCAATTGCTCTAACCCCTTGTGGGGCATAGCGCGTCAACTGTTTCATGTGGCCCAGTTGACGTTTCGTTGGCATAAATTTGTTTCGGAGAATGCAGTTGCCAGCATGCACCATGCATGATTCGAACCTGAAACGCCGGTAGTCAAACATGAGACTGATGCCTCAACACACTGCGCTACCGGTCGTCCCGTAAAGGACATGCTTGTATAGGATATAAAGGACTTAACGGACACCAAGGATCGAAAGGACATAATGTCCTCGAAGACAATTCAATGTCACGTCAAAGGCACATTTACTCAAGCATGCGGGCTTTAAGAATTAGTTATTTGGGGACAATATTTTTCAAAACAAATCAACAACCTGAAAGCTAAAGGATCCAACTGAAAATTTATAATATATGGGGCGTACCTAAAATGCCGATGAACACCGCTCACTCGTGAACGTTTTCTCGAAAATACCTCTGGCCATGCAGAAGATAAAACTCGAAACACATTTTTCCTCCTTTTCGGAGAAACTATAACTTTATTGAAATTCTCCAAATGCGAACATTATGAGTTCAAATTAAAAATATTCTCCTCTAATTAATTTTACTCAAATAAAACCAATTTTCCCACTTAAATGCCCCAAATATAGTCGAACCACGCATTTCGAATCTATTGAAAAAAAAATCTCATATCACAAAATTTCCATTTCCCTCTATCTTTATCCTTATTTAACACAATATTAAATTTTCGGAATATTTCATCCAACATTGTTGAGAAATTCCCAATTTCTGAGGATGCAATCTGAACGTCTGGGCCTTCTCTATGTACTTTCAGAGATCCAGGGGGCGATGCCTGCCTTTTTTAAATCGAAAATTGCCCGGCTCAAATCAAGAAAAATGCAATTATGTTTTTATTCTCTTAAATTTTAATTTTTCAGGAAAACTTCTACCCATAAAAAAAATCCCAGACTTAAAGCAAGTTACAAATGCGTTTATTTTCATCTTATACTGGGGGCTGTTCCATAAAATGTTTAAAGGGAACCGCATAACGAACAGAGTCAGCCAAGTTGTCGTTTCTCTCGTTTTTTTATTTTTCTTTTTTTCAGCGTTCTTTGGAATTGAGGTTTTACTGTGTAGCGCGCAATAAAAACCGACGATGACGACAACGACGTTCGACGGAAATAATCTTGCCCTGAATGCAGAATTGGCGCGGCGGCCACAGGAAGACGACCATCATCTGCAACCCGTGCCCCATCAGTATGCAAGTCGGCCAGATCCCGTTCACGTCCTTTTACAGCCCACAGTAAAATTTCAGTACTTTTCAGTGTTGTTTGGAACTTTAAAGTCACCCGAGGCGCCCTGCGCTTCGCCATTCCGTACCTACGTACCATGACGATGTGACTGGAATATGTAACTTTAATCGGCTACCGGGATCCCCCATCCCTGGCAATAGTAATGACACCACGAACCGGCAGTATTTTATGGAGAAGGAATAAAAGCAAAAAGGGGAGACGGCGACTACGACAAAAGTTTAGTATGGTGGTGTGGCTGCTGTCCTCTTCCTTCCCGGGGTCAAATGGTATCTGGCAACCTCGCATAATATCCTTATAGTCCTCCCGTCGTTCTTCGCACGCCCTTAAAATACATCCTGCCAAAAGCACTAGCTCTGTATCTATAGATATGCCCCCATTGTGGAGAATTTAGATTCGGATCCGATAATGGCATGTACGCAAGAGAGTCTGCGACTACAGGACAGCGTTGCCATATCATATGGATCGAAAGTGGAGTATATTGCAGGGTTTGTTGTTCGTCCCGATTGCCTACTCGAATACTATACATACTATCTTTTATCTCTTCAATACCGCGCCCCGGGATGATCCCATTATGATGAAGCATGGTATGGAGAGTTCAGGGATGGGAAGCAAGCAATCGACAGGCACAGGGAACAGAAGGGATGCAGTCAATGTTGTCGTTGTCATGGACGAGCTGGTAGTGGAGGGGGAGGAGGAGGTGATGGCGACATTCCAGCAGGCAATCGCTGGGTAGAGGACGAAGAGACATAGTCGCCGCCTCAGGCTATGTTATATTGTGCCGAACAATATTAAAGTGGATGTGTCAGTATTCGGATTCGAGTTTTATATAATTGTGGAAAACGAATTTTCTAGAGTTCGAGTTGTTAAAAGCCTGGAGAAAATAAGGGCCTAGTTTAATTCTAAAGCGACTTAGTTGACGTCGGCAGCCTTCTGGAAGTCATCACTTAAATTAAACCTGACTCCAGGCAGCACCTGACGAGTGATGTGCCGGTGTACGAAACCAGATTCGGGGAGTCTACGTCATCTTAGGCGCAAACATAGTAAGGCTTAATCCAAACAATTTGCTGGATCTCTATGTAGCCTCTCTCTCTCTCTCTCTCTTTCACAATTAATGGGCTTACCTGAACATTCACGAAAATAACGATTTCGTTCTAATTCCAGGTTTTTATCTTTAAATTAAACCTCAGTTTGACATTGATATGGATTAGGTTTCACTAGTAACGGAAGTAAATAGCGGCCCAGAACTTTCTTTGAGTGCCAAATCCTCCTCCTCGTCTCCGCAGCTCCTACAGTAATCATTGTGCGGTAGTCGAAGTTTTCTAGTATGCTCCCCGATTAAGCAGTGTCCAGTGATAAGTCCCACTAAATTTCTGAAATGCCTTCTGTTCAGCATCAGCAACTCGTAGGATCGGCTGGGATCCAGCTCAGCCGGAATGACAAACAAATATTCAACTTCTCTGAATATACCCAAGCCCCAACCCCTTCCTCAGTCTTGGAGCCATCAGTGAAAAGGCTAATGGCAGCAGATCCCATAATAGCGTTCTCCGACCACTCATTCCTCGATGCGATCAAGCCTGTCAAGCACTTGAAGAACAAGTACCTCAGAGAGATGTAGTTTGTCACTCCGGAAATGTCAATGTTTCACATCCACAGTATTGCCGAGTGACCTACGATTGACTCGGTCTACTGGCCGGTTTCCCAAAAGCGAACAGCCGTATTCGCCACTATCTGCTTGGCGAAAATTTTCAAGGGAAGCAAACTTAATAATACGCCTAAAGCAGCGGTCGGTGTCGTCCTTAGAGCCACTGTGATGGCAACACATGCCAGTCTTTCGACCTTCCCCAACAGAATTCTTTACGACACGATGCTGACTGCCGTCCACCAGACGATGATCCAATGCATCATAATGGGACGCAGTATCGATACGTAGACCTAGTAAACCACTTTCGGATGAAAGCCCAATTTCTCGCCTAAAGCATTCTTGCACGAGTATAGTGCAACGGTTGCCTTTGTCACACGTTCCCGAATGTTCGCCTTCCAGCATAGTTTTCTACCCAGGATGAGACCAAAAAATTTGGCTTTATCAGTCAGCAAAAGCCTTGTACCCCCCCCCCCCCCCCCCCAATCAATGGTGGTTCAAAAGAGGGGAAAGTGTGTCCCCTGATAAAGAGGACAAGCTCCGTTTTTTGCGGATTTATTCCAACACAGATCCCGCCAGCTGAGTTCGCCAGGATAGAGAGGTTCTGCATTATAACCCTACCTCTTTGTTTACTATCAGGGCATGATTTAACAGCTGATGTTGTTAGTGCCCCCGTCAGGGTCTCTACCATTTCATCCCATAGTACATGGCTGACTTGGAAGAGGGGGTAGCATATTCAGAAGATAGACCCTGCATTTGCCCCAGTCAGTTCTTTTGCGATTCACGATTATTGGGTTTGGTTCAGGGCGCTCATCAAGTGATAATCACATCGACGCGAAAAAAAATCGCCCGCAGTGGATTCGCGGCGCAGTGTGGGCATCCTTGTTAGACGCACCATGGTCAGATTTTTGACGCTGCGGAAATTTCCTCCGTGGTTTCGCCGTGCGATTTTTTGTTCGCGTCGGTGTGATAATCACTTTAAATCAAAATTACATATTCATCGTATGGATAATTCATTTTCACTGTTCTGATTGATAATACTCGTATTTAATCCATTCCGGTTATCTTTAAATTCACCTACAGGTGTAATATGTAAAAATATTATCCGGACAAAAGGTATTTTATTTACACCGAAAAAGAAAAAAACCGCCATAATGGCGCACCGAAACGGTGAATTTTCCCCTTAGTAATTTTTTATTGCGTATGTTCAAACGAAACTTCAACTAGGTCGTAGTAGAAGTTGACGCGCTATGCCCCGCAAGAGTTTAAGGACAACTATAACTATGCGGTCTGTATTTTTGACAACCAGCTGTCTAGCGACGATGATCTTTTGTTGTGAAAATAAATCTGGGGGCGAGCAGAACCTCAGTGCGTATAGATGTCAGTGTCATGTCTGACTACGGTCGTTACGGGTTCAAGTCTCGTCTACGGCGTCCGTGGTCGCAGGTAGGCGACTAAATCGGAACAGGAGGTACATGCTGGCAACGTTCATCGTCCGATACTGGTTTATGTCAGCGAAACGTCAGCTAAGCTGCTTGGAATATTCGACACGCTATGCCCACTAGGGGTTGGGGCAAATGAGTACGATCTACTGCCGAATCGCAATGAAAGTCGGACGACAAATTCAACATTCTGTTCTCGACTTTCACGCAAGTATACCAAGAATACTTTCAAAAATTCCCTCTTCAAACGTTAATCATATTCGTCTGGCAACCGCTAACTTAAGCGCTCAAAAACTCGTACATCATTAACAGTGCAGTAATACCAGCAGAACTAGAAAAGTTCCAACTAACTTGGCTACATAAACCAGCGATAACACCCTTCTTATTCCATACTTCTACCCTTGGGGTTTTGAGAATGCTAACACACCACACTGTGTTTAAAAGCAAGTTGAGGCATCCCAAGCCAGGAGTAGTTCCAGACAACTCTCCCAACGGAGCAGCGCTTCAATGTGCCACACTTTTCCTGATCCATGCGATTTTGGAGATGCGCCACATCACTCACAAACTTTTGCAAAAATTGTTAAAAGAAAAAGTTATGGCGACTTTGGTTCCCTTCGTGCTTTCTTTTTAACTGCATTACAACGTGCAAAATGCACACACACTCTCACACACACAGTCCTCCTCCTCTTCGTCCTTGCACAATCGACACGATGCGATGGTTCGGATGGCGACGATGATTTGGCTCGATGGCCAACACAAATCTGTAGGAAGGAATATCTTGAATTTATCTCGTCCCGTTAAGTGGAATTGTGTCGACAGTCGCAAGTCCTGCATAAATATGCGCATACAGTGTACAGTAATCGCGTCCTTCATATAATCCTGAATTTCCGATGTTCTGGAATCCCGGAAGGATGTTCCGTTGAAGGGATGATGGGGAAATGCATGAAATTGCTTCAGACGCTTTCGATTTAGTGCCGCATTGCACTCGGAATTCAATGCGATAATTAACTTGTAATTAAGAATGACGAAAGAGGCAAGGATACGACGAGCGAGGAGAAGTGTGCATCCTATCTACCGTGTATCCGTTGCAGAGAATATCGTATAATGAATGCTTTGTCTCTGAAGGACGTTTGTCGCATTCGTTGGAGTTTAACTATTGCATAATTATTACTGAAGTCAATGTTGGGCTGAAGGGTGTCCTAGATTTCGGCAGTGTAGGGTTTACAGCTTGATGGCCAGGACACGGATTCGTTTGTGGTATGCATTGCTAACGACGAGCTCCTGAAGATGGGCAACTTATCATCTATATATATGTATATGTAGTATATTAAAATGAGGTGTTTGTTTGTTTGTTCGTTTTTTGCAGCCAAACGACTTGATCGATCTCCATAAAAATTTCATAAACATATTCGTTATGATCCAGAATAGGTTCTAGCGTTTTGAATTGTTTGAATTTGGCCATATCCACCAATCCCGACCCCCACATGTGGGGTGAGTGAGCGTCAAACAAATTTTCTCCAAAGTGACCGAGATTAGTGTCAAAACATTGATTTTCGGGGTCGCTGAGATGAATGGTGTAGTGACACTCCCAAAAACTCACCACCCCTCCCCCCTCACCCAACGCCCCCGGTTAAGTGACCGTGAAAAAATTGTCCAAAATGACCACCAAACTTAGTGTCGAATTCATAGTTTTCGGGTCGCTTACCTCCACTTTCGCGGGTGAAGCTTACGCGTCCCGTGTATTAGAAGAGAAGCTTTAGACGGCTTTCACATGGAACACACGATATACGAGATTCTAGCAGAATGCGCCAGTGTATACGAATGCAGTTTTAAATTAGTTTTCGCACATACAAAGCCCCCTCGCCACTCATACTTTCTGCTAGAATTTCGTATATCGTGCGTTCCGTTTGAAATAAGCTTTTTTTGATCGAAATAAGCTTTTAGAGGAGAGGAAGTTGAAATAAGCTTTAAAATGCTTTTTTCTGTAGTTTCGTTGTCGACCTCACAAGAACGGCAACTTACATCTGATACGATACGGATAGTTTTGAGGTGACCTCGAAGACGGGAGTGACCTCTGAAACATCCACAAATAATTCTGACCCTGTTTCTGCCCAAATTGAGCAAATCTAGCAGTGGAGTAGTCCGTGATAAACAATTTAGATTACCTTAGATCAGGGAGAGTTTCCCACAGCAAGGTATCTCTCTCCCATTTTCAATTCCTAATCTGCTTCTTGACAAGGCAGATGATAGATCGCAAAACAAGATTTAGGTCAACTTGGGGGGCAGGAGATGCCCGTTGTCAGAGTACCCCTAACGATACTAAGGATATCTTGACAAAACTTCACTAGCCTTAAGTAAACCGATGTATTATTCAGCGCCATAATGGCCACTTGACTATTAGTGACGATTTACTATTAGTGACGATTTATGTATCTGTTGATGTAGCCTGTAGCTCGGCACAGTCGCGCACAGACTTCAATGGCTTGAAATTCCGCTTGGAAGACAGTGGGAAATTTTCCCATAGGAATGACAGCTCAGTGTCCTGTGCTAACAATGCCCGCGCCCAAGACCTCATTCGGTTCAGAGCCATCCGTGAACCATTTTATTGTGTTAGGATGTTATAAAGAGTTGTAGGACACGGTCCACTGTTTGTTCTCTATCCCACAAAGTTAACTGGTAGGAGGGCCCGAAGCGTAAGTCCCTAACTAGGTGGTTAGATGGCATGCTGAGCGCACTGTGACTTTACAGGCAGGTGCTTTGTTCCGGATTCAGCCTAATTTGCGCATTACAGGCTACTGCAGTTTTCGCCCCTCTGCTTCGATATAAATGTGCAGTGGCGGTAGATCAAGCAACACCGCAAGGGCCGCAGAAGGACAGGAGCGCATGGCTCCCGTAATAGTATGGCATACAAGCCTTTGTATTTTAGTGAGAGTGTTTCAATCAGCTGATGTGGCTCTTTTCCACCAAACAACTGCTGGCCATAGAACAATGCGGGGCTTGGTTCCCCAAGTCTTGCTTGTATACTGCCGGCAAGTCCCCAAAGCTGTTGTGGACTTTTCAGATGTTACCCTAAGATGATCTTCCCCGAGTAACTTACTAACAAATATAACACCCAGGTACTTGACGTTGTCCGATAATTTTTCTGCGACTTTGTACAAAGTGACACATTTCAGCGCCTCAGTGAATGGGACAATGGGATTTCAACGGGCTGACCCCTAAGTCTACTAATGTCACACCATTCTTGAACTTCGCACAACGCTCTCTGGATGTTATTGAACTCACCGTGTAAAAGACGCGTAAAAAAACCCACTTAAGCCCATTTTAAATACTATTGTCACCGAATCACTTTATGAAAGCGGTAATTGAACTAAATATGAAATAGGTGAGATAGGGACTTTGAACCATTGGCTGATGAATCACCCGTGGCCCTCTGTATCATATATTAAATTTTTGCCTGTTCTTCACTGAATAAACATACAACTAAGTTCAATACATACGCTTTATCGCCGATTTTTTGCAATTGTGTACAAATCTGAATCCTTGCATACCTGAAAGGAGAAGAAAAGAAAGTATTAGCATTGTATTTGTTGTGTATTTCAAGAATTCTACGTTTTTTCTTTCAAAACATAGTCCCTAAAAAATAAAATTTAGTTCCAAGTCTCGTTCGTCTTAAACAGGTTTGAACTTGTCCTTTGAATTTGCACGTCACACGAAAATCTAGACAACAAAACTGTCAAACGTGATTTGCTTCATTTATTTACGAATTAAAACAGTGTACAGTAATGAACCATATGCTGCTTCCACCGGTAGATCGAAGCCAGCACCTGATGAGTAGTGATCTGTCGGTGGTACGAAATCTGAGGCCAATGGTCCCATTATACCCGGACCCCGATGAGAGCGCGAGGACAACCTGCCAACCATTCCATCCTTATCGCCCCATTTTTTAATATTCCCAATTTTCGCCTTCCATGTTTGTGTTGTCTTCCCCAGGGGCAACATGCGGCGAATACCCCGCCCACGTCTCCCGAACTGAGCTACAGCAAGCATAGGCCGCTGCTTGGCTCGTTGAGGGGCCTTTTTCTTCGTCACGGCCCGACCTTCACGGTCATTATGCCTTATGCTAGGCTCCGTCCCCACGCCCAGGGGGAGCAATAGTGCGCCCAAGGCAGCCGTCGGTGCAGTCCTTAGAGCCCCTGTCATAGCAATACATGCTGATCTTTGGACTTCCCCAACAGAGTTCCGTACGACTCAATGCTGTGTGCCGTCCACCAGACGACAACCACGTGCATTATTATAGGATGGACTACGGATGAATAGAGCCAGTATACCACCCTCGGCTGGAGTCCCGGAGTCCCCACTTCTTACCTATAACCTTCTTGCAAGAGTACAGTACAACAGTTGCCTTTGCCACATCCACATGCTCCTTCACGTTAGCCTTCCAACCTATTTTTATTCGAATTATAAGTCCAAGGAACTGGGGTTTATCTGTGAGGGTAACCCTTGTGCCCCCCATTCAATGATGGCTCTAAAGTGAAGAGGACGCGTTCCGTTTTTTGAGGGTTAGCTCTAACCGCAACCACACCAGCCCATTCCGTCAGAACCCAGAGAGCATTCTGCATTAAACCGTTTAGGACACAGGAAAATTTGCCCGCGATTGCAATAGCAATGTCCTCCGCATAAGCGGTAAGAGCACACTGTTGACCGCCAGATTCCATTAGATGGGAGAAAGGACTCCGCCTTGGAGAGTGCCCCTGCTTGCATACCTGTGATCAGATGTAGTGTCCAGACTAGTGGAAATCACACGAGATGTAAGCATCAGGTGTACCAACTTACAGAGCGATTCATCTCTGCATAGGGTTAAGAGGGCACCAGTGATAGCCTCCGGTTTAATGTTGTTGAAAGCACCTTCGATGTCCGAAAAGTAATCAACGTGTACGCTTTGCAGGCGAGTGACTTTTCAATGTGACCTGTGAGAGAGTGCAAAGCAGTATTCACAGATCAGTCCATCAAGTAGGCGTGCTGAGAGGCGGATAGGAGATGCGTTGGAATAACGCTCCGTAAAATATGTCGATCAGACGCTCCAACACCTTTAGCATGGTCGATGATAGGCTCATGGGTCGGAGGTCCCTTGATCCTGTGTGTGAACTTTTGTCTGATTTCGGGATAAAGATCACTTCAACTTCCCTCCATAAACAAGAATGTATGAGAATTCCAGACAGGGTACACCATATCCAGCATATGCTGCCTTGCCGCCGGAATAATACCATCAGGGCCGGCAGATTTGAAAAAGTCAAAGCTGCCTACCCTACAGCCCATTCAATCTTCACCCTCGAGAGAATTGAAGAGATAGCATATGGCATTAAACTGTCTATAGTGGTGAGTTCGGGAGATGTGCAAGAAGAACCATCACGGAAATGCGTGCCCATCAAAACCTCGATCGTCTCTTAGCACGAAGATGTCCATATTCCGTCCTCCTTCAGCAAGTAAGTAGGCATAGTTGGGTTTGTAGACAGGATCTTCCGAAGTCTAGAGGCATAACTAAACCTGTCAATGCTTCGCAGAAGCATTTCCACGAGTTCTTTCTTATATGAATCGAGATAACTCTTATAAATTTCCCAGTCCGATTTCTGCTTTGAAAATTTAGTTTTATTGAAGCTTTTCCGGCATGTGGTCCAAAATCAATGAGTAAAACTACCCCTGAGTAAAAAAAACCGTTGCGAGAACCTTTCCGGCTGAGAGACAAGTTTTGGCCTTACTGGGCAGCCTTTATCCTTCCTTCGCCATTCCTTACTCGCCATTTTTGTTTCGGGAGTGTAATGATGGACCCACGTCTCGACACATGTGGCGATGCGCCTTAAAAAAGCCTCCCCTTCTTGTCGAAATCGATTCAGAAGTCTCTCAATGATCTCCAACCTTACCTACTTTTGATTTTCATTCAACAACCTCGGGACCCATCGAGCACTAATTTTTCTGAGTCCAAGATGGCCAGTGTAAATGGATTGAAGTAGCTGATAGCTGATACCAATTTCTGATGAGATTTCTTTAACAGATATCCGGCGATCAAGTTCAATAAGCTCTCAAACGTAACTGATGTTGGCATCTGTCAGACTTGACCTTGGGCGTCAACAGTGACTTTCATTTTCAACACGTTTTCGCCCATCCTTAGATTGCAACAGACGGATATACCTCCTGCTCAGTCGTGGCTGTAATGATGACAGAACAGAGCGCGGTGGCTAACCAAGCTGGTTCCCCACCTCTTATAAAACAAACAGTCGCTCACTGCTACGTAGACTGCGGAACTGTGTGCTAACAACAATAGCAAAATTACTGTTTATATTTGATTCACCATCGTACATTTTATCCAAATCAAAATCAACTTTTTTTCCAAAACAAATCCACAAAAATCAAAAGACCCCGTCGGAAAAAAATCGGTCTCGAACGCTTAAATCTAAGAATTTGTCATTTCGACGTGAGATTTATTATGCACCTGTGCTGTAACGTATTCCATATAATGCCGAGTATGAATGAATCAACCAAAAAGATTTTTTTTTATAATAATTGCAATATTCCAACATATTGCCATTGGACCATTGCTAGTCTAAATTTAGATCAATTCCTTGCCAAAACTGGGCATGGTTGTCAACTCATTCGCACGACATTCAACTCAAACAAAAGTCCGTTAAAACAAAACCGTGAAACACGACAAACACATCCAAATAAATTGTTTGTCAGTAAACAATATGTTACTACGTAATTTCACATATTTGTTGTTTTTCCGCTTTTCAAACCCAAACAGTAGTCATACAGTCACTGGGAAATTGTTCGAGAAATGAATGCAGCACTTAGTATGCGACTGTTACGGAGAAGAGGGGTGGAAAGCATTGAAACCAGCTCACAAATAATAAAAAAAAAGATACAAAGTATCTACACTGCATGCAGATACATCGGAACATGGATATGTCTATGACTACCGACTGCGTGGAACCTGTTGTGTTGAAGATATCGACGTAAGTTTTATAAAGATCCCAGTATAGTTCATCATTCGAAAAAACACGTCCCACGCTTTCGGTAGGCATAAGACATATCCATGTACCCATGTATCTGGTGGCAGTGTGGATACTCGTCATAAATTCTGCTTTGCTTTGTCCTGTCCGCTTGGGCTCCTTTCTCTCGCGGGATCGTTTCGTTTTCGTTTGCATCGCGTGTGTGCAATATTCACCTCCTCTCGTGCACCCTGTTCCATCTACCCGTTCGGTACAGTTTGCAGACTGCAGCCTATCGACATTTCTCTGAGTACGTTTCTGCTAATCGCAATCACGCTTCCCACCATCTTTTCCCAATCGAACGTGTATTGTGTTTGTGTATCTATTGCAAAATCGCTCCCACACTATCCGCCTCATCCCGCCCCTTTAATCAACAGTCCGGCTCCGGCACACACAATCCGTTTCTCAAGTAACGCGTGCGACTCTATGCGATTGTGTCCGGCAAACAGAAAGGGAAACTCACAAAAGTAAACAAAACATTCCAACACACGCACAAAGAGAATGCACAAGAAAAATTTTGGAATTTTTGCAGAATGGGGGGGGGGGGGGCATTTGATCTTCTGCAGACCTCTGAATGTACATCATGTCACGATGATCTGCCCGGAACTATAACATCCTGCGACGAATATTTCTCTATTTCGGGGCTTGGGAGATTTTAACTCGCGCAGTACGAATCCGCCATTTTGTTTTATGATATGTTTATTGCATGTGTGGTGGGGGCCCACATTGTGGGCCAGTCAGACCTCAAATCGCCGCCATTGCAAATGCACAACCATTTGGATAGAATGAACTTCATCCGCGATGGCTCTCGCTCTCTATCTTCGGGGGGCGGGAACTATGTACACTCTCTCAAATTCCGTCTGCGCATGTCCAAATGTTAGTCGAACTGACTACTTGCTACCTTTTCTGGGACCCTATTGATTCAGATAGTACAACACGGGCTATTTTATCAAATGATGAATGGGAATTGGCGGAAATTGAAGGTCATTGAAAGTCCGCCCGTTCACCCGTACACTATGTTATTTCTTGCCGTCCACAACGTCAACCTTTATCGCTATCAAATCAACATCCCAACATGTACACACAGGATCCCCGGAAGCGCACCGCCCGCGCGGATCGACAAGCAACAGCCATGCACAATGACCACTTCACTCAAACGACATGCACAACCAGAAAAGAAAAATTTTCAATGGGCTTGTTTCCTCTTCTGACCCCCGAGTAGAAAAACAGACATTTCGTGTGACGGACAGATTTTTAGGATGACCCCCAGCTATAAGACATATCCATGTCAAAATAACGAAACTTCTCTTTTTTTTAAATATTTTTTTTAAACAGAAGCTGTTTTAAGCATGCCCATGCCAGAAAGTTTGGAAGCATATATTGCTCCCCATGTCTTTACTAAAACATGGGGAGCAACGTGTGATGGAAGCATTCATGCTTGCTTGTTAGTATTTCTTTTTAATTTCAGTAACAACGCCAACAACAGCTGCAACATTCATTAAGAAGAAAAAATACCCAAAGGTGTGGAGTAGTGTTAGAAATTACGCCTTCATGTCGAACGTTGACGTTCGTAGATAGTAGCGAGAGAACCAAGAAGGAGCTCAACGAACCAGAAGAAAAAAATACATAATTTTATGTGTCGAGGGTATTATGTGAAACGGTTTGTGTGGCCTGATAAGAGACTTGAGTACAATGTAAACAGTATATGTACATGACGCGGAATGGCCTGGCGCACTGATAAGAAATGTCGTCTCTGGGCCATGAAATCTTATGTGTATTTATATTTATATTATAGTGTGTCTTCCGTGAGCTAGCACTTAATACCGTCTTGACAACATGAACAATGTAAACACTTTAAACACGCATTATGGGCGCAATAGCACGACTTGATAACTTTGGCGGTCATAGCCTTCACCAAGAAAAAATAATCTATTCGAATAAGAAAAGGCGCGTAATTAAAACGATGAGCTAAAAAGCCAAACAAAAAAAATTAACCGTTCCATCAAAAGAGAGAAGGGGAGAAGCCTTCAGATCATTCGGGATTCCATCATTACCGTTAGTTCAAGCGAAAAATAACAACTGCTCCACAAATTTGTGACTAGTTGACATCCAAAACGTCATCAGCTCTTGAAACTGTTCAAAGAAAATTTACTAGAACCTTAATGTTCAGATACAAGCTTGTATACCGCCCTTACCCCGACCGCCTCAGCTTTTTAAATTTATCGCCACTACGTAAAAGAAGAACATATCTAGATCAATGTTTTCTTTTCAAGTTGTGTAATGGATTGTTAAATTCTTGTCTCTTAGCTGACATTAAGTTTAGGATCCCTTCCCACAACACGCGATCGATGGCAGTTTTTGATCCTCCTCATTCCTCACTTTCTGTTTTTATCAACTCTCCACTCCAGAGATCTATGAGAAACTTTGATAGTTTGGAGCTTGGTTCTATATCCTCTTCTTTTTATACCTTCAAACGTACTTTGCTGCATAAACTTGATTCTTCTGAAATAAATGATTAATTAGCCCTATTGTAAATCTTGGCGGCTTCTTTTTAATTTTGAATTACTATTTCTTGTCTTCTGTTTATCCGCCTACATAGTTCTAAGTCACATTTTCTTTTTCATTTGAATTACTATTTCTTATTTTCTATTTATATAAGTTCTAGCTCCTTAAGTTATTTTGCTTTTCACCTTTTTTTCTTCTTTCTTCTTCTTTAAATTTCCTTTTTTTTGTATACTATTACTTTTTTTCTTTTTTGTATTCTTCACATTACGTATTTTTGGAATCTATTCCTGTTATGTAATAATAATAATAAATAAAATAAAATAAAATCAGTTTTTCAAGCTGTTGGTCAACACGGACTTACCAGTTAAGGTACACGAGATGCGTAAGCCCATCGGGCGCGGCAGCTGACGACGGGTACCGACGGGTAATCATCCGCCGTTGATAGTAGCTGATCCAGAGTGGAACCATGGGCCCGGGCCACCTCCAAAAGGGGCACCGAAATAAGCCATAGCGAAATAAGGCATACGAAATAATCCATATAGATACTTTCGTTTGGAAACGTTTGTTAATTTTTGTGCGATACTGAGGGTTGTGATCCCTTAAGCGCGGAGCGAGCGTAGCGAGCGAAGCCCACACAAGCGACTGTTAATTCACACCCCGCAGTATCGCACAAGTGTGCATGGATAATTTCGGTTTGGAACGAGCTGAGCTAGCTCCGCTCCTTTATAGCTTTGAAGGCCATTAGTTTAGTTAACTTAAACCTTAAAGTATAAAATCCCCGCATGTAGCTCTAGGTCGTCCGTTTCACTCTTTGTACATGTACCTGCAGCCGTTTCGTCCTAGCATATCTGTATCCAGCATTTCTTTCTTTTTTTTTTGGCTATGCACAATTTTAAACCGAAATAAGGTATGAGAAGGAAAGCGAAAATAGCCATGTGCATACTCACTTTCGTTTTAAACGAAATTAAGCATTGAGTGTGAAACCGAAAGAATCTATGCATGGCTACTTTCGGTTTCAACCGAAATTATCCATTAATGCCTTATTTCTAAATGACTTATTTCATGGTGCCCCTCTAAAATTGTTGGTATTAGTAGAGCTTGATTTTGGCAATATTCGAGGAAATACTCCAAAATGACAGTGAATACAAAACATACCATCGTGGGTTTCTTTGCGCTACGCGTTCCTCTTCGGTTTTGCTTAGTGCGCAGGGTGCTGGTTTTGGCACACTTGTTTGGGAGCATTGTCTAAACGTAGAGTGGAGACAGGGCTGTCCAAAGACTAAGGCGAAACAGATGGTCGCCTGGGGCGCCGACTCTGAAAGGGCGCCAAGAGGAAAGCCGAATTTTGAGTAAATTTTGTCAATTTAGAGGAAAATGTAATGTCTGCAGCTATAAATAGTTTGCGATTTATCCGATCGAATTTATGCGCGTCAACGATTCATTTTCGACTGTTGGACTTCATTCTCCAATGAGAGTGACTTAAGCTCGACACACATTGGAGGCTGTTGCGTCGTTGTCGCGAAGCGTTTGGTTCGATTGTCTATACCAAGCATTATCGACGATAATTAGTGCCAAGCAAAGCCGCCCGGATAAAAAATGGCTCTCGCACAACCACTTTTCTCCAAGTGGCGTCGATACCGAAACCACTTGTAAAATATGGCCATGGATGTGTTGTCTTCCCCCTGTGGTGCGGGGCGTAATAATAAGCCACAGCATCTCCCGACTTGTCGCAGGTAGGCGGCTAAATGGAAGCAGGAGGTGCAGGCTGGCAACGTGCATCGTCCGAAACTGGTTTATGCCAACGAAACGTCAGCTAAGCCGCATGGAATATTCGAGCCACCATTGCTGATCGAACTTGTTTTCTCTGACAGGGCCAACTTCTGAGGGTCATCCTCGACAGAAAGCTAGACTGGAGACCCAATATTCAGCAACGAGTAGCTAGGGCGACTGTTGCGCTGTACTCGTCTAGGATTGCCAAAGGTAGGAAGTTGGGTCTATTCTGGCTGTATAACTCTGTCCTGCAACCTATACTTCTGCATGGAATTATCGTCCGGTGAACTGCTCTAAACTTTGCAGTTTATCGAAAAATGTTAGAGAAATTTCAAAGAGTAGTGAGTGTTACCATTACAGGGGCTCTTAGAACTACATCGGCGGCTGCTCTTGATGTGCTGCTGAATTTGTTACCGTTAGATATTTTTGATAAGCAGGTGGCCGCGGCAGTGATCCGTCTTCGAGAAACTAATCAGTTCACTATATCAACCACGGGTCACTCCTCTGTTCTTAACAGCTTGGATCTTCCTGCGGGAACGGATTCCACTCTTACCAAATACTTGTTCGGTAGGAATTTTTTTAAGCCTAATCTCTTTACGGGACGAGTGGGCGGGAGACATCTTCCAGGAGTCAAATGCTATAAGTTTATACACCAATGGCTCTAAGACGGATCAAGGAGTGGTAGTGACTCGGACAGACTGAATATAAGCATATCGTTACATCTACCTGACTTTTGCAGCGTTCTTCAGGCGGAGATGGCGGCGATTTGGGAGGCTCTCGCCTTGCTGGGGCATAATGTCATAGCTGCTAGGGATATTATTATCTTCACTGATAGTCAGTCGGCGATCAGGTCCCTGGAATCTGTTATTACAAACCCGAAGACTTGCCGCGAACGTCACGCCTTTTTCAACATCGCCTTAAGCCCTAGTGGGGCGTAACGCGTCAACTATTCCTACGCGCCACCGAACTCTGTTCGGGGAAATCGGACGTCCCCACATCTTAACCTGAAACTCACGCTCTTTCGCCACAGAACGGCGACATGAAATTTTAGAAAATGTAGTTCCATTTCATGGCACCTAAACCAATGCAGTTATCATCTGATTTATCCACTGCCATTTTCGTCTGCGTATTAATTCGTCGATTGGCATGTGACCCGTAAGCCGACTAGATTTTCATTTGATATTGTTTCGGGTCAGGGGTGTTCCTTAGCAGCCTTTGGCATGTCGAATACTGCAAACGCCAGGTGGTGTGATGGTAGCAATTGTAATCTTAGGCAACTTTGGCCTAGGCTTCATCCTAAACATTCTGTGGAGCGGATAGTGTTGATTAGAAGAAACCTAAGGACTATTGTTGGGGTGACTACAGAACCTTGTCGGCGAACATGCTAGGAGACTGAGACTTCGTCACAATGACTTCTGTAGGAGCTGTGGAGATGAGGATAAGGAGGAGTGTGTACCTTTCATTTTCATCTACTATGCAAATGTTACCTCTCTCTCTCTTAATTGCCCTAACCCCTTGTAGGGCATAGCGCGTCAACTGTTCCATGTGGCCCAGTTGACGTTTCGACGGCATAAACTGGTTTCGGAGAATGCAGTTGCCAGCATACCTTGGGGTCCTTCTATTTCGACGATCTGGACGACCTTAAAGATGTTAGCATCGGCCGGATCCAATGTGCTTTAACTACAACTTGGCTGGTTCAATGAATAGATAGATAGGACTTGGGTTGTTGAATCAATAGTAGTATCCCAACGGACCCAGTGGTGATCTACGTGTGCTGTGTGTATCACGGCAGCCCTTTTAGCCTAACCTAACTTTGTCAATTTGAAGTAAACATAACTTCAAAAGAACTGCATTGTCGACGCTACACGAAGAGAATCGTTATTCGTTACCAGATTCGAACACGCAACTCTCATGCTGCGCTATACTCGTATATCATAATATATACGAGTAGGCGCCTGCTCATTTGATAAATGGGCACAATAATTAATAGAAATAAAACTCTAGAGAAAAAAAAAACGACACAATTCAGTGCCCCGTCGTTTATCGCTTCAACAAATCTCAAAGCACTTATGAAAGCCATTCCATTCCAGATTACAAATCTGATAAGTCAAAGCGACCTTCAAACTTAGGTACAAACCTTTAAGTTCACTTTGTAATAAAACTGTTGATAACGGGAATATTTTCTATTTACTCGTACATACATACATACTGTGTGTTTATTATCAAGAGACTGGCACGACAGAATTCATATACGAGTACATAATGACATATCGTGTCAACTGCTATATTTTAATGTACACAAAAAAACACGTGTAAAACGTTCGAACACGTAACGTATTTGAAGCAAACAAAATAAACAAAAAATCACTCTTGATTTGCTCGTACCAGTATTTAATGCATAGTAACTTATTATCTCTAGCAACAAAGTTCTTTTATTATACCTATACGACCTTACGAGTATACATAACAGTTTGAATAATGTAAACAGGATAAGATTTCAAATGAATGCGATATACATACATAAGTGAAGTGAGTCCATCGATTCTCCATACTCCATGTGGGACAAAGAAAAATTATTATCAATATTTATTTTTGCAATTTTTTTTTGTTGGTTTCTCAATATGACAAGCACAAATAATTGAAAGAAGCAGCTGTACTTCCGTTGTCCACGTGCTTCCTAAATGTTTAATGGAGTTCTTTGCGCGTTCGAAAAATTTGCATTCAACAAACTCTACAGTTTGTGACTGACAGTGACAGTTGACAGCAGAAGTGGCAGCTGACAATGACAATGACAGTCACAATTGAGGTTAAGTAACAGCGACCTAAATTTACAGTTTTGTATTGATTCCCACTTAAAACCGTTTAATATCAAGCGTCTTTTGCGATGCGGTTTCTAAAGAATGACAAAAGGTGAACGACAATATCTTGCAAAGCCATAAAGCCCTATGGATTTGCAAGCAGTTTGTGGGTAAGACTTGGGGCAAACAAGCCCTCGTATAATCCTTTGAATCTATAAGGCGATTGTTAGACCAATAATATTAAATATGGATCGGTTGTTTGATGGAAAAAATCAACCACCAATGATGGGAAAATATAACTATGTACATACTTACATAGGTATGTCTCACAGTAACGGGGGCTATCCGCAGCTGCCCCACACTCAACTTCCCGCCGCCCCCACATTCACGTAAAGGCGGAGGCCAAAATAGCAGTAGCCAGACTAAACGCATGCCAGAATTCCCTCAAACTAAACCCAGAGCAAACCACCAACTGAGTAAATGAGGACTACGCATCTGATATGCCATCAGACCATTTAACTGCGGAGCTTTGCTACAAACTTCCATTCCCAACCGAAATTTGGAGTAGAGAGGATTTGAACTTGACGCCCAACATCCTCCTCCTCCAACATCGTTAAGTGGCATACAGATAGATCTAAAACTGAAGAGTGTACACAAGCGGACGTCGCAGACCAGTCTTACAAGATATCCATTCCTTTTGGAAAGTACGCTACGGTATTTCAGGCGGAAGTTCACACCTAATCAAGACCTGCGTGAACATATGCTTGGCAGCCGGATACCGGGGCAGGAATATTGCTAGCATGCACCTCCTATCCGAGCCATCTTCTACTGACAAGTTCGGAACGATGTGGGAGTTCTATTATAGTACAGGAGTAAGGTGAAAAATTCTCGGTCTGACAATGAAAGACTGCGATTTTCAATTAAAAAAAGTATTTTATTTTTCTACATAATTTCCCTTGACTTCAACACACTTGGTCCAGCGCTTCTGCAACATCAGTAGTCATTCCCGGAAGTCTGGAAGGCTGTGAAAATATTCATCTGCGGATCTACCAAATTGTTCATTGGATGCGAAGCGCTTCCCAGAAACAAATTTATTCAAGTTTGGGAACAGATGGAATTCTGAGGGTGCCAAATCAGGAGAATAGGGGGGATGGTCGATCAAATCGAACCCCAAATCCCGCAGTTTTTCCACCACCAACGCACACTTGTATACAGATGCGTTGTCCTGGTGAAAGATGATTTTTTTACTTCTTCAAGCCAGACCTATTTTCGCGAATTTTGGCATCCAGCAGGTCAAGAAGTTTGGAGCAATATTCGCCTGTTATTGTTCTGCCTTTTCTAAGGTAATCAATTGACAGGATCCTTTCGCATCCCAAAACACGCTGGCCATGACCTTTCCAGCAGATGCGATCGACTTCGCTTTCTTGGTGACAAATCGCCGCACAAAATTATTCGGATCCCGATTGAATCGGTGCAAATATTGTTGCATTTGCTTTTGATCAAATGCGGCACCCAACTTCTGCAGAGCTTTCGCATCTCCAATTCTTTGTGCAAGATGTTTCGCACCCTTTCTTCCGATGTCCCCACGGCCCCAGCAATATTACTCACTTTCATTCGCCTATCGTCCAACACGATTTCATGCACTTTGCCGATGGTTTCCGGTGTGGTTGCGGTTTTTGGCCGTCCTTCACGTGGGTCTCCGAGGGATATGCAACCACGTTTAAATTCAGCTGCCTATTTTTGAATGGTTGACATCGAAGGAGCAGAGTCCCTGCAAACTTTTGTTAACTTCGGATGAATTTCCTTAGGGGTTAGTTAATCCATCCAAAACGAAGAATTTTATGACCGCACGATATTTAAGTTTCCCCATTTTAACGAAAAACATGTAAGGCGTCGTCTACTGTAAAATTCGTGTAAACAAACTACTCGAGAGAACAAGTTGAAACTTGTCATACGAACTAATGACACGTGCACCCAGTCGGGGAACATACATTTTTACAGATTGTAACGGTATTTCTGTGTCAGGCCGAGAACTTTTCACCTTGCCCTCGTACTAGCGAATTTTTTATGGCCCCAATTTGAGCTATGGACGTGGACGATATGTGATTCCAACAGGAGGTGCCACTTGCCAACACAGACGGCGAAACAAACACTCGCTACGGCAAAAGTTCGATGGTTGGATTATCTCCCGAAACGATGACGTCAATTGGCCGCCCAGATCTTGTGATTTGACACCGTTAGACTTTTTTCTGTGGGGAAATTTAAAAGCGATGATATACGCCAACAAACCATCAACGATTCCAGAGCTGAAACCTGAATCTCATCTAAAATATAGACAAACGAATGGAAGTCTGCCGCAATAGCCGCGGTGAACATTTGGGAGATACATATTTTGTTTCACACATAAGGCGTGTTTTTTTGTACTGCGGTGCAGGTTAATTGGGGGCTATCCGGGTTAACTTACACACATTACACAAACAACATACCCTAGTTGTTTGTGTAATGTGTGTAAGTTAACCCGGATGGCCCTCAATTAACCTCCACCGCAGTACAAAAAAACACGCCTATAATTGTAGGAAGTCAGATTAAAGAATAAAAAACCCGGTCGGACGTAGCCAAAGTGGCAACCATTACAACGGGGGCATTGGAGACTGGATATTTCGTACAATGCACACTTCCGGAGCTGCAAGGAAGAGGCGGAAAATGAAACCTTCATCCACTTGCCGTGTGCATGTCCGGCTTTTGCTAGGGCTAGATAAGCTACGATAAGTGGGCGAGTCTGTGAACCGTCGTGAAGTCCATGAGTCCGGTAGTAGAGAAGTCGATGAGTCGTCAATCGAAACTAGCAGGTGACTATAACCTGCCCCAGATCAAGTTGCAAATGCAACTTCACTCATTTCAGTTGCACCCATGCAAACGACACCATACAAATATCGCACCGAACTTAATTTATAACGATATCAAATTCAGTTATTTTTTATTTTTTTATTTTTTTTTTCTTTCACATAATAATAAAATACCGATCGCGTCAAAGCTAATATCTCATCAAAATTCAATATTCGTCCATGAATAAGACGGAAAAAAATGGTCACTTGAACCTGAACCCCAGCAGCGCAAAATGGCTTACCTATACCTGCTATATCATTGTCAGTGCAAAGATTGCGGGATCCGGTATTGGTAATCGGTATACACCACCCCGTCCAATAAATTTCCATCCGAATCTTTCCATCTGGAAATTGTTGTCTTGCCTTGTTCGAATGCCCCAAGAGACAAGAACCCTCCCTCCCCCCTCGTCACACAATTCAAGATATTATTTTTTTTATATCATGAACGTACGTAAAAATGGAAAAAGATTCGTCTGCGATAGTCTATTCGGATCAGTTCATTGGATCTTTTATCGCGTCACCTTATCGGGATGCGATGGTCAACAATATGTGTTTATAACGGATTGGTAAATACGAGTATATTCGAAAGGAATATATTATAGATAAATACAGGTATTCAGATAGAATAGGATTATCACCCCACAATGGATCTTATGCGATGATACCTTCTTCTTGACATTATCATCATATACTTGGAAACGGAGAAGATTGAAAAATTCAACAATTTTTATATTAATATGGATGAGAGGTGATATTTTACTGCTTTATCATCATTTAATTTCTTCTTTCGGGGAATAAAGAAAAGGTTTTAAATGTTGATTTTTTTTAAATATACATAATTTATGGGGATGACGTTCAATTTTTTTTCCCAAAATTTTTTTTGGCTACCTAAACGAACTTGGTGACAAAGTCCAGGCTTTTATGGTGGAATGGAGCGAATACAGAAATTCGCGCACCGAATATAACCTCCTTATTAGACGTTCGAAATGGGAGTGCTGGAGGAGACATTGCGAAATCATTCAGTCGCTTCCTGAAGCGGTACGTATCCACGAGGCCCTGTCGAAGCACCTAACACTAACGTAATCGGTCTACTAAAGAAGCAGAACGGTTCCTTTACTGAGAGCCCACAGGAAACTTTGGAGACAGTCCAACAGTCCTGGCTAAGTTCAACCTGAACCCTGAGTCACTTCTTTTTCGGCGGAGCATCGGATCCCATTGCGCCACTTAAGAAGACTTTCGGGGCCGACAGAGAAAACGTTAAATATGCCATAGAGGCCTTTGAACCTTTCAAGGCACCTGGCACCGATGGTTCCTGTCCTCCTGCAAAACAGCCTTGATATCATTATCTCCCTTTTGATCGTCATTTATAGAGCCAGCCACACCTTGAGCTATATACCACGTTTTTGGAGAGTTGTGAACGTGGTTTTCATTCCAAAAAACGGGATCAAACCGGAGGTGCTTCCTAAATCTGACAGACCAAAAAGTTTCTCATCGTTTCTTCTTAAAGGCTGGTACTAACCTCTTCGTTTTTTTATGTTTATGCTAAAGCTTAGGGGATACCCTTTGATGCGAGAGCACAGCCTTGGCGGTAAGGAAATTAGGGTAGTGGGGCTGGGATGGGTTGAGTGTACGTTTCGTTTAAGCTTTTGCAGATCACAACTGCAGGGGAAAACAAAAGATGGTAGGTTGCTCCATATTAATGTTGTTCTGGATGCAAATGAATCATCGAATTTAACGGTACGACTACTACTGAGTTCAAGAAAATGAGGATGGGCACGACAGGATAGCCGGGTGTTACGCAAAGGAATAAAACTGGATATTTCGTCAGAGCAACGACGCGGTTGTAGTAGCGATAAAAAAAGTGATAAACAACCGACATTTCGGAGTTCAATCGGCTCGATATGAGAAGTTATGGATTCATCGCCAATAAGCTTAAAGGCTTTCCGTTGAACTTTGTCTAATGCGGATAGGGCAGTTCGTGAGAAAATATATTGCACTTATCTCTCCGACGAAAAAGTGACAGTGTGAACTTGCACACAGCACATATCCGCGGCGCTCTACGCTACACTTGAATTTCCCCTTCTCACTCAAAAGAAAGCGATCAGATCACCACTGTAATGACCGGTTTCCACACGAAATAAAATCCAAAGTATGTAATTGTTTTCGCGTGGAAATTGCCCACATGTATGGGATTTTCGTGCGAAGAGCTCAGTACCGAGAAGAGCGAAAATATTCGTACGAATCGGATTTTTGACCATTTTTGTATGAAATTTCGCGGGACTCGCCGAGTCACGAGCCATATGGATAACATGTTGTGCACATCCAAGCACCTACGGGTGAGCGAATTTCATCAAATGCAACGAATTACGAGCAAGCACTCGTGGAGCATTTTGTTCACTGGACGGGAGAGACGCACGGTGCTTGGGTGTGCACAATGTGTTATCCACTTGGCTCGTGACTCGGCGAGTCACGCATAATGTGGTGCCGGCATAAGACAGAGAATGGAAAGCACGGCACCCCTACATCGAACTCAGTTCCCCTATGTAAAAGATAAGTCGACTGTGGTTGCCTTACACAATCTCGTAGGAGTGCACCTTCACTGACATTGAAGGAGCTTTTGACAACACTGGCTGTAACAGAATACGAAAAGCATTTGCGCTCAGAGATATTTCTACGGCCACAATCGCGTGGATTGATGCCATGCTTCGCGGGCGTGAAATCCACTCAACGTGGAGTGGCATCTCAATATGCGTCAACGCTGTTAAGGGTTACCTTCAAACTGAAGGTCTTCCCCCGCTTCTTTGGTCGCTCGTCGTTGACGAGTTACTCACTAGGCTCAGCAATTATGGTTATCAGGCGATTGGATACGCCGATGATATAACCATCATAGTCAAGGGAAAATCTGAAACAACCATCACTGAGGTGATGGATGTGGCACTCGCCTTTGTCCTACGCTAGTGTACTGAAGTTGGCCTGAGCGTCAACTCTCAAAAAATCGTCCTAGTTCCTTTCACTCGAATAAGGAACCTAAACTTAAGCTCAGTCACCCTAGGCAGGACGTTCTCCACTTAAGTGAAGTGTTTAGGCATAATGCTCGACTGGAGACTCAATTGGAGGAAACACGTCGAGAATGTGGTTAGCAAGGCCACCCGGATAATGTGGGCCTGCAGGAAGACCCTTTTTGGCAAAACCTGGGGCTCGCTCAGAAAACGATTAAGTGGTTGTATTTGATGCTGGTGCGACCAGTGGTGACTTACGATGGCGGTCCAATAAGTACTTAGTCTACAAAAGAAAGACGAAAATTTTGGAAAAGTGGCGATTTATTTCTCAACATAGTCTCCTCTTAGCTCGATACACACTTGACCCAGCGATTCTCCAACTTCTTTAACCCGTCTGAAAAATACGTTTTCTCGAGGTCTGTAAAGTAGGCCTCCGTGGCCGCGATGACCTCCTCATTCGAATCAAATTTCTGCCAGCCGAGTGATTTTTTCAACTTTGGAAATAAAAAGACGTCGGACGGGGCCAAATCTGGAAAATACGATGGATGGGGCAGCAGTTCGTAGCCCAATCTGACCAATTTGGCCGTGGCGACAGCAGAGGTGTAAGCCGGTGCGTTGTCATGGTGGAAGAGCGCTTTTTTCTTCGCCAAATGGGGCGGTTTTTTCTGCAATTCGCCCTCGAATCGGCCCAATAATTCGGCATAGTAGAGCCCTGCGACTGTGTTCCCCTTCTCCAGGTAGTCGATGTATTGTGAATCCCAGCAAACGGTGGCCATCACCTTTCCGGCCGATAGGACAGTCTTCGCCTTCTTCGGAGCACGTTCGCTGGGTGAAGTTCACTGTTTCGACTGTTCCTTGGTCCCTGGTGTGTACCAGTGGATCCATGTTTCGTCGACGGTCACGAAACGATGCAGAAACTCCTTCGGATTGCGTGCGCTTAAACAGCGTCAAACACTGCTTTGAAGTGGTCTCACGATTGCGCTTGTTGTCCGGAGTGAGCAAACGCGGCACCCATCGCGCCGACAGCTTTCTCAAGCCCGAAATTACATGCAGGATATGACCCACGCGTTTTTTTTAGATGCCTACTGTCTCAGCTACCTACCCGGTTGACGGCGATCTGCCAATACGAGATCGTGGATTTTTGTCACGTTATAATCTGTGGTAGCCGTTTTCGGGGCACCTGGGCGTGGATCATCAAAAACCGACGTGCGACCACGTTGAAACTCGTTAGACCAATTTTTGACGGTCGCCATCGAAGGAGAAGAGTCACCGTACACAGCACCCAAGCGCTCTTTGATTAAGCTGCGCGATTTCCCTTCCAAAAACAAAAATCGAATCACCGAACACGATATTGCTCTTTTTCCATTTTTCTAAAATTCGCAGAGGCGCCCGCTTCCACACGCGGTCAAAACAAAACTACGAGTCCGAATCGGCTGAAATTTTGACAGTAGCCGTCTACGAGGATGTACTACACGATAGAAAATTTCTCTTGCGCTAGTGGCGCCATCGGACGGCGAGGCTAAGTACTTATCGGACCACCCTCGTATGCTGCGCTTGAATGGTGGCCCAAAAATCCACAGCGTTCCACCATACAGTTGTGTAGCAAACTATAGCGCTTCGCATGCCTTGGTTCAGCAGGATCCTATTTGCGTACTTGCCCGACAGCGGCCCTAGAGGCGATTATTGAACTTACTCCGCTGCACATTTTTATTCAGACATCTGCGGCTCTAAGCGCTCTTAGAAAGCATTCGACTTGTGATGTGTACAATCAGCGACCGGTAGCGCAGTGTGTTGAGGCATCAGTCTCATGTTTGACTACCGGCGTTTCGGGTTCGAATCCCGTCCACGACGACGTTCATGGCCATGGATGTGCAGGAGGTGTATGCCGGCAACTGCATTCTCCGAAACCAGTTTATGCCAACGAAACGTTAACTGGGCCATATGGAACAGTTGACGCGCTATGCCCTACAAGGGGTTAGGGCAATCGAGTAGTAACATGAGCACTCTGGAGCGGATTCCTGGCATGACGATAGGCTCGAGATCAAACTACATGACTACGGAACTTTGCTTCGGTAGAAAATTTTCAGTCCTCATACTGACAATCCTTGTCCTGACTCCAGATGTACCACCTGGTTTGCCGATGGGTCAAAAACGGGGCAAGGTGTTGGTGCTGGGGTCTTTGGGCCGAACACCAGGATTTCCATCGCCATGGGCGTCTGACTCAGCGTTTTCCAAGCCGAGATCCATGACAACGAGGCCTGCGTCAGAGAAATTCTACAGAAGAGTCTCAGTGGCCCTAACGTTGCTATCTGTACCGACAGTCAGGCAGCCATTGTGGCTCTTTCTTCAAAAAAATTCTCATCGAAACTCGTGAAGGAGTATTTTAACAGTCTTCAGTGTCTTACAAAGACTAATCTGGTTACTCTTTGTTGGGTACCAGGACATCGGGACATTAATGGCAACGAAGCTGCGGATGAGCTCGCCAGGATAGGCTTATCCACGAAATTCTACGGGCCCGATCCCTACTGCGTTCTGTGGTGGGCTACAGCCAGGGCGTTGGTGTGGGAGTGGACTGTTGACAAACGACTGCAGCACTGGAATGTTTTTTTTTTTCCTTTTCCATTTCAGGTGGATATCGCCGTGGGCGCAGATACTTCGTGAAGTATGTTGGCGGTTTACTTTGAGCACCGTGAACATCGCCCGAATCACATCGAGCGCGTTATCAATTCAGGTACGTACCAATATCCTACCACCACCCGCACCCCCTAGTTGCTACCAACCATCTAATGATAACTAATCATATCTTTCCCTTATCTACAGGTTCTATCACGGCAACGAAGCGTCATAATTTGGCTTCATTAGATAGGTAGGCATCGATGGATTAGAAGATAAAGCTTTACGGAGCCTTCAGGATTCGCTCGATTTTTCAATGCGTTCACACAGGAGTTTCCACGAACAACTTTATCGCTTCCTTCTTAAACTCCGAAGATACTCTCTGTAGGAGTACCAATCCGATTCACATTCGAATGATTTTAGCCTATTGAAGGCCTTCCTACATTGCACTCTATACTCACCACAGGGTTAAGACAACACAAATACCCATGGCTATGACGAGATTCGAACCCATGACTAACCGATAGTATGAGACAATCAAACTGACGCCTCAACGCAATGAGTGAATGAAAAGGAATTTTCTGAAATGGACGGCGATATGCTATCGAACCGATGATGTTCTTAAAACTATTCACGTAACCACACCGTGTGCCTCCATCGCATCCACAGCACCTATTCCATCACGAGCAATGTAAACACCCTCCAGATCTCATCGCAACTTAAAAAAAAACATCAGCGCATCGCATAGCAGACAATGTGGACGTCATAGTCCGAAAAATCATTTCGTTGAAATATGTTTACTTAAAAAAAAAACATTGACTTCAAATTAAACGCTCATAGTTATGCAGAAATCCTGTAAAAAAAACGCCAAAAAAAACAAAATACACAACTTCCGCATTGATTTTCCTCCGAACACAGTTATCACACGCAACCATTTCACTCTCTCTGTACGACGCAATGACGCCACGCAATTTCACATTCAAATCCAATCCAGAACGCCGCAAATTGCAACAAACAGCAGCAACAGCACATACACTGCGATGAAGTTCGCCACACATTTCATGAACATGCGGCAACGACGCATCGACGATGACGACGACGCCGACTTCATCGCCGACACAGCGCGACGTTAGTTACAATTGAGCGTTTGTGAGTACCGGTTCCATGTGAAATTTTGTACAAGCGTCGCAAGTATCTCAAGTTCGTTGGGATTCATCTGCAAAATGCCGTTGTTTGAAGAGAAATTGATAAAACTCGTGCGACAAAACAGTTTTCTGTTCGATTTGACAAATGTCGATTATCGAAAGAGACGTGACACATGGGAGGTTATTGCACGCGAGCTGAATTCCGATGGTATGTATACTCGTATAGTACAAAAACACCATTTCCATTACTCATGTATGTATACACTACACATCGTCATGCATTTTTGCTTTTACAGCGAGAAAATGTAGACAACGGTGGCGAAGTCTACGCGATGGTTATCGCCGACGCATCAAAAGCGGCGATGAATCGCAGAAAAAATGGAAATACTATGAGCAGCTGAGTTTTTTAAACAACTACATCCACGATGCTCAATAGTAAGTATGACGAGATGCGTCGTTTGGCCGCCATTTTGTTTTGTGTTCATGCGAAAAAACAAGATGGCGACTGTAGCGATTTTTCCTAGCAATCGTAATTGTATTGAAGAACTAAAGATTTGTTTTGTTAGACGCGGCTGAGTGGCTTTCGTTGGCTACTGTGCATAGAAAACGATCATAACGGAGCACTATTCGTGTGTATTTTATGTGACGATCCCTAAACCCTAAAATACACACGAATAATGCCGCATTATGATCGTTATTTGTTCACATTCGCCAACGATAGTCGCTCAGTCGCGTCTAGCAGATCAAACCTTGAGCAATTTTGGTCGTATTTACTCTAAAAAAAACCGATTATTTTTCCCTGCAGCCGTAAATTTGATGGAATAGAAGACGAAGATGTCGAAGTATGCGATGTTGGCATCCCGTTCTACAATTCACATGATGTGTATAACGGTGATGAATATTCGACGATGTCAGCATCAGCGCAACAGCATTCAATGTTGGAGCCAGCGAAAGATATTGTCACTTATGAAATTGTTGAATTGCCCGATTCGCCAGTAATGCCAACTCACGATCCTTGTCCTCCGCCGACGACAACAACGACATCTACAGCCGTCACCAAAAAGGCGAAAAAGCGTCGCCATAAGGACGATCCTGTGGAGCGAGAGTTCATCATGCGATTGAACGAGACGGCCGATCAAATGCGCACAAAACCGGAGATCAGAAGCAGTACAAGAAAACTGCTCGACTCGTTGGCGACAAAAATCGAAGACGCTCAATTGCCATTGGCTGTTTTAAATAAGCTCGAAGTGGATTTACTGAAGCTTGTTCACACGGCTTTGGAGAATAATGTATGAAGTGGATAAACGTGTTGCGTTTAATCAAATGTGATATATTATTACTGTGTAAGTATTCCAATAAATCGATGTTGGCAAACTGCAACCAATTATTATTATTTGTCCTTTGATTAGAGTCTAATCAGAAATTTGTTTGAACGTCAACTCAGCTCATTTGACGTTTGAACGTTGATCTTTATTACGAATTTTCCATGCGTGTAAATTCCTGGCATGATTTCCATTCGTCCTCTGGCCTATATTTTCCCTAACGACTAACGGGGCATAGCATGTTGCCTGCACCTAAGTGCCCCTTCACACGAAGAGCCGCACGGCTCCCGCGAGTGAGAGCCTTTTCCGTTCCCACTCGTGAGCGAGAGCCATACGGCTTTTCGTGTGAAAGCGCATTAAGACGATTGATTGACGTTTCGCTAGAATATAACTGGTGTAGTAAACCATATTCTGTTAGTGCTGCTTCCCCCGACAGATCGACGGCAGCATCTGATGAGAAGTGATCTATCTGTGGTACGAAACCAGAGGCCGAGAGTCCCATTACACCTGGACTCCGATACAAGCGCGAGAGCATCTGATCCGTTCGCCAACCAACCAGGCCTATGAATTTTTGTTAATACGTAAAAGACAGGAGCAACGAGCGGCGAAAACCCCGCCCACGTCTCCCGCTTAGCTCGTTGAGGGGCCTTTTTCTTCGCCAGTTGGCACAAAACCTTCACGGTCATATGCTAATTTAGGCTTAGTCCCCAGGGGGATCTTCGGGTGCCCATCTACCCGTCCATTACATTGGTTTCGGACGACGTATGTTGTTAGCAAACACCTTCTGCCCATTTAGCCGCATTCTGCGACAAGTCGGGAATTATCATCGTGGCACAACAGCCCGACGTCGGGGCCTGACTGCCTGGATCATCGTCCTCCAAATATCTCGATCAAGTGACCGCGTCGGGAGTTGCTGTGGCTTACTATTACGCTGTGACTTATTAATCTGTCCCACACCACAGGGGAGACCGGTAGCACAGTGTATTGGGGCATCAGTCTTTATGTTTGACTATCGGCATTTCAGGTTCGAATCCGGTCCATAACGACGTTCGTGGCCATGGATGTGCAGGAGATGCATGCTGGCAACTGCATTCTCTGAAACGAATTTATGCCAATGAAACGTCAACTGGGCCACATGGAACAGTTGACGCGCTATGCCCCACAAGGGGTTAGGGCAATTGAGTACAGGGAAGACAAAAAAACAACATATATGGCCAGGGCGGGATTCGAACTATGTTGAGACATACCAAGGTGCGTCTACATTCACTGCCTTGCGGAGTACCTAGCTCGATGGTTTACCTCCCCCATTTTGGGACGGCATTTCTCTGACCGAAGTGAGAAGGATGTTTACTTTGGAAATGACACTTTCCTCAGAACCTTACCTTATAGCCTGCTACCCACCTTAGCCGACTTAACAACAACCACAGCCCCCACGAGGCCAACACGAACCATGTTGAGACAACGACGACTTAACGCAGTGAGCTGCCGTGTCCCTTGAGTGACTTACTGCAGCATTACAAGGCCCGTTCCTTTTGACAGCCATGCAGAGCAGAGCAGGTTAACAACACACAATTACACTAACAATTTGATCTGAGCTACAACTACGGCGCAGGTGTCGAAGTTTTCGGGCAGTTTACAGTTTGGGAAAAACATGAAATTCATTCCCTGTCACTAAAATGTTCGTTTACATAATGATTCTGCTGCCTAAACGAAAATTTGTCCAATTGTATCTGCACTAAGGATTTAAGCTTCCTCTTGAAATTTAAGTTGACGTTTGAATGCTAAATTAAACCAAGACACACTCCCAGCAAAGACAAGCCCCGCTGTTTTCGTCTTCGCTACTCTGATCTACTTTGTAACGTTTTTTTTTCCCATTGCTGTCTGTCTTGCTCTACTCTGATCTTTACAAAAAGAACGCTATTATTATGTTGGGATCTTTTCCTACTTCCGAGTCATTTGTAAAAAAAAAAACCAGGCCGAAGCGTATATAGGTCCGTACAGATCTAGGGTGCAGTCCAGTGGTGATACCGAAAGAACCAATTGGTGACGACTGTATGCATTAAAAGTGAGTTCTCTATATGGTCAGTTAGGTTAGGTTAAAATGCTGCTGCGGATGACGCAACACACACACGTTGTGATATTTACCAGGCCCTCGATTGGAACCCGCAGGGAACCAACTCAAGTCACCGTTTTGGACGACCTAGTAACACCTGGAGAAGATCGGTTATGAGAAATGGTGCCTCAATAGGCAAGTCGTGGAGTGAGCTGAAAGCGATAGCAATGAACAGGACGAGGTGGAAAGTAGGCGTGGTTAATGTCCTATGCCCCACAAGTAGTTAATAGGAACCAGAGAGAGAACCAACCAGAGCTGGCAATGAACTTATAACGCCTAAGCGGGCTCACGTCCCTTAGCTCTTCCAAAGGAAGGAAGAAAGAGTCCCCCAGAAAGACCCGCTTCCTCACAGCTAAGGCAGGGCAGGTGCATAGAAAATGGAGGGTAGTCTCCTCCTCGTCAGTATCCTCCCAGCTTCTACAGAAGTCATTGTAGGGTAAGATTAGAGATTGCGAAAGGCACTCCGATGTCCCAACGACCATCCTCAATTGCCCCAGTCCTCCCAGCCCGAGCAAGCTCATCAGCTAAACAATTACCAGCATAGGCCTGACTTACAGTCATTTCCACAAGAGCGTATACTTTGTAACTTTTTAATGCACCATTTCTCAAAGAGTGGTGGGGGACTTTTAGTTACCTGCATTCTTCCTCTTTTTCGCATTGTATAAATTTGGTCATTCTAAGTTCAAGTAGGAGAGTGATAAGACGTCAAGTGAAATGAGTGCGATTTACAAAAAACGATTCGAAGCTGTGTGTGTGTTTTAGTAAGTCATCCGAAAGGACCAAAAATGACACCTGCATCGGCCGGAAAGTACCTGAAAGTTTCGACACAGTTTGTGAATAAGTGGATAAAGCGTTTTAAAGATACTGGAAATGTAGACGATCTACCTGGTAGGGGTAAAACCCGAAGCACTTCAAGGCCATCATTGATATTTTTAAGAAAAATCCGTCCGTTACTACCTTAGTGCAAGCAAAGGAAATGTTATCGAAGAAGAATATTTACGTGTCCTTGAATACGATTCGGCGAAGATTACAAGAGGAAAACATCAAAACCAGGTATGCCTTGATGAAACCATTACTTACCGAAAACCAGAAGCGAAGACGTGTAGAGTGGGCTAAGGAAAACATCGATCGTGATTGGGACAACGTGATCTTTACGGATGAATCAAGTTTTGCTGTAAATACGTTCAGGAGACGAGTGTGGTCACAAAAAGGAGAAGCTGTCGTGAACCGAACCGTTAAACACCCTGTGAAGGTCCATGTTTATGGATGCTTTTCTGCACGCGGTTTCGGAAAATTAATAACGTTTACCGGAATTCTTACTGCTGAAAGGATGATCATTTTGTACAAGAAAGGATTATTGAAGTCTGCTAGGATGCTATATGGTAACGACAACACCGATTGGTTTCTACAAGAAGATAACGATCCGAAACATAGAAGCCGGTTGTGTACACGCTGGAAAGAAGAAAATAACATTCCAGTACTTGATTGGCCTTCGCAATCGCCGGATGCCAATCCTATTGAAAATGTTTGGGGATTAATGAAGCAGAAGCTTCAAGGAAAGCAAATAAAAGGAGCAGCACATTTAAGGCGAACGCTACAAAAAATTTGGAAGAACTTATCGACAGACTACGCCGAAAGTTGTCACCGAAGATTCCAGTCAATAATCAATAGTGACGGCGATTGGACCATGTATTAAATATAATTGCGAAAATGTATTTTGTATTTACTTTCAATAAAAAATAAAATTTCTTACTTGTAACATTTTGTTTTTATTTTGTGAGGTATACGGTCTTGTGGAAATGACTGTATAATCCAGAACAATGTGATTTCAAAGTAACGCCCCATCTCATCAAGAAGCGATCGACAGTTCGTAACCGTCTGCGATGTCAACAGAGCCGATTCACATTCAAGTGATCGAATTGCAGCCTGACTGCCAGTGTAACTAGTATGTAACAATATGGTCAGTTTGAACTGTGTGTGTGGATCCAATGAGAATTTTCATCGTTCATCCAGTAGGATCTTGCCCAATCTCAAAATGAACGAACTAGATCTTACTACAAACATCTGACAAAAATTTCAAGTCACTAGCTTCATTTTATCGAAAGTTATCGCTTATTTTAAGTTTCGTATGTAGGGGAGGTAGGGATTTCTTCAGTCGGATCTTGCGGGATTTCAACAATAGCTAACTAGATCCAAGTTCAAAGATTTGACCAAAAATTTCAAGTTGCTAGCTTCATTCTAAGATATCGCTTATTTGAAGATTAATTTGTAGGGGAGGTGGGGGTTTCTTTGGTCGGATTTTGTCCATTTTCGGTACCAACTAACAAGATCTTACAATCAACATCCGACTAAATTTTCAATAAGCTAGCTTTATCCTGTCGAAAGTTATCGGATTTAAAGGAATATTACACTTTTCGGCATTTGTAGGGGAGGCGTTCCTTTGACCCGATTATGCCCATCTTACTAAAACTCAAACAGCTTCTCACCTAAAGTTTGCACACCAAAAATCAGCTCCCTACGTCAACTGGATCAAGAGCTATAGACAAAAACCCTGAAACGTAGGGTAATGCGTGGCTTTTTTTTTTGTAAGTAAAGTACCGTTATTTTCCAACTGATCAATCTCATTTTTGTAGGAAAGTAGAAAATTAGAACTTTTCACGTTGATTCAATCGGGAGTTATAGATACATTTAATTATTTCGAATATGTAGGAGAGGCAGGTGCTCCCTTGGCCGGATCACGCCCATTTTCAATACCAACCAACTAGATCATACTACGAACATTTGACGAAAATATCAACCTTTTAGCTTCATTCTATCGAAAGTTATCGTGCGAACGGACAGACAGACTAAATCGAATCAGGAGATGACCCTCATCATTTATATTGATATACATTACCATACCTACGGAGGCTTCTCTAGGATGTTACAAATTTTCGTCGTGACAAAAACAATATACCCTACTTCTTATAAGGTCTAGGGTATAAAAACTGTTGCGCTAATTCCTAGCTGACCTGGCGCTTCTTTTCATCGCTGGAATTTAAACAGTAAGTTGTGCCTCACAATTTGGTACCCTTCGAATATCATTGCGCTCAAAATGAAAAAAAAAAACCTCGTCCTTTACGATGCGAAGCTGTGGTAAGGTAATTAAATGACGATAACTATTATTACGTAAAAATAAAATAAAACTAAAAGACTATACAACTAAAAAGAACATTAACGTCATCGCATCTTTGATTGTATTACCGTTCGATTGAAGCATATCCCTTACTGCGCAAAAAAAAAATGATTCCAATTAAAACCTACAACTCTCTCACCGCACACTCTTTACACCCCACCATCCGTCCCCAATGAAAATGGCCGCCCAACTGATCTCTCGAAACCGTTTTATCATCAACCGACACGATATAACCTCACATCGCAATAATGCGCAATACCGACGACACTGTGCAGTGTAATGCGAATTTCAAATATCCACTGCAAAATACAAAATTCCCAAAATGCATGCGCTCCCATATGAAGTTGGTCACACGTTCGAACAACGGCAACAACGCTTCAGACGATTTTTTCGCTTATCGATCGACGTACGACGTCAGTCGGCAGTCGGCGTTGAGCATTTGTGTGTGCCGGTTGGCTGTGTGGTTTGTGTGCGTCACACTTGTCGCGTCCATACAATTTTGAAATTGCGATTATTCTCTTGCAATGTCGTTCGAGGAGAGATTAATAGACTGTGTGCGACGCCATAATATAACGTTTCGACGACGTGGTCAGAAACCACAGGCGTGGGCTCTTACGGCGCGTGAATTGAATTCAACCGGTAAGTACATCCATGCGAGAAAAAAAAACATTTTCGAATTCAACTGAATGTGTGTGTGTGTCCGCGTCCGTCTTAATTTCAGTGGAAGCATGCAGAACGCGATGGCGAAGTCTACGCGACACGTATCGCCGTCACTATAAAGCTGATAATGGTTCAAAGGAGAAATGGAAGTATTTTAAAGCGATGAGTTTTTTGAGCAACTACAAGCATGAGCCTCGATAGTAAGTATAATGAAATGTCAGGTCGAAAGAAAAGACGTCTTATTTCTCGCTTCTTAATAAATGGCGTTTGTAGCGCAATTTGCGTCGACAGTTGAAAGTTGTAGGTTATGTAATTGAGGGCATTATTAACATAACCTACAACTTTTAGGCTGAAAGGAGAGTTTATATAAATGAAACTCAGTTCAATGACATTGAAAGGATGTGAAAAATTACATATACAATATAAAGTTTCGGGGAATATTACACAACAAACTCCACTTTCTGAAAGCGAAATTTGTTTAACAAAAATAACTAAATTTTTCCCTTTCAGCAGTAGCGAACCCCCTGATGAGGAAGGCGATTCCAATTCACTGCTGACTGAAATGAAATCGCTTAAGAGTGGACCTGTACAGGACCTTAATAATTCTTACGATACCTACGATAGCGACGAATTCTTCCCACCAGAAGAAACACTGCCATCATCTGCGTCGGAACAAACGATCGCCTATGATACAGTGGAAGCGACAATGTCACCAGTGACAGTTGAAGCGTCCATGTCACCAGTAACCGTTGAAGCTTCAATGTCACCACTAGTTGAAGCAACTTCCCTCTATGCTTGTCCGCCACCTCCGCCAGAAAAAAGGCCGAGACAAAGTCGACATCGAAGCGATCCCGTCCAACAAGAAATGCTCAAATTGTTGAGCCTGGCTAGCGACCAGTTGAGTTCGAAACCGGAAAAAGTGAGCAGTACACGAAAACTTCTCGACTCACTGGCGACAAAAATCGAAGATTCTCAACTGCCGCTGATCGCGTTGAATAGGCTCGAAGTGGATTTGTTAACACTCGTACACACCGTGTTGGAGAGTAGCGAAGGAGGTGGATGAAGATTGCGTAAACTTTAAGTTCGTGTTTTAGGTGTTTTTGGTATTTCTCAGTATTTTTGTAATAAATAGAATGTTTAACTTATACATATTCGTTTCATGAATTTTTTGTATACTGGTTGATAAAAAAGGATTTTCCACGGCGTTACTTTTGGATTCGAAGTATTTTTCGTAAATAGGGGTCAGAGGACTTTCAGCTGGAATCACTGTCAAACCGTGTTGTGTAATGAACCATATTCTAGTCTGGTTGTGCTGCTTCCGACAGATCTATGGCAGCACCTAATGAGTAAGGATCTATCGGTGGTACAAAAACAGAGGCCGAGGGTCCCATTACTTCTGGATCCCGATGTAATCGCAAGGGAATCTGCGCGTCCGCCAACCATTCCACCCTTATTGTCCCATTTCTTTTATCATTTCCCATTTTTGCCTCCCATGTTTGTGTTGTCTACCCCAGGCCTATGAATTTTTATTAATACGTAAGGGGCAACGAGCGAAAACCCCGCCCACGTCCCTCGAACTAAGCTATAGCAATCATAGGCCGCTGCTAAGCTCGTTGAGGGGCCTTTTTCCTCGCCAGATGACACGGCCTGACCTTCATGGTCATTATGCTACCTAGGGCTCTGTAGCATCTTCGGATGCCCACCAAACCATCCGTTACAGTTGCCAGTTTTGATAGTTCTTTGATATTTATGTTAAGCTAAGTTTACCAAATCATCACGAATAGGTTATAAGAAGGCGAATAGTAACTTTCATAAATCACAACCTAACGGTAAATTCTGTCCGTTTGGCGTCACCATCTACATTTTACTATCTCCAGTAGATAGACCCCTTCCCTGAGAGTCTCACAAACAGTCATTTTCTTAATGTCTGGTTAAACTGCCAGTTAGCTATCTGTGACATTGAAAGTACCCAGTCTATCGAAGGCCTAAACCTAAGCGTATGCAACGCTCAAAAAATTATAATGCAGGAGAAAAATTGGTGGATTCTAGTGCCTGTTCTATTCTACGTCTGTACCGTCTCTCAGCACTAATTAACAGCTGAGTTGGTTTCAAATTCTCTTCCACCGAATGAATTTCCAGAGCTCTGTTCTCTATGACCAGTTTAATTGGCTGCGTTCCTGCGAGCGAATCAGGTTTTGACATTTCTCGAATTCTCTTCCATATGCATGCTTTCCCCTCCGGTAAAATTTGTACGGACAACTGTCATGAAAATGCTCTCCTCCGGGTTAGACATCCCGATGTCGTAAGCGAATGCGTCGCCCGGAAACGTGTCGACGATCGCTGCGGTTGCTATCGACTAGTTGTCGGGGTAGTGTCGCCGATGGCGATTTGACATGTTCAGATTGCGGTGACGCAGTGGTACAGTGCTGCACTGTAGCAAGTGATGAATCGGTTCGTGGGGATGAACCGCTCGACGTGCCGTGAGCGGGCTGAGGTGTAGCACGGGCTCGGCGTGTCGTGAGCGAGCTGCTGCAGTTCCTTTCGATACAACGGCTCGACAATTTGGGAGCAGTTTAGAAATACGGCTTTTATTCAATAAGGGCCATAAAATCTTTGCATTTTGGCAGGTACTACCATTTGTTAGCCTTGTCTATCGCTGTCATAATTAGCTTATGTTTACAATTGGAGATGGGCATGGCGAAACCCCGACTCGTCTGAAGCGTTGTATCGTTTGCACTGTTCCGAGCGAGCTCGTCAGCCCTACAATTACCAGCGAAAGCACTGTGACCTGGTATGTTATAGATACTTCCCATCTCCGCAAGGCAAGAGCGACAGTCCGCAACGATCTTTGACGAGACTAGACAAGATTCGAGGGATTTTATTGCAACTTGGCTGTCACTATAAATTATGCTGCTATAGCGTTTCGGCCAATTCACCTCACGTATCCTTAATCGCGTGGACCTCCGCCTGGAACACACTACAGTAGTGTGGAAGACGATGATGATGATGTATAGATGCACAAGGATTCACTACATGTCGGGTTCATCACTTCCCAATGGCTACGGGAGGGAATTGAGCATGTCGAACGTGATTTTTGGTGTACAATAGTCCGTTGATGATAGGATGTCCATGTTGCTCAGGACTGATGCGTGACCGGTGTATAAGTCTGCCCGTATGCGGACCGCCGAGTTTGCGGCAACTTCTTCACCGATATAATGTCCAAGGGAAGAAGATTAAGCATAATCTCTAGTGCTGTGGACGGCGTCGAGCGGAGGGCTTCACTAATAGCCAAACAAGCCGCTCTTTGTACCTTTGTCAATAAAGTAAGATTCAACGACACGTAGGGCATTCCACCAAACGACCACCTCATGCAGCAGTATCGGGCGTAAGACCGATATATACAACCAATGGAGTACTTTCGGTTGTAGACCCCATTTTTCACCTATAGCCTTCCTGCAACAGTACAGCGCTACGGTTGCCTTATTGACACGCTCCTGAATGTTCAGTTTCCAATTGAGCTTCCTATCCAGCACAAGACCTAAAAAGTTCGCTTTGGCTGTAAAGGTTAGTTTTACTCCTCCCAAAACAGGAAGATCCACGGGAGGAATTCGATGTTTCCTCGTGGAAAGAACGAGCTCGGTTTTGCTCGGATTAACGTCAACACCGCAGTCGTTAGCCCAGTTAACTAAGACAGCGAGACCTGGGGTGCTGGGGAATTTACCTGAAATGGCGTTAGAGATATCATCCGCGTAAGCAGTCACTTTGCATTCTATCCCCTCCAGGACTAATAGCAATCTGTTGACCGCTATGTTCCAAAGTAGGGGAGAGAGCACACCACCTTGCAGAGTGCCCCCGAAGACACTCCTGCGTTCAGAGGATACGCCCAATTTGGACGAAATAACCCTGGATGTTAGCTTCGGGTTAATTAGTCCAACCAGGTTCGGATCCACGTTAAGTTCTGAGAGTGCATTCGTAATCGCCTCAGGGTTGACGTTATTGAAGGCCCCTCAATATCTAGAAATGTAGCCATAGTATATTCCTTATAGATCAGGGATTTCTCAACTGACTAATGAGTGAGTGTAGAGCGGTGTCCACTGATCTACCATTAGAGTAGGCATGTTGCGAAGCCGAGAGTAATTGTTTTGGGATGATGTTGCGCAGATAGAACTCAATTAGTCGCTCAAACATCTTAAGGAGGATTTTGGACAAACTAATGGGTTTCAGATCCTTGGGGCGTGCATGCGAACTTTTTCCCGCTTTAGTGATAAAGGTCACGTTGACCTCCGCCCATATCAGGGGAATACAGACTAATTCCAGGCATGCTCTGAATATACTCGTATATTCCAACCAAGGGACAACAAGATCTGACGTGTGTTGTATGTCTGCCGAGATAATACCATCGGCTCCAGCGGACTTGAAAGGTTCCAAACTGGATATTGCCCAGAGAACTTTCTCTCTAGAAATAATGCGATTCGAATCAGCCGAAGGCAATTCGCTTTCTTGTGCATAAGTGTGTTGAGTAACCTCCGATGAACTATCCAAAAAGTGTGTATCCAGTAGGACTTCCAGTGTCTCTTCGCTGAACGTTGTCCAGGACTCATCTGGCATTAGGATATAGCTAGGTATGGATGGGTTAGTTGGTAGAATTTTTTGAAGTCTAGACGCTTCGCTCGACCCCTTGATACGTTCAAAAAAAAGCCTCCACGAGCTTCGTTTAGCTTTCCTTAGTGTAGGAATTGTAATGAACCATATTCTGGTCTGGTAGTGCTGCTCCCATCGGCAGATCGAAGCAGCACCTGATGAGTAGTTATCTGTTGGTGGTACGAAACCAGAGGCCGAGGGTCCTATTACACCCGGACACAGGTACGACCGCGTGGGCGTCTGATCCGTCCGCCAACCATTCCGTCCTTATCGACTATTTTTTTTATTCCCCATTTTTACCTCCCCTGTTTGTGTTGTCTTCCCCAGGCCTATGAATTTTTGTTAATACGTAAAGGACAGGGGCAACAAGCGGCGAAAACCCCGCCCACCTCTTCCGAACCAAGCTACAGCAAGCATAGGCCGGCCGCTGCTTAGCTCGTTGAGGCTGAGGGGCCTTTTTCTTCGCCAGATGGCACGGCCCGACCTTCACGGTCGTTATCCTACCTAAGACTCCGTCCCCACGGGCATCTTCGGATACCCACCAAACCGTCCGTCACAGAATCCCAATCCGATACCAGCCTGGAACTCTTTGCTGCGTTGAATTTTTTGCGCATCCGTTAAGGTACGCACCATATTATCCAAGTCACGCTTATTGCGGGGCTGAGGTGGTAGAACTTACAGAATGATCTCTCGGTATTTGGGCCAATTTGTTCTACGTCTGTTCAGAATAGCCGAACCTGCTGTAAGAGGGTTGTCTAGAAAACTGAATAGGATATCTTAGACCCGCATCAAATGCGCGAAAAGCTCATGTGGATCAATCGAAGTATGTATATGCCTAAATTTAGCGAATATCAAATAGGTCCGCTGATAAGCATGATTATGCCCCTCCGGTTTTCGTGCGGGTATAATATAAAAAATCTGAGGAGATAGGGAAAACAAGGTTAAAAAAAAAACAATTCACATGTAGTTGAGTCGCTGGTGAGGTCATCAAATACTTGTACCCTATCAAGGCTCTTCCGCTTTCAATCCCTTTCTTTTCATTCCCCCCAAAAAAAAGACCTAAATCCGACTGCTACTAACCCGGTTTTTTTATAATTTTTTTTTGTGTTTGACTACAAGCATGTGACATCATTAAATTGTTTTCCATCTTCTTTTTTTTTCAGAACATACATAATTCATCATTATTTTTTTTATTATCGCATTTCTTCACCCATGGCTGACACAAACGTGTATTCTTCTTCTTGCACCCCGCAGGTCACTCAATCTGTCCACCACACTCATCCGTGCTTCATTTTTTTCTCGGATTAATTTCAAATGTGTAGATACTGCGTTTCTTTTGGTTCTGTGTCCATGTTCTTCAAGTTGTTGTTGTTGTTGTTTTTCTTGTTGCTGGTGTTGCTTTCATTTCTCTCTGTTGACTGAACTGGCCTTTGGCCATCGACTTAGTAATTTTCCAATGGACTTCATAACGGTTTAACAGCGAAACCGGTTAAAACGCGATATTAGACCTGCTTGGTCCTGATGTTATTGTTGGTGTAGTTTGCGGCTTATATTGCTTGCAGGTGGCATATGTACCATGCATGCATGATTCCTGGCCACATCCACACACATCCAGCAATAGCAGCCCCAAGCCACCACCATAAAAGACAAGTTCGAAGAACGAAAAAAAAGATAATTATGTATGTTAGTTATAAAATGGAGATTGGTCTGGTTTTTCACATGTGTCTTTGGATTTCTTCAAGAAATGCGAGAATGAGTTGTTGTTGAGGCTGCTGCTATTTTTTTTTTCCTGCGGCTATTTACAACATATTTCTTGGAAGTAGAAGAAGTAGGCTTCAAATGTGACCATGAGCTCAATGGGAGCTTTCAATGCGAAAAAAAAAACGCCGGGGCGAAAAAATAGAAACATTTCGAAATGTCGCATAGCGCATGATGGATGGTGACTTTGCCTAGTAGTGCCCTGCTGAAAGTCTGGTGCAGGATGGAAGAATCGAGATTGAAAATAGTCGTGTTGGTGGTAGAACTAGATCCAAGTAAGTTTTTCTTGCTTTTGAGGAGTTACAAGAGTTGACGCTGTCATAATAAATCAGATGTGACACTAAGAATTAAAGTAGATTTATATTCTTAGTTGGAAGTTGAGTGACTTCTGGCTGAACTGATTCCAGAGTGCTTTCGGACTAGAGAATAGCGTAGCACAATACTATGTTCTTTTGAGTTCGAGTAGCCTGACAGTTTTCTTCGGGGGAACTATATCCCCAGTCGCAAAATCACCAAATGAAGAAAAATCCTCAAATATACAACGCCCAAACACAAAATCCTCAAAACACAGTATCCCCAAAATCAGAATCGCCAATACGAAAATCCCCCAAAACGTCGAACAGTTATTGCCATTTCAATTTTCCCCAAACTTAAGAAGAACAGGCAATGTTTGACATATACCAGGTAGGTTTGTACTGCTTAAACCAGAAAGCCACGCAATAGATTTCCACTTCAGGCATTAGTGGGCTCACCCTTAAGTAAATTTTACCTTTAGGCAGTATTTTCTAGTTCATACATCCTGTGTCAGGAATTGATTAAATAAATTTTCCCCGCGTTCTCCGGGCTTGGACATGTCTTATCAGTGAAAAAAATTATCATTTTGACAGACAGTCAAGCTGCGATTCGATCTCTGGAATCCGTGCTTACCACCTCGAGGATGGATTGAGTGTCGCGCGTTTTTTTATGGAAATGTGTTATGCTGGATTCTGTAATGAATCATATTCTGGTCTGGTAGTGCTGCTCCCACCGGCAGATTGAAGCAGCACCTGATGAGTAGTGATCTGTTGGTGGTACGAAACCAGAGGCCGAGGGTCCCATTAGACCCGGACCCAGGTGCGACCGCGTGGGTAAAGAGGATTGATAATTCTACAAGAGTTATCACTCCATATAACTTTCCCCTCTGCCAGGAGATTTGTATGTATTGACAAATTGTATGGACTTCACAAGAAAGCTGACTCCGCCTTCGGCGGTAGATTTGTATGTATTGATTCTCTTGTGTATCTATACTGTGTAGTTTATACTATGTTTATACAATTTGTCAATACATACAAATCTCCTGGCAGAGGCGAAACTTCTATGGAGTGATAACTCTTGTGGAATCTATACTATTTGGCGTGGGCGTTTGATCCGTCCGCCAACCATTCCATCATTATCGACTATTTTTTTTTGTATTCCTCATTTTTACCTCCCCTGTTTGTGTTGTCTTCCCCAGGCCTATGAATTTTTGTTAATACGTAAAGGACAGGGGCAACGAGCGGCGAAAACCCCGCCCACATCTCCCGAACTGAGCTACAGCAAGCATAGGCCGCTGCTTAGCTCATTGAGCGGCCTTTTTCTTCGCCAGATGGCAGGGCCCGACCTTCACGGTCACTATGCTGACTAGGCTCCGTCCCCACGGGCATCTTCGGATGCCCACCAAACTGTCCGTTACATATATATGCCCGGCTAGCTCAGTCGGTAGAGCATTAGACTCTTAATCTCAGGGTCGTGGGTTCGGGCCCCACGTTGGGCGCCAAATACGTAAGGACGGTTTGGTGGGCATCCGAAGATGCCCGTGGGGACGGAACCTAGGTAGCATAGTGACCGTGAAGGCCGGGCCCTGCCATCTGGCGAAGAAAACGGCCCCTCAACGAGCTAAGCTGCGGCCTATGCTTGCTGTAGCTCAGTTTGGGAGATGTGAGTGGGGCTTTCGCCGCTCGTTGCCCCTGTCCTTTACATATTAACAAAAATTCATAGGCCTGGGGAAGACAACACAAACAGGAGAGGTAAAAATGGGGAATAAAAACAAATAGTCGATAATGATGGAATGGTTGGGGCGGATCAAACGCCCACGCAGTCGCACCTGGGTCCGGGTGTAATGGGACCCTCGGCCTCTGGTTTCTTACCACCAACAGATCACTACTCATCGGGTGCTGCTTCGATCTGCCGGTGGGAGCAGCACTACAAGACCAGAATATGGTTCATTACAATTCCTGGCCATAGCAGTTTTAGCGGCAACTGTAGAACTGACGAGCTTGCTCGATTTGGGTCGATACTCGCTGTTAAGTGAATTTGCTTACTGATTCTTGCAAACACGCCATTAAGGCCGGTACACAGATCGCGTGGAATGAAAAGTGCCGTGCAATCTCATACAAAATCGCAAAATTTTTCGTCGATGAAAACAGACGTGAAATTGTGTGGAAGCTAAATTTCATTTCACGCAATCTGTGTACTGTGTACCTTGACAAAGAAATGTCAAGTTGTGGATTTCACAAGAATTCAATTTGTAGAACACAGCACACATAGACCACCAATGGGTCCGTTGTGATACCTCAATGCCATAAGAGGCTAGTCGTCAAACCACCCGGATCTATCAATAAAGCGACGTAGATGACCAGCACTTACGTCTTTCAAGTCATCCAGGTCAAGAAAATAAAGGGAGCCTAGGGTACCCTTTCTTCTACCGGCCAGAGGAGGGCCGTCTCCTTGTCTCCACAGCTTCTGCAGTAATCATTATATGGAAGCCGAAGACGCCTGGCATGCTCACCTATCAAGCAATGTCCTGTAATGATCCCCACAACCTTTCTTAGATGCCTTCTCTCCAGCATCGGCAGCCCTGAAGAGCGGCTAGCATTAAAGGCCGGCCAAATTTGTCTTGTAACGTTGCATGTAGTTCCATTTAGCCATTCGATACTAAGCACGATTTAGTGCGTTTGTCTTGATCAGCTTCTTACAAGCTGCCATCGGTATTTTGACAGGGCGAAAACACTCTATGTCCACGTTGATGGTACCCACCCGAGCCAGCTCGTCCGCCCGGCAGTTACCGCTGAAACTACTATGCCCTGGTATTCAGCGCAAAGTGACGTTGAAAAAGTCACTGAGCTCCTTGAGAGCAGAGCGGTACATCACTACGGTTTTCGAAGTCGAAAGTGCAGCGTCCAGGGATTTTATCGCCGCCTGACTATCGGTATAGATAGTAATAGTCCTAGCAGATACGACATTACAAAATGTACGAGAGGCTTCGACTTCCATATAACCACTTCTGTGCAAGTTGCGGTGATGAAGAAGAAGAGGAAAAATTATTTCATCTCCTGCGTAACTATCCGGGTAATAATGATTTGATTTAGCCTAGATTGTCAACGGAAAGGGCAGTAGCACAATAGACCTGACGATCGCTGTGCTTGTGGTTCCAATGCGACCCACGGCCCACCTTCTTTATCTACATATACATATATCTTTCTAGCTAGCGTTTGGCAGTTTTCCTATGTATTTTGTTGAGAGGCGACCGGTAGCGCAGTGTGTTGAGGCATCAGTCTCATGTTTGACTACCGGCGTTTCGAGTTCGAATCCCGTCCACGACGACGTTCGTGGCCATGGATGTGGAGGAGGTGCATGCTGACAACTGCATTCTCCAAAACCAGTTTATGCAAACGAAACGTCAACTGGGCCAGATGGAACGGTTGACGCGCTATGCCCCACAAGGGGTTAGGGCAATTGAGTAGTATAGAACTTTTGAATACTTCGGTTCCACGTCCACTCTACTCTAATCTCTGATGTGTCAAGCAACACACTGTGCAAACGACAGTGGTGGAAGAGGGGAGGTCTGGATAGAGGATTTTTGAATTAGCTTCAAACCCGGAGGCCCGTTCATCCAACCATGACCTTCTTGGTTCTAAAATTTCAGTACTGGAATTCAACGGATAGTTAACTTAAAAAAAATCGACTCATGATTACAACCGATATTGGTACCGGTGTGTTTCATTACAAAGGTTCATGGTGCCGCTTGAAGATTGAAGTCTAAGATCTCACGAATCAAATAGTACGTCCTACACAATCCTTCCTCGGAGTCGGTTTTCGGTTTTCCAGTAAATTATGAGCCAGTTTTCGGTTTTGAATTTTCCTGCCGACACTGATCCTGGTCTACGGAGTTGGCTTTTAGATACAACTTCCTCATTCATGGGTAATGTCATAAAAGAGTGGACGATTATCAACACGGTTCTAAAAGACGAAGGCAACTCAATTAACTTGTCAGCTAATCTGCGGTTCATGGAGAGGAGAGGTTCATGCCGGGCGGGGGGTTGGCAGCTCTTGGCCGTTGAAAAACGAGTCGTTCCGGTACGAAGAATCAGCTGCCGCAGGAACGATGGACATTGTGTTGTTTATATGGTTGTAATGTTTACAAGCACTGCATTCCGTAAGTTTAAAGTTCGCTGGAAAGCTTAAAGCTCACCGAAAAGCTTAAAGCTCACCGAAAAGCTTAAATCTTGTCGGGTGCTGTGGCAAATCTCGTGACACTACCTTTCTAAACATAGAGATCAAATGTTATAATGCAAAGAAAAAAAACTTCCTTCCAAATGGAATAGTCATCAGATGGTGTGTGCTGAAGGTGCATTTTCGGATATATAAAAAAAAACGAAGCAGAACTCAGTACTCACTACTCATACGATCATTAACCCACTTTTCGCTTCGTTTTTTTCTTTCCTTTAACAAAGAGCATTGCCGACCAACCACCTACCTCAATCCAATTAGACGGTGACATTCAGTCCACTTATCATCATGACTATCATCAACTCCACCATTATGCAACATTGCATAAATAAAGTGCACTTTTCTGCACTTCATGCATCATTCATCATTCATTCAGCGACAGCCATTCGTATTGCAATTATCAAAATTGATCGGTTGTTTCATAAATATCCCAGTCCTAAACAAAGCCAAATTCGCATGCAGTCTTGAAAGGCCCGGCCCGCCATATGCATCCGAAGCCTTCTCCGCTATGGGGGAGGAATAAAAAAAAAAAGGAAGAAATGCATATTTCAAGTCAATTCTGACAGCAATTTCTCATAACATAAAAAAAGAAAGAAATAGTGCAATGGCACGACGACGACCACTACTACGACTACATATGTGTAGCGACGATTTATATGACGGTTACAAAAATAGAATTGGCATGGCAGGACACATGGTATGGTAACTTTGGACACCACCCAAAAACAAAACTCGGCCTCATCGCCAGTCATCATAATATCTTGGCCAACATTCAACCCGCCCGCCGCCTCCACCACCTCCCCATGGAATTCTGGTCACCATTATGGGTTGTGAATCTTCTCTTCTTCTCATCCGATTCGCTTGCAATTTGTGCGAAAAAGGATGAGAGATGCGGGCGGGAAAAAATCGATAGTTAAAATGACGTCGTAGCTTTGAATAGTTGTTGGCACTCCCGCTACGCTACCCAGCCCAAGCAGCATGATGACTATCTCACTATCTAGTAGCATAATAGGAGCCTAGATATAGGATGGGCCGGATAGAAGCGGCGGCAGTGCGAGTCAGCTCCTCTACTTTAGCTGGCTTAGCTTTTTTTTTTAGCAAGCCTACGCTTTTTTTTATTTGTTGCTGCAATTTCGTACGGCTTCAGTGTTACATGCTTAAATTAGACAAGAGTGCAGAATGGAAAGATACTGACTATCTATGACTAGCTGAAAAAGGCTAGAAAAAAATAGAAATAGCGCGGATAAGGGATAGCACAGGGCTTGGGAGTATGGTGGGCGCAAAAGGGATGTTCCAAGTGTATCTCCGTTATGCTGCTATTTGTTCTGACAATACAAAGGTTAAGGGTTAAGCTCATGCTTACGTGTTCACTATTCAATAAAATTATGGCCATCCATTGCGTCATTTTTGTCGTCACATTTGAATGATTGTACTCGAATGTAAGAAGACGCATAGCACAATGTGTGCTTAGTTCTATAATTGTTGGGATTAACGAAATATGCAGGCAGTTTATGATTTTATTTTTTTCGGAAACGTCAGCACTATACAGGGTGTCCTTGAGATGGTAAACACTTTAATGTGGAAAATTGACATTAAAATGGACAGTCTGTCTTTAACCGTTACAGAGTTATAGAATTTTTTATGTACAATAAATTAAGTCAAAAAGTTGGATTTGCCGAACAAAATCAAAATTTGTCACTCCTGCAATCATTAGGCGTGTTCTTTTGTACTGCGGTGCAGGTTAATTGGGGGGCTATCCGGGTTAACTTACACACATTACACAAACAACATACCCTAGTTTGTGTAATGTGTGTAAGTTAACCCGGATAGCCCCCAATTAACCTGCATCGCAGTACAAAAAACACGCCTATTATAATCCAAGATTTGACGCACTTTCTGAAACTACATAAAATTTCATTTAAAACGACTTTTTCCTGTTTGTCAAATTCACCGTTACTTCAAAGATACAACTGTTCAAAGTTTAAAGAAATTTCAGAATGGATTTTTCACCCAATGTTTGAATGATAATTTTATAACGGTACATACTTTGAACTGACAAATCGGCAAATTTGACAAAAGTTGTCCCAATGTGTTGGCTTTCAAACGGTCTATTTCTTTCAGGCATTTAGATATGTAATTTTCGAACACGCATTAAAGGAGAAAACATAGAGATGAAACAAATTTATTTGCATCTTGATTCAACCGGAAGTCCACGCTACAAATGAAAATAGGAGGAAAATCGTAAATTTTGGAAATTTGACACAATTGATGTGGAAAATTCTCTGAATACATTGTCCAAAGTCGCCGTTGATAGAAGGTCCAGAAGTGTAGGCTAAAGTGGGCTGAAGGTAACTTTTTTTCTAGTTTTTAGGGTTTTGTAGTAAAAACAAAACCCTTACGAAATCGGTTTTGCGTCCGTCTGTCTGTCAATGAAATATCTCACAAACCGCTGAAGCTACATGCATGAAATTCGGTGGAAATATCTATTTTAGAAGTACAATTCTCTGGGGAAAGCGATGCGTCGTAATAGGTCAACTTTAGGGGAGGGGGTAAATTTCATAATATTTTTTATGAAAGTTTTCAATTTGCAATGTCGTCTTAACATCAATGGTTAAGCATCTCGAAGAGTAGGACAGTTTATCTCGCATATCTATCTACAGTACAGCTTCTCGTATTAAAACTATTACTTTGAGAGGTGACAGATGGAGTCTGTTTTTTACGATTTTTTTTTTTTTTTTTTATGTTTATACCAAAGCTTAGGGGGTAACCCTTTGATGCGAGAGCACAGCATTGGCGGTAAGGGATTAAGGTTGAGTTTGAATAAGGTGACGGTGTACATTCCGTTTAAATTTTTGTAGGTCATAGTTGCGGGGGAAAACAAAAGATGGTAGATCGTTCCACATTCGTGTTGTCCTAGATACAAACGATTCATGGAATTTGGCGGTGCGACTATTGCTGAGTTCTAGAAGATGAGGATGGACACGACTGGCTAGTCGGGTGTTACGTAAAGGAAAAGTACGCTCAGGAATGAGGTTGGCTATTTCATCAGAGCAACGGCGGTTGTAGTAGCGATAGAAGAGTGAGAGACAGCCGACACTTCGCCGGTGATCAAGCGGTTCGATTTTAGATGTTATGGGTTCCTCGCCAATAAGCTTGAAGGCTTTCCGTTGAACTTTGTCTAACGCGGATAATGCGGTTCTACCTGCGCCTGCCCATATGTGGGAATTAAATTCAAGTCTCGGTCTTATATGAGCCTTGTAAATTTGAGCCAGATCAGATGGTGAAAAGTATCTTTTACAGCGATTCAGAAAGCCCAGACACTTCATTGCGTTTTTTGCAACGCAAAAAATGTGGTCGGACCAATTTAGTTTACTGGAGATGTTAATACCTAGTATGTTCAGTATGAGCGAATCAGGAATGCTGACCCCATCGACAAGAATGGGTTGGGCGGTAGGTGGAGCACATCGCTTATTGGAAAGTAGACAACATTGAGTTTTTGAGGCGTTAAACTCTACTCGATTCGCTTTCCCCCATGCAATAATTTTTGAAATGTCTTCATTTAGTGAGTCAAACATGCGATCTCTGTTGATAGATGTTGAATTTCGGCGAGAGTCAGCTACAGAGTTGAAAGAGTAAGTGTAGTCAAGGGTGCTATCGTCTGCAAAGCTATGGATTGAGTTGGAAGTCACGCTGAGAAGATCGTTGATGAAGAGAAGGAAGAGTGTTGGTGAAAGGACAGTACCTTGGGGGACCCCTGCGTTGGTGGTATGGCAATTTGATTTAACTCCATCAAGGACGACCTGAAGCGAACGGTCGTGAAGGAAACTTTCGATCCATTTAACTAATTTTGGGTCCAAACCAAAAGCCTGGAGCTTAGCTAGAAGAGCCGGATGCCAGACTCTATCAAAAGCTTTCGAAATGTCGAGGGCAATGATTTTAGCTTCGCCAAATTGGTGGATACAGCGATTCCATCTTTCGGTGAGGTATGTCATTAGGTCGCCGGTGGAGCGCGAAGACCGGAAACCATATTGCCGATCATTGATGAGATGATGTGAGTCAAGGTAGCTCATTAGTTGGTTGTTAACCAGGATTTCGAAGACTTTTGATAGGGTCGAAGTTAGTGCTATTGGTCGGTAGTTAGATGGATCACATGCTTCTCCTTTCTTGGGGATTGGTTGGACATGAGCTAGTTTCCACGATGATGGGAACACTCCTGTTGCGTAGGACAGGTAAAAGAGTTTTCGGAGAGGTTTGGCTAGCGAGGAAGCGCAGTGTCTGAGAACTAAGGGGGAGATGCCATCAGGTCCAGCCGATTTTGATGCATCGAGTTTTGAGAGTACTTTAAATACTTCCCTAGTGCGGAAATGCAAAGGTCTCTGGTGTGAATCACATAAGGGTATGGCTGGTGGACTCTGAGTAGTGGGTAGTAGGCAAGAGTTTGCAACAAAAGTTTCGGCCAACAGGTTGGCCTTGTCTTGCGATTCACTGTAAATTTTGCCATCATATACCAGTGGTGGAATAGAAGAGGAGGTGAAGTTATTCTTCACAGATTTGACGAGTGACCAGAAACCTGCCATGTAAGATACTATATCATGGGTAAGACATTTGAATTATGATAATTTATCCATCTGAGTGGTACCAATATTTACATACCAAAATAAGCGTAACCCTCTATATTCCGGTTTTTTTTCTCCTTTAATGCGTATTATTCGAAAATCGTCAAATTCAAATGTATCACAGAAATAAACCGTTGGAAAGCCAACAAACTGGGGTAACTTATGTCGAATTTGCAGATTTGTCAGTTTAAAGTACCGTTATAAAATTATCATTTAAATTTTTCGATGAAAAATCGATTTTGCAATTACGTTAAAGTTTGAACAGTTGTATTTTTGAAATAACGATGAATTTCGCAACGATTTTATTTTTTATGTACTGTAGTTCCAGAAAGTGAAGTCAAATCTCGGATTATAGTAGATGATTGGGAGAGTGGCAAATTTTGATTGTGTACGACATGTCAAGTTTTTTTTTTACACAATTTACAAAAAAATACTACAACTCTGTAACGGTTAAAGATAGAGTTTCAATTTTGGTGTCAATTTTCCACAAAATAACGCTACTATCTACCATTAAAGTATTTACGAGTATAATCTGAAGCGAGACCCCCTGTATAGCACTTAGCAAACATAGTGTGCAGATTTTGCTTGCAGAAACATTTTTAGTTGTAAAGAAACATCGCTTTAGTTAACTTCTTCGGGCGGTAGTTTTCTCGTTGTGATTGATTACGATTAAAACAGCGCGTTTCCATTACGAGATTATTTATTTTTCAAAGAAAACAATATTGTTTCGAGAGCTACTTGCTCTCTTCTTCAGTTCTTATTTGGCACCAAATCGTAATCGCTTTAGTTGCACAATAGATATTATACCAATATCGAATGGACAACGGGCCCTACAAATGAACATCTCTTCGAGTAACATCATTGTAGTTGTATCGAGTGAGGAAAATCAATGAAGAAATCGCAATCTACAGCATTTAAATGGGGAAATTTGGAAAAATCATGTACGTAAATGTCCCTTGAAAATGTTATTACCGACGCATGCTTATTTAAAACTTACTAAACAAAGAAGCAATTGCTGTGCGACGAATAAAGTCGCGCCACTGCAATCGCGCTGTCAAATGGTATGAATCGCGACTGTAGTCGCGCGATTTTAGAGCCGCAAAACTTCATTTGTCGCATAGGATTTGCTCCTGTAGACGTACGTGCATGTTCGTCCACATCCTAAATAGATAGTTGTTGCTTACCTGAAAAATGAAGAAAAGAAACAGTTAATATCCAATGTTTTTTTTAGCGATAGAGTAAATGATATGTTTTATAAGGAAAATAATGGAAAGTCAAATAAATCAATCATACCTTCGCCAACTCTATTTACAAACACAACTTAGACGCACACAACAAACTAAACTACTCGTATTTGTGGGGTCTCATAAAACACCGTGTGTCCTATTTTTCTGACTAAACTAGTTAGTTTTTCTGCGAACTAAAAAGTTTGCCGTCGGCGAGGGCTCTAAAACTACACAGTCGAATGTCGTTTTTCCCATGAGCCGAATAAAGGAGCTTGCGTTTCTTTAATTAATTTATGTAAAGAAAAACAGTTTCACATGTTTGTTACATTTTTATTGGCGTATTTTACTCACGAGTATAATATACTTAAAAGAGTAGTGGTGGCTGATCAAAATGGGAACAGAGCTATTTATCTATCTATTCAAAAGAATCCTCTATTTGGGATACGGGATTAGAAATCTACAGTGACCAGTACGAAAAAAATAAAATAAATAACTACAGCAAAGGGAATGCACGAAAATTGGAAGAATGAAGATGCCGATAATAAGAAGAAAATACGAAAGTAAAATAATTTTCAAAGCAATGATATTTAAATCTGTGAGTTTTGTCAAGGTACGCTTCCTTCATCAGATACGGAATAATCTGCCAAATATGTAGTCGCGTACTAGTGTACATGTTCTTCCAGGTCGAACATCATTCAAAGGGCGTAATGATCTATTGGGAGTACAAACAGAAAACCGCCGTTTTCCGGTAGGTGGCGTCAACAAGAATGGTCGGTAAAAACGTAGCATCAAATAGTCGGATAGTAAGCTAAGGTATTAGTAAACAACTCCACATCATCCCACGCGTTAATTTTTATTGGTATTTTTTTTCTTTGTGCGTGAAAATGTCGAAATTCGAACCGAATAAGCGTCATTTGCGGGAAGTGTTGCTTTTTGCGTCCAATTCGAAAAAAAATCTGCAGCTGAGGCGCGTCCAATGATTGTAGAAACTTATGGTGAGGCTTGTATTAGTGAAAGAACGTGTCGCGAGTGGTTCAAAGTTCAAAAATGGAGATTTCGGGGTGAAAGACAAGGAGCGTCCTGGACCCGTTAAAAAGTTCGAAGACGCACAATTGGAGGCTCTACTGGATGAAGATAATCGTCGAACGCAACAAGAAATTGCAGATTTATTAGGCGTGACTCAGCAAGCCATTTCCCATCCCATTTCCCGAAATTATCAAAAAAAACGGCGGTTTCCTATTTGTACTCCAAACAGGTATCGAAAGTGTGTCATTGAAATTAACACCATCCCTTCCTCGGACAAAATTATTCAAAGTGCAGCAAGTTTTTTATAATTGCTTCGGCTAGATCCAAAGATACATTACGAGGGTAAGGTGAAAAGTTCTCGGCCTCACACAGAAATACCGTTACAATCAGCAAAAATTTATGTTTCCTGCCTGGGTGCACGTGTCATTAGTTCGTATGACAAGTTTCAACTTGTTCTCTCAAGTAGTTTGTTTACACGAATTTTTACAGTCGACGCCTTACATGTTTTTCGTTAAAATGGGGAAACTTGAATATCGTGCGGTCATAAAATTCTTCGTTTTGGATGGATTAACCTCTAAAGAAATTCATCCGAAGTTTACGGGGACTCTGCTCCTTCGATGTCAACCGTTAATGAAACCGGAATATAGAGGGCTACGCCCGCAATCCGAGGGTTTTGTAGCAAGCGCTTATTTTGGTATATAAATATCGGCTCGTTGCTCTTCTTGATACCACTCAGATGGACAAAAAAATTACGAACTAATATTTTTTCCTCCCCCACTATTCCCCTTTCTACAAATTTCAAGAAAATGCGAAAAAATGGAATGTACTCAACATTACCTTTCTCACGACACCTCACTTGCCTATACCAGTCGATAAAAAAAAATTTTGAGCTTAATTTCGCCTCTATGTGGACCCCTCCCCCCTTCCACTCGGTAAAGTTTGCCAATTACGACGTAGCGCCCCCAACTAATCTTCACCCTTTCAAAAATGATTAATTAAATAACTGCAATTTGCACTACGAAAAACAACATGAAAGTAGTACTCACACCTACATATGAGGCCGGTAGGTGTAATTTTTGTGTGGATAGTGTCAAAATGCCTAATTTAAAATGAGTGTACTATTATTAAATATTATGTGATTGTAATGAAACTTAAAGATATTATTGCCGATGATGTTGGTTATCATTGGCCATCAATATTTTTGACCTCGGCTGTGCTTAAGGCGTGTAGGGGTATGCTAACTGCAACTATAGAAATGTACTATTATTAACCTTTTTTGTTGAGATATCAAAATTCTACGATTTTCGGTTTTCTACACTAGTAAAATGCCGCCTTTCTGCAAATTTTCATATTTCTAAGTATAACGGTATCGAAATGCGAGGGGGGGGGGGGGACAAACTCGGATCACATATTTTCCCCTCTATCTCTTTTCCCCTTTTTTTCAAATTTGATGAAAATACCGGAAATGAAATGTACTCGGTGTTACCTTTCTCATGAAACCCCACTTGCCTATACCAGATGAAAAAAAAATGTTGACCTTCATTTCCCCTCTATGGGGACATCCCCTTAAAGTAAGCCTATTACAACGAATCGCTTTCTCCGGCGAAATATAATAATTCTACATACTCCCACAAAATTTCATGTATGTAGCTTCAGCCGTTCGTGAGATATTTCATGGACAGACGGACAGACATTTGACCGATTTCATAAGGGTTTTGTTTTTAATACAAAACCCTAAAAATGGGCAGCTGAATTTAAACGTGTTCGCATGTCCCTCGAACACGACCCATGTGAATGTGAAGGACGGCCAAAAACCGCAACCACACGGGAAACCATCGGAAAAGTGCATAATATCGTGTTGGACGATATACGAATGAAAGTGAGTGACATTACTGAGGCTGTGGGGATATCGCAAGAAAGGGTGCGGAACATCTTGCACAAAGAATTGGAGATGAAAAAGCTCTGCGCAAGATGGGTGCCGTATTTGCTGAATGCCAATCAAAAACAAATGCGCAAACGATTTTCGCGGCAATTTTTACACCGTTTCAATCGGGATCCGACCGATTTTGTGCAGCGATTTGTCACCATGGATGAGACTTGGGTCCACCACTACACGCCAGAAACGAATTAGCAGTCGAAACAGTGGGTGCAAGCCGGTGGTCCAACGCCAAAGAAAGCGAAGTCGATCGCATTTGCCGGAAAGGTCATGGCCAGCGTATTTTGGGATGTGAAAGGGATCCTGTTAATTGATTACCTTGAAAAAGGCAGAACAATAACAGGCGAATATTACTCCAAACTTCTTGACCAGCTGGATGCCAAAATTCGCGGGAAGAGGTCTGGCATGAAAAAGAAAAAAATCATCTTCACCAGGACAACGCGTCTGTCTGTACACAAGTGTGCGTTGGCGTTGGGAAAACTGCGGAATTTGGGGTACGATTTGCTCGACCATTCCAGCTATTCTCCTGACCCTCAGACTTTCATCTGTTCCCAAACTTGAAGAAATTTGTTTCTGGGAAGTTGAGAGGTTGTTTCTGGGAAGTTGAGAGGGTCGTAGATGAATATTTTCAAAGCCTTCCTTCCAGACTCTCTCTTCTGGGAAGGAATACTGATGTTGTGCAGAAACGCTGGACCAAGTGTGTTGAAGTCAAGGGAGATTATGTAGAAAAACAAAATCATTTTTTAACTGAAAATCGCAGCCTTTTATTGTCAGGCCGAGAAATTTTGACATTACCCTCGTGTATTATTGCTGCAATCTCCGACCGACAAATTTCCTGGTCTCAAATGGCACTTTTCCGATATTGGCGCCAAAGATTACATTATGTTTGTTGTTGGACCTACCAGCTCAGCTGCATGCGGTCAAAAACCCATCCAATACTAGCTGCCACTTTGTTTTGGCAATGAAAATACTACTGTGTATAAATATAACCCGGAGTTTTTAATTTAAACTGCGTGGGCATTTCGTTGGGCACAAATCTTTTTATTTTTAAGTTCGTAGGACTGTTACTGCCATCTGTGTCAAATTTTAGGTTAATATCTTGATTAGTTGAAGAGTGACGCTTGTTTTCGTAAATAACCAAAATTAACTTTTTCGATTTTTACAATGTCAGAAAATATTCAACAAGTCGATTAAATGTTGTGTTAGAAATGATATTTCTGCTGCAGAAACGCTCAGAATGTTACAAAAAACCTTCGGTGAACAGGCTACGTGTAAAACACAAGTATACGAATGGCATAAAATGTTCAAAGAGGGTCGTGAAGGCGTTGAAGACGAACCACATCAACGACGACGAAGAACATCAACTGACGAACAGCACGTCGCGAAAATTAAGGAGTTGGTGCTCCAAAATCGTCGATTGACAACTAGAGAGCTTGCTGATATCGTTGGCATTTCAAATGGATCAGTCAACACCATTTTGAAGCAAGTTTTGTGCCTTAAAAAAGTCAAATCTCATTTGGTTCCAAAAACCCTCAATTTTTTGGAAAAACAGCGTCGCATTGATGCACTCGTTATTCGTGACCATTTCGCCAAAAATTCCACCCATATAGTTCCGCAACCGCCGTATTCGCCTTGTTTAGCTCCATATGACTTCTGGCTTTTCAAGCAAAATGAAAAGACCGCTCCGGGGACACCGTTTTGACACGATAGAAGAGATTCAAGCCGAATCGAAGAAGGTGCTGAAGGCCATACAGAAACAGGACTTATCAAAGTGTTTTGAGGAGTGGAAAATTCGCTGGCATAAGTGCATTGCAGCCGAGGGGATTACTTCGAACGCGATGAAATAGATTTTTAAGAATAAGTAAGGATTTCAAAAATTATAACAAAATTCCGGGTTATATTTGTACACAGTATAGGTATGTCGTATAACTATGTATGTTTTTATTGGTGTCCAGTTGAGAGAGATTAAATCAAACAAAAAGTGCTAAAATGTCTGTCCGCGTCCGGATATTGGAGGTGCCCGCTTAATGGAGACTAATTTGTTCGAAAATTAGCAGTTAGTGCACGGCACGGGACCGGGACAAATGTCCGCTTAATAGAGGTGTTCGTTAAGGGAGATTCCACTGTACTAACTAGTTCGTCTTTCCATTCTCTGTTAAGAGTCCAACTCTTTCCCAATTGTGGAATTTTCAGGGATTTTCTTGGCTTGTTGTAATAAATCCTAATCCTATGTCGTATGTGTTCGTCAAAACTGGTTTTATACAAATCGTTTGGTTTGTCTCTGAAAGGAATTATTTTTAGAAAATTTCGAATTTCCAAGAGGTCAGGTGCACTACTTTTCGAATTACAGAATGTTCGCCATCATTTCAGTTGCGAAAAAGACTTCGTTTTATCGAGTGTATACGAACGCATGATTATTTGCAGGTTTTTTTCTTTGAATATACCTAGTCTAGCCATAAATATTGTTACAAGGTTTGGCAGCCCTGCAGAAAGGAACCGTTATATTGCATTTCTTAAAAATTGAGCTAATCGCTATAGTACGCTTGTGCTTGATGCATTTGTCATCATTTGAGTTTAATTTTTAGTGTAGTGAACATGGATTGGGGTGACAAAGAAAATAGAATTGCTGTGATTGCACTTCATAAAGTAGGAATGCAACCAAGTGATATTTTTAAGACTCTGCATACCCTTGGTATAAGCCGAATGTTTGTATATCGGGCTATTGAAAGATTTAATGATACGTCTGGAGTAAGTGACCGTGAAAGAAGTGGCCGTCCGCTAACTACTCGAACACCTCAAGCGGTTAAAGCCGTGCGCGAGAGAATTCGCCGTAATCCTCTTCGGAAACAAAAAATTTTATCGCGTGAGATGAAAATACCCCAAAGAACAATTTCACGTATCATCAAAAGTGACTTGGGGTTGGGTGCTTATCGTAGATCTACCGGGCATTTACTAACACATTCGTTAAAAAAAATAGAGTGGAAAAATCAAAACGATTACTTTGCCGGTACGCAAACCAAGAACACCGTAAAATTTTGTTTACGGACGAAAAAATTTTTACTGTTGAAGAAACATTTAATAAACAAAACGATAGGGTTTATGCTCGCAGTGCCAGAGAAGCTTCTCAAGTTGCCCTAAAGGTTCAAAGAGGTCATCATCCAGCCTCAGTAATGGTTTGGTGGGGTGTTAGCTACAACGGGGTGACAAAGTTGCATTTTTGTGAGAAGGGTGTCAAAACGTCTGCCAAAATTTATCAAGAAAGTGTCCTTGAAAGTGTAGTGAAACCTCTCAACACGTCATTATTCAAAAATCAGCCTTGGAGTTTCCAGCAAGATTCTGCACCAGGTCATAAGGCGAAGTCAACCCAAAAATGGCTTGAAGAAAATGTTCCAGATTTTATTAAAGCTGAAGATTGGCCTTCCTCTAGCCCAGACCTGAATCCGCTGGATTACGAATTATGGTCTGTCTTAGAGCAAATGACGTGCTCTAAAAGACATTCTAATATCGAATCCTTAAAGAAGTCTCTTACACATGCGGTCGCCAACTTTCCGATTGAAGTCGTGCGTGCTTCCATAGATAAGTGGCCAGCTCGATTAAAGGCTTGTGTAAAGGCAAAAGGCAATCACTTCGAATAACTTGTTGCAATTTCCGTTGTTGACAATGCATTTAATAAATAAACAATGATTTCTTAACATATAACACCTCTTTTATTGAACAGTGCTTCAAAAAGTTTGTAACAGTATTTATGGCTAGACTAGGTATAGCCATGAAATGAGCTTGTCCTGTATGTCTCCATAGAAACAGTGGCTCCAAAATCTGGGTACTAAGTCGACAGTCAGCTAACTCAGTAGACTTACGAAATTCAAATATTGACAATAATTGACGTTTGTTTATGCACAATTCGACATTGCGGTCAACATTATGTCAATATCGAAACGCCAACTGAGTAGGCTGACTGTCGACTTATTCACCAGATATTGGAGCCAGTGATAAACGGGATATGCTCATTCCATATACTGTATGTTCTAAGGTTTTTTTCCATTTACTGAAGGGACAAGCTAACTAGTTCGAATTATCAAAAAATTCGAATTAATTGAAAGGCGACATTGATAACATCTATTAACGTTTCAAAGATCAGGGATCAGAAAAATATAGTTCCTCTATTTTTACATGAATACACAGATTCACTCGTTGACAGATCTGATTATATTGACTTCTGGATTTTCTGCAAAAACACTCATTCATTACTCAACAATGCAAAATGATGATTAAAAATTCCGAGCGCCCCTTCGTCTTCCCCCCATTGTCCCTGACAAAGACCCAGTTTCAATTCGCGCTTCATTAATCCACCACCACTATCACAACCGCACCACTGAATCGTATGATGTTATTATCGCCGTCAATTTGATAAGTGTCACTGCACCGCGTTGACCTTCCAAATTAAGAAAATTTGGCAGCAAAAGCAAATATTTTTATTGGATCCGGGACGAGGGGGAAGCAGCAGTGGATTGGAGTACGTATCGCTGAGTAGGCAATAGAAGAAGCGCACCAACCACCACTCATTGTCATCGTCGTCCTCGTCAATAGTAAACACGGAAGAGATGCAAACAAGAGGGTCGTCGTCGTCGCCACCACCACCATCCTCGATGCACACCTTTCCCACGCCGACCGTTTTCGTTTTCCCAACCATGGCAATCTTTTTATTGAACTGAACTTTACAGCGTTCGCGCCGCTATCCCCGGGCCAACATTTTTCCGATACTTTTGCTGCTTCTGCTGCGGAGAAACTAATTATCACCTTACAAAAGCAAACTTGTGACGTGCACCGGTTTTTATTTTTATTATTTATCTAATTCCGTACCGCGCTGCTCTTAAGCTCTCGTAATCGCAATCAACGACCACGGACGGCACGATCGATGTATTGGTGTGTTTTTCACGTATCTTTTTCGCCGCAAGCTTCTCTAGTGCTCCCGGATGGCGTTCGGAAACGGGCGAGCAGCTTAGTAAATACACACAGAGGGCATGTACATGGCGGCACGATGTGCACAGCTCCGAGTCAAGTTGTTTTTCTTTTCACGTTATGTACCACTGGCATTAATTATATGTACACGAAACCCGTACCTGCATAAAAAAAAGAAATGGAATGCGTGGCACGGCTGTTCGGTCCACACACGGGGCGTACGCGCGGCCGAGGGGGATGACCGGGCGAAGGTAAGTAGTGGAACAGCAACGGTACGTTTATTCAACACGAACGGGGCGGTGCACGGAGAAGAGAGTGAGACCCGTCACATAAACAGCGCATTTCGTGTTTTGTACGTGAGCGCGCGAGAGATCAACGTACATGCGAGGTCGACATGAAAACGCCATCGTCATTCCACACAGGGACGTTGAATGAAACGACACACACGGCCGCCGCCGCCGCTACCCGGGCAATCAGGCAACGCGGCGCAATAATTGTGCAACGTTGCCAAACTTCAGAACACACAATATCCGCCATAAATATCGTCTACCACACAGAGATTTGTATGTCGTACTTTTTTTTCTTCTTTTCTTTATGATGATTATTTGGGCCGCGGCCGCTATTTCGAGTCGTAGTCATCGGTCGTGTTGTTGCGTTATTGTGAAAATTCTCGCGCAACTAAAAATAACAATAGCGAACGAACGGCCTTTTGTTGTTTTCGTCCGCGCGATTTCTTACAACACACAATGAGCCATAACTTCCCGGCGGAGCTCATTTCCAGCCGCCGCCGGTCGCCCCCCTGCTGCGAACAAGTCAAGGGTTTCGGGCCGTGTGTTATGCGTGAGTCGTGTTTTTTTCCTATGATTTGCGATTTTTTTTTCTGTATGTTGTTTTGGTCTTTTGGGTGTTCCTTTTTGCGAATTTCAGAGATGAATCGTGTTTTGCAGAAATGAAAATTATACGAAAAAAAAAAGAACAAGAAACAGGCAAAGTTTATTAGATGAATTGGCAGTGGGGAGATGTTTTCGAGCCAGCAGCAGCGGTCTAGAGAAGATTGATGAGACGCAGAAACGGATGAGGTCTTTTTTTTCTTTTGATTATGTGGTGAATTTTAAATAAATAAAATTTTTTAATTTCTTCTAGAGAGATGTACACACAGGAAATGCAAATAGATCAGCTCAAATTATACCTGTCCCACTTCTTTCAGATTTTTATATTTTAGCATGAGCGCCTTACATCTGCAGAAAATACCGAGAACAAAAACAGCAGCAGTGTGGTATACCCCAGGCCCAGGTTGTCAATAGAACGACAAGAAAACTAAGTATATTTCTCTACCATTCGTCCCCATTCACTCAGAGGTGGCGAGATTCTTAGAAAAAAAAAACTAATTCCTGCTTTTTCAAAGTGTTTATACAATGGCACGACAAATGCTCATCGCAAATCACGTAGGAGGTGCATGCTGGCAACGGGATTCTTCAAAACTAGTTTATGCCAACGAAACGTCAACCGGTCAACATGGAACAGTTGACGCGCTATGCCCCACAAGGGGTTAGAGCAATTGAGTAAATCACGTAGAGATGAACATCAACAACCTGGAGTATAGAAGCGAGAGTGATTCGAGTGCTTAACAACAAATGTAAGACAAACGAGCCGGTCAATTGAGATCAGATTTAATGAGCATACAAGGGCCTTCATCCACCAGTGCAATGCGTTCCTGCGGCAGCCGGTTCTACGCACCGGACTGACCCGTGCTACTTGGAACAACCTTGTTAAAAGCTGCCACAACCCCTTCGATACATGAAGGGAGATCTGTGTGTGTGTCACACAATTTGACTGTCAATTTTTTCTGAAAATTGGGAGCAACATATGTCGGCGGGCGCTATTGCTCTCAATACTTCTTCAACGCGCCGGAATTGAGCTCAATCCAGGTCCAAGTCCGGACCCTTGGATCTGCTGCGTCCGTAACAGAACGCTGCATCCCAACGCTACTACTACAGATGCTGCAACAACTGGTGTCACCTTAAAAATTATTACCCTGAAACATCATCGACAATGGAATTCCTCCTTCATTGCCATCCAATGTAGATTCAGAGGACAGCAAGCATCAACGTCATCGCAAACACCTAACGTACCACCACCTGTTAGTGCGAACACAAGTTCCCAGCCCTCCACTCGACTTCAGTGCAACATATTACCAACAGAATTCCGTTGCAACACAACCTGCACCAGCTGTTGCGAGCCTCAACACCGTATGAATTGTAAAACTTAACTGCAATGGGTTACAGCGAAAAATTGCAGAGCTATCGGACTTCATGCATAGACACCGCGTCATGACAGAAGACGAAATTAAGCACCAATTCGTCCCTCAACTTCTATGACAATTACAGCATCAGTAGAAAGGCAAGACTTCCATATCTGAGGCGCCTTAATTTTATCGGCGGCTTATTCACGCTAAATATAAAATACAAGTGGCCTGAAAATATGAAAAATTAAATGATTATGTATCATAGGAGGTTCTTAAGTATCTAAAGCGGAAATTTATTCTATATACAATTCTAGCACTGGATTTTCTCATACAAAAGTTCTAACTTTAAAGGTAAATATCTCCTAAACGGTTATGAATTCGCGGAAAAGGACTTCAGATTCGTCCATTTCAGACCAAATCCGATTGAAACCCATCATTAAAATTTGGCGCCTCAGATATGGAAGTCGCCCCATTAGAAAGGATAGAGTGTCCAGTGCTGATAGTGGAATTTCATTTCTATTCCACCAATCAGTACCATATCGTGGAATCTACGTCACAGTCGCCGACAACATCTTGGAGGCACAGGCCATTGCCATTCAGTCGGCCAATATCGATATTGAAATCTACAACGTTTATATTTCACCTGTACCCAGTTATCCCTCGATATACAGTGTCAATATCACACCATTGCAGCTGGCCAATATCGTCTCCTACTTGGTGACTTCAACGTCCATCACGAATGTAGCACTCTAACCTCGTCAACGATGCCAGAGGGGTCATCATAGCCGAACAACTTGACGCGTCAGACTTTTTAACGATGGCACGCCCACTCGTATCGCTGGAACATGTTCTAGCTCGCCCGATATTTCGATTGCCAGCTCTGTACTTATCAATGATGCAGAATGGGAACCAGTCCTGACGCTATCCTCGGATCATCTGCCAATCCTAATAAAATTAGACAAACCATCAAGTACTCAGTTTGCTGATCAACGCACGTTCATCAACCACAATAAAGCCGATTGGGATGGCTTCAAATCCTATAACACGGCCTTCGCTGCCTTACCAACTCCAACTGACGAGCGCACGGTCCAACGAAATATAAGGCATATACTCCAGGAAGCGATTACAAAGTTCATCCCAGCAGGTCGGATACCCAAAATTCGACCAAATTTCCCTACTTCAGCAGCTAGAATGGCAGATGATGATCATCATCGTGGCGCGACAGCCCGACGTCGAGCCTTGGCCGCCTGGATCGTTGTCTTTCAATTATCTTGGTCATGCGACCGCGTCCTTCAATTTTGGAAGCCCAGTAGTTGCGCGGCGTCCACCCCTACTGAGCTCTCCCAACGAGATCTCGGTCGTCTAGGCAGTCTCGCTCCGTCGACTCGTTCTGCATTCATTACTCTCTTTGGCATGCGATGATCGTCCATTCTTTGTACATGCCCTGCCCATTGAAGTCGTTGTAGTTTGACGATTTTCGAAACTTCCAGCTCATCGTACAGTTCATACAACTCATGGTTGTACCGGATGCGCCATCCATCTCGATCGCAAACAGCCCCGAAAATTCGCCGTAGAACCTTACGTTAAAATGTGTCTAGCATATTTCCGGAGGCTTGAGTTAGAGTCCATGCTTCGCAGCCATAGCATAGCACTGGTCGTATAATGGTTTTGTACACACGGAGCTTCGTGTTTCTGTGCACATGCTTCGATTTCATTATGGGGAGAACCGAGAAAAAAGTCTTATTAGCTAACTGTATCCGTCGCTTGATTTCGTCCGTTTCGTTGGCGTCCCTTGACAAGTTGCACCCCAGGTATATGAAGTTGTTCACGAACTCGATGTTGAGGTCCCCCACATTGATGCTCGGTTGTGCAGGTGTCCTTGTCGTCGATTGCATCATTATTTTAGTTTTACCCTCGTTGATACGTAGTCCAACTTCTTTTGCAGCGGTATCGAGCGTATGCAGAAGTTCTTCTGCATCGGTCAATCTTCGGGACATGATGTTGATGTCGTCGGCGTACGCTGCTAATTGTGTCGACCTGATGAGTAGCGTCTTGCTGTTGTCCATATTCATAGCCCGAATAGCGTACGGATATTCCAGTGCTAAGATGAAGAGCGTCGATGCCAGTCCATCGCCCTGTTTCAAACCAGTGCGTGTTTCAAATAGATCAGTAAGTCTATTCTAGATCCTGACTTGTGAGACGGAGTTGGTCATCGTCATCTACATATGTCAGTCGCACTAATTTGACCCGTATACCAAATTGAAGCTTGATGTTGTACAGTACTCCACGATCGATACTGTCGTATGCCTGTTTGAAGCCGACAACGATTTGGTATACGTTTACGTTGTATTCCCATCCCAGCACTTCAGGAGTATCAGTTTGACCGTAAAGAGCTGATCGGTTGTGGAGCGACCAGGTCTGAAACTGCTTTGATATTCGCCAATGATTCGTTCTGGGTACGATTTTATTCTATTTTCCAGAATTTTCGTCAAAATTTTATAGGACGTACAAACTAGTGAAATGCCCCTGTAATTCTCACACCGCAGTGTATCTCCCTTTTTGTGAATTGGACAGATGATGCTTCTGCGCCAATTGTCTGGGATCACCTCGTCCTACCATCATACTCGCAGGAGTAGTTGATGTATGGCGTTAGCTAGACCCGTTCCACCGAATTTTAGCAGTTCAGCTGGAATCTCGTCAGCGCCCGGCGCTTTATTTCGTTTTAGTGACCGCAACGCGAGATCAACTTCCTCTACTGTTGGGGGTTGTATGGATGGGCCTGGATCAACAATATCGTTGAGAGCTTCTTGTGTGGGGATGTTAGGTTCAGAAGCTCTTCAAAATAAGAGGCCCATCGTTTGTTAATGCCATCGATGTCGCTGATGATGTTTCCATCCTTGTCCTTACAACGGCTAGTCCTGGGTTGGTAGCCGTTCTTAATTGTATTTACTAGTTTGTACGCTTGTCTGGTGTTCCTATTAGCTAAGTTTGCGTTTATGTTCAGCAACTGCTCGTCAAAGTATTTACGTTTCTTACGTCTAATTATTCTATTCGATATTCGCCGTAGCTCGTCATATTTTTCTCTTCTGGCTCTGGTTCCTCGTTGAATCCATTGTCTGTAGGCCTCATTTTTCGCGTCAAGTGAATTTTTGCATTCTTCGTCGAACCAGTCATTTCGCGCTCGCCGGGCTTTATATCCCCACGACCTTCTCTGCGACATTTCTGATGGTACCCTTGAGTTCTTCCCAGAACCCATGGGCGCCTGTGTTGCTGATGTTGTGTAGCATAGACGATAGTCTTTCCTCAAGGGCGGCAGCATATGCCACCGCCGTAGTATCGCACAGAAGCTTATCAACCGCAAAGATTTTGGGAGGGCTAATTCTCGATTGGTGCACTGAGGAAATTCTACAGCTGTAGGTCGTCTTCACCAAGTGATGATCTGAGTCGCAGTTTGCTCCTCGATAGGAGCGGACATCCATCACACTAGACGCCCATCTCCTGCAAATGAGGACGCGATCAATTTGGTTGACGGTGTGTGCGTCTGGAGATTTCCAGGTCTTATTGTGAATGCGTCGATGCGGGAAACACGTAGAGCTTACGACTAGATTCCTGCTGCTGGCGAAGTCGATAAGCCCTTCCTTTCGTGCGATCGGGATTTTGCAATTATTGAAAAAGCAAAAAAAAAACGTCAGAAGCTCATGCTGCCATGTGGTTAATCTCATTGCAAACGCAAGGCAGAATAATCCATTTGTTGTAAGAAACACCAGGACTTTTTTCAATTGGACGGACGTTGCAAAAAGATTCCTCCTCAAGACGAAAAAGTTAAGGATATCGCCAGCTACCATGATTAAAGTGTAATCTAATAACTTTGGAGTAGTCAAAACAAAAAAAAGCGTTTTCTGAGGCAAGCCGATTGTTGGAAACTCAAGTACTCTAGCCCGGTGTTTCCGGCTGCAAATTTCATTAACTTGGATGTAAACATGAGTGAGACACCAAAACACTAGGGATGGCGGTTATTGGAAAATCTACCGGTTGTCCGGTTGTTCCGGTTATTTTCGCCATCGGTTTAACCGCTTCGGTGTAACCGACCCAATCTACCGGTTATGGGAAAAACCGGTTATCCGGTTATTTAATAATAATAAGTTAATAATTGTTGACAAGCTTGCGTTATTTTCTAGATGCTTTCGCATACCTGTGCCTGGGAAGCAACTTATGCCTTCAGTGTAAGACTTACAATATAAGTGAGTTGCACTGAAGAAAAGTTGCTTCCCAAACACATGTATGCCAAAGGGTCTACAAAATAGCGCAAACTCAAAATCTCCCATTTTCACAAATCAAGCTTTGGGCCAATAGTTTAGTTGGTATCCAGTCTATTCATAAACACTCTTTCGCTAAAATGTTGATTCGTTAGTCGGGTCCTTTCATTAGATACCACCAGCATCATTTAACGTTGATACCAGTCGTTCAGAGGCCACGGAACTCCCGATCAATGCTAAATATTTTTGTGCAATAAATGACAAACCCGGCATGCAGGCATTGCTCTTCTCCCAAAAATTGAAAGAGGTCACTTCTCCTATGAAGCAACGGCTGCTGAAGATAGAGTTTCAATTCATTTGGAAATGATTCTACTGGAGCACTCTTGGCTACTTCCTAGTCATGTGATGGCCAAAGAGGATTTTAATTGTTTATTACCTCTGCCCTTTGAGGTAAGGGTGAAAGTTTGCCAATGTCAGCCAAGTGATGCTTAACTTCTTGGCTAAAATGATGACTTGACTGGCAATAATGGGCTCAAGCATATTTTTGTTGGTGCTATTTGAAGAAAAAAACGGTCCAGTTAAATTTGAATCAGAAGCACAAACGGCTGAATTTTTCTTCTTCTCTGGCGTCGAACGATTTGAAAAAACAAGTTAGCATTTTCGCATGTCGGTTATTTTTCCCCGGTTATTGGATTTAAAAAGTAGTACCGGTAAAAAACCGGACAAAAATAGTACCGGAGATAACCGGTTATTCGAAGTGGAAAATACCGGTTGTCGGAATAACCGGTAGGTATTTCCCATCCCTACAAAACACTTGAGTGAGGAAAAGAAAAAGGATATTTTGGCGATGTGTAACGGACGGTTTGGTGAACATCCGAAGATACCCGTGGGGACGGAGCCTAAGATAGCATAGTGACCGTGAAGATCGGGCCGTGCCATTGGCGAAGAAAAAGGCCCCTCAACGAGTTAGGCAGCGGCCTATGCTTGCTGTAGCTCAATTCGGGAGATGTGGGCGGGGTTTTCGCCGCTCATTGCCTCTGTCCTTTACGTGTTAACAAAAATTCATAGGTCTGGGGAAGACAACACAAACAAGGGAGGTAAAAAATGGGGAGAAAAACAAAATAGTCGATAAGAATGGAATGGTTGGCAGACGAATCCGACGCCCACGCGGTCGATTTTGGGTGCGGGTGTAATGGGACCCTCGGCCTCTGGTTTCGTACCACCAACAGATCACTACTCATCAGGTGCTGCTTCGATCTGCTGGTGGGAGCAGCACTACCAGACCATAATATGGTTCGTTACAGGTGGTTCAATACAGATGCTACCCTTTTTATCGGACGAAGGCAGATTATTCTACGAAAATTTAGTTAAATAAGATAAAAATATTAAGAACTGTTAATTATTAGTTGAAAGTACGTTGGCACATACAACCTATTTGCTATTTTGAATTTATATTGCCATTTTTAATAAACTTTGCTTTCAAAATTTTATAAACAACTGAAATGTTATTAATTTAGATACGAATAAAATTCATTATTAACGAAAATATCAGCAAAAAGACTTGTCCTTTTCAAATTAATCAGTTTTTTGTGTCCCCTGTAAAGTTGAATTTGTGGCACATCTAGTACAACGTTTTGGTTTAGCACCCCTCAAATATACGAGTAATTCGAATAAGATTTACTGCGAAAATGAAAACAATTGACCAGGAAATGTTGAAAATTGTTAACTTGAACTGACTAAAGCGGCCCATTTACGATCAATATAATTGCGCCATATAACTGCGTGAAAGTAGACTTGAATAAAATATTGAAAATATTGCGCAATACGCACATGCATTTTTGGAGATTGAAGAATGATGAAATAGTTTCATCATCTTGCAATTTTATTGCAACATATAATTGAGTAAATGAAAAAAAAACTGGACAATGTTCAGTGTAATAAAATCTTTGGGAGAGCAAGATGGCACAGAGGAAGTCTGTATTGTTAGAATTTATTCACCTATACAGGGATTTACCTATATTATGGGACACAAACCATAACTTCTATAATAATCGCGAAAAAAGGGCTTCTGCATATAGCGAATTAATAGAAAAATACAAGTGTTTGGAACCAAGCGCAAATCGTGATAGTGTTGTGAAAAAAATAAGTTCACTGCGCACGAACTTCCGAAAAGAAATAAAAAAAAGTCAAAGAATCAAAACGGTCTGGATCAGCGGCTGAAGAAACATACGAACCATCATTGTGGTACTTTAATGAATTATTGTTTCTTTTGGACCAGGAGACTCCGGAGAGCAGCCGGTCAACTTTCGATGGAGCTGAAAGTGGAAACGATGAAAATGTGGTAATTCGATGATTCAATTTGTCAGTTGTGAATAATTAAATGGCGCTTCAGTTGCAGGAGGATCCCAGTGCAAGTATTCAACATCAGTTCGACAATATTCCGATTCCCAAAAAGAGGAAGTCAGATGGCAATAAAACGGCGAAAAATATGTTTAATTTAGTCTTAAAGCACTTGGAGCAAGAAGAAGACGAATACTTAATAACAGCCAAGGGATATGCCAACAAGTTAAAAAAAATGGAGCCAGTACAGCGTTTATATGCAGATCGGCTTATAAATGAAGTATTACTCAAAGCACAGCTGGGTAAATTGGATTAATTCTCGAATATTATATGCAGTGTCTATTCGCGTTCGACATCTGTCCTGGATGATTCAAGCTCGACTTCTATACACAATCACTATGACAGTCAGCCACATCTAATTGATTTAAGAAATACAGATGACACGGACAATTTGGGAAGAATTTCCACTGTTTCTTTGGAAAATTCTGGTGAAAATAAAGAAAACCAACTGCAAACTTTCGTTTCAACTTTTGCTGACGAATAAATTTCGTATTTTGGTAAATGGAATATATTTTGTTATTTTTTTTGTATGAACGTAGATTAAGTTAAGTGGAAAATATATATTTTGTTTTTTTTTTATTGTTTTTGTAAGAACGTACATTAAGTTAAATGGAAAATATATGTTTCTTTTTTTGTATTTTTTTGCGTTGGAATTTCTCATAATAAAGATCTGAAGATTTATATTTATTATTGAGCCCATCAGCAGCACTTATATTGCCATTCAACTTTCCCTTCGTCGCTGAAATATTTGGTAAATATTTCCCACACTTCTTTTGCATTTGTCGCGGAAGGACGTTGCATTCTCTGTAGCGGCATAAGTTGCATTCCTTCTTTTTGCCACGAACCCGATACGATTTCTCCAGTAGATGTAGCCTCAAAATCGACGTTGTTTGATATGGGGTATGATGGCTTAGTTTTAATCAAGAAGTTATGCAAATAACAACACGCTAAAACTATACTTTCCACCTTTTTCGGAGCTACATTTATTGCCTTTTGAAATACGCCAAACCGTGTTGCCATGATACCGAAAACGTTTTCAACTATTCTTCTAGCACGTGATAACCTGTAGTTAAATACTTGGCGTTCATTAGTCAAAGTGCACTGGGCGTATGGTTTCATAAAATTCTCCTGCAACTGGAATGCTTCATCACCAACGAAAACAAATGGGACACTTTTTTCACTGTTTGGGAGTTTTGAAATACCCGGAATATTTAATTTTCCCTCTTGAAGCAACTTGTAGAAACGGGTGTTGTTAATTACTCCTCCATCAGAAATTCTTCCATTGGTTCCTATGTCCACTAGGATAAACTCGTATTGAGCATTAACTACTGCCATTAACACTATGCTATGTGTGCCCTTGTAATTCAAATAACGGGAGCAGGTGCCCACTGGCTTTCGTATTTCGATGTGTTTTCCGTCCACCGCTCCTATGCAATTTGGGAAATTCCACCTGGAGTTACAATGCTGTTCTATGGCTTTCCATTCAGTTTCATTTTCTGGAAACTGTAAAACCCGTTTAAAAATTAAATCAATGGCAGTTAATTTAGTAATCTTCAGTAGTTTAGCACTTACTTTTATATATTCTTTAAGACATTTTATAATAGCTTCACATGTCTTCAAAATAATTCTGCTCAAAGTTTGTGGTGCTATTCGCATGGAAAATTTCAAATCTTCGAAGCTTCTGCCAGTTGCAAGAAACCGAAGCGTTGCTACCAATCGCTGTTTTGGAGATATTGCCTGCCTCATGTTTGTGTCCTTCTTCGTAATTAAGGGTAAGACTTTCCGTAACAGTAAATTAAACGTTTTTTCATCCATTCTCAAATAGTTCATATAATCGTCCGGCGATGACTCCTTTAGCTCACGAAGAAGATTTATATCAGAGTAGTTACTCCTGTTCAAAAACCATTGCTTGGTCCAGAACCGTTTTTTTCATTTTCCTCCTCATAAGTAGAGCAGAACCAATCAACAAATATGATATCCCTTTAACACGTCCCATTTTATCAATATCAATACAACTTAATTTCACTAAAACTTTACTCACAACGAAGGACTTATCCCTCTGTGTGATACTAAACCAGAACTAACGTTTAAAGAAAATTGCACAGTTAAATTTGACCGTGAATGGATATTTATTGTGCAATACTTTCACTAATTTTATTGTCCAATATTTCACTCAATTATATTGCACAATTATATTGATCGTGAATGGGCCGCTTAATAACATCAAACTAGCATGTGGGGGTTTCCTCAGATATCGTACAAACAGGAAAAATCCCCTGGAAACTAGCACATACTATGACTAATGTTTTTCCTCGAAAAACTATGATTATTTTTATTTATCTTTCATTCGCCATTCACCTTATAACTTGACCTTACTTTTAGATCGTACAGTAAACTGTGCATGTGCATTCACACAATTCATTATCGCTAGAGCTCTTGCTACTATCTTCCTATTGTACACACCTGGCATACAAAAAAACGCACCAACCAAATCGCCATAATCTCAAAAGCGATTCGTCGTGCGATTTCGTAACAATTCCAGAGGTGCTGTGTTTCATCTGCCTTATCGGGGGCGAGGGGGCCAATAATGGATACCTCTTTGCTCCCTGCTGCCGTCAGCAGCAACCGCAGCCCATTTTGATTCCGGTCTTCGCCAATTGAAACGACGACTACCTTTGGCGAATATATTCAAGAAAATCAGCAAAACTTGATGCAATTAATATTCAGGCGGCAACAGAAGTCAGCAGTGAGCCGTGTGGTTCTCGGACAGGGGAAAAATTATTGAATGGTTGACCCCGACAGCCGTGCTGCTGCTACACCCCGCGGGCTCTCTGCCCAGTCAATGCCGCATAACGCGCATACTATTAGTAACAGACAATTCGCACACATTGGCTGCCCGTCAAATCAGCGAAGGCCAAACTAACCAAACTACCAGTGTGTTGGGGCTAGTGGAGAGGCTCCCAGTGATCACAACCGGGGAAAGGGGAGTGCGGTAACAGCAGGCGTTAAATTTAATTTGAATTTCTAGGAATTTGTGCGGATGACGATGATGGTAATAATAATGAAGAGAATGACGACTATGACGATACGATGATGATGTTGATTGCCGTTGAGGAAGACCTTCAACTTGGAATACTCATTAAAATGCGCTACCGTTGAAATTAAATAGGAAAATACGACGCGAAATGTGTAATTGATGTTGAGCGGGCAGCGCCTATGATCGGTGTAATGCCTTTTACAGCTTTTTGGAGCGATCGTCGTGGCGTCGTGGAGAGAATGACGGGTGACTTTGGCGGGGGCAAAAAGTCGATGGATATGCGGAAAATAAAAATATAATGTTTAAAGTTTAACCGCCCGGTGGCAATGAAATTACCATTACAGTTAGGCGATTGGTCACTAAAAAAGAGATAAAGCAGGATTTCATGCGTCAAGGGGACTTTTTCGACGTTTTCGATTGAGAGAATGCGTCAGTTGAATGCCAATATTGTATATTTATGATTGGAGAAATCACTATCTTGTCATTTCCTACTGTAAACAAATATTTTACCAATTCATACACAGTAAAATATATCTGGCTCCTTCTAACACCAGTTTGCTGGATAATCTAACTTTTTCTATCCGTTCGGTGAATTAATACTCCTGGAATGCACCGTATGACTGGTGTTCCAAATATGATACATTTACTTGGTGTATTTATTTTAAAGGTGGAGTAATCTAATATGATTACCAGCAATTCACAACCAGAATTGATAAAATTCAACCGGAGTTATTGATCCAATACGTGGTGTAAATATTTATAACATATTTGCTTTATTCCTCTTCCATGAGGTGTATGGGTGTATTGCGGAGGAAAAAATTCTCTAGGCCATCTCCAGTTTTGATCCGAGTAAATCCGCGGAGTCAAACGCAGATCTTCAGCATACAGCGGATTTGATAGCCCCATAGGTTGCTACCATTTCCAAATCCTGTCTGGATCTAGTGTAGATCCCTCGTTTGTGGTCGGAGGTGAGGGTAATCTTCATTTCCAAAACTGGTGAACTTTTACCATCTGCAACCAAAGAACCTGTAATGGAACTCGGAGGACGAGGGGTGGAATCGGTTACCAAAGGTGTAGAAAAACCGTATCCAGAGACCACCGGATGACGTGCTCTGGCAGCCCAGTGATCGGAAGCAGCGGGATGGGTATGATCACGGCAGTCACTGGCCTCCTCCATTAACATACAAAATATATAGCACGTCCCCCCGAATTTTTATTCAAATGAACTAAAAAAAAAATAACTGGCGCAACAGTCCAATTTTGAACCATGGCCTCGAGATGAGTTAGCATCATCTCATTTTCTAGATCATGACGGTCTTGTGCAGAGGTGTGTGATCAGCAACATCCCGAATCCCCAAATATACCCAAATAGAAAGCGATACACAGAAAACTATGGGTGATGTCTTTACATCAAACACCCATAAAACAAAAATACTGAAAGCCCCGTGAAGGGACACGGGGCGGCACCAGCCAATCTACAACAAAGCCAGTATAAACAGGGTAATACCGTCCAATCAGGACAGATCCTTCCCTTTTCTACTAGGAACTATGGTGTAATTCGGTCCACCTTTATTTAAAAAAAAAATCCTTTATAAACCATCACATTTTCTTTTGTGTGGCGATTTCTTTCCCATCTTCTGCCTTCTTGGCAGCTTCCTTGCAAGCTCGGATCTGATTCTCCATCTGACCAATTTCTTCCCGCAATAAGTTGGCCACAGTCTGCGGTGACGGGGTGAGATGGTCGTTGACCGCCGGTTTCTCAGCTTCATCAGCTGGTCGCCCCGTTTCCTCTTCAACTTTAAAGGGGTTCGCTGCAACGCTTTCCAGGATGAGCCGCGCTTCTTTGGAAGCCGCAGTTCGGTCTCGATATTGTTGAAGAGAAAGGAGCAACATTCCGGATGGGCCGCTCATGCCGCCGCACAGTGCGTCGTTCCATAGCCAAAAATCGAAAATTTTTTATTTTTGTCCGGCTTTGAAAGTAACCTATCTTTAAGAAAACATGTTGGAGCTCCTAAAAATAATGTTTGAAAAATTTTGCTTTTCTTTGTTTTAGTAATATTATGTGCTAAATTCGAAAAATTGAAAATATTGAAAAAAGGGTCTATGAGGTGAAAATTGTGTTTTGAGCTTCGGTGAAGTCCTGGCTACCTAAAGTTATATTTTCCCAATAGACCAGGCCCCAGGCTTACACCCAAAGACAAAAAAAAAAAAATTAACTAAAAAATGTTAAAAAAAAAACAGCACAATTATTTAAAATTAAAATAAAACTTTGAGTAAGGATTAAAAAAAAACGTCACAAAACGTTTTGGGTGGTTGACGGTTTCTGTCAGATGCATATATATTCTTTCATTCTAAGTAGTTTTGGTTTGCCTTTTTTTGCCTTTTTGAGCGTAATTGGCGTTTTTGTGGGATAAGTCACATTTAAAAAATCAATGAATATTTTTCAAGATTCCTTAAAATTAATAATACAGAGAAAATTGCACATTTGTTGCAAGGACTAGGTGCTTACCGTCTGAAATATAAATAAATAAATAAAAAAAAAAATTTAATAAACTATAAAAAGTTTATTTATTCTAGAAAGAAATACCCATAAAAGGGAACAAATACACAAGGCATATCGGTTCAACTGGGTTAAAGTTTTTTTTATTATATTTATATTATTTCGCTTATCTACTTTAGAGTGATTTTGGGGGCGTAATTCTAATTTATATGCGTGAAAAACGCTTTTGTAACACATGTAAATATGTATATGTATGTTAAAACTACTAAAAAGTTCTAATTACGGACAAAATTTTATATTTTATAGGTAAAATAAGTATTGTGCTTAGAGTTAGACTAGCAGGACCGGAAAAAAAGTAAATAAAAGAATAATATGGATATAATGAAAGAATACACTTTAATTTTTACGCTCTAGGTGCTAAAAGCATCAGCTAACGTAACGAATGAAAATTCGAGCGGAGTAATAAAATAAATGTTGTAAAATGTCACAGCTAGTTAGAAAATTCGACACGGTTCATACATAAACTTCAAATTCCGCATCTGTGTACCTGTGCTAAATTAAATGTTAGGTTGTTAATTGCCTTGATCCTTCCAAGTAAGTAAAATATAGTAAAGTGCAATATGTGCATAGAATCTCTTTGAAAATTTAAGATATTCTGTGTTACCATTTAAAAGATATTACGTTTTGCATACTACCTATAAACAGAGCCAGAATTGAACAAATTCTCTGATCAATATCTCAAAACTGCGTCATCAGATCACATTGTAATTTGGAAATGTTAATGCTTGTAGCTTTTATTAAATGGACGTTAAATTTCATTACAATCGGTAGACTCGTTTTCAAGTTATGATTTTTTTACCACCAGCCTCCTAATTACAGCAAATTTAACTCACACTTTTCCCAATATATCAGAACTGCGACCATCTATCTTAATCAAATTTATGCAGTTAAAAGATTATGTATAGCTCCCCATTCGTGCGAAATTTTAACAAAATCGGTTGCACAGTTCTTAAGATACTGATTTTTGATCACTTCAACGCACTGTGCGCCGGTCCCTTAATCAATTTTCCCTTATTTGCTTAAAACAAAGACAAAAAAGGAGATGGACAAAAAATAAACAATTGTAAAAGAAAAGAGCAAAGAGAAAAACCAAAAAAAAGGTAAGCCGGCAAAGTTAACTGCCAAAGGCTCTTATTTGCCAGAATGTTCCAATGTTTGTTTTCTTGTATCGATTTTTCAGGCGATCATGCATCTCCGCGTCTTGGCTTTAAACACGGCCTTTTATAGCAAGAAGGCTAACCGTATTCAAAGCTCAAGGTCGTTGCACGCAACGCGCATGCGTTCATCCATCCCCAGAATCGAAGAAACGAATTCTTTAACCACTCACGTCCCACTGGTGGGTGTCTGTAATACAGTGGTGGGTGGCCTGGATAACATTGTTGTGTCTTCGGTACTGCATTGCGATTTTGGGGAAAGATTCTGTAAATCGGCGCAACGGCGGAACAAAAAAAATAGCACATTACAACCGTAAGACCTATTAGTCTCTCCTCCTCCTATGTTAAAAATTCTTGATCCCAACATGCCCATTGGAAGTGCAGATCAGTAGAGAATGCACTGCATTCGATAGTGTGGTATATTGAAAAGTCTTTAAGCCACGTTTTGGTGATATTCTTGGACATCGAGGATGCCTTGAATAACGTCAAACCTGAGGCTACTCGTATATCAAGTGCAATGGTCAAGCTGGGAATTGATGAGTCAATCATTGTGCTTATCAATCAGCTGCTGATCTCTAGGGTAATAAGTACAAGGCGTGGTGGTTCCCCAGAGCGTGAACGCGTGTGCAGAGGTACTCCACAAGGCGGCGTCCTCTCCCCACTTCTATGGACCATTTGTAATGAACCATATTCAGGAAGTGCTGCTTCCACCGGCAGATCGAAGGCAGCACCTGATGAGTAATGATCTATCGGTGGTACGAAACCAGAGGCCGACGGTCCCATTATACCCGGACGCCGATGCGAGCGCTAGACAACCATTCCATTCTTATCGCCCAATTTTTTTATTACTCCCCATTTTTGCTTCCCCTGTTTGTGTTGTCTTCCCCAGGCCTATGAATTTTTGTGAATATGTAAAGGACAGGGGCAACGAGCAGCGAAAACCCCACCCACGTCTCCCGAACTGAGCTAGAGCAAGCATAGGTCGCCGCTTAACTCGTTGAGGGGACTTTTTCTTCGCCAGATGGCACGATCCGACCTTCACGGTCATTATGCTATCATATCTTAGACTCCGTCCGCACGGGCACCTTCGGATGCCCGCCAAATCGTTGATTACATACTGTAGTCAATACACTTCTTCTGGATCCATAACCACTGGGCCTTAAGGTGACTGCCTATGAGGATGATATGGTCATTGCTACCTCCGGGAAGTTCCCGAACACATTCGGCAATGTCATGCAATATGCCCTCTCTAGACTGGACTGAAAGCTGAGGAGTCAATGTGGATCCAAATAAAACGGAACGAGGCTTTTGCTGGGTAGAGAAGACGAAATTCTTGGGGTTAGGTAGGAAGCTTAACTGGAAACTTAATATCCAGGAAAGAATAAATAAAGCAACTATAGGGCTCTACTCCAGCAAGAAGGCAATTGGAAAAAATGGGGTCTACAGCCGACTGGCTATTTGTGACAGTAATACGGCCAATACTGATGTATGGTGTGGTGGCCCTGTGACCCAATGTTGACCTTGCAAGTACGACTAGGCTTTTGTTGATGGATAGACAAAACATTGGCAATTTGGTGGGGGTCATCACCGGCCATTACCTTATTGATTAGAGATCATACCAGAAGGCTTCGGCTCCCCTACAACGACTTGTGTCAGCTACGACATAAGCGAGGAGGAGGAGGAGGAAGAGAGCGTTTCATATTTGTTGTGCAACTGTTCCGAATTAACAAGTAGAAGAAGGTCACACCTTGGTGAATTCTTCTACGCAAATCTGAGAGAATCGGCGGATGTGGAGATTATCCGACTCCATGGAGTCATTAAAAGTTCCAGCTGGTTTTAAGCAGTCAAATTGGCTCGACATCAACTCGACCGGGTCTCGACTACGACTCGGAAATCGGAGTATTCCCGACATACAATGTACAGTTGTCGATCGTTTTATACGAATTCAGTTCATGCGAAGGACCTGAATACTGAGCTAACCTCAATATATGAGACCTGAATTATGCGTTTATTATTTTATGATTTCATTCAACGAAAAAGAACTTTCGGTAGTAGATGTCGATCTTTAGACGACGCTCAACATGCTGTACTACAGTAATTCGCGCTTGTAGCAATTATGAATCGGTTGACAGTCGGGAAAACTAAAGAGCGCCCACAACCCGTCTGAGTGTTTTTCAAGTAAGATTATCTCGAGAACTATTCACGATACGGAAAAAGTGTTTATTATAACATGTTTTATGTCTTTTCGTGATATGTATTTAATTTTGCCTCATTTTTGCTAGGATTGAAAGTTAAAAGCAAAAAAAAACGGGAAATCTGAAGTCATGGCGCCGATCTGTGGCGTAAGAGTGTGAGTTTCAGGGTAAGTCGTGGGGGCCAGAGCCGCGTACGATGGCGGGCAGGAGTAGTTAATGTGCTATGTCCCAAAGGGCTAATGCAAAGTAGTAGTATACTCGTGGCACCAACCAACAATCGTGCCAAGTTTCAAAACTTCTTGAATTTTTTCCTTCGATCCCCCAATACCTGGTATTGGCACTCGTTTTCAATGGTAATTTAATTCGGAAAGTAATCAATTAAATTTGGAAAGCCGTGAATTTCATTCGGAAAGCCATTATTTTCATTCGAAAAGTCGCTATTTTCATTCCGAAGTCAATAAACCAGTTGCTACACAGGTTGTGCTCATCAGCGTGGAACTCGATCCCTAAAAAATAAACTAATAAAAATACCGCCCGATTTATGACATGCTAAATCCAAGGCTAAACTCTGTATCATAGGCGTGTTTTTTAACAAAAATATAGGCTAGTGTTTTTGAAAGTTATCCGCGAGCGGATATGATTAACATTTTACGTTGAAAATGCTGATTGTTTAATCATTCTGATTACAATCACGGCGATATAATGTTAATCTCAGCACATGTTGGAGAATACATAAATTTGCAATAATTGTAGCACATGTAGCGCACACGGAAAATGGAAGAGTATGTACGCGTACACATGTATGGAGTATGTATGTCAATTAGAAAATTTACAGAGGAAGCGCGTGTTATAAAAAAGTTCGCGTGTTTGTAAAACTACAGAATGAGTAAAAAAGCAGAAAATGTGACTAATAAATAGCGCAGTGTATTTTGCATAGCACGTTACCTGACTCATTACTGAGAGCTGTAGATACTATCTATTAATTTAAAATTGTTATGCAAGCGCTGGGGTCAATACAATCCGGAATGGTTGGTGGTTCTGGTTGGTTGTTTGATTAAAATATTTTGCAAATAAAAAAATGCTAATTAGATAACCTTTTTCGGGGGCCATCGTTTTTATTTACTAACATTTGTATCTATGAACGTCCTTGAAAAAACCACTCCACGTCAAGAAACCTGGAACAAAAGCCTTGGATTGGACGAATCAACAACGACGACTACGCAAACGACTAAAGGATTATTCTTTCCGATCCTGGAATGTACGTTCCCTGAACAAACCGGGGTCCGAGAAGGCCCTCCTGCAACAGGTCGAAAAGCATTACTGCAGTCAAGGAAACAAATTGGCTTAGGAGCGAGATCAGTGACAAGAAATCGCACATAATTTTTACAAGTCGCAAACCACCGGGCCACAAGGAGTTTGGAGTAGCATTTATCGTGAACAATCACCTCAAGCTGCAAATTACTGACTTCAAACCCATAAATGAACGGCTGTGTGCGATTCGCATTAAGACTCAATTCTTCAATCTCTGGCTCGTCAATGTGCTCGCCCCCACTGAAGTTAAAGGAGACGCAGTAAAAGACGAGTTCTACGCCCGCCTTGAGACTCTCTTTGACTCACTTCCAACAAACGACGTCCAACGGCTGCTGGGAGACTTTAACGCGAAAGTTGGAAATTAAAGATGGCACCAGGTGGCCACTGCAGGCCACAGTCTCCATGAAAAATGTAACGACAACGCGACAGCGACTTATCGACTTCACCTGCAGTAGGAATCTAATCGTAAGCTCTACGTGTTTCCCGCAACGACGCATTCAATGGGGCCGGCCCTTGATGTGGTCTTGAATTGGTGCGATGAAGTGGGGTTAAATGTTAACCCACAAAAAACAGCCATCGTACCTTTTACTCGTAAACGTAACTTAACTTCCGGTTCGGTTTCATTGGAAAGGACGGTTTTAGGGTATTGCAAGGAAGTTAAATGTCTTGGCGTCACGCTAGACTGGCAACTTAATTGAAATATTCATATTGACAATGTAATCATTAAAGCCTCACGTACAATATGGGCTTGTAAAAATTTCTTTGAACGGACATGGGGGCTGACAAAAAAGATGGTGAAGTGGCTACACTGTATGTTGGTGCGGCCTGTAGTCACATATGCTGCGTTGAATCGCTGGTGGTTGGGGAAGACTCTTTTGAACAGCGGAAACAGTCACTTCCTTGTTCGACCAATGTGGCCGCGGATGATTCGCTGGTGGCTGGGGAAGACTCATTTAGACAGCCGAAACAGTCACTTCCTTCTTCGCCCAATGTGGCCGCGGAGGAATCATTTGTGGCTGGGGAAGACTCGTTTGAACAGCGGAAGCAGTCACTTCCTTGTTCGCCCAATGTGGCCGCAGAGGAATCACTTGTGGCTGGGGAAGACTCGTTCGGTTGGCTGAACCAACCCGCACCGTCTCAACGACTATTCGATTTCTCTACAACGGTTTTTCCTTTTTTTCCGAAGGGTCCAGTCCTAATGTGGTGGGGTCTTTTTTTTTCTTTCTCCCTTTTTTCTAAAGTTGAAAGAAAAACACAACATCTTCATCTATTTTCCCTTGATCGATCCATCCGTTTAGGTGAGGTCTTAAGAAAAATCTCGCTTATCTCTCTTAGTGAACGCTGGTTCCCACAGTTATTATATCGAAAAATAACTTGTTCAACATGAAAATTTTCTTTCGGCTACGGACACAGAGGTCCGCATCACGCGACTGACAACGAGAGAAAGACATGAGGTCGCAAAAATTTGATGTTGGCCCCCTGTACTGGAAAAAGGGAAAAAAATTTCCTCAAAGAAAAACTGGGAAACGGCAAAAAAAAATCACTTTCTATACTATCCCCAAACCTCAAGGTGGCAGCACTTTTACATTTCCAGATCAAACAAGATGTCATTCTGACATTTTCAATTGTCAACAAGCGAATACTTCGCTCTGAATATCTCATTAATTGGTGGTTTTGTTTTTTTTTTTTTACTTTGAACATTTACTACAGCGGTGATATTAGCATACCAAGCCTTGTCTAGATCCAGGGAGAAAGAAGAAGAGAGAAAGAAGAAGAAGAGAGAAAGAAGAAGAAGAGAGAAAGAAGAAGAAGTGAGAAAGAAGAAGAAGTGAGAAAGAAGAAGAAGAGAGAAAGAAGAAGAAGAGAGAAAGAAGAAGAAGAGAGAAAGAAGAAGAAGAGAGAAAGAAGAAGAAGAGAGAAAGAAGAAGAGAGAAAGAAGAAGAAGAGAGAAAGAAGAAGAAGAGAGAAAGAAGAAGAAGAGAGAAAGAAGAACAAGAGAGAAAGAAGAACAAGAGAGAAAGAAGAACAAGAGAGAAAGAAGAACAAGAGAGAAAGAAGAACAAGAGAGAAAGAAGAACAAGAGAGAAAGAAGAACAAGAGAGAAAGAAGAACAAGAGAGAAAGAAGAACAAGAGAGAAAGAAGAAGAGAGAAAGAAGAAGAGAGAAAGAAGAAGAAGAAGAAGAGAGAATGAAGAGGAAGCCTTAGGAGGCTGGACCACAAGGAATGGAACTCGATCATCCTCAATTGCAAGGTAGTGATTGGCACTATCGATAGTTTTTACTATCGATAGTCATTCGATAGTTTAAAAAACTAGTAACTAGCAAAAAACTATCGAATAACTATCTGACGAAAATTCCGATAGGCCGATAGTTTCGATAGCCCGATAGTTTGCTATCAAATAACTTTTTCGAATGAATTCAAGGAAATTTTGGCTGACGATGGATACATTTCTTGCATGAATGAATGGATATGATTGCATATACATTGTGTAGGTAGATGCGATGTTAAGAAAAAAACTAGGGTATAATGACACTCTTGGCGATGAAGTGAGGCCAGATGGGTATCATAAGGACTGGTAGCAGTAATGAGGCGTATGTCCTAGTCTACTGTTGATGGCATTGTGAGTCCAACACAAACAACCCCTTGCCAGTTTTTTTCCAGCAAGATTGGCTTTTTGAGGAAAAAAGGGTTGCCGCTCAGAAACTCCTTCATTTTTTTAATTTTGGAAATTCTGACTTCAGATTCGCAATCAGCGACCCAATCGACCCCCTACTAGTTTTTTCCAGCAAGATTGGTCGTGTTTATAAAAAAAAGTGTTGCCATTCGGATCCTCCATTTGGTTTTTTCCATTTGGACTTCAGAATCGCAATCAGCGACCCAACCCCCCCCCCCCCCCCCCGTGTTTTTGAGAAAAAAGGGTTGCCGCTCAGAAACTCTTTTATTTTTTGATTATTTACAATTCTGACTTCAGATTCGAAATCAGCGACAGAATCGACCTCCTATCAAATATTTCCAGCAAGTTTGGCCGTGTTTATAAAAAAAAGTGCTGCCATACTGGATCCTCCATTTGGTTTTTTGCCATTTGGACTTCAGATTCGCAATCAGCGACCCAAAAAAACCTACCAGCTTTTTTCCAGCAATATAGGCCATGTGTTTGAAAAAAAGGGGTTCCGTTCAGGAAAAGATCTAAATTCTAGTTCAAGTTTGTAACTAATCATACAAATAATCTGTATTGACTTATAAATCTAAAATCACATGCACATGATACTGAGCCAGCCAACATGCCAAAGTACACATTCATTCGACTAAACTTTTCCTACATAGCAAACTATCGGGCTGTCAAATAAACTTTTCATTCAAAGTATACTATCGGGCTATCGAAAATATCCACAGATAGTCCCGACAGTTATTCGAATAGCTATCGACCGATAGTCCCGATAGTTATTCGAATAACTATCGACCGATAGTCCCGATAGTTATTCGAATAACTATCGATAGTAAAAACTATCGAATAACTATCGGCCGATTTTTACTATCGATACCATCGATAGTAAAAACTATCGAATAACTATCGGCCGATTTTTACTATCGATACCATCGATAGTAAAAACTATCGAATAACTTTCCGATAGTTATTCGATAGTACCCATCAGTACTGCAAGGTAGGAGTCCTGATTCCGTCGTGGACGAACTACCTATCCCGGTAAGGAGCGTCGCGAAGTTGGTATCGATTCTCCATTCGGGACTACACGAACATCCGTTTTAGCAAGTGGCAGGTAATTGTTTTGGCATTTTTTTTACACCGATAAATATCGAACTCTGGCCTTGGGGTGTATCCGTTCTCGGATCTGTTAAGCTGTCAAAAATAATTCAATTCAACGATTTTGAAAACCGAGGTGATGCCTCTAGGCCCATTCAATGGATTACAGGCTTCCATTATACACCCTGGTGGGTCACAGTTAATAAGGCCGGCCATACACGTTGCAGCTGAAAGATTAACCTGCATGTGTGAACTGTACAGATATTCCGAAACGTACGTATGTGTGTTGTCAAGTGATAGCATAGCTAATAGGGTAAGAATAAAAATTCGAATTCGAGTCACGAGCCAAGTGCAATAACACATTGTGCACACCCAAGGTTAGGTTAGGTTATAGAGGCTGCTGTACATGAGCACAGCACACATAGACCACAAGGGTCCGTTGTAATACCTCACCATCTCAAAACCATGAGATTCTAGTCGTCGAACCAACCGGAGCCGTCAATGAATCGATGTAGATGACCAGCACTTACGCCCTTTAGGGGCACACCCAAGCACCGTGCGTCTCTCCCGTCCAGCGATTCATCGGGTGAACAAAGTGCTCCACGACTGCTTGCTCGGCATTCGTTGCATTGGATGCATTTCGTTCACTCGTAGGTGCTTGGATGTGCACAACAGGTTATCCACTTGGCTCGTGATTCGGCGAGTCCCGCATAATGTGGTACGGGCATTAGGTATTCAACGCAAACGTGCTTGACATGCATTAGACATGTTTCTTTTTCGCGGCAATTTACATAAAAAAACTAACCAACCAATTATAGCAAGCCGACTGTTTTAAATCCTCGCAACATGTCCTTTACTAAAAGAAACAAATCTGAACAAACAACTGACAACATCCTCGACTCATACAAGATCAAGTAAACCTCAGGCTCTTCCGACTATAGAGTCCTGCATCAAAATATTCCTTGACAACACGGATTTACCTCCCTGCAGTTTTCTATTCGGTATTTACATTTTTCTTTCGCATATCCTATTCAAGATTCATATGCATGCATAGTGCACTCACTCGCCTTTTACAACGCCGCTAGATATCCTTGCTTGCTTCCTACTTTATTTTCAGTTGAAGAAAAACAAAATAGAGAAGGAATATACTACATAGTTGCAATGAGAATATTATAACTTTTAAAAGCAAAAATGACAAAAGGACTCCTTGGAGTTTGACATATTTGTTTGGTTTTTTTTTTCGCAAGGCAACAAATCCGCGAGCGCCCTATGCTAAGAAGAGAAAGCCTAAAATGTTCAAGGATTGTTTTAAATCGAGGCCGCGCGCCCGTTTGTGTAAGCGAAAAGTCATTCAGTCGATACAATTTCGAGTGCAATATGAAAACGTAAAATTTCTTTTTTCTCTACATTCGCCTCCTTGGATCCCTTGACAGAGCATGAAAGGAGGGAGCCGCGAGTATCCTGCGAGAACGGGGCATAAAAATAAAAGTTTTGCACACAAATCACAATAGTGGTTCGACCCGATTTTTTTCCTTCTCGCTGTTTTCGCTTTTATCGTTTTCCCTTTTTGTATTTAACTTTTCCCATTTTATGCTTTGTTCGGCAAGTGGAATGTGTTTACTGCTGTTCTGATTTCGAGTGCAATAAAATGGACGCATGACCTAACTTTGAGCACTGCTCACTCACAATCGAGCATTTTGTTGTGTTTCCTAGAAACACCGACCAAAGTTCGTTGTATGTACATGTCAATTTGACATTATAGGGATATTCTGCTGAAGTGTGTGGCCCTCTTTAGGATTCCTTTTTTTTGTGATTCTTGTCGAGGAAATGGAGTGGTGATTCCGCGAAAATATATGGCATGGCAGAAAATTGATATTTTCTGGAGGATTTAGGACAAGTGTTTTTAGGTTGGCGGATATTACACTTTTTTTTTGCAAGGACTATGCGTTAAAAGGATTCCTGAGTTCGGAGGGTTCTTCAACATATGGGCACGTACGTACATTGAGTTTTAAATCGTTTTTCAAGTGGTGGTGCTGTGGTACTAAATGATGATAAGGAGGATTATGGGATTTTGCGTTAACCTAGAAAGGAACCAGATTACTGGATAAAGGACGATTGTAAGACGAATATGGGGTTCCATCGTTCGAGTTGCGTTTTAAAGTGCGCCTACGGAACTTACACCCCACCAATGGTAGAGTGTAGCTTTCATCTAACAGGAGATACGAGCCACAAGTTATGAGTGAAGAACACCAGGACTAAAATCGAAACACTCCGTTCACTGACTACTATTAAAACGACTATTTCATAACTTTTTTTTAAGAAAAAGGGAAGTAGGTCACTGTTAATTCATGTCAATGACTTAGCTTAGCTATCCACTACCACGAAAATGATTAGCATTTAAGCCAATTCTATCCACTGTCCCTGGTTTCGCCCAAACGATCGACTGTACTCATCAGGAGCTGCTTTTAATTATATCAGAAGCAGCTTGACCTGGCCAGGTGACTGGCATGGCGTCTTATATATACAGTCATTTCCACAAGAGCGTATACTTTGTAACTTTTTAATGCACCATTTCTCAAAGGGTGGTGGGGGACTTTTAGTTACCTGCATTTTTCCTCTTTTTCGCATTGTATAAATTTGGTCATTCTAAGTTCAAGTAGGAGAGTGATAAGACGTCAAGTGAAATGAGTGCGATTTACAAAAAACGATTCGAAGCTGTGTTTTTAGTAAGTCATCCGAAAGGACCAAAAATGACACCTGCATCGGCCGGAAAGTACCTGAAAGTTTCGACACAGTTTGTGAATAAGTGGATAAAGCGTTTTAAAGATACTGGAAATGTAGACGATCTACCTGGTAGGGGTAAAACCCGAAGCACTTCAAGGCTATCATTGATATTTTTAAGAAAAATCCGTCCGTTAATACCTTAGTGCAAGCAAAGGAAATGTTATTGAAGAAGAATATTTACGTGTCCTTGAATACGATTCGGCGAAGATTACAAGAGGAAAACATCAAAACCAGGTATGCCTTGATGAAACCATTACTTACCGAAAACCAGAAGCGAAGACGTGTAGAGTGGGCTAAGGAAAACATCGATCGTGATTGGGACAACGTGATCTTTACGGATGAATCAAGTTTTGCTGAAAATACGTTCAGGAGACGAGTGTGGTCACAAGAAGGAGAAGCTGTCGTGAACCGAACCGTTAAACACCCTGTGAAGGTCCATGTTTTTGGATGCTTTTCTGCACGCGGTTTCGGAAAATTAATAACGTTTACCGGAATTCTTACTGCTGAAAGAATGATCATTTTGTACAAGAAAGGATTATTGAAGTCTGCTAGGATGCTATATGGCAACGACAACACCGATTGGTTTCTACAAGAAGATAACGATCCGAAACATAGAAGACGCTGGAAAGAAGAAAATAACATTCAAGTACTTGATTGGCCTTCGCAATCGCCGGATGCCAATCCTATTGAAAATGTTTGGGGATTAACGAAGCAGAAGCTTCAAGGAGCTTCAAAATCAATCCAAATCAATATGGAATAACTTATCGACAGACTACGCGGAAAAATTGGCCGAAAGTTGTCACCGAAGATGCCAGTCAATAATCAATAGTGACGGCGATTGGACCATGTATTAAATATAATTGCGAAAATGTATTTTGTATTTACTTTCAATAAAAAGTAAAATTTCTTACTTGTAACACTTTGTTTTTATTTTGTGAGGTATACGGTCTTGTGGAAATGACTGTACATACATATATATAGTGTGCACTGTATGACCCGGTTGTGAATTTCTTTCCAATGAAATCTTTCTATATTTTTCAGATATAAGCGCATAACCAATTTTTTTAAAGAATAAAGTGGAGGGGTCACTGCTAATCCAAGTCAGCTCCTGATGAGTACAATCCATCGTCTAGTCTAGACGAAACCAGGGGCTACAATTGGCTTGATAAATTGCTCATCATTTTTCGTGCGCCTCCAGCGACTAAATGATTACACACTGATGTAATAAAAATGATGCCATTTGACTATGTAAGGTAGGGACCTTCCCCACTTCAAGGTTGATACTAAACTTTTCGTGCGAAAATGTTGCATTTATATCTCCCACGAAAAAGCGACAGTGAAAACTTCCACACAAAACATATCCGCGGCGCTCTACACGACAACTGAATTTCTCCTTCTCACTCAAAAGAGAGCGATCACCGCTGTAATGATCGGTTTCCACAGAAAATAAAACGCAAAGTAATTGTTTTCGCGTGGAAATTGCCCACACGGATGTGGAGACTTTTGTTTGTGTATGGAATTTTCGTTCGAAGAACTGAATACCGAGAAAATTGAACATTTTCGTGCGAACCGGATTGTTGAGTTTTTGTCTGAAATTTCGCACGAAAAACCGGAGGTTAGGTTAGTTTCCTAACCGGGTGAAACGAACAAATGTTATAAATCACATTCATATGAAGAGAAGGAAGAAGTATAGAAGTACGTAACACGAAATTGATTATAGTTTTTCTATGGATGATACCCCCGACAAAAATATATCCATGTTATAAAAAAAAAGAGTCCGAAGCGTATATACCCTATACCTGTGACCTCTCCATTTCAAATAGGAGACAACCATATGAATTAACAGTATGTTTCCTATATGGTCAGATTGAGCAAAGGTTAATCGGTAAAGGTACGATAAAGGAACATTAGTAGGGAAAGTAGGCACCATTGTGAGACCAGTGAGCTCTTTTTAACACAACTTTATAGGGGAGATAGGATCTTATCTATTCCAAAATCAGCTAACTAAGCCACACTACAAACATTTGCCAAAATTCAATTTAAAGTATCATTTGTAAGGCAGGTAGGTAGGTAGGTTCTTTGGACATATCTTGCCAACTTTCAATACCAACTAATTAGATCTTAGGGTAGGTTTATGGGCTGACCACACTGAGTCCGTTGTGATACCGCTAAACACATTCTATCTAAGAAAAACCTTTTGGTCAGTGCCTACTCCGCCAACCATCGGGAGCGAATGATGAATCGATTAATCTGTCCGACGCTCACATCCTTCAAATCATCGAGATCTGTGAAGTAGTAGGACCCCAGGATGGACTTCTTACTACCAGCAAGAGCAGAGCAGGTCAAAGAAAATTCCTCCTCATCTTCGTCCCCACGGCTTCTGCAGTATTCATTATGCGGCACACGAAGTCTCCTGGCATGCTCTCCAATGAGGCAATGACCAGTGATTACCCCTACAACATTACTAATGCACTTCCTGTCCAGCATAAGCAATCCTGAAGAGCGGCCAGGGTTTAGTACTGGTCAACGCTGCCTGGCCGCGTGATATGTTATGACATCACGCCATCTGATGTTATCCCTCGCAGTCGCATTTTCCCTTAGGACCAAAATTAGATCTTACTACCAATATCCGACAAAATTTTCAACTCACCAGCTTCATTCTGTCGAGAGTTATCGTAATTAAAGGAATATTTCATTTTTTGACTTTTGTAGGGGAGGCGTTCCTTTGGTCCAATTACGCCCATCATACTAAAATAAAACTGAAGAAGCTTCTCATCTGAAGTTTACTTTTTTTTAATGTTTATGATAAAGCTTAGGGGATACCCTTTGATGTGAGAGCACAGCCGTGGCGAGAGGGAAATTAGGGTTCTGGGGCTGGGATGAGTTGAGTTTGAATAAATTTTTGCAGATCATAACTGCAGATGAAAACAAAAGATGTTGTTCCACATTCGTGTTATTCTGGATACGAATGAATCACAGAATTTGACGGTACGACTACTACCGAGTTCAAGAAAATGAGGATGGGCACGGCTGGCTAGCAGAGTGGTACACAAAGGAAGAGCAAGCTCAGGAATAAGACTGGATTTTTCGCAAGAGCAACGGCGGTTGTAGTAGTGATAGAAAGTGATAAAAAAAACCGACATTTCGCCGGTGTTCAAGCGGCTCGATATGAGATGCAATGGATTTATCGCCAATAAGCTTGATGGCTTTCCGTTGAACTTTGCGACTGCCCATATGACGAATCAACGGAGCGAGACTGCCAGAAAGACCGAGATTTCGTTCGGAGAGCTCAGTATATACTGACGCCTCTAGAGGACTCGGTCACGTGACCGATATAATTGGAGGACAACGATCCAGGCGGCCAGAGCCCGACATCGGGCTGTTGCGCCACGATAATGATATTCAAGTTTCGGTTTATTGTGGGCCTTATAAATATGCGCCAAATCAGAGTAGGTGAATCAGTAATGCTGACACTATCGACAAGAATGGGGGCGCGTCGTTTATTGAAAATAAGACAAGATTGAGTTTTGGAGGCATTAAACTCTACTTGATTCGCTTTCCCCTTTGAAGTAATTTTTGAAATATCTCTATTTAGTGAGTCAGACATGCGCTCTCGGTTGATAGATGTAGCATTTTGGCGGGAGTCAGCTACAGAATTGAAACTATAAGTAGAATCAAGGATGCTGTCATCTGCAAAACTTTGAATTGGCTTTGAAGTTACAAAAGACAGTTGATGATTAGAAGAAAGAGTATTGGTGATAGGACAGTCCCTTGAGGGATCCCTGCGTTGGTGGTATGGCAATTCGATTCAACTCCATCAAGGACGACTCGAAGCGAACGGTCGTGGAGGAAACATTTAATCCAATCAACTAATTTTGGATCCACACCAAAAGCCTGAAGTTTAGCTAAAAGAGCCAGATGCCAAACTCTATCAAAAGCTTTCAAAATGTCGAGGTCGATGATTTTAGCTTCACCAAATTGATGAATACAGCGATTCCATCTTTCGGTGAGATATTTCATTAAGTCACCGGTGGAGCGCGAAGAACGGAAACTCATAAGTTGGTTGTTGACAAGGGTTTCAAAGACTTTTGGCAGGATCGAAGTCAATTCCAATAGTTAGAGGGATCACACGATTCACATTTTTGGAGGATTGGTTCGACATGAGGTAGCTTCCATGATGATGGAAATGCCCGTGTCGAGTAGGATAGATAGAATAGTTTACGGGGAGACCTCCATAATGAGGAAGCACAGTGTCTGAGAACTAAGGGAAGATGGCATCCATGCCAAAATCAGATTTCTACATCAATTGGTCCAAGAGTTACAGACAACAGACGTGAAAAGTAGGTTAATGCAGGGCTCCTTGTAAGAAAAGTACCGTTATTTTCCAACTGATCGATGTCATGTTTACAAGAGAGTAAAAAATGGCCCTCTCGAGTCATCTATGAAAGTTAGAGCTTTTCACGTTTATTCAATCGAGAGTTATAGATACTTTTAATTATCTTACATATGTAGGGGAGGTAGGCACACCCTTGGCCGGATCACGACCAATCAACTAGATCATACTACGAACATCTGACTATCGAAAGTTATTCCGCGAACGGACGAACAGACAGCCATGGCTAAATCGAATCAGGAGGTGATCCTGATCATTTTATATAAATACATAACCATACCGACGGTTGGGGCGACCGGTAGCTCAGTGCGTAGAGGCGTCAGCCTCATGTCTGACTACGGTCGTTACGGCTTACGGCTATGCCCCACTAGGGGTTAAGGCAAAGTAGTATATTCGTGTTTTCTTCCCCCCTGTAGTGCGGGGCGTAATAATAAGCCACAGTCCCGACTTGTTGCAGGTAGGTGGCTAAATGGGAGCAGGAGGTGCATGCTGGCAAAGTGCATTGTCCGCAACTGGTTTATGCCAACGAAACGTCAGTTAAGCTACATGGAATAGTTGACGCGCTATGTCCCACTAGGGGTTAGGGCAAATGACTATACCTACGGAGGCTTCTTTAAGGTGTTACATATTTTCGACGTGGCAAAAACAGCATACCTTGGAAAGTCATAGGTATAAATATTTATTTGGGGGTAGTTCTATTCTCTCTCCTTGACGGGTTTCTTTGCTCATTAGAAGAAAATGAGTGTAAAGGTTGTCCTAGTCATCAGAAGATTTCCAAGCTCATATCTGCTTACACAATTTCTGTAATGAACCTGTTACTAACTCAAGTTCATTAACCCATCATCAGCCCACTTGGCCTGTCCTCAACGTACCCTTGGGTGCGTCGTTCTCTAACTTTGATTAGAGAGTACAAAGGTCATTATAAATGAAATGATTCATTAGCTGTAACCGCACGCCATCGTCAGCCTAGACTGTGACTATTCATGGAAAAACTTTGAAGCCTCAATAATTGACAATGCCATCATCATCATGTCGACATTTTTGTCGCGCAAATAAAAGGTGGTGGTGGTGGTGGGGTGTTCTTTGGGTCTTTTTATGAAATGTTTTCGTTGTCGCTACTTTTATTACTATCTGCACTGTGCCGGGCCGCCGCCGCTCAGCTAGACAACGACTCGTCTCAGTACAATATGCGAATTTACGAGCTCATAGCCGGCCGCCGACACATAAAATTGCCATTATCATATCTTTTTTGTTCGCCTTTTCTTATTTACTTTTATAATCAAATGGCCGTTAACAATGCACAAAAACCGACAGTGATTTTTACGTATTCAGTCACAATTAAGAAGACAGAATAATATTCTGCTTGTACGAGTACATGTGTGTATTTATGCATGTGCGAGTATGTACGCTAAATTCAAATTGATGAAATATTATGAGCTTATTGTTCCCGCTTTCCGGTCATATACTTTTGAAGTTATGTTTCCAGCTGTCTGTTCCGAACAATCGGCGATTATTCTCGTTGAGACAAAAGTTAATTTGTTTTCAGAATGAAAGTCGTAAAGGGATTTATATTTTATTATTGTATAATTGAAGAAAGATAAAGTGGTTGTCATTGTTCCCGAAAGAACGGTCTATGAATTACTTGAAAATCATTATTTTCGCTTCGCATCCTATTCACTGATTTTCAAAAGGATACTCGGTTGCAGAGGGTGGCCGCGGTAGCTCGGTATGCCAAGCGGCTTCGGTTTCTGCTAGGAACAAATTCCAAGAGTAGCTTTTTCGCCGACCTCCAGTCGACAGCTGGGAATCTGTACATCTATATATATATATATAAACCAATCTCTTTTTTTGTTTGTCGCGACCTGGCGCCGAAACTACTGGACCAATTTAGCTGAAAATTTCACAATTTGCTCGGATTAGTCATGTGAGTGTTTTGATTATGGACAATATACGAGTACCACAAGGAAAGCACCTATGAAATACAAATATTAGGTTGGTGCAGATGAAATGTCGAATTTCGCAATGACATGAAGTTGGCTGCGATTTTTATGTATCAAACTGCCACCTTGGCTTATGAAGTTATTTTGGTTTTGCACTTCATGGTGATCGGTGAAAAAAAAAAAGAGAAAAATAACATGGAAGTGAGTCAAAAACGGCAACTTTTCCTTTACGAATTTAAAATCTAGAGCACAACGCAACGGAAGCAATAAGGAATATCAACAGGGTATTTGGACCTGATACGATTAACAAACGAACCACTCAGTGGTGGTTCGAAAAATTTCGATCCGGAGATATGAACCTTCGAAATGAGCCACGTGGAAACCCAGGTCCATTGATCGATAACGACGAGCTGCGTGCATTAGTGGAGTCTGACCCCTGCCAAACCATAAGGGATCTTGCGGAGAAATTGGGCGTGTACCATTCGACAGTTTGCCGCCACTTGCAATAACTTGGAAAGTGAAAAAGCTTGACAAGTGGGTTCCGCATGCTCTTACCGAGCAAAACATGGCGTGTCGAATGGAGATTTCTAGTTTTCTTCTCTCCCGCAACAGAAACGAACCGTTATTGAACCGAATTGTGACCTGCGAAGAAAAGTGGATACTATGTATACGATAATCCTGGCCGATCGGCCCAATGGCTAGATGCCGATGAGGCTCCAAGACACATTTCGAAACCAAGCCTTCATCCAAAGAAAATAATGGTGACTGTTTGGTGGTCTGTAGCCGGATTTATCAACTATTCGTTCCTGCAATCTGGCGAAACCATCAATGCTGAGAAATACTGCGGTCAACTGGATGAAACGCATCAGAAATTGACAGTTCAACGACCTAGGCGAGTCAACAGGGATGGAGTTATACTACTTCATGACAACGCACGACCTCATATATCGAGAACAACGATCCAAAAATTTAACGAGTTGCGCTATGAGACTCTTCCTCACCGCATGAATGTTTCGCATCCTCTCTCTCTCTGTTTAGCAATGTTTCCAAGCCCTTTTCGAAGTGTGTGACCTATCCATTGCCACTTTCGCCTTTTTATAGAGGTGTCTATCCTGTCTTGACCAGTGATGAACAGGAGGTCGTCGTTAGAAATGATTTCGCATCCGCTGGTACCTATTTCGATTAATAAAATTATCTTTATAAAAAGTTACAGCTGTTCAAAAATTTACTACTGAATCCGACATTTCATCTGCCTGCACCAACCTAATACATAGGCATAGAGATACACTAGTTAAACTTAACGACACTTCCCCGCTGTTTAGGAAGACCATTCAGCTAAATCTTGACTACCGATAACAGTAGTTGAGGATTCACCCGTGTTGTAATGTTTCAAATCGACTCATCGTTACATACCCCCTTTTTGCAAATTTTTTAGCTCGTTGCAGCCATCGCCATTGTTGATCTAAGCTCGACCCCATGTTGGTCGGAGCCATTTTGGAAAGAAAAATGCTTTCCGGGTAGCGTAAATCTGTTGCATTTAAACGGAAACAAGTATGTACATTAGTTTTCTAAGCTCGCAACTCTGGTGAGCCCATTTATTAGGAATGAGTTGAAGAGGAGGCCACATAAAAATGAAGCAAATTGATTGGAATGGCCAAGAAGATGAAAATCCGTGGATCTGGTTTCGCTCACCGGCAAATCACTATTCAGATGCTGCCTTTGATCTGCCGCTGGAAGCAGTGCGATCAGATACTGACTCGCCAAGCAACTTACTCGGACTGGCTTTTAAATTCCACACTTTACGACGAGGGTACGAATTATGTCCAGACCCCCGGATTTGGTTTCGTCCACCGGCAGCAGATCACATCAAGTTGACACTGACGCTAGAGCCTTGATCGCGGCTTGGCGATAGTATTCTGAATGCCATTTTTGACCAATCATACTTTCTAGTCACCTACGCTTCGTCCCATTGCGCTCTTGTTGGGAAGCCAGTTGCGAAGTGTCTCTCGAAGTCCTCTTCGGTGACGATGTAGTCAGTTGGGAGCATATACCTCTCTGGAGAGAGACTTTAGGATGTTGCCGTGCTCATACGGTTTGGAAGTCCAGCTCAAACTTCTTAAGCCTAAAGGGTTAGTTATATTTGCAAATCTAGAGAGAAAAGATGTAGAATCATATTCAATGCGTCTGTGGGACATGATCGAACGACACCGCCCTTGCGATTGGATACCTTTCGCTGCACCTCCAGACTTGATATACTTGGGAACCTACGAAGCTGGTTGAAGTGCCAAATGACAAATGATAATTCTTATCTTCTAAAAAACGAAAAAGACATTGTTCCGGCATCTGACATTGCTAGTCTCTCAGTCCAATTTGAACCATAGCCTCGAGATGAGTTAGCATCATCTCATTTTCTTGATCGTGACGGTATGTCTTGTGCAGAGGTGTGTGATCCTGATCAGCAACACGCTCAACTGAGTTATTTACCCCATAAATAGGTACTCATTTAACAGCTGAGTGGGCTCATAGTCCGATACGTAAATTCCTTTTTTTATCGAAAACTACCGCATTCAGTAGGAATCGAACCGGGGCCCAGTGCGTAGAAGGCGAACGTGCTAACCGTTGCGCCATACGGACTACTACTCGCTTTATTTGCTTATTTGATTTCTCTGCTCATTCCACCAGCAAGAATGACTACTCCATGTAACGCTCTCGAAGCAAATATCACCTGCTGACGTCTCCGCGTCGAAGACTCGGGTGTGTCCCCGACACAGATATGTATGTATTACATGAAAGGACACAATGAGTACATTCCATATCAGGTGATTTTTTTTTTAATTTCAAGCGACTACAGCGAAGTGAGGGGGTGTAAAATCATCGAACATTTTTCGTACACTTCCAAGCCCTCGATATTCCAACTGGGTTTGTATTTCTTCGAACTAATTAGAACTATTTGGAGAAGTCATGCCTTTGGAGATTGTAAACTTTCGGAGAGCCGCGTGCGATAATTTCTTGGAGATTCTAAAGGTGCGTCACGATCGCCGCACATTGTTTGCGATTAGCGATCAACGGAGCACTATTGCATGTACGAGGGCGGTTCAAATATGATCGAAACAAACGCTGTAGATGGCGCGCCTGTATGTTTTAAAGGTCGCGGCATGAGTATGTGATAGCTGGGTCCCTTACGAATAGTGTGGCATAGTTTTCGTCGTGAACGCACGTTTCACGCGCGTGCTACGACCATGAGTGAACATCAACTGCCGACCACCGTTGCGCAACGTATTTTCGGTCGTTTTTTGGTGTGGGAAGGCGTTAAAAACACGGAAATTCTTCGGCGTTTGCGAAATCAGTTCGGTAGTGAGTGCCTGAGTAGGTCTGCTGTGTTTAAATGGGCCAAAGCGTTCAAAGATGGCGCATTTTGGAGGACCGTAGGATGAATGTTCGAAATATTTCGGCTGAAGTCGGCATGAGTATTGGTAGTGTAGTCTATCATCCACGAACACCTTCAATATAGCAAAAAAACGGCGCGATGGGTTCCCAAACTGTTGAACTTCGAACAAAAATTCATGCGGTTGGAAGTTTGTCGCCGCTTGTTGACGCGATACGAGGCGGAGGGGGGCGGCTTTTTGACACGAATCTTCACTACAGACGAGACATGGGTACACTATTACACTCTCGAAAGCAAGGTGTCGTCTAAAGAGTGGAGGAAGGAGGAAGGGGCGCCAGTCAAAGCGAAGACACCCAGGTCCGCGGGTAAGGAGTGCTGTACGTTGACTTCCTGCGCACACAACGTTCCATCAATGCTGCATACTACTCTAACCTTCTGAAAACACACGTGAAACCCGCTTGTCGCACGAAACGGAGGAGCATTCCAGCGCGAAGTGCTATTCTTCTCTAGGATAACGGGCGCCCTCATACCGCGCGTCTCACACTCGATACAATATCAGAATTGGGGTGGGAGGTACTAGAACACCCCCCCTACAGTTCGGATTTATCACCTTGCAACTACCACATGTTTGGACCACTGAAAGAAGCTCTCGGAGGTCAAAGATTCAACACCGACGACGAGGTAGAGGAGTTCGTGCGCACATGGCTGTCCAAGTTGTCCAAGGAATTCTTCGATACTGCCATCAAAAAACTTCCGGAGAGGTGGCAAAAATGTGTAACTACTAGTGAGGGGAATTACCTAGAAAAACTAAATTTTTGTAAATATTTTCGATAATAAATAATGTGTCAGAGCGTTTGTCTCGGTCATATTTGAACCGCCCTCGTATCATTTTGATCGTCGCATGCGATCGACGCAGAGTGGTGCCGTGCAAAACGCACCCATAGGGCACTGTGGGATTTAGTGGCTCCGTTCCGTTCCAGTTTCATTTCCTTGATTACTTTATGCTAGTACTAGTTCCATTTCTCGGAATGATCAAAAATCTTCTCAGAACACCTTCGAACCATTCCGAATATACCGAAAGCCCCTATAATCAATGACGAGTTTTAGCTCCCTGCCTGCATGCATGATTGCAATTTTTGAATCTTATTCAGCGAAACGTAACTCTAACAAGATGACCTACCTATACATTTCCTATGACACTTCCAAGAATGAAATCTCTGTATCTAGTGCCAGGCGAAACAAAGATACATAATGTATAAACGGATATTCGCCATGCATGCCGTCTGGCGACATTTGAGTTTTGTGACGACCGCAAAACTCTGAAATTGGAGAAATAAAATAAAAATAACGTGAAACCTGAAATCTCAAAAAAGGCTCATCGAGCTCAGATTACCCATTCGAAGCTTCCCGGATTAAACTTCTGGTTTTACTCGGTATCCGTGCGGTGTGTGTATCAGTTGCTCTATGGGCATGCGGGGAAGACAAAGAAGGAGAAGATGGCGAAGCGAAGATACTCGAAAGCCTCGAGGGGGCTTCTGCAAGATCTCTCGACCAGCTCTCGACATTGTCTTGACTTTCAGTGCAGCTCAAATATAAATTGTAAGCAAATGACTTTTTGATTGAATATCGTGCTCTTTGCATACCACACGGATACCACTCCACCATTCTGCAATTGCGCTGCCGTAATTCATTTGTATACTGTGTCTTGTTTGCTGTGCTTTGGTCATTTGAATCTAGCCCTCCTGTGCTGTGCTATGTCTGATATGTTTTTCCCTGCTTCTGGTTATCTCTATCTAGTATCTACTCTTGGCAACCATAGATTGATCTTGATGGATGATATGTGGTTTCACTTCACCGTTTTCTAGTGTTCGTTTTTATTGCTTCTCTCATCGCTGTATTGCGCTCGAAGGTCGTTTGTAATTGCGGCAACAATTTTTTCTCCAACTCTATGTGAACTCTGTAATCAAAGTTCCACCTCTGGCGAATGATTACAGCCACCTCGACGACGACGACGAATGATGACTGTAATCTTACTTCACCACCACTTTTCCCCGGTAGACTCTTTGTTAGTTATGAAATGGAAAAGTATCTTTTTTTCCATGTTTTCTTTGATCTTTATTTTTCTGATACTTGATAGCATCCGTGAGACTCGGGCCTCTTCGAGCAATAGTTTGAATAATGTACACATACTCAATGTCGTGCTCAGAATAATGACTAAGTACACTTGAAATTATTACACCAAAAGAAAGAAAAAAATTATAAAAAAAGATCTCATCTTGTTTTTGTATCTTCAACTTGTATGTATGCCCGAAATGGAAGAATACTTGACGTGTATTACTTAAAAAAAAGTGAGTGTAGGTGCACAATGAGATTGCTTTTCGTCACTTTATTTTTAGTCATCGCTGGTAATATTTTGACCGTGGGTAAAAAAGAGAAGGAGGAAGCAGCGCTAGAGCGCGGGGTGCAGCGTTGAGATAAAACAACTGCCAATGTCAAGTGCACTACCAATGTCTATAAATAGAGATGAAAATACCAATTTAAATATTTTCGTCAAGGTTTAGGTTGTAAATTTTCGGCGGGTCTGTGTACAGACTATGATTAAGAGTGCATGCGGGGAAAGAGTGGTGAAATTTTTGTCTGGTCTGAATTTGAAATATTGGAAAGTATTGAGAGTGACTTTTAATTACTAATCAAAGTCCCTCGTATGCGGTCAGGTGAACTCAGGTTGATATGTTCGAACGGAGTTTGAATGCCATTTGTTGCCCTCTAACAGTAGCATCTGACTCCAAGCAGTATTACAAATATGACTCATCGACAGACACTAATTTTTTTTTAAGACATTCCCATTCTCAGAAACGTAGGAGTTATTTTCGATCTTCTCACAACTCACAAAATTTGAAAGTCATCTAGCTCAATTTTGTTCTACTCAATTGTTCAACTTGCAGACCTCTACTTGTCGTCTCTAAAGCCTAGTACGCACTGGGATTCTTTTGCATCTCGCCAGCCTCGACTCATTGTTGCAGTGAACTTTGTATGTATTTTCTGCATCTTACAGTGCGTACTAGGCGTAAGAAACTTCAAAAGATGCAATCTAGATGATGGCAAGAGATACGGTTCTGCAGTGAGCCTTCGTATTGGGGAACCATATTTCCACTCACGAAAATTACCAAATCCCCACTAACTCACAATCCCCAAAAACAAAATCCCCACAAACTCAGAATCCCCCAAAAAAAATCCCCACAAATTTGGAATCCCCAAAAACAAGATACCCACAAAATTAAAATCACCAAAGCAGCAGCATTTTAGTCTCCGTTGGGGCAAAGTTTCAAGGCTTACAGTGGATTTGATTGAACACATATATTTGTTCTAGTGGCAGCCATCGATGCCATACAAACAACTTACGAGGGTAAGGTAAAAAGTTCTCGGCCTGACAATGAAAGACTGCGATTTTCAGCTAAAAAATGATTTCATTTTTTTTACATAATCTCCCTTGACTCTTGGCCCAGCGTTTCTGCAACATCAGTATTCCGTCCCGGAAGTGAGAGTCTGGAAAGCTGTGGAAATATTCATCTACGGCACTCTCAACTTCATCATTGGATGCGAAGCGCTTCGAAACAAATTTGTTCAAGTTTGGGAACAGATGGAAGTCTGAGGGTGCCAAATCAGGAGACTAGGGGGGATGGTCGAGCAAATCGTACCCCATATCCCGCAGTTTTCCCATCGCCAACGCACACTTGTAAACAGGTGCGTTGTCCTGGTGAAAGATGATTTTTTTTTTTTTCAAGCCAGGCCTATTTTCGCGAATTTTGGCATCCAGCTGGCCAAGAAGTTTGGAGTAATATTCGCCTGTTATTGTTCTGCCTTTTTCAAGGTAATCAATTAACAGGATCCATTTCGCATCGCTGGCCATGACCTTTCCGGCAGATGCGATCGACTTAGCTTTCTTTGGCTCTGAACCACCGGCTTCCATCAACTGCTTCGACTGCTGTTTCGTTGCTGGCATGTAGTGGTGGACCCAAGTCTCATCCATGGTGACAAATCGCCGCACAAAATCGGTCGGATCCCGATTGAATCGTTGCAAAGATTGCTGCGAAAATCGTTTGTGTATTTGCTTTTGATCGGCATTCAGCAAATGCGGCACCCATCCTGCGCAGAGCTTTCGCATCTCTAATTCTTTGTGCAAGATGTTTCGAGCCCTTTCTTCCGATATCTCCACAGCCTCAGCAATATCACTCACCTTCATTCGCCTATCGTCCAACACGATACCATGCACTTTTTCGATGGTTTCCGGTGTGGTTGCGATTTTTGGTCGTCCTGCACGTGGGTCGTCTTCGAGGGACGTGCGACCACGTTTAAATTCAGCTGCCATGTTTTTAGGGAGTGATGACTTCCGCAACGGAGGCGCCAAAAACAGCTGTTATGGTTGGAGAAAAAAGAGGATGGCGACTGGGCGAAGATTTTGCGAAGTGTGAAAAGATCACGGGAAGAAAACGCAGAAAAGTACTTTCTTTTTTGGAAAAAGATAGCGAGAGTGTGTGAGTGTGTGAGCGTGGAGGTTTTTCCCAGTGGAATTTCGGAATGTCGAAAAGAAAAATTGAACCTGAATCGAGAGCTTTCTTTTTTTTGTGTGGTGTGGCTTGCGATTTGAAGCTTTGCTGGGCGAGAAAGGGCCACGGACGTAGTTTTCACGTCCCAGTGGGAGGCGCTATGAGTCCGATGGGGAATAGATTGGACTGAGATACAACCAGGCATGACGTCGACTTGAGGATAACTTAAGAGGAATCCAGCACTTCCCCACATTCGTTTTCAGATTCACCATCGCTTAAAACCTACTTAATTGTTTTGGCTGTGAAAGGGCCCCACAAATTTTACCGTTTCGGTCAAGCGGCCACAAGGACGAGTTTTCTTGGTGTATTTTTAGCGGGTTTAGAAGGCCGAGGTCCGCCGCCAACAGGACCTCGGAGCGTAAGAAGTGGCACCTGAGCTGGTTGACGCCAGGCTTCCGATTCCCGCCGCCCAGAAACTCCTTAATTTTTTTATTTTTTTTGCAATTCTGACTTCAGATTCGCAATCAGCGACCCAATAGACTTCCTACCAGTTTTTTACAGCGAGATTGGCCGTGTTTATAAAAAAAAGTGTTGCCATTCTGAATCCCCCATTTGTTTTTTTGCCATTTGGACTTCAGATTCGCAATCACCGACCCAAAAAATCCTCCAATTCATCATCGGCCATGATCACCCACAACGCAATAAAAGACGAAAAGCTTCACTCCACCCAACATCAATAAAATCCCATCGAAAATTTACTCCACTTCATTCTGCACCACAATATAGCGTAGCGACATCGTATATCATATGTTACATCATCTAATCAATAGTTCAATTCTTTCATCTACTTTGCTATTCCCCCCACATTTAAACGATCTGATCTGATCATGCTCCGATACCGACAGACGGAACTATTAAGCCTATTCACTGTTCATTTTTCAACTGCTCCGACTCCGACCTGAACTTAAAGGAATCATATGATCTGGATTCGTTTTCATACTCCGACACTGATCAATTTTCGACTTGATCATTTTTCGATTGCGGAGTAGATCGACCTAGTCCGGTGTACGGAGTAGGTAGAAAAGAGTAGGTCCGTGAATTGGCAACCATTACTACCTCAATGTGTGTGACACAAGGGACTTTTGATTCACAATAGTCTGTTGATTCACAATAGTCTCTTGTGTGTGCGTGTGCCTAAAAGATTTAAAAGAAAAGTATGAAAAACCTAAAATCAAAATGTAACTGTTTGAACAATGAATCTAAAAATTATATTTTCAGAGTCGCAAGCCGACGGATCGGGTACGAAACGCCGATTTTATAAATCTCGATTAACAAAATCTCGATTTTGAAATATCTACTGCAAATAACTTGACTGTATCATAATCTCGATTGATGAGAATCTCGACTTGTCAAAATCTCGACTGACGAGAATCTCGACTTATCAAAATCTCGACTAACGAGAATCTCGACTTATCAAAATCTCGATTCTTAAAATGTCGACAGTGAATCAAAAAAATTTATATGAGTATAGTTACATTTGAATTTGGCGTTGTTCATACTTTTCTCTTAAGTCTTCCAAGCAGACGAACGCACAAGAGACTATTGTGAATCAACAGTTGTGTAAGGGATCGCAACCCACCATACAATATCGCAAAAACACGAACACTAGCTTCGCTCGCTCTGGGTGCAACAATCTCCTCGCTTTTAAGCATAGTACGCGCTCGGTGGCCGTCGTCGTTCGGTCATCGCTCTACGATACTAATCTAGAGCTCGAAGTTCAAATCTAGGCGCGATCAAAAACTCCCTGTGAGTACTAATAGAACTTTCACAGTGCTCCAAACTTGTCAGTATAAAGACGGCGAGGATAGGAGGTGCATGCTAACAACTGCACTTCCGAAAAGTAGATATGCTATCGAAACGTCAACAAGGCATGGAAATGCTAGAGATGTTGACGCGCCCCATGCCCCTGGAGGAGTCATCGAGCCGAGATTTGCACACCGAGCTCTAGATTAATATCGTAGAGCGGTGACCGAACGACGACGGCCACCGAGCGCGACATTTTGATTAGTCGAGATATTTTGTAGTCAAGATTAAATGAAAAAAAAAAAAGAAATTCACAAAAAAAAAAAATCTCGACTATGGTAATCGAGATTTTAAAAGTTTCGTACCGATCCCTCAGCCGACTTTGAAACTATAATTTTTTCCTTCATTGTCGGTATTTTAAAAATCGAGATTTTGGTAAGTTGTGATTTTCATCAGACAAGATTATGATACAGCCGAAATATTTGCAGTCGACATTTCGAAGTCGAGATTTTGTTAATCGAGATTTTAAAAGTCGACGTTTCGTACCTAACCCTGTTATGCCAATTCTTATTTTATCAGACCAGTAATATTTTCTGGTCGTGATGGGTGGATGAAACGCTAACCGAAGTAGTGGACTAAATGCTAGGAATTGGAATGAAATATGTACAAGTTATTTACTCGCTGAACGATTTTTTATTTTTAACGACTCTTTGAATGGTCTTCTTTTTGTAACGACTCTATGGACGAATTTTTTTGAACGACTCAGTGGAAAGAGTCAGAGCTTCTGTGTCAGCACATCAAGATTAATCATTGTGTCCATCATAACCTTATTGGCAATGGGACCTGTGCTTGTGTGACCCTACAAGAAAGAGGTACATCATGCAATTCTAGTGTTTTATTCCCCGTTTCACTGGTATGTCACTGGCATCGGTTCAAGAATGAGCTACCTCCACCCACAACTTCAATTCTTCACCTTTATGAGTATGTAATTATGCGAAACAACAATGCGGCTCCAAACATGCCTTGGCAGAACACTTAAAAAAAACTGTAACACGCTATCACATTCCAAAATCAGAGCCGTGTCTTACGTGACTCCTCTGACTATAAAAACCAGAGCAACTTGAAAAGAAAAATTATAATGGAATTAAAGTACGAAATTGACTTTAGAAAAACAAAACCAACGAACGGCTGTTGTTGCATGCTCGACCTGAAAACCCCATTTTAAGCGACCGCGCTCAGCTTAACAACTTATACAGTGAGCCCCGCGCAGCAGTTCTAGTGTATCCACTTCTTCTTAATGATGATCGCATATAGTAAAGTGTGCATAGTCTGAATCAAGAAAAGATAGCCATCGCTATTGCAGCGAAAATGCAGCACGTCGTTCCAGTGCAGAACGCAATGACCATAGAATACCGCCGCGTCGCCAAACCGAATCCTCCCCTCGCCTCCTCCATCTTCAGGTCGCAGCGCATTTTTCAGAGTATCAAGTATAGAGGAGGACACTTGAAAAGCATGCACATTCATTCTGTGATGGCATAATGCGGTGTCGGGATCCATATATCCGATACGACTCAAGCGCTCCAAGATACATATCGCGCAGCAAAACCAGTCGTAAATAAATCTCCTAAATGGAAAATGGAAAGAGTGACTTGTGTGCGGGTTGTGTTTGGTACTGTAGCGAAAATCTTGTTATACCGTTTTGCCTGACATAGCTCGCGGTATTCTGCAGAAATGCAGAGAAATAAAAGAAAAACGCCAGCAGGAAAACGACTCTGAATAAAAAAAGAAGAGGACGAGAACAAGACACGACTCACAAAGCATGATTGAAACGCTTTAGCGGTCAAGTAAAGGCCACAGCGTATACACAACAAAACACACAGTCCAAAGGCTTCGCCATAGATGGCAGATACACAATCTTTTCACCGTGTGGTAACCGAGTACATACTATTGTATAATGCGTCAGTCCCCTGGCTCCGCGCCATTCCAGCTCAGCGCGGGAATGAGAACTGGTTTTGCAGTTTGTCATTATCATTATTCACCACCTCGGCCTGTGGGACTGGACTGGACCGCCATGGCTGAGGTAGGTTGCTGAGGTACAGGTAAGATACACAACACATGGCTTTTTAATGCTTCAATGCTGGATGAGACACGCCAGCAATGCAACAATAGAGATCGCGGGACGGGCGAACGAGAAAAGGTCAAGAAGTATTGATCATGCAGCGCTAAGAAGAAGGAAACTAAACAATACACCTCAACTTTTATGCCCGCTTGTTTCATACTTGGCCAACGACGAACAGCTTGAGGTTCTTCCAAGTTGCGTTGTTCCTTCACGATGCATGCATGACCCAAACACGACACCACCCCCCATTGTTGACTCCAGTCTGCCTACCTGCTTGGCTGTTTGCCCGTCGACATCCCACCCACCCAATTCACTTACTAATTAGAATTATTTGTGGTTTACCTGGCTGGCGGGGGAGCATTTCAAAAGTCACGAATGCTCTTCGCCACATACAAACGTTCGTTTGATTAATAAATAATGGAAATATGTGTATTCGGAACAAATTTTATGTTCCTCCGTAAGAAAGTCAATAGGTCGCACTGGTTTGAATAAATTGATTTCAAGTTCTAAGGATTTGTTTTTGTTTTTCTCGGAGACGTGGCGTTTCTAAGAAGTTGACAAGAGAGGAAAGGTAACATGAAAAGTGTTTTCAAAGGGCACGTTCTATTAAGGGATGTGAGCTTGTTTGATTGACTTTTAGGCAATCAGTTCAGTTAATTGACCTCGGATTGCATCCCCTTCAGCACAAGTGCATGAGCACTATAAAAACCTAGGTTAGGTTAGGTACATGGGCTGCCGTGACGTATCACAGCACACTTAGATCAACATTGGGTCCATTGTGATACCACCGCTATCACCTTCACTTGAACCTACGTATCAAACCAACCTGTGCAGGCGATGTAACGAGTCGTATGGCGGTCATATCCCTAAGGTCATCCAGATCGTAAAAGACCCGTGAGCCCAGAAACTTTATTTTCCTACCAGCCAAGGCCGGGCGATGACAGAGAAGATGTAGAACGCTCTTCTCCTCCTCCACATCGCCACAACTCCTACAGAAGTCGTGGTGAGGAAGATGTAGTCTCCTGGCATGCTCCCCTATTGTGCTGTACCGTGTGATGACTCCTACTACCCTGCCAATGTGCTTCCTGTTCAGCGTCAGCAATGTGACAGAACGGCGGGGATCAATTCAGTTGTTTGGCATGTATTGCCGTAGTCATCTAACATTAGCCCTATCCACGGCAGCGGTCTTAATCGCGATCTTAATCGCGGTTTCGCCTCTCGGGCAAACTCATCTGCCTTGCAGTTACCCGCAAAGCCACTGTGGCTCAGAATCCAACAGAGGGTAATATTGAAGAAGCCAGCCATCTCTGCGAGCGCTAAGCGACAGTTCTCGATAGTTTCAGATGATGTCAAGACGGATTCGAGTGTGCGAATTGCCACCTGACTATCCGTATAAATAATAATGTCCCTCACAGTAATGACGTGACTGCCTAGCCAGGACAGAACTTCTGAGATAGCCAAAACCTCCACCTGTAGGATACTGCAAAAGTCTGTGCGACGGAGTGATAGGTTAATCCGTCGTCGGGCTTAGAGCCATCTGTATAATGGCAATGGGTTCGGTGGTCGAGGTCGCGTCTCCCATCCATAGACTCCTCGACAAAATAAGACTAGTGTAGTCTTTGTCAAATTGGTATCTTGGAGAAATATAGTCCGTCCCCCTTGAGAGATTCATATTGTCCAGTACAGTGGAGTGTCCCACACTCAGCGCGCGCCACTGGCCCGCCTAACGGAGGCGTCGAGCCGTGTGTGCCGGCAGTTGTTCGCCAAAGATATCCAGCGGGAGTAAGCCGAGTATCATATCTAATCCGGCTGATGGAGTGGTTCTAAAGGCTCCCGTCGAGGCCAGCGCAGCTAGCCTTTGTACCTTTCCTAGCGTATTACAGTAGGCCGCTACTCTGAGTGCAGCCCGCCACACACTAATACCATACAATAATATAAAGCGTACCACAGCCAGGCCCCAGTTCTTGCCGATGACCTTCCTGCACGAGTAGAGTGCAGTAGTAGCCTTTTTCACCCGTTCTTCAATATTAAGCTTCCACTTGAACTTCCTGTCAAAGATGAGACCTAGAAGACCTTTATCAATGGAAGCCAGTCTTGTGCCCTTCAGGGTGGGGGGTTCGATTGAAGGGATAGTGTGACTTCTAGTGAAGAACACAAGCTCCGTTTTGTCTGGATTAACTCTAACACCGCACCGATTAGCCCGCTCCGTTAGAATGGATAGGACATTCTGCAGCACACCGCTGAGGGTATCAGGAAACTAACCCGTGACTACAATCGCGATATCGTCTGAATACGCAATGACTTTTACACCCAATCTTCTCCAGATCCAACAGCAGCCCATTGACCGCTAGATTCCAGAGAAGGGGAGACAATACCCTGCAGACACGTCTGCACACAGACAATGTGCCTAGGGTAGTATGAATCAACCTTGATCTTAGCAGTGTGTTAATGAGCATACAGAGTGACGCATCAACCTGCAGGCTCAGAAGTGCTCCAATGATCTCGCTAGGTTTAATGTTATTGAAAGCGCCCTCGATATCCAGGAAAACAACCATGGCGTAATCCTTTCGATCAAGGGATTTCTCAATAAAACCAACTAGAGAGTGCTGAACCGTATCTACCCATCTAAGCTTCCAATACGCATGCTGTGACGCAGATAAAAAGCATAACGGAATAGTGCTCCGGAGATAAGACATAAATTAGTCTTTCCAGAAGTTTCAGCAGTGTCGAAGAAAGACTAATGGGTCTGAGGTCATTCGGGCGCGCATGCGAACTTCTACCCGCTTTCGGGATAAAAACAACCCGAATTTCCATCCAGACTCGAGGGACATAGACCAACTCGAGGCAGGCTTTTACGATACCCTCTATCCAAGGATATAAAATATTCGAACATTGCTGCAAGTCCGCCGGAATGATGCCGTCGAGTCCAGCAGATTTAAAAGATTAATCTTCTCTCGAGAAAGGATATATGCACTATCACATGGCACTGAGCAACAGATGAAGGACTCCTCAGATGAGGTATCAATTGAGCTGCCAGAAAAATGACAAATGTGCTCACCGGTTTCGACCGCTGGTGTGACGAGCGTCTCATCAGACGGCTCCGCTTCGCGCATCACACCAGCGGTCGAAACCGGTGAGCACATTTTTTTGGGATCATTCGATGATAATTGATGATTTCATATCGGAAAATCGTAAGTTGCGATTTCTACTGGATATGAATTCGCATCCTTGTTGTGTTTGCCACTCAATATTAGGCAAAACACAATCCGACTTGGCTTGTGCCCGGTCACGCCTTCCCCACTGGTGTGATGTGCGAAGCGGATGCGTCTGATGAGACGCCCGTCACAACAGCAGTCGAAACCGGTGAGCACATTTTTTTGGGATCATTCGAAATATTATACATTTTTCATTTATAAGTTAACTAGTTCAATAGCTTTCGTCTAGTTCAGTGGTTCCCAACCCACAGATGTCTGCGGACCACCACCAGCCTGAAAGTGAATTACCACGGACCACTCATCACGTTACTACATATATCTCATCAGTTGTAAGCCCAATTCAAAAGTGATTAAATAAAACAACTTTTTCAAAAACAAACTATTATTATTAATTGAGAAACTATTATAATTAACAATATTATTTTACAAACATTTAAATTGTAATTTTCAGAACGTAGGCTACTTTGTACGAGTACATTACAAAAAGTAAAAAATATTTCAATTGTAAATTGTCTTTTAATGAAAGAAAGAATTCAAAATTTACATAGTCGATAACAATGAAAATTTGCATACCTCTTTCTTTCAATGTGACTTTTGTGCACGAATTTTTTTTACAAGCTGAGGAATTCTGGGACTTAGGCTTTTGTTAAGAGTTACTCTCAAATCACTGCGTGCACTTAGCCGATTTCGTTGTTTGTTTTTAATTAACAATAAAGTAGAGAACCCCCGCTCACACAAAAAAGTGGTTGAAAACATCATGAGATACCGCAAAGCTACTTGCCGAATCTTGGGGAAGGCCAGGGCTTGTTTACACCACAACTCTTCTAGCTTTACACCAGAATCAAACGAATCCTTGAAGCTACTATCATTTTGAAGTTCAATAGCCTCCTCTTGAATATTGTCCGGAAGATCTGTAGGCTTAACATTGAAAGGATTTCGAATAAGCTTTTTCAAAGATTGTGTCTCACTGTTTCCATATTCTGGGAAATAACGAGCAAATTCACTTGTGAAGGTGCCTAAGTGGCTGAGTATGTTACGCTGCACCTGGTCTGTAACAGCTATATAATCCTCTTAGCAAGAGCTTTTAAACTCGCGAACGATTGAAAGTTTTTTGCTTCAACTTTGCCCATCCAGATATCAATCTTAGACAAAAACGCACGAAGTTTGTCCTCGAATACAAATATACTCCTCAAAACAAAATAAGGGCCACTAATAATTTTCCGATTGTTTTTTGTGGTTCTCCATACTCTCATACGTCGATTGTCATTAAAAAAAAACTTCACTTTACACTCATTCGTGAAAAGCACCTCACGCCATTCCTCCATGCGCCATTCACTTTATCGTTAACAAAACACTTGAAAACATAACGGCATTCATAAAAATTAGTTATCGAAGCAAAAATATTCGGGTGGCCCTTATTTTGTTTTGAGTAGTATACATTACCAACACCTTTTCGTCTCCCGAACTGACCTACAGGTACCAAAGGCCGTTGCTTAGCTCATTCAGAGACCTTTTCTTCACCAGATGGCACTGCCTGACCTTCACGATCACCTTAGGCTACGTTCTGACGGACATCTTCGGATGCCCACCAATCCATTCATTACAATTTCATTAGCTATGGCTTGATGAGTTCGGCGATGACTTTCATCAAATATTTCATCAACTACGATTGATGAATTCCTAGATGAAGCTCATGTAGCAGGTCGTTTCATCGTATACTTCGAAAGTAGGATGTGCACAAGGCCCAAATTAAACACACAAAGTCATTCGAAAGGATAATGAATGTAGTGCTCATGGGCATGACAGATCAAGGATGGAGAATCCAAATATACCAACGGTCAAGACTGTAAGCGGAGTGGTAAAAGTCAGACAATGGTAAAGAGGTGGCTCTGATTACGAGAACCCTATTAATCTTCCCTCCGAAAATAGTCCCCCTTGTTTATTCATGTTCATGACTAACTTTGGCGGAAATACGATTCAATACTCTGTTCCATTCATCAGTTGATTGCAATCGCATTGCTCACAAAAGCCCCCCACCCATTCTTCTGGGAATGAAACAGAACGCCGCCAACACATGTTATCAAATTCAGCATGAACAATCAAGACGCAAAAATGAAGAAATAGCAAAAACAAATTACCGGGGAGAGAGAAAGCAAAAAACAAAGAACAAATTCATTGCCGTCCGCTGTTTTGACCTTTATCAGTAGAAGTGTATCAAAATCAAGACTAGTCAGTCAGTCAGTCAGTCATATGATGAATGTTTGATGTTTCCACATCCTTATCGCGGTTTGATTGCTTGGAAAATATTAAAAAAAAAAAAAACAAATCTGTTGTTATACGTACATATATATATACGTATAACGAGAGAATGTGCATATAGCAACTCATTATGTGAACGTTCGTATCTCCGTATCATGTCCTATGAACTATATTATAAATACACAGCTCAAGTGCGCTGTATAACATAACAAGACCGCCCATAAAGATAAGACTTTATCGGTCTCTCAAGTTTAATTTTAGATCCGATTTGAACTCCGTGTCGTCGTCCCCGCGCCAACCACGACGGTTCCTATTAATTTTCTAGTGACGTGTTGTTTCTAGTTGGGACTGAGTTTGTTTTTTCATTAAGTCATTCAGTAGTTTTGCTTTTTTTTCTATAGGAAATGAGGTAAATGTCTTGTAGTGAGATAATCGGAGGCAAAAAAAAAGGCAACAATGTAAAAAGATATTTAAGACAAAGTTCAAAGTGGTTGTTTGGTTTGAGAAGTTTTTGTAAATGGTGGCGGTTGGTTGGTCATGGGATACAAATTGTTAAATTGACTTATAACTTTAACGAGAACCAATTAGGCAATTCTACTTTTCTTGGGTGTGCAGCTAACGCCGTAAGTTCATACTGCCTAAAGCGGCAACAAGCTTCTGATACATCCTCAAGTGGATTTCAGCTTTAGATAGTAAAATCGTTTTCTAAAGAGTCCGATTATACCTTCCGCTTTAGAGATAAAAAAAACGTCGTTTCGTACTGCCTAATGAGGAAGTCTACTTGAAGATGGCCCTTAGAGAAGATTTTCGCTTTAGTCAGTAAAACTTACGTTTTTCGTAGAGCGCAATCCCACTTTAAGATATATGTAAAAAAAAATTTTGAATCGCACTGCCTGCAGCGGGAATCTACTTGAGAATGGTCGCTAAGGCGAAGGAAGTGATAATTTTCGGATTTAAAGCAATTACGCTCTCTGTTTACAAAAAATATGAAAGGGAGGGTCAGAAGCAAGAAAATGCGTCGTGCTCTAGCTATTCCGATGAAACATCCGAACAGGCTGATCAGGATGATACTGTGTCCCTCTCATCGGACCTTGCTGCTATGAGGGATATCACTCTCTAGATGAGACGTCTGAATTCGACTTAGAGAGTGACGTCACTGTGGTGGAGAAAGGGAGCTCACAATCGGATTGTTGAAATTCTTACAAATCAATCTCCATCATTCGAAGGCAGCGTCTGCTGCTCTTCAACTCCGCTTGGCAGGAAGTGCTGAGGATTTGGTTCTAGTATAGGAACCATGAGTAGTGAATTATCTCGTTCGAGGCCTACGGTCACCAAACTATTGTATAATGTTTTCTATTTCAAAGATCAGGGAAAACCTCGCACATGTATTATGGAAAAGAAATCTTTGCATGTCTTTTTTGTTGTTGTTGTTGTAGTAGCGACGCGCTGATATCCGATGAATGTGTGTGTCATAAAGCTTGGTTGTCCATGTTTTCTTCAATGTCCAGGTGTAGAAACGCAGCTGCTTCAATAGGATTATCCCATAGCGCAGTAGGTGTTAGCCGCGTGGGAGATGCAGGACAGCTAAAGATGTGCTCAACATCGTGTGGAGTGAGGCCACAGGCTGGACAGGAGTTCTGTATTTCGTTATCAATGCGGGATAGGTACGAGTTTAGACGTGAGCACCAGCCAGAACGAAGTTGAGCGAGTGTACTCCTGGTTGCTCTAGGAAGTCGAAGTTCGTCTGAAGATACATATAGCAGGTGGTTGCGCATTTAGTACCCTGTTTGGTGTCATGTCCGCGATTGTGGATAGCACTTCTTCACTATGCAGTGTTGTGATGGCCGATCTGTAGCTAATGTTATCGAAGGGGACTGTAGAATTTTCTACCCACCATCTTTCCGCAAAGTCACTACTTTAGTAGTAACCGTCAGAATATGTTTTCATTTCTGTCGGTTACATCTTTGAATTGTTTTTGCCGCCTTCGCCATCTCGAATTTGACTCGGTACTGCTCCGGCCATCTCGCGGTAAAGGAGCGAAAGTACCTTCCGGTAGGAGAAAGTTTGGTGTAGTTATGCAAATATTAACGCGTTCGCGGTAATATTATTTTGCATAAATACACCAGATTTTTGCCTACCGGATTGGCTGGAAAAAATTCGGATGGTAATTGTCGCGGCGGCGAGAACAACAAAAAATGTTCAAAAACAGCGCCCTCGATACGAGCGACGGACAGGGTGATCAAACCGCATGGTCGATTTGAACCGCGAGTGAGAGGAGACGAAAAGTGGTAGTCGTTCGGTCGTCTGAAAAGTGAGGGGTACAGAGTTCCTTCAAAAAGAGTTCCTGATGCGATTTTGCACGAGAGCAGGGAAACGATAGCCGCCCTTTTATAGATTGACAGAAAACGTTCCATTGTGCGTGCGTGAAAAGTGATTTCGCAGAGATATGTAGGTAGGATCGCGAGGATTGGTCATCGTACCGTACCACCTCTAACCCTTTTGCGCGCCATAACCCCGTCGAGATGATATTCACGTGCTGCCGCCTGGGGATTATGCAAGCGTAATCTAGCACTTGTGCGAATTATCTGCGACCGTGTTCGTGATCGTGTTCCGTATTTGTCGGTCTCGCCCGAGTTACAAGTTGCAATAAAATCCCCGCGAGATCGCCGAGGGGATTTCGCTTTCGCTGCGAAATTAGCGTAGTTCGTGTCACGGAGTGACAAAGTGCCTCCAGTACGTATTCCATACGAACTTTACCGTGTCACTATAAAAACACGGCGCCCGGCGCCGCCGCCGACATAACCTCCGAGAAATTGCGGGTGCTTCCAATCGGGAGGCACACACACCACAACGCGTCTCAAGCGCTCGTGCGAAAAATCGGCGATTGAAGAGGAGTGGACTGGTCACCAGGAACGTGAAGAGTTTTTTCTAGAGTCCGGGCGGTATATGAAGATGGCAGTGGTATTAATTCGTGTCATCCGTTTCCCAGTACTCGATTTCATTGATTAAAGTGCACTCGATTTGCGCGATCACGCGAAATTTTCTGCGAATAGTGCGTTTACCAGTAGTAAACAGGATGATAGTGCTTGGAGTTGTGGAAAACCACCTGTCGAGATTCTGTACCCGCGAAGTGTGTTCCAGTGTCCTGAGGAAAGCGGATATCAGTGCTAGAAGGCATCTTTTAGGCCAGCTCTATGAGAAGTGTAAAGAGTGTGGAGGGCTCCGCCACCAGCGCGGGAGCCCCGAGGTAATTGGTTCCTTTTTTTTTTTTCTCTTTTCGGTAGCAGAACGTCCCACTCCCACACATACACCTATGCGAGTGTGGAAACAGGACAGGGACCTTAGAATACTACTACTACTACTATCACTATACCATCTTGAGTTGTGCGAATTTTCATTCATTACGCTCTCCCAAAGCAACACTCCAACAACAATTACGGGCATAATTCAGAACGACAATAACAAAGTCGTTACTCTAGGTACGGCGAACTTCCACAGAGCGACGAAACTGTCACAATTGCCGGTAATCGTTGTACCTGTATCATTCTGCCTGGTTGCGGTCATCCGCGTTGTTCTTGGTTTGTCGTATCACCAACTAAAATCAAAATACATATGTATGTAGTTACGTCATTGAACTTGTCGATTTTTGTGATTCGCAATCAGTTGGCAGTTAATACTAAACATTTCAAGCCCGACTATTGACTAGTATCCGAGAAGTTCAACCGCAGCCAAAGCGAAATCTCAATCCCGATGATAATAAGTCACATCTAGGCGAAGAGAGCTCAATAAAATATGACATAAGAATGTTATACTAGGTGAAATATTAATATTTGTAAAAATATAAGTTGATTTAAAAATTAAAAGTAGCTAATATAGGATTATAGCATGCTATGAATTCCTTCCTGATGCGTATGTTGCTAATAGCACAATGAAGTGCTAAATAGAGCCTTTTCCTCCTACTCTCCCTCCTCTCGGCGTATAATGAATTAAATTTACAATTGGGAGATTTCTCACCTTTAAGCGCCATGAAATCTCACGGCAGGGAGGGTTGTGAGCGCGGGGCCCATGTCATCTGGGGCCCACATATGAGCCGCATACTACCATAGGCTCACACAACCTGAAGGGGAAAAGGATCTGTCCTGAATGGACGGTTTCCTTTTTGTGTGTATCTGGCCTTCGTGCCATATTTGAGTAGTTTGACTGATGCAGTCTTTTGTCCCTGCACGGGAATTTGTTGTTGTTTGATGGGAGTTTGCCGTTCTGACGTGCACCTTTATTTCCGATTTTGCGATTTTTTTTCTATTTCTCTTGCGTCTCTTTTTTTTGTGTTTCGGGCCTGATGTGCGATACTTACTTTGTACGCTGATGACGGAGGCCAACTGCTGCGTGACTCACCCCGTAACTCCCGATAACTGAGCTGGTCTGCCAGCGCACATCACCTGCAGTGTGTTGGAGAGGTTTTTCTGGTACTCTTGGTGTCTTCCGGCCTTCACGGCCAAACAATACTCCTCGTCCTCCGGCGTCATCACTACAGGACTCTGTCGCAGCATACAGTGACAAAGATACCGTCGTTTTCAGTAACTTCTGCGTACATGGCGCATGACCATGTAGGAGTCTTCCCCTCTGGAAATCTGAGGGAGGCAATACCGGGACATCCGAATAACAAACAGGAGTTGAATGATATGGTTTCTACTCTGACAGAAGCTTTTAACAGAGTGACGATCACATCGTGTCCCATAAGAAGAGCGCGAGGCAATAAAAAACAGAAATAACCGTTTTTAAGGTTAATAGCAGAAAGACCTTCAATAGGAAAAAAAACATCCGGGAACGAATCGGATTGGTGCGCCTACAGAGAGCATCTTAGTAGGTTTAAGAAAGAAGTGAGGAAGGCGAAGCTGGAAACTTCTCTGCGAAAAGATCGAAAAGTCCAGCGAAGCGTCCAGGCTTCGTAAAAAACTAGCAACGAACCCATCTAGTCCGAACTACTTAATGAAGCTTGATGGGTCGTGGACTTCCTCAAGCAAGGAGACGATTGACGCCCTGCTAGACACACACTTTCCAGGCAGCTCGTCGGAAAATGCAACCGGACACATGCTGGAGGACCTGCACATACACCTGTGGTCTTCATTCCAAAAATGGGAAGGTCTTCGCACGCACTCCCAAACGATCTTAGGCCCATTAACTTGTCCTCCACTATACTTAAAATGCTGGAGAGGCTTATAGATATTTACTTACGGGGTAGCTTTCCCGCGCCCCTTTTATCGAACTCACAGCATGCATGAAGGGAAGGTCTGTAGACACAGCCCTCCACTCCATCGTGGGCTATATTGAGAAAGCACTAAGTTATAAGGAGTACGTTATGGTCGCTTTTTCTGGATATCGAAGGCGCCTTTAACAACGTGACACCTGACGCAATCACTGATGCACTTATCTTGCATGGGGGTGGATGACTATGACTCACTCTGTAAACTTATTAACCTGATGTTAACATCTAGGATTATTTGTTCAGAGCTGGGTGCTTCATCTGTACGTAGGTTCGTGACAGGAGCACTCCGCAGGGGAGTGTGCTCTCACCGCTCCCATGGAACATCGCGGTCCACAGACTGTTCCTGGACCTAGAGGCACTAGAATGTAAGGTTATTGCCTATGCGGATGACATTGCTATTGCAATCTCAGGTAAGTTTCCTACCACTCTTAGTGAGGTACTACAGAACGCCCTCGCTCTGTTAACAAACTGGGCAAAAAATTGTGGCGTTGGAGTGAATCCAAACAAAGCGGAGATTGTCCTCTTCACAAGAAAATATAGAATACCACCTGTAAAGCCTCCTGAGATGGAGGGGATGGAACTGACTTTCACTGAGAAGGCGAAGTTTCTTGGAGTTATTTTGGACAGGAAGCTCAACTGGAGGCCCAATATTCAGGAGCGCGTAAACAAGGCTACGATTGCACACTATTCTTGCAGTAAAGCCATCGGAAAAACCTGGGGACTGCAACCGAAAGTACTACACTGGCTCTATGCGGGGGTAGTCCGGATGGCGTAACGGTTAGCACGTTCGCCTTCAACGCACTGGGCCCCGGTTCGATTCCGGGGATTTACGTGTCGGACTATGAGCTCACTCAGCTGTCAAATGAGTACCCATTATGGGGTAAATAACTCGGTTGAGCGTGTTGCTGATCACATACCTCTGCACAAAAAACCGTCACGATCTAGAAAATGAGATGATGCTAACTCATCTCGAGGCCGTGGTTCAAATTGGACTGTTGCGCCAGTTATTTATTTATGTGGGGGTTAGTCGCCCTATACTCTTGCACGGAGTGATCGCTTGGTGGAATGCACTTAGATTTGAAATTAACCGCTATTTGGTGGGGAAAGTGGAAAGATCTGCTAAAGTGGCAATCAGCGGAGCCCTCAGAACCACACCGTCCGAGGCCTTAAATATTATACGCCAACTTCTTCCCTTAGACACTCTCGCTGAACAGATGGCTGCATGTACGGCCGTCCGCCTTCGCGAGACAGGTCAGTGGAAGACTTTCAACACTGGGCACTCGACAGTTTTAAACTACGCCTAAATATTTGTTTGGTAGGAGCTTTATAAGCTTGATACCATCACGAGCGCAATGAGAAGATGATCTTCCTTCATCCCCGGACTCGATGCATTTCTACAATGATGGTTCCAAGACTGATTGTGGAGTAGGAGCCAACGTTCATGCCAACGGGCCTCGTTTAAACCTATCGATTCGGCTTCCTTCTCATTGTAGTGTTCTCCAGGCGGAACTCGTAGCGATTCGAGAAGTTTAGACCTGGTTGGTATGCCATGTCATAACCACGAGAGACATTACTACTTTTACGGATAGCCAAACTGCGGTTAGATCCCTTGAATCCGTACTTACCATATCAACAGTGGTGATGGATTGTCGCGCCTCTCTTTTGGAAATGGGCAGATTCTTCAACATTCCCCTGTTTTGGATTCCGGGCCATAGTGGCTTTGCCGGAAATTGCACAGCTGATGAGCTGGCTCGAGACGGGGGATAACGGAAATTGGACCAGAGAATCAACTCAATATTGGACTCATGCAAGCATCATTAGGCTGGCTGCGATCAGCAAGGCAAACTCAAGGTGGCTTAATGGCAGTACGTGTTACAGAGCAAAGATGATGTGGCCAAGACTGGATTTCCACAGCTCTACTAGGTTGCTAATGCTAAAAAAGAAAATTATTGGTGCTGTTGTGGGCATTGTCACTGGATATTGTCCAATCGGGGAGCACGCCAGGAGGCTTCGGCTTCCATATAACGATTTCTGCAGAAGCTGTGGGAACGAGGAGGAGAGTATATTTCATCTACTCTGTGGATGTCCGGGCTTAGCGGGCATGAGAAGGTCAACTCTTGGAGCATTCTTCTTTGCCGAGCTGGGAGACTTGGAAAACGTCGATACTAGGCAGCTCCAACGTTTTATCGTATGCTCAGGCTGGTTCGGGGCATAGGACGGCTGGGATAACTTATCCCGTGAGGTATAACAAAGGACCCAGACGTGGTCTATGTGCGCCATGGTTATCATGGCATCCCTCGACCGGTAGCGCAGTGTGTTGAGGCATCAGTCTCATGTTTGACTACCGGCGTTTCGGGTTCGAATCCCGTCCACGACGACGTTTGTGGCCATGGATGTGCAGGAGGTGCATGCTGGCAACTGCATTCTCCGAAACCAGTTTATGCCAACGAAACGTCAACTGCGCCATGTGGAACAGTTGACGCGCTATGCCCCCCCACAAGGGGTTAGGGCAATTGAGTATGGTCCGGAATGATTTCTTTTATAGAGCTCGATTTTACTTTCCGTTTCAGAGATAAAAAAAAACGTTGATTCGTACTGCCTAAAGTGAAAGTCTACTTAAGGACGGCCCTTAGAGTGGATTTCCCCTTCAGGCAGTACGAGACTACGACTGTCTTTGGCCCACATTGGTAGCCCATAGAATCATATTTTTATAAAACACCGACAATTTTCGCTGTAGCCAACAAAATTTCCACACTTCCAATCAAGATGATTAGCCCGAACCCAAAATTAAGAAGCCCAACAATATAATAAAACCCGGCCATCTTTTTGGCGCCATTTCCGACCCCAAATCGTCCAAAGACTTTCATAAAGGCTATGTGACTTTATACGGAAAAACCCAGTCATCGTTCTCATAAATATTTAAATGGTTAAAACGTTTTCGTTTCGACCGCATTTAAAAATATAACTCCTCGATCCCATCGCGTTCAGTATTTTTGCAAAATAAAATTTTTTATTCGGGAAAAAGACCCATATGAAATGTGTCATGTGCCAAATAAAGAAGACAAACAGAACATGATTTGGCGTTGCCAATGTAGCACATATGGGGTCTTGCATGCAGCATTTGGATGCCATTCAAAATGTCCGTTGAAATGGCTAATAACGACGCACCATAATCATCATCATGATCAGAGATAATGATGGTGGAAATGGCTGGCGGGTGATGTCAGCGATCGAACGAAAAAAAAATATGGTAACGAGATGGCTGCCAAATTTGAATCGTATACTTTCGACTTAATGGCAATTTGACTTGACTATGGGCACTATGATTGACCATAAAGATAGTCCGCACAATAGACAATCTATCATCGTGGAGGCCCATTGTGTTTATTATTCTTTGTTTTGAAGCACGTGATCCGCGCGCAGCTAAGCGGCGGGAAAATGGATAGTTCCGAGTGGGTGTGGAAAGCCTATTTGAAGAATCATTTATAAGGAATATATGATACATAAAGGTAAGCGCATAAATAGACGGACGGATCGGGTCGCATTATGACGTGTAGTACTGACGATGACGGATTTTTATTTTCTGTGACCTTTTTTCTGGTTTTCTGTGACTTTCTTGACATTTGAAGGAGCGTTTGATAATACATCTTTCTCCTCCATTGACTCAGAACAAAAGGAGCGGATAATATAACTGCTTTATGGGTAAAAAAAAGGGATGCTATCATCCAGAAGGGTTATCACTGAAATTAGAGACTGTACTTTATCAGCAACTGTCACTCGGGGGTGCCCGGAAGGAGGGGTATTATCTCCCCTACTATGGTGCATCGTACTAATATTAATATTACCCTCTATTGGATATCAGCCATAGTGTCTTTGTGGGCAACTGCAGAGCGGATGACCTGGCTCGTCAAGTACCCTGTGGGGGTTATTACAGGGCACTGTCGTATCGGTGAACTTGCCTGGAGGATCCGTCATTGTGAAGAAATAATGACTATTGTAGAAGTTGTGTTCTTTACCTTCTTTGTCACTGTCCGGCCTTGGCTAAGAGGCGAAGAAAATATCTGGGTTCTTGTTTTTTCCAGAATCTGGAGGACCTTAAGGATATGAGCATAATACAGCTCAATCGCAATATCGCCAGAACAGGCTGGTTTTGAAATCTCAATTTATGAGGTGAGCTTGGTGGTATCATAACGCAGCCTCACGGCAGCTTCAACTAACCTACTCTAGACAAAAAACCACTCTGGTCAGAAAACCTGAGGATAATATCTGATATAAAGCTACCAAAGCTCTATGAGTCTGTAGGCAGTTTGTAGGTAAGACTTGGGGAACAAGCCATCTATAGATCTATAAGGCGATTGGAAGACCCATAATTGATTATGGGGCTATCATCGGGAGGGAAAAAGCAGCCGCCAGAGAAGGTATGGCTATATTAGGGAAGATTCAGAGAAAGGCATGACCCACAATAGGAACTATTCGTAGCAGCCCTTGAGGCGGTGCTCCATCTTTCGCCGCTTCACATTCATCAAATACTGAGGTGAAATCAACAGTCATCATCATCGTGGCGCGACAGTCCGATGTCGGGTCTTGGCCGCCTGGAAATCAACAGTAGCTAGGCTTAAAGTAAATATGGTTAATCTCCCTTATTTCAAAGCAGGAATTCCGGCTCCATGAGAATAATGACCTAAGGTTGCCATGAGACCACTTAACCAAGACACTCTGCTTCAATCAACTCTTCTCTAGATCTATTTGGAATAGAGAAGAATGGAACATGAGGCACTCAATCCTTCCGTCTAACACAGTTGACTGACGGCTCAAAAGTGGAAGAAGGCACAGTGGTGGGTATCGTAGGCCCCTCGCGTAGTGTATCAATTCCTATGCAGAGGTATTCTAGGGCTACGGCCTTCTAAGCAGAAGAAGAAAAAAATTCACGCAATTGAGATTTGTGCGGACTTATGTCTGGATGGAGGCAGGTTACAGTGGAAGAAGTATAACCTTAACCTTTAACCTTTATTGATAGTCAGGCTGCTGTCAAGGCGCTAAGCAAGTCCTCCTTTTCATCAAAACTGGCGTTGAACTGCTATAAAGCTTTACAGAGAATTAGCATTGCGAATAAAGTTGTCATCTACTGGGTCCCTGGACATGTCGGCATTTTGGGTAACGAAATTGCCGAAAATTAGCAAGGAAAGCAGCTGCAAGCCCATTTACCGGACACGACCCCTTCTTTAGTACCCCTTTCTGTAGGATAAAACTACACGTAAGGAAACAGGAATATTCAGAAATCGCTGCATACTGGCATACCTAACTGGTCTGAGATAATCGAAAGTGTTTATTTCAGGTCAATCGGCTACAAGCGCTTGCTTGCGCCAGGAGACTCGCGCGTCAGATTCAGAACATTTTGGATTTGCCGCTCGTAGCAGTGCATTGCTTCGAGGAATGTATTCGGAAGAAACATTTTGCTGATTGATTTTGTGTGCAGTGGAAAAGATGGTTAAGCAAACTGAGGCATGAAGACGATTGTAATGGACGATCCCTGTCGCTCGTAGTCGCTTATCTCCGCGCCGCTTGTAGACGCTTCGCGGGAGAACGTAGCCATTTAATTACGCTTGCAGTGGAGGATCGCGGTCATAAAGTAACAGCCTTCGGCATATATTCAAATGTTAGCGGATTGGAAGATAGTTTCACGCATACAGGGCCATCTATCGGCTATTACGAAACCATTGCAATTGTTGTTTTATTTCAGTAGGCTTTTGTCTGCCGGTGAATGCAATCGTTCCCTGCGAGTTGCGAAGTGCGCGCTGCAAAAGGATCTTCACCTGCTGAAATTCATCGGGAGTTGCGCCTTGTGTATGGACCTACAATAATGATTTAAAGAAAGATTAGAAAATGGTGTCGAAACTTTAGGTTCACCAAAGCCAACGAGAGCGGAATGGAGTGAGGGAGAGGTGACCGGAGGATACGACTGCAAAATATTCACTGATGGCTCTAAAATGGATTGTGGAGTCGGTGCGGGGGGTCTTTTCTGAGGATCTCTGTGCATCAATGTCTTTTCGCCTCCCAGACTATGCAAGCGTATTTCAAGCTGAAGTGCTGGCAATAAGGGAAGCGTGTAGGATGTTGAGGCACAGCACAGGAACCACTAGTTTTGTCGCCATCTGCTCAGACAGCCAGGCCGCGATTAAGGCTCTGGAATCAATAACAATTTCATCGAAAATAGTAAAACAATGCCGCAGTGAACTGGCTGGACTGGCGGACCTCTTCAGAGTCTCTCTTCTATGGGTTCCAGGACATAGGAACATAGAGGGGAACGAGAGGGCCGATCAACTGGCGAGACAGGGCTCTGCACTACACGAGTCCTACGCGGTGACTGTCCACCCGCTGTTTAGTGCCGTTAAAAATGAGATTCATACACATTTCATGACACAGGCTAGTGGAAGATGGGGCGCACTGACAACGTGTGGCACGTCTAAGAAATTATGGCCATCATATGAAAAAAAAATCTAATGCCCTTCTGAAGAGGCCCCGTTCGAATGTCGCAAAAGTTACAGCGATTACAACGGGGCATTGGCCGGTGGGAGTGCACGCGACCAGATTGGCTATACCTTACAACATGTTCTGCCGCAGCTGCAGGAATGAGGAGGAGGAAACTCTGATCCATTTCTTGTGCAAATGCCCGGCTCTTGCAAGAATCAGACATCAAGAACTGGGCAGCGCCTTTTTCCAAGATATATCCGACATCTCCTCAAAGAGTATCGGGGAGATAATACGTTTTGTTAGCTCCACAGAATGGATCTGAGGACGAATCCCTTAGAACGTTTTTGATATCAACGGTTTATTCCTCTTATGAGGCATGTGGCATCAAAACGGCGTACCTAACGCTAATTGTGTTTTCTTTCCCTGCTGGGAATGTAACAGCCACTCCACTCTAACAAACCAACCAAAGCCGAAAAAGTTTAGGCGATCTGCGTGCTCGAGTACAAAAGTTATGGCTACCGGTTTTTTTTTGAGGAAAAGAGCGTCATCCAATCAATCAATCAACCAAGACGTAGGTCAACAATTACAGCAACTACAACTACGTCTCCTTGCATTTGAAACAGTGGCTTGACGGACAACGGTTTGAAAAGGACGAGGAACCCAAGAGTGCCGTTCCCAACTGGTTCAATCCCCACGCAGTAGAACTTCTATGCATAGGGGTTCAAGAAACTGGTACAGCGTAACGAAAAGTGCTTAGAACTGAATGGCGAAGTAAAGCTGTCAATAAAAACCTTTTCTTACGAGTTTTTCATATTGACCAAACGGCCCTTACTTAATGAATATGCCTCGTACAAGCTTCAGAAACGATAACAATTCAGATCCCGCCTTCCTCCAGTGGGCATATAAGGCGAACAATAAAAAATCTCTCCCAACAACAACAAAAAAAAGTGGCTCATAAAATAAAAACCTCACTTACCTATGAATTGGTGAGGCGCCAGATGTAATCCGTTGCTGATAAGCAAGCGTTGGTGGTGGTGGTTGTGATTGTTGCGACGGTGGTCCAGGGTCAGACGCCCTCTGACCGGGTGGTGGACCACCCACCTGCACTGATGGACGTACGGCGGCTGCTTCCATCTCATTCCGACGTGATCATTTTATAAAAGCACTTCATGATTTTTTTTTTCTTATTATTATTATTTTATATTATTTCTTTATACACTTAATTTATAAATTTGATTTTATTTTCTATTATTTTAGGATTATTAATAATATTATTGAAACATTCCTTTTTACAAACTAGAGACTTTTCTTATATTTATACTTTTTTCTTCTCAAATTTTCTTTACTTTCTAGAACACTTTTGCACTTATGAACTCAAAGAACTTCTCTCTTTTTTCGGGCTTACTTTTTTCTTTCTTTTTTTATATTACTATCATTATAATTAATTTTCACAACGCCGTTGATAAGGTTTATTTTTTTTTTATTATTATTTTTAGATGAGGGGAGCAAGAGATTTATTTTATTATGATTTTTCTTTAATTTTAGAGGAAGAGAAAATATATATTAATTTCACGTAATTTTTAATGAATGCACATTTTTTTTCTTTTAATTTTAGAATTATTTTTTCTATTTATATTATATATACAAATACATTTTTTATTATTATTTGAATTAATTCTTTTTATTAAAAAAGAATTCTACTCTACTCGATAACTCTTTACCGAAAATATTTGCAAATTTGTACGAAATCAAAATATTGGATTGAGGCGAGACTAAAGTCAAACGGATGGGCGACAATTTAGCTCCTATAGTAAAAACAATGAATTAAAAATATATTTATAACATACACATATAAATAGAAAAGATATATGGACAGATACATTTGTGACTATTTTTAGCATATTTGTGCGCGAAATAATATTTAGCAAACAGGCCACTTTGAAATGTTCAATACTATTTCGCGAAATATGCATTCCATAGCACAAATTAAATTTTTAGCAATTTATAATTTTTTTTTTAATAATTTTTGGTATTTTTGATAAGAAGAGATAATGAATGGGGGATTTTGAGGACAATTATATTATCAAGAAAAAAAAAAACAGACGCGAAAATTGCAGCTAAGTGGATATTATAGGCGATTTCGTTCCGATTCGAATCGACGAATTGTGTGTGACTTTTTTTTCTCATCTATATTTGATGGCATGCTTTTTGAAAACGATCGTGGAAAATTGAAAAATCGCCGGTTCTCGTTTTGAGTCTGAAAAGAAAAGAAAAAGTGTTTTAATATTTAAAGTTTACTTAGTTTAGTTTAATAATTTAAAGCTTAAATAAATAAAGGACGCGATTGCAATTCCCTGTAATTGTCGGGTTGAAACAGGCATAAATAAATAACTGGCGCATCAGTCCAATTTGAACCATGGCCTCGAGATGAGTTAGCATCATCTCATTTTCTAAATCTTGACGGTAGGTATTGTGCAGAGGTGTGAGCAACACGCTCAACCAAGTTATTTACCCCATAAATGGGGGGGGGGGGGGCAAAGACCTTTTCCATAGTCCTCCGCGTGGGCGCCCCCTGGTAACGGCAGTGTATCAATTCGCTGACGACCAATGTTTTAGCGATAAGACAGTTTGGAAAAGGCAGATAGCTGTAGCCTGAATGGCTGACGAACACCTAAGCGTCTCAGGTCTAGTAGGATGGAATGACTTGCGTAGTTGGACCTGCTACATAGTTGTGTGGGCTCCAGCACGTTTATTAAACCATCTGAAGCAGCTATCTCCGAGGCCATCCCCTGAATGGGGTTAAGCGACGTGCTGACAACTCGTCCTTGTAAAAACCACTCCATGTCAAGAAACCTGGAACAAAAGCCTCGGATTGGACGGATCAACAACGACGACCACGCAAACGAATAAAGGATTATTCTTTCGGATCCTGGAATGTACGTTCCCTAAACAAACCGGGGGCCGAGAAGGCACTCCTTCAACAGATCGAAAAGTACAAACTAAGCATTACTGCAGTCCAGGAAACAAATTGGTTTTGGTAGCGAGATTAATGACAAGAAATCGAACACAATTTTCACATGTGACAAACCATAGGGCCGTAGTGAACAATTACCTCAAGCCGCATATTACTGACTTCAAACCCATAAATGAACGGCTGTGTGCGATTCGCATCAAGACTCGATTCTTCAATCTCTGGCTCATCAATGTGCATGCCCCCACTGAAGTTAAAGAAGACGCAGTAAAAGACGAGTTCTACACCCGCCTTGAAACTCTCTTCGACTCACTTCCAACAAACGACGTCAAATTGCTGCTGGGAGACTTTAACGCGAAAGTCGGGAATGAAAGCTGGCATCGGGGGACCACTGGAGGCCACAGCCTCCATGAAGAATGTAACGATAACGGCCAGCGACTTTTAGACTTCGCCTGCAGCAGAAATCTAGTCGTAAGCTCTACGTGTTTCCCGCATCGACGCATTCACAAGCAGACCTGGAAGTCTCCAGACGCACATACCGTCAACCAAATTGACCACGTCCTCATTTGCAGGAGATGGGCGTCTAGTGTCATGGATGTCCGCTCCTATCGAGGAGCAAACTGCGACTCAGACCATCACTTGGTGAAGACGACCTACAGATGTAGAATTTCCTCAGTGCACCAGTCAAGAATCAGCCCTCCCAAAATCTTTGCGGTTGATAAGCTCTTGAGTGATGCTACAGCGGTGGCGTATACTACCGCCCTTGAGGAAAAACTATCACCTATGCTACACAACATCAGCAACACAGGCGTCCATGGGTTCTGGGAAGAACTCAAGGGTACCATCAAGGATGTCGCAGAGAAGATCGTGGGATATAAAGCCCGGCGAGCGCGAAATGACTGGTTCGACGAAGAATGCAAAAATTCACTTGACGCGAAAAACGAGGCCTACAGACAATGGATTCAACGAGGAACCAGAGCCAGAAAAGAAAAATATGACGAGCTACGGCGAATATCGAATAGAATAATTAGACGTAAGAAACGTAAATACTTTGACGAGCAGTTGCTGAACATAAACGAAAACTTAGCTAATAGGAACACCAGACAAGCGTACAAACTAATAAATATAATTAAGAATGGCCACCAACCCAGGACTAGCCTTTGTAAGGACAAGGATGGAAACATCATCAGCGACATCGATGGCATTAACAAACGATGGGCCTCTTATTTTGAAGAGCTTCTAAACCGACCATCTAACATCCCCACACAGGAAGCTCTCGACGATATTGTTGATCTAGGCCCACCCATTCAACCCCCGACAGTAGAGGAAGTTGATCTCGCCTTGCGGTCACTAAAACGAAATAAAGCGCCGGGCGCTGACGAGATTCCAGCTGAACTGCTAAGATTCGGTGGAACGAGTCTAGTTGATGCCATACATCAATTAGTCCTGCGAGTATGGGAGAACGAGGAGATCCCAGACGATTGGCGCAGAAGCATCATCTGTCCAATTCATAAAAAGGGAGATAAATTGCAGTGTGAGAATTACAGGGGCATCTCACTAGTTTGTACGTCCTATAAAATTTTGACGAAAATTCTGGAAAATAGAATAAAACAGTAAGCAGAACGAATCATTGGCGAATATCAAAGCGGTTTCAGACCTGGTCGCTCCACAACCGATCAGCTCTTCTCAGTCAAACTGATACTCCAGAGGTGCTGGGAATACAACGTAAACGTATACCAAATCTTTGTCGACTTCAAGCAGCCATACGACAGTATCGATCGTGGAGTACTGTACAACATCATGCTGCAATTTGGTATACCAGCAAAATTAGTGCGACTGACAAAGATGACGATGACCAACTCCGTCTCACAAGTCAGGATCCAGAATAGACTTACTGATCTATTTGAAACACGCACTGGTTTGAAACAGGGCGATGGACTGGCACCGACGCTCTTCAACCTAGCACTGGAATACGTTATTCGGGCCATGAATTTGGACAACAGCAAGACGCTACTCATCAAGTCGACACAATTAGCAGCGTACGCCGACGACATCAACATCATGTCCCGAAGATTGGCTGACGCAGAAGAACTTCTGCATACGCTCGATACCGCTGCAAAGGAAGTTGGATTACGTATTAACGAGGGTAAAACTAAAATAATGATGCAATCGGTGACAAGGACACCTGCACAACCAAGCATCAATGTGGGGGACCTCAACATCGAGTTCGTGAACAACTTCATTTACCTGGGCTGCAACCTGTCAAGGGACGCCAACGAAACTGACGAAATCAAGCGACGGATACAGTTAGCTAATAAGACTTTTTTCTCGGTTCTCCCCATAATGAAATCGAAACATGTGCACAGAAACACGAAGCTCCGCGTGTACAAAACCATTATAGGACCAGTGCTATGCTATGGCTGCGAAGCATGGACCCTAACTCAAGCCTCCGAAAACATGCTGGACACTTTCGAACGTAAGGTTCTACGGCGAATTTTCGGGGCTGTTTGCGATCGAGATGGATGGCGCATCCGGTACAACCATGAGTTGTATGAAATGTACGATGAGCTGCAAGTCTCGAAAATCGTCAAACTACAACGACTTCAATGGGCAGGGCATGTACAAAGAATGGACGATGCCTACGAGAGTAATGAATGCAGAACGAGTCGACGGAGCGAGACTGCGAGGACGACCGAGATCTCGTTGGGAGAGCTCAGTAGGTGTGGACGCCGCGCAGCTGCTGGGCTCCCAAAATTGGAGGACGCGGTCACGTGACCGAGATAATTGGAGGACAATGATCCAGGCGGCCAAGGCCCGACGTCGGGCTGTCGCGCCACGATGATGATGATGGGTACTCATTTATCAGCTGAGTGGGCTCATAGTCTGACACGTCAATCCCCTTTTTCATCGAAAACTACCGCATTCAGTAGGAATCGAACCGGGGCCCAGTGCGTAGAAGGCGAACGTGCTAACCGTTGCGCCATCCGGACTACAAGGCAAACAAACAGGCATACTCTAAGAGTAAATCGTGTTCAAATAAAAAATTGTGGCATGTGGGTTGTTATATAGATGGTGAAAATAAGTATGTACTCGTTCTCGTACATTTCATTTCAGATGATTTTTTCCTAATATGTATGTACCTACAACGGAAGGTAACATTTTTTACTTGATGTATGTACACGTACTTTTTCTTGTTCTTAGAGTTGTAACATATGCCGTCATGGGCACAATGACTCTTTTTGCTGTGCCGGCACATAAACTCTGACTCTTTTCAATGAGTGGTTCAAAGAATACTGTGCAATGCGTAACAATTTAAAACAAATTGGTTAATTAATCTCTGCAATTGAACTAGGGCCAGTCAAAGGCTAAGGCGAAACTGGCGGTTGCCTGGGGCGCCGACTCTGAAAGGGCGCCGAAAAGGACGCCAAGAGGAAAGTCAAGCTTGAGAGTCAATTTTGTCAATTTAGAGCTGAATATAATACTCGTACAATTCCAAATTGCGATTTATCCGAATTTGAGCTATGAGAATCACTTATAGTTCAAATTTACACCTGTGAACGATCCAATTTCGAACCTTAACTCCCTCTCAAGCTCACTCACAGAAGATGACATGAGAGTGGATACGGCTCTTATTGAAAAATCTCCCAATCACAAGGAATTCACCACGACTGTCTTCCTGGATACCGAAGGCGCGTTCAACAATGTAAGACCTAGCGTGATTGTTGAGGCGCTCTTGAGCCTACATGTTGATGAGTCGCTATGTAAACATGTAAATAAGTTGCTACTATCGAGGCTTTTCGCGCCACTCTGGGCGCATCATCTGTAACTAGCCGCTTTTGTAGGGGGACTCTCCCGAAGGCGATATATCGTCTAAACTTCTTTGGAATCTGGTCGTCAATAAATTACTTCTCGACCTAGAAAAGATGGAGTAAAACGCCACTGTCTATGCGGATGGGGGCTCACTCCAAAGATAATTGAGTGGTTATACACCATGCTGGTGCGGCCTATGGTGACCTACGCAGCGCTTGTGTGGTGGCCGAAAACTCAGCAATCTTCTGTCTTACTGAAGTGCAATAAGCTTCAACGCCTTGCCTGCCTTGGCATCACTGGAGCTATGCGCACTTGTCCTACGCCAGCCCTGGAGGCGATTATTGGACTTACTCCGTTGCATATATTCATTCAAGAATCAGCAGCTCTAAATGCTCTCAGACTTCGTTTAACTTCCGACGTGCGTAGTGAAGAAAGCGATCACATGAGCATTCTGAATCAAATTCCTGACGTGCAGATCTGCTTGAGATCAGATTACATGATCACGGAGGTTTGCTTCGGCAGAAAATATTCAGCCCTCATCCCTAACCGCTCTGAATGGGTAAATGGCACACCCTGTCCAGACCCTAGATGTATCAAGTGGTTCACCGATGGGTCTAAAACAGAACAGGGTGTTGGTGCAGGTGTCTTTGGACCCAACACCAGGATTTCGATCGCAATGGGAGTCTCGCCCAGCGTTTTGAGGTCTGCGCCAGGGTAATCTTGGAAACTGGACTTCGCGGCGCTCACATTGCTATCTACTCAGACAGCCAAGCAGCTATAAAAGCGCTCTCCTCATTTAAGGTCTCTTCAAAAGTGGTGAAGGAGTGTTACAATCTCCTTCAACTGTTGGCAACCAATAACCGAGTCTTCTTGTGTTGGGTGCCAGGCCACCAGGGCATTGAGGGGAACGAGGCTGCGGATGAACTTGCTAGACAAGGATCATCCAGTCGTTTTCATGGACCTGAGCCTTACTGTGGCTTTGGACTGGCCTCGGCCAAACTGCGGATCACAGATTGGTTTGCACGATTGCGTCAACAGTACTGGGATAACCTTCCAGGGCTTCGTCAATCAAAGGAGCTGATAATGCCCTTCAGTCACAAGGGTACTACTCAAATGAGTAGAACCCACCTAAGACTCCTAGTGGGGTACTTATCTGGCCATCACTTGGTCAGATATCACCTGAACAAGATGGGTCTGTCAAGCGAGACTGAATGCCGTCTTTGTCTGGAAGACGTGGAAACGACCAAGCACCTCTTGTGCGAATGTCCCGCCATCGCGCGTTTTAGGATGTCACTCCTCGGGCAGGCTACTATCAGCACTGCAGAATTCAGGTTGATTCCTGCTAAAGACTTACTGCCCTTTATTAGAAGGGTGGACGGTCTTTTGGATTAATGAGCTACGGCACAATAGATCTTTTATGGTCGCAGTGCCTTCCTGCTGGGAAAGTAGCTCGTATTTTTATATCTATCTATCTATCTGTCTATGCGGATTATATTACAATCCCTGTTTCTGTAGATTTACGACCATCCTCAGTGAGGTACTGAATGTTCTGTCCACTCTAACGGTTTAGACAAACCATTGTGGTGTCAGAGTTTACCCGGATACGACGGAATTTTCACCAGACCGCATACACTCTGTCCTATCGAACCTCCCAGCTTGGACGAAAAGAAACTGGCTTTTAGTGACACGGGTAAATTACTTGGTCTCATTCTATTGTAGATAGCAAACTAGGCTGCAAGCCCAATATTCAGGAGCGGGTGAAAAGCCACACGTGTAGAAAGGCTATTGGCAAAAAACTGGGGCCTAGTGAAGGTGGTACATAGGATATATACTGCTGTGATGCGTCCTACCTATACTACTGTTCGGTATAAGTGTATGGTGGACGGCACTCAGAGTAACTGCCTACTGCAACCTGCTGGGGAAGGTGCAAAAACCACTTCGTCAGTCGACGACATGCTGCTCAACTTTCTCCCGCTGGATGTTTTCGGCAAACTGGCAGCCAACGTCTTTACTAAACTGGCCAGTGGCGTTCTGCACAATCTCCCTTTGGAGGCTGACTGATGCTGACCTAGTTGGGACCAGAGACATGACTATTTTCACGAAGAGTCATGCTGCAATACGTTCACTTTAATCGGTTCTTACTACATGCAAAACAACTGGATATTATCGCTCAGCCCTCGCGGTAATGAGCGGATTTTTTCATATTACACTTTATTGGATACCGGGTCACAGTGGCTTTGGAGGCAACTGCAGAGCGAATGAGCTTGCGCGTGAGAGAATAATCGGCACTGTGGCTGGGAATCGTGGAAGCATCAAAATGCCTTTTGTAGCATGTAAAATGGTAATTAAGTTTGCTGCGGTCGAAAGAGCCAAAACAAGATGCGGCCCGATGACAGTTCATACCAAACGACGAGGTCGATCTGGCCTAGACTCAATCCTAGCAACTCAGCCGTACTGGTGTCATTAAGTAGATTACATATCGCCAGAGCGGTGGGAGTCATCACAGGGCATTGCCACATTGAGGAGTTCGCCTGAAGGCTCCACCGACATAAATAATGAAACGAAAAACAACAAAAGCAAAAGTGGCGTTGAAAAAAAAATATACAATAATGGTTCCAAATACATAAAAAAAAAACGTGCAAACAATATTTGAAGCGATGCATCATACTACTAGGTGCATGCTGGCAACTGCATTCTTCGAAACCAATTTATGCCGTCGAAACGCGCTTGGCCCCACAAGGGGTTAGGGCAATTGAGATCTGAAAATATTTCCATCCGAATCTGAAAAGTTCCCTGATCCATAAATTGACAGTTCATCATCATCATCGTGGCGCCACAGCCCGACGTCGGGCCTTGACCTCCTGGAAATAAATTGACAGTTGACGGCACATATTTTACCGGAGGAGAAAGCATATGGAGGAGAAATCAAAAAAGTCTGTTCCAGATCCGCTTTCAGGACCGCGACCATTGAGATCGCGATGTGTAAGACCCGACGGATTATTATTATTATTATATACTCTGGGGGATAGCCGAAGCAGACCACTAACGTTTGGGTCCCTTTTCGCCCCCTCCCGGTCATCAGTGACTTCCAGATGTCGACTGATAATTGTCGACCTCTTTCTTCATCACTGAGTCCCGTGTTATTGCTAGCATTTGTTTGAAGCTGAGTTCACTCATGGCTTCTACACTTATCGTGTGCCTGCCTGTGATCCTCAACCTCGTGCTAGCCAGTGCTGGACATTCGCACACAATGTGTGCTGCCGTCTCGGCCTCCTCCAGACATAGCCTGCAAACGTCATCTTCCCCGATTTTCATCTTGGCCAGATGAGCCTTAAAATTACCATGCCCTGTGACCAAGGCAGTTATCCAGCTTAGAGTACTCCGTTTATAACTAAGTACCTTTCTCGCTTCCCTGCCTAAAGGGCTGGTCATTGCATTCCGAGCTTGTTTGCAAGTGCCATCTTTGTTGATGCATGGAGTCCATCCACTTCCCAACCTTCGCTCCTATCATGCCGTTCCCCAGAGCAACTCTGGGTTCTGGGCCAATGAAAGTTGCCGCAGATGCCTGTTTTGCTAGGGCATCCGCCGCCTCATTTCCTGTTGTACCTATGTGTCCTTTTACCCACATCAGCGTAACCTCATTTTCTGAGGCACACGTGTTGAGCTTCCGGACACACTCTAGTACCAGTTTAGAGTTTATGTTCGTCTGCTGCATGCGTCTGATCACCGATTGGTTGTCCAGTGCAATAAGGATTTTCTTCCCCCGCACCTGACCTTCAAGCAAGTGGTCCAACGCATGCAACAAGCCAAGCATCTCTGCCTGGTATACGGACACATACTCTCCTAGACTAAGCGCACATGCTAGCTTTAGCTCTTCAGAGTAAACCCCCGCCCCCGCTTTACCGTCCATTAAAGAGCCATCAGTAAAAATGCTGATGTCATTGTACATACACTCATTATGTATGTTTCCATCTGCAATGTGAGTCTTGTGTAGTCTTTCAACTACCCTACGTCTACTCATGCCTTCTACCGGCATTAGAGTCTCCCTGACCTCATCATGAATAATGTCTAGGATGCTCTTATGACCGCTGCTAGTTCCAAAGCGATGCCACATGGCATCCCTTTCCATGCGTATTGCCGAAAGCGCCGCCGTTTTCTTTATAAATAAGTCCAACGGCGGCAGTCCCAGCAATGCCTCCATTGCTCGCGTTGGTGTGGTGCGCATTGCACCACATATGCTTACGCAAGCTATCCTTTGTACCCCATCTAGCTTCTGCTTTGTGGTATTCTGCATGGCTTTTGGCCACCATACCACTGATGCGTAGGCTAGAATAGGTCTTACCATCATTGTGTAAATCCAGTGTGTCGCTTTAGGTGACATTCCCCACCTACGAGCACACACTCTCTTACATTGATGCAAAATCGTTTTCGCTTTTTGGATCTTTTCATCAACGTGAACATTCCAAGTTAGTTTCGCATCTAAGGTAACTCCTAGATGCTTCACTTCCTTGGACACCTTAATTTCCGAACCAAAAAGCCGTTAGGGAGTTATCTCTATGTCTTTCCTCTTACGAGTAAAAATCATAGTGTTTGATTTACTAGCGTTTATGGTTAGCTCTTGCTCATTACACCATTCTTCGGTTACTTTGAGAGCTTGTCCCATGCAACCTAGAATTGTGTCCATGAACTTTCCACTGACCGTGAGTGCCAAGTCATCGGCGTATCCTACAGTGTGTACGCCCATCGAGTCCAGCTTCCAGAGAAAACGGTGATGTTCCACAGTAGAGGCGAAAGAACACCTCCTTGTGGGCATCCTCGGACTACCTTACCCCGTATTCTGTCACATCCACTGCTAAGATTTACCGCCCTCTGCTTAAGCATAGAGTCGATCCACTTAATTATAATGTAATCAACCCCCCGCTCAATCAGGGCGTTCCTTAGTTTGGTAAAGGAGATTTTATCAAAAGCACCCTCTATATCCATAAAAGTAGACATAGCGATCCCGCCATTGTTAATCTCTCTCTCTGCAACTCTAACAAGTTCATGTAGAGCGGTTTCCGTAGATCTGCCTGCTCTATAAGCATGTTGGCACCTACTCAGAGGACTATACATTAGCGTGGTGTTCTCCAGGTAGTCCACCAACACCCTTTCCATTGTTTTCAACAGGAATGATGTAAGGCTAACCGGCCTGAAGGACTTTGCCTCTGTATAGTCTTTCTTTCCCGGTTTAAGCAGGAAGACCACATTAGCCTCCCTCCATGCCTTCGGGATGTAGCCTGCTGAAAGACAGACTCGACGGATTACTAAAGCTTAAGGCCTTCCGCAAACGACGCAACTGCCTTTCAACTCGAGTTGCAAACGTGTTTCCGATGCAACTGAATTCTGACATTGCCTGTATACGGCAATGGGGAACCGCACACGAATCGACTAGTTGCAAACCGGCTTGAAACGAGTTTGCAACGCGTTGCGTGCGACTGGATTCTCAAGTTGCAAAGAAGTTGCATTTGGAAGCATATGCATTTTGTTGTTGCCCATAGACCACAAGAAATCTGATCAGCTGTTCAGTCTCTCAAAATGGATAAAGTGGCGTTCGCGATGGTTGAAATGTGTTGTTTTCAATATTTGTGCCACCAGCCGCCACCTTTTACTATGTTAATAAGCACAAATATTTGAAACACGATACTTTTCAACCACCGCGAGCGCCACTTAAAACATTTTGACAGACTGAACAGCTGACCAGATTTCTTGTGGTCGGTGGGCAACAACAAAATACCTGTGCAACTTCGAACTGCAACTTTTTAACGACTTGGGAATCCGGTCGCACGCAACGTGTTGCAAACTCGTTGCAAACCGGTTTGCAACTGGTCGATTCGTGTGCGGATCCCCATTGCCATATACAGGCAATGTCAGAAATCAGTTGCATCGCAAACGGGTTTGCAACTCGAGTTGCAAGGCAGTTGCGTCGTTTGCGGAAGGGCTAAGTCACACCAGGCGAGTTTAAACTATTCACCGAGACCGACTAATTATCACACAGAGCGAGAGATTTGTCCTTGCCTGATCATTTTCAATCGGCGTTTTTGCCATAAAACATACGAATAGTACACAGCCACGTCACTTTCATAGGAACGTTTGAAATTGGGATTTTTTTTCCGCATGTTCCTGGGAAGGTAATTTGGTTCGGTGGTGGTTCCGAGCCATTTTCTTCGACGTGTGTGTCGAGCGTAAGGTGCTTAGTCGAGTACAAACTTCACTTGTCAGGAGGTAATCGGATTGACAGACCCTTCCTAACACAAATTTTTACAAATTATAAATTCAAGCCAAATTATCTCGTCTCGATGGGAAGACCTCTTCCAACAGGACAAACGAGTGGCAAGTAAGCGAAATTTATCCTCTATCCGGTATCGACATGATTTTTTTAATCTAAAACCTTTCCATCATCATTCATGATCAGAACATCACCCACATCACCCACCACTAGGTAAATCGGAAATCATTCTTCAAACAAATCTCGCTTGAAAGTGTTCAACACCCCCGCCGCGTCGCGTCGTTCCTCTGCAATATTCAAAACGCAATTTGATCCTTTCCAATTGTATCACTTTCAGACACAGTGCACAATCGACACTTTGACTAATGAGCTACCCCCTACTGAGAGAGGTTACCGCAGTCTGACGACTTGACACATTTCTCTTTTTTTTTTGTCGTCCATGCGTTCAAGTTTCATGACAAATTGTTGATATTGGTCATCGCGCCGTTTTCAATGCATTTCATTGGGCGCATTGATGTGGCAGTAAAACGGGAGGTAAGCAGAAGCAGCCAACGGATTGGGCTTAGTTTAGCGACGCTTTCACAATTGACATCTTGGCCGTTGTTGGATATCGTTGTCGTTTGCGTTATGGCTGCTCCAGACAATGGCCCATCCATCGCAATTTGAAGCCATTGTGTAGACGGGCCGATGGCGCGTAACCGTCGCAGTGATATGCCATAGGATGCCCAGAAATGGATTCGAGGGCCATTTTTCACCACGAACTTGTCCATCGCGCATCTGTCAACTGGAAATCAGCTGTTCATAGTTGTTGTTGTTGTTTGCGACACACAACACACTATGTATGTATGTTTTTGTGCTTTTTACTTCGATATGGAGGATTTGCGAATATTGAAAATTTGGTTAATACACATTGCACATACACATACTGGGATTTAGCGCGTCTACTATTCCATGTGGCTTAGCTGACGTTTCGTTGACATAAACCAGTTTTGGACGATGCACGTTGTCAGTATACGCATCCTGCTCCCATGAGTCATGAGATTCTGTGGCTTATTATCACGCCTCGCACCACAGGGGGAAGACAGCACAAACATCCATTGCCACGAACGCCGTGTGCGGGACTTGAACCTATAACGACCGTAGTCAGAGACATGAGACTGACGCCTCTACGCACTGAGCTACTGGTCGCCCAAGTTGGTATGTAATAAATAGTTCTCTTTAATTATATACCAATCAATTGTGCGAATTGGTATGCCTGTCAAATTTCGTCTACACAACTGTCAATTTCAATGGTCCACTATGCAATTGTCTTGACTGGCCCATTAAAGACCATTGTTTGAATGAGGAACATTTGAATTTAGATTTGGCGTATGATAGCGACCATCATGGTCACCTATGCACTGGACCCATTGTCTGTTGCAGGCATTATCAAGTGCTCCCATACTAAAAACTGAACTGCCAGCCCAAAGCCCCAAACATCCATCCCGTGGCGTTCGTATCCAGAATAGCGGCCTAGTGCTACCGGGCTGACTTGTATATGGCTGCATCTGCCTATACATTGTTGCTACCTATCCCCAAATGTTTATTTTTGGATCGGGCTATATGGGATGGGGGGCGAGTGATTGCACAAAGAGGTCATAGGCGCGACATTCTATGGATTATTGTGCAACTACGAAGCACAAATGGAACACAGCGACACATTTTACATTGCAATATAATGCACAAATGGAGATACACACGAGTATTCGCCGATGTGGGGGTGTGGGTGGTCGCGGCCACTTGGAGTTTTCATTTTTTATTTGTCTTGACTCTGCCCGGTGGACAGAATAGAATGGAACGTCCACCAGCGAGCACAAAAAAAAAAGTGAAACAAGAAACGTAAAAATAAATAGATAGAAAGATTGTTTGTGTTTCGTCGAGTGCGACCGTGTGCAACTCACTACAAATAATTTATTTTGTTTTTATATTATGGCCGGTGGCGGTTCAGTGTGCTGTGCCCATAAAAAATCAATGCATTTCTTTTGTATTTTCTTTTCATTCTGCACTTAGTTTTCAATTTAAAGTACACCGTACTGATTGGACTGGAACTGCTCCTGATTCTGTTGCTACTTTTGTCCGCAATTCAAACGATTTGTTTTTTTTTTTAATATGTACTCGATTTCATTTTCAACTTTGCTCTTTTTATATCTTTTTTATGCAATGATGACGTTGCTCAATCATGCCTGTGCGACAGCCTTCAATTTCCAATTAGAGGCGTGTGATGTCACTCAAAAAAAGCCGTATAAGAACACAAGTCAACAGACTTGAATGTGAAATTAATGGGAGCTCTTGGGTGGTGGTTGGTGGATAAAAAATTGACTGCGTTGTTGACAGGTACCGAAACGAGATTTTCTGGAAATTCGTTCATCTTATATCACTTTACTAGTTTTTTTTTTTTTTTTTTGAAGATAGAAGCAAATTATACAATATTAAAGAGGAGCTTTCAACCGCTGTTTTAAAATGTGCTTAAATGCCCTTTTACACGCACCCTCCATACATTCCCAAACGCGTGGAGAATGAATTCAAATATGCGTTGTTTCTAATAGTTCGAAGGACACAAATAGCTCCCACCTTACATTTTATGATCCCGAGATGTCACTTGCTATGAATATTGTGCATACTACATACTCATATCTTCATTTCATAAGGAATGTTTGCCAGGATGGCACCCCCTGCATTGGCCCTGTACGGGGTTGTCTATATTTCAGAGGCGATTTTAGTGATTTTGCGATTCCTGCGCTATTTTTTGGCCGATTAAGCTTGGCATTACACTTTGCGCTTTTCTGCAGGAAGGGCAATCCCGCAAAAATCGCATTGTCGTACAAGAAGAGGAACGCGTACATTTAAATGGAACGCTTTACACTTATGCGTTGCGACAACGCTGCAGTTTGCAGGAATCGTTTTGCAGCAGCAAGTCGAACGACAGCGGGAAGACTTCTCCCGCAAAAACAACCCAAGAGCCATGCAAGCAAGCCGACCCTGTGGATCAACAAGCAATGGCCGTGCACAACCTCCACCTCAGTCAGCCGACATGCACAACCAGATGTCTGGGCGACTACGCGACTTGGAGACTAGCATGTCGAATCTCCTAGTCACCGGTCGCGGAGTTTCCTAGTATCCGCGACTGCAGTATCCCTGTATGAGTGCCACCGTCTGATTCCACATGCCAGATCTCTTAAGCTGTGAGTTCCTAGGCCGCGACTGTGCGTCATAATGGAGCACTATTCGCGTGTATTTTATGTGGAAGTACAGTCGTACAACTACATCCTCCATTCAACGATCCCCTAAACTTTAAAATACTGTTATATGTACGAAGTACGTCTCTCTTACGACACACACTGTACTAAGCTCTACCATACTCTCGATCCATCCATGACAAGTACCAGCTGATTCTCGAGCCATCTGGAGTCTGGAACCTTCTCGAAACAGTTCCAACTATAAAAGGCAGATGTCACCGGGAGAGACAAGTAGTAATACTCGACACTCAGTCGCAGTCGGATCGCTATAAAGCGGAAAGAAGGATAGTCGTTATTGTTATACGCCGTTAACAAACAGTTTGAGCTAGTTTGACGTTAATTGTTAGTTACGCGTGTTTAGTTCGTTTAATAAATAAAGCGTTTGTGTGTGTGTGTTTTTTCAATCGAAGTGTTTTCATTATTCAGCACAAGAATATCCAACGAACCTGGTTTCGCTCATCAGAGGAAACATTACAATACACACGAATAGTGATTCGTTATGCTAGTTTTTCACAGTCGCAAACGCAAGTCGCTCAGTCGCACCTTTAGTCGCCGAGTAGACCAATCGCTCGGCGATTTTAGTATCCCCGTGAGAGTAGCGGCATAGCGTGCACAAAGAACAACGCCCGTCAGAAACTGCATAGCTGAGTCGGTAGAGGACTCGGGCTAATAAACATATGGTCCGGGTTCAAGTTTCCGTTGCGCCTAAGTTTCACTTTTTTTCTTTTTCTTTAACAAAGAGAATTTTGTGAATTTAGTATAAATAAAAAACCAATAATGCAATTTTAATTATGGACGAAAGTTTTACCGCTAGGCATCTAGTTCTGTCAGCCATCATCAATGGCCGCGTTTATACCGTGGAACGAAAAGGAGTATTAACTACTACTATGCCTTAGCGCATCAACTACTCCTACCTAATCCTTATCCGAGGCATAGTTGATGCTTCGTTGGCATATAAGAGATTTCGGATGATGCAAGTTGCTGTCAAACACATCCTGTCCTTTTTAGTTGCCTTTTTAGACATGCCGGGAAAGGCCGTGGCATTATTCTTATACCCCACACAACAGGTGTTCTGATTCGTGGAGTGTTTATACCGATCGGGTACTAAATATGGCAAATGTCAGATGTTGGCTTATCACTTGGGTTGAACGAGAATTTTAGAAATGTAAAGAGCCCAGTAGCTTCTTGGGAAACCTTTTAGTTTTCGAGACCCCGGCTGGGAAAATCACTTTTCAATCGGATTTTTGTCACGTTTCACTCGCGTCACTCTAAGGCCGGCCGCATCTTGGACGTAGGCAGGGCAGCACAGCGCAGCGCGCACATGGCATTGTTGTTGTAACAATTGTCAAAATCTGTTTTACAACAACAATGCCATGTGCACGTTGCGCTGCCCTGCCTACGTCCAAGATGCGACCGGCCTTAAAATCAAAATTTGTAAAAAAAAAAATTAACTTTTTTTTTATTTTTTTTTTAGTTTTTTAGTTTTAATTTTTTTTCATAATCTACACTGAATGTTTATTGTTTGGTATATGGGAGGCATGGAAAATCGAAATTTTCGCAAATCCCCTTGCGTGGGCTCCGCTCGCTACGCTCGCTCCGCGCTTAAGGGATCACAACCCTCAGTATCTTCGCTCGCTCTACGTGCAACAGCGTTTTGATCCGTTTTAAACACACCAAACATTCAGTATAAATCATTAGAACAAAAAAATAAAGAAAAAAATTAAGATAAAAAAAAACTAAAAAACTTTTTTTTTTGCAAATTTGAGTCTTGGGATGACGCAAGCGATAATTGACAAAAAAAGCCGAGTGAAAAGTGATTTTTCCCCCCTGGGCCTCGGAAACTAAAAATATCCCATATATTTACATACATCTTGGTGAGTTTACTGGGATTAGTTAATACTGAAACATAGTTCCACGACATAAACGTGGCCAGTGCAAGAGGCTTCACTCGGTAATCTCTTTCGATTTTAACTCCCCGAGAATCGTCTCCAACTTTGCGTTTTTTTCCTTGCACCCCACCTCTTTAACCCAGTGGCAGTCTATCCTTTCATCTCCGTAAATACCAGTACTTACTGATGTGAGGTCTGATGTTTCTGGGAAAGGGGGATGTTCATGAAACCAATCCATAAGCTTTCCTTAATCAATCTTGTCTCTCTTGAGTCTCAGAAATAAAAGTTGTTCACATGCCAGAGTTTAGAGCCGAACTGTCGGTGACCTGACCTTCAGCAGGTAGGGAGCAGATGGCGGGGTTCTGTGTTGAAAGGATGAAGATAGAAGGGAGGGGGCCCGAACAAAACCATAAATGGGTAGAAATCTGGGGAAAGGGTAGAAGGTAGTCAAAGAAATTTGACGTTTATGTAGCTCATTCGTCGAAGAATTTTATGCTCTTCAATTTATGTATCCCTAAACTTTTTTCGCTTGGATCCACGGTTTTCCAATTATAATCGAAAAACCAAAAAAAAAGTACCGAAATTTCGAGGTTTTCTGAGATTTTGAACATGTTCCGCAAAGAAATTTTGATTCATGTTCAGAGCCCCAAAAAAACATAAAAAAAAATAAAGAGCCACCACAATTTGTTTCCACGAAGCCCTTCTGAGCTCCTAATGATTGGATTATAATTGCTTTGTTCCAGAAAGTGTAATGAACCATATTATGGTCTGGTAGTGCTGCTCCCACCGGCAGATCGAAGCAGCACCTGATGAGTAGTGATCCGGATGCCCACCAAATCATCCGTTACATATTTGGCGCAGAACGTGGGGCCCATTTCTGGTCAAGAACAGGACTAAAAAGGACCTCATTGGGTTCCTTTTTGGTCCTTCCACCGCTATGCATCCCCACAAGCACATTAAGGCTACTTGCTCTAAGTCTTACGACTTAGCCATTTTTACTTAACGTATTTTCCACTCAAGTAGCTGTGCTTTCCTCTGTAGCACTCCCATCCTTCCTATAGAGTAGCTTATCCTTTTAGTTTCAGTTCAACAAGGCATTCCTGGTGTTGTGTTTGTCTTTTGTGGTTTAGCCACGTACCTAAGGCCTCCATAAATGCTTTGAATTGCCGGCGTTTGGAGCATCTTCGGTGACCGGACGAAGCGCGGAGGAGCCCTGGGTACTATTCTGTTGCCAGGATTGCCTTTACACTTCATTAATATTTTTGATTACATTATTGCACTTTTTTCTATTTTTGAGATGCTCAACAGTTTTCAGAGATAATGAGTGAATTATTGCAAAAAATGCAGTGTTGCGCCTCTGCTATCCTCGTGATTCTCTGGACTCTGTTGATCATCAGAACAATGAAAAAATATAGTATTTTTTTTCTTTTCTCTCTACTATTTTTCTCCTCTACAATGGTTACCGGCTAGCTCAGGAGCCCAGTTCTTTTTTTCGTTTTTGCAGCACACTCTGTCTTCAGCTTCTACTTCTTGGCAGGCCTCGAAGTAGAAGCTGCCCTGTAATGAACCATATTATGGTCTGGTTGTGCTGCTCCCACCGGCAGATCAAAGCAGCACCTGATGAGTAGTGATCTGTTGGTGGTACGAAACCAGAGGCCGAGGGTCCCATTACACCCGGACCCAGATTCGACCGCTTGGGCGTCTGATCCGTCCGCCAACCATTCCATCCTTATCGACTATTTTTTCATTCCCCATTTTTACCTCCCCTGTTTGTGTTGTCTTCCCCAGGCCTATGAATTTTTGTTAATACGTAAAGGACAGGGGCAACGAGCGGCAAAAACCCCGCCCACATCTCCCGAACTGAGCTACAGCAAGCATAGGCCGCTGCTAAGCTCGTTGAGGGGCCTTTTTCTTCGCTAAATGGCACGGCTCGACCGGTGGCACTTCATACGATTTAAGCAAAAGCGCATTGCCAATTGATACGCAAATAATCAAATGAAAGTTGCCTTTAGAGGGATAGGGACGGCAATTTTTTAAAAAGCTCTTCAAATGCCAACTGCCTAGTACGTTTCATCGTATGAGTAACATACTTGCTATGCCGTACCCCTTCGTGTACTGGTGGAATTCAACTAGGCATGCACTCTTAATTCGTGAGGAGTCCCATTTCTTGTTAGTAATAACAAATAGTATAGATTCCACAAGAGTTATCACTCCATATAACTTTCCCCTCTGCCAGGAGATTTGTATGTATTGACAAATTGTATAAACATAGTATAAACTACTCAGTATAGATACACAAGAGAATCAATACATACAAATCTACCGCCGGAGGCGGAGTCAGCTTTCTTGTGAAATCTATACAATTTGTCAATACATACAAATCTCCTGGCAAAGGGGAAAGTTATATGGAGTGATAACTCTTGTAGAATTATCAATCCTCTTTGGCAATAATCTCTATTGTTTGGCCCGACCTTCACGGTCAATTAAGCTACCTTAGGCTCCGTCCCTACGGGCATCTTTGGATGCCCACCAAACCGTCCGTTACAAAAGCTCAAAGCTCTTCGGAGCTTTACACAATTTTCGTGACGCTAGCTTTCTGAACATTTTATGCAAGATTTAAATGTAGGAGAACGTCATCATTGAAAAAACCAAATTTAGCTATTTTCAGTTGTATTTCGATAGTTGCACCCAATTGCATTGTATAAATGTTACTTGTTATCGAACCTGCTCCATTTTCAATACTTTGACATTCAATGCAACTTAATGACCGGCACGGCACCAAGCAGTACCCGTTACCATTCTTTTCTACTGTAGTTCACAGTCACGTCCACTTTCTCCTGGCGTTGTCCATCACCCCTCAGAACAGACGTATTTCGATGGTTCTATCTTCTCTATTCCATTTACGTACGAGTATTTTGCGAAAACTGTCTGCTCTGCAATGTCTGGAGTATGCACAGCAGCACACTTCAATAGACAAATCTCTTCTTCACGTTACCTACCAGCATCACCTATCAGCTGGGCTGATCTATTTTCCATCCAAAGATTTTTCGCTATGCATGCATGCGGGCTCTGGCCCGCTCCATATGCTCCCAAATCACGGGACCAGAGCCACTTTGAAAAGTGGAAAAGTTCTATTGTTGACTTGGCCTGCTCTTTCGGTCTATTGAATGTTCTGCTGGCACGGCTCAATGACATGATGATAACAAGTCGTCGCATTCCCGTTCCCCGCGAATGGCGCGGAAAATAAAAATCCATTTTCGCCCAAACAGCAAACAGTGACGAATGCAGACTGCCTGCTGCTGGCTGACACATCGCACTCAGAGATCAGATAGAAATTTTCTGCAAAACATGTCTAAACATGTTTTCTTCTATGTTGGCCAGAGCTCCAAGCGAACTTGGAACGAGCGACGAACCAACAACCATCCATTGGATAATTTGGTTCATGTTTTTCGTGACGAAGCAAAATGGAAAATTTCACCTCAACGAGCAGCAGAAGAAGCATTTGCCATGCAGCTACAGCGGGCAGAAGATTCTTTTCGGTCAGTTCTCTGTTCAGCCGATATTCCTGCACTGAACCCCCCAAATTTCATTATTTCAAGGCCAAGGCGTGTGTATGTGTGCTCCCTTCTGGTCGTTTGTTGGGGTTGTCCATGCTCCCTCAAGCTCCTGGCACACCAGCCCCAACCACCCAACACGACCCGGATCCAGTCCAATCAATAATCCGAGTCTACTCGCATCGTATGTAGTCCGGACGTTGAAATATTGGGAAAAAGTTTGTTTAGCTCCAGATACGCCCGCCGCCAATTGATTGCCCCCCAACCAGCCAACGGTTCCCGGGAACTGAACCATTTATTTTCATCATTTCTTTTTCCGTTGCCTGCAAAACTGTTTTTCCAGTTCTGGAGTCCAATTAGATATTTATACCGAGACGGAAATCGTACGCAGCGCGAACAAAAAGGCAGTTGTTGGCACAAAAGTAGACCAAAACCGGCGGAGTCTCGTTTCACCCCCCAGCCGAGCGACAACGACCCACACGGGGGGCGGCAGCATCTCTGAGACGAGGAAAAAAGATGGCTACGGATCCTAAAGTTCGGAGTTGGTGGACCCAGCAGCAGACATTTATGATGGCAATCAATTCCACTTTCAAAACTGGCAAAAGAAAAGAATTCCCGAGCCTGGTCCTTTGTGTGTGCTACGTAAGCGCAATAATGTGTTGCCGGGGCAATTTGGCAACCGGGCGTCGAAACTTGGCAACAGCGCGCACACACTTCAACTTGGCAGGCGAACTTTGCAAAATACGGGACTTTTTTTCCCATCTATTTTATGTACGTATCTATCTACTCGTGGTGTGTACAAGATACCGAGACGTCAGAGCGGCGCGGTGGCGGCAGAGCCATCATCGTCGTCCGTCCATTCGCGCTATGTACATCGCACGTACCACATGGTCGATATATACATGACAGCCACGACGTCCGTTACAATAGTGTTAGTATATGAAGTTGGTTCGTGTCTTCTGGCCGCCATTTTGTCGAGATTCTTGTGCACGACTTGGAACGGGCAGATGAGGTTTTTTTATTTGCCCGGTCGGGGCTGGTTTTTTTCGTTTCGTATTCCGTACATGAAGTATCTGGTACATACATAGAGCGCGCACACGGGTTCATATGATTGATACACACTTTTATATAGCATGGCGACGGTATTTTATAAATAATACACGACCAAAGTCTCCCGTCAGCAGAGCGTATGGGTTAAAATTGCAGTTGTTTTCTCTCATAACGACGTCGAATATATGGTAGGTATATACTTGGCTATGTCATATACATATATATATACACATATGTACTTTTTCCAATTACATAAAATTCCAAGCCCTTTAATAAATACACGACGAAGAAAAAAAAAGAAAAATAAAACGGGGGCGACGTTGAGAAATTTCTCGCTCGTAAATTGAATGCTTTTGGCTCTCGGGCGCTGTTAAGCACAGCAGAGACACAAAAAAAGAATGTTTTCAAGTTTGTCATAAAAAAAATGTATTTAGTCATTTTTTTTTCTCTTTTTCTGGTGAGTTCTATTTGTATTTGTTGTTTGTCATTTATGTGCTCTGCGGGCACAGCACATTGGCATGACATTTAGCGCAATATATACTCACTCAACAATTTATGTATTTTCTAAGTTCACGTTCTCGGCTAATAATTGCCAATTGAGCTGGTCATATACGCCGATCAAGCAATTAGAAAAGTTCCTCTCAATCGTCGTATCTTTTGTTTATTTATTAAATGGGACATTTCAACAAGATGTTGATGCTATTTTGAACTTGTCGTAAAATTAATATGTTTCTTTTTTTCGTTGTTATTTCTATTTTTCATGATTTAGTGAGTGTGACGAGATTGGAGATTGCGATTCCGAGGCATTTGGATATTATTATGGGACATTCCAGAAATATCAAGGCTGAAACCCTGGATCCCTGAATATTGTGTTGACTCTCCGCTGACTGACAAGGTCTACAGGGATCTATTGCGTTTTCAAAGATGCGGCATTTTGAAGTGGATTGTAAAAGTACAAATTGTACTATTATGGAAACTCGAATGATAGAAACAGGGTTGGCGTTATTCTGGCATCGGCTTTACTTGGCAGCATCGTGAGTATCTCGAAGATAAGCTACCGCTTGATGAGTATCAAATTGGTTATCTGCGGAAGGATGTGGAACGTCATAAGTGCCTACGCTCCCCACGTGGGTTTGCAACAAAGCGAAAAAAAGGCATTTTGGAGGGACGTTGACACACTGCTTCAAAGTATACCCGATACCGAGCTGTTTTTTTTCGGAGTGAATTTCATAGGCCATGTGGGAGAATCGAATTATAATTATCTACAGCCAGATGAAGGTGAGGCTATCCTAACTATGTGCAGATCACATGGTCTGGTCATCCTCAACACATGGTTCATTAAGAACCAAAGACACCTGATTACATATAGCAGTGGAGCTCATGCGACGCAGATAGACTATCATCTGTGTCTAAATTTCATGAGACGTTGGATGAAAGACTGCAAAGTGATTTTGGGTGAATCTGCGGTCACCCAGCACCGGTTGCTCCTGACAGAATTTATTTTGAAAGGAGAAACAAGACCACAAGCAATCCCTAAGCCCGTCGAGAAAATCAAGTGGCATAATCTCAACAACGAACGCTTTGAATCTGTTGTAACTCCACTCATTGTTAAAATGAAGGAGTGGCTTCAATGCAACAACTGCGACGAGCAAAGTTCAACACAAATGTTGAATGCTTTGGATGAAATGTTAGTAGGGGAGGCTGAAAAGACACTGGGAGTTTCGAAAGACCCATCCACTCCACACGAACAAGGAGACGTGGTGGTGGAGTAACTAAACTAAGGAAGCAATGCAGGCCAAATCGAACGCATTCAAGGCTTGGACAACATGCAAGACAGGCAGTGAAGCCGAGAAGGTTCAACTTCAAAAGTACCTACATATATCCGAAGCTTGTTTGTTGAGCAACCGATCACTGAAAAGCTCGAAGGTCATCGTATGGATTGGTATTGCCATGTTCTAAAGCGTCCGCCTGAGAGCCCTGTCATGAAGGCACTATCAATGAATGCTCCATTTGCGGACCCAAACCCCGAGGCGGACGAAAACACACGTGGATCGATCAGATGTAGAAGCAACAACAACGCATTAATCTCGGCGATGATACGATCCAAGACCGAGCTACCTGCAGAAGGAAGCTGAGATTATACCGCCAGAATGGGCGAAGTGCCAACACCACAAGCAGAGCAACGCGAAGCCGCAGAGTGGTATGAAAGGGCGAGGAAAAAGAAGATGTAATCCAGTCATTAGGAGCTCAGAAGGGCTTCGGGGAAACAAATTGTGATGAAGATTTTTTTTTCTTTCATTTTTTATGTCTTTTCGGGTGCTAAACACGAATCCGGAGCTTCCCACCAAAATTTCTTTGCGGAACATGGTCGAAATCTCAGAAAACCTCGAAATTTCGGTACTTTTTTTTTCGATTATAACTTAAAAACCGTGTATCCTAGCGAAAAAAAGTTTGCAGATAAATTGAAGTGCATAAAATTCTGCGTCGAATGAGCTACCTAAACGTCAAACTCGGTCCAGTAGTAGTGTAGCCGCAATCGACAGTCGAAAAACGTCGATTTTCCTCAACTTTGCGAAAAACCCAGTTATGATCACATTTGAACCTATTCCTGCAAAACCACTCTCGGGTAGCTAACCGGTTAATTACCTGGTAGCACTATCCGGTAATTTTTCAGTTAACAGGTATAGGGCATCGGGAAAAAATTCACTTATATACTTTTCACCGTGCCCCATGCGTGTGATTTTTTATTTCTATTCTTCGTTAGCTGACGAACATAACACAGTCCTCTTCACTCTAGAATACAACAAGGGGGAAAAATGCGGATTCATTTAGATAAAATATATTGGTGCAATACCCAATTCGATACGGGAATATTACAAGTAAAAAATCCGGATTCACTTACGGATACACAATGCCTTGCTATCTCTGTTGCTCACTGTCATTTCCTTAACCGGTCAGGCTTCCAGGACCGCGACCAATAACTACTGGTATTTTCGGAGATGAACGGATAGACTGCCACCGGGTTAAAGAAATGGGCGTGCAAGGAAAAACCGCAAAGTTAGAGACGATTCTCGGGCAGTTAAATTCAAAAGAGCTTATCGAGTGAAGCCTCTTGCATTGGCCACGTTTATGCCGTGGAACTATGTTTCAGTATTACCAAATCCCAGCAAACTCACCAAGATGTGCACATTGTAATGAACCATATTCTGCTCTGCTAGTGCGGCTTCCACCGGCAGATCGATGGCAGCACCTGATGAGTAATAATCTATCGGTGGTACGAAACCAGAGGCCTAGGGTCTCATTACACCTGGACGCCGACGCAAGACCGAGGGCATCGGAGTCGTCCGCCAACCATTCCATACTTATCGCTAAATTTTTTATTGTATAATACGTAGTCGTGCCATAAGTTCTGTCCCTAAATTCTGTGAATACGCTGGACCCTGTTTTGCAAAATATTTCCCAATTTGGGTCGTTTCGTGGCGGAGTTAACATGAAGTGGCGTGAAAATCGTACCGCTGTGATCGCGCTGCACAAGTGCAACAAATCGCTAGTAGAGATTTTCAATCTGCTAACACCTTTGAAATTTTCTCAAAAGTTTGTTTACAGGTGCATCAAACGGTTCGACGAGATCTCAATTGATGGCAGAGGTAGAAGTGGCCGCCTGCGCACCTCGAGGACACCAGCAGCTGTGAAAGTCCTACCTACGCGAATTCATGGAAACTCTCTTCGAAAACAGAAAATCATGGCCCGGGGGATGAAAATCTCAAAACGGACGATGTCCCGCATTATCAAACAGGACTTGAAAATTGGGACTTACAGAAGAACCACAGGACAGCTGCAGACACCAGCTTTGAAAAGGATACGAGCCACAATAGTGAAGGTGTTACTTCAGCGGTACGCGAACGGGGGACACAGGCAAATAATCTTCAGTGATGACAAAATTTTCACGGTAGAAGAAATACTCAACCGACAAAATGACAGAATTTACGCTCAGAGCTCTCGGGAAGCTGACGAAAAAAATCGAAAGGTCCAGAGAGGCCACCATCATGCTTCAGTCATGGTTTGGTGGAGCGTTGCGTACGACGGTGTCACCGTCAGCTGCATTTTTGTGAACAAGGGGTGAAAATCAAAGCAGCGAACAATCAGAGCGATATTTTGATAAAGGTAGTGAAATCATTGAACGACACTCTGTTTAATGGGCAAGACTGGTCGTTTCAGCAAACTCAGCGCCAGCACACAAAGCCAAAACGAATGAGAGGTGGTGTGCCACCAATCTTCCCGACGTCATAGTCACTGAGGATTGGCCTTCTGAAAACCCCTATCTCAATCCACTGGACTACCGCATGTGGAACTATTAAGTTGGTGCAGATGAAATGTCAGATGATTTTGCAATGACATGAAGTCGGCTGCGATTTTTATGTGTCAAACTGCCACCAGGCGGCACTAGTGACATAACATATTGAAGTATAGGCTGCATTCACGTGAACAATTTTCGCCTCCACTATACATTTGAGGAGACGCTACCTGTCAACATTTCTTTCGTGATTGAACCGCTACAATGGTGATTATGTTAACATGTTAAAATCCTCTCCACAACTTTCGTTCACCAATTTTCCATTGCAAAACATTTCTTTGGCACATCACGAAACAAGGAAATATCAAATCAAACGACAAGAAGACAGTGAGTTTACATAGACGGGGATTCTATTTGCGCTTTTGATGTACACAAACGTCACAAAGCACATACCAGCTGCGAATTGTCAAATGTAGCGGCTACATGCCCAGAGAGCGTAAAAAATGTCTGCTACCAATGGGAAGTAACCGCTCCGGAGCGGATGGAAGGAGCGATTGCAATCATGAGCGGGAGGGGTAGTAGCGCTACGGAGCGCTCCGGATGAAACGAGTGTTGTGAATGCACTCATAAATACTGCTACCTTACCGAGCAAAACATGGCGTGTCGAATGGAAATTTCTAGTTTTCTTCTCTCCCGCAACAGAAACAAACCGTTCTTGAACCGAATTATGACCTGCGACGAAAAGTGGATACTATACGACAATCGTCGCCAATCGGCCCAATAGCTAGATGCCGATGAGGCTCCAAGACACATGCCGAAACCAAGCCTTCATCCAAAGAAAATAATGGTGACTGTTTGGTGATCTGTAGCTGGATTTATCCACTATTCGTTCCTGCAGCCTGGCGAAACCGTCAATGCTGAGAAATACTGCGCTCAACTGGACGAAATGCATCGGAAATTGACAGTTCAACGACCTAGGCTAGTCAACAGGGATGGAGTTATACTGCTTCATGACAACACACGACCTCATGTATCGAGAACAACGATCCAAAAATTAAACGAGTTGCGCTATGAGACTCTTCCTCAACCGCCATATTCCCCAGACCTCTCGCCAACAGACTGCCATTTCTTTAAACATTTGGTTCACTTTTTGACAGGAAAACAGTTTAACAATGAAGCAGCTGTCAAAATTGCCTTCGAGGAGTCTCTTCGAACCAGAAACTCGGGCTTCTACGAAACAGGAATAAATGCGCTTGTATCTCGTTGGGCAAAGTGTTTCGCACCCGCAGGTACCTATTTCGATTAATAAAATTATCTTTATAAAAAGTTACAGCTGTTCAAAAATTTGCAACTGAATTTGACATTTCATCTGCCCCAACCTAATATAAGCTTTGATTCGAGATGAATGAGATGGCCGTGGGTAATGAACATAACCAAAATGACGGATTTTCTCTTTTCAGAAATAATTTCCAACGTTTGAAGAGTTCCTTTTGGAAAACCTGGACGTGTACTCATTTAACGACCCACCCACGAAATCGATACAATTTTATGTGATTGCGGTAATTTTCTACCTCTATCTGAAGGTCATTATTTTCAACCAAAAAAAAAAGTTGATGATGTGCCATTAACCTTTTGTGAAATTATCAGCCCAAAGACAGTGTCATTCAACACTACACGAACCTTCCATTAACCCAGAAATACGAATATGGATATCGTATTCCCTACAACTGCCAACAAATGACTAAATACCAGGACTCAGGACTGTTTATTAAACGCACTGTGTAATCGAATACTGTAGGCTTGAGGTTTTTCTTTTTCTCTGACCAAATGTCCTGTCAATGCCGTCTCTGGCAGGTAAAACCAGAGACGATAATAACTACAGAAGGGACGAGAGCCCTTGGCAACTGTATACAATAAAACAAATGGCATTTGTAACGGACGAACGACCTTTTGCGTGTTGGCCAAGGGACTATTCGGTACCTCTTGATTTTGCACGACGAAAAAAGAAAAGGAAAAAAAGGAATAAACTTAAATGAAGGACATTCCAAGAAATGCACCGGTTCCTTTATTTGGGATATCTAAAACTGTGAACCTGTAGCAGTGCGGGAAAGGGAATTTCACATTTGTTCTCTATTTTTTGTTTTGTTCCCGATTTGGCTCTGCAATGCTTACCTGAAGGGTCGTTTGGGTTTTTTTTTCACTTTATGTAGAAAGACTTTTTTACTCTTGCGAATCCCATTAGAAGAAAAAGAAATGGTCAAAAGAAGGAAAAGGTAGGCCTGTCTGTTATAAACAGAAATATTAAGCCAACTGGAAGAATTGTTGCGATATTTCTGGGTTTTATGTGCAATTTCCGCGCTACCGTTTGTTTAATAGATAATAGATTTTGCCTGGTCTGACATGCCCATGAAGTTCGATTCAATTGGCAGGTCGAATTACGTAACGCGTGTCGATGTCGACATTAAGGGAAGAGCCGGCCGATTGAAGTTCCCTTCTCGAAACTGTAACGTTCTGTTTTTGTCTACTGATACTTTTCATAAATGTTCTCCATTTAGATTTATACTAAATCATCCGCATTTGTGGAAAATCGCTAAAATTCAGGGTTAGTCATTTAGATATATACTCAACTGCCCTAACCCCTTGTCAGGCATAGCGCGTTAACTGTTCCATGTGGCCTAGTTGACGTTTCGTTGGCATAAACTGGTTTCGGAGAATGTAGCTGCCAGCATGCATCTCCTGCACATCCATGGCCACGAACGTCGTCGTGGACGGGATTCGAACCCGAAACACTGGTAGTCAAACATGAGACTGATACCTCAACATACTGCGCTACCGGTCGCCCCCATTTTGATATATGTAATGTAAGAATTGTCCGCAACCGCTGTAAATGAATTATACACCTGTTTCCAGCTGCTGAACGAAGATCCAATCGCTGACGTTGACGGATCTTAAATGCGAGTGGGCGTATTGCAGGTCCGTCAACCTCAGCGATTGGATCTTCAATCAGCAGCGCGAAACATCTGTATAAATAGCCCACTCGTATTGCCGGCACCTGTTCCAGTTCTCCAGACATCACGATTGCCAGTGCTAGCCTGATAAACGAAGATCAATGAGAGCAGGTCCTTACACTATCTTCGGACCATTCAAACAAACCGACAAATGTCGTATCTGCCGAACATCGCACTTTTGTCAACCACAATAAGGTTGACTGGAATGGCTAAAGCTACACATACATAAGAGAGCAGGAACAGTTAGAGACCGCTCCCTGGCCTGAGACAATCGAAACTGTTTATTTCAGCTCACTCACCCAAGCGCTCCCTGGAATTGCTGTGCCTTGGCAGAAGCAGAGTGAGAATCATTTGCGGTCTCCTCTCAGGGCACTAAACCCTGAGGCGTCGCTTATATAGGTACAAAATGGTGATTGTCTCTAACCCCAACTGTCGTACCTGCGAGAGCGATGAGACCTCTCAACACATCCTCTGTGAGTATGAGGCACTCGCCCGTCGTCGCTTGGAGAGTCGCGGTGAAGCATTCCCTGAAGCGGAACGATCAAACTCCACCCCCCCCCCCCCCCCCCCCCCCCCCTCTAGATTTTCAGGGCTGTAGCACAATAGACCCTGTGATCGCAGTGCTTGCAACTTAATCTTTATCTTAATAATAATAACAAGGACAGGCTAAGATACACAAGGGTGGCCACTGCGACCATGAGATCTATTAAGCCATAGCCTTAATTAGTCCAAATGACCCTCAACCAGCCTAATGAAGGCTAATAGATCCTTTGAAGGGGTGCTCCTTACAACCGCTGAGCTTACGATGGAGTCTCCAAAAACAAGAACCTGGAACGGGCTACCGCCGGACATTCGCAGAGATGTTTAGTGGACTCTGTGTCCTCCAGGCAAAGCCGGCACTCCGAATCAGTAGATAGACCCATTTTGTTGAGGTGATATCTCACCCAGTGGTGCCCCGTGAGGTAACCCACGATTAATCTCAGATCCGCTCTGCTCAGGTGGCTGGTTTCTTTGAGACCGTAGGGTTTTATAAGATCTTTGGACTGCCACAGTCCTGGAAGACAATCCCAGTGACGCCATCTTTCATTGGCAGACCACTCCCTAACTAGTGATCTTGTTTCAGCCCAACTCAGACCACAGTAAGGATCAGGCCCAAAAAATTTATCCGAAGAGCCTTGTTTAGCAATTGGCAGCTTCGTTACCAAGAATGCCCTGATGGCCAGGTACTCAACATAAAGTAACCCGATTGGTGTTTGTGAGACACTGAAGGGTATAAAAACACTCTTTCACTAATTTCGATGAGAGAATATGTGAGAAAAGAGCCTGCCTGACTATCAGTGCAGATAGCGATGTTAGCGCCCTTGAGTTTCTTGTCCAGAATGTCTCTGGCGCAGGCCTCAATGGCATGGATTTCAGCTTGAAAAACGCTAGGCCAGACGTCCATAGCAATGGAGATCCTAGTGTCCAGTTCATAGACTACAGCACCAACTCCCTGCTTCGTTTTTGATCCGTCGGTAAACCATATGGTATACCGGGAGACAGAGCCATGAATCCCACTGTCCTATTCCGCGCGAGTGGGGATGGAGACCGAGAATTTTCTACCAAAACATATTTCCCTATTTTTATAATCAGATCTCGAGCAGATCTGCATGCCAGGGATCCGCTCCAGAATACTCATGTGTCCCTGATTGAACATATGAGCATCGTACGTTAGACGCATTCGAAGAGCGCTCAGAGACGCAGACTCTTGTATGAAAATATGCAGCGGAGTAAGTCCAACAATCGCCTCAATAGCCGATGTCGGAGTAGTACAGATGGATCCTTCCATATCAAGGCATGCAAGATGCTGTAGCTTACTACAATACAAAGCTGTATGGTGTAAGGGCGACCACAGAGTGAAAGCTGAAGCTGATGCTTATGCTGATGTTTTGATTGTGAACAGAGAAAACATTCACATGAAACGTGCTAATGAAGCTTCCCCTCCCCATGTTGCAGAAGATTACATTCGTAATTCTCCGGTGTATTCGTTAATTTTTATGTGTTCTATGAATGGATTGTATATATGAAATCAATGGACAATTACGAATGCGATCTTGAGCTTTAGCGATAGCATGGGCAGGGAAAGCTCCATGAGCACGTTTCACGTAAACGTTTCTCTGCACTGAGTGTTCGCAATCAAAAACCAGCATAAGCATCAGCTTCAGCTTTCACTCTGTGGTCGCCCTAACGCTGATTCGTTTTGGGCCACCAAACTAGCGCCGCATAAGTCACAACTGGACGTACGACCATTAAATATAGCCACTCGATCATTTTCGGGGTGAGTCCCTAAGTTTTGCCAAACAGAGACCTGCAACCCAACATGACCCGAGTGACATCTGTGCAATTCTACTAAAACATAGTGTATTGTAATCTTCCAGGACTGCGGTAATCCTAATTCCCTGGATCCATTTAGTTTTAGTGATGCGAGACGTATGGCTAGAGCGGTTTTGAAACTGATTTTGGCGGTTACGTTTCGAGTACGTTCACACTGGCTGTGATATAACCTCAATAAATTGGTTTTATCGAACGAGATGGAATGCAAACTATGCTTAGAGGATGCGGAGACCATTAAACAACTTCTTTATAATTGCTCGGCTATTGTTCTCTCTAGAATTACAAACGCAATCATGTATTCGCAGCGCATCCAGCCTCAACACACAGTTCGACAGCTTAGTAGTCGCATCGCACACAACACCTATGCAATGTTCACGGGGTCTGGGATTCGGAAGCTCAAAGCTCTTGGAAGCTTTTGTGACGCAAGCTTTCAGAGCTTTTTGAGCATTAGTGGCAAAGTGTAAGAAATTATCACGTCGAATAAGAAATAACTGATGAGGACCGCAGTTTTACCTAAATTTAAGTCAGACATTTATCAGCTAGGTTGCTTGTTGACAGAAGCCATCTACCCTGTCCATCAACACTCTTAATCATAGAAACCTTTACCCACAACGATTTCAACAGAGAACGAATCGCACAATTGATAAATTTAAATAATTCTACGCACAACTGCACGAGTTCTATTTCGTTCTTTTCATTTGCAGCGCGCAATGTCGTGACCCAATCTCATTTCATTAAAAACTTGCAAGTCAGCGCTGCCAAAAGTCGATGTGGCCATTTGTTTTGATGGCGGGGTGCAAGAGTTGGAAGCCTGTGCAATCATCCATCCCCCCCCCCCCCCCCTCCAGTAACGAAATAAAGTGTAGTTAAAGTTCGTGCCTAACGTGCTTTTTCGCCAAACTACCTGCACCTGAAAGCCATCAGGGGCCCTCCATTTCGAGCAATGATAGTCTCGTATTCCAATAAATAAATGGGTTAAAGATTGGATACGAAAAATTATAAGATTTTTGGTCTGTGGACGAAGAACCTTGAAACGTACTTGCCGCAGTAATAGTTCTCGAGAAGATGCCAGCTCAAATGATCTTGAGAGATTTTTTTCTGAACTACAAAATTGTGGTGTGCTTGTTTCGCGATTTTTTTTAGTTCTACTATTTTACACAATTTTTTTTTTCTGGACAATTTCATATTCCGATTGTTCAGCGCCCAAGATGGAGCAACAGCGGCGGTGAAGAGTTCAGTTTTGCAAAGTCGGTTGGGTGAATGTTTTTTTAATGGCCCAAGGGGGGACCTGGCAGAGCCGGGTCTCTTGACAGCCTCAACTCAAGCCTTACTCAAATTCGAATGTCTGAGAAGACCCCGAGGAGATCCATAAAAATCAAATCTCTTGAAAATGGAAGGCGAAAATTGTGTAGAAGACGTTTCGATCCGACTTAACTTTTAAAATCACCACACACAACACAATGAGCCTCTTGAGCAAGCCAACAACCAACAGATACCGACCCCAGTACATATCTTAATCTCAGCACAATAACAGCCGACCATGATATGAAAACGAAAAGATGATGAAAATTGCCATGAAGAGACCCAAGGGGAGGAGAAGTGCGAGTTGGAATTTTAAAGACGGGCTCTGACCTTGACTAGAAAAATGGATGATCGGTACGCGCGCCACATGGACCAGACGCGCAAATGGCTGAGATGAGAAGTTCGACTACTGACAAGGCGAAATTTTTGATTTGAAACCATAATTAGATTTGTATTATACACGTACGCAAGGTTTTTTCTTTCAATTTTATTAGATGGCTGAACCCGCACGCTAGTGTCGAAAGAGTATCGTAATTGTAAAATTTTTATGGGGCGAAAAAATTAGGCAAACTTTTCATTGTAGACATCGTCTCAATGTCAATGTCAGAGGAGATTTGGAACGTCTGCAACAAGTTGTGTGGTTTGTGGGAAAGTTATTATCCCAGAATCACGAAAATTGTGATGAGGGATTTGCTCCCGTAACATGGGCTAATTATTAGTTACCTTCGACAAGACAAGCCACGTCAGATTTTTAATTATAAGGATAGCATTCTCAGGGGAATATCCGTCTGAATTTGTTTTTTCTCGCGATACTGACCTTAAGCGTAGTACTAAGGTTTCCAGGTAATAGCAGAAAAATTGAGAAGTTTGGACGAGGCAGCAGGACCGCATATTCGGATGCGCTGCCCAGCTCTCTACACTTTTATGCATTTTCGATTACAAACTGACATGATAAGGTAAGGATATTAGGTGTACAACTTTGCTTCCGCCGTTTTCCGACAGACGGCTGCATCGGTGAGGGCTGGTCAAAATACGTACATAGTTCAAAAGTGTCACAAAGTGCGTTTGAACGTCTGTGAACGTATCGACATCCCCGCATTAGTTAAAGTTGTTCGCATATTTCCGGCAGGATCTGCTCAGATAGGATTGATATTCCGTGACTGCACATATCAGGTTAGCTTAAGGCTGAAGAGGCTGCTCTGGCATATAGAGCACACTTAGGCCATCATCATTCCTTGGTCTCATTCTAGACCGCAAATTAACCTGGAAGCCTAACATTCAGTAGCGGGTGAGGAAGACGACTATTGCACTATACTCGTGTAAGAAGGCCACTGGAAAAGACTGGGGCATGCAGCCGAAGGTGGTACACTGGATGTATACTGCTGTGGTGCGTCCTATTTAACTTTATGGTATAGCGTGTGGTGGACGGCACTGCCTACTGTAACTCGCTGGCAAAGACGCCTGCGCTAGCACTCCGGCGGCCGGATTGGACATTTTGCTGAACTTGCTCCCGCTGAACATTCTTGACGAACAACTGGCGGCCAATACGGCACTATGCCTTCGCGAAACTTGCCAGTGGCGTGTGAGGAGGACTGGGCACGCATCCATTCTGCGCAGTCTGAATCTCCGTTCGGAGACCGACTACACCTCTCCGAAACAAACTTTTGATCGGAACGATACCTGCCTTATTCCATCTAGGAATCTCTGGGCTCAGAATGTACCCTTAACGACTAACTCCACGCTGATCTTTCTACACGGATGGCTCTAAGACGCACGATGGAGTTGGGCCCGGAATTTACTCGGAGGGGATTGCTATCAACATATCATTTCGTCTTACTGACTTTTGTAGCGTTCTCCAGGCGAAGGTTTCAGTGATTTCAGTGGCTCTGACCTGGTTGGAAAGTCACGTGATGACTGCGAGGGACATCACTATTTATACGGATAGCCAAGCTACGTTCACTTGACTCGGTTCTCACTACATCCAAAACGGTTGTGAGCTGTCGCACAACCTTCACTTTAATGGGCGGCTTTTCAACATTACGCTTTGCTGGATACCCGGTCACAGTGGCTTTGCAGGCAACTGCAGAGCAGATGAGCTTGCGGGTGAGGGGGTAACCGGTAATGTAGCTGGAATTCAGGATTGTATTAAAATGCCTTTTGCGGTATGTAAAATGGTAACTAAGTCAGTCGTAATTGATAGGGCCAACGTAAGATGGCTCAGTGGTAACTCATGCCAAACGACAAGGGCGATTTGGTCTAGACTTGATCCGAGATGCTCTGTCGTACTGCTATCATTAAGCAGATTACATATCGGCAGGGTGTTGGCGGTCATCCCAGGGCACTATCCTATTGGGGAACTAGCCTGAAGGCTGCGCCTTCCGCACCATACTCAATTGCCCTAACCGCTCGTGGCGCATAGCGCGTCAACTGTTCCATGTGGCCCACTTGACGTTTCGTTGGCATAAACTGGTTTCGGAGAGTGCAGTTGCCAGCATGCACCTCCTACACATCCATGGCCACGAACATCGTCGTGAACGGGATTCGAACCCAAAACGCCGGTAGCCAAACACACTGCGCTACCGTTCCGCACCATGATTCCTGCAGATGCTGTGAGGAGGTGGACGAGAAAGAGAGCGTTATTCACCTTCTGTGCCACTGCAGGCAGGAGGAGGAGACTTATTGGTTCCTCGTTCTTTTACGATTTGGAAGAACTCAACAATCGTTTTATTGCTAGCCCCGGCTGGTTTTGATACCTAGTTTTTAGGGTAAGGTATAGAATTTCTGGAGGTACCACAACGGACCCAATTTGCGGTCTAAGTGTGCTGTGATCTATCATGGCAACCTCTGCACCTAACCTAACCTATGCCATCGTAGAATACTTTGTGATACTACCATAGACTAATCATCCACCGACCAACGCTAACTCCGTAAACAATAGCGAGAGCTGACAATGAAGCGATGTAGCTGACCTACACTGATTTCCTTAAGGTCATCCAAATCGGTGAAGTTGTAGGTGCCAGGGATGGGCCTCCTACCACTAGCAGGACAGGCGCAGAGCAAATAAAAAGAGCTCTCTTCCTCACCCTCGTTACTGCAGCTTCTGCAATAATCATTCTACGGACCCAAAGTCTCCTGGCATGCTCTCCAATAAGGCAATCGCCAGTGATAACACCCACAACATTCCTAATGTGCTGTCTATCCAAGCGCAGCAACCCTGAAGAGCCGTAAGGGTTCAGTGTAGGTCACATTTGCCTGGGTACATGGCGTGTACTGCCAATACTCATCTGCTGTTTGCTTTGTCCGTCGCAGTAGCCTTTGAGGCCAATTTATAAGCTGCCAGAGGCATCCTTATGCCACGGAGGCTTTCGTTGACCATAATGGTTGTGCCGTCACGAGCCAGCCTATCCATTCTGCTGTTGCCGACAAAGCCACTATGACCGGGAATCCAACACAGGGTAAAACTTACCCATCTCCTGGATTAAGGTTACGACTTCGAATTGGCCACCGTAGTGTCAAGGGATTTAATCACCAATTGACTATCAATATAAATTACGAGGCATGTCCAGAAAGTAAGAGTACTGTTGAGCTCTCGCGCCTTAGAAATTTTTTTCCAATAGTTCGCAACATTCGAGTGGTAGTGGGGATTTCCCTGAACACAACGAGCACTTGCGATCCTCGTTAGTACCAAAACTCGCCTCGTAGTGTCCGTTTCTGTGAAATATATCAATAGGAAATTCCGCCAAGTACAAGGTGGGCGCTGCCATAAGGTTCCTTCTCGCGGAAGGAAAAACGGCGACTGACATTTTTACACGAATCAAAACTGCTTATCGCAAAGGCGTTATAAACCGAACGAACGTGTTTAAGTGGTGGCGTTAATGAAGGAAGAACGAATACTTATGATGAGCAAAAAAGTGGAAGACCTTCGATTGTGAACGATGAGTTGGTGCAAACAATCGAGGAAACTGTTCGTGAAGACCACCGCCAATTGACAGTGTATGAAATGTCTGCGATGTTTCCACAAATCTCCAGATCTCGCTTACACGAGTTCCAAAACAACGGACAGATCAGCACAAATTGAATCGGGTCGCTAGCGCTCGCGAGTTCTTTGAGCGATTTAAATTGGAAGGTGAGGATTTTCTGAGCTCCATTGTGACTGATGATTAAACATGGGTGGCTCATTACACCCCCGAGACAAAAAGAATGTTCGCACAGTGGCGGCACACTGGTTCCCCATATGCCAAAAAATTCGAAACCACAATTTCGGGCAAAAAATACATGGCATTTGTGTTTTGGGACCGAAAAGGGATCATTTTGATCGAATTTTTGCCTCAAGGGTTGAGACGATTAATGCAGCACGATACTGTGCGACCCTAAAAACCCTCAAGAGAGCAATTAAAAACAAACGGAGGGGGGGGGGGGGGGGGGTGACGAAGGGAGTGTGACTGTTGAACGACAACGCCCGCCCGCACCTGGACAACTCTACTAAGGCGCTTTTGAATTCGTCTGGTTGGGACATTTTGAGCCATCCTGCATACTCCACTGACTTGCCGCCTTCAGATTGTCATTTTTTCACCTTCCTGACGACTCATATGGATGACAAATTTTTTTCAACCGATGAGGAGATGAAACAAGAGGTCTTGAAGTGGACGGAGAAGATGGCGGGAGTTCTAAGAGGAGGGTATCAAAAAACTTCTGCATCGGGTTTAAACCTGCATAGAACGGGAAGGCGACTACGTGGAAAAACAAATAGTATATATACCCAGGGCCGGCCAAAGTCTAACTTAAGGAACAGGCAAAGAAAATTTTGACACCCCTCCTTCACATTTTTTTTCAAAACAGTTTTGCATATAAACTAGAATGATGCATCGCTTCAAATCGGCAATGACATTCCATCTATGTGTGCGTTGGTCAACAGGTAACTTGACAAGCTCAACATATTCTTCATCAACAAAAATTTGTTGATCTAAGCACCAAAATCGTCTGCGACCTTGATCACCTCTTGGACTAAGGAGGTGAAACTACAGCTGAATATATCAGTAGACAACCAACCCATTCCCACCGTAACCCATCCAAAAATCACTCACCCTGCAAAGTATGGCAACATCATCATCATCACCCATGCTTCTACGACCTTCTATAAAATCAGAGTTCACAATAAAATTCCTAAAGCACTCGCAGGAATGCACAAGGAGGATCTGCTGATAACATATAAAGCTATTGGAAAAACGGTGGCAAACTGGGTGACACGCACGGGAAGAAAATACAGTCTTGTCAAAACGCTGCATTACGCACAGTCACAGGCTGTCACTTGATGTCATCTCAGGATCACCTGCACCAACAGACCAATACTGCCCATTTGATGAAACAACACTCTCCTCTCGAAGTAGTACTTAGAGGGCTGCTACCGCAATGCCCACCCAAATCATCATCTAATGGACTAAACACCGCCCCATTAAACATCAGACATAGCCTGAAGGACTTTGAGAAATAAGTCCCAAAGATATGAAACGAAGCATTTCGACGAACCCACCTAGATGACGGTCATTGCTATTATACATAGAGCGGATGTTCAAAATTCGATTGCAGGGCTCAATTCCAACGCTGAACTACAAGACAGGCCACCAACCATTTTTCCTGTCGAGAATAGTCTACCTAGATCGACCAAAACTACGCTTGCACAGCTTCGATCTGACTAGTGCTCTCCTCTTAATTCGTACCAGTCCCGCATCGATTACGCCCAGCTTGTAACGATACACCTCATGACGTTGATCACATCTTCAATTGTTCAGCAGCTCCCACAACATTAACGCCAAGAGCTCCGTGGGAGACTCCGGTCGAAGCGCCTCCTGGGCCTCGACACCGTAGGAGATGAAGCCACTGCTGACATATAACTTACACATATACACAGACAATTCGACGACGTGGCTACTACGTCATCACTTTACTGATGATGAACTACTAGGTAAGAGGATACGAGGACTAAGCTGTGGGCTACTTTCATCCTAAGCCCGGACCTTTCGATTTCATTCGACGGTCATAAATTGTTTTGCCTTGCATCGCTCCCCAAAAAAAATTTCAAAATTTCATAATATTGATAGATGCGGGACGTTGCGAAGTGGGCTATTTCCTCACGAGGCGAACATTTAAGAGCTTTGTGCTTGCATTTACCACCCAAAAGATGATGACTGTTAAGAAACGCATTGTCCGTCGCTCATATGGAAATAGATCTTCGAAGATCGTCGTCGAACATATCCATTGTAAACTATGCATATATCATGTGCGTAACTTCGAAATTTAAAAGCGTTTGCTTGCATGCACTAGCCAGCTCCTTTTGACAAATGGTTACAATATAGAGATGTCAAATAGAATTTGTTTGTAGAATATGAGAAAAAGCTCAAATGTGCCAAATTAGCTGTGAATGAGAATAAGAATCCGCGCAGATTTTAGTTCGCAGAAAAACTAAATAGTTTAGTCAGAAAAATAGAACACACGGTGTTTTATGAGACCGCGTACACAGCGATTTATTAAATAGTTTAGTTTGCTGTGTCCGCGGTCTCATAAACCGCCGTGTGTTCTATTCTTCTGCGAAAAAAGTTTGCCGTCTGCGCGGGCTCTAATACTGCTACACTTGTTTAAATTAAACTTGACCAGCTGACATTTCTGCGAGCCTGGTTGGAAATCGCGACATCCGGACGTGACGGACAAATTTTCAGGATGACCCCCCAGCCACAAAACATATCCATGTCAAAACAATTCTTATTGTAACTCTTCGCCGCATGGGAAATACGCAAGCGAGTCAATGACCAAACATCAATCCTGCCCATGGCGCGAACCAATTTGTCGCTCAAGGCAGTAATTTCTCATTGCAAAGTAAAGCTGTGGTAGCTCGATTGGTAGAGCGTCGTTCTATCAAGCGAGAGGTCGTGGATTTAATCCCTGCCGATCAATGCTTGATAGAAGGTTAGATTTGTTATGTGACAAAATTTAAAGGACCGTATGTGTGGACTACACAGACACCAAAGATTGTCATGAAAGTAGCCTCCTTGAATCACACTCAATACCAGACAATTTTACAGCTCCCTGTAATTTTCCCGCGAATATAATTCTTATCTCATGCCTACACTTTTTTTCCCAACTAATAGAATAAATTATGTAAATGTAAATTGTTCCCACACTAATGCGCAATTTTATAGATACGAGAATACTTCGTTTTTCTTTTCTTTTTTCATATACATATTTAGTTTTTAGGCCCTCGTTCGTCAGCGATAAGTACCCTCTTTCATACATACCTATACATACACGTACAATGAATATAAAATACAAACTACGCGGTACATGCGTAGTCTAGGGTCTTAATCACCACAGTGTTCTAACACCTTTTTTTTGCTCGCAATCTTTGATAAGATACCGACTATCATATCGCGCGCTTTTACTGCTGCGAATGTGCGATAAGATATATAATTATCGAATGGAAATTTTTCGTACGGCTACGTACGTTTTTAATTGCACTTTTTCTAGCTGTTTTTCTACATATATATTTTTTTGTAGCACCTGAGATGAGTTTGTCTTATCTTTGGATTTTCCATTAATCATTTGAGAAACGGGTAAAAGTTCAATAAATAGAATTTTATCATTAAAACTTTGTCGATTGCAAAACAGACTCGTATTTTGTGAGTATAATGCAAAGTATTGGCAATGATCAAATCATTGTTTTTTTTTGTCCGTGCTTATCAAAGGCGAAAGAAAGTTCAGATATGTTTTTGGTGTGATTAGTGGCTATTCTGAGGACTATTAGTAATATTATTCGAGAAAAAAGCGTGCAATTGGCGGTGTTTAAAAGCACAGGTACTCAATGACCCTAACGCCTTGTGGGGCATAGTTCGTCAACTGTTCCATGTGTCCCCGTTGACGTTTCGTTGGCATAAACTATAGTTGTGGACAACTTTGCTTCCGCCGTTTTTTTCTTGGAATTAAAAGCTTAATTGTCAAAAAGTACTTACAGACGTATTACAATATTTATTCAAAGTACTGTCCATCGCAAGCGACAACTTTCGCCCATCTCTACGGCAATTTTCGGATTCCATCTCGGAAAAAGGAGGCGTATTTCGACGCGATCCATGATTGGATCCATTTTTCGACTTTCTCGTACGAACGAAAACTCTGATCAGCCAGGCTGTGCGCCATGGAACGAAACAGATGGTAGTCGGAAGGAGCGATGTCTGGGGAGTACGGCGGGTGGGGCAAGATTTCCCATTTCAGGGTTTCCAAGTATGTCTTGACCAATTTTGCGACGTGTGGCCGAGCATTGTCATGCTGAAGGATGACTTTGTCCTGTCTCTCTTGGTACTGTGGTCGTTTCTCCTTTAATGCTCGACTTAAACGCATCAATTGCGTTCGGTACCGATCTCCTGTGATAGTTTCATTCGGTTTCAGTAACTCGTAGTATTTCACACCGAGCTGGTCCCACCAAATGCAAAGCATAACCTTGGTGCCGTGAATATTCGGTTTTGCCGTCGACGTTGAGGCATGTCCGGGCATTCCCACTGACTTTCTGCGCTTGGGATTATCGTAACGGACCCATTTTTCGTCGCCGGTTACGATGCGATGTAGAAATCCCTTCCGATTGTGCCTCTGAAGCAGTTGTTCGCATGCAAATAATCGCCATTCAGTATCTCTCAATTTTAACTCGTACGGAACCCAATTTCCTTGTTTCTGAATCATGCCCGTGGCCTTGGGGCGTTTCGAGATGGCTTGCTGAGTCACTCCCAGTGATTCAGCTAATTCTTTTTGCGTTTGGCACGAATCTTCATCGAGCAGTGCTTCCAATACGTCGTTTTCGAAAAAAAATTTCTCTCCTACCACCATGCTTGTCCTCGACATTGAAATCGCCACTTTTAAAACGTTGAAACCACTCACGACATGTTCTGTCACTCAGAGCAACCTCACCGTAAGTACCTGAGAGCATTCGATGAGCCTCAGCTGCAGCTTTATTCAAATGGAAGCAGAAGATCAAAACTTCCCGCAAATGACGAGAACTTGGCTCGAAAACAGAAATTTTGAATCGCGAATCTTATTAAAAACGCGAACAACTTTTACTAATGCGGGTATGTCGATACGTTCATAGACGTCCAAACTCACTTTGTGACTCTTTTGAACTACGTATTTTGACCAGCCCTCACCGATGCAGCCGTCTGTCGGAAAACGGCGGAAGCAAAGTTGTACACCTAATACTAACGGCGCTATTGACTACGGCTTCACTCCGATCACTCCGAAAGTGTACAAGAGTGATGCAAGGAGGGGCGCTAAGTCCATATCCGAGCCGTTACCTTTGAATGATTCGACTTCTCTTATGGAAGAGTCTGAAGGTCCACTCTCCCCAACTTCTGAACGTCAGAGCAAGGATGGAGAAGACATTTTCCTAGCGTCTGACCTAGTGACGTTTGATGGAGCCATGGTGCTTTCGACCTTACATGAACTTTTTGAATCGGCCTTAGAGGAGGAGACCGACACTATTGTGATAAACAAAACGATACCAATAAATATAAGTTTCGTTCAAATTAATTTACATGACGCTAAGGCAGCCTCGGCTGTTCTTCTCCGCCGCCTGACGAGAACTGGCGAAGATATTGCTTTGGTACAGGCTGCTTGGATCGTTTGTGATCTTCTGAGCGGCCTAGAGTCTCCGAATTATACCGTTTTTATATTGATGCCCAGGGTAGACCACGGTCGTTCATTATTGACAGCTCTAAAAGCTTTCCTTATTTCTGAGTTCAGCGACAAGGACTCTATTGTAATTAGTTTCGAAACTTGATCAAGTGTTATTAGCTTATATCGGCGTATATGCCTCATGACCACGTTAGTAACTTCCCTCAGGAAAAGAAAAGCTATCGCCACTGCAAATAGGTCGGAAAATTGATCTAGATTCGGGCTACCACTGAAACGCTCATCGTTTTATTTGGGGCAGCTCCAATACAAACGATCAGGGTGAGTTACTTTTTCACTTTATCATTGGTACAAGCCTGCTATTGTGCAATAGTGGATGTGAGCCTACCTTTGTTGCCAAGAAAAGGCAGGTAGCCATAGACCTATCTCTTGTCTCGGAGTCCATTCATCACTTAATGAAGCATTAGAGGGTGTCGGCGGATCACTCGTTCTCTGATCATCGCTACCTCTAATTCAGTATAGATGAGCTTCTTGAACCCAAGCCTATCATTCTCAACCGGAAAAGGATACACTGGATCAAGTACAGGGTGGAAGTACTACCCCCTCTACCACACCAGCCGCCAAGTAGGTCAGAGCTGTATGACATGGTACAAACTTTCACTGGTGCACTTAATAGAGCTGCCTCGAAATCATGTCCGGTCAGTAGAATTAAGGGTAAAATAAAACCCGTCTGGTAGGTAGGTAGATGGACTGCTGTGACAAAACAAAGCTCACTTAGACCGTTGTGATGCCACTAACACACATCCTCTCTCAATATTTCTGATAGTTAGAACCATCCAGAGCCAACAATAAAACTCTGAAGTTTTCCAACATCCGCGCTTTCTAGCTCTTCCAAATCAGTGAAGAAGTAGGCTCCAAGTAACGACCTCCTTCTAACTGCAAAAGCTGGACAGGAGCAGAGAAGTTGGAAACTACTTTCCTCCTCGTTCACGTCCCCACAGCTCCTGCAAAAGTCATTGTAGGGAAACCGAAGTCTCCCGGCATGTTCCCCAATGAGACAATGCCCAGTGATAACACCCACCACCGAGCTAATATGCCTTCTGTTTAGCGACAGTAAATTTTCAGATCGGGTACCCGTCTGGTAAAATGCGCAAATATCTGAACTCAGACTTCTATGTAGGCGATCCATCAATAAAGCAAAATCCACACGGCTGGAATCGGATTGGGCGTTATATAAAAAGGAACTTAGCATATTTTAGAAGGAATGCGTAGTTGTTGGAGACTTTCCTACCTGCGGGTCAAGGAAATGGGAGAGGCCTCTAGACTACGTAAGGTCCTCGCTTCCAGGCCGGTTGCTCCCAGTTATTTAATGAAGCATGATCGTTCCTGATTCCTGAACCACCTGTAGTTCAGAGACAATTCGTATTTTGTTTGATAACCACTTCCCGGACAGCACAGCTGACTTTTCACTGGGTGTTACTTCTCTAGAAGTGGCTGCTCCTTGTGACTGAGCTTTTCTACTGAAAAGATTTTATGCGCTATTGAAAGTTTTTATGCATTTAAATCGCCTGAACGTGATGGCATAATTCCAGCCGATTTACAACACCCATCTGAAACGGGTAAAAGTTGTGACGCACGCCCTGGGAGTTTTAGACCTATCAGACCATCATCTAATCTGCTGAAGGTGTTTGAGAGGCAGATTGATTTTTTTTACAGAATGTTATTGCTTGAGGGCGCCATGAAATAAGCCATTTGGAAATGAGGCATTAATGGATAATTTCGATTGAAACCGAAAGTAGCCATGCATAGATTCTTTCGGTTTCACACTTAATACTTAATTTCGTTTAAAATGAAGGTGAGTATGTATATGGCTATTTTCGCTTTCCCTCGCATACCTTATTTCGGTTTGAAATTGTGCATAGTAAAAAAAAAAAATGGATGCAGATATACTAGGACGAAACGGATGCAGGTACATGTACAAAGAGTGAAACGGGCTACATGCGGGAGTTCGCAACGCCCTAGGAGCGGAGCTTGCCCAGCTCGTTCCAAACCGAAATTATCCATACACACTTGTGAGACACTGCGGGATTTGAATTAACAGTCGCTTGTGTAGGCTTCGCTCGCTAAGCTCGCTCCGCACTTAAGGGATCACAACCCTCAGTATCGCACAAACAAGAACGCGTGCTTAGCTCGCTCTGGGTACAACAGTCCCTTGTGTGGGCTCCGCGCTTAAGGGGTCATAACCCTCAGTATCGCACAAACATGGACGCTTGCTTCGCTCGCTCTGAGAACAACAGTCCCTTGTGTGAGCTCCGCTCGCTACGCTCGCCCCGCACTTAAGGGATCACAGCCCTCAGTATCGCACAAACACGAACGTTCGCTTCGCTCGCTCTGATCACTGCATGGCTATTTTCGTTTTTATCGCATGCCTTATTTCGATTTGAAACCGATATTGTCCATGTATAGCTTATTTCGTTTATTTTCCGATGAATACTTTTGTTTCCAAACGAAAGTATCCATATGGATTACATATTTCGTATGCCTTATTTCTCTATGGCTTATGTATTTCAGTGTCCCGTTATAAAATATGCTTCGGAATTAGAAATTATAAATTAGAATTTGACAAAACTTTTTTTTTCTAATTTTCGAGCTGGTACTGTATTTCCAAAACGGTTATGAGTTCACGAAAAAATACTTCAGATGCATTCATTTCAGACCAAATTTGATTGAAACCCATCATTAAAATTTGGCGCCTCAGATATCGAAGTCGCCCTCCGGACGTGCCTTCTTCAATTCTGTTATGCTGGATTCTAGTCCATAGTGGCTTTGCAGGGTTGACCAGCTTGCTAGCGGGGCATCAACAGATTTAACGCAGCATATTAGCGGTAACTTGCTAATACTTAAGATCCGTTGGCCATACGTGTCTTATAGCTAAGCTTATTTGAAGATTGGATATCAGTTGCACCTTGTCGAAACAATAGATCCGCGTGGTGGTGGGTATGGAGACTGGGCACGCCAGGAGGCCTCAGCTCTCATACAACGATTTTTGTAGAAGCCGTGGATATACGGATAAGGAGGAAACTAACTTTCATCTACTCTGATGGGAGCTAGCAAACAAGAGAAGGTCAACTCTCAGTGATTACTTATCCAACCATCTGGGGAAACTAGCAGAGGTGGAGGTTGGTCAATTCGTTTCGGGACTAACTCCCGATGGCAAGGCAACCCTCAAACCTAACCTAACAAAGCGCTTAAATTAACGCTCTTAACTTATCATTCTTTGGACCAATCTCGATTTCTCGAACTTATTTTTAAAACAACTCGATATCTCGAAATCTTGATAACTCGAAATTTCTATAAACCGAAGTAAACCCTTCTCCCCTTCAAGTTCGAATTATCACGTTTCGACTGTAACTAAAAATTAACAAAAAAAGACCCCTCCAATAACTTGAAACCCACATTAACTTGAACTCGTCTGGCTTTTATTAGTTCATGTTTTCGCGAGTCTACTGTATTAGCTTTTTGTTTAGCCATAGGGCTTCGAACCGATTCCAACTGTCAAAAATTAGTCACAGAAAATTGCCTCTATCCCTACTCTACCCCCAGGCAACCAATTGAATTCCCTGCTAAACCTTCTGTCGAAACTCAACCCTTCTTGCGTAACCAACAACCTGCTTCGTCTTCCCAACCATCGTCGCCCATGTGCCCATCATTTCCACCTCGAAATCTGATTCTCCCTCAAATCTAAAGAAAGAAAATTTTTTTGATTGCGTAAGCCAGCACCTAATTTTCACGAGACGTCGTTTCGGGGGCAGACAAAAACTCGACCAGCAAGTTGCCGGGTGGGACGAGGTGTACGTATAGCGTGTATCTAAAAATACTGAAGGGCACTACGCAACCGAAACGAAAGCACGACCCAGCCATAAAGAGAATGGAAAAAAGGGCAGAAAACTTACGCATTGTATTTTCCACATAAAATCGATCAGCCCGTGCAGCAGCAATCCGCACGTTATAAATCCAAAAAAGACGAATGGGGGGCAGCCGGCAGCGTAGCTCACACCTCGTCCAACATACAGGGCGCCCGTGTGCACTGAATTTCCGCTCCATCATCTCGAGACATTTTTACTTGGTGGCGTGTTGCGTTCCTTTCTTCGTTTGTTGGTTCGTTCATTCGTCACCACCCGGCCCGAAATCGATTTTTCACTTTGCGCGAATAAAAAAAAACACCCAGAACAGCAACAATGCATAAACTTCTTTTCTTTTCAACTTGGATCAATTCGCCTCATCTTTTCCATTATCTTTATTATATCATCCTCTGACGATTCTTCGTATCTTCTACTTCTTCGGCGCGAATTCTTGGGCCCGTCTTTTTTTTTCTTCTTTTCATTTCTTGTTTGGGGACAGCAGCAGGGTCCACGTTCGGAACACCGGGCCCCCGGCAGCGGGGCGAGGACGAGCGGGAAAGAAAAAAGCCCGAAATTGACAACTTTGACTTCACGCACGCACACCAACACACCACAATTCACTTTTTTGCCATCGCACTAGAGTGTCACACTGCCGTCGTTTTCTATGCTGCCGCCGCGGCGATTTTTTTTTTTGTTTTTGCTGAAACTGCTGCTGAGGATGGCGAGCCCATGCCCGCGCCCATTTCCTTTACCACATGGCGGCGACTTTTCCGTCCGGCTCCCCTATTGCAAGGCAACAGCAGGCGGGCCTCGGCTGCACTTTGCGCCCAACGAAGAACACGATCGTGATTTTTCAATTTTCCTGTGGGTTTCGCTTTCCAGTTTGCAAATCTTGTGCAATTTCGAGCCCCTGGGGCGTTTCAGGCGGCTCCGAATCGAGAGACGAGCTTACGACAAATTGCTGTCTGCACTGGGGGTTCCGGGCTGACCGATGGCCCTGGGTTCCTCTGGGACCCGGTAGAAAAATAAGGAAAAAAAAGGAGTCGCCAGTTGACGTCAAACAGGGAAAAGAAGGGCGCGTGATCCACTGCATACCATACGGCGAGGCCCTGAATGACCGCGACCACGCTAAAAGCGGCCCACACTGCGGACACGTGGGGGCGCGAGACGTACTCAACAACGAGGGGACACACACATGTCAGGCCTCGGGCCTTGGCTGGACGATCGGGCTCCAGGACCAACTGCGACCTCACCCGGACTCGGCTCGTGGCGGGCCGGGTCAAGCTCAAAGTTGACCCCGGACAACGTCGTCGTCCAGCAAGGACCCAGGGCGGCTCGGAACGCAGATCGCACGTACAATTTTCCACTTTAAAGCTGCAATTTTCAATTTTTTTCCTTTCCACACCGCACACTTGCCATTAATTGGAATTTTTTATGCACACAAACCGTTCGCGTGACGCAATCCACACACAGGACGAACCGTTCGCGGGAGGCGCTCCACTGTCGTGTAGCGCGCGTGAAACTGTAATTTTGGGCCTCCTCCCCCTGGGCTCTCACTCACTAGACTCTCTACTATGCCGTGTGACGGACGGACGGACGGGACGACGATGACGGGGCTTCGCCTGGGTGTCGCACACACTTCACTTTGACGGCCCGGATGCCATTGTTCGTTCCTCCCTCACACACTCGGGGGGCTGCGGAGTCGATTTTTCACGCGTACGACGCAATATGGCCCAGGAAACGGGCGATAGTCGTTTTGGGATGTTTTCGGCCAGCAAATTTGACACACAGGAAAAACGTCGTTTTGCAGAAAACCCCGTCACAGAACACGACCACGACAAACATTCACGTTCACGACGATCCGCGACGTTCCCAACGTTTCGAAAAATTCACGATAGACAGCGCCGATAGACCATCCCGCTCCCGCGCCAATACACGACTCGAACGCGCGCTAGTGTGTGCGAGCGAGCGATATGACGATAGAGTGGCGTGGTGTGTGTGTGTGTGTACATGCGGTGACGCGCGCGCGTGTTTGTATGAACCAGGCGTGTGTGCGTTTGGACGTGGACTCACGGACTAGTTTTGCCCGATGTGAAATTGACGACGCGACGCAACGATGAAGTGTCCGGCCGTCACATTGTGTGTGAGTGTGTGGGCAAAATGGATGGTATCGCGTGGAAGGGATTTTTTAGTTCCATTCAAGCTGACAGGTTGCGATGTTGCCATGTTTCGTTGGGAAGAGCGATTTAAATTATTTAATTCACTACGTTTATATCGGGAGTCTATGTTCCAGTATTAACTAATCCCAGCTAACTCACGGATGATGCGATGCAGTACTGAAAAATTTGGATTAGGTCGGTGCTTCCGTTGTCGATGGATGTTTCCTTTTCGGTTTTTATGTTTTGTTAGAGTCGGCGGTATAAAAGAGCTTTTATCAAGAAGCTACTGGCCTCTTACATATCTAATGGCTGCTACAGACTATGGCTTCTCGCGATGGTGACTTTGATGGTAGCCATCACACACCAAATGTAAATTCAAATATTTTCAAATATTGTCCGGCTACACGATGGTCCATCAGGAAATTGCGCATTGCGGGCCATTGAAATTGAAAGCTGTTCATGCCTGCTACAGACAATGGCCCAGCCCCGGCCATTCGGGGCCATCGCCACTGTGCGGAAGGGCGGATGGCGTTCAGTGGCCAATGCCGCGTAACTGTCATTTCTGTCAACAGCGATGGGCCATCGGATGGCCACAAATGGCTTCGAGAGCCATTTTTCTCCACGAGATGGCCCATCGTGTCCACAACTTTGAACAGCTGATTTAAGTTGACAAGGCCACTACACAATTATCACAGTGCTACTACCACCGACCTTCTGTCATACGCGATCCGTTTGATTGTAGCTGCCGTGATGCACAGAGCGACAGCTTTCAATTTCAATAGTGGGCCATGGATGCGCAATTTCCTGATGGCCCATCGCAGACCATTGTGTGGACGGACGGTATTTGAAAATACTTGAATTGACATTTGGTGTGCGATGGCGGCCATCAAAGTTACCATCGCGATGGGCCAGTATCTGTAGCAGGCATCAAAGTTGCGTTCGCGATGGGCCATCGTGGAGGAAAATGGCTCCCGAAGCCATTTGTGGCCATCCCATGGCCCATCGCTATTGAAAGAAATGACGGTTACGCGGCGTTGACCACTGAACGCCATTTTCGCCATTTTCTCCAAAAAGGAATACGTCCGTGCTTTTAATAGACACATGCCTCCTAAGGGCTGAAAGTTGAAATGTGGACATATTCCTAGCTCTTGACTTGATTCCTGGATCCGCCATTGACTGTAGCCGAGGGAATACTTGATAAAAGTCATCGAGTTCATCAGGCTAATTCATCAAGCTGCAGCTGATGATGTCGACTGGTGAACGGCTTGCAGGGAAACTAACATCTTATAAAATAAAATACTTTGTTTCCGTTATACTGTCGGTGTTTTATTCTTCACGATTGCAAACACGTGTTTTGGATGCAGCATGGACCCTTCTTCAGTGCTCGATTTACAACCTGGATTGACGCCATGCTATGTGGGCGAGAGATTCATTCTACACTTGGCAGCACTTCGATATGCATTAGTGCTGTAAGGAGATGCCCTCAGGAAGGCATTCTGTCGCCACACTTATGGTCCTTAGTCGTCGACGAGTTGCTATCCAGGCTTGATGAGAACGGATTTGCGGGCGACATCACCATTACAGTCAAGGTTAAGTTCGGATCTACCGTTGCGGACGTGATGGAAGCGGCCCTTAATATTATTCTGCACTAGTGTGGTGTAGTGGGCCTCAACGAAAATCCACACAAATCAATCATTGTGCCATTTCCGCGGAAACGGAGCTTGGCCTTGAGGTCGGTTTCACTAGGCGGAACGGCACTTGAGCACTCCACGGATGTTAAATGTCTAGGTATTACGCTGGACTCGAAACTTAGCTGGAACACTCATATTGATAATGTATTAAGCAAGGCGACTCGCTCAATGTGGGCCTGTACAAATCTCTATGGAAGGACCTGGGGACTCACTTCAAAGATGATCGAATGGCTGTACTGTCTGCTGGTGCACCCTGTGGTGACATACGCTGCGCTTGTATGGTGGCCTAAGACCGGACAATTTTCAACCATACTAAAGAGCAATAAGCTACAATGTCTTGCTTACCTAGGCATCACTGGGGCTTTGCGTACAAGTCGTGTTTCCTAGAGGCCATCATTGGATTAATTCCGCTACACATCTTTTTCCAAGAATCTGCATCTATCAATGCTCAGAGAATACATCTCACTTCTGACGTACACATCATTCACGCCGGTCATATGAGCATTCTATAATAAAGTCCTGGAATGCAGATCTGTTTAAGATCAGATTAGTTGACCGCGGAGGTTTGCTTCGGCAGGAAATTCTCAGCTCTTATCCCGAATCGCTCGGAATGGGAAAATGGCAATCCCTGCCCTGATCCTAGGTTTATTATGTGGCTTACCGATGGGTATAAAACTGAACAGGGAGTTGGTGCTGGGGTCTATGGACCGAACACCAAGATTTCAATCGCAGTGGAGCGTGTTGTAAGCAGAGATCCATGCTATTGAAGTCTGTGCCGAGGAAGTTCTAGATAAGAAACTTTGTGGTGCTCACATCGCTATTTTTTCAGATAGCTAGACGGCTATTAAGGCGCTCTCCTCACATAAGCTCTCTTCGAAGCTGGTGAAAGAATGCTATGAACTTCTACAAATTCTAAATTCAATTGTTCTTGTGTTGGGTGCCAGGGCATCATGGCATCGAAGGAAACGAGATCGCAGACGAGCTTGCTAGGCAGGGCTCGTCTTCTCTTTTTCGTGGGCGGGAGCCATACTGTGGTCTGAGCATCACCTCATCCAAAATGGTTATTAGGAGAATGGTTTGAAGAGTTAAGGCAGCTATACTGGCATGATCTTTCGGAGCTCCATCAATCGAAGGAGCTTATAATGCCCTTCAAGTATAAAATTGCTACTCGAATGAGTAGAGCCAATCTAAGGGTTCTTGTGGGATACTCATCGGGCCATCACTAGGTGAGATACCACCTAAATATTAGGTATACAACTTTGCTTCCGCCGTCTTCCGACAGACGACTGCTTCGGTGAGGGCTAGTCAAAATACGTAGTTCAAAAGTGTCACAAAGTGAGTTTGGACGTCTGTGAACGTATCGACATCCCCGCATTAGTAAAAGTTGTTCGCATTTTTTAATAAGATTCGCGATTCAAAATGTCTGTTTTCGAGCCAAATTCTCGTCGTTTGCGGGAAGTTTTGATCTTCTGGTTCCATTTGAAAAAAACTGCAGCTGAAGCTCATCTAATGCTCTCAGGTACTTACCGTGAGGTTGCTCTGAGTGACAGAACATGTCGTGAGTGGTTTCAACGTTTTAAAAGTGGCGATTTCAATGTCGAGGACAAGCATGGTGGTGAGAGAGAAAAAAAATTTCAAAGACGACGAATTGGAAGCACTGCTCCATGAAGATTCGTGTCAAACGCAAAAAGAATTAGCTGAATCACTGGGAGTGACTGAGCAAGCCATCTCGAAGCGCTTCAAGGCCATGGGCATGATTCAGAAACAAGGAAATTGGGTTCCGTACGAGTTAAAACCGAGAGATATTGAACGGCGATTATTTGCATGCGAACAACTGCTTCAAAGGCAGAATCGGAAGGAATTCTGCATCGCATCGTAACCGGCGACGAAAAATGGGTCCGTTACGATAATCCCAAGCGCAGAAAGTCATGGGGAATGCCCGGACATGCCTCAACGTCGTCGGCAAAACTGAATATTCACGGCGCCAAGGTTATGCTTTGCATTTGGTGGGACCAGCTCGGTGTGATATACTACGAGCTACTGAAACCGAATGAAACTATCACAGGAGATCATATGTACAATACTTGGAAACCTTGAAATGTGAAATCTTGCCCCACCCGCCGTACTCCCCAGACATTGCTCCTTCCGACTACCATCCGTTTCGTTCCAGGGCGCACGGTCTGACTGGCCTCCTTTTTCCGAGATGGAATCCAAAAATTGCCGGAGAGATGGGCGAAAGTTATCGCTAGCGATGGACAGTACTTTGAATAATACATCTGTAAGTGCTTTTTGACAATTAAGCTTTTAATTCCCCCCAGGAAAAAACGGCGGAAGCAAAGTTCTACAACAATAGCATGGGTCTATCTAACGAAACTGAATGTCGCCAGTGTATGGAAGAAGATGAAGCCACTACGCACATCTTGTGCGAATGCCCGGCCATCGCGCGGGCTAGATTTAAGTTTCTGGGACAGGCCACGGTGAGTCCTGCAGTTATCAGGAAAGCTCCCGTAAAGACATTATGCCATTCGTAAAAATGGTGGAGAGTCTTTTGTAACAATATGGGCCATGGCACAATAGACCTCTCCATGGTCGCATTGCCCACCGGATGGGTAAAAAGGCCTCAACTTGTAATAATAATAAATGATGGCGTCCATCATGGTCACTTATGGGCCATTGTCGGTGGCAGGTACAGAACTAAGTCGGGTTTTCCAGTAGTTCATCTATAGTGTTAGCGTCGCGATGGTTTTTATTAGACAAATTACTATTACAAGTAATTGTGATGATTCCCTTTCAAATTTTATCTTTCGCGTCACCATCGATACCCTACTGTATTAAAGAAAAAATATGCACAGATTTTCTGTTAAAAGTACTCATTTACTCAATTATTTTTTAAAACGGAAATCGTGTCACAACGCCTGTTCCACATTCCAACTTCACATTCATCAGGCCACACTTTCGCGGCTGTAGGAAATTTCCCTTTGATTTGTACACAAAATATCCCGTCAATCACGTTTACACACACGAAATTCTGCCATGTTGCCAATTGGCCCGTGAATTTGAATCAAACTCGCAATGTCCCTCGGAACGACATCGTCGCATCCACACAAGTGCCATACGTGATTTACACACACACGACACCCATCAACATATCCTGTAGTGTGGAAAGTTTCACATATGTTCGAATTTAACATGGCAAAACTCAGCCCAACGGCCGAACACAGCATCGCCAGACCGTGAGTTCAAATTTCACGTGACAATAAGCCATCCCCTGACCATTAACAGCCTCCTCCTGCTATCATCCACCCGCCTGGAAAAAATGTCATTAAAATCCCATTCAACCCACACAATTACAATACACAAAACTGGCGGAAGTTGTGTGCGTGCGATGGCCAACCATCATCGAGTCGTGGTCGTCCGCTCACGTACACGTTGGCCTGCGGCGACCCGTTCCAGAAATGTGAGACCGAGACGGCCATTTTTGATTCTGCAATGATAATGACGGGGAGCATGTTTCCAGTTCTTTTCTTTTTCCGTGTCCATTCTCCTTGGACGTTGTCTCGTTTTTGGCGTTTTTCTGCTTTTTATATTCGGCTGTGCATGTTGTTGTTGGCATTTTTTGCCGCCTTCCTCGCGCATATACATATGTATGTAGAGAATCATCGACGTCGTCATCGTCATGTTGGCGCGGCCGCAGGGGTAGTAGTTAGCCCGTCGCGCCGGTTCTGTTTTTTTTAGATAGCGCGATGATACACGTTTACAAGAAAGAAGGGGTAGCAGAGAAAAACAAAAACATTGGATCGTATCCTGACCGCTGCTGCTATTTGTTTACGGCGGTGCAATTTGAATGATCTTGCAATTATGCGGACATGGGTCGTTTGCACTGAGTGTGAAATTTTCTGGTGGCGTGTGTGATGTCGAGTTCTTGTTGTGGTGTTGTTGTGTTGTAAGAGCACAATTTAAATTGTTAAATTTTCAAGTGCACGGATTCCACAAGAGGAAACCGCGCAGTAGGGGGATGATAAATGTCGATATGTTTTATTTATGTTTTTGTAGAGTCTGAGGTCCAATTTCACAGGTGCATGTCGGTGAAATGGAGAATTTTGCGAATTTTGTTTGCTAAAATTGGGGAACGCATTAGGGCCGGTTGACACGTTCAAAGTACACTTTGGCAAAGTACGTTGACAACCTACTTTGAGGTTACTTTGAACGTGTCAACCCCCTTCAAAGTGCTTTGAAGTCTCTAGCGTCCTATCAAAGCAAAGTAGGATGGTGCTCAACTTTCCATCAAAGAATTGACTGTAAATCGACAAGTTCACAGAAAAAAGTTGTTGGGGCGGGAAATAGTGAGTTGTTGGTGTTTTTTATTCAATTTACGGTGGTCTGAACAATGTGTTTTGGTATAAATTCCCTAGAAATGCTAAATCCAGCGTTTTTTGCAAGTGGCAAAGTGGTAATTCACAATGGTGGATATTCTGGCCAAGTCATACTTTGCCAAAGTGCACTTTGAACGTGTCAACCGGCCTTTAGGAATAGAAGACTTAAGTCAACAGGGTGTAACAAGTACTTAGTAGTGGGTCGACCATACCATAGGAAACTGGCCAAGTGGTTTGATTGACTTGATTAGATGCCTGATGTAGAAAAACAGTAATTCGGCCACGAAATGTGGTACAGTCGCCTCGTTAATTCGGACCTCGACAGTTCAAATTTCTTGATAACTCGAACTCGTTAGTTTGTCTCTTTAGTAAATCGAAAAAAGGTCAAATTTTTTTCACATTCGATAAAACGAAGTCTTTTTACAGCTAAAATGGCAAGTGACATTCTATAATTCGAAGTAATCACCACTCGGTAATTTGAAAAAAAAAAAATATTATTTTGTTCCAGTCACATTCAGTTTTTTTGTAACACCGATATATTCATTTTTACCTCATTTGCATGTAATAAAAACACGTAGCTTATTCCTAACTACAAATTTAATTATTATTTCGTAAATATATATTTCGGGAGCAATTTACTCCCTTCATCGGTAAATCCTTAAGGTCGCGACACATAAACGCGCACAACCACGACCGAGCTTCCACCGAACCATCAATTTCATAGAACGGTGGAAATGAGGGGAATTTTTTTCCGCACGTTCTATGAAATTGATGGTTAAATGGAAGTTCGGTCGTGGTTGTGCTCATTCATGTGTGGCAACCTTTAAGTTGTTTTACATTGGCTTAAATAGGACTAAAACTTAACTTCACGTGCATTCACAAAAAAAAAGGTTCATTTATGGTCACTCATTTTATAAAAGGTACTGAGGAAGTTGCTCTCGGCTACGTGTTTTTGTTAAAACCACTACAAGTATCAAAAACTTAATTTCGGCGACTAGATATCTTCTCTTATATTACGTTTATACTATCCCCAGATTACTTCATTTGCGCCACCTGAGATAATCTGCGACTGTCAAATACATACAATTTTGAACTCACCACACCCAGATTACGCTGCAGATGAAGTAATCTGGGGATAGTGTAAACGTAATTTAAGTCTCATGTTTGACTAACGGCGTTTTGGGTTCGAATCCCGTCCACGACGACGCTTGGCCATGGATGTGCAGGAGATGCATGTTGGCAACTGCATTCTCCGAAACCAGTTTATGCCAACGAAACGTCAGTTGACACGCTATGCCCCACAAGAGGTTAGAGCAACTGAGTAAGCCAAAAAAAATTTTTAACAGCTGACATTGCAAGCTAAAATCAGTCACAAATTGGAGGTTCTCTGTTTACAAATCTTTATTTGGCAATGGAAAATTAAAAAGTGAACATTTTCGACATATTTTGCTTTTTTACTACCGAAAAGGCAAAAACGCAGTGCAAGCGCGGAAAAGGTTGTGTGATGTTTATGGTGAAGAAGACTCTAAAACTGACAGAACGCAGTGCCAGAATTGGTTCGCTCGTTTCCGTTCCGGAAATTTTGATGTCAGTGATGCACCACGCTCTGGTCATCCAACAGCTGTCGATGACGACAAAATGAAGGCAATGATCGAAGCTAACCGGCGCAGTCCGATCCGGAAGATAGCGGAGAAATTCAACTTATCCAAATCAACCGTTCACGAACATTTACAGAAGCTGGGATACGTTAGCAAGCTCGATATTTGGGTTCCACGAACTGAAGGAAATTCACCTTACCAAACGAATTAACATTTGCGATTTGCTGCTGAAAAGTAACGGAATCGACCCATTTTTGAAGCGATTCATAACGGGCGAAGAAAAATGGGTTGTTTACGACAACGTCGTGCGAAACCGATCTTGGGGCAAGCAAAATAAACCCGCACAATCGACATCAAAAGCAGAGATCCATCAAAAGAAGGTTATGCTGTCTGTTTGGTGGGATTTTCAAAGTGTTGTTTATTTTCAGCTGCTCCCAAGGAACCAAACTATCAATTCAGATGTGAACTGTCGCCAGCTAGTGAAATTGGACAAAGAAATCAAGGAGAAACAACTGGCAAATCGTAAGGGTGTCATCTTCCATCAAGGCAACGCCAGACCCCATGCATTTTTGGTCACTGGTAAAAAATTACTCGCCTTAGGCTGGGAAGTGATGCCTCATCCACCGTAGAGCCCTGACCTTGCACCATCAGATTACCACTTATTCCGTTCACTGCAGAACCATTTAAATGGAAAAACATTCGTCTCGGACGAGGCTGCCAAAAATGAGTTGATTCAGTTTTTTGCTTCTAAAGGCCACACTTTCTTCGAGCGCGGCATTATGCAGCTGACTGAAAGATGGCAATATATAATTCATTAATATCTGATGCTTGTATTAGGGGAAGAAGTTTGAAAATCATGAAATAAAAACGATATGATTTTCCGGACAACCCAATATAAATATGCGAGTGTATAAAATGGTAACATGTCAAATCCGTCGTCAATTGTCAGCCCTTGGTTGTGAGTCGCGAGTTTGCGATCTTTACTTGGGTAGGGCGTACCATGAGGTCGCTGTAGCCAATAAAATATCATCTTTGGGTTTAAGCTAACCCAAAAGTCTAATTCTTGAACAGAGATTTTTCTCAACAATTTCGACACCATTCTTCGCCCTCTTTTCAACTTGAATAACCGTCATGAACGGTCCACCCACTGCATCTATATACTCAATTGCCCTAACCCCTTGTGTGTGAACTCCAAAACTCCAAGAGAATCACATAAGACATAATTTTCAATACGTGTTCCGTCTTGTACATGATACTATCCATATATTTGATTAACACGTGTTCTAATCTAATGTTTTGATTAAATAAAATTGTTACTCTACTTATTTGTCCACTAAATTTAGCTATCTTATCGGTGGAGCGATAATGAAATATGAGTATATGTACAATGAGTGTATAGATAGACTAGACTGGGCGAAGGAACGATAAGATAATAATCGTGCTAGCGTACTACGTCAAATTTGCTACTTAACGCCTTACTGAGTTTATCTCTAGACCTAGAGGAAGGTAAATATGTACGAGTACATTTTTTTTCTGGATATTGGCAAGGCGTAGTTATTAAAATCAAGCATACGAATATTTAATGACAATTTCGATGAGGCAAGACCAAAGGTTAAATATTACATTAATGTTTAATCTTTGGCAAGACTTCCAGTTATCATAAGCTTTTAACGGATTTTTGAAGAAAAAAACTGTTATTCGACTCGACCCTCCCTCGATAACGAGTTTCGACCCCAGAGTTGGGTTTCTTTACGTTTCATGACCCTAGGAATCGATTGGTATCATTGGATTTTTTTTAGTGTCTTTTACACATATACATATGTATATCCGTAAAATGTTGTGGACACGATAACAGTCGAACGGAAGTCGTAAGCGAAGTGAAACTTTTCCAGTTGATAGATGTCAGTGGGGGGCCGGCTGCTATTGAAATCCAGCAGTATCGATAAAGCGGTTAAAAAATTACAGCTATGTAACAGTAAAAGTATCTAAGCCCAATAACGCCATAACGGAAAAAGCTAGCTACAATAGATCAAACTTGTCTAGTAGGTAGCCGCCAAGAAGGACCGGCCTATTATTGAATTTCAGCAAATATCCATCAAGTGGTTAAAAAGTTACAGCTACATACTTATATAACGGCATAATTTATAATTTTATAAACAAAATAACTACATAACGGAAGAAGCTAGCTCGGCGAAACCTATCCAGTTGGTGGACGTTAAAGAGGACTGGGCTGCTATCTAATTTCAGAGAAAATGCATTGAACAGTTTAAAAGTTACAGCTATATAATGGCTAAATGTTCTAAGTAAAATTGCTCTATAACGCAAAAAACTAGCTGAGTGAAACTTTTCTAATTGATGGGCGATCATCAGGACTGGATTCCAATTTAATTCCACCAACACCAATGAATCAGTTCCAGAGTTACAGCTAAAATATATACAATACATAACAGCTAAATTTTGAGAACATAATTAATTTATAACGGAAAAAGCTAGTTGAGGGAAACTTGTCCAATTGGTGTATGTTAGTGAGGAGTAGCTTCCGGTGGAGTTTCAGGAAATCGCATATCGAATTCTGCAGCTGCACCTGGTGCTAACAACTGCAGTTAAGTATACCCCCCCCCCCCCCCCCCCCATATCTTAATTATACATAAACTCATAAATGATCTCGAATTAAGTAGCCCATATCAGTTACGTCATTTAGATGCCATAGGACCGACCGGTCCAAAAAATCGTCTTTGTGAGAAAAACTTTTTTATTTCTTAAGATATCTTTCTCAAATTTTGCACCAATGAATAGTATCTTTAGCCAAATCACATTTCTGCATTTGGTTGAAGTCGATCTATTCTATCATATAGCTGTCATGGGAACGACCGTTCCGAAAGCAAGTTTTTGTTAGAAAAACATTTTTTATTTCTGAAGACATCCTTACGAAATTTCATATTATTCAATCATATTGACTGCTAAACTACGATTCTAAATTTGGTTGAAATCGACTTACTATTTCATATACCTCTCATAGGAACATTGAAATCGGAACAAGATTTACTACTAATTTCAAAGTTGTAATGCACCATAAGTCACAATGAAGGTATGATCATACCTTTGGCAATTAACTGGCAATAATTTTCATAATTTTGACGTCACTTTAGGGGTGAGTAAGGGACGCAGGACACCTGCACCCCGGAGTTCTGATCTTTTCTGGAGGTTCTTTAAGGAGTGCTGTCGAATTTTATGAAAATTTTGAAAATTCCGACGAATTTGATAGTGTCAAACAAGTTAGCTCTGTTGAACTGACTATCTAATAAATAAATATAGGTTATTTTTGGAGATTTTCATCCCTATCAAGTCACTTAAGGGGTCGGTGAGTGGGGGTGTAGTGTAGGTTACCATAACCTGAGAATTCTCGACCTGCAGGAGGTTTTTTTTATTTAGAAAATAGATTGAAACTTGATTTGATGACTGGGAACTAACCTGCATTGGTTAAAGTACATATCGTCAGGATGCAACCCCTAAATTTTATTCTTTTTTATAAAATTTGTATTTTTACAGAATTTTTTTTTCTAAAATTAATCAGGAACTCTAGAACTCTTTATTATCCATCGATTTCAAGCATTGGAACTATTTTTGCACTGTAAAAATTTTTGCGTGAAGTTGTTACCGCCAAATTTAATTATTAAAAAAAGCCATTAAAACCCTAGAACTATCGCCGCACCCCCTTGAGAACTCTAGAACTATCGCTAATAAGCAGGGAACTCTTAAAAAACTTCAACTTTTTCAAACTTGGGGTGCTAACTTCCGGGGGTTGAGTGAGATATTGCATTTGAGTTTAATGGCTAAAAACCGTAAGAACTTTCTGAACGACCTAATAGAAAGTCTTATTGCCCTTGGGGGCGACCGCTAGCGCAGTGTGTTGAGGCATCAATCTCATGTTTGACTACCGGCGTTTCGGGTTCGAATCCCGTCCACGACGACGTTCGTGGCCATGGATGTGTAGGAGGTACATGCTGGCAACTGCATTCTGTGAAACCAATTTATGCCAACGAAACGTCAACTGGACCACATGGAACAGTTGACGCGCTACGCCCCACAATGGGTTAGGGCAATTGAGTAATAGAAAGTCTTATTGCCTAGAGTACTATATAAATAAGCACAAATATTCGCAACACAACACTAAGAAAGGCCTTAGACTTATTTTTACTTTTTTTTAATCAAAAATGATGTGATATACATAATCGTCATCCGAAACCCATATCCTCATCTATTTCGAATCAAGTACAATGAAATAGAATTAAAATAGAATTATATAAAAAACCGAATCAATTATAATGGAAAGGATACGCCGAGGGGTCAAATATACCATGGAAACATATTCCGCCTCCACTTCCTGTTACACCGCGCCGCACACTATGCAATGCCGATTCGAAGAAGGCGTAAAAGCTTTTTTACTTTCGGGCAGCTCTATTTATAATCTATTTCGATACTGCGACGTATATCGCAGTACATCCGGGAAGGACTCTCTCCTCCGTCTGCATTTAACTCCAATTTCCGTCCTATTCAGGCAAAATTTAGAAATATTGCGAGAGTGTAAAAGTCGTTGATTGCTCAAAAATAGAAACAATTTAAATGGAATAATAGATGACAGAAAGATAGGAAGATAGAAAGATGAAACCCGACGTAGAAAAGAAGCGATCAGAGGATTCTAGAATAGCGGAAATGGCAAATACGAAGCACACGTTGACATGGAACCACACCGAAATATTTCCTTGTCAGGACAAAGTGTCGAAATTGACGATGACGAAGCAGATAAGTTGGTGTGGTGTGGGCGGATGTGGGTTCAGTTGGCAACTTAAACGAAGGAAAGCCTTACAGGATGGTGGAATGATGACAGTGATCCGGGAGCGATTTGGAAATCGAATCAGAGTTCATGATAAAAATTGCGAGTAATGTCATTTTTCGGGTATTCGAGAAAATATTGATTACAAATTGCCGGCAGTAGCAATCGCAGAGGCAGAGGCATCCGCATAGTGGTAGCGGCAGTGCGCCTATGGCAGTAAGAAATATCCTATATCGTCTTACGCCAACACGTAAATTGTCATTTTTCGCACTATTTAGTAAAAAATTGGCTTCTAGCGCATGCAGAAAATATTTCATAATTTTTAACAACAAAACAAATGAAATACAATAGACGAAGGTTATTTCGCTCCCTGGTACTGTCAGTGCTTTTGTATGGGAGCAGTACATGGAAAGTTTCCGTAGGAGTTACCAGAAAGCCGCAAGTTTTCGTCAACTCATGTCTTCGTCGAATTTTAAGAATTTTCTGGCCTGAAACAATATCAAATGAAGAGCTAAGTCGGCGTACGGGTCAGATGCCAATCGACGAATTGATACGCAGGCGAAAATGGCAGTGGATAGGTCACACATTGCGGAAGAGTGATAACTGCATTGCTTTGCATGCCATGAAATGGAACCCCATCTCTAACCAAGGCCGACTAAGGGGGGGTCCTCGAATCACATGGCGTCGATCTGTGGCAAAGGAGTGTCAGGCACTGAGTAAGTCTTTTGGGGAGTTGCGCGCCATTGCCCAGAACAGAGTACGATGGCGCGCAGAAGTAGTTGACGCGCTATGCCCCGCTAGGCGTTAGGGCAAAGTAGTGCTCAGGTCAGTTTATTAAGAATCGAGTTTAGTTGATGGGGGGTCCGGACCCCTCCCGAAATTGTGTGGTTCTTAATAAAAATCCACCTTCAACACCTAGACTATGCTGACGATATTTGTCTTCTATCAAATAAATCGGATTAAGTAGCTCAAATGTCTGATGCTCTGCATTGCGGAAGTCGTAATGCGGGGCTTAAAACCAACGCTGCCAAGACTAAGTACTTGAGCATGGACTCAGGAGGCAGGCAGTTGAGAAAGTTGACAATTTCTGCTATCTCGGAAGCGTAGTTACAGAGATGGTGGAGCGGATGCCGATGTACAATCTCGCATCAACAAGGCTCGAGCAGCCTTTTTCAGTTTGACTCCTTTCTGGCAAAACAACAACATCTCCAGACGTGCCAAACTCAGGATCTTCGAAACCAATGTAAAATCTGTGCTTTACGTCTGTTCAACTTGGAAGGTGACCAGGGCGATAACAACTAAATTGCAAACTTTCGTGAACCAGTGTCTACGGCGCATTCGACACATACGCTGGCCGGAGGTCATTTCTAACGACGACCTCCAGTTCATTACTGGCCAAGACAGGATAGACACCTACATAGAAAGGCGATAATGGCAATGGAATGGATAGGTCACACACTTCGAAAAGGGCCGGAAAACATTGCTAAACAGGCCCTCCCTCGATTGGAACCCACAGGGAACCAATGCAAGCTTTCGCGTTGGACGACCTGGAAACACCTGGAGAAGATCAGTTAAGGTCGAGGGTAAGTCATTACGCAAATCGTGGAGTCAGTAGTCCGGATAGCGCAACGGTTAGCACGTTCGCCTTCAAAGCACTGGGCCCCGGTTCGATTCCTACTGAATGCGGTAGTTTTCGATAAAAAAGGGGATTTACGTGTCGGACTATGAGCCTACTTAGCTGTTAAATGAGTACCCATTTATTGGATAAATGACTCGGTTGAGCGTGTTGCTGATCACACACCTCTTCACAAAACCGTCACGATCTAGAAAATGAGATGATGCTAACTCATCTCGAGGCCATGGTTCAAATTGGATTGTTGCGCCAGTTTTTTATTTTTATTTTTTTTTAGTTGAAGGCGATGGTAGCGAACAGGACGAGGTGGAAAGTCGGCGTGGTTAATGGCCTATGCCCCACAAGGGGTTGACAGGATCCAGAGAGAGAAAACATGAAAAATTGAAGTGATTTACTCGAAGACATACTTGCCTTTAGAAGCCAATGTCTCAGTCATATCAAACTCAGCGTTCCTCATTCGAAGAAAGACCAAAAATGTATGTGCACTCATCGAGGAGCAACGAACAGGCTAATAAGGCCCGTAAAAGTTCGAGGATGAGCGCAATCTATCAATTTAATAATTAATTTACAGTCTTATTTCTTCTTCTTCTGCTGATCCAACGCAGCAGCGGCTTAAGTCGTTAGCCGTACCTATTACAACCTCATGCCTACGTTGAACCCGTTATGCGTTTTTATTAAGTAAATGATCGTGGACCTGTATCAGTTTCGTCAATTCGAACCGATGAAGTAGATACGTTTTTCGATAGCATTTGTGGCATTTTTGCCTAAAGTCCGGGTGACACGATCCAAGTACACTTGGATCAAATGTACTTCAAAATTACTTGGAAGCTACTTGGAAAATGTCAACAGTCACAAATAGTGTCCAAGCAATTTTCAAGTGTGTTTGATCCAAGTTCACTTGGATCGTGTTCCCCGGGCTTTTAAGCGAAAATCAACTTCAGCGACTTAATTTCCGTTGTAATGCCCGACACATATTGCCGACAGAAGCAAAGCCGCGGCAGCATCGTCTGTGTCTTGGGTAAATGTGCTTTCTTAAACCTACCTTGCACCTAGGAAATTTTCATACAAATCTTAAGCGCATTTCCATTTACCCAAGACGCAGACGATGCTGCTACTGCTGCCGCTGCTTTGCTTCTGCCGGCAATCTGGTTGGGGCATAATGCTTGATAGAGGAAACCAGAGTAAAATTCACGATACCATGCGTGTACGGTTATTTCAGACGAGCAGCACCATGGATTTCTCGGGTTAACGTTAGGGTGCCCAGACATCGTGTTTATGGGGACATGTTCTGTTTATTTTTTTATGAATAAATATCCAAAATGTCCTGTTTTTCACCAAACAGCTGAATGTAATATTTTCATCTTTTTAGTATTTACAAATTTTGACACTCTGAGCAATTTCAAATAATTTCTGCTTAATTCTAAAGCCTCTGATACACGAGGCGCGTAAACCCGTCCGTCCCGTTCCGTGTAAACCGCAAGTGGGTACACGACAGCTCGTAACATTTTAGACGACGACGGGTACCGAAGAATAAATGCGCTTCCCCGACTTATGTGTAAACAGTAATCGCGTTTACGCTGCGCGGGTGAAAATCACGCGATCGCGTATCCGCGTCCCGTGTGTCACAAGCCTTAGGGTCGTAGAATTTACCCGTTTTGCACTGTCCTGCGAATTATTTTGATGTAGCCTCGAATAGTGGCAGGGACGTTTATGGACATTTGAAGGAAATTGAAGCTTGGATTGGAGGTTGTGGGTCGCATATCGGCACAGATAGAAATGCTAGTGTCACGGAGCCTTTGAATTAGAGTCTCCCTCTGACAACTTAAGTAAGTAAACAAGTAAGTAAGTGAGTAAATAAACTGAAGTTAATTTTATTAAAATATATTTGTATCAATTTGAGTTCTGTTGAATGTAAAAAAACAATATTAACTCGCGGTCCGGATAAAAACTAGAGGCGCGCCGGATATGGCCCGTGGGCCGTTGTTTGCCGACCCCTGTAACGGACGGTCTGGTGGGCATCCAAAGATGCCCGTGGGCACGGAGCCTAAGGTAGCATATGACCGTGAAGGCCGGGCCGTGCCATCTGGCGAAGAAAAAGGCCCCTCAACGAGCTAAGCAGCGGCCTATGCTTGCTGTAGCTCAGTTCGGGAGATGTGGGCGGGGTTTTCGCCGCTCGTTGCCCCTGTCCTTTACGTATTAACAAAAATTCATAGGCCTGGGGAAGACAACACAAACAGAGGAGGTAAAAATGTGGAATGCAAAAAAAAATAGTCGATAAGGATGGAATGGTTGGCGAACGGATCAGACGCCCAAGCGGTCGAATCTGGGTCCGGGTGTAATGGGACCCTCGGCCTCTGGTTTCGTACCACCAACAGATACTACTCATCAGGTACTGCTTCGATCTGCTGGTGAGAGCAGCACTACCAGACCATAATATCGTTCGTTACAGGTGGTTCATTACACCCCTGATATAGAGGACTGGAGCACTGGAGTTTGTGGGTTTTGATTTTGTTGTGGTTTGTTACTATTTCGCTGCTTTTTCAAAGAAATGAGAGGTTGAGGTCGCTAATCCCTAACTGTGGAACCTGAAGAGTAAGGGACGTCTGATGCCATTATAGTCGTTTCATTTTTCTTCATTCCACATCTCCCTATCTGAGCTGCAGCAGTTTCGTACCACTGGTCACCTCGTTAAGCAACCTTTATCTTCGCCTCATCCTTGATTAGGTGGAGGTCGGTTGGCCCGAAGAGCCACCAAGCACGGAGACCTTAAGGGTCTATTGTGCTATTTTTGATCAATCTATAACTATAAAAATCTTTCTCCGCACACTATCCCCAATGCACACTCTCACAAGCGTAAGCAAAATATCCCCGGCTACAACTTATGTAGGGAAGGGTCTGTCGTCGCCATGTCTTTGCTGACTAATGGCCTGGCTAATCGAATCAAGTGTGATAATAGTTTGAATTTCGTTGGCATTGCCACAATCATAATTTCCAGCCTCGCCGAGCCAAACAGCGAAAAACTCTTATCATCGAAGATGTCGTGGGTGTGATATATCCCCGCCCGCACCCTTATCACTCACCACTTCCAACCGTTTTCGATAAACCCAAATTGCGGCTGTAATAGCCGAAACAACAAGAAGAAATCAACCCGACGAATGCGCACCAAATAAATAGCCAAACAACATATCAAGGACGAAAACGTTGTCCCCGGGTTCATGGGATCCGGGTCCCAACATGATACATACACCAACGAGCCATCCATAGCAGCGTATGGCGGTGGGTTGTGTCTATTAAAGGGAATAGAACCATCCAATTCGACCTCCAGCATAAAGTTATCCTTAAAGTGTTGTATTCTTTTGGTGAAATTTAAATCAGCCCGGCTGGGGATGTTTGAGGCAGCAGTCCGTTGGGTGGTGACTTGAAGCACGTCGCGGTCCAATCGCCCAAGGCTATCATCAGAGTGGCCCAGTCGCTCCCGGACACGTGGAACCTCATTAATAAAACGCTTGTGATGGCGTCACATAAAGTTTCATTTCTTTTGCAAGGACGCGAAATCTACGATTTAGAATTCTTCTCAGTGTAAACCGTTGTCGTCGTCGTCGTTCACCCGAAAAAAAGGCAAAATACATAATTTCCTCCCGGGACAAGGTCGCCCCGAGATTTTCGTTATTGTTGACTATGCGGGTTTTTTTTTGGGTGTTGGGGCGGGCGACTTACATCGAATTCCGACTGATTTTTTCTAAATGCAACCCTCATGTTGATATCAAGGATATTTTTATAATTATAGAAATTGTGTTGTGGGAGAAGGCTGTGAGCGATGTGCGATATTCACAAGCAATGCTATCCCAGTTCCAGGGATATGGGTGTGTCCTGGGTGAGCGTTGCGTGGGATGTGATTTCCATGAGAACGTGCAAGGACGACGAATTTCGTTTTTATTTTTTCTTCTTCTGGTGAATGTCTGTAGTTTTCGGGGGCAATAGTAAATCAGAGGTCAAGTGGGGGACGATGTTTCGGCAATATGAACTTTGGTTTAGTTCTGCTGACTATTGTGAAAAGGACGAACAGGTCACATGTCACCGAAGGAATTCTAAATGTGACAATTGGAAGGTTTGAATAGGGTACGAGTGTTTTGTATCCTGTTATCATTTCTGTTGTCATTTGATCCGGAAAAGATGATGGAATAAAATACTTTTTAGTGATTGATATCGCATGAAAACTTCTAATGGAATCTGTAATGGACGATTTGGTGAGCATCCAAAGATGCCCGTGGAGGTCGGGCCCTGCCATCTGGTGACGAAAAAGGACCCTCAACGGGCTAAGCAGTGGCCTATGATTGCTGTAGCTCAGTCCGGGAAACGTGGGCGGGGTTTTCGCCGCTCGTTGCCCCTGCCCTTTACGTATTAACAATAATTCATATGCCAGGGGAAGACAACACAAACAAGTGAGGTAAAAATGGGGAATAAAAAAAAAATTAGACGATAAGGATGGAATGGTTGGCTGATAGCTCGCTTGCCCTCGTGCTCGCATTGGGGTCCAGGTGTAGCGGGACTCTCGGCCTCTGGTTTCGTACCACCGACAGACCCTTACTCATCAGGTGCTGCCATAGATCCGCCGGTGGAAGCAGCACTGCCAGGATATGGCCCATTGCAGGTGGTTCATTACAAATTCTCATAGTATTCCAGTGAATAGAACAAAAGGAAGAAAATATGGAATCATGGATATGCTTTTAGGCTGGATAGAAAGAATCTTTTCTCATATCTACAGTTAGATGTAGTTACCTCGTATTGTTGTATTTGTACGCAAAAAATACGTACAATTAAATTGAGCTAAATACCAACACCGAAGAAAAAAACCCGGTACTAGGTTAGGTTAGGTTATAGGGGCTGCTCCGACATACGGAGCACACATAGACCACCACCGGGTCCGTTCTGATCCGTTCCGACCAGTACTTAATCCGCGAACCATCCGGAGCGAACAATGAACCTATGAATCTGACCCGCACTCACCTCGTTCGAGTCGTCCAGATGAAGTAATAAGACCATTGGGTGGATTTCCTACTACCGGCAAGAGCAAGGCAGGTGCAGAGCAAATGAAATGAGCACTCCTCCTCATCCGCGTCCCCACAGCTTCTACAGTAATCATTGTACGGTATTCGAAGTCGCCTGGCATGCTCTCCAGTGAGGCAATGGCCGGTGATAACCCCCACGACACTGCTGATGCGCTTTCTATCCAGCGAAAGCAACTCCGAAGAGGGACTAGGATTCAGTCTAGGCCATATTTGCTTGGCTATGCGGCATCTGTTACCAGTACTCCACCTGATGTTAGCCCTCGCCGTCCCCTCAGCCTTTAAGGCCAATTTGCAAGTTGCCAGAGGCATGTCAACGTTTCGAAAACTACCACTGACCTTACTTCCTTACTAGTAGTACTCTCGCGGGCCGGTTCATCGGCCATACAGTTGCCGTGAAAGCCACTGTGGCCCGGAATCCAACAAAGAGTATTGTTGAGAGAGCTTCCCATCAGTAGGCACGAAATTCGTCAAGTGTCTTCGTGTAAGTCACAGTAGAATTCAGCGATTTAACTATCAGTATAAATTATTACATCACTAGCTGGAATTAAATTACGCCCCAGCCATGATACAGCTTCGCAGATAGCCGTAAGCTCCGCTTGGAATACATTACAGTAATCAGGGAGACGGAAGGACATGTGGACACGCATCAGACCCGCCATTAGGCCACGTATCAGACTAGCCATTAGACGACGCATTAACTCACCTATTAGAACACGCATCAGACCAGCCATTAGACCACACATTAAACCGTTCATTAGACCATGCATTAGAGATAATTGTATAATTGCGTAGTCTAATAGGCGGTCGGTTGCGTGGTCTAATGGGTGGTCTAGCGGCTGGTCGGTTTAATATCTAAACACCCCTTAAACCCCAGAAATGATCACAATGTGCTGGTCAACAATTATAAAGTGCTGACTAACCGCTGACTCAGCACTGGCGTTTTAGGAACGCAGCCATTGTAAAATAGTTCGTTAGTTGTGTATTTCGATTTGATTAAATCTTTTGAGCGTTGGAAGTGACTTTTATTATCGAGTACAAGACTATTAGCCGAACCCAGACTAAGGCTGCGCGCACGTTGGGACACGTTCGCGTGTCGCGTTCACGCGTTTTATGTCAAACGGTTCGAGTCTATGGATTGCAACCAAAGATGCGAATCTGTCGAATTGACAAATGCTCGGCTGTTGTCGTATAACCAAATTAAGTTCATTATTGTGTGTTACATCCAATTATTTAGTATGAACTGTGTGTTTATGCACATCCTACTACTCCCAAGTCGTTTGTTTTGCCACTCAATTCTTACCTAATTATCCATTTTAAAGCACAATAATGAACTCAATTTGTTGATACGACATTAGCCGAGCATTTGTCATGACAGATTCGCGTCTTTGGCTGGAAACCATAGACTCAAACCGTTTGACATAAAACACGTGAACGCGACACGGGAACGTGTTCCAACGTGCGCGCAGCCTTAAGAAAAACATTGCAATTGAAGAGGGCGCTCAAATATTTAGTTAAGGCCGCCACTCATTAAGGCTCTTCGAAAAAGGGGAAAGAAACTATTTTCTACTTTTGGATTCGTTAGGTGCCAACCTTAATCATAGAAATTTGATTTTTATTTTATTTTTTCCTGGAAGTAGATGTAGCGCACGATGAGTAGACTCTGCAAGAACATACCCCGCGACTTTATGAGCCCCTTCATCACATTCCCCTTTTGGCACGACAGTCATGCACGTACTAATTAAACGTTCAATCCGTTTACTCTTAACTTAAATTTAAAAACAGAGTAGAGTTCTTGTTTTTATTCCCCGAAAACATTAAAATTAAGCAATTTGTATACAATCGCGGTACAACATTTTTTTTTCCACTCTACACCCATTAAGTACGCGTCTATCTTCAGTTGAATTCTTATTACTCATCTATAGACCCGACTGGGTGTCTGCATTCTACATTAAGACGAGCGCAGATTAACGAGCTTGCAGGTACTTGGAATCATGCTAAGTACGTCTTTACCGAGCATAGTTAAGTGTGGAAGGTGTACCCGCTATACACGCGAAAGTCTAAACCTGTCCCTCGCGTGGAATAGTTATGCAATCTTTAGATTAGAAATAGCTCGCGCTAGCAACTCGAGTAACAGAATTTAAGCAAAGAGTGTGCTATTAGCATTCAATCTTGGGCTGTGATTAAAATTCAAATTGCCTTATTTCCCACTCAGAAATGTCCGTACGTACGCGGGCCATCATCTCGTCTCTGCCGGCTTCGGAATGAACGCGCCAAGGAGGAAGCGTATGAAGTATCTTTGTATACCTACATACCTAAACCTACAGATCCACTGAGCTGGTAGAGTGTAGGTATCCGCATGTTGATAAGGCAGCTAAGAACCTGGATGGGGCCCCGGCAAAACATTAAATTATAGATACGGTGGCATGCATGATATTGCGGCCATTGAACCAAACACCACCAAATAAATTATGCAGCAATCTGAAATACGCCAACCAAATGTGGGAGAAGACGCAGCAAATTGGCCACCATCATCAGACCAGACCTCTCAGGGCCATCAGACCCCACCACCGTGGACTACTACAACATAATGCTATAGTACAAGAAACCCGTTCTAGATATGTAGATACAGTGCTTTTTTTTTAAATTCAGGGTGTTCTTGCACACAACATAATATGCACAGATATGCAGATAAAATTTTGTCGAGCGAAACATGCACTCAGCTATCAAATTAAACAGCCCAATCGGGGGAAAAAAAGTCGTTAAAAATATAAAGTAGCGGATTTGCACCATGCAAACGCCACATTAATTCTAAAATAATTTTCAGTTTTACACACCTCAACTGAAGAAGCGAGTGCGTGCAAGATGTAGCCCAAATGACGAGGATTCAATGATGTGGAGGCGACATACGAGTACAGAAGGGAGCTGACAATTTCCCGGAGGACACTTTATAATTTTCTTCTCTTTTTATCAGGTGCCCTGTACAGCGAACCAGATGAGGCGTAATTGCTATGGGTATTCCGTGCATACTTCAGAATTCCGTGGGATTATTATGTAGCGCTTGTTAGAGAGCCTGCTTCGTTCCATCTGGAGCCAGCCTTCATGCAATTTAAAACAGTAAACCCGTCCTTGAGTAGTACAATTAGTAAGGATGAGGCAGCGCACATATTGGATCGTGTCCGCGTGTTCAGTAAAACCGGTTGCTTTGTTTCTCTAGCATCAACTTAAAATCAATTAACAACTTGGTTGAGTCTTAAAGAAAAAGTAAAACGAAATCGAAGCTTGTCTTCGGTCCTGAGTCCAAAGCGTATATACCTTAGGCATGTGCAGACGTAGTGGTAACACCAAAACTTAAAATAGGTAACAGTCATTATGCATTAAAAGTGTGTTTCCTATATGGTCAGTTTGAACAGAAGTAAGCCGATGAAGCTACGACGAAGGAGCCTTTGTAGGGAAGGTAGGCGCCATTTTAAGACGTTTACCACAACTTTATAGCAAATATAGAATCTTGCCCATTCCCAAAATCAACTAACTATAAACAGCAAAACAAACATTTGACGAAAATTTCAAACCGCTAGCTCCATTCTATGGAAAGTTATCGCATATTTAAAGTATTTTTTGTAGGGGAGATAGGGGGGGCAAAAACTCCTCTTCCATAGTCCTCCGCGTGGGCGCCCCCTGGAACGGCAGTGGTCACAGACCTTTGCCAACCAACGTCAAGCCGCCAGTGATGGCGGTGCGATGATTTGGTTGAGGTACCCCTGTGGTGTGGGGTGTGAAAAAAAAAATACCACGGCCTTTCCCTTTGAGGGCCTGTCGTTAAAACCGACAATCAAAGGACAGGATGTGTATGCCAGCAACTTGCACTATCCGAAATCTTTATATGCTAACGAAACGTCAACTATGCCTCGGATAAGGACTGACTCAACGGTTACGACTTTTAGCTATCGTACAATGACAAAGATTGGATTCTGGAATGTGCGTACTCTCCTGGACAATGGATCAGAAGGTCCCCAGAACGCACGATTTCTTCAATTAGAGAGTGAATTTCTGAGGTACAAATTAAAAATCTTAGGAGTTAGTGAGATAAGATGGTGGAACAGCGGAGAATTCATCTCTCCAACGGGCAGCACTGTAATGTTGTACTCCGGTAAAGCTACCGGTAGTCGCCGTGAGTCAGGTGTGGGGCTCCTTTTAACCAGAGCCGCCCGAAACTGTCTCTTATTCTGGGAACCGGTCTCTGACAGGGTCTTGACCGCCAGGTTCCGGACCAAAATGAGGAACATCTCAATAATACAATGTTATGCCCCTACTGAACCCGACAATGTCTTGGCAAAAGACTCCTTCTACGAAGAACTAAACGCCGTTCAGAGCAGAACACCTAAAGGTGACATTATAATGGTTATGGGTGATTTGAATGCGAAAGTTGGCGCTGATAACTATGGGCTCAGACATGTGATGGGGTGATCGTAATGACAACGGTGAAACATTTGTAGAGTTCTGCAACTTTCACAGTCTCTTCATCGGTGGTACTATGTTTGAGCATAAGGACCACCACAAAATCAGTTGGTCCTCTGTTGATCGGCGCAGAACACAAAATCAGATCGACCATTTTGCCATTAGTAAAAGATTCAAGAGTTGCCTCCTGGACGTGCGAAACAAGAAGGGTGCCGATATTGGGATGGGAAGAGACGATTATCTTATGATCGCTAATGTTCGATTGCGTATTGCAGCCGTGCGCCGCCCCAGCGACGAAAGATCCAGGCCCCGCAAATTCAACACCGCTCGACTAAAAAATCCAGCTGTCTTACAACAATATAATGACCATCTTGCGCAAAAAGCGGCTGAGATAACTAGTCACCCAGATAGTGACATAAACGAAAACTGGGATGCCATAAAAAATGCGTACATTGATAGCGCAAATACCATCCTTGGCCCAAACCCGGATTGCCGGAATAAGCCCTGGATGTCCGACGCTTCATGGCAGCGGATTGTTGAAAGAAAGGAGCTGAAAGTTCGTTTGGCTGCAGCAGCAGACGACAATCGAAGCAGCATCGAACTCCTTTACCGTCAGAAAGCTCGAGAAGTTCAGCGTAGTGTGCGACGCGGTAAAAGAGTTTATGCGAATTCTCTTTTAGCGTCAGCAGAAGAAGCCGCTAGAAGTAACAACTTAAACGCCGTATACGGTGTCATCAAGGAGTTTACAGGTGGTCGTAACTCCTGCCAACATCCGGTGAAAGATAGTGATGGAAAGCTACTTATCTTGGAAGAAGATCAAATGAGGCGATGGAAAGAACACTTCGCCGCGGTCTTGAACCGTGTAACCTCTGGTGAAGTTCCCCCTCATATAGATAATTTAGCTAACCATCAAAATGTGCGTATACGGTCCACTGCCCCGACTAAAGAGGAAATAGTCACTGCAATTATTGCACTAAAACGAGGAAAGGCCGCCGGACTTGACGGCATCCCTGCCGAACTTTATCAAGCAGCGCCAAGCGTAACTGCCGATTTGCTGCACCCACTTGTTGATAAAGCGTGGAATACAGAGACCTTTCCCACTGAGTGGAAGGAAGGTTTGATCATCAAACTTCCAAAGAAGGGTAGCCTCACAGACTGTAATAATTGGAGAGGCATTTTTGTGCTTCCTGCCGTTGCCAAGATAATAGCTAAAATCGTCCTGGAAAGAAACTTAGAAAGCACAATTGATGAAGAGCAGGCTGGCTTTCGATCCGGATTCTCCTGTGTCGATCACATTAACACCTTGCGAATCATCATCGAGCAATGCGCTGAATACGATTCTCCGCTTCACTTGCTTTTCATCGATTTCGAAAAGGCTTTCGATAGTGTGAACCGGGATTCTATATGGGCGGCCTTGCGCAGGAGAGGCATCCCTGAGAAGCTTGTGGCTATTATTAAGGCAACCTATGACGGCGCGAAATGTCGCGTTCTGCATAAAGGTAAGGTGTCGGGGGACTTTGAGATTCGCAGTGGAGTTCGGCAGGGGTGCATCCTCTCACCGATCCTATTCCTCATTGTGATCGGCGATGTGTTGCATGCAGCCCTATCCGGACTCGACAGAGGAATTCAATGGACTTTGACATCTTATCTACTTGTACAACATCTTGACTACGCTGACGACATATGCCTACTCTCCCACAAAATCATGGATCTGTCCGCAATGGCGTTAGATCTCGAGAGGGAGGCAAGCAAGGTTGGGCTAAAGATTAATACCAACAAGACCAAGGTTCTTAGCCCGCCGTTGCGAAAAAGAAATCCGACACCTGTTGCCATCAATATTAATGGGCAGCCTGTGGAGAAGGTGGACAACTTCGTCTACCTGGGTAGCATTGTTGCCGAAAATGGTGGTACGGAGCAGGACATCGCTCGTCGTATCAACCAGGCTAAACGCGCATACGGCATGCTGTCCAAAATCTGGCAGAGCAGTTATCTCAGCATCAAGACCAAGCTGGGCCTGTTTCGCTCCCTGGTACTATCAGTGCTTTTGTATGGGAGCAGTACATGGAAAGTTTCCGTAGCAGTTACCAGAAAGCTGCAAGTTTTCGTCAACTCATGTCTTCGTCGAATTTTAAGAATTTTCTGGCCCGAAACAATATCAAATGAAGAGCTAAGTCGGCGTACGGGTCAGATGCCAATCGACGAATTGATACGCAGGCGAAAATGGCAGTGGATAGGTCACACATTGCGGAAGAGTGATAACTGCATTGCTTTGCATGCCATGAAATGGAACCCCATTTCCAACCAAGGCCGACCAAGAGGGGGTCCTCGAATCACATGGCGTCGATCTGTGGCAAAGGAGTGTCAGGTACTGGGTAAGTCTTTTGGGGAGTTGCGCCCCATTGCCCAGAACAGAGTACGATGGCGCGCAGGAGTAGTTGACGCCCTATGCCCCGCTAGGGGTTAAGGCAAAGTAGTAGTTACTAAATCTAAAGTATTTAGCCTGGTTGATACAACGAGCGATGTCGTACTCCGTACCACCATTTTCGCCAACAATGCTACCTAGATAGACGAAGTTGTCCATTACTTGTCCAGTTGTCTCCATAGGCTGCCCATTAATATTAATAGCAATAGGCGTAGGATATTGTAATGGGCAGGTGTAAGGGACACGAAAGTGTCCATGGGGACGGAGTGAAGGTATGCCGAACTGACCGTGAAGGTCCGGAACCGCCATCTGGCGAAGCCTCCTCAGCGGGATAGGCGGCGGCACGAGCTTGCTGTAGCTCAGTGACTGGAGATGTGGGCAGGGTTTTTGCCCTCTCGCTGCCCCGTACCATTAACAATTCTAAAATATCTCGTGCCTAAGGACAAACAGCACACACGGGTACCAAAAGTCCCACGACCTTAAAGAAAAATAGCAAATAAAAGAAAAAAAACTACTTAATGGTAATGGCCGTCGACCGGCTCATGTACCCTGACACTACTCCTGGTCCAGCTGGAGCGGACCCTGGCCTCTCAACTCACCCTGCCTTTGAGGTTTCAGGGCCCAAAAATGTGGAACCATCGATGACCTGAAACGGGGAGGTGGTGATTCCTTTAAAGGAAAAGCCCAGATCTTTCTATCAACGTTATAAGGCCATCTTTATTCTATCCTCAAAATTAATCCAAGTATACAACAAAAAAAAATATGTTAAAAAACTAAATAAGGCATAAATTTTTCGCGAGGTGGCAGACAAAAATATACAATTCGAATTAAAATTTATATAAAAAAAAGAAACAAACATATGTACCAATTACTCACCCGTTATCCGAAGTGGCCACTTGGAGATGGGAGCACTGTAAACTAATTTTTATTATTACCACCAGCAAATAACTAATATTAACTGAATTGATCAAATAAAGAAAATTAAACGACTAAATACGTATGTAACCCGGAGTCCGAAGCGTATATACCCTAGACTTGTACAGACCTAGTGGTGATACCAAAAGTAACAATTGGCAACGACCATATGCATTAAAAGTGGGTCTCCTATATAGCCAGTTTATAGGGGAGGTTGGCACTCATTCAGTGGGTTCTTGAGCATTCTCAAAATCAATTAACCAACTAATCCATTCTAAGTACAAATATTTGTCGAATTTTTCAAGTCGCTAGCTTCATTCTATCGAAAGTTATTTCTTATTTGAAGTTTCACTTGTAGGGGAGGTAGGGGTTCCTTGGGTCGGATCTTGCCCATCATTGCCACCAACCAATTAGATCACCCTACAAACATTTAAAAAAAAATTCAAGTCTCTAGCTTCACTCTATCGAAAGTTATCGCTTATTTCAAGTTTCATTTCTAGGGGAGGTAGTGGTTCCTTAGGTCGGATCTTACCCATCTTTAATGCCAACTAACTCAATCTCACTTCCAACATTTGACCAAAATTTCAAGTCGCTGGCTTTATTCTTTCAAAAGTTATCGCTTATTTGAAGTTTCATTTGTAGGGGAGGTGGGGGTTCCTTAGATCGGATCTTGCCCATTTTCAATGTCAACCAAGTAGGTCTTACTAGCAACATTCCACCAAATTTTCAACTTGCCAGTGTGATTCTATCGAAAGTTATCGTAATTAAACGAATATTTTATTTTTGGAAATTTATAGAGGAGGTAGGCGTTCCTTTGATCTGATTATGCCCAACTTACTAAAACTCAAGCAGCTTCTCACCTCAGGGTTACATGCCATAAATCAGGTGTCTACGTCAATTGGTTCAGGCGTTATAGATAAAAAAAACCTGAAAAGTAGGGTAGTACGGGGCTCTTTGTAAGAAAATTACCGTTAGTTTTCAACTGATCGATTTTATTTTCCCAGGAGACTATAAGATTACCCTCACGAGTAATCTACCAAAGCCAGAGCTTTTCATGTATATTTAATCGGGAGTTATAGATACATTTAAGTATTTTAGATATGTAGGGGAGGTAGGCGTTTTCTTGGCCTGATCAAGCCCATTTTCAATACCAACCAACTAGATCACACTGCCAACATTTGACCAAAATTTCAAGACTCTAGCTTCTTTCTATCGAAAGTTATCGTGCGAACGGACAGCCAGACAGACAGACGGACAGACAGACATGGCTAAATCGAATCAGGAGATGACCCTGATCATTTATATATATACATTGCTATACCTCCGGAGCCTCTTTTAAGGTGTTACATATTTTATACCTTATACTATAAGTCTAGGGTATAAAAAAAATGTTCCAAGGACGGCAACACGTTCAAAAACGTCGGATGGCACTTGGCTCTACTGGCTTCACTACGGTAGCATACTAGGTAGGGTATCGCTATGGGCCGGCATTGTTGTTGTTTGAACACGGCACTATATTGCATTCACTCTAGCACAGCTTAAATCGAACTAATCCCGCTGATCAATGTAATCCACGCCGCTTTTAATTGCGTTTCCTCTGACCGTGAGATGCCAAATCTGACTAATAATGCTGATCCATGCCGCTTTTTAATTGTGCTTTTTTTCAATTCTTCCTTCTGCTCGTTTTCAGAATACGGTGAAAGCGCTAGCAATATTGAATAACTGACCGTCGCCTGATCGATCGGCCGATGGGTCGCCACAAAATATCAACTGATCAAAATTATATGGAACTGTCAAAAAAATCGTCAACGATAAGCGCATACACAGGCCGATCGGTCGTCTGATATCGATATCGGCCGATGGATCGACCTGTGTATGCGCTTATCGTTGACGATTTTTTTGACAGTTCCATATAATTTTGATCAGCTGACATTTTGAGGCAATCCATCGGCCGATCGATCGGACGACGGATCGCATAATCTAGGGCGGCTATAAGATAAAACTTCAACTGGACATTGTGAAAACGGCCCTAAGTCATTTATATCCAATATGTGCCTTACGCCCATTGGATTGGTATCATTACCCCGACCCTAAAATTTTTTGGTTCCCGCTGCGGCTTTTTGTACTAACCTCTTCCTGCCAAAAATGTTGCATTTATCTCTCCCACGAAACAGTGGCAGTGTAGACTTGCACACAGCACATTGCCGCGGTGCTCTACACGACACGTGAATTTCCCTTCTACTCAAAATATCGATTTTCAAGCGAAATAAATTGTAAAATAATTGTTTTTGCGTGAAAATTGCTCATAATCATGTGGAGACTTTTTTCTTCGAATGAAATATGTTAGTACTGAGAGAGCGAAAATTTTTCGTGCGAACGCAACTTTTGACAGTTTTTTTATGAGATTTTGCACGAAAAACTGATCTTAGTACCTAGCTTTAGGTGGTAAGAATCCATGCGGGCGGATTTGTAGGTTGTAACACGAAAATTTGTCTTGTGAAAATTTTGCGAAACAGGAATGTTCCCTTTATTGAAATTGGACTTATTTATTTATTCATATCACCCAATATCAAATATATTTTTCTATTTCCATCCAACGTACCGCCCTTAATCTTTTTCGCCATGACAACATATCACACGTAAACAAAAACCACCACCGCCACTAACCATCAAACAACCCCCAGCAACAGCAGAAGCCAGTTAAACACGTCATGTGGAGAAAGTACGATAGGCACGCGGCCGTCTACCACACAAAAAGTAAAATCGAAAATTTACAATTCGCAGTGTCCTTAAAAAACATTAGTTCTTTGATAAAAGTGCCCAAATTCGAACGAGGCAGCGATGTCCAAAGTTTATTGCTAGACGGTGACGAGCTCATCGAAGACGTTCAGATCGGGTGGCAAGAGAAAATCTTCAGTGCGGTTGAAGTCGAATTCTACAGTGACGCGGCGAATTGTTCGAACGACGTTCAGAAAAGATATCACACTCAAATTCGCGCTGCCGAAAATGTTCGTCAAGGAAAAATTTTTACTTATGTTCAGGAAGATAATTTCCGACCAAAAGAAGAACTTCTTCGGCACACAGAATCGAAAAGTTCATTTGCCGGTTCGGCGCTTCAGTCTGCTGGATTCGCGGAGGAAGAGAAGGACGCAGAAGTGATGTTCGTGTATGCCGCCCTAAGTCAGGATGTTTTGTTGTTTGAAGTGCACTGGAGGCCAAACGATGGAGTCCTGATAATCAGTCCGGATTTCAACGACTCCGATGACAGTCCGTATTTCATTGAAATTGACTCAGACTATCGGCAATTATTCTCATACACCGTGAAAAATGCTTCTAAATCCTTGGATATTGCCAATTACAAACCGGGGGCAAGGACGAAAAGCAATCGGCCGGCAATCGACGTTGATCGATTGTTCGACATGCCTCCGAAATTGGCCACGAAATTCCTAATTCTGTTCGAAATTAAATCCGCCGTTGGATTTGAATACGAAAATCTCCACGTCCGTTACAGTATTTCACTTCCGGATAGGTTTACCGTAGAGGAGGGTTCTCTGATTGGATCCACTCACTCCTCCGAATCGTTGAATGGCGTCTGGAAGTTTGGTCATTGTTTCCATTTTGCCATTCTTAGTTCGACTCGAGTGCCAATCGACGAGACTGTGAATGTCTATTTTGAGGTGGTGTCCATCGACCGGTGGACTCGAGAGCGGTCTGAAGGATTCGCCCAGTACGCAATGAAATTGAGACCGCAACAAATTAATGTCGAGCTGCCATGCTTTCGAATTAATTACGGCTTTATGGAGCGATTGGAACGGTTCTTTGTCGGTGGACGTAGACGGTTTGACCTGGAGAAATTCTGTTGCACCGATGAGGACCTTTTGAATCGATATCATGTGAAGAGTGTCTCGACCGGCCGGTTGAGCGTGCAGTGCCAAATGATTGTACAGAAACATAAGGACATAACAAAGGCAGCGATGAGTCTTGATAGTCAGTTTAAGGAGATGAAGTTGAATGATGTATTAAAATGGCATCATGAGGCACGTGAAAGACTCGAGAATGTTGTTCAATAAATGTTTGAAATGGATAAATTTGAATAATATATTTTTATTTTTAGAAAGTTTGCTAACTGTTGGGTACGCCTTTCTTGGTATGGTAGAGTTCGAAGTATGTAAGGCCCTGAAGTTACAAATTCCTAGTTCACCGGGCGATACATAGTAGTTCACGTCTTTGGTCAATAATGGAGTTTTAATTGAGATCATTTCGCACTCCCCTTGTATGGAGTCCGCTCGCTACACGAGTGCCCCGGCTTAAGGGGTTGCAATTCTCATTATAAAAAACTAGAACGCTCGCTTCGCTCGTTCTATACGATACAGGAGTAAAAACATATAGGCATCCTTTCTTATGGTTGCCGACATTTTTGCTAACCATTCCGAATCTGATTCCGAATCTGAAGTCAAAAAACAAAAAAAAATTTTGGGGTTGCCCACCTCAGAATGGTTACCCTGTTTTCGTGGGGATATACTCGTCCGATCGGGCTGGATACCAATCTTTGCACCACTTCCCACGGCGTTTTCTCCTCTTTCTTTCTTTTTTTTTTCTAGCAACAAACTTGCAATTATACAACAAACTGCGGCTCTCCTTTTTCTATCGTCCATTGTTAAACAGCCACCATCGATGCGCACACTTCGTCAAAACTGATAGAACTGAACAAAATATCGGAACTAATTTAGCGAAAATCGAATGTAGCCTACACACCTTCAGTTCCGATAACTGCACAGATTTTTCCACAGATATCTGCGCAGTTAAACTGAAGGTCTGTAGTCCCCTTTACGTCGATGACATCCTTGTGGCTTCAGTAACACCAGAGCAGCACATGGAGCATTTGCGAATGGTGTTCGACCGACTGAACACCTATGGCGTGGTAAGTAATGTAGCGAAATGCTCATTCGGAGTAGATGAAGTGTGATATTTAGGACGCCATGTCAGCCGCCAGGGAATTTCTCCACCCGTCGACCGAGTACAAGTTGTAAAGGATTATAAACGGCCTGTTTCATTCAAGGGTCTCAGATATTTACTCGAAACCTTGAATTTTTATCGACGCTTCGTTGCAAACGCTGCCAACATTCAGGCCACACTCAACGATCTTTTGAAGGGTGCCAGAAAAGGGGACAAGGCGTCTATCAACTGAACTTCAGAACAGAGTCAGTCAATGTTTTCGACGCTTGCAGGAACAGTTTAGTGGGCACAACGATGTTGACATTCGAGAAGCTCTAAGGTTCGGGAAGTTCCAAGGATCCAGAAGTTCCAAGGTTCAAGAGGTTCCAAGATTCGAGAGGTTCCAGCGTTCGAGAGGTTCCAGGGTTCGAGAAGTTCCAAAGTTCGAGGGGTTCTAAAGTTCGAGAGGTTCCAGGGTTCGAGAGGTTCCAAGGCTCGAGAAGTTCCAAGGTTCGTCAGGTTTCAAGGCTCGAGGGGTTCGAGAGGTTCAAAGTTCGAGAGGTTCCAACGGTTGAGAGATTCCAAGTTTCGAGATGTTTCAAGGTTCGAAGTTGAAACGGTGGAAAGAAACTTCGCCGCTGTCTTGAACCGTGTAACCTCTGTTAAATTCCCCCTCTTATAGATAATTTAGCTAACCATTAAAATGTGCGTATATGGTCCACTGCCTCGACTAAAGAGAAAATAGTCGCTGCAATTATTGCAGTAAAACGAGGAAATGCCTCGATGGTATCCCTGCCGGACTTTATCAAGTAGTGCCAAGCGTAACTGCAGAGCTGCTACTTGCTTGTTGATAAAGCGTGGAATACAGAGACCTTCCCCACTGAGTGGAAAGTAAGGTTTGATCATCAAACTTGCAAAGAAGGGTAGCCTCACAGACTAATAATTGGAGAGGCATTTCTGTGCTTCCTTCCGTTGCCAAGATAATAGGTAAAATCGTCCTGGAAAGACTTACTGAGAAAGCACAATTGATGAAGAGCAGGCAGGCTTTCGATCCGGATTCTCCTATGTCGATCACATTAACACCTTGCGAATCATCATCGAGCAATGAGCTGACTTCGATTCTCCGCTTCACTTGCTTTTCATTGATTTAGAGAAGGCTTTCAATAGTGTGAACCGGGATTCGGGATTGAGGAGAGGCATCCCTGAGAAGCTTCTGGCTATTATTAAGGCAACCTATGATGTCGCGAAATGTCGCATTCTGCATAAAGGTAATGTTTTGGGGACTTTGAGATTCGCAGTGGAGTTCGACAGGAGAGCATGCTATCACCGATTCTATTCCTCATAGTGATCGGCGATGTGTTGCATGCAGCCCTATCCTGACTAGACAGAGCAATTCAATGGATTTTAACTTTTTATCTACAACATCTTGACTACGCTGACGACATATGCCTACGCAATTGCCCTAACCCCTTGTGGGGCATAGCGCGTCAACTGTTCCATGTGGTCCAGTTGACGTTTAATCGGCATAAAATGGTTTCGGAGACTGCAGTTGCCAGCATACACCTCCTGCACATCCATGGCCACGAACATCGTCGTGGACAGGATTCGAACCCGAAACGCCGATAGTCAGAGATGAGACTGATGCCTCAACGCACTGCCCTACCGATCGCCCCCAAGATCTTGAGAGGGAGGCAAGCAAGGTTAGGCTAAAGATTAATACCAACAAGACCAAAGTTTCGCAATTGCGAAAAAGAATTTCACTTTGTCTACCTGGATAGCTTTGTTGCCGAAAATGTTGGTATGGAGCAGGACATCGCTCGTCGTATCAACCAGGCTAAACGGCAAGCTGTCCAAAATCTGGCAGAGAAGTTATCTCAGCACCAAGACCAAGCTGACGTAGTCCGGATAGCGCAACGGTTAGCACGTTCGCCTTCAACGCACTGGGCCCCGGTTCGATTCCGGGGATTTACGTGTCGGACTATGAGCCCACTCAGCTGTTAAATGAGTACCCATTATGGGGTAAATAACTCGGTTGAGCGTGTTGCTGATCACATGCCTCTGCACAAAAACCGTCACGATCTAGAAAATGAGATGATGCTAACTCATCTCGAGGCCGTGGTTCAAATTGGACTGTTGCGCCAGTTATTTATTTTATCTATTTATAAGACCAAGCTGGGCCTGTTTCGCTCCCTGGTAATCTCTGTGCTTTTGTATGGGAGCAGTACATGGAAAATTTCCGTAAGAGTTACCAAAAAGCTGCGAATTTTCAACAACTCTAGTCTTCGTTGAATAGGAGTGAAGATGGCTTCGCAGTTCGTTCACATTTTGAAACGCCAGTCTATGCCATTCTTGGAGAGGTACACGCTATAAGAATGTTTGTAAATTATTCAATTTTTTTTTTATCAAAGTTCACGTTCTATCGCGACTACGTTGCGCGCGCTTTCGCCAATTTTGGGTCGACGAAACTATTGAACGTTTGGTGCAAAAATTCGAAACAACTTATGCAGGCGTTGAACATCAGTGTTGACCAGTTTGGGGCGAATTTTGCGGAATGATTTGGCTCTCCGCTTGTATAAGATTGCGTTGACTCAAGAACTCGCTAACTGCGCTCTGGACCAGATGCAAGCTGACGACGACTTTCACAAGAAAATCATCTTTTCAGTTGAAGCTCACTTCTGGCTCGATGATTTTGTCAACAAGCAAAATTGCCGCATTTGATCGAGTGAGCAGCCTGAAGTGATGCACGAGACACAACTTTATCGAAAAAAATAAATTGTTTGGTGCGGTTTTCATGCCGGCGGCGTCATCGGCCCATTTTTCTTTTTTGATGAAAACGGCGCTCCAACAACTGTCAAAGGCGATCGCTACAGGGCCATGATATCGGAGTATTTTTGGGACCAGCTCGACGCTATGGACTTGGACGACATGTGGTTCCAAAAGGACGGCACAACGTGCCATACAGCGTACGACACGATTGAATTATTGAAGACCAAGCTCGGCAAGCGAGTTATCTCACGCAACGGTCCTCGCGAATGGCCGCCTCGTTCGTGCGATTGAACCCCTTTTGACTTTTTTCATTGGGGTGACTTTGAGTCGCTGGTCTATGCCAATAAACTATTGGAACCCACAGGGAACCGATGCAAGTCGCCGCGTTGGACGACCTAGAAACACCTGGATAAGATCAGTTGAGGTGGAGGGTAAGTCATTAGGCAAATCGTGGAGACAGTTGAAGGCGATGGCGGCGAACAGGACGAGGTGGAAAGTCGGCGTGGTTAGTGCCCTATGCCCCACAAGGGGTTGACACGATCCAGAGAGAGAGATATGCCAATAAGCCAGCAAAGTTAGACGAGCTGTAGGCCAACATCGAACGCAAAATTTCTGGTATTCCGGCCGATTTGTGTGCTCGAGTCATGGAAAATTGGGTCTAGCGTATTCACTCGTACCAGCGCTTCCGCGGTGGACATTTGAACGATATCGTATTCCATAATTAATGGCATCGATAACCCACAAGTCTTCTAATTGAAAAAAAAAAAGAAAAAATGAGTCGCTCTTAATGAAAACCCTATATTTTAACATGGAAAATGAAAATTCCTGTTAAACATCAAATGAAATTCTGAAGCTTGGAAATTAGAACAACTTATTTTAATTTCAGAGCGGCGCATACAAATCAATTTTCTGCTCTAATTTCCAAACAATTCTAATTTCTGTGAGTTCTCATTTCTGAGCGGCTACTGTATATACAATTCCGGCACTGAATTTTTCCGTACAAAAGTTCTAATTTTAAAGACAAATATTTTGGCTATGAGTTCGCTAGAAAGGACTGCAGATTCATTCATTTCAGACCAAATTTGATCGAAACCCATCATCAAAATTTGACGCCCTAGATATTGAAGTCACAAGCCCCAATGGGCCTATACTACTACCGATTTAAAATCGTTATGCCTATAAGCTCGCATTCTACGTGTTAAACGGTTCTTGTCCACACTAATTAGTAACTCTATCCGTAAACCACGCAATATCGATAATACAGTTCCCTTCCATACAATACGTTCCACACAACTGTCACTTCCGTCTGTTTACGTATTTTCTTTCATCCACATCTGGAATATTGCTTTGGCAGTTCACTGGCATACGACGACAGCTCAGTTGTTTTCGATGTGGATGGGTGGGTAGTGGGTTGGCCAAGTTGCGCGTTAATTTGCCGGCGAGATTCCGCATTCAGTGAATTTCAAGTTAGTGAGTCACAAGACGGAACATAACATATATCTTATCAGTGAAATTATCGATTACCTTGGGCCGCGTAACCGAAAATCGCACAAGTGAGTGATTCGGGTGCAATTGCAGTGATGGAACAAGTTTCTTTTGTTGTGCCACGGACCTAATTGTGTGAACCGGTTTTTAGTAAACGCAAAACACGCATCTTTCCAAGTTCATTGTTTTCATTCTTGATTCTCCGATTTCGCCAGCCGACGAAGGAACGAAATACAGTGCTCCCCAGTGCCCCTTGTGTTGTGTGTGTTCCATAAAAAGAAAAACAACAGCGCGACGTGAAAATGTCTTCGCAAATGCACTTGAGCGGCGACATACCGCCTCAATTTCGTCAGGAGGAAATCCCCCTGAACCGGCTCGACTCCACACGACTCAGCGAGGACCAACTCAAGTGGTTCGAGCTATTCTGCAAGGTGAGTTTTTTCGTTTGTGTGAAAGAAAGGCTTGCGTAGAAATTTCACTACGATCACGGTATGTGGGTCAAAAAGGAAAAGACGGAGGCAAACACAAGTCCAATTATCACGTTCATTGAGTACTCGAGTTGGAAGAAACCTGAAGAAACCGAAGAACCACCTGTGATGAATGAGAGGCGTGTTTTCTTCTTTTGCCATTCCATTCCCACGGTCGGTTTGAGTTGGATTGGAAACATTTTCAGGCCTCCACATTCCAGTTGGATCCGCGACACGGCGAACTGATAGCATGCGTTCAAGGTGGCGGCTACTAATCTCCGTTTACCACCTGCAGATTAGATATTTGTGCAGGTGACGCAATCGCTTAACCCTTCTTGTTTGATAACGCACAGATAATTTGGTGAAATAGATAGGAAATATGTAGTTATTTTCATGTTTTGTTAGATTTGAAGTGATTCAGTTCAGACAAAGGATCATACGTTGTAAATGTCAGCCTTTGATTTATTGTATCTTTTGTTCGCCGACAAAGACGCGTAAAATGTGAAAGCTCATCTATTCGTTGTTTAGCTTCTTCCGTATTATTTATTACATAGCGAAAAAGGCGCCAAACGTATCATTCAATGCAATTTTATGTAGGTATGTCGGTACAGTGTACGTCCCCTGTACGGACACCTGGTATGACCGGACACCTTTTTTAAGTTCCGAACATTTTTTGCATGTTTGCTACCTTAACTGGACGCACCTATGACCGGAACTGCATTTTTCGGTAATTTTTTAGTCTAAACCTCTAATAACCGGACAACTCGAAGGTTTCGCAATTGCTCTTCTCCGAATTTTCATGACTTTAGAGATTATGAACGACTGGTTAGTGACATTCAATAACCAAATAGTCTGGGAGACGACCGCGCGTTTACAATCGTTGCGTTTCCTTCCGGACTGTAATTTGAACATAGATTTGATATGAGGAATCGCGGAATATCAATCCTGCCTGAGCAGAGACGGAAATGCCTTTTAGTCCAGGCTCATCATCGTCATCGTGGCGCGACAGCCCGACGTCGGGCCTTGGCCGCCTGGATCGTTTTCCTTCAATTATCTAGGTCACGTGACCGCGTCCTCCAATCTCGGAAGCCCAATAGCTGTTCAGCGTCCACATATGTATACTGAGCTCTCCCAACGAGATCTCGGTCGACTAGGCAGTCCCGCTCCGTCAACTCGTTCTGCATTCATTACTCTCTTTAGCATGCGATCATTGTCCATTCGTTGTACATTCCCTGCGAATTGAAGTCGTTGTATTTTGACGATTTTCGAAAGTTCCAGCTCATCGTACAGTTCATACAACTTATGGTTGTACCTGATGCGCCATCCACCTAGATCGCAAACAGCTCCGAAAATTCGCCGCAGAACCTTACGTTGAAATGTATCTAGCATGTTTCCGGAGGCTTGAGTTAGGGCGTTGTCATCTTAATATACAGCCCTCCGCTCAGCTGATCGCGGCGAATATCTGCCTTCGTTGTTGACGCCAAAATTACGTCATTCGCGCCTTGCCAAGGCAGTGGCAAAGCATCGAAGGCGATCAGCTGAGCGGAGGCCTGTATATGTATATTAAGATGGCAAAGCTTTGCCACTGCCTTGGCAAGGTGCGAATGACGTAATTTTGGCGTCAACAACGAAGGCAGACATTCGCCACGATCAGCTGAGAGGAGGCCTGTATGTTAAGATGGCAATGGTTAGGGTCATTGCCATCTTAATATATAATATAAAAAGGACTTTTCGTTTTGGAAGAATGTTTTGTTCTCAAATGAGAGTAAATTCGAAATTCTGAAACAGCGGAAACCACCGATAATTTGAAGGAAAAAAAATTTGGCTTTACAGTAGTGATGGGCATAACATTTACGATAACTTTGGTCACCTCATTAGTCCAAACCAACATGGATTCTGTAAAAAGAAATCTACGGTCACGAACTTAGTGGAGTTTACAGACTTTGTCGCTAATTCTTTTAACAAGCACCTTGATGTGCATGTTATCTATACAGACTTCAGCAAAGCGTTTGATACTGTCAGCCATAGAATTTTACTTGACAAACTGATCACACTTAATTTCCCCTCTTGGCTTATTTCCTGGCTTGTCTCTTACCTTCTTAATCGGTCTTCTAGTGTTGTTTTTCAAAATATAATCTCTTCATCATTTGCTCAATTGTCTGGTGTCCCTCAGGGGTCTATTCTTGGGCCCTTACTCTTCATACTTTTCATAAATGACCTTCCTCCTCTACTTAGTTCTCTCTCCTTACTTTATGCTGACGACTGTAAGCTCTTTGCTGCGGTTTCCAGTCTCGACAATTGTTTGGTCTTGCAGTCCGATATTAATATTTTAGCTTCCTGGTGTACTACCAACGACTTGCTCCTTAACGTCCCTAAATGCGCTGTTATGATATACTCCTTAAAAACTTCTCCCTTATACTTTTCTTATCATATCAACTCCATCCCACTTGTTGTCGTCCACAGGTTCAATGACCTTGGAGTCGTTTTCGACTGCAAACTTCGCTTCAACGATCATTACTCTCTCACTATCAACAAGGCTTCCAAGTTAGCTGGTTTCGTCTTGCGATGCTCCCATGAATTTCATTCTACCAATACCGCCGTTAACTTGTTTAACTCACTCGTTCGTAGCATCTTGGAATACGCCTCAGTTGTCTGGTCACCTTCTACTATTGTTTCGTCCGAGGCATTGGAATCCGTCCTAAGAAAATTCACACGAGCTTTAATGTTCAGGTTTAAACTTCCCTATCTCTCCTATCCCGAACGTCTTAATTTCCTTAATTTAGTGTCTTTGCAGAAAAGACGGATTTACCTAGATGAATGCTTTCTATATAAATTATGCTGCGGATTTTTACATTCATCTCTTTCACGCCACATAACTTTCCGTTTTTCGTCCTACAATACTCGCACTAATGCCATCTTTGACCCTCCAACTGCTGAACTATCTGTTTATAAGAACTCGCCACTACTCAGAATAATGCACAATTATGACAGACTTGAGCTTGGTCCTTTACCCACATCTTTTGCTGCCTTTAAGCGTTTACTTTTACATAAGCTATCCATAACTAACATTTAATTTCTTCTTTTTTGTTGTATTTTTTTGAATTTTCTTAATTATTACTTCTAATTTACATTAATTTTCCTTAACCTTTTATTTCATGTTTCTTCTGCTTTTATATTATTTCTTTTTTTTCTGTTTACTCCAATTTTCTTGTCATATTACATACTGTATTTTTGGACCCAACTCCTGTTCAGTATTTCTTACTAAATAAATAAATAAATAAATAAATAAATAAATAAATAAATAAATAATGACTCTTTTCACTGTGCCAGCACATAAGCTCTGACTCTTTCCAATGAGTCGTTCAAAAAGAGTCATGCAAAAAGTCTGAAACTTGGTTAATAACATATTCAATAAAAGTCGTAGATGCGCAACCCCAATTTTTTTTTCTCTTTTTTGACCCCATATTCGGAGTTGGCGACCCCCCAATGCCCTTTAGTTCGAGCCAGCCCGATTGGACCACTATTTCCCATGAAAGGGGGCTGCCAGTCTGGGATGGGTGACCCCAATTTTTTTTCCTCTTTTTTGACCCCAGATTCGGAGTCAGCGACCCCCCAATACCCTTTAGTTCGAGCCAGCCCGGTCGGACCACTATTTTCCATGAAAAGGGGGCTGCCAGCCTGGGATGGGCGACCCCAATGTTTTTTTCTCTTTTTTGACCCCAGATTCGGACTTAGCGACCCCCAAATCCCCTTTAGTTCAAGCCAGCCCGATCGGACCACTATTTCCCATGAAAAGGGGGCTGCCAGCCTGGGATGGGCGACCCCAATGTTTTTTTCTCTTTTTTGACCCCAGATTCGGACTTAGCGACCCCCAAATCCCCTTTAGTTCAAGCCAGCCCGAACGGACCACTATTTCTCATGAAAAGGGGCTGCCAGCCTAGGATGGGCGACCCCAATTTTTTTCTCTTTTTTGACCCCAGATTCGGACTTAGCGACCCCCCAATACCCTTTAGTTCGAGCCAACCCGATCGAACCACTATTTCCCATGAAAAGGGAGCTGCCGGCCTGGGATGGGCGACCCCAATTTTTTTCTCTTTTTTGACCCCAGATTCGGACTTAGCGACCCCCAAATCCCCTTTAGTTCAAGCCAGCCCGAACGGACCACTATTTCCCATGAAAAGGGGGCTGCCAGGCTAGGATGGACGACCCCAATTTCTTTGCTCTTTTTTGACCCCAGATTCGGACTTAACGACCCCCCAATACCCTTTAGTTCGAGCAAGCCCGATAGGACCACTATTTCCCATGAAAACGGGGCAGCCAATCTGGGGCGGGCATACAAAATCAACTCGCACAAAAAGATTCGTTCAAAAAGAGCGATACAAAATCGAACCGCACAAAAAGATTCGTTCAAAAAGAGCGATACAAAATCGAACCGCACAAAAAGATTCGTTCGAAAAGAGCGATACAAAATTGAACCGCACAAAAACATTCGTTCGAAAAGAGTCAATTGACTCTTTTTGAACGTGTCGCTCTTTTTGAACGTGTCGCTCCTTTTGAACGTGTCGCTCTTTTTGAACGTGTCGCTCTTTTTAAACGTGTCGCTCTTTTTGAACGAATCTTATTGTGCGGTACGATTTTGTATCGCTCTTTTTGAACGAATTTTACATAGAGAAGGGAGAGGGATAGGGAGGGAGAGGGCTGAGGAGCATCCAAATAGTGGGGATGGATGCTCCTCAGCCCGAATGGGGGGTCTAAAGGGGGGTCAAAATGGTGTCAAAAATGCAAACTTCCTTATATTTTAGAAGTTATGGCCACAAAACAGTTTATTTAAAACTAGGGTATAGTAGTAGTGTAATTGCTTGAAACAGAATTATTTATGGGATAAACTAAATAGTGGTCGTGTGAACGGTCCACAACCCAAGGCAAAAGCAGTTCACTTTCCAGTCCACGCTCGATACAAGCATGAGATCGAAAGCGTGCCACGATGTCATGTATTGGCCCCGTCAGAACGCTGCTTTACACTGTAGCTGTAGTGCAAGTGGACGCTATGGGTTTTTGTTTGGTTTCATCTAAAGTTGAGCTTGAGATGATGATACGTAAGACGAATACTTTTGTTTTAGAATGTTGGGATTGTTTTCTGTATTTGGAGAAACTTGGCTGTGCGGTGGGACGCGACGTAAGTAAATTATTTTTGATATGTTTGCATTTTCAGTCAGCATGGGTTGTTGCGTATTATATTTAGAAGTATACACAATGCGTGCATTGCATACTGCATAGAGATGAATATGAATGGATTTAGATGGGATTGCTTTGGTAGATAAATGATGGTGGTTTTGCTTTTAGATAGATAATGGGATGTGAATGTATTGTAGTACATTATATGTATTGAGAAATGAGCGTGGATTGGTTATGCGTTGGGTAATATTTATGCGATGGGCTAGTTTGGGAATTAATTTTACAGTGAGTCATTCTTAAATTGAACGGCTCGAAGGCTATGTCGTTGTGCGGAATCTTTCGCTCATCCTGATGATTCGTTCAAAAAGAGCGACTCGTTACTGTGTTACACATCACTACTTTACAGGAAGACGATTTAGTATGTACCGTCAAACATGAAGGGGGATCTGTGATGGTCTGGGGATGTTTTGTCGCCTCGGGAGTCGGCAGTCTTGTATTCATAGAAGATACAATGAAAAAGGAAGATTATTTGAAAACTTCACAAACAAATCTTCAGCCTAGCGCTCAAAAGTTGGGTTTATGTCAGTCAAGAATATTTCAACAAGATAACGACCCCAAACATACTGCCAAAATTGTAAAAGAGTGGTTGCTGTACAGAACTCCCTAAGCAGCTAGATCATCCTCCGTTCTCCCCAGACCTTAATCCCATAGAAAATCTACGGGATCATCTGGCTAAACAAATCAGGAAACGAACCATTAGCCGGCCATACACACATGTTCTATCATCTGCAAACGTGCGGCACCTGGATCGCCCAATGATTCGCCGCGTTTGCTATCCCGTGGAAAATCGCGCCACCTGGTTCGCCCAATGATTCGCCGCGTTTGAACGAGTAGTAAAATTTAAGTAACTTTGTGCGACCAGATGATTCGTGGCGTTTTCGGTTTTCAGATGAAAGACCGACAACAATTTGTATGAAGACGGTGTCTAGTTGGGAGTGTTGTGATTTTGCAGATGATTCGCCACGACCGAATTTTTATGGGTTAATCTATAGTGGTGGTAGTTGTAGCTTGCATCATAAAATATGAGAAGGATGGGTCCACGCAGATATTTTGATCCTACTGCAGGTGTGCGTCAGGATAAAATGATTTGTTTAGCGATGAGGAGAGATAATTTTTTTTTTTTGACTTCAGATTCGGAATCAGCCAGCCCGATCGGACGAGTATTTCCCCATGAAAACAGGGTGGTCATTCTGAGGTCTTCATACAAATTGTTGTTGGTCTTTCATCTGAAACTCCGACGATGTTGCCATTGCTGTTTCCAGAAGATTCCCGGGAGTCCTTAGTGAGTTGATGCAGAATGCTCTATGCATACTCACCGAATGGGCAGGCCACTGTGGCCTTAGTGTCAACCCTCAAAAGACCGAACTTGTGCTCTTTACCAGAAGACAGGAGCTGCCTCCTGTTGAGCCTCCATCATTGGATGGCAAGAAACTGGCCTTCAGTGATAGAGCTGAGTTCCTGGGTCTTATCTTTGATAGGAAATTGACGTGGAAGCCCAACATCCTTGAGCGGGTGAATAAAGCCACTACTGCGCTCTATTCGTGCAGGAGGGCGGTTGGTAAGAACTGGGGCCTGCAACCGAAGGTGGTATACTGGCTGTACACAACGGTTGTGCGGCCAATTCTACTTCACGGCATTTGTGTTTGGTGGGCGGCACTAAGAGTGGCGTCCTATTGTCGCCTGTTAAGTAAAGTGCATAGACTAGCAGCGATTGCCACGACGGGGGCCTTTAGAACAACTCCGTCAGCCAGCTTGGACACGCTGCTACACTTGCTTCCGCTTGACATATGCGAACAGCTGGCGGGGAATACGGCCCTGCGTTTTCGAGAAACAGGCCAATGGCGTACTTCGAGCACTGGCCATGCGGCTATCCTGTGCAACCTGGATCTCCCTCCGGAGACTGATTACACGTTTTCGGTAGAAATTATACCAGCGTGATTCCGTCGAGAAGCCTATGGGCTGACAATGTACCCCTTACCTCCAACTCCTTGACTATCTACAATACACGGATGGCTCTAAGACCGAGAATGGAGTTGGGATTGGTATACACTCGGAGGAACTGGGAATTAATTTATCCTACCGTCTTCCCGACTTTTGTAGTGTCCTGCAGGCCGAGGTTTCGGCGATCTCGGAAGCACTGACCTGGTTAGGGAATCATGTCGTGACTGCAAGAGACATTACTATCTATACGGACAGTCAGGCTGCGATTCGCTCGCTTGACTCTGCTCTCACTACATCGAAAACTATTCTGAAGTGCCGCTCGGCCCTCATGGAGATGAGTTACTTTTTCAACATTACCCTCTGCTGGATACCGAGTCACAGTGGTTTTGCGGGCAATTGCAGGGCGGACGATCTTGCGCACGAGGGGACAACCGGTGTCGTCGATGGGCACCGTAATGACATTAGAATGCCAATTACATAATGCAAAGTGGCAATTGAGTCTGTGGCAGTGGATAGGGCAAATGCCAGATGGCTCAATAGTCGCACTTGCCAAACGACGAGAATGATTTGGCAGAAATTCGACCCTAGCCGCTCTGCCTCTTTGCTGGCACTGAATAGAAAGCACATTGGTAGAGTGGTGGGGGCTATCACAGGGCACTGCCCCATTGGTGAGCTCGCATGGAGGCTCCGTCTTCCTCATCATGACTACTGCAGGAGTTGTGAGGATGAGGATGAGGAGGAGAGTGTCTTGCACCTTCTATGCCGCTGTCCGGCACTGGCCATCAGGAGGAAGAAATTCCTGGGCTCCTGGTTCTACTTTGACATGGAGGACCTCAAGGATATGAGTGTGATACAGCTCAATCGCTACATTGCCAGCACAGGCTGGTTCGGAACCTAGGTTTCTTAGAGAGGTGTTTTGTTACTGGTGGTATCACAATGGACCCATGAGAGGTCTAAGTGTGCTGTGTTGTTTCATGGCAGCCCCTTAACCTAATCTAACCTAACCTTCATCTGAAAACCGAAAACGCCACGAATCATCTGGTCGCACAAAGTTACTTAAATCTCACTACTCGTTCAAACGCGGCGAATCATTGGGCGATCCAGGTGCCGCGATTTTCCAGGGGATTGCAAACGCGGCGAATCATTGGGCGATCCAGGTGCCGCGATTTTCCAGGGGATAGCAAACGCGCCGAATCATCGGGCGATCCAGGTGCAATTGTTTGTGTTAACTTTATATTAGTGCTCACTGTAATTGTAAATTTATATATGTATGTACATATGTATTAACTTTTTTGGTCCCTCCTGAACATTTTGATAAAACGGAGTTAGCCATTTTGCGAATTAGTCCGAGAAAATGTACTCTTCTTTACTTTTACTGGTAAAAATGCTTCCACCTGGTATGTCGTAATATTGACACAAGTTTTGTTTTGTTTGCACAATATTGTTCATTGTATTATTATTCAAGCGATAATACAAGTTCGACATTTTTTCTTTTAATCTAATCTCGACAATTAGCCACTATCATGTTCGTTTGTAAGATGATTCATGCGAAAAAAAAAAGTTTCAGCGACGAATACAGCTGATTTTTTTTATGTATTTTGTCTTGTATTTCTCGTTTAATATATGTACATAAGGATATAATAGCCGCATTTTTTTTGTTCACTGTTTTGGAACAACTGTACGCGTTCTCGATAATTCTGGATGAACAGCTGGTGAATGAAACTTGTTCTTTAAACGTGTCATACACACACCGATCGATCGGCCGATCCGTCGTCTGATATCGATATCGGCCGATGGATCGGCCTGTATATGCGCTTATCGTTGACGATTTTTTTGACAGTTCCATAGAATTTTTAATCAGCTGATATTTTGTTGCGATCCATCGGCTGATCGATTGGGCGACGGATCGCATAATGTATGGCGGCTTTAAGGTTAATTTTTTGGTTGAAATATTCGGAATTCACTGCGATAAATGCCGTTTCCTTATACAGTTTATGTCGATCATACGGTTTATCATCTGTAAATAAGATGTTGGTTTTGTGTAAATATATGGAATAGCAAACAAACAAAATGATTCTGCTGCCCAAATAAAATTTGTTAGATTGTATTCGCGACCTGAAGAATTGCAATAATTGGCGTGGGATCTCCCAGCAGTCTTCAAACTGATAGCAAAAATAATCTTGAACCGGATCAAACAAACAGTCGACCGCACATTGAATGATGAACAAGCCGGCTTTCACGAGGGCTTTTCATGTAGCGACCACATCAACACCCTCCGAATTATTATTGAACAATCCGCAGAGTGGAGATCCTCATTACATCTCATGTTCAACGATTTCGAGAAGGCGTTTGACAGCGTTGACCGGGAATGCATCTTGAGGGCTTTACGTAGGAGAGGAATACCAGATAAAATAATATTTCCATCATCAAGGAGTCCTACCAGGGAGCCCAATGTCACGTCTTACACAAGGGTAAGCTATCAGATCCTTTCGAGGCGAATAGCGGAGTGAGACAAGGCTGCATTTTGTCAACTATTATACTATTTTGAATTGCCATTAATGATGTACTAAGCGGCGCGCTTCAAGAAAACTAGAACAAAGGTATAAGATGGAAGTTGTTCAAATACCTTCAACACCTAGACTATGCTGACGATTTCAGTCAGGGGCAAATTCGAATCTACCATCAGAGGTGATGAGGTCGGCCCTTGACATAGTTCTACACTGGTGTGTGGCTGTGGGCTTACATGTAAACCCACAGAAAACTGTCGTTGTGCCGTTCACACGAAAACGAAACATAACATTGGATCCAATTTCGTTAGGCGGCACGACCTTAGATTATTCCACTGAAATTAAATGTCTCGGGATAACTCTAGACTCGAAACTCACCTGGAATACTCACATAGATAATGTACTTGGCAAAGCCACACGCACAATGTGGGCTTGCAGAAGTTTCTTTGGACGGACATGGGGGCTCACCCCAAAGATAATTGAGTTGTTATACACCATGCTGGTGCGACCTATGGTGACCTACGCAGCGCTTGTGTGGTGGCCGAAAACTCAGCAATCTTCTGTCTTACTGAAGTGCAATAAGCTTCAACGCCCCTTAGCATCACTGAAGCTATGCGCACTTGTCCTACGCCAGCCCTGGAGGCGATTATTGAACTTACTCCGTTGCATATATTCATCCAAGAATCAGCAGATCTAAATGCTCTTAAGGCGAACATACACCATCCGGAATTCCTGTCCGGAAAAACTGATGAGGCCCGGCCTTGAGGAATTCCGGATCGTGTATGGATTGGCCTTTCAGGCGGCCGGATTGGCCTTTCAGGCGGCCGGAAGGAAAATCGTTCCCGCCAGGTCTCCACCACACACGTTCAGGCCTGGCCTTGAGGAATTCCGGATCGTCAATGGCATGTGCAGACCGCCTTGAATTGGATGGACAATTGGCAATCGATCTTATTATCATAGAATGAAAGTATATATCTATTAGATTGAATTTTACATTCCATAGCCAAGCTTGAGATACATTCTTCTATTGAAATAAACTGCAGTGAAAATTAATTCTAGTCACGCGGCCGGACAGGCCGCCGGAAAGGCCTTTGAGGCCTCATTCTAGCCACGCGGCCGGACAGTTCGCCTTGAGGCCGCCGGACAGGCCGCCGGACAGGCCGTCGGAAAGGCCTTTGAGGCGGCCGGATGGATAATTGCAAATTGATGTTATCGCCATAGAATGAAAGTATCTATTTATTGCATTGAATTTCTCGACACTTTACTTTCCATGGTCAAGTTTCAGATACATTCGTCTATTGAAATAAATTCCTGGAAAAATGCATTCTTGTCAGGTGGCCGAGCAGGCGGCCTGGAGTTTATTGCAATGTATCCCGCTGCTACCCCGCGGAAATAAAATCGGCTAATGAACGATTGTTTCCGGGATTGAGCGAAGTGGATATGTGTATATGCATAGCTTTTGTTAAGATAGTGTAGTGATGTTCACAGTTCAACTCAATGTAATAGATAGATACTTTCATTCTATGGCGATAACATCAATTTGCAATTATCCATCCGGCCACCTCAAAGGCCTTTCCGGCGGCCTGTCCGGCCGCCTCAAGGCGAACTGTCCGGCCGCGTGACTAGAATGAATTTTCACTGCAGTTTATTTCAATAGACGAATGTATCTGAAGCTTGGCTATGAATTGTAAAATTCAATCCAATAGACAGATACTTTCATTCTATGGCGATAAGATCGATTTGCAATTATCCATCCGGCCGCCTCAGCCTGAAACAGCCATACACGATCCGGAATTCCTCAAGGCCGGGCCTGATCAGTTTTTCCGGAAGGAATTCCGAATGGTGTATGTTGGGCTTTAGACTTCGTTTAACTTTCGACGTGCGTAGTGAAGAAAGCGGTCACATGAGCATTCTGAATTAAATTCCTGACGTGCAGATCTGCTTGAGATCAGATTACATGATCACGGAGGTTTGCTTCGGCAGAAAATTTTCAGCCCTCCTGACCGCTCTGAATGGGTAAATGGCACACCCTGTCCAGACCCTAGATGTATCAAGTGGTTCACCGATGGGTCTAAAACAGAACAGGGTGTTGGTGCAGGTGTCTTTGGACCCAACACCAGGATTTCGATTGCAATGGGAGTCTCGTCCAGCGTTTTTCAAGCTGAGATCCACGCCATTGAGGTCTGCGTCAGGGTAATCTTGGAAACTGGACTTCGCGGCGCTTACATTGCTATCTACTCAGACAGCCAAGCAGCTATAAAAGCGCTCTCCTCATATAAGGTCTCTTCAAAACTGGTGAAGGAGTGTTACGATCTCCTTCAACTGTTGGCAACCAAAAACCGAGTCTTCTTGTGTTGGGTGCCAGGCCACCAGGGCATTGAGGGGAACGAGGCTGCGGATGAACCTGCTAGACAAGGATCATCCAGTCGTTTTCATGGACCTAAGCCTTACTGTGGCTTTGGACTGGCCTCGGCCAAATTGCGGATCACAGATTGGTTTGCACGATTGCGTCAACAGTACTGGAATAACCTTCCAGGGCTTCGTCAATCAAAGGAGCTGATATTGCCCTTCAGTCACAAGGGTACTACTCAAATGAGTAGAACCCACTTAAGACTCCTAGTGGGGTACTTATCTGGCCATCACCTGGTCAGATATCACCTGAACAAGCTGGGTCTCTCAAGCGAGACTGAATGCCGTCTTTGTCTGGAGGACGTGGAAACGACCACGCACATCTTGTGCGAATGTCCCGCCATCGCACGTTTTAGGATGTCACTCCTCGGGCAGGCTACTATCAGCACTGCAGAATTCAGGTTGATTCCTGCTAAAGACTTAGTGCCCTTTATTAGAAGGGTGGACGGTCTTTTGGATTAATGAGCTACGGCACAATAGATCTTTATGGTCGCGGTGCCTTCCTGCTGGGAAAGTAGCTCGAATCTTCTATCTATCTATCTATGCTGACGATATTTGTCTTCTATCAAATAAATCGGATCAAGTAGCTCAAATGTCTGATGCTCTGCATTGCGAAAACCGTAATGCGGGGCTTAAAATCAACGCTGCCAAGACTAAGTACTTGAGCTTGCATCCAGGAAGGCAAAGCGGAATTTGTGTTTCGGGGCAAGCAGTCGAGAAAGTTGACAATTTTTGCTATCTCGGAAGCGTAGTTACAGCAGATGGTGGAGCGGATGCTGATGTACAGTCTCGCATCAGCAAGGCTCGAGCAGCTTTTTTTCAGTTTGACTCCTTTCTGGCAAAATAACACAACATTTCCAGACGCACCAAACTCCGGATCTTCGAAACCAACGTAAAATCATTGATTTTATATGGCTGTTCAACTTGGAAGGTGACCAATAAGATAACAACTAGATTGCAAACTTTTGTGCACTAGTGTCTACTGCGTATCCTACACATACGGTGGCCGGAGGTCATTTCTAACGACGACCTCCTTACTTTTACTGGTCAGGACAGGATAGACACTTCCATTAAAAGGCGAAAGTGGCAATGGATGATCACACTCTCCGAAAAGGGCCGAACAACATTGCTCAACAGGCCCTCGATTGGAACCCGCAGGGAACCAACGCAAGTCGCCGTGTTGGACGACCTAATAACACCTGGAGAAGATCAGTTTAGAAAGAGGGTGCCTCAATAGGCAAGGTGTGGAGTAAGCTGAAAGCGATGCCGATGAACAGGATGAGGTGGAAAGTAGGCGTGCTTAATGCCCTATGCCACACAAGGGATTAACAGGAACCAGAGAGAGGGAGAGATTGTATTCGCACTGAGGATATTTATTATAATTGAATTATTTAATTCAATTTTGTTTGTCTTGAAATTTAAGTTGGGGGCTTGAATGCTAACTAACCGCGGTGTAAAATTTATTTATTTATTTATTTCGGAGTCATTGAACAGGATAGAATCCCAAAATACAATAATGTGAAGCAATAATAAAAATAAAAAGGATGAAAAGAAAAAATAAATGTAAGAATGAGAACTATAAGAACAAAATTACCAGTATAAATAAAGAAAGTACTTGGATGGAGAAAGAAACAGGCATGAGAAAATAAAATATAAATGTAAAAAGAAAGTTAAACAAAGAAAATTAATTATTTTAATTTAATTGTAATAGGAAGTTAAATGACCACTAACACGACCCTTTGAAGAAGGATCTTTTTAAAAGAGTAAAAAGAGGTGGGTAAAGGACCAAGCTCAAGTCTATCATAATTATACATAATTCGGAGAAGTGGTGAATTCTTGTAAACAGAAAGATCAGCGGTAGGAGGATAAAAGACAGCACCTGTACGTGTAAAGTGAAGCGGGTTTCTAAAAACAATGTCATTGGAAAGAGAAGAACATAGTAATTGACGACATAACTTATATAAAAAGCATTCGTCAAGAAAAACCCTTCTCTTCCGCAAGGACATAATCTTAAGAAAGCTGAGGCGATCAGGGTACGGTAAATAAGCAAGTTTGAACTTAAAGAAAATGGCCCGGGTAAACTTACGTTGCCCGGATTCTAAAGCATCTAAGGCAGTCTAAGTAGAGGGGGACCAAACAACAGAGGCATATTCAAGAATGCTGCGAACGAGGGTTGCAAACAAGTTCATGGAAGTAGCCAATGAATGAAAATCACAGCAGCAGCGCAATACGAAACCAGATATAGGCCTGTTCCTAATACCGGGATCCCGGTTTGGTACCGGTTTTTTTCAGTACCGGTACCAAAAACTAAGAGTACCGGTATCCCGGTTTTTTTAGTACCGGTATTGAGTACCGGGATCCCGGGATTTGAGTACTGGTTTTTTCAACCATGCGCCGGTTTTATTCGGGATCCCGGGATCTACCGAGTCTTTTCAGTACCGAGTCTTTTGAGTACCGAGTCTTTTCAGTACACAGTTAAAAATCCTGGTCTATTATCAATGCTAATTCGGGTTACATATATGACGACACCAAAATTGTATTAGATTTTAATAAAATGAAAGTATTACAATTGCTTCCGTAAACTTCACTGGTTTAAATATTAAACTTTTCTGGCATTATTTTTTTAATCAAATTGTTGGTTTAAAATTTAATCTACAGATATTATAATCTATGAAAAAATATTAATTTTACTGCGTTTTTTTAACTCCTCTAAGTTTTTTCTCCATTATTTTTTTTTTCAATTTTCTAAACTTCCAAATCCTTTATTAAGCCCATCGCAGGCTAGCCAGCTAATCTTTAACTTTTTTCGCCATGACGCAGCATCGAACCTGTGAACTCCGTGTTGTAGAGTTGCGACCTAGACCACTCGGCCACGCAGCATAATATTTTGAGCTGACTGCGAGTAGTTATAGTGAGACTTGAGACTCAAAAAATATACTTTGTGGGGTTTACCTTTTAATTAAACTTAGATTAGAAACTAATGCGAGAACAAAAAGAACACAAAAAGGTTTGAATTGTATTAGAATTTATTACAAATTGTTTTAAAATGGAAGTAAACTTTGAATTGTATTAGAATTTATTACGAATTTGGTTTAAAATAGAAGTAAACTTTGGAAGGGTTTAGATTATATAATTAAAATTATTAAAAATGGTGGTAGTCCAAGACCAGGTTTAAAAAAAATTCCGAGATTTTTAACTGTGTACCGAGTCTTTTCAACCATGAGCCGGTTTTATTCGGGATCCCGGTACTCAGTAGCGAGTCTTTTCAGTACCGAGTCTTTTCAGCAACGAGTCTTTTCAGTACCGAGTCTTTTCAGTAGTACCGAGTCTTTTCAGTACCGAGTCTTTTCAGTACCGAGTCTTTTCAGTACCGAGTCTTTTCAGTATCGGGATCCCGGTACTCAGTACCTGTTCTTTTCAGTACCGAGTCTTTTCAGTACCGGGATCCCGGGATCTGAGTACCTGTTCTTTTCAGAACCTGATATTCAAATACCCGGGATTTCATAAAAGAAGACTCGTTCATTGCCAAACCGAGTCTTCAGGTTTTAACATTGAAAATGTTCATAGAGTCGTGCATTGTAATGCTGCGTTTACACGTGAACATCTCGCCGAATTTGAATGTGAATACAATAACAATAGCATTACATTCGCCGAACGGAACAGGCAATGTTCGCATCTATCCATTTCCCGAGAACTTTTTCGCCGAATATTGCTGCGCGTCTTATGGAAAAAGCATTAAGAAGACAGAAGGTGCATTCGGCGAATATGTTCAAAACTGTTCCCATGAGGAATGGGAACGGGCGAAAATGTTCGCCGAATTTAATGGAAAGGTACCTTTTCATATGGAGGTATGTTTTCAAACGAGGGTCAACCATTGAGAGAAAATGTATATGCTACGAATCTATTTCAATCGTCTTGCGTTTCACACAAATTGCCAGCAGGTAAGACGATGGGTAATTTGAGTAGAGTTGTTGTTTGTTTGAGTTTTTTTGGTTTGTTTTCGATTTTATGACGCCAGGTCAGAAAATAATGAAATAAGGACAAATGGATATTTTTTTGTGAGGTGTTAGATCGAAATGCAATCAGATGTAAGTCTGATTGATTAAAATGTAACTGTTGGAGCTATGTAGGTATATTAGATAGATATATTAGTATAAAGATGTAGGTATATTATTTAACCCATATTTTCGTATAATTTGCTTATCGATGTATACATTTAGGTAGGCAATTGATTCTAAAACGTAAAATTTTACTACAAAAAAGATCTTATTAATCTCTGCCGTATGATCAATATTTTCAATGGGTGCGTTCCGTGAAAACCCTAAACGTTCCAAGTTGCTTTGAACTCAGTCCAATTTTAGGTGCAGATGGCATGTAAAATACAAACTAGTGAAATGAGTAAGAAGATTGTTCTGGTTGATTTCCTTTTCTATCGTTTGACATGCATTTGCTAAATACTTGAAACGTAATTGCAACGTTGAGAATCCTAAACCTAGGCAATGTATGGCATGTACCCGAAACGTACACTTGGTGTAATTATTCATTTTGGAGTCATTTTGATTTCGGCGTCAGATGAAAAAAAAACGACACGGATCTGCGACGAGCGAACTTAAACAGCCATCATACAGACACTTCGCCGCATGGGGCCGAATTACGGGCTCAGTATAGAAAGGTTTAGAGGCGGATGGCGGAAAAAGAAGTTTATTTCAGCTAATTCATTTTCAACTCTGATCCAGATGTGATGCCATTCAAGACCTGGATGAAAACTGGTCTCTCATTTTCTATCTACTGATTAACAGATACAGTATTTACAAAGAACAGATACAGTACCAACTGACCAACAGATACAGTATCTACTGAGCGACAGAGGCAATATATGTTGGCTAACAGACACAGTATATGCTGAGCAACAGACTCATTATCTATTGACCAAAAGATACAGCCCCTATTGAGCAACAGATAAAGTATCTACTGAGAAACAGATAGATACAGAGACTCAAAAAGCCTTCAGCAATAGTCTATTTCATTTGTTTCTACACTGAATAAACAACATGCATCGCACTTTATTCCCGTCTAATCTAATTTTATATGCGACGGGCCATAAACAAGAAATTTTCCCCACTACACAAAAATGTGGATGTATGTACGTACAGTCATACAAAAAAGTATTCGTACACACGTCGTATCGTGCTTTACTGTCCTGCAACAGTTAAAAGAGCTACATTTTTTTAACAAAAAATGTCTCTAACTCTTTTAGCAACACTACTTTCTTATATTAACTTAAAAAAAGTACTCTTTTCTGATCGTGTCAACAGAAAAGTGAGAAACAGTTATGCAATTCCCGAAAATTGAATCAAAAAAGTATTCGTACAGCAGCAATGCAGAAAGAATAATGCCGTTATTCCGTTGCCGATGGCGATCATTCGTATTGGGATCAGTCTTGTGATAATTATCAAGTATTTATCAATTGTTGTTAAGCAAATTTGTAGTGGATTTCCATTAAATTCTTTATTATGGGACGAAAAGGTAAAGAAACGACAGAAGGAGAAAGGAGAATTATCCTTTCCTTGCACAATCAATGCAAATCATTGGGTGAAGTCAGCGTTATTGTTGGGAGACCACGCTCAACCGTTCAAAGCATCATTGATAGATATTGTGTCACGGAAAGTCTTACGAATCAACCAAGATCAGGAGGGCCAAGATTATTAACGGCCAAAGATGAACGCAGTATATGTAGAAAAGTGCGACAAAATCCGAAAATTACAGTTTTAGCGATTGCGGCAGAGGTGGCGGAAAAAGATAAAATAGACGTTTCTGGAGAAACAAGCAGAAATGTGCTCCGCCGTGCCGGTTACAACTCTTGAATCGCTAGAAGAAAATATTACAAAAGCGAAAAAATAGGAAGGATCGATTAGATTTCGCCAAAACGATGCGAAATCATGGAATAGACTTCTGGAAAAAGTTATATTTGCTGATTAGAGTAAATTTAACATTTTCCCAGAAGTCTAATCGATCCTTTCTATTTTTTCGCTTTTGTAATATTTTCTTCTAGCGATTCAAGAGTTGTAACCGGCACGGCGGAGCACATTTCTGCTTGTTTCTCCAGAAACGTTTATTTTATCTTTTTCCGCCACCTCTGCCGCAATCGCTGAAGCTGTAATTTTCGGATTTTGTCGCACTTTTCTACATATACTGCGTTCATGTTTGGCCGTTAATAATCTTGGCCCTCCTGATCTTGGTTGATTCGTAAGACTTTCCGTGACACAATATCTATCAATGATGCTTTGAACGGTTGAGCGTGGTCTCCCAACAATAACGCTGATTTCACCCTATGATTTGCATTGATTGTGCAAGGAAAGGATAATTCTCCTTTCTCCTTCTGTCGTTTCTTTACCTTTTCGTCCCATAATAAAGAATTTAATGGAAATCCACTACAAATTTGCTTAACAACAATTGATAAATACTTGATAATTATCACAAGACTGATCCCAATACGAATGATCGCCATCGGCAACGGAATAACGGCATTATTCTTTCTGCATTGCTGCTGTACGAATACTTTTTTGATTCAATTTTTGGGAATTGCATAACTGTTTCTCACTTTTCTGTTGACACGATCAGAAAAGAGTACTTTTTTTAAGTTAATATAAGAAAGTAGTGTTGCTAAAAGAGTTAGAGACATTTTTTGTTAAAAAAATGTAGCTCTTTTAACTGTTGCAGGACAGTAAAGCACGATACGACGTGTGTACGAATACTTTCTTGTATGACTGTTCCTATAATTCTAGGCTGCATATAATGTGTTCCTTCGCAAAACCACAATTCCATGTTGGTACATATTTGCATATTACTTGTACTTTATTCACTTAAACTAAAATAAAAAAAAATCCATACAATGTACGTGACATACATACGTACAAATTAATTGATTTACAGTATTTAGATAGAGTTCCAAACAATCTAAATTAAACTTCGCTTTCGTGTGATCATTGCTTTCATCCATAAATTTCATCATCAAATTGATTTCCCAATGCAAAACAATAACAAGTCAAAAACCATAACCCAGTAATATGTACTTGCGGTAGAAAAATGCATACCCGATATCTACTGATCTCTTCAATAAAGACAATGCTTTCAAAAAAAGGTCTCATAACTAAAACAACAACACTACGAATCAACAATACGCATATTATTACCAAATGACAACAAACAGACGAAGGGTAATTTTCTGTTTACGGGTCCATGGGCAAATATGTATCTTTCTAGCAACCCATCATTCTTCATGCCTTCCGTGTGTGTCGGCAACTAAATTTACTTGGTAGTTGTTGGCATATTAGTCCTAATGTTCAAGAACATTACCGCGGTAATGTTCAAATTCGGCGAGATGTTCACGTGTAAACGCACGCTAAGATTTTTAGATACACATCGTAGTAGTTAGTACGTACATTGTACATACATAACACGGGACAACAATTTTGACACTTTTTTCTGTTTTTTATAGTAAAACGGCCTCGCTGATTCCAAAAATGCAGTCCGTTTTTCCCCTATACGTCAGGTTTTCGAGATATCGTTTGTTTTTTAATTTTACGGAAAATTACAAAAGGCCCCCTTAAAAAAAACTTTTTTTAAAAGCTACGGGGCTGCATCCTTGTGCAGGACCTTCTAGTACCTGTATACAATAAAATTAAAAGCAATAAAAAAAAGTTTGGTCTACAACTTAATCATCATCATCGTGGCGCGACGGCCCGACGTCGGGCCTTGGCCGCCTGGATCATTGTCCTCCAATTATCTCGGTCACGTGACCGCGTCCTCCAATTTTGGGAGCCCAGCAGCTGCGCGGCGTCCACACCTACTGAGCTCTCCCAACGAGATCTCGGTCGTCCTCGCAGTCTCGCTCCGTCGACTCGTTCTGCATTCATTACTCTCTTAGGCATGCGATCATCGTCCATTCTTTGTACATGCCCTGCCCATTGAAGTCGTTGTAGTTTGACGATTTTCGAGACTTGCAGCTCATCGTACATTTCATACAACTCATGGTTGTACCGGATGCGCCATCCATCTCGATCGCAAACAGCCCCGAAAATTCGCCGTAGAACCTTACGTTCGAAAGTGTCTAGCATGTTTTCGGAGGCTTGAGTTAGGGTCCATGCTTCGCAGCCATAGCATAGCACTGGTCGTATAATGGTTTTGTACACGCGGAGCTTCGTGTTTCTGTGCACATGTTTCGATTTCATTATGAGGAGAACCGAGAAAAAAGTCTTATTAGCTAACTGTATCCGTCGCTTGATTTCGTCAGTTTCGTTGGCGTCTCTTGACAGGTTGCAACCCAGGTAGATGAAGTTGTTCACGAACTCGATGTTGAGGTCCCCCACGTTGATGCTCGGTTGTGCAGGTGTCCTTGTCACCGATTGCATCATTATTTTAGTTTTACCCTCGTTAATACGTAATCCAACTTCCTTTGCAGCGGTATCGAGCGTATGCAGAAGTTCTTCTGCGTCAGCCAATCTTCGGGACATGATGTTGATGTCGTCGGCGTACGCTGCTAATTGTGTCGACTTGATGAGCAGCGTCTTGCTGTTGTCCATATTCATGGCCCGAATAACGTATTCCAGTGCTAGGTTGAAGAGCGTCGGTGCCAGTCCATCGCCCTGTTTCAAACCAGTGCGTGTTTCAAATAGATCAGTAAGTCTATTCTGGATCCTGACTTGTGAGACGGAGTTGGTCATCGTCATCTTTGTCAGTCGCACTAATTTTGCTGGTATACCAAATTGCAGCATGATGTTGTACAGTACTCCACGATCGATACTGTCGTATGCCTGCTTGAAGTCGACAAAGATTTGGTATACGTTTACGTTGTATTCCCAGCACCTCTGGAGTATCAGTTTGACTGAGAAGAGCTGATCGGTTGTGGAGCGACCAGGTCTGAAACCGCTTTGATATTCGCCAATGACTCGTTCTGCGTACGGTTTTATTCTATTTTCCAGAATTTTCGTCAAAATTTTATAGGACGTACAAACTAGTGAGATGCCCCTGTAATTCTCACACCGCAATTTATCTCCCTTTTTATGGATTGGACAGATGATGCTTCTGCGCCAATCGTCTGGGATCTCCTCGTTCTCCCATACTCGCAGGAGTAATTGATGTATGGCATCAACCAGACTCGCTCCACCGAATCTTAGCAGTTCAGCTGGGATCTCGTCAGCGCCCGGCGCTTTATTTCGTTTTAGTGACCGCAACGCGAGATCAACTTCCTCTACTGTCGGGGGTTGAATGGGTGGGCCTAGATCAACAATATCATCGAGAGCTTCCTGTGTGGGGATGTTAGATGGTCGGTTTAGAAGCTCTTCAAAATAAGAGGCCCATCGTTTGTTAATACCATCGGTGTCGCTGATGATGTTTCCATCCTTGTCCTTACAAAGGCTAGTCCTGGGTTGGTAGCCGTTCTTAATTGTATTTACTAGTTTGTACGCTTGTCTGGTGTTCCTATTAGCTAAGTGTTCGTTTATGTTCAGCAACTGCTCGTCAAAGTATTTACGTTTCTTACGTCTAATTATTCTATTCGATATTCGCCGTAGCTCGTCATATTTTTCTCTTCTGGCTCTGGTTCCTCGTTGAATCCATTGTCTGTAGGCCTCGTTTTTCGCGTCAAGTGAATTTTTGCATTCTTCGTCGAACCAGTCATTTCGCGCTCGCCGGGCTTTATATCCCACGACCTTCTCTGCGACATCCTTGATGGTACCCTTGAGTTCTTCCCAGAACCCATGGACGCCTGTGTTGCTGATGTTGTGTAGGATAGGTGATAGTTTTTCCTCAAGGGCGGTAGTATACGCCACCGCTGTAGCATCACTCAAGAGCTTATCAACCGCAAAGATTTTGGGAGGGCTGATTCTTGACTGGTGCACTGAGGAAATTCTACATCTGTAGGTCGTCTTCACCAAGTGATGATCTGAGTCGCAGTTTGCTCCTCGATAGGAGCGGACATCCATGACACTAGACGCCCATCTCCTGCAAATGAGGACGTGGTCAATTTGGTTGACGGTATGTGCGTCTGGAGACTTCCAGGTCTGCTTGTGAATGCGTCGATGCGGGAAACACGTAGAGCTTACGACTAGATTCCTGCTGCAGGCGAAGTCGATAAGTCGCTGGCCGTTATCGTTACATTCTTCATGGAGGCTGTGGCCTCCAGAGGTCCCCCGATGCCAACTTTCATTCCCGACTTTCGCGTTAAAGTCTCCCAGCAGCAATTTGACGTCGTTTGTTGGAAGTGAGTCGAAGAGAGTTTCAAGGCGGGCGTAGAACTCGTCTTTTACTGCGTCTTCTTTAACTTCAGTGGGGGCATGCACATTGATGAGCCAGAGATTGAAGAATCGAGTCTTGATGCGAATCGCACACAGCCGTTCATTTATGGGTTTGAAGTCAGTAATATGCGGTTTGAGGTGATTGTCCACTATAAATGCTACTCCAAACTCCTTGCGGCCCGATGGTTTGCCACTTGTCAAAATTGTGTGCGATTTCTTGTCATTAATCTCGCTGCCAAGCCAATTTGTTTCCTGGACTGCAGTAATGCTCAGTTTGTACTTTTCGACCTGTTGAAGGAGGGCCTTCTCGGCCCCCGGTTTGTTCAGGGAGCGTACATTCCAGGATCCGAAAGAATAATCCTTTATTCGTTTGCGTGGTCGTCGTTGTTGATCCGTCCAATCCGAGGCTTTTGTTCCAGGTTTCTTGACATGGAGTGGTTTTTACAAGGACGAGTTGTCAGCACGTCGCTTAACCCCATTCGGGGGATGGCCTCGGAGATAGCTGCTTCAGATGGTTTAATAAACGTGCTGGAGCCCACACAACTATGTAGCAGGTCCAACTACGCAAGTCATTCCATCCTACTAGACCTGAGACGCTTAGGTGTTTGTCAGCCATTCAGGCTACAGCTATCTGCCTTTTCCAAACTGTCTTATCGCTAAGACATTGGCCGTCAGCGAATTGATACACTGCCGTTACCAGGGGGCGCCCACGTGGAGGACTATGGAAAAGGTCTTTGCCCCCCCTACAACTTAATAATGAGACTTTTTTTTGGAATTTTGGGCATTTATTCATAGATTTATTCATATAACTAACTCTAACTAACTAACTAACTCTTTTTGAGTTTGGCACGAATCTTCTTCGAGTAATTTCGTCAATTCTTCGTCTTCAAACTTTTTTGGCTGGCCAGGTCGCTCTTCGTCGGTAATGTCGAAATTTTATCATTTTTGAACCGATGAAACCACCGAAAACACTGTGCACGCGAAAAAGCATCGTCACCGTAAACTTCCACGAGCAATTTATGACTCTGAGCTGCAGTATAATGTCCAAGTAAAACTTCCCGCAAATGTTGTTTTTTTCGTGAATTTTCGAAACTTTCCATGGTCCGGTAAAATACGTTGTCAACAATCAACACGAAATGTTTATACTGACATTGACAGCTTATGAATACAAACTTCAAATGGTATGTATGTCAAAGATGGACTACCATTGGTTTATCGGTGTTGCCATCTCAAAAAAAAGTCTCATTATTAAGTTGTTTCTCGCTACCTGGATTGTTTGTTAAAAGTTGTGAAATTCTTCGGCAATTTTTAAGGCTCTTTTATGTAAAAAAATGTATTTAAAAGCCTCTGTTCCAGGATATTACTCTATTATTGTGCTCTTAACTTGTGTAATGGAAGCCTCTACTATCCCTCGTCGAAAGTGTCTCAACGCTCCGGACTCATTTTGCTATATATGTGGCAGTTATACATTTCTAAGTCAGAGGACAAAAATAGGCCCCTTTGTTCACCAGGCATATCTTGCCTACTTCAAAACTCCAATTTGCAATCAGGATAAATGGTGGGTCCCTCATAAAGTGTGCAGGTGCTGTGTCACACATTTGAGGTCCTGGACGAAAGCAGAACGACTTCAGTTGCCATTTGGTGTTTTCAAAGGCTTGGCTGCAATATGAGCATCAAAGTCCACTTTTTACACAGTCATCTAGATGAATTTCCGGAAAATCTTGGAGATGTGAGTGATGAGCAGGGAGAGCGATTTCATCAAGATTTAAAAATCATGGAAACTCGATATCAAGGCAGATGGGATGCGAATATGATGGCGGACTATTGTTGGAGCATAAAACGGGACTGTCCTGAAATTGAACACTCCAGGAAAAGCTACAAACGAAAATTTTTGCCATAATTTTTTTTTTAGTTCTTAGGTAATATTGTTAAGATGTAAAATCAAAATTTATAAATAAAAAAATTGTAACGAGTTTCGTTTGTTTTGATCTCAATGAAGGGAAGGTTTGTATGGGGGCCAAAATTTGAGCCCCCTGTATCTCAAAAACTGGACGTATAGGAGAAAAACGGTTAGCATTTCCGGATTCTACGACCAAAAATTAGCTAGAAATGAATATCAAATCGAAATAAACAAAATGCTGTTCCCCCGTGTAATTGATTTACATATATGAATGAATAGGTTTTGTTAGGATTGAGACTGAGCTCAGAGTATTTATTGTATTGGGAGTAGGATGATTGGGTATAATGTGAATATGATATGCATATGAATATTGTTAGGATTGAGACTGAGATGAGAGTATTTATTGTATTGGGAATAGGATATGTAATTGGGTATGATATAAATATGAAATACATATGAACGAATATGTACGTATGTACATAATATAATAATATAATGCGTTGCATTGGTCAATGACATAATTGCTTTGAGTTGGAGGTTTTTCGGGTGTTTTGATTTTAGTTATTGCTCATTGATGTAAATGTAATTACTGTGTGCGCGGTTTATGCATTGGCTTGCTTGCGAGAGGTTTTTGAAGTAGGAGGATTGACGCTCCCTGTCGTAAATATCGTAAACATTGTATTCGTCGTAAACTTCTGTCATCCCCATAGAAAAATGACAAAAGTTTACAACTTTGCGACAAATACGACGTTTACGATGTGAGCATGAATCCCCTTTATATTTGGTGTACGTTCCAAATTAACTGAATACACAAGAAGGTCCTTTCGTCCTGACCGAAGTAAATGAATTACCTTTAACAGTACTCCAGCGGCTTGCTCTCCCCGCCCTTATTCCGAAAATACTCATATTGACCAGATTTCACTGAATGCGCAAACCATATCGTTTTGTCCTAATTCAGAATACAGATCGCCTTCAATAGTTGTTGGATAATTCATTTTAATTTATGAGAATAAGAAATTCTAACGTACAGACTCTCATAAGAATTCATAAAATGCCCAAGTACAAACTGACTCGCTTTTCTATTTCTTTCTTATCATTTAGTTTCAAGTGATCAAATTTGTTTAGTCTGCTGCGTGGACAATCTTTTTATTTTTTTTTATGACACTTGAAATGAAATGTTCAAAGACAAATATTCAATATATTCATTGTTTCGAAATTCGAAGTCTTAAAGAGATCGGTTCTTTGAATAAAAGATATTCTAAAACTATAAACCTTTTTCTTTTATTTATGGGAATAGCCAACAATAGTACTCGTATTCCAGCGGCAAGGTATTCCGCTTCGAGTCGCTAGCACCATTCCGAAAATATGTTCTTCAATTTGTGTTTCCACGCTGAAAAAATTGTACAGATCGCTAGTGAGCGAAGGTGTACATTGAAAATGCGTTAATATTATGGCTCATACATACAAAATTACATCTCGCTTATCTCAAATTCAACCTAACTGAATATGAATACGAATACATATGTACCAACAAATCCATCATTTGGAACATACACCAAATATAAGGGGCATTCATGCTCACATCGTAAACATCGTATTTGTCGCAAAGTTGTAAACTTTTGTCATTTTTCTATGGGGATAAACGAAGTTTACGACGAATACAACGTTTACGATATTTACGACAGGGAGCGTCAATCCTCCTACTTCAAAAACCTCTCGCAAGCAAGCCAATGCATAAACCGCGCACACAGCAATTACATTTACATCAATGACCAATAACTAAAATCAAAACACCCGAAAAACCTCCAACTCGAAGCAATTATGTCATTGACCAATGCAACTTATTATATTATTATATTATGTACATACGTACATATTCGTTCATATGTATTTCATATTTATATCATACCCAATTACATATCCTATTCCCAATACAATAAATACTCTCATCTCAGTCTCAATCCTAACAAAACTCAAAATCAATTATGTATGAACAATGTACATACTCGTATATCTATGTGCGTACTAACTAACATACTATACTACGATGTGTATCTGAAAAATCTTTCAATGCACGACACGACTCTATGAACATTTCCAATAACAATTTCCAAAAACCTGAAGAATTGGTCCAGCAATGAACGAGTCTTTTTTATGGAAAAGAACAGGTACTCGAATCCCGGGATCCCGGTACTATAAAGAACAGGTACTGAAAAGACTCGGTACTGAAAAGACTCGGTACTGAAAAGAACAGGTAGTGAAAAGACTCGGTACTGAAAAGACTCGGTACTGAAAAGAACAGGTACTGAAAAGACTCGATACTGAAAAGAACAGGTACTCAGTACCGGTACTGAAAAAAACCGGCTCATGGTTTAAAATACCGGTACTGAAAAAAACCGGTACTAGTACCGGTACTGAACGAATACCTGTGAGTACCGAGATACCGCTTGTGGTACCGGTACTTGAAAATATCAAGTACCGGTACTGAAATCTCAGTACCGAACAGGCCTAACCAGATAGTTTAGAAGCTTTATTTACTATAGAGGAGAAATGGTCAGAGAAGCGAAGTTTAGGGTCGAAAACAACACCAAGATCATTGAACGAAGAGACAATTTCAAGCGGTAGTGAGTTAATATGATATGTAAACAAAAGAGGGGAAGATTTCAAAGAGTATATCATGACAGAACATTTAGAAACATTAAGGGGTAAGTCGTTAGGAACTGCACCAGGAGGATAAGATATCAAGGTCAGATTGGAGAGCTAAGCAATCGGAAGGACGAGAGATTGAAGAAAACAACTTACAATCATCTGCGTAAAGTAGAGATGACCCTTGAAGGAGCTGGGGAAGATCATTAATGAAAAGAATGAAAAAGAGAGGACCAAGGATTGAACCCTGGGGAACACCGGAGGATGGGCAGAAGGATGAAGAAAATACGTTGTTGTACACAACGCAAGATGACCGGTCGATAAGGTAGGAGGAAAGCCAAGTAATAATGAGCGACGGAAAATTGAGAGCCGTTAACTTATTAAGAAGAATTCTATAGTTAACAGTGTCGAACGCTTTAGAAAAGTCAGTATAGATTACATGAACATATTCATGTTTATTAAAAGATTTACCAACAAAATCGGTGAATTCTACTAAATTGGTGACAGTTGATTTATTTCTGCAAATCCCATGTTGGTTGGGACAGATAAGAGATCCAAAATAGTCGTAGATGAAGTTATAAACAATTCTTTCGAGTAGTTTAGAAAAAGAGGAGAGAAGACAGATGAGGCGGTAGTTGGATACAAGGTTGGGGTTGCCCTTTTTCAGAATAGGGACAACAAAGGAAAATTTCCACTGAGATGGGAAAATTTATTGGCGAATGCTCATGTTAAATAAGATGGAAAGAGGGACAGATATAGTGCCTTGAGTTTCTTTTAAGAAAATGTTAGGGATGCCATCGGGGTCAGGGGAGGAGCTAACTTTAAGAGATCGGATAAGTTGCTCATAGTGGTAAATTCTCCAGGAAATAGTCTTGTTGGTTTAGGGGATAGACCGAGGATAAGGACGACTGACTGAAAGTACTAGAGAAAAAGGTAGCTAAGAGTTCACACATATCTTCAGGTGTGGAGGCTGTCACGTTATTGTAGATCAGCGAAGACGCACAAGATGAGGAAGAGCGACCAGAAGAGCTTACTTTCATTATTACTGATGCTACTCTCGATGGTGTTTAGATAGGCAGATTGAGCGGCTTTAATTAAACCTTTTGTCTTAGAACGTAAATTTCGGAATATGGAGATGTCAGAGGGTCGTTTGAAGCGCTTATAACGAGAACTCGACTCGCTTTTTCCGGTTGATCATTCTATAGATCTGTGGTGTGAATGTGAACCATACAGGTCCCTTGCGGGGCTTCGGGTTGCAAAAAGGAATGCATTCGTAGATAATGTTGAAGAGCATATTATAAAATATCTCAATAGCTGAATCACAATCAGCAAGAACGTAGTTCCAATTTATGTCAGCCAATTTATGATTGATAGCAAGAAAAATGTTTGTCATAAGCAAACATTTTACACATACCATTTCTTATAAATTTACCAAAAACAAACCCTGTATAATACTAACTTTATTTCTATTTCTATATATTTTAGTACGATTTGAACAACGATCAAAAGCTCACAATTCACGATCTGAAGAATATGATTCGAAATCATCGATGTGCCGAATTACCGCACGACATGGCCCAAAAAATTCTGAAATTGGCAGATACCGATAGAGATGGCTTCCTGAGTTTCGACGAATTCTACGAGATGTCACAACAACATCCGTGGCTTTTCAGAGATTTTTTGGTGAGGTATTGTCGTAGAATTGTACCGTCACCGCATCGAACCGTGGGAGATCAATTGGGTAGGTTTTTCTTGTTTGGAATTGGTTTCTTTTACATATTTGATTTGTGCCTTTGTTGTTTTTTTAGATGGTGCCTATGAGCGAGAGATGTCGTTTTGCCCACCACCGCTGACAATGATAGTTTTTTCATTGCTTGAAGTTTTAGCGTTTGCAATCGATGTTGCATATTGGGGGTAGGTATTGTTTATTCTTTTTTTTTGTCTTCGCCGAATGAATACAATTTTAAAATGACAATATTGTTATACAGTCGAAAATTGTATGATATTGTAGATGTCGCACTAAGATCCCCTCTCAGATGTTAGAGTATCAGCGTTGCCCCACGATTATAACATTCTTTTTTTTTTAATTGCAATCATCATCATCGTGGCGCGACAGCCCGACGTCGGGCCTTGGCCGCCTGGATCATTGTCCTCCAATTATCTCGGTCACGTGACCGCGTCCTCCAATTTTGGGAGCCCAGCAGCTGCGCGGCGTCCACACCTACTGAGCTCTCCCAACGAGATCTCGGTCGTCCTCGCAGTCTCGCTCCGTCGACTCGTTCTGCATTCATTACTCTCTTAGGCATGCGATCATCGTCCATTCTTTGTACATGCCCTGCCCATTGAAGTCGTTGTAGTTTGACGATTTTCGAGACTTGCAGCTCATCGTACATTTCATACAACTCATGGTTGTACCGGATGCGCCATCCATCTCGATCGCAAACAGCCCCGAAAATTCGCCGTAGAACCTTACGTTCGAAAGTGTCTAGCATGTTTTCGGAGGCTTGAGTTAGGGTCCATGCTTCGCAGCCATAGCATAGCACTGGTCGTATAATGGTTTTGTACACGCGGAGCTTCGTGTTTCTGTGCACATGCTTCGATTTCATTATGGGGAGAACCGAGAAAAAAGTCTTATTAGCTAACTGTATCCGTCGCTTGATTTCGTCAGTTTCGTTGGCGTCCCTTGACAGGTTGCAACCCAGGTAGATGAAGTTGTTCACGAACTCGATGTTGAGGTCCCCCACGTTGATGCTCGGTTGTGCAGGTGTCCTTGTCACCGATTGCATCATTATTTTAGTTTTACCCTCGTTAATACGTAATCCAACTTCCTTTGCAGCGGTATCGAGCGTATGCAGAAGTTCTTCTGCGTCAGCCAATCTTCGGGACATGATGTTGATGTCGTCGGCGTACGCTGCTAATTGTGTCGACTTGATGAGCAGCGTCTTGCTGTTGTCCATATTCATGGCCCGAATAACGTATTCCAGTGCTAGGTTGAAGAGCGTCGGTGCCAGTCCATCGCCCTGTTTCAAACCAGTGCGTGTTTCAAATAGATCAGTAAGTCTATTCTGGATCCTGACTTGTGAGACGGAGTTGGTCATCGTCATCTTTGTCAGTCGCACTAATTTTGCTGGTATACCAAATTGCAGCATGATGTTGTACAGTACTCCACGATCGATACTGTCGTATGCCTGCTTGAAGTCGACAAAGATTTGGTATACGTTTACGTTGTATTCCCAGCACCTCTGGAGTATCAGTTTGACTGAGAAGAGCTGATCGGTTGTGGAGCGACCAGGTCTGAAACCGCTTTGATATTCGCCAATGACTCGTTCTGCGTACGGTTTTATTCTATTTTCCAGAATTTTCGTCAAAATTTTATAGGACGTACAAACTAGTGAGATGCCCCTGTAATTCTCACATCGCAATTTATCTCCCTTTTTATGGATTGGACAGATGATGCTTCTGCGCCAATCGTCTGGGATCTCCTCGTTCTCCCATACTCGCAGGAGTAATTGATGTATGGCATCAACTAGACTCGTTCCACCGAATCTTAGCAGTTCAGCTGGGATCTCGTCAGCGCCCGGCGCTTTATTTCGTTTTAGTGACCGCAACGCGAGATCAACTTCCTCTACTGTCGGGGGTTGAATGGGTGGGCCTAGATCAACAATATCATCGAGAGCTTCCTGTGTGGGGATGTTAGATGGTCGGTTTAGAAGCTCTTCAAAATAAGAGGCCCATCGTTTGTTAATACCAATATTAATTGCAATACCATGTTAAAATATCACACCACAACTATTTTTATTATATTTGAAGATTTTCTTAGATTAACTTCATTAAAAGAGGACATCTTTGGCCTAAAATTCAGAAGGAAGAAGAACCTAGTCCGTAAATTGCTAATTATTACTACAAACCGGCAAACAAAAAGTTAAAATGGGCCCTGTTCCAGCTATCGCTAAAATCTTCTAAAAGCTTTTTGACTTAAGAGAATCTTTCCCCACTGTCTTCCAGGCGGAAGTGCATGCCATTGAGGTCTGTGCACGACTGTGCCAGGCCATAAGCGACACTAACAAGAACATAGGAATCTTTACCGATAGCCAGGCGGCCATAATGGCACTGACTAGTCCATAGGTTCACTCAAGGCTAGTTAAGTCTTGTCAAGATATCCTTAACATCGTCGGGCCTCCAGCAACCTCACTATCTACTGGGTTCCTGGGCACTCCAATATTGTAGGTAATGAACAAGCAGACGAGCTTGCCAGACCGGCATCTGAGGCCCCCTACATTGGTCCAAACCCTTTCTGCGGTATACCTATCTGTCTTGTCAGGCAGTGGATTAGGGAATGGGAGCGAGAGAGAGCTGCTTCTCTGTGGGAAGCTCTCCCAGCTATGAGACAATCAAAATTGTTCATTGCTGGCTACTCTCATAACCGGTCCCTTGATCTACTCAGCCTGAGCAGAAACAGGGTCAGAATTATATGTAGACTTCTCACAGGTCACTCCCGTCTTCGAGGTCACCTCAAAACGATGCGCATCGTTTCGAATGCAAGCTGTCGTTTCTGTGAGGCCGACGACGAAACCGCAGAACACATCCTCTGTGAATGTGAGGCTCTAGCTTGCCGTCGAAGCTCGGCCATCTCAGTCGATTTATCGAGATGAGCGAATTGGATTCGCAGATTTAGTCCTGCTCTCCAGGATTCGGGTATAGCACAATAGACTTATAGTCGCAGTGCTTGTGGCTCTTTTATTGGCCACGACCCATCTATAATCTAAGATCTAAGAGAATCTCGAAAACAATTGAAGATACGGAAGAAGTGGCTAACCTTTCTTTATTGAGCTGTTGACGATCTTTGATTTTGTTTTATAAAGTTTTTAGCTAGGGTTGACGGTTTTATGTGTTTCTTTTTTTTTGTTGGCTATAATTCAAGTTTTACCGAAAATTTTTGGTGCCAATCTTCAGATTCGTAATCAGCACTAAAAAATTAAAAATACACCACAATTTGCTTTAGAACAGTTCCTATAAGCACCTAATGGACTAGGCTGCTTTTCCTAGACAGATTAAAGAAGCGAGGCGATGTAATCAAAGTGTGGTGACCAAACTGGAGAACAATATTCAGGACGCTGTAAACAAGGATGTTTAATAGGTGAAGCCAGGTAGACGTTTCGCTGAAAACACACGAGGTGCGAAAAATGTAACCTGCAGTACTGGCCAGGATCGTTCGTTTACTCGGTGACTTCAACGCCAAAAAAACACAGCAATCTCAAATGATTTAACAAAAAGAAGTACTCCCAATAAAGTAAATAACTGGCGCAACAGTCCAATTTGAACCATGGCCTCGAGATGAGTTAGCATCATGTCATTTTCTAGATCGTGACGGTCTTGTGCAGAGGTGTGTGATCAGCAACACGCTCAACCGAGTTATTTACCCCATAAATGGGTACTCATTTCACAGCTGAGTGGGCTCATAGTCCGACACGTAAATCCCCTTTTTTTTTATCGAAAACTACCGCATTCAGTAGGAATCGAACCGGGGCCCAGTGCGTAGAAGGCGAACGTGCTAACCGTTGCGCTATGCGGACTACAAGTACTCCCAATAAGTGCATATTTTTCATCAGTCTATGGCGTCCAGTTAGAAATCTGACCCCAAAGGTCACGATCACGTCTCAGTTTTGATTTATTTATTTCATTGGGTACACAGAGCCTAAATGTTTTATTGTCCTATAGCTTCAGGTCTGATAACAGGACTAAGACTGTCTATCTTGATCCTATTGATGAAGTTATGGAATGTAGGATAAGGTCGTACTGATATCTTGCGGGTCGGGAAAGTCCACACCAATGCGTGCCCTGCCACACATTAACAAAAAATATGCTTTGACGTTTCATAATCACCCTCAACGACAACTACTGTCGATCATCAACATGGCTTTAGAAGAATGCACAGCACAACTACACAATATACATACACATTGGCCTTAACCAAGCACGTCCATATCAACGAACCATTCTAGTGGCTTTAGACCTGTCAAAGGCATTCGACACTGTCAGCCACTCGTTTCTCCTATCGCCATCTGCGGTACTTCTCTTCCGTCGGGAATAATCAAATGGATCGCAAATTACCTTCCCGAGAGACAGTCCTACACGGAGTTTAGAAATGGGAAATCTAAACTAAGGAAAATTAAACAGGGTGTGCCCCAGGGAGGAGTCTTGTCTCCCACTCTGTTTAATCTATATATGTCAGGACTTCTGACGCCAGCTGACGGACTTGAAATCGTCATTTACGCTGATGACTGTTCGATTTTGGCAACCTGCGATGACATGACCCAAATGAGCGAGGAGATAAATGAATATCTTGAAGAGCTCAACAACTTCTTCATCAGCAAGAATCTTACTGTGTCAGCGCCGAAATCGTCTGCTACTCTTTTTACCAACTGGGGGGCAAAAACTCCTCTTCCATAGTCCTCCGCGTGGGCGCCCCTGGAACGGCAGTGGTTACTGACCATTGCCAACCAACGTCAAGCCGCCAGTGATGGCGGTGCGATGATTTGGTTGAGGTACCCCTGTGGTGTGGGGTGTGAAAAAAATACCACGGCCTTTCCCTTTGAGGGCCTGTCGTTAAAACCGACAATCAAAGGACAGGATGTGTATGCCAGCAACTTGCACTATCCGAAATCTTTATATGCTAACGAAACGTCAACTATGCCTCGGATAAGGACTGACTCAACGGTTACGACTTTTAGCTATCGTACAATGACAAAGATTGGATTCTGGAATGTGCGTACTCTCCTGGACAATGGATCAGAAGGTCTCCAGAACGCACGATTTCTTCAATTAGAGAGTGAATTTCTGAGGTACAAATTAAATATCTTAGGAGTTAGTGAGATAAGATGGTGGAACAGCGGAGAATTCATCTCTCCAACGGGCAGCACTGTAATGTTGTACTCCGGCAAAGCTACCGGTAGTCGTCGTGAGTCAGGTGTGGGGCTCCTTTTAACCAGAGCCGCGCGAAACTGTCTCTTATCCTGGGAACCGGTCTCTGACAGGGTCTTGACCGCCAGGTTCCGGACCAAAATGAGGAACATCTCAATAATACAATGTTATGCCCCTACTGAACCCGACAATGTCTTGGCAAAAGACTCCTTCTACGAAGAACTAAACGCCGTTCAGAGCAGAACACCTAAAGGTGACATTATAATGGTTATGGGTGATTTGAATGCGAAAGTTGGCGCTGATAACTATGGGCTCAGACATGTGATGGGGAGACACGGTCTTGGTGATCGTAATGATAACGGTGAAAGATTTGTAGAGTTCTGCAACTTTCACAGTCTCTTCATCGGTGGTACTATGTTTGAGCATAAGGACCACCACAAAATCAGTTGGTCCTCTGTTGATCGGCGCAGAACACAAAATCAGATCGACCATTTTGCCATTAGTAAAAGATTCAAGAGTTGCCTCCTGGACGTGCGAAACAAGAAGGGTGCCGATATTGGGATGGGAAGAGACCATTATCTTATGATCGCTAATGTTCGATTGCGTATTGCAGCCGTGCGCCGCCCCAGCGACGAAAGATCCAGGCCCCGCAAATTCAACACCGCTCGACTAAAAAATCCAGCTGTCTTACAACAATATAATGACCATCTTGCGCAAAAAGCGGCTGAGATAACTAGTCACCCAGATAGTGACATAAACGAAAACTGGGATGCCATAAAAAATGCGTACATTGATAGCGCAAATACCATCCTTGGCCCAAACCCGGATTGCCGGAATAAGCCCTGGATGTCCGACGCTTCATGGCAGCGGATTGTTGAAAGAAAGGAGCTGAAAGTTCGTTTGCCTGCAGCCTCAGACGACAATCGAAGCAGCATCGAACTCCTTTACCGTCAGAAAGCTCGAGAAGTTCAGTGTAGTGTGCGACGCGATAAAAGAGTTTATGCCAATTCTCTTTTAGCGTCAGCAGAAGAAGCCGCTAGAAGTAACAACTTAAACGCCGTATACGGTGTCATCAAGGAGTTTACAGGTGGTCGTAACTCCTGCCAACATCCGGTGAAAGATAGTGATGGAAAGCTACTTATCTTGGAAGAAGATCAAATGAGGCGGTGGAAAGAACACTTCGCCGCGGTCTTGAACCGTGTAACCTCTGGTGAAGTTCCGCCTCATATAGATAATTTAGCTAACCATCAAAATGTGCGTGTACGGTCCACTGCCCCGACTAAAGAGGAAATAGTCACTGCAATTATTGCACTAAAACGAGGAAAGGCCGCCGGACTTGACGGCATCCCTGCCGAACTTTATCAAGCAGCGCCAAGCGTAACTGCCGATTTGCTGCACCCACTTGTTGATAAAGCGTGGAATACAGAGACCTTTCCCACTGAGTGGAAGGAAGGTTTGATCATCAAACTTCCAAAGAAGGGTAGCCTCACAGACTGTAATAATTGGAGAGGCATTTGTGTGCTTCCTGCCGTTGCCAAGATAATAGCTAAAATCGCCCTGGAAAGACTAAAGGCCCACTTAGAAAGCACAATTGATGAAGAGCAGGCTGGCTTTCGATCCGGATTCTCCTGTGTCGATCACATTAACACCTTGCGAATCATCATCGAGCAATGCGCTGAATACGATTCTCCGCTTCACTTGCTTTTCATCGATTTCGAAAAGGCTTTCGATAGTGTGAACCGGGATTCTATATGGGCGGCCTTGCGCAGGAGAGGCATCCCTGAGAAGCTTGTGGCTATTATTAAGGCAACCTATGACGGCGCGAAATGTCGCGTTCTGCATAAATGTAAGGTGTCGGGGGACTTTGAGATTCGCAGTGGAGTTCGGCAGGGGTGCATCCTCTCACCGATCCTATTACTCATTGTGATCGGCGATGTGTTGCATGCAGCCCTATCCGGACTCGACAGAGGAATTCAATGGACTTTGACATCTTATCTACAACATCTTGACTACGCTGACGACATATGCCTACTCTCCCACAAAATCATGGATCTGTCCGCAATGGCGTTAGATCTCGAGAGGGAGGCAAGCAAGGTTGGGCTAAAGATTAATACCAACAAGACCAAGGTTTTTAGCCCGCCGTTGCGAAAAAGAAATCCGACACCTATTGCCATCAATATTAATGGGCAGCCTGTGGAGAAGGTGGACAACTTCGTCTACCTGGGTAGCATTGTTGCCGAAAATGGTTGTACGGAGCAGGACATCGCTCGTCGTATCAACCAGGCTAAACGTGCATACGGCATGCTGTCCAAAATCTGGCAGGGCAGTTATCTCAGCATCAAGACCAAGCTGGGCCTGTTTCGCTCCCTGGTACTATCAGTGCTTTTGTATGGGAGCAGTACATGGAAAGTTTCCGTAGGAGTTACCAGAAAGCTGCAAGTTTTCGTCAACTCATGTCTTCGTCGAATTTTAAGAATTTTCTGGCCCGAAACAATATCAAATGAAGAGCTAAGTCGGCGTACGGGTCAGATGCCAATCGACGAATTGATACGCAGGCGAAAATGGCAGTGGATAGGTCACACATTGCGGAAGAGTGATAACTGCATTGCTTTGCATGCCATGAAATGGAACCCCATTTCCAACCAAGGCCGACCAAGAGGGGGTCCTCGAATCACATGGCGTCGATCTGTGGCAAAGGAGTGTCAGGTACTGGGTAAGTCTTTTGGGGAGTTGCGCCCCATTGCCCAGAACAGAGTACGATGGCGCGCAGGAGTAGTTGACGCGCTATGCCCCGCTAGGGGTTAAGGCAAAGTAGTATGGCCACGCCATCCCCCCATGCTTCAACAGTGTGTAACAGGATGCGCGGAAGGAACAAGATCCTTAAAGCCTTGGCCGGTAGCACCTGGGGTAATGATAAAGAGACCCTACTGGTCACATACAAAGCAGTCGGAAGGTCTGTAGCCAACTATGCGGCTCCAGTGTGGTCACAGAATCTCTGTGACACACAATGGAATAACATCCAGGCCTGCCAAAATGCCGCCCTCCGTACTGTAACTGGCTGTCTCCTGATGTCTTCCCAGGACCATCTACATCAGGAAACGAGGACGATGCCTCTAAGGGACCACAACAAACTTCTTGCAAAACAGTACCTGGTGGGTTGTTACCGTGAGGAGCACCCCAATTCTGACCTCATGGACAAGACGCCGGCACCAAGGCATGCCAGGCGTGATTTGAGGCGAGGGACCTCGAAAGAGACGTCCAGAGGTACAAAAGGGACCCCTTCGACAACAACGCATACAGAACAGCCATCGCAGCAATACACCACGAGGAAGTACAAGCATCAATTGCGAGACTAGGTCCAAACAAAGTCCTCTCGACACAATCACCAGCCATCTCTCCAGACGAGAGAACGCTTCCGAGAGCAACGAGGACGACACTTGCCCAACTTAGGTCGGGTTGGTGTTCGCGTCTAAACTCCTAAATGTCTCGCATTGATCGGGATGTTACGAACACATGCCCCGCCTGCAATGGTACACCTCATGATGTAGACCACATTTTCAGATGCTCAGCTGCATCCACACACCTGACCCCCAGATCGCTGTGGGAGAACCCCGTAGAGGCAGCTACCTTCCTATGACTCAACGCCGAGGAAGACGAAGAACAGCACAACATGTAACACACTCACACAACGAACTTCTGACCATTGCTACAACAACAACAACAGCAGACGAACCCCAGCTCCCAAGAGCTACCAGAACCACGTTAGCTCAACTCCGCTCTGGTTGGTGCTCGCGTCTGAATTCATGCCTATTCCGCATGGACAGTGAAGTTCGAAACTCCTGCCCAGCATGTGGCCTTGCTCCACACGACGTTGAGCACATCTTTAATTGTCCAGCAGCCCCCAGGCCCTTAACTCCTATTGCGTTATGGGAGAACCCCATGGAGGCAGCTGCTTTTCTTCACCTGGACACAGAGGATACTAACATGGATAGTCAGAATTTTTGGCACACGTCTTTATCTGAGCTCGAAGCGCTGCTACAACAACAAAAACAAGATTAAGATGGCTTCTCAGACAATAGTGTCCTGTTAGAAGACCTTAGCTTTTGACCTTATTCTGGTTAAGCTGTACCAAATAAAAATGGGCGGTGATCTCCCAGCACCATAGGTGGAAAGCTATAGATTATATTTTAAACACACCACTGACCCATGCAGAATTATGTTGTCGTTAAACTGCGTTGGGTCGAAAGGTTGGCCTTCGTAAAGTCGCTTTGATTCGTCTGTTTGGTCATTCTGCCTACGTCGTCGCCGTTCGCAATGATCCGAATTGAAATCCTAGTGGACGAACCGAAACGACTTTACAAAGGCCGACGTTTGGAGCAGGAGACGATGTTGACCGGTAAGAAGTTGGTTTATATTTACATGGTATTCTGAGGGACACCTGGATACCGGTGGAATGTAGACGTTGTAAACTTCAATATCAACATTACCCGACTTTATGGCGATGGTCTGCCCTTCCATGGTGTTATCATTACTGGTGAAATCAATTTCCCGGTATTGAACGGAATGATGAATAATGAAGGCAAGCCCTCCTCCAGCGTTGGTCAACCTGTCCTTCCTGACAATAGCGTAGTTGCCATGTGTGTTGAGGGACGAGTTGGAGTGCAGTTTCGTCTCCTTGGTGGTTCCAACTTGGATGCGATGTCTGTCCATGAATGATGCGAGTTCAGCGATTTTGTTCTGCAACCCATTGCAATTGAGTTGGACTAGGCGTGTTAGACTAGGTTGTTGCTTGTAGTCCTCTATTCCTACACTGATTGGCAGTAAAGGAGGAATTTTAGTGCCTGTGATGGTTGAGTCCAGGCCAGTATCATAGGTGGCACCACTGATTGCAGCAATTGCATCTCACCGTAGTCGCGTTTGGGTGCAGCACTCTGTCGCATACGCAGCAGATCCACGGACCAGGGTTTCTCTCAATGCCGGCGCGGAGAAGTAGCACTGCGAGTATTTGCGCCGAGATGTATTACTCCCAGTGAACATAAAAAAGACGATACGAGGCATGTAACATACAGACACACTTTCCTTCTTGCATTGAAGGGTTTTGGCAAGTCTTGGCCGTTGTGAAATGGCTCCGGTGCATAGAATCGGCTGCTGCAGGAACGTGATGCAAGCAGCGTGTCCGTCGACTCTTCGCAGAGAGCAATGAAATTTGAAAGTGTTTGCTTGCACGCACTAGCCGCCTCCTTTCCACAAATGGTTAAAAGGGAAATGTCTGTATTGAATTTGCATGCTTTGCGAAAAAGCTCAAACGTGCGTGACGAACTGACTGGGAATTCTCATTCGATAAAAAATTGATCAATGGGATATTCCCGTCCGTCCGTCGAGCCCATGCGTCTGCATGTAACTCTGCCTTTATTCCATTTTCGCGGTTGACAAATTTTAGAGCTAGGTTATACGACGCAGTACATGTACAATCCACCCGAGAAAGAACTAACACTTGTGGGGGGAATAACATCAGTAATAAGTGTAAACCAGTGCCTTTGGAGATCCAAATTCAAGTAGCCGAACACAGGAGGTCAAAATGGAGCACCCATCTGAATAACTGCAATCTAACCACAGGGTTGAGCAAGTAATGGTCGACAGTCCGTGCCCTTTCCAATCTACCAAAACAGAAAGGGAACGTCGCCATTCAGTTCGGTGAAAATTCAACAAGTGACCCTACCCACTGCGCAAGTCGTTTCAATAAACAATTTATTCAACACCCCGCACCAGACAGACTTAAGCGCAAAATTCGTAGGAAGATTCACAACCGAACCACAGACAGCATATCTGTTTCACCATGGACCAAGTAGTTGCAGCTATAAGGAAGGCGAACAACTCGAAATCATTGGGACCAGATGGTAATTCAATGACCATGTTCAAACACCTCGATCTGCCAGCCATAAACTATCTCACGGCTACTTTTAATCTATCCATCTCCTCGCTGATCGTTCCGGAATCAGGAAAAAAGGGAGAGTCATCCCAATATTGAAACCTGGAAAGAAAGCGACACTCGGCGAATCCTATCGTCCAATAACTCTACCGTCACCAGTTGCCAAAACGCTTGAAGCTCTAATCCATCCTGTTCTTACGGCCCACATCCAGCTCGCAGATCACCAGCATGGCTTCCGAAGCATGCACAGTACGACCACGGCCTTGGATGCCATTAGATTCCGCTTCCATAATGGTCTCAACCAGGCTCGTTCATGTCAAAGAACAATATTGGTGGCGCTTGTCCTGTCAGCCATTCAGCGCTTTTGTCTGACATCAACTGTTCATCGCTTCCGACGCAAGTAGTGAAATGGATTGCCAATTATCTCGCTGGCAGGCAATCCTATACAGAATTCAGGAACAGTAAATCAAAGCTCAATCTCCCCAATTACTGTAGTGTTCTTCAGGCAGAGATTACGGCGATTACAGAAGCCCTGTACTGGTTGGGGCGTCATGTAATATTAGTTAGAGATATAACAATTTTTACAGATAGCCAAGCTGTAATTAAATCTCTCGAATGGGGTTTGATCACGTCAAGGACTATCGCGGAATGTCGCTCTCTGCTTACGGAGATGAGTGAGTTTTTTACGATTTTCTTATGCTGGATTCCGGGCCACAGTGGTTTCGCTGGTAATTGCAAAGCAGACGAACTTGCCAGGCAGGGTACAACCTACTTAGCTGGTGAAATTCGTCGAAATATCTACATGCAAACTAGCTATTAAAACCGAAGTAATTATCAAGACCAACTCTATATGGTTAAATGGAAGCACATGTCTTTCAACAAAGTCGCTGTGGCCCAAATTGGATTCTAGCCGATCAGCTAAATTGCTGTCACTCGGAAGGCAGCATATCAGAGCGGCGGTGGGAGTCATCACTGGGAATTGTGTGATTGGTGAGCACGCCAGGAGGCTTCGCCTTCCCTACAATGACTTGTGTAGGAGCTGCGGTGACGAGGAGGAGTGCGTCTTTCATTTTCTATGCACCTGCCCTGCTTTGGCAATAAGGAGAAGGACTTTTCTGGGAGCCTACTTCTTCACTGAGTTGGACGATTTGGCTAATGTTGATATTGGCAAGCTCCATCGTTTCATTTACAGTTCTGGCTGGTTTAATGATTAGGATGGTCGGGTGTTGAATCCCCGGTGGTAACACAACGGACCCTGCTGCGGTCCATGTGTGCTGTGTTAAGCACAGCAGCCCTTTAACCTAACCTAACCTAAATCAAAGCTTAGGAAGATTAAACAAGGCGTACCTCAAGGAGGAGTTCTATCTCCTACCTTGTTCAATCTATACCTTTCAGGACTCCCAACTCCTCCTGAAGGGATCGACATTATCTCCTATGCTGACGACTGCTCCATTCTAGCAACAGGGAACGACATAGCGGTTATGTGCAGAAACATCAACGGTTATCTTGAACGACTAAACTCGTTCTTCATAAACAAAAACCTGACCGTCTCAGCGCCCAAATCCTCGGGAACCGTATTCACCACCTGGACGAAGGAGGTCATGATGCAACTTGAAATCTCGATCGGGAATCATCCTATTCCTCTACTATAAACCATCCTAAAATCCTAGGAGTCACGCTGGACAGCATGACCACATCATCACCCCATGCCTCAACCGTGTGCGACAGGATGCGTAGTAGGAATAAGATCCTCAAAGCCCTGGCCGGTAGTACCTGGGGCAAGGATAAGGAAACTCTACTGGTCACGTATAAAGCAGTCGGAAGATCAGTGACCAACTATGCGGCTCCTGTGTGGTCGCAGAATCTCTGTGACACACAGTGGAAAAAGATTCAAACGCGCCAAAACGCTGCTCTCCGTATTGTTACTGGCTGTCTCCTGATGTCACCCCAGGACCATCTGCATCAGGAAACCAGGATGATGCCTTTAAGGGACCACAATCAGCATCTTGCCAATCAATACCTGGTTGCTACCGAAGTGATCACCCAAACTCCAACCTCATGGACAAGACGCCGTCGCCCAGACATGTCAAGCGCGACTTGAGGAACCTAGAAAGGGTTGCCCAGAGGTACAAAAGGCTACCCTTTGATAGTGGCGCATATAGGTTGGCCATCGCAGCGATATATCGGAAGGATGTTCATCAGTCAGTCGCAGGTTTAGGTTCGAATCCAGTTCTCTCGTCCACACCACCAATGATATCTCCGGAAGAGGAAAAACTTCCTAGAGCTACGAGAACTACACTCGCCCAACTTCGGTCAGGCTGGTGTTCACGACTGAACTCCTACCTATCCCGCATCGACCAGGACGTCCCAAACATCTGTCCTGCATGTAATGGAGCCCCTCATGACGTAAACCACATCTTTAACTGTCCAGCTGTCCCACGCACCTGACTCCAAGATCGCTGTGGGAGAACCCAATAGAGGCAGCTAACTTTCTATCCCTCAACACTGGGGATGAAGACGAATCCGTGGGCATGTAACCAACAAACACACCGAATTCCGACCATTGTTACAACAACAGCAACAACAGGGGAGGAAAAAGTACAGTCAAGAAAGTCGTTCAAGTAAAAAATAAATTAAGTTAAACTTCGACCATTACATTTCTCAATTTAGTTGTTGTTGTTGTTGTGTTAGCAATGCTTCAAATACTGCAGTTCTTCTTGCATCGAGGGGGTTTGGCAGCTCTTGGCCGTTGAAAAACGGGTCGTTCCGGTACGAAGAACCGGCTGCCGCAGGAACGCCTCAATTTAGTGGATTGTGTTAGTTTTAATCCATCTAATCCATTTTCCTTTTTACTCGTCTCTTATGTTATTTCTTCTCTCAATTCTAGCGAACGAATAGGCGATGGAAAAATCGGATTAAATACAGACGGACCGGCCGCAACTCTCTTCATTTACAATCCGTACAAACGATATGAAGGGTGGCGTTTCATGACTTATATGTTGGTTCACGTTGGCGTTATGCATCTTATGATGAATCTTATGATTCAAATATTGCTCGGCGTTGCACTGGAATTAGTACATCATTGGTGGCGTGTTTCCTTGATCTATTTGGCCGGCGTTATTGCCGGATCAATGGGAACGTCGCTAGCAAGTCCTCAGATATTTTTAGCTGGTGCATCCGGTGGAGTCTATGCATTGATTACCGCCCATATAGCAACGATTATATTGGTAAGTGGGAAAAAGTGACCTTAATTTTAACCGACGGTTTGTTTTAAGCGTTTTTTTTAAATTTACAAAACTTTATATAGACCTTGGTACGAGGGTCACACTGAAAGTTTTTAGAAAAAGGAATATAAAAATGTAGAAAGCATCGGAATCATTATCGACTTTATTGCTTTTCTAAATAATCACCTTTATACTCAGTAATATTTTTCATTTGCTCAAACCAGAGGACAGAGGGCGGAGCATGAATGCCACTCAGCTTTGGTTGATAATTCGGTAACATGTGGGGAATCCATCGCGAACACAATTTTCGAACAATTAAATGTTCGTGTAGGATCGTCTGCATCTGACTGATTCCGATGCCTAGGAATGACACAATCTCGACATATGTAAGTCACCTGATGATCTGTTTCAAACAGTTGTCGCCCAGCGTTGGTGTTTTCTTCAGTGACAGCTGTACACTGACGACCTTCATGAGCCGCATCTCCGAGACTAGTGCGCCCACAATTAAATTCCGCAAACCAGTTGTAGACTGTTGCACTTGATGGTGCCTCATCCCCAAAAGTCGCATAAAGCCGCTAAATAATTTCCTTCTCCTTCAGACCACTTTTAAAAATCATTAAAAATCATTGCGCGAATATTCTCAATTCGCACTGAATTGAATAGCGCGCCAAGACTGACCCGAGACAGATAACGACAGATGAAAATGCTGGTGGTTCTTATCTAAGTTTTGTTGATAAAGACCCTGTATTCAATTATCTTCTCCAACTTTCAGTGTGGCCATCGTATGAGGATGTTCTGTACATTTCTATTAACCATTTTTATTCATTTTTTTTTTTTCAAATTTGCAGAATTGGTCCGAAATGGAATATGCAATCATTCAACTCTTCGTATTTCTGATATTCGTCGTAACCGATTTGGGAACATCCATCTATCGACATCTAACCGATGTTCACGATCAGGTTGGCTACATCGCACATTTATGTGGAGCCCTGGCTGGTCTTTTGGTAGGATTCGGTGTTCTACGCAATTTGGAAGTACGTAAATGGGAAAAGTACGCCTGGTGGGTAGCAGTATTGATTTATCTATCACTGATGGCAACTGGTATTTTCATTCATATTCTATGTCCGGAATATTTTGTAAAGCAAGTTTATTCGTATAATTAGAGCTGTGGCTAGTAGTTTTTTGAGAGAGAAAAAAATGAATTATGGAAAAAATAATAAAAACAGCACACAAAAAGTGAAATAAATCGTAAAATTAGACGAAAAGCAAAAGACAATGTGCCTTATGTAGGACACAACTTTAAAATCGACCGAAGATTTAGATTATGCACATTTTTATATTTTCTATAGGATTTAATACGTACTCGTCCAATGTATTAATTAGTTTGTAAATTTATTTTAAGCACAAAGAATGTTGTATTAATTTAAGGCTTTTTATTTATTAAAGACTATTGGATTAAGTATGTCTTGGAGTTATTTCCTTTTGAATGCAATACTTACGTATCGTGTTCTTCATTTATCGGTGAATTGCATATTGCAGAATTCATATGCAGGACAAAAACCTTTCTAATTTGTGGCGCTTTTTGGTGCCAATGTGAAAATAAATCATGGGTTTTTTTGACGTTAATGAATGACACGGGCAAAAGACCTTTTCCATAGTCCTCCACGTGGGCGCCCCCTGGTAACGGCAGTGTGTCAAATCGCTGACGGCCAAGTCTTAGCGATAAGACAGTTTGGCAAAAAAGCCAGAAAGCTGTAGTCTGAATGGCTGACCAACACCTGAGCGTCTCAGGTTTAGTAGGATGGACTTTTTGTGTAGTTGGACCTGCAACATAGTAGTGTGAACTCCAGCACGTTTATTAAACCATCTGAAGCAGCTATCTTCCGAGGCCATCCTCTGAATGGGGTTAAGCGATGTGCTGACAACTCGTCCTTGTAAAAACCACTCCACGTCAAGAAACCTGGAACAAAAGCCCCGGATTGGACGGATTATTATTATTATATACTCTGGGGGATAGCCGAAGCAGACCACTAACGTTTGGGTCCCTTTTCGCCCCCTCCCGGTCATCAGTGGCTTCCAGATGTCGACTGATAATTGTCGACCTCTTTCTTCATCACTGAGTCCCGTGTTATTGCTAGCATTTGTTTGAAGCTGAGTTCACTCATGGCTTCTACACTTATCGTGTGCCTGCCTGTGATCCTCAACCTCGTGCTAGCCAGTGCTGGACATTCGCACACAATGTGTGCTGCCGTCTCGGCCTCCTCCAGGCATAGCCTGCAAACGTCATCTTCCCCGATTTTCATCTTGGCCAGATGAGCCTTAAAATTACCATGCCCTGTGACCAAGGCAGTTATCCAGCTTAGGGTACTCCGTTTATAACTAAGTACCTTTCTCGCTTCCCTGCCTAAAGGGCTGGTCATTGCATTCCGAGCTTGTTTGCAAGTGACTAGCTCCTGCCATCTTTGTTGATGCATGGAGTCCATCCACTTCCCAACCTTCGCTCCAATCATGCCGTTCCCCAGAGCAACTCTGGGTTCTGGGCCAATGAAAGTTGCCGCAGATCCCTGTTTTGCTAGGGCATCCGCCGCCTCATTTCCTGTTGTACCTATGTGTCCTTTTACCCACATCAGCGTAACCTCATTTTCTGAGGCACACGTGTTGAGCTTCCGGACACACTCTAGTACCAGTTTAGAGTTTATGTTCGTCTGCTGCATGCGTCTGATCACCGATTGGTTGTCCAGTGCAATAAGGATTTTCTTCCCCCGCACCTGACCTTCAAGCAAGTGGTCCAACGCATGCAACAAGCCAAGCATCTCTGCCTGGTATACGGACACATACTCTCCTAGACTAAGCGCACATGCTAGATTTAGCTCTTCAGAGTAAACCCCCGCCCCCGCTTTACCGTCCATTAAAGATCCATCAGTAAAAATGCTGATGTCATTGTACATACACTCATTATGTATGTTTCCATCTGCAATGTGAGTCTTGTGTAGTCTTTCAACTACCCTACGTCTACTCATGCCTTCTACCGGCATTAGAGTCTCCCTGACCTCATCATGAATAATGTCTAGGATGCTCTTATGACCGCTGCTAGTTCCAAAGCGATGCCACATGGCATCCCTTTCCATGCGTATTGCCGAAAGCGCCGCCGTTTTCTTTATAAATAAGTCCAACGGCGGCAGTCCCAGCAATGCCTCCATTGCTCGCGTTGGTGTGGTGCGCATTGCACCACATATGCTTACGCAAGCTATCCTTTGTACCCCATCTAGCTTCTGCTTTGTGGTATTCTGCATGGCTTTTGGCCACCATACCACTGATGCATAGGCTAGAATAGGTCTTACCATCATTGTGTAAATCCAGTGTGTCGCTTTAGGTGAAATTCCCCACCTACGAGCACACACTCTCTTACATTGATGCAAAATCCTTTTCGCTTTTTGGATCTTTTCATCAACGTGAACATTCCAAGTTAGTTTCGCATCTAAGGTAACTCCTAGATGCTTCACTTCCTTGGACACCTTGATTTCCGAACCAAAAAGCCGTAAGGGAGTTATCTCTATGTCTTTCCTCTTACGAGTAAAAATCATAGTGTTTGATTTACTAGCGTTTATGGTTAGCTCTTGCTCATTACACCATTCTTCGGTTACTTTGAGAGCTTGTCCCATGCAACCTAGAATTGTGTCCATGAACTTTCCACTGACCGTGAGTGCCAAGTCATCGGCGTATCCTACAGTGTGTACGCCCATCGAGTCCAGCTTCCAGAGAAGACTGTCCACGGTGATGTTCCACAGTAGAGGCGAAAGAACACCTCCCTGTGGGCATCCTCGGACTACCTTACCCCGTATTCTGTCACATCCACTGCTAAGATTTACCGCCCTCTGCTTAAGCATAGAGTCGATCCACTTAATTATAATGTAATCAACCCCCCGCTCAAACAGGGCGTTCCTTAGTTTGGTAAAGGAGATTTTATCAAAAGCACCCTCTATATCCATAAAAGTAGACATAGCGATCCCGCCATTGTTAATCTCTCTCTCTGCAACTCTAACAAGTTCATGTAGAGCGGTTTCCGTAGATCTGCCTGCTCTATAAGCATGTTGGCACCTACTCAGAGGACTATACATTAGCGTGGTGTTCTCCAGGTAGTCCACCAACACCTTTTCCATTGTTTTCAACAGGAATGATGTAAGGCTAACCGGCCTGAAGGACTTTGCCTCTGTATAGTCTTTCTTTCCCGGTTTAGGCAGGAAGACCACTTTAGCCTCCCTCCATGCCTTCGGGATGTAGCCTGCTGAAAGACAGGCGACGAATATATTCCGGATCCTATCTAGTAGAGCGCTCATGCCCCACTGTAATAGTGCCGGGAATATTCCGTCCATTCCAGCCGTTTTAAATGGAGCAAAAGAGTTTATAGCACTTTTGACTCCATTTGGAGTTATTATCCTCTCAGCTTCTTGTTGACTTACCCCACCAGCTCCCATGTTAGTTTGAGGCCATGGTTGGTCTGACTTGAAACTTCCAGGAAAATGTACCTCCATCAGGGCCTGCAACGTTTCTTCCACTGTTTCTGTCATGGAACCATCAACTTTGCGTATCAGCCCCATTTTCGAAGCAGTGTCTTTCGATATCATCTTCTGTAATCTGCATACTTCCGACGTATCCTTCATGCTAGAGCAGAATTCCCTCCACGTATTTCGTTTCCGAAGACGTAAGGTTCTTTTCAGCTCCCTCTTTTTATCCTTGTATAGTTCCCAAGAGTGAGAGTCTCTCTCCCTCATGTAACGGTTAAAGGCTTTCCTTGTCTCTTTTTGGACGGATTAACAACGACGACTACGCAAACGGCTAAAGGATTATTCTTTCGGATCCTGGAATGTACGCTCCCTAATCAAACCGGGGGCTGAGAAGGCCCTCCCTCAACAGGTCGAAAAGTATTTTACGAACTGAGCATTACTGCAATCCAGGAAACAAATTGGCTTGGCAGCGAGATCAATGACAAGAAATCGCACACAATTTTTGCAAGTGGTAAACCATCGGGCCGGAAGGAATTTGGAGTAGCATTTATAGTGAACAATCACCTCAAGCCGCACATTACTGACTTCAAACCCATAAATGAAAGGCTCTGTGCGATTCGCATTAAGACATCAATGTGCACGCCCCCACTGAAGTTAAAGAAGACGCCGTAAAAGACGAGTTCTAGCCTGCCTTGAGACTCTCTTCGACTCACTTCCAACAAACGACATCAAATTGCTGCTGGGAGACTTTAACGCGAAAGACGGAAATGAAAGTTGGCACCGGAGGACCACTGGAGGCCACAGTCTCCATGAAGAATGTAACGACAACGGCCAGCGACTTATCGACTTCGCCTGCAGTAGGAATCTAGTCGTAAGCTCTACGTGTTTCCCGCATCGACGCATTCACAAGCAGACCTGGAAATCTCCAGACGCACATACCGTCAACCAAATTGACCACGTCCTCATTTGCAGGAGATGGGCGTCTAGTGTGATGGATGTTCGCTCTATCCATCAAGTGGCTGCCGCCAGTGTTGATACACATTTGTGCCCGATTTATCGCATTTTCCATGACTTTCCGCAAGATTTCCGGTGATAACTCTTCGCATTCCTGTCGAATATGCTCCTGAAGGTCTGGCATAAACACGCGACTTCAAGTAGCCCCAAAGAAAGAAGTCTGGGATGGTTAAATCGGGCTATCTTCCTGGCCATGCCAAATCGACAAAACCGGAGATTACGCGACCAGTAAACGCTTCCTTCACAATATCCATTGTGGCTCGTGCTGTGTGTGCGGTTGCACCGTCTTGTTGAAAGCACATGTTCACTAAGCCCCGCTCATACAATTCCGGCAGTAGGAAGTCGTTTATCATGGCCCTGTAGCGTTCGCCAGTAACAGTGACTGTATTGCCGATGGCTTCCTCAAAAAAATACGGCCCAATCACTCCTCCCTCGTGAACGCCGCATCACACAGTGGCTTTGAGTGGATGTAATGGCTGTTCGTGCATCACACGCGGATTTTCAGTGCCCCAGAAACGAAGATTTTGCTTATTGACGTAACCGCTTAAGTGAAAATGCGCCTCGTCGCTCATGATGATATTCCACACAAAATCGTCCTCTTCGTTGTTGAGATTGAGGATGGCTTGACAGTAATTCACAAGCGACTGACGGTCGGCAGGCATTAACTGATGCACTGTTTGCACTTTGTACGGGAACATGTGTAAGTCTTTCACAAAAATTCGCTGTAGGGTCCGTCTGGTGTTGCCCAATTGCGTGGCCCGTCGTCTGGTTGATGTTTCATCGTTCTCAGCGACACCCGCAGCTACAGCCGCGATAATGCCTGCGTTCACATTTTTGAGCGTTTCGGTTATTCAGCAATTGAAATGCATGTAAACGGAAAAAATCACTGATTTTTCTGTTGACATGCATTCGAATTGCTGAATAACCGCAACGCTCAAAAACGTGAACGCAGGCATTCTCGGTCGAACAACCAGTCCGGTGGCGGCCACGCCCTGCAAGGTCTCGTGTGGTTCCAGCCTGTTCGAGTCGAGCAGCTAAGCGCCGGATTGTTTGCCCACTTGGCGCGAAACGATTAGGAAATCGACGTCGAAATTCACGCTGCGCCAACACCTCCGACCGATTATTGGTTAAAAAAAAAATCAATACAATTATTCCACGCTCTTGCGGAGTATAGCGCACCATTGCTTGTCTGTTTGTATACTGCAGCTGTCTAGTTCACAAATATCAAATAAATGATTCACGTACGACGCCATTTGCAAAAATTATAACGTCTTCCGGTAGGGTGATTAATTTTGGGCCACCTTGTATAAGTACCCACAGGCAGTTTTTGCTCGCGCCGAGATTTGAACCTTCGAGCTCTAGATGTAGTAACGTAGAGCGGTGACCAAAGAGCGCAACAGTTATCTATATGAGGGAGAACTTTACCAGAAATTACACGGTTCAAGACCGCGGCGAAGTGTTCCTTCCACCGCCTCATTTAATCTTCCTCCAAGATAAGTAGTCACCATCCTTCACCAGATGTTGGCAGAAGTTACCACCACCTGTAAACTCCTCGCCGTGTACGGCGTTTAAGCGGTTGCTTCTTGCGGCTTCTTCTGCTGAGGCTAGAAGAGAATTCACATAATCTCTTTTATCGCGTTGTTGTTGTTGTAGCAATGGTCAGCATTCGATGTGTTTGTCTGTTACACGCCTACAGTTTCGTTTTCATCCCCGGTGTCGAGGGATAGAAAGTTAGCTGCCTCTATTGGGTTCTCCCACAGCGATCTTGGAGTCAGGTGAGTGGCCGCAGCTGGGCAGTGAAAGATATAGTTTACGTCGTGAGGGGTTCCGTTACAAGCAGGACAGATGTTTGAGACGTCCTGGTCTATGCGAGATAGGTAGGAGTTCAGTCGCGAACACCAGCCTGACCGAAGTTGGGCGAGTGTTGTTCTCGTAGCTCTCGGAAGTCTTTCCTCTTCCTGATATATCGTTGGTGGTATGGACGAGAGCACTGGATTCGAACCTAAGCTTGCAATTGACTTGTTGACCTCTTCTCGATGTATTGCTGCGATGGCCGACCTACATATGTGCGTTACTATCAAATGGTTCCCTTTTGTATCTCTGGACGTCTCTTTCAAGGTCCCTCAGGTCGCGCCTGACATGTCTGGACGGCGGCTTGTCCATGAGATTGAAATTAGGGTGATCACTGCGATAGCAGCCCACAAGGTATTGCTTGGCAAGAAGCTGGTTGTGATCTCTTAAAGGCATCATCCTGGTTTCCTGATGTAGATGGTCCTGAGGTGACATCAGGAGACAGCCTGTAACAGTGCGGAGAGCGGCGTTTTGACACGTTTGAATCTTCTTCCATTGTGTGTCACAGAGACTCTGCGACCACACAGGAGCCGCATAGTTGGCCACTGATCTTCCGACTGCTTTATACGTGACCAGTAGAGATAATTGGCAATCCATTTCACTATTTGCGTCGGAAGCGGTGAACAGTTGATGTCAGACAGAAGCGCTGAATGGCTGACAGTGTCGAAGGCCTTCGACAGGTCAAGCGCCACCAATATTGTTCTGTCACAAGGACGAGCCTGGTTCAGACCATTATAGATGCGGGATGTAATGGCATCCAAGGCCGTGGTCGTACTGTGCATGCTTCGGAAGCCATGTTGGTGATCAGCGAACTGGATGTGGGCCGTAAGAACAGGGTGGATTAGTGCTTCAAGTGTTTTGGTAACTGGTGACAGTAAAGTTATTGGACGATAGGATTCCCCGAGTGTCGCTTTCTTCCCAGGTTTTACTAGTGGGATGACTCTCCCTTTTTTCCAGAATTCCGGAACGATCAACGAGGAGATGGATAGATTGTACGTAGCCGTGAGATAGTTGATGCCTGGCAGATCGAGGTGTTTGAGCATGGTCATTGAAATGCCATCTGGCGAAAAGCGAGAGACGTGTTGCGAGAGTCGAGTCGGGCAAGCGTATTGACGAGGAGAGGTTGTGTCAGAACCGAAGGCGATAGTTGGTGAATAAAGCGATTAAATAGAAGAGCTTCGCGTTTTTATTGTTAAATCCAGGATTCCTTGTGTCCCCCCACGTATGTCACACTGGTGTCAGAAGTGGGATCCTGGTGGAATCGCGAAGAAAATCGAGCGACGAAAGTGGTGAAATTGTCAGACAGAGTAGTGCGGTGCGCGAAGAAACGAATTGGTCGTGGGAGCAGTACGGCGCGCGGTGAAACGAATTGGACAGATAGAGTGGCGCGGTACGCGGAGAAACGAACTTGTCGTCGAAGAAGTACGGTGCGCGGTGGAGTGAATTGGACAGCTAGAATTGGACAGTGTGCGGAGAAGTGAACTTGTTACACTATGCCTACTATTGAGGATCTGAAGGTCGTCCAGATGAAGGAGGAGTTGGAGAGGAGGAGTCTCCCAACAAATGGCAACCGGGTAGAACTAATGGCCCGTCTTGTTGAAGCAATTGAAGAGGATGGGCATGATGCAGGCACCTTTCAGTTTGTGGTGGACGACAAACCCAGCAGCGAGGATGCTGGTTCCATAATGGCGGTCTTGCAAGAAGTTTTATCAAAAATGGACCAGCAACGGCAAGACATTGAGACGTTTTCGGTTACTCTTCACACTCAAATTGAGAGCCGACTCGAGCAAATGGAAGTCCGAATGAGTGGCAAATTGGAGGATTTGCGACAGGAGATGAATGCCAAAGTGGTAGCTATGTCAGCACAAATCGACCACCCGTTGAATGAATCGGAGGTAACGGAAGTGGTCGTCGGAGCTTCGGCTGCAGTTATACCTATTGGATCCCGAAGCTTTAAGGCTCCAATATTTGACGGTGAATCACCCTGGGGCATTTATAAGATGCAGTTTGAAGCGGCCGCCTTAAATAATCAATGGACCGATCAAGAACGTGCGACGGCACTTATACTAAGCCTGAGTGGAGCTGCGGCTGAAATTCTTCAAAGGGTCTCAACTGAAAACCAATTAAGCTACAACCAACTGGTAAATGCTCTAGACATGCGGTATGGTGAGGAGCATATGAGACCCATATATCGATCACAACTGCGGAATAGGTCCCAGAAAGCAGGCGAATCTCTCCAACAACTGGCGCAAGACATCGAAAGATTAGCGCTCTTGTCGTATCCAACATCAGATCCGGAACATCGAGATGGGACGGCACTGGAAACTTTCATCCGGGCATTGAGGGATCACGATCTTCATCAGTCACTGCTATTAGCTGACAAAAGAACGCTTAAAGATGGGGTAAATAACTCGGTTGAGCGTGTTGCTGATCACATACCTCTGTACAAAAAACCGTCACGATCTAGAAAATGAGATGATCCTAACTCATCTCGAGGCCGTAGTTCAAATTGGACTGTTGCGCCAGTTATTTATTTTATGGGCTGACTTTCGAATCAGCCAAATATGCTTCGCGTGTTGAAACCAAAGTGCGAGAAGTCATGGACGAGTGCATATGCCAACGAGCCAGAAGAGAATCACGCCCAGAGGGAGGCATAGCATGCTGGAACTGCGGTAAGAAGGGGCATTTGAGACATGACTGCCGCCAACCACCGCGTGCTCAATATTGCGAAGGATGCGCTGCAAGGAAACGGCAAGAAAATCAGCACAAGGATAGCTCTTCCTCCACTACTGAGACGGGAAACGAGTGAAGCCTAACTTCGCGGGTGGAAGTGGGCTTGTAAATCGAACGCCCCCAGTACTATCATCGACATATCCCGATTACATCGGGGAGGAAACGAATTGTGCTTACGAGGTCAAATTGAAAACCGAGGTTGCTTATTTACCATCGACACCGGAGCGACCAGGTCTATTGTCAGAACGGATAGGGCGGAGAATTGGAGACTTACCAACGTCGGCAAGTACGTCCTGCGAACGGCTTCAGGTGGAACAACCCGAGTGTTCGGGGAAATTGGCCGCAAAATACGACTAGGTGAACAGACTTTCCAACATGAATTTCTAGTTGCTGAAATTACCGATGAATGCATCTTAGGTATGGATTTCTTGAGCCGTAATGGATTCCATCTGGACTTGGGAGAACGATTGCTGAAATGGAGGAACGTCGAATTGTTGATGACGACTTCTGCTACCGATGACGTTAAAATGAAGATAGTGATCGACGAAGACGCGAGCATGCCACCAGCTTCGGAGAATGTTATCTGGGCCAAGATCGATGCGGATACCAGTGGACATCGATGTTGCCTCATCGAACAGGCGGAAGCAGCACGCCCATCAAATATTATGCTAGGCAGGAGTTCGGTTAAAATTGAGGACAACCGACGTGTTCCTGTGAGAATATTGAACGTGGCTGATACTGCTATCAAGTTGAACAAAGGAGATGAGATCGGTAGTGGCCACCTTATATCCTCCGTAGCATCGTTGGATGAAGTCACCGGGTGTCATAAGCAGTTACCGACTATAAATGGACGAAAGAAACAGCTTGTCCAACGTCTTCTCCGATCAGCTGAACTGAGTGAAAAAGAATACCAGCAGGCAGCAGCGGATCTACGAAAACGGTGGGACTCAATACACGAGACGATACGCAGTCGGATGCAGTTTAATAAAGATCGAATGAAAACGCGGTACGATAAGAGAGCAAATTCATCGGGATTCCAGTTGAACGATCTGGTGTGGTTATATAGGTATAACCCCCGTCGTCGCAAGGGGTTGTTCCCTAAACTCCAACTCAAGTGGGAAGGTCCCTACAGAGTCCTGGACCGCCTAAGCGATGTGGTATACCGCATACAAGAAGATGGAAAACCACGGGTAAAAATGAAAATCGTCCACCTCGATCGTCTGGCCCGATACCATGGTATGGTAATGAACGTACTCACGATGTAAACGAGTTATCTGTTCGGGACGAACAGAGCTAAGGAGGGGATAATGTGACATGTACGAACGGTCGGGGCAGGCGAGCGACGTGCGATCGGGGAGTCGAGCGAACAGGCGAAAAGCGAGAGACGTGTTGCGAGAGTCGAGTCGGGCAAGCGTATTGACGAGGAGAGGTTGTGTCAGAACCGAAGGCGATAGTTGGTGAATAAAGCGATTAAATATAAGAGCTTCGCGTTTTTATTGTTAAATTCAGGATTCCTTGTGTCCCCCCACGTATGTCACAATATGTATATCTGAGGCATCAAGCTGTTCAGCTATTGAGATTCCTCTGGCGTCGTTGTTAAGGTTGGAGTGCCAAAGTTCATGGTGAGCATTAAAGTCACCGAGCAGGAGGCGATGTTGACCAGTAAGGAGATGGTTGATTTTTACATGGTATCCTTAGGAACAGCTGGATACCGGTGAGATGTAAATATTGCAAACTTTGATATCAACATTACCCGATTTTATGGCGATGGCCTGCACTTCCATGGTGTTATCGTTACTAATAAAATCGATTTCCCGGTATTGCACGGAATGATGAATAATGAAGGCAAGCCCTCCTCCAGCGTTGGTTAACCTGTCTTTCCTGACAATAGCGTAGCTGCCATGTGTGTTAAGGGACGAGTTGGAGTGCAGTTTCGTCTCCTGTATGGCTTCAACTTGGATGCGATGTGTGTCCATAAATGATGCGAGTTCGGCGATCTTGTTCTGCAACCCATTGCAACTGAGTAGGACGAATGAGAGCGTGTTGAAGATGGCAGTCGGTGGTGCAGGCGTAAAATTGTGTTTATAAATCTTATGGGAACTGTTAGCAGGCGTCATCGGGGATGGCTGTAAATCTGTCTGAGCGCTCGATGGTGTTGGATATTGGGGCGTGTTAGACGAGGTTGCTATTAGTTGTCCTCTGTTCCTACACTGACTGGCAGTAAACGAGGAATTCCAGTGCCTGTGATGGTTTAGTCCAGAGCAGTGTCTTAGGTGGCACCACTGATTGCAGCAATTGCATATCACCGTAGTTGCACCAGTCTGTCGCATACGCAGCAGATCCACGGACCAGGGTTTCTCTCAATGCCGGCGTGGAGAAGTAGTATTGAGAGAAGTTGCGCCGAGATGTGTTGCTCCCAATAAACACAAAAAAAACAGATACTACATGTAACACACGAACATACGTCCTTCTTGCATTGAAGGGGTTTGACAGCTCTTGGCCGTTGTAAAAACGGGTCGCTCCGGTGCGTAGAACCGGCTGCCGCAGGAACGCTCTAGATGTAGTATCGTAGAGCGGTGACCAAACGACCACGGCCACCGAGCGCGACAGTTATCTATATGAGGGAGAACTTTACCAGAAATTACACGGTTCAACACCGCGGCGAAGTGTTTCTTTCACCGCCTCATTTAATCTTCCTCCAAGATAAGTAGTTTATCATCACCATCCTTCACCGGATGTTGGCAGAAGTTACGACCACCTGTAAACTCCTCGATGAAACCGTGTACGGCGTTTAAGTGGTTGCTTCTTGCGGCTTCTTCTGCTGAGGCTAGAAGAGAATTCACATAATCTCTTTTATCGCGTCGCACACTACGCTGGACCTTTCAAGCTTTCTGATGGCAAAGGAGTTCGATGCTGGTATCTCTCATTTTTCCCTATAGACAGGAAGTTTGTACCGATCTTGTTCCTGTAATGGACCTAATGAAGGAATAAATTGGAATACAAACAAATGATTCAGAATAATCATAGGGTACATTGGTAATTCAACCGGACAAAATTGGTTTGCCCCTAAACAAAATTTCCTTTCGTCGTCCCTGGGTCAACCCATAAAAGTTACAGAAGGAAATGACCAACCTTGGTACCAACGGAATAAGAAGTCTATTAACACATGAGCTCTGCGTACCAAGTACATTTCATTAAACCTGACTGAGCTGCAGAGCTCTCAAACTCGTTTGCATTTCAACGAATAATTCGACATTCGGAAGGAACCCTACCACTCGTGAGCCCATTATTCCACCTTAGTTATCACATTGTTACCCTCCGTACCCGATGGTGCGATAATTATTCAAATTTGATGCTGAGGGTGTTGCTAGTCATCCGCTCCAAATTGTCCAATTACACCATCTCGTTCGACAGCTCTTCACAATTGCTGCATTGCAGCAGCAGTAGCACCGCTATACTCATATCCATATCAACATCCAAAGTTGTTTTTATTCTTGTTCAAGTCTCTCGCTCAACGACCCATCGACCCACCACGACATCGTACATACGAGTGCTATTAATTTCACCTGGAGCGACGCGGTTCTTGTAAAATCGTACAAGCGGAAGACAAAAGCAATCCACCTTCAAGCACGCGTTCAAGGCCGCGAAAAATGTAATTCCGCCACGATGATGTGGAGCAGTTCAATCAGACTCAGAGTCAGGCAGCTCCATAGTATGATACTCGTACACGCCCCAGCAACCATTGGCGATTTTACGCTAAACATAAACAAGTGCTGGTCGGTGGCTCCCCAGCTCGTGACCTTCCCTCAATGTTGACCGGCGCTCGTCTATTATTGTGGTCATTGTCGCGGCTGCTAGAAAATTAGCGTCTACTCTACTGAAATTTGCATTTAATCTTGGGGGATTGACAGAGTTAATCTGTTTTGGTCCATGCATGGTAGCCAATGTCGTGAGTATTGGGGGTTCGTGTCCCATTGGGGTCTATGTGTAATACGCGGAACACATACGTACTGAGCGCACCCGACCCGGCTGTTCGGGTCAGACACAGCACCAGGTGTACGTCAGGGCATGAGGCAGTCGGTCGCACGGTGAAATGAAGACTGACGACAAGCTTGAAAGCTTCGCTTTTCGTAAATTGCCTACCATCTGAAAGGTGGGCAAAATTTGTATGGCGAGAAAAAAAACAACAAAACTTTGCAGGCCAAGTTAGCGCGTTAAGCCCCAAATCCAGAGCTTGTAGTCTTTGGCGGTATTTCACCTGGACGGTTGTACTTGTAGTTTTTCTTGCGTTCTGAAGTTCAGTGATAGTGTTGTTGGTCATGGTCAGTATTTATGGTTTTTTTTCTGCATGTTAATCGTTAGTTCCTAGTAATTTGTTGATACGTTGAGAAATAGTTGTGCAAGTGAAAGATGAAATTTCCGTTATAGTGGTGAATTTGTGGCGGAAATTTAAGGACTTTAAAGATGCGTTGTTTTAAACAGAAAATCTAAAAACGACTCCTGCGTAATACATAGTATGTGTAATCCGGATAGTATTGTGTAGAAAGTACGAGAATGGATGAAAAGTCTTGCAAGGAAAATAGACTGATTTTAAATTTCCTTTAATGTTACATATTCAAATTTAAATACGTTTATCAAAGACGAAACAGTTATGTAGTGGTGCTCTTCAGTTGATCGTTTTGTTCGTTTGTTCAGCTCAAAATAATTTGTGCTTATTTGAAATAGAATTTAATATTAAAGTGAACAGAAATATCGTATCGACATTGAATCTTCTGAAGTCCTATATGTACATATGTACTTAGTTGCCCAGCAACGAATTAAATAATAGCGTATGTACGATATGCATATACAGTAGACGCTCATGTATATTAACAAATAAATGCAGGACCACTATTAATATAAGCGAATGAAATGTAAAACGTGTTGTTACTATCTTTATTGTTCAAACACGTTCCTCATTACATGCGAGGGTAAGGTGAAAAGTTCTCGGCCTGACACAGAAATACCGTTACAATCAGCAAAAATTTATGTTTCCTGCCTGGGTGCACGTGTCATCAGTTCGTATGACAAGTTTCAACTTGTTCTTTCAAGTAATTTGCTTACACGAATTTTTACAGTAGACGTCTTACGTGTTTTTCGTTAAAATGAAAAAAACTTGAATATCGTGCGATCATAAAATTCTTCCGTAGTTAACGAAAGTTTACGGGGACTCTGCTCCTTCGATGTCAACCGTTAAAAATGGGCAGATGAATTTAAACGTGGTCGCACGTCCCTCGAAGATGTGTAACGGACGGTTTGGTGGGCATCCGAGGATGCCCGTGGGGACGGAGCCTAAGGTAGCATAATTGACAATGAAGGTCGGGCTGTGGCATCTGGCGAAGAAAAAGGCTCCTCAACGAGCTAAGCAGCGGCCTATGCTTGCTATAGCTCAGTTTGGGAGACGTGGGCGGGGTTTTCGCCGCGATGCTTTTCTATAACCCCACCTGCTGTCACATCCTTTCGTGCATCGGCAAAAAATAATCCTTAATATTTCATCAGGAGCAGCATCCAACTCTGAGGGTTTCGAAACTATTTGATCATTCCTCCTCTCTCAACCCCAATTCGACGCCCCTCCATTAGGTTCCTCCCCTAAGCACAGGTGTAGTTGGTGGTAGGTCCGGAATGCATGCTGCTTAACAGCTCCATCAGTTGGAGGGAGAGTTGAGAGATAGGGCTTCGTGTTTGCAGCTGCTTTAATGAATGATTTGTAGCGGAACCAGGGATGAGGGATTTTTCTGTGGCTAGAGCGCCATACCATGAGAGAATTCTCATGTTTCCCGTTATCTCAATGGAGGCAGGGGAAAAGAACCGCTGGCAAAGACCTCAGCTTCACGTTGAATGATTTTGGACTTCTGGTACGATTCGACAAAATCCACTTTACTTTTTCGATATGCTGCGGATGTTGAGTCACAGCCTGTGAATGCATGTAAGAATAACAACTGAGTATTGTCCTTCATTTTTAACTCCTGCTGCAGCTATTGTGAGGAATATAGTAGTCTTGATCTCTCCTCTCCCAGGTTTTACCAGCAGAATGCCACGATATGATGGGGTTTTGGCTACCAAGAGAACAGCCAAGTCGACGTCCTTTCCAATCACAGCTACCGAGTAATTTTGCGATATGTTGATAGCTGTCTTCACAATATCAACGTCAGTATCACCTGAAGCTTGGAGTGTATTTATACCATTTTTCTGCAGCTGCGTCATCAGTAGGTTTATCAGCTGACTCTTATTATGAAAGTTAGAAAAGAAGTTCTCTTGTTTGAATTTTATTTCACTTTCCAAACTGATATTAATGTCCACACGTCTCCTGAGCCAATATCGTCGACTCTGTTCAGCTGCTGTTGTGCTCTCTGATGTGTCAGTGTTCCCATCAAAAACCACTGTACAAAATCTCCTATTATAATGGGTCTTCAAAAATTAAACGTAACAATCACAAATAGTTGATACAGTTGTATCTTTTTGCAAACTTTGCCGACTAGGAATCCCACATCAACAACAAATTCAAACGTAGTTAAATCAACGTTCTTATCAATTCCCTTAAAGAGTGTGTATAGTGCTGACTTTCTGTCAACCTTTAAGGTTCTAATACGCGTGACGCGTACACTCGTCGGGCGCGTAAAATCTACGATACCCGTCCCGTGTAAACAGCAAACGGGTTAACAACAACGCGTAACTTGTTAGCTGACGACGGGTCCCGATGGGTACTCATCCGTTGATGAGTCCATGCGTCCAACAACAATCACATGAAAAAAGATGATTTCAGTCTCACACATATACTGTCGAATCGTTAACGCACCTAACGTAAACACAATGACGTGTGCATTATTTCCGCGTCAGTAAATCGCTTCGATATACGTTTCTGACGTGTAAACCCGACTTAGGTACGTGTAAACACTAGTCGCGTTCACGCGACTCGAGTAAAAATGACGCCATCTATACGCGTCCCGTGTATTAGAACCTACATATAAGCTTTCCAAAAGCGAGAGTCCACATTGTAACCAAACGGCATATGTGTATGACCTTTTTTTGAACCAAGAATCCTCTTGTCAAGTGCATGATAAGACAAGAGAAGAGCGCAGGGGAAGATGGTGTAATAGACGGTTTGGTGGGCATCCGACGATGCCCTTGGAGACGAAGCCTAAGGTAGCATAATGACCGCGTAGGTCGGGCTGTGCCATCTGACGAAAAAAAGACCCCTCAACGACCTAAGCAGCGGCCTACGCTTTCTGTAGCTCAGTTCGGGAGACGTGGGCGGGGTTTTCGTAGCTCGTTACCCCTGTCCTTTACGTATTAACAAAAATGCACACGCCTGGGGAAGACAACACAAACATGGAAGGCAAAAATGGGGAATAATAAAAAAATGGGGCGATAAGGATGGAATGGTTGGCGGACGGCAAAGATACCTTCCCGCTCGCATTGAGGTCCAGATGTAATGGGACCCTCGGCATCTGGTTTCGTATCACCGACAGATTATTACTCATCAGGTGCTGCCATCGATCTGCCGGTGGAAGTAGCACAACCAGACCAGAATATGGTTCATTGCAATGGTGACGCGCAATTGTTTACCATTTGTCTTAGCAGAAAACATATCCAGGTTAAAAAGCTCGCATGTAAATATTAACGTTGAAAATGAAAATGAGTCTAATATAGAATAACAGTAATTTCTCACAAACTAATGGCAATTATTTGTAGTTTCTTTTTTTAAAAAAATTAGGAGATACTCCAATTAAAAGTAATGGGAACAAGCTTATTCTTCGATGGCGATTCCTTTTGATCATTATTTAATGGACTCTGGAAGCCCTGGCTCCGAATCGACTCGTTTCGGTTTTTCATGGACTTTTATGAGGATGACAAATGTAAACCCTGATTAGGTCTAAAGTGTAAAAAGTAGAACACTCTAATATTGATAGTAGAAGTTGTTAATTTAATTTGATGTGCAAACGAATTTCGCTATGGAACTTTGCACTAATGATGTCAAGAACAACAGTCGAGTGTTTGTCATTTAGGCAAATACCAAAACCATTCATCTCCAGTGACGAAGTTTTATAGAAAATAAATCGATTACAGTGTCTATCTTCATCTCTACTCATTAGTGATTTCACCTGCCACCCTGCTGTCATCTGAACAAATCAACCATGTTTAGTTCGATGGTAACACATCGCAAATAATGATGTGGGGCACACCTGTTTTTGTCAAGAAATAGCACAACATGGCTGAAAGAACCAAAGACATTTACAAAATGTTCGTGTCTTATTGATGAGGGTGTGTAGGCAAAAAACGCCCATTAAAATCGAATATTAAGGTCGTGCTATTGAATCGCATGCAAAACAAATGTTTGGAAATTAGTAAAAATGCAAATGTGACGGCCTTCAATTTATATTAGATTGATTGAAGTCTACAAAACAGATCGATCTAGATATTTCAAACTTATTTAATTTATATTTTATTCTAAATATAGTCATTACGAAATTGAATTGAAATGGAAGGCGAAATTAAAAGAATTTCAACTCACGGCACTGTAAAGAGTTGGCGCATATAATATTTAAAAATTTTTTTTTTTAATAAAACCAATTAATCTAATTCTCTACACTTAATCCGAAATAATTACAGGGTCACTGAACACACCGTAAATGTACACATTGAATTTAAATCTTGTTAAGATACAGTCGTATCTAAATGACTGGCATATTTTTCCATTGCAGCTGATGTTAGCGATATAGACGATTGGTTAATTTAAAAATTACATGTTATGAAATTTTGTTTACGTTTAAGTTTAGCTCTAAACTAAACAGTAGCTCTAAGCTGATTTTTATTGTAGAGGTCATTAATGCTCTCTAGCTGATGTCAACGTCAAGTAGATGAAACCATTACGAGGGCATAGTTCCATCTAAATGTCTTCTTCGAAAAAGATTTAGTTTTTGATTAATTTAAGGTATTAGTAGGTTATACGTTATAATCATCTCAATTAGTATAATATCAATAAATTATTTAAAAATAATACGCAAATATGTCTGTAACATATAATTTGATGGTTTATTTGATTAGTTGATGGTCAATGATGGCATTTACTTAATTTGAGCTATTACATATATCGATTGATTGGTATAATGGTAGAGTCGATGTGGATTGCTATCACTCTCGAAGATGAAACATAGACGCTATTGTTGTAATCCGTCTACAGGGACGTTTCTGTTCTCTTTTGGCGGTATAAGTACAATACTACTACAAAGATTTACAGTCACCACAGACTAACAAACATTTACACAAAGTTTTGTTCGAAAATTTGCCGATGTGAGAATAATTTTTGAACCAAAAATTGGTCTTCAAACATTTGCTTGTTCCGCAATTTTCAAATGGCTTTGCAAATCTTTGCAGATGAATGTTCCGTGTCACTAATTGCTGATTTTGCTAATTTTTTTTATTAAAAAGAAGAAGCTACTACTCAGGTTATTAAAACAAATTAGGGTCAAAGTCGTTCATCGTTTTCCCGACAAACTGCCAAAAACCTCTTGACTTTACTATATGTTAATAAATAAATAAATAAGGACAGGCTAAGGTACCCAAAGGTGGGCACTGCGACCATGAGATCTATTGTGCCTTATAGCCTTAAACTAATCCAAAAGACTCTCAATCAGCCTGATGAAGGCCAGTAGGTCCTTTGTAGGAGCGCTCTTAACGACCGCGGAGCTCACGATGGAATCTCCAAGAAACAAGAACCTCGAACGAGCAACCGCCGGGCATTCGCAGAGAAGGTGTGTGGTTGACTCAGTGTCCTCCAGGCAAAGTCTGCATTCCGTTTCAGTAGCCAGACCCATTTTGTTGAGGTGATATCTTACCCAGTGGTGTCCCGTGAGGTAACCAATGATTAACCTCAGGTCCGCTCTGCCCAGGCGGCTAGTTTCTTTGATACCGTATGGGTTTATAAGATCTTTCGACTGACGAAGACCAGCGAGATCATTCCAGTGACGCAACCTTTCATTTGCGGACCATTGCTTAACCAGCTGTCTGGTTGTAGCCCAGCTCAGACCACAGTACGGATCAGGCCCGATAAATTTCACAGATGAGCTCTGCCTAGCGAGTTCATCCGCAGCTTCGTTACCTTGAATGCCCTGATGGCCTGGTACCCAACATAGAGTTACCCGATTGGTGTTTGTGAGACACTGAAGGGTATCAAAACACTCTTTCACTAATTTTGAAGAAAATTTGTATGAAGAAAGCGCCTTAATAGCTGCCTGGCTGTCCGTGCAGATAGCAATGTTTGCGCCATTAAGTTTCTTGTGCAGAATTTCTCTGGCGCAGGTCTCAATGGCATGGATCTCTGCTTGAAATATGCTTGGCCAGACGCCCATGGCGATTGAAATCCTGGTGCTCGGTCCAAAGACCCCAGCACCAACTCCCTGATCAGTCTTTGACCCATCCGTAAACCACATGGTACAGCTAGGGTTAGGACAGAGGTTGGCACTATCCCATTCCGAGCGGCATGGAATTGAGACCGAGAATTTTCTATCGAAGCAAAATTCCGTAGTCATGTAATCTGATCTCGAACAGATCTGCAAACCCGGAATCCGCTCCAGGATGCTCATGTGGCCCTGATTGTACACATGAGCATCATAAGTTAAACGCACTCGAAGAGCGCTAAGAGCCGCAGATTCCTGTATAAAAATATGCAGCGGAGTAAGACCAACAATCGCCTCAATGGCCGATGTCGGACATGTACGGATGGATCCTGCCATACCAAGGCATGCAAGACGTTGTAGTTTGGTACACAACTGTATGGTGCAACGCTGCTGCGTTTTGGGCCACCATACTAGCGCAGCATATGTCACGACTGGTCGTACCAGCATCAAATATAGCCACTTAGTCATTTTAGGGGTGAGGCCCCAGGTTTTACCAAAGAGCGATCTGCAAGCCCACATGATTCGAGTGGCCTTATTAATGACAGTCTCGACTTGATTGCTCCAGTTGAGCCTCCAGTCCAACGTAATGCCCAGACACTTGACTTCAATGGAGAACTGAAGTACCGTCCTGCCTAGACTGACCGAGCTTAAGTTAAGAATTTTCCTCCGTGTGAATGGGACCAAGACGGTCTTTTGAGGGTTAACACTCAGGCCAACTTCAGTGCACCAACGAAGGACTAAGTCAAGTGCAGCACTCATCACCTCAGTGACGGTCGTTTCAAACTTTCCTCTGATTATAATAGTTATATCATCGGCATATCCAATAGCATGATAACCATAATCACATAGCCTAGCTAGTAACTCGTCTACGACTAGTGACCAGAGAAGTGGGGAAAGAACTCCTCCCTGAGGACAACCTTTAACAGCATTAACACAGGAGAAGGCGCCACTCAACGTTGCGTAGATCTCGCGCCCGCGAAGCATGGCATCGATCCACATAATAGTGGCTGTGGGTATATCTCTGAGCTCAAGTGCTCTAGATATGCAGCTGTAGCCAGTATTGTCGAAAGCTCCCTCGATGTCAATGAAGGCGCACAAGGCAATTTCCTTGTCATTGAGGGTTTTTTTCAATCGTACCTACGAGATTGTGTAAGGCAACCACTGTCGACTTACCTTTTACGTAGGCGAACTGGGTACGATGCAGGGGTGACGTGCATTCCATTTTCTCAAATGAGAAGTTAATTTCCAGTTCCTCAGAATACACACCAACCACACCTCCGCCATCGATCTTATGGCCGTGTATGTAGATGGCCATGATTTAAGGGCGTATTATCAACTCATAGACTCCTCGATTGAATCAGGCTGGTGTAGATCCTGTCAAAGCGTATTTTGGAGAAGTATAATCAGTCTCTCAACGTTCTGGCCAGTTTCACGAAGGCGTAAAGCCGTTTGCCGTCAATTGTTTGCCGCAAATATCTGGGACCAAGCCATATCTAGTCTGGTTGACGGAGTAGTTCTAAAAGCCCCCGTCGTGGCCTGCGCAGCTAGCCTTTATACATATATCTTTCCCAGTAGGTTGAAATAGGCCGCTACTCTAAGTATCGTCCACCACACACTTATTCCGTATAGTAATGTAGGACGCACGACAGCTGTATATATCCAGTATATAGCTCGGCTCCAGCGTCGCGCTCGGTGGCCGTGGCTGTTCGGTCACACCTCTACGATACTAATGTAGAGCTCGGAGCTCAAATCTCGGCGCGATCAAAAACTGCCTGTGGGGACAAGACAATTAACATACAGATTCAGGCTGCAGGCCCCAGCTTTTACCTATGGTACTCTCAATTAAAGATTGAAGTAACTTCATTAGTACGACTAAGAAGGGCCGGTCAAAGTCTAACTTAAAGCACAGGCAAGGACATTTTGCCCCCATTTTCAACTGAATTCAATTTCAGCGGCAGATTGCATGTAAAGCATGAACTAGGGAAATTAATCAGACATTTTTTTTTGATTTTGTCCCCTCTGCATGTTAATTGCTGAATATTTGCAACGTCTAAGATCGAGAACGCACTTAGTGATTGTAACAGACGATCAACTAAGCGGTTCGCGACCACGCGCAACCACGTCAACTTCAGTGCTCATTTCCACCGCGTTTCGCGAACCATTTCTTTCGTCGAGTGTGTCGAGTCACTCTCATTGGAATATGAAGCCTAATGATCGCCGCACACGATCGCGCACATCCACGACCCACCTTCCATCGAACTATCAATTTCATAGAATTTCATTTCCACAGAGGAGGAGGACATTTTTTTCCGAACGTTCTATGAAATTAATTCGATTGAAGTTCGGTCGTGGTTGTGCGCGATCTTGTCTGACGAATTAAGGTTCGAAATTGAACCGTTCACGCATGTAAATTTGAACTGTGAGAATTACTTTTGATCGGATAAATAGCGAATTGTTTATAACTAAATATGTAGAATTATATTGCATTCAGCTCTAAATTGACTAAATTCACTCTCAAGCTTGGCTTTCCTATTTGCGCCCTCTTCGGCGCTCTTTTGGAAAAGGTGCTCCAGGCGACCGCCTATTTCGCCTTATTCTTTGACCGGCCCTGCGACTAAGCTTGATCGGCAGGCCTAGTCCTGTACGCAGATAATAGGGCTACAGCACAATAGACCATATCAGGTCACAGTGATAGTGGGGCGACCGGTAGCGCAGTGTGCTGAGGCATCAGTCTCATGTTTGACTACCGACGTTTCGGGTTCGAATCCCGTCCACGATGACGTTCGTGTCGTGGCCATGGATGTGTAGGAGGTGCATGCTGGCAACTGCATTCTTTGAAACCAATTTATGCCAACGAAACGTCAACTGGGCAACATGGAACAGTTGACGCGCGATGCCCCACAAGGGGTTAGGGCAATTGAGTATCTAATGTCATAATTTATTTATTTACATTTCTTCATACAATAATTTAACATCAATTAATATTATTGCCTATAAATATGGCATTGAAATGTATTTTTTGTTTAATACTGTCATGTTTCGAATGAATTCCACCTCAAATTCTTTCTTTTGATCACCCATAGAGAAAATGTACCAAACAAAAAATTCCATGTGATTTCATTCCACCGGGCAATGCAATTAATTGTTATCTGCCATAAATAAATGGAATGAACCAAGCCCTGCCGGCTTGATTAATTGTCAGTTTCATTTAAAACTTTTTTTTTTTACTTCAACATACTCGTACCCCCGCATATCGGTCCACTATACAAATATGCAAATGTCGAAACGCTTAAAAATTTAATATTTAATAATCTACTCTAATATACTCATAATCATAATTTGTTGAAAATCCAATAAGTTTTTTTTTCACTATAGGAAAAGTATAGTCCAAACATACTTCATATTTTCGCCGTAGGATACTGCGGTCGGTCTCTGGATCGGAAACAACAATGGATATAAAACAAATATTCACGGCCACATCGCGGAATTTATGGTGTTTCAATTGATTACATGCTAATTATTGCTACAAATTGATGAACAAAGTTGAAAATTGTTCGCGGCTCGAATTTGATTTGCACTACTAAGTGCAACAATAGATTTCTATCTTTTTCATGCTTTTAAGATTGGGTATGCTCGTATGTAGTTCATGTGTGAATTTCATAATAAGAGAAAGGTCAATCATTTATGTTTATCTCTAGCACTTATTGAATTACATACTATAGTGGTCAAGTTTAGTGGAATAAACGAGCACGATGGACATGTAGATAGAGTTCATAGGTCCCTAAAGTATGGGTCGCGATATCTCCGGGGGGTCGGGAAGACATTTTCAAAATTAAACGAAAACACTAAAATTCAAAAGTTCATTTTATAGAAAACATTAAAATTAAAACTCAACAATTTAGTTAAATCAATTTAATGTGATGTATGACCTTTAGTAAGGCAGACGACCGCGTGTCTACTACCCCTCATAGCGTTTTCTTTCCGGACTGTAATTAATTTCGGAATATCAATCCTGCCTGAGCAGATCCTACCGGAAATGCCTTTTACAAAAATGTTAAAAAATTGGTCCCACTACCCTCATGTCGGTTTGTAATCAAAGTTAAGAGTGCTGGATAGGGCGTCCGAATATACGATCTTGCCTCATCCAAACTTGCGGCAACACCATGGCTAGAGAGCGCGAATGTGATGTTTTAGGTCGACGAACTACGCCCATCACGTTTTCCGCTAAATACGGTGTCAAATGAAAGGTCTTCATATCCTCTTTCCGAAAAATGCGAAAGTTTGCCGGAAGTAGGTGGCAGGAGCGCGCAAAGGTGATGTTGCAGATCGAAAAACTACCCTCTAAGCGGTTTGCACTAAATTAAGGATCGAATCAAAGGTCTTGAAGTCGGAAAATTACCCTCATCTAGGTTTGCGCTAAATTAGGTGTCGAATCATAGGTCTTAATGTCCTCTTTCCGGAAAACCAATCCTGCCTCGCGAAAGTTTGCCGAATTGGAAGTCACGCGTATGAGTAAACTTATTTTTACAGGTTGACCCACTTCCGACAAACTTTCGCGAGGCGGGATTTGTTTCTCGAAAAGGGGACATGAAGACCTTTGTGTTGACACCGTATTTAGCGGAGAACGCGATGGGGGTAGCTCGTCGATCCCAAACATCATTTTTGCGCTTTCCTGCCAGGGTGTTGTGACAAGTTTGGACGAGGCAGGATCGCATGTTGGGACTCACTGTCCAGCATTTATTTCTCTCATGCATTTTTTATTACAAACCGACATGAAGGAAGTGCGAACCATTTTTATACCCTTCACGGATATCCTATCACATCCGATGTATCTGCATGAACTGCAGATACTCGTCACCACTTTCCTCCATTCTGGCGTACTTCCCAACTTATTGAGCCAGACTTGCTTAACAGGAGTATTAGGAAAAGTCGCTTTGACGTCGAAGGATATAAGCGTCTCGTTGTCGTTGATGTGTCCGGCGCTCTGTAACTTGTTAATAAGAGGTCAAATTTCGGATTAAAAAATTGGGAGAGTGGCAAATTTGCATTTTGGTCGGTAAGTCCTGCTTTTTGATATAATTTACAAAAAATGCATTCTGTAACGGCTAAAGACAGAGGGTCCATGTCAGTGTAAATTTTCCACAAATGAATAGTTCTATATATATGTATATCATTAAAGTACATACCATCTGAAAGGGGACACCCGGTACACTGAGTTCGCAATTCGCCCCCAAGCGGCGTATCTGTATAGTAGCTGTTTAAGTTCGCTCGTCGCAGATAACTTATTTCTTTCTGGAAGTACATTGAGGTATATGAGATTTAACATAGAAGTCAACTACGTACATATGTGTAGGTTTTTCTGAGAAATAGCTCTTCAAATATTCAATTCAAAGGCAAGTTGTACAAAACGGTCGTACGTCCCGCACTCATGTATGGGTCTGAATGCTGGACCATGTATAAGACATACGAGAGTAAAATGACTGCGACCGAAATGAAAATGCTACGGATGTCAGCCGGTGTGACCAAAAAGGATCGCATCAAAAGTACCTACATCCGAGGCAGCTTGTTTGTCGAGCAACCGATCACTGAAAAGCTCGAAGATCGTCGTATGGATTGGTATTGCCATGTTCTAAGGCGTCCACCTGAGAACCCAGTTATGAAGGCAATATCAATGAACGTTCCATTTGCTGGACCAAAACCCCGAGGCAGACGGAAACACACGTGGATCGATCAAATGAAGAAGCAACAACAACGCATAAATCTCGGCGATGAAACGATCCAAGACCGAGCTGGCTGCAGAAGGAAGCTGAGATTTTGTGGCATTCGAGTTATAGCCACAAGAACACGAAAAACGATATTTTAACACAAAATGAAAGAACTCGAACAGCTTGAGATATTCTCACCCGAAAAAGACTAAAAGGAGAAAAATTTTCATTTTCGTGTCTTTTTTAAATGAGAGTATCCCAAAAACTATTGAAGATACGGAAAAAGTGGCAACAACAACAAACTAAAAAAGAGGATTTTAAGAATAATTGTCATTGCGAGTCTAAGTCAAAAATGACCCAAACTCGCTCTCCACTACCACACAAAATTTATCAACTTAAAATAAAAAAGAGGATGTTTTTTCATGTTTTTGTTTGCTACAACTCAAATTCCACAGCAAAATTTTTGGTAGAAAACCACAGATTCGTAATCGTGACGTATTCGGTGGCCGTGTTCGTTCTCATCTACCGCTCTACGATCTAGAGAATGGAGGTTCGATCCGCGGTGCAAACAAAAATCTGCCTGTGAGTACTAATAGAAATACCACTGCGTCGCGAGCTTGTCAGTATAAGATGGCGCGGATAGGAGGTCCATGCTAGCAGCTGCACGTCCGAAAAGCTGATATGCTGTCGAAACGTCAACAACATAAAATGCAATAATGTTGACGCGCCCATGCTCCTGGAGGAGTCAAGGCAATTAACACAAATCTCAGATTCGTAATCGGCACCCAAAAGAAAAATGCCCATAGGAACGTAATGACTAGGCTATATGGTGTGTATAATATTAAGATGTGGAGAGCATAACATCGATAAATTGACATCAAACCACTCTGCTGTGATTTGATGTCATTTCCGAAAATCTGTTAATTTCGCATAAGACCTCAACCGCCTTTTTCAAGTTCACCATATTAACCAAACAATAGCAAACTTAACTTTTCCGCCAATGAAAAAGCACAAATTACTCAACCCACCTAGTTCAGAATATGGCTTGAACAAATATTACGTAGTATGAAATATTATCTTCCACCAACTCTGTTCAGTCACGAAAACTCAACTTTATGAACTAGAAAGAAAAAAAAACCCCACGAACAATCAAACTTAAGTTTAGAGAAACTGCACATTTGAGTAAAATTTAATTGTACAAATTAAATTATGCTATAAAAAATGCTCTTTGAGTAGATTTTGTAAAAGCTTTGAATGTGATGTGAAGTCGTAAAAATAAAGGTCGAACTCTTCCATACACCCATTCAGTCCGATTACGGTATACCAATGGTTTTTACTGCACCGGGATGCTGGAACAACTGCACGGCAAGGAAGTTCTTTTGAAATGGCAACACCTATAAACGGCCAATTACTTGAGATGGACAATTTCAAGTACTCAAGATAAAAGTTAATTAACTTGACTATTTCAATGTGTCGCGAAAAAAACGGCGTACAAACTGTTTTGAAACTTCACTCGGGGTAATTCAACTTGAAATTCGGTGCATCCATGAATTTCACAAAACTTTAAAATTTAATCTTAAATCTTCTATCGGACGAATATTGCAGAAATTCGCCGTTTGTGGTGTACAAGTAAGTATCTAAATTAACATTTCGTAAATATTGTTTATTTCAAGAATGAATCCATTTATTGTGAGGATGCCATCAAAAAAGGTTCACACAACATGTCAATCCGACAGTCAATCAAAAACACAAGAATAGTTTTTGTGCCCCCCCCCCCCCAATAATTGTTAACAGTCGGTGCCTCTGATCATTAACGTCATCATTTTTAATTGCGCACTCTCGGTTCAATTCAATCAGTTCTTGGACTGTCAATTTTAATAAAATTGGTACCCCCTTCTATGGTGCATCGGATATAAGTGAAAATTACGTTAAAAAATGTTTGTACACATATTTGAAAATGGGAAAATAAGCATTTGAAACTTGATGAAAATGAAATTACGGCTAACCAATTTTGCGTACATTGGCCAGCCCCAAACATGGGCCAACATAAGCAGCATTGACCAACATCGGTCGGCAACGAAAATTAACCAACATTAAGCAATATACAATACCTCATCAAACAATTTCTATCTTCCGCGATAAGAATGCGATTCGCCTTGGAAGATAAATTTATCGACGGGGATATCGCCATCTTATCGCGGGAGACACCCACTTCGGGAAAAAAATGAAAAAATTACCGAAAGCGAAACCTCCAGGAGAAACTTTGGCGAAACGAGTCGTTAACAAGAAAATGAATCGTAATGGGGATAAATTGACGAACTGACAAATTGTGGCGTAGAAAAAAATTTGGCGATGAGAATCAACTAAAACAAAAATTATTATCGCTTTATAACCCTTCATGGATGTGATAGGGCAACGCACAGAAGGAAGCATCTTTGACCATGTAAACTATATACTCGTATATTCTTGGTCAGTATAATGAGACGAGTTGATTAAGCTTTGTCCGTCTGTCTGTCTGGTTCTATGCAAACTAGTCCCTCAGCTTTGAAGCTACCGAGCTGAAATTTTGTACAAAGCCTTCTTTTTATTGCACGCTGTATATATGGTATGGTATGGTTAGAGGGGCTGCCGTAATCGCTTTACAGCACACTTAGACCAAAAGAAGGTCCCTTGTGTTGCCCTGGAATTGTTTAATTCCATCCGTCATCCATTGTTGAACCATCTGGAGCTAATAGCGAGTCGCAGGAGTCGACCCACATCTGCATTAGCTAGGTCTCCTAGATCCGCATACGCAAATTCACCTAGAGTCGACATTCTCCTGTAGGCTAATACCGAGCAGGTGCAGAGTAGGTGAAAGATGCTCTCCTCCTCATCTATGTCTCCGCAACTTCTGCAGAAGTCATGGTATGGAAGTCGGAGCCTTCTCACGTATTCACCGATAACACAATGACCAGTAATAATTCCCACCACTGTCCTGATGTGTTGCTTACTCATCGACAGCAGCTTAGAAGTCAGTTTTTGTTCAATAAGGGCCCATAATAACTTCGCATTTTGGCAGGTACTACCACCGCCAGTGATGACGGTGCGATGATTTGGTTGAGGTACCCCTGTGGTGTGGGGTGTGAAAAAAAATACCACGGCCTTTCCCTTTGAGGGCCTGTCCTTAAAACCGACAATCAAAGGACAGGATGTGTATACCAGCAACTTGCACTATCCGAAATCTTTATATGCTAACGAAACGTCAACTATGCCTCGGATAAGGACTGACTCAACGGTTACGACTTTTAGCTATCGTACAATGACAAAGATTGGATTCTGGAATGTGCCTACTCTCCTGGACAATGGATCAGAAGGTCCCCAGAACGCACGATTTCTTCAATTAGAGAGTGAATTTCTGAGGTACAAATTAAATATCTTAGGAGTTAGTGAGATAAGATGGTGGAACAGCGGAGAATTCATCTCTCCAACGGGCAGCACTGTAATGTTGTACTCCGGTAAAGCTACCGGTAGTCGCCGTGAGTCAGGTGTGGGGCTTCTTTTAACCAGAGCCGCGCGAAACTGTCTCTTATCCTGGGAACCGGTCTCTGACAGGGTCTTGACCGCCAGGTTCCGGACCAAAATGAGGAACATCTCAATAATACAATGTTATGCCCCTACTGAACCCGACAATGTCTTGGCAAAAGACTCCTTCTACGAAGAACTAAACGCCGTTCAGAGCAGAACACCTAAAGGTGACATTATAATGGTTATGGGTGATTTGAATGCGAAAGTTGGCGCTGATAACGATGGGCTCAGACATGTGATGGGGAGACACGGTCTTGGTGATCGTAATGATAACGGTGAAAGATTTGTAGAGTTCTGCAACTTTCACAGTCTCTTCATCGGTGGTACTATGTTTGAGCATAAGGACCACCACAAAATCAGTTGGTCCTCTGTTGATCGGCGCAGAACACAAAATCAGATCGACCATTTTGCCATTAGTAAAAGATTCAAGAGTTGCCTCCTGGACGTGCGAAACAAGAAGGGTGCCGATATTGGGATGGGAAGAGACCATTATCTTATGATCGCTAATGTTCGATTGCGTATTGCAGCCGTGCGCCGCCCCAGCGACGAAAGATCCAGGCCCCGCAAATTCAACACCGCTCGACTAAAAAATCCAGCTGTCTTACAACAATATAATGACCATCTTGCGCAAAAAGCGGCTGAGATAACTAGTCACCCAGATAGTGACATAAACGAAAACTGGGATGCCATAAAAAATGCGTACATTGATAGCGCAAATACCATCCTTGGCCCAAACCCGGATTGCCGGAATAAGCCCTGGATGTCCGACGCTTCATGGCAGCGGATTGTTGAAAGAAAGGAGCTGAAAGTTCGTTTGGCTGCAGCATCAGACGACAATCGAGGCAGCATCGAACTCCTTTACCGTCAGAAAGCTCGAGAAGTTCAGCGTAGTGTGCGACGCGATAAAAGAGTTTATGCCAATTCTCTTTTAGCGTCAGCAGAAGAAGCCGCTAGAAGTAGCAACTTAAACGCCGTATACGGTGTCATCAAGGAGTTTACAGGTGGTCGTAACTCCTGCCAACATCCGGTGAAAGATAGTGATGGAAAGCTACTTATCTTGGAAGAAGATCAAATGAGGCGGTGGAAAGAACACTTCGCCGCGGTCTTGAACCGTGTAACCTCTGGTGAAGTTCCCCTCATATAGATAATTTAGCTAACCATCAAAATGTGCGTATACGGTCCACTGCCCCGACTGTAATTATTGCACTAAAACGAGGAAAGGCCGCCGGACTTGACGGCATCCCTGCCAAACTTTATCAAGCAGCGCCAAGCGTAACTGCCGATTTGCTGCACCCACTTGTTGATAAAGCGTGGAATACAGAGACCTTTCCCACTGAGTGGAAGGAAGGTTTGATCATCAAACTTCCAAAGAAGGGTAGCCTCACAGACTGTAATAATTGGAGAGGCATTTGTGTGCTTCCTGCCGTTGCCAAGATAATAGCTAAAATCGCCCTGGAAAGACTAAAGGCCCACTTAGAAAGCACAATTGATGAAGAGCAGGCTGGCTTTCGATCCGGATTCTCCTGTGTCGATCACATTAACACCTTGCGAATCATCATCGAGCAATGCGCTGAATACGATTCTCCGCTTCACTTGCTTTTCATCGATTTCGAAAAGGCTTTCGATAGTGTGAACCGGGATTCTATATGGGCAGCCTTTCGCAGGAGAGGCATCCCTGAGAAGCTTGTGGCTATTATTAAGGCAACCTATGACGGCGCGAAATGTCGCGTTCTGCATAAAGGTAAGGTGTCGGGGGACTTTGAGATTCGCAGTGGAGTTCGGCAGGGGTGCATCCTCTCACCGATCCTATTCCTCATTGTGATCGGCGATGTGTTACATGCAGCCCTATCCGGACTCGACAGAGGAATTCAATGGACTTTGACATCTTATCTACTTGTACAACATCTTGACTACGCTGACGACATATGCCTACTCTCCCACAAAATCATGGATCTGTCCGCAATGGCGTTAGATCTCGAGAGGGAGGCAAGCAAGGTTGGGCTAAAGATTAATACCAACAAGACCAAGGTTCTTAGCCCGCCGTTGCGAAAAAGAAATCCGACACCTATTGCCATCAATATTGATGGGCAGCCTGTGGAGAAGGTAGACAACTTCGTCTACCTGGGCAGCATTGTTGCCGAAAATGGTGGTACGGAGCAGGACATCGCTCGTCGTATCAACCAGGCTAAACGCGCATACGGCATGCTGTCCAAAATCTGGCAGAGCAGTTATCTCAGCATCAAGACCAAGCTGGGCCTGTTTCGCTCCCTGGTACTATCAGTGCTTTTGTATGGGAGCAGTACATGGAAAGTTTCCGTAGGAGTTACCAGAAAGCTGCAAGTTTTCGTCAACTCATGTCTTCGTCGAATTTTAAGAATTTTCTGGCCCGAAACAATATCAAATGAAGAGCTAAGTCGGCGTACGGGTCAGATGCCAATCGACGAATTGATACGCAGGCGAAAATGGCAGTGGATAGGTCACACATTGCTGAAGAGTGATAACTGCATTGCTATGCATGCCATGAAATGGAACCCCATTTCCAACCAAGGCCGACCAAGAGGGGGTCCTCGAATCACATGGCGTCGATCTGTGGCAAAGGAGTGTCAGGTACTGGGTAAGTCTTTTGGGGAGTTGCGCCCCATTGCCCAGAACAGAGTACGATGGCGCGCAGGAGTAGTTGACGCGCTATGCCCCGCTAGGGGTTAAGGCAAAGTAGTAGGTACTACCACTGTATATATGTATGTCGGAACCAACGGAATCGCACCACTACGTCATATAGCTGCCATAGGAACGGCCGGTCCACAAATTCGTGAAAACCTTTTTGATTTCTAAAGATATCTTTTTCAAATTTCACACTAATCAATTGTATCTGTAGTCAAATCAGATTTGGTTGAAATTGGACTACTCTATCATATAACTGTCATAGGAACGACCGTTCCAAAAGCAAGTTTTTGTTAGAAAAACTTTTTTATTTGTGCAGATACCTTTACCAAACTTCACATTATTCAATCACATTGACTGGCAAACCACGTTCCTAAATTCGGTTGAGATCAGCCCACTATTTCATATATCTCTCATAGGAACAGTGAAATTGGAACAAGTTTTACTACTAATTTCAAAGTGGTAAATGCACCATAAGCCACAACGAAGCAAGCAAGCCACCTTATTATCTATTCCAGCTCCTCAAATATACTCTTGCAAAATTTTGTGATAATAGCCCCAGTGGTTTAACAGTTTTTGCACGACAAACATGCGAGTACACATATCATCTTCATTTTGATATATTATTGTAGATAATCCTCCATTTACACTTTTTACTTCGATAAGGAACGAAAGATAAAATACGTTCTGTGACGAAACCTTCTCTAAACAATTCCACCGTATGGTGATCCTGTCACCCTAGGAAGCTACGCACTAAATTAGTCATTTATGTTCTTTCAGACCATTATGTTTTCTTTTGACAATTGTGTCCTTTAAGTCCTGTTCTATCCGCAACGTTGGTCAATTGTCATCAAATGTCTGAGCAATCGTCATCTCGATTCCGATAGGGCCCATATTTTCTAAGTTTGGACTTAATTTCGCTCCATACCTAATGTTGGAATTCAAGCACGGTCCAAATCCAAATTTTCCCTGGCCGAAGCAAAATTTACCCGGTCGCACTATGGATTTGACAGCTGACAGGGAAATATATCCATCATGTCCTGTTAAAAACTGGGTTAGATGGTGATTTACCTCAACCTCTCCGTGCTTGCGGTTCAGCCACAATTTGATTTGAGGGATGAGTATGTTTGTCCAGCTTGCCTTTAGGGTTTCAGTCCACCGCTGTTGCCATTTCCTAGGAGATCCAGTGCTCTTTCTTTTTTGCGCGCATTAAATACGCCCGCTGGCTCCAAACATTGGCCTTTGTTCAATCGGTCCATTTCGTTTCGTTTCAATTGTTATATGCGTGGGGAAGCGCGCCAATTTAAACTGGTGACGCATACAGAAGAATAGAAGTGACCACTCTGGACATTAGACGCCTACTCGGTTGGAGGACCACAACCGGCATCATCCTTGCTAAAGCCACAGTAACATTTGCCGCCTTCTCACATATATATTTGAAGTGCTCTCTAAATATTAGCATCGCGTTAATCAATTCCCCCCTCCCCTCCAGGTGCCTAATTGCTGGCTTTGAAATCATGATGATGCTTCCGACTCGGATCTTGAGGCTTGTTTTTCTGCGATTACTGATGAGAACGGCTTCCATTTCCTATAAAGCTAGCTTCAGCCCTACTTTTTCTAACCACAACTTGGTACTTTTGATTGGCTCGGTTGGCGTACAATTCAGTGTATGTCGGATCATTGGCCACCACGACCATAGCTCTGTTATCTGCGAACCCGACTATCGTTACTTCTTTAGGCACTGGCAAATCCAATATGTCGTTGTACATGATGTTTCACAGAAAAGGGCCGACTACGGATTGTTGTGGAACGCCTGTTTTTGCATTATACTCTCTTGGTCCTTTACTGGTTTCGTACTCTAAAATTCTATACGAAAGGTACCTCTGTATTAGTCGTTAGACACACCTATCCTCCGCAAAGACAAATGAATGCATTTTGCAGTTTGCCGAATTGAAAGCATTCTTGACGTCCAGTGTCACATCCGCGTAACATTTTCAATTGCGCAGCACCTGTTTCCCTAGGTCTGTCAATGTCATGATCATCGGCCGTGGAGGACGCTCTTCGAAAACCAAAATGTCGCTCCAACAACCCTCTGTTTTCCTCTACGATAGCAGCCAATCTGCTAAAAATTATTCGTTCCAGCACACATGCAGTGTCTAGCAAGCGAATTGGACGATGTGAATTTGGTTTATCCGGCGGTTTGTTGGGTTTTGGTAGCAAAAACGCCTAATATAGCCATAGTGAGTGTCAATTTTTGATTCATCGTGCAATTAAAATTTTTAAATTACGCTACCGGTCCAGTTTTGGTTATTTAATAAAAAAATGAAACCGGAAAATAGAGGGCTACGCCCGCAATCCGAGGGTTTTGTAGTGTCCCATGCCAATAGGAGATGAACTGTCCTACTCTAGGAGATGCTTAACCATTCATGTTAAGACAATATTGCGAATTGTAAGTTTGCATAAAAAATATTGAGAATAAATTGTTTGAATAATTATAGAGAATAGAGTCAGCGACCAGCATACCCCCCCCCCCCCCCTTCCCCTCCTCCCTCCTCTCCTACCAATCATTACCCTTTTGAAAATGGTTAACTCCAATTCGCTCTACGGAAAACAATATGCAAGTATGGTGTACTCGTAGTACTAGTATGGAGTACAAGAGACCTGTTATGTGCATTTTTTGTATGGATGATATCAAAATGACCAAATCTAAATGAATGTACTACTATTAAATTTTACGTGATTATTACGAAATTTGGAGATATTATTGCACATGGTGTTCATTATCGTCGGCCATCAATATTTTCGACCTCGAATGAGTTTGAGAAATGCAGGGGTATGCTAACTGTAACTATAGAAATATACTATTATTAACCTATTTTGAGAAGATATTAAAATTCCATAATTTTTTTGTTTTCTGTGCTAGTTGAAAGCCATCTTCCTGTATGTTTTCATATTTCTAAGTGTAACGGTCTCGAAATGGTAAGGGGGGTGGGACAAATTACAATATGATCTCATATTTTCCCCTCTGCCTCTTTTCCCCTTTCTTCGAATTTGATGAAGTCGCCAAAAATGGAATGTACTCTGTAGTACCCTTCTGATGATACCCCACTTGCCCATATCAGATGAAAAAAATGTTGACCTTAATTTCCACTTAAAGGAGCAACCCACCTACCTCCCCCCTTAAACTTCTCTCCCCTACCACTCCTATACCACAAATCTCCACCCTTTCAGAAAAGGTTAACTCCAATTCACTTTACGAAAAACAATATTCAAGTATGCAGTACTAGTACGGATATGTAGCCGGTTATGTGCATTTTTTGTATGAATGGTATCAAAATCTCAAAATTTAAATGAATGTACTATTATTAAATATTATGTGATTGTAATGAAACTAGGAGGTATTATTGCCTATGATGTTGGTTATCATTAGCCATCGATATTTTTGATCTCGGGTGCGCATAAGGGGTGCAGGGGTGTGCTAACTGCAACTATAGAAATGTACTATTATTAACCTTTTCTGATGAAATTTCAAAATTCTAGAAATCTAGGTTTTCTACGCTAGTAAAATGGCGCTTTTCTGTAAATTTTCATATTTCTAAGTACAACGGTCTCGAAATGCAAGGGGGGGGGGGGGGGACAAACTCGGATGACATATTTTCCCCTCTCCCTCTTTTCCCGTTTCTTCAACTTTGAAAAAAAATCCAAAAATGAAATGTACTCGACGGTACCTTTCTTATGATACCCCACTTGCCTGTACCAAACGAAAAAAAAATTTCGACCTTCATTTCCCCTCTATGGGGACCTCCCCTTAAAGTTGACCTATTACGACGATTCGCTTTCTCCGGTGAATTATAGTAATTCTACACATTCCTACAAAATTTCATGTATGTAGCTTCAGCCGTTCGTGAGATATTCTATGGACAGACGGACAGACAGACATTCGACCGATTTCATAAGGGTTTTGTTTTTAATACAAAACCCTAAAAATGGAAGGTTGCGTTAAAATAATGTGGGCGTTCTCTTAAGCGGATATTCCCCATAAACGGACAAAATTATTAGTCCCGATGTTGTCCGCTCATGAGAGCGTACATTTATTTGAGTTGTAGTCTTCAATTTCGCTATTTAATGTCTAACTTGTAGCAGCAACGATGGAATGGATGATGAATTTTGATATGACACCCTAGATGGGTTTCGGCTGCTACATATTAGAATATCTGCTACTTTATTTAGTAGCTAATAACTTTGCTGCTAACAACTAGACACAACAGATACAGATTAGCACTGGAGACAATACACTCAACACTCTCATGAGTTCAAGGCTAAAAGCTCTTAACACATTGTAACGGACGGTTTGGTGGGCATCCAAAGATCCCCGTGGGGATGGAGCCTAAGGTAGCATAATGACCATGAAGGTCGGGCCGTGCCATCTGGCGAAGAAATGGGCCCCTCAACGAACTAAGCCTACTAAGCGGCCTACGCTTGCTGTAGCTCAATTCGGGAGACGTGGGCGGGGTTTTGCAGTTTCTATTATCACAATAATTCCATTAAGGAATAAAGGTTGCGCTATTCCGCTAATTTGTTTATTAGAGGAAAGGTTGTCTGATTTGGTTTTAAAGTTTAGTATCTCTCATTTCTACTTTTAGAAACGATATTTGTGCCGATTGTGTCACTATAGGGACCTAGTAAGGGAATAAATTTGAATACACACAATTCTACATGTTTTATAATAATCATGGAGTAAGAATAGGGTGCATTGTTAATTTCTGATTTTTAAAATGTAGCGTCTTTATTAGATTGAAGTTTCTACACCCCTGAGTAATGTCATAAGGACACCCCTTTCAAACGCACAGTCTGTACATACGGTAGAACCGGGCCTGTGTGAATTAAATGAGCTCCTTAGCTGGTTTGAAATATAGTTAATGTGACCTGAAAGGTTTATTATGCATATATCACCTTCACCCAAATAAAAATTCGCATCAAACATCTCTATTGCCCTCAAAGATGTAATAATACTAGGAAACTTCTCAGCCTTTCAATGCGAATGAATATGGATGGCTTTCATCCACATGCAGATACTTCATCAGAGAGCAATTGAGCAAACTGCATTTATGGTACCTTAAACAGTTTTCTTAAGCTTCCAGCAACCACAACCGACTTTGTATATATATACGAGTATAACTGATATTATAATTTAAATTAATTCAATTGACACTTCTCGCTATTGAAGTGCCCTTAGGTAGTATGTACTCATATATGCATGTTCCGCCAACCTTTGCCTGTGAACACCTCACCTCAAGCTGGAACGAATTCGAGCTGTTAAAAAAAAACACAATTTCGAATTTACTCGGCAAATATGTGCTCAGTTTGCGTACTCGTCGTAATGCGTGCATGTGTACACATTGGCTTAAGAGCGGGTCTCTTGTGTAAAGGACTTAATGAAATCCCATGTTTACCAATTCTATCATATGAATGCCTTGCCTACACTCTACACCTAACACCTAGCGCTAAATACGAGTAGTTAACTAAGTGCTAATTGAATTTCCGAAAGCTACCTCGCAGATTGCAGTTTTGGTTAAATCCAAATATATAGGTATGTACATTTTTTGTGCTCGTATCTACACTACCCAAGGGGAGTTATTTTGTCAACGTATGCAGATACAATTAACGTGAGTGAGCAAATTAAAGGTCAAGGTAAGGTAGCGTACTTGTCGCGATAGTTGCTGGAAATGAGAAAAAGAAAATAAAAAATAAATAAAAAGATGCAAATCAATTCGCTAATTTGTATGAAGCAGAAGGCTAGCGGCCACTTGACCGATTAGTTGAGCGTATGATTTGGATATCCATGAACTTTTTGCATATCCGTAAACATAGTAATTTGGATTTATGATTAAGATGAGATTTGGACAGAGGACGGATAAGCATATGCAAGTTAATTGTATGTGATTGGGATGGGAAGATTAATCGAGGTAATACATATTGTAATGTTTCCTCTGTTGAGCGAAACCACGAAACCAAAACAGGTTCGTTAGATATTCTTGTGCTGAATAATGAAACACTTCGATTGAAAAACACACACTTTATTTATAAAACGAACTATGTACACACGCGTACTAACAACCAACGTCAAAACGTCAAACCAGCTTTAACTATATCGACGGCACTATAGCGATCCAATTGCCACTGAGTGTCGAGTCCGACGACTACTTCTTCACGACTGCTACTTCGTTCGGTGACATCTGCCTTTTATAGGTGGAGATCCATGCTTTCGTCATTTAGCGAAGACTCCAGATTTTTCGAGATGTTCCAGTCTCGGGTGCTTACTCAACGAAGGTTCGAGAATCCACTTCAATGTTTCTGTTTGGAGAAGGTTCTAGACTATAGATGGCTCCAGAATAGCCTAGTGTCCATTCAATTTGTACTGGTCATCGATCATTCGAGATTAGTACAGTGTGGGTCGTACACGCAACAATATAATAATATATATTAGCAGCGAATCTTTGTAGAACAGAAGATCTTAAGCACGCGGACTACACCAATAATTCTTGATAATTGACAACTAGTGACAGTGCCATGTTCTGAAAGCCAAAATGCCGAAATATACCCGCAACGGATCGGCAACTAATAATAGCTTATGTACACCACAGTAGATTTGGATAAATGTCGAGATTTGAGCAAATCTACCCCTAAATCTCCTAGATTTACCATAGATTTACTAAGAAAATCCTAGTCTAGATTTAGAACTAGATTTAAAACAAATCTCTTATTTTCCCCTAAATTTCTTCAAATGATCATTTGGTTTCCAACTCTTGTAGTTTGATTAATTGGAAACAGTAGCTCTCATAGCTACAATCAATTCTTATTCCCTTCTTCAGTACATTTGCTACTAAATCTATTGCGCAGATACAATAATAAATTGTATTCTGGGGGATAACCGAAGCAGAGCACTAAGGTTTTGGCGTTCCTACGGCAGCCGGCGCTACGCACCGGAGCGACCCGCTTTTCAACGGCCAAGAGCTGCCAAAACCCCTTCAATGCAGAAGGAAGTATTCATTCACCGCAACACTATGCACATCCTGGACCAAAGAAGTAAAGATGCAGCTGAACATCTCAGTAGACGGTCTCGTAATACCCACCTGAAACCACCTAAAAATAATCGTCGTTACTCTGCACAGCATGGCAACATCATTAGCCTACGCATCTACTGTAACTAACCTGATGAGGAGCAGGAACAAGGTCCTCAAGGATCTAGCTGGTAGTTTCTGGGGTAAACACAAATAGACCCTACTAAACATCTACAAAGCGATCGGCAGATCTGTAGCAAAATATGCGGCACCAGTGTGGACACTAAATCTAAGTGACACAAATTGGAAACACATTCAGACCTGTCAGAATGCAGCCCTACGCACCATCACAGGCTGCCTGTTGATGTCTCATCAAGGCCACCTCCACCAAGAGACTAAAAATGTGCCCATTAGAAAACAGACATCTCACCGGATGAACAAAACCTGCCTAGAGCGACCAGGACCACGCTCGTACAGCTTCGTTCAGGCTGGTGTTCTCGCCTCAACTCATACTTGTCCTGAATCGACCAATGCACCAAAAACACTTGTCCGGCATGCAACAGTTCTCCGCACGACGTTGAGCACCCTGCCCTGCAGCACCAATGCACCTAACACCAATAGTGCTCTGGGAGAACCCCATCGAAGTGGCTGCGTTTGTGTACAGAGGAAACTGAGTCGAACGCGCTGCTCTTATGACACACACACTCAAACTAAACTTCTGCATTGCTACAACAACAACAACTAATGTTTTGGTCTCTTTTCGCCCACTCGCGGCCATCAGTGATTTCCAGATGTCGACTGATATTTGTCGACCTCTTTCTTCATTACTGAGTACCGTATTATTGCTAACATTTCATCGCACACTTATCGTGTGCATGCCTGTGATTCTCAACCTCGTGCTAGCCAGTGCTGGACATTCGCACACAATGTATGCTGCCGTCTCAGCATCTTGCAGACATAGCCTGCAAACGTCATCTTCCTCGATTTTCATCTTGGCCAGATGAGCATACCATGCCCTGTAACGAAGCCAGTAATCCAGGTTAGGGTACTCCGTTTATAACTGAGTACCTTTTTCGCTTCCCTGCCTAAAGGGCTAATCATTGCATTCCGGGCTTGTTTGCAAGTGACTAACTCCAGCCGTTTTCGTTGATGCATGGTATCCATCCACTTCCCGACCTTGGCTCCACTCATGCCGTTTCCCAAAAGCAACTCTGAGCTCTGGTCCAATGAAAGTGGCCGTAGATCCCTGTTTTGCTAGGGCATTCGCCGCCTCATTTCCTGTTGTACCTATGAGTCCTTTTACCCATATCAATGTAACCTCATTTTATAAGGCACATGATTATGAGCTTGCGGACACACTCTAGTACCAATTTGGAGTTTATGTTCGTTTGCTGCATGCGTCTGATCACCGATTGGCTGTCCAGTGCAATAAGGATTTTCTTCACCTGCACCTGACCTTCCAGCTGGTGGTCCAACGCATGTAAATCCAGTGTGCCGCTTTACGTGAAATTCCCCACTTACGAGCACACACTCTCTTATATTGATGCAAAATCCTTTTCGCTTTTCGAATCTTTTCATTAACGTGCACGTTCCAAGTTAGTTTCGCATCTAAGATAACTCCTAGATGCTTCACTTCCTTGGACACCTTAATTTTTGAACCGAAAAACCGTAAGGGAGTTATCTCTAAGTTTTTCCTCTTACGAGTAAAAATCATAGTGTTTGATTTACTAGCGTTTATGGTTAGCTATTGCTCATTACACAACTCTTCTTTGAGAGCGTGTCCCATGCAACCTAGAATTATGTCCATGAACTATGAACTAACCGTAAGAGCCAAGTCATCGGCGTATCCTACAGTGTGTATGCCCATCGAGTCCAGCTTCCAGATAAGATTGTCTACGGTGATGTTCCACAGTAGAGGCGAAAGAACACCTCCTTGTGGTCATCGTCGGACTACCTTACCCCGTATTCTGGCACATCCACTATCAAAATTTATCGCCCCCTCCTTAAGCATAGAGTCGATCCACTTAATTATAACAGAATCAACCCCCGCTCAGTCGAGGTGGTCCTTAGTTTGGTAAAGGAGATTTTATCAAAAGCACCCTCTATATCCATAAAAGTGAACATAGTGATCCCGCCGTTGTTAATATCTCTCTCTGCGACTCTAACAAGTTCATGTAGAGCGGTTTCCGTAGCTCTGCCTGCTCTATAAGCATGTTGGCACCTACTCAGAGGACTATACAATACATTAGCGTGGTATTCTCTAGGTAGTCCACCAACACCCTTTCCATTGTTTTCAACAGTAATGATGTAAGGCTAATCGGCCTGAAGGACGTTGCCTCTGTATAGTCCTTTTTTCCCCGGCTTAGGCAGCAAGACCACCTCCCTCCATTCCTGCTGAAATACAGGCGACGAATATGTTCCGAATCCTATCTAGTAGAGCGCTCATACCCCACTGTAATAGTGCCGGGATTATTCCGTCCATTCCAGCCGTTTTAAATGGGGCATAAGAATTTATAGCACTTTTGACACCATTTGGAGTAATTACCCTCTCAATTTCTTGTCATCTTCCCCCACTAGCCCGTTTGTTAGTTTTGGCTAATTAGCCGTTAATCCTTTGCATCCTTTTTCGTAGTTGCTCCTCTTTCCTCAGTTCCCTATGTAGGAAAGAGGACGCAAAGGATTAACGGCTAATTAGCCAAAACCAGCCCTACGACGTAATACTGAGAGGTAGTTCCGTAGGGAGAATGGTGGAGGAAGAGGGTTGAAGGTTTTACTGCATAAGTAGTCGCACACTGACGATGAAAGTCCTATGTCGCTGCCGTACAATTGACATCAGTAGCCGGCAGTGTCTCCTGAACAATGAGATTTCCCCACTCTATAATAAAAAAAAAGCCCCTTTGTTAGTTTGGGCCCATGTTTGGTTCGACTCGAAACTTCCAGGTAAATGTACGTACCTCCTTCAGCGATTGCAACGTTTCCTCCACTGTTTCTGTCATGGTACCATCAGCCCCATTTTCGAAATTATCTCGCAGATACAAAGTCTTATATAACATAATTTTTAACATGCTGAGATACAAAAAAGGTAAATTATCAAATTAATTAAAATTTAATTAGCGGGTATCTATTCGCCGTCCTTAGTTTACCTGCTCGGTCTACCTGCTACAAATCTGACTAATTTCAACGGACAATTTCCTTCATCGGTGTTAAGTAATTTGGCTCGATTACTTAACACCGATGAGAGAAATTGTCCGCCGAAATTAGTCAGATGTGTACCAGGTAAACTAAGGACGGCGAATAGATACACGCTAATTACTTTTAATTTGATGTTTTTAATTTACCTTTTTTAGTATCTTTAAATTACTTCTGGGGGTGGAATCCTCTTCCATAGTCCTTCTCGTGGGCGCCCTCTGGAACGTGAGTGATCGTTGTCCATTACTAACCGAGTCAAACCGCCATTAAGGCGATGATTTGGTTGGGGTAAACAACCCCTGTAGTGTTAGGCGTAGGAATATAACAGGATGTGTATGCCAGCAACTTGCACTATCCGAAATCTTATATATGCTAGCACAATATCAGCTATGCTTCGGATAAGGACTGACTCATCGGTTACGACTTTTGGCTATCGTACAATGACAAAGATTGGATTCTGCAATGTGCGTACTCCCCTGTACAGTGGATCAGAAAGTCTCCAGAACGCACGATTTCTTCAATTAGAGAGTGAATTTCTGCGGTATATACGAGTATTAAACATCTTAGGAGTTAGTGAGATAAGATTTTCGAACTGTCGATATACCCATAGAATCTTGCAAGAAGCTAGTCAAGACAGGAGCTCTAAGTCGCGCTAACATCAGATGGCTAAATGGAAGTACCTGCAACATTACAAGACAGGTCTGGCCGAACTTCAATCCTAGCCGCTCCTCAGGGCTGCTGATGCTGGAGAGGAAGCATCTTAGGAAAGTCGTGGGGATCATTACGGGGCATTGCCCGATGGGTGAGCATGCGAGGCATCTGGGGCTTCCGTACAATGATTATTGTAGAAGCTGTGAAGACGAGGAAGAGGAGGAGACTATACATCATTTCCTATGTACCTGCCCTGCGCTGGCCGGTAGAAGAAAGGACACTTTAGGGTCCTTCTATTTCATAGACCTGGATGACCTGAAGGGCGTAACTGCTGGTCATCTATATCGATTCATTCACAGCTTCCAATTTGCAATTCCGAGGTACGAGTACGCGAGTAGCCCGAGATGGCCTGTCTTAGGCCTGAAAGGGCCTTCCATTGGGATGTGGCGAGAGCACTTTCCCAGTCTCTTATTTGGTTTCTGCAGTAGCACAGTGTAATTCCACAAAAAGGTTCTGGGCCATGGAAGGGAGCTTTGGAGGCTCGGTTTGCTAGCCTATCTGCTAGCTCATTGCCTTTGACTCTCGAGTGACCAGGGACCCAGTAAAGAGTGAGTTTGTTTGTTGAACCCACAGTATGGAGGACTTCCTGACAGGGTAGCACCAATTTAGAATTTAAAGTGAAGCTGGTAAGTGCTTTGATGGCAGCCTGACTGTCGGCAAATATTGCAATGTCCCTGTTTAAATAGCCAGCGGTTTGACACAGCGTAGAGCAGACCTCGATGGCATGTATTTCTGCTTGGAATACGGACGGCGTTTTACCCATCGGAATGAAGACCTTCTTCCGTTTTGGAGCCGTCTGTGAACCATTTGATTGTGTTGGGTCGTAGAGAGTTGTAGCCATCCGCCCACCTTTCTTTGTCCCATATGACTGATTGAAACGAGTGGTGGAATCGAGTGGCTTTAACAAGGTAGTCAGTTGGCATGCTGAGTACCTTGTCACTTTCCAACCAGCCTAATTGATTTTAATTGAGCTTGATCTCTATGTCGCAGGCCCTAAGTCTGACCGTTGCCATTCGTGCGTCCGCTTCAATATGTGTATTTATCGGTTGGAGGTCGAGTAGAACCTCCAGAGCAGCAGTGGGGCAAGAGTGCATGGCTCCAGTGATGTTCATGCACGCAAATCTCTGGATTTTCGTCAGAGCGGTTTTACCGGCTAAGGAAGTAGCCTTTTTCCATCATACAACCGCACCATATTCTGCTATAGGTCTGACGATCGCTTTGTAGATCCACAGAATTAAATGGGGTTTGATCCCCCATGTCTTACCGACATATTGTCTTCAGATCCATAGAACCTGAATTGCTTTGTCAGAAGTCGTTCTAAGGTGTTCTGTCCAGGACAACTTTTCGTTAAGGATAACTTCCAAATACTTTATATTTGACACCAGTCTTATAGGGGAATTGGACATGAGGGAACACCTTAGTGACCTAAGTTTCCTTTTTCTAGTGAATGACACTATGGCAGCTTTCGCGGGATTTACACGTAAGCCGCTGTAGTCGCACCATTCTTGAACTATTCGCAGCGCCCTTTGTGTGAGCTTAAGAACAACCACAAAATCAGTTAATCGACGCAGAATACAAAATCAGACCGACCACTTTGCCATTAGATTCAAGAGTTGCCTCCTGGACGTGCCAAATAAAAAGGGCGCCGATATTCGGATGGAAAGAGACCATTATCTTATGGTCGCTAATCTTCGCCGCAAATTCAACATCGCTCGACTTGAAAATCCAGTTGTCTTATAACAATACAACGACCTCGACCATCCTCGCAAAAAGTAGCGAAAACATACATATAGTCACCCAGAAATGAAATAAACAAAAACTAGGATGCCATAAAAAATGCGTACAATGACAGCGCAGATACTATCCTTCGCACGAACCCGGATTGCATGTTCGACGCTTCATGGCAGCGGATTGTTGAGAGGAAAGAGCTGAAGTTTCGATTGGCTGCAGCATCAGACGAAAATCGAAGCAGCATCGAACTCCTTTACCGTCAGAAACCTAGAGAAGTTCAGCGTAGTGTGGGACGCGATAAAACAGATTATACGAATTGTTTTCTAGCCTCAGCAGAAGAAGTCATAAGAACCAAAAAAAAAAATTATTTTAGATAATTATAGTCTCCTGAAAGAGTTCACTTTATAACATATCCAAAAATGTATCACTTATTCCAGACATTACACAAATGGTCGTTCGTATTGACGTTTTGGCTTCCCGCTCTGCTTCTCGCGCCCGCCTCCGTGGAAAGTTCGGCAGTTTTAATTTCTGACTTTGCCATGTCACGAATGATTGCCCTATCATCGAAATTCCCATTTTGCACCCTCTACAAGGATAAGTAAGTATTATCTAAAGTTCTGTGTTTTGCATAATCATTATCAGAAGGCCCGTCCCTTTCGTAGAGGCGATATACAGCGAATGCTACTTGCAGCCGATCAACGACGTATACGGCAAGTACCTCGGGAGTCGGTGCTGGCTCTGGAAACCGTGTGTCATGATTCCAGCAAATTGGACGGTAAACAACAAGGTGGATTGGGATTCATTTATCCCGGGACGAAGTGGTGTGGACCAGGTTTGAAGGATGCATATGCATAGATGTATTTTGAAATAAGGGTTTCGAGTAGAGTGCTCTGTCACTTTATTGCAATGTACTTGTTTGTTAGCAATCTACCAGGGATCATTAAATTACAGGATCATTAGCGGCTGATTACAACGACCTGGGACGCTATGCCGAGGAAGACAGTTGCTGTCGGGAGCATGACTTCTGTCCGAACACCCTGGCGCCGGGAGAATGTCGAAAAGGGTTGTGCAACACTGGACGGTTTACCCGATCGCATTGCGATTGTGATGCACGATTTCGACGATGTTTGCAATCTTTGAATACAGGTAAGTATTTTTGTTTAGGCGAAAAAAATAGCGCACGTTCGCGTGTTTTGCGTCATCGGATTGCGTCTTTGCTATTTTTCAGCAAAGATATGCGTATTTCACAGATGATCAGCTGATAAACAATTGTTGAGATTGTGTGCATTCTGGATCGTTTCATAAACGTTGCGAGTATTTGGCAATTCAGATGCACGTAAATCGCTAAAAAGAAAATTGTAACGCTTATGAAATATTTGAGATTCAGAACGCAGGCATTGATCTTTCGATTTTCTGTCACACAGAATAGCGAAGACGCAACTCGTTGACAAACGATCGGGGCGAGTTACTGTTCGATTTTACATTGATGCAATCCTTCTGTTGTGTAATATTGAATGTGAGCCTATGTTCATTACCAAAAATAGACAGGAAGTCCTAGACATATCGCTTGTCTCGGGAGTCTATTCATTACATGGTGAGAGATTGGAGATTGTCAACGGAGTATTCGTTCTCTGATATCGTTATCTCCAATTCAGCATTGATGAGTTTCCTGAGCCCAATCCCATCGTTCTTAGTCGGAAAAGGAAAAACTGGGTCAAGTATAGGGAAGTTCTACTGGAAGTACTACCCGCTCTGACTCACGAGCTATCCAACAGGTCAGAGCTGGATGACATGGTACAAACTCTGACGGGTACACAGAGAACTGCTTCCAAATCATGCTCGGACACTAGAATTAAGGGTAAAGGTGAACCTGTCTGGTGGAATGCGGAAATTTCGGAATTTAGACATCTAGGAGAGGAGCTCAATAAGGCGAAATCTACAAGGTTGGACTCGAATTGGGCCCTATATAAGAAGGAACTTTTTAAAAAGGAAGTGCGGAGGGCTAAGCGTAGCTCTTGGGGACTTTTCTGTGAGCAGATTAATAAGGCGGGAGAAGCCTCTAGACTGTGTAGGATTCTCGCTTCTAATCCTGCTGCTCCTAGCTATTTATTGAAACATGTTCGGAGACTATTCGAATTTTATTTGATACCCACTTCCCGGACAGCTCAGCTGATTTTCCGTTCATTGTCACTACTTCAGAAGTAACCGTTCCTTGTGATTGTGCCCCTATTATATCCAGTAAAAAATTCTATGGGCTCGAAGCTTTGATGCGTTGAAATTGCCTGGACGTGATAGCATTGTTCCGGCCGATTTGCAACACACTTCTTATATTATATTCCCCGGGGATCGAATCCATCTTAAGGGCCTGTCTGGAACTGGTCTATATCCCACGTGTATGGACTGAAGTGAACGTGACTTTTATCCCGAAAGCGGGTAAAAGCTCGCACGCACCCGCTAACGACTTTACCCCTATCAGCCTATGTTGAAGGTGTTTGAGAGGCTGATTGATATTTATCTATAATACAGAGTAGCATCCCATCGTGGCTCTTATCTACATCCTATTGCACAGGCAGATCGGTGGATTCAGCTTTGCACTCTTTAGCAAGCTACATCTAGAAGCTCTTAGCGACAAGGAATACACCATGGTCGTGTTCCTAGACATTAAAGGCGCTTTTAACTATGTGAACCCTGAAGCTATCATCAACGCGCTTTCTGGGTTGCATGTGAGCAAGCCACTCTGCGAACTTGTCAACCTTTTATTGACATCAAGTGTTATTCATATCAGCCTAGGCTCATCAAGACGAGTAATAAGGGACAAGGCTGCGTTTTATCCCCCCTTCTTTGGAATCCAGTGGTTAAGTCACTGCTCCTTGACCTGGAGAGACTGCACCCTGCAATAGACTATGCAGATGTTGTTGCCATTGCTATTTCCGGTAAGTTCCCCAGCGTCCTCAGGTGCTTCAGAACGCCCTCTCTTTAATTATAAATTAGGCCAATTGGTGTGGATTAAAGGTTAGTCCCAGCAAGACTGAACTTGTATTTTTTACTAGGAGGTACAAGGTACCTTTGTCATGCCCCCACTATTAGGAGAGGCTAGATTAGTTTTTTTTCGGGAAAGGAGAATTTCTCGGGCTCACTCTCGACAAAACCTTCGGATGGAACCAAATAACCACGAACGAGTGAAAAAATCTACTAATACTGTGTACTTCTGTAATCTTCCTCTGGGGGCGACCTGTAGCTCAGTGCGTAGGCGTCAGTCTTATGTCTGACTACGGTCGTTGCGGCTCAAGTCCCGTCCACGGCGTTCGTGGCTATGGATGTTTGTGTTGTCTTCTCCCTGTGGCACGGGGCATAATAATAAGCCACAGCATCTCCCGACTGGTCGCAGATTGGCGGCTAAATGAGAGCAGGTAGTGCATGCTGGCAACGTGCATCGTCCGAAAATCGTTTATGCCAACAAAACTTCAGCTAAGCTACCTGCGATAGTTGACGCGCTATGCCCCACTGGGGGTTAGGGCAACTGAGTATGTATTCCTGTAGTAGAGCCATTGGTAGCGGGAGTCTGTTTCTGTTGTACGCCCCATACTTATTCATGGTATTGTGGTTTGGTGGAAAGCCCTTCATATTGCAGCGTATTGCGAGCTGTTTAGTAAAGTTCAAAAACTGGCCTGCATCCTCATAAGCAGAGCATTGAGGCTAACTCCGTCTGCTGGCTTGAACGTGGTGATCAATCTACTCCTTCTATATATCATGGGCGAACAAACTGCTGCAATCACTGCCATACGCCTTCGTGAAACCGGACTGTGGATCTCGTTTGCCTATGGCCACTCATCGCTTTTCAATAGTTTAGATATTTCTGCAGTAACTGACTATTCCAGTCCTAAACATCTATTCGACAAGAACTTCACATTCGTCATCTCAAATCGGGATCAGTGGGAGGAGTGAAAGTTCCCACTTACTGACTTTATCGGCATCTATACGGATGGATCCAAGACAAACGGAGGGGCAGGAGCGGGAGTCTATTCCGACAGTTTAAATTTAAGCCTGATTTTCCGTCTCCTTGTTCACTGTAGTGTTTTGCAGGCGGTGGTCACGGCGATTTCGGGAGCTTAAATCTTTTTCGGACGACTTATGTAGGTTAGGTTAGGTTAAAAAGGCTGCTGTACAGAACACAGCACACATAGACCACCAATGGGTCCGTTGTGATACCTCAACGCCATAAGAGCCTAGTCGTCAAACCACCAGGATCTATCAATAAAGCGATGTAGATGACCAGCACTTACGTCTTTCAAGTCATCCAGGTCAAAAAAGTAAAGGGAGCCTGGAGTATCCTTTCTTCTACCGGCCAGAGCAGGACAGGTGCACAGGAAGTGAGCTATTGTTTCATCCTCCTCGTCTCCATAGTTTCTGCAGTGATCATTATACGGAAGCCCAAGACGCCTGGCATGCTCACCTATCAAGCAATGTCCTGTAATGATCCCCACAACCTTCCTTAGATGCCTTCTCTCCAGCATCTCCAGCCCTGAAGAGCGATTGGGGTTAAAGGCCGGCCAAATTTGCCTTATAACATTGCGTTTGTCTTGATCAGCTTCTTACAAGCTGCCATCCGTATTTTGACAGGGCGAAAACACTCTATGTCCACATTGGTGGTACCCAACAGAGGCAGCTCGTTCGCCCGGCAGTTACCGCTGAAACCACTATGCCCGGTATCCAGCACAAAGCGATGTTGAAAAAGTCGCTGAGCTCCTTGAGAGTAGAGCGGCACATCACTACAGTTTTCGAAGTAGAAAGTGCAGCGTCCAGGGATCTTATCGCCGCCTGACTATCGGTACAGATAGTAGTAGTCCTAGCAGATACGACATTACAGCCCAACCAAGCCAAAACTTCGGCAATTGCAGTGGATGACACTACAGAATGTTGGAAGACGGTGTGACAAGACAAAATTTAGTCCCTCTGAAAAGATCCCAGCGCCAACACCTTCTTCTGTTTTCGAGCCATCCGTAAAAAAGCTTATAGCTTCCGACTCTGGAGTACTGTTTACGCCCCACTCTTGTCGAGAGGGTATTAGCCTGGTATAGCCTTTGTCGAAGAAGTACACCGGAGAGGTGTAATCTGTTTCTTCTTGAATAGCAAGATTCTCCACTATAGTCGAGTGGCCAATAGTAATCATTTTCCACTGTCCCGTTTCCCGAAGACGGATGGCCGTGATTGCAGCCAACTGTTCGGCCAAGATGTTCAAGGGAAGCAAATTAAGCAATACACCAAGAGTAGCAGTTGGTGTGGTCTTGAGAGCACCAGTGATACCGGATAATATTTGAACTTTGTTCAATAGAGTCCTGTGGGACGCATTGTTGAGTGCCATCCTACCAAACTACTACCCCATACATTAAAATAGGGCGTACGACTGATACGTAGAACCAAAATACCGCCTTTGGTCGCATGCCCCATTTCAAGCCAATAGCCTGCCTGCAAGAGTACAGAGCAACTGTTGCCTTAACAACTCGGACGGCATGCTATAACTGCTAGAGACATTATTAAGCCAGGCTGCAATCATATCGCTAGGATCAGTCCAAGATAGTGACAAATTATCGATCATCCCTCTCTGAATTGGGGAGCTATTTTAACATTGTCCTGTACTGAGTTCCTGGCCACCGTGGCTTGGAAAGTAATTGCCAATCTGATGAGCTTATCAGACTGGGTTCTTTGAATTCGGAGCTCCAACGATATGGTAATACGAGTATGTCTGCCTATTGCTTCTTGCAACCTGATTGTCAAATCTGAGGCGATTAACAGAGCTAATGCAGGATGGATTGGTGGTGATACTTGTCTTACAACTAGATCTCTGTTGCCCAGACTGAACGTTACCCGACCTGAAAATCTATTGTCGCTAACTAGAAGGCATATTGGCTCGGTGGTGGGTGTTATCACAGGGCATTGTCTCATTAGAGAGCATGCCAGAAGACAGAAAACCTACAATGACTTTTGCAGGAGCTGTGGTGATGTGAGCGAAGAGGAAAGTAGCTTCCACTTTCTCTTCTCCTGTCCTGCTTTGGCAGCTGGGAGGAGGTCGTTACTTGGATCCTATTTCTTCAATGACTTGGAGGAGCTAGAAAACGCGGATGTTGGAAAACTCCAATGTCTTTTTCTTAGCTCTCTTCCAATTGCCCCAACCCCTTGTGGGGCATAGCACGTCAACTGTTGCATGTAGCCCAGTTGACGTTTCGTCGTCATAAACTGGTTTCGGAGAATGCAGTTGCCAGCATGCACCTCCTGCACATCCGTGGCCACGAACGTCGTCGTGCACGGGATTCGAACCCGAAACGCCGGTAGTCAAACATGACACTGATGCCTCAACACACTGCGCTATCGGTCGCCCCAGCTCTGGATCAGATGACACAAGGCACTCGAACCCAAGCCAATTTTCGCTCCGCTTTACATCAAGAACTTTTCTTTTATATATATTTCTTCTCTTTTCAGAAACGGCCAACACTCTAGGAGCCGTGTTTTTCAACGTTGTCCAGGTGATATGTTTCCGCGAACGCAGTCCATGCTCGATCTGGCAAAGGTCTGAATTTGATTCAACCGTATATCAAGTATCCGATGAATGTCCGCTTGTCTATCAAACATCTGATTTTTATGTTCCACCGAATGATCCTTTCATAGCTAGTGTAGCGAAAAAAAGATTTTTAATTGGCCGTCCGCAATCGCGATCGTTTCATAAAAGCGACAGTGTGACAGATGTATCACTACGCGATAGCTCCGTAGGATTAGGCGTGAGGGTCGCCTCAATTGGGCTGGTGGCTCGCAATTTGTTTCGCGAAGCATTCAGGGTGCCAATTGACAATCTTTTGGGCTTTTTCACGAAGACTTTCAGTTATTCAAAAGACTGATTTTTTTATTATTTTGTAAAATATCTTTATTTGCAATATATTATTGCAGTTATTGTAGATATTAGTCGTTAGAAAATATTTAGAGGTACTTTTGTTGTTGCCAAATTGTACACAGTGCATGTATTGCAGCTGTTTAGTGTTTATTATGTTTTAAGTGTAAATATACTAGTTTACCCATCACTCTATGCCATTTTTTGTAGTAACTAATTTTAGCGGTTGTAAAAATTATTAATTATTGACTTAAGAAAGACACTCATGTTAAACTTACTAATATTTGTATATTTATCGAAAATCCTGTAGAAATGGATACAATCAAACGACATCAGATGAACTATGCTCGCAGTGGGCATATCGACCATCTGAAAAATACACACAACATGCCCATCGGACGGTCTAATAAGGACACTCGTGTTTTTATCATTATTCGCTACTTACCAACTTGAATACATCATTTATTACAAGTGTATCGTAGTTGTGATTCATTAGAGTGGATAGTGCAATAAAGATTGATAGTCAGTAGCATGTGTTTTATTTAGGGCTACCAACTATTCAGACGATCGGACCCGGAGATCCGTTTGACGGAGTGAAGAGGGGGTTGCGTCTTTTAAAATAATCAAGGTTAGACATGTTAAGCTTCGTACACATATGAGCACTCGTGCGCGAACGAACGCTGTGCGCGTACGAATACTTTATCAAATAGCTGTCATAGAAACGACCGTTCCAAAAGCAAGTTTTTTGTTGAAAAAACTTTTTTATTTCTGAAGATATCTTTACCAAATTTCATATTATTGAATCATATTGAATGCCAAACAACGTTTCTAAATTTGGTAGAAATTGGCGCACTATTTCATATACCTCTCATAGGAACAGTGAATTTCAATGCGTGGGCCACTGAATGGGGTAGTCGAGCTACAAACGCTAGGGGACGAGTACTCCTTGAAGCTTTTTCACAACTGGACGCCGTCCTAATGAATACAGGCGGTAGTAATACTTTTAGAAGAGGAAGTACAGGCTCCATTATCGACCTTACATTTGTCAGTAGCTCCTTTGCATCGTCAGTCGAATGGGGCGTGAGCGAGGACTATACCCACAGTGACCATCAGGCCATTTACTTCACCATTGCCAGCAGAACACCACAAACAAGGATACCACCGATAAACCGGAGATGGTCTGCTAAAAACTTCGACAGGGATGCGTTCATCGAAACCTTGCACCAGAAGGGAGCTATTGAAGGAAATGCAGAGGAAAAGGCGTCGCAGCTTATAAAGCAGATAGTAGAAGCATGTGATGCCTCTATGCCAAGGACAAAGTCTTCCAACCGCCGGAAAGCAAACTACTGGTGGAATGAAGAAATTGCAAGACTGAGGCGCAGGTGCCTGAGAGCACGTCGATTGTATCAGCGATCAAGAGAGACACCAGACTACAACAACTTGGCACAAGAATACAGGACTTCACGCGGGCTACTAAAGCAGGCAATAAAAAAGGGCAAACGAAACTGTTTCAAGCAACTCTGCGAGGACGCAGATATTATGCCCTGGGGAACGGCTTATAGGGTAGTTATGAAAAAGCTGAGCAGTTATCAAACACGTCAAGTGAAGTGCCCTCTTCTACTAAATCGGATAGTCTCAGTTCTCTTCCCCCAGCATGCGTTAGAAAACGTTGAAAACCAGGAAATGGTCCATGAAGAGCAGATACCGGCATTAACTGACAGAGAGATTTCAGAGATCGTTTCCAGAATAGGTGACAATAAAGCACCAGGCCCTGATGGCATTCCCAACGGAGTGTTGAAAGTAGGAGTTGACACGGTTCCCGGGAAGTTCGTCAGTGTTTTTGAATCCTGTTTGCAGGAGCGAGTTTTCCCTGCTGTATGGAAGAAACAAAGATTGGTTCTGCTACCAAAACCCAACAAACCACCGGGCGAACCCAATTCATACCGTCCAATTTGCCTGCTAGACACCGCTGTTTGGTTTCCGAAGGGCGCGCTCCACGGCCGATGCCATCTTGACAGTGACAGATTTAGCGAAACAGGCACTTCGAGATAGCAAATGTTGCGCGGTTGTGACACTGGACGTCAAAAATGCTTTCAATTCGGCAAACTGGAAATGCATTCATTTATCTTTGCAGAGGATAGGTGTGCCTGACTATTTGACGCGACTTATACAGAGCTACCTTTCGTTTAGAATCCTACAGTACGAAACCAGCGAAGGACTAAGGGAGTATAATGTAACAGCAGGAGTACCCCAAGGATCCTTGGGGTACTCCTGCTGTTACATTGTACTCGGCCCTTTGCTGTGGAACATCATATACAACGACATATTGGATTTACCAGTACCTAAAGAAGTAACGATAGTCGGGTTCGCAGATGACATAGCTGTGGTCGTGGTGGCCAAGGATCCAGCATTCGCCGAAATTTATGCCACCGAAGCAATCACAACTATTAAGTTGTGGTTGGATAAAGTAGGACTGGAGCTAGCTGAACAAAAGACGGAAGCCGTTTTCATCAGTAACCGAAGAAAAAATAACACTCTGAGGAATAGAGTCGGAAACACCATCATTATTTCTTAGCCAGCAATTAGGTATCTGGGGGTGATGATTGACGCGAAGCTGACATTTGGAGAACACCTCAAGCACATATGCAAGAAGGCGGCTAATGCTACTGTGGCTTTGGCGAGGATGATGCCAAATGTGGGAGGACCACAACCGAGTAGGAGACTCTTATTATCTAGAGTGATCACCTCTATATTTCTGTATGCGTCACCAGTTTGGATCGACGCGCTTTTTCACGCCTGTAATAGTCGAAGAATCAACTCCGTTTATCGAAGGAACGCATTGAGAGTGTGCTGTGCATACCGAACAACATCAGATGAGGCTGCCTACGTTGTATCAGGTATGATCCTCGTAGATATTCTAGCAGACGAAATGGACCGATTGCACAAAGGCCGATGTTTGGAGCCACCGGACGTATCTAATTCGCGCAAAAAACGAGAAAGGTTCGAGTCTCTGAGGAAATGGCAACAGCGGTGGGATGAAACTCCGAAGGTAAGCTGAACACACATACTTATCCCGCAAATCGAATTGTGGCTGAACCGCAAACATGGAGAGGTGAACCATTATCTAACCCAGTTTCTTACTGGTCAAGGCGGATATAGGAAGTACCTACACAGATTCAAGCTGGATAATTCGTCCGACTGTCCGAGGTGCCCAGGAATAGCGGAAGACCCGGAGCATGTATTCTTTCACTGTCCAAGATTTAGAGGTAAGCGTGAAGCACTGGAGGTCGAACTTGGCAGTGACCTTAATCCACATAATATAGTGGAACATATGATAAGATCTGAATCCAATTGGGAGACCGTAACTCACACAATTTGCGACATACATAGGGAACTGAGGAAAGAGGAGCAACTACGAAAAAGGACGCAAAGGATTAACGGCTAATTAGCCAAAACCAGCCCTACGACGTAGTACTGAGAGGTAGTTCCGTAGGGAGAATGGTGGAGAAAGAGGGTTGAAGGTTTTACTGGGTAATATGTGTATTCAAACAGAATCAAATAAATAATAATATGTTGAAGATAAAAAAAAGTAGTCGCACACTGACGATGAAAGTCCCATGTCGCTGCCGTAGCCGGCAGTGTCTCCTGAACAATGAGATTTCCCCCTCTATAATAAAAAAAAGGAACAGTGAAATCGGAACAAGTTCTGCTACTGATTTCAAAGTGGCAAATGCACCATAAGTCATAAGCCAAGGTATGATACCCTTCACGCGAAGCAAAGGCTAGCTTGTTTTTGTATATGGTCCGTGGTCCTCTTAGAATATAGAGCCATGGAATGAGCTTATCCTGTATTTCTCTGGCTCCAACATTTGGCGAATAAGTCGACAGCCAGCCTACTTCGTTGTTGTTTGATATTGACATTTGTTGACTGTTCTGTCGAATTGTGCATGAATAAAGGTCAATTCTTGTCAATATTTAAATTTTATAATTTCTAAACGGTCTACTGAGTTAGCTGACTGTCGACCACATGTCGACTTAGTACCCAGATTTTGGAGCCACTGTTTCTATGGAGACATACAGGACAAGCTCATTCCATAGCTATATATCCAAAGGTGGTCCTCTAGAAAAAAAATACGCCGCTTGAATTATTTTACCCAGCAAACATAGTAAACCACCTCAGAGCAACCAAGTAAGCATTTATCTGTGTGTCAGAAAAAAATAGATTTTCGCTTCACATCTAGTCCTTCATTCAGCCGGATAACTAATTCATAATTCTCTAGTCCTTGTTTCCATATTGCGTGAATTTAAAGAAAAAACATGTCTGGTGGTGGTAAAGGAGGAAAGGTTCAAACCAAAGCTATATCTCGATCGAATCGTGCTGGTTTAATATTTCCCGTTTCGCGAATTCATCGAATGTTTCGGAAGGGAAATTACGCCGAACGAATTGGTTCCGGAGCTCCTGTTTATCTGACTGCCATCCTGGAATATTTAACGGCCGAAGTTCTGGAATTAGCTGGAAATGCTGCTAAGGACAATAAGAAAAGAAGGATTAATCCAAGACACATTCTCCTGGCCGTTCGCAATGACGAAGAGCTTCACAAGCTCCTTTCGCATGCGGTGATAGCCCAGGTGTAATGAATGACTTTTCTGATGGTCTATTCGCATTGTTGATTGTCAAATATTTTTCTAAAATATTTGCCACCTAACAATTCGAATTCTCCATCAGGAATTTTGCAAGAACGACAACTCTGTCATTCTATCACACTGTGGGTCGTTGACACTTGCAAACGCTATATTCTGATGGACTCTTATGTGTCCTGTAAGAATATGCTGTTTGATCTGGTGTCATCGACCTCGCACTGGGATAGAACAGACAAGCGGGTAGCGACATTCGTTCTCGCTCCGACATCCAAGTCGAGTTTTATGCAAATGGAGAATTCCGTTGTATAAAACTCGATTGGCGAGAAATTTCAGCCGATGTTGTGCTGAATCGGGGGTCTCGACCTTTCGAGAGGGAGACCGATTCGTGAGTTCACTTTGAACCGCCGCCTGGACAACATCGGCGTTACTATTCTGGGTGAACTTTCACCCGCCGGCGCGGCCACATCGGCATTGTTCCGTCACCTGAGTTTAATCCGCCCGGAGGATCATTTTTATCCGTCGTAGAGGCTAGATCAGTGAGATTGCCGCGATCGGACTTATAATTATTGAATTCATCCTTCCGGGACGCGTAATGAACATTTAATTTCATCCGCCGTGGCCGTTGTAGCGGCGACATCACTGCCGAAACGGGTGATTCCCGTATTGCAATTGAAGTCGGCACAAGACCTTGGGGCGATTGCCGCGACGAGATAGTTGGCCCATTTTTGTTGTTAATTCTACTCGTTTCTGGAAACAGATATTACCGCTATTACGAGTTTTCCGTCATCTCGAGCCGGCCCATATATATTGCCAGTGTCCGGATTCGTTTGTGCAGTGCCCGCTACAGCAACAACAATTAAGTTTATCAGGCAATGAAGTACGCAAAGCGAAGTGATTGTATGCGTCGGGTTCGGCAAAGCAGTGCGTGTATCTACGTAAACACTACCGCTGACATCAACAACAACAACTAACATCACCAACGCTGTTCCCATCTCTCGCGTGGCCAGTGATACCATCTTAGACAGTTTAACGATCGTGCATGATTCTCACAGTAACGAAAAAGTTAAAAGTGCTGCCATTTTGTTCTTAATTAGCATTTTTTTTTTTAATTTTTCTTTATTGTTATTACTTGTAATTAAAGTAGTAAAATTTCAGTTGGTTCCTGTTCGGGATGGCCATCAGCGAAAGAGGGGTAAGTCCAAAATGATTATTAGGGTTTGCTTTATTTTAATTTTTATATTAAATTCCATCATTAAATTTGGCTCACTACATTTTTGTTTGTTACCATTCAATTAGTTTTTTTTTATTTGCCTTCTTTTACTCTTACTTATGAGTTTTGATATTACTTTGAATTAAAAATGATTGTATAAACTGTTGAATCCCGGCGTTTCCTTCACGGAATTCCCTTAATACCCCGTTTCAGGTCGTCGCTGGTTCAATGAGGTGAAAGCCTCATTTTTTTGCTTTGGTTCGGGAGGTCTCCAATTTGTTCGGCCATGAGACCTCAAAGGTTGGGAGGGTATAGAGGCCAGGGTCCGCTCCATCTGGATCCAGGAGTCGTGTCGAGGTACATGAGCCGGTCGACGGCCAATGCCTTTACGTAGTTTTTTTCTTTGCTATTTTTTTTTTTTGGTCGTGGGACCTTTGGTACCCGTGTGTGTGCTGTCGTTGTCCTTAGGCACGAGATATTTTGGAATGCTAATGGTACGGGGCAGCGAGAGGGCAAAAACCCCGCCCACATCTCCCGTCACTGAGCTACAGCAAGCTCGTGCCGCCGCCTATCCCGCTGAGGAGTCTTCGCCAGATGGCGTTGCCGGACCTTCACGGTCAGCTCGGCATACCTTCACTCCGTCCCCATGGACACTTTCGTGTCCCTAACACCTGTCCATTACATTCTTGGCGCCCAACGTGGGGCCCACTTCCGGTCAAATCAAGGACTAAAAAAGGACCTCAACATAAGAGCTTTTTTAGTCCTTACACCAAGTGGTACCCCTAGATGCACATTAAGACTGACTGTTCTAAGGCAATTGCCTTAGCCTCTTTTACTTCACGTACCTATTTTTCAGTCAGTTGTGCATCCTCTGTAGCGTTTCCGTCTTATCCTTTTAAAGTAGAGTACCTTTTGTATTAGCTTCAGTAGACAGGGCGATCCTTTCCTTGTGTTTGTCTTTGTGGGTTACCTTCCACGTACTTAAGGCCTTCCAACAATCTCATGAATTACTGACTCTGGCAGTTTCTGCAGAAGTCTATCTGAGATTCTTGGAAGTGTCCTTAGTACCTTTTTGTGGCCAAGGATCGTCCTTTTCATTTTTTTTCTTCAATCTTGCAGGTTTTTCATCCCTGAAACGAAAAGATGGTATCAGGGGAACATAATTGGAAACATGGCATTATGCATCATGCTTACTCAGCGCTATCGCCATCCAATTGTGTTCCACTGTATCAGCTGTTCGTCTCTTGGATGAGAACCTGTAATTCACTTTGCATTAGTTTATTTTTTTTTGTAGTCTATTTCACTTTCTCTAACATGCATAGTCGCCGGCTAGCTCATGTACCCAAATATCATTTACAAATACCATCATTTTTTCAATACACGCTCCATTTCATACGATCGACCTGAAAAGGGGAACGGGGATTCCTTAAAGGAAAACGCCCGTAACATCGTTTTTGCTACATTTCGTTGTTTTTTTGTACATGCCAGCAGCATAGGACAAGTGTGTCGCTATTGGCATCTACAACATTTACATTACATATTTAAATTTTCTAATTCTATTTGTTTCTTTCTAATACTTCTCATTGCACATTTCATTTGTATTTGCATTTGATCATAAGTTTGCCTCTCTGTATTAGGCACTCAGCATTATTTGCAGGCATTTCAATATACCTATACACAAATCAAAATTTTTGCATTGCATTACTCAAAGTCAATTCGGTTGCACTCAGTTTCAATTTTATTTGAGCGGCAGTAGAATTATAGAATCTCTGACCGGTTTATGATTTATGTATACACATTTTTGTCAAATTCTAAACACGTTGTTTTGTTGTTGTTACTACTGACCGGCATTGCACTTGGCTTTGCATTTGACATTAGCGGAGTTTTTTTTTATACGGACCCATTGCTTGTTATTGTTGCTGCTGGTGCAATTGCATTTTTGTACGTGGAAATCCGATTGCACTCAGTCACACCGCTTCGCTCGACTTCTTAACTTATGGTTACTGTTGTTGTTGTTGTATTGCACTTGCCTTTGATCTTGCGTGCATTTGGGAAATACTTGTTTTTTTTTCAGCTTGTCTAGCATTGGCAAAGTAGCAATATTATTTTTGTTGTTGCATATAAAATTAAGAGTTTAGCCTCTAGACGATTCGTAGACCATATTATAATACTTTTTTTTTTGTTTTTGTCTTATGCATTGGGTAGTGACTTTGCATTGATATTTTTCTTGCTACCTGGTTACGATCGTTGTTAAAAGAAAAAAAAAAATAATAATAATTGGGTCTACAATAGTGTTGCGTATAGTTTTAGCCACAATAATTATCAGGTCTACGCCTCCACAATAAAACACTTGACCATTTATGCCCACAATTTAATTGGTCTCATTATCGAGTTTTATTGGGGTCCTAATAAGTGAGCGTTGACCTTTTGTTGTTTTTATTATTATTAGCTTTTATATTTCCAGTACTTGAAATTACGATTTAGTTAGTATACACGCATTCCTTTTAATCATTCCGCCCGCTGTTTTAAGTTCTACGATTCTTTACGTTTTGTCGTGGATAAAACGATATTGTTAGAGGTTGCTGGTTCTTACAACGAGTTTTTAATTTTTATTGGCATTCATTATTTCGTCCTTTAGGGAGCAAAATGTCCGGTTCCATGTTGATCATGAGGATCCGACTTGCTGCTCCATATGTAACGACCACCTTCAATATGACAACGTTTCGGTGACACCTTGTGGCCATCGATTTCATACACATTGTATATTGAGATGGCTTTCGCAACATAATTCTTGCCATCTGTGTATGAAGCCGTGTTGGCCACATCAAATTGTGTCACCCGTCAATTACCATCAACCTCGCGTTGATCACCCGTATGGAGCAGCGAGTCGAATTCGAGGTGATCAACATGAAACCCGACTTTCTAATTCCCGTGAGCATGAGACGTCAGTCCTTGCTTCCGGTTGGATGTCAACCGGAGCGGAATGCGGCTCGCGTTCTAGTCAGTCGTGGGTTCGAGGCTCAGTCCCACCAGATCAGCAACCCCCTCTGTCATCAGATTGGCGGGTTCCTAGAACAACACCATATGGTTCCCTGTCGGATAACTCTATCCCTCACGGTACATATGTGAACCCGTCTGGCACAAATTTTAGAGGTGAAATACCCTCCACACCATCTGCTATCGGTTTTTCGGGTCCTTCTCAGTCTGAAGTTCAGAGAGAATATCGGACTCAATCTAATTACGACATCATAGATCCTCTTCGAGCGGCCAAAATCATCACTGGCTGGAACATTCGGTTCAGTGGTGATAACCCCAGTCAGACGATTGGTAAATTTATTTACCAAATCCAGACGCTGGTTACGCAAACTCTCGAAGGAAACTTCAACACCCTCCTTCTGCAGCTTCATCTGCTATTTGTTGGCAAGGCGGCCAACTGGTTCTGGCGTTATCATAGAAGCGCTGGACGATTCGATTGGCCAATGTTTTGCGACGCCTTACGGGATCAGTTCCGAAATAGAGTATCTGATTACGATATTTTGGTACAGATCCGCAGTCGGAAACAGGGACCAACCGAATCGTTCGACAGTTTTTATGACGATCTGATGGAACTAGTTGATCGTCTTGAACGACCAATAGTAGAGACTGAGCTCCTAGAAATAGTGAGACATAATCTCTGCATGAGTCTTCGGCGACGACTTTTACATTTTTCGATCGAAAGCATAAGTCAACTCAGGACTTATGTATATCGAGAAGAAAATTTAGAAGCGGAGCTGAAGATTCAGCCAGCTCTGGATTCGTCTTCGACCGAAGAGCCGCCAATTGAGTTCGAGGATTTCTCTGAGCTTGGGAATGTTAAAGACTCGGAAGATTCGACTGATTCGACAGTTTGCTGGAACTGTCGTGAGACTGGGCATCGATACGATGATTGCCTGGCGAGGCGAGCCGTATTCTGTTACGGTTGTGGGGCACCCAACATCAACAAGCCCCATTGTCCAACTTGTCGGACAGCAACATCACCACCTGTTGAATCCGCTTCACCCGACACTAACACTTCGATCTCTCTCTCGACAGATCGAAATCCTCAATCAGCATGCGCATCGGCAGAAATTTTATCGCCGGATGCAATACCCGCTACTACCTCTTCTTTACCATCTACTTCCGCTGCCAAGGAAGTTACAGACCGGCCAAAACATTACAGTTTTAAACCCTTGCATGTCAGGTTGCAAGAATATCAGACAGCACGTCGTCGTATTTTCGGTGCGGACGAAATCCAAACTCGTCCGCCCAAGCGATCAACTGTCCGGTTGCGGCAGTTCTGGAAAACGGTCCTCCAGAATCGCCGGCGTTACTGTTCTGCTGTTTTTGCAAACCACCCCAAGAACGACATGCGACCTTATGCTGACGTGACACTTTTTGACGAAAAAGTGTGCGGCTTAGTAGACACCGGAGCCAGCGTCAGTTGTATTGCCTCGGATTTGGCAAAGAAATTTTTGAGGGAAAATAAATACCCCTGGGTGAAATTTAACCTCTGCATTTCAACAGCAGATGGCTCTCCCCATTCGGCTGTCGGTAAAGTCTCTGCAGACATAACCTTCCGCGGTCGAACCCTCAAATTGACCTTGCTAATAATACCAACATTAAGCCAAAATCTGTACCTCGGTATAGATTTCGTGCGCCTATTTGGACTTGCATCGGATTTATTTGCATCTCCACTATGTTCAGCGAATCTCTCTCTCAACCAAATTTCCATCAGCGACAATCACCATCCACTTAGTCCCGTTCAAGAGGCGAAGCTCAATGCAGCCATAGCTATGTTTCCGTCCTTTTCTTCGGAGGGCTTAGGACGTACGGATCTCGTAAAACACGTCATCGATGTCGGCGGCAGTAAGCCGATTAAGCAGAGACACTTTTCAGTCTCTCCCGCCATCGAAAAGCTCCTCTACGCTGAAATCGACAGAATGCTGGCTCTGGGTGTGATTGAAGAGTCTCAGAGCCCTTGGTCTTCCCCAGTGACACTGGTAGTGAAGCCTGGTAAGGTCAGGATGTGTCTGGATGCTCGAAAGGTAAACAGCGTCACTGTCAAGGACGCCTATCCTTTGCCCCTGATCGATGGTATCCTAAGTCGACTCCCGAAAGCCAAATACATCACGGGTCTTGACTTAAAAGACGCCTTTTGGCAAATACCACTCGATGAGGGGTCAAAGGAACTAACAGCCTTCACGGTTCCTGGTAGGCCATTGTACCAATTCGTAACCATGCCGTTCGGATTGTGCAATGCGCCTCAAACCATGCAACGGCTGATGGATCGAGTCATTCCAGCACATCTTCGCCACAAGGTCTTCATCTACCTAGATGATCTTTTGCTCGTAACGGAGACTTTCGAAGACCACATTCTCCTATTACAGGAAGTCGCACTTTGTATGAGAAAGGCAGGTCTTTCCCTGAACATAGAGAAGAGCAAGTTTGTGATGAAGGAAGTTCGATACTTAGGCCACGTTATTGGAAATGGCACTATTTGCACTGATCCTGACAAGGTCCAGGTCATTGCTGATTTTCCTTTGCCAAGTTCGGCTAAACAAATGCGCAGATTCCTTGGGATGTGCGGTTGGTATCGTCGTTTTGTTGACAACTTCGCGTCATTGTCAGCACCACTGACAGACATGCTGCGCAAAAACCGAGGTTTTGTTTGGACTGATGAGGGCAAAAGAGCCTTTGATGCACTTAAGGAGAGCTTAACATCTGCTCCCGTTCTCCATAGCCCAGACTTCTCGCGACCTTTCGCCATCCATTGTGATGCAAGCCAGTTCGGCGTAGGCGCGGTGCTCGTACAGAAACTGGACGACGGTTCAGAAGCACCGATTGCCTATATGTCGCAGAAGTTAAACTCAGCCCAGCGAAACTATTCGGTTACTGAGCAGGAATGTTTGGCAGCGGTGTTGGGAATAAAAAAATTCCGTGCCTATGTGGAAGGGCATGAATTTACGATAGTGACGGATCACGCGTCTCTAAAGTGGCTTATGTCGCAGACCGACCTACACGGTAAACTTGCGCGGTGGGCTTTGAAGCTGCAAGGTTTCAAGTTCACCATAGAGCACAGAAAGGGAAGCCAAAACGTTGTACCTGATACTCTCTCTCGAATGTATTCAACAGAGGCAATTGCATCGATTGAACAATTCGAGACAACGACTGAGGTAGATTTAGAATCTCCTCATTTCCAATCTCCAAACTACATTGCTTTGATCCGTAAGATCGAGGAGAAATCCCATCAACTCCCGGATCTTAAGGTTATTGACGGCTATGTATATCGTCGATCTGAATATGCAACCGGGGATGAGACCCAGGAGGAGAGCTCTTGGAAACTTTGGATTCCGGATGAGCTGACTTACACTGTCATTGCTCGCGCACACGAACACCCTTTGTGCGCACACGGAGGTTTTGGCAAAACGCTCAAGCGTTTAAAGGCGTTTTATTATTGGCCAAAAATGACGAGACAAGTCAAAGACTTCGTCGCCTCCTGCATGACGTGTAAGGAAACCAAAGCTCCAAACCAGGTTCTAAGACCTCCGATGGGGAAACTCATTCTTCCTGATCGCATTTTCCAGCGTCTATGCATAGACTTCCTTGGGCCTTATCCGCGATCTAAATCAGGCAATGTAGGACTAATCGTTGTTCTCGACCACCTCTCGAAATTCTCGTTCGCCGAGCCCATACGTAAAATGACGGCGAACGCTCTAGTTGAATACTTAGAGAGGAGAATCTTTCATGTGTTTGGCGTCCCGGAATCCATTACTACGGACAATGGTGTTCAGTTCAAGTCCGTAGCCTTCAAGAACTTAATGGATTCCTATGGAGTGAAGCATAACTTCACAGCTCTTTATTCGCCACAAAGTAACGCCTCAGAGCGCGTGAATCGGTCACTGGTGGCTGCGATTCGAGCGTATGTCACCCCTGATCAACGAGATTGGGATGTCAAGTTGTCGTCCATTAATAGTGCTCTTAGATCCGCTTTTCATTCTTCAGTAGGATTCTCGCCCTACTTCGTCGTTTTCGGGCAAAACATGATTTCTCATGGTTCTTCATATGCCCTGTTACGCAGTCTAAATTTGCCCGAAGAGCCCAGAGCTGACGTAACCAGCGACGAAAAGCTTGAATTACTACGCAAGCAGGTTCAAAAGAATCTTGAGCGGATGTATGAGACTAATACTGCGACGTACAACTTGAGATCTCGTCCCGTAGAATTTATGCCCGGAGAAATAGTGTTACGGAAAAACTTCGGCCAGAGTAAAGCCGCGGCGCATTATAACGCGAAACTCGACCGCACATCACTACAAGCCAAGGTCGTCAGAAAGGTAGGGTCTTCCTGTTATGAATTGGCAGACATGACAGGCAAAAGCCTTGGTATATTCCATGCCAGGCATATAAAGAGGTAGTCTTCAGTCTCGTTTGCTCGATAAGATCTTGCAAACGAGGCTGTGTTGTAATGAATGACTTTTCTGATGGTCTATTCGCATTGTTGATTGTCAAATATTTTTCTAAAATATTTGCCACCTAACAATTCGAATTCTCCATCAGGAATTTTGCAAGAACGACAACTCTGTCATTCTATCACACTGTGGGTCGTTGACACTTGCAAACGCTATATTCTGATGGACTCTTATGTGTCCTGTAAGAATATGCTGTTTGATCTGGTGTCATCGACCTCGCACTGGGATAGAACAGACAAGCGGGTAGCGACATTCGTTCTCGCTCCGACATCCAAGTCGAGTTTTATGCAAATGGAGAATTCCGTTGTATAAAACTCGATTGGCGAGAAATTTCAGCCGATGTTGTGCTGAATCGGGGGTCTCGACCTTTCGAGAGGGAGACCGATTCGTGAGTTCACTTTGAACCGCCGCCTGGACAACATCGGCGTTACTATTCTGGGTGAACTTTCACCCGCCGGCGCGGCCACATCGGCATTGTTCCGTCACCTGAGTTTAATCCGCCCGGAGGATCATTTTTATCCGTCGTAGAGGCTAGATCAGTGAGATTGCCGCGATCGGACTTATAATTATTGAATTCATCCTTCCGGGACGCGTAATGAACATTTAATTTCATCCGCCGTGGCCGTTGTAGCGGCGACATCACTGCCGAAACGGGTGATTCCCGTATTGCAATTGAAGTCGGCACAAGACCTTGGGGCGATTGCCGCGACGAGATAGTTGGCCCATTTTTGTTGTTAATTCTACTCGTTTCTGGAAACAGATATTACCGCTATTACGAGTTTTCCGTCATCTCGAGCCGGCCCATATATATTGCCAGTGTCCGGATTCGTTTGTGCAGTGCCCGCTACAGCAACAACAATTAAGTTTATCAGGCAATGAAGTACGCAAAGCGAAGTGATTGTATGCGTCGGGTTCGGCAAAGCAGTGCGTGTATCTACGTAAACACTACCGCTGACATCAACAACAACAACTAACATCACCAACGCTGTTCCCATCTCTCGCGTGGCCAGTGATACCATCTTAGACAGTTTAACGATCGTGCATGATTCTCACAGTAACGAAAAAGTTAAAAGTGCTGCCATTTTGTTCTTAATTAGCATTTTTTTTTTTAATTTTTCTTTATTGTTATTACTTGTAATTAAAGTAGTAAAATTTCAGTTGGTTCCTGTTCGGGATGGCCATCAGCGAAAGAGGGGTAAGTCCAAAATGATTATTAGGGTTTGCTTTATTTTAATTTTTATATTAAATTCCATCATTAAATTTGGCTCACTACATTTTTGTTTGTTACCATTCAATTAGTTTTTTTTTATTTGCCTTCTTTTACTCTTACTTATGAGTTTTGATATTACTTTGAATTAAAAATGATTGTATAAACTGTTGAATCCCGGCGTTTCCTTCACGGAATTCCCTTAATACCCCGTTTCAGGTCGTCGCTGGTTCAATGAGGTGAAAGCCTCATTTTTTTGCTTTGGTTCGGGAGGTCTCCAATTTGTTCGGCCATGAGACCTCAAAGGTTGGGAGGGTATAGAGGCCAGGGTCCGCTCCATCTGGATCCAGGAGTCGTGTCGAGGTACATGAGCCGGTCGACGGCCAATGCCTTTACGTAGTTTTTTTCTTTGCTATTTTTTTTTTTTGGTCGTGGGACCTTTGGTACCCGTGTGTGTGCTGTCGTTGTCCTTAGGCACGAGATATTTTGGAATGCTAATGGTACGGGGCAGCGAGAGGGCAAAAACCCCGCCCACATCTCCCGTCACTGAGCTACAGCAAGCTCGTGCCGCCGCCTATCCCGCTGAGGAGTCTTCGCCAGATGGCGTTGCCGGACCTTCACGGTCAGCTCGGCATACCTTCACTCCGTCCCCATGGACACTTTCGTGTCCCTAACACCTGTCCATTACACAGGGTGGTGTTGTACCAAACATTCAGACCGTTCTTTTGCCCAAACGTTCGAACACAATTAATGGGGAACAAAACGCCGTTGTGAAAGATAAATGAAGTTTTTGTGATGGAGTTGTGTTGACGTGAATTAATAAAAAAAAAATATTGTTCTGTAAAAAGGAATATGTATTTCTCTGTAGGTTAGTTTTTTTTGGATCAGCCTTGTCTTAAGATCTTCCGATAAGTTGATGATTTTTCCCAAGACCACTGAAGAAGTCACAAATATCCAAGGAGTAAGATAGAGGAATGCAGCTGCGATAAGAGTGTCATGTAAAAATGTGTATTTCGTATTATGTAATCCGTGAACGTAGCAAACGTATCGTAATTGGCTATTGTGGCCTCCGTTAACGTATACGATATCGTATCAATCGTTCAATCCCCCATTCGATTACATGGAACCGTTTGTATGGCACAAATTTCGATAGAAAAATGGAAGTAAATAATTAAAATAAAAAATATGAAAGCACGTTTATTGGTTATTCTTCAATAAATGTAATTTAAATTATTTCTTAATGATCACTAAGCTTAATAATGGGCAAAAAACATTTTGGGTGAGTTCAACTTTGTAAAGGTGCGTTTAGATTAAGCGAAACCACTCGCGCAATTGATGCGCGAGGAAAAATTGCGTGCAGTGTGAACATGTTCCTCGCCCGAAACTAATCTCCTCCTACTCCTTCCTCTCGAGAGGAACTCGCGGTGTGACCCACCCGGTTGCTCATTGTGAGTTGCTCCCATGCAAGTACTCGGTCTCCGGTTTTGCTTAATGTGAACGCTGCGCGTGTATGTTTCGGATGAAGATTAAAGCATTCATTTATGATTTAAGGACGATTCAGACACATCAGTCACGTCACAGTTCAGTCAACCTTCCGAATCATAACCGTCGCCGTCAAGTCACAGTCAAAATAGCGGCTGTATTCACATATAGCCGTCAGGGTATTCAGACCGTAGTCAGTCATTTTTTGTGTATGCTCTCGAGTGTACCTAGATTTACCATCTATTTTTATTTCATTTCCAATTTGCTTCCGTATCCTGTTTTTATATGCTATATCCATATATTTATTATGCGATAAATCGTACAGAACGGGGTAATTTCGAACCAACTCGATTAATTTTTCGTCGTCGCCCATGTTCACTTTCTAAACTGACGTCCGTCAAACACAAAAAATATCGTTGGGAAGAAATGTGAATTTGACTGTTCGGTGACGGAAGCGCGACTGACGGTTCCGATTCGTGACTGCGCCGGCTCAATGTAGACAGCGCCACTTGACTTTCAAGAAACGATATTTTTTGTGACTGATACTGGACGGTTCTGACGGAACTGTGACTTGACGTGACTGATGTGTCTGAATCGACCTTTAGGCTTCTAAGTTAGTAAGCTTGGTCATAGTGTTCTCGGTCTCGGTTACATAGCATTTGTCTTACACCGCATTCGGCCACCGCCAAGCGGATTTGGTTCACAATTCGTACTTGTGTTACTGTCGAGGCACATACCACTGTCGAAGAGTTCCAACTCTTCAGTCTACCATAAAGGCGGAGGTATGAGTCTAAAGACCTGGATCTATGCCATCTGCACTCATTATAACACGTTCCTCATTGCAAACACCTCCGAATAGCTCTTATCTTTGGTCGGAACAAATGAGATGGCAAACGCACCACTCCAGACCAACAGTTTTATGTAAAAATATGTGGTATAGTATTTCATTTCTTTGCTAGTAGCCCTGCTCTTATCGTTTATCGAAGCTCCATAACCCTTAGGCATGCAGTGATACGAAGCGATGAAAAAATGCATGTGCAATGCATAACACACGCGGGCCTGTGATCACTATTTTGTTCCGACCAAAGACAAGAGTTCCTCCCAGCGTTTATCACAGCTCCAAAATAACCCATAGAAGGTGTCCCCATGAAGTAAGTCAGCTTCCACGTGATGAGCGACTAACTGTCTTACCGACACATAAACTAGGAGGTTTTTAGATGGTGAAACGATGAGTCCCACGAACGAACTTGGGAACATTCCTGTTTCGCAAAAAATTATGAGAATTCTCTCTATTCGATTAGAGAGAACTTTCACAAAACTCGAGAAATTCCCTCTTTAAGACCTGCAAATCCCCCGCATTAAGATTAAGATTAGTTTGTGGGCAGTGGGCCCGAAGGGCCCACGAGCACTGCGACCATAGGGTCTATTGTGCTATAGCCCTGTAAATCTAGAGTGGGCGATCGAGTTTGATCGATCCCACAAATCTGCTCAGCTGCCCAAGTTTGAAAGAGGCGATCGTTTCCGCTTCAGGGAATGCCTCACCGAGACTCTCTAAGCGGCGACGGGCGAGTGCCTCACACTCACAGAGGATGTGCTGAGAAGTCTCATCATCACTTTCGAAAAACTACAGTTGGGGTTAGAGACAATCCCCATTCTGTATAAGTGACCCCTGAGAGTGGAATGCCCTGAAAGGAGACCGCAAATGATTCTCACTCTGCTTCTGCCAAGGCACACCAATTCCAGGGAGCGCTTGGGTGAGTGAGCTGAAATAAACAATTTCGATTGTCTCAGGCCAGGGAGGTTTTCCCAATGTGCAGTGGTTTCTAACTGTTCCTGCTCTCTTATGTGTGATTTTACCCTACATACCAGGGATACCACAGAAGGGTTCAGGCCCTGTAAACGGACTTGCAGAAGCCGTCCTGGCTAGCTCATCAGCGGTTTCGTTACCCGCAATACCAACATGTCCAGGGACCCAATAGATGGTAACAATATTAGCAATGCCAATTCTTTGCAGAGCTTCAAAGCAGTTCAGAACCAGTTTCGATGAAAAGGAGAATTTGCTAAGCGCCTTGACTGCAGCTTGACTATCAGTGAAGATTGCAATCCTACTGTTACGGTAGCCAGCTTCCAGACAAAAGTTCGCACATACCTCAATCGCGTGAACTTCAGCCTGGAAAACCGTGGTGTACTTCCCCATAGGAATAGACACTCTAATTGAGGGGCCTGCGATACCCGCCCCTGAGCCTTCTTCAGTTTTGGAGCCATCCGTAAACCATTTAACGGTACTGGAAGGAAGGGTTGAGTGCTTCATTTCCCATTCTTCTCTGCTCCATATGGTTGTAGAGAAGAGGTGATTGAAGCGGAGTTCCCTTGTTATGTGGTCTGATGGCAAGCCTAATTCATTATCCTCGTGGAGCCAGTGTTCCTGCTCCAAATTAAACTTGATGTTAGTTTGATTAGCATTAAGCCTAGCTACTGCTGATTTTGCCTCTGCCTTTAGATGAATGTGGAGCGGCGGAAGATCTAACAACGCCTCAAGGGCAGCCGTGGGGCAGCTGCGAATAGCCCCAGTAATTGTGAGACATGCCAGTCTTTGAATCTTTCCTAATATAGCCATTCCTTCTTTGGTGGTAGCTTTTTTCCACCAGATGATAGCCCCATATTCAATTATGGGTCTCACAATTGCCTTATAGATCCATAGTACTATTCGAGGGCTTGTCCCCCAAGTTTTACCTACAAACTGTCTACAGATCCATAGAGCTTTGGTGGCTTTGTCCGAGATTGTCCTCAGGTGTGCCGACCAAAGTAGCTTCTTATCTAGAGTAACACCTAAGTGTTTGACGGTGTCTGCCAGGAGCACTGGGGTGTTGTACATAGTGGGATGCCTCATTGGTTTGATGTTTCTTTTCCTTGAAAAAGGGACGATAACTGCCTTAGCCGGGTTAACACGTAGGCCGTTATCATTGCACCAATTTTGCACTGCATTCAGCGCTGACTGGAGGATTTCCGTTAGCACTTCTTCGAATTTTCCTCTGACAATTATTACCAAGTCGTCAGCATAACCTTGTGTAGAAAATCCCATAGTGGAGAGCTTCCACAGCAGGCTATCTACTACGATGCACCAAAGAAGGGGTGATAGTACCCCTCCTTGCGGACATCCTCTTGTGACATATGCTGTTAAAGTGCAGTCTCCGATATCCGTGATGACCCTTCTAGATGATAACATCCTTTTCACCCATAATGCAGTTGTGCTATCTGCTCCCTTTGTTCTGAGTGCAGAGTCAATGGCAGAGAAAGATGTATTATCGAAAGCTCCTTCAATGTCAAGAAAGGCACATACCGCCATCTCCTTAGCTGCTATTGCAGACTCAATTTCTCTCACTAGACAGTGTAGAGCAGTTTCAGTTGACTTTCCTGATTGGTAAGCAAACTGCTTAGAGTGCAGCGGAAATTTCATAAGGAGTGTGCTTCTGATGTGCACATCGAGGATTTTCTCCATGGGCTTAAGCATGAAGGAGGTCAAGCTAATTGGCCTATAGGATTTAGGGTCGTCCTTGAAGAAGGTGTCCCCATGAAGTAAGTCAGCTTCCACGTGATGAGCGACTAACTGTCTTACCGACACATAAACTAGGAAGTTTTTAGATGCTGAAACGATGAGTCCCACGAACGAACTTGGGAACATTCCTGTTTGGCAAAAAATTATGAGAATTCTCTCTATTCGATTAGAGAGAACTTTCACAAAACTCGAGAAATTCCCTCTTTAAGACCTGCAAATCCCCCGCATGGTTCTAGGTTCTTACCACTTAAAGTGGAAATGAACTATCCAAAGCTGAAATCCCGCAATTAAGGAATTTTAAAAATTCTCCTTAAATGCAATAGAGAGAATTCTCCTAATATTCGCGAAACAGGAATGTTCCAGAACTTGTACTATACAATGAAAACTTGCAAAGAATTTTAAAATATACATATTTATTTTATTTTTTTTTTTTTTATTAAAATGCTTCATATTCATACATCATGTTTCGTATAAAAGTCAATATTAAAATTTCTTCAAATCTTCTCGACTTCCTCGACTATCCTCCAAAGCCATACAATGAGGAACAATGCCTTTTTAACGCATAAACAATATCCATGGCAGTAATAGTTGTTCGTCGACCATGTTCAGTGTACATGACGGCATCGCGGATGGTATTTTCCAAGAATTGTTTCAAAACACCACGAGCCTCTTCATAAATCAGGCCGGAAATTCGTTTTACGCCACCACGACGAGCCAGTCGACGAATAGCCGGTTGGGTTATTCCCCGTATGTTATCACTGAGGACTTTTCGATGTCGTTTGGCACCACCTTTTCCTAGGCCTTTTCCCCCTTTACCATGTGTTCCGGACATTTCGCTAGGGAATCTTGCAGAATTGTCACAAGTCCTTCGTGCTAGGTAGCTTCTGGAACACTACAAATTACAAATTTCAGTGAATTGAAAAGGATTTTTCTATATCCCGAAAAGACAGAGCCTTGCGATGCTTACTAAGCACAATTGTGTGAATTTTTAAGGGTGACTATGATGAATATTTCTATGTACTTAGCTAGTTGAGATGTTGAGATTGGGAACATTCCTGTTTCGTGAATATTAGGAGAATTCCCTTTATTGCATTTAGAGAGAATTCTTAAAACTCTTTCATTGCGGCATTTCCGCTATAGGCAGTCCATTTCCGCTTAAGGTGGTAAGAACCTAAAACCCACTCGGGGGGATTTGTAGGTCCTAAAGCGGAAATTTCTGGGGTTTTGTGAGAGTTCTCCCTAATCAAATAAATTCTCCTAATTTGAATTCAACGGCCTTTAATTTACTCGTGCAAGTTTTTTTCGATCCGAGGCACCGTTTAGGAGTTATAAGGATAATATTAAAAAAAAGGGCTCAAATTTCTCGGATTTTCGCCCTCCAAAAGTTAAGCTCACCTTCTACGACCGTACAAACTCAGTTTCCATATATTCAGTATCTATAGAAGGGGTTAAAATTATTTCCAGATCTTTCCCTAATTATTATTAATAATGGCCAGTAAAATTAGGCCAACAAAGGAGTTAAGTTTCCTCTTGAAATTTGAGTTGACGTTTGAATCCTAACTAAAGGCGCGATGACTTGATCAAACTACGGTTTGACAGACCAGCATTTGATAGAAAGTCGAGCACCGTCCAACTACGGTTTGACAGGAGGACAAAACTTCGAACCCGTTTGACAAGGGGTTCACACGTTCAAGTAGGTTGTGAAACGTGGGGTGTCAAACCGTAGTTTGTTCATGCCAACGCGTCTTAAACCAAGCACCACTCAAAGCAAAGACATTCTCCTTTCTCATGTTCGCTACTCTAATCTGCTCTCGATAATTTTTTTTGCCGCTTATCCTGCTCTACTCTGTAAAAAACGCACCTTTTAAAAGTGTTTCAAATTAGCTTTAAATATAACCCGTCAGGTGGCAGTTGTGTCACTCTTTGTGTCTTAAAGCTTTTCCCACTGATTCGGCAAAAGTGGCACATTTTCCTGCTGCATGACACTATTAAACACAGGGCCGTCAAAATATAGGGGGGGGGGGGGGGGGGGCAAATTGTTCCGGGTCCGTGTTTTGAGGGGGGAGGGGGATTGACCGTAGCGATAATATAGTACAAGTGTTTTCAAAGCAATTTCATGTGAAGTTATCATTTAATAGACTGCCAGTAATATTACGTTTACACTATCCTCAGATTACTTCATCTGCGCCGGCTGATTTAGTCTGCAACTGTCAAATACATACAATTTTAAACTCACGACACCCAGATTACGCTACAGATAAAGTAATCTGGGGATAGTGTAAACGTAATTTTAGCTATCCGGGAAACTACATTTAACCGTAGCGCATGCAACGCTCAAGATATGATAATGCAGTCGACAGCGCAGCTAATGCAGTAGTGTGACAGCTGATTTTCTTGGCGGAGTTCTGCCACCTGTTCTATTCTATTCTACATCTGTGCCACCTCTCAGCAGCCCTAAGGCCCGTTTTCTCAATGTCCGATTAAACTCTTTATTAACTAACAGGGACACAAATTAATCGAACACTAGCGAGTTAAAAATTTGGCAGAACGTTGGTAGTAAAATCTAGTTATTTGGCATTGAAAATGGGCAAGATCCGACCCAAGGAACCCCTACCTCCCCTACAAATGAAACATCAAATAAGAGATAACTTTTGATAGAATGAAGCCAGCGACTTGGAATTTTGGTCAAATGTTTAATGGTTTAATGTTTAGTTGGTATTAAAGATGGGTTACATCCAACCTAAGGAACCCCTACCTCCCCTAGAAATGAAATTTAAAATAAGCAATAATTTACGACAAAATAAAGGTAGCGACTTGAAATTTTGGTCAAATGTTTGAAGTAGGGTCCAGTTGGCTAATATTGAAAATACGTAAAATCCGACCAACGAAACCCCTATTTCCCCTATCAATGAAACTTCAGATAAGCGATAACTTTCGATAGAGTGAAGCTAGAGACCTGAAATTTTTTTTTAAATGTTTGTAGGGTGATCTAATTGGTTGGTGGCAATGATGGGCAAAATCCAGTCCAAGGAGCCTCTGCCTCCCCTACAAGTGAGACTTCAAACAAGCAATGACTTTCGATAGAATGAAGCTAGCGACTTGAAAAATTCGACAAATATTTGTATTGTAGAATGGGTTAGTCAATTGATTTTTAGAATGGCCAAGATCCTCATGAATGAGTGCCAACCTCCCCTATAAACTGGCCATATAGCAAACTTACTTTTAATGCATATGGTCGTTGCCAATTGGTACTTTTGGTATCACCACTAGGTCTGTACAAGTCTAGGGTATATACGCTTCGGACTGGTTTTTATTAAAAAATGATTCTTATCCATATTGTGGTGGTCGGCCTATATAAGCCAAAACAACATCGGCATCTCTCTGTAAGCTCATCAACCTGATGCTAACATCTAGGGTTATTTGCACTGAGTTGGGCGTATCATCCGCTCGTAGATACGTTAATAGTGGTACCTCGCAGTGTAGTGTTCTCTCCCCCTTCTTATGGAATATTGTGGTAAATGAACTTCTCCTGGATCTGGAGGCGCTGGGATGCAAGGTGACTGCCTACGCGGACGACGTTGCTATCGGCATCTCGGGTAAGCTCCCCACCACTCTTAGCGAGGTATTACAGAATGCACTCTCTATTTTAACAAACTGGGCCACAAAATGTGGCGTTAAAGTTAATCCGCTAAAGACGGAACTTGTTCTATTTTCAAGAATGCATAGGACACCAACATCAGAACCTCCGGTATTGGAGGAAGAGAAATTGGTCTTCACAGACAAGGCTAAGTTCCTGTCAAGCTGATACTTGACAGCTAAGTTGGAAGCCCAATATTCAGGAGCATGTTAATAAGGCAAATATCGCACTCTGCTGTTGTAAGAACGCCATCGGAAAATGGTGGGGCCTGCAACCGAAGATTGTGCGTTGGCTCTATGTGGCGGTTATCCGCCCCATACTTTTGCCCGGCATTATTGTGTGGTGGAATGCACTTAAAACCGCAGTAAATCGTAGACTAATGGAAAAAGTTCAAAGATCAGCTAGATGGGCAATCAGCGGGGCTCTTAGAATGACCTCTTCTGGTCCCATGAATATAATACTCAACCTGCTCCCGCTAGATATTTTTGGCGAACAGGTGGCTGCACGGCCGTCCGTCTTCGCGATGCAGGACAATGGTTAGCTCTAAACTGTGGGCACTCGACGATTTTAAATAATCGTGATATCCCTGCAAGGACGGACCATGTCTCATCAAAACTTATGTTCACTAAGTCCTTCAAAAGTCTCATCCCATTACATACACAATGGAATGAAGACTTTCTTCCGACAACAGATACGATACTCAAGTTTCAATGGTACAATTCTCAATGCTTGAAGAAACTGTCCTTCCCTATGAGTATGCACAAATAAGTCGAGTGAAGATCGCTTTTATTGCGAAACGATTAATAGCGATATTTGTGCCTCAAATATTGGGGGGACATCTGAATTACAAAATTGTTGTGAAATTCAGATTCATATAAGCCAGGGATAGCGGAAATTAACCAGGAAAACTAGTAGTTATTTTCACTTATTTAGGGTCGTCGTTTTCTCGTTCCTTTCGCTTCAGGATTCCTTCAATGTCCCTGTGATATCCCTTTGATGACGTTTCGATATTGATTTTATATCGCTTTGGTGTCGCCCCGACATCGCTTTGATATCCGATATAAACATGAAAGTGTTAACAAGACCACCAACAACATTCCATTGCATTAGCCTCATCACCTCAATTCAGACGACATCTGTATTTCCTAGATTTCACTTCATGTCCAAGAATATGTTCATCTCAACACCATAGGGTTAAAATTGCCTAAAGCAATACTCCATTGCATTGGCCTCATCACCTCGATTCAGGCGACAACTGTGTTTCCTCGATTTCACATCATGTCCTAAAATATGCTTATCTCAACACCATAGGATTAACAGCGCTTTCAACAGCACTGCAGAGCATTCGCCTCATCACACCTATTCAGACGACACCCATATTTCATGTCCAAGAATGTGTTCATCTCAACACCATAGGGTTAAATGCGCCATCAGCAACGCTCCAGTCCAGGGCAATGGTCTTATCACTCCAATTCATAGCCACCTGTATTTCCTAGGTTTCACTATAGGGGGATTCACGATCACGTCGTAAACGTCGTATTTGTCGTAAAGTTGTAAACTTCTGTCATCTCCATAGTAAAATAACAGAAGTTTACGACGAATGGAGCGTGAACAGGGAGCGTGAATCCCCCTGATATCTGTATGATCAAAAGGTGCTTGTGTCAACAACAAAGCGTTCAATTCAATTCGTTTTCAACTCACGTTTTCAACGCTAGACAGACGATACGCGATAATTATCATTATCAGATAATTATGTTTGCGAAGCACGTCTGTCATGTGCTGTTTCACCTGATGATAATTGAAAGACATCATTTCGATCGTCATTAAAATCCGTGACAGACGATCGTCGTTAAACATGTTTGCGTCAATGATCATTAAGTCCAAACGTGTTTATCGTTGACTAGTGACACACGTGAAAAACATAATTACGTTCGAACTGCCAAAGTATCGAATGTGAGACAAGAGAATTTGCAGAACAAAAACACAAAAAAAAAACACCTTCTAACACACTCCAGACAGTCGACACCAATAATGGGACTAGCACTAGCGGGAACCAGAACAAGATTTGTGCGGTTTTGGACGTGAACGGATGACATTGCCGTGCAAGCAATTGCAAATGACAACTGGAAACCAGCTGTTCTTTCCATTTTTTCCAAAGAATGGCGCGGCGAGCGGTTGAAAGTAAACGTAATTAAGTCGTAATGACGTTATGTTAATTACGATCGAAATGATGTCTTTCAATTATCATCAGGTGAAACAGCACATGACAGACGTGCTTCGCAAACATAATTATCTGATAATGATAATTATCGCGTATCGTCTGTCTGGGGCGTAAGATAACGTCATTACGACTTAATTACGTTCACTTTCAACCGCTCGCCGCGCCATTCTTTGGAAAAATCAACGATCTATATGGATGAGATCTAACGCACATATACACTATGTGTGTGGGGAACCAAACTTTAACAGCTGTTTTGGTAGCTTAGACTGGATGACAATTGTTTGGTTGACAGTTCCTTGTTTTAAAGAAGAGAATTGGCGCAGTGGAATTTTCAAGTGCGGTTTAATAAGAGAAAGTTAAGTTTATTTGGTGAAATTTTTTCGTAATCTTGCGAGATTCGAATCTTACATTCTATTTGTGGGCTTGTAAATGTAAAATATAGTGCGAAACACCCAAATTTTACAAAAATAGCGCGCGTCGTAAAAGTCCGCCGAAACAAGTAGAATTTCCGGAAAATGAGAATCTCATTACACACGTAAAAGTGTTGAACGCGTCCTTTAAGATGTGCGGAACCGTGATGTGGCGTTGGAATAAATAAAATACAATTGTGTTCTTAATAAAACAATTGTTTTCTTTCGCGGGCCATTTCTCGCCAGTCGCAAGGTAAACAGATGTCCGTCTGCCATTTTCACCATTGGGCTCATTCATATTGCTGAGCCGCTACTTCACCTCCGTAGCGAAAAGTGCGAGAGTCCCGGAAATAAAAAGATTTCATACTAGTTTCGTGGTTTTCGCGTTGTATTTCAGGATAAATTTCACAAAATCTTAGAGAAAGAAAGATTTCATGTGCCATGTGGATTCCGATAGCACACACAATAACAAAGCGACGTAGTCTTTCCGGAACGAATGCTCCGGAGCGGCAGTAGTTGCCGCGTTGTTGCTCATTTTTGGTGAATGAGCCCATTGAAAATGAGATAGTGTTGGTGCGCACAACCACATGAAGAAAATGGTTCCCAAAATTCTCGCTTATATTACATCCTGTATTCTTGCATCGTAGGGAAAAATGGAAAGAACAGCTGGTTTCCAGTTGTCATTTGCAATTGTTTGCACGGCAATGTCATCCGTTCACGTCCAAAACCGCACAAATCTTGTTCTGGTTCCCGCTAGTGCTAGTCCCATTATTGGTGTCGACTGTCTGGAGTGTGTTAGAAGGTGTTTTTGTGTGTTTTTGTTCTGCAAATTCTCACATTCGATACTTTGGCAGTTCGAACGTAATTATGTTTTTCACGTGTGTCACTAGTCAACGATAAACACGTTTGGACTTAATGATCATTGACGCAAACATGTTTAACGACGATCGTCTGTCACGGGTTTTCCCCACATTTTCTCGACACACTCCCCATAGACGTTGTCATGTCAAAAGGAATGGTTACTTCTTCTTTTTGGTTTTATAAAATTTTCTTTCAAATTCCAGACAATAAATTCTTACACGCACTGTGTAAACCGACGACAAATCCGCATTTTAGCCGCCTATCTGTGAAAATAAAATCTCAGCCTAGACAATCACCGCTCACTTCCCCGACACTGGAACGACTTCATCATCCAAATCCACATGCAACTCCCCATCCGTTAGCATTCCAGCCATGTCTTCGACGCGGGCTCCATTGGGAGCGATTCAGCATCCAAAATTCGCCATTCCCCAGTCGCGTTCAACCGTCGTCGTAAACAGTCGCAAGCTACAGGCTAGGTCTGCGTCGGTTTTGTTATTGTCCTCGCCGCCGTGTATTTCACTTGTTTCCAAGTCGTGTGCGTTCGTCCGCTTTTTCACTTGTAGTTAGGAGTTCGCTGCTGTCCGTTCAGTGATCGTTGCCGCCGCTACAATGGGCGAATAGTGTGCGCGGCGAGCAAGTGTGAATTTACGCTAAAACGCGATCGTGAACCGATCGGCGCGACCACCGATTGAGTGCGTGAAGCCGTGAAAACATGAAATGAAGTCGCCCACGGCCGTTGACGAGACGACGACGGAGCCGAAGTTGCGAGGAATTCCAGAGCTGTGATTTCAGCTGGTTGTGCGAATACGGTGTGCGCGGTGGTGTGAGTGCGTGTACGTACGCGAGAAGGTCGTCTCAGCGGTGCCTGTGTGCGAGCGCGCGTAACCATGGAAATTTGAGAGAAAGTCGCTGGTCGTTGCAACGGATCCGTTACAGTGCGCTGATATTCCGTCCACTCTCCATTTCGCCGTGTATTTTGTTGTTGGGTGCCGGTACCGGAACGAGTACGAAGTGAGCAGGAGAGCGAGCAGGAGCTCCGTTCGACGTCGTCTGCTTGGAAAATTCCCAATCGGAACGTTTGGTTCGAGTTGCCTGTGCGTGTGTGTGTGTGTGGGAATGATTTTTGCCGTGTTTTGTTTTTTTCGCGCGGCCTGTTTTCGTACAATAAATTCACGACTTGGGCTTGTCGCCAACAAACAACGTGCGAAGGATCTCGCGGAATCCTGGGCGTGAGTGTTTTTCCTCCCCCTCGGTGAAGAGTTTGCGTGGCGCGGTGCCGAAGTGTGTGTCCCGTCTGTCACCCGGCCAACTGAACCTCCTCCGCATCCTTGCGCCGCCCCTCTCGTTCCCGTCCGTCGCGAGCCTGTCGCTCACATATGAAGAACAAAATGGTGAACAGCAGTCGAAAAGGTTTACAGCCGCTGGAGTTCGAGGAGTGCATCGTCGACAGCCCGGAATTCCGCGAAAATCTCAACCGCCACGAAAAGGAGCTGGACCACACCAGTCAGCAGATCAAGCGGATCATCAAGGAAGTGCGAGAGTTGGTGTCGGCCGCCAAAGGTAAGTGTCAAAGAGAGCGGGTGGGTGGAGAGCGCGCGGGGAAAGTTTGTTTCGCGCGGTGATTGAACCCGACGATGACGACTCGCGGGACCTTGCGCAGGATGCAGCCGGGGGCGAGTCCTGTGGGCGGGTCGGGAGGCTGTCAGCCAGGGTTAATGAGGGATGTGTGGGAAAACAACAAGTGGACGGTCGATGGTTTGTGACATTTCGGGAAGGGGTTTGTGCTGTTGGTGTTGCGGGGGCACACGCACACTCATTGAACCCAAGCAGCAATGGAATTCGCCGTGCTGCCTGTTTGTTCGGGGCTGTCAGTCGGGCAGAGTGAAAGACGGAAGTAATTGCACTGATTGGAAATTTTCGGACGTTGATCGATTGAAGGACTAATTTATTGGTATTCTTGATGGAATGATGCAAGACTACGTTTCATTTGGTTTTTAATGTATCAAGAGTTGTCTATTGAATGAGTATTCTGGTTAGATATTGTTATGACAAATGAATGGTTAAAGGCTAGTTCTTAGGAGAAGTGCGGTGGGCCAAAATAGACACTTGATGTTCCACTTCATTAACATCTTTGACTCGGGAATATAAGGACTGGAACATAAGAAAAATTTCGAGAGCAATGTTTCATTAAAGGTGGTTCAGCGAATGGAGATCTTTTTTGGGCACGGTTTCGCGTAATTCACACGACAAATTGCATTTAAATGGCACTCGATTACAAGAAAAATTGAAATTTCAGTATGTCGGATTAAAATTGGAAAATCTTTCAATATTCAACAATTACCTACCCACTTTTTGCTAGGTACACAATTAACTACCCACGGAATTTGACCCACTTTTTGTTGTTATTTTCACATGTGTTTATGAGCTACATATGTTCAAATACTGTTCTTTTTTACATCTTTGATTAACATGTGTGATGAACCATACTTTGGTCTAGAAGTGCTGCTTGTTTCCACGGGCAGATCGAAGGCAGCGCCTGTTGAGTAGTGATCTGTGGTACAAATCCAGAGGCCAAGGTTCCCATTACACCCAGACCCCGATGCGAGCGCGAGGGTATCTGACCCGCCGTCAACGATTCCATACTTACCGCCCCATTTGTTTTTTTATACCCTAGACTTTTAGTATAGGGTATATTGTTTTTGTCATTTTTAATTGTATTATTCCCCATTTTTGCCTCCCATGTTAGTGTTGTCTTCCCCAGGCCTATGAATTTTTATTAATACTGAAAGGATAGCGACGAAAACCCCGCCCACGTCTTCCGAACTGAGCTACAGCAAGCATAGGCCGCTGCTTAGCTCGTTGAGGGACCTTTTTCTTCGCCAGATAGCGCGGCCCGACCTTCACGGTCATTATGCTACCTTAGGCTCCGTCTCCACGGGCATCTTCGGAAACCGATTAGATTGAAAATCTGAAATAGGATGAAAATATCTACGAGAGTAAGGTGAAAAGTTCTCGGCCTGACAATGAAAAACTGCGATTTTCAGTGATTTCAATGATTTTATTTTTCTACATAATCTCCCTTGACTTCAACACACATGGTCCAGCGTTTCTGCAACATCAGTATTCCTTCCCGGAAGTGAGAGTCTGGAAGGCTGTGAAAATATGCATCTATGGCCCTCTCAACTTCTTCATTGGATGCGAATCGCTTCCCAGAAACCAATTTCTTCAAGTTTGGAAACAGATGGAAGTCTGAGGGTGCCAAATCAGGAGAATAGGATGGTCGAGCAAATCGTAGTCCAAATCCCGCAGTTTTCCCATCGCCAATGCACACTTATGTACAGGTGCGTTGTCCTGGTGAAAAATGATTTTTTTCTTCTTCAAGCCAGGCTTCTTCTCGAGAATTTTGGAATTTAGCTGGTCAAGAAGTTTGGAGTAATATTCGCCTTTTCAAGGTAATCAATTAACAGGATCCTGTTCCGCTGTTCCGTTTCTGGCGTGTAGTGGTGGACCCCAGTCTCATCCATGGTGACAAATCGCCGCTCAAAATCGGTCAGATCCCGATTGAATCGGTGCAAAGATTGCTGCGAAAATCGTTTGCACATTTGCTTTTGATCGGCATTCAGCAAATGCGGCACACATCTTGCACAGAGCTTTCGCAACTCTAATTCTTTGTGTAAGATGTTTTGCAACCTTTCTTCCGATATCCCCACAGCCTCAGCAATATCACTCACTTTCATTCGCCTATCATCCAACACGATATCATGCACTTTTTCGATGGTTTCCGGTGTGGTTGCGGTCTTTGGCCTTCCTCCGTTTCGAAGTGCGACCATGTTTAAATTCAGCCGCTTATTTTTTAATGGTTGACATCGAAGGAGCAGAGTTCCCGTAAACTTTTGTTAACTTCGGATGAATTTCCTTAGGGGTTAATCCATACAAAACCAATTTTATGACCGCACAATATTCAAGTTTCTCCATTTTAACGAAAAACACGCAAGACGTCTACTGGAAAAATTCGTGTAAACAAACTACTTGAGAGAACAAGTTGAAACTTGTCATACGAACTAATGACACGTGCACCCAGGCAGGAAACATGAATTTTTGCTGATTGTAAGGGTATTTCTGTGTCAGGCCGAGAACTTTTCACCTTACCCTGTATCTCCTGAAAAATTATCCAACTATAACAATTCAGATGAACCCAATCACAAATTAGGGAACACGATACCAAAGATGTATAGGTAATTATAACAAGCGCGAAAGTGCCCTCGGGAACGGGATGTTCCGATTCAAGACCACAGGACTAGATGTTGTTGGGTAAGAAAAGGAGTTTGGCAACCGTTGCTGATGAATGGGTGGCTCCGGTGCGTAGAACCGGCTGCCGTAGGAGCGACAGGACTAGATGTCATCCATTCCCACCCAACCGAAAGGCTTCTTCGCACTTTGCTAAGTTGTTTAGTCGAGTGGCGAGTAATTTAGTAAAGTAAATGGCTGAACAACAACATTGTAGTCGAGTAGTTAAGTCAGTGGTTAAACTACTTGACTAAATACTTAAACCATTCTACTCGATTTGGTGAGAAGACTCATTAGCAAAGTTCCAAAAACTTCTCAAGCTGAGATCAGGAACTCCTTCTAGGTCCCCATGTACTTGAATCTTCTCCTAGCGAGCGCTGGACAGTCGCACAGAAGGTGCCTTACAGTTTCCTCTGTATTTGGTAGCTTGCAATTCCTGCATCCACCACCAGTGATCAGTTTTACTCTGAATTCGTGTTCACCTAACACGCAGTGAGCAGTCAGATACCCCAATGCTGGCATGTCAAGGTTTTTGAGCATGATCATGGATAATACATCAGGACCTAATGCTTTAGAGCTTTTGGCCTTACGGATGGTAGCTGCAACTTCGTCAGGAGCGAATTGGTACGTTTGGGTGATGGTCTCATTGCGGATTTTTCTACGAATTATACGCTTAAATTTATCAGCTGGCGAGTGTTCGATGAATTGTTGAATTGTCGGTTAAAGAGACAGGCGCATTTGGTAGGGCCACTAATCATGTTGTCAAATTGGACAGCAACATTCACTCGTTGGTCAGTGTAATTAGTGAGGGCCCTGACAGTCGTCCAAAGTCTGCTGATGTCAGATTTTGGGTTACAGCTGTTGAGGTGGTTATTCCATTTAGCTCTTCTATGATCGGTGACCTGACTGTATATTTCGGCGTTGAGCTCCTTAATTCGAGGATCATCTGGGTTGGTGTTTCGATTTCTGTCCCTTTCGTCTGCCAATATTGCGGACGGCGTTGGAGAATTTTGTCGAATTTCAGGGATTCGACCTGCGGGTATGAATTTGTCAGCTGCTTTCACGACAATTCGTCTAAAGTTCTTCTCAGCCACGCAAACATTAGATGGTGTTGGTAGAGCAGTGTAATTACGGAAGCTGACTCAGTCAGCTTTCTTGTAATTAGCGAAGGTTCGGTGGTCTGATTCTTGAACTTCTGTTGGACGATCAAGTCTGATTACGATCGTCGCGAGCAACATCTATCTCACGATAGAGCACTGAGTGGTGCATGATAAATGCAAGTCCTCCTCCAGCGTTTGTAAGTCTGTTTTTCCTGATAACATTACACTACAGCCACCGTATGAGTTGAGGCACGAATTTGCATTAAGTTTCGTCTCCTGTATGGCGCCAATCATTATACGATGCCTATCCAAATAAAAGCCATAAGTTCGGGGATTTTATGCTGCAGTCGTTTGCAATTCAATTGCATAAGCGATATTATATCCATGTTTGCAATGATAGGTGCTGGTGTAAGGTTGTGCTGCGACGAAGAACCTCGATGATTGGTGTTGTTATTCATTGGAGTTACAGGAGACATCTGCAAGCCCGATTGAGGAGCCGTAGATAACGACAAGCTGGGGGTACTGAACGAGAAAGAAGGGCTCCATTTCCTGTGATAAGATAGTCCAGAGCAATTTCTGAGGTGGCACCAATCGTTGCAGCAATTACATTTGACTGAGGTGGTATTATGGTGAATTGGCTTATTGTAAACGCAGCATATCAAGGGACCTTGGTTCGATTCAATTCCGGCGCGAACGAGGAATATTGAAAGCAGCTGCGCCGATATACTCGTATGTTGCTCCCAAAACGTATAAAAAAAAACTGATTTCAAATGCACAGGATACACACGCACATTTTTCTCTGCATCAGGAGAGTATGGCAGCTCAGATAACGGGTCATTCCGGTGCATAGAACCGGCTGCCGTAGAAACGCCGAGAAAGATTAGTATCAAAACCATTGGTTTTTGGCAGCATTCCCAAAGCTCCCCTAGCCCGGAAGAGTGACCGTGAATAAAATCTTCAAAACGACCGAAATTAGTGTCAAATTGTGAGCGTAGCAAACCCTAGATAAGAGAGCGAACGAAACTAATAAGTTAATAAAATTAAAATCATTTGCTGTACGAAAACTTTATTGGAACACTGTATATACTTGGGTCTTTCTCCTTTACTGACTTGGATGTTCGATAAGACGGTAAGTGTCAAAATAGACGTTCACGGAGAGGCCACAGATTTCGAATGATTTCGCTCGAAGCTAAAATTCACCGAGTGTGGAGGGTCAGATAGATATAAAGATTCGAGCTACTTTCCCAGCAGGAAGGCACTGCGACCATAAAGATCTATTGTGCCGTAGCTCATTAATCCAAAAGACCGTCCACCCTTCTAATAAAGGGCAGTAAGTCTTTAGCAGGAATCAACCTGAATTCTGCAGTCCTGATAGTAGCTTGCCCGAGGAGTGACATCCTAAAACGCGCGATGGCGGGACATTCGCACAAAATGTGCTTGGTCGTTTCCACGTCCTCCAGACAAAGACGGCATTCAGTCTCGCTTGACAGACCCATCTTGTTCAGGTGATATCTGACCAAGTGATGGCCAGATAAGTACCCCACTAGGAGTCTTAAGTGGGTTCTACTCATTCGAGTAGTACCCTTGTGACTGAAGGGCATTATCAGCTCCTTTGATTGACGAAGCCCTGGAAGGTTATTCCAGTACTGTTGACGCAATCGTGCAAACCAATCAGTGATCCGCAATTTGGCCGAGGCCAGTCCAAAGCCACAGTAAGGCTCAGGTCCATGAAAACGACTGGATGATCCTTGTCTAGCAAGTTCATCCGCAGCCTCGTTCCCCTCAATGCCCTGGTGGCCAGGCACCCAACACAAGAAGACTCGGTTATTGGTTGCCAACAGTTGAAGGAGATTGTAACACTCCTTCACCAGTTTTGAAGAGACCTTATATGAGGAGAGCGCTTTTATAGCTGCTTCGCTGTCTGAGTAGATAGCAATGTGAGCGCCGCGAAGTCCAGTTTCCAAGATTACCCTGGCGCAGACCTCAATGGCGTGGATCTCAGCTTGAAAAACGCTGGGCGAGATTCCCATTGCGATCGAAATCCTGGTGTTGGGTCCAAAGACACCTGCACCAACACCCTGTTCTGTTTTAGACCCATCGGTGAACCACTTGATACATCTAGGGTCTGGACAGGGTGTGCCATTTACCCATTCAGAGCGGTTAGGGATGAGGGCTGAATATTTTCTGCCGAAGCAAACCTCCGTGATCATGTAATCTGATCTCAAGCAGATCTGCACGTCAGGAATTTGATTCAGAATGCTCATGTGACCGCTTTCTTCACTACGCACGTCGGAAGTTAGACGAAGTCTAAGAGCATTTAGAGCTGCTGATTCTTGAATGAATATATGCAACGGAGTAAGTCCAATAATCGCCTCCAGGGCTGGCGTAGGACAAGTGCGCATAGCTCCAGTGATGCCAAGGCAGGCAAGGCGTTGAAGCTTATTGCACTTCAGTAAGACAGAAGATTGCTGAGTTTTCGGCCACCACACAAGCGCTGCGTAGGTCACCATAGGCCGCACCAGCATGGTGTATAACCACTCAATTATCTTTGGGGTGAGCCCCCATGTCCGTCCAAAGAAACTTCTGCAAGCCCACATTGTGCGTGTGGCTTTTCCAAGTACATTATCTATGTGAGTATTCCAGGTGAGTTTCGAGTCTAGAGTTACCCCGAGGCATTTAACTTCAGTGGAATAATCTAAGGTCGTGCCGCCTAACGAAATTGGATCCAAAGTTATATTTCGTTTTCGTGTGAACGGCACAACGACAGTTTTCTGTGGGTTTACATGTAAGCCCACAGCCACACACCAGCGTAGAACTATGTCAAGGGCCGACCTCATCACCTCAGTGATGGTAGATTCGAATTTGCCCCTGACTATGATAGTTAAATCATCCGCGTATCCGCTAGTGAGATAACCGCGCTCATTAAGCATGGAAATCAGTTCGTCTACGACAAGGGACCACAAAAGGGGTGACAGAACGCCACCTTGTGGACAACCCTTTACGGCATTCACGCAAATGGATGTACTGCCTAGAGTTGAGTAAATATCCCGTCCACGGAGCATGGCGTCTATCCATGCAATGGTAGCGGGCGGGATGTCCCTGAGTTCCAGTGCTCTGGAAATGCACTCGTAGCCAGTATTATCGAAAGCCCCCTCAATGTCAAGAAACGCGCACAACGCGATTTCCTTTTCACTGAGGGACTTTTCGATTGTACTGACAAGGCTATGCAAGGCGGTTACTGTTGACTTACCCTTCGTGTACGCGAATTGCATACGATGTAGGGGGATTGACAGTTCCATCTTGTGCCTGATATGCAAATCAAGCAACTTTTCCATGGTTTTAAGGAAGAAGGAAGTAAGGCTAATCGGTCTATAGGATTTGGGCATATGTTCCGGCTTATTGCCCGCTTTGGGTATGAAGACCACATTAACTTTCCTCCAAGGTTGTGGTATGTACCCTAGGGTGTAACTTGCCCTTAAAAGTTCGATTAGCGGAGTTATTATGATCTCCAAGCTGTTTTGTAACAGAGCGGGGAAGATGCCGTCTACACCGGGAGCTTTAAATGGCTCAAAGGATTCTATCGCCCATTTTACTTTGTCCATGTCAAAGATGACCCCCGATAAACTGCGAGCCCGGCTTACGGGAACCCGTTGGGGCCTCGCAGTTGGGCAGGGGTCACCATCAGACAGTACGGACCCAGGGAAATGGGTCTGAAGAAGCAACTTTAATGTTTCTTCTGGACCTTCAGTATACGAACCGTCTGGTCTCAATAGAAGGCCGACGCCGTTAGCTGAGTCTTTGGAAAGGGCTCTGTGAAGGCGCGCCGCTTCCGGTAGCGACTGAATGCTTTCACAATGTCTTTTCCAGCATTCTCGTTTGGAATGCCTAATGAGTTTGTTGTACTCGGTGAGAGCAGTTCTGTACTCATCCCACCTATTGAAGCGCTTGGCTTTGTTGAACATCCTCCTAACTTTAGATCGCTTGCGGGCCAATTCCTCGTTCCACCAGGGTACTTTACGCCCCGACTCCACCGAACGTGAAACGGTACTATCTCTGTAGGAGGAAGTTAAAATTTCATTGAGCTCCTCAGCTGCAATCTCAATTTCCCCTGTAGTGCTTATGGGGCTGACCAGTAGTTCCGCTTTGGAGCTAACTAGTTCACGGAATTTAATCCAGTTAGTTTTCCTTGGACAAAAAGTATCCGAGCGAATGTCGGATTGTCCTAGGATGTCAAATCTGATGTGTCTATGATCTGAAAGAGACACTTCGTCCGACACGTGCCAGTTCGCAATGAACCTGGAGAAGAAACCGCTAGCAAGGGTGATGTCGAGTACCTCTGCCCTTGCCGCAGTGACGAAGGTAGGTTTGCACCCCCTGTTCAGGACATTCACATGTTTACACATAAGATAGTCAAGAAGGCGCTTACCTCTGTCGTTGATGTCGCTGCTACCCCACACCGTGTGGTGTGCGTTTGCATCGCAACCGATCACATAATGCCGGTTTGTACGTCGACAGAAGTCAACGAGCTGCTGGACCTCGAGTGGTGGAATCTCAACATTGTCAGATGGGAAGTAGGCAGACGCAACTACCACTTTCTGACGACCGTTGAGCGTGGATACCTCCACCAATGCTGCACCTAGATCTCTAGAAATAAAATTGGTTAGTGGCAAGTAGTTGACGCATTTGTCGATCAGAAGCGCCGCACGCGGACAACCCGCTAACCTGTCATATATCAACTTACCAGTTGTTGTGTTTAGACCGCAAATTCGGCCACGGGCCACCCATGGCTCTTGAATAAGCGCAATGGTGGCCTGTTTATCGGCGAATAACCTGCACACAGTGGCCGATGCTCCTATTGCGTGGTGCAGGTTCGCTTGAAGCACCTTAATGGCGCTCATGGTCCTGCGAGGATAGCGAGCGTTGGACAAGGCACTTTTGCTTGCCGTGAAGGGTCAACTGATGGCTCTGCAATCCAAATGACGTTTGTGGAATCCAAGTTGGATTCATCTCGCCCAAAATCAAACGAGCCAGAAGCCGACTTCCACGTCGCTTGTACGCGATATTCGAACTGAACAAAGTCAAATTTTGTTTGTTTTGCCACTGTTAAGGTGGATGAACACATGCGTCCAAAATCCAATTTTTCCCGCGTCCAATCCGAAATTTCCCCGGGGGATGTATGGACTTGAAAGGGAAATTTGGATTCGTCTGGGGAAAATTTGGATTTTGGACGCAAGTGTGTGTCGGGTTTTAAGGTGCGTTTTGCTAGGCACCACTTTGCGTCGATTGCAGGCGACGATCAAAAAAGATACATACAAATAGTGCTCCGTGATCCATGGGTTAATCGCTAATGGTGAACAATATACAATACGACGATCGTGTATCTAGCAAAACGCACCTTTAAATAGTAACTAAGAAATCGTTTTGCATGCTGAGTGGCGGCCAAGGTGTTCAATCAAAACTTTTGCAATCCAATTGTCGATGCGTGAAATTGAGTTTGTCATCGAACTTGACCTTTAAAATGAAGTCTGGCTCGCGATGGATTGAATCCGCAGTGTGTGACCCCGAAATTGGATTTTAGATTTGGATTTTGGACGCAAATGTGTGTCCACCTTTAATCTCCTAATTCGGATGCGGAGCTCACGTACAAATCTAAAGGTTTGGCGTAGGAAAAAAATTATCACAATCATTCAACCATTAATTAAATAAATGTTCAAGTAATTTCAGATTTTGGTGACGCATCCCAATGATCAGCATTGAATCATATTTCGCAGATAAACCACAAAACCTCAAAATAAGCCAGGATTGAAAAACTACCCCTTCAGCGCAACTGATAACTATTTAAAACGAGACATCTGCGTTATTAATAACATTGTGACTGGAATAGTGCCCCACCGATTAAGTTTTAGTTTACCTTCTACTGGTATGTCACCGCAACTAACTAGGTCTCCTCTCAAAGTGCAGCAGACTTTAGCGGCTCGTTACCTGACTGACTAATTAAATACCTCAGTGAATTGGTCGGTCTCATATCCATCGATTGTACGATTGCCACTCGAATATCTTAGATGCTTCCCGGCAAATATTGTAGATATATTGTCACTTTACTCTTAAAACTTTGCCGTGCCTGTGTCCCCGATTTGATTTTGAAACTTTTAATACGATACAAACAAAGAATAAAAAAAAGAGTATCCAAGACGCAATAGTGAAGATATTGAATGTCAATATTTTCATTATCTGCCGAGATCGCAAGTCGGCAGTAGCGCAAATACGTACAAAAGCAAATCAGAGATGCTGATTTGAGTCCAACGAATAAAAAAACATAATAAGAATTCGATCGATACACAGGGGGAATCTGCGGAGCGGGTCTCTGTTGTGTCAAGCCACAATTGATGTCAGTTGAAGGAAAATGCAATATGAGAAAATTTAATTTCAGATTTCAAACGCAATATCTATACTCTCGGCTCGTATATCCACATGTGACATTGTATGCGGTTTTTTGTTCATGTCGAATTACCTAATTGTAGAGTTGCAATAAATGGACGACGACGCGACGTTGTGTCGAGTGCACGGAATGCACTTAATAAAGTGCAGGTTGTTGGCAAATGTCGAAATATAGAATGCCGTTCGGAAATATAAATCTAATTTATTATTGGAAATGTTGTCGCATTGAAGATTAATGTGGTTGTTGATAGACTACGGTTGGACTCAACATTAATACGGTAAGAATTCTTTGATGTATCGAAACCATAGGAAGATTTAGATTCAATATAGGTAGTTTTCCTTTACCTTTGCGGTTCCTCAAATTAACACCTTACTTCATACATTATTATACATACCCGACAGGCTCTAGTAGAAGACCAAGGTTAGGTTAGGTTAGGTTAAGGGGCTGCCATCAAACAACACAGCACACTTAGACCTCTCATGGGTCCATTGTGATACCACCAGTAACAAAAACACCTCTCTAAGAAACTATGGTTCCGAACCAGCCTGTGCTGGCAATGTAGCGATTGATCTGTATCACACTCATATCCTTGAGGTCCTCCATATCAAAATAGAACCAGGAGCCCAGGAATTTCTTCCTCCTTATGGCCAGTGCCGGACAGCGGCATAGAAGGTGCAAGACACTCTCCTCCTCATCCACATCCTCACAACTCCTGCAGTAGTCATGATGAGGAAGACGGAGCCTCCATGCGAGCTCACCAATGGGGCAGTGCCCTGTGATAGCCCCCACCACTCTACCAATGTGCTTTCTATTCAGTGCCAGCAAAGAGGCAGATCGGCTAAGGTCGAATTTCTGCCAAATCATTCTCGTCGTTTGGCAAGTACGACTATTGAGCCATTTGGTATTTGCCCTATCCACTGCCACAGATTTAATTGCCACTTTGCATGATGCAATTGGCATTCTAATGTCATTGCGGTGTCCATCGACGACACCGGTTGCCCCCTCGTGCGCAAGATCGTCCGCCCTACAGTTGCCCGCAAAGCCACTGTGACTCGGTATCCAGCAGAGGGTAATGTTGAAAAAGTAACTCATCTCCATGAGGGCCGAGCGGCACTCCAGAATAGTTTTCGATGTGGTGAGAACAGAGTCAAGTGAGCGAATCGCAGCCTGACTGTCCGTATAGATAGTAATGTCTCTTGCAGTCACGACATGATTCCTCAACCAGGTCAGTGCTTCCGAGATCGCCGAAACCTCGGCCTGCAGGACACTACAAAAGTCGGGAAGGCGGTAGGATAAGTTAATTCCCAGTACCTCCGAGTGTATACCAATCCCAACACCATTCTCGGTCTTAGAGCCATCCGTGTAGATAGTCAAGGAGTTGGAGGTAAGGGGTACATTATCAGCCCATAGGCTTCTTGACGGAATCAGGCTGGTATAGTTCCTACCGAAAACGTGTTTAGGAGACGTGTAATCAGTCTCCGGAGGGAGATCCAGGTTGCACAGGATAGCCGCGTGACCAGTGCTCGAAGTACGCCATTGGCCTGTTTCTCGAAGACGCAGGGCCGTATTCCCCGCCAGCTGTTCGCCAAATATGTCAAGCGGGAGCAAGTGTAGCAGCGTGTCCAAGCTGGCTGACGGAGTTGTTCTAAAGGCCCCCGTCGTGGCAATCGCTGCTAGTCTTTGCACTTTACTTAACAGGCGACAATAGGACGCCACTCTTAGTGCTGCCCACCAAACACAAATGCCGTGAAGTAGAATTGGCCGCACAACCGCTGTGTATAGCCAGTAAACCACCTTCGGTTGGAGGCCCCAGTTCTTACCAACCGCCCTCCTGCACGAATAGAGCGCAGTAGTGGCTTTATTCACCCGCTCAAGGATGTTGGGCTTCCACGTCAATTTCCTATCAAAGATAAGGCCCAGGAACTTCGCTCTATCACTGAAGGCCAGTTGCTTGCCATCCAATGATGGAGGCTCAACAGGAGGCAGCTCCTGTCTTCTAGTAAAGAGCAAAGTTCGATCTTGTGAGGGTTGACACCAAGGCCACAGTGGCCTGCCCATTCGGTGAGTATGCATAGAGCACTCTGCATCAACTCACTAAGGACTCCCGTAGAAGACCAAACTGCAAGTCTTTCGGTATCTAAAGCGGTCCAAGGCGCACTGAAACAGCTTGGTGGTCAGTATTATTGATACGCAGCGTTGTCGAGAGGTAACACCATTTTAGTTTTCTTAGTGATTTTTGCTCGAGATTTCTAGGTCCGCAGCACACGCACAGTCAATCTCCAGTACAGAATCTCCTCACGCTCACGCGTGATTCCCCATATTGAGGCTAACCCAGTCGTTTCCATAACATGGAGTAGTCTCAATGGTCGGGGTCCAACATCCAATACAACATCATCATCATCATCGTGGCGCAACAGCCCGACATCGGGCTCTGGTCGCCTGGATCGTTGTCCTCCTCACGTGACCGCGTCCTCCACTTTTGGAAGCCCAGTAGCTGCTCGGCGTCCACATAGACTGAGCTCTCCCAACGAGCTCTCGGTCTCCCTGGCAGTCTCGCTCCGTTGACTCGTCGTCCGTTCATTACTTTTTTAGGCATGCAAATATGGTTCATTCGTTGTACATGCCCTGCCCATTGAAATCGTTGTAGTTTGACGATTTTCGAAACTTCCAACTCATCATACAGTTCATACAACTTATGGTTGTACCGGATGCGCCATTCATCTCGGTCGCAAACTGCTCCGAATAATCCCCGAATGTGTTTAGCATGTTTTCGAATGCCGGCACCACATTATGCGGGATTCGCCGAGTCACGAACAAAAGTTCGCCAATTGGCGAACATCTTGTACCTAAATATGGCCAACCACAATACTTGCAACTCGGCGAATTCCGAGCAAATGATCGTACAATTGGCGAACTTTTGCTCGTGACTCGCCGAATCCCGCATAATGTGGTGCCGGCATAGGTTAAGGTCGAGGTTTCGCTGCCATAGCACAGCACAGGTCGTATGGTACATAGTTTTATATACGCGGAGCTTCGTGTTTTTGTGCACATGCTTCGATTTCATTATGGGGAAGGCCGAGAAGAAAGTCTTATTTGCTAGCTGTATCCGTCGCTTGATTTCAGTTTGGCGTTGGCGTCCTCTGACAGGTTGCTACCCAGGTATGTGAAGTCGTCTACGAATTGAATGCTGATGCTCGATTATGCTGGCGTTATGATTCTTGATTGCATCATCACTTTTGTTTTGTCCTCGTTGATGCGTAGTCCAACTTCTTTTGTAGCGGTGTCGACTTGGTGAGTAGCGTTCCCCTGGTGTCCGTATCCATTACCCGAATGGCGTATTCAAGTACTAGGTTGAAGAGCGTCGGCGTCAGTCCATCGCCCTGCTTCAAACCAGTACGTGTTTTTAAAATAATCAGTCAACCTGTTCCTGTTCTGGATCCTGAACTGTGAGACGGAGTTGGTCATGTTGTTGTTGCTGTGGCGGAATTTATTGTTCATCATAGGGCGTCAGTTAAAAACGCCTCTTCGTCTTCTCCTTCTATGTCGAGGCCAAGGAAGAATGCGACTTCGATGGGGTTTTCCCACAAAGATATACATACATAGGTGTCATGTGGAGTGCCATTGCAAGCGGGGCACGTGTTGTTGATGTTTCGATCGATTCGAGACAGGTATGAGTTTAGTCTCGAACACCAGCCAGATTGGAGCTGCGCTAGGGTGGTCCTAGTACGCCGTGGCAGCGTAACTTCGTTGCAAGATATGTTTGGTGGACGGGACTGGAGTACCGGGTTGGAGTGAAGGTTTTGGATCGATCGTCGTGCCTTCTCAGTGTGTATCGATGCAATGGCAATCTTGTAAGCTTCGTTGTCGAACGGCACCCTCTTGAACCTTTGAACCTCCCTCTCAAGGTCCCTTAGGTTACTTCTGATGTTTCTGGGTGGGGGAGTTTTATCAATGAGATGTTGGTTAGGATGTTCGCTGCGATAGGTGCCAACACCACGGGCAGAGCAACGCAAAGCCGCAGAGTGGTATGAAATGGCAAGGAAGAAGAAGTTCGCTGCGATAGCACCCGACAAGATATTGCTTGGACAGCAGGAGGTTGTGTTGTTTGACTGGTAGCATGTTGGTTCCCTATGGTGAAGGTGATCCTGGGAGGACATCAGATGACAGCAAGTCACGGTGCGAAGAGCAGCACAGATCTGTTTAGGATCTTATTACGGGCTCTAATTCGATTGCATACCGAAGAGGCGTGGGCCGATGATGTGGCCATATTATCGAGAGTAACCCCTAGAATCTTCGGATGGTTGACTGTTGGGGATTGGTATGTTATCTGTGCTTACATTCAGCTGTATGTTGACCTTCTTGGTCCAAGATGTGAATAGGGTTACTGTAGACTTAGGCGCTAATAACTGTAGGTTACGATTGGCGAAGAAGGTGTTGAGTTCCGCCAGATATCCGTTAATCTTTCCATACATAGCCGGGATACTATTGTTCGCAGCTACAATGGAGCCGTCATTCACGTAGGAGATGAGAAGCAGATCATCAGGCGGGGATGGCATACCGGCCATGTAGAGGTTGAATAGGGTGGGGGACTCCTTGCTTTACTCTCCTGATTTTGGACTTTTTGCCTCTAAACTCTGTGAATGATTGCCTGCCAGCAAGGTAGTTACAAATCCACTTCTTGACTTGAGCTGAGAGAGATGATGTCATGATGTCCGACAGAAGTGTAGTGTGGCTGACCGTGTCGAACGGCTTCTTGAGGCCAAGAGCCACGAGAATTGTTCTAGAACATGCGCGTGACTGGTTTAGTCCATTGTGGATGCGAGTCGTGATGGCATCTAGGGCTATAGTCGTGCTATGCATCTTTCTGAAGCCGTGTTGGTGGTCGGCAAGTCGAATGTGGGTCTTTACTATCGGTTTGAGTATAGCCTCGAGACTAAGACTAAAGGCCCACTGGCTGGCGTTGAATAGACGTAATCTACAGACTCTTGTGGGGGTGATTACAGGGCACTGCCTGATCGGCGAACATGCTAGGAGATTGGGGCTTCCACACAATGACCTCTGTAGGAGTTGCGAGGATGAGGAGGAGAGTACCTTTCATCTGTTATGTGGGTGTCATGCCCTGGCTAGAAGAAGAAGGATTACGTTGGGGTCTTTCTATTTTGGCGATCTGGACGACCTTAAGGATGTTAGAATCAGCCGACTCCAGCGCTTTATCAGCTTTAACAGCTCAGGCTGGTTCAATAAATAGGTAGGACTCGGGTTGTGGAGTCGATGGTGGTATCACAAAGGACCCAGTGGTGGTCTATGTGTGCTGTGGGTATCACGGCAGCCCCTAACCTAAAGGCCCACTTAGAAAGCACAATTGATGAAGAGCAGGCTGGTTTTCGATCCGGATTCTCCAGTGTCGATCACATTAACACTTTGCGAATCATCATCGAGCAATGCGCTGAGTACGATTCTCCGCTTCACTTGCTTTTCATCGATTTCGAGAAGGCTTTCGATAGTGTAAACCGGGATTCTATATGGGCGGCCTTGCGCAGGAGAGGCATCCCTGAGAAGCTTTTCTTAAGGCAACCGATGACGGTGCGAAATGTCGCGTTCTGCATAAAGGTTAGGTGTCGGGGGACTTTAAGATTCGCAGTGGAGCTCGGCAATGGTGCATCCTCTCACCGACCCTATTCCTTATAGTGATCGGCGATGTGTTGCATGCAGCCCTATCCGGACTCCACAGAGGAATTCAATGGACTTTGACATCTTATCTATAACATCTTGACTAGGCTGACGACAAAATCATGGATCTGTTCGCAATGGCGTTAGATCTCGAGAAGGAGGCAAGCAAGGTTGGGCTAAAGATTAATACCAACAAGACCAAGGTTCTTAGGCTGCCGCCATTGCGAAAAAGAAATCCTACATCTATTGCCATCAATATTAATGGGCAGCCTGTGGAGAAGGTGGACAACTTCATCTACCTGGATAACATTGTTGCCGCGAATGGTGGTACGGAGCAGGACATCGCTCGTCATATCAACCAGGCTAAATGCGCCTACGGCATGCTGTCCAAAATCTGGCAAAGCAGTTATCTCAGCATCAAGACCAAGCTGGGCCTGTTTCGCTCCCTGGTACTGTCTGTGCTTTTGTATGGGAGCAGTACCTGGAAAGTTTCCGTAAGTGTTACCAGAAAGCTGCAATTTTCGTCAACTCATGTCTTCGTCGAATTTTAAGAATTTGGCTCGAAACAATATCAGATGAGGAGCTAAGTTGGCGTACGGGTCAGATGCTAATCAACGAATTGATACGCAGGCGAAAATGGCAGTGGATAGGTCACACATTGCGGAAGAGTGATAGATGCATTGCTTTGCATGCCATGAAATGGAAACCCATTTCCAACCAAGGCCGACCAAGGGGTTGTCCTAAAATCATATGGCGTCGATCTGTGACAAAGGAGTGTATGGCACTGGGTAAGTCTTTTGGGGAGTTGCGCCCCATTGCCCAGAACAGAGTACGATGGCGCGCAGGAGTAGTTGACGCGCTATGCCCCGCTAGGGGTTAAGGCAAACTAGTAGTAGTAAGCATGTCAATAAATGATACAATTTCACTTTGCAACAGTATTGCAATTCCAACAAAAAACCAGGCCGAAGCTTATATACCCCAGACTTGTACAGACCTAGTGGTGATACCAAAAGTACCAATTGGCAACGACCACATGCATTAAGAATGGGTCTCCTATATGGCCAGTTCATAGGGGAGGTTGGCACTCATTCAGTAGGATCTTGACCATTCTCAAAATCAATTAACTAACTAACCCATTCTACAAATATTTGTCGAATTTTTCAAGTCGCTAGCTTCATTCTATCGAAAGTTAGTGCTTATTTGAAATTTCACTTGTAGGGGAGGTAGGGGTTCCTTGGGTCGGATCTTGCCCATTATTGCCACCAACTAATTAGATCACCGTACAAATATTTAAAAAAAATTTCAAGTCTCTGGCTTCACTCTATCGAAAGTTATCGCTTATTTGAAGTTTCATTTGTAATGGAAGTAGGGGTTTCGTTGGTCAGATTTTACGTATTTTCAATATTAGCTAACTGGATCCTACAACAAACATTTGACCAAAATTTCAAGTCGCTAGCTTTATTTTGTCGTATGTTATCGCTTATTTTAAGTTTCATTTCTAGGGGAGGTAGGGGTTCCTTAGGTCGGAACTTACCCATCTTTAATGCCAACTAACGTAATCTCACTTCAAACATTTGACCAAAATTTCAAGTCACTGGCTTCCTTCTATCAAAAGTTATCGCTTATTTGAAGTTTCACTTGTAGGGGAGGTGGGGGTTCCTTGGGTCGGATCTTGCTCATATTCAAAACCAACTAAGTAGGTCTTACTAGCAACATTCCACCAAATTTTTAACTCGGTAGTATCATTTTTTCCAGGCGGCCATGGCCCGACGTCGGGCTGTCGCGCCACGATGATGATGAGTATCATTCTATCGAAAGTTATCGTAATTAAAGGAATATTTAATTTTTTGAAATTTGTAGGGGAGGTAGGTGTCCCTTTGATCTGATTATGCCCAACTTACAGAACCTTAAGCAGCTTCTTTCCTCAGGGTTACATGCCAAAAATCAGGTGTCTACGCCAATTGGTTCAAGAGTTATAGACAAAAAACCTGAAAAGTAGGGTAGTACGGGGCTCTTTGTAAGAAAATTATCGTTAGTTTTCAACTGATCGATTTTATTTTCCCAGGAGAGTATAAGATTACCCTCACTAGCAATATACCAAAGCTAGAGCTTTTCATGATTTTTTAATCGGGAGTTATAGATACATTTAATTATTTTACATATGTAGGGGAGGTGGGCGTACTTTTGGCCTGATCACGCCCAATTTCAATACCATCCAACTAGATCATACTACCAACATTTGACCAAAATTTCAAGGCTCATGCTTCATGCTATCGAAAGGAGCCTCCTTTAAGGTGTTACATATTTTCGTCGTGACAAAAACAATATACCCTATACTATAAGTCTAGGGTATAAAAAGCTGATTGAGTTATCTTGTGGAAAAGATAAGTCAAAATATTTGATTCTTGGTAACCACAATCAACCTCCAAAAGACAGCTTCGTTGCTACTCCTCGGCCTCTTGTTCTCTCTCCTCACACCACGTCATCTCTGACTATCGCACACTACATATTTTGGATTTGCATAGATTTACTGCTACATTGCCCTTTTAGGTAAGATTACGACCTCATAAAGGGGGAAGGGAGGAGAGGAGGGGGTACGGGTATCTATATCTACCACACAAAAATCATCAATCAGCTGTATTCTGTTTTCAAAAGATATCGCTTTCAATGTTCTTCACTTATTTTTTTTTTTGATTCTATTCGTCTCCCTTCATTCGGAACGGATGCCGCTTTATAACCGAAGCGAATAGCATGCGTGATTTATCATTAATTTATCTGAATTCCCAACTGAGTGTAGATATGTATATACATGGAAATTTTATAGCTTGTTGAAGGGTTGCGCGGAAGAGCCTTGTGAATAGAATTGTTTGTTTGATGTTGTGCCTCTATGAGCGTGCTGGCGTTACAAGCATCAGCTCCTCTGAAAAATGGGCGGCGATAAATCTTATCAATCGCAAATTCCAGCTCTACCCCCAGCCAGATGGACAATGTTTTCAACAGAAGTACATTTTATCTAATTCCAGAATATCTAAACAATTTCAAAGTTTTCGTCGTCATATGCTAGCGCTCTGACGGGCGATGTGTGTTTAAAGCCCCGAGAGGGCAAAAATGACTCGAAAATACATACGTCCATGTTAAATTCAAATGAAATCGCAATTTTCTGTGAAAGTCGGAAATTTATTCAACACTTTTTTTTCAGACTTATTTATCGTTACATTTGCGGCCTTCACATAATAAACAGCAATTTCCATAAAACAACTTATCCAAAAGCGTCACACAAGGCGACAACCAATATAAAAATGTTGGTAAGAAATAGCAACAACGACGACTTCTTCTTCCTTGATAAAAGAAAGAAACAACGACGAAATGACAAAAATTACGAAGATGATCAAATTGTCGTTGGTGGTTTTGCGGGTACAATGGTGGATGATGATGATGACGAGAGCCAAGAAGCGAAATCGCGTGGCGAGTTCTAGAAAGCGAACAATTTACACATAAAGCAAGAGGTGGCGGCGGTGTGGCGGTTGTCGACGAAAGCATGTACATTTAAGGAAAAATTATAACGCAATCCACGTAATTCGGGCGAAGACTCGCTTAGAGAGTCTCTGCAGCAACCCCGAAATGAGGAGGCCCAGAAGAAGATATATGGCAAAATTGCGGGGGATGCCACACCATACCGCCAAAAGAACCACCTCCGCAACACCTTAAGTAGACGGTTCAGATGTGAAGTCATGTTATCATGAAGTTACACGTCGCGTCGTCTTGAATATTTCAAATTTTTTTTTCTTAGCGGAGCAACTATTGCCATACCCACAATACATTGCGGGCAAAAAAGAAAGTGGAATTGCCAAGTATGAGGTGCACGACCGGATATCTATAGTAATTGACGGTCATGAAACGTCTTTGGATTGAAATGGATTTTCAATTGTCGCTAGATGTTTAGATGGAATCGAAATTGGATGGAAATGGCTTATTTGATGCGATATACTATACATGATTGGTAGCATTTCAGTAATGTGATTGTTATGGAAGTTTCCCGTGTAGACGGAGAGCCTCAGCTTATCATGACCATGAAGGTCGGGCACTTCCATCGCGCGGAGATTAGGTTCCTTATCGGACTGACCGCTTTCGGTCTTCCCCACATGCCATAAGGTCCCCATGAGTCTAAAAATTACATTGAAGAGGCCCCCCTTTCAGCTAGCCCAGGCGGTAGAGCGAGAGAGTCTTAATATCAGGGTCGTCACGGTCCATTAATATAATAGGCGACCGGTAGCGCAGTGTGTTGAGGCATCAGCCTCATGTTTGACTACCGGCGTTTCGGGTTCGAATCCCATCCACGACGACGTTCATGGCCATCGATGTGCAGGAGGTGCATGCTGGCAACTGCATTCTCCGAAACCATTTTATGCCGATGAAACGTCAACTGGAACACAGTTGACGCGCTATGCCTCACAAGGGGTTAGGGCAATTGAGTACGGTTTAAAGAGTCGAGTCGAAGTTTGCCGAAATGATCGTGATAGTACGGCTTCGAAAAATTCTTCAAATACATGAGTAGTGGCGATACGGCAGTGGACGGGGTTTTTACCCTCTCGATGCAACGAAACAAGGGGGTCTGGGGTAAACAACACCTACAGAGGTTCGGATTCCAAAAACTCGACATAAAACAGAGCATATCAAAATATGGCACAGGATCATAATCATACCCACCGCTCATGACCGGCTTCATTGAACCTTTTGCTTTCTACATCCTAATCTACGAGGTTCTCTCTCTCTCTGTATTCTGTTAACCCCTTGTGGGGCATTAACCACGCCGACTTTCCACCTCGTCCTGTTCGCTGCCATTGCCTTCAACTGACTCCACGATTTGCCTATTGACTTACCCTCGACCTCAACTGATCTTCTCCAAGTGTTTCTAGATCGTCCAACGCGGCCACTTACATCAGTTTCCTATGGATTCCAATCGAGGGCCTGTTTAGCAATGTTTTCCGGCCCTTTTCAAAGTGTGTGACCTATCCATTGCCACTTTCGCCTTTTTATGGAGGTGTCTATCCCGTCCTGACCAGTAAACAACAGGAGTTCGTCGTTAGAAATGACCTCCGGCCAGCGTATCTGTAGGATGCGCCGTAGACACTGGTTCATGAAAGTTTGCAATCTAGTTATCGCCCTGATCACCTTCCAAGTTGAACAGCCATAAAGAACCACAGATTTTACATTGGTTTCGAAGATCCTGAGTTTGGTCCTTCTGGAGATTTTGTTGTTTTGCCAGAAAGGAGTCAAACTGGAGAAAGCTGCCCAAGCCTTATTGATGCGAGACAGTACATCAGCATTCCTCCACCATCTGCTGTAACTACGCTTCCGAGGTAGAAAAATTGTCCACTTTTTCCACTGTCTGCCCCGAAACACAAATTTCGATCTGTCTTCCTGGAACCAAGCTCAAGTACTTAGTTTTGGCAGCATTGATTTCAAGCACCACATTGCCATTTTCACGGGGCAGGGCATCCGTCATTTGAACTAGATGATCCGATATATTTGAAAGAAGACAAATATCGTCAGCGTAATCCAGGTGTTGAAGGTATTCAAACAGCTTCCATTTGATTCCTTTGCTCTGGTGTTCATGAAGCGCGCTGCAGAGTACGTCGTTAATGGCAATCAAAAACAATATAGGTGACAAAATGCAGCCTTGTCTTATTCCGCTATGTACCTACGAGGTTCCATGACCGGGAAAAACTTGGAACCTCCCTATATCAAAACCCTAGACCTGTACAGACCTGTTGGTGATACCAAAAGTACCAGTTGGTAACAACCATATGTATTAAAAGTGATTTCCTCTTTCCTATCGTATATGATCAGTTTGACCTGTGTGTGTGGATCTGATGAGAAGTTTCGTAGTTCATCCATTCGGATGTTATATATGTACGAGTATATTTGAACTAACATTTATAGCGGAGGTTGGTTCTCATTCAGTAGGATCTTGCCCAATATCAAAATCAACCAACTAGATCCTACTACAAATATTTGACTAAAATTCCAAGTCGCTAGCTTCATTCATTCATTTGGTGCGACCGGTAGCGCAGTGTGTTGAGGCATCAGTCTCATATTTTACTACCGGCGTTTCGGGTCCGAATCCCGCCCACGACGACGTTCGTGGCCATGGATGTACAGGAGGTGCATGCTGGCAACTGCATTCTCCGGAACCAGTTTATGCCAACGAAACGTCAACTGCGCCACATGGAACAGTTGACGCGCTATGTCCCACAAGGGGTTAGGGCAATTGAGTAGCTTCATTCTAATGAAATTTATCGCTTATTTGAAGTTTAATTTGTAGGGGAGGTAGGGGTTTCTTTGGGCGGATCTTGCCCATTTTCAATACCAACTAATTAAATCTGACTATCAACATCCGACCATATTTTCAACTCGCTAGCTTTATCCTGCCGAAAGTTACCGTAGTTAAAGGGATATTGAATTTTTTTTTTGACATTTGTAGGGGAGGTAGGCGTTCCTTTGGCCTGATTATGCCCATCTTATGCCCGGTTCACATTATTCCAGTCCAGTAATCCAGTCCAGCGATCCAGTCCAATGCTGGACTGGATCATATCGTCTACATGATTCCAGTCCAGTAGTCTGGCGAGTGTGTTGTTGATTCGGTAACTATAGTAACAATGATTTTTGGGCGAGCTGGAATCAAAAAGTAGACCGACAATCCAGTCACTGGACTGGATTGCTGGATTGAATTGCTGTCCAGTGCCGGTTCACATTATTCCAGTAGCAGTCCAGCGCTGGACTGGATTACTGGACTGGATTGGTTACTGGAATAATGTGAACCGGGCATTACTAAAACTCAAGCAACTTCTCATCTGAAGTTTACATCCCAAAAATCAGCTCCCTGCGTCAATTAGAATAGAATAGAAAAAGAGGTGCGGCTACTGACCCTCATGGTGGGCACTGCGACCGTAGGAGGTCTATTGTGCCATAGCCTTTCGTATTATCGCAAGAGACCTTCCACCACTCTTACGAAGGCTAGTAAGTCTTTTGCAGGAGATTTCCGGATATCAGCAGAGTTTGTGACGATCCGCCCTAGTAACGCTAACCTAGCCCGCGCAATCGCTGGGTATTCACATAAAAGGTGATATGTCCTCCAAACAAAGACGACACACCGTCTCTCTGGATAAGCCCATCTTGTTTAAATGAGATCTAACCCGGTGATGGCCTGATAGGTAGCGAACCGTTAACCTTAGATCAGCTCTACTCATGTGGGTAGTATCCCCATAGTCGAAGGGTCTCATTAACGCTTTTGATTGCCGCAGCCCTGCAAGGTCATCTCAATAGCGCTGTCGTAGCCTGTCTGACCATTCCTTTATGATAGTCTTGGCCGAAGCCAGACCAAGGCCACATTAAGGTTCCGGTCCGATAAGATTAGACGTTGAGCCTTGCCTGGCAAGTTCATCCGCCAATTCATTGCCTTCAATGCCTTGATGACCTGGCACCCAATATAAAAAGACTTGGTTGTCAGTTGCCAGACATTGAAGAAGTTCACGACAATCTTTCACCAGCCTTGAATAGAGCTTGTGTGAAGAAAGAGCCTTTATGGCTGCCTGACTATCTGTGCAGATAGCAATGTGAGTGCCTTTTAGTTTTTTTTTCCAGAATAATCCTGGCGCAGATCTCTATGGCATGGATCTCGGCTTGAAAAACGCTGGGCCACGCACCCATAGCGATTGAAATCCTGGTATTGGGCCCACAGACGCCAGCACCAACTCCCTGTACAGTCTTAGACCCATCAGTGTACCACATGATAAATCCAGAGTCTGCGAAGGGATTGCCATTATCCCATACTGTGCGGTCTGGGATGAGTGCTAAGAACTTATTGCCAAAACATAACTCCGTGGTCATGTAATCTGATCTTAGGCAGATCTGCATGCCAGGAATTTGATTCCGAATTCTCATGTGACCATTGTCACTAATACAAACTTCAGAAGATAGTTGTATCCTAAGAGCATTTAGAGCAGCTGTTTCTTTCATGAAGATGTGCAGCGGGGTAAATCCAATAATCGCCTCCAAAGCAGGCGTAGGGCATGTACTCATAGCCCCAGTTATCCCAAGACAAGCCAGGCGTTGAAGCTTGTTAAGTTTCAGTATGGCTGAGCTCTGTTGAGCCTTAGGCCACCATACTAACGCAGCATATGTGACTACAGGCCGCACCACCATACAGACTAGTCACTTCACCATCTTTGGTGTTAGCCCCCATGTCCGTCCAAAGAAATTTTTTCAAGCCCACATTGTACGTAAGGCTTTAGTGATTACATTGTCAATGTGAGTATTCTAATTAAGTCGCCAGTCTAGCGTGATGCCAAGACATTTAACTTCCTCTTGGAATACTCTATAACCGTCGTCGATTGGTTCAAGAGTTATAGACAAAAATCCGGAAAAGCAGGGTAATGCGGGACTCTTTTTAAGAAAAGTACCGTTGTTTTCCAACTGATTAATCTGATTTTAACAGGAGAGTACAAAATGATCTTTTCGAGTCATCTGCCAAAGTTAGAGCCTTTCACGTTTATTCAATGGGGAGTTATAGATACATTTAATTATTTTGAATATGTAGGGGAGACAGACGGTTCCTCGGCCGGATCAGGCCTATTTTCAATACCAACCAACTAGATCATATTACGAATATAAGGAAAATTTCAAGCTTGGAGCTTCATTCTATCGGAAGTTATCATGAAAACAGACCGACAGACATGACTAAATCGAATCAGGAGGTGACCCTCATCATTCAAATATGTACATACATTCTGTCAAAAAAGTACCGGGAATCAATCATTAAAAAAGCCTGCCCGACAGGATTGTCAATATTCTTTTTGTCGCTAAGTTGGCACAAATGTCCTCTATACTGTCACGGAGTTTGACAGTAATCTGTGACAGTAATTTCCTGTTACACCGAGCGACACGTCGTGGTTTGCGTCTTGGCTAATAGTGGCTTTAGCGTATAGAGCGTTTTAGGATATCATACTGAGGGTAGCAACCGCTTAAGCCGCGGAAGTCGCATAGCAAGTGGAGCCCACGGAAGGGGAGTGCAAAATCAGCTTAATTTAAACGAATGACGCAAAGGTTACCACGTTCGCTTTCTATGCATGGGCGACGATTTAATTCCTACTGAGTGCAGTAGTCTTCGATAAAAAAAAAGGGGATTTACGTGTCGAACTAGTAGCCCACTCAGCTGTTAAATGAGTACCCATTTGGGGTAGATACAGTCATTTCCACAAGACCGTATACCTCACAAAATAAAAACAAAGTGTTACAAGTAAGAAATTTTATTTTTTATTGAAAGTAAATACAAAATACATTTTCGCAATTATATTTAATACATGGTCCAATCGCCGTCACTATTGATTATTGACTGGCATCTTCGGTGACAACTTTCGGTCAATTTTTCCGCGTAGTCTGTCGATAAGTTATTCCAAATTGATTTGGATTGATTTTGAAGCTCCTTGAAGCTTCTGCTTCATTAATCCCCAAACATTTTCAATAGGATTGGCATCCGACGATTGCGAAGGCCAATCAAGTACTTGAATGTTATTTTCTTCTTTCCAGCGTCTTCTGTTTCGGATCGTTATCTTCTTGTAGAAACCAATCGGTGTTGTCGTTGCCATATAGCATCCTAGCAGACTTCAATAATCCTTTCTTGTACAAAATGATCATCCTTTCAGCAGTAAGAATTCCGGTAAACGTTATTAATTTTCCGAAACCGCGTGCAGAAAAGCATCCATAAACATGGACCTTCACAGGGTGTTTAACGGTTCGGTTCACGACAGCTTCTCCTTTTTGTGCCCACACTCGTCTCCTGAACGTATTTACAGCAAAACTTGATTCATCCGTAAAGATCACGTTGTCCCAATCACGATCGATGTTTTCCTTAGCCCACTCTACACGTCTTCGCTTCCGGTTTTCGGTAAGTATTGGTTTCATCAAGGCATACCTGGTTTTGATGTTTTCCTCTTGTAATCTTCGCCGAATCGTATTCAAGGACACGTAAATATTCTTCTTCGATAACATTTCCTTTGCTTGCACTAAGGTAGTAACGGACGGATTTTTCTTAAAAATATCAATGATGGCCTTATCCTGGGTTTTTGAAGTGCTTCGGGTTTTACCCCTACCAGGTAGATCGTCTACATTTCCAGTATCTTTAAAACGCTTTATCCACTTATTCACAAACTGTGTCGAAACTTTCAGGTACTTTCCGGCCGATGCAGGTGTCATTTTTGGTCCTTTCGGATGACTAAAAACAGCTTCGAATCGTTTTTTGTAAATCGCACTCATTTCACTTGACGTCTTATCACTCTCCTACTTGAACTTAGAATGACCAAATTTATACAATGCGAAAAAGAGGAAAAATGACGGGTAACTAAAAGTCCCCCACCACTCTTTGAGAAATGGTGCATTAAAAAGTTACAAAGTATACGCTCTTGTGGAAATGACTGTAATTCGCCAGTTATTTCTTTATTGATCAAAGACACGAACCACTCTGCGTCGCCCTGTCAACTGGGAATGTTCCCATGTTTTTTTTTTTTTTTTTTGTGCAGTAACAATCTAAACTCTGATCACCTGTCCTAGTAAACATGTTAGTACTTAAGATAAAATATATTATAATATTTAAAATTGTAAATTAAATTGTTCATACGTTACACTATAAAACGCATTCCCTATTATTCACGCATAAGCGCATTTTTCTATTTTTTGAGAATAAAAGTGGATTGTACCATTGCTAAGCAATCAACAAGACCACTTAGCAATGATCCCCACCCAAACCAGCTTAATCACTAAGCGAATAGGCTTAGGCTGAACATTTTTGGGTGGGGATCATTGCTAAGTGGTCCTGTTGACTGCTTAGCAATGGTACACTCCACTGTTACACTATAAGTCTGTGTACGCTATGTACCCTTACATATAGTGTGTAACGTATTCCAATCACTTTTCGATAGATACCCAAACTGTCCCTGAATAAGACTCATTTGACCTTTAATGCATGATTGCAAATGAAACACAGAAAAAAAACTTTAATCATGACTGAAAAAAAAAGACAATTGTTTGCTAGATCTCTCGGTACGTAGTTAGTCTACGTATCTGTAATTTTTGTTATCCACGTCATATGGCATTTTATTGAAATAAAGAAGTATCTAAATATTGTCTTAAGTGTGTCTCAACTTGTAGATATTTTTTTCCTTATCTTTAACTTTGTAATTCGCGCGCTATCTCATGATACGACAATGTTAACAACCATCTTTTGTGTACCTACTTTTTCGGTGTGACTAATACGGATTCGTGGCAGATAGGAGTATTGGGCGGGGAATATAAATTTTCCATATTTTAAATTAAAGACAACAGCATTTCGTAGATGATGGGTGTGAATCTCAAAGGTCAAATTGAGGTATGCAAACGGCGTGTGTATTTACCAAAAATGATAAGGTAAAGATAAAATGATCAATACGCAGCTCAGTAAGCACAATGTCAAACTGACTGGATTACCTCAAGTTTCATTTGACATTATGATGGTTGCTTGCAATGTACAATCTTCTGTTGGTTTAATGATAATATGACTTAGCCGTCGAAAAAGATTTTTTCCCATCGTAGTGCGGTGGTTAGATTGTCAAGTTCAGTTTTTGAGTTATCATAAAATAAGTAAGATGAATAGAAGTATGGCCTGTAGAGCCCGCGCAGATGGCAAACTTTTTAGTTCGCAGAAAAACTAAATAGTTTAGTCAGAAAAATAGAACACTCGGCGGTTTATGAGACCGCGCATACAGAAACTACATATTTAGTAATCGCTGTGTGCACAGGCTCATAATATACCGTGTGTTCTATTTTTCTGACTAAACTACTGCAATGGGGACACGTATAAATCTAAGATTCCACTACATGCACAGTGCACATGCATATGCTCAAAAAGTGTGTATAATGGAATCGCCAAAAATTGTACGCTCAGAAATGTATGCTCAGATTGTATGTGCATCAGTGAACATACAAAAGTATGTGCATTGTCCATATAATGGAATCACTCTAAATAGGGACGTTGAGGCCAATTCACTAGAGTATTTTTGAAAAGATTTTGAGTCCTTTGCTCAGTACAAAATTACATTTGGGCATAGAGTGAAACCTAGCGAATATGGGTCGTTTCTGAATGGTGGTGATGAGAGCAATGTTCTGGAGCCCTGTTGGATGCGTTTTGAGTCTTTTGGTCATGACATAAGGGCATTCTGGGCATGAATTGAAGCCTTGAGTTGAGATTTGGGGGTTTTTTTGGGTCGCTGATTGCGAATCGGAAATCAAAATTGCGAAAGACCATAGTACTCTTGTTGCGATTTTAAAGTTTTTTTTTTGCTCACCATCGACTATCTTCTTTCTGCGTGGCCCGAAATACTGAAGAAGATCTACTCCGATGATAGTATAAATTCCGTGTTGTCCAGATTAAGCCTCATACCACACTGAGTGCTGGAGTGGCCACTCAGTTATGCCGTTCGCGCCGTCTGCCTCTATATGCGTGAGTCCTTAATGCTCACCATTTTTGGCTTCTTGATAATTGACAACGATTTTGCATGACGCCTTTAACAGATTTCGGCTATTAGATCAATATGTATCTCAAAATTCAACATAATCTCGCGGTTCTTAGCGAATAAATTTAAAATTTCTACTGCAACATCAACAACAAAATATTTATTTTCCATTAACACATTTTCTTTTCTACTGTGCCTCATTTTACTTGCAGTGATAATGTACCATCGCTATAGAGCAAATAATCTCAATCTTTATCATTTCTATTTGTCACCTTGGCCAGTATGCGCTGTCTCCGACAACAATCGTCCGAGGCAATGTACCCTCATGGCAATAAACTATAAAATATGCAGCGAGCTTTATGTGTGTCGCCTCGTAAAAGAAACAGACAAAAAAAAGTTAAATAAATGATAAATACTCGTATTATCAAAATATTTTCATTCCAAGAGAAATGGGTGGATTTAGTCATGTGTAGATATGGGGATTTTTCGACAGGTCCACGCACTGTTCAATTGCTGGAAAATAAAGGAAAAATAATATAAATGAATACCAGAGAAAAAAAAACCGATTTAGATATTGTTATCGCTGGTGAGTGTACTGCCAACAGTTTGCCCGATATGAATTCATGAACATACTTGCGTAGGAGGCGAGTTTTTCCAGTTCTAGTGTGTAATATATAGTTTAAGCACAAAAGAGATTTGTTGAAGTCATAGAAATAAATGTTAAGTACTCGGACCTCATGACTGGGAATCAATGAAAATGATGCGAACAGTTGGGACTCCGGACTTCATCCTTTCAGCGCTATGTTCAGCCCATTGATGTAAGAAGAGAACATAATTGGGTTAGGTTACGTAGCAGGGTCGGTGTAACAGCACACTTAGACCTCAAAACACAGTTCCCTTGTGATATCCTAGGAAAATCAAATAGCATATTAAAACCAGCCGGAACTGCTCATGAAACGGAGGAGTTGTCCCACCTCCACCTCTGCCAGTTCCCCAAGATGGTTGTAAAAGTATTTACTGAGAGGCGATTTCCTCAACCGTGCCAGAGCTGGTCCTTCGGCAGAGCAGATGAGAAATACTTTTCTTCTTCTCCTCCCCACAGCTCCTACAAATCATTGCAAGGAAACCGACGCCTCCTAGCATGCTCGCCGATAAGGCACCGTCCAGTAACGGAGCCGACCACCACGCTGTTTCAACATGTCCATCTCTTCGCTCATCGTTCCTTAGTTCTGGAAGAAAGGGAGAGTGATCCCAATTTTGAAGCTGCGCAAAAAAGCGACACTAAGTGAATCTTACCGGCCCATTACACTTTTGTTACCAGTTGCCAAAACGTTAGAGACTTTGATAAACCCTGTTCTTATGGACCACATCCAGCTAGAAGATCACCAGCATGGCTTCCGAAAGATGCGCAGTACAACAACGGCTTTGGATGCCATTACATCCCGCATTCACGTTGGCCTTAACCAGGCCCGCCCTTGTCATTAACCATTCTAGTGTCGCTTGACCTGTCGACAGCCTTCGACACAGTCAACCACTCATCGCTTCTATCTGCCATAAACTGCCCTTTTAACAGAATACGTCAAATGGATCGCCAACTATCTCGCTGGTAGGCAGTCCTACACGAAGTTCAAGAACAGCAAGTCGAAGCTCAGGAAAATTAAGCAAGGTGTTCTCCATGTTCCAACAACTGATGATCTGCAATTAATTACGTATGCTGATGACTGTTCAATTCCGGCAACAGGGAACGACATCAATGAAATGTGCGAGCTGATTAATGGCTACCTCATTGAACTTAACGGGTTCTTTGAAAGCAAGAACTTAACTGTGTCAGCTTCCAAATCATCGGCAACCCTGTTTACCACCTATATGAAAGAAGTAAGAACGCAGCTTGAGATATACATATATAGGCAATGAACGCATTCTCACCACCAATCATCCGAAAGTCCTTGGGTTACTCTGGATAGCATGGCGACCTCATCTGCCCATGCCACAACTATATGCAACAGAATGCGTGGCAAGAATAAAATCCTAAAAGCCTTGACCGGTAGCACATGGGGAAATGAAAGGAAACGCTACTGGTCACCTACAAAGCGGTTGGAAGATCTGTGGCGAACTATACTGCTCCTGTATGGTCTCAGAACCTATGTGGAAAATAGTGGAAGCACACTCAGACTTGTCGAAATGCCGCTTGCCGCGCCGTAACTGGATGCCTCCTGATGTCTCCCTAAGACCACCTACATCAGAAAACAAAGACGTTGCCTATCAGAGACCACAACAAGCTCCTTGCGAAGCAATAAGTAGGCTGCTACCGGAGGGAACATACTAACTTTCATCTAATGGACAAGATTCCGCCACCAAAGCATGTTCGGCGTGATCTGAGGGACCTTGAACATGATGTCCAGGCATATAAAAGGAATCCTTTCGACGACGCCGCCTACAAATCTGCCATCGCATTACTCCATCAGCAAGAGGTGCATTTATCAATTACGGGATTCAAGCCAAATCCAGTACTTTTGGTGCAACCACCACCCATAGCATCTGAAGAGAAGAGGCTTCCTAGAGCCACCGGGACGACATTTGCTCAACTTCGATCAGGCTGGTGTTCACGCCTCAACTCTTATCTATCCTTGATGAAAACATCCGAAACATTTGTCCAGCCTGCAACGGAACACCTCACGCCGTAGACCACATTTTCACGTGCCCAGCTGCACCCACACAGCTTACCCCAAGATCGTTGTGGGAAAGCCCCCATCGAAGCGGCTTCATTCCCTGACCTTGACACCGAGGAGCTTGAAACGGAATTAAACATATACAGTCTGTTCTATAAGAAAGGAGGCGCGAGTATTTCGATAGTTATAAAAAATTCTATTACAGTGTAATACAAGTAAAAAGCTTTGGCGCAATCAATTAGTAAACAGTGTAGTCACTTTCAGCATAGAGGATGGCCTGGCACCTTCGAGGCATGCTTTCGACGAGGTTTTTAGCGTAGCTTGTTGGAAGAGAACGCCCCGAGAAAGCTGCTTCAAATTGTAAACAGGCTATCCTGCAAGTTTGCTCTTCATAATGGCCCAGACATTTTCGATGGGGTTTGCGTCAGGAAATTGAGAGGGCCAGTCCAAAATGTTTATGCCATTTTAATCCTTCCAGGTGCGGCAGAGGCGGCTTCAATGCTTCGGGTCGTTGTCTTTTTGAAGGACCCAATTTCTGTCATCAGGTCCACATATTTTCTCGGCCGACTTCATAAGGCTTCATTTTGTAAATTTCAAGCATTTTCGCTGCATTCAAATTCTATATGAAAAGCCGCAAGCAACCCCCCGCTCTGAGAAGCACCCCCAAACATTCTCGCTTTTACCAGATGTTTGACAGTGCGCTGAATGAAATCGGTACTGTTTCCCAACCACGCCCAAAAAGTTACTTCATCCGAGAAAATATTTTTCCACCAATCGCGATCCTTGTTTTCCTTGCAGAAAAAAGGTTTCGAGCTCGTAGAACGGTATAGCAGCTTGGCTTCATGTAAACGTCGCCTTATCTTTTGAGGCTGACATGAATCCCCTTCCTGACGAGTTTGACCTTGGCTTCGCGCAGCCACAGAGTGGGATGAATCCCGAATATCTGCACTATCACTTCGTCGTGTTTGCTGGACGTCGCTCTTGTTTTCCCGCGTTCAGGAAGATCATCAACATTTTTTGTCTCTTTGTACCTTTTCATCCACTTTTCAATGAAGTTCTTTGACTTCTTAATAACTTTAGCTGGCGCGGAATATGATAATTTCGATCCTTTTGCATGCGTGCACAAAATGACAGCCTCAAAGCGCTTCGCGTACGTGGAACTCATTTCGATAAACGACTGCTCACTTCGACGAGCAACACTGAGGTATGTATGATAAATCAGTAACTGCGTCGTAGCCAACCGATAGTAAGATCCTGCAAAGAAAAAAAAAATTTGAATATTTTTTTTTTTCAATTCAACTATTAAAAACCCCGCCTTCTTTACTGTGGAACAGACTGTAACACACACACACTGCAACTCTGACCATCGCTATAGCAACCACGCTGATCTGGTATTTGGTCAGCGATAGCAGTTGGGCGGGTATTCAGCCTAGGCCAGATAAGCTGCATTCTAATGCCCGTACCACTTACGCGGGACTCGCCGAGTTCCGAACCAAGTGAATAACACGTTGTGCATATCCAAGTATCTACGAGTGAACGAATTTCATCTAATGCAACGAATGCCGAGCAAGCACTTGTAGAGCATTGTGTTCACCCGATGAATCGCTGGACGGGAGAGACGCACGGTGTTTGGGTGTGCGCAATGTGCTATCCACTTGGCTCATGGCTCGGCGAGTCCCGCATAATGTGGTACGGGCATAACATGTAACGATGGCCCGGTGAGATTTGAACCCACGAACCGGTAGGAATAAACATACAACTGACGCCTAAGTGGATGTTCACACTGCGTGCGATGCCGAGTCGAGCCGAGCCGGGACGAGCGATGCGATGTGGTGGGTGTTCACATTGCACGCCGTGCGATGCCGAGCCGAACGATGGCTTGCGATGCAAAGATGATCCGGGATGTTCACTGCACGCAATGATGGAGAGTAGAGACCAATTTAGTTCAAGGAATAGAATCTGTTCGACATCATGTCGTTTGTATGCTTGACCCAGTAAATTTATTTCTGTTTCAAAACAGTGCTCTAAAAATGGAAGGGCGTCGCCATTGGGTGCATCCCATTAATGAAGAAAGGCCCAGTGTTGGTGAATTTCATCATCTCTTCCGCGACCTCAGACGAGAGGTTTCACAAGCGGATTGAGCAGCGGCGCACCGCTGTGTATAAACGCAAAAATCGGCAGCCGCGGCGGTTTAAGACGATGAATGTATAAACCGCTCGACTCGCCGTTGTGGCCACCGCCGCGGTTTGTGGAGCGGCGAGATTGCATTTGAATTCAAACCGCTTGTGAAACCACGCCTTCTAAACGCGACCTTATTACGGTGATAATAACCTTTCATTTGAGCCATACTGAATCAAAACCGGAGTCCAAAGCGTATATACCCTAGACTTGTACAGACCTATAGTTGTGATACCAAAACTTCCAACTGGCAACGGCCATATGCATTAAAAGTGAATTTCCCATATGGTCAGTTTGAGCTGTGGGCGTGGGCGCGAAAAGTTTCATCGTTCATCCATTCGAATTTTGGAGATTTACATTTGAACTAACGTTTACAGTAAAGGTTGCCGTTCATTCAATAGGATCTTGCCCATTCTCAAAATCAACTAACCAACCCACACTATAAATATTTGTCGCATTTTGCAAGTCGCTAGCATCATTGTATCGAAAGTTATCGCTCATTTTGAAATTTCATCTGTAGGGGTTCCTTCGGTCGGATCTTACCCATTTTCAATACCAACCAACAAGATCATGCTACAAACATTTGACTAAAATTTCAAGCTTCTAACTTCATTCTATCGAAAGTTATCGTGCAAACGGACAGACAGACAGACAGATATGGCTGAATCGAATCAGGAGATGACCCTCATAATTTCCATGTATACACTGCCACACCGCCGCGCCTAAAAGTCTAGGGTATAAAAGCAGACATACATGCATTTTTTTCAGTGTGATCTTACATCAAATATTACTTTACAGCTCGTACTTGCACCATACTGGCTCCAAAAAGCTTCACATCGCAAAGCCCATAAACTCCATCGCAAAGCCCATAAACTTCATCGCAAAGCCCATTAAATTCCATCGCAAAAAATCAGCAGCCGGTACTCGCACGAAAAAGCAAAGAAGTTTGTGAAAACATCGGGCCATCGCTCGGCTCGTCATTGCATCGCGCGCAGTGTGTACACTCAAAGCGTGATTCCATTTAAAATTGAAGACTTTCCATTTTCTTGCTTTAAAAGCTTGTAATCGCATTGCATCGCTCGACCCGGCTCGGCTCGGCATCGCACGCAGTGTGAACACCCACTAAGCCCACAGAGCCAACGGTCTCCCAAAGATGTAACAGCGTATTTACGGCGTTTTTGATGCAGAAAATACCTTGGCTTTTTTTTCAATTTTGTCGTTGATGCCCGGTGATTTGTTAGTCTTTAGTGCATTGATGGCTGTCACGATTTCTTCGTGTTCCGATTTTAAGTACATTGACAATTATTTTCAATGTAATAGATGGAACAACAAAGCTCCATATTGTGATCGCGAATGATCTTTGATCAAAGTTACATTTTGGTTCGTCATCTCTTTTGGGAGAACTCGTTCTGATGCTGTGATCGCCACTAGGATATGTCCTTATAAGAACCGGACCTAAGATTGGAAACTCAATTCTAGGGAAATCGTCTGCCTCAGGTATGGATGCAAAACGTTCCGTTCCGGCTGTGATTAGATTTATAGCAATGTCATATAAGTCATCATTTTATTTTTGTTTTTGTCTGCATATCAATTTCCTCGTGGCGACAGATATTCAAATAAGCTTCGCAGAAATATTGAAAATCCCTCTTCGATATTGTCGACATCGTATTCTACGTATAGGCAGACATCATCAGGTGACGTCAAAAATCCACCATAAATTCTTCTCATAAATTCATAACAATCAAACGGAATTTTCGAAATTGTACGTGACATTCTCGACTTCTTTACTAATCAAAATTCCAATAGTTTCGTTCAATCTTTAAGTCTTAGACCATCTTATGGTCGAGATCTTGTACGAAAGGCAATCAAAAATGACTTAACGTTTGCAAGCGTACAATATACAATATACACCTGGACACAAACCCAATATGACTGATTCCATCATAGTCATCATCATCATCAACATATCGTCAAAGGTCTGTCATCATCCGACATCGCATTAATAATTAATTTATGCACAACACACTTTTCTAATATGCATTTTCACATTTCAAAAGAATAATTTACATGAACGTGGAGCTCCGTGGAGACGAGGAAGGCAAACTCCATTCGTTTTGGACTTATCGCCATTTTCAGGCCAGCTTTATCGGTTCCAAAGTCGAAACCGAGTTGAACAAAAGGGGAAAAAAACATGGTAATCAAACGACTACAAAAACGAAACGGATGATTTAAATTCGATTGTGACGACTGTGCCATACACAACACTATTATGAACGTGTTTTTATTTTTAAATGTCTCGCTGAACCCGAAAATATCTACCACAAAAGTTTTTCTTCTTTTTGACGCAATGTCACGTTTGGCGAATGACGATGACGACTTCTTCGACGCAGCCCCTTTCACTTTTCATATTTTATTGGACGATTTTAAAATTTTGAGGAAGGTTGCGACCTGGTCACTGCTACCCGAATCTAGCGTTACGGATACTACTATATTGGTATGGACGACCAGGTTTTTATAAGGAAAGTAAAAGTGTTTTGGAACGAGTTGAAAGATAGAATTTCAGGCTTTATCAACGTATGTGTCACATACATATGTGTGTCCACCGATGAAATGATATAGTGATACATCTATGCCTAAATGATGGTGCAGCACTCCTGAGATTCTTATTACGCCTACTCCCACTCCACACAACACTCTTATACCCATCCAAGCAGATCCTATCCCTTACACACCTAGCACTCCAAAAACTAACAATTCACCGCGAACAAATTTCTAATTATTGACGATCTTTTTCAAAAATGCATCTTCTTTTCCAGAAAATTAATTTCCATTCAAACATCATAATTTGGCCACTTTCCCACATTACATCCAACACAGGGCAAATATTCGAGTATGCTTGACAAGTTTGCTTGATCAATCTTGCAGTTGAAGCATACTGTCTATGAGAATTTTTCTTCAAGCCGCTTGAATCGAAAGAAAGCTCGCACACACTCGTGTGCAACCGGTCATTTGGTTGCGATGTATACGAGTTCGGAAAATTAAAAGCTTTTGTTTTTGGGGAACTTTCGTGACGCTAGCTTTCAAAGCTTTCTGAATATAAGGCGAAAACAAGTGTAAGACGTTATCACGTCAATATATGTATATGGTTAGGTTAGGTGCATCGTTCAAGAATAGAAGGTTACGCAAAGAAGTGTGCAACTTTTTCGATCTCTCTGCGTTTCACATTCCGAAAGTTTTCAATGAATTGGGTATGTCAAGACAATTCGCCTACAAATATACAGTTTTAATCCGATTTTTATGAAATTTAAAAAATTGGACCTCCAGAACAAGGAGAAGGAATTTTGAAAATTCACCCCATTTCCCTTTCCCACCCCCTTAGGGGCTGCCGTGATGCATCACAGCACACTTATACCAACATTGGGTCCATTGTGGTACCACCAGCAGCGGTCTTAATCGCCAATTTGCACAGGGTAAATGGCACCCTAATGTCTTTGCGGCTTTCATCAACTGCACCAGTTGTTCCCTCTCGGATCAACTCATCTGCCTTACAGTTACTCGCAAAGCCATTGTGGCTCGGAATCCAACAGAGGGTAATATTGAATTGGGGGCGACCGGTAGCGCAATGTGTGGAGGCATCAGTCTCATGTTTGACTGACTGTTTTTGAGTGATAGGTTAATCCCCAGTCCCTCCGAGTAAATGCCTATCCCGACCCCGTCGTCGGTCTTAGATAGAACCATCTGTGTATATGGCCATGGGCTCGGTGGTCGAGGCCGCGTCTCCCATCCATAGACTCCTTGATGGAATGAGACTAGGGTAGTCTTTGTCAAAAGTGTATCTTGGAAAAATGTAGTCCGTCACACTCACCGCGCGCCACTGGCTCGCCTCACGAAGTCGTATAGCCGTGTTTGCCGCCAGTTGTTCGCCGGAAGTAAGCGCAGTATCATATCTAATCCGGCTGATGGAGTGGTTCTAAAACCCCCCGTCGTGACCGTCGCGCAGTCTTTGTACCTTTCCTAGCGTATTACAGTAAGCCGCTACTCTGAGTGCAGTCCACCACACACTAATACCATACCAGGGCGTACCACAGCTGTATATAATCAATATACCGCTTTCGGCTGCAGGCCCAAGTTCTTGCCTATGGCCTTCCTGCACGAGTAGAGTGCAGTGGTAGCCTTTTTCACCGGCTCTTCAACATTAGCTTCCACTTTAACTTCAAACGTCAAAGATGAGACCTAGAAATGTTGCTTTATCAGTCTTCACCAGTCTTCTGCCCTCCAGGTGGGGGGTTCGATTGGAGGGATCGTGTGCCTTCTAGTAAAGAGCACAAGCTCCGTTTTGTCCGGGTGAGCTCAAACGCCGCACCGATTACCCCACTCTGTTAGAATGGATAGGGGAGGGCATTCTCCAGCACACCGCTGAGGGTATCAGGAAACTTACCCGTGATTGCAATACTGCATACGCAGTGACTTTACACCCAATCTTCTCCAGACCCAACAGCACTCCGTTGGCCGCTAGATTCCAGAGAAGGGGGAACAGTACGCCCCCTTGGGGGCTCCCTTGCAGACACGTCTGCACATTGGCGATGTGCCTAGGGTAGTATGAATCAACCTGGATCTTAGCAGTGTGTTAATGAGCATACAGAGCGACTAATCAGCCTGCAGGCTCAGAAGTGCTCTAATGATCTCGCTAGGTTTAATGTTATTGAAAGCGCCCTCGATATCCAGGAAAACAACCATGGCGTAATCCTTTTGATCAAGGGATTTCTCAATAAAACTAACCAGAGTTGTTATGCCCCAGATCACAGGGGAAAACAGCACAAAAATCCATGGCCACAACGCGACGTGACGTGGACGGGATTCGAACCCGAAACGGTCGGTCTGGCGAGACATCAGACTGACGACTCTACCCACTGAGCTATCGGCCGCCCAATATGACCATCTCTTTTTGGTAGTGCAATTCTTAAGAGCCAGGTATAAAGTAAATGCAATGAAGGATTGCCAAAGGATATGTGTCAGCTCTGGCAGTGCTCTGCATGCAGCTGTAGCCCTGTCAAAGAACGACAAGAATAAGGAAAGTTTAAAAAAAATGTCGATTTTCAAACTGCACTATCTCGGGTGTTATTTATTAAATTGAGTTGAATTTCGAAAAAAAAAAACATACTCAGAGGACCGACAGGAATGTTCCTGTTCAGTGTTTCTTGGTCGCTTTCAAAATTTTTTTCTTGGCGGAAAGAGATAAGTGTCGGCTGGGTCCGAACAAGCAACTAAAATCTCTCGCCGATACTTGAGTTTTATAATCTCTTTTTTTATCCTTACTAAGATAGGTGAGCATGCCAGGCGTCTTCGGCTTCCGTATAATGATCACTGCAGAAGCTGTGGAGACGAGGAGGAGGCGAAGACAATAGCTCACTTCCTGTGCTATTGCCCTGCTCTGGCCGGTAGAAGAAAGGACACTCTAGGTTCCCTTTACTTTCTTGACCTGGATGACTTGAAGGACGTAAGTGCTGGTCATCTACATCGCTTTATTGATAGATCCGGGTGGTTTGACGACTATGCTCTTATGGCGTTGAGGTATCACAACGGACCCATTGGTGGTCTATGTGTGCTGTGTTCTATACAGCAGCCTTTTTAACCTAACCTATCCTTACTAAAGGGCTCCAGTGCATTCGCGTCTTCATCCCCATTCAGGCGACACTCGACATATTTCCTGGATTCATGTCCAAGAAGGTCCTTTCTGAACTGACTAAATGGTTAGTAATACCTGCGAAGGGTCAATGTCTTCAACTGTATTCCAGTGCATTGGACACATCGCCCCGATTCGGTAGATCCCATATTTACCAGGTTTCTGTTTCATTTCATGACCATAGACTCCTTTGTCCTGACGAACACCTCCAGCAGGACCAAAATATAATCGTGTGGCGTTTATAATAACCCAAGCTATGTTAAATTTAGTTGAACCACGGGCCACGGGAAATGCTTGAAGAATTTTTTTTTTAATCTTTAAAAAGGATTAAGCGAGAAATTCTGTAAAATCACATATTTTTGGCTCCATTTTTTTTCTACCGCACGGATCAGAGCAAATGGTAGCCTGTGCACACCCCCGGGCGAAATCAATCCGTGAGAAAAGACGGCAGATCTCGAGACGCTCCCTACGAGGCAGTAGCCCGGTCACAAAACACGGAGAACAACGAGAATAAGAAAAACTTGAAAAAAATAGCGATTTTCAAACTGTCATATCTCGGGTGTTTTTCATTGTATCGACTTCAAATTCGCTACACTTCCTAAGGGTGCGTTTATGTTAGAGCTTCGACAAACGATAATAGTTGGCCTGTTTTAGGAACAGGCCAACTCTTATCCGGTCCACCGGTTTAAAACCGGTCTTCTGTTAGTACCGGTCTCTAGATTCCTAAGTATCGGTTTCGAAAAAACCGAATCATTAAAAAAATCGGCTTATGGTCATAAAAACCGACTCATGACCGGTAAAAAAACCGACTCATTTAAAACCCGATTCACCAAAAAACCGACCGACTTATTAAAACCGACCGGCTCCGACGAGTCAAAAACCGACTCATTAAGAAACCGATTCACCAGAAAACCGACCGAATACTCGGAAACCGACTTGTTAAAAACCGACCGGCTCATAGTTAAAAAAAACGGGCTCAAAACCGACTCCTTAAAAGACCGATTCACCAAAAAAACAATCAAAAAACCAACCAAAAACCGACTTGTTAAAAACCGACCGGCTCCGGTGAGTTAAAAACCGGTTTTTGGTGAATTGGTCTTTTTATGAGTTGGATTTTAACCCGTTTTTTTTTTAACCATGAGCCGGTCGGTTTTTAACAAGTCGGTTTTCGAGTACTCGGTCGGTTTTTTTGGTGAATCGGTTTTTTAATGAGTCGGTTTTTTAATGAGTCGGTTTTTAACCCGGTTTTTTTTTTAACATGAGCCGATTTTTTTAATGATCCGGTTGACCGCTAGGAAAACCGGTTTTCATAAAAACCTAAAATCGGTCTTGAAATCTTAGGACCGATCAGGTCTAGATAAGAGCAGCACTGACAGTGATACATAGAGCTGTTTATGTTGGAACAATAAATTTGCTCTCTTTTTTTCCGACCTATGATAAGAGCTGCTCTCCATTTCCATCAGCGCTGCTCTTCTCGTTTGTCGTAGCTCCAACGTAAATGCATCCTAAGTCGACCCTAGAAAATGACACCCTACCAAATTTGCCCACCCGGGGCCACAGCTACGGTGGTCCAAAACCCCCGTACTGGTTGTGTCGCATAAACATAGTCTTGGTCGCTTTTTCTCGTTTCCGTTTTTTTTTTTTTCGATTTCTTCGTCCTAGATCAAATCAAACTAAACATGCCGTCAAATTTACATCCGACGTTCAATCTGGAACACTGCCAAACAATTTATTCGTTAAATCCATTGTTTTGTCTTCCCGTCACTCCGTGGTGTCGTCTCCAAATCGCAATATTATTAATGAAATTTTTGGCAAGCCACCAAAAAGTCAAACAAAACATTAAAAAATCAAATTCGAGATTATTATGTTTCCACAATTTCCAAACAATCTGTCAGAATGATGTCAAATTGTGCAACATCCACCCGATGCAACATGGCTCCGTTGAAAAACGTGGAAAACGATTAAAATGTATGTTTTTCTGTTTTTACTCGTGTTTAGATTTCATCTCCTCTCGTCTACGTTTAGATTTATTTGATTTGTTTATGTTTTATGGGTCGAGCTTTTATGAATGGTTTTTCTTGTGTTTCGTAAAATTTTATGTATATTGTTTGCTTACATTTTTGGCGTGAACTCTGTTTGTTGCTATATGCTTTGAATAGTGTGTCCGCGCGCAGTTTCCTCGTTGATGTTGAATGTTGTTGCTCTGTCGTTTTGTTGGTTACCAAACATAAAAAAAAGTACATATCTTGAATCACGAAAATGAAGAAAAAAAAGTTGCCGGACAGCTATGACTTGTATGCTATATTCTTGTTTATTCCGTTATTGGCAACATTCTGCAATATGAATCTACTAAATAAACAGATTGGCGAGGCTTGTTAGACGAAGAACACAGAAAAAAATCAACAATCAACAGTCAAACCAGCCGAAATGCCGTCGTCCATATCGGAAATATGAATAATGAGTCAGAGATTGAAATACACAAGGTCAAGACAAGAACAAAGGACATATAAGAGTGGTATTCTAATGCAACAAGCGGTTTTTTCATAAGTAGACAGCTCAAAGAAAGAGAGATTTGCGGAAGTGATAATGGTGCTGGTGATTAAGGAAGTTATTTCGCTACTAAAAAATTTACAATACAATAGAGAATTCGAATTGATGTATGTGAAATATGGTATGGATCGCCACAGCCTCATGGGTGGCACACTCTCAGGAATTATCAAGGACAATGGTTCAGTAAAAAGCACAAGGACAGCATATAGTTTCATCTAATATCTAATCTAATATATAGGTATAAAAGTGAAGATTATTTTTGTATGTTTGTCGTGCAAAAACTTTTAAACTACTGGGGGCGATTGTCATCAAATTTTGCACGAATATATTTGGGGAGCTGGAATAGATAATAATGTGTTTTGCGATCACATGCAGTAAATCCCCGTTAAAAGGTTCGTTTTGCTTGGCGACGATCAAAAAGATACACAGAAATACATAGTTCTCCGTGCTCTATGTGTTGATCGCTAATCGCGAATAATGTACGACGATCGTGTGCCTAGCAAAACGCACCTTAACTGAACCCGAGATTTCGTCTTTTTGGATAACGAAATTTGTCATGAGTGTCCATTTGGGGTAAATAACGCGGTTGAGCGTGTTGCTGATCAGGATCACAATCCTCTACACAAAACACACCGTCACGATCGATTAAATGAGATTATGCTAACTTATCTCGAGGCGTAGGTCTGAAATTGGACTGTTCGCCAGTTATTTAGTTTTAATTTTTACCGGGGTTGAAGAAGGGTGCTTCCTGAGTCCAGAATAATACCACGTACAGTAAAACCCGGATTAACCGAACTGAGAGGACGGCGTCATTTCGATTAACAAAATTTTTCAGAAGTATTTTCTGAAAGCCAGGGCGAAAAACGAAGTGGTTCGCAAACTCACAGTGATGTCGAATACAGTAAAAACCCGTTTAACCTAACCAAAGAGGGCGGCGACATAGCGGAAATTTGGAAAGGCGAAAGATTAAAAAAATTAAAGACAATCCGTGGAAACTGTTTATCTATACTCGTATACAGGGTGTCCCGCTTCAAGCGGTAGATACTCGAATGATAGAAAGTACCGTTAATTTGTGGAAAATTGACATCAAAATGGACATTCTGTCTATAACTGTTACGAAGTTATAGCATTTTTTTGTAAATTGTGTCAAAAAGTTTGACTTCCCGAATAAAATCAAAATTTGCCACTCTTCCAATCATTTAATCCGAGATTTGAACCCCACTTTCTGAAACTAATAACATTTCATATAAAATGACTTTTCCCGGTTGCGAAATTCACCGTTACTTCGAAGATACAGCTGTCCAAACTTTAAAGAAATGATAACTTTACAGCGGTACTTCGAACTGACAAATCTGCAAATTTGACAAAAGTTACCCCAATGTGTTGGCTTTACAATGGTATACTAGTCATGATATGACCTGTTCCTCTTGCGAATCAGGTCGACCTACTCCGAGTCCGACATCCGAGTTGGTTCGAGAAACTAAGTTCGCAGATCTACTCCGTATCTGAAACGAATCTTTCATCCGTCATGGAGTTGGAGATGGAGTGAAAGAACAGAAGAGTCGGTGAACTAGGTTCGTCGAAGTCTGAGTAGTAATTGTATAAATAAGAGAATGGTGAACTGAACTGCTGAGTAGATTAGAAGACATCTGCATATCGCTATATTGCAGTGTAAAATAAAATGGATTGTATTTTCAATTGGATTTTATTGATATCAGGTGGAGTGGAGCCGTTTACATTCTCGCCGAGTGGACAAGGCGAGCATATTCGGCAAGAATACCAGAGGCAAGTCGCCTATGCGAGGTGCCCGTTCACATTCTCGCCCGAGTACGAGTCACGAGTACTGTTCTGCTGTACTGTACAAACAACTGATGGTGCGGTAACATACGCGCTCCAATAGGGAAATAATGTGCGCACTTGTGAAGAGCGTTTATTTTAATTTAATTGTTACCAATCACATGTTTCATTTTCCCCGTTTGCGCGCGTTTAGGTTAAACGAAACCACTCACGTAACCCCCTACTAGCTTTTTGCAGACTAATTGGCCGTTTCTTCGAAGAAAGGATTGCCGTTCAGAATTTCCTTTATTTTTTTTTGTTTTTTTCTTTGCTATTTTTATTTCAGATTCGAAATCAGCGACCCAATCAACCCCCTACCAGTTTTTTTCCGGTAAGATCGACCGTGTTTATAAAAGAAGTGTTGCCATTCTGGATCCCCTATTTGTTTTTTTTTTACTTTTGCAATCAGTGACCCAAAAAACCCGTACCAGCTGTTTGCAGCAAGATTGGCCGTGTTTTGAGAAAAAAAAGTGTTACCGCTCACAAACTCCTTTATTTTTTGATTTTTTTGCAATTCTGACTTCAGATTCGCAATCAGTAACCCAGTCGACCTCCTACCAGTTTTTTTTCCAGCAAGATTGGCCGTGTTTATAAAAATAAAGTGTTGCCATTCTGAACCCCCCATTTGTTGTTATGTTATTTGGACTTCGGATTCGCAGCCAGAGACCGAAAAAACCCCTTTCCAAGTTTTTCCAGCAAGATTGGCCTTGTTTTTGAAAAAAAGGCTCAAAAACCCCTTTATTTTTTGAGTTTTTTCAATTTTGACTTCAGATTCGCAATCAGCGACGCAATCGACCCCCTATCGATTTTTTTCAGCAAGATTGGCCGTGTTTATATAAAAAAAAAGGTTTGCCATTCTGGATCCCCCATTTGGTTTTTTGCCATTTGGACTTCAGATTCGCAACTACCGACCCAACAAAACCCCCCAATCCATCATCGGTCACGACCACCCACAACACACTAAAAGACGAAAAGCTGCACTCCACCGAACATCAATATATCCAACTGAAAATTTACTCCACTTCATTCTACACCACAATATAGAGTAGCGACATCGTATATATGTCTCAGTTACGCCTTCGCGAAACTGGCCAGTGGCGCACGTTGAATTGTGGACACTCGACTATATTGGGCAACTTAGATCTCCCTGCGGAGACTAATTACCTATATACTTGTGCAAAATACGTTTTTGGCCGAAACCACACCAGCTTGATTCCGTCGAGGAATCTATGGGGTGTAAACACGCTCATGACCCCCGACTCTATGGTCATCTACACGAATGACCGACGGCGGAGTTGGGGCTAGTATCTATTCGGAAGGATTGGGAATTAACTTGTCATTCCGTCTTCCCGACTTCTGTAGTGTCCTACAGGCGGAGGTTTCGGCAATCCTGGAAGCTCTGACCTGGCTGGGAAATCATATTGTGACCACGAGGACGTTACTATCTATACGGACAGTCAGGCTACAATTCGATCACTTGAATCCGTTCTGACTACATCGAAAACCATCGCGAACTGTCGTTTAGTTCTCAGGGAGATGGGTGATTTTTTCAATATTACGCTCTGCTGGATACCGAGCCATTTTGGCTTCGCAGGAGTTATTGACGGGGACCGTGTAAACATCAAAATGCCAGCCTTATCGTGCAAATTTGTCATCAACGCCACCGCGGCTGACAAGGCGAACATGAGATGGTTAAACGGCGATACGTGCCAAATAACGAAGTCGATTTGGCCGAAACTTGACCCTAGTCGCTCCGCCACATTGCTTTCACTGAACAGGAAACACATTGGCAGAGTTGTGGGGGTTATTACGGGGCACTGTCCTATAGGAGAGCTTGCCTGGAGGCTTCGTATTCCTCGCAATGACTTTTGCCGGAGCAGTGATGACGTGGATGAGGAGGAGAGCGTTCTCCATCTTTTTTGTCATTGTCCGGACCTGGCTGCGAGGCGGAGGAAATTTCTGAGTTCTTGTTTTTTCCGGGAACTGGAGGACCTAAAGGATACGAGTGTAATACAGCTCAATCGCTATATTGCCAGCACAGGCTGGTTTGTTGCCTAGGTTTAATTAGGTGACTTTGGCGGTATCACAACGGACCCATATGTGGTCTAAGTGTGCTATTCGGTAGCATGGCAGCCCCTTTACCTAACCTAACCATATATGTCACATCATCTAATCAATAGTTCAATTCTCTCTCATATTCGTTTCTATTCCCCCCTCCCTGATTTAAACGATCTGATCTGATCATTCTCCGATATCGACAGACGGAACCTATTCACCGTTAATTTTTCAACTGCTCCGACTACGACCTGAACTTCAAGGAACCATATGATCTGGGTTCGTTTTCATGCTTCGACACTAATCATTTTTCGATTGCGGAGTAGGTCGACCTAATCCGGTGTACGGAGTAGGTTAAGAAGAGTAGGTTCGTGAATTGGCAACCATGACTACCAACAGGGCATAGAAATGCTAGATATATACTTATGTTGACGCGGCTTGCCCCTGGAGAAGTCAAGGCAACTAACACACACACACAGTCACCGTTTCCATAAAATTCAAAAATAGAGACGGGTCTCCAATCTTCGAACAATATACGATAACTAGAGTACTGCGCGAACGTCAATGTGTTGTTCATTTGGAACAGTTTTTGCGTTCTCAAAATAATCATAGCCGTGGTATACATACTCTGTTGTAAGTCCAACCCATGAACTCTTCAATGAAATTCATGAATTCGTCACTCACGCCAATTTCTATCAGCATTACTATATTTAGAGCTCTCGTGATGCGTGGATGTGTTAATGAGTCGCTGATCATTGCTGTACGCGGAGCCAGTGCACTAAAAACATGAATTTGGTGTGGAATACAAGTACTCGATGAACGACTCAGTGGGAAGAGTTACAGCTTCTGTGTCAGCACAGTGTCTATCACTAGCCCTAATATTCATTTTCAACCAGCTAGTCCGTGCATGGACATACCTTATCTATCAGATTGACTTCAATATTCACCCATACCTGCTGTGCATTGAAATTGTCCGGTCTTCTTCCTTGTACGGTAGCCGGGATGGTTTTCATTTTTTCACGAGGAATCCATTGAAATTTGATTTTCGGCCTTGTCCACATGCTCGCTCATCCAATACCGAAATACAATGCACAAAGAGTGAATCTTGCACTGATCGTTTTGGGTTTTTGTACCTCGCGACAGGTCGCCTCGACGCATTCAAATGGAATGCCTTGCTAGGGCTTACACGCAACGCAGCAATGTAAGGTGCAAGGCACAGTACGTGACGGAATTTCAATACAATGGCCAAAAGCATGCCGCCTCGCCACCGCAACCACACATCACGATGGGGTTCACATGAAGGCTGAAGATGACGACGATACCTATGATTGTTGCTAACCAACAACCTACCGATTTGGGCCTCGGGAAGCTCTCAGATCGCCCGCTTTTTTCTGCTTCATTGTAATGCGTATGTGATTTTGTGAATTTGTAACGAATCGCGACAGGTGAAGCGTGTTATTGATATGAACATGTTCATGTCCCCCAAATTGTTTTTGGTTGCAATATTTAGAAAGTTCACTACTGTGAACTTCATGGACAAATTCCATGTAATTTTTTTTTTATACGCCATACAGGTAAGGAAGTGCATGGATTGTAATGAACGTTTCAAGAACACATTCTCAATTCTTTAGCGTCAATAATTTTTGCTCTCTACTTCAGGTGAAAAGAACAGACAACAGAGGCTTCAAGAAGAAGACATTTTTGCATAGTCATTCTCAAGTAGGACGTTCTCAGGCAGATTTTGTAAACCTGCATGTCAGAAGGCTATCATCCATCTATACACTGAGTTACCACACCGCTATCGGCTGCTAAATGTTGGAAGTCCAGGACTATGGTAGCCCACGCTGATCTCCCAACCAATCACACTCTACAAGTATCTTTTTCATGTCAAGTATCTAGCAACTATGCACATTGTGCGCCTTAGCGAATTCCGGAAATTTCAGCAGCGTACACCATACACGTAGTAGTCCAGATGGTGCCCATCTCATCATCGCCACTTGATTCTAAACACAAACTTGTACTCGTGGTTCGGGGCATCTTATGGCATTTTATTGAGAAGAAGATGGAACATCTGGATTTATGTATAAACATTTGCCCATACACCTGACTCCGGAAAAAATGCATTTACGTAATAAGTGAAGAGGGCCTCGCGCCGATATCGAATTGATTGCTTTTCGGTTGGCCGCGTGACTAGGTCGAACCAGCTCTTTCAAGTATGTATAGATATCTACACACAACACAACCACATTCGTGGCTTTTATATTAAAAATAAGATACGTAGATACTCGTATACTCTATAAATTAGCAATGGCAGTGGTTTCTGGGCCTTGTCTATAGATTCATTACGTACAGAAAAACAAGTTTCCCATTCTATACAACGGACGTTCTTGTTTTTCTCCAGAGACCCGCGTGACTCAGCGCACGGCATGCAATAACTTTATAACTAACGGTGGGGTCCCGAGGGGGTCGCCAAGGTGCCCGTCATGTCGGCCCCAAAGCGTCATGAGAAACATGCTTCCAGAATGGAGATTTGAAAATTGAAACACCTGAACTAGCGCTTGCAGCGCGCGTATGTTCACTCGCTTCATCTCACACACAAACTTCACCTTGCCAGGTGATATGAAAAGCGTCAGCCAAATCGAGCGACTCTATTCGATGCGGCTCATTCGGTATATTGTATTTGTCGTTTTTAATGGCGAATCGCGATGAGTAATGTGTGCCCGTTCTTTTGCCTTTTAAAAAATTCAGGCTTTGTTTACCTGTTGCGAGAAATGTCGATAGGTGAGAATTCACCTGGAAATTGGCGTCACTTTCGCAAGTCACGCGGTACACATGGTCAAAATAACCAGGCGAGTTGGAAATGTACGAAGAACAGTACACAGTACAGAAATTGGGGGTTTAATTATGTTCAGAAAATTGGCTACCAAAACAATAATGAGCCGTGCAAAATGTTCTTTGCACATGCAACGCTACTTTCACACGTAGCCGTAATGCGTTCGCGACGAAAAAGGTGTGAACACGGGCGAAAGCAACTCACGTCCGGGAAAGTTGAACAAAAAGATGGATAGCTCTTTGCTTGTCGCATGCTAATTTTCGGTGATCGTGATGTCAATTTTAACATTTCGAAATTAGACGATAGACATGAAAGTGAAGAGATCTGTATCTGCCCTTAAAAAGAGTAATTGTGCGCATGTATGAATACGGAAATTTGAATAGTCTTTTAGGTAGTGCACAATCAATGGCTGCGGAAAGGGTCACGTTTTTCTAAAAGCCTACCATTCATTGCCCGACTCGCTGCGCTGGTAATGTACTGTTGGCAAAATTGAATGTAATGCCTCCCCTGGAGGATGAAATATAGAGAAAAAAATGTCACATAAATTAATGAACAATAAAATTGAAAACACTAAATTTCATCTGGCTGGAAACCGGAAGATGGATGTTTTCACATTATCCGGGTAAAACCGGACCGGACAAAGCGAAAATATTTATGCTAAAGGTTTTACGTGACGGACGAAGATGATTAAAAATTCAGCATCTATACTTACCTCTTCCATTTTACTTAAGATAACGATCGAATGTTCGATAGAACACGAGAACCCGACTATTCTACTGTAAATGGCAATTAATCGCCTGGTTTATGACCGGACAACATGAGGGCGCTCATCAAGTCATGTACGACTGTTCTTCCGGTTGCCGGAAGAATAGTCGAAATGTCCGTCTGCAATCCGGAGAGTTCGCAGTTTTTAGCCGGACCGGAATAATGTGAAGGGGGCTGTGCTATTCTTTGATCCACTAAAAATTTCTTCCGGTTTACAGTCGGAGGAAAATTAGCAGGTCCGGGGGAAACCGGACCGGCGATTTTTTTAATGGAGTTATGTTGTTGTTCTTCTTCAACTACTCTAAAAAAAATCGCCGGTTCGGATTTAGCCGGACAATGTGAAACGGGCGTAAGGCTTTAGGATTTTCGATCCCCGAAGGTTTTGAGTAAAAAACCTTGAAACGCCTCTCCCCAATTCAAGTGACTTCGAGTGTGCTTGCCCTCAGCTAAGAAAGTGACTTGACATTTATTATAAAATCAGATAAAAGAAAAACATAAAAAAATGAAACCATATTTTCGTCTCATTCAAAATAAGTCATTACTAGCATGCGACAAGATTGTTGTGCTTTGAAAAAATAAATATTTAATGCTACACGAGATTTTTAATGAAAAAATGTGAATTTTCCATTTAAACGATTTTCATTCATAGGGTCACAACTGCCAGAAATTATTTAATTAGGTAGGAATTATCGATTTGATTGATTATAAGAAAATAGAGATTCAATTCTTAAAACAAAACTTCATCTTTATATGTACGAAAATTTTAGGAAATGATATAAAAAGGCAAGATTAAAAAAAATCAGGCCGAAGCGTATATACTCTAGACCTGTACAGACCTTGTGGTGATACCAAAAGTACTAATTGGTAACGACCATATGCATTTAAAATGAGTTTCCTATACGGTAAGTTTGAACTGTGTGTATGGATTCAATGAAAAGATTCATCAGTCATCCATTCGTATGTTATATAATATACATAGGTATGTATACTTGAACTAACATTTATAGGGGAGGTTGACGTTCATTCAGTAGAATCTTATCCAATCTCAAAATCAACCAACTGGATCCTAACACAAATGTTTTGCCAAAATTTTAAGTCACTAGCTTCATTTTATCGAAAGTTATCGCTTATTTTAAGTTTCATTTATAGAGGAGGTAGGGGTTCCTTTGGTTGGATCTTGCCCATTTCCAGTACCAACTAACTAGATTTATATCTAGTCTATCAATGTCCGACCAAATTTTCAACTCATTAGCTTCATCCTGTCGAAAGTGGTCGTAGTTAGAGGAATATTTAATTTTTTGAAATTTGTAGAGAAGGCAGGTGTTGCTTTGGCCTGCTTACTAAAACTCAAGCAACTTCTCATCTGACGTTTACGTACCGAAAATCAGCTCCCTACATCAATTGGTTCAAGAGTTATAGACAAAAACTCTGAGAAGTAGGATAATGCGGGCTCTTTGTAAGAAAAGTACCGTTATTTTCCAACTGACCAATCTGACAGATGAGTTAAAGGAGAAACAAAGGTTCCTTACTACAAAATATATTTATTTCCGCATATACGTATTTCGGGAGTTACTAACTCCCTTCCTCAGTGCTTTTTGTTTCTAAAAATGTCAAGGCTTACAATCGGTCTTATATAATAAGGTCATTTGATTTGATCTCCGAACTCTAGATTAGTATCGTAGAGCGGTGACCGAACGATCACGGCCACCGAGCGCGATATAATATTATAAAATACGTGCTGTCAGTTGTAAATTTTTGACTATGAATACTTTTCAGATTCGGAGGGGAATATTTTCTGATCCAAAAATGTACAGTTGACGGTACATATTATACCGGAGGGGAAAACATATGGAGGAGAAATCGAAAAAGTCAGTTCCAGATCCAAATCTGGATAGGCTTTCAAGACCGCGACCATTGCTGCAGCAACTGGCGAAGATAGAAGAAGTAATCAGAGGAGTGGAAAAGCGAGGGGAAAGATGATAGAAGAGAGCGCAGAGAGGATCAAAAGACTTACAAATATTGTTCGCGGTCTTGAAAGCGTTTATCTGGATCAGATGAATCGGACTTTTTCAATGTCTCCTCCATATTTTTTTTCCCTCCAGTAAAAATGTGCAGCGAATTGTAAATGTTTGGATTTGGAAAATATTCCTCTCTGATCTCAAAAGTAGTCAGATCCAAAAATTGACGGCACATGTTTTACTGGAGGGGAAAGCATATGGAGGAGAAATCTAAAAAGTCAGATTCATGATTTTGATCAGAAGCTTCAGGACCGTGACCAATGATCGTCAACGCAACAAAAGTTTTCATCAAAAGAAAATCACAGATTTTTGCACTTTCAAATGATGTATACTTTTATGTGTTGGGTTCGGTCCGTTTGCGTCGACTACATTAATATACATAATTAAAATACTGTTGTTTCCTTAAAGTCGACGATTTGTCTTTATTTTCCCGTATACGTATTTCGGCAGCTACTTGCTTCCTTCTTCAGCGGAGTGAACATAAGAATCCTAGGGAATTTATGTTCACTCCGCTGAAGAAGGCAGCAAGTAGCTGCCGAAGTACGTATACGGGAAAATAAAGACAAATCGTCGACTTTAAGGAAACAACAGTATTTTAATGATGTATAGGTATACTCATTTGCCCTAACCCTTCCTAGTGGCGAATAGCGCGTCAACTATTCCATGTGATTAAGCTGAAGTTTCGTTCGTATAACCCAGTTTTGAATGATGTACGTTGCCAGCATGCACCGCATGCTCCCATTAAGCCGCCTATCTGTGACAAGTCGGGAGATATTGTCGCACCAAAGGGAGAAGACAACACTAACAACCACGAACGCCGTAAACTGGACTTGAACCCGTAACGACCGTAATCAGACATGAGACTGGCGTCTGTAAGCACTGAGCTACCGGTCGCCCGAAACATTAGTATAATGTATGCTCCTACATAATTATATACAATATTATGACTTTACTTGAATTTTAAGTTTATTTTATAGTAAAATAAATTTCTTTCATCCCGCTAAATTGAATTTGTTAACCTCGATAGTTTGAAATCCCGGTACTTTAAAAATCCCGATGTTTTGAAATAATCTCTGGGTCCCTTGGCATTTCAATTTATCGAGATTTCACTGTAGAAATATTCTAATGAACGAAAAAAGGCTGTTTTTAGGGTTTTGTAGTAAAAACAAAGCCCTTATGAAATTGGTCATGCGTCCGTCTGTCTGTCCATGAAATATCTGACGAACCGCTGAAGCTACATTTGGTGGAAATATGTAGAAGTATTATAATTCTCTGGAGAAAGCGATGCATCGTAGTAAGTCAACTTTAGGAGGGGGGACTTGGCTGGACTGGAACGGAGTTATAGGCGAAAAACTGATAAAAGTGCCAGTTTTTCCAAGATACCGGGGGGAGAGTGGCACAACCTTGCATTTTTACTACCCCACCGACCTATACAACATATCAAAAATTCAGAACTACCGCACCTTTTGCACGCTAACCCCTCTTTTTTGGTCTCTATTGTATTAATTATGTATGCAAAAATTCAAGAAAAGGGTGGTAAAAATGTTTTTTTTTCTCTCTAAAAACAAATTAGACTTTAAGGAGCTATAACAATTGAATCGTTTATCTGATTTTTATGGAATAGCTTGAGTGTTCTAGCTAGCGTGATTTTCGAGATATCGTGTTTTTAGTAACGTGAATCAAGCAATTTAAAAAAAATGTGAATTTTCGTAGCAGCTCAAGGTTTAAAATTTCGGCAAAATGTTTCTTTATATATTTCCTGGAAATTGCACGGGGAATCACGTGGCAGTGTGCGGTCGTTACGTGACACCCTGTATACATTGTATATTTTTAACAATTACTTATTGACTCACAGTCAATTGACATTATTTACACATTTTACTAATATTCTTTTTATTTTTCTTCTTTTTACAGGTAAATATTATCACGACACAACTAACAAAGTCAACATTGTGTTTGTCATGTGAACATGACATAACTGCTCGACTGGTAATTAGCTACGTAATTATATTGTAATAATTAAATATGATTTACGAGTATAATCTACTTATGGAGAATCCTCGCATTAACCATACGAGATTTATCCGTGATTGACGTCAGACGATGAATTGCTTTATTTTAACGTCCAGCAATTGATGAAATCGAATGCATACTTTTTGCATTGATCGTTTATTTAAAAAAAAAATCAAGTGTCAAACCACTTTTTGGGGGGGGGGGGAAAGTTTTTTTTTACGCGCTCCAACGATTTTTTCAACACATATAAAAGATCATTAATGCCTCGGTTCACAAAAGATAAACATGTTTAATTCAGCAATTGATATTCATATAAACCATGAATAGGGGAAGCAAATTGTGGTTCATTTATATGAAATTTGAACCTGAAATTGAATTGAAAGCAATTGCAGCATGTTATTTTTTTTTTGTGAACGTATTTATTGTCGATGGACACACTCGGTGACCGTAAGGTCTCGGTCGCCACTATACGATGCTTCAATTTAGAGTTCAGGGTTTCATTTCCTCGGCGCGTTAGCAAGGTTTTCATAGTGTGTTTTTCCGTTAGTGTTTCTGGGTAAGTCGTGGAGGCAGATGAGTCCCATTGCCCAGAACAGTGTTCGATGGCGCACAGGAGCATTTGATGCGCTATGCCCTATTAGGGGTTAAGCCAAAGTAGTAGGCTTGCTAGCAAATGCACGATTCAAAATTTACATATGTTAACGAAACGTCAACAAGGCATTGCTAGAGATGTTGACGCGCCCATGCCTAACTGGAGGGGTTAAGGCAGTTAGTAGTAATACTCATTGTTGAAATCTAAATCTTCTGTCATTATGAAATATTTCTAGTCGAGAACCGTGTGACTTCAAACATTCCTAATTGCAATTGCAATTTTTTCACATATTCATCAGTGCTCACACATTTAGTTAGCTCTTATCACTTTACCTTTAGCTCGATATCTAACCTTGGCTTATCTAGTATTATCGCGTTTTAACTTTGCTTCTCGGTCATCATTTTGGATGATTTATGCGAAAGTTTCGATGAACAAGTGCGCTTTTGCTGGTGATTCAAGTATATGGGTATGTGTACATGTATTTCATGTTTGCACAGGAAAGATACTCGTATCTGATGCTTTCATATGTATTTTTTTCGATATACATAAATCGATACAACATGAACAGTGCTGGTATGATTGCTTAGTAAATACAATTAAGCGGAATTTGTGTGCATTTATTTATTTATAAGTGCTTGTCTGATAAATTTATCAATGAAAGTAAATCATGAGAAATTGCTATTTTTAATTCTTAAGCTGACATCATACAATCTCAATTTTTATATATGTAACAGTTGTTCTATTTGTATTGTAAGGCGCCTATCATATCACTAGACTAGGCCACGACTTTTTACTAACCTTTTGAAAAAAAGTTAAAATAATAAAAGTAAACTATGTATATACCATGTATGTACAAAAATATTCAATATATTTTTTGATAAATGCCTGGTTTAGGCTCTAGAGGGCGGGCGTTCGAGTCTGACGGAAATGTGAAAATGGCTGAAAAAATAGCTTTTTGCTTGTATCTGGTTGGTGCAGATGAAATGTCGGATTTTGCAAAGACATGAATTTGGCTGCGATTTTTATGTATCAAACTGTCACCAGGCGGTGCTGGTGATATAACATATTGAAGTATATGTAAATACTGCTACCTTGGCTTATGGAGTCATTTCGGTTTTGCACTTCATGGTGATCAGTGAAAAAAAGAAGAAAAAGAACATGGAAGCGAGTCCTTTACGAACTTAATCTAGAGCACAACGCAACGGAAGCAACGAGGAACATCAACAGGGCATTTGGATCTGATACGGTTAACGAACAAACCCCCCAGCGGTTCGAAAAATTTCGATCCGGAGATATGAACCTTCGAAATAAGCCACGTAGAAACCCGGGACCATCGATCGTTAACGACGAGCTGCGTGCATTAGTGGAATCTGACCCCCGCCAAACCATAAGGGATCTTGCGAAGAAATTGGGCCTTCACCATGCGAAAGTTTGCCGGCACTTGCAACAACGTGGAAAAGTGAAAAGCTTGTTCCGCATGCTCTTACTGAGCAAAACATGGCGTGTCGGAGATTTCTAATCCAAAAATTGAACGAGTTGCGCTATGAAACTCTTCCTAACCTGCCATATTCACCAGACCTCTCGCCAACAGATTACCATTTCTTTAAATATTTGGATCACTTTTCGACAGGAAAACAGTTGAGGCAGCTGTCAAAAATGCCTTCGAGGAGTTTCTTCGAATCAGAAACTCGGACTTCTACGAAACAGGAATAAATGCGCTTGTATCTCGTTGGGGAAAAGGGTTTCGCATCCGCTACAGCTGTTCACTAAATTTATTACTGAATCCGACATTTCATCTGCACCAACCTAATATGTTGTTAATTGCCTTGAACCCTGCAGGCGCATTGGTGCGTCAACATAGCTATGCCTTGTTGGGTTTTGGTAGCATATTTTTTCGGCTGGTGCAGTTGACGCACCGACGATTGAACCTATATTTCTCTAGTGTAGAATCGTAAAGCGGCGATCGAGAACATACGGCTACCGAGCGCTATTACGTTTTATTCTGCTTCATCGGCTGTTTAGTAGCGCGTATTGCCATCGTGAGCTCAAATAGCAGCCTGAATTCGCTTAGGCATGCTCATTATGAAATGCCTGATATACTCCTGAGAAATTTCCGTCCATTCGTCCTTCAGGGCTTGTTCCAGCTATCGTAAGGTTTGAGGAGGGTTGGAACGGGTCATGATGCGTTGCTCCATAAATGCAATAAATGTTCTATGGGATTTAAATCTGGGCAGCACACCGGCCAGTGAAGAAGGTTGCAGTATTGGCAGTGAGACATTCTCGTACTATGTTTCCAGAATGAGAGCGGGTTCCATAGCTGTCAAATTGCTATTAGCGATCACAACTAAATCACTTTTGTCATTTAAGGAAATAGCCCCCCACACCACAATGGGTCCAGCGCCTGAAGATAAAGAGGGTTGATGGGCACAGGGCAGGAAACGTTCGTTCATCTGTAATGACTATATAGAGCAAATGACAGAAAGAGTGAAAGAAATTATTTTTTTTTATTTTACTCTGATCGGGGTTTGAACCCACAATTTCCCGTTCCATAGTTCATCGTATTCCATACCATACGCCACACCGCTTTTATACAATACCATCGCTATGTGTCATATACTATCGTTATATGTAGCAGCACTTTCTTAAGCCGAACATACACCATCAGAAGTTCCTATCCGGAAAAACTGATCAGGCCCGGCCCTGAGGAATTCCGGATGGTGTATGGTCGTTTCAGGCCGCCCTCAGGCGCCTGGATTGGCCTTTCAGGTGGCCGGAAAGAAAATCGTTCCCGCCAGGCCTCCACCACACACGTTCCGGAATTTTTCTCCGGAAAAACTGATCAGGCCTGGCCTTGAGGAATCCCGGATCGTGAATGGCATGTGCAGGCCGCTAGACAGGCCGTAGAATTCAATGCAATAGGTAGATACTTTCATTCTATGGCGATAAGATCGATTTCCAATTATCCATCCGGCCGTCTCAAAGGCCTGTCCGTCGGCCTCAAGGCAACCTGTCCGGCGGGCTCAAGGCGACCTGTCCGGCGGGCTCAAGGCGACCTGTCCGGCCGCGTGACTAGAATGAATTTTCACTGGAGTTTATTTCAATAGACGAATGTATCTGAAGCTTTCCATAGCCAAGCGAAAGTAAAATGCCGTACAATTCATTCCAATAGATACAATAGATGCTTTCACTCTATGGCGATAAGATCGATTTCCAATTATCCATCCGGCAGCCTCAAAGGCCTGTCCGTCGGCCTATGGTCGGTCTCAAGGCGGCCTATGGTCGGTCTCAAGGCGGCCTCAAGGCGGTCTGTCCGGCCGCGTGACTAGAAAGTAAAATGCCGTACAATTCATTCATTCATTTCTCCAGAAAATCTAGCTTTTTGACAAGAGCAAGAAAAAATATGATAACTCTGTAACGGTAAAAGATACAGGGACCATTCGGGCGGCGTTGTTCCTTTAACAGAGTGTAGAATATACCCCAGCTCTATGGCGATTTCATCGCGGGCCACACTGTATAAGGAGTGATGTTGGATCGGCTTTATGCGATGTTCTTATATCGTTCTTTAACCACACTTTAAGAGACTTTCCGAGGATCAAATTTTCAAAACAGGTCAGGTTTCTTATATGTAGAATGTTTAAAGAATCATATAAGAAACCAATCTTTTTTCTTTTTTCTTAGGCTCTCTGTGATATTATTTTTTTAAACAATCTTTAAGAATGATAAAAGAGACCAGCATGGCAGAAAGTCGGTCCAGCAAATTGTTGGCAAAAATCCTCGACCGTAACTAGTTTATGCTACCGAAACGTCAATTAAGTCACAGGGGTTCGAGCAAATAGTATATACGAAAACACGTGCTACATTTTCGATTGCCTAAAAAAAGTAACTCATCAAAGAAGCTGTCAATTTCAAAATATGTTAGGTACAAATTTACCAATATAAAAAAATAAAAAAAAAAATTGCACCTATAAGACTTACACAGCCCGAGTAAGTTCACACATTTTTTCATTAGCCTGCGTATATGTGTTGCCTCACTTCACTATGGAACTAGAAATGGAATGTACTTATTGTTCATACGTACCAGTGTACCAATATCTATGATAAAAAAGGATGACCTCTATTTCCATATTAATGGAAAATCGAACTTTAATAAACAGAATATTTTGTAACAATTTTATGCTTCCGTTGTATTCGATTGATTAATTTCCTATTTAAAATTTCTTAATACTTTTAGAAAACGAATTGCATCAAAATGTCCCCAGGCAATTGTAAACAATTTACTATAAAAAAAATGGTTGAAAAAATATGTTGTAACATGGTATCTGTGTTCCGAATTTCGATAATTTTAGATGATAGATATTTGGATGAAGAAGAAAAAAGTTCATGTACTATTCATGAGAGCAGCAGCCCGTAATTACGAGTATGTACAGTCTACACTGACACTGTACAAACGTCTTTGTTTGGTAAAGCCGTTATAATGCTTGCATCATAATCGTAATGAGTGTTTACAAGTCCGTACTTTATAAATTTAATTTTGAAATGAAATTCGAGCGTAGTCTAATTTGTGATGAATAACAGGGAAAATAGTCTGATTCTTAAATTCTCATATTCTAAACCGAAATAAGTAAACCCTCGTGTTACAACGAACTCCAAGGGACTGAACAATCAGCAGTTCGTTATAACAAACTGCGGAGTATCCGAATTTAAAAAAGTTACTAAGTTTAGCGCCTTTTAAATTGAGAGATCTGTTTGGTTAAAGATGGAAAATACTAAATTTCCATTCTGATTAAAAACATCGCGACATTTAGACAGTCGAGAAAAGTCGGAGGTCTTGAGCCAGCTGTTGATAAATAAATATCTGCACAACAAGACTCAGGATTCCACATATTACGGGAATTTTGTCAAGTAACGTAACCTGGCTGCGAGAAGTATAAAATATCCATCGAATGGACAATGATGCCTATAGTCTATACATCCTAAAACAACAACAACACACTCACCGATTCATCATCTGAAGGCGCTAATTAAACAATACAAGTTTGTATTATTAAATTAATAAATAACATAAAATTAAAGACCACGATTAAAATAATCTTACACCATTTCAAGGTTTTTCACGTTTCGGATAATTAATCTGAAAGAAAAAACAAAGACAATATCCATAATTTCTCATAAAATTTAAAAATCAAATATTCTTCTTCCACCGCTACTAAGCCTTTATTTAATTTAACAAACAAATGCTAAATAAACATAGAAAAAACAATAAAAGAAATGAACGCGTCACTGAATTTCGCCGGCTTTGATGAATACCGGTTCGGTTATGTTCTTGCATATGTGGACTACTGTACTATGTCCATTTGCATTTTTTTTTACTAAAATGTGTTTCTATCTCTACACACTGTTGTGCTGTTTCCGGCTTTTCAAACATCCTCTGTAGTAGAGATATAAAGATGCATGCACTGTGATACCTATACGTGATATATCGAATGAAATTGTTACATAAGAGGTGGAACAAACGAAGAAAAATAAAAGATAATAATAAATTCGATCTGGTTAAATTATATGTTCATATATAACTTCTATTGGAAATGTATTTGGAAAAAATTACCCATAATTGTTCAAGTGTTAAATTGAATAGAAAGTGAAAATTGAATGATTGGTCAGTTAAATATAGATAGAATTATCTTTCCTCTGTTCGGAATTAAAGATATAAAAAAAAGTACAATTAATAGACACTAATTGAATTATTTTTAGGTAAGCTATACTGACTTAGGATTACTGTGCATTACGGATTGTGAAAAAAATTCAGAATAAATGTTGCCTATAAATCTTTTGCTATTAACTTTTAAAAAAATATTGAAACTGAAATTATCTGATCTATAAAAAAAGTTTGTAGGTTTTTATGTTCCCAATCAAACCGAAACTAATGAAATGAAAAAATGTACTCGGTCATTAGTAGATCAAATTTATTTTTCAAAGAGACGTTGTTTTAGTCAGAGCTGTCAGTTTGACAGTTTTTGTGTTTAAAAAGGTAATTAGGTAAGAAATGTGTGCTGGCTGATATACTTCTGACTACTACTACTGTCCACTCGTTTGTTTTGTCGCTCATGTCCCGCCTGGTTTTTTGTTGCAAAGCACAAACCCAATTTGTTTATGCGATAATATAGAGTTTTTCTTTACGAGCCATGTATTTTTTTTCAATTAAAAGACTTGTTGGTTAATTATGGAAATTATTTTTATTTCAAATGAAAAGTACGATCGATGCCATTACTTACGGAATACGATATCGTTCAAATGTCCGCCACGGAAGCGCTGGCACGAGTGAATACGCTGGACCCAATTTTCCATGTCTCGAGCATACAAATCGGCCGAAATACCAGGAATTTCGCGTTCGATGCTGGCGTGCAGCTCTTCTAACGTTGCTGGCTTATTGGCATAGACCAGCGATTTAATGTAACCCCAAAGAAAAAAGTCCAAAAGGGTTAAATCGCACGAACGAGTCGGCCATTCGCGAGGACCGTTGCGTTTGTTTCGTAAGCTGTATGGCACATTGCGCCGTCCTGTTGGAACCACATATCGCCGAAGTCCATAGCGTCGAGCTGGTCCCAAAAATACTCCGATATCATGGCCCTGTAGCGATCGCCGTTTTCATTAAATAAAATAGGCCGATGACGCCGCCGGCATGAAAACCGCATCAAACAGTAAATTTTTTCGGATAAAGTTGTGTCTCGTGCAGCACTTCAGGCTGTTCACTCGACCAAATGCGGCAATTTTGCTTGTTGATGAAACCATCGAGACAGAAGTGAGCTTCATCCGAAAAGATGATTTTCTTGTGAAAATCGTCGTCAGCTTGCATCTGATCCAGAGCCCAATTAGCGAATGTGCGACGCTTAAAATGGTCGGTTGGCTTCAGTTCTGGAGTCAACGCTATCTTATACGGGCGGAGACCTAAATCCTTCTCCAAAATTCGCCACAATCTGGTCACACTGATGTTCAACGCCTGCGATCAGCGTGTAATCGACATCCTTGACTGCTCACGCACACTCTATCGAACGGCCACGATGTTTTCTTCATTTCGAGCATTACGTTGTCGCACAGGCACTGAGACATTATGCAATTCACAAGTTGTTTCGAATTTTTGCACCAAACGTTCAATAGTCCATCTTGTTGGACGGTTTCGTCGACCGAAAATTGGCGTAAAAAACATTGTTAAAACGTGTATCTCTCCATGATTAAGTGGCATAGACTGACGTTTCAAAATGTGAAAGAAATGCGAAGCTAACTTCACTCCTTTTCGATAAATGTCAAAAACAAAATGCGTCGTCCCTATTGAAAAACCCTATAGCCGATTTTTTTATTAAATTGACAGAGTTCCGTTGTTGCTGAAAAAGCGCGTAAAACGCTGTTCAATATAAAAAAAAAAACAATTTTACAGATCTGGGAGGAATAACAATCACTGCATTGTCCTCTTAGTGTCACCATACACTGTCGAACTCCTACTCAAACTCGAACACGAACCTGATACAAATGTCCTCTGAATAGCTCAAGCCACACACACACACTTCACATAAACCTGAAGAAAACCGGTTCACTTGTACCATGTTCGAGTTCGAGTTGGAGTTCGACAATGTATGGTGACACTTAGACCAGCAAAGTTAAATGCTGACGAAAAAATAAGGCAAAGTTGCAAATGATTTTAATACACTAAGGATCTCTTAAATAAGACTTATATAAGTCTGCGACAGTTTCTGAATTATGTGTCATTTGTGAGGGCCGAAGAACCGCGCAATTTTGGCACTTTTTTCAGTTTTTTACTTAAAACAAAAACAGTGCATCCTAAATAAAATTTTACGAGTACAGAATTAAAGAGCATAAAATTCCACGTCTAATGAACCTCTTGAACATTAATTTTGGTTTACCGGTTTAGTCACAATCGATCGTCAAAGATCGACTATTTTTACCAATCTGGCTGGAAAGTACGAGGGTAAGGTGAAAAGTTCTCGGCCTGACACAAAAATACCTTTACAATCAGCCAAAATTTATGTTTCCTGCCTGAAAGCACGTGTCATTAGTTCGTTTGACAAGTTTCAACTTGTTCTCTCAAGTAGTTCGTTTACACGAATTTTTGCAGTAGACGTCTTACGTGTTTTTCGTTCTTAGATTAATTTATCCGAAGCTATCAAAAGTTTACGGGGACTCTGCTCCTTCGATATCAACCGTTAAAAAATGGGCAGCTGAATTTAAATGTTATTGCACGTCCCTCGAAGACGACCCACGTGAAGGACGGCCAAAAACCGCAACCCCACCGGAAACCATCGAACCATCGAAAAAAGCATGATACCGTGTTGGACGATAGGCGAATGAAAGTGAGTGATATTGCTGAGGTTGTGGGGATATTGGAAGAAAGGATGCGAAACATCTTGCACAAAGAATTAGAGATGCGAAAGCTCGGCGCAAGATGGGTGCCGCATTTGCTGAATGCCGATCAAAAGCAATAGCGCAAACGATTTTCGCAGCAATCTTTGCACCATTCAATCGGGATCCAACCGATTTTGGGCGGCGATTTGTCACCATGGATGAGACTTGGGTCCACCAGAACACGCCAGAAACGAAACAGCAGTCGCAGTGGATGCGCCGAAGAAAACGAAGTCGATCAGTCATGGCTAGCGTGTTTTGGGATGCGAAAGGGATCCTGTCAATTAATTACCTTGAAAAAGGCAGCACAATAACAGGCGAATACAATATTACTCCAAATTCCTTGACCAGCTGGATGCCAAAATTCGCGAGAAAAGACCTGGCTTGAAGAAGAAAAAAATCATGTTTTACCAGGTCAACGCACCTGTACGCAAGTGTGCATTGGTGATGGGAAAAACTGCGGGATTTGGGGTACGATCTGCTCGACCATCCCCCCTATTCTCCTGATTTGGCACCCTCAGACTTCCATCTGTTCCCAAACTTGAAGAAATTTGTTACTGGGAAGCGCTTCGCATCCAATGAAGAAGTTGAGAGGGCCGTAGATGAATATTTTCACAGCCTTCCAGTCTCTCACTTCCGGGAAGGAATACTGATGCTGCAGAAACGCTGGATCAAGTGTGTTGAAGTCAAGGGAGATTATGTAGAAAAATAAAATCATTTTTTAACTGAAAATCGCAGTATTTCATTGTCAGGCCGAGAACTTTTCACCTTACCCTCGTAATATTGATATGCACAGTTTGCCGCAACGGCAGCTGCTATTTCGACGTCAGTCATTGCTAAGAACACAGTGCCAAACAAACTGGGGAGTTTCGATAGAGTACTTGCGTGACTCGTACTCGGACGAGAATGTGAACGCGCACCTCGCCCATGCTGCTTGCCTTGGTAATTCTCGCCGAATATGCTCGCCACATCGACTCGGCGAGAATGTAAACCGGTCATAATAATACGAGTACATTATGTACCTTTGTCGAGCCTCATTTGACATTTTTTTTTTAGTTTGCCACCGAAACATAATTCATGTGCGTGTCTCATTATTGCGGACGCCAGTTTTTTAAACTGCATTTAAAACGATCCACCGCACACATCTCAGACCTTACATCACACCCAACTTCCAGAACATTTAAAAAGCCGTTAAAAAACACTATAAAATCCAACAATGAAACTAGGCGTATGAATAATTGAAGAGATCATTTATCTCACGTAATAGCAAATATTAGTGTTACCTAATTGCAAAATGAAGAAAACACACGTAACACCATACCAAAATTAACGTGTTCTTTTATGCCAACAAATCGCGTAAAAACGACCCAATTTATGAGCACCATATTCTCGGAATCACCTAGTTCTGTAAAAATAAAAGAAAACAACCAGCAAACATGGCTATTAAAAATTTCATATTGGACCCAGCGAAAAAAAACAAAGCGAGCAAACGCGAACTCAGGTGAACTTAACTGAGTTCAAATTAAATAACTGTGCTATTTGTTATTGTAATTATAGCATCTGTAGTATCACCGCCTCGCCTGTGTCTTGACCATGTCTAAGATTTTTCTTGAAGACCAGCAGAAGCAGCAGCAGTCCACCAGCAGAACCACCGCATGGATGGATGAGGATGATTTTTGCAGAATAAGAGCCATGTGATTAGTCACTCTAGACCACCACTTCCAACTGCGCTAGCCTTACCTTTAGCACTATTATTAATATTTCGTGAAAATTGTTTGGGCGCAATTGGAAAGCGCAAAGAAGAAGAAATGAAAAAGAAAAAAAACGATAGAAAAATATAGATGATGTTGTCTGCAATGACGTGCCAACTTACAGAGATGTATGTACTCGTAATACAGCTTGAAAATGAGGCGCGCAAAAGTTGCAGGAAAACGAAAAAGAAATGTGAAATAACATAACGTACTTGTGAGTAGATATAAAGAAAGTTAATAATAATAGGTATCTTGAATCTCGGGGGGATCTCGTACAGCCGCATGTCATGAAGGCGATTATTTTCTTCACTCGGTACGTTTTTCTTTTCCATTGAAATTTCATTGAGTTGCGTGAACATAATAATGTTCATTTACCTCTGACGCATGACACGGAGGGCTGCCAATATGGTCTTTACAGAAAACGACCGACGACGCAGCGACGGTAAAAATGACTTGCATCATATTTTTATTGAAGAAATTTCGGAATGTAGTACTCGTACTACCGAATGTTGGCTAACTGTGTCTGAGATTTTGAGATAGGTTCAAGCGGTTGCGAAATTCAGATTGATGGATGATAAGGCGTTCTGATGTCTACAGCAGAAGTCAGGTAATCTTCGATAAATACAGTGCGCCGAAGTAGGACCCCATGGCCATGTACGATGTGAACTTCAGTTAATTTTCCGTTATGCCCATAATTTCAAGCAATGTTAAGGTACGAGACATATACACACGCAGTTCTGTGATTTATCTAGGTCCATCTGTTGCCCTAAGGGTCATAACGTCGCCAAGAGTATGTAGTTGCAGATATTCTTTTCGGCAAATTTTCTGTAAAAAAAACATCTAGCGGTTCGAACATGGTCTAAGTTCGAATGAGATTGCAGTAGACTTCGATCGGTTGATATACCGGATACTCTATGATTTTAGGCGCCATGTCCAGCTATCCAATCTGCCATCAGACCTGCTACCAAACCTGCCTTTGAACATGTATCAGGCCAGCTATCAAACCTGGTATTCATCATCATCGTGGCGCGACAGCCCGACGTTGGGCCTTGGCCGCCTGGATTTCAATCCGAGGCTTTTGTTCCAAGTTTCTTGATATGGAGTGGTTTTTACAAGGACGAGTTGTCAGCACATCGCTTAACCCCATTCAGGGGATGGCCTCGGAATATAGCTGCTTCAGATGGTTTAATAAACGTGCTGGAGTTCACACAACTATTTTGCAGGTCCAACTACGCAAGTCATTCCATCCTACTAAACCTGAGACGCTTAGGTGTTGGTCAGCCATTCAGGCTACAGCTATCTGCCTTTTTCCAAATGTCTTATCGCTGGCTTGGCCGTCAGCGGTTTGAAACACTGCCGTTACCAGCGGGCGCCCACGTGGAGGACTATGGAAAAGGTCTTTGCCCCCCCCCCCCCCCCCCCCCCCCCTGTTATTAGGCCTGCTATCAAACCTGCCATTATACCAGCTATCAAATTTGCTATCAGGTCAGCTATTAAACCTACCATCCGGGCTGCTATTAAACCTGTCAGCAAGCCTGCTATGAGTCCAGTAATTAAATCTACCATAAAACATGATTAATGACAAGTTAGTCATATTTTTTTTTGTAGACAACGTCTAGAGGGCGTATTATGGCTTCAATAAAAAGGTATGGACTTCGTCAATATTTGGTTTTAACATGGGGTAGCACTTATCGCACAGCTCGTGAACAACAATAGATATTATGAACTTAAGCTCCTGGACGCATCATCTTCAAAATCAGTTGAGATATTGTGAACGTACCCTTGAAATATTGCCAACGTACCCTTGATTGCTGAGATACAGTCTGGAGTTCGCCTATTCCTAACCCAACCTAGGTTAGCTGGCGGCCTTATGGTCCGCATAGACCGTTTGGGCTTGTAGCGATGCCACGTGTCTACGTTGCCCATTATGTTCATGTATTAATCACTAGATGTCATCAACGTCTAGCTAGATAGGGTTCGCTCCGCTCATCATTTTGGAAATTTTTTGGTTTTGGAAGCGCCAGTGTGTTAACTGTATGTTAACAGTGCATTAATTGTATCAAGTAAGTTTAAGAGATTTCTTATGCTGAGATCTGCAACTACTTTCAGATTTTTCAGATTTTGAAAGAAGTAGGCCTCTAGACATTCTTGTCTTTGTCTAGCAAGAGCTGGACACTGAGACAGGAGGTGTTTTAAGGTTTCCTTTGTTGCAGCTCCTACTTGTGATTAGTTCTACTCTGTATGCATTCTCCCCTATCCATTATTTCCAGTCAGTATGCCTACTATCATTTCACATTTCCTGTGAGAAGTCCTAAGAGTCTTTTGGCTTTCTTCGGTTCGTAGTATTCGTTGCACTCATCTAGCAGTCTAATAAAATAGATATTAGGTGTACAACTTTGCTTCCGCCGTTTTCCGACAGACGGCTGCATCGGTGAGGGCTTGTCAAAGTACGTAGTTCAGAAGTGTCACAAAGTGAGTTTGGACGTCTGTGAATGTATCAGCATCCCCGTAAAAGTAAAGTAAAAGTTGTTCACATTTTTAATGAGATTCGCGATTCAAAATGTCTGTTTTCGAGTCAAGTTCTCCTCATTTGCGGGATGTTTTGATCTTCTGCTTCCATTTGAAAAAAAACTGCAGCTGAGGCTCATCGAAGGCTCTCAGATACTTATGGTGAGGTTGCTCTGAGTGACAGAACATGTCGTGAGTGGTTTCAACGTTTTAAAAGTGGCGATTTCAATGTCGAGGACAAGCACGGTGGTGGGAGAGAAAAAAATTTCAAAGACGATGAATTTTAAGCACTGCTCGATGAGGACTCGTGCTAAACGCAAGAAGAATTAGCTGAATCACTGGGAGTGACTCAGCAAGCCATCTCGAAACGCCTCAAGGCCATGGGCATGATTCAGAAACAAGGACATTGGGTTCCGTACGAGTTAAAACCGAGAGATGTTGAACGGCGATTATTTGCTTGCGAACAACTGCTTCAAAAGCAAAATCGGAAGGGATTTCTACATCGCATCGTAACCGGCGACAAAAAATGGGTCCGTTACGATAATCCCAAGCGCAGAAAGTCATGGGGAATGCCCGGACATGCCTCAACGTCGACGGCAAAACCGAATATTCACGGCGCCAAGGTTATGCTTTGCATTTGGTGGGACCAGCTCGGTGTGATATACTACGAGCAACTGAAACCAAATGAAACTATCACAGGAGATCGGTTCCGAACGCAATTGATGCGTTTAAGTCGAGCATTAAAGGAAAAACGACCACAGTACCAAGAGAGACACGACAAAGTCATCCTCCAGCATGACAATGCTCGGCGACACGTCGCAAAAGTGGTCAAGACATACTTGGAAACCCTGAAATGGGAAATCCTGCCCCACCCGCCGTACTCCCCAGACATCGCTCCTTCCGATTACCATCTGTTTCGTTCCATGGCACACGGCCTGGCTGATCAGAATTTTCGTTCGTACGAGGAAGTCGAAAGACGCCTCCTTTTTCCGAAATGGAATCCGAAAATTGCCGGAGAGATGGGTGAAAGTTGTCGCTAGCGATGGACAGAACTTGGAATAATACATCTGTAAGTAGTTTTTGGCAATTAAGCTTTTAATTCCTGCAAAAAAACGGCGGAAGCAAAGTTGTACACCTACCTTACATGGAAGCTCTGGCGTGTGGAATGCCGCTTCTACTCCTGTTTCCATCTTTGAACCATCAATATGTAGATTCAGATATTTCCCAAATGCGCCCATAATCACGGTCAATTTTGATATTCAAATCCGATGTTGTTAGAGGACTTGTGGCGGATATTGAATTTTATATGAAATTGTCCGCGTCTATACCAAATGCGTCACGAAGAGGGGAAAATAAAAATTATTTAGACACATTTTTGCAGGTTTTATTTGCAAACGAAAAAACCGCTCTAGTTAAAACATAAAAAGCCACCTAAAGCCCAAATCTACTTGAGAGTAGAGGAGTAGATCTCAGTTTGAGGCAGTATGAACCTAATCTTATCGTGTATGAGTATACGTTAGAAAAAAAATAACCCACTCCAAAAATGGCTACATTAGGGAGTGGGCCGCGTTTCGGGAAGAATCACAACTCTGTGATCATCGGTTCATTGTGCTGCTGCCATAAATCTAACAGCTAGACTCAGTCTCGTTTCCAAGGCGACTTCTTTTGATGAATCGACTGATCAGATTTAATTGAAACGATTTCCACCAGGAAAGCAACATTAAAACTGGGTTCACTGGTAGAACGGTAACAGAGTTATATGAATAAGGTTGATAAAAATATACAACCTAAGTTGTTTTAGTTGAAGGTAACAGAGTTGCCTTTTAAAACATTTTCTGAATGAGAGTTTGGATCAGTTTCGAGTGACGTTCATATAAAGGAAAAAAACAATATTACGATTATTGGCTAATTGTTGAGGGCGAAAAGAGAAGAATAAAAAGTAATGGGTTTGAACAACGACTGCTGAACCTGACCCATGAATTTTTTCAGATTCCATAAATCAATATTTGAAAATATTCTAAAAAGGTTACGCCTCATAAATCTACCTTAATCATTCCAAAGTTTTCAGAGTGCTCAAACTTCCGGCATTGACACTCAAAAAAGAAAAAGATCTATTTTGGACACTCTATTCAGTGTCTAGATTGTGACAAGTTACGGTACGGTTATCTATCTTTTGTGCATTTCAAGTGCATTTTATTTACTTAGACGTTAGTATCGTTCGGAGTAGCGAGAAAACATGATTACAGCGCCGCTAGCTGATAAAAACGGCTGAGTAAACACTCTGAAAAACAACACCCAAAGGCATGGTCACTCAACTTTGCTCTGTGAGCAATTCTTTACATAGGTGATGGTGCTGCTGCTGATAGGCTTCATATTATATATTATTTTAATTTTTTTTTTGTTTCTGAATATGTACTTTGAGTATAAATTTTCCTCTATGTTCTCCAGACTTCAAATTTTACAAGCTGACGTTGGAAAATAGGAATTTCTGCTTCATATTTGATAAAATTTTATTAGACAAATTGTTATTGTTGTCGAAAAATAACAAAAAATTTAAAATATGTTGCCGAGTATCTTTATGGACTGCCTTGTTATTTGTTAACGTTTCAAGACGATAAAGGTGAAGAAAATTGATAAGTAGTCGTGTTTCTTGCATATGTTTGTGTTCTTTGGACGGACATGGGTAAGAGGAGATAGTAGAAACAGAAAGGTGATTTTTCATAAATGACTTTTATTTGGATCTGTTACTTTTCAAGGAAACTATCAAGCAGATCGAATTTAATAGCCGGTGTATGTTTCTGTGAGACTTGATAAGAATGATGAAGTGCTACTTATGTCGCACGGAGGAAATCCTTACTAATGGTCGCTTTCACACTGATCAGACCGATCTAATCGACAGGTCTAAAGCCAACGAAACTTACGATGTGGTATTATATCGATGGTGAAGATTCATAACCTCCTATATCATTTTTTGGGATTTTTTCTTTCTCTTTTTCTAACGTGTTTTTAAATATTTATGCATCAATTGCTCAACCGCCTATGTTGTTATTTTCAGTGAAAAACCGATAGAAGCAACAACATCCAAACCCTATATCTAAATGTTGTGCTTTATAACTTTAACAACCTCTTATTGTAAAATGTAAACTGACTACAAAAATGCAATTTTTTGACAGAGCAGGTTGTGGCTACCTTCACCATCGATATGCTGCTGCTGCGAGTTCATACCGAGTAGAGTTCGATCTAAACTCTGGTACACAGTTCATTGTGAAATGAAAAGTGCCGTGAATTCATGTTGACCATGTAGGAACAGAAAGGTATCTTTTTGTTGTTGGTGCTTATCAATGCAATTTTTCAATTTTCAGTGTTTTGCTCAATGGTCACGTGTAAACGAAGCATTAGACGACTCACACTCGAAATTATAAAAAGGTTCCCCTTGTACAAAATAAGGCTTTCTGTTAACACTTTTTTTTACATTTTATTACATTTCTGGAATTTAAAGTGCCGTTGTGAAGGGCTTACGCCTTTCAGTTACGAACAAGGGATTTGCTAAGATGCATTAGGGTTATTGTTATTGTATTTTAACAATGCGCTCGAATGTTCCGATAAGTGTGTGTGTCCCAAAGTTTACTACTCATTTGCCCTAACCCCTAGTGGGGCATAGTGCGGCAACTATTCCATGTGGCTTAGCTGACGTTTCGTTGGCATAAACCAGTTTCGGACGATGCACGTTACCAGCATGCTCCCATTTAGCCGCCTACCTGTGACAAGTCGGGAGATGTTGTGGCTTATTATTACGCCCTGCATTACAGGGGGAAGACAATACAAACATCCATAGCCACGAACACCGTGGATGGGACTTACACCCGTAACGAACGATCGTTACGGGTGTAAGTAAGTGTAATCAGACATGAGACTGACGCCTCTATGCACTCAGCTACCGGTCGGCCCGGCCCAAGGTTTGAAGGTTCGTGTTGTTTTCCTTTATGTCCAAATATAGAAAAGCAGCCGCCACGATGGGGTTTTCCCATTCCGCAATAGGGGGTAAGCGCCTGGGAGCCGCTGGACAACCTCATGCGGAGTGAGGGCACAGGCTGGACAGGAGTTCTGAATGTTATTGTCGATGCGGGACATGTACGAGCTCAGACGTGAGCACCAGCCAAAACGGAGTTAAGCTAACGTAGTCCTGGTAGGTAACCGGAATTCGTCTGAGGATATGGCAGATGGTTGTGCATTAAGTACCATATTTGATTTAAGGCCCGCTTTCGAAGAAATCGCTTTGTGATAGCCGACTTGTAGCTGGCGTTATCAAAGGGAACTCTTTTAAACCCTTGGACGTCCCTCTCACAGTCTCTCATGTTGCGTCTAACATAAGGTTACCACCAGACGTTCTCCTTTAAGAGGACATGTCCTGTTTTTTAGTAATTACACCGTTTCCTCTTTCTTTTTTCAAAATATAACAATTTGTTCTCTTTTTTCTAGATATTTTATAAATCTTTTACTAGAAGACATAAGACTGTTTTCACAATGTCTTTTTAAAATTTACCCTGTAGATAAACGCTAAACGGCTCCCATCCTCCAGTTAAAAATTTATCGGGCGATAATTCCAGGCAGCTGATACGGGCTCCCAAGATTTTGACAGCTAAAACTGTTTACGTTTACACATTCAAATGAGTCTTAAATTAAACTGGTCACAATGATCAGAGTTCGGAAAATTCATTCGATGGAAGAGGATTTGAAACCATCTCAGCCGCAAATTAATGCTGAGAGAAGGTGCAGACGTAAAATGGGATAGAACAGGCGGCAGAATTCCGCCAAGAAAATCAGCTGATTTTCGACTGCATTAGCTAAGCTTTCTACTGCAACTGCACTATCTTATTTTGAGCATTGCATACGCTAAGGTTAAAATTCAGTACGTCCCCAAGCCAGTGGAAAGATTGAGTAGGGTTTTAGTGCATTTGCCGTCTAAAATGGCAATAAAAGTTTTAGAAAAGTTTTTAAGAATAATTTCCACCTCGAAGGAGGCCCAAAAAACGTCAGCCGGTTTCGACCGCTGGTGCGAAGCGCCTCTCAACAGACGCCTCTGCTTCGCGCATCGCACCAGTGGGACAGGCGTGACCGGGAATGATTCAAGACAGATGTTGTTTTGCCTTATATAGGCGAAGCGCGTCTTATCAGACGGTACAACTTCGCGCATAGCACCAGTGGGACAGGCGTGACCGGGAATGATCCAAGACAGATGCTGTTTTACCTTATATAGGCCGACCAACACGACATGGGTGCGAACTCCTACCGAATGCAAATTGCAACGTGCAGCTTGCAGATATGGAATTCACTGCAATGTTCTGCCTTAGCGGCAGTGGCAATTTTTTTTTAAGGTGTAGTCACACTAGTGGTTGCTAAGGGTGACGGCATGTTAAGCATCATGCACGGCAAAAAAACTTGTTTATTAAAGTTTGTTCAGTACGTCTCCCAGTCAGTGACCGATTCTAGTCAAAAACCCGTATCCATCTCGTCCTTTTGAGGACTGGATCGAAAGGTTTTTTTTTTGAGCATTTGTCGTCTAAAATGGCAACAGAGCCGTTTTCAGTACGTACCCAAACTAGCTCATTCTGTATGAATCCATTCTGATGATGCACTCACGGTGGATTTGTGGTCCCTAAAGCAGAAAATCCTTGGGTGTGAATTTAGAGTCCCTTTCCGCTTCAGATAGTTTGGACCTTAAACCCACACACGGAGACTTTTAGTTTCTAAAGCGGAAATTCCTTGAATGTGGACTCAGAGTGTATTTCCGCTTTAGGAACTACAAATCCCCGTGTGTGGACTCCATCCTCTTACCACCTAAAACGAAAATGTACTCAAGAAATGCCATTTTAGACGACAAATGCACCCAAAAATACATTTCAGTCCCGTCCCCTTAAAGGGGCGAGATGAATACAGGTTTTTGACCATTTAGTGACTAGAAATGGATTTGTGGTTCCTAAAGCAGAAAATTGAACATTTGATGCCACTGCTACTGACGCTGCTATGATTCTGCTGGTATGTTTCTGCCGGCAATGAAACTCCCGCATGATGGCCCGTAGTGTTTTAATAGTTAAAAAGCTCCATCAGATTGCAGCAGTCATGGAAGATTTTCCCCAGTATCCCTTCAAACTTTTCCCATATAAACATTATCCTGGATAAAACCAGACCTTGCTCACTGTAAAGTTGTAGATCGATAATGGGCGCGGTCCTGGAAGCCTTCTGATATGGATCTGACTTTTCTGTTTTCTCCTCTATGTGCTTCCCCCTACAGTAAATTTAGTACAGACAACTGTCAATTTTTGGATCTGAGAAATATTCCCACAGACGGCATACACGGCCGTCTTGTCAAAAAAGATCTGTCAAGTTTTTAGTTTCAAAATGGAAAATTTAATTATTGCGGAATTATTGGATGATTTCGGTGATATCCAAATTGTAAATAGTGTGCAAAGCATACTAAATGGGTGGTATGCATAAAGTGAGTCGAGTGGAGTAAAGCTGAGTTGACAGAATTCCACTCAATTTTCACTATGGAGTGGAGAGTAGTTTTATGCATACAACTTTTTCACTCGATTCACCGAACATAGCAGACTCAGTAATGTCCTCAATAGACTTCACTCTTGAGTATATCCTCATTATTATGCATACCACCCAATATAGTGCGCGTTGTCATGGATAACAATATGACAAACGATTGGAGTTTGTTGGGCGGGATTGAGCGCGAAAACCGACCCGGAAATGCAAATTATTTCGAACAAATAGTTCCCCGATACGACGACTTCCTATTCAAGGAGCAGGTTTGTAGGCTAAAGGCGCAGCAAACTACCACTAAACACTTCGCAACACGTCCTGCACGCTGGCTAACGGATGACTGGCTATGCTGCTTTGGTGACCGAGGCGCCGGAGACATCTGAGAACTGTCAAAATTTCTGATTTTAGAAATTGACCGGAAAAATATTCAGATCCAGAAGGGGAATTGTCAGATCCAAAAGTGACAGTTCTTTGTACTAAATTTACCGGAGGGGAAAGCAAATGGAGGTGAATTTGAGAAATGTCAAACCCTGATCTGCTCACAGGAACGCAGCCAATGTGATTGTATGAACTCTGTCTGTTGGTAGGCTTGAGACCATTTTAGCGACCTAACAGCTCATCCAATCGAAGAAATTCTAATGTAAGTTTGGAGTTAAAAAACAAAACTATTAAAGTGTTTTAAATAACAATAATTTGTAACACTTTTTTTCTTGTTGTCACGTAAATTCTCTCGGTTGTCGTGGAGAAGTCACAGCCCACTTATTTTCAAAGTTGTCGAGACATGCGATTGAATTAAGATAAAAGTCTAAGTCACAACACAGATTTTCAGATAATCCGTTGACGAAAAAAATGCCCAATTACAATCAACGGTATTTTAACCTGAATTCAACTCTTCGTATTGGTATTAAATGACAAACATAATTTTACAAAATTCCGTGAACGAAAAAAAAAACTTATCCCAATCAGTGCAAGTATTGCATGATCCTGAGGAGCATTTACGCTGCTGTACTTATCTTGAGCATGAAGTGAACGATTTATATTTAATAAAAATAAACCGCAATCTGACCACTTTCACGATTCGCTATAGAAAGTTATGATACGAGAAGTGACTTCTTTCTTTTTTTTCATTTCTTCAATCACATTGCTCAGAAGGTACTCGAGTAAGATGTATTGTATATATGTACATAACTTACCAACGTATCTTTTATACTAACGATTACACATATACATTTTGATGGCAAAAGGTAGACGTTATTTTTTTTACAAGTTTACCGACTCTCCAGTCTCTGACACTAAGAGCGGCCAGTTTATTACTCGTATTTGCTATGTTTGTCGCACGATGATGGTGTGATTAAAGCCCAAGATACTTTGAGTATCTTTATCATTTCATATGTCAGGGATATACATTTCTCGACTACTATTCATCTTGTTAATCGTGACAATGATATTATTATTAAAGTCAATTGTCACAATTTTCAATGAACACATCTCCTTTTATGCTGATGAGATGCATGTTCACGTTTGAGATGTTTTTTGAATAGCACATCACTCATTGTGCGCGCTCTATTGCGAATCAACTTTTCGAGGTATAGTACTAATTTAATTATCTCTGCTGTATGCAAATGGACTAAGAAGAAGCTGCTGCAGAGTTCTTCTTTTTGGATACACAATGCGTATTTAGGTTGACAAATTTTTCACATGTTATTGCTGAAGCTAATGATATAATGCTTCCAGGAATTTTTCTGTCACGGATTTTGAGTGTTGGTTGTATGAAGTCAGTCGAAATTTTTAACGATGTGTTTCTAAGGGAAATAATTCGTTTACCAATATTGTTAGCGTGTATTCTATTCGGGTATTAAAATAAAACAAATGAATAGCTCGGGTTATTTTAGCAGGACTACAAATCAAATCATCGGAAATAAGGTAACCGGGCTATAAAGTTAGCGCAAATACTGGCGGATGTTGCACGCGGCAAGATTGAATTGACCATGGCAACATGGGGTCGGCAACCTAAGGTTCCGCATTGATTTTACTTATCACAGTAGTATGGTGGCTTGCCCTGCGGACTATAGCAGATTGAAATTTGCTGACTAAAGGCTCAAACAGACAGAACGCGTTATAACGCGACGTTCATGGAACGCCCCTCAACGCGGCGTTCGGCGATATTGGCTACGTCACACACGCAGCGTTATCTGGGCGGGCGATCCAGTACTGTGATTGAGTTTGTACAGCAATCATGAGTAGTTCTGATGAGGAGAACGCCAGTAACGCGCGTTACTTTTGTAATTTTGTACAACCCGAAAAGTTAAAAGTCGCGTTAACGTCGCGTTCCGAAAGGTAACGCTGAGTGATAACGCCACGTGTGTGGCAGGGATGATGCAATGCAGTGCAATACAACCGTACCGCCGTAACGCGACGGTACAGGAACGCCGAACGTCGCGTTATAACGCGTTCTGTGTGGCTGAACCTTAAGGGCAGCTACAGAGTGAAAGCTGATGCTTATGCTGGTTTTTGATTGCGAACACTTAGTGAAGAGAAACGTTTACGTGAAACGTGCTCATGAAGCTTCCCCTCCCCATGTTGCAGAAGATTACATTCGTAATTGTCCGGTGTATTCGTTCATTTTTATGTGTCTTATGAATGGATTCTATATATAAAATCACTGGACAATTACGAATGCGATCTTGAGCTTTAGCGATAGCATGGGCAGGGAAAGCTCCATGAGCACGTTTCACGTAAACGTTTCTCTTCACTGAGTGTTTGCAATCAAAAACCAGCATAAGCATCAGCTTCAGCTTTCACTCTGTGGTCGCCCTAAGGCGCAGAGAGCCGCCTGCGTGGCAATCGACGGAGCTCTCCGCACTAGTCCACCCGCAGCGCTGGATATGATGCTTGGTTTCATTCCGCTGGACATCCTAGGGGCTCAAATGGCGATGAAATCAGCCATAAGAATTCGGGAGACAGGTCGGTGGTGAAACTTGAGTGTCGGTCTCACAACATCTTGATGCTCCCAGACTTAACTCATTGATGATATACAGAGGCGGTTCTAGAACTGCCAGCCAGTGGTGTGGGTGCCGGAGTCCACTCCCCGAGGGGCTTGACTTTGTCATCATCGTGGCACTAGAACTAGACGTCGGGCTTTGGCCGTCTGAATCATTGACATCCAATTACCTCGGTCAAGTGACCACGTCCTCTAATTTTAACGCTCAGCAGTTCTTCGGTGTCCTCATCTACTGACTCTTTCCAACGAGCTCCCGGTCTTCCTCGTAGCCTTGCTCCGTCGATGCGTCCGTTCAATATTTTTCGTTGTACTTGCCCTGCCTCTGCCATGTACGCTGGGCGTTGTAGGTTGACAACTCTCAAAACTTCCAGCATAATGTACAGTTCGTACAGCTCATGGTTGTACCGGATGCGCTATCCATTTCGGTTGCAAACTGTTCCGAAAATGTGTCGAAGGACCTTTCGTTCAAATGTGTTTAGCATGTTTTCAGAGATCGAAGGCTTGAGTTAGGGTCCCGGTTTCGAAGCCATAGCATAGCACAGGTCGTATGATGGTTTTGTATAGCTTCGTGTTTCTGTGCACATCCTTCGATTTCATTATTGGGTGGATCGAGAAGAAATTCTTATTTGCTAGTTGTATCCGTCGCTTGATTTTGTCAGTTCTGTTGTTGTTTTTTGACAGGTTGCTACCCAGGTATGTTAAGTCGTCTACGAATTCAATGCTGAGATCACCGACGTTTATGTTCGGTTGTTCTGATTGCATCATGATTTTTGTTTTATCCTCGCTAGGCTAAGGTTGAACGCATTCGCGTGTTTTCTGTCAAACGGGTTGAATCTTTGCTAGAATGACACTTCGTCAGTTTGACAAAGAGTCGACGATTTTCGTTTCACCAATTGTGTCAACTCTTGTGTATGTAAACGAGCAATTAGGTATGAAATGTGTGATGATAATATATATGTCTTATACTGTCGGTTGTGGATCGGCCAGTTCTGAAACCGCCTTGATACTCGCCACTAATTCGTTCCACCTACTACGGATACTACTCAATTGCCCTAACCCCTTGTGGGGTATAGCGCGTCAACTGTTCCATTTCCAGTTGGCATAAACTGGTTTCGGAGAATGCAGTTGCTAGCATGCACATCCATGGCCACGAACGTCGTCGTGGACGGGACTCGAACAGGAAACGGCGGTAGTCTAACATGAGACTGATGCCTCAACACACTGCGTTACCGGTCGCCGTTCCACCTAAGGTTTTATTATTTTCTCCAGAATTTTCGTTAGTATTTCTCACGCCGCAATTCATTTCCGTTTTTGTTAATGGGACAGATGATGCTTCTGCGCAAATCTTCTAGGATCCCCTCGTCCTCCCAGATTCGCAGAAGTAGTTGATGTATTGCATTTAATAGACCCGTTCCACTGGATTTTAGCAGTTCAGCTGGAATCTTATCTGCACCCGGCGCGTTAGTTTGTTTGAGTGACTGCAAGGAGAGATTAACTTCTTCTACTGTCGAAGGTTGTGTATTGGGACCATGATCGATCGATCGATAGTGTGAACCGGGATTCTATATGGGCGGCCTTGCGCAGGAGAGGCATCCCTGAGAAGCTTGTGGCTATTATTAAGGCAACCTATGACGGCGCGAAATGTCGCGTTCTGCATAAAGGTAAGGTGTCGGGGGACTTTGAGATTCGCAGTGGAGTTCGGCAGGGGTGCATCCTCTCACCGATCCTATTCCTCATAGTAATCGGCGATGTGTTGCATGCAGCCCTATCCGGACTCGACAGAGGAATTCAATGGACTTTGACATCTTATCTACAACATCTTGACTACGCTGACGACATATGCCTACTCTCCCACAAAATCATGGATCTGTCCGCAATGGCGTTAGATCTCGAGAGGGAGGCAAGTAAGGTTGGGCTAAAGATTAATACCAACAAGACCAAGGTTCTTAGCCCGCCGTTGCGAAAAAGAAATCCGACACCTATTGCCATCAATATTAATGGGCAGCCTGTGGAGAAGGTGGACAACTTCGTCTACCTGGGTAGCATTGTTGCCGAAAATGGTGGTACGGAGCAGGACATCGCTCGTCGTATCAACCAGGCTAAACGCGCATACGGCATGCTGTCCAAAATCTGGCAGAGCAGTTATCTCAGCATCAAGACCAAGCTGGGCCTGTTTCGCTCCCTGGTACTATCAGTGCTTTTGTATGGGAGCAGTACATGGAAAGTTTCCGTAGGAGTTACCAGAAAGCTGCAAGTTTTCGTCAACTCATGTCTTCGTCGAATTTTAAGAATTTTCTGGCCCGAAACAATATCAAATGAAGAGCTAAGTCGGCGTACGGGTCAGATGCCAATCGACGAATTGATACGCAGGTGAAAATGGCAGTGGATAGGTCACACATTGCGGAAGAGTGATAACTGCAGTGCTATGCATGCCATGAAATGGAACCCCATTTCCAACCAAGGCCAACCAAGAGGGGGTCGTCGAATCACATGGCGTCGATCTGTGGCAAAGGAGTGTCAGGTACTGGGTAAGTCTTTTGGGGAGTTGCGCCCCATTGCCCAGAACAGAGTACGATGGCGCGCAGGAGTAGTTGACGCGCTATGCCCCGCTAGGGGTTAAGGCAAAGTAGTATGATCGATCATACCGTCATCGATTCGGGCTTCTTGTATGGGGACGTTAGCTGGGATATTAAAAAGCTCTTAAAAGTAGGACGCCCATCGTTTAGTGATGCTATCGGTGTTGCTGATGATGTTTCCATCCCTGTCCTTACAGAGGCTAGTCCTGGGTTGATAGGCATTCTTAACATCATTCTTGACATCACTCAGCGTTTTTCACGGAGAAATCTACACGATGAAAGAGGCTATGGGTTGGAACTTCACATCACATCAACGAGAGAGATAATGATATTCGTGGACAGTTAGGCTGCAATTAAACCTCTCGAATCAGGTTCGTACAAGTCAAAAACCATAAGTGAGCGGCATACTGGATTCTAGCGCATAGTGGTTTTGCTAAGATAACGAGCCTGCTGGACGGAGAGTAACATATTCGCGGATTTACCATCAACAAAGCCAACTTAAGATGGACCGTTGGCGATACATGTCTTATTGCTAAGCTTATTTGGTCCAGATTGGTTATCAGTTACACCACAAAACTGCTGTCCGTGCCGAAACAACAGATCCGCGTGGTTGTGGGTATGGGCACACCTCTGGTGCAGATGCTGGGCGCTAGCAGGCAGGAGAAGGTCAACTCTCAGTGATTACTCTTTCAATCATCTGGGGGGAACTAGCAGAGGTGGAGGTTGGTCAATTGCTTAGTTTCGGGACTAATTCCAAATGGCAACCCACAAACCCAACGTAACCTATCCCAGCGTTTAAATTTGACGTGCTTAACATATCGTTCTTTGGAGCAATCTCAGTTTTCAACAACAAATCGAATAGACTCGGCATCTCGAATTTATTTTTAAAACAACTCCATATCTCGAAATCTTGATAGCTCGAAGTAAATCCTTCTTCCCTTCAAGTTCGAGCTTTCGAGTTTCGACTGTAGTTTATTTTTGTTCATTTCACCACTTTTCGAAAGTGTTTATTTATGTTTGTTTTCGATCTTATTGGCAAAAAAAGCGAAAAAATAGCATTTTCGAACAGTTTCAGTCAGTTTTCTCGGAACGCATCATTTGTTAGAGGTGGCAAATTTGAAGTTTTCAGATTCAGCTTCCCAAAATACGAGTACATAAACCAAAATTGAAAAAAAAAGACTTCTATACTTTTTTCTTCATCATTTCATTTCATTTTATTGAGGCTTTTTCTTTACATTGTGTTTATATTACATATATATAGAGGGTCAATTGACAGTCAATTATGTCATTTGTCTATTGATTAGTACAGAGATAAATTCAGCTGAGTAGGATTCAGCTGATCGATAAATTCACTTCATTAAGCAGTTGTAGTCTATTTTCATCATTGCTCGTTGATTTTTTAGCTTGAATGGTTCTTATCCTAAGTAATTCTGTTCAACTTATAAAAACTTAACTAAAACTTAAAACTAAATAATTAAATGAAACTTAAATACTACTACTTGAAGATTATAGAGGAGATGTGGTGTCTCATTTTACTTTCAAAGAGACAAGAAACTCACTCCCGCATCTATAATTTCCTTTGTATTGCTTTTTTTCTAAAGTAAGGTTGAATCGTTAAGAAACTTTCATGACTGTTGACTACTTCTTTTTTATATATACATACTTATAGTCTACATGAATAAGAAAGGAAAATAAACTTCTATTTAAGGATAAATTTCCGTGATACTTAGTTTACTAATATTCGTAGCAAGATATATTGAAAGTTACAGCAGGATTAATGATATTATGTTCTGGTTCTCGATTATTACATTGTGGATATATGTCGATAAATAATGCAATGCTATATTTATATTTTATGGTTATATTGTATTGTTTATATAGCTATAGTTCACTGAGTAACTACAGAAGGGTTAATTGACGCACTAGCTGGTGTTACAATGATTTATAGGCGTTCAGAGGGAACAACCATGAGGATGAAGGATCTAAAATTATTATTATCCCCTTAGGATTTCATTAGATGCTTTCAAATAGAAGGGGGGCAAGTCAGAACCCATTGTTAATGAGTCCGGGAGCTCATTCGATGTTGGGAATAGAAATTGGAAGGGTGACGGATAGTACGTATCTGGTACTGGTTCATTGGTATTCTTGAGGAAGAGGTTTCGGGCTATCCATAGAGGGTGTTCTTCCCATTTTTTGAGCCGAACTCTGCTGGCCAGTATCATGTAATGTAATAGCGGAGATATTTCAGATTTCTCATACAAGTATAAGTTATGGAAGTACTTTTTATTTGGGCGACGATACTTTGATAAACACTTACGCAGAATTTTTCGCTCAAAAATCTGGAGTTCTTTCGCTACTGTGGGAGAGATCCACAACCATGCTGGGAAACAGTAGCTAATGGCAGGTCTAATTAACGTTTTATACATTAACGTTTTGACTTTAGGATCAACTGACTTTGATGCTAGGAGAGAATTAAGCATATTAGCTGCTCCTTTAACTTTGTTCAGAACCTTCCTGGCGTGAGGATTACTTTTCCCTTTATTATTAAAGAGAAACCCTAAGTAATTGAGCTGGTCTTTAAGTGGAATCGTTTGCCCATTAACTTTAAGATTTATTCGTTTGCTTTCAGGTACGGCTTTAAAGTGTCCTCTGCCGCTTGCGTTGCGGAAGCAAGTTAAGGTACATTTGTTTGGATTTATTTGAAAGCCCCAATTGTATAAGTACCTGAGGATAGGTTCCAGGCGAGTGGCTAATTTAGAAAGAGCCTCAAAGGGTCTCGGATCATTATCGAAGATGATAATATCATCGGCGAAGAAGAGGCTGTGGATGATCTCCAGAGTGACTAGTGGGATCTCTGCATGGGCTTCTAAGTAATGAATTGCTGACGGTATATCGCTTATATAAAAGTTGAACAACTTTGGGCCAAGTATAGACCCCTGCGGCACCCCAGAAAGGACTGGAATAGGATCAGATTTGTTCGCGTTAATTTTAATTTGTAGTGTTCGATTTTTTAGAAAGCTCACTATTATACGCGTTAATGCTAAAGGGCAGTTTGCTTCTAATAGTTTAAAAATTAGTCCCTTGTGGGAAACCATATCGAACGCTTTTTTTTAGATCTAATGCACACGCCACCGTGGTATTCTTGTTCCTGAGGTTACGTCGGATGGTATCCATTAGGGTCATTACTGCCATTTCCGCAGATCTTCCCTTTTCGAAACCGAACTGGTTATCCGGTATTAAACTTTCTGTAAATAAGGCGAATCTGTCCAGTATCACTTTTTCAAGAATTTTACCTAAGTTGGGGAGAAGCGAGATAGGGCGGAAGGAATCAATGTTAACGCATCTTTGCTGTTTGGGGATTGGGCAGAGCAAGGCTAGTTTCCACTGCGAGGGGAAGTAGCCAGAATTTATGCAGTTATTTATAATGATAGTCAGATGTCTAGCCAGACTAGGCGCGCATTTCCTAATGACATTATTGGGAATTTCATCTGTCCCTGCCGATTTTTTATTGTTTGTATGCAGTATAATAGTTTCAGTTTCTCCTGTTGAGGCAAAAATTGCCTTTGGTTTGAGTTTACTGGATTCAATGCGTTGTTGACTTCGCTAAATATAGTGAGTGGGCTGTGTAGGCACTTTTTTCTTCATCAAACCACGCTATTACTGCACTAATATAAACAATCTGTAAACTGTCAATTACACGGAAAGTTGCGACAATTGCTCATCGCCACAACGATCTATCGACATGTAATTAAAAAAGTACCGTTATTTTTTTATCAAAGCTCGTGCAATTAACCCGCAAGTCGCTCTAACTATATTTTATGGAATTTGGATATTCGTTGATTATCCCAGAAGCCTCTAAACGCTTACTAATAGCTTTTTATCGCCAGCACGGCTTCCCATCAATTCCTCCACATTCGCTGAATCAATTTCATTTATTTCCCCAAACTACTAATAAATAACCATAATTTCAATAAAAGTATCGATTTTATCGCTGATGCATCCATAATTTCTAAACTTTATATTATTGATTTGCTCCAGTTCAGCAGTTTCATCGAAATGGAAATGATATCATACTCGAGGTCGTGCTATTGGCCAAACAACCGTCGTCTTATCAGCATCGCGAATCAATAGCAATAACTCTCAGGCTTGAATGAATCATTTTATGGAAATTTCGTCAATAGTAATGAAATTAATTAGCGCTAAATCAGTTTATAGCATAGCGTAAACGCATTTTCTGCCAAATGCGATCTTGGAGAAAAAAAAGACGTCTTATTTGCTGGCCGACATAAATGGAAATATCTAAAGGCGGCCGCGATCTCACATCTCCAAATCCAAATATCAGTCAACCAAGAGTCGGTTTCAGTTCAGCCATACTTGATTGGTCTTCACTTCACACCACTTGTAGGTGTAAAGTTTGGTGAGACCGGTGAAAATAGTGTCGTCATTGGCGTTGGTATAATTTGAAGGACAAATAAAGAGTTTGGGTGTGCACTGTTTGAGATACAAATCATCTGACATCTATCTACTCGGTGGTGTATCTACGAGTATCTATCTATGTATGTACACTTGTGGTGGTCGTCGGATGTCGGTTAGATATATTTACTGTAGACAAGAAAGCCAAGATGAAGAGATTCCATATTGCAAAAAAAATGGGTGAGAGTAATTACTTGTCATCAGCGATGGATGCTGCTGATGTTGATGATGATGATGACGGTGATGGTGGTGGCGGCATCGTGAATGGTTAATTAATCGCTTGAAATGATGACCTCCGCAACAAATGCTGCTGATCTCTGACCCACTTTGGTGGTGAATTGTTTGATGGCATGTCAGTGTAGGTAACTGATTCTCTGATGGTTGGCATTTCTTCGGCGCTGTTTTTTTATCTTTTCGGAATTGGCTACGACTATTCAACTGTGTGTGGTTCGATATTTGGTTACTATTACTTTGCGCGATCTGTTTCAAGGGCAACACGATCGTAGCCTCTCAGCGTGACAAGAAGTTTGTAACATTTTGATAAATATGAACACAAGGAGAATATATGAGTGCATCAGATTGTTGCTATTATTACTATTTTTTTTATTTGTTTCTTATAACGGCGTTGTTAGTAGTTCTTGCGGATTGGTGACTAATATTTGAGAGAAAGTCGGAAAAGGTTTAATGAGCTCTTATGATGATTTTTAGGTCAATTGTGTAGAATGAGAATAATGTTGTAAGTTTCATGCAATAAATAAGTCTAATTTAGATGATTTACTTTGGAGTTTTTAATGTTTGTTCATTGAGGACAACGATCTCAAATTTCGTCTAATTATGAAACATACATGACTATTAATCGTTTGGTGAAAAACAGCTTGTTCGTTGAATATTTAACTATTTAACTAGCAGAAAAACGTTAATATTATTTTTGCCCAGCTATGGGTCGTTTGGTTTGAATGTCTTGTTAAAGTTTATCCTATAGATCAGGGGTTCTCAATCGTTTTGCTGTCGCGACCCCCTCAAAGAGAAAAATCCGTACTTACAGTCTGTTCCATAAGAAAGGGGGCGCGAGCATTTCGATATTTATTCCAATTTTTTTTTACAGTGTAATACAAGTAAAAAGCTTCGGCGTAATCAATTATTAAACAGTCTAGTCACCTTCAGCATTGAGAATGGCCTGGCACCTTCGAGGCATGCTTTCGACGAGGTTTTTAGCGTAGCTTGTTGAAACTCCAAATCTTTCCAATATTCCGAGAAAGCTAGTCCAGACATTTTCGATGGGGTTTGCGTCAGGAGATTGAGAGGGCCAGTCCAAGGTGTTGATGCCATTTTCCTCCTTCCAGACGCGGCAGAGGCGGCTTCGATCCTTCGGGTCGTTGTCTTCTTGAAGGACCCAAATTCTGTCATCTGGTTCAAACATTTTCTCGGCCGATTTCATAAGGCTTCGTTTGTAAATTTCAAGCATTCTCACTGCAAATTCTTCGTGAAAAGCCGCAAGCAACCAAATTCCCGCTCTGAGAAGCACCCCCAAACATTTACTTTTACCGGATGTTTTACAGTGCGCTGAACGAAATCGGTACTGCTTCCCAACCAACCAGGCACGCTTCACTGGAACCCACGCCCAAAAAGTTGCCTCATCCGAGAAAATAGTTTTCGACCAATCGCGATCCTTCTTTTCCTCCACCCAGTTCAGGCGTTTTCCCATGCGGGTTACGCTGAGAAGAGGTTTCGAGCTCGTAGAACGGTAATAGCAGCTTGGCTTCATGTAAACGTCGGCTTATTGTGTTGAGACTGACATGGATTCCCTTCCTGGCAAGTTTGACCTTGGCTTCGCGCACGCGCAGAGTGGGATGACTCCTGAACATCTGCTCTCTATCACTTTGTCGTGTTTGCTGGACATCGCTCTTGTTTTCCCGCGTTCAGGAATATCATCAACATTTTTTTTTATCCTTTTCACCCACTTCTTAACGAACTTCTTTGACTTTTTAATGACTTTAGCTGCCGCGGAATATGATAATTTTGGTCCTTTTGCATGCGTGCACAAAAAGACAGCCTCAAAGCGCTTCGCATACGTGGCACTCATTTCCATAAACGACTGCTCACTTCGACGAGGTATCTAAATCAGTAACTGCGCCGTAACCGACCGATGGTACGATCCTGTAAAGAAAAAAAAATTGGAATATTTTCAATTCTACTATTAAAAACCCCGCCTCCTTTACTGTGGAACAGACTGTACAAATGATGAGGGTGACGAGTAGTCTACACTGCATGCAGATATATCGGTTCATGGATATGTCCTATGGTTACTGAATGCGTGAAACATGTTTTGTTCCATAGAGTCCAGCTCCTTTAGGTGTAATCAGTATTCCGACGAAATGTCCCAGCTATCCATAAGTTCTCTTAATTGTATCTTATTTATTTCTTGAGAAATAATTCTTGAGCTTAAAATTCAATTAAAGAATGTTATAAGAATGCTATAATGTCAAAAAGGCATCCTTTTTTTCACGTAATTGTGTCTTTATACATTCTTATTATAAATAATGATATATGAGATGTTAAAGTGATATTTAAGAAACGGGTGCGATCCAAGAACATCATCTCTCTCAATTGCCCTAACCCCTTGTGGGGCATAGCGCGTTAACTGTTCCATGTGGCACAGTCGACGTTTCGACGGCCTAAACTGGTTTCGGAGAATGCAGTTGCCAGCATGCACCTCATGCTCATCCATGGCCACGGACGTCGTCGTGGACGGGATTCGAACCCGAAACGTCGGTAGTCAAATATGAGACTGATGCCTCCTCAACACACTGCGCTACCGGTCGCCTCAGACAGTGCGACCCAAGATCATCATATTAGAAATGTATAAGAAATATTATATTTCAAATTTATTAAAGAAATATATAAGAATAGTATTAGAAACATATAAGAAAGGTATAAAATGTATTAAAAATGTATATAAGAATAATATTAGAAACATATAAAATTCTAAAAATTTCTCTCAATCGTGTAATCGTGTTAATAAAAATAAAAAATATATGCAGTAACTTTTAGTGGGACAACTATTTGAACACTAAGCTTGAAGTTCCAATAAGATATTTTTTCGCAGAGCCTCTTGCACAGCTATGGCATAAAGGAGACTAGAGAGGACTGCAATTTTTTTTTTTGTCACAGTTGAATTTGAGCCGATGTTGATTGAGCCAAGTCAATAGGCTGATGCGTCCATGTACGAAGCTACTGATCCATCGAATGGTAAAAAAAAAATAACTGGCGCAACAGGCCAATTTTGGACAAAGGCCTCGAGATGAGTCATCTCATTTACTAGATATTAGCCTCTTTCGTATCAACTGAATCTCAGACTATTTTCATACAAAACGACAGACCGGTTCTAATCCAGGTCTCATATGGGATCTCATCGAAGCAAAGTTGAAAGCAAATTGGTTGAATATTAACTTCTTTCGCCTCCGTCTAAATGTGTACTGAGTCCGCAATTCGCCCCGACACGGCGAAGTATCTGTATGGTGACTGTTTAAGTTCGCTCGTCGCAGAGTCGTGACGTTCTTTTCGGTTTGTGAAGCCGGGCATATGAATCGAAAGCGACTATTGGGTTTTGCGCAGAGATGCGTGGTCAGCCACTCGCTCAACCGAGCTATTTACCCCAAATGGGTACTAATTTAACAGTTGAGTGGGCTCATAGTCGGACATGAGACTGACGCCTCTATGCACTGAGCTACCGATCCTCACTTCTAACACGAGAAAAATCTGAAATACCTAGTCTAGCCATAAATACTGTTACAAACTTTTTGAAGCACTGTTCAATAAAAGAGGTGTTATATGTTAAGAAATCATTGTTTATTTATTAAATGCATTGTCAACAACGGAAATTGCAACAAGTTATTCGAAGTGATTGCCTTATGCCTTTACACAAGCCTTTAATCGAGCTGGCCACTTATCTATGGAAGCACGCACGACTTCAATCGGAAAGTTGGCGACTGCATGTGTAAGAGACTTCTTTAAGGATTCGATATTAGAATGTCTTTTAGAGCACGTCATTTGCTCTAAGACCATAATTCATAATCCAGCGGATTCAGGTCTGGGCTAGAGGAAGGCCAATCTTCAGCTTTAATAAAATCTGGAACATTTTCTTCAAGCCATTTTTGGGTTGACTTCGCCTTATGACCTGGTACAGAATCTTGCTGGAAACTCCAAGGCTGATTTTTGAATAATGACGTATTGAGAGGTTTCACTACACTTTCAAGGACACTTTCTTGATAAATTTTGCAGACGTTTTGACGCCCTTCTCACAAAAATGCAACTTTGTCACCCCGTTGTAGCTAACACCCCACCAAACCATTACTGAGGCTGGATGATGACCTCTTTGAACCTTTTGGGCAACTTGAGAAGCTTCTCTGGCACTGCGAGCATAAACCCTATCGTTTTGTTTATTAAATGTTTCTTCGACAGTAAAAATTTTTTCGTCTGTAAACAAAATTTTACGGTGTTCTTGGTTTGCGTACCGGCAAAGTAATCGTTTTGATTTTTCCACTTTATTTTTTTTAACGAATCTGTTAGTAAATGCCCGCTAGATCTACGATAAGCACCCAACCCCGGGTCACTTTTGATGATACGTGAAATTGTTCTTTGGGGTATTTTCATCTCACGCGATAAATTTTTTTGTTTCCGAAGAGGATTACGGCGAATTCTCTCGCGCACGGCTTTAACCGCTTGAGGTGTTCGAGTAGTTCGCGGCAGCCACTTCTTTCACGGTCACTTACTCCAGACGTATCATTAAATCTTTCAATAGCCCGATATACAAACATTCGGCTTATACCAAGGGTATGCAGAGTCTTAAAAATATCACTTGGTTGCATTCCTACTTTATGAAGTGCAATCATAGCAATTCTATTTTCTTTGTCACCCCAATCCATGTTCACTACACTAAAAATTAAACTCAAATGATGACAAATGCATCAAGCACAAGCGTACTATAGCGATTAGGGAACATTCCTGTTTCGCGAAAATTGGGAGAATTCTCTCTATTAAATTAGGGAGAATTTTCACAAAACTCGGGAAATTTCCGCTTTAGGACCCACTAATCCCCCCGGGTGGGTTCTAGGCTCTTACCACCTAAGGCGGAAATGACTACCTGAAGCAAAAAGACCGGAAATTAAGGAATTACAAAAATTCTCTCTAATTCAATAGAGAGAATTCTCGTAATATTCGCGAAACAGGAATGTTCCTTTATGGCTAGACTAGGTATATACCTATATTTTTTTTTATGTTATTTTTTATCAATACCTTTGATTGTTGACTCGAAATTGAAAATACACCGAACGGATAACTATTTGCAGACATATCCAAGCACGTGCTTGGATTATTAATTATTATATTAATTATTAATAATATTAATACAAAAAAAAACATCGTTAGGATAATACGATTTTCTTATCCGTGTGATTTTACACCGTGTTTTTTTTAACTGTGTAGAACTTCAGCTTGAACTTGTGTTTTGTTTTGTCATCGACTACAAGGTTTAATGCATTTAATTCTTATGTAAGCCATTTTTTATTGTGCTTATGATTCGTCAACGACGTGTTCATTTCCTACAACTCATAGGGTACTTAAGTCGGCTTCTTTGTGCGGTGATGTAACAGCTGATCCAGTATTAAATCAGTCGTTATATAGTGCACTAAAGTGCAGTTTTTTTTTAGTTATTTTTTGGTCATATTTATTGACTATTTTCAAAAGTGACGTGATTTCATATCAGTATCGTAAAATTGGGCCTAGATTCGAATCAGCGATTGAACCGGCGGCGGCGAGTGAAAGATTGTAGAAACCGGAAACACAATAATAATATATTTGATGTCTACATATGTAATAGCGACAAATAGACATAAAAGCAAACAACATGAACTGCCTTAAACAACAATGGCAACAATAACGCTAATAACCAACCCATTCAATTTAGCGGCTACGGACATGCCGTCATTTTCTGCATCGAGCTGCTTTGTAATCAGATATTTCAAGGTCATAGCAGATATTTTTTTCTCCGCCTTACCTTTCATCTACAATGTAGATGCATATACATCGCATTATAGTCCGGCAATTAAATCACTATACAGATTAGTAGCAAAACTAACAATATGAACAAACATAAAACAACAAAAATACGAGATTTTTACATGATCTACATCAGACATTGGGGGCGGCCCCTCTATGCACCAGAGCCTGAAGCAGCAGCAGCAGCACGTCAGACGAATGTATCATAGATCTGCGGGGCTATGCAGAAAATGTTGCGATCTTCGTGAAAAGTGTGTTCATGTTTGATTGTTTGCTGATGTGATGTTTGCTGCTGGTGGAAATAATTTGGAACGTTAAATGCTCCAAGATATGGAATAAAAGCGGTAAAGGTTGCAGCAACACGTTACTTTGTTACGTTTTGTTGATTTGGTTTAAGAAAACACAATCTTAGGTATTCTCTTTCTTTTTCTGTGGGTTTGGGAAAATACGGATGGCGTGATGATCGAAGAACTCAAGCTCATCGTGAAATGCCATGACATTTTAACGACAGTTGAATGTTGTTTAATGGAAATAAAAATATAAAAGTATATTTTAATCGGAAGTAGGATGAATACAAGCAATGAAATGTAATTTTTATACAGGGTGTCCCGTTCATGATGGTAAATATTTCAATGGTAGATAGTATGGCTCATTTGGGGAAAATTAATGGGCGACGTGAACCCTCCATCTTTAACCGTTACAGAGTTATAGAATCTGACATTTGGTGGCAGATGGACGGATGTCGTGCCCATAACGGAAGCGTTGTCACGGAGTTTCTTAATAACCAACTCCACGAAAAGTGGATCGGACGAAAAGGGCCTATTGCATGGCCTGATAGAAGTCCTGATTTAACTCCTTTTGACTCGTTATGTATGGGGAAGTTTGAAAAATGAGGTTTATAACGAACCCATTACGTCGCGGGAACACCTGATTCGGAAAATTTAAACAGCGTGCAACGATTTGAGAGAAACGAGGGAAGACGTTCTCCGGGCTGTCACATCAGTTTTCAGAAGATATTAAGTTTGTATCCAACACGAAGGAGGATATTTCGAACACTATTTGTAGTTCTCACTTTTGATTTGATTAAAACTCCTTTGGAATACCTTTTGTCATTAGTTTTGTTGCTTTTCTGCTATTTTATTAACTAAAAAATATAATATAAGTAAAATTCTTTTGAAAATAGCGTAAACGTGTTTTACATGAAAATCACGTTTTTTTCACCTTTAAAACGTCACATTTGCAAATTTTCCAATCTAAGTCCTTAATATTTACATATATGCCGATCGAAATATAACATAATGGGGCAACTTTTTTTAAAAAATGCAGATTTGTCAGTTCAAAGTACCGTTACGAAGTAATCATTTGGATTCTTGATGAAAAATTGATTTTACAATTTTTGTTGTATCTTTGAAATAACGGTGATTTTTTTAATCGGTAAAAAGTTATATTATTGTAGATTTGATTCTGAAGGTACTGCTTCTTCATTGTGTTGCACTTGTTGAGTCATTCAAAATGAACGACACGATCGCCCACTACTTACTCATCAGTCATCACTAGTGCAGAGTGATATTGTACATAAGTATACTTGTGCGTATATGAATGTGGCGACCATTTTAATTTGTATAATTTATTAATTTGTGCACAACCTGGCTGGGATCATTGTCCAGCATTCAGTTTTACCTTATTGTTCATTGTCCATTTGATGTTGGCTTGTTGTACGCTTGTGAAGTCGGTTAATCGGTCATGATGCATTGCTGTAATCGAGAATGAATTAACCGGGGTAGGATGTAACTATGCTATAATGTCCTCAATTTTATGACCAACAGTTAAAATTTGTTTAGCCATAATGTATGGGAAAAGTTCCAGTAAAATTACAACTTAAACTTTTGTATTTTCCCTTCTAATGCATAGAAAATGCGTACGACAATATTTTCACGATAAAAATTGCATTTACCAGCATTTGTACTCAAGCTGCGAAGAGTTAAATAAACTTCAAACTACTGTCGGCAAGTGAAATCCAAATATAGTTTGCGTCGAAAGCATTCTTTCGATAGTTTTCGAATTCCAACTGTGATGGAATGACTGCACGTCAATGTGACCGGCAATTGCATGATAGTATTGCATCTGTACCCTCAACCATTTTACATAATGCTTACTACGGCCGACAGCAAAATCAGCATGTTTACATTGCATGGCGAGCGTACATTTTGTTTTTGTTGTATCTCTAAAGTCCTAAGGCACATACAAATAAACTTGACGACTAAACAATGACGCCATTGAACTTTGTACTTGCATTGTATTGTTTGCAATTTCTAGAATTGCATGGCTACGTGCTATTTTTGTAGAGGATATGTGTGTTCTATAAAAAGCAAGTATGGAAATATTGTATTGGCGTATGCATGGATTAGCGCCCTGATATGGTTTAGCAACAGTGCTTTTAAGGTGGAAACATATAAGGTGACAAGTGATTACTTAGTCAGTGTGTAGAACCTTGGCGTCCCAGGAAAGTTTATTGAAATGTCGCTCTGTGTAATAACATTTTGATTTGAGTAGTATGACTACATAGGAAGCGAATGTATATTCGTAGCTTTACAATCAACATTGCCATCACATTATATGATACAACAACACTACAGACTACACGGGTGGCGATATGCATGTCGCGTTGCTTCGGTGCTACAATGGTAGAATCTCCTTATTCGGTGGAGCGATGAGAACCACGTCCATAAACTCCCTAAACACTCTTACGAACTTACCTCCACTGGACCTGTTTCTAATGAACGCAGCGTCCAAATATGCATTAAGAATTAGGAAAACGGGGAAATTTAGTACGAGACCCTATGGTTATCGAAACATCAAGCAGCCAATCGAGAATATCGACCTTATCAAACCGGTAATTGACTCTAAGACAAACTTCCGGGTAATCCATACCAGAAAGAGACTTCTACTCTACGGGCGAGAACAGACCTAAGAAATCCCTAAACCTCTGTACGGCTCTTAGATGGAAACAGGTGTTGGAGACGCGGTTCATTCGCCGGAGCTCATACATAATCTATCGCTCCGACTGCCGAACGAGTGCAGCATCTTCCAGGCGGAGGTGCTAGCGATACAAAAAGTTACAGAGCTAGTCTCAACAACACGCAGGATGGTTAACATCTTCTTTCATTCAGACAGTCAGGCTGCGTTGAAAGCGCTGCAGACACTATCAGATCAGGGACAGTGCTTAACTGCCTCTCAGTTCTTCAGAGACTGGGCATCTTAAGGAAGCTGGAACTCCGATGGATACCAGGCCACAGCGGCTGCCATGGCAATGATATTGCGGATGGACTCGCAAAGCAGGGAGCTGCACTTGATGTCACAATGGCAATAGCAATCCCTATTCCAATACAAACACTAAGAACAAAAATGGACTCTAAGATGATGCAACTGGCCAACGAAAATTGAAAAAGAACAACTCCAGAATAAAGAGAGAACTCTGGAACTCATACAACACTAAGAAAACCGATGTACTCTTAGGGGTCTCTAAGAGTAAATGTGATGCTAGTTAGCTTATTAACGGGTCACTGCCTAATAGGAGAGCACGCACACAGACTGGGACTGATCACAGACAGCGGCTGCAGAAATTGTAAGCTGCCAAATACCAAGGAAACTGTGGAGCACCTCTCGTGCGAATATCCGGCACTCGCAACGACAAGCGATTGCAAATCTTAATATAATGAATCTTCTAAGATTCGCAAGCGCGACGAAAACCTTCGAGCCCAACAAGGACTTGTTGATTACGACTGAGACCAACACCTAACGATCTCTGTTGTTTCTTTGTGGCATTGCTTTGGATCAAAATGGTATATGCGAGGCCGTGAGGCCGCCACCTAACCTAACCTGGCGTAAAAGACAATTTGGTAATTTGTTTACAAAAAATACATAACCAAAAATAAAAATTTCTTGTTACTCCAATGGGTGGTGTAGGTAGATAGGTAGAGAGGCTGCCGTGACTTTCATATCATAGGTAGACCACAAGTGGGTCCATTGTGTTACCACTGGAAAGCTGCAACCAACCATCAGCGAACCAACCGGAGCGCATTATGAATTTATGTAGTTGACTGATGTCAACGTTTGATAAAGCGCTTAATTAGTGAAAAACGTAGACAGCTAGAAGTAACCTTCTACTGTGCCCTGCTCCTCATGCACATCATCGCAGCTCCTGCAGAAGTCATTAAGAGGTAACCGGAGCCGTGTTGCATGTTTTGTGACCAGAAAATAATCTGTAATGACACCCACAACAGTTCTAATATATTGTTCTTTCAGCGACAATAGTTGTGTGCAGCTGCCGATATCATGCCTGGGCCCCATATCTGCCTTGTTACATGACAAGTATTTCCGTCAATCCACCTCAAGTTGGCTGTGTCAAACGCAGTCGAGTTCAGTTTATCTTTGCATGATGCAATGGTCGTACCGATACAGCTAAGTCTATGAGGAACCACGCCCGTAATTCTTTGGCGCACCAATTCATCAGCCCTGCAGTTCCCGATTAAACCACTGTGACCCGGGATCCAGCATATAGTGATGTTGAAAAAGTCGCTCAGCTCCCTTGGTGCTGACCGGCATTTCATGACAGTTTTTCATGTAATCAAAGCAGACTCCAGAGCTTTCATAGTCGCTTTGCTGTCGGTAAGGACAATTACGTCCATTTTGGAACATTCCTGTTTCACAAAAATTAGGAGAACTCTCTCTATTCATCTAGAGAGAATTTTCACAAAACTCAAGAGATTTCCGCTTTACGACCTACAAACCCCCCCCCCCCCCCCCCTCCCAAATTCTAGACTTTTAGAGTGACGCGATTGAAAAGTGACAAAAATCCGAGGGAAAAAGTGATTTCCTCAGTTCGGGTCCCAAAAACTAAAAGGTTGTCCATCTGGTGAACCTTGTGTGGGTTGGCGTCGTCCCATATACGGCAATTTTGCTTATTAACATCAAACGTTAGAGAGTCGATTTTGAAGGGCCACTGCGTCTACCGTAAAATGGGCGCAACGTTTGCACTAACGAACACTCATTTTGATAATACAGTTTTATCATTTGCGCGTGCTGCTCAATCGTGTAACTTGTCATATTGAATTAGCATAATAAACAACAGATTCAGCAGACGCCACCAACACAACATGGTCGTCACAGCCTGTCGACGTCAACCCTCACTTATTGGAAAATCCTTTATTAGCTAAATAAAATAAATAACTGGCGCAACAGTCCAATTTGAACCATGGCCTCGAGATGAGTTAGCGTCATCTCATTTTCTAGATCATGACGGTATGTCTTGAGGTATGTGATCAGGAACACGCTCAACCGAGTTATTTACCCCCTAAATGGGTACTCAATTAATAGCTGAGTGGGCTCATAGTCCGACACGTAAATCTCCTTTTTTTTATCGAAAACTACCGCATTCAGTGGGAATCGAACCGGGGCCCAGTGCATAGAAGGCGAACGTGCTAACCGTTGCGCCATTTGGACTAGTTTATTAGCTAGATTAACATTAATGTTCAGCAACTGCTCGTCAAACAATTTTCGTTCCTTACGTCTAATTTCTATTTGATATTCGCCATAGCTCGTCGTAACGCAAAATCGAGTTTCCAAAGTTGTATGCGGAAATCACATAATGGTAAAGACTTATACATGATAAAAATAGGAGGTTATGTGAGGGTATTACATAAAAATTTTATTTATAATAATTCGTACATATCCTTTAAATTAACGGCCAGCGCCCTTAAATCGTTCGACTTAAACAAACTATAGTTAGCAGCACCTTTTACTTGTGAAAGCAAAGCAACTGAATCCACTATATCAGTTTCTCTCAGATACATTGGTCTTTTGTCTCTACACACAAGCCCTTTTGTGTGATAAATGAGCACTTAGGTGAAAGCTCAATGAAAGTGACATGAGGCCAAGCGTGAAATGAGCAATTACAGGGAGTAAAAAAGGTGTTTGTCGAGTATAGTACTGTAGTGCGATCTGACAAAAACAAAACAACAACTTGAAGCATGTCATAATGCAACAAAATAGTCTGTGGGAAATTAGACCCACCGTGTGATGTCTTCTTCGTCATCGGTGGCTAAGGTGTCTTGGATCTTGTTGATCTCTCGAGTGAAGCAGCACACTACAAGACACTAACTATCCAATGCCATTGCAACAACACCATCAGCAACATTTAAGACGCTCCAAACTCCAGCCAGCAGCATCTGGAAGTTTTATAATTTCCTGTTCGTGTTATCCGCTAAATGCATTACGTAAACACTTGAAAGATTTAAAGAGCGCGACATACATAAAACAAAACTAAAGTAAAAACCAGAAGTAGTGAACAACAACGCAACATCACAGAAGTCGAGAAGTGGCGACCAGAAGAAATCATTCTTGTGGCAGGCAGCCTAAGTATGGCTCAATTTCACTATTTCTTTCATTTAGCATTACATTTTCTTGGGTCGCCGACAACGTCGGCTTGGGCCTTTTTTGTTTCACTCTCAGCAAATTTGTGTGTTTTTTTTCTTCTCGTATTTGCAATTGCATTCTGTCAGCTACTTAAGATCTCGCCATTCAACAAAATTACTTTGCCACAGTGACAGTGTCATCATTCATTAACTAGTGTCCAGTCGCGAATAATTATGCAATTAACGCTGACGATGGACTTTCCAGTTTCCTGTTTGTCAGTGAGCTTCGGGAAATATAATATAATGTTGCAATTTCATTGAAACTCAATAGAATTATATATTTTGTTTTTGCGCTGAAAAGTACGACGCAGGTGGAATTTAAAGAATCATTCAGAATTATTCATGATTGACTTCTTGAAAAAGTATCAGGTGTCTTTTTGTTTGAAGCAGTCGTTTGACAAGCGAAAGAAACATGTTGGCTTTTTTTTTGTCAAAATTTCCTAAAAAATCATTGGGAACAGGATACCAGTTTCTTGGAACGAAATTTTCATAGTCATTCTGTATTCACGGGTCTACCATGTATGTACGTATACAGTATCAGCGCTAAAATAGGGCGTCGAGATGAGTAAGCATCATCTCATTTTCTAGATCGTGACGGTATGTTTTGTGCAGAGGTGTGTGATCAGCAACACGCTCAACCAAGTTATTTACCCCATAAATGGCTACTAATTTAACAGCTGAGTGGGCTCATATCACACGTAAATCCCCTTTTTTTTTATCGAAAACTGCTGCATTCAGTAGGAATCGAACCGGGGTCCAGTCCGTAGAAGGCGAATGTACTAACCGTTGCGCCATCCGGACTAGCGCTAAATATGGATTAGTCGAATACCTGCTGTCACTAGCGGCTGGTACACCGATGTAATTATGATTAGAGATTGGTAATGTTGGCTGCGTTCTGGCGAGCTCTGGTTAAATTTCATGGATCTAACTTTTGTCGATTTTTCCTCCATATGCTTTCCCCTCCGGTAAAATATGTACCGTGAACTGTCAAATTTGGATCTGAAAATGATCAGAATACTTTTCAGATTCGTAGGGGAACATTTTAAGATCCAAAAATTGACAGTTCGTGGTATATATTTTACCGGAGGGGAAAGCATATGGAGGAAGTCAGATCCATGAAATTTAACCAGAGCTCGCCAAAATGCAGTCATTGTAACAACCTGATATTTTGTCACAGATACATCTAATTATCTGATAATTGAAAATTCTACACACCAAAAGTATCAGGAACTTTCCTTATCAATTATTAGTTGCAAAACCCCTTGTGGAGTATAGCGCGTCAACTGTTCCATGTGGCCCAGTTGACGTTTCGTTGGCATAAATTGGTTTCGGAGAATGCAGTTGCCAGCATGCACCTCCTGAACATCCATGGCCACGAACGTCGTCGTGGACGGGATTCGAACGCGAAACGCCGGTAGTCAAACATGAGACTGATGACTCGACACACTGCGCTAGCGGTCGCCCCAATTGCAATATATATACTTATAATATAAGCCATTTTGTCCCCGGTGTAATGTAGCTTTCGAAAGTCGTTGCCTCCATTCGTCTCAGTCTTCACATAGCCGTTTCGCATGCCTAGCAACATCGTACTATCTCTTCTTATTGAGTCCTCCTAGCGCTTTTTCGGTCGACCACTCGTTTTCACACTTTTGCCCGGTGTCAACGAAGGCTCTTTTTAGGGATTCGATGCCATGCCATTCGTTGCACATGAACTACCCACTGCCATACCATTAGTAAATTGTATGCCTTCCTTAATAACCTCATATATCAATTTTTACTCCTCTTTATCTTCCTAAGAAAACCGAAAAATGCCCCTTGCTTACACGAACTGTAAGTGATGCTCTGGTTCTTGAAGAAAGGCTCGCAAAGAGTGAAAGTGCCCTTCGGGCGAGGATTCTCCGGAGGACTGGGTGCATGTACTTTGTATTTGTTCGATGTACTCGGATGTCAGCGATTTAACCTCTTTCGGGGTTAACATCGCTGGGGGCGCCCTTGATGTTTCCACGTTTTTAGTAAATAAGGAGTGTGTGCAAACATTGAATGCCTTTGTCCAGGAGGCATTTAGGGGACGAAAGTTGCATGTCCAGGAAAGGTTGAGAAACCAACGATGGCGTTTTTGTTCAAATCTGGAGTTCACCTCGGTTCGTTGTCCATTGGGTAGGACACATATGAGCAGGGAGGTAGTACACTTGTACCGTTATCGGCTGAAAGATTCCGTCGATTCCGGTGAAGCTTTCGGAAAACGACTATCCCGCTTTCCCGAAGAGTCAGGCCAGTAGTCCTGGATGTGCAAAGACAATCAACAATCAGCCAGTGGTTGCGAATTCCGACCGGAGATTCTATATATGGTAGAACGGGAGCCGGGGAGCCGAGGAGCCCTGGAGTGGCACTGCTTCGGTAGTAATACTTCACCCTGGCTGTTGATGGGTGTGGTTTAACACCCAAATCGCGGGTAGAATGTCAAAATTTACTTCTGTACGCTCGGTGTCTAGTTGTGCTCTTCAACCGGGTGCCGGGACCCAAAGAACGGCAGAGGTTTGGATAGGGCTCGCATCCAATAGTATGAATGTCAATCCCTGCAGACAATTTCAGTCATCCTCAATGGATGCACTGCATGAATTTCGTCACTAGGTGCATGCGTTTCTAGTAGGTATATCGTTGAACCAAAAAACGGAAGGTGTAATGCGTTTCATATGCCACCGTGTGTTCATCGTCTCACTGCGTTTTTTTACGGGATAAGTCTTCCCGCTGTCGTTGAACTTGCTGCAGTAAAACGATTCCCAATTGCGGCAGGAAACTGCAGCGTTTTCGTAACGCATAAGCGGAAAGCGTTGCGTGTGGAGAGAAGATGGAGAAGATCAGTTGAGGTCGAGGGTAAGTCAATAGGCAAATCGTGGGGATAGTTGAAGGCGATGGCGGCGAACAGGACGAGGTGAAAAGTCGGCGTGGTTAATGCCCTATGCCCCACAAGGGGTTAACAGGATCCAGAGAGAGAGCGAAAGGGTGTGTATGCGTTAGGAGTCAGCAGCGGTCTCTTCTCCATCAATATCGAGGCCAAGGGAAATTGCGGCTAAAATTGGTGTCTCCCATAAGCTCTAGGGGTTAGCGGTGTGGGAGCTGCAGAGCAGTTAAAGATGTGGTAGACATCGTGGGGGGATACCATTACAAGCTGGGCACGCATTTGGAACATCGCTATCAATCTGGGACAGGTACGAATTTAGCCGGGAGCACCAACCAGAACGAAGTTGAGCCAATGTGTGTGTCTGGTCAAACTATCCTCACTATGTGAGAGGGTTGGTGGTCGTGCTTGGAGTACTGGGTTGTTCTTTAGTTCCGCAATCGATCTTTGAACCTCCTTCCTGTGTAGAGAAGCAATGGCTGCCTTGTAGGTTGTGTCGTCAAATTGTTCCCTTTTGCATCTTTGGATTTCTTGTTCGAGGTCCCTCAGACTAAGGCCATGTCTGATGGTGGCGGTGTCTTGTCTTTGTCTATAAGATTACTGCTGGGGTGATCATGGCGGTAGCAGTCCACAAGATACTGCTTTCCGAGGATATAATTGTAGTTTTAATGAGCATCACGTTGGTCTCTTGGTGGAGTTGATCCCGAGAGGACATCAGATGGCAGCCTGTCACGGTGCGGAGAGAGGCATTTTTACATGACTGAATACTTCTCCAGTGTGTTTTACTCAGGTTCAGGGTCCACGTGGACGCCAGATAACTAGCTACCGATCTTCCAATGGCTTTGTAAGTAACCAGTAAAATGTTTATGGCTCATTTTACCCGTCTGATTGTGAAAAGCCTTGGAATTTTACTTATTGTTCCCCGTTTCTATGTATGATGATTTAATGTGAATGGAGAAACTAAAGAACAATAATTCCGCCAACATCCCCCGATAGTGAATCGCTCGTTAACTTTAGGAAGGCTTTTTTGGGAAAGTAGATAAATATGTTGATAAAGTCCATAAAAAGTTACTTAAGAAGAGAGAAGATCATCGTTGAAAGGCAGTAAAATTATTAGAATATTGTCATGGGAAAAGTTGGAATCACCGTAAAAATCAGGTGACCTAAGTGATTAATTCCCAGATAGATCCCGAGTTAAAGCCACCTTTTCATTGTCCTGCATATAACTCAATGTACCAACTAGTATGACTCCAAGCATTCCATTCGTTAACCGCTACATGCAGGAATTGCGAATTGTAGAGTTTTGTTGTGCATTCTGAACAATAAAAACCAGGTTATATCTTTGTTCACGTCTTTTTCCCCGCTTAAGCAAAAACGATTATATTTGAAAAATGGCCACCCAAATCAATCCAAGATTACTGAACCCAATTAAATTTGCAAAAACAAAAATGAATAATGACTTTCTTCGGATTTACCGCACTTTCAGCTCGTGCCATATAGTGAAGACCATTGACTCTCACAGTAATTATGCACGTTCCTGATGTGTGATATGATAAACCTGCGTGGAGTGTGCACTTTTCTGAATGAAATACGAAAAAAAACTGCACACCTTTTGCCATCCATTGAGCAGAAGGTTTAATGATCTCTCGGTGCAGGCAGGTGCCAATGATGGTCTACTATAGACGAGCTCCGATCAGAAACGTATTCGTAAGCGCGAAAAATGCCAGACCCGTACTTACAGTTCATTAATAAAATCCACGTAATTGTAGAAAATATTATGGTGAATATAAAACAGAAGTCTTATGAAGGAATCCAAAAATGAAGTAATCGGAATGGATGAGGTGTACATTTCATACGTTTATTGACCTGCAGACTAAATAGCGATGAATACGAAAGAAATATTGTAATAGAAGGGCGGACAAGGTTGATGCTGCAGGGCCTGCGTTTAGGTTCATCTGTATGTTGAAAGGCAGCGATACTTTAATTGCATTTAGCATCAACTTTATAATCCACATAGACCTTTCAATAATAAGCTAGGATTCAGGCATTAACTGATCGTTACCAACTTCAATAAAAATGATTTGAACCATGTTCAAAGAATTTAGTAGTAAAGCTGGAAAATGCTAAGGGCACAGTAGTGTTTATTGAGGGATGCATCTCGGCAGAGGAATTCGTGAATCATTACTTGCATTTTATATGCTATATCGCATATTGTATTTCCAATTTTCCGCTTAAATCTTCGTCTTGCTATACGCGACTCTGCGTCGATCGAAAAAATACACACAAATAGTCCTCTGTGCTCTGTAGCTTGACCGCTAATCACGAACAATATGGGACGATCATGTACCTAGCAAGAGGACCCTTTAAATAACTGACGGATTTTTCAAAAATCCGCCTGTCGTTGAAATTGGTCCACTTGGAGTACGATCACGATTTTTGCTTGACACACTTCATCCGCCAGACGGATTTTTCAAAGTTCATACGTCGCTCATAGGGTATGGGATCTATGGAAACAAACAAACGTCGTAAACGGATTTTTGAAAAATGTATTTGTCATTAATACCGAAGATGATCGACTGTGGGGGTCGCATGCGATAAAAAATTTAGAGCTTATCCGTAGTGCAACAGCTGCGTCCGTCAATGAAGCTTGTTCGTAATGTGCGCCTAGTTAAACCTACACATAAACATTTTAAGCTTCGTTCTGTAATTCAAATGGCATTTGAACATTATGTACTCGTAGCTTTAGTAGCAGCATCCAAATTGCCAAAACGGCCAAGGACCGACATCGGGCTGTAGCGCCACAATGATGATCCAAATTTCGAACGTAGTAATATTTAGTAAATTACTAATTTAAATTAATTTTTAACAGTATTATAAAACCGTCAACTAAACTTTTTCCTCTTTGTCTCATTTTAGTATTATCACAAAAACAACGAACGCTAGCAAAAAGCCTTAAAGATTTCAATTTCGAGTGTATCGGTTCAGCGCAAACAGACGATGAACAAGTTATCAGCGATAGTTTAAGACATTTTGGCAAATTAATAGAGAATATCGAAGATGAACGTGATAATATGGTAAGTAAGAAAGTCTGGTCATTTACCCGATATTATCCAATTTTGTTTCCTTATATTGAAGTTGCTTTATTTAATCATTTCAATTTTCCAGTTACAACTTGCACATGAACAAATCATTGAGCCATTGGAGGATTTTCGAAAGAAACAAATCGGAGGCGTGAAAGAGAATAAAAAGAAATTCGACAAAAAAACGGAGAAATTTTGTCAATCGCAAGAGAGATTTTTAAATATGTCCACGAAGAAACCGGAAAATACGATACAAGAGGTAGGTTGCAATTTAGATTGGTACTGCATGACATTGGTAGGCTGTTCCAGCGACTCTGCTGATTGCAGTTTACGTTTTCCTAATGGGACACCGTCGGGACCAACAATTTTGTCCTCTTAGGGGGAGTGCTCGCTTAAGAGAAAGCCCACATTTTTTAAGGCAACCTTCCAATTCGGTTAAAGAATCAAATAACCAGAACTGAACCGGTAGTGAAATTTAAAATGGTTAAACATACCTTAATCCAAGGGTTGGTACTCACTGGTTGTATTTGGCGGCAAAAACATAATGCGGACGTTGGAAAGTTCCATTTTTTATTGGAGGCGAACCACCGATATGATGAAATAGCAACAGTTTCTTATTACACCGTCTCATTTGGTTATTGAATGTCGCTAACCAGTCATAAACATAAAAGCATAAAAATGCGTGACTGTGTCCGGCTAAAGGAGCGTCCGGTTAAGGGAGCCCAATTTATTGAAAAACATGCAAACAGTGTTCGGGACTTAAAAATTAGTCCGCTTATAAGAGGTGTTCGGTAATGGGAGGTGTCTGTACAGGGAGCGTACACTGTTTATGTTATGGAGATGGCACAGGACACTTCAAGTGTCTATGCGGACAATAGTGGAAGTTTTCGAAGTGACCATAAAGGTCTGACAATCTCCCGACACGAAATGAGGAATTGAGCGGCGACACTGCTTGCTGCAGCTCAGTTGCCAGTTTTTTCAGTCATCACACGATTACAGAAATCACATGCATAGGGATGGGGAATTATAAATACCTAAACGGATAAAATGTATGCAAAATCACCGAGTTGAATTTTTGCATTTTTATTAAAAAAAAGGCGTTGATTTTGCAAAGGTTAAATTGCTTTTGTAGTCAACTTGTTATAACACTGGTTGTTTTGGTTGGTATAAGTGGTGGCTTAGGCAACCTTACCATAGCCCAATTAGCGCAAGAAGCGCCATTTTGAAGCCACAAACCTCGTGAAAATTTGTTGTTAGCTGATAGTCGAAAAATACAGGGGATACTGCCTAGATCCAACCGGAGGAGTTAAGGAAGTAAAGCAACTCTCCAATCCTCACCCCCGACACATCCCCTAGGTTGTCAAGAAAGGCCTTGCCCAATGTACGATGTCTGGTCCTAGCAAGGCCTGGGCATTCGCACAGGAAGTGAGTGAGGGTTTCTTTCTCCTCTTGATTACCGCAACTTCGGCAATGCGTGTTGTAGGGGATACCGAGCCTGACTGCGTGATCCTCTCTAGGCCAATGCCCCGTGATGACTGCCGAGAGCCTGGCGACATCTCTGTGCGATTTGTCATAAGCTCCGATGTTCTCTTTCTGTCATAGGAGGGCCATATCTTTCTTGATACGGCGCAGGTGTCCAGATTCCGCCATTTGGAATCCGCAACCTTGAGGTACTGGTTGGATATATTGCGCTTAACAGTCAACAGCGGAATGCAAACAGGCTCCGCTTGAGATCTGTCTAGGGCGGTGCCCCTTCTGGCCAGGTCATCAGCCCTCTCATTACCCTCTATGTTCCTGTGACCAGGAACCCAGAGGAGGGTAATATTGAGCCGTTTGCTAAGGCAAGCTAACTCCGCGCCACATCGCTCGACAAGCTTGGAGGATGCACTTACCGAGTTCAGTGCCTTGATAGCGGCCTGGCTGTCCGAGCAAATGGCGATGCTGTGGTTATCTGGTATATCTCTGAGAGTGTGACAAGCTTTCATGATTGCGAGGGTTTCCGTCTGAAAGATGCTGGCATGATCTGGGAGGCGGTAACACTCCGAAATATTTAATGCATCAGAAGATATCCCTGCACCGACGCCGCAGTCCATTGTGGACCCGTCGGTGAAAATCCTGATGTCAAAATCCTTCACCACCTCGCCTTCTCCCCATTCAGATCTGGTTGGGAATTTGGCAGAGAAGTTTGTCGCAAACCTTAGTTTGGGTACGGTCAGGTCGGTATTCACCTTGGCCACATCCTTTGGCAACTGGTTTAGAATGTCGCTATGGCCGTACGGTTTAGCAGTCCAGCCTCCCGACTCTTTGAGCCTGACTGCACTGTCCGCCGCCAATTGTTTGATAAAGAGGTCGATAGGTGGAAGGAGAAGGATCACGTTTAGCGCTTCCCTTGGGCATGTTCCCATGGCACCTGTGGTACCAAGACATGCCGTTCTTTGCACCTTGCTAAGTTTTGTGATGTTATATTTTTTAACAAGCGCTGGCCACCAGACCAACGATCCACATGTAAGAATTGGACTACTGCTGTGTACTTCCAAAGTACCATATTTGGCTTAAGGCCCCACCTCTTTCCGAAGGTTTTCTTACAGGCGTAGAAGGCTATGCAGGCCTTCTTTACCCGTTCTTCAATATTTAACTTCCAGCTGAGCTTCGTATCTAGAATGACACCTAAGTACTTTGCGCTGGGCGATAATTGAAGTGGCTGTCCGTTTAGTTTAGGAAGGGTAAAATGTGGTACTTTGGTTTTTGTGGTAAATAGCATCAGTTCAGTTTTATCTGGGTTGACGCCCAGGCCACAGCTTGTGGCCCAGGTGCTCACCATACCCAGGGCCTTTTCCGTGATTTGACTAATCACGGAGAGGCACATCCCTGACACTACGATTGCCACATCATCCGCGTACGCGACCACTTTAACCCCTTCTCTGCCAAGCCTAACTAGAATTTTATTGATGACAACTAGCCAGAGTAACGGGGAGATGACGCCTCCCTGAGGTGTCCCTCTACAGACATATCTGGTTAGGTGGCTGTTTCCTAAGTCCGCATGAATTATTCTAGATCTTAGCAGGGTTACTATCCATCTGCCGATCCCTGCTTCGACTCCCAAGTCTGATAAGGCATCATGAATAGATTGTTGAATGCACCCTCTATGCCGAGGAAAGGTTGTTTTAATTAGGGTTGTTTTGATTTTCGATATATTGTTTGAGTTGGTACACTGTTTAAAAATTCGAGTTTTCTATTTTCCCCCACCACCACGGACCCCGCCACCATGTTGAAAATGTGCCTAATTATTTGGCTTATCCTGTTTCTCTTTTGTGTCTGCTAAATTGGTTTTACAAGAAAACTTGCAAAACTTTATTAAACTAGAGTAATTTATCTACAATTTGAGACTAAAATAAAACTTCTAGCTGTTATACTTACCGAGATAGAGCTTTTAAGGCATAAATTGATGTGCAGGCATTTTATAATTTTTGCTCATAACTACAGTTAAAATGACCCGAAAAGTATTGGTCACGTTGGGCTTATAAATAAATTGTCCTTAACTTTTACAAATAAGCTTTTCCATTTAAAGCATCCGTTGCAAAGATCTGTGAGTTTGAAAAGTGATAAAGTGTGATTTTTCTTCGAAGCCTCGAAAATTGTGGTTTTTTGACTATCGATTTTGACTACGCTACTGAGCCGAATTTTAGCTTTGAGCAGTGCATTGGACGCAGAATTCAATGGTCTTTGTTTTATTCCTGCGAGTTTTTTTCGATCCGAGGCACTGTTTAGGAGTTCTAAAGATAATATTTCTCGGATTTTCGCCCACCCAAAAGTTAAGCTCACCTTCTACGACCGTGCAAACTCAGTTTCCATGTATGCAGTATCTATAGAAGGGATTAAAGTTATTTCAAGATCTTACCCTAATTATTATTAAAAAGCGCCCAAATTGGCTTAATTTTACTGACCTATATCCCATTCTATAAATTATACTTTTCCCCTAATCGAGTTTTTTTTTATTAAACGAACAAAACAACATAATTCGCATTGATGCGCAATCAATGTTTTTTTTCCTAATATTACCCACTACTTATACGGCTAATCTATGTTTGTCACTTTACGCCACACTGAATTGATTCTCCCTGGGATACACAGACATCCCAAGGAGCCTCGCTTCAGTCCACTCCGCACTCCTAATTAACATTTCCAATCAACACATTGGTCACAGTCTGAAACAACTTGTATCCACCTATATCTGAATGTATACATCGTACATGCATACGAAGCCATTCAGGGAATCATCATCATCGTCTCCTGTTTCATTCACGAATTGAGTCGTATCCTTGCTCATGCGGCATTTGCATTCATGCTTGTTTATTGCTCCTACGTATACAGTCGATGCCACTGGCATACTAAAAGGAAATGTTGCGACTTCTGTTCGCCACTTTTGCAACTAAATTTAGCAGTGGCCACCAAGTGCGAGGACATTGGATTTTTGAAATCTGCGTAGGTTTCATTCAACGATACGTGCACTTAGTGTGTGTGTGTGTGTGTTTCCGAATCAAAACGATAGAAAAAAATACGATCCTGCGCAATTGTATCCACTTCTCCGCGTATTTTGCTTGTGTAGTGGTTGCGCGCCTTCTTGCCTATTCAATATGTCCTGCAAACGGGAGTGCTTGTCGACAGGATGGCAACGTTTTCCTAGTGCACGCATTCGTTTCTTAATTTCGCGTTTGGCTTCTTTATCCTTTCGCCATATAATATGAAATCGTGTTAATCCGGGTGTGCATTAACGAATTTGTGAATCCTTGTTGGTTTTTATGTTGTGCATATTGGCCTTATGCCGTCCTAAATTGGGGTCTTACTCTGTCGGCGGCGGTTTTCTGTTCGGTTGCGCCTTTGACCTTTGTATTTATTGTATATGGTGGTCGCAGTTGGCGAATTGTGTTTTTTTTTTCTTTTCCGAAGATTATGATGTAAGGCGATACGATACGAAGACGGCAGAGCGTGTGAAAAATTCTTTTGCAATTATGCGAGTGATGAAGTGACAGTAGGACGAAAACTAATGGCCTTTTGTACGTTGCAAAGAAGAAAAGGAAGTGCATTGCATGTTCCGATTGTTATCTAAATATCTGTGCAAATGTTTTGTGTCAGCTTGAAATCAGTTCCCTTGATTTGTGCTCATATATGCGATACAGTGAAAACAGTGAACGACTCCCTAATTTGTATTCATCGTGAAGTGTATCGTCCTTGCACCTGTTTTCTTCTATTGAACAGTTTGAATGTGATGGTCAATCAATTTGTCATGGATATCAATCCACGCCTAAGAAGGACTCGCTATGTATGTCCATGGTAAGAATATTTTGTTTGTCCTTCGAGGCTAATAGACAGAGGTTTTATTGATTTTCATGCTACTAGTTTTTCCATTCGCAACCTACTATGCGACCGGAGTCGCTTTCCTTTACAGTGGATTGCGAAACGACCCGGTTGTTTGCAGGATGTGTCAATGTTTGGTTGATGACGACGATGATTGACAAGGGAACTTGTTGTTCTTGATGTGTATAAGTATGGGGAATAGATATCGACATAAATTTATTATTGCATAATTTTTTTTTTCGTTGGATATTTAGGAAAAATTAGGAATACGTGATTTGTTGCAAGGTGTCTTAAAGAAAAGTTTTTACGTGCAATATTTTTGTTGACCAACAACATCAAATAGAAATTTGATGCTTTTCTATGAATGAAATGGGGGCATGACTGCGACTGTTTCCTTATTTTTTTCCGTAGAGAGTCAGAAGTAGCAATTTGACAATTTAATGTTGACGGATATAAATCGAAGTTAGATATAAATACAATATAATCCGAAGAAATGGCTTATGTGGAAGGGATAATTTTTTGCGTGCAACATAGTTGGGACGGTAAGCGATTTGACCTTGCAAAATATGATAGAAAAATGCCGTTTTATATGATTGTTGGTGTTCCCCATACATTCATTTTAAGAGATGGAGCCACCTTGGACCCCGCAGCAGAACGGCTGAGCAGGCGAAAAACCGAAAAATTTGATCCCTTTTTTTTTAAATATACTCATAACTTCTAAACGGTGCCGTGTATCGAAAAACTTTATAGGTTGTAAATTAAAGAACATCAAATTCTCCATCTAATGCATTACTCGAAGTCGAAATTCGGTTTAATAGTATAGTCAAAATCGATAGTCGGAAAACATCACTTTTTGATGCTTTTGAGAAAAATCACACTTTATCACTCTTCAAGCTCACATATCTCTGAAACGGATGCACCAAATGAAAACCTCATTAAATAAAAGTTGAAGATATTTCGATTTCCAACTTAATGTGCCTTATATGATACTTTTCAAATCGGCAGTTTTTAGTGTAGTTGTGAGCGAAAATGCAGAAATGCTAGATCAGCGATGTGAGCCTTAATAGCTCTATCTCGGTAAATATGACAGCTGAAAGTTTTGTTTTAGTCTTGCTTTGTAGATATTTTCACCTTGTTTATTAAAGTTTTGCTAAGTCTTTTGTCAGACTAATTTAATTAGTTAGATAATTAATTATATTGTAAATGATTAAATTTCTTCTATAATTTCAAAGTTTAAGCAACTTATGTGACACGTTTATGTTGGTTCCTAATGTATTTGGTCATTGTGAATCGAATGAAACTAACCGCAATGCCATACGACAATTAGTTCAAAAGATATTAAGATTTTTCCAGATTTTTTGTATTAATTAAATATGTTTTTTTTATTAAATAAATTAAAAATAAAACCTTTTGCGCCAGTTTTAGATTAATTCCTAATGTACTTAGTTATTCTGAGTCGAATGAAATCAACCGCAATGCCTTTCGACCAGTACTTTAAAAGATATTCACATTTTTCCAGATTTTTTATTAATTAAATAAGTTTTTTATTAACAAAGTTGAAAATTGAAAGATTTTATGCCAGTTGTGGTTTGATTCCTATTGTATTTGGTTATTATGAGTCGAATGAAAACAACCGCAATGCCATAAGATAATTAATTGAAAAGATATTCTCATTTTTCCAAATTTTTTTTTTAGTAATTAAATACGTTTTTTTATTAAATAAGTTGAAAATAACAAGCTTTTGGGTGTCAGTGTTAGGTTGATTCCTAATATATTTTATCATTCCGAATCGAATGAAACCAACCGCAATGCCATACGACAATTAGTTCAAAATATATTCACATTGTTTTTAATTTTTTTGTTCATTAAATAACTTAAATAAAAAGTTTTTGTGGCCGTTTTAGGTTGATTCCTAATGTATTTGGTCATTTTGTCGATAACAAGATACCTGTACCCTTTGTTGATGGTTTGGCATTTACTTTTCTCTTAAGCTCACTTACGAGAGATACGGGTAGAAAATCAATTTATCGAAATATACTATTATTGACCTTTTCCCTAAGGATATCAACATCCTGTATATTTAACGTCGCTATGCTAATGATTGCCTTCATCCTGGAAATTTTCATATATGTGCCTTATGCACCGAATAAAATGGGTGGGGGGAGGGGGCGTCCAAAATAATCTATTTTTTGCACCACCACACTCCGTTGTGGTAAACTCAAATTAGAAAAAAATACGAGAAATGTGCTCATTCAGTCCTTTGATGTCCACATGCCTCGATACCCGACGACAAGGAACAAATGTCACTTTAACCCTCTATTGAGAGACCCCCTCCCCGCCCTCCTCGAATTTGGCCAATAATGAAAATCCTTCATATTTCCACCAAATTCCATGCATGTACCCTCAGCCGTTTTCGAAATATTCTCTAAACAGGCGCACATTTGACTGATTTCATAAGGGTTTTGTTTTTTCTACAATACAAAACCCTAAAAAGCGTTATTATGCCCTAAGCTATCAAGCCGAGCTATCAAGCAAAGACTTTTTAAACAAGATTTAACTATCAATAAATTAAGACTAAAACAAAACTAGCTATTATACTTACCGAGATTGAGCTATTAAGGCTGAAATCGCTAAACAAGCATTTCAGCATTTTCGCTTACAACTAAAATACACTAAAAACGAACGGACTTGAAAAGTATTTGGCACGTTCGACTGGAAACGAATTATCTCCAACTTTTATTTAATGAATTTTTTTTTCATTTGGGGCATCTGTTTCAAAGATCTATATGAGCTTGAAAAGTGATAAAGTGTAACTTTTCTCCTAAGTCTCAAAATTGATGTTTTTTGACCATCAATTTTGACTATACTACTGAACCTAAATTGGACTTTCAGCAATGCATTGGATGCAGAATTGACGCTCTTTAATTAACATACAATACTATAAAGTTTTTCGATACGAGGCACCGTTTAGAAGTTATGAGTAAAATATTAAAAAAAGGGCTCAAATTTTCTGGTTTTTAGTCTGCACAGCCGCTCTGCCACGGGGTCCAAGGTTGCTCCATCTCCTAAATTGTAATGTTGTACTCCGCAAGAGCTACCGGTAGTGGTCGTGAGTCAGGTGTAGGGCTTTTCTTGACCAGAGTCGTACGAGACTGTCTCTTATCCTGAGATCCGGTCTCCGACAGAATCTTAACCGCAAGGCTCCGAACCAAAATAAGAAACATAATTCAATGCTATGTCCCAACTGAACCCGACAGTGTCGTGGCCAAGACTCCTTTTACGGACAACTAAACGTCGTCCAAAGCAGAACCCCTAAAGTTGATATTGTAATGGTTATGGGAGATTTGAATGCAAAATTGGGTGCTGACAACAACGGATTCAGGCATGTGATAGGGAGACACGGTCTTGGTGATCTTCACGATAACGGTGGAAGACTTATAAGAGTTCTGCAACTTTCACAGTCCCTTCATGGGTGGTTTGAGCATAAAGACCTCCACAAAGTCACATGATCCTGTGTTGATCGGCACAGAACACAAAATCAGATCGACCACTTTGTCGTTCCTGCGGCAGCCGTTTCTTCGTACCGAAACGACGCGTTTTTCAACGGCTAAGAGCTGCCAAACACCCCCGATGCAGGTAGAACTGCAGTATTTCAAGCATCGCTACCACAACAACAACCGCTTTGTCATTAGTAAAAGATTCAAGAGTTGCCTCCTGGACGTGCGAAATAAGAAGTTTGCCGATATTAGGATGGTAAGAGACAATTATTTTATGATCGCTAATGTTCGACTGCGTATTGCAGCCATGCGCCGTACTAGCGACGGAAGATCCAGGCGCCGCAAATTCAACACCGCTGGACTAAAATCCAGCTGTCTTACAACAATACAACGACCATCTTGCGCAAAATGCAGCTGAGATAACTAGTCACCCAGATAGTGATGTAAGTAAACATTGGGATGCTATCAAAAAATGCGTACATTGACAGCGCAGATATCATCCTTGGCACAAAACCCGGATTGCCGGCATAAGCCGTGGATGTTCGACGCATCATTGGGAGAGGGGGTCAAAAATTATTTATATTTCGAAAACTATGAGTTCTACAAAAAAAAAAGAGTTTTAAAGGCGAATTAACATAAAATGCCCTACAAAATGATATATCGCACATTAGACCGCAAAATGGTGTAGTATACCTTAAACCATAAACCAAGGGAAACTAAAAAAAGACCACTGACATACACTTCCGGACCACCTATCAAAGGAGATTTTGGAGCATAATATATATATATTGGGGGCGACCGGTAGCGCAGTGTGTTGAGGCATCAGTCTCATGTTTGACTACCGGCGTTTCGGGTTCGAATCCCGTCCACGACAACGTTCGTGGCCATGGATGTGCAGGAGGTGCATGCTGGCAACTGCATTCTCTGAAACCAATTTATGCCAACGAAACATCAACTGGGCCAGATGGAACAGTTGACGCGCTATGCCCCACAAGGGGTTAGGGCAATTGAGTATAATATATTCAGAAGACTGCTTTTACTGATTTTGCAAAATTCCAAAATTACACAAAATTGTTATAACGGGACCTTTAGAGCATATATCCTCTCTCTCCAGATAAATTGTGTCAAAATTCACAAACAAATTTCCTATTTTTCATTCGTAGCGTGGACTATTTGTGAAGTCAAGGTTGAAGTGAATTTGTTCATCACAGACTATGTTTTTTTTTCTTTAATGCGTAACATTCGCAAATCTTCAAATCTAAGTCCTTGAAATTTACATCCCGTTCGAAAGCTGGCACAATAGGGCGACTTTTGTCAACTTTGCAGTAAGGTCAGTTCAAAGTATCGTTGTAAAATTATCATTTGAATTTCCAATGAAAAAATTGATTTTGAAATTCCTTTAAAGTTTGATCAGTTGTATATTTAAAGTAACGGTGATTTTCGCAGCCGGAAAAAGTTATTTTATATGAAATCTTATTAAATATCGTATTAAATGATTGGGAGAGTTGCAAATTTGGATTTTGTTCGACAAGTCCAGCTTTTTGGTACAATTTACAAAAATGTTATAACTCTGTTACAGTTAAAAACAGAGTGTCCGTGTCATACAGTCATTTCCACAAGAGCGTATACTTTGTAACTTTTTAATGCACCATTTCTCAAAGAGTGGTGGGGAACCTGCATTTTTCCTCTTTTTCGCATTGTATAAATTTGGTCATTCTAAGTTCAAGTAGGAGAGTGATAAGACGTCAAGTGAAATGAGTGCGATTTACAAAAAACGATTCGAAGCTGTGTTTTTAGTAAGTCATCCGAAAGGACCAAAAATGACACCTGCATCGGCCGGAAAGTACCTGAAAGTTTCGACACAGTTTGTGAATAAGTGGATAAAGCGTTTTAAAGATACTGGAAATGTAGACGATCTACCTGGTAGGGGTAAAACCCGAAGCACTCCAAAAACCCAGGATAAGGCCATCATTGATATTTTTAAGAAAAATCCGTCCGTTACTACCTTAGTGCAAGCAAAGGAAATGTTATCGAAGAAGAATATTTACGTGTCCTTGAATACGATTCGGCGAAGATTACAAGAGGAAAACATCAAAACCAGGTATGCCTTGATGAAACCATTACTTACCGAAAACCAGAAGCGAAGACGTGTAGAGTGGACTAAGGAAAACATCGATCGTGATTGGGACAACGTGATCTTTACGGATGAATCAAGTTTTGCTGTAAATACGTTCAGGAGACGAGTGTGGTCACAAAAAGGAGAAGCTGTCGTGAACCGAACCGTTAAACACCCTGTGAAGGTCCATGTTTATGGATGCTTTTCTGCACGCGGTTTCGGAAAATTAATAACGTTTACCGGAATTCTTACTGCTGAAAGGATGATCATTTTGTACAAGAAAGGATTATTGAAGTCTGCTAGGATGCTATATGGCAACGACAACACTGATTGGTTTCTACAAGAAGATAACGATCCGAAACATAGAAGTACTTGATTGGCCTTCGCAATCGCCGGATGCCAATCCTATTGAAAATGTTTGGGAATTAATGAAGCAGAAGCTTCAAGGAAAGCAAATAAAAGGAGAAGCATATTTAAGGCGAACGCTACAAAAAACTACGCGGAAAAATTGGCCGAAAGTTGTCACCGAAGATGCCAGTCAATAATCAATAGTGACGGCGATTGGACCATGTGTATTAAATATAATTGCGAAAATGTATTTTGTATTTACTTTCAATAAAAAATAAAATTTCTTACTTGTTAAATTTTGTTTTTATTTTGTGAGGTATACGGTCTTGTGGAAATGACTGTATGTCAATTTTCCACAAATGAACAGTTCTATATATCTATATATGGTCTAGTCCTTCTGCTGCCTTCAACTTATTCCTCAATCTGCAAAGAAGGTCATCCTTCGGCCTTCGTGATTCTAGACAGTGAACTACTTTTGAGTCCTTGCAGAATAGTCCCGTACTTCTTACTATCTAAATAATTAAATGAACTATCATCGAGGAATTATGGCTTCTCCAAGCTGTCACTTCCATTCATCTCGATTCATGCATTGCTGCTTCTATCACTCGAAGCAGGTTTCTACAGTCTTTTTGGACGGACGCCTGCCAGAGGTTTTTTTGCGTTCCTAGATATCTCGTATCGTTAAACTTCTGCACGAAGAACTTTTTGGTAATTAATTGACTATCCTCTGACTATTGCTGCATGTATTCCGCTCACTATAGCCTTAATGTAGCTTGATGAATTTGAAAACAACTAAATATTTGACAAATATTTTCGTTCAGCTTATGTTACACAATCTTCGCCATTTGTCTCTTCCGCTCCAAAAATTCGCCAGAGGAATCCCTTTTCAACAACAAGAAGCCTGCTTGAGGGTCCATGCCTAGTTGGAACTATTGTCTTTAGGATTTGAAGCTTTGCGAAAATAAGACCAGAAGAGATTTCGTTGTGTCCACAGGTAGCTTTCTGACCAAGTAGTGTTCGGGCACGAGGTTAAACCACATGTATATAGGTCAGTCAGCCTGTTTCAGCCCGCATGTTTCGGCCAAGTTGTATTTAATTCTGGCCTGGTGGAGAGTAGTCTGACATTGTTAGCCGAACTATCTTTGATGGTATACCAAAGTAAAACGCCTATAAGATACAATTCCTTTTCCCCCATGATCAGATAAATAAAAACAGGGTATACTGGGCAAAGACAGATCACGAAATCCGACTTGTTATGAGAAAGAGCTATAGAAGGACAATGCCTACACGGAAAGGTGGGAAGACGATCGAGGAACCCGGATTCTAGATGGAAGTAAACTCCCGATTCTAGTAATTCCGAAGGGTGTCCTTTTGACGAATCGTCTTACACACGATGCAACAGCATCCAGAGGCAAAACAACAACTGTTGGGGAATAGGATAACAACATGGATGGCATAAGGATAAAGAAATATAAAGAAAAACGAGAAAAAAAACATTGCCGGTATCTATAACCTCAAAAGTTGACAAACGTCGTCAGTGGGACCTCTGATTGGACGTTGATGCGACTTGAGGTCCTAGGAAATCAAAATCAAAATGGTACATTTTTGGGCTCACATTGGGTGCCATGTAACGGTTGTCGAGCTGGGGTCAGGAGGGAGGCTAAAGGTGTGGTCGTTCACTGAAGTGCCAAAATCTCCTCAGTAGTGACAAGGTGTGACACGCGCTTGATAGCTAGCTAGACTATTGGTAGTGTGGGCGGGGTATTATGTCACTAGTGTCACTAGTTGCCTCGCTCATGAAAAAATTTGAGAAATCACGTCTGCAATAGTTTATCCCTTTGGAGTATAGTACACCATATTTCAATGTTATTACACCATCCTCTCTATCTAATATACGACCAGTAAAATAAATAATTGAAATATATGCAATCACATCTTGTCCGAGCACCCCCTACATTATTTATTAAAAAAGTTTCATTTTAATTTTTCATCATAATTTCGTCTTTCTATTTTCTAGGCCGACGCCAGTCTAGGAATGCACGAACGTGAATACATTCAAGAGTCACTAAGCTATGTTCTTAGGATACAAGAAGTTCAGGAGCGAATAAAATTCGAATTTGTGGAAATTCTATTGGCATTTATATCGGGATGGCTAGTATTCTATCATGCAGCACATGACAAAGGTGAAGATGATAAAGACTATCTGACGGATCTTCGACATCGAGTTCAGAAGGTAAAAACATCTAAAAATCGACTGTTTTTCTATTTTTATTGCGATTTCAAACTAGATCATATTATACGAGTTTTGCAGATACATATATTTAGCTTTCAGCTAATGTCTTATTACGCTTGTGAATATTTGATTTGATTTTCATGATTTTTTTTGTTATTCTACTCACTAACCACCGTACTAACGGACGCATTAATCGAATTGCAATTGCAGACACGAGAAAGTTTCGAGGAGACGAGAGAAAAAGTCAATGAACTTAAAAGTAAATATATGGAAAAGAAGGCGGTAAGTTAGATTTGTTCCTTTTCTTTTCGTTTTTGCATGTATTTTTCGTTATTGTTTTCTTATAATATTTGCTACCAATCGTATAAAACACATTCATATTATGACTCACATTAATAATACATTTTATTTGTAGAAACCCGAGGAGAAATTCACAAAACGAGGATATCTATTTTTGATGGAAAAAAGTGAGTATACATTCACTCTGTGAAGTGAAAACTTGACGAGTTATTTCTGGTGTGTACAGGAAGTCGGAAATTTAAATTGTATTTTGATACAAAATTCTTCTCGCTGTACGCCTCAAGAGTTGATCTCTTCGGGATCATCATCGTAGAATAAATATATCTCCCAAAAATGATAACAAGTTGTCCCATTTTGGAGGCAATTGTTCATGAGGACGGTTATCCATGTTTAAAATAACGAGTAGTTTCAATTTTGTTTCTAAAATTTGCGGATATTTTTTATAGATTATTTACCATTGATAAGAGTTCTCGGTCGCCACTCTACGACTCTACAGCTAGAGAAACATAGGTTCAGTCCTCGGCGCGTCAAACAAGGCAACCAACAAATCGTTTGTATAAAAAGCTCCAAAATTGTAGTCAGTTTTTAAATAGCAGATAGTCTAAGCTCGTACTGCCTAAAGCGGAAATCTACTTGAGGTTCGGTCCAGCCAGAGTTGATTTTCGCTCCAGACAGTACGAACGTAGTTTTTTTTTAACTTTATATCTCTCTCTCATATGCTCTTGTGGGGCATAGCGCGTCAACTGTTGCATGTGGCCCAGTTGACGTTTCGTCGGCATAAACTGATTTCGGAGAATGTAGTTGCCATCATGCACCTCCTGCACATCCATGGCCACGAACGTCGTCGTAGACGGGATTCGAATCCGAAACGCCGGTAGTCAAACATGAGACTGATGTCTCAACAGACTGCGCTACCGGTCGCCCCAAACTTTAACTTTATATACATATTCGATATTTTTCCCAACACTTTTCAAACAGCATGACAGCTATGCACCACATATTTGAAGGAGACGTGTGGGGCACGGCTGTAATATCGTTATTGGTTAACAATTGCCTGTGTGAGCAGAGGCGTTATAGAGACAGAAGAGCTAGTTGGCCGACTGCCGCAAATCAGGTTTTTCTGGCCGCGGCAAAATGCTTCCAGGTATAATCCTTCGGGATTACCACAATATTGGGGTACCCATGGGTGCTATGCTGGCAACTGCATTCTCTGAAACCAATTTATGCCAACGAAACGTCAACTGGGCCACATGGAACTGTTGACGCGCTATGCCCCACAAGGGGTTAGGGCAATTGGGTAATGTGGGTGCGTACAAACTCATACTCAAGCAGGAGGTTTGCAGGAGGACTAACTCTAGATGGTGGGACTTGTCGTACAGCTAGACAGTGTGGCCCAAACTGGACCCTGCACGCATGTTATAAAAATTGGCCGACTTCATAGATTTATCAAAGATCCGGCTTGTTTTGAGTAGTAGGCGCTAGGGACAAGATACTCATTGTGGTAACACAATGGACCTAACTCTGAGTCTAAGTGTGCCGTCTAACCTGTCTCCAGGTAAAAAACCAGATCCTTAAACAACCAACTAAAATTGGAAAATTCCCCTCACAGCGTGGAACCAAATTGGCATTGTCACAAGGTGTGTCACAAAGTGGTGGTCCATTTGGACGCGGATCCATATGTATCCGAACTGAATTATCCCGATCCGAATCTCCTGATGACACACTGCGAAATCGAGCCATTGCGAGCCAGTCGTGATTTTATGAGTCAAATTCGACGACGAACTCAATTTCCACTTTTCAATTTAATTTCACGCACCGACAAATGGACAGTGGGCAAATGCATAAACACTTTGGCGGCTGTCAACATGCAAAACGATTTCTTTGTTGCTATTTAGCAGTGACAACACAAAACATAAAATTTTTTTGTGTGAATGCCCATCACTCGCAAGAACAAGAGAAAAATGTCCTGGTGCCTACTTCTTCCGCAACTTGAAGCGGTCGCGGACCTCAGTATAAAGAGTCTTTTGGAATTCGCGAACGCGACGAAAACCTTCAAACTCAACAATGATCCAACGATATTAACTAATCCCAATGCTTAGTTCCTTTGCCCCGCTGTCAATTTGTGGCATCGCTATGGATCCAAGCGGTCTATGCAGGGCTGTAAGGCCGTCACCTGACCTAATCAAATTTGACTCCGTTCAGTTCGGATTTCGCGCACAAGCATCGTGGCAGTCGGGTTCTGGGTCGTAGATTTTAGGCAAGTCGCGGTGGATTGAGTGGATAGTTGAACCCCACTCACTAAGGGTTTTGGCTGGGACCGGGATTATTTTGGTTTTTGACTCCATGTGTGTGTCCATCTTAATGTTTGATTTTATTTAACGAGCCTTTTTTGGGTCATGGAATTCGAAAATGAAGAAACCTGCCAATCATAGCCAAAGATCCTTTTTTGGCTGTGGTAGTCGGGGTATAAACTTAACCGCCGTTCCTTCAGGATGATTTCCCGCGAATTTTTGAGAGATTTTTGTTGAGTTTGGGCCTCTAGAGCAAGGTAATTGACTTCTTTGCAACGGAAAAAACACTCGAGTTCTCCCCACTATGCTGTTTTTAACATTTTCTGAGCAGGTTTCTTACAATTCACACAACAACTAAAAACTTCTCACCAGTCGAACCAAGCCTTCTTCAGCAACGCCGTTAGTGCTACACGGTACTATCGGTAAGATTCGCTACTATAATAACTTGCCTCCCGCAACATCAGTTCGGTTTCTTTTGGACACACCCTCGAAACATAAATCATAATAATAATTTCATACTGAAGATTGTAGTTTCATACTGCCTGAAGTAGAAATTCACTTGATGCTGAATTCATTTCTACTTTAAGGAAGGTACTAATCTCCATTTTCGTGCGAAATGTCATACAGAAATTCAATAATGCGGTTCGCACGAACATTTTCGCTTTTCTCGGTACTCAGTTCTTTGCACGAAAATCCCATAGGTTAGGTTAGGTGCAGGGGCTGCCATGATGGATCACAGCACACTTAGACCGCAAATTGGGTCCGTTGTGATACCTCCAGAAATTCTCTGTACCTTACCCTAAAAACTAGGTTTTAAAATCAGCCGGTGCTAGCAATAAAACGATTGAGCTTTGTCGCGCTAACGTTGTTGAGGTCTTCCAAGTCATAAAAGAACGAGGAACCAAGAAATCTCCTCCTGCCCGCCAAAGCTCTGCAGTGGCACAGAAGGTGACTAACGCTCTCCTCCACGTCCACGTCCTCACAGCTTCTGCAGTAATTATGGTGTGGAAGGCGCAGCCTCCAGGCTAGTTCCCCAATAGGGCAGTGCCCTGTGATGACCCCCACCACGCTGCCGATGTGTGATCTGCTTAATGATAGCAGTACGGCAGAGCGTCTCGGATCAAGTCTAGGCCAAATCGCCCTTGTTGTTTGGCATGAGTAACCACTGAGCCATCTTATGTTGGCCCTATCAATAGCAGCTGACTTAGTTACCATTTTACATGCCATAAAAGGCATTTTAATACTGTCCCGAATTCCAGCTACATTACTGGTTATCGCCTCACGCGCAAGCTCATCCGCTCTGCAGTTGCCAGAAAAGCCACTGTGACCGGGTATCCAGCAAAGCGTAATGTTGAATTGTGGGCAATTTCCACGCGAAAACAATTACTTTGCATTTTATTTCGTGTGGAAACCGGTGATTGCAGTGGTAATCGCTCTTTTGAGTGAGAAGGGGAAATTCAAGTGTCGTGTAGGGCGCCGCGGATATGTGGAAGTTTCCACTGCCATGGGAGAGATAAGTGCAACATTTTTGCACGAAATGGCTTGTATCAGCCTTTAGAAAGTATGCACTATGTAGGGTTAGTTCCAGGAGCTAGAGTTGATTATGTGTAGTGACCGAAAATGGATTTGAAAGAGTGGGGCATAAGGAAGAAGAGGGAGCTGGAGACTTTCTTACCATACATCAGAAATCAATCGCTTCATCGCGACATGTTTCCCCCAACATTTCTAATTTCAATATAATATTTTCTCTACAGAGCCCTTTAAAGCGACATGGTCAAAATACTATTGCACATACAAAAAACAGGAGAGAGAATTTACTATGCTCCAATTCAATCAAATATCCAGCAGATCTGAATCTCAAACCGAAGTTCTAACATTGAAATCTTGCATACGACGTACATCGGAATTTGAGAAACGTTTCTGTTTCGATCTGCTGTTTGACGAGAAGCCAGGCATTACGTATACATTTCAAGCGTTAAGTGAGGAGGATCGCAAGGCCTGGATAAATGCAATGGATGGTGCGGAACCTGTAAGTAGTGGATTGTCTCGGAATTATATATCGTAGATAAATTATGATGATCTTTGCGCTGTTTTTTTTCTTCTAGACATATTTAGCACCGGGCAAATCAAAAGGTGTCGAAGAGTATCAACTCGACGAGGTGGGATTTTTATTTGTACGCAAATGTATAGAGGTGTTGGAAAGTCGCGGACTGGAAGATGAAGGGTTGTACCGAAAGAGTGGCGTCGGGACGAAAATTACGCGTTTGCTAGCGTTGGGAATGGATCGTAAAAAGACTGAATTAGTTTTTAGTGATGAACAGTATAAGGATTTAATGGAGAGTAATACAATTGCCAGTGCTTTAAAAACCTACCTAAGAAATTTAAGTGAACCGCTTATGACATATAGATATCATAGTGGTTTTATTGCGTCAGCAAGTAAGTATTGAAAAATTTGCATTTTCTTTTTGTAAAATTGTATCCTTTTCCTATGGATGATAATGTCGTCTAGAGACTAGCACAAATGTCGACGGACGTTTTCGGCAGCAATATTGCATTGTGCATGAAGCACGCGCTCGGTGGCCGTGGTCGTTCGGTCACCGCTCTACGATTCTAATCTAGAGCTCGGAGTTCAAAATCTCGGCGCGATCAAAAACTGCTTGTGGGTGCTGATAGAACTCTCACAGTGCTCCGAGCTTGCCAGTACAAAGACGGCACGGATAGGAGGTGCATGCACTTTCGAAAAGTAGATATGCTATCGAAACGTCAACAAAGCATAGAAATGCTAGAGATGTTGACGCGCCCGTGCCCCTGGAGGAGTTAAGGCAATTAACAACAATGAAGCACGGGATCAAGGACGTACGAATGTGAATTCATTCGTTCAGTGACAATCAATTTCTCTACTTCGATCGCTCACAGACTCATTTTTCACAAAACGTTCCTGAGCTTGTAGCTAGAGGACTCGGCGCGATGTGGAAGCGTTACATGTGACGAATATTTCAACGCTCCCACGGCAGCCTGTTCACTTTTTTTTTGTAAATTTGTATTCTTTTCCTATTGATGGTAATGTTCTCGTGAGATTAACGCAAGCGTCGACGGACGTTTTCGGCAGCAATAATGCATTGTGCATGAAACACGGAATCAAGGCAATCAATTTCCACCCTTCGATCGCTCACAGGCTCATTTTTCACAAAACGTCCCTGAGTTTGTAGACAGTGGACTCGATGCGATGTGGGAGCGTTACATGAGACGAAAATTTCAACGCTCCCACGGCAGCCTGTTCTACGCACCGGAGCGAACCGTTCATCAGCAACCATCAAGGGGTGCCAAACCCTTTCAACGCCAATAGGCATTGCTACTACTACAACGAATATTTCAAAGCTTTGTGCTTACATTCGCTGTCCACGAAATGATAACTGAAGAAAGACAAACTGTCGCTGATAGGGAAGTAGATGGTCGGAGATCGTCGTTTACTTGCGAATGGAATGCGTACATTGGCTATGTGTGATCGCATGCTGAATCTTGGCGTAGAGCAACGAATTTTGAAATGCAATTTTGCCGCGCGTAGCGTCCGCTGGTATTTGCGCGAAGCTTTAAATCCTTCCCCTTAACAAGTGTTCATAATAACCAAACTGTAGTGAACTTATTTCTGTTCCCTGCATTCTTTTTTCTCGTCAAACACTTTTCTAATCTGCAATTAAATTTTTCAGAACAAGAGACGAGAAGGCAACGTGTAAATGACGTCCACACATTAGTTCATCGTTTGCCTAAAGCCAATTTCGAAATGTTAGATATGGTGATCAAACATTTATCAGAGTAAGTCCTTTCCCACCACATACACCCTCGGTTCGTGAATAATCAACAACATAAAATCTCCTCACAGAGTTGCAAAGAAATACGAGAAGAATAAAATGTCGGTGTTCAATTTGGGCGTAGTATTTGGTCCGACCCTGCTTCGGCCGCTTGAAGAAACCGTCGCCGCCATATTAGATATCAAATTCAACAATATCGTTATAAACATTCTAATCGATCACTACGATCTGATATTTAGAAAGCCGCCGGGTGCAACGTTGGACTACACGAATTCCAGTCCGCCAACTCGAATGCCCCGCGCCCATCAAAGCAATAAGCACGGTTCGAGCAATCGACCCATGTATTCGCCACAACAGCAAGTCTATCGGGTAGTGGCGAAATCCAACTACACGGATCAGCCGATGTCGTCGAGCCTGCAGAGCATTCCGAACGGTTTAGTGTATCATAATAACAGTAGCAGTGGACCAAATAGCGCAATAGTAACCACTAATAATGGCAGTAGCGGAACTTCAAAATCAACGGTCGGGCATCCGGTGAAGAGTCCGCAACAAATGTCGCATATGGCCCTGTCGGAAAGTGATATTAGCATTAGACGAGACCCGGCCTATTTGTCGGTTAGTAGTTCAATGCTGCCAACGGGCGCTAGTTCGCCGCTAAATGTTCACCATGTCGCACTGTCCAATAACGATTATCTCATGTCGTCGCTTCAGTCGCACTCGACCGGCCATAATTATGTAAATAATCGCGATCGTATTGGACACAATACGAATGTAAATAACCTGTCACCGCCAACGGGGAATAGTTCACGGCCAAATCATGCATCTTCGATATACAGTCTACCGTCACACAGTCGACATTTAAACTACGTTCCGCACTATCAATCGCGTGAGAGTAACGATCGCGTCCATTCGACAAGTAGTTCGAACGAGTCGGTGTGCGATTCGTTGTCATCGAATCGTGGCGGAGGTGGTGTCGATTTAAAACTAATGAGCACCAGCGGAGGTGGAAATGGTGGTAGTGGTCGTTTACCAGGACGTACGCCTCCCTATGGTACATCAGCGTCATCTATGAATTCGATGCCAACACTAGTGGGAGGAACTAGTTGCGATGATGACTATGTGCCAAAAAAATCACATCGATCGAAAGACATCAATCAAATCAAAACTGATCTGGATGCTGGCACAGCGTAAGTACACACGTTACACACATTGTTACCAACACTATCGGTATAATTAAAAAACAAATATATATTTCTTATTGATTCCACAGACGCGTAAGGACACTGTACGCATGTCTGGGAGAGAACGAGGGCGAATTGTCATTTGAACCGAACCAAATCATTACGAACGGTAGGTACCGTAGAAAAAGTGTGAATAATAGTTCCAATGTCTGGTCCTTTGATTGTTAATAAACGTGTTTCTATTTTTTGTTCGTTAATATTGTAAAAATACGTTTTTTTTTTGTTTTGTTGATATATACGGCAAGTGTGTGATGTCGTCACGTCCATTTGTTAGTTGTTCTGAAAGGCTCAAAAGAGAGGTTCCAAAGAAAATTATAATTGTATGGTTGCAAATGTTTTAAAATATTTTTATTACTAAATAAATAATATGCTGTGCTGTTATTGTTATGTTTGTGCCCGGTTATGATTGTGAGCATTTCGAATGATGGTTTCTGTGGTTCTTGTTTTAACTGCGTCGTCGATGGTGAAACTAATGGTAGTGTTATTGTTGAAGAGTCCGGCCGTTGACAATGGCTTTGAATATGCTACTAATTGCGCCAGGAAGCGGCAAACATGGCTTTAGTTTGGATGTTGAGTTAAGTGGAGGTCAATTTTGTGTTTAAACGAAGTAGGTTTGATTTTATGCTCGAATCTCGTTATATTTGAGTAGAGTTTTCATTCGACGTTAGATTTTTGTCATCATTGAACAGTTGTTTACTACATGTTTATGATTAGTCTCCATTATTTTGTCATTTCAATTGAATATACATAGTGTGATTTTTTGTTATTATCTTCTAATTGTTCTCAATTTTCATCGGCCTATTTTTCGTCGGTGGGATGTGCCTTTTGTCTCTCTTTAGGAGGGCATAATTTTCAGCTTGGCGAGGGTATGAACGCAAGTAGCTAGCATATGAGAAGTTGTCCATTCGGAGAATCGAACAGCTCTCTCTTTTTTGCCATGACCGCACCATTTGGGCAAAAAAAAAAAATCCAAGAAGCGTTTTGAGAAATGGGAAGTCCAAGAGTGGCTTTGGCTTTCACCTAACAATAATAAGGGTAAGGGTCTGTCATATTATACTACATATTTACCCTAACCTATCCCCTAGTGGGGCACAGCACGTCAACTATTCTCAAAAGACTTAGTTGATGTTTTATTAGCAGAAACTGATTTCGGACGATGCATGTCGCTAGCATGCACCTTCTGTGCGTTTAGCCGCATACCTGTGACAAGTCGGGAAAGCTACTCTTACGACTGCAGACAACCATGGCCGAAACGGGACTTGAACTCGTAAATCCGGCAAGATAAGTTTAATTTAAGACCAAGCAAGCTCGTTGTATTGATATTTTTCTGTTAAATTATTCTTCTCAATTTCAACTTATTGCCACAGTATGTTGAGCCCCGATAGCGAACCGTAATCGTTGTGAAGTGTGAAGAGTTGAAGGTTGTTTTTAAGTTCGCTAATGTGGATTTGCCACGAATGTCGAGCGTAAATTTTTCTTTTTTTCTTAAAAAAAATAGATAAAAATCTCATTGATTACGAAACATTACAAGCATCATCGATAGTGCAACTCTACTTGCGCTTGGCGGCGACATATGACTTTCGTCAGGTAGCGACTAATTACCCTGTAAAAATCCTCTTTTCACACTATTCCTCCTGTGGAACTACCTTCAGGCACTACATCGCTGGACTGGTTGTTGTTGTAGCAATGCTTGGAGCACCAGACTGGTTTGGGCCAATTAGCCATCGCTTCCCTGATTCAATGTAGTCAACGTCGCAAGTGTATGACTACCACTGGATCCTTTCGGCTGCCTTGACACCTCCAGGGGCATGGGCACGTCAACATCTCTAGCATTTCTATGCCATGTTGACGTTTCGATAGCATATCTACTTTTCGGAAGTGCAGTTGCTAGTATGCACCTCCTATCCGCGCCGTCTTTATACTGGCAAGCTCGGAGCACTGTGAGAGTTCTATTAGTACTCACAGGCAGTTTTTGATCGCGCCGAGATTTGCACTCCGAGCTCTAGATTAGTATCGTAGAGCGGTGGCCGAACGACCACTGCCACCGAGCGCGACATTTCGATGCACGCCGGTTTTTTAGCTACTACAACCACTGCAGTGTCGACCGCAAACCCTAAACGATGTTGACTAACTCAAGTTGAAGTCCATACAGAATACTTGAGACAACTATCTGAAGCGATGAATTTGACTTGGATATGTTTTTGGGCGAGACACACGGCTATGCATTTTGTAGAATAGGTTATCTATTTCACATTACCACTTTCGGCATTGCCTTACCATTCTCTTCCCATATGAATGAGTGTCATTTCGTTCATCTTGTGCGTGTATTTGGGCAGGTACGCAAGATGACTATGAAGCTCCGGCTGAGCTATATGGTTTTATACTTTTATACTCGTTTATACTTAAATGCTGGTAAGTTGTTTGAGTTGTTGCTAGCATACACATCCTATCCATATCATGAGGGGAGCTTCAGAGTACATCTCTGTTTTAAGCTAAGTACTAACCTAAATTTTCGCTCGAAAAATTTTCGCTTCCTCCGTACCAACATATTTCACGTCCTAATGCGAGCTGCGTTAGCGGAAGCCCTATTATCTAACCTAACATATTTCACACGAAACCAGACATAGGGAAATTCTCCACACCATTGTGAACAATTTCTATGCGGAAACAATTCCTTTGCATTTTATTTCGGGTGAAAACCGGTCATCACAGTGGTGATTGGTCTCTTTTCAGTGAGAAGGGGAAATTCAAGTCTCGTGTAGAGCGCCGCAGATGTGTGCTGTGCGGAAGTTTCTGCTGCCACTTTTTCGTGCGAGAAATAATTGCAAAATTTCCGCACGAAAAAGTAGTATCAGCCTTTAAGGAAAGTACTAACCTTCTCGTGCGAAAATGAACAGCACATATCCGTGGCGCCCTGCATGTTAATTGAATTTGTCCTTCTCACTACCATGGTGATGGCCGGTTTTCACGTGAAATAAAATACAAAAGAATGGTTCGTTTTCGCGTGGAAGTTGCTCAGGCGGTGTGGAAATCTTTTCTATGTGTACGGGTTCTTGTGAAGTATAGCGTAGTAGCGAAAATTCTTAGTGCGAATGAAATTTTTGACGGTTTTTGTATGATATGTCGCACGAAAAACGGAGGTGGTAAGAATTAAAGACCAGCATACGGGGACTTGTAGTTGCTAAAGCAGAAATTCCTTGAGTGTGGTTTTAAAGTCAATTTCTGGTTTAAGGTCTCCCCAGACTAGAGCGACAGCCGTAGAGCGGTACCCAGCTTCGCCGCAGTACACCGCGTCTAGTTTGAATGCTCCCATATACCGCATTGTAAATGATTACCGCTGTATCACTTCCGCGCTGGTTTGGGGTCGGGTTGAGTGTGGCCTTGAGTGCATTTACGATTTAGGTGGTAAGAATCTTGAAGCGGCACAAGGTTTCCTTACCACCTAAAACGGAAATGCACTCTGAGGCTGCACTCCAGGAATTTCCGATTTAGAAATTACAAATCCTCCAGGTGTGGGCTCTAGACTCTTACCACCTAAAGCGAAAATGCACTCTGAAGCCTCACTCAAGTAACTTCCGCTTCAGGAACTATAAATCCCCCTTGTATGGCTTCTAGGTTATTACCATCTAAAGCGGAAATCCACTCACGTTTATCTTAATGGGGCGATCGGTAGCTCAGTGCGTAGAGGTGTCAGCCTCATGTCTGTCTACGGTCGTTACGGGTTAAACTCCCGTCCATGGCGTTCGTGGTCATGGATGTTTATGTTGTCTTCTCCCTGTGGTGCGGGGCGTAATGATAAGCCACAACTCCCGACTTGTGGCAGGCAGGCGGCTAAATGGGAACAGAAAGTGTATGCTGGCAACGTGCAACGTCTAGAACTGGTGTATGCCAACGAAACGTCAGCTAAGCCTCATGGAATAGTTGACGCGCTATGCCTCACTAGGGGTCATGGCAAATGAGTAATAAAGAAGCCCATTTATTATCAGTTGAACTGACGATATTTCTACAGAAAAAACGGACGAGAATCTCGTAGGATAAACTGATGATGATGTAGGGAAAATGAACGCAAAATCTGTAGGAATAACTGACAATAATTTAAAGTGCTGACGATAATCTGAAGTGTTGACGATTATTTTAATTTTTCCTGTAGGAATATCGTATATATATACATATGTATGGGCGGCTATATAGTCTGATGCATTCTGTATGTTTGTTCATTTTTGTCCGGGCGTTTCCCATGTTCTGATCTTAACCATTAATATGTAGGTTCCTTGTTTGATTCTGAGCACGGCCCGGGGACTGCATTTTTGATTTTCGACTGAACTAACGGTATATTCTGTTGTGAACAAACCAGATTTATTCGCCTAAATCTTTTCAAAGATCGCTCCTCCAGACATTTGCCGGTCGTGCTGCAGGTGTCAGGGCAAAAGGATCCTCTTGATCATGAAACGAAACAGAAACTAAACCTGGTAGATGTGGCTATTTTCTGGATCGGTGATGAGAGCAATTCCCTGGAGTTTTTGAGTCCTTTGGTTAGAGCGAAAAGACCTTCTTGGGCATGGCTTGAAACAGAAACCCAAATTAACAAATATGGGTGTACTCTGAATCGAGGTGATAAGACCAGTGCACCGGAGTACTTCTGAAGGCATTTGGAGTCCTTTGGTCAGGAAAATATTACCTTCTTGAGCATGAACTGTGACGAAAATCAAACTATTATAGCAAATGTGAATGTTTTCTGAAATGTGATGTGACCAATCCTCTGTACATAAAAACGTAAGGAAAATGGTGGACACGTACAACGTGAATATGGCATAAAAAGCTCAAAATTATTTCAAAGACACATTGCTATAAGGACGCGCATCCAAAGATCTATAGACAGATAGCAAATCTAACATGAATGTTTACATGGGACGGGCCTAAAGTACCGATGAACTGCGCTACTTTCCGTGTCATCTCATAGGAATATCATCAATTAAACTGTCTTTAAGAGAAGAAACTGAACTGTTTGTTGAATAGCTACAAGTGTAGATGTGTCAGAATAAAAGAACAAAGTATTGGGGTTCTGACAACCGTAACTTGTTTCCAATTGAAGTCATTCGCACGTTAGTATGACCGGCTCACACGATGGTATTCTCCTTATTATAGCCGCCCTCCTTCCTTCAGCCATTAAAGTCATCCATCTAGGGCTCCATTAACTCTCGCTGGTCTGTTATATTAACCTAGTAAGCCCAAGGATATGTTTCGCGCTCGACTTAGATGGACAGAAAAATTTCTTGAAAATTTACCAAATTGACATTATTAAAATAAGTTTTATTTTTGAACATATCACTAAAAAAAACACTACTTGTATTAATCATCGTATATTTGAGAAACTAGCATACTATTAATTGCACTAGCGATTGAAATTAATAAAATAAATCAAAATGTTGTGTCACGGTGGAGAGTTTTGGATTATTATGCTTTTTCACATTTTTAGCTATTTCCTATCATGCTTTATTGCTATTCTCTCTGCTGTGCGAAAACAAAAAGGCTTCAAACGATATACACCCATTAACTGCAACAAACAAAACCCACAATTTTTTTTTCTTACTTTATTCATTTCAGTGCGATTCTCTAAGGAACCAGGATGGCTACAGGGATCCCTAAATGGAAAAACGGGTCTCATACCTGAAAATTATGTTGAACATTTGAAGCCTTATAATTAAACATTTCAATACTCTCGCACACACACACACACAGATCATTCATCTTGTGATGGGGAGTGCAAGAGAAAAAAGTGAAAATACAACAAAATACATAAATTCTAAATGTAGGCTTATCAGATGACGCGATAAGTCCGTCCCTCACGTTTATGTAAAAGAAAAAAAGCCAGCCAGGCTATTCTAATGGTTCCAAACATCATTCCGTAGAACATGAAAATTAAAAAAAGAAAAAAAGAAACATGGCTTAAATTTGATTTTGGTTGCATTGCAATAGAATGAAAGTGAAACTCAAACAAGGCTATTGTGCGCAGACAATGAATACACACAACACATCTTCCTTCCCGTCAAGCTCAAAATTAAACATATTATATGTTTGTATGTATGTATATGAAAATATTAAAACGTGCGATATTAGAATTAAGACATTAAAGAGGAAGAAGGGAGGACAGATATGAAAGACGAGAGAATATTGTTTTGTGTATATCGCGACAAAGCGACAAAAATTGTATGCAAAATATTGAAGGAAGACGATGTGCCCTCTGAGGGCTTCCTGCCACAGAAAAGTCCTTGCTAGTATCCAATGCGCCGTGTAAATAAACGGTAAGTGTTGAAGAAGAACAAAATGAAAGAAAGACAAAAATAGTCAATTTGCATATTATATGCTACTAAGAATTTTTTTTTATTTTGTTCGTGTATATTGTGTAAAACTATTTTGAACATAGTTCTTTTTTATATATATATACATAAGTGTAATGGATATAGATGTATTTATTTATTAATCGAAACAGAAATGAATAGGATGAAGTAGAGACGTGAAAACACACATTCAAAAGTATTAAATGTATTGAGTCAAAGAAAGAATGGGGGAAAAATAAAGAAGTTGAAAAAAAATCCGAGTCATATGAATTGGGAAATGAAGCAACAACATAAAGAAAATAAATAAAATATGAAACATACACACACACATACAACATATCAAATAAACTAAACCGACTTATTTTTTTTCTCTACAATAATCTAAAATAGCCCGAATTCAACTAACCGGATTGTTTTGTCCCCTTTTTATTATATATGTAAATATAAATTTATATAAATGCACCAACAATCAATATTCCGAGAATTTAAAAATGTAAACCACATTTAGTTTGAAATAAAAACAAATAGAGTGTCGATAAAATAAAAATAAAAAATCGTAACGAGTAAAACTATGACTAGGTTCATAAAACACAGCCGCGCTTGGCAAATGATGAGGGAGTGAGAGAGATGTAAAATGCTATACTTCGTTGAGTGAGTGAGAGAGAAAACCAACGGTTACCCAGCTGTATTGTTTTATGAACCTGATCAATATTTAAATACGCAGCACACAGATACATATTTGTTCAAAGAAACAGAAACCTTTTTGCATAAAATGTACATAATTTACATACACATTCACACACACACCCACACACACACACTAATTGTAACAATTCGAATTAAAACAAAAAAGGCTGTTTACATTTTTTGCATACTGAGACAAGTTTTAAGATTTTTTTAACCGTAAGCGCTGTAAAACGTGTAATAAATAATATTTAATATATACAATACATTATATTATATATAAAATATTCAGAGTGAAATAAAAATTTTTATTTTGTTTTCTATTATGGCACACTATTATTGTTAAACGAAACAATTTATGTAAATATGGATTTTTCCTTTTGCTAATCTCTAAGAACAAAAAAAAAACAGAAACGGTGTTTGTAATACAAGCAACAAACAAAAGAAAGAAAAAGAAATCGATGTGGACATAGCTTATATTATTTTGTCGTGGATACGTGGACATACAGAAGGTGGTCAAATTATTAGGGACAGCCCAAATTTTCTCTAACATTTAAGTTTAAGTGAATGGAATGACCAACTTGCTGGCTTTCAGGTTTGTATAACGGTAAAAACATAACATTCCCTGCAACTGTTGTCTCCGATGAGTTCACTATCTCAACAAACAGCACCCAAATGAAATTAACAATTAATACGAGGGTTGCCTTTTATAAAATATTTCGGGATTAGAGAACAAAAACAAATATTAATCATTGAAAATCGCTTTATTGTTTTTCAAAATATTCCCCATGAAGATCTATACACTTTTGCATGCGTTTGAACCAATTGTCAAAGCACTTTTGCCACTCTGATTGAGGTGTCTCAAAAATATGCATTCTGAACGCAGCAACCGCTTCTTCAGGTGTTGAAAAACGTTGACCTCTCAGTTTTTTTTTCACGTATGGGAATAAAAAGAAGTCATTCGGTGCCAAGTCAGGACTATACGGCGGATGACCCTTCAAATTTATGTTTTAAGTGCCCAAAAATGCAGTTGTTTGAGCTGATGTGTGAGAGCTCGCATTGTCGTGGTGAAGAGTGATCCGTTTTCGGCGGTTGGTTTTCCTGATTTCTTGGAAGACAACTGGCAAACAAATGGTTGTGTACCACTCAGAATTGACTGTTCTGCGTTGTTCTAGTGGTACGGTTGCGACATGTCCCGTTTTTCCGAAAAAACAGGCGACCATTTGCTCGGAAGTGCTTCGTGCGCGAACAACTTTTGTTGGGTTTGGCTCATCTTGAAACACCCATACAGTCGACTGCTGTTTACTTTCGGGCTCATACGCGTAAATTCACGATTCATCAACTGTCACGATGTCATAGACGTGTTTCGAAGCACCGCGATCGTATTTTTTGAGCATTTCTTTCGACCAATCGACACGAGTCTTTTTTTGAGCGATTGACAAATTGTGTGGGATCCAACGCGAACAAATTTTTTTGACAGTCAAATGTTCATGCAATATTGTATGTATGCTGGTCCCACTAATTCCTAAGGTTGTCTCAATCTCACGATAGGTCACATGACGATCTTGCAATATCAGTTCGCGCACAGCATCAATGGTTTCCGGAACAACAACTGATTTTGGACGACCTTCACGAAATTCGTCTTGGAGTGAACTACGACCTCGATTGAATTCACCATACCATCGATAAACACTGGTCCTTGATGGAGCTTCATCGCCAAAAATTGAATTCAGTTCATCCATGCACTGTTGCTGAGTTAATCCACGTCAAAAGTTGTAAAAAATAATCGCACGAAAATGTTCACGTTTGAATTCCATTATTTGGTCGAGATTGATCTTTTAAGTTACTGTAAAAAAAACAAATAGCGCTCGTATGTCAAAACGTTCTGAATACGTATAACCTCAAAAATGTCAAACTTTACGATAAAGCTGTCAGTTGCCAGATTGTAACACTAGGGTTGTCCAATCCCGAAATATAAAAGGCAACCTCCGTATTGCAAGACTGGTGTAAGTGTAGTACTTGGACCACACATGCAAAGATAAAGAAGAGCATCCTTCGTTCAAACCACCGTTAATGGAGGGCATAAGGCTTGTTCTCACCGACAAAGCTAAATTTCTGGGGCTCATCCTGGATAAAAAATTATGCTGGAAGCCCAACATTTAAAAGCGAGTTAAAAAGGCCACGGTGGCATTGTACTCATGTAAAAAAGCGATAGGTAGAAAATGGGGACTACAATACAACCGAGGGTGGTTTTCTGGCTCTTCAGCAGTGAACCAATAATGATTTTCTGAAGGGAGTTGATGGTATCCATTAAACAACAATAGTCCAAAAAACGGGGCAATATCTCTCCACTCAGCCTCAATTGCGTTTCCATGCTGTAAACCATACATCTTCTTCTTCTTCCTTGCCCTTTCATACCACTCTACGGCTTTGCGTTGCTCTGCCTGTGGTGTTGGCACTTCGCCCATTTTGGCGGTATAATCTCAGCTTCCTTCTGCAGGTAGCTCGGTCTTGGATCGTATCATCGCCGAGATTAATGCGTTGTTGTTGCTTCTTCATCTGATCGAACCATGTGTGTTTCCGTCTGCCTCGGGTTTTGGGTCCAGCAAATGGAACATTCATTGATAGTGCCTTCATGACAGGGTTCTCTGGCGGAAGCCTTAGAACATGGCAGTACCAATCCATACGACCATCTTCGAGCTTTTCAGTAATCGGTTGCTCAATAAACAAGCTGCCTCGGATGTAGGTACTTTTGATGCGATCCTTTTTGGTCACACCGGCTGACATCCGTAGCATTTTTATCTCGGTCGCAGTCATTTTACTTATGTCATAGTCCAGCACTCAGACGCATACATGAGTGCGGGACGAACGACCGTTTTGTACAACTTGCCCTTAAGCTTTCGTGGCATCTTCTTGTCGCAGAAAACTCCAGAGTTTTCTCGCCACTTCATCCAACCGACACTGATGCGATATTTGATGTCATCATCGCAGGTAGTTTGTTGACAATCGAGCCCAGGTAGTTGAACCTTGCACAAAAGATACTCAGTTTTTGGTATGCTAATCCTCAGTCCATGATCCTCCAGTATCTTACACCATTTGTTAAGTGCAGCCTGCAAAGCAACGATGTTTTTGCTACCCAGGACAACGTCATACATCTTTCTCATGTCGGACAAATGTTCCAAATAAATTTGTGGCATAAACTCAAAAAATAACTTGAACGGGTTGGATGTTACTAAGTGTGTGTGACCAAAAAGGATCGCATCAAAAATACCTACATCCGAGGCAGCTTGTCTATTGAGCAACCGATTACTGAAAAGCTCGAAGATCGTCGTATGGATTGGTACTGCCATGTTCTAAGGCGTCCGCTAGAGAACAATGTCATGAAGGCACTATCAATGAATGTTCCATTTGCTGGACCCAAAACCCGAGGCAGACGGTAACACACATGGTTCGATCAGATGAATGTTACTAAGTGCGGAAATCTGTTTTGAATAGTTTGAAGTATCGGTTTCTGAAAATGGGCATTAGGAAGCCATTTTGGCAATGAATTGGCCGATTTTCTCTTTTTCTGCGTAGGAACTTTTGATAATTTCTTTGGAGCATTTGTTTCATTCGACGTCGATGCTTGAGGCTTATCATGAATAATAGTATCTCCAAAACTTTTCAATAATATTGAGAGCTGGCCACTTACGTCCTTCGGAATCACTACATCCAACCTTTCTTCCTCAACGTCTTCTTCGTCAGTAACTCCATCATTCTCATCGGGGGCAACTAGCAAATATCGACGTCGGTCCATGAATTCACGTCGGAATCGTCCAAAGACTGTAAATTTTCTACGGCTTCTTCTAACGTCAGGATTTTTTTTTCCATGGCTGCTGTAACTTCAAACACACCACTGAACTTGAAACACTAACTTGCTCGGCGATAGATGATTACATGCAAATATTACGGGACTGCAAGTTGCGACCTGCAACACACGTTGAGACATGTCGCGACATGTTGAAACTGGCTGAATTTTCTGCGAAATTCTGGAAAAGGCCCAATTGGGAATTTGAACATTTGACCGTCTAAGCTAAAGATGATATGATTTTTTGTTGTAAATAAGTTCACCACATTTCTTTCGTATGTGTCTGTGAACAGTAAAAAAAACATCTGAATCAAAAAATCAAATTTAAGATAGAAAAATAATTATTGAAAAATGTTCTCCCAAAATAGGCAAAAATGCGAATTTTCAAAAATTAAAAAAAAAAAAAAAAGTAGGGCTTTAGTTCAAATACAAGAAATGTTTTAACAATAAACAACTCGCAATTAACCTATAAAAAATCACAACAACAAATAAAAATAATTATTTAGTACTGAAAAAAAAATACTAAATTATGTTCCCAATTGGGAACATTGGACTGTAAACGATTAAAGCACTAATTATTTTCTATGAACGCTCGCGACTTACATTCTTTAAGGTGCGTTTAGATTTAGCGAAACCACTCGCGAAACTGTTGTGCGAGGAAACTCATATATTTCACCCGTGGCCAGTCTGACAGTTTCGGGTGAGGATCACGGTCCCACTACTCGCAATTTTGCCTCGCGTATCAGTTTCGCGAATGGTTTCGCTAAATCTAAACGCACCTTTAGAATAACACACGTAAAATTGTTTTGTTCTATATTTTGTTTTCTTTATATACTATTGTTGTAATCTCGTAAGAAGGAACGCTATACACTATTGAATCATATTTTTTTTTTCAGATTATTTGCAAACACCGTTATTACAACCTAATATATTCATTAAATAAAAAAAAATTAATTTTTTGAAAATGCAATAAAACTCAAATAAAATGAAATAACTCCAAAAAGGTATGAATTAATCTATGATTCGGTAGATCTTGAATCACGGTTCCTTTAATTCGGATTCTGACTCGTGGAACATTTTGGCTCTTACAAGTGGCGTTAAACACTCAAAATATAAATCGCTTATCTTGGATTACGGTAGTTTGTAGTCGTTATTAACAGATGAGTTAAAGGAGAAACAGGTTCCTTACTACAAAATATATTTATTTTCGCATATACGTATTTCGGGAGTTACTTACTCCCTTCTTCAGTGCTTTTTGTTCTTTTTCTTCTTCAAAGAAACAAAAAGCACTGAAGAAGGGAGTAAGTAACTCCCGAAATACACCCAGCGAAATAGCTATATGTGCATAGCAATTTTTTTCAATTTCCTACGTTGTGAAAAATAAATGTCTTGAACTTCTTTTTTTATTAGAACAGTGATAAAAGGGGAAAATAAGAAAACATTTTATTTATTTTGTTTGTTCATTTTTTTATTAATGAAATTGTAAGGTCTAACAAACTCAGAAGGAAATAATTATATGTGCATAGTTGAAGAAATATCAATTTAACGGGCAGATAGGGAAAAAAATAAAGATAATTATATTTTAATAATTTATATTCCCTCCATTTTGCAGGATGACGTTATTCAATCTGCGTGGCATTGAATTTATTAGTGACTGCAGAACAGAAATATCAATTTTTTCCCATTCTTCTTTTTTTTTTAACTCGCGTAACGTATTAAACTGTCGCCCATTTTTATAAACCTCTTGGGAAAGTATGCTCCACAGATTTTCCATGGGGTTTAAGTCTGGGCTAACAGCAGGCCACTGCAATAAAAGTATTTTTCTTGATTCGAAGAAATGTTTCGTGTACCTTGCAGTATGTACTGCTGCGTTGTCCTGCTGAAAAGTCCAGGCTTCACCGTACGTATTTTCAGCGAATTCGATCAGCATATTGTCTAATAAATCCACATACAACTCTGCATTCATTTTATGAGAAATAAAGCAGATTGGAGTCTTTCCCCGGTATCCGAATCCAGCCCATGTCATAAGTGATCCTTCTTGAAAATTGCGAGAATAACGTGTTTGACGAGGCTCCCTTAAATCTCGCCAGTATTTCTGACAGCCATCAGGGCCATCCAAATTAAACTTTTTCTCATCGCTAAAGATGACAAGTCGCCACTCTTCGTCGAAAAATTTATACTTTTCCGCAAAATTAAGCCGAGCTCTCCAATGGCGTGGTAAAAGTCTAGGTTTAGCCAACCGACTTTGGTATTTAAGGCTCTCGTCTTCCTGCAAAATTTGTTGAACTCTCCTTTTTGTAATGTTAAGTGACAGTTCTCGCTTGATTTGTGAGGCACTCATGTTTTTCCTTGCAGCAAGACGTTTAATTTCTCTTTTACACCTTTCATCGACTTTCGGTTTAGTTCCTGGTCGCTTGGTTGTAGCATATGACTGAGGATTTTTCAGAAAGTTTGCGATGGTATTTCGATGTCGATGTAGTTTCACAGCTATTTCGCTGGTTGCCACTCCCCTGAAGGCGATAATGCGAGCCCGTTCACATTCAGATAACGTTGTACCTCGAGGCATTTTGGTCTAAAAAACTTCATTTACGCTATATATATTAACTTATTTTTACAGAAATACCTTTTCCCTTACCTTTAAATACTTTGATAACTTTTCGCACAGAATAATCTCAAGAACTTCACTACTCAATGACTTAAACTCTACTGTGATCTGTTATGCACATATAATTACTTCCTTCGAAAAGAGGTAGTTGAAGATGGAAAAACCCGATGCAAAGGTACTGGCAATAAACGACAAAAACATTTCTGCGAATTCATAATTTACCTGAGATTGCGTTTTTCCAAAAAAAAATTCAAAAATTACTTTGCACATATAGCTATTTCGCTGGGTGTACGTATATGCGAAAATAAATATATTTTGTAGTAAGGAACCTCTTTCTCCTTTAACTCATCTACTCAAAATATATAAAATTCCAAGCCTCGACCTTTCAGTCATAAAAATACTTTCTACAAATTGACGTTTTTAGCCCACAAAGCGTTGTTATACTGGTAGCTCTCTTTTGATTAAAACTGATGAAAACCGCGCCGGTGTCATCTGTGAACTGTCAAAAACGCTACGGAATCCTGATTCCACAAATTGCCCGGAAATATATTCAGATTCAAAATGGACACATGCCGGATCAGAAATGGAGGGGAAATCGTCTGGGAGAAAAATTAGAAAAACCAGAATCATGATTCCGGATCAGGTAGTCGCCAAAATGCGCCCAATGATACCAAGAACAAAATCAAAGGAGAAATATTAAATCAGAATCCAATTATTTGCCGAAGCTTGTTCCAAGCCATGGTTGTGAAAGGAGGAGGGAATGATAGCTGTAGCCTGACTGACTGAGTTACACCTGAATCACGTTGTCAGACCTGCAACTAAGTTGTGTGAACTCTGGCATATTATAAACTACCTGGAGCAGCTATCACCGAGGTCACCCCTAGCGATAGGCCGACAACCCATCCTTGTAAAAACTACTCCATGTTAAGAAACCTTGAAAAAAGCCTCGAATCTAGGCGGTCAAAACCCGGCGTCGGGGTGTTTTTAATTGCCTTGACCCCTCCAGGGACATGGGCGCGTCAACATCTCTAGCATTTCTATGCCTTGTTGACGTTTCGATAGCAAATCTACTTTTCGGAAGTACAGTTGCTAGCATGCACCTCCTATCCGCGCCGTCTTTATACTGACAAGCTCGGAGCACTATGAGAGTTCTATTAGTACCCAGAGGCAGTTTTTGGTCGCACCGAGATTTGAACACCGAGCTCTAGATTAGTATCGTAGAGCGGTGACCGAACGACCACGGCCACCGAGCATCGTCTGGGTTTTTCCCTACGATGATGATGATGATTTATTTGCTCACGAAATTCATTTAATATTGAAAATAAAAGAAAATTTTGTCTGTCTCCAATAATCTGGCCACCTACTGTAAATACACGCATTACAAACTAACAAAATGTAAGAGAATCATATGAAAAATAAACAATGGACTAAAATTTTACTATACAATCTTTTTTTCTATAACAAACAATAATTATCAATATTCTTTTATACACAAAACAACACACTGAGCCTAAAACAATATTGTACATGATAGGGAAAGTATTTACTTCGCTTCAAACGTAATAAATAAAATGAATATTGTAATAAAAAGGGATTTTTTGTCGTAACAATTTTTAAAGAAGAAAGAAAAAAAAAACTGAACAAATTAATATGGATTAGAAAACAAAAACATTAAAAAAAGCGCTTTATAAAGAACACCACTAAACAACAAATTAAAAATGAGATAAAGAAAAAAAAACGTATAATTATATGAATATCTAAATAATTACATAAATCTTATTATAGATTGTCGAAAATGTTAATTTTTGTGAATAATTTTTTACAACATATATGTATATTTAGAAGTAAACAAATATTTTACATTTTTTCAAATCGTAAGAAAACAAGAAAAACAAATCAATGTGTGTCTCTAGACAAAATGAAAGAGGTCTTGCGTTCTATGTATTTTTCATTGTGACGAGCTTTTTCTCTGAAAAATCCAATACAATGCATAAATTTCAACACACACACAGACACACTCTGACATACATACATACAAAACACAAACATATCCAATTTTACAAAAAAAAATATTGAACATTTGCAAACAATCATAATCTCTATACTAGATACAAAAAACAGCATACAATAGATTCCATATATTTTCAAGTTGTCGTCTCTTTAGTGTTCCGTTTTGATTTTTCATTTTATCGTGTCCTATGTAACAGATCAATTTACACATACATTCTTTTCCTCCTCTCCTAATAAGTGCATGAATATTCAATCTGTATCTTGTCCCACAAGAAAGAAAATGTTTCCCAATAAAAATGCATTATGCCTACAGTACTATACTACGTATTATGCCTATGCTCTCCTCATATTTGATAAGTTCAGTTTCGAAAATCGTAAACTTAAAAGAAAATTCAATAGTCTTCATATATACACAAACACACGGAATATGAATAAAATATAAAATACAACAAAAAAGATAAGATGAAAAAAAGGAAAAAAAAACAATGCCAAATAATATCCACCTTTTAAAAAGGGTCAATTGAAAAAAAAAAGAAAAAAACAACACAACTGCTCATATACCTACTAGGTAAACATTATACATACATTCCCACTATACGTACGTTTGATTGTTAATTTTAAGTTGTTTTTATAATGTTTTAAAACAAAAAAAAATATTATATATGTAATATTATTGTAAGCGACTTATTTGCGGACGCTTTTTTAATAAGTGAAATATTTTTTGTTTGTTTTGTTGCTATTAAAAAGAAAATGTCTTTATTTAAAAAAAAGCGAAATCGTGTTTTATTCAAATTATTGGACAGGTGCTGACGTGCAATGGCGCCGGAACAGGGGGGGGGGGGGGGGGGGGGGGCAACTGCCCCCAATTTTTTGGTTGGCCGGTTAGTAGTGCATTTCACAAAAAATCGCAAAATCATTTTTAAATGTTTTACTAATGTTTCTATTCACATAAATATGTAGGTACTACTAAGATATCATTCTAAAGAATTCCATTCTATTGTATAAGCCATACATATATATTTCCAGCCTGCTTAACAGTTAACAGGCGGGCTCCTCGGTCTTCGCGAATTTGAGTAGATACACACGATTTATGCAATGTATACATACTTTATAATGGGTTCGACGACGATCTCCGATTTCCCTATAAATAACATTCTTGAGACAATGGAATACTTCTCAATGCTTTTCATCATCAAACGCAGTGAGCTTTTGAAAAATTGTATTTGCTGACGGATCAACGGGCAAACAATCAATCCCTTATATTCCTCACATGCAATTTAGTGTGTCCGTTCGTCGCGTCGATTAATCTACCCTTCACGTAAAACACTTTGATACTATTCACGGGAAAAGTAGTATCTAGTATACCTATATTTATTGATACGTTATTTCGTTTCTAAAAATAAGTGAATGGCGCGAAGAACATTATTTGATTATGATTTCTGTAGAGCCAGCTCGGCATCGAAAAGGGATAGAGAACATGGTGATATCGAGGAGTACGCCAGCAGCACGAAAATAGGTAGTGTAAAATAAGTTATCGCGAAAAGAAATCTTGTTTTTATTATGATTTTTGATATTCTTTCAGTCGCACTCGGTGCTGACTCAAGAAATGAATTCGAACGAAGTGGAACATCTGTGCAAAAAACAAAGATCTTAAGATTGGACAACATTCCTAATATTGTTAAACAGAACCAACCTTCAGAAAATTTTGTTTTTCCTGTAACCGATGGTCGAAAATGCAATATTGCGTGGTTTTCAATCTTCAAATGAATGCATTATGACGAAGGAAAAGATGCTGTATTATGTTACCAATGTGTAAAAGCTTATCTGATTATTGAAAAATCTGACACATCATGGTTATCAAAAGGAGAAGAAACTTTTCTTATTACTGGCTTTCGAAACTGGAAAAAGGCAACCGAAAAATTCAAAGAGCTCTTTTCACCGAAAAAATATAGAATTACTTTTCAGTCGCGAAAACCAACAGCCAGTAAATATACAAATAGGAGTTGCAATGCAGTCGGACCAGCAAAAATCTCAAAAATGTTTAATGGTAATAATCAGCACCTTAAGATATTTGGCACGCGCTGGATTAGCTATTAGAGGTCACGAACACAACACAGGTAATTTCTTTGAACTTTTGGAAGAAAGAACAATAGACGTACCTGAACTGAAACAGTGGCTTTCGCGAACCAACAACTTCGTCAGTTCAGACATTCAAAACGAAATAATTGAAATTATGGCCCATATGTTGCTTCGCGATCTCGTGAATGAAATAAATGCATCGGAATACTTTTCTCTAATTGCTGATGGTACAACAGACAGTGAAGGAGTGGAACAGTATTCGATTTGCTTACGATTTGTTACACCTGAGAGCCTAGAGATACAAGAAGTTTTCATCGGTTTGTACAACCCAGAAGACACAACGGGAAAAACGTTAACAGCTGCCATCAAAGATGCGCTACTGAGGCTGAATATTTCTTTGACAAAACTACGTGCGAATTGTTTTGATGGAGCTCGAAATATGTCCGGAAAAAACAAAGGTGTCCAAAAATTGCTAGGCGATGAACAGCCTAAATCTTTGTTCATTCATTGTGCCAATCACTCAGCTGATCTAGCTCTTCAGGAAGTGGCAAAAATTAACGCAGGCGTTTGTGATATTTTATGTTTGGTCAAGGACTCTTCAAATGTAATTTTGCGTTCAGCAAAGAGGCAAAATATTTATGCTAATATTATCATATCACCATGCAATGACGCTAATGACAGTGAACAAATAGGAGCTGCACGGAAGAAGCTTGTTCCTCTCTGTCCAACGAGATGGTGCGTAAGAGCTAAATCATTGGTGCGGTATAAACAACAATATGAGGTCGTTCGAGAGACTCTTCAAAAAATTTTGGACGAGGACAAATCTATTTCATCGGAAACAAAGTCGTTAATCCGAGGGTATCTAAGAAAGCTTTATTTCTTTGGGACCATGTTCTTTCTGGTTGTGTGCATTGAAATTTTCGGACCGTGTGAACAACTTGCCAAATCTCTTCAAGATCCACACTTTACAGCTACGGGTGCTAAACAAGCGGTTCGAATATTGAAGAAGCGAATCCAGGACCTTCGCTGTGATGAAGAATTCGAGAAGATATATGATCACGTAAACGAATTGGCTATAAAATTCGAACTTGTTGATCCTGATCATAGGACAAAGAAAATACCTAAACGATTCGAACAAACTGGCTCCACTACTCCAACGCAGTCGGTAACACTAACGAAAAAAGAAAAATGTCGAAAAGATTTTTTCGAAGTGTTGGATCTTCTGATCAACGAACTTGAACGAAGGTTTGATCAAAAAGGTGAAAAAATAATATTTATTATTTACCTTAAGTATGAAATATAAAATAAAACTTTTGCCTTGTAGCATTGGAAACCTTGGAGATGTTGGAAAGTATTTTACTTGATGCCTACAAAGGGACAGTGCCGACAGAAGAAGATTTGAAAGTAAAATTGGGGAGCTATGATGAAGATTTCGAAACTGGTGATCTTCGCTCACAGTTGTCACTTCTAAAGAATATGCCGGGACCGGGAGTGTTACCTACATGTTGCGCGGAAATTTGTGAACAATTCCGAAATATGCCTAGCACAATGAAAAATCTTTTGAATGAGGTGGTACGATTAATAACATTACTGTTAACGGTTCCAGCATCAGCAGCATCTTCCGAAAGGTCTTTCAGTGCTTTGCGACGTTTGAAAACTTGTCTGCGTTCAACTATGACGCAAAAGCGGTTGACACACTTAATCCTTCTCCATGTGCATAGAGATCGGACTGGAAATCTGGATTTGCTAAGGATAATGAAAGAGTTCGTTTCCCGTGGTAACCGAAAAATAACCTTTGGAAAAATTGTGTAATACATGAAATGTACAACATGTAAACAAAATAAATAAATGAATAAATGTATAAAAAAAACTACTTTTTATATTATTCAATCCTTTGGAAGTATTATAAACTCAAAATGAATTAGAAAATAAAACTTGAATTATCTACTGCCTAATTTGAAAATTAAAATAATCTGCATACATTCAACAATTAGAATTTCAACATTGTACATGTTTTAGAGTACCCGTAGAGTAAAAATTTTTTACATTGGTAATTTAATTGAACCAAAAATGTTTGCCCCCCCAATAAAAAATCCGTTCCGGCGCCACTGCACGTGGGTAATGGAGAAAAAAAATATTATTAGTTTGTAATATTTAATCACAATCCCACATGAATTTTATCTCACACATTTTCTGAAATGTTGTACATACACTTGTAATGAATGAGCTTGGAGACGAGTTGGGAGTACTGACCGTGAAGGTCACCTGTAACATCGGAGTACCAAACTCACATCAGATAACCCATTGACGCATGCTTGCTTGGGCTAACTCAAAGCCGGGAGATGTGGGGTAGGTTTCACGAGTATCTGATGCTCCAGTCCAATAGCATTCAAGAGTCATGCCACTTTAATTTTTCAATGATTAAAAAGAAAAAAAACAAAAAAAAAACGAAGTCTCCCCAAGACAAGATAAAAACAGTGAACTCTCAAGACGACGAACGTCACTCTCGAAAAAGTACGACAACCATACCTCACCAACGTCGGAAAATGAAGCGCAATTTCCTCTGCCACCACTCAATTTCTCAATCCTCGCCCATTAGGCATTAGACCACGATGTTAAGTAAGTGGTCATGCCAGTGCCTGGAGCCTGCTGTTATGGCGCGTCTACCTCAAGACTAGATGTCAGCGATCCTGAGGTACACGCCCAACTTACGGATCCCATAAGAAAAGTGAATTATAGGGATCCCCACAGTCATCCATCCGGTTTACATCGCAACAAATTGGCATTTTCATGCGTACACAAATGAGCGACATTTCCATGCACACATACACACAACTTCAACTAGTGCATATCATACACGACGAAGAATTCAATTTCCAATCATGAAATTGGAAATATAGGAAAGAGCGAGGCAGATAGAGCAAGTCTCGAAAATCGTCAAACTACAACGATTTCAATGGGCAGGGCATGTACAAAGAATGGACGATGATCGCATGCCTAATAGCCGCCATACATTATCCGATCGATCGGCCGATGGATCGCCACAAAATATCTGCCGATCTCCACTGCACACACACTGAGCGATTTTCGTGCGATGCGATAACGAATGACAATTCAAAAAATAGGTTATGATTCACTCCCAATCCAACCTAGATTCATTTTTGTTAACTATTTGGATGTGTGTGGTATTTTCGTATACCACATATTTGATATTTCAATTGCAGTGCCATTTAAATCATTAGACTCCTTGAAATTTCATCATTTAATAATTTGGTAATTTGACATTCACTTGCGATAATCACATACACTACCCAATCGATCGTCACCGATCGATCGCACGAAAATCGCACTAAAATATCGGCAGATCAAAATTGATCGCCCGATCGGTGCGATTTCCACATACACACGCCAATCCGTCGGCCGATATTGATTTCGGGCGACGGATCGGCCGATCGATCGGTGTGTGTATGGCACGTTTAAGAGAGTAATGAATGCAGAACGAGTCGACGGAGCGAGACTGCGAGGACGACCGAGATCTCGTTGGGAGAGGGGGCTTCCAAAATTGAAGGACGCGGTCACGTGGCCGAGATAATTGGAGGACAATGATCCAGGTGGCCAAGGCCCGACGTCAGGCTGTTGTGCCACGATGATGATGATGAGACAGATATGTACACTCGCCACATGTCAGATGCTCTATACAGAGTTCTGCGTATAATGAATGTCCTCTGTAAGATTTTATGCGGAGTTGCTGCCTTTACAAATAGGGCTTGGAAAAAAGGGGTTCATTACACACTCCTGATCACTAGGATAGGTCCACTCGAAATTTGGCTATATCTCGGAAAGGGGTAAATTTCATGACGTTATATACAGTAGTCTACTTGTCCATTTTATTACAAGTGAATATCAAATTGAAAGTCCCGTTAGGATTCAATTCACACATTTTTTTAAATCATCAGAAAAAAAACCACCACTAGGATAGGTCCACTTGACAATTTCGTTAATTAGTCGAAAAAAGGATAACTCCGAAAATATTTGGTAAAATATTTTAAACTTTAGAGTGATTTGAAAAGTTTTCAAGTTGCTACAGTTATCTCTATTCTATACGAGTCGGGGAAAATTACTTTCAAAATAGAAGTAAATGGATATAGAAACTTGAAAAGAAAAAGAACATCGAAGACGCAATATTACGAAAAAAATTAGTAGAACCCATCGAGTGTGAAATATTGTACTTTTGATGTTGATCACAAAAATCGTGAGAAAAATCAAATGGGAAGCATTCCCGGGCTTCGATTTCTACTGGGAGAAGAAGTCAAAGAATATTGGCTGATTTTTGATTTTGCACTATTGGCGTCAACCGTGAGAGTTTCAGTTTTACTCTATACAGGATTCCAAAGGATTCCCTTCACCTCAAAAATAAAAATAAGGAGTGCCGAAGGATATCGGCTTCTTGTGCACTATCTAGGGACGCGGTAGCGTCCCGCCCGCCAAAGAAAAACGAAAAAAAAAAACGAAATCGAGAAAAAGTGACCAAGTCTATGTTTCCGCGACGCAACAAGTACGGGCTTTCGGATCTCTGTAACTCGGGCCCTTGTTGGTCGTTGGCGTTCAAATTTGGTAGGGTTATTGTAGCAAGCCGCCTTTGTAAGTATATCCAATTTGAAGTTGATACGATGAAAAATATTCCTTGTGTTTGAATTTGCTCTGATCCGCGCAGTAGATAAAAAGAAAAAAACCAAATCTGGTAGGTATGGGTATATCCTGAATCGTGGTAATGAAATCAATGCACTGGAGTTCTGTTGAGTCCTTCGGTCAGGACCATAGAGAATATGTGGAGGAGAAATCCGCATATTCTTAACACTAAACTATTTGAAGTAATTCCACTCGTAAAAAGTAAACAGAGAGACACACGCCCTCTTCCCCGCAACACCCGCTCAGTCCATAAAGAAGCACATGAGATTTCAAACTCACAATCCCCCTCGTACTTCTTCTTTGTGAACAATCTCTCTCTCTCTGGTTCCTGCTAACCCCTTGTGGGGCATAGGGCATTAACCACGCCTACTTTTCACCTCGTCCTGTTCATCGCCATAGCTTTCGGCTCACTTCCCGACTTGCCTATTGAGGCACCCTCTCTCATAACCGATCTTCTCCCGGTGTTACTTGTGTTACACGGCCACTTGCGTTAGTTCCCTGCGGGTTCCAATCGAGGGCCTGTTAAGCAATGTTGTGCGGCCCTTTTCGGAGAGTGTGACCTATCCATTGCTACTTTCGCCTTTTAATGGAAGTGTCTATCCTGTCCTGACCAGTAATAGTAAGGAGGTCGTCGTTAGAAATGACCTCTGGCCACTGTATGTGCAGGATGCGCCGTAGACACTGGTTCACGAAAGTTTGCATTCTAGTTGTTATCTCATTGTGTGCGTTCAGAAGGAACTGAGCAACTTCCGCTCAGCGAACATGTTCAGAACGAGCGGGTTCAGAAGTGACTGAGCAACTTCCGCTCGGGTGATCATGATCAAATTTCACCGAGCAAGAAATATTTCTGCTCACTGATCAGTGCTCAGTGCTCAGGTTCTTCTTCTTCTTTTTCAACCTCACGCTCAAGTTGCGACTTTCGAATTTTGACAGTTATCAAGTTGGTTGTTGTGTTTTCGCCGCTTTCGGCTTCTAGTTCTTTGGTTTTCGGGTGCTTTTGATTTTGTTTTCTCGTTGTTCGTGATTTTTGTAAAGGACAGCGTGGGATTCATGTATGTTCCACTTTTCGGCACTCGACGTCTGAAATTGTCATCGTCAGCTCTCAGCTGGTCGATTTTTCAGCTGGTGAAGTAGCGTTCAGCAGGTGCAGACTCCAAACCGAGCAGCTCCGGAGCTGCTCGCGAGCAGTTGCGGAGCAGCTCGCGAGCGGTTTCCGCTCTTTTGCCACCTTCTGAACGCACTCACTGGTCACCTTCCAAGTTGAACAGCCATATAAAAGCACCGATTTTACGTTGGTTTTGAAGATTCGAAGTTAGGTGCGTTTGTAAATGTTGTTGTTTTGCCAAACTGAAAAAATCTGCTCGAGCCTTGTTGATGCGAGACTGTACATCGGCATTCGCTCCACCATCCGCTGTAACTACGCTTCTGAGATAGCAGAAACTGTCAACTTTCTCGACTGCCTGCCCCGAAATACAAATTCCGCTTTGCCTTCCTGGATCCAAGCTCAACTACTTAGTCTTGGCAGCGTTGATTTTAAGCCCCGCATTTCGGCTTTCGCAATGCAGAGCATCAGACATTTGACTTACTTGAACCGATTTATTTGATAGAAGACAAATATCGTCAGCATAGTCTAGGTGTTGAAGGTATTTGAACAACTTCCATCTTATACCTTTGCTCTTGTGTTCTTCAAGCGCGCCGATTAGTACATCATTAATGGCAATTAAAAACAGTATATGACAAAATGCAGCCTTGCCTCACTCCGCTATGCACCTCGAAAGGATCTGATAGCTTACCCTTGTGTAAGACATGACATTGGGCTCCCTGGTAGGACTCCTTGACGATGGAAATTATTTTATCCGTTATGCGTTTCCTACGTAAAGCCCTCCGGATGTATTCCCGGTCAACGCTGTCAAACGCCTTCTCGAAATCGATGAACATGAGATGTGAGATGATGGGATCTCCACTCTGCGGATTGTTCAATAATAATTCGGAGGGTGTTGATGTGGTCGCTACATGAGAAGCCCTCACGAAAGCCGGCCTGTTCATCATTCAATGAGCGGTCAACTGTTTGTTTGATCCGGTTCAAGATTATTTTTGCCATCAGTTTGGAGACTGCTGGGAGAAGACAGATCCCACGCAATCCTTCAGGTCGCCTTTCTTCTGCTACTAATGAAGATGCATTTGAAGGTCCAAAGGTGTTGAGGACCTCAATGAAGTGTTCTCTCCATCTCCGCAGTTGGTGTTCCTCGGTTACCAGCAGAGACCCATCTTTATCTTTCACAGGATATTCTGTTGCAAAAGATTTGCTAGTTAATGGCTTAATAAGCTTAAAAAGGGTTCCACTATCACTGGGGTAAGCCTCTTCCTCTGCATTCTCTGCTAATGCGTTGATGCAATTTCGTTTGTCATGTCTTAAGGTGGCCACCCATTGACGAGCACAACCACGACCAAACTTCTATCGAGCCATCAATTTCATAGGACGTGTGAAAAAAAATCCACCTATTTCCACCGTTCTATGATATTTGATGGTTCGATGGAAGTTTGGTCGTGGTTGTGCTCGTCAATGGGTGGCGACCTTTAGGCTTCTTTGCACGCCTTTCTGTAGTTGGTCTTTGACTGAGCCGTTAGCAGCTGAGTTATTCTGTTCCTTAATTCTCTTGCGTGCTGAGATTAGAGACCATGTAGAATCGCTAATGAATGGTCTCCTGTCGCGCTTCAATCGATCCGCAAATGTAACGCCACACGAAATAAATGAGTCCTTAGCGACGTTCCATCTCACAAGGTGCTGGTGCAATAGCTCTCTCGTGCAAGGCGGTGGAATATGCACGTCTTATTGATGGATCTTTAAGCTTTTGCACATTAAAACGTGGCAAGACTCGTGCATTTTGAGGGTGCTGGATCGCTGCCGTTCGTAAGCGTATTTTTGCGATAACAAGTTGGTGATCGCTGCCAACATCAGCACCTCGCTTCGACCTGATGTCCAAAAGAGAATTCCTCCATGTCTTGGAAACGGCTATATGGTCAATCTGGTTTTCTGTTCTGCCATCCGGAGAGGTCCAGGTTGTTAAGTGGCAGCGTTTGTGCTTGAACAGGGTACCGCCAATGACGAGTTGACGAGAGTTGCAAAACTCCATAAACATTTCGCCATTTTTGTTCCTGTTGCCCAGTCCATGATGTTCTAAGCCTACATTGTCAGACCCAACTTTGGCGTTGAGATCCCCCGTGAAAATTTTTATGTCACCTTTGGGAGCTTTGTCGAATGTGTCGCCAAGCCGTTGGTAACAGGCGTCCTTAGCTGATTGATCCGCTAGTTTAGTGGGTGCGTAGCACTGAATTATTGTGATGCTTCTAACCATGGATTTGAATATGGCTGTGATGATACGGCCGGAGATGGGCTTTTAGTCAATTAGAGATAGGCGTGGCTCCCTAGTCAACTGGATTCCGACGCCTGCCGTTCGAAGTGATGTATCGTCTGTATTTTCAGAGTAGGGCAGTAATGTTTGGGAGCTTGGTGATAAAGTCCTTCCCGATCCAGGCCATCTTGTTTCGCTCAGTCCTAGTATATCGATGTTGTATGCGGTCATTTCCCGTTCGAACATCGTTCGAACGTTGCAAAAACCATAGTCCGTTGTTTGTAGCCAAAAGTCGTTGCCGGTGAATCAGTCCGAGGCTCGTTTAATGTTTCGAGTGTAAATTTATTTCAGGTACGCAGGTTACAAGCCCACATACCCAATCTTAGGGGAAGGGTTGCTTCCTTAGCTGTCCTAAGAGTCGCCGGGAGCTACTTTTTATAAAGCAGAGGTAGCTCACCAATGGTGTTTTTCATTGCTGGGTGTGACGTGTTGGTGTTTTCACATTTATGTTGCATCTCCATCGTTCGCCTACTTCCTGAGACGCACTGATGTTGTTTATTGGCCATTCAGAATGATTGTGCCTCTACCAAATGTTCTGAACTGCAAAACTTGGTTAGCCGTTCCAGAGGGCGCCCTCGAGAAGGACTATGGAAGAGGTCTTCTGCCCTCTGTACGCCATACACATATTATTTAGGAAAGAGTAGGCGTCAAAGACACAGATGAACAACATTAAAACAATGAAGTTAAATTCAGCACATAAAATTTTGCCTCCCAAAAACTGCGAATATTTATTTCATTTTATCTTTTGAATTCAATTGCATCATCTCTTCGCAGCGGCTCATATTAGTAATAGCTTCCAGGTTCCACATTTAAATCAGCTGTCGACACAATCAGCTGATACGTATGACATCCCACATTTTTGTTTTCATCCGGCTGCGGATTGTCTTTTGCTGTCGCACCGGAGCTCAGAGGAACTTCTGGAGTGGCTCATAGGCTCAATTTATGGGACGAGAGAAGAGCGCGTTTAATTTTTCATGGGAGAGAGAAAGAACGGGACTTTTAATGCCAACCACCAATAGGACGCAGAAATTTGACAGCTATATATACAGCGGGGAGTCAGAAACCAAAACAAACATTTTAATATCGGTTTTCTGACAGAAAACTCACAAAAACAAGTAACGCGCACATCACATCTAAATATTTAATGTTTTACCTATAAGCAGACACCCCCGTCTTATGGATACGCTGGTTATTTTTGCAGTCACCGACGAGGCATTTCAATTTACCACAACTCACTACCGCACCAATTTGTCCTACCGGAAATTTCACTAGTGTCTTCTCTACATAATCGCGGCTCTTTACACTCAAAAACCGGCTCCAAACTTTCGCGAATTCAACCGTATTTCCTTTTTGCCACTTTTAGAACAAAGCGTTCGACAGCCATATGCACAACGTGATCTTAAAACCGTTAACTTTACTCTCCCAGCTCTCGACTTTTTCAAGAAGAAGATCGTCCCATTTTCAAGCTGTCAATTTGTATGGTTTGACAGGCATATACCCATTCTCAGAGGAACTTCTGGAGTGGCCCATAGGCTCAATTTATGGGACGAGAGAAGAGCGCGTTTAATTTTTCATGGGAGAGAGAAAGAACGGGACTTTTAATGCCAACCACCAATAGGACGCGGAAATTTGACAGCTATATATACAGCGGGGAGTCAAAAATGAAAACAAACATTTCAATATCGGTTTTCTGACAGAAAACTCACAAAAACAAGTAACGCGCACATCACATCTAAATATTTAATGTTTTACCTATAAGCAGACACCCCCGTCTTAGGGATTCGCTGGTTATTTTTGCAGTCACCGACGAGGCATTTCAATTTACCACAACTCACTACCGCACCAATTTGTCCTACCGGAAATTTCACTAGTGTCTTCTCTACATAATCGCGGCTCTTTACACTCAAAAACCGGCTCCAAACTTTCGCGAATTCAACCGTATTTCCTTTTTGCCACTTTTAGAACAAAGCGTTTGACAGCCATATGCACAACGTGATCTTAAAACCGTTAACTTTACTCTCCCAGCTCTCGACTTTTTCAAGAAGAAGATCGTCCCATTTTCAAGCTGTCAATTTGTATGGTTTGACAGGCATATACCCATTCCTGTGTTAGTTATATATTCAAATGTTATATATTCAAATCACCGGAGATTGTGGTTGATTTTCGTCAATAAAATCTTTAAAAATATTCGCATAGTAGATTGTTTCTATTCTACACCATCCGTTTACAACGGAACAACTTGTCTATCGCACCGGTCACAAACAACTATTGTCAGTTATCGCCTTCTCGCAATTGCTGTGTGGTTATAGGTTATGGTCTTGCGGGTTTCCTTCGAAAGCAGATAGTGTCCAAATAGCAAAATGCCTAAAGAGCAGTTTCGCGAAGCGGACGTGATCAAGAAAATGTGAGTAAACATTTCTAAATGCTTCGCGCCATTCAGTCTTGATTAATACTAAAATCAATTTATAGCTCCCACGTCCAGTTTCGCATGGACAGTGCGCAAGAGATTCAACAGGAATCCCATATTCGGATAATATCAAAAAATTTGTACGCAGGAAGCAGACAGCCAGTTCCTTATGGAGTTCTCGATAGACGAATGGTATGATGGTTTCTCGTAGTCACGCAATTAAATTATCTAGTTCCGTACTGCTTTTTTACAGGGCATCAGTTCCAAAGACGCAACGTGTTTAACATGCAATCAAGGTCTCAACGAATGTGTCGGTCATTTCGGCTATTTAGATCTTGCCCTGCCCGTATTTCATGTCGGTCACTTTCGTTCCACAATCTCCATTCTGCAGATGATATGCAAAACATGTTCGCACGTCATGCTCAAAGATGTGGACAAAAAGAAGTTCTTGCGTCGATTACTCAATCCCGACCTCTCATATTTGGCCAAAAAGGCGATACATTCCCAGGTCTTGACCAAGGCCAAGAAGCACACGAAATGTCCGAATTGCGAGTATGCCAACGGAACGGTGAAGAAAGGTCCCGGTCTCATGAAAATTCTCCATGAACCGTTTCGTGGCAAGAAGAAGACGGATCCGATTGTTTCGGAAGCACTGGATGAACTTTTGGCCAAAACTGAGACTAATCGGGAGCTGAATCAAATGATTGGGTTGCCGTCGTTAATGGAGGAATTGAATCCTCTTGTGGTCTTGGAATTGTTCAAGAATATACCGAAAGCTGATATACCATTGTTGGGAATGACATCGGAAGGTGCGAATCCGGTCAATTTGATGGTGACACGAGTGTTTGTGCCACCAGTTTGTATACGTCCGTCGGTCGTGTCGGATGTAAAGGCGGGAACGTAAGTATTGCCAATAAATATTTTTAATTTTTTGTTGAGTTGCGTCGGCAAGGTAAGTGCTTTCGGCGACAATTGTGCAAAATAGCAATCCTAGGAAGGGCTAAACACCTGTGTAAGTAAATTTAACGTGTGGTCTTTATTTTTTGACTAAAAGTATTTTCTGCATTATATATTTTTTTTTTGTCTTTTCAAAATAAATGTATTTGTGAAGAATTATTTGAAAAATTCCATAATCAACTGTTGGGTGACAAGTTAATTGAGGGTGGTTATCATTTTGGGAGGGATGTCCCGCGTAAAATTTGTTCAATCTCGGGACGTTATGGTAGGGTGGCCGAGGATTCAAAGACCGTTGGCGGCCTACCCAAACCGGCCGACAAGGACAGGAATTAGGCTCGGCTCGGTTGGTTTTTGCTTCCGGTATTTCTGGGTCACCCTAGTTTTTATGCGCAAAATATCCTACAGGAAACGTTTCATGCTAGACGATCGCATTCTGAATGCTGTCCTAGTCTTCTATTAGCTCGAGTCAAGAGGTGTTTTTTTTTCTTCCTTGAAAACATTGTCTTGGTTCGGTATGGAAGACGCCAGGTTTTGTGTTTTTGTACTCTCATTCGTTTGCCAGAGGAATCGGACGTATTTTCTACTGACAACCGTTGTAGGCCGATAAAAGTAAAGGCTGAACGATTCATGATACTGACAATATCACCTCATTTTACACCATAAAATGGTCGTTGGAAATTACATGTAGTTCCTAGTCCGTTTTTACGGGATGGTAGTAATTGGGAGGTGAATGAGCAGTAACACGCGCGTACCGCCTCAACTCCATTAATGTTTATCAAACTATTGTACTAACTCGCAGCTGTGTCAATGGCACGTCTCGCCTGGTAAATCGACCCCGAGCTCCAGCCCAGTCCAAATTCCGAATTGGAATTTGCCAATTTAACTAGCTACTACTTACACAACTCCATTTAGTTCTCCTATTGTAGGTCCCTAAAACCTCCCATAGCTTAATAAACCGTTTGGCATCAGTGCTTGTTGGCTATTCAGACTTTATCATTCAAAACCTCTTCCATAGTAATGATGGGCATATTGACTCTTTCTACTGTGCCAGCACATACACTCTAACTCTTTCCACTGAGTCGTTCAAAAAGAGTCGAACAAATCCACAGACTTGGGGAACATATTCAATAAAACTCGTAATTATGTGAAATGCATGTATATTACATCAACTTATTTCTAGTTTTTTATAATTAAAGTGTATATGGAAATAACGTTAAATAAAACTTATAACTAAAGATTGGAATTCAAAAATATAATCTGTCAAACTTTATTTGATGTTATTCTGTTCCTTCTCTCCGAAATAATCTGTCCTTATTTCGAGAAAATCCTGTCACACGGCACCGATGTAGCCATGACACATAATCGTTTCTTCATAATTTTAAAAAGGCGTGGATAAAGCAATTTCCGCTCTTTTCACCACAACAATGGATCGCTGCTTCATTTGACATATGGCTCCTGCAAATATTTGTCTAATTCTGCAATCCTGGCAGTAATGGGGTTAGACACGGATGTGATTTTCGACATTCTTTCGTCAAAATCGCCCCACATTTCCATTGCAGATAACTCCTCACAGAAATTTGCGGATGCGGATGTATGACTGATTTGAGAGGAAATATTTATACAACTAGCTTGTTGTGAAATTCCCAGGTTCGAACAAGGAAGCGTAGGTGACAAATAACCGAAGTTATAGAAATTAATGCTATATATTATTATTAACTTGCTTGTAGAAAATTTCCATACTCATGTAATAAACGATATTGTAGACAATAGTTAAGTTATAGCAAGTTCCAAATCAATCGTTTAATATATAACGATATTAAATGTTTTGTAGTTAAATAGAAGCATTTCGCCCCTCGCTGCGTCTTAGTTACAGCAAATTGAAAAAATGCCAGAAGTGGAAAGTATTCATTATCTTTTTTGAAAAGACTCCTTACAAGCCTTATAGTCGAAAAAAAAAAACAAATCAAAATTCATATGTGCATATGCAGCCACTAACCTTTACTTCCTCAATCATGAACAACAACAACATGAACATCTCAAGCGGCTGGGCTACCATTTCTGAACTAGACTGTTGCTTTCTCAAAATTTTTCATTATGTTTTCATTTTCATAAAGCCTGTGGATATGCACAGAGAAGAGAGAGATAAGGAAGGATAAGCACAATCTATGTACACTAAATTCCCTGAAGCAATTCCACCTCATTCCGTCTGCCAAACTCACATTCCCCAATTCCATCTCATTTCCCCGGAACACCCGCCCGATCCATATAGTAGAAAAACCAGGCCAAAATAATGCTGCCAAAAAATTGGTTCGTTTCTCTCTAGCAATTTCATTTCCTTATTTCTCTCTCTTCTCTGGCTGAAAAAGACTCAAATCAAATGAATGTGATGATTGGAATATGCGCTTATGAGTGAAATATCTGGGTCTATACTGAATTACTCAAATAATCAATGTGTTTTTTACTCAAGACACAGCCCAGTATGGCTCAAAGTACAGAGCGAATGAAATACAGAAGTGCTAGCGTGTTAGTGTGCTGTTTTAAAACAGCACAAATTTGTGCTAAAAACTCAAACTCACATTTAAGAAACTTCTCATTGCGTCCACAGTATACAGAGGAAATTGTCTGGTTGTTTGTTGGTTTGGTATCGTTTTCATCTCAAGTTGAACTTGAGGTGATATGATACAAGACGACTACTTTGTTTTAGAATGTTGGGTTTGTTTTCTGTATGTATTTGGGGAAAATTGGATGTGCGGTGCGACGTAAGCATATGATTTTTGATTTGCTTGTAGTCAGCATGGATTGTTGTTTGGATATTTATAAGTATATACACAATGCGTGCATTGCATACTGCATAGAGACGATTATGAATGGATTTAGATGGGTGGGATTGGTTTGGTAGATAGATAATGATGGTTTTAGTTTCAGATAGATATTAGGATGGGGTGTGAATGAATATGAATGTAATACATACATACATATATGTTATCAGAAATTTTGAATGAGCGTTGAGTTTCCATGCGTTACGTAATATTTAAATTAATTTGAGTATTCATTTTACAGTGTGTCAATCTTAAATTGAACGGCTCGGAGGCTATGTCGTTGTGCCGAATCTTTCGCTCATTCTGTTGAGGCGATCAAAAAGAGCGACTCGTTACTGTGTTACCCATCACTATTCCATAGTCCTCCTCGTGGGCGCCCCCTGGAACGGCAGCGGCCTATGATTGTTGTAGCTCAGTTCGGGAGACGTGGGCGGAGTGTTCGCCGCTCGTTGCTCCTGTCCTGTACGTGGGGAAGGCGAAGACAACACAAACATGAGAGGCAAAACTGGGGAATAATAAAAAAAATGGGGCGATAAGGATGGAATGGTTGGCGGACGGCGCAAATGCCCTCGCGTTCGCGTCGCTGGACCCCGCCGCGAACGTCCAGCGTCCAGGTGTAATGGGACCCTCGGCGTCTGGTTTCGTACCACCGACGGGTCATTACTCATAAAGCGCTGCCATCGATCTACCGGTGGAAGTAGCACTACCAGGATATGGTCCATTATTGCAGGTGGTTCATTACAACTTGCCGCCGCGTACCTGGCCATATTTATCTGTTAAAATCTGAACGGAAAACTAAATAATAACAAGCAAATCAAAATTAAATATAAAACGATTCATTGAAACTTGTGACACTTGCTGCCCACTGCCATCGTCAATCATGATGACCTGAAGTGCTCGTCTTACTAGTACGACTATTATCCTGGTGCAAACCTATATGTATCTTTCCTGGATGCCCTACGAAACCACTGTTAAGTGGTCCTACTGCTCACATACAAAGCAATCGGAAGATCAGTAGCCAACTATGCGGCTCCTGTGTGGTCACAGAATTTCTGTGGCACACAATGGGAAAATATTCAGGCTTGCCAAAACGCCGCTCTCCGTACTGTGACTGATTGCCTCCTGATCGTCATCCCAGGACCATCTGCATCAGGAACTCTAAAGGCGACCACAGAGTGAAAGCTGGTGCTGGCGCTTGTGCTTTGATTGTGAACACTCAGTGAAGAGAAACGTTTACGAGAAACGTGCTCATGGAGCTTTCCCTGCCAATGTTGCTGAAGATCACATTCGTAATTGTCCGGTGTATTCATTTCATTTTTATGTGTGCTATGAATGGATTTTATATAGAAAATCACCGGACAATTACGAATGCGATCTTGAGCTTTAGAAATAGCATGGGCATGGAAAGCTCCATGAGTACGTTTCACGTGAACGCTTCTCTTCACTGAGTGTTCACAATCAAAACACTAGCACAAGCATCAGCACCAGCTTTCACTCCGTGGTCGCCCTAAGAGACCACAACAAGCTTCTTGCGAAACAATATCTGGTGGTTTGTTACCGGAGGGAACACCCCAACACCGACCTCATGGACAAGACGCCGCCACCAAGACATGTTAGGCGTAATCTGAGGGACTGAGGTACAAAAGGGTTTCCTTATACAACGACGCATACAGATCAGCCTTCGCATCAACACATCATGAGGAGGTGCAATCATTAATTGCAGGACTAGGTCCAAATGCAGTTCCCTCGGCACAACCACCAGCCATTTCTCTCGAAGAGAGAATACTTCCGAGAGCAGCGAGAACGACACTTGCCCAGCTTCGGTCAGGCTGGTGTTCGCGTCTTCACTCCTATCTATCTCGCATCGACCGGGATGTCACAAACACATGCCCCGCCTTGCAATGGTACACCTCACGATGTAGACTATATTTTCAACTGCCCAGCTGCACCCACACAGCTGACCCCCAGGTTGTTGTGGTAGAGCCATTTTCCTGTCCCTTAACACCGAGGAAGACGACGAACTATTATACAATAGCATGTAACACACTCACACAACGAACTTCTGACCATTGCTACTACAACAACTGTTAAGTACTACGTCCTTCCGGAGCTCTTTTTGTATGACTCCCAATTTCGATCTGATCGACTCACTACACCTCCCAGTTCCTTCCCCAGTTCAGCACGTTTCGCCGTTAATCGCGGACAATGGAACAGCACGTGTTCCGGGTCTTCAGCTACTCCTGAACATTCCAGAAAATCCGATTTCTCCCCTGGCTCCTGTTATTTTCTTAGAAATTCGTTCCTTTGCCTGTTTCTACGCCCTTCCGAAAGTTCGGATGGCTCCAAAATTGCTTCGTTTCGTCCACTGGGATATATATATATATATATATATATATATATATATTTATATATCTATCTAGGATTGAAGTAATGACTCTAGACAATAATAATCTACTAGTCGGTCTAGGGTCCGTTATGTTTGGCATCATTCTTGCTATCTCTACCGTGGCATTCGCTGCTTTTTCGCAAACGTACTTGAGGTGCTCTGCGAAGTTCAAGACACAGTAGTACTCTGTGAAGATCAAAATTTACATTTCCCTCCAAACTTCTCGTTCCAGCACCGAAGACGATCTCACCATGAAACAGAGTGAAATTCTCCTTATCAACGATGTCATTACCAAACACATGACAAGTGGCGGTAAAGTCGAATTAATCCAGGAAGATTGGGACTTCCTACAATTGCACGTGGCACTGTACTTCAATAGCGAAGTGTCCGGCGTCCCGATCAATATGGTACCGAAAAAATCAACTCGCGGCATCGTACAACGTCTTAAGGGCAAACAAGGTCGCTTTCGTGGTAACTTGTCGGGAAAACGTGTCGATTTCTCCGGCCGTACTGTAATTTCACCGGATCCAAATCTAATGATCCATCAGGTGGGCGTGCCCGAACGAGTGGCGAAAATTTTAACCTACCCGGAACGTGTAAACACGGCCAACATTCAACGACTGAAACAATTGGTTCGCAACGGAACGAACAAACACCCGGGCGCGAACTACGTCCAACAGAAAGGCAGCACCCTAAAAAAATACCTGGCCTATGGAAATCGCGATAAAGTGGCGCAGGATTTAAAGTTAGGCGATATTGTTGAACGGCATATGGACGACGGCGACATTGTGCTGTTCAATCGTCAGCCCAGTCTGCACAAGTTGAGTATTATGAGCCATCAGGCGAAAATTCAGCCACAACGTACATTTCGATTTAACGAATGTGTCTGCACGCCGTACAATGCTGATTTCGATGGTGACGAAATGAATTTGCATCTTCCGCAAACGGAGGAAGCACGAGCGGAGGCTCTCGTTCTGATGGGGAATAAGTCGAATCTTGTAACGCCGAAAAATGGGGAAATGTTGATTGCAGCGACACAGGATTTCATCACAGGCGGCTATTTGTTGACGCAAAAGGATGAATTTTTGACCAAGGAGGAAGCAATGCAATTGGCCACCTGCATGATTGCCGGTCCGGACTCAAATATGCGTATAGATTTACCGCCGCCGGCCATTTGGAAGCCTCGACGACTTTGGACGGGAAAGCAGATTTTCAGTTTGACTTTGAGGCCGAATAAGGATTGTCCCGTGCAGGCGAATATGTCGACCAAGGGACGGAATTATACTAGTAATTATGACTTGTGTGTGAAGGATTCATGTAAGTTGGGTGGGGGGTTTAACAAATACGAATTATTTTAAAATTAACGTTTATTGCAGGGGTTATCATTAGAAACTCTGAGCTCATATGCGGTTGCATGGATAAAGCTACGTTGGGATCGGGTACAAAGAGCAGCATTTATTACGTGCTTTTGAGGGATTTCGGTGAAATGCATTCAACGAAAGCGATGTGGCGACTTGCAAGGGTAGGTGCAGCAGCATTGAAATTATAGGTCCTTGTCAACAATTTCTATATCATAATAAGCCACCGAGCTAGATGGCACTCTCGTCAAAAATAATTTTGTTGCATTGACGGTGGCGGTGACATTTAACAGTTCATCATCATCATTGTGGATCGATAGTCCGATGACGAAACTTGGCCGTCTGGAACGTCTAGACTAGACCGGTTCTCCAATCGTCTCGGTCAAGTGACCGCGTCCTTCAATATCGAAAGCCCAGCAGTATTCCGCGTCAACATCCACTGAGTCTTACTAAGGAACTCTCGCTCCCAGGGCAACCGGTTCTATGCACCGAAGCGACCCGTTCATCAGTAACGTGCAAAGGCTGCCAAAGCCCTTCAACGTCAGTAGGCGTTGCTGCAACAACAACAACCAAGGAACTGTCAGTCTTCCTCCCAGCCTTTTTCCGCTGATGCGTCCTTTCTATACTTGTTTAGGCAAGCGGCTGAAGTTCATTCGTTGTACATGCCCTGCCGGTTGAAGTTGTAGTTTGACGATTCTCGAAACTTCCAGCTGATTGTACTGTTTGTACAGCTCATGGTTGTACCGGATGCGCCATCTACTGTCATAAACTGCTCGGAATATTCGCCGAAGGATATTGCGTTCCAAATGTGTCCAGCATACTTTGGGAGGTTTGAGTTTGGGTCCTGATTTCGCAGCCATAGCATAGCACAGGTCGTGTGATTGTTTCCTACATGCGAAGCTTCGCAATTCTGTGCCCATGCTTCGATTTAATAATTAGAAAAACCGAGATTATTTTGCAACCACAATTACTCTAAGAAAAATTGTGCGTATAGGAAGTTGCATGACAAGAGCCATATAAGTTGATGACAGCCTCCCACCAAACTTCTGCGTGCTAATCTCCATTCCATTCCACTTCAGATGGCTTCATACTTCATGATGAATCGCGGCTTCTCATTCGGCATTGGCGACGTCACGCCCAGCTCCAAACTATTAGAAGAAAAACAAAAATTACTCGACAAGGGCTACAAAAAGTGCGACGAATTTATTTTGGAAATGAAGAAAGGTACGCTACAATGTCAGCCGGGCTGTACGCCGGAACAGACTCTCGAAGCGGTGATGTTACGCGAATTGTCGAGTATTCGTGAACAGGCGGCGAAAGCATGTTTCCGGGAATTGCATCCGACCAATAGTGCATTGATTATGGCCCTGTCGGGATCGAAAGGCTCAAACATTAACATCTCACAGATGATTGCTTGCGTGGGGCAGCAAGCTATTAATGGAAAACGCGTGCCCAACGGGTTCGAGGAGAGAGCATTGCCACATTTTGAGAAATTCTGTAAGGAAATTGATTCTACCAGCATCGGAATGTTTTGATTTGATTTTATTGATTTTTTTCTTTTTAGCGAAAATTCCTGCAGCTAGAGGATTCGTACAGAATAGTTTCTATTCAGGATTGACGCCCACGGAATTCTTTTTCCACACAATGGCCGGTCGGGAGGGTCTGGTCGATACGGCTGTAAAGACTGCCGAGACGGGCTATCTGCAGCGTCGTCTTGTTAAGGTAAATATGGGGTGACAATTCTTGTTCTCTAATTAGTAATGCATATCGACTCCTTTTCAGTGTCTGGAAGACTTGGTCATTCATTACGACGGTTCCGTTCGAAATGCAATCGGCGAGATCGTCGAACTTACATACGGTGCCGACGGTCTGGATCCTATTTTTATGGAAGTGAAAAACAAACCGGTCGATTTGAATCGTCAGATCAACCATTTGACAGCAATGTATCCGTTGCGAAATGAAAGTGCACTAGCAGGTAGCGAGATCCGGCCCGTCGCTGAACGAATTCTTCGAGAAGAAGAGTTTGAAAACTGCAGAGCGGATTTTCGTAAAGAATGCTTGTAAGTAGGATCTGGTCTCAGTTTATTTTTTGGCAGAGCAGACCATATGTTTCAGGCTTGTTGTGGCAACGCGTTCGATATTCGACAAGTGTATGTGTCACATAGTTTGGACGCCCATGTTGTTTTCCTCAATGTCCACATGGAGAAAAGCAGCTGCCTCGATGAGGTTGTCTCCGTTCCTACGGCAGCCGGTTTTACGCACCGAAGCGATCCGTTCATCAGAACGGCCAATAGCTGGCACACCCCCCTCAACGCCCGAAGGAAAGTATGCTAATACACACACACATACTCAAACTCGACGCGTTGCTACAACAACAACTTGGGGTTGTCCCATAGCGCAATGGGAGTGAAGTGGGGGCTGCTGGATAGTTAAAGATGTGCTCAATATCGTGTGGAGTGAGGCCGCATCCAGGACAGGAGTTTTAGATGTCATCGTCGATGCAGGATAGGTATGCGAGCACCAACCAGAACGAATTTGAGCCGACGTAATTCTGGCTGCTCTTGGGAGCCGGGATTCGTCTGAAGATATGGCAGGTGTGTGTGTGTGATATGTGTTCAATGTTCTTGCAATGTGCAAGTGCGAATTATATTTTTCAGTGAAATTGAAATTTTTCTGACACTTGGCTTCATTTTGCAACCACACCACCTCAGAATGCGTCTGTAGCTTAGCTTGGTAACGCACCGAGCATTTTTTTGTTACTCGAAACACGTTGAGATTCAGCGGGACAAAATTTTCTTAATTCCCAAACTCCCTCTATTTAATTTATCCAAGCTTATTTGTTGTTGTAGCAGTGCAAACATTTAGTTTCAGTGTGTGTGTGTCATAAAATCAGCGCGTCCGACTCAGTTTCCTCCGCAGCAAGTTGCAGAAACGCAGCTACTTCGATGCGGTTCTCCCAGAGCGCTATAGGTGTTAGGTGCGTTGGTGATGCAGGGCAGTCGAAGATGTATTCAACGTCGTGGGGAGAACTTTTGCATGCCGGACAAGTGTTTTGGATGCTGTGGTCGATTCGGGACAAGTATGAGATGAGTTGAGGCGCGAACACCAGCCTGAACGGAGCTGTGCGAGCATGGTCCTAGTCGCTCTAGGCGGGTTTCGTTCGTCCGGTGAGATGTCTGGTTGTTGAGCGTCAAGTACTTTGTTGTTATTTAGGTCCACAATCGACTTATGTATCATACTTCTTCCAAGCTTAGTGGTTTCGTACGGTTAGAAGCACTTATCAGGTGTTGCATCTTTGCAGTTATCCGTGTGCAAGACAACTACGAAAGTGTGAGAATTCTATTACTATAAGCCGTGAAGGCGTGATTTTTACTTCAAAACCAATGGATGGTGTGAAACACCTTATTTTGATAGTTAGCACCCTTATCAGGATCCCGGTCGCCCATAAAAGTGACGCCTTCTACTTCTCGGCCCTCTTATATTCTGCAATAATTCCCACGAGATCTCGGATTCGAATAGAGTTGCGCCTCTCCCTGAAAAGGGCTTTGGCAAGGTTTCTTTTTCTTTCCGCGTCAATATTTGGGCCCGGTTAACTCAGCATTGGCTTGAATCTGGCATGAAGGCCGACGTGGTTTGCCGACTAGCTGCAGAGATATCCTTTGACGCACTCCGAGCTGGCATGACAGCCGACTAGGTACGGAGTCATCCTTGAACGCACTCCCCGGTCGACTCGGCCTTGATACGATAGCCGGCACAGTTTTTCCACTGACAGCGGGCTCATTTCTCGATGCACTGCGTGAGCCACTTGGACCAGATACATACCCCAAAATAAAATGCCAGTCGCCGAGAGCACCATCTGTCTAGGTCGGGTGCTTTTGTAGTAGGGCTTACGGGACCCGTCTTGTTTCTGCGCACTGTCAATCTGTCGCCCCGTACCTTGCATATAATAGGTGGATTCCTGCGAGCGGATCAAGATTTGACATTTCTCGAATTCTCCTCCATATGCTTTCCCCTCCGCTAAAATTTGTACAGACAATTGTCAATTTTCGGATCTGAAAATATTCCCCTCCGGATCAGAATACTTTTCAGATCCGGAGGGGAACATTTCCAGATCCGAAAATTGACAGTTGTCTGTATAAATTTTACCGGTGGGGAAAGCTTTTCGGGGAGAATTGGAGAAATGTCAAATCCTGATCCGCTCGCATGAACTCACCTAATGGGGGCATATGGAGGAGAAACTGAGAAAAGTCAGATCCATGAAATTTAACCAAAGCTCGCCAAAACGCACCCATTGGCTGCGTTTCTACGAGCGGATCAGGATTTGACATTTCTTGATTTCTCCTCCTTATAATTTGTACAGAAAACTGTCAATTTTCGGATCAGAAAATTTTTCTCTTCGAATCTGAAAAGTATTCTGATGCGGAGGGGAACATTTTCAGATCCAAAAGTTGACAGTTGTCAACGTATACGGAGGAGAAATTGAGAAAAGTCAGATCCAGGAAATTTAACCAGAGCTCGCCAGAACGATATTTTATCACTGATTAAGTAAAATAACAGTGAGCAACAGAAATGGCAAAGCTATGTGAATCTATAACCGATGTCTACCGGGACACTGACACTATCGATAAGGCAATTAATACTACTGGAGCGAGGTAAATGTATATCTCTCTCTCTCTCTCTCAATTGCCCTAACCCCTTGTGGGGCATAGCGCGTCAACTGTTCCATGTGGCGCAGTTGACGTTTCTCGGCATAAACTGCTTTCGGAGAATGCAGTTGCCAGCATGCACCTCCTGCACATCCATGGCCACGAACGTCGTCGTGGACGGGATTCGAACCCGAAAAATGCAAAGTGAAAATGAACGAATTGAAGACGAATGTCATACTACGGCAGGAGAACCAAAGCCATACACACCTACTTTGAACTGCAAAAAAAAAATTTTGTCACTCCAACCCCAAGAACAGAGCGTCTTTCAACGGATCCAGAATCCAGTAATACATTCCATGACCTATTTTAACGAACTGCCAACAACGTTAAAAGCAGCGCCGAACACAATAGCATTTAAAAATATGTTAAAAGGGCATCTGCCAGAATCACCGGTAATATAGTACCATTAAACATTGTTCTTAACTTTCTTGATTAGTCAGATAAAATGAATTAACAGAATTATAACACGAAAGCAGATTTACAGAAATATGCAGTGCCATCCCTTATACTAACAATCAGTAAGAATCAACACTCGATAAGAATAGTATCGTCGTTCACTGAGTTTTTTTCTCGGTATGGCTTTTTTTACTCGCACGCTCATACTGCAATGCACATTGAATAAAGATAGTGCTCTGCGCAAACGTGGAAAGGATATATGAGGAGGAAAGGAGGGCGAAAAAAAAAGAGAGAGACGCATTCGACTCACACACTCAAACGTTCCTGCGGCAGTCGGTTTTACGCACCGGAGCGACCCGTTCTTACAACGGCCAAGAGCTGCCAAACCAAACCAAACTTCAATGCAAGAAGGATGTGTCCGTGTGCTACATGCTGCACTCGTTTTTTGTGTTTATTGGGAGCAACACATCTCGGCGTAACTGCTCTCAATATTACTTCTCCGCGCCGGCATTGAAAACAACCCAGGTCCTTGGATCTGTTGTGTATGCAATATCGAGCTGCACTGAGATGCAACTGCTGCGACGAGTGGTGTCACCTGAGGAACTGCTCCGATCTAAACCATCACAGGAATTAGAATCCTTCATTTACCGCCAGTCAGTGCAGAAATCGAGGTCCACAAGCAGCGAGCTCGTCAAACACGCCTCACCTTTCTACATCAGTGAGCACCCACACGAGCTTTCAGTCAGCCCCAACGACCCCTGCGAATAGACCCAGTGGGATTACCAAACAAAACAACCTTACGCCTGCACCACCGATCCCATTTTCGATACGCTCTCACTCGTCCAACTAAACTGCAACGGGCAACAAAATTGCCGAACTCGCATCATTCATGGACAGACACCGCATTCAAGTTTGACAACGGATACACGGGTCGAAGGTCCACGTCCGAACTGTCCGAAAGTCGAGTGCCCAGCATTTTTACATCTACGTCACACGAGTCCGAATCAATAAATTCTCAGGCACCCGGCCAATACGATTTCATGATAATTCTAACATTTTGATGACTGTCGTGGTAACGGTCACTTCACATTTTTCCCATTACCTCCCCCGATAAAATATATTCATGTTAAAAAGTCACAATACAATGCTTTTCACTTTCAGAGAGTATTTAGAAAATGTTAGTAATCGCGTAAAAGGCATTCAGAATCGCTACAAACAACACAAGAATTTGGCCAATGAAATTGAAAGATATTCCGAAGGACAGCTACGTGTATTTCTAAGGACGGTAAATGACAAATATAATCGAGCGGTTGGTGAGCCGGGAACGGCTGTTGGTGCTTTGGCTGCACAAAGTATTGGCGAACCGGGCACTCAGATGACACTGAAAACTTTCCATTTTGCGGGTGTAGCTTCGATGAATATTACACAGGTACATGGCTGGAGCGAAAAACAGCCAGTGAACTGTCCCATTGAATAATGAATTCTATTTTGACAGGGTGTTCCACGCATTGTCGAAATCATTAACGCAACAAAAACTATCTCAACGCCCATTATAACGGCTGAAATCGAGAATACCACAAGCATGGAGTTTGCTAGGAAGGTGAAGGCGAGAATCGAGAAGACAACACTAGGAGAGGTAAGTTGTGTGATAAGACAAAGGCACTTGAATTGGTCATGGGAATGAAGTTTACATTTGCAAAGGAAGCGTGAAGGTCTGGTAGCGTTATTAGTGGAAAAGTTCCTCAACGAGGTGTGCGTCGATACGTGCTTGCTGTAGGTCAATTCGTTGCCCTATTTTATATCAAACAAAAACTCGTGCCTGGGAGAAACATGTACCAAATTTTAAGCAAAAATTGGCCATGGATCGGCTCGTATACATACCACGCAAGAATGCCGGTGACGTGGATCTCCGCATTCTAAACCCTCTCAAATCACGATGTTCCATGGCCGGAAAAAGGTAAAAACCTAGGAACCAAAAACCTAATTGTATTACGTTGCTACTTCAATCTTATAAAGGGGCGTTCCTTGATTCGTGTTGCCTATTTTAATTACCCTCTGTGGTGATGCGCTTTCTCCTAGGTCTGTGGTAGGAAAAAGACCTCTCAACGAGTTAAGCAGCGACCTGTGGTTGCTGTGGTTCAATTCGGGAGAAGTGGGCGGAGTTTTTGCTGCTTGTTGTTTCTACTTTTATCAGATTTTGTTTTTGACAACCAACAGCAAAAACGTCGCCCACTTTTCCCGAACTGAACTACAGCAAGGACAGTCCACTGCTTATTAGGTGCGCAACTTTGCTTCCGCCGTTTTTTCCTGGAATTAAAAGCTTAATTGTCAAAAAGTACTTACAGATGTATTATACAAAGTACTGTCCATCGCTAGCGACAAATTTCACCCATCTCTCCGGCAATTTTTGGATTCCATCTCGGAAAAAGGAGGCGTCTTTCGACGCGATCCATGATTGGATCCATTTTTCGCTTTCCTCGTACGAACGAAAATTCTGATCAGCCAGGCCGTGCGCCATGGAACGAAACAGATGGTAGTCGGAAGGAGCGATGTCTGGGGGGCACGGCGGGTGGGGCAAGATTTCCCATTTCATGGTATCTAAGTATGGCTTGACCACTTTTGCGACATGTGGCCAAGCATTGTCATGCACGTTGAGAGGCCTCTTCCTCACCACATAGTGCTACTCGACCTTCACGGCTAACTTGTCAACGTTAGGCTTTGTTCCCTCCCCACGGGTATCGTCGGAAGCCCCTCTAACGGTTCAATCCTCTCTGGTGATGTACATTTTCCTAGCTCTGTGACATTTGTAATATGATAACAGCATGAACAGACAAAAAGCAGCAAAAACCCCGCCCACTTCTCCCGAACTGATCTACAGCAAGCACAGGCCACCGCTTAGCTCGTTGAGAGACCTTTTCTTCGCCAGATAGTGCTGCTCGACCTTCACGGCCAACTTGGCAACCTTAGGTTATGTACCCACGGGTACTTCCAGATGCCCACCTAACGGTTAATTTTAGACGCTAGTTAACCTTTGTCCTATTCCTAGATTGCATCGTACGTAGAGGAGGTCTACAAAGCATCAGACTGTTTCCTCCTTGTTAAGTTGGACATGGATCGTATTCGCGTGCTGGGACTGGAAATTAACGCTGAAACCATTCGCTATTCGTAAGTATAATAAAAATACATCGTTACTCCAACAACTCAGAAGAATTGACAAAACATTTCACCCAGAATTTGCACATCGAAACTCCGCATCAAGCCCGCTCAAGTTGAAATTCATGGCGCATCGATACTCATCATTCGTCCGGATTCGGCCAAACACGGTCAATCATTGAACGCTGAATTGCAACGCTTAGTAACGGCTGTTCAAAAAGTTGTGGTGGCTGGTCTGCCAAATGTATCGCGCGCTGTAATCGCCATCGATGACACCTGCTGTCCGGCCAAGTACAAACTTTGCGTGGAAGGGGCGGGGCTTCGTGAAGTTATGGCCACGTACGGTGTAATTGGAACTAAAACGCGCAGTAACAATATTTGGGAGGTTTACAACACGCTGGGCATAGAGGCAGCCCGGACCACGATCATGAATGAAATCACCGATGTGATGGAGGGTCACGGTATGAGTGTCGATCATCGGCATATTATGCTGTTGGCCAGTCAGATGACGAGTCGCGGCGAAGTGTTGGGCATAACGCGACACGGTTTGGCCAAGATGAGGGAAAGTGTTTTCAATTTGGCATCGGTATGTATGAAATATTGGGTATATTCCTATTTAACTGGGCGACGAATTGTGGTTCGCAACTTAGCGAATAGTGGCTTTCCGGTGTAGCGCATATATCGAGCGAAGTGAGCGTTGTAGGGTAGTATACTGTGTGCTGCTGCGCAGCTCGCGTAGAGAGCGGAGCCTACGCAAGGGAAGTGCGAAATCATCTCAAAAACCACTATTAGTCAAAGACGTGAACCACTTTGCGTTGCCCGATGAATTAGGAATGTTCCTCGGTATCTAATCCTTTTCTTTTTTCAGTTCGAAAAAACCGCTGATCATCTATTCGACGCGGCCTACTATGGACAAACCGACTCAGTGGACGGAGTATCGGAGCGAATCATTCTTGGAATGCCAGCGACAATTGGAACGGGTCTTTTCAAGTTGGTGCATAATCATGTCGATCGCGATATTCCTGAGACGGAGCCTCCGTTATTTAGTGCGTTTGAATAGGCAGAATAGACGAAACGTTTTTCTTGAATAAAACACATTAAAAATATTCGTAAATCTGGTTTTATTCGGTAGATAATTTTATACTACTCAGTACAGAATTACCAACTATTCACGGTTGTTGTTGTTGTAGTCGCAACGCACTGATATCCGATGAGTGTGTGTGTGTGTCACAAAGCCTGGTTGTCCATGTTTTCCTCAGTGGCCAGATGTAGAAACGCAGCTGCCTCAATAGGATTATCCCATAGTGCAGTAGGTGTTAGGCGCGTGGGAGCTGCAGGACAGTTAAAGATGTGCTCAACATCGTGTGGAGTGAGGCCACAGGCTGGACAGAATTTCTGTATGTCGTTATCAATGCGGGATAGGTACGAGTTCAGACGTGAGCACCAACCAGAATGAAGTTGGGCGAGTGTAGTCCTGGTTCCTCTAGGAAGTCGCAGTTCGTCTGAAGATATAGCAGGTGGTTGCGCATTTAGTACCCTGTTTGGTTTCATGTTCGCGATTGAGGATAGCACTTCTTCACTATGTAGTGTTGTGATGGTCGATCTGTAGCTGGCGTTATCGAAAGGAACTCTTTTAAACCTTTGGATCTCCCGCTCGCAGTCCCTCATATTACGTCTTACATGACGTGGTGGTGGGGTTCTGCCCATAAGGTTAGAGTTAGGATGGTCACTGCGATAGCAGCCAACCAGATACTGCTTCGTTAGAAGTGTGTTGTGGCTTCTTAGGGTTATCATTCTTGCCCCCCCCCCCCCTTAGCTACGCCGCTGGGCCACAGATCTCCCGATAGACTTGTAAGTCTTTAGTAGGGTCTCTTTGTCTTTCCCCCATGAACTGCTACCTAGAGCTTTGAGGAGTTTGTTCTTGCTTCTCATCTTGTCACAAATGGTTGACGCATGGGCCGAGAAGGTAGCCATGCTGTCAAGGGTGACACCGAAGATTTTAGGGTGGTTAATGGTGGGGATAGTTTAGCCGTCTACTGCAATATCCAGTTGTTGCCTCACTTCTTTGGTCCATGTGGTAAACAGTGTAGCAGTAGACTTGGCGCAGTCAGAGTGAGATTTTTGATGACGAAGAAGGTGTTTAGTTCGTCGATACCCATTTTTCTGTTCGCACATTTGAGTGATGTCGTTGCCGGTTGCTAAAATCGTGCAGTCATCAGCATAACTGACAATTTCGAGTCCATCAGGTGGCGTAGGGAGTCCTGATAAGTAAAGGTTAAACAGGGTGGGAGATAGGACTCCTCCTTGGGGAACACTCTGTTTTATTCGTCTTAGTTTAGATTTCCCGGATCTAAATTCTGTGTAGGACTGTCAAAAGGTGCGATAGTTCTGAATTTTTTATGTTGTATAGGTCGGTGTCGGTGGGGCAGCAAAAAATCCAAGTTTGCGGCACTCCCCCCTGTGCTCCCTCGCCATCTTGGAAACTGTCACTTTTATCAGTTTTTCGACTATAACTTCGTTCCAATCCTTTTTTGCACGCTAACCCCCCTTATTTGGTCTCTATTTCTTGAGCTTTTACCATACTAACAAAACCATAGACCTAAAGATCGACAACACGAACAAAGGAAGTTACAACGCACACGTGGCTGTGTAGAAAGTTCAATTTTTATTGATTTCATTGCGTATCTGATTCTGTCGACATAGTTCTTCCATTACGACGTGATTGTATGTAGAATGTAACATAAGACCCAGCACTCCGGCACGCGATGCCATGCTTGAACGAATATGCCGTTCCTGTTCGAGTAGCTCGTCCATTTTCAGCCACTGCCGGACGCGCTCCAAGTCGATTTCGGCACGACGAATTTTCTCCCAGACGTAATGTTTGAAGCAACTCTTTTTCGGTGCTCTGTAAAACAAACAAACAATAACCAATAATAATGCATCGCTCTATATTGACTTTTTTTCGTATCACCTGCAAAACTCCCCGGTCAGATGGAAGACATTGGTCACCAGCGGACAACCACAAACATCTGTGTCACTGATTTTCGCATCCTTACAATGTTCCGGACAGAGCACTCGCAATCGTTTACAGTACGTCCCGCTTGCCGGGTTGTAGAAATCGCAAAACATCGAATTTCCATCGATACGAGTCTTGAAGATGCTCCCAAAGCTCGCCTGACTCTCGTACTTGTTGAAACACTTCTCCATGTGTCGGATAGCGGTGCGCGAATGAATCTCGTGGCCACACGTTATACAGTACATGGACTGTTCGTCCTCAACGTCTGACGATTCCGTCGCCTTCGGATCCAGCGTGCATCGCTTCGCGCGCTCCACCAACAAATCCAATTCGGCGTGTCGTTTATCCAATTCCGCAAGTGTTGCTCGCACGACCGCCTGTTTGCTACGAATACCGTCCAGTTGCCGCTTGTTGTTCTCCTCGGCCAGACATCGCGACAAATTCCATTCCTGAATGCGCTGGGGCAGCACTTGGAAGATCCGGTTGGTGGCCAATTTCATTCCGCACGTGTCCGAACAATATTTGGATTGCGGACGGGCGTTCATTTTACAGCCGGGACCGTAGCATTGACGCTCGCCCTCCATTTCCGGATTGAGAAATTGGTCGGGACTCGCGGAACGTTTACGCTTTCTCGTTTTCGTCTTGCTCGGCACTTTCGGTTTGGGCTTTTGTTGTAGATTGACGCAGATACGTTGTTCGCACCGCACCTTTTTTGTAATTCTGCGCGTCAAACAGCCTTCGCACGTTCCGCAGTTGGGATTGTTGCATCCTTCGCAGTTGCCACAACGCGTAGCGGAGCTGCTGCTGCTCGTCGGAGGCTTATCCTTCTTCTGCTTTTTCGCCGCCTGTTCACTGGTTTGTGGGGCTGTTGTTGTGGCGGCGGGAATGGCACGAAATACAGTCTGCAGCGAGGGATCGTCATCCTTGCACTTCTGACAATAGTAGTGCTTGATATGTTTGGCCTCCTTTTCGGAGATGTTGATACAGTCGCCGTGGTACCATTCTTCGCAGCCGTCGCAACCTCTGAAGGAGAAAATATTCAATGGTTGATGGGTTCAGGTTGACGGAAGGTAGGCATACTTACATCATAAACCGGGAGCAATCCGACGAGCGGCAAATGCAGTACGCCTGGCCGTCCTGTTTCATGATAGACGCAATTTTGCTTTTTCGCTCGGGCAGATCGAACTCCCGGGCGATTTCTTCTTTCTGTGAAAAAGGAATAATTAATAGTTCTCCTAAAAACCCTCCTTTTAAAATTAATTTATTTACCGATTTCTTGTGTTTCTTTTTGTCCGACATCGTAGGTCCAATTCCAAACCGCGGGTAGTCAAATTTCGAGGTGAAGTCAGCTGAGCCATTGACGTTCGTGACGTTTAAAGTGGCTTACGAAATCTTTTCAATTTTAAGTGAGTATGTTCAATGCCACACTCTGTGGTATGTATTGGACAAGGGTACCTATGCGGAGAAAAACTAAAATTTTACTTTTTGCGAAGTGGAAAGAGAAGTTAATTATTTATATTAACCTCTTATATTACGTTTACACTATCCCCAGATTACTTCATCTGCTGCTTAATCTGGGTGTAGTGAGTTTTAAATTGTATGTATTTGACAGTTGCAGATTAAATCAGCCGGCGCAGATGAAGTAATCTGGGGATAGTGTAATAAACGTATAAACGTAATATAATATAAACTTTACCCACTTTACCCACTTTACCCTACCTAAAAAAAGGTAAACAAGAAATTTTAGATATTTCCTTGAACTCTGAGGTCATCTTTGAGTTGGTACGTGATTGAGGTTGAGGAATATCTCCACAGTACTCCTCTGACCACCGATATATTCTTTGTAATATAAAAACTAAAAATATAACGGGTTATGGGCCCAGGAGAGTCTTGTTGTGCGTAAAAAGAAGGAAAGGTTGCGGTATGTCCAAGCATTCCACAAATGGAAATGGATTGGAAGATTGGCATGGGTGGACAGGCGAGGCAGATAGGCCGACCTAGAAAAGAAAAATCCGGGATCTCATCGATTATCACGACGGGGCTCTTGACGCTCTAGACGGAAAAATTGTCAAACCAGAACCACTTCAAGAATTTCTAAGGTTCGATAGGTCCCAAGGCTAGAGAGTGTAATGAACTTTTGACAATTGTCTAAATTTTATTTAAGTTGTTTAGTGCAAATCTGGTGTTTAATTAATAATTATAGTGTTTTTCACAAGCCTAAAGTGCCAACTATCGGTGAAATTAAAATCTGTGCGAAAAACTGTAAGTTTCGGCTTAATTTATAAAATTCTTTCTTGGTCGCTTTCAACTGTCGGTAACGGTAAATTTGCAAGAAATTTTGGATTTGCAAAATATCTAAATCATGACTACAAATCAAATTAGTGCTCAAGTGGTTGACAAGTCGGGGGCAAACATCTGCCCAAAGTGCAAAGAAGATGTGAGCAATGAACAAGAGGCTCTCCTTTGCGACGGCTTTTGCCATAAATGGTTCCACTTAGGCTGCATTAAATTCTCGGCTAATGAGTACGGGGCAATGCAGACCTTAAGCACTAAGCGAGGTTGTCTGTGGCTCTGCGATAACGATCGGAATAAGTGGACCAAATACATCAAAAATGAGTCCCTTGTTGATCAGCTAGTCGATATCACCACCCAAGTCGACAGCAAAGTAGAGACAATAATACATCGACAGTTGAAATGTATCGACGAGAAAGTCACAACCGCCATTAAGAAGATAGATGTGAATAAGACATCCTCTTCAATAACAGTAAGCCAGGGTCCTAAGTCATATGCTAAGGTTTCAAACCCTGGAGAGCCAAACGCGAACAAGACCAAAGCGTTCAACGGGGGGTTGTAATAAAGCCGAAGAGTGTTCAGAGCAGTGACATCACGATGTCTACTGTGAAGGAAAGTTTCAAACCCCGCGAAGCTCGTACTCCCATTACATACTCAAGAACTTTGAGAGATGGTGGGGTGTTGTTAAAAAGTGACAACGAAACGAACTGCAAAAGACTCCTAGAAGGGTTGAAAGCCAAATTAGGAAGCAACTACAACATAGAAAGTACTAAGGGTCGACTTCCTAAATTGGCAATATATGGACTAAATAAAAAATATACGGTTGAGGAGCTTAAGCAGGAAATAATATCTCTAAATTATGGGATTAGCCCGGAAATTGAATTAGAACATCTGCACTATAAACGAAGAAATGATTAATAATGATATGAAAATCTATCAACAGTGGCTACATGGTAACAAACTAAATATAAATATTAATAAGACACGATTCATGCTTTTTAAACAAAAAAACAAAGCCGATATTGAATTGAAGATAAAGTTTGGTAACCAATCCATTGAAAGAGTGAATAAGATCAAATATCTAGGCCTTATTATCGATGAGAAGCTTACTTGGAATGATCATATAAATCAAATCAAATCTAAATTATGCCCATTAATTGCCTTGCTTAGACGAAGAAAGTACCTTAAAACTCAGCTTAAAAATATGATTTTTCATGCCCATATTATGTCTATAGTGAATTATGGAATATTAAACTGGAGTCAGACTTCGGCTAGAAATATTTCAACTGTCAGTAGAATGATCAATAAAGCTGTTAAAGCTACCCACAACTTACACCCAAGGACTCCTACTATAGAAATCTATGAATTAACCGCCAAACTTCCGTTAGAAAAAATCATAGTTCTTGAAAAAATTAAAACAATTTGGAAAATTGTTAATAACAGAACGAAAACATCAATTTCTCTAACGTTGAACAGAGAAGTTCATAGCTATAGTACTCGAAATGCTGGAAACTTCAGAACACCTTCAGCTAATACTAATAGAATTCTAATCGACCCAATTCGATCATCAATAATACTCTCTACCTTCGGAGCTTCGTACTCTAACATCGTACGAAACTTTTAAAAGAAAATTGAAGCGATACTTACAGTCTAATCAGTTTTTTACTTAACTTAAATAAACACCAGTTTAACTTGCATTCAACAACTACAGTTTAATTAGCGTCAACCGCGTTAATTGAATCAATTTTACTATAAATTATTGAAAATACTTATTTCGCATTCCCTCATACCAGCGTTTCTACGCTGTCTGGGAGGCAAAACAAGTGTTGAATTTAGCTTCAATGTTTTAATTTTGTACATTATGTCTGTCTTTGGCGCCTACTAATTTCTTACCCTACTAATATGTATGGGGTCTAGGTATCTGTTAATAAATCCTAAAATCCAATCGTTGTTCCATTTGTCGTATCTTGAATTTTATTTTGATTTGTATGCGTGTTTACCTAACCCTTTCCCTTTTCCCTCCCAGGGAAATGATGATAACAGCTTTGGATTTCACTGACACAATGAAGAAAGCGCCTTAGCCACACTGATCCCATCATCCCTGTAAAAAAAAAAAAACTATATTCTGGTCGTGCTGCTTCCACCGATAGGTCGAAAGCAGTACCTGACGAGTAGTGATCTGTCGGTGGTAAGAGACCAGATCGAGGTCCGTTGCCTTTTTCTCTGCCAGATGGCACAGCCCGCCCTTCACGGTCATTGTGCTATCTTAGGCTCCGTCCCCACGGGCATCTTCGTCCGTTACAAGAGGTTCCAAGCTAAGAGAGGTTCCGAGGTTTGAGAGGTTCCAAGGTTCGAGAGGTTCGAAGGTTCGGGATGTTCTAAGGTTCGAGAGATTCCAAGGTTAAAAAGGTTCCAAGATTTCTGGTGGTGGGCATGGTCACTGGGCACTATTTCATTGCTGACCACGCCAGGAGGCTTAGGCTTTCGCATGATGATTTCTGTAGAAGCTGTGGAAACGAGGATGAGTGTAATGAACCATATTCCGGTCTGGTAGTGCTGCTTCCACCGGCAGATCGATGGCAGCACTTGATGAGTAATGATCTGTGGTACGAAACATAGGAACCCCGACGAGAGCGAGAGGGCTTCGGAGCCGTCCGCGAACCATTCCATTCTTATCGCCCCATTTTTTAATATTCCCCATTTTTGCCTCCCATGTTTGTGTTGTCTTCGCCAGGCCTATGATTTTTTTTTGTTACTACGTAAAGGATAGGGGCAACGAGCGGCGCCCACGTCTCCCGAGCTGAGCTACAGCAAGCATAGGCCGATGCTTAGCTCGTTGAGGGGCCTTTTTCTTAGCCAGATGGCACAGCCCGACCTTCACGGTCATTGTGCTGCCTTAGGGCCCGTCTCCACGGGCCACCAAACCGTCCATTACATATTTGGCACCCAATGTGGGGCCCATTTCTGGTAAAGAACAGGACTAAAAAGGACCTCATCGGCTTCCTTTTTAGTCCTTCCACAGATTTGCATCCCCACAAGCACATTAAGGCTACTTAATCTAAGTCTTAGGACTTAGCCACTTTACTTCACGTATTTTCCCTTAAAGTAGCTGTGCTTTCCTCTGTACCACCCCATCCTTCCCATAGATTAGATTATCCTTTTAGAGTCAGTTCAACAAGGCAATCCTGGTGTTGTGTTTGTCTTCTGTGGTATAGCCACGTACCAAAGGCCTCCATAAATGCTTTGAATTGCCGGCATTTGGAGCATCTTCGGTGTCCGGCCAAAGCACGGAGGAGCCCTGAGTACCTTTCTGTTCGCCAGGATTGTCCTTTCACGTCAGTTTAAAATTTTTGATTGCCTAGTATTGCTTTTTGGTTTTATTCATGTGCTCAGCAGCTTAAAGAGTTTATGAATGTAGTGTTGCGCCTTGCTGGTCTCAGGATTCTCTGTAATCTGGTGATCCTCTGGATGATGGAAGATGCAGTATTATATATTTTTTCTTTGCTATTTTTCTCCTCTTCAATAGATGCCTGCTAGCTCGGGAGCCCAGTTCGTTTTTTTCCTTTTGCAGCAGAGTCTGTGCTCAGCTTCTACTACTTTGCAGGCTCCGTAGTAGAAGCTACCCTGTAATTAACCATATTCTGGTCTGGTAGTGCTGCTTCCACCGGCAGATCGATGGCAGCACCTGACGAGTAATGATCTGCCGGTGGTACGAAACCAGAGGCCTAGGGACCCATTACACCCGGACCCCGATGAAAGCGTGAAGGCTTTGGAGCCGTCCGCCAACCATTCCATTCTTTACGCCCCATTTTTTATTATTCCCCATTTTTGCCTCCCATGTTTGTGTTGTCTTCCCCAGGCCTATGCATTTTTTGTTAATACGTAAAGGACAGGGGCAACGAGCGGCGAAACCCTGCCCACGTCTCCTGAGCTGAGCTACAGCAAGCATAGGCCGTTGTTTAGCTCGGTGAGGGGCCTTTTTCTTAGCCAGATGGCACAGCCCGGCCTTCGCGGTCATTATGCTACCTTAGGCTATGTCCCCACGAGCATATTAGGATGTCAACCAAACCGTCCATTACATGAGGAAGAAACTATTTTTCACTTTCTTTGCAGTTGTCCGGCGCTGGCAAGTATTAGGAGGTCAACTCTCGGTAACTACTTTTTCGATTTTCTGGGGGAATTATTAGAGGTGGAGGTGCGTCAACTCCTCCGTTTCGGCAGCCACAAACCTACATTAACCTTTACCGCTCCGATCGTTTTGAGTGCGCATTCGCCTCCTTCGATTTTGTATATGTTGAAAATCGCATATTTTCCTTAGATTTTGGGTTTTTGTATAGCAACAAATGCCAAACTGGGTTGTCGTCGTTGCACCCAGAGCGAGCTGACGGTTGTGATCCCTTGAGCGCAGAGTGAGTGAGTAGGGTGCCATATCAAAGGGGTCGTTGATATGACAACCAACCAACCCAATCCAATTCGAAGTAACCGCACCGGAGTAAGGAGCGAAATAGGTGTTCTTCTTTGCTTAGATTTGTATGACGATGACCTTGCTCGGCAATTTTTGGGCACCTTGTAACTACGTACAGGGAAAATATTCACCATTTTCATTTATTGTTTTTACAAAACAAAGCAAATTTACGAACTCCAGCGCTTTTTTTATTATATCGAAGAACTACAATAATAATATTCTGTTCGATTACTTAATACTAATCATGTACGAAAATCATTCGTTCACATTTGATTAAAAAAATAACAACTAGCTCATAATGCGAACTATGTATATATTCGACCGATTACATTATGTTTGTATACATGAATTTAATAAAAAGTTAATTTCGTATAGCATTGTTCATTTTTTTGTTTATTAATTTCATTAAAAATTACGCTATTATCCTGAGCCACTTACATGTCCGTGTGCATCCGCTTGAGGTGCGTATTTGGTTCCAATTTCCGTTACGTTGTGTGTTTTTTATGTATTTTAATATTTTAGTTTGGACAACGACAAATACGAAACGAATGTATTTACAATAAAAAAAGAAGACAATATACATAAATTTTTGTACTATTCGTTCAGTGTCGAAGAAATGGAATCCAATAATTGGGATTTTGTAGCACTTTCTTTTTGTTTTCAAGATCAACGGCACGCGACAGAGTTTATTTATATTTTTTTAGAGAATTTCTGCGAATTCGAATGTCCTTAAAGTATTCTTTGGATTGTTTTCAATGGTAACTTGAGACTGGTTGGAATTCATTTTGTAGATTTTTTTTTCAAACGTTGTCAAACAAATTGGCTTTTCTTGATGTCGAAGTGAACAATTTCATGTGCTGGCTGGGATGGAAAGTATAAAAATCAAATAATTAAAATTAACACAAATAGCCTGTTGTCGAATGAAAGTGAGTTAAATCCACGACCGAAATAGCGGATAAAAAATTGCCTCCCGGAATTTATAAATACACTAATAAAACAATTGGATAGCTTGTGTTCCAACTACAAATATATTTAATTTAGTGTAGATACACGCACTTGAAATTAGCAAAGTCAGTAACCGAAAGTGGAGGAAAAATCGAAGTAATCATACACAAAATTATCCGAGGAGCTGAATGTGAAAGATTGCGAAAACGACGAAGAATACTGAGAAAATGGAGAAACCTGAATACTGGCCGAGAAACCCAACATAAACCACGATCCCAAGTAGCGATCCTACCGAATTTCGTAATAAATAAATCAACGTACGACTTCAATGAGAGCGAAATGCGGCTACTTAACAACGGACTAACGTTCGCATTTCCGCCAATAAAGCCAAAGGAAGAGACAGCAGTGAATATTGAAGCCGCGATAAAAAGATTCGATTTCGATGACAAGGATGAAATCAGGGCGGGGGTCGCGAAGATACTTACCAAACCTATTACGCTCGGGAACGACTTATCACAAAACGACAAAGTGACGGTAAGGTCATTGAAGGATAAGCCTGTATATTATCTAAAGGCAGATAAGGGTAATAACGTGGTAATCATGGACAAAGAAGACTACGATGTAGAAGTGAGTAATAAACTGGCGAACGGGAACTTCCTTCAACTGAGAAAAGACCCCCTCCCAGATTCCATCAAGCGAGTAGACAAGGCCCTCAAAGAGGCAAGGAAAACATTCCCGAACATAACAAAACTACGTATGCCAAACCCATCGCTCCCCCGTCTGAGATGTCAACCCAAAGTTCACAAACCCGGCAACGAATTAAGAGAAATAATAGCTGACTCAAACTCGCCAACTTACTTTATTGCAAAATGGATCGTTCAAGAATGCCAATTGTTGGGAAACCCGTATAGCCACTCAATACGAAACAGCTTAGAGCTAACCGAAAAGTTGCAGAATGTGGAAATCAAGGAATCAGAAATCCTCGTATCATTTGACGTAGCTGCTTTGTTCCCAAACACACCAGTTAAACAGGGAATTACTGAACTAGAATCATGGCTCAATAAGTGGGACTCGACCATTGAATGGAAAAGAAAAGTAAGGGCATACATCAACCTGACCACGCTGTGCATGAGCGAGAACTATTTCACGTTCAGAAACAAATTTTATAAGACAACAGCAGGGGTAGCAATGGGCAACCCTCTCTCTCCACTGGTGACAGAAATGTTTATGCACGGACTAGAAACACGTATGGAAGAACTAGGACTGATGCCGAGATTATGGCTACGATAAGTAGACGATGTGATTGCTATCATCGACAAAAATAGGATCGACGAAACACTGGCAGCGATAAACAGTCTACACCAAAAAATCAACTTTACCATCGAAACCGAAGTAGAAGGATCCCTACCATTCTTGGATATGCGAATTCTAAGAATGGATGGCAAACTAAGCTTCGAAATATATAGAAAAAAGACCACTACACAAAGGACAATTCCAGCATATTCCCACCACACTAGGTCACAGAAAATGGCAGCATATAATACAATGGTTCACCGGCTGGTTACGTACCCACTAACAGAGGAAGGATTTGCGACAGAAAAACAATACATATGTACTAGACACAGCACTAAAACATGGCTATACTAGTGAAGACATCGATAAACTCATCCACCGGAAACAACGACAACATAGGAAAAATCAACTTACAACATTGATCGAACAAAATGACCTCACAAACGAACCAAAAACGCGTATAAGCATCCCAATCTCGCAGCAGTTCTACGAAATCAAAAACTTCCTTCATAAATACAATTGTCAAGCTGTCGGATCTAGCCGCGATTCGACGCTGAAACACAAACTAGGCAGCGAAAAAGACCGCCTTACCAAGGAGGAGATGAGTGGTATCTATAGGATTACGTGCCCAAATTGTGACAAATGGTACGTAGGCCAAACAAAACGGTTAGTCAAAACAAGATTTAATGAGCACATAAAGGAAGCGGAGCGCCCGACACGAGGAACATCGATTCGATCATCAGTGGCTTCCCATATTTTGGAAGAAGGACACCACATAGATTTCGATAATGTTGAAATAATACGACAACATAGGAAAATTTCAACGCTCGACCCATGGGAAAGCCTAGAAATTCTGCGAGGCGACAAAAACTCAACCCTGAACACGGACGAGGGTAATTGCTCGACAAGATTGATTAAGTGTGTCATAAAAGGATAACACAGGTAGGTTGGCAAATTAAATATAAGACCAGTATATAGAAATAACAAGAAGAAATGGATTAGGTAACAGGTATATGTAAAATTAAGCAATATGGACAATTATTTATAACCAGGTATATTAGTCTTAAACGTTAGAAATAGAATAGGTATAAATAGTAATATCATAAGCCATAGATTTTAATAGCTTTGTACTGAAGAAGGGAGCAAGTTGCCCCCGAAATACTAGTATCTACACTAAATTAAATATATTTGTAGTTGGAACACAAGCTATCCAATTGTTTTATTATAGCAAAACTACAAACCATCGGAAATAAAGTAAACGTTATAAATACACTGTTCCACAAGAAAAGTGACGCACCCATTCTTCCTACTGGAGGAAAGGAAGGAAAATTGCAGTTTTTGTCACTAGTGTAGGTAGAGTGAGAAGGAACCAACATTTTAGCAATGTAACGGTACAAGGGAGAAGATATTATGGGCTATTGGCAGCTTTGAACCGTTCAAATCAGCTGGACCGGACGGCATTATACCTGCCGATCTGCAACACAATTTGGATATCGTCACTCCATGGATTGAAACCATTTTAAGGGCTTGTTTGGATTTGGTTGATATCCCTCGTTCATGGAATGAAGTGAATGTTGTTTTTATTCCGAAAACGGGTAAAAGCTCTCATGCACATTCCAATGATCTTAGACCTATCAGCCTATCCTCGAATCTACTAAAGATATTGGAGAGGCTGATTGACTTTTATTTGCGCAGCAGTATTCCACCACAATTCCTGTCAGCACCTCAGCATGCTTACTGGAAGGGTAGGTCAGTGGATACGGCGTTGCACTCTTTGGTAAGTGAGAGGTCTCTTAGTTACAAGGAATTCACCATGGTCGTCTTCCTTGACATCGAGGGCGCTTTCAATAACGTTTTGCCAGAGGCTGTTACTGACGCACTCGCGCATCTAAATGTGACCGCGTCTCTTGTCGAGCTTGTCAAACTGCTGCTTACGTCGAGAGTTGTTCGCACTAGTTTGGGTTCATCTTCGGAACGTAGAGGTGTCAACAGGGGCACTCCGCAAGGTGGAATCTGGTGGTCAATAGACTGCTTTTGGATCTGGAAGGACTGGGATGTAGAGTCATTGCTTATGCGGATGATGTCGCTATTGCCATCTCGGGTAAGTTCCCTGGTGTCCTCAGTGAGGTGGTACAGAATGCTCTCTCTCTATTAACTCGCTGGGCTAATCTCTGCGGTTTAAGGGTTAACCCTAACAAAACGGAACTCGTTTTATTTACTAGAAGGTATAAGATACCTCTCCTCTCACCCCCAGTGCTGGGGGGAACCGAATTGGTGTTTGCTGATAAAGCAAAATTCCTAGGAGTAATCTTCGATAAAAAGTTAGACTGGAGACCTAACATACAGGAGCGTGTGAAGAAGGCCACGGTTGCTCTCTACGCTTGTAAAAAAGCGATTGGAAGTAGTTGGGGTCTTCAACCTAAGATCGTCTACTGGCTATACGTATCTATTGTACGGCCTATTCTCTTGCATGGTATTGTTGTTTGGTGGAATGCTCTTCGGACGGCGGCTTTGTGTAGCTTGTTGAATAAAGTGCAAAGACTGGCCTGTTTGCTCGTTAGTGGAGCCCTGAGAAGTACTCCCTCTGCCGCCTTGGATGTTATGCTTAACTTGCTTCCTTGAACATTCTTGGTGAGCAGCTTGCTGCTTGCACTGCCATCCGCCTTCGTGAAACAGGACACTGGTTTTCATTGAGCACCGGCCACTCGGTGGTCTTGAACCACCTGATAATCCACGCTGGCACTGACTACACTTCCCCTCAACTCATTTTCGGGAAGAACTTTGTAAGTATAATCCCCTCTCGTCATCAGTGGATTGATGGCGAGTTTCCGTTGACGGGCTCTGTAGGCATCTATACGGATAGCTCAAAGACTGACAACGGGGTGGGAGTAGGAGTCTACTCCGATCAACTTAACCTAAGCTTATCGTTCCGTCGTCCAGATCACTGTAGTGTCCTCCAGGCGGAGGTTACTGCGATTTTGGAGGCCCTTATCTGGTTGAGGCGGCACGCCGTGCCATATAAGGATATCACTATCTACACAGAAGCCAAGCCGCAATAAGATCACTGGAATCTACACTGTTAACATCTAAGATAATAGCTGAATGCCGCTCGACTCTCGTTGAGGCAGGGGTTTATTTTTAATATTGTCTTGTGCTGGATTCCAGGGCATAGTGGCTTTTGTGAAAACTTCCACACTGATGAGCTCGCTAGGCAGGGGACAATGGGCGTGATTCAGCAGCAACATGCTAACATTTGTATGCCTATTAATTCATGTAGGCTATACTTTAAGTCTGAGGCTATTAATAAGGTGAATGCTAGGTGGTTGAGTGGTATTACATGTCATGCAATCAGATCGATGTGGCCTCGTCTAAACTCTGTTCGCTCATCCCAACTTATAGCGTTGAAAAGACAGAATATCAGTTCTGTTGTGGGAGTAATTACTGGCCACTGCGTTATTGGGGAGCATGCTAGGAGGCTTCGCCTTCCTTTTAATGATTTCTGCAGAAGCTGTGGAGACGTCGATGAGGAGGAGAGTTGTTTCCATCACCTCTGTTCATGTCCGGCCCTGGCAAGTAAGAGGAAATCAACTCTTGGCTCCTTTTTTTCTCAGAACTGGAGGATCTGGTGGATGTCAATATTAGACCGCCTCCTCCGTTTTATCACCAGCTCAGGTTGGTTCAAAAATTAGTTGGGGTGATGGGGGTCAATATAGGACCCTGTGGTATCACAATGGACCAGCTTATGGTCTAAGTGTGCTGTGCTTGTCATGGCAGCCAGATTACCTAACCTAACGGTACATTTAACTCAATTTTATTACAAAAAAAACCCTAAAAATTGAAGTTTCGGCTTGTTAGTGTTGATCAAAAATCCGCCTTTAAGGGTGTTGTGTGCTGTTTTTAGACGTTTGCTATTGTTGAGCTAGAAAAGGACCTCCCGCAAAGTATTAGGCTACGCCTTTCCGAATATGAATGCAGGGGTTTGAACTAACAGAGGAGTGCCATGCAGTACTCGAGCCAGCTGTCAATTTCTGGATTACATTTTTTAATCGGCGATTTATAGGTGTTGAAAATGTTCGGGTAGAACATAGTAGACTTTTATGTTTTCTGATTTTTGCATAATTAACTGTCAATAAATATTGAAAATATATATCTTGCATCTAATCGAAAACGGACGTGAATCGCTTTGTCGCTAATTATTATTTTTAGCTACAGTTGGTCTAGATACCAAATTTTAATAGTCTAAGGCGGCTATTACACTATAAAAGTTCTTTTACAAATATCTTTTATGAAAGCTATTTTCAAAGAACTTGTATAGTGTAATAGCCGCCTAAGAAAAGATTTGCGACATGGACGTTGCTTGTTTCAACTACTTTTCTAATATGCTTGCATACCTTCCCCCTTTAGCGGCTAATTTCATTCATAAAAGTTCTTCTGAAATATCGTTCGTCAAATATATTTGTAAAAGAACTTTCATAGTGTAATAGCCGCCTTAGGCCCGTTTTCTCAATGTCTGATTAAAATTTAAACGCCAGTTAAACAGACATTGGACGTACCCATCTGTCAAATTGTACAGGAGAAAACAACAACAACAAATTTTATCTCGAGTTTAAATTTTAACTGGACATTAAGAAAACGGTCCTTAATCGAACCAATGGGTGGTATGCATAATAATGAGGATATACTCAAGAGTGAAGTCTATTGAGGACATTCCTGAGTCTGCTATGTTCGGTGAATCGAGTGAAAAAGTTGTATGCATAAAACTACTCTCCGCTCCATAGTGAAAATTGAGTGGAATTCTGTCAACTCAGCTTTACTCCACTCGACTCACTTTATGCATACCACCCAATATCCTCATATCTTAGGAGTTAGTGAGATAAGATGGTGGAACAGCAGAGAATTCATCTCTCCAACGGGCAGCACTGTAATGTTGTACTCCGGTAAAGCTACCGGTAGTCGCCGTGAGTCAGGTGTGGGGCTCCTTTTAACCAGAGCCGCGCGAAACTGTCTCTTATCCTGGGAACCGGTCTCTGACAGGGTCTTGACCGCCAGGTTCCGGACCAAAATGAGGAACATCTCAATAATACAATGTTATGCCCCTACTGAACCCGACAATGTCTTGGCAAAAGACTCCTTCTACGAAGAACTAAACGCCGTTCAGAGCAGAACACCTAAAGGTGACATTATAATGGTTATGGGTGATTTGAATGCGAAAGTTGGCGCTGATAACTATGGGCTCAGACATGTGATGGGGAGACACGGTCTTGGTGATCGTAATGACAACGGTGAAAGATTTGTAGAGTTCTGCAACTTTCACAGTCTCTTCATCGGTGGTACTATGTTTGAGCATAAGGACCACCACAAAATCAGTTGGTCCTCTGTTGATCGGCGCAGAACACAAAATCAGATCGACCATTTTGCCATTAGTAAAAGATTCAAGAGTTGCCTCCTGGACGTGCGAAACAAGAAGGGTGCCGATATTGGGATGGGAAGAGACCATTATCTTATGATCGCTAATGTTCGATTGCGTATTGCAGCCGTGCGCCGCCCCAGCGACGAAAGATCCAGGCCCCGCAAATTCAACACCGCTCGACTAAAAAATCCAGCTGTCTTACAACAATATAATGACCATCTTGCGCAAAAAGCGGCTGAGATAACTAGTCACCCAGATAGTGACATAAACGAAAACTGGGATGCCATAAAAAATGCGTACATTGATAGCGCAAATACCATCCTTGGCCCAAACCCGGATTGCCGGAATAAGCCCTGGATGTCCGACGCTTCATGGCAGCGGATTGTTGAAAGAAAGGAGCTGAAAGTTCGTTTGGCTGCAGCCTCAGACGACAATCGAAGCAGCATCGAACTCTTTTACCGTCAGAAAGCTCGAGAAGTTCAACGTAGTGTGCGACGCGATAAAAGAGTTTATGCCAATTCTCTTTTAGCGTCAGCAGAAGAAGCCGCTAGAAGTAACAACTTAAACGCCGTATACGGTGTCATCAAGGAGTTTACAGGTGGTCGTAACTCCTGCCAACATCCGGTGAAAGATAGTGATGGAAAGCTACTTATCTTGGAAGAAGATCAAATGAGGCGGTGGAAAGAACACTTCGCCGCGGTCTTGAACCGTGTAACCTCTGGTGAAGTTCCCCCTCATATAGATAATTTAGCTAACCATCAAAATGTGCGTATACGGTCCACTGCCCCGACTAAAGAGGAAATAGTCACTGCAATTATTGCACTAAAACGAGGAAAGGCCGCCGGACTTGACGGCATCCCTGCCGAACTTTATCAAGCAGCGCCAAGCGTAACTGCCGATTTGCTGCACCCACTTGTTGATAAAGCGTGGAATACAGAGACCTTTCCCACTGAGTGGAAGGAAGGTTTGATCATCAAACTTCCAAAGAAGGGTAGCCTCACAGACTGTAATAATTGGAGAGGCATTTGTGTGCTTCCTGCCGTTGCCAAGATAATAGCTAAAATCGTCCTGGAAAGACTAAAGGCCCACTTAGAAAGCACAATTGATGAAGAGCAGGCTGGCTTTCGATCCGGATTCTCCTGTGTCGATCACATTAACACCTTGCGAATCATCATCGAGCAATGCGCTGAATACGATTCTCCGCTTCACTTGCTTTTCATCGATTTCGAAAAGGCTTTCGATAGTGTGAACCGGGATTCTATATGGGCGGCCTTGCGCAGGAGAGGCATCCCTGAGAAGCTTGTGGCTATTATTAAGGCAACCTATGACGGCGCAAAATGTCGCGTTCTGCATAAAGGTAAGGTGTCGGGGGACTTTGAGATTCGCAGTGGAGTTCGGCAGGGGTGCATCCTCTCACCGATCCTATTCCTCATTGTGATCGGCGATGTGTTGCATGCAGCCCTATCCGGACTCGACAGAGGAATTCAATGGACTTTGACATCTTATCTACAACATCTTGACTACGCTGACGACATATGCCTACTCTCCCACAAAATCATGGATCTGTCCGCAATGGCGTTAGATCTCGAGAGGGAGGCAAGCAAGGTTGGGCTAAAGATTAATACCAACAAGACCAAGGTTTTTAGCCCGCCGTTGCGAAAAAGAAATCCGACACCTATTGCCATCAATATTAATGGGCAGCCTGTGGAGAAGGTGGACAACTTCGTCTACCTGGGTAGCATTGTTGCCGAAAATGGTTGTACGGAGCAGGACATCGCTCGTCGTATCAACCAGGCTAAACGTGCATACGGCATGCTGTCCAAAATCTGGCAGGGCAGTTATCTCAGCATCAAGACCAAGCTGGGCCTGTTTCGCTCCCTGGTACTATCAGTGCTTTTGTATGGGAGCAGTACATGGAAAGTTTCCGTAGGAGTTACCAGAAAGCTGCAAGTTTTCGTCAACTCATGTCTTCGTCGAATTTTAAGAATTTTCTGGCCCGAAACAATATCAAATGAAGAGCTAAGTCGGCGTACGGGTCAGATGCCAATCGACGAATTGATACGCAGGCGAAAATGGCAGTGGATAGGTCACACATTGCTGAAGAGTGATAACTGCATTGCTATGCATGCCATGAAATGGAACCCCATTTCCAACCAAGGCCGACCAAGAGGGGGTCCTCGAATCACATGGCGTCGATCTGTGGCAAAGGAGTGTCAGGTACTGGGTAAGTCTTTTGGGGAGTTGCGCCCCATTGCCCAGAACAGAGTACGATGGCGCGCAGGAGTAGTTGACGCGCTATGCCCCGATAGGGGTTAAGGCAAAGTAGTAATATCCTCATACGCAGCTGAGTAGAACGGGAACCGCTGGGTTTAAAGCATCGAGTTCTCGTTGGATAAATCGACATCCTATTACTATGTACTTACACTTTAAATTATAACATTAAATGCAAGTACCTTTCTGCTGCGTGTCCGCTGTCCTTTTCACGAACTTGGTTAAACTCTCGAACGCTATGTGTGGACGGTCGTATTTTACATACAAATTAGAACTGGCTTTTGGAAGCGTAAAGTTGGCTTAAGGCTTGTGTTACTTGTCGTACTATTGACGAGCAGACCGCTCCGTCTCCATTAGGCATTCGCGGACCAGAATACGAGCGTGCACAATACCTCGCTTCAGTCGCTCGGTGGAACTACGCGAGCCTGTGTATGTTGGTCGTATATCGCGTCCCATCTCTTCAATAACCGCCAGCAATTGAGCGTATTTGGAGAGTCCTTGAAGATTGGACAAGGAGGGAATATTCGCGGTGGAAGTCATTGGCGTTGTAATGTTTGCAGAAGTCTGCGTTGTTATGATCACTGGCGATGGGGGCTGATGGGGTGCATGCTGTTGATATTGCGGTTGAATGTGAATTTGCGCTTGGGACAGCGATTGGTGAAGATGCTGTGGAATTTGGCCTTTAATGTCCATCGGTATTGGGGTCACGGTAACGTCGCTAAGCTGGTCCATATATTTGGCATCCATAGTCGCAAGTGCTCGCAACGTATCGTGTACTGCTAGGGGACTAGTAGCGGAAATATCATATTAGGAACTTTTTTTTGCGTTGAGCAGCTGTGTCTACTTACTGGTGAATTACAAACAAATCAAGAAATTGGTAACTAGAAGACAGAAACCAAATAATAAAATACCACGAACCAAACACCAACAAATACAGGAGAGTTTATTTTTATGTGAAGTTATCTGCATATGGAATGTCATGCTGACAGTCGCGTAGCGATGCACTCATTTTAGGAGAGATCGGGGTTGTTGTTATTCTAAATTCAGAGAATCTATATGGAACCATCTGCATTGCTGCACAAAAATTTACCGGAACAAAATGTTAGAATTGATTCCACATACTGCTACTAAATCTTAAGGTCTTTACATGACATAATTATTTATATATTCAATAAAATTCCTGCAGTCCCCCCGTGTAAACGCCACCACTATACGTCTTTTCTCCCACTCTCCAATAAGAATGAGTTTGTCATCTGTCAAAAGATGAATTTGTTGTCTAGTGGATTTTATTGTCGCTCAAATTACGGAATTAGTCAGGATCGCACGCAATCTGGTTAGATCCGATAGGCGGGCGTAGTACCAAACCCTCCACAAAATTCACCCTACCCCGAACCAGCCACGAAGAAATGTTTCATGTGCGGTCGCAAACAGCTAAATATGTCGCCGTTTCGTAAGAAGAAAAATAGCAAATCCTTTCCCGTTAAAATCATTACATTCGATTCGGAGTTGGAGTTCGATTTAGAGGTGAGTGCGTTAGATATCGCAACTAATCTAATCGCAGAGCATAGATTACGAAACGAAATTATAACTGAAGAAAAATTCCACCCGCCTTAATTGTAGCACCGAGCCACCGGACAGGATTTATTCGATTTGGTGTGCCGCACGATTGGTTTGCGCGAGACCTGGTATTTTGGATTGCAATATGAAGACACTCGCAATGAAATGTCGTGGCTCAAGATGGACAAGAAGGTCAAAGATCAGAAAATTTGCCTGAAGAATGGCGGCTTTGTGTTCAATTTCTATGCGAAATTCTTTCCGGAGAATGTTAGCGAAGAGTTGGCGCAAGAGATCACGCAACACTTGTTCTTCTTGCAAGTGAAACAAAGCATTTTATCCATGGATATTTACTGTCCGCCCGAAGCGTCCGTTCTGTTGGCATCGTATGCCGTGCACGTGCAGTTTGGTCCTTACGATTCGGAGAACTATAAGCCTGGCATGCTGGCGGAAGTGGCGCGAGATTTATTGCCACAGAGGGTGATTGATCAGTACCAGATGTCGCCATCGATGTGGGAGGATCGGATAAAGTTGTGGTAAGTTTGTTATACTAATACTATGATCACTTTTGTGGCATCTCGTGTCTACTATTTTCAAAGAGGCCTAGTTCATGTTTCGTTAGCATATAGCCGGTTTCGGATGCTGGATGTTTCTTGTTCCATTTAGACACAATCTGCGACAAACCGGAAAGGGCTGTGGCTTATTCTTACACCCCACACCAAAGACAACACAAACTACCATGTCCACAGCGGGATTCAAATCCACCAATCGGTATGAAGAGAACAACCATCGAAATGACGACTTAACGCACTGAGCTATCAGCCTGTTGATTGTCATGATTTTATAATACTGATTTCGGTTTATCTGAACTAAATGCATCGACTCAACTTTTGGACCCGTTCATCAGAACGGCCAAGAGCTGCCACATCCCCATCAACGCCCAAAGGAAAGTATGCTAACATACTTAAACTCTACGCGTTGCTACAACAACAACAATTCACCTTTTGGCAAACTTTCCTTCGGGCGTTGAAGGGGTGTGTCAGTTCTTAGCCGTTGTTGATAACGGGTCGTTCCGGTGCGTATAACCGGCTGCCATAGGAACGTGATCCCCATATTAGGTTAGGTTAGGTTCAAATGGCTGCCGTGTTTACCACAGGCACACATAGACCAGTATAAGGTCCGTTGTGTTACCACTGAGTTATTTCCCGACCATCTTATTCATTGAACCAGCCGGAGCGTGTAATGAAACGCTGAAATTTCCCAACATCGACGTTGGCTAAATCATCCAGTTCATGAAAGAAATATGAACCAAAGATTTCCTGACGCCTGCCTGACAGCGCAGGACAGGTGCAGAGGAAATGGAACGTACATTCCATCTCATCCTCATCTCCGCAGCTTCTACAGAAGTCATTGAACGGGAGCCCAAGCCTCCTGGCATGCTCACCAACTGCCCAGTGACCAGTGATGACTCCCACGAGCGCACTAATGTGTTGTCGTTTCAGTGATAATAATCTAGCTGAACGGTTCGCATTCAGCATGGGCCATAAAGGCCTTATGGAGTGGCATGTGCCGCCGTCTCTCCATCTATTATCTGTTTTGCGGATCGCCTCAGATTTTAGTGTCTGTCTACAAGCCGCAATGGGCATATCAATATTTCGGTGATCCCCATATTAAAACCAGGGAAAAAAGCAAATTCAGGTGAATTCAGGTGAATCGTCCCATATCACTACTGTCACCATTGCTAAGATCCATGTTTTACTAGCCAATCATCAACTTGGATGCTATAACACCACTAATCCATAGACGCTTAAATCAATCTCGTCCGTGTCACAGAACGATTCTGGTGGCTCTTGGCTTGTGAAAAGCTTTTGACACAGTCAGCCACTCAGCTCTTATGTTTGACATCTGTAATACATCTCCCCACTCAAATCACGAAATGTATTGCTAACTACATGGCTGGTAGACAGTCCTACACGGAATTCAGGGACAAGAAATCCAAACTTAGGAGAGTTAAACCGGGTGTCCCTCAAGTAGGTGTGCTATCTCTAACCCTGTTCAATATATACCTATCTGGACTTCCAACACCGCCTGTAGGATTCCAGATCATCTCCTATGCAGGCGAATGTTTAATTCTTGCTACTGGTAATACAATCCCACACATGTGCGAGCTGCTCAGTAGGTACCTTGACGAATTTAACACCTTCGTCAAGAAAAAAAAGACAATTGATTTCAGCACCCAAATCATCAGGGACTCTGTTTACTTTATAGACCAAGGAGTTTAAGTTATCTCTAGACATATTAGTAGTCAACAAACCTGCCCCCAAAGTGAATCATCCGAAAATCCTTGGTGTCACCTTGGATAGCATGGCAACATCATCTGCTCATACCACAACGATCTGCACCATGAGAACTGGTAACAAGGTTCTCAAGGCGCTTGCCGGCAATACTTGGGGAAAGGACAAAGAAACACTACCGGTTACTTACAAAGCCATTGAAAGATCGATGGCTAATTATGCGCCGCCCACGTGGACCCTGAACCTGAGTGACACCCACTGGAGAAGTATCCAGTCATGTCAAAATGCTGCTCTCCGCACCGCGACAGACTGTCATCTGGTGTGCTCTCAGGATCACCTCCACCAAGAGACCAACATGATGCTCATTAAACACCATAATTATCTTCTCGCGAAGCAGTATCTTGTGGGCTGCCACCGCCATGATTGCTCCAGGAGTAATCTTATGTTTTGCCCATAACCGCCACTCCGTAACATCAGACATGGCCTGAGGGGCCTCCAACGAGAAATTCAAAGATATTATACAAAAGGGAACCATTTGACGACGCAACCTACAAAGCAGCCATTGCTTCTTTACCCACGGATGAGGTTCAAAGATCGATTGCGGAACTAAAAAAACAGCCCAGTACTCCAGCACGACCACCAATCTTCTCACCTAGTGAGGATAGTTTGTCCAGACCAACAAGAACTAGACTGGCGCAACTCCGTTCTGGTTGGTGCTCCCGCCTAAATTCGTACCTGTTGTCCAGCTTGTAATGGATGGTATCCCCCATGATGTCTACCACATCTTTAACTGGTGCGACCGGTAGCGCTATGTGTTGAGGCATCAGTCTCATGTTTGACTACCGGCGTTTCGGGTTTGAATCCCGTCCACGACGATGTTCGTGGCCATGGATGTGCAGGAAGTGCATTCTCCGAAACCAGTTTATGCCAACGAAACGTCAACTGGGCCACATGGAACAATAAACGCGCTATGCCCCACAAGGGGTTAGGGCAATTGAGTAGCTCCCATGCCAATAACACTGGAATGGACGTTTTTCGAATGAACAGTACTCACTCAATTTTATAGAAAAAAAACTATTTCATTTTTACCAGAAGAAAAGTAAACATCTACTTGATTTAATGCAGTTAGGTGGGAAAATTACATCATGCATGCCATACTTTTAAATGCAGATTTAAGTCTCTGCCAGAAGGTATGCATTACTCTAGCTAGCAGTTCACGGTCAATCAAATGGCCTGGAATAAATTTAATTCGTGATATCAGTTGATCGATATTTTAAATGAAACCGGAATATAGAGGGCTACGCCCGCAATCCGAGGGTTTTGTAGCAAGCGCTTATTTTGGTAAATAAATATCGGCTCTTTGCTCTTCTTGATATCACTCAGATGGATAGAAAAAATGTAATTAAAATGTCTTACCCACTTACATTTTACATGCTAATTCATATTACGTGATTGTAACGAAACTTAGAACATATTATTGCTTAAGGTGTTGGTTATGGTTGGCCATCAGTACTTTTGACCTCGAACGTGTTTAAGGCGTACAAGGGTGTGCTAACTGTAACTATACAAATAAACTATTATTGACCTATTCTGAGAAGATATACAAATTCCACTATTTTCCATTTTATATGTTTTTCGAAACCCACTTCCTGTATGTTTTCATAATTCTAAGTATAACGGTCTCAAAATGCAGGCAAGGGGGGTCAAATTACGAACTAATATTTTCTCCTCCCCCACAGTTCCCCTTTCTATAAATTTTGAGAAAATGCGAAAAAATGGAATGTACTCATCATTACCTTTCTCACGACACCTCATTTGCTTATACCAGTCGATAAAGAGATTTGACCTTAATTTCGCCTCTATGTGGACCCCCCCTTCTACCCGGTAAAGTTGGCCAATTAAGACACAGCGCCCCTTTCAAAAATGATTAATTAAATAACTGCAATTCGCACTACGAAAAACAACATGAAAGTATAGTAGTACTCACACCTATGAGGCCGGTAGGTGTATTTTTTGTGTGGATAGTGTCAAAATGCCGAACTTTAAATGAATGTACTATTATTAAATATTATGTGATTATAATGAAACTTAGAGATATTATTGCCTATGATGTTGGTTATCATTGGCCATCAATATTTTTGACCTCGGGTACGTGTAAGGGGTGCAGGGTTGTGCTAACTGAAACTATAGAAATGTACTATTATTAACATTTTCTGATGAAATTTCAAAATTCTAGAAATCTAGGTTTTCTACACTAGTAAAATGGCGCTTTTCTGTAAATTTTCATATTTCTAAGTATAACGGTCTCGAAATGCAAGGGGGGGGGGGGACAAACTCGGATGACATATTTTCCCCTCTCCCTCTTTTCCCGTTTCTTCAAATTTAAAAAAAAATTTCAAAAATGGAATGTACTCGACGGTACCTTTCTTATGATTCCCCACTTGCCTCTACTAAACGAAAAAAAAATTTCGACCTTCATTTCCCCTCTATGGGGACCTCCCCTTAAAGTTGAGCTATTACGACGATTCGCTTTCTCCGGCGAATTATAGTAATTCTACACATTCCTACAAAATTTCATGTATGTAGCTTCAGCCGTTCGTGAGATATTCCATGGACAGACGGACAGACAGACATTTGACCGATTTCATAAGGGTTTTGTTTTACTACAAAACCCTAAAAATGGCAAACAATTCCTTGGAATGGTAATTGTAAATTAACCGTGGATTTGCTTATTCAGATTTCAGCCATATTTTGTAACAAATTCTCTGCGCTAAAAATATGAATTTTTGCTTTTGCGATTGATGGGGAATTTCCCGAGAAATGATAAGTGCAATTTGGTCGGTCCCAATTTTTTGCGGTTTTTCGTTAATTAGAGCCTCCGCGGTCAGAGTTGACCTTATACAAATTTATATGTTAATAACGAAGCCTTTAGCTACCGTTTGGCATATGTCTCATCGGTTTCAAGAAAATTTTCGAGTAAAACGTTAAATTGATTAGTGATTACACTATAAGGAATCTATTGGACTCCCTATAGGTTAGGTTAGGTTAAATAGGCTGCTTCAACCAAACATTGATCAAAGCACACTTTGACCCCACTGGGCCCGTTGTGATACCCCTTAGTACAGCAACCCGAGCCTACCTCAGTCATTACACCAGCCAGAGCTGACAATGAAGCGATGAAGCTCATCGACCTTAACATCCTTTAATTCATCCAACTCAGTAAAGAAGCAGGACCCAAGGATATCCTTCCTGCGTCTCGCCAGAGCAGGACAAGCACACATAAGCACATAACCACACAGCCCCTCTATCATTCGTGTCGGAGCTACCCCACACCACATGATGTGCGTTACAATCAGAGCCAAGGATGACACCAATTTTCTGTAAATTGGCTGTATCCAGAGCTTATTTCAAGATGGTCGATGGGATGTTACCATCATGTGGTAAATAAGCTGAGATCAGCCAGTATCGCCTCTTTCCGATCTCCAGGCTGACTACCACAGAGTCCCCGTCGCTGAAGGGCGATGCTAGGTATGCATTTAGATGTTTCTTCACAAGAATGCAGGATCGGGGTTTGCCCTTATCCTTAACGTAAAACATATTATAACTAGGAGACCCCAGTCCCTTCACTGGGTTGTCCCAGGGTTCCTGTAATAAAGCAATATCTTCTCCCTCCCTCTCGAGCCGGAGAAGAAGAGCAGCCGAAGCTGCCTTACTGTGGTGGAGATTAACTTGCACGAATTTGACCATTATTGCAGCAGTTTTGTAGACTACCACAGTAACGTTAGCATCAGTCTCGGCTTCGGATGCAGATAAGTCCGTGTCAGATTCAAAAAGACCTTGACATAGTGTAACCTCCATATTTGTCCCGTCGGATGCTAGCGATAGGCAGTCATCCTCACTATCCAGTGCACTGACCGTATGGATTGCGGAAGAGTCACTCACGCCTACTGGGTGCACGTTCTCCTCCATTGGGGTCGATGCAGCAGCTGTGTTAAGTGTTTTTTTTCGCATCGCTCTTATAGACTTTGACCTTGATTTTTAGGAAGCCATAAGATATTACACCGCTAGTCCTGGCAAGATGCGCCACGGATTCCCTATTAATAACGAAAACTGCCGATCTATAGTCGTCAACAGGCTCGTCCAATTTTACAATCCTCCAGTCGTGAGCTGGAAGATCAAGACTCCCATGTAAAGGAGATAACTCGCCACGAAAAATTAATCAGCATAAAGCCAATTCGTCACCTGTCTACTGGTTTCGTGCACACGATGGATTGTACGCTTTAGGAGCTGCTTTAATCAAAAGCAGCAACAACAAAGTACGTAGGAAAACCGCGGCCTAGAAAAACCGACCATGAAAAGCGGCACTAATACAGAAAATTTTCACTAAAAAATAATTCCACCCATTTTTTTATGTTGACGTACGTCGTTCAAGTCATGGTTGACTTGGAGTAGCGATGGCTCACTCCACTCCATTCTTAAAAACTATAGCTATGCGCTCATGCGTGACTAATAAAGAAAAAAGAAACCATGTTAACTACAGAGGTTAATTGTCGAAAGTCATTTGATTTTTTTATCATTTTTGATTCGCGACATTATAAATGAAGAACATATCCAGAAATCTGTTTACGGTATGTTCATCAATATACTTGATATCAAAACTCAAGTTTCGTGTAAACCTTCAGTACAATACAGGAGTACCAAAGAACGCGCCTTCTTTTCACTTGAATTGCTTAGCAACTGTTCGAAATTTTATCAGTAGTTTTTAAGAACATTAGAAAACTTTTTTTTTAAATCGCCGTTATACACTGCCTGCCATAACTATAACCGCACTATGAAATAGCTGATATGTAAAGTTTGAAAAAACCTAAAGCTATTACTAATATGCCATACTTTAGAAAAGTCAAGGAAACAAATAATTTATCAAATATTATTCATTTATTTCAAACCGTTATTTTTTTATAAAGCAAAAAAGTGTTCCTCAAGTTGCATAACTATAACCGCACTTGAGAAAAATATGGCAAAATCTACACAAATAAGGAAAATAAAGAAAATCAATAATGGGTAGGATCTCTCCTGCTTTGAATAAGCTCAAAGAGCCTATCTGGCGTACTGTCCACCAAATTCATTCTCAATTCTTCGGCTACCAGCCTCCCCGCATTGATAACCGCTTCCTTCAGATGAAACACACTTTGATATTGTCGATTTTCCCAGTAAATTTGATGCACTTATGTTCCCAAAAGGTTTCCTATAGCGTTTTGATCAGGGGAACAAGCGAGCAATTCCATAACATTGATACAATTTCATTGTAACAACTTTTAGTAAGACGACTGCTATGAACAGGGGCGTTGTCCTTTTAAAAAATCAATTCTGTGTCGTCTCTCCCTTCCAAAAAAGGAAGTAATTTATCTTTCAGAACGTCGACATCATCCTGCGAAGTCATTCGTGTACTGGGAAACGCTAAAAAAACTGTTACATCAGAGCGAAATGCTCCCCACAACATCAAGGAACCTTCTCCGAAATTTTTCTTAGGGAAATATCGAGGTTCCTGCAGCAGACAGTGGCGTGGCGTGATAATTCAACTAGGGGAAGCAATTGGTATTAAAAATTTACTATTATTATGCTTTCCACAAATTTACTGCGTATTAATTGAACCCCTCTCGTTAGCTACTTTTAACATTTCTAATATAAAAGCACCCAGGAATCACGAACGGGGACGTGAGAGTAGGTATACTGTATTTTATCAGCATTTTAATTCCCATGCTACCAATATATAATAATTTACTTTTAAATAAATAATTGTAAAAATTATATGTTGGTAGACTTATCAAAAAAGCAAAGCTGTAACTATAAGTATATAAATAAAGCATATTCGAATTATTAGAACTACTATAACAATAACAACAATAGCAAAAAAATTGCAAAATAAATATCCATACACTCATAAAGAAAGTAATCATGTTCAGCGAATCAAAATTTGAATAATAAAAACAATAACAATACAATAAAAATTAAAAATAATTCAACTATTTGCTATTATTTAAAAAATCACAGTTAGTGAGTAAAATAAAATAATAATAATTGGGCAATAAATATATTACAAGTCAAAATAAATAATAAGATCCGTACATACTATTATTTGTAATTTAATTCTATTCGTCTTTCTTTTTTTGCGAATTCATCTATAATATCTGTATAAAAACTTTGCTCACACAAACATGATTTAAGGAAAACCTTTTCAATTGACATTATTGCCAAGTCGCTAAGCCGTTGTTCGCCTGTACAATTTCTAAGATACGTTTTAATCCTTTTTAAGCAAGAAAAACTGCGCTCTGCGGACGCACTGGTTACTGGTAATGTTAAAACTAAACATATTAATTTATAAAATTGTGTGAAGCTATCTTTTAATTTGTTATTAATGAAATAGTTAAAAATACCTTGAAAAGATTTTCCCTGCAAATCAGAATCAGAATAAAGCACAATGAGTTCAGTCTTTAATGAAATATGGTCAAATATATCAGCATAAGTTTTAGTTAAATTTAGTAAAAGATTGTCCGGAAATGTTTTCAAATATTGGTTAAATTTAGAAGAATCTAATAGGTTTAAAAATGTGAAACTTGCTAAAGATGAAAATCTTGAATTTATTTCTGCGGTAATATTATCTATAATTTCGACATAAATACGTGTAAAGAATAGTTCAACATTTTCATTACTGTCAACAAGGCACCTGGCTTTTTTCCGGCGTTGTGGAGTTTCGCAAATAGATGTGGTTTGGGTCCAAATTTCCGTGAAACTATTTCTTAACGATTGAAGTTGATTTTCAAAATCTGTAATTTTTTGAATGCAGTACATTATATCAGTTTGTTTACTTTGAAATATATCGAAAAGTACGTCGGTTTGTGGAAAAATTTTAGAAAAAACATTGAGCAGGAAAACAAACTGAAAATCTGTAAGTAAAACAAGAAGTCCCCATGCGCTATTAACGGTCTCGCCATCCCACTTTCCACTCTCATTTTCAATGATATATTCAAAGAGTTCTTTTAATTGATCTAAATTATCAAAAATGGTTAAAACTAATCGACCATTAAAAGTCCAACGTGTTGGAGCTAATTTTGGAAGCCTTTTTTTGAGGAATAAATCTAGTGCAACTGTTCTCTTTGTTGAATGATTAAAAAATGTTGAAAAACAAGTAATAGATTGAAAAAAAATTCGACATTCGCGTATTTTATCGCATGATTTAGATAAAACTAAATTTAACCGATGAGCGAAGCAATGAATATATATTGCGTTTTTATACACATCCTTTACACGTGTTTGTAATCCAGTTATTTTACCAGACATTACCGAAGCCCCGTCATAGCTTTGACAAATAAGTTTGTTACCGCAATTGAATTTTTGAACAACATCTAAAACATGGTCAAATAAACGCGACGCAGTCTGATCATCAGAAATATCTGTAAAAGTTATGAAAGTTTCTTTAACCTCACCGGAAGGAGTAATGTAACGAAAGGTTGTTGAGAGTTGAGAACGACATGAAACATCGGTTGTTTCATCTAATATTATTGCTATAAATTTAGTTTGCTGAATTTCATTATAAATCTGTTTTAATAAAATTTTAGAAATGCTACTAATGAAATCGTTTTGAATATAATTTGATATTCCGGAAAAAACAGTCGCTTGCTCCAAGTGAGCTCGCAAGTCCGGATTATATTTAGCTAAAAGATTTAAAAGTTCAACGTAATTTCCCCTATTGCAAGAATTCACATTTTCATTGTGACCACGAAATGCCTGTTCTTGACATCCTAAATGGCACACAACGTCAATTAGCATTTTTAGTATATCTCGATTTTTCGAAACTTTCTCATTGTGCAATATTATTGAAGATCTATGTTGGCTACTTAATAATTCTTCAATTCTAGGACCGGAACCGAACTTGGAAAGAAGAAGTACTGACTTTAAATGATCAACGCTTTTCGTACCATGCCTGTCCACAGCTTTATGTAAATTATTTAAGTCACAAAACCCGGTAGTTCGCCAAACATTTGAATCATTTGAAAATAACAAGCATGGCCAACAAAATAATTTTTGCTTGGTCTTACAACCGGTAATCCATTCCGTATCTTCATAAATCTTAGCAGTAAAATGCCTAGTACATCTTTTTGTTTTAGAAACAATTTTCAAAATCGGTTTCGGTCGACCCTTTTCGATAATGTCTTTTTTTTTTCTGCGAAAGATCGAGATCCAAAAGACAATCGAAAAAGATCATCAACAACACAATATTGATCCATGCTACTTTAAAAACAAATCAAAACACTATAAGCAATTATAAGCACCTAGACCGATTAAAAAACCCCTTCACCTTTTCACCAACAAAAAGCACACAAATCGCACTACACTAAAGCACTACACTAGAGCAAATGAGTTTTAAATTTAACGGCTCATTCAATTCCTTGTGACGTCAATGACTTGAGGCAGTATTACCATCTCCCACTTATTTTTTCTTGGAATTTTCCGTTAAATGGTTTTCGATTAGATATAAGTTATTGAAATATGCATAAATATCCCTATAATTGAGTTCGTCTCTTACTAATACTCGTATACACTAATAATTCTATGCGAAATCACTTCTTCTCGAATTTACCAATAATAATTTTTAACCATGAAGCCATTATATTTCAAATCGAAACTTTTTCCACAATTCAATTCCTATCCTACTCTGGTAACCCTTGTGAAACTCATATAGCACATCACATACGCATTGCAACACAGCAAATATTTTCAGTCCACAAGAAAATACGAACAAAGAGGAAATGGGAAGAAAAGTTCCCCAGCGTCCATGCGCCAGCAGCTCCGCTGCAGGCAAGAATTTCCTCTACTACATGTGAGGGGAACTTGGAAGCAAATTCCTGAGTGCTTCCAACCTACCGTGTACGTGAATTTTTTTTTATCGCGACACAGTAGGTTTACTGGGGAAAAAAATAAACGCTCATAGATGCAAATTTTGATATGCTTCCATGTGTCTTCTTCTTGGTGTGGTGTGGTGGTTTTCGCGGTGTTACCAATTCGGCTGTGTAAGATATTCGCGATTAGTTTCTTTGGAACTTTTATTTACATAGACTGTGCCGAAGAGTTTTTTTCGCGACTTTTTTGCGCGATTCAGAAAAAATTATTTAGAAAATTTTCCACCAATCGCCAAATATAAGGGAAGCAATGCTTCCCTTGCTTCCATGGACGCCACGCCACTGGCAGCAGACCCCTCCAGTAGTTGTTAAATCCGTCTGGACCGTCAAGATTGATTTTTTGTCATCTGAAAAAATCACATGAAAAAGGAAAATTAAGAAAATAGATCAAAACAGAAGTACCGCAGTAATGAATCACCTTTTTCCAGTTTGTCTGCAAATTTTTCCTTGCAAACGCGATACGGGCATGTTTGTGCCCAAGATGTAATTTCGGCATCGTAAAGAGTTTTTGCCGTTTAATGTGTTTTGACTGTCTTAAAACTCTACTTATTATAGATTTAGATACTTCCACCTTACTCTCGTTAGCTATCGTCGATAGACTTTTCTTTCCGGTAAATTTTAGCCTTTTTGGATCAAAAGTTATCCAAAAAGGCTAAAATTTTGCTTTATTGTCTTCGCTCAGATACGCGCCACGTGGCATTTTGTTCGAGAATGAATTACAAAACAAGAAAATACAACGGTACTGTGAATGAAGTTCAATAGTTTGCATTTTCTTCAAAGAAAACAAAAAATATGGCTATATTGCAGTGCGGATATAGTTATGGCACACTAACAAAATAAGGTATATGGCGTAATTAAACCAATTTAAAGAATAGATAGCTCCGATTTTGCAGAATAGAAGTTAAATTATTTCTCTTTAATATGCTGTAATTAGTTTCATCGAAATATCTCATAAAATACTAAAATTACCGGAATATATGATGCGGCTATAGTTATGCTACGCAGTGTATGTTTGACTTGTAGTACAAGTTAGTGTTAGGACTGTACTACACTACTAGTGAATCGACGAGTCACAAGCTTAAGCTCACCAATGCAAAGTACTCGCCAAGTGTTCAGTACTCGCCAAATGCCGAGCCACCAGCCAAAACTTGAACGTAGGCATTCTTCAATAAATAAATAAAATGCTCGTCGTATGCTCACGTAACGGCTAATCGCCAAGTACCGAGCAATCCAACCACACGGCATTCGGCGAGCACCTTGAAAAAGCGCCTTTTCCTGTGCATCAATTGAAATCAAAACGAATTCAGAGCAAGTACTCGTGATATCAACACGCTGCGGGTATTTAAATAATCGCCAAACATCGAGCAATCGCCGTGTTGTAATTCCCGCAATTTCCCCAGTACTCATTACACATCAATTTTTGCCACTCGATGGACGCGAGAAGTACCTGAGGCTCGCCATTTGACGAGCATTTATTTGGGACTCGTCGAATCGTGAGTAGTGTGGTTGGGCATACTACAAGATGCTCGTTACTTGACAAGCTTTTGATCGTGGCTCGGCGAATCACTAGTAATGTGGTACGGCCCTTACTTCTACTACTACTACTCAATTGCCCTAACCCCTTGTGGGGCATAGCGCGTCAACTGTTCCATGTGTCCCAGTTGACGTTTCGTTGGCTTAAATTGGTTTCGGAGAATGCAGTTGCCAGCATGCTCTCCTGCACATCCATGGCCACGAACGTCGTCGTAGACGGCATTCGAGCCCGAAACGCCGGTAGTCAAACATGAGACTGACGCCTCAACACACTGCGCTACCGGTCGCCCCTTACTTCGGTAGAGCGAAAAAGTCCTTTAAAATTATAATTTATATCCTTATCACCTTTTGAGGGTGCGGAAACTTCATTTGAAGCAGTTTCCAAACGGAGTTGAATCGAATCGCTGCGTAAAGGATTTTGAAGATATTGAAAATTTCCAGTTAGTTATTGTACATCTAAATTGACTGCCTTTAAAAAGTCCGGAACATTCCTAGTTGACCGGCGACGCAGATGATTTCGCTCTCCCCTTGCGTGGGCTCTGCGGTTTAAGAGGCTGCTACCCTCAGTATACCGCACTGGAACGCTCGCTCGGTACGCTACAGCGGTAAAACCAATATTAGCCAAGATACGAACCACGATGCGTCGCCTGGTGAAATAGCAATAGGAATATGTGGAACATTCCTAGTTGACCAGGCGACATGGTCTGGTAGTGGTATATTACTCTATAAAACAATGGGATAATAGGAAGCAATATAAAGGCACAGTAAGCTCGACTGGGAAAGAAGTGGAACTTACCTTTCTCGAATCTGCTTATGTAATTTTTTCAGATGTGTTGGATGTAATAATCGACATGAGGACATGGTGATAGGAGAGAAGATATTGCAGGCCAGAGAATTCTGTCTATCCGGTGGTCACAATTGCTGTTAAATTTCCTTCGATATTTTTGTTTTTGACTATTGTCTGTTTTATTTAATATTGAAATGTTATTATTTGTATTATTATTATTTGTATTAACAACTACATATAAATAAAAAAAAACTAAAACAGGTACGAAGATCATGAACCAATGACCCGCGATGAAGTCGAAATGGAATACCTTAAAATAGCACAAGACCTGGACATGTATGGTGTAAATTATTTCCTCATAACGGTATGCTAGTTTCTCTTAAACCAATTTAAAACATGCAAATCGTATTCACTCTCTCCCGTCTTCATCCAGAATAAAAAAACTTCCGAAATTTGGCTCGGTGTCACCGCCACTGGCCTAAATATCTACGAGAAAGCCAACAAATTAACGCCCAAAACAACGTTCCAATGGTCCGAGATACGTAATGTTCGTTTCGATGGAAAGAAGTTCACAATACGACCGGTCGACTCGAATGCACCCAATTTTGTCTTCTATTCATTAAATTTACGAATAAACAAACTGGTAGGTATGTTATTGTCTCGGTTATCTTAGTTTTCACCACAAATTCTTTTCTTCTCGCATGTATTTGTAGATTTTAGATTTATGCATAGGAAATCATGATTTGTATATAAAACGACGAAAGCCGGATACCATGGAAATACAACAGATGAAAGCGCAAGCCAAGGAGGAGAAACAGCGACGTCAGATTGAACGCAGCAAATATGCTCGCGAGAAGAAGTTGCGGGAGGCGGCGGAAAAGGATAAATCTGATTTGGAGCGTCGTTTGTTGCAAATGGAGGATGAAATGCGGTCAGCTAGTGAAGCGTTGGTGAGTGTATGATTTTCTCGTGTACTCTTTTTCTTTTAAGCCTTTCATACATATTAGTTCGCCATAAAATGTAAGAATTCGATCAGCTTACCAGCAAGTCATCGTGCTAGGCTACGTGCAGGCTGATGAGCGCGTAAGCGTGCGAACAAGCGCGTAGGCGACTAAAAAATTTCGAATTATGTAACTGTTCATAGTGGGTGCATTTGCAAAGCAAAACAGTGTCGACACTGTTAAATGTGTGACAGAGATGTAAAATGTTGTGCACTCGTGAGTGAGTGAGAGAGTCGTGCAACAGTGTCGACACTGTTTCGTTTTGAAAACGTACCCAATGATGAGTGCGCGATTCCCGAGAACATAAGCGACACGCTTACATAAGAAACAATGCATTCAATAATTTTTTAGTTGCTCACACTCTTACACGCTCATTATCCTGCACGCGGTCTTAGTGCCTTTTCACACGAAGAGTTGGACAGCTCTCGCTTGCGAGTGAGAGCTTTTTCCGCTCCCTCATTTCATTCTTTCACACGAAGAGCTGCACGGCTCTCGCTTGCGAGTTCTTGATAAATCGTGGCAAAAACTCCTGCTTCATCCCGCTTTTTGTTAATAGGATGGACGCAATACGCCCTGAAACGTTGACGTTTTTGTCGTCGAAGACAGCGTCGACCGTAAAGAAGATAAGTGGCCACAGCACGTGTAGAATCCTTTGCATGCAACGCGTACTTTGCGACTGAATGCAGAGCGAGAGCCATTGCCGCTCTTCCAGTGTGAATGCCGGCACTCCTCGCTTTGCATTTAAATCAAGAGACGCGATGCACGGCTCGAGATGCACGAGCTGTATCGGCTCTCACTCGTGCGACGTAAAGGCTCGTGCTCCCCGTGTGAAAGCTGAAGTGTACTCTCTGCATTGCAGTCTTACGCGCCTTGCTCCCACTCGCGATCGAGAGCCGTGCGGCTCTTCGTGTGAAAAGGCACTTAGGATGATTAGGTTATTCGGTTAGCCTTAATAAAAAAATGAGTGTTTTTATCATAATCCTCAAACATAAACAATATTTCTTTTACAGCGCCGTTCCGAAGAAACCAAGGAACTGTATCTCGAAAAGAGTCGCCTCAACGAGAAACAAGTTCAGCTCACCGAATGCAAGGCCAACAAATTCAAGCTGGAAATGGATCGTTTGCGTGAGAATCACGTCAAGACGGAAAAGGAGAAAATCGAACTGGAAAAGAAAATTCGCGATGCCGAATTTTACGTTCAACACCTGACTGATGAGAAAGAGAAGCGCACGGTCGAGGCAGATAAGCTGAAAAATGAATTGCTTTGTGCTCGCATAGCCGAACGTGAGGCTCGTACAAAACTCCTGAACTTCCTTAGTCGAACCGTTGTGCCTAGTTCACTGGAATCGGTCTACGTTCCGTCCAGTGCAAGTATAGGCGAATCGAGCAATATCGATTCGGACTATTTATCGACCGAATTTCTAATGTGTGATAACGACATGGAACAAATAACCAGTGAGATTGAACGTAATCGCATTGAATACTTGGAGAAATCGAAACAAGTGCAAAATCAATTGCGTTCGCTACGTTCCGAAATTGAGCTGTTGAAAATTGAGGAGAATCAAAGTCCGCTCGATATTATTAATGCCGAACAGCTACGAACTGGCGAAAATAAGTATTCAACATTGAAAAAGTTACGATCGGGCTCGGCTAAAGCTCGCGTGGCATTTTTCGAGGAGTTGTGACACAAATGGGCGAACGGTAAAATCTTGTACATGAAGAGATGCGGCGAGAGAAGTTTAGGGAAATTTTTATTGTGACCATGATTGATATAACTGCTAGTTAAGACAAAAAACAAAAATAACGTTTTATATATTATATATTCATATATTATATTTGCTACAATAAATGTTATACATTTTTTAAAAAAGAAAAATTAAGCACGTTTTTCTTTTTGTTGAAATCTATTAAATTAAGTAAGTAGGGTTTAACGGGTTGTGCATTTAATATTATTGTCAACGTGATCACATTTTAAAGCTGTCTAAGGGTAAAATACTAAGAGAAGAACGCTTTGGACGTTGAATCGCAGCCGACAAATTGATATGTAGAAAAAAGCTGAGATCGGAAGTTAATATAAGTCGAGAGGCTCCATATTCTGTACATTGTTTGATTTTCTGTTTGTTTCAAGGACTTGGTTGCGATCTTTTCGTTTTTCTAAAAATATAATTGACACCTGGGTGTTAGTGTTGGTTTCATGCTTTGGTGTTCGCTGCTCCTCATTAAAGTCCATCAACTGGACAAATTTCGCTCCGTTTGCTTGTTCCGTCCGCAAGTTACCGTAGTGTAGGCAGAAGAAGCACTGAGCAGACTCCTTAGTTGATAAAATTGGTAAATTGTTAGGCTCCGCAACAGCAGAACACGATGCTGAGACCGACGTTCATGCGGAAACCGGTTCTACGCAACGACTCGTTTTTACAACGGCCAAGAGCTGCCGAACCCCTTCAATGCAAGAAGCATGTGTGTCTATGTGTTACATGCTGTATTCGTTTACACCGAGGAAGATGACGAACAATAACAGCATCTAACACACTCACCCAATGAACTTCTGACCATTGTTACAACAACAACATACTGAGACCGATAAAACTGGATGCGACGAATATCAGAAGTCATGCATGGACAATATCAGTTTCAAATCAAAAGAAGGCATGCGAAAAAAAACGTAAATAGTCATGCAGTGTCCAAAGCGAGCGTTCATCTCATGCGATACTGAGGGTTGTGATTCCTTAAGCGCGGAGTCCACACAAGAGACTGTTATAGCCAGAGTGAGCGAAGCGAGCGTTCATGTTTGCGCGATACGGAGGGTTATGCTCCCTTAAAAGCGAAGCTCACACAAGGGACTGTTGATTCACAACCCTCAGTATCTATCACATAAAGTGTGAATCGACCATTTTGGAACGAGCTACGCTAGCTCCGCCCCTAGGGAGTTGCGACCCCCGGTAGGTTGCCCGTTTCACTTCTTCTATATGTATATCCATTTCGTCCTAGCATGTATGCATTCAGCAATCTTTTTTTTGGTCTATGCATAATTTCGGTTTCAGATCGATCATGTTCATCAACGCAATTGACCACTACACATTCGTGCGCATGCATCGCGAGTAATACTCGCCGCTCGCACGAATATGTAGTTTCACTATAAGGAATGTGAAGGAAAGCGAAAAGCTATATACACTTTCTTTTTTAAACGAAATTGGATATTGAATGCGAATCAAAAGTGGCCATGCATGGTTTAAGTAAGTTTTCTCTCAAGTCTTATGGGGTTCACGCTCGTCTCACCTTTCCTTTCAGAATCTTTATCAAATCAATGAACTAAGTTGGCTGGAAGCCGGCGAGAAAAGCAATAGTTTAAATATATTGATGCCAGGAATTGAACCCGCCACCTCCCGCTTGATAGATCGACGTTATATCCATCGAGTTTCTACGGTAAAGAAAAACCTAAAATGTGGTAAAGCACTTCATTTTTAGCCAAGCGATCATTTTACGGGTTGAAATTAAGTGATTTGATCACTGTTAAATTCGTCTCGATTTTCCAATACTATTCGCCTTTAACTCTTACTGGGGCATGATAATAATTGTATTGCGAGGGATAGCCGAAGCAGACCACTGATGTTTGGGTACCTTTTTGCCCCCTCCCGGACATCAGTGATTTCCAGATGTCGACTGATAATTGTTGATCTCTCTCTTTATCACTGAGTCCCGTGTTATTGCTAGCATTTCCTCATGGCTGAGTCTGTGATCCTCAATCTCGTTGTTGTAGCGATGATCCGAATACTGCAGTTCTTTTGCATCGAGGGGGTTTGGCAGCTTTTGGCCGTTGAAAAACGGGTCGTTCCGGTGCCAAGAACCGGCTGCCGCAGGAATGATTCTCAATCTCGTGCTAGCCAGTGCCGGACATTTGCACACGATGTGTGCTACCGTCTCAGCCTCCTCCAGACATAGCCTGCAAACGTCATCCTCCTCGATTTTCATCTTGGCCAGATGAGCCCTAAAATTACCATGCCCTGTGACCAAGGCAGTTATCCCCGGCTTAAGGTACTTCGTTTATAACTGAGCACCTTTTTCGCTTCCCTGCCTAAAGGGCTGATCATTGCATTCCGAGTTTGTTTCCAAGTCACTAACTCCTGCCATCTTCGTTGATGCATGGGGAGACCATCCACTTCCCAACCTTCGCTCCAATCATGCCGTTCCCCAAAGTAACTCTGGGTTCTGGTCCAATGAATGTCGCCGCAGATTCCTGTTTTGCCAGAGTATCCGCCGCCTCATTTCCTGTTGTGCCTATGTGTCCTTTGACCAACATCAGCGTGACCTCATTTTTTGAGGCAAACGTGTTGAGCTTTCGGACACACTCTAGTACAAGTTTATGTTCGTCGGCTGCGTGCGTCTGATCACTGATTGGTTGTCCAGTGTAATAAGGATTTTCTTCTCCGCACCTGACCTTCCAGCAGGAGGTCCAACGCATGCAACAAGCCAAGCATCTTTGCTTGGAATATGGACACATACTCTGCTAGACTGAGCGCACAGGCTAGGTTTAACTCTTCGGAGTAAGCCCCCGCCCCGCTTTCCTTTACTGGGCATAACGCGTCAAATACTTCCTTAAATCGGGGTTTCATAAGGTCGCCACCCATGGACGAGCACAACCACGACCAAACTTCCATCGATCCATCAAATATCATAGAACGGTGGAAACGAGGAGATTTTTTTTTCTATAGAGTTTGACGTGGTTCGATGCATGCTCGCGACCAAAATGCTTCCCGTGTATGTCGACCTTTAGACAAACGGTGCTGCGTTGGTTGCGAATGTAACGTTAACTAGCGGTGGTGCCAAGCAACGGCCGTCAGGTAGCGGAGGAGTCATTTCACGACGGCCGTTAGGTAGCCATTTCTTGACAGCCGTCAGGGCGTGGTCATTTTCAGAACAACCGTTATAAAGTTGATAAGACTTAGCTGAAGGCTTTTTAACGGTGAACTGTGTTAATATCAATCAGAAATAAGTGAAAATGCTATTTGGTTCACTGAAATCGACTTCTTTTACGCGCCGCCGCTACATGACTGCCGTCTTTTGAGGGCGGGCTTTGAAGCCAGCGCTACCCGACGGCCGTCAACTGACGGCACCATTTCTCTAGGAAACCTTGACTTAAGAGGCTAATATTACGTTTACACTATCCCCAGATTACTTCATCTGCTGCGTAATCTGGGTGTGGTGAGTTTAAAATTGTATGTATCTGACAGTTGCAAATTAAATCAGCCGGCGCAGATGAATTAATCACGGTATAGTATAATATTACGTTTACACTATCCCCAGATTACTTCATCTGCAGCGTAATCTGGGTGTGGTGAGTTCAAAATTGTATGTATTTGACAGTCGCAGATTATCTCAGCCGGCGCAGATGAAGTAATCTGCGGATAGTGTAAACGTAATTTAAACGTTATATTACTTGACATTTTGTTAGCATATGCATCCCGCTTCCACTCCATCAATTTATATTGTATTAGTGTACAAAATTGCTGCTGAATAGACTGCGAGCTGACAAAAAATAGCATTTCACTTTTGAACCGTTGACACCTCTTAACAGGTCGCGAATCTCTGCAAAGTGATTTGCCACAGCGCCTGATAACTGATTGGTAGCTTTTTAAAAGTCATGATCATGAGTTAGTTGAGATGCGCGAGTGTTTTGATTTTCTTTGTAAGTAGCGGGCAGCAAAAAGCAAAGATTTCGGCAATTGAGAATGGTCTGGTCTTACCTATTCTGTTACCCCAGGTTTTATGTTTCAAATGGGTCACATTAAACAATTTCGATCGCCTCCGATCACGAGTTAACGTCATAACTTAAATAATGGATAGCATTTCCATGCCTCGCTAATCGGCCCCATGGCCAAGTCACTTAACAGAGTATTTATGTAATTTCAACATTCAGAGCTGTTTATTGTTTTTACAAGTTTTTTTTATCTATTTATGTTTTCTCTCTGGAACGGAATGAATAGTAGTTATGTATGTGGTAACGTAATAATGACAACAATCTTAAACGACTAGGCCTTACGTCCAACAACATCTAGGAAAAAAAAATACTTAAAAAGGATTCATTTTTGCTTTTTATACACATTTTCGTGAATATGATGGTGCGGTACCCACGAGCACGCCATCCGCATTGGAACAATCAATTCAGCATTCGGACCGGGCGAAATGAAAGGAAAACGATGAACAAATACACAATAATACACAGAACAAAAACGCTAGTGTGTAATGCGTTTATGGGTTTGTCTTCAAACGCATAAAAAAAGAGGGAAACAAGAAAAAAAATATTTAACAGGAATGCAGCATACAATGCGCCGTCTCGGCTAAAATTGTACAACTAGCGTTAACTACAATCGTATAACATATTTATAATGAAACATTTTTGTTGTTTTTCGAACCAATACGGATAATACTCTCGTCTCTTAACAATACTTTTGCGCTTAATCTTCCAAATTTCGGAAGGCCTGTTGCATGTCTTCGTGTAATTGATCGAAATCGGCCTTGATCTTGGCTTCGCCATCCTTGACGGGGTCCTGCGAAAAGAGGGAAAGGCGATGTTAGCTAAGGTCTAGATCAGACAGTGTTTGCTATAAATTTACCTTGAATTTCATCGAAGACAATTGATACATAATGTTGCCCATCGCGTCACGAATCACGTTCCATGTAATCTTATTCTCCGACTGTGCGGTCGACTCAACCGAATGGCGGGACAGATCGTAGAAGGTAATGATGTTACGCAACATGCCGACGGTCTTGTAGAACGGGCAGAAACGATCGTATGACGAGTACGAGTTCTGTTGCAAGAAATCGTCCTTCAGCAACTTGGCCACTTCCAGCGTGATCTTATCGGTTTCGGCCAACGACGCCTTACCGACCAACTGTACAATTTCCGAAAGATCTTCTTCTTCTTGCAAGATTTCCTTAACTTTGGTTCTCAATGGCACGAATTCGGCAAAGTTCTTCTCATAGAAATCGTCCAAGGCGCGCATGTATTTACTGTAGGAGATGAGCCAGTTGATGGAGGGGAAATGCTTACGTTGGGCCAGCTTCTTGTCCAAGCCCCAGAACACCTGTACGATACCGAGTGTGGCCGATGTGACGGGATCTGAGAAATCACCACCGGGTGGTGATACGGCACCGACAATGGACACGGAACCTTCACGCTCCGGATTGCCGAGACACTTGACGCGACCAGCACGCTCGTAGAAGGAGGCGAGACGAGCACCCAAATAGGCGGGGTAGCCCGAATCGGCAGGCATTTCAGCCAAACGACCGGAGATTTCACGAAGAGCTTCGGCCCAACGTGAGGTGGAGTCAGCCATCATGGAGACGTTGTAACCCATATCACGGAAGTATTCGGAGAGTGTGATACCTGAAAGGGAGGAACATTTTCAATTGTTTACGGAAGTCTGAGTGCAACCTTGAGGGTCAGTCGTCTTACCTGTGTAGATGGAAGCTTCACGAGCAGCGACAGGCATGTTGGATGTGTTGGCTACGAGAGCGGTACGCTTCATGATAGATTCCGTCACGCCGTCAATTTCAACCGACAATTCGGGGAAATCTCGCAATACTTCAGACATCTCGTTACCACGTTCACCGCAACCGACGTAAATGATGACGTCGGAGTTGGAGTATTTGGACAAGGCTTGCGAGATGACAGTTTTGCCGCAACCGAAAGCACCGGGAATGGCCGTGGTACCGCCCTGGACGCACGGGAACAAGGAATCCAAGACACGTTGGCCGGTCAACAGTGGATGGTTGGCTGGCAATTTCTCCGTACAAGGACGTGGTTGACGTACGGGCCATACTTGCAACATGGTGTGTTTGGTGATTTGGCCGTCGAATTCGGTCTCGAGAACAACATCCTCGACTGTGTAGTTGCCAGCAGGAGCGATGTATCGCACGGTACCCTTTGCGCGTGGCGGAACAATCATTTTGTGTTTGACGAGTGTGTTTTCGTGGACGAGACCGTACAAGTCACCTCCGGTGATGTGCGAGCCCGCTTTCACGTTCAACGGATTGAATTCCCACGATTGCGTGCGCGACAAACTGGGCACGTTCACACCCTTGGGGATGTAAATGGAGCTGGTGAGCTCGTTAATATCCTTCAGCGGACGTTGAATACCGTCAAAGATGCTACCCATAATACCCGGTCCCAATTCTACGGACAAGGGCTTGCCCGTTCGCAAGACAGGATCGCCCACCGTCACACCCGATGTTTCTTCGTAGACCTGGATGGTGGCCATGTCGCCTTCCAAACGGATAATTTCACCGACCAATTCATAGTAGCCGACACGTACCAGTTCGTACATAGCAGATCCAGACATCCGCTCAGCAGTTACGACTGAAAAAAATCACACACACACACACACAATTCAATAAAATTCAATTTCATCCCAAAATTCTCGTCCTTTTTACCTGGACCCGAAACGGCGAAGACACGTCCATATCTGGATTCTTGCTCCTCATCGGCGATTTTCCTCAGGCCGGACGACATTTTACTGGGTTTGGTTCTGAAATGTACAACAGAACCCAATTGAAGATAGCACATACGAAAAGTCATGTGACCTGTTCGCGATGCAATCATGCAACCCAAACTCCGCTCAATTCTCACGAGTTTTGCTACTTTACAGCGCGTACAATTTCATTTCCCGACAATACCAATATCCTCGATTCCGACTATTGATTAATTTCCATCTTGCGGGTGTTTCTTCCAAAGTAAATCAAGGGGCCATTAACGATCGAAACTTGGCCGAAAAAAAAATTTCAACCGATTCGGCGAGCGCCATTTCAAGTAGCAAAATTCTTATTGGAATTCGAACTCGTATTAAGATTTATTGCACTAGTTCACGAACAATTGGCAAAATACCTACTTTGAGCACGGGCAAAACACCAAAAAGAGGCTAACAAGTCACACGACACGGGTCAGCTGACAAAGTTACAATCACACAGAGCAGAGAAGTTGTGCACCAACCCAAGAGGTTTCAAATCGATTTTCTACTGTGCCTCTGCCTCGTACGAAAAACGCAATGGGAGTCTTGTGGGAATGCCAGATAGATTCCAATTAGTCGTGGGACAGAGCAGGTGCGCCAACTGCTACGAGGCGAATTTGACAGATTCGTGGCTGTGGCGTTGCCAGTGGGGAAATTAGTTTGAGATCGTTATTTTTAAAAAATGTGAATAGAAGTAGTTAAAAAAGAATTTAGTTATCATCCATCCCTTATAGTGTATGCACACCAGACACCAAAATCTTGGTAGATTTGCAATTGCAATTTGCATTTCCGCCACCAAGATTAAGAGCTGTACATGTACAATTTTGTGACTAGAACATACCACACAGAGGGAGTTGAAATGTGGAAAGCATATATTCAGACGAAAAACGAATATTTCAACAAGATTTCAGCAAGATTTGTTTTAATTCTTGGTCGAAATCTAGATTAATAAATTGGTAAATCTTGGAGATTTGGGGGTAGATTTGCTTAAATCGCGAGATTTATCCAAATCTCAAAGTTGTTTGGGAGGTACTAAAGTAAACAACGTATATGTGTTGCAGGGATTTAGAGCATTCCGTCTCTTTATGAAGTTTACCGGCAAACAGGAGTGAAATTTTATAGTATTGCACTTTTCTCCGGAATCGCTTTCGGAAATACTGGCAAATAGGCCTACATCGGCAAAAATTAAAAGAGGGCAACCGATTCCTGGCGCTTTCAGAACAAACTTTCTTCTCCCGTTTTATAAGAACAAGGGTGACTCACGCAAGCTCAACAACTATAGGGCAATCAAGTTAACATCTCACACATTGAAGACTTACGAGTGAGTTGTTTGCAATCGAATGAAAGGGATTGTACGGTTGGGTGACAATCAATGCGGCTTTGTGAAGGTTCGGTTCACAATCGATGCTATTCAGTGCATACGTGTTACGATGGAAAAGCACCGTGATGCACGGACGGACTTGCACTTTGGGTTCATCGATTTGGAAAAAGCCTTCGAAAGAGTTCCTCGTGATCTGATATGGGTGGCCCTAAGAGCACTTAAGGTCCCCGAGGCATATATCAAGATGATTCAAGACATGTATGATGGGGCAACCACTAAAGTTAGATGCACAGCTGGTGAGTCTGAAGAATTTCCGGTTAAAGTCGGAGTTCACCAAGGCAACGTATTCAGTCCCTTGCTCTTCAACATTATCATGCTCTATTTATTAACACTCATTTCTGACGGCCTCGAAATATCCTTTCTCTTCGCCAATTACATTGTCCTGGGTAGCGAAGACATCGTTGCTTTGCAGGCTGCACTCACCAAGTGGTGTAAGATACTGGATGATCATGGACTGAGGATTAGCATACCAAAGACAGAGTATCTTTGCTGTCTTTTCTCAGATCCAGAGGGACCGATACCAGATATCTACATTAAAGGAGAGCAGCTGAAGTCCTGTACAAGGTTCAAGGACCTGGGCTCGATGGTCAACAAGGAAGCTACCTGCGATGATGACATCAAACATCGCATCAGTGTCGGTTGGATGAAGTGGCGAGAAAACTCTGGAGTTTTCTGCGACAAGAAGATGCCACGAAAGCTCAAAGGTTGCCACCCATGAACGAGCACAACCACGACTAAACTTCCATCGAACCATCAAATATCATAGAACGTTGGAAATAGGGGGTATTTTTTCCACACGTTCTATGAAATTAATGGTTCGATGGAAGTTTGGTCGTGGTTGTGCTCGTTCATGGGTGGCGACCTTAAGGGCAAGTTGGACACAACGGTCGTACGCCCCGCATTCATTTATGCGTCTGAATGCTGGACTATGTACAAGACATACGGAAGTAAAATGACTGCGACTGAGATGAAAATGCTACGGATGTCAGCTGGTGTGACCTAAAAGGATCGTATCAAAAGTACATCCGAGGCAGCTTGTTTGTTGAGCAACCGATCACTGAAAAGCTCGAAGATCGTCGTGTGGATTGGTATTGCCATATTCTAAGGTGTCCGCCTGAGAGCCCTGTCATGAAGGCACTATCAATGAATGTTCCATTTGCTGGACCCAAACCCCGAGGCAGACGAAAACATACGTGGATCGATCAGATGAAGAAGCAACAACAACGCATTAATCTTGGCAATGATACGATCCAAGACCGAGCTGCCTGCAGAAGGAAGCTGAGATTATACCGCCAGAATGGGCGAAGTGCCAACACCACAGTCAGAGCAACGCGAAGCCGCAGAGTGATATGAAAGGGCAAGGAAGAAGAAGGTCTTCATCGGCAGTGCACTATTTGACTTTTCAATTGACTCTGTACCCGAATTTTCGCTTTACGAACTACACACTGTGTGTGGGTTCAACTCATGATATAAGGAAGACAAGATATCGCCTTGCGCATTTCGGCTCTCTGAATAGCTACGTCACAGGCTCATAAATTGTAAGAATACTTAGTTTTCGGCTTTTATCTCTGCAACTGGTAACAGTAGCTGAAAACTTTTTGAGGCGAAATTGAAGATCACAAAAATATACATAAAGAATTTGTGAGCCACTTTTTCTATCTTAAATAGTTCTCATTCAATGGCTCCCTGTTAGCACGAAGTTAAAAAAAATATATCAAGCAGAGCCCACATAATACCCCACATACACAGAGCGATCCGTCGTCCGATCGATCGGCCGATGGATCGCAACAAAATATCAGCTATGGCTGCGAAGTATGGACTCTAACTCAAGCATCCGGAAACACGCTAGACACATTTGAACGTAAGGCTCTGCGGCGAATTTTCGGGGCTGTTTGCGATCGAGATGGATGGCCCATTCGGTGCAACCATGAGTTGTATGAACTGTGCGATGAGCTGAAAGTTTCGAAAATCCTCAAACTACAACGACTTCAATGGGTAGGGCATGTACAACGAATGGACGATGATCGCATGCCAAAGAGAGTAATGAACGCACGACGAGTCGACGGAGCGACATTGCGAGGACGACCGAGATCTCGTTGGGAGAGCTCAGTTTATGTGGACGCCGCGCAACTACTGGGCTTCCAAGATTGGAAGACGCGGTTACTTGACCGAGATAATTGGAGGACAACGATCCAGGCGGCCGTGGCCCGACGTCGGGCTGTCGCGCCACGATGATGATGTATACTAAGATGGCAATGGTTAAACTATTTCCATCTTAATATACAGGCCTCCGCTCAGCTGATCGCGGCGAAGTTGTAACGGACGGTTTGGTGGGCATCTGAAGATGCCCGCGGGGACGTAGCCTAGAGGTAGCATAGTGACCGTGAAGGTCGGGCCGTGCCATCTGGCGAAGAAAAAGGCCTCTCAACGAGCTAAGCAGCGGCCTATGCTTGCTGTAGCTCAGTTCGGGAGATGTGGGCGGGGTTTTAGTCGCTCGTTGCCCCTGTCCTTTACGTATTAACAAAAATTCATAGGCCTGGGGAAGACAACACAAACAAGGGAGATAAAAATGGGGAATAAAAGAAAATAGTCGATAAGGATGAAATGGTTGGCGCACGGATCAGACGCCCACGCGGTCGAATCTGGGTCCGGGTGAAATGGGACCCTTGGCCTCTGGTTTCGTACCACCTAACAGATCACTACTCATCAAGTGCTGCTTCGATCTGCCGGTGGAAGCAGCACTACCATATGGTCCATTGCAGGTTATGAGACAATTGGCGATAATTTGCGATATCATTAAACGTGCCATGCACGCAGCGATCGATTGACCGATCCGTCGCCCGATATCGATATCGGCCGATGGATCGGCTTGTGTATACGCTTATATTACGTTTACACTATCCCCAGATTACTTCATCTGTGCCGGCTGATTTAATCTGGAACTGTCAAATACATACAATTTTAAACTCACCACACCCGGATTAAGCAGCAGATGAAGTAATCTGGGGATAGTGTAAACGTAATATTATCGTTGACGACTTTTTTGAAAGTTCCATATAATTTTGATCAGCAGATATTTTGTGGCGATCCATTGGCCGATTGATCGGGCGACGGATCGCTCCGTGTATGTGGGGGATTAGGATATTTTCAATTAGATTATCTCCAAAAATGTTTACTGGGGGATTGCCTGTTTTTTGCCAATATTTGCGACGTGTGAATTGACCCTAAGTTGTTTTCCAAGTAGACTTGGTTTGTGTCAAACTAGCTTTACAGGAAGTATAGCTTTTCAAATTACAAATTTATTTCACTATTGTCAGCTTCAAAAAGAAATATTTTTTTTGTCATTTCACTTGTTTTTAAATAATCTTAGTTATGAGAAAGGATAGAGCCAAACGTGTTGATTCATTTCAATTCAATTTTGAAGACTTACCTAAGAAACCCTTTTCTCAGGTAAAAAAGGGTTACGTAACTCGGGAGTTCCTAGTGACGCCAGATCGTTTAGAAGTATTGGCCGCCATCGCTTTAGATAAGCTTAAAATTCCCCCATCTATACTTTGGACGGCACAAGACGTGAATGATTTCATTCGTAATTTAGGATTTTCAACCTATCCGGTGAGTTGTATTCTCATCTTTACTAGATGCAGGGCGGGAGCAAAATATCGAACGGAGCGAGCCAATTTGATCCTTAGCAAGCAAACCTTAGGAAAAAGGACTCACCTTTGTGTATGAAAAATTGAATTTTCGAATGAGATCAACAATTTTACAAATCAAATTAGCAAATCTCCGAGTTTAGAGAACGTTTTTGACAATTTGAACCAGGATACAAAGTTTAGTCAAGATCCGTTAAGCGATCTGCGACCTAGAAAGAGCCTCGCTCGCTCCGTTCATTTATTTATGTTTAGCTATTTTTAATAAAAATAAAAACATCTCTTTATCTTAATGAATTATGTGAAAAATCTTGTTTATTAATCGGTTAGTCAATCTTTTCAGGATGTCTTTTCCGAGAATTTGATAAACGGACGATCCCTAATTATCGTAGATGCTTCGGCATTGGTGAACTTGAATATTCAAAATTTTGATGATGTCAAGAGTATTACGAAAGCCATTCGAAGCTTATATGATATAGATCAGGTTCACTTTAAAAGGAGCATATCTTTACCACCACACGATTTACTAACACATTGGAAATTCTACGTTAGATACAGTGGACCAAAGACTTCCATTTGTCGCCCGTCGGACTTCTTAACAAGGATGAATATAATAAATAACCTCTCAAAAATGAACAATGCGAACCATTGGGACAATCTTGAAAATTGGCTGAAGCATGAATCCAAAGGGAATGTAGTGAGAATAGGATGTTCACCGCGCTATAATTTGTACCGGGATGAAAGGCACTATCTTCGGAAAATCTCTTTAATTGATAAAAGAAAAAGAAAATGTGAATGCATACCACCCTGTGAATGTTCATGGACGTCTAGGGAGCTTCGGAGACCATGGACCTTAAGCTGTTTAAACTGATCAATCACTTGTTTGTTGTGTCAATTTTGAAAGTAAATTTGATTAGAATTTCTTAAAAAAAAAATATTATAATAAAAATAATAATAAAATCTAACCTAACTAATCCTCGCGGGGGGTCAAATTAACACCTTGCAAATCATGATCGAGTAATGCGAGTACGATTCTTCTCTTCTCTTGCATTTCGTCGATTTCGATTGGGGATTCTAAATGGGCGGCCTTGCGCAGGAGAGGCAACCCTGTCGCGTTCCGCATAAAGGTAAGGTATCGGCGAACTTTGAGATGCGCAGTGGAGTTATTTACTAGTTTGTACGCTTGTCTGATGTTCCTATTAGCGTAGTTTTCGTTCATATTCAGCAACTGCTCGTCAAAGTATTTACGTTTCTTACGTCTAATTATTCTATTCGATATTCGCCGTAGCTCGTCATATTTTTCTCTTCTGGCTCTTCTTCCTCGTTGAATCCATTGTCTGTAGGCCTCGTTTTTTGCGTCAAGTGAATTTTTGCATTCTTCGCCGAACCAGACGTTTCTCACTCGCCGGGCTTTATATCCGACGACCTTCTCTGCGACATCTTTGGTGGTACCCTTGAGTTCTTCCCAGAACCCATGGACGCCTGTGTTGCTAATGTTGTGTAGGGTTTGCCATACATCAATTACTCCTGCGAGTATGGGAGGACGAGATGATCCCTGACAATTGATGCAGAAGCATCATCTGTCCAACCCAAAAAGGGAGATAAACTGCGGTGTGGGAATTACAGGAGCACATCACTAGTTGCAGTTGGTACGTTCCATAAAATTTTGACGAAAATTCTGGAAAATAAAATAAAACCGTACGCAGAACGAATCATTGACGAATATCAAAGCGGTTTCAGACTTGGTCGCTCCACACCCGATCAGATCTTTACAGTCAAACTGATACTCCAGAAGTGCTGGGAATACAACGTAAACGTATACCAAATGTTTGTGGACTTCAAGCAGGCATACGATAGTATCGATCGTGGAGTACTGTACAACATCATGCTGCAATTTGGTATACCGGCCAAATTAGTGCGACTGACAAAGACGACGATGACGAGCTCCGTCTCACAGGTCAGGATCCATAAAAGACTTACTGATCTATTTGAAACACGCACTGGTCTGAAACAGAGCGATGGACTGGCACCGACGCTCATCAATCTAGCACTGGAATACGTTATTCGGGCCATGAATATGGACAACAGCAAGACGCTACTCATCAAGTCGACACAATTAGCAGCGTACGCCGACGACATCAACATCATGTCGCGAAGATTGGCCGACACAGAAGAACTTCTGCATACGCTCGATACCGCTCCAAAAGAAGTTGGACTACGTATCAACGAGGGTAAAACTAAAATAATGATGCAATCGACGACAAGGACACCTGCACAATCGAGCATCAATGTGGGGGACCTCAACATCGAGTTCGGGAACGACTTCATATACCTGGGCTGCAACTTGTCAAGGGACGCCAACGTAACTGGCGAAATCAAGCGACGGATACAGTTAGCTAACAGAACTTTTTTCTCGGTTCTCTCCATAATGAAATTGAAGCATGTATGTGCACAGAAACACGAAGTTCCGCGTGTACAAAACCATTATACGACCAGTCCTATGGTACGGCTGCGAAGCATGGACCCTAACTCAAGCCTCCGGAAACATGCTAGACACATTTGCGATCGAGATGGATGGCGCATCCGGTACAACCATGAGTTGTATGAACTGTACGATGAGCTGGAAGTTTCGAAAATCGTCAAACTACAACGACTTCAATGGGCAGGGCATGTACTATACAAAGAATGGACGATGATCGCATGCCAAAGAGAGTAATATACAAAACGAGTCGACACGGAGCGACACTGCGAGGACGACTGAGATCTCGTTAAGAGAGCTCAGTTTATGTGGATGCCGCGCAACTACTGGGCTTCCAAGATTGGAGGACGTGGTCACGTGACCGAGATAATTGGAGGACAACGATCCAGGCAACCAAGGCCCGACGTCCGGCTGTCGCGCCAAGATGATGATGATGATGGTTTTACGTAAGTGCGGATTTACGTAAGTCGGAACTTACGTAAGTCGAGGACTGACTGTATTCGCAAAAATACGCTCGCTCCGCGCTTAGGGGATCACAACCCTTAGTATCGCATAAACATGAACGCTCGCTTCGCTCGCTCTGCTTGTAACAGCGTTTTGATCAGTTTTAAACATACCAAATATTCAGTATAAATCATTAAAAAAAAAAAATAAGTAAATAAAGTAATTTTTTTTTTAAATTTTTAAGTCTTAGAGTCACTCGAGCGAAAAATTACAAAAAAATCCGAGTGAAAAGTGATTTTTTCACCCTCGGAAACTAAAAAAAATATCCCACGGTCCGGATTTTCGACTTCCGAAGCATCGACGCTCCACTGTATTGAATTTTTCTTATTTTGTTTCATTCATAGTTGCTCCATACTAAATAAAAAAAATATTTATCCAAAAATATTACTTGCGCAATATCCACCAGGATATAATCTGCTTCTATGATTTATCTATATGAGCATCAAAATATACAGACCCCAACGGAATGGAAAATTACCATTATTAATTAATACACGCACCTAATGTTGTAATCTTCGCGCCCACTTTTATAAACTCATGTTTGGATTCGCGCTAATTAAATCATTTCAAATTCCAAGTTTACTCCTGGCTCCACTATTTTTCCAAATCCAAATACAAATAAATAATAAAAATTTGAGAAATTTTGATTAAGTGGCAGTAGTTATTATCTCATTAAACGAGCGCAGAAATTTTCATTTTAAGCAATTTTCATATTATGATTAATATTAATGAGCGATTCATGCAAAACAACGGAAAAAGAACCAGCTCCGCCTTTTTAAAAATTTTGGAGGCGGTGCTCTAGACTCTAGATTCTTGTGGCGAGATTTTTCAATCTGAATTTGAATGAACAAGAGGACCAAATCCAGACGAACACCCACTCGCCTTGTTGAGTGTATTTTTAGAGAGTCCACTTGCTTCTTGCTATGACTACTCGAGCCACACTGTTTATTCCTGCGGAGTATCTTCTTAAGTAGATAAAGACGATGAAGTTTCCCTGTGGATCATCTTTTCTCAATATTCCCGCGTGGACTGTTTATATTTTGTGATATTTTTAGTATTGATATTGTTTACATGATATGTGAATTGAAACTCCGCCCATAGACGAACAATCTGAAAAAGGCTGACATTGGTCGAAGCGGACTGAAGTCCTTCTGAGCTTAGTAGCGTGCGAGTCGGACTAGTGAAGGTGCTGAAGTCTGAAGAATTATTCGGGATCGAAGGTGTTCAATTAGTGAAGCGGTTTTTGTAAATATTTTGAACTTAGATACGGTAGTGTGCCATAAAAAATACGTGATCTTGAAGAGGGCAAAAATCGTGTTTGACCTAATATTTGTGCATCATGGAATCACAACAAATCTCGGTAGTTCAAGACAGACGTGATCACCGATCGGAAGTTGTAGCTGAAACAGTGGGATTTACACCGATCGACAGTTCTCGGAAAAGTGAAAAGGATTATCCTCCGTATGATTTAAATTTTAGCATAACGTGTCTGCTGCGAAATCGAGAACGATCACCGATCGATAGGAATCAACGATCTACGAATGCGGATATTAATTCAGATGATGACCACTCGATAACGGATGAGAGAGTTTCCCATGGTTTTAGCTATGCCGACGATGCACCTAGTGTTCAGTGTGCTCCGACGATTGTAAAACCAACTCCAATACGACCTACAAGTGGATTTTGCAATGGTAACGTTTTTTAAAGGATGTACGGAAACACTTGATTGTCCATGTCTTTTCCGGAGTGATTTTTGAATTTCAAAAACATATTTGATTGCAACACTTAGCTGGTCGATATGTGATATATCTGGTGTTGAATCAACTGATGTGTTGAAGTACCCAGAGACTTTTTTTCCTCCACGTGAATCTATGTACATTTTGTGCCAAAATTATTATTAATTGTTTTGGATATGTTAATGGCTTAAAATGAATTAAACTCACTTATCAAGTAGTCCTAGAAAATTTCCATTTCGCAGCGATCCAAATTTTAGAAAAAAAATTAGAAACTTAAATTTTGAATTGATAATTCTGATGCCGCTCTTTGATGATGCCCTATGCACGTATTTATATTCATCATCATTATGGCGCAACAGTCCGACGTCGGGGCCTGGCCACCTGGATGATCGTCCTCCAATTATCTCGATCAAGTGACCGCGTCCTCCAATTTCGGACGCACAGCAGTTGCTCGGCGTCCTCATCTACTGAGGTTTACTAACGAGCTTGCTTCGTCGACGCGTCGTACATGAATATTTTCTTAGGCATGCGGTCATCGTCCTTCGTTGTATATGTCCTGCCCATTGTAGACGTCGTAGTTTGACGATTCTCGAAACTTCCAGGTCATCGTCAGATCGTACAGCTCATGTTGGTTCATCTATTTCGGTCGGAAACTGCTCCGAAAATTCGCCGATGGACCTTTCGTTCAAATATGTTTATCATGTTTTTGGAGGCTTGAGTTGGGGTCCAGGTTTTGTAGCCATAGCGTAGAACAGGTCATCTGATGGTTTTGTATATGTGGAGCTTTGTATTTCTGTGCGATGCGGGATTAAGAAACTCTTCGAAATACTGTCACCGATGTTGTGTAGCATAGGTGTCAGTTTTTCAGCATCGTTCAAGAGTTTGTCAACTACAAACATTTTGGGAGGGGTGATTCTTGATCTTGAAGAGATCCTACAGCGATCATGCTTATACTACGCGGGCTGAAAAGTCTTGGGATTTTTCAATAGGTGGCACCACTAGAAAATGAACATGACTCATTTCGAGAGGCTCATCTATCACTAGTTTATGTATGAAATTTCATTACATTTCGTCCATTCGTCTACAAGCTACAGTCGTTTGAGTGACGCTACTTTCACCTTCGTAAAAACATGGGAAAACAGGAGTGTCTCATCTTGATCAAACATTGTGTTTTGATGGGAAAAACTTCTGAACAATCATTGCAATGGTTGCAGAAATGCTATCCCACATCTACTCCATCGAGAACAACAGTTTATCGGTGGTTTAGTGAATTTAAAATGGGTCGTACATGCACCAAAGACAGCTCTGTGAAGTTGGCACCGTCACATTCAATTTTTCAAATTTAAATTGTGCAGTTCGTTTGCCCATCGTTGACCCACGTTTGCCCAGGAAAATTTTTCGTTTGCCCACCCTTACGAAAAAAGTTATTAAAAAAAAAATACTTTTTTTCTAATTGCAAAAAACCACGAATATTTTTTTCCAAAATTAGGAGTTTTTTTTTCGCTATTTCGTTTGCCCAGGATTGCCCACCCAAAATTTTCGTTTGCCACCCCTCAAATTTTTTTTATTCAAAAAACAAAATATTTTATCCCACATTGGGCGCCACATTATACACCCTCACAACGATAATATTTAATTTAAATTGCCCAGCCCATTATAAGCCCTCGTTTGCCCAGTAATATTTTTCGGATGTCCACCCTTGCAGAAAAAGTTATAAGCAGACAATTTTTTTTTTAGGTTGGGAATACTTATACTGTTAATTTGGCTCCTTAAAGGATCATTTTGTTGTGCAAGCTGGGCAGTTCGTTGCCCATTGCGGATTATTGTTTGCACACGAAAAAGTTTCCTTTGCCCGCCCTTGCAAAAAAAAAGTTACTGCGGCCTTTATTAACAATGTGAGGGACAACATTGTTAATAAAGGTCGCAACACATGATCGCGTGGAACATGACTAAATTTCTACCGAATCATCAAATATCACAGAATTATGGAAATGAAGATTCATGGATATTGAGTTTGACGCGGTTGGATGCATGCTAGCGACCAAAATAGTTCTCGCGTGTGGGGTCCTTAAGCGATTTTATTATGTAAAATTAAACATTTTCGCAGTTTAAATTGATTTTAATATCAAGTTTATTAGTAAACATGTCGTATATATTTTCCCGGATATATTCCATATTTTAAATCTCGCTAACACAATCAAAAATGAAGAAAAGCTAAATTGACGCCAGGGGTTCATTGCATATTTGACACTTAACCGAGTAGTTAACCCAGAATTAAACCCCACTGGAGTACAAGAGAACGCGCGTAATATATTACCAGTACATTAACAGTATGCCAACAGTGTGGTAAAGGTAAGTTAACAGTGTATTAACAGTACTTTAACAGCAGGCGTGTTTTTTTGGGAATTTATCGCGTGTAGGGTAAAATAACACACGCGTTACACCAACAACATTAACCTGGATAGCTTAGTAGGGTGGCTGCCCTACACGCTGTAACCCTTCAATAAATTCCACATGAATGACACACAGATGGCTCTGGTGTCGTGTGGAATCTAATATATTGATGTTGGCACGCTTGTGTTTTTGCCAATCAGCCAAGTTCATTCGTAGACTAATATTACGTCTTGCTCTGATGAGCTCATCCCTATTATTAAATAATACATTTTCAATAGGATTACTAAAAATATCAATAGAACGTTGCTGGGGATCGAACCCGCGACCCACTTGGATAGAGTTGCACTTGTAGTTGTTACTGATAAATAACTCGTTTGAATGATGTTTGTTAAGTTAGAGCGGTACGCCAAGTTTATAAACGTCCGCCGTCGCAATAAATAAACGATCCAATAATCAAACTGATATTTCATCCGAATTTGTAATCTACTTTCACCACATATGATGTGATGTGATCTTGACGCCAGTGTAGACAACTTCACGATTCGGAATTTAACTTGGACTAACTAACTACCCTCGTTTTTTTGTGCAACCAGGGCAGGGACCCTACACGGTTACGCAAAAAACACGTCTAATATTGTATTAATTGACTTAACCCCTCCGGGGGCATGGACACGTCAACATCTCTAGCATTTCTATGCCTAGTTGACATTTCGATAGCATATATACTTTTCCGAAGAGGGGTTGCTAGCATGCCCGGAGCACTCTGAGGCCCGTTTTCTCAATGTCCAGTTAAAATTTAAACTTGAGATAAAATTTGTTGTTGTTTTCCCCTGTAAAATTTGACAGATGGGTACGTTCAATGTCTGTTTACTACTACTTTGCCTTAACCCCTAGCGGGGCATAGCGCGTCAACTACTCCTGCGCGCCATCGTACTCTGTTCTGGGCAATGGGGCGCAACTCCCCAAAAGACTTACCCAGTACCTGACACTCCTTTGCCACAGATCGACGCCATGTGATTCGAGGACCCCCTCTTGGTCGGCCTTGGTTGGAAATGGGGTTCCATTTCATGGCATGCATAGCAATGCAGTTATCACTCTTCCGCAAAGTGTGACCTATCCACTGCCATTTTCGCCTGCGTATCAATTCGTCGATTGGCATCTGACCCGTACGCCGACTTAGCTCTTCATTTGATATTGTTTCGGGCCAGAAAATTCTTAAAATTCGACGAAGACAAGAGTTGACGAAAACTTGCAGCTTTCTGGTAACTCCTACGGAAACTTTCCATGTACTGCTCCCATACAAAAGCACTGATAGTACCAGGGAGCGAAACAGGCCCAGCTTGGTCATGATGCTGAGATAACTGCTCTGCCAGATTTTGGACAGCATGCCGTATGCGCGTTTAGCCTGGTTGATACGACGAGCGATGTCCTGCTCCGTACCACCATTTTCGGCAACAATGCTACCCAGGTAGACGAAGTTGTCTACCTTCTCCACAGGCTGCCCATTAATATTGATGGCAATAGGTGTCGGATTTCTTTTTCGCAACGGCGGGCTAAGCACCTTGGTCTTGTTGGTATTAATCTTTAGCCCAACCTTGCTTGCCTCCCTCTCGAGATCTAACGCCATTGCGGACAGATCCATGATTTTGTGGGAGAGTAGGCATATGTCGTCAGCGTAGTCAAGATGTTGTAGATAAGATGTCAAAGTCCATTGAATTCCTCTGTCGAGTCCGGATAGGGCTGCATGTAACACATCGCCGATCACAATGAGGAATAGGATCGGTGAGAGGATGCACCCCTGCCGAACTCCACTGCGAATCACAAAGTCCCCCGACACCTTACCTTTATGCAGAACGCGACATTTCGCGCCGTCATAGGTTGCCTTAATAATAGCCACAAGCTTCTCAGGGATGCCTCTCCTGCGCAACGCCGCCCATATAGAATCCCGGTTCACACTATCGAAAGCCTTTTCGAAATCGATGAAAAGCAAGTGAAGCGGAGAATCGTATTCAGCGCACTGCTCGATGATGATTCGCAAGGTGTTAATGTGATCGACACAGGAGAATCCGGATCGAAAGCCAGCCTGCTCTTCATCAATTGTGCTTTCTAAGTGGGCCTTTAGTCTTTCCAGGACGATTTTAGCTATTATCTTGGCAACGGCAGGAAGCACACAAATGCCTCTCCAATTATTACAGTCTGTGAGGCTACCCTTCTTTGGAAGTTTGATGATCAAACCTTCCTTCCACTCAGTGGGAAAGGTCTCTGTATTCCACGCTTTATCAACAAGTGGGTGCAGCAAATCGGCAGTTACGCTTGGCGCTGCTTGATAAAGTTCGGCAGGGATGCCGTCAAGTCCGGCGGCCTTTCCTCGTTTTAGTGCAATAATTGCAGTGACTATTTCCTCTTTAGTCGGGGCAGTGGACCGTATACGCACATTTTGATGGTTAGCTAAATTATCTATATGAGGGGGAACTTCACCAGAGGTTACACGGTTCAAGACCGCGGCGAAGTGTTCTTTCCACCGCCTCATTTGATCTTCTTCCAAGATAAGTAGCTTTCCATCACTATCTTTCACCGGATGTTGGCAGGAGTTACGACCACCTGTAAACTCCTTGATGACACCGTATACGGCGTTTAAGTTGTTACTTCTAGCGGCTTCTTCTGCTGACGCTAAAAGAGAATTGGCATAAACTCTTTTATCGCGTCGCACACTACGCTGAACTTCTCGAGCTTTCTGACGGTAAAGGAGTTCGATGCTGCTTCGATTGTCGTCTGATGCTGCAGCCAAACGAACTTTCAGCTCCTTTCTTTCAACAATCCGCTGCCATGAAGCGTCGGACATCCAGGGCTTATTCCGGCAATCCGGGTTTGGGCCAAGGATGGTATTAGCGCTATCAATGTACGCATTTTTTATGGCATCCCAGTTTTCGTTTATGTCACTATCTGGGTGACTAGTTATCTCAGCCGCTTTTTGCGCAAGATGGTCATTATATTGTTGTAAGACAGCTGGATTTTTTAGTCGAGCGGTGTTGAATTTGCGGGGCCTGGATCTTTCGTCGCTGGGGCGGCGCACGGCTGCAATACGCAATCGAACATTAGCGATCATAAGATAATGGTCTCTTCCCATCCCAATATCGGCACCCTTCTTGTTTCGCACGTCCAGGAGGCAACTCTTGAATCTTTTACTAATGGCAAAATGGTCGATCTGATTTTGTGTTCTGCGCCGATCAACAGAGGACCAACTGATTTTGTGGTGGTCCTTATGCTCAAACATAGTACCACCGATGAAGAGACTGTGAAAGTTGCAGAACTCTACAAATCTTTCACCGTTGTCATTACGATCACCACGACCGTGTCTCCCCATCACATGTCTGAGCCCATAGTTATCAGCGCCAACTTTCGCATTCAAATCACCCATAACCATTATAATGTCACCTTTAGGTGTTCTGCTCTGAACGGCGTTTAGTTCTTCGTAGAAGGAGTCTTTTGCCAAGACATTGTCGGGTTCAGTAGGGGCATAACATTGTATTATTGAGATGTTCCTCATTTTGGTCCGGAACCTGGCGGTCAAGACCCTGTCAGAGACCGGTTCCCAGGATAAGAGACAGTTTCGCGCGGCTCTGGTTAAAAGGAGCCCCACACCTGACTCACGGCGACTACCGGTAGCTTTACCGGAGTACAACATTACAGTGCTGCCCGTTGGAGAGATGAATTCTCCGCTGTTCCACCATCTTATCTCACTAACTCCTAAGATATTTAATTTGTACCTCAGAAATTCACTCTCTAATTGAAGAAATCGTGCGTTCTGGGGACCTTCTGATCCATTGTCCAGGAGAGTACGCACATTCCAGAATCCAATCTTTGTCATTGTACGATAGCTAAAAGTCGTAACCGTTGAGTCAGTCCTTATCCGAGGCATAGTTGAGGGCAAAGTACAAAGAAGTGAAACTACGAAAATCTGGGCAATAAATATACATACTTCGAAAATTAAATTGGAATCACTGATTTCGCCAATGGAGCCAATAATCAGTGATCGACTAGAAGTAAAGTGAAAAGGTTGAAGCGTTTCAAGAGAAGGAAGAAATAAAAAAGAATGGGAAATTAAACTGGATCTTCGTAAAAAAGTTAGACGGAAATAAAACGGGCAAGCGAGGCGGAAGAAAAATTGAACGATTCCGATTAATTAAATCGTAAATTGAATGCAATGTCAACATTGCATTGAATTCGATTGTATTATTTTAAATTGATGAATATGAATAAATGGTAAGTGAATTGAATAGTAGTTGATAATTTCGAGATCAGTAGGTACTTGAATCAGATTCAGATCAAAATAAACAAAATAAACAATGCTTCCGTTCATAAATAAATCCATATGATTGCACAAAAATTGCTTTCAATTCAATTTCAGGTTTAGATTCCATATAAACCCTGAATAGTGGAAATTAATCAATAATTTTCGATTAATTTCACCTATTCATGCTTTATATGAATTTGAATTACACAATCATAATCGCAACGTTTGAAATCCCGAATGCAACCAATATCGTCTTTGTGAAACAGACATACACATGGTCCAATATTTTTCCCAATAAGGGAACAGTTCCCGCGTCATTTCTTTTAAATTGACGGGCTACATTTTGCCATTCAACTTCGAAGTTGTAGCAATTTCGCCACTAAAAAAACCTTTGGAGGTTATAATCTACACTTTTGCCAATTTTTTAAATAAAAATTAGCATCCTTCTTCTTATCATCATCTCAATGTCGGGCACTATCGCTTATACAAGTTCTTTCCCATCAAGCCATAATACTCGTATAATCTATTTCGAGCTGCGGAGGCCCCCAGAAATCACCCAAATCACCCAAAATAAAACCCCTACCGCGAATTTATATTTATGTATGAGTCTTCATGCTGGGCTAATAATGCCAGAATAAACAATGATCGGCTATCAATTCAAATCAACAGTTAATCTTGATTACAATTATACACAGAGTATTCGACGCATAATTCACAGTAATTTAAACTTTTTCGTTAAATTAATTTATTTCATTGAAATTTGCCGTTCAAATGTCGATCAGTCGATGAGTAATCGTAATTTCGTCGAAGAAATTCATGATTTAGTTTTCCTTTTTATTTCTCTCTCGGCCTACACAAAAAAAAGACTCATATTTTGTTGATGGCATATTTTCTGCTGTTCTATTAAAAATCATAGGAACACTATACTCGTACAATAGATAAACGCAAGTCGGACACAAAAGAATTTTTTGGGGGAAAAAAAATCAAAGCCTTAATCAATCTTTCCTCGATCCTTTGTAGCATTTGTTTATGTTGATATACGTACAATGGAACGAAAAATCAAAGCTTGAGATATCGATTAATATTACAGATGTTGATTTGAAAATAGCGGAGACATTGAAAAATCGCGGTCAGTTTGTGAAAAAATTACACTGAGTCTGGCGAAAAAATTAGCGAATTTTACACTATACTAGTCGACTTTGGAAGTGACGCGCCTGATAGCAATTTTAGTGACTATTGCGTACGCGGTGGCCTGGGTCTGGGTACTGCTTCCCAGACTTAAATCCCATAAAAAGAGACAGATTAGGAACCGTTTTCGCAATGTCCTGTTAAAATTTATTGTAGGAATAAAGGGCCTGTTAGCACAATTTCATTTTCTCAATGTATGTTTAAGGTTCATCCGATCGAAAACGCTAAAGGGAACATCATCTGATCTTTAAATTTTACAAATGAAGATAAGCTTTAAAAGTCCGATGGCGCAACGGTTAGCACGATCGCCTTCAACGCACTGGGCCCCGGTTGGATTCCGGGGATTTACGTGTCGGACTATGAGCCAGCTGTTAAATGAGTTGTTGCTGATCACATACCTCTGCACAAAAACCGTCACGATCTAGAAAATGAGATGATGCTAACTCATCTCGAGGCCGTGGTTCAAATTGGACTGTTATTTATTTATTTATTTAAAAGTCCGACATCAAGTTTCCGCTTAATCGTTTATCCAAAACAAATCCCAATACCTTACATTCGCTATAAAAGCTTATCCGAAACAAAATCCCAACACCTCGCAATCGCCATAGAGAAGGAAGGAAGAAGGAAACGAAACCACAATATACTGTACACTAAATTCTAGATTCGCACGCGCAAGTAAACATTCGAGCTCTGCTGTTAAATGAATATGTTTTAACTGCAATGCCCGTCCATAAGCAAGAGAAAGATGTCTACTCATTCCCATCATACTTCACCCTTGACCAAATTACTTATTTTCTCTCGGACAATTTCATTTGCTTTTATCTCTCTCTTCTGAGGCAATCGTTTAAAAGTTTATCGAAAACAAATACCCAACAGCGTGATTTCGGCTATTACAATTTTAAGATACGTTCGTCAGATTTTTCGCTTGGTGATTGATGAGAAAATGGATATATTTATCGGGTAGTTTATCGCTGGAATAAGTTCATCTCCCTGTTAGCTATCGGGCAGTTTAACGAGTCATTGAGAAAACGGGCCTAGATCTCACTCAGGAAGTTGACTTCCGTAACTTTCAAGAGCTACACGCGGTCATTATCGAAGAATGGGGTATTATATGCTTGATGATGCTATTAGCAACTACGCCAGACATATTGTACACAAAAAGGATCCAACATTGCAAAAATTAATGTAATCTAAATTTTTAGGGTAGTAAAAATAAAACCTTACGAAGTCGGTCAAATGTCTGACTGTCCGTCTGTCCATAGAATATCTCACGAACGGCGGAAGCTGCATATATGAAATTTTGTTGGAATATGTAGAATTACTCGTATTATAATTCGCCGGAGAAAGCGATGCGTCGTAATAGGCTGACTTTAAGGCGAGGGGAAAAAAGGTCAAAATTTTTTTTCATCTGGTATCATGAGAAAGATAACACCGAGTACATTCCATTTTCGGCATTTTCATCAAATTTTAAACAAGGGGAAAAGAGGTATAGGGGAAAATATCTCCTCGAATTGCCTTGACCCCTCCAGGGGCATGAGCACGTCAACATCTCTAGCATGTCTATGCCTTGTTGACGTTTCAATATAGCATATCTACTTTTCGGAAGTGCAGTTGCTAGCATGCACCTCCTATCCGCGCCGCCTTTATACTGACAAGCCCGGAGCACTGTGAGAGTTCTATTAGTACTCACAGGCAGTTTTTGATCGCGCCGAGATTTGATCTCCGAGCTCTAGATTAGTATCGTAGAGCGGTGACCGAACGATCACGGCCACCGAGCGCGACATGCATTTCGAGGCCGTTACACTTAGAAATATGAAAACTTACAAAAAGGTGGCTTTCGACTAGTATGGAAAACTAAAAATAACGGAAATCTTGTCAAAATAGGTTAATAATATTTTAGTATATTTCGATAGTTACAGTTAGCACACCCCTGCATCCCTCAAACACGTCCCAGGTCAAAAATATTGATGGCCAACAATAATCAACACCATGATTGGTGGGATAATATTGGGGGGGAGGGGGGAGATAGGCTGCTGCCATAACATTCAGGCTTGCCAAAACAACGCTCTCCGTAGTGTGACTGGCTGTCTCCTGATGTCATCCCAGGACCATCTGCATCAGGAAACAAGGATGATGCCTCTAAGGGACTACATCAAGCTTCTTGCGAAACGGTACCTGGTGGGTTGTTACCGGAGGGAACACCCTAACACCGACTTCATGGAAAAGACACCGCCACCAAGACATGTCAGACGTGATTTGAGGGACCTCGAAAAAGACGTTCAGAGGTACAAAAGGGTTCCCTTTGACAACAATGCATACTAAGCAGCCATCGCAGCAATACATCATGAGGAGGTACAAACATCAATCGCAGGAGTAGGTCCAAAAAGAGTTGTCTCGACACAACCACCAGCCATTTCACCCGATGAGAGAATACTTCCGAGAGCAGAGAGAACGACACTTGCCCAACTTCGGTCGGGCTGGTGTTTGCGTCTTAACTCCTACCTATCTCGCATTGACCGGGATGTCACGAACACATCCCCCTCCTGCAATGGTACACCTCACGATGTGGACACCATTTTTAATTGCCCAGCTGCAGCTGCACACACCTGACCCCGAGGTCACTGTGGGAGAACCCCGTAGAGACAGCTATTTTCCTGTCCGAGGAAGACGAAGAACTATAACAGTATGTAATGCACTCACCCAGCGAACTTCTGACCACTACTACAACAACAACAAGAAATGGGGAAGGGATTTGAAATGTGTCAACTAAATATATACGGATATACTATTATAATGTAGAAGAAGAAGAATAAAGTTGCTCAAACTACAATATTTTATTCACTTTTTCGTAAAAATTCTTCGAAGTATTGTAACTAAAGTGATAGTGTTTTATTGGCTCAGGTTTATAACCAAGTATGTGTATTCTGTCTAGAGGAGAGTTTTGAAAGAAGTTCACTCATCTGGTGATAATAGCGTAAAAAGTAGAGAAGTGCAGTTTGTTCATCTCCTATTGACATCGGACACAACAAAACCCTCGGGTTGCGGGCGAAGCCCTCTACTTTCCGGTTTCATTTTTTCTTCTCTTTTGAACACACAATGCATAAAACCCGATATAGGTCCAGATTATCCTGAACTGCACAGGCGATGCGTAGAAGTGAGTTCGGGTTGGCTTATTCCTACAAGGATTGTATAGCCTTCGTATAAATGCTTTATGATGATTTGCGTAACCGCGATACTTTATGATTTGCGAAATAGCAGTAATTACTGATAAGCTGACCCTCGATGGATTATCATTATCATCGTGGCGCTACAGTCCTACGCCGGGCTTTGGCCGGCTGGATCATTGTCCTCCAATTATCTCGGGCAAGTGACCGTGTCCTCCAATTTTGAACGTCCAGCAGTTGTTCGGCGTCCTCATCTACTAAGTCTTCTCAACGAGCTCCCGGTTTTCCTCGCAGCCTTGTTCCGTCGATACGTCATCCGTTCAATATTTTCTTATAGCCGCCATACATTATCCGATCCGTCGCCCGATCGATCGGCCGATGGATCGCTACAAAATGTCAGTTGATCAAAAATTATTCGGAACTGTCAAAAAAATCGTCAACGATAAGCGCATACACAGACCGATCCATCGGCCGATATCGATATCGGGCGACGGATCGGCCGATCGATCGGTGTGTGTATGGCACGTTTTAAGCATGCGGTCATCATCCATTCATTGTACATGCCCTACCCTTCGTAGACGTTGTAGTAGTTGTAGTTGTAGATTCTTGAAACTTCCAGTTCATCGTACAGTTCGTACAGCTCATGGTTGTACCGGATGCGTCATAATTTCGGCTGCAAACTGCTTCGAAAATTCCCCGAAGGACCTTTCGTTCGAATGTATTTAGCATGTTTTCGGAGGCTTGAGTTAGGATCCAGGTTTCGCAGCGACAGCATAGCACAGGTGGTAGGATGGTTTTGTATATGCGGAGCTTCGTGTTTCTGTGCACATGCTTCGTTTTCATTATTGGGAGGACCGAGAAGAAAGTCTTATTTGCTAGCTGTATCCGTCGCTTGATTTTGTCAGTTTTGTTGGCGGAGCTTTGACGCACTACTATCCTTGCATGTGAAGTCGTCTACGAATTCGATGTTTACGTTCAGTTGTTCTGGCATCCTTGTTCTTGATTGCATCATTACTTTTGTTCTGTCCTGGTTATTGCGTAGTCCGACTTCTTTTGCAGTCGTGTCAAGATTATGTAGAAGTTCTTTTGCGGCGGTCAGATTTCGGGACGTGATGTTGATGTCGTCTGCGTACGCACCATCACTGAACTGTCTGTCACTCGTTTTCGCAACGCACGAAAATCGTATAGTCTTTGTGCAGCGGAGATCGACCGATATTTTGAGGCGATCCATCGTTAGATCGATCTGACTACGGATCGCACAGTGTATGGCGGATTCAACAGTGGCTACTTTGAAAAAAAGACGATCAATCACTCGTGACAAGATATATATGTTTTTATCGATATATTTACTTAAATTACAAAGAACAACAAACAATGATAACATATACACTGGAACGCACGGAAAAAGCTTTCGTTCATTCAATCTTTTCGTCATAATTTATGCGTCTCGACACTTCCTTCCCGTAAGATAAAAATTACGAAGAAAATATTGAAGGTCTACGCTGATTTTCAGTTTCTTTTTTTTTCGTTTTTGGAAAATATGCGTTTTGTATGTATTTATGTTGTACATATTTCTGAATTCTTACAAATCACGTTAAGTAAATAATCACGAGCAATTGGCCCGTACTAACAAATCAATATTTATTAGGAATAATTGCGGCGTTACATCGAAACTCGAATGTTTTATGTTTACGCAAACGGATCTTAATCTAAACAAGAACATCATGACTAAAGACGGAAACCATATGTCGTCGTCCACTTTAAGGAGAGCATCGTGAAAATGTTAAGTGTATCCAATTTGACTCGACGTTTCCGAACAAGAGTTTATAACAAGACGAGCGTTGCGCTGTACACTACGGGGATACACACAGGATAAATGCCGTATCAACCCGCCGTGCTTCATGTGCAGGTTGGACTGCCTAAAGGTGCATGCGCTTAATGAACGACTCGCCTAGGTATCAAATAAATACAGACATGTTATCGACATCGACACATTAAAAGAAATATTGGAAAATCTTAACTGAACGTGTCAATAAATAGTATAAGAGTGCTGGCAGGCTGTAAATATACGTTTTGCCCATCTTTGGCGATGACGTAGAGGTGAAAATTTATGGCACTTAGAAGGAGATATTTCCAACAGTGCTGGCAGACGTAGTATTTCAGCCGCACCTTCTAGTGCAATCTTCAATTAAATGACAATTATTATCTCTCTCAATTGGGTAAACATTACTCTGATTATATTATAATTATTTGACGACGACACGTTGAGTGTTTACGTATTCGATTTGATGGAAGTTTAGTGTAAATAACGAGTATGAATTGGTTTTATTTTGGGGAAGATTTTCTATACGTTATGTGTATACGTTGCTACAAATCAATGGAATCAAAAATCTGTCGATTGTGATGACCACAATCTTCTTTTTGAAAAAAAAAGGTTGCAAAATATTAATTAATTGTGTGGAAAGTGTTTGTAATAGGCGCGATATTTTGTATTCGCATGGATAAACATCAACGGGGCAGTGAAACTACACCGGATAGATATGTTAACAGATGTTGCTTGTATCGCTAAATGGCGAATTTAAAATTTTATTTTAAATTCACTCGAAACCAACGTTGCCAAATTTTCCAAATTCCGCACAAATCTAGATCAAATTACCCTAATTTGGGGAGAACGAAGTCTTGATTCCCTACAAATTCCCCACATACAGTAGAACCTCTCAAACCCGACCACCATGGGACCGAAGCGGTGTCGGGTTTGGGAGAGACATTGGAATTTTAAAGAAACACGACCTTACTTCATGTGTAAAAACAACCCTGTTGTAAGAAATTCCCCGCCAAGAAAAAATCCTCAGCCGCAAAAAGGATTGATATGAACACAATACCGCCAAAGTACTCGTATAGCTTTGCGCCTCGATCTAGGGTATGCATATTGAACCCTGATTGAATCAGTTAATTTCTTTCAATGCTGATTGGCGGGGAGCTTGGTAGCCTAAAGCGCGATCCACACGCAATGAATTATCCATCATTTTATCGCAACGACATCGTTGTCATTACTGTTGTCATTTTGTCATAAATCCCTTAGGCGGTGAATCGATGAGTCCAACAACAACTACATATGGTTTTTTCGCGCCAGTTTTATGTTTTCACTAGTAAATTTGAGCGATGATTCCAGTCCCGACCGACAGAAAAGTTAAAATTAGCCCTGTGTGTGCCAGGGACCACATGGAACAATTGACGCACTATACCCCACATGGGGTTAGGGCAATTGAGTAGTAAGTAAGCGTATAGAGCTAGCGAAGAAAGCGTTCTAGTGCGGTATATTGAGGGCCGTGGCTTAAGGGGTTTGCAACCAAAGAGAGTACGAAATCATCTCAATTTAAACCACCCTATTGGTCAAAGATGCGAACCATTATGCGCCGCTCAGTCAACCGGAAATGTTTCGAAATTTTCGTAGTTTAATTTTATATTTGGGAACATCCCCATTTGGAATAAGTAATAGGAGAATCTTTGTATATTGTGTCCAGTGGCGGATCTAGAAATCTAGTTTGGAGGGGGCCCGACTTTGTTGTTTGGAGAGTTAAGAGTACATCTACATTTATTCACATTTCGTTCCCCAAGAGACATCCGTCTATTGAAAGCGCCGACGCATTTCTTATTGGAAAGAAGCTTGTAGTGTTTAACATAGAAAACCATGAACGAAGGTAGGGTACAAGGGCTGCTGTGCCTACCATAACACAGATGGACTGAAATAGGAATAGTTCTGTAACCAATAGATACTTATTGCCAATCAATCGTCAATCTAATCACTGACTTTATCTGCATAGGGTCCTATTGAATTAGGTAACAGAAGCGCGTTCTCTTCCCATTGCCTGCGCGGTTTTATCAGGCTGACAAAATGCTTGTCAAGCACATATTTGGTTGAGGTGTAGACAGTCGTTGTCGAAATATTTGGGTTTTCCAGAATATCAGCGTATCTTGGAGTAAACCACTGATCAGTGTATGAGGTTCAATGATCACAGGCTCGTCCCATGCAGCACAGCAGGCTCGAGTTCTTCTAAACAGAACTAACTCTATTTTGTTCGGATTAACTTTTCCCCATAGTTATCAGCCCAAGTGGATGTTGAGAGAGAGAGAGCATTGTACAACACCTTGCTGAAAAAACCCAGAATTTAACCAGATGTAGAAATAGCAATGTCATCCGCATAAGCGACAACTTGCAGGTTTTAAAGCAAACTAATGACAACTAAGTTCGAGAGAAAGCGGAAATGGTATTTGCTGTCATGTTTACAAATATTGTTGAGAATTTCCTTGAATATTATAAGACTGAGGTCAATATACCAAATATTTTGAAGGGGACCCGGGCCCCCATGTCCCTCCTCTGGATCCGCCACTGATTATGTCATGCCATCTGGGTTTGTGTCTAGACTATTTCGGGTTGTATACGATAAATAGTGAGTGTATAGCAACAAATGCCAAACTGGATTGCCGCCGTTGCACCCAGAGCGAGCGTTAATTTTTTGCGATACTGATGGTTGTGATTCTTTACCTCGGAATTATACTGTGCGCGAATTACGTCCCCAAAGTCGCAGTCAACGAAAATCAGCTGTTCAGCCAGTTATAGTCAAATCTCTTGTTCGCGTTCTTTTGACACATTTGAGCTGTGAAAAACTGGCTTCCTAACAAACTTGAAATACTTTTTTGAATTAAGAATAGAAACATGCACTTCCAAGCGCATAACAGTAACTTACAACAAAACAAATGATCACCCACAGTTTTAACCCACATGCCTATTGTGAATTGATATTTTGAAGTTGAACTCGTCTCAGAGACGAGACGAGTTCAACTTTGTCGCAATCAGCGAGCCGCGAAATATCAATTCATAATAGGCATGTGGTTTAAAACTGTGGGTGATCATTTGATTTGTTGTAAGTTACTGTTATGCGCTTGGAAGTGCATGTTTCTATTCTTAATTCAAAAAAGTGTTTCAGGTTTGTTAGGAAGCCAGTTTTTCACAGCTCAAATGTGTCAAAAGAACGCGAACAAGAGATTTGACTATAACTGGCTGAACAGCTGATTTTCGTTGACTGCGACTTGTGGACGTAATTCGCGCACAGTATAATTCCGAGGTTAAGCACGGAGCGAGCGTAGCGAGTAGAGCCCACAAAAGAGAACTATTTATATAGATTATTCATAGAAAATTTTCCAAGCACACATAAGAGACTATTAAGTATCAAATGTTTCATGAGCTCCGCTCGCTCTGCGCTTAAAGGACCGCAACCCTCTTTATCGCACAAACATAAACGCTGGCTTCTCTCGCTCTGGGTGTAAGGGCAACGAATTGAAAATTTGGCGTTTGTGGTGAATTAACTTGTAAAAATATTGTCGAAAAATTGTCAATTTGCCCTTGGTACGAACGCGGTATTATCTAGACAAAAACCAATATCTAAACTAGGAATGTACTCTATAATTTATTTAATACTTTGATTTTTTTTTTTCAAAATGACCTCACTTAATATACCATGTTCTTCTCATTTCAGCCCTTCTATGTTCTCAAATGTTACCCTATGAGGAGCCCAACGGGGACAGTATCTACTCAAAAAGCATAGCCAACATCACTTCAACCAAAATGATTGCATCTCAATTGCAAAATAATTTACAAATAAGTCAACCGTTCAAGCAAGTCTTGCCCCAATATGAGGCCGCCACCACCACCACTACACCCGGCTGTGTACAAAATTCCAATTCAGGCAAGAGAAAGCGGTCTTGGTCACGAGCAGTTTTCAGTAATCTTCAACGAAAAGGATTGGAGATACAATTTCAGATACAAAAGTATATAACAAAACCGGATAGACGTAAACTCGCTGCAACACTGAATCTCACAGATGCTCAGGTAAAAATTTGTAAAAAAAATGGTTATATTCTTTACTGGTAATACTACAGTGGAGTCTCCTTTAACGTGCATTCCTGCAAAGTCAATTTCTATAACGCGACGGAAAAACTGCCACTTGTACTTCGATAACGCGTCTTGTCTTCTACATATAACGCGAATGGAAGTGAAGATATTTTCACAGACGAGTGCATACATGTAGCAGCGATTTAGAATCCTTTTCCATTTTACCTGTGCAGAGTATTATGTGTCTCGTGTTCCTATAACGCAAAAAGAATCAGTGACGTTATAGGAGACTCTATTGTATGTAGTGGTAATCCTAACCATGATCTTACCATCTGGAGCCAAAATTACTTGATCTGAGCAAGATTAAGTAATTTGATCCTAATTTGGTGTGCTTTAATAATACATCTTCATTATATTACATTTTCAGGTGAAAGTTTGGTTTCAAAATCGTCGAATGAAATGGAGACATTCAAGAGGCAATTTCCGAAATAAGTCAGAGAAATCCCCCGGCGAAAAGAGTCCTTACGAAGATAACAGTGATGAGAATGAAATAGACGTAGAAGCTGATTAAGCCGAAAAATTAGCAGTTAATGTATTTTATTAATTTTGTTCAAATCTGTATTCTAAGTGAAATTATAACTTATAAGAAACTTATTTAATCTCATGTGTATGTTTCCAGATTAGATTATATATTATATATATGATTTAATGGATCTTTAATACAAAAAAGGTATTTTCTTGGTTTTCGTTCATATGTTGAAATTTACTTTGCAGTTATTTATTGTATAAAAAGTTAAAAGTCAAATTAACGCTTTTTCAAACTTTCTTCGCTGTATTGAAGCTTCCTCACTTGCGAGTCCATCCCTTTCTCCTCACTCCTCCTCGTGGTTGGACTAAATGCTAAATGCACCTTGTCATTGGGTGAGTTTCTAAAACGGATCAGTTTTCTGATTCTTGGATCTTTTTTCTGATTTTCTCAGAGGCGCTGTCCGGTGCGGTTCCGGTTTAATGGAACATGTTCCAGGTTACGTCATTTTTTTTATGTTGATACCAAAGCTTAGGGGAAACCCTTTGATGCGGGAGCACAGTATGGGCGGTAAGGGATTAAGGTAGTGGGAAGATGGGTTGAGTTTGTATAAGGTGACGGTGTACATCTCGTTTACAGTTTTGCAGGTTATAGTTGCAGGAGAAAACAAAAGATGGTAGATTGTTTCACATTCCTGTTGAATTGTACTGAAGAAGGACACAACTGGTGTCCGAAATGCGCATTTACAAATAAATAAAAAAGAATCCCGTCTTAGGAAAAATCAACGTTTTTCATTTATTGTAGTATTTTTTTTATTCCCCATTTTTACCTCCCCTGTTTGTGTTGTCTTCCCCAGGCCTATGAATTTTTGTTAATACGTAAAGGACAGGGGCAACGAGCAGTGAAAACCCCGCCCACATCTCCCGAACTGAGCTACAGCAAGCATAGGCCGCTGTTTCACGGTCACCATGCTATGCTCCGTCCCCACGGGTATCTTCGGATGCCCACCAAACCGTCGGTTACAATCTGCTTTCGCCGCTGCGTCCAATCTAGGTGCCTTAAGGGAAACGCATGCTGCCTAACTTGACATTTGTTTGCCGCTGCCGCTGCTGCTGCTTTCTGCGTTCAATCTGCTTAGGGCCTTAGATTAAATGATCGGGGGAATAGACAATTTTGATTATGATCGACAAGTCAAGTTTTTGACACAATTTTATAACTCTGTAACGATTATAGAGAGAGTGTCCATGTGATACGTTAATTTTTCTCAAATGAATAGTACTGTATACCATAAAAGTATTTATCATCAGGACGGGTACATCCTGTTTAACTATACTAAACAGCTGATTTTCGTTGGCTGCGAGCTGTGGACATTTTTCGCGCACAATTTAATTTAATTAACGAGCAGTGTAGCCGGAAGGAAGATGGATATCTTCTTCTTGAAAATACACTAAAATAAGTGTGCATCGCCTCAGTCAACTTTTGTGCGGACTGTACTTGAATTGGGCAACGTAACGCAACGCAACGCTTGGAGAACTTGATAAATGTCAAATGCGGTCTTGTTTGAGGTGCGATTACTGCGATTAGGTTTCTCTCTGCTCAGATTTTTGCAATTCAACGAAATAGAACGTTTACAGTAATCAGTCAGGATGGATGATGTAAGTAAAAAGAAAGTACTTGAAAATAAACCCGTTGCCATTGTTAGTAATTATTCGGCAGCTTCATAAATCGACGCGAGTTCCAGGGCTCAGTGTTTACCGCGTAGAACTTCATTTCTATGTTGTCTTTGATTTCTATTGAACTGGTTTATATGTGTCTAATTTCTAGGCTCTGCGTTTAAAAATCGATCAATGCAGTCGAACAGCTGAAGATTTCACAAAATTATACTACACTAGTGTCGATAAGCGGCGTCATGTAAGCCCATTGATGCGTTTCTTAATCTGCGAGGCATTTCCTAAATTTCAATTCTCTTTTAGCAAATGGGCAAGCTGTATCTGGACAGTGGTATACTGGTGTGGAATGGTTTTGGCGTGAGGGGACAAGATGCTATACAAAAATACATTTTGGATTTACCCGCCTCCGAGCATAACCTGCAAGTACTCGACGCCCAGCCCGTGGTCGACGAAGCCGTCTCGGTACAACTCACATTTCTGATTCTAGCGGCTGGCACAGTAAAATTCCAAGACAGTCCAATGCGACCATTTCAGCAGAATTTCATAATAACAGCGCAGGGGGACAAGTGGAAAATCGCATCAGATTGCTATCGTTTGCAAGATTCACTGAGTACGGTTAAGGCGGAATAAAAATTAAAAGGGGCGAGATGAATAAAGGATTAAGAGAGTATTTTTGTACAATTTGATGTGTTTTATTTTCTTTTCGTCCTTGTTTTGCACGCAAGGGCGAAACAGGTGAATCTTCCCCTCCCCGCAGGAGTTTAATATACCCGCCAAGCAAGGGTTAAACGTCACTTCAATTATCGCTGGTCTATTGCGTGACAGACGTCAATGCCGGGAAATTGTAAACATTTCTGCGGAGTTGTGTGTATCTAGAGAAATATTAAAGAAAACAAGGTTTTTAAACGGCGGGGACTGTTTTCCCCCTTTAAATTACGTTTTGTACTTTCACTTTGCACTCATGTTCCAGTGGATATACTTGTGTGTGCTCTAATCGCCTTTTTGGCACCCCGATTTGGTTTTCCGCCGTTCTGAAGCGTCCTGTTTGTTTCAAATACAAATTCCTACGATTGTTTAGCACAATTCATCATGAACAAGCCTAAAATCGTATTCGGAAAAATCAAATTAAACGTTGCAAGTGTACCGACAACAGAGGAGGCACCGGCTGCGCCAACTGAAGGTGAAGTCCATTCTCCATTAAATTATGCGCAGCTTTTCTGTAATACAATCAGTTGTTTGTTTTCTAGGCTTTAAGAAATTTGGCAGTGTTAAAGAAATTGACAACAAATCACAGGCAGAAGTTGCAGCTGCCAATGCAGAAGATAATTCCGGGCCCTCGAACGCCGCACATACCAGTCGCAGTGCTAAGATTTTCGACATAAATGTAAGTGAATTTTCCAACTTCAACTAGTTCCCATCGTATACAGATTATTTCTATGCTATTATCAGGACCAGATAGCAAAAGCCCGTGAGCTGAACAGTACCCGCATTACTGGAGGCAAGTCTGCAGATGATGATGAAGACGATGAAATCATTGGACCACTTCCCGACCTAGCCGTTCAGCGAAACTCGGAGGATGAAGGGGGGGACTCATCAGACTCCAGTGATGATGACAGTGACGACGACGGCAACGTCGGAGACCAACGTAACATTCCGGTCGGCGAACAAGTCACCATGCAACATGGCAATAAAGCGATCCTGGCCTTGGCCTGTGATCCCTCTGGCGCTAGGCTTGTGTCCGGATCGATGAATTACGAACTGCGGTTCTGGGACTTTGCCGGGATGGACTCCACTATGAGAAGTTTCCGAACTATTCATCCTTGCGAGAACTATCCAATTCGAGGTATGTGAGGCTCACTATCATTTTCACTTCAACCTTTTCTTTAAACGCCCCCCTCCTTATTCACAGCTCTTCACTACTCGGTCAACGGCGACAGTATCCTAGTCGTCTCCGGCAACTCTCAAGCCAAAATCCTCGATCGTGATGGATTCGAGAAAACTGAGTGCGTCAAGGGAGATCAGTATATTGCTGATATGAGCAAAACAAAAGGTCACACAGCTCAACTGACCGCAGGCTGTTGGCATCCGTTTGAAAAAGAAGAATTTCTGACCAGTTCGTCGGATTCGACGTTGCGTATTTGGAATGTTTTTGGCGCCAAGCATCAACAAAAGGCCGTGATCAAAACGCGGGCGCAGGGCGGATTGAAAACATCGCCCACCTCGTGTGCGTATAATCGTGAGGCGAGTCTTATTGCGGCCGGGTGCTTTGATGGATCGCTACAAATGTGGGATACGCGCAAGGCGTTTGTGAATACGGCACACTTGGTACGGAATGCACATCAGAAGAATGCGGAGGTATCGGGTGTGACGTTTTCGTATTGCGGTGAGTAGTTTTTACATGAGTATGTTTTTTTTTTTGTTGGGGATCAATAACAAATGTTAGTATCATCGCTATCGACTTCCTCTTGTCATTTGATGCGTGATCAGATTACTTTGCACGCTTAGGCAGTACACATACACTTTGTATACCGGCGGATTGAAGACAGCATCTGATGAGTAGTGATCTGTCGATTGTACGAAACCAGAGGCCGAAAATTCCATTACACCCGGGCCCCGATGCAAGCGCATCGGCGCCGTCCGCCAACCATTCCATCCTTATCGCCCCATTTTTTTAATTATTCCCCTTTTTTCTCTCCCATGTTTGTGTTGTCTTTCCCAGGCCTATGATTTTTTATTAATACGTAAAGGACAGGAGCAACGAGCGGCGAAAACCCCGCCCAGGTCTCCCGAACTGAGCTTTAGCAAGCATAGGCCGCTGTTTCGCCAGATGGCACGGCCCGACCTTTGTGGTCATTATGTTACCTTAGGCCCCGTCCCCACTGGCATCTTCGGAAACCCACCAAACCGTCCATTACAATTTGTACGGGAGAAGGGGGAATACGCATAAGTGAGAGTGAATGTACCTACTTATTTGCCCTCACCCCTATTGAAGCATAAGCTACTCCATGTGGCTTAGCTGACGTTTCGTTGGCATAAACCAGTTTCGGACGATGCACGTTGCCAGCATACACCTCCTGCTCCCATTTAGCCGTCTACCTGTGCCAAGTCGGGAGATGTCATTGTTCATTATTACGCTCCGCACCACAAGGGGAAGATAAGACAAGCATCCATGGCCACGAACGCCGTGGACGGGACATGAATGCGTAACGACTATAGTCAGACATAAGACTGACATCTCTACGCATTGAGCGACTTTTACACCAACAAAAGTAAATTGGTTATTATGTAAAATGATTTAGTTAAGAGTTTTTGTCTTTTGCCTGGGCCGGAATAAATTTTGCGTGAGTCCTTCGGTCAGGACAAACGGTAAATTGAAAATAGGGTACGGGGTGTTGGAAATGGAACAGTCCGGATATAGAGGAAATTCAACGCTGACGCAACGCAGACCCAAAGCTGACGTTGACGTAAAATTGATGCAACATTGACATAACGCTGTTGGAGATTGGGAGGTTTTTTAACATTACCTTAAACTGGATACCAGGCCATAGTAGCTTCTTTGAAACTGGAAAGCTGACGAACTGGCTCGGGCGTTCCTGCGGCAGCTGGTTCTACGTACCAGAGCGACCCGTGTTTCATGGTCAAGAGCTGTCACAACCCCTTCGACGAGAGAAGGAAGATATGTGTGTGTGTCACATACTCCGACTAGCTATTGTTTTTCCTGGAAATTAGGAGCAACATATGTGGGCGCAACTGCTCTCAATTCTCCTCCAACGCGCCGGAATTGAACTTAACCCATGTCATAGAACCTGCTGGATCTGCTGCCTCTGCAACAAACCGCTTCACCTTAATGCCACCACAGTAAAATGTACATGTTGCGACGAATGGTGCCATTTGAGAAACTGCTCTGGGCTGAATCACCACATACAATTTATGCTTAGTACTAACCTTTTTTTTCGTGCGAAATTTCATACAAATACTGTCAACAGGATGAAATTTTTGGCAGTATTTGAAATTTCACACGAAAAGAAAAGGTTAGTGCGTATCAGCCTTTACTGCGAGTGTACGCAGAAATAGAGGACAGAAATCATCAATATAAATGGCTTCCGAGGTGTCCCTTACGAACAGCGCTCCCACGGCAGCCGGTTTTATCCACCGGAGCGACTCGTTCATCAGCAACGGCTGCCAAAATCCCCCAAACTCTAGTAGGTGTTGCTACAACAACAACAACTCCAGTGACCAGCATTTCCAACGGGATTCCATTGCAACACAATCTCATACCTGCACCACCCGTCGCCAGTTTCAACACCGTTTCATTTGTACAACTTGATTGCAATGGGTTGCAGCGAAAAATCGCAAAATTATCGGCATTGATGATTAGAGCTCTTCAGGAGACGAAACTCGTCCCTCAACTTTGGCAACTACAACATTATCAGGAAGTATAGAGTGTCCAATGCTGGTGCATTGGTGGTGGTGAGCCACCACTCAGTAGGGTAGGTTAGGTGGTGGCCTTACAGCCCCGCATAGACCGCTTGGATTCATAGTGATGCTACAAATTGACAGCGGAGGAAAGGAACTAAGTATTGGGATTAATTAATATCGTTGGGTCATTATTGAGTTCGAAGGTCTTTGTCGCGTTTGCGAATTCCAAAAGACTCTTTATACTGGGTTTTAGATTTGTCAAACACCACTCGTTTCTCCTGTCTGACAACTGCGGTACATCTCTTCCGTAGGGAATAATCAAGTGGATCGCCAATTGCCTTGCCGGAAGACAGTCCTACACAGAATTTAGAACTGGGAAATCTAAACTGAGGAAAGTTAAACAGGGTGTCCCCCAAGGAGGAGCCTTATCTCCCACCCTATTTAATCTAATATTTCAGGACTCCCGACGCCACCTAACAGACTGAAATCGTCAGCTACGCTTGTGACTGCTCGATTTTGGCAACCGGCAATGACATCATCCAAATATGCGAGTAGATAAATGATTATCTTGAAGAACTTAAGAACTTTTTCATTAGCAAGAATCTTACTCTGTGTGCGATGAAGCCTTCTGCTACTCTTTTTACCACCTGAACCAAGGAAGTGTAATGGACGGTTTGGTAGGCAACCCAAGATGCCGACAGACTGCTACTCATCAGGTGCTGCCTTCAATCTGTCGGTGGAAGATTAGATTAGATTGAAGGGTGGGCGTAGAACCCGTAAGCCTTCAGAGCACAGAGGCCGAGTGGCCCATTGTGCTAAAGCCCTGGGTCTGGTAACAGGCCTAGACCTGTCGATCAAGTTTGATCAAGCTAATAAATTTGCTCAGGAGGATTATAGAATAAAATAAAATAAATAACTGGCGCAACAGTCCAATTTGAACCACGGCCTCGAGATGAGTTAGCATCATCTCATTTTCTAGATCGTGACGGTTTTTGTGCAGAGGTATGTGATCAGCAACACGCTCAACCGAGTTATTTACCCCATAATGGGTACTCATTTAACAGCTGAGTGGGCTCATAGTCCGACACGTAAATCCCCGGAATCGAACCGGGGCCCAGTGCGTTGAAGGCGAACGTGCTAACCGTTGCGCCATCCGGACTACAGGATCATAGAAGCCGAGGCGATATCATCAGCCTCCGGGTAGGCTACTCCGAAGCAGTTTCTACGTCGCCGGGCTAAGGCGTCGCAATCGCATAAAATATGGGTCGAAGTTTCGTCGTCGGTGGAAGCAGCACAGCCAGACCAGATATGGTCCATTACAGAAGTGAAGCTACAACTAAATATCGCAGTAGATAGTTAAACTATTCCCACAATTAACCATCCAAAAATTCTCGGTGTCACCCTTGACAGCATGGCCACCTTCACCTCCTAATTTAAACCTGATGGACAAAACCCCACCCCCGTGTCACATTAGACACAACATGAGGGACCGCGAAAGGGAAGTCCAAAGGTTCAACACTGCACAGTCCAGAAGTGTTTTCTTTGATTGCGGAACTAAAACTAAATAAGGTATTGAATGCGCAACCACCTGCCATATCTACAGACGAATCCCAGCTCCCAAGAGCAACCAGAACTACGTTAACTCAGCTTCGTTTAGGTTGGCGCTCGCGTCTTAACTCATACCTGTCCCTCATCGACAGTGACATCCAAAACTCCTGTCCAGCATGTGGCCTCGCTCCACACGATGTTGAGCACATCTTTAAATGTCCAGCAGCCCCCACGCGCTTAACTCCTATTGCACTGTGGGAGAACCCCATTGTTATTATACCCTAGACTTATAGTATAGGGTATATTGTTTTTGTCACGACGGAAATATGTAACACCTTAAAGGAGGCTCCGGAGGTATGGCAATGTATATATATAAATGATCGGGGTCACCTCCTGATTCGATTTAGCCATGTCTGTCTGTCTGTCCGTCTGTCTGTCTGTCTGTCTGTCTGTCTGTCTGTCTGTCTGTCTGTCTGTCTGTCCGTCTGTCTGTCCGTTCGCACAATAACTTTCGATAAAATGAAGCTAGAGCCTTGAAATTTTGGTCAAATGTTGGAAGTGTGATCTAGTTGGATGGTATTGAAAATGGGCATGATCAGGCCAAGAGAACGCCTACCTCCCCTACATATGTAAAATACATAAATGTATCTATAACTCCCGATTAAAGAAACATGCAAAGCTCTAGCTTTGGTAGATTACTCATGAGGGTGATCTCATACTCTCCTGGGAAAATAAAATTGATAAGTTGAAAACTAACGGTAATTTTCTTATAAAGAAGCCCGTACTACCCTACTTTTCAGGTTTTTTGTCCATAACTCCTGAACCAATTGACGTAGACACCTGATTTTTGGCGTGTAGCCTTGAAGTGAGAAGCTGCTTAAGTTCTAGTAAGTTGGGCATAATCGGATAAAAGGAACGCCTACCTCCCCTACAAATTTCAAAAAATTAAATATTTCTTTAATTACGATAACTTTCGAAAAAATGATACTAGCAAGTTGAAAATTTGAAAGGATGTTACTAATAAGACCTACTTCGTGGGTATTGAAAATGGGCAAGATCCGACACAAGGAACCCCCACCTCCCCTACAAATGAAACTTCAAATAAGCGATAACTTTTGATAGAATGAAGCCAGCAACTTTAAATTTTGGTCAAATGTTGAAAGTGAGATTGAGTTAGTTGGCATTAAATATGGGTAAGATCCGACCTAAGGAACCCCTACCTCCCCTAGAAATTAAACTTAAAATAAGCGATAACTTACGACAAAATAAAGCTAGCGACTTGAAATTTTGGTCAAATGTTTGTAGTATGATCCAGTCGGCTAATATTGAAAATACGTTAAATCCGACCAACGAAACCCCTACTTCCCCTACAAAAGCAACTTCAAATAAGCGATAACTTTCGAAAGAATGAAGTTAGAGACTCGAAATTTTGTTTAAATGTTTGTAGGGGGATCTAATTGGTTGATGGAAATGTTGGGCAAGATCCGACTCAAGGAACCCCTACCTCCCCTACAAGTGAAACTTCAAATAAGCGTTAATTTTCGATAGAATGAAGCTAGCGACTTGAAAAATTGTACAAATATTTGTAGAATGGGTAAGTTAACTGATTTTGAGAATGGTCAAGATCCCACTGAATGAGTGCCAACCTCCCCTATGAACTGGCCATATAAGAGACCCACTTTTAATGCATATGGTCGTTGCCAATTGGGACTTTTGGTATCACCACTAGGTCTGTACAAGTCTAGGGTATATACGCTTCGGACTCCGGGTCGAAGCGAAGCTTCGGCCTGGTTGCAGTTGTCGTTGTTGCTGTGGTAGCGATGCTTCGAATACTGCAGTTCTTCTTACATCGAGGGGGTTTGGCAGCTCTTAGCCGTTGAAAAACGGGTCGTTCCGGTACGAAGAACCGGCTGCCGTAGGAACTGTCGTCGAAGGGTTTGGCAGAGCATGGCTGTTGCTGGTGAACGGGTCGCTCCGGTGCGTAGAACGGGCTGCCGTGGGAGCGGGGAGAACTTCATCGAGACATCTGTTTTTCTCCACCTAGACCCAGAGGATACCAACTTGGATAGTCAGAATTTTTAACACATACATTAGAGCTCGAAGCGCCGCTAAAACAATATTCCATAAAGTTTTTTTTTAAATGCAAGATTGCAATTTCGTCTTAACATAAATGGTAAAGCATCTCCAGGTGTAGGACAGTGTATCTCCTACTGGTATGTGACACTACAAAATCCTCATATTGCGGACGATGCCCTCTACTTTCCGGCTTAATTTATAAATAATTCTAAAATATTTAGGAATGTTTCTAGTAGCCGCGCGACATTGTGGTTCGCGCCTTTGGAGTGGCAACCTTTTAGTTTCCGGGGCCCCGGCTGGGGAATCACTTTTCACTCGGATTTTTGTCACTTTTCACTCGCGTCACTCTAAAAGTCAAGAATTTGCAAAAAAAAAATTTTTTTTTAATTTTTGTTTGAAGTTTTAATTTTTTTTTTAATTTTTAATTTTTTTTTTCATAATTTATACTGAGTGTTTGGAATATTGGAGGCATGTGAAATTGAAATATTCGCAAATCCCCTTGCGTGGGCTCCGCTCGCTACGCTCGCTCCGCGCTTAAGGGATCGCAACCCTCAGTATCGCACAAACATGAACGCTCGCTTCGCTCGCTCTGCGTGCAACAGCGTTTTGATCAGTTTTAAACACACCAAACACTCAGTATAAATCATTAGAACAAGAAAATAAAAAAAAATTAAAAAATTAAGATTAAAAAAAAAAATAATAAAAATTAAAAAAAAAAAATAAAAATTAAAAAAAAAAATTTTTTTTTGCAAATTTGAGAGTCTTAGGGTGACGCGAGTGATATTATTATATACTTTGGGGGATAGCCGAAGCAGACCACTAATGTTTGGGTCCCTTTTCGCCCCCTCCCGGTCATCAGTGACTTCCAGATGTCGACTGATAATTGTCGACCTCTTTCTTCATCACTGAGTCCCGTGTTATTGCTAGCATTTGTTTGAAGCTGAGTTCACTCATGGCTTCTACACTTATCGTGTGCCTGCCTGTGATCCTCAACCGCGTGCTAGCCAGTGCTGGACATTCGCACACAATGTGTGCTGCCGTCTCGGCCTCCTCCAGGCATAGCCTGCAAACGTCATCTTCCCCGATTTTCATCTTGGCCAGATGAGCCTTAAAATTACCATGCCCTGTGACCAAGGCAGTTATCCAGCTTAGAGTACTCCGTTTATAACTAAGTACCTTTCTCGCTTCCCTGCCTAAAGGGCTGGTCATTGCATTCCGAGCTTGTTTGCAAGTGACTAGCTCCTGCCATCTTTGTTGATGCATGGAGTCCATCCACTTCCCAACCTTCGCTCCAATCATGCCGTTCCCCAGAGCAACTCTGGGTTCTGGGCCAATGAAAGTTGCCGCAGATCCCTGTTTTGCTAGGGCATCCGCCGCCTCATTTCCTGTTGTACCTATGTGTCCTTTTACCCACATCAGCGTAACCTCATTTTCTGAGGCACACGTGTTGAGCTTCCGGACACACTCTAGTACCAGTTTAGAGTTTATGTTCGTCTGCTGCATGCGTCTGATCACCGATTGGTTGTCCAGTGCAATAAGGATTTTCTTCCCCCGCACCTGACCTTCAAGCAAGTGGTCCAACGCATGCAACAAGCCAAGCATCTCTGCCTGGTATACGGACACATACTCTCCTAGACTAAGCGCACATGCTAGGTTTAGCTCTTCAGAGTAAACCCCCGCCCCCGCTTTACCGTCCATTAAAGAGCCATCAGTAAAAATGCTGATGTCATTGTACATACACTCATTATGTATGTTTCCATCTGCAATGTGAGTCTTGTGTAGTCTTTCAACTACCCTACGTCTACTCATGCCTTCTACCGGCATTAGAGTCTCCCTGACCTCATCATGAATAATGTCTAGGATGCTCTTATGACCGCTGCTAGTTCCAAAGCGATGCCACATGGCATCCCTTTCCATGCGTATTGCCGAAAGCGCCGCCGTTTTCTTTATAAATAAGTCCAACGGCGGCAGTCCCAGCAATGCCTCCATTGCTCGCGTTGGTGTGGTGCGCATTGCACCACATATGCTTACGCAAGCTATCCTTTGTACCCCATCTAGCTTCTGCCTTGTGGTATTCTGCATGGCTTTTGGCCACCATACCACTGATGCGTAGGCTAGAATAGGTCTTACCATCATTGTGTAAATCCAGTGTGTCGCTTTAGGTGAAATTCCCCACCTACGAGCACACACTCTCTTACATTGATGCAAAATCCTTTTCGCTTTTTGGATCTTTTCATCAACTTGAACATTCCAAGTTAGTTTCGCATCTAAGGTAACTCCTAGATGCTTCACTTCCTTGGACACCTTGATTTCCGAACCAAAAAGCCGTAAGGGAGTTATCTCTATGTCTTTCCTCTTACGAGTAAAAATCATAGTGTTTGATTTACTAGCGTTTATGGTTAGCTCTTGCTCATTACACCATTCTTCGGTTACTTTGAGAGCTTGTCCCATGCAACCTAGAATTGTGTCCATGAACTTTCCACTGACCGTGAGTGCCAAGTCATCGGCGTATCCTACAGTGTGTACGCCCATCGAGTCCAGCTTCCAGAGAAGACTGTCCACGGTGATGTTCCACAGTAGAGGCGAAAGAACACCTCCTTGTGGGCATCCTCGGACTACCTTACCCCGTATTCTGTCATATCCACTGCTAAGATTTACCGCCCTCTGCTTAAGCATAGAGTCGATCCACTTAATTATAATGTAATCAACCCCCCGCTCAATCAGGGCGTTCCTTAGTTTGGTAAAGGAGATTTTATCAAAAGCACCCTCTATATCCATAAAAGTAGACATAGCGATCCCGCCATTGTTAATCTCTCTCTCTGCAACTCTAACAAGTTCATGTAGAGCGGTTTCCGTAGATCTGCCTGCTCTATAAGCATGTTGGCACCTACTCAGAGGACTATACATTAGCGTGGTGTTCTCCAGGTAGTCCACCAACACCCTTTCCATTGTTTTCAACAGGAATGATGTAAGGCTAACCGGCCTGAAGGACTTTGCCTCTGTATAGTCTTTCTTTCCCGGTTTAGGCAGGAAGACCACATTAGCCTCCCTCCATGCCTTCGGGATGTAGCCTGCTGAAAGACAGGCGACGAATATATTCCGGATCCTATCTAGTAGAGCGCTCATGCCCCACTGTAATAGTGCCGGGAATATTCCGTCCATTCCAGCCGTTTTAAATGGAGCAAAAGAGTTTATAGCACTTTTGACTCCATTTGGAGTTATTATCCTCTCAGCTTCTTGTTGACTTACCCCACCAGCTCCCATGTTAGTTTGAGGCCATGGTTGGTCTGACTTGAAACTTCCAGGAAAATGTACCTCCATCAGGGCCTGCAACGTTTCTTCCACTGTTTCTGTCATGGAACCATCAACTTTGCGTATCAGCCCCATTTTCGAAGCAGTGTCTTTCGATATCATCTTCTGTAATCTGCATACTTCTGACGTATCCTTCATGCTAGAGCAGAATTCCCTCCACGTATTTCGTTTCCGAAGACGTAAGGTTCTTTTCAGCTCCCTCTTTTTATCCTTGTATAGTTCCCAAGAGTGAGAGTCTCTCTCCCTCATGTAACGGTTAAAGGCTTTCCTTGTCTCTTTTTTCATAGACTCCAGTTCCCTACTCCACCATGGTGTTGGGTCCTTTTCGTCCACTACTGTGGAGGGACAAGCGTGTTCGAAGGCGCGATTAATAGCGGAGTTCAGTTGTTCCACTGTTCGCTCTATCTCGACCGTATTCCGAGGTATTCCGTCTTGAATATCCTCGACTTGTTCCAATAAATATGTCTCGTACTTAACACGATCAGTATTTTTTGGCACTCTTATACGTTTGCGTTCGCTACTCCGTTTTCTGCCATACAGAATTTCAAACTGGATAGCCCTGTGATCAGACATGGTTAGCCTGTCCACCACTCTCCAATTCTGAACTCTGTCAAGCATATTAACAGAGCTTAGGGTAATGTCGATCACCTCAGCCCTTCGTGCATCCACGAAGGTGGGAGCGACCCCCTTGTTTGCTACCAGCAGATTGTACTTTTCCACAAATTCTAGCAGCTGCTGTCCTCTGGGATTGTCATCTGTGCTGCCCCACACAGTGTTGTGCGCATTGGCATCACAGCCTATGATCAGGGCCATATCTCTTTCTTTACAATACCTTACCAGATTTTCTACTTCCTCTGATGGAGGTGGTTCTGGTGCATCATAAGGGAGATATGCTGATGCAATTAGGAATGATCCTGCACCACTGCCGATCATTACTACCGTAAGATCAGGCGAGCAGAGATGCATCATTTGTACTGCACGTATTCCATGACGCACCAGGATGCATGTCCTTATTTTACCGTCCACCTGTGCATGGTACAGATTTGCGGTTTGTTGTGACAAACCCCTAATTTTGTTTTGTAAAATCCAGGGTTCCTGTATTAAAGCTATGTCCAGTTTCTCTTCATCAAAGCATCTCGTCATCATTGCTGATGCCGCTTTACTATGATGAATATTCAGCTGGCACACAGTTAGTGTTTCTTTGTTCGGGCCCGCCACCATCCCTGATAGTCAGCAGATTGAACGTTGATCAGAGTGCACGTTGTCTGAACTAACCTCTCCGCGCCTTCTGGCGCGTCATTGTCCGCTCCAACAACGCCTCCCTTCTCCCCTGGAGCGTCTTCTTCAGAGACTAACCTCTTCAACCCTTGCGAGTCGTCGCTGTCCGTCTCATTGGAATTCCTCCAGCCACTTTCTCCAAGAATGTCTTGATGTATTTTCATATTCTTGTTTTTATTTATTGATTCAGGTTTGGGTTTCCCGTTCTCGGACCACAGCCGAGGCAACTGCCAGCATATTGCTTCCCGCTACTCCCCGCCCCTATAGGAACATTATGACGATCCGGCCGTTCTTTCCTCTCTTTGTGCCGCGAAGCAGACTCCCTCGCGACCTCCCGAAAGTTCCGTAGGCGTTCATGCCACTCTGCACCTGCTACCCTTGAAGCAAATCAAGGTTTCTCTCCTAGTCTAACAGATCGCTACTCTGTAGACCGCGGTTCAACAGGTGCAAGAAAGGAGCAAAGTGAAGTGTTGGATCCGGAACCCCGCAGGTGAACTTTCACCTCAGTCACCAGCTCCAACCTCACACCTGGTTGCCGTGCCACCTATGCAGAGAGTTTCATAGGCGCCCCTCTGCCAACGTACGGTCGGGGAGACAGTTTACACTACCCATACAACTGGTTATTGTACAGATGTGTGGCAGTAACTTGCTCCGTTTGTGATGACCATTTGCGTCCCTGGTCACCTTCCCCCGATGGGCACGGTCGCATAACACCCCGGGGATTTAGGACATTTGACACTCCGTATGGGCTACCTTCGCCAAAACTATAGAACACAAGAGTTGGCCAAGTAGGGAGTGTGTCGATTGCTTACATATCGCAAAACGGCGGTACTCGCGTAATGTGATAGTACACGCAACCGGCCCCATAGCTCAGCCTTCGCTATTCGCGAAGTTACCAGCGGCCACCACGTGGAGGTGCTATGTAGACTTGCCCATGAGTTTCCCCACAGACCTGACGCGAGTGATAAGTGAAAAACGATTTTTTCACCCCGGGCCCCGGAAACTAAAAATACCCCCGAAATAGGCATGTACCGAGGATTTTTGTGGATGGCCTTTTAATTGTTTGGCAATATCGAATTCCCGTCTGTCCACCTGGCATTTCAATTACCTTCATTTTTAGATTTTTTTTAATTAATTTAACGTCTTACTCATTTCATAGGAAATCACATTGCGACCCGTTCCTGCGATGATACTATGAAACTATGGGATTTGCGATCCATCAAAGAGCCTCTCAATGTTTGGGACAATCTGCCAACACGTTATGACACAACTGACTGCTGCTTCAGGTAATGCATTGCCAAAAGTTCACCCATCCTTCCCCCCAGTACATACGATTATTGTCTCCCCATTTTCAGTCCTGGAGATAATCTACTCGTCACCGGCGAATCAGCCCTGATGAAAGATCAAAAATCAAACTTGAACTTCTACGATGTAAAAACGTTTCAACTGGTCAAATCGGCTCCCGTCACCGATTCGCATATCATCAAAACACTGTGGCATCCAAAATTAAATCAGATCTTTGTGAGTAGTGGTAATGGTGTCATCAATTGTTACTATGACGAGAAGAGAAGCACACGCGGCGTCAAGCTGAGCGTATCGAAAACATATCGCAAGAAGAAACAATCTGAAATTGTGGGAGTGTCGCAAATCATTACGCCCCACACTTTGCCCATGTTCCGTCAGGAGAAGTCCCGGTCGAGTCGCAAGAAGATTGAAAAGGAACGAATGGATCCGGTCAAGTCCAGACGTCCCGACTTGCCAATTACAAGTGGACAAGGTGGTCGTGTCGCGTCGTCGTGTGGCACATTGAGTTCGTATGTTATACGAAATTTGGGACTCAGCAAGCGGGTGGATGATGATCAGGTAAGGAAAATAAGAGCTAAGCAGAATTTATAGACATGTGACATTTTTATTTATTTATTTTTAATTTTTAGGATCCGCGAGAAGCTATTCTGAAGTATGCCAAGGATGCTGAAGAGAATCCATACTGGATCGCGCCGGCTTATTCAAAGACCCAGCCAAAGCCGATTTTCAATGCTGAGAACGATGAACCGGCTGCCAAGAAACCAAAAGAGTCTTAGAGCCGCAATAAATGTTGTTGTAACTATGTGAGTTGTTTTAATTGATATGCTTTCAAAGGGTCATCCCCTAAACTTTGGCCATATTCTAAATAAAAGAAAAAATTATTCGTTACGAGGTGTAGAGCGTTGATAATTCGGATTAATTGGGATCGCCGAGTGTTCAGCATTGCATGTACCGGCTGTCTTATTTTATGTACTTTTTTTTTGCCAGAATCCAGATTATCGACAGTTCGGATTTTCAACGTTCGAATTATCGACGCACTACTGTGCTCATGGCCACCACCATGCTATTGTTAGTAAAGCAGCGCTTATTTATTCGGAATTCAAATATACTCAATTGCCCTAACCTCTTGTGGGGCATAGCGCGTCAACTGTTCCATGTGGCCCAGTTGACGTTTCGGTGGCATAAACTGGTTTCGGAGAATGCAGTTGCCAGCATGCACCTCCACGAAGTTCATTAGAGCACTTCGTTTCGAGACCGCTTTACTAATTGGTGGGTAATGGGAGGTAATTGTCCAATTAAGCTCATTCCACCTTTACTGCATTCAATTTTATAAAATTAATGTACACATCTACATTAATTTAATTGGCAGCTGCCGAGAAAATCGACATTTCGAAGTCTGCTTGGGGTATGTAATGATGGGCGTCGGAGGACGAGGGTGAGGATTGGTTGTGAAGGCCAAGGAGAAAAAAAAACATAATTTCAATGCCCTCTCCAAGCACTGCCAGTGATGTGCGCTCGCAGACCAGCTCAGTAACCGGGAGTTGCGGGGTGGGTCTACGGCAGCTATTGGCCTCCACCATCAAGTACATTAAAAAGATATCGCACATCAAGCCCGTTAACAAAAGAAATTACTACTCTAACCAGACAGATATAAAATTGCAGCGAGGAAAAAAAAACAAAAGATCGAAGGGACGCCTATGCGTCAAACTCCCTAAACCGGCAAAACAAAGTACCCGTGAAGGGACGAAGAGCTCTACAGCCAAACTACTACTGCAAAACTGCAACAAGGCAAAACAAAAGGGGAGGACGAAAGGTTACCGTCCAGTCAGGACAGGTCCTTTTCTTCTTCCCGTCGTGAGCCTACGGTGTAAATCGGCTCTTATATGGCCCGTGATGTTAGGGGCCAGCGCATCGATATCCTCCTCTCTCTCACCCTTACGCTTTGAATTTTAATTTGGAGATTTCTGAATTGTATGCGCGCCCAGAAATCCATGGAAGGGAGGGTATCGATGCGCTGGCCCCTAACATCACGGGGCATATAAGAGCCGATTTACACCGTAGGCTCACGACGGGAAGAAGAAAAGGACCTGTCCTGACTGGACGGTAACCTTTCGGCCACCCCTTTGTTTTTAGTTTGGCTGTAGAGCTCTTCGTCCCTTCACGGGTACTTTGTTTTGCCGGTTTAGGGAGTTTGACGCATAGGCGTCCCTTCGATCTTTTGTTTTTTTCCTCGCTGCAATTTTATATCTGTCTGGTTAGAGTAGTAATTTCTTTTGTTAACGGGCTTGATGTGCGATATCTTTTTAATGTACTTGATGGTGGAGGCCAATAGCTGCCGTAGACCCACCCCGCAACTCCCGGTTACTGAGCTGGTCTGCGAGCGCACATCACTGACAGTGCTTGGAGAGGGTATTGAAATTATGTTTTTTTCCTCCCTGGCCTTCACGGCCAATCCTCACCCTCGTCCTCCGACGCCCATCATTACGGGTAGTAGGGTCTTATCCGCAATCTCTCATTTGTTATCTCATTATTCTATCAGAGTTAATGTTCAAACTTCAAATTTCAGTCAGAAATTGCAGCCACTAATTTATTCATCTTAATGCCTAGTATTAACATTTTCTTTTCGTGCGAAATTTCATACAAATACAGTTAGCAGGACGAAACTTTTGGCAGTATTTGTACGAAAATTCCCACGAAAAGAAAAGGTTAGTACCGGGCATAAGGAAGCACAATTCTCTGCCAATATGTCGAAACTCATTTTGATAACTGCCAGCGCAACTTATCCAATAATTACTTAACAATATCAAATAACAAGATAAAACCTTGAAAACGTGGGCGATAAAGGGAAATAATCCTCAATAAAAAAAAAACGAGTTAAAAAAAAAAAAGAAAAACAAACTCAGCAAAACTTTGAACAGTTGAGCGTTTCCCTGGGAGTTTGTATTGTTATTTCATTAAAAGATGAAAACTTCAATGAAGCGTACGGGGTCGCGATAATTAAACGGTCTCTTTCTCGGGTCGTCGGAACCTTATAAATTAAGAAACAAACCAAACAGCACTCTTAAAACTCGTCAAAACTTTCTGGAGCACAACCGCTTCATAGATAATTGATGTTCATTAGCCCAATAGACAGGAATATTGATGTACTTAAATTTTTTTTAAGTTTTTTCTTCATTCCCTCCTGGATAACTTCATTTCCAATTCATTCGAGTAGCATTTATGTGTATAACAGCAGCCTCATCTCTTATCCCGAAAAGTTTACGATGAAGCTGAGACTCATTTTATTCTCTTCCATTCGTCGTGTTCTTTTATTGCCCATTCACAAAGTGTACTTCTCTGTCGCGAGGAACAAGTTCCATGGAAAGTAAAGTCGCCCGAGTATCATCGATTCATTGCCATTAATCTTAACAGCTAAAAGTCAATTGTGAGAAGTGAGGCATCTTCTGGGTGTATACGTGCATCCCTGCATTAGGCGGCTATTACACTATAAAAGTTCTTTTACAAATATCTTTTATGAACTATATTTTAAAAGAAATTTGATGAATGCGGGGGAAGGTGCGCCTACGGGAGAAGGTGCGGAAGCTTGTACGAAAAGTATTTGAAACAAGCAACGTTCATGTCGCAAATCTTTTTTAATACCCCACATACACGGAGCGATCCGTCGCCCGATCGATCGGCCGATGGATCGCCACAAAATATCAGCTGATAAAAATTATATGGAACTGTCAAAAAAATCGTCAACGATAAGCGCATACATAGGCCGATCCATCAGCCGATATCGAAATCGGGCGACGGATCGGTCGATCGATCGGTGTGTGTATGACATGTTTTCGGCGGCTATTACACTATAAAAGATCCCTTAAAATATGTTTTATAAAAGAACTTTTATAGTGTAATAGCCGCCTTAGACATCGAGCAAGGATAATGGCGAAGGTGAGTTTTAAGAAGTGTCCCGACTTTCCACTATACCAGGGACGGGGGTAATGATGAAACGATTAAAAAAAATCGCCATGTAACGTTGTGGCTCGCAATGTCGTTCATTTTCTTAAGAAGGTTGTTGGGGTCTAGTTCATAGCCCGATTTACATTATTATGTCGTTGACACGTTTATAATCTCATCTCTGTGTGCGTTTTTTTATTTTATCGATTAATTCATGATGATGAAGATAAATATTGTCGAGAATTTAGCTTTGGACTTAATGTACTGTGAATGGGGCGTTTTGTATGATTATTAGGCTTCGGGGTATAGATTCGCTGTCAATCTTTTTTTTTAATTTCGTTGAAGTGTATATTTATCGTAATAGCGTAATTTGAGGCTTTTGTAGATGTGAGCTTCAACATCATGTCCCGAAGATTGGCTGACGCAGAAGAACTTCTGCATACGCTCGATACACGAAGCTCCGCGTGTACAAAACCATTATACGACCAGTGCTATGCTATGGCTGCGAAGCATGGACCCTAACTCAAGCCTCCGAAAACATGCTAGACACTTTCGAACGTAAGGTTCTACGGCGAATTTTCGGGGCTGTTTGCGATCGAGATGGATGGCGCATCCGGTACAACCATGAGTTGTATGAAATGTACGATGAGCTGCAAGTCTCGAAAATCGTCAAACTACAACGACTTCAATGGGCAGGGCATGTACAAAGAATGGACGATGATCGCATGCCTAAGAGAGTAATGAATGCAGAACGAGTCGACGGAGCGAGACTGCGAGGACGACCGAGATCTCGTTGGGAGAGCTCAGTAGGTGTGGACGCCGCGCAGCTGCTGGGCTCCCAAAATTGGAGGACGCGGTCACGTGACCGAGATAATTGGAGGACAATGATCCAGGCGGCCAAGGCCCGACGTCGGGCTGTCGCGCCACGATGATGATGATGTACAATAGATGTGAGCTTCGTGTCAGCGCGCCGGAAGATTTAAAAAATTTCCTTTACATGCACCAGAACACATACAAACAACTCTTACTTCTAGTGGAACCTCTCATCAAAAGAAACCATACTCAAATGAGAAATGCAATATCGGTCAATAAGAGATTGCCTGTAACACTTCGATTTGTGGCCACAGGACAAAGTTTTGCAGATTTGAAATTTCTGACTGCTACCTCTCCGCAAAGCATCGAGAATATTGTCATTGAGATGTGTGTTGCCATAATAAAAACATTAAGAAATTACATAATGGTATTGAAATTAATCATAAAATAACATATAAAGTTACGAGGGTAAGGTGAAAAGTTCTCGGCCTGACAATGAAAGATTGCGATTTTCAGTTAAAAAATGATTTTATTTTTCTACATAATCTCCCTTGATTTCAACATACTTGGTCCAGCGTTTCTGTAACATCAGTATTCCTTGCCGGAAGTGAGAGTCTGGAAGGCTGTGAAAATATTCATCTACGGCCCTCCCAACTTCTTCATTGGATGCAAAGGGCTTCTCAGAAACAAATTTCTTTCAAAGTTTGGGAACAGATGGAAGTCTGAGGACCGTTTTCTCAATGTAGTTAAATCTTATCCTGTAGATAAACGCTAAACGGCACTCATCTTCCGGTTAAGAATTGATCGGATAATAATTCCAAACAGCTGATACGGGCTGCTGAGATTTTTACAGCTACATAGAACTTTACGTTTGCACATTCAAATGAGACAATTAAACTGGTCACAAGGAATAAAATAAATAACTGGCGCAACAGTCCAATTTGAACCACGGCCTCGAGATGAGTTAGCATCATCTCATTTTCTAGATCGTGACGGTTTTTGTGCAGAGGTATGTGATCAGCAACACGCTCAACCGAGTTATTTACCTCATAATGGGTACTCATTTAACAGCTGAGTGGGCTCATAGTCCGACACGTAAATCCCCGGAATCGAACCGGGGCCCAGTGCGTTGAAGGCGAACGTGCTAACCGTTGCGCCATCCGGACTACACACAAGGAATAGAATTCTGGATATTCATTGGAAGGAAACGGATCTGAAACCAACTCAGCCGCAAAATAATGCTGAGAGGTGGCACAGATATAAAATCGAATTGAACAGGTGGCAGAATTCCGCCAAGAAAATCAGCTGACTTTCTACTGTATTAGCTGCGCTATGGACTGCATTATCATATTTTGAGCGTTACACGTGCTAAGATTAAATTTAGTGTCCCGGATAACTAACCGGCAGTTTAACCGGGCATTGAGAAAACGGGCCTGAGTATTGCAAATCAGGAGAATAGGGGGGATGGTCAAGCAAATCGTAGGTGACCCAAATCCCGCAGTTTTCCCATCGCCAACGCATACTTGTGTACAGGTGCGCTGTCCTGGTGAAAGATAATTTATTCTTCTTCAAGCCAGGCCTCCTCTCGCGAATTTTGGCATCCAGCTGGTCAAGAAATTTGAAGTTATATTCGCCTGTTATTGCTCTGCCTTTTTCAAGGTAACCAATTAACAGGATCCCTTTCGCTCGCATCCCAAAACACGCTGGCCATGACCTTTACGGCAGAAGCACCGGCTTCTACCCACTGCTTCGACTGCTGTTTCGTTTCTGGCGTCTAGTGGTGCACCCAAGTCTCATCCATGGTGACAAATCACCGCACAAAATCGGTCGGATCCCGATTGAATCGGTGCGAAGATTGCTGCGAAAGCCGTTTCCGCATTTGCTTTTGATTGGCATTCAGCAAATGCGGCACAGAGCAGAGCTTTCGCATCTCTAATCCTTTGTGCAAGATATTTCGCACCCTTTCTTCCGATATCCCCACAGCCTCAGCAATATCACTCACTTTCATTCGCCTATCGTCCAACACGATATCGTGCACTTTTTCGATGGTTTCCGGTGTAGTTGCGGTTTTTGGCCGTCGTTCACGTGGGTCGTCTTCGACGGACGTGCGACCATGTTTAAATTCAGCTGCCCATTTTTTTTGTAACGATGGATGAAACATGGGTCCATTGAGTGGGTTCAGGTCGCGCAACGTTTTAAACACAAATGCAAACAGTTCGACTGATTTTGCTCGTGGACGGTCCGTTTCAGTTTGCGTTTGATCTACCACATATCGGGGAAATTGACCAGAAATTTTTCCTGGTTAATTTCCGGTCAACCGGGGGGTAAGGGGTATTAGCGTATTTGACAGTTGTTAGTTGACGTATTGCATATGACTGCCAGATGGTGTGGATTTTCGTTTTCGGTTTCTTGATTTTTACATGGCGTCTTGTATGCTTATTTACACCGGAGCAACAGAAATTCGTGGCGATTTTGCAGTGTTGTTCATTTTTCCTGAAACCGTCGCGAATTTAATTGAAGTTTTGTTTGAAATTCAATAGCGAATCGGCTATCAGGTGTTTAATACATGACAACTGCAAAACAAGTCGTTCGGGTTAAGAGTTTATGGTTGGGTGGAGGGAAAATTTTTACCGCAATTACAACGTTGAGGAACGTGAACGCAAGCATTACCATACGCCTGAGTCCAATATGCAGTCTGTAGAGTGGCTGGAAAATCACCAAAGCCGACCAAAGCGGTCAGAAGACCGGGAAGTTTATGGCCTCCGTTTTTTAGATGCGCGCGCGGCATAATCTTCATCGATTTTCTGCAAAAGGGAAGAACAGTCACAGGAGAGTGTTATGCAGCGTTATTGGGCAAACTGAACGACGAAATAAAGAAAAAAACGGCCTCATAAAGCGAAGAAAAAAGTTCTGTGCCATCACGATAACGCCCGTCGCACACGTCCTTGGAAGCGATGACAAAATTAGACCAAAGTGGCTGCTCACCCACCGTATTTTCCAAATAGTAGTCGCTGGGGGCCAAGCGACTATTATCTGTACCCAAACCTCAAGTGGTGGCTCTAGCGAAAGAGATTCAGATCGAATGAGGAAGACATCGAGGAAACCGAGGTACATTTCGAAGGTTTGGACGTTTCGTACTACAGAAAGGTAGTGTATCGCACTCGAAGGCAACTTTGTCCAAAAAAAAACTTTTTTTCATTAAAAGTCCCGGGACTTTACATATAGTTGGAAACTAACATTTTGAAACGTGTGTCATTTTTCGCTTTTTCTGTACAAATAATAACAAAAGTCTCGCCTTGGGGCGACTTCGATATATGAGGCGTCAAATTTTAATGATGGGTTTCAGTCAAATTTGGTCTGAAATGAACGAATCTGGAGACCTTTTTCGCGAACTCATAGCCGTTTTGGTGATATTTACCTTTAAAGTTGGAACTTTTGTGTGGGAAAATTCAGTACTGAATTGTACACAAAATTTACTTCCGCTTTAGACAGTTGCGAACCTATAATGATAAAATACATCATCATTTAATTTTTTATATTTTCATTCCACTCGCATTTTAGATTTAGCTTGAATGAGCCGCCGATAAAATTTGGCGCCTCAGATATGGAAGTCATGCCCGCGGCTTCCTTATTCGTTTTAATCGGAACCAAAATTGTTTGCCCCACAAAACCAAAAAAAAAGATAAAAAATTCCCGCCACTAGATTTGTGTATATAAAGTTCATCATTAACTAAAATAGATACTATTGAGCTATCGAAGCGATCCATTTCCGCATACTATGCATACAATAAAATCGAAAAGACATTTTCTTCAATTCTTCTTCATGAATTAATTCCAGTTGAATTTCAATTTATAAATCCGGAAACGAAGATAAACGACTTCAAATATTTGCGGTACCATCGCATATCCTTCCGCATAGATTCGACTGAATTCTTGAGTTTGACTATTCAAATAATTTCGTCCGGTTCGTCCATCGTGAATCCACGGTATCCATGTCAAAGAGCATTTCCGGCATTCTTGTTTTCCAGTTGCCACTGCATTTTTCATGAAGCCCTCACGATGCATTTTTACACATGAATACACAGAATAGGATGAGACCAAGTGGCTAAGTGCATTGCTCGTCCTTTATTACGCCACTCAATTTACTTTTGCCCGACGAGCGACGAGTGTCATTATTTGCAGCCATTACACTTGCCATCATCCTGAGAAGGATGACGACGTCTCGTCTCGTAATCTGGAGTACTAAAGAAACTAGTGACGTACTTTTATGAGAGAACGGTTCCATGAAATATCACATGTCGGAAATGATGTGTACTCGCATATACGAGTAGAAGTCGTAAATTGAACATTCGTAAAGAAAATATACAATCTGACGGAATAGCGCAGGCTGAATGATATTCTGATTTTCTCTAAGTCCCACATATTGGATTTCCTTTTTTCTTTCGTTCCTTCCGTTCGACATGACGATCCAGATTCGTCTTATCTTATACGTTGTCATCCTCCTTTTCACCGCGGTTGTTCGTTATCAACATATTCGCTGGAATTTCAATAACATTTACATAATTCACATACGAAATATCCTTCAGACGTTAGATATGCGATTGAGACGGTTACGATTTCACAGAAGAATTACTTTTTGGGTTATACACATTTCAGGGAATCATAATCGTAATGAGGTTGAGAGGATTTAAAGTTAAATGTATCAAATTTGTAAGATATTGTAGATACATATATGTATGCGATCAGTTCGTTGAAAATGTGCCAACAATTGATATCGGGAGTGTATGTGAATGAGAGGATAAAGGATATATCTTTGAGGTTTTATATAAAGGTCCTTTGAGGATGGTAAGATAGACGATTTATAGTTTCAGATATTTTCAAAGATATTTATTTTTTATTCGTCTGTCAACTCTGCTATTATTCCGCTCGATAGAAGACGACGTTTCGACACAAAAACGAATGCAGAAGCACAAGTGTAGAATGTTCGAATTAAACATTTTATTCCTATTTCACCGAGCGACGCATCGAAGTTCGTGTCTTGGCTAAGAGTGGTATTACCGCTGTAGCGAGCTAGCGCTCTAAGTCGCAGAGCCCACGCAAGAGTAAATGCGAAATCATCTCAAATTAAAACCCACTATTAGTCCAAGACCCTGTAGAAATACATATAATACATAGAAACCGAAAATAATAGAATTTTTAAATCTCATCCAAAAAGGTTAATAATAGTACATTTCTATAGTTGCAGTTAGCACACCCCTGCACCCCTCAAGCACACCCTAGGTCAAAAATATTGATGGCTGATGATAACCAACATCATAGGCAATAATACCTCTAAGTTTCATTACAATGACATGATATTTAATAATAGCACATTGACTTAAAGTTTTGCGTTTTGACACTATCCATACAAAAAATACACCTACCGGCCTCACGCATAGATATGCGTGTTCTACTTACATGTTTTTTTTCGTAGTGCGAATTGCAGTTATTTAATGAACCAACTTTGGAACGGTGAAGATTGGTGATTGGTGATCCTAACAATAACTATTCACACAGTTAATTTTTTTAGGGTTTTGTGTCTTAAATCTCACAAAATCGGTCAAATACCTGTCTGTCCGTCTGTTCATACATAGAATATCTTACGAACGGCTGAAGCTGCACACATAATTCGGCGAGAATGTGTAGAAATGCTATAATTTGCTGAAGATAGCGTTGTGTTGTAATTGGCCAACTTTAAGGGGGGGGGGGTCCACATAGAGGCGAAATTAAGGTAATTTTTTTTTATCCACTGGTATAGCCAAGTGGGGTGTCGTGAGAAAGGTAATGTTGAGTACATTCCATTTTTGGCATTTTCTTGAGATTTGTAGAAAGGGGAACAGTGGAGGAGGAAAAAATATTAGACCGTAATTTGTCCCTGCCGCCCTGAATTTCGAAGCCGTTACACAAATTTGCAATTTGCAATGTCGTCTTAATATGAATGGTTAAGCATCTCGAAAAGTGGGACAGTTTATCTCGTATACATACATATCTATCTACAGCTTCTCGTATTAAAACTATTACTTTGAGAGGTGACAGATGCAGTCTTTTTGTGAATTGGCATCTAAGATACTATATCATGGGTAAAACATTTAATTATGGTGTTTTTATTCAGCTGAGGGGTACCAAGAAGAACAGGGAGCCAGTATTTACATGCCAAAATAAGCGCTTGCTACAAAACCCTCGAATTGCGGGCGTAGCCCTCTATATTCCGGTTTCATTAGGGTTTTGTAGTAAAAACAAAACCCTTATGAAATCGGTCAAACGTTCGTCTGTTTGTCCATGAAATATCTCACGAACCGCTGAAGCTACATGCGTAAAATTTGGTGAAAATATGTAGAAGTATTATAATTATCTGGAGAAAGCGACGCATCTTAATAGACCAACTTTAAGGGGGAGTCCCCATAGAGGGGAAATGAAGGCCTACATTTTTTTTCGTTTGGTATAGGCAAATGGGGTATCGTAAGAAAGATACCGCCGAGTACATTCTATTTTTGGCATTTTCTTTAAATGTGAAGAAAGGGGAACAGTGGGGGAGGAGAAAGTATTAGATCGTAATTTGTGCCACCTTTGATTTCGAGACCGTTACACTTAGAAATATGAAAACTTACTGGAAGGTGGGTTCCGAATAGCATACAAAATTTGAATATCTTCTCAAAATAGGTTAATAATGGTTTATTTTTATAGTTACCGGTAGCACGCACGAACTGTTTGCGAACTATTTAATAAGTAAAACACACCTTACTTATTTGTACATATTACTCATCTAATGCCTGCTACAGACAATGGCCCAGCCCCGGCCATTCGGGGCCATCGCCACTGTGTGGACGGGCGGATGGCGTTCAGTGGCCAATGCCGCGTAACCGTCAGTTCTGTCAACAGCGATGGGCCATCGGATGGCCACAAATGGCTTCGAGAGCCATTTTCCTCCACGCGATGGCCCATCGTGTCGACAACTTTGAACAGCTGATTTAAGTTGACAGGCCACTACACAATTATCACAGTGCTACTACCACGACCACCGACCTTCTGTCACACGCGATCCGTTTGGTCACCTAGTCCTCCCATACTCGAAGGAGTAATTGATGTGTGGCGTTAACTAGACCCCTTCCACTGAATTTTAGCAGTTCAGTTGGAATCTCGTCAGCGCCCGACGGTTTATTTCGTTTTAGTGACGGCAACGCGGGATCAACATCCTCAACTTTCGGGGGTTGTATGGGTGGGCCTAGATCAACAATATCGTCATCATATGTGTGGGGAGGTTAGATGTTAGTTTCAGAAGCTCTTCAAAATAAGAGGCCCATCGTTTTTTAATACCATCAGTGTCGCTGATGATGTTTCCATCCTTGTCCTTACAGTGGCTAGTCCTGGGTTGGTAGCCATTCTTAATTGTATTTACTAGTTTGTACGCTTGTCTGGTGTTCCTATTAACTAAGTTTTCGTTAATATTCAGCAGCTGCTCGTCAAAGTATTTACGTTTCTTACGTCAAATTATTCTATTCGCTACTCGCAGTAGCTCGTCATATTTTTCTCTTTTGTCTCTGGTTGCTCGTTGAATCCATTGCCTAATAGGCTCGTTATTCGCGTCAAGTGAATTTTTGTATTCTTCTTCGAAGCAGTTATTTCGCGCTCGCCGGACTTTATATCCCACGACCTTCTCTGCGACATCCTTGATGGTATCCTTGAGTTCTTCTAGGAACCCATGGACGCCTGTGTTGCTGATGTTGTGTAGCAAAAGTGATAGTCTTTCCTCAAGGGGGGTAGTATACGCCCCTGCTGTAGCATCGCTCAGAAGCTTATCAACCGCAAAGGTTTTGGGAGGTCTGATTCTCGATTGGTGCACTGAGGAAATTCTACATCTGTAGGTCGTCTTCACCAAGTGATGATCTGAGTCGCCATTTGCTCCTCGATAGGAGCGGACATCCATCACACTAGACGCCTATCTCCTGCAAATGAGGACGTGATCAATTTGGTTGACGGTATTTGTGTCTTGAGATTTCCAGGTCTGCTTGTGAATGCGTCGATGCGGGAAGCACGTAGAGCTTACGACTAGATTCATACTGCAGTCGATAAGTCGCTGACCGTTGTCGTTACATTTTTCATGGAGACTGTGGCCTCGAGTTGTCCACCGGTGTCAACTTTCATTTCCGACTTTCGCGTTAAAGTCGCCCAGCAGCATTTTGACATCATTTGTTGGAAGTGAGTCGAAGAGAGTCTCAAGACGGGCGTAGAACTCGTCTTTTGCTGCGTCTTCTTTAACTTCATTGGGGGCGTGTATATATATGAGCCAGAGATTGAAGAATCGAGTCTTATTGCGAATCGCACACAGCCGTTCATTTATTGGTTTGAGGTCAGTAATGTGCTGTTTGAGTTGATTGGTCACTATAAATGCTACTCCCAACTCATTGCGGCCCGATGGTTTGCCACTTGTAAAAATTGTGTGCGATTTCTTGTCATTGATCTCGCTGCCAAGCCAATTTATTTCCTGGACTGCAGTAATGCTCAGTTTGTACTTTTCGACCTGTTGAAGGAGGGCCTTCTCGGCCCCCTGGTTGCTCAGGGAGCGCACATTCTAGGATCCGAAAGAATAATCCTTTAGTCGTTTGCGTGGTCGTCGTTGTTGATCCGTCCAATCCGAGGCTTTTGTTCCAGGTTTCTTGACGTGGAGTGGTTTTTACAAAGACGAATTGTCAGCACATCGCTTAACCCCATTCAGGGGATGGCCTCGGATGATAGCTGCTTCAGATGGTTTTATAAACGTGCTGTTGCAGGTCCAACTACACAAACCATTCCATCCTACTAAACGTGAGGCGCTTAGGTGTTGGTCAGCCATTCAGGCTACAGCTATCTGCTTTTTTTCAAACTGGCTTATCGTTAAGACTTGGCTGTCAGCGGTTTGACACATTGCCGTTACCGGGGGCGCTCACGACGAGGACTTTTGAAAAGATCCCCAAAAATGATGTTGTGTGTTACAAAAATCGCTTTTAAATGTTTGTGTAAATTTGATTTCTTTTGCATATAAAAGTCAGTATTGACTCGCAGGCCGGATGAAAACTATAGGCGGGCCCGCGGGCGGGATTGTCGACCTCTGCTCTAGACGACATGGAATATAAAAAATGAAACGTCAACATTTTTAATTTTCCTAAAATAATTTAACCTTGTTTATCCCTTTATTTGTTTCATGTATGTCATCAAAAACACTTGAAATCAATTGAAAGTTGGTTACACTTGAAATATTTTGTATATTTATTGTTTTTTTTTTTCTTTTACATAACTATTCATAATTTTTTTATTTTTTTTTTATTTTTTATTTTTTCACATAGTTTATTCTCAATCACACAGTTGTAGTAATTACATGTTTTTTTTACATGGTTTGTACACTTCTATCAAAGTGTTTGTATTCAATTTAAATTCATCATTGTACAAGATTCGCGTAACCGAATATGCTCATAAACATACGCACTCTTAAAAAAAACATATAATATAATTCCTATTTATTTTTATTTTACCGCGTCACTATAAAAAGAAATGATCAGTGTATACTCGTATTCACACCTACAAATATTTCTTTATTTTTTTCTTCTCAATTTGAAAAAATTCTAAAAGTTTTTTCGTTTGTAGTCGAACTCTTTTTATTCTTTTTTTGTTCATTTAAATACAACAATGTTTAAAATATCTAAATATTTTTAATTATAATTTTTTTTTGTTATTATAGAAACAATTAAGACTACATATTTTTGTTCGCATAAGGTACATTTTGTGTGTGTATGTTTTTTTTTATTAAATTAATGCTCGTGATTTAATTAGTAGTGTATTTTTTTCTTATTTACTGTGCTTTATATTATTTTTTTCAGGATTCATCAATTCATTTTACAGGTAATTCAATAGTTTATTAATTTTTGTTTACAAATATCTAGCTACTTTTATGCTAAATTTATATTCATTTAATAACTTTTATTACGAATAATTATTTCCTAATTATTTAATTTTTTTCTTAGACTTCTATTTGTTTACTTTGCTTTATTAAAGTCCTATAATTATTTCTAATCTACTTTAACTTCTAATTAAGGTATTTATTCACAAATTTAATGTCATTATATACATTTTTATTATTTTACAGAAAAAAAAATATTATAAAAGTCATGTTTATGTATTTTCAATATAAATTTATTTATTAATAACATTCAAATCGAATTTTCATATATTTAATTGATTTTTATTTTATTATTAACACTTATTTGGTTAGTTTATTTCCTTTTTCAACCAGTGATTAGGAATATCGATACACAACAGTTTTATTAAATTTTCTAGTATTAATGCACATTAATTAAATACTTGTTCCTATATTAATTGAAATTCGTATTAATTTACAATACAACAAGCAGATGTTTCGGTTCAAAAGCAATTAAGATAAAAAAACAACAGAAAAACAGAAGAAAAGTTAAAAGCCGATCTTTGCGTAGGTCGTGAAAATAATAGCTCAAGCCATCAGGCCCATCTAAATTAAAACGCTTTTCATCAGAAAAAATAACTTTTCGCCAGCGTTTTTTCCAGTGAAGTCGTTGTTCCGCAAAATCCAATCGCGCTTTTTTATGGGCAGCAGTCAAAGGGGGCTTTTTGACTAATTTTCGTCGTTCTAAGTGGGGGGCTTCTTTTATAATCCTTTGAACATTTCGGATATTCGTTGTTACTCCTGCTTTTGCGGCGATTTGACGCGCTGTTGAAGAAGGATTTGACGCCTCCTTTAAAATACGCCGCTTTTCTCGAACTGTTGTTGCACTTGGTCGGCCTCCAGGATTCTTTTTAGTATAATTTTCTTTATTTTTTAAATAATTGCTAACAACGCAGCGACTTCTATTCAATAATTTAGCAATTTTACTAATTGATTCATTTTTCTCCTTCAATTTATTAATAATGTTTATTTCACTACTATTTAACTTTTTTCCTCTCGGCATGTTCACAACTCAACACAAATAACTTCAAATATCTACCAAAAACAAAACTCTCAATCACACAAAGTACTATCCGCGTCGAACACCTCGAAATAACTGTATAATTACGCATTAACTTCTGCCTGTCTTATAGTTTTGTCGCACCGAAATACTGACAATTTAAAGTTTATATTTCTTTAAAGCATGAGAAATTAATTTCATTCAATTTTTATTTGTTAAAATGTAGACTTTATTTAGTTAAGAAATATTTCTAATAAATATGAATCACGAAAATTAAATAAAAAAATATTTTATTTGAAAACTAAGCCAAAAATTTAACCCTGTCTTAAAGTTTTGTCGCGGAGTGTAGAATATCTTACGAACGGCTGAAGCTGCACACATAATTCGGCGAGAATGTGTAGAAATGCTATAATTTGCTGAAGATAGCGTTGTGTTGTAATTGGCCAACTTTAAGGGGGGGGGGGTCCACATAGAGGCGAAATTAAGGTAATTTTTTTTTATCCACTGGTATAGCCAAGTGGGGTGTCGTGAGAAAGGTAATGTTGAGTACATTCCATTTTTGGCATTTTCTTGAGATTTGTAGAAAGGGGAACAGTGGAGGAGGAAAAAATATTAGACCGTAATTTGTCCCTGCCGCCCTGAATTTCGAAGCCGTTACACAAATTTGCAATTTGCAATGTCGTCTTAATATGAATGGTTAAGCATCTCGAAAAGTGGGACAGTTTATCTCGTATACATACATATCTATCTACAGCTTCTCGTATTAAAACTATTACTTTGAGAGGTGACAGATGCAGTCTTTTTGTGAATTGGCATCTAAGATACTATATCATGGGTAAAACATTTAATTATGGTGTTTTTATTCAGCTGAGGGGTACCAAGAAGAACAGGGAGCCAGTATTTACATGCCAAAATAAGCGCTTGCTACAAAACCCTCGAATTGCGGGCGTAGCCCTCTATATTCCGGTTTCATTAGGGTTTTGTAGTAAAAACAAAACCCTTATGAAATCGGTCAAACGTTCGTCTGTTTGTCCATGAAATATCTCACGAACCGCTGAAGCTACATGCGTAAAATTTGGTGAAAATATGTAGAAGTATTATAATTATCTGGAGAAAGCGACGCATCTTAATAGACCAACTTTAAGGGGGAGTCCCCATAGAGGGGAAATGAAGGCCTACATTTTTTTTCGTTTGGTATAGGCAAATGGGGTATCGTAAGAAAGATACCGCCGAGTACATTCTATTTTTGGCATTTTCTTTAAATGTGAAGAAAGGGGAACAGTGGGGGAGGAGAAAGTATTAGATCGTAATTTGTGCCACCTTTGATTTCGAGACCGTTACACTTAGAAATATGAAAACTTACTGGAAGGTGGGTTCCGAATAGCATACAAAATTTGAATATCTTCTCAAAATAGGTTAATAATGGTTTATTTTTATAGTTACCGGTAGCACGCACGAACTGTTTGCGAACTATTTAATAAGTAAAACACACCTTACTTATTTGTACATATTACTCATCTAATGCCTGCTACAGACAATGGCCCAGCCCCGGCCATTCGGGGCCATCGCCACTGTGTGGACGGGCGGATGGCGTTCAGTGGCCAATGCCGCGTAACCGTCAGTTCTGTCAACAGCGATGGGCCATCGGATGGCCACAAATGGCTTCGAGAGCCATTTTCCTCCACGCGATGGCCCATCGTGTCGACAACTTTGAACAGCTGATTTAAGTTGACAGGCCACTACACAATTATCACAGTGCTACTACCACGACCACCGACCTTCTGTCACACGCGATCCGTTTGGTCACCTAGTCCTCCCATACTCGAAGGAGTAATTGATGTGTGGCGTTAACTAGACCCCTTCCACTGAATTTTAGCAGTTCAGTTGGAATCTCGTCAGCGCCCGACGGTTTATTTCGTTTTAGTGACGGCAACGCGGGATCAACATCCTCAACTTTCGGGGGTTGTATGGGTGGGCCTAGATCAACAATATCGTCATCATATGTGTGGGGAGGTTAGATGTTAGTTTCAGAAGCTCTTCAAAATAAGAGGCCCATCGTTTTTTAATACCATCAGTGTCGCTGATGATGTTTCCATCCTTGTCCTTACAGTGGCTAGTCCTGGGTTGGTAGCCATTCTTAATTGTATTTACTAGTTTGTACGCTTGTCTGGTGTTCCTATTAACTAAGTTTTCGTTAATATTCAGCAGCTGCTCGTCAAAGTATTTACGTTTCTTACGTCAAATTATTCTATTCGCTACTCGCAGTAGCTCGTCATATTTTTCTCTTTTGTCTCTGGTTGCTCGTTGAATCCATTGCCTAATAGGCTCGTTATTCGCGTCAAGTGAATTTTTGTATTCTTCTTCGAAGCAGTTATTTCGCGCTCGCCGGACTTTATATCCCACGACCTTCTCTGCGACATCCTTGATGGTATCCTTGAGTTCTTCTAGGAACCCATGGACGCCTGTGTTGCTGATGTTGTGTAGCAAAAGTGATAGTCTTTCCTCAAGGGGGGTAGTATACGCCCCTGCTGTAGCATCGCTCAGAAGCTTATCAACCGCAAAGGTTTTGGGAGGTCTGATTCTCGATTGGTGCACTGAGGAAATTCTACATCTGTAGGTCGTCTTCACCAAGTGATGATCTGAGTCGCCATTTGCTCCTCGATAGGAGCGGACATCCATCACACTAGACGCCTATCTCCTGCAAATGAGGACGTGATCAATTTGGTTGACGGTATGTGTGTCTGGAGATTTCCAGGTCTACTTGTGAATGCGTCGATGCGGGAAACACGTAGAGCTTACGACTAGATTCATACTGCAGGCGAAGTCGATAAGTCGTTGGCCATTGTCGTTACATTTTTCAGGGAGACTGTGGCTTCCAGTGGTCCCCCGATGCCAACTTTCATTTCCGACTTTCGCGTTAAAGTCTCCTAGCAGTAATTTGACGTTGTTTGTTGGAAGTGAGTTGAAGAGAGTCTCAAGGCGAGCGTAGAACTCGTCTTTTGCTGCGTCTTCTTTAACTCCAGTGGGGGCGTGTACATTGATGAGCCAGAGATTGAAGAATCGAGTCTTAATACGAATCACACACAGTCGCTGATTTATGGGTTTGAAGTCAGTAATGTGCTGTTTGAGTTGATTGGTCACTATAAATGCTACTCCCAACTCATTGCGGCCCGATTGTTTGCCGCTTGTAAAAATTGTGTGCGATTTCGTGTCACTGATCTCGCTGCCAAGCCAATTTGTTTCCTGGACTGCAGCAATGCTCAGTTTCTTCTTTTCGATCTGTTGAAGGAGGGCGTTCTCGGCCTCCTGGTTGCTCAGGGAGCGTAGGTACATTCCAGGATCCGAAAGAATAATCCTTTAGTCGTTTGCGTGGTCGTCGTTGTTGATCCGTCCAATCCGAGGCTTTTGTTCCAGGTTTCTTGACGTGGAGTGGTTTTTACAAGGACGAATTGTCAGCACATCGCTTAATCCCATTCAGGGGATGGCCTCGGATGATAGCTGCTTCAGATGGTTTTATAAACGTGCTGTTGCAGGTCCAACTACACAAACCATTCCATCCTACTAAACGTGAGGCGCTTAGGTGTTGGTCAGCCATTCAGGCTACAGCTATCTGCTTTTTTCCAAACTGGCTTTCGCTGAGACTTGGCTGTCAGCGGTTTGACACATTGCCGTTACCGGGGGCGCTCACGACGAGGACTATTGAAAAGATCCCCAAAAATTATGTTGTGTTACGCAAATCGCTTTAAAACGTTTGGGTAAATTTGATTTCTTTTGCAAGTAAAAATCAGTATTAACTCCCACGCCGGATGAAAACTATAGGCGGGCCCGCGGGCGGGGTTGTCGACCTCTGCTCTAGACGACATGGAATATAAAAAATGAAACGTCAACATTGTTAATTTTCCTAAAATAATTTTACGTTGTATATCCCTTTATTTGTTTCATGTATGTCATCGAAAACACTTGAAATCAATTGAAAGTTGGTTACACTTGAAATATTTTGTATATTTATTGTTTTTTTTTTTTGTTTTATTTTACATAACTATTCATAATTTTTTTTATTTTTTCACATAGTTTATTCTCAATCACACAGTTGTAGTAATTACATGTTTTTTTTACATGGTTTGTACACTTTTATCAAAGTGTTTGTATTCAATTTAAATTCATCATTGTACAAGATTCGCGTAACCGAATATGCTCATAAACATACGCACTCTTAAAAAAAAACATATAATATAATTCCTATTTATTTTTATTTTACCGCGTCACTATAAAAAGAAATGATCAGTGTATACTCGTATTCACACCTACAAATATTTCTTTATTTTTTTCTTCTCAATTTGAAAGAATTCTAAAAGTTTTTTCGTTTGTAGTCGAACTCTTTTTATTCTTTTTTTGTTCATTTAAATACAACAATGTTTAAAATATCTAAATATTTTTAATTATATTTTTTTTTTGTTATTATAGAAACAATTAAGACTACATATTTTTGTTCGCATAAGGTACATTTTGTGTGTGTTTGTTTTTTATTAAATTAATGCTCGTGATTTAATTAGTAGTGTATTTTTTTCTTATTTACTGTGCTTTATATTATTTTTTCAGGATTCGTCAATTCATTTTACAGGTAATTTAATAGTTTATTAATTTTTGTTTACAAATATCTAGCTACCTTTATGCTAAATTTATATTCATTTAATAACTTTTATTACGAATAATTATTTCCTAATTATTTAATTTTTTCTTAGACTTCTATTTGTTTACTTTGCTTTATTAAAGTCCTATAATTATTTCTAATCTACTTTAACTTCTAATTAAGGTATTTATTCACAAATTTAATGTCATTATATACATTATTATTTTACAGAAAAAAAAATATTATAAAAGTCATGTTTATGTATTTTCAATATAAATTTATTTATTAATAACATTCAAATCGAATTTTCATATATTTAATTGATTTTATTTTATTATTAACATTTATTTGGTTAGTTTATTTCCTTTTTCAACCAGTGACTAGGAGTATCGATACACAACAGTTTTATTAAATTTTCTAGTATTAATGCACATTAATTAAATACATGCTCCTATATTAATTGAAATTCGTATTAATTTACAACAAGCAGATGTTTCGGTTCAAAAACAATTAAGATAAAAAAAACAGAAAAACAAAAAAAAAGTTAAAACCCAATATATTTTTTTTTGTTATAGCCTTAATACTCATCCGGGGCTCTATGGAGAATTGAAGGCTACACGTTTTCTTTCCGAAAATTTTAAATTTATGTATATTTTTGTTATTTCTACAACAACTTGTAAATAATTTAATACATTGAAAAAAATATTAACAATTTTTTTTTATTAGTTCTATCTTAAATATTTTTTAATGTTTTTTTTTTTAATTATTTAGTTTTAGTAGTAATACTTAAATATATTTTCCTACGAAATGTTATAAAACGGAATGAATACGTTGAGTACCCCACAATTTTGCCAATAATGAAATAGTCGATATAATAATGTAAAAATTATTGTAAAATTTTGAATTATATCGTAAAAATTAAATAAATATTAATTTAGTTTATTTAAAATTGAGAAAATTATAACCACGCAAACTGTCATTCCTTAATTGTTTCTGCTCTAACATTATTATTTGCTAGTTTTATTATTTGTATTTGTGGAAAGGCCAACACGAGCCACAGAAGACAGTTATAATTATAATTAGAAACTGTTTTGACGAAAACAACGTAAATATTGCAATGACAAAATCTGACAATTTGACGAAAATATATCTTTTATATCTTTGAACTTGGCAGTAGGACTGTAATGGAGTGATTTGACATGTATATTAGTATACAAACAGCTTTTTCGTACACCGATCATGCGGCGGCCGGCTAAATTTGCGTTAGCCCGGCGGCCCGGTGATCACCTCCTAGGCCCTCCACTGCCGGTCGAGGCCAGTGGAGGTGACAACCGTAGGTATTTTTTTTCAGACAAGGCATGTAGGACACTGAATTATGAGTAAGACATTTTAATTATGGGGGTTTTATCCATCTGAGAGGTTGGATTGTGTAATGAATGACTTTTCTGATGACCTATTCGGATTGTTAATTGGCATCCGTTCACGTCCAAAACCGCATAAATCTTGTTCTGGTTCCCGCTAGTGCTAGTCCCATTATTTTTGTCGACCGTCTGGAGTGTGTTAGAAGGTGCTTTTGTATGCTTTTGTTCTGCAAATTCTCTTTTCTCACATTCGATACTTTGACATTTCGAACGTAATTATATTTTTCACGTGTGTCACTAGTCAACGATAAACACGTTTGGACTTAATGATCATTGACGCAAACATGTTCAACGACGATCGTCTGTCACGGGTTTACTATGTGTGCAACGTCTGAACGCCTTTAGTCCTGGCGAGTTGAGATGTATGCAAAAATTATTTACTGAATTTTTAAGCAGCAGCAGAAGTTTCTTTTGTCGGTATCTAAGGTGCCTCGTCCTGACCCGACTGAATGCATGACAAATATAAAACAAAACACAGTCAGATGGAATTGAGGCCGAGAAATGTTTGTTTAATAATAGTCAGAAAATATTCAGGCGGCCGGAAAATGTAGGTGACGACGAGACGGCTCAAATTGTTGACACCTTTCTTTTAGTTGGGCCATTTATTCGAATGGAAGATGCACGTTGAAATGAATGCACTGTGTGAGAGGTAGAGGATGATATACGAGTTTTGCAGGAATTTTTTTTTTTTACGAATACGGAGCTTATTGAATGGTTCAATGTTAAGAACCGAGCGCCTGAAAACGGAGATCGCAATGTTCGAATATTGCGTATAAAAATGCTAGGGCTCCGTCGTATACGAGTATATAAGAATAAAAAAACAACAAAACCGGAGTGGAGGAGCTGTATTCCCGCTCCAGTTTCTAAAAACAGCTCCGCTCTGAATCAACCGAAAATGCCCATGGGATTGCGGATTTCCGTGAAATTTCACAGAATAGATTTTTAAGGTTAGGTTGAAGGTCTGCCATGATAACTACAACACGCATAGATCACAACAGGGTGTTACCACACAGGACGTGTTTTCAAAAAAAAAAAAAAAAACATTTTATACATCAAACTAGCCGGAGCTTTCAATAAAAGCCTGGAGGTAGCCAACGTTAACGATTACTAAGTCTCAAGTAGGTTCTCAAGGCACTTGTCGGTAGTACCTGGGGAAAGGACAAGGAAACCCTACTGGTTACTTATAAAGCCATTGGAAAATCGGTGACTAACTATGCCGCCCCCACTTCGACCCTGAACCTGAGCGACACGTACTGAAAAAGTATCCAGTCATGTCAAAATTCTGCTCTCCGCACTGAGACAGGCTGTCATCTGATGTCCTCTCAGGATCACCTCCAACCGGAGATCAACATGATGCCCATTAAACACCACAACTATCTCCTCGCGAAGCAGTATCTTGTGGGCTGATACCACCATAATCACTCCAGCAGTATTCTATAGAAGTCCTATAGGGAATTCGAAGCCTTCTGGGGTCTCTGTCCAGTTATAACACCCACGAAAACTCTTGCATGTCGTCTTTCCAATAACAAGAGTCTATTGAGCCAACTTAGTCAGATCAACTTTGCTTTTGACAAGAGTGGCCAAGCAACCTTCTAGCTGGCCTTTGCACTTTTGCCAACCGACTGCGATTTGTTGCTGTGTTAAGCGCGTTCCAAAATACAACCATCGGTTGCATGCCCCATTTTCTTCCGATGGCGTTCTTACAACCGTAGAGTGTGATATTAGCCATATTTACGTGTTCCTGAATATAGGCCTTCCAGCTTAGTTTCCTGCAAAATATCAGCCCCAGGAAGTTAGCCTTTCCTGCAAGACCAGTCTGTCTCCCTCTAATACCGGAGGTTCTACTGGTGGTTTGTGACGCAATTTTTAATAGAGGTGAAAGCCTTCTGGTTCCTTTTCTTAAAATATTTGTCACATAACAATTCGAATTTTCAATCAGGAATTTTTCAAGAACGACAACTCTGCCATTCTAAAATATCACACTGTGGGTCGTTGACACTTGCAAACGCTATATTCTGATGGACTCTTATGTGTCCTGTAAGAATATGCTGTTTGATCTGGTGTCATCGACCTCACATTGGGATAGAACATACATCCGGGTAGCGATGATCCATGTCGAGTTTTATGCAAACGGAGAAGTCCGTTGCATAAAACTCGATTGACGAGATTTTTCGGTTGATGCTTTGGTTGAGTCGGGGGTGGCGAGCTGTTGGGAGAGCGATCGTTCGAGGAGTCCACTTTCACCCGCCGTCCGGTGAACATCGGCGCGATCGCCCAGAAAGGGAATTCGTTTGAAACCGCCGCTGAAACAATATCGTAGGGTGGACTTTGACCCGCCGTAGCTCTCGTATCGGCAACCTTATTGCTGGGACGGTTGATAGGTCTTTTGCTAGGGGCACTTTGATTCGCCGCCTCAACAATATCGCGACAAATGCGTTGGGATATACCCGCGAAATAGCCTGTCCTTTCGCCGCTGGTTTTAGGCGATATTCAGATTAGCTACATTTTCAGCTCCGACGCAGCCACGCACAATAGCCAAGCATAGTCGATCGTATCGCATGCTGAGCGATGAGTGTGAATTCGCCCATTTGATGCTGTGTATCTCGACTGAAATTTCAAGCAGTCGTGCAGCGCGGTGTCGTGTGTGTGAATTTCGCCTTAAGCTAAACATTGCGTTACATTTTCACCTAGACGCGTACGATACCACGGTGATGTTTGGCGTGATTAGAATTAGAACGTGATTGGTGCCGTTCGTGCCCTTGACCCAACCCCTAAATCAAGTGTGATTTTTTTCCTTTTGGCTGGAATTTGTGCCCAACGCCGGCAATTGTGTGCGATTCCACTAGTGTGCCGATCTAGTAGATATTGTGTATATCTAGTGCCGAGAAAGTGTCAATTTTGCCTCCTCCTAAGTGCAAATGTCGTTCGTTTGCAGGAATGCTGTGTAGAGAAAAACAATCATGGAATAAAAGCGAAACCACGACAACAACAACAAGTGCCGCCTCATTTTACATTTGAAAGTACTATTACTTTGGAAAGAACGGTCGTACATTTCGAAGTGTTCATCGGTTGCTGTCAGAGAGTGACGTCGTCGATTGTGTTGCCATCCTAAATTTCGTTTCATTTAAATCCCTTTTCTTTTTTTAATTTGTAATTTCGTTTGTTTCCTTTTTTTGCACTTAATGATTTTAAGTTTCAGCTGCTTCAGTTCTGACATGGCCATCGAGGATCCTGAGGTGAGTCTGTTTGTTGAGTAATTTTGTAACGTTTTTTTTTCTTATACCTATATATCTCCTTTGATTTTTTTATTAGAGTAACGTAATTTAGCTATTTCCTTGTTTTTTTTTGTGTGAATTTTTTTGAATTCTATTGGAAAACTGCCTAGTATTAATTTTTTTTTTTTTATCAGTTTTCTTCTTTTATCGTAGTTTTCAGTTTCTTTCTCTTTTGTTTCTAACAAGACTTCTCATGTTTTTTTTTTATATACAAATAATAAATGTTGAATATGTTTTGCAAATAGAATTCCCTTCGTTTCCTTTGAGGAAATTCCCCGATATCCTTTTTCAGGTGACGATGTGAGGTAAATACCTCATCTCTCTTAGTTGGTTAGGGAGGTACCAGTAATTTGGCCAAGGTACCGCATTGGTAGGGTGGGTATAGAGGTCCGCTCCATCTGGACCCAGGAGTCGTATCGAGGTACATGAGCCGGTCGACGGCCATTGCCTTTATGTAGATTTGTCTTTCTTTTCTCTGCTATTTTTTTTAGGTCGTGGGATCTTTGGTACCCGTGTGTGTGCTGTTTTTCCTTAGGCACGAGATTTTTGGAATGTTAATGGTACGGGGCAGCGAGAGGGAAAAAACCCCGCCCACATCTCCCGTCAATGAGCTACAGCAAGCTCGTGCCGCCGCCTATCCCGCTGAGGAGTTCTCACCTGATGGCGTCGCCGGACCTTCACGGTCAATTCGGCAGACTTTAACTTCGTCCCCATGGACACTTAGGTGTCCGCAACACCTGTCCATTACAATTCATATTCCGGTTTCATTTGTGTATGTATTTCTTTTGAAAGTGGCCCACTGTCCTACAACGGTTGCTGATCCTTGGTTTAAATTGTTGTTATTTTAAATTCCGAGTGAAACCATACCTCAATTTTCGTCAAAAATTGGTTCGAGGAAAATCTATAAAATGCGGTTAAATAACTATCTCATCAAACTTCGAATGAATCCACGTAAATTTTGATTTGCTGAATTGCAACAAATATTTACCAACATTTGCCAGCCCTTCAAATTTGAGTGGAATTAAATTGAAAATCATTGAAGCATACACACCACATAGAAATCAAATCTTTCCCATTTCCATATTTCCACCACAAATTAATAGTAATATTTACAAAACCATACAACCTTATGCTTATATAGGAGGTACACCCGTGCAGCTCCCAATTAATAAGCTCATGGTTAAGATTCATTTGCAGAACACTCGCATATCGTTAGCAAAACTAAAATCTAATTGGAAGCCCCAAATTGCATTTTCCCCCAATAATTTAAAACAAACCTTCTCACTTGAATTCAATTCTCATCATTCATCAAATTGCAATTGCAAATTCGGCTGAAATTTGAGAGAAATTTTGGGTTGAATGGAGCACTATATGTATAGCTTCTGTAGCACTTATCAAACTTATGTACTTGTATCTATGTACGAATCGCTTATCGAATTCGGGAATACCTATCTGAAGTGAATTATGATATGCTGAAGCAGCAGGAATGTTAGCACTCTCTCGTCAACATGTTCGTTACAAAACGCTGGAGCGTATCCATTAACCCTCAAACCACCGTTGGGGTCCATTGGACCCTTGAGACTGTTTGTTTTTAAAATATCTAGGTCATTGTCCACAATTCATTTCCAATGCCCCTATGTATTTTACTATTATGCTTCTCTAAATACGAAATAAAAGTGCTATTAGAGAAAATTTTTGTACGATGGCTGAAATTTGGAATTTTCGGAAATTGTAACACAAACTACCAAAGGGGTCCATTGGACCCCTTAGCGTTCTATGAAGTATTGCATTATTTTCTTGCAGTGAAAGTAATTTGACTGTATTTTACATTCTCGAAGTGGTTGCAGTGCTGAATAATCATGCGAAAAAAACACAAAAACTGTGGAACATATGGTATTGAATGCATTGCTTTATGTGCATATAGGTAAGACGTGTTCGATATAAACACGGATTTATAGTATCTGCAAAAAAGTGTTAGAAACATGAACGCCAAATAAAAGTGCAATCTGCGCTCAGCATAATATTGTAAAAAAGAACAATAGCTGTGCTTCCCCCGAGAGAACAGAACAAGAAACGCACGCCCCACACCAACAAGTCGTTCTATACAGAACCCCATTCCAATAGTTGAATGAGATCGTTTGAAATAAAAACCGTTGAAACAGAGAAATTTTCTTATCTCACCATAAAACCGTAAGTGCGTGGAAAATTCAAGGTATGTAATATTCTTTATCTTATAAATTCCGAGAAATGAGAAGTGGGTTTGACATTTTACAACAGCTTTGTCAATAAAAGATGCTGACAGATGAAGAAATTCTTCGCGCCTTTGAAGCTTCGGGGACATCGACTCGGATTCCGATTCCGAAGAGGATCATGTAAGCGAAGCGTCAGATGTTGAAGACGAACTAGAATATTCTGAAGAGGACTCGGCACAATGCGCTTCAAATAATGGATCATCGACGGAGTACTACCATGGAATGGACGGATCGAAATGGAGCAGTAATCCACCTACCATGCGGAGGGCACCTAGCCATAATATAATTTTTTTATTATAAATGTAATGTATTATTTTGTACTACATATAGTCTTAAAATGAAATACAATTAAAAACTATTAATAAAATAATAAATACTAATAAACAAACGAATATGCCGTAGATTTTCATTCAAAACACCGAATGGGGTCCAATGGACCCCGTTGGTAGTTTGTGTTACAAAAAAGTGATGGTAGGATAAGGGTTAAAATGAAACTTCACGGGACATGAACGCAGATAGAAACGACTTATTTGAATTAGAATAAATTGAAACTGTGGTAATTGCAATAATCCCATAATGAAAGCCAGGTAACCTGACTGCGATCTTCTTGAATTTATTACTAGTGTTGACTTTATCATCTTCAACAAAGGCAATATAGGTGGAGGTTAGTTGGCATTACGTTTGGCTCCTACAGCATTTCAAATCCAATACAGATTTGGCACGTATCTCATGGACATACCTGTCCCACATATTCATCTCCCTTTGGAGACTGAGACATTTCTCCAAAACATATTTCTGGCCAAAACTACACCAGCCTGATTATGTCGGGGAGCCTATTGGCTGACAATTCACCATTTGCCTCGTAATCCTTGGTTATCTACAAGGATGGCTCCAAGACTGATGACGGGATTGGGGCTGGTATATACTCTGAGGGACTGGAGATTAATTTATCTTTCCGTCTTCCCGACTTTTGCATTGCGAAAGCCATAATGCGGGGCTGAAAATCTGAAAATCAACGCTGCCAAGACTAAGTACTTGAGCTTGGGTCCAGGAAGGCAAAGCGGAATTTGTGTTTCGGGGCAGGCAGTTGAGAAAGTTGACAATTTCAGCTACCTCGGAAGCGTCGTTACAGCAGATGGTGGAGCGTATGCTGATGTACAGTCTCGCATCAACAAGGCTCGAGCAGATTTTTTCAGTTTGACTCCCTTCTGGCAAAACAACAACATTTCCAGATGCACCAAGCTCCGGATCTTCGAAGCCAATGTAAAATCAGTGCTTCTATATGGCTGTTCAACTTGGAAGGTGACCAATCAGATAACAACTAAACTGCAGACTTTTGTGAACCAGTGTTTACGGCGCATCCTACACATGCGGTGACCGGAGGTCATTGCTAACGACGACCTCCTTAATATTATTGGTCAGGACAGGATATAAACTTTCATTAAAAGGCGAAAGTGGCAATGGATAGGTCACACTCTCCAAAAAGGGCCGAACAACATTGCTCAACAGGCCGTCGATTAAAAACCCACAGGGAACCAACGCAAGTCGCCGTGTTGGGCGACCTAGCAACACAACAGAAGATCAGTTAAGAGAGAGGGTGCCTCAATAGGCAAGGTGTGGATTGAGCTGAAAGCGATTGCGATGAACAGGACGAGGTGGAAAGTAGGCGTGGTTAATGTCTTACGTCACACAAACGGTTAACAGGAACCAGAGAGAGATACGGATAGGATGTGAAAGCTAGCAATTTATTTATTTATATGCTAACGAAACGTCAACAACGTATTGCTAGAGAAAATGACGTGATCATGCAAATTATCCAGTAAAGGAAGTTTGTAATAGTGTCACTCTATTCTCAAAAAAAATAAAAAATTAAGTCATAGCACAAAGATTTGTCAAAACATAAAATACAATTTTACATGATCACTTACAGAACTCATCTTCTTAAATCTTTCGACGTTCCACCCCACCAATCTTCGGATCTCGGATAAATAAAACAAAATTTAAAGCCAACGAATTGTCCCTATTTCCCTTCAGAAGCACCGATATGACCTAGCAAGCTACAGGTGTACTCGCGCTCCTTTTATTGTGGAAATTTCTGGGGTTTTCCATGACGCGATGCCATCATTTACAACGGACGATATTTTGCATAATTTCAGGATATGTCTGCACGTGAACGTCGAAAAGGATGTACACGAAACGGAAGGAACGAGTTCTTGGGGTTATAAGACATTTTACACGGCCTCGTCTATTATTTGAGGCATACTCGTGTAGGGCGGATATTTGCACTTAACACACGCCATGATCACAAAAGATTTATCGTCTGCTTGCTTGGCTGTCGTGTACCCTTCCACAGATAATAAGGATATTCGCAACAGACTTTTCGCTCGTCGGGTGTGCTATATTATTATTTTACAAAACACACGACCGCATATAAGCACATTATTGGGCTTACAAATAAAACGAATATGACTTGTTATTGCTCCTTAAAAGCTGCTCATTGTACGAAAGCATTAAGGCCAAATGATTGAAGGAATCGACGACAGCTGGGGGTGGCAATTGAAAGGGATGAGCCGGCTAAGGGGCACAACATATGACAGGAATATTGTATTGAAAACAGGAATGGTTTGAAGGCATGTTGCCAGGCGATGAACTGGAGCTGTAAAGCTTGTAAATGTCGAATTGGTTGGGAATAACTGAGGGTTTGATAGTCTTGAATTGAGACACCCCTGACTTAAATTTATTAAAGGGAATTAATTGAATAATCAGTAGTTGGTTACTAAACATTAGAATCACCACAAATTGTAACCGTAAATGGGTTTCTAAATGGATTGTTAGAATGTCTGAAGCCAACTTGACCGAAGGCTACGAAATTTGCAATCACCACCGACCACAATAATTGCCTTGTAATAAAGGATAGGACGTATGTCAGTAATTAAACACAGTTAAAGTCAAATATTATTTTGGATGGACTTGCAAATGAATTGGGAGAGAGTTAGTAAATTTCCGATAGACACTACCTTGTCTTTTACGTCTTATGTAATTAGAAATATGCGACGTGACGGTATCATATCGTATATCATATAATAAAAAGCATATGGGTTCGATTCCCTGCCACGCTACTTACTCGTGTCTATCTTAATTGACACTCACATAATATTAAGGTTGATATTTTCCTGAGAAAAGAGAGAGGAGAGATTCAGGTGCCCACACAGTAGCTCGTAGACTTCTGCCCATGTACCAACCGGCTATATGTGATCGGTTGCGATGTGAACGCACACCACACGATGTGAGGTAGCAGTGACGGCAACGATAGAAGTAAGCGCCTTCTTGATTTTTTCATATGTAATCATGTGGATATATTAAACAGGGGGTGTAAGCACACCTTTGTAACGGCGGCAAGAGAAGAGATACTTGACAATACCCTTGCTAGCCGTCTCTCTTCCAGGTTCACTGCGAACTGGCACGTGTTGAACGAGGTGTCTCTGTCGGACCATCACAGACACATCAGCTTCGATATCCTACGACAATCCGAGATTTGTTACGACACTTATTATCCAAGGAAAACTAAAATAACTGGAATCAATTCCAGGAATTAGTTAGCTCCAAAGCTGTACTACTAGCCAGTCCCATCAGCACTACAGGGGAAATTGACTTACCGGCTTATGAGCTCAGTGAAATCCTAACTTCCTCCTAGAAAGATAGTATCGTTTCACGTACGTTGAATTCAGGGTGCCCTGGTGGCGGCGGCAAGCGAGCGAAAGTTAGGAGGATGTTCAACAAAGCCAAGCGCTGCAATAGGTGGGATGAGTATAGAACTGCCCTCACCGAGTACAATAAGCTCATTAGGCATTCCAAACGTATTTTCTGGAGAAGGTATTGTGAAAGCATTCAGTTGCTCCCGGAAGCGGCGCGCCTACACAAAGCGCTATCCAAGGACTCAGCTAACGGAGTCGACCTTCTATTGAGACCAGACGGTTCGTACACTGAAGGTCCAAAAGAAACTCTGAAATTGTTGCTTCAGGCCCATTTTTCAGGGTCCGTCCTGTTAGAAGTTAACCCATGTCCAACTGCGAAACCCCATACCAGGTCCCTGAAAACCGCACGCGTAGTGTATCGGGGGTCATCTTTGACATGGATAAAGTAAAATGGGCCATAGGGTCCTTTGATCCGTTCAAGCCTCCCGGAGTGGACGGTATTTTCCCCGCCCTGTTGCAAAACAGCTTGGAGATCATAATCTCTCCACTAATCGAGCTATTCAGGGCAAGTTCCACTCTTGGATATATACCACAACCTTGGAGGTATGTTAATGTGGTTTTCATACCCAAATGGGGTAATAAACCGAAGCAATTACCCAAATTCTATAGACCGATTAGTCTTACTTCGTTTTCCCTTCAAACCATGGAAAAGTTGCTTGGCTTACATATTAGGCACATTATGGAATTCTCGAGTCCCCTACACTGTATGCAATTAGCTTACACGAAGGGTAAGCCAACTTTGACCGCCCTACATAACCTAGTGGGACAATTTTAAAATCCCTCAATGACAAGGAAATCGCGTTGCGTGACTTTCTTGGCATTGAGGAGGCTTTCGATAACACTGACATATCCAGAGCACTGAAACATCCCGCTTGCTACCATTGCATGGATAGATGCCATGCTTCGTGGACGGGATACCCACTCAACTCTAGACAGCACCTCCATATGCGTGAATGCCGTAAAGAATTACTCCCAAGGGGGCGTTCTCTCCCTCCCTTTTATGGTCTCTAGTCGTAGACGAGCTAATTTCCATGCATAATGAGCACGGTTATCTGACACGTAATTCGTTAGATTGGGGGCTAACTTCCTGTTGGTCAATGTGTGATGTTTTATGCTGTTTTTACACGGTAGACCGTCCACTCGTTAGCCAGTCCATCAGACCGCGCATTAAACCATCTATAATATTAGACCGCGTATTAGACCACGCATTAGACCGTCTATTAGACCATGCATTAGAGCGTCCATTAGACCGCCCGTTAGAATGTAACAGAGGAGCTATTTGAATTTAATGATCTATCATTATAAAAATCAAATAGCTGTTCTGATACGTTATCTAATGGACGGTCTACGAGTAATACGCGGCCTAATACACGGTCTAATGGGCGGTCTAATAGACGGTATATGTGTGGTCTAATTGACGGTCTAATACGCGGTCTAATGGACGCCGGCGTTTCGGGTTCGAATCCCGTCCACGACGACGTTCGTGGCCATGGATGTGCAGGAGGTGCATGCTGGCAACTGCATTCTTCAAAACCAGTTTATGCCAACGAAACGTCAATTGGGCCACAAGGAACAGTTGACGCGCTATGCCCCACAAGGGGTTAGGGCAATTGAGTAGAGTAAAACAGCATTAGGTAAGTAAATAAAATTAGTCACTGACGGCTCTGGTTCTATAGGTATGTCGTTGGTCTTTATTGCGCGTACAGTGTAGTGCGAGTGCAGGAATTTCGCACACTGAGAATAAACTCGCACTCGCACGTTTCAATTAAGCCCTGTCCAGGAACCATACTAACAGAATTGAACTTTTTAAGAGACAGAATGGACCCTTCACCGAGTGTCCCAAGGAAACACTCGAGCTCCGGTTACACGCCCACCTTCCCGAGTTCAGTCCTAGATGAGCCCTGTTTGTTTATTTCACTGGCTGATCGTCGAGTCCCACTAAGCCGTTTAACAAGCATCTCTGCGATCATTTTCGACAGACGGGCCTTGGCTGGTTGACGTGGCTGTTTCCTCCTCCGCAGGAAGGAAAACTTAAGTAGCGCTACTACATGCAATTTATTATTTTTTTTTATAAATTTTGCAGTTTTAGTGGGTAGGAGGGTGAAATGGTGTGCATTGAAGTGTTTGACGTGAGCCGCCATTGGTACAGATCTTAGTGGTATGCCGCAAAGCCTCGTATGAGAACAACCGTAGTTAGTGTTGAGACTGCGCTCTTAAAACCATCCCCTGGAATTGAGAAAACGTGTTATCTCCGTGATACCCTTCGAGGAGACATCGTGTATGTCAGTGAAGAAGGCGCTATCCAATTCTTGATACCTGGCTTTTGTTAGAGCTGGGCATTCTTCCAGGAAGGGGATAAAGCATTTAACGGACTCAAAGATATAAAAAAAAAAACAAACCGTAGATAGCGACCTAGGCCTCGACTGCCCTTATCACTCAAAAACTGGATCACTCCATGTTTGCAGAAAGATAAAGTTGGCAATGATATGGCCGTCGGCAATTATTCTCATAATAATTGAATTATAATTCCATGATTATCACCGCCACTTAAAATTTATCTAATTTTTCATCTTTCTCGTGAGTAAAGAAAGTGCACACAGCTTATTTTCTCAACTTCCTTCGCCGCATTATTAACTTTGACCTCCAATTATAGCATATCCTTCCAGAACAGAAAAACCTTTCTCCGGAAGAGTAAAATCTTTTTTGGATCTTTTTTTCTTTCACTTCCTTCCTAATGGACACCATTTTAGTACTACGTAAGCTCGGCAACAATATTCGGGATGGTTCAAACGGGCAAAAGAGTTGAACGACCGTCGAAGGGAAAAAGAAACGCCCGAAACAAACGAAAAGTTTTAATTAAAGCTGAGTTAATTAGAAGCCATTACGAAGATTAAGTGAGTTACACCTCTTTCCGGATAATTAAGATAGCGTCGATAATATTGATGGTCTTTTCTTTGATAAGAGGTGTACCGAGAAAGTTTGAAGTGAAAAAGTAATATCGCGTACACAGGCGAAAAAAGTGACAAAGGATAGTGTAACGACAAATAGGTAGGAGATTAGGCCCTGCGTGATTGAATCTTATGGTAGACAGGAGGGACGCGAAAGGAAGCATCACGTTAGACAACTTGGGGAAGGTCACTTTCCGCGTGATGGAAGATAATCCGGGGCCACCTCCAGTCTACAACGATGGAGGCTGGCACCAAGGACAAATAAAATTTCAGTTTTGCTGATCAGCGTTCGGCAAAACTATTTCGTATCGCCGCCGATAAAGCGGGCGAGCTTTGGCCAGATGCAAAGCTTCTATATCTATATCGGGTGCGCACCAGTAATCTAAATCTTCCAACCCAAAACGGCAGGATTGTAAAATTGGATGAGCCCGTCCAAAATTTGGTCTGCGGTGTTTATTATAAACACTCAGTGGAGCTTCTTGCCATATTAAAAGGGGAAATATCTTACGGCTACCTTAAAATTAAATTACGGGTCTACAAGGGAGATGTGAAGAAAAAAGTCCTCAACAGGGCTCCTTGCATTAACCCCAATGGAGGAAGAAGGGCACCTAGATGGCGGAGCTAACCCCTCCGAGATCCCAACACTAAGTGAACAGGATGATGACAACTGCTGGTCTTTCAAATTTAACTGCGAAAATTTAGAGGACTCTTCGAAGCTCGCGCTTCTGCGTGGATTGTTTTAATCTGACACTGACCGGTCTGTCTGCGATGTTGACGGGGAGACCAACGTTACTGTGGTGGGGCCGGGTAAATCATTGCAGTAATAGTCAGATTTGTGCAAGTTAACTTACATTTTCGTAAGGCAGCTTCAGCTCCACTTCTTCTAAGTTCTATGTACGCTTTGCTTTTCAAGTGCCATCTTACCTAACCTAGCTGCTTGGAAACTGATTGCTAAGTATGTGTCGTATGACAGAAATCATCTAAGAACTGTCGTGGGGGTTATAACTGGATATTGCTTAGTTGGGGAACATGCAAAGAGACTTCGGATTCCACGCAATGCTTTCTGCAGGAGCTGTGGGGCGAGGAAGAGAAGAAAAATACGTCTCACAATCTGTGCACCTGTTTGGCTCCTACTTTTTAGTCGATCCGGACGACCTGAAGGAGGTAAATGTTGGTCGGTTCCATCGCTTCATTGTAAGCTCTGACTGGTTCAACGAGTGATACAGTCTCAGGTGGCTGTGTCTAAGGGTATCACAACGGACCCAGTTGTGGTTTAAGTGTGTTTATACCCTTCACGGATGTGATAGGGTATATTAACTTTGTCATGAAGTCTGCAACGCACAGAAGGAAGCATCTCCGACCATACAAACCATATATATTCTTGGTCAGTATGATGAAACGAGTCGATAAAGCTTTGTCCGTCTGTCCGTCTCTCCGTCTGGCTCTACGCAAACTAGTCCCTCAGTTTTAAAGCTATCGAGTTGAAATTTTGTACAAAGCATTCTTTCTATTGCACGCTGTAAATATGTCGGAACCAACGGAATCGGATCACTCCGTCATATAACTGCCATAGGAACGACCGGTCCAAAAATTAGTCTTTGTAAGAAAAACTTTTTCATTTCTAAAGATATCTTTTTAAAATTTCACAATAATTAATAATATTATTAGCTAAAGTACATTTTTGAGTTTGGTTGAAATCGGACTACTCTATCATATAGCTGTCATAGGAACGACCGTTCCAAAATCAAAATTTTGTTAGAAAAACTTTTTTATTTCTAAAGATATCTTTAAGAAATTTAAAATTATTCAATCATATTAACTACCAAGCCACGTTATTAAATTTGGTTGATATCGGCCTACTATTTCACACACCTCTCATAGGAACAGTGAAATCGGAACATGTTTTACTACTAATTTCAAAGTAGCAAGTTCTCCATGAGTCACAACGAAGGCATTATACCTTCGGCTAGCTTGTTTTTTATTACTTTAAGCAGCCCATATATCCTAACCTACGAGTATGATCGAATCTTCGCTGGCAATCTAGATAGTCGTAGATAATTAATAATAATGTATTTAATCGAAATCATGTGGCCTTTTCGGGTCATCATTGTGGAATGCTGTTCATTGAAAAAATAAAAAGACATGTGCAAGATGGGATAATGGAAATGAAATGGAACACCATTCTATTTTTCATCGAAGCACTCATCGAGTTATCCACAGAAAAAGACAGATATGACAGCTCGATGGGTAGAGAGTTGATCTCTTTTTCGAGAGGTGGCGAGAGCAAAAATTTTTGTTTTTTTTTCTCGACGACTTTGCTGATTACGGCATGATGAATTTGTCAATGACTTCCTGGAGTATTTCATCAGCTACGACTAGATGAATTCGTCAATGATACTCATGTATCAGTTCGTTGAGTAGTCATGTATCTTTCCATCAAATAACTCTAAATTACATAAGGGACATTACTCTCACGTGTAGACTTTCTGACTGACTTTCATTCCAGGTACTTTTCATGAGGTCTTCATAACTTCATCATCACATGGTTAGCCAGATTTATGGGCTGTGGTATTTTGTAACTTTAAATTTCGAATTATAATTGTCACTACATAATGACACAAGCATGGTACATGTAACAAAAGGCTGCACCTTTGCATAATATCAATAAACTGTTGATGACTGTCTGTCAAAAACAGTCATTTTGTGTTCTAAAATAAACAGAGCTGAATTTGTAAACTGAAGATAATTTTAAATGTGAATAAACAAAATTGAAACTATAATAGAACATAAACAGACCTTATTAAATTAGTATAAAGCAAATTGAAGCATTCGTTTTTTTAAAGGGGTATTCAATGTATCGGATTCGCACTTTAAACTAATCTTCTAAGTCGAATTATGGCAATGGCAGCTTTGGCCTATTTTTATGTACATTTCTATTCATGTAGATTTCTCTGAACTTTGGTATTAAGTAGTGTAAACTTCTACAATATACAAAATGACGTTACTATACAGATAAATTACGGGATTCTGTGTATCTATGTTAACATATTTCTACACAGATATCATTTCACAAAATTGTTGAGCTGTCATGTTAACGCATTCATTTTATATTATATTACATTATTTACTTTTTTTTTCAGATTATAAATATTTTAGTTTTTTTTTGCTTATTTTACAATTTTTGTTATTTTTTCTTCAATTGTTTGCTCGCATTATTTGCACAAACTTGTTTTTACTATTTAATTTAAACGCCTGCGTATTCCGAGAAATTTTCATGAAATTTTTATTTAAATATTTTTTTTTTCTATTTTTACGGATGCTATATCTTCACCCATATACTATGTACACTACACATCAATAAACATAAAAAAAAGATGGCAAAACTCTCCTTTTTCTAGTGTTGCCTAGTTTAAATCCTTACCAAGTTCAGGATTTTGGTCAGTTTGTGTGATCGAACAGCTTAATTAATTTGTCAATTAATTTGTTAAAATATTCCGTATATCTATACTTTTTTTGTTTGTAGGTTTTTCTCTGTTTAACAATTTTATTTCAATTTTTATAATTTTTTTTTTGTCTAATATTATGTATTTTTTTGTTTATAGTTATATACTTATTATCTCTATCTCTCTTACAAGTAAGATGCGTATTTAAAAGCGGACAATCTTCGGTTACCTTGTAGTTAGAGAATATCAGCATTGGATGTTCCATTGCCGGTTGTTCGTGTGGTTTTTGTTGGTTGATTTCGATGTGTTTCGATTGGTGGTGGTCCACAATAAACAATCTGAAAAATTGGGGAAAAAAAAACAAGAATAATTAATGAATAGCCGTGAAGCTTCTCATCTAATTTTTCTAATAAAAAGACAACGACGCCAGAGTAAAAGTGGAGTGTACCATTGCTAAGCAGTCAACAAGACCATTTGGCAATGATCCCCACCCAAATATTTCTCAGCCTAAGCCCAAAGCACTAAGTGCTTGAGCTGGTTTCGTTACCCGATAGACTGTGCTCTTCAGGAGCTACCTTGAGTCTATCGGGGAGGTAGCTCAACCAAGCCCAATTTTCGTGAGAATACGTCACATTGCACAATGATCACGGAATAAATAGTGTGCATTATACGACAGTATGGATGGCGCAACGGTTATCACGTTCGCCTTCTACGTACTGGGCCCCGGTTCGATTCCTACTGAATGCGGTAGTTTTCGATAAAAAAGGGGATTTACGTGTCGGACTATGAGCCCACTCAGCTGTTAAATGAGTACCCATTTATGGGGTAAATAACTCGGTTGAGTGTGCTGCTGATCACACACCTCTGCACAAGACCGTCACGATCTAGAAAATGAGATGATGCTAACTCATCTCGAGGCCATGGTTCAAATTGGACTGTTGCGCCAGTTATTATTATATTTATTATATTATATATTATTATTATTTATTTTTATACGATACGAATGCGAATTTTTTTGGGTATGGATCATTGCTAAATCGTCTGGTTGACTGCTTAGCAATGGTACACTCCACTTTTATTCTTAAAAAATATAAACATGCGCTTATGCGTGAAAAATGGCTAATGCGTTTCACACAACGACGCCAGATTTTGATTTTTTATGAATGTTAGGTTAGGTTCAAATGGCTGCCGTGTTTACCACAGGCACACATAGACCAGTATAAGGTCCGTTGTGTTACCAGTTAGAGTTATCTCCCGACCATCTTATTCATTGAACCAGCCGGAGCGTGTAATGAAACGCTGAAATTTCCCAACATCGACGTTGGCTAAATCATCCAGTTCATGAAAGAATTATGAACCAAAGATTTCCTTACGCCTGCCTGACAGCGCAGGACAGGTGCAGAGGAAATGGAACGTACATTCCATCTCATCCTCATCCCCGCAGCTTCTACAGAAGTCATTGAACGGGAGCCCAAGCCTCCTGGCATGCTCACCAACTGCCCAGTGACCAGTGATGACTCCCACGACCGCACTAATGTGTTGTCGTTTCAGTGATAATAATCTAGCTGAACGGTTTGCATTCAGCATGGGCCATAAAGGCCTTATGGAGTGGCATGTGCCGCCGTCTCTCCATCTATTATCTGTTTTGCGGATCGCCTCAGATTTTAGTGCCTGTCTACAAGCCGCAATGGGCATATCAATATTTCGGTGAAGTTGTGACGACCTATAAATTGTACCTTGTCTAGCGAGCTCATCTGCCTTACAGTTACCCGCGAAGTTGCTATGACCCGGAATACAACAATGTTGAAGAAACTACCCATCGCAGATTGACGACATTCCGAAACTGTCTTAGACGTAGTCAGACCAGGTTCAAGGGATTTGATAACAGCTTGACTATCAGTAAAAATTGTTATGTCTTTAACAGAAACGACATGCCTCCCCAGCCAAGTGTTTCCAAAATCGCCGTGATCTTGGCCTGAAACACACTGCAGTAGTTAGGGAGATGAAACGAGAGTTTTATATTTAGCCTATCAGAATGGATTCCGGCTCCTACTCCATCGTTATTCTTGGAGCCATCCGTGTAAAACTCCACAGAGTCCGGCAGCGAGAGCGCATTCTCTTCCCATTGATTGCGTGAAGGGATTATGCTTACAAAATTCTTGTCAAGGAAATATTTAGGAGCGGTGTAGTAAGTGCTTGCAGGAACATCCAGGCTGCTCAGGATAGCCGCGTGTCCTGTACCCAATGTACTCCACCGACCCGTATCGCGAAGACGGATGGCTGTAATTGCAGCCATCTGTTCACCATAAATGCCTAACGGAAGCAGGTTGAGCAGCATGTTCAGAGCAGCAGATGGAGTGGTTCTTAGAGCCCCACAAATTGCTACACTAGCCAGTCTTTGCGCCTTCCCCAGCAATTTACGGTTGGCCTCTATCCTTAGACCAGTCCACCATACAACTACCCCATACATTAGAATGGGACGGAGAACCGCCACATATAACCAATACAGAACATTCGGCTGCAAGCCCCATTTCTTGCCTATGGCTCTTTTACAAGAGTATAAAGCAATGGTGGCTTTATTCACCCGTTCCTGTAGATTGGGCTTCCATCCCAACTTCCTATCTAGGATAAGTCCCAAGAATTTTGCCTGATCAGCGAAAACCAACCTCGTTCCATTTAGCGTCGGAGGATCGACTGGAGGTATTCTGTACCTTCTTGTGAAGAGAACTAGTTCCGTTTTATTCGGATTTATGAATGTTAGTTCGAACGTCTCATTAGACGCCTCCGTATCGAACCTCGCATTAGTGCGAGGGAAATGACCGGCAACGACCACGTCGATGTTGTTTTCCCTAATACATGGTGTACCGTTCCTGATGATAAATACTTAAATGGAAGATAGTATTGTTCGTTTGATGAAAATTAACGCATGACATGGACACTCTCTCTCTTTAACCGCGACAGAGTTATAGCAATTTTTGTGTCAAATTGTGTCAAAAGGCTTGACTCGTCGAGCAAAATGAAAATACGACCAGAATATGATTCATTACAAGTTCTTGCAAACGTTCAACTGTCCGGAAGCTGTCTTTATGGGAAGCGCCGACTGTACTCCCGAGCTGCCTCGGTACTAACAACACCATACACGGACACCATATCGGCTATCCGTAAATTCTCTTTGCTCCGCATTCATCTTTCAAAGAACTATACCAAAGTGCAAGTTTATAATACAACGTCACTAACACCAATTATTATAATGCCTGGAATAATATTGTATTAGGACGCTAACAGCAGATAAATTATGTAATAATAATAACTGATTTTATGTACAACGATTTAAAACAAACGGATCCACTAACTTTAGTCATGTGTAGCACAGTAACGAGTCGTTCTTTTTGAACGATTTAACAGAATGAGCGAAAGATTCGGTACAACGACATAGTTCTGAGTCGTTCAATTAAGGAATGACACAGTGTAAAACTAATTCCCAAACCAGCCCCCCGCATAAATACTACTCAACGTATAGACAATCCACGATCATTCAAAATTTCTAATTACATTCAATGTACTACATTTATTCACATCTTATCCCATTATCTACCTAAAACTAAAACCACTATTATCTATCTACCAAACCAATCCCATTAAAGTCCATTCATAATCATCCCTTAGGGGGCGACCGGTAGCGCAGTGTGTTGAGGCATCAGTCTCATGTTTGACTACCGGCGTTTCGGGTTCGAATCCCGTCCACGACGACGTTCGTGGCCATGGATGTGCAGAAGGAGCATGCTGGCAACTGCATTCTTCAAACAGTTGACGCGCTATGCCCCACAAGGGGTTAGGACAACTGAGAGAGATAATCATCTCTATGCAATATGTACGCATTGTGTATACTCCTATAAAATACTCGTACACAACAACCTATGCTAAATGCAAGCAAATCAAAAATAATTTACTTCCGTCGCACCGAACATCCAAGTCAAATACATAATACAATCACAAGAGTTAAAAGAGCTAGTTTGACACTCGTCGTTCAGAAAGAGTCAAAAAGAGCTAGTTCGAGTAAGGCACCCGTCATACGAATTGATACATTTTTATAGGAAATACTGATCCGATGTGGCTGACTCGAACTAAAGGGCATTGGGGGGTCGCGGACTCCGAGTCTGGGGTAAAAAAAAAAATTGGGGTTGTCCATCCCAGATTGGGAACCTCGTTTTCATGGAAGATAGTGTTCCGGCCTGGCTGGCTCAAACTAAGGGGCATTGGGGGGGGGGGGGGGGGGGGGCGCTGACTTCGAATCTGGGGTCGAAAAAGAGAAAAAAGTTAGGGTTGCCCATCCCAGACTGGCAACCTCATTTTCATGGGAAACAGTGATCCGATCTGGCTGGCTCGAACCAAAGGGCATTGGGGGTCACCGACTTCGAATCGGGGGTAAAAAATAAAGCAAAAAAAACTGCATTTTTAGAAACTACGACTTTTATTGAATATGTTATTAACCAAGTTTCAGACTCTTTTTGAACGACTCATTGGAAAGAGTCAGAGCTTATGTGCTGCCACAGTGAAAAGAGTCATTATGCCCATCACTAGAAGTTAGTGACTTGAAAAATTCGACAAATATTTGTAGTGTAGGTTAGTTGATTTTGAGAATGGTCAAGATCTTTCTGAATGAACGCCAGCCTCTCCTATAAACTGGGCCTATGAGAAATTAACTTTTAATGCATATGGTTGTTTCCAATTGGTACTTTTGCTAGGTCTGTACAAGTCTAGGGTACATTTGCTTCGGACTCCAGACCAGGTTTTTTGTTGTGTTTGCCGGCCTATTTAAGGCAAAATAACGCCGATTTGGTTATTCCCGGTCACGCCTCTCACACCAATGCAAGGTACGTAAGGGGGGAGGGGATAATTTTTCTCTTGTGAATATGTGGGCGTGTAAACACTAAAATATAAAAGATGGATACATAAAATATGTGCAAGGAAACATAGATTCGTAGTGGTCTAGAACGGACACCACACAAGTAGATTTCCGCCTAAGGCAGTAGTTGACACACCCTCAAGTGTATTTCCGCTTTGTATGACGATGTGTATGAAGTGGATTCGAAAAGCCATACAAGCAGATTTGATCAGTTTAGTACTTATACTACTTTTTGAATCGAAGCGCCTTAAGCAAGATTATAACGGACAGACGAGCAAAGCCTAATCGATTCATTTCATCAAACTGACCAAGAATATACATATATAGTTTATGATCTTATAAGTGATTTTGAGGATTAGAAAGCCAGGAATGCTAAGATAGTAAGTCCTTGTCTAATGTCGGTTCGTTTGGGGTCATTTCGATATTAATTCAAATCCCATCGATAAACTGACAAGAGTGTGATTGGCTTTATGCTGATCATTTTTGGTGGAGATCATTGCTGGCTTAGTCTTGTTGACTGAGTTAGCGATGACTCACTCCGCTTTATTCTAAAAAATGATAAAAAAAAACACTTATGCGTGATTTAAGTGAAAGAAATTTCATTTTATAGTTTCCTCAACTTGTCATTAATAATTTACGATTGCGGTTGCTTTTCATAGTTCTGCAGGGAAATTACTCCATTTGACTTCATGATTTATTAATGCATCTGGTAGCTAGATAAAATGCGAAGGTAACTATCTCTACTATTTAAGTACATTGTCAAAATAATTGCTTCAATAAAACCACCACCTTCCATTCTGTCTATAATAAAATGACTGAAGCAAACCATCATTTCATCCATAAATGGGTTTCCATTATTTCTATGCACTTGCATTTTGATTTACCGGCAGAAAGTTATATTTATATACTCGTATATATTATGGATGTCTCTTAAATGCATTTCGACGAACAAAACACGAGCGAGAACAAACAAAAACTCTTTCAACGAACTGCTTCATTCAACCAAACTGCAGACATCCCAATAGTACTCAGGTGTCCTTGCTCTCTTTCTACGAGGAGAGACAGAGAGAGAAAGAGAAAGAGGAACCAGGGCCGCTATAAAAATTCTTACAAAATGCCACTTTCCTAGAAATAGGACGTGGAATGAGGAGGTTGTCTCAGGTGTTGTATTCGCATTTGGATTACTGCATAAAAAACCATTCAGTCAGCAACGAAAACACAGGAAAACGTCTTTGCTTTTCTGGAAAGCTTTCTTCTCAAGGTTGTCAGGAAAAAGTAGCAACAATACGTTCAGTTATCCTTTCAGATTATTATCTCCAAACTCTTAGCTCATTGTATCTGATACACAATATAGAAATGTTTTTTATAGCTCCAATTTTTAATTTGGCTTACTGCGAAATACTCAGACAAGGATCAAATTATCCGATCGGATAATACACAAAACAAAACGGAAAAAAATCATGACTCTGAACTTTTTCACAAGTTTTGTTGTTCTTTCTTCGAATAGACTATTTCTACCCCAGATGACGAGTATAAATCGAGGAAAAAAAATTCAGGGAGTTTTGAAACTTTGCGCGATTTGTTGCTTGGCCCTAGCAGTATATTATACTAAAAGTTCCCGCCTGTGGGGTGTGAGTTCGCGCGGGGGGAGAGGGTTAAAGGGACTTCATTTAGTATCTTGCTTTTATCTCCATAACTATAACTTAGAAAACAAATTTTCCAATACAAAGTTAAAGAACACCAAAAATACACCGATACATCGATCACCAAATATTGGCACTCGTCACCTGGGGTACAGTTACCCGAACGAACTATTTAAAATGTTCGTGAAAAGTCAAATTGAAAATCATGAAATTTTTATCCTTACGAGTATGTAGTTCGTTGATTGTCTGACAAAAAGTTTGTGCCAACACGGAAAATTATCTGTAGAATTTAATTAACCTTTTGGCAGGACAATAGCTTTTGCACTAACTCGAATCGTTGTCGGAAAACTTTATTGCGCTCAATCAGGATCAGTGCTGAATTTCAACGGAAAACAGAGCGGAAAACGAATTGACTTTGGAAAATTTCCAAAGTGAGGGGAGAGATAAGTTTTAATGTTTTCGGACAATATTAATTGAGGGGCGGAATATTTTTCTTATAGAAAAGTTTTAGTTTACGACTATAGTATGTATCTATGTATCTGGGAAGATGAAGAAAGAAAAAAGTTGTGTCATAAAAGTTTTGCTATTAGATTGTTCGCAATGAACTTATCTTTCCAGAAATTGAAAATTTTCAAGAGTATAGATGTGAAGGAGCTAATTAATATTCGGATGAGGATTAAAGTAATTTGTGTTGGCGATAAACCTCATAAGAAATGATAGTCGTTTTAGCTGAAAGTGAATATAGTTTTATAGAGGGTCAAGTGAGCTGAAAGTGAGAGTACGACTACACCACCAGTGCTTTAAAAGCATTATATTCTGACCGCGCTCCTGAGAGAGCACTAATTTCGATCTATGTAGAGTTGTAAAATTCTGTGTATGTGTGAGTAAGAAAGATTCACGATATCTAATACCGAATCATGTCGTCTTTTAGAGGGGAAATTTGCCGACAAAAATTAAGACTATTTTCCCCAGATCATGATCTATAATAAGGTCGACATGATTCCCAATCAGATACCGCGATATTCTGTCTCACTCGAATATGCACAACATTTTACATCCCCGTTACACTGGATCGGATTTAGTGTTCTCTTACGTACCCGACTACTGATTCCAATAAAATACAGTCAAAATTAAAAAAAAACGACTCACCTTTCTAAATGCTTTCCTAAAATTATCGGATAGAAAGGCATACAGAATTGGGTTAATACACGAATTCATGTATGCTAGGACGTGCGAAACGATTTGTATTAGTACGTTGACGTGTGTTGTTTCATACAAATCCAAGGCTTTTAAGACGAGAATGACCTGTAAATAGAGAAAATAAATAAAATTTTAATAAACATACATCAAGTCAAAACCTGGGAATTCAAATTAATGGTGAGATTGGAATTTTTGTAACACTTGGTTTGATTCTGCACACCAACTTAGTGTGCGTTTGTAGCTTAGCTCTACTATGCACAGAGCCTTTTTTGCTACTTGAAACACGGTCGTTCGAGGTTCAAGCCCGTCAACGGGACAAATATTTTTTTTTACCCTAGCCCTAGACTTATAGTATGGGGTATATTGTTTTTGTCACGACGAAAATATGTATCACCTTAAAGGAGGCTCCGGAGGTATAACAATGTATATATAAAAATGATCAGGGTCACCTCCTGATTCGATTTAGCCATGTCTGTCTGTCCGTCTGTCTGTTCGTCTGTCTGTCCGTTCGTCTGTCTGTCTGTCTGTCCGTTCGCACGATAACTTTCGATAGAATGAAGCTAGTGCTTTGAAGTTTTGATCAAATGTTGGCAGTATGATCTAGTTGGTTGGTATTGAAAATGGGCATGATCAGGCTAAGAGAACGCCTACCTCCCCTACATACGTAAAATAATTAAATATATCTATAACTCCCGATTAAATAAACATGAAAAGCTCTAGCTTTGGCAGATTGCTCGTGAGGTTAATTTTATACTCTCCTGGAAAAATCAAATAGATCAGTTGAAAAGTAACGGTAATTTTCTTACAAAGAGCCCCGCACTACCCTACTTTTCACGTTTTTTTTGTGTATAACTCTTGAACCAATTGACGTAGACCCTGAGACCAGAAGCTGCTTAAGTTTTAGTAAGTTGGGCATAATCAGATCAAAGGAACGCCTACTTCCCCTACAAATTTCCAAAAATTAAATTTTCCTTTAATTACGATAACTTTCGATACAATGACACTAGCGAGTTGAACATTTGGTAGAATAGTGCTAGTAAGATCTAGTTGGTTGGTATTGACAATGGGTAAGATCCGACCTAAGGAACGCCTACCTTCACTATAAATTAAGCGATAACTTTTGATTGAATCAAGCCAGTAACTTGAAATGTTGGTCAAATGATTGAAATAGGATTGAGTTAGTTGGTATTAAAGATTGGCCAGATCCGGCCCAAGGAAACCCTACCTCACCTACAAATGAAACTTCAAATAAGCGATAACTTTTGATAGAATGAAGCCAGCAACTTGAAATTTTGGTCAAATGTTTGTAGTAGGATTCAGCTGGCTGAGATTGAAAATACGTAAAATCCGACCAACGAAGCCTCTACTTCCCCTACAAATGAAACTTCAAATAAGCGATAACTTTCGATAGAATGAAGCCAGAGACTTGAAATTTTGCTTAACTGTTCAAAGCATGATCCAATTGGTTGGTGGCAATGATGGGAAAGATCTGACCCAAGGAACCCCTACCTCCCCTACAAATGAGACTTCAAATAAGCGATAACTTTCGATAAAATGAAGCTAATAACTTGAAATTTTGGTGAAATATTTGTACTGGGATCTAGTTGGTTGTTATTAAAAATGCGCAAGATTTGACAAAAGAAACCTCTACCTCCCCTACAAGTGAGGCTTAAAATAGGCAACAGCTTTCGATAGAATGAAGCTAGCGACTTGAAAAATTCGACAAATATTTGTAGAATGGGTTAGTTAATTGATTTTGAGAATGGTCAGCATTCTCCTGAATGAGTGCCAACCTCCCCTATAAACTGGTCACATAGAAAACTCTATTTAATGCAAATGGTCGTTGCCAGTTGGTACTTTTGGTATCACCACTAGGTCTGTACAAGTCTAGGGTATATACGCTTCGGTCTGGTTCTAAGTGTAATGGTCTTGAAATTCAGGGGGGTAGGACAAATTATGATATCATCTATTCTCCTCCTCCATGGTTCCACTTTCTTCAAATTTCAAGTAAATGCCAAAAATGGAATGTACTCAACGTTCCCTTACTCACGACACCCCACTTGCCTATACTAGACGAAAATGCTGACTTGCGTTTCGCCACCGGCTTTCGTGGCCATGGGTGTTTGTGTAGTCTTCCCCCTGTGGTGCGGGACGTAATAATAAGCCATAACATCTCCCTATTTGACGCAGGTAGGCGGCTAAATGGGAGCAGGAGGTTGGCTGGCAACGTGCATCGTCCGAAACTGGTTTATTCCAACGAAACGTCAGCTAAAGCACATGGAATGTTTGACACATGGCGCGCTATCCCCCACCAGGGGTTAGGGCAACTAAGTAAGCTTTCAAACGACATTTGACTTTTATAAATAAATAATTTATTTTTCGGAAAATACATACAATACATGCATGTGCGCTTATGGCTTGAGTCGATTTGTTTGCTCGCCAGTGAATATATCACTAAGGAATACCCGACCGAAAAAAGAAAGAAAACTCAAACGAATCAAATGTCGCCGTACGTAGAATTTTTTTATACGACTCGAAGACCCACGCAAAGTAACTTGGCGTCACTTTTGATAAGAGACTACTTTGGTCGGACCATCTGAGAGTATCAGACGAAACCACGGAAAATTGAAAATACGCTTTAGGCAAAATTCAAAGTCTTATGTATTATGATCACCGTCGTCATTTGCTCGTGTTCATCCTGTAGCCCTAGTAGATATTCTGAGTGATTTTTCACCACTGGATATACGAGTACACGTGATAGCAAAAGAGAAACTAACTGCTGCGAGACTAATGGGGGGGGGGGGGCAAAAACTCCTCTTCCATAGTCCTCCGCGTGGGCGCCCCCTGGAACGGCAGTGGTCACAGACCATTGCCAACCAACGTCAAGCCGCCAGTGATGGCGGTGCGATGATTTGGTTGAGGTACCCCGGTGGTGTGGGGTGTGAAAAAAAATACCACGGCCTTTCCCTTTGAGGGCCTGTCGTTAAAACCGACAATCAAAGGACAGGATGTGTATGCCAGCAACTTGCACTATCCGAAATTTTTATATGCTAACGAAACGTCAACTATGCCTCGGATAAGGACTGATTCAACGGTTACGACTTTTAGCTATCGTACAATGACAAAGATTGGATTCTGGAATGTGCGTACTCTCCTGGACAATGGATCAGAAGGTCCCCAGAACGCACGATTTCTTCAATTAGAGAGTGAATTTCTGAGGTACAAATTAAATATCTTAGGAGTTAGGGAGATAAGATGGTGGAACAGCGGAGAATTCATCTCTCCAACGGGCAGCACTGTAATGTTGTACTCCGGTAAAGCTACCGGTAGTCGTCGTGAGTCAGGTGTGGGGCTCCTTTTAACCAGAGCCGCGCGAAACTGTCTCTTATCCTGGGAACCGGTCTCTGACAGGGTCTTGACCGCCAGGTTCCGGACCAAAATGAGGAACATCTCAATAATACAATGTTATGCCCCTACTGAACCCGACAATGTCTTGGCAAAAGACTCCTTCTACGAAGAACTAAACGCCGTTCAGAGCAGAACACCTAAAGGTGACATTATAATGGTTATGGGTGATTTGAATGCGAAAGTTGGCGCTGATAACTATGGGCTCAGACATGTGATGGGGAGACACGGTCTTGGTGATCGAAATGACAACGGTGAAAGATTTGTAGAGTTCTGCAACTTTCACAGTCTCTTTATCGGTGGTACTATGTTTGAGCATAAGGACCACCACAAAATCAGTTGGTCCTCTGTTGATCGGCGCAGAACACAAAATCAGATCGACCATTTTGCCATTAGTAAAAGATTCAAGAGTTGCCTCCTGGACGTGCGAAACAAGAAGGGTGCCGATATTGGGATGGGAAGAGACCATTATCTTATGATCGCTAATGTTCGATTGCGTATTGCAGCCGTGCGCCGCCCCAGCGACGAAAGATCCAGGCCCCGCAAATTCAATACCGCTCGACTAAAAAATCCAGCTGTCTTACAACAATATAATGACCATCTTGCGCAAAAAGCGGCTGAGATAACTAGTCACCCAGATAGTGACATAAACGAAAACTGGGATGCCATAAAAAATGCGTACATTGATAGCGCAAATACCATCCTTGGCCCAAACCCGGATTGCCGGAATAAGCCCTGGATGTCCGACGCTTCATGGCAGCGGATTGTTGAAAGAAAGGAGCTGAAAGTTCGTTTGGCTGCAGCAGCAGACGACAATCGAAGCAGCATCGAACTCCTTTACCGTCAGAAAGCTCGAGAAGTTCAGTGTAGTGTGCGACGCGATAAAAGAGTTTACGCCAATTATCTTTTAGCGTCAGCAGAAGAAGCCGCTAGAAGTAACAACTTAAACGCCGTATACGGTGTCATCAAGGAGTTTACAGGTGGTCGTAACTCCTGCCAACATCCGGTGAAAGATAGTGATGGAAAGCTACTTATCTTGGAAGAAGATCAAATGAGGCGATGGAAAGAACACTTCGCCGCGGTCTTGAACCGTGTAACCTCTGGTGAAGTTCCCCCTCATATAGATAATTTAGCTAACCATCAAAATGTGCGTATACGGTCCACTGCCCCGACTAAAGAGGAAATAGTCACTGCAATTATTGCACTAAAACGAGGAAAGGCCGCCGGACTTGACGGCATCCCTGCCGAACTTTATCAAGCAGCGCCAAGCGTAACTGCCGATTTGCTGCACCCACTTGTTGATAAAGCGTGGAATACAGAGACCTTTCCCACTGAGTGGAAGGAAGGTTTGATCATCAAACTTTCAAAGAAGGGTAGCCTCACAGACTGTAATAATTGGAGAGGCATTTGTGTGCTTCCTGCCGTTGCCAAGATAATAGCTAAAATCGTCCTGGAAAGACTAAAGGCCCACTTAGAAAGCACAATTGATGAAGAGCAGGCTGGCTTTCGATCCGGATTCTCCTGTGTCGATCACATTAACACCTTGCGAATCATCATGCGCTGAATACGATTCTCCGCTTCACTTGCTTTTCATCGATTTCGAAAAGGCTTTCGATAGTGTGAACCGGGATTCTATATGGGCGGCCTTGCGCAGGAGAGGCATCCCTGAGAAGCTTGTGGCTATTATTAAGGCAACCTATGACGGCGCGAAATGTCGCGTTCTGCATAAAGGTAAGGTGTCGGGGGACTTTGAGATTCGCAGTGGAGTTCGGCAGGGGTGCATCCTCTCACCGATCCTATTCCTCATTGTGATCGGCGATGTGTTGCATGTAGCCCTATCCGGACTCGACAGAGGAATTCAATGGACTTTGACATCTTCTCTACAACATCTTGACTACGCTGACGACATATGCCTACTCTCCCACAAAATCATGGATCTGTCCGCAATGGCGTTAGATCTCGAGAGGGAGGCAAGCAAGGTTGGGCTAAAGATTAATACCAACAAGACCAAGGTTCTTAGCCCGCCGTTGCGAAAAAGAAATCCGACACCTGTTGCCATCAATATTAATGGGCAGCCTGTGGAGAAGGTGGACAACTTTGTCTACCTGGGTAGCATTGTTGCCAAAAATGGTGGTACGGAGCAGGACATCGCTCGTCGTATCAACCAGGCTAAACGCGCATACGGCATGCTGTCCAAAATCTGGCAGGGCAGTTATCTCAGCATTAAAACCAAGCTGGGCCTGTTTCGCTCCCTGGTACTATCAGTGCTTTTGTATGGGAGCAGTACATGGAAAGTTTCCGTAGGAGTTACCAGAAAGCTGCAAGTTTTCGTCAACTCATATCTTCGTCGAATTTTAAGAATTTTCTGGCCCGAAACAATATCAAATGAAGAGCTAAGTCGGCGTACGGGTCAGATGCCAATCGACGAATTGATACGCAGGCGAAAATGGCAGTGGATAGGTCACACATTGCGGAAAAGTGATAACTGCATTGCTATGCATGCCATGAAATGGAACCCCATTTCCAACCAAGGCCGACCAAGAGGGGGTCCTCGAATCACATGGCGTCGATCTGTGGCAAAGGAGTGTCAGGTACTGGGTAAGTCTTTTGGGGAGTTGCGCCCCATTGCCCAGAACAGAGTACGATGGCGCGCAGGAGTAGTTGACGCGCTATGCCCCGCTAGGGGTTAAGGCAAAGTAGTTTGATATAGATCTAGGTCTAGATGATTGTGTAGGTGCTGATAGAATCGTTAGTGTCACCACAGACTCTCGAACTCGAACACGAACCTGGTACAAATTTAGACGAATTCGTTCACCTTCTCCACAAACTGCCTATTGATACTGATAGGAAGAGTTGGATTCTTTCTTTTTCGCAAAGGCGTGAGTTGAGAACCTTGTTCTTGTTTTTGTTAATCTTTAGCCCAACCCCGCTCGCGTCCCTCTCGGGATCTAAGGCCATTGCATTTAGATCCATGATTTTGTGGGAGAGTAGGCATATATCGTCAGTGTAGTGAAGATGTCAGGGTCGGTTGAATTCCTTTGTTTCGTCCAGATAGAGTTGCATGTAACGCATCGCCAATCACTATAATCACCTGCGCAAAGCCGACTATTTTGAAGCACTGTCAAATGACTTGCATTCGATAATTTTTTATATATATTTTTATTTCATAAAAATTATGGCGTTTCCTGGTGGGTTGTGGCCACGACCGATTCAATTTTGGCGAATCTCATCACCTGAAACCAGTTGGTAACATCTCAGTCGGTAATCGTTACATGGCGACTCATAATACAAAAATTAATTACATACTACACTTTAAACCCGCCTAGCCTAAGGGGAGTTTTGGAAAAGAGCTCCAATTTCGTCCATTTGGGGACAAATTCTACGGAAATAACTAGAACCACACAACCTTCAATTAATCTCCATGTTATTGTCCATTTGATGTGGCTTTTTCATCTCTTGCAAGTGCGGAAAATTACAAATTACAGGCCAAGCAATACAGTGCGTACTGGCGTATTGCGTTGTCCTCTCTGAAGGACGGCCAAGGCGCCATTCCCTATCACCATCGACTTCCACTACTACTGTAATTAAAACCATAAAATCCCCAACATTCGTCCCCATTTTCCACAATTTCAAAGTCCGTCAGGATCTATCTGTAACATATGTAACACATCAGCGCAATTTGCTATCGTAATTAAGTTGTGGTCTTGGCGGTGCACCTTCGCCACAATATGTCAGCAATGGAATTCCTGATTTGCCCGCCTGGGAATAGTAACCATGCAGAGCATTTTTGTCGCTCTTAATCAAGACAATTTTCACCTAGACGTTTCGTACAGATGGATACCAATGTCCGTACTTCATGGACGACGTTTTACCACCTGCATACGCTCATATGCACCTCACACGATACAAATGTGACATCTGCAGCCATAGTCTCGTTCCTGCCCAATGTCTAATTAAATGTCAACAATGAACCCGAAGAACGGCAGGACATTGGGATATGTTCCGTAATTTGTTGGTTTTGTGACCTCACACCATACCCGACTAAATTCAATTTGAGCCAACTAATTGCTAAAGCTCAGCGCTAGTTTATCGTCGTCCTTTTGTATGAGATCACTGTACAGTATTGGCTGGAGAGTGTGGCTAGGTCAGGAAGGATGCTATGTCCTAGATAGTGAGTGAAGTGTATTCCACAGGATTTCTGTGCGGTGTTCATTAATCATTATTAAGCAACTATCATTAGACAAGTAGGATACACTCAATAAGAGGCGCCTCATAAATCAAAAGTGAGCGCTAAAGTTTTTATAACTCGGAACGAACAGGACGACCGTGGTATAAAAAAGTAGTGTTGAATGACAATTCCCGGAGTCGTTTTTATGGCACTAAAGCATCGTTGAGCGCTGGTAACGGAGGTCATGCTTCAGGAAGTAAGAAATGAACTGGAAAGCATCTCTGAAACAAAACAAAAAAAATTAAATAAAAAAAAATGGGCAATAAATTTAATGTCGCCTTAGATGGAGCTGGATAAGCCCACATGGATGTAATTACTTGTTTTACAAAATTATGGGGAGGGAAATTTTGAAAATCAGTGATATCTTTCACACTCAAGGCCTATTGCTGATTTTTAAAATATTTCTAATGGTTTTCCGGTGCGTCAACACTTATATCGGCTGACATACAGCTTTCCAGTTTGCCTGGGGACGCGCTATCCCCGTCACTAGGACGACTAGCAGCTAGGTACCCATTATCTAGAGACTTACATGGTTCGATATCAAAATAGCATGCTGGAAGTAGTGGCGAAGGACAAAATTCCATCGCGTCCAAGGGCCAGGGGGCCTTCAACAATGTTAAACACAGAGCTATCACTGATTCACTCTCTAGTTTTGGAGTTGGCGATTCCCTTTGCAGGCTCATTAACCTGATGTTAAAATCTAGGGTTATACCTATATATACGTGCTTAGGAGCGCCGTCCGAACGTAGACTAGTCCGAAGAGGTACTCCGCAAGATAGAGTGCTCTCTCCCCTTCTCTGGAACTTCTAGACCTGGTTGATGCCCGCTGAGTAGGGCACGGATTACGATTGCGTGTCGCTAGGCTCAGATCTGGCTGCGTTGGTGACACTTTTCAGAAATCTTGTGTGCACGACTCACTTGAATCCAACACGGATGGGGAGGAGGATGTCACGGTAGTTGAAAGCCAAGCGTAAACTGTAAGGTTTTTTCAAATAAACCTTTTACATTCGAGCAGCCTTGGCTGCCATTCTTCGTCTGGCGCGCAGTGAAAAAGATATCGCATTGATTCAGGAACCCTGGGTTGAGCACGATCTCGTCAAAGCTCTGCAGTCACCACCATTTCTATATTAAAGGCCAGGGAAGACCGAGCGACCGGTAGCTCCATGCGTAGAGGCATGTCTCATGTCTGACTACCGGCGTTTCGGGTTCGAATCCCGACCACTACGTTCGTGGCCATGGATGTTTGTGTTGTCTTCTCCCTGTGGTGTGGGGCGTAATAATAAGCCGCAGCATCTCTCGACTTGTCGCTGGTGGGTGGCTAAATGGGGTAGCAGGGGAAGCATGCTGGCAACTGCTCCGAAACTAGTTTATGCCAACGAAACGTCAACAGGGCCACATGGAATAGTTGACGCGTTATGACCCACAAGTGGTTAGGGCACTTGAGTAAGTTTCTTCATTTTCTGAAAACGGAAACCATTTCTTTTTTCATTCAACCAACTTTACCTGAAAACAGACAAATATTCAATTCTCAATAGACAGCTGCCTATTCCCCATTCATAATGTCTACACAATAAATATTTAGCATCCACTCCAACTTAAACGGAATTCATTACGACGGACGACAAGAAACCTTACTTTCAACTTAATCCTTTGGGACACTTGGCGTCACCCGTTCCTCTGCAACATCTTCCAGTCTCTGTAAATACTGAAAGTGGTTTTGAATCAAACGCAAATTATTCATTGGCGTGATGGCGGTATTTCGTGTTGGCGCGAATGAAATTTAATTATTCCTCACCGGTTTCGATGTAAGCGAATGACGAGGCGGGTGGAAACTTTCTTTTTTATTATGGAAGTTCTGTTCTTTTGGATCTTCCTTAGGCTGTCTGTTTCGTTAGACTCGACCACCATACTTTTCCCGAATGCTCTCACAGCGCGGCGGTTTGATTCTGTGGCTGGGAATTTGATTAATCAGTGGCAGAATGCAAATCATGGTGTAGCCACGACGATAGTGTGCGGATGGAAGGATGGAAGGAATTACACGAGATAGTGTCCTGATTACCGGGCATTCTTAGCGTGAACAGCATCCGGAACAAGGAACTTTTTTTTTAAAGAATTAACCATTCAAGTTTCTTGTGAGTGTATACTTAGTCATTTTACTTTGGAGGTTCTACAGTGAAAATACTCGAACATAATTAAATTTCGTTCACAGAATAACAACATTTCAAGTGGTTGTAGAGCTACAATATTAATAAATCAATAATATAATAATAATCATCATGGCGCGACAGCCCGACGTCGAGCCTTGGCCGCCTGGATCGTTGTTCTCCAATTATCTCGGTCACGTGACGGCGTCCTCCAATTCTGGAAGCCCAGTAGCTGCTCGGCGTCCGCATATACTGAGCCCTCTCAACGAGATCTCGGTCGTCTTCGCAGTCTCGCTCTGTCGAGTCGTTGTAGTTTGATGATTTTCGAAACTTCCAGCTCATCGTACAGTTCATACAACTTATGGCTGTACCGGATGCGCCATCCATCTCAATCGCAAACAGCCCCAAAAATTCTCCGCAGAACCTTACCTTCAAATGTGTCTAGCATGTTTCCGGAGGCTTGAGTTAAGGTCCATGCTTCACAGCCATAGCATAGCACTGGTCCTATAATGGTTTTGTACACGCGTAATGTAATTTCTCTTGTGTCATAATTGGCTGAAACGCACCGTATCGTCATATTTGACAAAAACTGCTCCAAAAAAGGTTTCTTTTTTTAAATTTGGCGCGTTGTAGCATTTTGCGTATTAGTTTAAACTAAACAATTTGTATACGAATAATATACGAAAAGTGGTGAGCAGCTAAATTTGTACCGGCAGGTCGAATCCCTGAAGTTCGACAATATTCGAAGACGAAAGGCACAGAATTCGCAACACGGATCCAGATGATCCTAGAATTAAGGAGCACAACGCCGAAATTTGTATCAGGTCACCGAGCATAGAAGGGCTAAATGGAATAATCACCTTAACAGCTGTAACTTAAAATCTGGCATCAGTAGACTTTGGACGACTGTCAGGGCCCTCACTAATCCCACTAACCAATGAGGGAATGTTGCTATTCAATTTTACAACAACATGATTAGTTACCCCACACAATGCCCTTGTCTCTTTAATAGACAATTTCTGGAGCACCCGCCAGCCGGCAAATCTAAGCGTAAACTTCATAAGATCCGTGATGAAACTATCGCCCAAACGTACCAATTCTCTTTTGACGAAGTAGAAGCTACCATCCGGAAGGCCAAGAGCTCTAAAGCATTAGGTCCCGATGGATTATTCCTGATCATGCTCGGAAACCTTGACTTGTCAGCACTGGAGTATCTAACGTCCACTTTTATTCTATCAATCGCGACGTCAGTGATTCCCGAAGTGTGGAAGAAAGGAAGCGTAGTCCCTATCGTGAAACCCGAGAAAAAAGCAACTCAAAGATAATCATACGGACCTATCACCTAATTTCGCCTGTTGCGAAGACGCTTGAAGCGCTAGCCCTACCCAAGCATGTGATCCATTTGGAATTAGCCTACCATCAACACAGCTTATGCACAGCACCACGGCATCATGCGATGTTATTTCATCGCAGATCTATAATGGTCTCAACGAATCCCGTCTATGTCATCGAACGGATGTAGTGGCTCTTGACGTTTCAAAAGCCTTTGATACTGTCAACCATTCGTCACTGCTATCGGATATCTGCTGTACTTCGCTTCCAGCTCAATTTACCAAATGGATCACAAACTACCTTGTTGGCAGACAGTCGTTCACAGAGTTCAGAGATAAGAAGTCCAAGCTCAGAAGAGTTAAACAGGGCGTTCCACAAGGAGGAGTTTTATCACCCACCCTGGTTAACCTCTATCTGTCTCGGCTCTCAACACCACCTGAAGGACTTTAAATTATCAGCTATGCGGACAATTTTTCTATTCTGGCTGCGGGTAATGATACTGAACACATGTGCAACATAATCAACCAGTATCTTGAAAAGCTCACCTTCTTCGTTGATAACAACTTGAACATATATCTGCACCAAAGTCTTCATCCACGCTTTTCACCTTCTGGACCAAAAAAGTCAGAGTGCAACTGAACATATCAGTAGGGGATCAACTTATTCCAACGATAAACCACCTAAAAATCGTCGGTGTTACCCTTGTTAGCATGGCCGCATCTTCAGCTAATGCATCAACTCTGCGACAAAATGAGAAGCAGGAACAAAGTTCTTAAAGCTCATGTTGTGTAATGAACCACCTGCCATGAACCAATATTATGGTCTGGTAGTGCTGCTCCCACCGGCAGATCGAAGCAGCACCTGATGAGTAGTGATCTGTTGGTGGTACGAAACCAGAGGCCGAGGGTCCCATTACACCCGGACCCAGGTGCGACCGCGTGGGCGTCTGATCCGTCCGCCAACCATTCCATCCTTACCGACTATTTTTTTTCATTCCCCATTTTTACCTCCCCTGTTTGTGTTGTGTTGTCTTCCCCAGGCCTATGAATTATTGTTAATACGTAAAGGACAGGGGCAACGAGCGGCGAAAACCCCGCCCACATCTCCCGAACTGAGCTATAGCAAGCATAGGCCGCTGCTTAGCTCGTTGAGGGGCCTTTTTCTTCTCCAGATGGAACGGCCCGACCTTTACGGTCATTATGTTACCTTAGGCTCCGTCCCCACGGGCATCTTCGGATGCCCACCAAACCGTCCGTTACGGTTGGCAGTTCCTCGGGTAAGGATAAGGAGTTCCTACTGGTAACCTATAAAACAACCGGTAAACGATTCAGCAAACGGTGGTAAACGATTCAGCACTAATCTGGTTTCAAAATCTGAGCGATACATAATGGCATAACATACAGTATTGTCAAAATGCTGCACTACGTACGATGACAGGCTGCCTTCTCATGTCTCTTCAGGATCACCTACACCAAGAGACCCACATAATGTCACTAAGATCCTATAACAACCTCTTATCGAAGCAATATCTAGCAGGATGTCATCTTCGTAACCACCCGAGCTGCAAGCTTATGGACAAAATATCATACCACCTCCTCGCAATATTCGTCGCTACCTTAGAAATCTTGAAAGGGATGTCCAGCGTTCCAAGAGAAAACCATTCGACGATACCTCCTATAGAATCGCTACATAGGGAAAAAGTTCAGAAGTCAATCGGGAACTTAAAACCGAACCTAGTACTCCCAGCACGACCACCGACCATATCTACGAACGAAGTAAATTTACCACGTGCAACAAGATCGGCACGCGCTCAACTCAGGTCTGGATGGTGCTCGTGGCTCAATTCGTACTTGTCTCGTATTGATCCATCAGTTCAAAATACTTGTCTAGCGTGTGACGGCACCCTCCATGACGTTCACTACATATTCACCTACGCAACTAACACCTAGAGTGCTGTGGCAGGACCCTACCGAAGTGGCCATGTTCCTTGGGCTTGATATCGAGAACGTAGAAATTGATTTTAATGTATATTCCACATACACACACATAAGTATTCGAACCATCGCTACAACAACAACACATACCTAAGTGTTGCCACAGACTGTCGAACTCGAACATGGTCCAAGTGTCCGCCTCCATGTTCGTTCGGCCAGGATAACATCTCATATCAGCATTATGGTTCGGGCTAATTTCACGCGGGTTTTCATGACCCGGGGCCCGGGGGATTGATGGGTCTTTAAGTTGGAGTTTTCTTTCCATTTTCTTTTCTTCTTCAACAAGTTTCAATGGTAGAATCCTCAATGCCAGAAGAAACTTGCCTTCCCTATGAGCCATAGCTAATAGTTTGTACAAAGAAGTCAAGTGAAGATCCCTTTATTTGCGATTGAGGGGGCAAATAGTGCCATGCCCCCCCCCCCACCTATGCCTATGCTTTTCAGTCAAGTACTACTCAACAACACTAAGCTTCGCTAATTCTGCCTTTATAAAATCTGACATGCTTAAATGCATTCAAAATCAAGATTTATCTGATTAAGGATCAGGAAAAACCATCTCTCTCCAACTTTTCTATAATGAGCCATGTCCTTAAGCTAGTAAGCTTTTGTCTTTGCTCGTTAGAACTCTTTTCAGCTGCGCTTCCGATGAATTTCATGAAACTTTCTAACAAACGGCTTAGAAAACCAAATCCACTTCTACGGGAAGTTTAAATTGCGGATTTTCTAGAATAAGGTATTTTATCCGTTTCTTGAAATTGCTAGCTCTCTCTTTCCACGTCTCTCGTCGAATAAGCTTTATTTTTCGCCTAAAAGGATTATCGGTAATCTGAAAATACTAGGACGATTCTGAAATAAGTGAAATATAAATAAGAAAATCTCAAATTAGAATAATCAGCTACGTTTCTTTCTGTCGTTTTGTGTGGCGACAATTCTCAACGGACGAACGAAAAAACACTCGAAAAATAGAAGTATCTTAACAGGCGAAATTGCTCCCAATACTTTTTCAATGCTATCGATTTACATTCGTTGCTTGCATTGTATCCCATCGGCCAGCCTGCTCCCGCCGATCGTCTCCTGTTCTGGAGTGATTTCCGGGAAAATCCATTTTTAACAATTTCATCCACAGTAACTAAGCTTTTTATTATTTTGCTCTTATCGCCCCTTTTGTGTATGTAACAATCTGTTTTTTTTTTCGGCCAAACTTGGGCACTAGTGCTACCTTTTAGGATCCTTTTTGCACAAAAGAAAACCAAACTAAATTGAAAGAAAACAATGGGTAAACCAGAGGACGAATCCGGAGATCAAAAGTGAAAGGATATCATCCTTTATTTCGTCAATATAATGCCGGACAATATAGCAATTTGTTAGGGCGTGAAATAAGGACCAGAATGTGTTCTTTGAGGATTCTGTGACTTTCACCTCCTGTTTTTATGTCTGTCGACCAACTTGTCTCGTTTAGCCAAGTTGTCCGTGTTCGTCCATTCACCACCGCCGCCGCCACCATCGCCGTCATTGTCCCCGGCACTATGCTCTTTAAATATTCAGTTTTGGTCAATGCGGGATACGTGAAGCGAATTAAATATATCACAGTCCCGAGAGCTTGTTACAAATTATCCTGACCGGGCGGGATTGGCTTTTTTTGCAAGTCTCCATCTTTGGGTGACCAGGAATCACAAACGACGACAACATCTGGTGGAAAATATATTTATGCTTGACCAGGCGAAAGGGATGAGACTTAGGTCCCAAGGACTAAATAGCGTTCCATTTGTTGGGATTTAGTTGGCCGTAATCAATGAAAATAACATTTGGGACCGGTGGCGGTCGTGCGTCCTATGTTGCCACTATGCACGTCCTTCGACATTTTTTTTCTCTGGTGCGTTCACTAAACTCCAGGTTTTGCGTCGAGAAGGGCTTAATAGATTTCGGCGAATTTAGTGTCATGCAGACACTATTAGCTAGCCAATTTCTCGGAGCATAATTTATGTAGCGTGACCCGAATGCCGGATAGTTTCGTCTTTCTTGTGTGCAGTGTACGAAATCGAGTTATGGGTTCTATTGTGAGCGTTCATGATATGACCGAAAATATGAACAGGAGTGCAAATGGAATTTTATTGTGTCATGAAGTGGACAGAGACGAAAACACGTGAATACTTGGTCAGAAGCAACAGACACAGCTGGTTTATTCCAAACGAACTCTTCTGTACAAAAATCCACTTGAAATTCTCGACAACATCATCTCGATCCTTCGTCATTTGGGATTTATATTTGAGGCTTTTAATGGTAAGTATTATCATTTTCATAATCATCCGAATGTTTATTTGTGCAATAATTCAAATATATTGCCGATTAGTGAGATGATATACAGAGTTGTGTCCTTATACTAAATCCACTTCCAGGGCTTATGGCTGTTTGCATACATATTTCAGCCGTAATTTATGGCTGCATTTCATCGTGAGCTCTGAGTTATGGACACAATGCTGTAGACTGGAACGGACCAACGATAGGCAAATATGTTCGCAGAGTCTAGTTTCCGCAAGCATAGAGCTTACTATGGACAGAGATAACCCGACGAAACTGTCACACTCCCTAATACGTTGTCCGAATGTTCGAATTGGGTGAGTCAGGACATCAACTCTAAATAGGTCGCAGCAGGTGTTGTGAGTGATATGTGAAGTGTTTGATGCAAGGCTACAAATCATCCTAATTTAGATTGGCACCACTGACACTTTATGGAGGATATGTATGTTGATAAGAGCTAATCTTGTATTAGAGGTATGTGAGGTAGTCGTGTGAGTTTCATTAATGCGACTCTATTCGGTTTTTTAGAATCAAGTTACATTTTGTGTACGAATCAGCGTTGCACCATACAGCTTTGTAGTAAGTTACAGCGCCTTGCATGCCTTGGTATGGCAGGATCCATCCGTACTTGTCCGACATCGGCTATTGAGGCGATTGTTGGACTTACTCCGCTGCATATTTTCATACAAGAGTCTGCGGCTCTGAGCGCTCTTAGAATGCGTCTAACATACGATAGCGATGTGTCCAATCAGGGACACATGAGCATTCTAGAGCGGATCCCTGGCATACAGATCTGCTCGAGATCTGATTATATGACTTGGGAAATATGTTTTGGTAGGAAATTCTCGGTCTCCATCCCCACTCGCGGGGAATGGGACAGTGGCATTCTTGGCTCTGTCTCCCGGTACACCATGTGGTTTACCGACGGATCTAAAACGGAGCTGGGTGTTGGTGCTAGAGTCTATGGACCGGACACCAGGATCTCCATTGCTATGGGCGTCTGGCCTAGCGTTTTTTAAAGCTGAAATCCATGCCATTGAGGCCTGCGCCAGAGACATTCTGGACAAGAAACTCAAAGGCGCTAACATCGCTATCTGCACTGATAGTCAGGCAGCCATTAAGACTCTTTCTTCACATAGTTTCTCATCGAAATTAGTGAAAGAGTGTTTTTATACCCTTCAGTGTCTCACAAACACCAATCGGGTTTTCTATTATATACTTTGGGGGATAGCCGAAGCAGACCACTAACGGTTGGGTCCCTTTTCGCCCCCTTCCGGTCATCAGTGACTTCCAGATGTCGACTGATAATTGTCGACCTCTTTCTTCATCACTGAGTCCCGTGTTATTGCTAGCATTTGTTTGAAGCTGAGTTCACTCATGGCTTCTACACTTATCGTGTGCCTGCCTGTGATCCTCAACCTCGTGCTAGCCAGTGCTGGACATTCGCACACAATGTGTGCCGCCGTCTCGGCCTCCTCCAGGCATAGCCTGCAAACGTCATCTTCCCCGATTTTCATCTTGGCCAGATGAGCCTTAAAATTACCATGCCCTGTGACCAAGGCAGTTATCCAGCTTAGAGTACTCCGTTTATAACTAAGTACCTTTCTCGCTTCCCTGCCTAAAGGGCTGGTCATTGCATTCCGAGCTTGTTTGCAAGTGACTAGCTCCTGCCATCGCAGGCTTTCGGCAATACGCATGGAAAGGGATGCCATGTGGCATCGCTTTGGAACTAGCAGCGGTCATAAGAGCATCCTAGACATTATTCATGATGAGGTCAGGGAGACTCTAATGCCGGTAGAAGGCATGAGTAGACGTAGGGTAGTTGAAAGACTACACAAGACTCACATTGCAGATGGAAACATACATAATGAGTGTATGTACAATGACATCAGCATTTTTACTGATGGCTCTTTAATGGACGGTAAAGCGGGGGCGGGGGTTTACTCTGAAGAGCTAAACCTAGCATGTGCGCTTAGTCTAGGAGAGTATGTGTCCGTATACCAGGCAGAGATGCTTGGCTTGTTGCATGCGTTGGACCACTTGCTTGAAGGTCAGGTGCGGGGGAAGAAAATCCTTATTGCACTGGACAACCAATCGGTGATCAGACGCATGCAGCAGACGAACATAAACTCTAAACTGGTACTAGAGTGTGTCCGGAAGCTCAACACGTGTGCCTCAGAAAATGAGGTTACGCTGATGTGGGTAAAAGGACACATAGGTACAACAGGAAATGAGGCGGCGGATGCCCTAGCAAAACAGGGATCTGCGGCAACTTTCATTGGCCCAGAACCCAGAGTTGCTCTGGGGAACGGCATGATTGGAGCGAAGGTTGGGAAGTGGATGGACTCCATGCATCAACCAATCGGGTTACTTTATGTTGGGTACCTGGCCATCAGGGCATCCCTGGTAACGAAGCTGCCGATGAACTTGCTAGACAAAGCTCTTCGGATATAAAATATTTTTCGGGCCTTATCCTTACTGTGGTCTGAGTTGGGCTAAAACAAGATCACTAGTGAGGGAGTGGTCTGCCAATGAAAGACTGCGTCACTAGGATTGTCTTCCAGGACTACGGCAGTCCAAAGATCTTATAAAACCCTACGGTCTCAAAGAAACCAGCCGTCTGGGTAGAGCGGACCTGAGACTAATCGTGGGTTACCTCACGGGGCACCACTGGATGAGATATCACCTCAACAAAATGGGTCTATCCACTGATACGGAGTGCAGGCTTTGCCTGGAGGACACAGAGTCCACTAAACATCTTCTCTGCGAATGCCCGGCGGTAGCCCGTTCCAGGTTCTTGTTTCTTGGAGACTCCTTCGTGAGCTCAGCGGTCGTAAGGAGCACCCCTACAAAGGATCTACTAGCCTTCATAAGGCTGGTTGAGGGTTTTTTGGATTAATTAAGGCTATGGCACAATAGATCTCATGGTCGCAGTGCCCACCCTTGGGTATCTTAGCCTGTCCTTGTTATTATTGTTACATTTTGTGTACTGAAATAAACCATGGGTATATCGTCTGTGTGTAGGCGTGTTTGCCGGGGTGGCAGCGCCGGCTCTACCATATGCGCAGACTGTGCATTTGAACAGGGCGTAATTATATAGGAGCGCGAAATCTCAGCTGTGACTGACAATACTACATATATCCGTACTACCAAATTGGAGGAATTCTATATTTCTTCAGCCGCGTCTTCTCACGACATTTTATGTATGTTTTCCGAAACATGGCTCGAGTCAACCGCAGGCGATTCGGAAATTCTTCCGTTTCATAATATCTTCCGCTGCGATCGTAATCGTTCTATCACGGGCAAAGCAGACAGCGGCGGGGTACTGATCGCGGTGATTAAAACATATACATGCTCTCTCTTGTATGCCTCAACCGACAGTTCATTTGACTGTGTGGTTGTACGTATATGTCTTTCCTCATCATCCGTGCTCCTTGTCTCTTGTGTGTACATCCCTTTTATTTCTAGCCTTTCCCTATACGATTCGTGGTACTCTAATGTTTCTCGCATTATTAATAGTGATTCCTTTTCATTTGTGGTCATTTGTGGCGACTTTAATCTCACTCACGTTTAATGACCTCCCATTTCGGGTTTACCAGTTTCATCTGCCTCGGTGTCGCTCGTGCTCCCCGTGTGAAAGCTGAAGTGTATTCTTTTGCATTTCAGTCTTATGCGCGTCGCTCCCCATTCACGAGCGAGAGCCGTACGGCTCGTCGTGTGAATGAATGGAAGGTGGGAGCGGAAAAAGGGAGTATTGGAGCATCTTGATTGCGACTCTGCCGTTATCACTTTCTACAAGATTGTATTTGACCTTATTCTCTCATATGTTCCCTTTTCTATCCAGGAATCCCGCAGCAGTCCGGTTTGGTTTACGGCTGAGCTTTCCAAGATTCTCCATAAAAAGAATCGTTGCCGCCTACGGTACAAACGCTTCAGAAAACCTGCTGATCTGATCCTTTTTCAAAGGTTTCGCTCCAAAGCCAAACAGCTTATTACAGCCGCTCGGACAGCCTTTATCGTCAACGTAGAAGAGTCCATTAAGCGCAACGAAAACAAGCTGTTTTGGTCTTACGTGCGGAATGTTCGCTCTACGAATTCTTTTTCCTCTAAAATATCCTAGAACGGTAACACTGTCAATGTTAATTTTCTTGGTCCTCCCAGGGGCATGGGCGCGTCTATATATCTTGTTGACGTTTCGATAGCATATCCACTTTTCGGAAGTGCAGTTGCTAGCATGCACCTCGTATCCGCGTAGTTTTTATACTGAAAAGCTCGGAGCACTGTGAGAGTTCTATTAGTACTCACAGACAGTTTTTGATGGCGTTGAGACTCCGAGCACTAGATTAGTACCGTAGAGCGGTGACCGAATGACCACGGCCACCGAGCGCGATCATATAACATTGCCAATGACCGCCAATCTTTCTGTGAGCTATTTGCAACCTATTTTTCATCTGTTTACTCACCCTCCTCTTCCGAGCCATTTCGCTTCATACCCAAAAAGGTGATGTTGGTCCTGTGGCACCAAAAAAGTCTGATTGCAAAAATCAGTCAACAAGTTGTGATTAGAATCATCCAAGGAAATTATATACCAAATTTGGTTGATAGTGATCTGTGAGAAGCGACCGGACCATCGAGCGAACATACAGCATGCATCGGACTATACGCCCGGCCATTATATGAATATATGGGAAGGGCCAAAAATCAACATGGTTTGAAGCACTACCGGCTACATTCGATTCCGTAAGAAGTAAAAAATTTTGTCAATATAAATGTTTACAATCAGTTGGGAGCATAGAGAACCTATGGAGGAGCAATCCGCATATACTCAACACTAAGCTATTTGAAGTAACTCGACTCGTAAAAAGTAAACGAAGAGACACACGCCCTCTTCCCCGCAACACTCGCTGTAGAAGCACATGAGATATCAAACTTGCATTCCTATTCATACTTCTCCTTTGTGAACAATAATATTCCATTTTATCTCTCTACCGCGGAACACCCGCCCAGTCCATATAGCCGACACATGAGATGTCAAACTCCCATCCCCATTCCTACTTCCATACTTGTGCCGAATTACTCTATTTCTCTCGCTCTTTTTCATTTCCTTCTAACTCTCTCTTCTATGGTTGGGGAGTTAATTCGATTGTCTGAACTTTAGTTGCGTTATCAAATTGATCCCCTAAATCCCCACTATTTACGCTACTGATCTTTACCCCTACAATTTATACAAAATAATTTGTCTGAAATTGAAAACTATGACTGATGATCCAATTACGGTGATATTACATTCCACCCTCGATCCATTACGTTTCCATCCAACTCCTTTGACTTCTAACTTTCGCTTTGAGAAATGCTCTCACCATGGTAAGATTTGTCCGCAAATTAAACACAAATCTTAATAATCCTTGCCATAAATTAGCCAACGACACGACAGTGAACCTATCGTCCCGAAACTTCTCAGATTCTGAAAACTTCTGACGAACACATGTTTACTTTTATGCCTCCCCATTTAGTTAACTCGGAACAATCAATCAGAGTATCTTTCATTTATCACGGTCATTTATTGCGGATATGTGTAGCAAGCGAAACGACCTTTTCTCAGTCGTATCTTCGTAAACTCGAAAAGGATAAATTTATATATATATATTTTTTAAGACAATCTGGAGTTGATTTTCATCATCCAGTACATGATCGTAATTTGACCAGATGCGTTCATTATGAGATTGTAACGTCTAAACGTTCAGATTTGTCCTTGCCCGGAAGATTAATAGTCCGGTAATTGGAACATCTACGATACACCACCGGGCAAAATTCAGGATCTGCACGACGATAGTGCGGATGAGCGTATAGATACGTAAGATATGACACCGTCCAATGTCGAAAGACAGTAGTCGAAAAAAAGGACTCGTGGCGAAAATATCACGTATGCAGGTTGAGTTGCTGTGATTTACCTATTTTATATATCTATATGAGTATATTTTTTTTTACGAAAAGCGTCGCATAAAGGCCATCAATCTCGTATCATGAGGGAGTTGACGAGATTTGGACCGTATAAGCGCTACGCGACTATACCAGGACGACGACGAAATGAAGCTTAAGCGGGCGACGAAGACGATTTGATTTCGTCATCTTAGATAGGATTACGACGTTACGTGATTTCATGTGTCGGGACATTCGCCTTTTGATTTAGTAAAGAGCTTCGCGGCGGGGGGGGGGGGGGGGGGGGGATAAGGTCAAATCCATTACCGTGACAGCTATAGATTGTAGGACTTCGTATACTCTAAATCATGTTAACGTTATATCAAATTCTCCTTAGGGTATTTTTATGGAGTCCTATTGCGCGTCATTTGAGGACATTTAAATAATTATTTGTGTTTTGGTGGGCGGAGGCTGTGTGCTTGATTAGGTGCTCTTAAATTATTCGGAGGAAGTGGATCACTACGTGAGGTTGTTAGGTAGCAATTTAAGCCCATCAAGATATTATGCGCCAAATTAGGGACTAGAAAGAGCAGTGGCTTATTATTATTAGGATAATGTGTATTTTATTTTGTATCGTTCGACGATGGAAAAACGTTTGACGACCTTCTGCACTAACTTGCCAAGAATAAACATCCAAAATTGGCATTTCACTCAGCTTTTGAAAAAGAATTTTAAATTAGTGTTGGGCGAAAGCGCTAGCTTCGGTTAGCTGATAAACCTGTAAAAGCTAATATTTATTGGTAGCTAAAAATAACAAGCGTAACTGCCAACTGAAAATGATTGCTAGCTTGACGTTACGCCAGCATCACCATATAAAAATTATAATTTCGTCATTAATGATAATGATCCAATTTAACATACTGCTAATGCTGCTAATTTGGGTGGGGGCGATAGCTATTTGCTTTGAGGCGTCAGTATGATGTCTTATCATATCGGTTCGAACCATTCCGTGCCGCCGTGGCCAGAATGTCTTCCACCTGCGGTGTCGGGCAGAACAGTAAGTCATAGCTATTCTCGAATGGCGCAGAATGCAGCTATGTGGCTAAATGGGCAGGAAAGTTAACGAATCGTCAACTAAGCCTCTTAGGATCAGTTGATGCGCAATATTCCTCTAGGCCCTAAGGGAAATATGTATAGTAACATAGGTTAGGTTAGGTTGGGGGGCTGCCGTGATTGCCTTAGCACACTTAGATTAGGGATAGGTCCATTGTGTTACCCAAGTTGCGACCAGTCCCCATATTATATCGAACCATCCAGAGCTAACCGCAAACCGGAGAAGTCGACCGACATCCGCATCTCTTAATTCACCAAGATGGTCGTAGAAAGGTTTCCCAATGATTGACCTCCTTCTATATGCCAGTGCCGGACAGCTAGAGAGCAGATGATCAGTGCTCTCCTCCTCATCCACATCATTGCAACTTCTACAGAGGTCGTTGTATGAAACTCCAAGCCTTCTGGCGTGCTCACCCAATGACCTGTAACAACACTAACCACAGCCTTGATCTAGAGTTTTGTCAGTGATAGTAATTTGGCAGAACGATTGAAATTCAGGTTAGGCCAAATCTGCTTTGCTTTCGGACATGTAACGTTATTCATCCATGTCGAGTTGGGTTTCCTGACAGCAGCCAACTTCAATACAGATTTGCAGGTAGAGAGGGGTTTAGCAATGTAGCCACTGATCTGCCAAGCTCCGCCGGCTGCACCCCTGCGAGCCTGCTCGTCCGCTCTGCAATTCCCGACAAAACCACTGTGACCAGGTATCCAGCACAATGTATGTAATATTGAAATAGCTGCTAACTTCCATAAGGCATACATACATTCAGCAACCTTTTAGACACCATCAGCGTAGACTCAAATGTACTAACTGCAGCTTGGCTGTCCGTGAAAATAGTGATGTCCCTTTTGGTTGTTATAGCGAGATCAAATGTTATCGCAGCCTCTTTTATCGCATAAATCTCTACCTGGAAAAAGTTGAAACTAATGATTGAGATTGAGCTCCTCGGAGTATACTCCGGCGCTCACACCTGAATCAGCCTTGGAGCCGTCTGTGAAAATCCACAGAGAGGAATCCCTCAATCCCATTGACCACGGGATGGAATTAAGCTTGCAAAGTTATTCCCGCAACAGTACGTTGGTAGACTGTAGTCTAGATATCGGGATGGATGTATTATTGAGAATTGTGGAGTGCTCGATACTCAAGGTGAACCAGGTACTGGTCTCCCAAATATGTATGGCTGAGTTTGCTGTCATTTGCTCTCCTAGAATATCTGGAGGAGGTAAACTAAGCAATTTATCTAGCGCTGCAGATGGAGTCGATCGAAGAGCTCCGCGGTTTGCCAAGCACGCTGCTCTTTGTACCTTGCCCAGCAATTTACGGTTGGCTTCGGTGCGAAGGGCGTTCCACCATACAACAACGCCATATAAGAGTATAGGCCGCAGGACCGACACATAGAGCTAGTGCAGCACCCTAAGCTGCAGGCCCCATGTCATACCTATACCCTTTCCGCAGCAGTAGAGTCCTTTAGTGGCTTTGTTGCTACGTTCCTGTATGTTTAGTCTCCAGTTAAGCTTCCCATCCAATACCAGGCCTAGAAAATTCGCCCTGTCGGTGAATGTAAGTCTCACCCCCTCCATGGTACGAGGCTCTACTGGGGGGATGATATTTTCCCGTGTAAATAAGCACAAGTTTTGTTTTCACAGGATTAATACTGAGGCCGCATTTCCTGGCCCACTTAGTAAGTAAAACCTCGTTGAGGGTCCCAGGGAACTTACCGGAGATGGCAATACAAACGTCATCCGCATAGCAGTCACTTTACATCCTACCTCCTTCAGGTCTACAAGCAGTTTGTTGACCACGATGTTCCATAAGAGGGATGAGAGTACACCACCTTGCGGAGTATCTCTACAAACACTCCTGCGTACAGTCGAGTCCCCCAGTTTCGACGATATGACCCTGGATGTTAACATCAGGTTGATAATTTGAATTAGAGAGCAATCTTTATCGAGTTCTCTTAGTGCGTCAGCAATTGCTTCAGATTTGACATTGTTGAAGGCACCCTCAATGTCAAGGAAGGTGACCAAGGCAAACTCCCTGTATTACAGAGATTTTTGAATGTGATTCACAAGTGAGTGCAAAGTATCCACCGACCTGTCCTTGGTGTAGGGATGCTGCGAAGCAGAGAGTAGGTGTGTTGGAATGGTGCTGCGTTGATGAGTATCAATTAATCCCTATAGCATATTTAGAAGTGTAGAGGACAGGCTTATGGGCCTTAGGTCTTTTGGGCTCGAGTGTTAGCTCATCCCTGCTTTTGGAATGAGCACCACATTGACCTCCATCCGCACACTGAGAATGAGTACTAGGGTCAGACAGGTTGTGAAATTTCTAACAATGGAGCCACAACATTCGATGAGTGTTATATATCGGCCGGAATAATACCATCAGGTCCAGCGGACTTACAGGGCTCAAAGCTGGAAATCGCCCATAGTACTTCCTGCCTTGAGACGATTGAACTAAGGTCACCTGAAGCCAAATCATATACCTGTGCACAGGTGCTATGAGTAGCCATGGGTGAGCTATCGGGAAAGTGCGCGTCCATCAGAATCTCAAGAGTCTCATCGCTGAAGACCATCCATGACACATCTTTCTTCTGAATAAAGCTTGGCATGGAAGGGTTAAAAGATAAAATTTTGCGAAGTCTAGAGGACTCAGAGGATCGCTCAATGCATTCGCAGAAGAGCTTCCACTAACTACGCTTCGCCTTCCTAAGCTCCTTCTTGTTTACCTTAAGGAGTTCTTTGAAGAGTGTCTAGTCGGCTTCAGATCTTGAAGCTTTAGCCATAGTAAACCCCTTTCTACAGGCAGCTCTGTGAATATACAGTTCCCTGGACCACCACACCGGCTACTTATTTCCCTTAGGATTACTTAATGGACATGATATTGCCGTTGATTGAGTTATAGGGAATACGGTTATACTCAATTGCCTTAACCCCTTGTGGGGTATAGCGCGTCAACTATTCCATGTGGCCCAGTTGACGTTTCGTTGGCATGAACTGGTTTCGGAGAATGCAGTTGCCAGCATGCACCTCCTGCACATCCATGGCCACGAACGTCGTTGTGGACGGGATTCGAACCCGAAACGCCGGTAGTCAAACATGAGACAGATGCCTCAACACACTGCGCTACCGGTCGCCCCATCATTTATTATTTATATAAACCGCTAATTTGAGAATCTGCTAATCTGTAAGCTGTTAAATTAACAGTATGTAATTTGGGATTTCGATCATCTGTGAAGCTGCTAATTCCGCAAACTGCTAACTTGGAAGTCTTTTATCACGGCAATTTAACCCGTATCGTCAAAAACTCTTTGTCACATATTTTCGGATTAAAATCTCTCAACTTGTTACACGTCCGCAGATGACAAAATCTTTATCATGAATGTCAAAATTTAAATTTATAATTCGCTTAATATTGTCATTATACGAAAACGTGTAATTACGCCCACCAGCCGAAAAGCAAACCATAGCCAACCACCATCCTTTACATATGCCTGCCGACCGAATTCACCGGAAAATTTGTTGTCCTTGTGACAATGACAATCCAACCGTATAACAATTAATAATGCTTAAGTTTACTACGCGCATGCCGTGCCGTCAGATACAAATAAATTTAATTGCAAAATTACTCAGTAGGAAAAGTTAAATTAATGTAAGCAGTTGTCGGATGGTTCAGATACAAAAATAATCTCATCCGGACAACTCTCTTCAACCCAAAGATACGATTATAGTACTTTTATCTGATACTGAAAATCAGCCAAACTCCTATGGTAAAAGGACGTGCGCCTGCTTTTCCGAAATTCAGTACACCCAATTCATTGAACTAACCATGAAGGTGACAAAAGGTAATTTTTGGAATTATGATGTGGCACGTGGACGTGTCCTGAAAAAAGAGAGTAATTATCGTTAGACACTTACAGTGTAGGAGTATATACCTTAAAAGCTTTTATCAGCCACCTGGAGGATAATCCGATGGAGACGGGAATCCTAACCCGTGATCAAACCTCTTGGGATGTAGATGATTTATCGATCTGTTTTGCATGCGTGCCTTTCGGAACGCTAGTGTAGTGTAGAGGATATCCTTTCAACTCAATGTCAATTCAATATTCTCAAATATTTACATTTTAACGTACATACGTTACAGTGAAAACGAATGTTGGAATGTAGAGCGTGTATGCGAAAAAGCATGAAATAATTCCGAAACTTCAATCCTCTTGAATCACACACGCTTTTAGCTGAAGGACACTGTATTTTTCGAATGTTACATTCCATCAGATATGAGTACCTAGTTTTTCCCGGTAAATCCTTTCGATTGATATTGGATTTGTCAGCGGTTCCTTTATTTCAATTTTGTTTATTCCACGTTGTAGGAGATATAGGAGATAGAACATAACAGCGTTCAGTAGAGTTGGGGATAAACCACACAAGGGTTCAAGCAATGCATACTGTTGGATTTTTTTTAAGGGATCATGGTTTTTGCTATTGTTAGGTTTCAGGGAATACCCACTCCGAAAATCCGGATTGTCTATAGCTGTCAGATCTTATTTGAAGTGAATTTTATCTAGTTCTACGAAAATCTTTAATAATAATGGAAAAATACTGGAAAAATTGAGAGTTTTATTCAGAATACATAGAAATATTGAGAAAGTCTAATTCCCTTGTTGATTGTGACCCTTTTCAATGTACTCGTATTTGGAACAAAGAAAAAATATTTACATACGTACATTTAAATGTGAATAGTTCTTTATGTTTTTTTTTCAAGCAGGCAAGATTAGATTAGATTTTATTATGAATGGACCGTGGTTCAAAGAGGAACCATTAGCATTACGACCATCAATCTAGTGTGCTATTGCCCTGATCCTTTATCTGTTCCAGAGATCCAACCTGCTCTTTTTGGTGAACCGACTGAGATGGCTGGGTTGACTTGAGGCTATGCCTTGGCTATAGAAAAAGTAGTACCCCAATATTCTATGCAAGTGCTTGACATTCGCAGAGGATGCCTCACAAAAGCGACAGCTGGTATCTGATATGTAATAACTATTTTCGAGGAAATAATAATTTTTACTAATTTTTCTTGTTGCTTTTCATTTGTAATAATTAAACTATATAATTATTATTTTTGCTCGCAATGAGTTTTTAGTAATTATATAATATAATTTCAGATCAGTACCGCTTCATTGTGCGAAGGAGTGCAATACTGGAGACGACAAGGGACAGAATTTGATTTGAGGTTTAGGAGGCAACTCGAAACCAAGAGTCCGCGGGGCGGGATGTGGCTTCCCCACCGCCACCATCCCGGCACTCTATCCCGAACAGGAGTACCTACAACACCAGACGAAGTACACTACTTCACCGCCAAGTGGAAGTCTCTTCTGAAGTTCACGACGATTATGAAACAGTTTTCTTGGAATATCGGGAGATAGATCCCCTGCACAGGCCTGGCATTCCCAAGTTACGAGGGTCAGTCAGAAAGTAAGTTTAAGGGTGGCAGCGCTCCGCGTGGTGAAAAGATAAACTAACGAAATTTTAGGAGGTTGTTCTCTCATCTATCCTAACAAATTTGACGCATCGCTGAGCCCGATAAGTCTATTTTGGTGTTTTTCACAACGATTTAAAATGGAAACGCTAGAAGTAGCGTCCAAATGTGAACCGCGTAGTGTGATACGTTTTTTGACCGCATAAAAAATTATCCGCTAGTGAAATTTATCGAGAATTATGGTCTGTATACGGCGAGCAGTGTATGAGCTTTCAAATGGTTACGCGTTGGCGAACAGCGTACCTAAACGCAAGAAAAGAACTCCATGACGAAGCGCGCTAAGGCGGACCAACGAGCGCAGTGAACAAGGGGAACGTTGCGCTTGTTAAACAGCTGATCGAGGAGAATGTGGTGTTTTGGATCGTTTACGAAAAGCAATCAAAAACAAACGGCCAGGTTTGTTGAGTCGCAAAGTCTTTTTCATTCACGATAATGCTCGTCCGCATTCTGCCCGTTTAACCCAAGAAAAATTGGCCTCATTTAAATGGGACGTTTTCGAGCATCCTCCTTATTCCCCTGACTCGGCCCCAAGTGGTTTCCACCTTTTCCCGGCGATGAAAACAGCGTTTGGCGGCATACGATTCGACACGACAGATGACATCACCGAAGCAGTCACAGAGTACTTTAAAAATTTGGACACAAAACATTTCGACGTCGGAATTACGAAATTAGTTTGTAGATACAAAAAATGTATTGAGAGAGATAGCGACTTTGTAGAAAAATAAAAAAAATGCCTGAATTTTCCGAAAATGACCTTGTTTTTTGTTTTGTTTTGACCACTCCTCCCCCCCCCCCTAATCGGACCCTTGAACTTACTTTCTGACTGACCCTCGTACATACATCTGCTGCAACACCTGATATTTTTTTCAAATCGACAGCGAAATTGCTTCCAGACCCAACTCTGATACTACGTTACTGGAACTGCAATCACTTGTGTATGGCGGTGCAGTGGCGGCTATCAGATTATATGGTCAGAGGATCCGTTATAGCGTTGTCGGCGTGAGATAAAAACAAGAACCAGCCTGGAAGATTCGTCTTGAACGGAAGAGATATTCCTCACGACAGGATATTGGCCCATTGACTCAATCCGTCGCCGGCAATACCTGCAGGCGATTGAACAAAAAAAGTGGAAAAGATCTTCCGTAAATATTCCACTCCTTCCGGAACTGCTTTGATGGAAGTACTGGACACAAAAACAGAAGCTCGCAGTCATCACAAATTGTCTCCGACGATACATGCTGAGCCTCTCCAGACGTGTTCAGAACGCTGCTTTCACCAAAAGCCAGCGGGACTTCTACAAGACTATCAATGAGGACCAACGAGCCTGCCCAACTATTAACTTCTCAGTGGCTGACGCGGAACTATACTGGGGTGGAGTTTGGTAAACTCCCGCTCAACACACCCAACATACTGAGTGGATCAATGCCAAAACCACCCACCATGCCAGTTTGCCTGGCATGATTTTCGCTGAGGTCACTGAATCCGATGTCCGCGAAGTTATTAAGCGGTCCAAAAATTGAAAGGGACCTGGTCTTGACAAATTGCAGAATTTCTGGTATAAGCAATTCTCGAGTATATGTGGTCAGCTCGCTCAACAGATTAATCTAATGATTAATAGGCCTCAGGAATTTCCACCTTTCCTCACAGCAGGTGTTACCTATTTGTTACCCAAACGGGAAACAGGGGAGAACCCTGCTAAAACGAGGCCTATAACGTGCTTGCCGACACTGTACAAGTACATAACAGCCATTATTAGTGGCAGCATCTATACGCACCTCGAGCAGAACAATATCTTTGCCGAGGAGCAAAAGGGCTGCCGAGTCGGATCTAGGGGTTGCAAGGAACAACTAACGATAGACTCAGTTGTGATAGAACAAGCTACGTGCAATCACAGGAATCTGCATTGTTCCTATATCGATTACGCCAAAGCGTTTGACAGCATCTCCCATAGCTGACTAATCGAAGTCCACCACATGTACCGCGTGGATCCTGCCCTAATAAACTTTTTGACAAAACTGATGGAAGGATGGCGCACAACACTATAGTATCAATGCCGTCAACCGAAGGCAATATGCTCTCTCAACCGGTACATATCCGAAGAGGCATATACCAAGGGGACCCTTTGAGTCCTCTGTGGTTCTGCATGGCGCTGAACCCCTTTTCATCACTTTTGAATTCGGCTAGATAGTGCGGCTATGTGATCAAGCATGGGGGGGGCAAAAACTCCTCTTCCATAGTCCTCCGCGTGGGCGCCCCCTGGAACGGCAGTGGTCACTGACCATTGCCAACCAACGTCAAGCCGCCAGTGATGGCGGTGCGATGATTTGGTTGAGGTACCCCTGTGGTGTTTGGTGTGAAAAAAAAATACCACGGCCTTTCCCTTTGAGGGCCTGTCGTTAAAACCGACAATCAAAAACAGGATGTGTATGCCAGCAACTTGCACTATCCGAAATTTTTATATGCTAACGAAACGTCGGATAAGGACTGACTCAACGGTTACGACTTTTAGCTATCGTACAATGACAAAGATTGGATTCTGGAATGTGCGTACTCTCCTGGACAATGGATCAGAAGGTCCCCAGAACGCACGATTTCTTCAATTAGAGAGTGAATTTCTGAGGTACAAATTAAATATCTTAGGAGTTAGTGAGATAAGATGGTGGAACAGCGGAGAATTCATCTCTCCAACGGGCAGCACTGTAATGTTGTACTCCGGTAAAGCTACCGGTAGTCGCCGTGAGTCAGGTGTGGGGCTCCTTTTAACCAGAGCCGCGCGAAACTGTCTCTTATCCTGGGAACCGGTCTCTGACAGGGTCTTGACCGCCAGGTTCCGGACCAAAATGAGGAACATCTCAATAATACAATGTTATGCCCCTACTGAACCCGACAATGTCTTGGCAAAAGACTCCTTCTACGAAGAACTAAACGCCGTTCAGAGCAGAACACCTAAAGGTGACATTATAATGGTTATGGGTGATTTGAATGCGAAAGTTGGCGCTGATAACTATGGGCTCAGACATGTGATGGGGAGACACGGTCTTGGTGATCGTAATGACAACGGTGAAAGATTTGTGGAGTTCTGCAACTTTCACAGTCTCTTCATCGGTGGTACTATGTTTGAGCATAAGGACCACCACAAAATCAGTTGGTCCTCTGTTGATCGGCGCAGAACACAAAACCAGATCGACCATTTTGCCATTAGTAAAAGATTCAAGAGTTGCCTCCTGGACGTGCGAAACAAGAAGGGTGCCGATATTGGGATGGGAAGAGACCATTATCTTATGATCGCTAATGTTCGATTGCGTATTGCAGCCGTGCGCCGCCCCGGCGACGAAAGATCCAGGCCCCGCAAATTCAACACCGCTCGACTAAAAAATCCAGCTGTCTTACAACAATATAATGACCATCTTGCGCAAAAAGCGGCTGAGATAACTAGTCACCCAAATAGTGACATAAACGAAAACTGGGATGCCATAAAAAATGCGTACATTGATAGCGCAAATACCATCCTTGGCCCAAACCCGGATTGCCGGAATAAGCCCTGGATGTCCGACGCTTCATGGCAGCGGATTGTTGAAAGAAAGGAGCTGAAAGTTCGTTTGGCTGCAGCAGCAGACGACAATCGAAGCAGCATCGAACTCCTTTACCGTCAGAAAGCTCGAGAAGTTCAGTGTAGTGTGCGACGCGATAAAAGAGTTTACGCTAATTCTCTTTTAGCGTCAGCAGAAGAAGCCGCTACAAGTAACAACTTAAACGCCGTATACGGTGTCATCAAGGAGTTTACAGGTGGTCGTAACTCCTGCCAACATCCGGTGAAAGATAGTGATGGAAAGCTACTTATCTTGGAAGAAGATCAAATGAGCCGGTGGAAAGAACACTTCGCCGCGGTCTTGAACCGTGTAACCTCTGGTGAAGTTCCCCCTCATATAGATAATTTAGCTAAGCATCAAAATGTGCGTATACGGTCCACTGCCCCGACTAAAGAGGAAATAGTCACTGCAATTATTGCACTAAAACGAGGAAAGGCCGCCGGACTTGACGGCATCCCTGCCGAACTTTATCAAGCAGCGCCAAGCGTAACTGCCGATTTGCTGCACCCACTTGTTGATAAAGCGTGGAATACAGAGACCTTTCCCACTGAGTGGAAGGAAGGTTTGATCATCAAACTTCCAAAGAAGGGTAGCCTCACAGACTGTAATAATTGGAGAGGCATTTGTGTGCTTCCTGCCGTTGCCAAGATAATAGCTAAAATCGTCCTGGAAAGACTAAAGGCCCACTTAGAAAGCACAATTGATGAAGAGCAGGCTGGCTTTCGATCCGGATTCATTAACACCTTGCGAATCATCATCGAGCAATGCGCTGAATACGATTCTCCGCTTCACTTGCTTTTCATCGATTTCGAAAAGGCTTTCGATAGTGTGAACCGGGATTCTATATGGGCGGCCTTGCGCAGGAGAGGCATCCCTGAAAAGCTTGTGGCTATTATTAAGGCAACCTATGACGGCGCGAAATGTCGCGTTCTGCATAAAGGTAAGGTGTCGGGGGACTTTGAGATTCGCAGTGGAGTTCGGCAGGGGTGCATCCTCTCACCGATCCTATTCCTCATTGTGATCGGCGATGTGTTGCATGCAGCCCTATCCGGACTCGACAGAGGAATTCAATGGACTTTGACATCTTATCTACAACATCTTGACTACGCTGACGACATATGCCTACTCTCCCACAAAATCATGGATCTGTCCGCAATGGCGTTAGATCTCGAGAGGGAGGCAAGCAAGGTTGGGCTAAAGATTAATACCAACAAGACCAAGGTTCTTAGCCCGCCGTTGCGAAAAAGAAATCCGACACCTATTGCCATCAATATTAATGGGCAGCCTGTGGAGAAGGTGGACAACTTCGTCTACCTGGGTAGCATTGCTGCCGAAAATGGTGGTACGGAGCAGGACATCGCTCGTCGTATCAACCAGGCTAAACGCGCAAACGGCATGCTGTCCAAAATCTGGCAGAGCAGTTATCTCAGCATCAAGACCAAGCTGGGCCTGTTTCGCTCCCTGGTACTATCAGTGCTTTTGTATGGGAGCAGTACATGGAAAGTTTCCGTAGGAGTTACCAGAAAGCTGCAAGTTTTCGTCAACTCATGTCTTCGTCGAATTTTAAGAATTTTCTGGCCCGAAACAATATCAAATGAAGAGCTAAGTCGGCGTACGGGTCAGATGCCAATCGACGAATTGATACGCAGGCGAAAATGGCAGTGGATAGGTCACACATTGCGGAAGAGTGATAACTGCATTGCTATGCATGTCATGAAATGGAACCCCATTTCCAACCAAGGCCGACCAAGAGGGGGTCCTCGAATCACATGGCGTCGATCTGTGGCAAAGGAGTGTCAGGTACTGGGGAGTTGCGCCCCATTGCCCAGAACAGAGTACGATGGCGCGCAGGAGTAGTTGACGCGCTATGCCCCGCTAGGGGTTAAGGCAAAGTAGTATGGTCTTCTTGGAATGTTTTCCAAATTCGAGCTGACTCACCTGATGTACTTAGATGATATCAAACTATACTCGCGAAGCGCGGCACATCTTAAAAGTCTGCGGCGGATCACCGAAAATTTCAGCCGTGACTCTCGGATGGACTTCGGGTTAGACAAGTGTCGAATCCGTGCCATCCGCAAAGGCGTTCACGCACCGCACCCTGGCTTCACCTTGGATGATATCCATATAGGTGCCGTGTCGGGGGCAGAGTTTTACAAATACCTGCGAGTTCTGCAAGATGAACAACGTGTTATCCACTTGGCTCGTGACTCGGCGAGTCCCGCATAATGTGGTACGGGCATAAGACAAAGGAAGTTTGGAATTAAAGACACGCTCCGTGTTAACCGCTCTGTGTTTTTATTATTTCCACTTTTATCCTACATCTATCTTGACACTATGATGAAGTAATTATAAACTCGTATATTCTAGATGCATATTTTCTTCCGGAGTAACAGCTACTTTCGGTTAAATTAAGTATTTCTCACATAATAGTAATTACAATACTCGTGTTTGAACCTCCCCATATGCAACTTTTCTCCAACAAGATTTTAGTAGATACAAAGATACAAAGCTATATGTATATACATGAGGTATTGTATATGTGTATTACATGTACATAATACATACGCACTCGTATACTATACCATAATTTTCTCCACAAAGCCACTTTTAAGTTTTAAATTGAGTTTCTCCCAACGGAAACTTTCACCAGAATATTGCTTCAGTCATTTGAATGGCACTACGATAAAAATGTTTTTCAAGTGCACAGCAAAAACGGCGCTAGACACACCAAATCATAGTACTCGTATCTACAGGATTCGCGCTACTAAAATATATCAGTGTGGAGGAAAACTTTGAAAATTCCACCGCACGCGGCTGTCCTCTGGCACATTGAAACTCCTTAAGGATACACATTTCATTTTGTCCAACTGACATTTATTGAGAATTCGATTATAAAGTTTTTGACACCGTTTGAATTTGTTTTTGTCTCTTCCGTTTTTTTTCAGTACTCGTTTAATCCTTGATGTATTGATCCGGGGATACTAAAGTTATCAGTAAAAAGAAAATAGTAAGAAAGTATGTTGAAGGTAGAATGACAAGATTAAGGCAAGCCGGTAGCTTAGTGCATTGATTCATTAATTTGATGTCTCATCAAGACATAGTCCTCCTCGTTCCAGAGGGCGCCTTCTGGAATAGCTAACCAAGCCAACCAAGTTTTGCACATAAAAAAATTTGGTAGACGCACATAACGATGATCATCCTGAATGGCCAATAATACCAGTGCGTCTCAGGAAATAGGCGAACGGTGGAGTTGCAACATAGTTGTGAGAACACCAACACGTCACACCCACCTGACAGATCATCAAAAGAACGCGCAATTAAAAACACCATTGGAGAGCTATGTACCTCTGCGCTACATAAAAAATAGCTCCCGGCGACTCTTAGAACAACTAAGGAAGCAACGCTTCCCCTAAGATTGGATATGTAGGCTTGTAACCTGCGCACCTGAAATCAATTTACACTCGAAACATTAAACGAGCCTCGGATACCACGGACTGATTCACCGACAACGACTTTCGGCTACAAACAACGGACCACGATCGGTTTTTGGAACGTTCGAACGAGTGCAGTAGGGCAAGGCTCATTGAAGTCGAACGGGAAATTACCGCATTTAACATCTCTATATTAGAACTAAGCGAAACAGGATGGTTTGGATCGGAATCGACTTTATCACCCAGCTCCCAAACAGTGCTGTTTTACTCTGGAAGTGAAAACATTACCTCTCCTGGAATGGCAAGCGTGGGAATTCTGTTGACCAAGGATGCACGATTGGAAGCTCATTTCCGACCGTATCATTACAGCCAGATTTCAATCCAGGGTAAGAAACATCACAATAATTCAATGCTACGCCCCAGATGAACCAGCGGATCAAGCGGTTAAGGATGCTTTCTATCACCGACTCGGCGACACCTTCGACAGGGCTCCCAAATGAGACATAAAAATTATGATAGGGGATCTCAATGCCAAATTCGGGCCTGACAACGTTGGCTTGGAACACCTAATGGGCAATCATGGTCTAGGTAAGAGGAACAAAAATGGCGAGATGTTCGTGCAGTTTTGCAAATCTCGTCAACTCGTCATTGGCGGCACCTTGTTCAAGCACAAACTATGCCATTTAACAACCCGGATGGCAGAACAGAGAACCAGATCGAGCATATAGCCATGTCCAAGACATGCAGGAACTGTCTCCTAGAGGTCAGGTCGAACCGGGGTGCTGATATTGGCAGAGATCACCAACTTGTTGTCGCAAAAGTGGGCTTACGATCCAGCGCCCTCAAAATGCACAAATCTTGCCACATTTTAATTATTATTATTGGACAATCCGCAGAGTGGAGATCCCCATTACAACTCATGTTCATCTATTTTGAGAAGGTGTTTGATAGCGTTGACCAGGAATTCATCTGGATGGCTTTACGTAGGAGAGGCAGACCAGATAAAATAATTTCCATCATCAAGGAGTCCTACCAGGGAGCCCAATGTCACGTCTTACACAAGGGTAAGCTATCAGATCCTTTCCAGGAGCATAACGCAATGAGACAAAGCTGCATTTTGTCACCTATACTGTTTTTAATTGCCATGAATGATGTACTAAGCGGCTCGCCTTAAGAACACCAGAACAAAGGTATAAGATGGAAGTTGTTCAAATACCATCAACACCTAGACTATGCTTACGATATTTGTCTGTTATCAAATAAATCGGATCAAGTAGCTCTAGTGTTTGATGCTCTGCATTGCGAAAGCCGTAATGCGGGGCTTAAAATCAACGCAGCCAAGACTAAGTACTCGAGCTTCGATCCAGGGAGCAAAGTGGGAGTTGTGTATCGGGGCAGGCAGTCGAGAAAGTTGACAATTTCTGCTTCTTCGGAAGCGTAGTTACAGCAGATGGAGTCTCGCATCAACAAGGCTTCAGCAGCTTTTTTCCGTTTGACTCATTTCAAAACAACATCATTTCCAGACGCACCAAACTCCGGATCTTCGAAACTAACGTAAAATCAGTGCTTCTTTATGGCTGTTGCTTGGAAGGTGACCAATGAGATAGCAACTAGACTGAAAACTTTTGTGAACCAGTGTCTACGGCGCATCCTACACATACGGTGGCCGAAGGTCGTTTCTAACGACGACCTCCTTACTATTACTGGTCAGGACAGGATAGACGCTTCCATAAAAAGGAGAAAGTGTCAATGGATAGGTCACACTCCCCGAAAAGGGCCGAACAATCTTGCTTAACAGGCCCTCGATTGGAACCCGCAGGGAACCAACGCAAGTCGCTGTGTTGGACGACCTAGTAACACCTATACAGAAGTTCAGTTAAAAGGCATTATGTCTCAATAGGCAAATCGTGGAGTGAGTTGAAAGCGATGGCGTTGAGTAGGTCGAGGTGGAAAGTAGGCGTGGTTAATGCCCTATGTCCCACAAGGGGTTAACAGGAACCAGAGAGAGAAAGAAACTGAACTGGGCAATCAAATAAGCACTTGGTGCCGTTAGTCACAAGACAAAAAAACTGAAACCTTTTTAGATTTTATCTAAAGGCTACAGTGATCCACCTTAAAGCTACTTCAAGGTTATGTTAAGGTTTTTTATAAATAAATACGTGTAAAAAGTTACAGCAAAAAATTATTGTAGACAACAAGACAAAAAATATTCGCGCCCAATGCGAGGCATTCTGATTTTCTTTAAAATCAATGAAAAAAATGGGCAATTGAGTAGACGCATGAACACTGATCGTCATAAATATAAATCGAAACCTTCTTAGACCTTACCTGAAGGCTAACCTTGTTTGTTCGTTGAAGTGGCGGCAGAACCCCCGAAAAGAGGAGAACACCCAATTAGCGCTGGTGTGCGCCGTTTTGATGCCACAAGCCTCGAAAGAGGAAAACCACGGAAGTTAAGTCTGCCTAGGGGGTTAATTGGGGCACTACCTTAGATCCACCCTGCGGAATTTAGAAAATGAAGTACATATCTCGCCTATACCCTCAGAAAAAATCTTGGTTATGTCTGTGAGGAAGACACTGCCCATGCCCAGTGACCCGTCGTGACTATGATAATCCTGGCCACTTCTGGACGGGTCCTATTCAGAACAGCATTAGTTCTTTGTGTACTATAGTATAGCCATATTTTCCTAGAGGTGATGCACGTTTTATCTATTATATTGTACAATACAATAGCTTAGTTTATATAGGACGTATGAACTCCCCTTGTACTGGCACCAACTAACAGGATCTGCCAAGGGTAGAGCCCAGCCGCGCCAGAGGAGGACCGACTCCCCCTCATTTACCAGTAGCAGGTGATCCACCACCAACTCCGATACTTTCGCCTCAAGTCTAGCCCATGCTTCGGTCGCTACCATCTTTGGTGAGTTCATTGTGTGATGTTTCATTAACGTGCGTCCAACTTTTTTCACCGCTTACTGATGTGAAAGCAGAAAACTCCTAGTGCTCTTTACACCCATTAATAACAAAATCCTACTCTAACCGACCTTATGCTTCTCACTTCCACCGAAAGATTTAGTATCCTCAAAGGACACAATTGTATTTGAATATTTTTTTTTTGTTGGCAACAAACAAGCGGGGAAAATCAACTAAATATTCATCAATTTATGATCAACAAGAGAGGGTTACACGTAAAAATGGCTACGCAACCGAAACTTTGCCACGGGAGCGTTGCTGCTGCCCCATTGCTCCATTTTTTTCCATCGCTCTCACCGTGGGTAGCACTCCTGCAAGAAGACCATTCGCTTTCAACAAGAGAATTATTCAATAAGATCCCGGGGATACGGAAAAGATTTTCAATAGAATAAACGGTTTACATCCGGAATCCGAGTCATGCATTATTCAGAGGTTCAATTCTAGGACGTCACCTGTCTGCATTATGGTTTTTGTTGAACTTTTGTTGCTTATTCCGCTTTAAGGATCCATTGAAGTGTACAAGTGCCAGAAATAACTATTAAGGGTGTGGCAAGTCTCGAGAGGGTCGGTTGACATTTTTATAAATGTAATGTGAACAGTTTTACGGCTTGAAATCCTTTTTTGTCTTGTTTATGTGTATTTCTATGTATGCATAGAAATGAGAAATATTGGGGTGACATCAATGCACTTGGAAGCTATGTACAAGATGTTCTGTGACAATCCTCCTTACGAGAGAGTTTCCCAAGTTTCTTTTATTCAATTTCTATTTCAGTGCAAATGAATTTTGCAGAAGCTCTTCTTGCACAAAATAGATCTCCATAAGATTCAACAAGTCTCTTTGTGTCTTTCAATTTGCAATTACCAGCGAAGTAACCATCACCTCGTGGTGGAACAACGTGAATATACGGATACATTTGTAACAAGATAAAATCAAAACAAATTACACTCAACATCCTCGGGCCGGTCATTGTTTACATATACTTCCGCTGACCGATCCCTTCCCCATTTTGACCACCAAACCATAACTTGCCACTCTCCCAGACAATGGCATCAATGAAATTGCAATTTCCAGTATACGAAGTTAAGTATCAGTATCAAGAAGAAGAATTACCAGATACATCGTATCTGACTCGATGCAATTTCTCTGTACCATTCAGGAAAATGCACACATTTATCCTGGGTTCACCGATGTAGGATATAGGTATACGTTCTGTAATTCCAAACACATTCTCACTCCATTTCACTTTACGTATAGTCGTATGGTGCCGCTGAAGAGCGAAGGACCTTGTTCGAAATTTGATATCTTTGCTTCATTGCCACCAAGATCTGATAAATAAAATAAAATTGTGACAGAATGGAATAACAGTACGAAACAAGGGCTTTGTTGTCGTTGCTGTGTTGTTAAGAGTCATTCAGACAAGGGCGTATGGCATCTGCCATTGATGAGAGAGTACTTTCAGGATTCACATTGTCAGGTCGTCGTTCTGACGGATGGATCAAGTATTAATATCTGGGTTCATGTACGAAAGAATTATGATCTTTTTCCGTAAATTGTTGCGTGGCGTTTTTATCGTGATTATGGTGATTATTCCTTGCTTCCAGTCGATTGGTTGTGATTTCGTTGCATTTATTTTGAAATGACTTGAAATGGGACGATTGGTTACTCTATCGACGTGAATACTTTTCTATTACTTTACTTCAACAGCTATAGCGCAGCTTTCAATGTTTGTCGACTGACAGCAACGTCATTTCTCACCCGAGAATGTTTGACCCAACGAGGTTGCCTTGAAGGAGAAAAGCAAAGAGCACATAGACCATCACTGAGTTAGTTGGGATACCCCCTAGATTCAGAATACCAGAACCTATCTCAATCTTCAAACCAGCCACTAACTTTCTTTAGATCGTCCAGATCGGCAAAAACGTAGGAGCCAAGGATGTTGCTCCTACATTCCGTGAAAGCAGGGCAATCACACAGAAGGCGATAGCAACTTTCCTCCTCCTCCCCGTCCCCGCCGCTTCTACAGTAATCATTGTGTGGAAGCCGAAGTCTCCCAGCATGCTCGCTGATTATACAGTGTCCGGTGTTAAGCCCCACCACACTTCTTAAATCTCTTCTGCTAAGCATCAGTAGTTCGCAGGATAGGTTGGGATTCAACTTGGGCCATATTTATTGCCAGACATGTAGTAACACTGCTCCATCTGGCGGTGACTATCATTCACCACATTCTGGGTAACCAATTTACAAGCTGCTAGAGGCATCCCTGTTCTACGCAAACACTCCCTGATTTCGTTGGTCGTATTCGCCCGAGCCAGATCATTAGCTTTACAGGTTCCAAGTAAACCACCCGGAATCGAGCAAAGGGATATGTTGAAAAATCCTCCAATCACCAAGAGAGAGTTACGACAGTCCAGTACCGTCTTTGACGTAACCAGAACAGAATTAAGCGCTTTAATCGCCGGTTGACAATCCATGTAGATTACAATATCCCTAATAGATTTAACATTATGCGTGAGCCATGGTAGCGTCTCTGTAATGAACCATACTGTGGTCTGGTAGTTCTGCTTCCACCGCCAGACCTATGGCAGCACCTGTTGAGTAATGATCTGTCGGTGGTAAGAAAGCAGAGGCCGAGGCGAGGGTTCCATTACACCTGGACCCCGATGCGAGCCGATGTGGGGGGGGGGGGGGGGGGGTCAAGGGAACCGTCCGCCAACCATTCCATCCTTATCCCCTCTTTTTTTTATTCCCCATTTTTACCTGTTTGTGTTGTCTTCGCCAGGCCTATGAATTTCTATTAATACGTAAAAGACAGGGGTACCGAGCGGCGAAAACCCCGTCCACGTCTCCCGAACTGAGCTACAGCAAGCATAGGCCCTGTCGTCTAGGGAGTGCTTCGTACTCTGTGGTGTTTGTCATCCTAACTTCCCGAGAATCGCGGATTATTGATCCATATCCTCGTCCTCCGGTCTCCATTGCTACACATCCGCCTGGAAAACGCTATTGTATTGCGGAAGGCGGAACGACCAACCAATATCCAACTTCTCCGAGTATACCCCAGCCCCAACTACTTTATTAGTCTTAGAGTCGTCGGAGAATACGCTAATGGACTTAGAGACCATAATGGTGTGCTCTGACCACTCATTCCTCGATGGGATCTGACTTGTAAAGCACATGTCGAACAGTTACTTCGGAGAAATGTAGTCTGTCACATCCGAATTGTCAGTCGAGTAACCTACGACTGACACTGACCGGTTTCCCGGAGGCGAACCGCCGTGTTTGCCGCCATCTGTGAAAATGTCTAAGGGCCGTTTTCTCAATGTCTAGTTAAATCTTATCCTGTAGATAAACGCTAAACGGCACTCATCTTCCAGTTAAGAATTGATCGGACAATAATTGCAAAGAGCTGATGTGGGCTGCTGAGATTTTGACAGCTAGGACTGTTTATGTTTGCACATTCAAATGAGTCAATTAAACTGGTCACAAGGAACAGAACTCTGGATATTCATTCGAAGGAAACGGATCTGAAACCAACTCAGCCGCAAAATAATGCTGAGAGGTGGCACAGACGTAGAATAGAATTGAACAGGTGGCAGAAATCTGCCAAGAAAATCAGCCGAATTGCATTAGCTGCGCAGTGGACTGCATTATCATATTTTGAGCGTGTCATGCGCTAAGGTTAAATTTAGTGTCCCGAATAGCTAACTGGCAGTTTAACCAGACATTGAGAAAACGGGCCTAAGGAAAGTAATTTAACAACGCGGCCAAGGCAGCGGTCGGTGTTGTCTTTAGAGCCCCTGTGATAGCAACACATGACAATCAGTGGGCCTTCTCCAACAGAGTTCTGTACGATACAACGCTGAGTGCCGTCCACCAGACGATCATCCCATGCTTCATTATGGGACGCAATACCGATACAGAGAGCCAGTAGACCACTTTTACAGTTAGCCCCATATTTCTTGCACGAGTATTGTGCAAAGGTTACCTTTGTCACACGTTCCTGAATGTTCGCCTTCCAGCATAGTTCTCTATCCAGGATGACACCAAGGAATTTAACTCTATCAGTCAACACAAGCCTTGTGCCTTCCGCCAATGGTGGTCCAAAAAAGGCTATCTTATATCTCCTAGTAAAGAGAACAAGTTCCATTTTTTGCGGATTAACTCAAACGTCAACCTCGCCATCCCAGTTCGTCAATACAGAGAGGACATTCAGCATTATATCGAGCAGGACACAGGGAAATTTCTCTAAGTTGGCAATAGCAATATCGTCCGGATAACTCTGCATCTCAACCGTTCCAGGCTTAGAAGCAGCCTATTGACCTCCGACAGATTCCAGGGAAGGGGAGAGAGAACATCAGCTTACGTGCCTACGTGCAGATGAAGTGCCGAGACTAGTGAAGACCACCCGACATATGTATAAGGGACTTTATTTCCAAACCTAAATTCCGTTGGGTAGTAAAGTTCAAGGTCCGAGTATGGCTATTTGTGCCAGTCAACTGGCGTTACTCCTTCTTTGGTTTGCTTTTATCTCGTGAATTTAATAGCAGACCGAACGCAGGATAACACCCTGAATTTTATCCTCCATTAAAAACAACTTTTCGGATATGAATACATACATTATTTCAGAATCCTATGGGAAGCAAACATAAAATTAAATAAACACTTCCTCGCTCTTATGGTTGAAGTTTATTCCGACCGGATCCGTCTTTCTTCTGCATTCGAAAGAACTGACCAAATTCGTATATCATCGGGTCAGCAGGACAGAACCGTTATATATGGTAAACATAAATCTATACATCCTTCATTTTATGAAAATACGAGTATCTAAAATACTCTTTTCCACTCCAATTCATAAGCACACATATCGTTGACCAATAACTTCTCCGTCCTTTTTCTGCAGAATCCGTACTTGTTCTAATTATTCTCTGAGATTCGGGAGGATGCTCTTGAGAACACTTCAACTAGATTCCTGCCTAGTCATCTCTGAATTCTCCCTAATTTCAATAAACAAATGCCTGACGGGTTCGCTTCCGAGTTCCGAAATGACGATCCTGGCGAAGGACATGTGGCGGTCGAACTAGTATAGTTTAGTGTGGAACCCACATGTTTCTGACTTTCAAATTTATTTTGTTGACTACAAGCCCCAAGCTATCCCACGACCCATGACAATATTTCTGAGAAGAGCGATATATTCGCCTGTCTTTCTAATTTGCTGTCAGGACATCGACAACTTGCAGATCTTGAATATTTTCGAGCGAGCTATATGTGAATACTCGTACATGTTTTCATATCCGAAAATATGGGATATACTCGCACAAGTTCGTCCGTTATAGGGAAGTGACTACGAGTGTGAATAATGTTCTATAAACAAAAATGATGTAGGTACCAAGGATTCACTCCCAAGGTTTGTCTACATATGGTAATGAATTTTCGTAGCTCCAGGACGACCCGAAAAATTCACATATTGCTTGATTCGACCAAAGTATGGTAATGAACGTACAAGCAGTCTTCTGTAGATTGAACCATGTTTATAGATACAAGTACGTACAAACTATCTTCATATAATGTCCATAAATTGCTATAGAGACACGTGAGATGTATCTTCATTGAAAGCAAGCGCTAGTGGGTGGTGGATATATTCGTATCCTTCGAAATTCTAACTTGACGTTGACTTGTTCATGAGCTTCTGTTGCGATTGGGTTGAAACGTTTATTATTTCGGGTTCGTTTAATTAGATAGGGTACTGTGCTTTAAGTTGATGTATGGAGATGAATTGAAGAGCTTTGAGAACTCGAAAATAGGAAAACATTTAGTTTGATAACTATCAAATGACACAAAACACACATCGTCACTTTAGGCCCGTCCCGTGCAAATATATTTTCAATACACTTTTACTTCCAGACGATTAGTATCTTCAGCCCTATTCGGAAATAACCGATATTTGGCAGGTTTGGTTTGGTTTGGAAGAAGGCGCTATTTTCCTGACCAAAGGACTCAAAATTCATTTAAAAGTACTTCAATCCATTAGTCTTATCACCCCAAATCAGGCGACACTCCTATTGTCTAGATTTCACATCACGTCCAAGAAGGTCCTGGTTGATTGGTTGGCATAAGTGGTAGCTGAGTCAAGACTTACCAGAGCCCAATTAGCGCAGAACACGCCGTTCTGAAGCCACAAACCCAGAGGAAATTTATTATTGGTTGATGGTCGGAAATACAGGGGATGCTGCCTAGATCCAACAGGAGGACTTAAGAAAGTAAACTAACTCCCCAATCCTCACCCCGATACATCCCTGGGTTGTCAAGAAAGGCCTTGCCGAATGTATGATGTCCGCTCCTAATAAAGCCTGGGCATTCGCAAAGGAAATGGGTAAAGGTTTCTTTCTCACCTTCATTACCGCAATTTCGGCAATGCGGACTGTAGGGGATACCCAGCCTAACTGCGTGTGTCGTATGCCAGCGTGGAGTTTAAAGTCCGCCTCTTCAAGTGCCGGCAGGCACTCCTCGTTGATGTGAAGCAGTAAAGACAAACTTTGTCCTTGGGGCTCCCCCGCCTTTAACACAACCTAGTCGTCCATCGGGACATTTGGGTTATGTAAGCGTAGTCCTTCGAGAAGCGTCGGCCCTTCTATCTGCATAATAGGTAGCCAAATGCGGGCCCTAGGTCTCTTCGGGATGCCCTTGACAGGGATCTGCTCGATCTTCAAGTCTTCCCAGGCATCGCTGATCTTAGCGACACACATACCAAGGAAGTCCTTCCAGAATTCATCCTCGCATTCGATTGCCCGATTACTACTCAATTGCTCTTACCCCTCGTGGGGCATAGCACGTCAACTGTCCATGTGGCTAATTGACGTTTCCTTGGCATAAACTAGCCCCTCATCGTCCCAATGTGTCGAAGCAGGGCAGCGACCCTCCCTGATTGTTGGCAATGTGCTCAAGTATCATCTCAGACAACTTCCAACCCCGACCCTAATGCATGCTTCGGTCGCGAGCTTCCCAATGGTAGAGTATCTGTCCACCATCGCGACCTGTAGGTGATCTCTGACCACCCTGATGTAGGTTTTTTTTCGGCTTGCTGCTCGAGCTGGCTCCTGGTTGGTTCGCAACACTGACGTGGATTGCTTGCCTGCCAAATTTCAACTTCTTGGCGACCTGATCCTAAGACCTGTTCCTCTTCGAAGCCTCCCGTCGCTGCTCAGGCTGTTTCTTGTTGGTGTTCCTGCGATTTTTGTAATCATCAACCACCGCCTGGTACCACTTTCTCTCCTCCGCATCCGCTTTCATGAGCAATACCGGCCTGTTCATTCTTAGCACTCTTGTTAAGAATGAATAAGGCCTTCTGGTATTGTGTCTCTAAAGCGACTCCGGAGGACAAATTTTCCTATTTGGCTGATGTCCCTAGCCTCGGCCTTAGATGTCGATGGTTGTATATTGGTCGGTTGGCCGACACAAGAGTACTATGAACTCACTGTTTCGCCAAAGTAGTTGTCTCCTGGCTGAAGATGAAATGCCAACGTCGCATAGATCATCTTTTTCTATGCTGCTCATGATAATCCCAGTGGGAGCTAGAAAAAATTATGGTTCGTCGATTGGCATCTGACCCGGCCGACTTAGCTCTTCATTTGATAATGTTTCGGGCTAGAAAATTCTTAGAATTCGACGAAGACATAAGTTGACGGAAACTTGCAGCTTTCTGGTAACTCTTATAGAAACTTTCCATGTACTGCTCCCATACAAATGAACAGACGGCATCAGGGAGCGAAACAGGCCCAACTTAGTCTTGATACTGAGATAACTGTTCTGCTAGATTTTGGGCAGAATGCCCTATGCGTATTTAGCCTGGTTGATACAACGAGCGATATCCTGCTCCGTACCACTATTTTCGGCAACAATGCCCCCAGGTAGACGAAGGCTACCCATTAATATTTTTGGCAATACGAGTAGATGTAGGATTTCTGTTTTGCAATGGCGGGCTAAGAACATTGATCTTGCTGATATTAATCTTTAGCCCAACCTTGCTTGACTCCCTCTGAAGAGAGAAGTGCAGGGCTGCTCTCGAGTGCACGGAGAAGCTTATTGCTAGTATTCACAATTAACCTAGTGCTGTGAAAAGGCAGAGGTTCATCCCCAAAAGACAAAAGCTTATCGCAAATAGCGGTTCAACCCCTTCCTGTGCGGATGCGGTTAAGAGTGGGATTAAGCTGCAGTTAACAACTTACACCTCCTGCTCCGTCATTTAACCGCCTACCTGCGACAAGTCGAGAGATACTGTGGCTTATTATTACGACCCGCACCACAGGAGGAAGACAACACAAACATCCATGGCCAGAAACGTCGTCGTGGACGAGATTCGAACCCGAAAAGCCGGTAGTCACACATGAAACTGAAGCCTCTACGCACTGAGCTACTAGCCGCCCCAAACCCCGACCCCAATCCGATTATGTCTTTTGATTGTGTGTTTGTGATCGCCAACCATAGTGGTTCACGGTGTATAAAATTACGAGAACGGGTCGAGCGGCACCCTGTTTTCAGGATGACGCCCAGCGATAAGACATATCCATGTCAAAAACTTGATTTCTCTTCTTTCAAATTAATCAAAAAATCATTATGAATAATTCGAAGCCCATCAAATTTTTTTTTTATTCCGACTACTGCACGAACAAAACAATTTCCAAGCACAATATATTTCTTCCACTCCCCTGCATCGGTTTCCATAGATTTGATTATACGAGAATACACATTTTGCAACCTCTCATTTTCAGCCCCATTTTAAATTCATTTCATGGTGACGCTGCGCTGGAGACGCTAACAGTAAGTTAATAATACGAAGAAATACCATATGGCATGGCGTAGTGGCAGTAGTTTCATTAGTTCCCTAACACTTTGCCTCCTGTCCACCATGACGTATGGCTTGAATCCGTCTTCCATAAATCTGAATATACATTTGCGGAAACCGGTGGTAGAATTCTCTATGGACTTCCATAATGCGAGCTTACGGATGGAATACAAAATTGTCGCGAAACAGCATAGATCCTTGTCCGTATGGTTGCATTTGGTTATAAGTGACTGGATGTACTTCTTTTGTCGGTTTCATATTATTTAATGTCGCCTCAGTTGAAATATTCATTGGGTGAGTTTTGCAAGCGTGACTGTTGACAATGCGGATTTTAATAAAGTCGTTTGCATAGTACTCTGTCATTGTGGTCATGACTTTTTTTTAAATGGACTTACTTGCAGTGACTGCACAGTCGTAAATACGGCTGAGTGTAGATATCAGTGGCGAAGACAGGTTTTCGGGGAAAGAGGGGATATGTCATCGGCACTACATTGTTTTTAGAAGAAAGCAGAAAATTGAGTAAATATCAAAGTTAGCTGACGACATTTTATATCATTGAAGTACTCATTAAGAATGAGTAGCTGATCAAATGCTCGAAGAGTATCATCAACAAAGCCATCAGAAGATATCACATCCGTCAGGTAAGGTCTAAAAAGCTTTCGGCCCATGTGTCATTACCAATGATTGCTTATTGACTAGATAAAGTCATACAGTCCCCACGTTGGGCGCCCAATATTTTCAAGCTTCTCGATTATTTTCTATCGTGAATGCTCGCCGATATAGGATAAATAAAGCCATAAGGTATTCTTATGCTTAGCTTATGGTAACCTTTAGCAATTAATTAATTTAAATAATTAGTAGTAATTATAATACAATTATAAAAATTACATAAAAATAAATAAAAAAATTTTAGTTCTCTCTGTGATCTTGGAGCAGAGGTACTCATCACATATCAAAGTGACATACAACTGATTAAAAGTGGAAAGTGAAAAAGGTGCTATGATGCTTGAGAAGTCCATACGACTCTCATAAAGTACTGATGGGTATATTTATATATATGTATATATGTATCTCCCGAAAGTGTAGTAAGTATTATCCCTCTGATAGTGTTAGCAGACATTTTTAAACGATGTACCAAATGATCATTGGCTGAGCACCATGTTCCTCTGGCTCCCACTATTAAAGGCAATACGCATATGTCCTTTCCAGGCTATGATGACGTATGACGTCGAGGATGGCAGGTGGCGAATACTTTGCAGCTTTGGCACGATAGCTATCGATTAGCGGATCTGGACCCTCCCAGTGGATTTCCACATCTGTGACTATCACCTCGCGATGATTGGAAATGATAATGTCCGGTTTGAAGGGTTCCTCTGATGCTGTCCTTATATGCAGTTCTTAGGCAACTTGCCAGTTGGACCTCCACGAAGTGGTGGCAATAAGTTTTGCAACGGCGCGACGTTGTGTCTGTGCATGCGCTGCTAGGGTGTAATCGGGCAGTTTTGCAAAATATGCGGGATAGATTCTACTTTAAAACAGCCTGCGCGACATCTTCTTAAATGGGCGCGTGCTGATGGAATAGACCGCCGAGGCAACATATTTAGCCTTACGTGTATGGCTTTAGTGAATTCCCTGCCTTTACAATACTTGGACGTATGATTAATCCAGCCCTACACTGGGTATTGAAAGACATTATGGAACATGCCGTTCCCCGAAAATGATTGCTCAAGTGAAGGTGCTAGTTTTCGCCTTGCTTCCAGGGTTACATTGGTGGCCGTCATCGCTCGTATTCGAACTCTCCACGTTGACTCGTTATTCGCTAGATCTTTCAAGGATCAAGTTGTGTTGTCAAGGAATTCCATTTTCCTCAGTAGAATTAAAGAAATTCGCTGTGAGAATTCGAAGATACCCAAACCTTCATCCTTTTTGGCGGCATTGGTGCAGCTTGCTGGAAGGTGAAAAGTTTTTTAACAGCTCTCCTTGTGAGTCGGTCCACCATCCTCAAAATTCTCCTCGTCATGTTAATCGCAACAAATTTTGTGATGAATGCTGCTAAAAGTCGCCTATCAATTGCGTGAAGTCGTTGGGCAGGTGCTAAGACAGACTACATTACACGCGTGATTGGTTGGTCCAAATTTTAGATTTGATTACGTACGAGCACCCTGTACTCATAGCTCACGCCAAGATATTTGAATCCTTCGCCTGCTTGTATTTGCATGATTGGTGTTTGGTAAATGCTGAAGGTTGGTGTGGCTGAAGGTTCTATAATAATAATTTTCGATATAAATAAATTTTCTTTGGTTCTGATTTGTTTAACTCAATCACCTCTTCCCCGTTTAGGACATCCTATTTTACTACGGACAGAACATGTTCCAGCTGACCCTGCTAATCCAAAGAAAAAAAAACAATAAAAGCAAAAAAAAATCCACTACATTTGCCGTACGCTATCTTATATCATAAACAAACTTTCTTCGAATCATCTTGATATTCACCGTTTAACACTTTCAACTCTTTCCTCCATCCAGTAAGTATATTACCTCAAAAAGTTTTTTATTTATTATACGTAAAAAACTGAACAAGTTTTCGGCGAAAGTTAAGACATCCCTTTGAAACACGTCAACTCGTTAGCATATCATCATACGAATCAACCCCTTCGTCACCCATCAGCATATGTTGAGCCAACGTTTGTAAGTCATCCCTCTCTCGAAAAAGACAGCATTCCTAAAATATGTATAATATATATATAGAGAACGGGTGCCAACATTTCGTAGATACTCCGGTAAATTCATAATAAGGCAATTCCCATAAAAGCTTTTGGGGTCGTATCCGACTGCAAAAGTTGGTGTCGGGTAATATGATTGAGTGTGTACCGTCTGAAAAGGATGGTAAAGTTGCATGCAACATGGTTTGGTGGCAAAATCCCAAGTTTGCAGTCATTCTGGGCATCCTGTTTCTCATTTAAGGCCGGAAATAGTTGAACGTAGTCGTATACAAGGCAGAGGAAACCACTTTTGTGGTTTTCAGGATGCAAGATATAAACTTGTGCAGAATTATTATCAGGTAACGGACTGAAATAGATGAGTGTGGCTCATTTTCAGAATTGCAGTAAAGTCTTGGGCGAAACTTGTTTTGTGGCAATTCCAGAAAGAGTATAGTTTTCATTTAGTTGTCTTTATCTAAGGTTTAATGATCAAAGGAATTTCATATTTTGAAGAGGTGTTATCAGTTTCCGCGGGAAGTTCCAGACTACCCAAAATAGTGAAGTGACCACACATCAGCACTCGACTGTTTCGTTTCACGAAGGGGAAGGGCCGCATTCGCCGCCAGGGGTTCGCCAGAAATATCGACCAGAAGCAAGTTGAGCAGCATGTCCAAGCCAGCCGACGAAGTAGTTCTCAATAGGCCTAATACCGGGATCCCGGTCTGGTACCGTTTTTTTTCAGTACCGGTACCAAAAACTAAGAGTACCGGTATCCCGGTTTTTTCCAACCATGAGCCGGTTTTTTCAGTACCGGTACTGAGTATCGGGATCCCGGTACTGAAAAGAACAGGTACTGAGTACGGGATCATACAGCTAATAAAAATGGTCTCAGGATTGAGGCGAACCAATTTGAAACCGATTCATTCATCGAATCTGGGGTTGGGCCATGCAAATCATCAGCGTTGTATGGAGATGACGCTTGTTGTTTGTGTTTAAGAATTAACTATTAAAATCTTGGTCAATTTTTCAAGTACATATTTGTAGATGGAACCATGCTACTTTTTTGTATGATAACACAAAACTAATGAGTTAAATTTTAATTAAATCCAAATTCAAATATTTTAACCGTTCACGTATGAAGATCATTATAATTAGCAAAAAAGATCCATTAAGTTTTGAAAACTTCTTGAGGAATCATAACGAAATGGCACGACGAGTTTTAATATAACCATTATGGCCCAGGCCGGATAAATATCACACTGGTTCGCATAGTCTGGGGGATTGACGGCTGTCAAGCCTTGTTAAAGCACAAGATTCAATGGTACAATCCTCATGGGCTATACTCGTATATTGTATATGTCTATAGAGGCTCTTTTCCTATGTCATAGCTAAACAAGTGTTTGATTGTTTAAACGAAGAAATCGAGTTAGGATCACTTTTCGCTATTTGTGCCTAAAATATTTTACGGTTGTTGCCCCCCAATATTTGGATTGAGGAGGCAAAAAGTACCTTGCCCTCCCCCCCCCATAGTCAGCGCCTTTGCCAGTTCTTACCTACATCGTCAGCAGTCACATGGCACCCAATCTCTTCGAGTTTCAAAAGCAGCCTATTGACAGCGACGTTCCAGAGAAGAGGCGACCGCCTTGGGGGGCACCTTTACAGACATCTCTACTAACAGACGATGTTCCCAAAGTAGTTCGAATAATCCTGAAAATAAGCAGCAGATCGATGTGTTTACAGAGCGCTTCATCGACTTACAGCTTCATTAGTGCCTCTATTATCGCACTAGTTTTTAAGTTGTTGAAAGCGTCCTCAATATCCAGGAATACAGCCAACGTATATTCCTTGTATCCTAGAGATTTTTCAGCTGACTAGAGAGTGTAAAGCTGTATCAACTGACCTTCCTTTCCAGTAGGCATATTCCGAGGTGGCTAAAAGGTGTGACGAGAAGGTGTTACGAAGATAAAGTTCAATCAGTCTCTCTTTTGAGCAGTTTGAAGAGAGGCTGATCGGTCTGAGTTCATTTGGCCGGACGTGCGAGCTTCTACCTATTTTAGGGATAAAAACGACCAGCACTTCCGTCCAGCTTCTTCGAACGTAGCCTAATACAAGGCATGCAGTTAATCGAGGATAGAGGATATCTCCATCCACGGGTATACAAGATATAAGGAATTCTGAGAGTACAGCAGATTTTAAAAGACCGAAACTATCGATCGAGAACAAAATCTATCCCCTTTGACAAAATTCGAAATCGCAGGGCACTGAACGGAAGTTGGATCCCTCAAAAATGTAGCCGTCTCGCTGTAAGGAAAATGTGTATCCAGCAAAAGCTCAATAGTTTCCCTGATGGCAGACGTCCACGAGCCATCTTGTCCTTGCAGGAAGCTGCGCATATAGGGATTTACTTGACTCTTTCACGCGTTCGCAGAAAACGCTCCATGAGCTCCGCTTAGCTTTTCTCAACTCCATTTTGTATGAACCTAGTTGTCCTTTATTGGAGCACCAGTCCCACGCCAGCTTATACGCCATTGCTTTATAAAAGCCTGTTCTGTACACAGCTCTGAGTTTGGAAATTCAATCATTTCACCAGGCTGGTTTCTTCTTACCTGTATGCGAGCAACCTGCACACGATGCGGATGTAGTGTCGACGATGTTCGTGGCCAAGGATGTTTGTGTGGTCTTCCCCCTGTGGTGCCGGGCGTAATAATAAGCCACAGCATCTCCCGACTTGTCACATGTAGGCGGCTAAATGGGGCAAGAGGAGGTGCATGCTCATCTCCGAAACTAGTTAATGCCAACAAAACGTCAACTGCGCCACATGGAACAGTTGACGCGCTATGCCTCACAAGGGGTTAGTGCAAAATTGACTAACTGCCAACTAATCGGGAGAATCTCAAAATTTTTTTTTTGCCATAAGGTTCACTTTAATAGGAAACTACGGTCCTTCAGATAAGTACCCCAAAACCAACAGCCTGTTCTCCTATTTGCTAATGACCAATTTTATAAGTTCTGTCACATTTTTTTTCTTCCAGCTCGGCATCAGCTTTCACTCTGTGGTCGCCCTAAGATCGAAAACAATGTAGACATTAAAATATTAGAGTGCGATGCAGTTCCAAATGCATCTTACAGAGTTTTCTATGAGCTGTCTGCTAACCCATTGCTCGGTGCAGCCTGCTCCACCACTGTTGAGACCCTCGATGTACCGGTCGCTAACTGGTACACTCCTTCTGTGCCGTCTTTGGACTCTTTTAGTCCAGATTACTCCGAGCTTTTGCGCTCTGACATGGGTTCTGATCCCAATGCTTCGTTCAGGGATTAAATCGCCGGTGAAGTAAGGAAGCTATGATGAATAATCTCCACAGCTCAACTTAGCCAAATAAACCAGAACCCACGAAAAGTTCGGTAAACCGTTAAATTAGAGTTCTGTTCAGCAGCTGCAAGCGCATCCTCATGATCGAAACCAGACGCGAAGATCAAGACATTGATTTTGAGTCTTATGTTCTTGCTGGTCTGTACTAACGCAGTGACAGTTAATAATGGGTGCGGAGTAGCTTCGGATTTATCAAAACCAAATGACCGTCCCTATTTAACCTGCGGAGGAAAAGGACTTCCCTCATTCACACGTTATACGTGGCTATTTTCCCCGTTTCTCTATACTCTCCAGTGAAAGTGCTATTGGGACAATTGGATTTTGGGATAATTGGGATGCCCGTTTCTCTATACTCTCCAGTGAAAGTGCTATTGGGACAATTGGATTTTGGGATAATTGGGATGCTGTCAACAACATCGCTGACAATAGGCGCGTTCGTTTTAATCGGTTTCGGATCAATCCTCGTATCAAACGATTGATCAGTTTATCATTGTAATGATTCATGAAAGTCATTTGAAATCCGTGGCCTTTGATTCACTCGTGACACAAGATCAGGTGAAACGATGGCGCACAGTGTCTTGAAACCAACCTTCGCATCAATAATATTATTTTGTCAAATTGACTTCAACTTCAACTTATAATAATAATAACCAAATACTCTTTACTAACAGTTTAATGCCTTCAAACTAAATCCTAAATCAGCATCTGAACTTCACAATTTCCCCCCTTCTAGAGATACCCACATTATTTAGAGCTCATTGACTGACACCCATCGTTGTCAAGAAAATTATCCCGGCCCACAAAACTTTGTGTTGAAATGTTGTGTTAGAAATCAGGACGAAAGACAATCTTAACTGACATGTGTATGCGGAAAGTTATAATGAAGTTTTGCCTTTTGTGTGATACGACTGCAAATTAATCAACTCTGCGACACGTATGGGGCATTCCTTCAATCAGCTTCACTCGATGTCCTTATAATCCCATCAGCTTAACACTCTCATTCGATTCCAAACAGTGGGCGGAAACTTTCACAAAGTAGTTTTAACTGCACAGATATGCGGGAGCCATCATCACTACCAGCATCAAGTCCTTCTTTATTAGATTACCAAAGTTGTTTACACCACTGTTTGGTTTCTTGTCTTCTCGGTCATAGTTTTGCCTTCAATTCAATTCGGCCGAGGCGGCCTCGTCCTTGCGAATAGATATCCAATCTTTGAGCTTATTACGTGTGACCCCGAAAATCTTTGTGATCTATAGATATACTGCAATGCGTTAGCAAGTTCATACTAAGTTGCTTAAGAGCCTCCAACAGTTTCATATCCTGTCGTGGTTCATTATTTGAAGAGCCCGGGAGCGTCTCAAGTATATGGTCAAAAAGTAGCTAAAGTTTTGCTAGACAATGACATAAAGAGATATACTGTAAGTAGGAGAATTGTAGAGAATTAGATCCGGGCTAAGGAAGGACGACAAAACTATCAAGGCGATGATTTCGATGTGGACCAAAGTTGTTGCCAGGGTTCTTGCGGGACAGGACGAAGGATGCATACAAAGTGGATATCCGACAATTCGCCTTTGTTTGAGACATTGAATCTCAGCAAATACGGGTAAATGTAGTGAAGTGGATAAATAGTGGGTTGAACGAGAATTAGTCGTGTGACGGAAGGAAGGATATGAGTGTTCGTTCTGGGTGAAACCAAATAAGCAGGAGTTCTATTGTTATAGGAGTCACGATTTTAGGGAGAATCAATCGATGTGGGTACATTGTGACCTTTGACTTAAATCGGGGAGTTTTGGGAGTTGACCACCGTGAGATGTATTTTCCTAAACAATTATTTAACAGGCTGATTAATTTTATCCTAAATTTTGCTCGTAAAAGGGAATTATATACTAGTATACTACTTCTAGTACTATTTGCCCTAATCTTTAGTGAGACATAGCGCGTCAACTATTCCCATGTGGTTTAGTTGACGTTTCATTAGCATAAATTGGTTACGGACAACGTTGTTGCTAAAATGTACCTCTTGCCCATTTAGCCGGATACCTGCGAATAGTCGGGAAAGTTTGTGGCTTATTGTTACGCCCCTCAGCACAGGGGAAGGCAACACAACACAAACATTCATGGCCACGACGTGGAGGGGACTCGAACCCGTAGCTGACCGGTAGCATGAGACATCAGACTGACGCCTCAACGAACTGAGCTGCCAGTCGAAGATTTTAACGTCGGATTCGTCCATTTCACAACTATCTTTATCTTTCCTCAAGCGATATGTCTTGTAGAATATAGGACAAATATGTCTTTGAAGCTCTGGTCAATTAAGATCCCCAGGATATCGTGTCGGATGATCAGCAGATGAGGCACCAGCCCCATCTCCAGTCCCGGTCCCGGACGAGCTTTACCTGCCAGACATTCCCGTATCTCGTCACGAAAGCAAAAGCAACGGCTGTCTACGGCTGTCTATCTGTGACCGGCAGAAGATCAGAGAAGCAGCCAGCCCCCCCCCCAAAAAAAATTCCCGGTCAAGAAATAAACACCCAAAACTACTTTATCCGGATAATCCAGGCGGACTTTGTGATCTACTTCGTGGCGTAGACTGCAAGCGTTATTTACGGTATCTCTACTGCTAGAGTTGTTTTGTTGTGAAACATCCATCTACTCTGCCCCCTCTAAAATGACGAAGATCCGAAGAGCATGCGTCAGATAGCCTACAATCATTGTCACAGCTGTGATCGGGAAACACCATATTCACCAGATAAGCATGCCCGAGAGCCGCCAATGCCATCATCACACACCACAACCGGGTTGGCCGCAATACTGGCACACAGCGCGGAGTAGCGGAATAGCTTCTTCGTTGTTTATCGCGGGCTATTTCCGTAGTCGTAGCTTAAATTTGCTCGTAAAATAAACCGTACTCAATATACGTTAGATCGAGGTATTCCCTCGGGTCAGCGTGAATCGCAGGCTATCGCATGTCCTTCCCATGCAACCGCTATCTCGAATATGGAAAAACTGGCCCCTGCTGCCGTCGCAGTAGATGGGCCGAGTGAATTGGAGATATGCTCTACCTTTAAAATTAAACCTCCGCAGATGGCACCTTCTTCCACCCGCACCTCGACCGATTGCTCTCACTGTAGTGTCCAGTTTTCAAGGGATAATAGCTCGGGTACTAATATGTCAACCAAAACAGCATCTTCAAAAGCAGCAACGAAAGGGCCTTGGAGCCCGTGTTGGTAATTGCTAGGGTCTTCCGTAAGCGACTAAACAATCGGGTCATTCTCATTCGCAGTCATCTACCAAGTCCAAATACGTGTCATTAAGGCGCTTCAGGCGAAACTGCACCATGGCAAAGGAGCCATCATTGAATACTGCTAAACTGATGTCTATGAAAAGTACCATCTTAGGCTCGTAAGTAGAAATTATTACTGGTCATTGTGTCATCGGGGAATACGCGAGGAGGCTCCGGCTTCCACACCAAGCCTTTTGCAGAAACTGTGGAGGCGTGGATGAAGAGGAAAGTATCTTTCTGTTCCTGTTTTCTTTTCTTTCTGTATGTTCTGCTCCTGCCCGGCATTGGCTTTAAGAAGCAGGTAAACTCTCAGGGAATATGCCTTTGTTGATCTAGAAGACTTAGCTAATGCGGATGTGATTCAGCTGCTGCGTCTTATTGGATGGTTCAACTTTGGCTGACGGAAGGAATTATTCAATTCGACGACGACAACGTACTCTGCAGCGCGTTTTATGAACACCAGGGCAAAGGCATCAGATGGAATCTGTTTGAACACCTTCAACACCTGTATTACGCTGATGATATTTGTCTTCTTTCAAATAGATCTGATCATTTACTTTAAATGACGGATGCCTTGCAAAGCGAAAAAATCAATGCTACCAAAACTAAGTACTTGAGCTTGGATTCAGGACAACAGAGCGAAATTTGTGTTTCGGGGCAGACGGTAGAAAAAGTGGACAATTTTTTGCTACCTTAGTAGCGTAGTTAGTAGTGTCTCGCATCAATAAGGCTTATGGCAAAACAACATCTCCAGACGAGCCCAAGTCAGAATCTTCGAAACCAATGTAAAATCTGTGCTTTTTTATGGCTGTTCAACTTGGAAGTTGACCAAGGCGATAACAACTGAATTGTAAACTTTCGTAAACCAATGTCTAGGGCGCATCCTACACATACGCTGGCCGGAGGTCATTTCTAACGACGACTTCGTGTTCATTACTAGCCAGGACAGGATTGGCACCTCCATAAAAAGCGAAATTGGCAATGGATAGTTCACACACTTCGAAAAGGGTCGGAAAACATTCCCAAACAGGCCTTCGATTGGAACCCACAGGGAGCCGATGCAAGTCACCGTGTTGGACGACCTAGAAATACCTGGAGAAGATCAGTTGAGGTGGAGGGTAACTCAATAGGCAAATCGTGGAGTCAGGTGGCGGCGAATATGACGAGGTGGAAAGTCGGTGCGGTTAATGCCCCACAAGGGGTTAACAGGATCCAAAGAGAGGGTAACACATGGGACCTTTATCTGGTTTAAAGTGTGCTTATACGGCCCTTTACTACCTACCTACCTGACATTTTCTTTGGCCGAGGACATCTCCTCTATTAAATCTGAGCCGATCAGTCAATTTATCGGGTAAATCATATGATATGATCAAGTTCAGCTTTTCGGTAGAAACGGACGCAGCCTTTGTGGTCTCAAAACGACCCACCCTCTATATCTATGTAACTAAGGTCGATAATTTATTTTGCAAAAATGCAAACGTCTGCAAAAACTAAAGAGTTAGGATATTGAAAGTTTGTTGTCATGGCTTGAGATCAAATGTACGGAAATGCATGCAGCTTTAGAACTTTTATAATATAATCTCCCTGATGTGTGCGAATTTGGTTCGTAATCTCAAGAAAATGACAATACCACAAATTAAATCTTCTATAATTACTTCTACTATAATATGGTTGCAAAAGGTGGCACGTGTACACATTCCATTATTTCGTCATCCTTTTGGCACTAAGCAGTTTCACGCTTTGGAGGGATTTAATCCGGTCGCAGGACCATATTGTCTGCATTCCACTCCACACTAGTTACACGTCGGCTGTGAGCACTTCCAGAACTAGGTGTTTGTTTGTTCTCTCTACTATTCGACAAACAATGTTGTCGTTCTTAATTAGGTTCCCTACCTTGTGTACCTACTTTACCTTTGGAGTGTCAGTTGCGAATTTGACTGAGGAGGATGACTAGTTGAAATTACAGATGTGGCAATAGCAAGGAATTTCAAGCATATGCTTCTCTTTCTTATAATCGTTCAAGAAATGACGGGAAATCTATTTGGGTTAATTTGAAAAAAAGGAGAAAACTAAGAAATTTCTTTAAAATGAAATATTAGTCAAATTTTCTCCATTCTCTTGATAAATAAATAAATTGACGAAAGAAACTCAACCGTCATTACATCTACATTTGAAACTTGAAGAAAATATTTCAAGATTCTCAATTTCCAATTCACGTTATTTTTCAACGTGCTCTACGTACTTTTTTATTAGAAAACTCATTACAATCTACGATGGAATCTTCAAAGTGGCGCTAACTGACTAGACGACAGTCGCTCTTCCCAAAGGACTATAAAAAAATTCTTTTGAACTTTTATTCAAATGTACGCTCTTATTTGTCCACGTGATATCACTCTTGCCTACTTGTACCAGAGTAGATATCCTGCATGTCAGTTCAGAGTTTTCTTCAGAACATTTTACAAAACGTCAGAAGCATGTGTCTCCCTGCAAGGAAACCCATTAGAAATAAGTCATTTGACGTTACAAAACCAAAGGATGTTGATTTCCCTACTGTGTACGAATGTATCTGCGTACTCATCCTGGGACGAAGTAATTGAGGATTCCCTCTTCTCTTTTTTTTCCTGTTACGGATATGTCCGTGTGTGTAGATACGTGCCTGTATCTATGCTCCCCAGGATAGACGAATAGACACTGAGGATCTTCGATTCGATTGAGAGGGGGCGGATAGATCAAGAGGGGATAACAATTTCTGTCATGTTTTGTGTTCTGTAAACATTGGCGCTGTTTGAGTTTGTTTTCTTTATACCATTGTATATTTCTGTTCTCCAGCTACAGACTTAACGTGTGTGTGTGTGTGTGTGTACATAGGATGAGGGTATCCTAGCAATATAATATGTATTTTTTTTTAAGTTTTTGGTGTATTTGCCAGCTCTGTTTACAGAGTTTCTATAGTTGGGGTGTGTTTATGCCCGTCACCAAATAAAAATATACTCGGGAAGTATTAATTATTATGACGAGACTGCTCGATGCCTGAGTATACGTCAATCATTTGTAAAGGTTTTTTTTTGGAGTGGGGGGCTATATTTGTATTAGAAAATGAAGTATTATATTTATTTATTAATTCAAAGAGGTGGTTCTTTTAAACATCAAGACGGTATTTACGTGCAAGTGAACATTTCGTGAAAGGGGGGGGGGGGGTAAAATCATCTTCCATAGTGCTCCTAGTGGGCACCCCCTGCAGGGCCGGTCAAAGACTAAGGCAAAACAGGCAGTCGCTTAAGGCGCCGACTCTGAAAGCGCTCCGAAGAGGGCGCCAAGAAGAAAGCCAAGCTAGAGAGTGAGTTCTGTCAATTTAGACGTGAACGTAAGATACTCGTATATATTCCAAGATTGCCTTTGTAGATAGCCCAATCTGAGCTCCCCTTAGAGTATTTTGCCTTATTGAAGCTTCTTCTGCATGTGGCCCTAAGCTCATTGAGCTGAGCGCTCCACCACGCCGGCTTAGCCCTACCTCTTTGCTTACTAGCGGGGCATGACTCAACAGCAGATAACCTCAGAGCCCCCGTCAGGGTCTCTACCATTTCATTCAATTCTTGCGTACTACATGACTGACTTGGTAGAGGGAGTAGCGTATTTCACAAGGTATCTCCTGTACTTGCCCCCAGTCAGTTCTTTTGCGATTCACGATTACTGGGTTTAGTTCAGAGACGGTCAGAGAATGATTGCTCATGAGACACCCTCCAATCTCGAATCAAGTGTTGAATGTCCTCAGAAACAAGAGTTAAATGTATCTAGGACTTCCTGCCTACTTCTGGTTATAAAGATAGGTTCGCAGACAACATTACAGATAATGAGGTTTGTACTCCGCAAGTAGTTGAAAAACTCATCCTCTCTTTTATTCGTGTCAGAGCTACCATACACACCACATGGTGTGCGTTACAATCAGACCCTAAAATGACTCCGATTTTCTGTGAAGTAGCTGCAATTAACGCGTTTCTCAAGATGGTCGTTGGGATGTCGCCATCTCTCTCTCTAATTGCCTAGACCCCTCCAGGGGTCAACATCTCTAGCATTGCTATGCCTTGTTAACGTTTCGATAGCATATCTACTTTTCGGATATGCAGTTGCTAGCAATCACCTCCTATCCGCGCCGTCTTTATACTGACAAGCTCGGAGCACTATGAGAGTTCTATTAGTACTCACAGGCAGTTTTTGATCGCGCCGAGATTTGATCTCCGAGCTCTAGATTAGTATCGTAGAGCAGTGACCGAACAATTACGGCCACCGAGCGCGACGGTATGCATACCAAGTATGCATTTAAGGTCTTTTTAACAAGAATACAATGGTCTTTTTAACAGGAAAATTGTGATACAATGTGTGGTATGTGTGTGAAGGTATTATTGCAAAATACTTTATAAACTAAAAAAACTGGTAAGCGGAAAACTTTAAATGAGATCAATATTATTAAAATATTGGCTGTTTAACGATGCCAATTAAACATTGTTTACCACACCGCTTCAATGTATGCACACACATGTCCGTTCATTATTTTAAAATTGGTTATCAGTTGACCAAAGTATCAAATATCCTGGAAAATTGAGAACATGGATCGATTCAATTCATTGTTTGGTTTACATATTCAACGAGTTTTGTGGACTATTTGTTTGTTCAGCCATTTTGGAGCATGATAATAACCTAAAAACAAACATACTCGAAGTATGACGTTCGCATACTCTTTGTTGATAAATGTTCGTTAATTCACTCGGAAAATGACCACAGAGTTTCACGAATAGCCATTATGTACGCACAAGTGTACTGTGCGACATAGCGATTCAACCGGAAACACAAGTCATTTTTGAGAATCCAACAGGGTTTTGTGGGAAATTTCATTAAATCGTTTTGTTTGAATGAGCAACCAAGTGGTGGAGCCTTAATGACTCAATTGATAGCATTGTTTGTCCACTGGAATAATGTACAATCATTAATTTTCGCCATGGTTACGGTGTACATTTTGGTCGAAATATAGCAATCAAATTCGAAATATATTATGGCGCCCAATGTGAGGTCGTTGGGAGTTAATTGAAATCTGCATAATTTCAAATGGTGGTTGTTAGTTGAATGGAATAATTGGTGTCTATAGTAGCCGATTGGTGAACATAATATAAATACGCGCGTTCAGCAATTTATGAGACCACAATTTGGCAATTCAATTCTATTGAAAAGTGTATTTGGCGTATATTTTAGATTCGATATATTGGAATATGGTTGTTTAATTTACAGTTGAGTCTCCTATAATGCGGGTGATATATTCCACGTTATAGGATGCACGGGACATGGTAAAATGCTCTACGCGAGTCAAATGGATAAGGAACATGGGTCGCTGCTGCGGAGATATAATATGGACGAGTTAAAGTTTCGTTTTTCAGAAATTAAAATAACGCAAAAGGCGCTCTAGTGAATTCTGGAAATAGTTTTTTCTTGCGCTATGGTTTTCGACGCGCTCGGTGGCCGTATTGGTTCGGTCACCGCTCTACGATCTAGATAATGGAGGTTCGATCTTCGGCGCCAACAAAAACCGCCTGTGGGTACTAATAGAACTTCAACTATGCTCCGAGCTTCTCAGTATAAAGATGCGCGGATAGGAGGTGCATGCTAGCAACTGCACGTCTGAAAAGTAGATATGCTATCGAAACGTCAACAAGGCATATAAATTCAAGGGGTGTTGACGCGCCTATACTCCTGAAGGGGTCAAGGCAATTTACAAACCAAATCAACATATTTTCGTACGAAAAAGTAAAATGGGCCATAAAATCCTTCGAACCCTATAAATCAGCCAGCACTGACGGAATCTTCCCAGCTCTGTTGCAGGAGGAAAAGAAATTGTAATACCGTTACTTCTCACTATATTTAGGAGCAGCTTTGCTCTTGGATATATTCCGAATTCCTGAAGATCAGTTAAAGTAGTATTTATCCTAAAGATGGGTAATCGGCCGATAGATGGCCCCAAATCATACAGGTCAATAAGTCTGGAGTCCGCTATGCTCAAGTCCAGTTAGGTAGATCAACTGTAACTGCTCTCCACTCTCTGGTAGAAGAAATCGAGTCAGCTATGACAGACAAGGAGACAGCCCTATGCGCCTTTATCGACATCGAAGGGGCATTTGACAATTTATCCTTCTCTCCCATCGACTCTGCGCTGAGAGCGAAGGGAACTGACGTCACCACTGCAATCTATGTTAAAAGGATCTTAACATCCAGATGGGTCATTACTGAGACTGGGGACTGTATTTGAACAGCAAACATCACTCGAGGCTGTCCACAAGGAGGCGTACTTTCTTGTTCTCTATGGTGCTTTGTAGTAGATACGAGGGCGGTTCAAGTATGATCGAGACAAATGCTCTGACACATTTATTTATTATCGAAAATATTTACAAAAATTTACAGTTTTTCTAGGTGATTTCCCTCGCTAGTTACACATTTTTGCCACCTCTCTGTAAGTTTTTTGATGCCGGTATCGAAGAATTCCTTGTGCAAGTGCGTGCGAACTCCTCTACCTCGTCGTCCGTGTTGAATCTTTGACCTCCGAGGGCTTCTTTCAGTGGTCCAAACATGTGGTAGTTGCAGCGTAATAAATCCGGACTGTAGGGCGGGGGGGGGGGGGTGTTCTAGTACCTCCCGCCCCTATTCTGATATTGTATCGAGCGTGAGACGCGCGGTATGAGGGCGCGCGTTATCCTGGAGAAGAATAGCACTTCGCGCTAGAATGCTCCTCCGTTTCGAGCGATAAGCGGGTTTCACGTGTGTATTCAGAAGGTTAGAGTAGTATGCAGCATTGATGGAACGTTGCGTGCGCAGGAAGTCAACGTACAGCACTCCCCGCCGGTCCCAGAATGCAGTACACATAACCTTACCCGCGGACCTGGTTGTCTTCGCTTTGAATGGCGCCCCTTCCTCCTTCTTCCTCCACCCTTTAGACAACACTTTGCTTTCGGGAGTGTAATAGTGTACCCATTTCTCGGCTGTAGTGAAGATGCGCGTCAAAAAACCGTCCCCCTCCGCTCCGTATCGCGTCAGCAAGCGGTGACAAACTTTTGCTCGAAGTTCAACAGTTTGAACAACCCATCGCGCCGTTATTTTGCGATTTTGAAGGTGTTCGTGGATGATAGACTCTACACTACTAATACTAATGCCGACTTCAGCCGAAATGTTTCGAACATTCATCCTACGGTCCTCCAAAATGAGTTGTTCTACGCGGCGAATGTTGTCTGGTGTGATGCTGGTTCGCGGTCGACGATAATACGGCTCATTCTCGACGGTTTCGTGGCCATCTTTGAACGCTTTGGCCCATTTAAACACAGCAGACCTACTCAGACACTCACTACCGAACTGATTTCGCAAACGCCGAAGAATTTCCGTGTTTTTAACGCCTTCCCACACCAAAAAACGAATGACAATACGTTGCGCAACGGCGGTCGGCACTTGATGTTCAATCATGGTCGTAGCACACGCATGAAACGTGCGTTCGCGACAAAAACTATGCCACACTATTTGTAAAGGACCCAGCTATCACATACTCAAGCCGCGACCTTCAAACCATACAGGCGCGCCATCTACAGCGTTTGTCTCGATCATGTTTGAACCGCCCTCGTATCTTATTGGGGAAACTTAACGCCATGGGATATTTCAACACAAAGATATGCTGATGACCTAGTGATAACTGCTAGGGGAAAGTTTGAAAAAATCCTTACAATATCCTCCAACCAGCCCTTAACGTAGTAGAAACATTGTGTGGGGACAACGACCTTCGAGTCAATCACGCCAAGGCGTACCCTTTACTAGGATACGAAATTAATGAGATGCCCAACAATGTATTGTACAATTCTCAAGTACTCCTGGTTGATTCAGTAAAACACATCAGTGTTACGCCTCAGGTCCTCTGGGTCTGTAGACAATTTGTTTAGCTGGGGCACCAACCCTCAAATAGTTCTTTGGATCTACAAAGTGATCGTCAGACTCGTAATAGATTATGGAGCTGTCTTCTGGTGGAAGAAATCGTGCACCAAGGAGGGCAATGTTACTCTAGGAATAATTCAAAGGCTAGCCTGTCTCACTGTAACGGGTGCTATTCGTAGCTGCCCCACTGTCGCTCCTGAGCCCCCCCCCCCCCCCCCCCCCCTCTCGTCGGGCATTGAGCATGACAGATGTCCTTCAAATGACGTCTGTTGTTAGCTTTACAAAGATAAGCCATTTCTACGGTATGACCCATTACTTTTGTTAGTGTCGAAGGCTGTAAAGCTCTTATTTCCACTCTGATATTTTCCTTCAGTTGCTGGATAGCCCGATGTTTATTCACATACACCTTTGCCTTTAATAAAATAAAAATAAAAAGAAGTTCGGAGCCGTTAAGTCTGGGGATCGGAGCCAATTGATTGCCGATCTCCTCGAAATTACTCGTGTGCCGAAAAGTTCCCTTAAAAGCGGCATTGGGGCTTCAGCAGTCAGGCAAGATGCTCCGTGCTACTGCTACCATATGTCAAGTAAATTATGCACAAAAGGACGTACCCAGTTTTCAAGAATATCCCGATATCGTTTTCCATCGACTCCAACCGCGTCACCACGGGATCGATGATTTCTTTTGTGACACCATACCAAACAGTCCATCTTGCAGAGTGCAGTTCAGCTAATTACCAGTCTAAAAAGTTACGCTTATTACGATTTACCTGGAACGACTTATTCATTTATTGAATTCATTCAACTGGAAAAGGACTCTTCTTTTTGCGAAGCTATGAATGGATATAATTCGAACAATGACCTGTTACTTGTTACCTTATGTGAATATATCTCCCGTCTTCTTTATTCTGTCGAAGTTTCATAAAAATTAATTAACAAACAAAGAAGTTATGACAAGCTCAGACCTTGTAGAAAAAAAGCCGCTTCTTAGGAGTTCCATAAGCCCCAATTTTTTCGACGTTTTATAGGAATCGGCGTTGTAGGAATGGTCTAAAATATTTGTAGGTGATTCCTGAAACTAGTCTGGGGAAACCTTCATAAGTAATAATCGCAGTGATACAAAGTATCCTTGCGAGAGAACTTCAATACCTCCTGGAAACGCTCCAACCCCAAAAATATGCGAAAATATCATCATCCTTTGACTAAAGAGCCTCGCAAAAGACCCATTCGAACATTCTTTAATATTTCATAAATTTTTCAACCCCCAAATCGATAGTAAATATAATATAATATTGAATGTCACTTTACTCACATGAATGGGCAGCCAACATACTGCGAATGCCAGGACCACCACAACCACCATCCTCGTGACGCGTCGCTTCCCCCGCCTGAAACGAAAAGCCAAGAAGAAGAGAAAACACATTGCTCAACATAATAATGCCATTTGCTAATAAAAACCCATCATGTGAACGATTGGGATTGCATTATGATACTCCACACTACCACCCGGGGGGAAGTTGTAAAGGAAACGGGAAGGATAACTGGAGCGGAAATGCCTGTGTTACTATGGGCTGGAAAAACAGCCATCTCTCTATACTACTCGTATTTCCAATAATACGTATACGTACCTCGATTCGGCCGATTGTCTGCAACCTGGAGCACTTTTCCACAGTCGCACTAACATGCCCATGTACAGGAACGAGATAAGGGTGAGCGGCACCACGTAGGACGATAGGAAAAAGGAAACCTGTTGCAAATGGAAGAACACAGAAATGTTGTGAAAAAAATAAGGAAAAATAAGAGCAAATAGAGAACTTGTTGACGACAATGTAAAAATGGAGAAATGAGGACATTTAATGATGGAATTAATATCAACGTACAACAATCAAGTAAAATATGGTAGGGTGCTTGAGCGAGTGAGTGTACGTTACTATTGTTTGATTGGGCTCGGTGTAGACAGATATGGTTGAGGCTCTTGAAATAAAAAATAAAATGGAGGAATAATGTCTGGTTGGAGACAAAGCAATTAAATTTGAACAGACGTTCAAAGGCAGTACGCAGAATTTCTCTTATTGGATGGTATTTTTCCAAATCTTAGACATAATTTCATGGAAAAAATAATCAAAATAAAATGACAAAGAAACAATTCCATTATTGGTCATGTACATGTCTTAATTGCTATGTTTGCTTTATATTTCATTTCATGCGCACTAAGATCCTGCTGTACTTACGAAAGGACTTCAAATACCTTCAACAGTACTCCAGTGCATTGGTCTCATCATTAAAATGATGGACATCATATTAAGGCAGGAGATTACAGAAAACTACTGCCAGGTTAAGATCCAGGTACCCATCAAGTTTTCGAAAACATTGTAAAAGTATTCAAATCAACTCAGACAGCCCACTCCGTTCAAACTCAGTGCCTCTGGGACTGGGATGTTTAGTGCTCGAAATAGAGTTCAAACCAAGGCCGAAGTGTTACAGCTTCAAAAAACGAAAAAAAAAAAAATTCTGGTCACTGTCATCATAGTGAATACGTGTGTTGTCTCTGACAGTCATTTGTGGATCTTCATCGCAGGGCGTTTTACCGCAAAATAAAATCCCCAAACCAAAATGCCCAGCTGAACTCAAAATCCCCAAATACATAAGCCCCTGAAACACAATCCTTAAATGGGCATCTCGAGAATATTGAAGATAAAATCTTCAACTTTCTAGGAAGTCCTCATTGTCAGGTTTTATTAGGAATGGGGTCCCATTTCATGGCATGTCCACCAATGCAGTTATCACCCTTCCACAACGTATCCATTACCATTTCCGCCTGCGTCGATTGGCATCTGACCCGTAAGCCGATTCAGCTCTTCATTTGATATTGCTTCGAGTCAGAAAATTCTTAAAATTCGACGAAGTCACCAGTTAACGAAAACTTGCAGCTTTCTGGTAACCTCTGCGGAGACTTTGCATGTGCTGCTCCCATACAACAGCACAGACAGTACCAGGGAGCAAAACAAGCCCAGCTTAGTCTTAATACTGATATAACTGCTTTGGCTGATTTTTTGACAGCATGCCAAATTAGCATAATGTCCTCTCTGGTCTGAAATCTGGTCCCTTTTAGTGGCATTTTCAGCTTTGGGAAAAGCCAAAAATCGCACGGAGCCATGTCAGGAGAGTAGGGAGGTTGACGAACCACTGGTGTGCTGTGTTTTGTCAAGAAGTTCTGAATTAGGTGTGAAGAATGTGCGGGAGCGTTATCGTGATGGAGCTTCCAACTGCCTGCTGCCCAAAGATCCGGGCGCTTGCGTCTCACTGCGTCACGAAGGCTTGGTAGTACTCCTTGGTGATTGTAGTGCCGTGTGGTGCGTACTCGTGATGTACCAAGCCACTGGAGTCAAAAAAGGCAGTTAGCATGACCTTGACATTGCTGCGGAAACGCCTTGCTTTTTTGGGCCTCGGGGATGAAGGATGCTTTCATTGTGTTGACTGAGCTTGGTTTCTGGGTCATATCCATAAACCCATGACTGCGATTTTTGACTTTTCCCAAAGCTGAAAATGCTACTAAAAGGGACCAGATTTTAGACCAGAGAGGACATTATGTCGAATGCGACAGACCATCTGAGAGCCATACCGAAGGAGGACTTCCAGCGATGCTTCCAACAGTGGCAGAAGCGTTGGGAGAAGTGTGTGGCAGCCCAAGGGGACTACTTTGAAGGGGATATGTATTAAATAATTATATCATAATAAACGTTGATTTTATGAACAAAAGTCGGATACTTTTTGATCACACCTCGTAAAGCCATTGTGTTTAGATCCATGATTTGCGGGAGAGTAGCTATATGTTGTCAGCGTAGTGAAGATGTTGCATATAAGATGATAGGGTCCATCGAATTCCTCTGTGTGGTCCAGATTGATGTAAATTCAATCACTGCAAGGAATAGGATTGGTGAGAGGATGCTCCCCAGACGAACTCCACTCTGGATCTCTAAGGCCCCCACAACCTTACCTTTATGCAAACCGCGACATTTCGCACCATCGTAGGGTGCCTTAATGAGTGCATTCACGACACTCGTTTGATCCGGAGCGCTACGTAGCTCTACTACCCCTCCCGGCCGTGATTGCAATCGCTCCGGAGCGGATACTTCCCCTTCGTAGCATGGGGCATGGGTCCGCTACATTTGACAATTCACAGCTGGTATGTGAGTTGTGAAATTAGTGACATTTGTTTGTGTACAAAAAGAGTAGAATCCGCGTCTAGATTCGTGTCGTGCAAAAGGTAATAAAATCCCTTCGTGCAAATTTGTTAGTGAATTGTTTCATAGTTGAGTGATTCTGCTGCGAATCAGCGCACACGTCTGTAACTGGATGTTTTTTGGTGAATGGCTCAAGTGGTTCAGAACCGGCTGCGTTTGGAGCCTCACTCAGATATTTGATATGTAGCGGTTCAATCCCGAAAGAAATCTTGTGACAGGTAGCGTATCCTCAAATGTGTAGTGGAGGGGATATAGCGTTTCGTAGCGGAAAATTTTTCCCTGAATGCAGCCAATAATAGCTACGATCTTCTCAGGGAAGACCTCCTATGCAAAGCCGCCCATACAGAACCCCGGTTCGCACTTTCGAGAGCCTTCTCGAAATCAATAATGACACAAAAACCGCGAGGTTCATCGGCACTTTAGCCCCTTCCATAAACAAAAATAAAACATTTTCATTTTGATCTGCTTGCTTTAAAGTTGTCTATGAGTTGACCACTGCTTTCATCTCCGCCCGACCCCCACAGAAGGTAGTGGCCCAATATTACACAGCAAAGAAAAAGGCTTCAATTAGAGCCTTTAAAAGCAAAATGGATTTCCACTTCCAAGTAATATATCCTCTTGCATTTGGAAGAGCCAATAAATAACACGATTGCAATCGTTTTCGATTTCTGAAAAGAGCAATCATTCCTAAATTTTAAATATACGACGGCTGTTGAGTGGCAGCCTAGCCATGAAGAATACCCTCAAGCGGCTTTCAAGAGCACCACATTCGACTGACTAATGGTTTCATGCCATTTGCAGAGTGTCGTCGTATAGTAATAGAACCATTGCATCATGAAAGTGGTACCGAGTAATCCGTACCAGGACGCGCTATATAAATTCGTCCATTCGATATATACAATATATCCTACAATCACACATGCCGTACTCCACTTGTCAGGAGACTCGAAGACTATGGTGGCTGTTTCACGGCTATAATTCTTCTAGTGCTTGCCACTTGAAAGCCTCCACATACTCGTACATAGGGATAGTGTAATATTTTTGCCCAAGGCTCAGGGTTCACTTGATGGTTGGTTCGAAATAGTAAAGGATATGACTATTGTCTTATTGGAAAATAGTTCATTCGATCGATAATGGATTTAATTGTCCTTGTCAGCTATAGGATAGCAGTTAGTTACTAATTTCTTTGACCCCTCCAAGGGGCATGGGCGCATCAACATCTCTTGCATTACTATACCTTGCTGACGTATTAATGGCGTTTGGATTTCGAATGTTGCAGTTGCTAGCATGCACCTCCTATCCGCGCTGTTTTTATACTGAGCAGCTCGGAGCGCTGTGGTTGTTCTAATAATACCCACGGACAGTTTTTATTGACACAACGGGGATCATGCTCATGTTTTCTCGATAAAACGCATCAATAGGATAGCAGTTGGCCCTTTGTTTTCCCGTGAATTTCAAAAACACCCGCACAATCCAAAAAGCCCTTACCTGAAATCCTACTAAACTCCACACGCCTTGATGCGATGAGAACACACAGGCCGTATGATGTCGTCCTTTCAAACTATAAATTCGAACACTATGCGACAAAGCCACCGGAATGGCCGTTGTCAGAATTAGAACCCAAGCACAAAGGATCGCTCTGAGAAAGATAGTATTTAAAACGTGACAAATTAGGTTCACATCATTAGTTTCATTTGAGCTCCTTACAACATTGCATTTCGCTCCGTTCGCAAGGACATGCTGGTCACAGGATGTACAACGGCCAGAAATCGATCGAAGGACATCAGTACCAGCGTGTAGACACTACAGTGGCATGTTACGACAATCATATATTGGACGAACTTGCACCATAGATTGCCGAACGGCCATTCCGGCAATATGTAGTCGGTGGCGGTGAATGGTACGCAGAAAATGACGAACAGGATATCGGAGATGGCCAAATTGATGATTAGTAGATTCGTTGTTGAGCGCATTTGCTGATTTACGACTACCACTGAAATGAAAATTGAAAAGATTGACATTAGAGATAAAGCGTGTGGATTGAGTGTATTAAGAGATAGTAATATATGGGGGGCTTTTGTGTTGATGAAATTGGTGGTTTAGATTAGTATCTTATGATGAGAGGATGAGAATGGATCCTAGTCACTTCCTGGGGAGAACTATGAGAACATACGGTTTATATCGATGAAACCAGACGACTATGGTTAGGCTTTACGTGTCCACTTACGATGTTAGATTGGTCGATAGCTATAAAATCTATCACTTAAGCTTCTTTGCTAAGGATAAATGGCACAGGAGGATTAATATGGCCCAAGTTGCCTTAAGTTATGGGAAGTTTGGCGAAAGGGCTGCCACGATCGTCGCAGCATAGAAATGCAACAAGAGATTCATTATCTCGTTACCTTCCTAGCTTTAGAACCAACGTGAGCTCACATCTTTTACGTTTTTTTCTTCTGCCTCTTGCTAGGCAAGTCTCGATACAGTAACAGCTGCCTACTTTGCCTTATTACGTATTTTTGAATTAAGCCAGGATAGACTCAAAGGTTTCCCGCTATCTAAGGCGTTCTATATGAAAACTTGTTTGGGACGTAACGTAACGAACGTCATGGATTAGATTAGGCGGTTAGCCCGAAGAGCCACCAAGCACTGCGACCTGTAGGTCTATTTAGATCAGGGATCAATTGTCGGTACTAATCATTCCCCAACAAATCTGGTTAGCTGCTCGAGTTCTAATGAGGCGATCGTTTCCGCTTCAGGAAATGCGTCACCGAAGCATAATCAAGCGGCGGAGTTGAAGAGCATCACATTTACAGTGAATGAATAGTAATTTCAATGGGATTGGTTTTATCGTTGTAGGTATCACAACAGGCGGCCAAGGCCCGACGTCGGGCTGTCGCGCCACGATGATTATGATGAGGTATCACAACGGACCCTACTATATGTGTGCTGTATCTACGCCAGCCTTTTAACCTAACTTAACTTAAGGGGTTTGAAATTAAGGCAGTTCGTGTCTATGAATCGGCAGAATGACTCGTCATTTTTTAACTACAGGCTGATACGATGCAGAAATTTGTGTAAATGAAAAATAAAGAAAATTGAAAGTAGAAAAAAAACTAGGGTATAATAAAAAATCGGTAAATGAACCAATATACATACATACATATATACCAATGAACCACATATTTTGGCTCCATCACAATCTCGTCCATTAAAATAATTTTCAAAAGTTTTAATTGCCTTAATGACTGTCTAACAGAAACTAACCTAAATAAACCCTCCAAAAAATCCGTAAACTTCCATTTCAATAAATTAAACCCGAATTGCTACTATCGCTTTCAGCCCTATTGAAATTTACCCAGTACACCACTACTAGGTGTTCTACGCCTGGGTATCCATTATACATATAGCAAATTGTGTATCTTTTCTAAATAGACGTACAAGTTCGCAGACCATTATGTGGATATCACACGTCTCCGATTTAAATCGCTTTGCAATCATGACTCCTTGAAACTTTTAACATCACATGCTGTCGATAGCTGTGGGATAAGATAATGGGCTAAACTTTGTCCACAGAGAATATCTGAGCCAACTTATCGTGTCAACTACATGTCTTCGTACATTGGTTGATAAAGTTTTCAAAATGTTATTTTATCATAGGGGGTAGGTGTTTGGAATAAAAAGTTTTTTGCTTGTTCGGATTATATGCACTTTGCAGCGGGTTCGTAGGTATAGATGGGATTAGATTTTCATGTAGGAACATCTGTAGGATCACTCTTTCCCACAGATTCGCGTCAGCACTTGTAATGACAGTTTTACCTACAAGATTCTCATCAACAGCCAACACCAAGGCGTACCGTGCAACACATTAACAGATATTATATAAAAACGTGTCATCATCACCCACGCAGAAACGACAGCTAGTAACTACTACTTTCCTAATGTCTTAAGATGGCTTCTCAGCAAAACGGCTCCTAAGATAAGAATGTCTAGTTAGAAGACCACAGTTAATTTTGACATTATGTCTGGTTTAGTAGTAAAATAAGAAGGTCTGCCATACCACCATACGAAATTCCCAATCACAAAATCCCCAAATCAAGAAAAATCCGCAATTACAAAATCCCCAAATACTAAATCCCCAAATACAAAATCCCCAAATACAGAATCCCCAAACATGAAATCCCCAAATACAGAATCTCCAATACAAACACAAAATCCTCAAATTAAAAGAATCTCCGAACACAAAATTCGCAAATTACGAAAAGTTTCTTATTTCATCACATCCTTTTTTTTCGAATTTTAGGTCTAGCAGAAACCAGAAAAAAGTTTTAATATATATAAGTTAGGCTCGTAAAGCCATAAGGTAATTTCCGCTTTAGGCAGTACAAACCTATTTTGTGTGTATCACAATATTCTTTTTTGATAGTGTTTATGAACGTGCGCGCATTCTAAGATCACACCTCAAATGGGGATTTGGGGATTATGTGTTTGGGCATTACATGCTTTGGGGGTTGAGTCCAACATCGAAGAACGGGTTAATAAAGCTACTATCGCACTCTACTTACGTAAAAGGGCCATAAGTAATAACTGGGGCTTGCAGCCTAAAGCTGTATACTGGTTTGGTTATATACGGCTGTCGTACGTCCCATACTACTGTATGGAATTAGTGTGTGGTGGACAGCACTTTGAGTAGTGGTTTATCATAAATAACTGGGTAAGGTACAAAAACTAACTGCGATGGCCATGACGGGAGCATTTAGGACCACTCCGTCAGCCGGGCTGTACATGGTGCTCGGCTTGCTCCCGTTGCATATTTGCGATGAACAACTGGCGGCAAACACGGCTCTACGTCTTCGTGAGACTGGCCAGTGGCGCACGCTGAGGTGCGGGCACTCAGCTGTACTGGATAATTTGAGTACGAAATACGTTTTTGGCCGAAACTACATAAACCTGATTTCGTCAAGGGGTCAATGGACTGATAACACGCTCCTGACCACCGATTCCATGGCCATCTACACGGATGGCTCTAGGACCGATGATGGTGTTGGGGCGGGTATCTATTCGGAGAGACTGTGGATGAACCTGTCATTCCGTCTTCCCGATTTCTGCAGTGTCCTGCAGGCGGAAGTTAGGGTAATTTTCGAAGATCTGATCTGGTAGGAAATCATGTAGTGACCGCGAGAGACATTACGATTTATACGGATAGTCAGGCGGCAGTTCGAGCGCTCAAATCTGTCCTGACTACATCGAAAACCATCGCAAAGTGTTGGTCGGTCCTCAAAGAGATGGGTGCTTTTTTCAGCATTACACTTTGTTGGATACCGAGCCATAGTGACTTCGTGGGTAACTGCGTCGCGGATGAACTGGCTAGAGAGGCGACTTCCGGTGCTGTTAACGAAGACGGTTTAAACATCAGAATGCCAATCGCATCTTGTAAAATTATAATTAAAGTCATTCTGACAGAGCGAATATAATATGGTTAAATGGCGACACGTGCTCAACGACGAAGTTGATTTGACCGAAACTTGACCCTAGCCATTCTGCCGCACTGCTTTCACTGAATAGGAAGCACATGGGTATAGTTGTGGGGGTTGTAACAGGACACTGTCCTAGCGTTGAGCTCGCCTGGAAGCTCCGTATACCTCATAACGACTATTGCAGGAGCTGTGACGACGTGGATGAGGAGGAGAGCGTTCTGCGTCTGTTCTGTCACTGTCCAGCCATGGCTGCGAGGCGGAAGAAATTTCTTGGTTCTTGGTTTTTCCAAGATCTGGACGACCTTAAAATACAAGTGTCATACAGCTCTATCGCTTTATCACCAGCACGGGCTGGTTTGTTGCCTAGGTTTAATTAGGTTACTTTGGTGGTAACACAACGGAGTAAATGATGGACTAAGTGTGCTGGGTGAGGACCCGGCACCCCCTTTACCTTGGCGGTTGTGTATTTGGGGATTTTGGTTTTTGGAATTCTGTTTTTTGGGGATTGTGTTTTTGGGGATGTTGATTTGGGAATTTTGAGTTGGGGTATTTTGTGATTGGGGATTTCGTATCCAACCCTTATCTTCTCAATAGACAGTGGGCTTAGTGCACTCTCAATAACTGAAGCGTTTTTTAGTGGCACATAGTGAAGCCCCACAGAAAGGCTCCGGACCACAGAAGGGAGTGTGCGAGGCTGCCCTTGTCTGCTATTATTTTCACCTACAGACTCTCGTCAGCACTTGAGATTATCAGCAGTTTTACCTACAAGATTCTCATCAGTTTTTTCTGTAAGAATGTCATCAGCGAATGGGATTCTTTTGAAGTTACATCTGCCTATCGCTGAGTTTTTGTTGAACATGTTTTTTTTAGACGTTAGACTATTATCCCAGTTTTAGATGTATCCAAACTGCTTACCCTGGCTCGCTAGATCGATTAAGAATCATCTTCACCCTTGACAGAAGCCCTAATTTGGATAAATATGACCATTTCCACTTTACTTGTTTTGATAAAAGGATAAACCGGCTGATATTATTATTGACGCATACCAAACAAACTGTGTACCTAAAATTACCTTATTTTGGACAAGATTTAAAGAAAATTAATTGCGAAGTACACACGGCAAAATTTAATGATCTTCCTCAAACAAAAAACCCCGGGCAACCTTGACCGATACACAGACAATATACTCTGTCTTCAATATTTCATTCCAGCCTTAAGCAATCTATTTTCGCCATTCGACTGGGACACACAATATACAACCTAATTATTACATTCCACGGTCATTTAAACGATTTATTGTTCTCATTTCAACTTTTTGTACCCACGGGAGCTGGCATCTGAACGAAATGCTGCTGTTTCCAGCCAAAAGCCCCGGGAGTGCGAAGAAACTTGACTTGCACTAATGAAGATATGCGTGACCGCTATTAGCCTACCCCAAAATTATCATCCGCTTAGCTTACCACAAAAATGTATATTAAAACAGTTTAAGAAAATTCCTTGGTAGTCTTATATATTTTGCAGAGTGAGATTCTGTCTACCTTCTTGCCTCTTGGTCATTTGTGTTGTCTCACTGCTCCCAAAGGAGTTGGATATTCTATCTTAAGTAAAATGAATACCCGCCTCCACGCCAATAATAATTAGGGTGACTACCGTATAGTTAGAGGAGCATCAGGGAAAATTTTTAATAAAACGCCCATGGGACAAATATTTAATGATTAATTGTATCTTTTATTTATCGAGGGATAATAAGATAGCACTTTAAGTTTGGTGTAATTTTTGAAGGAATTCTAATTGATACAGAAAGGGTGTTTGTTTGGTGTCCAGAGTGCTGGTTATAGTGGTATGTATCTGGACAAAAGAATCTCGGAATGATTCAATAGAACTGGGAATATGCGAAAAAAGTGCAAAAGTACTAGTTGGCATCTTGGGTCCGATCCGTGCCAAGCGGATTTGGAAAATGACTATATTAGGCCAATTGGCTAACTTATCTAATCTGAAACGTCACATTTATATGTATCTGACAGATTCATATTTAGAAATCTGGCCGGATTAAGAAACTTGGCCAATAGTGTCAAAACAGAGGTAGGGACAGTTTCAAATCAATTTGGGTGTTGAGGTTTATAATTTTTCATCCGATGGAAATAACCAATTTTCCCTTCGTTCTTCTATCCGTTCATACTTTCTCTTTTTGGTTCTTTAGATCCTCCGTGCTTTGTCGCTTGTGCTTCTTAGTTCAATTTCTCCTCCTTTTGGCCAAATCGTATATTTGTCTTTTCGTGTTTTTCGTTCCTTAGGTTAGCTTAGGTTACTGGGGCTGCCATGAATACGACGGCACACTTAGACCATAGCTATGTCCGTCGCGATGGCCTTGATTCGTAACACTAGACCTCTGGGAATCATTTGAGCCAGCCAGAGTTGACTATGAATCGGCTCAGCAGATGAATGTCTACTCCAGCCAAGTCCTTCAGGAGCGTAAAGAAGCTATCATAGATCCCAAGATTGGCCTCCTTCTCCGTGAGAGTGCCGGACAGGCACAGAGCAGATGGAAAACGCTTTGGTCCTCCTAATCACCGCAGCTTCTACAGTAGTCATAGTGAGGAGCTCCAAACCTTCTTGCAAGTTCCCCCACCAGGCAGTGTCGAGTGACAACCCCTACAGTAATGCTTAACTGGCTTTTGTTCAACGTTGACAGTCTTTTAGACTTATCGGGCTCCATCTTAGGCCACAGGTTTCTAGCTGTTTGATATACCCCGCCACTTTCCCACCTAAGGTTTGCTTTCTGGAGTGCTGCCGAGAACATTGCGTGCTTGCAGGAGAACATCAAAATACTTAAATGCCTACAAGAGTCGTAGAACTCCCTAGTGGACCCACTACGCGCGAGTTCGTCCGTCCTACAGTTACCAACGAAGCCGCTGTGATCAGGGAGCAGCACAGTGTGATGTTGAAGTTAACCCCTCATCATCATACGAACCGAGCAGCATTCGACAACAGTTTTAGAGGTGGTTGCCACAGATTTCGCTCTAACCGTGGCTTGGCTATCTGTGAGGACGGTGACGTCCGTAGTGGACACAATGATGCGACCTAGCCACGCCACGACTTCCATAATTGCGGAAAACTCCGCCTGCAAAACACTACAGTGATATGGGAGACGTCCTAATAAACAAATGTTCGGCCTGGTAGAGTACACACCTATGCCAACCCCAATGTCATTATTTGAGCCGTTCGAGACGTCCTAATAAACAAATGTTCGGCCTGGTAGAGTACACACCTATGCCAACCCCAATGTCAATATTTGAGCCGTTCGTGTAGAAACAAACCGTGTCTGTCAGTACAAGCCCTTCATTTATCCAAATACTGCGTGGTGGGATATTGACTTTAATTTTTTTCCAAAGGTGTACGACAACGACGCCATCGCGTAGTCTGTCGAACCTGGGGTCCCCCTATTGTAGAGGACAGGTGAGTGCCCCATTCTTGATGCAGTCCATTGACCAACCTCTCGCAGACAGATGGCCGTATTAGCAGCTATTTGCTCTCCTACAATATCCAGAGGTAGCAAGTTGAGTAACACGTCCAAGGCAGCGGAAGGAGTTTTCCGTAGGGCACTGCTGGTAGTCACAGCAGCCACTCTCTGAACCTTCCCCAACAGAGTTTGATTTGTGCCAATACTAAGGGCTTTCCACCAAACGATCACTCCGTACATCAGAATGGGTCGTATCACAACAACGTAAAGCCAGTGTATCATTTTAGGTTGTAAGCACCTTCTCTTCCCTACAGCCTTATTGCAGCAATACAGAGCGACAGTCGCTTTATTGACGTGTTCCTGGATGCTGAGCCTCCAGGTCAGATTCTTATCAAAAATTATTCCCAGAAACTTAGCGTTATCGAAGAAAGTGAGTACTACACCTCCAATCGATGGAGGTTCCACTGGATGGATCCTTAGTTTCCTTGCGAACACAACGAGCTCTGTCTAAGTCGAATTCACGCCAACACCGCACATACCTATATAAGTCCATCTGATCTGATCACTGAAAGGGCACTCTGCTGGAGTTCACTAAGAGTGCCAGGGAACTTACCAGACACAACCACGCTCACAACATCCCCGTAAGCAGTGACCTTGAACCCCATCCCCTCCAGGTCCATAAGCAAGCTCTTGATAACGATGATACATAAGAGAGGTGAGAGCACACCACCCTGTGGTGTACCCTGGAAACCCTCCTACGAACAGTACACGCGCCCAGTTTTGAAGAGACGATTCTATTTGTCAGTTGTAGATTAATAAGAGTGGTGAATGGTACGTCCACCCCCAAGGACCTTACGAAGTCTGGACGCCTCGCTCGAGGCTTATATTCGTTCACAGAAGAGTCTCCATGAACCGCATCCCACAATAGTTCCATCTGGCCCGTTTCGTTGGCATAAACTGGTTTCGGAGAATGCAGTTGCCAGCATACACCTCCTGCACATCCATGGCCACGAACTTTGTCGTGAACGGGATTCGAACCCGAAACGCCGGTAGTCAAACATGAGACTGATGCCTCAACTCACTGCGCTACCGGTCGCCCCCTAGTAAATCTAGTAGAGTACGTTATTTTCGAGACGGTTACACATGAATTTTATTAGACAGCCGTAGCAAGGATAACAGTAAAACTACCATAGAAATTTACCGTGGTAGCTTCGTGAGTAGAGCGTCGGTCTATCAAGCTACCGATCCCCACTCTGTTATTATCAAATTCGAATGGTCGTTTTTCTTGCCGACTGTTAGTAGACGTAGTTGTAAATGAGTGCATTGATTTCAGGCCAGACGCGATACTTTCTTTCGTTGAAGAACATATTAGTTTTAATGATTTTCAAAATGAGTTATTTATCCCCATTTCCAAAATGAACTTAATTAACATTATTAAAAAGTTAAACAATTCAAAAAGTTTTAAATCATAAACAAGTATCCGTACTAATCAAAAACCTTAAAAAACACTATATAAATTCATAAATTCAGTCGCAACCTAAATAAATGAATCCCATTCGCCGTCGCTTCGGGTACTTGGAATATAAAAGTCACTTTGAACTGTGAATCCACGTGCTTACAAGAAAAAAACACGATCAATATTTGGCAAGTTGGCCATAACATCCACAGGCAATTTCATTAAATATGTACATTTTCAGCTAATAAACACTTCAAATGCTATTCCTTGCGACTATGTCCTTTTCATCTGAGTGTTGTTGTTGTTTTCGGCGTCTACTTTTTTCTACCGTCTAGGTACAACGTACAAGTACACCCATGAGTACGTACGAGCCTATTACACGAATTTACAAAAAGTGGGTCGAAATGGAAATCATCGCTCCCCTGGGCTACTGGAGCAATCTAAACACGTAATGTAACGTTTACTTACTTCGTATTTATTTTTTTAAAGTAAAATGCTAAAAGCGTTTGTATTTAATTTGATGGTATGGACTACCTTACTTATGGAAAGAAAGAAGTCGTTTGATTTTTCGACTTTTGACTTTCGGGCAAAGATAAATATTTACGCGGATGATAGTGGGAATGTTGTTTAGGGAATAAGGGAAACATTAACTGCGTTCCTAAAACGCCAGCGCTGAGTCAGCACCTAGAAGCGATTAGTGCTGCATGGTGATTTGTCGTAGAAACCCTTGCGCTGAGCTAAGCACCGAGGCTAAGCGCTTTCACTTTTGGTCAGCATTTTCATTTTCTTGCTTTTCTGGCTCAGCGCAATATTTGACATTTGAGACAATTGTCAAACTCCGATTCTTACCTCGGTTGAGTTGTGTATGGTCGATGTTGTTAACGTAATTGTTAAACCTTGTTGTGGGAAAGAAAGTTGTGACCGTATCTTGTGTGTCATCTGGGACTCAACAAAGCAAGAAATTTCGAGTTTTCTGTCAAATGCTACACTGAACATGGCACTTGTCAAGTGAGACAGCTGGTATGCCGTTTCTGAGATACGAAAATAATCAAAATGTGCTGGTCAGCAATTGTGAAGCGCGGACTCTGCGATTTTTTAAGGAACGTAGCCATTCCTTCTTAAACGCTTAGTAGTTCGCGTCATTGGCCATTAGTGCGTCTTAAATTGACGTAATTCCGCACTCCCCTTGACTAGGCTCAGTTCGCTGCGTGGCTTAAGACGTTGTTACCCTTAGTATACTGCCCTAGCTCTTTACACTACAGCGGGAAAAAACATATTAGCCAAGACGCGAACAACGATATGTAGCCCGGTGCAATAGAAATATACCGCAAAAGCTTCTGTCCTTAGGAAACTATAATTATTTTAGGTCAATGAAAATTTTCCGACGAAGCCTGCCCCAAACCAGTGTTGTGAAAGGAGGAGGGGAGGATAGCTGTAGTCCAATGGCTAAGTTGCATAAATCACGTAGTCAGACCGGCGATATTGTTGTGTGAACTCTGGAACGTTATGAACCACCTAAAGCAGCTTTCCTCGAGGCCTCACCTGAATAGGTAATCCGGGAGACGACCACGTTTTTACTATCCTCATAGCGTTTTCATCCCAGGCTGTAATTGGTGCATAGATTTGATATACAATCCCAGAATATCAATCCTACCCAAGCAGATCCTGCCTGAAATGCCTTTTAATTAATTATTTTAGAAAAAATATAAAAGAATGGATCACACAACACTCATGTCGGTGTGTAGTAAAATATGTATAAAAGTATAGAGGCCTCGGCAGGGCGACCGAATATGTCATCCTGCCTTGTCCAAACTTACCGCAGCACTGTAATGGACAGGTTGTTGGCATGCATGTTGGCATGCGCAGATGCCCGTGGGAACGGAGCCAAAGGTTGCATGGTGACCGTGAAGGTTGAACAGCGCCAACTGGCGAAACAAAAAGGCTCCTCAAAGAGCTAAGCAGCGGCTTGTGCTTGCTGTAGCTCAGTTCGGGAGGCATGGATGGGGTTCTCGCCGCTCGCCAGTCCGGACATATTAAAAGGAATTCACAGGATACACAACACAAACAAAGGTGGCAAAAATGGTGCATAAAAAAGAATCGGATGAATGGCGTCAACCAGTTCAGGTGCCACTTCCTAACCCATTCTAAACCCACTTGAAATTACCACAATAACCCGACCTTGAGGCCCCCTTGGCCGAAAACAGAAAAATTTGATCATTGACGTCCTTATATGTAAGAGATGCGCTTCCAGTGCGAAGGATGTCAAATCATGTCGAGGTGGAAACCGCAAGTCAAGACTACAACTGACTTGGTTAAGACAATCTATCGATGTACGACTTCTTCGGTGCACCAGTTGAGAGTCGGCCCTCCCAAAATTTTTACGCTCGACAAACTCTTGAGCGATGCTATGGCACAGGCATACATACACTGCCGCCTTTGAAGAAAAACCAATACCTACGCTACATAATATTGGTAACACAAGTGTACTAGAGTTTTGGAAAGAACTTAAGAATACTATCAAGAAAGTCGCAGAAAAGGTCACGAGACATAAAACGAGCAGCGGCAAGCTACTCTTCAAGTTGACGTAATTGATAGCGTACGCAGACGTCATTAATATGTCTCGAAACCTGCCCGCCGCAGAAGAATTTCTACATAATCTTGACCAGGCTGGCATAGTAGTTGTATTATGCATTAACGAGGACAAAACGAAAATTATGATGCAACCTATCAAAGGACGCCAGTGAAACTGACGAAATCAAGCGAAGAATAGAGCTAGCAAATAAGGTTTTTTTTTGTTCCTACCAGTAGTGAAGCGTGTTCACCAAAACACGAAGCTCCTGGATCCAACTCAAGCCTCCCAAAATATGATAAACACATTTGAACTAAAAAGTCCTTCAGCCAATTTTCCGAGCAGTTTGTGACCGAAATAGATGTAGCACCCAGTGGCGTATTTCGAAATTCGTGTTCAGTACGTCCCCAAGCCAGTGACGAGATCGAGTAGAGTTTTTAGTGCCTAAATGGCAAAGACCCGTATCTATCTCGTCTCCTTTGAGGGAACGAGATCGAGTAGGGTTTTTAAAGCATTTGTCGTTTAAAATGGCATTAAAACTTGTTCAATACGTCCCTCAATCAGTGACCAAATCTACACGGTTTTCTAGTCACTAAATTTTTAAAAACCCATATACATCGCGTTGCTTTGAGGGGACAGGAATGAAACGTATTTTGGGGGAATTTGTCGTCTAAAATGGCATTTCTTGAGTGAAGATTAAGAGTGCATTTTCACTTTAGGTGGTACGGTGTAGTTCCTAAAGCGCAAATTCCTACCACCTAAAGCGAAATACACTCCGCCTTCAAGGAATTCCCGCTTTAGGAACTACATATCCTCGTGTGTGGGTTTTAGGTTCTTACTACCTGAAGCAGAAAGGGACTGTAAACCCACACCCAAGAATTTTCTACTTTAGGGACCATAAATCCACCGTGAGTGCAGCATTAGAATGGATTCATACAGAATGAGCTAGTCCGGGGACGTACTGAAAATGGCTCTGTTGCCAGTTTAGACAACAAATACTTCAAAAAAAAACATTACGGTCCAGTCCCCTCAAAGAAACGAGATGGATACCAGTTTTTGGTCACTTAGGCACTAAAAACCCTATTCGATCTCTTCACTGGCTTGGGGACGTCTTGGATACGGTTTTCTAAATACGCCGCCCGGTACAACCATGAGCTGTACGATGAGCTGAGTATAAGCTTTCACGGTTTATACTGACAGAATTTTCACACTTTCGTGGTCGTGTTGCACATGGATAGCTGCAAAGATGCAAGACCTGATGAGTGCTTCTATCCATACGAAACCACTAAGCTTGGAGAAATTAAAAACAGAGGGAATTTAAGAACAAAAAATATTTGGTTCCGTTACGGGGCTTGATCCACAGACGACCGTGTTTCGAGTAGCAAAAAATGCCCGGTGCGTTACCGAGCTAAGCTACTAAGCATACTAAGTTGGTGTGCAGAATGAAACCAAGTGTCACAAAAAATTACAATTTTCACTGAGATGAGCTGGAAGTTTCGAGAATCGCCAAACTACAACGTCTTTAACGGGCAGAGCATGTACAACGAATGGACGATAACCGGATGCCTGAACAAATATTGAATGGATGCGTCAGAGGAGAAGGATACGAGGGAGACGGAGAGCTCGTTGGAAAGACTTATGCCCGGTTCACATTATTCCAGTAGCCAATCCAGTCCAGTAATCCAGTCCAGCGCTGGATTGCTACTGGAATAATGTGAACCGGCACTGGACAGCAATCCAGTCCAGCAATCCAGTCCAGTAATCCAGTCCAGTGACTGGATTCTCGGTCTACTTTTTCATTCCAGCTCGTACAGAAATCATTGTCACTATAGTTACCGAATCAACAACACACTCGCCGGACTACTGGACTGGAATCATGTAGACGATATGATCCAGTCCAGCACTGGACTGGATTACTGGACTGGAATAATGTGAACCGGGCATTAGTACATGCTGACGCCGAACAACTGATGGGTTTCCAAAATTGGAGGACGCGGTCACTTGACAGATATAATTGGAGGACAATAGTCCAGACGGATAAGGCCCGACGTCGGGATGTAGTGCCACACGATGATGATGATGGAAAATTTCGTAAAAGATATTTTCCTTTGTCTCAAGAATTTTCTCCCAGCGTTTTTGTGCTTATTATGTCCATAAAATATCAACGAAAATTTAGGTCTAATTTATTCAAGCCAATTGTCGATTTGCATAATAACACTTACCTAAAATCACTAATCCATTGCCCAATAGTCCTGCTAATCCAATTAGGCCGAAAAATACGGGCACAACCATCGAAACAATCCGCTCCAAAGGCCATATCTCGTCCACATAATCCAATGATTGATTGTAACATGAATTCGTTTCACTACAGTTGTGATCCATTTTCGGATACGATACACCGAACTCGGCCGCCATTAACAAAATCACAAATTACGAATTTGTATCGATACTTTTCCAATTCCATTCAATCCATTTGGCTCGATTATAGGGCAATTGTTACATCTGCAAGAGACGGATGAAATAATGACGATTAATTTAGCCGGTGGCAGTTAAAAGATAGAAAGATACTTAGTGTAAAGATAGAAAAACTTTTGCAAAAGTGGTGATAAAACTAGAAGTGGTTCGAAGATAAGCGTCAGTAACGAATGAACGAACTTTGACGTTGACGATCCTGCTTGGTACGAGAGAAAGAATCTGAACCGGGCCCCGTTTATTTCAAATAATTGACTAGACGTTGACTAGGATTGAGTATGCAAAATTAGAGAGACTCGGTGCCACTATGGATTTTTGTCTAGGGGGGTGTAGGAATCTAAGAAAGTGGAGGGTGCTGGCTGGGAATCACGGTCGTTATCATGGGAGGGGAATTAAAGGGATAACAGGCGTATAAGCAGGATACGTTCCGTAAATCTTTCGTAGCTGGAAAGATCTACTTGATCTACAATTTTGCTCAGTAAACATACTTGCGAAAAAGTGATGGGTTCTCGGAAAATTCCATTGAAGTTGAAAAACATTTGCTGGCACATTTAAATAGCTACTTAATCCCATACTCACTTGTCCTTACCCCTTACGGGCATAGTGCGTCAACTATCCATGTGGCTTAGCTGACGTTTCGTTGGCATAAACCAATTTTAAACGATGCACGTTGCCAGAATGCACCTCCTGCTCCCTTTCACCGCCTACCTGCGACAAGTCGCCCAGGGAACTGTACGTTCACACTTTTACTCCAATTATCTCTGTGACCAACGTAAAATCAGTGCTTTTATATGACTATTCAACTTGGAAGGTGACCAATGAGATAACAGCAAGATTGAGAACTTTTTTGAACCAGTGTCTACGGCGCATCCTGCACATGCGGTGACCGGAGGTCATAACGACGACCTACTATTACTGGTCAGGACAGGATAGACATTTCCATTATAAGGCGAAAGTGGCAATGAATAAGTCACACTCTCGAAAAGGGCCGAATAACATTCCCCAACAGGCCCTCGAATGGAACCCGCAGGGAACCAATGCAAGTCGCCGTGTTGGACGACCTAGTAACTCCTGGAGAATATCAGTTAAAAGAGAAAGTTCCTCAATAGGCAAGTCGTGGATTGAGCTGAAAGCGATGGCGATGAACAGGACGAGGTGGTAAGCAGGCGTGGTTAATGCCCTAAGCCCCACAGGGAGTTAACATGAACCAGAGGGATAAGCTACCTAAAGGTTGCCTTCGGGCTTCTTCAATCATATATCAGAGGAAATTTACATAGAAACATAGGCAAATAATGGCCATAGAAGCCTGAATATGCTCACTTGGCGCCCAACATGCATACTAAATTTGCCCTAACCCCTAGTGGAACATAGTGCATCATTTATTTCTAGCATTCCTATTGCTATCATACACCTCCTGCCTGCCCGTTAACTGCGTTCTGCGGTAAATCGGGAAAGGTTGTGGCTTATTCTTATACCCCACACCACAGATGGAAGTTAGCCGAAAGAGCCATGCCACAGTGAGATTCGAACGCGCGTGAAATCGGTGTGATGAGATATCAGATTAACGCGTCGACGCACTAAGCTTCTCCCTCTCCAATGCATGATCTGCATAATTTATATTATCATCGAAAACTAAATGTTCACTCTACGGGGTGCAAGTTACCGTTAGCTACAAGATACAAAAATAAAAACTTTTTCGACCATACTTACACGCTACCTTAATCAACCTCAATGTTACGATACGTTACCTTTAAGGTTACTTCATGGCTCTTTTATCCTACGTAAGTCAGAATTTACAGAAAAAAATAATCAGTAAGTTTGAAAATATTCGGCGCTCTACGTGGGGTCAGTGTGATTTTATCTAATCAGGTAAACCGTAATGGACAATCATGCCTCCATCTCAAGATCTAACGCCATTGCGGACAGATCCATGATTTTGTGGGAGAGTAGGCGCATGTCGTCAGCGTAGTCAAGATGTTGTAGTTAAGAGGTTAAAGTCCGTCGAATTCCTCTATCAAGTCCGGATAGGGCTGTATGCAACACATCACTATGAGGAATAGGATCCGGGAGAAGATGCACCCCTGCCGAACTCCACTTCAAATCTCAAAGTCTGCTGACACCTAACCTTTGTGCAGAACGCAAAATTTCGCGCCGTCCTAGGTAGCCTTAATAACGGCCACACGATTCTCAGGGATGCCTCTCCTGCGCAAGGCCGCTCATATAGAATCCCAGTTCACATATCGAAAGCCTTTTTCAAATCGATGAAAAGTGAAGCGGAGAATCGTATTCGGCGTATCAATGACCAATGTCTCTTCGAATTTCTATGCGATCACCTTCGACAATAAATAACTGTCCAAATAATCAAAAGCTACGAACAGTTTCCGGCGATGTTTCTATGAACTTAAAGGTCACAATAAATGTGATTCGATGTATAAAAGTCAATTTTCATCTTTCGCCAGTAAAAAATGATCATCCTGTGAACATGAAAATATGACATCACTGCCACGAAAAAAAATAGAGAAAATTATTAAAAAGAAATCACAAATGTCATGAACAGGACACCCCAGCGAAATATTTCACAAAAATTAAATACGAGTATAATGTCCTTCTCCCAGGAAAATCACCGGACAGGTTTTAGCCGCCACATGAAAAAGACTGAAAATAAAAAATTGCTATGTAACATCCCTTTTCGGTATCGCAAAATCTTAGCAGACATTCATTTTATTAAATCGAAACGAGCGGGTTTAATTTTTTTAATGCCAAGAGCTACAAGCCTTTTTTCTACGAAACTGTCCGCCCCATTTTCCAGGCTATTGATGATGTTTTCACAGAATACCTGATGCAATCTAACCTGTCGTTTTATCCTGGCGGAGCGACTATTAGCATTTGAAAGGGTGTTGCTCGCATATGTTGTTCATGGGAAAATTGCGTGTATATTCGGATACTAGTAACAATCAGATAATAGTCACACTATACTCGTAGCTTGGGCCTACGGGCTCTTCACTGTTGAAGTAGGCGTTCCATGGCAGGCCTAGAGACGGAATATTTCAGTCACACGTTAAAACAGAGCAGTAATGATTCTTTTAACTGTGGTTACATCATACCTTGTCTAGTGTTTAATGATTTCACAACCCCATTATAAGGGGGCGTAGGCGTACGTATGGAGCGCGGAGTGCATGAATTAATTAGATGAACTAGGGTTGAACGCGACACGGCCTCACACAACAAGACGAAGGTAGCAAAATTAAATGGAACCATTTTAACCATTATAATTACTAGGTGCATATTTGTAATTAAATTTTCAAGAAGGATTCCGAATTGCTGTTAATAATCACGGGGAAAATCAAAAACACGAAACGCCCATATTTTGTGGTAAATTATGGATGAATAATTTGCGAGGGCATAATTAGAAATTAAATTTTGGGTGGCGCCCGCGGCATGGTGGAATAAAATATTAATTTGGGCTAGTTTCGTATAGTAATTGGTGACTGAAAGCGGTTCGTGTTTAATAGTATATAACGTTGTTATTAATTAGCTTATTGTTAGTGGATACGGACTGTGGCTATATTGAATTCATTCAATAAAATGTAAAGATTTTTTAAATTAAAGTAAGCTTTTTTAAGATATTGGCCGGTTTTTTCAATGCCAATTTTGATTCTGACCTTCTTTGATCCTGCGCGAATGGACTGGGAAAAGGCGTATCAAGAGGGGTTTCTAAATAAATTTCTTGATACCCCATTTCTTATAGTAAGATAGCGAAGAATGGTAATCGTTAATTTCTCTACCAGCTTTTATTGGATCCAACCTTGATGCATGGACGAGAGTATCATCAGCATACTGAATTATCTTCACTGGAAATGGATTCTTCGATACCGGAATGTCTGCAGTGAAAATATTATAAAGTACTTGACCCGAAACAGAACCCTGCGGAACATCTGAGGAAATTTCATATAATTCGGAGTAAGAGTTGTTAATACTCTTCTTCTCTTGCCTTGACCCCTCCAGGGGCATGGGCGCGTCAACATCTCTTGCATTTCTATGCCTTGTTGACGTTTCAATAGCATATCTACTTTTCGGAAGTGCAGTTGCTAGCATGAACCTCCTATCCGCGCCGTCTTTATCCTGACAAGCTCACTGTGAGAGTTCTATACTAGTACTCACAGGCAGTTTTTGATCACGCCGAGATTTGATCTCCGAGCTCTAGATTAGTATCGTATCTGTTCTGGAAAAAGCTAATGTCTATTTTCACCATATTGGGCAGAAAGTTATTACTGATGAGCTTGTAAATAAATCCATTCGTCCTACAGAGTTGAATGCTTTCTCCAGATCTAGAGCACATACAACTGTTGGACAGTTCCTCTCATTAAGTAATTTCACAATAGGGTGAAGTAAATAGGACGTAGCATGCTGAGTGCTATGATGTGCTCTGAAGCCGAATTGATGACACGGTATAATCTCGTTTTTATCCGAGAAGCTCCGGGTTTTTGAGATCCAGAACTTTCCAAGCAATTTGCCAAGATTCGGCAGTAGGGAAACTGGTCGGAAGTTGGCTGGATCATGTGAGTTGCCCTTTTTGTGTAACGGTATGATTTTTGCAACCTTCCAACATTCCGAAAAATAGCCAATGTTAACGGCACTTCTTTGGAATTTGGCGGTCAACGGATTGCTTTTAGAACTGGAAGGGCTGGGATGCAAGGTCACTGCTTATGCGGACGACATTGCTATTGCCATCTCGGGAAAGTTTCCCTGTGTCCTTAGTGGTGTAATGCAGAACGACCTCTCTATCCTGATGAACTGGGCTAGTAAGTTTGGGGTTAAAGTAAATCCGCTAAAAACGGAACTTGTTCTCTTTACTAGGAGATACAGCCTACCTTCGTTCGAACCACCTTTGATGGAGGGCACAAGACTTGTGCTCACTGATAAAGCCAAGTTCCTTGGTCTCATACTGGATAGTAAACTATGCTGGAACTTGAACATTCAGGAACGTGTTAAAAAGGCTACTGTTGCCCTATACTCGTGCAAGAAGGCCATAGGTAAGAAATGGGGCTTACAACTGAGGGTAGTATACTGGCTTTATTTATCGGTTTTGCGCCCTATTCTGTTACATGGGGTTGTCTGGTGGACGGCATTTAGGATTGTATCCTACAGGACCCTGCTGGAGAAGGTCCAAAGATTGGCATGCATTGCCATCACGGGAGCTCTAAGGACTACACCGACCGCTGTCTTGGGCGCTCTGTTGAATCTGCTTCCCTTGGACATTTTCGCAGAGCAGATGGCGGCGATTACGGCTGTTCGCCTCCGTGAAACCGGTCTTTGGGCGGCGTCAACCACAGGTCACTCGGCTATATTGATCAACCTTGATATTCCCGAGGAGACGGACTATACCTCCCCGAAATACTTGTTCGAAATGGGCTTTACAGGCCTGATTCCCTCTAGGAATGATTGGCCTGTAAACGCTTTCCAGGAATCAGGTGCCATTACGATTTACACTGATGGTTCTAAGACTGTCAAAGGATTGGGGGCCGGCGTATACTCGGAAGAGTTGGATATTAGCTTGTCGTTCCGACTCCCGAACTTTAGTAGTTTTTTCAGGCGGAAGTTACAGCAATATCTGAAGCTCTAGTCTGGTTGTCGCAAAACGATACTAAACGTGGCTAGACAGATGTGGCCCGAACTGGACCCCAAACGTTCTTCTGGATTGCTAATGCTAAGCAGAAATAATCTAAGAACTGCCGTAGGAGTGCTAACTGGACATTGCCTAATTGGGGAGCATGCCAGGAGACTTCGTCTTCCATATAATGATTTTTGCAGGAGCTGTGGGGACGAGGAAGAGGAGGAAAGTATGTCTCATCTTCTGTGTACCTGTCCGGCCCTGGCGATTTAGGAAAGACCTCCTTGGTTCCTACTTCTTCACTGATCTGGATGACCTGAACAGGGAAATTGTTAGTCGGCTACATCGGTTCATTGTGAGCTCAGGCTGATTTAACGAGTGAGTTGGTCTCACTTGCCGAGTCCAGGGGTATCACAACAGACCCAGTGGTGGTCTAAGTGTGCTTAAGCAACCCTTTTAACCTAACCTAACGGCATTGTTGAATATTAAATATTAGAGTAATATTCAACACGCTGACTGGAAACTTTCGGATCATGAAGTTTGAAATTCCATCAACTCCACAAGATTTCTTATTATTTAACCTCGAAATGTTCTTCAGTTGAGGCACTCGCAGAAGAAGTAAGATAGATCTACCGGTTTATTGGCAGGATTTTTTACCGAGAAGGAAGTAATTGGAGAGCAATTCTCAGTTGTAAATCTCCTGATATTGTCTTCCACCAATTCCAAAAGTGTCGCTGGTGTTTCAGTGTTTTTGCAATTCAATTGCTTTCTGAAGCCCTCCACAAACAGGTTTGCCTTTTTTTAATGTCGTAGATAAGGACTCCACTTGCTTTAAGCGGAGTGTTCTTAATGGTTAATTAATCGGAAATGATCTTAACCTCTCGAAAAGCATCAGCTCCTGGTTTGATATTAGCTAGTTTTTGTACTAACTGCTTGTTTCGGAAATTAGGGACCATCTCCTGAATTAATTTGCTCAAGCAATTGATTTGTGAAACAAGTGATTTGTATGGTCGTGATGTTTTGTTTCCTTCGGAATGGTAGATCCTTTTCAGTATCTTGCGCCATAGCTGCCTGGTCTTGAGATGCTTTACAATATCAGGAGGGAGTGCGTTGTTTCTAAATTTCTCGAGTTGGTAGAGGTGAGAGTGCATCGCGGTTGATTTCTTCGATTTTCGAGTTCAAATTTGATATGGCTACATCAATTTCCGGTTGAGAGAGATTCTTGTCACAGGAAACTTGTATGCCTCTGACGGAATTACCGAGATCAGTGGAAAACAAGCTCAACTCAGCCCTTGAAAAGCTTCTTACCCGAACCGGAGTAGCCTTTGAAAGTTGAGCATTCTGGTTGAAATTCAGGTTCAATTTTACAGCAAAGTGGTCTGACGTTCCATCAACAGTTTTGCAGTTATAACCAGTCAACAGATCCCTCAGATCATGCGAAACAAGTCTAAAGTGGAAGAGCCGGCAGGTCTCGTGGGAGTAAGCGGAGAGATGATGGAATAAGGATTAGATCCTCTAACCATTCCCTAAGATGCTTGCCATTTCGGTTGGTCTTGCTATTACCTCAATCTGGATGCCTCGCGTTAAAATCAGCCCCAATGACGACATTCGTAAAAGGAGGTTGAATCGTTATCACCTTTTCTAAATCTGATTTCAGCGCTTCAGCTTTTGGAGAGCCGCGTATATAGAAAGATGCCAGTAATATCTTCATATTATCCGAGGTTCTGCAAGTAGCTGTTGTTACAGAGCAGTGGCTAAACTCAGGTAAAGTAAGGCTCAAACTGGAAATATATCTTGTCACCACACACGCTTTTCTTCTCCCTTCTCCTTGACTTTCAAATAAAGGGTGTGTGACAACAGGAGTGGCGTTGCTGAACGCACAGACTGCATAACCGACAAGTTACGGACCATCATTATGTGAACCGAATATCATTAGACACCAGATTAGATAGTAATATCAACAGATAGTTATATTGGGGCAGGAAAAAAAATCCTGGAGTATGTTACGTTCATTTTTAAAGGTAATTTACTTTTTTTTTTTAATAAAAGACACACCATTCGTATCAAATGACTCAATAACACTGATTTTACCTCCCATTCACCAGCACTTGATAATAAAACCGCACGTTCTGCCTGAAAATCTCCGAGCATCAATAGTCAACAAGTGTTTTTTACCCATCACATTCGATATGCATTCGATCCTTATCCGCACACTGGCTTTTTTCAATCGAACCAGATAAACGAAAAGATATTGAAACATTCAGAACAGATTCCTTCGAGAAAAAAAAATCTCCATATTACAAGCAGATGGCAGCCGACATTTCAGAAGTCGAAATCCAATTTACTGTAAACGTTGGCGTATTATTCGCCTCCGCCTACTTGCTGTCGTCAGCCAGGAGCAGGACAACCATCCGTGAATCGAAACCAAAAAAAAAAGCCCAACATGTTATGTAAGGATTTTTGGTTTGGTTTAGTTGTTAACTCCTAAATCGCTTGATCTCGTCTTATCCTTTCCTTAGTGGCCACCACCATCGGTCTGGCATTCGGCTTTGACTTTTGTGTGTGCGTATAGAACCGCAGGCTGATGGCCCTGGGAGAAGTATATCTCAGATCGATTATCAAGCTCTTTTGGTTGAATGCTGTAAATCCGTGAAGAATTAAATTTAAATTAAGTTAAGGCTGCGGTTGAGTTAGAGGTTGGCGAAAAATTTTTTTTTGCTGGATTGTCGGATGACTGTACTTGTATCTTTCGGGGCCACAAACATGGCTGGACGGGAAGCTTATTTCAATTTACTGAGGTTGATGCATTTTTTATTTCCTCCAAAACAATAGCTGCGTCATTTTAAAAGGATTTGAATCTATTTCCATACACACATGGGGTCACACATTGCGGAAGAGTGATAAATGCATTGCTTTGCGTGTCATGAAATAGAACCCCATTTCCAACTAAGGCCGAACAAGAGGGGGTCCTAAAATCACATGGCGTCGATATGTGGCAAAGGAGTGTAGGCCGCTGGGTAAGTCTTTTGGGCAGTTGACCACGAGCACGAAAGCGCGCAGGAGTAGCTGACACGCTATGCCCCACTAGGATTTAAGGCAAAGTACAATAGTAAAGATGAAAGTGAATTGGTAGAAAGTCAACTTTTTCTCGGCAGTTCACCTCTACACATTTCTATACTGAGCCCGCAACTCGCATCCACACGGCGAAGTGGCTGTTTGAATTCAGATACGCGTCGTTCTTTTCACAAGTGTCTGTTCTGACAGTGAAACGAAAGCGGCTATTATGTCCTACGAAGATATCCTGGACAGAATGGCCGATTTTGAAAACAATATTGCCATTCGCATTTCAAGGAAGGAACATTGTTCGTTGAAATTCATATTATCCCCGACAACGTCCAGTTGGCATTATTCTGCAATCTTCAATTTGAATCACAAAATGAACAAGCGCAAACGTTGGAATCATTCAAAAACAAGCGGAGCCGTTGCAAAAATTCCAAGGAAATGCGACCCAATGAAAATTCTTTTCGAATTCCTTCTGTTTGCATTGTTCTGGAATTGTTGAAGGAATCTCTTCTTTTGAACAACATTTGTAGACGGAGGGGCACAGTAAGTATGTTAAGGCTTTTATCATTGTTAACCGGGAAATGTGGGTGTAAATTGGTGGATGATGCTTAGATGCTTTGCAGGATGGCGATAAGGAATTATCATAGTCATTGTATTACACAATCGGACACAGATGTTACTCGGCAAGGGGATGGGTCAAATAGTGTGCGCGGCGCAATACGCAATCGAACATTAGCAATCACAAGATAATGGTACCTTCCCATGATAATATCGATCTTACTTCGCACGTCCAGTAGGCAACTCCTAAATCTTTAACTAATGGCAAAGTGGTTGATCTGACTTTGTGTCCTGCGCCGATTAATCCACAACTGATTTTGTGGTGGTGCTAATGTTCAAACCCGGTACCAGCGATGAAGAGACTGTGAAAGTTGCAGAACTCCACAAATCTTTCACCGTTGTTGTTACGTTCCCCAAGACAGTGGTGGCACTGTCCGAGCTCATAGTTATCAGCGCCAACTTGTGCATTCAAATACCCCATAACCATAAAAATGTCACCTTTAGGTGTTCCGCTCTGGACGTCGTTTAATTGTACGTAGAAGGAGTCTTTCGCCAAGACGGGTTCAGCTGGAGCATCGCATTGAATTATTGTGATGTTCTTCATTTTAGTCCCGTACCTGGCGGTCATGATTCTGTCGGAGACCGAATCCCAGGATAAGAGACAGTTTTGTGTGGCTCTGATTCAAGAGGAGCCCCACACCTGATTCATGGCTACTAAGTGTAGCTCTACCGAAGTACAATATTACAGTGCTACCCGTTGGAGAGATGAATTCTCTGCAGTTCCACCATCGTATCTCACTAACTCCTAAGATGTTTAATTTATAACGCAGCAAAATCACTCAATAATTGAAAAAATCGTGCGTTCAGGGGACCTTCTGATCCATTGCTCAGGAATGTACACACATTCCAGGATCCAATCTTTGTCATTGTACGATAGCCAAAAGTCGCAACCGTTGAGTCAGTCTTTATCCGATGTATAGTTGACGTTTCGTTAGCATATAGAAGATTTCGGATAATGCAAGTTGCTGGCATACACATCCTCTCCTTTGTTTGTCGGTTTCTATGACAGGCTGGCAAACGCAAAAGAATTATTCTTACGCCCCACACCGCAGAGTTAATGTTTACTTCAACCAAATCATCGCACCACCATTACTGACAGCTGATTTGGCTGCCCTCTAGCTGCTCTAATTTCGGAGAAAAACACACTTTTATATTTGGCAGTCAAGGGGTCACTTTGCATTGAAATTTTGCGGGGATTTTCGCAGTTTTTCGTCCGGAATGGTATTTTCTATTTTTGGGGGAAGGTTCAAGTTGCATTTCAAGGCAAAATTCAACTCCCTAGGTGCCGTTGCTTTAGAGTTATAGCCTTTTGAAAAAACACAAGTTTGGGCCCTCTGGCTGCCTCCGTTTAGGAGAAAAACGCACTTTTATATTTTTCGGTTGAGGGGTCACTTTGCCTTGAAATTTTCGGGGTTTTTCGCAGTTTTTCGTCCGGAATCGTATCTTATGTTTTTGGGGGAAGGTTCAAGCTGCATTTTAAGGCCAAAGTCTACTCCCTAGGTGCCGTTGCTTAAGAGTTAGAGTCATTTGAAAAAGTGCAAGTTTGGCTGCCTCCGTTTAGGAGAAAAACGCACTTTTATATTTTTCGGTCGAGGGGTCATTTTGCCTTGAAATTTTCGGGGTTTTTCGCAGTTTTCCGTCCGGGAATTTTCCATTTTTGGGGGAAGGCTCAAGTCGCATTTTAAGGCCAAATTCAACTCCCTAGGTGCCGCTGTTTTCGAGTTAGAGCCATTTGTAAAAGTGCCAGTTAGAGTTTCGGAGAAAAACCCACTTTTATATTTCGCAGTCGTTGATTTTGATTTTGGTGTATTATGTACCTAACCCGTAAAAGCGCGCAGTCTAAATCTCGATGCAGTGCCGCACCTTGGCTTGTGCTGGGAATTCGTATGGGAAATGCTTCATTTTCTCCTTCTCTGCCCTATCCTTGCAGCCTCGGCAGTGCTCATTGTAGGGGATGCCCAGCCTGGCCGCGTATGAGCACGAGGTTAATGCTAGCAACATGAATCGTTCGAAACCAGTTAATGCTAACGAAACATCGACTATGCCTCATGGGAGTACCTAATGCGCCACTAGCACTAGAGGTTAGTGTGATAGTACATAAGGAGTTGTCATTAAAGTCCTGTATCTGCTGAATGGATATCCTAATTGTATACTTGCATAAACTTCTTTAAACCCAATTCAGTGTCCATTACTCTCAATTAGCTATTTATTGTCGTCCATTTAATTACAATCTCCCCACACACAACATGTTATATCTTCCACAGTATTAGTAAGAGGACATTACGTAGCCATCTTTAGCTCTGTCACAGACAAAATTAATTTTATTAGACTATATAATTTCGGGAACGCGAATATTACGTAAAACCGGACAACGTCAACTACATAAACATCATTATCAGAAGATATAGAATAAAATTAAACGGCTAATAGGTAATTAACTTGAGCCCGCGCGGATGATGCAAAATGAATGATATTTTGATTTGGAATTTAATGAAATTGTTTCAGAATCGCCCGGGAGGGAAATTAATTTGATTTCGCCGATAAAAATGAGGCAATTTCTTATAAAATATGCGTTCCGCACAGGAGCTATACTGGAGGATCCTCGTGTACTTTTTAATGTCATTTAAGTGGTCTTGTGGTGTTTCGAGCGACGACGGGGCAGACCAAAGTTCCGTTTAATAAATATTTAAGTGATTCGGTAGCCGAAGTTAAGTGGAATTTTATTGAAGTGATTGCACGCTCGTAGGTGAAGGGAGTGTGGAGTTCAGATATTGTCCTTTCGGGCGAAGTTTGCGAAATTCGCTTCAAGTGGCACCTAAGAAAGTTTCCATTTTGAATAAACACCGTAGCCAATTGAATTTTATTACATGTTTTTGATGATGTCGAAAAAGATCAAGAAAGGTATGTGAGTTTGGGTTGAAATAATAAACGGCTTTTGTTTAAATTCTAGGAAAGAGAACATTGGATTTTTGAAATTTTAAATGCTACAAAGATATATTTTTCTTTGATATAAATGACACTAGAGAAGGATGAGGATTTGAGCTTTGGTAGTATTTATGACTGAGTGGTGCGATGAGCTCATTGTCCTCAAAAATAAATAGAAGACAGTACGCATGTAACTCGATTTACACGGTACTTCTTTTCTATAAGATTACGTTTTTAGACGGTTTTCGCAATGAACGTATCCCACTGGTTTAAACGGAACAGAATTAGCATTTACAGACTTTTTTTCAAAAACTGAGTTCGATTTTCACATTACTTTGCAACAAAGACTTTACCAGTCTTAACCCCTCGAGATGGGTAGGGCGTAAATGCTAACTAACTTACTTAATAGCCATATTATCCGCTGGGGTATATGGCCACTCCAAGTTTTCGCCATACAGTGGCGGACAAAAGTCTACGGCAGCACCTTATATTGAGGTTTTGGTTAATTGGAAGCTTTAATCAAAAATCCGTTGATGCACATTTTTTCAGTAACGTAAATATATTTATAAAAAACGAAAACAAAAACTTTTCATAACAAATTTAAAGAGAAATCTATAAGAACATAAAAAATTGAATGGACAAAAGTCTACGGCAGTCAGTGCTGGCTGACTTATACACAAAAAATTTCCAACTAAACCTAACTGTATTTCTTCGAAATTTGTTTATTTGATCTTACTGCCATTCAGTACATGTGCGGCTGCAACTCTACTATAGGTTTATCGCTAGTTTCGAACTGTAAGGACCGCAAAATGTCATCGCGAAAAGAAATTTCTAGTGATGTCCGAAATTTGATTGTCCAGTATAAAAAAGTGCTCGGAAATTGCGAAATAACTGAAACTAAAACGAAGTTCTGTTTATACCATTATCAAAAAATTTTAAAGCAGTGATTCCATTGAAAATAAGCCGCGAACAGGCCGACCGAAAAAGCTTTCACACAGAGGCATTAGTTCAATTTGAAAAGAAGTGAACAAAAATCCAAAAATAAGTGCTCCAGATTTGGCGAAACAAGTAGCTGCGGTAAGGAAAAAGGATGTCCATGCAAGAACAATCTCGAGAGCATTAAATTTTAATGGGTTTCAAAGCAGAACTTCACGTAAAAAAACATTAATATCCGCAAAACTACAACGACTTCAATGGGCAGGGCATGTACAAAGAATGGACGATGATCGCATGCCTAAGAGAGGACGACCGAGATCTCGTTGGGAGAGCTCAGTAGGTGTGGACGCCGCGCAGCTGCTGGGCTCCCAAAATTGGAGGACGCGGTCACGTGACCGAGATAATTGGAGGACAATGATCCAGGCGGCCAAGGCCCGACGTCGGGCTGTCGCGCCACGATGATGATGATCCGCAAAAAACCGACTTCTGCGGCTAGAGTTCGCCAAGGCCCATATCAACAAGGACAATGATTTTTGGAATCGAGTCCTTTTTACCGATGAGTTGAAATACAACATGTTCGGGTGTGATGGTCGCAGTAAAATATGGAGAAAAAAGAATACGACATTAGAGACCAAAAATTTGATTCCTACTGTCAAGCACGGTGGAGGTAATGTTATGGTTTGGGGAGCCATAGCTGCATCTGAGGTCGGCAGATTGGCTTTTGTTGAAACTACTGTGGACCGCTATGTTTACAAGAGCCTGTTGGAACAACATTTAAGGCCATCAATTGAGAAGTTATGCCTTGGAGGGAGCTAGATTTTCCAAAAGGACAATGATTCGAAACACACAGCACTTTTCGTCAAGAACTGGTTGTTGTACTACGCTCCCAGGCAGCTGAATACGCCTCCCCAAAGTTAAGATTTAAACCCAATAGAACATGTATGGGAGCTTCTGTGGCAGAAAATTCGGAAATGTTGCGTAAAAAATAAAAATTTGTTGAAGGAAGCGCTCATTACAGAATGGGAGAAAATTACATCCGCAGAAACTGGTAATTTAGTCGCATCTATGCCCCGAAGACTACAAGCAGTAATTGATGCTAAAGGGGGTCCAACCAAGTATTAAGCCAGCAAATAATTTTAAAAATTCCGACACGTTTAGTTGGAAATTTTTATTGTATAAGTCAGCCAGCACTGACTGCCGTAGACTTTTGTCCATTCATTTTTTTATGTTTTTATGAATTTCTCTTTAAGTTTGTTATGAAAAGTTTTTGTTTTCGTTTTTCATAAATGTATTTATGTTACTGAAAAAATGTGCATCAATGGATTTTTGATTAAAGCTTCCAATTAACCAGAACCTCAATATAAGGTGTTGCCGTAGACTTTTGTCCGCCACTGTACGTGTCGGTCCATACACTGCTGTTTCCAGTTTGCACTTTCCAGCAGCTTTCTACTATCTTCTCGGACGGCTACCTTCCATGGTTGTTTCGGTTTTCCGGGATTTCTTGAATTCTCGACGAATGCCTTCTTGGGAATTCGATGATTGTCCATTCCCTGCACGTGCCCCGTCCACTGTAGTTTCTTCACTGTGCAGATACCTTCACAAGCAACGTCGAAAGTCCCCTTTTTGGGACCACCAATTCAAAACTCCGACTAAATCGCATAACTCCGAAAACTCAATATACTTACATAGATTTTGGAATTCACAAACACGATCTACCATATGCGTATCGGCAAACAAAATCTGAGCAATAATTCTCCACGGTGCAAACACCTCAGGGCACTTCAACGAGTCGTTTTCTATCACATCCACCTACACTCAACACCTCGAGTCGCCTGCGAGCGCTCAACCCACACACCAAATCGCGACTCCTAACCTCCACATCCTACGCACAAGACTCAACCTTTACCAGCAAAAAAATGACCCATAAAACAAACACACCCGACAGCGCAGGACGACCATACGATCATTTCAAGGTCTCCCATCATACTGCACTCCATTGTCGTGCTTACGATCGTTTTTCTATTCTTTCTTTCTCTCCATCATTCCAATCTGTTGCGGTGTTTTTCCAAGGTTTTTATTTGTATATTTATACCCTTCACGGATGTGATAGGGTATATTAACTTTGTCATGAAGTTTGCAACGCACAGAAGGAAGCATCTCCGATCATATAAACTATATATATTCTTGGTCGGTATGATGAGACGAGACGATTAAGCTTTGTCCGTCTGTCCGTCTGTGTGTCTGTTTCTATGCAAACTAGTCCCTCAGTTTTAAAGCTATCGAACTGAAATTTTGTACAGAGTCTTCTTTCTATTGCACGCAGTATATATGTCGGAACCAACGGAATCGGACCACTACGTGATATAGCTGCCATAAAAACGACCGGTCCAAAAAATCGTCTTTGTGAGAAAAACTTTTTTACTTCTAAAGATATCTTCCTCAAACTTCGAAGAAATCAATAGTATCTATAGTTAAATCACTTTCATGAATTTGGTTGAAATCGGACCACAACGTCATATAGCTGCCATAGGAACGATCGGTCTAAAAATTCGTCTTTGTGAGAAAAACTTTTTTATTTCTAAAGATATTGTTTTCGAAATTCACAATAATCAATAGTATTAGAGAAATCATATTTCCGAATTTAGTTGAAATCGGACTACTCTATCATATAGCTGTCATAGGAACGACCGTCCCAAAAGCAAGTTTTTGTCAGAAAAACTTTTTTCTTCCTGAAGATATCCTTACGAAATTGCATATTATTCAATCATATTGACTGCTAAGCCACGTTCCTAAATTTGGTTGAAATCGGCCCACTATTTCATATACCTCTTATAGGAACGGTGAAATCGGAACAAGTTTTACTACTAATTTCAAAAAGGCAAGTGTACCACAAAATCCAACGATGAAGCGAAGCGTGAAGGGTATCATACCGAAGGCTAGCTTGTTTTTTTCTCTCTGGAATTATGTAAGGAGATGGGACATGGGAATGTGAATAGACCATGGAATTTTGGACTTGTGAATGGATAGGAAAGTTTATGTTTGGATAAGGAAAAGAAAAATTGTAAGGGATTAAACTATTTTGGTGAGGGGGGTTTCAACGAAAGGTTGCACCCATGGCCTAGCACAGGGTGAACGATGGTCTTGTAGATTTAGAACTTCGCTTTCCTACGAATAAGGCTGTTGTTTATCAGGCTGCATAGAAGCTTCTGTTTCTGAGCTGGATTCACCCTTTGATTTCTCGGGTCTCATCACCATTCTTTGCAATATTGGCACCAAGGTACATACGTACACTTGCCAGAAAAAGTATCCGTACACGATCAAAATAGAGCAACATATTAGGGAATTCGTGGTAAAAAGAACTGCTACATTTTAATATTTAAGCAATAAAATTTATTCAGTAATCAAACTACCTTATCTATAAATTTTTTCTTTGGTGTTCCTTTAAAAACTAGATTTTACAAAACAAAAACCAAAAATTTCACTTAAACGAACCAGAAAAAGTATCCGTACATGACAATACGAATTTAAAATATTTAAATATTTTTATTATATATCAGGGCTTAATAACTTGTCGGATAGCCTTTTCGCTTGAGGGCCTCCTTCAGTCGATGTGGCATGGAGTGGACCAATTTGGCTGTATCCTGCCTGGTAATTTTGCCCCATTCATCGACGATGACATTTTTCAGCATTTCCTTTGAAGTTATCTGTGCTGACGGATCCTGCGCTCCAACAAATCCCACAAATGTTCAATGGGATTAAGGTCTGGGGATTGAGGTGGCGTACGCAACTGATATTTTGTGTTGTAGACCAACCAAAGCTTCACATTGTGTGCTGTGTGCTTGGCATCATTATCCTGTTGGAACCAGAAATCGTCACTAAGTCCCAACTGCTGAACGCTTTGCTTCATATTCGCCTTCAAAATATTAAGGTAAGCGTATTGATCCATAGTTGATTCGATAAACACAATTTGGCCAACTCCTTCTGCCGCCATACACCCCCAGAGCATAACACCACCTCCACCATGTTTGACAGTAGGTATCAAATTTTCTTTTTCGAGGGCAGTACCGCTCTTCCGCCACACTAACTTTCTGCCTTTAATGGCAAATATGCTTTCGTCCGAGAACAGGACATGTTTCCAAAACTCTGGAGGCTTGTTTATAAATTCATTTGCGAAATCCACACGTTTCTTCCTGTTCACTTCCGAAATGTATGGTTTCTTACGTGCTATACGAGAGCGATATCCATGATATCCATCTTTCTTCAGTATTTTTCGTATGGTATCCTCGTGGAGAACCTTCCCAAAAGAGTCTTCTATATTTCTACTAATTTGAGAAGCAGTTACTCGAGGATTCTTTTTAACTGACTGCAATACGGTTCTTTTTTCGCGTTCCGTCAGTATGGAGGGTCGACCACAACGAGCATTTGACACAATCGAACTAGTTGTATCAAATGTTTTCACCACATACTGGACAGAAGAGTGAGTTTTGCCTATTATCTGACCAATTTCGCGGAAAGTTTTGCCTTCACTCCTAAGTTTCAGCATAATTTTCCTTTCATCAGCACTGATTTCGTTAATTTTGGGCACCATCATGTATTCTAGTGCATAAAAAGTTTAAAATAACTTCATTCACTTCTAAACCTATCACAAATCAAAGTAGAACTATTATCGGATCTAAATGCATACATATGCATCTGCACATGCCACTGCATAGCACGGAGAATCCCCCGTTTTGTTCTGTACGGATACTTTTTCTGGCCAAACATGTTGCCATATATTGATTTTGTTTGAGTTTCAAGTGTTTTTAAATAGTAAGTATTATGAAACATACTGGTAATTATGAAAAAAGTTCGATTTTATGCTATTATAGAAGAAAACAGTCAAATTAAGTGGACATCTCCTTTTTAATACAACAACAACTTTGGTGTCTTGCATGTACGGATACTTTTTCTGGCAAGTGTATATATATGAAATTGTCTACCGTTTCGATTTTCTGATCATCTAGTTTTACCTCCGGCGTATTTGTAGACCAACTTCCTTTGCTACCTGATCCACAGCTTGCAGCATTTCGTTCGCTTCCCTGGCTGATGTTGGCATGATGTTAATGTAATCAACGTTTCCAACTATTTGGGTGACTGACACCAGAAGGATTCTGGTTGTGTCCACCGGTAACTTTCAGACCATATATTCAAGAGATTAAATAAAATGGGCGCCATCCCGTCGCCCAGCTTCAGTCCGCGGGGCGTAAATAATTTGTTGCAATTAGAAGTCATAAGTATTTTTACTGATGACTCAAAAACAAAAGTGGCCGTTGGCGCAGGTGTCTACTCGGAGAGGCTGGGTATAAACCTGACGTTCCATCTTCCGAATTTTTATCTAGGAACGCGGAAGCGTCCCGCACGCCAAAAGAAAACGAAAAAATCGAAAAAAAAAAATTGGGAAAGTTACCAAGTCGATATTTACGCGACACAACAAGCACGGGTTTTCGGACCTCTGTAGCTCCGGCCCCGGCTGATTGTGGGGGCTCAAATTTGATATGGTCATTGTCTCATGGTTGTCTTACGAAGTGTTGCAAATTTGATTTCGATACGAGGAAAAACACTCGAGATATGACAGTTTGAAAATCGTTATTTTTCAAATTTTTCTTGTCGTCGTTAATCTCGTTGTTCTGGTTGTTCTCGTTGTTGTTTGACGGGGCTACAGCCTTGTACGGAGCGTATCGAGGTCTGCTTTCTTTCCTCACGGATAAACTGTGCCCCAATGGGGTGCATAGGCTATCATTTGCTCTGATCCGTGCAGTAAATAAAAAGATACATCCAAAAATGTGAAATTTTATAGAGTTTCTCGCTTAAGTTTTTTTTAATGATTTCAATGAAAAAAAAAATCTTTCAGGCATTACCCGTGGTCCGTGCTTTAACTAAATTTGGTACATAGCTTCCTTTAATTATTAAGTACACAACGACTATATTTCCGTGCTGCTGGAGATGTGCGTCAGGACAAAAGGACTCTAGTATTATAAATGGAACCAAAACCAAAGCTGGGTGTATTCTAAATCGTGGTAATGAAATCAATGCACTGGAGTTCTGTTAATGACATTTTGCGTACTTTGGAGAACAAAAAGGACATTTTTGGAATGCATACGAAAGAAGTTGGACTACGTATCAAGAAGGATAAGTATACAAACATCTTATAACTTTTATCAAATCAAGTCGTTCCTAGGACAGTTCAACATCCAGGTAGTCGGATCGAGCAAGAATTCAACACTCAAGCGACGGCTAGGAAGCGAAAAAGACCCTTTAATATCAGACGAGAAAAGCGGGATCTACCGAATCATATGCAAGGATTGCGATAAACGTTACATCGGTCAAACAAAGCGCCTCTTAACAACATGGTACAACGAGCATATGAGCGAGGTATCTGCGGCGCGACGGGGCAAAAGACGTAATTAGGTTGTCGGTAGCAGCACATGTCATCGAAGAAAACCATACAGTAGACAAGACAAGGATAACTGCTGCTACATGTGAAAAAAAACCAACACTCTCGATGCATGGGAAAGTTTGGCAATATTACGTGAAGTCAGAAACAAACTTCTCAACATCGACGATGGCAATTGATCATCGAAGTTAATCCGACTGCTACCACTTAGACCTTTATAACCATAAAAAACCCACACCAAGAGTCAAAACACAAAGCCCACAAAGAAAACCGCGCCTGAGTACATATAAAAATAATATGTTTGACCTTGTAAACCCTTCTGTATACATACATGTAATTTCCTATTTAAGGCGATTAATGTAATAGCTGAATTTAGTAGCAAAGTACTGAGGAAGGAAATGAGTTGCTTCCGAAATACATGTATATATCATACATGAAAATAAATTATTGTAGTTAGGATAGCTACTGTTTTCAATTAACTGAATACAAATTTAGGATTCACATACACTAATGTTGTTTATGCATTCCACAGACTTCACTGTTTTATATCGTACCGTGCCATAAGATATTTACACATTAAACAAAATGGCCTTAGAGGGACTACACACCTTCAGTTGATCGCTCAGTTTATCACGTGTGACATCATGTCTGAACGGCTGATAATCCGTGTGAACGGCACAGTTTTGGCAGATTTTTACGCAGATCTGAGATCTGTGCATTCGGACCTTGTTTTGCAACGATAATCTGCGCAGATTACACAGTTTATTGTTCAGTTTTATCAGTTTTCTACCAAGTTTCACAATGACCATGAAGCAGTACCACACAGGACACAGTTAGGGCCTTCGTCACCTGATGCAACGCGACGCCAACGCGACTGAAAGAGGGGAATGTACTAGATAACAGGGTGGCCATTCAGGGGCGTGCAGCCCCAAAATTTGTTTTTCTTTTTTCACTTCGGATTCCGAATCAGCGACCCAAAATTACCTTGTAGTTCGAACCATGGCGATGGGCCATTGTCTGTAGCAGACTTGATACGTGCTTTTATGCGAGTGGCACTCGCGGGCATGATCGCATTTGTGTAGTTTCCCTATATTGTGAACGTTGTTCGAGTATGTTTCAAGTGAAGATAATTTTGATGGGAAGCACTCGTCCGACCTGGCTGTTTCCATGGGGAAATACTCGTCCGGTAGGGCTGGTTCGAACTACAGGGCAATTTTCCGAATCGGAAGTAAAAAAAAAAAATTTGTGGTTGCCCACCTCAGAATGGCCACCCTGTTTTCGTGGGGAAATACTCGTCCGATCGGGCTGGATACCAATCTTTGCACCACTTCCCACGGCGTTTTCTCCTCTTTCTTTCTTCTTCTTCTAGCAACAATTATTATACAGAATTGCATTGAGTGGAACAGAGGCCACTATTTGGGCATGTTCTTTCGTCACTTTATAAGCTGACTACTTGACTGTACTGGTTTCTTCGCCAATAGACCTATACTCTTCAGGTGTTGCCTTTAGTTCCATTGGCGAGGAAACACGACCAGTTCAGCACAGTCCGATCAATTGATCAGACTGCGACTACTGAGTATGATATTTCTTCTAAAAAATTAAAATAATACTATTTTAGTATTAAGCCCAGTAGGGTGAATATTTTCAATGCGATGCAATTATTATATAGTGCAACAAACTGCGGCTCTCTTTTTTCTATCGTCCATTGTTAAACAGCCACGTACGATGTGCACACTTCGTCAAAACTGATAGAACTGAACAAAATATCGGAACTAATTTAGCAAAAATCGAATGTAGCCTACACACCTTCAGTTCAGATAACTGCACAGATTTATCCACAGATACTTAGCACAGATATCTGCGCAGTTAAACTGAAGGTCTGTAGTTGTTTTCTAGCTCGAACGATTTATTGGATATTTTCGTCGTGCTAAACTACATTAAGTTGTCAAGTGCCTTAATCTATCCAGTATTCTAATTGATTTTTCCAACTATGTAATTTGTTCCAAATTGTTTTCGTTTACTTTTCCCGGAACTCAAACATTCGGCTTAATACCTTTTCAAGCCTATTTCGTTCTTTGATTTTATCGTATCATCGTATGTAATATGTCATGAAATTCCATTATGACATCTGTTACCTTGTCGGCCTTATCTGTCCGCCTAACAATAATCAAGATCGAATCGTAATTAGTACATTTCCCTTCTAGAGCTTGTAGAGGATTTCATAGCCCATATCTATTGTACGGATATGTGAATAGCTCATTTTGCTAATTGTTACGATTCCATCAATCTTTCGTATCCATTCCATATGTCTCCCTCCGACAACTTGATCCAATTTTAGTGACTTCTCTACGTTACTCTGGATGAACTCATTACGAGCAAAATATTATTTATGACGCTAGGAGCTTATGCTCAACTCATTAAGAGAAGCTAAATAGACGATAAAGAACACATTGTGCACACACATGTCCCAGACCCGAAGGCTTTTTCTACACATAATGGAAATATAAATTCCCCAGGAAAATTGTTACTCATGGCCTGACTGTATATCTATGCCTTGGTCATGTCCTCTGGTCACTTTTATTATTGGTATATGTTATGGGCAAGGACATGCAATATTGTGCTTCCTTTGGCCCAGTGTGGATCGTAAAGTGTTCTTATTGGAATCATGCTGCCGGCACTATGGCTGTATAGATGGTATCCAGTTATGAATGAAAGGATATTGTCGGTGAGAGGATAGTAATCTCAAGAGCAGTGGATTACGTAGCGATTAGAGGAAATTAGAATCTATACGAAAGTCACTTGTAGGATGATCATTTCGTTTCGTAATTGAGTTTGCGACATGCTGGCTATCCGAATGTAACCTGTTTCAGGCGGAATTTCTAAATAATCTTTATGGGGACAGTCAACATAATTTCCACGTAGACCCTTCTTATTACACAAGAAATAGAGACCAAATATGGGGGTTTGCGTACAAAAGGTGCGGTAGTTCTGAATTGTTGATATTTTGTATTGATATGTGGGATGCAAAAAATCTAACTCCTGTGCTCTCTTGGGAAAATTAACACTTTTATCAGGTTTTTGCTTATAACTCCGTTCCAGTTTATTTTAACGCAAAATATGCAAAGTTCTTTGAAACAAAATTTCCTATAAATTTCACATTTCCACATTTTTTTTTTATAATCAATCGCAATGGAGCTAGTACGGAGATATTACCATAACTATCAAAAAAGGCAAACATTAAGGACATTGCTAAATTTTTAGTTTTTTCGTCTTTGTATGAGAGTTGTCGCGCTCGGTGGATGTGATCGTTCGGTCACTGCTCTACAATACTAATCTAGAGCTCGGAGATCAAATCTCGGCGCGATCAAAAACTGCCTGCGAGTACTAATAGAACTCGCTCCCAGTGCTCCGGGCTTGTCAGTATAAAGACGGCGCGGATAGGAGTTGCATGCTAGCAACTGCACTTCCGAAAAGTAGATATGCTATTGAAACGTCAACAAGGCATAGAAATGCTAGAGATGTTGACGCGCTCATGCCCCTGGAGTGGTCAAGGCAATTAGAGAGAGAGATGAGAGGAACTATGCAACGCTTCGTTATAGTAGTAGTATAGTAGTAGAAAGTATTCTAGAGAATTAAATTGTGTGTAGCTGTGTGTGTGCTCTGTTCCTTAGGTTTTAGACACTACTCTTAATTTTATTTGACTCTCTCGAAATTTTAAATAATTATTACTTTTCGGAAGGTAATTTAACCATACTCTCGACCATAGCCCAAGTGACGTCGGAACAACTGATAATGGAAGTAATAGACGAGGAAAAAAAGATACAAAGTAATCTACACTGCATGCAGATACATCGGAACATGGCTACCCTCGGGTCGCAACGAGCCCATTCACTATCAGTTTAACTGACGATATCCCTGTAAGAAATTATACAAAGTATCTACACTGCATGCAGATACATCGGAACATGGATATGTCTATGACTACCGACTGCGTGGAACCTGTTGTGTTGAAGATATCGACGTAAGTTTTATAAAGACATATCCATGTACCGATGTATCTGGTGGCAGTGTAGATACTCGTCATAAATTCTGCTTTGCTTTGTCCTGTCCGCTCGGGCTCCTTTCTTTCGCGGGATCGTTTCGTTTTCGTTTGCATCGCGTGTGTGCAATATTCACCTCCTCTCGTGCACCCTGTTCCATCTACCCGTTCGGTACAGTTTGCAGACTGCAGCCTATCGGCATTTCTCTGAGTAAAATTCTGCTAATCGCAATCACGCTTCCCACCACTTTTCCCAATCGGACGTGTATTGTGTTTGTGTATCTATTGCAAAATCGCCCCCACACTATCCGCCTCATCCCGCCCATTTAATCAACAGTCCGGGTCCGGCACACACAATCCGTTTCTCAAGTAACGCGTGCGACTCTATGCGATTGTGTCCGGCAAACAGAAAGGGAAACTAACAAAAGTAAACAAAACATTCCAACACACGCACAAAGAGAATACACAAGAAAAATTTTGGATTTTTTGCAGAAGGGGGGGCATTTGATCTTCTGCAGACCTCTGAATGTACATCATGTCGCGATGAGCTGCCCGGAACTATAACATCCTGCGACGAATATTTCTCTATTTCGGGGCTTGGGAGATTTTAACTCGCGCAGTACGAATCCGCCATTTTGTTTTATGATATGTTTATTGCACGTGTGGTGGGGGCCCACATTGTGGGCCAGTCAGACCTCCAATCGCCGCCATTGCAAATGCACAACCACAGTTGCTGGATCGCCCGATTCGGATAGAATGAACTTCATCCGCGATGGCTCTCGCTCTCTATCTTCGGGGGCGGGAACTATGTAATGTACACACTCTCAAATTGCGTCTGCGCATGTCCAAATGTTAGTCGAACTGACTACTTGCTACTTTTTCTGGGACCCTAGTGATTCAGATAGTACAACACGGGCTATTTTATTAAATGATGAATGGGAATTGGCGGAAATTGAAGGTCATTGAAAGTCCTTGGACGTTCTTGACCTAAATAATGAGTAAAAATGGAATTTCATTCATTGTGACCTCAGATTGGGTCTATGCATGTGCATGTCGGGAGTGCACAATTTGTTTAATGAAATGGTGAGAATGAGAATGATATGAATGAATGAGAGGAGGAGGTCCGCTGCCCTGAGCGAAATTTCGCATACATTCAGAGACCTTAAATTGCGTGTGAGCATGTCGACCGAGGAGAGCAGACGACTTCTTGCGACGTGTTCTGGGGGCCTAGTCAAGTTAGGTAGTACGGAGCGTACTCTATATTTTTGAGGATTTTGAATGTATGGTATGGTGTGTATGCAGGAGTTTTGATTATGGCATCGCGTTGACTGAGAGCGTGGGACAGAGAGCACAGAGAGCGCCTGTTCACCCGTACACTATGTTATTTCTTGCCGTCCACAACGTCAACCTTTATCGGTATCAAATCAACATCCCAACATGTACACACAGGATCCCCGCAAGCGCGCCGCCCGCGCGGATCTACAAGCAACAGCCATGAACAATGACCACTTCACTCAAACGACATGCACAACCAGAAAAGAAAAATGTTCAATGGGCTTCATTCCTCTTCTGACCCCCGAGTAGAAAAACAGACATTTCGTGTAACGGACAGATTTTTAGGATGACCCCCAGCTATAAGACATATCCATGTCAAAATTAAGAACAACTGCACCTTTTGCAGGGTGAATCCTGAAATTGTCTTAAAATGTAAATTCCAAAAAAAAAGTGGTAGCAAAGTTCTCTTTTCATGTATCGGCGATTAATCCTTTGCCCGGCTGAATCGTATCTGAAGTGAACCATTAAAATTGGAAACAGCACTGTAACATCAAGATCATGCTTGCCAAATAAAACGTTGCATTTTCATCCCTATTTTCGCCAAAGGCTCATCGTCAATAAATTTGGCCTATTCGAATCCCATTCCGCCATAACAATCATCAATCAAATAGACGATTGCCAAATTCTCACCTCATTTATGCATTTTGCCTCCTAGCAACGATTTTCCACAAAAATACTGTTTGGCAAAAAGCGCACGTTTTCACGCGTGGTCGTATACACTTTTCAACGATTTTCCGCACCATCAAACACACATTCCCTGCCACACTACATTTCCGTCAACTCGTCCTTGCCTGGCCTATAGCCTCATACATAGGTTTTGTTACCGCGCCACACATATCCAACGACTTAAAAGCATTGTGGATGTGTGCTACCACACATGTTCCACCTACACTTCCATTACCTGAGCAAAAGCTGGCGGGAGGTCCTTTTTATATTGCAATAAAACGAAAGCAGATTAATGAGGTTTTCCGTGTCCAAAGTTTAAAAAAAGTGACGGAAGTACTCGTGCATGGAAACGTTTTCCGGGTTGATTGAAAATGCTTTTCATACTACCAAAACTTAACCCGTTGTAGGTATGTGTGGAGAAATATGAGGATCAGTTCCAGGAATGCTGGAATGGAATGGCCTGAGGCATGAATAATTTCACAGAACTTTGTCAAGAATAAATCTTAGTTGTGTCGAACATGATGGCGTCAAAGTGACTTTCCGTCTGTCACGGTATAACATGTACAGGTGAACACTTCTCATAATAATTGTGGCTGGCTGATTGACATCCAAGGATTTGGAGCATCGAATCGATTTTGGTTTTTGTTTTTCTTTTATCAGATATTCTAGTCATAGTGACTAAACAAAAGAAAATTGATGATGGTGAAAATAAAGGACTCAACGTTCAGAAAACATGGTTTATATTTATGTGCACACATCCATGGTTGCAGCGGGGAGTATATTCCGCGAACAATGTTCCAACATCTAATTCACACCTTTTGTGTCCATGGAAAATTGGTCCTTCAGCCATTGTTATCCTGAAAACGGGGAGTGAGTCGATTCCTTTTGTGCAATTGTTTTCTATTCACAGAATGGTATAATACACTACCGCCGCATCAAGTCGCGCCGTATCTAAACAGAAAAAAAAGAACAGACTTTTTATTACTCCTGCGAGACAGGCCTACCATAAATAAAAAAATTGTTATGAATTTCTTTTATAACGCTCTTAGGTTGTTGTATTGAAGATACACACTCATGAAACCTGCGCGAATTTTAGATGTTGTTTTATGGACGACGACCAGAAAGCGTCCTATGTTCTTAGGGATAATGGAACAAAAGGACTGTCCCAATTGACGATGTAGTGCTACTCTTCCAATTTTTATTACACCACGGTGAAAGGGGAGAGTTTGCTCTTGAGCCATGAGACAAATCTAATTAACTTCTTTCGTCAATGTACACAACTAGCTTTGATAGACTGGCGGTAATAAGCTCATGAAATTTTTAAGAGTGTACTGTGATGTTTAAAATAAAGAAATTGCTTGTAATAGATTGCCTGCTGAAGATCAGCTTAAATTTTTCAAGTTTTATTTAATTCTAGCACTTTTTTAGAGTTTTGTGATAAAATTCCTTCCTCTTTTCGTTTTTTAGGCTTGCCGTATAAAATACAGCTCACTTGGAATATGTGCTAGGGAGCTGGGTCCCTAGCAACTGACACCTCCAGCCGTCATGTTTTATCAAATCACCAGAGCAAGTTACCAGAGAGAGGAATTGACCCAAATTCGCACTCGCTAAATCCTCCAGATAAGTACAGATTTAGCCAAAAAGTAAAACTTCTCCAATATGCTACAACCGAACAATTGCAGAGTAAAAGAAAGGTGCTTTCCTCCTCATGTTTGCAGCATCTATAGTAGTCGTGATGTAGGAGCCGAAGCGTACCTGCCAAATAAAACAGTGACCAGTAACCACTCGCACTACTAGGCATATATGGCCTTTCTTCATCGACAGCCGTTAAAGTCCAGATTGGGCCAATTCGGCTTCGCTTATGTAATTAGCGGCTCTGCAAACTATCCCCCTTTTTAGGGGTGATTGTTCATAATTAATTAATTCCTAGGCTAGGATCACAACAACCCTCGAAAGTCACTGATGTGCTGAGTTTCCATTGTTTTTATTTCACTGGAAAATGACAGGCCAAATAGATACTACCCCTACCGTGCATTCCAAAAGCGATGCAAAACCTGGGTATTCGTGCCGCTGTATTGAGTCACAGTTGTGACGGCGCGGAGCGCTAGTTTTCACATCCATGGCCACGAACGTCGTCGTGGACGAGATTCGAACCCGAAACGCCGGTAGTGAAATATGAAACTGATGCCTCAGCACACTGCGCTACGGGTCGCCCCAATACCAACCCACAACACTTAAGCGTCTCAGGTTTAGTAGGATGGAATGACTTGCGTAGTTGGACCTGCAACATAGCTGTGTGAACTCCAGCACGTTTATTAAACCATCTGAAGCAGCTACTTTCCGAGGCCATCCCCTGAATGGGGTTAAGCGATGTGCTGACAACTCGTCCTTTTAAAAACCACTCCACGTCAAGAAACCTGGAACAAAAGTCTCGGATTGGACGGATCAACAACGTCGACCTCGCAAACGACTAGCGGATTATTCTTTCGGATCCTGGAATGTACGCTCCCTGAACAAACCGGGGACCGGGAAGGCCCTCCTTCAACAGGGCGAAAAGTACAAACTGAGCGTAACTGCAGTCCAGGAAACAAATTAGCTTGGCAGCGAGATCAAGGACAAGAAATCGCACACAATTTTTACAAGTAGCAAATCATCGGGCCGCAAGGAGTTTGGAGTAGCATTTATAGTAAACAATCACCTCAAGCCGCACATTACTGACTTCAAACCCATAAATGAACGGCTGTGTGCGATTCGCATTAAGACTCGATTCTTCAATCTCTGGCTCATCAACAAAGTTGGAAATGAAAGTTGGCACCGAGGGACCACTGGAGGCCACAGTCTCCATGAAAAATGTAACGACAACGGCCAGTGACTTATCGACTTCGTCTGCAGCAGGAATCTAGTCGTAAGCTCTACGTGTTTCCCGTATTGATGCATTCACAAGCAGACCTGGAAATCTCCAGACGCACACACCGTCAACCAAATTGATGACGTCCTCAATTGGAGGAGATGGGCGTCTAGTGTGATGGATGTCCGCTCCTTCGAGGAGCAAACTGCGACTCAGATCTGGAAGTACATAACTGCGGTGTGAGAACTACAGCGGCATATCACAAGTTTGTATGTCCTATAAAATTTGGTGGAAAATTCTGGAAAATAGAATAAAACCGTACGCAGAACGAATCATTGGCGAATATCAAAGCGGTTTCAGACCTGGTCGCTCTACAACCGATCAGCTCTTTACGGTCAAACTGATACTCCAGAAGTGCTGTCGACTTCAAGCAGGCATAAGACAATATCGGTCGTGGAGTACTGTACAACATCATGCTGCAATTTGGTTTACCGGCCAAATTAGTGCGACTGACAACGATGACGATGACCAACTCCGTCTCAGTCAGGATCTAGAATATACTTACTGGTCTATTTGAAACACGCACTGTTCTGAAACAGAGCGATGGACTGGCACCGACGCTCTTCAACCTAGCGCTGGAATACGCTATTCGGGCTATGAATATGGACAACAGCAAGACGCTACTCAGCAAGTCGACACAATAAGCATCCTACGCCGACGACATCAACATCATGTCCCCAAGATTGGCCGATGCAGAAGAACTTCTGCACTCGCTCGATACCGCTGCAAAAGAAGTTGGACTACGTATCAACGAGGCTAAAATTAAAGTAATGATGAATTCGACGACAAGGACAGCATCAATGTGGGGGACCTCAACATCGAGTTCGTAAACAACTTCATATACCTGGGCTGCAACTTGTCAAGAGACGCCAACGAAACTGACGAAATCAAGCGACGGATACAGTTAGTTAATAAGACTTTTTTCTCGGTTCTGCCCATTATGAAATCGAAGCATGTGCACAGAAACACGAAGCTTCGCGTGTACAAAACCATTATACGACCAGTGCTATGCTATGGCTGCGAAGCATGGACCCTAATTCAAGCCTCCGGAAACATGCTAGACACATTTGAACGTAAGGTTCTACAGCGAATTTTCGGGGCTGTTTGCGATCGAGATGGATGGCGTATCCGGTACAACCATGAGATGTATGAACTGTACGATGAGCTGGAAGTTTCGAAAATCGTCAAACTACAACGACTTCAATGGGCAGGGCAGGCGCAACAAATGGACGATGATCGCATGCCAAAGAGAATGATGATTGCAAAACGAGTTGACGGAGCGAGACCGCCTAGACGACCGAGATCTCGTTGGGAGAGCTCAGTATATGTGGACGCCGAGCAGCTACTGAGCTTCCAAGATTGGAGGACGTGGTCACGTGACCGAGATAATTGGAGGACAACGATCCAGGCGACCAAGGCCCGACGTCGGGCTGTCGCGCAACGATGGCTTCAAAGTCGTGACGGACGTTACGTTACGTTACGCGTTGATTGTTAAGTTACGTTACACAAAATTTATTCAGACCGCCAGGCAAAATACATATACTAGTCAAAACACTTGTTACTGAACAGGGAAAACGAACTCACCCTCATCTCATATTCCACTCTTCTATTGATTTCTTATAATCCGCCAGTCACCGAACACTGAAAAAAAAGAGCAAAAGTCAATTTAAAACACTTCACCACCTATGAATTCCGTCGTTCATCAAAAAATATACAGCTCAAGTTTCATTTCTCAATTAAATTACGCTTGCGGTTATTTATGGACGCGATTATGATGTTTCGCGTTCCCACATCACATTTTCAGGCCGATGTTATCTTCACCCGAAAACAAGATGATGGATATTACGGCAATTTTTAACTTGCTATGATTAATAGAATAAACCCGTATCCTGCGGAATATTTTGCAGCTTATGTTCCGTGGTGTCACGAAGGCAACCCTCGAGAACAGGAGCAACAACCGAAAAGTTAGACTTGAAGGGTAGCCACAGGGATATGTATTCCCTGTGGCTATCCTTCACTTCTTCTACTCTGATTTCATTCACATCCTTTTAGCATATTTGCAGGATCCGTTGGAAATCTCTTGCGAGATACGCAGTGACTGGACACAGATTTAAGTGTACTACTCGCTGTATGTCGGCGTGATTGATGGCATTTTCGAAAACTGTAAATGACGATAATAATATACATAGATGTGATTGATTGAGTGCGTATCTTTCAGAGGATATGCCGAGAGGTGCTCTAGTTTTTTTTGTGAATTCAGATATGTGTACATAGTTTGCTGAACTAGAGCATGTTCGTTCTATTAACCTGCTTGTGAAAATCAGATCGAAAACATCATGGAATACATTGTATCCACGATAATCGATCTTAGAAACGAACAGACTCCAGACAGACGGACAAGATGACCAAAATGTCATCAATCACAGTATGAGTATGACAGAAAGGTGGCAAATAAGGATATTTGAGTATGACGAGTCGCCTAGCAGGATGTTTTTCAGCCGAACAAATTTGTCAACCGCCAACATTTTAAATTTTATGAATGAATCCACCCCCAATCCAACTCATTTCATCTTTCCGTGAGCATTAATTCGAAGCTTTTATTGCTTTTAAATATAACTTAATCCGGAGTTTGTTGCTTTCATGTTCGTCATGGGAAAGTTGATTAAGTTCTGTAAAGTTTGTGAAATTGAAGTAGATGAAAGACGTAGGCTGGCAGGATGGCTTCTGTTTGCGACATGAAATTACAACAAATTTCTTTTCACTGAAGGACTAATTAGTTGCGGAATAAAGTGAAAAGATTGCCAATGGCACAACGGAAAAGGCACTCACGATATTTTCAATGATTCATTTTAAAACTTCCATAACTTTGTGGGATTAATTTGTTGTATTAAGTAGCGTTTTTTTTATCGAAAATTCTCTCGAGCTCAGGGCCGTGCCAGCCATATATCCAGGTATGCGAAATTTGGAGGCCGCCGCCTTCAGGGGGACTCTAAATTTGTGACATTTTTTCTTTCAAAATTGAAAATTACCGCAACGTGGAAATTGGGATGCTGGAACGCAGCACTAAGTGAAGAAAATGAAAAGAAAAAATTATATACACATTTAAAATCTCCACATTCATCTCAGACTATCATTTTGAAACCACTTTCAAATGGTTCCAATTCAACCCGTGTTAGCCCAGTAAATAAGCGCTTATGACAACTGTTCTAAAACAAATTTTGGTGTAATTTTGATTTCTTTGAAGTTTTTGACACCAAAATTGTTTGCGGATTTTGAGTTATAGCCAAAAAAAAAGGTAAAAGCGCCCTTTTTTATTTCTTTGCAAAATATTTGGAAAACGATTAACCCTATTGAAATAAAAATTTTTAAGACAAAATGAAAGATTTGGGCGACCAGTAGCGCAGTGTATTGAGGCATCAGTCTCATATTTGACTACCGGCGTTTCGGGTTCGAATCCCGTCCACGACGACGTTCGTGGCCATGGATGTGCAGGAGGTGCGTGCTGGCAACTGCATTCTCCGAAACAAGTTTATGCCGTCGAAACGTCAGCTGGGTTACGTGGAACAGTTGACGCGCTATGCCCCACAAGGGGTTAGGGCAACTGAGATTTCAATAAAAAAAAATTACCGCCACTTTTTCCTTATCTTGAATAGTTTTGGAGAAATGCTCATTTGGAAAATACATCAGAAAAACGAAAATTGGCCCCTTTTAGTCGTTTTCAAGACCAAATATTTCCAAAACTATTGAAGATACGGACAAATTTGGGTTAACCTTTTCTACTGAACTATTCAAGATCTTTCATTTTGTCTCAGTAAGTTTTTTTTGCTAAATTTCGAAATATTTTCAAGAAACCAAAAATAGGGTGTTTCTTGTAGTTTTTTGACTATATCTCAATTTTTCCAAAATATTTAGGGGAAAAACCTCAAATTCGCAATCAGCACCCTAAAAAAACTTAAATAGAAGAAAAAGTAAAACTACACCACAATTTCATAGACACAAGCTAGACTCTAAACCCAAGATTTTTCCTTTACAAAATTCAACGTTCGAGTTTTTTTCTCGGAAAAACCCAGACGTACGGAGCTGATTTTCGTATTAAATTTTGGGGAATGTAATGTACTCTCAAAAAGATATAAGTTATCTATCTGCGTGACACATAAAATAAGTAACTGGAGCAACAGTCCAATCTGAGCTACGGCCCCGAGATGAGTTAGCTCAGTGCATGGAAGGCGCATGTGTAGTGTAGAGATCTGAAGGACGTGAGATGCGCAAGAAGTATTGTAATAACACTTATGTATTTCTATCGGAACACTACTACTTTTTTTTGGACTCTTAATTTACACCGTGTACAAACGTGTTCATTTCTGAGCTAACTAACTCGAGTCTAGTCGTCTGTCAGTTGACATTCGCCTCGCCTCCATGTCGCTCATCGCGCCCCTATCCGTCGGATTTCGACTGTTGTCACGTTCAAGTGTTACCGAAACAATACTCCCCCCCCCCACCCCCCAAGTGTCTACGCGGTGTCATCGAAGGCTGGCGTAAGCACGGCACGGTTTGTTGATTTTGACATGTTCGTGCTCTACCGTATACTCGAAGTTTTGGGGTGGATGAGCCGGTTCCGTCCGATGATCGCTCCAAAAACACCGGTTTGAGGCGCCCCACCGAGACTGTTATTTCGCGTCCGTCGACCTTGATGACAAATACCTTGGCGTCGATGCGCTTGACCACTGGATATGGGCCCGTATATGGGGGCTCGAGAGGATTCTTGGTTGCGTCAGTTTAATGGAAGACGTGGGAGCAGGAGTGGAGGTCCTTGAAGTAAAATAAATTGGGTTGGATGTGATGTGCCGTTGGAGACGGTTGCAGCAACCGCATTTGCTCCCGCAACTTTTCAACAAATTCGTGACGGCCTGCTACAGGCAAATTTGTTGATATGAACTCGCTGGGTATACGAAGAGCTGTTCCATAGACTAGTTCAGCCGCAAAGCACCCTATGTCTTCCTTTAGGACTGTACGCAGTCCCAAAAGCGTCGTGTCCAGGATTTCCGTCCAGTTTTGAAGACTAGTGCATGATAGTGCTGATTTCAGCGTGCGGTGCCAACGCTCGATGATTCCATTATTCTGGGGATGATATGCTGTAGAGTGTGTGCGGTTGCACCCGACAAGTCTCCTGAGTGCTGTGAACAGTCGCGCCTCGAATTGTGACCCTAGGTCCGTCGTTAGAGTTTCAGGTGCACCAAACCTGCACATCCATGCTTGGAAAAAGGCTGCAGCGACCATATCTGCATCAATCCTTTCAAGAGGAACCGCTTCGAAGCACCGTCTGAAACGATCGATGATGGTTAGTAAATACCTGTAACCATCCGACGGTGGCAGTGGTCCAACAAGATCCAAATGTACGTGTCAAAAGCGGGCAGAAGGTAAATGGAACTGTTGATTGCTGGTTTTAACATGGCGTGACACTTTGTTTAAATAGCATGAAATGCATGTTTTGACACGTCACATGATGTCTTTTTTCATATTGTGCCAGACAAATTTGCGCCGAATCAACTCGCTGGTTATACGACCACTGGGATGCGATGTGTTGTGTATCATATCGAAAACCTGTGTTCGTAACCTTTCCGGAATGTAGTGTCGAGGAACGCCCATCGAAAAATCGCAGCTTATTATTGTTGGTGAGCCGTCGATTCGCACTCGTTCCAATTTTAATGACGTGTCCGATTTATGTAATTGCTGCAATTCATCGTCTGCTTCTTGCGCTGCCGCTAATTCCTTAAGGCTGCAAAAGGTTGAAAATTATATCTGCTCAATCCAGGAGAGCATATCGGCCACTGTATTGTCGACGCCAGCAATGTATCGCATGTGCTTTGTGAATTGCGAGAAAAATTCTAACTGTCGCACAGTGCGTTGAAGTGATCAAAAATCAGTATCTTAAGAACTGTGCAACCGATTTTGTTAAAATTTCGCACGAATGGGGAGCTATACATAATCTTTTAACTGCATAAATTTGATTAAGATAGATGGTCGCTGTTCTGATATATTGCGAAAAGTGTGAGTTAAATTTGCTGTAATTAGGAGGCTGGTGGTAAAAAAATCATAACTTGAAAACGAGTCTACCGATTGTAATGAAATTTAACGTCCATTTAATAAAAGCTACAAGCATTAACATTTCCAAATTACAATGTGATCTGATGACGCAGTTTTGAGATATTGATCAGAGAATTTGTTCAATTCTGGCTCTGTTTATAGGTAGTATGCAAAACGTAATATCTTTTAAATGGTAACACAGAATATCTTAAATTTTCAAAGAGATTCTATGCACATATTGCACTTTACTATATTTTACTTACTTGGAAGGATCAAGGCAATTAACAACCTAACATTTAATTTAGCACAGGTACACAGATGCGGAATTTGAAGTTTATGTATGAACCGTGTCGAATTTTCTAACTAGCAGTGACATTTTACAACATTTATTTTATTACTCCGCTCGAATTTTCATTCGTTACGTTAGCTGATGCTTTTAGCACCTAGAGCGTAAAAATTAAAGTGTATTCTTTCATTATATCCATATTATTCTTTTATTTACTTTTTTTCCGGTCCTGCTAGTCTAACTCTAAGCACAATACTTATTTTACCTATAAAATATAAAATTTTGTCCGTAATTAGAACTTTTTAGTAGTTTTAACATACATATACATATTTACATGTGTTACAAAAGCGTTTTTCACGCATATAAATTAGAATTACGCCCCCAAAATCACTCTAAAGTAGATAAGCGAAATAATATATATATAATAAAAAAAACTTTAACCCAGTTGAACCGATATGCCTTGTGTATTTGTTCCCTTTTATGGGTATTTCTTTCTAGAATAAATAAACTTTTTATAGTTTATTAAATTTTTTTTTTTATTTATTTATTTATATTTCAGACGGTAAGCACCTAGTCCTTGCAACAAATGTGCAATTTTCTCTGTATTATTAATTTTAAGGAATCTTGAAAAATATTCATTGATTTTTTAAATGTGACTTATCCCACAAAAACGCCAATTACGCTCAAAAAGGCAAAAAAAGGCAAACCAAAACTACTTAGAATGAAAGAATATATATGCATCTGACAGAAACCGTCAACCACCCAAAACGTTTTGTGACGTTTTTTTTTAATCCTTACTCAAAGTTTTATTTTAATTTTAAATAATTGTGCTGTTTTTTTTTAACATTTTTTAATTAAATTTTTTTTTTTGTCTTTGGGTGTAAGCCTGGGGCCTGGTCTATTGGGAAAATATAACTTTAGGTAGCCAGGACTTCACCGAAGCTCAAAACGCAATTTTCACCTCATAGACCCTTTTTTCAATATTTTAAATTTTTCGAATTTAGCACATAATATTACTAAAACAAAGAAAAGCAAAATTTTTCAAACATTATTTTTAGGAGCTCCAACATGTTTTCTTAAAGAAAGGTTACTTTCAAAGCCGGACAAAAATAAAAAATTTTCGATTTTTGGCTATGGAACGACGCACTGTGTGTCGTGCCTGGCGTGGATTCGGACGATGAAGACAGTACACCAGTGGTTTGTGGTCCGTTCGCACGTGAAATACTTGACCTTTGAAAATGTGTTGGAAACGCTTTATTCCTAAGTATACAGCCAAAAGCTCACAATCGTAGGTGCTGTAACGAGTTTCGAGTCCTAGGAGTTTTCTGTAGAAAAATCCGAGCGGTTGCCAGGATCTATTAACCAATTGATCAGCTACTGCACATACACATGTGTTCGACGCATCCGTTGTAAGTCGGAGGAGTACACCTTCACGCATGTGTGCCAAATTGGCTGCTGTAGCAATTGCCTGTTTGCATTTCTGAAACGTAGTGATCCCGCCTTGGGTCCATTGGACTTTTCGCTTGTCTGATTTTCATGATCGACCGAGTAGCGCGGCTAGTGGTGCTTGCAGCTCCGCTGCTCGTGGCATAAAACGCCGATAAAAGTTAAGTATGCCGAGGAACTTTATCACTAGCCCATGCGCTTGAGGTCGCTTCAAAACTGCACGAAAATGTTGGAGAAGTTGTTTCGAGTCTTTGGACATGATGAGAATATCATCAATATAGCATTTGGGGAAATCGAGTCCTTGTAGCACCTGATTCATAAATCGCTGAAATGTTTGGCTCGCGTTTCTGAGGTCAAATGTCATGACAGGGAATTCAAACAGCCCAAATGGTGTTATTATGGCAGTCTTTTGTATGTCCTCCTCGACTATCGGAATCTGAATGTACGCATGGATTAAGTCGATCACCGAAAGTATATAGGTATTTACGCCATACAGATGACTCTAAGACCGATGAAGGGGTCGGGATAGGCATATACTCGGAGGGACTGGGGATTAACCTAGCACTCGGTCTCCCGGACTTTTGCAGTATCTTACAGGCGGAGGTTTCGACCATCTCGGAAACTCTGTCCTGGCTAGGCCGTCACGGCATTACTATGAGGGACACTATTATTTATACAGATAGTCAGGCGGCGATTCGTTCACTTGAATCCGTCTTGACATCATCTAAAACTATCAAGAGCTGCCGCTTAGCGCTCGCAGAGATGGCTGGCTTCTTCAATATTACCCTGTGTTGGATTCCGAGCCACAGTGGCTTTGCGGGTAACTGCAAGGCAGATGAATTGGCCCGAGAAGGGACAACTGGTGCGGTTGATGAAAGCCGCAAAGACAAGAGGGTGCCATTTACCCTGTGCAAATTGGCGATTAAGACCGCTGCCGTGTATAGGGCTAATGTTAGATGGCTCTGCGGCAATACATCCCAAACAACAAGGATGATTTGGCCGAAAACTGATCCCCGCCGTTCTGTCACATTGCTTTCATTGAACAGAAAGCACATTGGCAGGGTAGTAGGAGTTATCACAGGGCGCTGCCCAATAGGGGAACCTGCCAGGAGACTACACCACGACTTCTGTAGGAGCTGTGGCGATGTGGAGGAGGAGGAGAGTGTTCTGCATCTTCTATGTCATTTTCCGGCCTTAGCTGGTAGAGGAAGAATGTTTCTGGGCTCACGGGTCTTTTACGATCAGGATGACCTTAAGGATATGACCGCTACACAGCTCAATCGATACATCGCCAGCACAGGCTGGTTTGATACGTAGGTTCAAGTGAAGGTGATAGCGGTGGTACCACAATGGACCCATTGTTGGTCTAAGTGTGCTGTGACACATCACGGCAGCCCCTGTACCTAACCTAATCTCCTATCTCAAATGAAAGTAAATTAAATGATCATCTAACTCGCCCCTAATAATTTTCCTCGTAAGATATCTATTTTTTATTATTTGACAAAATACATCAGAAAAACGGAGATTTTTCTCTATGTGGAACAAAATAGGATAAACAAAAATAGTCTTTTTCAAGTGAGGATATCTCTAAAACTATTGAAGTACGGAAAAACTGTTTGTCTGTAATTTGCGGACCAACGTATCGATTTCCATGAAAATTTCATAAACATATCCGTTGGTATCCGGAATAGTTCCTAGCGTTTTAATTTTTCGATTTGACCGTAGTACCCAATCCCTGCCCCACATGCGTGTGAGTAAGGGTAGAATCGAGATTGAGAAACTTGAGAAAATATCAAAAATAACTAAAATTAGTGTCAGTCACTGAGATGAAGGCGGTAAACTCAAAGACCACCCTTCCCTCGGGGGACAGTTGGTATGAAAAAAAACGTTCAAGATAAACAGAAAATTGTGAGCGGAGCGAGCTCTCTCAGCTAATAATGGTCAATAAATAGGTGAAAGCACGATTTTTCAGAACGAGTTGGTACGATTTTCACTTTTTTTCTTTGGCATCACTGGGTTATAGCATTTCTTGTAAATTGTATCAAAAAACTTGACTTGTCGAGCAAAATAATTGACCTCACTTTCCCTGTTGTGATCTTTGCAACTGTTACTTCAAAGATACAGCTGTTCGAACTTTAAAGAAATTTTCATCGGATATTCAAATAATTATTTTACAACGGCACTTTGAACTGACGACACTGCAATGTTGACAAAAGTTTCCCAATTCTGTTAGCTTGCCAACGGCATAATATTATTCATCACCACGTGGCAAGTAGTATTGTAGTTTAGAAGCGGGGGGCCTCGAAATGAAACTTTGCTGAAGCGTCGAAAACCTTCAGCGCGCCCCTGCTGCTGCTCGAGCTTCATCAACTGTTAACACCGTCCTGTACGCTCGTCGCTGGCAAATGAAATTTGTTGAATGCTTGTGTTTGTTACTAATTCCATTAGTACAGTATCCGCTCAATTAATTGAAAACATTTTTAATCCGTGTTTATCTCCAATGGGATGTAGTGCAAAGCCCTTACAATAGAGAACATCCCTACGTACAAGCTTTGTATCAATTGGATGAATGTATCTCGAATGACTAAACACTCGCATGGGGAGCACTAACGTTTCGCCTAAATCCTCTTAAGAAGAGATTAGCGGACGCACAGTTAAATGAAGGATACTACATGTGGTCCTATAGGACACTGTTGAGTAGTTTACAACCGTTTTACACAAACATCAACATGAACTCCAGACAAGCTTCACAGCGCTGGTCATGTTATTACAATCCTGATTTATTGTCCTAGGCTGCCACACTTATCAAAGTGTTCGCCAAATTGGAGGACATTCAGGAAAAATAAGGAACGGGCGGATGACCATGCCACCGATAAAAATAGCCGAACCTTCGATGGATGGGGGATGGAGGCAAAGTGAAAAGTAGGAAACAAACGGGCCTAGTAACGAAAAAAAAACAAAATATTGAATCCGTACTAGGAATAAAAACTTTTTCCTTTTATTCATTTTATGGCGCTTGGAAGTTTTACCGCAACTGGCGAAAAATACGACAAACAAATGGAGGAAAACTTTCAGGAAATCGCGAAAGTGTCCACGCTTCACGACAAATTGCCAGGAAGTTTCCATTAAAGTACTTTTTTTATGGCAGTTTTTCAAAGTTGGCGCCCAAGAAATATTTTTCTACTCAACTTTCTTTTTATGATATGCAGTAAACTACGAGCAGTTTCTTGTAGAATAAGATAACTGCGACTTCGACCAATTCGTTTACTTCTCAGTATTTATTTTTGTCAGTTAATAGTATGATAACTGATATTATTAATAAATGCAGACAGAATGGGGAAGACATGGAGCCACTCGTTATGGAAAAACTTGTATATCATTAAGGACCCTTGAAATACAAAATCCAATTAGGCTACCATGAGTCCGTCATCAGCATAACTTATTAGATGGATTCTGAGATGACCTTTATTTGGAAGGGATGATTTCAGCGCTAGTTTATCAACTTTGGCTCATTTCGTACTCGTATAATAAACTAACTGGAATCCTGTATAAATAAAGTCCGACGCTTCCTTTACTGCTGGAATGAAGAACTGGCTGAAAAGCACAAACAAGCTATAAAAAAGTTCACCAAGGCCAAGCGCTTTAATAAACTCATTAGACACTCAAAACCTGAACGGTGACACTGGCACTATGAAAGCATTCAGTCCCTGCCGGAAGCGGAACCACTTCACAAAGCGCTTTCCAAAGACTTCGCAAGTGGTGTCGGTCCGTTTGAACAGCCAATCAACAAGGACACAAGGACAAAGTTGAATGGGCAATGGAGTCCGTTGAGCCTTTTAAGGCTCCTAGCGCGGATGGTATTCTTCCTGATCTTGTTTTTCGTAGAATTGTTTTGATACTATCATTAAATTACGCCACAAATGTTCCCGATGGGGAACAGATCCGGGTAGTCGATCATGGTCGCAGGAAGGCGCTGAACCTCTACACGGATGGCTCCAAGATGGAAGCCGGAGTTGGTGCAGCAGTCTATTCCATAAAGGCTTCGAATTGGCGGCATTCGGAGCCTCTTCGGTGACCGGACGAAGCGCGGAGAAGCCCTGGATACCTTTTTATTTGCGAGGATAGTCCTTTCAAGTAAGTTTTCTTCACACAAAATTGCATTTTTTTATTATTCATGTGCTCAGTAGCTTACAGAGTTTATGAGTGAATTACGGCAAGGAATGCAGTGTTGCGCATCTGCTGGCCTCAGGATTCTCTGTCATCTCTTCATCATCTGAATAATGGGGAAATGTAGTATTTTTTGTTCTCTTTGTTAACTTTTCCCCTCTACAATGGTTGCCGTTTGACTCCGATGCCCACTTCTGCTTCTTTTTCTAGCAGTCCTCAGCTTCTTTTTTTTTTTGGCAGACCTTGAAGTAGAAGCTGCCCTGTGATGAACCACCAGTAACGAACCATATCCTCGTCTGGCAGTACTGCTTCCACTGGCAGATCAAAGGCAGCACTTGATGAGAAGTGATCTGTCGGTGGTACAAAACCAGAGGCCGAGAGTCCGATTACACCCGGACACCGATGTGAGCGCAAGGGCTTCTACGCCGTCCGCCAACCATCCCATCCTCGTCGCCCCATTTTTTTTTAAATTTTTTTTTTGCCTACCATGTTTGTATTGCCTTCCCCATGAATTTTTATTAATACGTAAACCTGTCGCTTACGAGCGGCGAAAACCCCGCACACGTGTCCTGAACTGAGCTACAGCAAGCATAGGCCGCTGTCGTCCGAATCGGGGTGAAGAGGCGAATGCAATGGAGGCGCTTTTAGCCGTATGGTGTTGAGATGAACCCATTCTTTTTCTTCGCCAGATAGCACGGCGCGACCTTCACGGTCATTATACTACCTTAGGCTCCGTCCCCACAGGCATCTTTGGACGCCCACCAAACTGTCCATTACAGAGTCGTTATCGCTATAAGTTTACAGTAAGAAAGCCTTGATGGTTTCTCTAAGAAGAATGCAAGACCGTTAACATAAAAAATGATATAATCAGGAGACTCCAAGCCTCGAACGAGATCGTGCAGATCGTGCACAACCCTAGGTTCCGGTGTCAATGCGATATATTCTTCACTGCGCGCCCAAACGAGGAAGGATTGCAACCGAGGCTGCTTTTGAATGGTGAAGGTGTATTTGAAGAAACCTTACCATTATGCGTGCTTCTCAACCACAGTGGCGTTAGCTACCGACAGCATATCTGCAGTTCTTAGCCGGGTCCTCCAATTTGACGACACGCCAATCATTGGTTGGAATACCCGGCTTGCAGACGCGAATGTGCCTGATTATTTACTCTATACCGGAGACAAAGGGTGGCAGCCAAAACGGGCCGTAGGACGTGCTGGGATTTCGTCCCTAGCCACCACCTTCAGTCTAGCACCAGGCCAGACCTCACCCACCGTGCTAATGACGAATTTAAACATAGACGCAGACCGCTGGTCTGCAAACTTCATAAGTTTGAGCCGGTCCTGGAACCAGCCTTGGTCCTCGCAATTCGGAGCTGGTCCCGGGTAGGACTCGACCTTCTGCCAGTCAACTACCGAAATGCCCCCGTCGATCGAAATGACGGTCGATAACCGCCATCAAAATTCAACCCTTTACCACTTCCGACTAGGAAGACGCAGAATCTTTGACCCAAACAGTCTTCTGTAAATTCGTGCACATTCAGGAGCGGGCGAGGAAGGCAACTATTGCACTCTACTCGTGTAGGAAGGCCATTGGAAAAGATTGGGGCCTGCAGCCGAAGGTGGTACACTGCCTGTGTACTGCTGTAGTGCGTCCTATTTCACTTTATGGTATTAGCGTTTGCTGGACGGCACTCAAAGTTCCTGCCTACTGTAACTTGCTGGGAAAGGTGCAAAAACTGGCTGCGCTAGCCATAACAGGGGAGTTCCGAACCACTCCGTCGGCCGGATTAGACTTTCTACTGAACTTGCTCCCGCTGGACATTCTTGGCGAACAACTGGCGGCCAATACGGCACTATGTCTTCGCGAAACTTGCCAGTGGCGTGTGAGGAGCACTGGGCATGCACCTATTCTGCGCAGTCTGGATCTCCCTTCGGAGATCGACTACACCTCCCCGGAACAAATTCTTATCGGAACTATACCTGCCTTATTCCATCTAGCAATCTCTGGGTTCAGAATGTACCCTTAACGACTTATTCCATGCTGATCTACACCAACGGCTCTAAGACGCACGATGGAGTTGGGGCCGAAATTTACTCGGAGGGGCTTGATATCAACATATCATTTCGTCTTCCTGACTATTGTAGTGTTTTCCAGGCGGAGGTTTCAGCGGTTTCAGAGGCTCTGACCTGGTTGGGAAGTCACGTGATGGCTGCCAGAGACATGACTATCTTTGCAGACAGCCAGGCTGCAATACGTTCACTTGAGACGGTTCTCACTACATCCAAAACGATTGTAAACTGTCGCACAACCCTCATGGGCGGTTTTTTTTTTAAATTACGCTTTGCTGGATACCCGGTCACAGTGGTTTGAAGGAAATTGCAGAGCGGATAAGCTTGCGCGTGAGGGGATAACCGGTAATGTGGCCGGAATTCGGGACAGTATTAAAATGCCTGCTAACTAGCTCAGTCGCTATATATATATAACTCATGCCAAACGACAAGGGCGATTTGGCCTAGACTTGATCCGAGACGCTCTACCGTACTGCTATCATTAAGCCAGGCCACTGTCCTATTGGGGAACTAGTCTGGAGGCTGCGCCTTCCACACGATGATTACTGCAGAAGCTGTGAGGACGTGGAAGAGAGAGGAGAGCGTTATTTACCTTTTGTGCCACTGCAGAGCTTTGGCGGGCAAGAGGAGGAAATTTCTTGGTTCCTCGTTCCTTTACGACTTGGAAGACCTCAACAACGCCAGCGCGAAAAAGCTAAATCGTTTTATAGCTAGCACCGGCTGGCTTAAATTTCTAGTTTAGAGTAAGGTATAGAAAGTTTTTGGAGGTACCACAACGGACCCAATTTGCGGTCGATGTATACTGTGATCTATCATGGCAGCCCCTACACTCAACCTAACCTAAATATATGTAGGTCTAAGCAGGTGATTAGTCCTAGAAAATACTCACCTCTATTATTCGTAAGTTAATTGTAAAAAATCCCACTAAATCGTAAATGTATAGGTATAATGTCCAAAGTACTCGAAAAGAGAAACTATGTGTGAAGAACTAAACCTTTTCCTGAAGCTCATAATCAGGCTACCGCTCAATGCATGGCTGCTTTTAATACTTTAATTAAAATGGATTCGAGGTCACTCTGTACTGTGATAGTCCCTGTGGTTGTGGTTAAAAGAATCCATTAAGTAATGTGGTCGTTTGCATAAACATCGTTGAAGAACCGTCAGACTATTCATATGCATGTACATACCTAGTAATCACGCTACACAGTAAAAAGCAGGATAAGCACAAATTTAAATTTGAGCTGGTTAAAAGTTGTTTAAATGTTAGGTGAGACGTGTAGATACTAGTGCATGATTGTTAACTGAAATCTAGCACGCAACATTATACGACAGGTAAATTGACGCTTATATTCTAGGTACCCAATAAAAGCCAGCTTCATTTAAATTTTACTATAACGACATGTTATATGCGTCACATGTCATATTCGTGCTTATGAAATACATTAAGCTCGCTGCCATTTATCTGCTCCACACTAAAGAGCATCATTTGCATTCCCTTCCACAACTAAAATCCTGCAATGAAATGCGTCAAAGGACTTAAACAGCTCTCCATATAACAGTTGTACCCATACGTGCTTTTATATGCTGAAATGTTATTAATTTTCCGATAAAAGTGAAATAAAAAATACAGCGAAAAAAAACCAAACGAACGCGAATAACGTGTACGAGTATATACCACACCTTTCCTCATTTTCACAATAGGTGGGTTTAAAAGGTGCAAACTGTTTCGCAACGGTCGGAATGCGATGACATGTTATTTCACTCAGCAAACAAATTATCTGATCAACTTGCAGAACGTATTGCGACAACAATTTGGACAGGGCCACGTCGTCAGTTTTGCAATAAACTTTTGTGAACACACATACCCAAAAAATGTGTAAAGGAAAATTCCGTACGAGTCAAGAACCAAATTCCACAGCTGATGATGCATGCCATTCAGAAGGCGCAAAATACAATACAGAACCGCTCCACAACAGTGCGCACATCCTTAACCCACCCAATTTCACATTTGCATTTCAAATGGAACCCATAAAAGAGTATCAATTTCATGCATGGTCGCGATGGGAGCGAAAAAAACGCACACTGGAGTTATGGTAATGCCAATGAAACAATTCAAATGTTTCATCGTTTTCCATATTTCGTCCTTGTACAGAAAAAGAAATATTTATGTACTCATATGAACATAATGCTGTTCACAAGGACACGTTCATAAGCACACGATAAATCCGTTGCAGCAATTATCTTTTGCCGAACGGCAACCTATCATGTTAAGTTATTCGATTTCCGTCCGTGCTATGAAGACATCATATAAAGGAAATTCGCTGTGCGGAAGCAATTAGTGTATCAAAGGAAATTGGAAAATTCCGCAGTATATCAAAATCAACGGATCAGAGGCAATGAATGCAACTCACGTTTTCACTTCATTTCACATACGAGGATACGTTCAGATGAAATGCGCAAGAATAGTGTAAAAAATATTTGAGTCCTTGCGAAGATTCAGGGGATATCAGGTTCACATAAATATTCAAAGTAGTGTCTGGATGTAAATTGCTGGCTACACCTTTGAATCGGCCGAGAATTTTAACGAGCATCGCAAAAACAGATGGATCCGGACCAATTTAATAATGCAGTGCCGTAATTTTGGAATAACTTTCTTTTTAATATTCTAAGGATTGCACATCATAATTGCAAAAAGATTCTCATTAATATGAAATTAGAATTTCATGTTCATACATATTTCTGAGTTTTATAAAGACGCTTTTTCGCACAGTTGAATATTCAGGAATTTCTTTCGTTTACTTTTCATAAGTCCGTAAGTAACACTGCATAAAGTTCGGGAAACATTTATTTTTTTTTATTTCTATTTTTGTTCTTTGAAGAGTGTTCCGAATGTATTAAGAGAGAAATAAGTTTGTTGTGAACAGTATTGGCGAAATAAATAAGGTTTCAGTTTGTGTGGGACGTAAAAAAACGGAGAAAGGTAATTTTGTTCCAAAAATAATATTAACAAATTAAACTGGAATAAAGAGGGCTGCAGCCGCAAACCGAGGGTTTTGTAGTGAGCGCTACCCTTGGGATGTAAATAAGGCTCATCATTCCTCTTGGTACTTTTCCAGATGGATACGACTTGGGAGTTTTTCGCATATTTTATGCATACCAAATTTAGTGGAATTCTGCCAACTCAACTTTACTCCACTCGACTCACTTTATGCATACCACCCATTATTTCGGAGGGAAACATAGAAAAAATATTCTTTTAGCATGCAAGTAAAAAGAGTGGACAATTCTGCAGCTGATTACAAAAACCTGGTAAATTCCGTATCACTAATGACGCCAATAGGGCGTCCACAAAAAAAAACATGTTTACAAAAAATGGTAAATTCCGTGCCACTAATAACGCCAATCTTTCTCTTAATATTTCGCCAACTTTTTATTGTTTAATTTGATTTCACAAAATATAACTACGCTCGGAGATATTTATGTAAATTCACTTTTGGAAGCAACTGAACTTCATCACGGCTCGAACAAGACAGCCTGGCTCCCGCCAATTTTTCTTACTAATTTTAGCACAATTTGCAGACAATAATTGCAAAATATAATTTTAGAACAATTTACAGAATTTAAATTACAGAATACAATTGTCAAAAATGTGTAGAATTAAATTCAGCAATTCATCGGAACTAGTTCAGTGGAAAAACTTTGGGATGGTGTCAGACAAAATTTGTTGATATTCGACATAAACAATAGGCGTGTTTTTTTGCGTTACCATGTAGGGTTTAGTTGGGACGCTAAACGACATAAATCGACGCCACCTTGCAAAATATGATAGAGAAATGCCGTTTGGTACGAATGTTGGTGGGGCCCAAACTCTCAATTTAAGAGATGGAGCCACCTTGGACCCCGCGGCAGAGCGGCTGTGCGGGCGAAAAACCGCGAAAATTGAGCCCTTTTTTTAATATTCTCCTCGGAACTTCTAAACGGAGCCTCGTATCGAAAAACTTAATAGGTTGTAAATTAAAGAGCGTCAAATTCTACATCCAATGCATTGCTCAAAGTTGAAATTTGGATTAGTAGTATAATCAAAATCGATGGTCAAAAAACGTCACTTTTTGAGGCTTTGGAGAAAAACCACACTATATCGCTTTTCAAGCTCACATATCTCTGTAACGAATACTCCAAATGAAAAAACCGTTCAAGTAAAAGTTGAAGATATTTTGATTTCCGGTTTAACGTGCTTAATACTTTTCAAATCGGTTCATTTTTAGTGTAGTTGTGAGTGAAAATGCTGGAATGCTTTCTTATCGATTCCAGCTTTAATAGCTCTATTTCGGTAAGTATAGTAGCTGAAGTTTTGTTTTAGTATCAATTTACAGATAATTAAATCTTGTTCAAAAAGTCTTTGCTTGATAGCTTGGATTGATAGCTTAGGTCATAGTTACGCTTTTTAGTTTTTTGTAGAAAAAATAAAACCCTTGTGAAATCAGTCAGATGTCAGCCTGTTCAAAGAATATCTCGAAAAGAGCTGAAGCTACAGGTATGAAATTTGGTAGAAATATGAAGGATTACTACAATTTGTGCTATAAGGCTTTTCATTAGTGGCCAAATTGCAAGGAGAGACAGTTATTCGCCGCTTAAAGCACATATATGAAAATTTCCAGGATGACGGCATATAATTAGGATTGCGACGTTAAATATCCAGGATGTTGATATCCTTAGAAAAAAGTTTAATAGTAGTATATTTCGATAATTTGATTTGCTACTCTCTGCATATCCCGTAAGTGACCTTAAGAGAGAAGTAATAATGCCAATCCGTTAGCAACGGGTGCAGGTATCTTGTTATAGATACAATTTGCATGTACATAGTCATAATTAATCAACTAGTCAAGAATAAAAAACAATAAAAATTATTTTTGTCTGCTATTGCCACATTGTGCACCGTCGAGTTAGTAAGCGGATAGATTTGAAACTGATTTGTTTTGTGTTTCGTGACAATTTGTTACAGTTATCAGAAATGATAGCGCGTATGATAGATGGTAATTGTTATTTGGTGAGTTTGAGGTACACCTGAAAAGGGCATCCCTTCAAGCCATGAAATTCTGGCAGGCTGTGGAAACTCAGCAACATATTCCATCTCCTGGAGATTGGGGGTGGAAACTAGAAGTATTGTAGAACGTTGGCTCCCATTATGGATAACAGCGCCGGGTGCTGCAAGGGCATGCGCCACTCTTCATAATCTGGGAAAAATGTGAATATCTTTCGAACTAATGGTCGCATGGAAGTGCGGTTAGTTTCATTCTACTCAAAATGGTCAAATACATTAAGAGCTAAGTTAAAAGTGGCATAAAAGCTTTTTATTTTTAACTTATTTAATACGTAAGCTTATTTACTTAATCACAAAATCTGGGAAAATGTGAATATCTTTTGATTTAGTGATCGTATGGAATTGCGGTTGGTTTCATTCGACTCAGAATCACTAAATACATTAGGTATCAATCTAAAATGGGCAGAAAAGCTTTTTATTTTTAACTTATTTAATAAAGCAGCTTATCAAACTAATATCTTTTTTTATTTAAATGAGAATATCTTTTGAACTAATCATCGTATGGAATAGCGGTTGATTTCATTCGACTGAGAATGATCAAATACATTAGGAATCAACCTAAAAATGGAATGAAAGCCTTTTATTTTCAACTTTTTTAATAAAATAAATATTCAACAAAAAAAAAATAAAATCTGGAAAAATGTGAATAAGTTTTGAACTCACTGTTGTATGGAATTGACTTTAGTTTTATTCGACTCAAAATGATCAGATACATTAGGAAACAGCCTAAAATTGGCATCAAAGCTTTTTATTTTCAACTTATTTAATAAAGAAGCTTCCTTAACAAATCCAAAAGTGTGGAAAAATGTGAATATCTTTTGAACTAATGGTCATATGGAACCACGGCTAATTTTATTCTACTCAGATTAACTAAATACATTAAGAACCAACCTAAAACTGGCATAAAAATCTTTTATTTTCAACTTACTTAACGAAAAAGCTCATTTAACTAATAAAACAATCTGGAAAAATGTAAATATCTTTTGAAGTAATGGTCGCAAGGAATTGCGGTTGGTTTCATTCGACTCAAAATGACCAAATACATTAGGGACTATCCTAAAACTGGCACTAAAGCTTTTTGTTTTCAACGTATTTAATAAAAAGACTTATTTAATTAATAATAAAATCTGGAAAAAAAGTGAATATCGTTTGAACTAATAGTCGGATGGAATAGCGGTTGATTTCATTTGACTCAGAATGACCAAATACGTTAGAAACCAACCTAAAATGTCATATAAGTTGCTTGAACTTTGAAATTATGGAAGAAATTTAATCATTTCATTAACTAATTTTTTAATTAATTAAATTAGTCTGACAAAAAACTTAGCAAAACTTTTATAAACAAGGTTAAAGTATCTACGAATTAAGGCTAAACCAAAACTTTTAGCTGTTATATTTATCGAGATAGAGCTATTAAGGCTCAAATCGCTAAAAAACCATTTTTGCATTTTCGCTCACAACTACACTAAAAACCAACCGATTTGAAAAGCATTGGGCACGTTAAACAGGAAATCAAAATATCTTCAACTTTTACTTGGACGGTTTTTTCATTTGGAGTATCCGTTACAAAGATATGTGAGCTTGAAAAGCGATATGTGTGATTTTTCTCCAAAGCCTCAAAAAGAGACATTTTTCGACTACCGATTTTGATTATACTACTAAATCAAATTTCAACTTTGAGCAGTGCATTGGATGTAGAATTTGACGCTCTTTAATTTACAACCTATTAAGTTTTTTGATCCGAGGCACCGTTTACAGATTATTAGGCTCGAATTTCGCGGTTTTTCGCCCGCACAGCCGCTCTGCCGCGGGGTCCAAGGTGGCTCCATCTCTTAAAATGAATGTATAGGGACCACGAACAATCATACCAAATGGCATTTCTCTATCATATTTTGCAAGGTGAAATCGCTTAGCGTCCCAACTAGTTGCACTGGTTGCGCAAAAAACGCTCTAGGGCAGCATCCAGGTTAAATTCCGAATCGTGAAGTTGTCTACACTGACGTCAAGTGGTGCGCCTCGCTCATATGTGGTGGAAATAAATTACAAATTCGAATCAAATATCAGCTTGATTGTTGGATCGTTTATTTATTGTGACAGCGGACATTTACAAACTTGGCGTAGCGCTCTTACTTAAGAAACATCATTCAAACGAGTTAATTATCAGTGACAGCGACAAGTGTACCTCTATCCAAATGGGTCGCGGGTTCGATTCCCAGCAAATTCTTATCTTTCTTTCCTTTTTTTTTGTTCCATTGATATTTTTAGTAATCCTATTGAAAATGTATTACATATTTAATAATAGGCATTGGTCCATCAGAGCAAGACGTAAAATTAGTTTACCAATGAATTTGGTTGAGTGACAGAAACACAAGCATGCCAACATCGACATATTACGTTCTACACGACACCAGAGCCATCTGGGTGTCATGCAAATGGAATTTATTGAAGGGTTATAGCGTGTAGGGCAGCCACCCAACTAAGCTATCCCGGTTAATGTTGTTGGTGTAACGCGTGTGTTATTTTACCCTACACGCGATAAATTCCCAAAAAAACACGCCTAATATCAACAGTGATTCGCTGTGGACGTCGATCTTGTCCATCGCGGGAAATAATTTGACTCAGATAAGTAGCTTCAATTCGTGTCGTCTGTTGAATTTGATAATTTGATGAGGGACCTTCATCAATTCGGGAAACAAACGTCAACGATCATAATGTGGAATAAAAAAAAAAATATATATTTATATAATTTTCGAAGAATTTCACAAAAACACATTTTTTTTTTTGCAAAATGGGAGGCTAGACGGAAATTTTCGGCCTCTCCCTCCTCTTTCTCCCGCTTGTGAATGACATGTTTGGGGCTTTCGAATTTATATGGCGCCCGAAACCCACGGTAGGGAGGGTACTGACGCGCCGGGCGCGTATCATCATCGTGCCCTTATTATGAGCCGAAAACCACCTTAGGCTCGTGCGACTTGAAGGGGAAAAGGATCTGTCCTGATTGGACGGTTTCCCTTCATAAATATATTTTGCACTATTTTGTAGATTGGCTGATGCAGCCCCTTGCCCCCGGGACTTTGTTGTTTTTGAGTATCAGGGAGTTTGGTGCATAGGCACCCCTATTAGATTTTCTTGGTTTTGCTTGGTAATTTATCGCGGGTTTTAGCTTGTTTTGTTGATCGGGCAGACGTGCGAGATCCTTTCTTGTAAGTAATTGGATAGTGGTTTTTCAGCACTTTGTGTTTTCAGGCCTTCACAGCCATTTCAACCGTCGTCCTCCGTGGTCCATTATTACAAATAGTAGCACCAGGTGAGGGAAAAATACCGTTGTCCTTAATTTTCGACGAGAATATGGTTAGAGTTAGGGTTTATTAAAATTCATTGTGGACAACAACATTGTTTTCAGGTAAGGTTAACTCATCTAGATATTGATAAATCTGAAATATCTAGATGCGACCGTACTTGGGGTGTGTCTAAACGGTGCACGGATGTGCTAACTTCAAATTTGAAGAAAATACTAAAAATGGAAAATACTCGACGGTACCTTTCTTACGATACTCCAGTTGTCTATACCAAACAAAAAACAAATTGACCTTAATTTCCCCTCTCCGGAGACTTCCTTTAAGGTTGGCCTATTACGACGCATCACCTTCTCCAGAGAATTATAATACTTCTACACATTTCCACCAAATTCCATGCATGTAGTTTCAGCGGTTCGTCAAATATTTCATAGAGAGACAGACGGACGGACAGACAAACAAACGGGCAGACAGACGGACGCATGGCCGATTTCATATGGGTTTTGCTTTTATTACAAAACCCTAAAAAAAACAAGAACAGTGACCACGATAATACTGTTTTCTTCTGAACACGTGACATTACTCCTCTCTGATATTATGATTTCTTCTTTGGGAGGACTTCGTTCGCAGTGATTACTTTCGGAAGTGGCCGGAGGTGAATTCATAAGTCAGTCTGGATCTGACAGAAGACTGATTTCTTTTCATAATTGAAAATAACTACCCGTACTCAGTATGTACTTCTAAGAATTGGAATAATTTGACATGTGAATTCTCGAAATTTTCAAAGGCAGTTACAGGTACAGGAGATCCCAGCCGTGTTTCTTTGTACGACCGAGCAAAAAATAACAAATGACACGAAAAGAGCGATGATGTTCATCGGCACATTTTGATCGATTTGCTTACAATGTCCATGATTGCTTAGAGAAATGTTGTCCTTACCGTCTTTATTCAGGAGATGCCCATACAGCGTGTACCGTTCCTGATGATAAAAACTTTAATGGTAGATAGTACTGTTCATTTCAAAAAAATTAACATACGACATAGGCATTTTCTCTTTTACCGTTACTAGTCCAGGCTACGAAAGAAAAATAGGAAAAATAAATCGTGTGGTTTTGAAATTTGGCCCAATTATAGGGGACAGTCCCTGAATATGTGCTTAAAAATCAAGTTGTTCAACGTCGAGATTATGGCATCTAATCAATTTGGATAGTAACGATTGTTTAACTGCAATATGTACATCTCCTCCTTTCACTTTTTGAGATGATGTCTTTATCACGTCTATATACAGGGCGTCCTGCATTAGTTGGACAATACTGACAGGAATTAATATACTGATCGGAATTAATAATAGAAACGTTAAACACAATATATGCGAAACAAGCTGATATAACGTTTAGGGCGTACAGCACCCACTTAAAACTGACCAAAGAAGCCACCGATCTCGGGATTCCAATCGAGCAAATGACCGCGAAACTACATCGTGCATTCGAATGTGAGATAATAAGAAAACGCCGCATTTTAAATAAAAAGTGGGCCGCGCTGAAGCCGGAAAATAATACCGCGGTAACAACTAGTAATAACGTCGCGATAATACCTAACTACGTCGTAAACAAATCGTCGGTAGAGTTCACGGAAAAAGAACTTATGATGCTGAACAACGGTTTGGCATTCGCGTTGCCCCCAACAAAAATAATCGAAGAAACAGTAGTAAATATCGAGGCCGGGATAAAACGATTAAATAACGACGCGAAAGACGATATCCGATCGGGAATCAGTAAAATAATACGTAATAACGTACCGCCAAAGAAACCCCATCGCGACGTTAATATCATACGCGAGCTGCGGGAAAAACCGGTGTACTACCTCAAAGCGGACAAGGGGAATAACGTTGTAGTGTTGGAAAAGGACGCTTATGACAGCGCAGTGGTGGATAAGCTATCGAACGGCAACTACTTCGAATTAAGGATTGACCCGTTGCCACGCTCAATCACGAGAGTGGACAGCGCCCTGAAAGAAGCTAGTGCTGTTTTTGAGGGTATCACACGACTGCGCATGCCAAACCCGTCCTTGCCCAGGATTAGATGCCAGCCAAAAATTCACAAGGAAGGTGAAGAGATGAGGGAAATTATTGCCGATTCAAACTCACCAACCTATAACATCGCGAAGTGGCTAGTGAGTGAGTGCAAGGCCTTGGGAGAGATTCACAGCAAGTACGCAGTGAAGAACTCACAGGAGCTTATCGCGAAACTCCAAACAATCGATAGAATTGATGAGGGGGAGGTGATGGTGTCGTTTGACGTAAAGGCATTGTTCCCCAACACGCCGGTAAATCAAGCTATCTACCAATTCGAGCGATGGCTGAACAATCTTGGTACTGCCCCGGAATGGAAGAAGAAAGTTAAAATTTATACAAAGCTTGCACGGCTTTGTATGAATGAGAATTACTTCACGTCCCGGGATAAGTACTACAAGACCACTTCGGGAGTAGCGATGGGCAACCCGCTTTCACCACTACTAACGGAAATGTTCATGACATCGATTGAGGAAGATATTGAGGCAAGGGGAATAATGCCTAGAGTATGGTATAGGTATGTTGACGACGTGTTTGCCGTCGTTAGAGGGGATCAAATAGACCAGGTCCTCTCGAGCATAAACAAGATTCACCCCAGAATCACGTTTACGACTGAGATGGAACAAAATGGAGCAATACCATTCCTGGACTTGATGATCCTTAATAACAACGGAAAACTGGAGTTCGAGATTTACCGAAAACCTACGGCTACCCAGCGAACGATACCATCTACCTCTTGCCACACATTCTCACAAAAAATGGCGGCATACAACAGCATGGTCCACCGACTGGTCAAATACCCTTTAACCGAAGCGGGATACGCGAAAGAGCGCGATTTCATAGTGGATACCGCTTTAAAGAACGGGTATAATGCTCACGACATCGAGAAGTTGATCAGGAGGAAAACCATGCTCGAGTATCGATCCTTACATACAACGTTATTCACCCAAGCCAAAGAGGAATCGCTGAGACGTATCAGCATCCCCACATCTCACCTCTTCACTAAAATAAAAATTTTTTTGGTTTCTTTTAATTTACAGGTAGTGGGGTCGAGCAGAAATGCATCCCTCAGGACATTACTGGGCAGCGCGAAAGACCCGTTGAATTTCAACGAGAAAAGCGGGATATACCGGATCCATTGCAATGACTGCAGCAAATGTTACATCGGGCAAACGAAGCGAATAGTCACGACTAGATTCAACGAACACATCCGAGAAGCCGAAAACTCCAAACGAAATCCGAACCGAACAATTCGATCGTCAGTCGCCGCGCACATCATCGAAAAAGGACATACTGTTACCCGCGAAAACTTGGAAATACTTCGACACATCAACAAGCCGTACACCCTGGATCAATGGGAAAGCCTCGAAATCATGCGCGAAAATCCGGAGGAATTATTAAACACGGACCAAGGAAATTGCACTTCGAAACTAATTAAACTCGCCGCGAATAGATGTAGAAAAGCAGGTAGTAAAGGACCCTAAACTGGTGACATATGGCCCCTCACTTTTTACGACACAGGTATAACTTTTTATGGCTCTCGACTACCTGCAACGTTAATGTTAAGATTCTTAAATTGTTCTGTAATTTTGCCATTAGGTTTAGTAGCTTGTATACTGAGGAAGAGAGTAAGTTGCTCCCGAAATACATGTATATATAATATACAAAATAAATCTTGTAGTTTAGGGAAAGGCTGCGTTTTCTCACTTATTTGAATAACAACTACAAACATCGGACGATACAGATTATATAATACTGACAGGGTTATACCACACTTAGTTTGACAAATACTGGCACCAATTAAATTCGCATATCTTTAACAGCCGTGAAAAATCGTGATCTGCCACACAAAATCAAAATTTGCCAATTCCCCAATAACCGAACCTTTGATTTGATATCACTTTCTAGAACTATGTATGTACATAAAATTTCAAATAAAAGAACTTTTTCCCGACTATGAAAATCACAGTTACCTCAAAGATAGATCCATCTAAACTTTGAAGAAATTTCAAAATCTGTTTTTCATCGTAAATTCAAATGAAAATTTTGTAACGGTACTTTGAAGTGGCATATCTGCTAATTTGACGAAACTTGCCCTAATGTGTAGATTTTCCAACGGTTTTATTTTTCTGAGACATTTGGATTTTAAAATTTCTAACATTGAAGGTAGAAAAAAAATGGGCTTCAGATGAAGCATATTTGCCTCGACCTTAGCTTAACAGGCAAGAAAACACAAAGAATTCGCCATTTTGTTCCGGTTAATAAGTCTCGAAAATTGTTTTATGCTTGAGCAATAATATGCTTAAGCTAGTTTGATGTTGTTGTGTTAAATCGCCTTTGCGAATAAGTTCAGGTTATATCGTTATAAACATAAAAAAAAATCTGGTAATTATTGCCCTCCTTATTAGTGCAATTATTTACGAGAACACCATAGCGATGCAAACCCAATTTTCTGATATGGAGTACTCCGATATGGTTTTCGTCTATGGAATTGCTCAAGGAAATGGGCTTGAAGCAGTTCGGGAGTACAGTCGGCGGTTTCCACAGCGACAACTTCCGAATAGATGCATCTTTGAACGAACGTTTCGTATTCTTAGAGAGACAGGTCGTACACCGAACAATACTTCCAGTGAAGCCATTCGTCGTATAGTTTTTTTCTATGTTAACACCAAAGCTTAGGGAATACCCTTTAATGCAATAGCATAGCTTTAGTGGGTGAGGAAATTAAAGTAAGAGGAAGTGATAGACAACCAACGTCTCGTCTGTGCTGAAGTGGTTCTATCCGGGAAGTTATATCGTCATCACCAATAAGTCTGAAAGCTTTTCGTTGAACTCTGTCCAATGCCGACAGTGCAGTGCGACCTGCACCGGCCCATAAATGGCAATTATATTTGAGTCTCGGTCTAATGTGACTCTTGTATATTAGCGCTAAATCAGATGGCGTGAAATATTTTTTGCATCTATTTAGGAAGCCCAGGCATTTCATTGCGTTGTTCGCAATGGAAAAGATGTGGTCAGTTCAATTAAGCTTTTTCGAGATGGTAAGACCTAATATATTAAGCGCTGGTGAGTCAGAAATAATCACACCGTCGACGAGGATGTACTGTGAGGTGTGTGGAGCAGATACTTTATTGGTAATAAGACAGCTTTGGGTTTTGGAAGCATTGAACACTACGCGGTTTGCTTCGCCCCAACCGATGATTTTTTTAGTAGTTAGAAGAAAGGATGCGATTCTTAATCTTTCCAACGAGGATCCAAGATTAAGTACACGAAGAGCCGCACTTCAGCTGGATACCCCCCGAATGATGGTACATCGAACTCTTCAATATTATATTTTAACAGGTATCCGTTCTATCTGACGCAAATTCAAGAGTTGCTGCCTACAGATTTTCAGAGAAGAATCACTTTCTCTCAATGATTTCTCGAACAAATTCGGGCATATCAGAATTTCTCAAGCCGAATTTTATGGACTGGAACCCAACACAAGAAAACTTGGGTTTTGGTTATCGACAGTTGGAGGAGTTCCTTTCCTTCATCAGTTTCGAAAAGACCCCATATTAGGAGAGCGCCTTTATGGCTCCTTTTTCCAAGATCACCCTGACGCAGACATCAGTAGCGTGGATCACAGATCGAAAGACGCTGGTCCAGATGCCCATTGCGATCGGAATCCTGGTGTTCGGTCGAAAAACACCTGGACACCCTTGTTCTGTTTTAGAGCCAGTGTTGAACCACTTAATACATCTAGGGTCTGAACAGAGAGACCCATTTTCCCATTCAGTGCTCTTTATATTAAGAGGGCTAAAAACGCAATCCGCAAAAAAAGAAACTTGCTCTCTTGACAAGGAGATACAGCATACCCTCAATTAATGTATACCATATACTTTTGGAGAAGGTCCAAAGATTGGCATGTATTATCATCACGGGGCTCTAAGGACAACACCGACCGCTGCCTTAGGCACATTGTTAAATCTGCTTCTCTTAGACATTTTCGCAGAGTAGATGGCGTCGAACACAGCTGTTCGCTTCAGGAAAACCGGTCAGTGGACTGCGACAATCGTAGTCCACACGGCTGCATTGGGAAACATTGACATTCCCGAAGTGACAGATTACACCTCTTCGAAGTACCTGTTCGACAAGGGTTTTACAAGCCTGATCCCATCGAGGAATAAGTTGTCAGAGAACGACATAATGGTCAGTGGACTGCGACAATCGTAGTCCACACGGCTGCATTGGGAAACATTGACATTCCCGAAGTGACAGATTACACCTCTTCGAAGTACCTGTTCGACAAGGGTTTTACAAGCCTAATCTAATCGAGGAATGGTCAGAAAACGCCATAATGGTTTCTCATGCCTTCAGCTTTTTCATTGACGGCTTTAAGACTGATGAAGGGGTTGGGGTATACTCGGAAAAGTTGGATATTGGTTTAACGTCCCGCCTTCCGGAATACAGTAGTGTCTTCCAAGCGGAGGTTACCGAAATTTCCGAGACGCTTAGCTGGCTTGCGTACAGTGTTATATCTGGTAGGGATTTTGTAAGCGCTAGCTTCTGTCCTGGCTATGTTAGAAAGGGTACTGGACTCTTGCAACCTTCTTTTGTCGATGGGAGGTTTTTTCAGCATTTCTCTATTAGATACCGAGCCACAGTGGTTTTCTTGGGATCTGTAAAGCTGATAAACTAGCTCGGGCGGGTACGACTAATGAGATCACGGAGTACCTGGGTAGCACAGATAGTCCTCTGACAGCTTGTATATTGGTTATCCAAGCTGTGGCGTACGATAGAGCCAACGCGAGTTGATGCAGTGGCACTACAGTCATGCAACTAGGCAAGTATGGTCCAAGGTGAATCCCAACCGATTCCATGGCTACTGATGCTGAGTAGAAAACATTTAAGAAATGTGGTGGGGCTTATGACTGGACACTGCATAATCAGGGAGCATGCTAGCAGACTACGGCTCTAGCACAATGCTTACTGTTGGAGCTGTGGGGACGAGAAGGAGGGCGAAGGTTGTTCTCACCTCTATGTTCATGACCTGCTCTGGCAGAACGTAGGAGGGATATTCTTAGATCCTACTTTTTGGCCGATTTGGGCGATCTAAAGAATGTTAGCGTCAGTCGGCTTCTTCGTTTGGTTGTCAGCTCTGGCTGGTTTGACGATTGAAAGGGGCTCAGGTATGTTGAAGCTAGTGGGTATCACAACGGACCTAGCGGTGGTCTATGTGTGCCTTGCTCTTCTCAAGGCAAGGCAGCTCGTCTAACCAAACGTAACCTATAGACAAAAAACATGAAATGTAGGGTAATACCGAGCTCTTTGTAAGAAAAGTACACTTCATTGCCAACTGATGGATCACATTTTTGCAACAGAGTAGAATATGGACCTACGCAATCATCTACTTAATTTAGAGCTTTTCAGCTTAATTATAATATATCGAAACTTATAGTGCGGACGGACGGACAGACAGACATGGCTAAATCGATTCAGGAATAGACCATGATCATTTCCATATATATTTACATTGCTATACCTACGGAGGTGTTACATATTTTCGCTATGACAAAATCAATTTAACCTATATCTTTAAGATAAGGTCTTATGTGCCGATATGCGGCGCATTTATAACTGCCACTCCCAGTTTGTTTTTCAGTACACAAAATAACAACCACTATGAAAGGATAACAACTCCCTTAAAGACCTTTCTTTCTTAAGAGCAATCAAGTATGAAACCCTTTCAAAGAGAGAAGTTTCTTCTATAGCCCATCTCTCGAACTATAATGACAATTTCATAGAGACGTATTTTCTATCATTTTTCCGCCGAAATATGTCAAAACCCAAACAATAAATCCGCACATTGGTGCCCTGGTAAGAATGAAATCGCATCAGCCCCAAGTGGTATCCTGACCCGCAAAACAAAACCCGTAAACTCGTATACTGTAACCCACTTCAAAACCATGTAGCTTGTGTGTCGCCTTATATCCTCGCGGATCAGACCATAAATGTCCTTGTAGCCGGGAAATGCTATACGTTTGACGTGCTTAACAATTTCTAAAAGGAAACAATCAGACCCTTGTCACGGAAAAGTGGAAAATAATAATAAATAAAAAAAAATCAACTCAGCCGACTCTTCTTTCTTTCCCAATTCTTTTCGGTATCTTTTCATATCATACACATCCGGGAGGAAATTGATTAGAGAACGAGGAAATGGGTAGGCATGTTGTCATCTCACCATTCCCTGACCTGTCTAAATCAGAACACGTTTTACAGGGAGCACATTTGCCGAGATTTCGACGATGGAGAGCGAAACAAAAAAGGTCTGTGAAATCAACAATAAAAAACTGATTGCGGGTAAATTTTAGTATTTCGTTGACGACCTTAAAATGGAAAATTTCCATAAATGTAAACGATACACGTAGCCCGTCGATTCGCTTGAATTATTTATATCGACGGCTCCGTTACCTAGGATTATCCTCGTTCCCGTCGAGTCCTAATAAAACGTAGATACAGCATCCCTTCCCATCAAAGCGCAACGGCCGCAAAATGACAAAGCCTTGAAACACAGTACGGCAATGTGGGAGTATGTTTTTATTTCGAAAAAAAAAACCTGTTGCTCTGTTACTGTTTTGCTTCTGATATTCTCCTCGTGTCCTTTTTATCTCGCAGGAGCTTCTTCTCTGGAAACACCCTTACCTTGACGACACTGGCAGGCAGAAAAACAAAAACAACCAAGGAAAAAAAAAAAAATACACAACGAAAATTCAGTCCTCAGTCTTTCATTTTTGCCCCCGATACAGATCCGTCTTATTCCACCTCTCGCCACACCCGTGCGCTCACTCGACGCTTCGCCACCTTCGTCCAGGCCGTTACATGAGTCTGCATATGTAAGCAACCTTCACCGTGGCCTCTGCCTCTTTTGCTGTAGCACTGCAGAGTTCCGACCCGCTTTCGAGAAATTCAATTCAGCAGTTGTCCTGTATCCTGAAAGGAGGACGACGACGGACGCTCTAAACTTAACAGGAAAAATTTCAGAGCAAACATGGAGCAAATATTAATGGAGTGAGTGGGATTTTTCGGGGTTGATTATTTCTGGAAGCGTTGAGGCAGTCATCCTGACGATATTTGTCTAGTGTCGGGCGGTGTGTAGCAATAAATAATTTTTGAATGTACTGCTTCCATTTATTAGTGGGAATATTAAGATTTAGTATTTTATATTAGTCGGGGGGATTTTCAGTAGGTATGTTAAGTAGCTTGGCGATTTGGAGTGATGCTGGGTCACGATGGAGGCTCGCAAGAGGTGTACGCCTGTATCAGGATTTTCTTTCAAGTAAGACGTGGTGAAAATATTCAAAGAAAATTATATTAAGAAGATACGCGTGTATCTCTCGGCGTTTCTCCGGACTAGGTAGCATTTTGAAGCGGAAACGTGACATGTTTTTGAACAGAAATACATTTAATACACGTGTGAGATGCGTCAGATAAACTTTATCTTTCTAGATATAGTCAATAAGAGGCTCTACGAAGTAACACATCAGAAACTGTTGCCCCAATACGGAAATGAACTATCGTTCCAAACATTTTGTATGAGTCCTATTATTATGTTTATGCTAAAGCTTAGGGGATACCCTTTGATGCGAGAGCAGAGCCTTGGCGGGAAGGAAATTAGGGTAGTGGGGCTGGGATAGGTTGAGTTGGAATGAGGTAGCGGCGTACGATTTGTTTAAATTTTTGAAGATCATATCTGCAAGGGGAAGCAAAAGATAGTAGGTGGTTCCACATTCGTGTTGTTCTGGATACGAATGAATCATATAATTTAATGGCAGGACTGCTATTGAGTTCAAGAAAATGAGGATGGACACCGCTGGCAGCAAGCTCAGGAATAATACCGGATATTTCGTCAGAGCAGCGGTGGTTGCTAGCGATAAAAAAGTGATAAACAACCTACATTTTGATGGTGTTCAAGCGACTCGATATGAGTGTTTATCGATTCATCGCCAATAAGATTGACGGGTTTCCGTGGAAATTTGTCTAATGCGGATAGTGCGGTTTGACCTGCGTCTGCCCATATGTGGGAATTATATTCAAGTCTCGGTCTTAAGTGGGCCTTGTAAATATGCGTCTGTAAAGTATCTTTTACAGTGATTCATGAAACCCAGACACTTCATTGAATTTTTTGCAATGTAGAAGATGTTGCCAGACCAGAAACTGGTTTACTAGAGATGTTAATACTTTGTACGTTTAGGCCCGTTTTCTTAATGTCCGGTTAAAGTGCCAGTTAGCTATCCGGGACACTAAATTTAACCTTAGCGCATGCAACGCTTAAAATATGATAATGCAGTCCACAGCGCAGCTAATGCAGTAGTAAGTCAGCTGATTTTCTTGGCGGAATTCTGTCACCTGTTCAATTCTATTCTACGTCTGTAGCTGTCGCTGTCTGTCTGTAGCTCAGTAGCTGAGTTGGCTTCAGATCCGTTTCCTTCGAATGAATATCCAGAACTCTGTTCCTTGTGACCAGTTTAATTGTCTCATGTGAATGTTCAAACGTAAACAGTTCTAGCTGTGAAAATCTCAGCAGTACGTATCAGCTGTTTGGAATTATTGTCCGATAAATTCTTAACCGGAAGATGAGCGCCGGTTAGCGTTTATCTACAGGATAAGATTTAACCAGACATTGAGAAAACGGCCCTTATTGTGGAAGAATCAGATCAGTTATGCTGACACCATTGACAAGAATGGTTTGGGTGGTAGATGGGGCATGTCTTTTATTGGAAATAAGACAAGATCGAGTTTTGGGAGCATTAAACTCTACTCGATTCGCTTCCCCCCATGCAATGATTTTTGGAATATCTTTACTTGGTGAGTCAGACATGTGTTTTCGGTTGACAGATGTAGCATTGGTGTGTTGAACTGCAGAGTTGAATTCGTAGGAGCGATGGTTCACTTTTCGTTGCATTTCGTTCCGCGCAACACAATACTAGACATCAAGAAGAACACGGGTGAAAAGAAAGACATGGTTTTGCGCCGAGCGAGCCTTACCAGCCACTATGTAGATACTCGCCGTCGTGGTGCGAATTGCGGACTCAGTATACATTTAAATAGATGCGAAAAAAGTTGGTGTTCAACCAACTAACTTTCAACTTTGATCCGATAAGATTCATTAGGAGACCTGGATTAAAACCAGTCTGTCGTTTTGAATGCAGAAGGCCTGTGATCTGGTGAATTATCTTCAACTTTTATTTAATGAGTTTTTTTTTTCATTTGGAGCATCTGTTTCAACGATCTATCAGCTTGAAAAGTAATAAAGAGTAATTTTTCACCAAAGCCTCAAAAATTGACGTTTTTGACTATCAATTTTGAATATACTACTGTACCGAGCAGCGTTGAACTTTGAGCAGTTCATTCGACGCAGAATTCGACGCTCTTTAATTTACATCCTAAAAAGTTTTTCGATCCGAGGTACCGTTTAGAAGTTGCAAGGAAAATATAAAAAAAAGGCTCCAATTTTCCGGTTTTTCACCTGCACAGCAGCTCTGCGGTGGGGTCCAAAGGGGCTCGATCTCTTAAATTGAAAGTATGGGCCCCACCAACAATTCGTACTAAACGGCATCTCTCTATCCTACTTTGCAAGTTTGAGTCCATATGTCGCTTACCGTCCCCATCCAGGAGGTGGTAGTAGGTTTGATGTTTTTAGAAGTATACGATACGAAGCAGTACCTGATGATGTTTATAATTGACTCGCTTATACCTATATATTCGACGTTCGTGGTAAAGAAGCAGTCGGCCCAGTTGAGTTCACTGATGTATTGATTGAATGCGACCCAGCCAGCCTTATTTTAATGTCACAGACTTTTGGTGTAGGATAGGTCTTTGACATTGAAGGAGCAAGTGGTGAATCGGGTCGAAATAAATTTGTGACTAGAACTTCCCAAAGGAGATGAAATCAATACTGAGTATTAATCGGGGTGCGAAATTAGGATTATATAAAAAAAAATATCTCCGGTAAAAATTGGGGAGCTCTGAAAATTAAAAAAGTGCAACAGCGAATTCATTATTGGAATTCATGACCTCAGTGTGGATGTATCCGCCGAAACCCCAATCAATGTAATTGGAGGAGCCATATATTACCAATAATACTTTTCCAATTTAACCCTATTGGAAAATTGCAATTATCTAGATGACATACTCTCAAAAAAAAAAAATTTACAATCCCTAATATAGCAAATGGCTAATTAAAAATGCATTCATAATAAATACGCACACGTTGTGATACTATCATTGTCAACGAAACATACGAGTACGTGTCATTAATTTTTCAGGATGCATATTGTTTGAAGCACAAAAAAATGATACTCATTATATGCTTCGCTGGTGCAACTTTCACCACCCGCATCCCCATTCGTTCGAATAGTTGATGACATGAAATTAAATTGAGAGCATGTGTACCACAACTGAGCCATGTTCATTATTCAATTACCGCACATTTGTGTATACTGAAATTTGGCTTGACAACGAAAGTTAAATTAAGGTAAATTAAACTACCATATTTAAATGGGCAATATATTTAATTATTTAATTTATTAATTCTATTTATTTTGTCAATTGTCGGTAAAATTTAGAAATTGTAGCCTCGGTTTAATTACAGGCTTCTCACATCTGGTGAGCCGAAGAGTCCCAATAATCCCGTTGAATATTGCTGGAAATTTGTTTTCAGACACAAAGCCAATCAGCTGAGGGGCCAGCTACGAACAGCTGCTGCTAGACCAGCCATAGAACTGCTTCTAGACCAGTAAGAGACCTGCTGCTAGACCAGACCAGATATGAAGGCGGTAGGGAGAAACGAAAGAAGATAAGAGACTTGCTGCGAGACTAACTACGAGACTACTTATAAAATACTAGCTTTCATCTAGGGTTCGCTACACTCACAACATTCACACTAATTTTGATCGTTTTAGACATTTGTTTACGGTCATTCACCCCGGGGGAGGGGGGCTTTGGTAGAACCACCATTTAACCAGCGACCCCGAAAACCATTAGTTTGACACTAATTTCGGTTATTTTCGACATTTTTTTTGCACTCTCATTCACCTCCGGGGTTGAATGGATGTGATAATGTGGGTGTGCTTTTGTAATAGCGGCCTTAGAATCTGTATATAATTATACGTATTTATTGAATAGGCAAGAATAGTAATTCTTCTTCTTACTTACTTAGATCCGACTGTACATTGATTGGGTCGACTTCCGATAAATTCGTTGGCAGGTTCGCCAATAGTTACTCATTTCAACTATAGGCGAACCTGACTTGTGATGGTGGTAGCTTCAGTGCTTCAAAGAACTACTTTGCCTTAACCCCTAGCGGGGCATAGCGCGTCAACTACTCCTGCGCGCCATCGTACTCTGTTCTGGGCAATGGGGCGCAACTCCCCAAAAGACTTACCCAGTACCTGACACTCCTTTGCCACAGATCGACGCCATGTGATTCGAGGACCCCCTCTTGGTCGGCCTTGGTTGGAAATGGGGTTCCATTTCATGGCATGCAAAGCAATGCAGTTATCACTCTTCCGCAATGTGTGACCTATCCACTGCCATTTTCGCCTGCGTATCAATTCGTCGATTGGCATCTGACCCGTACGCCGACTTAGCTCTTCATTTGATATTGTTTCGGGCCAGAAAATTCTTAAAATTCGACGAAGACATGAGTTGACGAAAACTTGCAGCTTTCTGGTAACTCCTACGGAAACTTTCCATGTACTGCTCCCATACAAAAGCACTGATAGTACCAGGGAGCGAAACAGGCCCAGCTTGGTCTTGATGCTGAGATAACTGCTCTGCCAGATTTTGGACAGCATGCCGTATGCGCGTTTAGCCTGGTTGATACGACGAGCGATGTCCTGCTCCGTACCACCATTTTCGGCAACAATGCTACCCAGGTAGACGAAGTTGTCCACCTTCTCCACAGGCTGCCCATTAATATTGATGGCAATAGGTGTCGGATTTCTTTTTCGCAACGGCGGGCTAAGAACCTTTGTCTTGTTGGTATTAATCTTTAGCCCAACCTTGCTTGCCTCCCTCTCGAGATCTAACGCCATTGCGGACAGATCCATGATTTTGTGGGAGAGTAGGTATATGTCGTCAGCGTAGTCAAGATGTTGTAGATAAGATGTCAAAGTCCATTGAATTCCTCTGTCGAGTCCGGATAGGGCTGCATGCAACACATCGCCGATCACAATAAGGAATAGGATCGGTGAGAGGATGCACCCCTGCCGAACTCCACTGCGAATCTCAAAGTCCCCCGACACCTTACCTTTATGCAGAACGCGACATTTCGCGCCGTCATAGGTTGCCTTAATAATAGCCACAAGCTTCTCAGGGATGCCTCTCCTGCGCAAGGCCGCCCATATAGAATCCCGGTTCACACTATCGAAAGCCTTTTCGAAATCGATGAAAAGCAAGTGAAGCGGAGAATCGTATTCAGCGCATTGCTCGATGATGATTCGCAAGGTGTTAATGTGATCGACACAGGAGAATCCGGATCGAAAGCCAGCCTGCTCTTCATCAATTGTGCTTTCTAAGTGGGCCTTTAGTCTTTCCAGGACGATTTTAGCTATTATCTTGGCAACGGCAGGAAGCACACAAATGCCTCTCCAATTATTACAGTCTGTGAGGCTACCCTTCTTTGGAAGTTTGATGATCAAACCTTCCTTCCACTCAGTGGGAAAGGTCTCTGTATTCCACGCTTTATCAACAAGTGGGTGCAGCAAATCGGCAGTTACGCTTGGCGCTGCTTGATAAAGTTCGGCAGGGATGCCGTCAAGTCCGGCGGCCTTTCCTCGTTTTAGTGCAATAATTGCAGTGACTATTTCCTCTTTAGTCGGGGCAGTGAACCGTATACGCACATTTTGATGGTTAGCTAAATTATCTATATGAGGTGGAACTTCACATGAGGTTACACGGTTCAAGACCGCGGCGAAGTGTTCTTTCCACCGCCTCATTTGATCTTCTTCCAAGATAAGTAGCTTTCCATCACTATCTTTCACCGGATGTTGGCAGGAGTTACGACCACCTGTAAGCTCCTTGATGACACCGTATACGGCGTTTAAGTTGTTACTTCTAGCGGCTTCTTCTGCTGACGCTAAAAGAGAATTGGCATAAACTCTTTTATCGCGTCGCACACTACGCTGAACTTCTCGAGCTTTCTGACGGTAAAGGAGTTCGATGCTGCTTCGATTGTCGTCTGATGCTGCAGCCAAACGAACTTTCAGCTCCTTTCTTTCAACAATCCGCTGCCATGAAGCGTCGGATATCCAGGGCTTATTCCGGCAATCCGGGTTTGGGCCAAGGATGGTATTTGCGCTATCAATGTACGCATTTTTTATGGCATCCCAGTTTTCGTTTATGTCACTATCTGGGTGACTAGTTATCTCAGCCGCTTTTTGCGCAAGATGGTCATTATATTGTTGTAAGACAGCTGGATTTTTTAGTCGAGCGGTGTTGAATTTGCGGGGCCTGGATCTTTCGTCGCTGGGGCGGCGCACGGCTGCAATACGCAATCGAACATTAGCGATCATAAGATAATGGTCTCTTCCCATCCCAATATCGGCACCCTTCTTGTTTCGCACGTCCAGGAGGCAACTCTTGAATCTTTTACTATTGGCAAAATGGTCGATCTGATTTTGTGTTCTGCGCCGATCAACAGAGGACCAACTGATTTTGTGGTGGTCCTTATGCTCAAACATAGTACCACCGATGAAGAGACTGTGAAAGTTGCAGAACTCTACAAATCTTTCACCGTTGTCATTACGATCACCGAGACCGTGTCTCCCCATCACATGTCTGAGCCCATAGTTATCGGCGCCAACTTTCGCATTCAAATCACCCATAACCATTATAATGTCACCTTTAGGTGTTCTGCTCTGAACGGCGTTTAGTTCTTCGTAGAAGGAGTCTTTTGCCAAGACATTGTCGGGTTCAGTAGGGGCATAACATTGTATTATTGAGATGTTCCTCATTTTGGTCCGGAACCTGGCGGTCAAGACCCTGTCAGAGACCGGTTCCCAGGATAAGAGACAGTTTCGCGCGGCTCTGGTTAAAAGGAGCCCCACACCTGACTCACGACGACTACCGGTAGCTTTACCGGAGTACAACATTACAGTGCTGCCCGTTGGAGAGATGAATTCTCCGCTGTTCCACCATCTTATCTCACTAACTCCTAAGATATTTAATTTGTACCTCAGAAATTCACTCTCTAATTGAAGAAATCGTGCGTTCTGGGGACCTTCTGATCCATTGTCCAGGAGAGTTCGCACATTCCAGAATCCAATCTTTGTCATTGTACGATAGCTAAAAGTCGTAACCGTTGAGTCAGTCCTTATCCGAGGCATAGTTGACGTTTCGTTAGCATATAAAGATTTCGGATAGTGCAAGTTGCTGGCATACACATCCTGTCCTTTGATTGTCGGTTTTAACGACAGGCCCTCAAAGGGAAAGGCCGTGGTATTTTTTTTCACACCCCACACCCCAGGAGTACCTCAACCAAATCATCGCACCGCCATCACTGGCGGCTTGACGTTGGTTGGCAATGGTCAGTGACCACTGCCGTTCCAGGGGGCGCCCACGCGGAGGACTATGGAAGAGGAGTTTTTGCCCCCTTCAAAGAAGCCTGAGCTTGTTTCGTGTTAAACATTCAAGGGCAGAATCTTCCTTCTGACGTTTTTAGCGCATTCACTATCAGACACTGGGGCGTTATTATTAGTTCCATTTAAAAAAACGGAATAGAAAATACGGTTTTCTAAGAAAATTGTGGGCACTTTGACACGATCTGATCACTCCGAATGACAGATGTCTAAATGGTCTGCTATTTAAAATGATTAAATTCGGTATTCCCACATATTTGGTAACATTAATACAATCTTTCCTACACAACAGAACGTTCACCGTCCAAATTGGTAAATCACAATCATCTAAAAAGGCAATATCGGCAGGCGTTCCTCAGGGATCATGCCTCATTCCGGTCCTTTTCAATATTTTTACAGCGGATATCCCAAAAAGCCAACGACTTCAAAGTTGCATGCTTTGCAGACAATGTTTGCATATTTTGTGATGGTGACGATCACATTGATATACCATCTAAGCTCGAACACCAGTTGGAAGCACTCTACCAGTTTTACTTTAGGTTTAAAATCAAACTAAACACTTCCAAAACTCAAGCAGTTTTCTTCACTAAGAAAAGGAAAACAAAAAATAAACCAAGCTCCTCTATGAACTTTCTTGGTGATCCTTTCACATGGTACAACCATCTAACTTACCTAGGATTGGTGTGATCAGGGTCACTTTTCCGATCCGATTTAGTCATGTCTGACTGTTAGTCTGTCCGTCTGTCTGTTGGTTCGCAAGATAACTTTCGATGGAATGAAGCTAGAGACTTAAAATTTTTATCAAATGCTTGTAGTATGATCTAATTGGTTGATATTAAAAATGGGCAAGATCCCACCCAAGAAACCCCTACCTCCCCGAGAAATGAAATTTCAAATAAGCGATAACTTTCGATAAAATGAAGCTGGTGACTTGAAATTTTGGACAAAAGTTTGAAGTAGGATTGAGTTAGTTAGTATTAAAGATGGGCCAGATCCCAGTTAAGAAACTCCTACCTCCCCTACAAATTAAACTTAAAATAAGCGATAATTTTCGACAAAATGAATCTAGCGACTTGAAATTTTGGTTAAATGCTTGTAGTTAGATCCAGTTGGTTGATATTGAAAATACGTAAAATCCGAGGAAAAAACCCCTACTTCCCCTACAAATTAAACTTCAAATAAGCGATAACTTTCGATAGAATTAAGCTAGAGATTCGAAATTTTGGTTTAATATTTGTAGCACGATCCAAATGGTCGGTATTGAATATGGGCAATATTTGACCCAAGGTACCCCTACCTTCCCTACAAATGAAACTTCAAATAAGCGATAACTTTCGATAAAATGAAGCTAGTGACTTGAAATTTTAGTTAAATGTTTGTACTAGGATCCTGTTTTTTGTTATGAAAAATGCGCATGATCCGATAATAGAAACCTTTACCTCCCCTGCAAGTGAGACTTCAAATAAGCAATAACAATCGATAGAATGAAGCTTGCGACTTGAAAAATGCGACAAATATTTGTAGAATGGGTTACTAAGTTGATTTTGAGAATGGTCAAGATCCTTCTGAATGGACGCCAACCTCCCCTATAAACTGACCACATAGGAAACTCACTTTTAATGCATATGGTCGTTGGTGATTGGTATTTTTTGTATCACCACTAGGTCTGTACAAGTCTAGGGTATATACGCTTTGGACGCTTCGACTTTTTAGGTACAGTTAGTCTAGATAACCAATTTCAATAATATCCTTTTGGAAAATCTTGTCTAAATGTCGAGTGGGCATTTTACCCTCCGGGAATTTTTTGAGTAAGGTGTAATGAACCATATTCTGGTCTGGTAGTGCTGCTCCCACCGGCAGATCGAAGCAGCACCTGATGAGTAATGATCTGTTGGTGGTACGAAACCAGAGGCCGAGGGTCCCATTAGTGTCACCATACACTGTCGAACTCGAACTCGAGCTCGAACATGGTCTCAACAGACAATTTTCTTCAGATATGTGCGAAGTATCTTGGGTCATTCGGACGAAATTTTAACACATCGCTTGAAGAGTAGTGATCAAGGGATTTTCTTTCAAAGGCAAGACAATGTGGTAGGTCAGAAGGTGTTGTTGAATACAGGTTTCTTGCAACGATTGCATTGCATCGAATGTAATAGGAAAATTATGAAAAGGTTCGTTTTCGTTGTGGCTTTTGGAAAGAAGGTAATTTCAGGCAATTGAGTTGAAATTGACGGAGATGCAAAATTCATGGAATTCGGATGGATATAATATGATGAATGAATGAAATATGGTGGATAAGATTTTGATAATAGTAGGAGGAGATGCATGATGCATGATGGAAACGCTCGGGGACACAGATGCGAATATATCCGGCATAATATTGGTATACGAAAACGAATATAGAGTAGTAGAAACTTGATTGCAATGTTTTTTTTAATAATTAGGGAACGTGTGAAATATTCGTATCTTAAAATAATAATGTTCAGATAACTAAGAGGGTAAGTGCATCTGCAGGCAAATAGTTTAAAGTATGGCGTCCGATATATGCACATTATCATTAACATACTCGTATGTAGCATGTGATGTATGGTGAATTGGAGTATGGTGTTTGGCATTTTGTAAATGTTATATGATGTAGGATTTCGATATACGTAGTAGGTATAGGTGTGTGTTATGCATGGTATTAATTATAGAAAGGGGTTAAATGTAGTTTTGTCACAATCCAGAGGTTCTTTTGCGTGCTCTCTACTATTCATTTTGCAACGCAATTACCGATTGTAAGATATATGCATAGGAATCCATTTCAGTGTCTTGTGTCCACATTTAATGGATCATTTACCTGGTATACGATTTTGTGTCCTTAGGTGTAGAGCATTCAATTGACCATTCAATTCCCCAGAAGAGATAAGGTAACTCATTCAAGAAGGGATATTTTTTGTTACACTTAATTTATACGCAGAATTCGTGATAAATGTTGCAATGTAGAAAAATTTATGACCCTTAATGGTTCTGTATTACTAATGGTGGCCACACACGATTTCGTTGATGGTTTGGTCGTGACTGAGCTCGATCTTGTGTGGCTACTATAAGGATCGTGTTCCTTTCAACCCGCCAAATCCAAGAGTATTTTCAATACCTCTTTCGAAATCAACTGTTCACGTAATACCTGTCATTCATGTGCATTCGTAATGTGGAATGTTCAATGCGGTAGGTACATAATAAACACAATTTGCAAACTAATGATCATTTAAAACCAATGTTGAAATTTTACGAATCGAATTGCGTCTCAGTGTCAACATTTACTGATTTCTACCCTTAATTGTAGACCATAAAATAGGTCATTTAATATTTTGAGAGTCTGGTAATTCACGAATTGCTTGTAATTTGCATTGAACCGGTGCAACGCTGAGCATCATACGTTTTGAAAGGAGTTTTATTTTAGGTACTGCTTCAATGAAAAAATTAAAGATATGAATGAAGCTTGCAAATAACGTTTGATATATTTATATTTTGATGCGATGCCCTTACCCTCTACTCTATAGTTGCACAAAACTCCTTCAAACACACTGTACATTTTTAATCATTGTCTTCTTGGTAATGATACATCATTTGCCGCCTATTATTATCAGAAACAAAAATGTATACGCATCGACATAAATCCTCACACAACCTTGCATCATAAACCACACATTCTTCTCTCATACATCACCCACAACTACTATATTCCATTTCGGATACCCTCAAATTCCACACTACCTGAAATCCCTTTTCAACAAGATCTTCTTGTGTTTCAAAAACTCAATGCATCTACGAAATATTTGAAACACGTTTACCACCCCGGCAACACAAACATTAAAATTCAAAGAGACTTTGGTTTAACCTGTACAGGCCATGTTCGAGTTCGAGTTCGAGTTCGACAGTGTATGGTGACACTTACACCCGGACCCAGGTGCGACCGCGTGGGCGTCTGATCCGTCCGCCAACCATTCCATCCTTATCGACTATTTTTTTTTTCATTCCCCATTTTTACCTCCCCTGTTTGTGTTGTTTTCCCCAGGCCTATGAATTTTTGTTAATACGAAAAGGACACGGGCAACGAGCGGCGAAAACCCCGCCCACATCTCCCGAACTGAGCTACAGCAAACATAGGCCGCTGTTTAGCTCGTTGAGGGGCCTTTTTCTTCGCCACATGGCACAGTCCGACCTTCACGGTCAATTAAGCTACCTTAGGCTCCGTCCCCACGGGCATCTTAGGATGCCCGCCAAACCGTCCATTACAAAGGCTACCCTACTATGATAAAACCCATACAAGGTGTGTAGGATTGATGTCATTTCCGCACACATACATTTTTATGGTGTTGTTTGTGTAATGTGTTCTCGTTACGCTAAACTAAACTGGATGAAGCCATCAAAGAATGCACCTAATGTGAAAAAAGTATCACTCCTTAAGATCTTTCTACCTAGTCTCTTTCTCAGTCTAGAATACTAAAATGCGTCAAGTGTGAAAGCATGTTTATACATCATATACATAAATAGGTTGCTACTTGCATTATGAATCATAGGATACACAAATATGATGGACTTATGCTTCCAATTAACTCCAAATATTGTCACATTCTCGGTCAATATGTGTTCAACATTTTGTACTAATAGAAAATAAACAGACTGAGGTCGAAACATACTTAACAGTGGCGAATCAATAAAACGCAATTATAATATCTTTTTTCGCATATTATTGACATTTCCATTTCGTCCTTCAGAACGCCCCCTCGAACATCGAACTCATCTAATATTAACTTTCTTTCAAATTAACGAATTTTTGCGACAGAATTCTGACAATTTCTCATCTATCAGATTTCCATATTGACGATGATGGTTCTGCATTTAGGACGTTGTGGCGCCATGTGGACTCGTAATTTCTTTTTCCTCCCCCCGTCGTTTGCCACTTTTCCTCAGTTTTGTGTAAATGCGGACTGTTTGACAAGTTAATAATGGGAAAATGAAATATTTCCTAATAAAAATCTATTGGCTCAATAACATTAACATTTCGTGGAAAAGAATTCTAAAAATCTCTGAATTGGAAATACGAGCAATATGTAGAGATACAAAAATGTGCCACAACAAGCAACATCCTGCGGGAAGTAAGAGTAAAAGCAAAAAATGTTTGAATCTTTTTTTTTGTTTCTTTATAATTTTCTTTTTCTGAATAAGCGAAATTGAAATGATACCAAAAAAAGCGCACAGACAAGTTGGAAATTGATTTGATGGTCACGGGGTTGCCGTGGACCGAATATTTACTGCTGATGGCTCTATAATGGCCATTTGCCAATTTTCTGGTAAATGTTTAAGGGCTTCGTAATTATTTATTAATTTCTTTTTTTCAACAACAAACTTGTAGTCAGCAATTCAATCAATTTTCAACGAAGTTGAAAATATCTTTTTGAATGATTGCAAAGTGAATTTTGAAAGCTATTGCAGTTTTGCTAATTAAATCGTAGCTTTGGGCGGAGAGTGGTTTGATAGCAGAAAACATACTACATAACAATTTTCAATCAACAGCAATGTCAACATTTTTCAAATTATTTCTCAGGTAAGCTCCACAAAAAAAGTGGAAAATTGAAGAGTCTTGTACCGAACACTCTGGAACCTTTTCCAAAATAAACATCCCGAGGACTAGACTTTTAGCATACTCAACGCCTTTTAATTCAATCACGAACGAATACTCCTCTCAAATCAACGATTATTTACATTTGTCTTGCTTTTGTAAGGAAATTACTCTTGTCCCATCTCTGTGACTCCACAGGCCCCTGCCGACATTTCACCTGATCACCATCGATATTTGTCGCCATCAAAAGTTTATTGTCAATTTAACTGAACAAATTCATTTGTTATTTCAATTTCCATTAAATTTTGAGCCAAAAGTCACCCGTCATTTCCATCCTAGCACCACCATCAACCGACAGCATCCTTGTCCATCCCCGGGGGCTTAACGTTGAACCCCAAAGGTCAAGGATAAATGTAATCAACGTCTTGTCTTCGTCGTTATCGCAATTATCGATTCAGTTTCAAATCTCATGGCAAATATTATTTATTCATTTGTTCGTGAGACCGTTGCTTCATCAGGCATTTTGCCATTTTCAAATTTCCAATATTCGATGTCATCATCATTTCGGAAGAAAAAACAAAAAAATCGCTCATTGAACTTTGAAATTCGGTGGGGAATTTACTCGTACAGCTTCCGTTCGTTCGTTTGTTGTTCAGATAAACAACCTGGAATCGGCTGCCTATACAAACATACTATCGGGAGGAGTGGAAAACTGGCGGATACAAAAAGGAGCGTTGCAAATGAAAACGAAAAGAGCACAGGAAATCAATTTCCTTATTGTCTGTGCCGAGCTTATTATTGTAGCGCGACGCAGTTTGATCCTTGATGGCTTCATTTTCGACATGATGCTTCGTCCCTTTATGCGGTGTCGTTTCCTTTGAAAGGAAATGATATTTCTATCGGTGATTTGGGAAAGGTGTATTGTTGCGTGCTTTTTTTGACGATTTTATTTCATGTTGTTTTCTTGATAAAGTCCTTGTATATGTTCTATTTCAAAAATTGCCCGTCAGCCGAAGGTGTGATAGGGAGAGTAACATGTTAACCATCATGGTACATTTGACGTAACTGTCATGCCCTAGGAAGTGTAACCTTTACCTCCACGTAGTGACGGATCGAGGCAGGCTGTTGGTATAGTCTTGTCTTTGTCATCCATCAGCGCTGACTAAACTTGGGCAGGGAGCGGTATCTCTCCTATAAACATAGAACAGCATATGCTGAGGGATGCATGGTCAAGAGGATGCTTGGCCGCTAGTATAAAAACTTTGGGTACCAGTCGACCTTCAGTTTTAAACCAGACTTCTGACGGCAGACCGAGTTAAGTCGTCGGCGACTGTCCTTCACGGATACTCGTGGTCACAGGTCCGTGTATGGGGCTCGGATAGGCGATGCACTTGAGCGCTACTCAATCTCCGAGTACGCATGCCTTGATGGGGACGCGCAGTGCAAATACGTGAATGAATGTATGGTGCGTGTGAATGATGACATGTTTGCGACTCATCACACGGTGAATCCTAGACATGCACGTTGGAAGACTAGGGAGTTGAGTGCTAAGAAGCACAACGTACGACGGCTTTGTAAGCGCTTTCAGCGTGCTAGAGCGCGCGATCATGCTGATACGAACGCACTTGGCCTCGCCTATAGGCCAGGTGCGAGTACTGTGCCATCATAGTAAAGTGCAAAGAAGATTGCTGAAGGCGCTTTGTGAACAGCTCCTCAAAGGACTCGTGGGGAAGCGTTTACAGAATATGTAGAGGCAAAAATGTCCGGAGTTACGTGATTAGCATCACAACTGACGTGGAAGGAGACTATAAAGGCACTCATGGATAGCTTTTACCTGTGGCTGAGCCAGTTAATGTGGTGCGGGACCAGGTAGGAGTCCTGGAAGAAATTTTTTCACTTGATCCTGGGGAAATCGAGGCCAGCATTGCTAGGCTCAGATACAGAAAGTCGCCAGGACTGGATGGGATGACTAGCCGGATGTGTAAACACATCTGGACGAGCCGTGCCAGACTACATAAAGTGTCTCTTTGACACATGTCTCCGAGCCAGTGTCTTCCCCAAAAGCTGTAAGACTGCACAGATGGTGGTGCTATTCAGGGGCCCTGACAAGATCCGGATGGACCCCCAGTCCTACTGTGGCATCAGTCTCATCCCAGTGCTAGGCAAACTGCCGGAGGAGATACTGGTAAGTAGGCTGGAGGCTCTGATCGGTGGGCGAATGTCTGAAAGTCAGTATGGTTTCCATGCAGGTAGGTCTGTGATGCGCTTTTCTTCATAGTAGATTGAAGCGCGCTCTTGAAATCTTCGTAAAATTTTAGAGGGCCTTAGATAACCTGCTCGATAAGCTCGAGGCGGCTGGCTGTCCGGAAATTGCTCTATGGAGGAGCTACTTTTCGGACAGAGAGTCCCTGGTCATGTGTGCATGGGATTTGGTGTGCAAAAGTAGATTGCGTGGATGTCCTCAAGGCTCCATCGTAGGTCCATTTATATTGGAAAGACTGTCTGAAATGAGTAAATGCTGTGCCTACGCTGACAATCGTCTCCTTATTGTTGGGGGAGACTCTCGCAACAAGGTGGAAACCAAGGGCTCTCAAGTCATGAGCATCATTCATGAGCGGGGAGTCCTGATGGAGGTTGAGGTTCCGACCGCTAACACATTCGGGGAGTGATATCAGCCTCAAGTATTTGATGCAAGTCAGGCACTTGGGGTTGACTATCGCTGAGCGGTTGAACCTCTAGCCTCACTTTGAGTGGATGTAAGCTCGTTTGTTCACCGGTGAGGGTGCTTTACGTCGAGTACTGCACAAAGAGTGGCGTATGGGTAGACGCGCGGCCCGTGTAACTCCTTGCCTATTATTGGCTATTATTGACGTTACGAACGAGAACAGGCCCGACGATCAGGACATTGATTTGCAGGCCTGTGTTCCACGTACAGGTTGGCTCTATGTACTAACGCCGTGACAATGCTAACTAAACCAACACACTCTCGAGCAAAACTATGCCCCATTTTCCTCATCACTACTCTGATATGTTCTACATCGTTTTTTCAACTCTTGATGATCTATTCTCTCCTGCTCCCTACAAATAAAATGCAGCTATTAATTGTTCTAGTTGCCCTACTGTGTGCCGTTATATTTGTACTCATTCTGAATCGGCTGGAAGCCTCCCTAGTTTAAACATGGTGGAGGATTTTTGACCCATCGACCTATCTCGCCCCCCAAATGTATGCATCCTCATTAACTAATTCCAAATCATAATTCGGAATGCTTCCACATATTCTTTTAATACTCGTAGCTCTATGGTGCAATAACGTACTCGTATGACTACTACACAGAATTGAACTTTATGGCAAAATATAAGTACTACTACTACTCAATTGCCCTAACCCCTTGTGGGGCATAGCGCGTCAACTGTTCCATGTGGCCCAGTTGACGTTTCGTTGGCATAAACTGGTTTCGGAGAATGCAGTTGCCAGCATGCACCTCCTGCACATCCATGGCCACGAGCGTCGTCGTGGACGGGATTCGAACCCGAAACGCCGGTAGTCAAACATGAGACTGATGCCTCAACACACTGCTCTACCGGTCGCCCCAAATATAAGTGCATCTAATAAAATCCATTTGCTTTATAGCACGAACATTTCAAGTTCGCAAATGATCCTTTTGGCGGTTTAATGGGCTTACGGACGGTCGTCTTAATAAAGTGGTTCCACTGAACTTGTCAAATTAATTTATGTAATAATTCCTGAATTGCACAGACATGCAGTTATTTTATTATCATGAAATGTACGACAGTAAACCACAATCCCACAGTAATTTACATAAAGTTTCACTACAAAAGGTTTCTGTGATATACTATGCCAACTATTTATTACACTCGCTTATCAAAAGGACGAAATTGATTTTATTACCCCATTAACATTAAAAATTATCCTGAATTTTATGATGTGAATTCTATAATATGATCCCAGTGCGGTTTATGGTAAATACGAGTCGAAAGGCCTTTGTTAAATTTTAGTTTTACATTCGCCCGGAGGGAGAGCTTTTGTGGATAATAATACTCAGAGATCCAATTACGGATTATTAAAATGATAATTATGCACTGATAGTGGGAAGCTTGAAAGGCTGCCGGAGGCATTATATATCAGCAACCGGACTTTTAGCTCTATGAATAAAGGAGACATTCAGTTTAATTACTCAGAATTACTTGTACCTATTTTTGAATAGACGTTTTTTGAACAGGTAAGGGATTAAACGTCAAAAAAGGCTTTCAAAGACGGTGTCATGAACGCTTTGTGTTAAGTGTCGATTACAATGCGTAACTTTACTAGCTACACAAGTAGCTAGCGAGTCAGCCAGCGCTGTTGTGGTGATTACACAGCTTGTAAACTTGCTCAGTAGTTAGTCAGCTAGAGTCACTCACGTCACTTGTGTTATCGCGTACTCCCTCAATAAACTGCTTGATGCACCCCACTTTTCACGACGTTACTCTTCGTTAGAACATTCAACACGATTTTGATAGCATGCACTAACACCACGACTCCTGCACTGACTGGCGGACAACCAGTAGATTGGATACAAAATCCCCAGTCACCAAATACCCAAAACAAAATCCCGAAAACAAAGTTCTCAAAAACAAAATCCCCAAATGCATTATCCCCCAAAGACAAAATCCCTAAATTCACACTCCCCAAACACATAATCACCAAACTCAACCAAATAGTGTCCCACTCTCTTGTGGGCGTGGTATTGGTTGTTCCTTGCGACTTTGAATTTATTCTCTGAAGAAAAAATCCGGTGGGCTATATCAAGCTTCGAGTCGTTCAAGTCAGTTGGACCTGACTGTATCATTCCCGTAGATGGCCTGTCTGGAACTGGTCTACATTCCTCGTGAATGGTCAGTGGCCCAGGTTGTTTTTATCCCTATGGTGGGGAAAAGCTCACAACACGTGTCCGAATGACATCAGACCTATAAGTCTATCTTCAACTCTGCTGAAAGTTTTATGGCGCTTGATTGATGGACACCTGTGTGCTACTACTTCAACATGCCTTCTATCTACATCACAGCATGTTTACTGGAAAGAAACGTCGGTGGACACGGCCTTAAACTCTCTGGTGAGTCGCATTAAGAGGTCTCTCGGCTGCAAAGAATATACCATAGTTACCTTCTTGGACATCGAAGGTGCTTTCAATCTTGTCGCACCTGTGGCTATAACCAATTCTGTCACTGAGCTGAACGTAGATGGATCGCTTTGTAGCCTTATAGACCAACTACTAGCATCTAGGGTTATGTGTACTCGCTTGTGTATAGCATCTGAGCGCAGGCGTGTCAGTAGGGGAACTCCTCAGAGTGGTGTACTATCCCCCATCTTTGGAATCTGGATATGGAGGTGTGGGGATGTAAAGTTATCGCGTATGGGGACAATATTGCCATCGCAATCTCTGGGAAGTTTCTCTCTGAAGGACTACTTACTCAATTGCCCTAACCCCTTGTGGGGCATAGCGAGTCAACTGTTCCATGTGGCCCAGTTGCGGTTTCGTTGGCATTAACTAGTTTCGGGGAATGCAGTTGCCAGCATACACCTATATTTTGCCGAATACACTCAAACGAAATGGGCTAGGCTAGCTGGGTTTGGATCCACCATTGCTGAACGGAATGAGGCTTGTTCTCTTTGACAAATTCAAGTTCAAGTCCTAGACAGGAAGCTGGGGTGGAGACCCAATATCCAAGAACGAGTAGCTAAGGCAACTGTTGCGTTATACTCGCGTGAGAAAGCCGAAACCGAAAATTGAATTCCGGCTCTATGCCTCAGTCCTGCGACTTATACTTTTGCATGGAATTATCGTCTGGTAGACTGCCCTCAACTTTGCGGTTTACCGAAGTATGTTAGAGAAATTCCAAAGAATAGTGAGCATTACCATTACAAGGGCTCTTAGAACTACACCAGTAGCTGAGCTGCTCTTGATGTCCTGCTCAAGAGGAGCTCTTAGATATTTTTGCTAAGCCTTGAACGAAGCCAATTGTCTTCTGGGCTGGACAGTTCACTGGTCTCTTCTTAGGAGCTTGGATCTTCTTGTGGTGACGGATTACACTCTCCCCAGTATCTGTTCAGTAAGAATTTTGTAAGCCTAATCCCTTTACGGAACGAGTGGGCGGCTAACACCTTCCCAGGGTCAAATGCTATAAGTTCATACATTGATGCCTCTAAGACGGATCAAGGAGTGGGGGTGTACTCGGACAAGCTGAATATAAACATGATATTACACATTCCTGACTTTTTCAGTGTCCTTCAGGCGAAGATCGCGGCTATTTCGGAGGATCTAATCTGACTCGGGCGTAATGTCATAGCTGCTAGGGATATTACCATCTCCACTGATAGTCAGCCGGCGATTAAATTCCTTGAGTCTGCCATTACAAACTCAAAGACTCCTGCCGCATGTCGCAACTCTCTCCTGGAGATTTTCGTAATATCTCCCTTTGTTCGATACCGATACCCATAGTGGCTTTGACGCAAACTGTAAAACCGGAGGAACTAGCGAAAGAAGGCTGGAATGGGGGGACGGGATTTAGTTATCACCATCTCTAGTGGTCTTTATCAGCCTGTGAAATGATAGTAAATGCTGACGCGTCGAGTTCTGCCAAAGCGAGGTAGAAAAATGGTAGAACTTGCATGGCTACTAGGTAAATTTGGCTTAGGATCGATCCTAAACGCTCGGCGGAGCTGCTGGCGTTGCTTAGAAGAAACCTAAGTACTCTTGTGGGGGACATTACAGGCCACCGCCCGATCGGCGAACATGCTAGGAGAATGGGGCTTCCACACAGTGATCTCTGTGGGAGCTGCGGGGATGAGGATGATTCATCTGCTGTGTGAAAAAGAAGAAGGACTACCTTGGGGTCCAGCGCTTAGTCAACAGCTCAAGCTGGTTCAATGAATAGGTAGAACTCGGGTTGTGGAGTCGATTGTAGTATCACAAAGGACCCAGTGGTAGTGTATGTATGTTGTGTGTATAACGGCAGCCCTTTCAACCTAACCTATCCGAAAACTCATAATCCCCATATCCCAATTTGAGGATTATTGGGGACAACTCTAGAATTTTTTTATTAATTACTTAAGTTAAGTTCATATTCACACTGCAGGCAAATCACTCGAACTGAACTCGATCTCCAGTGTGCACCCAATAAAAAATCGCCACCGGGATGCTCAATTGCCCTAACCCCTTGTGGGGCATAGCGCGTTAACTGTTCCATGTGGCCCAGTTGACTTTTCGTTGGCATAAATTGGTTTCAGAGAATGCAGTTGCCAGCATGCACCTCCTGCACATCCATGGCCACGAACGTCGTCGTGGAGGGGATTCGAACCCGAAACGCCGGTAGTCTAACATGAGACTAATGCCTCAACACACTGCACTACCGGTCGCCCCAAGGGTTGTATTTTTGATTATTATTTGTGGAGATCTTCAAGAGCCTATATCTGCTAAACCGCAGCAAATCGCGAATTCGATTTTTTTTAATTTAGCCCAATCAGTCTTTTCAAAATTCTCTACCTTCCCTTACAAAAATTCCGATCTTAAATTTGTTGATGCAGATATTTTCCTTTTACATATTGTAGTGAACCTAAAAAGACAATATTCACAAAAGATTTGTTGTTGCGTTTTTAACTCTTGCGATTTTTAGAGGTGGGTTGGTTTTGTTAAATATCTTCCGTATTTTTAACTTTAAGACAAAACTTCCAAAATTTAAGTTGTAAAACACAATATTTTCTATATTAACATCATCGAGGCGTAACAGCCCAACGTGGGGCCCTGGCCGCCTGGATCATCGTCCTAAAATTACCTCGGTCAAGTGACCGCGTCTTCCAATTTCGTTTAGTCTAACTTCTTTTGCAACCATGTCAAGATTATTTAGAATATATTAAACGTTGTTTCATATTATTGCAAAACAGTTTTTTAGTGCAAAATATCGCAAAAAAGGCGGAAGACAGAGGGTTAAAGGCGCTTTTCGAATTTTTACCCTCCTTCGTGGCAAATTAGGTGGCACATTCAAATTGGAAAGCTTTTAGCGACAGAATTTTCTACAATTCAGTCTATTTAAAAATATACGTTCGTTGAATAGTTCGCGCTCGACCATATTCAAGGATCGTAGAGAATTGCAATTACCGTTGTATTTCTATTTCGGTATACCTGAGTTATGTCAGTGCTTTGTTTACTTCTGTGAGAACCGACTAGCACATAACTGTTCGTAATGGAGAAGTGTTTTATTTGTCAAAAGTCTGTCGGTATTATTGAATTTTCGCGTGTGTGGAAAGTTTCGTCTTGACAAAATAATGCTGACTATCGAAAAGTAAAAGATATAAGATAATCTTCTTTTAAAGATTGCCTTACCATTAACAACAGATTCCAAACGCCAAAGGCCAACAATCTGAAAAGATATAAGAAGATAATATTTTTATAATATTGATAGATTTATTTTGAAAACATATTATCCGATAACCGATACAGACGAGTAGTTCGTACGTGTTGCTTATCGGAAAAGAAAATCGTAATTTCAATTTCCAACGAATCACTCGATTTCATTCTGTCCTCTTTACTATATTTGAGCACGGATCATTCACTTTTATTCATTTTTTTTATCTATCGTACTCTATGAAGATAGACAACAAAAAGCAACGAGCGAAACGTCTGCAATCTAGCACTATGTCCTTGAATGCTTTCAAGTGGTACATAGTTGACATTTTGAAGACCTCCTATAGATACAGGCATACAGTAATAGATTCACACGTATACAGGATGAGACTGAATACAGGAAGTTGAAGTATGATTTGACCCCGGTATTTTATGCAGTGTAACAATACCCACTTCACTAGAAAAGTATTTGTTAGCGAAACAGGTTATTTCCAGGCTACTTCACTTAAGCGATATATGTAAGTGCTTACAGAGGTTACGGAGTGTACCGAGTATGTCATTTTTCAGTGCTTGTTGTTACTTTAATTTCGTTTCGATAGCTTTTAATTTTTTTTTTCAAATGGTTATTTCAGATTATCTTTGATTGAATTCAGCGTCCAATGTGGGGTTATGTACAAAATGTCGTTCTCCCAAATTAATTATCGAATTTTGAAGGCACTTACGAAACTATGAAACTAAAAACTCGCTGAAAAGCTGAGAATATGAAAACTATATAAAGAACGGAAATCAGCTAAAATTTTTGATACCCGTTTACACACTGTGACATATTACACACACCACAAAAATGTTCCCCCGGCTGTCAAATGTGATTTGTGATGTGTTTTGTGATTTTCAATCATATCGCAACCCAGGGATCACCAGCTGATAGGAGAAAGTAGGCAATGAAAAAAAATATTGTAATAAGCTGACATAAATTGCAACTTTCAGTCAGTTAATTTGACAAACGAGGGAAAAAAGATGTAGGCTATGAAAAAAAATGTGTACGAAACACGTATGGAGTGTGTGTGATGATAACCTCTCTTCAATACATGTTCCATACTCTCAGCTGAAAAGTAACAGCAACTTTGGATCGTTTCGTGAAAACACACTGAGCACAAAGACTGAATTCATGGAGACTTAAACGAGAAATTCACTACTTTGGGCATAATAGCTAGTTCTGTTGGTTAAGTTACAGATAAAAAAACTGTCACCGGGTGGTGCTTAGGATCTTCTGGAAGCTTAGGCTACGTATCCAAATTGGTTGAGATCGAAGCACGGGGCCGAACTAACGGACGATCCTACTGCGTGGATCGGGATATACATTTGTGCGTTAATATGACACGGGCAAAAAACCAAAAGGCGCTTACTTGACCCCACAAATTATTTAATACTAGACGTTCCGGCTCAGACGTCTAAGTGAATAGACAAAGCACAAATTGCGTTAGACAAAGTCCAAATATCTTTGTTTTTTTTTTGTGCAAATCTATGTGACTGTACCCTTCATGCAATACACAGCTGATGAGCCGCCTCTTATTGTAAATACCAAAAGCAGGGGTAACAAAGTTTTGACGTTAGCGTATTAATATACAGATTTGTTACATGTGTTAATTGCCTTGACCCCTCTAGGGGCATGGGCGCGTTTCTATGCCTTGTTGACGTTTCGATAGCATATCTACGATAGGTAGCCTACAAGTAGTCTAAGGCCGACTCTACTCATGCGGGCGGTATCTACATGGTTGAAGGGTCTTATCAACTCGTTTAATTGCCGCAGTCCTGGAATGTTGTTTGTCCCAGTATCTGTCGTATCGTTTTAGATCAATCCGTTATGATTGTCCTAGCTGAAGCTGATCTAAGACCACAAAAGTGTTCCGGTCCGATGAAATTTGATGATGAGACTTGCTTTGCAAGTTGTTTATTTCCCTCAGTGTCAAAAATTTGATTGACGGTCACCAGACGTTGGAGAAGTTGACCACATTCTTTCACGAGTTTTGAAGAGAGGCTATGTGAAGAGAGAGCTTTCATGGCTGCCTGACTATCTGTAAAGATAGCAATACTATATGTGGGCCGTGGAGTTTGTTTTCCAGAATTACCATGGCGCCGACCACAATGGCATGGATGTCGGCTTGCAAAACGCTAGATCATGTACCCATAGTGATTGAGATCCTGGTGTCGGTCTCAAAGACGCCCGCACCACCTCTCTGTTCAGTTTTAGACACATCGTTGTACCACATAATACATCTAGGGTCTGGGCAGAGACTGTCATTTTCCCAGTCTGATCGAACTGGGATGAGGGCTATGCGTTTTTACCAAAGCATTGCTCCGTGGTCATATAATCTGATCTAAGGTAAATCTGCATGTCAGGAATTTGTTCCAGAATACTCATGTCATCACTACCGCATACATCGGAGGTAAGATGTATCCTAAAAGCATTGAGATAAAAATATGCAGCGGGGTCAATCCAACGATTGCCTCCAGAGCAGGTGGCATGTACGCATAGCTCCAGTTATTCCGAGACTAGCAAGACATTGTAACTTGTTACATTTCAATGTGGTTGAGCTCTGCTGTGCCTTTGGTCACTATATAAACGCAGCATAGGTAACGTTGAAAGCTCTGGAGTTTCGGCTGGGCCAACATGGTATAAGGATAGGTTAGGTACAGGGGCTGCCGTGATGTGTCACAGCACACTTAGACCAACATTGGGTCCATTGTGGTACCACCGCTATCACCTTCACTCGAACCTACGTGTCACACCAGCCTGTGCTGGCGATGTATCGATTGAGCCGTGTGCGGATCATATCCTTACGGTCATCCAGATCGTAGAAAACCCATGAGCCCAGAAACATTCTTTTCCTACCAGCCAATGCCGGGCAATGACAGAAAAGATGAAGAAAGGTCTCCTCCTCCTCCACATCGCCACAACTCCTACAGAAGTCGTGATGAGGAAGATGCAGTCTCCTGGCATGCTCCCCTATTGGACAGTGCCCTGTGATTACTCCTACTACCCTGCCAATGTGCTTCCTGTTCAACGACAGCAGTGTGACAGAACGGTGGGGATCAATTTTCAGCCAAATCATCCTTATCGTTTGGCACGTATTGCCGCAGAGCCATCTAACATTAGCCCTATCTACGACACCGGTCTTAATCATCAATTTGCACAGGGTAAATGGCACCCACATGTCTTTGCGGCTTTCTTAAACCGCTCCAGTTGTCCCCTCTTGGGCCAACTCATCAGCCTTGCAGTTACCCGCAAAGCCACAGTAGCTCGGAATCCAACAGAGGGTAATATTGAAGAAGCCAGCCATCTCTGCGAGTGCTAGGCGGCAGTTCTCGATAGTTTTGGATGTCGTCAAAACGGATTCGTGGGAGCGAATCGCCGCCTGGCTATCCGTATAAATAGTAATGTCCTTCACAGTAATGACGTTACTGCCTAGCAAGAACAGAGCTTCCGAGATAGCCGAAACCTCCGCCTGTAGGATACGACAAAAGTCCGCGAGACCGAGTGATAGGTTAATCCCCAGTCCCTCCGAGTATATGCCTATCCCGACCCCGTCGTCGGTCTTAGACGCATCTGTATAGATGGCCATGGGTTCGGTGGTGGAGGCCGCGTCTCCTACCCATTGTCTCCTCGACGGAATGAGACTAGTGCTGTTCCTGCCAAATTGGTATTTGGGAGAAACGTAGTCCGTCTCCCTTATGAGAATCAGATTGTCAAGTATAGTGGAGTGTCCGGCACTCAGCGCACGCCACCGACCCGCCTCACGAAGGCGTAGAGCCGTGTTTGCCGCCAGTTGTTCGTCAATTATATACAACGGGAGTAGCCGAGTATCGTATCTAGTCCGGCTGATGGAGTGCTTCTAAAAGCCCCCAACATGGTATAAGACCTATATCGGGTCTTTTAAGCACCGACTCCGTTTGTGGAGTTCTTGGAAAAATGAAGACGTGCCACTTCCGGCAGTGTTTCCTCCAGCATTTCCTGGAGTGCCTAATGTGTTTGTTATACTCAGTGAGAGCGGTCCTGTACTCTTCCCGCAAATTGAAGCGCTTTGTTCCGTTGAACTTTTTTCTTACATGAAGACGCTTGCGGGCCAGTTCTTCGATTTACCAGGGAACTTTTCGACCTGCTCTATTACGCTTACTTTTTCATAGAAGTAACAGTGAAAGAAACAGTGAAAATGTAACACTTATTTTTTGCACATTACTATTCGAAATGTCATCTTGTGTTTCTTACCAAAGACAAAAAAAAACATTTTCATTTCTTTTTCATCGCATTTCAAGAAGCTCTCTAAATTAACTATTCAAAGAACTCATCTTCAAAGGAATTAATTTATCTGCTGAATCAATATTTTACATTTGACCTCTACAATTTCAATTTACTTTCTCTCTTTGACCCGAGCGAATCAATTACAAAACTGAATCCGATTCAATACATTGCCGTATCTGAAAAGGTTTTGCTTCCATTTTGGTTAAAGTCACAGTCGATAGTTCGCCTTGATCCAAAATCCAATTGAAACCTCCAATTATTCACCATAATTTTCTTGGGCAATTTGCCAACGTTGACCGTGAACCAAAATATTTTGTAATTTCAAAATACCATACCCACAAACAAAAAAGAAGACGGAGAAGAGGATATCCGAAAACCCAAAATATTCAACGAATCCTACGCTTACTTCAATATTTCATACTAGATTAGCTTATGGTTGTTTGATACCGAAGTATCTTTTACTTGATGAAAAAGTAAAAGCATTCTGATGTCGGGCCTCGTGCAGCCCGTCTGGTAAATGGTAAATGGTTTCAACTCCAATATTATGAATTATATGCGCAACAAGACTTAAATTTTGTAAAATACAACCACACACATTTCATGTAATAGCATAACGTCCCTTTCTTGGCTTTGCCTTAATTCCATGTTGAATTATTAATTCGCTCCATGGTACCGACGACAACATGAAAGAGTTGAAATGAGCAAAGTGAAAATTGTTATGCGTATTTCTTAAGAAGTTTTCCCATCAGAAGGACTACGGAATTCACTTTAATCTTGAAAGGGGATGCGAAATTTTATAGTACAGATATGCTTTAGATGGATCCAGAAAAAGGAATGAAGGATAGACATTTTGATGGAAAGCCAATTATTTAATAATTATGTATGATTACCTAGTCTTTATGTTTCTTTTTTTTCACCCACACCCTCTCCGTGGAAAGTTCTTACGAATTCCAAGCAACGATAAGGATCGATGTTCAGAAGCTCTTTAAACATTTCATAGAAAAAAAACTCGATTTCTTCCGGTCATTCTGTCTTTAGAAAGTCATCGAAAGACAGATACTATTCTACGCTGAAGCCATAGACACTCGTAATCTCCTATAATTTCAAGATGATTGCCTGTCCGGCCCACTCATCTTACACATTATCCGATGAAATGGATAAAAGTAGTACTTAATCTCGTCGATATTAGGATGGCCATAAGATAAGAATCTGCTAAAGGCCATTTTGTCCCGGCCCGGCTATAAGGTCGAGAGCCGAAATAATGTCACCGAAGCCATGAATTACCATGTTAAAAAGAGCTCCATTTCGGATACGACGACAATAGCAGGACATCATTATTTGGCATGCTCCATGCATATGAATTAGAACATATCATTAAAATTACAGTCCATTATTTGTTCCTCTTATGACGTTCCTCTTAATACGCTTACGTATACATAGACTTGCTCGTAAGTGCCACTCTATCCGGAAAAGATTTTCCAATGAAAAATTAAACTACAATTCAGAACACACATCAGTATTACCTCCGTGTTATAGACCCCATTCTCACACCCCGTAGATATAGAGAGTAAGCCATAAACTGTCATTTTTATGAGACCTGGTGATAATTTGAAATTTTATAACGTTCGGTGCTATTTTGCTATAAATGTCCAGAAATCGTCTGGTATACTCCGGCACGTCCAGCAGCGCTAGGCAACGCCAAGGATTACTCATGCAATGAAGATAGCACTGGAAGGCACTCAGCCCCATATTTTTGCAATGTTATAAAGTGTGACACTTCATTATGGATTTATTCTTGGTTTTATGGCAGTACGTAATGAAGGGCGAAAGTGGAGTCGTGAATAAGAGGCATACGAGTACAAGGACCTTTTTTTATGTATAGACATACGTAAGTCCAGGATTGTTCAGTGAACTCATATACGTTTTGAGTGTACTCAAATTCTAATTCTTGGATAGAGTTTATCAATATCAGCATCAGCAGGACGTGGTCGGATTGAGAGTGGATTTAAATAACGGTTTGGTGGGCATCCGGCAATGCCCGTGGGGACGGAGCCTAAGGTTGCATTATGACTGTTAAGGTCGGGCAGTGTCATCTGGTGAAGAAATAGGCCTCTAAACGAGCTAAGTAGCGGCCTATGCTTTCTGTAGCTTAGTTCGGGAGACGTGGGCGGGATTTTCGCCGCTCGTTGCCCCTGTCCTTGACGTTTTAATAAAATTCATAGGCCTGGGGAAGACAACACATTACTATTAAACACACAACACATTACTATTAAATAAATAAATAAAAAATGAACAACAAAAAATGAAGAGTTAAAAAAAGGCGATAAGAAGGGAATAAGGGTCGGACGGCTTAAGTGCCCTCACGCACGCTGCTGGATGCTGGATCCCGCTCCAAGAAGTCTCATTTAGGAACGAACAACAACCGGGCATTCGCAGAGAAGATGTTTGATGAACTCAATGTCCTCCAGGCAGAGCCGGCATTCCGTCTCAGTGGACAGACCAATTTTGTCCAGGTGATATCTCACCCAGTGGCCCTGAGAGATAACAACCTCAAGTCCGCTCTCCCGAGGCGGCTAGCTTCTTTGAGACCGTAGGGGGTAATGAGATCCTTGGCTTGCCTCAGTCCTGGAAGATGATTTCAGTTCCGCAATCGTTCGTCAACAGTCTGCCTGTACCTCACCTCAGACCGCAGTAGGGTTCGGGCCCGTAGAATTTCGTGGATGAGCCTATTTTAGCGAGTTCATCCGCAGCTCCGTTGCCATCAATGCCCCGACGTCCAGGTACCCAAAAAAGAGTAACCGGATTAGTGTTTGTAAGACACTGAAGGGTATCAAAACATTCTTTCACGAGTTTCGATGTGAATTTTTGTGAAGAGAGCCGTAATGGCTGCCTGATTGCCAGTACAGATAGTAGTGTTAGCGCCACTGAGATTCTTATGCAGAATTTTTCAGGCGCAGACCTCGATGGCATAGATCTCGGCTTGGAAAACTCTGGGACAGAAGCCCATGGCGATGAAGACCCTGGTGTTCGGCCCGAAGACCCCAGCACCAGCCCCGTCTTAGGCCCGTCGGTAAGCCAGGTGGTCACCCGGAGTCAAGACAAGGATGGTCTGAGTCTCATTGTGAGCAGTTAGGGATGAGGACCGAAAATTTCCAAACGAAGCAAAGTTCCGTAGTCATGTAATCTGATCTCGAGCCGATCGCTATGTCAGGAAGCCACTCCAAAATACTCATGTGGCCCTGATTGTACACATGTGCATCCTAAGTCAAAGGCACTCTAAGAGCACCTAGAGCAGCCGATTCTTGAATAAAAATGTGCAGCGGAGTAAATTCAATAATCGCCTCTAGGGCCGCTGTCGGGCAAGCACGCATGGATCCTGCTACACTAAGGCACGCGAGGCGTTGTAGTTTGCTACACAACTGTATGGTGGAACGCTGACAAGTTTTGGCCACCATACAAGCGCAGCGTCAATAATGGTCGTACCTGCATCAAATACAGCCACTCAGTCATTTTGGGAGTGAGTCCCCAGGTTTAGCCAAAGAGGCTCCTGCAGGCCCACATGATCCGAGTGGCCTTGCCTTGCTAACCACATTCTCGACGTGTTTGCTCCACCAATTGAGTCTCCAGTCGAGCGTTATGCCTAAACACTTCACTTTAGTGAAGAGTCCGATTGCCGTCATGCTAAGGGTTACTGATCTTAAGTTTAGGTTTCTTTTCCGAGTAAAAGGAACTAGGACGGTTTTTGAGGGTTGACGCTCAGGTCAACTTCAGTACTCCAGCGAAGGACAAGGTTGAGTGCCGCATTCATCACCTCAGTGATGGTTGTTTCAAATTTTCCCGTGTGACCAGTGACCAAAGAAGCGGGAAAAGAACTCCACCTTGAGGGCAACCCTTAACAGCGTTGCGAATATTCAACTCAACTCAACTCAACGTTGAGTAGATTTCACGCCCGCGAAGCATGGTATCAATCCACGCAATTGTGGCCGTAGGAATATCTCTGAGCTGAAGTGCTCTAGATATACTGTTATAACCAATGTTGTCAAAAGCTCCTTCGATGTCAATGAAGGCGCACAGAGCAATCTCCTTGTCATGAAGGGTTTTTTTTTCTAAACTGGTCCTACGAGATTATGTAAGGCAACCACAGTCGACTTAAATTTCACAACTGAGTTCGATGCAGGGGTGCCGTGCTGTCCACTATTTGCCTTATATGCAGATCCAATGTTTTAAAAAGAAACGATGAGAGACTTACTGGTCTGTAGGATTTAGAAAGCTCTTCCAGCTTGATCCCGTTTTTTGGAATAAAACCACCTTCACAGGCCTCCATAAACGTGGTATTTAGCTCAAGGTGTAACTAGCTCTATAAATGATGAACAAAGGGGAAAGGGGAGATAATCATATCAACGCTGTTTTGGAGGAGGGCAGGGAAAATACCATCAGCGCCAGGTGAGAAGAACTCTAGCCCATTTAACTTTTTCTTTGGCGAAAATGGTCACAGAGAGACTTCAAAAGTGGCGCAATGGGATCCGATGCTCTGCCGAAGAAGAAGTCACACAGGGTTCAGCTTGGACTGAGCCAGGAAAGTGAGCATGTCAGAGGAGCTCCAATGTTCCCTGTGGGCCCCCAATAAAGAAACCGTCCTGCTTTTATAGTAGACCGATTCTGTTAGTGTGGTCTTTCGACAGGGCTTTATGGATACGTGCCGCTCCATGATGCGGGTGAATGCTTTCGCAATGTCTCCTCCATCCTCCCTTACCTTTACTAACAGAACCAATAAACAATAAAACGTTGAAGTTTTCTAACATCCATAATCTCCAGTTGCTCCAAGTCAGTAAAGAAACAGGATCCAAGTATCAACCTGCTTTTGGCTGCCAAAACAGGACAGGAGCAGAGAAGGTGGTAACTACTCTTCACGTCTTTACAGCTCCTGCGAAAGTCATTGTATTGAAGCCGTCTCCTGGCACGCTAGCCCATGAGACACTGCGCAGTGAAAACACCCAACACCCAATCAATATGCTTTCTATTTAGCGACAGTAGATCGGGTGAGGTAAAGTCTGGGTCACAGCGACCCAGTTGTATGGCAGGTACCGCCATCAATCCATCTTGCATTGGCCTTGTTAACAATCAATTTACATGAAGCAATACTGAATAGCCCTAACCCCTTCTGGGGCATAGCGCGTCAACTGTTCCATGGGCCCCTGTTGGCGTTTCGTTGGCATAAATTAGTATCGGAGAATGCGGTTGCCAGCATGCACCTCCTGATCCCCCATTTAGCCGCCTACCTGCGATAAGTCGGGAGATGCTGTGGCTTATTATTATGCCCCGCACCGTAGGGGGGGAGACAACACAAACATCCATGGCCACGGACGTCGTCGTAGATGGGATTTGAACCCGAAACGCCGGTAGTCAGACATTATACTGACGCCTCTGCGCACTGAGCTACCGGCCGCCTCCGGTACACATGCACATGAAGCTGTGGATTCCCTTGTCGATACTCTGGCATGATTACGACTTTCGGATAAGATAAGTCTTTTCATCTCTATCACACTGATCTAAAATTTAAATACGAGTATGCTTATGTTCGCAGGACCCTGACCAATCTTTCATTTATGCAATACATTTTCATCTGCCTTGTTTGCTTAACAGCTACTTTACTCCCTTTTCAAAAGGCGAACTTTTCAATTGAAATTTCACTGGCGACATTGTTCTTGGAAGCGAAAGGACCTCAGATAACACAGATAAAGCAAGAATTTCCAAATTATCCTACAGAACAATCTTACAAAACAAATTCGTCGATAATCGTCTTTTTCGGTGGCCATTCCACACCGATTAGGCACGTTCTCTGACGGAAAGTAGCCTTTTATTTTCTTTCATGTCTTTATTATTCTTTCACCAGAGAAGATGATGACGGTAGCGGCGATGGTAGTGGCTTCCAATGTCCTTTCGCTGTGGGTTTCGATTCAATTCAAATTCGTTTGAATGATTTTTCCCGGAATCTTACTTTAACAAAAACCGACGGAGAGACAGAGTATCCGGATGAATTGGTATTTTCTATCGGCTAATATTTGACCATTCTTTCGATAAGTAAATTCTTAAGGCCTATGGATTTTACTTGATCGGACTGGTTTGTGTATTAGTCAGGCGTGAAAGGATTTCAGTGGGAGAAATTTGTAGTAGAAAGAGCGTCTTGTTACACAGCGCGTCTGAAATTAGTATCAGAAAAAATACAGTCAAACCATTCTATTTTGAAATTCGTTCAAATTATACCCTTGAATATTTAGCCCTTTTATTAGCGAAGTGCGTAATGACGAGTAGAAAATTTCTCCAAGTGGATATCTTGCGATTATTTTACTCATTTTCTGATTCTTCTAAAATGATACTGACGGAACGATTCGAAATATGCGGCATACTCGCGTTTTCAAACCTATATTATGTATTATATTCGCAGGCAAGGGACACTAGAAGTGTTTATAGGGACTGAGTGATAGTGCAGAAGTGTTCGTGAAGGCTTAGGAGCGCCATCAGGCGGAAACCTTTTAACGATGGCATAAACTTGTTGTAGCTCAGTATCGGGATATGTGGATAGGGTCGTTGCTGAGCCAAACCAAACTGAATTATGCATCTGGAGAACTACAATACATACAGAACTACGGTATACAGTAAATATAGGCTCAACGATAAAAAAAAAGAAAACTAAAAACGTCAAATTAAAGTTAATGACAGTCCACATGCTAATAAGCCCCTCGCGTCCTGGCCCTGACAGAGCGGACTTCGTCGCCTCAACCCTTTAAATCTACGAGGTTCCTTGGCTTAACAAATTTAGTAACTCTGCTCTTCCTCTTCCATCGAATGATTTTCCAGAATTCTGTTCTTCAACATTTCAGTTTGGTGGCCAGATTCAACTTTTAAAACGAAACTTTAACCAACCTAAATTCTAGTAAAAGGGATAAAAAGGTAAGATTTTCAAAAAATAAAAACAAAAATTTTGCAATTTACAGAGATACAACTCACAATCTATTCCTTTGATTTTTGAGGGAATTTTGGAGTCTTAGCCCAAAAAAATAGCGGAGATTGGGTGTTTATTTAATAATTCGAGTGTATTAGCTATCGGGGGAGCATATAAAGTTACGCCATCTGACTGGAAAGCGGCGAGAAGCATCTTGACGGAGGACACGCTTAAGTGGGCTATTGGATCTTTCCATCCATTAAAGTCGGCAAGCACTGAGGGAATATTCCCTGCCCTTCTTCAGAAAGGACTTGAAGCACTGGCTCAATATCTCTTGAGTATATTTGGAGGCAGTTGGGCGTTGGGATTTATTCCGCAAAAAGTTCGGAAAATGGGAAATCGCCTAAAAAATTACCCTAAATCATACAGACCCATCAGTCTCAACTCCTCCTCCATGTTGAAATCGATGGGAAAAAAATTGGACGAGCATATTTGACAAACTCTCCTGAAGAGAAATCCTACACATGAAAGACAGTTTTCCTATCAAGCAGGAAAATCTACGGAGTCCGTTTTCCACTGCCTGGTGAGGGAGAACGCGGTGACAATGGGGGCAAACGAAACTGCTCTTTCAGCTGTTCTTGGCAATTCTTTTAGACACTCATTTCTCCGATAGCTCTCCAATGTCGACTCATAGTCAGCACGTACAGGAGTGGGTTGGGACCCATGGCATTTCCTGAGCCATCATCTCTACGGAGAAAGTTCTGTGGGCTATTTCCAGTTTGGAACCCTATAAATCCGCCGGACTGGGTGGATTATACGGCTGATATTGTAGTCCTGTGTGCTGAGACTATCTTCAAGACGTGTTTGAACCTTGTTTACATTGCACGAATATGGCTGGATATGTGAGACCCAAAGATATGAGATCCATTTGTCTTTCATCCACACTTATGAACATGCTCGAGAGGCTTATTGATGTCTATCTATGTAGCAGGATACCAGGTTTATTTGCGGCATCGCAACATGGCTATACCAAGGGTAGGTCCTATAGCACAATAGACCTCAAGGTCACAGTGTTTGTGGTTCCAATACGACGCACGGCCCACTTCCTTTATTTAAAGGTAGATCTGTAGAAACAGCTCTACATTTCATTGGGAGTTATGTATATGGAGAAATCATCCAACTACAGCGAACTGACTCTATTTAACGTTTTGGACATAAAAGGTGTATTCAACTATGTCAAGCCGAAGGCGATTATAGGCGCTCTCATAGGACTAGATGTTGACAGTCCTTTGGTCCAACTCATTAACGTGATGTTAACATCTACGATGATTTCATCTAAACTAGAGACTTCGTCAGTCTGCCGTAGTGTTTGCAGAGGAACTCCTCAAGGCGGTGTGCTCACATGGAGAAATTGGGTTGTAAGGTGACCGCATATGCCGGTGATGTCTCCATTGTTGTCTCTGCTAAGTTCCCAGGAACTCTCAGCGAAGTAACGCAGCATACGCTTTCTCTGGTGACCAACTAGACTAATAGATGTGGCCTAGGTGTTAACTCTAGTAAGGCCAATTTAGCCCTATTCACTAGGAAACGCAGTATGCTACCTGTGATGCTTCCTATATTGCAGACAGTGAGACTTGCGTTCAAGGAGAGCGATAACTTCTTGGTCTCATACTGGATAGTAAGCTAAATTGAAGGCTAAACATCCAGAAGCGCACGGACAAAGCCCTTTATTGCTGTGGGAGGGCTATAGGTAAAACCTGGGATTTGAAATACCCAAAGTACTGCACTGGCTCTATGTGGCGGTGCTTCGCCCCATACTGCTGTACTGAGCAGTAGTCTGGTGAAATGCCCTACAGAAGGCAGCTTATCTGAAATTGCTTGCCAAGTTACCGTGAACGGCTTGCCTGGCGATCAGCGGAGCTCTACGGTCAACCCCATTCTCTGTTATGGATATGATGCACAACCTTTAGCCCTTGGATATTCAGGAGAAGCACATGGCGCTGAACTCAGTCAAAAAATAAGAGAGATCTACCAGTGGACAACTTTGGGAACTGGTCACAAAATGATGTTGAACAACGGGGATATTCCTGAGTCAAATGATGACACTTCGCCAAAGTGATGGTTCATTAGGAATCACACACATCTGATTCCACCACGGAGTCTGTGGGAGAGAGGGGACCCGTCTCTACCGCACTCGCTGAAAATATACAAGTATATGGGTCAAAGAACGCCGAAGGCGTGGTTGCTGGAGTATTCTCTGAGGAGCTGAACCTTCACCTTTCCTTCCGGCTATCGGAATACTGTAGTGCTTTCCAAGCGCCTCGGATCTGAAGCTTTTTGAAAAAAAAAACAATTATGTCTTCTTCCCGCAAGCACCACATCAGAGAAATTTACACTACAAGCTAATGGAACAGAATATTGTACTGGGGCTTCCCTTCAACATAAAAACTGATTGAGTCCATATTGAATGATTTTCCTTTAAGCTATGAATGAAGGAAAGAAACAACCTGCAATGAAACTAAACTGCTCGCCTTCATTTAATACCATTACATTTCTATGTGGTCGTTGGATCTTTGAAGATATCCGTATTTATGTAACTCCATTTCAGAGAACTTTCGTCATATCCCAACTACAAAAATCCAATGATTCATGTAATTCTTATATTCGTATTGCCTATCGCTGTTATTTCAAATACATATCTGTTCGCTTGGTTATAGGACATTAAGGGAAAAGTCATCAAAGTTTCAAGAAGATTATCTTCCTTCCATTCATTCGGCGTGGTTAATGCCCTATGCCCCACAAGGGGTTGACAGGATCCAGAAAGAGAGAGAGATTCGTTCGACTGAAGAGGTACTTTATATCTAATATTGTATGGACAGATTGACTTGAATTTCACTGCCTTACGACTAGTTGGAACGCTAAGCGATTTCACCTTGCAAAATATGATAGAGAAATGCCATTTGGTATGATTGTTCGTGGTCCCTATACATTCATTTTAAGAGATGGAGCCACCTTGGACCCCGCGGCAGAGCGGCTGTGCGGGCGAAAAACCGCGAAATTCGAGCCCTTTTTTTTAAAATTGTCCTAATAATTTGTAAACGGTGCCTCGGATCAAAAAACTTAATAGGTTGTAAATTAAAGAGCGTCAAATTCTACATCCAATGCACTGCTCAAAGTTGAAATTTGATTTAGTAGTATAATCAAAATCGATAGTCGAAAAATGTCACTTTTTGAGGCTTTGGAGAAAAATCACACATACCGCTTTTCAAGCTCACATATCTTTGTAACGGATACTCCAAATGAAAAACCGTACAAGTAAAAGTTGAAGATATTTTGATTTTCGGTTTAACGTGTCCAATGCTTTTCAAATCGGATCGTTTTTAGTGTAGTTGTGAGCGAAAATGCAAAAATGGTTTTTTAGCGATTTGAGCCTTAATAGCTGTATCTCGATAAATATAACAGGTAAAAGTTTTGGTTTAACCTTAATTCGTAGATACTTTAACCTTGTTTATAAAAGTTTTGCTAAGTTTTTTGTCAGACTAATTTAATTAATTAAAAAATTAGTTAATTAAATGATTAAATTTCTTCCATAATTTCAAAGTTCAAGCAACTTATATGACATTTTAGGTTGGTTTCTAACGTATTTGGTTATTCTGAGTCAAATGAAATCAACCGCTATTCCATCCGACTATTAGTTCAAACGATATTCACTTTTTTCCAGATTTTATTATTAATTAAATAAGCCTTTTTATTAAATACGTTGAAAACAAAAAGCTTTTGTGCCAGTTTCAGGATAGTCCCTAATGTATTTGGTCATTTTGAGTCGAATGAAACCAACCGCAATTCCTTGCGACCATTAGTTCAAAAGATATTTACATTTTTCCAGATTGTTTTAATAGTTAAATGAGCTTTTTCGTTAAGTAAGTTGAAAGTAAAAGATTTTTATGCCAGTTTTAGGTTGGTTCTTAATGTATTTAGTTAATCTGAGTAGAATAAATTTAGCCGTGGTTCCATATGACCATTAGTTCAAAAGATATTCACATTTTTTCACACTTTTGGATTTGTTAAGGAAGCTTCTTTATTAAATAAGTTGAAAATAAAAAGCTTTGATGCCAATTTTAGGCTGTTTCCTAATGTATCTGATCATTTTGAGTCGAATAAAACTAAAGTCAATTCCATACAACAGTGAGTTCAAAACTTATTCACATTTTTCCAGATTTTATTTTTATATATATTTTTTTATTAAAAAAGTTGAAAATAAAAGGCTTTCATTCCATTTTTAGGTTGATTCCCAATGTATTTGGTCATTCTCAGTCGAATGAAATCAACCGCTATTCCATACGATCATTAGTTCAAAAGATATTCTCATTTAAATAAAAAAAGATATTAGTTTGATAAGCTGCTTTATTAAATAAGTTAAAAATAAAAAGCTTTTCTAAACATTTTAGATTGATACCTAATGTATTTAGTGATTCTGAGTCGAATGAAACCAACCGCAATTCCATACGATCATTAAATCAAAAGATATTCACATTTTTCAAGATTTTGTGATTAAGTAAATAAGCTTACGTATTAAATAAGTTAAAAATAAAAAGCTTTTATGCCACTTTTAACTTAGCTCTTAATGTATTTGATCATTTTGAGTACCGCACTTGCATGCGACCATTAGTTCGAAAGATATTCACATTTTTTCCAGATTATGAAGAGTGGCACATGCCCTTGCAGCATCCGGCGCTGTTATCCGTAATGGGAGCCAACGTTCTACTTCTAGTTTCCACCCCCAATCTCCAGGAGATGGAATATGTTGCTGAGTTTCCACAGCCTGCCAAAATTTCATGGCTTGAAGGGATGCCCTTTTCAGGTGTACCTCAAACTCACCAAATAACAGTCAGCATCTATCATACGCGCTATCACTTCTGATAACTGTAACACATTGTCACGAAACACAAAACAAATCAGTTTCAAATCTATCCGCTTACTGACTCGACGGTGCACAATGTGGCAATAGCGGACAAAAATAATTTTTATTGTTTTTTATTCTTGACTAGTTGATTAATTTATGACTATGTACATGCAAATTGTATCTATAACAAGATACCTGCACCCGTTGCTAACGGATTGGCATTATTACTTCTCTCTTAAGGTCACTTACGGGATATGCAGAGAGTAGCAAATCAAATTATCGAAATATACTAAAATATTATTAAACTTTTGACATGGATATGTCTTATAGCTGGGGGTCATCCTAAAAATCAGTCCGTCACACGAAATGTCTGTTTTTCTACTCGGGGGTCAGAAGAGGAAACAAGCCCCTCGAAAAATTTTCTTTTCTGGTTGTGCATGTCGTTTGAGTGAAGTGGTCATTGTGCATGGCTGTTGCTTGTAGATCCGCGCGGGCGGTGCACTTGCGGGGATCCTGTGTGTACATGTTGGGATGTTGATTTGATAGCGATAAAGGTTGACGTTGTGGACGGCAAGAAATAACATAGTGTACGGGTGAACGGGCGGACTTTCAATGACCTTCAATTTCCGCCAATTCCCATTCATCATTTAATAAAATAGCCCGTGTTGTACTATCTGAATCACTAGGGTCCCAGAAAAGGTAGCAAGTAAGTAGTCAGTTCGACTAACATTTGGACATGCGCAGACGCAATTTGAGAGAGTGTACATTACATAGCTCCCGCCCCCCGAAGATAGAGATAGAGCGAGAGCCATCGCGGATGAAGTTCATTCTATCCAAATGGTTGTGCATTTGCAATGGCGGCGATTTGAGGTCTGACTGGCCCACAATGTGGCCTCCACCACACATGCAATAAACGTATCATAAAACAAAATGGCGGATTCGTACTGGGCGAGTTAAAATCTCCCAAGCCCCGAAATAGAGAAATATTCGTCGCAGGATGTTATAGTTCCAAGCAGCTCATCGTGACATGATGTACATTCAGAGGTCTGCAGAAGATCAAATGCCCCCCCCCTTCTGCAAAAATTACAAAATTTTTCTTGTGCATTCTCTTTGTGCGTGTGTTGGAATGTTTTGTTTACTTTTGTTAGTTTCCCTTTCTGTTTGCTGGACACAATCGCATAGAGTGGCGCGCGTTACTTGAGAAACGGATTGTGTGTGCCGGACCTGGACTGTTGATTAAAGGGGCGGGATGAGACGGATAGTGTGGGAGCGATTTTGCAATAGATACACAAACACAATACACGTCCGATTGGGAAAAGATGGTGGGAAGCGTGATTGCCATTAGCAGAAACGTACTCAACGAAATGTTGATAGGCTGCAGTCTGCAAACTGTACTGAACGGGTAGATGGAACAGGGTGCACGAGAGGAGGTGAATATTGCACACACGCGATGCAAACGAAAACGAAACGATCCCGCGAGAGAAAGGAGCCCAAGCGGACAGGACAAAGCAAAGCAGAATTTATGACGAGTATCTACACTGCCACCAGATACATGGGTACATGGATATGTCTTATGCGTGGGACGTGTTTTCTCGAATGATTTCATCCAGTATAACTATACTGGGATCTTTACAAAACTTACGTCGATATCTTCAACACAACAGGTTCCACGCAGTCGGTAGTCATAGACATATCCATGTTCCGATGTATCTGCATGCAGTGTAGATACTTTGTATCTTTTCCTAAGGATATCAACATCCTGGATATTTAACGTCGCTATCCTAATTATATGCCGTCATCCTGGAAATTTTCATATATGTGCTTTAAGCGGCGAATAACTGTCTCTCCTTGCAATTTGGCCACTAATGAAAAGCCTTATAACACAAATTGTAGTAATCCTTCATATTTCTACCAAATTCCATACCTGTAGCTTCAGCTCTTTTCGAGATATTCTTTGAACAGGCTGACATCTGACTGATTTCATAAGGGTTTTATTTTTTCTACAAAACCCTAAAAAGCGTAACTATGACTTAAGCTATCAAGCCAAGCTGTCAAGCAAAGACTTTTTGAACAAGATTTAATTATCTGTAAATTGAGACTAAAACCAAATTTCAGCTACTATACTTACCGAAATAGAGCTATTAAAGCTGGAATCGATAAGAAAGCATTCCAGCATTTTCACTCACAACTACACTAAAAATGAACCGATTTGAAAAGTATTGAGCACGTTAAACCGAAAATCAAAATATCTTCAACTTTTACTTGCACGGTTTTTCATTTGGAGTATCCGTTACAGAGATATGTGAGCTTGAAAATCGATATAGTGTGATTTTTCTCCAAAGCCTCAAAAAGTGACATTTTTCGACCATCGATTTTGATTATACTACTAAACCAAATTTCAACTTTGAGCAATGCATTGGATGTAGAATTTGACGCTCTTTAATTCACAAACTATTAAGTTTTTCGATACGAGGCTCCGTTTAGAAGTTACGAGGAGAATATTAAAAACAGGGCTCAAATTTCGCGGTTTTTCGCCCGCACAGCCGCTCTGCCGCGGGGTCCAAGGTGGCTCCATCTCTTAAATTGAAAGTTTGGGCCCCACCAACATTCGTACCAAACGGCATTTCTCTATCATATTTTGCAAGGTGGCGTCGATTTATGTCGCTTAGCGTCCCAACTAGACAGTACTCTATCGATTAACGATGGTATCATTTGATCAGTGGAGCAATTTCAATGAGCTCAATGTTGCTCCGTGCAAAATCCTATGTTAACAAAAAACTGCACTTAAATCGGCTCAGTGTTTCTCGATTAATGCGGCCATAAACATACACTTCGAAACCAAGACGGTCAGTTTTAACTTAAGGCCGCCACACATTGACGAGCACAACCACGACCAAACTTCCATCGAACCATCAAATATCATAGAACGGTGGAAATAGGGGGAATTTTTTTTCCACACGTCCTATGATATTTGATGGTTCGATGGAAGTTTGGTCGTGGTTGTGCTCGTCAATGGGTGGCGACCTTTACTTTTACGTACCCCACGATATCCAATTAGAATTACGACTTCTTTCCAAAATTTTACAGATAGGTCATATTTGACTATGCATTTATTGAACTAATATGCCATTCAGTACTAAGCCTGGTTTTGCATTTATAAATTCGACGCCCTTTAGAACTGCGAGAGCGTATCCTTTCATAAGCACAGATAACTCTAACAAATCACCGTGACAGGTTTTATGGTCAGTATCGTTATTAAACGTGGCCATATCAACCATTCTATGTCTCAATGTTTTAAGCCTATAAGGCTATGTTGGATATTAATTCAAAATGATTCAATGCCGGGACCATATCTTCTGCTCTATTGATCTGCAACGAAATGACAAACATTTTTCATCATCCAGACAAGCCAGATGAGAAAAAAACAAGCTAGCTCGCCGAAGCCATGATACCCTTCACGCGAAGCGTAGTAGTCTGTGTTGTTGTCAATCTGTTGATACATTTTTGCACTTACCACTTTGAAATTAGGGGTAAAACTTGTTCCGATTCCACTATTCCTATGAAAGATATATGAAATAGTGAGCCGATTCCACCCAAATTTAGGAATGTGATTTGGCGGTAAATATGATAAAATAATGTGAAATTTTGTAAAGATACCTTTAGAAATAAAAAGGTTTTTCTTACAAAAACTTGCTTTTGGAACGATCGTTCCTATGACAGCTACATGAAATATTAGCCAAATTCCAACCAATTTCGGGAATATAGTTTGGTAGTAACAACATTGAAAAATATGAAATTCGGTTACGATATCTTTAGAAACAAAAAAGTTTTCTCACAAAACACAGGCTTTGGGATCGTGGTCCGATTCCACAGTTTCCGACATATATACTGAGAGCAATAAATGAAAGCTGTGTCCAAAATAGCTTTAAAACTGACTAGCATAGAAACAGACGGACAGACAGACAGACGGACAAAGCTTAGTCGACTCATCTCGTCATACTGACCAAGAATATATTCAGTTTATATGGTCGAAGATTCTTCCTTCTATCCGTTGCAAACTTCATGACAAAGTTACTATATCGAATGTGATAGTGAAGGGTATAAAAAAATCGTTAAATGGTTTCAAAGTATAGTCGACCATTATACTGGAAATGTTCAGGATATGCGACGAACACTCACAGCCACGAGTTGAGGATTTTTCCTTTTTTCTATCTCTCCGAATCCGATTTCCAATACCCAGTATCGGCCATGTGGCCATGTTTATTCAAGGATTACGAGGATTTGCCATCTTATTCATGAATATATTCCAGTAAATTTCATATTCGGATATCGATAGGAAATCGATGTATTGACGTTGTTGAGGCGAATATCTGACGACTACGGAGAAACGTTGATGAAAATCGCTTGAGTCAATATTTTTCACAGTGTGGGATATTCTGCGAAAATGGCACGAAGGAAATGAGATTGTTTACACTGGAAATTTAGTTTATTGTGTGGATAAGTCCGGGAATGTTAAAACGAAATCAGACTTTGCTTTATGCAAAAAAAAACCTGTCAGGATTCATGGATTATTTCCGTTCCATGATAGGACACAGGGTCATTGTCCTGTCCTGGTGTGGGGCGATAGAATAATATCATGGCCTTTCTCGGCATGCCATAGAAGGTGACTGAAAAGGACAGGATATTTATGCCAGCAACTTGCATCATGCAAAATATGTTATACATATACTAACGATACGTCAACTATGCGTCGGAGCCAAAAACTAATATAGGATTATCAAATAGCAGCTTTTTATTTGTAAATTGTAATAGAAACATAACTCCGCCGAAGCTTGTCCCAAACCGTGATTGTGAAAGCAGGAGGGAATGACAGCTGTAGCCTGACTGGATGAGTTACACCTAAGCGTCTCAGATAATTAGGGTAAGAAGAATGACGTAGTCAGATCTGCAACATAGTTGTGTGAACGTTAGCACGTTATGAGCCACCTGAACCTGCTATTACCGAGGCCACCCCTGAATATTGTTTGGCGATAGGCCGATATCCCATTCTTGTAAAAACTACTTCATGTCAAGAAACATGGAAAAAAAAGCCTCGGATTGGGCAGATAAACAACGACGACCACGTAAATGTTTAACGGATTACTATTTCGGATCCTAGATTGTACACTCCCTGAACAAACCGAAGCCGAAAAGGCACTCCTACAATAGCTCGAGAAAGACAAACTAAACATCACTACAATCCAGTAAACAAATTGGCTTGGCAGCCAGATCAACGACAAGATATTGCACTCAATTTTCAAAAGCGGCAAACCATCTGGACACACGGAGTTTGGAGTTGCGTCCATCGTGAAAAATCACCTCAAACCGGACGTTATTGACTTCGAACCCATCAATAAAAAGTTCTGTGCTATTCGTATTCAACGTGCTCGCCACCACTGAAGTGAAGGAAGGAAAAGTAAAAGACGAGTTATACGATCGCCTGGAGACACTATTCGACTCACTGACAACAAACGACGTCGAAATACTGCTCGAAGATTTCAATCCGAAAGTTGGGAACGAGAGTTGGCACCGGGAAACCACTGGGGGACACAGCCTTCATGAGAAATATATTGACAATGGTCAACAACTAATCGACTTCGTAGGCGTCGGAACCTTGTCGTAAGCCCAACATCCTTTTCGCACTGACGCATTCGTAAGGAAACCTGGAAATACGCACCGTCAACCAGATTGACCACGTCCTCATATGCCAGAGATGGGCTTATAGCGTGATGGATGTTCGATCATTGGGGTGACCGGTAGCGCAATGTGTTGAAGCATCAGTCTCATGTCTGACTACCGGCGTTTCGGGTTCGAATCCCGTCCACGACGACGTTCGTGGCCATGAATGTGCAGGAGGTTCGTGCTGGCAATTACATTCTCTGAAACCAGTTTATGCCAACGAAACGTCAACTGGACCACAAAAAACAGTTGACGCGTTATGCCCCACAAAGGGTTAGGGCAATTGAATATGTTCGATCGTGCCGAGGAGTAAGTTGCGATTCAGACTATCACTTGGTAAAGACAACCTATCGATGTAGGATCCCTTCAGTGCACCAATCAAGAACCAGCCCTACCAAAATGTTTGTGGTTAACAAACTCTTGAACGATACTTCGGCGCGTAAGCATATACAGCAGCCCTTGAATACATCAACTACTTCTGCGAATCTGGGAGGACGAGGTGATCCCAGGCTCAGGAGTACCATCTGTACCATCCACATAATGGGAGAGAGAGAGAAACTGCGGTGTGATAATTACGGAGGAATTTCACTAGCCTGTACGTCCTACAAAATCCTGATGAAAATTCTAGAGAATAGAATAAAACCGTACGCTGAACGAGTCAATGCCGAGTGTTAAGGCGGTTAAAAACCTGTGTAATGAACCATCTGTAATGAACCATATAATAGCAGTGCTGCATCCACTGGCAGATCGATAGCAGCACCTGATTAGTAATGATCTGTAGGTGGTACAAAACCAGAGGTTGAGGGTCTCATTACACCTAGACCCCAATGCGGGCGCATCTGATCCGTCCGCCAACCATTCCATCCTTATCGCCTTATTTTTTTTATTCCTTATTTTTGCCTCCCATGTTTGTGTTTTATTCCCCAAGCCTATGAATTTTTATTAATACGTAAAGGATAGGGGCAACGAGCGGCGAAAACCCCGCCCACGTCTCCTAAACTGAGCTACAGCAAGCATAGGCCGCTGCTTAGCTCGTTGAGGGGCCTCTTTCTCCACCATATGGTGCGGCCCGACCTTCTCAGTCATTACTCTACCTTAGGCTCCGTCCCCACGGGAAACTTCTCCTTTAAAACTGTCCGTTAAAATATGTAATGGACGGTGACGTGAAAGGATAGCTGGCACTGTGGCTGGGAATCGTGGTGGGGGTCATCACAGGGCACTGCCCTGGAGGTGAGCTCGTCTGGAGGGTCTGCCTTCCTCAGTTACTAGTGTAGAAGGCGTAAGCATGTGAACGAATAGGAGAGCGTTATTCACCCTCTGTGGTACTGTAGAATTGTGACGGATAGGAGGACGAAATTTCTTGGTTCTCTGTATTTTTTAAACTCGAAGGACCTCAACAACGCTTGCGCGACTCAGCTTAATCGCTTCATTGCTGGCACCGGCTGTTTTGCCACCTAGATTTTAGAGTGAGGTATAGAGATTCTGGCAGTATCACAACGGGCCCATATGCGGTCTAAATGTGCTCTGATATGTCACGGCAGCCCTTGCACATAACCTAACCTACAGTAGAGTTTTCCAATATCTTGTGATGAAGTGAAGAATACACCAATATTGTAGAAGATACCGAGGTTAAATATAAACCAAACGAATCCGTGGGTAACCTAAACAAAGTTTTGCAATGGGCCGAAAGCGAAATGGTTAGCGTCTAAGAGATAAAGCCGAGTTTCAAGTTGTAGAAAAGAGCAGACACGAGTTACGGAATATTTTTCTTAGGTTTAGGAATTATCATATCATAACATTAAATAAAGTTCTCAGAAAAATATGAATATGATTAATATTGTAATAGTCGCATAACATGAATGGTCGTTGTTTTTAATAGTTCACGTTTTAGCAAGTGGCTCATCTGGCGAAGAAAAAGGCCCCTTAACGAGCTAAGCAGCGGCCTATGCTTGCTGTAGCTCAGTTTGGGAGATGTGGGCGGGGTTTTCGCCGCTCGTTGCCCTGTCCATTACGTATTAATAAAAATTCATAGGCCTGGGGAAGACAACACAGAAATAGGAGGCAAAAATGCAGAATAATGAGGCGATAAGGATGGAATGGTTGGCGGACGGCACAGATGCCCTCGCGCAAGCATCGGGAACCGGGTGTAATGGGATCTTCGGCCTCTGGTTTCGTACCACCGACAGATCATTACTCATCGGTGCTGCCTTCGATCTGTCGGTGGAAGCAGCACTACCAGACCAGAATATGGTTCATTACAGGTGGTTCAAACTAGACTATCAAACTGTGGCTGCTAAAACTGCTGAACCTGTCCTCAATGTCGGAGGAAAAGGGTTCCTGTAAAATCTAAAGTCGAAGATGACTGGATCAACTGGAAACCATCCGGGGAGGTGAACCATCACCTCACCCATTTCCCCACAGCGCATGAAGGATATAGACTCCTTCTTACTAAAGACGCGAGATATGTGCTGTTTTACTGCAAGAAATTTACCAGGAAGCGCGCATTAGCCCAGAAAATCTAGTGGCACTTATGCTAAATTCGACAGGGCACTGGGATAGAGTAAGTAATGTAGTGTCATTTACAATGGGAAATACGAAAAGCAGAGTTGCTGCGGAAGGAGCGAAACGTCATCTAAGACTCGACCCGTTATTTTCCGCAAAGAGTTAAGGCTTAATTACAGTCTAATTATTTTTCAGATGAAATTGGCTCTCTATCATCTTGAATATCATTTTGCATTTTCTTTTAGGATGATGCCAAAGAACTGATAACAGACGTTTTCATCATGCTCCGTATCGATTCGCAGAGCATGAACAATCGTACACAAAGTATCTTCCATTAAAAAAATACATAATGGAGACCATTGATTCTTTTGAAGTTCTTCTAACTTAAAGAACTCCTTGTAACCTCCTCAGTGAAGTCAGAAGAAAATAATTTACCGTCATTTGTAACTTGAAAGCCTTGTCCTCTTTACACGAGTGTAACATAGCAAAAGAATTGCACCGACTACAGCTCAACGGTCACAAGTGCGTCATGTTTCCATTCACCCTTTGCTGCCACAAACCTAGAAACATGCACACGGGGACTGGTGGGCGCAATCCTTTAATTAAATTCTTTGACTCTGAAATACGAGTACGTATTCTTCGAGTTTCATCTTGCAAACACACCCTCGACATATCTTTGCCCGATTAGATTGCCACAACGGGCCCGGGGGCCATGAACTTCACCCCCACCCCGTTGTAACAACTTTGACCTGTCCAACTATCGGCATCGGCTCCCATTTCAAGGTACTACACAATGTTGCCAACTACTTTATAAGGCACATCGTCGCGTCGTGTCTACATTCCCAACTAGCGTCACAATATTCCAGCTATTTGCTGAGTAGCCCAGAAAAGTGATACGAACGCAATATAATGCAGTCGAATGACAATGTCCTTTACATAGCGAAAAATAGATTTTTTTCTGAGAAGAAAAGTTTCCGTTGAAACGTATCCGTTCCTATTGTGTTGACGATATAAAAAGCTGTCAAGGATGTACGTGTATAAGCAAAGTAGGATATCTTTTGGATGCTGGACAGGGAATGTTGTTTTGTTGAATTTTCCGACGAAATAGAGGGCCACTAATGCCATGAAATCCGGGAGAATTTCATGGACGAAAATTCGTTTTATGAATGAATGGGATGGCATGTTGATGTAAGTATTGTTGAAGCAGTTGTAATGCTTGTGGGGGATATTAAATTTATATTAGTATAATGACTGTTGGGAGGCGATTGGAATATGAGTAAAGTTTATGTAAAAGTAGCTGGATGAATAATGGAATTCAGAAAACTTTTCTTTTAAAGTGAGAGAGTGGTATCGTTTAGTATAAGCGTGGCAGAACCAGCATGTTAGCGGGATATATGCCTCTAAATCGATAAATATGCACGAAGGCTTTGCCATTCAGATTTGATAACCATCGCATTTTTATTTTCCTAATGGTGTAAATACAATTTTTGTTTTAAATTTTTTACAAGCGTCTCAATTTTTACTATTTGCAATATGATTCGCAGTCTGTGGTTGAAACAGTATACAGTCGAAACTCTCTAATGCACTCTTAAGCCTTATTTTCCAAACTGCGTATCAAGGCCAAGGAATATGGCCACTTCGGTAGGGTCCTCCCAAAGCCCTCTAGGTGTTAACGGCCTGGGTGTAGTTGGACAGCCGAATATGTGGTGAACGTCATGAGGGGATAAATATTTTGAACTGAAGGGTCAATACGAGATAAGTGCGAATTTAGTCCCGAGCACCATCCAGACCTGAGTTGCGCGAGTGCAGATCTTGTTGCACGTGGTAAATTTACTTCGTTCGAAGATATGGTTGGTGGTCGTGTTGAGAGTATTGAGAGTTCGGTTTTAAGTTCTCGATTTATTTCTGAACTTCTTCCCTATGTAGCAGCTCTGTAGGAGATATCGTCAAATCTCTTTAAACGCTGGACAGCCCTTTTAATATTTCTTAGAGAGCGATGAGTATTAGGAGGAGGAGGTGTTCTATATATAAAGTTGTTGCTCGGGTGGTTGCGACGATAATTTCCTGCCAGATATTGCTTCGATAACATAACATAACATGGAATACTCCCTTGGAACCTAGAATGTCCGAACCCTGAACAAAACTGGTGCAGTCAAAAATGTATAATGACAGGCTACAACTAAACGTTTTCACAATCCAGGAAAAAATGGACCGGAGTAGACGTTAACGACATGAAGTCACACACAATTTACAAAAGAGGAAAATAAGCAGGAAAACGCGAATTTGGAGTAGCTTTCGTGGTGGATAAAGTTTTTAAGTCCCATGTCATTGACTGGAGATCCGTCAACGAACGATTGTGCGCAAGCCGCATAAAAGCGAAGTTCTTCAAAATCTGGCTGATCAAGGTTCACGCACCGACTGAAGCCAAAGACGGAAAAATCAAAGATGACTTTTACCACACCCTAGAAAGACTCTTGAATTATCTACCTTCCAACGACGTAAAAGTCATCTGGGGAGACTTCAATGCTAAAGTCGCAATGAACAGACGCACCGTGGAACAACCGGTGCTAACGCCTCATGGATTTTGCCAGCATCAGTGAGTTAGTCATCAGCTCAACAAGCTTCCCACATCGACGCATACATAAAAGAAGCTGGACATCCCCGGATGGCTGTACTTGGGATATTTATAGTTTCCGGGGCCCGGGACGAAAAAATCACTTTTCACTCGGATTTTTTTGTCATTTATCTTTCGGGTCACCCAAATTTGCAAAAAAAAATTTTTTTTTTTTATTTTTATTTTTTTTTCCTTATTTTTTTTTATTTTTAATTTTTATACCCTAGACTTTTAGTATAGGGTATATTGTTTTTGTCACGACGAAAATATGTAACACCTTAAAGGAGGCTCCGGAGGTATAGCAATGTATATATATAAATGATCAGGATCACCTCCTGATTCGATTCAGCCATATCTGTCTGTCTGTCTGTCTGTCTGTCTGTCTGTCTGTCTGTCTGTCTGTCTGTCTGTCTGTCTGTCTGTCTGTCTGTCTGTCTGTCTGTCTGTCTGTCTGTCTGTCTGTCTGTCTGTCTGTCTGTCTGTCTGTCTGTCTGTCTGTCTGTCTGTCTGTCTGTCTGTCTGTCCGTCTGTCTGTCTGTCTGTCCGTCTGTCCGTCTGTCTGCCTGTCTGTCCGTTCGCACGATAACTTTCGATAGAATGAAGCTAGAAACTGGAAATTTTGGTAAAATGTTGGAACTATAATCTACTTGGTTGGTATTGAAAATGGGCATGATCAGGCCAAGAGAACGCCTACCTCCCCTATATATGTAAAATAATTAAGTGTATCTATAACTCCCGATTAAATAAACATGAAAAGCTCTAGCTTTGGCAGATTGCTCGTGAGGATAATCTTCTACTCCCATAAAAAAATTAAATCGATCAGCTGAAAACTAACGGTAATTTTCTTACAAAGAGCCCCGTACAACTCTACTTTTCGGTTTTTTTGTCTATAACTCTTGAACCAATTGACGTAGACACCTGATTTTTGGCATGTAACCCTGGAGTAAGAAGATGCTTAAGTTCTAGTAAGTTGGGCATAATCAGATTAAGGGAACGCCTACCTCCCCTACAAATTTCAAAAAATTAAATATTCTTTTAATTACGATAACTTTCGACAAAATGACACTAGCGGGTTGAAAATTTGACAAAATGTTGTTAGTAGGATCTACTTGGTTAGTATTGAAAATGGGTAAGATCCGACCCAAGCAACCCCTACCTCCCCTACAAATGCAACTTCAATAAGCGATAACTTTTGACAGAATCAAGCCAGCGACTTGAAGTTTTGGTCAAATGTTTGAAGTGAGATCGGGTTAGTTGGTATTTAAGATGGGTTAGATCAAACCTAAGGAACCCCTACCTCCCCTACAAATGAAACATCAAATAAGCGATAACTTTCGATGGAGTGAAGCTAGAGACTTGCAATTTTGTATAAATGTTTGTAGCATGATTTTATTTGTTTGTAGCAATGATGAGCAAGATCCGACCCAAGGAACCCCTACCTCCCCTACAAATGAAACTTCAAATAAGCGATAACTTCCGATAGAGTGAAGCTCTGAAATTTTGTTTAAATGTTTGAAACATGATCTTATTTGTTGGTGGCAATAATGAGCAAGATCCGACCCAAGGAACCCCTACCTCCTCTACAAGTGAGACTTCAAATAAGCAATAACTTTCGATAGAATTAAGCTAGCGACTTGAAAAATTCGACAAATATTTGTAGAATGGGTTAGTTAATTGATTTTGATAATGGTCAAGATCCTACTGAATCATTGCCAACCTCTCCTATAAACTGGCCGTATAGGAAACTCACTTTTAATGCATATGGTCGTTACCAATTGGTACTTTTGGTATCACCACTAGGTCTGTACAAGTCTAGGGTATATACGCTTCGGACTCCGGGCCGAAGCCAAGCTTCGGCCTGGTTTTTTCCTTATTTTTTTTAATGATTTATACTGAATGTTTGGTATGTTTAAAACTGATCAAAACGCTGTTGTACGCAGAGCGAGCGAAGCGAGCGTTTATGTTTATGCGATACTGAGGGTTGCGATCCCTTAAGCGCGGAGCGAGCGTATCGAGCGAAGCCCACTCAAGGAGATTTGCGAATATTTCAATTTTCCATGCTTGCAATATACCAAATATTCAGTATAAATTAGGGAAAAAAGAAAATTAACAATAAAAATTTAAAATTAAAATTTAAAAAAAATGTTTTTTTAGCAAATTCTAGACTTGTAGAGTGACGTGAGTGAAAAATGACAAAAATCCGAGTGAAAAGTGGTTTCCCCAGCTCGGGCCCCGGAAACTAAAAGGTTGCCCGTTTTTAGGGTTTTGTAAAACAAAACCTAATGAAATCGGTCATGCGTCCATTTGTCTGTCTGACCATGAAATATCTCACGAACCGCCGAAGCTACATGCATGAAATTTGGTGGAAATATGTAGAAGTACTATAATTCTCTGGAGAAAGCGTCGTAATAGACCAACTTTAAGGGGGAATCCCCATAGAGGGGAAATGAAGGTCATAATTTTTTTTTCGTTTGGTATAGGCAAGTGGGGTATTGTAAGAATACCGTCGAGAACATTCCATTTTTAGATTTTTGTTTAAATTTGAAGAAAGGAGAAAAGAGAGAGAGGGGAAAATATGTGATCCGAGTTTTCGAAAAAAATGCGCATAACCGGCCTCTGCTACGTACTAGTAGTACGAGTACTGCCTACTTATTGTTTATTGTTATTCGTAAAGTGAATTGAAGTTATCCCATTTCTGAAAGGGTAAAGATTGGTAGGATAGGAGTGGGAGGGGAGAGAAGTGGAAGGGGTGAGATAGGCTGGTTGCTGCTTTAAGGGGAAATGAACGTTAACATTTTTTTTCATCTGGTATAGGCAAGTAGGGTATCATTAGAAAGGTACTACCGAGTGCATTCCATTTTTGGCATTTTCGTAAAAATTGGAAACAAGGAGGAAAGAGGTAGAGGGGAAAATATGAGATCATAGTTTGTCCCACCCCCCTTACCATTTCGAGACCGTTACACTTAGAAATATGAAAACACAAGAGTAGGACAGTTCATCTCCTATTGGCATGCGACACTACAAAACCCTCGGATTGCGGGCGTAGCCCTCTATTTTCCGGTTTAATTTTCTGTAGTGGTTGAATTGCACTATAGTGGGAAACAAATTCTTCACATTATTTTCCAGATCACTTAATTTTGTTTGGCCTCGCGGGACCGAAAGGAGGTATGACGACTGTTTGTCATACCGTCTGATTTTTTATAGTCATTATTTAATTGACAATTGATCGAATAGACCTTGATGTTGAGGGCTTTCAGTTCTTGTTCTATTTTATCCCTCGGGATGTCGATGGTTGTTATTGGCGGCATATTACGCCGAAACACGGGAGGAGTTTCGGTAACGTCATCTTCAGTTGACAGTTGGCTTAGTGGTGCAAACCGGTTAGAGCTAGTACTGGCTCCAGAAATGAAATGCACTTTCTTGAATTTCGCCATGACTGCGCTGTGTACATTTTCCACACCGCCGTCAGTAGACGAAGGGGGCCTTGCACATTTGTTGAAAATTATCACTAACATTATGAAGGCAACTTAGCACAGGATTGTACTAGGGAACAAATTATAAAACTAAGATATCAAACGAAAAAATTTCCGACGATTATGCGTTAGGTGTATCGAGCACTGATGCTGAAACACGACTGTGAGCAAAATTATTTTGTATGTTTACTTTTCCATATAATTACACAAAACGTACATTTTATTGACAGGGAATGAATTTTATGTGCTTCCCAATCTGTAAACTGCCCGAAAACTTCGACACATGCACCGCCTGCATTTCAAACCGCAGACAACTTAACGGAGTAGAATTCCTGCACTAGCCTTCTATTGAGAGTAGCTCAGATGAAATTGTTATTGTAATTGTGTGGTCTTAATCTGTTCTGCTCTGCATAGCTGTTAAAAAACGCGCCTATTGAGTACATCTTCTTCTCGCGTAGAATCACATTTATCCATGTGATAGTAGCAGATGGAAACCCCCTGAACTTTCGGCTCGGGATATACCTATACATACAGTCAAAGGCGGTGTTATCAAAAGCTTTAAAACTACGAGGATACCACTCGTCTTTAATTCAGGATATATCCCTTGTTCTTGTTCTTATTGTAAAAAAATGAAAAATGATAAAAGGATGCATGTATGACCTAGATTCAGTGACATCAGCAAATTATATTATAATTCTATTTTTTATCAATGGAAAATTACATCCTCGCTATTCAAAAATCTATGGACAGTAAAATTTAATTTTTAGTCGGAAAAAACTCACTCATTGAGCTTTTTCCATACAACCGGGGAACTTTGATAATAAAAAATAATTAAATTTATTCAAAAATTAATTCCTCCCTAATGACGTTAATGTCCTACCGATTTCGTCATCATCGTGGCGCAACAGCCCGACGTCGGGCTCTGGCTGCCTCCAACTAATTTGGCCAATTCAATTTCACACTATGAACGGGACTGTGTTCCGGCGGCTTTTAGCTCTTACCCGCCCCAGTAATATGAAGTTGCAAACGCTAATAAGTTCATTGCATATGCATAAGCTACGAGATTGAAGCAAATAATTATTCAAATAAAAAAGTTGTGCGGAACTCACTAATATGCAGTGAAGATGCAATGTGCAACGTGGCAATAGCAATTTGCATGGGTAACAGTTTAATAAAAGTTGCCTCAAAATTGTCGAACAGTAACGGCGTAGCCGAAGCCGTGCACTAGAAAGCAACTTGTAGCACGACTCCTAATTATGTAGTATGGTGAATATGGGACGTTAAACTTCAGTGGAACCGCGAGTTCATTACGTTGACACTGCCTCAGTAGTTTCCAATTAGAAAATTTTGAAACGCCAACGTGATATTACTTGCCAGGAAATTTTAATATTAGGTGAATAAAGCAGAAAATGAATTAACTCATAAAAAAAAAAAGAATTAAAAAAATTAGGGAATTGTATTGTAAAGACAGCTGTCCAACCTCCACCATTCCGAAGCAGCTTTTGCTGCCGTTCTTCTCCGCCTGGCGAGAGGACATCGTACTGATACAGGAGCCTTGGGGAGTACACGATGCAATTAGGGGTTTGGCGTCTCCTGCATACATTATATTCTACGCGAGGGGGAGGGCATACCCCGGTCGTGCATTGTGAGGAAGCATCGTAAGACTTTCCTTCTATCGACTTATAGTGATAAGGGCTTTGCAACAGACTGCCTTGAACTCAATGGTAAGGTTTATTTGGTCGTCTCGGTTTACCTACAATATGGTCCTGCGGCGAACCTCAGGGAGACTACCGAAACGGCTACAGCTTCAATACTAGTCCGATTCTTGGTTGTGACTCCCACTATGATATCAAGGGCAGTACCTAAAAATAATGAAACTACTCGACTACTTGTTGGGAAGCAAACTTTTGCTTTGCCTACTTTGCAAAGCAGAAGCTTGGTTGAACCTGCTTTCTTTCATCACTATTAAAAGGCCGAGAGGTTCTCGACATTACCCGTGCTTCGAAGGATATTCTATATCTGACAAAGGACAGGAGAGTGTCGTTGGAACACTATTTCGCGGATCAGCGCTATCTCGAATTCAACCTCGCCGAACGTCCTTGCGTGCTCTCTCAGTGGCCAGTGACCCGTTGAGACCGCGACAGTCCTGGCCACTTCTTGACGGGCCCTTATCAGAAGGCCATTAGTTCTTTGTGTACTATAGGATGGCCATATTTTCCTAGAGGTGATGCACGTCCTTAGTGCGCCCCATCTTTTGTTTCCTAAGTTTATGTAGGATTTATGTACTTCCATCTAAGAGGCACTTAGTGACGACTTGACACGCACTGTGTAGGATCTGTCAAGGGCAGAGCCCAGCCGCGCCAGCTGATAGGCTTGCTCATTTCCCGCTGTACTGCTATGACCCGGAACCCTGAGACGGGCGACTCTATTAAGGGAGTTCAGCTCTTGACGGCAATGTTTTACTATTTTCAATGACACTGTCGCCGCCCCGAAGGCCATTATGGCAACCTGGCGCTCCGTGAAGATTGCGATATCTTTTGTGATGGGCCTCAACATCCGGCAGGCCTTCCTAATTGCTAGCACTTCCGCCTGAAATACAGTAGCCAAATCAGGGAGGCGGAACGATTTAGAGACTGTGAGCTCTTCAGCGAAGAACCCTGCACCAACTCTATAAGGCATTTTCGAGCCTTCGGTGAAAATCCTCTGGTCAAATCCCGACATCACATCTTCGTAACACCATTCCGCGCTAGCTGGACAGCCGGTAGAGAAGTGCTTCTCGAAGTCTGTTTCGACTACGATATAGTCCGTTGGTAGATCGTGTACCACACCCTCCAGAGTGGACAGAATGTTATTATGCCCATATGGTTTCGTTGTTCAGTACGGAGACCCACTAAGTCTAACCGCACTACACGCGACGTTGAACCTTATTTGAAGGTTGAGAATAACATTAAGTGTGTCACCTGGACAAGACTTCAGAGCTCCCGTGACTCCGATGGACGCAGTCCTCTGCACCTTGCACAACAGATCAATATTATATTTCTTCGCACCGTAGGTTACCAGACCAGCAACCCGTATGTGAGTATCGGTCGCACAGCCGCAGTGTACAAACACAAGAACATTTTTGGATGAAGTCCCCAGTTTTTGCAGCAGCTTGTCCTGCAAGCATAGGGAGCTACTATATATAGGCCTTCTTCTTGCGATGTTCGACGTTCAGTTGTCATGAGAGCTTCGAGTCGAGAATCACTCTCAATCACTTTACATTGGTCAGTGAGTGACCGTTTAATTAAGGGAGAGCAAATTTCATATTTTTCGTTTTTGTAGTGAAAAGCATCAGGTCAGTTTTTTGTGGGTTCACACTAAGACCGTACTTCACCGCCAAGTGGTTACCATCTTCAGGGTATTAGTCATGATGTCGCTCTTCACGAGTAGAAATTTGCCTGACATCATGATAACTATAGCATCGGCATAGCCAACGATTTTAGTTCCCGACTTTTCCAGTCTTCTGAGGATGCCGTCCATTAATAAAATCCTTAGCAGAGGGGAGATCACACCACTCTGTGGCGTCCCTCTGCGCACGTATCCAGTAATCCGACTATCGTCCAGGTCAGACTTGATCACCCTGGTACTCACCATGGCTATAATATATCGGGTGAAATGGGCCTCCACTCAATGAAAGCGTCCATTATAGTCAGGTCAGTCAGTCAGGACATTATTGAAATGACTAGGGAAGCCGCCAATGCGTATTGTTTGTAGTTTAAGAGCGCGTGCTACCTCGTGAAGAGCCGTTTCGATCGACTTACCGTTGAGGTAGACATGCTGGCATACTGATATTGGTGATTTCAGCAGTAGTTGTCGTAAACGGTTATCCAAGCTTTGCTGCAACACCTTCAAGACACAAGAGGTGAGGCTGATGGGTCAAAAGTCTGTCGCCGAATCGTGACCGCAATTTCCCGCCTTTGGGACACGTCACGCGAGCTTGCCTCCATGACATGCGGATGTAGTTCAGCGAAATACAGCCCCTAAAAATGGCTTTTAGCCATGGAATCACTATGTCCTCTGCCTGCTGGAGCATGACTGAAAGTGTACCATCAAGGCCCGGTCTCGTATAAGGTGGAAAGCTATAGATGACCCACGCCAACCTTTGGGCCGTAATAACCAACGCAATTTCATCCCTCGACACTGGCTGCTCACTTTGCATGCCAGTATCGTGGCAGTGACCCCCACTGCTGCTCTCATTGAATCAGAACCTAGTTATTAGAGTAGTGGGGATCATTACAGGGCACTGTCTTTTCGGCGAGCTTGCGAGGACATTTCGGCTCCCTCATCACGTCTACTGCCAGAAGTCGTCAGGATGAGGAGGAGAGTGGTTCTCACCTTTTCTGCCACTGTCCAGCTGTCCAAAGTTTTCTAAGACTCCCTTTTTCCACGATCTAGAGGGTCGTGTGGATGTTAATGCGATTCAAATCAATCGCTTTATTGCCTGCGCTGGCTGGTTTGGTACCTTGGTACGGGTATAGGGTAAGGTACAGCGTGCTGGTATCACACCTTGGGTCCGTGGTGGTCTATGTGTGTTATATTATTCACGGCAGCCCCTGCACCTACCTACAATCATATTTGGGGCCGGTTGATGCGTCACTCTGATGTCGTAAGAGAGTATGAGAGTATGCAGATAAATGGGAAGGTGTTGCATGCTAGCTCCATGCGTCCTCTCAAATCAGCGACTGACGTCAATTAGGCCTCTTTGAAATAGTTGAAGCACTATACCCAACTAGGGATTAGGTCAAATAGATCAAGTTTTGCTGGTATTTTTTGTGTGTCTAACGGAATATCTACTTGATTAAGCTATCAATAAGCACACATCAAAGTCCCAAAGGAAGCAATTTAATCATTAAATAAACCTGAACAATTATCTCATCGCATGCAAATGCACTCCAACTATTCTTCATTAGAGCGCACAAATTCTTCTTAATCCTTCCTGCATAATTATATTCCTGAAAATCGGTTATTCACGTCAAAATGATAGTTCTAATTCCTATCCGAATTGAAACACAAATTACATACTGAAACTTGACTTTCGAACAGGATCATTTATTGTACAATTTGCTTGCCTTGCCACTTGCCCTCAGCTCCAGGAGTCATCTGTGCAAAAACACGAAATTAGGAATATCACCCGTTCCGTACAATACACTACACGTTCACCAGCAACCAAATTGTTGAAATGTTATCTCTAAATTCTAAAGGATACACATTCCAGAGCAGTGTAAAGCCCGACATTCAAGGATATCATGCATCTCGGTATTAGGCCCCAAGCGACCGACGTATGTCGAAGCGTTCAGTTGGAATGCACTACATAATTCCATTACCATCATAAAATTGGATGGCAATAGTATAGGGGGATGAGTAAAACATTGGGGTAGGATACATATTCCCTTACATTTTAAACACACTAAGAACAATACCCATTTTCTGACCCGAAGGTATCGAACGTCCGTGTTGGACAATTGCCAACTTGATAGTGTTTACGATAATGCTATTTGCTGTTGCTCCGGCGAGAGAAGCAAAACACGTCGCAGGATAGCACGTACGGTGTGAAGTTTTGTTTCAGTTGATAACATACTTGACCAAGGACATCCGGTAATTCGTTGAATTGTATCTGAAATTTTAATAGATATGAAAGCAAACGAGCGTGGGACTATTCCCATTTATAGGTTAAAAAATGTTGTGATTGACCCCATTTACAGAAGGTTGCGATGGTGATTTTTTTATACTAATGGCATAAAGTGGTTGATTTGAAAAAAATGATTCAAATTTCAACTGATTTCAGTCTGTATGTCCATTAGCCCGGGGAATAAAGGCATACTGCCTTGCAAAAGGTTCAGTAGTTCTAATTTTTTGATATGTTATATAAGCCGGTCCCGTAGTTAAGAATCCAAGTTTCTGACCTCCCACCCCCTGTGCGTTCCCTGTGGCACCCCTAAAACCGACAAATTTCCGACCATTTTTCACTTTATTGCACATATCTTCTTAATTGTGAATCCTAGCGAAAAACTTTCTACCAGAAAGTTATAGAGCACCAAATTTCCTATAAATTTAATGCATTAGGTTTTCCGTCAAGCTGTTATCTTAAGAGTTACGAGCTGTCAAAGTTGCACATTTTTGATAAAAACTATACGTTTTCGATGGTTTTGTTGGTTTTTTGTTCTATTATCTCGAAAACGGTACGTTTTCATAGAGAAAATTATCTTGAATAGTATTTGATAATATCTGTATTATTATGGTATAGTTTCAATTAAGCAATAGTTGAGGAAAGTTAAATTTTCATACGCTTATTTTTGTGGGGTTTTGAAGTCCCAGCTTGTTCCTGGTTGACTTCTTCAACAGTAGTTCAGTCGGATCATCTTCATAATCATTAATTATTATGTCCGCTTTGTTGCTACAGCTTTGTCCACAACAGTTTTTGCAAATTACAGAGCATTTTAGACCGCTCTTTCTGCAACTACAGGCCTTAGTGCAGCCTTTTTTGCACTTACATGAAATGGATTTCAGGATAGATTGAGGAGCTGGATCTCTGGTGGTTTTGATAGGAGCAAGTCCTTGGCTGTCCCTTCTCCATCCCCAGTCCAGAGGGTTTTAAATTTGGCTCTGCCATGTCTGAACTTGGTGATAAGTCCGAAAGATGTGGTACATAGCTGCATCCTGGGTCGGTGGTAGCTTTGAAAGATTCAACTTGTTACCTGTAGCAGACTTCGAGAATAGTTGATATCGCAAAGCTTCTAAGGTTTTTGTTGTGTCACCGCCATATAGAGTAAGAAATATACGCTCTCCTGCTTCAAAAATGGCCGAAACACTGGCGTTAGGATTTCTGAAGAAATTCGCAAATTCATGCAGGGTTGGTTTGTTTTCAAAGAAAGTGTAAAACTTGGTTTTACCAAATCCAAACAGGGAGGACGTGGTGTCGCACCCACTGAAAGCGTGAAGAACAAGCAGATTTTGCGATGCTGAGTACTTATAGGATGCTGTGGAAAATAAAATGTCAGGGGACCACATCTTCCAGGCTTTCGGAAGTAAATAGGGAGATCTTGACCCAAAGAAGTCATGAGAACAAGCAAATCAACGTCCTTCCCGATGATCTCCACAGCATCATACTCTGCACCAAGGCTTATTGCAGATGTTACAATAAGTACATCAGCATCTTCAATCGCCTGCTTCACATTTATATTGTTTTGATTGAGTGTCTCCTTCAGGAGTGAAATAAAGCGAAGTTTGTTGTTTTCGTTCGCTAGGAACTTTTCCTGTGGCACTTGATTGATTGTTGTTCCATCAAAAATTACATCAACTGATGCGTTCACACTACACCTTTTGAAACTTTCAGCACTCTTTGTACCTCTTATCTCAGGATCCAGGGGATAACCATCAAAAATTACCATAACGTTTGCTCCGTAATGATCACGAATGAACTTCACATACCTTTTACAAATTTCATTGAAACTGTCAATCCTATTCCATATGACCTTGTGGAGAAGGAATTCACCGTCTACGACTGCAGTTCAATTGGGTAGAAGTTCGGTTGGTTGTGGTAATGGTGAAAATGCTGAATACAGAGATGAGTTTGTACCCTCACTCATACCGTCTTCTGAAAAAAGGGACATTGGATAAGGAGCCAGCTCATATTTAAAAAACTCTTCCAAATCTTTCGGTGTCTGCTTTGCAATGCAAATTCTCTGCAAAAGTGTCAGAGGGTCAATTGCCGATTTATTTTCCCATACTTTCAAAAAGTTTACCTCAGATCCTAATGTCACTACTTTGTTACTCCTTTTCAGTTTCAAAGATCCAAAATTACCACCAAAAAAAAGACAGGTTTTCGAAATTATTTCTGTATTGAAACTATACCATAATGATGTAGATATTATTAAATACTATTCAATACAACTTTATCTACGAAAAAATACAGTTTTCGGGATAATAGAAACAAAAACCCGACAAAACAATCAAAAACGTATGGTTTTTGTAAAAAATGTGCAATTTTGACAGCTCGTATCTCTTAAGATAGTAGGCTTGACGGAAAAACTTGGTCCATCAAAGTTATTGGAAATTTGATGGTCTATAACTTTCTAGTAGGAAGTTTTTCGCTGGGATTTACAATTAAAAAGATATGTGCAATAAAGTTCAAAATGACCGGAAATTTGTCGGTTTTAGGGGTGCCACAGGGAACGCACAGGGGGTGAAAGGTCAGAAACTTTTATTCTTGACTACAGGATTGTTCTATATAACATATCAAAAAATTAGAACTACTGAACCTTTTGCAAGGTAAGGTCACCTTTTCAGACTCTATTCCCCGGAGTACATGTTCACCACTGTCCCCGGTTAAAGTTGATGTTTTGGATCAAGCCAGCACTAAGTTGGGGTGAAGCAGAAAGATAGGTTAATACGAGTAACAAATAACTGACGCAACAGTCCAATTTGGACGAGTTTGATAAGCGAGTTAATAAGCAATTTGACGAGCAATCCAAGCGATTCCACGGGCGTTCCGAGCAGATGCATGGAATGATCGACGGGAGGCAACGAGAAACCTCCAAGAAGTTCGAACACGACCTCATGCAGGAGGACACCAAAATGGATGGCAGGTTCGATACGGTTGTCGAAGGGGTCGCAGGATTGAGGAGCGAACCGGAGCGCGTCGAGACATCAGGAGTCGTCAAGACCGAATCGGCCGTAGAAAATCTGAAGGCGCCAGCTTTCGATGGACAAACGTCCTGGCGCAGATGCAGGATACAGCTCGAGGCCGTTGCGGTAGAGAACAGACCGACCGATAGCGAACAGTCGGCGAGGGCGGAGTGAAATGACAACGCAGATAAACGAGCGGTCAGCGAGTTTCGAGGAGTCGCTGAGGGAAACGACAACAACGTTGAATGAACCGACAACGAAGATGACGGAACAATCGGCAAAGTTGAACAAGCGGTTGGTGAGGTTGGAGGAGTCGCCGCAGAGAGTGACAACACAGTTGCAACCGCAGAAGGACAGCTTGAAGCCACAATTGGAGGAGCAGTCTGCGGGAGTCTGGAAGCTGATCGGCGAGAAGCTTCGTAGAGACTGCGGGTGGGGGCCCAAATCGCAAACATGTGTGGTGGATTCGAGAAGGTTGGAAAGTCGAGGAACGATCTGGAACGTTTGGAATCGTTGAGATTCATCGGGGCCGAACTGTCCGCGAAGATTGCGAGGAAACCAATTGTCGACGACGTAAAAGTGTCTTGCACGCAGTTTGGGGCCGCTGTGGTGATGAACGGCAGGAGCGACAACGGACGTACTACTGCTGTCAATTTGGCGTTGCGATGCCCGACTACGGAGGTGTTGCAGAACATTCCAACCCCACGAAATGGTTCGTATGTGGAGCAGTCAACATCGGTCGCCGACTTCGGACGTCGATTGGAGGGCGTACATGGGCTGATGCAAGGACGACCTCGGTGGAGCGTTCATCTCGTAAGGATGACATACAGCATGAAAGCTTGCTCGGTTGGAATTAGCGATAACGGCCTCGCATTGTTGAACAGTGCTCATCGGGGAAAACGGATGTGCTCGTGGCTTCGGCAAAACTGGAAAGAACCGGACGGAATTGTTGCCTGGCTGGATGATGTGGTATGTCGCGTTCCGAAGTGTTGGAAGCCAACAGTGAAAATGAATGAATGAAATCTGGAATGGGTCGCACCGCGTGAGTGGCATCACAGTGACATCTGTTTGGGACGAACAGGTCTAAGGAGGATACAGTGTTGTATGTACGGAGTACGTCTCTCTTGTGATATGGACTGCACTAAATTCTATCATAGTCTCGAACCATCGATGACAAGCACTAGCGGATTCTCGAACCATCTGAAGCCTTTGATAATAAGTGACAGTAGGTCTAGCAGCAGAGTCTCGAACCATCTGGAAACAGAGACCCAGCTATATAAAGGCATATGTCACCACGCACGGTAGGTAGTAGTAGTCGAGACTCAGTCGGAAGTCGATTGTCGTAGAGTATCCGTTCGGAAGCGGAACCGGAAAGTAGTACAGTCGTTATTGTTATCCGCCCGTAACGAATAGCTGGAGCTAGTTTGACGTTGATTGTTAGTTTCGGGTGTGTAGTTCGTTCAGTAAATAAAGTTTGTTTGTTTTCAATCGAAATGTTTCATTATTCAACAAAAGAATATCTAACGAACCAGGCTTCGGCCAGGAAACATTACAATGTTTTGAGTGTCGCATACGCTAAGGTTTAATTGAGTGTCCCGGATAGCTAACTGGCTGTTTAACCAAACATTGAGAAAACGGGACTTAGATTGATAGTATAGAGTCGGAACCAATCTAAACCTACCATACTCGTATATGCTTCGAGTCGAGCCTGCAATTTAATGAAGGAACTATTTTATTTAAGTTAAAAAAAAAGTCCGGAAAAAATGTGAATATCTTTTGAACTAATGGTCGTGTGGAATTGCGGCTGGTTTTTTCGATCCAGAATGACTAAATACATTGGGAACTCGCTTGAAAGTGCCATATAAAGTGATTGAACTTTGAAATTATGGAAGAAATTAAATAATTTAATTAATTGATAATTTAAATTAAAATATCTACGAATTGAGACTAAAACAAAACTTTTCGCTGTTATATTTATCGATATAGAGCTATTAATGCTGAACTCGTTAAACAAGTATTTCCGCATTTTAGCTCAAGACTACACTAAAAACGGGGCCGATTTCAAAAGTATTGGGCACGTTAAACTGGAGATCGGTATAACTTCAACTTTTATTTAATGAGGTTTTTCATTTGGAATATCCGTTTCAGAGATATCAGCTTGAAAGATAAAATAGTGCGACTTTTCTCCAAAGCCTCAAAAAGGGACGTTTTTCCACTATCGATTTTGACTATACTGCTTAAACGAATGTCGACTTTGAGTAATGCACTGGATGTAAAATTTGACGCTCTTTAATTCATATCTGTTAAAGTTTATCGATCCTAGGCACCGTTTAGAAGTTATGAGGAGAATATTAAAAAAAGGGCTCAAATTTTCGTTTTTTTTTTTGCCTGCACAGCCGCTCAGCCGCGGAGTCCAAGGTGGCTCCATCTTTTAAAATTAATGGTTTGGGAACACCAACAATCATACCAAACGACATTTTTCCATTATATTTTACAAGGTGAAAATCGCTTATCGTCCCAACTAATAGTCTTTTCACAGACTATGGAAAGGAAATAGTAAATCGTCGAGTCAATCGATGTTAGCGATGACCCATAGATAGTATATGCTGAGCTGTATGCACAATAAGTATATTAAAGACACTATCGCGGAGTCGCTAATTATCAAAGGGTCGTTACTTTTATTATACAATCGATAGATCCTAATTCCACCTTCATTGTTGTCTTCTCAATTACGACTGATTTACAGCATCCCATATAGACATTACGAGGACAACTACACCATTCCAGCCATTCATGATTACAACGAAGTGCCATTAAAACTTGAAGCCAATACTCAAATCTCTAAAGCAGCAGTCTTCTCGTTGCAGCACACCCCGCCTATCCTGTATAATGTGATGCGGACTGCAACAACCCCAGCAACACGGATAAATAAAAACAAAAGTTTAAAATACGAGCGCTAAAACATAAATTACATGTGTCGAAATGACCACAATATAAGTCGCAAACGGCAGGATAGCAGTCGTAAATTTAATTCCGGTTCATACGCTCTTTATACTGTTTTTATTCTGAGAAACGATGATACCACTCTTCACGTTCCATCCTGGGGATTTTAAACTATCTTTTATGACCCGAAGACATGGTGCTAGTGGGCCACTAGATGGCGCGAACAACTTGAACTGTGTTTCAAGCATGGGGTTTTATTGTATGTCGGTTTGATCCATGAGGAAATTATATTTCAGATACGCTAGAATACTAGTTTCTTGTTGTTGTATGGGAGGTTTTTGTTTGTCCCGGATAAAGAGGAAAACTTAATTGGTATGGGAGACAATAAATTGGCTAGCAAAGTTTATGAGGGTAGGGACTGTTTCGCTATTGTTTATTGAGATTCATTTGTTTAGATTAGAAGATTTAGTGGTTCTTCTTCTTAGTTTGTATAGTTTCTGCCTTTTCGACTTCTTGCAAATTGTCGTACAAATTCATTTCGGTTGGGTATTACCTTCAGATTTCAAAATAATTATCAGTTCACAAGCGTCTTGATTGGTTACCATTATTAATTTGAAGAGTCAAAGCACATCGGCTATCCAATCAGCAGCGGAGAAATTGTCCCAGACCAAGGATCCTTACAAGAAACTACACTCCTCCCGGGAAAACCCCACCCGATTCTCACGAATCTGTCAAATTTCAACGCCAAAAAGACCATTGATTCGATTCAACTGTTTCCAATGGAGTAGCGGTGAAGTCAGACTAGACCCCTGTTTTGGTTTTTTGCACATACCCTCCGGAGACAACAACAAAACCATATTACATCTTTACACAGATGTACGTGTTCTAGGGTTTCATTCAAGCTAAGTAAATCAAACTTTGTTCAGTTCAAAATGTGCCCTCGAATTTCGAACACGAGTGTAGTCATCAAATTTCATTCCATATAACTCGAAGGCACAGAAACACCCACACAACCACACATATCCCCTTGAGGATGATATGCCGCACTACACACGCTCCCTTTTCCATATTCAGGAGTGGGGTTTTTCAAAAACGTCCTCGGTAATTGCTTTCTTTGTTATACATCGAGTTCGACATGTTACTATCTCATCCTTGGGGCGTCTGGTTATGTCAATTATCTGCTTCGTTAACTCTCCGGTTATTGGAGGGAACTAAATAAAAACAAAAATAGACGAGAATATAGTATTTCGCCGCCAGGTACTAATTGTTGATAGGTGGACGTGCGCCAAGGGAGTTGAAGGATATATTCGAGTCGTGTAGGTTTGCAGCAATCGATTCAACAACCCCCACTTACTCGATAGTGGCGTCGGAGGCGATAGGTATGAAAACGTACTCTTTGACGTTGTTAATTAGTGAGTTTTCAGTCATGTAATAATTATGCGGTGACAGTCTTTAAATAGTACACTGAAGTAAAGGGTTATTGTGTCGACTGAATGTCTGTCACTACTTATCGGTCTTGGAACTGTCGCCAATTTTATTAGCGGATTACGAAACAATTCATGTGAATTGAAGCAAATCAGAGGGTTTAATTCAAGGCCCTGAAAATCCATATTTGAAATTATCGAAATTTGAAGAAACCTGTGTGACAATTTGTAGATTTATGTCGAATTAGAACAATATTGCAACTAATGTGTAGGACGTCTACACAAGCGACATTTATGTAGGTCATACCGCACCCGTACCTGGCACAGAAGGTCTTATGATACTCTTCGCACGGGTGACACGGAGACTAAATGAACGGTTTGGGCTAATGATTGAGATGAAAATCCATTCCGGAACCAGCCTAGTGAACCATGGTCTAAAGGGCAGCGCCTGTTCAACCAGTCGCAGTAACCTTGATTGCCTCGAAGTAAGGATAGCGAGGTCAGAGTATTGTTAAAGTGTACTGAATCTTTTGGAGGATTGGGAGGCCCAAAGATGGAAAAGGACGGCAGGAGCGTTACATTGTTCCTATGCAGGCGGGGAGTAGTGGGAAGCGAAATGCTGGCGATTCCATCGGCTATGGCTCAAAAACGTGAAACCCAAACCTGGATTAAAAAAAAACAGTCCGAAGCGTACATACCCTAGACTTGTACAGACCTAGTGGTGATAGCAAAAGTACCAATTAGCAACGACCATATGCATTAAGAATGGGTCTCCTATATGGCCAGTTCATAGGGGAAGTTGGCACTTATTCAGTAGGATCTGACCATTCTCAAAATCAATTAACTAACCAACCCATTCTACAAATATTTGTCGAAATTTTCAAGTCGCTAGCTTCATTCTATCGAAAGTTATTGCTTATTTGAAGTTTCACTTGTAGGGGAGGTAGGGGTTCCTCGGGTCGGATCTTGCCCATCATTGCCACCAACTAATTAGATCACCCTACAAACATTTAAACAAAAATTCAAGTCTCTAGCTTCATTCTATCGAAAGTTATCGCTTATTTGAAGTTTCATTTGTAGGGGAAGTAGGGGTTTCGTTAGTCAGATTTTACGTATTTTCAATATTAGCCAACTGGATCCTACTACAAATATTTGATCAAAATTTCAAGTCGCTAGCTTTATTTTGTCGTATGTTATCGCTTATTTTAAGTTTCATTTCTAGGGGAGGAAGGGGTTCCTTAGGTCGGATCTTACCCATCTTTAATACCAACTAACTCAATCTCACTTCAAACATTTGACCAAAATTTCAAGTCACTGGCTTCATTCTATCAAAAGTTATCGCTTATTTGAAGTTTCATTTGTAGGGGAGGTAGGGGTTCCTTGGGTCTGACCTTGCTCATATTCAATACCTAAGTAGGTCTTACTTGCAATATTCTACCAAATTTTTAACTCGGTAGTATCATTCTATCAAAAGTTATCGTAATGAAAGTAATATTTAATTTTTTGAAATTTGTAGGGGAGGTAGGTGTTCCTTTGATCTGATTATGCCCAACTTACAGAACCTCAAGCAGTTTCTTCCCTTGGGGTTACATGCCAAAAATCAGGTGCCTACGTCAATTGGTTCAAGAGTTATAGACAAAAAACCTGAAAAGTAGGGTAGTACGGGGCTCTTTGTAAGAAAATTACCGTTAGTTTTCAACTGATCGATTTTATTTTCCCAGGAGAGTATAAGATTACCCTCACTAGCAATATACCAAAGCTAGAGCTTTTCATGATTTTTTAATCAGGAGTTATAGACACATTTAATTATTTTACATATGTAGGGGAGGTAGGCGTTCTCTTGGCCTGATCATGCCCAATTTCAATACCATCCAACTAGATCATATGACTAACATTTGACCAAAATTTCAAGGCTCTAGCTTCATTCTATCGAAAGTTATCGTGCGAACGGACAAACAGACGGACAGACAGACAGACGGACAGACAGACAGACAGACAGACATGGCTAAATCGAATCAGGAGGTGACCCTGATCATTTATATATATGCATTGCTATACCTCCGGAGCCTCTTTTAAGGTGTTACATATTTTCGTCGTGACAAAAACAATATACCCTATATGTACTATAAGTCTAGGGTATAAAAATTAAAGCATGGACTTGGACCACGAGACAAAATGTGTAACCGAACTTCAAGTCAGTACTCCTGGAGGGAAGTCACATGAGAAGAGCCACTATCAAAGGAATTCTAAAGTGAACAGAACACCGGAAAAGGGGAGCAACGCAAAACAGAGGCAATCTGTCAATTTTCTGGCTCAATTTTGCGTTGCTCCCCTTCTCCGGTGATTTTTTCGCTTTAGAACTCCTTTGGAAGGGATTCTTCTTCAACCGCCTATCCCAAATCGTGGAGGAAAAAAGAGTTCTGTCGGACCGACAGTACGGTTTCCGAAGAGCGTCTTCCACTATTGACGCAGTTATGTCAGTGGCTGGCCCAGGCAATACGTGAGGACAAGTGTTGTAATGAGATCACACTAGATGTCAAGAAGCCCTTTAACTCTGCGAACTGGACATATTCACGCTTCTTTGCAAAGGATTGGTGTCCTTGACGCTTTAGCTGGAATTATCAAGACCTACCTCTCATAACGAGTTCTACAATACAATATGAAACTATCGAAGGGTCGAAAGAATACAAAGTATCAGCAGGTGTTCCACGATGATCCGTTCTTAGTACTTTGTTCTGGACTTGCCGATATAGCGGTGGTTGCGGTCGCTAAAAATCCAGAATACTCCGAAATGTACGCCAGCGAGGCAATCACAACTATCAAGTTGTGGTTGGAGAAAGTGATTCTAGAGCTGGCCGAACATAAAATGGAGGCCTTTCCTTCAGCAGGCGCAGTAAGACGTGCTCTTTAAAGATCAGAGTTGGAAATACTACTTCCAACCCAGCGATAAGTTACTTGGAAGTGATGATTGATGCGAAGCTGAACTTTGGAGCGAAAGCTATTGGTACTTTGACAAGGATCATGTCAAACATCGGTGGTCCCAGAACGAATGGGAGGCTTCTATTGTCAAGAGTAATAGCCTCTATTCTTCTATACGTTTCTGCGAGTTGGGGCAATGCGATGCGGTGCACTTACGACACCAAGAATATAAATCCTACGAAGATGCCCACGTTTTCTCAGGAATGATCCCAATAGACATTCTAGTGGGTGAAACGAAGAGACTTTACGATGATCGAAAGAAGTGAATCGCTGAGAATATGACAGGAGTGTTGGAACCAGACATTCACCGGTAGTTGAAAGTACACTCTCATCCCGCGGATTGACAGGTGGGTAAACGAAAAGCAAGGTTAGTTAAACCACTACTTGACTCAGTTTCTTACGGGCCATGGTGCATGTGGGGAGTACCTACATATTGAAACATATGTTGTTTCACTATCCACAGTTTGCCAAATATCAAGTTTCACTAATTTTTATTTCAAATCCCTGAACAAATCGGGAGCCGAGGAGGCCCTTCTATAGCAGCTCGAGAAATACAAACCGAACAAACAAATTGGCTTGATTGCCTTGACCCGGGGTCATGGGAGTGCCGACATCTCTTGCATAGCTATCCCTTGTTGACGTTTCGATAGCATAAAAATCTCGGATGGTGAAGTTGTAGTATACACCTTCTATCCAAGCCGTGTTTTACCGACAAGCTCCGAACGCTGTGGGGGTTCTAATAGTACCCACCGGGAGTTCTTAATAACGCGCCGGGGATTAAACCTTATGGCAGCGAGATCGACGACAAAAAATCGCACACAATTTACAAACGTGGTAAGACATTTGGAAACAAGGAGTTTGGGGTTGCATTCATCGTGAAAAAAAACACTTCAAACCGCACGATATTGACTTCAAACCAGTCACGATGTGCTCGGTAGCCGTGTGGTCACCGCTCTATGACACGATATCTAGAGAGATGGAGGTTCAATCCACGACGAGCTGTGGGTACTATAGACCTCCCACCTCCCACAACACTCTGAGGTTTTCAGTTTTCAGTACGGCGTGGGTAGTAGATGCATGCTAGTAACTGCACCATCCGAAATTTATATACTATCGAAACGTCAACAAGGCATAGTAATGCAAGAGGGGTTTGACGCGCTCATGCCCATGGAGGGTTTAAGGCGATTAACATCCTTCCCTTTTAGCAACTTTTCAAACAACGCCAGCGTAATAAGCGGATAAAACCAGATAATACAACATATTTCTCGGCTCTTCCAATTACGAAATAGAAGCATGTGCACGGAAATACAAAGCTCCACATATACAAAACAACTATACAACCTCTTCCATGCTATAGCTTCGAGACCTGGACCTTGATTCAAACCCCCGAAAAGATGCTAAACATACATTGGAACGAAAGGTCCTTCGATGATTTTTCGGAGTAGTTTGTGATCGAAATGGATGACGCATACGGTACAGCCATGAGCTGTACGAACTGTACGATGAGCTGAAAGTTTCGAGAATTCTCAAACTACAAGGACTTCAGTGGGCAGGGCATGTACAACGAATATTGAAAAGTCGCATCAGAGACTGCAAGGAAGACCAAGAGCTCATTGCCGAAGGCTCAGTATCAGTAGATGCTAACGCCAAAGAACTGCTTCCGACATTGGGGGAGCGGTTACTCGACCGAGATAATTGGAGGATAATGAACCAGGTAGACGGCGTGGCGCCACAATGATTATGAATGGTACAACGCCTAGAGTTGAACCAGAGCAGTGAGTAAAAAATGCAGTTAGCATTACACTAAATAAATAATCTGTAATCTAGTAAAAACAGCTCAACAATTTCCCCATTGAACCTAATCGATAAAAAAAAGATCCAACTTCCTAAAATATTCCCTAGAAACGAGATAAATTCGAAAGTTACATAAAAACCGGGCCACATTGCCATGCCATAAACGAAACGTACAAACGCCCATTATATTAAACAACCATGAGGGCTCAGTTTATTCATAGGCTTAACACATACGTTTGTTTCCACTGGAGATCATTTTACCAGATTGCCATTTATGTACCGACATTAAGACTCTTTCTTTGCTCTTGCTGAACTAATCGTTTATGCATCCAATTGGGACAATCATCCTCAACTAATTTGGTATTGAATTAGGCGAAATCCAATCCATGGGAAGAATGATAGTCATCATGATGACCGAACCAGCTCTGGCAAGAAAATAGGATGATTCATTTGACTGAAATTTTGCTGGTGATTTTTGGTGGCTACATCCAGGGCAGGTCAAAGTCTACCACAACTAAAGGCGCAGGCTAGAAATTTTAGCGCCCCCTTCTCCAGACATTTTTTCAAAACTTGGGCAAGGGCGGTTGTGACAGTGACTTCGCAAGCGCGACTTTTGTCCAAGCGGTTTCGCTCTTACACATAATCGGGCAGAACCACGACCGAACTTTTATCGAACCATCAAATATAATAGAATGGTGGATATGAGGAGATTTTTTTTCTATCGATGCATGCACCGGTTCTGCTTGGTACTTATTATCGTCGGTGCATTACCGGCCTTAAATATTAAGGCGCCCTGTCCAATTAATAGAAAATGGCTCGTGACATTTTAGCTTAGTCCCTAAAAATTGATGTAAGATATACACAGAAAGCCCCACTTTTCTGCCCAGAGAAAAGTGTTCACAAAATAAATTTCACTTTGATTCCTTGTCGATGAGATACCTATCTTGTTCCTGGGTTTACAAGAGTCATCGTTATTCCCTTTCTCCCTTCACTGTCTAAATAGAATAATCAGGGCAAATACACATTACGAAATCAGACTCGGACAACTACAGCAAGGCGAAAACAATGATCGAGGCTCCCAGACTGGATATTGGGCGTAAACTCCCGACACCAGTGGTTCCACAAGGTATTCACATCGATACTGTCGCTGCCTACGATGCAAAAGCAGCTGAAGACAAAACAACATACTCCAAGTCAGTAGTGGGATAGGTGTGGGAAAGAAAATTTAACATGGATGTGATAAGGATTAACAGAGAAAAAAAAATTTCCGGTACCTGTGAGGCCCTGTGTACATGAAGCGACACTATTAAGACTAAAGCTCACAAGTTATCAAATGGCTTCCGAAGGGGGACCCAATAATTTACCGTTAAAATGGCTTTCGGTCTCTTGATGACCGCTTCACGCACTCAAGGCCATACAGATTCCATCTGTTTTTTTTTAATCTTTTAACCCTTATCTCACACATGCTCCCTTTCCTTGTAGAATAGGGTTTTTTGCTATTGTTCCTTCATCTTGAAGTCCTATGTTAGGCCGCGTCGTCGAAATTTGATCGGCTTTGAGGTTCACATTTCTTCTTCACAGATTAGGCAAAATGCGCCGCCAACTCCAGCAGGGGTGGGAGTATGCGGTGCCCCTATACGCCAGCAGAAGGCACCTGTATCAGTTGTAGGGCCGATAATTGCTTTGAATGTATTGGACAGCCGAGCTAACTACTCATCGCGCGTCAAAACTGGCATTTACTAACGAAGATTTGGCACTTAGGTGTCCGGGACGGTGTGCACGACCATATTTTCAGACCTCACTAAAGCAATCCATCTACATATAACCGATGGAGTTGTTGTCGCGATACGCCCAACAAGGGGTCAAAATAAACTGTTCTACGGTTCCGTAAGACACACTTCAGGTTTTTTTTAATCAGTGACACTCTATAGTAAAAAATTGTCGAAAAAATGACCGAAAAAGCCCTAAAAAATCAGGCGCCCAATGTGGGGTCAGTTAGATTTTATCTAGTTCATAACGTCAAAACGGGCAGTTGACTAGGCGCTCAGTACCGTTAGTTAAAATGCGCAACAACCGAAAGCGTTTAAGAACTTGAAGCTACCTTGCGGTTTTTTATTTCACGAAGTAGTGAAAATTTCCCAAATAGTTGAAAAATAATCGCAAAAAAAATCGAAAAATATTAGGTGCCCATTGTAGGGTCAGTGTGATTTTATCTATTTTAGTCAATGAATCTAAAATGGGCAATCGGACAAGTAACCGTTGCCGTTAATAAACACAAAAAAATTTTTTAAGACCTATCTTATGGGTAGCTTGTGGTTTTTAAAATGTAACGCTTAATTAACTAGATTGGAAATATCGCGCCCCTACATAATGACACCTTGTTCAAATGCACGGTCTGTACATATGATGGAGCCGGGCCTGTCGATAAGTCTAACTGGAGAATGAAGCCCAAAATTCGAAACTAAAGTCAGTTTGAACTCCACTTAATGTCTACATACGATGACTTTAGGAGTACTTACCACGGGGCTTTGACCTCCCCCCTTGCGGGATGGGTTTCCCCAACCGAGGTCAGAAGGATGTTTACCTTGGAAAATTCAAGCTTAACCGACTTCTCAACGACACACAGCCCCCACGAGTCCAACACCTTGATGCGTTAGTATCTTGGTACTGTGGGCTCACCCATGCACGTGATTCATTATTTGCTACTGGCTTCTCAAAAGCCGGAATGATCTCACCGTTTGGTGACCTTACGTTATATCTCGCTAATTAATGGAGTGCATTCCCGGGCTCAGCTGGGCCCACCATCCCCAAAAGAGTTGAAAGTGCTTCCGTTCCTCTCGTACTAGTAAGCATCATCGAGAGTGCTTCCATTCCTCACGCACTAGTAAGCACTCTCCTCAGATGGCGATAGTGCTTCGTTTCTCACCACAGGCCGGCGCCTTGTTTCGGTACTAGTAAGCCAATCGACTGAGTCCGTGGGGTTGTCAGGCCACTGAAACAGTATAGGAATTAGTATTCTCACCCTTTCCACCAAATCCGAACCTATACTAGAATCGGAGCTTGGTAGAACCCCAAATCCGTGTCTTCATAAAGTCTAGGAATCAGCACCTGGGCCAAACCCAGCAACCGTTCCGCATCATTGGCACCTACAGGATTGCTCCAATAGGAATCGTTCAAGTACCTTTCACTCTATACAGCCCCCTTGCGTAGTTCGTTATGCGGGGCGCCACTCCCCGAAGGTGTTGCCATTATGACGGAATGAATTACGAGATCATCATGCAGCACCGGTGACATATAAAGACGAAAACCAACTAGCGAGACTGTCACGCACCCACCAATGACTTCATAACTAAGGTACGTGGGGTCGTTACTCCCCAAAGGCTGGCATACGGATCAGCTCCAAGGGCCCTTTACCCAATGCTGGTGAAAAGCAGTCGAAACCGCCCTGACCACCTCTTTGCGTAGCATCAGGTCTGTGGGTTCGCTACACCCAAAATATTATAAGCCTTTCGACTCATTGGATGTCCCCTGCGGTGAGTCAGTTTGAGCTGTGAGAATCGTATGAATCGCGAAATATTTATAAACGGGGTTTAAATTCAGCTCTCGTAGCCTGACGCCTATGTCGCTAGTGCTTAAGTTAGATTTTAAGATCAACATATCTGTATTGTGTAAGCTCTTATATTAATAATAATTCAGCTCTAAATTGACAATATTCTCTCTCAAACCCGGTTTTCCTCTTGGCGCCCTTTCGAAGTCGGCGCTCTAGGCGACCGCGTGCTTCGCCTTAGTCCTTGACCGGCCCTGGCTACATCTGATAACTCCTGAAAATATATTATATAACTAATCTGGTTACCTAATGATGGAATATCCTGTCCTCGATCACAAGTCCTGAAAGAAAGAAAGAATAAAACGAAATATCATTCAAGGAAACTTATGTACAACAAATAACGGCGAAAGATTGATAAGTCTCGGTCAAATGAATAAAATCCACTTAAATCAGGATACAGACAGTAAAACCTGCAATTCACCATACATAATGGTGAGCCATCATTCACTTTCACAATGAATAAACCTAATAAACCTAAATTGATAGCATCATGGAGTATGCAGCATAAACTTTCCTACGACTATTGACTTCCACTTCATACTTGGTATGTCTTTAAATTCGGCAGCAATGACCATTCATCTACACGATATCGTCCTTGTCCATATTCAAGAGCCCATATGTATACGAATTGAATACTTTTCCAGCCAGAAGGACTCATTTATTTGGATGATGCTCATGAATGTTTGAAGTGTTTCGACCGAGGAACGGAATCCGGTGGCTAGAAACAAACGTCTTTGCAATTGTTGGCATTGTGCAAGTCCGCACTTGGCCAAGTATTGGCATCGAAAAGCTGCCAAAAGGACCGGAAACATGCTTGGAGGGTACTTGTCGAGGAGAGACCGATAGTATGCTCGTATATGGGCGATCGGTATGCATTATTTCAGGGATAAATGTCAGGAGAACTGTGGGTGTCCTCTATTTCGATTCGACTTACGACTAGAGTTTAGTGCTTTATGTTGGAGCCAGAATGGAGAAGCATCTCTTCAGCATACTAACCGTGCATGTTAAAGAGGATTATTGGTATCTAAATGCGAGAAGATTGATCAATTTCGTAAACTGGAAAAATGCTTTCAATTTTGTGTACGCGTATGGTAATAGAAACGATTCATGATGAGAATACGGAAAATAAGATATGCCATTCTAAGGCATTTCTTTTTGTGGTTTTATAGCTGGTAATTTATAGACAATTTAAATTCGCTACATTGGAAGGGAGGTGAATGGTGACACAATCAAAAGGATAAAAAATTCCGTGTATATACTAACTTAGTGAAGAATCTGGTAATGAGAATTTCGCGATCAAACGATGAATCCAGTACGAGAACCGGAGGTTATCCGGAGATCAGCTTATGGTATAAGTAACTCCATAAATTGTAATACGAAGCTCGAAGCTTCAATTCTACAACACAGTTAGTTCGACTAATGTACTGCAAAAGGAAGCAAATCCGAGATATGGAGAGGCTTCTGGAAACGGTCTACTATTCATTTTTGGCCCCTCCCACATATTCCTTAGATGGACGGGCATATTAGTCCTGGCTACGAGCGGAAAATAGGAGGAAAAATCGTTTAGTTTTGCAATTTTTCACAATTATTGGGGACAGTCACCTGAATATGTGCTCAGAAGCACCCATTATAGGGGTCCGGAAGTGTAGGGGAGAGGGGTCAAAAGTCCTTTTTTTATCAGTTTTGCTTGATTATTTTGGAAACTATGAATTCTATAAAAAAAATCTCAAGGATGAATCAAAGCACATCAAATTCCCTATAATATATTATACCGTAGACCATAAAATGGTTTATAATACTTTATGACCAGCTAGTGCTAGTGTATGGTACATTGATTTATTCACAACGGAAAATCGCACGATAACTCCCAAAAAAATGCAACAAGCGACATCAAAATTTGGTAAAATATTCGTACTAATATCTAGCTGGTTTGTGCGTTAAATGAGGACGATTTGATCAAAGGTACTCCCACCTCCTCTATAAATATAATTTTTACAAACCTACCAATAACTTAGCACCGAATAAAAGCAGACAGGTCACATTCGGGTGATGACTGCATATGACCTCAGTACATTTCTCTGTAAAAATGGCTTCAATCGAATGAAAACCAAGACTTGCTCCCCTACAAAGTGCACCAAACTACCCTACTTTTCCCATTTTTTTTAGATTTGACATCTAACTAAAAATAGGGAAAAAACTATGAAGTTTTGAAATTTGACACATTGGATGAGAATATTGCTCTTAATTCATTTTCAAAAATCTTCGTTGATAATAATAATAATAACAAGGGCAGGCTAAGATACCCAAGGGTGGGCACTGCGACCATGAGATCTATTGTGCCATAGCCTTAATTAATCCAAAAGACCCTCAACCAGCCTTATGAGCCTTATGGCTAGTAGATCCTTTGTACGGGTGCTTCTTACGACCGCTGAGCTCACGAAGGAGTCTCCAAGAAACAAGGACCTGGAACGGGCTACCGCCGGACATTCGCAGAGAAGATGTTTAGTGGACTCTGTGTCCTCCAGGCAAAGCCTGCACTCCGTATCAGTGGATAGACCCATTTTGTTGAGGTGATATCTCACCCAGTGGTGCCCCGTGAGGTAACCCACGATTAGTCTCAGGTCCGCTCTACCCAGGCGGCTGGTTTCTTTGAGACCGTAGGGTTTTATAAAATCTTTGGACTGCCGTAGTCCTGGAAGACAATCCCAGTGACGCAGTCTTTCATTGGCAGACCACTCCCTCACTAGTGATTTTGTTTTAGCCCAACTCAGACCACAGTAAGAATTAGGCCCGAAAAATATATCCGAAGAACCTTGTCTAGCAAGTTCATCGGCAGCTTCGTTACCAGGGATGCCCTGATGGCCAGGTACCCAACATAAAGTAACCCGATTGGTGTTTGTGAGACACTTAAGGGTATAAAAACACTCTTTCACTAATTTCGATGAGAAACTATGTGAAGAAAGAGCCTTAATGGCTGCCTGACTATCAGTGCAGATAGCGATGTTAGCGCCTTTGAGTTTCTTGTCCAGAATGTCTCTGGCGCAGGCCTCAATGGCATGGATTTCAGCTTGAAAAACGCTAGGCCAGACGCCCATAGCAATGGAGATCCTGGTGTCCGGTCCATAGACTCCAGCACCAACACCCCGCTCCGTTTTAGATCCGTCGGTAAACCACATGGTGTACCGGGAGACAGAGCCAAGAATGCCACTGTCCCATTCCCCGCGAGTGGGGATGGAGACCGAGAATTTCCTACCAAAACATATTTCCCGAGTCATATAATCAGATCTCGAGCAGATCTGCATGCCAGGGATCCGCTCTAGAATGCTCATGTGTCCCTGGTTGGACACACCGCCATCGTATGTTAGACGCATTCTAAGAGCGCTCAGAGCCGCAGACTCTTGTATGAAAATATGCAGCCGAGTAAGTCCAACAATCGCCTCAATAGCCGATGTCGGACAAGTACGGATGGATCCTGCCATACCAAGGCATGCAAGGCGCTGTAACTTACTACAAAGCTGAATGGTGCAACGCTGATTCGTTTTGGGCCACCAAACTAGCGCCGCGTAAGTCACAACTGGACGTACGACCATCAAATATAGCCACTCGATCATTTTCGGGGTGAGTCCCCAAGTTTTGCCAAACAGAGACCTGCAACCCCACATGATCCGAGTGGCCTTACTGATAACAGCCTCGACGTGATTGCTCCAATTAAGCCGCCAGTCCAACAAAATGCCTAAGCATTTGACTTCAGTGGAGAACTGAAGTACCGTTCCGCCAAGGCTGACAGGGTTTAAGCTTAGATTTCTTCTTCGAGTGAAGGGAACTAAGACGGTTTTATGAGGGTTGACGCTCAGGCCAACTTCAGTGCACCAACGAAGTACTAGATCTAGTGCCGCATTCATCACCTCAGATACGGTCGATTCAAACTTTCCTCTGATTATGATAGTTATATCATCGGCATAACCGATTGCATCATAACCATAGTCGCACAACCTAACTAGTAACTCATCTATGACAAGTGACCAGAGAAGTGGGGACAACCCTTAACAGCATAAACACTAGCCTGGATGCCCCCCAAAGTTGAGTGAATTTCTCGACCGCGAAGCATTGCGTCGATCCACATGATAGTGGCAGTAGGTATGTCTCTGAGCTCAAGTGCTCTAGAAATACAGCTATAGCCAGTATTGTCAAAAGCTCCCTCGATGTCAATGAAGGCGCAGAGAGCAATTTCCTTATCCATAAGGGTTTTTTCAATCTTCGTTGATAGGGGGCAGGAAGTGTTAGAAAAAGAGGGTCAAAGGCCCTAACTAGTAACTCATCTATGACAAGTGACCAGAGAAGTGGGGACAGGACTCCGCCCTGGGGACAACCCTTAACGGCATAAACACTAGCCTGGGTGCCCCCCAAAGTTGAGTGAATTTCTCGACCGCGAAGCATTGCGTCGATCCACATGATAGTGGCAGTAGGTATGTCTCTGAGCTCAAGTGCTCTAGAAATACAGCTATAGCCAGTATTGTCAAAAGCTCCCTCGATGTCAATGAAGGCGCAGAGAGCAATTTCCTTATCCATAAGGGTTTTTTCAATCTTCGTTGATAGGGGGCAGGAAGTGTTAGAAAAAGAGGGTCAAAGGCCCTTTCTTCAGGTTTACCGTGAATATTTCGTTTTTTTTTTTCTTTATAACAAAAAATATGGGAAAAGAGATCATGTAGTCTTGAAACTTGACTTATACATAAGTGTCAAGTTTCAAACTACACGATTTATGTTCTCGTATTTTTGGTTCGATATTCACTGAAATATCTGAAGAAAACTTGAAGAAAGGGCCTTTGACCCCCTTCCCCGACACTTCCGTACCGCCTATCAACGACGACTTTGGAGCATATATTTAGACCACTGTTCTCATTCATTGTGTCAAGTTTCAAAGCTACACGATTTTTTCCCATATTTTTTGTTCGGTTTCTGCCGAAATATAAAAATCTGCCGAAATTTTCTGACATATCATGACCCCCTATCAACGGGGACTTTTGAGCATGTATTCAGAGTATTGTTCTCACGAATTGTGTCATGTACCTCCTCTCGACTTGAGAATATTTCGAAGGGTAATACTTGACAAAGTCAAATCATTGCCGCTTGGTGGGGTTGGTGTTGTGAGTGTTCCTGGGAGGAGCCGCCTAGAAATCGACGCCCTGTTAGATGATTGTCTCACGTCAGACGACAATCATAATGTGGTGAGTCTGCCAAGGATGGGGTAGCTTACGAGTACGGCAAGCATGTTGCCATTGTAAGGCAAAATTAAGATTTGGATTTTAATCTATATCTGGTTTTCCTCTTGACTAATCATGGTAGTGGTAGTCCGGATGACGCAAAGGTTAGCACGTTCGCCTTCTAAGTACTTGGTCCCGATTCGATTCCCAGACTTTGATAAAAAAAAAGGGGATTTACATCTAAGACTATGACCTCACTCAGCTGTTAAATCAGTATCCATTATGAGCAAAAGATCTCTTCCATAGTCCTCTCCGTGGGCGCCCTCTGGAACGGCTAACGATGCCAACCGAGTAATTGAATGTTTAATTTATTCTGTTAGCTATTGCCGACTTGTGTTGCGTGTACGCAGGAAGGTGGTGTATATGCACCATTAACGGTAAAAAGACTACGATCGATTTCATTAAAGCGTTCGTAGTGAAATTGTGCAACCAAAGACTTAGGCCATCACTCTGAGTTGACATGGAATTCTACTGGCAGCGGCCAATGTCTATTTTGAAGCGCTCGGTGGCCGTGTTCGTTCGGACGCAGCTCAACGAGAATGGAGGATCGATCCTCGGCACAAACGAAAACTGGCTGTGGGTACAAATAGAGCTCCCACTACGCTCCGGGCTTATCAGTATAAACACAGCGCGGATAGCATAGGGTGCATGCTAGCAGCTGGGGGACAAAAACTCCTCTTCCATAGTCCTCCGCGTGGGCGCCCCCTGGAACGGCAGTGGTCACTGACCATTGCCAACTAACGTCAAGCCGCCAGTGATGGCGGTGCGATAATTTGGTTGAGGTACCCCTGTGGTGTGGGGTGTGAAAAAAAAAATACCACGGCCTTTCCCTTTGAGGGCCTGTCGTTAAAACCGACAATCAAAGGACAGGATGTGTATGCCAGCAACTTGCACTATCCGAAATCTTTATATGCTAACGAAACGTCAACTATGCCTCGGATAAGGACTGACTCAACGGTTACGACTTTCAGCTATCGTACAATGACAAAGATTGGATTCTGGAATGTGCGTACTCTCCTGGACAATGGATCAGAAGGTCCCCAGAACGCACGATTTCTTCAACTTGAGAGTGAATTTCTGAGGTACAAATTAAATATCTTAGGAGTTAGTGAGATAAGATGGTGGAACAGCGGAGAATTCATCTCTCCAACGGGCAGCACTGTAATGTTGTACTCCGGTAAAGCTACCGGTAGTCGCCGTGAGTCAGGTGTGGGGCTCCTTTTAACCAGAGCCGCGCGAAACTGTCTCTTATCCTGGGAACCGGTCTCTGACAGGGTCTTGACCGCCAGGTTCCGGACCAAAGTGAGGAACATCTCAATAATACAATGTTATGCCCCTACTGAACCCGACAATGTCTTGGCAAAAGACTCCTTCTACGAAGAACTAAACGCCGTCCAGAGCAGAACACCTAAAGGTGACATTATAATGGTTATGGGTGATTTGAATGCGAAAGTTGGCGCTGATAACTATGGGCTCAGACATGTGATGGGGAGACACGGTCTTGGTGATCGTAATGACAACGGTGAAAGATTTGTGGAGTTCTGCAACTTTCACAGTCTCTTCATCGGTGGTACTATGTTTGAGCATAAGGACCACCACAAAATCAGTTGGTCCTCTGTTGATCGGCGCAGAACACAAAATCAAATCGACCATTTTGCCATTAGTAAAAGATTCAAGAGTTGCCTCCTGGACGTGCGAAACAAGAAGGGTGCCGATATTGGGATGGGAAGAGGCCATTATCTTATGATCGCTAATGTTCGATTGCGTATTGCAGCCGTGCGCCGCCCCAGCGACGAAAGATCCAAGCCCCGCAAATTCAACACCGCTCGACTAAAAAATCCAGCTGTCTTACAACAATATAATGACCATCTTGCGCAAAAAGCGGCTGAGATAACTAGTCACCCAGATAGTGACATAAACGAAAACTGGGATGCCATAAAAAATGCGTACATTGATAACGCAAATACCATCCTTGGCCCAAACCCGGATTGCCGGAATAAGCCCTGGATGTCCGACGCTTCATGGCAGCGGATTGTTGAAAGAAAGGAGCTGAAAGTTCGTTTGGCAGCAACATCAGACGACAATCGAAGCAGCATCGAACTCCTTTACCGTCAGAAAGCTCGAGAAGTTCAGCGTAGTGTGCGACGCGATAAAAGAGTTTATGCCAATTCTCTTTTAGCGTCAGCAGAAGAAGCCGCTAGAAGTAACAACTTAAACGCCGTATACGGTGTCATCAAGGAGTTTACAGGTGGTCGTAACTCCTGCCAACATCCGGTGAAAGATAGTGATGGAAAGCTACTTATCTTGGAAGAAGATCAAATGAGGCGGTGGAAAGAACACTTCGCCGCGGTCTTGAACCGTGTAACCTCTGGTGAAGTTCCCCCTCATATAGATAATTTAGCTAACCATCAAAATGTGCGTATACGGTCCACTGCCCCGACTAAAGAGGAAATAGTCACTGCAATTATTGCACTAAAACGAGGAAAGGCCGCCGGACTTGACGGCATCCCTGCCGAACTTTATCAAGCAGCCCCAAGCGTAACTGCCGATTTGCTGCACCCACTTGTTGATAAAGCGTGGAATGCAGAAACCTTTCCCACTGAGTGGAAGGAAGGTTTGATCATCAAACTTCCAAAGAAGGGTAGCCTCACAGACTGTAATAATTGGAGAGGCATTTGTGTGCTTCCTGCCGTTGCCAAGATAATAGCCAAAATCGTCCTGGAAAGACTAAAGGCCCACTTAGAAAGCACAATTGATGAAGAGCAGGCTGGCTTTCGATCCGGATTCTCCTGTGTCGATCACATTAACACCTTGCGAATCATCATCGAGCAATGCGCTGAATACGATTCTCCGCTTCACTTGCTTTTCATCGATTTCGAAAAGGCTTTCGATAGTGTGAACCGGGATTCTATATGGGCCGCCTTGCGCAGGAGAGGCATCCCTGAGAAGCTTGTGGCTATTATTAAGGCAACCTATGACGGCGCGAAATGTCGCGTTCTGCATAAAGGTAAGGTGTCGGGGGACTTTGAGATTCGCAGTGGAGTTCGGCAGGGGTGCATCCTCTCACCGATCCTATTCCTCATTGTGATCGGCGATGTGTTGCATGCAGCCCTATCCGGACTCGACAGAGGAATTCAATGGACTTTGACATCTTATCTACAACATCTTGACTACGCTGACGACATATGCCTACTCTCCCACAAAATCATGGATCTGTCCGCAATGGCGTTAGATCTCGAGAGGGAGGCAAGCAAGGTTGGGCTAAAGATTAATACCAACAAGACCAAGGTTCTTAGCCCGCCGTTGCGAAAAAGAAATCCGACACCTGTTGCCATCAATATTAATGGGCAGCCTGTGGAGAAGGTAGACAACTTCGTCTACCTGGGTAGCATTGTTGCCGAAAATGGTGGTACGGAGCAGGACATCGCTCGTCGTATCAACCAGGCTAAACGCGCATACGGCATGCTGTCCAAAATCTGGCAGGGCAGTTATCTCAGCATTAAAACCAAGCTGGGCCTGTTTCGCTCCCTGGTACTATCAGTGCTTTTGTATGGGAGCAGTACATGGAAAGTTTCCGTAGGAGTTACCAGAAAGCTGCAAGTTTTCGTCAACTCATGTCTTCGTCGAATTTTAAAAATTTTCTGGCCCGAAACAATATCAAATGAAGAGCTAAGTCGGCGTTCGGGACTGATGGCAATCGACGAATTGATACGCAGGCGAAAATGGCAGTTGATAGGTCACACATTGCGGAAGAGTGATAACTGCATTGCTTTGCATGCCATGAAATGGAACCCCATTTCCAACCAAGGCCGACCAAGAGGGGGTCCTCGAATCACATGGCGTCGATCTGTGGCAAAGGAGTGTCAGGTACTGGGTAAGTCTTTTGGGGAGTTGCGCCCCATTGCCCAGAACAGAGTACGATGGCGCGCAGGAGTAGTTGACGCGCTATGCCCCGCTAGGGGTTAAGGCAAAGTAGTAGTAGTATGCTAGCAGCTGCACGTCCGAAAAGTAGATATGCTATCGAAACGCCAACAATGCAACAATGCCTCTGGGGGTCAAGGCAATTAACATCACGGGAGCCGGGGAGCCTTTGGAAGGCAATACCTTGGTTGTAAGTCTTCACTTTGTCAGGTAGAGGTTGGTTTAGAACCCTTAATTGATTTTCCATCTTCGCGGGTGTCTTTGGACATTCGGTGTGGAGTTGTGCTTACAAGTTGATGCGGGGTTCGAAAGACCGGCCTCACATTAAGCAAACAATCAAAAACAATCCATGCCTACAGAAGGCCATTAAGGAAGTACCCGAGGTTGGTCTGCACAAAAAAAATCACAATTAGACTTAACTTATATGAAACGACGTGAGTGGAAACGACGACTTGGAGAGCCCCTAAAACTTCCCTCATCCTCACTCTAGATAGTATGGCTCATAGCTCAAGTCAACTCATATCAAGATGAAAACAACTGCACAAGTTGTTGCTTCAGACTTCTGTACTTTGAACATGTGTCTGCAGTTCCAAATTTAATTTATAGGACTAATCACATCCTTTTGAGCAGGAGATTAAGTTTATCTGCATCTCTCGAACTTTTGACTTCTGGTAAAATACTTAGCAGCAAACCTAACTCCTCCAGACTTAATTAACTATAACCGACATCCTAAACAACACCGCCATTAAGCGGTATTACCCATATTACGTGTCATATCAAAGCTACCCTCGTTCGACTGATTTCAACGTTAAGTTCGTAAAGTAAATCACTTCGGAGCTATTTACCGTACATTTGAAATGGAATTCGCCAGAATCCATCATCCACTCATTAAAAATGCATGAAATCTCTCTCTCGCTCGTCGCAGATTTCGTTTGATTTGATCATCGACCAAACTTGCAAATCCTTCGTATCCAGTCTACGAAACACTTTCTCAACTATTCTCATTGCATTTGGCCCAGTATGGTGGCTGGGATAAGTTCGCTGACGAGTCCTTTATGCGCTCCATACTCTCCTGTGGATTCACTCAGAGACCCAACAATATATTCGCTGTTTTATATAAAGGGTAAAACGTTTAAGGAGGTGAGGATTATTTCAATTCATTCGCAAGGACGACTGCCAGCCGCCGCATTTCAAACCAGGGCGCGGCGCAAACTTTACTAGTGTCCCAGATTTCAAATGAATTTCCTCTCCTAATGACTCTGAAATTGAGCTGGCTCTTTTAGGTTTTAGCAGTTCACTTTTGTTCGTCCTTGTGCGGAGTTTGAGGTTCACCGGTTGTTGGAGTCTCTTTTCCAGCTTCTTAACAACATTATGTGTGTATGTATTACGCTAACCTTCAATTAATTAAATTTGAAACTTGAACAGTAGACTAGGCATGAAGCATGGATGCCTCAAAACAAGAAGAATAATGTACTCCGCGAGAACGGCTGAGAAGTAAATGTGTGGAACTTTGCTTACGCGATGAAGACTTTAAATTTTAGGCTTCTTCTACAAGTGCCTACACGACCAGCATTTAGAGTAGCGTCGAAACGAAAAATTGTTTGAGTTATTTGCCAAACTTTTTAAAGTAGCTGTTACGGTACAAATGCTGAAATTCAAAAGTCTCTTGGTGATGGGTTTCACAAGAAACCATTGCAAACTTCGAAACAAGGCAAGTTGCCAGGATAATGGCTACAATGGCTTGGGCCGCTTTTTTGATAGCTGTATCGTTGGCAATTAAAAACAATCGTACGCCGGCGATTTTTCTGTTATCTTGCCGAAATGTCAAGGAGAGGAGGTTTGCCCATTTTGGCATTACAGCCTATTCTATTATCGATACACGAAAACAACCATTTCTTGTGAAATGAGTCGAGAAAATTCAAAATTCTCTTTCTAAGACGACTTTTCATAAGCGTCATTAAAAAACAGAGTTCGTGTTGTCTTGATAATTAGTTTTGGAGAAGAACAGACATTAAACAAAGTTAAACATTTAAGATTCTCTTTATTCAGGTGTAATAACATCATGACTTTATTTTTTTATCTACATTTCAAATAACATGAATAATAAAGACGTCTGAAGCAGCATTATGTGGGAGCAGATTATTATTAAAATAAAAGGACACCCGAATGTTTCCGAGGGGATCTTGTCCATTATAATCACGGCGCCCAATGTGGGGCCCTCTTGCGGTCGCAAATAGGGACGATGGGCCGACAACCCATCCCTATAAAACGATTGTCCTGAAAATTGAAGCTAAGTCTTGGACAAGATCGGATTAGCGGCAACGAATGTGCAGAATACGAATTAGTCCCTTCGAATCTGGAATGTACGATCTCTTAATAAAAGTTGCTTTGTCACAGTGCTGCAGCAAGAAGCCGAAAGCTACAATATAAATGTATTGACAATTCGGGAGAAGGACTGGCTCGGAAATGTAATCATCACATAACAGCTCGCAAACAATATTACTGACACAAAAAGAGACTTGGACGTCCTTAAGTGACCCGACAGTTCATCGGGTGTGATGCCCGAAAATGACTCGCTAATCGAAAGAGCTCCGATTTTATTCTCTCAAAGGGTAAGATGGCATGGGCTACACTATTCGTAGCCCATTCCATCTTTGATTGATCCATTTAAATCCGCTGGACCATAGGCAGATGTATAGAGGCACTCCTCAAGATAGCGGCCTATCCCCCCTTCCTCAGAATTTGATGGACAATAGGCTTCTATTAGACCTGGAGGGTTTGGGCCGCAAGGTTTCCTGTTGTCATTGGTACAATTAAGACGAATGCCCTAACAATTCTATCGAATTGTACTATCCAAGCTGGAGTCGGAGTCAACCCGGCCAAAACAGAACCTGTCTTTACACTCAACCTTGATTCGTACATGATACGAGGCTGGTCGTTAGTGACAAAGCCAAATTGCTGGCACTTATCTTGAATAGAATGCTACCCTGGAAGGCAGATATTCAGCAGCGTGTACGTAAGTTAACTGTTCCGTGTAGGAGGCTATAGGTCGGAAGTGGGGACCGCGGCCGAAGGTGGGATTTAGGATGTACTACTACTACTTTGCCTTAACCCCTAACGGGGCATAGCGCGTCAACTACTCCTGCGCGCCATCGTACTCTGTTCTGGGCAATGGGGCGCAACTCCCCAAAATACTTACACAGTGCCTGACACTCCTTTGCCACAGATCGACGCCATGTGATTTGAGGACCCCCTCTTGGTCAGCCTTGGTTGGAAATGGGGTTCCATTTCATGGCATGCAAAGCAATGCAGTTATCACTCTTCCGCAATGGGCGAGTTTTCAAAACGGATCAGTTTTCTGATCCGCGGATCTTTTTTCTGATTTTCTCAGAAACGCGGTCCGGTACAATGGAACATGTTCCAGGTTACGCCATTTTTCGGATCATACTTTTTTTCCGGTCCATTGCACCGGCCCATTTTACCCAAACTTCTGACAGCTCACAGCTGATACATGTGGACGCGTTTTTCACTTGTTGTGCAGTTCTTCAGTAATGCGGTCGCAATTTTCTCTTGTATTGTATGTTGTAAATTGTGAAAAGATACTTTTTGTGCTGAATTCCTTTTATCGTGCGGTAATTTTTCACAAACATCAAAACATCAAAACTGACAGCTGATGGATCATAGCCCATAGCCGTTTCTGAGACAACATATGTTCCACGGACCCGGGGGTAGATTGGAACTGGACCACGTTCCTGCTCTTGGTGTTTTGGGACCGCGCCCAATGTGTGACCTATCAACTGCCATTTTCGCCTGCGTATCAATTCGTCGATTGTCATCAGTCCCGTACGCCGACTTAGCTCTTCATTTGATATTGTTTCGGGCCAGAAAATTTTTAAAATTCGACGAAGACATGAGTTGACGAAAACTTGCAGCTTTCTGGTAACTCCTACGGAAACTTTCCATGTACTGCTCCCATACAAAAGCACTGACAGTACCAGGGAGCGAAACAGGCCCAGCTTAGTCTTGATGCTGAGATAACTGCTCTGCCAAATTTTGGTGCACTGCTAAATTTTTCCCCCCTATTGGCTTCCGATTGCAGGTAAGCATTCAGTTCACGCTCCACTCACCTCTCCATGGAGTAGAGTTGGTTTAACCCTTGTCAAAGAATACACCAGAATAGTATAATCCATTTAATGACATCCGAACTGATATCATTCAGAAGTCCCTTAGCGAGCTTGGTGTAGAGACTTATTTTAGCAGCTGGATAGTAGCAATGCTAAAAAACAAAACAATTCAATCGGAGCTGGTTGGATATCAAGCTACCAAATATGTACGCAGTGGAAACCCTTAAGATGGGGTGATGTCTTCCCTGGTTTGGATTATAGCGATGGAAGAACTCCTAAGAAAGCTAGAAGCGTCTGGAGTCAAGGTAATTGCATACGCAGATGATGTGGTGATTCTGTTTTCGGGTAAGTTCCCATCCGTGATGAGCGAAATCAAGAGGGGAGCTTGGAGCATGGTGAACACTTGGATCGTAGAGTGCGGCCTTAATGTGAACCCGAGAAAAACGGAGCTAGTCCTCTTTACCACAAGGACCAAAATACCGGAGTTTCAACTACTACAACTTAATGACCAATCTTTAAAACTGTCACCCAGCGCTAAGTGTCTCGGAGTCATTCTCGACTCGAAACTTAGTTGGAAGATGAACATTGAGCATAGTATAAAGAAAGCCTATATAGCCCTCTATGTCTGCAGGAGAACTTGCGGCTGGAGTCTTCAGCTTAAAACGGTTTTATGGCTGTACACGACTGTAGTGCGACCAATTCTCACTAACGGACCGCTAGTATGGTGGTCAGCTCTTCGTAGGAAGTATAAAACTGACTTATTGAGCAAAGTGCAAAGAACCGCTTGCATCACAGTCACGGGAGCTATGCGTTCGTGTCCAGCGGACGTACTTAATATCGTTTTAGAGGTCTACTCCCTTTAGACCAACAAATAAAATTCAAATTCGTAGAGGGGAAGGAGAGGGCCGATCAACTGGCGAGACAGGGTTCTGCACTATACGAGTCCTACGCGGTGACTGTCCACCAGCCGTTTAGGAGATTCACAATCATTTCATGACACGGGCTAGTGAAAGATGGGGCGCACTGACAACGTGTGGCACGTCTAAAAAACTATGGCCAGCATGCGACGCACGTAAAATTAATGCTCTTCTGAAGAGAACCCGTTCGGATGTCGCAAAAGTTACAGCGATTACGACGGGGCATACGCCGCGCCGGTGGGAATGCACGCGGACAGATTGGGTATACCTTACAACATTTTCTGCCGAAGCTGCGGGAATGAGGAGGAGAAGGAAACTGTGATCCATTTCTCGTGCAAATGCCCGGCTCTTACAGGAATCTGACATCAAGGACTGGGCAGTGCTTTCTTCCAAGATATATCCGACATCTCCTCAAAGACTATCGGGGACATAATACGTTTGCTTAACTCCACAGGATGGATCTGAGGACGAATACCTTAGAACGTTCTTGATAGCAACGGTTTATTCCTCTTATGAGTCATGTAGCATCTAAACGGCGCGCACCTAGCGCTCCTTGTGCTTTCTTTCCCTCCTGGGATGTAAAAGCCACTCTAACCAACCAAGTATAACCCGTCGCTTTTAGTATAGTAAGCTTGTGATAACACCCTTTCGGTGTACTCCCTTGACAAGGGCTATGCTATACCAGACTTATTCCATGGAGAGAGGCGTGGGGCGTGAATACTTCCCTGCAATCGTAAGTCATAAATATTTTTACGGGTGGCTCAAAAACAGATGGCGACTTTGGCGCTGATGTCGACTCCGATATGCCTATGACTTCGTCTTTCGAATTTTTAAAACGTTTTTCAGGCGGATATTAAGGCGGTTTCTGAAGCTTTGGCATGATTAGGCGATAATATCATATCGGTAACGGATATTACCACCTACACCGATAGGCTATCGGCGATTAAATCTCTCGCCGTCTCTCGTTTCACTTCAAAAACCGTGCTGGAGGCTGCACCGCTCTTAAGGAGTAGGGCGATTTTTTTTTTCAATATTACCTTGTGACTGGTTCCTGGCCACTGTGGTTTTAGAGGTAACTGTTGTTGAAGAGAAGACAACTCAGGGTTCGTAGGGATCATCAGAGGACACTGGTGAAGTAGGCGTTTCTGATTTTCAAACAATGACAGTCGTACAGAATCTGTAGGGACGAGGAGGACATCATTCATCACTTCCTGCGTTCCTGTCCAGCTCTTGGCACTTGGTATAATGAAGGTTACTACTAGGTCCCGCTACGTTACTGACCTGAGTTACTTAAAAGACGTAAGTGCTAGTCATCTGAATCGCTTCATCAACAGTTCCGGTTGGTTTGACAACTAGGATCTCGAGGCATTGAGTTTATGGAGAATCACAACGGGCCCAGTGGCAGTTTACTTGTGGTGTATCTCTCCACAGCAGTTTCTTTTAGCTAACATAACCTAACGTTACGGGAATACTGAAGCAGCAGCAGGACAATTGGCTACAGAAGAAAAAAAATAGTTGGGTGGAACATGACAAAGAACGAACTGCTGCCAATCATTGGAACTCCCTACAGCCGAATACTACTTCAGTGAATTCCTAAGAAATGGAATAAGGACGACAAACGACATATACTAAGCAAAATCGCGTTAAACTTTGTAATAAACCATATTCTGGTCGTGCTGCTTCCACCGCCAGATCGAAAGCAGCACCTGATGAGTACTGATTTGTCGGTGGTACGAAACCAGAGGCCGAGAGTCTTATTACACCCGCATCCCGATGCGGGGGCATCTGCGCCGTCCGCCCAACTATTACATACTTATCGTCCCATTTTTGCCTCGCCTGTTTGTGTTATCTATCCCAGGCCTGTCAAGTCCTTTTAATATGTACGGACAGGGGCAACGAGTGGCGACAACCCCGCCCCCGTCTCCCGAACTGAGATACTTCAAGCACATGCCGCTACTTAACTTATTGAGGGACCTATTTCTTCGCCAGATGGTACTGCTGGGCCTTGGCGGTCAATATGGCAGCTCTACGCTCCGTCCCCACGGTCATCTTTGGATGCTTATTAACCCGTCCATTGCAACTTGCAAGGTAACCTGTGGGATAAGCGAAAGATGCAACACGTTAAATGGAAACAGGCGAATGTTATCCGCATATTGGGTCAGCATATATATTGGATGGCAGCCTAAAGGCCGACTTAACAGTATTACGCAAAAGAAGACGGTACTGCTTTGATGACCAACTAATGATTCATGATGAAGAGTTTAGAATTTACTTAACTCTGTGGTTCGCCTCCTCCTGCAGCGAATACTAATCCATTTATTTAACACAATTCCCACAAGAGCCAAAGCAACTTTAAGTTGTATTCGTTCAAGTCTTTAAATCAGACACACGTAATCTCTTTAGACCAGTCAAACGTCCAATATTGATACATGATCCTGGTGGACTCCATTCTCCATTTTTCTACGAAAACTTAACTTACGGCCAAAGAGAATATTAGACGAAAAGATGATATCTGCAATATTGTTATCGAAGTAACTGTTGCGGAAACAAAATGCTTGAGTGACTCCTCTTTAGAATCATCGTCCGATTTCACTTCTGTTATTCGTAGTATACTATTCGTATTCGAATAGGACTTGAGATGTTAGGCCAGCACAGAACAAAAAAAAAATACGTTGAAGAGCAAAAACGAGTAAACGAAATGGATAACTTTAAGAACTTCCGAATGGAGATATTCCTTAGGGAAGTAACCTAGGTCACCAAAATTCTATTTCTCTCGAATGCTCAGAAAATGGGCATATCATGGTAATCATGATGGGGCGTGTTTAGTGAAGCAAATAATTTGAATGTAGTCGAGAAAGGACTAAATGTCGTCGCCGGCTAAATGAATATTGTATTCCGGGGGAACTCATGCAGATTGTTATCGGGGGAATATTTTTATTCGTTTCTGCAATGAATTTTCTTATTTTCTTTTTTAGAAAGTGTTGTATTAGTCACTAATGTGATTTTTAAAATACGCATCTGAGGGAAAATTATGCACGAACTAAAAAAGATCGAAAATAAGAGTTTAGTGTGTACAAGACACAGTAAAAAAAACATAGGTCTGTTCCTGAAACCGGTACTCTGGTTTGGTATCGGTTTTTTTCTAATACCGGTACCAATCTCGACCAGTACCGGTTTGTTTGTTTTTAACCCTGAGCCAGTGTTTTTATTTCGGTTTTTTACCCGATTTTTTTAACTTGTTTTTTGTTTTACCCGGATTTCTACCCGTTTTTTGCCCGATTTATTAGTATTGGTTATCGGTATTGGCTAAAAAACGGGTAAAAACCGAGTAAAAAACTGGTTCATGGTTAAAAAAAAAACCGGTACCGAAAAAACGGCACTAGTACCGGTACTGAAACGAGAACCCAAAATACCGGGAAGCTGCTTGTAATACCGGTACTAAGAAAAACCGAAAACTGGTATTGAAAGCTGAGTACTGAACGTCCGGGGTGCACACAGAATCTGGCGAAAATATTCGCCCGGCACACTTGAAACTGATTGTATCAGCGCAACCACTGCCATCTTTACTCTCAGGCCGGAGTGTCAGCTGATTGTCAAAGCACTAACGACATGACAAGCAGTCAACGAAGTGTGAACGCGTGCGGTCGCCCGGTGAAATATCGGGATAATTGTGTGTAAAAGTGAGTTTAGTGCCGGAATTTTAAGTGTAACTAAAAGAAGTGGCTATCAGTGCCGTGTGAAAGTGAAAAAAACGTGAAGTGCCGGGAAATATCGAGTAAAATGGTGTATTGAAAAGTGCGAGGTTAGGAAAGTGCGACACGGGAAATTTCGCATTTTTCGTTTATTTTCCGGCAATTCGGGAAGTGTGAATGGTACAGCACTACTCTGGGACGAATCCTCGGGCCGGTGAGTTTAGCGGAAACTCCCGGAAGTGCCCCAAAAAGTGAATTTAAATTGGTTGTCAAATGACAACATTACAGGTGATTTCCGGCCTTTTCATCGGAATTCATAGGGTAAGTATGCGTTTTTTGTTGTGGTAGAATTTAAGTGGATTGATGCGCCCCAAAGTGTGGATTTTGACCACGATGTTGACGAACCGGACGAAAGTTTCACTGCTAGGCATCTAGTCCTGTCAGCTGCAGTGAAACTTTCGTCTGGCTCGTCAACAACGCGTTTAAAACCCGTATTTTGGGGCGCATCAATTCACTAAAATTTTTGCACAACAAAAAACGTATAATTACCCTTTGAATTCCGATGAAAAGGCCGGAAATCACCTGTAATGTTGTCATTTGACAACCACTTTGAATTCACTTTTTGGGGCACTTCCGGTAGTCTCCGCTGAACTCACCGGCCCAAGGATTCGTCCCAGAGTAGTGCTGTACCATTCACACTAGCCAAATTACCGGGAAATTAACGAAAAATCCGAAATTTTTCGTGTCGCACTTTCATAACCACACTCATGTCTCGCGCACTTTCGAGCAGTTCATTTTGTTCGGAAGTTCGCGGAACCTTGCGTTTTTTTCACTTCCAAATATCAGTGACAAGCACTACTTTCAATTGCACTTAAAATCGCGACACTAAAATCACTTTTACGCACGAAAATCACCAGATTTCAAGAGGTCGACTGCACGCGTTTTTCACTTTGTTTACATATGGTTCACTGCTTGTCATGACGTCATTACTTTGACACTCTGGCCTGAGGATAAAGATGGCGGTGGCGCAACCCGACAAATGGCGGCGTTCATAAAACGAAATCACTGAGTCAGCGCGTAGCAAGCGTCCCTCCGATAAATTATTATGCGGCACTAATTGCGCTCAGTGCTGACACAGCGATGGCGTTTTATGTAGGCAGCCAATCAGATCTGGCGGAAGTCACAGCGCCATCTGTGGGGAAGTACCGCCTCCACAATGAATTTCGAAAAACATTACAAATGACAATTCGACCTTCGAAGTTCCAGCTGGAAGTTGGAAGGTCGACTTGTCATTTGACAAGCAAGAAATTCGGGGAAAAGGAGTAGATGTTGTTTTTTTTTTGTGTTCCAACTGAGGTCCCATACTAATGGGCTCACTGCAGGAAAAAAACTAACGTCCGACTGACAGGAACGCCATCCGCTACGACGAGTGCGGATTCGAAGAAAATATAACCTCCAAGGCGGACGGCATACAGTAGGGCAAAATTACCGAAAAATAGAAACAACCTATAAATGTATTTTTCCGTCCTAAATCGAATGCAATTATTTTCAGATCGATACAATCAGCCGATTTTGTGTTATAGCGATTTTTAAGGGGCCTCCCATTCAAAAATTCTTAGTTCCATCTTAAACGAACTCTTTCTCCAACAACATTAAAAAAATCAATTAACTTTTAAGTATTTTCCCATTCTAAATCGAATGGAACTATTTTCAGATCGATAGAATCAGCCGATTTCATGTTATAAAGATATTTTTAAGGGGGATCTCCTACAAAAGATCTTACATGTATAGTTCCATCCTAACCGCACTGTTCCTCCAAAAACAACCACAAAAGCAATCAACCCTAAAATAATTTCCTTATCATGGAAAAGGGTTTTGTGAACGGTAGCTGATAAGTAATACCATGGATACTGACCAATAGCAATGCGTGCAATTTCGATGGCATAATTCTGTCCCCGTAAATCGGCATTTTTGCGTCCTGACTTCTCTGGGGGCCCTCCACCCTTCCGTTCTCATCGTGGCTCATCTCAAAAAAGCTCGCTAAGGGGGTTGAGCCATATTGCGCTGCTCAACCCAAATTCGGGTAGGGAGCGCGGAGCCCCATCGCAATCAGGAGGCTCCCGTGCTAGTGGCATGGACGTTGGAATTTCGCGGCCAGTTTTTTTTAGAGTATATCCTATGAGGGACTTCCCGTGTTGTTTAGGCACTCGGGCAGACGCATGGACTTTTTTTGTTTTGAAGCGATGAGAAGCAGCTTGACCTTCAACAACCCCGCCCACACTACCAACAGCTGAGCTAGTGTCGAACACGCGTCATCTTATGTCAAGTCTGAGGAGATTTTAGCAAATTACGGTGACTTTTAACGACCAGCCTCGATCTCCGTCCTCAGTTGAGGTCTACCGCAACTACAACAATCGTTACATTAAGATGGTACTTTTTCGGTGTAAATAAAATGCCTTTTGTTATACATCAAAACTCCGGATGGCGAAATGGTTAGCACGTTAGCATTCTGTGCATCGGGGCCCGGTTCGATTTCTACTGAATGCAGTAGTTTAAAAAAAAGGGATTTATGTGTCGGACTATGATCCTACTCAGCTTGTTAAATGAGTACCCATTTATGGGGTAAATAACTCGGTTGAGTGTGTTGCTGATCACACACCTCTGTCCAAAAACACACCGTAACGATCTTGAAAATGAGATGATGCTACTCATCTCGAGGCCATGGTTCGGATTGGACTGTTCCGCCAGTTATTTATTTATTAAGTCAGGGTATTCGATTTTAAACCCCCATTGCCCGGTATATTCCAGGAGTATTAATTCATGGGTAGATGAAGTGCATTATCCACCAACTGCTGTTAAATATTTTATCTAGCTGTGTTAAATTAAATCCTTTTCTCATATTGCACCATCCTGTACTTGTATACGTATGTTATCATTAAAACACCATTACTTGCCTATTTCATAGCCACATATCTGAAATAATATTTGCTCATTATTAGAGCTTTTGATTATTGTTTCGGGCTTAGATTTATGTACTAACATTTCATCAACTAGTACAATCAAAACACACCGTAATTTAAGCAGGATTCAATTCGATTCAAATAATAATGCAAATTTGCTTTATCAATATTAGTTGTGATGGTTATAAACACAACAGAATTACTAGGAAGATGATACGGTTCAGTATTTGTTTAGAGCAAGTAGACTTACCCACCCATTCTTCCCGTCACAAAATTTACAAAATTATTGACACAAAATGAAAGTACATAATAATTGCATTTAAGAAAAAAAAAAAAAAAGTTTTTAAAAATGATTTCCCCCTCGAAGGGGGCCCAAAAAGCGTGATTCGCCGGTTTCGACCGCTGGTGCGAAGCGCGTCTCATCAGACGCCTCTGCTCCGCGCATCGCACCAGTGGGAGAGGCGTGACCGGGAATGACCCAAGACAGATGTTGTTTTGCCTTATATAGGCCAACCAACACGCCATGGGTGTGAATTCATACCGAATGCAAACTGCAACGTGCAGCTTGTAGATATGGAATTCATTTCATTGTTCTGGCTTGGCGCCAGTGGCAATTTACAAACAAAGTTTTTTGCCGGGCGACGGCCATCGACTATCATACAACGTGCATGATGCTTAACGGCATGTTAAGCATCATGCACGTTGTATGATAGTCGATGGCCGTCGCCCGGCAAAAAACTTTGTTTGCATTTAAGAGCTCGCGCACACGGCAAACTTTTTAGTTCGCAGAAAAACTAAATAGTTTTTAGTCAGAAAAATAGAACACACAGTTGTTTATAAGACCACGCACACAGCGATAACTATAGGTAAATAGTCTGTTGTGTGCGCGGTCTCATAAACCACCGGGCGTTCTATTGTATTTTTCTAACTAAACTAGGTACATATGTATTTAGTTTTTCTGCGAACTAAAAAATTTACCGTGTACTGAAGCTCTAAATGGTGAATACAATTTCAGTATAAATTGAAATGCCAGAGGCAAGTGAATCGGATAATAATTGTCTTTGAGAATATACTTCAAACGCAGTTACAATATCAAATTGACTTTATGTTAGATACAGAAGGAAAGTTCTATACATATGTGCATATTCAGCAAGCATTTTACTTACTATTCCGATATTCTAGTTCCACCAGAAACGATGCTTCATGTTTCCATATTGCCCAGTCATCCACCCCAATGTTGGCACAATACGAATGTATCTTTACGCCCCCGGGTGCTACTGAAATTGAAAATTCAACGACAAGTCATAGTAGAAACGATGTACCATATTGCGAACTGCATTTGCACTATACAGGATTTGAAATGGCTCAATGACATAACAGTGGAAAATATAGCGCAACAGTGTTGCAGATTTTCCAATAAAATGCAAAATGTTATCTCAAAATTGTAAGCTCATATATTTGCATTGCTCCGAGGAGATACATGTTTACAGTAATCAACCTCATTTTCATGGTATACGGATGCTCCCTTCGTTGGACAAACAGCAGAAGTTTTATAAACGAAAACATCGTCAGGATAGAGTGAATAATTCCAGCAGTAGTATAATTGGCTGACTGTAGATACTTCGAGATGTTGCAGCAAAGCAAACATTGACACATCCTTTGACTTTGTACTAAATATACTTAACGTTTGTCAAACATCTGCAAATGTCGATGAAACGAAATACATATATTCGGTTCAGATTTCGGATATACCTAGTCTAGCCATAAATACTGTTACAAACTTTTTGAAGCACTGTTCAATAAAAGAGGTGTTATATGTTAAGAAATCATTGTTTATTTATTAAATGCATTGTCAACAACGGAAATTGCAACAAGTTATTCGAAGTGATTGCCTTTTGCCTTTACACAAGCCTTTAATCGAGCTGGCCACTTATCTATGGAAGCACGCACGACTTCAATCGGAAAGTTGGCGACTGCATGTGTAAGAGACTTCTTTAAGGATTCGATATTAGAATGTCTTTTAGAGCACGTCATTTGCTCTAAGACAGACCATAATTCGTAATCCAGCGGATTCAGGTCTGGGCTAGAGGAAGGCCAATCTTCAGCTTTAATAAAATCTGGAACATTTTCTTCAAGCCATTTTTGGGTTGACTTCGCCTTATGACCTGGTGCAGAATCTTGCTGGAAACTCCAAGGCTGACTTTTGAATAATGACGTGTTGAGAGGTTTCACTACACTTTCAAGGACACTTTCTTGATAAATTTTGGCAGACGTTTTGACGCCCTTCTCACAAAAATGCAACTTTGTCACCCCGTTGTAGCTAACACCCCACCAAACCATTACTGAGGCTGGATGATGACCTCTTTGAACCTTTTGGGCAACTTGAGAAGCTTCTCTGGCACTGCGAGCATAAACCCTATCGTTTTGTTTATTAAATGTTTCTTTGACAGTAAAAATTTTTTCGTCCGTAAACAAAATTTTACGGTGTTCTTGGTTTGCGTACCGGCAAAGTAATCGTTTTGATTTTTCCACTCTATTTTTTTTACCGAATCTGTTAGTAAATGCCCGGTAGATCTACGATAAGCACCCAACCCCAAGTCACTTTTGATGATACGTGAAATTGTTCTTTGGGGTATTTTCATCTCACGCGATAAAATTTTTTGTTTCAGAAGAGGATTACGGCGAATTCTGTCGCGCACGGCTTTAACCGCTTGAGGTGTTCGAGGAGTTCGCGGACGGCCACTTCTTTCACGGTCACTTACTCCAGACGTATCATTAAAGCTTTCAATAGCCCGATATACAAACATTCGGCTTATACCAAGGGTATGCAGAGTCTTAAAAAAGATACAAAGTATCTACACTGCATGCAGATACATCGGAACATGGATATGTCTATGACTACCGACTGCGTGGAACCTGTTGTGTTGAAGATATCGACGTAAGTTTTGTAAAGATCCCAGTATAGTTATACTGGATGAAATCATTCGAAAAAACACATCCCACGCTTTCGGTAGGCATAAGACATATCCATGTACCCATGTATCTGGTGGCAGTGTAGATACTCGTCATAAATTCTGCTTTGCTTTGTCCTGTCCGCTTGGGCTCCTTTCTCTCGCGGGATCGTTTCGTTTTCGTTTGCATCGTGTGTGCAATATTCACCTCCTCTCGTGCACCCTGTTCCATCTACCTGTTCCATCTACCCGTTCGGTCCAGTTTGCAGACTGCAGCCTATCGACATTTCTCTGAGTACGTTTCTGCTAATCGCAATCACGCTTCCCACCATCTTTTCCTAATCGGACGTGTGTTGTGTTTGTGTATCTATTGTTAAATCGCTCCCACACTATCCGTCTCATCCCGCCCCTTTAATCAACAGTCCGGGTCCGGCACACACAATCCGTTTCTCAAGTAACGCGTGCGACTCTATGCGATTGTGTCCGGCAAACAGAAACGGAAACTAACAAAAGTAAACAAAACATTCCAACACACGCACAAAGAGAATGCACAAGAAAAATTTTGGAATTTTTGCGGAAGGGGGGGGGGGGCATTTGATCTTCTGCAGACCTCTGAATGTACATCATGTCACGATGAGCTGTCCGGAACTATAACATCCTGCGACGAATATTTCTCTATTTGGGGGCTTGGGAGATTTTAACAAAGATTAAACATTACTAAGATACCTCTCTTAGTACGATTTAATTTTTAGAACGGGATGCACTCATGTTTAATCTTTGCTAATAATTCAAAGGTAAATTCCCTTAAGAGAGTTAGAGACGGCAACACTTCAGTAATGGCAACTGCCTATAAAGTTTCAATGGGTGAATAACATGCTTATTAGTTGGCACCACCTCTTTGTGTACGCATATGGGAACCTACACATACGCAACTACTAGTCAGTCGCGTTAATTTGTATGAAGTAGGGTATCTTCCTTATGGCTAATCTTTGATTTTAACTCGCGCAGTACGAATCCGCCATTTTGTTTTATGATACGTTTATTGCACGTGGGGTGGGGGCGCACATTGTGGACCAGTCAGACCTCAAATCGCCGCCATTGCAAATGCACAAACACAGTCGCTGGATCACCCGATTTGGCTCGAATGAACTTCATCCACTCTCGCTCATCTTCGGGGGGCGGGAACTATGTACACTCTCTCAAATTGCATCTGCGCATGTCCAAATGTTAGTCGAACTGACTACTTGCTACCTTTTCTGGGACCCTAGTGATTCAGATAGTACAACACGGGCTATTTTATTAAATGATGAATGGGAATTGGCGGAAATTGAAGGTCATTGAAAGTCCGCCCGTTCACCCGTACACTATGTTATTTCTTGCCGTCCGCAACGTCTACCTTTATCGCTATCAAATCAACATCCCAACATGTACACACAGGATCCCCGCAAGCGCACCGCCCGCGCGGATCTTCAAGCAACAGCCATGCACAATGACCACTTCACTCAAACGACATGCACAACCAGAAAAGAAAAATTTGCAATGGGCTTGTTTCCTCTTCTGACCCCCGAGTAGAAAAACAGACATTTCATGTGACGGACAGATTTTTAGGATGACCCCCAGCTATAAGACATATCCATGTCAAAATATCACTTGGTTGCATTCCCACTTTATGAAGTGCAATCACAGCAATTTTATTTTCTTTGTCACCCCAATCCATGTTCACTACACTAAAAATTAAACTCAAATGATGACAAATGCATCAAGCACAAGCGTACTATAGCGATTAGCTCAATTTTTAAGAAATGCAATATAACGGTTCCTTTCTGCAGGGTTGCCAAACCTTGTAACAATATTTATGGCTAGACTAGGTATGTACTTATATGTATTTCTACATGAGTTGGAAGATATTGTAGTCTTTGAATGCGAGAGCTGCTGGGACTTGTTGAAAAATGAGAGTAATTCTGGATTTTTGCAAGCAAAAAAAAATGAATTTTTACTTGCTACACAGGAAAAGATGGTAGTGCGTATTAAAATATTTCGATCTAAACAATCCATTCACTTGTGATAATCTCACCGAATCAAATACAAAATACAACCTTTATTATTCGTCTTTTATTTACAAAACTCACCTGCTCACGCCGCTGGCTTTCTTCCGAGTGCCTTTTTGGAAAAAAAAATCGCTCAACAATTTGCGTGTTCGCTATAGGTCCTTCGCCGTACCACACAGCGACAACAGTTCTATTTCAACGTATAGATAGTACTGATGTCGGTATGTAGTGACAGTTGAAGACCGTTGACATTAATAATGTTACACACTATACATACTCGTAAGTACAATTAAATCAAGTTAAATTTATTCCGGACTCAATAATGGGAAATAAAACAAAAACATATCCGTGTTAAAAACTTGGAATTTAATAAGATAATTATTGAAAATGCCACTGAAATTATGCACATCTATGTCTCACACACATGACTTTTCACCCGATTACTACTCGTAGCTTCAGGCAGACAGTGGGGATACATTTGCGACTGTGGATTCTCATGTGGACTGTAAAATCCCCAAACGGCAAGTTTGTTTGTTGACATAGCCACACATTTATTACTATAACCTCCAAATTTGACAGTTATAGCTTCAACAACATGACCCCTATACACTGCTAAATTTCGAACGCCCCTATTGGCAAACCCTAAACTACAGATATACATATACATTTATACTTGCATATTTTTATGCCTACCAAGCCTTCTTTAATGCCCGCCACAGACAATGGGCCATCGCTGTCAGTTGCTATCATGAATCTGGGCAGATGGCGATTTTTGTTGATAATAGCTGCCATCAAATGGCTCACAATGCCTTTCAAAGCCATAGCAACCATCAACGCCACAAACCGCATGATAGCAACTGACAGCGATGGGCCATTGTCTGTAGCAGGCATAAGGTGTTGCATATTTTCATTGTGACAAAACCAATATTAGACCTTCACACTATGCGTGTTGTTTGTACTGTGGTGCAGAATAATTGGGGGTTATCCAGGTTACCTTACACACTTTACACAAACAACAAACCCTTGTTGTTTGTTTAATGTGTGTAAGTTAACCCGGATGACCCCCAATTAACCTTCACGGCAGTACAAAAAAAAAACACGCCTATTTAAAATATATTTGACACACTCGGTAGCCGTGAAGTCTCGGTTACCACTCTACGATGCTGCATCTAGAGAACATGGGTTAGATCCCCGGCGCGTGGATATTATTAGAAATTTCACAACAACGCTCCAAGCTCGTCAGTAAAATACGGCTCAGATAGGAGATGCATGCTAGCAACTTCACCATCCGAAATCTAAAATGTATGCTATTGAAACGTCAACAAGGCAGTCATTCAAAAGATGTTGACGCTCTCATGCCCTTGGAGGGATCAAAGCAATTAGTAACAAAATATGTATTTATAACCTGTAGATTATAAACATATCCATGTTAAAAACCTGTAATTTATTGAACTGGAATCTATTTCGCTGGTTTGATGGCAAACCGTAAATGTGTGCAAGAATTAAAGAAGTACATACGTTTTACATACGTGGTAGCAAAGGAAAAATTTATATTTGTTGGTGATAAATATCGTTAAGAATGTGGTGCAATTAATCCATAAACTTAAAATTTAAAAGTACTAAATCAAATATCAGTATGTAAAACTGACCGGTCTTCGTTCCAGGTCTCCTATAGGATCTCTAGCGGTGGATATCTTTGCTAAATGTAAATTTAGGGTCGGTTTCTCAATGCCCAGTTAAACTGTCTATAAACTAACCGGGACATTAGTCAATCGAAGCACCTTAGCCCAGTGGTAAGCAAAGCCGAGCAACGCCGTAGAAAAATCATCCCAATTTTCTTGGCGGTGGCACCATTCTAATATATTTCTGTACCAGCCCTCAGCATTCATTCGCTGCTGTGTTGGTTCCAAATCCTGTCCCAACGAACGAATTTTTATTAAACTTAATTTCCATTAAATGTTAAGCGGACATTGACAAACTGGTCCAATATTGTGATAATAGCTATCTTCTTTCTACTCGAACAAAAGCTCATTCACATATAAAACGACTGATCGGTCTATGATCCAGGCCTCGTAGTGGATCACATCTGGTTGAGAGTTGAAAGTGAACTGGTTGAACATCAACATATACTTTTCTATACTGGACCCACAATTCGCCCACACGCGGCGAATTATCTGTATGATACCTGTTTAAGTTCGCTCGTCACTGATCCAGGCTTTTTGATTCAGAGATCATCTCTATTCGGATTTGTCGAAGACGACTAGTATCTAGAAAGCTGTTGCCGTGTGTAAATCTAACAATTCTCGACGCGTAAAGTCTCAATTAGGCGTCCATTGTAAACCTGTCATGGTAGTCCAGGCTAGGAAGTCCGAAAAAGGTTGATAAGGAAACATATCGTGTAGTTTTGAAATTTGTATGTGCTGAAAAATTCCCGGGAGTGTAGGCGAGAGGGTTAAATCGAAGTACATACAATTACCTGCAAAATGATATATAGTATCATACCCTCGACTATAAAATGGTATATTATCCACTAGACCATAAAATAGTGTAGAGTATGTTGATTTACACCGGCACAATAACTCCCGCTAGAATGCAGTAAGCGACATTAAAATTTGGTTAAATATTTAGATTGAGATTTAGTTAACTGGTACCGCAAATAAGTACGATCTAAGCAAAGGTACGCCTACCTCCCCTGCAAATATTATTTTTGGAAACATATGTACCGATAACGTCCCACCGAACTAAAGTAGGCAGGTTTCGTTCGGATAGATGACTGCTTAGGATCTTACTATGCTTCTCTGTAAAAATCAATTCAATCGGATGAAAACCAAAGCTGATTTCCATACAAGGTGTCCCAATCTACCCTACTCTTTGGATTGTTTTTAGTCTATTGATCGATCAAAAAATCGGAAGAAAAATCGCGTAGTTTTGAAACTTGGCACAATTTATGTGGAGAGTCCTCTGAATATACGCTCCAAAGTCCTCGTTGAGAGAGGGTGCGGAAGTGTAGGATAAAAGGGAGTTAAAGTCAATTTTTCCGGTTTTCCTTGAATATTTCAATTTGTAGTGTAGAAATCGCTATAAGAACAAGAAATGAAACCGGAATATAGAGGGCTACGGCCGCAATTCGAGGGTTTTGTAGCAAGCGCTTATTTTGGCATGTAAATACTGGCTCCCTGTTCTTCTTGGTACCCCTCAGCTGAATAAAAACACCATACTTAAATGTTTTACCCATGATATAGTATCCTACATGCCAATTCGCAAAAAGACTGCATCTGTCACCTCTCAAAGTAATAGTTTTAATACGAGAAGCTGTAGATAGATATGTATGTATACGAGATAAACTGTCCCACTCTTCGAGATGCTCAACCATTCATATTAAGACGACATTGCAAATTGCAAACTTGTGTAACGGCTTCGAAATTCAGGGCGGCTGGGACAAATTACGGTCTAATATTTTTTCCTCCTCCACTGTTCCCCTTTCTACAAATCTCAAGAAAATGCCAAAAATGGAATGTACTCAACATTACCTTTCTTACGACACCCCACTTGGCTATACCAGTGGATAAAAAAAAATGTACCTTAATTTCGCCTCTATGTAGACCCCCCCCCCTCTTAAAGTTGGCCAATTACAACACAACGCTATCTCCAGCAAATTATAGCATTTCTACACATTCTCGCCGAATTATGTGTGCAGCTTCAGCCGTTCGTAAGATATTCTATGAACAGACGGACAGACAGGTATTTGACCGATTTTGTAAGATTTAAGACACAAAACCCTAAAAAAATAAATTGTGTGAATAATTATTGTTAGGATCACCAATCACCAATCTTCACCCTTCCAAAGTTGGTTCATTAAATAACTGCAATTCGCACTACGAAAAACAACATGTAAGTAGTACACGCATATCTATGCGTGAGGCCGGTAGGTGTATTTTTTGTGTGGATAGTGTCAAAATGCATAACTTTAAGTCAATGTACTATTATTAAATATCATGCCATTGTAATGAAACTTAGAGGTATTATTGCCTATGATGTTGGTTATCATCAGCCATCAATATTTTTGACCTAGGGTGTGCTTGAGGGGTGCAGGGGTGTGCTAACTGCAACTATAGAAATGTACTATTATTAACCTTTTCGGATGAGATTTTGAAATTCTATTATTTTCGGTTTTCTATGCTAGTGAAATGCCGCTTTTCTGTAAATTTTCATATGTCTAGCTATAACGGTCTCGAAATTTAAGGGGGGGGGACAAACTCGGACCACATATTTTCCCCTCTCCCTCTTTTCCCCTTTCTTAAAATTTGAAAAAAATTCCAGAAATGGAATGTACTCAATGGTACCTTTCTTACGATACCCCACTTGCCTATACCAAACGAAAAAAAAATTTCGACCTTCATTTCCCCTCTATGGCGACCCCCCCTTAAAGTTAACCTATTACGGCGCATCGCTTTCTCCAGAGAATTATAGTATTTCTACATATTTCCACCAAATTTCATGCATGTAGCTTCAGCGGTTCGTGAGATATTTCATGGACAGACGGACAGACGGACGCATGACCGACTTCATAAGGGTTTTGTTTTTATACAAAACCCTAAAAATCGTGTAGTTAGGTGTGGAGAATCCTATGAAAATCATGTTGTTCTGAAATTTGGCACAATTTAATGGAAACAAAAAATCCCGGACAATAACTATGCTACAGCTGGATTTGAACCCTTGAAAGGAAGGATGAGAATAGCGGACTGGCGCCTCAACTTGCTAAGCTACCGATTCACTGATATGCCGATACGTGTTTCGGAATATACCTTTAAATATTTATATCAGGCAATGGAGTAATAATCTCGATTGAATTTTTTTCCATTCTGGCTATGTATTGTTGATCTTTTATACCACCTGTGAAGTAAATACACCAAGTAAAAGTATTACATTTTAACCGTCAGGTGTGCAGTGTGATCCAGGAGTACAAGTTCACCGAATGAAGAGAAAATGTACATCATCCAGCAACTGATGTTAAAAGGCGCCAAATATGTTTCACTGTCTACATGAACCAGAAAAATACTCAGCAATTCCAAAAAGAAGACAAAAAACATCCAACAATTATATTTATACTCCCTCTATGCCTTTCCTGACAAAACAATGCTACTTCCAGATATTGCACTTCTGCTAGTGATAAATTACTATATGCTTGCATGCACACAGTTGATTTATGTATGTGTTTGTTGTCACATAAAGGCTTCTTCGCCACTTATCCTTCACCCAAATGTCCTCCTTTTTCGTAGAAAATCTGCAGTTTGTCAGTTATAATCCGGCACCAAGTTGCATGCAAAGCCATCCTTTTAAACGTCTACATCCTTCTGCCAGGACTTTACAGATAGACAAAAGTTTCGATGAAACTTGTAGAGAGACGGACTAACGACACAAACACACAAAAACAAAAAAGGAGGGAGCTTAAAGAGTGTCGGAATCTTCAATTCGGACTCTTTGTGTTTTGATGGCTTTCGTGTTATTTTTCTTTTTCTTGCAGGATGCAACTATGAGGATAGTCTGTTTGACACAGATAAAGTCAAATATAAAGGAACAATTGCAGGAAATCCTGATAGAGGGTTCTTTTTAGGTTTTTTTCTATTTCGGTGGAGTTTTTGATTTGATGAGACTGCAGTGCGATGCACTAGGACAAGACCAATCTAAAGTATCCCGAAATCGTATGTAGAATGGATAATGGACTTTTGTCCTTTTGTTTTTGAGTGAGTTTTTCAGGAGACTTTTTGAAACCGAATTGTTTTCTGGCTGTGAGCATCAATTAAATATTTTTGGTGTAAGGACTGATTTTTTAAGTATAACCATTATAGACTTCAGGCGAATGCCCCTTTCGGGAATAAATGAATTCAGCTATTATGAAGTTTCCTAAATTGAAATGAGGTTATATTCATCTATAGCATTTCGCAAACTGTTTAGACTTTTTCCCAAATACATTAGGCTTTTCCTCAAATACGTTAGACTTTTTTCCAAATGCATTAGACTTTCCCCAAAATCTATTAGGCTTTCTCCCAAATGCATTAAAATTTCCCTCCAATGCAAAAGACTTTTTCCTAAATGCTCTCGACCTTATCCCAAATGCTTTCGACCTCTTAAAGTTTCAGTTGCTCCCGACCTTTGAATATATAGCCATGGAATGAGCTTGTCCTGTATGTCTCCATAGAAACAGTGGCTCCAAAATCTGGGTACTAAGTCGACAGTCAGCTAACTCAGTAGACTTACGAAATTCAAATATTGACAATAATTGACGTTTGTTTACGCACAATTCGACATTGTGGTCAACATTATGTCAATATCGAAACGCCAACTGAGTAGGCTGATTGTCGATAATTTGACAAAAATTGATATTTATTTATGCACAATTCTACAGAACAGTCAACATTTGTCAGTATTAAACGCCAACTGAGTAGGCGGACTGTCGACTTATTCACCAGATATTGGAGCCAGTGATAAACGGGATATGCTCATTCCATATACTGTATGTTCTAAGCTCCCGACTCAAGGTGGTCACATCGGGTTTCGGGTAAGTACCTCCTTTTTTTAAATTTTATTTAAAGATTCTTAAATCATTTATTCAGTTTCCTTTGAGTTATGAATTTTCATTATTGGAACTAAATTTTGTTTTATGCCCGGTTCACATTATTCCAGTCCAGTAATCCAGTCCAGCAATCCAGTCCAGTAATCCAGTCCAGCAATCCAGTCCAGCAATCCAGTCCAGTGCTGGACTGGATCATATCGTGATTCCAGTCCAGTAGTCTGGCGATGTGTTGTTGATTCGGTAACTAAGTGACAATGATTTCTGGGCGAGCTGGAATGAAAAAGTAGACCGACAATCCAGTCACTGGACTGGATTGCTGGACAAGATTGCTGGACTAGATTGCTGGATTGGATTACTGTCCAGTGCCGGTTCACATTATTCCAGTAGCAATCCAGCGCTGGACTGGATTACTGGACTGGATTGGTTACTGGAATAATGTGAACCGGGCATTAGGTATATATTTTTTCTCTATTTTTTTTTCCTTTTAATTTACAATATTTTTCGGAAATATAATGATCCGTTTTGTTTGAAAAAGAATACGTCGACGTCGACGGCCATGGTCATCATGTAGTTCTGTTTTTATTTTTTGAGGTCGTAGGACCTCCGGTACTCCTGTGTGTGCTGTGTACCATAAGGCACGAGAATTTCTTCAGAATGTTAATGGTACGGTGCAGCGAGAGCTACATCATGCTCGTGTGCTGCCGCCTATCCTGCTGAGGATTTTTCGCCAGATAGCGCTGCCAGACCTTCACAGTCAGTTCCGCCAATTTTCCCTTCGCCCCCATGGGTACTTCAAGTGTCCCTAACACCTGTTCATTACACTTTCTATTATTGAACCTGACGCATCCATGGTTCTATAGGATCTCTCTCAATTGCCCTAACCCCTTGTGGGGCATAGCGTGTCAACTGTTCCGTGTGGCTCAGTTGACGTTTCGTCGGCATAAACTGGTTTCGGAGAATGCAGTTGCCAGCATGCACCTCCTGCACATGCATGTCCACGAACGTCGTCGTGGACGGGATTCAAACCCGAAACGCCGGTAGTCAAACATGAGATTGAGAGATGAGATGAGATTGAGCCTCAACACACTGCGCTACCAGTCGCCCCATAGAATCTAAAATAGCTACTAAGAAAAAAGTCTAAAGCGTTTGGGAGAAAGTCTAAAGTATTTGAAAGAAGATCGAAAGCATTTGGGGAAAAGTCTAATATATTTAGGATAGAGTCTATAGAGTTTTGGGAAATGATATATGTATATGTGCATATATAGCATACTATTTTCGTCATATAACAAGGTTTATCTTCATAGCTAAGGACGGGAAAATAAAAATTCTTCAATTAAATAGTTACATTTGCATTGTAATTGAATCAACGTCTAGCCATAAATACTGTTACAAACTTTTTGAAGCACTGTTCAATAAAAGAGGTGTTATATGTTAAGAAATCATTGTTTATTTATTAAATGCATTGTCAACAACGGAATGATTCGATATTAGAATGTCTTTTAGAGCACGTCATTTGCTCTAAGACAGACCATAATTTGTAATCCAGCGGATTCAGGTCTGGGCTAGAGGAAGGCCAATCTTCAGCTTTAATAAAATCTGGAACATTTTCTTCAAGCCATTTTTGGGTTGACTTCGCCTTATGACCTGGTGCAGAATCTTGCTGGAAACTCCAAGGCTGATTTTTGAATAATGACGTGTTGAGAGGTTTCACTACACTTTCAAGGACACTTTCTTGATAAATTTTGGCAGACGTTTTGACGCCCTTCTCACAAAAATGCTACTTTGTCACCCCGTTGTAGCTAACACCCCACCAAACCATTACTGAGGCTGGATGATGACCTCTTTGAACCTTTTGGGCAACTTGAGAAGCTTCTCTGGCACTGCGAGCATAAACCCTATCGTCTTGTTTATTAAATGTTTCTTCGACAGTAAAATTTTTTTCATCCGTAAACAAAATTTTACGGTGTTCTTGGTTTGCGTACCGGCAAAGTAATCGATTTGATTTTTCCACTCTATTTTTTTTTAACGAATCTGTTAGTAAATGCCCGGTAGATCTACGATAAGCACCCAACCCCAAGTCACTTTTGATGATACGTGAAATTGTACTTTGGGGTATTTTCATCTCACGCGATAAAATTTTTTGTTTCCGAAGAGGATTACGGCGGATTCTCTCGTGCACGGCTTTAACCGCTTGAGGTGTTCGAGTAGTTCGCGGACGGCCACTTCTTTCACAGTCACTTACTCCAGACGTATCATTAAATCTTTCAATAGCCCGATATACAAACATTCGGCTTATACCAAGGGTATGCAGAGTCTTAAAAATATCACTTGGTTGCATTCCTACTTTATGAAGTGCAATCACAGCAATTCTATTTTCTTTGTCACCCCAATCCATGTTCACTACACTAAAAATTAAAGTCAAATGATGACAAATGCATCAAGCACAAGCGTACTATAGCGATTAGCTCAATTTTTAAGAAATGCAATATAACGGTTCCTTTCTGCAGTGTTGCCAAACCTTGTAACAATATTTATGGCTAGACTGGGTATATAAGGGAATATACTCGTATTTTAAATACCTTTAAGCCTTAGACCTTAGTAGCCATTGCTTTAATTTAAGCAGTATGTGAAAATAGTTTTGTTATAGTATTCTTTAATAAATAAAAAAAAATTTTATCCAGAATCTTACAACTCTTATTAACACCACGTTTAGTTTATTGTTCGAATTGCACCTAGTAAAATCTGCGTCTTTGTTACTAAAACACTACATACGCCATTTACACGCGAACTCGTTTATGTTAACATCCTGACGCCTTTATTCCTAGTGTTACGTTTAAATGCATTTCAGGCATTTGGCGCGAGGTAATTGCTTATGCATGCAACTTGAATTTTAAACAGCCAAGTTGCATTTAATCACGAATAACATATTTCCATTGATATCAATCGTCCGTACATAATTACAATTCCAGGCGTGCGTGCAATTATCAAAGAAGCTTCTTAGCATTCAAATGGATGCATAAGCACTACAAAATTATTATCCTTGATAAAATAATTGAATTCTTTGTATGAAGGATCCGGAAGTGTGGGTTATGCATATTTAAACGTATGCTCGGGAAAAGTCCTTTTCTAAGGCCGGCCATAGATTGATTTTTGGAATGTGGTTCCTGGACAATGGATCACAAAGTCCCTAGAACGCACGACTTCTTCAATTAGAATTAGTGAGATAAGTTGGTGGAACAGCGAAGAATTTATCTCTCCAGGGGCAGCCCTGCAATGTTGCACTCCGGTAGAGTTAGTTGTGTGGCCACACGAAACTGTCTCTTATCCTGGGATCCGGTCTCCGACCGAATCATGGCCGCCAGGTACCGGACCATTCATATATATGAATTTAAGTTCCATTTACCTTTGCAAATGATCCAAATAGATTTTAAAAGTAGATGACAAATCTCACCTGAAAATAAAAAAAAAAACATTGAAATTTAAAAATATTTTCAGAAACCGATAATAATTCATGTTAAATGAGCAGGTTTAGTTAAATAAATAAATAACTAGCGCAACAGTCCAATTTGAACCACGGCCTCGAGATGAGTTAGCATCATCTCATTTTCTAGATCGTGACGGTTTTTGTGCAGAGGTATGTGATCAGCAACACGCCCAACCGAGTTATTTACCCCATAATGGGTACTCATTTAACAGCTGAGTGGGCTCATAGTCCGACACGTAAGTCCCCGGAATCGAACCGGGGCCCAGTGCGTTGAAGGCGAACGTGCTAACCGTTGCGCCATCCGGACTACAGGTTTAGTTAGTTTATTGCAATATTGAATTTTTTGGCATAATAAAGGAGATACTCGTATAACCATCAAATTGTGAAAAATTTTGTTACTAAGGTGAAAAGACCATCCACATGCTGTCAACAAGACGAGACATTGAGTAACACGTGGCTCCTGACATTTCATCGACGCATCCATCAATCCTTCAAAAAGGAAAACATCATCCTCGTTGTATCCTTCGTCTTTTAGTGGCTCTTCAAAATATTTGTATGAATGTATCTATAGGTATTATACGCATAGAATTTTACCACACTTCTAACTCATTCAAGGTCACGAAAAACATCCATTCCACTTGACTGCCGACATCTCCTTGACATAATCACCATCATCATCGTCGTAGTACCAATAGCGTAAGTTATATGTATCATACGTATGTACTTATACATTGTGTTAATTTGCTACTCAACTCTATCGATGTCGAAAACGCACGCACTTTTTGCTACTCAAGGCATCTTTAATATTCCGTGACTGATAAATTTTCACATTTTTCCTGTCTCGTTTTTTTCGCATCATTTCACTTCCCAGTGGCTTTCGTCCTTTTATCGAGGATAATATTTTCTATGGTACATACTTCATTGTACGTACCTACTATGCATAGTATTCGCACTACAGTGCTGCCAGTTGAGCGGTTTTCCCGCGAAATGCAGCGGGATTTGAACACGTAACATGAGAAAAAGGCACCTGCCGGTAGCGGCAATTTCAGCAGATTTCTCATCTTTAAAGCGGTTTTAGTGCGGGTTTTCAAAGTCGACCGAAATTGTACTAATACAGTTTTATTGACGTTATGCGGAATTGTCTGCAGATTGTACTAAATATGTTTTGGCTTTACAGTTTTCTATCTCTGGGGAATTTTATGAGGATTATCATCAGAACATGATCAATTCCAATAAGCGCCTTCGTCCACTGATGCAACGCGGCTCCAACGCGACTGCAACCCAACGTGTTTGCGACAGTTGCCCGAAAGTCGCGTTGCATGCTCTTCGTCTATTGACGCAACTCTTCTGCGACTCGTGTTGTGATAAAATGAAACCGCTAGTTTGTACAGAGATTTCGCTCCCGTACTGATATGTGAAATGTTTCGTTTTGGGTGAGAGGATGATTGAGGACGGCCAATGGTGTAGAAATGTATCTTTTCTTTGGCAATGTTTCTTTTTTTTTGGCAATGTATATTTTTTTCGCGTTTGCGATTTGTGTGGCTGTGAAAAGCGAACGTATGAAAGAGGGGAATGTACTAGAGAAAAGGGTGGCCATTTTGGGCTGGACAACCCCACATTTTTTTTTTACTTCAGATTCGGATTTAGCGACTCAAAATTACCTTGTAGTTCGAACCAGCCCGATTAGACGAGTATTTACCCATGAAAACAGGGTGGCCATTCTGAGGTGGGCAACTCCAATTTTTTTTTCTTTTTTGACTTCAGATTTGGAATCAGCAGCCCAAAATTACCTTATAGTCCGAACCAGCCCGATCGGACGAGTATTTCCCCATGAAAACAGCCAGGTCGGACGAGTGCTTCCTATCAAAATTAGCTTCACTTGCAACATACTCGCGCAACGTTCACATTATAGTGAAACTAAATATATGGGATCATGACCGCGAGTGCCCCTCGCGTAAAAGCACGTATCAAATCCGCTACAGACAATGTCCCATCGCCACGATTCGAACTACAAGGTAATTTCCGGTCGCTGATTCCGAATCTGAAGTAAAAAAATAAAAGGGGGGGCTGTCCACCCCAGAATGGACACCCTGTTTTCGTGGGGAAATACTCGTCCGATCGGGCTGGTTCGGACTAAGAGGTAATTTTGGGTCGCTGATTCCGAATCTGAAGTCAAAAAAGAAAAAAAAATTGGGGCTGCCCACCTAAGAATGGCCACCCTGTTTTCGTGGGGAAATACTCGTCCGATTGGGCTGGTTCGAACTGTAAGGTTATTTTGGTTCGCTGATTCCGAATCTGAAGTAAAAACAAATTTTTTTGGGGTTGCCCACCTCAGAATGGCCACCCTGTTTTCACTCGTCCGATCGAGCCGGTTCGAACTGCAAGGTAATTTTAGGTTGCTGATTCCGAATTTGAAGTAAAAAAAAAAACAAAAAAATTGGGTTTGCCCTCCCCAGAGTGGCCACCCTGCTCTCGCGGGGAAACAATCATACAATGCACGACTCTAGACATCTCGTGTCCCAACACAAAAATTGCGCTTATAGCTTATCATTCACTTATCATATATTCGCCTCGCGTACATACAAAAATCTCTCACCTACAGCTGAAATTCATACTCGCTCAAATATCAAAACACCAGAAACCAAATAAAAGTCGCACGAAAGTCGACATGCGTCTGGACAACCAAGTCGTTTTGAAGTCGGTCGTGTCCGAGTTGCGTTGCAGTTGCACCGCACCAGTGGACGAGTTTCCACGCAATAACACGTGTCCGACTATAATGCGACTCCCGTGCAACGCCCATGCAACTCGTTTTTGAGTTGGATCGCAGTCGCGTTGTGTCTGTGGACGAAGGCCCTAAGAGTTCCCATTCTCCACAGAGGCTTTTTTTATCGCGTCAGTCACCCCTTTCGGGAACAAATGGTTAACGTAGGCGATGCCTCCAGGGAAATTTTGACGACGAGAATCGACTATAGTAAATGCCAAAATTTATGAAAAATTTTCTAACTATACGAGTACTGAATATTTAAAAATTGCATTAAAAACCACACACAACTGGCTATTACATTGCCAAAATGAATTCATGAGCATACGTGAGCATTTGAGTCGTTCCCTCGAATTAGGAAATCATATAAATATTGAATATAATTGTGTTTCTATTATTTTATATTATATTCTAAAATGTATGCAGTCTTATCCTAGGTTTTGGAATTTTTTAATTAACAGAAAATCACAGTATTATGCATTTCCTAATTAAAAAAAAAAACTATTTTATTTTTCACAATTAGGAAATTTTTTTAGAATTTTCGCGGGTTTTACTCGGGAAATGAGGGCTCTCTCGCGAGATATGTTATGGTGGATCTGGCAGCACTGTTCGTACATAACATAATAACATAGTCAGAACAACATTCTGCTTTGGATGATTTTACAATATTTTCTGGTTGTTGGCTGCTTCTTGTACGTACGTACCCTTTTTCGTCGTCAACAAATCGGATAAGAACGCTGTTTTAAGAACAGTCCTTGAGTGTTTTGCAATCTGAACTCGAACATTGTGGAAAAGATAACGTAATGAGTCAATTTCTAACTTAAAGTACTACTTCATGTTCGAGAAATCATGTAGCCGTTTTCGGCGAAAAACGGCTAATGTTAAGTAATGAGAACAATTTACCTTGAATTTAGTCAGATAAGTATGTGAGGGGTAAGTACAGTCTCTTTTTCGTTGTCTCGCTTGAATAAAATACATGAATTAGCCAAAACTGGCGGATCTAGAAATAAGAACTGAATTGGGAGGGGGGGGGGGGGGGGGGGGCGTCACATCTTTTAACATTTAAAGAATTGTGGCCGTAACTACGACTCGTTTGATTATCAGATACCAACGACATGTGTAGCATTCTTTTCGTCTTTCTATTCCCAGCACAACGCATATCAGGAGCTTGGAATAGAAAGGGCGAACCCGAAAAATCGATTTTTTTATTCTCTCCTTGATATCAAATATACGATATATATTTTATATAGACGATATATATATAAACAATGCGTAGATACCTCGCCTTGAACTGGTAAGACCTTAGTTTTCTCATAGTTTCAATCTAAAGTGAGTAATATCATTTTCTGTTAAAATCTCACTGTTCGATTTACTCAGTGGAGCAAGGGCGAACTACTGACTGTTTTGCGATTTTTTCTTCACAAGATTCACTAATCTCAACATTTTCAAATGTTCCTACCAAAATTTAGAAATCGTTAAAATAAAGAAAAAAAAACTAAAATTAATATAATACATTCGCCCTTCATATTTTGAAGTATTTTACTTTCAAAACTTTGAACTCAATTTCGTGATTCGCCCTTTCTATTCCAAGCTCCTGATATATGACTACTCTCCCACAAAATCATGGATCTGTCCGCAATGACATTAGATCTTGAGAGGACAACAAGCAAGGTTGGTCTAAGAAATAATACCAACAAGACCAAGGTTCTTAGTCCGCCATTGCTAAAAAGAAATCCTACACGTAATGTCCATCATTATTAATGGGCAGCCTGTGGAGAAGGTTGCCCACTTCGTCTACCTGAATAGTATGATTGCCGAAAATGGTGATACGCTCGTCGCATCAACCAGGCTAAATGCGGGGGGGGGGGGGGGGGGGGGGCGACCGGTAGCGCAATGTGTTGAGGCATCAGTCTCTTGTTTGACTACCGGCGTTTCGGGTTCGAATCCCGTCCACGACCACGTTCGTGGCCATGAGTGTGCAAGAGGTGCATGCTGGCAACTGCATTCTCCGAAACCAATTTAGAAGAACACTTGACGCGCTATGCCCAAGGGGTTAGGGCAATTGAATAGTATGCTGTCTAAAATCTGGCGGAGCAGTTATATCAGCATCAAGACCAAGGTGGGCGTGTTTCACTCTCTGGTACTGTATGTGTTTTTGTATCAGCGCAGTACATACATAGACAGTTTCCGTAAGAGTTACCGGAAAGCTGCAAGTTTTCGTCAGCTCATGTCTTTGTTGAATTCTGAGAATTTTCTGGCCCGAACCATTACCGAATGAAGAGCTAAGTCGGTGTAAGGGTCAGATGTTAATCGACGAATTGATACGAAGGCGAAAATGGCTGTGAATAGGTTACACATTGCGGAAGGATAATAACTGTATTGCTTTACATGCTGTGGACTGGAACCCCATTTCCAACCAAGGTCGACCAAGAGGGGGTCCTAAAATCACATCGCGTCCATCAATGGCAAAAGATTGCAAGGCGCTGGGTAAGTCATTTCGGGAGTTGCGCCCGATTGCCCAGAACAGGGTACAATGGCGCGCAGGAGTGGTTGACGGGCTATGCCCCGCTAGAAGTTAAGCTAAAGTAGTCTTCTAATTATGTGCTGTTTCTAAGAAATACGATATTGATGATACATTGTTTTATGACGATATGATGATGGTACAATATGACTTTCTGGAAGTCGTTGGGTTCACTTTCAATCCTAGTAAATTCTATGGAAACAATCAGTAATTTATTCTAACCCCTCACAGAAAATTGGCTAACAAATACCCACTCAGTCGTATCACTACCCATACTAGCTACGCTAATCATAGATGTACCCTCCATCCTCACACATAAAACATTCCAGAAGACTTTAGCTAGATTTTTCCGAAAACAAGTTTATAATATGTATCATCAGAAATCGATCAATTTATTTCCAAGGGCACAATCTGCGCTGCAAAGTTCCCTCCAACAAATTCATTCATCATTGAGAAGAAAAAACAAACAGCGCGTCAAACTTTGTAAATGTAGGCAGTCAAGACATCCATCTTTTCTTTCGAAAGTAATCAGTACGATTCCAAGAAAAAACGTCTGCACAAAAATAAATCTATTCCTTTTGAACTATTATAAAAAAAGCTGCTGATAGGATCAATAACGGTCAAAGCAAAATTTCAAAATTTAATCGCAATAAGAATCGAGACTACAACACACCTGTGTCTTCCGTATATCCAACAACTATCCCATGTCCACCCCAAAAGAAAGGCCATATTCCATTTAAAACCGAACTTTCATTCAAATTTACTAAACGCCAGACCGAGAAGCCACCACAACTTGTGACAAGTTTCAACATTATCATGACATTATTCATCTGCCGCTGTTCTTGCTCTACCCAAGCCTGTCGCTAGATGATTTTCTTCTTGTCCCTGAAGGTACGGAAAAGTACAAAAAAGAAACCCGGTCGTTCCCTTTTTTCCATATAGAAGTCGGGTTGGTTTTTCTTTTCTTCTGCTTGGTCACATCCGTCTCTAAAGGTCCTGATGAACGAAAAAGTTCACGACGAGATTGGATAGAATTTCGACTGAATAAGCACACACACACTAACAATTCTTGTTGTTTTCCAGAAAATCTCTTTTCGATTGGAAATTTGTTCCTTTTTTAAAGGGTTTCTCGTTATTCATGCAAAACGCGTGTATAAGATGTAAAGACAAAGTTTATTGAAATTGTCGCAAAAAAAAAAAAATTATAATAAAATTGAAAGAAACGCGTTTCGAAAAGTGAAAGGGTATGAGTTCCAGGTAAATGGAAACTCGGTTTCTTGCGAGATATGGCATGGAAAAGTTGAGATTTTTCCCAAAACTTGAAACTTGTAGGTAATTACGAAATAATGGCTTTATAATTTTTTTATCCGTAACATAATTCATAAAGCTAGTCGTTATGTCATCTTGATTTTCATAAACGTTTTGAAAAAAAATATAGGTTGTGTGTGTAGGCCTGTATCATATCGTAGTGATTCACTTTTGGGATGTAGAGCGGAAAGTGGAGCGTCAGCTAAGCCAGATGGAATAGTTGACGCGCTAGGCCCCACTGGGGGTTAGAGCAAATGAGTACATCAACCAGATAAGTGGTACTCATTTCCCCTAACCCCCATGTCATTGCATACGTAGATCTGCCATCGCAGGTACGAGCAGGTTTCCTGCTACTCTAAGTGGTGTTCTGCAGAATGCCCTATCCATTCTAATGGAGTACGCAAACCGGTGCGGCCTTAAAACTAACCCAGATAAGAGCGAACCCCTACACTGGGTGCCCTCCAGTGTAGGGGTTCGCTTGGAGGGATCGTGTGGCTTCTAGTGAAAAGCACAAGTTCCGTCTTATCTGGGTTAGTTTTAATGGCGCACCGGTTTGCGTACTCCATTAGAATGGATAGGGCATTCTGCAGAACACCGCTTGGTTTGGTTTTGGTTTTGACTGAGAAAGCTAAATTTAAAGCTAAGTTGGAAGCTTAATATTCCAGAACGGGTAAGAAAGGCTACTGTTGCATTTTAATCGTGCAGGGGGGCCATTGGTAAAAACTGGGGCTTGCAGCCGAAAGCGGTATTTTGAATATACACAGCTGTTGTACGTCCTATATTATTGTAGCGCATCAGCGTGTGGTGGACAGCACTCAGAGTAGCGGCCTATTGTGGTCTGCTGGGCAAGATGGAAAGGCTAGCTGCGTTGGCCGTAACGAAGGCTTTCAGAACCACTCCTTCAGCCGGCCTAGATATGATACTCAGCTTGCGCCCGTTGAAGCAGAAATTACCGATATTTGCTGGGTTTGGTTTCTGTTTCAATTCATGCCCAAGAAGGTGCTGTCTTCCTGACCAAAGAACTAAAACTGCCATCAAGAATTGCTTTGTACCTTTGCCTCATAACTCCTAATCATATGCGATCCATGTTGCCTAGATATTACTTCCTTGCCAAAAATATCCTTTTTTTCTCTCCAAAAAACTCGAAATGCCATCAAATGTAGTCTAGTGAATTCGCCTCATCACCCCCGCAGTGATATGGTATCCACTTGCAAAGATATCACTTCCTTCCCAAAAATATCCTTTTTCCCCTCCATAATGCCATCAAAAGTAGTCTAATGTATTCGCCTCAAAACCCCAGCCATATGACATCTGATCCTGGGTACCACTTTCAGGTCAAGAATGTCCTTTTTCCTCCCTAAGGGCTCAAAATTTTTCAGTCCCGACCAAAGAACTCAAAATTCGGTTGACAGTACCCCACTGGTTTGGTTTTTATCACCATAGATCAGAAGATACCCATATCTACCAGATTTGGTTTCTGTTTCATTTCATAATTAAGAGAGTCCTTTTGTCCTGACGCACACCTGCAGCAGGACTAAAATATCGCCGTCAGGTACTTATAATAAGCGAAGGAAGATGCGCACCAAATTTTGTCGAAATGAGAGCACGGTAAATGTCGAGAAGACTTCTTTCTTTGAAATCTTTGAAAAGACTTAAGCGAGAAAATCGATGAAGTCTTAAATTTTTGGATGTGGGTGGCACACGGAAACCGGACGTTTTTGAAAAAATCGTAAAAATTCGAAAATTCATGTTATACAAATTTTATTGCCATAAAAACACTCGGTACAAGTAAGCATTTAAGAAGACTCATCCAGGAAAAATTACATCCGAGAGATGGTGTCCGTTTTCATCAATGGAGCATGATTTTCAACAGTGAATGAATTTTGCTCAGCGAATGCTTGCTCTTTTTCAAGAAAATGAGAATGTGGTGATCCCATTTTTTATGAACATAATGGAGTTGCTGTTACCGTAACATCCGACCGTTACATTGAAATTATTAATTCGTATTTCATCCCTGAGTTGGAAAACCCAATCACCAATTGCTCTTGAGAACGTATTGTTTCAGCAAGCCCCATCTTGCATACACTGCCAGATCCTCGATGGCAGTCCTCCACAACTTGTTTATTGATAGGCTCATATCAAGAATTGGCATCGTTCCACACCCCCGACTTGACTAGCTGTGATTTCTTTCTCCGTGGGTTTTTGAAATCACGAGTTTATGAAAATAAACCACGCACGTTGGAACAACTGAAGGAATCCATCAGAGCAAATGATGGCATATGGCAAATCAACCAAGCTCCAGGTATATACCGTTTTCGCCATGAGAGTGCAACTCTTCGGCCATGGTGGCGACCCAATATTTTTTGTCTCTTGCTTCAATCGCTTGACGATACATGCTCGAGTCATCGGAGCGAGCATCGCCAAACATTGATACACCCTTGTGACAGACCCGATCCATGAGAAAAGAATGCAGATCACGATACGCCCCCTACGAGGCTGTAGCCCTGTCAAAGAACAACAAGAACAAGAAAAAGTTGAAAAATTGTGATTTTTAGACTGTTATATCTCGGGTGTTTTTCATCGCATCGACTTCAAATTAGAAACACGTCCTAAGACGGTGACAATGACCCTACCAAATTTGGTGGCCCGAGCTACAAAGGTCTGAAAACCTGTACTTGTTGTGTCGCGTAAACATAGTCTTGGCCGCATTTTAGATTTTCGCTTTTTTCGATTTGGGCGGGACGCTCCCGCGTTCCAAGAGAATGAGTTACTTCATTTTCCACGCATCGTAGCTGATGAAACCCTCGATTATTAGCATCATCTAATTCATGACGAGGAAGGTTTTTTGATAGTCTTCATGACTGAAGCTATATCAGATAAGACAGGAATTGTGCGTAGTTCTTTCTTGAAACATCTCAGATGCTCCTTATAGGAGTGCCAATCGGACTCTAGTAGCCTGGTAGCCTGAGCTTGATTAAAGCTCTTCCTACACGCAGCTTTGAGCTCGGAGATCCTACTGCTCTACCATCGTGGTTTTTCCTACCTTGGTGCACGCTACCAGGACATGATGCAGACATCGCTGCAACCATAGCATCTGTCAGAGAATTGTCTACTCCAGGGCGGACTTGGAAGTGAAGCTAGCCCTTCAACGAGGGCATCCCGATACAAAGACCAATTGGTCCTTCCACGATGTACGGTCATTTGACTTGCTACAGGGCGTTCAGCAAGGCTAAATGGATGATATCAGTGATCAGAGAATATTCTGATGACACTCTCCAGTCTGTGGGTACTAACAAAACTCCCACTGCGCTCAGTGCTTGTTAGTACAATATAAAGATGGCGCGGTTAAGAGGTGCATGCTAGCAGCAGCACGTCCGAAAAGTAGATATGCTGTCGAAACGTCAACAAGGCATAAAAATGCAAGAGATGATGTCGAGCCCATGTCCCTGGAGGGGTCAATGCAAATAACAACATGCACCTTGTACAGTTTTTGTGTGATGGAACGTAACTCGCACGTAAATAGTCAGTGGACAGGGCCGTCGAGAGGGGGTGCGAAAGGGGTGAATCGCCCCGGGCCCGAGTTTTTTGGGGAGCCCGGATATTAGAAAAATTGAAAATAAGAAAAATTATTTTTATTATAACACATTTCGTCTAAAAATATTTCCTGACACACTCAAAAACCCTCACAATCCCATTGGCAAAGATGCGTTAAAAATGCAGAGTATGCGAAACTCGCAGACCGTTGATTTTTTGATTCATCTTCAGGAGATGATGTACCCAGAGGTAGGAAAATGCTGGGTGACGACCAGAGAAGTTTTTAGGGAAGTTCAGGAGGGAGATGAGAGGAAGGATGGGAGTCCCAACACGTGAAGGGAATCAATCGTGACACGACAAACGTTCATCGAAGAAAGCTTTACCTCGTATCATATCGAAGTGATAGTTTCCCCGGAAAACTCAATAACACTTATAAAATGTATTTCAAATCTTTTAAAAGGCCATAAGATCGCCTGAACAAATGCAAATAAAAGATGGGGCTTTCATTTTCATCGCCAACTACGCTCTGGAAAAGCGACCATGGGCGTGGAGAGCCATGAAAGTGGTTGAAATAAGCATGCAACCTTATTTCTTTGATGGAAAACCTTTTAACAGCTCACATCTGATACATGCGGACGTGTGTTTTCAATTGTTGCGTAGTTCATTAGTGATGCGGTCGCTAGTTTTCTGTTTTATGTCGTCCGTAAATGAAAGTCGACGAAAGACACAGAAGAAATGAATAAGCGCACAATCCTAATTTGATTCGAATATCGTCAGCTATCAGCTGTTCCGTTTGGCAGAAACATAAAAACTAGAGAGCTGATGGATCATAGCGTTTCTGAGACAACTTATGATCCACGGACCCGGGTCTGGATTTGAACTGGATCACCTTCCTGATTTTAGTGTTTTGGGACCGCGAACATTTTTTTTTTCTTTTTAAATTGTCTTGGAAGTCGATGAGAGTCAGGTGCTTATTAATCGTAATAAATATATAATTTTTTTTAAGCAGAATTTTTAATACAAACAATTTTTATTGAAAGTTGCATGAACTTTCCGAATTCTTTCAAACGTGAAACAAGTGCGAGCAATAACTCTCAACATTATTATATCATATTATGGGGCCCTATAAAAGTTGAGTCCCGGGCCCGGATTTTCTCTCGACGGCTCTGTCAGTGGATGGTTACTATTCATAGGCAAGTCCTTCCATCAAACAAGCACTGGGCGAAAGCAGCTTACTATTGGGTGTATATCAGCCCATTTACGTATATGGCGATTGGGAGTGAAGGATAATAATGAGAAATTTATCACCCTAAATTGCAAAATCAGTGGAGTGTCGAGTTAAAATAAAAACACGTCCATATAATCAGTTGAACACGCTTGCCAACATAATCTCACCAGCTTTTAAAACACAAAATTATCTACAAGCTCATGAAAATTGCCCACGTGCAATAAAATTGAATCTATAATTTGCTGCAATTTGCATTCAGCCATTAATAAGTGAGTACCACTCACCGTGGCATTGACTTCGATACCGCTGCTAGTACGCGTATGTGCAAAAGTGTTGCAGATGAAAGTGACTTTAGCTTAAAAGCCTGCAAATGAGCAACTAAATGTCACATATAGTGCATTATGTTATCATGCATTATTAGCAAGGATTCGAATGCCTTTTCGCAATCATGTTCAGTCCCATTTAGTCGGCATCGTTACAGTCGAAGCGTTTACCAGAAGAAATGCGAACCAGAGTGCTCTCACCGTACTTCAAACTAATTATACGAAAGTTACTCCATTTTTAAACTAACTCAAAAGTGCATTAATTCAATGCACTTTCAACGAGGTGAATAACTTCATGCACGCAGGCTGCAAAAATTAATTAAAAACTTTTGAAATTCAAGTCCATTTTCCATTCCATTTAAAGGTAGCATTCCAAGTGAATTGCTTGTATGTATATCTAAGTATCTTTTCGCTAGAGTTCAAATGAATAAGAAGAATAATTTTGAAAATGCACTCATTGTAGTATTCGAGTGTGTTCGTTTGATTACTCTCGACCGGCAACAGGAGCAGATGCTCTTAGCATGTTTACGAGACAACTTTGCTGAAAACACTCCATTTGCGCCGGGTACATACACCAACCGTACAGAAGTTAAATTGAAGTTTCGGACAACATCATAGAAGTTTCATCCACTTGACTCACCCCCAAAAGAGAACTGTTCTGCAACTTTGTTTCGCCAGCTGAAAGATTTTCGACGAAAAGGATATTCTGACTAAGAGAGAGTAAAGTGTTGGATAGAATTGATGGTAAGGAAGAAGGTATCCGGTTTTGGGATTCCATAGTGGATGTAGCTTTGTGTTCATTGTTGACGAAAGGAGATATTTTAATTTGAATTAGGATACTGTTTAGTCATAATTGGTTAAATTTTGTTTACTAGAACTTGCCAAGGACGAAGTAGCGTGTCTATTAAAAGATGAGTGACAAACAACGCACATTCCAAAGTAACTTAAACTTTATTTGAAATAGAAAAGAAAATATTGAAAATCCTTAACTCAAATGTGTTTCCAGAAGACGGAAAAATGATGAAATACCTTCAGTCGTAATTAAATTTCATTCAATAAAGATTTAAAAACATTTTCCCAGCCACTTAAAAAAAATATATATAGTCGTGGCCACACAACCGCAGGAAGAATCGAAACGGCAGTGCACCTTTGCGACAAGCGACCAAGCGCCTTCTTATGCAGACATACTGCAGGGCTGGATAGAGCTGGCAGTAGTCGACTGGAATGATGCGGACGGCAGTCTCACGTTGGAGGGATGGAGGGCTGTTGAGAGCAGACTCACCCTAAACTTTAGAAGCGTGATGGAGGAGAACCCAGGGCCAGCTCCAATCTGGACGGTATCAAGGCAATGAAATTTGGCGATCAAAGATCGGCGGATTCATTTATCTACGCTATTAAAAAAGCAGGAGAGGTCTGGCCTGGAGCGAAACTGGAGGTTACACCAAAGTACAAGATCCCCTCGCAGTTCAGAGCTCGGGCGTGGATCCCAACCGTACAGTCAGATACCGACGAAATGTTATACCTTATTCGCAACTAGCAATGCGCACATTCCAGCCCACGATAGGAGAATAGTTAAAATAAAAGAGCCCGTAGAAGGATTCCGGGAAACAGTGTTCTGAACGAGGAATCGTTGGCTCTCCTTGCCATAAGCAATGGGAAACTTGCCTACGGGTTCCGCCAAATTAGGCTCCGAGTCTACAAGGGCGATGCGAAGAGAGGACGAAAAAAGGCTAAAGCCACTCCATCCTTAGATGACATGAGCCAGGGTAGTGGATGTGGTCCATCTGCAAGCATTCCATGCGCTGAGCAGGATACTGACGAGGCCTGTCTATCCCTTGGATCTGATCTTGCGAATCTGGAAGACACTTCTGAGCTCCCATTCGCAAATGACTCGATCGAGTCTGACGTCGATGAGGATACCGACGTTACGATAGTGGAATCGGGTTTTTCTATGCAATGATGATCCGTTTTTTTCCACCACCCGAAAGCTGCGTCAGCTGCTCTCCTCCTCCGTCTCGCGCGTGATAGGGAGGATATTGTCCCAATTAGCAGGCATAAAGGAAAGAAGAAACCGTCCTGGTGGAACGCTCGGATTACAGAGCTGAGGGCTGTTAGCAGAAGATCTTTTAATGTGGCGGAGCCTTCAGACTCTGATTGGTCAAACTACAAAGAAGATCTAAAAATCTTCAAAAACAAGATCAGAAGATCTAAGGGGAGTCTTGGAAGAGTTTCTGTGAACGAGTTGAAGAATCCAGCGAGACTTCCACACTACGGAAAATTGTTTCCACTGATCCGACCATACCAAGCTATTTGCTGAAAGAAGATGGTACGTGGACAATCTGTAGTGAAAAAACTATTGAGGTTTAATTTGACACTCACATCACAGACGGCTCATCTGGTGATGTGCAAGAGTGCTCTCGGGCAGTAATGGCCCCTTGTGACTATGATTATATTCTCTCGAATGATAAAACAGTATAGGCTATTAACAGTTTTGACCCGTTAAAGTCTCCCGCATGACATTATTCCAGCAGATGTACAAAAAACGATGGACTTGGTGTATCGTTTGATTGAAAGTATACAGCGCCTGCTTGGAGCTGGTACACATTCCTCGCACATGGTCGGATGTGAAGGTGGTTTTTATCCCAAAGGCGGGCAGAAGCTCGCACCCACGTACGAAAGACCTTCGTCCCATAAGCTTATCGTCAACCTTGCTGAAGATGCTGGAGCCTCGTATCGACATATACTTAGGGGGCACTATTCCATCACACCTTCTATCCTTTTCGCAGCATCAATCTCCCCTTCCAGTAGGCAACTGGAAAGGGAGATCGATGAACACAGCTTTGCATTTATTGATAGCAAGTATTGAGAAATCTCTGACTTGGTATACATTGGTTGCCTTCTTTTACGCTGAGGGGGCCTTTAACAACGTCAAACCGGAGGCTATTTCGAATGCTCTCTTGAGTTTGGTTGTAGATGGCCCGATCTGTGAGTTTATTAGTCTGATGCTAATATCTAGATTCATTAGTACCAGTTTCGGTTCATCAAAAATACGAAGCCAAGTTTGTAGGGGCACTCCCCAAGGAGGTGTCTGTGTCTGCAGTCTGTAATGACTGCAATTACCGAAGTTTTGGCTTGGTTGGGTTGTAATGTCGTATCTGCTAGGACTATTACTATCTATACCGATAATCAGGTGGCGATAAAATCCCTGGTTGTGGGGATCATTACAGGACATTACATGGTAGGTGAGCATGCCAGGCTTCTTCGGCTTCCGTATATTGATCATTGCAGAAGCTGTGGAGACGAGGAGGAGGAGGAGACAATAGGTGACTTCCTGTGCACCTGCCCTGCTCTGGCCGGTAAAAGAAAGGACACTCTAGGTTCCCTTTATTTTCTTGACCTAAAATAGATGATTTGAAAGACGTAAGTGCTGGTCATCTACATCGGTTTATTGATAGCTCCGGGTGGTGTGCCAACTAGGCTCTTATGGCGGTTAGGTATCACAACGGACCCATTGGTGGCCTATGTGTGCTGTGTTCCAAACAGCAGCCTTTTTAACCTAACCTGTTGTTGACCTCCGTAGACCTCTTCCTCCTGCATTTTGGACACTGGCAGATTCATTTTTTTTACCTGGTAGTAAATATTCCGCCTGTGACATTTGCATTTCCCCAGCGGGAAGTTTGGGGCGACCGGTAGCGCAGTGTGTTGAGGCACCAGTCTCATGTTTGACTACCGGCGTTTCGGGTTCGAATCCCGTCCACGACGACGTTCGTGGCCATGGATGTGCAGGAGGTGCATGCTGGCAACTGCATTCTCCAAAACCAGTGAATGCCAAAGAAACGTCAACAGTTGACGCGCTATGTCCCACTAGGGGTTAGGGCAATTGAGTAGATTTATTTTTTTTTTACCTGGTAGTAAATATTCGGCCTGTGACATTTACATTTCCCTAGCGGGAAGCACGCAACTAAACTCAACAGCGATAGCCGCTCGCTTTTTAATGGAGATTTCAACGTTTCGAGGCATTCTGACTGGTACTGACTTGTTTATCACAACTCTAACACCAACTGATGCTCCAGATTTGCCCCAGCTTAATGATTGATAGAAACAAAGACGAACAAGTACCGTTAATCTTCTAGAAAATTGTTCCTATTGTGTGCAAGTAGTTTTTTCCATATTGATGGATGTGTAAATAATTGTGGCCATTTCGTTTTTAATTTTTTTCTTTGCCCTGTGATATTTTATTTTAATTTTCCTTTTGTTATCTTTTCATGAACTTCTTAACGAACACCTGAATAAAATTTCATTTGGTTACGATAAAAATTGAAGGAGTTATTTTGATTTCATTAAAAACTTTCATTGTGATTTGCTTTGTGTAAATAATTGTGGCCACGACTGTACATATCTGTATGTGTGTCCAATTACTCATATAAACATACCCAATAGCTGCAGAATCGTACCATTTCTACATCCTTCTATCTGGTTCCAATAAACAAACCCACTGCCATCATATACGAGTACGTATGATGGCTACATGTCCTTGTACATAATTATGTTAAAATGTATATATATTAATACCACAGTTGGCACAATCTTGTTTTCCTTTTTCAGTCTTTGTATCATCTAAAATTCACCAACCACCACCCATTTTGAGAAAGAATTTAATTTCGCGCTTCATCCAGCAAACAAATTGAGTTTCGCGATTTTTGCTGATAGCATAAGTTTACCGGCTTTCTTTTAAACATCTCCAAAAAAAATGCCAGCATAACAGCACCTACGATATGCGGTATGTGTACAAGACATGGAACAATTACACCTGTTCAAAAATGACCTTGTACGTAACACGTCTGCAGGAACAACAACATCCCCCACATCTCTCCACTAGGATGCGATGCTAGATATTGTCGGGAGATTAGGACAAGAAGAAGTCCAGGCTCGACATGATTATTGCCTTGGAATGTTTGCTACAATACAAGCGATACGATACTCAACAGAAAAAAAACTAGGGTATAAAAACGGACGATGCTGATTGCTCAAAGTGTTCAATGTCTGGGGACCCATAAGGATTTTTCTTTCTTTATCACGGGGCGAGGATTTTTTTTATTTTTATTTTTGTATTATTAAATGTTTCTGTACGTCTTTTGCAGACGATTTGATTACACTCCGCAAGATGATGAATTTCTTGGCAAATTCCGTAGTTCTTTTGACGCTAAGCAGCTTAGGTGTTGCGTTAATTTGATTTATGCTAGACGATTCATCAGATTTTAAGTAGCACTGACGGATGAGTTTTAGGTTTTTTTAAATACGAAAGCGAGATATTTTAGGGATGTTTATCTCTCGAATTCTTAAGTCGGCTAAATTGTTTGCTAAGCTCCTAGTTGTAAATATTGTAACGATTTGTGGTAGTTGAGGTGACCTTCAACCGAGGACGAAGATCGAGGCTGGTCGTGCAGACCCGCCATGACACCTACATAAGTGCCAATATCACCTCAGAGATAACCAGAGGTGACGCGTGCCTGATAACTAGCTCAGCTATCGGTAGTATGGGCGGGGTTTTGGTTTGGTCACTCTGCCTCGTGATCGCTACAAAAAAATATTCACGCGACTGCCCGAAGACCTAAGCCAACGGATATCCCTCACAAATATATAAACAAAAATTTGGGCAGCGAAATTCCCCTAACGTCCCTGCCACTAGCACGAGAGCCCCCTGATGGCGATGAGGCTCCACGCTCCCTTCCTGAGCTTGGGTTGAGCCGCGCAATATTGCTCAACCCCCATGGTCGGGGAGGGAGAAAGGAAGAATGGCCATGAATATAAGATAGACACCAATTCTTTTGCTTCCTGACCCCCCTTCCTGGGCCCTCGCTCCGCTTTCTCGCTCAGTATTGGTTCGCTCCAGGGGGCTAGGAATTTAAGTGCGGCCTAGCCCTGGAGGGGAGGGAGCGCGGAGCCCCTAAAACATCAAGGGGCTCCCGTGTTCGTCGTGGGAATTAGTCATCTCTTGTCGGTCGTGCGCGTTTCAGGATGTTTTCTTTTCAGGAACGGCTCGTTTGTTCAGGCACTCGGATGCGCGCGTGAGATAATTTTTGTAACGCTGCGAGGCAGATGTGACCAATACAACCCTACCCCAACTACCGATAGCTGAGCTAGCTATCCAGCACGCGCGAACTGGTCCCATCTGAGGAAGTCTTAGCACTTAGGTGCCACGCGCGGTCTGCACGACCAGAGCTTGACTACCGTCCTCATGTAGGCTTCAGCCTACCAGGCAGAACTGTTACAAATGGCGCCCAACGTGGGGCAGTGGGTTGCGGGGTCAGTCTCATGTCGGTCGTGCGCGTTTTCAGGAAGTTTTCTTTTCAGGAACGGCTCGTCTGTCTAGGCACCCGGGCACGTGCGTGATTATTTGTTTTGTAACACTGCGAGGCAGGTGTGACCCATGCACCCCACCCCGACTACCGATAGCTGAGCTAGCTATCCAGCACGCGCGAACTGGTCACATTTGAGGAAGTCTTGGCACTTAGGTGTCACGCGCGGTCCGCACGACCAAAGTATGACTTCCGTCCTCATGTAGGCTTCGGCCTCTCTCTAAATTGCCCTAACCCCTTGTGGGGCATAGCGCGTCAACTGTTGCATGTGGCCCAGTTGACGTTTCTCGGCATAAACTGGTTTCGGAGAATGCAGTTGCCAGCATGCACCTCCTGCACATCCATGGCCACGAACGTCGTCGTGGACGGGATTCGAACCCGAAACGCCGGTATTCAAACATGAGACTGATGCCTCAACACAGGCAGGCAGGCAGAATTGTTACAATATCACCGAAAATAAGTAACAGATTTGTATACTATAGGTATATTTTTATAGAATAGTTAAAAATTGGCGAAAACAAACATTCCGATTTGCTATTGATATTGGTCGTGTCGGTGCTCTAAATGTACTCGCAATAGTACTGCGATGTCGGAGCGGTAGATACCATTACAAGCTGGACACGCATTTGGAACATGGCTATAAATCCGGGACGCGTATTTCGAAAACCGTGTTCAGTACGTTCCCAAACCAGTGACGAGATCGAGTATGGTTTTTAGTACCTAAATGGCGAAAAACCCGTATCTATCTCGTCTCCTTTGAGGGGGCGAGATCGAGTAGGGTTTCTAGTGCACTTGTCATCTAAACTGGCAATAAGACCTTGTCCAGTACGTCTCCCAGTCAGTGACCAAATCGATGCGGATTTTTGGGCCCTAAATTGTCAAAACCCCGTATCCATCTCGTCTCTTTGAGGGGACGGGGCTGAAACGTATTTTTGTGAGGATTTGCCGTCTAAAATGGCATTTCTTGAGTGCAGCTTCATATAGTGCATTTCTGCTTTAGATGTAAGAACATAGAGTCCACACACGGGGAATTGTAGTTCCTAGAGTGCGAATTCATACCGCCTAACGCTGTAATGAACTCTGATTCCGCACTCAAGGAATTTCCGTTTAAGGAATTACAAGTCCTCATGTGTGGGTTTTAGATTCTTTCTACCTGAAGCGGAAGAGGACTGTAAGCCCACACCCAAGGATTTTCTGCCTTAGGAAGGACAAATCCACCGTGAGTGCATCATTAGAATGGATTCATACATGGAATGAGCTACTTTGAGGACGTACCGAAAACCGCTCTGCTGTCATTTTCGACAACAAATGCTCCAGAAAAACGATTCGGTTCAGGTCTCGTTCGAAGTAATGCTGTGGTGATCAGGCCGGTAGCAGCCCACAAGATACTGCTTCGCGGGAAGATAGTTGAGGTGTTTAATCGGCATCATGTTGGTCTCCTGGTGGAGGTGATCCTGAGATGACACCAGATGACAGTTGTCACGGTGCGGAGAGCAGCACTTTGCCAAGACTGGATACTTCTCCAGTGTGTGTCGCTTAGATTCAGGGTCCACGTGGGCGCCGCATAATTAGCCACCGATCTTCCAATACTCATTTGCCCTATCCACTTGTGTGGCACAGCGCGTCAACTATTCCATGTGGATTAGCTGACGTTCCGTTGACATAAACCAGTTTCGGACGATGCACGTTACCTTCAACAAGTTGGGAGATGTTGTTGCTTATTATTACCATTGGGGGAAGAAAACACAAACATCCATGGCCACGAACGCCGTGGACGGGACCGGACTAAGCTACCAGTCACCCCTAAGTAAACAGTAGGGTTTCCTTGTCCTTTCCCCAAGTACTACCGGCAAGCGCCTTGAGAACCTTATTACAAGTAGTGTTGCAGATTGCTGTGGCATGAGTAGATGATGTTGCCAAGCTATTCAAGTTGACACCAAGGATTTTCGGGTGATTCACTGTGGGGATAGGCTGGTTGCCTACCGATATGTCCAGAGGTAGCTTAAACTCCTTGGCCCATAAAGTAACATTTGGGGGTGCTGAAATTAATAAGTTTTTCTTGACGAAGAATGTGTTAAGTTCGTCAAGGTACTTTGTGATCAGCCCGCACATGTGAGGGATGTCATTACCAGTAGCAAGAATTGAACAGTCGTCTACATTTGATATGATATACATAATCTGGAGCAGGGATTCGGAGCGGAGCGGAGTGGAGCGGGCATGAAAAGCCGGAGCGAAGGAGCGAGCGTGGAGCGGTTTTAACAAAGAGGAGCGGAGCGGAGTGGAGCGATTTTTTTTGGTGAAATCGCTCCGCTCCGATTTTTTTTTCATTTTCGTTTGTATGGCAGAGCCCTAGAATTTAAGCACTCTAAATTTTGTTTGTACGACATTATATAAAGAAATTTAATGTGCATTACATTAGAAGAAATTGAAAACTGAGTAGTAGTACAGGACCGTTTCCATATATGTTGCTCGGTTTTCATCACACTTCGTTCGTTCGTCTTATCAAGTAACGTATAGTAAATCGGAGATTAAATTGAAGATTGGGAGCAAAATTTTATACGAGGGGTCTAAATCTCCGAAAATTGATTCGATGTATTTTAATCCAGAATGTAAATTAACTTCCACTGTAACTGCTACAGTGGAAGTTAATGCGTCTCTCGCATAATGCATTTGTTTGTTTGTCAACGCACGACACGCGAGTTTCAACGAGAAATTAATGACCACTTGGTTTATGGGGGAAATCATTAGAGAGATCTTCGATTCTTGAAAGCACTATAGTTCTAGCTCTAGGGTGTTTATTTGGGATAAACACATGCAGTTGATAGGCGCGATTTTTCAAGATCTATTTTATATAGAGCAGAGTAGGTTAAGACCACACAATTACACTAACAATTTGATCTGAGCTGCTCTCGATAGAAAGTTAGTCCAGGAGTTCCACTCTGTTAAATAGTTCCACATTTGAAATATAGACGGCGCAGGAGGTGAAAGTTTTCGACGAGTTAGTTTGGGAAGCACTTATAGTTCATTTTAAGTCAATAAAATGTTCGTTTTGTGTAATTATTTGGAATAGTAAACATATAAAATAATTTTGCTGCCTAAAGGAAATTTGTCCGGTTGTATCTGCACCAAGGATTTAAGTTTCCTCTTGAAATTTGAGTTAACATTTGAATTTTAACTAAACCAAGACACGCTCCCAAGCAGACATGCCTCGTTTTTGTCTCCGCTACCCAAACTTGCTCTCGATTGTTTTTTTCACCGCTTAACCCGCTCTACTCTGCTCTGTACGAAAAAAACGCAGCTGATATGTCTAGAAGGCAACCACTTTCGCGGAACATACGTTTCTGGCCAACATTCGTTTTTTGGTTTGCTGGGATAATACTGATTTTTTTTATATGAATGGAACGCACCCTACTCTAGTTCTAAGACTATAGATACCTTATTGTATGGTATATGCGAACAAGTGCTACACTCGAAATTTTCATTTGTCCGGAGCGGAGTGGAGCGGGGAGCGGAGCGGAGCGAAACTATTTACCCGGAGCGGAGCGGTGGAGCGGAGCGGTTCCCTGTATTGTGGAGCGGGAGCGGAGCGGAGCGGAAAAATCGCATCGCTCCGAATCCCTGATCTGGAGTCCTACAGGAGGCGTTGGGAGTTCAGATAATATCTCCTCCAGATAATTATAAAAACTATAACCTTCTTCGAGATAGTTCACATCCTTGAGGGAAACCCTGTTTAATTCTCCTAAGTTTGGATTTCATGTCCCTGAATTTCGTGTAGGACACCCTACCGGCCATGTAGTAAGCAATACATTTCGTGATTTGAGTGGAGAAAGATACATGATACGTGATACAGATATCAGACATAAGAGCTGAGTGGCTGACTGTGTGGAAACCTTTTGACAGATCAAGAGACACCAGAATCGTTCTGTGACACGGACGAGACTCTATGGATTTGTGACGTTATCCAAGCCTGTCATTGTTCTGTGCATGCTCTTGAAACCATGCTGATAATTGGCGAGTCGAGTATGGATCGTTAGCAATGGTAGGAGTAGCGCTTTAAGTGTTTTGGCAACAGATGACAGTAGCGATGTGGGGCGATATGATACACCTAAATTTGCCTTTTTCCCTGGTGTTAAGATGGGGATCAGCTTTCCAATCTACCACTAACGACGATAGTGATAGGTCGTTAGGTACTCAATAGCCGGTGATTCAAGCTTCTCGAGCATGCTCATAGAGACGCCGTCTGGTCCGGGTGCTTTAGAATTCTTTACATTTTTATGGCTCCAATTATTTCACCAGGAGTGAATTGAGGCGATTGGTCAACAGCATAGTTTCGGATCCTTTTTCGTATTATGCGTTAGTGTTTATCGGGACGTGGGCGCTCGACAAACTGCCCGTTAAAATTATGAGTGAATTAAGTCGAATCGCTAAGTGTTTTACTGTCAAATTCGATGACAACATTCCCTGTGTTTTTAGTTGGAATGGTTAGGTCTTCAACGATAGACCAAAGGCTAGTGACTCCAGATTTCAGATTGCAGCTATTCAGGTGAACATTCTGTTCAGTCCGTCTATGCGCGGCTACTTCTGCGTTGATTTGGATGTTGAGGTCTCTGATTCTGAAATCGCTGGAATCAGAGCTGCGTAGACGGTCTCTATCATTCGCCAATCTGGCAGCTGACGTCGGAAAATTAGGCTGAATTGTGGGAATTCTTCCTGCAGGAATGAATCTGACCACCGCTTTATTCAGTGCTCGCCTGAAGTTGCATTCGGCAACTCGCACTTCCGGTGGTGTAGGCAACGCAGAAAAGGCTGCGTTGGTAAAACTTTTAAAGCCGTCCCAATCACCTTTATTGTAATTGATGGAAGTGCGTTCGATGATCGGAAGGTTATTAGATGCAGTGTGATCGTTGATGAGACTGGCAGTAGCAATAGAGATATCGGGAGAGCCAGAGCATGACCCCACAATACGAGTGGGAGTATCGTCATTCAAAGCACATAATTCAGATGAGTCAATTGTTCAGCTATCGTGACTCCTCTGACTGACTGGGGTCGAGAGTTCAGAGTTCATAGTCGAATTATGACTAGGCTATGTGTAGTAGAAGACGCAGTCTTTGAACCTTTGCAATAAAAAGAACAATTCGCAAGACCTAGTCCCAACCGCTGGCTGTAGTGTCAGATTGATGAGGAAGGTTATTACTCTGCCCCGAAATAGAACGTAAAAATGGGGTTTCTCATAATTCATATTTCTGGCCCAATAGTTAAACGAATTTATTGAAAGGGCAATATTAAAATCTGTTGTCGCAACTCCCTGTTGAAACCTAATCATAGGCAGATTGACTTGCTCTAAATACGATTATGATCAAACCGACGATACGGTCGCACATATTCCATATTTGATATCTATCTACTCCACTTGCACGACAACAATCAATCAAATTTGGACAATATACTTGAACATATATATAAATATTGTCATGTCTTTAATTCGTTCAACACTAGCGCTCGAAGGATAACCCAACATCCGGGAGCTAGGATAATACAATTTCATCGGAAATTACTATCTTGACCTAATCCGATTGGACGAAAACTCTCTATAATACCATTAGGATGCTATCCTCAAACTTACACTATATGGATATTCGAAAAGTTTTCGGTGTACATAACGATAAGATATCGTCCGGGGGCCGAACGACAAACAAATTTTCTATCTTGGAATATAACGAAAAACCCCATCGTTACTAAATGCATAGTGTAGGCAAGAATGCCTGTAGGGTGTCCTTACTGCTTGCTGTGGAAATTTGGTTAAAAACGGACTCCGGTGCGGCACGGTGCGGCGGTCGTTGGTGTCTGGTTCTTGGGGTGTCAAATTATCGGACAATTTGCTTTCGTTCTGCCGTCACTTTTCGAAATCCCTGCTTAGCATATTTTCACAGTCACCAAGGCAAGAAGTAATTAAGATCAGATAGGAGCGAAAAAAAATGAACAACCAGAACAACGCTATCAAACTCCCTTCATTTGCCGTCGTATACCATTTGCCACATTCAAGCCTTGAGTGACACGTTAATTAAAAGCCGTCCAGCTCCGTCATGATGAAGTCTTTCTCTGCCACCACCATTACCTTGTCAGCGGTCTGATGGAGCCTTGTGAATGTCTGAAAGGACGAAAAAACGATGCACATATGTATGTCTGTTATTTAACGACGACGGCATTGTGTAATGTTTAGGTTCCGTTCTGTTTTTGGATGTTCCTTTAATCATCCGCATCGAATCGTCCAGGTAATGAGGCACCAAATGTGCACCGAGAATCCTTACGATAAGCCGAAATTGTGGTGAGAATATGCGTATCAGCAGCACATGTACGCACAAGTCAAGAAAATTGCTACACTAAAGCAGACAGAGACGCTTTAATCTCCATCAGGACCATTCCAGGTTGATGGCTTGGTGAAGTGAATTTTAATGGGGCTAGTAGGGCTGAAGGGAGGGTAATCAACTTCCTCGTATTGCTGTACTTAGAGAAAGTCGATTCCATTTTAAATGACATTTCCTACTTAGTTTGAATGACGGAGATTAGGTTTTATCATTTTGACAATGATGAGGTGGAAAGAATCGGAGAAGACATTTGCAAAAAAGGCAAGTGAATGGTTTAAAATTAGACAAACGATGGTAGTATTGGAGAAGGACTTTCTGGTTTTTAATTGTCAATGAGAATTTAAATTGGAATTAATGGCGTTTATTTAATGGATTTCTTTTTTATTGATTCAGCTGATGGATTCTTGGGGGAAATATCTGAAAAGTTTTCGAAATGGGTCCTTAATAACGTAAGTGAACCCATAAAAAGCATTCAAATAACACTCGAGTTATTTAGCATTTGGAACATGGATATGTATTTTGGCTGGAGGTTTGCGCTACGCAACGATTGTAAGGTAACGGTCAGTTTCTTTAGGTAAAACAATGCAATAAAATAGTGATTGCTATCCATTCATTATTTTATTGCATTGTTTTAGCTACCTAGGACCTACCTAGGACCTACCCAAGGAGGTGATGAGTGGCGGCATCGACTCGAAGAGTGTGACACACAGTTGGATGGAAGCCATGACTATGTTAGGCGCGAAATTATAGAGAAGGAACTGGTGCAAGAAATTTGCCAAGAAGCCAATCAGGTGGCGACATAATAAAATCTCCATGTTGCTGACTGGTTACCAGCAGCATGGAATTATTAAGGAATCGCAAAATTATGGACTACAATCTATGAATCTAACAACTAGGACGGTATTACAGTCTAAAAACAAGAAGCAAGGCTTTTACAATCTATGCAAATGAACATTAGCTAGAGTACTTAACTAGCTATTCAGCAGCGTCACCTCAGAACAAGTAAGGACTTGCGAACGCTGGAGAAAATAATACGGTCAGAAGAACGTGAAAAGACCGCGCTTAGTATCGCGCCCTTCTGGCCCGACAGGAAAGAAAAATTTCATTAATAGCTGCTGCCTGGCTGGTCCGGTTTCAACCGTCTCGGCCGAACTCCATGGCAGAAACCGAACTGAGCAGAATCCTCACCGAGGACTAGCCGCCTCATCGGCCTAGGTTGAAAGACACCCTGGCGCTAATTCCTACGTAAGCCTTGGGGGGGGGGGACGACCCCATGTACCGCAGGTATGCAGGTGTGTGGCTGATTGACGGTTTTGTTAGACTCTGTGTCGTCACGAAGCAGCCACATTGGGAAGTGGAGACCCCGCATAACACAAACTGCGAAAGGGGGCTTTATAGGAAGCATAGAAAGGATCATGGCCGATTCCAGGCTGATTCCTACAGGAAACCGCTGCCGTTTCCTATGGGTGCAAAGTTGGCGGATAAGTCCTGGACAACCGCAAAGGGTATCGAACCGGAGATCGCACCAGTGGTTCAGAAGTCAGCGGCAAAAGTGTATCAACGGGGATAGGTAAGCCGACAGTACTAAGGTACTGGCCCATTATGGTGTTGAACTCGAAAGAGCTGATGGTGATGAATAAGTTGACCAGCTAGAATCGCAACCTATGGGTAAAGGTTCGGAGGAATCGCATTTCCAAAGAGAATTTCCCACGACTATGGTCGTAAAAAGCCATCCCGCAAGGGGTGAGGTATGGCCTATGACTCAGGTACTCCCTTATGGCAAGTGCAGTAGACACACACCAGGTGTGTCAATAAGGTTGTGTAGCGGGTTCAGTTTGTAACGGAGAGTGAGCAGCGCTTCAGATACCAAACCGGTAACCGACAGTATTACAGGCACTATCTGCACATGATGAAGATGCCGAAATTGCTTGATTTCCTCAGTCAGTGCTTTATATTATAGTTCGCCCTATTCTGCGCGTGTTTTTTAATCGATGTTGCCATTATGAGAATAGCTGGTTCAAATGGCGTCAAACGTGGGACCGACACACTTATCATAAGGGTCGCTCTAGGAACTCATTTCACCTCCAGTTCGACTTATCGGTCCCGCTGCCTTGCCGGAGTCTCACAACTTTTGAGTATCCATAATCCCTTCGATGCTGCACGGTTTTCTTTTTCACAATTTTATCCTTCGACTCCTCATCCCATTCATGCAGAGTATCTTGGCTGGCTAGTTGGTATAAGTGATGGCTGAGGCAAGACCAGCCAGAGCCCAATTAGCGCAGACGGCGGCATTTTGAAGTCACAAACTTCGTGAAATTTGTTATTAGTCGTAGATCATAGTTAAAAATTTAGGGAGTGCGAGATCCAACCGGAGAAGTTAAGGAAGTAAAGCAACTCTCCAATCCTCACCCCCGACACATCCCCTAGCAGGTAACATTGAGCCGCCTCCCAAGGCAGGTCACCTCTTCGCTGCATCTCTCGACAAACTTGGAGGATGCTTTTACCGAATCCAGTGCCCCGATAGCGGCCTGGCTGTCCGACCAAATGACGATGTTGTGTTTATCTGGTATATCTCTGAGAGTATGACAAGTCTTCATGATTGCAAGCATTTCCACCTGGAAAATGCCGGCATGATCTAGAAGGCGGGGTAGCATTCCGATATATTCAGTACATCCGAAAAGATTCCTGCCTCGACGACGCAGTCCATTTTGGACCCGTCTGTGAAAGTCGTGATGTCAGAGTCCTTCACTAACTCACCCCCCCCCCCCCCCAGCTTTGGTGGAAAATTAAAAAATTAAAAAAAAAAGTTACTCCCAAATTTTTTAGTTTGGGCACCATGAAATCGTTTTTTTACCTTGGCCACATCTTGTGGTAACTATGGTTTAGAATGTCGCTATGGACGTACGGTTTGGCAGTCCAGATTCCCGGCTCTTTAAGCCTCACTGCACTGCCCGTGAGGTGATATCTGATCAGGTTATGGCCCGATAAGCACCCCCCAACAAGTGTTAGATACGTTCTATTACTTGTGATGAAGGGCATTATCAGCTCCTCTTACTGACGTAGCCCTGGAAGGTCATTTGTCCGACGCCAGCTCAAAGCCACAGTAAGGATCAGGTCAATGAAAGCGACTGGATAATCCTTGTCTAGCAAGTTCATCCGCAGCCTCGGTCTCCTCAATGCCCTAGTGGCCTGGTACTCAACACAAGAAGACTGGGTTTTTGGTTGCCAACAGTTAGAGGAGTTCGTAACACTCCGTCACCAGTTTTGAAGAGACCATATATGAGGAAAGCGCCTTTATAGTTGCTTGGTTGTCTGAGTAGATAACAATATGAGTGCCGCGAGGTCCCGTTTCCAAGATTAACCTGGCGCAGACCTCAATGGCGTAGATCTCAGTTTAAAAATGCTTGGCGAGACTTTCATTGCGATGGAATTCCCTGTTCTGTTTGAGACCCATCGGTGAACCACTTAATATGTCTAGGATCTGGACAGGGTGGTCCATTTTTCGGAGCGGTCAGGGGTGAGGACTGAAAATTTACTGTCGAAGCAAACCTCCGTGCTCATGTAGTCTGATCTCAAGCGGATCTACACGTCCAGGGATTTGATTCAAAATGCTCATGTGACCGCCTTAAAGTTCAAGAGCATTTAGAGCTGCTGATTCTTGAATAAATATAATGTAATGGAATAAGTCAAATAATCGCCTCCAGGGCTGGCGCAGGGCAAGTGTGCATAGCTCCAGTGATGCCAAGGCAGGCTACACACCAGTGTAGAACTATGTCAAGGGTCGAGCCCATCACTTCAATGATGGTAGATTTAATCTTCTCCTGACTATGATAGTTAAATCATCCGCGCACCCGATAATAAGATAACTGCGCTCATTAAGCATAGAAATTAGTTTGTCAACTACAAGGACCACTGAAGGGGTGACAGAATGCCACCTTGTGGAAACCCTTTACGGCGTTCATGCATAGGGATGTACTGCCTAGAGTTGAGTGAATATCCCGTCCACGGAGCATGGCATCTATCCATGCAATAATAGCGCGCAGGATGTCCCTGAGTTCCAGTGCTCTGGATTATCGAAAACCCTCTCAATGTCAAGAAAAGCACACAACGCGATTTCCTTGTCAATGAGGGACTTTTCGATTGTTCTGACAAAATTAAGCAAGGCGGTCGCTGTTGACTTGTCCTTCGTATACGCGAATTGCATACGATATAGGGGGCTCGACAGCTCCACCTTGAACCTGATAAGTAAATCAAGCAACTTTTCCATGGTTTTAAGGAAGAAGGAAGTAAAGCTAATCAGTCTATAGGACTTAGGCATATGTTCCGGCTTATTCTCTCTTTGGTTACGAATACCACATTTTCTTTCCTTGAAGGTTGTGGTATGTACCCAAGGGTGTAAGTTGCCCTGAAGAGCTCGTTTAGCGGAGTTATTATTATTTTACCGGAATATGCTGTCCATTCCAGGTGCCTTAAATGGATCAAAGGACTCTATAGCCCATTTTACTTTGTCCATGTCGATGATGACCTCCGATAAACTGCGTGTCGGGCTTTCGGGAGCCCTGCTGAGTGACTGCTGAGACATAGTAGAAGTAGACTATGAAATGAAACGAGACCTCACTCTGCGAACCCGTACCTTTACGAGAATTACACGCGTCTCATTTTTATGATTGTTGCATTTTGTAGATACTGCTGCCTGCTTTCTGCCAGCTTGTTATTTGTTTACTAAGATTCTCCATAAATGCCATATTCGAATTTTAACCATTTTTTTAGTTATTTGCCTTTTGATCAACCTCCATAGTCATGGCATGACAAATAAACAATCACTCTATATCATTCGGCTCTCAAAGGACAGCACCAATTATTCTCCAGCAAACCAACCAGTCAACTTGCAGGGGGTCCAGTTAACCGCAAAATGCTATCCGTGGTAGTGTTGTGGCTGTCCTAGTATCCATATGAGAGGAGAAAATATATCTCGGAATAAATGAAAAATGTACACAGATGGAGCATAAAGTCTTTGGAGCACCTTCATACAGAATGCTATCCTTCACATGAGACTCATCTGTGAATTATTCTATGCATATTATAGATTTATTTTCATCTTTGCATGCTATGGTTTCCAGGTCAACCTGCTCTAAAAAAAATAATGTGGATGACCTAGGGCGTGCCAAATAGCTCATGACCGTCGTGTCTGTGAAAAATCGTCTGCATAAATTCTTAGTCAACAAGAAAAATGGACACGATGTTTGCGAAACCCGTTGCCCACACATTAATGTGCTTGTCACCCAAAAGATGTGATATAGAAAAGAAGGATGTGTGATCCTGGTCTACGAAATGACATACACGTTTGGATTGAGAGGGCGAAAAGATAATACTCTATTTGAGAATCTTTTTATCTGCCCACATTTGGGTGAATTGACAAGCCTCTTTTCTGATTTTTTATTTTGTGTAAATTTCGGCGTAAATTTGTCTGGTCCAACACCCGCTGAGACAGGATAAAGTATAATATAAAGTTTCATAGCAAGAATAAAAAGCCGACAAAAAATATATCATCGACGACAGAGTGGCGCGGCGCCTGTATTTTTTTCCTATTTTTCACGGACAATAAGCTGAAGCTTCGTAGTTTTTATTTATTTGATTTCACGGAGCGCTGAAGTGAATTCTAAGTGACTGTAATTTGAAGTTTATGAATGACGCTCAGGCACCAATAACTAGAGCAAAGTCTATTATCCTGGGTGGTTTGCTTGGGCTTTTGCCTGAATGGGTCCAACAAAAATATTGAAAAAGAGCTTATACGAGTAAAAAAAATGGAAAGTGTGTTAAGTCGATGCATGAGTTGGTATTGTATAGTTCTGATTGATTTTATTCATGGTCGATAAAAAAGATATTGCAGCGAAGTTTACTATGGCTTCTCCAAGAATCATTGTCCTAGATCGGGCCTTCAAGAGGAGGTGTTTAGTAAACTCGAGAGACCCATTTTGAGCAGATGCGATATAACATACTATTGCTCAGAGAAGTACCCCACGATCAGTTTCAAATCTACTCTACGAAGGGTTCATTAATTGCTTCAATTACCGGAGTTTTGGAAAATTGTTCCAACAACCACGTCCTTCCAGATCTAAAAGTAGTTTATTCGTTGCCAGGGTCGATAGAATTATGAGGAGCCCCTCAAAAAAAAACCGACGATCAGCCGGTGCTCCCCAGCTGGTCCGTAAAAAACCAAATGTTGACAGCAGGTTATAGCCCAATTAGCGAATAAGCCACAAGCGGGCTCAAAAGCGTATGAATAGTAAGGTATGATGTTAGTAAAAGCCAGAGAGGCTTGCTACGCGATTTTCTGATTTTCCGGTAAAGATCTCCAAAGAGTGCAGAGCCGTGTCCATCGATCAGTCTTAGGTGGCGGTCAACATCAATCGCACGAAAATCGTTTGAAAATCGTTTTTAACTATCATAAGTTACTCATTTGCCCAAACCGCATAGGCATAGCGCGTCATCTATTCCATGTGGCTTCGCCGACGTTTCGTTGGCATAAGCCAGTTTCGGACGATGCATGTTGGATGCACCTCCTGCTCCCATTTAGTCGCCTAATTGTGACAAGTTAGAAGATGTTTGGCTAATTATTACGCCCTGCACCACAAGGGAAGACAACAGCACAAACATCCATGGCAAAGAACGCCGTGGAGGGCACTCGACCCCGTAACGACCGTAGCCAGATATGAGACTGACGCCTCCACGTACTGAATCCCTTGTTGAGTTGCAAATATTTAATTACGAAAGCGATCTGGCCAGAGGCGCCGATTGTTAAAATATATTGGAGGGGGGCACAAAAGCTTTTCATATGTTTTTGATTGACTGTCGGACTAACTTTCTGTGTGAGCTTTTTGTGAGGCGGCCGGTAACTCAGTGCGTTGACGTGTCAGTCTGAGATCTCATGCTACCAGTCAGTTACGACTTCAAGTCCCGTCCACGTCGTGGACATGGAAGTTTGTCTTGTCTTCCACCTGTGGTGTGGGGCGTAACCATAAGCCACATGCTAGCAACATCTCTCAGAGATGAGAGAGAGAGAAGCCACATGATAGCATCATCAGCACATGCATCGCTCGAAACCAGTTTATTCTAACGAAAAATCAACTAAGCCACATGGGAATTGTTGACGCATTATGCCCCACTAGGGGTTAGGGCAAATAGTAGTATGTTCACAATAAACGGATCCATTATTAGAGGAAATAACAATTAACGTATCTCTCATACTTACAAAAAATGTTCTGATGATGAGTCCACGAACGAACAGAACCGCCCAATAGCCCTAACTGGCAAAGTCCACGTCTTAAGATGGACACACACTTGCATTCAAAAGCCAAATTGATCCCGGTTCGAGCCAAAATTCGTAATGTGTGGGGTTCAAGTTGATGGTTCCGCGATCCACCGCGATTCAATTTGGATATTCGACTCGCCCGAAATCTACAAGCCAGCATGGGACTGCCAGGGCACTTCAAAGTTTTTTATGTCTCATGTTGTCACTGTTAAATAGCAACAATAAAATCGTTTTTGCATGATGGCGGCCGCCAAGGTATATGCAAATTTGAAAAACTTTTTTCAATCCAACTGAAAATTGAGTTCGTCATTGAACTTAACTTTTAAAATGACGTATGCCTAGCGATGGATCTACTCCGCAGTGTGTGACGCCCAAATTCGGATCGGGATCATTCGAGGCGAGTCTACTTTGATCCGCGTCCAAATGGACGAAATTGTGTGTCCACCTTTAATTTTCATAGGCCATGCATATGTCTATATACTCCTTCCCTATGTGTCATAGCTAACAAGGGTTTGATTGTTTAAACGAAGAAGTCGAGTGAGGATCGCTTTTCACTATTTATGCCTGAAATATTAAAAAGGCGTTAGAACGGGAAATTAAAAAAAGGAACATTACAATACAGGTGAATCTTCACTATCACTCAAGTCATATGCACATGTTTGGGGCAAAGACATCGTCCATCGTCATCGCAACTGAAGCAACAATTTGATTGAATAAAGCTTTACAGGGCCTAAATGCTCCAAGTTAAATGTGAAGACAGAACAAAAACAGAACACCTGCACTATTGCAGAAAAATGACATGTAAAGCACCTCGCTGTGACTTATTGGTAGACGGAAAGTAATTTATTTCCCCATACCATTTTCTCTTCTGTATTTATATTTTAATCTAACCTAAAAGAAGCATAATCAAATTGCAATTTATTACGAAAATTGTATAAAATTAACTTCAACTAATCACGGAAATGTCCCCAACTTTTGAAACTACTCGAAAAGGGAAAAAAAGTATTCTAAATGAGATTTTCCGCTTGTTGATTCCATTTTGCCACAGAGTCAAGAGTGTTCTTCTTTACCTCATCATAATCTGATTCACGACTTCTGCCACGACCGACGTCTTCTACTCGTTCTTTTGCGAACGAAGGATAATTAAGAGGCAAGCTTTTATTTAGTAGTTCGCTCGCTCTCCTTTTCTGGGAGGATGTTATGTTAAAAAGCCAAAATGCTGTTATAGTTTTCTTCATAGAGAACATGTGCGAACGTTTCCGCTCATTAACGTCCTATATATTGCCTGTGGACTAATTTCATGAAAGTACTGAGGCATAATTATTTTAGTTCTGAGCAACAGTTTCAACTCTGTGGTGCACACTTCCGCGAATGGACGAGTCTGTGCTCCACAGACTCGGTTTACTACAAAAGATGAAGTTTAAGCATCTATCAACTGTACGGATACTTTGACGTATGGGACTATTGTCGGGGAGTTTCGTTCGTTGTACGAATTCAAGTAAAACTTTTCGCCATTTTTACTCATTCATCAAGTAAACATGGCACTTTGTATACTGGCAAAGTGGTGCCACGATTAAAGACAAAATATGTGAATGGGTATACTCGTACATGCAGTGAGCAATGCACACAATAGGATCCAACTTCAGCTTCCGTGAAAGCAGGGAACATACAAGAAGTTGAAGTAAATGAAAACGTTTCACTGCTTTTGCAAATTGATACTCATTTCTTGACAACTTTTGCATTCTTCCCGTCGTTCGTTGTTTCCTTGAAATAAATCTTGGCTCTTCTATTTTTTCTTGCTATAGTTTTCTAGTTTACCACGTTATTCACGTATCTCAGGCGGCTCTGCAGCTTACGCTGTCCTTTGACAAGGCACGACGATGCTACGCGTCTTCAAGTCAAGTCCTGTGTAGATTATCAGAAGAAAAGTGTGTGCGAAGACCGGAATATATAATTGTCTCGTGTAGTTTCGTCGACAATCTTCCACAAGTCACTTTGTGGACAATTCATGCTTTAGTGGACTACTTTTGACCTAGACCAGTGGCTCTTAGCCTTTTTAGTGACACCCACTTGAATGCGGAGAAAAGTTCCCAAAAAAAAAACACAAAAAAATGTACATGGAGAATAACCATCTAATCAGGATAGATCCTTTTCCCTTCCAGGCTTCATGGGGCCTCAGATGGAGGTCGTGTTGCGGGCCGCACCTTTTAACCCATCCTGCAACAAAAAAAAAATGTTGCACCTGTTAATTTTATGGTTGGGATGGATTGATCACGTACGATCAATCAGATCAGCGGGTTGTTGCGTAGCACCAGGATTCCTCTAGCTGCTTGTAAATTGGCTATTAAAGATGCGGCGTATGATAAGGCCTTCGCCAGATGGAGCAATGGCAGTTAATGTCATGTGGATAGGCAGATGTGAAAGACGAAGTCTCCTGGCATGCTCCCCAATTAGGAAATGTCCAGTTAACACTCCTACGAAAGCAGCCCAGAGGATAGTTTGGGATACAGTTTGGGCGATTTATCGTTGTATACCGCAACAAACAAGCGTGTAGAGATTTTTTTAAGGGCTTAGGCCTCGTACAAGATTGTTCGTGATCAGTGTTGCGTCCGGATAATTTTTTCTGTGATCCGGATCGGAAAATTAAATTAAAACGATAAAATCGATTATGAATAAACATTTCCTTTAATTTCTCGATTCAAAATGAAATAAACAAGAGAAAGCAAGGTTGTGTTGTATTCCAAAAACATATTTTTGATAATGTCGACTTTGTTTGTCTTGTCGTTTATATAGGTATAGTCAAGGAACTGATTTTCAATGAAAATTGCCCATTTAAGTTGTCGTCCGTTGATTTACCGGACATGTTTTTCAATTCACTGATAAAGTCCTCTTCGTTTGTACTGTAGTAGCAGACGAATCCTTAACTGGAGTCACACTTGAAGGGGGAAAAACTGACGTCGTGTGTTGGTGTGACGAGGGAAACCGCCGCGTTCTCCTCTACACACCAACACACGATGTCAGTCGTGCGCTAGTGTAAAAACCTCTGGCTCAGCTTTGCGCGTTTCGTCTACAAAAATGAAAATCTCTGTTTTAGCGATCAAATTGGATGTGGTCAGAAGTTTCTATGTGTCGTGCAGGGATTTGTGATAAAAAAAATTGTCATGCTTGATGATCCTTAGACTTCCGTGATCCTGGATCGGATCACGATCTCGGACCAGTGAGCCGGATAGAATCACGGATCATGATCCGAATCGCAGGATCGGATCATTGATTTGGGACACAACAGTTCGTGACCCATGGTTTCTGAACTAAAACGAAATTTCACGTAACAAGGGGAGTCGAAAAGCAGGCGAAGCTGCCTTGGAATGTTGATAATTAACCTGTAGAAATTATATGTAACTTTAACAGTTAGCTGACAAATTTACTTTGTCCACCACTGTGACGTCAATCTTACTCTCCAGATCGGATCCAAACGTTTCGCCAATAGGTTTCCTTAATTCTAGTGGTCCGAATACTGAAGAGATAAATACCATGTGCTCGTCTTTATTTCGACTGAGGGGAGTGACAATCTTGTTAGTCTGAGGCTCCGCCATTTCAAATACTACCTCGTCATCGCAGTCGAATTCCCTTCCAGCTTACGGAATCGTGGAGAAAAGTAAGTGCATGACTCCACTAGTTTTAGCATAGGAGCAAATGATTCCTTGTTGATCATGATAACTAATCGCGAAACTGCTTTTCTTCTTCGCCTGTTCTAGCTTAACAATTTGCCAATCATTCGTTAGGAAGATCGCATTGCATGCCCTGATGACCCTGCATGCCCTGATGACTCACTCGAATTATCGCCCTAGGCATATGCAACTTCCAATCTAGCACCTGACCATGGTTCCCCTACCGCCTGGATTGTTTTCTAAAGAATGGTAAATTGACCATTGGCTAGCGAATAGGATCGATGTTGTGCGGCCTGAATGCAGCCAAATGGATGCAGCTAATAAATCCAGAAAGTTACAGGCAAGACAAGAGTCAACCTCTTTCCTATAATTCGCATAACTGAATGACATGACGAATGAATGGCTATCTCCTTCCATGCTTAAGCTTTGTATACATATGAGCATTCGTGCGCGCACAGAATCTCGTCCACACCAAATTGCAAGCACAAAGTTGTTCGCGCACGGAGATCCACTAGCGATGGATCGTGTTTGTGCGGATAAAATTGTGCGCGCACGCATGGTCCTACCGTACACATATGAGCATTTGAAAATTTAAAACTATTGAACTTTAATGCCACAAAAATTTAAATTTTGGTAGTGGTTACGTACACAAGGCCTTGGATACACCTGGCCCAAGCTGCGATGTGACTTCACAACAAAGAGGTGTGGGATCTGAAGTTAAATTCCTGCGCACAAATGTGCACATTTGTACGCACAGCGTTCGTGCGCGCACGAATGCTCATATGTATACGAAGCTTCAGAGTGTATCCGCATATGATAGAGTAGATCAGTCCGCTGTTTTTTTTTTACTTTGGGTGACTCTTTATCGGACTTTCTTCTCTTCGAGACGTTAGTTCCTCCGAAACAACATCGGTCACACTAAGAGCCCACGCGAGTGACTCTTTATGATTCTCCGTCCTGCTTTCTTCAGAAATTTTCTCCAGAAAGCTACGGAGACGAAGAACAGTTCACCTTTTCCTGGAGCAGGCTTTAAATGGAGGCAGGAATTTAACTTCAGATCCCACACCTCTTTGTTGTGAAGTCACATCGCAGCTTGGGCCAGGTGTATCCAAGACCTTGTGTACGTAACCACTACCAAAATTTTAATTTTTGTTGCATTAAAGTTCGATAGTTTTAAATCAATTTTACTCCGCAACATGCGAATTTTTATATACATAATTGTTGTGGTGTGTTTGAATACTACAAAAAGCATGTTAGGAGTTGCAATAATGGAAATACAAATTTCCGAAAATTAAGAAAATTTGTTTCGCAACCTTGGAAACACTTTTTCACGCCTTTATAGGTGCACGCATCCCCGGTTAAAAACCACTGCCCCAGATGATGTCGTAGTGTTATGCATGCAAGTATGGTAGAGCTACGTGACAACTAACTGCAGGCATATCAAATACTCGTAAATATAATAATAGCCTGGGGCGTGGTGTATTACGTAAAGGAAGTGTCCTCTTAAAATTGCTTTCACGTTGATACAACACAAGTGACCTTCCGATTTATATGCAGCTTCCGGTCTAGGTAGAAGCAATAGAAGGAATGACAGGTATAATCAGGATGTAGATGTAGAATGCTGGCAAATATGATAGAGAAGGTTAAATTTAGTTGTCATTGTGGAGAGTTGAAGGTGTACTTTGATTTGGTATTGTTACGGGAACCGAGATAAGGATTTATGTTATGTGTGCTTACTTAATTTCGACGTGACATGAATTTTTTGCTAATTTTACTGTGTTGATTTCAAATTGCTTCGGATTTACCAGGAAGGTAGTTCTGAAACTGACAATTTTGTAGAAGCTTCTAATACGCTATAACTCGACCAACACCTCAACTTGTAACATTCCATCCATCCAATGAATTATTTGCCGTTTTATGGTCTCAAGTACAGACAACCATATAAAGACTGTCTTAATATCTACAAGAAAGCCATTAAAACAATCAAGAGAGACTAGGAGGGACTACAGCAAATCGATTGAAGGCACGGGTGACTCATCTAGATTGCACAAGGTATTATCCAACAGCCAAAGTTGTCCATCTTTCATTAAAAGACTGGATGGTAGTTGGTCCACCATTGAAATACTCAAACTTCTTATGACGACGCTGTTCCCAAGCAGCGAGGACCACTGCTATGATACTGTCATGCCCAGTGGGCAGGCAGTATCAGGGGACGAAATTGCGTCAGTTATTACGGCCCAGAGGAAGGCCGCTTCGGCGTTGGTCATTAATACCTTTCCACCATATAAATCTCCAGGAGATGACATTCTCTCAATTATGCTCCAACAGGCTGAGTACCTTGGCTAGAGGCTATTTTCAGGAGCTGCATAGTACTGAGATACGTTGCCAAGTCGTGGATACGAGTCCGTGTGACCTCTATACCAAAGGCGGGCAAACGAGGTCACGACTCCGCGAAAGATTTCAGACCAATCAGCCTCCTTTCCTACGTTATAAAGTCGCTGGAGCAGATCCTACACTCTCACTTACTCACTCACTAACTCACTAGACTTAGACTGCAGGTTTTGCAGAACTCACCGATGTTAGCATGCCAACATGAGTACCTCAAGGTGAATTCGACGAAGACGGCTCTCCACTAGGTAGTTTACTCAATTACACTAACCCCTTGTGGGGCATAGCACGTCAACTGTTCCATGTGGCCTAGTTGCCGTTTCGTTGGCATAAATTGGTTTCAGAGAATGCAGTTGCCAGCATGCACCTCCTGCACATCCATGGCCACGAACGTTGTCGTGGACGGGATTCGAACCCGAAACGCCGGTAGTCAAATATGAGGCTGACGCCCCATCACACTGCACTACCGGTTGCCCCAAAGTTTGCACAATTAAGCATGACTTATACTGCAAACAATGTACCTTGGCGGGTTTTATAAATACAGAAAGCATCTTCAATAAAGTCAGCACTGAGACCATACTAAAAGCCCTAACCGAGTTGGGTGTTGTTCCCTGCTCAGACCCTATGTGTATTAGTTGGTTTCTCAATGGGAATAATGAATGAAATGGGTCTGTCTAGCAAAACTGAATGTCGTCTTTGTATGGAATGAATAAAACCACTGTTCATGTCTCGTGCGAAGTCGCGAATAGACTTTGCTAAAGTCGCTCCACCCACCGGATAAGCAAAGAGGCCCCAGTTTATAAATGATATAATATAACGGTACATTACGTTGTGTTCGACAGCATTTCTTTTAACTCATTTCTACAAGAAAGTTCACTTTCATTCCTCCAGGCATTTTTCTTGATCCGCTTTCAACCACATTTGGTAAGTAACTTCATTGGGAACCTCTAAGCACCACCCAGTGATGTTTTGGTGTTGCTGCAAGTGCGCGTCGGGACCTTCTTGGGGATGAAGACAATCGAAAATCAACCTCAGCAAATATTTGTATTTACTGAATCCATATTAAAAAAAACAATGCACTATAAAACTTTTGAAGCCATTTTGAGTCCTTTAGTCCGGACAACAGCACCTTCTTGGGCTCATTTCTTGCCAAAACCAAACCCAGTAATTAAGAGGTTTTTGCAGACGAAGGCACTAGAATACGGTTCAAGACACTTTAAGTACTTTGGATAGAACAACAGGACCTTCATGGGAAGTGAAATGCAAATCGAACGTAGCAAGTACGGGCATTTCCTGAATCAGCAGGATGATGCGACCATAGTACTGTAAATTTTATGAATACATGTTAAGTCCTCTGGTCAGGAAAACCAGGATCTTCTTGGCCATGAAGTGAAACCTAGCAAATATCGGTGTTTTCGGAATCGAGGTGATGAGGCCAATGGAGTAATGTCGTAGGGGTTTGGAGTTCTTTTGTCAGGACAAAACTTTGATGTAAGTAAAAAGGTTCCTAATCAAAAATAGTGGGTCAATTTCAGAGTCGTGACCCGTAGCCCTTTTCGATCTAGAGGTCAGAGCCATGGACAATCATTCCGATGGATAAAACGCCGTCCGTGCTCCAAGCAGAAATACATGCCGTCGAGGTCTGCGCTAGACTGTGCCAAACCGCTGGCTATTTAAACAGGGACATTGCAATATTTACCGACAGTCAAGCTGCCATCAAAGCCAGCTTCACTTTAAATTCTAAGTTGGTGCTATCCTGTCACGAAGTCCTCCATACTGTGGGTTCAACAAACAAACTCACTCTTTACTGGGTCGGGAGTCGAAGGCAATGAGCTAGCAGATAGGCTAACAAACCGAGCCTCCAAAGCCCCGTTCCATGGACCATAACCTTTCTGTGGAATTCCACTGTGCTACTGCAGAAACCAAATAAGAGACTGGGAAAGTGCTCCTGCCACATCATAATGGGAGGCCCTTTCAGGCCTGAGACAGGCCAGACTGTTCATCTCGAGCTACTCGCGTACTCGTACCATCGAATTGCTACGGCTGAGCAAAAACAGAGTCAGAATGATTTGTAGAATTCTAACGGGGCACTCGCGTCTGAGGAGTCACCTTAAAACCATGCATATTGTTCAAGATGCCAGCTGCCGCTTCTGCGAGGCTGATGATGAGACTTCAGAGCACATCCTTTGTGAGTGCAAAGGACTTGCGGAACGACGCACGGACTGCTTCGGCATAACATTTCCTTTGGTCGAGGACATCCCTTCTATCAAACCTGGCCAGATCAGTCAATTTATCCAGAAAAGTCGACTAAATCATATGATCTAGTTTTCTCGATAGAATGGGCTTCAGCACAATAGACCCATGGTCGCAGTGCTTGTGGTTTCAACATGATCCACGACCCCCCTCCCTATCTATGGACAATTACACAACTTTTGTGAGGCTGTCCGTACCAACACTTCTTGTATCAAATGTGTGGACCCACTCCGAAACGAAATCCTAGGTACGTCACTGATGCGCACCCAAACATTCGGGGATAAAGTTGTTCAATCTAAATCATCATATGTATAGTATAGGACATATGTACATACCTACAGACAGCTTGAAAGCAAATCGATCATGTGGGCCCAAGTTACCGACAAATATCGCTTCTTTTTGTGTTATTACGTCTTCAATAGACAGTAGTTAGCTAGCATACGACTTTTTTCTGTCTCTCCAAGGACCTATGTGGCCCTAGACAAGACAATGTAAAAATTAATCATTGTCAATGCGTGAGAGATTATTGTCTATCGAAACGAGTCTCTTCAAATCAGAATGAACAAATAATCCCAGAGCTTATTATAACGTGACATTTATTCATTCCTTAATCCATACATTCGACATGGAAACGTTCTTGTGATGTGCAATCTACATCTACAGACAAATCTTCCTTTTAATTTATTCAAAATCCGCGAGTTACTCGTTACTTAAAACGTCCGGCAGCCCCAGAAGAAAAGCATCGAATAATCAAACCCACGCCATTAATCAAACGCTTCTCTCCACATTATGTGGTATTTGGTATGTTGAAAATGCCATAAAAAAATCGCACAACAATATAAAGAAACCCGACACAATCTTTATCATGTAGGTGGTGGGTGGTTTTACCTTAGTGGAACATATCTAAGGAGCGCAAAAAAATGTAGAAGGAGCAGCAAGCAGCTCAACTAACTTAAACACAATATACGGTTCGGTAATCGAAAAACAATACAAAAGATGAAAGCGCCCCCCGGTAAAGCCATTAAGAGGGCCTTGGCTGAAAAGCAACGAACGATTACTGAAGAATTTGATTTAATTAATTTGAATTTAATGGTTTCAACGAAAGTAAGTTTTTATGTGTGTGTTTGTGTGCGTTGGAGGTGTCAAAGGATGGCTATGGTACGCGCTACTACGACCTATTGCTGGCTGTTTTGCTGTGAAAATGTGTTTGTTGCGAGGATATTGTTCAACATTTAGGCGGCTCTAAATGTTTTGCCTCTTTTCCAAATGAACAATGTTAATTTGTTCCAGAACATTCATCGTCTGTTCATGAAATATGATGAAAATTAATTTGAAGCGAAATAACGTTTTTCGTCATTAGCATAGCGCGCTTAGATAATCAGTAGGTTTGATATTCTGGGGAGCATGGGGCAACTGGGACATCGGCTCCACGTGAAATTGGAACTGAATTTCGTATGCTACAAAAACCCGCATAATAATTTTAAATTATTCCTAAAGTATATTGGACGGAAGGAATTGAAATGAAAACAAAGTCCGTTTAAGGAAGACGGATATGGAGATTGTGCCCAAGAAAAAGGATTTATGAAATCTGATAGTAACAAAAAGAGTTTCTATTGTTTTTGTTTTCGTCCTTTGCACTGTTTGTTGATGACTTCAGCGATATTGTCTGGAGCAACCCAACCAGTGAGATGAAGAAGCTGAATCAAATCCATTTCCGGAATTTATACGCCCACGTTAATTTTGAAAAAAAAAAAGAAAAACCATTTGTTTTTTACGCAAAGCAATTTAGTTCAGTCAGCTGGCATCGAAATATGGTCGATCCGGGGAAAAAATACAAAAGTTTTTTTTTCAATTTCGGTTTATGCTTTTTGGGGTGCTAAATTCGAATTTGAACTTTCTCCCTTGAAAAAAGTACGGCATCGTGGAAAAAATTAAAAAAAAAACCGTCAAAATTGGCCTATTTTGAAGCTTTTTACTTATAACCCAAGGATCATACATTTCTCAAGAAAATTTGCATCAAAATTAAAGTTGAGAATATTTTGTACAAAAAAGCTCTTGTACAATTTTTTCACCAGACGAATGTTTTGGTCCAGCGTATGTAATAAAATAATAATAATGGACAGACAATCGTTGTAAAGGAAAAGGGGTTGGCCTCTTTTGCTGAAGCCAGTAAGAAAAGGCGTGATAGTAACGCGGCTTATTCTACAAGAAAAACATTCCTTATAGGCCACGAAAACTGTAGAAAGCAGTACAAGAAATAAACATGTATCGCTGCCTTTGTCGAGGGCGCCCCGAAGGGTTTTACAAACCCACAGTTACGAGCAGCCAAAGTTTGCTTTCAAAAGTTATTGCTTTTGTGCGGAACGGGGGTGCCAGTAAACTACACCGAAAAGTAAACAAAAATCCAATCAAAACGGGCTCCTGTGTACTATGCGAGGAAATTGGCTATGAAGTGAAAGGTTTTGAAAGGTTTCCATGTGGCCCAGTTGACGTTTAGTAGGCATAAACTGGTTTCGGAGACTGCAGTTGCCAGCATGCACCTCCTGCACATCCATGGCCACAAACGTCGTCGTGGACGGGATTCCAACCCCAAAACGCCAGTAGTCAAACATAAGACTGATGCCTCAACACACTGCGCTACCGGTCGCTCCATGAAATGAAATATTTTGTTCATTTCTGAATCGAAATGGGGGAATTCACAAGTGCGGTAAAACAGGGAAAATATATTCCTTCTAATTTGCTTCCAAATTCCTACTCGGGAATGAAATGATATTGCTTTCTAAACTCATTCTAAATCCCTCCGTATTTGCTTCCTCGGAATGAAAAAGGCCTTCTAAAAACCTTCCCCGAGAAGGTCTTCCGATTTTTCCGGTGTTCGTCGTGTTTGTCTGGAAAATGTAGTTGAGGGCGCATACCGTGTGAGGTGAGACATGGCGACTGACGCCAAAGTCTTTCGCATTTCTTTGAGTAGATGCACGAAGATTCTCGTCATCAACGAACAATAATTTCGTATGGGATGAGGGGAACCATACGAAATTGATCGATGATGATTAAAGTTCTTATCTACTGAATTTTTACAAACAAAGGTTGGCCACGGGGAGTTACTTTTCCCCGATATATGAGCATCGTGTCGAAAAATCAGCTTTCACGATATAATCATACAAACTTGAGCTTTTTCGTGGGCATGCGTTGGCATGCGATATCGTGGATCAAATTGAGCCATCGTGTAAATTATCTCAATAGGTTCAACAATTTTCTCCTATATTATTTTATTTTTAATTATTTTCCAAAGAGAGACAACCGCATTTTGATAATGCTATCTTAGAAATTCGCTTTGATCGTGCCATTCGCTTAAATGTCGGCACCTTTTTGGCACATCAGAAAAGATTCAAAGGCAATTATTTTAGATTTTGATGTGCGACGACTATCAAACTTAGAACATAGAGCCATGGAATGAGCTTGTATTGTATGTTTCTGGCTCCAACATTTGGCGAATAAGTCGACAGTCAGCCTACTCGGTTGTTGTTTGATATTGACATATGTTGACTGTTCTGTCGAATTGTGCATGAATAAAAGTCAGTTCTTGTCAGATTATCGACAGTCAGCCTACTCAGTTGGCATTTCGGTATTGACATATTGTTGACCGCGCTGTCGAATTGTGCATAAACAAACGTCAATTTTTGTCAATATTTAAATTTCATAATTTCTAAACGGTCTACTGAGTTAGCTGACTGTCGACCACATGTCGACTTAGTACCCAGATTTTGGAGCCACTGTTTCTCTGAAGACATATAGGACAAGCTCATTCCATGGCTATATATTCAAAGCTATCAAACGAAGTCAATTCTTTTGCTTTCAACTATTTTAAGTGTTTAAAGCGATTTATATGTAAAATGGGTTGCGACAAGCAACGACTTGAAAAAAAAGATCAACTAAGAGCCTTCCTCCAATCTGGCCTAAGGCAACGCAAAACCACTAAGAAGATTGGCCGAAGCCAAAATGTGGTTGGTAGTTTTATACAAAAAAGCGAATTTACACGATAAAGCAAATTGCTCGATGAGATCGTATGCCACACTTGCCACAAACCACGCCCACAACAATGAACTCGTAGTGAACAATCGCTCAATTTCGTATGGTTCCCCTTACCCGACGAGCGCACGAACTTTTGCTTCCGTCGCCGTCACAGGTGGTGTTCACTGTTCAATATGCAACAACAAACAGAAGACATCATCTGGGCTGCGTCAAATTCTCATAATTTTGCATCAAAAATCAGGGAAGAAAGTGGTGTTAAGGGAAGTCGTAAAATGTATAATACGTAGTGCCAATTACTTAAAGAGCCTAAGGCCCGTTCCCTCAATGTCTCGTTAAATTGCCCGATAACTAATATAATCATAACAGGGAAATGATCTTACCCAAGCGGTAAACTGGCCGATAAATATTTCCATTTTCTCATACGCCCGTTAAATTACCAATCCAAAAAATGTGGAACGCATTTTTGGTTTTTGTTTTGGATAAACTTTTAACCGATTGCGAGGTGTTGGAATTATGTTTCAAATAAACAATTAAGCGGATGCTTTATGACGGACTTTTCAAGCTTATATTTCCCATAACATTTACAAGGCAAATAAGGCCCCGTTTTGTCAATATCCGTAGGGATAAATTTTCCAGCTAGCATAATTTCATTTTCTCAATGTCTGTTTTGCGTTTATCCGATCTAACACGCCAAAAAGAACCTTATCTGCTCTTTAAATTTTATCGAAAGGATAAATCGATTATCCAAAACAAAATCCCAGCACCTCACATCCGGTTAAAAGTTAATCCAAACCAGAAACCCAACATTTGATACCGGATGCTGAGATTTTGACAGGTAGAACTGTTCACTTGAGCAACTTCAAATGACAACAATTAAACTGACCATAAAGAACAGAGTTCCAGAAAATTCATTCGATAAAAGAGAGTTTAGAACAAACTCAGTCGCAAATGAAAATGCTGAGAGACCGTACAGCTATTGAATATAATTGTGGACCATAGAATTCCGCCAAGAAAAACATCTGATTTTGTCATGATTGGCTTGGAAATTTAACGGGCGTATGAGAAAACGAAAATATTTATCGGCAAGCATATCGCTTGGATAAGTTCATGTCGCTATTAGTTATCGGGAAGTTTAATGAGACATTGAGAAATCGGGCCATCGTTTTTGATCGAATAAACGCTAAACAGACATTGAGAAAATAAAATTGGGCCAACAGCCAAGTGGAACACCATCGTATTCTTCAATAAAAAAAAAGTTTAACGTGGATGGACCGGATGAATACAACTATTTCTTTCATGATCTGCAAAAGGCAAAAAGTTATTTAAGTCATCATCACACCTGTAATGGTGTCGGGAGCCATATCGTACTAGGGGACTTGCGAGCTGCAATTCCTTACATCAAAAATGGACTCGAATACTTACAAAACTGTGTGAGAAGAAGTTTCACACTTTTCGAATATTTTTGGACCACTTACATGTACATACCAACACGACAACGTCCCCTTTCATACTGCCAGGGTGGTAACACAGTGGATCAAGGATCAAAATGTGAAATTGCTTAACTGGCCCCATACTCTTCTGACATAAATATTATCGAAAATATATAGAGACTATTGTCCCGAACGAAACTTTCCCCTATAGTGGGGGGGAGGCAATTTGATAATATTGTGACCCGAATTGCTGGCATTGAAAGCGCCTGGTCTACCAATTCCCTTCGTGATATTGAGAACTATTATAACGCTTCGCCAAATCGTATATATGAAGTTATTCTGAACAAAGGACTCCCTCTACGCATTATTAAATTACCTCTAAGTTATTCGGTTAAATATATGGATGAAAGATATGTCGCGAAACGGAGTGCCCTTAAGATCAGCTTTAATAAGCGCAAAAGCCAAACAATTTTATGATAAAATTGATGAAAATCCTCATTCCGGATTTGACTTCAAAGCGAGTAAGGGATGATTTGAGAATTTCAAAACATGACTTAACCTTCATAATCTCAAATTGGTTGGGGAATCGGCTTCCGCCGATCTCGAAGCAGCGAAAATATTCCCGACTACTCTCCAAGAAGTTATCGAGGCAAAAGGATACACTCCACAACAAGTGTTCAACGCAGACGAAACGGGGAATATGCCGAATCGAACGTTTCTGTCAAAGTTAGAAATTACAGCTCCTGGATTCAAGGCGGCCAAAGATCGTATTTCTTTATTGTTACGCGCGAATGCTTCAGGAGATTGTAATGTAAAGTCGATGTTGATTTACTGATCCCAAAATCCCAGAGCGCTGAAATGAAAAAACAAAGCTCAGCAACCAGTTTTTGGAGAGCTAACAGTAAAGCATGGGTAACTGATGCCATATGTATTTCAAGAATGGTTTCATTTGTGCTTTATTATTATAGTAAAAACATATCTCGCCTTGGAAAATCTTGCTTTCAAATCGTTCTACTAATCGACAACGCTTCTGACCATCCCTTCAGTTTTATCAGAGCTGATCCGAATGTAGAGGTCTTTTTTCCCTCAAACACGACATCATTAATACAACCACTTGATCGGGGAGTGATTGTAGCTTTTAAGGCCGCCAAACACTGTTTTAAACGAATTTTAAATTCAACAACTGCAACTGCAACTCTGGCGAAATGTATTTTAATAGTAACTTCTTGTTGGGAAAAATTTAACTTTGTCTATTGCATTGCTGATATCGATGCGTCCGGAAATGAAGTTTAGCTCAATAAAAGCGCACTGGCGAAATATCTAGCCGCAAGTGGTTGAAATGGATAACAACATTCCGCCAATGGAACATAAAGAAAAGGAAATCCTCCGGTTGGAGCATCAAATCAGCGGTGAAGGATTTGATGATATGGGTCAAGACAAAATTAACGACTTGTTAAATTCTCATGATAAAGAGTTATCGGAGGAAGACCTCTTACAGCAAAAAGAAGAAGAAACTGAGAAATCTGAATCTGAAAACGCTAGAAAAACTGCTCGTAAGCTTTGATTTTGTCATTCATTTTGTTTTGTCTATGTAATTTTTTTTACAGGACAAAGTTTTTCTTCAAAATAACTCAGGAAAATTTTACCCTGAAGGACCAACTTTCCAAAAAGCCTTTAATTTGTACCAGTCTCTTAACCGAAGTTTGCAATTTAAAAGGAATGTCGAGGCCACCGCAAATCCATACGTGGAAATTCTTAAGGAAATTAATTATTCGAAGAAAGAGAAAAGGATTACCTATTATTCACGGAAGTTTTCTGGACCCTAACTCCCGCGAATGTTAAAGAATTACTGCAATTCAAACATCTGCAACCAACGGATACAAAAAGCTACAGACTTTGTTCGCAAATTCGTTTCTCAAATGCTCTCAAATCGTACTTCAACATTGCATGATTTCTTTCCCCTTTTGATATTGAGACCAAAATGGCTTTCTATTCGAAATCCGGAACCATTCGAGCTAATGCTATGTCCCATCGTCCGTATTATAGCCATTAGCAATAAACCTTATTTGCCGGAAAAATTTCCTCGAAAATCCTCTTAAGCACTAGAGAACAACTAAAGATAGGAAGCACTTTTTTCAATTACATACACGTCTGTATGGTGAAATATTTTCCTTTAGCAGGTTTGTGGATAGCCACTCTCTTGGACACCAAATGAGGGTCACTTTAGAACTCACAAACTTTTCTCGTTTCAGAGATATTATTTTCTTCATGTATGCATTGCATACCCGCTGGGATACCAAGGTAATTACTGTAATTTACCTTGCCAGAAGTACGGATGAATTACAAAAATTGTTCATGACTTTTCGCTATATATGTACGTACGAGTATGTATGCAAGTATGAGTAATAAGTTGATAGTTTTTTTACAGATGCATTTTCTTATCCTTGCGTTGGAGGCAGGTGACTGCTGCATTACCTGCTAACGTATATATGCATATAATATATGTTCATACGTTGGTCGACCGTCTGAACAGACGCTTTGGATTAGTGCAACATACTGTACTTTTGTACAGAATTCGAGTTTACCCTTTTTTTATTTCCATGAGCTTGAGAGATAATTTTACATTCACACTTTGTGACCATTTTTTTTTTTCACTGTGTTACATAAGACCCTTAGGAAAGACGAAAATCCATATTTCCGTCCTGTATGCAAAGGGAAAGAAAAGTTGACATGAAATGTGAGCGCATTGAAGCATATGTAGATACGACGCGACGGTTCTTCAAACGAGCGAACCTGAAGGATGTCTCCGCTGACATAGAATGCAAGTTAATCCTAAAGAGAGACGATATTGCATTTCCATTCAGATTTCGCTAGGGTGCTTCTTCCGGAAATTCTCGGAAAAATCTAATCAGCATCTACTTGCTTATGAAATCATAAGTTAAGTTGAAATGCGTATCTTGTACTATATCTTGTTAGTCTACGTAGCATACAATACGGTCTCTGGATCTGTATAGTATAGCGACGACATGCAAAGCAACGATAGATATGGAAGATTTTTATATTATCGATCACGAACAATTATGCTATAAATTTATGTACACAATGGTCTTTTGTATTGCACTTTTTTTGCAAGGGTGGGCAAACGAAACTTTTTCTGGCCAAACGATAATCCACGATGGGCAAACGAACTGATCAAGCAGAATTATCCTTTAAGGAACCGAATTACGAACTTAAGTATTCCCAACCTTAAAAATTCGATTATAACTTCTTTTACAAGGGTGGGCAAACGAAGGCCTACAATGGGCAAACGAAATGCCCGGTATGTATTTTATAAAAAAAGTTCTTTAGGGATCCAAATTGAATTTTAGGATTCCCAACCTAAAAAATTATATTTTGCTTATAACTTTTTTTTTTCAAGGGCGGGCAGAGGCTAATCTACAATGGGCAAACGATCTGCCCAGTTCACACTACAAAATTATCCTTTAAGGAGCCAAATTAACCCTCTAGTTCCCCAATTTTTTTTTTATTAATCATTTATTTATAATTATTTTTTTGTAAAAATTTTTGTCAGTGCTCAGAACGGCTTTCATGAGCTAAATTCAGTAGACCGGCTATAAGCCGTCTTGGGAACAGCCGTGAAATAAAAAAAAAAACACTAAAGAATTTTGGTATCTTGTGGATATAACGTTTATTTTCTAACTTAAAATTGAATACCGTATAACAAAAGCTTTTTCATTTAAATTTTACGTAACCTCGTATAAATAAAAATAAAATCAAAATAAAAAAATTTACTTATTACTATTATTACTGTTTGTTATGAAAAGCACCCAGATCTCAGATCTACGCGTGGCTTGCAGGAGAAGCTTTAGCAAGGCGAAATCTTCTAGACTAAATTCAGATTGGTTAACATATAAGAAGGACATTAGTGCTTACAAAAAGGAAGTAAGATTAGCTAAACGCAGCTCATGGCGGCTCTTTTGTGAGCGCATAGAAGAATCAAGTGAGACCTCTAGGCTTCGCAAGATCTTATCTACAAATCCGCCTATGCTAGGTTTTCTACTTAAGCCGGACGGATCTTGGACAGCAACGAGTGAGGAAACTATTAAACTTCTGCTAGATACGCACTTTCCAGATAACTCGACTGATACCGTGTCTACGAACGCCCCGATGTACTCAACAACCTCTGGGGTCTTCTCATCTATTCTTACGGAGGAAAAGATCTTATGGGCGATTTCCAGCTTTGAATCGTTTAAGTCCGCTGGACTGGATGGCATTATCCTGGCGGACTTGCAACATACGGCAGATATAGTGTACCCTTGGATTGCATCCATTTTTAAGGAATGCTTGGATTTGGTACACATTCCACGACTGTGGACGGAGGTAAGAGTTGTCTTTATTCCAAAACCAGGAAAATGCTCGCACGTGCGCCCAACTGATCTCCGACCTATCAGCCTTTCATCGACCTTACTAAAGGTCCTAGAGAGACTGATTGATATACACTTTCGAACCAGCATTCCAGCTCGCCTCTTGTCCACTTCACAGCACGCCTATTGGAAAGGGAGGTCTGTAGATACTGCCTTACATTCTCTGGTAGGTCACATTGAAAAATCATTTGCCTGCAAAGAATATACAATGGTGGCCTTTTTGGATATCGAGGGGGCTTGCAACAGTGTTCACCCGGTGGCAATCACCGATGCACTCGCAAGCCTGAGTATTGACGATTCACTCCGCAGCTTCATTAACCTGATGCTAACATCCAGGGTTATACAAGCTAGTCTGGGTGCGTCGGAAGAACGAAGGCGTGTAAGTAGAGGCACCCCCCAAGGCGGGGTTCTCTCTCCTCTTCTCTGGAATCTGGCAGTTAACAAACTGCTTCTGGACCTGGAAGGGGTAGGGTGTAAGGTGATTGCTTATGCGGACGACATTGCTATTGCCATCTCCGGCAAATTTCCAAATGTTCTCTGTGATATAATAGAGAATGCACTCTCGATTCTAGCAATTTGGGCCTGTTATGCTGGCGTTAGGGCAAATCCGGATAAAACGGAACTTGTCCTCTTTACTAGGCAGAACATAATTCCTGATCTCACACCTCCAATGATGGATGGGAAGAGGTTGGTGATCAATAATACCTATATAGCAAAATTTCTGGGTCTAATCCTAGACAGGAAACTGACTTAGAAGCTCAACATACAGGAGCGGGTGAACAAGGCTACTGTGGCGCTGTATTCTTGTAGAAGAGCCATAGGTAAAAAATGGGGCCTGCAACCAAAAGTTGTCTACTGGCTGTTCGTTTCAGTCCTGCGTCCAATACTCCTGCATGGTATCACTGTTTGGTGGACGGCACTGTGTATAGCGGCTTATCGCAAAATGATGGGGAAGCTGCAGCGTCTAGCTTGCATAGCGATGACTGCAGCTCTTAGAACAACACCGTCCGCTGCCCTGAATGTGTTGCTTAACTTGCTACCGATAGATATTTATGCTGAAGTAGTGGCTGCAAATACGGCCATTCGTCTTCGTGAGACTGGTCAGTGGGTAACTTCAAGCGCCGGCCACTCTGCCATTCTCAACAATGTGGATATCCCTTCAACGACCGACTACACGTCTCCTAAGCTTGTATTCGGAAAAAAAACTTTACAAGGTTGATTTCATCACTGAGTGACAGGGCTGATACTGTCCCCTTAGAAACGGTGTCTATTGTTTTCTATACAGATGGCTCTAAAACTGAGGAAGGAGTGGGTGCGGGTGTATACTCCGAAAGCCTAGGAGTTAATATCTCCTTACGTTTACCGGATCACTGCAGCGTTTTTCAGGCGGAGGTCTCAGCGATTTCAGAGGTTTTAACTTGGCTAGGACGTCACGTTGTAGCCTCTAGAGACATAATGACCTATATAATACCCCGATAGCTAGGCTGCGATAAGATTTATCGATTCCGTTTCCACCTCATCTAAGCTGGTCCCTTATTGAGCTGGGAAAAGCCTTCAACATTCTATTGTGCTGGATTCCCGGCCATAGTGGTTTTGCTGGCAATTGTAAAGCTGATGAGTTGGCTCGTGCAGCGACTAGGGAGATCATGATGGAGCCTCACGAAATTGGAATGCCCATATCCGCTTGCAAAAAGAAGATACTGGAGGATCCGGTTGGCAAGGCCAATACAATATGGGGTACCAGTAGCACCTGCCAAGTGACAAAAATTATATGGCCCAGAATCGATCCTGGGCGAACTTCCAAACTTCGATCAATGGATAGGAAGCACATTAGCGTTCTGGTGGGAGCTATCACTGGGCATTGTCTGATCGGCGAGCACGCCAGAAGACTCCAGCATCCTTACAATGATTTTTGCAGAAGTTGCGATGACGAGGATGAGGAGGAAAGTACTTCCCAGCTCCTTTGTACCTGTCCTGCCTTGGCGATAAGGAGGAAAAGGATTCTTGGGTCTTTCTTCTTTGAAGATTTGGATGACTTGAAGGATATGGATGTCAGTAGGATTTGTCGCTTCATTATCAGTTCCGGCTGGTTTAATGATTAATTTTGCAGGTTGTTAAATACCGCGAGTATCACAACGGACCCATCTGTGGTCTAAGTGAGCTGTGACACTTCATGGCAGCCCCTCTAACCTAACCTAACCTAACCTATGAAAAGCATGGAAGCAGTTCTTCTGTAGAGAAAAGCCTAGATTTATTTTACATTTTCGACATATTATTTGCGTTGAAGAGGTGCAGCCAGGAAGTTTGCAAATTTTTTTCCCGTTACGTGCCAAAAATTGTAGAAAGTGGTTGACTTTATCGAAACGAACATCCGAGGGTGGTAAAAAAGTCCTTGTTAATACATTCTCTTTCTTAGTGGGAAGACGTGGACGTTTTTGTGTTTTTGGTACCGCAGACTGTGATATATTGTACAAAGGACATGCGCAACTTCTGTCCTGAAACTTGGTAGTTGGTATTTTTTTTATCAATAAGTCCAGGCTTGTTGATGCTCTTGAGCAAAATATAGGCATTCACCATGGTTACGTCAATCAAATAATTAAATAAACGATTTGTATATTTGTTAGATTTGACTTTAATTATGTAGCGCCCAATAAGTCCATCCAAAAGATAAACAGCACCCATGTGGCAATTATATTCATGAATAACATTAGAGAACAACCAACCTCAATATATTTTTTCTGAGATCGCTCGTTACGTGAAGCGGTGGTTCTCAAATCTGTCTGATTCTTAAAAGGCTTTGTATCTACATAAGTCAAGCTAGTCACACAGCTTTATTGTCTCTAAAAACAGATAAAGATATGTCAACTCCAACTCCAAAGAATTCAGTAGAGTACACTCGCGGATACTTTTTTAGGTCGGTGTCTGAAGGTACATAGCTTACAGCTCAGTATTCGATTGGAGCTCGCTAGCGTCATTCTATCAAAAGTTATCGTAACTAAAAGAATATTGAATTTTCTGAAATTTGTAGGGGAGGTAGGCGTTTCTTTGATCTGATTATGCCCAAGTTACTAAGACTCAAGCAGCTTCTCACCTCAGGGTTACATGCCAGAAATCAGGTGTATACGTCAATTTGTTCAAGAGTCATATACACAAAACGTGAAAATTAGGGTGGTACGGGGTTCTTTGTAAGAAAATTACCGTTAGTTTTCAACTGATCGATTTTATTTTTCCAGGAGAGTATGAAATTACCCTTACAAACAATTTGTCAAAGCTAGAGTTTTTCATGTTTATTTAATCGGGAGTTATAGATAAATTTAATTATTTTACATATGTAGGGGAGGTAGACGTTCTCTTGGCCTTATCATGCCCATTTTCAATACCAACCAATCGAAACCAGGCGGCAGAGGCCCAGTGCATAGAAGAAGGACGTACTATTCATTGCGCACATCAAATAATAGATGTTTGAATTTTTTTAATAGTTGGGACGCTAAGCGACATAAATCGACGCCACCTTGCAAAATATGATAGAGAAATGCCGTTTGGTACGAATGTTGGTGGGGCCCATACATTCAATTTAAGAGATGGAGCCACCTTGGACCCCGCGGCAAAGCAGCTGTGCGGGCGAAAAACCGCGAAATTTGAGCCCTTTTTTTAATATTCTCCTCGTAACATCTAAACGGAGCCTCGTATCGAAAAACTTAATAGGTTGTAAATTAAAGAGCGTCAAATTCTACATCCAATGCATTGCTCAAAGTTGAAATTTGGTTTAGTAGTATAATCAAAATCGATGGTCGAAAAACGTCACTTTTTGAGGCTTTGGAGAAAAATCACACTATATCGCTTTTCAAGCTCACATATCTCTGTAACGGATACTCCAAATGAAAAACCGTACAAGTAAAAGTTGAAGATATTTTGATTTCCGGTTTAACGTGCTCAATACTTTTCAAATCGGTTCATTTTTAGTGTAGTTGTGAGTGAAAATGCTGGAATGCTTTCTTGTCGATTCCAGCTTTAATAGCTCTATTTCGGTAAGTATAGTAGCTGAAGTTTTGTTTTAGTCTCAATTTACAGATAATTAAATCTTGTTCAAAAAGTCTTTGCTTGATAGCTTGGCTTGATAGCTTAGGTCATAGTTACGCTTTTTAGGGTTTTGTAGAAAAAACAAAACCCTTATGAAATCAGTCAGATGTCAGCCTGTTCAAAGAATATCTCAAAAAGAGTTGAAGCTACACATGTATGGAATTTGGTAGAAATATGAAGGATTACTACAATTTGTGTTATAAGGCTTTTCATTAGTGGCCAAATTGCAAGGAGAGACAGTTATTCGCCGCTTAAAGCACATATATGAAAATTTCCAGGATGACGGCATATAATTAGGATAGCGACGTTAAATATCCAGGATGTTGATATCCTTAGGAAAAAGTTTAATAATAGTATATTTCGATAATTTGATTTGCTACTCTCTGCATATCCCGCAAGTGACCTTAAGAGAGAAGTAATAATGCCAATCCGTTAGCAACGGGTGCAGGTATCTTGTTATAGATACAATTTGCATGTACATAGTCATAATTAATCAACTAGTCAAGAATAAAAAACAATAAAAATTATTTTTGTCTGCTATTGCCACATTGTGCACCGTCGAGTCAGTAAGCGGATAGATTTGAAACTGATTTGTTTTGTGTTTCGTGACAATGTGTTACAGTTATCAGAAGTGATAGCGCGTATGATAGATGCTGACTGTTATTTGGTGAGTTTGAGGTACACCTGAAAAGGGCATCCCTTCAAGCCATGAAATTCTGGCAGGCTGTGGAAACTCAGCAACATATTCCATCTCCTGGAGATTGGGATGACTCTAGAAGTAGAACGTTGGCTCCCATTATGGATAACAGCGCCGGGTGCTACAAGGTCATGTGCCACTCTTCATAATCTGGAAAAAATGTGAATATCTTTCGAACTAATGGTCGTATGGAAGTGCGGTTAGTTTCACTCTACTCAAAATGATCAAATACATTAAGAGCTAAGTTAAAAGTGGCATAAAAGTTTTTTATTTTTAACTTATTTAATACGTAAGCTTATTTACTTAATCACAAAATCTGGAAAAATGTGAATATCTTTTGATTTAATGATCGTATGGAATTGCGGTTAGTTTCATTCGACTCAGAATCACTAAATACATTAGGAATTAATCTAAAACGGGTAGAAAAGCTTTTTATTTTTAACTTATTTAATAAAGCAGCTTATCAAACTAATATATTTTTTTATTTAAATGAGAATATCTTTTGAACTAATGATCGTATGGAATAGCGGTTGATTTCATTCGACTGAGAATGATCAAATACATTAGGAATCAACCTAAAAATGGAATGAAAGCCTTTTATTTTCAACTTTTTTAATAAAATAAATATTCAACAAAAAAAATAAAATCTGGAAAAATGTGAATAAGTTTTGAACTATCTGTTGTATGGAATTGCCTTTAGTTTTATTCGACTCAAAATGATCAGATACATTAGGAAACAGCCTAAAATTGGCATCAAAGCTTTTTATTTTCAACTTATTTAATAAAAAAGCTTCCTTAACAAATCCAAAAATCTGGAAAAATGTGAATATCTTTTGAACTAATGGTCGTATGGCACCACGGCTAATTTTATTCTACTCAGATTAATTAAATACATTAAGAACCAATCTAAAACTGGCATAAAAAACTTTTATTTTCAACTTACTTAACGAAAAAGCTCATTTAACTAATAAAACAATCTGGAAAAATGTAAATATCTTTTGAACTAATGGTCGCAAGGAATTGCGGTTGGTTTCATTCGACTCAAAATGACCAAATACATTAGGAACTATCCTAAAATTGGCACAAAAGCTTTTTGTTTTCAACGTATTTAATAAAAAGACTTATTTAATTAATAACAAAATCTGGAAAAAAGTTAATATCTTTTGAACTAATAGTCGTATGGAATAGCGATTGATTTCATTTGACTCAGAATGACCAAATACGTTAGAAACCAACCTAAAATGTCATATAAGTTGCTTGAACTTTGAAATCATGGAAGAAATTTAATCATTTATTTAACTAATTATTTAATTTATTAAATTAGTCTGACAAAAAACTCAGCAAGACTTTTATAAACAAGGTTAAAGTATCTACGAATTAAGGCTAAACCAAAACTTTTAGCTGTTATATTTATCGAGATACAGCTATTAAGGCTCAAATCGCTAAAAAATCATTTTTGCATTTTCGCTCCCAACTACACTAAAAACAAACCGATTTGAAAAGCATTGGGCACGTTAAACCGGAAATCAAAATATCTTCAACTTTTACTTGTTCGGTTTTTCATTTCGAGTATCCGTTACAGAGATATGTGAGCTTGAAAAGCGATATGTGAGATTTTTCTCCAAAGCCTCAAAAAGTGACATTTTTCGACTATTGATTTTGATTATACTACTAAATCAAATTTCAACTTTGAGCAATGCATTGGATGTAGAATTTGACGCTCTTTAATTTACAACCTATTAAGTTTTTTGATCCGAGGCACCGTTTACAAATTATTAGGACAATATTAAAAAAAGGGCTCGAATTTCGTGGTTTTTCGCTCGCACAGCCGCTCTGCGGCGGGGTCCAAGGTGGCTCCATCTCTTAAAATGAATGTATAGGGACCACGAACAATCATACCAAATGGCATTTCTCTATCATATTTTGCAAGGTGAAATCGCTTAGCGTCCCAACTATAACGTGTTTGATGTAAAGTATCGACAATTTTGTAAAGGCTCGTTCCCTTTAAATTTGTAAAACACAATACTCCACTCACTGCACTCGACTTGAAAAGTAAATATAACAAAATATCCAATTCTTCAAGACATAAAAGAACAATTTATCGTTCTCCCGGAAACTTCCTCGGTGTACTTTCACAAAAGCTAAATATTTACACCGACATTTTCAATGAAGCTGCACAATTTCCTGTTTTCTACATCGCATAATGCAAAACTGACGCTATTGTACAAGTTGTCCATATTGTTTTACATCCGGGAATCATGTAGAAAATATTTCATAAATGTCTTCATATTTAATAATGTTTTCAAGAGGTAGATTCTTTGCATGAAGTGCGTCGGTAGGGTATTAGAGGTAGGTACCAATTTTGATTGATAACACACAGCATGCAATTCTATTGAAGTTCTTATCAGAGACTGGGTTCTTTTCATTTCATCTCCGTATCCTGTTTCTGAGGTTTCCAAAGTGATGTTGAATATTGAAAATTTTGTAAAATTTAGTGATTTGATTACGGTAGGTCGGTACGTAGGGGGATTTAGTTCAACTTTAGCATTACACGTATGTTATGCTGTTTATTACAAACCTGCTTTATTTGGATACCATGGCTAAGCACACACAATCCATAGGCAATGATTAAGTTTCATGGGAATTCCTTAATAAATTGTATGTTAAACCAGCCTACGGTTATTTGGCACGTAAATGTTGATTAAATCCTTTAGGCGAAAGGGATCTACATGAGACATGGTGTTACAATAAACCATGAAGAGGTCTTCCCAACCCGAATCGGGTAGAGGAAATCCGGGCCAAATTGATAGATTATATTCAAAGCTTTCATTTTGTTTTGGTAAACCTGAAAATATTGAAAAATTTTACTCAAACACTACAAAATATAATAAATAGAAAAGAAGCATCCTCAACCTCTGATATATTTGGTATTTTAAAAGTATTCCTTGCTTTAGCTGAAGTAAAAGAATCAATAATCAGTTTGGAGTCCAGTTGTCTCACAAGTTGGTGACTTAAGATAAAGTGTTGTCACTACGAATGAACAACACTACTTTGCCTTAACCCCTAGTGGAGCACATCGCGTGAACCACTACTGTGCGCCATCGTACTCTGTTCTGGGCCAGTTGATTCTAGGACCTCCTCCTCGTCAGCCTTGGTTGGGAATGGGGATCCATTTCATGGCATGTAAGGCAATGCAGTTATCATTCTTCTTAGGGATAATCCTTAACTGGGGTCGTAACGCCGAGGATCGCAACAGGAAAATCAACATCGCCGTTTACAACTGCAATGGATAGGCAGTGGATAGGTCACACATTGCGGAAAAGCGATAACTGCATTGCTTTGCATGCCATGAACCTCATTTCTAACCAAGGCCGACCAAGAGGGGGTCCTCGAATCACATGGCGTCGATCTGTGGCAAAGGAGTGTCAGGCACTGGGTAAGGCTTTTGGGGAGTTGCGCCCCATTGCCCAGAACAGAGTACGATGGCGCGCAGGAGTAGTTGACGCGCTATGCCCCGCTAGGGGTTAAGGCAAAGTAGTAAGTACTGGTGCCTTAAGAATAGTATCTTCGCTCTCTCTCTTTCTCGCACCCTTAGAAACCTAGCTCCGATTACGCTACATCTGAGGAATGAGGCTCGTAAATATGCCCTAAGGCTAAGAGAGGCAGGACACTTCATAGAAAGGTCATATGGCAACCACAGTATCAGGCTGCTATCTAAAAATACTGACTACATTAAACCACCACAAGTAGGTATCAATAAAAATTTCGAAGTCAATATACCCGATAGCGAACAGATCCTGCTAGTTCATCATAGACGCAGGAAGGCACTGAACCTCTACACGGATGGCTCTAAGATGGAAGGCGGAGTTGGATCCTACAGACTGCCGAAAGAGTGTAGTATTTTCCAGGCGGAGGTGCTTGCAATCCAAAAGGCAGCCGAGGCGATGATATCATCCCCGAAAAAGGGTAGAATCGTTATACACTCGGACAGTCAAGCAGCACTAAAGGTGCTACAGTCCGTTACTACCAAGTCGAAAACAGTGCATAACTACCTAAAAGCTCTAAAAGTACTGGGATCAGCTAGAACCGTTGAACTCCGGTGGGCTCCGGTCCATAAGAGAGTTCTAAGTAAAAAATAGCGGACGGACTAGCCAAACAGAGGGCTAGCCTCCAACGAGGAACAGCCCAAGAGCCGACGCCAATACAAACATACAAGAATATGCTGGACGACAGCATGCACGACAAAGCCAATGCTAACTGGCTTAACACAAACGACTCCAGAATAACGAAAATATTTTGGAGCTCTTATGACAAAAGGAAAACCAATAGCCTCTTAAGACTCCCCAGAAGTCAGTGTGCGCTATTAGTGGGCATACTAACGGACTACTGCTTGATAGGGGAACATGCGTACAGACTAAAGCTATAAAGTAGCGATGACTACAGGAATTGTCAGCTGCTTAAGGCGAAAGAAATTCTAAAGCACCTTTTATGTGAATGTACTGTACTCGCTAGAAGAAAATTAAAGTGCCTAGGAACTTACTTCTTCGCAACACTCAATTGGAGAAACCTCTTGAGCTTGCAAATGAGTAAGGTTCCTTCCAGATCAACAACGACCTTCTGGTAAGGGCTAGCAACGACATGAGATGAGTAATTGAAATAGGTGGTATCGCTATGGACCCCAGCTGGCTATGCGGAGCCGTTAGGCTACCACCCTACCTAACTTAACCTATCCACCTTCCACCATTTTTGCCTGCATATCAATTCGTCGATTGGCATCTGACACATACGCCGACTCAGTTCTTCCTATAATATTGTTTCGGGCCAGAAAATTCTTAAAATTCGACGAAGACACGAGTTGGTGAAAACTTGCAGCTTTCTGGTAACTCTTACGGACAGTTTCCTGCTACTGCTTCCATACAAAAGCACCAACAGTATCAGGGAGCGAAACAGACCCAGCTTGGTCTTGACGCTGAGATAACCACTCTGCCAGATTTTCGACAGCATGCCATGTGCGCATTTAGCCTGGTTCATACGACGAGCGATGTCCTGCTCCGTACTACCATTTTCGGCAACAATGCTACCCAGATAGACGAAGTTGTCCACCTTCTTCACAGGCTGCCCATTAATATTGCTGGTAATAGCTGTAGGATTTCTTTTTCGCAATGGCGGGCAAAGAACCTTGACCTTGTTGATATTAATCTTTATCCCAACACCTTGCTTGCCTCCTTCTCAAGATCTAACGCCATTGCGGACAGATTCATGATTTCGTGGGAGAGTAGGCATATGTCATCAGCTTAGTCAATATGTTGAAGTCCGTTGAGTTTCTGTCTAGTTCGGATAGGGCGGCATGCATTATTAATAGTTAATGCAACCCTGCCCAACTCCACTGCGAATCTCAAAGTACCCCGACACCTTACATTTATGCAGAACGCGCATTGCTCGCTGATGATTCGCAAGGTGTTAATGTGATCGACACAGGAGAATCCGGATCGAAAACCAACCTGCTCTTCATCAATTGTGCTTTCTAATTGGGCCTTTAATCTTTCCTGGACTATTTTACTATAGCTATTATCTTGGCAACGGCAGAAAGCACACAAATGACTCTCCAATTGATACAGTCTCTGAGGCTACTCTTCTTAGGAAGTATGATGATCAATAATTCCATCCACTCTGTGGGAAACGTCTCTGTATTCCACGCTTTATCAATAAGTGGGTGCAGCAACTCGGCAGTTGCGCGTGGCGCTGCTTGATAAAGTTCAGCAGGGATATCGTCGAGTTCGACGGTCTTTCCTCATTCTAGAGCGATAATTGCAGCGACTTATTCCTCTTTAGTCGGGGCAGTGGACGGTATGCGCACATTTCGATGGATAGCTAAATTATATATATGAGGGGGAATTTCACCATAGATTACACGGTTCAAGACCGCGGCGAACTGTTATTTCCACCGCCTCATTTGATCTTCCTCCAAGACAAGTAGCTTTCCACCACTATCCTCATGGCATGAGTTACGACCACCTGTAAACTCCTTGCTGGCACCGTATACGGCGTTATTGTCTCTTGCGGCTTCTTCTGCTGAGGTTAGAAGAAAGTTCGCATAATCTCTTTTGACGCGTCGGAAACTACGCTGAACTTATCGAGCTTTCTGACGGTAAAGGAGTTCGATGCTGCTTCGATTGTCGTCTGATGCTGCAGCCAAACGAAACCTTCAGCTGTTTTCTTTTACCAATCCGCTGCCACGAAGCGTCGGACATCCAGGGCTTATTCCGGGAATCCAAGTTTGTGCCAAGGATGCTATCTACGCTGTCAATGTATGCATTTTTTATGGCATCCCAGTTTTTATTTATCTCACTATCTGGGCGACTAGTTATCTCAGCCGCTTTTGCGCAAGATGGTCGTTATATTGTTGTAAGACAGCTGGATTTTTTAGTCGAGCAGTGTTGAATTTGCGGCGCCTGGATCTTTCGTCGCTTGGACGGCGGTGCACGGCTGGAACACGCAAACGAACATTAAGGCGAACATAAGATAATGATCCCGATAGTAGAAAGTCGAAACCGTTGAGTCAGTCCTTATCCCGAGGCATAGCTGATGCTTCGTTAGCTGGCATACATATCCTGTCCTTTTTTCGGTTTCTACGATAGGTCGGCAACGGGAAGAGCCGTGCTATTATAATTACGCCCCCCATCGCAGGGGAATGTTTACCTCAACTAGATCATCCCACCAGCATTACTAGCGGCCTGACTTAGTTAGCAATGGCCACCGACCACTGCCGCTACAGGGGGCGCCCATGAGGAGGACTATGTTAGCGGATTTTTTCCCCCAATCCTCAACAATAATCTTAAAAGTATGCCAGAGTCAAAAAAATTTTAGAATTTCAAGAAAGTTGTGCAGTATACCTTAAAGCCCTAATGGGTCCAATTGACCCCTCTCACCATTTTGTGTTTCAATCTACGAAAATCGGAAGGGGTCCAATGGACTCTCGTGCCAATTTTTTTTTTCCGAATCAAGTTTTTTGTTCACTTTGATAGCGTCAAAACACGATCTGCTTGAGAAATACAATATGACATGACTTCGAAGAAGCTATTTATGCCCTTTCTTCATTAAATCGACGATGTATGTATCCCCAGATAATCCGTTTATGAATAAACATGTATACATACCATGGCTGGATTAAGTGATCCAGGTAATTGATCAGTTAATCCCAAATGTTGAGCCCTTTTTAATAAAAGCAAAATACCAAACGGAAACCTAAATTTCCCACTAGCTCATATTAAACCTGAGAATGACTTGCATCTGGGCAATCGACAAGAATAAAGCAACGACATTCAATTACCCAACATATTGCTATTGCCTGACTAATTTCGTTAGCAACCTGGCTCACATGATAAGCACTTGCGTCCATAGCGATAAAACTTTCAATGACAGATACGGGACGTGGATCTAACAATAAGATAAATCCTCCATGTTTCCACATACCCCGGAATTCCCAGAATTTGAAACTTGATAATATAATGGGCTTATCACGTCCTCTATTTATAAAGTAAACTACCGCCCTAAGCCTGTTTGCCACAAATGATTACCAAGGGACATTAGTACGACCATTGCAGAGAAATCCTTACGCATCAACCGAGCACTAAGAGAATGAAAGATGACAGCTAGGTTATTCACATAGTTCTCTCCTCAGGATAAAGTTCGGGCATTTTGGGTTTACCAAGCAGAAAATCTAATAATATCAAGATACTCTACCCTCTACGACAACGACACTTATGACCAAATTTAAGACAATGTCGTTCGTTAATGGAACTGTGAATAAGCACACCATGACCTATGAGGAAATCACGTTTAGGAAAGAATCAATCTTTCTTCGTACGGAAGCATTTCGGGATAGTATCAATATTTTCCTTTCAACGATGACTTTACTATACTTACACACCGTAGTGTAACAAAAAAGATATTTCACTATTTAATCTATAGATCAGAATGTAAGGGCAAATGGCATCGATATCATACGTGAAGGTGTAGTCGATTATATTTAATGAAATCAGATCAATCAAGTGGGAATCAATTAATTAACGAATAATAGTTTGAATGATTAATATCGATAATACGATAATGAACTCGCTCATTCATCTGTGAAATTTCTGCAATTGATTTGTGACTAAGCGTACGCACTTGTATGTATTTTCTATATAATCCTATATATAGGTACATATGAACGTGTTGACGTGGCAACTCATCAGTTTACGCGAATGATTGAACTGCAATAGAAAATGGATGGCATGCGGAATAAATTTAATATAAGCATTATAGGGATCATAGGCTTCAGATTCCTTTTAACATTTATTAATTATTACCGCGGCGCTACAGTTTGGCCGTCTGCGTCATTGTCCTCCAATTATCTCGGTCCAGTGACCGCATACAGTTCGTACAGCTCATGGTATTACCGGATGCGTTTGAATTTGTTTCTGGAGGCCTAGAATTAGGGTCCAGATTTCGCAGCGATAGCATAGCACAGGTATCAGTGTATGATGGTTTTGTGTATGCGGAGCTTCGTATTTCTGTTCACATGCTTAAATTTTTTAATTTTGTAAATCTCTGCACGCACCCATCATTTGGCGTCAAGTTCATGTTGGATGAGTGATGGGTAACGCGCGTTGACAGCTGTCAAAAGAGAAGTTGAGTATCACCCTCCAATACCATCGGTTGGGTTTATGGGGTATTTGGATTTGGCTAGACATCGGACGCCGCATAAACGTCGGGAATTTCATTTTTTGGACACCCGCTGCGTCGTGTCGGAAAAAGATAGCTGCCGTATCGGCAAATAGAGAGTGTCCAATCGTCCGTAAACGCTATTGACCCACTTTTAAGGTGGACACACACTTACGTCCAAAATCTAAATTTTACCCGCTCGAATCTAAAATTTACCCGGTCGATGTATGGATTTGACAGGGAAATTTTGGATTCGACCGGCGAAAATTTTGATTTTGGACGCAAGTATGTATGTGTCGTCTTGCACATGGATGGATAGCTGCAAAGATGCAAGATCTAATGAGTGCTTCTATCCATACGAAACCACTAAGCTTGGAGAAATTATAACAGAGGGAATTTGAAAACAAAAAGTATTTGGTTCCATTGCTTGAACCGCAGACGACCGTATTTCCGAGTAGCGAAGATAGCCGGTGCGTTACCGAGCTAAGCTACAGACGCATACTAAGTTGGTGTGCAGAATGAAACCAAGTGTCACAAAAATTAAAATCGGTAATAAAAATAGCCGGTGGAGCTGAAACATAGTTGTGAGACAGACACCTAACGAAGCCACCCTTTCCCTAAGATTGGGTATGTGGGTTTGTAACCTGCGTACCTGAAATCAATTTACACTCGAAACATTAAACGAGCCTCGAATACCATGGGCTGATTCACCATAAAGACTCTTGACTACAAACAACGCACCACGATCGGTTTTTGGAACGTTCGAAAGATATTGGGCTAGTGCAACAGTGCGAGGCTCACTGAAGTCGAACGGGAAATGACCGCATACAACATCGATACTAGGACTGAGCGAAACAAGATGGCCTGGATCGGGAACGAATTTATCACCAAGCTCCCAAACAGTACTGCTCTACTCTGGAAATGAAGACGATACGCCACTTCGCATGGCAGGCGTCGGAGTCCTGCTGACTAGGGAGACACGCCTATCTCTAATTGAAGGGGAAGCCCACCTCCGATCGTCTCATCACAGCCAGATTCATATCCAGGGTTAGAAACATCACAATAATTCAGTGCTACGCCCCTACAGAACTAGCGGATCAATCAGCTAAGGACGCTTTTTATCAACGGCTCGGCGACACCTTCGACAAGGCTCCCAAAAGTGACATAAAAATTATCACGGGGGGTCTCAATGCCAAAGTTGAGTCTGAAAACGTAGGCTTAGAACACCTAATGGGCAATCATGGACTAGGCAACAGGAACAAAAATGGCGAGATATTCATGAAGTTTTGCAACTCTCGTCAACTCGTGATTGGCGGTACCCTGTTCAAGCACAAACGCTGTCACTTAACAACCTGGAACTGTCCGGATGGCAGAACAAAAACCAGATTGACCATATAGCCGTCTCCAAGACATGGAGGTATTGTCTCTTGGACTCAGGTCAAAGTGAGGTGCTAATGTTGGCAGCGACCACAAACTTGTTATCGCAAAAATACTCTTACGAACGGCAGCGATCCACCGCCCTCAAAATGCACAACTTTTACCACGATTTAATGTGCAAAAGTTTAAAGACTCATCTATAAAACGTGCATATTCCACCGCCTTGCACGAGAGAGCTATTGCACGACCACCTTGTGAGAATCCTACAACTGTTGATAGATGGAAAGTCGCTAAGGACACATTTATTTCGTGTGGCGTAACATTTGCGGGCCGATTGGAACACGGCAGGAGACCATTCATTAGCGACTCTACATGGGCTCTACTCTCAGCACGCAAGAGAGTTAAGAAATAGATTAACTCAGCTCCTGACGGCTCAGCCAAAGACCAACTCTGACCTGAATACGGTTCAATACAAAAAAGCGTGCAAAGAAGCGTAAGACGGGACAAGCAAAATTATATCAACGCATCAGCGGAGACTGCAAAGGAAACGGCTTACCGCGGTGACAGTGGACCCCTTTTTAAGTTTATTAAGCCATTAACTGGCAAATATATTGCAACAGAACATCCTGTGAAAGATAAAGATGTGTCTCTGCTGGTAACCGAAGAGCACCAACTGCGGAGATGGAGAGAGCACTTCATTGAGGTCCTCAACAACACCTTTGGACATTTGAACTCATCTGCACCAGAAGTTGAAAATATTCCGCAAATAACCAGAGTTGATATCAGCCCACCATCTAAACAGGAATTAACTGTGGCTATTAAATCGATGGAAGCGGGTGAAGCCCCGGGGATAGATGGAATTCCAGTGGAAATTTTTAAAAGAGGATGCCAATGCTACTGCGGATATTCTTTTCCCCCGTATCCAAGAGTGTTGGGAAACCGAAACTCTCCGTAAAGAGTGGAAGAAGGGCGACATTATTAAGATCCCCAAAAAACGCGACGTGAAGGAGTGAAATAATTGGGGTGGAATCTGTTTTCTCCCAGCAATCTCCAAACTGATGGCAAAAATAATCTTGAACCGGATCACATAAACAGTTGACCGCACATTGAATGATGAACAAGCCGGCTTTCGCGAGGGCTTCGCATTTAGCGACCAAATCAATACCCTCCGAATTATTATTGAACAATCTGCTGAGTGGAGATCCCCATTACATCTCAAGTTCATCGATTCCGAGAAGGCGTTTGACAGCATTAACCGGGAATACATCTGAAAGGCTTTACGTTGGGGAGGCATACCAGATAAAATAATTTCCATCATAAAGGAGTCCTACCAGGGAGCAGAATGTAACGTCTTACACAAGGGTAAGCTATCAGATCCATTCGAGGTGCATTGCGGAGTGAGACAAGGCTGTTTTTGGAACATTCCTGTTTCGGAAAAATTAGGAGAATTCTCTCTATTTGATTAGAGAGAACTTTCACAAAACCCAAAAAATTTCCGATTTAGGACCTACAAATCCCCCCGCGTGGGTTCTAGGTTCCTACTAAATGGACTACCTCTAGCGGAAATGTCGCAATGAAGGAATTTTAAGGATTCTCTTTAAATACAATAGAGAGAATTCTCCTAATATTCGCGAAACAGGAATGTTCCCTGTTTTTAGTTGCCATTAATGATGTACTAAGCGGCGCGCTTCAAGAACACCGGAACAAAGGTATAGGATGGAAGTTATTAAAATACCTTCAACACCTAGACTATGTTGACGATATTTACATATCTTCTATCAAATAAATCCGATCAAGTAGCTCAAATGTCTGATGGTCTGCATTGCGAAAGCCGAAATGGGGGGCTGAAAATCAACGCTGGAAAGACTAAGTACTTGAGCTTGGATCCAGGAAGGCAAAGTCGAGAAAGTTGACAATTTATGCTTCCTCGGAAGCGTAATTACAGCAGATGGTAGAGCGGATACCGATGTACAGTCTCGCTTCAACAAGCCTCAAGCAGCTTTTTTTCGGTTTGATTCCTTTCTGGCAAAAGAACAACATTCCCAGACGCACGAAACTCCGGATCTTCGAAAAAAACGTAAAATCGGTGCGTCTATATGGCTGTTCAACTTGGAAGGTGACCAATAAGATAAGAACTCGATTGCAAACTTTTGTGAACTAGTGTCTACGGCGCATCCTATACAGATATGGTGGCCAGAGGTCATTTCCAACGACGACCTCCTTACTATTTCTGGTCAGGATAGGATAGACACTTCCATTGAAAGGCGAAAGTGGCAATGGATAGGTCACACTCTCCGAAAAGGGCGGAACAACATTGCTCAACAGGCTCTCGTTTGGAACCTGAAGGGAACCAACGCAAGTCGCTGTGTTGGACGACCTATTATCACCTGGAGAAAATCAGTTAAGAGAAAGGGTGCCTCAATAGGCCAGTCGTGGAATGAGCTGAAGGCGATGGCGATGAATAGGACGAGGTGGAAAGTAGGCGTGGTTAATGTCCTATACCCCACAAGGGGTTAACAGGAACCAGAGGGAGATTCCCGATTTTGGTTGGCGATCTCGGAAGTCCTGTTCTGGATAGGCAGTCATGTCACTACTGTGACGGACATCACAACTTTCACGGACAGTCACGTAGCGATTCCGTCTTGACTACTTCTGAAAACATTAAGAACGGCTGCTCAGCCCTCGTAGAGATGGGTAGCTTTTTCAATATCACGCTCTGTTGGATCCCGATCTCGCGCCGTCTTTAAACTGACAAGCTTGGAGCACTGTGAGAGTTCTATTAGTACTCACAGGCAGTTTTTGGTCACGCCGAGAATTGAACTCCGAGCTCTAGATTAGTATCGTAGAGCGGTGACCGAACGACCACGGCCACCGAGCGCGACAATTTGGATGACTTTAGGAATATGTGTGACTGCCACACGGCTCTATCATTACATCGCCCGCACAGGCTGGTGTGATATGTAAGTAGGTTATACTCAATTGCCCTAACCCCTTGTGGGGCATAGCGCGTCAACTGATCCATGTGGCCCAGTTGACGTTTCGTTGGCATAAATTGGTTTCGGAGAATGCAGTTGCCAGCATGCACCTCCTGTACATGCATGGCCACGAACGTCGTCGTGGACGGGACTCGAACCCGAAACGCCGGTAGTCAAACATGAGACTGATGCCTCAACACACTGCGCTACCGGTCGCCCCAAGTATGCGGTGATGCATCATCGCAGCGCTTGCACCTAGCTTAACCTAACTGCAACTGACCATTTTCGTTAGGAAATTAAAAAGAATAATTAGAAGTCCCTAAACCTACGTTTCTAGTATTATACATCGTTAATATAAGTGAGCGACGGTGTTAATATAATATAATAATGCTACAATGCATTGAAATTGAATGTTAATATAAGTGAACGTTAACATAAGTGAGTATTAATATAAGTGAGCTCTTACTGTATTAAAAAAAATAGTGCCTACAACATATCCTGAAAGCTATCTACGCCAACGCCCGCAAAAATGTCGGCATGGGCCTCGGAAATCCTTGCGACGGCGGGCATAATTACGGCAAACGTTCCGATGTATTTTGTAAAGCCAACAAGAAATATCTCAACTAAAATCTATCCAAAAGACGAAGCTAAGCAGTACAAAATTCTCGTTTTGCATGTAGCATATTGTTCCCTGCTTTCTATTGCCCTTTCATGTGTTTTTCAGCAATATCATCTTTTGTGATGGTATGGAGCGCATACCTTCCGGCAAAATAACATCCAATATTCCATATTATGTACTTCTAAACGAAATATTCTCTTATAACCCAATTCCATTGAAGCAATTCATATTTTCATGTTCCCTCGTCCTTTTTGTTTAGTCGTACAACACAGGATACACGTACGAGTATTTTCAACATAAATTTGTGCCGCTCCCCAAATGTACAGTATGTACTCTTCTCTTACACCTACGGGCGACCCCATGATTTCGTCGGAACACCATGTTACATTAAATAATTATAAAAACAAAATAAAATCATCATTCAACCATTCATCCTATTTAAACAAAATTCGGGTCCTGATGGCGAAACTCTATTGAACGACATCCTAAGCCAGCCATCCGTAATCAACTCCAACAAACCTCAAAAAAAAGGAGAAAATAAAGAATGAGCGAGGTTCACCTAGAAAAAAAATGAATTCAAGGTAGCACACACCTTCAACTGTAGCCTCTTCAAAATTCTACCCGCAACAGCGAAAACAAAACAAAGAAAAAAGGGTAAAAGTTTCCCCCGTAGATGAACAACGTGAGAAGCCTCTCGTCTATACAACAGTCACGCGGCACACAATAAGGGTGTGTCCTTCTACAAGTAGATAGACTAAAGCACAAAATTTCCGAGAAGAAGACGTTACGAGTCCAAAGTACGCCTACTTCAAAATATTTTATCCTACGCGTGGTGTCTTGTCCAAGGTTACGCTACGCTATTTCTTTTTTTTTTCGACAAAAAGACAAGTGGAATTTATTAACTACATACACACCTCCTGTGTAATGATGAAGAATGCTGCTAAAGGATTTCGTTTCTGGAGGCAGTTTTGGTCCTGGACGGTTTCTAGACGACTAAAAAATCCTTTCGATGCAAAGAACTGCAACTTATAGGCACATAGTGCTAGTGCATAATAATGTCACATATATGCCTCAGCACAGCACCATCACGGGATATGTCGGGAGCGCCATCAACCCCAAAAGTGCCACAAAACAACACACACCACGTCGTTCGCAGTATCGCTTATCACTGATCATACGTTGTGCGATACAGACAGACAGTCACAAAGGGGCGTATCACACCTCGTTATCGTGACACAATTGGAATCAAATTAAGGACGACATGAAAAGTGCGCCCCCTCAAACCAAACAATTTACACAGCCACGCACCAGCCAACACGATGGTGAAAAACAGAAAATAAAAAACCAAACCCGGTACCGAAAAGCAGTTTTCACATCATGAAAACGTCCAAGATTTTTCGGAGAACCGACAAATTTCCGTAAAATGAAAACATTCCAGCAAGAAGGATACTTTCGCGCGCGCTTCTCACCGCCCTAGCGTACAGTAATTTTCGTTAAGCCACCGAACACAGATGCTGAGATAGTTGCCCGACTACGAAAGGATGCCGCCCAAGACTGAACAACGCATACAGCACGCACAGAGCTCTCTATCAGAACGATCCAGACGCAACGAATATCCGCTACCAACTGATTGTGTGGCAAACTATTAGCGAAAAAAAGCTTCAAGTTTGAGTTCATGCTCCTCACTCTATTTCAGCGAGTCCACCACACCGTTACATTCACACACGAGTGAAACACGCGACCTTGGCTACGTTTACACTACGCGAATGATATGCGAGACGCGTGGCGGCGGTGTGACCCGCGCAAACTCATAATAGGTGCCGAAGTTCGGCCCGAGGACGCTCAACAGCTTCATGAATGGACCACAAACGACAGAATGTACACAACACCAAGCCGGGTGGGATTTGGGTTACCGTGACAATATTCCAGTTTCCGTTCAAAATACATAAATTTACTAACAGAAAAGATATCGGGACTGTGAACAATAGGGATGCCACGAGCAATTCAGGAATCAGGACCGTGGCATGCATGTTGTGGACTATAGGAAGGAGTTTAACAAGGCGAAATCTTCCATCAAGGATTTGAACTGCGACTCTTATAAGACACATCTCAGTGTTTATATTTTAAGGAATAATTACGGAAGGCTAAACTGCGCTTTATGAAGTCCTGAGGAGGAATCAATTCCCGGATAGCTCATCAGTAACGGTTCACAGAGTAAAACAGGGAAATGGGTGGAGTATAGTAAAACAGGGAGATGGGCTCACTCAAGCTATTCAACATAACACTTGAGTACGTGATTGGGGGGGTCCTCCTCGTGGACGCCCCCTGAAACGGCAGTGGTTGTTAACCATAGCTAACCAAGTCAAGCCGCCAGTACTGGCGGTGCAATGATTTGGTTGAGCTAACTTTCCCCCTGCCGGCCTGTCAGAGAAACCGACAAACAAAAGACAGGATGCGTTTGGTATGCCAAAAATTGGCACAATCCGAAATCGTCTATATATAGGGTCTACCAATAGGGATGTCCGAACTTTGATATCACCTTGTGGCCATATTTGTTTATTAATATTTGACATTTCACGCCATTTGTTTTCAGTAAGGTCTGCCATTTAACCATGAATAGGTTCACGCTCCCACAACGTTTCGAAATTGTTCAAACTTATTATCAAAATTCGTGTTCGATTGTCAAAACTCAAAGAGCTTATCGCATCAAGCATGGTCGCCATTCCGCGCCTAATGCCCGAGTTATACACCGTTTAGTGGATAAGTTTGAATCGGAATTTACTCTTCACGACCAGAGGCCTCGAACCCGTGTACAAAATGCGCGCAGTGAAGAAAATATCGCAGCCGTTAAGGCAAGTGTTGCAGTGAACAATTTATCCATTTCTCGCCGTTCTTCCGAACTCGGACTGTCTCCCATGACAACCTGGCGTATTTTACGTAATGATTTGCGTCTACACCCATATAAGATGGTATTGGTACAAGAACTCAAGCCCAATGACCATCGCTTGTGTCGGGAGTTTGCGGATTGGGCCTTGGAAGAGATGGAAGCCGATCCTGATTTTTATCGAAAAATAATCTTCTCAGATGAGGCTCATTTTTGGCTTAATGGCTTTGTGAATAAGCAAAATTGCCGGTTTTGGAGTGCTGAAAATCCACGTCATGAGTCGACTTTGCATGACCTGGAAGCCAACATCCGCGATGTCATCGCGGGCATACCAGCCGAAATGTGTCACAGGGTGATCGAAAGTTGGAAGGAGAGGGTGGCACAGTGCAAGATTAGTCGAGGCGGACATTCGAACGATATTTTGTTTAAATCTTAAATGGCATAAAGTTACCCATTGAATAAAGGTTTCCGATTGAAATTTGGCCAAATACTTTTTGTTTTATTCAATTTCAAAGTTCGGACGTTCTTAATGGTAGACCCCATACTAACGGAAGGTCAACTATGCCTCGGATAAGGACCGACTCAACGGTTACGACTTTTGGCTCTCGTATAATGACAAAGATAGGTTTCTGGAATGTGCATACTCTCCTGGACAATGGATCAGAAGGTCCCCAGAACGCACGATTACTTCAATCCGAGAGTGAATTTCCGCGGTATAAATTAAGCATCTTAGAAGTTAGCGAGATAAGGTGGTGGAACAGCCGAGAAATTATCTCTCCAAAGGGTAGCACTCCAGTAGAGCTACTGGTAGTGAAACTGTCTCTTATACAAGGATGCGGTCTCCGACAGAATCATGACCGCCAGATTCCGGAAAAAAATTAGGACCATCACAATAGGCGCGTTCTTTTGTACTCCAGTGCAGGTTAATTTGGGTGAATGTTAATATTACGTTTACACTATCCCCAGATTACTTCATCTGCTGCTTAATCTGGGTGTGGTGAGTTTAAAATTGTATGTATTTGACAGTTCCAGATTAAATCAGCCGGCGCAGATGAAGTAATCTGGGGATAGTGTAAACGTAATATAAGCGGCGTTCAAAAAAACCGTCCGGTCCGGGTTAACTACTCGGTTAAGTGTCAAAGTGCAATTTACTCCTGGCATCAATTTAGTTTTTCAACATTTTTACTGTGCTGGCAAGATTAACCGAGCCGAAGCGTTTATACCCTAGACTTGAACAGACCTACTGGTGATACCAAAAGTACCAACTGGCAACGACCATATGCATTAAAAGTGAGTTTCCTATATGGCCAGTTTATAGGGTAGGTTCAAGGTTGGCACTCATTCAGGAGGATCTTGACCATTTTGAAAATCGATTAAGTAAAATACATTCCATTCCATTCTACCATTCTACAAATATTTGTCGAATTTTTCAAGTCTCTAGCTTCAGTCTATCGAAATTTATCGCTCATTTGAAGTTTCATTTGTAGGGGAAGTAGGGGTTTCGTTGGTCAAATTTAACCCATCTTTAATACCAACTAACTCAATCTGACTTCAAACATTTGGCCAAAATTTCATGTCGCTGGCTTCATTCTATCAAAAGTTATCGCTTATTTGAAGTTTCATTTGTAGGGAAAGAAATGGTTCCTTGGATCGGATCTTACCTATTTTCAATATCAACTAACTAGATCTTACTACTAACGTACTACCAAATTGGACTAACGGTACTCAGCGCTTAGTTGACAGCCCGTTTTGACTTTATTAACTAGAGAAAATCACATTGACCCCACATTGGGCGGCGGATATTTTGGGCCTTTTTTGACTATTTATTGTTATAAAGTGTCACTGGTGGAAAAAACCATAAGGTCATCCTAAAGAACCTTAGGCTAGTTTGTCTTAATCCCTTGTATCGCGTCAGCGACCCCGTTAGTCATCTGTGCCGGATATATGTAAACGAATACTTTATTTTATATGTATTTACTAACGCATGATGTACCCATAGTGGTAGGTATATTTCGAGATGTTAACAGCAAACTACTGAGTTTGCAAAGCGAGTTATCAACATGCAGTTTCAAGAACGCTTCGATGATTGCACTAGACTTAACATCATTAAACGCTCCCTCGATGTCTAAAAACGCAGCCATGGTGTATTCCTTGTGTTCAAGGGATTTCTCAATGCAACTAACTAAAGAGTGAGTGTAGTCGCTATATTTTTTATAAATCATTTCGGAGTATTTCATTGGATATTTGAAGACCAAGCTCTATATAGGTACCAAAAATTTTGGAAGGTGCCCGGACCCCCACGGCCCTCCCTCTAGATCTGCCACTGCCCACAGGATAGCGCACGTAGAGCTAAAAGAGCGGTAATCATTAGAAGCAGAATAAAAAAGTATACAGCAACTCCTTTTGAGTCATCATTAGTCATAAATTCCTGAGTTTCTCATCAGGTATTGAGATGTCGAAAAATAGCTAAAGATCCTGGCTTATTAGCGCAGTATAGATTAGGCTAAGACAGCCTCTATTAGATTTTACAAAATCCCAAAGATTAGCGTAAAAAAATGATAATTGAAAAAAACTGGTAGTTGGAGAAAAATTGTGAATTCTGGGGAGCTTCTGATCCATTGTTCAGGGAAGTACGCACATTCCTGAAACCAATTTTTGTCATTAATCGATAGCCAAAACTCGTAACTAGTCGATCAATCCTTAGTCTAAGACGTGGTTAAGGCTTCGTTAGCATACACCAGATTTCGGATGGTGCCTGTTGCTGACATACACGTACTATCCTTTTTTGTCACGAAAAGGCACTGGTCCGCCTCTTTGTACAGCGGAAAATTTCTTGGATTCCGAAATGAAGGAACACGATATCTGAACCGATATGACTGGAGACGAAGACCATCAGAAAAAAGCACAGTCGTTTAAAGGAGACTCAACGCCAATATGTTTAAAGATGAAATTTCCCTATCTGAACCAATCTGCACTTGAGGTGTTAATCCTATTTGCCTAAATTAAACACATGCTATACATTTCAACTCTATCTGAATCGCCCATCATTCCAGCCTTGCGCGTTGTCTGCGCACTCCATCTCCAAAGGGATTTTTTCAACAGCAAACATCACCGACGAACAAGCAAACAAACAATTCCCCTGAAAGCTGCACATGTTTTCTGAATCCTATTTAAGTTGACAGTGAGATGGGACACTGGGACAATCTGGGGTCGGGAACGTACATACACAACAGGTGTCAGAGAAATTAATCGTGAGGTTCGTTTATTTGAAAAGGGACAGTGTTCCGGCATTCGGGCAAGTTACTGGTACATATCTCGATTTGACGTTCCCAATTCCGGAAACCACACAACCATAAAAACGACTCCATTAAAGTAATAAAAGATTTCGCAGGATATCCCGGAGAAACTTAACTTGCAAACGATTTCACTTTTGATTTGGCCCGTTTTATATCTTTATCTGAATGGCAGGATGGAAAGTCATAGAGCAAAGGACAATATGGAGATGGTGTTTGAATGGCAGGGTCATGTCGTTGATGGTGATATCAGATAAGCGTTTCATCTCGACTGTTGTTGCAAAAATCCAGGGTATCCGTTTCTTTAAAGAATTTTGAACCTTTTAAATATATTCACAGTATACTTGTATATACGGATACGGATACATCATGACTCGGAAAATTGGTTTGCAATCAGAAGATTAAGTGGGTGACGAGCGTCTTTCCGTTATACTTATCAGGGTCGTTCGGTCAATAATCATTGGGTCAGGTCGAAAACTCATTTCAACTTATTCCCTGGATAATAAATAATGCAGTGAAACCATTGATTTGTTGGCGATTTTCTATTTAGGAGAGTTGTCGAGAAGAGAAGCAAAAAAAAGTTTTTTTCCCCGTTGGTTTCCATTGATCCATTTTAATTTTTATAGCAAATGCGGTTGGGAGACAATGATTCGATATTGTGAAGGTGGGAATATTGTCGTAGAGTCTCGCTAAGCTTACATACTTTGGGTGTATATGTAATGTAACAAATAGAGTAAAACCCAACTATAGCAAACATTGTGTCACAACGAACGAATTCATGAATCCGATTTCAGACATTTGAGTTCGATCATAAAACGAACCCGGCAATAACGAACACTAGGCTATAACGTAGCACTTTCATGGCTTTAAGACTTCCTCGAGCTCGGCTACAACGAACTATCGACACAGTTTTAGTCGAATTTAGTGGAGTTTGTATCGACCTCCCTGAAAAGTTCAGGGGTAATCTGAGCATGGTAATGCAGTGTGCGCTATCTGCACTGACAAACTGGACTAGTAGACGCGGTTTATGCATAAACCTTAGTAAGACCGATATTGTCCTATTTACATGGAAATGCAGCTTTTCTCCAGTAGTGACTCCTATCTTAGACGGGTGAGATTTGCGTTTACAGATAGTGCTAACTTCCTCGACCCTATACTGGATAGGAAGCTAAACTGGAAATCAAACATTAAGAAGCGCACGAACACAAAACTTGCTCGGTGGCCATGGTCGTTCGGTCACCACTCTACGATACTAATCTAGAGCTCGGAGTTCAAATCTCGGCGTGATCGAAAACTTCCTGTGAGTACTAATAGAACTCTCACAGTACTCCGAGATTGTCAGTATAAAAACGGCTAGCCACTGCATTTTCGGAAAGTAGACATGCTATCGAAATGTCAACATACCATAGAAATGCTAGAGATTTTGGCGCGCCCATGCCCCTGGAGAAGTCAAGGCAATTAACACACACGAACAAAGCAACTATAGCGCTCTATTGCTGTAGCAAGACTATAGGTAAGGCTTGTGGCCTCAAACTTAAGATATTGTATTGGGTCGATATGGAGTTTCGGGGCCCCATAATGTTACATAGAGTAATGATATGAATATGTTTCATATCCCAGCAAACAGAAGCTAACCGAAAATTGCTAGCCAAAGTACAAGGAACGGCTTGCTTGCTGATTAGCGGAGCCTTACGTACAACCGCATGTTCTTAACCGTTGGGTATTCTTGGAAAACAAATAGCTGTAAACTCAGCCTTTCGTATTCGGGAGACCATCCGGTGGACACACTAAGGGTACCGGGTACTTAATGATCTTGAAAGATGGGGACGGGCTTGTGCCCGGTCGCGCCTTCCTCACTGGTGTGATGCGCGAAGCGGAGGCGTCTGATGAGACGCGCGTCACACCAGCGATCGAAACCGGTGAGCACACAACACTTTTCACTTACTTACCGTAAGTAAAAAAAAAAAATAAAAACAAAATCAGCAACATCCAGTTAGTAGCCTATTTGATTTTACGGTTGGATCGTTTTCTTAACATTTTTTTTTACAATTTCTCAACATTTAAATCAAAGTTTTGTGTACGCAGATCCGACTGGGATTCAAACTAGGGTCGTTTGGCTCCAGAACCCATCGCACTACCACATACACTATCGAGACTAATATATAGTAGAATGGCTTGCAAATGATGCTTTATAAGCAATACTGTCCCAGCTTAAAAAATGGTAAACTAATTTACGTACCTGGGTTACCTAAATCATGAACATCGTAGCCCCCGAATAGCTATCTACGTTGGGTACGTGCCCTGGTTACCTAAATCATGAAAATCGTAGCCCCTGAACTATGGCCATAGCTCAAAAATTATGGGAATTGTAAAGCCTATAGGCTGAATGGAAATGGTGGATACGCCAAGATGGCTATTTAGCATAGATATTTTGGGTAGTACGCGTTACCGGGGGTACGGCTTTTTGCTGGGTACCCTCTTCATAGAATTCGGTACCCCCCATGCGAGGGGCTATAATTTTCAATTTTTGACTACCGATATATCCACCCTATATAGGCACCCGGGCTTTTTGTTGGGATCTGAATCCAAGTACTAAAAAATCAATATTTTTTTATTTCTGGGCAAAGACTTAATTTAGGAATCAAATAGGAGCCTACCCAATCTCAAAATCAGCCAACTACTACATACATTTGACCAAATTTCAAGTTATCGCTTATTATATGTTTAATTTGTAGGGGAGGTAGGGTTTTTCGGTCGGATCTTACCCATTTTCAGTACATAACAACTAACTAGATCTTACTATCAACATCCAATCAAATTATCAACTAGCTAGCATTATCCAGTCGAAATTGATTGTAGTTAAAGTATATTTAATTTTTTGACATTTGTAGGGGAGGTAGGCGTTTCTTTGGCATGATTATGCCCATCTTACTAAAACTCAAAATGAAGCTTATGTACTAAACATCAGCTCCCTACGTCAATTTGTCCCAGAGTTATAGACAAAAACCGTGAAAAGTAGGGTAATACAGTGCTCTTTGTAAGAAAAGTGCCGTTATTTTCCAACTGAGCAATATCATTTTTACAAAAAAGTACAAAATGACCCTTTCGAGTCATCTGCCAAAGTTAGGGCTTTTCACATTAATTAATCGGAAGTTACAGATACATTTAATTATTTTGAAAATGTAGGGGAGGAAGACGCTCACTTGGTTGGATCACGTCCATTTTGCAATACCGCCCAATACCAACGAACTATAGATCATACTACAGACATTTGACGAAAATTTCAAGCCTCTAGCTTTATTCTATCGAAAGTTATCGTGCGAACGGGCAGACAGGCATGGCTGAATCCTATACCTTATGTCCAGGGTATAAAAAAAAACCCGATCTCGACATCGACCAAATTTAATTAGGTACTTCTTTTTTTTCAAATACTAACGTGTCCGACTAAAACTTTGCTAACATATAAGTACTCTCGTGCACCTCTTTTCTTCGGAACTCACCACTAACAATGTCAAAACATTTCATTGACCCTGTCCAATTATTGAAAACTTCAACTAAACTCCATTACACACCACTGGACGTCTAGTCGTCGTAATAATGCTTGACACATGTGTCAACAACAAACAAATTTTCGTTGATAAAAATAAAAATCTGATCTCTGAACGAACGTTATATGGAAACAACCAAAAAACATTCCAAATCCTTAAAATAAATTGGAACATTCAAGTACACACATGCAGAACAAGACTACAACAAAAAGTAGCATGTATCCGAGTATAGCAGTGCAGTCTTTATTAAAAAAAGCTGACTGCATGATGTTTGTTTCCGTTGAACCAAGTGCCATTAAAAGCATTTCGTATCCAAATAAACTGTCATTGAATGTCAATCATTTCAGCTTGACTCGACCGCCCGCTACACCCTAACCATCGGCCACATCCAAACTTTGAGGTATAGCTCGGACTTCTATTCGTACTATAATAATGCAAAACTTGGTACGGACGAATAGTACTCCCACGTATATGGTTTGTGCTGGAGACTGGAGTGGGATGCCGAATTTTCGGAAAAGTTACACCTGTGACCATTAAATGACGAATGTAAATAGCAGATTTTCGATTGAGAGATTTCAACAAATACGTCCATGAGAGATGACCGATAGAGGGTGGAATGTTTGTTGTTGACTTCGTTAATGGTTTTTCCATAAAATTTTCCAAATTTTACCTACAGCCAGTGACCAGTGAGTGGTTTTGGATTGTCATTTCTACCTTTATCGAAATTCAATATTTTTGGTAACTATATTATTATAGAGGTGCTGGGAATACAACGTAGACGTCTTTGTCGACTTTAAGCAGGCATACGACAGTATCGATCGTGGAGTACTGTACAACATCATGCTGCAATTTGGTATACCGGTCAAATTAGTGCGACTGACAAAGATGACGGTGACCAACTCTGTCTCACAGGCCAGGATCCAGAATAGACTTACTGATCTATTTGAAACACGCACTGGTCTGAAACCGGGCGATGGACTGGCACCGACGCTATTCAACCTATCGCTAGCACTGGAATACGCTATTCGGGCTATGAATATGGACAACAGCAACACGCTACTCATCTAGTCGACACAATTAGCAGCGTACGCCGACGACATCCACATCATATCCCGAAGATTGGCCGACGTAGAAGAACTTCTGCATACGCTCGATACCGCTGCAAATGAAGTTGGACTGCGTATCAACGAGGGTAAAACTAACATAATGATGCAATCGACAACAAGGCCACCTTCTCAATCGAGCATCAATGTGGGGGACTTCAACATTGAGTTCGTGAACAACTTCATATACCTGGGTTGCAACCTGTCAAGGGACGCCAATGAAACTGACGAAATCAAGCGACGGATACAGTTAGCTAATAAGACTTTTTCTCGGTTCTCCCCATAATGGAATCGAAGCATGTGGACAGAAACACGATCTCCGCGTGTAAAAAACCATCATACGCTCAGTGCTATGCTATGACTGCGAAGCATGGATCCTAACTCAAGCCTCCGGAAACACGCTAAACACATTTGAACGTAAAGTTCTACTGCGAATTTTCGGGGCTGTTTGTGATCGAAATGGATAGCGCATCCGGCATAACCATGAGTTATGAGCTGTACGATGAGCTGGGAGTTTCGGAAATCGTCAAACTACAACGACTTCAATGGGCAGGGTATGTCCAACGAATGGACGATGATCTCATGGGAAAGAGAGTGATGAATGCAAAACGAGTTGACGGAGCGAGACTGCCTAGATGACCAAGATCTCGTTGAGAGAGCTCAGTATATGTGGACGCCGAGCAGCTACTGTTCATCCAAGATTGGAGGACGCAGTCACGTGACCGAGATAATTGGAGGACATTGGGGCGACCGGTAGCGCAGTGTGTTGAGGTATCAGTCTCATGCTTGACTACCGGCGTTTCGGGTTCGAATCCCGTCCACTACGACGTTCGTGGCCATGGATGTGCAGGAGATGCATGCTGGCAACTGCATTCTCCGAAACCAGTTTATGCCAACGAAACGTCAACTGGGCCACATGGAACAGTTGACGCGCTATGTCCCACAAGGGGTTAGGGTAATTGAGTATCCAAGCGGCCGAGGCCCGACGTCGGGCTGTCGCGCCACGACGATGATGGTGATGATTACATTCATGTCCATGTCAGAGCAACAAATGTCAATCTCAATGGCCCACTATGCTGCAATTTTTTGATGGCCCATCCAAGACCATTGTGTGGACGAAGAAGATTTGAATTGACAGTTGGTGTATGATGGCGGCCATCAAAGTCACCATTGCGCCGGGAAATTGTCTGTAGCAGGCTTAAAAAGTGGCTTACAATTGCATTCAAACACATTTTTTTTGGCATGTGTCTAAATGCGTCATTATTCAACTTATTTATGTAAGAAAGAGAAAAAAAGATCAGCAAAAATCGTAGGTGTAATGCCAAAACCACGATTGTGAAAAATTGTGTTAATTAAGTGACGTGTTATCCTTCAAACTTTAAAAGATTTGAAAGTTAATTTTGCACATTCGTGGTTTTTCGTATATTGGTTGGTATAAGTGGTGGCTGAAGCACAACTTGCCAGAGCCCAATTAGCGCAAATGCGCCATTTTGTAACCACAAACCTCGGCAAAATCGGTTATAAGATGGTTGGGCTAACAGGGGATGGAAGGATGCCTAGATCCAACCGGTGGAGTTCAGGAAGTATAGCAGCTCCCCGATCTTCACCCCCGATACATCCCCCAGGTTAACAAGAAAGGCCTCGCCCAATGCTCGATGTCTGGCCCTAGCAAGGGCCGGGCATTCGCAGAGGAAGTGAGTGAGGGTTTCCTTTTCATCCTCATTTTCACAGCTGCGGCAGTGTGGATTATAAGGGATGCCAAGTCGAATTGCATGTTCTCCGATAAGCCAATGTCCTGTAATGACCGCCGTGAGCCTGGCGACATTCCTACGGGACTTGGTTAATAGCTCAGATATTTCCCCACTGTCATAGGAGGGCCAAATCTTCCTTGATATGGCGCAGGTGGGCAGATTCCGCCATTTGGAATCCGCAACATTGAAGTAGTAAGAGGAGATCTTGCTCTTAACAGTCTTCAGCGGAATACTAACAGATTCCGCATGAGGACTTTCTAAAACGGTCCCCCCCCCCCCCCCTGGCCAGCTCGTTGGCTTTTTCGTTTCCCTCAATGTCTCTATGACCAGGCACCCAGAGCAGGGTGAGCCGCCTGCCAAGGCGAGTTAACTCTTCCCCACACCGCTCGACCAGTTTGGAGGAAGTACTCACCGAGTTCAGTGCCTTGATAGCGGCCTGGCTGTCTGAGCGATGTTCTGGTTATCTGGTATATTACTGAGAGTGAGAGACGCCTTCATAATTGCGAGAGTTTCCGCCTGGAAAATGTTGGCATAGTCCGGGAGGCGATAACTCTCCGAGATATTCAGTACTTCACAAAAGATTCCTGCACCGACGCCGCAGTCCATTTTCGACCCGTCGGTGAAAACCGTGATGTCAAAGTCCTTCATCACCTCGTCTCCCCTCCATTCAGCCCTGGAGGGGAATTTGCCAGAGAAGCTTCTGTCAAACCTCAGTTTGGGCACAGTGAAGTCTGTTTTTATGTTGACCACATCTCGTGGCAACTGATTGAGGATGATGCTATGGCCGTACGGCTTGGTATTATACTGAGGACATGTTGTCGCGAACTGCAGGATGACCTCCAGCTCAAAACCGTATCCATGTTTAAATCGAGTTTTCTAAACAGGACTGGAATTCTTCATCATCTCTCTCATCACCCAAGCCATTCGATTTTCAGACATTTAAGACAATAGGTACTCACAAGTGCTGACGTAGTTAACAGCCGATTAACGATTATCGATTAATATGAACAAACACAACTCTATATCGCTGAAATCACCTGGAACATACCTCGCTGTACGAAATAAAAACCATCTCAAATCCCGTGCAAAATTCGGCGGGAAAAAGAAGGAATGGAGCTCAGCCAAAAGTGTTTTATGTCTTTCTTCTCAGCACATTGTGTGGTGGACGTGATGATTGACAAATAATGGAAGCTATCGGGAGCTCATTCAATTCATCCAATTGCACACGAATCAAATAATTAAGATTTACCGAATTTCAGATTGCTGTGCACATGAATCTTTTCATTAGCACGCTTTTAAGATTTGTTTTCTTTTCTTGTATCTTTTTGGGCCGCTAACCACGTCACTTGCCGATCCCAATATCCCCCGAATCCAGAAGCATTGAATCGGAGAAATTCACTTGTTTCGTGTCGTTTCGAGGTCGTTAACAGGCAATCGAATCGACACCACAGGTGTCATTTTTGGTGTTTTTCTCTGGAAATAGATTAACAAATTACTTGTATATTACCCAAGAATAGGTACAGGTAGGTGTGGATAGAAAAGATAATTGATCTAAGTCTTTTATTGGATTTTTTTCTATCCAGGATTGTAGATTAAGGGAAGTGGTCATGTGTATGTGTACTCGTATATGTATATACATATATTGATCTGATGGATATTTCGTCTAAGGTAGATGTAAACATATTCAGGTTTATACGTCGTACTTTCTCCTGAGACCTTTCCGGTTGGGCATTAACGAATTTTTATTAGGATCTGAACGATTGGAGATTTGGATAAATAAACATATCGGCACAAGGAGACGATAAAGTAAAATGTTTTGTATAATAAACATGTAAATTAATTTGTAAAATATTATGATTGATTCTGATGTGATGACTGATGATGTTTAAATAAATCGTAAGCTAAGTCTATACAAATACTTGGTGGATTAAGTACTTTTTGTGTGATTTTCGCTGGCAAAGTGACGTATAATGGATAATTAGTTCAATTTGATTTCATGAGAAAAATTATAATTCAAAGACCGTCTTAAGAATCCATAAAATTCATTAAGTACAAACTGGCTCGCTTTTTCTTTCTTACCTTTAACTTCGGAACATTATGGATTTGGCATTAATTGGAGAATTCTTTTTATTTCATTAGGGAGAGTTTTCACAAAACTCAAGAAATTTAGGACCTACACATTTCCCTGCGTGGGTTCTAGGTTCTTACCACCTAAAGTGGAAATGGACAACCCAAAGCGGAAATGCCGCAATTGGATTCTCTCGAAATGCAATAGAGAGAATTCTCCCATTAAGGCCAAATCCATAATGCTCCTTAACTTCAAGTGACATTGTTTAGTCTACTGCGTTTACTTTCTTTTCGTTAACAGTAAATTGGAAACATGCCTGTTTTACGAATATTAGTAGAATTCTCTCGATTGAATTTAGAGAGAATTTTTTAATTTATGCTACTAAAATACTTACTATGCTACAGAGAGCTGGACCTCAATGCGACGTCAGTGAGATGCAACTGCTCCGACGAGTGGTGTCACCTGAAAAAACTGCTCCAGATTAAACCATCACAGTTACTGGAATTCTTCATTTACTGCCAGTCAGTGCAGGAACACAGGCCTAAAAGCGATAAGTTCGTCTAACACGCCTCACTTTCGTACAGCAGTGAGCATCCAAACGAGCTTCCAGTCAACCCTATTATTATTATTCTATTCTGGGGGATAGCCGAAGCAGACCACTAACGTTTGGGTCCCTTTTCGCCCCCTCCCGGTCATCAGTAGCTTCTAGATGTCGACTGATAGTTGTCAACCTTTTTCTTCATCACTGAGTCTCGTGTTATTGCTAGCATTTGTTTAAGGCTGAGTTCACTCATGGCTTCCACACTTATCGTGTGCTTGCCTGTGATCCTCAACCTCATGCTAGCCAGTGCTGGACATTCGCACACAATGTGTGCTGCCGTCTCCGCCTCCTCCAGGCATAGCCTGCAAACGTCATCTTCCCCGATTTTCATATTGGCCAGATGAGCCTTAAAATTACCATGCCCCGTGACCAAGGCAGTTATCCAGCTTAGGGTACTCCGTTTGTAACTGAGTACCTTTCTCGCTTCCCTGCCTAAAGGGCTGGTCATTGCATTCCGAGCTTGTTTGCAAGTGACTAGCTCCTACCATCTTTGTTGATGCATGGAGTCCATCCACTCCCCAACCTTCGTTCCAATCATGCCGTTCTCCAGAGCAACTCTGGGTTCTGGGCCAATGAAAGTTGCCGCAGATCCCTGTTTTGCTAGGGCATCCGCCGCCTCATTTCCTGTTGTACCTATGTGTCCTTTTACCCACATCAGCGTAACCTCATTTTCTGAGGCACACGTGTTGAGCTTCCGGACACACTCTAGTACCAGTTTAGAGTTTATGTTTGTCTGCGGCATGCGTCTGATCACCGATTGGTTGTCCAGTGCAATAAAGATTTTCTTTCCCCGCACCTGACCTTCAAGCAGGTGGTCCAACGCATGCAACAAGCCAAGCATCTCTGCCTGGTATACGGACACATACTCTCCGAGACTAAGCGCACATGCTAGGTTTAGCTCTTCAGAGTAAACCCCCGCCCCCGCTATACCGTCCATTAAAGAGCCATCAGTAAAAATGCTGATGTCATTGTACATACACTCATTGTGTATGTTTCCATCTGCAATGTGAGTCTTGTGTAGTCTTTCAACTACCCTACGTCTACTCATTCCTTCTACCGGCATTAGAGTCTCCCTGACCTCATCATGAATAATGTCTAGGATGCTCTTATGACCGCTGCTAGTTCCAAAGCGATGCCACATGGCATCCCTTTCCATGCGTATTGCCGAAAGCGTCGCCGTTTTCTTTATAAATAAGTCCAACGGCGGCAGTCCTAGCAATGCCTCCATTGCTCGCGTTGGTGCGGTACGCATTGCACCACATATGCTTACGCAAGCTATCCTTTGTACCCCATCTAGCTTCTGCTTTGTGGTATTCTGCATGGCTTTTGGCCACCGTACCACTGATGCGTAGGCTAGAATGGGTCTTACCATCATTGTGTAAATCCAGTGTGTCGCTTTAGATGAAATTCCCCACCTACGAGCACACACTCTCTTACATTGATGCAAAATCCTTTTCGCTTTTTGGATCTTTTCATCAACATTCCAAGTTAGTTTCGCATCTAAGGTAACTCCTAGATGCTTCACTTCCTTGGACACCTTAATTTCCGAACCAAAAAGCCGTAAGGGAGTAATCTCTATGTCTCTCTCTCTCTTACGAGTAAAAATCATAGTGTTTGATTTACTAGCGTTTATGGTTAGCTCTTGCTCATTACACCATTCTTCGGTTACTTTGAGAGCTTGTCCCATGCAACCTAGAATTGTGTCCATGAAGTTTCCACTGACCGTAAGTGCCAAGTCATCGGCGTATCCTACAGTGTGTACGCCCATCGAGTCCAGCTGCCAGAGAAGACTGTCCACGGTGATGTTCCACAGTAGAGGCGAAAGAACACCTCCTTGTGGGCATCCTCGGACTACCTTACCCCGTATTGTGTCACATCCACAGCTAAGATTTACCGCCCTCTGCTTAAGCATAGAGTCGATCCACTTAATTATAATATAATCAACCCCCGCTCAGTCAGGGCGTTCCTTAGTTTGGTAAAGGAGATTTTATCAAAAGCACCCTCTATATCCATAAAAGTAGACATAGCGATCCCGCCATTGTTAACATCTCTCTCTGCAACTCTAACAAGTTCGTGTAGAGCGGTTTCCTTAGATCTGCCTGTTCTATAAGCATGTTGACACCTACTCAGAGGACTATACGTACATTAGCGTGGTGTTCTCAAGGTAGTCCACCAACACTTTTTCCATTGTTTTCAACAGGAATGATGTAAGGCTAACCGGCCTGAAGGACTTTGCCTCTGTATAGTCTTTCTTTCCCGGTTTAGGCAGGAAGACCACCTTAGCTTCCCTCCATGCCTTCGGGATATAGCCTGCTGAAAGACAGGCGACGAATATATTCCGTAATAGTGCCGGGAATATTCCGTCCATTCCAGCCGTTTTAAATGGTGCAAAAGAGTTTATAGCACTTTTGGCTCCATTTGGAGTTATTATGCTCTCAGCTTCTTGTTGACTTCCCCCACCAGCTCCCTTGTTAGTTTGGGCCCATGGTTGGTTTGACTTGAAACTTTCAGGAAAATGTCAACCCTAACGACCCCTGTGAATAGTTCCGATAGGATTTCCCGACAAAACAACCTTACGCCTGCACCACCGATCGCCACTTTTGATACGCTCTCGCTCTTCCAACTAAATTGCAATGGGCTGCAAAATAAAATCGCAAGTGGCGTGCAAAATCATCTCAATTTAAAAACCCCTACTAGTCGAAGACGCGAACCTCTACGCGTCGCCCGGTGAACTAGGAATGTCCCAAAACCGTTTTCACCTTCAACTTGAATTCTTACCACAATTAGTTAAAAAAAAAAATTTAATAAAAATCCCATAATCTAAAATTAATGATATCGCGCAAATCCATTTTCATAAAAGTCATGATATTCTCAAAAAATTCATAAGATAGATCATCATCCACCTTCGCTTATGACTCCAATACCTTTGAGCGCCTCCCGACAGGATGAGTTTTGACGAAGTTATCTTTTCATTTGCTCAAAAAGGTAAGCCTAACCTAATGGCTAGCCCATAAAAACACAAATAAATCATTTCAGGTGGAATCTAAAGCACATCCTTATACAGTATGGTATGCAACACCCCAAATAGGTGGAATTGGTCCTCATTCACGCATACACCCACACGTATGGATGTTTGCATTTCGACCAGCCAGGTGAGCCAGAATAGAAATCGTCTTGCCATGGCTGGAAGTATGTCCTTAGTATTCTTCAAGTCATCAATTCTAGATGGTGAAGCCGTTGATGTGTAAACATGTAATCAATCACAGGTTTCATTTGTGAAACAGAAATTAAGAAAAACGGTTCCCATCCGGGCTGGAATGAGCTGTATGTAATTTGCATATTTATTTGAAAATAGGCCTCCGTTCCGAAAAGGCAGGGAAGGAAGGGAATCCGTTGAAGGTATATTGCGTGTCCACTGGGGACCGAGGCAACAGGTAAATAATGTCATTCAACGATAAGCTGTAGTAAATACCATAGCTATAATGTAGGCGAGCAGTTTGTCACGGTTGATTGATAATGAAAGGGAAATGTTTATCGTCTAGGCTAGAGTTCTATTGCTGAAAAGTGGAAGTTCCATAATACTACGTTTACGTTGGACTCGAAATCGCGTAAAACGGGATTTTGACGAGATCTCCTTGAAATCCATTGGATTTCGCATACATTGTAATGAACCAACTGTAATGGGCCATATTCTGGTAGTACTGCTTCCACCGGCAGGTCGAAGGCAGCACCTGATGAGTACTGATATGTATGTCGTCGTTGAAATGATCCCAGTGGAGATCCTGGTAGACGAAACAAGAAGACTGTACCGTATGGTCGACGCCTGGACACATCAGAGACGTCAAAGGAACGGAAAGCCATGGAAAGGAACGAGTCTCTGAGAGAGTGGCAGCAGCGATGGGAGCAGGCTTTAACCGGTCGCTGGACGCATACTCTCATCCCGGATATCGGGGAGTGGGTAAACCGGAAGAACGGTGAGGTGAACCGCTATCTGACCCAATTTCTTACGAGTCATGGCGGATACCTGCAATATTGAGGCCCGTTTTCTCAATGTCTGGTTAACGCTAACCGGGAGTTTAATTTATCGAATCGATAAACTTAAACGGCTAATACGAATTAGTCAGCTAGAGTTTTTTACGTTTATAAATTCAAATGGGTTCATTAATCAATTATTAACTCATTTCAATGTACACACGTTAAAAACAAATTCGTATCATCCGTTTTAATTTATCGATTCGATAAATTAAACTCCCGGTTAGCGTTAACCAGACATTGAGAAACCGGGCCTGAGTGTCATAAACCCACAGAACCTGGTAAATTTAAAGTTGCGATCACAACAAGACTGAGACGCAGTGAGCCGGACGGTATGCATCATCAACAAAAAGCTCCAAAAACAAGAAGCCAAACGTAAGTCGGCAAACTGTAACGGCTGATCAGCCAGAGCCATCTCTGCGAAGTAATGTCGAAAGGCAGTCCCGCAGGGGCAACGGCGGAGGAGGTGTTTTTGGGTTTAGTCGGTAAAAATCCGGCATACTTGCTTAAGTGCAGCAGTATCTTTTGAAGATTCCTACACCACCTCGTTAAAAAAAACATGTGATTATAAGATTTGTAGAGCTCTGCAAACTCCACCATCTCTTCATCGGTGTACCATGTTGGTCCTCTCTTGATCGGCACAGAACACGAAATCAGATCGACCACTTTAGCATTAGCAAAAGATTTCACATCTGCCTTCTTGACGTGCGAAATAAAAGGAGTGCCAATATTGGGATGGGAAGAGATCATTATCTTACGGTCTCTAATATTCGCCAGGGAATAGCAGCCGTGTGCCGCCCTATAGTGACGAAAGATCCGAATGCCGCAAATTCAACACCGGCCGACTCAAAAATCCAGCTGTCGTACAACAGTATAACTATCATCTCGCGCAAAAACCAGCTGAGATAAGAAGGCACCCATGTAGTGCTTTAAACGAACACTAGGCTAACATCAAAAAAGCGTACATTGACAGCGCAGATACCATCATTGGGACTAACCCGGCTTGCCGGCATAAGCGCTGGACGTCCGACGCATCATATAGTGTGGAGATCTGTAATGAACCACCTGTAACGAACCATATTATGGTCTGGTAGTGCTGCTCCCACCAGCAGATCGAAGCAGCACCTGATGAGTAGTGATCTGTTGGTGGTACGAAACCAGAGGCCGAGGGTCCCATTACACCCGGACCCAGGTGCGACCGTGTGGGCGTCTGATCCGTCCGTCAACCATTCCATCCTTATCGACAATTTTTTGTATTCCCCATTTTTACCTCCCCTGTTGGTGTTGTCTTCCCCAGGCCTATGAATTTTTGATAATACGTAAAGGACAGAGGCAACGAGCGGTGAAAACCCCGTCCACATCTCCCGAACTGAGCTACAGCAAACATAGGCCGTTGCTTAGCTCGTTGAGGGGCCTATTTCTTCGCCAGATTGCACGGCCCGACCTTCACGGTAATATGCTACCTTAGGCTCCGTCCCCACGGGCATCTTCGGATGCCCACCAAATCGTCCGTTACAGATCCTTTACCGTCAGAAAGCTCGAAAAGTCCAACATAGTATGCGACGTGATAAAATACAGTATGCGAACTCTCTACTGGCCTCAGCAGAAGAAGCCGCGAGAAGCATCAACCTAAAAGCCGTATACAGTTTCATAAAGGAGTTTACAGATGGTCGTAACTCCTACCAACATCCGGAGAAGAACAGTGGAAAGTGGAAAGCGGCCGCCACGTCAGCATTGTACTCGTGTCTATCATCAGCAGACAGATTAAGTGACAACAACTTCATTGTGTGGCATTTCGATTAATGATACCATGAAATTCAAATTTTTTTCTCTTCCAAGAATTTACATAATAGCGAAATCTCTTTGGTGTCTGATTTTTATTCTATCGATATATCTTAGCTACCGGTGGGTGGGTGGATCCTGCATCAACCCCAAGTGTATACCCGTATTCTGCCAGTACCATAGACGTACTGAATGTTTCAGTATTCATTGGTGTGGTGAACATTTCTTTTGTGCTTTTGTTTCCTGTCACTCGCCAAGTGTTTCCTCTTTCAGTCTGAATAAGAATCGACTTGGTGTAAGGAAAGCGCGCGGATGAGAGATGTTGAAAGGTTTTTCGGTGTGCGTTATGGGTGACAGCGTTACGAAATCTTCCAATCATACGAGCAAAAGATGAGCCACTGAGATGTGAGCAACTTGTTTGGACTGTGGACCTAATGCCAGGTGTACGTTGCTTGTATACGTAACACTTTAAAAAGAGAGTACGAATCATGTTCAAACGAATCACCCGACACCAGGTACCCACTCCAAGCAAGTTGTTTGGCGGATCAACATCTAGTCGCACTACTTCCACCGGCAGATAAAAGGCAGCACCTGACAAGTGATCTGCCGGTAGACGTAGCCAAATCCGTAGGTCCTCGGTGTCTTGGTCGAAAACAGAGGATAGTTCAATCCAAGCAAGACCCTGGATCCTGGTGCGACCTCCTAAAATCTAGTCGATGCGGGGGTCTTGATGGCACTTCATGTCTCGCACCAAGAATAGGCATGACGCTTTAGCGCCATTTGAGTCTCGTGGCGATAGGCGCGACCGGAGACCGAATAATTTCTGCACCATTCGAAGCATTTATTCATTATAAAAATTTAAATCCAGATTCAATCGAAGTGTCACCCAGAAAAAAGTTAAAAATCACCTGACAGGATCTCCCTATTCATCTAAACCAAAATTACTTCCTTCTCAATTTCAGGATGTTTTGAATGATATGATGATTTGCTCGTCTCTAATTCCCCAAGAGCTGACATCAATATCGGGTGAGCTCCTCTTTTAAACATTCCATTCTGGAAAACTTTTTTTGAACGCGCGAGATCAAGGACACAGTACGAGTACAACTGTGGCTTCTTTTACTAACAACAATGACTCCGTGGAGTGAATCTGTTACAAACGGATGTTGTTATTTTTCAAACGAAAAACCATCGCTTGGATAAGGGCATATTCATGCCACCGCGACCGACAATGTCTTCGCCCCAAATCGGTTGTGGTAACCACTGGGGAGGGTAGTTACCGTACAATCAATCAAAAAAATCCTTTCAGACTTTACATCTTATTCCCCGATTGTATTCCCTCGCCACTTTTCTTTCAATAATGTGCCGCCACGCACTTCCCGGACTCGGGAGAATTGAAAGTTTTGTGCGCTTTTGTTGTCTACATGCCAATTTTCGGCGAGGGCTTTCCTCTAGGCGCGGATAATAATCCGCAGTTCCAGTGTGCTGGAGATGCGAAATGATGCCACCGTCATGGTCCTAGGAAACAATATTTTCTCTATTACACTCTGTCTGTGTGCTTAGGAGTTGATAGGATTCTATATCGAAAAACTAATTTGATGGAGCTTTGACGAAAAATAAATGAAATTTCATTAAATGATATGATATGTTCGTGATGTGATTTATTAGGGATATTGGTTTTGCGGTTTACGTCGTGGAAGCATGGTAAATGATATTACATCCTACGCCTCCTCACATGTGAATGTCGAAAATTCGCGTATCCTTCACCTTTATCGAACAAAAATGAATATAAATGAGACTCGAATTTCAGCACGAAGATATCGCTTGTAACAAGAGCGTACGCTTTGGGAAATTCCTCAATGTCAGATCGTGATATGAGTGATTTTGTATCTTTTGCAAGGCTCATCATGGATCTCATTATTTTTGTCGGCAGAGCAGGCGTATTTTTATTGATGGAAGGCAAAATCCGATTTTCAGATAATCGACAGTGCGTGTTATATAACGTTTACATATTAAGTATGAATAAAATTCATCTGTATAATAACTCTATATGCGCCGAGGTGTATAAGGTCCTAGAAAGTATTTTAGAATATCTTATTTTTTTTCACTAATGGAACCAAAATTCCCATATGAAACAAATCCTCAAGTCGCTCATCTATTGAACATCATCATGCTGCTGATTTTACAAGCCAGTGACGTAGCCAGAGGAGAGGTCCAGGGAGTCTGAATTAACCGAGAATATCCTGTGACGTTTCATCATCATCCTCGCTGACAGCTGCTGTCCTCTACCATGCCCATGTCATGACCCTCAGACAAGAGTTCCAGTTAGAACATCACTAGTAATTCTGATATTATTCTGCTTCAGCTGTAACGGTTAAGGAGAACTATTTAAGAGATCCCAATGACCGGTGGCCCCAGTGCACTCCCAATCTTTGAAGCCCACTATATGCTACGCGATTCCCTTTGTAGCAATTCATCCACCAACATGCATGTCCCGTAAAAAGTCTCCAAACCACAGAAGAGAGTGTTCGAGGCTGTCCTGCTCTCGCCAGTTCGTCAACCGATTCATTGAGTTGTGGATGAGCACGTCCTGGCACAGTTCATTACTAAAAATGGGGACTGAAGATAAAATCTCCATACGTTCAAGTTGGACGACTCAGATTGGATTGTCTGGAATGTCTAGGAGTAGCCGAAGACCCCGAGCATGTGATTTTCAGCGATTTACGCAGAAACGTGGTGAACTGGAGGAGGAACTGGGAGGTGTCCTGAAACCGGGAATATATACATATTGTGAAACATATGTTTCGATCATGTCGAAACTGGGAGGCCACGTATTGCATCCTATGCCACATCCATAAAGAGCTTCGGAAAGAGGATGTAATTAACCACCTGTGACGAACCATATTATGGTCTGGTAGTGCTGCTCTCACCAGCAGATCGAAGCAGCACCTGATGAGTAGTGATCTGTTGGTGGTACGAAACCAGAGGTCGAGGGTCCCATTACACCCTGACCCAGGTGCGACCGTATGGGCGTCTGATCCGTCCGTCAACCATTCCATCCTTATCGACTATTTTTTTTTATTCCGCAATTTTACCTCCCCTGTTTGTGTTGTCTTCCCAGGCCTATGAATTTTTGTTAATACGTAAAGGACAGGGGCAACGAACGGCGAAAACCCCACCCACATCTCCCGAACTGAGCTACAGCAAGCATAGGCCGTTGCTTAGCTCGTTGAGGGGCCTATTTCTTCGCCAGATGGCACGGCCCGACCTTCACGGTAATATGCTACCTTAGGCTCCGTCCCCACGGGCATCTTCGGATGCCCACCAAACCGTCCGTTACAAGGAGGAGATCCACAAACCTGCGCGTTCTAGTGTCAGCTAGTCAGTCAACTCCACTTCTCGAAGTAATACTTAAAAGTAGATCCGCAGGGCTTCCGGAGACGATTGCGATTAATGGCCCTGTTAATCCATTACGAGCGACATACATACAACGTCGACCATAGTGCTTGGATAAGCGAGTCCTTGTCCTTGCCTCGAACTACGGGAAAAAAATTCGTAGCGTGAAGTTAAACTATACACTGGATAAGGCGGAAAAGCATGAACCTAATATAAGGGAAACTAACATTTCTGGTTTCGAATTGTTGACCCCCTCCGAAATAAAATCCTAGCTACGTCACTGATAGTAGCCCATGACATTATGCACCCAACCCACCTGAAAGTCCAATGGTCGTAATAATAAATAGGGTACCTCCCGTTCCCATGTCGAAACCAAATTGAAAAGTTTGACTGGAACCCGATCGTACTGAAATTTCAGAGTTGGTTGTTTTCCCTGCATTAGAAAATTATGCCCTAAAACAGACTCTACTGCAATTGGTAGGAGTTTTGCTTGTACACAGAATTTGTTGACGCGACTTATCGCCCTCACATACGCAAAGTTTACATCCGTTATGACTAGGGGAGAGGGGCCAAGGGGCAAAACGCCCCGGGTTCGTGAATGTAAAGTAACTCTGAAATTTGAAACGTGAAAAAAATTGCTTGTTTTGTAAAAACAAGAAGATATGAATCAAGCGTTTCTCAAGAATAGAAGAAGAATAATTCTTCTGAACATTATGCAAAATGCGACAGCTTCGAAAGCACCGCGCAATATTGGCTATTGAAATTTCGATACTTTTTTATGTTTTGATGCAACTACTTTCCATTTCCTACTTTCCGTTTTCAATTTTCCATTTGCCTCGATGAAGGGCTGGGTTCCTACTCTCTCCGGGCTCGGTTTACATATAATACAGGTCTTGGTACGGCCCTGGGTGGGCTGGCACATAATTATATATTAGGCAAGTTGCTCACCCTAAGTTCGTGGCAGAACTTATCAGAGCTCACGTTGAGTACTTCGGAGAGAAAAGTAAAAGAGTTTCTGTGGCAGCCGATTCTACGTACCGGAGCGTTTCATATAGCCCATATTTCGCTTTACTGTCAAAATTATTCTTTTTCGAATGTCCTTGTCGCTACCGGTGGAGTCGAAATGCCATCTACTGTACTCCTGGACATTCGCCTCTTCACACCGATTCATATGACACCCATATTGGCCATATTTCGCTTCACTGCCAAAAATATCCTTTTTCAAATGTCCTTTTCGCTCCGAAGGACTCGAAATCCCATCTACTGTACTCCTGGGAGTTTGTCTCTTCACCCCGATTCATATGACACCCATATAGCCCATTTTTCACTTGACTTCTAAGAATGTCCTTTTCACTCCGAAGGACTCGAAATTCCATCTGCACTACTCCTGGATATTCGGGTGTCCACCCCGATTCATATGACACCCATATTGACCATATTTCGCTTCACTGCCCAAAGTATCCTTTTTTGAATGTCCTTATCGGCACCGAAGGACTCGAAATGCCATGCATAGTACTCCTAGGCATTCGCCTCTTCACCCCGATTCATACGACACCCACCTTGCCCATATTTCGCTACACTGCCAAAAGTATCCTTTTCCGAATGTCCTTATCGGCACCGAAGGATTCGAAATGCCATCTACACTACTCCTGGACATTCGCCTTTTCACCCCGATTCAAATGACACCCATATTGCCCATATTTCGCTTCACTGCCAGAAATATCCTTTTTCGAATGTCCTTTTCGCCACCGAAGGACTCGAAATGCCATCTACAGTACATTCGCCTCACGTAATATACATATAAAAATCCTTGATTGCATACATACGAGTAGGTACTATTTCAAATAAAAATCATTCAATTCGCATCCACACAAATCGCAAAGGCATTGCCAGAAAAAGATATTCTCCCAAGCCGAGATACTTTCCAACAAAAGATAGTTTGCCACAAAGACAGATTTTCAACACCATTGAGTACCGTGCTCAATCATCCTCGTGCAAATAGAGACCATCTCACAGCCACAGAGTCACAATCACCATCGCGGCAATATACTACATTGCCCAGGGATGAATCGCAGTCGCAATCGCCCATAGCTTTCGTTCGTCCAATGCAGGATCGCAATCGCAGTCGCAATCGCAGAGCAGCTTCTAGGAACACACCTCCATATAAAATACACACAACTAGTGCAGTCGCAGTCGCGAATCGCAATCGCAAATCGCCCAGTCGCTGCCTTGGAACAAACACCTAACAGTATTCCATTGCAACACAATTTGACACCTGTACCACCCGTCGCGAGTTTCAACACCGTTTTATTTGTATAACTGAATTGCAATAGGTTGCAGCGAAAAATCGCAGAATTACGTACATAGGTATGTACATCGCATTACGATTGGAGCTCTTCAGGAGACGAAAGTCAACAACAAACTCGTCCCTCAACTTCTATGGCTACAACAACATTATCTAGAAGGTTCAGTGGTGGTCACGAACGGAAAATTTACATTGTTTTACATGTTTCATCACCACCTTCGCCGAAATGGTTGCTTCTATCGTATACCTTGCCCACAGGTAGTGCCTCAGACAAGAGTATTCGATAGGAAATCTACAGATAATTTTAACCTTATTCCGGTTCAGCGGCAACAGATCAGAAGATCTATTACTCGACTAGCTCGAAATGAATAGCTTGGCATACCTTAGGCTTGAAAGGTTCTCCCGAGGGTTGGTGACCTCTGTGCGCTCGGTTTTCTAGTGGTGCGAACCACAAGCAGGAGCTGCGAGCTGCGGAACAATTCTGAGGTTGAGTTTAAAAAAAATCTTAGTTTCTACTTACACGTTACCGGAAAATTATTTTCTTCGTCGAAATCCTAGCTCGAACGATGAAGTGTTATAGAATTTAGATTGTGTCGTGTTAACCTAAACATACTGTATAAAAGCGCCAAATACGCACCTAGTGTCTAGCGCTGCCCTTACCAAAATCTCTGATTTCGAATGTTTGGACCCCCTCTTAAACAAAATCCAGCCACCTCACTGGTTAGCAGGGTATATTCAACAGAATTCAACCACCCACCTTAAAGAACTTGTTGTGGTAGTTCAAATGTGGCTCAGAAATATGAAGCTACTGCACATACTAGAAGGATCACGTGTGGGGGAAATTATTTATTATGCCTATTTATTATAGGCAAATTATTTAATAATTTCATGGAAACGACTTAGTTATTTGGGATTATTTGGGAGTAAAAATGCATAGTAATCAGCCCCCAATAATTTAGCAGCTGAAAGACATTGTTCAAAGGCAGCCAGTGAAAGAAAATCTGGTTCTAGTGCTCGTTTTTGCAAACCTGACACTGATTATTTAAGCAATGGAAATTATTTTTAATTATGCAATAAAAATAAGATATCAAAAAGACAGTTATAAATACTTGAAATCATTGGGAAGTAAGGGATATTCTGAGCCCATAGTTTTTGAGCCCTGGTCCCGGATTTTTTCTCGACGGCTTTGTGTAATGATGACCATTTTTTTTAGGATTAATCCTTAGACATGAGTGTAACAACAGGGGACCAATAATACTCGTATTTCTGAACTCCTTCTCGTTCCTTTTTTAGCAAATCGAATGTTCGGCTATTTGGATGACCTGAAAAAAAGTGTACATCAAGTTTCAAGCTGAGCCTTTAACATCGAAATATGAATATGTTTTAGCAGGCCCGTACGAAGCGTTTTCCAAAGCCTGGACAGAGGTCCATAAATCAATAAAAAAAATAAAACATAGTTAAATATCCACATCAGATTTAAGTAATATATGATGAGGTAGCAAAAATAGAAGTACGCCCAATGTGGGACAAGTGAAATCAAATATTAAAAATTAAAGTAAAAGTTGAAAAGTTCTGACAGGACACCGTTCTTTTAAATAGAGGTGGTTAGGTATCGGTTGATGCAGCCGAACGACGACGGCGATTCACATTCTAATCTACGTTTCGTAAGAGTACCAAAACAATAAAATTTCTTGGGCTAAAACATACAAATATTGCCGTATCCCGACCGAACAATCTCAGTCTCTAATTAGTTGAAAAGTTAGCAATGTCCCGGAAACAGTTCTTAGAAATTCGAAAAGACATCCCCGCAATTCAAGGATTTCCTTAAGCCGATGCCTGTCATCGTTCCTATGCCGTTTGCTTTACTTTATGTGTTCAAGACCCTTTCCCTTCGCGGCATAGTAACATTTGAATAGCATGATTCAGATGCCAAGATCATAAGATATCAGAACTCTTTGTTGACGACAACATAATTCCCATTGTTCAACAGTTTCTGTTTCAGCTCGTTGACGAAGATACACAGCGATGCCGCGAATACTTGAAAGAAGAAAAGCAGCAGCAGCACAGCAACAACATAACACAGAATATTGGATTTCGGAGGTTGAGGATTTTTTGGGGAGAAAAATTACAGCTTACTTTGAGCCCTTTCCTCTCATTACTCCCTCCATTGCTAGCCCGCAGGGAATGGATGGATTTCATTGATAAATACATAATTTCACTGGTAGCGCAAACGAACCGAAATTCCTTGATGAATTTTAAAGATGCTTTCTACACGAGCAAGGCATGGAGTTCTTTTTGACAAAGCATCCGTACAATTTGTTGCCCGAAAGGATTCGGATTTTACACAGCCTTTAAAATTGAATTGAATTATTTCGGAAGAAATATCTTTTTTTTTTCGTTTTTGGTTTAGGTTTGGCAGTATGCTTCATTTTTTTTTCAACAAGGGTTTTATGTACCCTGCGGTGGTGGTGGTAACCAAATCCATTCGATTTAATTTATAATGACAAAAAAGGTAGCGATGTCCATCGGTAATTTTGGCCTGTGTCCCAAGCACATATACTCAATTGCCCTAACCGCCAGTGGGCCACAGCGCGTCAACTATTCCATGTGGCTTAGCTGACGTTTCGTTGGCATAAACCAGTCTCGGAAGATGCACGTTTCCAGCATGCTCTTTCTGCTCCCATTTAGCCCCCTACCTGCACGTCGGGAGATATTGTGGCTTATTGTTACGCCCCGCACTACGGGGGAGGACATCTCAAACATCCATGGCCACGAACGCCGTGGACGGGACTTGAACCCGTAACGACCGTAGTCAGATATGAGACTGACGCTTCTACGCACTGAGCTACCGGTTGCTTTCAAGTTTTGACCCCAAAGAAGTGAATCTTTTGGTTCCCATCATTGAACGAGAGTGCCTTTGAAACGACTTAGAGTCATTTACTTTCCTCCGGAGTACTTTTTATGTCCTTTACATATACCCTTAGGTTATTTATATCGCATATGTCCCATATGTTCAGAGAATAGTTGTCATCACTCCGTTTCGAAAACACTCGTATGTATTTGCTAGGTCTGGTTTCCATATCACCTCAAGCCCAAGAAGGTCCTGACCGCAGGACTCAAAATACCTTGAACAATACTCAAGTGCATTGGCCTGATGGTTTCTTTTTCATTTCATCATCAAGATTGTCCTTTTAGCCTGATATGAATCTGCAGCAAGAAAACGTGTCGGATGGTGTTAAGATTAGACCGAAGATTTGGTTAAGATCGGACCATGGGAAATGCCAGTAGGAGCGAGCTCAGAAAAGTTTTAGGCGAGAAACCTCTGCATTGAACTGTAATGAACCACCTGCAACGAACCATATTATGGTCTGGTAGTGCTGCTCCCACCAGCAGATCGAACCAGCACCTGATAAATAGTGATCTGTTGGTGGTACGAAACCAGAGGCCGATGGTCCCATAACACCCGGACCCAGGTGCGACCGTGTGGGCGTCTGATCCGTCCGTCAACCATTCCATCCTAATCGACTATTTTTGTTTATTCCCCATTTTTACCTCCCCTGTTTGTGTTGTCTTCCCCAGGCCTATGAAATTTTGTTAACACGTAAAGGACAGGGGCAACGAGCGGCGAAAACCCCGCCCACATCTCCCGAACTGAGCTACAGCAAGCATAGGCCGTTGCTTAGCTCGTTGAGGGGCCTTTTTCTTCGCCAGATGGCACGGCCCGACCTTCACGGTAATATGCTACCTTAGGCTCCGTCCCCACGGGCATCTTCGGATGCCCACCAAACCGTCCGTTACAGAACATAACCGAATGTTCAGTTCGTCCTTTCGTACCAAATTTAGTGGACATCGGGAAGTGTCCGGACAAATGCTCAGAATGCATCGGACTATACTATATGTCCGTCCACTATTTGAATAAATGGGACAGGGCAAGCAGTCGTATTTAAATCACGGCAAAGGGTTCCGCATTTAAACATTATGCGTATAGGCACATAAAGCACAATTAAAACCACAGTCTCGTTGGCGCACAGTGTAGCATGATCAACTCTCAAATACAATATCCAAGTACCAATATTCAGTTGAAGAAGGTTTCACTACCTACAAATTTCCATTCAACTGCCGAAAGGCTTTAAAGTAGCCAATCCAAAACATATTTCTGGATTTTCAATATTTTTTTGTTGATCGAAAAAAAATCTGCTTTGGCGGCCCTACCCATTCTACGTGACTTATTCAACCCTTCTTCGCGTTCCCTGGAATTCCGTCATTCAATTCACCAAAAATAACTTTCCATTTGCTTTTTTTCTGTTGTTCTTATTCGTCCTTTTTCCTTTGCTCAATAAAAACACAAAACTTAATTGCACCGCGGCCCGTCACTTTGTTTTCACAAGAAATTCAACCAAATATTGTCGGAGATTTCAAAGGACACAAGAGACCCCGGATATTGGTTTCTATTGGTTCTCTGTTGTAGTCTATATTAGACCCGGGTACTTCTATGCAAAAAGCACTGAAAGAAAATCCAAACCAAGGCACACGCAAGGACAATCGTTTCGAGCTTCGAGCTGAACGGCTACGGAGTGACAGGCCCATGGCATTATTCGTTGGAGAATATTTGAATAAGTTCGACAGCGGCTGTCCCTTGAGTTTACAAATATTTTATTCGGTCTTATGGTTTTGTTTGAATCCCTTCCGTTTTACAGGAGGTATGGATGTTGGAATTTCCACCACCTTCCTGGTCGCGTGGCCCTGTATCAATAGGTATTTTCGTTTTCCATTGTTTATTTTCCTAGAGTCGGTTATTCTAGGAATCGAAAAGAATTGAAGGACGAAATTGATTATTTGGGTCGGCTCAATAAGAAAAAAGCGTCCACCCTCTTACCTGTCAGATTGTTTGGAGACTTTGAATGGTTTTATGATGCAATCGGATGCGAGAAGGACGAATGAATGGATATTATTTTTGAAGTGAAGTGAATGCCCTGACCAGGAGTCAACACGATATTCTTTTCTCTGCATAAAAATCGTCATCGACCTCGCTATAGGAACCCACTACAATGACATGTCGTTGCTTTTAAAGACATTACTATCTACACAGACAGTCAAGCGGCGATACGGTCGCTTGAATCGGTTAGTTCTAAAAATGAGCAGCTTCTTCGATATTACTGTCTGTTGGATTCCGGGCCACAGTGGTTTCACAGGCAATTGCAAGGCTGATGAGCTGGCCCGTCAGGAGGCAATCGGATTCACTGATACCTATCTTAACCACGTTACCACACCCATAGCAGTGTGCAAAATGGCAATCGAGTCCGCTGCGATCGGCAGGGCCAATGCTAGATGGCTCGACGGTAGTACTTGCACAAACAACGAGGATGATATGGCCTAGGATAGATCCAAATCGCTCTGCCTCACTCCTCTCATTAAACAGGAAACATATTGACAGGGTGGTAGGGGTCATCTCGGGGCACTGTCCTATCGGCTAGCATGCGAGGAGGCTTCGACTTCCTCATCACGACTACTGCAGAAGTTGTCATGATGTGGATGAGGAGGAGAGTGTTGCTCACCTTTTTTGTTACTGTCCACCCTTGGCTTATAGAAGGAGAATGTTTTTGGGACTCTCCTTTTTCCAGGACCTAGAGGGTCTCGTAAGAGTTAATGCGTTTCAAATTAATCGGTCTATTGTCAGCGTCGGCTGGCTGGACACTTCGGTTTAAGTGTTTTAGGTAACAGAATCTTGGTGGTATCACAACGGACCATGAGTGGTCTATGTGTGCTGTGGTTAACTCACGGCAACTCCTAAACCTACCTACTACTACTACTACTACTCAATTGCCCTAACCCCTTGTGGGGCATAGCGCATCAACTGTTCCATGTGGCCCAGTTGACGTTTCGTTGACATATACTGGTTTCGGAGAATGCAGTTGCCAGCATGCACCTCCTGCACATCCATGGCCACGAAAGTTGTCGTGGACGGGACTCGAACCCGAAACGCCGGTAGTCAAACATGAGACTGATGCCTCAACACACTGCGCTACCGGTTGCCCCTAACTAAAAAGACAAAGAGACGTAAAAATTAACAGACAGACATCTTACGGACTTAAAAAAGGGTTGTATTACTTACTGTATAGTAGACCCCTATAAAATGAGAATAATTAGTTTATCAATAATATTGAAGATAGAATCGAAGTGATACTTCGTGGATATGAAATCCGTTTGTTTCGTCACCTGTTAAAAAACACAAGACACCGCTCCATGCACGTTCACAGACGGTTCTTACGTAGTCCAAGCCATTATATTAAATAATAAATAGTTGGGTCAAATACCGTACTTGTCCCTTCGCAAAAGCTTACAAGTGGCTGGTCCCTGTTAGGCTTATTGGCATATCGTTGCATAATGCTTCGTAAAAACACACAACAACAAAATTCAGGAAAATTAATTCAAAAAAATTGCCAAATTCACGAATCACGTTACAATGCTGAGAGTGTCCTGTTTCAGAATAGCCATTTTCACTGCATAGCTTAAACATTTAGGAATGAGATACTATGGCACTTGGATGTACGAAAGGACGAAACCATTGTGGTTGACACTTGTACCGCACAGAACCTTGTAAGGGACAATAATGTAAGAGGACACAACAGCAAGGACTCCTTGACATTTTTTTAATACATATAGTATATCAATTCAAAAGTGGATTCTGCAGAACAGTAACAGAGGAGTGGATGTACGAGTATCCCAACAACAACAACCTTATCAAGGACGAAGCATCACCCCACATTTTCAAGACTGAATAATGTTTCGAAGGTTAAAGGTGAAAGTTGAAATGATGTTGCTGCAACAGGTGCTTTCTCTCCCTTCCGAATGTCAAGAATGCAGATGGGGTGGAATTACACTCGGAGGATTTAGCTCGTCTGATTTTTCATTATCTGCTCGTAAAGGGTAAGGTCAGGATATTCCACGAAAAGGTTGTTCTTTCCGAGAATATGTGCTTTTTGGGGAAAGAGTCGGTAGGATTAGGTTAATGAGAAAGAAGTTTGGAGTGTTTGGGGAATTCTGTCCATGGTGTTTAAGAAACTTTGTCAGAGGAGGCGCAACGACGACGGAGTAAGGCTCAGGACAGATTCTACTATATGCGACGACCGTGTGAAATCTCCACCGTAAATGTAAGGACGCGGAAACGTCCTAGCCAAATAAAAACGAAGAAATCGAACAAAAAATGAATGTGGCACAACGGGTTTTCGGACCTCTGTAGGCCTGGCCCCGGCTAGACGTGGTAGGGTGATTTTGTATAATCTACTTAGGAAGTGTAGCCAATTTACAGTCAATTCAATGAAAAATACCCGTGATATGACATATCATAACAAGGATTCTATTAAAAATCCACTGGGTTGCGTCTATCCTATCTAGAGTTCAAAAGTTTGTGACATTTTGTTTGTTATGTAATTAATTAGGGCTTACATATCAAGTTCGACATTCTGGGGAATCTGAAATCCGATCGACCTCCTTTTGTCCTCAAAAGATTAACTGGAATCAGTTTCGTGAACTAGTAGGCGAAATTCACACACACGACACCGCGCTGCACGACGCAGCCACGCACAATAGCCAAGCATAGTCGATCGTATCGCATGCTGAGCGATGAGTGTGAATCCGCCCATTTGATGCTGTGTATCTCGACTGAAATTTCAAGCAGTCGTCGTGCAGCGCGGTGTCGTGTGTGTGAATTTCGCCTTAAACTCAAAAGCTGATCAATTCTATCAGCACTATTAGCGAGTCAGAGCTGGCGGCTGATCAGCCCAATGAGGTCCTAATCTCCTCCTACCTAGTTAGTGCCGCCAAACGAGTCATTCATTCACGGCGTAAAGTTCCTTGGTGGAATCAAGAACTGGCTCGCAGGAGGGTACAGGCGAGGAGGAAGTTCAATGAAGCTAAGCGATTCAACATTTGGGATGAGTATAGGTCAAATCTCACCGAATACAATAAAATCATTAAGCACTCCAAACGTGAGTGCTGTAAAAAACACCGTGAACGCATTCAGGTCTTACCGAAACCCGCACGCCTTCACAATGCTGCAAGGACTCTTCAAACATGGTCGGTCTTCTACATCGACCTGATGGCACCTTTACTGAGAGCCCTGTAAAAATTGAGCTACTGATACAGACCCACTTCACGGGGTCCGTTTTATCATAATACTCTCCTCGCCAAATTCTTGGTAAGCACCAGATCTTCTGAGGCTGAATTAGAGACTTATCTTTGACAAGGATAAGGCTAAATGAGGTATTAAGTCATTCGAGCCGTTTAAGGCTCCTGGAGCGGATATTATTTCCCCGCCCTTTTGCAGAATAGTTTGGAGTATATTATCTCCTAAAAAAATAAATAGAAAATACCATTCCGGACGAAAAACTGGGGAAAACCCCGAAAATCTCAAGGCAAAGTGATCCCTCGACCGAAAATATAAAAGTGAGTTTTTCTCTTAAACGGAGGCAACTAGAGGGCCCAAACCTGCACTTTTTTAAATGGCTCTAACTCGAAAACTACGGCAGCTATTTTAGATAGTTGAATTTTGCCTTGAAATGCAGCTTGAACCTTCCCCCAAAAATAGAAAATACCATTTCGACGAAAAACCCCGAACTTTTTTAGGCAAAGTGACCCCTCGACCGAAAAATTTAGAAGTGCGTTTTTCTCCTAAACTGAGGCAGCCAGAGGGCCCAAATTTGCGCTTTTTCAAATGGCTCTAACTCAAAAACTACGGCAGCTAGAGAGTTGAATTTTACCTTGAAATGCAGCTTGAACCTTCCCCCAAAAATAAAAAATTCCATTTCGGACGAAAAACTGCAAAAATCGCCGAAAATTTTAAGATTGATCTCTCGACTGCCAAATATATAAGTGTACTATTCCGGACGAAAAGCTGAGAAAAACCCCAAAAATTTCAAGGGGAATTCGCCCCTCGATCGGAAAATATAAAAGTGCATTTTTCTCCTAAACGGATTACAGCTAGAGGAGAGGGCCCAAACTTGCACTTTTTCAAATGGCTCTAACTCGAAAACTACGGCAGCTAGAGAGTTTAATTTTGCCTTGAAATGCAGCTTGAACCTTCCCCCAAAAATAGAAAATCCCATTCTGGGCGAAAAACTGCGAAAAACACCGAACATTTCAAGGCAAAATGACGCCTCGTCTGCCAAATATAAAAGTGCGTTTTTCTCCTAAACTAGAGCAGCTAGAGCGTCCTCTAGGTTAGAAGATATTCGCATTATTGTATTTGGGGGTCGAGGGATGATTTGAGCTTGAAATTTTCAAGGTTTTTTTTTTATTAAAATTGGGGAACCATAAAACCCCTTAAATGCACTGTACAACATCAATTTTGTGCTCCAAACAAATCGCACTACATACCGCCAAATTTCACTTCAATGCGAATTGGATTCTAGTCAGAGTGCGAAATCAAATCCAAGATCACGACGTAACGATGCACTGAAAGGCTATGCTTATAACAAGGCTCCCTAATTTTTTATGGCTTCGCAATTTTTGTATGGATCCTTTTCCTTAGAAGGTACTGTACATATTAACCCTACCAATAATAATGCAACTTTTTACTCTTCCCGCCACTGGTAAAGTTATCTACGGGTAACGAATTTTATACAATAAAATAAACAATGGTCATAATACAATTGTTCCCAATTAAAAATGCATAAAATTATTTAATGTGTCATTGATTTTATAAGTATTAAAATTAATGGAACATGATTTGTCTCGAAATAATAAAATCAATTTTTAAAACCCTTTCTCACTCTCTCGCTTTGCAAGACAGTGACGGTGTAGTCTTGCTCAATTGTTGCTTCTTCAAACTCGTAGTCAACGTGAACGTGTAATTAAATAATACACTCTGACTCTCTAGCTAGGGAATATCATTCATTTTATTTGCTTTTAGTTCACTTAATTTGAATTTATCACCGTGAAATGAAGGACATTAAGGCTACAAACGATAACATTTTCAGTTATTTGTTAAAGATGTGGAAATAATGCAATAATTGTTTACCGCACGATTAATTCTACCTGATTCGATTATGATGCTTTCTTTTTGTGTAGAATACAGAAAGAAGAGAGATAGAAGGAAAGATAATAACAATCTGTGTACCTACGTTTTTCTTCCAAGAAGAAGGATACTTAATTCCTAATTTTAAGGCGTATTCATATGCTAATTTTCTCGCTTCGTTTAGACAAAGTCCATAGTGCATTTTACTACATTTAATTATGTAATTATTTAACTCTTTTCTTGGTTTTCGGTAAAAACTTGCTGCGAGCAATATTTCGACGAGTACTTAATTATCTTGTCCTGGCTACTGGAATGTTTCTTCCATTTTTCAACTCGATGCTGCACTGTCGCTGCTTTAAGGCTGAATTTGTCAGCAGCTCTTCTAATAGACAGTCGCCCTTCAACCACATCCGAAAGGGCAGCATTAACAGCGCTTTTATCAATAGACGTTCTGTCTGTCTTTTTTACGTAATTCCTCACCATTTTTATCTATAAACAAAGAGATAAATATTTTCAAAAAAATAAAAGAGTATGTAGTCCAAATACTTTTAAAAAAGTCAAAAAGTAAATATGTGGGACACATTCATACAGCATCAATGTGCCCCATAGCCCTCTGAATCAATCTGCCCCAAGACGCCTTTTTAACTTCAACACGTATTTACTCGAAACCAAAGTAATTCTATTTCATTCAAAGAATACTACGTTAAAATAAATACTTTTTCTTACCTACAGTGTAGATTTTATGAACCAATATAAGTATTCACTACTGAAACTACGCAGCAAAAAGTAAACGTGAAAAACACTTTGATGACAGATATGACGGTCTGTGTCGTGTGCAAGCCGACTGTTGGCTGCACATCAACGAAAAATCTCGAGTGAGCTAAGGGTGAAAGCGCAGTCTATGAGAGAATAGACGAACCTCTCAAGACTTTTTGAAATTAGAGTAATTTGGAGTGTATCAATGACCACTGTATATCAATCTGCCCCACTTCCCACTACACTAAATTCCCTGAAGCAATTCCACCTCATTCCGTCTGGTGAAAAGTAAACAGAGAGACACGCGCCCTCTACTCTGGAACACCCGCCCGTCCATATAGTCCCGAACCAACCTGTCAAACTCACATTCCCCAATTCCACTTCATTTCCCCGGAACACCCGCCTGGTCCACCAACCAGGCTGCCAAACAATTGCTTCGTTTCTCCAGGGTAAATTTATTTCCTTCTATATCTCTCTTCTCTGGTAGAATCATTGCCATCTTAATAGACAGGCCTCCGCTCAACTGTTCGTGCACGTGATTAATTCCTTTGCCAAGGCAGTGACTGCACACGACGCTGTCCCCGGCACGACATACTTATGTTTGCAATTGGAATTGCGTCAGACGGCATTTTAGTCCTCTAAAAACACACTTTCTGGACACTTGCAGCAATTTGGCCGAAGCAGCAGCCACGGGGATCAGTCTCAGAGTATCGTGGAACAGTTCACACTTGACAAAATACATCTTTCGACCGCACGACACACTTTCATCGCGCTCGTGTTTGTTTTCTCGGATCCCTAGATGAAATTTTACTAACAAAATAAACACGCGGAAAACGAAAACTAAACACGGAACGGACAAATACCGGGGACTCGCCGCCATCAGTCGCCGACCACTGGATTGTGGATACGATGGCGTCATCAAAGGAAATAATTGCGTAATTTAGCCATCAAAATCAGCTGAGCGCAGGCCTGTATATCTAGATGGCGTTGATACTTGCGATATGGACTATTTCGGTGAACCCCCGAAACATTGGAAATGGAAATCATATGGTGAAATCATATGGTGAAATCACCTGATACCGATCCGTCAAAACAAGATTTCGCGCCTTTAAAGATGGCAGTGATTTAATTCAACCAGTTCAGTCATTCCTCTATTTGTTAAGTGTTTAATTGTCGACAATGTCTTGGAATCCCGACGACAATTTATCCGACAGTGACGACGAAGAGGAGGATGTCGAGTTAAAAGGACGCGAAGCGTACATATTTGTGGTGGACGCACTTCTCTACCCGAAACGGCAACTTTTCGAGGATTGTCTCGGAGTCATTCACGACGCCTTCCTCAACGGACTGCTGACACGCGGCAAAGATCTGATTGGGATGGTGTTCAACAACACTGAGCACAGTCCACCGCCCAAGGACACGACGGGAATGGAAAATATCGTTCCGCACAAGAACACGGCCGTATTTCTCCCGCTTCGCACTCTCTCCAAGGAAGCCGTCGACTACTACTTGAACTTCCAGGATAACGACAATTTCGACTTTGTCAACCGATACGGCAGTCAGGAGGGCAATTTCGCCAACATGCTTTGGCTTTGTACGAATATGTTCCAGCAATGTGGCTACAAACTGTCCATGCCGGCCATCATCTACTTCACGGACCGCGAGACACCGCATCAACCGGGCACGACCGAGTACCAACAAGCACTGCAGAAGGCCAAGGACTTGAATGAAATTAACGTGGACTTTACCGTGTGTCCCATGACGGACGAATTCAACTACGACGTTTTCTATAAGGAGTTCTTTTGCACAGTCACCGACACCGATTTGGAGAGTTTCAACGCCGAGGCGCCACATCGGACACGTACCGTGATCGCCAACAGGTTGATTCGTAAGAATTTCCAGACCCACTGTAAGACGTATTTGCGCTGGAAAATTGGCGAAGGGGTGAGTCTTGCTGTGGGCGTGTACAGCTTTTATCAGAGAAACGTTTATCCGCGATCGGTGAAGTTGACTCGCGAGGATAATGCGTTGGTGGAAACGAAGCGAGTGTGGAAGTTGGCGTCGTTGATGGATCTCGATGTGGAGGAACGTGTGGCGTTGCCGAGTGAACAGAGGTGAGGGACTGATGCCTATAGTTAAATGATTTCTAGTGACCGTAGTTTTTTTCAGATTTAATTAGTGCAATTTCAAAACTTTACCGTCTAGCGTAACTCTTTTAAAATTGGCTCGGACTTTACTGTTCTCTTCTGTGAAATGACCAATCCAGCGCCAGCCACAGGAACTATCGCCATTGCTCCAATTTTAAGATGGATTAAGGTACGTTTATGTTGGAGCTTCGACAAATGATAATAAGCTGCGCTGATAGTGATACAAAGAGCTGTTTATGTTGAAACAACGCATTTGCTCTCTCTTTTTCCGATCTACCTCAGCGACGCTCTAAATGTTAATTGCGCAGCTCCAACATAAACAGCTCTATGTAAAATTACGAATCTATTTCCATCAGTGCTGCTCTTATCGTGTGTCGAAGCTCCAACATAACCGCACCTTTAGATTAGACTGGTAAAAGGGTTGTGGGTAAAATGCTCCCATCAGCACCGAGGCCTATTGTGCTATAACTCCAAGTCTAGTAACAGGGCTACGCCTGTCGATCAAGCTTAATCGTGCTGGTAAATTTGCTAAATAGGGCGGGCGAAATCGACACGATGTCTTCTGCTTCAGGGAAGGCCACAAAACACTTCGACTTCGAGCTAACGCCTCACACTCACAGAGAATATGCAATGACGTTTTGTCATCCCCTCCACAGAAACGTCAGATCGCATCAGATATTAGGGGGATTCACGCTCCCCGTCGTAAATGTCGTATACTTCGTATTCGTCGTAAACTTCTGTCATCCCCACAGTAAAATGACAGAAGTTTACAACTTTACGACAAATACGACGTGAGCATGAATCCCCCTACTATAAACTTGATATACAGGGTGGGCCAAATACAAGTTTCTTTTTAAAAATGCAATAAAATGAACAAAATTAAATTTTTTTCCTTGTATTATGGCTTCATTAGTAAGAGCAAACATTCCCATAATGATGAACCACAACTTCGTTCAAGTGGCTGCCTTCGGCTGGGTTCGCAGTAGCGCATTCTGTCATTGAATTTTCCAAGACCATGTTGATGGTTTCGGGCTGTAGCTCACGAATTGCTTGGATGATATTGGCCTTAAGTACTTAAATCGTTTCTGGATTGTTGGCATAATCGGTTGGTCAAATCGTGATAGATACGAATCCCCTGGTACTTTCCATAGCAACGCTGCAGATACATTCGTCTATTGGAAAAAACTCCAGTGAAAATTCATTCTAGTCACGCGGCCGGACAGGCCGCCTGATAGGCCTTTGAGGCGGCCGGATGGATAATTGGAAATTGATCTTGCCTGTCCGGCCGCCTCAAGGCGAACTGTCCGGCCGCGTGACTAGAATGAATTTTCACTGGAGTTTTTTTCAATAGACGAATGTATCTGGAGCTTGGCTATGGAAAGTCAAATGCCGTGCAATTCAAAGCAATAGATAGATACTTTCATTCTATGGCGATAAGATCGATTTGCAATTATCCATCCGACCGCCTCAAAGTCCTGTCCGGCGCGGCAGCCTGAAGCAGCCATACACGATCCGGAATTCCTCAAGGCCGGGCCTGATCATTTTTTCCGGAAGGAATTCCGGATGGTGTATGTTGCGCTTAAGGGCCAAGGGAGCGGACGTGACTACCGCGAAATGGGTGGGACAAATGCTCTCATCGAGAAGGGTCATCACATCATCATTTACAAAGCTATTGTTCGGCCAATTGTTGATTATGGAGCAGTCGTTTGGTGGAAAAGAGCGACCACCTCAGTATGCGCTCCTGTCCTACTGCGGCGCTTGAGGCTTGCTTGACCTTCCGCCACTGCATATTCACATTGAAGCAGAGGCAAAAATTGCAATAGCAAGGCTAAAAGCCTGCAATGTACAAATCAGACTGAATCCGGAACAAAGTAGCTGGCTGCTAAGTCACAATACGCTCAACATGCCATCTGATCACCAGACTAGGAAGCTATGCTTCGAGCATTCCTTCCGGTCAATTGTCCGGAATAGAGAACAGTGGGCGGAGTCCTTCAGCTCTCTTCATTCTGACACAATAAAATGGTTCACGGACGGGTCCAAAACGGATAAAGGATCAGGTGCGGGCATTGTCGGCCCAGGACACGGAATTTTCATCCCCATGGGAAATTTCCCCACTGTCTTCCAGGCGGAAGTGCATGCCATCGTGGTCTGTGCACGACTGTGCCAGGCCATAAGCTACACTAACAAGAACATAGGAATCTTTACCGATAGCCAGGCAGCCATAATGGCACTGACTAGTCCATCGGTTCACTCAAGGCTAGTAAAGTCTTGTCAAGATATCCTTAACATCGTCGGGGCCTCCAACAACCTCACTATCTACTGGGTTCCTGGGCACTCCAATATTGTAGGTAATGAACAAGCAGACGAGCTTGCCAGACAGGCATCTGAGGCCCAAACACTTTCTGCGGTATACCTATCTGTCTTGTCAGGCAGCGGATTAGGGAATGGGAGCGAGAGAGAGCTGCCTCTCTGTGGGAAGCTCTCCCAGGTATGAGACAATCAAAATTGTTCATTGCTGGCTACTCTCATAACCGGTCCCTTGATCTACTCAGCCTGAGCAGAAACAGGGTCAGAATTATATGCGGACTTCTCACAGGTCACTCCCGTCTTTGAGGTCACCTCAAAACGATGCGCATCGTTTCGGATGCAAGCTGTCGTTTCTGTGAGGCCGACGACGAAATTCCAGAACACATCCTCTGTGAATGTGAGGCTCTAGCTTGCCGTCGAACTGTTTGCTTCGGCATTGCCTATCCTATGGCCGAGGACGTGGCCTCGATCAAGCTCGGCCATCTCAGTCGATTTATCGAGATGAGCGGATTGGATTCGCAGATTTAGTCCTGCTCCCCAGGATTCGGGTATAGCACAATAGACTTGTAGTCGCAGTGCTTGTGGCTCTTTTATTGGCCACGACCCATCCAATATCTAATTTAAGGGTCATCACTACGATTGGAGACTGCTCCCTCGTGGCTAGTGTCACTCGTGGGTGTCCACAAGGAGGTGTTCTATCGCCACTCCGGTGGTGGACAGTTTGCTTTGGGAACTTACATCACAGGGCTTCTCTACGCAAGGATACGCCGATGATCTGGTGATCTTGGTTAGGGGCAACTTCGAGGAGGTCTTATCAGACATTCTTCAATCAGCACTATGCATAGTACAGGAATGGTGCAACGCAAATGGCCTCCAAGGCAGTTGCGGCCCCCTTTACTAAGAAAAGACCCCTCAGACAAATCAGATGTCCCCTAATGTACAATCTACCCATACCCTTGGCAGACAACGCCAAGTACCTGGGGGTCACTCTTGACAAAAAACTGCTCTGGTCAGAGCATCTGAAAGTAGTATCAGACAAAGCCACTAAAGCTCTGTGGATATGCAGACAATATGTAGGCAAGACGTGCGGAATGAAACCCTCTATCATCCTTTGGATTTACAAGGCGATCGTTATAGCCGCCATACATTATCCGATCCGTCGTCCGATCGATCGGCCGATGGATCGCCACAAAATATCTGCCGATCTCCACTGCACACACACTGAGCGATTTTCGTGCGATGCGATAACGGATGACAATTCAAAAAATAGGTTATGATTCACTCCCAATCCAACCTAGATTCATTTTTGTTAACTATTTGGATGTGTGTGGTATTTTCGTATACCACATATTTGATATTACAATTGCAGTGCCATTTAAATCATAAGAATCCTTGAAATTTCATAATTTAATAATTTGGTAATTTGACATTCACTTGCGATAATCACATACACTATCCAATCAATCGTCACCGATCGATCGCACGAAGATCGCACAAAAATATCGGCAGATCAAAATTGATCGGCCGATCGATGCGATTTCCACATACACAGGCCGATCCATCGGCCGATATCGATTTCGGGCGACGGATCGGTCGATCGATCGGTGTGTGTATGGCACGTTTTAGACCCATGCTAGAATATGGTGCAGTTGTATGGTGGAAGAGAGCCAATACAGTAACTGGCAGATCTACCCTAGGTAAGATTCAGAGACTTGCTTGTCTCATGTCTACCGGAGTCATTCACTCCTGCCCTTCTGTGGCGCTTGAGGTACTGCTAGACCTTCCACCATTGCACTTTCATGTAATAGCACAAGCAAAGCTGACGATCCTAAGATTGAAGGCTTGCGATGCCCTCACTAAGCTGAATCCGGAACAGGAAAGTTGACTCAGTGAGAGCTGCATAACCTGTATGCCATCGGACCATCTGGTGAAAGAACCATCCAGCAACAAGCTCTTCAACACTATAATCTGGAGCAGAGAAAACTGGTTAGAGGAACATTCCACTCTTCTTCCAGATACCATCATGTGGTTCACGGATGGATCAAAGACGGTTAATGGTACAGGTGCCGGAATAGTAGGCCCTAACCAGGGTATTTCTATACCTATGGGTAAGTTTGCAACAGTATTCCAGGCAGATGTACATGCCATCGAGTTATGTGCGGAGCTCTGCCTGAAAGCCGAATTCCGTAGCAAGAATATAGCTACGAGGCCGGTTCAAATATGATCGAAGCAAACGCTCTGACACATTTATTTATTATCGAAAATATTTACAAAAATTTACAGTTTTTCTAGGTAATTCCCCTCACTAGTTACACATTTTTGCCACCTCTCCGGAAGTTTTTTGATGCCGGTATCGAAGAATTCCTTGGGCAACTTGGACAGCCATGTGCGCACGAACTCCTCTACCTCGTCGTCGGTGTTGAATCTTTGATCTCCGAGGGCTTCTTTCAGTGGTCCAAACATGTGGTAGTCGCAGGGTGATAAGTCCGGACTGTAGGGGGGGTGTGTTCTAGTACCCCCACCCCAATTATGATATTGTATCGAGTGTGAGACGCGCGGTATGAGGGCGCGCGTTACCGCATGAATTTTTGCTCGAAGTTCAACAGTTTGGAAACCCATCGCGCCGTTATTTTGCGATATTGAAGGTGTTCGTGGATGACTCTACACTACCAATGCTAATGCCGACTTCAGCCGAAATGTTTCGAACATTCATCCTAAGGTCTTCCAAAATGAGTTGTTCTACGCGGCGAATGTTGTCTGGTGTGATGCTGGTTCGCGGTCGACGATCATGCGGCTCATTCTCGACGGTTTCGCGGCCATCTTTGAACGCTTTGGCCCATTTAGACACAGCAGATCTACTCAGGCACTCACTACCGAACTGATTTCGCAAACGCCGAAGAATTTCCGTGTTTTTAACGCCTTCCCACACCAAAAAACGAATGACAATACATTGCGCAACGGCGGTCGGCACTTGATGTTTACTCATGGTCGTAGCACGCGCGTGAAACGTGCGTTTGCGACGAAAACTACGCCACACTATTCGTAAGGGACCCAGCTATCACATACTCAAGCCGCGACCTTCATAAACATACAGGCGCGCCATCTACAGCGTTTGTGTCGATCATATTTGAACCGCCCTCGTATATTTACTGACAGCCAGGCAGCCATACTGGCGCTAAGCAACTGGTCTGTCTCGTCCAAGTTAGTATGCAGCTGCCAGAATACATTACAAAAAGTTGGCTCCTCGAACATGGTAACGGTATACTGGGTTCCTGGCCACGTCGGGATTTCTGGAAATGAGCAGGCTGATGAGTTGGCCAGGATGGCCTCGGACACGCCCTTTTGTGGACCTGAGCCCTTCTGTGGGATTCCTCTAAGTTCCGTCAGTAAATGCATCAGAGACTGGGAGCGTACTGAGGCCACCGTCCAATGGGACTATCTTCCAGGCCTGAGGCAAGCCAAGATGTTCATATCTGGTTACTCGCGCAGCAGGACAATTGAACTTTTAAAAATCAACCGCAGCAGGGTTAAAAGCATTTGTGGCCTTCTAACTGGACATTCTTGCCTAAGGGGTCACTTAAAGAGCATGGGTATAGTATCGGACGCTAGCTGTCGTTTCTGTGAGGCCGATGATTCGAATGTGAGGCACTGGCCCAACGTCGCCTAGTACACCTCGGCATCGACTTCCCTGAAGCAGACGACATTGCTTTGATGCCGCTCACCCTTTTAAGCAAATTAGCGCGATCAAACTTGATCGACAGGCCTAAGCCTGTTGCCAGACCTGGGGCTATAGCACAATAGATTGGGCCTCGGTGCTAGTGGGCCTTTTGGCGCCCGCAGTCCCTCTCACAATCTAATATAATCTAATCTGGATATGATTTCAAACATATGCCTGAGAAAATGGCCAGAGAATGTTTCACTTTTGTCAGTTGAAATAATCAACGCGATTTTCCATCTACGGTGGTTTCCAGAGTCATGGAGAAAAGCGGTAATTATAGTGATTCCGAAACCTGGTAAGGATCACACTTTTCCACAAAATTGGATTTCTATTAGGCTGGGCGCATGTTGGCACACATTCGCGTGTCGCGTTCACGTGTTTTATGTCAAACGGTTTGGGTCTATGGTTTCCAACCAAAGACGCGAATCTGTCAATATGACAAATGCTCGGCTATTGTCGTATCAACAAATTGAGTTCATTATTGTGCTTTAAAATGGATAATTAGGTGGAGTGGCAAAACAAACGACTTGGGAGTAGTAGGATGTGCATAAACACACATTTCATGCTAAATCATTGGCTGTAACACACAATAATGAACTTAATTTGGTGATACGACAACAGCCGAGCATTTCTCAATTTGACAGATTCGCATCTTTGGTTGCAAACCATAGACTCAAACCGTTTGACATAAAACACGTGAACGTGTGCCAACTTGCGCACAGCCTTAGTCTTCACTAACCTCTTCGTGTGAAAATGTTGCACTTATCTCCCCCACGAAAAAGTGACAGTGTAACACAGCACATATCCGCGACGCTCTACTCTACACTTGAATTTCCTCTTCTCACTCAAAAAAGAGCGTGGTCACCACTGTAATAACCGGTTTCCACACGAAATAAAATGCAAAATAATTGTTTCCGCGTGGAAATTTCCCACAACAGTGTGGAGACTTTTGTCTGTGTGTAGGATTTCGTGCGAAGAACTGAGTACCAAGAGGATTGAAAATTTTCATGTGAACCGCATTTTTGACAGTTTTTGTATGAGATTTCGCACGAAAAAGGAGGTTAGTACCTTCCTTTACTCAAAAGACCGATTTTCAAGCGAAATAAAGTGCAAAGTAATTGTTTTCGCGTGAAAATTGCTCATAATAACGTGGAGACTTTTTTCTTCAAAAGAAATATGTTAGTACTGGGAGAGCGAAAATTTTTCAACTTTTGGCAGTTTTTGTATGAGATTTCGCACGAAAAACTGTTGAAGGCTTAGCAGTCTGGAATGTAGACCCGGTCACAAACTGTCGAACACGAATTCGAGCATGGTACAAGTAGACTTTTTTCTTCAGTTTTTTTAAGTATGTGTGTGGCTTGAGGCATTTGGAGACCACTTGTTACCATGTTCGAGTTTGTGTTCAACAGTATGTGGCGATCCTTAGCTTCGGTCTGCTAAAAGCGGAACATTTGGCAGTTACACGTCTACCAGTCCTTGACGGCAACATAAAATACCTTCTACTTCTTTTGCCTTAACAAATCAATTAAATTTTGTTCGCAATTCATTTCCCACTCGCAGAAAACTCATCCAAGTTGGCAACGAAAAGATCTACTTCACCAACGAAGAGCTACACAAAATGAAAACACCCATGCCCGCCGGCATTCAATTGCTTGGCTTCAAGCCTAGCGAAACGCTAAAACTCGATCATTTCCTGAAAAGTGCCGACTTCCTGTACCCGAACGAAAAGAACTTGGGCGGATCGTGCAAGCTTTTTCGGGCACTCTGGGAAAAGTGTCGCTCGAAGAATAAAATAGCCATATGCGTGCTGGTCGCGCGACGTAACAGTTCACCGCAATACGTTGCCCTAATTCCGATGGCCAGCGAAGACAGCGAATCTCACATTAGCGGTATGTGTCAAGAGGGATTTCATATTTGGTATTTCCCCTGTCATTCCGACTTTCGACCGTACACTTTCCCCACGCGACCCAGCGTGGAGGACAGCGACGACGATATGAATCTTATGACGAGAATTATTAAAAAGTTGCGAATAAAATATACGCCTGAAAGTTTACGTGATCCGGCATTAAATGCTTTGCGGGCGGACATCGTGAACGTAGCGTTCGATATTGAAACACGCGATTCGGTGGATTTGAATAGTTTAGAGTGTATGGGAATTGATGAGGAGCGGCTAAATCAGGTGGTGGAAAGTTTCAAAAATGATCTACAACTTATTGAATCGGTAGGTGGGGAGTTTTTTTTTTTCAAATTTCGGTGGTTTACTTGTGTTCTTTCTTTCAGGATCCTGAACAGGAAAATGTTGCTCAAAAACGAAGACAACCTGCCGGTCAGAGTCAGCGATCGAAAGTGCCGAGAGCTGATGGTCCGCCCACAAGAGAGCAAATTGATAGTCACATTGAAAATGGAACTGTAAGTAATCCTTACTCCCCTTTCCGCGGACGGGTCGTCTGATATTTGCCTCGTCTGCATTCCCACACGATAAGGGACGCCCTAGCACGAATATGATTTCGGAGTTGAGGGAATTTGGGCAATATGTCGCCTGAGTAGAGGTGAAATGAGGAGCGTTGGCGAAAGCATTTTAACACTTTGGCGTCATCTGCATCGTTTCATTGATAGATCCGAGTGGTTAGACGACTAGGCTCACACATCCAGTGGTGGTCTATGTGTGCTGTGTTTATGCGCAGCTGCCTCTTTAACCTAACCTACTAGTTACATACAAGGCAATTGGCAGATCAGATCGCTAACTACGCGGCCCCTGTATGGACACAAAACATGAGTGACACAAACTGGAAGAATATTCTGTCCTGTCAGAATGCGGCTCTTCGCATCATCACAGACTGTCTCTTGATGTCACATCAAGATCATCTCCACCAGGAATCAAAGAGGCTGCCCATTGGAAGTCACAATATCCTTCTCTCAAAACAATACCTAGTTGGCGGTTATCGTAGTGATCATCCGAGTTTTACCCTTATGGACTTAACCGCGCCGCCGCGACCTTGGAAGAGAAGTCCAAAGGTTTAAGAGAGTTCCCGTCGATGACACCAACTACAAATCCGCCATTGCTGCACTGCGCAGTGAGGAAGTACTTACGTCGATAACGAGCCTCAAAATCAATCCAGTACTCATGGCCACTACCACCGCCTAGAGCAACGAGACCACGCTCGCTCAACTACGTTCAGACTGGTTTTCGCACCTCAACTCGTACTTATCCCGTATTCACCACAGCATCCAGAATATCTGCCCGGCTTGCAACAGTACCCCTCACAACGTTGAGCATATTTTCAATTGCCCAGCAGCTCCAATACAACTGACACCCAGAGCGCTGTGGGACAACCCTATTGAAGCTGCTGCATTTCTATAACTCGCTCTTGACGAAAACAACACGAACACATAAATTTCGTAACACATACACTCTTATTTGAATTCAGCATTGCTACGACAACAACAACACCCATATACGAATACACCACAATTTCTTTGAACACATTTTTCAATTGAACATATATTTCTTTCTGGTGTCCGACGTCGACGGCTTTTCTGGTTCCAAGCAGTTCGCATGATTCGCACAGACGAGTACATCGATTCGCTTACGTACCGAACTATGGACGACCCGTGGGCGAGTCTCCATACATTTGCCTGGGAAGTGGAGTTCAAATCGCACACGAAACGAATATGAGACGACCCGTGTGCAGAGGGCCTTACAGTTTTGGTACAACTCTTGGAGCTGACTTTTCTCTCTCTCTTTTCAGTTGGACAAGCTTACAGTGAAGGACCTTAGAGAGTACCTACAAGGTATGAATGTAAAAGGAATCTCATCGGCTACAAAAGCAGTTCTCATCCAAAAGATAACAGATTTGCACATCTAGAACTAGTCTATTGTTACCGCTTTATTGTCTATTCCTCCGTCTTTATCTCTATTTTCATAATAAATAACTTTAAATACATAAAAATGGCTTATAAAGTGTATATAAATTGATCTTAGACAGTGAACGCTACGCCGGTACACATGTTATGTAAAATATCAGAGGCAGAACGATATTGTCCACTTGATCTGTAAATGCTTCAGTCAATGAGCTCAACACTATTGCGGCCCCGGTCGTCAGCCTCGTCAGTGGATTCAGATGAATAAATCCCAAATACACGAGCAAGCTTACCATCAGAGCCTGCGACAGAATGTTGGCGATTGTGCCTTCCATCGATTTGTTGGAGTCTGAAAAGAGAAGATTTTGTTTTTGTAACATGGGTATGTCTTTTAGCGATGGGACTAAATAAATTTTGCGCCACGTCACGATCAATGAAATGGAAAATGAGGACAGTCGAAACTGAGAAACGAGGAGTGAGGCAGGCGACAGTGTAGTAGTCTGCAGAAATCTCATCTCAGAATCAGCTTACTTACTTGGCCACTTAACCTTTCCGAATGTCGAGCCGACTGCACTTGCCGCCGTATCGCCAATGCCCACGGTCAAAACGCCCGACATCAGCGGTATCATATTCTGCAATGCATTATCCGTAGTCGTACACGAATTCGGACTAATCCACATCGGTAGCGAGCATCCAATCAGCAAATAGAACGGTGTCAGTGCCACCAGGCCGCAATCTTTTTCATCGGCGAACACATTGAACGATTTCTCCAACGCCTCATACAAGGGTGGTACTTTAATCACGCGCACGGTTTCAATCACCGTAGTTATTGCAAGTGCCACACCCGATGCTATATACAGGAAGGTGCACTGATACAGCAAGCCGGGAATATAAACGACCACGACCAGAATATGAAATAATTTCCGAATCGACGTCGAAGCCTTTTCGGCTTTGGACAGTCGCCAACTGACGGTCCCGACGCACACTCCGACTAGTCCCAAGTAGAAAACGATGATGAATATCTGGAATTGATGAAAAGCATGAAAACTTTCATAAAAATGCGATTCGGTTCCGTGCTTACTCGTCTCAGATCCGATATGATAAAATTCCAAAGTGTTACGACGGGCAAGTCCCACGTTACGGGAACGGTACACACTGTCGCCACCAGAGCAACCATCAGCGGGTAGAAGACGATGGGTTTTCGCAATAATGGGAAGGCATACAGGAGGACGAGTGTAACAACCAAACACAAAAGAGCGGTCTGTAACAGATACAGCAGGAATCATTAAAAAAAACCTTAAACTCTCCGCCCACCATCATACTTACAGTCATAATTGCATTCATTTGTCCCATGCTCGTCACCGGTGGATCTTGCACGAAATGCGGAATGCGAATCGCACAATTTAACAAGAACAGGACCAATCCTTGGGCTGCAATACTCGCTTCGCCGAAAGTGAAACTCTTTGGAAGCGCTCGCAGCAGTTTGAAGTAGACGTAGTTAAAGGTGAGTGTTGTGGCCGTGCCCCAGATAAAACTGACCATTGCCGTTTGGAAGAGAGCAATTTGAATGGCCAGCGATGTGCAGACGATGGGTATGGCAATCAGGATGAGTCGTAGAAATTGGCTGGCCACTCGCGATATCCACATAAATATACAGATGGATTGAAGACACAGGGCGAGGGAGACAATTGTCAGCATTTGATATTCAAACGAGGAAGAACTTTTCGGATAACGGAAATTGTTTACCAAGTAGGCAAGTGGGAGGAGCAGGCATAGCCAGTAGCCGGATGATGCATTGATTCTGGAAGAGAAAGCATAATGTTGAAGAATATGTATAGGCGTTTTCTACAAGGATGGAAAAAGTGTTGGCAGCAATGTAGTTAGTTTGAAGTCCGTTTCGTGTCATGGATAAGAGACTTTAACACCAGGTCATAGATTTCAGAGCAATCACTTCATTTTTTGAGGCTTTCTATTCTGCTTACAGGTTTTTACAGAGATGAGACAGGTCAATTGACAGCCAAAAATTGTCAATTGTCTTTTATAATGAAAAGAATTCAGATCCAAAAATTGAGTTGTCGAAACATAAGAGGAGGAGGTAAAATCCTGATCCGCTCGTAGGACCGCAGCCATTATCAACCGATATGTAAGTCAATTCATCGTCCGAAACTGGTTTACGCCAACGAAACGTCAACTAAGCCACATAAAATAATTGACGCACTATGCTACACTAGCAATTAGGGCAAATGAGTAACAAGCGGCAAGCAAGAGCGAGGCAACCAAAAGTTCCAGCCCAGCAGTTAAATTGTCGAAGACTTTCTCACCATGTCTTCACTGCACAAGGACTGCCCATTTAAGGGAAAAGACTTGCAACGATTGCCAGAAGACAGGTCACAAAGCCGGCTACTGTGACATGAGAGTAAGTCGCCCGAACTCAGAAAAACGAAACAACGAGCTGACCGGCGACACATGCTTGCAGGGCCGTCGCGTGGTATGTAGGCGCCCAAGGCAAGGTTTTCATCGGCGCCCCTATATACAAACTTTAAACATTGAAAGGCATTCGCCTGGCTTTTTCATGGGCAAATGTTGTCAGGATTTCTCTAAAGTCTAAGTTTCTTGCAATCTCATTTTCTATTGATAGAATGGCGAGAGAGTTCAGCCTTTCCTGTGCCATTGTAGAGCGCAAATAAGTTTTTATAAGCTTAAGCTTACTAAGATACTTACTAGTATCTTTTATTATACAATATCTGTTTCTTTGAATTTGCAATTGTCTAATGTAAGGTAAGACAGCGTATCTTACATTACGTTATTGCGACAAAAAAGTGATACAAGAGAAATGCATGTGTGTTTCAAAAAGGGTTTTATGACGTGGTGAAATAGCCGTATACAATGACCACTTCAGTCAAACGACATGCACAACTCGCGACTTTAGTAGCGGCCGTGTGAAGATGACAGACGACTATAGTTTCAAGATTCCAAGTCTCCGCCTTTCACTCACCAAATATCGAAGACTTGAGTATCCCCGTGTGAGTAGTGCCTTAGACTACAAACGCATAAAATATATTTTTTTTGACATGGATATGTCTTATAGCTGGGGGTCATCCTAAAAATCTGTCCGTCACACGAAATGTCTGTTTTTCTACTCGGGGGTCAGAAGAGGAAACAAGCCCATTGAAAAAATTTCCGAGTTCTATGAATGCAGTGGCCGATCCTCAGTCAATCCGAGTCAGTCATCAAAGGGAACTCACGAAAATCGAAAAACTTCGCATCATGAACTGACTAAACAACCAGGCACCCATAAAACAAGTCAACATCATTCAACTGCCATCCCCTCGTGATTCAAATGTGCTCACAACACCAGCCACATCCAGACAACCTGTCTCCCTCACTCGTGCACAGCGCTATGGCTCCTCCTTCACAGCAATCTTTTTGTTTTCATCAATTAGTCACTAACCTGACTCAGTAAGAAAATCGTTGGGGTAGGTCGGGAAATAGCTTCAACTTCACGCACACACACACATACACACACACTCGTATGCAGGCAATGGAGAGACGGTTGAGTCGAAGAAGTTCAATGGATGGGCGTTGCTTCGTCATCGGCGACAGTGCGAAAGAGATGCTTGCTCCACGGACCTTGGACTACACTTCCGCGGCGGATCCACCCCTTTCTTGTGATGGCCAATCCCATCCAGCCGACTGAAATCAGTGTCACCAAGGTCACCAACGTGTTTTTCCCGTGGATGTAAGGAACTTACGACCGTACTTGTATCGCGCATACCGCGTACTATCACGATCGATGATATATCAACTAACAGTGCACAATTCTGATTTAGTGAGGAGAATAGTGCAGATGATGCAGTTTGTGCAGCGCGGATAACGTAAACGTTAATGCAATAAAATTGTGTTGTCGCGCTTACCGTCTTTAGACTTAGACGAGTACTATCTATGTAAGTATCTAATAGTAAGTGTGTTTAGCTAGACCGCGGCTTGACGCGATCGATCGCGGATTGACGTACTAACGAAGCACAGGCGCATATAAATATGTACAGTGTATGATCGCTTGATCCACACACGGGGCAACGGTTGGGTTAATTTGTATTCTCCTGTACACTATGCGGGACGGTATGTCTTGAAAATGATACAAAGTATCTACACTGCATGCAGATACATCGGTACATCTTATGCCTACCGAAAGCGTGGGACGTGTTTTGTCGAATGAATTCATCCAGTATAACTATACTGGGATCTTTATAAAAGTTACGTCGATATCTTCAACACAAGAGGTTCCACGCAGTCGGTATCCATGTTCCGATGTATCTGCATGCAGTGTAGATACTTTGTATCATTTTTTTACTCACGGCGCCCCCTGATCGCGGCGCCCAAGGCGACCGCCTCGGTCGCCCCACCCACGCGACGGCCCTGCATGCTTGTTCCAGTTAGGTTTCGGGAGATATGGGCTGGCTAGGACAGTTGGTAGAGCATAAGACTCGTTAACCTCAGGGTCGTGGGTTCGGGCCCCACGTTGGGCGCCAATCTGTAATGTGCAGGCGTTTTTGGGGAAGGAGCTAAAAAAAAAGTTCGTGAAGATCCGGCGCCGCTAGAAGCGAATACTCCACAACGAGCCGAAACAAGCATTTAGCTCCTCCTCCAAAAACACCATCCGGTGAACATCCTGTCCATTACAAAACATCAAAGGAACCGAACATCAATGTTCTCTCGATCAAACTTCAGCTCAATGCCCGCTCCAAGCTTCAAGCAGATCAAGCTTCCTCTCCTTGGGGCAGATGTGCAAAATGTGTGGCTTGAAACCATCTCCGATTTTATGACCCGTGTCTTTAAGATGTTCTGCAAAGTTCGAAAATTTAGAATCGCTCACATGTTCCTTGAATCTTGTTTCTATTGAGCGACCCGTTTGTCCAACGTATGTTGCTGAGCATTCGGGACATTCAAGCCCATATACTCCCGGTTTCTTATACCGGTCGGAACGGGGTTTTGCGTTCAGCAATCTTTTTCCTATGGTGTTGCCACTTTGAAATTCCGGGATTAGATTTTCTCGTTTGAAGAGAGCTCCTACCTTCTCCGAGAGAGTTGCGATAAAAGGCAGTGAGATGTAGTTATTCTGTCGTTCCATTGGCACCGGGGTAAACCAAGTTCCGCACCATTTCGGTATGCCTCTTCCTTATCAAGCTCTCGATCATATTAGCTTGATATCCGTTGCTAGCTGCGATATTTCGTATCGTGTTGAGCTCCTTCTCAAGAAGAATGTGACATGGGTATCTGGATCGCTCGATGAATCATTGACCTATACGCCGCTATTTTTTGAGTCCATGGGCAGACAGAATCGGCAGGTAAAGTAACGTCCGAAAATGTTGGTTTCCTATAAATCTTAAACTCGAAACTGTTGTCCACAAATGTAATGTTTAGATCCAGGAAATCAATTGAGTTATTGATACTTTTCTCTACCGTGAACTGAATGTATTGATTGACTGTGTTTAAGGACGTGAGGTATGCGTCCAGCTATCTGTTCCACGGAAACCCACCAAAATATCATCTACATACCGAAACCAAAATGAAATGTGCTTCTTGGACAGCTTGGACTATAAAACGTTAGCCTCAAAGTTATCCATATAGATTTCAGCTAAGAGGGGGCTGAGAGGAGAACCCATGGATAACCCTGTGCTTTGTAAAAACGTCTTTCCTTCAAACTGAAAGTAGTTTTGTTGTAGACAAGTCTCCAGCAAACTCAACACATCTCTTTTCTCGAGTGGGCAGACGTTCCTCCCATTCAGCAACTCTTCAACTAATGTTGGACACTCGCTTGACGGAATATTCGGGAACATGTTCGAAACGTCGAATGACACGAGCTTGAAATTGTGGTTCGTACGGGGTAGAGCTCGTAATTTCGACGCGAGTTCTGCTGAATTTTTGACCCCATTCTTCGACTCGAATTGGGAAAGTTGGCGGATCTTGTCGTTGATCGTTTTGGTAAGCTGATATGCTGGTGCAGTGGTGTACGGGAATACGTGGAACCGAACATCAATGTTCGCTCGATCAAACTTCAGCTCAATGCCCGCTCCGACATCTCAACAATGTCTCGACAAAACTGGATAAAATTCGAAAAACCGACTCTTTAATAAACAAGTGTTGAAGCCAAGAGCGCATCCGGTGACAAGTTTGGACTAATCTGAAATTTCCTTTGCGTCATAAAGCTCAACAACAGAGGACTGCGGCGAATGCCGCTTCGGATCAATCAATCTTTGGTGAGGGCCGCATGAAAATTTTCAACCTGTGGAATGTCCCCATCAACGACAACCGTACGCAGTTATCAGAGGAGAAGTAAAAAGAAAGACGCCCTATACCCAACTAGGGGTTAGGTCAAATACATAGCTACAATACTGCTAAAGGGGGAGCTTTCTTACAATCACCTCCCAATAGTTAGGGTTGAAGATGGCAGACGTGTGGCGAACTCAAACACGTGGGTCGGGCCATTGGTGAACGAATGAACTTTCTCCCTCACGTTGCGGCATTGAAAGATCGTCTTCGCAGTATTGTTGCGTATTTGCGTCATTTGGAGTCCTTTCAACGTATTCCATTGTATGCTTGTAAGCCCTTATTGTCGCGCAGGTGTTGATGGGTGCTCCTCCTCTTGACCTAGAAGTGCTCCGTCGTGGGACGGCCTACTTTATCAAAAGGGGGCTGCCGCTGCCGAAATGTTCTCTGTTGTCTAACGGGACATCTAACCACGTGGTAGCCGATCTTCTGAAGGACTGTGGCAATTTAGATAGTACCAGTCGGTCAAGGATAGGGTCACGTACCAGTATGTAGTAGTTCCTTCTGTTCGTGGAAACTAAGACATGGATTTTAATGTTAGTCTAGATTTCCTCATCACTGGTCCGTTGATTTTTGTTGTTGTTGTAGCAACGCCTGCTGGCGTTGAAGGGGTTTGGCAGCCTTTGGCCGTTGCTGATGGACGGGTCGCTCCGGTGAAAAGAACCGGCTGCCGTGGGAGCGTTCTTTGATTTTTAGTCTGTGTCGGTTAAGGCTCTCTACGAATGCCTCCTGTCCTTCGTGCAGATGATTGTGTTCATATTCTCTGTTTGTGTCCGGCGTACTCGGACGTGAAGTATCTTACTACATTCGGGATGAGGTTAGCTGCGGATACCCTTGACGTGTCCGTGTGTTAAGCTTGTGCCACTTGTCATTAAATGCCGCCAAGGAGGCATTCAGGCGTCGTCACCAGCACGTTCTCGCGAAATCTATGAAGCAACGATAGGATGGTAGGTGTTGGATTCTGTTGGCTCCTGCGAGCCTCTCCTCCTGGAGAGTCACTACCTTGGCAGTAAATCTCCACCCCAGCCGTTGAGATAGGCCTTGTGAGAGTATCGTGTTGGCTTTGGTTTAATACCTAAATCGCGGCCATTTTCATTTTTGGGCTCTCGACGTTAAGTTGCGCTTCACAACCGGCTGCCGGAACGGAGAGAATGGTATGTTTAGATAGCCATCGCATCAAGCAGTATAGTTACTCCTCCTCACAGATAGGTCTGTGACTGTGACTTCGTAATCATACGGAGGGGGCGATGATTGGTTTTGTTAATTGCCGTGACCCCTCCAGGGGCATAGACGCTTCAACATCTCTTGCATTTCTATGCCTTGTTGACGTTTCGATAGAAAATCTACTTTTCGGCGGTCCAATTCAGCTTTATTTATTTAATCATTAGAACGGACGGAACATTCCTGTTTCGCGAAAATTACGAGAATTCTCTCTATTAAATTAGGAAGAATTTTCACAAAACCGCTTTTTAAAAATTCTGCGTAGCCAGGCATGGACCCTAAACCTCGAAGATAGATTTACCTTCTTCCTCCTAGGCGTACCTAGCTCTTTTGAAGACTGGTGAAAGAGTACCGTGGACTTTCCCAATGACTGGCGACAACCGAATTTTTTGGACTGCATTCCAGGTCATGAGGAAATGAGATAAGGCTCATTGTCTAATTTTATCGGACCGTCACCTTATCGTCGTATAATAATGCAATCGACGACAAGGACACCTGTCGAACCTTAATATGCATTATTTTCCTTGTCTCTCATTACAATTTTTATAACGTACGTTTACGATTTTTCTACAAAAATATAAACGATTCACATCTTTCTTCTTTGGCATCATTGACTGGGCCGCTAGTTTGAATCCTACTGTAGTAGTCTTTTCGATAAAAATGGAATATGAGCCCATTGAGCTGTTAAATGAGTACCGATATCACACACCTCTTAAGTATTCAGTCATGATCTAGTAAATGAAATGATGCTAACTCATCTTGAGGCCTTGGTCCTAACTGTTGGGCCAGTTACTCATTTATTCTAAGAATAAGCCAGTCTTTTCAGGTTTGTCGCAGAATGGACAGGATTTTGATGCCAGCAACATTGCGAAATCTGTTTTTATTATGCTAACGAAACGTCAACTAGGCCTACTAAGAGATTGTCATTTAGCATGAGTACTATCGCCCTTGACTATTAACACAAATTCTCAATTTCTTACCTAGTTTCATACTGTTTATTGCCCGACATCTTATTACAGCCTCCAGTCCTGTCTGAGGTGTCTTCTTGAGTCTTCACGTCTGGTGTCCCGCCACCGCTCATCTTGTTGCTTTCTTCTGAACTTTGCTCACTGACCACACGTCTCATTTCATCATGCTCGCACTGAACATTGAATTTATTCTAAAACTAGCTTCTGTCTGAGTAGTTAGCTTATCTAATCGATTTCTTTTTTTCAAGTGGAATATGGAAACAGGCTAATGGTACACTGTCATGATGCATTCAGCGCAATTAAATTTAATACACTCAAGTCCCCGAGAGACTCGACTCGTGGTAGTGGCTGGTCGCTGGTGTTTATCAAAGTCAACGACCAAGCTCAAGAAAATCCAAACAATTTCGTAAAATATGTACCACGGCAAACCAGAGCGTTCCCCGGAAGATAACAAACTGACCTGTCAGTGCCAATTAGATGCCGGCTTGAAAAAAAAAAACACATTTGTCTGTTGTGCAGAATTTGTGCAGACTCCACAGCTGATTGGGCTGTCAAAACTGTTTTTAACCTCCAATTGTTGTCTGTTTTATTTTTGTCAAGCTGTCACGCCGGCCTGGGTTGGTCGCTGTTTTATTTACTGTTACTAAATCCCAGAAGCAATACTCGTTCCAATTATTTGTTTATGCTGAAAGGCAGAAGAATCCTAAAAATTGCTATGAAGTTTATTGGTGAGTTTTCTCCTCAAACTGAGAATGGAAGATTATCCAGTTCACACTATACGGTCAAATGACTTGATGATCTGGCGAGAAGTCATGAGTTCACACTGGACACTTGATCCGAGGCTGTCATATACATACAAATTTAAACTCGCCACACATTGATTTCCGAGATCGAATTGATGTGGCCCCTAGTTTGAATCCAATATTACTTGATCTGGCAAATTAGTTAGTCTGGAACGTCACATTTGTATGTACATGACAGTTTCAGATCAAGTGCTCTAGTGTGAATATAATGGTAGATTAATTTCAAGACTATCTTGAATTTCAGATATCGGGGCCAATCTGACTGATCCCATGTTCCAGGGAAAATATGGTGGTAGCCAAAAGCATCCGGCTGATCTTGATCGCGTACTGGAGCGAGCATGGGAAAATGGAATGGATAAAATGATAATAACTGTAGGAACATTGAATGAATTCGATGAAGCGCTGAAATTGGCCAAAAGGGATTGTAAGTAGATAGCAGAAATTATTAATTCATCATCGTGGCGCGACAGCCCGACGTCAGGCCTTGACCGCCTGGATCGTTGTCCTCCAATTATCTCGGTCACTTGACCGCGTCCTCCAATCTTGGAAGCCCAGTAGCTGCTCGGCGTTCGCATATACTGAGCTCTCCCAACGAGCTGTCGTTCGTCTTCGCCGTCTCGCTCCGTCGACTCGTTTTGCATTCATTACTCTCTTTGGCATGCTATCATCATCCATTCGTTGTACATGACCTGCCCATTGAAGTCGTTGTAGTTTGACGATTTTGGAAACTTCCAGCTCATCATACAGTTCACACAACTCATGGTTGTACCGGATGCGCCATCCATCTCGATCGCAAACAGCCCCGAAAATTCGCCGTAGAACCTTACGTTCAAATGTGTCTAGCATGTTGCCGGAGGCTTGAGTTAGGGTCCATGCTTCGCAGCCATAGCATAGCACTTGTCGTATAATGGTTTTGTACACGCGCAGCTTCGTGTTTCTGTGCATATGCTTCGATTTCATTATGGGGAGAACCGAGAAAAAAGTCATAAGCTAGCTGTATCCGTCGCTTGATTTCGTCAGTTTCGTTGGCGTCCCTTGACAAGTTGCAACCCAGGTATATGAAGTCGTTCACAAACTCGATGTTATGGTCCCCACATTGATGCCCGATTGTGCAGGTGTCCTTGTCGTCGATTGCATCATTATTTTAGTTTTACCCTTCGGGACATGATGTTGATGGCGTCGGCGTACGCTGCTAATTGTGTCGACTTGATGAGTAGCGTCTTGCTGCTGTCCATATTCATAGTCCGAATAGCGTATTCCAGTGCTAGGTTGAAGAGCGTCGGTGCCAGTCCCAAAGAGATTGCCAGTCCATCACCCGGTTTCAGACCACTGCGTGTTTCAAATAGATCAGTAAGTCTATTATGAATCCTGACTTGTGAGACGGAGTTGGTCATCGTCATCTTTGTCAGTCGCACTAATTTTGCCGGTATACCAAATTGCAGCATGATGTCGTACAGTACTCCGCGATCGATACTATCGTATGCCTGCTTGAAGTCGAAAAAGATTTGGTATACGTCTACGTTGTATTCCAAGCACTTCTGGAGTATCAGTTGGATCATAAAGAGCAGATCGGTTGTGGAGCGACCAGATCTGAAACCGCTTTGATATTCGCCAATGATTCGTTCTGCGTACGGTTTTATTCTATTTTCCATTATTTTCGTCAAAATTTTATAGGACGTACAAAGTAGTGATATACCCTGTAGTTCTCACACCGCAGTTTATCTCCCTTTTTGTGGATTGGACAGATGATGCTTCTGCGCCAATCGTCTGGAATCTCCTCGTCCCCCACCATACTCGCAGGAGTAATTGATGTATGGCATTAGCTAGACCCGTTCCACCGAATTTTAGCAGTTCAGCTGGAATCTCGTCAGCGCCCGGCGGTTTATTTCGTGTTAGTGACCGCAACGCGAGATCAACTTCATCTACTGTCGGGGGTTGTATGGGTGGGCCTAGATCAACAATATCGTCGAGAGCTTGTTGTGTGGGGATGTTAGATGATAGGTTCAGAAGCTCTTCAAAATAAGAGGCCTATCGTTTGTTAATGCCATCGGTGTCGCTGATGATGTTTCCATCCTTGTCCTTACAACGGCTAGTCCTGGGTTGGTAGCCGTTCTTAATTGTATTTACTAGTTTGTACGCTTGTCTGGTGTTCCTATTAGCTAAGTTTTCGTTAATATTCAGCAACTGCTCGTCAAAGTATTTACGTTTCTTACGTCTAATTATTCTATTCGATATTCGCCGTAGCTCGTCATATTTTTCTCTTTTGGCTCTGGTTCCTCGTTGCATCCATTGTCTGTATGCCTCGTTTTTCGCGTCAAGTGAATTGTTGCATTCTTCGTTGAACCAGTCATTTCGCGCTCGCCGGGCTTTATATCCCACGATCTTCTTTGCAACCTCTTTGATTGTACCCTTGAGTTCTTCCCAGAACCCATGGACACCTGTGTTGCTGATGTTGTGTAGCATCAACATCGATGTTACATCTTTCTTAAATTTTACTTTTTTCTAAATCTAATACTGACTCACTATACTAATTCTCTCTTCATCTAATTTCCTCTCTCTCAATATTAACCCCATCACCCTTCCAGCAACCAAACTCTTTGTCACGATGGGCTGTCATCCAACTCGTTGCAATGAATTCGAGTCTGATCCCGACCAGTACTACGCCAACATGTGCAAAACGATCGAAGCAAATCGTGATCAAGTGGTTGCAATTGGTGAGTGTGGCCTCGATTACGATCGTTTGCATTTCTGTCCGAAAGAAACACAAAAAATCTACTTCGAAAAACAACTGGCGCTCGCCGCGCAATACCAATTGCCCTTATTTCTCCACTGTCGCAGCGCTCACGATGACTTCATGGAGATTGTTGAACGTAACAAGGACAAAATCGTTAAAGGTGGCGTCGTTCATAGTTTCGACGGAACAATCGAAGAGGCTCGAAAAGCAATTGAATTTGGATTTTATATTGGCTTGAACGGTTGCTCGCTGAAAACGGAGGAGAACTTGAAGACCGTTCGTGAAATTCCATTGGATAGGATTATGATTGAGACCGATTGTCCGTGGTGTGGCATTCGACCGAGTCATGCCGGCTCGAAGATGGTGAAAACACAATTTCCCGCTGTGAAAAAGAAGGAGAAATGGACGGCCGATCAATTGATTGATAGTCGCAATGAACCGTGTCAGATACGGTGAGTAGCAGCGGTGGATGGTGGTGTGATGTTAGTTTATTTTAATTTATTTTTGTCTTTTTCGATTTTCGCAGGCAGGTAGTCGAAGTCCTTGCAGGCGTACACGAGGAGTCAGTGGAGAAGTTGGCTGACATATTTTATGAGAATACAATAAATTTATTTTTTAAAAAGTAAATAGATCGGTGTATGATTTAGTAAATTGTTACAAGGTCGAATTACAAAAGACATGCCAGCTAGGTTGTCTTGTAATTAACCATATCCTGGTAGTGATGACTACGTTTAGACCGTGGTGAGAATCGTAGTACTAACTGTGCTGTATTCGAGTTAGTACAAGTTCTTGGTGTGTTTAGACCGACGCGTGCACCAAGTATTGCTGATGTCAGTTGTGGTTTTATTGTCTTTTCGGTCATTTCGGGATTGCTCATAATCCAGGCGAATTGCTAACTGTGAGCCAGACGTTCGGATTCAAGTTCACAGCAGAAAACGCAAACGTTACACGCGATAACAGCTGTAGTTAGCTCAGTACCGCATGGCAAATGGAGTGGAGTTAAAGTTAGTCGTAGCACTAACTAATCTGGTACGTTTAGACCGCGGTGAGTTTCTTCGTATTAGTTAATCCTCCAGGTAGTTCGCACGGTCTAAACGTACTCACTACTGCTGCTTCCAGCGGTAGATCGCAGGCAGCAGTACTGATCTGTCGGTCGTATGAAACCAGAGGTCGAACGTCCCATTACACCCGGACCCCGATGCGAGCGCGAGGCACCTCAGCCGTCCACCAACCATTCTATCCTTATCGCTCCATTTTTTTATTATTAATCCTTATTTTTGCCTCCACTGTCTGTGTTGTCTTCCCAGGCCTATGAATTTTTGTTAATACATAAAGGACAGGGGCAACGAGCGGCGAAAACCCCGCCCACGTCTCCCAAACTGAGCCACAGCAAGCATAAGCCGTTGCTCAGATCGTTGAGGGGCTTTTTTCTTCGACCAGATGGCACGGCCCGACATTCACGGACATTACACTACCTCCGGCTCCGTTCCCACGGGCTTGTTCGGATGCCCACCAACCCGTCCGTTGGATATTTGGCGTCCAACATGGGGCCCATTCCTGGTAAAGAACAGGACTAGAAAGGACCTCATCAGATTCTTTTTAGTCCTTCCACCGATTTGCACCCCCAGAAGCACATTAAGGCTACTTTCTCTAAGTCTTAGGGGAACTTTCCTCTTTCGTGAATAATTCTCTCTGTTGCATTTAGGGAGAATTTTTAAAATTCCTTAATTGCGGGATTTCCGCTTTAAGTAGTTCATTTCCATTTTAAGGTGTTAAGAACCTAGAACCCATACGGGGGGATTTGCAGCTCCTAAAGCGGAAATTTCTCGAGTTTTGTGAAAGTTCTCTCTAATCGAACAGAGAGAATTCTCATAATTTTTGCGAAACGGGAATGTTCCGCCTAGGTAGATAGATAAGAGCGCGTTGACATGATCAAACTACGATTTGACAAACTAGCATTTGATGAAAAGTTGAGCACCGTCCAACTACGGTTTGACAGAAGCACAAGACATATCAAACCAGCTTGACAAGGGGTTGACACGTTCAAGTAGGTGGTTTGTCAAACCGTAGTTTGATCGTGTCAACGCGCTCTAAAGGAGGTGGGCCGTGGGTCGTATTGGAACCATAGGCATTGCGACCTTGAGCTCTATTGTGCTATTGCCCTTCCTTCGAGAAGCTGGCTAAATCACAAGGTTCAGCCGTCTCTTCTCGATAAATTGATTGACCTGGCAAAGTTTTATAGAAGAGATATCCTCGGCCAAAGGAAATGTTAGGCCGAAGCATTCGATACGTCTTTGAGCAAGCCTTTCGCACTCGCAAAGGATGTGCTGTGAGGTTTCATCATCGACCTAGCTAGCGGCAACTAGCATCTGATACAATATGCATGGTTTTAAGGTGACCCATCAGGGGCGAGTGTCCCTTTAAAATTCCACAAATTATTCTGATCCTGTTCTTGCTCAACCGCAGCAATTCCAAGGCACGAACGCGTGAGTGGCCGGAAATAAATAGCTTGGGATGAAGCACATGTGCTCTCCCAGTCTCTTATGTGGTTTCTGCAGTAGCAGACTGGTGTCCCGGAAAACAGTTCTGGGCCATAGATGGAGACGGCGGAGGCTCGGTTTTCTAGCCTATCTGCCAGCTAATTGCCCTCGATGCCCGAATGACCAGGGACCCAGTAAAGTGTGAGTTTGTTCGTTGAACCCAGATTATGGAGGACCTCTTGACAAGCCAGTACCTTAGAATTGATAGTGAAATTAGTAAGCGCTTTGATAGCTGCCTGACTGTCGGTGAATATTGCTATGTCCCTGTTAAAATACCCGGAGGTTTGGCATAGTCTAGCACAAACTTCGATGGCGTATATTTCCGCTTGGAACACGGACGGCATTTTACCCATTGTGCTCAGGACCGACAATGCCTGCGCCGGAACCCTCTTCCGTTTTAGAGCCGTCTGTGAACCATTTGATTGTGCTGGGTCGGAGAGAGTTGTAGCCATCCGCCTACCTTTTTCTGTTCCGTCTTAGGACTGAGCTATTTTTACTTACCATATACATATTCCCCTCAAGAAGCAGCTTCCAAGAGATTTTAATTTAAATTGGAATGTGCAATCTGCAGATGCTCACGCCACCTACTTCGAATTTCCAAAGTAGGAGGTTTGAGCATCTGTGGACTCCATTCCATTTCAATGAAATGTCAGCAGAGAGCAGAAATGGCCTTGTTTATGCCGTGGGACTATCTTCGAGGATTAACTAATTCGTGCTAACTCACGACGACATAAACATGTGGCACTAGCTAGTTTTGGTACCAATTTTAGCTCCACTTGCTATGCAGAACTGGACTGAAAAATTGGGACTAGGTGGTGTTGCTGTCTTCGCTAATGGTGTTGTTGTTGAAAATTATATTTTATTTGTTATATAAATACCTCATCCTTTCCTGAAACTCTGTATTCGTTTCATCCTTTGATTGTAGCGGTAGAAACGCGTTTTTATTAGGAGGCTACTGCCCCTTGACATTTTCTTAACCTATGTCACCGCAGTCACAAACCAACAGCTGATATCTTTCATGTTTGGTACCTCTTCGTATGGTCGGTATAAACACACCACGAACAAGGACTAGCACTAAAACGATTTAGTTAAATCGCCTTTTAGTTCCACGGCATAAACGTGGCCAATGAGTGTCCCCACGCCAGTTAGAGCTGAAAAAAAATCGTAAGAATATGAAAAAATATAATTTCCTTTTGTTTATTACTTATACACATATTCACGTTTTTCTCCACAAGATTAATTATCTGTGGCTTTGGTCGTCGGTCACCGGTGAGACGACACTGTTGGTGAGGAGCTGCTACTACTACTTTGTCTTACGAGGCTCAATCATTGCAGCTTGGACTCGCAATGACCCACTCCACTTTATTCTTAACAACTTGATGTATACGTACACCTATGCGTAAAAGGACACGGAAGATTTTTCATTATTTGACTTAACCCCTTGTGGGGAACAGCGCGTCAACTACTCCTGCGCGAGATTGTATTCGATCCTGGGCAATGAGACGCATCTGCCCCTACAACTTACCTAGCAACGCTCACTCTCCGCCCACGGATCGGCACCATGAGTGTCTAGGACGCCCTCTCCTCTTCTAAGTGATTTGGAATGTGTTACATAAGCTCCCATCCGGAAAACGACGGGACTTATGGACCTATACATCTTACCTGCAACATCTTTCATTCTATACAGCCAAATCAAATAAATACGTGAAATTTACGAATATATATAAAACTTTATTATTCCACTTATATCTTTAACCCATCGCTTGATCGCTACACTTACAACTCACTTTTTACATGACCCTCTCTTCTCTCCTTTTGCTCCACCGTTGGGACCATCGTCGGCTCATCTTTCTGCTCCATACGACCAATCAGACGTCGCATAAATTCCTTCGCGACAAGAGCAACTGCAGCATTTGAATTGCCACTCGGCAAGTTCGGCATAACCGATGCATCCGCAACGTATAAATTATCAACGCCGCTGACACGAAAATCCGCCCGATTGACGACCGTCTGTGGGTCTGCAGGATCGCCGATACGGCACGTGCCTCCCAAATGATAGACACTAAACGATATATGCCGTACATAGCATTCCCAATAGGCAGGCGATTGAAATTCAAACTCTACACACCCAGGTAGCGGTCGTGGTGTTATCGTGGCATTGAATCGACCCAGTTTGGACGTTTTCACCAAATCATTGCGCAAAATTTCAATTCCGGCGATCAGAATTCGCATATCGTCCGGATGCGTTAAATAGCGCGGATCCACTATGGGCGGTACATTGAAATCCGATGAGGCCAAGCTTACCTGGCCGCGACTTTTCGGCTGCAGAAGAATCGGCACAACAGAGACCGTCTGGTCGCCGACCAGCAAACGGAAGTAATCGCGCCACACATTCGGATCAATGTTCAGATTCTTCTGAAGGCACGCACCCATGTCAGAGGATAGGCCCATCGGAATTACCATAAAGCCGAGAACAGGACGTCCGTCTGCGTGGAATTCGGGGTGATGAAAGAATCCGAGTGATTCGCAGCCAACGGTAGACCAAGGTGACTGCTGGCCCCGGCGAAAGAAGAAGCGGTAGACATTGGCGGGGGCGAGAAGGTCGCCCAAGCCGAGACTGAGACTCATGTTAAGAGTGATCAGGTCCATTCCGGTCGCCAGGTGATCCTGTAGATTTTTCCCAACATTCGGCAAATCGCGGTGACAAGGAATTGAATGCTGGGCCAGGTCACTGCATGACCCAATGCCAGATCGCATGAGAAGCGTCGGCGTACCGATGGCGCCCAAAGTTAGAATAAAGCCTTTCCTGGCTGTGATATGAAATATGTTATCGTTTTTACGCACTTCTAGAGCGGATACATGACCCGGCCGGGTTTCATCAAAAAGTATCCTCGTCACCAGCGCACTGTACAGTTTGCGATGAAGTTTCGATTCATTGCGTTCGCGAGCTGAATGGGCCATGGTCCGGCGGAAGCCGTTTCGTTGCAACACTCGTGGGGTGTGGAATGTCACATTCCCACCTCCGGACACATTCAGGACAAGATCGTCGAACGCCTGACCAAAGTCGGTACGATGCAATATCTCACTGACGCTGAACTCCTGCTCCATTTCCCTAAGAACGGTGAAGAATAAGCAGGCGAGCCGATAACAATGCTAAAACGACTTACCGAAACAATGGCACAATTTGCTGCTTGTAGTTATAGTCGTTGGGATCGTGGAACCAACCACGAAAATCATTCTCTTCGCCCCGATAGTAGATCATGTTGTTTAGGATGTTTGAACCGCCATGACCGCGTCCGGCCGCCAACAAGCAGCGCCCGTCTTTCATGGCTCGGCAGGCGTTCGTCTGTGGCTCGGTTATGTAGGACCAGTCCAGAGCGGTGCGCTGAAGGGCTGGCGTAAATACTGGAATGTCGGCAAAACGATAGCCACCCTCGGTGCCTGCCTCGATTAGCAAAACACTCACTTGGGCGGGCATCTGGCCAAAGATCAGGCTTCCAGCCGTTCCGGCACCAACTATCAATCAGAGTCCTGGATTAATCAAATAGACTGGCAATACTGAGTGTGGATCTCACCAATAACGTAGTCGTAGTCCAGGAGAACAGGTCCTTGAGGACAGTCATCGCTGTAGTGACTGCACAAACTTGCTAACAGGATCAGTACACGCACCGTCCACGAAGCGATCGTGTAGGTAAACCATTGGATGTAAGACGCCACTATGGTGTACATGATGACGGCAAATCAATCTCCAGCACTTCGCACTTTACGCAATGCCCACCCGAGGTGGAATGAACCATGCGATATCACAGCCATAAATGATAACACTCCCGGGTCCCGGCATGCGGAATCACAACAAATCATGTTTTTGGTTATAAATTACCTGTATTCATAAATTGGTAGTGCTACCGTAGCGCTGCCATTTCAGTACAGAATCGCAACAACAAAAATGAGAGCGCTTCAGTAGCGCTGCGCTACTATTTATGAATGCAGGCTAATTAGAACGGGTGCGTGTACATGGGCGCGTTTTTTGCAATGAAGAAGAAGACACAGGAAGTAGTCATATCGAAAAATTTGGGAACCATTCGCCTATATGTGGTTGTCACACGACCACTATTACATTTTAACAAATGGCGTAGGTGATTATAGTTTTGGGGACTGGAAAAATTTGGTGCGAGTTACGAAATTTATTAGGCCGGCCGCATCTAGGAAGTAGGCAGGGCAGCGCGCACATAGCATTGTTGTTGTAACAATTGTCAAAATCTGAATTTACAACAACAATGCCATGTGCGCGCTGCGCTGCCCTGCCTACGTCCAAGATGCGGCCGGCCTTATTGTTGCAAGTATGAATATTGTTTAACGTTCGCAACAGACGATCGATCAAACCATTCGTGACCACCGTCGAACCACATGAACTTCATAGGACGTGCTGAATGAAATTTTCATCACTTCCACTTTTTTATAAACGTTTTTAGGGCAGATGCAGTCGCTATGGTGCTCAGTTTATTTTATATTAATATATTCGCCACAGCAATCGTACCGAACCGTTCGTCACTACACGCAATTGAGAAAGTAGTTTCACACTACAGGCGAAATCACTTGATTTGGCGGGTTGTGTGAACTGCAAAATCACATTTGTATGGATCTCACATTTTCATACAAAATTATCTGACCAGATTTGGCCCTTTCTAATTAATTAACCACTAGTAAAAACAAAACTTTCCCACTTTCTTTCAACCACACATCACACTTTAAACGCTACGCCACTGAAACAAAAGTAAATCAGCTGATAACCCACGTGGGCAACTTTTATTTTCATTTGATGGCTGATGGACCGCGAGCAAAAACATTTAGTTTCCGAAAAAGATCCTTACACTATGGGAATTTGAAATACATAGAGCGAAACTACACTAAATTTTGAAAGCAATCAGGGTATTTACCTGAGAACCGACACTCAACTTTGTCGAGAATTTCATCTGTTTCGCGCAAACTACAACTGCACACCATATTTCAGTGATATTTACACGATTTTGCACATTGAATCAACTTACTGAGTACACTAAATCGACACTGAAACATTAATTTACAGTTCCGGTGGCAATTACAATTAAACTAACCGCGTTTTCACTCAAAAATCAATCAATTTTCACTGATATCACACAATTGGATTTCAATCAGCACGAAAATGACGTCTAGAATTGTCATCAAAAGTAAAAACAGCCAAAAAAAGAAAACAACAGTTTGGTTCCCTACACATACAGCACACACATACGTTGGTCTCCATCCTCTTCTTTTTGTATATCAATGGTTTTTTGACTGGAATTTAAAGCCGTGATTATACTTGACGCGAACAACGTTGCCCAGTCACAGTTATCGGAGAACAGCTGTTTGCCCGTTATACGGCCGTTTTCACAATTGTCTGGTTAAAGTTTAGGAATATTTTTGCTTCACCGGGCGACGCATAGTAGTTCGGTCTTTGACCAATAGTGGGTTTTTTGGATGATTACGCACTCGCCTTGCGTGTGCTCCGTTTGATTCGTGAGCTTTGCGGTTTAAGGGGTTGTAACCCTCAGTATACCGCCCTAGAACACTCGCTCTATACGCTACAGCGGTAAGCCCACTATTAGCATTGGCGCGAGCCACTTTACCTTGCCCAGCGAAGTAGGAATATACCACAAAAATTGTTTTGAGGTCGGATAGGTACCACTGAAAATAGGGGGATTCACGCTCGCTGTCGTAAATCGTAAAAGCGTTGTAAATCGTAAACTAGTTCACAATTACTTCGTATTTGTACCAATTAAGGGGCTATTCTGAATTAGTTTACGATTTATAACAGCGAGCGTGAATCCCCCTAGCGTGATCAGCCAGTGGTTTAGATTAGATTAGGTGGAGGGCTGAGAAGAGAGGATGAGACCAATCATCCCAACGAATCTGCTCAGCTGCTCGAATTTTAGTGAGGCGATCGTTTCCGCTTCAGGGAATGCAACACCGAAGCATTTCAAGCGGCGGAGTTGAAGTGCTTCACACTCACAGAGCATGTGCTGGGATATCTCATTCTCACCTTCACAGAAGCAACAGTTTGGGTCAAAGACAATCCCTTATCTATGCAGATGACCCTTCGAGGTGAAATGACACGTAAGGGACCCGCCAAAAAATTTTTCTCCCGGTTTCTGCGTAATCTTAGTTAGCGCAATTGTTACTCTGTGCTCCCATTCCCTGATGTGCCGTCTGTAATTAACTATTTTCCGGTCTAGTAGTCCTGCTTCCAACGGCGCCCAACGTGGAGTACATTTCTGGTACAAAACAGGGCTAAAAAGGACCTCATCGGGTTTCTTTTTGGTCCTTCCGACGACTGCTCTACCTTCCGGTTCCGCTTCCGAGCGGATACTCTAAGACGATCGACTTTCGACAGAGCCTCGACTACTACTACTTCCTACTGACTTGCTCTTGATGACCCTGGCTTTATATGTACATAGCTGAACTCCGCTCCAGAATAATTTAGATTGTTCGAGACTCCGAAAGCGTTTCCAAATAGATTCGTGTATCGACTAGTTTAACGAAGATTCCAGGTGGTACGAGACTCTGCTAGTGTTCGTTCAGTTGGTATTACAATAGCCATCGATGGTTCGAGACTATGATAGAGCTCAGGACAGTCTGTGTCATGGCTAGCAACCGTATGCATGGTACGCGCGATATGATGGATAGAAGTTAAAGTGGTTTTCATCCCGAAAACGGATAAAAGTTCTCACACACGATCGAAGGGCCTAAGACCCATCAGCCTATCATCAACTGATGTTGGTGCCGTTAGATCGGCACACACTTACGGTGCAATATACCAGCACATCTTTTATTCGCCTCCCAGCATGCCTACTGGAAGGGCCGATCAGTGGACACGGTCTTGCACTCTCTGATAAGTTTCATCGAAAGATCCCTCGACTGCAAGGAGCATTCGCTGGTTGCCTTTCTAGAAATCGAGGGGGATTTCAACAATGGTAAGGCTGAGGCTCTCACTGATGCCCTCTCGACTCTGTGCGGAGATGACTCGCTTTGCAAGTCAGTACACCTGTTGCTTACATCTCGGATTCTCCACTAGTCTCGGCACATCATCTGTACGCAGGCACGTAAGCAGGAGTACCCCTCAATGTGGTGTTCTCTCTCCTCTTCTCTGGAATCTGGCGGTCAACAGGCTGCTTCTAAGTCTGGAAGGGTTGGGATGCAAAGCTATCGCTTATCGCAGACAATATTGCTATCGCCATCTCGGGAAAATTTCCCGGTGTCCTGTGCGACATCATGCAGAATACCCTCTCTATCCTGATGAACTGGGCTGGCGAGGTTGGTGTCAGAGTAAATCAGCAAAAAACGAAGCCTCAATACGAATACCCAGTTATGGAGGGAGTAGGGCTTGTGCTGACTGATAAGCCAAATTCCTCGGTCTCACCCTGGGAAAAAAGCTATACTCGAAGGCGAACATTCAGAAGCGGTTGACAAAGGCAACCGTTGCACTGTACTCGTGGAAGAAGGCCATAGGCGAGAAATGGGGCTTACAGCCTAAAGTGGTTTACTAGCTTTATGTATCGGTATTGCGTCCCATATTGACGCATGGGATTATTGTCTGGTGCTCTAAGGACAACACCGACCGCTGCCCAAGGTACATTGAGTGCGTTCAGAAGGTGGCAAAAGAGCGGAAACCGCTCGCGAGCTGCTCCGCAACTGCTCGCGAGCAGCTCCGGAGCTGCTCGGTTTGGAGTCTGCACCTGCTGAACGCTACTTCACCAGCTGAAAAATCGACCAGCTGAGAGCTGACGATGACAATTTTAGACTTCAAGTGCCGAAAAGTGGAAAATACATGAATCCCACGCTGTCCATTACAGAAATCACGAACAACGTGAAAACAAATTCAGAAGCACCCGAAAACCAAAGAACTAGAAGCCGAAAACGGCGAAAACACAACAACCAATTTGATAACTGTCAAAACTCGGAAACTCGCAACATGAGCGTGAGGTTGAAAAAGAAGAAGAAGAACCTGAGCACTGAGCACTGATCAGTGAGCAGAAATATTTCTTGCTCGGTGAAATTTGATCATGATCACCCGAGCGGAAGTTGCTCAGTCGCTTCTGAACCCGCTCGTTCTGAACATGTTCGCTGAGCGGAAGTTGCTCAGTTCCTTCTGAACGCACACATTGAGTGCGTTCAGAAGGTGGCAAAAGAGCGGAAACCGCTCGCGAGCAGTTCCGCAACTGCTCGCGAGCAGCTCCGGAGCTGCTCGGTTTGGAGTCTGCACCTGCTGAACGCTACTTCACCAGCTGAAAAATCGACCAGCTGAGAGCTGACGATGACAATTTCAGACGTCGAGTGCCGAAAAGTGGAACATACATCAATCCCACGCTGTCCTTTACAAAAATCACGAACAACGAGAAAACGAAATCAAAAGCACCCGAAAACCAAAGAACTAGAAGCCGAAAGCGGCGAAAACACAACAACCAACTTGATAACTGTCAAAATTCGAAAGTCGCAACTTGAGCGTGAGGTTGAAAAAGAAGAAGAAGAACCTGAGCACTGAGCACTGATCAGTGAGCAGAAATATTTCTTGCTCGGTGAAATTTGATCATGATCACCCGAGCGGAAGTTGCTCAGTCACTTCTGAACCCGCTCGTTCTGAACATGTTCGCCGAGCGGAAGTTGCTCAGTTCCTTCTGAACGCACACATTGTTAAATTGTATTCCCTCTGACATTTTCGCAGAGCAGATGGCGGCGAACACGAGTGTTAAAGGTCGCCACCCATGGACAAGCACGAGTGTTAAGGTCGCCACCCATGGACGAGCACAACCACGACCAAACTTCCATCGAACCATCAAATATCATAGAACGGTGGAAACGAGGAGATTTTTTTTCTATAGAGTTTGACGTGGTTCGATGCATGCTCGCGACCAAAATGCTTGACGTGGGTGGCGACTTTAGCCTCCGGGAAACCGGTCAGTGGACTGTATCAATCGTAAAGGTTGCCACCCATTGACGAGCACAACCACGACCAAACTTCCATCGAACCATCAAATATCATAGAACGGTGGAAATAGGGGGAATTTTTTTTACACACTTTCTATGAAATTGATGGTTCGATGGAAGTTTGGTCGTGGTTGTGCTCGTTCATGGTGACCTTAAACCACTCGGCTATATTGAGAAACACTGAGATTCCCGAAGTGGCAGACTAAACCTCTCCGAAGTATCTGTTCGACAAGAGCCTGATCCCATCGAAGAATGAGTGGTCAGAGAACGCCATAATGGTATCTGGTGCCATCAGCTTTTTTACTGACGGCTTTAAAGGTCGCCACCCATGAACGAACACAACCACGACCAAACTTCCATCGAACCATTAATTTCATAGAACGTGTGGAAAAAAAATTCCCCCTATTTCCACCGTTCTATGATATGTGATGGTTCGATGGAAGTTTGGTCGTGGTTGTGCTCGTTCATGGGTGGCGACCTTAAGACTGATGAAGCGGTTGGGGCTGGGGTATACTCGGAGAAGTTCATCGTCGCGGCGCGACAGCCCGATGTCGGGCCTAAGCCGCCTACTCGGAGAAGTTGGTTTATTCTTCCGCCTTCCGGAATACAGTAGCGCCTTCCAGGCGGAGATACAGCCATTTCCGAGGCGCTAACCTGGCTTGCGCACAGTGTTATATCTACTAGGGATATTGTAATCTACACGGCGATTAAATAGCTTACTTCTATCTTGGTTGTCAAAGAGGGTACTGGACTGTCGCAACCTTCTCACGGGAGATTTTTCCAACATTTCTCTGTGCTGGAGCCCCGGCTACAGCGGTTCTCTTGGGAACTGTACAGCTTATGAACTGGCTCGGGCGGGTACGAAAAATGAGAGCACGGAATGCTAGCAGATTGGCAGCAAATTGGTTACGCAAGCTGTGATATACGATAGGGCGAACGTGAGATGAAGTAGTGGCACTACATGTCATGCAACTAGGCAAATATGGCCCAAGCTGGATGCCAAACGATCCCTTCTGCTACTGAGTAGAAAACATTTAAGAAATGTGGTTGGGCTTATAACTAAACACCGTATAATCGGGGAGCATGCTAGGAGACAATCACACAATGATTACTGTAGGAGCTGTGAGGAGGAGGAAAGTTGGTCTCACCTTCTATGTTCTTGCCCTCCTCTGGCAGAAGGTAGAAGGGACATCCTTCGATCCTACTTTTTACCGATTTGGACAATCTAAAGAATCTTGACGTCAGTCAGCTTCATAGTTTCGTTGTCAGCTCTGGCTGGTTTGACGATTAAAAGGTGCTCAGGTATGCTGAATCCAGTGGGTATTACAACGCACATGGACCACAGCTACCCAGCGCCTTGCTCTTCTTTGGCAGGGCAGCCCGTCTAACTTAACATACAACCCCCCCCCCCCCCCGATTAAACATAATTCGCGTTAAAACGCGTTTTTTTTAGGAAGAAATCCCCCCAGAGGCGCAAAAATCGAATTCTGGCTCCGCCCACCGAAGCCCAAGCATGGGATCGTCAGTAAATAAAACACATCGCAACGCATATTTTTTTAAATGGTTTTATTTAAACCTAATTCTTTAATAATACATACGCTTGTTTGTATATAAATAATTTCTAAAGTAAATACACATTTCTGAATATACCAAATTGTCACAGATATTTTTTTTTTCTTGTTTTATTTGATGTTTTTATTTAAATTTGAATGCACAAGTTGCGGTTCTGACCATCTCCCGAAATTCCCGGAATCGAAAACAACAGAATAGAAGCTCGACTACACAGATGGGGGGATGGATTGCAACATAAGAGAAATCGGGAGATTTGTGTATGTAATTAATTGTGCAGAACCGTATCTTCTCGTCTTAAAACGGCCAGCAGCTGTAGCGAGCTTCAAAACAAACGCTATCGCGCGTCGCTGTTGGTCAAAAGGAAATATACATACGCAAAATTTAAAATTTTAACTGATTGTAGCCTGATTTGTAAAAAAAAATCTAAATCTTACCATTGAAGGATCCAAAACAAAAATAAGAAAAACTCAACCAGGGACAATTTATTTTTTTGTATTAATTTTGTATTGTGATTTTTATTTTGTCCGATGCTAGTTTTTCAAACCGACTCGCAATAATTTTAGTATTGTTCTAAATTTTACTAAACATCATAATTTTTTCTTTGTTGATTTTTATTTTTTTTATATCGTTTTATCGTCTTATTTAAATTTTTTTAAACATCTAAAAAGAGACGGAGAATATTACAAACCCACAAAAAGAAAACCTCTGCACAATTTATGTGTAACGTTGCAAAATAGACAAGAGCGTAAGCGCACAATTTGTAGAGTAGTAGTAGTAGTGAAGTGGTGTTGATCTTGTGTAATTAGAAAACTTAGTAATCAGGCGCGCGCGCAGCATGTGAAAACAAAGAAACTCTACTTTTTTTTACTTTTCTTATTTTTGAATTGTTTTGATTTTTACTGATAAAAATAAAATTTGCTTTATTTTACTGATACGAAATTATTCCTTCTTTGCCTTAATTCTTTCCGTATACATTTTCATCGGAATACGCAATGTACAGGAAATAGTCTTCTTCGTGGTGCTCCTGGAAAAAGAGAGAGAGAGAGAAATGAAAACAGGCAATGATAGAGAGAGAAAGACAACCGATGTTGTTTTGGATTTATACAGAGTTGATGCGATTTGGAAGGACTTACCTGATAGAGTGATCCCATCGTTGCTGAGGTTGGTGGAATGACGTTGTTTACAAAGAAGAAGAGAGCATCCTCGGGGCGCAAATGAATTCGTTTACGAATTAAGAAATAGAACTGTCCTACGGTCAAATCGGATGGCACCAAATATTTTTTCTTATCTAAATCACCGATGCGGGCTTTTGGTGCCTTCTCTACAATAACCTAGAAAAGAGAGATAGAAAGAGCAAAATGAAGATGATTAGTTGGGCATTTGCATTTTAGAATTTACATACTAGTATGTACAAGCCCTGCTAACCAAGTTATGATGACATCAATGCGCTCATTATCCAGGCCTGGATGAAAGGCATCATGACCATGATTCTAGTCGCGGGACGAAAGTCACTTATGTATTTTTTAAGCATATGATGAAACCATACATGACCACCTACGAATCCGTACATGAGTAGCACTGACGAATTCGTTCAAGCCGGCTTGATGAATTCGTCAGTGATACTCATGTATGGACTCGTAGGTTGTTGTTGTTGTGGTAGCGATGCTTCAAATACTGCAATTCTTCTTACATCGAGGGAGTTTCGCAGCTCTTGGCCGCTAAAAAAACGGGTCGTTCCGGTACGAAGAACCGACTGCCGCAGGAACGAAGGTCATGTATGGTTTCATCGAGGGCTATCAAGGTGAGAAAAAAATATTTGCTCGTGGCAGAACTTGATCCCACACCGTACGACTTTCTTCCCCCGCTGCTTCTCCGCGAAAAAAAATTGTCTACTGGTGAACGATGGTTTGCAGGGAGTATTGGTTATAGTGCCTTTTACTCCTAAATGAAACCTAACTTGCGGGTCGATTTCACTAGGAGAAACGGTTTTAGAGTATGTATTCCAAGCAAATTAAATGCCCTGACGTCACTTTGGAGTGGTGGCTGAACCGGAATACTCGCACTGAAAATGTCAGACCCGTATAACAGGGGCTTGCAAAGTTTCTTTGGGTGTACATGGGGTCTGACTCCAAAGATGGTTGAGTGGCATTGCATGTTGGTGCAGCAGCGCATCTAGCACTCATCGCGCACACGAACGCTGTGCGCGGATGAATGCTCATATGTGTACGGTAGGAGCACGCGTGCGGGCAAATTTTATCCGCACGAACACGATCCATCGCTAGTGGATCTCCGTGCGCGAACAACTTTGTGCGTGTTATTTGGTCTGGACGACATTCTGTGCGCGTACAGCGTTCGTGCGCGCAAATATCACGTACACATTTGAGCATTCGTGCGCGTAGGAAATCATGCGCGCACGAATGCTCGTATGTATACGAAGCTTTAAGTGCCGCAAAACCTGTGCCGCCAGTGGTCAATGTCCGTCACGGCGAACCGTCGATACGGGACAGTAACTCGTTTGGTCCTCGTGCTGCTAATAGCCTGAGGAATCCCAGCGGCTCTCATCGAAGGGAGTGTCAACGAAACAGTTCTCGACAGGGTAAGCAAAAGTGCCTTGTGCAATGCTCGTAATCCTCGCAGGACCATGAACGCCATTAAAGTGCTTCAAGTGAACCTGCACCACGCAATAGGAGCATCGGTCACTGTGCGCAGGTTATTCGCAGATAAACAGGCCACCATTGCGCTTATTCAAGAGCGATGGGGTGGCCCGTGGCCGAATTTGCGGTCTAAACACAACAACTGGTAAGTTGATATATGACAGGTTAGCGAGTTGTCCGCGTGCGGGGCTTGTGATGATCGACAAATGCGTCAACTATTTGCCACTAACCAATTTTATTTCTAGAGATCTAGCTGCAGCATTGGTGGAAGTATCCACGCTTAACGGTCGTCAGAAAGTGGTAGTTGCGTCTGCCTACTTCCCATCTGACAATGTTGAGATTCCAATACTCGAGGTCCAGCCGCTGTCGACGTATTAACCGGCATTATGTGATTGGTTGCGATTTAAACGCACACGGTGTTGGATAGCAGCGACATCAACGATAGAGGTATGCGTCTTCTTGACTATCTTATGTATAAACATGTAAATGTCCTGAACAGGGGGTGCAAACCTACCCTTTTCACGGCGGCAAAGGCAGATGTACTCGACATTACCCTTGGGGGAGTTGATTAACTCCTGGGCGGTTGCTATTTGGGCGTGCGAGATCAGAGATCTCGCATTGAAAGTGGCCATTTTAAGCTCCATTAACGGAGTTTAACATGATCGCAATCGTGGCCAACTTTGTCTCTGCCTGTGTGGACGATGCCTATACCGCTCGAAGGAGCTGGTTGGGGCGACCGGTAGTGCAGTGTGTTGAGACATCAGTCTCATGTCTGACTACCGGCGTTTCGGGTTCGAATCCCGTCCACTACGACGTTCGTGGCCATGGATGTGCAGGAGGTGCATGCTGGCAACTGCATTCTCCAAAACCAGTTTATGCTGTCGAAGCGTCAACTGGGAAAATGGAACAGTTGATGCGCTATGCCCCACAGGGGGTTAGGGCAATTGAGAGAGAGGGAGCTGGTCGACATTAGATGAAATATGTGTAGGAGTCGTACGTGGACTTCCTGATGCATTAGCGAATGAGATCCTTTTGCGGACATAGTTCGTAGGTATGCTTTGGCTGGTAGCCAACTTTGATCATAGGAGAGCATCAATTGCACGCGTTACACTAACATAATTGTTTTGGATAGAGCTGGATGGTAGTGTAACGCGTACAACTGTTGTTATCATAGCAGAGTACTGTACAAAAAGCACGGCAACTGAGACCCCTCAATTATGGAGATATTACACCCGTAAGTAGAGCCGACCTGAGGCTACTTGTGGGCTACCTCTCGGGCCATCATTGGGTGAAATATCACCTAAACAGGATGGGTTTGTCTATCGAGACCGAACGTCGTCTGTGTTTAGAGGACGTTGAGACCATAGGCATGGTTGCCAGATTGGGGAATTTTCTCCCCAAAATGGGGTAAATTTCAATTGGATTTTTTTTTCGAGCCAAAATTCTCACCCATCAAGTGTCGCATTGGTTTGACGGCGATTGGCAATTCCATATTTCACCTTCAGCATTAAATTCTAATTCCATGGAAGCACCATGAAATTACCCATAATGGACAATTTCGGCTGAATCCGAAAGTGAAACGAGCAATCTAAGGCTATCTACTGGGGGTCGCAGCCCTCTAGGGGCGGAACTAGAGCAGCTCGTTTCAAAACGGAAATTGTGCGATATTGAGGATTGAGAATAAACAGTCTCTGGCGTGGGCTACGCTCGCTCCGCGGTTAAGGGATCGATCACAACCACCAGTATCGCACAAACATGAATGCTCGCTTCGCTCGGTCTGGATGCAAGTCTCTTGTGTGGACTCCGATTGAGAATCAACAGTAGGGATCACAACCCTCAGTATCACAACAAACTTGAATGCTCCTATCGTTTCGAGCGTTCAGATATGACGTTGAAACAAAAGTTATCAGTTATCACCGTGGGTTGGCAAAGGATCTCTCTACCCGCTCCCACAGCAACTGGTTCTACGCACCGGAGCGATCCGTTCATCAGCAACGACCAAGGGCTCTCAAACCCCTTCGACGCCGTAGGCGTTGCTACTACAACAACAAACGATATCTACCCCCCAAAACAGGTTCGATCCTGTCAAAGTGGTGCTCACTGTTTTTTTTTTCATTTCATTGTGAATGAAATCATCGTCAACTGTCAGTAACTGCCAAAAAAAAAACTGCTAAATGAGACCACAATTGTGGCAATGCGCCTGGCTGCTCGGCCTTGTTAATTCGTGAATTTCGTGCCAAACTTCAGATGGCTGTCCTTCCTCGACTTCCCTACTCCTTAGACCGCGCTCCCTACGATATTTTCATGTTTTCAAATTTAAAATCTGTGCTCAAAGGCTGAGCCGTCAAAAAAAAATCGCCACAGACCTTAAACATGTCGCACTCAAATAGCAATGACCCGGAAACTAATCTCGATATAAACAACTTGTAAACAGTCAATTACACAGTGCGTTCCTGCGACAGCCGGTTCTACGCACCGGAGCGACCCGTTGCATTAGGAACGGCCAAGAGCTGCCAGACGCGTTGCTACTACCACAATTATCGCCCGTCGCATTTCCATAACGACCCAGCGACATGTAATTAAAGGACTCTCGTACTTTATCGCTACCATCAAATGTTTATCTACACTTTATCACTAGCTGTTTTTTTATTAGCAATACCTGCATTCAGGAATCATCGCTCCCTGAGCGCTCCTTCCCCTCTTGAGCGCTATGGTAGCGCTACTGTCCCAATGCCTGCATTCATGTGAAAAATTTTCGCTACAGAACGCTACATCCCCTCCACTACACATTTAAGGAGACGCTACCTGTCAACATTTCTTTCGTGATTGAACCGCTACATATGAAATGTCTGACAAACAGGTGACAACGCAAATATTTGACAATTGCCAATTTTCCATCGCAAAACATTTCTTTGGCACATCACGAAACAAGGAAATATCAAATCGAAGACGAGAAGACAGTGAATTTACATAGACGGGGATTCTATTTGCGCTTTTGATGTACACAAACGTCACAACACACATACCAGCTGCGAATTGTCAAATGTAGCGCTACATGCCCAGAGAGCGTAAAAAATTTCTGCTACCAAGGGGAAGTAACCGCTCCGGAGCGGCTGGAAGGAGCGGTTGCAATCACGACCGGGAGGGGTTGTAGCGCTACGGAGCGCTCCGTAGCGATCCGGATAAAACGAGCGTGGTGAATGCACTCAATGTCTGGTGAATGCAATCGCTCCATGGATTCGCTGCTGAGCGTATACTTCCCCTTCTGAGAGAAAAATTTCCACGCTCTCTTGGCTTGGAGCGTGATACATTTTTGTTTTCACAATTTGCATAACAGGTGGCGCGTGCGTCATATGAGCGTTGGTTGAATTTGTACGGACGAGGAATTTTAAGGGAAAAATTTAATTTAAAAAGTGAGTAGGGTTTTCGATAATTGTATTTTCGTTGTGTTCGCGGTTATGTTCGTAGTGGGGCCTGGGGCATAGCGCGACAACTTATGATGCGCGTCATCGTATTCAGTTATTAGCAATGGGACCGGCACGATTTTTATTATGAGTTCGCGTTGCTGTATTGGCTAATTGGGCATTTAACCGGCTGCCGCAGGAACCGTGTATTACTGTTGTAGCGAATGGTCAGAGTTGCAATGTGTGTGTGTTACATGTTAATTCCGTTTGAAGCTCCACGGTGTTAAATAGGTTCTGAGAACACACAGCAGCAGCATAGTTGGCCACAGGTCCTCCGACTGCTTTGTATGTGACCCATTTATTACCATGTCCTTATTGCGAGTGATTTGAAACCCGGCGAAACCAAACAATTTAAACCGATGATGTCACAAATTCGGTAAGCAGCCGGTGTATTCACAAAACAAGTTTATGACAGGTAGCTGTCGCACGGTGACATGGAGGGGAGATGTCGCTACGTAGCTGCTCAGTGTTCTCTGAATAAGCCCCTTGTTCCCTGTTTTTATTACAACACCCTTCTATGTAGTGATACGCTCCCATAGATATATATTTAACAGACCGGTAATAGTACTATCCCCACTCTGTGCTTCAGGTTATTTTCGAACCAAATCGCGCATGCGCACTGCTACCCATATTTGCACGCGGTCGCTATACGTTCGGTAAATGTCGTTACGCCATCGGCCACTCAGCCACAATTTTGAAATTTACAAAGCATTTGGCCCCTCGCTCCTCGGGCTCCTCCTGGGCCAAATGTTAATACGTGTTGTGCGTGTTTCACTGCGCAGACGCGAATATGTCAACCATAACTCGATATTCAAATTTTTACCCCCACTGTATATCGATGTACGCTCCCCACACTTCCTCGTATGAATGACAAAGTCAATCATCCAATGAAGAAGCCCGAGAGTCTATTCATTCCTTCCGTTACCTATTCTTGCATTTAAAACAACCACTGCCAATTTTCTTGCATTGTGCATTTAATGTATCGCTTAAGTAATACCGAATAACTAATCACACATTCCCGGATCGCATTAAATTTATTTTTATAAATGGCTCTAGCACGATCTCCGACATATCGCAGCTCTCTGCGATCGTGATCGATACACCGTCGCTTCCCCGACTCTTTCTTTCTCGAGCGCATGGCACTGTACTGCGTAAAACATTTGCAAATTCCCCAGAATTATTTCAGCTCTTCTTTCCCGCCGTTCAGTACATTCTAAATTACATCATAATCACGTAATTAAGCATACCAGTCGTTTGGCTGGCGAGAGAAGTTCACATTTACATTATTTAACATCTGTTTCGTGAGTCGAATGTGTAAACCAGTCACACAAGATTTGGGTATAAAAGAAATGCACTAGTCAGACAGATGTGTGGCTGAGTCAGTATGATAACTTTATAGACTACAAAGTGTTTTTCTCTCTGCACAAAACAAAAAAAAAAAAAATAACCATAGCCTCCAATTCAAGCGTTCGTGCGTAGAACCTACAATAAACGAATATGTTGTAGAAAGCACAAAAATAACGACCTTGGAAACCATTTTTTGCTACATAAAAATATTTGAAATACATTGTGGATTTTTCGTCTTTTCAAAATGTTGTGCCGTTTCAAGATGTTTCGCTCTGGCAAAATGTGGCAGCGGCAGCTGATTAGTCAATGCTACATTGGCAGCTTAGCAAAAAGACAAAAGTAATAAAATAATTTCATAAACTTGAGTAATTATTGTTGATTTTGTTCGACCAAAACAAATAAAAAGTGATTTGTTAAGTCGTACACAGCACATAGGTGAGTCAGAAATTGTCGTGCGTTTTTTCTTGCTTTTTTTCTGGAGATAACAAGTTTTATCGGAATATTCTAATGATTGTGAATACAAAGTGTATATTGCAATGACTGATAATGAAACAAATCGAAAATACAAACAAATGACAGAGGGGGGAGGAGGGATTTGGACTGTTTTGAATTTTTTTGCAATCATAAATATTTTGGATTGCGATTGGCGACTCTAGTCGAGGTTGTTGTCGCTGTTCAAAGCAAATGATTCTGATTTGATTAAAAATGACCCAAATTTAAATCAATTTCATGCGCTCGGTGGCCGTGGTCGCTCGGTCACCGCTCTACGATACTAATCAAGAAATCGGAGTTCAAATCTCAGCGCGACCAAAAAACTGCCTGTGGGTACTAATAAAACTCTCACAGTGCTCCGAGCTTGTCAGTATAAAGACGGCACGGATAGGAGGTGCATGCTAGCAACTGCACTTCCGAAAAGTAGATATGCTATCGAAACGCCAACAAGGCATAGAATGGACGACAGTATGCGTCAAAAGGCCACATCTAATTGGCTCAACACAAACGACTCCAGAGTAACGAAAATATTCTGGAATTCTTACGACAACAAGAAAACTGAAAGCCTCTTGGGACTGCCCAGAAGTCAGTGTTCACTATTAGTGGGCATACTAACGGGCCACTGTCTGATAGGGGAACATGCCCACAGACTAAAGCTAATAACTAGCGATGGCTGCAAGAACTGCCAATTACCAAACACAAAAGAAACTCTAAAGCACCTCCTATGCGATTGTCCTGCACTCGCTAGAAGGAGATTAAAGTGCCTAGGAGCTGACTTCTTCAACGATCTTGAAAGAGTCGCAGGACTCAGCTGGAGAAGCCTCGAGCTTCGCCAGCGAGTCAGGTTCCTTCAAGCTCAACGACGATCTTCTGGTAGGGGCCAGCACCGACACGGGATGAGTACCTGTTATATGTGGTATCGCTATGGACCTCAGCGGTCTATGCGGAGGCGTCTAGGCTGCCACCCTACCTAACCTAGAGATGTTGACGCGCCCATGCTCCTGGAGGGGTCAAGGCAAGTAACAAAGGGCTCATTCAGAGAACACTGAGCAGCTACGTAGCGACATCTCCCCTCCATGTCACACGGTGCGACAGCTACTTGTCACAAACTTGTTTTGTGAATACACCGGCTACATAACGAATTTATGACATCAGTTGACACGCCAAATGTCTGACAAACGGCTGTCTGTTGAAATTGTTTGGTTTGGCCGGATTTCAAGTCACTCGCAATAAGGACGTGGTTGTTGTTGTTGTAGCAATGGTCAGAAGTTCGTTGTGCGAGTGTGTTACATGTTGTGTTGTTCTTCGTCTTCCTCGGTGTTGAGTAATAGGAAGCTAGCTGCCTCTACGGGGTTCTCCCACAGCGATCTGGGGGTCAGGTGTGTGGGTGCAGCTGGGCATCTGAAAATGTGGTCTACATCATGAGGTGTGCCATTGCAAGCGGGGCATGTGTTCGTAACATCCCGATCGATGCGAGACAGGTAAGAGTTTAGACGTGAACACCAACCCGACCTAAGTTGGGCAAGTGTCGTCCTCGTTGCTCTCGGAAGCGTTCTCTCGTCTGGAGAGATGGCTGGTGGTTGTGTCGAGAGGACTTTGTTTGGACCTAGTCTCACAATTGATGCCTGTACTTCCTCGTGGTGTATTGCTGCGATGGCTGTTCTGTATGCGCTGTCGTCGAAGGGGTCCCTTTTGTACCTCTGGACGTCTCTTTCGAGGTCCCTCAAATCACGCCTGACATGCCTTGGTGGCGGCGTCTTGTCCATGAGGTCAGAATTGGGGTGCTCCTCACGATAACAACCCACCAGGTACTGTTTTGCAAGAAGTTTGTTGTGATCCCTTAGAGGCATCGTCCTCGTTTCCTGATGTAGATGGTCCTGGGAAGACATCAGGAGACAGCCAGTTACAGTACGGAGGGCGGCATTTTGGCAGGCCTGGATGTTATTTCATTGTGTGTCACAGAGACTCTGTGACCACACTGGAGCCGCATAGTTGGCTACAGACCTTCCGACTGCTTTGTATGTACTCAATTGCCCTAACCCCTTGTGAGGCATAGCGCGTCAACTGTTCCATCTGGCCCAGTTGACGTTTCGTTGGCATAAATTGGTTTCAGAGAATGCAGTTGCCAGCATGCACCTCCTGCACATCCATGGCCACGAACGTTGTCGTGGACGGGATTCGAACCCGAAACGCCGGTAGTCAAACATGAGACTGATGCCTCAACACACTGCGCTACCGGTCTCTTTATCCTTACCCCGGGTGCTACCGGCCAAGGCTTTAAGGATCTTGTTCCTTCCGCGCATCCTGTTACACACTGTTGAAGCATGGGGGGATGACGTGGCCATACTTGTCCAGGGTTACTCCTAGGATTTTAGGATGGTTCACGGTCGGAATAAGTTGGTTGCCAATCGAGATCTCAAGTTGCATCTTGACTTCCTTCGTCCAGGTGGTGAATAATGTTGCCGAGGATTTAGGCGCGGATACGATTAAATTCTTGCCCGTGAAGGAGTTAAGCTGTTCCAGGTAAGCATTTATTCGCTCGCACATTTCCGTGATGTCGCTCCCTGTTGCCAGGATGGAGCAGTCGTCTGCATAGGAGATAATTTCGATTCCTTGAGGTGGGGTTGGAATTCCAGATAGGTAAAGGTTGAACAAGGAGGGAGACAAGACTCCTCCTCCTGCGGCAGCCGGTTCTACGCACCGGAGCGACCCGTTTTTACAACGGCCAAGAGCTGCCAAACCCCTTCAATGCAAGAAGGACGTGTGTTCGTGTGTTACATAAGGACGTGGTAATAAATGCTACTGGTTACATACAAAGCAGTCGGAACACCTGTGGCCAACTATGCTATTCCTGTGTGTTCTCAGAACCTATTTGACACCGTGGATCTTCAAACGCAATTAACATGTAACATACACACACTGCAACTCTGACCATTCCTGCGGCGGCCGGTTAAATGCCCAATTAGCCAATACAGCAACGCGAACTCATAATAAAGGTCGTGCCGATGCCATTGCTAATAACTGAATACGATGATGCGCATCATTAGTTGTCGCGCTATGCCTCAGGCCCCACTAGGAGCATAACCGCGAACACACAACGAAAATACAATTAACCCCACTCACTTTGAAATTTTCCTGCAAAATTCCCGATCGTCGTCCGTGCAAATTCATCCAACGCTCATATGACGCACGCGCCACCTGTTATGCAAATTGTGAAAACAAAAATGTATCGCGCTCCAAGCCAAGGGAGCGTGGAAAATTTTCGCTCAGAAGGGGAAGTAGCCGCTCAGCAGCGGATCCATGGAGCGATTGCATTCACCAGACATTGGGACAGTTGCGCTACCATAGCGCTCAAGAGGGGAAGGAGCGCTCAGGGAGCGATAATGATTCCTGAATGCAGGCAAAGATGAAAATGAAATACACTTCCCTGGTCAGTAATATTAGTCAACCAGCCGACGCATAGCGGTTTGCGTCTTTGACTAATAATGGAAATTTAGATGATTTCACACTCCCCTTGCGTGGGCTCCGCCCGCTACTAAAGCTCCACGATTTAAGGGGTTACAACCTTCAGTATACCGCCGTAGAACGCTCGCTTGGATCGCTTTATACGCTATAGCGGTATCACGATGTCAGTCGGAGTACGTTGACGCGCTATGTCCCACTAGGGGTAAGGACAAATGTGTAATGACCCACTCCACTTCATTCTTAACTCTGTATGAAAGGCGGCTTTGACTTATCAACGAATGAATGTTTACCCGAATACTTGTCGCTACAATGGCTGCGTTCCTGCGAGCGGATCAGGGTTTAACATTTCTCAAATTCTCCTCCATTTGCTTTCCCCTCCGGTAAATTTAGTGCAGACAACTGTCACTTTTGGATCTTACAATTTCCCCTCTGGATCTGAATATTTTTCCAGTCAATTTCTAAAATCAGCAATTTTGACAGTTCTCAGATATCACCGGCGCCCGTCACCAAAGCAACATAGCCAGTCATCCGTTAGCCAGCGTCCAGGACGTGTTGCGAAGTGTTTTATTATTAATTTGCTGCGCCTATAGCCTACAAACCTATTTGAGCAAACTAGTTAACAATTCCCTGAGAAATTTGTTAGTGAATTGCCTTATAGTGGAGTGATTGTGCTGCGAATTAGTGCACGTTAACAACGCGTTTATAACTGGATTTTAGTAGATGGCTCACGTGGTTCAGAATCGTCTAGAATGGCAGGAGTAGGCGATCAAAGAGGATTTACAAACCCAGGCAGTACAATCCCTTTTGTAGATTAGCCAACCGACTGTGTTTGGAGCCGTGTACTTTGTGGAACAACTTGACAGATTTTTTTTTTACAAGACGGCGGGGTATGCCGTCTGTGGGAATATTTCTCAGATCCAAAAATTGACAGTTGTCTGTACTAAATTTACCGGAGGGGAAAGCATATAGAGGAGAAAACAGAAAAGTCAGATCCATATCAAAAGGCTTCCAGGACCGCGGCCAATGTTGCTTTGCACATATACTTTCCCCTCCGGTAAAACTTCTAAGGACAACTGTCATTAAAATGTTCCCCTCCGGATCTGAGAAGTATTCTGATCCGAAGGGGAACATTTTCATGACAATTGTCCGTACAAATTTTACTGGAGGGGATAGCATATGGAGGAGAATTTGAGAAATGTCAAAACTTGAAAAACAGAAGGTGGTAAAGAGCAGAAACCGCTCGCGAGTGGCTCCGCAGCTGCTCGCGATCAGCTCCGGAGCAGCTCGGTTATGGAGTCTGCACCTGCTGAACACTATGACCAATTTTTGACAAATCGACCAGCTGAAAGCTGACAATTTTAGAAGTCAAGTGCAAGGAACATGGAGACATAAGGGTACAAGATGCCCAAAGCAACGAACATGGAGACAGACAGACGTACAACTAACATCTCGCCACGATGGGACGTCGTTCGATTAATACCACGAAAAGTGGAAAATACATGAATCCCACGGATCAGGCTCGTGAGTATCTTGCGAATGGGCAATATTTACAATGTTTACCTTTTTCTTCCTCGTCCATAGCCAAGGAGACGCGCATAAAGGAACTGAAAAGGAGCAAAAAAAAAAAAAACAACGACAAATGGTCCGCGCGGCGCCGTACTTAAAGGCGCTCAGATACTCGGAGGAAATGGAAAAGATCGTTTCCATTTGGGACGTGACTGAAACTTGAAATGAAAACTTTGTTGTTTGTGTCAACCTGGACCGCTAGTTGGACGTCCAGGAATGTCGAGCCAGGAGACCTGCCATCACGATTGGGCATTCGAATGCCACCCGGTCCACCGCCAGGCATGCTTCCGGTCCGGCGCATGTCATGCACCACCATTAAAAGACCAAACTTGGCGGGCTTCAGGCGAAGGATTCAAAGGGCGTGACCATCAGCCAAACTGCAAATAAGGTACGTCAGACTGCACGTTTTACCAGCGGACGTAGCTTATTCACATTCACGTCCTTTTGTTTTACAGAACTCTGAGCGCGGACGTTATCCGATTTGTACCATCGGCGCTGCGTGTGAAACGAGACGACTTTAAGAAGCCGAAATCCAACAAACCCTCCCAAGAGACTAGGCGGGCCAAGTCGAACCCGGGCGGGACAAAGGATGACGCTCACATGCAATTTATGCGCGAAATGCAAGGATTATTGTAGAGTTTTGTAGGATAGGAAAACTGGAATGAATAAAATCTTGAAAAAGTTTTCGAATTTTTTGGCCTGCCCCTCGACTTGTACCACGGCGGGGATTTATCAAGTGATGGTTAGAGTTGTAGATTGCCATAGTTATAGGAGCGTGTCGGGACACTTAAACCGGCAATTATCCATTTTTCCTCTTATCGTCCCGTTTTCTTTGTTTCGTTTTCTTGTGTTATTGTATCCCCTTTGGTTTATGGTTTTCTTTGTCATGTAAGCGGTGAAAACCCCGCCCATGTTTCTAAACTGAACTACAGCAAGCTACCTCCTGGGTGAAAACACAACAAACCCAACTTGACAACTGTCAAATGTCGCAACATTAGCGTGAGGTGGAAAAAGAAGAAGAATCTGAGCGATGAGCAGAAATATTTCTTGCTCGGTGAAATTTGGTCATGCTCACCCGGGCAGAAGTTGCTCGGTCACTTCTGAATCCGCTCGTTCTCATCATGTTCGCTGAGCGGAAGTTGCTCAGTTCCTTCTGAACGCACACTTTGTGAACGGCAAAAGTATCACGAATTTTTTCCGATCCGATTACCCCTTCAACGATTCCTAGAGTTTTGGCAGTTCGCTCTTGACAAGTTCTGTCACTCCATTTGTAAATAACTGTTTGTTGGCCTCAAAGTGCGTATAGTGACCGGAAAGTCTGTCCTCGGCCGAAATTTTATTTGAAAATTTTATTAAGTGGCGTATGTTTGTGTGAAATATATTCATGGCGGCAAGGGAATCGTGTCGTTTCCCGGAAAAATCACGAATCGGAAAAGGGGCAATGGATACGTAAAGGAATCACGATACTTTTAGGAACGCACCCAATGTAACAGAGTATGGTTCATTCCAATATGCTTTCCCCTCCGGTTAACGGAAACTGCCACTGAAAATATTTCCCTCCGGATCTAAGTATATCCAAAAATTGACAGTTCCTGGTACATATTTTACCGGAGGGGAAATCATATGAAGGGGAAATCGAAAAAATGAGATTCTAGACCCAGATCAGAGGGCTTTTAGAACCGCGATCAATTATGTAGGCAACGAAGGCAGAATTTCTGTGTGCAGGCGAGTTGTTTTCTACGGTTTGGCTTGTATATTAAGATGGCAGTGGCATAAGTCAATCAAACGGCAGGTTATCCATTAATTGCTGTCAACAATTTCGCCTCTTTTTCTTCACTCGGAGGAATACCCTGACAGCGGTCACTGGGTTCACCCCTCAGCTCACCACTTCACAAATGGAAATCGATAAAATCCACGCCAGCTGTCCCTTTGAAATTTCTCCGCTAATAGACCAAAACAGACGAGAGACGGCCACTACGCAAGTCAAACAAGCGTTCGCGAAGTAATGCAAAATAGTTTAGACGCGCCCCGTCGGTCTCCACCTCCTACTCGGTCCACAAACTCGTTTCTAATAACGCAAACAAAGAAAAACGAAAACATCGTCAGCTGAGTTTGTTTGCCATCCCATGTTCGTCGTTTCGACAGCGAATTTCTGTCTCTTCCCCCCCCCCCCCCCCTTTATAGCAACGATCGTTCTATTGCCTTCCCCCGCCGTTGGAGCCCCACAAATGACCTTAAATCGACGAGACGCAAACAGACCGACTGAAAACGAAAACCACCAGCGAAAAAAAACCCCAAGTCAGCCCAAATTAAGAATTCGGAAACAGCAGAGCATCTGGGCCGCTGTTAATTTTATGCAAGAACAAAGGCCACGTAAGACAACTTGTTCCAATATCCCGAAAATGTACACCGCACGGCTTGTCGCAGGGACGCAGCCATTACACTCACCGCCCGCTGTAATTGCGTCATATTAGAAAATCATCCGCGCGAGGTGAATGCAAAAAAAAACACCCAAGACAAGACCAACACCATTTTGAATGGCCTGTCGCCAGCAGCGAGGGGCTCCAACAAAACAAAGAAAAACTACGAAGAAAAAACACTTACGGGCACTCGGTCTGGGTATTTCCTGCGTATTTTGTCGCCCTCGGCACGTCGCTTCTCGAAGGGGTGCTCTTCCTTGTATTGGAATTTCATCTTGGCTGCCTTGGAGCTGGTTTTCTAACGAGGGGGGCTCCTTGCGGAAACCTTGATCAAAATTTTTTCTCGTACGAGTTTAGTCCTTTTGCGTACACACACTATTGGGCCGGCCAACGGTTCTGATCACAACTCACGAGCGAAGAGGGAAACGGATTTCACAAATTCAGAGCGATTAACACCTGGGAAAAGAAGAAAACTTCCCACTTTTGTCGTCTCGAGGGTCAATTACGTCGCAAAACTACTTCTGCCTTCACGTCCACAATCGAAATGTCCACCACCGAAGATGACTTCGTCGAATATACAACGAAAACAAGAAACTTGACGAACTTTTTTTTTTCAGTCGGGTTGGTGCTGTTGAGACGATCGGGCAATGCCGTTGTGGCCTGATTCGAGTTATGTGAATTTCCAAGATTGCCAAATGAGTTGATAGGATGTACGGAGCGGTTTTGGTTCTAATTTTGTTTTTGTTTTTTTTTTCAAAAAGAGATGAATTTGGAAAGGCTCACACCGAGCGAATACGTGTTTGAAACATAAGTGTTATAGCCCCCATATACGATCCAATCCATCGTCAGATCGATCTGACGATATTTTGATCGTCAGATCGATTGCACCGTGTATGTGACTATCGTTGACGATTTCACCGATCTGACGATCAAATTTTATCTGCCGATTTTTTGGTGCGATTTTACTGCAATCCGTCGGTCTGACGATCGATTGGACGGTGTATGTGATTATCGCAAGTAAATGTCAAATTATCAAATTATTCAATTGTGAAATTTGGCCGATTCTGGTGATTTTAATGGATCTGAAACACAAATATCAAATATGTAGTATACGAAAATGCCTCACAAATCCAAATAGTTAACGAAAATCAATTTTGGTTACATTGGGAGTGAAACATAATCTATATTTTTTGAATTGTCATACGGTATCGCATCGCACGAAAATCGTACCGTGTATGTGCAGCGGAGATCGTCAGATATTTTGCGGCGATCCATCGTCAGATCGATCTGATGTCGGATTGCATCGTATATGGGGGCTATTAGGCCGGCCGCATCTTGGACGTCGGCAGGGTAGCACAAGCCATGTGCGTGCTGCGCTGCGTGTCAACGCTGGGTGTAAGCCCCTTTGTCCTCTCCTTCTTTTGGATTTTTTATTCACTTGTCACTTTTGGGGTTAAACTGTCACTTTTCGAATAAATTTTGTTTTTATCGCTTAAGGTGGACACACACATGCGTCCAAAATCTAATTTTTCCCGCGTCCAATCCGAAATTTCCCCGGTCGATATTTAATGGAGTCAAATTTTGTTTGTTTTGTGTTGTCAGTGATAAATAGCAACAAAGAAAACATTTTTACGTGTTGGCGGCCGTCAGGGTGTTTATGCAAGACTCTTGCAATGCAGTTGCGGTGCGTTAAATTAAGTCGGATAAGTGAAAATTGATTTCGTCATCGAACTTGACTTTTAAAATGCCGTCTGACTTGCGATGGATTGGATTGAAAGGCGTACATTTCCCCCGCGTCCAAATAAACGCTAGTCTGTGGCGGTCTTAAGATTATTTGTAACCCTACATTGGGGATACCACAAAGAGATTTTGGGCCGGAGATGCTGTTTCAGCCAACTTTTCGGCAATTTTGTCATCTTGAAGTGGCCAGGGACTCTCTGATTTTGACATCAGCAAGGGCTTATTGAGGACCGTGACAGCAGCTTGACTTTCTGTGATGATTGCAAAAAATCTTCCACGATAGTAAGCTTCAGTGTAAAATTTGGCAGAAGACCCAATTGCATGAATTTCGGGAGGCGCCTGCTATTCTTGCCAATACTCTTTTGGAGCCATCAGTAAAGCACCTGTATTTGAGAGGGACTGACAAATGGACCATATATTCTAATCCTCTCTATTTCAAATTTCGGTTGAGAAGAGGCAGTTGAAATGTAACTTTCTTTCCTTGTTAAGTGGTCGGGTGGCATACTCAGTTCATATTGTCTTCAAGGAGTGTAATGAAGCCTGTAATTCGGTGAATGGTCCTAGAGGCATCACTTCCGTTTTCAAATTGTTGAATCGAATTAGTTTTGACAACTCAACCAATTCGAAAACGGATACACCTCAAGGCCAGAATGCGATATTTATTTTTGTAAAAGAAATGCAAAACAATTACCTGTCACTCGTCTAGATGGAGGTTTCGCGAGATCCAATTAGCGAGACGATACCAAAAATCTGTGATGCTCCTTATCGGGAGAGGTAGCGCGTCCCCGCCAGAATCCGGACTCCTGCCTAGCAGTTGAGGGTGTTGTAGCCTTCCTTCTTCTTCGTCCTTATTCGGCGCTCCGGTTAAGGCCTGGGATGCTGAGGACGCTGCTTCAATAATCCTACAAAGAGAAAAAAAGAGGAAGTCACCAGTCAATAAATACAGTCAACAAACACTTAGCTTGTTTTGACAATTGAGAATTGTCAGAATGACATTTTTCTATTATGGGGAAATGTAACAGTGCTGCCATATGGAGTTATGGGGATAGTGCGGAAAGTGTATTTTTTTTTGCCATTTCCCACTTTTTCGTCGGGGGAATTTCTTTTCTCCTTTTTCCGGCAGAGGGGGCAACCATGAAATTTTTACGACCTCATGTCTTTCTTCCATTGACAGTGGCGCGGTGCGGACCTCTTGGCCGCAGCCAAAAGAAAAAATAGAATAGCAGCGTTAAAAATAAAGAAAGGGGTAAGCGAGTTTTGTGTCGTTAAGGCCCTACACGAGAGGGAAATTGGCTTAAATGGCTGTCTTCTCTTCTTTTTCTTTCACCTATGGAGTAGCTCAGCAGCAGCTGACCACGCACAGACTTTGAAGTTTGTTTGTCGTATTGGAGGAAACTTGTGGATTTATTTAGAGATGGAGAATTTATATTCGATTTTTCTTGTTTAAATGCTTTCAAAATTGCTTATTTGACTGTGACAGCGTCTGCTCCGTCAATCGAAGCCCCGTCCAGCGCCCCAATCGATTTCAACACGTGAGACTTCGGTGGCAGCGTCTGTTCCGTCAATCGAAACCCCGTCCAGCGCCCCAATCGATTTCAACACGTGAGACTTCGGTGGCAGCGTCTGTTCCGTCAATCAAAGCCCCGTCCAGCGCCCCAATCGATTTCAACACGTGAGACTTCGGTGGCAGCGTCTGCTCCGTCAATCGAAGCCCCGTCCAGCGCCCCAATCGGTTTCAACACGTGAGACTTCGGTGGCAGCGTCTGTTCCGTCAATCGAAGCCCCGTCCAGCGCCCCAATCGGTTTCAACACGTGAGACTTCGGTGGCAGCGTCTGCTCCGTAACTCGAATTATACGGTCAGTATTGCGTCCAAAAAGGATATTTTTTTGTGTAAGGGATCCGCCCGCCGCGAATACGTTTTTTTTTTGTGTGTTGTATAGGGAAAAAAAAAAAATATATATATATATATATTTGTTCGTGTGTAAAGCAAAATTGCGAAAAATGTGCATGCCTTTGTAAGAAAAAAATTTATAGTTTTGTTTCTATTGTTGTGCTGCGTAATTCGCACTTTAATCTTTGTGTATTATAAATACACTGTGTATCGTCCTGTAGCGGCCGCCACCGGAATGTAGTATTAGTCTTTGGATAAATTATTTGGAAAAAAAAAAAAAGAGAAAAAAAACCAGTAAATTAATTTTTTTGTGTATACGGTTTACGCGCAACAACAAATTTTCACTTCGTGGAATTTATAGTTTAATAGTAAAGATATATATTTGATTCAGAAGTGAGTAGGCAACGGATATGTTAAATTAAGTAAAAAGAAAAAAAAATTTATTTAATAAATATGTGTTATAACGTGAAAAGTATGTGTTAGTTATTTGTTTTAAAGGTGTCTTCGCTCCTTCCCTCCGATCGGTATGAAGTGTCCGGGGTCTTGCATCGCCCTCTGGTGAAGTGCCTTCAGTGAGCTCCGAGAGGGCCTGAATTTGTCGGCATGTGTCCACTTTATTGTCCTTTTTCGCGTTTCGCTCTCTTAAATTCTCTAGTGATTATTAGCACCTGAATTTTGACGTGATGGAGTCAACGCCGGAGATTGTTTTTTTTGTGACCCGCGACCATTTTTTCCTCCCGAACAGAGCTGCCCTCCAGCAGGTGCTTCCTCATCCGGCTTAGTTTGGCTTCCATTACAGGAGCCATAAAACGTGCCATACACACACCGATCGATCGGCCGATCCGTCGCCCGAAATCAATATCGGCCGACGGATTGGCGTGTGTATGTGGAAATCGCACCGATCGGGCGATCAATTTTGATCTGCCGATATTTTAGTGCGATTTTCGTGCGATCGATCGGTGACGATTGATTGGGTAGTGTATGTGATTATCGCAAGTGATTGGGTGGTATGCATAATAATGAGGATATACTCAAGAGTGAAGTCTATTGAGGACATTCCTGAGTCTGCTATGTTCGGTGAATCGAGTGAAAAATTTGTATGCATAAAACTACTTTCCGCTCCATAGTGAAAATTGAGTGGAATTCTGTCAACTCAGCTTTACTCCACTCGACTCACTTTATGCATACCACCCAATGTCAAATTACCAAATTATTAAATGATGAAATTTCAAGGATTCTAATGATTTATTTTAAATGGCACTGCAATTGAAATATCAAATATGTGGTATACGAAAATACCACACACATCCAAATAGTTAACAAAAATGAATCTAGGTTGGATTGGGAGTGAATTATAACCTATTTTTTGAATTGTCATTCGTTATCGCATCGCACGAAAATCGCTCAGTGTGTGTGCAGTGGAGATCGGCAGATATTTTGTGGCGATCCATCGGCCGATCGATCGGACGACGGATCGGATAATGTATGGCGGCTATTAGAACTATTCGAGGACTGATTCCCCAAGTCTTCCCTACGAATTGTCTACAGATCCAAAACGCCCTATGGTGGCCTTATATCCGAATAGTCTTCAGGTGTTCCGCCCAGAGTAATTTTTTATTTAGCACTTTGAAGAGAGAGAATCAGAGGAAATGAAAAAGAGCGAGAGAAACGAAGCAATTCGGCAAAAGTGAGGAAGTAGGAAGGGGGATCGAAATTTGACATCTCTCGTGCTTCTATATGGTCAGGGCGGGTGTTCCGCGACAGAGAGACAGACTGGAATGTTATTGTTCCAATAGGAGAAGTTTGAGAGGGGATGACATCTCAAGTGCTTCCTGTGCTTTTATATAGACTGCGCGGGTGTTGCGCAGTGGAGGGTGCGTGTCTCTCTGTTTACTTTTTACGACTGGAATTGTTTCAAATAGTTAAGTGTTGAGTATATATGGGGATTGCTCCTCCATAGATATTCTCTATGATTTAGCATAACACCGAGGGAGAGAGAGAGTTGAGCCAGAGTTGTATGTATATGGTGGGGCACCTCATAAGTGGGTGCGTTCCTAAAAATATCGTCGTGATTCTTTTACGTATCCATTGCCCCTTCTCTGATTCGTGATTTCTCCGTTGAAGGGATATTTACACTTTTAAAAATAATTTTCGAACGAAGCGGCGAAGGAGGACCGACTTTCCGATCACTATACGCACTTTGACGCCAACAAAGAGTTGTTTAAAGCGCGTTGACATGATCAAACTACGGTTTGGCAAACTAGCATTTGATGAAAAGTTGAGCACCGTCCAACTACGGTTTGACAGAAGCACAAGACATCAAACCAGTTTGACAAGGGGTTCACACGTTCAAGTAGGTGGTTTGTCAAACCGTAGTTTGATCATGTCAACGCGCTTTTACGAAGGGCGAAGAGCGAACTGTCAAAACCCATAGGAACCATCAAAGGGGAAATTTGATCGGAAAAAATTCGTGATACTTTCCTCTTCTCAAAGATTCTGGTGTCGGTGTCTGAAATCGTAGCGTTTCCGCAAAGTATCTATGAAACAGTGTCGGTGCCAACTTTGGTTCAAAACAGAAACGCTGCCAATCTTATAGCCGCCATACATTATGCGATCCATCGCCCGACGGATCGCCACAAAATATCAGCTGATCAAAATTATATGGAACCAAAAAAAATCGTCGATGATTAGCACATACACGGGCCGATCCATCGGCCGATATCGATATCGGGCGATGGATCGGCTGATCGCTCGGTGTGTGTATGGCACGTTTAAAAACTTCTTCTCCTTGTGAAGCCTTGGTAGGATTTAACCATAGAGAATACCTCTATACTCTCTCTTCAAAGGATTTAACTTAATGGCCGTTACAACGGTACAATTTTAACTACTTCCTTTCCTTTGCTTCGATGAATCTTCTATAAATGACAAAGTATGTTCGATTAATTTTATTTAAGTTTGAAATTAGAGCGCGTTGACATGATCAAATTACGATTTGACAAACTAGCATTTGATGAAAAGTTGAGCACCGTCCAACTACGGTTTGACAGAAGCACAAGACATCAAACCAGTTTGACAAGGGGTTGACACGTTCAAGTAGGTGGTTTGTCAAACCGTAGTTTGATCGTGTCAACGCGCTTTTAATCTTCAAAAACTTTACGGAAGTGCATAAATCAAAACGACAATTATGCCAATTCCCCCTCGTTTCAGTATTGCCACAGGCCATTCTGAAACTGTCAAAAATGCATCAATGTAGTGGTATCTCAACAATTCCCACAAACACACACACACCTCAAGCATAGTTACAGTTCACTGCCTGACTTGATAAATCCACAGAAATCACAGTTAAGTTCTACACATGGCAAAGTGGAGCAGAGTTTCGCGTCCTGTTCTAATTCATCAAGTCGCAAAACTGTATTCGCGTTTTCATCAAAATTAGACCAACCGGACGACTTCGCAACGGCCAGGTGGGCGTGCCCGGCATGTTACATATCGCAAATTGGCCAAATTACGCGTCAAATCGTGTCTGATTTATTGAAACCCCTCGCGGGGTGCCGGGACGTTGCGGTGGGACTTGATTTCAGAAGTGTACGCGTGTATTGGGGATGGTGCGGCGGCGATTCATTTCCGTGTATCGATAGGCAACTGTTTGCATCGTGACGGTGTGTGCGTGCATGCTGTCGTTCACTTGTCAAATTTCCACTTTCTGTGCAATTTGTGAACTGTCACCTCGTACCAACGTCTGGAGACGGACGTGTTGGCGGGGTGGCTCAAAGTTAAGTCAATTAGGGAAATGGAGTGAGGGGAAGGGAAAAAGGGAAATAGAGTGAATTTTTAATACTAAAGTGGAATTAATATAAAATAAATATTAAATCCAAAGTGCAGTTCTGCATAAGTGAAATTAAATCAATATGATCAATTATATTGAATTTGAAAGTGATACATGGGCTCATGCCATTGTGAATAACAGCTAAATGTACCGGTTTCCCCGTTACCAATGTAAATGAAATATTAATGTAACTGTCGTACATTGTATGACTAAATTTATTTAACGTAACTCGAACGAGATTATTTTAGCCTGGCAATACAATCCCTGGGATTAGCCAACCGACGACGTATGTAGCCTCACCTGCGGACTACTGTGAATAGTGGTGACATCAGGAACAGAGCACTGCGTTGTCAAAGGAGAAGGAAGAAGAAGAAGCAATTTGTGAACGACGCGTTTTGTGCAGTGCAGTATGCAATAAATAAATTGGGGATGAAGTGGCTGAAGTGCGCGTAAATTTTAGTGACTTGACTTGCATGGACCTGAAAGCGAGAGTGTGAAAATGCAAACTATGGATCAGTTCTCGCACGATCTAACGCTGGCGTTGGAGGAGACGTCGCGGACGGGAGGAGTCCGGGCCGGACGATGGGGCGCCCGCCGAAGGACACGGTCCACGGGGAATTTGCGTAAGTCCTGCGGTGCGGCATGTTGAGAAGTTTCATATATAGTTTTTTCTATTGTTTGCGTTGCAGCCTGTGCACCACAGCCCACGGAGGACTCGTCCAGCAGCCCCACGGACGCGGGCAACGAAATGCCCAACAATCAGAACCCGGACGGACTGAACAACTCGATCCTTAGCGATTCGGACGACCATCACGATCTGCCGCAGTCGCTGAAGAACCATCAATTGGGCAACTTTGAGTCGGATTCGCTGAATGAGAATTTCAGTCCGGCCAGGTGAGAAAACTTGCTGCTTTAAGGTGTGTTTTGCTAGGCGCTTCTGAGCGACTGGGGAAAAACAATTATTACTTGGGGGGATGGCCGGATGCTAGCTGTAGTTGTACGACTGTACTGCCTCAAAAAAACACACGAATAGTGTTCTTTACAAGTTTTTCTCATAGTCGCAAATGCAAGTCGCGGCCTAGCGAAACGCACCTTTAGAAAACCCTTCCCGGGCAATGGCTTACTTCCCTCCCCGTCTTGCAGGATATTTCGTCCGAACACACGACGAAAGCGCAAATTCAAGCGAATGGCGGTGGAGTACGAGACTACTCCCTCGACGCCGGGCGCTCCTGGCGAGAATGCAGTGAACCCAATATTTCCCATTGGCGGGACGATCAAGAAGCGTGTGCTCAAGCATACAGCTCAGGAGAATTTCTGCGGTAAGCGAAAACGTTCGCATCGCGACCGCTACTGCGATCACGATCATGCCAAATTGCATTCGTCGAGTGTGCCGCGACATCGGGACATTTATGCGCCGAAATGTTCGTACCAGGAGCATAAAATACGCACGCGGAGCTTTTCGGCGGCGACCAAGCCCTCGTTCGATCGCATTCTGCCCCTCAACAAGAACATCATCTCGAAAATTGAGCGAATTTCGCAACAACAACACAAACCCAAGTGCGAGCCGGTGCCGTTTGCGTTCACGCCGGTACAGCGGGGGGCGGCGACGACTGTCGCTTCAGTTGGCAACCCCTTGGCGGGAACACATCCGTTGATCGGAGCCGGTGGAGCGATTGATTCAATTCCCACGAGCACTTGTGTCTTGCTCGGGCAGACGGGACGGCGGGAGGACTTTTCCACAATTGCATCGACTCAACATGCGCCGTCTCAGACGAAAACGACGGGTGGCGGCGGCGGCGGCTTCGAGTCACCGTTCGTCGGGACAACGCCTCTGATACCGGAAGGCGTGGCGATCGGCAAAAAACAACCGCCCGGAAATATTGAGCTGGTCTCATCGTTGGTATCGCGCAGTCGCAAGCATAAACGCAATCGTATTCGCCGTCAACAGCTGCGGGCCCAATTGCAATTCAACGCTCCCAACCCGATGGACTGTAGCGATCTGAACGACTTCCTGAGTTCGAGCTCGCTCAGCTCGTCCGATTCGGAGGCGGGCCAAACGAACGAATCGGATCGCGAAGGTGACGACGAACTCACCGATTGGCCCGGAAACGAGGTGAGCATCAACGCGGCCTCGAAGAACGACTTCAAACGTAAATCGAGCAAGAAGCCGGGTCTGGCACAAATCAAATCGGACGATTACAATGCCGGCGTGGAGGACGACGACACGCTAATGAGTGGCGATGATGAGTCGATAAGCATGCAATACACTCTGCCGAATAATACGAAGCCGGCGACGCAGAGTCAACCGATCGCCATTACGGGCTCAGCTCTGCCGGGTGGTAGCTGCAGCGGTCTGCCTCAACATTTGCCGCCCCGTCAAATTGAAAGTGAAATGTCCGGCGAGACGTCAAATCATTTTTTATCCTCGCCGCCCAGTCACGCGGCAGGCAATCGTGAAATCCGAGCCGGATGTCGACGCATTCGTGAGGGACGACCCGGCTTTAGTATAATGACAAGCGTGAACGAGAGACTGGCTCGTTTTTTGCAGGACGGACGGCAGGTGCATTTGAGATTGCCCGAGATTGAAGTGCACGAGCATGATAATTTGCTGAATTTGGCGAAATTGTATTCGCTGCAGATGTCGGTGGACAATGGATGTGCGGTGCTGACGAAAACAAGGTAAGAAATGTGGTTTTTACTACTAGTTGCTTTAACCTTAAGCGGGGCATGGGCGCATCAACAATCCTAGTAATGATTTGTTCTTGACGTTTCGCTAGCATATAAATTTCGAATTGTGCAGTTGTTAGGATACGCAGCCAGGGCTCGTACTTCTATATTTCCTATATTTTAATTGCTTGTTCTATATCCTCCCAGATTCCCCCTAAATCCCTATATCAAATATACATATAAAAGGGAAGATTAGGTATTTTTGTATGTTTGTCGTGCAAAAACTTCTAAACCACGGGCGATTTTCGCCAAATTTTGCAGGAGTATATTTGGCGAGTTGGAATAGGTATTCAGGTGGTTTCCGACCTCACACAGTAAAACCCCGTTTAACCGAACCCAAGGGTGCGGCGTAATTTTGGGTAAAGAAATTTTTCATAAGTACTTTCGGGAAGTCGGGGAGGATGACAAGGTGGTTCGCGGCTTCAAATTGATACCACATACAGTAAAACCCTGATTAACCGAACCAAAGAGGACGGTGACATTTCAGAAAACAAATTTTTCACAAGTAGGGAGACCGGGGAGGAAAATAAGGTGGTTCGCGAATGCAAAATATTACAACATACAGTCAGACCCCGATTAATCGAACCGAGAGGGCGGCACGGCGTCATTTCGGATAACAAAGTTTGATACGAGTTTATTTGGGAAGGCGAGCATGAAAGTAATATGGTTAGCGACTGCATTATGTTTTTACATGCATTAAAATCAAATTTAAGCCCAGTCACACACTGTCGAACCCGAACTCGAACACGATGCAAGAAGAACTGCAGTATTCGAAGCATCGCTACTACAATAACAACAACTCGAACACGAACATGGTACAAGTGGACAATTTTCTTCAGATTTTTGTGAATTTTGTGTGTATTGAGTTATACAGAGGACACTTGTACCATGTTCGAGTTCGTGTTCGACAATGTGTGGCCGGGCTAACCAGTTTACGGACAATCCGTGGAAACTACCGATTATCTTTATCTGACCGGGATTAGTATCGAAACCATAAGTTTTTGGGGTCGCTGAGAGGCAAGACTTCCATATCTGAGGGGCCAAATTTTATCGGCGGCTTATTCACGCTAAAAGTAAAATACAAGTGGCCTGAGAATTTGAAAAATTAAATGATGATGTATCATAGTAGGTTGTTAACTATCTAAAGCGGACGTTTATACTATATACAATTCTGGCCGCGGATTTTCTCTTACAAAAGTTCCAACTTTAAAGGTAAATATCTCCTAAACGGTTATGCATTCGCGGAAAAGGATTTCAGATTCGTCCATTTCAGACCAAATTCGATCATTAAAATTTGGCGCCTCAGATATGGAAGTCGCCCCAGTGAGAGGGGATGAAATGTCCAACTGACTTGTTTTGAGATCGCTAAGACGTCTGGTGGCACTCCTAAAAATACACAAAAGTTAAAAATGATGGTATGATCACAGGGAGGAATTGGCACCGGAGCGAGGAAGATGCGTGCAGCCAGCTGAGGAGAATCAGCAGAAAAACGTCAGCGGCGTGTTGGAAGTGTTCGCTGTAGAATTGGTTGAAACAGCGCAGGTTCGTGAAGCTCGCAAGTAAGGGGGCAAGAACAAAATGGCTGCGGCGAGAAACGCTGAATCAATTGCGAGATCAACAGAGAGATTTGGTGACAATATGACAAAAATTTCGATTACAGCGTCCATCCAAGCGTTTAAATTTGGAAGATGGAAAACACACTGCCTCTCACATTTTTTCAAAACAGTTTTTCGTCCCCCGTTAGACAAGTTTAGTTGTGATGTCGACTTTTCAAGCGCCACTTTTGTCCGGCGGTCTTGCTTCGTCGATAAATCACTCTCACTGAAGAATGAAGCCCAAGATGTGATACTAAATCGTTCGAGAGCGCAAATTTGATCTGTATGAATTATATTCGATTGGATAAATCGCGAAATATTTATCGCTCAATAGAATTACGAGGGTAGTCCGAAAAGTAATCGACCTAACAAAGAAAACGGAAAATTGGGAAAACGTATCTTGATTTGTCATAGTCTCCTTTTGGGCGACCGGTAGCGCAGTGTGTTGAGCTATCAGTCTCATGTTTGACTACCGGTGTTTCGGGTTCGAATCCCGTCCACGACGATGTTCGTGGCCATGGATGTGCAGGGGGTGCATGCTGGCAACTGCTTTCTGCGAAACCAGTTTATGTCAACGAAACGTTAACTGGGCCACATGGAACCCTATGTCCCACAAGGGGGCAATTGAGTAAGTATAGTCTCCTTTTAGCTCGGTACACGATGTTCAACAGTTTCGATACCCTGTTTATAGTAAGAACCGTCGAGCTCATCGAAATAGCCATTACCGCATACTCTACCTCTTCATTGTTGGTAACTTTAGCACCGAGACATTTTTCAAGTTTGGGGAAGGAAAATAATCCTAAATCTGGCGAACTTCAACTCATTGATTTTATACATCGCGATAAAGGATGTGTGAACTGGTCCATTGTGCAACACTTTCTTCTCAGTCCAACGCTGCAATAAGTTTGCATAATATTCCTTTTTCCTTTTGAAAGATTGGTTGGTATAAGTGGTGGCTATGGCAAACCTTACCAGAGCCCAATTAGCGCAAAAAGCGCCGTTTTGAAGCCACAAACCTCGTGAAAATTTGTTATTGGCTGATAGTCGGAAAAACAGGAGATGCTGCCTAGATTCAACCGGAAGAGTTAAGGACTCCCCAATTCTCACTCCCGACACATCCCCCATGTTGTCAAGAAAGGCCTTGCCGAATGTACGACGTCTGGTCCTAGCAAGGCCTGGGTATTCGCATAGGGAATGAGTGAGGGTTTCTTTCTCATCTCCATTACCGCAACTTCGGCAATGCGTGTTGTAGGGGATATCGAGCCTGACTGCGTGATCCCCTTTAGGCCAATGTCCCGTGATGACTGCCGCGAGCCTGGCGACATCTCTGCGTGATTAGGTCATCATCTCCGATGTTCTCCTTCTGTCATAGAAGGGCCATATCTGTCTTGATACGGTGTAGGTGTGCAGATTTCGCCATTTGAAATCCGCAACCTTGAGGAAGTGGTTGGATATATTGCGCTTAACAGCCAACAGCGGAATGCAAACAGGCTCCGCTTGAGATTTGTCTAGGGCGGCGCTCCTTCTGGCCAGGTCGTCAGCCCTCTTATTACCTTCTGTTCCTGTGATCAGGAACATAGAGCAAGCTAACTCCGCTCCACATCGCTCGACAAGCTTGGAGGATGTACTTACCGAGTTCAGTGCCTTGATAGCGGCCTGGCTGTCCGAGCGAATGGCGATGTTGCGGTTATCTACTCGTAGTATGGTAACACTCCGAAATAAAATATTTAGTGCGTCAGGAAATACCCTGCACCGACGCCGCAGTCCATTTGGGACCCTTCGATGAAAATCGTGATGATAAAAAGACAAAAAATTGGAGTGGCTGTCCGTTTAGTTTAGGAAGGGTAAAATGTGGTACTTTGGTTTTTGTGGTAAATAGCATCAGTTCAGTTTTATCTGGGTTGACGCCCAGGCCACAGCCATACCATACCCAGGGTCCTTTCCATGATTTGACTAATAACGGAGAGGCATATCCCTGACACTACGATCGCCTCATCATCCGCGTACGCAACCACTTTAACACCTTCTCTGTCGAGCCTAGCTAGGATTTTATTGATGACAACTAGCCAGAGTGATGGGGAGATGACGCATCCCTGAGGTGTCCCTCTGCACACATATCTGGTTAGGTGGCTGTTTCCGAAGTCCGCATGAATTATTCTAGCAGAGTTTTTATCCAGCTGTCGATCCGTGCTTCGACTCCCAAGTCTCATAAGGCATTATGAATAGATTCGATGCGGACATTGTTGAATGCACCCTCTATGTCGAGGAAAGCAGATAATATATAATGCTTATACTGAAGGCTCTGTTCGATGGTGCGCACCATCTCGTGGAGAGCCGTTTCTGTGCGGTGAGCCCTCCAGGGTTTGTCGGATGTGTAAGTCAATGATACGCTCTACTAACATCTTTAGCACGAAGGAGAATAAGCTGATCGGTCTGAAATCCTTCGCTATTTCATGCTCTCGCTTGACTGCCTTCTGTATGAACACGACTCGAATCCTTCGCCACAACTGGGGGACGTGGTTGAGTAGGAGGCAGCTTCTAAAAACACCAGTAGCCTGGGAACTACTAAGTTTTGCAATTCCTGGAGCATAATAGGTAGTATGCCGTCTGGCCCGGGTGATTTGTAGGGAGAGAAGCTGTTGTTGCCCAGGATATCCTTTTTCTCTGTGATAATGGAAAGCACAAATTCACTTGTGTGCACTCCGCGTTACGCGAATCCGGGCCTTCCATGCAGGTTTCCTTGCATCCAGGAAAGTATGTGTTCAAAAGGAGCTCCAGGGACTCGGCAGTGGATTCTGTCCAAGTGCCATCCGTTCTCGTCACTAAGGACGGATTGGAATGCTCTTTGGATCTTGCTAATCCTTGCTGTGTCCTTGATGTTATCCAAAGATTGACAGAAGTCCTCTCACGCTTGGACTTTCGCCGCTCTAATGGTATTTTTGTATATTTTTAGGCAGTTCTTACAAGGCTGCCAGAATCTATATTTGTTGCAGATATTGAAGATCTCCCTAGTCAATTTTCTTAGCATAGAGAGATCCTCGTTCCACCATGGGGGAAGAGTTTTCTTACTTCTTTTTACCGGACACGAAGCTTTGAAAGCAACTTCCATGGCTTCCTCGAAAGATTTAATCTCCATGTCCAGCTCCTCCACGGAGTTTATTGAGGGGTTAAGTATACCCGGGAGTTTCGCTTTGAAGATCTGTCTGAACTTCTTCCAGTGATTATTTTGGGGTTTCTGTAAGCCTTCGGAGTTCCCATGGAGACATTCAAATTGAAGAGTATAGTTGTGATCCGAAAAATGTTCAACCTTAAATATATTGTTGTCTGTCAGTAGGACTTGACTTGACGTCTAGGACTTCTTCCCACCCTACATTGTTTTCCTAGTTTGGAAAAACAAAGGTTGGGGCGTTCCCCTTATTACACACCACGAGGTTAGTATTCAGGATAAAGCCGGGACTGGGACTCACCTCTATCGTTGATTTCGGTACTCTCCCACAATGTGTGTCGTGCGTTGGCATCGCACGCCACCAAAAGGTTGGTCCCTGTATGTGGTGAATGTTAAAAGCTGCTCCAGCTCCTCCGGCGGTGCCGGCCTTTCATGGGCCTTGTAGGCGGAGGAGATGTATATAAAGGAAGGCATTAATGCATTTTTTGGCTAAGATGCAAGTTCTTAGTTTACCCTTGATCCGGGTTGATTTTGTTGTAGAAGAGATTGTATTGCTTGTCCCTTGACAGATTCAGCGTGAATCCAGGGCTCCTGAACCAGACCGATGTCGATGTCTTCCTCCCTTAGGAAGACCAGCAGATTATCTGAGGCTCATTTAGAGTGCTTGAGGTTAATCTGCACTATCTTCAACATTGTCTTGGGGGTCGTCTGTTCCGATACACATCTCATCCATCAAGACGTTGGCTCCATCTACCGGATCCCGTTCGTCTCCGAAGTTTTTAAAGATAATCGGTGAAAATTATCTCACGCGCATCCCAAAAAACTGATGCCATGACTTTGCCAGCAGAAGGAACTGTCTTCGCCTTCCTTAGAGCGAGCCTTGCCAAGGCAGTGGCAAGGCATGAATGACGGACGTAAAATTTACGTCAGCATAGCAGTCGAGACTTCGCCGCGATCAGCTGAGCGGAAGCCTGTATATTAAAATGGCAATGCTGGTATTTTAGATGACAATGACGATGGTTGCATTCACCCAGCCAGTAGCAGGAGGTAGCGCTATGAATCAAAATATCAAATTTGAGGAACCGCTACCTGTCACAAGACTCATTTCGTGATTGAACAGCTACATATCAAATATATGGCAAACACGTGACACCGGAAATATTTGATATTTGAATTGCTAAAGTATAATGGCACGGCTGCAATTATTTTTTTATGACACGAGTCTATGGTAGACGCTATTTGCGCTTTTAATACACAAACAAATGTCACCAATGTGACAACACTCGTGCTCGGTGGCCGTGGTCGTTCGGTCACCGATCTATGATACTAGAGTCCGGAGTTCAAATCTCGGCGCGATCAAAAACTGCCTGTGGGTACTACTAGAACTCTCACAGTCCTCCGAGCTTGTCAGTATAAAGACGGCGCGGATAGGAGGTGTATGCTAGCAACTGTACTTCCAAAAAGTAGATATGCTATCGAAACGTCGACAAGGCATAGAAATGCTAGAGATATTGGCGCACCCATGCCCCTGAAGGGGTCAAGGCAAATAACAATGTGACAACACACATATCACCTGTGAATTGTCAAATGGAGCGGGCCCCATGCCCAGATAGCTGGAAAAATTTTTGCTAGGCAGGGGAGGTAGCCGCTCAAGGGCGGAGCAATTGAACGATTGCAATCACGAAACGGAAAAGTCGTAGCGCTACGGAGCAGACCGCAAGGCAGCTCCAAGGCAGCCAAAATGAAATTCCAATATAAGGAAGAGCCCCACCTTCGAGAAGCGACTTGTCGAGGGTGACAAAATCCGCAGGAAATTCTCTGACCCAGTGCCCGTAAGTGTTTTTCTTCGTTTTGTTGGAGCTCCCCGCTGCTGGGAACAGGCCATTCAAAATGGTTGGTTTTGTTTTGTGTTTTTTTTTTTGCATTCACCTCACGCGGTCTGTTTTGGTCTATTATCGGAGAAATTTCAAAGGCGCAGCTGGCATATATTTAATCGATTTCCATTTGTGAAGTGGTGAGCTTGGGAGTGAACACAGTGACCGCTGCCAGTGTATTCTCCCCGAGTGAAGAAGAAGAGAGCCGAAACAGCAATTGATGGAGAACCTGCAGTTTGATTGACTTAAGCCACTGCCTTTTTAATATACATACAAGCCAAACTGTAGAAAACAACTCGCCTGCATCAGGAATTCTGCCTTCGTTGCCTACATCATTGGTCGCGGTTCTGAAAGCCCTCTGATCTGGATTAAGAATCTAACTTTTTCGACAACCGATCGTGGTCCGTTGTTTGTAGCCAAAAGTCGTTGCTGGTGAATCAGTCTGTGGTATCCGAGGCTCGTTTAATGTTTCGAGTGTAAATTGATTTCAGGTAGGCAGGTTACAAGCATACATACCCAATCTAGGGCTGCTTTCTTAGGTGTCCTAAGAGTCGCCGGGATCTATTTCTATATAGCGCAGAAGTAGGTCTCCAATGGTGTTTGTGATCGCGCGTTCTTTTGATGATCTTTCAGCTGGGTGTGACGTGTTGGTGTTCTCACAAATATGCTGCATCTCCACCGTTCGCCTATTTCTTGCGACGCACTGGTGTTATTGCCCATTCAGGATGATCATCGTTTTGTTCCTCTTCCAAATGTTTTGCACTGCAAAACTGGTGGGCTTGGTTAGCCGTTCCAGAGGGCGCCCACGACACGAAGAGGACTATCGAAGAGGTCTTTTGCCCTTAAATTGATCATTTAAGCAAGGGATATTATTTTTAATTATGTAATGAAAATAAAATATAGAAAACAAATTCTTAAGAAGCAGTAAAAAGTATTTGAGATCGTCGGGAAGTATGGGACATTCTGTATATGGACCAATAGTTGTTGTTGAGTTCCAGGCCCGCATTTTTTCTCGACGGTCCTGGTTGCATAAGGAACCTACATACCAAATATGAGTAAGATGAGAACACGGGAAGTGCGCGGACAAACGCACAGCATGCATTGGCCTATATGCCCGACCATTATACGTACATATTTATGTATGGGACGGGCTAAAAATCTCTTGCTATTAATATCTATTTATGCTAATAACTCCGAAGATATAATCCCGATATTATTAACAATTATTCTGTATTTTGTTTTCTTTTCAGCAACACAACACAATCGGTAAAAATCGATCAAACGCACTTGGGTCATCGATTTCTAATGAGCGACTACAAACGTCGCTGCTTCGATATTCCCTTCGCGGACCCCAATGATAACTCCAACGATGAATTCTACGATGATAATCATCTTAGCGGTGACGATATGCCCGCCTCAGATCCAACATCAACGTCGACATCCGCCACACCAAAACCTTTCGGTATGATACGCTGATGTGCATATACATACAGGTCAGAGATTTTTGTTTATTGATTCGATTTAAGTCGTGCGGAAGAAAGTTAATGTTAAACGCTATAAGAAGATAATGTGAAAATGAAACAATCACACACTATGTTAATAAGTTGGTATTCGAATTGGAAGCAAATAGGATATTCGAAAGAGAATTTTTTTTTATATAAGGGACACACTTTTATAAATAACATACATATATACAGTTGTACCTCGATATGACGTGGCTTGGTATAACGTTTTGTTCGATACCTTCGATTAAGAACTAATTTCAATTTTGATACTCCGATTTAACAGAAAAACGAAAACGTTATTTCGAGGTTCGTCTGTAATAAGTCTTATCGATTGGAAAAGTTGCGGATTTGTTCAATATTCTGTAAAAAAAAAAAAATTTATCGGCTTGGCTATCTACACCGATGTGGTCACATTGACGTTTTTGGGCATGCCATTAATATGTCGTGTGCAATGTACAAATGTTCAGTTTGTACTACATAATAGATTTTTATATAATATGATGTAGAATTACATACATTTGACTATTTACGTGTAAGACGAGAATGTCTGTTTTGTTATTTTGTCAGCAGATTTACTTACATAGATAGCCAACATTCCCGCAAACATTTCTTCTGTCTTCGCCATTGTTTGTAGCTTTAATTTTATGTATATACAGTGTAACCCGGTTATAACGTACCCCGAGGGATCGCAACAGATATAACGTTATAACCGAAATTACGTTATAAATTACATTAAAAGAAAAAAAATGTAAAATTATTAGAATTAATTATTTATTAAAGAATAGAGTTCATATATTGACATAATACAAAATTGTAACTTAAAATTAGATCACCAGTTCAGATAAGATGAAGACATTGGGGAAAATTAAGTTTTCTCTCGATAATTTACCAACTATTCCGTCAATGGTCGTAGGGAGCTATAATTTCGTTATCAAGTAATCTTGCGTTGCTTCTGGTTAATTTTTAGTCCCCCCCCCCTTTTGAAATAGCCATCTGTCATAAGCGACGTTTCTAAGATACCATCTTGCGTGAGCTCTCGTTTATTTTCAAAAATCTCCTGACAATTTTTATTGATTTTATTCCATACTCCGATTCTTTCCTGCTCAGTATCATCGTTGTCAGTGGCGCTTTGGTGACTTGATCCTGCAGATTGTACTTTTACTATGTGAATATTTCATAATCGATACAATAATCTAATATTCTCAAAGAAATCAAGTTCTTGCAATTCGATATTAGTAGCTCCACAATTTTCTGAAAACCAAACGTTTAAGCATCTGATACACGAGACGCGTAAACGCGTTGGGCGCGTCAAATCTACGATACCGGTGTAAACAGCAAACGAGTACACGGCAGTGCGTAACTTGTTGTCGAAGCGTACAGTCTGTTCCATAAGAAAGGAGGCGGCAGTATTTCGATAGTTATCAAAATATTTATTCCATTTTTTTTTACAGTGTAATACAAATAAAAAGCTTCGGCGCAATTAATCAGTAAACAGTGTTGTTGTAGCAGCGCTTCGAACTCAGATAAAGATGTGTGTTAAAAATTCGGACTATCCATGTTAGTATCCTCTGTGTCCAGTTGGAGAAAAGTAGCTGCCTCGATGGGGTTCTCCCCGAACGCAATAGGAGTTAAGTGCGTGGGGGCTGCTGGACAATTAAAGATGTAAGCAACGTCGTGTGGAGCGAGGCTACATTCTGGGCACTGTCGATGCGAAATAGCTATGAATTCAGACGCGAGCACTAACCAGAGCTGAGTTCTGGTTGCTATTGGGATCTGGGCTTCGTCTGGAGATATGACAGGTGGTTGCGCATTCAATACCTTGTTCGGTTTCAGTTCCGCGATCGAAAAAAGCACTCCTTCACTGTGCAGATTGCCGACTTGTAGCTGGTGTTATCGAAGGGAACTCTTTTGTAACACACGAACATACGTCCTTCTTGCATTGAAGGGGTTTGGCAGCTCTTGGCCGTTGTAAAAACGGGTCGCTCCGGTGCGTAGAACCGGCTGCCGCAGGAACGTTGTCGGGATGCCACGAACACATGCCCCGCCTGCAATGGTACACCTCACGATGTAGAGCACATTTTCAGATGCCCAGCTGCACCCACACACCTGACCCCCGGATCGCTGTGGGAGAACCCCGTAGAGGCAGCTACCTTCCTATCACTCAACACCGAGGAAGACGAAGAACAACACAACATGTAACACACTCACACAACGAACTTCTGACCATTGCTACAACCACAACAACAAGGGAACTCTTTTAAACCTTTGGACTTCTCTTTCGCGGTCCCTCATGTTGCGTCTAACGTGACGCGGCGGTGGGGTTTTGTCCATCAGGTTTAAGTTGGAATGGTCATTCCGATAACAGCCAACTAGATACTGCTGGGTGAGAAGAGTGTTGTGGCTTTTTAAGGGCATCATTTTGGTCTCTTGATGCAGATGGTCCTATGCCGACATGAAGAGGAAGCCAGTGACAGTTCCAAGAGCAGTGTTCTGACAGGTCTGTCTGTTTCTCCATTAAGTGTCGCATAAATTGTCTGATCATATGGGAGCCGCATAAGTGGCCACAGATCTCCGGATGGATTTGTATGTTGCGAGTAGGGTCTCCTTATCTTTCCCCCAGGAACTGCCAGCTGAAGCTTTGAGGACTTGGTTCCTGCTTCTCATTCTGTCACAAATGGTTGACGCATGAAGCCGACGAGGTAGCCATGCTGTCCAGGGTGACATCGAGAATTTTTGGGTGGTTATTTGTGGAAATTGGTTGACTATCTACCGCAATATCCAGTTGTAGCCTCACTTCCTTGGTCCAGGTGGTAAAAAGAGTAGGAGAAGACTTCGGCGCTGACAGAGTAAAATTTTTGCTGATGAAGAAGTTGTTGAGCTCTTCAAGATATTCAATTATCGGCTCGCACATTTGGGTGGTGTCATTGCCTGTTGTCAAAATCGAACAGTCATCAGCGTAACTGACGATCTCAAACAGTGTAGTCACCTTCACCATTGAGAATGGTCTGGCACCTTCGGGGCATGCATGACGAGGTTTTTAGCGTAGCTTGTTTTCAATCTCCCGAGAAAGCTGCTTCAAATTGTGATCAGGCTTTCCCGCAAGTTTTCTCTTCATAATGGCCCAAACAACTTCGATGGGGCTTGCATCAGGCCAGTCCAAGGTGTTGATGCCACTTTCCTCTTTCCTTCTTCCAGGCGCGGCAGAGGCGGCTTCGATGCTTCGGGTCGTTGTCTTCTTGAAGGACTCAGTTTCTGTCATCAGGTTCAAACATTTTCTCGGCCGACTTCATAAGGGTTCGTTTGTAAATTTCAAGCATTTTCACTGCATTTAAATTCTGCGTGAAAAATCGCAAGCAACCTAATCCCCGCTCTGGGAAGCACCCCCAAACATTTACTTTTACCTGGATGTTTGACAGTGCGCTTAACGAAATCGGTACTGCTTCCCAACCAAGCACGCTTCACTGGAACCCACGCCCAAAATGTTGCTTCATCCGAGAAAATGTTTTCGACCAATCGCGATCCTTGTTTTCCTCCGCCAAGTTCAGGCGTTTTTCCATGTGGGTTGTGCTGAGAAGAGGTTTCGAGTTTGTAGAACGGTATAGCAGCTTGGCTTCATGTAAACATCGCCTTATCGTGTTGAGGTTCACATGAATTCCCTTGCTGGACGTCGTTTTTGTTTTCCCGCGTTCAGGAAGATCATTAACATTTTTTTTTGTCTTTTTGTACCTTTTCACCCACTTCTTAACGAACTTTGACTTTTTAATAACTTTAACTGCCGCGGAATATGACAATTTCGGTCCTTTTGCATGCGTGCACAAAAACACAGCCTCAAAGCGCTTTGCGTACGTGGAACTCATTTCGATAAACGACTGCTCACTTCGACGAGCAACACTGAGGTATGTAAATCAGTAACTGCGTCGTAGCCGACCAATGTTACAATACGATCCAGCAAAGAGAACAAAATTGAAATATTTTCAATTCTACAATACCATTAAAAACCCCGCCTGTTGACTGTGGAATAGACTGTAAATGCGCTTCTCGGGTAAATACCAATCAGATTTACGTACTACGCGTATAATCAACGCGTATACGCTTTCCAACATGTTGGAGTCGTAGTTGCACTGTGATCTTGATTATAACAGATCGGCTGAAAAGTTTGTAGGCTAACATAGTAACACACTTAATATCGCTAAACATTGCTCCGAATCAACGATATGTTGACGCTTTTGATAGATTGTGAGCTCGCGCGGCACCCACTTTGCACACAGCTTAGGCATGTCCAAATATTCATTCACGATATGTTCAACGCGCTCTTTTGATATCTTCTGAGTGTTAGCTATATCGATCAACTTCACTTTACGATCATTTATAATTATTTTTTGAACTTTTTTCACGTTTACGACCGTAACAGCCTCTTTCGGGCGTCCACTGCGTGCATCGTCTTCGGTGCTCATTTCACCCCGTTTAAATTTAGCAAACCACTTCTCAACGGTTGATTTTCCTGGTGCAGAGTCCGAAAAATGTTTACCGACAGCTGCCAAATTTATACACGTATCCTTTGAAGGTTGGTAAGAACGATCTATGTGGATGACGTCTAACTCACATATACACTATGTGTGTGGGGAACCAAACTTGAACAGCTGTTTTGTTAGTTTAGCTTGGATGACATTTCTTCGATTGATTTGAACAACTGAACTTGCGCGGCGGATTTTTCAAGTGTGGTTTTATCTAAGAAAATTAAGTTTATTTCGTGAAATTTTGTGGTAATCTTGCGAGATTCGATTCTTACATTACATCTGTGGGCATGTAAATGTAAAATATAGTGCGAAACACCCAAATTTCACAAAAATAGCGCGCGCCGTAAAAGTCCGCCGAAACAAATAGATTTCCCGGAAAATAAGAATCACATTACGCACAAAAGTGTTGAACGCGTCCCTTAAGATGTGCGGAACCGTGCTATGGTGTTAGAATGAATATAGTATACTTGTGTTCTTAATAAAACAATTGTTTTCATTCGCGAGACATTTCTCGCCAGTCGCAAACTAAACACATGTACGTCTGTCATTTTCACCATTGGGCTCATTCATATTGCTGAGCGGCTACTACACCTCCGGAGTGAAAAGTGGAAGAGTCCCCGAAATAAACGAACTTTTCAGCCGATCTATTACAAGCCGGCTTGTACAACATTCTCAGCTAGGTCGTTGGAAGTAGTTAAAATCGGGCTGCTAGATTTGGAATGTTGAGCTACAATATTTTTGCTGTTTTATGTACACCTTTGGGCGGCCGGTAGCGTAGTGTGTTGAGGCATCAGTCTCATGTTTGACTACCGGCGTTTCGGGCTCGAATCCCGTCCACGACGACGTTCGTGGCCATGGATGTGCAGGAGGTGCATGCTGGCAACTGCATTCTCCGAAACCAGTTTATTCCAACGAAACGTCAACTGGGCCACATGGAACAGTTGACGCACTATGCCCCACAAGGGGTTGCGGCAATTGAGTAGTACATGAAAAGCCCTCGCGAAAACTAGCCTGTTCATCGTTCAGTGTGCGGTCAACTGTATGCTTGATCCGGTTTAAAACTATTTTTGCCATCAGTTTGGAGACTGCGGAGAGGAGGCGAATTTCACGCCAATTATTACAATCCTTCAGGCTACCTTGCTTCGGGATCTTATTAATGACGCGGTTTCTCAATACTCATGGATAAGGGGGAGAATATCCGCAGTAGCGTTGATGTCCGCCGTTAGCCCGATGCTCATGCGCGTCCAAATTACACTGGACGCCGCGTCACTTAAGCTCCTCCCTCAATCGAATAGGAAGGAAGACATTGCAAGCAATGGAACGACGCACATGACCGCCGATAGCTTTCCGATAGCACTCATCAGGTGCGGCTATTAATCTGCCGGTGGAAGTAGCACTACCAGACCAGGATATGGTTCATTACAGTGTTCCAAGCCAAGGGTGTCAGAGCGCTCTCTAGCCTAGATTTTGTCTGCAGGCTACTACTTGTACTGACGACGTCGACGTTGAATTTTCGGACGGCTTCGTGATACAACCTAGAATGGGGGAGAAAGTAACTCCTGCTCTGCGGACCTGTGTATCCGCTTCCTCCTGAGAAGCCAGCCTAGAGCCTAGATAGATTGTCCCGATGACCTCTAATTTTTTTCCCGATCATCTTGTGCAGTATGCTAGGCCTGTATCCATTGATCATCGCGGTTTGTTTGATGTAGTAGAGCTCCGCGTTGTATCGATCGTCGTTCAAGGGCGTGTTCAATAGCCTATGTACTAGACTATGATATTTTGCCATTTTTGCTGGGGTGTATGTTGAGAGGTGCTCACTGTCGTTCGTTGTGTATTCATTGGTTTGCGATTGTCAGGAAGTCAGGGGGGAAATATAGGCAAAAATGAAAAGACTGCGACTGATGATGTGATGAGTATGCGTGTTTATTAACCTGTTTGCCTCTAAGTTACACGATCGACTGACTAATCAAAAAAAATGCCTGATGGCTGTTTCTGTATGTATGTGTTTTCGTTTCTACTTATGCGGTGTTGCCAGACTGATGATGACACGATGTATGTCGATCTCTATCTTTCCGTTGGCCCGTATCACATTTAAGTCCATGTTGTTATCCGCCTCCATAGTAAATTTGATATTTCGATGTATGTTGTTTATCATCTCCAACATCTCGTTAAGCTGACTCCTGGGTATGATTGCTAGGATGTCGTCGACCGACCTGATCCAGAACTTTGGCATGAGTCCTCTTCGAAATTTCGTCTTCATGGATGTCATAAATATTTCATTTAGTAGTGGTGACAAGGGGTTTCCCATCGCTGTTCCCGCAGTGTAGAACTTTTCCCTAAAGGTGAAGTAGTTTTCGTCCATGCATAGTTTGGCTAGCCGCTTGTATTGTCTAGCCTTCTTTCGCCATTCCAATGTTTCGCCGAACCTCAACAACCATTCGTCAAATTTGTTTATTGCCTCCTTCGCGGGGATGCTTGGAAAAAGTGCTTGGACGTCGATGGATACGATGCACTCATCTTCGTTGATGGCCTCTACGCTCTCTAGTCTCTCGATGAGTTCCGTCGAGTTTTTTATTACATATGGACTATAGAAGCTGCCTAGCTCCTGACATTTATTAGCTGCTTCGCAATGTGAAATGTCGAAGAGCTTGTGTCTGCAAGGATGTCACGCACCTTGTTATCTGCTTTGTGTATTTTTGGTTGGACCCTGATCCGGGGTAGCGACGGGTTCGGTATCCGCAACACTGCGACGTTCTTCACGACACTGCCGCAAGGCCTTTTTCACTCTTTTCACTGACTCTGCTAACGGATCGGACTGGAATTCGACAAAATTTCCCGTCTGTAACTTTTTGTATATCCACTTGTTTTGACAACGGCGTTTCTCTTATCGGCCTTATGGAAATATACGTCTTTTTCCTTCTGGGAGTTACGGTGGCTTTGCTGCTCAGTTGTTTAGTGGTCCTCGATTGAGGTGCTTTTATTATTTTCTCGTTGGTAAGATGACGGATGGCTCCTTCGACATCGATGATGGTATCCCCGATTCCAAACCTGCCCGCTGGTGCAGAATTTAGGCCCTTGTTTAACCGATTAAGTCCCAAGACCAGAAATAGTGATCCGATTTTGAAAAAAAAAAAAATTAAACACTGCTCATTTATAATGTCTAAATACACTTTTTATCAAAAAAGAAAAGAAATTGTTGTTTAAATTGTGAAAATAGTGGAATGTTGCGTATACGTAACGTTGGGCACTTCAGCAGTAAAAAAAATGAAAGACGAACATCAACTCCGGAAAATTTTTCATTGGTATGTATTTACACTTTTACTATTCAAATAGTATTTGTTGAGTATTAGCAAGTACAAAACATGATTACGAAAATATTCGTTCCTGCGGCAGCCGGTTCTTCGTACCGGAACGACCCGTTTTTCGACGGCCAAGAGCTGCCAAACCCCCTCGATGCAAGAAGAACTGCAGTATTTGAAACATCGCTACCACAACAACATTACGAAAATATTAATCAATAGGAAAAGTACAAATTTTATATTTACTTCGAGTGGTAATCTTCGAAGCAGTCTGCGTGAAGCCATACGTTGAACTTTTTACACGCCTAAATACTTTGGCTTGAACAGTGCTTACATCTTCTTCTCTGCTGAGACTTTATTATCAAATGTAATCGAGTCTCACATTCACTGGAAGGGCATTGTTCGACGTTCGTCCAAGAGCCACACTTGTAACTGTTAACTTTCCGATGACTGACTGTAACGACTACACCTAACTCCGACCTGGTCAGTATCGAAGCAAAATGTAGAAACGTTAAATAAAACGCGACACCAGAGTTTCCGGTAAAGAAGGGAAATTTTATTTTCGTGAATCTTAAATGCTAACTTATTGCTGACACAATATTCCATTGAACTTAATGTACGCGTGTACGCGTGAAAGTGCGGGAATTCCGTCAGTCGAGCGACACGGCACCTGCTGGAGGACAGCTCAGTTTATGAGGGATTTTTGGACGTGGGTCGAATATTTGAATATATAACTAACAAAGGAGTGGGTATATGCCTATCAAACCATACAAATTGACAGCTTGAAAATGGGACGATCTTCTTCTTGAAAAAGACGAGAGCTGGGAGAGTAAAGTTAACGGTTTTAAGATTGTCATTTTCACGTGTTGTGCATATGGCTGTCAAATGCTTTGTGCAAAAAGTGGCAAAAAGTAAATACGGTTGAATTCGCGAAATTTTGGAGCCGGTTTTTGTGTGTAAAGAGCCGCGATTATGTAGAGAAGACACTAGTGAAATTTCCGGTAGGACAAATTGGCGCGGTAGTGAGTTGTGGTAAATTGAAATGCCTCGTCGGTGACTGCAAAAATAACCAGCGTATCCCTAAGACGGGGGTGTCTGTTTATAGGTAAAACATTAAATATTTAGATGTGATGTGCGCGTTACTTGTTTTTGTGAGTTTTCTGTTCTCTGCAACTGCTCGCGAGTAGCTTCGGAGCTACTCGGTTTGGAGTCTGCACCTGCTGAACGCTACTTCACCAGCTGACAAATCGACCAGCTGAAAGCTGACGATGACAATTTTAGACGTCAAGTGCCGAAAAGTGGAAAATACATGAATCCCACGCTGTCCATTACAAAAATCACGAACAACGAAGAAACAAATTCAAAAGCACCCGAAAACCAAAGAACTAGAAGCCGCAAACGGCGAAAACACAACAACCAATTTGATAACTGTCAAAACTCGAAACTCGCAACATGAGGGTGAGGTTGAAAAAGAAGAAGAAGAACCTGAGCACTGAGCACTGGTCAGTGAGCAGAAATATTTCTTGCTCGGTGATCATGCTCACCCGAGCAGAAGTTGCTCAGTCACTTCTGAACCCGCTCGTTCTGAACATGTTCGCTGAGCGGAAGTTGCTCAGTTCCTTCTGAACGCACACAATATGAAAGAGAAAAAAAAAACACAGGGAACGCGCGGCATTTACATACTCGGCGGTCTCGTCGAGCATCAAAAGCTGGAAGATGACAGGGAGAATTCAAAAAAATTATGCTCTTCACTGGCGCGTTCCCGACGCGGAGGAAAGGGCTAGTTTGACAATCTCAAGGCGATGGTGCCCTAAGGTGGGTCGAGGCAAAGCGGAGGCCGATTTTTCCCGGGCTGACCGCACGCGCACTGCTTTGTAGCCAAATGGGAGTTTTCCTTTTCCGATCCCGTTCACTTGGAAATTAATGTTTCCCGAAGGAGTCGGGCGTTACGGATTAGGTGGCCTTATGCTTCGTCACGCCTGCCAGGGCGAAGCCCGATGATAACAAGTACTACTAATAAAACTCGTAGTTTTGCACCAACAGCACCACAAAAATTAAATTTGCACCCACAGCGCCGATGCACGCTTCCCTGCTTTGGCACAAACGTTTGAGCTTTTTTTTTCGATTCCAGAATTAGCACTGCATTCTTTCTTCCTTTTTTTTCGGTTCCCCCTTTTTTTTCAGCAGGACACTAAACGCTTAATTAATTATTTAATTTTTCCGCTTTTCTCTGCGCACGATGCAACAAACGAGTTCCCAGCCAGTAAACAGCATCTTCATCAGGATTCCATTGCGACACAACCTCACACCTGCACCACCCGTCGCCAATCGCAACACCATCTCACTTGTATAACTTAATTGCAATGGGTTGCAGCGCAGAATGATCGGCATTCATGGACAGACATCGCATCATGATCGGAGCCATTCAGGAGACGAAACTCAACACCAACTCATCCCTCAACTCCTATGGCAACTACAACATCATCAGGAAGGATAGAGTGTCCAATGCTAGTCAGTATCGTATCGAGGAATTTACGTCACAATGGCCGACAACATCATGGAGATACAAGCCGTAATCATTCAGTCAGGCAATACTGATACTGAAATTTACAACATATGTATGCTTATCACCTGTATCGAGCTGTCCCTCGGAATACAATGTCAATATCAGCCCACTGCTCAATGACCAATATGGTCTCCTACTTGGTGACTTCAATGCTCATGACGAATTATGGCACTCTAACCTTGACAAGGATGCCAAAGGAATCTCAATAGCTGAAAAGCTTAACGCCTCCGATTTCTGTACTCTGAACGACGACATTCCCACTCGCATCGCCGGTACATGTTCCAGTTCTTCAGATATCACGATTTCCAGTGCAAACCTCATAAATGAAACACAATGGGAGCCGGTCCTAACATGATATTCAGACCACCTACCAATCGCGGTAAGGCTTGACAAACCGATAAATATCATATCTGCCGAATTCCTCGCTCTGCCAAGGACAACCGCGGCCGAATCCAACATAAGGAAAGTCCCGAACTAAGCGGCTGCGAAGTTCATTCCTGCAGGACGGATGCCAAAAATTCGGCCCAACTTTCCAACCACTGCCGCCAGATTGGCAGAGAGAGATAAAATCAGGAGTTTAAATCCGGACGACCCCAAAATTCACGAGATGAACTGCGAGATCCATAAACAAGTAGCCGAACACAGGAGGTCACCCATCTGAACAACTGCAAACTAACGACAGCGCTGAGCAAGTTATGGTCGACTGTCCGTGCCCTTTCTAATCCACCAAAACAGGAAGTGAATGTCGCCATTCATTTCGGGGAAAATTCTATAAGTGACCCTACCCACTGCGCAAGTCGTTTCAATAAATAATTTATTTAACACCCCACACCTGTCAGACAGACAGACAGCGCATAATCTGTAGGAAAATCCACAACCGAACTGCAGACAGCATACATACTTGTTTTCACCACGGACGAAGTAGTTGCAACTATAAGGAAGGCAAACAATTCGAAAGCATTGGGACCTGATGGCATTTCAATGACTATGCTCAAACACCTCGATCTGCCAGCTATTAGCTATCTCACGGCTACTTTCAATCTATTCATCTCCTCGCTGATCGTTTCTGAAATCTGGAAAAAGGGAGAATCATCCCAACTCTAAAACCTGGGAAGAAAGCGACACTCGGCGAATCCTATCATCCCATAACTCTCTTGTCACCAGTTGCCAAAACGCTTGAAGCACTATTCCACCCTGTTCTTACAAGCCACATGCAGCTAGCGGATCACCAGTACGGCTTCCGAAGCATGCACAGTACGACCACGTATGCCGTAACATCCCGCATCCACAATGGTCTCAACCAGGCCCGTTCATGTCAAATAACAATTCTGAGTGCGCTTGACCTGTCGAAAGCCTTCGGCACTGTCAGCCACTCAGCACTTCTGTCCGACATCAACTGTTCATCGCTTCTGACGCAAGTATTGAAATGGATTGTTAATTATGTTGTTGGCAGGCAATTCTATACCGAATTCAGGAGCAGTAAATCGAAGCTTAGGAAGATTAAACAAGGTGTACCTCAAGGAGGAGTTCTATCTCCTACCTTGTTCAATCTCTACTTATCAGGACTCCCAAGACCACTTGAGGGAATCGATATCATCTCCTACGCTGATGATTACTCCATTCTGGCAACAGGGAACATCATAGCGGATATGTGCGAACACATCCACGGTTATCTTGAAGAACTTAACTCCTTTTTTCAAAAACAAAAACCCAACCTTCTCGGCGCCTAAGTCCTCGGCAACCCTATTTACCACCTGGACGGAGGAAGTCAAAATGCAACTTGGAATCTCGATTGAAAATAATTCCAATTCCTACTATAAACCATCCTAAAGTCCTAGGAGTCACGCTGGACAGCATGGCCACATCATCACCCCATGCCTCGCCCGTTTGCGACAGGATGCGTAGTAGGAATACGATCCTCAAAGCCTTAGCCGGTAGTACCTGGGGCAAGGACAAAAAAACTCTATTGGTCACGTATGAAGCAGTCGGAAGATCAGTGGCTAACTATGCGGCTCCTGTGTGGTCACAGAATCTCTGTGATACACAATGGAAGAAGATTCAAACGTGCCAAAACGCTGCTCTCCGTATTGTTACTGGCTGTCTCCTAATGTCACCCTAGGATCATCTACATCAGGAAAACAGGATGATGCCTTTAAGGGACCACAACCAGCTTCTTGCCAAGCAATACCTGGTGGGCTGCTATCGAAGTGATCACCCAAAATTCAACCTCATGGACAAGACGCCACCGCCCAGACATGTCAGGCGCGACCTGAGGGACCTAGAAAGAGATGTCCAGATATATAAAAGGGAACCCTTTCATAGTGGCGCATATGGGTTGGCCATCGCAGCAATACATCGGGAGGAGGTTAATCAGTCAATAGCAGGCTTAGGTTCGAATCCAGTTCTCTCATCCATACCACCAATGATATCTCCGGAAGAGGCAAGACTTCCGAAAACTACGAGAACAACACTCGCCCAGCTTCGGTCAGGCTGGTGTTCACGACTGAACTCCTACCTATCTCGCATAGACCAGCAGGTCTCAAACATCTGTCCTGCTTGTAACGGAACCCCTCACGACGCAAACCATATCTTTCACTGCCCAGCTGCATCCACCCACCTGACTCCTAGATCGCTGTGGGAGAACCCAATAGAGGCAGCTAACTTTCTATCCCTCAACACCGGGGATGAAGACGAAACCGTAGGCATGCAACAAACAAACACATCGAATTCTGACCATTGCTACAACAACAACATCTTGGACTAAGGAGGTCAACACACGGCTGAATGTAAGCATGGGTAACATACCCATCCCCACAGTCAACCATCCGAAGTTTCTGGGGGTAACCCTCGATAACATGGCCACATCATTGGCCCACGCCTCTTCGGTATGCAATCGAATGAGAGCTCGTAATAAGGTCCTAAAAGCTCTCGCCGGTAGCTCCTGGGGAATGGACAAAGATACCATGCTGAGGTACTACATACAAAGCCATAGGGCGATCCGTGGCAAATTAAAATATGCTGCACCTGTGTGGACGGAGAACCTCAAGGACACTAATTGGAGGGAGATACAGATCTGTCTAAATGCTGCTCTTCGCACCGTGACGGGCTGTCATCTGATGTCCTCCCAGGATTGCCTTCGCCGGGAAACCAACATGCTACCAGCCAAACAATACAACCTCCTGCTGTCCAAGCAGTATTTTGTCGGGTGCTATCGCAGCGAACATCCTAACCAACATCTCATGGATAAACCTCCCCCACCCAGAAACATCAGACGTAACCTAAGGCACCTTGAGAGGGAGGTCCACAGGTTCATGAGGTTGCCGTTCGACAACGAAGCTTACAAGACTGCCATTGCATCGATACACACTGAGGAGGCACGACGATCGATCCAAGATCTTCGCTCCAACCCAGTACTCCAGTCCCGTCCACCAAACATACCTTCCAGCGAAGTTATGCTGCCAAGGCGTATTAGGACCACACTAGCGTTCCTGCGGCAGCCGGTTCTTCGTACCGGAACGACTCGTTTTTCAACGGCCAAGAGCTGCCAAACCCTCGATGCAAGAAGAACTGCAGTATTTGAAGCATCGCTACCACAACACAAACAGGACCACACTAGCGCACCTCCGATCTGGCTGGTGTTCGAGACTAAACTAATACCTGTCTTGTATCGATCGTAACATGAACAACACGTGTCAGGCATCTGTTTGAATGTCCAGAGGCCCCCACAAATTTAACACTAATATCATTGTGGGGAAAACCCCATCGAGGCCGCATTCTTCCTTGGCCTCGACATAGAAGGAGAAGACGAGGAGACATTTTAAGTGACGCCCTATGATGAACCCCAAATGTCGCTACAACAACAACGAACCGTAGGCGTTCCTGCGGCAGCCGGTTCTTCGTACCGGAACAACCCGTTTTTCAACGGCCAAGAGCTGCCAAATCCCCTCGATATAAGAAGAACGAACGAACCGTAGGCATGTAACTAACTAACACACCGAATTCCGACCATTGCTACAACAACAACAACGGAGATCCATCGAAATCGAAAAAATTCCCTTCTTTGTTGAGCACACCTGATTTATACATATTTGAATATTCAATTAAAAACCAGTATGCACTACTTGTACTTTATAAAATAAATATATTTGTCCCAAACAAATACAATACAATTAAAAAAAGATAAAACAAATAAATACAGTACAGTAAACTACATAAATTTGAGTCCAAAAATAGTATTCGAGTTTCATTCGGAGAGCCTAAAAATACAGCACAATTTTGACAAGAATATTCTAGATAAATTATTTAAAAGAAATGCATAAATTAAAGCTGCTATTTCAGTAATCTTAATTAAAATCTATTTTAAGATGGCGATATAATTGTATGTTTGGTATTATCTTCTTTTTTTTATGTAGAAAAATTTTAACATTTCGATTTAAAAATTAATCATAATATCGGGACATAGTTTTATATTTGGTACTAAAAACTAGAAAATGGCATTTTTTGTGCAACACAAACATTACTGAGACGCCGCGCCGTTGAAAATGCGACAGCCACCTTAAAATGAGTTAACTGTTGCCAATTAGTTTGACGCATTCTTGCATCAGCATGATGCTTAAGCTTCAGCTTTCACTTTGAACGTAGCCTTTAGCTTTGCGATATATTTTCATGGGGAAAAACGTACGAAGACTTTGCTATGCCCTAGTTTTTTTTTTGTCGAAAACATTGGAAACTAGTTTGGTTGATTTGAGTAGTGACCTTAACTAAAATATAACCCTTTAAGGGAATATCAAGAACGTATTTTTATAATTGTTGTGTCATCGAAACATCTGATTGCTAGACCCGCCATACACGCAGCGATCGATTGGCCGATCCGTCACCCGATATCGACATCGGCCGATGGATCGGCCTGTGTATGCACTTATCGTTGACAATTTTTTTGACAGTTCCATATAATTTTGGTCAGCTGATATTTTGTGGCGATCCATCGGTTGATCGATCGGGCGACGGATCGCTCCGTGTATGTGGGGTGTAAAACAACATCAATTAACTTAACGACTAATGCAGCTTTTCGTAAACGCTATCCTTTTATTTTTTTTTGGTTTGAGATTGCAAACTAAAATATATTTATGTTTGGTAGCATCCTACACATAGTAATCTTACGGTGCTAGTGCAATAACTTAAATATGACTCAACTCAACTAGCTGTATCTTAAAATAAGAACTTATAAAACATACTGATATTTCGTATAGATCGATCTCGTAAACTATGATCGTCGTTTCGCTTTTCGAAATATCTCTTTCGACTCTTGGATATTTCACAAAATCCATGAAATGTCCATGTCTTGAATGTCTTTTATTGCTTATCAGTCCGGCTTATCACTGTCTAATGTGATTTGAAGGCACGCGTGATTGCTTGCTTACACAGCAGATCCAGTCCCGTGTTTGATTGCATTTTAAAAATAAATAATACATTAAACAGATACATTTCCTTTTTACATGCTATCGGAGTGTGGAGTTTCTAAAAAATATCACTTCTTATCACTAGCCTTATCCTTACTATCCGCTTTACCTCTAATACTATCTGGAATGTCTTTCGGGTCCGAGTCGTCCGGAATGGTTTCGTCCTCCTCGATTATCACGTCGTCCAGATCCAAGGGGGTGTGGATATGAAGTTCGGGCCGGGACATAAGCCCGCTGTGAATCCAATTGGGACGATACTTGCAGATTGGAAGGTTTGATGGTGTTGTTGTTGTTGTGATTGACGATGGCTTGGGTTGGCACTATCACAGGATCGCGATTCGTATCTATATTGGCTGTCCAACTCTGACGATTGATATGGTTGTTGATATTTGAGATGGTTGCGTGCGGACTGTTGCTGTTGGTAGGCTCCCTCATAGTTGTCGGTGGACTGGTACTGTTGCTGTCGGCTATTGACACTTGCGACACCACGGTACGACTGTGGTTGTAGCTGTATCCGATGTCTTTCCATTTCTCTAAAACGAAATGCATAATCTAAGTAAGGATGTCTCAAAAGGACATTATGTCGGTATACTTACCACCTAGACTGCTTCCCTTCAACGGCAACAATCTGGTTGACTTGCACAACAGCACCGTTTTGTAGGCCTGTCGATATTGCTTGTTCATGATGACATATATGATGGGATTAATGCAGGCCGACAAGTACAACATGATGTACCCAATAATGTGAAACGTCGGCATATGAACATCGGGATCGGCCACTTTGATAACCGTTATTGGTAGATAGCATGCAATAAAGGACAAAAATATGGCCAGTACCATTTTTGTAATGCGCCATTCATTACGTCGCGCCTTCACATCCCTTTGATCCTTCACGCGTATCGACTTTTGACTAGCGCTCGAATGTTTCGTTACATCCGCGGCACTGGTCACTTCATACGAGCTGGACGAGAGTTCGGTTCGGGATGCTCCCACGGCCGTCGTTGATGGCATCGATCGTAAATTATTCGGTATGGAATTTTGTTTGCTCGCGTGCCGTCGCAAACGCACTTCCGATTCATGAACTACCCAAAATATTCGGGCATAGCAACCGACTATTATCAGACACGGTATCACGAAGGCAATGATGAAGAGTGCTGTTTTACTACTACGTCCGCTGCTATCGCGTAGAATGGAGCATGTTCCCAGCTTGGAATCATAGCCAAATGCACCCCATACTTCGAACATAGTGGGTAATTGCATGCCGTACGAGAAGAGCCAACAGAATGCTATCATGACACCAATCCAGAATCGCTTGTAAATCTTCGCGTACACGCTATGGTGGGCTATCATGATGTACCTGAAATGATGAATGGGAAGAGTGTTATTAGGACGCGAAAAAATCACAAGCGATAAATTGGATTGCATATTGGAGGTTTGATGGGCTGTCGGATTGAGTGATTAAGATGTGGATTACTTGAAAAGGATTTTCTGTCGTGGATTAGAGGAAGTCTGTTTATCCTTATGTGAGATACTGTGCCGTAATAATACGTTGGTAGCAGAAGTGGGTCATATGATCGAGTGTAACTATCTACTACAATTGCTATGTCTTCCGACGCAATCAGTTTTCCGAAACGACTTCAAATCGTTTAAAAGGACATACGGTTCAAGTGCACATGCAGCTTTCTTACCGTATGCTTCGCCACATCATCATCACATCTCAACAACCAATGTAAAGTTGTTTTTGTTGTGGAAGCGATGCTTCGAATACTGCAAGTGCTTCTTGCATCGACGGAGTTTGGCAGCTCTTGGCCGTTGAAAAACGGGTCGTTCCGGTGCGAATAACCGGCTACCGCAGTAAATGTAAAGTGCCTGGGAGTGATTCTCAACTCGAAACTTTCATGGAAACTGAACGTCGAGCATCGCATACGCTTGCAGGAGAAACTGCGGCAAGAGCTGGTGACTTGAACCAGGATTGTTCTTGTAGGTGTGCACTGCTGTTGTGCGACCGCTACTCACATACGGGTCGCTAGTCTGGTGGCCAGCGGTGCGTAGGAAATATAATATTGATCTGCTGGGCAAGGTGCAAAGAACAAGAACTACCGGAGTCACAGGTGCTCTAAGGTCTTATCCAGGTAATGTACTTAAGGTTATTTTACACTTACTCCCCCTCGACCTTCAAATAAGGTTCAACGTCGCGTGTAGCGCGATCAGAGTTAGGTGGCTATTACACTATAAAAGTTCTTTTACAAATACTTTTATAGTGTAATGGAGTAACTTTTATAAAAGTTCTTTTATGGTATTTAGCCTTTTCATGCTATATTTGATAAAAGACTTTTGACAGGCGAGGAAGAAGAAGACTGTTGTATCAGCTGCGCGTAGTGTTTTCTGTTAAGAAGGCAACAGGCCTTTCGTGAAATGTTGCAACCAACAACGCAACGGTTTCGTCAAGCTGGAAATCGAACACGCTTAATCAGAGGATTCTAGTGGCTACAGGCTTGTGTCTAACCGCGAGAGTTCTTTGCGCAGTTGCAGCCAAATGTTATCAGCACCCAAATTTCATGTTGCCCAACAGCTGCCCCCGTACATCCGAAATTAATGATGCCTTTGAATGATCCGAGAATTATTGGTCATCCTCTCAATCCGGAAGCGCAAATCACGGGATTCCCATCGCCCGAATTCATGTTCAAGGATGGTGCACGAATTCGTCCCAGCCAGGCTGTTAACTTTGTCAGTAAGCCTGCGGACATTATTAGATTGAGGTAAGTTTGAGATGGGATTATCACGGTTTCCTATTTATATCAAAATCAAAAATATACATTAATTTCTCATTCATCGGTGAAGCAAAAGGTGTAAGAGAAGATACCAGTATTCATTACCGACTCCGAATATATTCAAGCTATCGAAGGATTAAGAACATACAAATAACTGTATATTCTGAAAACAGCAAATACAAGGTAGAAGCACACAGTCTGAAATCTATTGTATTTTACAGTTACAAATAAAAAATACAAAGTCCTTTTTTACCTACAATTTAAGCCTTTAATACAAAAACAAGAGGCCAATATGAGGCATGCTATAAATTCTCATAAAATATTGAGTGCGATGCTAATGGTCGTCACACCCGAACCGAACTTCCATCGAACGGACCATCAAATTTCATTGAACTTTTAAAAAAGAAATTTTCATTTCCACCGTTCTATGAAATTTGATGGTTAGACGGAAGTTCGGTCGTGGTTGTGCCCCAAAACCACAACTAATTTCAAGTGTCTTTTATTAAAAAAAAAAACACAAGTCCAAGTATCTTTATTGAAGTCACAAAAACACAACCGCTCGACAGATAACTGCATCGACACATCAACAACATTGATATTTTATAATTTTACGTAGTGTAATATATAAATTTTTTGCAGTAAAATATCTTTTACAAAGAACTTTTATAGTGTAATAGCCGCCTTAGCGAGTCTGCGAACTGCCCGGTCTAATCATATGAGCATAGTAACATCCTGCCCACCCTAGAAGGTGTGGTGCACGATATGCTACCATAGTCCGTTGGTAGCATAACGTCGCCCAAACAGACTTCGAGGAACACTTCGCTACTGGCTATCCAACTAGAGCGGAATGGTGTGACGAAAATGTGATGTCGAGATATGACCTAAGCATTTTCACCGATGACTCGAAAATGCCTTGTGGAGTCGGTGTAGGGTTCTTCTCTGAAAACCTTGCAGTCTCTAAGGCATTCCGCCTCCCTGATTTTGCAAGTCTATTTCAGGCGTAAGTGCTAACAATTAGGGAGGCCTGCCGGATGTTGAGGCGCATCACGGTTGCCACAGGGAATATAACAATTGGCACGGATAGCCAGGCCGCCATAAAGGCTCTAGAGGCGGCGACAGTGTCAACAAAAATAGTAAAGCTGTCAAGAGTTGAACGCTCTGGCCGCCTTTAACAGAGTCAGTCATCCTCCTCTGGGTTCCGGATTACATGTGTATAACAGAAAATGAGGAAGCCGATCAACTGCTGCGGCTGGGCTCTGCTCTTGACAGATACTACGCAGTGGCTATCAATGCACCACTTAGGGCCACTAAAAGGGAAGTACATAAATCCTATATAAACTTAGCCAAGGATAGATGGGGCGCACTAAGGACGTGCATCACCTCTAGAAAAATATGGCCATCCTACAATATAAAAAAAAACTAATGGCCTTTTGAATAGGACCCGTACAGAGGTGGCCAGGATTATCGCGGTCACGATGGGTGGTAAAGCATGCACGCAGATTTGGTATTCCATACAACGAGTGCTGTCGCAGGGATAGTGCGGAGAAGGAGACTCTGACATACTTTCTTTGCAAATATCCAGTACTAGCTAGAGCGCGATACATAGCTTTGAGTGGTAGTGCCTTTCTCACAAACATAACGGAGATCTCTCCCAAGGGAATGCGAGATATTTTATTTCGTAAATTCCACATGGTTGATCTAAGGAAGTACCCCGGTTAGCCTCCAGACAGCGAGGTTATGCAGAATGCCCTAAATATCCTGTCTCAGTCGGCTACGCAGGTTGGTGTTGGAGTCAATCCGACCAAAACGGAACTTGTTCTCTTTACCAGGAGCAATACCCAACCTTCTGTAATACCGCCAATACTGGATGGACCAGATTAGTCCTTAGTGTAAAAGTCAGATTTCTGGGACTTATTTTCGATAGAAAGCTATCCTGGAAGGCAAATATTCAGGAGCGCGCGACTTGGGCAACTGTCGCTTTTTACTCTGTAGGAAGGCTATTGGCCTGAAATGGGGCCTGCGACCTAAGGTGGTGTTCAGGATATACGTATCGGTCATACGCCTCATGTTAATGTATGGGGTAGTAGTTTGATGGACGGCGCTCAGCAAAGAGTCCTACAAGAATCTACTGAATAAAGTTCAAAAACTATCTTATATTATTATCACCGGTGCTCTCAAGACGACACCCCGACTGCTGCTCTTGATATTCTGCTTAATTACCTTCCCTTAGACATTTTGGCTGAGCAGGTGGCTGCAATAACGGTGATTCGTCCTCGGGAAACTGGACAGTGGGCAGAGTCTACTATAATGGTCACGCTGCTATAGTGAACATTCTGTCTATTCCAGAGGAACAGATTATACCACACCGGTGTACTTTCTCGACAAGGGCTATACTAGCCTAATTCCTTCACGGCAATATTGCTGTGTAAGTATAGTACTCCAGGGTCGGAAACCATTAACTTTTTTACTGACGGCTCTGAGCTGAGCTCTACTCGGAGGAATTAGGTGTTTCCTTGTTACTCTGTCTCCCAGTTTTCCGCAGCGTCTTTTAAGTGGAGATTACTGCAATTGCAATTGTAACGTCGTGACGGTAAGGAATATTACTATCTATACTGGTAGTCAGGCGGCGATTAAATCCTTGGACGCGGTGCTTGCCACTTCAAAAACTGTAGTGAGGTGTCGCACAGCTATCAAGGAGCTCGCCGTCTTCTTCAACGTCACTTTGTGCTGAATTGTAGGGCATAGTGGCTTCCGCGGTAACTGCAAGGCGGACGAGCTGGCTCGGGCGGGTATGACTAATGTGGACATGGTTTTCGAACTGTCAGTATACCTATAGAAGCGTGCAAGAAGCTAGTCAAGACAGGCGCTCTAAGTCGCGCTAACATCGGATCGCTAAATGGAAGTATGTACCTGCAACATTACAAGACAGGTCTGGATGAGCTCCAATTCTAGTTGACCTGCATGTCCTGAAAGACCTAAGTGCTGGTCATCGATTGATTGACAGCTCCGATTGGTTTGACGACTAGAATCTCATGGTTTTGAGATGACGAGGTATTACAACGGACTCATGTGGTCTATGTGTACTTTGCTCTGTACAGCAGCCCGTACGTAGGTTGCCTTTTATATTTCGGGATTGGACAACCCTAGTGTTGCAATCTGGCAACTGACAGCTCTATCGTAAAGTTTGACATTTTTGAGGTTATACGTACTCAGAACGTTTTGACATACGAGCGCTATTTGTGTTTTTTACAGTAACTTAAAAGATTAATCTCGGCCAAATAATGGAATTCAATCGTGAACATTTTCGTGCGATTATTTTTTACAACTTTCGACGTGGATTAACTCAGCAACAGTGCATGGATGAACTGAATTAAATTTTTGGCGATGAAGCTCCATCGAGGAACAGTGTTTATCGATGGTATGGTGAATTCAATCGAGGTCGTAGTTCACTCCAAGACGAATTTCGTGAAGGTCGTCCAAAAGGTGAAGGTCGTCCGGAAACCATTGATGCCGTGCGCGAACTGATATTGCAAGATCGTCATGTGACCTATCGTGAGATTGAGACAACCTTAGGCATTAGTGGGACCAGCATACATTCAATATTGCATGAACATTTGACTGTCAAAAAAATTTGTTCGCGTTGGATCCTACACAATTTCTCAATCGCTCAAAAAAAGGCTCGTGTCGATTGGTCGAAAGAAATCTCAAAAAATACGATCGCGGTGCTTCGAAACACGTCTATGACATCGTGACAGGTGATGAATCGTGGATTTACGCGTATGAGCCCAAAAGTAAACAGCAGTCGACTGTATGGGCGTTTCAAGATGAGCCAAACCCAACAAAAGTTGTTCGCGCACGAAGCACTTCCAAGCAAATGGTCGCCTGCTTTTTCGAAAAAACTGGACATGTCGCAACCGTACCACTAGAACAACGCAGAACAGTCAATTCTGAGTGGTACACAACCATTTGTTTGCCAGTTGTCTTCCAAGAAATCAGGAAAACCAACCGCCGAAGACGGATCACTCTTCACGACGACAATGCGAGCTCTCACACATCAGCTCAAACAACTGCATTTTTGAGCACTCAAAACATAGATTTGATGGGTCATCCGCCGTATAGTCCTGACTTGGCACCGAATGACTTCTTTTTATTCCCGTACGTAAAAAACAAACTGAGAGGTCAACGTTTTTCAACACCTGAAGAAGCGGTTACTGCGTTCAGAATGCATGTTTTGGAGACACCTCAATCAGAGTGGCAAAAGTACTTTGACAATTGGTTCAAACGCATGCAAAAGTGTATCGATCTTCATGGGGAATATTTTGAAAAACAATAAAGCGATTTTCAATGATTAATATTGGTTTTTGTTCTCTAATCCCGAAATATAAAAGGCAACCCTCGTATAACTTAACCTAACCCCCAGACATACTTAATTTCAGCGGCTTTCTTCTTCTTTCTTCTTCATCAAAACGGCGTACACCAGTGCTAATTGGGTGTTTCCCCCTTTCGAGGGATCTGCCGCCACTTTAACAAACCAACCAACCAACCACTGGCTCTTTATATTTTTATTAAAAAATATTTTCCATCAAATTACCGTCTCTGGATTTATAAGAAAAAGTCCGATTTTGAGATAAACCTATTTACTCATCAGGACTTATATGGTTTTTTTAATAAAAGAATCGCAATGCACTTACTGGTAACGTCGAACTACAGAAACCTGATTAATATTATAATTTTTCCCACAGAAATTGGACGATTTTTATGTGGCCGCCATGTGATGAGCGATGGGCGAAGTGCCAACACCACAGGCAGAGCAACGCGAAGTCGCAGATTGGTATAAAAGGGCAAGGAAGAAGTGTAAGCTTTTTTTTCCGTCTTAGTTTCGCAATCAGTTTAGTATTCAGTATTATCATATTATGTACTATATAACTATTTAATTTTTTTTTTCGATTTCAGCTTACCACCCATTGACGTTACTCATTTGCCCTAACGTCTGGTGGGGCATAGCGCGTCAACAACTCCATGTGGTTTAGCTGACGTTTCCTTGGTATAAACCAGCTTCGGACATTGTACGTTGCCTGCATGCACCTCCTGCTCCCGTTTAGCCGCCTACCTACGACAAGTCGATGTTGTGGCTGCTTATTATTATATCCATACCCACGAACGCTGCGGACGGGACTTGAATGCGAAAAATTATCCTTTCCAATCGGGTCGAATTATTATTCCTCTATTACTGCTGTAATTCCAATTCCACGCTGCTATTTGCCGACTATTATACATGAACTTTAGCCTAATATCACACCTCCAATATGCAATCAATAAACAACATATTTGAAACAACAATTTGCTAATGAATCCTGTATAGCGTTGACACTATCCACAAATTATCTCCAAAATCCACTCACCTATTTATGGTAATCATTGCAATGCAGAGTAACGATACACCAACGTTGCCATATTGCACAAAAGGTATGAGCCGGCATAGAAATGCACCATGCGTCCATGTTCCCTGGATGAATCGAAATGCACTGAATGGCAAGACAATTGCACAAAATATACAGTCTGCGACACATAAACTGAAAATAAACAAAAAATTAAATAAATTCTAAAAATTAAATACGAAAATGTCGCAAGTAAAGGGCTATGAATGCGAGTAAACCTTCTTCGAATGACCATCGTTTTCTGATACTCGTTTTAGCACAGATGTTCACTGGTAGACTTTTTCATCATCTCATTAACAGTCGAATGCCGGAAGGGACTAATTATCTATGTTACTGACATTCTTAGTGTCAGCATACACTGTCGAACTCGAGCACGAACCTAGTACAAATGTTCAATGACACACATACACTTCACATAGGTGTGAAGAAAACCGGTCCACTTGTACTAGGTTCGTGTTCGAGATCGAGTTCGAGTTCGACAGTGTATGGTGACACTTATACATACACTTAGTTACGTGACGTACCTGATAATGAAGGCAGCCGCTACATTCCGGACTTTCGGACATTTCAACAAAGCAATTATGGTCAACATATTGCCACAGATGCCGACTATCATTATGAGTATGGTCATTACGGCGGCAAAGGTTAACAGTCTACGGGAAAATCTGGAAGAAAAAAATTTAGAAATAGGATGAAAATTGGTTAGACAACATAGTGCGTCTTTTGTACAGAGCAGAGTGGAGCAGGATTAGCGGCAAAAAAACCAATAGAGCAGACCAGAGTAGCGAAGACGAAAACGTATTGTGTCTTGGTTTAGTTTAACATTCAAACATCAACTCAAATTTCAAGAGGCAACTTAAATCCTTAACACAGATGCAACCGGGCAAATTTCCTTCAGGCAGCAGAATCATTTTGTATGTTTACTACTCAATTGCCCTAACCCCTTGTGGGGTATAGCACGTCAACTGTTCCATGTGGCCCAGTTGACGTTTCGTTGGCATAAATTGGTTTCGGAGAATGCAGTTGCTAGCATGCACCTCCTGCACATCCATGGCCACGAATGTTGTCGTGGACGGGATTCGAACCCGAAACGCCGGTAGTCAAACATGAGACTGATTCCTCAACACACTGCGCCACGGGTATGTTGACTATTCCAAATATTTACACAAAACGAATATTTTACTGACAGGACATTATTTTTAAGTGCAACCAAAAACTGTAAACTGCCCGAAAACTTCGACACCTTGGCCGCCTTCATTTAAAAACGTGGAAATACTAACGGAGCAGCATTCTTGCACTAACCTTCTATCCAGAGCAGCTCAGATCAAATTGTTAGTGTAAGTTTGTGGTGTTAACCTGTTCTGCTCTGCATGGCTGTTAAAAAAAACGCGCCTAATACCTCAGCCAGTTAGTCAAGTTGTAGAGTACGATGGAGTTCGATAACTTTAGGATTAGCTGGTACTAATTAGGATGTGGATAAGTTCTATAAGGATACCCAGAATTATTTAGGGAATGCGTATTTACATAAACACGTATTGGGAGCAATTGCATTTGTTTCAAATGGATCGATATATCTTATCAATTCGTTTTATTACTTCCAACAGTATGCTTACGAATTGTGGGTTTTTTTTTGTCAAGTGGTTCACAGTGCAAGCCATCCAGTATGCATAATTGAATAGGAATGAACGATTGATGTTGTTAATGTCAAGTGGTTCGCTATACATGCCAGCCAGAATGCATAGTTAAAGGAGCGAACCTTAAACGTGCCATACACACACCGATCGATCGGCCGATCCGTCGCCCGAAATCGATATCGGCCGATGGATCGGCCTGTGTATGTGGAAATCGCACCGATCGGCCGATCAATTTTGATCTGCCGATATTTTTGTGCGATTTTCGTGCGATCGATCGGTGACGATCGATTGGATAGTGTATGTGATTATCGCAAGTGAATGTCAAATTACCAAATTATTAAATTATGAAATTTCAAGGATTCTTATGATTTAAATGGCACTGCAATTGAAATATCAAATATATGGTATACGAAAATACCACACACATCCAAATAGTTAACAAAAATGAATCTAGGTTGGATTGGGAGTGAATCATAACCTATTTTTTGAATTGTCATCCGTTATCGCATCGCACGAAAATCGCTCAGTGTGTGTGCAGTGGAGGTCGGCAGATATTTGGTGGCGATCCATCGGCCGATCGATCGGACGACGGATCGGACGACGGATCGGATAATGTATGGTGGCTATTAGGTATGTATATTACATGCTGATGGTTAGCAAGTAAGGGTATATTTGCGGGTCGAGCTGAGTATTATTGGGTCTATTTAGATGAAAATTTCACAGTTTATTTGAATTAGCCCTCCGAGGTCATAAAACACAAAGCAAAACTAAACACTTATCAACTCATCTCATAACTTTGAACAAAATGATTCACGAAAAGACTAGAGCAATGCCGGTAAAGAGGAATATCCACGGATGGGGAGCAATTTATTCGGATATAAGCCTTCAAAAATTCTAAAAACACGTCCCTTACTAACAAAAATGAACTCAGACGCGATTGCGGCTACACCACTGGCCCGAATTTGACATTTAGGTAGCTCATTCGACGCAGAATTTTATGCTCTTCAATTTATCCGTAAACTTGTTCTAGTTAGGATCCACGGTTTTCAAGTTATAATACAAAAAAGAAAAAAAAAAACTAAAAAGGTACCGAAATTTTGAGGTTTTTGAGATTTTGACCATGTTCCGCAAAAAACTGTTGGTGGGAAGCTGCGGATTCGTGTTCAGCGGCAAAAAGAAAAAAACAAAAACATAAAAAATGAAAGGAAAAAAGTCTCCACCACAATTTGTTTCCCCAATTCACGCAATGGCTGAACTAAATGCCTGTAATGAACCACCTGTAATGAACCATGTTATGGTCTGGTAGTGCTGCTTCCACCGGCAGATCTATGGCAGCACCTGATGAGTGAGGTTCTGTCGGTGGTACGAAACCAAGGGCCGAGGGTCCCATTACGCCTGGAAAATATGTTACGGACGGTTTGGTGGGCATCCGGAGATGCCCGTGGGGACGGAGCCTTAGGTAGCATAATGACCGTGGAGGTCGGGCCGTGTACTTTACGTATTAATAAAAATTCATAGGCCTGGATAAGACTACACAAACAGGGGAGGTAAGAATATTTGGAATAAGAAAATTAGATGATAAGGATGGAATGGTTGGCGGACGGCTTAGTTGCCCTCGAGCTCGCATTGGGGTCCAGGCGTAATGGGACCCTCGGCCCCTGGTTTCGTACCACCGACAGATCCTTACTCATCAGGTGCTGCCATAGATCTGCCGGTGGAAGCAGCACTACCAGACCATAACATGGTTCATTACATGCACCCGAAATAAAAATGATTGAATGAATTTTACCTTGTTAGAATGTTTTGTAATAAAATTGACTTAAATTTACCGTTATATTGCAGATTTACTTTTCAAAATATATGTTTCTTTTAAATCTACCCACATTAGTAAAAAAAAACTGAAATTTTCCTTCCATGCGCTCTTCAGTAGGAAGGGTAGTGGGTGCGTCACTTTTTTTCTTATCGTTGTCGATATCGTGATGGATATTCGTAACGGATGGAACGTGCTTTAGGCTTACGAGACACATATTCCTGTTTTCCAAATATTTGGACATCCTTTTTGATGCACACTTTCAATATTTTCCCTTAATCAACCCAATATGCTTAAATTAATCAACGCTGCAAATGATGCAATTTGAACCTAATAACCGGAAGCTGGAACAAGTTTAACTTTCTCCCCTCCGCTTGCCATGTAAACAAGCACCATATCGCATAAATTCAACTTTAATTTCGATTGTTCTGATTATATCAAATTGTTCCGTTCAATTGTGTGGATAGTTCGTAAACTAACCGGTTGACTGTGCCAAATAGTCGAGGGTCATGTCATCATAGAGAAATCTGCTTCCGCTTTTCTCACCCAAACTTCCACCCCTGTCTATAGACGACGACGACTACACATCATCCTTCTATTGTAGCTGCCCACTGAGCCATATAAACACCATAGAACTTTCGTTGTTGCTCTTTTGGCATGAACATCCAAAAACCCCCACGGACTGAACTCTCCGGATAATGGTATAGCTATTAGACGATGGTGTCTCGTAATCCTCCTCCTAAGCTTCTTCTGGCCACTGTCCAGGCAAGAGCAGCGGCTACTAGCTTACTCGCTACAGCTCTTTTATTGTTGCTGGCGGCTTCTGTTAGCTTGGCTGATTGTTGGTTGGAAAGTGCTTCGAAACACCCGATATAGAACTTTTATTGCCAGCTATATGGCGTAACCGCATGGACCGAATTCCCAACTCCTCTGTCTCTCTGATGGACGAGGAAACAGGAAATTGTAATAAAAAAAGAGTGCATTTGTCCATTGGGTTCATTTGATCATTAATTCGTTCCGATTCTAACTAACCGATTGTACGTAGTATCATCTCTTGAGCGTGGTCATAGTATTTTTTCCTCTTTCTTTTTTGTTTTCATGCTGGTTGAGCCGCACGACCGTTGAATTGTTGAAGGTGGGTGGTCCATTAATATGGGACACAATATGACTATCAAACCGAAATTTTTTAATTGAAATGATAGTACCATATCAGTTAAGCTCAAGTGGCCAGTAAGTGGCAGTATTATGGTGTAGCCGGCGGTTGGGAGAGATGCCAATGGAAAGAGGTTGTATTGAGACCGCAGGGTAATAAATAATTATGTACCAGGAAATTATGGATTGAATGCAAATATAATTTGTATTGATGTGGTCCGAAATGTGGCTCCTATTATGTGCATTTCCGATAAGTGGGATGCAATGGTGCATTTGTAGCTACTTTTTTAGCATAATGATGTACACTTCCCTGGTAGCTCACATTACAATTCAAATCGGCTTCTATCGAAGGAAAAGATCATCTGGGCGATTGCAAGTTTTGAGCCTTATAAATCTGCGAGGCGGACGGAATAATTCCCGCCGACCTCCAGCATTCATCGGATATTTCAACACAATGTATTGAGGCCCTTTTCACAGCGTGCTTAGTGTTTGCTCACACGGCTCGTCTTCGATTTGAACTTAAATTACCACACGAGTTGTCCATTGGTCGGCACGTAAGCGAATCGATTTACTTGGGAAGTGGACTCAATTATGGATTGAGGTAAAAGTGATTTTTATACCGAAAGCGGTTAGAGTTTCACACGTACGTCCCAATGACCTTAGACCGATCAGCTTATCATCGGTTCATCTGATATTGTTGGAGAGACTTATAGACGTTCACCTACGCGGTAACATTCCATCGAATCTTTTATCTTCCTCACAACATGCCTACCTTAAGGCCGGCCGCATCTTGGACGTAGGTAGAGCAGCGCAGCGCAGTGTGCACATGACATTGTTGTTGTAACAATTGTCAAAATCGGATTTTACAACAACAATGCCATGTGCGCGCTGCGATGCCCTGCCTACGTCCAAGATGCGGCTGGCCTAAAGGCAGGTCAGTCGATACGGCTCTACATTTTCTGGTGAGCTAAATAAGGAATACACCATGGTTGTTTTCCTTGATATAGAAGGAGCCTTCAACAATGTTAAGCCTGGGGTCATCACTGATGCACTCTCTGGTCAGGGCGTAGACGATTCCCTCTGTAAGCCCATTAACCTGGTGCTAACATCTAGGGTTATACATACTTGCATGGGTGAGGCATCTGAACATAGACTTGTGAGCAAGAGTACTCCCCAAGGTGGGATGCTCTCTCTCTTTCTCTGGAACTTGGTAGCCAATATACTCGTATTAGACTTGGAAGGGCTGGGTTACAAAGTGGTCGCTTATGCGGATGACATTGCCATTGTCATAGCAGGTAAATTTCCTAGTGTTCTTAGAGAGGTATTGCAAAACGCCCTCTCTCGATTAACGATCTGGGCTGATAACTTTGGGTTAAAAATTAATCCGCAAAAAACGGAGCTTGTTCTTTTTACAAGGAAATATAGGACACCTCCGGTAGTGCCTCCTGTGCTGCAGGGTATGAACCTTGTTTTTGTTGATAAGGCTAAATTTCTAGGACTTATTCTGGATAAGAAATTATCATAGAAACTGAATTTGCAGAATAGGGTTTATAAGGCTACTGTCGCACTCTACTCCTGTAAGAGAGCTATAGGCAAAAACTGGGACCTACAACGAAAAGTACTGCTGGCTCTACGTAGCTATTTTACGTCATATACTTATGTTTGAGATAGTCGTCTGGTGGACTGCTCTGAGTGTAGAGGCTAACCGTATTTTGCTAGGAACGGTGCCAAGACTGGCCAGCATTGCTATTTGTGGGGCTCTTAGAACGACTTCCTCCGTAGCACTCATCATGCTGCTTAACCTGTTGCCACTGGATATTTCTGGTGATCAGATGGCCGCAATTACGGCTATTTGAGTTCGTGACACCGGTCAATGGTTTGTTTCAAGTGTAGGGCATGCGGCCAGTCTGAGTAAGTTTGATGTTCCGGCAACGACTGACTACACTACTCCCGAGTGCATTCTTGAGAAGAAATTCGTCATCATGATACCATCACGCAATCAATGGGAAGAGAACGCACTTGCACTGCCTAATTCAATTGGAATCTGTACGGATGGTTCCAAGACGGAAGAGGGAGTAGAGGCGAGAGTGTTCTCTGATCTACTTGACGTAAGTATCTCTTTCAGTCTCCCTGAACACTGCAGTGAGCTGCGCCCATTACCGAAGCCATGACGCAGCTTGGTAGTCACGTGGTGGCAGCCAAGGCTATAACAATCTTAACCGATAGCCAAACGGTAAGTAGATCCCTCGAGCCAGGTCTGACTACATCAAAGACCGTGGCGAAATGTCGCCCAGCACTGACGATGATGAGTGACTCCTTAAATATTTTATTATGCTGGATTCCTAGTCATAGCGGTTTCGATGGTAACTGTAGGAGAGATGAGCTCGCTAGGCGGGATGCAGCAGGTGAGGCTGTACAAATCTATCGGACCATCCATATACCTATCGCTTCTTGTAAATTAGCTCTTTAGCCCGAAGCGATTAGCAGGACTAACTCGAGATGGCTAAATGGCAACACATGCCTTTCAACGAAGCCCCACTATGGCCCAGAGTGGATCCTAAGCGCTCCGCTAAACTTCTGTCGCTAAATAGGCAGCACATCAGAGCTTTGGTGGGAGTCATCACTGGGCATTGCTTACTAGGGGCGCATGCAAGGAGATTCCGCCTCCCTTCCAATGGCTTTTGCAGAAGCTGCGATGACGTAGACGAAGAGCAGTGTATTTTCCATCTCCTCTGCTCCTGTCCTGGTCTGGCAAGAAGGGGAAAAGAGTTTCTTGGATTCCACTTTTTCACTGAGCTGGATGATCTGGCTAATGCCGATGTTGGTAAACTTCATCGATTCATTATCAGCTCTGGCTGGTTCAATGAGTAGGATGGTATAGTCAGGGCTCCTCCAGGGTATCACAATGGATCCCAATGCGGCTCATGTATGTTGTAACTTATACAACAGCCCTGGCTCCTAACCTAACTTTAGCAGTGCAATTCAAACAAAAATGCGTGCCATATCTGGTTTTTGGCTGAGATTTGACTAAGCACGATCGGAATGCCGAATTCTGACGCACTAAGGCTTTCCGCACATAGTTTGGCTTGACCTCGACTGGAACTCGGCATGACTGTGACTCGTGATCGACACGATTTTTCCGCACACAGATGTCGACTGGGAATTGGTGCGACTGCAACACAAACTCGATCTTCTTTTAGGAGCCCCTGTACTGCAGACGTTATTATACAAAGTATTCATATCACAAACACTTAATTTTTTTTTCGCAACTCATCCGAGTAGCTCGACATTTGTGGTTGCATATATGTCGCATGTATCAAGCAGAGTCCAAATCGTAATTGAGTCAAGCTTGTGTCAACCTGTGTGTGGGCTTTCATTCATTCATTATTACATTCCGAAGTCGAGCAAAGTGCGAGTCGAGGGCGAACTCAGCGGAGATCCTAAAACTCAGCCCTGCTGACGCACCTGCGCTCAGATGCTACACGCAAGCATGTAAGTAATTGATCTATAAGCTTACAGAGTGATTCCTCCACACCGAGACCAGAGAGATATTTGATTACAGCTGCAGGTGCGACATAATTGATAGCGCCCCAAGAAGGCGACCAAGGTGTAATCTTTAAAGCCAAGAGACCGCTCAATGCAGCTAACCGGGAGTGTAAGGCAGTATCAACCGATCTAATCATCCAGTAGGAATGCTACGCTGATGATAGAAGGCATGCTAGAATACAATAGTAGCTCGCAGGTGTGTGTCAATCAAGCGCTCCAAAGCCCTTAGGCTTACTTTATATTGGCCGCATGAACCGGATGAGCCGCATGCTCTCGCGCCACAACCATCTGCTTTGCTGTTGGTCACCAATGTGGTTTCATCATCATCGTGGCGCGACAGCCCGACGTCGGGCCTTGGCCGCCTGGATCATTGTCCTCCAATTATCTCGGTCACGTGACCGCGTCCTCCAATTTTGGGAGTCCAGCAGCTGCGCGGCGTCCACACCTACTGAGCTCTCCCAACGAGATCTCGGTCGTCCTCGCAGTCTCGCTCCGTCGACTCGTTCTGCATTCATTACTCTCTTAGGCATGCGATCATCGTCCATTCTTTGTACATGCCCTGCCCATTGAAGTCGTTGTAGTTTGACGATTTTCGAGACTTGCAGCTCATCGTACATTTCATACAACTCATGGTTGTACCGGATGCGCCATCCATCTCGATCGCAAACAGCCCCGAAAATTCGCCGTAGAACCTTACGTTCGAAAGTGTCTAGCATGTTTTCGGAGGCTTGAGCTAGGGTCCATGCTTCGCAGCCATAGCATAGCACTGGTCGTATAATGGTTTTGTACACGCGGAGCTTCGTGTTTCTGTGCACATGTTTCGATTTCATTATGGGGAGAACCGAGAAAAAAGTCTTATTAGCTAACTGTATCCGTCGCTTGATTTCGTCAGTTTCGTTGGCGTCCCTTGACAGGTTGCAACCCAGGTAAATGAAGTTGTTCACGAACTCGATGTTGAGGTCCCCCACATTGATGCTTGGTTGTGCAGGTGTCCTTGTCACCGATTGCATCAATATTTTAGTTTTACCCTCGTTAATACGTAATCCAACTTCCTTTGCAGCGGTATCAAGCGTATGCAGAAGTTCTTCTGCGTCAGCCAATCTTCGGGACATGATGTTGATGTCGTCTGCGTACGCTGCTAATTGTGTCGACTTGATGAGTAGCGTCTTGCTGTTGTCCAAATTCATGGCCCGAATAACGTATTCCAGTGCTAGGTTGAAGAGCGTCGGAGCCAGTCCATCGCCCTGTTTCAAACCAGTGCGTGTTTCAAATAGATCAGTAAGTCTATTCTGGATCCTGACTTGTGAGACGGAGTTGGTCATCGTCATCTTTGTCAGTCGCACTAATTTTGCTGGTATACCAAATTGCAGCATGATGTTGTACAGTACTCCACGATCGATACTGTCGTATGCCTGCTTGAAGTCGACAAAGATTTGGTATACGTTTACGTTGTATTCCCAGCACCTCTGGAGTATCAGTTTGACTGAGAAGAGCTGATCGGTTGTGGAGCGACCAGGTCTGAAACCGCTTTGATATTCGCCAATGACTCGTTCTGCGTACGGTTTTATTCTATTTTCCAGAATTTTCGTCAAAATTTTATAGGACGTACAAACTAGTGAGATGCCCCTGTAATTCTCACACCGCAGTTTATCTCCCTTTTTATGAATTGGACAGATGATGCTTCTGCGCCAATCGTCTGGGATCTCCTCGTTCTCCCATACTCGCAGGAGTAATTGATGTATGGCATCAACTAGACTCGTTCCACCGAATCTTAGCAGTTCAGCTGGAATCTCGTCAGCGCCCGGCGCTTTATTTCGTTTTAGTGACCGCAACGCGAGATCAACTTCCTCTACTGTCGGGGGTTGAATGGGTGGGCCTAGATCAACAATATCGTCGAGAGCCTCCCGTGTGGGGATGTTAGATGGTCGGTTTAGAAGCTCTTCAAAATAAGAGGCCCATCGTTTGTTAATACCATCGGTGTCGCTGATGATGTTTCCATCCTTGTCCTTACAAAGGCTAGTCCTGGGTTGGTAGCCGTTCTTAATTGTATTTACTAGTTTGTACGCTTGTCTGGTGTTCCTATTAGCTAAGTTTTCGTTTATGTTCAGCAACTGCTCGTCAAGGTATTTACGTTTCTTACGTCTAATTATTCTATTCGATATTCGCCGTAGCTCGTCATATTTTTCTCTTCTGGCTCTGGTTCCTCGTTGAATCCATTGTCTGTAGGCCTCGTTTTTCGCGTCAAGTGAATTTTTGCATTCTTCGTCGAACCAGTCATTTCGCGCTCGCCGGGCTTTATATCCCACGACCAATGTGGTTTGCTCATGTGAAATTAAGCAGGGTTGAAGAAAGGCTAATTGATATAAACTCGTACGCACGCGCATGTAAGCTTTTACTTGCGCTTTGGGAATAAAGATAACTTCGGTCACAGACCATACACGAGGAATGTATTGTAGACTAATTCCAGGCAGGCCCTAATGAATTTGGTGGTGGATAGACAATATCCAAAACGTACTGCAAATCTGTTGGAATGATGCCATCAGGTCCAGCTGCCTTGAATGGTTCGAAGCTTACTATAGCCCACCGATTTTTTTCTTCTGGGAGAATGGATGTAAAATCACGAGGAGCTGTGAGTTCCTCGCCCTCAGCAAAGCTGATGGGCAAGGATTCAGACACACTATCTGGAAAATGCGTATCAAGCAGCAACTTGATAGTGTCCTTATTCGAAGTTGTCCAGCAATCATCCTGCTTTAGAAGAGAGCTGAGCATAGGTGGGTTTGTGGAAAGGATCTTACGAAGTCTAGATGCTAGAAGAAGAAGAAGAAAGCAACACGAAAAATTGGACAGTTAATCCTTCTACGATTACGAAAATCCGGATTGTTGGCAAGCCGTTCAGAAATTTGGATTGCAGGTAACTGTGATCTGAGAAATAATAACACAATAATAACACTCTTCATTCACTAATCAAATCGGCAATATTCTCTGAAGCAAGAGAAATATCTAAGACCTCCATTCTGTTCCGTGTAACATTGCAAATTAGTAAGTTGACAGCTAAGTATTCAAATAAAGTAAAAAAAAAATGAGAAAAAAAAAGTTTGTGTTTTTTTTTCACTATGAATGAGGTCTCAAAAATCCTTTTTATATAGCGGAACTGTCCATCTCTAACCATAAATATCTGATTCTGAACAATTCTTTAATTCAATTCTTATTCTATGAAACATCCTTAATCAAACCACGCAACTTTCGAATTCAATCACAGGACATTCATTACCGGTTACTCCATATCCATACATAAAATCCTGTGTCACCGTCCACAGTCGTAAATAGTCGAAAAAAAAACTCTCGATCCCGCCTAATAGAAATCACAAAACGGCTCCCGACGGAGGATAATCGTAAAACTATCCCTGAACGATCCTTGAGGCGTACATGTAGACCATAGTCGTGGTGATGTAGGCTCGTATCTGCTTCGTTAGGAAACTGAGGAAAAATCCATCTTGACCCATCAGCCACAACTAACATCATTATTCTCTTCGCAAACTTCCACTTCCGTGACAAGAGAATCGATATACCATGGCCATCATCAATTATATTATTCATTGTTTCCCGGAGATGGATGTCTCCGTCGAGAAGTTTTCTTTTTGCGGGAAAACCATAAGCCTGAAAAGTGAGCGTGTATTAAGGTTGAGAAAAGTTGTCGTAAAATGTTCCCGGGAAGCTTCAATTGAGCTAATAGAATTGAATGGAACGGAAAATGGATGGGGTTTGGTTGTCAAGAAAGATGACACTCTTATTTCGAGGGACTCTTTTATGGCTGAGTTCTCTGAAAGAATATAAACGGAAATGTTTCGGTCTAATTATGAAGGATGTCGCTTTTTTTATAGTACTTTTTGTATTTGTTCGTCCTGTTGAATGTAAGTATACGTAGAGCATTTACAGGCGACAAAGTCAGTGGGGAAGGTAAAGTTTGTTTCAAAGTTGTACTTTCGTTCCTCCTGTTGATTTTTATTTTTAATTCAGCCTGAAATAAAAACGAAATCGGGAAAATAGAATTTCCAGGTTATGAAGTTGTTGTGGAAACTTCGCGAATATTCCGAAACACTTTAAACATAAAATATACATATTAATTTTATGCATATTTCACTTACGATTTCTAGCGTTAAGCTACATTTAACTAATTTCATTCTTTCATCCTTTCAGACATTGTTCCGATGTGATAACCTTTTGCGAAAGCTCTAAAGAAGATTTCAGATCGTCCTTTTCAGATATATACTAACTTACCGATTAATTTCGTCCACTTCATCCTTTCCACTATTCACATCGTTCATTTCATAGCTCTCCGTGCTCGTTTCATTCCAAATCCTGGCAGCAAATGTGGCTGCCGTTGTACTCATGTCGTTAAGACCAAATCGGCTTAGCTTCCTGTTGATATGTTCCATTCTGTGGATAGTGCAGAAAAAAACAGTACAGGATTAAAATAGTGTTAAAGGTAGAATCAGATCAAAAATAAGCTTATTTAAATTCAAAATACAAAAACAAGTGGAGAGAAAATCCGTAATAGTTTTGTGCTATAATACACAGGGATAATAAGAAGAGCAAATGGTGGTGGAGCGATTTCGAGCAGTTGGGAAAAAGAGATACGTTCTTATTAGGAGAAGAGGTACTCTGTAATGGACGAGTTGGTTGGCATCCGAAATTGCTCATGGGGCGGAGCCTAAATTTGCATAATGACCAAAAGTCGGACATTACCACCTGGCGAAGGAAAGAAGGCCTATACTTGCTGTAGCTCAGTTCGAAAAACGTAGGTGGGGTTTTTGATGCTCATCTGGCCAAGATGAAAATCGAGGAAGATGACATTTGCAGGCTGTCTGGGGGAGGCTGAGACGGCAGCACACATGAATGTGTGAATGTCCAGCACTGGCTAGCACGAGGTTGAGGATCACAGGCAAAAGCACACGTTAAGTGTGGAAGCCATAAGTGAACTCAGCCTTAAAAAAATGCTAGCAATAACACAGGACTCAGTGATGTAGAGAGAGGTCGATAATTATCAGTCGACATCTGGAAATCAATGGGGCGAAAAGGGACCCAAAACATTAGTGGTCTGCTTCGGATATTCCCAGGAATACTACGGATATTATTATTATTATATACGATGGTCGGTGTGAATAAGTAGATAAGTAAAAAATGCTACTTTCCGGGGCGGCATTTTATAAGTTTGGCGACCTTCTGTAAATCGATGTGTTGATATGATATAACTTTTGTTACTCGATAGAAACCCCAACACTCTCCTAATTTGATGTATTAAAAAAAATATTTTATTTTGAAAACCCCTTATCCAATTTTCCTTACTTATCCTGTTGTTCACCAACAATTATCTATTTATTCACTGAAGTTACTCAATAATTCACGGCGTTTAACTATTAAAATACACACCAGGAAACACGAATATTCAGAATTAAAAAAAAAGAAGTTGATTATTTTTATACAAATCTTTATTTCAAAAATACAAAATAAAACAAAAGTAAATTTGCAAAAAAAAATACTGAATTTCTTTGAGGTTGCATTTATATCCCTCTAAATTTTAATAAGTCTGAATACAAAATTCTGAATTATGAAACAGTTTTCTGTAATTACACATCCTGTCCTTTGATTGTCGGTTTTAACGACAGGCCCTCAAAGGGAAAGGCCGTGGTACTGTTGTTACACCCCACAACACAGGGGGAAGGTTTACCTCAACCAAATCATCGCACCGCCATCACTGGCGGCTTGACGTTGGTTGGCAATGGTCAGTGATCACTACCGTTCCAGGGGGCGCCCACGCGGAGGACTATGGAAGAGAAGTATTTGCCCCCCCCCCGGGGTTTTTTAAAATCAAATATTTTTTTTTTTAAAACATCAAATTAGTTGGGGTTTCTTTCGAGTAACAAAAGTTATATCACATCAACACATCGATTTACAGAAGGTCGCCAAACTTTTAAAATGCCGCCCCGGAAACTGGCATTTTTTTTACTTATCTACCTATACTTATTCACACCGTAATATTTAACATTAATTTTCAAGGTTTAAGCAAAAATGTCCCAATCGATTTTCTATTAGTCTTACTTCTAATACACCCAAACACTGCGAAATTTATTGACATGCTCCCTTATAGCGGTGGAAAACTTGGTGGTGTTAGAGTTTCCTAGTCTTTTCAGGGCCGGTAGACGGTTAAAGAAAACCCAAAACCTTATACTATCAATGGAGTAGAAAATGACAAAACGGAACTACCCAAGTGTCAGTAGGAGGCAAGGCTGCGACTACCGGCGAGGGCTCGGGAGGTTCTCGCACCTCCTTAGTCGCCAGCGGCCTTTCAAAAACAGTCGAGTCAGCGTGGAAACCAGGCGGCTCAAACGGTCATGCTACTGGTTCAAAACCTAAGTTCGGGCTACAAACAACAATTGCAGTCAACCCTCTCGTTGCTGAGCTTGACCAGGATCGATCGGAACAGGGGCTCGACATCACACCAGCAGAAGAGGAACTCCTGTTTAGTTCTTCTCAGTCAAGCGAGGGTGCTGCACGGCGTACGACCGTAAGTCCCAAGCAGACCAAGGAGGAACTCAGGCCCCTCAAGCAATACAAAACAGCTATTAGGCTGAAGCGGAACCTCGGCACCAGAGTAGACTTTACCCCGAAAAAGTTGGAAAGGCTAGCATGATTCGAGAAAACTATTGAGAATACCAGGAAGCGCTTCTCGAAAATAAGTGGATTTGCCAGCAGTGATCCGAAATTCTTCAACAGTATTGCGAAAAGTTAAAACAGAAAACTAGCTTTCAAGAGACAACGGTGGGATGAGTATCCACAATTCTCAACCAGTAAACAGCAATGTCCCCCACACAGGCAACCTGCAAAGGGGAGATCAACTACAGCGCAAGAGCCCACTCGTGCCAAAAATACGAAGAAGAACGACCGTTGCGAGCCTCTCGGCAAGTTAAGCCGGGAGAGGTGGGAGCTGGTCGAGACGTTGCTCTTCGACAAACTGACCGAAAGAGCTGTATGTGAAGAACAACACATGCCATCCTTCGATGGCGCAGGTTGGTTCAACGACGCAAAAAGCATCAACTGTGACAATGAAGCGATGCTGGAATGGTGCAAGAGCACCATTGCAAAGCTTGACGGTCTTTGGGAAGGAGCACAATTGGAAATAGTCGCAAGAGACCAAATTCCAACTATGCCCAAGGCGAAAGTCCTATTACCGAGAATCAAGGAGACGGCGCTAAAGCTATTCCAGCAAGAAAATCCGGACATTTCCACTGCGGACTGGGTACGTGTCAACGAGCACCTCGCAGAGACAAAAGCAGACACTGATTCTGCATATTAGCAAAGAGGCAGAGGACATACTATACCCAATATTTGGGAATTGAATTGTTTCCCTGAAGCTGAAAAAGCGAAGCCCCATGGACGACAACAAGAACACGCTTGAGGCCAACGAGGTGGAGAAGGATCTAGGCATAGAATATTTAACCAAGGCGGCTGATGGCATAACGCTGAGCGAGGAGGACAGTGAATCTGACATTGAAGACCCAATCGCTACAATACTTTCTACGGGTGAGAGAGTGTATCCCTTGTAGCATGCTAAGGGTGTTGCAAATAAATCTGCATCACAGTAGTTCCGCGTCAGCGGAGCTATGTACTACAGACGCTGCTTGATGACCCCTACGATGATGTGCTCATCCAAAAACCATGCATTTCGGGGGAGGGACACATCAAAGGACCCTCAACTAGCATCTACAACGTATGGAATATTTCCAACATTTGCTTTGTACTCGCTGTTCCTTGCCTTACAGCATGGGTTCCTCCGTAAATATTTTGAATAAAGAGCTCCTTCTTTTGCCATTGTGCCACCCGTGCCAAAATCAGTTAGCGACTGCTCGCAAAATAAATTTCGGGAGATTGATAAAAGAGAGAAATGGATTTCGGAGACTCCAAAAAAAAAAATTTCATCAGACATGAAAGAGTAAGCTATGTCAGTAATTATGTTATAGACAACAATGGCAGTTAAATAATTCAAAATAAATAAATAAATAAATAAATAAAATAAAAATAAATAAAATAAATAAGTCGACATACCTCAATATTCACGATGGAGATTTTCTATCCAAAACTGAGTAATTGCACTTAACCAATTACGCACATTATTTTTTGAGATGTCTAAAAATGCACATTCCTATAACTAACAAAGTATTGGATTTTAGAGTTACCCACTACTCTACATTGCGTAGAACACTTGTAAGAGTAATTTAATGCAAATAACTCATTTTCGGTATAAATTGACTTATCTAGTTATTCTCCGAGACCACACATATGATTTTGAAGTAATTGAAAAAAGCACTCATTACATTTTAAAAAGTAATTTGCCATGCTCTGCTCTGATAGCGTCCTGCTGTCGAAATTTGCTCTAAGCATGGAGTTCAAATGAGATAGATTACTTGCCAAGAGATAATTAAATTATGAAAGCAGGAGGTGGAGGAGGGGGGTGCATGCTGACAACTGCGTGCTCCGAAACTACACTTGCGAGCAAAAATACTGAATCAAACCGAAGCACGTGTATTTGTATGTATATTTTTAAAAGTACGTTATGTATCCCTACAAATCGTATTTCATTTGAAAGTTTGAGATCTCAGCTTTACAATGATACCTTTTTTTTATCACCATTTAATGAGTGTTGTATGAATGAACGAGCTAAAAAGTCGGGAAATTGACATTTATGAATGGGCTATTACAAGGCAAACTAGCCCTACAAATGCATCCGCAAAGGGTTTTCAACGGTCAGTTGAATCTGGAAGGTCGATAGAATAAGTTTAAGCAATAAAAGTCACAATTTTGTCATTCATGAGTACCACGCCTCAGCAGGCGGCTCAAGTTGTCGCCCTATTTTCAGAAGGGCTTACTCAGAGAACAGTCGTTCGTCAGCTAGGAATGAGTCAGTCTACTGTGTCAAGAGTGTTTCGGGGGGAAGGTGGCTCCAATCAGAGACGCCGACCCGGCCGCTCTAGGCGCACTTCCGATAGAGATGATCGTTTTATTGTTACAAGTATGCTACGAAATCGGCACGTCACAGGAGTTGACGTGCAGCCGAATCTGAGGGACGTTCGCGGAGTAGCTGTAAGCGAGTGGGCAGTGAGAAGACGACTAAAGGGAGCGAATTTGACTCCAAGGCGGCCCGCCACAGGCCCAAAATTGACTCCTCATCACCGACAAGCGCGACTCACGTTTGTCAGGAATCACTTAAATTGGACCCTCGAGCAATGGCGGTCCGTATTGTTAACCGACGAGACCAGAGTGTACCTACATGGCGAAACGTCAACTGGGCCACATGGAATAGTTGACGCGCTATGCCCCACAAGGGGTTAGGGCAATTGAGTATGTGACTATAGCATGACTGGAAGATGATATAAACGTTATTATCAAACTATCAGCCAGTCAACCAATTTTTTGATGCTTATCCAATATACTATAGGTATACACTGGCAGGTGTTTTGCGATTGTAGCACAAATTTAAAAATTCGATTATGAATACATATACGAGTACATGTCCACTGATTCTTTCTTGTGTAGCCTACACATTTGTAGCACTAATCATTGGAGCACAACATTGGGAAGTTTGCTCGACAATGCAGATTTCAAATGTACTGTATGCGTATGGCACACGGATACGTCACATCTGGAATTGCTTCAATTAGTCACTGTCGCCGAACTTTGTCACGCTTCAGCGTTAGCTTCAATAAAAAAAAATTGGTTGCATACAATTTTCCCATATAGCCATATCTGGCGATGTGGATGACATTCAAAACCGGATAAAAAATTATCCGCAATAAATCGTATACAAATCATATGCATGTTTTATTTATATTTAATGCGGCTGCAATTATGCATGTGTTTTTTGTTATTTTATGGCACAGATTCAGTTTGATGGCAAAATTTAAAGAGGACTGAGTCAGTCTTACAGATGTTCATAATAGTATAGGGTTTTGATCAGATTGGAACGAATCTGTATAGTCGTTAGACATTTTCTTTCACATTTAAACCAATAGCCGTCTATTCTTTAGAGAGAGAACAGAGTTTGAACATGAACTCTAAATTTTATTGTTTAGAGTTAATTGAGTCTTTTAAGTCCTTTAATTTTCGGAGTCCCTTAAATCACTTGTCTTTTGCGTGTCTTGAATCTCTTAAGTTTTTCTTATTGTTAGTCTTTTTATCTTTTTTTATTTTTTTTTGAGTCTTTTTATACTTTTGAGTCTTCTGAGCCTTTTGAATTTTTTGAGTCATTTTAGTCTTTTTAATATTTTGTGTCTTTTGAGTGTTCTATTTTTTTGAGTCTTTTTAGCCTTTTAATTTTTTTTTTTGATTAAGTTTTCAGTGTTTTTTTTATTATTTTGTTGGGGGAGCCTGTATTCTCATTAGCGGAGCATTGAGGTCAACTCCGTCTGCAGCCTTCGATGCGCTGCGCAACCTGCTCCCTCTGGATATTGTGGGCGAACAAACTGCTCCAATCACTGCCGTACGCCTTCGTGAAACCGGACTGTGGATCTCGTCTGCCTTCGGCCACTCATCGATTTTAAATAGTTTAGATGTTCCCACAAAAAGGAGACGATTCCACTCCCAAACATCTGTTGGACAAGAGCTTCACATCATTCCAAATCGGGATCAGTGGAAGGACGGCGAGTTTCCAATTGCTGACTCTATCGGCATATATACGGACGGATCAAAAACAGACGGAGTGGTAGGAGCGGGCGTCTATTGCGACAGGTTAAATCTAATCGACTTTCCGTCTACCTGCTCACTGCAGTGTTTTGCAGGCGGAGATCGCGGCGATTTCGGAAGCTCTTATCTTTTTAGGATGACATGTCATAACTGGTAGAGACATGATCATCTATACTGACAGCCAGGCTGCAATTAGATCGTTGAAATCAGCCTTGACAACATCTAAGACTGAATAATTGTCGATCATCCCTCTCTGAATTGGGGAGCTATTTTAACATTGTCCTGTGCCACAGTGGCTTGGAAGGTAATTGTCAGGCTGATGAGCTTGCTAGACTGGTTTGTTTGAACGGGGAGCTCCAACAATATGGTGATATTTATTTGCATATTGCTTCTTGCAAACTGATTATCAAATCTGAGGCGATTAACAAAGCCAATGCAAGATGTACAACTAGATGGCTGTGGCCCATACTGGACGTTACCCGATCTGAAAATCTACTGTCGCTAAATGAAGGCATATTAGCTCGGTATATTTATAACTGGGGATTGTCTCATTGGGGAACATGCCAGAAGACTTCGGCTTCTCTACAATGACTTTTGCACGAGCTGTGGGGATGTGAACGAAGAGGAAAGCAGCTTCCACCTTCTCTGCTCCTGTCTGGCTTTGGCCGGTGGAAGGTGGTCGTTACTTGAATCCTACTTCTTCACTGACTTGGAGGAGCTAGCAAGCGCGGATGTTGGGAAACTCCAGCGTTTTATTGGCTTGTTGGCTCTGGATGGTTCTAACTATCAGAAAATTTGAGAGAGTATGTGCGCTAGTGGTATCACAACGGACCAATTTGAGATCTATGTGATCTGTTTGTTGAGTTTACTGAGTTTACTGAGTTTTGTGTTTTTGTTTTTTTATTGAGTTGGTTTTTATTTTTTTTGTCACGCATTTTTATTCGAGCATGTAACGTTAGTAATATAAGCTTTGTAGTAATATAGCTTTGTAGTAATATAGCTTTGTAGTAATATAGCTTTGTAGTAATATATTTTAGCTTTGGTAGATTGCTCGCGAGGAAAATCTTATACTCTCCTGGAAAAATAACATCGATCAGTTGAAAACTAACGGTAATTTTCTTACAAAGAGCCCCGTACTACTCTACTTTTCAGGTTTTTTGTCTATAACTCTTGAGCCAATTGACGTAGATACCTGATTTTTGGCACGTAGCCCTGAGGTGAGAAGCTGCTTGAGTTTCAGTAAGTTGGGCATAATCAGATCAAAAGAACGCCTACCTCCCCTACAAAATTCAAAAAATTAAATATTACTTTAATTATGATAACTTTAGATAGAATGGTACTAGCGAGTTGAAAATTTGGTAGAATGTTGGTAGTAAGATTTAGTTAGTTAATGTTTATTGAAAATGGGTAAGATTCGACCCAAGGAACCCCTACCTCCCCTACAAATGAAACTTCAAATATGCGATAACTTTTGATAGAATAAACCCAGCGACTTGAAACTTTGGTAAAATGTTTGAAGTGAGATTGAGTTAGTTGGCATTAAAGATAGGTTAGATCCGACCTAAGGAACCCCTACCCCCCCTAGAAATGAAACTTCAAATAAGCGATAACTTCCGACAAAATAAAGATAGCGACTTGAAATTTTGGTCAAATGTTTGTAGCAGGATCCAGTTGGCTAATGTTGAAAATATGTAAAATCCGACCAACGAAACCCCTACTTCCCCTACAAATGAAACTTCAAATAAGCGATGACTTTCGATAGAGTGAAGCTAGAGACTTGAAATTTTTTATAAATGTTTGTAGCATGATCTTATTGGTTGGTGGCAATGATGGGCAAGATCCGACCCAAGGAACCCCTACCTCCCCTACAAGTGGAACTTCAAATAAGCAATAACTTTCGATAGAATGAAGCTAGCGACTTGAAAAATTCGACAAATAATGCATATGGTCGCTGCCAATTGGTAGTTTTGGTATCACCACTAGGTCTGTACAAGTCTAAGGTATATACGCTCCGGACTCCGGGTTAATAACTATTAAAATATTATATTGAGGAGATCGCAAGTTTTTTCCTTTTGTTTTGGCGAGGGGGGGATTTGCAAATTTGTTTATCTAGGGTTTTATGGATTTGTTCATACCAAAGGGATAAGAATTCGCGGCGACAGCGATTTTGCAGCGATTTTTATTTTTCCGTAAAACATTCGCGTGACAATGGCTACTCCTATGGATTTGATGGATGTCATTGAAATTTTGATTGAATTGCAATAGCGAGTAAATCGCGTCAGTGTGAACATAATAGCGAATCCGCAGCGACTAATCCGCCGCGACTTAATCGCCGCGATTTATTCGCGTTGGTTTCAGGGATGCTTAATGATGTGTACGGGTAGCATACTATTCGCTGAGATTTCAACAATTTTTTTTTTGTATAGAATTTTTGTAATAAACTAAAATACTTACAGACTTACTACATGAGCTTCATCGACGAATTCATTAAGCGCAGTTCATCAGGCCGTAGCTGATGAAATTCTTGGTGAGTATCATTGATCAATTCAGCAAGCCGTAGCTAATGCTGGACATTATGTATATCTACAAACATCTTCGCATAATTTTGTTGTTCCACTACTCCGCGAAAATAAATGTAGCTAAACTGATGGTTAGCAGGGTAGTACATTAGCCTTAAACGTCGGTGTGATTTTAAAATTTCGATTCAGATCCACTATTAGACTTCTGCGAAACCCTAAGTTATTTCCCGACCATTACGTACTCGTGTATGCACTTGACTTTAATTGGAAACCTTCTGTTTTATGCATATTTAATGATTTCCGACGCAATAGCTGCGTTTTTTGACAGTCCAGATCAAGAGCACACATTACACTAACAACTTGCTCTATATTGAATAATCTTATTAGTGTAACACATGCAATTTTTTTTTTCTGCTCAGATCTGGACTGTTGAAAAAAAGAAACGCAGCTAATGCTTTGGTGCTACAGCAAAGTAACATCTACATATGCAAAAGGCGCTCAAAAGACATCTGCGTTTAGTTTATAATTAAACATGTTCACTGATATCCACGAAATCGTGTAGCATATGGGCAGCACAACCCACATCCTTTGTGTGACCAAATTAAAATTTTAGCAAAAAAAAAGGTATTTTGTTAAGATTAATGCATTTATTCCGTAAATATGTGTCATAAATGAGCATCTGAGCCTAACGTATATTTTTAGATTCCAGCAAATATTAAAGTTTTTTATTGCAGGCGTGTTCTCATCTGTTGATGATGCTTGAGTAAAAATTATCTATTCAATTTCTATTTACTTAGGGTGGGTTCAGAAGTAACCGAGCAACTTCTGCTTAGGTGATCCTGATCATGATCAAATGATCACCGAGCGATAAATATTTCTGCTCACTGCTCACGCTCTTCTTCTTTCTCCTTGACTTTAATAAAGTGTGTGGCAACGATAGTGGCGTGGCGTTCAGTAGGTCTAGACTGCATTACCAAACGGTTGCGGAACTGCTCGCAAGTAGTGTGTTATTTTGGGTAACTTCTGAATCCACCCATTGTGACATGAATGCAAATTAACCACGGAATCTTGTTTTTGTTTTGGTTTTCACTTATTATTATCAACACATTTGCATTTGTAATTCATCGAATTACATGGATGGAATGTCAATATTTACGCGAGTATTAAGATAGTTGCATTTCTTCGAATTCAAACTCTTTATCTTATCAAAACAAAGTTTGAAAGCTCTGATCATGTTTGAGCTATGAGGTGATATGAGTAAATAAAGGTATTTAAATAAATAATTTTAATCTTCAACGGGACAAATGCAGGGTGATTCAGTGAAATAAGATGGCTTTTATGAATATGACTATTGTGTAGGGGCATGAGTGTCTATATATAGGTACAGAAATTATTTGAAAATTAAAGAGTGCTAGAATCAGAAATACATACATTCGCCCGTTGATATCCATTACATCAGCAGTCGGCACCCAGCAGGGCCACAAGCCGCATACAGCTATCCATAGGCAATAACGAATTATGTACCTTAAGTTAGGATCTGCCAAATATGAGCATGCTGTGAACGGTCACAAGAGCACTTTTGTAAGTTTTAGAAATAGTGTGAAGACTATAATAGACCTAGCGGAAGGAGCCGAAGGATTTTGTAATGAACCATATTCGGGTCTGGTTGTGCTGTTCCCACCGGCAGATCGAAGCAGCACCTGATGAGTAAGGATCTGTTGGTGGTACGAAACCAGAGGCCGAGGGTTCCATTATACCTGGACCCCAATACGAGCGCGAGGGAAAGCGAGCCATCTGCCAACCATTCCATCCTTATCGCCTCATTTTTTTTTTATTCCCCATTTTTACCTCCCTTGTTTGTGTTGTCTTCCCCAGGCCTATGCATTTTTGTTAATACGTAAAGGACAGGGCAACGAGCGGCGAAAACCCCGCCCACGTCTCCCGAACTGAGCTACAGCAGGCATAGGCCGCTGCTTAGCTCGTTGAGGAGCCTTTTTCTTCGCCAGATGACACAGCCCGACCTTTACGATCAATTAAGCTACCTTAGGCTCCGTCCCCACGGGCATCTTCGGATGCCCACCAAACCGTCCGTTACAATTTGCTCACAGTCATGATCAATGACTTAGCCAGGGGAGGGGTCCACGGGGTCCAGACTCCTCCCGAAATTTTATGGTTCCAAATAAAAATACAACAATATTGCAGGATGCGATCCACAAGACAACAAAAACACATGTTTTTAATCAGTAGGTTAGTCTCTGACGTCGCGCATTCAGTTTGAAATTTTCTAATCTTTCCAAAGGTCACGAACAGCTGTTGCATTTTATTTCAGCAATAGAAAGAAAAACTGTTTCCCGATTTATTCATTTTCTGAGCCAATGAGGCTTATTGCGGCTGTCTTATAAACGATCTAAGCCTTTTGATCTAACTTGATCCTATTGATGAAGTTAGTTAGAAGGTTAGGTAGGGTGGAAGTTATATTATCCGGGTTGGGGAAACCAACGTACCCTGCCACTTATTACTAGAGCAAATATGTTCATTGACGTCAATCATCATCCTTCTGACTATTCGAATGTGTTCGTGGCAGGAATAGAAACTGTGATCACTCGCTCGGTAATCGACGCTCTATCCATCAGGCTGCCGCGGTTGGATTTTTGGAAAAAATATTGAAGAACATTTATGAGAAATAACATAAGTATGTAGTCTGGATGGCGCAACGGTTAGCACGTTCGCCTTCTGGGCCCCGGTTCGATTCCTACTGAATGGGGTCGTATTCGATAAGAAGGGGTTTTATAGTATGTGTCGGACTATGAGCCTCACTCAGCTGTTAAATGAGTACCCATTTGCAGTAAATAATTAGGTTGAGCGTGTTGCTGGTAGCACACCGTCATGATCAATAGACGATATCTCATCTCTAGACCTTGGCTAAAAATTGGATTGTTGCGCCAGTTATTTATTTTAATTTTTAACATGAGTATGATTATGTCGCGCTCGGTGGCAGTGATCGTTCGCTCTACCATACTAATCTAGAGCTCGGAGATCAAATCTCGGCGCTATCAAAAACTGCCTGTGAGTACTAATAGAACTCTCACAGTGCTCCGAGCTTGTCAGTATAAAGACGACGCGGATAGGAGGTCCATGCTAGCAACTGCACTTCCGAAAAGTAGATATGCTATTGAAACGTCAACAAGGCACAGAAATGCTAGAGATGTTGACGCGCTCATACCCCTGGAGGGGAATAGAGCTCATTACGAACTCCTGACCTCTTAATTCAAGCATCATAAATTGGCGACCGAGAGCGAGACCTCAGGGCTACCAAGCCCGTCTATATCTAACCTATAATTTCCTCAAAAAATGTATTTTACTGCAATACCCTGTACATTCTTCAATGGATATATGTATACAGTGTTGTCATTACTTGAATATCTGGAATAAAAAATATCTTTCTTATCGCTTCTGGATAATCACTGAATTGAAAGTCTTAAATACCTATACGGTTTAAGTTTTGGTTGCTTTTCGGTTCAGCAACCTTAAATATTGTTCTTAAGTTATGTATTGACATACATAGTTATAAACTCGTAAGCAAAACAATGAAAACATTTTAAGACCAAAAACCAAAACAAATCATATGAACGCATTGAGCATACATGTGATTTCAATTGCGATGATATCAGCATCTTAAAATTCACTCGTACTGGTCGGTTATGATATTCTGAGATATTCAATCAGAATGTTTTATTCAGAATGAATAAATTAACCAAGTAATTGAATAATAAAAAGACGCACGATAGGGTATCAGAGAAATGATTTTTAATCGATTTCTAAAGTGGTTACAAGAAGGCACATATGTTCAAATACGAATATACAAAAAGGAAAACAATTGCCTGCTGCAAGTGTCCGTTTTCAAAATGACTCGGAAAATGCATACGTATTTCCGACCTTCTGTCGACAGTCGTAAACCGCTGCAGAAGAAGAACCTGGAGAGCTTTAATTTTTACTCTGTATTTGAATTTTAAGTTTAATTTCATTTTACTAGATTTAAATGAAGCTTTTGTTAAAAAAAAATACTTTTCCTTTGAAATAATCAGTTCATTTTGGAAACGGGTCATCTCCTTAAAAGTAAAAAAAATCTCAGGAGCATCCCTGCGATACAACTGTCAATTTTCGGATCTGAAAATATTCCCCTCCGGATCAGAACGCTTTTCAGATCAGTGCTAAAACCTAATCCTAATTAGGTTTTAACACGGACGAAGGAGACACGTGGTCTCCGAAACATGTTCGACAGAGGCGAGGCACTAAATGGTCTCTACAACTTACTCCCCCTTGACCTACAAATTAGCTTCAACGCAGCCTGTAGCGTGGTCAGACTCAGGGAGTCTGATAACTGGGCAGCGAAACTATAGGGACACAACAACAACATGTCATCCCTTGCGAGTGAGGTGCTCGACATGCTCCCAACGGACTACATCGTCACCGAAACAGGACATCAGAAACACTTCGCCATTGACTGTCCAACTAGAACGGAATGGTGTGTGGGGAGATGTGACGTCGCGATATAACTTGAGGATTTTCACTGATAGCTCAGAAATGGCTTGCAGCGTCGGTGCAGGGGTTTTCTCAGAAAACCTCAGCATCTCTTAGTTACTCCGCCACCCAGATTATGCAAGTTTATTTCAGGCGGAAGTGCTGGCACACGGAGACTAGAGACTTGAATTCAGCTTCAAATGCAGCCTGAACCTTCCCTCCACTGCCAAATATAAAAGTGCCTGTAACTTCGTTATTTGAGTAGCTAGAGGGGTCAAACTTGCACTTTTTCAAAAGGCTCCATCTCCAAAACCACGGAGGCTAGAGACTTGAATTTCAGCTTCAAATGCAGCCTGAACCCTGCCCCAAAAACCAAAAACACCATTCCGGACGGAAACCTGCGAAAAACCCCGAAAATTTCATGGCAAAGTGACCCCTCGACTGCCAAATATAAAAGTGCCTGTAACTTCGTTATTTGAGCAGCTAGAGGGGTCAAACTTGCACTTTTTCAAAAGGCTCCATCTCCAAAACCACGGAGGCTAGAGACTTGAATTTTAGCTTTAAATGCAGCCTGAACCCTGCCCCAAAAACCAAAAATACCATTCCGGACGAAAACCTGCGAAAAACCCCGAAAATTTCATGGCAAAGTGACCCCTCGACTGCCAAATATAAAAGTGCCTGTAACTTCGTTATTTGAGCAGCTAGAGGGGTCAAACTTGCACTCTTTCAAAAGGCTCCATCTCCAAAACCACGGAGGCTAGAGACTTGAATTTTAGCTTCAAATGCAGCCTGAACCCTGCCCCACAAACCAAAAATACCATTTCGGACGAAAACCTGCGAAAAACCCCGAAAATTTCATGGCAAAGTGACCCCTCGACTGCCAAATATAAAAGTGCCTGTAACTTCGTTATTTGAGCAGCTAGAGGGGTCAAACTTGCACTTTTTCAATAGGCTCCATCTCCAAAACCACGGAGGCTAGAGACTTGAATTTTAGCTTCAAATGCAGCCTGAACCCTGCCCCAAAAACCAAAAATACCATTCCGGACGAAAATCTGCGAAAAACCCCGAAAATTTCATGGCAAAGTGACCCCTCGACTGCCAAATATAAAAGTGCCTGTAACTTCGTTATTTGAGCAGCTAGAGGGGTCAAACTTGCACTTTTTCAATAGGCTCCATCTCCAAAACCACGGAGGCTAGAGACTTGAATTTTAGCTTCAAATGCAGCCTGAACCCTGCCCCAAAAACCAAAAATACCATTCCGGACGAAAACCTGCGAAAAACCCCGAAAATTTCATGGCAAAGTGACCCCTCGACTGCCAAATATAAAAGTGCCTGTAACTTCGTTATTTGAGCAGCTAGAGGGGTCAAACTTGCACTTTTTCAAAAGGCTCCATCTCCAAAACCACGGAGGCTAGAGACTTGAATTTTAGCTTCAAATGCAGTCTGAACCCTGCCCCAAAAACCAAAAATACCATTCCGGACGAAAACCTGCGAAAAACCCCGAAAATTTCATGGCAAAGTGACCCCTCGACTGTCAAATATAAAAGTGCCTGTAGCTCCGTTATTTGAGCAGCTAGAGGGGTCAAACTTGCACTTTTTCAAAAGGCTCCATCTCCAAAACCACGGAGGCTAGAGACTTGAATTTTAGCTTCAAATGCAGCCTGAACCCTGCCCCAAAAACCAAAAACAGCATTTCGGACGAAAACCTGCGAAAAACCCCGAAAATTTCATGGCAAAGTGACCCCTCGACTGCCAAATATAAAAGTGCCTGTAACTTCGTTATTTGAGCAGCTAGAGGGGTCAAACTTGCACTTTTTCAAAAGGCTCCATCTCCAAAACCACGGAGGCTAGAGACTTGAATTTTAGCTTCAAATGCAGCCTGAACCCTGCCCCGCAAACCAAAAATACCATTTCGGACGAAAACCTGCGAAAAACCCCGAAAATTTCATGGCAAAGTGACCCCTCGACTGCCAAATATAAAAGTGCCTGTAACTTCGTTATTTGAGCAGCTAGAGGGGTCAAACTTGCACTTTTTCAATAGGCTCCATCTCCAAAACCACGGAGGCTAGAGACTTGAATTTTAGCTTCAAATGCAGCCTGAACCCTGCCCCAAAAACCAAAAATACCATTCCGGACGAAAACCTGCGAAAAACCCCGAAAATTTCATGGCAAAGTGACCCCTCGACTGCCAAATATAAAAGTGCCTGTAACTTCGTTATTTGAGCAGCTAGAGGGGTCAAACTTGCACTTTTTCAATAGGCTCCATCTCCAAAACCACGGAGGCTAGAGACTTGAATTTTAGCTTCAAATGCAGCCTGAACCCTGCCCCAAAAACCAAAAATACCATTCCGGACGAAAATCTGCGAAAAACCCCGAAAATTTCATGGCAAAGTGACCCCTCGACTGCCAAATATAAAAGTGCCTGTAACTTCGTTATTTGAGCAGCTAGAGGGGTCAAACTTGCACTTTTTCAAAAGGCTCCATCTCCAAAACCACGGAGGCTAGAGACTTGAATTTTAGCTTCAAATGCAGCCTGAACCCTGCCCCAAAAACCAAAAATACCATTCCGGAGGAAAACCTGCGAAAAACCCCGAAAATTTCATGGCAAAGTGACCCCTGGACTGCCAAATATAAAAGTGCCTGTAACTTCGTTATTTGTGAAGCTAAGAGGGGTCAAACTTGCACTTTTTCAAAAGGCTCCATCTCCAAAACCACGGAGGCTAGAGACTTGAATTTTAGCTTCAAATGCAGCCTGAACCCTGCCCCAAAAACCAAAAATACCATTCCGGACGGAAACCTGCGAAAAACCCCGAAAATTTCATGGCAAAGTGACCCCTCGACTGCCAAATATAAAAGTGCCTGTAACTTCGTTATTTGAGCAGCTAGAGGGGTCAAACTTGCACTTTTTCAAAAGGCTCCATCTCCAAAACCACGGAGGCTAGAGACTTGAATTTTAGCTTCAAGTGAAGCCTGAACCCTGCCCCGAAAACCAAAAATACCATTCCGGACGAAAACCTGCGAAAAACCCCGAAAATTTCATGGCAAAGTGACCCCTCGACTGCCAAATATAAAAGTGCCTGTAACTTCGTTATTTGAGCAGCTAGAGGGGTCAAACTTGCACTTTTTCAAAAGGCTCCATCTCCAAAACCACGGAGGCTAGAGACTTGAATTTTAGCTTCAAATGCAGCCTGAACCCTGCCCCAAAAACCAAAAATACCATTCCGGACGAAAACCTGCGAAAAACCCCGAAAATTTCATGGCAAAGTGACCCCTCGACTGCCAAATATAAAAGTGCCTGTAACTTCGTTATTTGAGCAGCTAGAGGGGTCAAACTTGCACTTTTTCAAAAGGCTCCATCTCCAAAACCACGCAGGCAAGAGACTTGAATTTTAGCTTCAAATGCAGCCTGAACCCTGCCCCAAAAACCAAAAATACCATTCCGGACGAAAACCTGCGAAAAACCCCGAAAATTTCATGGCAAAGTGACCCCTCGACTGCCAAATATAAAAGTGCCTGTAACTTCGTTATTTGAGCAGCTAGAGGGGTCAAACTTGCACTTTTTCAAAAGGCTCCATCTCCAAAACCACGGAGGCTAGAGACTTGAATTTTAGCTTCAAATGCAGCCTGAACCCTGCCCCAAAAACCAAAAATACCATTCCGGACGAAAACCTGCGAAAAACCCCGAAAATTTCATGGCAAAGTGACCCCTCGACTGCCAAATATAAAAGTGCCTGTAACTTTGTTATTTGAGCAGCTAGAGGGGTCAAACTTGCACTTTTTCAAAAGGCTCCATCTCCAAAACCACGGAGGCCAGAGACTTGAATTTTAGCTTCAAATGCAGCCTGAACCCTGCCCCAAAAACCAAAAATACCATTCCGGACGGAAACCTGCGAAAAACCCCGAAAATTTCATGGCAAAGTGACCCCTCGACTGCCAAATATAAAAGTGCCTGTAACTTCGTTATTTGAGCAGCTAGAGGGGTCAAACTTGCACTTTTTCAAAAGGCTCCATCTCCAAAACCACGGAGGCTAGAGACTTGAATTTTAGCTTCAAATGCAGCCTGAACCCTGCCCCAAAAACCAAAAATACCATTCCGGACGAAAACCTGCGAAAAACCCCGAAAATTTCATGGCAAAGTGACCCCTCGACTGCCAAATATAAAAGTGCCTGTAACTTCGTTATTTGAGCAGCTAGAGGGGTCAAACTTGCACTTTTTCAAAAGGCTCCATCTCCAAAACCACGGAGGCTAGAGACTTGAATTTTAGCTTCAAATGCAGCCTGAACCCTGCCCCAAAAACCAAAAATACCATTCCGGACGGAAACCTGCGAAAAAACCCCGAAAATTTCATGGCAAAGTGACCCCTCGACTGCCAAATATAAAAGTGCCTGTAACTTCGTTATTTGAGCAGCTAGAGGGGTCAAACTTGCACTTTTTCAAAAGGCTCCATCTCCAAAACCACGGAGGCTAGAGACTTGAATTTTAGCTTCAAATGCAGCCTGAACCCTGCCCAAAAAACCAAAAATACCATTCCGGACGAAAACCTGCGAAAAACCCCGAAAATTTCATGGCAAAGTGACCCCTCGACTGCCAAATATAAAAGTGCCTGTAACTTCGTTATTTGAGCAGCTAGAGGGGTCAAACTTGCACTTTTTCAAAAGGCTCCATCTCCAAAACCACGGAGGCTAGAGACTTGAATTTTAGCTTCAAATGCAGCCTGAACCCTGTCCCAAAAACCAAAAATACCATTCCGGACGGAAACCTGCGAAAAACCCCGAAAATTTCATGGCAAAGTGACCCCTCGACTGCCAAATATAAAAGTGCCTGTAACTTCGTTATTTGAGCAGCTAGAGGGGTCAAACTTGCACTTTTTCAAAAGGCTCCATCTCCAAAACCACGGAGGCTAGAGACTTGAATTTTAGCTTCAAATGTAGCCTGAACCCTGCCCCAAAAACCAAAAATACCATTCCGGACGGAAACCTGCGAAAAACCCCGAAAATTTCATGGCAAAGTGACCCCTCGACTGCCAAATATAAAAGTGCCTGTAACTTCGTTATTTGAGCAGCTAGAGGGGTCAAACTTGCACTTTTTCAAAAGGCTCCATCTCCAAAACCACGGAGGCTAGAGACTTGAATTTTAGCTTCAAATGCAGCCTGAACCCTGCCCCAAAAACCAAAAATACCATTCCGGACGGAAACCTGCGAAAAACCCCGAAAATTTCATGGCAAAGTGACCCCTCGACTGCCAAATATAAAAGTGCCTGTAACTTCGTTATTTGAGCAGCTAGAGGGGTAAAACTTGCACTTTTTCAAAAGGCTCCATCTCCAAAACCACGGAGGCTAGAGACTTGAATTTTAGCTTCAAATGCAGCCTGAACCCTGCCCCAAAAACCAAAAATACCATTCCGGACGAAAACCTGCGAAAAACCCCGAAAATTTCATGGCAAAGTGACCCCTCGACTGCCAAATATAAAAGTGCCTGTAACTTCGTTATTTGAGCAGCTAGAGGGGTCAAACTTGCACTTTTTCAAAAGGCTCCATCTGCAAAACCACGGAGGCTAGAGACTTGAATTTTAGCTTCAAATGCAGCCTGAACCCTGCCCCAAAAACCAAAAATACCATTCCGGACGGAAACCTGCGAAAAACCCCGAAAATTTCATGGCAAAGTGACCCCTCGACTGCCAAATATAAAAGTGCCTGTAACTTCGTTATTTGAGCAGCTAGAGGGGTCAAACTTGCACTTTTTCAAAAGGCTCCATCTCCAAAACCACGGAGGCTAGAGACTTGAATTTTAGCTTCAAATGCAGCCTGAACCCTGCCCCAAAAACCAAAAATACCATTCCGGACGAAAACCTGCGAAAAACCCCGAAAATTTCATGGCAAAGTGACCCCTCGACTGCCAAATATAAAAGTGCCTGTAACTTCGTTATTTGAGCAGCTAGAGGGGTCAAACTTGCACTTTTTCAAAAGGCTCCATCTCCAAAACCACGGAGGCTAGAGACTTGAATTTTAGCTTCAAATGCAGCCTGAACCCTGCCCCAAAAACCAAAAATACCATTCCGGACGAAAACCTGCGAAAAACCCCGAAAATTTCATGGCAAAGTGACCCCTCGACTGCCAAATATAAAAGTGCCTGTAACTTCGTTATTTGAGCAGCTAGAGGGGTCAAACTAGCACTTTTTCAAAAGGCTCCATCTCCAAAACCACGGAGGCTAGAGACTTGAATTTTAGCTTCAAATGCAGCCTGAACCCTGTCCCAAAAACCAAAAATACCATTCCGGACGGAAACCTGCGAAAAACCCCGAAAATTTCATGGCAAAGTGACCCCTCGACTGCCAAATATAAAAGTGCCTGTAACTTCGTTATTTGAGCAGCTAGAGGGGTCAAACTTGCACTTTTTCAAAAGGCTCCATCTCCAAAACCACGGAGGCTAGAGACTTGAATTTTAGCTTCAAATGCAGCCTGAACCCTGCCCCAAAAACCAAAAATACCATTCCGGACGGAAACCTGCGAAAAACCCCGAAAATTTCATGGCAAAGTGACCCCTCGACTGCCAAATATAAAAGTGCCTGTAACTTCGTTATTTGAGCAGCTAGAGGGGTCAAACTTGCACTTTTTCAAAAGGCTCCATCTCCAAAACCACGGAGGCTAGAGACTTGAATTTTAGCTTCAAATGCAGCCTGAACCCTTCCCCAAAAACCAAAAATACCATTCCGGACGAAAACCTGCGAAAAATCCCGAAAATTTCATGGCAAAGTGACCCCTCGACTGCCAAATATAAAAGTGCCTGTAACTTCGTTATTTGAGCAGCTAGAGGGGTCAAACTTGCACTTTTTCAAAAGGCTCCATCTCCAAAACCACGGAGGCTAGAGACTTGAATTTTAGCTTCAAATGCAGCCTGAACCCTGCCCCAAAAACCAAAAATACCATTCCGGACGGAAACCTGCGAAAAACCCCGAAAATTTCATGGCAAAGTGACCCCTCGACTGCCAAATATAAAAGTGCCTGTAACTTCGTTATTTGAGCAGCTAGAGGGGTCAAACTTGCACTTTTTCAAAAGGCTCCATCTCCAAAACCACGGAGGCTAGAGACTTGAATTTTAGCTTCAAATGCAGCCTGAACCCTGCCCCAAAAACCAAAAATACCATTCCGGACGGAAACTTGCGAAAAACCCCGAAAATTTCATGGCAAAGTGCCAAATATAAAAGTGCCTGTAACTTCGTTATTTGAGCAGCTAGAGGGGTCAAACTTGCACTTTTTCAAAAGGCTCCATCTCCAAAACCACGGAGGCTAGAGACTTGAATTTTAGCTTCAAATGCAGCCTGAACCCTGCCCCAAAAACCGAAAACACCATTCCGGACGAAAACCTGCGAAAAACCCCGAAAATTTCATGGCAAAGTGACCCCTCGACTGCCAAATATAAAAGTGCCTGTAACTTCGTTATTTGAGCAGCTAGAGGGGTCAAACTTGCACTTTTTCAAAAGGCTCCATCTCCAAAACCACGGAGGCTAGAGACTTGAATTTTAGCTTCAAATGCAGCCTGAACCCTGTCCCAAAAACCGAAAACACCATTCCGGACGAAAACCTGCGAAAAACCCCGAAAATTTCATGGCAAAGTGACCCCTCGACTGCCAAATATAAAAGTGCCTGTAACTTCGTTATTTGAGCAGCTAGAGGGGTCAAACTTGCACTTTTTCAAAAGGCTCCATCTCCAAAACCACGGAGGCTAGAGACTTGAATTTTAGCTTCAAATGTAGCCTGAACCCTGCCCCAAAAACCAAAAATACCATTCCGGACGGAAACCTGCGAAAAACCCCGAAAATTTCATGGCAAAGTGACCCCTCGACTGCCAAATATAAAAGTGCCTGTAACTTCGTTATTTGAGCAGCTAGAGGGGTCAAACTTGCACTTTTTCAAAAGGCTCCATCTCCAAAACCACGGAGGCTAGAGACTTGAATTTTAGCTTCAAATGCAGCCTGAACCCTTCCCCAAAAACCAAAAATACCATTCCGGACGAAAACCTGCGAAAAATCCCGAAAATTTCATGGCAAAGTGACCCCTCGACTGCCAAATATAAAAGTGCCTGTAACTTCGTTATTTGAGCAGCTAGAGGGGTCAAACTTGCACTTTTTCAAAAGGCTCCATCTCCAAAACCACGGAGGCTAGAGACTTGAATTTTAGCTTCAAATGCAGCCTGAACCCTGTCCCAAAAACCGAAAACACCATTCCGGACGAAAACCTGCGAAAAACCCCGAAAATTTCATGGCAAAGTGACCCCTCGACTGGCAAATATAAAAGTGCCTATAACTTCGTTATTTGAGCAGCTAGAGGGGTCAAACTTGCACTTTTTCAAAAGGCTCCATCTCCAAAACCACGAAGGCTAGAGACTTGAATTTTAGCTTCAAATGCAGCCTGAACCCTTCCCCAAAAACCAAAAATACCATTCCGGACGAAAACCTGCGAAAAATCCCGAAAATTTCATGGCAAAGTGACCCCTCGACTGCCAAATATAAAAGTGCCTGTAACTTCGTTATTTGAGCAGCTAGAGGGGTCAAACTTGCACTTTTTCAAAAGGCTCCATCTCCATAACCACGGATGCTAGAGACTTGAATTTTAGCTTCAAATGCAGCCTGAACCCTGCCCCAAAAACCAAAAATACCATTCCGGACGGAAACCTGCGAAAAACCCCGAAAATTTCATGGCAAAGTGACCCCTCGACTGCCAAATATAAAAGTGCCTGTAACTTCGTTATTTGAGCAGCTAGAGGGGTCAAACTTGCACTTTTTCAAAAGGCTCCATCTCCAAAACCACGGAGGCTAGAGACTTGAATTTTAGCTTCAAATGCAGCCTGAACCCTGCCCCAAAAACCAAAAATACCATTCCGGACGGAAACTTGCGAAAAACCCCGAAAATTTCATGGCAAAGTGCCAAATATAAAAGTGCCTGTAACTTCGTTATTTGAGCAGCTAGAGGGGTCAAACTTGCACTTTTTCAAAAGGCTCCATCTCCAAAACCACGGAGGCTAGAGACTTGAATTTTAGCTTCAAATGCAGCCTGAACCCTGTCCCAAAAACCGAAAACACCATTCCGGACGAAAACCTGCGAAAAACCCCGAAAATTTCATGGCAAAGTGACCCCTCGACTGCCAAATATAAAAGTGCCTGTAACTTCGTTATTTGAGCAGCTAGAGGGGTCAAACTTGCACTTTTTCAAAAGGCTCCATCTCCAAAACCACGGAGGCTAGAGACTTGAATTTTAGCTTCAAATGCAGCCTGAACCCTGTTTCTAAAACCGAAAACACCATTCCGGACGAAAACCTGCGAAAAACCCCGAAAATTTCATGGCAAAGTGACCCCTCGACTGCCAAATACAAAAGTGCCTGTAACTTCGTTATTTGTGAAGCTAGAGGGGTCAAACTTGCACTTTTTCAAAATGCTCCATCTCCAAAACCACGGAGGCTAGAGACTTGAATTTTAGCTTCAAATGCAGCCTGAACCCTGTCCCAAAAACCGAAAACACTATTCCGGACGAAAACCTGCGAAAAACCCCGAAAATTTCATGGCAAAGTGACCCCTCGACTGCCAAATATAAAAGTGCCTGTAACTTCGTTATTTGAGCAGCTAGAGGGGTCAAACTTGCACTTTTTCAAAAGGCTCCATCTCCAAAACCACGGAGGCTAGAGACTTGAATTTTAGCTTCAAATGCAGCCTGAACCCTGCCCCAAAAACCAAAAATACCATTCCGGACGAAAACCTGCGAAAAACCCCGAAAATTTCATGGCAAAGTGACCAAATATAAAAGTGCCTGTAACTTCGTTATTTGAGCAGCTAGAGGGGTCAAACTTCCACTTTTTTAAAAGGCTCCATCTCCAAAACCACGGAGGCTAGAGATTTGAATTTTAGCTTCAAATGCAGCCTGAACCCTGTCCCAAAAACCGAAAACACTATTCCGGACGAAAACCTGCGAAAAACCCCGAAAATTTCATGGCAAAGTGACCCCTCGACTGCCAAATATAAAAGTGCCTGTAACTTCGTTATTTGAGCAGCTAGAGGGGTCAAACGTGCACTTTTTCAAAAAGCTTCATCTCCAAAACCACGGAGGCTAGAGACTTGAATTTTAGCTTCAAATGCAGCCTGAACCCTGCCCCAAAAACCAAAAATACCATTCCGGACGGAAACCTGCGAAAAACCCCGAAAATTTCATGGCAAAGTGACCCCTCGACTGCCAAATATAAAAGTGCCTGTAACTTCGTTATTTGAGCAGCTAGAGGGGTCAAACTTGCACTTTTTCAAAAGGCTCCATCTCCAAAACCACGGAGGCTAGAGACTTGAATTTTAGCTTCAAATGCAGCCTGAACCCTGTCCCAAAAACCGAAAACACCATTCCGGACGAAAACCTGCGAAAAACCCCGAAAATTTCATGGCAAAGTGACCCCTCGACTGCCAAATATAAAAGTGCCTGTAACTTCGTTATTTGAGCAGCTAGAGGGGTCAAACTTGCACTTTTTCAAAAGGCTCCATCTCCAAAACCACGGAGGCTAGAGACTTGAATTTTAGCTTCAAATGCAGCCTGAACCCTGTTTCTAAAACCGAAAACACCATTCCGGACGAAAACCTGCGAAAAACCCCGAAAATTTCATGGCAAAGTGACCCCTCGACTGCCAAATATAAAAGTGCCTGTAACTTCGTTATTTGTGAAGCTAGAGGGGTCAAACTTGCACTTTTTCAAAATGCTCCATCTCCAAAACCACGGAGGCTAGAGACTTGAATTTTAGCTTCAAATGCAGCCTGAACCCTGTCCCAAAAACCGAAAACACTATTCCGGACGAAAACCTGCGAAAAACCCCGAAAATTTCATGGCAAAGTGACCCCTCGACTGCCAAATATAAAAGTGCCTGTAACTTCGTTATTTGAGCAGCTAGAGGGGTCAAACTTGCACTTTTTCAAAAGGCTCCATCTCCAAAACCACGGAGGCTAGAGACTTGAATTTTAGCTTCAAATGCAGCCTGAACCCTGCCCCAAAAACCAAAAATACCATTCCGGACGAAAACCTGCGAAAAACCCCGAAAATTTCATGGCAAAGTGACCAAATATAAAAGTGCCTGTAACTTCGTTATTTGAGCAGCTAGAGGGGTCAAACTTGCACTTTTTCAAAAGGCTCCATCTCCAAAACCACGGAGGCTAGAGATTTGAATTTTAGCTTCAAATGCAGCCTGAACCCTGTCCCAAAAACCGAAAACACTATTCCGGAAGAAAACCTGCGAAAAACCCCGAAAATTTCATGGCAAAGTGACCCCTCGACTGCCAAATATAAAAGTGCCTGTAACTTCGTTATTTGAGCAGCTAGAGGGGTCAAACGTGCACTTTTTCAAAAAGCTTCATCTCCAAAACCACGGAGGCTAGAGACTTGAATTTTAGCTTCAAATGCAGCCTGAACCCTGCCCCAAAAACCAAAAATACCATTCCGGACGGAAACCTGCGAAAAACCCCGAAAATTTCATGGCAAAGTGACCCCTCGACTGCCAAATATAAAAGTGCCTGTAACTTCGTTATTTGAGCAGCTAGAGGGGTCAAACTTGCACTTTTTCAAAAGGCTCCATCTCCAAAACCACGGAGGCTAGAGACTTGAATTTTAGCTTCAAATGCAGCCTGAACCCTGTTTCTAAAACCGAAAACGCCATTCCGGACGAAAACCTGCGAAAAACCCCGAAAATTTCATGGCAAAGTGACCAAATATAAAAGTGCCTGTAACTTCGTTATTTGAGCAGCTAGAGGGGTCAAACTTGCACTTTTTCAAAAGGCTCCATCTCCAAAACCACGGAGGCTAGAGACTTGAATTTTAGCTTCAAATGCAGCCTGAACCCTGCCCCAAAAACCAAAAATACCATTCCGGACGAAAAACTGCGAAAAACCCCGAAAATTTCATGGCAAAGTGACCAAATATAAAAGTGCCTGTAACTTCGTTATTTGAGCAGCTAGAGGGGTCAAACTTGCACTTTTTCAAAAGGCTCCATCTCCAAAACCACGGAGGCTAGAGACTTGAATTTTAGCTTCAAATGCAGCCTGAACCCTGCCCCAAAAACCAAAAATACCATTCCGGACGGAAACCTGCGAAAAACCCCGAAAATTTCATGGCAAAGTGACCCCTCGACTGCCAAATATAAAAGTGCCTGTAACTTCGTTATTTGAGCAGCTAGAGGGGTCAAACTTGCACTTTTTCAAAAGGCTCCATCTCCAAAACCACGGAGGCTAGAGACTTGAATTTTAGCTTCAAATGCAGCCTGAACCCTGCCCCAAAAACCAAAAATACCATTCCGGACGAAAAACTGCGAAAAACCCCGAAAATTTCATGGCAAAGTGACCAAATATAAAAGTGCCTGTAACTTCGTTATTTGAGCAGCTAGAGGGGTCAAACTTGCACTTTTTCAAAAGGCTCCATCTCCAAAACCACGGAGGCTAGAGACTTGAATTTTAGCTTCAAATGCAGCCTGAACCCTGCCCCAAAAACCAAAAATACCATTCCGGACGAAAAACTGCGAAAAACCCCGAAAATTTCATGGCAAAGTGACCAAATATAAAAGTGCCTGTAACTTCGTTATTTGAGCAGCTAGAGGGGTCAAACTTGCACTTTTTCAAAAGGCTCCATCTCCAAAACCACGGAGGCTAGAGACTTGAATTTTAGCTTCAAATGCAGCCTGAACCCTGCCCCAAAAACCAAAAATACCATTCCGGACGAAAAACTGCGAAAAACCCCGAAAATTTCATGGCAAAGTGACCAAATATAAAAGTGCCTGTAACTTCGTTATTTGAGCAGCTAGAGGGGTCAAACTTGCACTTTTTCAAAAGGCTCCATCTCCAAAACCACGGAGGCTAGAGACTTGAATTTTAGCTTCAAATGCAGCCTGAACCCTGCCCCAAAAACCAAAAATACCATTCCGGACGAAAAACTGCGAAAAACCCCGAAAATTTCATGGCAAAGTGACCAAATTTAAAAGTGCCTGTAACTTCGTTATTTGAGCAGCTAGAGGGGTCAAACTTGCACTTTTTCAAAAGGCTCCATCTCCAAAACCACGGAGGCTAGAGACTTGAATTTTAGCTTCAAATGCAGCCTGAACCCTGCCCCAAAAACCAAAAATACCATTCCGGACGGAAACCTGCGAAAAACCCCGAAAATTTCATGGCAAAGTGACCCCTCGACTGCCAAATATAAAAGTGCCTGTAACTTCGTTATTTGAGCAGCTAGAGGGGTCAAACTTGCACTTTTTCAAAAGGCTCCATCTCCAAAACCACGGAGGCTAGAGACTTGAATTTTAGCTTCAAATGCAGCCTGAACCCTGCCCCAAAAACCAAAAATACCATTCCGGACGGAAACCTGCGAAAAACCCCGAAAATTTCATGGCAAAGTGACCCCTCGACTGCCAAATATAAAAGTGCCTGTAACTTCGTTATTTGAGCAGCTAGAGGGGTCAAACTTGCACTTTTTCAAAAGGCTCCATCTCCAAAACCACGGAGGCTAGAGACTTGAATTTTAGCTTCAAATGCAGCCTGAACCCTGCCCCAAAAACCAAAAATACCATTCCGGACGGAAACCTGCGAAAAACCCCGAAAATTTCATGGCAAAGTGACCCCTCGACTGCCAAATATAAAAGTGCCTGTAACTTCGTTATTTGAGCAGCTAGAGGGGTCAAACTTGCACTTTTTCAAAAGGCTCCATCTCCAAAACCACGGAGGCTAGAGACTTGAATTTTAGCTTCAAATGCAGCCTGAACCCTGTCCCAAAAACCGAAAACACCATTCCGGACGAAAACCTGCGAAAAACCCCGAAAATTTCATGGCAAAGTGACCCCTCGACTGCCAAATATAAAAGTGCCTGTAACTTCGTTATTTGAGCAGCTAGAGGGGTCAAACTTGCACTTTTTCAAAAGGCTCCATCTCCAAAACCACGGAGGCTAGAGACTTGAATTTTAGCTTCAAATGCAGCCTGAACCCTGCCCCAAAAACCAAAAATACCATTCCGGACGGAAACCTGCGAAAAACCCCGAAAATTTCATGGCAAAGTGACCCCTCGACTGCCAAATATAAAAGTGCCTGTAACTTCGTTATTTGAGCAGCTAGAGGGGTCAAACTTGCACTTTTTCAAAAGGCTCCATCTCCAAAACCACGGAGGCTAGAGACTTGAATTTTAGCTTCAAATGCAGCCTGAACCCTGCCCCAAAAACCAAAAATACCATTCCGGAGGAAAACCTGCGAAAAACCCCGAAAATTTCATGGCAAAGTGACCCCTCGACTGCCAAATATAAAAGTGCCTGTAACTTCGTTATTTGAGCAGCTAGAGGGGTCAAACTTGCACTTTTTCAAAAGGCTCCATCTCCAAAACCACGGAGGCTAGAGATTTGAATTTTAGCTTCAAATGCAGCCTGAACGCTGCCCCAAAAACCAAAAATATCATTCCGGACGGAAACCTGCGAAAAACCCCGAAAATTTCATGGCAAAGTGACCCCTCGACTGCCAAATATAAAAGTGCCTGTAACTTCGTTATTTGAGCAGCTAGAGGGGTCAAACTTGCACTTTTTCAAAAGGCTCCATCTCCAAAACCACGGAGGCTAGAGACTTGAATTTTAGCTTCAAATGCAGCCTGAACCCTGCCCCAAAAACCAAAAATACCATTCCGGACGGAAACCTGCGAAAAACCCCGAAAATTTCATGGCAAAGTGACCCCTCGACTGCCAAATATAAAAGTGCCTGTAACTTCGTTATTTGAGCAGCTAGAGGGGTCAAACTTGCACTTTTTCAAAAGGCTCCATCTCCAAAACCACGGAGGCTAGAGACTTGAATTTTAGCTTCAAATGCAGCCTGAACCCTGCCCCAAAAACCAAAAATACCATTCCGGAGGAAAACCTGCGAAAAACCCCGAAAATTTCATGGCAAAGTGACCCCTCGACTGCCAAATATAAAAGTGCCTGTAACTTCGTTATTTGAGCAGCTAGAGGGGTCAAACTTGCACTTTTTCAAAAGGCTCCATCTCCAAAACCACGGAGGCTAGAGATTTGAATTTTAGCTTCAAATGCAGCCTGAACGCTGCCCCAAAAACCAAAAATACCATTCCGGACGGAAACCTGCGAAAAACCCCGAAAATTTCATGGCAAAGTGACCAAATATAAAAGTGCCTGTAACTTCGTTATTTGAGCAGCTAGAGGGGTCAAACTTGCACTTTTTCAAAAGGCTCCATCTCCAAAACCACGGAGGCTAGAGACTTGAATTTTAGCTTCAAATGCAGCCTGAACCCTGCCCCAAAAACCAAAAATACCATTCCGGACGGAAACCTGCGAAAAACCCCGAAAATTTCATGGCAAAGTGACCCCTCGACTGCCAAATATAAAAGTGCCTGTAACTTCGTTATTTGAGCAGCTAGAGGGGTCAAACTTGCACTTTTTCAAAAGGCTCCATCTCCAAAACCACGGAGGCTAGAGATTTGAATTTTAGCTTCAAATGCAGCCTGAACGCTGCCCCAAAAACCAAAAATACCATTCCGGACGGAAACCTGCGAAAAACCCCGAAAATTTCATGGCAAAGTGACCTCTCGACTGCCAAATATAAAAGTGCCTGTAACTTCGTTATTTGAGCAGCTAGAGGGGTCAAACTTGCACTTTTTCAAAAGGCTCCATCTCCAAAACCACGGAGGCTAGAGACTTGAATTTTAGCTTCAAATGCAGCCTGAACCCTGCCCCAAAAACCAAAAATACCATTCCGGAGGAAAACCTGCGAAAAACCCCGAAAATTTCATGGCAAAGTGACCCCTCGACTGCCAAATATAAAAGTGCCTGTAACTTCGTTATTTGAGCAGCTAGAGGGGTCAAACTTGCACTTTTTCAAAAGGCTCCATCTCCAAAACCACGGAGGCTAGAGACTTGAATTTTAGCTTCAAATGCAGCCTGAACCCTGCCCCAAAAACCAAAAATACCATTCCGGACGAAAACCTGCGAAAAACCCCGAAAATTTCATGGCAAAGTGACCAAATATAAAAGTGCCTGTAACTTCGTTATTTGAGCAGCTAGAGGGGTCAAACTTGCACTTTTTCAAAAGGCTCCATCTCCAAAACCACGGAGGCTAGAGACTTGAATTTTAGCTTCAAATGCAGCCTGAACCCTGCCCCAAAAACCAAAAATACCATTCCGGACGGAAACCTGCGAAAAACCCCGAAAATTTCATGGCAAAGTGACCCCTCGACTGCCAAATATAAAAGTGCCTGTAACTTCGTTATTTGAGCAGCTAGAGGGGTCAAACTTGCACTTTTTCAAAAGGCTCCATCTCCAAAACCACGGAGGCTAGAGACTTGAATTTTAGCTTCAAATGCAGCCTGAACCCTGCCCCAAAAACCAAAAATACCATTCCGGACGGAAACCTGTGAAAAACCCCGAAAATTTCATGGCAAAGTGACCCCTCGACTGCCAAATATAAAAGTGCCTGTAACTTCGTTATTTGAGCAGCTAGAGGGGTCAAACTTGCACTTTTTCAAAAGGCTCCATCTCCAAAACCACGGAGGCTAGAGACTTGAATTTTAGCTTCAAATGCAGCCTGAACCCTGTCCCAAAAACCGAAAACACCATTCCGGACGAAAACCTGCGAAAAACCCCGAAAATTTCATGGCAAAGTGACCCCTCGACTGGCAAATATAAAAGTGCCTATAACTTCGTTATTTGAGCAGCTAGAGGGGTCAAACTTGCACTTTTTCAAAAGGCTCCATCTCCAAAACCACGAAGGCTAGAGACTTGAATTTTAGCTTCAAATGCAGCCTGAACCCTTCCCCAAAAACCAAAAATACCATTCCGGACGAAAACCTGCGAAAAATCCCGAAAATTTCATGGCAAAGTGACCCCTCGACTGCCAAATATAAAAGTGCCTGTAACTTCGTTATTTGAGCAGCTAGAGGGGTCAAACTTGCACTTTTTCAATAGGCTCCATCTCCAAAACCACGGAGGCTAGAGACTTGAATTTTAGCTTTAAATGCAGCCTGAACCCTGCCCCAAAAACCAAAAATACCATTCCGGACGAAAACCTGCGAAAAACCCCGAAAATTTCATGGCAAAGTGACCCCTCGACTGCCAAATATAAAAGTGCCTGTAACTTCGTTATTTGAGCAGCTAGAGGGGTCAAACTTGCACTCTTTCAAAAGGCTCCATCTCCAAAACCACGGAGGCTAGAGACTTGAATTTTAGCTTCAAATGCAGCCTGAACCCTGCCCCACAAACCAAAAATACCATTTCGGACGAAAACCTGCGAAAAACCCCGAAAATTTCATGGCAAAGTGACCCCTCGACTGCCAAATATAAAAGTGCCTGTAACTTCGTTATTTGAGCAGCTAGAGGGGTCAAACTTGCACTTTTTCAATAGGCTCCATCTCCAAAACCACGGAGGCTAGAGACTTGAATTTTAGCTTCAAATGCAGCCTGAACCCTGCCCCAAAAACCAAAAATACCATTCCGGACGAAAATCTGCGAAAAACCCCGAAAATTTCATGGCAAAGTGACCCCTCGACTGCCAAATATAAAAGTGCCTGTAACTTCGTTATTTGAGCAGCTAGAGGGGTCAAACTTGCACTTTTTCAATAGGCTCCATCTCCAAAACCACGGAGGCTAGAGACTTGAATTTTAGCTTCAAATGCAGCCTGAACCCTGCCCCAAAAACCAAAAATACCATTCCGGACGAAAACCTGCGAAAAACCCCGAAAATTTCATGGCAAAGTGACCCCTCGACTGCCAAATATAAAAGTGCCTGTAACTTCGTTATTTGAGCAGCTAGAGGGGTCAAACTTGCACTTTTTCAAAAGGCTCCATCTCCAAAACCACGGAGGCTAGAGACTTGAATTTTAGCTTCAAATGCAGTCTGAACCCTGCCCCAAAAACCAAAAATACCATTCCGGACGAAAACCTGCGAAAAACCCCGAAAATTTCGTGGCAAAGTGACCCCTCGACTGTCAAATATAAAAGTGCCTGTAGCTCCGTTATTTGAGCAGCTAGAGGGGTCAAACTTGCACTTTTTCAAAAGGCTCCATCTCCAAAACCACGGAGGCTAGAGACTTGAATTTTAGCTTCAAATGCAGCCTGAACCCTGCCCCAAAAACCAAAAACAGCATTTCGGACGAAAACCTGCGAAAAACCCCGAAAATTTCATGGCAAAGTGACCCCTCGACTGCCAAATATAAAAGTGCCTGTAACTTCGTTATTTGAGCAGCTAGAGGGGTCAAACTTGCACTTTTTCAAAAGGCTCCATCTCCAAAACCACGGAGGCTAGAGACTTGAATTTTAGCTTCAAATGCAGCCTGAACCCTGCCCCGCAAACCAAAAATACCATTTCGGACGAAAACCTGCGAAAAACCCCGAAAATTTCATGGCAAAGTGACCCCTCGACTGCCAAATATAAAAGTGCCTGTAACTTCGTTATTTGAGCAGCTAGAGGGGTCAAACTTGCACTTTTTCAATAGGCTCCATCTCCAAAACCACGGAGGCTAGAGACTTGAATTTTAGCTTCAAATGCAGCCTGAACCCTGCCCCAAAAACCAAAAATACCATTCCGGACGAAAACCTGCGAAAAACCCCGAAAATTTCATGGCAAAGTGACCCCTCGACTGCCAAATATAAAAGTGCCTGTAACTTCGTTATTTGAGCAGCTAGAGGGGTCAAACTTGCACTTTTTCAATAGGCTCCATCTCCAAAACCACGGAGGCTAGAGACTTGAATTTTAGCTTCAAATGCAGCCTGAACCCTGCCCCAAAAACCAAAAATACCATTCCGGACGAAAATCTGCGAAAAACCCCGAAAATTTCATGGCAAAGTGACCCCTCGACTGCCAAATATAAAAGTGCCTGTAACTTCGTTATTTGAGCAGCTAGAGGGGTCAAACTTGCACTTTTTCAAAAGGCTCCATCTCCAAAACCACGGAGGCTAGAGACTTGAATTTTAGCTTCAAATGCAGCCTGAACCCTGCCCCAAAAACCAAAAATACCATTCCGGAGGAAAACCTGCGAAAAACCCCGAAAATTTCATGGCAAAGTGACCCCTGGACTGCCAAATATAAAAGTGCCTGTAACTTCGTTATTTGTGAAGCTAAGAGGGGTCAAACTTGCACTTTTTCAAAAGGCTCCATCTCCAAAACCACGGAGGCTAGAGACTTGAATTTTAGCTTCAAATGCAGCCTGAACCCTGCCCCAAAAACCAAAAATACCATTCCGGACGGAAACCTGCGAAAAACCCCGAAAATTTCATGGCAAAGTGACCCCTCGACTGCCAAATATAAAAGTGCCTGTAACTTCGTTATTTGAGCAGCTAGAGGGGTCAAACTTGCACTTTTTCAAAAGGCTCCATCTCCAAAACCACGGAGGCTAGAGACTTGAATTTTAGCTTCAAGTGAAGCCTGAACCCTGCCCCGAAAACCAAAAATACCATTCCGGACGAAAACCTGCGAAAAACCCCGAAAATTTCATGGCAAAGTGACCCCTCGACTGCCAAATATAAAAGTGCCTGTAACTTCGTTATTTGAGCAGCTAGAGGGGTCAAACTTGCACTTTTTCAAAAGGCTCCATCTCCAAAACCACGGAGGCTAGAGACTTGAATTTTAGCTTCAAATGCAGCCTGAACCCTGCCCCAAAAACCAAAAATACCATTCCGGACGAAAACCTGCGAAAAACCCCGAAAATTTCATGGCAAAGTGACCCCTCGACTGCCAAATATAAAAGTGCCTGTAACTTCGTTATTTGAGCAGCTAGAGGGGTCAAACTTGCACTTTTTCAAAAGGCTCCATCTCCAAAACCACGCAGGCAAGAGACTTGAATTTTAGCTTCAAATGCAGCCTGAACCCTGCCCCAAAAACCAAAAATACCATTCCGGACGAAAACCTGCGAAAAACCCCGAAAATTTCATGGCAAAGTGACCCCTCGACTGCCAAATATAAAAGTGCCTGTAACTTCGTTATTTGAGCAGCTAGAGGGGTCAAACTTGCACTTTTTCAAAAGGCTCCATCTCCAAAACCACGGAGGCTAGAGACTTGAATTTTAGCTTCAAATGCAGCCTGAACCCTGCCCCAAAAACCAAAAATACCATTCCGGACGAAAACCTGCGAAAAACCCCGAAAATTTCATGGCAAAGTGACCCCTCGACTGCCAAATATAAAAGTGCCTGTAACTTTGTTATTTGAGCAGCTAGAGGGGTCAAACTTGCACTTTTTCAAAAGGCTCCATCTCCAAAACCACGGAGGCCAGAGACTTGAATTTTAGCTTCAAATGCAGCCTGAACCCTGCCCCAAAAACCAAAAATACCATTCCGGACGGAAACCTGCGAAAAACCCCGAAAATTTCATGGCAAAGTGACCCCTCGACTGCCAAATATAAAAGTGCCTGTAACTTCGTTATTTGAGCAGCTAGAGGGGTCAAACTTGCACTTTTTCAAAAGGCTCCATCTCCAAAACCACGGAGGCTAGAGACTTGAATTTTAGCTTCAAATGCAGCCTGAACCCTGCCCCAAAAACCAAAAATACCATTCCGGACGAAAACCTGCGAAAAACCCCGAAAATTTCATGGCAAAGTGACCCCTCGACTGCCAAATATAAAAGTGCCTGTAACTTCGTTATTTGAGCAGCTAGAGGGGTCAAACTTGCACTTTTTCAAAAGGCTCCATCTCCAAAACCACGGAGGCTAGAGACTTGAATTTTAGCTTCAAATGCAGCCTGAACCCTGCCCCAAAAACCAAAAATACCATTCCGGACGGAAACCTGCGAAAAAACCCCGAAAATTTCATGGCAAAGTGACCCCTCGACTGCCAAATATAAAAGTGCCTGTAACTTCGTTATTTGAGCAGCTAGAGGGGTCAAACTTGCACTTTTTCAAAAGGCTCCATCTCCAAAACCACGGAGGCTAGAGACTTGAATTTTAGCTTCAAATGCAGCCTGAACCCTGCCCCAAAAACCAAAAATACCATTCCGGACGAAAACCTGCGAAAAACCCCGAAAATTTCATGGCAAAGTGACCCCTCGACTGCCAAATATAAAAGTGCCTGTAACTTCGTTATTTGAGCAGCTAGAGGGGTCAAACTTGCACTTTTTCAAAAGGCTCCATCTCCAAAACCACGGAGGCTAGAGACTTGAATTTTAGCTTCAAATGCAGCCTGAACCCTGTCCCAAAAACCAAAAATACCATTCCGGACGGAAACCTGCGAAAAACCCCGAAAATTTCATGGCAAAGTGACCCCTCGACTGCCAAATATAAAAGTGCCTGTAACTTCGTTATTTGAGCAGCTAGAGGGGTCAAACTTGCACTTTTTCAAAAGGCTCCATCTCCAAAACCACGGAGGCTAGAGACTTGAATTTTAGCTTCAAATGTAGCCTGAACCCTGCCCCAAAAACCAAAAATACCATTCCGGACGGAAACCTGCGAAAAACCCCGAAAATTTCATGGCAAAGTGACCCCTCGACTGCCAAATATAAAAGTGCCTGTAACTTCGTTATTTGAGCAGCTAGAGGGGTCAAACTTGCACTTTTTCAAAAGGCTCCATCTCCAAAACCACGGAGGCTAGAGACTTGAATTTTAGCTTCAAATGCAGCCTGAACCCTTCCCCAAAAACCAAAAATACCATTCCGGACGAAAACCTGCGAAAAATCCCGAAAATTTCATGGCAAAGTGACCCCTCGACTGCCAAATATAAAAGTGCCTGTAACTTCGTTATTTGAGCAGCTAGAGGGGTCAAACTTGCACTTTTTCAAAACGCTCCATCTCCAAAACCACGGAGGCTAGAGACTTGAATTTTAGCTTCAAATGCAGCCTGAACCCTGCCCCAAAAACCAAAAATACCATTCCGGACGGAAACCTGCGAAAAACCCCGAAAATTTCATGGCAAAGTGACCCCTCGACTGCCAAATATAAAAGTGCCTGTAACTTCGTTATTTGAGCAGCTAGAGGGGTCAAACTTGCACTTTTTCAAAAGGCTCCATCTCCAAAACCACGGAGGCTAGAGACTTGAATTTTAGCTTCAAATGCAGCCTGAACCCTGCCCCAAAAACCAAAAATACCATTCCGGACGAAAACCTGCGAAAAACCCCGAAAATTTCATGGCAAAGTGACCCCTCGACTGCCAAATATAAAAGTGCCTGTAACTTCGTTATTTGAGCAGCTAGAGGGGTCAAACTTGCACTTTTTCAAAAGGCTCCATCTGCAAAACCACGGAGGCTAGAGACTTGAATTTTAGCTTCAAATGCAGCCTGAACCCTGCCCCAAAAACCAAAAATACCATTCCGGACGGAAACCTGCGAAAAACCCCGAAAATTTCATGGCAAAGTGACCCCTCGACTGCCAAATATAAAAGTGCCTGTAACTTCGTTATTTGAGCAGCTAGAGGGGTCAAACTTGCACTTTTTCAAAAGGCTCCATCTCCAAAACCACGGAGGCTAGAGACTTGAATTTTAGCTTCAAATGCAGCCTGAACCCTGCCCCAAAAACCAAAAATACCATTCCGGACGAAAACCTGCGAAAAACCCCGAAAATTTCATGGCAAAGTGACCCCTCGACTGCCAAATATAAAAGTGCCTGTAACTTCGTTATTTGAGCAGCTAGAGGGGTCAAACTTGCACTTTTTCAAAAGGCTCCATCTCCAAAACCACGGAGGCTAGAGACTTGAATTTTAGCTTCAAATGCAGCCTGAACCCTGCCCCAAAAACCAAAAATACCATTCCGGACGAAAACCTGCGAAAAACCCCGAAAATTTCATGGCAAAGTGACCCCTCGACTGCCAAATATAAAAGTGCCTGTAACTTCGTTATTTGAGCAGCTAGAGGGGTCAAACTAGCACTTTTTCAAAAGGCTCCATCTCCAAAACCACGGAGGCTAGAGACTTGAATTTTAGCTTCAAATGCAGCCTGAACCCTGTCCCAAAAACCAAAAATACCATTCCGGACGGAAACCTGCGAAAAACCCCGAAAATTTCATGGCAAAGTGACCCCTCGACTGCCAAATATAAAAGTGCCTGTAACTTCGTTATTTGAGCAGCTAGAGGGGTCAAACTAGCACTTTTTCAAAAGGCTCCATCTCCAAAACCACGGAGGCTAGAGACTTGAATTTTAGCTTCAAATGCAGCCTGAACCCTGCCCCAAAAACCAAAAATACCATTCCGGACGGAAACCTGCGAAAAAACCCCGAAAATTTCATGGCAAAGTGACCCCTCGACTGCCAAATATAAAAGTGCCTGTAACTTCGTTATTTGAGCAGCTAGAGGGGTCAAACTTGCACTTTTTCAAAAGGCTCCATCTCCAAAACCACGGAGGCTAGAGACTTGAATTTTAGCTTCAAATGCAGCCTGAACCCTGCCCCAAAAACCAAAAATACCATTCCGGACGAAAACCTGCGAAAAACCCCGAAAATTTCATGGCAAAGTGACCCCTCGACTGCCAAATATAAAAGTGCCTGTAACTTCGTTATTTGAGCAGCTAGAGGGGTCAAACTTGCACTTTTTCAAAAGGCTCCATCTCCAAAACCACGGAGGCTAGAGACTTGAATTTTAGCTTCAAATGCAGCCTGAACCCTGTCCCAAAAACCAAAAATACCATTCCGGACGGAAACCTGCGAAAAACCCCGAAAATTTCATGGCAAAGTGACCCCTCGACTGCCAAATATAAAAGTGCCTGTAACTTCGTTATTTGAGCAGCTAGAGGGGTCAAACTTGCACTTTTTCAAAAGGCTCCATCTCCAAAACCACGGAGGCTAGAGACTTGAATTTTAGCTTCAAATGTAGCCTGAACCCTGCCCCAAAAACCAAAAATACCATTCCGGACGGAAACCTGCGAAAAACCCCGAAAATTTCATGGCAAAGTGACCCCTCGACTGCCAAATATAAAAGTGCCTGTAACTTCGTTATTTGAGCAGCTAGAGGGGTCAAACTTGCACTTTTTCAAAAGGCTCCATCTCCAAAACCACGGAGGCTAGAGACTTGAATTTTAGCTTCAAATGCAGCCTGAACCCTTCCCCAAAAACCAAAAATACCATTCCGGACGAAAACCTGCGAAAAATCCCGAAAATTTCATGGCAAAGTGACCCCTCGACTGCCAAATATAAAAGTGCCTGTAACTTCGTTATTTGAGCAGCTAGAGGGGTCAAACTTGCACTTTTTCAAAACGCTCCATCTCCAAAACCACGGAGGCTAGAGACTTGAATTTTAGCTTCAAATGCAGCCTGAACCCTGCCCCAAAAACCAAAAATACCATTCCGGACGGAAACCTGCGAAAAACCCCGAAAATTTCATGGCAAAGTGACCCCTCGACTGCCAAATATAAAAGTGCCTGTAACTTCGTTATTTGAGCAGCTAGAGGGGTCAAACTTGCACTTTTTCAAAAGGCTCCATCTCCAAAACCACGGAGGCTAGAGACTTGAATTTTAGCTTCAAATGCAGCCTGAACCCTGCCCCAAAAACCAAAAATACCATTCCGGACGAAAACCTGCGAAAAACCCCGAAAATTTCATGGCAAAGTGACCCCTCGACTGCCAAATATAAAAGTGCCTGTAACTTCGTTATTTGAGCAGCTAGAGGGGTCAAACTTGCACTTTTTCAAAAGGCTCCATCTGCAAAACCACGGAGGCTAGAGACTTGAATTTTAGCTTCAAATGCAGCCTGAACCCTGCCCCAAAAACCAAAAATACCATTCCGGACGGAAACCTGCGAAAAACCCCGAAAATTTCATGGCAAAGTGACCCCTCGACTGCCAAATATAAAAGTGCCTGTAACTTCGTTATTTGAGCAGCTAGAGGGGTCAAACTTGCACTTTTTCAAAAGGCTCCATCTCCAAAACCACGGAGGCTAGAGACTTGAATTTTAGCTTCAAATGCAGCCTGAACCCTGCCCCAAAAACCAAAAATACCATTCCGGACGAAAACCTGCGAAAAACCCCGAAAATTTCATGGCAAAGTGACCCCTCGACTGCCAAATATAAAAGTGCCTGTAACTTCGTTATTTGAGCAGCTAGAGGGGTCAAACTTGCACTTTTTCAAAAGGCTCCATCTCCAAAACCACGGAGGCTAGAGACTTGAATTTTAGCTTCAAATGCAGCCTGAACCCTGCCCCAAAAACCAAAAATACCATTCCGGACGAAAACCTGCGAAAAACCCCGAAAATTTCATGGCAAAGTGACCCCTCGACTGCCAAATATAAAAGTGCCTGTAACTTCGTTATTTGAGCAGCTAGAGGGGTCAAACTAGCACTTTTTCAAAAGGCTCCATCTCCAAAACCACGGAGGCTAGAGACTTGAATTTTAGCTTCAAATGCAGCCTGAACCCTGTCCCAAAAACCAAAAATACCATTCCGGACGGAAACCTGCGAAAAACCCCGAAAATTTCATGGCAAAGTGACCCCTCGACTGCCAAATATAAAAGTGCCTGTAACTTCGTTATTTGAGCAGCTAGAGGGGTCAAACTTGCACTTTTTCAAAAGGCTCCATCTCCAAAACCACGGAGGCTAGAGACTTGAATTTTAGCTTCAAATGCAGCCTGAACCCTTCCCCAAAAACCAAAAATACCATTCCGGACGAAAACCTGCGAAAAATCCCGAAAATTTCATGGCAAAGTGACCCCTCGACTGCCAAATATAAAAGTGCCTGTAACTTCGTTATTTGAGCAGCTAGAGGGGTCAAACTTGCACTTTTTCAAAAGGCTCCATCTCCAAAACCACGGAGGCTAGAGACTTGAATTTTAGCTTCAAATGCAGCCTGAACCCTGCCCCAAAAACCAAAAATACCATTCCGGACGGAAACCTGCGAAAAACCCCGAAAATTTCATGGCAATGTGACCCCTCGACTGCCAAATATAAAAGTGCCTGTAACTTCGTTATTTGAGCAGCTAGAGGGGTCAAACTTGCACTTTTTCAAAAGGCTCCATCTCCAAAACCACGGAGGCTAGAGACTTGAATTTTAGCTTCAAATGCAGCCTGAACCCTGCCCCAAAAACCAAAAATACCATTCCGGACGGAAACTTGCGAAAAACCCCGAAAATTTCATGGCAAAGTGCCAAATATAAAAGTGCCTGTAACTTCGTTATTTGAGCAGCTAGAGGGGTCAAACTTGCACTTTTTCAAAAGGCTCCATCTCCAAAACCACGGAGGCTAGAGACTTGAATTTTAGCTTCAAATGCAGCCTGAACCCTGCCCCAAAAACCGAAAACACCATTCCGGACGAAAACCTGCGAAAAACCCCGAAAATTTCATGGCAAAGTGACCCCTCGACTGCCAAATATAAAAGTGCCTGTAACTTCGTTATTTGAGCAGCTAGAGGGGTCAAACTTGCACTTTTTCAAAAGGCTCCATCTCCAAAACCACGGAGGCTAGAGACTTGAATTTTAGCTTCAAATGCAGCCTGAACCCTGTCCCAAAAACCGAAAACACCATTCCGGACGAAAACCTGCGAAAAACCCCGAAAATTTCATGGCAAAGTGACCCCTCGACTGCCAAATATAAAAGTGCCTATAACTTCGTTATTTGAGCAGCTAGAGGGGTCAAACTTGCACTTTTTCAAAAGGCTCCATCTCCAAAACCACGGAGGCTAGAGATTTGAATTTTAGCTTCAAATGCAGCCTGAACCCTGCCCCAAAAACCAAAAATACCATTCCGGACGGAAACCTGCGAAAAACCCCGAAAATTTCATGGCAAAGTGACCCCTCGACTGCCAAATATAAAAGTGCCTGTAACTTCGTTATTTGAGCAGCTAGAGGGGTCAAACTTGCACTTTTTCAAAAGGCTCCATCTCCAAAACCACGGAGGCTAGAGACTTGAATTTTAGCTTCAAATGCAGCCTGAACCCTGTCCCAAAAACCGAAAACACCATTCCGGACGAAAACCTGCGAAAAACCCCGAAAATTTCATGGCAAAGTGACCCCTCGACTGGCAAATATAAAAGTGCCTATAACTTCGTTATTTGAGCAGCTAGAGGGGTCAAACTTGCACTTTTTCAAAAGGCTCCATCTCCAAAACCACGAAGGCTAGAGACTTGAATTTTAGCTTCAAATGCAGCCTGAACCCTTCCCCAAAAACCAAAAATACCATTCCGGACGAAAACCTGCGAAAAATCCCGAAAATTTCATGGCAAAGTGACCCCTCGACTGCCAAATATAAAAGTGCCTGTAACTTCGTTATTTGAGCAGCTAGAGGGGTCAAACTTGCACTTTTTCAAAAGGCTCCATCTCCATAACCACGGATGCTAGAGACTTGAATTTTAGCTTCAAATGCAGCCTGAACCCTGCCCCAAAAACCAAAAATACCATTCCGGACGGAAACCTGCGAAAAACCCCGAAAATTTCATGGCAAAGTGACCCCTCGACTGCCAAATATAAAAGTGCCTGTAACTTCGTTATTTGAGCAGCTAGAGGGGTCAAACTTGCACTTTTTCAAAAGGCTCCATCTCCAAAACCACGGAGGCTAGAGACTTGAATTTTAGCTTCAAATGCAGCCTGAACCCTGCCCCAAAAACCAAAAATACCATTCCGGACGGAAACTTGCGAAAAACCCCGAAAATTTCATGGCAAAGTGCCAAATATAAAAGTGCCTGTAACTTCGTTATTTGAGCAGCTAGAGGGGTCAAACTTGCACTTTTTCAAAAGGCTCCATCTCCAAAACCACGGAGGCTAGAGACTTGAATTTTAGCTTCAAATGCAGCCTGAACCCTGTCCCAAAAACCGAAAACACCATTCCGGACGAAAACCTGCGAAAAACCCCGAAAATTTCATGGCAAAGTGACCCCTCGACTGCCAAATATAAAAGTGCCTGTAACTTCGTTATTTGAGCAGCTAGAGGGGTCAAACTTGCACTTTTTCAAAAGGCTCCATCTCCAAAACCACGGAGGCTAGAGACTTGAATTTTAGCTTCAAATGCAGCCTGAACCCTGTTTCTAAAACCGAAAACACCATTCCGGACGAAAACCTGCGAAAAACCCCGAAAATTTCATGGCAAAGTGACCCCTCGACTGCCAAATACAAAAGTGCCTGTAACTTCGTTATTTGTGAAGCTAGAGGGGTCAAACTTGCACTTTTTCAAAATGCTCCATCTCCAAAACCACGGAGGCTAGAGACTTGAATTTTAGCTTCAAATGCAGCCTGAACCCTGTCCCAAAAACCGAAAACACTATTCCGGACGAAAACCTGCGAAAAACCCCGAAAATTTCATGGCAAAGTGACCCCTCGACTGCCAAATATAAAAGTGCCTGTAACTTCGTTATTTGAGCAGCTAGAGGGGTCAAACTTGCACTTTTTCAAAAGGCTCCATCTCCAAAACCACGGAGGCTAGAGACTTGAATTTTAGCTTCAAATGCAGCCTGAACCCTGCCCCAAAAACCAAAAATACCATTCCGGACGAAAACCTGCGAAAAACCCCGAAAATTTCATGGCAAAGTGACCAAATATAAAAGTGCCTGTAACTTCGTTATTTGAGCAGCTAGAGGGGTCAAACTTCCACTTTTTTAAAAGGCTCCATCTCCAAAACCACGGAGGCTAGAGATTTGAATTTTAGCTTCAAATGCAGCCTGAACCCTGTCCCAAAAACCGAAAACACTATTCCGGACGAAAACCTGCGAAAAACCCCGAAAATTTCATGGCAAAGTGACCCCTCGACTGCCAAATATAAAAGTGCCTGTAACTTCGTTATTTGAGCAGCTAGAGGGGTCAAACTTGCACTTTTTCAAAAGGCTCCATCTCCAAAACCACGGAGGCTAGAGACTTGAATTTTAGCTTCAAATGCAGCCTGAACCCTGCCCCAAAAACCAAAAATACCATTCCGGACGAAAACCTGCGAAAAACCCCGAAAATTTCATGGCAAAGTGACCAAATATAAAAGTGCCTGTAACTTCGTTATTTGAGCAGCTAGAGGGGTCAAACGTGCACTTTTTCAAAAAGCTTCATCTCCAAAACCACGGAGGCTAGAGACTTGAATTTTAGCTTCAAATGCAGCCTGAACCCTGCCCCAAAAACCAAAAATACCATTCCGGACGGAAACCTGCGAAAAACCCCGAAAATTTCATGGCAAAGTGACCCCTCGACTGCCAAATATAAAAGTGCCTGTAACTTCGTTATTTGAGCAGCTAGAGGGGTCAAACTTGCACTTTTTCAAAAGGCTCCATCTCCAAAACCACGGAGGCTAGAGACTTGAATTTTAGCTTCAAATGCAGCCTGAACCCTGTCCCAAAAACCGAAAACACCATTCCGGACGAAAACCTGCGAAAAACCCCGAAAATTTCATGGCAAAGTGACCCCTCGACTGCCAAATATAAAAGTGCCTGTAACTTCGTTATTTGAGCAGCTAGAGGGGTCAAACTTGCACTTTTTCAAAAGGCTCCATCTCCAAAACCACGGAGGCTAGAGACTTGAATTTTAGCTTCAAATGCAGCCTGAACCCTGTTTCTAAAACCGAAAACACCATTCCGGACGAAAACCTGCGAAAAACCCCGAAAATTTCATGGCAAAGTGACCCCTCGACTGCCAAATATAAAAGTGCCTGTAACTTCGTTATTTGTGAAGCTAGAGGGGTCAAACTTGCACTTTTTCAAAATGCTCCATCTCCAAAACCACGGAGGCTAGAGACTTGAATTTTAGCTTCAAATGCAGCCTGAACCCTGTCCCAAAAACCGAAAACACTATTCCGGACGAAAACCTGCGAAAAACCCCGAAAATTTCATGGCAAAGTGACCCCTCGACTGCCAAATATAAAAGTGCCTGTAACTTCGTTATTTGAGCAGCTAGAGGGGTCAAACTTGCACTTTTTCAAAAGGCTCCATCTCCAAAACCACGGAGGCTAGAGACTTGAATTTTAGCTTCAAATGCAGCCTGAACCCTGCCCCAAAAACCAAAAATACCATTCCGGACGAAAACCTGCGAAAAACCCCGAAAATTTCATGGCAAAGTGACCAAATATAAAAGTGCCTGTAACTTCGTTATTTGAGCAGCTAGAGGGGTCAAACTTGCACTTTTTCAAAAGGCTCCATCTCCAAAACCACGGAGGCTAGAGATTTGAATTTTAGCTTCAAATGCAGCCTGAACCCTGTCCCAAAAACCGAAAACACTATTCCGGAAGAAAACCTGCGAAAAACCCCGAAAATTTCATGGCAAAGTGACCCCTCGACTGCCAAATATAAAAGTGCCTGTAACTTCGTTATTTGAGCAGCTAGAGGGGTCAAACGTGCACTTTTTCAAAAAGCTTCATCTCCAAAACCACGGAGGCTAGAGACTTGAATTTTAGCTTCAAATGCAGCCTGAACCCTGCCCCAAAAACCAAAAATACCATTCCGGACGGAAACCTGCGAAAAACCCCGAAAATTTCATGGCAAAGTGACCCCTCGACTGCCAAATATAAAAGTGCCTGTAACTTCGTTATTTGAGCAGCTAGAGGGGTCAAACTTGCACTTTTTCAAAAGGCTCCATCTCCAAAACCACGGAGGCTAGAGACTTGAATTTTAGCTTCAAATGCAGCCTGAACCCTGTTTCTAAAACCGAAAACGCCATTCCGGACGAAAACCTGCGAAAAACCCCGAAAATTTCATGGCAAAGTGACCAAATATAAAAGTGCCTGTAACTTCGTTATTTGAGCAGCTAGAGGGGTCAAACTTGCACTTTTTCAAAAGGCTCCATCTCCAAAACCACGGAGGCTAGAGACTTGAATTTTAGCTTCAAATGCAGCCTGAACCCTGCCCCAAAAACCAAAAATACCATTCCGGACGAAAAACTGCGAAAAACCCCGAAAATTTCATGGCAAAGTGACCAAATATAAAAGTGCCTGTAACTTCGTTATTTGAGCAGCTAGAGGGGTCAAACTTGCACTTTTTCAAAAGGCTCCATCTCCAAAACCACGGAGGCTAGAGACTTGAATTTTAGCTTCAAATGCAGCCTGAACCCTGCCCCAAAAACCAAAAATACCATTCCGGACGGAAACCTGCGAAAAACCCCGAAAATTTCATGGCAAAGTGACCCCTCGACTGCCAAATATAAAAGTGCCTGTAACTTCGTTATTTGAGCAGCTAGAGGGGTCAAACTTGCACTTTTTCAAAAGGCTCCATCTCCAAAACCACGGAGGCTAGAGACTTGAATTTTAGCTTCAAATGCAGCCTGAACCCTGCCCCAAAAACCAAAAATACCATTCCGGACGAAAAACTGCGAAAAACCCCGAAAATTTCATGGCAAAGTGACCAAATATAAAAGTGCCTGTAACTTCGTTATTTGAGCAGCTAGAGGGGTCAAACTTGCACTTTTTCAAAAGGCTCCATCTCCAAAACCACGGAGGCTAGAGACTTGAATTTTAGCTTCAAATGCAGCCTGAACCCTGCCCCAAAAACCAAAAATACCATTCCGGACGAAAAACTGCGAAAAACCCCGAAAATTTCATGGCAAAGTGACCAAATATAAAAGTGCCTGTAACTTCGTTATTTGAGCAGCTAGAGGGGTCAAACTTGCACTTTTTCAAAAGGCTCCATCTCCAAAACCACGGAGGCTAGAGACTTGAATTTTAGCTTCAAATGCAGCCTGAACCCTGCCCCAAAAACCAAAAATACCATTCCGGACGAAAAACTGCGAAAAACCCCGAAAATTTCATGGCAAAGTGACCAAATATAAAAGTGCCTGTAACTTCGTTATTTGAGCAGCTAGAGGGGTCAAACTTGCACTTTTTCAAAAGGCTCCATCTCCAAAACCACGGAGGCTAGAGACTTGAATTTTAGCTTCAAATGCAGCCTGAACCCTGCCCCAAAAACCAAAAATACCATTCCGGACGAAAAACTGCGAAAAACCCCGAAAATTTCATGGCAAAGTGACCAAATTTAAAAGTGCCTGTAACTTCGTTATTTGAGCAGCTAGAGGGGTCAAACTTGCACTTTTTCAAAAGGCTCCATCTCCAAAACCACGGAGGCTAGAGACTTGAATTTTAGCTTCAAATGCAGCCTGAACCCTGCCCCAAAAACCAAAAATACCATTCCGGACGGAAACCTGCGAAAAACCCCGAAAATTTCATGGCAAAGTGACCCCTCGACTGCCAAATATAAAAGTGCCTGTAACTTCGTTATTTGAGCAGCTAGAGGGGTCAAACTTGCACTTTTTCAAAAGGCTCCATCTCCAAAACCACGGAGGCTAGAGACTTGAATTTTAGCTTCAAATGCAGCCTGAACCCTGCCCCAAAAACCAAAAATACCATTCCGGACGGAAACCTGCGAAAAACCCCGAAAATTTCATGGCAAAGTGACCCCTCGACTGCCAAATATAAAAGTGCCTGTAACTTCGTTATTTGAGCAGCTAGAGGGGTCAAACTTGCACTTTTTCAAAAGGCTCCATCTCCAAAACCACGGAGGCTAGAGACTTGAATTTTAGCTTCAAATGCAGCCTGAACCCTGCCCCAAAAACCAAAAATACCATTCCGGACGGAAACCTGCGAAAAACCCCGAAAATTTCATGGCAAAGTGACCCCTCGACTGCCAAATATAAAAGTGCCTGTAACTTCGTTATTTGAGCAGCTAGAGGGGTCAAACTTGCACTTTTTCAAAAGGCTCCATCTCCAAAACCACGGAGGCTAGAGACTTGAATTTTAGCTTCAAATGCAGCCTGAACCCTGTCCCAAAAACCGAAAACACCATTCCGGACGAAAACCTGCGAAAAACCCCGAAAATTTCATGGCAAAGTGACCCCTCGACTGCCAAATATAAAAGTGCCTGTAACTTCGTTATTTGAGCAGCTAGAGGGGTCAAACTTGCACTTTTTCAAAAGGCTCCATCTCCAAAACCACGGAGGCTAGAGACTTGAATTTTAGCTTCAAATGCAGCCTGAACCCTGCCCCAAAAACCAAAAATACCATTCCGGACGGAAACCTGCGAAAAACCCCGAAAATTTCATGGCAAAGTGACCCCTCGACTGCCAAATATAAAAGTGCCTGTAACTTCGTTATTTGAGCAGCTAGAGGGGTCAAACTTGCACTTTTTCAAAAGGCTCCATCTCCAAAACCACGGAGGCTAGAGACTTGAATTTTAGCTTCAAATGCAGCCTGAACCCTGCCCCAAAAACCAAAAATACCATTCCGGAGGAAAACCTGCGAAAAACCCCGAAAATTTCATGGCAAAGTGACCCCTCGACTGCCAAATATAAAAGTGCCTGTAACTTCGTTATTTGAGCAGCTAGAGGGGTCAAACTTGCACTTTTTCAAAAGGCTCCATCTCCAAAACCACGGAGGCTAGAGATTTGAATTTTAGCTTCAAATGCAGCCTGAACGCTGCCCCAAAAACCAAAAATACCATTCCGGACGGAAACCTGCGAAAAACCCCGAAAATTTCATGGCAAAGTGACCCCTCGACTGCCAAATATAAAAGTGCCTGTAACTTCGTTATTTGAGCAGCTAGAGGGGTCAAACTTGCACTTTTTCAAAAGGCTCCATCTCCAAAACCACGGAGGCTAGAGACTTGAATTTTAGCTTCAAATGCAGCCTGAACCCTGCCCCAAAAACCAAAAATACCATTCCGGACGGAAACCTGCGAAAAACCCCGAAAATTTCATGGCAAAGTGACCCCTCGACTGCCAAATATAAAAGTGCCTGTAACTTCGTTATTTGAGCAGCTAGAGGGGTCAAACTTGCACTTTTTCAAAAGGCTCCATCTCCAAAACCACGGAGGCTAGAGACTTGAATTTTAGCTTCAAATGCAGCCTGAACCCTGCCCCAAAAACCAAAAATACCATTCCGGAGGAAAACCTGCGAAAAACCCCGAAAATTTCATGGCAAAGTGACCCCTCGACTGCCAAATATAAAAGTGCCTGTAACTTCGTTATTTGAGCAGCTAGAGGGGTCAAACTTGCACTTTTTCAAAAGGCTCCATCTCCAAAACCACGGAGGCTAGAGATTTGAATTTTAGCTTCAAATGCAGCCTGAACGCTGCCCCAAAAACCAAAAATACCATTCCGGACGGAAACCTGCGAAAAACCCCGAAAATTTCATGGCAAAGTGACCAAATATAAAAGTGCCTGTAACTTCGTTAGAGGGGTCAAACTTGCACTTTTTCAAAAGGCTCCATCTCCAAAACCACGGAGGCTAGAGACTTGAATTTTAGCTTCAAATGCAGCCTGAACCCTGCCCCAAAAACCAAAAATACCATTCCGGACGGAAACCTGCGAAAAACCCCGAAAATTTCATGGCAAAGTGACCCCTCGACTGCCAAATATAAAAGTGCCTGTAACTTCGTTATTTGAGCAGCTAGAGGGGTCAAACTTGCACTTTTTCAAAAGGCTCCATCTCCAAAACCACGGAGGCTAGAGATTTGAATTTTAGCTTCAAATGCAGCCTGAACGCTGCCCCAAAAACCAAAAATACCATTCCGGACGGAAACCTGCGAAAAACCCCGAAAATTTCATGGCAAAGTGACCTCTCGACTGCCAAATATAAAAGTGCCTGTAACTTCGTTATTTGAGCAGCTAGAGGGGTCAAACTTGCACTTTTTCAAAAGGCTCCATCTCCAAAACCACGGAGGCTAGAGACTTGAATTTTAGCTTCAAATGCAGCCTGAACCCTGCCCCAAAAACCAAAAATACCATTCCGGAGGAAAACCTGCGAAAAACCCCGAAAATTTCATGGCAAAGTGACCCCTCGACTGCCAAATATAAAAGTGCCTGTAACTTCGTTATTTGAGCAGCTAGAGGGGTCAAACTTGCACTTTTTCAAAAGGCTCCATCTCCAAAACCACGGAGGCTAGAGACTTGAATTTTAGCTTCAAATGCAGCCTGAACCCTGCCCCAAAAACCAAAAATACCATTCCGGACGAAAACCTGCGAAAAACCCCGAAAATTTCATGGCAAAGTGACCAAATATAAAAGTGCCTGTAACTTCGTTATTTGAGCAGCTAGAGGGGTCAAACTTGCACTTTTTCAAAAGGCTCCATCTCCAAAACCACGGAGGCTAGAGACTTGAATTTTAGCTTCAAATGCAGCCTGAACCCTGCCCCAAAAACCAAAAATACCATTCCGGACGGAAACCTGCGAAAAACCCCGAAAATTTCATGGCAAAGTGACCCCTCGACTGCCAAATATAAAAGTGCCTGTAACTTCGTTATTTGAGCAGCTAGAGGGGTCAAACTTGCACTTTTTCAAAAGGCTCCATCTCCAAAACCACGGAGGCTAGAGACTTGAATTTTAGCTTCAAATGCAGCCTGAACCCTGCCCCAAAAACCAAAAATACCATTCCGGACGGAAACCTGTGAAAAACCCCGAAAATTTCATGGCAAAGTGACCCCTCGACTGCCAAATATAAAAGTGCCTGTAACTTCGTTATTTGAGCAGCTAGAGGGGTCAAACTTGCACTTTTTCAAAAGGCTCCATCTCCAAAACCACGGAGGCTAGAGACTTGAATTTTAGCTTCAAATGCAGCCTGAACCCTGTCCCAAAAACCGAAAACACCATTCCGGACGAAAACCTGCGAAAAACCCCGAAAATTTCATGGCAAAGTGACCCCTCGACTGCCAAATATAAAAGTGCCTGTAACTTCGTTATTTGAGCAGCTAGAGGGGTCAAACTTGCACTTTTTCAAAAGGCTCCATCTCCAAAACCACGGAGGCTAGAGACTTGAATTTTAGCTTCAAATGCAGCCTGAACCCTGCCCCAAAAACCAAAAATACCATTCCGGACGGAAACCTGCGAAAAACCCCGAAAATTTCATGGCAAAGTGACCCCTCGACTGCCAAATATAAAAGTGCCTGTAACTTCGTTATTTGAGCAGCTAGAGGGGTCAAACTTGCACTTTTTCAAAAGGCTCCATCTCCAAAACCACGGAGGCTAGAGATTTGAATTTTAGCTTCAAATGCAGCCTGAACCCTGCCCCAAAAACCAAAAATACCATTCCGGACGGAAACCTGCGAAAAACCCCGAAAATTTCATGGCAAAGTGACCCCTCGACTGCCAAATATAAAAGTGCCTGTAACTTCGTTATTTGAGCAGCTAGAGGGGTCAAACTTGCACTTTTTCAAAAGGCTCCATCTCCAAAACCACGGAGGCTAGAGACTTGAATTTTAGCTTCAAATGCAGCCTGAACCCTGCCCCAAAAACCAAAAATACCATTCCGGACGGAAACCTGCGAAAAACCCCGAAAATTTCATGGCAAAGTGACCCCTCGACTGCCAAATATTTGGTCTACAACTTAATAATGAGACTTTTTTTGGAATTTTGGGCATTTGTTCATAGATTTATTCATATAACTAAATTATTCAAAATATTGGCCATCAGCAGCGATAACTTTCTCCCATCTTTCGGGAAGTCTACGAATTCCGTCGCGAAAAAAATCTTGGGGTTTCGAGGCTATCCATGAATCGAGCCAGTTCTTAGTATCCTCATATGAAGTGAAGTGCTGATCAGCCAACGCATGAGTCATCGAAGCGAACAAATAGTAATCGGATGGAGCAATGTCAGGGCTATACGGCGGGTGGGGTAATAGCTCTTCCATTTGGTTGTTTCCAGGTACGTTTTCACGACTTGCGCAACATGAGGGCGAGCATTGTCATGCTGAAGAATTATTTTGTCGTGCCTTTCAGCAAATTGTTGCAAATTGTTGCCGTTTTTCACGCAATGCTCGACTCAAACGCATCAATTGCAGTCGATAGCGCTGCCCGTCAATGGTTTCATTCGGTTTTAGCAGCTCATAATAAAGAACACCGATCTGGTCCCACCAAATGCAGAGCATAAGCTTGGAACCATGAATATTTGGCTTCGCGGTCGATGTTGATTGGTGCCCGGGCGGTCCCCCATGATTTCTTTCGCTTTGGGTTATCATAATGAATCCACTTTTCATCGCCGGTCACAATACGATGCAAAAAACCCTTCCGTCTTTGCCTTTGAAGCAGTTGTTCGCACATGCAAAAGCGCCTCTCAACATCTCTTGGCTTCAACTCGTACGGACCCAGTGGCCTTGCTTTTGGATCATTCCCAGTGATTTTAACCGCTTCGATATGGCTTGCTGAGTCACTTCCAACGAAATTGCCAACTCTTTTTGAGTTTGGCACGAATCTTCTTCGAGTAATTTCGTCAATTCTTCGTCTTCAAACTTTTTTGGCTGGCCAGGTCGCTCTTCGTCGGTAATGTCGAAATTATCATTTTTGAACCGATGAAACCACCGAAAACACTGTGCACGCGAAAAAGCATCGTCACCGTAAACTTCCACGAGCAATTTATGACTCTGAGCTGCAGTCTTCTTAGCAAAATAATGTCCAAGTAAAACTTCCCGCAAATGTTGTTTTTTTCGTGAATTTTCGAAACTTTCCATGGTCCGGTAAAATACGTTGTCAACAATCAACACGAAATGTTTATACTGACATTGACAGCTTATGAATACAAACTTCAAATGGTATGTATGTCAAAGATGGACTACCATTGGTTTATCGGTGTTGCCATCTCTAAAAAAAGTCTCATTATTAAGTTGTAGACCAAATATAAAAGTGCCTGTAACTTCGTTATTTGAGCAGCTAGAGGGGTCAAACTTGCACTTTTTCAAAAGGCTCCATCTCCAAAACCACGGAGGCTAGAGACTTGAATTTTAGCTTCAAATGCAGCCTGAACCCTGCCCCAAAAACCAAAAATACCATTCCGGACGGAAACTTGCGAAAAACCCCGAAAATTTCATGGCAAAGTGCCAAATATAAAAGTGCCTGTAACTTCGTTATTTGAGCAGCTAGAGGGGTCAAACTTGCACTTTTTCAAAAGGCTCCATCTCCAAAACCACGGAGGCTAGAGACTTGAATTTTAGCTTCAAATGCAGCCTGAACCCTTCCCCAAAAACCAAAAATACCATTCCGGACGAAAACCTGCGAAAAATCCCGAAAATTTCATGGCAAAGTGACCCCTCGACTGCCAAATATAAAAGTGCCTGTAACTTCGTTATTTGAGCAGCTAGAGGGGTCAAACTTGCACTTTTTCAAAAGGCTCCATCTCCAAAACCACGGAGGCTAGAGACTTGAATTTTAGCTTCAAATGCAGCCTGAACCCTGCCCCAAAAACCAAAAATACCATTCCGGACGGAAACCTGCGAAAAACCCCGAAAATTTCATGGCAAAGTGACCCCTCGACTGCCAAATATAAAAGTGCCTGTAACTTCGTTATTTGAGCAGCTAGAGGGGTCAAACTTGCACTTTTTCAAAAGGCTCCATCTCCAAAACCACGGAGGCTAGAGACTTGAATTTTAGCTTCAAATGCAGCCTGAACCCTGCCCCAAAAACCAAAAATACCATTCCGGACGGAAACTTGCGAAAAACCCCGAAAATTTCATGGCAAAGTGCCAAATATGAAAGTGCCTGTAACTTCGTTATTTGAGCAGCTAGAGGGGTCAAACTTGCACTTTTTCAAAAGGCTCCATCTCCAAAACCACGGAGGCTAGAGACTTGAATTTTAGCTTCAAATGCAGCCTGAACCCTGTCCCAAAAACCGAAAACACCATTCCGGACGAAAACCTGCGAAAAACCCCGAAAATTTCATGGCAAAGTGACCCCTCGACTGCCAAATATAAAAGTGCCTGTAACTTCGTTATTTGAGCAGCTAGAGGGGTCAAACTTGCACTTTTTCAAAAGGCTCCATCTCCAAAACCACGGAGGCTAGAGACTTGAATTTTAGCTTCAAATGCAGCCTGAACCCTGTCCCAAAAACCGAAAACACCATTCCGGACGAAAACCTGCGAAAAACCCCGAAAATTTCATGGCAAAGTGACCCCTCGACTGCCAAATATAAAAGTGCCTGTAACTTCGTTATTTGAGCAGCTAGAGGGGTCAAACTTGCACTTTTTCAAAAGGCTCCATCTCCAAAACCACGGAGGCTAGAGACTTGAATTTTAGCTTCAAATGCAGCCTGAACCCTGCCACAAAAACCAAAAATACCATTCCGGACGAAAACCTGCGAAAAACCCCGAAAATTTCATGGCAAAGTGACCAAATATAAAAGTGCCTGTAACTTCGTTATTTGAGCAGCTAGAGGGGTCAAACTTGCACTTTTTCAAAAGGCTCCATCTCCAAAACCACGGAGGCTAGAGACTTGAATTTTAGCTTCAAATGCAGCCTGAACCCTGCCCCAAAAACCAAAAATACCATTCCGGACGGAAACCTGCGAAAAACCCCGAAAATTTCATGGCAAAGTGACCCCTCGACTGCCAAATATAAAAGTGCCTGTAACTTCGTTATTTGAGCAGCTAGAGGGGTCAAACTTGCACTTTTTCAAAAGGCTCCATCTCCAAAACCACGGAGGCTAGAGACTTGAATTTTAGCTTCAAATGCAGCCTGAACCCTGTCCCAAAAACCGAAAACACCATTCCGGACGAAAACCTGCGAAAAACCCCGAAAATTTCATGGCAAAGTGACCCCTCGACTGCCAAATATAAAAGTGCCTGTAACTTCGTTATTTGAGCAGCTAGAGGGGTCAAACTTGCACTTTTTCAAAAGGCTCCATCTCCAAAACCACGGAGGCTAGAGACTTGAATTTTAGCTTCAAATGCAGCCTGAACCCTGCCCCAAAAACCAAAAATACCATTCCGGACGAAAACCTGCGAAAAACCCCGAAAATTTCATGGCAAAGTGACCAAATATAAAAGTGCCTGTAACTTCGTTATTTGAGCAGCTAGAGGGGTCAAACTTGCACTTTTTCAAAAGGCTCCATCTCCAAAACCACGGAGGCTAGAGACTTGAATTTTAGCTTCAAATGCAGCCTGAACCCTGCCCCAAAAACCAAAAATACCATTCCGGACGGAAACTTGCGAAAAACCCCGAAAATTTCATGGCAAAGTGCCAAATATAAAAGTGCCTGTAACTTCGTTATTTGAGCAGCTAGAGGGGTCAAACTTGCACTTTTTCAAAAGGCTCCATCTCCAAAACCACGGAGGCTAGAGACTTGAATTTTAGCTTCAAATGCAGCCTGAACCCTGTCCCAAAAACCGAAAACACCATTCCGGACGAAAACCTGCGAAAAACCCCGAAAATTTCATGGCAAAGTGACCCCTCGACTGCCAAATATAAAAGTGCCTGTAACTTCGTTATTTGAGCAGCTAGAGGGGTCAAACTTGCACTTTTTCAAAAGGCTCCATCTCCAAAACCACGGAGGCTAGAGACTTGAATTTTAGCTTCAAATGCAGCCTGAACCCTGTCCCAAAAACCGAAAACACCATTCCGGACGAAAACCTGCGAAAAACCCCGAAAATTTCATGGCAAAGTGACCCCTCGACTGCCAAATATAAAAGTGCCTGTAACTTCGTTATTTGAGCAGCTAGAGGGGTCAAACTTGCACTTTTTCAAAAGGCTCCATCTCCAAAACCACGGAGGCTAGAGACTTGAATTTTAGCTTCAAATGCAGCCTGAACCCTTCCCCAAAAACCAAAAATACCATTCCGGACGAAAACCTGCGAAAAATCCCGAAAATTTCATGGCAAAGTGACCCCTCGACTGCCAAATATAAAAGTGCCTGTAACTTCGTTATTTGAGCAGCTAGAGGGGTCAAACTTGCACTTTTTCAAAAGGCTCCATCTCCAAAACCACGGAGGCTAGAGACTTGAATTTTAGCTTCAAATGCAGCCTGAACCCTGTCCCAAAAACCAAAAATACCATTCCGGACGGAAACCTGCGAAAAACCCCGAAAATTTCATGGCAAAGTGACCCCTCGACTGCCAAATATGAAAGTGCCTGTAACTTCGTTATTTGAGCAGCTAGAGGGGTCAAACTTGCACTTTTTCAAAAGGCTCCATCTCCAAAACCACGGAGGCTAGAGACTTGAATTTTAGCTTCAAATGTAGCCTGAACCCTGCCCCAAAAACCAAAAATACCATTCCGGACGGAAACCTGCGAAAAACCCCGAAAATTTCATGGCAAAGTGACCCCTCGACTGCCAAATATAAAAGTGCCTGTAACTTCGTTATTTGAGCAGCTAGAGGGGTCAAACTTGCACTTTTTCAAAAGGCTCCATCTCCAAAACCACGGAGGCTAGAGACTTGAATTTTAGCTTCAAATGCAGCCTGAACCCTTCCCCAAAAACCAAAAATACCATTCCGGACGAAAACCTGCGAAAAATCCCGAAAATTTCATGGCAAAGTGACCCCTCGACTGCCAAATATAAAAGTGCCTGTAACTTCGTTATTTGAGCAGCTAGAGGGGTCAAACTTGCACTTTTTCAAAAGGCTCCATCTCCAAAACCACGGAGGCTAGAGACTTGAATTTTAGCTTCAAATGCAGCCTGAACCCTTCCCCAAAAACCAAAAATACCATTCCGGACGAAAACCTGCGAAAAATCCCGAAAATTTCATGGCAAAGTGACCCCTCGACTGCCAAATATAAAAGTGCCTGTAACTTCGTTATTTGAGCAGCTAGAGGGGTCAAACTTGCACTTTTTCAAAAGGCTCCATCTCCAAAACCACGGAGGCTAGAGACTTGAATTTTAGCTTCAAATGCAGCCTGAACCCTGCCCCAAAAACCAAAAATACCATTCCGGACGGAAACCTGCGAAAAACCCCGAAAATTTCATGGCAAAGTGACCCCTCGACTGCCAAATATGAAAGTGCCTGTAACTTCGTTATTTGAGCAGCTAGAGGGGTCAAACTTGCACTTTTTCAAAAGGCTCCATCTCCAAAACCACGGAGGCTAGAGACTTGAATTTTAGCTTCAAATGCAGCCTGAACCCTGCCCCAAAAACCAAAAATACCATTCCGGACGGAAACCTGCGAAAAACCCCGAAAATTTCATGGCAAAGTGACCCCTCGACTGCCAAATATAAAAGTGCCTGTAACTTCGTTATTTGAGCAGCTAGAGGGGTCAAACTTGCACTTTTTCAAAAGGCTCCATCTCCAAAACCACGGAGGCTAGAGACTTGAATTTTAGCTTCAAATGCAGCCTGAACCCTGCCCCAAAAACCAAAAATACCATTCCGGACGGAAACTTGCGAAAAACCCCGAAAATTTCATGGCAAAGTGCCAAATATAAAAGTGCCTGTAACTTCGTTATTTGAGCAGCTAGAGGGGTCAAACTTGCACTTTTTCAAAAGGCTCCATCTCCAAAACCACGGAGGCTAGAGACTTGAATTTTAGCTTCAAATGCAGCCTGAACCCTGTCCCAAAAACCGAAAACACCATTCCGGACGAAAACCTGCGAAAAACCCCGAAAATTTCATGGCAAAGTGACCCCTCGACTGCCAAATATAAAAGTGCCTGTAACTTCGTTATTTGAGCAGCTAGAGGGGTCAAACTTGCACTTTTTCAAAAGGCTCCATCTCCAAAACCACGGAGGCTAGAGACTTGAATTTTAGCTTCAAATGCAGCCTGAACCCTTCCCCAAAAACCAAAAATACCATTCCGGACGAAAACCTGCGAAAAATCCCGAAAATTTCATGGCAAAGTGACCCCTCGACTGCCAAATATAAAAGTGCCTGTAACTTCGTTATTTGAGCAGCTAGAGGGGTCAAACTTGCACTTTTTCAAAAGGCTCCATCTCCAAAACCACGGAGGCTAGAGACTTGAATTTTAGCTTCAAATGCAGCCTGAACCCTGCCCCAAAAACCAAAAATACCATTCCGGACGGAAACCTGCGAAAAACCCCGAAAATTTCATGGCAAAGTGACCCCTCGACTGCCAAATATAAAAGTGCCTGTAACTTCGTTATTTGAGCAGCTAGAGGGGTCAAACTTGCACTTTTTCAAAAGGCTCCATCTCCAAAACCACGGAGGCTAGAGACTTGAATTTTAGCTTCAAATGCAGCCTGAACCCTGCCCCAAAAACCAAAAATACCATTCCGGACGAAAACCTGCGAAAAACCCCGAAAATTTCATGGCAAAGTGACCCCTCGACTGCCAAATATAAAAGTGCCTGTAACTTCGTTATTTGAGCAGCTAGAGGGGTCAAACTTGCACTTTTTCAAAAGGCTCCATCTGCAAAACCACGGAGGCTAGAGACTTGAATTTTAGCTTCAAATGCAGCCTGAACCCTGCCCCAAAAACCAAAAATACCATTCCGGACGGAAACCTGCGAAAAACCCCGAAAATTTCATGGCAAAGTGACCCCTCGACTGCCAAATATAAAAGTGCCTGTAACTTCGTTATTTGAGCAGCTAGAGGGGTCAAACTTGCACTTTTTCAAAAGGCTCCATCTCCAAAACCACGGAGGCTAGAGACTTGAATTTTAGCTTCAAATGCAGCCTGAACCCTGCCCCAAAAACCAAAAATACCATTCCGGACGGAAACTTGCGAAAAACCCCGAAAATTTCATGGCAAAGTGCCAAATATAAAAGTGCCTGTAACTTCGTTATTTGAGCAGCTAGAGGGGTCAAACTTGCACTTTTTCAAAAGGCTCCATCTCCAAAACCACGGAGGCTAGAGACTTGAATTTTAGCTTCAAATGCAGCCTGAACCCTGTCCCAAAAACCGAAAACACCATTCCGGACGAAAACCTGCGAAAAACCCCGAAAATTTCATGGCAAAGTGACCCCTCGACTGCCAAATATAAAAGTGCCTGTAACTTCGTTATTTGAGCAGCTAGAGGGGTCAAACTTGCACTTTTTCAAAAGGCTCCATCTCCAAAACCACGGAGGCTAGAGACTTGAATTTTAGCTTCAAATGCAGCCTGAACCCTTCCCCAAAAACCAAAAATACCATTCCGGACGAAAACCTGCGAAAAATCCCGAAAATTTCATGGCAAAGTGACCCCTCGACTGCCAAATATAAAAGTGCCTGTAACTTCGTTATTTGAGCAGCTAGAGGGGTCAAACTTGCACTTTTTCAAAAGGCTCCATCTCCAAAACCACGGAGGCTAGAGACTTGAATTTTAGCTTCAAATGTAGCCTGAACCCTGCCCCAAAAACCAAAAATACCATTCCGGACGGAAACCTGCGAAAAACCCCGAAAATTTCATGGCAAAGTGACCCCTCGACTGCCAAATATAAAAGTGCCTGTAACTTCGTTATTTGAGCAGCTAGAGGGGTCAAACTTGCACTTTTTCAAAAGGCTCCATCTCCAAAACCACGGAGGCTAGAGACTTGAATTTTAGCTTCAAATGCAGCCTGAACCCTTCCCCAAAAACCAAAAATACCATTCCGGACGAAAACCTGCGAAAAATCCCGAAAATTTCATGGCAAAGTGACCCCTCGACTGCCAAATATAAAAGTGCCTGTAACTTCGTTATTTGAGCAGCTAGAGGGGTCAAACTTGCACTTTTTCAAAAGGCTCCATCTCCAAAACCACGGAGGCTAGAGACTTGAATTTTAGCTTCAAATGCAGCCTGAACCCTGCCCCAAAAACCAAAAATACCATTCCGGACGGAAACTTGCGAAAAACCCCGAAAATTTCATGGCAAAGTGCCAAATATGAAAGTGCCTGTAACTTCGTTATTTGAGCAGCTAGAGGGGTCAAACTTGCACTTTTTCAAAAGGCTCCATCTCCAAAACCACGGAGGCTAGAGACTTGAATTTTAGCTTCAAATGCAGCCTGAACCCTGTCCCAAAAACCGAAAACACCATTCCGGACGAAAACCTGCGAAAAACCCCGAAAATTTCATGGCAAAGTGACCCCTCGACTGCCAAATATAAAAGTGCCTGTAACTTCGTTATTTGAGCAGCTAGAGGGGTCAAACTTGCACTTTTTCAAAAGGCTCCATCTCCAAAACCACGGAGGCTAGAGACTTGAATTTTAGCTTCAAATGCAGCCTGAACCCTGTCCCAAAAACCGAAAACACCATTCCGGACGAAAACCTGCGAAAAACCCCGAAAATTTCATGGCAAAGTGACCCCTCGACTGCCAAATATAAAAGTGCCTGTAACTTCGTTATTTGAGCAGCTAGAGGGGTCAAACTTGCACTTTTTCAAAAGGCTCCATCTCCAAAACCACGGAGGCTAGAGACTTGAATTTTAGCTTCAAATGCAGCCTGAACCCTTCCCCAAAAACCAAAAATACCATTCCGGACGAAAACCTGCGAAAAATCCCGAAAATTTCATGGCAAAGTGACCCCTCGACTGCCAAATATAAAAGTGCCTGTAACTTCGTTATTTGAGCAGCTAGAGGGGTCAAACTTGCACTTTTTCAAAAGGCTCCATCTCCAAAACCACGGAGGCTAGAGACTTGAATTTTAGCTTCAAATGCAGCCTGAACCCTGTCCCAAAAACCAAAAATACCATTCCGGACGGAAACCTGCGAAAAACCCCGAAAATTTCATGGCAAAGTGACCCCTCGACTGCCAAATATGAAAGTGCCTGTAACTTCGTTATTTGAGCAGCTAGAGGGGTCAAACTTGCACTTTTTCAAAAGGCTCCATCTCCAAAACCACGGAGGCTAGAGACTTGAATTTTAGCTTCAAATGTAGCCTGAACCCTGCCCCAAAAACCAAAAATACCATTCCGGACGGAAACCTGCGAAAAACCCCGAAAATTTCATGGCAAAGTGACCCCTCGACTGCCAAATATAAAAGTGCCTGTAACTTCGTTATTTGAGCAGCTAGAGGGGTCAAACTTGCACTTTTTCAAAAGGCTCCATCTCCAAAACCACGGAGGCTAGAGACTTGAATTTTAGCTTCAAATGCAGCCTGAACCCTTCCCCAAAAACCAAAAATACCATTCCGGACGAAAACCTGCGAAAAATCCCGAAAATTTCATGGCAAAGTGACCCCTCGACTGCCAAATATAAAAGTGCCTGTAACTTCGTTATTTGAGCAGCTAGAGGGGTCAAACTTGCACTTTTTCAAAAGGCTCCATCTCCAAAACCACGGAGGCTAGAGACTTGAATTTTAGCTTCAAATGCAGCCTGAACCCTTCCCCAAAAACCAAAAATACCATTCCGGACGAAAACCTGCGAAAAATCCCGAAAATTTCATGGCAAAGTGACCCCTCGACTGCCAAATATAAAAGTGCCTGTAACTTCGTTATTTGAGCAGCTAGAGGGGTCAAACTTGCACTTTTTCAAAAGGCTCCATCTCCAAAACCACGGAGGCTAGAGACTTGAATTTTAGCTTCAAATGCAGCCTGAACCCTGCCCCAAAAACCAAAAATACCATTCCGGACGGAAACCTGCGAAAAACCCCGAAAATTTCATGGCAAAGTGACCCCTCGACTGCCAAATATAAAAGTGCCTGTAACTTCGTTATTTGAGCAGCTAGAGGGGTCAAACTTGCACTTTTTCAAAAGGCTCCATCTCCAAAACCACGGAGGCTAGAGACTTGAATTTTAGCTTCAAATGCAGCCTGAACCCTGCCCCAAAAACCAAAAATACCATTCCGGACGAAAACCTGCGAAAAACCCCGAAAATTTCATGGCAAAGTGACCCCTCGACTGCCAAATATAAAAGTGCCTGTAACTTCGTTATTTGAGCAGCTAGAGGGGTCAAACTTGCACTTTTTCAAAAGGCTCCATCTGCAAAACCACGGAGGCTAGAGACTTGAATTTTAGCTTCAAATGCAGCCTGAACCCTTCCCCAAAAACCAAAAATACCATTCCGGACGAAAACCTGCGAAAAATCCCGAAAATTTCATGGCAAAGTGACCCCTCGACTGCCAAATATAAAAGTGCCTGTAACTTCGTTATTTGAGCAGCTAGAGGGGTCAAACTTGCACTTTTTCAAAAGGCTCCATCTCCAAAACCACGGAGGCTAGAGACTTGAATTTTAGCTTCAAATGCAGCCTGAACCCTGTCCCAAAAACCGAAAACACCATTCCGGACGAAAACCTGCGAAAAACCCCGAAAATTTCATGGCAAAGTGACCCCTCGACTGCCAAATATAAAAGTGCCTATAACTTCGTTATTTGAGCAGCTAGAGGGGTCAAACTTGCACTTTTTCAAAAGGCTCCATCTCCAAAACCACGAAGGCTAGAGACTTGAATTTTAGCTTCAAATGCAGCCTGAACCCTTCCCCAAAAACCAAAAATACCATTCCGGACGAAAACCTGCGAAAAATCCCGAAAATTTCATGGCAAAGTGACCCCTCGACTGCCAAATATAAAAGTGCCTGTAACTTCGTTATTTGAGCAGCTAGAGGGGTCAAACTTGCACTTTTTCAAAAGGCTCCATCTCCAAAACCACGGAGGCTAGAGACTTGAATTTTAGCTTCAAATGCAGCCTGAACCCTGCCCCAAAAACCAAAAATACCATTCCGGACGGAAACCTGCGAAAAACCCCGAAAATTTCATGGCAAAGTGACCCCTCGACTGCCAAATATAAAAGTGCCTGTAACTTCGTTATTTGAGCAGCTAGAGGGGTCAAACTTGCACTTTTTCAAAAGGCTCCATCTCCAAAACCACGGAGGCTAGAGACTTGAATTTTAGCTTCAAATGCAGCCTGAACCCTGCCCCAAAAACCAAAAATACCATTTCGGACGGAAACTTGCGAAAAACCCCGAAAATTTCATGGCAAAGTGCCAAATATAAAAGTGCCTGTAACTTCGTTATTTGAGCAGCTAGAGGGGTCAAACTTGCACTTTTTCAAAAGGCTCCATCTCCAAAACCACGGAGGCTAGAGACTTGAATTTTAGCTTCAAATGCAGCCTGAACCCTGTCCCAAAAACCGAAAACACCATTCCGGACGAAAACCTGCGAAAAACCCCGAAAATTTCATGGCAAAGTGACCCCTCGACTGCCAAATATAAAAGTGCCTGTAACTTCGTTATTTGAGCAGCTAGAGGGGTCAAACTTGCACTTTTTCAAAAGGCTCCATCTCCAAAACCACGGAGGCTAGAGACTTGAATTTTAGCTTCAAATGCAGCCTGAACCCTGTTTCTAAAACCGAAAACACCATTCCGGACGAAAACCTGCGAAAAACCCCGAAAATTTCATGGCAAAGTGACCCCTCGACTGCCAAATATAAAAGTGCCTGTAACTTCGTTATTTGTGAAGCTAGAGGGGTCAAACTTGCACTTTTTCAAAATGCTCCATCTCCAAAACCACGGAGGCTAGAGACTTGAATTTTAGCTTCAAATGCAGCCTGAACCCTGTCCCAAAAACCGAAAACACTATTCCGGACGAAAACCTGCGAAAAACCCCGAAAATTTCATGGCAAAGTGACCCCTCGACTGCCAAATATAAAAGTGCCTGTAACTTCGTTATTTGAGCAGCTAGAGGGGTCAAACTTGCACTTTTTCAAAAGGCTCCATCTCCAAAACCACGGAGGCTAGAGACTTGAATTTTAGCTTCAAATGCAGCCTGAACCCTGCCCCAAAAACCAAAAATACCATTCCGGACGGAAACTTGCGAAAAACCCCGAAAATTTCATGGCAAAGTGCCAAATATAAAAGTGCCTGTAACTTCGTTATTTGAGCAGCTAGAGGGGTCAAACTTGCACTTTTTCAAAAGGCTCCATCTCCAAAACCACGGAGGCTAGAGACTTGAATTTTAGCTTCAAATGCAGCCTGAACCCTGTCCCAAAAACCGAAAACACCATTCCGGACGAAAACCTGCGAAAAACCCCGAAAATTTCATGGCAAAGTGACCCCTCGACTGCCAAATATAAAAGTGCCTATAACTTCGTTATTTGAGCAGCTAGAGGGGTCAAACTTGCACTTTTTCAAAAGGCTCCATCTCCAAAACCACGGAGGCTAGAGACTTGAATTTTAGCTTCAAATGTAGCCTGAACCCTGTCCCAAAAACCGAAAACACCATTCCGGACGAAAACCTGCGAAAAACCCCGAAAATTTCATGGCAAAGTGACCCCTCGACTGCCAAATATAAAAGTGCCTGTAACTTCGTTATTTGAGCAGCTAGAGGGGTCAAACTTGCACTTTTTCAAAAGGCTCCATCTCCAAAACCACGGAGGCTAGAGACTTGAATTTTAGCTTCAAATGCAGCCTGAACCCTTCCCCAAAAACCAAAAATACCATTCCGGACGAAAACCTGCGAAAAATCCCGAAAATTTCATGGCAAAGTGACCCCTCGACTGCCAAATATAAAAGTGCCTGTAACTTCGTTATTTGAGCAGCTAGAGGGGTCAAACTTGCACTTTTTCAAAAGGCTCCATCTCCAAAACCACGGAGGCTAGAGACTTGAATTTTAGCTTCAAATGCAGCCTGAACCCTGTCCCAAAAACCGAAAACACCATTCCGGACGAAAACCTGCGAAAAACCCCGAAAATTTCATGGCAAAGTGACCCCTCGACTGCCAAATATAAAAGTGCCTGTAACTTCGTTATTTGAGCAGCTAGAGGGGTCAAACTTGCACTTTTTCAAAAGGCTCCATCTCCAAAACCACGGAGGCTAGAGATTTGAATTTTAGCTTCAAATGCAGCCTGAACGCTGCCCCAAAAACCAAAAATACCATTCCGGACGGAAACCTGCGAAAAACCCCGAAAATTTCATGGCAAAGTGACCAAATATAAAAGTGCCTGTAACTTCGTTATTTGAGCAGCTAGAGGGGTCAAACTTGCACTTTTTCAAAAGGCTCCATCTCCAAAACCACGGAGGCTAGAGATTTGAATTTTAGCTTCAAATGCAGCCTGAACCCTGTCCCAAAAACCGAAAACACTATTCCGGACGAAAACCTGCGAAAAACCCCGAAAATTTCATGGCAAAGTGACCCCTCGACTGCCAAATATAAAAGTGCCTGTAACTTCGTTATTTGAGCAGCTAGAGGGGTCAAACTTGCACTTTTTCAAAAGGCTCCATCTCCAAAACCACGGAGGCTAGAGACTTGAATTTTAGCTTCAAATGCAGCCTGAACCCTGCCCCAAAAACCAAAAATACCATTCCGGACGGAAACCTGCGAAAAACCCCGAAAATTTCATGGCAAAGTGACCCCTCGACTGCCAAATATAAAAGTGCCTGTAACTTCGTTATTTGAGCAGCTAGAGGGGTCAAACTTGCACTTTTTCAAAAGGCTCCATCTCCAAAACCACGGAGGCTAGAGACTTGAATTTTAGCTTCAAATGCAGCCTGAACCCTGTTTCTAAAACCGAAAACACCATTCCGGACGAAAACCTGCGAAAAACCCCGAAAATTTCATGGCAAAGTGACCCCTCGACTGCCAAATATAAAAGTGCCTGTAACTTCGTTATTTGTGAAGCTAGAGGGGTCAAACTTGCACTTTTTCAAAATGCTCCATCTCCAAAACCACGGAGGCTAGAGACTTGAATTTTAGCTTCAAATGCAGCCTGAACCCTGTCCCAAAAACCGAAAACACTATTCCGGACGAAAACCTGCGAAAAACCCCGAAAATTTCATGGCAAAGTGACCCCTCGACTGCCAAATATAAAAGTGCCTGCAACTTCGTTATTTGAGCAGCTAGAGGGGTCAAACTTGCACTTTTTCAAAAGGCTCCATCTCCAAAACCACGGAGGCTAGAGACTTGAATTTTAGCTTCAAATGCAGCCTGAACCCTGCCCCAAAAACCAAAAATACCATTCCGGACGAAAACCTGCGAAAAACCCCGAAAATTGCATGGCAAAGTGACCAAATATATAAGTGCCTGTAACTTCGTTATTTGAGCAGCTAGAGGGGTCAAACTTGCACTTTTTCAAAAGGCTCCATCTCCAAAACCACGGAGGCTAGAGATTTGAATTTTAGCTTCAAATGCAGCCTGAACCCTGCCCCAAAAACCAAAAATACCATTCCGGACGGAAACCTGCGAAAAACCCCGAAAATTTCATGGCAAAGTGACCCCTCGACTGCCAAATATAAAAGTGCCTGTAACTTCGTTATTTGAGCAGCTAGAGGGGTCAAACTTGCACTTTTTCAAAAGGCTCCATCTCCAAAACCACGGAGGCTAGAGACTTGAATTTTAGCTTCAAATGCAGCCTGAACCCTGCCCCAAAAACCAAAAATACCATTCCGGACGAAAAACTGCGAAAAACCCCGAAAATTTCATGGCAAAGTGACCAAATATAAAAGTGCCTGTAACTTCGTTATTTGAGCAGCTAGAGGGGTCAAACTTGCACTTTTTCAAAAGGCTCCATCTCCAAAACCACGGAGGCTAGAGACTTGAATTTTAGCTTCAAATGCAGCCTGAACCCTGCCCCAAAAACCAAAAATACCATTCCGGACGGAAACCTGCGAAAAACCCCGAAAATTTCATGGCAAAGTGACCCCTCGACTGCCAAATATAAAAGTGCCTGTAACTTCGTTATTTGAGCAGCTAGAGGGGTCAAACTTGCACTTTTTCAAAAGGCTCCATCTCCAAAACCACGGAGGCTAGAGATTTGAATTTTAGCTTCAAATGCAGCCTGAACGCTGCCCCAAAAACCAAAAATACCATTCCGGACGGAAACCTGCGAAAAACCCCGAAAATTTCATGGCAAAGTGACCAAATATAAAAGTGCCTGTAACTTCGTTATTTGAGCAGCTAGAGGGGTCAAACTTGCACTTTTTCAAAAGGCTCCATCTCCAAAACCACGGAGGCTAGAGACTTGAATTTTAGCTTTAAATGCAGCCTGAACCCTGCCCCAAAAACCAAAAATACCATTCCGGACGGAAACCTGCGAAAAACCCCGAAAATTTCATGGCAAAGTGACCCCTCGACTGCCAAATATAAAAGTGCCTGTAACTTCGTTATTTGAGCAGCTAGAGGGGTCAAACTTGCACTTTTTCAAAAGGCTCCATCTCCAAAACCACGGAGGCTAGAGATTTGAATTTTAGCTTCAAATGCAGCCTGAACGCTGCCCCAAAAACCAAAAATACCATTCCGGACGGAAACCTGCGAAAAACCCCGAAAATTTCATGGCAAAGTGACCCCTCGACTGCCAAATATAAAAGTGCCTGTAACTTCGTTATTTGAGCAGCTAGAGGGGTCAAACTTGCACTTTTTCAAAAGGCTCCATCTCCAAAACCACGGAGGCTAGAGACTTGAATTTTAGCTTCAAATGCAGCCTGAACCCTGCCCCAAAAACCAAAAATACCATTCCGGAGGAAAACCTGCGAAAAACCCCGAAAATTTCATGGCAAAGTGACCCCTCGACTGCCAAATATAAAAGTGCCTGTAACTTCGTTATTTGAGCAGCTAGAGGGGTCAAACTTGCACTTTTTCAAAAGGCTCCATCTCCAAAACCACGGAGGCTAGAGATTTGAATTTTAGCTTCAAATGCAGCCTGAACGCTGCCCCAAAAACCAAAAATACCATTCCGGACGGAAACCTGCGAAAAACCCCGAAAATTTCATGGCAAAGTGACCCCTCGACTGCCAAATATAAAAGTGCCTGTAACTTCGTTATTTGAGCAGCTAGAGGGGTCAAACTTGCACTTTTTCAAAAGGCTCCATCTCCAAAACCACGGAGGCTAGAGACTTGAATTTTAGCTTCAAATGCAGCCTGAACCCTGCCCCAAAAACCAAAAATACCATTCCGGACGAAAACCTGCGAAAAACCCCGAAAATTTCATGGCAAAGTGACCAAATATAAAAGTGCCTGTAACTTCGTTATTTGAGCAGCTAGAGGGGTCAAACTTGCACTTTTTCAAAAGGCTCCATCTCCAAAACCACGGAGGCTAGAGACTTGAATTTTAGCTTCAAATGCAGCCTGAACCCTGCCCCAAAAACCAAAAATACCATTCCGGACGGAAACCTGCGAAAAACCCCGAAAATTTCATGGCAAAGTGACCCCTCGACTGCCAAATATAAAAGTGCCTGTAACTTCGTTATTTGAGCAGCTAGAGGGGTCAAACTTGCACTTTTTCAAAAGGCTCCATCTCCAAAACCACGGAGGCTAGAGACTTGAATTTTAGCTTCAAATGCAGCCTGAACCCTGCCCCAAAAACCAAAAATACCATTCCGGACGGAAACCTGCGAAAAACCCCGAAAATTTCATGGCAAAGTGACCCCTCGACTGCCAAATATAAAAGTGCCTGTAACTTCGTTATTTGAGCAGCTAGAGGGGTCAAACTTGCACTTTTTCAAAAGGCTCCATCTCCAAAACCACGGAGGCTACAGACTTGAATTTTAGCTTCAAATGCAGCCTGAACCCTGCCCCAAAAACCAAAAATACCATTCCGGACGGAAACCTGCGAAAAACCCCGAAAATTTCATGGCAAAGTGACCCCTCGACTGCCAAATATAAAAGTGCCTGTAACTTCGTTATTTGAGCAGCTAGAGGGGTCAAACTTGCACTTTTTCAAAAGGCTCCATCTCCAAAACCACGGAGGCTAGAGATTTGAATTTTAGCTTCAAATGCAGCCTGAACGCTGCCCCAAAAACCAAAAATACCATTCCGGACGGAAACCTGCGAAAAACCCCGAAAATTTCATGGCAAAGTGACCCCTCGACTGCCAAATATAAAAGTGCCTGTAACTTCGTTATTTGAGCAGCTAGAGGGGTCAAACTTGCACTTTTTCAAAAGGCTCCATCTCCAAAACCACGGAGGCTAGAGACTTGAATTTTAGCTTCAAATGCAGCCTGAACCCTGCCCCAAAAACCAAAAATACCATTCCGGACGGAAACCTGCGAAAAACCCCGAAAATTTCATGGCAAAGTGACCCCTCGACTGCCAAATATAAAAGTGCCTGTAACTTCGTTATTTGAGCAGCTAGAGGGGTCAAACTTGCACTTTTTCAAAAGGCTCCATCTCCAAAACCACGGAGGCTAGAGACTTGAATTTTAGCTTCAAATGCAGCCTGAACCCTGCCCCAAAAACCAAAAATACCATTCCGGACGGAAACCTGCGAAAAACCCCGAAAATTTCATGGCAAAGTGACCCCTCGACTGCCAAATATAAAAGTGCCTGTAACTTCGTTATTTGAGCAGCTAGAGGGGTCAAACTTGCACTTTTTCAAAAGGCTCCATCTCCAAAACCACGGAGGCTAGAGACTTGAATTTTAGCTTCAAATGCAGCCTGAACCCTGCCCCAAAAACCAAAAATACCATTCCGGACGGAAACCTGCGAAAAACCCCGAAAATTTCATGGCAAAGTGACCCCTCGACTGCCAAATATAAAAGTGCCTGTAACTTCGTTATTTGAGCAGCTAGAGGGGTCAAACTTGCACTTTTTCAAAAGGCTCCATCTCCAAAACCACGGAGGCTAGAGACTTGAATTTTAGCTTCAAATGCAGCCTGAACCCTGCCCCAAAAACCAAAAATACCATTCCGGACGGAAACCTGCGAAAAACCCCGAAAATTTCATGGCAAAGTGACCCCTCGACTGCCAAATATAAAAGTGCCTGTAACTTCGTTATTTGAGCAGCTAGAGGGGTCAAACTTGCACTTTTTCAAAAGGCTCCATCTCCAAAACCACGGAGGCTAGAGACTTGAATTTTAGCTTCAAATGCAGCCTGAACCCTGCCCCAAAAACCAAAAATACCATTCCGGACGGAAACCTGCGAAAAACCCCGAAAATTTCATGGCAAAGTGACCCCTCGACTGCCAAATATAAAAGTGCCTGTAACTTCGTTATTTGAGCAGCTAGAGGGGTCAAACTTGCACTTTTTCAAAAGGCTCCATCTCCAAAACCACGGAGGCTAGAGACTTGAATTTTAGCTTCAAATGCAGCCTGAACCCTGCCCCAAAAACCAAAAATACCATTCCGGACGGAAACCTGCGAAAAACCCCGAAAATTTCATGGCAAAGTGACCCCTCGACTGCCAAATATAAAAGTGCCTGTAACTTCGTTATTTGAGCAGCTAGAGGGGTCAAACTTGCACTTTTTCAAAAGGCTCCATCTCCAAAACCACGGAGGCTACAGACTTGAATTTTAGCTTCAAATGCAGCCTGAACCCTGCCCCAAAAACCAAAAATACCATTCCGGACGGAAACCTGCGAAAAACCCCGAAAATTTCATGGCAAAGTGACCCCTCGACTGCCAAATATAAAAGTGCCTGTAACTTCGTTATTTGAGCAGCTAGAGGGGTCAAACTTGCACTTTTTCAAAAGGCTCCATCTCCAAAACTTGAATGAGACTTGAATTTTCGCTTCAAATGCAGCCTGCACCCTGCCCCAAAAACCAAAAATACCATTCCGGACGAAAACCTGCGAAAAACCCCGAAAATTTCATGGCGAAGTGACCCCTCGACAGCCAAATATAAAAGTGCCTGTAACTTCGTTATTTGAGCAGCTAGAGGGGTCAAACTTGCACTTTTTCAAAAGGCTCCATCTCCAAAACCACGGAGGCTAGAGACTTGAATTTTAGCTTCAAATGCAGCCTGAAATCTGTCCCAAAAACTGAAAACACCATTCCGGACGAAAATCTGCGAAAAACCCCGAAAATTTCATGGCAAAGTGACCCCTCGACTGCCAAATATAAAAGTGCCTGTAACTTCGTTATTTGAGCAGCTAGAGGGGTCAAACTTGCACTTTTTCAAAAGGCTCCTTCTCCAAACATAGGTGACACACAGGTTGCACTTATGATTCTTCTATTACAAAAAAAAAAAAAAAGAAATAGCATTGAGTCTTCCCAACGAGCTCTTGGTTTTCCTCGCAGCTTCGTTCCGCTGATGCTTCCGTTCAATATCGGTTACCATCCATTCGTTGTACATACCCTGCCCATTGATGTCGTTGTAGTTTGACGATTCTCCAACACCGTGCAGCTCATAGTCTCGCCACAAACATACAAACTGCTCCTAAAATTCGCCGAAGGATCTCTCTTTTGATAAATTATAAAGATACTCTTCACTGTTTAAATGATACTACAATATTACTCTTCATCGGAATTAGTTAAAGACGCCAAGTCCACACCCAAACTAATAATTAAAATCAAGTTGCCGCTGGTGTCAATTAAATTTTCCTTGTAGTATGTATAGAACCTGGTAAGATTCAGTCGGCTGGTATCATTTTCGATATAACAAGTTTTATACATATAATATGTTTTCGTATATATCTAGAGCTAGATACCCGGCACCCACAGGCCATTCCGTACCATCTTGAATGACTGTAATACTATCTACGAGTATACCCATTCCGCCATCTATGCTATTTGTAAAAATAATACAAGAAATGCCTTCATCGCCTCCAAGTCAAATTAGTGTCAATTAACACTCATTAAAAGAGGTCAATTTCAATAGTCGACGACATTAACAATGTCTGCGAACCAGAGAGTACAAAGTCACCCTTGTCGCCCCGAAGGCGAGCAATATTTGGGTGTTTAGTGACAGTTGACTTGGTTACGAAATTGACGGCAAGGAGTAGGTTCTGTTTATGAATGAAATTTTCTGCTAGTAAAGTTCTTTTCGTTGAAACAATTATCAAGCATTAGAAGTGACTAGGAGTAGAGTTAGACTAGTAATTAATTTTCATTTTATTTTTTTTTTTCACTTTAAGTCTTAATGGGCATAATGAGCCATTTTAGATGGTGAATTTAAATAGGAAAATTATAATTAGGTGCATGTTGTTAAAGTTGAGCAAAAAAGCGGTACACATCTCCTAACGGTGTAGATAGTGGACGGCCCGTTAAATAGAGAATCGGATACACGAAAATGAGTGCGGAAATGAAACATGGACTACTCTTTAGGTATTCAATGTTCTTGCAATGTGCAAGTGCGAATTATTTCAGTGAAAATTTGAATTTTTTTGTGACACTTGTTTTCATTCTGCACGTCAACTTAGTATGCGTCTGTAGCTCGGTAACGCACCGGGCATTTTCTGCTCCTCGAAACTCGGTCGTCTGCAGTTTACACCATCTAGTCCTCCACGGTCGAGTTTTCAAGTAAAATCACTCCTTCACGGCTTATACTAACATAATTCTCACACTTTCGTTTTCGTCTTGGATAGCTGCAAAGATGCAAGATGCATCACAAAAAAATTCCAATGGACTACTCTCTTGGGACCTGGAATGTTAGAAGAATGAACAAACCTGGTGCAGTGAAAACGCTGCGACAATCAGACTTCTACGACGCCCTGGAAATGGTCTTTGACGTACGCATGTACAGAAGTGCGTGTTTTGATTCCGATTACCGTCAAGTAAAAGCTAAATATTGCTGTCGTATGTCCAAGTGTACCTAACAAAAGCCAGCCCCCTCCGAAAATTCGACACCGAAAAACAACAAGCACCCGCAGTGGCGGAGAAGTATGCATCAACTCTCGACAGGTAACTCCACCCAATATTTCCACGCGTTTCACAAATTCGCGATGAAGCAAGCGCTTGAAAAATGTTACGAGTTCAACATCGATATATACCGAATATTTGTGGGCATACGACAGCATTGACACAAGTGTATTAGATACGATATTAATACATTTTGACATTCTACCGAAGTTATTCCGACTTACAGAAATGACAACATCAAAATCAACAGCACAAGTCAGAATCAACAACAACTTTGCTGAAGCGTTTAGTCGGGATGAAACAGGATGATGGGCTGGCACCTTTGAAGAGAGAGTATCAGAGGAAATGAAAAAGAGCGAGAGAAACGAAGCAATTCGGCACAAGTGAGGAAGTAGGAAGGGGGATGGAAATTTGACATCTCTCGTGCTTCTATATGGACAGGGCGGGTGTTCCGCAGCAGAGAGACAGACTGGAATGTTATTGTTCCAATAGGAAAAGTAGGAGAGGGGATGACATCTTACGTGCTTCCTGTGCTTTTATATAGACTGCGCGGGTGTTGCGCAGTGGAGGGCGTGTGTCCCTCTGTTTACTTTTTACGACTGGAATTGCTTCAAATAGTTTAGTGTTGAGTGTATGCGGATTGCTCCTCCATAGTTATTCTCTATGGCTGGCACCCACGGTGTTGAATCTTTCACTCGATTATGTAATGAGAAAGCCCGCGGTACAAACAACGAAAATGCTCCCGACCGCACAATTCCAAATAGTGCGGTGGACAACTTCAATATCTTGTCAACCTCATTTAGGACGTGGAGGAAATTCTGCTTACTCTCCATTAGACTGCGAAGAAAGTTGATTTACAAATAAACCAGGCGAAGGCCAAAAGTGCCACAGCGTTCTCGCATACAGATACCGAACCTCGCATAAATTAGACTAGGCGATCAAGTTATCGAAAGGGTAAACGACGTCATTTACCTAGGGGCGGATATCATCAATATTATTGCGACGAAACTCTCGGAACCAAGCGTGGACTTCTCGATGCCTACTTTCTTAAAAATAGCTACATTTTGCTAATTGCCTTGACTCCTCCAGGGGCATGAGCGCGTCAACATCTCTGGCATATCTATACCTTGTTTATGTTTCGATAGCATATCTACTTTTCAGAGGTGCAGTTGCTAGCATACACATCCTATCCGCGCCGTTTTTATACTGACAAGCTCGGAGCACTGTGAGAGTTCTACTCGTATTAGTACTCACGGGCAGTTTTTTCTTTGATCGCGCCGAGATTTGAACTGCGAGCTTTAGATTAGTATCGTAGAGCGGTGGCCGAACGACCACGGCCACCGAGCGCGATAATGCAAGACGCTGTAACTTGCTACAAAGCTGTATGATGCATCATTTGATTCGTTTTGGGCCACCAAACTAGCGCCTCACTGAGAACAGCCTCGACGTGATTGCTCCAATGAAGCCGCCAGTCCAACAAAATGCCTAAGCATTTGACTTCACTGGAGAACTGAAGTGCCGTACTGCCAAGGCTGACAGAGCATAAGCTTAGATTCTTTCTTCGAGGGAACTGAAACGGTTTTTTTAAGGGTTGACGCTCATACCAACTTCAGTTACACCAGCGAAGTACTAGATCGAGTGCCGCGCTCATCACCTGAGTGACGGTCGATTCAAACTTTCCTTTGATTATAATATTATAGTTATATCATGGACATATCCGATTGCATTGTAATCATAATCAATCAACCTAGCTAGTAACTCGTCTATGACAAGTGACCAAAGAAGTGGGGACCGGACGCCACCCTGAGGACGACCCTTAACCGCCCAACGTTGAGTGAATTTCTCGCCCGAAAAGCTTGGCGTCAATCCACATGATTGTGGCTGTAGGTATACCTCTGAGCTCAAGTGCTCTAGAGATATAGCTGTAGCCAGTATTGTCAAAAGCACCCTCGATGTCAATGAAGGTACAGAGATCAATTTCCTTATCCATGAGGGTTTTTTCAATCGTTCCTACGAGATTGTGTAAGGCAACCACGGTCGACTTACCTTTAACGTAGGCGAACTGAGTACGATGCAAGGGTGACGTGCATTCTATTAGCTATCTGATGTGCAGATCCAGTAATCTCTCCATAATTTTCAAAAGAAACGTTAAAAGGCTTATGGGTCTGTAAGATTTCGGTAGCTCCTCAGGCTTCTTTCCGTTTTTCGTTCACCGCCCTCCATAAACGTGGAATATAGGTTAACGAATAACTGCCTCTAAACAGAACAGTTAGGGCGGTGATAATCAAATCAAGACTGTATTGTTAAAGAGAAGGAAAAATACCATCGGCACCAGGTGCCTCAAAGGGTTCAAAGGACTCCACGGCCCATTTGACCTTCCTATTATGCTTCTATTGAAAGCGCGGATGCATTCCATAGTGGAGAAAAGTGCATATGCAGTAGTGACCGTACAAAACCATAAACTCAGGTTATTTTAGGTACGAGGGCTTCTGTGCGTACACCGTTCGTTCTGTTGCGCCAGGAGCTCATCACCCGATATTAGCTAAGCAAGCAGCAGTATCTAGTTCAGTAAATAAATGGGATATGAGAAATGTCTTCTTGTCACAGCAGGCCAGGTTCAGAGAAAATAAAAATCCTTGTCCTCGTCGCGTAGATTCAACATCATTCATTATAGGGGATGCGAAGCCTCATGGCGTGCTACTCAACTATGGTGGCTCCCACAGCAGCTCTGATGTGTTGCCTAATCAGTGAGAACAGGTTAGCGGTGCAGCTAGAATCGAATCTGGGCCACACGGACACGGTTGAAAGGTATGTTTTACCATTTATCCATCTAGAGTTGATACTGCTAAACTGCTTACTTTAAACTTCAGAGTTAGTTTTTGTAAGCTGCGATTGGTTTATAAATATTTTGACGAACTTGTGCAACATCACTTGTAGTACTCGTACTCCACCTGGCAGTGAGTCCAGTCCTGGTCAGAGCAGTCCGCCAGACAACTACTACCCCAAACCTGAGTATAAAAATTTTGTCTTGTCAGCAAAAACTAGGCTCGTCCCACACAGCACAGGAGGCTCTTCTGAAGGTATCCTATCCTTCCTTGTGAAGAGAACAAGCTCCTTATGATTCTAAGCGTACTAAGGGTCGTTTTCTCAATGTCTGGTTAAACTATCAGTTAGCTATCTTGGACACTAAACTAAACCTACATAAGTGTATGCAAAGCTCAAAATATGATGTTCGATTCTACGTCTGTACTGTCTCTCAGCATTAATTTGCAGCTGAGTTGGTTTCAAATCCTCTTCCATCGAATGAATTTCCTGATCTCTGTTCTTTCTTTGTGATCAGTTTAATTGTTTCATTTGAATCTGCAAATGTAAACAGTTCTAGCCGTCAAAGTCTCAGCAGCCAGTATCAGCTGTTTGAAATTATCGTTCAATAAATGTTTAACTGGAGGATGGTGACCCTAAATAGCTCAAAGTCATAATAAACCAGGAGGCCGAAGCGTATATACCCTAGACTTGTACAGACCTAGTGGTGACACCAAAAGTAATAATTGGCAACGACCATATGCATTAAAAGTGAGTTTCCTATATAGCCAGTTTATAGGGGAGGTTGGCACTCAATCAGGGGGATCTTGACCATTCTCAAAATCAATTAACTAACACATTCTACAAATATTTGTTGAATTTTTCAAGTCGCTAGCTTTATTCCATCGAAAATTATTGCTTATTTGAAGTCTTACTTGTAGGGGAGGTAGGGGTTCCTTGGGTCGGATCTTGCCCATCATTGCCACCAGCCAATTAGATCACCCTTCAAATAAAATTTTAAGTCTTTAGCTTCACTCTATCGAAAGTTATCGCTTATTTGAAGTTTCATTTGTAGGGGAAGTAGGGGTTTGGTTGGTCGAATTTTACGTGTTTTCAATATTAGCCAACTGGATCCTACTACAAACATTTGGCCAAAATTTCAGGTCGCTAGCTTTATTTTGACGTAAGTTATCGCTTATTTTAAGTGTCCATCTCTAGGGGAGGTAGGGATTCCTTAGATCGAATCTAACCCATCTTTAATGCCAACTAACTCAATCTTACTTCAAACATTTGACCAAAATTTCAAGTTGCTGGCTTCATTCTATCAAAAGTAATCGCTTATTTGATGTTTCATTTGTAGGGGAGGTAGGGGTTCCTTGGGTCGGATCTTGCCCATTTTTAATATCAACTAATAAGACCTTACTACCAACATTCTACCAAATTTTGAATTCGCTAGTGTCATTCTATCGAAAGTTATCGTAATTAAAATAATATTTAATTTTTTGACTTTTGTAGGAGAGGTAGGCGTTCCTTTAATCTGATTATGCCCAACTTACCAAAACCTAAGCAGCTTCTCACTTCAGGGTTACATGCCAAAAATCAGATGTCTACGTCAATTGGTTCAAGAGTTATGGACAAAAAACCTGAAAAGTAGGGTAGTACGGGGCTCTTTGTAAGAAAATTACCGTTAGTTTTCAACTGATCGATTTAATTTTTCCAGGGGAGTATAGGATTACCATCACGAGTAATCCACCAAAGCTAGAACTTTTCGTGTTAATTTAATCGGGAGTTATAGATACATTTAAGTATTTGACATATGTAGGGGAGGTAGGCGTTCTCTTGGCCTGATCATGCCCATTTTCAATACCAACCAACTAGATCATACTTCCAACAATTCACCAAAATTTCAAGGCTCTAGCTTCATTCTATCGAAAGTTATCGTGCGAACGGACAGACAGACAGACAGACAGACAGACATGGCTAAATCGAATCAGGAGGTGACCCTGATCATTTATATATATACATTGCTATACCTCCGGAGCCTCCTTTAAAGTGTTACATATTTCCGTCGTGACAAAAACAATATACCCTATACTAAAAGTCTAGGGTATAAACATCGCGTCAAATCGTCGCAGAAATAGTTTGTTAAGAGAGGGCATTCTGCAACACCTCACTAGGAACAGAAAATTTACCAGATGTGGCAATATAACTATAAACACACACCTTGCAACAGTAATTCCAGGTTTTGAGGCAGTCTCCGTACTAAGTTCCAAAAGAAGGTCTGCTTTTGTTTTATTTAAATTACATATTATTATTTCTACTCTTCCTAATAATTCAATTAACAATGATTTGACCATTGGTAACTGTTGCTTTCTGCATTTGAGGAGAAAGTGATCTAATAAATAACAAAATACAAACAGTCGTGTCCCATGTGCTTAAGTTTACTTAGCTACTCATCAAACCTATTTGGAAAATCCATTATCGATAAATTCTCTCCATCTCATTAACAATGATCCAAGAAATCCACCACAACCATTCACCAAAATCGCGATGCGTCATTTGAAGATACTACAGGTGTGTCTTAATTGATAAAGATACGGATCCAACATCTCTCAGCTTCCCATATGACCACAGTGGCAATCGTCTTGCAATAATGTCTCTGCAGTAAATTTCTCAACTATTACTCACTTGAATTCTGGTGAAGTTGATCGTCGTCTGCCGATGAGTAATCCAATGTTTTTTAATGGTGAGGCGATAAACACGGGGAGGGCAAGGTTGTTTGGGAAACAAGGTACACAGCACAGAGGTATGTATGTAAATTTGCTTACGTTCAAAACAGACGCACACTATAAACCACTGGATTCGCAATTTGTGATAGTTGTCGATTATTCAGAATTTTTTTTCTGGGCGATTAGAGATACACTCACGCTAACAATTGGTTATTTATTTTAGTAATATGTACCGGTATGGTAAGTTGAAACTACGCCGTTTATGATGTCAGTAGGACTAATCACTATGTCAACAGTTACTGGAACATCGATTGCACTATCGCTGACATGGTCGATTCCATAGAATGATTTGATAGTACAACCTTAGACCGTCAAGTAACGATCGTAAACATTACGTATAACACTGACCGCGACAAAATAAAAAACGCACATCACTAGGAATTTCCAGCTCAGTAGCTCCATTGTTTCGCGATAGTCGTCACCTGACTACGATTGTATCGAAACTGTTTCTGATAATTGCCACTCATCTCTCACCTTCTGCAAATCGACTGAAAGACAGTAGCACTCAAGTTGTCCAGTTACAATTCTGACCAGGTATCATCACATCAGTAAGCACACGCAGCAGAACGAATCTTTTCAGCCAGACCGAGGAAGGCTTTTGTCTACTAGAACCTATCTCACGGACAAGATCACGAAAACGAAGAAGCCTTCGCAGGCTGGATCACCTTGTTGTGATCGATCAAGATACAAACGCGTATAAACGACAATCTTAAGTATAATGTCGCGGAAACGATACTCAAGATACCCAAGCGATCAACACAAAACACAGCTCACCGAACCGTGGCTCAAAACTGGACTGACTCACTGCGGTCGGGTTTTATCAATGAAGACCGCGGAAACTACATGCGCCACCATAGAGTCACTGATTGTGACAAACCAAACCAATGTGTCTATGGCTAATGGTTATCGACTATGGGCTCCGGTGGCGTTAACGATCATTCTATACTACAGCAGTAAAGTATCAATTTTGTAGATACTTTGTTTTTGGGAGCGCGTGTGCGGATGTCATCGCCGAAATTTCATTATAAACTCTCAGTTTTAGGCGAGCTTTTAATTAGGCCAATTATTCTGGATGAGGAGATACAATTTGTGTTAAAATTGATGGGAATGACATTTTTGGATGGTAACGTAGTGGTGCCCCGATTGACCTTGCGCCAGGAAGGTACTATCTTTGAAAATGTGTGCGATTTTTTGTGTAATTATTTTAATTGTGCTAACGAGACCTTTGTCACCAAAGATTTGGATTAAATCTCTCATGTGAATGATACTTGCGTGATAGCTAATATGATTGGCTTATCGCTTTTTTTTCAAGTTGATAATAATTATTTATGGTCAGGAGTCTGTTGTTTTAGAAAGATTTGATTATCATATACGTATTACAGTAAAACTTTACTCTACAATGTTGGTTAATTGATTCAAGTTTCAAATGAAAATGCTTTGAAATGGTCTGAACCTTAAGTTATTGCACATAACATGGAAATAAATAGAGTAGATGCTGAAGTACTCTTGAATATCCCCGATATTTATACTTGGATGTTTAAGGTATTGAATGCTGTAAAATTCCAATTTTGAGGAGGTCTGTGAAGTCGGCACCTCGAGATGATTTTGTTGCCTGTAAACTAGGTAAATCGTTTGCCCACGCTCGCCCAGGAAAAATTTTCATTTACCCACACTTAGAAAACAAGTTATTAACAAATGTATTTTTTTTTAAAGTTGGGAACCACTGAAAATCAAAATTTAGAATTTTTTCCAATTTTATACGCTATTTCGTTTGCCCATCGTAGCCCAGGATTATCCAACCTTTACTTTCGTTTGCCAACCCCTCAATTTTTGTTTATTCGCACATCAAAATGCTTGTAAAACAGTGGTGGGCAAACGAAACTTTTTCTTGGGCAAACATGGGTCTACGATGGGCAAACGAATTGCACAAATTGCGCGAATAAAATTTTAAATTTGCGTTTTTTATTTTTTACAAGCACTTTGATATGCGAATGAAAAAAAAATTGAGGGGTGGGCAAACGAAAGTAAAGGTTGGAAAATCCTGATCTAACAATGGGCAAACTACATAAATAGCGTGTAAATCGCTAAAAATCGAAGTAGCTCCCAACCTTTGAAAAAATACATTTCTTATTAACTCTTTTGTTTCTAAAGGTGGACAAACAAAAATTTTTCCTAGGCACTAACGATGGGCCAACGATTTAGCCAGTTTGCATGAAAAAAAACTGACCTCGAGGTGCCAACTTCACAGACCTAATTTGAGGTTTTTTTTTGTGGTTTTTGTCCATGATAGTGAACCATAATTTTTGGTTTTAAATTCAACACTGCTGCATCCAGTTTGCCACGCCAAGCATTTTTCTACTGTCTTCTCGGATGGCTGCCTACCATCGTTTTTTTGGTTATCTGAGATTTCATGTACCGTTGTACAGGGTGGACCAAATACAAGCTTCTTTTTAAAAATGCAATAAAATGAAAAAAATTAATTTTTTTTTCCATGTATTTGGTGCGTAAAAGATCGATTGTGGCATGGCGCGCCATCCTGCAAGAACCAGAGGCCGTCCAAATCCATGTCTGTCAATTTCAGTAAAAAAGAAATCGGATAACATGGCCCCATATGGGGCAATTTTGTATGTTAACGTAGCCTCCGATATGAAAATGCGCCTCGTCAGAAAAGATGATTTTTCGCCCAAAATTGTTGTCCAATTCAAGCTGCTCTAAAAGGCCCAAACTGCGAAGCGATAACGAAGCGGATGGTCGTGCGCCTTCAATTGCTGAGTCAATTGGACCTTGTAAGTGAATAATCCGAGATCTTTGTGTGAATTCTCCTCAGGCTAGTGCGTGAAATGTTGAGCTGTTGCGATCGATGGCGAGTTGATGTTCGTGGAGTGAGTCTCACACTCTCGGCTACAGCAGCCACATTCTCGTCTGTGCGCACGATACGACGATGGGGACCATGAGTGTTGTCAACTAGCATGCCAGTCTCAAGAACTTTTTGCACAAACTTGCGTACAGCAGGCGTGCTTCATTTCGGTCAAAACTTCTTTTCAAAAAACGCACTGTTTGGGCTACACAGTACTGACTTTGGAAATAAGTTTTCAATATTTTCCAACGTTGTTCAAGTGTAAAGCGACTCATTTCGTTCTGCGGAGGTATGATACTGACTTTCTGTCAAGATTTCGAACGGGAAACAGCTTTCACTGTCAAAATAACCTATGATTTAAAAAGAAACCACTAGATGGCCCACCCTGTACTTCTCGACGAATGCCTTCTGGGGATTCGATGCTTATTCATTCACTGCATGTGCCCCGACCACTGTAGCTTTTTTTTTTATTGTAGAGGGGGAAACCGTATTGTCCAGGAGACACTGCCGGCAACTAGTGTCAATTGCACGGCAGTGACATGAAACTTTTATCGTCAGTGAGCGACTGCTTACCCAGTAAAACCTTTAACCCTCTTTCTCCATCATCAAACTCTCTCTGGCTTAGTCCCGGTGGGGCGTAGCAGCTGCAGATGTTGATTCCGTTTATTTATTTATTTATAATTTGTGCTCTCACGAATCCTTAGATTGGTTCAGATACTTTTTGGTAGGCATGTCTTACACTTGACTAAATAGCTGCCTTTTTGTATTCGTCTGCTATCCAAATTGAGCATATCCAAATTTTTATATTGTTCGCAGATGATCGCCACGTCAACGCCCTTTTCTCTTAGTGTCTGTGACAACAGATCTTATGCCGCCACTTTAGCCTACGTATCTTGATGAATATGGAGGCCTCCGGTTCGTCAAATATTTCTTACAACTCATGGCTGTACAGTTTTCGCACTGGTCTCCTTCGCGCGTTGCTCCAATGATTCGTCGGAAGACCCTAAAAGCTTTTAGCATTTTTTTCAAATGCCTGAGTTAGGTCCAAGTCTTGAACCCGTGGCATTGTTCAGGACGAACGATTGTTTTATAAAGTTGGAACTTCGATTTCTTACGAATAAAGCTGTTGTTTAGTAGTCTAGGCACCGCATCGATGCTTCGGTTTGCGAGCTGAATTTGCCGTTTGATTTCTCGAGTCTCATCGCCATTCTCTGCAACGCTGGCTCCCATGCTTGATCCTTGATCCAAGACTAGAAGGTTACGCAATGCGCAGGTCTATTATTGGGCCAACGAACCACAGAAAAAGCTCGTGACGTCAAGGTTTCAATTTTTCATATGCGCGGGTGCATTCTATATGAAATTTCATCGCTTTTGAAGGAAAAGTTGCTTTGAAATCTACGGTTTTATTTCTATTTTGATGAAATTCTGAATATTGAACGTCCACAGCAAGGGGAAGGTTACTAATTTTACGGCGTTTTTAAAATCCACCCCCATTCCCCCTTCCGACTCCCCTTAAATGAAATTAGTATTTTTATGTACGGTTTTATTCTTATCCTGACGAAATTTTGTATATTGGACTAGGTGAAGGTTAATGTTCAGATTAGATTTAAAAAAAAAACCCACGCTCATCCCCCTTCCCACCTCTAAAAGGAAATCTGGGCTGAAGTTGCGTTTAGGCAAGAGATAAAAATGGTAGAGTGTCGGTAGAGACACGTAAACACCGCGTAGAACAACAGCATATAGCTCTACGTTTTCTCTACGAGAGAGTGTCTTGAAGAGATTTGTCTACCGTGTGAACACCTTTCGTAGGGAAGTTTTTCGTCTCTATATCTGATCTACAACGTATGCGTAGATATATACAAATTGGTAAAGTTCTACCGTTTTTTATGTCTCCAAACACCTGGCAGAGCGCTAATTTAAAGCTCTACCAAAAAATGCTCTACAGAATTTAAGTGGAGCGTATAAGGCAGAGACACGCCCTCGTGTAATCGTCTCTGGTAGAGCAAAGTTTTTTTTTTGTAGAGCTCTACTACATTTTCTCTCTTGTCTAAACGTAGCTTAAGAGAGGCAAGACTTTAATTTATCCGGTATACTGATCTTCAACTTTTACTGGTCCCAGTGATTCTTTGATTGCAGGTTGCTGAATTGCTTTCCTGTACCGTCAATCTTCTGATGTCTGTTTTCTCTTTGCTGCTACATTATCCTAGGGCGTGCTTTATCACACACTATGGCAAGAAGAACAGTTAGGTATATTATATTATCCTAACTGCCATGGATTTTAACGATTATTGTTCTTCTGACGAATTTCAGCTTCAGTTGAATATTACTCCCAGAAAGCAGAAATCAGTTAAATTGTTTGGTCTAGAGGAGAAAACCTGAAGCCGCTTGAGCGCTTGTTGTTAATTGCCTTGACCCCTCCAGGTCATGGGCGCAACAACATCTCTAGCATTCCCATGCCTTGTTGACATTTCCATAACATATCTATTTTTCGGACGTGCAGTTGCTGGCATACACCTCTTGTCTGTGCTCTCTTCATATTGACATGCTCGGAGCGCAGTGGGCGTTCTATTAGTACCCACAGCCAATTTTTTCTTCGTGCCGAAGATCGAACCTCCATTCTCTAGAAGGCAGAGCGGTGACCAAACAAACATGGCCACCGAGCGCCTTCTGATGGCAAAAAAAAATTCGCGCATATACGACCTGGCAATCAGATCGCATAAATCCGTTTATTCATCCATCCGTCATAATGTGGCTTTTTTATCCCGCAGCAGACGTATGACCGATTGTCTTCATTCGAATAAACCATCATTTCACGAACTTATATTTCCAGATTCAAGGTAAATTATTAACAATACATATAATTGACAACTGTCTTAAAAATAACAATCCTTATCAATACGGCCAAAAATAATTTTATATACTTTCTTATTTACTATTATTCTGATAAAAAATCTGCTTTTTCCTGACTGTTCATCTTATCTACGTATAAATTCCAATATTGGTTTAACAGTAAAAAGGGGAAATGTTGACAGCTGACACACATAATGCATGTGGACCTACATACATATCTCGTTACGATGATAAGAATAACAAAAAACATATTAGGGCCACACAATAGTCGTGTTCATTCCACCTGGCCTCAGATCCAGAGTGAATCGAACGCCACGAATCTGCGACGTGTGAATTCAAACAGCTCACATACAGATAGGCGGCGAAAATGGGGACGAATTGTTGACTCATTTACAAGTAGATAGGAGCGAATTGTCGGACGAAACATGTTGACGTTCAGCCAATATTCACTTTCAACTATGGTGCGATGAGATCCCATACGAGACCTGGATCAAAGACCGGTCAATCGTTTTGAATAGGAATTGATCTGAAACCGGCTGACACGAACGCGCCTACTGTTAACATCCAATAATATTTTTTTTTAAATATGTACATCAGACGTTCCCATAAATTTCAACTTAATGTGGTCAGCGATCTTTGCTGTTTTAGCAACGTCCAATTGATAATGAATATTAGTCTAGTCATCAAGTAGTTTGCCTAAAACAAATTGTGGTGTAGTTTTGTTTTGTTTTTATTTTTTGTGGAATTTTAGGTATAGTAAAAAACAAAAAACACCACTTTTTCTATATATTTTTAAAACGGTTGGTTGGTATTTTATAAGTGGTGGCTGAAGCACAGCTTGCTAGAGCCCAATTAGCGTGAATGCGCCGTTTTGTAACCACAAACTCGGCAAAATCGTTTATAAGAAGATGGTTGGAATAACAGGGTATGCAAGGGTGCCTAGATCCGACAGGAGGGGTTCAGGAAGTATAGCATCCCCCAGGTTAACAAGAAAGGCCTCACCCAATGGTCGATGTCTGGCCCTAGCAAGGGCCGGGCATTTGCAGAGGAAGTGAGTTATGGTTTCTTTCTCATCCTCATTTCCGCAGCTGCGGCATTGCGGATTATAAGGGATGCAAGTTCTCCGATAGGCCAATGTCATTACAGGACATTGGCCTATCGCCGTGAGCCTGGCGACATCTCTACGGGACTTGGTTAATAGCTCAGATGTTTTCCTTCTGTCTTCTGTCTGCCTTGATACGGCGCAGGTGGGCAGATTCCGCCATTTGGAATCCGCAACATTGAGGTAGTAAGAGGAGATCTCTTAATAGTCCTCAGCGAAATACAAACAGATTCCGCATGAGAGATTTCTAGGACGGCCCCCCTCCTGACCAGCTCGTCTGTTATTTCGTTCCCTCAATGTCTCTATGACCAGGCACCCAGAGCAGGGTAATATTGAGCCGTCTGCCAAGTCGTGTTAACTCTTCCCCACACCGCTCGACCAGTTTGGAGGAAGTACTCACCGATTTCAGTGCCTTGATAGCGGCCTGACTGTCTGAGCAAATGGCGATGTTCTGGTTATCTGGTATATCTCTGAGAGTGAGACACGCCTTCATAATTGCGAGAGTTTCTGCCTGGAAAATGGTTGCATAGTGCGGGAGGCGATAACTCTCCGAGATGTTCAGTGCTACTTCAGAAAAGATTCCGCCGCAGTCCATTTTCGACCCGTCAGTGAAAATCGTGATGTCAAAGTCCTTCACCACCACCTCCATTCAGCCCTGGTGGGGAATTTGGCAGAGAAGCTTCTGTCAAACCTCAGTTTGGGCACAGTGAAGTCCGGTTTTACGTTGACCACATCTCGTGGCAACTGGTTGAAGATGTTGCTATAGCCGTACGGCTTGGCAGTCATGGCTCCCGAGTCTCTCAGCCTGACTGAACTGTTTCATAAAGAGGAAGATGTAGGATCACGTTTAGCGCGTTCCTCGGGCAAGTTCGCGTGGCACCTATAGTGCCAAGACATGCCGTCCTTTGCATCCTGCCAAGTTTTGTTATGTTATTTCCTTTAGCAAGTGCTGACCACAAAACTAACGACCCATATGACAGAATCGGACTGACTACTGCTGTGTACATCCAGAGGACCGTATTTGGCTTAAGGCCATATCTTTTTCTAAAGGTTTTCTTACAGTCGTAGAAAGCGATGCAGACTTTCTTCACCCGCTCTTCAATATTTAACTTCCAGCTGAACTTCGTATCTAAAATGACACCTAGATACTTTGTGCTGGGTGATTAAAACATAGCAAAAACATTTCTGAGACAAAATGAAAGGTCTTAAGCAGCTCAGTAAAAAGAATTAGCTCCTGCTTTTCCATATCTTTATTAGTTTTCGACTATTTTTCATGCTTCTATCACTTATACTTTCTTCCCACAACGAAAAAATCATAACTTTTCTTATGTATTATCCCGAATAACGAAAAAAATACATATCCTACGAGGGAAATTATAACGGATGAATTTTTGGATAACTTAACAAGCTTGCATTTGATAGAAGTAAGATGCACGTAGAAAAAAAACAGTATATACTCGTATACCTATATATTAGGTGTACAACTTTGCTTCCGCCGTTTCCGACAAACGGCTGCATCGGTGAGGGCTGGTCAAAATACGTAGTTCAAAAGTATCACAAAGTGAGTTTGAATGTCTGTGGACGTATCGACATCCCCGCATTAGTAAAAGTTGTTCGCATTTTTAAAAACATTCGCGATTCAAAATGTCTGTTTTCGAGCCAAGTTCTACGTTATTTGTGGTTAGTTTTAATTTTCTGCTTCCATTTGAAAAAAAAAAAACTGCAGCTGAGGCTCATCGAATGCTCTCAGATACTTACGGTGAGGTTGCTCTGAGTGACAGAACATGTCGTGAGTGATTTCAACGTTTTAAAAGTGGCGATTTCAATGTCGAGGACAAGCATGGTGGTGGGAGAGAAAAAATTTTCAAAGACAACGAATTGGAAGCACTGCTCGATGAAGATTCGTGCCAAACGCAAGAAGAATTAGCTGAATCACTGGGAGTGACTCACACGGTCTGGCTGCTCAGAATTTTCGTTCGTACAAGGAAGTCGAAAAATGGATGCAATCATGGATCGCGTCGAAAGACACCTTCTTTTCCGAGATGGAATCCGAAAAGTTGTCTCTAGCGATGGACAGTACTTTGAATAATGCATCTGTAAGTACTTTTTGACAATTAAGCTTTTAATTCCAGGAAAATACAACGACTTAATTTCCGATACCGTTTTATGAGAAGATGGTAATTGAAAGGTGACATGGTCAGTATCACGCCCGTAACGCCTTTACTCCACTAAGTTCTATCAAATCAGTGTACACATTCAAAGTTGTGTCTACTGGGGACCGATGAAAACATATGTTTGTGGCAGCAATCGAACCTGCAACCAATCGCTTGATAAATCGACGATTTACCCATGGAGCGCGCAGCTTTATTATGTACTTATAGCTGCGGAATTTTTATGTATGATACATACAGTTTTTTCTTCAGTTAAAACTTCGAGGTTCTCAAACCATTAATCATGTCACATATTCGAATTCAAATATTATTACAAATTTAAAAAAGAATAATAATAATAATAATAATTCCAAATGTCGCACTAAACCAGATTAGGGTTTCTCAATTTCCTGATTTTTTTCATAAAGCTGTGTTTTCCTTATCTAACGATCGGTGTGTCCGTTTAAGACCTCAACCCTGTCATCCAATTGACTAAGATTCATTTCTTATTTGGATAGTTTGTGCAAATAATTCTGTCTCGTTATCAAATTTATATGAGTAAATAAGACCTCTTCCGAGTAACTTCCCCTCAGAATGTTTATTTTAAAATATGAAGCATATTGCGGTTGTAAGGAAGGAAGGTACATGTTAATTGACTTGGCCCCTCCAGGGGCATGGGCGCGTCAACATCTCTTGTATTTGTATGCCTTGTAGACTTTTGTACTTTTCGGATGTGCAGTTGCTAGCATGCAACATTTACAATGAGAAACCGATAGAAGCAGCAGCACCCAAACCCTCTATTATCAATGTTGTGTTTTATAACTTTACAACCTCCTGTGTAAATTGACTGCAAAAATGCCATTTTTGACATATGAGGTTGGGCACCTTCACCATCCATCGATATAGGGTTTGGTTAAAACAGGTGGATCTAGCAGGCGAACCACACTGTACGCCTTTCGAGTATGTATTACTAGACTGAGTAGTCTTCCACCATCAGAACAGGATTGAATTTTTGCTTTCTCTTCTTCGATAAAATTGTCGTTAATTTTCATAGAGTTAATTCGACCATTAGGAATCACCCACAGATTCAATAAAAACATATTTCGATTAGGTCATCAACATTAATTTCACCAAAAGACCATTCATGGTTGCATGTTAACAACTAATCAGTCATCATTCATCATTGTCTACACCAGAAATGGCAAGTGTTTAAATGACGAGACCACCCTCATAAAGTTGGTGGAAGCGTATGGCAGTAGATATTTGATGAGTGGCACTACTGCATTCAGCACACGAACAATCGTTGACTAAAAAACATTTTATTCGTTTGAATACCAGAGTGGATCTATATGCACACATTTGTACTTCGATAGATACTTAGATAGATGCATAGATGTAATGTTAACTCATTTTGTTTACAATGATAATTGAAAAGAGCAAACAGGGGGGAAACCACATGTGAACAGCATGCTCCGAGTAGCTAGTTCATGTTCGTGTAAATAGGAACGAATATACAGAATAAACTGTGAAAGTTTTATTTGGGTCCTCATCGCATTATCTCAAACAACCGAGTAAGTCCCACCATAGGCATTATGTCATGATGGCGATGATATCATTGATACCATGGTAAAATGATCATAGCGCCTCATAATTGATATCAGAGTAGAAAAATTAAGTAGTGCTATGGGATCTTCTGTAAAGATGGTCTGCTTTTCATTGGGCTTTTTACACTGGGTTACGAGTAAATCTAGCTAATTTTTTTTGTCGACTTTTGACGTAAACCCATTCAAGACGGAAGACTTTGGCTACTCACACGGGGATATTCAAATCCCGAGCGACTGGGCTATCCGGCAACTTAGAGATCTGGCATGTGTAATCAGACGGTGGCACTCACACGGAGATATTCCAGTCGCGGATACTCGACAACCGCGCGACCGGAGGCTAGGAGATTCGACATGCTAGTTTCCGAGCCGCGTAGTCGTATCACATAATAAAAGATCATGTCAGCCGTTGACGTGAAAGCCCAATATAATTTATTAATTGCCAAATGAAATCCATAGTAGTATCAGCATAAACGCTTTCGGGATTTCGGAGTCAGTCACGAGATATCGAGCCCAGCGTAAACGTAGTATAAACGTAGTATAAAGCGTATTCAGATTATTATTTCTGTTTTCTATTTATTTCAATTCTATATTAGCTTCATTTCATTTCTCGTAAGTGGGTTTACTTCTGGACTATCATATCAGTTTCCGGGGCACCGAAATTAGCCATTGCGAAAGTGGCCATCCGAAATAAACCACATGGATAATTACGTTTTAAACCGAAAGTGTCCATCGGAAAATGCGTGGATATTATCGGTTTCAACTCGAAATAAGGCATGCGAGAAAAAAAAAAACGAAAATAGCCATGCATTGTCCAGAGTAAGCGCTCATTTTTATGCGATATTGAGGGTTGTGATCCCTAAGCGCGGACCCCACACAAGGGACTGTTGATTCACAATCAGAGTCCACACAAGAGACTGTTGCACCCAGGTGGAGTGGCGTTTGCTTCTAGACTATCATATCAGAAAGTGGCTATCCGAAATAAACCATATGGATAATTACGTTTTGAACCGAAAGTGTCCATCGGAAAATGGGTGGCTAATATCGAAATAGAAAATGTGTAGGTAATATCGGTTTCAAATCGAAATAAGGCATGTGAAAAAAAAATGAAACGAAAATAGCCATGCAGTCGAGAGCTCGGTGGCCGTGATCGTTCGGTCACCGCTCTACGATAGTAAATCTAGTGCTTGGAGATCAAATCTCGGCGCGATCAAAAACTGCCTGTGAGTTCTCATAGATCTCTCACAGTGCTCCGAGCTTGTCAGTACAAAGACGGCGCTGATAGGAGGTGCATGGTAGCAACTGCACCTCCAAAAATTAGATATGCTATCGAAGCGTCAACAAGGCATAGAAATGCTAGAGGTGTTGACGTGCCCATGCCCCTGGAGGGGTCATGACAATTAGAGAGAGTCCAGAGCGAGCGTTCACTTTTGTGCGATACTGAGGGTTGTGATCTCTAAGCGCGGAGCGAGCGTAGCGATCGGCGCCCACACAAGGGACTGCTGATTGACAACCCTGAGTATCGCTCAAAGTGTGCATGGAAAATTGCGGTTGGGAACAAGCTGCGCCAGCTCCGCCCCTAGGTGGTGGCAACCCCCGTATATAGCGCTAGGTCGCTCGTTTCACTCCTTACTAGCATTTGTTTCGTCCTTGCATATCTCATATTTTGTGCAATTTCGATTCCAGATCGAAATAAGGTACACGAAGGAAAGCGAAAATAGTCATGCACATATTCACTTTCGTTTTTGAACGAATTTGAACATTGAATTCAAATCGAAAGTGGCCATGCATGGCACATGTACATGTGTACATGCAATTGTGTAATTGAAAATAGATGAAAACTGTCTTATTGCAATAGTCTAATACACATACATTTTACTATTCCAATACAACGGACAATTTAAGTAGACTTCGCAAACCGTACGAACATGTGAAACGGATAGAAAATTTAGTATAAAGTATTTGTTCGTCATCGACTGTGCATAACATTTCATTGCATATCTTACCATCCGAACCCAATTTTTCAACTACTTTTGCCCAAAGTATCCTTTGAATATCTCCCGAGTGATTTCTTTTATTTTTCATATCCCACAGAGGGGAATACGCATACACTGCGATTGTCAATTTTACCCCGTCCTTTATTGAATAAAAAAAAGGTACAAGATACACTCCACTGGTCAAATACAAAAAACAATACGCGGCTGCGAGTGGCAGATCCAATTCTTTTTGGATCTGGCGCTTGAGTCGCGTAGCGCACGTAGACGCTAGTAGCCGCTTCGTAAAAACACGCTTGTAGTGGACGCGTATTCGTAAATATCCTTAACCCTGGCGCGTATTGCTGCTTGTTGACGATTGTGTCGCGGGGGGCGCGTTGCCGCTCAAATACTCTTCCAGTGGTCGGTCGCACTTAGAATGCTTTTCCACTTTAGCGCGTATTAATCTAACTATACGAAGCTATTGCTATGATGCAAGCACGGTAGATTGGTACTGCCTAAAGTGGCAATCTACTTGAGTACGGAGCCCGAGTGGCATCGGAATTTAATTCTGCTTTAGTATAGAAATCTATTGTGCCTACATTATCAAATTAACTTCACCCCAAAAAACGGGCACGACATTCAAATTTTCTCTTCTTACAAATATGACTTTTTGTCCGTCTTCCATATGGTGCTGTAGTTCATAGCGTAAGCTCAAAATGCCATATAGCCATACTCCTCAAAAACATGAGATGTAAAAGAAAAGCAAAATACGCCAGAGGAACTTCAGTATTTGGAACATCATTTGGACCTATATTTCAACAACGCAATTAGCACGGATGAAAGACCAAAATCATTACATCTACCGAAGGTAGAAACAGTACCCCACGTTGGGTGTCATTTATTTTATAGTGCTGAAAAGCTGAATAGAATCTTAGATCCTGTAGAAATTAAACATAATTACCGAATGGCTGGTCAGTAGATCACTGGGTTAGTGTTAACGCAAGCTTAATATTTTGTTATTAATTATTCTCCTCCTTATACATTTTCAGAGATTTCCTTTTCTAGTGAATAAATAACTTTAGATTTTCTCTCATCTTAGCCATAAATTGAGTACTTGGGTCATATACGTACACTCGTACGTATGCACTATTTGCTGTAAACATACATATTTAAATGTTGTACCGTTTCACTAGCTCAATTCTAATGTCGTTCAATGTTCTCCATTCATTCAAATATCGTTCAGACCGTTTATCACAATTTACTCAACCATTACATGAACGAATGAGGATTTAGGACGATCCGGAACACTGGATGATGGCTTGTCTAGTCTAGGACATTGACTCGATGAGTATACATTTCCTGGTTTGTATTATGGTAGGAGAGAAGATACATTTGTGGACTGATTGGTATAAGATTGAGGGTGGGGTGTAACAACGTCAAGTGCTTTAGTGTCAATTGACGTAATTTCCCAACTTAAACTGGAATAAAGTCATTTGGCATTATTTCGTTTTCGTAAATGAAAGGATCAAATGTACTATTATAGGTATGTACAAATATGACTTTATAATTGACACTGCACAAAAAGGTTTATATTCTAAAATTGGCATAGATAAATTTAATGGTATAAATACATATTTTTATCTTATCCGAAAATTGTTTGCCGTGCATGTGCACTATTCTTGTTATTTTTCTTCACATCTACCTGAACAAATTATTAGAACCGGCCCACCCAACTCATTTCTCCCATATAGTTCTTATACGGCAATTGTATTCAATACATATCCTTATGATATTTCATAAATATCTATCCTGTCTATATTGTCATTGCAACCAACGCTCTGTTGCCAACATCCATCGGAAATTGTAGTAAGCTGCTTAGTAATAGTGTGCTCCGAATAACAACTCAACCATCAAATCATTCGTTTTAGCACAGTCCTGAATTGCACACAAACCGTGCGACACAGAACATGCATTGCAAGGATGAGTGGAGCCCAATATCGGAGTGCTAGGGAAGTCAAATAACTCGTAACTCAAGCAACATATTGCACTGTGCAACCATACAAGTGAGGACATTTGCCAAACGCATTCATGTTGGAGTTTCCTACGTGCGAGTTGTCGTATGTAATGTCCTCGCTATACTCCCAAGAAGATTCCTAAATGCTTCTCGGAATATCTGAAATGGATCCGGAAATGAGTGTAGTCGTATTGAAACGGGTAGTTAGCCACGACGACGATGAAATGGTTTTGGTTTTATTGTATGCAAAATTGGCGCTATTTTTAAGTAAAGTTTGAGATTCATAGGTCGTAGTTGGAAGGGGGGTTTAACCAGAGTTCTGCTGGAATATATTGTATGTATATGATGTACTAATTGTTCGTGGTATTTTCTGCTAGAAGGTATTTAGTACAAATGCGGTTTTCAATTCAATTCAGTGACCTGTCGATGTCTGTGATAGTGAAACTGGTATTGTTCTACACAGTAAAAAATTACCTAGCGAAAATTCATCGATTCTGGTTTTTTCGGTGTAAATAAATAATACTTTTTTGTGCGGATAATATTTTTACACCATTAGGTGAATTTCAAAATAAACGGAATGGAAGACAAATTATCCATCAAAACGGTTAAACCAAATTACCCTTCAACGCACTAAGCTAAGAAAAATTGAGCTAGTAGCTAATTAATAATAAAACGACTCACCATCGATGATCCAGTTCTCGTATCGAATCACATTTAGATAAAGGTTGAAAGCCAATCAGTTGAGCGGCAACTTGTTTCTCGGCAATTCGCTCTGTACATTTGCATAAAAAGTCCCCAATGAAACTTCAAATAAGCGATAACTTTCAACACAAGAAGCTAACGGCCTGAAATTTTTCAAATGTTTGAATTTGTATCTAGTTATCTACTACTGCTCAATTTGTCTTGTTTTCGCCTAAAATCGCACTAGTACATTTTTTTTTTTCAAGATTTTCTAACCCAAACCGACAGCAGTGTGGCTCACAGTGGTATTTAAATTATTTTATTATCTTTTATCTTGAATAATCACACAAACCACCATATACTAAACGTGACTATACGAATGAAAAATATCTCCAGAGGGTACTAAGAAACATTTCTGACATTTTACAACACCTAAATTCAATTAAACCACAACTTTATGACCATAAGAAAATTACCATTCAGAGAAAAGGCATGTTTCTTCCTTTTCCTAAAGTAGCAGTTTATCTTTGAAATCTGCACTTTCGCGCTACGAGTTTTGAACCAAGTAACGAAACAATTTCGTACGAAATATATATTGAAATCAGAGTCGGTAAAATTTAAAGATAATTTTCGCGCGATATAAAAACGAAATGGTCAAAACAGACTACGTAAGGGTTCTTGCTAGATTTGTTTTATCTGGAGTAGAAAAAGAAACTTCTAGATCTTCAGGATTTGCAAAGGAGCAGCGATAAACCCAACCACAAATTCTTTCGGCGATAGGATATAAAGAGGATGCCTGGGAGTTCGGACAAGGAAAAAGAAAGTTTCACGGAAAATTTGTTATGATTATTTACCGGCGGTGAGGACTCTCAAGGAGCAAAAGAAAACTTTCTAGTTATCTGATTTGTCTTTTGTAGACTACGAAAAGGCAATTGTACGGCCTTGTTCATGATTCAGAATGGTCGTAGCCGCTTACTGATAAACTTTTAGTGAATTTCTATTGAGTACATAAGAGCCAAATGATCCGCTTGAGAACCAATCGTCCTATAATACTTTTTTGCCCGATAAAGTTCAACGGAAAAGTTTACTAATCTAGAGCCAATTGGGTTGTTTCGGTGCGGATAAAGTAAAAGTATTTTAGTAGTGGTGAAAACAAATGGCCACTTAGAATGCAGAAGAGTAACATTTGGTTGAGCAACTTTAGGCGATCTACCGAGATAATTTCGGCATGGACAACTTCTTGTAGCAATGAGATGGAGAACGTTCATAAAGTGTTGAGTTAAAAAAGAAAAGTTCGAGTTAGAGATACGTGCCTAAATTAGAAGAAGCCATATCAAAAGACTTGTTTGATTAGATATGTTAAATAAAGGTATATATGTATTCGTATATACTTAAATGAGATTTCCAGTCGTTTGGAGTTTAACGCGTCTTATTCCCAGAACTGAGTTAATTGCCTAAATCGCTGAAATAAAGCCAACCGAGAATAATACCAGCTGCTGATCTGACAGTGGACAGCTACTTATTATTAAGATATAATATACTTTGGAATGGACCATATCCTGGCAGCGCTGCTTCCACCGGCAGATCGAAGGCAGCACCTGATGAGTACTGATCTGTTGGTGGTACGAAACCAGAGGCCAAAGATCATTACATCTGTCCGCCAACCATTCCATTCTTATCGCCCCATTTTTCTTATTGTTCCCCATTTTTGCCTCCCATGTTTGTGTTGTCTTCCCTAGGCCTATATGAATTTCTGTTATTACGTAACGGAGACAGGGGCTACGAGGAGCGAACACCCCGTCCACGTCTCCCGAACTGCGGTACAGCGACCATAGGCCGCTGCTTAGCTCGTTGAGGGACCTTTTTCTTCGCCAGATGACACGGCCCGACTTCCACGGCCATTATGCTACCTTAGGCTCCGTCCTCATCGGCATCTTCGGATGCCCGCCAAACCGTCTATTACAACTTAACTCAAGATTTTCTAATCTAGATTTGGAACAAGATTTAAAACAAATTTAATGCCCTGGTTACACAATATGTGATGCTGACCTGACAATGGACAACTATTGCACTTCTCTACTCGCATAAAAATTCGTGTAGACAAACTACTTGAGAGAACAAGTGAAAAATTGTCAAACGAACTAATGACACGTGCACCCAGGCAGGAAACATACATTTTTGCTGATTGTAACGGTATTTCTGTTTCAGGCCGAGAACTTTTCACCTTAACCTCTTATTATTTTCTTGCCAGTATTTCAACTTATCAGCTATACGGGCGATTGACACCTCCTGCACCAAAGAAGACAGAATGCAACTGAACGTTTCAGTAGGGGATCAACTTATCCCCATGCATCAACAATTTGTGACAAAATGAGAAGCAGGAACAAAGTTATTAAAGTTCTTGCTTTCAGTTCCTGGGGTAAGGATAAGGAGGCCCTACTGGTAACCTATAAAACTATCGGTAGATCAGTGGGAAACTATGCAGCACCTATCTGGTTTCAAAATCAGACCGATGTACAACGGCATAACATGCAGTCTTGTCAAAATGCAGCACTGCGTACTGTGACAGGCAGCCTTCTGATGTCCCCTCAGGATCACCTACACCAAAGGACCCACATGCTGCCACTAAGATCCCATAACAACCTCTTATCGAAGCAATATCTTAGGATGTTATCTTCGTCACCACCCGAGCTACAACCTTATGGACAGAATACCACCTCCTTGCAATATTCTTCGCTACCTAGGAAATTTTGAAAAGGATGTCCAGCGCTTGAAGAGAGAACCATTCGACGATACCTCATACAGAACTGCTATTGCCACGCTATGTAAGGAAGAAGTTCAGTCAGAAGTCAATCGAAAATTTAAAACCGAATCAAGTACTCTCTAATCGCTCAACTCAGACCTGGATGGTGCTCGCGACTAAATTCGTACCTGTCTCGCATTGACCCATTGGTTGAAAATACCTGTCCAGCGTACGACGGCACCTGCCATGACGCTCATCACATATTCAGCTGTCCAAGTTCACCTACCCCATTAACACCCAGAGGATCTTCCTACCGAAGTGGCCATATTTCTTGGTCTTAATACCGAGAACATAGAAATTGATTTTTAAAGCATATGACACACACACAAGTATTCATCGCTACAACAACAACATCGTTAACGATACCAGGAATATGACCATCCGTCGTAAATTGTCATATTTTGCTTCATAGTGTTTCTTCACGCTGAGCATTGCCGATTTCCCTGCATCAAATTTAATTTTAATTCTGAATTTTATCCATAAATTATCTTCATATCTATAGTATTGTACACTTACTCAATTTCCCGATTGGATATCTTAATCAACTATCAACAAGATATACCATTTTAATAAATGACTTAGTTACACTGTCATTCTAATCCAAACGCCGTAAATATTGCCTACGAAAATTTGATAAATCTGAGATTGTTCCTAGATTTAGTGTTCGAGTATTTCCTAAAAACTCATCAATACTAGTACACGAATATATGATTAAGCGTGGTCACGCACTCTCCCGGCAATATTTCACGGAAAACTGACGACAAGAAAAAAATGGAAGGGAATCGAAAAAAAAGCAGAACCCAACGAAAATCGTAGAATTCGATTTTCCAAGTCGTTACCCGAAACGTCCATTTTTATTAAATTAAGCATTGGCAGCGAATCTTTCATTCATTCCAGCATCTTGTAGACGGTCGGACTTCTGCTCTGCTACAATAATTCGAAATACGAGTATATATGAAACAGTGATTTTGGAAATTTGCCTAGGCTAAGGACCAATCGATTTGATTCGTGATTCGAATTGGTAAACTTCGATACTCTTGAGCCATGGAGATGATATTCTATTGCAAAGGAGTAGTTAATGGTGGTGTCAGATTAGGGACATTTGTCAATATATTGAGAAATTCTGATTGAATGATTACATTTGTAGATCCTTTTATTTTTGGAAATGTTGAAGTCCTTTTTCGTATGTCATTGAACTCGAAACTAGAAAGGAGATTTCGTTCGGAAGTCAAGTTTGCAATATTCGCAGTTTTCTGTTAAGTAATAGGAATTTGTAATCTTCTATTTTTTATTGGCCTTTTTAGTACTGTTTGCACAAGAGGCCTTGTTTCATGATTTACAAAGCATGCACCTACAAGTCACATACATGTACTTTATGTAAAATTAAAATTAAAAGATTAAATTATCTGGCCGTAGGGCAGTGAAGATACATTGAACGGAAAGATAAGTTAATGTTAATTGGGGTTAATAGTTAATGCTGACAACCATTTCCAACCTGCTAATTTTGGAAGCAGTTTAGGTGAAAAGTGGCAGGCAATGTTGACATGGAATAAAAAGAGAGTCTAGCCTGAGTTATAGTACAGTGTCTGCCCTGCTACAAATGCTTGGCTTGCAAATTGCTAATTTGGTAATCTGTTAATTTTGCAAAACTGTTGATTTGAGAATATGTTGATTAGGTTAAGGCGAACATACACCATCCGGAATTCCTGTCCGGAAAAACTGATCAGGCCCGGCCTTGAGGAATTCCGGATCGCGTATGGTCGTTTCAGGCCGCCTTCAGGCGGCCGGATTAGCCTTTAAGGCGGCCGGAAGGAAAATCGTTCCCGCCAGGCCTGCACCACACACGTTCCGGAATTTTTCTCCAGAAAAACTGATCAGGCCTGGCCTTGAGGAATTCCGGGTCGTCAATGGCATGTGCAGGCCGCATTGAGTCGGATGGACAATTGGTAATCGATCTTATCATCATAGAATGAAAGTATCTATCTATTGGATTGAATTTTACATTCCATAGCCAAGCTTCAGATACATTCGTCTATTGAAATAAACTCCAGTGAAAATCCATTCTACTCATGCGGCCGGACAGTTCGCCTTGAGGCGGCCTGTCCGGAATTCCTCAAGCAATTCCATCCGGCGGCCTGTCCGGCCGCCTCAAGGCGAACTGTCCAGCCCCGTGACTAAAATGAATTTTCGCTGGAGTTTTTTTTAAATAGACGAATGTATCTGAAGCTTGGCTATGGAAAGTAAAATGCCGTACAATTCAATGCAATAAATAGATACTTTCATTATATAGCGATAAGATCGATTGCCAATTATCTATCCGGCGGCCTGTCAGGCGGCCTGTCCGGCTGCCTCAAGGTGAACTGTCCGGCCGCGTGACTAAAATGAATTTTCACTGGAGTTTTTTTTTCAATAGACGAATGTATCTAAAGCTTGGCTATGGAAAGTAAAATGCCGTACGATTCAATGCAATAGATAGATACTTTCATTCTATGGCCATAAGATCGATTCCCAATTATTATTATATCTAGTCACGCGGCCGGATAGGCCGCCGGATGGAATTCCGGACAGGCCGCCGGATGAATAATTGGGAATCGATCTTATGGCCATAGAATGAAAGTAAATTGTACGGCATTTTACTTTCCATAGCCAAGCTTCAGATACATTCGTCTATTTAGAAAAAAACTCCAGTGAAAATTCATTCTAGTCACGCGACCGTACAGTTCACCTGGAAGCGGCCGGACAGGCCGCCGGATGGAGTTGCTTGAGGAATTCCGGACAGGCCGCCTTGAGGCCGCCGGATGGATAATTGGCAATCGATCTTATCGCTATAGAATGAAAGTATCTATCTATTGCATTGAATTGTACGGCATTTTACTTTCCATAGCCAAGCTTCAGATACATTCGTCTATTTAAAAAAAACTCCAGTGAAAATTCATTTTAGTCACGCGGCCGGACAGTTCACTTTGAGGCGGCCGGACAGGCCGCCGGATAGAATTGCTTGGGGAATTCCGGACAAGCCGCCTTGAGGCCGGCGGATGGATAATTGGGAATCGATCTTATCGCCATAGAATGAAAGTATCTATCTATTGCATTGAATTGTACGGTATTTCACTATCCATTGCCACGCTTCAGACACATTCGTCTATTGAAATAAACTCCAGTGAAAATTCATTCTACTCACCCGGCTGGACAGTTCGCCTTGAGGCAGCCTGTCCGGCGGCCTGTCCGGAATTCCTCAAGGAATTCCATCCGGCCGCCTCAAGGCGGCTTGAAGCAGCCATACACGATCCGGAATTCCTCAAGGCCGGGCCTGATCAGTTTTTCCGGAAGGAATTCCGGATGGTGTATGGTGTATTCTATATTCAAGCAAACCGGAAGGCCGGGCCTCATCAGTTTTTCCGGACAGGAATTCCGGATGGTGTATGTTGGGCTTTAGATGCTTATTTAAAAAAATCTTTCTTTGATTAGAGGTAAATTCGGTAACTTGTTAATGTAGGTAATTGTTAACTAAAAAAACTGTTAACATTAAAAGTTGTTTAAATTAACAAACCTCAAATCTCAGATGCTGGGGGTGCTACTAAAATTGCTGTTAATTCTTGACGTTAGCACAAACGTGCTAATGTGAAAAAAAAAATAAACTTAATCGAAAGCTCTTCCGAACAGCTCAACAGATGTGACAATCAGTCTTCAGCCTGGTACCCAGTAAACTCAATGAAACTCAGTTAACGATAATATTAATTATATAAACCCAATTAACTTTAATTACATCTCATGTGGAGTGCTCGTACTCATTCATAACTTTCCTCGGTAGTGTCATTGAAATCCCCGTGATAACAACGCAACAGAAAATCATTAAAACCGCAGAAAAAGGAGAGAGTGTCAATGAAAATCAATTTCGTCAATTTTAATTGAAATAAAATTTGTCAACCATCGAATGAAACTACAGAAAAATGGCCACAAAGTTTCATATCAAACCAAATTTTAATTAAAATCCACCCACTTCCGTTGTTGTCACAAGAGCTCTGGCCGATACACCCTTGTCACTATTCAATCGTGTACAAGTATATGTGTGATGAATAAACACGACCCATTGCTGTCAGGTCAAACATGCCGGGCCATTTTATAATTGGGTACGCGTAAAGAGGACTTTGAAAAATTCAAATTTATTCACATTTGCGCCAATTGAGCGGGGTGACATGAACATCAATTATTGCATGATTGCGTATGGTCCATGAATGGCAAATAATGTCAACAGGTCAATTGAAAATATTTTCAAATTAGCATAAATGATCGTTGATGTCCCATGCATTGAGTTGTTGCTTGAGAATCTATAATTTTGATTTGCCACATCACCTTGTTGTGGATATAGGCATAATTGAAGAGACAAAGTTGACCGCTGCTCTGAATCAGGTTGACCTTCAATATTGTTCATTCAGTTTGGCTGGTCGGTTAGATTTTTGTATGGAGCCTTAGAGTCGTGCAGTGTGGCCTGACCTTCTTGCATTGGGCTTCGTATGAATTTTTCCGAAATGGTAAAAAATGTTAAATCTACGCCACGTTGTCATCTTCATGGTCCGGTGATCATCAGCTGTTATCTGTTACACAACTGTTCTGGTCACTTTCCACTCCTTTCCTTCTTGAAGTTAAAGCCTTTTGCTACCACGGCTCACTGGGAGACTCACGTGAAGCCAACCCCTTGATTTCATTAAATACTGTGACCAACACCTAAGCGTCTCAGGTTTAGTAGGATGGAATGACTAGCGTAGTTGGACCTGCAACATAGTTGTGTGAACTCCAGCACGTTTATTACACCATCTGAAGCAGAAGCAGCTATCTTCCGAGGCCATCCCCTGAATGGGGTTAAGCGATGTGCTGACAACTCGTCCTTGCAAAAATCACTCGGATTGGACGGATCAACAACGACGACCATGCAAACAACTAAAGGATTAGTCAACGACGGTAAAACTAAAATAATGATGCAATCGACGACAAGGACACCTGCACAACCGAGCATCAATGTGGGGGACCTCAACATCAAGTTCGTGAACAACTTCATCATGGGTTGCAACTTGTCAAGGGACTCCAACGAAACTGACGAAATCAAGCGACGGACACAGTTAGCTTATAGGACTTTTTTCTCGGTTCTTCCCATTATGAAATGGAAGCATGTGCACAGAAACACGAAGCTCCGCGTGTACAAAACCATTATACGACCAGTGCTATGCTACGGCTGCGAAGCATGGACCCTAACTCAATCCTCTGGAAACATGCTAGACACATTTGAACGTAAGGTTCTACGACGAATTTTCGGGGCTGTTTGCGATCGAGATGGATGGCGCATCCGGTACAACCATGAGTTGTATGAGCTGCACGATGAGCTGGAAGTTTCGAAAATCGTCAAACTACAACGACTTCAATGGGCAGGGCATGTCCAACGAATGGACGATGATCGCATGCCAAAGAGAGTGATGAATGCAAAACAAGTTGACGGAGCGAGACTGCCTAGACGACCGGGATCTCGTTGGGAGAGCTCAGTATATGTGGATGCCGAGTAGCTACTGGGCCTCCAAGATTGGAGGACGCAGTCACGTGACAGAGATAATTGGAGGACAACGATCCAGGCGGCCAAGGCTCGACGTCGGGCTGTCGCGCCACGATGATGATGATGAAGATTCAGACTAGAGGATTTGGAATATTTACCTAAAGTCTGGAAACTGAAATTTCAAACGTTTTTCTTCTCTATGTAATCTGATGTTGTTTCTACGACAACATTAAACTCTTGAAGCGAAAACAACGAATAATTTACCAAGTTCAAATATTGCAACTGTTTCCAATGTACCAAATACTATACGGGTACTGGCGACAGTAAATGTAGTACATTCATTTTCAATGTATGGCCCAGAAAATGCAAATCCTTTTGCACGAATGCTCAAATGGAAAACCGATTGGATACGAATTTCATAAAAATACAGAATCTAATATATATTGCAATATCCATTATCATGCAGAGTATTCGAGCGTATTCAGAGTAGACTCATATACTCTGGACTAAAAAACAAAACCACATATAGTATAGTTAGTAGCTATTTCTACGGCTAGGAGACGAAGAGAACATGGAACCGACTAGACTCATTTATGAAAAGTCCATTTTATGATACCAATCCTGAAAGGTACACCCACATCCAGCACCTCTCACATACGATGATACGCGCCAATAATTCGCCATGTTTGTCTCAATCGCATTTTGTCATATTTCTCTGAACATTATCGAACCATTCGATATGGCCTTAGGAAGGATATGTTTTTGTAGACTGCTCATACGGATAGAGAGTGGTAGATTGAAAAAGAAGATTGCACTGCTACGTACTTTCCAATATCGTGTCGTGTTTTTTTCTCTCCACAGAACACTATCAAGTGGATCCGAAAGGATGTAATGAGCTGTAACTCGAACATCATTCGAATCCTTGTCAATGGGCTTGGGAGCGATGTTCTTTACTTTTGTGGCAATTTGTATCATTGCTGAATATCCAAGTATGGTCAAATGTGAAAGCTTAACCGTCATCTATGGACTTGGTGCTGATATTGGGAAATTGTTCTGTCATTTTGGACATAAGAAACGATTGCTATTGATAGTGAAGACATGAAATGGGGGTGAATTTCAGTCATCAGACTCATTTGATTGATAGTGATATGTTTCGGTTCGGATAAAAGTCTGATCTAAATGAGAGGATTCAATTTACATTTTCAGACGTACTTTAATGTATGCATTTTATTTATTAGAGCGGTGAAATTATCTGGACACAAGCAAAGACGTGGAAGAGGATGGGTGTCTCCGGCTAGTGATTTTAAGATAATAGCAATTAAATTGACTACAGCAGCTAACGGGTTAAGAAATCGTAAAACTGGTCTACAGTATAATAAACCATTTTATGGTCTAGACTAGAGTATAATGTACCATTTTGTAGGGAATTTGATGTGCTTTGATTCAGCCATGAGTTATTTTTTCGTAATATAAAATTCCTAGTTTCCAAAATAATCAAGGAAAACTCAAAAAAAAATACCTTTGACCCTCTCTCCCCTACACTTCCGGAACACCTATCATCGGGGACTTTTGATCACATATTCAGGGGACTATCCCCAATAATTGTACCACATTTTGAAACTACACTTTTTTGTCATATTTTTCGCTCGTAGCCTGGACTAGTAGCTTTCGTGGCGAATAAAGTTTATAGATCCCTTAGTCATCAGCTCTACAAGCCTACCATATTTACGCATACATAAAATAACCTGGGCATCCCCGGATGGATGTTCTTATAACCAAATAGCGGATGTCCTCATTCAACGAAGATGGGCATTGAGCATCTTCGACGTACGTAGATTTAGAGGCGAAAACTGTGACCCTGTTCACAATCTTGTCAAGACTAAATATCGCTGACGTATGTCCAAAACCTATCTAACGAAAGCCCACCCCCTCGGAAAATTCAACATCCAGAAGCTGCAAATACCGGCAGTAGCGGCGGAATGCATTTCGATGCCTGAACAACAACTATAACCCATTTTTCAAAGCACCTCAGCATGATTTGTGGATTCTAGGTGAAGTGTCATTAAGAATAAGATAAAGGCGAAACCGGTGTTAGGGTACGAATCCCGGCCAGAAAGAGAGCTTGGTTAGACGATGAGTGCTTAGAAGCAGTAAAGAAGCAACTGCATATACCTGGTCTCATTTAGAAAATTAAATTTGTCATGGCGGGTTTTCCTACTTTATTAAAAAAAACAAGTAATATGTATTTAAAAACATAAAAGAACTACGATTGGGGTAAACCCCAATCATGCAATACTCTAGATGAATTTGAACCTGGTTTTGAATCTAACTAATATTGTTAATTAAGTGTTAAGTACAAAATTTCAGCCCGATAAATTGTATAGGTAATGAGTAAATTGGCTTAACGTATTTCATGAAATAGTGCAGTTTGTATGGGAGGGGGTAGAAGGAGGGTGAGGATTACAATAAATTTTATAATGTAGGTTACAATTATCATAAAAGTGATATATTCAAAATTTCAAAGCAAGATGTTTTATAGTTTCTGAGAAAATCTGATTATTGTAAATTATCAAAAATGTGTCATTTTGTATGGGAGGGGGTAGACGGAGTAAGGGTAATCAATTATTTTTTTTGAATCTAACTGATATTGTTAATTAAGTGTTAAGTACAAAATTTCAGCCCGATAAATTGTATACGTACTGAGTAAATTGGCTTAACGTATTTCATGAAATAGTGCAGTTTGTATAGGAGGGGGTAGAAGGAGGGTGAGGATTACAATAAGTTTTATAACATAGGTCACAATTATCATAAAAGTGATATATTCAAAATTTCAAAGCAAGATGTTTTATAGTTTCTGAGAAAATCTGATTATTGTAAATTTTCAAAAATGTGTCATTTTGTATGGGAGGGGGTAGAAGGGGTGGAGCGATTTAGCCCGTTCACGAACTTAGCCTTCATTTTTTGTCAAAAATAACGTGTGCAAAATTTGAACTTCATAGCTCAACGCGTTCTCGAGCTAGAGAGGTCACGGACGGACGGACGGACAGACGGACAGACGGACAGACGGACAGACGGACAGACGGACATCCGGTTTTGAGATATTCGAGTGATAATATGAACTTCTGTATCATTCATTTTTTTCTGCGAGCCTTATTTCTTAGCGTTACAAACTTTGTGGCAAACTTATAATACTCTCAGATTTCATCTAGAGTATAAAAAGCTGTTATTTACAGATTCCTCAATTAAAATTTTTTTTACACGTAACCCCTATTTTTTTTATACCCTAGACTTTTAGTATAGGGTATATTGTTTTTGTCACGACGGAAATATGTAACACCTTAAAGGAGGCTCCGGAGGTATAGCAATGTATATATATAAATGATCAGGGTCACCTCCTGATTCGATTTAGCCATGTCTGTCTGTCTGTCTGTCTGTCTGTCTGTCCGTTCGCACGATAACTTTCGATAGAATGAAGCTAGAGCCTTGAAATTTTGGTCAGATGTTGGAAGTATGATCTAGTTGGTTGGTATTGAAAATGGGCATGATCAGGCCAAGAGAACGCCTACCTTCCCTACATATGTAAAATACTTAAATGTATACATAACTCCCCATTAAATAAACATGAAAAGCTCTAGCTTTGGTAGATTGCTCGTGAGGGTGATCTTATACTCTCTTGGAAAACTAAAATCGATCAGTTGAAAACTAACGACAATTTTCTTACAAAGAGCCCCGTACTACCCTACTTTTCAGGTTTTTCGTCCATAACTCTTGAACGAATTGACGTAGACATCTGATTTTTGGTATGTAACCCTGAAGTGAGAAGTTGCTTAAGTTTTAGTAAGTTGGGCATAATCAGATCAAAGGAACGCCTACCTCCCCTACAAAATTTAAAAAATTAAATATTACTTTAATTACGATTACTTTCGATAGAATGACAATAGCGAGTTGAAAATTTGGCAGAACGTTGGTAGTAACATCGTGTTAGTTGGTATTGAAAATGGGCAAGATCCGACCTAAGGAACCCCTACCTCCCCTACAAATGAAACTTCAAATGAGCGATAACTTTTGAGAGAATGAAGCCAGCGACTTGAAATTTTGGTCTAATGTTTGAAGTGAGATTGAGTTAGTTGGCATTAAGGACGGGTTAGATCAGACCTAAGGAACCCCTACCTCCCCTAGAAATAAAATTTTAAATAAGCGATAACTTACGACAAAATAAAGCTAGCGACTTGAAATTTTGGTCAAATATTTGTAGTGGTATCCAGTTGGCTAATACTGAAAATACGGAAAATCTGACCAATGAAACCCCTGCTTCCCTTACAAATGAAACTTCAAATTAGCGATAACTTTCGATAGAGTAAAACTAGACACCTGACAACTTTTTTTTAATGTTTGTAGGGTGATCTAATTGGTTGGTGGCTATGATGGGCAAGATCCGATCCAAGGAACTTCTACCACCTCTGCAAGTGAGGCTTCAAATAAGCAATAACTTTCGATAGAATGAAGCTAGCCACTTGAAAAATTCGACAAATATTTGCAGAATGGGTTAGTTAATTGATTTTTAGAATGGCCAAGAACCTCATGAATGTCAACCTCCCCTATAAACTGGCCATATAGGAAACTCACTTTTAATGCATATGGTCGTTGCCAATTGGTACTTTTGGTATCACCACTAGGTCTGTACAAGTCTAGGGTATATACGCTTCGGACGCCTGACCTTCTGGTTTCTACACACTTTTGTAGCTGAAGCAATAACTTTTTTAGTCCGGTCTCATAGTCTGCTGCCGCCATCTCCTTCAAAAATCTGTTTACTTCCGCCTTGAGTTCGTCGACATTACTGAAGTCCTGTCCAGCCAGGTGATTTTTTAACTTCAGGAACAGCTGGTAATCGCTTGGAGCAAGGTCTGGATGCATTTGTTTTAGTATGCTGGTTAAGGAAAAACGTTCCAATTGAATTGGCGAAGCAGCTCAACTGTCTTTCTTGCAGCGTGAGGGCGCACATTATCGTGAAGCAGAAGGACTCCTTTCATCAACATTTCGCGCCGTTTATTTTCGAGCCTTTCTCAAGTCTTTCAAAACTTAAATACCTGTCAGCATTGATAGTCTGTCCCCTAGAAGGTATTCAACGAACAAAACACAATTCTTATCCCAAAAAACTGTGGCCATTGCCTGCTGAAAGAACAACTTTAGCTTTTTTGGGTGGAGGGGCCTCGTTTTTTTGCCAAAACCATGCTGTGCTACCTTATTTCAGGGGTCGTATGGTGTACTCACGTCTCGTCTTCGGTCACTATACGGTCAAAAATGGCATCCCCCACCTCCTCATGCATTTTAAAAAAAAAAAATTGAGCCGATAATACGGTTTGTTTTGTGGTCAAGAGTCAGCAGCTTGGGTACCCAAACGTGCGCACAACGTACATATGAAGTCAGGAGGTAGTGCATTCACCATATTCTCAAGGAGCACCGAAATTAGCCATGAGCCATTGAGAAAGTGGCCATTTGAAATAATCCATATGGATACTTACGTTTGAATCGAAAGTGTCCATCGGAAAATAAACGAAATAAGCCATGAATGGACAATATCGGTTTCAAATCGAAATAAGGCAAGCCAAAAAAGGAAACCAAATGTAGTGCCCATGGTAGAAATGCTAAACTGACAATTATGTGAGTTGCCGCTCTTTCACCCAGAGCGGGCGAAGTGAGCGTTCATGTTTGTGTGATACTGAGGGATGCGATCCCTTAAGTACGGAGCGAGCGGAGTTCACACAAAGGACTGTTGATTCACAACCCTCAGTATCTCACATGGATTATATATAAGGCCAATATCCGTCGTTTCACTCGGTCTATATACGTAGTAAGATAAGATAAAATAGTCGAGCTACTGTCGCAGCAGGAAGGCACTGCGACCATAAAGATCTATTGTGACGTAGCTCATTAATCTAGAAGACCGTCCACCCATCTAATAAAGGGCAGTAAGTCTTTAGCAGGAATTAACCTGAATTCTGCAGTGCTGATAGAAGCCTGCCCGAGGAGGGACATCCTAAAACGCGCGATGGCGGGACATTCGCACAAGATGTGCTTGGTCGTTTCCACGTCCTCCAGACAAAGTCTCAGTCTCGCTTGACAGACCCATCTTGTTCAGGTGATATCTGACCAGGTGATGGCCAGATAAGTACCCCACTAGGAGTCTTAGGTGAGTTCTATTCATTTGAGTAGTACCCTTGTGACTGAAGGGCATTATCAGCTCCTTTGATTGACGAAGCCCTGGAAGGTTATTCCAGTACTGTTGACGCAATAGTGCAGACGTAGTAACATCGTTTTCGTCCTAGCATATGTGCTTTCACAATTTTTTTTTCGTACTTGCACAATTTTGCTTTAGAAGGTATGCTAAGGAAATCGAAAATAGCCATATCCCTCTCTCTCAATTAGACGGGATTCGAACCCGAAACGCCGGTAGTCAAACATGAGACTGATGCCTCAACACACTGCACTACCGGTCGCTCCAATAGTAGTAGGAATACATGGATTTTAATTTGTTGGCACGGCCTGACCTTCACGGTCGTTATAGTACCTAAAGCTCCTTTCCCAGGGGCATTTTCGGATGCCCACCAAACCGCCTATTACATAGTTGGCGCCCAACGTGGGGCCCATTTTTGGTAAAGAACAGGACTAAAAGGGACCTCATCAGGTTATTTTTAGTCCTTCCACCGATTTGCATCCCCACAATCACATAGAGGCTACTTGCTCCAGGTCTTAGGACTTTGCCACCTTACTTCACGTATTTTCCCTTAAAGTAGCTGTGTTTTCCTCTGTAGTACCCTCATCCTTCCTATATAGTAGTTTTCCCTTCTAGATTTAGTTCAACAAAGCACTCTTGGCCTTGTGTTCGTCTTTTGTGGTTTAGTCACATATTTAAGGCCTCCATAAATGCGTTGAATTGCCGGCATTGGGAGCCTCTTCGGTGACCGGACGAAGCGCGGAGGAGCCCTGGATACCTTTTTGTTTGCCAGGATTGTCCTTTTAAGTAACTTGAAAATTTTTCTGCACACAGTATTGAAATTTTCTATTATTCATGTGCTCAGCAGCTTACAGAGTTTATGAATTGAATGAATTACCCCAAGAAATGCAATGCTACGCCTCTTCTGGCCTCATAATTCTCTGTAACCTGTTGATCATATAAATAGTGGGAAAATGTAGTATTTTTTTTCTCTTTGCTAATTTTTTCCCTCGATCGTTTTATTTTTTTTATTTTTGCAGCACACTCTGGTTTGAAACAGGGCGATGGACTGGCACCGACGCTCTTCAACCTAGCTCTGGAATACGTTATTCGGGCCATGAATATGGACAACAGCAAGACGCTACTCATCAAGTCGTCACAATTAGCAGCGTACGCCGACGACATCAACATCATGTCCCGAAGATTGGCTGACGCAGAAGAACTTCTGCATACGCTCGATACCGCTGCAAAGGAAGTTGGATTACGTATTAACGAGGGTAAAACGAAAATAATGATGCAATCGGTGACAAGGACACCTGCACAACCGAGCATCAACGTGGGGGACCTCAACATCGAGTTCGTGAACAACTTCATTTACCTGGGTTGCAACCTGTCAAGGGACGCCAACGAAACTGACGAAATCAAGCGACGGATACAGTTAGCTAATAAGACTTTTTTCTCGGTTCTCCCCATAATGAAATCGAAACATGTGCACAGAAACACGAAGCTCCGCGTGTACAAAACCATTATACGACCAGTGCTATGCTATGGCTGCGAAGCATGGACCCTAACTCAAGCCTCCGAAAACATGCTAGACACTTTCGAACGTAAGGTTCTACGGCGAATTTTCGGGGCTGTTTGCGATCGAGATGGATGGCGCATCCGGTACAACCATGAGTTGTATGAAATGTACGATGAGCTGCAAGTCTCGAAAATCGTCAAACTACAACGACTTCAATGGGCAGGGCATGTACAAAGAATGGACGATGATCGCATGCCTAAGAGAGTAATGAATGCAGAACGAGTCGACGGAGCGAGACTGCGAGGACGACCGAGATCTCGTTGGGAGAGCTCAGTAGGTGTGGACGCCGCGCAGCTGCTGGGCTCCCAAAATTGGAGGACGCGGTCACGTGACCGAGATAATTGGAGGACAATGATCCAGGCGGCCAAGGCCCGACGTCGGGCTGTCGCGCCACGATGATGATGAGCACACTCTGGTAGTACTGCTTCCACCGGAATGGAAGATCTATGGCAACATCTGATGAGTAAGGATCTATTGGTGGTACGAAATCAGAGGCCGAGGGTCCCATTACGCCTGAACCCCGATGGGAGCGTGAGGGAATCTGCGCCGCCCGCCAACCATTCCATCCTTATCGCCACATTTTTTATCATTCCCCATTTTTGCCTCCCATGTTTGCCTGCCACATTAAAATATTCACATACAAGTACAAGAACATACTTCCCATAGTTTTGACAATGGTTAATTTAAGGTTATGTAGTGTTGGTCGTGTTCGACTGCATCATCCTTCTGGCATAGTTTCGGATAAGTATTAGTGTCACCATACACTGTCGATCTCGAACTCGGACTCGAACTCGAACCTGGTACAAATATCCTCTGACACACACACACTTCACATAGGTGTGAAGAAAACCGGTCCACTTGTACTAGGTTCGTGCTCGAGTTCGAGTTCGACAGTGTATGGTGACACTTATACTCATAGCGTTGTCGATCATATTATTCTTTGTTGTTCCTTAATTTTCGTAGGATTCAGAAAATGATGCGAGGACCAGCACACGAAGAGGACCAGTGGACGAAGAGCCCCAATTAAAAACACTAGTGAGACGCCTGCGTGGTTTGTGTCAGTTGTCTATGGAATGATCTCATTTTCCCAGATTCGCAGAAGTAGTTGATGTATGGCTTTGAATAGGCTCACTCAATTTTACTAGTTCAGCTGGAATCTCTACCTCTAAAGTCATTTAAATGTAGTAAAGCACCAGGCACAGACGAGATCCCAGCTACTGGTAATATGGTTCTCGCATTACTCCGAAAATAAACCCAAAATTAATGACTCCACCCATTTTAAAGGACGGCAGTCTGTATGTAAATCAATCTCTTCCTCCCGTTAACATTTAACTGACCATCTACGAGTATGTTACACCCATTGCATGTTGGTCTGACTGAATGTACGTCTTACCTCAGTGATGGATTCGCAATACAAAAATACAATATATTTTTACGCCTTTTTATGTTTTTTTTTTCTATTCCTATTTTACATCTCTTTTTTAAGGAAACTTCTTCCTTATCAAACATTTCCTTAGCCCATCACCTTTAATCGGATTTCAACGAATATTGTCTTCAGTCTAGAAGAGCTCTCTGAACATCATTAGATATTCCAAAAAAAATCTTATCTTAATCCCTAGACAGGCACTATCGACATTAGCATAAACAAATAGCCTCGTCTATTCTAATTTCTCAATGTTTTACACGTAGAAGCCAAAGTGTGCTTCACCGGACTTTTTCCACTTTTCTTTCAGTTTCCCGGATAAGGATTTACGCAACCCAACAACGAGAAAGAAAACAAAAAGGGAAATTTCAAGATATTTCCACACGAAAGCTATCGTTCTGAAAATGTCTTGTTGTAGGATTTCCACATCATCAATTTCTGTGAGTAGGATAATGTCTGCTCATGTGCTATTAGCTCGTAGCGGAGTGTACTTGGCTTGTCCTTGTCCTCATCTCTATTAATATGTAGTCGGATAGGGTCTCGTGACGGTTTGGAAATAGGCGAGAGTTTTTTTTTCCTCTCATGCATTTTTGTTGTTGTTGGGTTTTCTGGTATATCCGATCGTAAGTCCTCTTACAATAATTAGAAACAAAAGAGGGACAAGAGGTTTCCTACATGCACAAGTTGGCTTCTTAAAGGTGTGAGTTCCTAGACCCCGACTGAGTGAGTTGCGTTTGCGACTGAGAAGAAAACTAGCATAACGGAGCTTTTCATGTGTATTTTAAAGTTTAGAGGATCGTTGCTCAGTCGCAAACGCAAGTCGCTCGGTTGCGGTCTAGAAATTCACCCTATAGAGATCGAGTTGAGTTGCTGAGATGGCTACTATGTGACTCATTAGCGTAATGGATCCGCCCATCCTCGTGTCTCAGCTCAACGTTGTGAACTTCGCATCTGGTTTCGTCTACCGGCAGATCACTCATAGAGTACTGTCGGTAGAAGCAGCACGAGACGAGTTAGCATCATTTCATTTGATCATTTGTGTGATCAACAACACGCTCAACCGAGTTATTTACCCCAAACGTGTACTCATTCAACAGCTGAATGGGCTCATAGTCCGACACGTAAACCACATTTTATCGAAAAGACTACTGTGCACCGGGCCCCTGGTTCGAATAATAGAACCAGGGGCCCGGTGCACATAAGGCGAACGTGTTAATTTGGCAATTGTGGAAATTATATTGAGACGGCCGTGAAGAAAATGAAATGGTTTTAACACAATTTGGGGTTTCGTTTGGTGTGAACAGATGACCAATACATTTACAGTCGGGCCTCAATAGCTCGAAACTCAAGGGAACAAATGGCTTTTTACTTCGACTTATAGAGGGGTATGAGTTAGCGAGGTTATAGAAAAACAATACCGAGTTATAGTGCTTATGAAACCTCAAGCTTGATTGTTTATTGTAGAGAATGACTTACCGCAATGAAAAGTGTAATGAGGAGGAATTGTGTTTTTTTTAGCTCACTGCTTACCTCTGTAACTTGCATTCTTAACTTGTAGTAGCCTCTACAATTTGAATCTTTCGGAAAACAGATTTCCGAAATTCCTCTATTCTGGGAATTTATATTGCGAACGAATCGAGCAGGAGTAGCAACAGGAGGGGAATCCATTTTGGTCTTTACTTGTAGATGTTTTCGAGCGAGAGTTTCGAGGTTCGAACTATCGAAGTCCGACTACATATATAATTAAATGATTATTAAATGTTGTCCAATGTGTAAACGGGCCCTAAGAATCCAATAATTTTCGTAAAGCATATTAAAGCGGCAAAAATCATAAAGCTTTTCAACCATACACCTTAGAAATAAGTTTCTCCAAAAGGTATGCAATTTAGTTAAGATTTGAGATCAAAGATACATATTTCGATAAAGATTAAACATGATCTAGTATGCGCTTTCATGCGGACCGAATTTTAGTCATAATGCGAACTGTTATTAAAATGCATGCATTTTTTTCACAAGTAACTAAAATAATAAATTTTTTCAGATATAGCTTTCCAGCAAGATCTTTTAATTTACTCATTCTTCAGCCAGTTTATAGTGCAATAAATCTGTTTCTTTATTATTTCGTTAAAGTCCGTGTAAAATCAGGCCTTCTTCAGTTAAATCGAGAATACCCACTGTGCGTATTCTGAAATTCAGGGAAAACGAAAACAACGCGTTTCATCAATAATTGTTGTAAACATTTTTAGATGTTTACTAAATATTGGCGCGCTATGACGACAGAAGATGCAAAATGAAAATTGACGTTATGAAATCGATTCTAGGTCAATACCAACGTGTGATTTATTGCACTCTACTCTGTGGTTAATAGTGCACTGAATGGATAAATTTTACACAAACATCAGTCACAGTTTTATTGTATATTCCAGCTTTTATGTACGACCTTTCTATGAACGGAACAAGATTAGCCCTAACTACAATAATCTTAAGACATTTTAACGTAAGTGAAAATTCAGAACGAATGTTTGAAATCGTATACTATATATCATCATCATCGTCGGCGCTCTAGCCCACGTCGGGCCTTGGCCTCCTGAATACAGTTCTTACAACTACTCGTATCTCAATCAAGCGATCGCGTCATCCAGTTCGAAAATCGTAGAAGTTTCATACAATGTGTCAATTGAGTCCTCCCATCGTACACGAGGTCTTCCTTGTAATCGGTTTCCTTCGGACCTATACTATACAATAGCACACGTTTCGGGATTCTGTTATTGTGCATTCGTTCGACATGGCCAGTCCATTCCAGTTTTCGTAATTTTACAAATATCGAGGCCAATAGATGGTTAAACAGTTTCTAATGGTTGTATCGGATTCGCCATACGTCTCCTTCCTTGTGTGGTCCAAACATTTTCGACAGGATTTTTCTTTGGAACATATCGATCGACTTTTCTGACGCTTGTGTCAGGGTCCACATTTCGCATCTATAGAGCAGCACAGGTTGTATTAATATTTTATAAGTAGATGCACCACTTGTTGCTTTGACTAGTTTCGACTTCTTATGGGCAGGACTAGGCCTGTTCCTAATACTGGGATCCCGGTCTGGTACTGGTTTTTTTTTAGTACCGGTTGTAATGAACCACCTGTAAAGAACCATATTATGGTCTGGTAGTGCTGCTCCCACCGGTAGATCGAAGCCGCACCTGATGAGTAGTGATCTGTTGGTGGTACGAAACCAGAGGCCGAGGGTCCCATTACACCCGGACCCAGGTGCGACCGCGTGGGCGTCTGATCCGTCCGCCAACCATTCCATCCTTATCGACTATTTTTTTTTATTCCCTATTTTTACCTCCCCTGTTTGTGTTGTCTTCCCCAGGCCTATGGATTTTTGTTAATACGTAAAGGACAGGGGCAACGAGCGGCGAAAACCCCGCCCACATCTCCCGAACTGAGCTACAGCAAGCATAGGCCACTGCTTAGCTCGTTAAGGGGCCTTTTTCTTCGCCAGATGGCACGGCCCGATCTTCACGGTCAATTATGTTACCTAAGGCTCCGTCCCAACGGAGGAGGAACTGACCACTTCCTTGCTTTTGATCCCTTCTGTTCCACTTTGGTTTAAATGCTAGGTGTTTTTACCCAGTCTCCGATCAGGGTTAACAGCATCACCACTAGAAGGAGGAAGATAGATGTTGAGCATGAAAGGTGAGAGGTGTCATGTCCTTGCGGATCCACCATCAAGTTGAACATCATTCCCTTTGGTCGTCATTATTATTAGCCGATCCTAAAAATTGTTTTGCCACGAGCGAATTCTTATTCTCTATTTTTTTTATCTTAACACGTCACATGCCTTATCCTCATAACATCAAAAGCTCCATCAATGTCATCATGTCTTGTTGTTAATATGAATTGTCATTGACGTAATGCTATCATTTCATCGACAGTCAACCCCGACCCTTACAAGCCGAGAAGTATTATGGCAAACAACAAGGCATATGTTAAGGACATGAATTTATAACCGAAATCAATTTTGTCATTTCTCCAAAAAGAAGACAATCTTCATCCATACGTAACCGGGTATAAACGTATTGTCATTTCGTGTTATATCCTTATGCTTTGGCTTGTCATCCCATTCTATTGAAATGTGTTCCTACACGAAAAGTTAACTTGTAGACAAGGATATTTCTATCCTGAAAAACCATTTTCCGCCTAAATGCGAATCCCTTAAAATTAGTTATGATATTGAATATCCTTTCAATGAAATTCCAACATGACTACAATTTTGTATCCGGAAAAGGATGGGCAGTTTAGGATTGGGATAAGAGGCATATCACATTGTATGAAGATCGTTTGTTATCCGATTCAATGAAATTTCGTAAAGAAAATGACCACAATTACTTACCTGCTCCTGGTCCATGAAGACCTTAACATCTTGGGGCCTATTTGAAATACTCACTGCTGTTTTCGTCATTTCGGCTATCCGGCCGATTCCAATAAAAATTTCCGTCGAAATCGGACAAATAATTTCTCTATATGTCATAGATATGAGGTCGCCCTTAATAGTCGATAAGAATTATGATATTCGGATTCCGGCCTCCGGATGAACAAAACCGAAATATGAAAACAAGAAAAATGAATCGATTCGCTGGCAATGACCTCCTTCAGTCATCGAATTCTCAACAATAACCGTTTCAACTTATGCCTGCCGTCATTACAATGCAAAACTTCAGAGCGATGATCAACGAAATGTGCCCTTTCAAGCAATAAAAGGAATCATTTGCAATAAAAAGATATATTGTCATGGACACGTCTTCATCGTCGTCGACAACCATCTTATCACAATGCCATGAAACATGAAAATGAGGTCACAACAAATAAGCTGCTAAGAATTTCCGTCTACCATAGTCAGACTTGAGTCAGGAGTCTATCGCGACTATCGAGACCGCGACGGGTTCATTATCCTTTTTGTGACGATTTTCTTCATCATCGTCACGCTTCTGCCTATGTCTTACCATGAGAAAATAAAGACTAGTCTCCGTGTCCTTCCTATTTATGGTGTACACAATGAAGAAACCGGTGTCTAGCAAACTACATAAGTCCTTTTCGAAAAGGACCAAACTTCTCTATGCCAAAGATTTTCTGCTGAGATAAACTACTTCTAGTTTTTTTTTCACTTTTCGCAGTTGATAAAGTTCCGCAGTTGAGTCGTCCTTGGGAATAGCTTTCAGGGGATTATTTACATATACCACATGTTTCTATATCCTATTTGAAATCGTTGAACATCCTTTTTAGATTCCATTAAACAGTTCGACTGATACGATCCGTAACCGATGAAAATCCGGCGGGTTCAGCAGGAAAAGTGGCGAAATGAAATAAAGAAGGGCCACATTACACCTTCTTGTGTGGCATTGAATTTAAATGGGGTGCGTTATGGCACATATTTCCGCATAAAAGGATAATCAACGAGTCAAATGGAGCTCTTGACGGATTAGCTTTATTGACACGAGTCGAGTTTGTCGTTATATATGATATTTGGATGATAATGTGGAACAAGTCGTGCGTGTATGTTTATTATTATCGCATTTGATGTCGTTTAAGTGAAATATCACGACATGAAGCCTTCGCGGTGAGTATGCTTATTTGTGGATTCTACATGAAGCGATCCTCGGTAAAGAAGATTATAGTGTGAGCCTGTTGTTTCTTTTGTTGGCTGTTATTTTTCCAAGTTTTTTTTTATTAATGTCCCCACCAATATACTGGTTGAAATGAAAATTTTCTTCGCTAGAAATGAGTCATTCATACAGCAAGAGCTGCTTAGGTTAGAGGGCTGCCATGGTAACCACGACACACAAAGACCACGTCTGGTTTCTTTGTGACACCTCACGGGATAAATTATCGCGGCCATCTTATGCCCCTTACCAGCCTGAGCATACGAGCAACGTTGGAGATGGCTAAATTCAACGTTTTCCCAGTCTTCCAGCTTCGCAAAGAAGTATGCTCCAAGAGTTGACCTCCTTATACCCGCTAATCCCGGACATCCACAGAGAAGATGAAATTTACTCTCTTCGTCGTTCCCACAGCTTCTGCAGAAATTGTTATACGCAAGGCGAAGTCTTCTGGCGTGCTCCCCGATTGGATAATGTTCAGTGACGACAACGCCCACGACAGCACCAATAATTTTTGAAGAAATCCTAACAGAAATTCTCCAAACGGCGTTGAATGCAGTACAAAACTGGTGCAATGGCAACGGAATACGAGTCAACCCGGCAAAGGCAGTTCATGATTTTGTAGAAGAGTAGGCATACATTTGTCGTCAGCGTAGTCAAGATATTGTAGATAAGATGTCAATGTCCGCTGAATTTCCCTGTCTAGTCCGGATAGGGCTGCATACAACACATCGCCGATCACTATAAGGAATAGGATCGTTGAGAGGATGCACCCCTGCCGAGCACCACTGCGAATCTCAAAGTCCCCCGACACCTTACCTTTATGCAGAACGTGACATTTCGCGCTGGCATAGGTTGCCTTAGTAATAGCCACAACCTTCTCAGGGATACCGGTTCACACTATCAAAAGCCTTCTCGAAAACCCTGGAAACAAATGAAGCGAAAAATCGTACACAGCGCATTGCTCGATGATGATTCGCAAGGTGTTAATGTGATCGATACAGGAGAATCCGGATCGAAAACCAGCCTGCTCTTCTTCAATTGTGCTTTCTAAGTGGGCCTTTAGTCTTTCCAGAATGATTTTGGCTATTATCTTGGCAACGGCAGGAAGCACACAAATGCCTCTCCAATTATTACAGTCTGTGAGGCTTCCCTTCTTCGGGAGTCTGATGATCAAACCTTCCTTCCACTAACCAGTATTCCACACTTAATCAATAAGTGGGTGCAGCAAATCGGCAGTTACGTTTGGCGCTGCTTGATAAAGTTCGGCAGGGATACCGCCGAGTCCGGCGGCCTTTCCCCATTTTAGTGCAATGAGTAACAGTAACTATTTCCTCTTTAATCGGAGCAGTGGACCGTATACGCACATTTTGATGGTTACCCAAATTACCTGTGTGAGGGGGAACTTCACCAGAGGTTACACGGTTCAAGACCGCGGCGAAGTGTTCTTTCCACCGCCTCATTTGGTTTTCTTCCAAGATAAGTAGCTTTCCATCACTATCCTTCACCGGATGTTGGCAGGAGTTACGACCACCTGTAAACTCCTTGATGACACCGTATACGGCGTTTAAGTTGTTACTTCTTGCGGCTTCTTCTGCTGAGGCTAAAAGAGAATTCGCATAAACTCTTGTATCGCGTCGCACACTACGCTGAACTTCTCGAGCTTTCTGATGGTAAAGTAGTTCGATGCTGATTCGATTTTCATCTGATGCTGCAGCCAAACGAACCGTGTCAGTTCTTTTCTTTCAACAATCCGCTGCCATGACTAGCTATCTCAGTTGCTTTTTGCCCAAGATATTCATTATATTGTTGTAAGATAGCTGGATTTTTACGCCGGGCGGTGTTGAATTTGCGCGCCTGGATCTTTCGTCGCTAGGAAGGCGCACGGCTGCTTTACGCAATCGAACATTAGCGATCATAAGGGAAAAGACCATCTCAATTTCGGCACCCTTCTTGTTTCGCACGTCCAGGAGGCAACTCTTGAATCTTTTACTAATGGCAAAGTGGTCGATCTGATTTTGTGTTCTGCGTCGATCAACTGATTTTATGGTCCCTATGCTCAAACATGTTACCAGATGAAGACCAAAAAATTCCTGTACCAGTAGAATTCTCACAGTGCTCCGATCTTGTCAGTATAAAGACAGCGCGGATTGGAGGTGCATACTAGCAACTGCACTTCCGAAAAGTAGATATGCGATCGAAACGTCAACAAGGCGTAGTAGTGCTAGAGATGTTGATGCGCCAACGCCCCTGGAGGCGTTAAGGCAAGATAGCTCTACCGGAGCACAACATTACAGTGCGACCCGTTGGGGAGATAAATTCTCCGCTGTTCCACCATCTTATCTCTCTAACTTCTAAGATGTTTAATTAATACCTAAGAAATTCACTTTCTAATTGAAGAAATCGTGCGCTCTGGGGACCTTCTGATCCATTGTCCAGGAGAGTACGCACATTCCAGAATCCAATCTTTGTCATTGTACGATAACCAAAAGTTGTAACCGTTGAGTCAGTCCTTATCCGAGGCATAGTTGACGTTCGTTAGCTTATAGAAAATTTCGAATAGTGCAAGTTGCTGGCAAACACATCCTGTCCTTTGTTTGTCGGTTTTAAAGACAGGCCGTCAAAGGGAATCACCGTGGTATTATTTTTACGCCCCACACGACAGGGGGAAGGTTAACTTCAACCAAATCATTGCACCGCTATCACTGGCGGCTTGATATTGGTTAGCAATGGTCAGTGACCACTGCCGTTCCAGGGGCCGCCCACGCGTAGGACTAGGGAAGAGGAATTTTTGTCGTTAACGAAGAACCCAGTGATGCTCTAACTTTTTGAACCCATCTGAAAAATACGTTTTCTCGAGGTCTGCAAAGTAGGCCTCCGTGGCGGCTATGACTTCCTCGTTCGATTCAAATTTCTGCCCGGCGAGTGACTTTTTCAAGTTTGGACACGATGAGGAAGTCACACTGGGTGAAATCTGGAGAATACAGTGGATGGGGCAGCAGTTCGTAGCCCAATTCGACCAATTTGGCAGTAGCAACGGCGGAGATGTGAGCCGGTGCGTTGTCATGGTGAAAGTGCACTTTTTTCTTCGCCAAATGGGGCCGTTTTTTCTGCAATTCGGCGTCGAATCGGCCCAATAATTCGGCATAGTAGAGCCCTGTGACCGTTTTGCCCTTCTCCAGGTAGGCGATGTAGATCACACCTTGTGAATCCCAGAAAACGGTGGCTATCACCTTTCCGGCCGATAGGACAGTCTTCGCCTTCTTCGGAGCAGGTTCGCTGGGTGAAGTCCACTGTTTCGACTGTTTCTTGGTCTCTGGTGTGTACCAGTGGATCCATGTTTCGTCGACGGTCACGAAACGACGCAGAAACTCCTTCGAATTGGTCTTAAACAGCGTCATACACTGCTATGAAGTGGTCTCACGGTTGCGCTTGTTGTCCGGAGTGAGCAAACGCGGCACCCATCTCGCCGACAACTTTCTCATGCCCGAAATTGCATGCAAGATATAACCCACGCGGTCTTTTGCGATGCCTATTGTCTCAGCTATCTCGCGTTCCTTCAATCGGCGGTCTGCCAATACGAGATCGTGGATTTTTATCACGTTATCCTCCGTCGTAGCCGTTTTCGGGGCGCCTGGGCGTGGCTCATCAAAAACCGACGTGCGACCACGTTGAAACTTGTTAAACCAATTTTTGACGGTCGCCATCGAAGGAGAAGAGTCACCGTACACAGCATCCAATCGCTCTTTGATTTCGCTGCGCGATTTCCCTTCCAAAAACAAGAATCAAATCACCGACCGATGTTGCTCTTTTTCCATTTTTCTAAAATCCGCGGACACGCCCGCTTCCACACGCGGTCAAAACAAAACTACGAGTCCGATTCGGCTAAAATTTTAACAGTAGCCGTCGACGAGAATGTACTACACGATAGTAAATTTCTCTTGCGATAGTGGCTCCATCGGGTGGTGAGGCTAAGTACTTATCGGGCCGCGCTTGTAAATTATAAATTGTGACTGATCCCCAAAGACATTATAACATTTTATCATATAAATTGTAGGGTATACAAATGTGGACAGTTTAAATTGTTGCTCTCTATGTTTTTTTACTCGTACTTTATTAATCGTTATAAAATTAGACAATATACAAATTGGGCCTCATTTTACTAAAATATAAAACTCTTTCGGTAATTTATTTCCTGGGTTAATTTAAATTAGATTTTCTTGGAAAGTTTTTTTTTATCTATTTGTACTTGTGTTATTGTAAAGTTCACGAGCCGAATACATTATTTTTAGCTTTTATGGTAGATGTTTGCCTATGTATACCTATACCTACACCTATATTGATCATTCTAAATGGGTATGATACGTTTTTATTCATCCACTCCGTTTACTCATACATAAAACGATATCTGTGTTTCGCCTTCTTTCTTTCTGTTTCAAATTTTTTCTTCGCTGAGACTTATCCGGGAATTACTCGGCAGATAATCTATTAATTTACCCATGCAGAGATTGATGTTCTTACGATTCGTTGAAATTTTCGCAAATTTTTTGTTTATAATATTTTTATTTTATTCTTGTTGATTTTGTGGCTCGCAGAAAAAGTGTGTCGAAAGGTGTCTTCACAAAGAAATATGTGCATTATATCTATTAATGCAATTAGCCGAACACTTTATAAAATTTATGAGCGGATATTTAGTTTGTGAGTGTAACGATAAAAGCTGAATAGCCTTGATATTTTCTAATTCGCCCTGGATGAAGGTTAAAGAAAATATTCGACCCTGAAGCCTGGAGCCAACAACTAATCTCTAATCCCGACTAATAAAAACGTATTAATATATAGATACGAAAAACGTCTTTTCCAACACAAAACTAACGAAATTTCCTTTGAATTCTCGCTTCTTTGATTTTCCAGCGAAATTTTCAAGAATTCGAATAAATTTCCATCAACTTCAGCGATAAATGAAACCTTAATTAAGTTGCCGGGACCCAAATTATCCAACCAAAATTAAAAAAAAAACACAATATTTGAAATCCACTGAAGAGCCGAGAAAGGTCACTGCTGCTATCCGATGCCGCTAAATTAGTTATTTGGGCCTTTCTGATGCTGTTTCAACTAGAAAAACACATGAAGCACATCTAGCAACGACGTTAGCTCGAAGACGACTAAATGTTTTGGGAAATTCTGAACGAATGCCGGCTATCGAACGGATGTCGTATTTTCCTCGAAAAAAATACGAACATCGGAATATGTTCCATGATTGTGGATTTTCGAGGGGAAAATTGAAGTGTGGTGAGAAAACTCAGGCATGCCCAGTGTCCTCGAATGTATCGGTTATGGTTTGAAGGCATTGAATTCGTGGTGAAATACGGATATTTCCTTTCGAACGAACATTCGTAAACAAAAGATACTTTCAGTTGCAACATGCATTTGGACATGCCACTGGTGGGTGGTGCTGCGTGCTCCAATCATTTCCATTTATGTGATGCGAAAAAATAGTAGCGGAATAATCCGCAGCGAAAATTCGCGGTGACTTCTGGACTATTCACACGGGCGCGGAAAAATTACCGCATACAACATCGATATACTTGGACTGAGCGAAACAAGATGACCTGGATCGGGAACGACTTTATCACCAAGCTCCCAAACAGTACTGCTCTACTCTGGAAATGAAGACGATACGTCACCTCGAATTGCAGGCGTCGGAATCCTGTTGACTAGGGAGGCTCGCCTATCTCTAATTGACTGGAAGCCCATCTCCGACTGTATCATCACAGCCAGATTTAAATCCAGGATTAGAAACGTCACAATAATTCAGTGCTACGCCCCGACTGAACCAGCGGATCAATCGGCTAAAAACGCCTTCTACCACCGACTCGGCGACATCTTCGACAAGGCTCCCAAAGGTGACATAAAAATTATTATGGGGGATCTCAATGCCAAAGTCGGGTCTGACAACCTTGGTCTGGAGCACCTAATGGGCAATCATGGTCTAGGCAACAGAAACCAAAATGGCGAGATGTTCGTGGAGTTTTGCAACTCTCGTCACCTCGTCATCGGCGGTACTTTGTTCAAGCACAAACGATGCCATTTAACAACCTGGCAGAACAGTGAACCAGATTGACCATATAGCCATTTCCAAGACATGGAGGAACTGTCTCTTAGACGTCAGGTCGAAGCGGGGTGCTGATATTGGCAGCGATCACCAACTTGTTGTCGCAAAAGTGCGCTTACGAACGGCAGCGATCCATCGCCCTCAAAATGCAGGAATCTTGCCACGTTTTAATGTGCAAAAGCTTAAAGATCCATCTTATGCTTATTGTGCTTATTCCACCCCCTTGCATGAAAGAGCTAATGCACCACCACCTTATGAGACTCCTACAATTGATGACATTTATTTCGTGCGGTTAAACTTTTGTGGGGAGATTGGAGCGCGGTAGAAGGCCATTCATTAGTGACTCTACATGATATCTAATTTTGGCACGCAAAAGAATTAAAGAACAGATCAACTGAGCTACTGACGACGCAGTCAAAGACCAACTTAGAGCTGAATACCGTTCTCTTCAGAAAGGCGTGCAAAGAAGCGTAAGACGGGACAAACGCAACAACATCGATGCATTAGCATTAGCTTACCGTGGTGACAGTGGAACCCTTTACAAACTTATCAAGCCATTAACTGGCAAATCTTTTACAGCTGAACATCCCGTGAAAGATAAAGACGGGTCTCCACTGGTCACTGATGAAGACCAACTGCGACGGTGGAGAGAGCACTTCATTGAGGTCCTCAACAACACCTTTGGACATTCGAACTCATCTTCACTAGAAGTAGAAAATATTCCGCAAATAGCCAGAGTTGATAGTAGCCTACCATCTAAACAGGAATTAACTATGGCTATTAAATCTATGGATGCGGGTGAAGCCCCGGGGATAGATGGAATTCCGGTGGAATTCTTTAAGGCGGATATCAACGCTACGGCGGATATTCTTCTCCCCCTTATCCAAGAGTGTTGGGAAACCGAAACTCTCCCTAAAGAATGGAAGAAGGGCGTCATTGTTAAGATCCCGAAGAAAGGTAACCTGAAGGATTGTAATAATTGGCGTGGAATTTGCCTGCTCCCCGCAGTATCCAAACTGATGGCAAAGATAGTCTTAAACTGGATCAAGCAAACAGTTGACCGCGCACTGAACGATGAACAGGCTGGTTTTCGCCAGGGCTTTTCATGTAGCGACCACATCAACACCCTCCGAATTATTATTGAACAATCCGCAGAGTGGAGATCCCCATTACATCTCATGTTCATCGATTTCGAGAAGGCGCTTGACAGCGTTGGTCGGGAATACATCTGGAAGGCCTTACATAGGAGAGGTATACCAGATAAAATCATATCCATCATCAAGGAGTCCTATAGCGGAGCCTAATGTCACGTATTACACAAGGGTAAGCTTTCAGGCCCCTTTGAGGTACATAGCGGAGTGAGACAAGGCTGCATTTTGTCATCTATATTGTTATACCCTAGACTTATAGTATAGGGTATATTGTTTTTGTCACGACGGAAATATGTAACACCTTAAAGGAGGCTCCGGAGGTATAGCAATGTATATATATAAATGATCAGGGTCACCTCCTGATTCGATTTAGCCATGTCTGTCTGTCTGTCTGTCTGTCTGTCCGTCTGTCTGTCTGTCTGTCTGTCTGTCTGTCTGTCTGTCTGTCCGTCTGTCTGTCCGTTCGCACGATAACTTTCGATGGAATGAAGCTAGAGCCTTGAAATTTTGGTCAAATGTTGGAAGTGTTATCTAGTTGGATGGTATTGAAAATGGGCATGATCAGGCCAAGAGAACGCCTACCTCCCCTACATATGTAAAATACATAAATGTATCTATAACTCCCGATTAAAGAAATATGAAAAGCTCTAGCTTTGGTAGATTACTCATGAGGGTATTCTCATACTCTTCTGGGAAAATAAAACTGATAAGTTGAAAACTAACGGTAATTTTCTTACAAAGAACCCCGTACTACCCTACTTTTCAGGTTTTTTGTCTATAACTCCAGAACCAATTGACGTAGACACCTGATTTTTGGCGTGTAACCTTGAAGTGAGAAGCTGCTTAAGATTATGTAAGTTGGGCATAATCAGATCAAAGGAACGCCTACCTCCCCTACAAATTTTCAAAAATTAAATTTTCCTTTAATTACGATAACTTTCGAAAAAATGATACTAGCAAGTTGAAAATTTAAAAGAATGTTGCTAATAAGACCTACTTTGTTGGTACTGAAAATGGGCAAGATCCGACTCAAGGAACCCCCACCTCCCCTACAAATGAAACTTCAAATAAGCGATAACTTTTGATAGAATGAAGCCAGCAACTTGAAATTTTGGTTAAATGTTGAAAGTGAGATTGAGTTAGTTGGCATTAAAGATGGGTAAGATCCGACCTAAGGAACCCCCACCTCCCCTAGAAATGAAACTTAAAATAAGCGATAACTTACGACAAAATAAAGCTAGCGACTTGAAATTTTGGTCAAATGTTTGTAGTATGATCCAGTCGACTAATATTGAAAATACGTAAAATCCGAAAATCGAAACCCCTACTTCCCCTACAAGTGAAACTTCAAATAAGCGTTAATTTTCGATAGAATGAAGCTAGCGACTTGAAAAATTGGATAAATATTTGTAGAATGGGTTAGTTAATTGATTTTGAGAATGGTCAAGATCCCACTGAATGAGTGCCAACCTCCCCTATGAACTGGCCATATAGGAGACCCACTTTTAATGCATATGGTCGTTGCCAATTGGGACTTTTGTTATCATCACTAGGTCTGTACAAGTCTAGGGTATATACGCTTCGGACTCCGGGCCGAAGCGAAGCTTCGGCCTGGTTTTTGATTGCAATTAACAACGTACTCTGCAGTGCGCTTCATGAACACCAGAGCACAGGTATCAGATGGAACCTGTTTGAATACCTTCAACACCTACACTACGCTGACGATATTTGTCTTCTTTCAAATATATAGGATCATCTAGTTCAAATGACGAATGCCCTGCACCGGGAGAGTGGCAATGCGGGGCTTAAAATCAATACTGCCAAAACTAAGTACTTGAGCTTGGATCCAGGAAGACAGAGCGGAATTTGTGTTTCGGGGCAGGCAGTCGAGAAAGTTGACAATTTCTGCTATCTCGGAAGCGTAGTTACAGCAGATGGTGGAGCGGATGCCGATGTACAGTCTCGCATCAACAAGGCTCGATCAGCTTTTTTCAGTTTGACTTCTTTCTGGCAAAACATCTCCAGACGTACCAAACTCAGGATCTTTGAAACCAATATAAAATCTGTGCTTCTTTATGGCTGTTCAACTTGGAAGGTGACCAGGGCGATAACAACTAAATTGCAAGCTTTCGTGAACCAGTGTCTACGGCGCATCCTACACATACGCTGGCCGCAGGTCATTTCTAACGACGACCTCCTGTTCATTACTGGCCAAGACAGGATAGACACCTCCATAAAGGCGAAAGTGGCAATGGATATATCACACACTTCGAAAAGGGCCGGAAAACATTGCTAAACAGGCCCTCGATTGGAACCCACAGGGAACCCATGCAAGCCGCCGCGTTGGACGACCTAGAAACACCTGGAGAAGATCAGTTGAGGTCGAGGGTAAGTCATTACGCAAATCGTGGAGTCAGTTGAAGGCGATGGCGGCGAACAGGACGGGGTGGAAAGTCGGCGTGGTTAATGCCCTATGCCCCATAAGGGGTTGACAGGATCCCGAGAGAGAGAGAGAGAGATGAGCCTCTCGAAATGAGTCATGTTCATTTTCTAGTGATGCCACCTATTGAAAAGTCCCGGGACTTTTCAGCCATGATGTATTGTAGTACCTAGCTACTATTACTGAATAGTTCGTGTTAGCCGGCGATTGTTCATTTGAAACCATTAAATTTAATTGGGGGAAAAGAAATGATTCATGTAAACCGAATGTTTATGTTATCCGGGTTCGTATTAACGAGGAATTACTGTATATTGATCTTGATTGATCAGCATGCTGAACTCTCCAAAAATTAAAAAAAAAAGTCGGAGGTGAAGTAGTTATTTTAGTATGCTCATACTCAATTACAAACTTTATCAATTTTATTGAAAACATTTCGAGGCTTATCTAATCAATTTTCGTATACACTTTGACTATCTCTATGAGATGTAGTGAGCGCTACTGAAACTTTCCATTTCACCATTTTTCCTTTGCTCATTTTCCTTCGGTGACTTCGATTTCTTCAACACTCCACCATCGCCGTGCCGAGATTGTTAGTAAACAAACCCAATAAATCCGGCGGTGTGGTGCGGTGTATCATCCATTCCTTCATAACACCAACTCTTCTTCATTTTCCATCCGGTCGAAGTGAGTGCTGAGGTGAAAACCCGAAGCGTTCAAGCACATGTTGACTAGACTCCTCCGAGAATTTCCCCCGAGCACTTGAAGAAAGGAAATTTCCCCCGATTAAATCCATTGCCGGCTATGCCAGCTTGCTAGATACTTGTATCTCCTCCAGCATTTTAGTATGTAGCCGGGTTAGCGTACGACGACTGAATAGTCAAGTTGCGGTATAGCTGTTGTCAGATTGTGTTTTTCACCCGGTGTGAGATGATTTTTCGTACGTGCGGTATTCGTATTCGGCCAATTGCATTGAAACATTTCGGGTTGACTTTATCAGCAAGAGTAGCTTCGACAAGCTGTTATCGAACTCTCAATTTCATTCATATTTGTGCTGCGGCAACGGACCGATGATAATACTTCGTTGTACAACAATTGGTGGAATTCAGTGGTTTACTCAGAGCAAATATTGTTGATTTTCGAGATTTTGCAAAACTAAAAAAAAATGATAATAATAAAAATGGGTGTGCTGTGCACATTCCAGAAAACGGTCATAAGGAAAATATAACAAATTCATTTCAATAGAAATCCAGATAAGTGTGTGTATGTTTATGTGAACATTAGTGGTCCCTGAATAGAATCAATTCAAAAGTCGGCAGTGCCCTTGTGAAACTAATAGGTGTTAGTATCAGTGGAATATTACACGCAGTTCGAAATCAAACGGTTCTGATGTGAATTGTGTGAAAATAAGTCCTAAAAATTGAAGACTTTAAACAAAAAATCATCAGGTTCTTAAGTGTCGGGATTCTGTGTTTCTTACTGCACTATGTGAATTGCTCCAACTTCGTTCCTGACCACGACGAGCTATGAACTCTTAGTAAGTTATTAAACCATTATTTTTTTTTGTTTTATCAGTAGTACGTAGTATTCTTATACGAGTACATACCATCAGACTTTCACTGTCATTCCTTCACAAACTCTTCTCATCTACTATCACACTATCAAAATCTTATTCGATTAAGTTTGCCCTTTCGCGGCTATCGTCATCGATACAGATACATTCCTAAGACATTGCTCTAATGAGACCGATTAGAGCCAATGACCGTTGCATTCTTCACTGCTTTTCATCGCATATCAGCAAGATGTCGAAGCAGCCTTCCTTAAGACACCCAACTGCTAACATCCGATTGATTTATGCGGAAAAAATTTGTTTTCCTATTTTCCAGTCTACCCAAGAAGTGGTTCTTGGTATACGTACGAGTACTTAGACGTCCTCATTGTCGTGGTATCAGCATCAGCAGCTAGTATCGTATCATGGATGAACCGGAGGTGGTTGTAAACATGCTGCTGATGAGTAGTTGATACTCACTGACGTAAACACGGAGGAAATTGAAAAAAGAAAGGAGTACTTACTGAGTATCGCCCATAATCACTGTATCCGATGAAAATTGTTTAGGATGTAATTGGATATAAAGATTGGCGCGGTTCATGTTCTTAGTGCAATTTAAATGAACAAATTTGGTATTTTCCGCCGACAAATTGGATTGCATTTGGTGGGCGTATGATATGGTTTGGTGATTAATTCAAAACCATAAGTGCGGTTTGCTTGCATTATCGCAAAATTTTTCGCTGAAATAAATCGCTTTGACACATAACCATGAATCATTTCTAAGTTAACTCGGTAATGTTGAAAAATTAATGATGCACCGCTGACAACTTTACCTGTGCTTTGAGTGAAATTATGATTAACATTCTGACACCTGCTTGGGCACATTTGGATTATCACTTTACAATAGCTGCGAATGACTACATCGATTTGACAGAAAAATTAATGGCGAAAAGGCGAAACGGGCGTGACACTGACCTTACTCACCTCATTGCAACTCGCAAGGAAGTGCTCCCCAACATCTCGTCCACCATATTCCAAATTCGGTAAATTTCGTCGGCTTAATTGCTGGCACTTTAATTTATGATTTAGTGAATTTGCAAAAAAACAGTCCGGAGTGTATATACCCTAGACTTAGTGGTGATACCACAAGTACCAATGGTAACGACCATATGTATTGGGTGTACAACTTTGCTTCCGCCGTTTTTTTCCTGGGGGGAATTAAAAGCTTAATTGTCAAAAAGTACTTACAGATGTGTTATTCAAAGTACTGTCCATCGCTAGCGACAACTTTCGCCCATCTCTCCGGCAATTTTTGGATTCCATCTCGGAAAAAGGAGGCGTCTTTTGACGCGATCCATGGTTGGATCCATTTTTCGACTTCCTCGTACGAACGAAAATTCTGATCAGCCAGGCGGTGAGCCATGGAACGAAACAGATGGCAGTCGGAAGGAGCGATGTCTGGGGAGTACGGCGGGTGGGGCAAGATTTCCCATTTCAGGGTTTCCAACTATGTCTTGACCACTTTTGCGACGTGTGGCCGAGCATTTTCATGCTGGAGGATGACTTTGTCGTATCTCTCTTGGTACTATGGTCGTTTTTCCTTTAATTCTCGACTTAAATCCATCTGTACCGTTCTCCTGTGATAGTTTCATTCGGTTTCAGTAGCTCGTAGTATATCACAACCGAGCTGGTCCCATCAAATGCAAAGCATAACCTTGGCGCCGTGAATATTCGGTTTTGCCGTCGACGTTGAGGCATCTCCGGGCATTCCCCATGACTTTCTGCGCTTAGGATTATCGTAACGGACCCATGTTCCGTCGCCGGTTACGATGCGATGTAGAAGTCCCTTCCGATTCTACCTTTGAAGCAGTTGTTCGCATGCATGCATGCATGTTCGCCGTTCAAAATCTCTCGGTTTTAACTCCTGTTGGAACCCGATTTCCCTTGTTTCTGAATCATGCCCATGGCCTTGAGGCATTTCGAGATGGCTTGCTGAGTCACTCCCAGTGATTCAGCTAATTCTTCTTGCGTTTAGCACGAATCTTCGTCGAGCAGTGCTTTCAATTCGTCGTCTTCGAAAATTTTTTGCTTGTCTTCGACATTGAAATCGCCACTTTTAAAACGTTGAAATTACTCACGACAATTCTGTCACTCAGAGCAACCTCACCGTAAGTATCTGAGAGCATTCGATGAGAATCAGCTGCAGTTTTTTTTTTCAAATGGAAGCAGAAGATCAAAACTTCCCGCAAATGACGAGGACTTGGCTCGAAAACAGAAAATGCGAGCAACTTTTACTAATGCAGGGATGTCGATACGTTCACAGACGTCCAAACGTTCCTCGCTGACCTAGAACAATGTAACCGCAGTTACGGCGGAGCTAATGTGCGAGCTCTTTGCTACCTTCTTCTCAAATGCTTTCCAACAATCGTCTATATCATCCGTTCATCCTTTTCACTCTCAAGACAATCCCTTCGAACCAATGCCACCTACTTTGCCTTCTTACGTTGGGCAGCCTATTTGCTCCCTTAAAGTTAGCTCCTCCGCTGGTCCTGATGGTATTCCTAACATTTTCTTGAAAGGTGCCTACAGTACCTGCTCCTCTTTCCATCTTGTTTAATAGGAGTATTCATCAGGGTATCATATTTTCCCGTCTCAATGGAAATCTTCCAACAATATCCCCCAAAAAGGGTGACCCTAATCTAGCCTCTAATTTCCGCCCCATTTGTTTTCTTTCCTCCCTTTCTAAATTACTTGAAAGAATTTTTTATAATTACATCACAACAACTTTGGATTTCTCATATGCCCTAACCAAAACGGTTTTTGTAAGAACAAATCTACCGTCACCTATTTGGTTGAATTCGTGGATTTCGTTTCTAAAGCGTTTGATACAGTCGACTATAGAATTCTACTAATAAGTTAACTGGGCTCAATTTTCCTTCCGTACTCATCACCTTGACTTTCTCTTACCTTGTTACTGGAGGATGCGGTTGGCAAGGCCAATACAGTATGGGGTACCAGTAGCACCTGCCAAGTGACAAAAATGATATGGCCCAGAATCGATCCTGGGCGATCTTCCAAACCTCGATCAATGGATAGGAAGCACATTATCGTTCTGGTGGGAGTTATCACTGGGCATTGTCTGATCGGCGAGCACGCCAGAAGACTCCAGCGTCCTTACAATGATTTTTGCAGAAGTTGCGATGACGAGGATGAGGAGGAAAGTACTTCCCACCTCCTTTGTACCTGTGCTGCCTTGGCGATAAGGAGGAAAAGGATTCTTGGGTCTTTCTTCTTTGAAGATTTGGATGACTTGAAGGATATGGATGTCAGTAGGATTTTTCGCTTCATTATCAGTTTCGGCTGGTTTAATGATTAATTTTGCAGGTTGTTAAATACCGCGGGTATCACAACGGACCCATCTGTGGTCTAAGTGAGCTGTGACACTAGTCCCTCTAACCTAACCTAACCTACCTTGTTTATCGGTCATCCCAAGTTGTGTTTAATAATGTTCTTTCCTCAGCCTTCTGCCCATCCTCTGGTGTGCCTTGGGGATCCATTCTCGGGCCACTACTTTTCCTATTCTTCGTTGATGACGAGCTTCCTCTCGGAACTTTTCTTTCGGACTTTCTTCTCGGTCCTCCCCATAACGAATTCGAAGCATGTGTACGGAAACACGGAGCTCTGCGTATATAAAACCATCATACCACCAGTGCTATGCTATGGCTGTGAAACTTGGACCCTAACCCAAACCTTCGAAAACATGCTAAACATATAGGTATTCGAACGGAAAGTTCTTCGGCGAATTTTCGGAGCAGTTTACGGCCGAGATAAATGATGCACCCCCAAAAGCCATGAGTTGTATGCACTGTACGATTAGCTGGAAGTTTCGAAAATCCTGAAACTACATAGTCTTCAATAGGCAGGGGATGTACAACGAATGACCGATGTTCGCATGCCTAAACGGGGCGAGGCTGCGAGGAAGACCGAGAGCTCGTTGGGAAAGCTCAGTATATGCTGACGGCGGGCAACTATTGAGCTTCCAAGATTGGAGGACGCAGTCACGTGACCGAGATAATTGGAGGACAACGACCAGAGCGGTCGGGCTGTTGTGCCACGACGATGATGGTGATGATACATAGTTTTCTCTTGATTTCCTACTCCTTATATCAATCTCAATGATTTTTCTTATAAGTCCGCTTCCAGACCTACTTAACGCCATCGATTCCGTAATTTAGACATCCTTCTGCAAATGTTTCAAAATATTTTCACTTGATCTAATTTCAATGAAAACAAAAACCAAAATTCATTTTTACTTGATTAAAAATTCCGTCTGTCTCCTTCTTTCTCTTTCTCTCTCTTTCTGTCTCTTTTCATATTATAATACACCTCCACAATAATGATTATCGGCGGCACGTACTTTATACATTTACGGATCACAATGTACATACGAGTACCTGGAGGCACCGGAAAAACGACCCCAAAATATCCTCGATAAAATCGATAGTGAATTAATTAAAATGGCGTGTGATTCATTCTGAACTTCAGACGTAACTTTTGTGGTTTGCGTCGAATAAGAGAACTTTTCCGGCCTATTTCCTTTCGTGTTTACATTATCATTGGAGTAATTATATAGCAGAATTTCGTGATGATACGATGGATGGATGCTGGGGTAGGGGGTTGAATTTAGATCACTCTGAAAAATTAGGCAGCATCACCATGTTGTGCTCAGGTATGCCAGAGTGTAGGCGTAGATTGATGAGTTCTTGTTTTTTTTTATTGTTAGTAAATTTTTAATACACATTCATGTAATGGTTTGCCGAGGATATTTCATTGATTATATATTTTGAAAAAATTATTTAGAATATAGAAATTCATTCCACCAATCAATCAGTTTGATTGCAAATTGTCCAAGCATGTGTTTATCTAAAAACTGTTAGCCCCTTAGACAGTTTTTAGATAATAATTGTTTAGATAATAATTGTTCAATTATTTAAAAAAAGCGTCTCAGGTCTAGTAGGATGGAATGACTTGCGTAGTTGGACCTGCTACATAGTTGTGTGGGCTCCAGCACGTTTATTAAACCATCTGAAGCAGCTATCTCCGAGGCCATCCCCCGAATGGGGTTAAGCGACGTGCTGGCAACTCGTCCTTGTACAAACCACTCCATGTCAAGAAACCTGGAACAAAAGCCTCGGATTGGACGGATCAACAACGACGACCACGCAAACGAATAAAGGATTATTCTTTCGGATCCTGGAATGTACGATCCCTGAACAAACCGGGGGCCGAGAAGGCCCTCCTTCAACAGGTCGAAAAGTACAAACTGAGCATTACTGCAGTCCAGGAAACAAATTGGCTTGGCAGCGAGATTAGTGACAAGAAATCGCACACAATTTTTACAAGTGGCAAACCATCGGGCCGCAAGGAGTTTGGAGTAGCATTTATAGTGGACAATCACCTCAAACCGCATATTACTGACTTCAAACCCATAAATGAACGGCTGTGTGCGATTCGCATCAAGACTCGATTCTTCAATCTCTGGCTCATCAATGTGCATGCCCCCACTGAAGTTAAAGAAGACGCAGTAAAAGACGAGTTCTACGCCCGCCTTGAAACTCTCTTCGACTCACTTCCAACAAACGACGTCAAATTGCTGCTGGGAGACTTTAACGCGAAAGTCGGGAATGAAAGTTGGCATCGGGGGACCTCTGGAGGCCACAGCCTCCATGAAGAATGTAACGATAACGGCCAGCGACTTATCGACTTCGCCTGCAGCAGGAATCTAGTCGTAAGCTCTACGTGTTTCCCGCATCGACGCATTCACAAGCAGACCTGGAAGTCTCCAGACGCACATACCGTCAACCAAATTGACCACGTCCTCATTTGCAGGAGATGGGCGTCTAGTGTCATGGATGTCCGCTCCTATCGAGGAGCAAACTGCGACTCAGATCATCACTTGGTGAAGACGACCTACAGATGTAGAATCTCCTTAGTGCACCAGTCAAGAATCAGCCCTCCCAAAATCTTTGCGGTTGATAAGCTCTTGAGTGATGCTACAGCGGTGGCGTATACTACCGCCCTTGAGGAAAAACTATCACCTATGCTACACAACATCAGCAACACAGGCGTCCATGGGTTCTGGGAAGAACTCAAGGGTACCATCAAGGATGTCGCAGAGAAGGTCGTGGGATATAAAGCCCGGCGAGCGCGAAATGACTGGTTCGACGAAGAATGCAAAAATTCACTTGACGCGAAAAACGAGGCCTACAGACAATGGATTCAACGAGGAACCAGAGCCAGAAGAGAAAAATATGACGAGCTACGGCGAATGTCAAATAGAATAATTAGACGTAAGAAACGTAAATACTTTGACGAGCAGTTGCTGAACATAAACGAAAACTTAGCTAATAGGAACACCAGACAAGCGTACAAACTAGTAAATACAATTAAGAACGGCTACCAACCCAGGACTAGCCTTTGTAAGGACAAGGATGGAAACATCATCAGCAACACCGATGGTATTAACAAACGATGGGCCTCTTATTTTGAAGAGCTTCTAAACCGACCATCTAACATCCCCAGGAAGCTCTCGATGATATTATTGATCTAGGCCCACCCATTCAACCCCCGACAGTAGAGGAAGTTGATCTCGCGTTGCGGTCACTAAAACGAAATAAAGCGCCGGGCGCTGACGAGATCCCAGCTGAACTGCTAAGATTCGGTGGAACGAGTCTAGTTGATGCCATACATCAATTACTCCTGCGAGTATGGGAGAACGAGGAGATCCCAGACGATTGGCGCAGAAGCATCATCTGTCCAATTCATAAAAAGGGAGATAAACTGCGGTGTGAGAATTACAGGGGCATCTCACTAGTTTGTACGTCTTATAAAATTTTGACGAAAATTCTGGAAAATAGAATAAAACCGTACGCAGAACGAGTCATTAGCGAATATCAAAGCGAATATATTCGCTCCACAACCGATCAGCTCTTCTCAGTCAAACTGATACTCCAGAGGTGCTGGGAATACAACGTAAACGTATACCAAATCTTTGTCGACTTCAAGCAGGCATACGACAGTATCGATCGTGGAGTACTGTACAACATCATGCTGCAATTTGGTATACCAGCAAAATTAGTGCGACTGACAAAGATGACGATGACCAACTCCGTCTCACAAGTCAGGATCCAGAATAGACTTACTGATCTATTTGAAACACGCACTGGTTTGAAACAGGGCGATGGACTGGCACCGACGCTCTTCAACCTAGCACTGGAATACGTTATTCGGACCATGAATATGGACAACAGCAAGACGCTACTCATCAAGTCGACACAATTAGCAGCGTACGCCGACGACATCAACATCATGTCCCGAAGATTGGCTGACGCAGAAGAACTTCTGCATACGCTCGATACCGCTGCAAAGGAAGTTGGATTAAGTATTAACGAGGTTAAAACTAAAATAAAGATGCAATCGGTGACAAGGACACCTGCACAACCGAGCATCAACGTGGGGGACCTCAACATCGAGTTCGTGAACAACTTCATCTACCTGGGTTGCAACCTGTCAAGGGACGCCAACGAAACTGACGAAATCAAGCGACGGATACAGTTAGCTAATAAGACTTTTTTCTCGGTTCTCCCCATAATGAAATCGAAACATGTGCACAGAAACACGAAGCTCCGCGTGTACAAAACCATTATACGACCAGTGCTATGCTATGGCTGCGAAGCATGGACCCTAGCTCAAGCCTCCGAAAACATGCTAGACACTTTCGAACGTAAGGTTCTACGGCGAATTTTCGGGGCTGTTTGCGATCGAGATGGATGGCGCATCCGGTACAACCATGAGTTGTATGAAATGTACGATGAGCTGCAAGTCTCGAAAACCGTCAAACTACAACGACTTCAATGGGCAGGGCATGTACAAAGAATGGACGATGATCGCATGCCTAAGAGAGTAATGAATGCAGAACGAGTTGACGGAGCGAGACTGCGAGGACGACCGAGATCTCGTTGGGAGAGCTCAGTAGGTGTGGACGCCGCGCAGCTGCTGGGCTCCCAAAATTGGAGGACGCGGTCACGTGACCGAGATAATTGGAGGACAATGATCCAGGCGGCCAAGGCCCGACGTCGGGCTGTCGCGTCACGATGATGATGATGATTTAAAAAAATGCTCTCAGAGATACCTGGGGCATTATGTGAAGAAGTACTGCGCTAAATTTCAAAACGATTGGTCCAGTAGATTTTGTAGATTTTTGACTTGAAAAATGACAAGTTTCAGAAAAACGCTTTATAGTTTTGCACACTAAAAAATTCAAAATAAAACTCGATGATTCTTTCATACTCACACAGAGTCGTCAATACCGGGTCCATTGAGCAAAAAGCTTTCATCAAGATGATCTAGATCAGCTTTTTGTAGCTCCCTTCTTCACTGTCGTACGCCACTTGCTACACTGCTCTACTAATTGGCAACTCGGTAACTTGTCACGTCCATTCGTGAGAACTTGGCCCTGTGCCGATGTGCATCTCTTGCATTTCGCACCACTTTCCCTTGTGGTTACTTAAAATTAAAAAAAAAAGATTCCAAAACTGCAAAGTAATCATCGTCCCATTTGATATGACACCTAATATGCCCATCAATTTCACTTCCCCCCTCCCCCCCTTTCTTGGGACCCTTCTGAAAAATATGTTTTGACGGAAACTCGTTTTTAGGCTCCCCACATATCGACACATTGTAAAAAAGTTGGCACTAGAGTAATTATATCGAAGAGTCCAGCGTACTTGAGTAAAGGACGTCTAGCACCCTAGGGCAGAGGCCGCGCGGAAAGCTCATTAATTCCCAAAAACGAAAATCGAAAAACTAGTGCCATCTTCCAGCAACAAAAAAAAAAAACGTTGAAAATCAAGAATAATTTCAGTTCTTATGATTATATCCTGTCTGGTGTTATGATCACGCAACTGATGGATCTGCTGTATACTGCTGTGCATAAATTACGGGCAATTTGGTTCCCATCTTCAGTGTTAAAGCCTACGGTTTGATTTTAACCTCTTCAACGCACGTACGCGGCGAAATCATTACATCATGACGTCTCAATCAAAATTTTTACAGAAAGCATTACTACTATTTGCGTTATCCCGTTGTGGTACATAACGCGTCAACTACACATAAGGGCGCCTAATTGATGTTTTGTTAGCATATTAGAAGTTTCGGATAATGCCTGTTTTTAGGATAAACATCCTCTCCATTTAGTCGCCTTTTAATAAGCTGAAAAAGACTGGCTTTTTCTTACGCCCCACACCACAGGGGGGAAAGGCATGCAAAAATGAAAGTTTCAAGAGCTTGCCCTTCCTTTTATATCAAAATCCAATGCCAAAACTTGAAACTTCATCCACGCAAAAATCAGAAGGCTTCAAATGCAAACGAAATTCTGATTTTGGCATACCCAACAAACTTTAAATCAATTCCGCAAACTTTTCGAAATTACAATTCATGAGCTCGAAAAAAAAAGCCAACAAGGCTACAATATATAAAAATCAGCGTTCCACTATTACCTACCAGAATCTACCCCTTCTTGTAGAAAAAATTGGCATGACAATCCGATTGTATTTGTCGGGCTATTTCGTTGGCCTTCACGATAGTGGGCAGCAACAACATAATTTAGGGGTTCCTTGTCTTCCAGTTAGGTGAATGCAAAGAAAAGTTTGTTTATCTGCAAAATATTTTTAAGGATAGCTTCTGGTCGAATGACATGCAACAGGATACACGAATTTGAGACTTTACCGATAAATCCTTTCGTCACAGATGAATTTAGGAAAAATGAAGAATACTTTTTTTCTTTTCGGGCAAATAGAAGGAATTTCAGATAAAATCAAATTGAGGTACGACTGAAACGTTGGGTATACGAACGGCGTCTGTTCCGTTTATCAACTTTTAGATTGACCGGAGAAATTGCTTATGTATGGTTGAAGAAATCATAAATTTAGAAGGGATTTCATTTGAGTAGGTTTTTTTTAGGTTAATATATTCTAAGAAAAGGTTTCCCAACGAACTCATGGAAAATTGAAAGGAGTCTGTGGATACACTTGAAAATCATTTTCGTAATATAATTTACCGATGTTGAATGATGTTGTCCAACCGAAATTATATCAAAGATTTATTTTCTATCAAGGGCTTTACTAAAAGAAATCAATAAGAAATCTTTTACTGATAGATATTGGACTTTCCCTCATAATTCATAATTTTGCATTATAGAGGAACCTTTTTGCATAAGTAGTTTAGGCTTGATTACATTTAAATTCGTTGCCACTTTAGAGTTTAAGTTTAATGAGTTTTGGTTTATACATTGACGGAATTGGATGCATGACGCAATAATTTTAAAATAAAAACATCAGTAGAATTAAATGGCAATGAGCGAGATATTATTAGCGAATGTTAATTACCTTGACCTCTTCAGGGGCTTGAGCGCGTCAACATCTCTAGCATTTTTATGCCTTGTTGACGTTTCGATAGCAAATCTACTATTCGGAAGTGCAGTTGCTAGCATGCGCCTCCCATCCGCGCCGTCTTTATACTGACAAGCTTGGAGCACTGTGAGAGTTTTATTACTGCCCACAGGCAGTTTTTGATTTTGGAGCACTGTGAGAGTTTTATTACTACCCACAGGCAGTTTTTGATCGCGCCGAGATTTGAACTCTGAGCTCAGATCGATCTGACGATGGATCGCCACAAAATATCTGACGATCAAAATTATATTTAACTGTCAAAAAAAAAATCGTCAACCATAGTCACATACACTGTGCGATCGATCTGACGATCAAAATATCGTCAGATCAATCTGACGACGGATTGCGTCGTATATGGGGGCTATTAGTATCGTAGAGCAGTGATCGAACGACCACGGCCACCGAGCGCGACAACATTAGCTACGTTTTTCGTGCATTAGAGCAGAGGAGAATAGCAAAGTACTAAGAGAAAACGATCCAGAGTAATATAACTCTAGAACAAGAAGTTTCTGAAGCGTGGACCGTGAATCATCTGTTGCTAATATTTAATCAAGAAATATAATCACACAAAAAGTAGCGGTGTGTACCGGTATTTTTGAGTCGTCCCATGTAAATACACATCATCCACTTGCTTTCGAATTTTTCATGATTTGCTTTTGAAAAATGTTAACCCCGAAGAAGAACATCTTCTTTAAAATGAATTTTGCGTAAGCTTCGAGTCCTTTATTTCCTTTCAATGTGTTTTCTATCTATCTTTATATCCATTAAGTCCTTTATATATATATAGGGACATAAAGAATGTGCCTTGTGTTCAAAGGATGGGTCTCATCATACCGCTTCGAATACACTCATATTTACATGGTCTGGTTTCCATCTCATTTCATGCCCAAGAAAGCCCTTCCGCCTTAACCAAAGGACATTTTATCTCAGGGCGATTTAGACACCAACAGTACTTCATGCATCAGTCTCATCATCTTGATTTGAAAGATTTCATACCTAAAATACGCCCTATAGTACTTCAGTTCATTGATCTTATCACACCGATTCAGAAGATACGTACACTTCATGCTGAAGAAGGTCCTTTTGTCCCGACCTTCATTTATAACTCTTAATTCGCCAAGAATCGAATGTTAACATTGAAAATCCCTACTTCTAAAACCGCTAATAATAACTATGTATTAATTCGTGCGAATACTAAAGATTTGTATTTCCAGTCCTCTAATTAATTGCCGACTTCCTTACTTAATGAGCCTTCGCCTCACTCTCGGGAATCCATTTTTCTATTACGAGAAATCTCATTAGCTGAAATCTGACTTTAATGACATTAATTACGACCTATCAAAGAATTACTGGGCTTGTACAAAGAAACAAAAATTATGATAATTCATTAGACGCAGTGATTTTTACGAGTCTCCTGGCATCCTTGTTTACGAGCCGTTCGCAACTATGGTTGAGGACGACGACGGAAGGCTTTTCACTTATTTCTCCCGACTTAGTTTTTGTTTTTAATGCAATGTTGTATGTTTAATTGAATCTTCTACTTCTGATATAATGGAAGTTAAATACAATTTGGTTGACCTCATATAACGATTAATTTTTTCGCCCAGGGACGAGGAGCTGAGGCCATATTTATGGTCTAATTCTCTCGTATGGACGCAATGGCCACGGGTCGGAAGGGAATTGCATCACATGTCGATTAGAATCCTATAAATTATACTGTCATAAAAAATATTATTATGCCATTAACATTCGAGGAGAATGTTCCTACAGTTTACGATCGGTCTAATTACCAGCATGACAACGATTCTTGTGTGTTGAAGAAGGTCTTGTTTGGTCAACCAAATCTGAGTCCAGTGATGCCTTATTCGCGATAAAATTCGCTCGCCACGTATCCTTTTCGGTCCACCAAATTAAGAACCTATCATGCCACTCGTTATAAAGAGAGTACATAAAAGCTTCTACTCCGGGTAAATGTAACGACAATGTAAAAGGAAAATCAAATAAGGTTTATAGGCTTTCGAAATGCTTTTCCCTAATTTATTTAAACAATCTCCTTCGCAAAATGCAGCCGAAATCTCGAAATTGAATGTGAAGCCATGCGTCTGTCGTGTACAATAGAACCAGTATTATATTATGGGGATTTCATTGTCTTTTTGGTTAATGTCCTAGTGATTTGATTGAGTATGGTTATTTCGTTTTCGGAAAATCATGTTAATGGCAGTCAGGAAAATGTGGAACCATTTCTATTGAATCTGCAAATCAAATCTAATGGTTGTAGAAATTCTGTCGGATTAGGTTTCATCACTTACCAGGGCTTTCTCGGCGTGTGTTGATCTAACCTACAAAATCGTTCTGCGGATCTACTGATAGGTAATACCCCATGGATGACTAATTCAGGTTAGGAGAGATGGTTGCCGTATCAACACGGCACACTTAAACAAAAGCGTAGGTCAATTGTGATACCCTGGGAATGCAAAACTCTAGCGTTCCTCTAATGTTAAAATAAACCGGGATTAGTCACAAAACCTAGGAGTTAACAATCCTTAATTTCTGCTAGTTCTCCCAATACTAGCAATAATAAATATGACAAGCTAAAATAACACATACCTAAGGTTGGCACTCCGACCGAACGATCTATTGAACCAAAGCCTTTACTATTTCAAAAGACCCTCAACCTGCCTGATAAAGACCAGTAGGTTTTTTGCGGCAGTCTTCATGGAAGCGGTGCTCACGATGCAACATCAAAGAAACCTAATCCTGGTGAGGTCCGCCAAACATCTTCACAGAGAAGGGTTCAACATCCCCCCGGGCGAAGCCAGCATTCCGTCTCAGTGGACAGACCCATTTTGATGAGGTGATATCTCACCCAGTAGTGTCCGGTGAGATACCCGGTTCCGGGTCCGCTTTACTCAAGCGGCTAGTCATTCTGTTTGTAAGGATTAATAAGATGCTTGGATTCCCGCAGTCCTGAGAGATTATTCTAGTGCCGCAGCCTTCCGTCAGCAGTCTATTTCCTATTCAGCGCCTTAGCTGTAACCAATATCAATCCACAGTAGGGATCGACTCTGAAGAGTTTCAAGGATGAGGCCTATCTAGCAAGCTCATCCGCAGTTTTGTTTTTATCCATACCTCAATGGCCTAGTAACCAACATAGGATAGCCCATTTAGTTTTTGTATCAAAACAATCCTACATCAATTTCGATGAGAATTTATTTGAGAAAAGAGCTTTAATGGCTGCCTGACTCTCTGTGCAATAGCAATGTTAGCGCCACGGGAATAACAATTTCCTTGGTGCAGGCCTCAATGGCATGTATCTCGACTTGGAAAACACACAAATGGCCTTGCTAATACCATTCTCGAAACGTTTGCTCCAGTCCAACATGATACCTAGACACTTGACTTCGGTGTAAAAATCGTGAACTGTCCTGGCTAAGGTGACCGAACTTAGGGTAATTGAAGGTTTTTTTTCAAGCTCTCTCCCGGAATTGTGTATGACAACTGCAGTCGACTTACCATTTACATAGGCGAACTAAGCTTGATGGAGGGGAATCGTTGTATTAAATTCCATATTGTGCCTGATATGGTGATCCATTGACCTCGCAATAGTTTCAGAAAAAACGATGAGAGGTTTATTAGACTGTACGATTTCGGTAGTTCTTCCGGCTTGTTCCCGTCGGAGCGAACACCACGTTAACTGCCCTCCAAAAACGTGGTAGGTAGCTGGCTCTGAGAAGAACGATTAAAGGGGAGATAAAGAACTCAAGGCTATTTTGCAATAGGCCCGGGAAAATACCATGAGCAAGAGGTGCCCTGGTGCTAACCATTGTACTTAGTTTGCGTCCCTTCAAGGATTTGGCTCGCGTCTAGGACTTGTTCCGACTCTTTAATTTTTTTGCGTAACTCATATTTGTCCTGGGCATCGCTATGACCACCGCTCAGATCTAGGACCGACCATAATATAGCACAGGAAGAATTGCCTCTACATATATCCCGTGTTGCTTCATGTAGCGTAAAAATTCAGTTTTTAGTCCACAGAATGTTTTTATATCAAGTGAAGGATACTTAATTGTATCCGCGTTGACTGATACAATAGTTGGCATGGTCAGGGCAGAGCTGTTCTGAAAGGCATATTTCTATTTTAGGGGAAAGTATTTATTTTTCTTACATACCCCTCGTTGGGCGCCATTTGGATTTTTGGCTGTAGACCAATTTTTGGTCCGGAAAAAGGATTGCCATTTTAAGGCAGCCCTATTAAAAATCATGCTCTCTAAGCATCAATGTAGAAATAAAAATGAATTTGATGTTCAGACACAATCTTCCTGCGTAAAGCATACTCCCTAAAAAGGGCGTTTAATCCATTGGCGCGCAACTTCTATTTCTGCTCTCTGAAAGTGAATTTATTAAAATTGATTTGTTTTTTAACTATGTTTTATTTTACTTGAATTTCATGGACATTTGCCAGGCTTTGGGAAACACTCTCCTAGAACAAATTCTGCGTACGAGCCTGAGTCTATTAACGCTGGGATATCTTATCGCTCAAGATCGTTGAGTGATCGGTACTAAAGGGAATCCATCGACTGGTTCCCTGAATCCAGATGGCCGCATTTACCACCATCTGCTCTCCTATAATAACCGTCGGAAGCAGGCCGATCATCATATCTGACCGCTGATTGCCACGCAGGCCCTTTTCTATACATAAGCTAACAAATTGTGATTTACTCTCATACATAGGGGACTCTGTCATGCCACCATCCCATTCAGTACTATAGATACGAGTAGCAGACTCCATGTCTCACATATAGCCTTCCTTTGCAACGCGCTACTGAATGTTTCCAGTTTCCTATCTAGTATGAGAGCAATTCAATTTCCCCTTTCCTTGAAGGCCATTCTTACCCCCAACAAGTTAGGACGTACTTCCCCTCTACTGGGGAAATGTTATATTTCCTTGTAAACTGGACAATCTGGGGTTTGCTAGGGTTGGCACCTATTCTTAACGAGGTAACGCGCTATTCGCTTTCTCTGTTAACAAAATGAGCAATTGAATGCTAAATGCGGCCCCATTTTGTTAACAGACATAACGTACATTGCGTTACCTCGTTAAGAATCCCGGAGAAATTGTCGGAGGTGACGACATAGATAATATCTTCATAGGGTATCACCTTAGAGCCCACCTGTACCATATTTTGCAAAGATCTGTTGACAGGGAAGCTTTACATGAGGCGTGAGAGTACACCGCCTTATGGAGTGCACCCGAATACACTCCTGCATATCGGTTAAGCCCCTAATTTCGATTATATGCCCTTGAGTATTTGCACCAGGGGGGGGATTTTTAGGTTAGCTTACTCGCGCAACAGTTTCGCGAGAAGTTTCGCTAAATCTAAACGCACCTTTAGAGATGTTGACACGCGCATGCCCTACTGGAAGTGTTAAAGCGATTAGTAGTATAGGAGAGTTTTGCGTTTGACTAGGAAATGTACTCATAAATATAGAACAAGTCCAAAATTGACATTCTACACAATTCGACGAGGATTTCGAAGTACGTATAGTCCTTGAATATGTCAAAGAGCTCAGGTTGAGCGTTTCTTGGGCAGAATTACAAGAAAACCTTCTGAGCATGTATATCTGTGCGTGGACCGCCTGTTGCACCTTTATTCTCTCAGTGTTGGTAAAGTGTTCCTTGTATACTCGCTTCTTTCGCTTCCCTCGCCTCTCCTCTTCCCAGAGTTCAATGCACTCGTACGCGTGCTCAATTCGCGAATGTCTGAAAACTTATTTACAGAAGCTTGTATGTATTTCGGAAAAGATTTTGTCACAAACCTTAATAGACAAATATGCATGTATAGCAGGACTCCTATATTTTTTGGCCAACAAACGATCCATGACATTTTTCCCAGGAAAAATCCGCTCAAATTGATTTAAGAACGCAATAGGCAGCAGGCAGCGACGAAATCAGCGAAATTTCGTCTTGCTTTCATTTCTCTCGTGTCGTAAATATTTAATTACAAGTCATCTTACTAAAGCTACAAATTGTTCCGTGGCATCGTCTTTTCGTGGCTTGACTCATAGAAACCATGCCGACCAGAATATACTACATTCAACATTCTCTGAGTTCTTTTATTTTCTTTGATACGATTTTGCCATTTCCAATTTCTTCGAAGGCATTCGAGTGTGTGTACGCTCTTTGTCCCGAAAGTTTTGCTTCTATTCATCATCAAAAGATACACGGCAACAACAGCATCCCAATCCTTCGACTTTCTGTAGAGCCCAATTTGAGAAGAGAAGTCCAGCAAGACTGAGCAGGAGAATAAGTTTTCTTGTTAATGTCATGTTAAACTTGTGGTGATACTGTTTGACAACTTGGGCCGGAAAATGAGTGAAAATTAGCTCTACAGATTGATAATAATTTATAGATCAACTGACCGGACCCCCAAATGAATAGCATAGAATAGACAACAATAGCTGCGTTTTGCAGTCACTAGAAAAGAACATGTGCCCTCATTACACTAACGACGTTGTCCTCGATAATTCTGGATAAACAGCTGGTGCAGGAAATCTGTTCCGTAGGAGTTACCAGAAAGCTGCAAGTTTTCGTCAACTCATGTCTTCGTCGAATTTTAAGAATTTTCTGGCCCGAAACAATATCAAATGAAGAGCTAAGTCGGCGTACGGGTCAGATGCCAATCGACGAATTGATACGCAGGCGAAAATGGCAGTGGATAGGTCACACATTGCGGAAGAGTGATAATTGCATTGCTTTGCATGCCATGAAATGGAACCCAATTTCTAACCAAGGCCGATCAAGAGGGGTCCTCCAATTACATGGCGTCGATCTGTGGCAAAGGAGTGTCAGGAACTGGGTAAGTCTTTTGGGGAGTTGCGCCCCATTGCCCAGATCAGAGTACGATGGCGCGCAGGACTAGTTGACGCGCTATGCCCTGCTAGGGGTTAAGGCAAAGTAGTAGTACAATAAGGACTTACATAAGGACATATAATGTTAAAAAGAAATAAGGTGGCGTAGATAGCATGCATCTATTCCCCACTTCCCAAAGCAGCGGTCAATTATTAATCTTTGATGTCCCCTTTTCTCGCTGGGCGGCAGCAGAAGACATTTGAGCTTTACAAAGTAAGTGAGTTTGAGCACGTGTGTCACCATGGAAAGCACATTCAGAAGTTTTCATTTTAATGTAGATTAGCTTCTATAGGCCCGTTTTCTCAATGTCTCGTTAAATTGCCCGATATCTAACACGGACATGAGCTTATCCCAGCGATAAACTGGCCGCTGAATATTTTCGTTTTCTTATACGCCCGTTAAATTACCAAGCCATAAAAGGCTTAATGCATTTGGGTTTTTGTTTTGGATTAACTTGTAAGCGATTGCGAGGTGTTGGAAATTTGTTTTGGATAAACGATTAAGCGGAGGCTTGGTGACGGGCTTTTAGAGCTTATCTTTCCAATAAAATTTAAAAGGCAGATAAAGTTCTTTTTAGCGTTTTCGAACGGATAAACGTTAAACGGGCAATGAGATTTTATATTCACTGAAGTTAATTAAGATTTAAGTGTTCTCTTGACATTTCAGCTCAGTAACCAACCCAAGACACGCACTGAATCAAAGAAACACTCCGTTTTCCTCCAAATGTTGCTTTCGCTGTTCTGTTATAAATACTCGTATATAGTTTCTTTGCTATTGTGTTATGTTCTGGTCACAAAGACACACGGCTAATCATAATTGTTGTTGGTGAATCGGTGGATATTCTCCTTAAATTATGCCAAGAGTGACAGAAAATCACCAGGCGAGACGTTGTGGATGATGAAGTGTTGGCACGGTTCCAAATCACTTTTCTTTTGTCTTCCATTGACTTTTTTATTGGCTTTAGGATGATGTTGTTCAAAAAAGATACTCGTACAATGTTGTAATGGGGAAATTTACCCGACTGGTCATTTGTTTTACAGATAATTAACATCAGTTTTATCGAGTAGACAATGTTGACTTCCGTTGCGCAGCAGGATGAAAATTGCCTTTAGTGATTATTCGATTTTCCCGGAAAATTATAGTTTATGTATTTGTATGATGACAGGCATCATATTGACAATCGGTCTATGACTATTACACTGTAGCAATGATGGCCGATCAAAAAAATAAAAAAAAGGTGGTGCTTGAAGATGGTTAACCCAAGATATCTCCGCTTATGCATTTTCAGTTTAAAATGCACGTCCGTTAAAAGACGGTCCGGCTTAGATCCGCCATAGACTTCGCGATCCGTCGTCAGATCGATCTGACGATCACACAAAATATCGTCAGATCGATCTGACGACGGATTGAATCGTATATTGGGGCTATTAGAGGCTGATTCCGAAGTGCTAAGCGAAAAGTGTGGTCGTGACAATATTTGAAGTTGATTCTGAACCGAAACGTGACCATGGAGCGTTGTTTCCGATTAGTATCGTTGAATCTCTACCTCTTCTTCTAAAATTTAATTAATTAAGAATTAAATTCTTCATTATCAGCATCGTGGCGCTACAACCCGATGTCGGGCTTTCGCTATCTGGATTCTTGTCCTCCAATTGTCTTGGGCAAGTAACCGCGTCCTCCAATTTTGAAAGCCCAGCAGTTGTTCGGCGTCAGCATCTACTGAATCCTCCCAACGAGCTCTCAGTCTTCCTCGTAGTCTTGCTCCGCGTCCTTTCAGTATTTTATTAGGCATGAGGATATCATCCATTCCTTGTTCGTGCCCTGGCCATTGAAGTCGCTTTAGCCCAGTGGTGTAGATAGGAGGGGTAAATTGTTTGTATTCTAAATTCACCATCTCTTAAAAATTCTTTGTCTTAAACAAGCTTTCTTTCTAGTCTTGTCGTGGGGGTTATTACGGGACACTGTCCCATAGGAGAGCTTGCCTGGGGGTTTCGTATTCCTCACTATGACTATTGCAGGAGCTGTGATGACGTGGATGAGGAGGAGAGCGTTTTCCATCTTCTTTGTCACTGTCTGGCCCTGACTGAGAGGCGGAGCTACATTGCTAGCGCAAACGGGTCTGTTGCCTAGGTTTAATTAAGTGACTTTGGTGGTATCACAACGTACCCAGAGGTGGTCTATGTGTGCTGTGCGGTAGCATGGCAGCCCTTTTACTTAACCTAACCCTTTACTCTATTACTCTGCAACTCTTCGAGGTCACTCTTCGAGGTGATAAAATTGGAGTTACATACTTCCGTTGAAAGTCTAAATTTCGCAAATTCCAAAATCCGTGACAAGGTAATTTCATTTTTCCAACTAAAAACGACCAACGCCCGTTTATTTTAATTTATCTCTTTCTTTTTTTTTCAAAACGCTCTTTTCTTTTTTTGATTTCAATCACCAAAATCACCAAAAGTTTCACGTCTTTCGTTCTCTCCATCCTTTCCAACCACTTAAATGTCCGTTCTTCCTCCAACACCTCAAACTCAAAATAAAAATAAAAAAAACCTTTCTCCTCCAGCAAAAAAACGTCCCTCTAGCGGCTTTTACTATCCCGCTACCAAAATCAAGCCACTCCTCAAATCTGTCTTTTTTCTCCAAAATTCCTCAGCCAACCTCTAGTAAAATCATCCCGACTGCCTCGGCGATCAAAATAAATCCCCCAAAAAAATTCTATATCGTGAAATAAATAAAATTTAATAAATAACTGGCACAACAGTCCAATCTGGGCCATGGCCTCGAGATGAGTAGGCATCATCTCATTTTCTAGATCGTGACGGTGTGTCTTGTGTGTGAACACGATCAGCAACACGCTCAACCTGGTTATTTAACCCATAAATAGGTGCTAAATGAGCACAGCTGAGTGGGCTCACAGTCTGACACGTAAATCCCCTTTTTTTTATCGAAAGCTACTGCATTCAGTAGGAATCGAACCGAGGCCCAGTGCATAGAAGGCGAACGTGCTAACCGTTGTGCCATCCGATAACAACGATATCGTGAAATAAAAAAAAATTAATAACAGCCTCAAAGCTAGATTTGGGGCGAGATTTGAATGAAATCTTGTCTCAAATTCCGCTAGATAACTTTGTCAACTGTGTATGGGTTTCGGGATTTTGGAATCTGCCTTGATTTGGGTAAATGATGATGCTATGATGTTTGAGAAAAAAATTATCCTACAATTCCGCATGCGATGTTAATAATTAACATTAACAAAACCGATGGGAAAGAAACTCCACGACAAGGTTTCGCTGCGGAATGATCTCGGCCCGCCTTTGCTTTTACTCGGCAGGCGTTTTTTTGTGGACATGTATGGGCGGAGATTTCCCGCATTCACTATCTTCAAGCTCGACCCAGCTGGCTACTAGGCTTCAAGCTGTTACTGTGGCCGTGTCCTTAGGCGCACTTAGGGAGTGCTAACAGAAGACGGTATGCTGATGATGATTCTTGCATCATCGTGTTCCAGCGAAAGAAGTTTTTCGGTATTTCCTAGAAGAAGAAACACTTACTTGAGGTCGACACAATATGAGGGCATACTGAATCATGTAGCTATTATACATAGTTATTCTAGTTTGGCGGCTGATCTTGATCTACAATCTCTCAGGAATCGTTCTATCAAAACCCCTTAGTGCACTCATACTTCCGCATTAAAAAACTACTCAAGAAAAATTCACCGAATCGGTGTGCCATTATGACGGTTTTTTTCGGTGTAAATAAAATACCTTTTGAGCGGATAATATTTGTACATCTATAGGTGAATTTCATAGTATCTCGAATGGATTAAATATTATCCATCAAAATGGGGCGACCGACTTACTCCGGAGATGCTGACTACGGTCATTACGGATTCAAGTCCCGTCCCCGGCGTCCGTGGCCATGGGTGTTTGTGTTGTCTACCCAAAGTAGTGCGGGGTGTAATAATAAGCCACAACATCTCCCGAATTGCCGCAGCCAGGCGGCTAAATTGGAGCAGGACGTGTATGCTGAGAACGTGCATCGTCCGAAACTGGCTTATGCCAACGCAACGTCAACTAAGCCACATGGAATAGTTGACACGCTATGCCCCACAAGGGGTTAGGGCAAATGAGTATCAAAACGGTGAAAACAAATTATCCATACGGTGAATATGCAATTTTTATTTAAATCGAAAAAAGCTCGAAAAACAACCAGTTCCACTTCTTCATTTGAGCCCTCGAATTGAAGTATGAATACATCCGACTTGCAGGTGCCTCAACGCACTAAGCAACTGACTCACTGATATACAGATACGTGTTTTGGAAGAGGAACAGAGCTAATATGATATAATATTTACACCACGCATTGGATTAATATTTCCGGTTCGGTTTTTCCAATTCTGGTTAAGTATTTTTGGTAACCATATTGTCGTTTACACCACCGGTGAAATAAATACACCAAGTAAATGCGTTAAATTTTAAACACCAATCGTGCGGTGTATTCCAGGAATATTAATTTACCGAATATTAATTCATCAAATATTTTTTACATTGCACTACCCATTCCGGTTAAGCGTGTTTCGTCGCCCCTGGAGAGAGAAAATAACTTTCTTAACTTTCTCGTGTTTGTATTATCATAATCAGAATCACCAAGTGTTGCATAGACTAAGCGGTTGCAGGAAACCTACTAGAACATGCAAATATTAATCTGGAATAGGATTCGCAATCACAGCCTAGGACAATTGAATAAATCTCTTAAACAAATTCAGGAAACTACAAGCAGCTACCGTAGATCGAATATTTTTGTCAATAAAACAAAACCCATGTTTTCAGTACCATCTATTTAACACTGTCAAATACTGCATCAAACCCCACAACATTGAGTCACGATTGAAAAATCTTATCAACAACCGAAAACCTTGATAAGACACAAGACTTCAGAAACAGAACATATATGTACTCGTATGTTATGATATGATACTCCTATATGAATTTTTCTTGGCGATGTTTACTTTTGATATCAAAATCAACAGATACTTACGTGTAAGTACGAGTATGCCCAGCCGTTGTTGGTGCAATTTCTCATGATAAAACTTTTATGGATTTCGTAAACTCCGACGTGCACATATCTTTCATCAGATTTAAGGGCGATTACGAACAATCATGTGGCTGAGCTTGATCTACACATCATTAGTCAGAAGCTAGTCACTTTTAGATTGGTGAATCATTATCCTAGAAATCAGAAGAATCTGTGGGCACGTATTTTCCCTTCAACATCGTTAGTTCACGGAAAAAAAAGAATTTCCATCAACGTCAATTCAGAATCAAAAATAGAGTCCAAAAGACCTTTTACATTTATATCTGAGTCATACTTTTTTTTTTCGCGCAGATATAAAGTAGGTACATTTTTTTGTATTTTCTAAAAAGTCTATAATTAAACATACATAGTCTTTATCTAACTAAAGTATGGACTGGCTAGTACTGCCATGGCTAGTGGTTAAAAATTATTTCTTTCATTCATGACTTATCAACACTGTGGTTTTTGCAATGGATACGTACATACTATCCGCCATCATTTCCGCACTTGAAATTCTTATGGGCAACATTTATAAACACAAACAACGGTTACTAGAAATCTATAGGGTTTGCGTCTTTTTCACGCTATCTTTAACTAAAATTCACTATGAATCGGTCTGTTTTTTTTTCTAGAGCCACGTTTTATTGATAGTATGGCGTGCATTTCATCAGTTTCTTTTCGAAATAAAACATTATTTTGTCGATAAGTACGTTTCTGGTATATAGAAAATTCTTATCAAGTTCGATTCATTTATAATGGTACTCATTTATGTACGTTGAGGTCAGCTGTCAATAATTGATTTGTAGATTGTAGTGGTTTACAGTGAAATTAAAAAAAATCGTATTAATTGCTGCTTCTTAATTTTGTAAAATCTTGAGTTTTAGTGTTCACAAAGTACTGGAAAACGAATTATAAAGTGTTGAATGGTTGATTATAATCAAGCTTGAAATAACTCCAGATGTATTGTACATCACCTGGAAGGTTTTTTCTATTCAGTTTTTGTCACATCGCCTTAGCCCCTAATGGGACATTGCGCCGTCAACTACTCCTAGAACCTAGTTGACTCCCTTGGCAAGCCAACTAGCTGCATCGGGAGCGTATCTGGGCTTATAAACATACGGTCCGGGGATCCATTCCCCGTCGTACCGAACTTTTTTTTTAAACAGAGACAATTTTGTGGCTTTTGCATAAATGATATTTTTGATAAGTGATATTTAATACAGTAATCCCTCGTTAAGACAACCAACACGGGATAGAAGTACTCAGTTCGTGTTAAATAAATACGTGTTATCCAAATTCGTGTAACACGAATTGGGTTCGTGTTATCCGAATTCGAATATCTGACACATACTGCATTCAGTTTTAAAAAGGGTTTGGACCAATATAGGGAGCTGCAGACGCCCATCTATGGCATGCTAGTTTGCTTGTTCATTGCACAATATCAGAGTGCCCAGAGACCCAGTCAATTGTGAGGTCATTTGAGGCTCCACTAATGTTAAGGTAACCTTGATAAGACTTCACTAGCCTTAAGTTAACCGATGTACCTGTCAGCGCCGTGATAGCCTCTTGACTATCAGTGAAGATTCCTATGTTTCTGTTAACACTCGCATACATACTTGAGTACCCGGGTACCGATGAGCTATAGAAAGCTAGTTTTTTCACTTATTGTAATTTTTATTGTCCCCATCTTCCTAATGAGCTGTTGCTATTATGTTTTACCTGAAAAAACATATCCACAAGCGATTTTGCATTTTTGTTTATACCTTTCTTTCACTTTTTGTTGATTACCCCTTCGATATTATTTATGAGTACCCGGGTACTCACATTTATATTATATAAATTGTTCATTGATAAATTTGGCAGTTGCAATAAAAAAAGGGTATATTTCTCAGAATAATTTTATAACTGTTACGTATCCTGTGTCAGGATTAGGTAGGGTTTAGGTTAGGTTAAAGAGGCAGCTGCGCACCAACACAGCACACATAGACCACCACTGGGTTCGTTGTGATACCTCATAGGCACAAAAATGCCATGTGAGCTAGTCGTCAAACAACCGAGATCTATCAATGAAACGATGCAAATGACCAGCATTTACGTCCTTCAGGTCATCGAGGTCAATAAAGTAGAGGGAGCCTAAAATATCCTCTCTTCTACCGGCCAGAGCAGGGCAGGTGCACAGGAAGTGATGTATTGTTTCCTCCTCTTCTTCGTCCCCACAGCTTCTACAAAAATCATTGTATGAAAGCCGGAGACGCCTAGCATGCTCACCTATCAAGCAATGCCCCGTGATGATCCCCACAACCTTTCTGAGATACTTTCTCTCCAGTATCATCAGCCCTGGGGAGCGGCGAGGATTGAAGTGCGGCTAAATTTGCCTCGTAACGTTGCAGGTATTACTATTTAGCCATCCGATATTAGCACGGCTTATTGCGTTTGTCTTAACTAGGTTTTTGCATGCTGCTATAGGCATTTTGACATTGCAAAAACATCCGGCCGTTCTTGCCCGAGCCAGCTTGTCTGCCTTGCAGTTTCCGCTGAAACCACTGTGAGCCGGAGTCCTGCACAACGTGATGTTGAAAAAGTTGCCGAGCTCATTAAGAGCGGTGCGACATACCACCACGGTTTTCGACGAAGTAAGGTTTGCGTCCAAGGGCTTAATCGCCACCTGACCATCTGTGTAGATAGTAATATTCCTTGCAGATATGATATTACGACCCAGCCAAGTCAGCACGTCGGCAATCGCAGTGATCTCCGCCTGCAGAACGCTACAGAAGGCTGGAAAACGAACTGACAAGCGAATGTCCAGTTTCTCTAAGATCACGTCTTCTGGAATATCCAGATTGCCCAGTTTCGCCGGGTGGCCATTAGTAGACTCTTTCCACTGCCCTATTTCCCTAAGACAGATGGCCGGAGTTGCAGCTACCTGCTCAGCCAGAATGTGCAAGGGGTGCAAATTCAGCAGTACACCAAGAGCAGCGGTCGGTGTGGTCTTCAGAGCATCAGTGATGGCAATACCAGACAATCTTTGAACTTTATTCAACAGGTTCCTGTATGATGCTTTATTGAGTGCCGTCCATCATACATACAACATTTTAATTCGAGAACCGAACAGGAATGGAGTTGATGCTGTCACCAAGCGCAACCAAAGAAGGCAAAAGAAAGAATCGTGGAAGCCACTGATCCGGAAAGAAATTGATACATTCCTGGGATTGCTGATAATCGCGGGTGTATACCATATCCAAAGAGCCACTGTTCGAGAAATGTGGGATGATGGATCGTTCCCTATCTTCCGCGCGGCTATGGATCTTTCCCGATTCGTCGATATAACAAACTGCATTTGGTTTGGGATAATGTGGCGGCTCGTGACGATCGACGAACAATTGATAAAGCGGCGGTAATTCGAGATATCTGGAATATGACGAACGTAAATCTCATTTCAAATTACACAGCCTCGGACTATATTACCGTTGACGAGCAGCTGTATCTATCTATCTGCTATTGAAATGTCAACAAGGCATAGAAATGCAAGAGGTTGTAACGGACGGTTTGGTGGGCATCCGAAGATGCCGATAGTGACGGAGCCTCAGGTAGCATAATGACCGTGAAGGTCGGGCCGTGCCATCTGGCGAAAAAATAAACCCCTCAACGAACATACCAGCGGTCTATGCTTTTTGTAGCTCAGTTTGGGGAGATGTGGGCGGGGTTTTCGTCGCTCGCTGCCCCTGTCCTTTACGTATTACAAAAAAATTCATCAGCCCGGGGGAAGACAAGACAAACATGGGAGGCAAAAATGGGGAATAGTAAAAAAAAATGGGACGGTAAGGACGGAATAGTTGGCGGATGGCGCAGATGCCTTCACACTCGTATCGGGGTCTAGGTGTAATGGGACCCTCGGGCTCTGGTTTTGTACCACTGACAGGTTACTCATCAGGTGCTGCCTTCGATCTGCCGGTGGAAGCAGCGCTACCAGACCAGAATATCATTTATTACAAGGTGTTGATACGCCCATGCCACTGGAGGCGTCAAGTCAGTTAACAATAAGGTAATACTGACCGAAGATCACACTTTTCAGGAATCTAATGCTAACCAATTAGAATGTTCATAGTAAGTGATTCGACAATATTAAAAGTACGCAAACTGTAAAAGGAACGAACTGTGCTGTGGAGAAAGTTCCTTACGCTCTTTGTGATAACATAGGTACAGCATAACACTTTTTATTGAACTCTACGTACATATTTTCTGAAGAAATTACTGAAAGCGAAACTCCGTCAAATTTCCTTGGAGTCTTGTGAAATTGCGTTCAACGTACTTTGAAAATTAGGCTCGAGTAGGTCCTATAGCATATGAACGCCGTTCGCATGATAATCTTTAAATTGATATTTCAATCGCACAGATGAGTCACTGATGCAATCAAAATTTCTTGATTTATCATCATATTTCACCGGATTAATCGTCCACCATTTCCTGGTAACCTTTCACCCTTATTTCATGGCCAATTAATAAGCGTATTTCTTCTTTTCGCCTCCTATATCACTTTGAAGTACGCTGTAAAATGTTATTACTTTTTCATTGATCTCATATAAGGTCATCAAATTTTAACCCTATCATTCACTTTTCATAGGCACAGAGCGCAACACTGTCATCATGTATCGCGCGCTTGTATCATAAAAAAAAATATTGAATAAAGTTGTCGCGCACGCTATGAAAAATTCCATGTTTCAAGCGTGAAATGCCCACATAAATTTATTTTATAACTTCCGCGTAAATGGAGAAATTGTTTGAAGCGACCATTTGATATTAAATTTATATCTATATACTTTTGTGCACGTCATCGTCGTCCTATCTGAATTTTTTAGCACACGTCATTTTCATTTTGAAACAGACTGTACGTATCCTTTCTTGTTTTTTTATTACGGACTAATTCCATGGGTTGTGAGAAAAGGAGCGTGCCATAATGCGATTAAGGCAATCTTAGAATATGAATACGAATAATTCACGGTTCGTAATTGTTAAAGTACACTCGTAAGTATGTTCGAGTACTTGCTTGTTGCTTGACTGATAAAAAGAAAGTGCGCCTGAATCTGAATCTCGTTGTGAGGATTTATGGAACATTATTTTGATGTTTATAGCTCCCATTGGAAACATTAATAAAAAAAAAATTGAAAAAAATTAAATGCGTGCTATAATGGTCTAAGTTCCTAGGTCGCGACTCCGATTCTTATGCTACCCATTCCCATATTGCCTAAATTTCACTTCGTTGCTACGAATGTGCGTATTAGTCCAGTAATGGCGTGATTTGACGGAGAACAAAAATTTGGAAGTTTTTTTTTTCTCAATTTTGGTTTATATGGTCAGGTTAGGTTGGGTTAGGGGGGCGAAAAGGGACCCAAACGTTAGTGGTCTGCTTCGGCTATCCTCCAGAATATAATAATAAAAATAGGTTGGGTTAGATGGGCTGCCTTGAATCCCTTATATAGAGAGAACCCAAAGCACACATAAACCACCGTTAGATCCGTTGCACCCTAAGTACAGTAACCCAAGCCCAACTCAATCGTCAAACCAGCCAGAGCTGACAATGAAGCAAAGAAGTTGGCTTACCTTGACATCCTTTAAATCATCCAGATCAATGGAAAACCCAAGGATGCGTTTTCTGCGCCTGGCTAAGGGGCACAAAAGATGAGAATGACTTTCCACTTCCTCCTTGTTTTCGCAGCTCCTACAGTACTCACTGCGGGGGAGCCGAAGTCTTCTGGCGTGCTCCCCGATAAGTCCTACCACGTTTCCTACCACGTTTCTTAAATGGCTTCTGCACAGCATCGTCATCTCGTGAGAGCGGTTGGGATCTATCTTAACTATTTGCATGTCATGTGGTGCCAATGCTCCATTGGAGTTGGCCCTATCATACGCCATAGCTTTAGTAGTCAATTTTCAGAATGCCAGGGACATTCCAGTGCCGCGAGTGCCGTCGTCATTAGTTGTGCCCGCCCGGGCCAGCTCATCAGCTTTGCAGTTTCAAGAAAATCCACTGTGGTCTAGTATCCAACTAAGGGTATATTGAAAAATCTTCCCACCTCCAAGAGATACGACACTCCAATACAGTCCTTGACGTAACCAAGACAAATGTAAGCGCTTTAATCGCCGGTTGACTGTCCGTGTCTATGTATTATAATATCTCTGGCCAATATCACATTATGCGCAAGCCAAGTAACAGCCTCGATGATTGCAGTAACCTCCGCCTGAAACACGCTACTATATTCGGGAAGGCGGAATGGCAAGCTGATATGAAGGATTTTTGAATACACACCAGCTCCAACCTCTTCAGCAGTCTTCGAGCCGTCAGCGAAAATGCTAAGGACATCAGATACCAAAATAGCGTTTTCCGATAACTCAATCCTCGATGGGACCACGCTTGTAAAGTTCTTATTGAACAGGTATTTCGCAGAGATATAGGCCGTTTCATCGAAAATATTCATGATGTTTAAAATAGTCGATTGACCTATGATCGACGTTGTCCACTGACCGGTTTCTCCAAGGCGAATAGCACTGTTAGCCGCAAGTTCCTCAATTGTCCTAAACCCTTGTGGGGCATAGCGCGTCAACTGTTCCATGTGGTCCAGTTGACGTTTCGTTGGCATAAACTATTTTAGTTTCGGAGAATGCAGTTGCCAGCATGCAACTCCTTGCCGCAAGTTGCTCTGCGAAGATGTCCAGGGGGAGCGAATTCAATAGTCCGCCCAAGACAGCCATAGGTGTTATCCTTAGAGCCCCTGTCATAGCAATGCATGCTGATTTTTGAACTTTCTCCAACAGAGTTCTGTACGACACGATACTGAGTGCCGTCCACCAGACTAAAATACAATCCCGTGCATAGTCGAGCTACTGTCCCAGCACGAATATTTTATCTTATATATGCAAAAAAGTGGGCATGGTACGTCCAAAAATATCTTTGCATAATTTTGCTTCCCCCTTTACTTTTCGTGGAAAAAAATTGTCGACTGGTGAACGATGGTTTGCAGGGATTTTGCCAATATACTATTGTTGAATTGCTTGCGAATTCATCAAGCCGTAGCTGATGAAATGGTTCATGAGAGTCGTTGATAAATTCATCAGCTAATTCGCTGATGACTTTATTCCATTTTTCATCGAAGCACTCATCGAGGGTTTCATTTTTTGCTCAATTATCTTTAGAAGAAGAGAGCAGTAGTTGCTCAATGGGTAGTGAGTTGATCTTATAATGGTCGCGGGTTCAAGTTCTGCCACAAGCTCATTTTTTTTACCGTGCGACTTTTCTGATGACGGGCTCATTAATTTCCTATGACCCTTATCAAGTATTTCATTAGCTACAGCTTGATGAATTCGTCAATGATACTCATCCATCAGCTATAGCCTGATGAACCCATCATGACTTTCATCAAGTATTTCGCCGGCGACAGTTTGATGAATTCGTCAATGGAACTCATCCAGTATTTCATCAGCTACGGGTTGATGAAGTGGTTAATGACACTCATCAAGTATTTCACCAGCTGTGATTTTATGAATTCGTCAGTGCCACTCATGGTTATGATGGCTTTCATCCAGGCCTGGATAATGTGCTCATTGATGTTTTCATCATGACATGGTTAGCAGGGATGTCAATTGATTTGAAAAGCCAGCTACTCAAATTACCCTATTTTTAACCACTATCACGTACCGAGTCAATTCCCTTATGACACAGCGACAAGCTCGCAAAGAGTGTGGAAACGTTAATGAACAAATTTTTTATATAGCATATTAAAGAGATAACCTAATAAATGAAAAAAAAAGGAATTTATGGAGTTTGGCACTAAATTTCCACTCAAAACAGATGGCAGAGGAGCAACACCAAGTATGTATATCTTGAATGGTCTGCACACTGACTATGTGCATTATACCTATATGTAACTATGAGTCTTCTCTCAGGAAATTCGGGAAGCACCTTACCGGTTGTGTTGGAAAGAGTAAGTAGTATAAAAAATTAGGGCCGCAAATTTTTCCTGCCCAGGGCGATGGTCAACGTAAATCCGGCACTGGTTGCCTCTCTGAATTACAGGCGTCGGCCGTTTTGTTTGATCCACGACTTATGCTACTTTATATGCGTTTAAACTTAAACAATGCACTAATTTTAAGAGTATACCTTTCGAAAATCCTTTCAAAAATTTTAATTTAAGAAAAACAAGTTGATCCTGGGTTAATTATTATTGACGTGTCTCCAATTTATTGTGTCTCTCCACTTGAACTTGTTCGCTTAATTCCTGAATTTCTCCCCTGTTTATACTGGAAACTAGACAAATTCCTAACATTCACCCTCGGGAAAAGCCAAAACAATTTTTTCACCTTCAACATTTTCCGGGCGAAATCAGAAGAAAAATTTATGAAAATCTTACAAGTGACTTAATATTTCCATTTCACTTGAATTACCTCCACCAAACAAAACACACTCGCATGGAAAACACAGGGAAAATCGTGCGTTGAATTACGCGCTTTTCCTGTACACTGAATTGGTAATTTAGAACGTGCCAGGAGTATCTGAAGTGGATCTGGATAGTCGTACGTATGTGTAGGGATACACCATACACGCACGTATTGAATGTGAGAAATTTGTAAAAAGTGAAAAACATACTCTTTGGATTTTTTTTCATCTTCTTCTTCTTTAACAAGTCACTTGACTCAGCAAAGATTTTTGTTTATTTCCTAGTTAATGTTTCACAAGGTGTTCAGGGACCCGAATTGCATAAACATTCACGTACTCGTATTCCGTGTGAATATGTGTGGTGTGGATTGGGATATGAGTCGGTTAACTCTACACGGATGGTACAATACATTATTGTATAAATATGTTTTGGGAGTACGTGTTTAATTGAAAGATATTTGTAGTGAGTGTTGCTTTAAAAATTGAATTTTCTGTATCTGAAAGTTTATAGTTGAGTGAACGAGCAGTATTTTCAGTGATTAATCAATTTAAGTATGTGTGTTGATTTCTGAATCAATTTATAATTTGTGAAGGCACTGGTTGAAGTGGTCCTCGTAAGTAATTATTTAAGAACATTTTTACTGTGAGGTGCATTTGTGAACTTTTGAGGTTTAGAACACGACTTCCCAGCATTTTTTCCGAGTGGAAAGGCAGTTCTAAATTAGTACTAAATACAACAAGGTGATTTTGATTGAAAACGAGGAAAAATTGTCGGTTGTCTGCTAGCTTAAGATTTAAGCTAGCAGACACTACCGTAGCTTTTGAAAAACAAGTGTAATAAATTGTTTTCGCCTGTACTAAATTAGCACTAAATACAACAAGTAGTTTTTGAATGAAACATGAAAAAAATTTAAACGCCAGCTTAAGACTTAATCTAGCAGACACTAGCGTAACTTTTAAAAGTAAAGTGCGATAATTTTTTTTTTACTGTACTAAATTGGCACTAAATAGGCCTGAATTTAGTACACTTCTTTCAATTATGTCTGCTACTTTTGCTCTGCCAGCTTAAGAGAGATGACATATTTACTCCCTTAACTTAACAGGTAGCTTCCTGGAGTTGAAATTTGGCACAATTATTGTGGGGAGTCATCTGAATATGCCCTCCAAAGTCTCTGTTGCGAGAGGTATAAAAGTGTGGAGGAAAGGTAGTCAAATGTCCATTTTTACAGTTTTCCTAGAATATTTCAGTTTTTCTTGCATATAAAGGTTTTTGGCCCGTCCCATATATTCATAGGGTAGACGGACATATGCAATGATGCATGCTGTGCGTTTGTTTGTTTGTTTGTGCGTTAGTCCGAGCACTTCCCGTGATTCTATTTTAGCCTAATTCAGCATGTAGGCTCCTTGGGTGACCCTGATATCAGAACGGTGGTAGCTTATTTGTCATCAATTGGACTAACGGTAGTTTCTGCTGTGTTCAGGCCAGTGTTACTCGCCTAAGTCTTTTAAAAATGCACTTTTCTAGGCTTTTGCCGTAGTCCGACTTAAACAAAAATTTACACGTAGCTTGCTGGGTTTTTTATAAATAAAACATGGTGATATTTTGGTCCTACTGCAGTTTTGCGTAGGGATAAAAGGACTTTCTTGTTATTAAAGTGATATCTAGTCAAGATGGGTATCATATGACATATGAGAACTGTTGGAGTTGTTTTGAATGTTTTGGTAAGGAAAAAGGAAATTCTGGTGAATTAACATATATAAATGGATAGATGTAATGAATTATATTATGAGCTGTGTTCTTTAAGGCAGTGGAGAACGATGGAGTAGAATTGTCCTTCGACAAGCGATGCAGAGTATGTTAAAGAAGCAAAATCCTTCTTGAGTCAATGCATCTGTTTCTTATTCCTTGCTATGATAAAAAAAAATCAAAAAAATCGCTTGAAATCCATAATTCACCACTCGGTTGCTACAAAAGCTATTTTGCTTATTATAATAAACTCAAAATCTATCTTTAACATACTCTGCATCGCTTGCCGAACGACAATTCTACTCCATCGTTCTCCACTGCTTTAAAGAACACAGCTCATAATGTAATTCATTATAGTTACTACAGTTGCGCACCGAAATATTATAATAGTTATTATACAGTTATAAAACCAAAATGTTACGAAGCCGCCCTTATGCGATGGCTGCGAATTGTTCCTATATGTAAATGCAACATTACCGACACCCACCTCAAATACAACAAATTTTGGACAATTTTTTGAGCAAAAGTTTAAAGACTGTAATGAACCATATTATGGTCTGGTAGTGCTGCTCCCACCGGCAGATCGAAGCAGCACCTGATGAGTAGTGATCTGTTGGTGGTACGAAACTAGAGGCCGAGGGTCCCATAACACCCAGACCCAGATTTGACCGCTTGGGCGTCTGATCCGTCCGCCAACCATTCCATCCTTATCGACTATTTTTTTCATTCCCCATTTTTACCTCCCCTGTTTGTGTTGTCTTCCCCAGGCCTATGAATTATTGTTAATACGTAAAGGATAGAGGCAACGAGCGGCGAAAACCCCGCCCACATTTCCCGAACTGAGCTACAGCAAGCATAGGCCGCTGCTTAGCTCGTTGAGGAGCCTTTTTCTTCGCCAGATGGCACGGCCCGACCTTCACGGTCACTATGCTACCTAGGCTCCGTCCCCACGGGCATCTTCTGATGCTCACCAAACCGTCCGTTACAAGGTGAACACCAAATGTGTGTAAAACTTAAGATTTCGTGCTTGTACATAAACATTGCACCAGAATAGCGGTGTTTGCCGTTCATATTTTAGCAGAAACACTAGATCTTGGAATGTTTGTTAAAACATTTGTACAAAAAATTGCTAATGTGACGTAAGCTTATAAACTTTTGGCGTTTAAAAAAACAACACTGTTCGGAGATTAGATTAGAATCATACCGGAAACTAATAGTTTTACCCCATTTCACAACCATTTTCATTTCAATGAATTCTGCGCCATCTGCTAGCGGATGCTTGAGATAACGAGAATTCAGCCGATATTTTTATTCCATATCGCAACCAGTTGCTTTTCAGCTTCATACATACATTTTGATTTGCTTATAATTTAAAAACTAGTCACTAACAAATGGTTTTAAGTGACCAACAATCACCAACAAACGATTTCAATTACAAATTTTGCAAGTTTAGGTTAAAATAGTAACATCATTTTTTAAAGATTTTCTTGTGAGGAGGGGCGTACTTGACACCTACATTTTTAATTTGCTTATTATTTACTAATTAGCGACCAACAAATGTTTTTAAATGACCAACAATCACCAACAAACGACGAACAAACGATACGAATAGTTAAATTCAACTTTTGTTGAATTGGGGGGGGGGGGGGGCAACTTGACATCACTTGGCGCATCCGGTACAACTATGAGTTGTATGAACTGTACGATGAGCTGGAAGTTTCGAAAATCGTCAAATTGCAGCGACTTCAATGGGCAGGGCATATACAACGAATGGACGATGATCGCATGCCAAAGAGAGTAATGAACGCAGAACGAGTCAGCGGAGCGAGACTGCCTAGACGACCGAGATCTCGTTGGGAGAGCTCAGTATATGCGGACGCCGAGCAGCTACTTGGGTCTAAAATTGGAGGACGCGGTCACGTGACTGGGATAATTTGAAGAGAACGATCCAGGCGGCCAAGGCCTGACGTCGGGCTGTCGCGCCACGATGATAATGATCTTATTTTGATTGTTGCATACGCTAAGATTTAGTTCAGTGTCCCAGATAGCGAACTGGCAGTTTAACTACACATTGAGAAAACGGGCCTAAAAATGGTATGTTGGTCTCGTTAAAACTTGCCACGAAGATCTGTGAATGTGGGAGCAGTATTCTTCTGGTTTCTCGTCCCCTGTTTTTTTTTTCAAGTTATTATCTAACTAATTCTATTTCCACGACATAACATGAATGGCTTTTTTCTAGGATCCCGACCAATGATTGATTTGGCATGCATAAGACTTAGCTATTATTTCTGTGGAACTTTCAATTCGGAATTATCTCCTTACTTGACGAACATCAGCATGCACACAAAATGGGATTCACACTATAGCCGGCTTACTTCACCTGCGCCAGATCATTTGATCCGAAACTGTCAAATGTATGCAATTTTAAACGCAGCACACCCAGATTCAGATTTAGCGCACATGAAGTAATATGGCTATAGTGTGATCCCCATTTAAGATCAATGCATTCTGATCAATAGATAGGTACGTTAAACTATGCATTCTGGCGGACATGCACCGCAAACTACAGCTCAGTCACATACAATTATGACCTGCACGGCAAACCACTTGATGAGTTGATAAGTGTTTAGTTTTGCTTTGTGTTTTATGACCCATTAAATGCTATGTTTTCCTTGTGCCTTGTTGTATATAGTATTATCCTTTTTCGATTTTTCTGCGAATCATCATCAAAACCCTCAGAGGGCTAATTCAGATAAACTGTGAAATTTTTATCTGAATCAGCCCAGGAGCACACAGCTCGACCCGCAAATATACCCTTACTTGCCGACCATCAGCAAGTACACACTTATAAAGGTCGCCACCTATTGACGAGCACAACCACGACCAAATTTCCATCGAACCATCAAATATCATAGAACGGTGAAAATAGGGGAAACTTTCTTTTCCACACGTCCTATGATATTTGATGGTTCGATGGAAGTTTGGTCGTGGTTGTGCTCGTCAATGGGTGGCGATCTTAAGATCAATACGCTCCTTCAAATATGCATTCTGGCTGACATGGATAGCGAACCACTTGACATAAACAACACCAACCTTCCCATTCAATTATACAGTAGTCCCTCGACTTACGTCGGAGTTAGGTACCGAGAATTTGCGACGTAAGTCGAAAACGACGTAACTCGAGGGTAGAAACAACTTCAGGCGATAAATGTATAAGCTTTCATTTTTTGAATATGAATGTATTTATTATACCCTAGACTTTTAGTATAGGCATAGGGTATATTGTTTTGTCACGACGGAAATATGTAACACCTTAAAGGAGGCTCCGGAGGTATAGCAATGTATATTTATAAATGATCAGGGTCACTTCCTGATTCGATTTAGCCATGTGTCTGTCCGTTCGCACGATAACTTTCGATAGAAAGAAGCTAGAGCCTTGAAATTTTGGTCAAATATTGGAAGGATGATCTGATGATTGGTTGGTATTGAAAATGGGCATGATCAGGCCAAGAGAACGCCTACCTCCTCTACATATGTAAAATAAATAAATGTATTTATAACTCCCGATTAAATAAACATGAAAAGTTCTAGCTTTGGTAGATTGCTCGTGAGGGTAATCCTATACTCCCCTGGAAAAATAAAATCGATCAGTTAAAAACTAACGGTAATTTTCTTACAGTAAGTTGGGCATAATCAGATCAAAGGAACGCCTACCTCCCCTACAAAATTAAAAAAATTAAATATTACTTTAATTACGATAGCTTTCGATAGAAATAACACTAGTGAGTTGAAAATTTGGCAGAACGTTGGTAGTAAAATTAAGTTTGTTGGCATTGAAAATGGGCAAGATCCGACCCAAGGAACCCCTACCTCCCCTACAAATGAAAATTCAAATAAGCGGTAACTGTTGATAGAATGAAGCCAGCGACTTGAAATTTTGGTCAAATGTTTGAAGTGAGATTAAGTTAGTTGGCATTAAAGATGGGTTCGATCCGACCTAAGGCACCCCTTCCTCCCCTAGAAATACAATTTTAAATAAGCGATAACTTCGACAAAATAAAGCTAGCGACTTGAAATTTTGGTCAAATATTTGTAGTAGGATCCAGTTGGCTAATACTGAAAATACGTTAAATCCGACCAATGAAACCCCTGCTTCCCCTACAAATGAAACTTCCAATAAGTGATAACTTTCGATAGAGTGAAGCTAGAGACCTGACATTTTTTTTTAAATGTTTGTAGGGTGATCTAATTGGTTGGTGGCAAATAAGCGATAACTTTCGAAAAAATTAAGCTAGTGACTTGAAATTTTGGTAAAATATTTGTACTGGAATCTAGTTGGTTGTTATTAAAAATGCGCAAGGTTCACCAAACGAAACCTTTACCTCCCCTTTAAGTGAGACTTCAAATATGCAATAACTTTCGATAGAATGAAGCTAGCGACTTGAAAAATTCGACAAGTATTTGTAGAATGGGTTAGCTAATTGATTTTTAGAATGGCCAAGGTCCTCCTGAATGTGTGCCAACCTCCCCTATAAACTGGCCATATAGGAAACTCACTTTTAATGCATATGGTCGTTGCCAATTGATACTTTTGGTATCACCACTAGGTCTGTACAAGTCTAGGGTATATACGCTTCGGACTCCGGGCCGAAACGAAGCTTCGGCCTGGTTTTTTAATTGACATTTCACTGTTGTCCCCCAACTCAATAGCTTCAATTAATTGGTGAAATGTACGCCGCAAATAATAGGCCTTAAAGGATGCATTAACACCTTGATCCATTGGTTGAAGAATCGCGGTCGTATTAGGAGGCAAAAAAATCACCTTAATGGCATCATTGTTGAGATTTATGGGATGACTTGGAGCGTTATCTATGATTAGTAACGCTTTATGAGAAAGATTATTGGCTTCCAAATATTTCTTTATTTATATTCTTTATTGTCGGACAGAAATATTGATCGAACCAATCACAAAATATATTAGAAGTAACCCAGGCCTTTTTGTTGGACCTCCAAATAACCGGTAGATTTTCCTTGTACACATTTTTGAAAGCTCTTGAATTTTCTGATTGATAAACAGCAAGAGGTTTCAGTTTCAAATCACCTAATGCATTCCCTCCGAGAAGCAAAGTAATCCTGGATTTTTCTGCCTTAAGGCCAGGAGCTCTTTTTTCTTCAATCGAAAGAAATGTTCTCGAGGACATGCGTTTCTAATACAGGCCTGTCTCGTCAACATTAAACACCTCCTGTGCGCAATATCCTCCATTTTCAATAATATCATGTAAAGTGTTTGGAAAGATCTTCGCTGAAAACGGCGACGTAAGTCAAGGGACGGACGACGTAATTTCAAGGGTTTGGTCTCAAAGTAATGAACGACGTAAGTCGAAAAAACGTATAACAAGGGAGACGTAAGTCAAGGGATTACTGTACATATATACCGGATGGCCTGCACTGCGAGCTAAATTTGTCTCATCCAAACACCATGTTTTTTTTTCTTAAATGCGTATTATTCGAAAATTTTCAAATCCAAATGTATTAAAGAAATATACCGTTTGAAAGCCAACACATTCAGTCAACTTTTGTCAAATTTACACATTTATTAGTTCAAAGTACCGTTGTACTTAAAATTATCATTTGAATTTTCAATGGCTAATCGATAATTTCACAAAGTGAGGTCAACTCTCGGATTAACTGATTGGGAGAGTGGTAGCTTTATACTGACCGATCATATGACATGCATATGTCTATTCAATTAACCTGAACAACAAGACAAACTGTTTGCTAACCACGTCCCTATTTTTGTATACGCTCTAACAATAATGAATTTGATCCTAATCGAATTTAAACTTTTCCACACGTGTTTACCTAAGGACGTTAATCAATTGCAAGATAATTGAATTGGAATACATAATTGAGTTCTATTTGGAGCACGGTGAACTAGGAAATTCGGAGAATTTTCCGGAATAGCCGTGATGCACATACGAGTATAAAAAACTTTGCTGACAATAGAAAACATCATATAAGCATCAGCGATTATTTTAATCGAAGATACATGTATTGTATCTCATTCAATTTGTGGATAATATGAGCGATTTTTTGTCGAAAATAAGCACTAATTCTGGAATTGTTTACACAACAAGAGTACCTATACTCGTTTATCTTGATCTCGAGAGCCAGTACTTCAAATAAAAATTTATTGTTTAGATACGTGCTGAAACATCTGCTTGTTATGGATGCTTGAACTATTTATGAGCCTAAATCGAGAAGTTGCAATGAAATATTGTCTATTTGTTTTTCATCTCGACACGTCGACGGGCAAACATGAAGGACGACCGAACTGGGAATAGTGTGGTTAACAAAAAGTTCCATTCCAACTTCAACACGCGGCGATGTACGAGTTTGTTAATATATTGACCAAACGTGAGCCTTATGATGACGTCCTATCGACGAAACGACATTATGGTCGATTCTTAACCTTTTCACTATGTCCAATTGAATATCGTCACTCCGTTATTGCCCATTTGACTATTTGGACAATTTAAGGACTGACTCGGAATAAAACAGGACATTTTCTGTGTAATACTATATGGTACTGAGTTTAGTGTGGTGGCTCATAAAATTTAATTTAGCCAGCTTTCTATGATTTCATCAGGCTGGACTGTGTAATGGTTGATAATGTAGGGCAGTATTTGATGGAATGTACATAGTAATATTAAAAATTTATACTTTGGGCTTTACTATCGCTAATTTTCTTTTATGACTTATTTTGTGAATATTATATGAGCAGAAAACAAATATATAAAACAAACATTGTCGTAAATGGAATTGACGATGGCGCCTTTATTCTTAATAAAAAAATAACCTTATAAAATCTGGGCTCCCACCTACCAGCAACGTTATCTTCTGACTGACTAATAAGTTAGTTTATATATATAAAATTTTGACGAAAATTCTGGAAAATAGAATAAAACCGTACGCAGAACGAGTCATTGGCGAATATCAAAGCGGTTTCAGACCTGGTCGCTCCACAACCGATCAGCTCTTCTCAGTCAAACTGATACTCCAGAGGTGCTGGGAATACAACGTAAACGTATACCAAATCTTTGTCGACTTCAAGCAGGCATACGACAGTATCGATCGTGGAGTACTGTACAACATCATGCTGCAATTTGGTATACCAGCAAAATTAGTGCGACTGACAAAGATGACGATGACCAACTCCGTCTCACAAGTCAGGATCCAGAATAGACTTACTGATCTATTTGAAACACGCACTGGTTTGAAACAGGGCGATGGACTGGCTCCGACGCTCTTCAACCTAGCACTGGAATACGTTATTCGGGCCATGAATTTGGACAACAGCAAGACGCTACTCATCAAGTCGACACAATTAGCAGCGTACGCCGACGACATCAACATCATGTCCCGAAGATTGGCTGACGCAGAAGAACTTCTGCATACGCTTGATACCGCTGCAAAGGAAGTTGGATTACGTATTAACGAGGGTAAAACTAAAATAATGATGCAATCGGTGACAAGGACACCTGCACAACCAAGCATAAATGTGGGGGACCTCAACATCGAGTTCGTGAACAACTTCATTTACCTGGGTTGCAACCTGTCAAGGGACGCCAACGAAACTGACGAAATCAAGCGACGGATACAGTTAGCTAATAAGACTTTTTTCTCGCTTCTCCCCATAATGAAATCGAAACATGTGCACAGAAACACGAAGCTCCGCGTGTACAATATGAATATGAATGTATTTATTATACCCTAGACTTTTAGTATAGGCATAGGGTATATTGTTTTGTCACGACGGAAATATGTAACACCTTAAAGGAGGCTCCGGAGGTATAGCAATGTATATTTATAAATGATCAGGGTCACTTCCTGATTCGATTTAGCCATGTGTCTGTCCGTTCGCACGATAACTTTCGATAGAAAGAAGCTAGAGCCTTGAAATTTTGGTCAAATATTGGAAGGATGATCTGATGATTGGTTGGTATTGAAAATGGGCATGATCAGGCCAAGAGAACGCCTACCTCCTCTACATATGTAAAATAAATAAATGTATTTATAACTCCCGATTAAATAAACATGAAAAGTTCTAGCTTTGGTAGATTGCTCGTGAGGGTAATCCTATACTCCCCTGGAAAAATAAAATCGATCAGTTAAAAACTAACGGTAATTTTCTTACAGTAAGTTGGGCATAATCAGATCAAAGGAACGCCTACCTCCCCTACAAAATTAAAAAAATTAAATATTACTTTAATTACGATAGCTTTCGATAGAAATAACACTAGTGAGTTGAAAATTTGGCAGAACGTTGGTAGTAAAATTAAGTTTGTTGGCATTGAAAATGGGCAAGATCCGACCCAAGGAACCCCTACCTCCCCTACAAATGAAAATTCAAATAAGCGGTAACTGTTGATAGAATGAAGCCAGCGACTTGAAATTTTGGTCAAATGTTTGAAGTGAGATTAAGTTAGTTGGCATTAAAGATGGGTTCGATCCGACCTAAGGCACCCCTTCCTCCCCTAGAAATACAATTTTAAATAAGCGATAACTTCGACAAAATAAAGCTAGCGACTTGAAATTTTGGTCAAATATTTGTAGTAGGATCCAGTTGGCTAATACTGAAAATACGTTAAATCCGACCAATGAAACCCCTGCTTCCCCTACAAATGAAACTTCCAATAAGTGATAACTTTCGATAGAGTGAAGCTAGAGACCTGACATTTTTTTTTAAATGTTTGTAGGGTGATCTAATTGGTTGGTGGCAAATAAGCGATAACTTTCGAAAAAATTAAGCTAGTGACTTGAAATTTTGGTAAAATATTTGTACTGGAATCTAGTTGGTTGTTATTAAAAATGCGCAAGGTTCACCAAACGAAACCTTTACCTCCCCTTTAAGTGAGACTTCAAATATGCAATAACTTTCGATAGAATGAAGCTAGCGACTTGAAAAATTCGACAAGTATTTGTAGAATGGGTTAGCTAATTGATTTTTAGAATGGCCAAGGTCCTCCTGAATGTGTGCCAACCTCCCCTATAAACTGGCCATATAGGAAACTCACTTTTAATGCATATGGTCGTTGCCAATTGATACTTTTGGTATCACCACTAGGTCTGTACAAGTCTAGGGTATATACGCTTCGGACTCCGGGCCGAAACGAAGCTTCGGCCTGGTTTTTTAATTGACATTTCACTGTTGTCCCCCAACTCAATAGCTTCAATTAATTGGTGAAATGTACGCCGCAAATAATAGGCCTTAAAGGATGCATTAACACCTTGATCCATTGGTTGAAGAATCGCGGTCGTATTAGGAGGCAAAAAAATCACCTTAATGGCATCATTGTTGAGATTTATGGGATGACTTGGAGCGTTATCTATGATTAGTAACGCTTTATGAGAAAGATTATTGGCTTCCAAATATTTCTTTATTTATATTCTTTATTGTCGGACAGAAATATTGATCGAACCAATCACAAAATATATTAGAAGTAACCCAGGCCTTTTTGTTGGACCTCCAAATAACCGGTAGATTTTCCTTGTACACATTTTTGAAAGCTCTTGAATTTTCTGATTGATAAACAGCAAGAGGTTTCAGTTTCAAATCACCTAATGCATTCCCTCCGAGAAGCAAAGTAATCCTGGATTTTTCTGCCTTAAGGCCAGGAGCTCTTTTTTCTTCAATCGAAAGAAATGTTCTCGAGGACATGCGTTTCTAATACAGGCCTGTCTCGTCAACATTAAACACCTCCTGTGCGCAATATCCTCCATTTTCAATAATATCATGTAAAGTGTTTGGAAAGATCTTCGCTGAAAACGGCGACGTAAGTCAAGGGACGGACGACGTAATTTCAAGGGTTTGGTCTCAAAGTAATGAACGACGTAAGTCGAAAAAACGTATAACAAGGGAGACGTAAGTCAAGGGATTACTGTACATATATACCGGATGGCCTGCACTGCGAGCTAAATTTGTCTCATCCAAACACCATGTTTTTTTTTCTTAAATGCGTATTATTCGAAAATTTTCAAATCCAAATGTATTAAAGAAATATACCGTTTGAAAGCCAACACATTCAGTCAACTTTTGTCAAATTTACACATTTATTAGTTCAAAGTACCGTTGTACTTAAAATTATCATTTGAATTTTCAATGGCTAATCGATAATTTCACAAAGTGAGGTCAACTCTCGGATTAACTGATTGGGAGAGTGGTAGCTTTATACTGACCGATCATATGACATGCATATGTCTATTCAATTAACCTGAACAACAAGACAAACTGTTTGCTAACCACGTCCCTATTTTTGTATACGCTCTAACAATAATGAATTTGATCCTAATCGAATTTAAACTTTTCCACACGTGTTTACCTAAGGACGTTAATCAATTGCAAGATAATTGAATTGGAATACATAATTGAGTTCTATTTGGAGCACGGTGAACTAGGAAATTCGGAGAATTTTCCGGAATAGCCGTGATGCACATACGAGTATAAAAAACTTTGCTGACAATAGAAAACATCATATAAGCATCAGCGATTATTTTAATCGAAGATACATGTATTGTATCTCATTCAATTTGTGGATAATATGAGCGATTTTTTGTCGAAAATAAGCACTAATTCTGGAATTGTTTACACAACAAGAGTACCTATACTCGTTTATCTTGATCTCGAGAGCCAGTACTTCAAATAAAAATTTATTGTTTAGATACGTGCTGAAACATCTGCTTGTTATGGATGCTTGAACTATTTATGAGCCTAAATCGAGAAGTTGCAATGAAATATTGTCTATTTGTTTTTCATCTCGACACGTCGACGGGCAAACATGAAGGACGACCGAACTGGGAATAGTGTGGTTAACAAAAAGTTCCATTCCAACTTCAACACGCGGCGATGTACGAGTTTGTTAATATATTGACCAAACGTGAGCCTTATGATGACGTCCTATCGACGAAACGACATTATGGTCGATTCTTAACCTTTTCACTATGTCCAATTGAATATCGTCACTCCGTTATTGCCCATTTGACTATTTGGACAATTTAAGGACTGACTCGGAATAAAACAGGACATTTTCTGTGTAATACTATATGGTACTGAGTTTAGTGTGGTGGCTCATAAAATTTAATTTAGCCAGCTTTCTATGATTTCATCAGGCTGGACTGTGTAATGGTTGATAATGTAGGGCAGTATTTGATGGAATGTACATAGTAATATTAAAAATTTATACTTTGGGCTTTACTATCGCTAATTTTCTTTTATGACTTATTTTGTGAATATTATATGAGCAGAAAACAAATATATAAAACAAACATTGTCGTAAATGGAATTGACGATGGCGCCTTTATTCTTAATAAAAAAATAACCTTATAAAATCTGGGCTCCCACCTACCAGCAACGTTATCTTCTGACTGACTAATAAGTTAGTTTATATATATAAAATTTTGACGAAAATTCTGGAAAATAGAATAAAACCGTACGCAGAACGAGTCATTGGCGAATATCAAAGCGGTTTCAGACCTGGTCGCTCCACAACCGATCAGCTCTTCTCAGTCAAACTGATACTCCAGAGGTGCTGGGAATACAACGTAAACGTATACCAAATCTTTGTCGACTTCAAGCAGGCATACGACAGTATCGATCGTGGAGTACTGTACAACATCATGCTGCAATTTGGTATACCAGCAAAATTAGTGCGACTGACAAAGATGACGATGACCAACTCCGTCTCACAAGTCAGGATCCAGAATAGACTTACTGATCTATTTGAAACACGCACTGGTTTGAAACAGGGCGATGGACTGGCTCCGACGCTCTTCAACCTAGCACTGGAATACGTTATTCGGGCCATGAATTTGGACAACAGCAAGACGCTACTCATCAAGTCGACACAATTAGCAGCGTACGCCGACGACATCAACATCATGTCCCGAAGATTGGCTGACGCAGAAGAACTTCTGCATACGCTTGATACCGCTGCAAAGGAAGTTGGATTACGTATTAACGAGGGTAAAACTAAAATAATGATGCAATCGGTGACAAGGACACCTGCACAACCAAGCATAAATGTGGGGGACCTCAACATCGAGTTCGTGAACAACTTCATTTACCTGGGTTGCAACCTGTCAAGGGACGCCAACGAAACTGACGAAATCAAGCGACGGATACAGTTAGCTAATAAGACTTTTTTCTCGCTTCTCCCCATAATGAAATCGAAACATGTGCACAGAAACACGAAGCTCCGCGTGTACAAAACCATTATACGACCAGTGCTATGCTATGGCTGCGAAGCATGGACCCTAACTCAAGCCTCCGAAAACATGCTAGACACTTTCGAACGTAAGGTTCCACGGCGAATTTTCGGGGCTGTTTGCGATCGAGATGGATGGCGCATCCGGTACAACCATGAGTTGTATGAAATGTACGATGAGCTGCAAGTCTCGAAAATCGTCAAACTACAACGACTTCAATGGGCAGGGCATGTACAAAGAATGGACGATGATCGCATGCCTAAGAGAGTAATGAATGCTGAACGAGTCGACGGAGCGAGACTGCGAGGACGACCGAGATCTCGTTGGGAGAGCTCAGTAGGTGTGGACGCCGCGCAGCTGCTGGTTTCCCAAAATTGGAGGACGCGGTCACGTGACCGAGATAATTGGAGGACAATGATCCAGGCGGCCAAGGCCCGACGTCGGGCTGTCGCGCCACGATGATGATGATGATGAATAAGTTAGTTTCCGAACTCAGTTTTTTCAACTATATAATGGTTTCGTGTTTTACAGTTTAGAAGGAAGTCGTTTGCATTAGAAATTAGACCTTTTCGAATTCAAGACCAGACTGTTATAATAGGTGCACATATTTGACGCGCTCTGTAGCATTTTACGATTAAATTTTGAGTACTTTATGTTGTTAATTGCTTTTTTTATTGTTCGATAATGAGTTGCAACGTGACAGTGAATAAAAAAAATCTTTATAGTCTACACCAGTTATGCCAAATTTATCATCATCATCGTGGCGGAACAGTCCAACGTCGGGCCCTGGCCGCCTGGATCATCGTCCTCCAATTATCTCGGTCAAGTGACCGCGTTCTCCAATTTTGGAAGCCAAGCAGTTGTTCGGCGTCACCATCTACTGAGTCTTCCTCTTCCCAACGAGTTCTTGGTGTTCCTCGCAGCCTTGCTCCGTCGACGCGTCGCGTTATCTATTCAATAATTTCTTTGGCATGCGGTCATCGTCCATTCGTTGCATATGTCCTGCCCATTGTAAATGGTGTATACGTAGTTTGACGATTCTCGAAACTTGCAGCCCACTGTACAGTTCGCACAGCTCATGGTTGTGCTGGATTCGCCATTCATTTCGGTCGCAAACTGCTCCGACAATTTGCCGAAGGACCTTTCACTCAAATGTGCTTATTATGTTTTCGGAGGCTTGAAGTAGGGTCCAGGTCTCACAGCCATAGCATAGGACAGGTCGTATGATAGTTTTGGATATGCGGAGCTTAGGATTTCTGTGTACCATACATACTTCGATTTTATTATTGAGAGGACCGAGAAGAAAGTCTTATTTGCTAGCTGTATCCGTCGCTCATGATACAAGTAAGACAAGATAAATTGACTTGTGCAGTTATAATTCATGTTATACTAGCAATATTCAAATAGACATAGATGATTGAAAGAATGAATGAAAGATTGAATAAAAAAGATCGTCGTCATCGTTGAGACTCGAGCTCCGTACCTCCGGGGTGCAGATCCGATGTTCTAACCACACAGCTGTGGAGATTGTGAAGTCGAGCTTGACTGTTGCAGTGGATATCGTAGCTCACGGGCTCGGTGAAGTACGCATGTTTTTTGATATGGATATGTCTTATAGCTGGGGGTCATCCTAAAAATCTGTCCGTCACACGAAATGTCTGTTTTTCTACTCGGGGGTCAGAAGAGGAAACAAGCCCATTGAAAATTTTTCTTTTCTGGTTGTGCATGTCGTTTGAGTGAAGTGGTCATTGTGCATGGCTGTTGCTTGTAGATCCGCGCGGGCGGTGCGCTTGCGGGGATCCTGTGTGTACATGTTGGGATGTTGATTTGATAGCGATAAAGGTTGACGTTGTGGACGGCAAGAAATAACATAGTGTACGGGTGAACGGGCGGACTTTCAATGACCTTCAATTTCCGCCAATTCCCATTCATCATTTAATAAAATAGCCCGTGTTGTACTATCTGAATCACTAGGGTCCCAGAAAAGGTAGCAAGTAGTCAGTTCGACTAACATTTGGACATGCGCAGACGCAATTTGAGAGTGTGTACATTACATAGTTCCCGCCCCCCCCGAAGATAGAGAGCGAGAGCCATCGCGGATGAAGTTCATTCTATCCAAATGGTTGTGCATTTGCAATGGCGGCGATTTGAGGTCTGACTGGCCCACAATGTGGGCCCCCACCACACATGCGATAAACGTATCATAAAATAAAATGGCGGATTCGTACTGCGCGAGTTAAAATCTCCCAAGCCCCGAAATAGAGAAATATTCGTCGCAGGATGTTATAGTTCCGGGCAGCTCATCGTGACATGATATACATTTAGAGGTCTGCAGAAGATCAAATGCCCCCCCCCCCCCCCCCCTTCTGCAAAAATTCCAAAATTTTTCTTGTGCATTCTGTTTGTGCGTGTGTTGGAATGTTTTGTTTACTTTTGTTAGTTTCCCTTTCTGTTTGCCGGACACAATCGCATAGAGTCGCACGCGTTACTTGAGAAACGGATTGTGTGTGCCGGACCCGGACTGTTGATTAAAGGAGCGGGATGAGGCAGATAGTGTGGGAGCGATTTTACAATAGATACACAAACACAATACACGTCCGATTGGGAAAAGATGGTGGGAAGCGTGATTGCGATTAGCAGAAACGTACTCAGAGAAATGTCGATAGGCTGCAGTCTGAAAACTGTACCGAACGGGTAGATGGAACATGTAGATGGAACAGGGTGCACGAGAGGAGGTGAATATTGCACACACGCGATGCAAACGAAAACGAAACGATCCCGCGAGAGAAAGGAGCCCAAGCGGACAGGACAAAGCAAAGCAGAATTTATGACGAGTATCCACACTGCCACCAGATACATGGGTACATGGATATGTCTTATGCCTACCGAAAGCGTGGGACGTGATTTTTCGAACGATTTCTTCCAGTATAACTATACTGGGATCTTTATAAAACTTACGTCGATATCTTCAACACAACAGGTTCCACGCAGTCGGTAGTCATAGACATATCCATGTTCCGATGTATCTGCATGCAGTGTAGATACTTTGTATTTCAACTTCGTGCTAACACTGAGCCATTGAATGATATTATCTCGAAAACTATTTAAGATGGAAAAAAGTTGTTCGTACATTTTTTACGTATATTTCTGTGATCTTCAATTTCGCCTCAGAAAGTTTTTTGCTAGGATTAAGAGTTACAGAGATAAAAGCCGAAAACTAAGTATTCATACAATAGTATGAGCCCATGATACGAGAAAGACGCATGCCAGCTCTCTGAAAACCTACGTCAATGGATCGTTCAATTGTATGAATACCTAGTTTGCGGCTTTTATCTCTGTAACTATTAATCCTAGCAAAAAACTTTCTGAGGCGAAATTGAAGATGACAATATACATAAAATATGTCTAAACAACTTTTTTTCCATCTTAAATAGTTTTCGAAATAATCTCATTCAATTCATTCATTCGCACGAAATTGAAAAAAAAACATATCAAGCAGATCAAGCGCGTCCTTCACCGTACGCTTGCTGCTTCCTCAACAAGCGAAGCGATACTGTCGCGAGGATAGCAATGCTGAGAGTTGTGAACCACCACTCTCTCAAGTGTATACGAGCCATTTACGTGATGCGCAGAAAAATACGAACATGAAACACGGGAATGCCTTAGCTTGTCTTCCTTGTATCATGGCCTGCACCGTGCGCGGCCTGCACCATGCGCGTCCTTCATCGTACGCGTGCTGCTTCCTCAACAAGCGAAGTGATACTGTCGTGAGGATTGGAATGCTGAGAGTTATGAACCACCACTCTCTCAAGTGTATACGAGCCAATGACGTGATGCGCAGAAAAATACGAAAACGAAACGCGGGAAGGCCATATCCCCTTTTCCTTTTATCATGGTATGAGCCTGTAACGTAGGTATTCAGAGAGCCGACATGCGCAAGGCGATATATTGTCTTCCTTGTATCATGTCTCACGGCAGTACCGCTTTGCTTGTTGAGGGTGCAGCACATGCACGGTGCAGCGGTCTTTTGTGTAGGCTCTGCTTGCTTTTTTTTTCGAGAAGCGAATTTGTTTCCTTTTTTGGTTTACCACACCTAGCAATAAATGTTGTAGTATCAAAATATAGTCGACAAATTTTCCCAAAAACAGGTTCTATTGATTTTTTTCCTTATAACTTCTAAATGGTGCCTCGGCTCGAAATTTTTTTAGAAGTAAATTAAAGAGCGTTGAATTCTGCGTCTAATGCACTACTCAAAGCTGAAATTCGGTTCAGTGGTATAATCAAAATCGCTAGCTAGAAAACGACAATTTTCGAGGCTTCGGAGAAAAGTCACACTTTATCATATTCAAGCTCACAGATCTTTGAAAGGGATGCTCTAAATGCAAAACTTATATGCAAAATTTAAAGATAATTTGATTTCAAGAATAACGTGGATAATGTTTTTCAAGTCGACCCATTTTTAGAGTAGTTATGAACAAAAATTTAAAAATGCTTGCTAAACGATTTCTGCCCTAATAGATCTATCTCGGTGCGTATAACAGCTGACGCCGCCACCGTACTTAAAAAGCGCTTAATTGTTTGGCTTGTCCAGTTTCTCTTTACTGCATATCTTCTTAATTAGTCTGACAAGAAACGTTGCAAACTTTTTGAAACTAGAGTAATCTGTCTACAATTTAAGACTGTAATGAAACTTTCAGCTGTTATACTTACCGAGATAGAGCTATTAAGGCGGAAAGCGCTAAGCAAGCATTTTTGAATTTTTGCTGAATTGAATTTTGTGGCTATCGATTTTGACTCTACAGCTGAACCAAATTTCAACTTTGAGCAGTGCGTTGGATGCAGAATTCAATTCTCTTTAATTTATTCCTAAAACTTTGTTTTCGATCCAAGGCACCTGTCTATAACAATCACAAGGAATGCCGCACTACATGCCCTACTGCGTATCATTTCTTGTAAATGCAGGTCTGTGTACATTGCTCCCGCTTTGTGCCAACTGTGAGGGCAAGTGTGAGAATGTGGACCTCTCTACAGCCATGGGCGGAAACGAGGACATCGAAAAGAAGTTGGAAGAGTCAGTCGGCGAATCCCAAAAACCCATCCTTTCAAAAAACTAAGGCTGTTAACCTGTAGTTTACTTTTTATTCAACTTCTTGTAACGTATACATGTAAATACAATCTCCAATATTCAAATTGTTGAATAATTACCAGCACCTACTAAAAAAGAACGAAAATATGTTAGAAGGGAACACTCGTTCAAAAACGTGATTTTAGTTATTTCAAATTTCTGAATTTTCATTTGATGAAATTAAAAAGATTAGGTATTTTCTGAATGGAGAATTTTATGCTCTACCACTCTCACTTGAAGCATTTTTACGTATTGGTAGCCGTTTTCAAGTTACAGACGTTCAAATGTGGCCATAACAAGGTTTTTCGCAAAGTTAAGGAAAATCGACGTTTTCTGACTTTCGATTGCTGCTACACCACTAGACCGAATTTGACGTTTAGATGGCTACAAAGGTAGCGACAAACGTTAATTTCCTCAAGTAGGTGTAATATACAGCAAGTGTCAGGCAATACGACATCCTATTCGTTCTTCGACAATAAATTAGAATACAAACTTTTTCCCAGAAAACAAACAATTTCCACTTTCCGATCACAAATATTGTTATATAATTCTAAAATCTATAAATGCGGTGCACATAGATACTTATTACCCACTTTCCTCAATTGTATGTGAATATTTGCTTTCCATTTCATAAGCTTTTTGGCACATTAAAATCCAAACAACTTTACACATTGTAAAATTACAGATACAAAACGTTCAAGTACGTTCTCAAAACATGAAGTACCATAACCATACGCTTATGGCTCGTACATACTCGCATATACTACAGGATTTGACGGATCCTATGCGAACTCTATCGATCCTCTCCTTTCAAGATGTTATGAGATGGGATTGTTTATAGAGGCAGGATAGAAATTATGTATGTATGTATGTACATACGACTATATAGGTATATGCATACTCTAGCACTATAGTTCGTCCAAACACTTCTAAATGTTTGCGTCATGTTAGAAAATTCCACTCTCGACTCGGCTGATTCGATTTTTCCGAAATAATGTGAGAAAACTCTTATTCATTAGAATTTAAGTCTCACGGATTAATGGCTAAAGATGGATACATAGATAGATACAAAGATAGATATATAAATACATATGCGACTATGGATAGCTAGATGAAAAGGTGGGTGGGTTAGCTGGCCACAAGCTAGCTGGAATAGCTTTGGACGTGGTATGAAAAATGTGAAAAGTAGGCGCCAATCGACAAAGTTTCAAAGGAATAGCAAACGAACTACACATGTACACATGGCGAGTGTGAAGTGATTATTGTTGAAATCATCTCAAATAAAATGTTATGGGAAAGAAGACGGAAACAGTGAAAATTTTGGGATTCACTGGACGTATCATGAATTTTCCGTGGACGTCTATTACAGGATGTTCTCTTGATGGAAGAACTTTTGTAGTGGATTTGACTTTCTTCGCATTTTTGAAATCCTGGTATTTTATTCAACTTTGCCAAACTGGACTTCAGTATATTATCCTTAAAGTTCTTGTTCGAGTCATGACCCTTTATTCCACATGTGTAAATACCCCCAATCAGTATTGTCCTAATTGCGGCCTTCGCGCGTATTAATTATGTACGAGTATGTGTGTGCTACATTAACCAGATGATACATAAACGAGACATTTTCAACTAAGCAATTAATAACAGTCACCAGAAAGACTGGCTGCCTTCTAAGTGGAATAGAATATGCCCACGTCCTCCCAGGCCGAATCTAGGGCGCTCATCCTATCACCAGGCATCTTTAATTTCGACATCTTCTCTTGCCGAAATCGCCAAGATTATGGTAAAAGTGGTCGCGACAATCGAAGACATTTCGTTTGACTCATTTGCTATCCTAAGCAGATGCCACAAACAATCAACAGACCCTCAATCATATTTTTCCCATTGACCAATCCGCAAATTTGTCAGTGGCGTTTTGCGGCATCCTGGGGTCGACTATTTGCTAAAAAAAATACTGCATTAGCGGACACCGAATAAATAATTATTAAACAAAAACGTAGATCTTTTTTCTGTTTATCCAATTATCTTTTTATCTTTTGTTGGGACTTTTCAATATCTAAAATTAGCACCGCTTGCTGTGTAGAAATAGGCCATTTATCCAAGAGCTCTATACGTCTCTGGTATTAAAACAAATACGTGTGGACGGTGACCTTTATAGACGCACTCTTAGAGAACATTTCACGGATCCATTTCTTAAATTAAAATCGAGACCGTAGAATTTCATGTTTGAATAGATAATGGTGCTTAAATACCCCGGGTCTAAATGAGAATACAATGCTATGAAAATGAATGGAAATTGTGTTGGAGAAAATTCAGAGAAAAAGTGGCGGATATTGTCTCATGCTGGGAGCCCAAAATGTGGCAATATCAAATGTTTTGCATGTCCTTAATTTGCTGAATAGGTTTTTTGGAGTTTGCATGCTCCCGAGTCGTTTTCCGATATTTTTGGATTCTCTATTCTCTGGGTGAAAATTATATTGGTGGGAATTGCAACATTTGCTTGAAGTGGCCTATTTAATGTTAGTAGTCTTAAATATTTGTTGTTTACAAGAAAATTGGACTGTAATATTAGTTTTAGTCGTGCTGGTAATTGAAAGAGGACATGGCTTTAGACAGAGTGGCGTTTTGAAGGCACGGTTGACAAAGAGGACTGAAGAAAGTCATTCGGAATAAATATACTGGATGCTTTTAGTTTTTTTTGTGATGTGTAAACATTTTATCGCTCGGTACGGGGTAATACCATAGAAGCCGCGGAATGTGTAAACAACTTTAGTTTGTGTACATGTGCATGTTTTGAATTCTCAACTTTATGTATTCCGTGCTTAAGTTTGGTTGGTTGGTATAAGTGGTGGCTGAAGCACAACTTGCCGGAGACCAATTAGCGCGAATGCGCCGTTTTGTAACCACAAACCTCGGCAAAATCGGTTATAAGATGGTTGGGCTAAAAGGGGATGCAAGGATGCCTAGATCCAACCGGAGGAGTTCAGGAAGTGTAGCAGCTCCCCGATCTTCACCCCCGATACCGATACATCCCCCAGGTTAACGAGAAAGGCCTCGCCCAATGCTCGATGTCTGGCCCTAGCAAGGGCCGGGCATTCGCAGAGGAAGTGAGTGAGGGTTTCCTTTTCATCCTCATTTCCACAGCTGCGGATTATAAGGGATGCCAAGTCTAATTGCATGTTCTCCGATAGGCCAATGTCCTGTAATGATCGCCGTGAGCCTCGCGACATCCCTACGGGACTTGGTTAATAGCTCAGATGTTTTCCTACTGTCATAGGAGGGCCAAATCTTCCTTGATACGGCACAGGTGGGCAGATTCCGCCATTTGGAATTCGCAACATTGAGGTAGTAAGAGGAGATCTTGCTCTTAACAGTCTTCAGCGGAATACAAACAGATTCCGCATGACAACTTTCTAAAACGGCCCCCCTCCTGGCCAGCTCGTCGGCTTTTTCGTTTCCCTCAATGTCTCTATGACCAGGCACCCAGAGCAGGGTGATATGGAGCCGTCTGCCAAGGCGAGTTAACTCTTCCCCACACCGCTCGACCAGTTTGGAGGAAGTACTCACCGAGTTTAGTGCCATGATAGTGGCCTGGCTGTCTGAGCAAATGGCGATGTTCTGGTTATCTGGTATATCACTGAGAGTGAGACACGCCTTCATAATTGCGAGAGTTTCCGCCTGGAAAATGCTGGCATAGTCCGGGAGGCGATAACTCGCCGAGATATTCAGTACTTCAGAAAAGATTCCTGCACCGACGCCGCAGTCCATTTTCGACCCGTCAGTGAAAACCGTGATGTCAAAGTCCTTCACCACCTCGTCCCTCCTCCATTCAGCCCTGGTGGGGAATTTGGCAGAGAAGCTTCTGTCAAACCTCAGTTTGGGCACAGTGAAGTCTGTTTTTATGTTGACCACATCTCGTGGCAACTGGTTGAGGATGTTGCTATGGCCGTATGGCTTGGCAGTCCGGCTCCCGAGTCTCTGAGCCTGACTGCACTGCCCGCCGCCAGCTGTTTAATAAAGAGGTCTATTGGCGGAAGATGCAGGATCACATTTAGCGCTTCCCTCGGGCAAGTTCGCATGGCACCTGTAGTGCCAAGACAAGCCGTCCTTTGCACCCTGCCAAGTTTTGTTATGTTATATCCTTTAGCAAGTGCTGGCCACCAAACTAACGACCCATATGAGAGAATCGGACGGACTACTGCTGTGTACATCCAGAGGACCATATTTGGCTTAGGGCCCCATCTTTTTCCGAAGGTTTTCCTACAGGCGTAGAAAGCGATGCAGGCTTTCTTCGCCCGCTCTTCAATTAGTTTAAGTTTAGTGTGCACAGTCTATGTTATAAGCTGCGTAGCGGCATCGGTAGCGTGAACTATAAAATATGCCCGATTCGGTCCCAAGTTCTAATTCCCGTCGTGTCGAGCGTTTGTTTTTCTTACTGTTTTTTTCTTTTTAACATGAAAATGTATATTGGGAAGCGATTAATATACATAGAAAGCGACCAGAAAAGCAACGTGGTTCTAAAGGAGATTCGCTAGCATGTACTAGAAAGAGACATTCGATTTATCTGTAGGGTAGAGTAGTGGGAAATGTAATTTATGTGGTAAAGTGTGATTGAGGGGTATTGTGCAGGGAAAGGTGATGAAAATAGATATACAGTTAAAAGTGTGAAATGCATTCTGTGTATAATCATTGTGCGTCATCGTTTCTATAATGATGGTTGAATAATGATGGCTAGGTGATGTTGACTCGATGTTGATGGTTTACTATCATGAGGTGAATGCACTAGACTACTGTCGATGGTATTTGTAATGGATGGTTTGGTGGGCATCCGAAGATGCCCATTGGGATGGAGCCTAAGGTAGCATAATGACCGTGAAGGTCGGGCCGCGCCATCTGGCGAAGAAGAAGGCCCCTCAACGAGCTAAACAGCGGCCTACGCTTGCTGTAGCTCCGCTCGGGAGATGTGGGCGGGGATTTCGCCGCTCGTTGCCCCTGTTCTTTATGTATTAACAAAAATTCATATACCTTTGAGAAGACAACACAAACTGGGGAGGTAAAAATGGAGAACAAATTCTCTGTAACCTGTTAATCGTCTGGAAGATGGGATATGAAGTATTTTCTTTCTTTTTTCTTTGCTATTTTTCTCCTCCTCAATAGTTGCCGACTAGCGCAGGAGCCCAGTTTTTTTTTTCCTTTTGCAGGATACTCTACCCTCCTCAGCTTCTACTTCCTTGCAGGCGTCGAAATAGAAGCTGCTCTGTAATGAACCATATTCTGATCTGGTAGAGCTGCTTCCAGCGGCAGATCGAAGGCAGCACCTGATGAGTAATGATCTGTCGGTGGTACGAAACCAAAGGCCCAAGGTCCCATTACACCCGGACCCCGATGCGAGCGCGCGGGCATCTGAGCCGTCCGCCAACCATTCCATCCTTATCGCCCCAAGAAGATTTACTGATTTTTAAGGAACTCAAGGAATTGCGCATCAAATACAGTACTTGAAAATAACCGCTACTTTTAAATTACCATTAGTTGTTTTCACATTGGCTTTTAGTACTAGCTCCACCTGCCTTCTAACGATCGCAGATGTTGGATCAGACTATTACTTATGACTTGGAATTTGTTGGCCAACAGCTTTACGGGAAAATATAAATCCTGTCTGAAAAGAACGTGCAAAAACATTGTAAAAAAAATTTCATGCAATTTCCGTTTAATTTATTTAAAGGGTCCAAAGAAGTCACCATCCTGCTTCAGTCATGATATGGTGGGGCGTTCCGCACGGCGGTGTCACCCAGCTGCATTTTTGTGAACAAGGAGTGAAAACCGAAGCAGCGAACTATCAGAGCGATATTTGGATAAAGGTGTAAAATCATTAAACGACACTTGTTTAATGGACAAGACTGGTCGTTTCAGCAAGACTCAGCGTCAGTACACAAAGCTAAAACGAGCCAGAGGTAGTGTGCCGACAATTTTCCCGACTTCATAGCCGCTGAAGATTTGCCTTCTAGCAGCCCCGATTTCTATCCGCTGGACTATCGCATTTGGAGCTATTTAGAGGAGAGGGCCTGCAGCAAACTTCATATAAATATCGAGTCGCTTAAGGCCTATTTGATAAAAACAGCAGCTTCTATTCCCAAAGAAGTGGTGCGTGTAGCAGTTGACTAGTGGCGTGAACGGTTGAAGAAGTGTGTAAAAGTCAATGGTGGTCATTTCGAGTAACATGTAGTTTTTTTTTGTTCCTTTGTGAATGGAGAAGAAGTGCCAATAAAAGATTTTGGAACATTCCTGTTTCGCAAAAATTAGGAGAATTCTCTCTATTCAACTAGAGAGAATTTTCACAAAATTCAAGAAATTTCCGCTTTAGGACCTACAAATCCCCTCCAAGTGGGTTCTTACCAGCTAAGGTGGAAATAGACTACCTAAAGCGGAAATGCCGGAAATTAGGGATTTTGAAAATTCTCTCTAAATGCAATAGAGAAAATTCGCCTAATATTCACGAAACTGGAAGGTTCCAAGATTTTGTTTACTGCAACGTTTTAGTTTGAACCTATTTGAACAAAGGACAGAACTTTTGGTACCACTACGTACACAGGCTCTATGCTGCCATATGGAAAACCCAAGAATCCACTTTATAAATTCATTGAGTGCGAATGTTCGTCAGCAATCAATTTAGTTTTATATTTTTTTCAACATAACCGAATGGCAGTAGATGACAATCGATCTGCTGTAATTCGGTTTTACGACTTGAGGAAAACTAGGAAAAAACTTCCCCAGAGTCAATAACTGTCAAACACAACCACCCATACAGAATTTCTAATAAAAATTTTATGATTTTCGTCCTGGCACTATCGCTTAATTTTTTCTATAGTAAGTGTTGGGAGACACTTGACTTGCTCCCATAGAACGCTTCACACATTCTTTCTTCTCTCATTCTCACAATCTGCTCAGATTTTATATACCCACAGTATCTTTTCTCATTAACCTTTAACAAGATACATATCGCATATATATTGAGATATATGTTTAATCTATTTTTTTTCTGCGAATTTTCTTTCATTTCAGATAAACAGCAACTTAATGATTGCAGGAGCAATGTCCCCACGAAATTCTCGCACTACTGACAGACGAATTTTAGGGCAACTGAATACGTAATAAAACTGGTACAGTAAAAAAGGAAAACGGCTCTCGTATAGCAAGCAGGAGTAGTTTGTAGAACGTAAGGTAGCTTTGGCTCGGGGCAGCACCACTTTCACTTTTTCCTCCCCATTCGGGTGGGGGAACTAGTCAGGAATTGTAAATTTTTCGTACACATAGTTTCCATTTCTATACGCGATCGATAAAAGTGAAAGGATAAGAAGTAGTATACTACATTTCTGTCTGGATGCAATATGGACGACGATGACGTTTTTCCATCGATGCTGATGAATGTGACGGATTCATTTGGATTAAATGGTGAGTGTGTAAGTTTTTGTAGAAGGACTAGGATTTTCTTTGTATGTAATGAAGCTGTTTTCTAGAGTCGTAGTCAGAATCACGTGAGCACTGAAGAGCACTCTTGCGAACGATAATTTTTGTGTGATTGAGTTTACGAGCGCCAGGAAACTTTTCGTGCTCTTCGTATCTAGAGATTTAACGTGCAACCGTTAGTGATCGTAATCAGATCCTTTACATTTTTCAATCGATACTGTTCGCTCTTCATATCTACCCCCGGTACAACAATGTCTGAACCCCATTCAGAAACTGCACTGGTTGCCCAAGAAAGAGAGACCAAATAAGAGGGGGTAGTTCTTAGTTTTTGATGTGTTGTATAGGTAGGTGGGGTAGTAAAAAATCCATTTTTGTGTTACACCACACCAATAAATTCTCAATAAAGTTATGTGTTGGGTTCGGTCCGTTTGCGTCGACTTCAACGATTGGTCTTTATTTTTCCGTATACGTATTTCGTCGAACGATCGCCTATCAAGCCGGAAAATGCACTGAATACGTCCTCCACGACCTTATTGGTAACATTGAAGTGGCTTTGACACCGAACAAAACGGCTCTATACGCGTTTCCTGATATCGAAGGTGCTTTTGACAGCACCACCTTTGATTTGATCGACAGCGTTCGCATAGCAATAGGTACTGACACCACTACGGCAGTCTGGGTGAAACTCATGCTTTCTTTTAGAAGAGTTGTCATTAGAAGGTCGATCGCAGCAGCCGCGATAGGGTTTGATGCCCGCAGCAAATAATATATAGTATATATGTGCCATCGTAGACCGCGGAATATCATCACCAGTGGCGAAGTGAAGTAGTTCGTGGCTTCTTGCTAGTCGTTGTAGTGGATGGTACTGGGCCAGCTGATTCGTCCTCTTTGGATCTTTGTTGTTTGGAGGGGGCGGAGTAGGTGCGTGTTTCACAGCAAGCTCACTCACTTTAGCAGGAGCATGTCCATGGGAGAGATACCTTAGGTAACGCTTACAGGCTGCACCATCAAGTCCGTTGTGAAGAGGGTCACGACGACCACCTGGAGAGTCTAGAAGAGGCAGTCTCGGGTAGTTATTTCTAGAACGGGCGGGGCTGGTTGCTCCTGGTGCCTATTTGTAGTCAAGCTTCGACAGCCACTCGACCCTTCTCGGATATTTTTTTTTCACTCACTCGATTCGCATCAAATAAAAAAAGCACATTCTAAAACGATTACATTCAATGTCAAACGCGACAACAGAGCCTTTTCCACCACCGGGAAAGACTAGCACAGAACACTGGTGTGTCCACACTCGATAGACAAATTATTAACGGAAACACACGGCAATCGATCTGGACGGGTGGGCGGTCAATTTCGAGAGAGCTAGTAACCGAAAAACATCAATCTCCGAAAATTTACAAATTCCTCAAACCAAGCACAGATGCACACGTTGATGACCTCACCGCACACTCAATTCCATTGAGAATGCTATGCCTTGCCAAGGGAAAAATGCACTGCAAGAGGCTGATCAATTGCCTCACTACCGAACAGGACACAAATCGCCACCGAATCCCGCAACCGTAGAAAACTCGACGTGCAAAATCAAATCAAAAACGCAATCCGAAGCGATTGCGTTCAGTTGTCAAACGCGAATACTGAGCCTTTTCCACCACCGGGGAAAAGACCAGCACGAAACACTCGCGTGCCAGCACTCGATAAATTGTTGACACACGGCAATCGAATTGGAAAGAAACGGCTGGGCGGTGTTGGTGTACTTCAACACTGCCCCGGGTAACCTGATTGACTACAGCATACACTATCGAATTACCAGAAAAGTTAGCAACAGGGCACAGATTTTTCAAAACGCTCGCAGCATAGCTAACGACACAATTCGACAGCAATTGCCTTTTCGTTGTATCCAAACTGAACACAACGGCTTAAATAACAGTTCATTCCACACAAACCGATTGAATTGTTTCCTGATTTTAGATGGACACACATCACATAGCTCTGATATTGATATGCTACTCTTTGAGAATAGCAGGATATGACCAAGCAAATATTTGCATGAAATTTCGCCAGTTCCTGTTATATTGCATTTTCAAAACGTGCGGCAACTCTTTACCATACACCCTCGAGTCGCTATTATATTCCGTTGTTATTTCATGAAGTATTTAATCACTTACGAAAATTGCTTTGAATCCCTTCATTCAAAATTCGAATCAAAAAAAGTGAACGAAATTTATGCAAAGAGAAACATTACAACACAGGTGAAAATTCGAAATATTTATTGCGAAGATTGACTTCATCCAGAGGTATTATATTCGCAAGCCCTTTTAGGTATGTAGTCTTTCTCCAATCACGAGAAGTTAGAAATGATTGTATTCAAGATCATCTCCGGATCGGAGTGAGTGTCAAATAAATGTCAAATAAGAAAGGATCTGATGCTTACTGACCGGTGTATTCAAAATCGACGCCGAAGAATATTCTCTGATTTAACGGTAGTTTAATCAGAATTTAGACCTAGTCCCTGATTTTATGCGTGGTACCCAATTTGCTTCAGATATTCAGATTACGTTTTTCAGTCGTTTTCAAGAAGGGAATTTCCCAGGCGCATCCAACACTAGTTGAAGCCGATCAACACTATGACATCGAGACACCTGAAAGAAAAATAGCGTAGCCTTATTGGTTAGCATTAACATGTTTTTGCTTTTTTCATCTCCGTCTCAAATTTCGCCCATCAGCCCCTAGCTTCATTACAATACTGACTCTTTAAAATTTAAATATCAGCTAATATTTTTGTTTACTCCAAATCGTAATTACCTCATTAAGTTGTACAGAAATTAACAAAAAAAAATTCCCTTGCTAACCTTTCATCCGAAAGGATCCCTTTCGCATCTATTACTCCTGTTGCCTTAATTTAAACAGACAATGACATCGTCGTAGTCAGAGCTCTATTCTCTGAAAATTATTGTTCATTTGCCCAACTCACTTTTGTACAATATTTCTAAAGTCATTTTTCTTAATAACTCCCAACTGTTGAAACATTTTCAGCTTCACTGCTAGCACCATCATCAACCCCATCATCCACCGTGAATCACCTGACCAATTCAACAGTTACGGATAGCGTGGAGCTCTTTCATGGCTATTCACCGGCACTGCTATCGTTCGCCTCCGCGACTTGCATTTGTTTCATGCTGGTCGGGGTGCCGGGCAATCTAATTACGATAATAGCATTGGCTCGATGTAAAAAGGTAAGTACTTGTATTTTGTTGCGATGTTTTGTAGATGTGCGGGAAGTTTAACCATGAGATGGATATTGTAGATTACTTAGTTGGATGAAATTGTAAGGAATGGGAACGGAAATGTTTTGAGAAAGAGTCAATCCTTAGCTATGCTTGTTATGTAAGTGGATTACTGTCTTGTGATACAAACCATATAGATATCAATTATATCAATATTTCCCTGAAAGCACCCCCAACTCTCCAATTATTTGCATTGAACGCCAAAACCAAACCAACCTCCCGAAGCTCAATATCCACTTTTCGATACCTGAACCCAACTTTCGCAGTCCTGCTATTTGATAGCATCTCGTCTTTCGCCTTTAGCCACATGTTTCATTATTGTCTAGAATTTTCGCGCCATCTGGGAATAGTATCTGGTGGTGTGTGATTAATGTGATAGCATTAGTTCATGTTGGTGATAACACGTTTTTACCCCCGTTCCGTTTTTCCGGCCAGTGTCAGTCTCTCCTTTTGCCATGACATTTTACACAGTGTGATGAATGGAAATTAAGTGAACGGACCAACATTTACATTACTCAAGTAACCGCAGAAACCTTCTACAATTTCCGATGAAATGCTAGAAGGGTTTCAACTCCAGGAATTCGCATCGAAGTGCCTACGAAGCTAGTGGTTTAGTGGAATCTTGAACGGAAAGGATTTAATTGCAAGTTTGGGTGTAGTATGATTGATTAAAAAGCGACTTCCCACAATGCAAGGGACTGAAAAAACCTAGGGGAAACAACGAATTTGAGCATTTCAGCAATAATTTAACTCATCCTTCTACTCCCTGTCTGGTTTCGTCCATACGCATTACGCAATATAGACCCATTTTACAAAGAACTTAGCATTTACAACCGTCTCGCATCACAAATCCGCTATAAATTTTCCATTACCAAAGCCAAAACAAAAAATCAAGAATTCCAAGATCGTCTTACTATTGTATGTACAATAAATCCCAGAATTGTATTAACCGACATCCTCTCAGGAACAAAAAAAAAGAACATTAGATTTGAAACCAAACGAAATAGAGAGACCAAGAAAAACAATAATCGCAGTCAGGTGTAAAATACCCGCAACACAAGAAAAGGGAAAGTTCCTTTAATATATGGGTCGAGAACCTTTTCACTTTCATCCCGATACACTTTCAACGTTCTCTCCCCAAGGACAATTTAAAGACAATTCACGAGTAGAATTTTTCCATCACCCACAAATCGCCCCCTTTCCGCTCTTTCTTTCTGAAATGCAAGACTATAAGGAACCGCATGTTTTTGATCCCTTTGTGAGGAGAAGAAAAGGCGCAAAGTGACGTACACTATAATATGAGTATATAATGTGGCCAGGGTTAGATGAGTGCGGTTGAAGAACGTGCAGACGGTGTGAAGGACATTCTTGAAAGCAGCAAAAGGGCAAATGAAGGCTGAAATACGGTTGAATGTTTGCTACTCAATCTATTTATTGTTTTGTAGCCCGGGAAAATGTGAAAACATATTGGAGATGATTTCGTGGGATTTGAGGTGTGTAGCGCACCAGCTTTTAGTTATTCCTGGCTGATCTGATTCACGGACGGATGAGCCAAGTTAATAGCATTGGCAACGCTAAATGTAATGAGGCATGTCGTGTCGTTTTAGTGGAATTAAAAAATAAGTTAGGTTAAGTTAAAGGCACTGCTGTGCAGAACATCGCACACATAGACCACCACTGGGTCCGTAATGATATCTCATAAGCTCAAACGCCATAAGAGAATCCTAGGGGAGGACGGCCCTGTGCCACCCGCTTTTGGAAGAGTACACAAAGCTTCTCCATTCGACCGGAAAGCGGCGAGAACCATGTTCACAGAAGATAAGGTTAAGTGGGCTATTGGATCTTTTGATCAATTTAAGTCAGCAAGTACTGATGGAATATTTCCTGCCCTTCTTCAGAAAGGACAAGAGGCACTACTGACCCCATACATCTTTAGTATATTTAGAGGCAGCACTGGGATTTATTCCTCACATATGGAGATCCGCGAAGGTAGTCTTCATTCCAAAAATGGGAAATCACCCAAAAGGTGACCCGAAATCATGCAGACCCATCCCTCTCACCTCCTTCATGTTAAAAGCGATGGATCTTGGATTAACAGTCTCCTGAAGAGAAAACTCCCACACGGAAGACAGTTTCCCTAGCAACGAGAGAAAATCTACAGAGTCCGCTCTCCACTGCCTGGTGAAGGAAATCGAGGCGACAATGGAGGCTGAAGAAACTGATCTTTCAGCTTTTGTTGATATAGAAAGGGCTTACGACAACACAATTGCATATCCATCGAAAAGCACTGAAAGAAAAGAATGCGGACACCACTACAACAAAATGGATAGGACAAATGCATTCCTCTAGAAGGATCATCGCCAATATTGAAGGTGTCACCTTACAATAATTGCTAATGTCACCTGTGGCTGCCCACAGGGAGGACCCTTGTCTCCTCTCCTATGGTGCATAGGGGTTGATGCCCTACTGAGGAAGCTCACGACGCAGGGCTACTCAGTCCAGGGCTACGCCGATGACTTGGTGATATTGACTAAAGGAAAGTTCGAGGAGATTCTACATCCTTGAAGCAGACCTTTACATTGTGAAAGAATGGTGTAATGACAACGGACTTCGAGTCAACCCAACGAAGGCAGTTCTCATTCCATTCTCTAGAAGAAGAAATCTCAGGCACATCAGACGCCCCCAAATGTACAAATTTCCACTATCTATGGGAAATTACACTAAATACCTGGGCGTAACCCTCGACAGTAAACTTCTCTGGCAGGAACACGTCAGGGTGGTGGCGGACAGGGCCACTAAGGCCTTGGTGATATGTAGGCAATATGTAGGCAAAACGTGGGGAATCAAATCCTCTGGACTTACAAGTCTATTGTCAGACCAATATTAGAGTACGGTGCAGTAGTCTGGTGGGAAAAAGCATTTACTGCTGCTGGAAAGACCATTTTAGGCAAAGTCCAGAGACTTGCATGCTTAATGGTGACAGGGGCTATTCGCTCTTGTCCATCTAGCGCTCTTGATGTACTGCTCAACCCACAGCCGATACACATTCATCTAAAGGCAGAAGCTAAAATGGCAATCGCGAGACTAGTTGCATACAATGCTAATGTAGAGCTAAATCCAGTACAACTCAGTTGGCTTAATGACAGTTTAGTCACAAAAATGCCATCAGACCATCTTGTGAAAGAAATAGCATGAAACCAACGGCTCACGACCGCAATATGTAACAAAGAATATTGGCAGGAAAAATTTATCAACCTTCCCCCTCACACCATCAAGTTTTTCACGGATAGTTCGAAAACCAATGAAGGAACCGTGGCAGGCGTTGTGGGTCCCAATCATCAGGTTTTCATACCCATGGGAAAGTTTGCCACTGTTTTTCAGGCGGAAGTGCATGCCATCAAGGCATGTGCTGAGTTATGCCTGAAGACTGGCTACCACAACAAAAGGCAATATTCACGGACATCCAGGCGGCCATCAAAGCTCTGTTAAAAAGGACGACATCATCTAAGATCGTACGTAATTGCCAAAAGGCACAGTAACACTACTTTGGGTCCCTGCTGGCATCAGTGGCAACGACCAGGCGGACGAACTGGCCAGAACAGCTTCAGCTACCCCCTTTTGTGGACCAGAATTTCCGCTTTAGTAATATATGAACCCATAGGAAATTTTAACTGGAGAGCGATCGTTCTATAGGTCTGTTTCCTGGGGGTTAAGGTCTATTAAGAGCGTATCAAGCGGCGCCCGCACAAGAGACTGTTGCATTCAGAGTTAGCGGACGATTTTGATTCATTGTCGTTATTTTAAAAAGGGGATCGCAGCCCTCAGTACCGCACACACATGAATGCTCGGTTTGTTCGCTCCAGATTGGTCTAGCCTGTAGCACGTCGTACAGGGCAGGAGTCCATCAACTCTTGTCGTGGGGGAGTAGCGACGGTAAAGTTCCGAAGGGCAACATAGGGTACGAAATGTAGTAGGGCATTTTATTTCTGAAATCGTTTTTACGGGATGACCGCCGAGGAAAGTAACTTCGAATATGCTCGTCGTTAGTCTGCTGGTTCACACTTACCCACACGGACAATAGACATTCACCTGCACATCACAGGGCGGAACGTGCCCCTTTAGTTTGGTTTAAATTTTTCTCGCTCACTGTGCGGTACGGAAAGGGATTCGAAACGCACATCACCGAACACGGACCAGTCGCCGCCGGGTGGTTCGTTTTGTAGCCATCATAAGGCGAAGAAAATGTACAATCTTGAGCAGACGGACACACGTTTGCGCTTCCCAAAAGTAACCGCAAGTCATACATACACACAATATCGCCGACTGTGCCGATTGAATGGAATTGTGTGCCGCAGTCACTTGCGACAAACCGTCGCCAAACCGGCATACGGGGAACATACGGTTGGGTCCCGATACGGGTGTGTGGTTTTGCTTATAATGTCCAGTCATGTACCCGATATACGGGCGGCTACGGCACTGCCCTGCTACGGGGACTGTATGTTTAGACCTTTATCCGTGCATACTTTGTTCGGCATCCCATCATACTGACTGCCACCACTCTTCCCTACATCGATCATAATATAATTACTGTCCTTTACTCTTTAATTGAACTGATACTCGTAGTCGTATTGTAGATAAGACAATGCTATGTCTATATGATTATATATTTTAGATACTGTGCATACCACAAAACTTTGGTGGCCTGAAAGCAAATATTCTCACTTTGGCATTCAAATTTCAACAAAGAATTTCTCAATTATTTTCCCCTTTACATTCCATCTACACTCGTAAATCGTATTACATACTTTTGTTAATGTTCTCAGTTCATATACAACAAACTTAAAATTCAATCAAAGCCCAAACTTTGTGTCAAACTTGGGAAAACATTTTCCATTTTCAAATTTATCTCAAACATCCAAGTTCACGAAGTGGATTGAGACGGTATTTCAATTTCAGGATTTTGATTAGATTAGTTTTGTTTGGCAGTGGATGCTAGAATTTCTACTTCGACTGTCCCTTTCTCTATCTCGTCACAAAGAGACTAAAATACAAAGTTTTTTCTCAAACGCTCTATAAGATTGAGTTGAAACTAAACAGAGAAACTGGATAGAGAGTTAAAACTTCAAATCAAGGTAATGACAAACGAAACAATTTCACTCTGACAAACCCCCGAGACAACTCTGCACAAAATCACCTCAAAAACGGAATGCTTGATAGAGTTTATAATGATTTGAAAGCGTAGAAAAGTTTAGCGTCTATATGGCCGCAAGCAGTTTGACATAGTCTGGAGATAGTTTTCATCGAAAACAATCATTTAGATTAGTTCAGTAGCAGCAGCAGTAGCATCGAGTGAGCAATTTTGAAAATTGAACAAGTCTTGAAATTATTGAGAAGTAGGAATTCGGAATAAGTTGGTTGTAATTAAACTTTTCCAATTTATTGATGGTTGTATGATAGATGAAATAGAAGAATACAATAATGTCCATTTCTATCTACGGTGGCAGACAGAATTTACTACTCTTCGTAAAGAATTCGTTAAAAGCATTAACATTTCAGGATAATTTCCCGTTAAAATTCTTTCAATCTTTTCTTTACACATGAAAATTGCATTTCAAAAAGGCGCCCAATGTGAGACATAAAATATATCGCAACTATTGTTATATTGGAGCAGTCCTCTCGTTGATACCGGTTCGTTCACTTTAAAAATGATGGTGTTGGGGTAGTACGTAGTGGATTAAACGTTCAAACGCGATCCAAAGGGAATGGTGAGTACGTAAAGCGCTTTGTCTATATGGTACATATTTCTGGAAGGGGGCCGCTAGCTCAGTGCGTTTAGGCGTCAGTCTAATGGTTCATGCTACCGGTTAGTTACGGGTTCGAATCTCGAAATAGCGTGTATATGGCGTTTTCACGTCACGCTTCCGTGAGTTTCGGTAAATTCTGTCGGTAATTCGACGATGACGAGTGCTTTGTGTCTCTTTTTCATCGATTGCTGGCTATTCTTCTTCGGGTTTTGGGAGAGTGATTATTAGCATATGACTTTCTGTTTTCGGGGTTGAAAAACTGTCTAAAGTAAACCCATTTCTTTATTAACCTCTTGTGACAATAGTATCATCTTTGTTGTTTTATGTGATGGTCTTTGCACACCTACTACTTATCGTTTAATATTTTAGGATTGTTTCGTTCCTCTGCTCATAGAGCTCCCTGGATAGAAACTTGAAGAAAGTAGGCTCTGAAACATATCATGATGAACAGATCTATCGGGATTGGGTGGATGATGGATTTGAAAGTTCACGTAAAGCAAAAATTTCTCCAGTGCTTTACGTGAACTTTCAACTTTCTGATTTAAAATGATATTTTACCTGTCGTTTGTGCGAAAAGACCTCTCCAGAGCCCGCCTTGCGGGCGCCTCCCTGAACAGTGACAGTGAAACGTTGTTCACCAACTCTTGCTATACTGCTTTTGTAAGGGATATGGTTGAGATTGAGGGAAATTTAATTCTCTACAACTTTGTCTCAGACTAGTTTTCCGAGAAAAAATCGTGGTAGGCACTTGAAACAAATAATTTCTTCGAAAAATGATCTCTTTGAAGATTATCGATTTTCAATTTCCGAGATATAATCGAAAAACCCAAAAATGGGACCTTCCCCCACCCTTCCCACCGTTAGCTCACCTCCCAGGGGCGGGAACTTTTAGTATGTTCACCTCCTAACTACTTCTAACGAAGTCCTGAAGTCAAAAATTATCGCATATTCCATGTCCTCTACACCCCTCTTTTGACCACTCATTGATTGGTCTATATATCAACGTTCACACACCGACTGAAGACAAAGATGACGAAATCAAAGGTGACTTTTGCAACACCCTAGAAAGACTCTTTGATTCCAACGACGTAAAAATCATATGTATATGCAGATTTCAATGCGAAAGTCGGAAATGAAGAGATGCTCCGTAGAACAACCGGAGGTTACAGTCTCTACGAGAAATGCAACGAAATGGTCAACGTCTCGTAAATTTTGACAGCCACAGATACTTTTTCATTAGCTCTACAAGCTTACCAGATCGACGCATATATAAAAAAAAAACCTGGGCATCCCAGGATGGCTATACTTACAACCAAATAGACCATATCCTCATCCAACGTAGATGGACATCGAGTATCCTCGACGTACGTACATTTAGAGGAGCAAACTGTGACTCCGATCACTATCTTGTCAAGGATAAATACCGCTGTAATATGTTCAAAGCCTATCTAACCGAAGCCAGCCCCCTCCGAAAATTCAACATTGAGAAGCTGCAAATACCGACAATAGCGGAGGAAAACGTATCGATGCTTGAACGACAACTACAACCCATTCTTTAGAGCACCTCAGCACGACCCATGCAGTGGCATCGCACAGCAGTCGCAGAACAGGCGTTGGGGTGCGAATCCCGTCGCAGGACGAGAGATTGGTTCGACAATGAGTGTTCAGAAGTGGTGAAGAAGAATAATGAGGCTTACGAAAATTTTACGGCGCGAGGAACAAGAGATAATCGAAAGCTTTATGAACACCATAGAAAGGAGGCGAATAAGACAACTAAGCGCAAAAAGCAAAACTACTTCGATGATATTCTGCGAGGCATCAACGACAATCTCGAGAGAAATAAAACTAGGCAGGCCTACAAAGTAGTGAAAATGATTAAAAGTGGGTTTAGTGCGAAAAATATCTCGTGCATCCAGGCAATAAGGAACTACAAAGCGCCGGGCATCGACGAAATACCAGCAGAACTCATTAAAAATGGCGGATGCGCTACCATAAATGCCATTCACACACTGATTCGAGATATTTTTCAAAAAGAAACCATGCCAAATAAATGGGCTCGGAGTGTCATTTGTCTCATACAGAAAAAAAGGGATCGACTCGAGTTTCCTAAATAATTTTCACAAAAATCCTACAGGCGAGAATAAAGCCATACCCGGAAACTATAATCGGCGAATACCAGGGAGGCTTTCCGTCTGGACGATCTAAAACCGATCAAATATTCATGGTAAAACAAGTGCTTGAAAAATGCCTTGAATTCAACAGAGAAGTTGACCAAATATTTGTTGACTTCAAGCAGGCATATGACAGCATCGAACGAAATGCTTCATATAAAATCATGCGGCACTTTGGTATACCAGCAAAGTTAGTCCGACTTCCAGTGTGGCAATGTCAAATTCAACATCGCAGGTCAGAATGAACAACAACTTGACCGAACCATTTAAAACACCAGCCGGATTGAAACAGGATGATGGGTTTGCCTCCATGATGTTCAACCTGGTTCTTGAGTATGTGATTCGAAAGCTACGAGTGGACATAACAAAGACTCTTTCAGTATCGACTGTCTAAATAGTGGGCCAGTGGGGTATGTAGGGCTCGATCAAGTAGCGAAAAAGGTTTGTCTACAAATCAATAAGACCAAGACGAAGACACTAACATTAAAAACAAAAACAGGAAAAGCAGATCGAGCGTGAGAAAACGACATTGAAAGGGTAGACATCTTCATATACTTTGCGCGAACGTCGCGGAAAATGACGACGAAAGTCTCCGAGGTCAAACGACGGATCCAGTTCGCAAACCGCACCCTTTACGCAGTTCTCCCCCTACTGAAAACCAGCTGCATCCACATGAAAGCGAAGCTCCAAGTCTACAAAACTATAATCCGACCGGTATTATGCCATGGTTGTGAGAATTGGACCCTTACTCGGGCATCTAAAAACGTGATAAATGCTTTGGAAAGAAAGGTCCTTCGACGAATCTTTGGAGCGGCGCGCGATGGAGTCCATGGCGAAGAAAGTACAACAACGAGCTGTATGAGTTATTTGACGAACTAGAGGCCTCTATATTTGTGAAAATTTGAAGAATGCAGTGGGCAGGTCATCTACAAAGAATGGACGAACATCGAATCCCCAAACAGACCTTTTCAGGTACCGGTAAAGGTGTGAGAGCGCGTGAAAGACCTAAGAAGACTCACAATCAGTGCGAATATTTTTTTTTTTCGTTTCATTTTTCGCAAACCACCATCAAAACCCGCAGACAGCTAATTCGAACAAACTGTGAAATTTTCATCTAAATCGGACCAGTCGTTTCGACGCCATTTCGGTACTCACCAAAAAATGGTTTGATTTTTAAATATATATAGGTAGATTTGAAATAATTTAGTAATAATATTACTAGTCTTGATATTATCAAGATTGTTTTAACATATTCTGTCTCCGTCACTCCGCATTTTGGCCTGTCCCATATAAAAATATAGTCCGATGCATGTTGTTTGTTCGTTAGTGCGTTAGTTCGTTTGTTCGTTTGTCCGGGCATTTCCCGTGTTCTGATCTTAACCAAAACTTCCTTGGGTTACGGGTAAGTACCACACTACTATACTCAATTGCTCTAACCCCTTGTGGGGCATAGCGCGACAACTGTTCCATGTGGCCCAGTTGACGTTTCGTTGGCATAAATGGGTTTCAGAGAATGCAGTTGCCAGCATGCACCTCCTGCACATCCATGGCCACGAACGTCGTCGTGGACGGGACTCGAACCCGAAACGCCAGTAGTCAAACATGAGACTGATGCCTCAACACGCTGCGCTACCGGTCGCCCCAAGTACCACACTGCTGCAGGACAAAAGGACTCTCTTGATCATGAAACTAAATATAAACCAAATCTAGTAGATATGGGTATCTCCAGATTCGGGGTGATGGGACCAAAGCACTGGAGCACTGTTGAAGTCATTTTGAGTCCTTTGGTGTGGAAAAAGGACATTCCTGGTAATGAAATGATATCTGACCAAGACGGGTATCATATGATTAGGGTTCATGAAGCAAATGCTGATTACTGCTGATGGTGTATTGAGTCCTTTGGTCAGGAAAAAGGACATTTTTACAGTAGCCTGGTACATATGAGTGTCTTCTGAATCTGGGCGACAAGGACAACAGAGACTACTTGAAATCAAATGGATCAAAATTAAAATGTACTTGCATGGGACGGGCCTTCCCTTAAGTGCCGATGAACATCATCGTTCTTTTTGTGTCATTACCAAAGAAATGATTTATTTTGTGGTAACTGAATAGGGAGCGATAATTATTGACATGCATAATCATTCCGAATTTTACTGGTGCGTCTGTACTACTATTTTGTCGTGCCTACTTATTATATGGAAAGTCAATTAATAGATACGGGGCGACTGATGACATTTCTGAAATCTCCACTAATGAACATGGGCAGTCTTACGTATTTTTGACATTTTCAATATTTTCCATTTCCATATTTTCATTGCACACTTTTCATGTCCATTCTCCATTTTCCCCCTTTTGTATTTTCCTATTGTTGTCCATTTACCATATTTTCTATATTCATTTTTTTCTAATTTTGTTTTTGTCGTATTATCCATGTTTTTCACATTTTTCCCATTTACCTTATTTTTTCATTTTCCTCAAGTTATTGGGCTTTCACGGCATACCATATACTCAAAACACTGTGGAATTACTAGATACCATCGCAAAAAAAAATATATTGTCAGTTCAAAGCCACGAGCTGTCTACAATACGAACCCCCGTCGCAACCATTGTATACGCAAAGCCTAGTCAAGATCCTTAAAGCTGCCTGAGAGGAGTTCGATGAATTGAGGAAAAATTGGCCGGCAAAGAAAACTTCATTCTTTACGCTCAATAAAGATGAAAATTCCCCTCGAAATTTCTTGCACACGACTGAGTTGGCTATACGTTGATTAACTAATACACTTCTCTATAAAGTTGCTTCAGCGAATGAAATTCTCTCAGAATGCTAGATATAGTCACAAAATTACGCAATCCCCGTTGTCAGGTAATAAGATTTCGCACCTTTCTCGTCCCAGGCCTCGTTCAAATTATCGAGTTCATTGAGCCTTTTCATGAATCCATGTAATTGAAGAGGCTGATTGGATTCGTCTAACGAACTGAAAAACAATCAATTTCAACTTCTTATCCCAAATCAGTTTCGATTATCGAACAATCATAAAAACATAAAAAGATATCTGAGAGATTTCATTGAACCGATACCGAAACGAAATCTCTGATCACAAAATGGAGCAGATTAATTACAAACCCCAATCATCCTTAGACGAATAATGATGATGATGTGGGTAGGATGTGGTTGATGGCTGATGAAAACGAATTAATCCTCGCCCAGACAAATGTGTACTTTGGCGTTTGATTGGAGGACTTGTAGCGTATTTAAGTATTCCCGGATATGGAGTCTTTTTTTCCAGGCAGCTATCATCAGGTCGCCCACTCGACAATACCACCATTACACATGTTGGTTAAACTTTTGCGGAACCCATAGACCCATAGACTCGTATGTATTTATTTCGTTTCAGGAGATTTACCTAATGGTTTCAGAGTATATCCTCTTTTTCTCTCTATTGTATTTAGAAGAAAGAAAAAAGCTGAAAAGGAACAGAAATTTCTCAGATAAGGGCAGCTTGTCGACTAACGACTCCATTGATGGCGATAGCGTCATTTCTCAGGAATATTTTTCTGTGATCTGGGTGTGAGTGGATACTGATAAAATCTTCAGTAAGCTAATGGATAAATAGCCCAATGCTATCACTCCTTTCTTTCATGATTCCTTACAACTCCGTGCTAAGGTTCATTGATATCCCCCTATACACGAGACTGAGTCCTCCTGTTTCTGGTAAAATGATAATAATTAAAACGAAACTTGAAGGCTACTTTTCAAATTGAAACTCTCACTAGCACTGAGATAAAAAGGACGACAAATATTTATTCGCCTCTTGTTTATATTATTCAGGCAGACTACGCCATTTTTTTCAGTTTTGCTTCCTCTGTGTATAAATCCAGAGACTAGACCGAAGTAGGCTAGGCTACAAAGCCAAGGCTCTTGAACAATCGTACTGAAATACTGGAAATCAACACCCATTACCACTCATCATGACGATGCCATGCGAATGTAAACACTGAAAAATTGTCTCGAATTATTCTCACCCCGTGAAGTTTTCATTTAAAAACAGTTTTACATAGAATTGAGGTTAAGGTGCTCGCTTGTAGTTGTTTCAACCATTTTATCCATCTTTTATGCAAACAAATACACTGTCACGTACACTAGTCTGCATCTGAAAGTATGTACATGTCCTTAATATCGGCTACATGACGACATTTTGTGTAGATTCATTCTAATTTGCGACAAATGGAAGTGGTCTGAAGTGCCAGGGAGGCCGACAGTGGTTGGTTTGCTTATGCAAAATTTTCCTAAATCCCGAAAAGGATTCAGTAGGTGGTCACGTAGCTTACATTTTTTTCCGAGTGAGGACACAGAAACATCTGCTTGATTATCGAATTTCGTTTATACTCGAATGGGTACAAGTAGTGGTTGCGATGTTTTGGATAAGTAAGTTTCATTTGGGTGACTTTGATTTCAAATTGACGTGGATAGCGAGGGCTTACGGTAGAGTTCTCGCTCCTCGATATGGTTGAAGGAAATGAGCTGTTTATGGTGAGCTCTTGGTGATCTTAGACAATTGCTATTTTTGTATTTATTATGGACTTCTGATTTTCACTCATGAATTACTAGCCGTAGGAGTACAACCTCAGAAGCATTAACCTAAAACTCAAATTCTAATTGCGCGCATTCAGGAGTAGATATTAAGCGCCCGGTATTTATTTTTTCTCATATTCTCCTTTGGCCAAGGCGTGTTTTGTTCCTAATGTCATTGCTGATAATCAGAAGTCCACAGGTGAGGCTCCGTTCTTTGTCGGTCGGCTAATCCTCGTAATACAATTGTATTCATTTTATTTGTAGATTTGATCGCCAACTACTTCTAGACGATTCTGAACCAAAATGAGGCATCCACCAAACACCCAATTATAAACGCTGGCCCATGTGCATCTGATTTACACCACAATTACTCCACTATAAGGCAATTCGCTAACAAATTTTCAAGAAGGAAAGTGTTAACTAGTGTGCACAAATAGGTTTGAAGTATTTTGGGCGTAATAACTCATTTCACTGTACCGGAACATAAGCTCTGACTCTTTGTAATGAGTCGTTCAAAAAGAGTTGTTCAAGAAGAGTCATCCAAAGAGTCAGGAACTTGGTTAATAACATATTCATAAAAAGTCGTAGCTTAAAAAAAATCAGTTTTTTTCCTTTATTTTTTTACCTCTGATTCGAAGTCGGTGACCCCCGATGCCATTTAGTTCGAGCCAGCCAGATCGGACCTCTGTGTCCTATGAAAACGGGATTGCCAATCTGGGATGGGTGACCTCAATGCCCCTTAGTTCGAGCCAGCCAGATCGGACCACTGTTTCCCATGAAAATTTGGTTACCAATCTGAGGTGAGCGACCCCAACTTTTTTTCTCTTTTTTGACCCTATATTCGGAGTCAGCGAACGCCCAGTGCTTTTTGGTTCGAGCCAGCCAGATCGGACCACTATTTCCCAAGAAAACGGGCTTGCTAATTTTTTAATATTAAAACGTCACATTCGCAAATTTTCAAATCTAAGTCCTTAATATTTATATGCCGATCGAAACATAACATAATGGGGCAACTTTTGCCAACTTTGCAGATTTGTCAGTTCAAAGTACCGTTACGAAGTAATCATTTGGATTTTTGATGAAAAACTGATTTTACATTTTTTTTAATGTTCGCACGGTTGTATCTTTTAAATAACGGTGATTTTTTTAACCGGTAAAAAATTCGTTTATATGAAATTTTATGTAGTTTTAGAAAGTAAGATCAAATCTCAGATCCAATAATTGGGGGCTTGGTAAATTTAGAATTTGTTGGACAAGTCAATGGTTTTGACAGTTTAAAAAATATAACTCTGTAACGGTTAAAGATGGAGGGTTCATGTCGCACATTCATTTTGCCTAAATGAGCCATACTATTTACCATTTAAAAATTTACAATCATGAGCGGGCCACCCTGTATATATGTAAAATATATGATATGCATTTACGATCGATTTCCCATTAGTTAAACAGGGCACTAAAACAGGTAAGTCCGGTATTGTTCATGATAAGACGAAGCCTCCTCGTGAGCTCGCTGATAGGACAGTGCCCTATAATGACCCCACCATCCTACTAATATGTTTCCTATTCAATGAGAGCCGTGTGGCAGAACGACTAGGATCTAGTTTGGGCGATACCATCCTCGTTGCTTGGTAAGTGCTACCGTTCAGCCATCTTGCATTGACCCTGCTGGCTGCAGCGGACTTTATTATCATTATATAGGTATAAACTACCATATAGTGTGTAATGTAGTTTAGATTCGTAACAGTGGCACCGATTGCCACCTGCGGGGCAAGCTCATTAGGCCTGCGCCCGTGAAACCGCTGAGGTCTGGAATCCAACAAATAGTAATATTGCAGAAACTGCTCATGCGACAATCGCTCGACTCTCAAGGAAATCAGCAACAGTTTTTGATATAACAATGACGGATTCAAGTGACCGTTTCACAACTTGGCTGTCTAAGTCGATAGTACTGTCCCTAAAAGTAAGAGAGAAGCAAGCTGATGTAGTTGGTGCTAATTGCATATTTTTGAGAGATGTGATCAGTTTACGCAGGAAGATCCAGACTACCAAGAATAGCCATAATAGTGGAGTGACCACACTTCAGTGCGCGCAGCTGTTCAGTTTCGCGAATGCGAAGGGTCAGTTGTTAGCCAAAAATATCCACCGAAAGCCAATTGAGCGCCATCACCAAGCCAGTCGACGGAGTAGTCTTCTAAGCCCTTGTAACGACAATCGCATTAAGTCTTTGTACTTTTCCTACTATGATAGCTCAATAGCGAAATAGACCTTAAAGCTACGTGTCCCCTGGTTCACTACCATGATTGCTGAGCTTTAAGCTTCTGCTTCAGCTTTATTATTCAGAAATGATCGCTGATCGATCATGGCTGATCAATTATCGCAATGATCGCTCGGAGGAACATGAAGCTTATGCTGTCTGAAGTAGAAGTAAATTCATTGATCGTTAGAGAGGCGATCAATTAAGCCGCGGTTTAAACGTTTGCATTGCTGCTTTTGCCTGATTCCAATCGACTCAAAAGTACAGAATGCCGTCTTACTTTAAAACATAAATTACATACAAAAGAAAAAAAAAACCATTGACCTTTCCTACAATATACAAAATCGAATTAGCATTGAATTCAGTCTCAAAAACCAAAGCAATACTCTCCTAACTCAAGTGACTGTTATTGAGTCGTCGAAAAGAACGAATAATCCAATTAAAAAATTTTCCAGACGAGTAAAATTCAGCGATGTTCCTCTTTTTGTAGCCACCCAAACAAACGCTGCTCTTAGGACTTTCGCCCAGTGCAGAAAACTTTATAAATAGTGTTGAAAGTTTATTACCACATTATGAATTTTCAACGAAACAAAACGAAATACATAGATATGCATCTTTCTCCCCGGGCCGCCCACTCGAACTATGCGACAGTAATTTATCTTCGCGTTACTATTGTCAGCTACTTTTCAGAGTGAAGACGAAACCTAGCACCAGGATTATCTATAGATATCGTGAAAAGTTCGATGACAGATGGACTAAATAGAAAATAGGTTCACATTGACATCGCATAAGAACATTGTTATCTTTTTGTTCCTTATAAATGCGTTCAGCAGAGCTATACGAAATGTGGAGATTCATCTTTTGCAAGCAGATTGACGGTGGCAACAACTTAATTTTTCATCTAATGTCATCTATCATGTAGGTTATCATTATTGATTGCCCATGTTTTCTGATGTTGTTAGTCGTTGTAAGGACTTTTTTTTTGCGTTACGGTTCGTGACACATTGTCAAGTGATTATTGGGTATGGAACCAGGAAAATGCTGGTAAATGTTTAAGGACGATTCGGTGAAAGTAATGAGAGTTGCGCTCCTTTAACATGATACGATTTTAATAGGACCGGCTAAAACCGAACCAAATATGTAGTATAGACTACACAAGAGTACTCATTCCATACTCGTTGAGGGGCCTTTTTCTTCGCCAGATGGCACGGCCCGACCTTCACGGTCATTATGCTACCTAAGGCTCCGTCTCCACAGGCATCTTCGGATGCCCACCAATCCGTCCGTTACACTCACATACAACTTTCGCCTCCGCCGGTAGACTTGTATGTATTGATTCTCTTGTGTATCTCTCTTGTGTAGTCTATACTATTTGTCAATACATACAAATCTACTAGCGGAGGCGAAAGTTGTATGGAGTGTAACGGACGGATTGGTGGGCATCCGGAGATGCCTGTGGAGACGGAGCCTTAGGCAGCATAATGACCGTGAAGGTCGGGCCGTGCCATCTGTCAAAAAAAGGCCCCTCAACGAGTTAAGCAGCGGCCTATGCTTGCTGTAGCTCAGTTCGGGAGATGTGGGCGCGGTTATCGCCGCTCGTTGCCCCTGTCCTTTACGTATTAACAAAAATTCATAGGCCTGGGGAAGACAACACAAAAAGGGGAGGTAAAAATGGGGAATGAAAGAAAAATAGTCGATAAGGATGGAATGGTTGGCGGACGGATCAGACGCCCACGCGGTCGCACCTGGATCCGGGTGAAAGTGGACCCTCGGCCTCTGATTTTGTACCACCAACAGATCACTACTCATCAGGTGCTGCTTCGATCTGCCGGTGGGAGCAGCACTACCAGACCAGAATATGGTTCATTGGAGGAGTGATCACTCTTGTGCAGTCTATCCTATTTGATCGCACCGATAAAGGTCCAAAAGAGGATCGCCATTGTTAGCTGGACTCATACTCTGTAAGAACCAAACGTCGATCACAACATGGGCCAATGGATCGGGAATCGTCGGATTGCTAAGTGTACGTGGTCTCTTACTTGTAAATATGCCTATGATACTTCGATTTAAAGCCTCATAATTCGCAAACGTACATCAAATCACATACACCACTGGGTCGTGGACTCCGTCAAACTGTTTCCACGCTGTCTGCAGTGGCTGCTATTCAGCGAGTTTTCGGTTTTTAACAGTGACCGTATAATGTGAAAGGCTTCTTTTCGCATCAGATCGGTTTCAGTCGGTCTCAGCGAAAATGTTTAATACGATAGCTGCTTTGGAGATAAAATCCAAAATACTCCGTTCCTTACTTTATTCTGAGCCTTCTAGTCTCTAGAATCTTAAATACTCAAACTCCAACAACTGTGTCTCGAAAATTATTTCCCGTCCTAAACGCGTGCTGTGCTAAAATCGGAAAGACGTTTCAACCCATCAGTATAGCAAAGTGCTAACCATGTCATGACGAAGTTATCAATGGGCTTATGATGAGTGCCTAGATGAAAGTCAGTCGTTACGACTATTCTAGCCGCGGGACTAATCTCGACTTTGTAATTTCGAATTAATATTTGATAAGCACTTAATGATCTGATATATTAATATCATTGATGAATTCATCAAGCCGTTTCTTATAAAATACTTGATGAGAGTCATTGATAAACTCGTTAGGCGGTAGTCGGCAAGGTCATTAAGATAAAAATGACATAAAAAGTAGCGATTGTCAAACGTAGTGGGTATGTGAATGTCTATAAATATTTTCGAATCGTGTTGCTTCCCCCGGTACTCCCCCGCTGAAAAAATAAGTAAACTGAGTTTCCTAAGTCCGGATGGCGCAACGGTTAGCACGTTCGCCTTCAACGCACTGGGCCCCGGTTCGATTCCGGGGATCTACGTGTCGGACTATGAGCCCACTCAGCTGTTAAATGAGTACCCATTATCGGGTAAATAACTCGGTTGAGCGTGTTGCTGATCACATACCTCTGCACAAAAACCGATGATGCTAACTCATCTCGAGGCCGTGGTTCAAATTGGACTGTTGCGCCAGTTATTTATTTTATTTATTTAAGTTTCCTCCCAATGGCTAGGCTCATAAAACATGGCCGCCTGACAAATGAAGAGTGAGTGAGAAAAACCCAAAATTATGCACATAGTTAAGTGAGTGAAATGTTAACTATTTGCTCTAACCCCTAGTGGGGCATAGCGCGTCAACAATTCCCATTTGGCTTACTTTACTTTTCGTTAGCATAAACTGGTTTCAAACGATGCATGTTGCTAGCATGTGCCTCCTGCCCATTTAGCCGCATCTCTGCGACACTTTATGACTTATTGTTAAGTCCCACACCACAAACATCCATGGCTACGACGTAGACGGGACGCGAACCCGTACCTGACCAGTAGCATGAGATATCAGACTGACGCCTCAATGCGCTGAGCTACCATAGCCTCAGTAAAATGTGCAAATGTGATTTCTTTGAAAAGGATGTTCTTAATTGCCTTGAACCCTCCAAGCACATGGGCGCGTCAACACACATTAGTAGAGGTAACTTGAGGCTACTTGTGGGCTGCCTTTCGGGTCACCACTGGGTCAGATATAAAATAAGATGGGTTTATCTAGAGAGACTAAATGTCATCTTTGTTTGGAGGACGTCCAGACCGCACGTCACATTTTATGTGAATCTCCAGCGATTGCACGGACTTTTCGGGCAGATCGCCTTAGGCTCCGCAGATATTAAAAATACAGAACATTTTTGCCTTCATAAGAATTTTCTCAAGGGTTATGGCAGAATAGGCCTCCCATGATCGCAGTGCCCACCATTAGGGTGAATAGTCGCACTTCTTTATTATATTCCTTTACCCTTTATCTTTTTCTAGTTCACTTGTCGTTATCCTTAACGGTCAACGACTGTCTGCTTTTCTTACCCATTGTTCGTTCCCCTATGCATTGTCCTGCCTGAACCATAATTTTCTTTACAATGTCAATGTAACCTTAAACACTTAATCTTAATCAACAATACTGTCAGATATAGCACAATTCTCTGAAAATCGAGTCCTTAAATTTTCGTCTCCTTTCGTTTCATTTTTATTGTTAACCTAATATTAATTGGACTCTAAAGCTTAACAAATGATGTCTAGCGACCCCGAATAATGGAGATGGTAATTTTAAGCGACACCCAAAAGGCATCCATTAGCCTGACAAAGTTGATGCCAGCAATCTTCTGTTTGACACCTCCTGTCATTACTTTCGGACGGAACTTATTATCATCAGATATTTTCAAGCACTACTTCATCAAATGTTGAAGTGATGAAGTGAATTGTCTCGGCAATTCATGGTAATTGTACAAAGAACCAGCAGAAAAGGGGCTCTTGGCTTGCTGAGATAGCTTTGGTTTACCGCATACTCATCACTTTCATCACACTGCGGTTCTTCCTTCCTTCCTTGATGTTGATGGTTGCATCATTACTGGCGTGGCGAGAGTCCTCTTGTCTAGAACCTCATCCGACGAAATTTCGTTGTGAATTTGAACTATCCTACTTGGAAAAGGAGCACACCATACTATACTAATTTCCTTTTCCTATGTTGATATTGGGTTTGGGCTGACCAGCTTCCACTTGGGTGATTTAAGCAACATTTTGTTTGTACTCGTATCTGTGTGTTGTTACAACCACCCCAAATGGTCAATTTGTTAAATGGTTTCTCTTGAGTGGATTGTCAAACGATACTTGCCTACAATCTACATCAAAGGTTGTTTTTGTCGATCCTGTATCTTATTTAGTGATGTGTGTGCCATCTACTCCTTCTGTGCCTAAGATGCTGAGTATGGGAGACTGTAATCATTTCGGTGGTGACGACATGAAATGTTTATGACTACTGTCATATGGGTGTCGTCGTCTACACGTGAATGAGAGACTCTTGAAAAATTGCAGACACCACAATAGCTCAGATGTCGTCCTTGAAGAAAATTCAGGTTTATTGGCTGTTGACATTTCAAGGGCTGCATAACTCACGAAAATGTTTCTTCATACTGATGTGTCATGTGATGCTGAGGTATGCAGAATATGTGGGAGAGATTCGGGAGATCCTTAAAGGGGATGACGAGCTGTGATTGTGGCAGCAGAGATATTTGTTTCGAATTGAAATATGTGTACTCGTACTTGAACTTGCGGTCAAACATATGGAATTTAAGCGCCTTTTTATGCGCGACATATTAACTTTGTCTGAAGATGATTCAAATTGGCCTGAATCGTAAGATATTTCAATTCATGTCACACTCATATTAAGACGTATGTTAGTTCCCCTGTTTGCATGAGATTGTAATTCGAAATAGGTGGAGCATGGTTGTAGAGGTTATGTTAGGTAAGGCCAGGTTATATAACCTACTTTGTAGCGACAATAGTCTCGAGAAAGAGTTAAGGTCGCAGTCTTGATTTATTTCAAGGCATGTTATAAATTCACGTTACAGTAGCGGTGCGGGATTGGCATGCTCGGTATACGCGGTACGGAAATCTTACTGTGTGTCTTTATTTCAATGAGTGTTTCCTGGTCGGCTCGGTATTCGCGGATGCGGGGAGGGACTGAGCCAATCAGGAAACACTCATTGAAATATCCTCCTCTCCGCACCGTCTTTATACTGACAAACTGGGAGTGTAGTGGGAGTTCTATTAGTACCCACGGGCAGTATTTGTTCACGCCGAGGATCGAACCTCCATTCTCTAGATCTAGATCGTAAAGCGGTGACCGAACGAACACTGCCACTGAGCGCGTCATCTATTAATTTGGTGATTTTTAATTTGCTCAGTTGATTAATTAATTAAAAATACAGTTAATTTACCGTTAATCTGGAAAGCTGTTGATTTGCAAACTGCTGTTGATTTAAAGAACTGAGGAGTTGGGGGAGGGGTCTCTATATGAATTAACGCCCCAGGAACTATATTCCCAAAAACGAGTAGAAAATGTAGAATCGAGTTTAAAGTAATTTTTTACTATGAAATATTGTGCAGTAGCTCCCACAATTTTGGGAAAAAATTTGATAAAATTTGGGGCTGTAGTTCCAGAGGCCAAATTCCGCTTTTCGAATTATCTCCTCACCAACTATCGCCCCAAAATGAACAAGAACCATCGCCCTAAACACTTTGTTTGTATTAGGGGCGATTTTTTAATTAAGAACTATTACTCCAAATTTGGGGCAGTAGCTAGCAAAATTAAATAAAAGAAACTTTTGGGCAATTGTTCCAAATAAACTGTTATCGCCCCAACCCTTTTTACGACGAAAAATTAAGCCAAATGCTGGTACGGTCCCAAGCAGAAATTCTATCTCGAGATTTCCCAGTGTTGATTTCCGTGCGTTCCTACTGCATAAAGCGGAGAACCACTCTGAGATATACTGCCTAATGCGGCAATACGCTTTTGGATTTCCCAGAGTGAATTTACGAGCATTACTATGGCCTAAAAATCCTCTTTAAAATTTGCAAGAGGAAATTCCAGTGACATTATGCTTCATAAAGCGGAATTTTCGCTTTAGGCAGTTCCACAATTTGGGCCATCATCTCAAAATTAGGGCGGTTGTTCATTTTCGTTATGAGGCCATAGTTTCTGAGGCGTTAATTCATAGCGCAAATTTGAGGTGCTGAGTATGCAGTTACAAGTACCAATCTGCATCTGTTATTTTTTTACGTTAGCAGCAAGCTAATGCTGAAAGTAATTAGCTATTAACAAAATAGCAGATATGCTGAAAGTAGCATATTCAGTCTTTTTTTCCATTGACAGTTTTCCTAGTTATGACAGTCCCAATAAATATAGCTATCGCTAATTTAAATATTTTGAAGTATTGTTTGCATTTCTTGAGTGCATTCGCGTTGTTGGTACGTGCCGTACCGCTAGCGGTGTTCTTGAGGCATCCTGTAGTTCGTTTGGTCTTGGTTGGAAAAATATTAACCAGCATACCTCACTCATAGTACAACTAATGTAGTTTCTACCGCGCCAGGTGTAGCCTTCTGATAATCACTCTATGACGCATCGTGTGCTGGTGTAAGTGCACCCTCAGACTGTCGAACTGCAACTCGTACACGAACATGGTACAAAGGGACCGGTTTACTTCACATTTATGAGAATTGTGTGTCTGGAGGGGACATTTGTACCATGTTCGTGTTGGAGTAGGAGTTCGTGTTCGACAGTTTGTGGCTGGGCTAAAGTTTAAACATGATGATTGACTTTCCGACGAACTTGTGGAGACCAAAAAAGGTCCATCTCATGAGCATGCTTACTTCATGGCCCTTTAGCAAGCAATAGGGTTAGCTGTGGTTAGCCTGACCTGAGGGTAGGTATCATCTTTGCGTGCGGCAATATTCTGCGAGTCATTGTGACCCATTCATTAGTAGAAGTACCAGATAGTCGCATCTATTGGTAAGACGTTCATCCAGTGGCTGATCTAGAAATCGAGTTTGGAGGGGGCCGATTTTGTTTGTGACCGATAGAGCTAAGGGTATGTCCACATTTATTGAACTTTCGGTGTCCAAGAGAGAGAAGTATGAAGTGATGAACGTATAAAACCATCAAGGGCTACTTTGCTTGCTTACCACTGCACCGATGAACTGCAATAGTGTTCGCTCTGTTACCACGAGAGACTCCTTACTACTCGACAGTCTTAACCATTGAACTAGTCAGAACTTCCAATAAAACGATGGAGTTTCCCACCATCAACATAAGCTTAGCCATACAGTTCACTGAGGAAGTGGGGTCTAAGAACTTTAATCTTCTGGCCAGATGGACATAGGACAGATGTAGAAAAGACAAAAATTGCGCCTCCTTATCGTCGTCACCGCTGCTTCTGCAGCAGTCATTAAAGGGTTGCAAGGCCTCATAGCGTGCTCCTTAATTATGCAGTGCTCAGTGATGACTCCCAGCTCCGATGTGTTGCTTTTTAAGCGGCAATAGTTTAGCGGTGCGACTAGAATTCAACCAGGGCCACAACGGTTTTGTCGAAACGTATATTTTACTATTTACTCATCTAGAGTCGGTCCTGCCAATGGCTTTAAACTTTAGAGCTAGTTTGGAAGTAGCGTCAGCTATGTAAGCACTGAGCCACATTCCTTAACGATCTTTGATGTAGTCAGCCCCGTTTCGAAGGATTTAATTACTTCTTCCATGTCGGTAAAAATTACAATGTCTCTAGCTTATATCACATGATATTCCTGCGTAAACGCCGTTCCTTTGGCCTGAAAAACATCGCAATATTCAAGGAGACTGAAAGAGAAGTTGAAGTTATGTTCATCACAGAAAACTCCAACACCTAATCCCTCATGAATTAGGCAAAAGATGCGCTTTGTTTTTCCCACTGACTGTGTGATTTTATCAGAATGACAAAATGCTTGTCAAGCGCCATCATATTTGGTTGAGGTTTAGTAATTCGTTACTGGAATATTTGGCTCATGTTTTGCTCAGAATGGCAGCGTTTTCAGAGCTTTAAGTAAGCCATTAACTGATGTCATGGATAATGATCGTATCTCGGGATCTCAATTCAGTAAAAATGTCAAAAAGTAGTAGCTCGAAAAACATGTTCAAAGCAGCAGAAGTGGTTGTCCTAAAGGTCGACACACACGGCAAGCATTTTGGTCACGAGCATGCGTCGAACCACGTCAAACTCTATAGGAAAAAATCTCCTTATTTCCACCGTTCTATGGTATTTGAAGATTCGTAGAAAGTTCGGTCGTGGTTGTACGCGTTCAACCTTTAGAGCACCACAAAAAGCATAGCAGACCAATTCTTTCACTTTTCCCAGGAAGCTATGGTTAGACTCTGTAGTAGTCTATCAAAAAACTAACCCAAAACATTAGTAAAACGGCTAAATAGAAACGTCGCCTTATAAGCAAAAACTAGGCTTGTCTCATGCAGCTGAAGAGGCTCGACTGGAAGTATCCCATACTTCTGAAGAGAACAAAACCTGAGAGGAACGCATATCGCAAAGAAATCCACCCTTGTCTGGTATCTTTAGTATTCTCTGTAATTTTTATAAATAATTTTCGAGTATTTCCTCGAATAATTGGAGGACCAAGCTCTATTTATCAAACATTTTGGAGGGGCCCCGGGGCCCCTCTGGATCCGCCACTGCGTTCACCCGTGCGTTCATACATGCAGGTTAATGAAACCGCTGTTCTTCTTATAATTGCCATTCAATCTTATGAAAAAGGTCGGATATAGAGCGGAAGTATGGATAGACTCTTACTGTCAAACATCGAAGCAATAAAGGATTCTTTTTATTTTCAAGTGGCTTTTATCAAACATAAAAATAGATTATGAAATAATTCCTTTCTGTTCCGTTAAAAAAAAAAAAAGAATTTCCTATCTACGAAAATCAACTCACCCGTATCAGTCTACCATCCGGAAACAATTCCCCTTTAAAAGGCGTCGACCCATAATGAAATCAATAAGCGACAGAATAATTCCTAATTCCAATTACCACTTGTAAAAGCATCGAACCATAAGTCCTTAATAACACAATTATCTTGACGCCCATCTGTCCATGGCACTCATCAAATGAAAGGATTCAGCCAAAGGAAACAAATTCCCAACAGCAAAAAGAATGCCCACACGAAAAAAACTTGGAAAGTTCTACTGACAAAAAAAAATCTTTTTCCTTTTCTTCTGCGGACATTGTAAAATTTATTTCTGTTTCCGTATCTATAGCCTCTACCCACTTAAGGCTTGAATCGAAATACATGTTACTGAGTTAGGGAGGAAACGACGAATTTGGATCATTTTCTTTCTGGCAAAAGACAACACAAAGAGGTGTAGGCGATTTCCCATGTCCTTGCCATGGAAAATGATACAGAATTGACAATATAATTCAAAATTTCAATTCCTTATGAATGAAAAACGACCGGATAAAAAGAAAATGAAAAACAAAAGTGATGGGTGGTCTTTGAGGATGGGAAATGGACGCTGTTCCTCAGATGTGAAAGCAATGGATACTTAGTCAATAAGATTCTCTTCAAAACAGGAAAAAACCTAACGTGCTGATCGTAAAAGTTTCCGCAAGTGCGTCCTGACCAAAATATGCGGTCCGACGACACGATGGATTATAGCTTGCGAGAGACTATTCCTTGGCCTTTAGTAGACGACGTCTTACACGCTAAATTAGGGTAAATCCCTACACTGATTTATATCATCCGGACTATAGACAGAAGTATCCTTTTCGTTTAGGGAGGATTCGGGTTGGTGTTTTCCGGCAGCGGATATAAGTGAGAAAACGTTTGAGTGCGACGCTATGTCATCCAGTCCACTCGTTCCCGGGTCAATCCTGTTCCGTTCGTGTACAGTATAGTAACTAGATCTTTCATCTAGGACTGATGTAATGGTGGGTTATCAATAAAACCACAATATCTGGAATTTATTGCCGTGATTGCTGTACTGGACGGAAAGTAATATATTATTTGGACAATATGCGTGTCGCGTCATAATGCCTCAGTGAAACGATTAGAGAACATCGCAATTTGGCCTACGAAGCGAAAAGCTTTAGTGACGAATTCCATTTTTCATTCAACGATTACGATAATGTAACACTTAGGCCTGAATCGAAATACCATAAATATGAACCTGAAGTGTTTGGAACCTACCATCTGTCATGTTTCCCACTCAAGTCCGTTGTCATCGACAATTGTCTGCGTCTTCTATTGTTCAAGATAAGATCCTTCTCCGCCAGCCAAATATTGAATTAAGGGAGACTGATGGGATTTTGGTGCCGTTTGCCTTGACTTTCGCCCCCAAGTTTCACAACCTCATCTTTCATAGATGACTAGCTAAATAGCAAAGACTCATCCCCTGACATGGAGCAATTTGCTCGGATAATACAGTCTGATTAAGGACGGTGTTACTAGGCACACGCGGATATTACGAAAAGCGAGGTGTTAAGTGAGCTTTAAAGATGACTTACTAACGATATTGGAGATGTTGTTCCTACCGAAATTTGCTTCTCGTCAGAGTCGGTATTGTTGGATTAATGTTTGGAGTGTGTCAGATATCGTGGCCTCTTTTGTTCATGACAAGGCAGAATAATGATTGTATTTTATATAGTACATTAATTGTATATAGACGTACTACTCTCTTGTATGCCTGAATGAGGGATTGTGGAAAAAGCTACCTATTGACATTTACAGGGCCGTGAGCAGGATTTCGTCAATGTGGGGATTTTCATCTAGTCTCACAACAAAGAAGGAAGCGAATTTTATATGTCAGTCAGGATCAGGATCAGGAGACGATTGACTTGCTCCTCGACACACATTTTCCTCTGTAATGGCGTCTCCCCCGTAATTACTCCATGTGATCTTGCGTCAATTCTCTCTAAGGATAAGATATATTGGACCATTGGGACTCTTTTTAAGTCCGCTGAACCTGACGGTATCATTCCCGCGGACCTTCAGCATCCGATGGGTGCTGTATATCACTGGATTGAATCCATTTTGTCTGGGTTGACTGGAGCTTGTTAGTATACCCTGTTTATGGGGGGAGGTCACGGTTGAATGCATTCCGAAAGTGAGTAAGGCCTCGCACGCGCGACTGACGAAGCCTATGGTTTTTTCTGTTGAAAGTGTTGGAGAGACTGATCGACACCTACTTACGTAACACCATTCCCAGTAGGTTGCTCTCTGCCACCCAGCATTCCTACTGGAGGGGAAGATCAGTGGATACGGCGTTGCATACCTTAGTAGGCCAAATCGACAAGTCTCTTGTATACAAGGAGTACAAGCTTGTTGGTTTCCTTGATATTGACGGTGCCTTTAATAAGATAAAACCGGTGGCTATCACGGACGCACTTGTCGACCTGGGTGTACATGGATCTATTTGCAAGCTTAATAATTCGTTGCCCACTTCGATGGTGATCTGCACGAAACTAGGCACTTCGTCCGCACGTAGGCATGCTTCCTCAAGATGGAGTCCTCTCTTTTTTATGAAATCTGACGGTCAATAGACTGCTTATAGAATTGGAACAGTTGGATTGATGTAAACCCATTGCAAATGCGTTTGACATCGCAATTGTCATCTCGGGTAAATTCCCAGATGTCCTAAGTGAGCCAATGCACAGGGCCCTGAGTGTTGTGGTGAGTTGGGCGAGTGAAGTTGGTGGTAAAGTAATTTCGACCAAAACTGGGCTTGTTCTTTTCACAAGGGGGGATTGTCCCTTCGTTCAAGCCGCCTTTATTGGATGGCAGCTTATTCTCGCTGACAAAACTGAATTTCTTGGACTCATCCTGGATAGCAAATTGTGCTGGAAGCCTTATATTCCGGAACGAGTTACAAAGGGCACTGTCGCATTATGGAATGGCTAAAGATAGGAAGTGGGGCCTGCAACCGAGAATGGCTTACTGGCTGTATGTGTCGGTCTTGGGCCCATTTTTATGTATGGGATAATGGAGTGGTGGAGAGCACTTGGAGCCTGTTGGAAATAGTTCAAAGGCTGGCGTGTGTCGCCATTACGGGGCTCTAAGTACTACGCCTACTGCAGCCTTTGAAGCCATGCTGAACCTGACATCTCTGGACATCCTTTTCAAGCAGCTTGCTGTCAATTTGGCTATTCGTCTTCATGAAACGGGTCAATGGACCCCGTCTACCACTGGATATTCGGACATTTTGTATAGTTTGGATGTTCCTGAAACCACGGACTATACTTCACCCAACCTGAAGTTTGTCACAAACTTCTGTTGCCTAATCCCTTCTCGTGCGGAGCGGGCGGGTGGTATTGCTTTAGCTACTAACGTTGAAATCATTATTACGGACGACTCCAAGAGCGATAATGGGGTCAGGGCGGGCGTCTACTCGAAGATGTTGAATATAAGTCCGTCCTTCCGCCTACCTGACTACTGTAGTGTCTTCCAGGCGGAGGTGTTCGCTATTCACGAAGCCATTTCATGGCTGGGTCGTAATATCATTTCGTTCAAGAATGTATTTTAGTAGTGATAATCAATCGGTAATGAAATCGCTTGATTCTGCTATGGCTAAGTCTAAGGCACTTGCTGAATGCTGTGCCTCGATCCGACAGTTGAGTAGCTTTCTTAACATTACTGTTTGTTAGATTCCGGGTCACAGTGGCCTTGTCCCTACGGTCCGATGCGGCTGCGAGGACTAATATCAGGCGTGATGACTTAACATGTCACGCGGCCAGGCAGATTTGGCCAGTACTAAACCCTGGCCGCTATTCACGATTGCTTATGCTGGACAGGAAGTCTGTTAGTAATGTTTTAGGGTTTATCACTGGTCATTGCGCCATTGGGGAGCATGCCAGGAGACTTCGTGTGCCGCACAATGATTACTGCAGAAGCGTGGGGATGAGGATGAGGAGGAGTGTCATTTTCACTTGCTCTGCTCTTGATGGTAGTAGCAAGTCCATCCTGGAGTCCAACTACATACTTCACTTATCTCAATGATTTGAAGAATGTGAGCGTCGGACAGATTAATCGATTCATCGTTCGCTCTAAATGGTTCGCGGAGTAGGTACTGATCGAAAGGTATTTCTTATAGAATGTGTTAGCGGTATCATAACTGACCCAGTGTGATCTATGTGTGCTCCATATGCTGAAGCAGCCCGTATAACCTAACCTTACCTAAGCCTGCAGATCACGCTTAATTGCACTGATGAAACTGCTCAAAAGCTTATGGGGGATCGAAACTATTTCATTTGACTCGGGCGGTTTCTGATGGCCTCTTAGACACAAATAATATTCTTGAGCTGTACTAGATCAGAAAATCTAATGCTCGAGTAGCCCGCAATGATTATCTTGGACCGCCTTATACCCTGGACACACGTTGTGCCCCATTTGGCGAATGATAAACTGCTGACAACGACGAATTGGAATGACGTTCACACATTAATTGGAACGTCATTCCAACTGAAATAATGACGTTGAAAATATCGCCGTCTGTTCCGGGTCGTGAGATTTTACCACCACCAAATAGTCTGGAAATATGGAATTGCGCGTGATGAATTTCCAGGACTCGAACTGGCTGGCGATATCACGAACCACTCGTCCGTCTTCCCTCCTTTACTTTTTAGGCGAATTTTCGGGGAATCTCTGCAAGACTGAGTTTTAGCGGATTGAGGAAATGTCGATTTAACAAAGACTTGTCAGACGGTGGACCAATTCGAACTGTCAAGACTCCAGTGTCAGTCGACTTTGAAGCGAAATGAAATTGGGGTGCTGATTGTTCGAATATTTGAAAAACCTTACAGCGCTCTTCCCTACTTGTCGCAGGTATGCAACGAAATGGGCAGGAGGTGCATGCTAGCATCTAATCTGAAGCCAATTTATGCTAACGAAACATCAACTAAACCTCATGGCAATAGTCGGCGCATCATGCCTCACTAGGTAACTCCTAGTGGGTAAATATTTTACTCTAGTATCATTTAAAATATTTAAAATTTGGGGAAATTTGTTATATATACTTGTACTAGTGATGAACGCGAGCCTATGCCAAAGCTTGGAGCGATTCGCCGACACCACCAAAGGGGACGAAATGCCATGCTCCTTTTAAACGACTTTACTGCTATAACCCTGTGCTGACTTTTTATGTCAAAATGCGTCGCTGAGAATAAATTTCAAACCACCCCCTCTCCACATATTGCGCACGGCCCTGGACAACAATTCGGGTCTATGAACTCGCCACGATTTCATCATGTACCTATGTAGTGATGGTATTAGGCCACCGCGCCGGCATATATGAAGCATAAGCTGATGGATAAAGGCCAGCGTTCACTTTTCATTGTCAGGTTCTCCATTGGAAATATATAATACGAGTACAAGCCACCCCCCCCCCCCCCCCCCTTTGAAAAATGGCGGAAAAATTCTTCGGTGAGCTATTATGAAGTTCACCATTCGGGCTAATATACAACGATTTTGTAGCTGTTTGTCAATTTTTATGCGTAAACTTTTGTGGACATTACGGTCTATTTCAGCTGGAAAGACATAAAATTTGTCTGGAATTTATGCTGATGAATATGTGAGTAAATCTTATAACGAACGATACTTAAAGCCTTGGCGTAGATAAGTGACTGAGATTGTATTTGGATGAATTTTATGATTATTAAATTTTTTTCTCTTTTGTCCTTTTGCGTTTCTGCCTTTAAAGTTGACCCTGTAGAAGGAATTCAGTTGATGTTCATGAAATGAACGTCTTGCTTTTATGGAATAAGTGCTATTGGAAATTATGAATGGAATTTTGGAATTTTTCAGGGTGGCAGCTGGACGATGTAATGCATACCGATTTCCAAGCTTTCATTATCATTCTGTTTAAAAAATGACTTAATCCCCAGATTAAGTCATTTTTTAAACAGAATGGCGTTGTTGGGATTTCTTTCTTTAATTCTTTATACAAACATGCTGTTCCAGTATTGCTACGCCTGAAGTATTGTAATTAAGCGAACTTTTGTGGCGGATTTTTTCTAAAATTTAATCTTCCATAGAAAGTTTCCATTTTTTTCACTATTCTTATTATGAGACCATCATATGCTGATAGTTCAGAAATGACACCGGCGCTGTCATACTCATACGATTTTTTGTAAGTAGTCAGTTTTGTGCTCTGAAATTTGATAACGGATGACTACATGCGACTGTTGTTCATAATACAACAAGTCGCTGCAATGCTGCTTCGATACTGCTGGCACAGCATGTTGCGATTCCGCTTTGTTTTATGAACTTAGCCTTTCACTTGTATGCGGTTTCTTTTGTCCTTGAAAAGTTACGACAGCTAATTCAGGAATAATTTTCATCAATTCAACAAACATCGATTACAAATCCTTCATAAATCGCTTCATATATCCTGACTTCCCAAATCATTCCTAATTTGATATTGGTTACGATCGTGATCCTGCAGCTTGCTATTCTTGAAACGAGTACTGTACGAACGGCTGGCAATCAATGAATGATATTTCGGGAAGAGGTTCCTGGAATATGATCCCGAATATTGTCGAATTACTTCACGCGTGGCAAGTTGTTGCGTAATAGTTCATTTGCTGATACAGATACTAAAATAGTGCGCCACGTTTCGATTGTGAGTCCTCGATTTCAATCATAAAGTCGTTAATTTGATCCGGAAAATGGCTAACTCGATACGGAAAGTCGTAAATTTTATTCGTAAAGTCATTAGTTTCATTCGGAAAATTGTCAATTTTATTAGGAAAGTCGTTAATTTTATTAGGAAATTCGTTTTTTTTCATTCGGAAAGTCGTTAATTCGATTAGGAAAATCGTTAATTTGGAGGGAAAATGCTATCCATAAAGGCCAAGTCACTGTTTTTGGCACAATGCAAAAAATGCTATAACTCTGTAATGGTTGATGACCGAATGTCCATCTTGTTGTCGATTTTCGACAAATGAATCATACTATCCACCATTAAAGTATTTATATCCGAAGCGAAGAATATATATAAATATCTATACCTACGCTCTATACCTTGTAAGATCTAGGGTATATAGAAATCTCGACATTTAATAAAAATCTCATAAAATGACATCTTCTCTGTTGCTAAGTTACGAACTTCAGTGAATTTTGCGTATGTCATGTCACAGAAGTTCCATTCCAACACTCTATCGCCTATCACGAACCCCAACCTACTACTCGTAAATCTGACAAAATTGTTTTTGAAATTCAATTCAAAACTTGTTCAACTTTTTTATTTGCTTCAAATGGAAAAATCAGTCATTCGGATAGAATGAAAATAAATTCTTGTATCCGCGGAAGAACATTCCGTAATATAACAGATACCGAAACAAAGCGAAATAAATGTCAAATATTGTCAACAATTCGGGGAATATTTATTGCGGTTGAGTCACTCAAATAAGTCATAACATCAAGTGTACTATGTACTTTGAACGGCCATGTTTATTGTATCATGTACATATTATAATACAATTGCAGATGTTTTCAGGAATATTTTTTTTTTTTGCATTTTTCTTGGTTGAAATCTTTTCTTTTTGTATAAGGTAAGGACGAAGCGAGAAGTAACATACGAGTAAAAGGATTATGCACTTTCTTCGAATATCAACGATTTTAAAGACAATGTTACGAGTTACTTACTTACGGATGTACTTGAATCCATACAAAGATTCACGATGTTGCAGAAGATGTATCTTATTCCGTACACCGTCTACCGTTAACCTAACATGGACGTCCTGATGTAGCAACATTTTGATTACATTGCGTTGCTGTTGCTGTTTCCGAACAGGAGCCAAGAGGAAATAAACAAAGTTTATAGACGGGAAGGAATTTATGGAGTAGACAAAGTATCACATAATCCTGCACGAATCAAGTTCCGAGTTTAAAATTGTATCACTTAACTTGACATCCGTTTAGTTCTAGGATCGTTGATAAAAAAAATGTCGTAAGTTGTAGTGTTTGGTTTTATGGGAAGAACGTTGAGTTTATTGTTTTTGAATTATTACACTTTGGTTCATATACTATACATTCTGATTAAGACAAAATATATTATTTTACTTTAATTTGGTGACAGGATAATGAAATAGTTAAACATATGGAGGATTCTATGAAAATTTGTACCTTTTATAGTAAAGTTACTGTAGTAAACCCTCGTTACAACGAACTCGAAGAGACTGAACAAGCAGCAGTTCGTAATATCTGAATTTAAAAAAATGTAAAGTAAGTTTTGTTCTCCTTTTCCCGTAACACCCCTTTAAAACTTAGAGATTTGTCTGGTAAAAGAAAAAAAAAATACTCAAATTACGGACGAAGATATTCAACCGTTCGTTGCACACGAATGAGTTGACTCCTTTTTTATCATTGTCGATAATGTGGATTTGGTATCCCATGTTTCTCCGGGATCTGTTTTTTTTTGTCAAAGATTCAGAACTTTACATCACTTAAAGTCGATGAATATCGAGTTCCTCGAATTCATTGCATCCGATTTCTTTTCTCACTTGGAAGCCCAAAAGTAGTTCATAGTTCGAAATAACTTGGTTAGTAACCAAGTTATTTCGTTATAATTCGGGTACTACGAGAAAATCAATGCTTTTTTCCAGGTGTTCTATTTTTGGTTTACTTTAACTCGGATATAAAGGAGTTCGTTTTATCTGAGTTCGCTATCACGAGGCTTTACTGCCATATTTATCTAACTAAAATAGAAGGGGAGAGAGGAAGATAAGTGATGATATTTGTTCCCTGGTAATTATATTGTACTACATATTCAAATCAAGTTTCTTACAAATTTGTAAAGCCGATTCATATTTTTCCCAAAACAGAAAACTTTGCTTGACTTGGTTGCATTCTAGTCCAGAGGTTGAGGGACTCCACCTTTCATTTTATGGTCCCGCAATGCTACTTCGCACAAACATTGTACATATCAATGCCTTCATTTAAAGAGATGTTACCAAGGTGGCACCCCCTGACGAAGACTTTATGCCTTACGTGCGGGTTCGAATCCCGCCGTGTCCATGGATGTTTGTGATGCCTTCTCACTCACTCCCCCTGTAGTTTGGAGCGTAAGAATGAGCCACAACATTTCCGATTTGTCGCAAGTACGTATGGACCGGAGGTGCATGCTAGTAACATGCATCGTCCGAAACCCAGCTTTTGCTAACGAAACGTCAACTAAATCTCTTAAGAATAGTTGACGTGCTATAGGGGCTAGGACAAATTAAATCGCATCAAAACGAAAAGGAACCTTCGCCCCGATTCCGGGATGATACTTCATATGGAATTTTCGCCCCAAAAACTAACGATTGCCCTTCAATTTGGGATATATCGCCATAAACCCACTTTTTTTAGAAAGACGATAAATTGTCCCACATTTTGGTACTCCCTAAACTCATCCGGTTGGATCTAAGCAGTAATCCCTGTATTTCCGATTATCATCCAATAACAATTTTTCACGAGGTTTGTGGCTTAAAAACGGCGCTTTTTGCACTAATTGGGCTCTGGTAAGTCTTGCGTCAGCCACGACTTATACCAATCAGCCAGAGATTTTAGGCGATGGCCCATACAGAACTATTGTCCCAAATTTCAAGAACTCTCCTCCCTCACAGCTTGCAACACTTGGATGGGCGTAAGCATGAAACAATCGTCAAGACTCATATACTTTGTTAGAGGTAAATGGCGTCCCCATTTACAATGTTGACTTGAAATTTACCTTTCCGTGATACTAAAGTTTGCTCATGGTGTTTTGTAAAGACTGCTCTAATAGTCCGCTAAACGGACATGGGTGTGGGTGCCATATTTTCAAATTATCGCTTTACTTTGGATGCCTCCGAAGCCTCTTTCACTGATGTTCCATATTAAATTGCTTCATTCTTTTGCATTTTTTTTTCGTTTTTAGTGTTTTGTGAAAAAAAAAACAAAACCTAATGAATGTCTGTCTGTCCGTCTGGGCAGAGAGTATCTCGGGAACGGTTGAAGCTACTTGCAAGAAATTTTGTAAAATTATATAGTACGTATAAGAGAACGCTTTCATTCGCGGCTCAAAGATTTTCATTGCAAAAGGTGAAATTTAAGGGGGGCCTCTATTGAGGGGAAAATGGGCATTTTTTCCTTTCCATCGGGTATAGGCACTTGGGATGTCATATCAAAGGGCACAATTAGCACATTCCATTTCTGGTATTTTTTCCCAATTTGAAGCGGAGTAATGGAACGCAATGAGTAGATTTTTTTTAACTTGTGTGCGGCTCCCCATTCCTATATGTATTGTATACAGGCGATGTCACAAATCAGTTGCATCACAAACGGGTTTGTAATTAGAGTTGCCTAATATTTGCGACGCGTGCTGTACTGCGGAAGACTAATTATGTTCATTTGAGTTGAACATTTTTCTTTCAGCGCTAGCGGCATGCTCATACTAAAGCTCCGTGTTTCTCGGGGCGATCCATGCGACGACAGCGCAGCTCAGCGATCAGCACTATACACTATTTGTGTGTATTGTCTATGGAGCTGTGTTCCTCCAAACGACTGCGATAGGATATTGTCGCCATCCTATTTGGGCGTCGCAGTCGCTGTTATGCATGTTGGCTGACTGAGGTGGACGTTGTCCATGGCGAGAAAAATGTACGGTTCGCCGATTGCTTGTGCGTGTGCGGGGCTTCTTTGGGGGTACTTGAGTCTTGGTGGCATTGTACATGGCAGGCAAGTCGCTGTCGTATATGCCGCCCACGTAGTGAGTAGTCGCGGTAGCTGTACTTGATCATCGTTTCGAGGAACACACTCCATGCACGATCGTCAATGATCAATGATCGTCAATTTCGTTGCAGGGCTATCGTCGTTGGGCTGCCGTTGCATTGCTAGCCCCGAGGAACACCGACCTTTAACATATTCACAAAGAGTACGGGTATAGTATGCTGTTGTTACAATGAACTCGTATTTACTCCATAACTCCTTAACCTAGGGTGATGGTATTTTACAAAAATATGGAAAATATTTATACAACTTCCTGCTTTAAAATGCTAACTCTGAGAGGTGAGAGATGGTCTCCGTAGAAATGCAGCTTTTTTTTAAGAATTGGCATGTAAAATACTATCTGATCAAAAAATAACGGAACTTTTTAAATTACATGCCGATGGATCGTTATGGCGACGGGCGATTGGCAACAGTGCAATTGTCGTAACCTCTTGCGTAATTGACTGTTTACAGATTGTTTATATCTCGATTGGTTTCCGGATCATTGCTATTTAATTGCGACGTGTTTTGGTTCTCGTGGCAAAAATGTGATCGAAGTAACGTTAAGCGAATTGCCGAGACATATGTTGACGATCAACCAATTTACTTTCAACTTTGATCCGATAACCTGGATCAAAGACAACAGTTGTTTCTTATACGAATGCATTCTTATGATATAAGTGATCAAGACACCATAAAGCAACGGGTAAATCGTTTAATGAGAAAATTATTTTCTAAATAAAAATTACAAAAACAAAAATTTACGAAGCTTTAATTTACTTTGATTCCAGGAGAATTACAAGAGTTCATAAATTAACCACAAATAATACCAAATTTCGTACTATCGCTCCGACCAATCTGCATGACAATAATTTACAAAATGGACACAAAGCAAGGGACCGCATTGCAACAATTTGTGTGTGAATTCACTACACAATTACAATAAATTCATGTTTGTTGATTAAGTGGACTTTTGCTTAAACGCTCCAGATTACGTACTCGTACGCATCCTTGCCAAAATACTATATTGGAAACGGATATTGAGTGCATTTATTCCATATTTCATGTTTCATGTTCATCCAATGTGTGTAATTGGCTCAATTCCATTCGTATTCTATGCGTAACGCCATATAACAAATCGAGGCCATTGACAAATTTCGACTGGAAAATATTTTGTAAAATTTCACGCCATGGAGAAGGCGAGGCGGCTTGAAATTGGCCAATTTTCAAAATGATTCAATGAGCTGTCGACATTTCGCTCAGATTCATTTGCAATTCAATGCTGTAGCATACTCATACGACTATTTAATGAGTCCTTGTGTACTGGAGGGCGCCTTACTGAAAACGAATCCTGGAATGAATTCGTTGCATATTTAAAAGGCTGTCTGATGGCATCAATAACAATAAATTGTGCCATGTAAAATCATCATATAGATACATAGATACGAGTCTACATCCATATTCAATATGGAAATTTCAGTCGCACTTAATGACATTGTCATTTGCTATAAGAGGACTAATCTGTGTAACAAATTGTGTTCAATAATTAACTTTCATTAGGCCGTAATGGCGATGATGTGAAGATAGGAGCCTGGGAGCAGACCAATAATGGCACAGATACATGGTGCTACAACCGGGCACGTGTATTAGCATCGGAGAAATCCACTTTATAATGCTCATCTCGTGATAGTCTGATTAGAATCACGTACAGGGATAATTAGGTGGATGTGATTTTCTACTAATGAGCAAAGCGATTTTCGTTGAATACTAAGTCGAATCCAATTGAGATTTTATTTAATGGAACGCAATGCGGGGATTTGGTGCAATTTTTTCCCTGGTGTGATATAGTTTATTCTTTGTTTATAGTAACTTAATGCTAGTAGAGTGCTTAAGGATCAGAAACATTTCTTCAAAAACTGTTAGAGAAACTACCGTAAGAAAGCAGAAGCAGTCGTTAGCGTGGGCTATCTACATCATCGATAATTCTTCGCAACAACCCTTGATCAGTAGGGATCAGAAGAGGAATCACGTCAAGAGTCCGCCCCCTCCTATGCGAATGCGCTGAATGTGGACGTATTTGGTCGTTTTCGATAAAAACGATGCGGATGCTTGTATCACTTAATTGGAGGTTGAGTGCTGCCTTGTCTCCAGTTTCCGGAATGCGGAGATGGGGGTGGTATTAAGACCGTCTTAAGACAAGCAATTCCCCAATCAATGATCGATTAATTTCTTTAACCTGGCTTGACAACAGCTGGGTGAATCGTGCCCTGGCCACAGTTAGTGATCGTTCCGAAGGAGGACCGGGGCTCGCATTTGGTTGTCAGCTCGACCATCTAATGCGAGTGAAACAGAGAAGAGAGAGAGAAATAGAAGGAAGTATAATCACAATCTATGTACACTAAATTCCCAGAAGCATTTCCTTTTCAATCCGTCTGGTGAAAAGTAAACAGAGAGCCACGCGCCCTCTACCCCGGAACACCGGCCCCGTCCATTTAGTCCCGAACCAACCTGTCAAACTCACATTTCCCAATTCCATTCATTCATTTCCCCGGAACATCCGCCCGGTCCATATAGTAGTGTAACCAAGCTGCCAAACAATTGCTTCGTTTCTCTTCCTTCTTTCTCTCTCTTCTCTGTGGCGAAATTATTAGAGCCTGCAATCGAAACATTTCGATGCCACATTTGCTTATCGTAAAGCCAGAGCAGCCCAAGATAAAACCAGGTGAGCGATTATTGTATTAAATGATGAATCCCTCGCTCCTCTAGTGAAGACTGTGATAAAATTATTCACCTCGATTGTGCTTTCCGTATATACATGAAAGAGGAAAGAGAGGGTCCGAAGCAAGATCCCGAACCGATTACGAGGGATGAGAGCGTTATACAAAATGATCGGTCCCAGTCAAACCAGGCTTTTGTTATTTCTGACGTGGTTTTCGAGGATGTTATGGTATCCATCTCTGAATGATCCTTATCCTCCATTCATCTTCAATGAAGAGTTTTATACTGATCTTGAGAGTGAGAGTATCGCCGAACTGTAAAAAACTTTTGTCTGGGTTGAAAATCATGGTTAAATCCGTCCTTACATTCTTCTTTTCGGTACCTTAAATCCCGATCGATACCGCCGTATGGTACCTACCTACCTACAGTTACCTAAGGAAGCTGCGTGCCAAATTTGTCTTTTATGTTCTCTCTGTTCATTATGTCTTCTTTTTTGTTATCTTAGTCCTTTAAGCCCTATTTTGTCCTAGAACATTGGTTTCATGTCCCATCAATCGTCACCTCGATTCCGATAGTGCCCATATTTTTTCATGAAAAGAAAAAACTGCAAAAAACCGCGAAAATTTCAAGGCGAAGTGACCCCTTGACCGAAAAATATAAAACTGCGTTTTTCTCCTAAATGGACGCAGCTAGAGGGTCCAAACTTGCACTTTTTCAAATGGCTCTAACTCGAAAACTACGGCAGCTAGAGAGTTAACTTCTGCCTTGAAATGCAGCTTGAACCTTCCCCCAGAATTGGAAAATACCATTCCGGACGAAAAACTGCAAAAAACTCAGAAAATTTCAAGGCAAAGTGACCCCTCGACCGAAAAATATAAAGTGCGTTTTTTCCTAAACGGAGGCAGCTAGAAGGCCCAAACTTGCACTTTTTCAAATGGCTCTTACTCGAAAACTACGGCAGTTAGAGAGTTGAATTTTGCCTTGAAATGCAGGCTGAACCTTCCCCCAGAATTGGAAAATACCATTTCGGACGAAAAACTGCGAAAAACCCTGAAAATTTCAAGGTAAAGTGACCCCTCGACCGAAAAATATAAAAGTGCGTTTTTTTCTAAACGGAGGCAGCTAGAAGGCCCAAACTTGCACTTTTTCAAATGGCTCTAACTCGAAAACTACGGCAGTTACACAGTTGAATTTTGCCTTGAAATGCAGCTTGAACTTTCCCCCAAAATAAGAAAATACCATTCCGGACGAAAAATTGCGGAAAAACCCGAAAATTTCAAGGCAAAGTGACCCCTCGACCGAATGAAAAAAAAAATGAAGCTTGAAACTTATTTTTTTAATTGTGGACTAATATACATTTCGCTTCATACCCAGGAAGGTCATGTTGGTTCAGCAGGTTGTATCACATACAAAATTAAGTTGATACCGGACCACGAGTACTCGGGCCAACAAGCAGACGATCGCACTAACGTACAGCATACATTGGACTATATGGCCGTCCATTATGTGAATATATGGGACGGGCCAAAAATTCGCCTCCGCTCGAATTGAAAATGTCTTTTCCCATTCGATTCCTCACGAGTTATTGTGAGTTCATTTAATTATGTCTGAATTTAAGTTGTTATCTGAAATTCGTGACCCGAGGAGGGAGGTAATTGATCCCCTTAATTTCCCCCCTATCTCCGCCACTGCTGCAGTCGAAGATTATATTGGCTCTATTGGGCGTACGACCTGAGACCAATATTTTCGGGCTTTTGCGACCATTTGTTGACTATTTTGAAGAGCAAATTTTTACTATTTTGTGGGATCAAAAAAAAAAAACCTTATGGTAGCTTTACAACGTTTCCATTTTTTTCATTTTCTAACGATACCGGGGGCCTAGTCCGTCGCCTGTTTCGATTTTATTAACCAGATGAAATCACACTGATCCCACATTGGGCGCCGAATATTTTGGGGCTTTTTTGACCATTTTTCAACTATTTTTCGCTATAAATTGTCACTGACGTAAAAAACAAACCTTAAGGTCGTCTTAAGAAAGCTTATACTAGTTTATCTTAACCCCGTGTGGGGCGTAGCGCGGCAACAGCTCCATCAGCCATCTGTACTGGTTATATGTAGATGGTTTCGTCTATTCGTTCTAGTTATTGGTAAAGAATACGTATACAAGCCTTAGTGAGGTCTGCAGCTGAGGGCATGTTCGTGCAGACCATCCTGGACACCCTAGTGCCTAAAACCTCCTCAGTAAGTGGTGATAGTAACTAGCTCAGCTATCGGTGATGAAAGGCTGGGTTAAGGAAGGCGGTATTTCCTGATTCGCTTGTGTTACAAAAAAAGAAAAGATTGTTGAAGCTGTGAGAATGCGGTTGAAGAGGATAGCGTCATTGTCCAGCATTGGCCATCAGGAGGAGAAAATTTCAGTGCTTCTGGCTTTATTGTGACTTGAGGACCTTAAGGATGCGAGCGGGACATAGCTTAATTGATACATTGTCAGTACGGACTGGTTTTTAAGTAGGTGAAACGATATTGATGGACCACAATAGATTCATAAGTGGTCTAAGTGTGCTTTGATGCCTCATGGCAGCAACTACTTAACCTGACCTTAAAAAAAAACTGATATCAATTGCAGCATATGGCCGAGATATTGACCATTGAAGAACCGATTCTCATCGCTGCAACTGATGCAGTTGCCCCATAATGTCATTAAGGGCACTGCGCACTCCCACGTTCACCGCTCCTTGTGTTAGCCGCGCTTTTTGCCTAACACGTGAGGCACAAATGTGAACTTCTTAGGTTATCAAACTTTGGTAGCAGGATCTAACCTACGACTTCAAGGTGGCACTACACTAGGAAAAATCCTATTCCATAAGGAAAGTGTACATCGAGAAGACAAAGATTAAAAAAAAAGAAAAAATGTATACGTGAAGCATAAGTTTAACCTGAAAAGTTATCAAATTGCTGCGCCCAACGTGGCTTCTCATAATTTAACGTTAGGGTTGATTTTATTTTCATCCTACGGTGACCGACCCCGTTAAGGTTGATTTCGATAGCCCTTCTTTTAACAAGTTTGATTTCGTGACGTGTCTCTGTCCTGCTAATCTTGTTGAGACGGTCAAGGGAGGAAGGATTTAAATGACTGTGACTTCTATAAACCTAGGAACAGAATAGGTAGCACATCGACTAGGATTAAATCTTAAGCCAAAAATTTATATTGTGAAAAATTTTCTCTAGGCTTTCGGTAGGGAATGGCTGGCTGAAAAAAAGCGTCACAGGACAGTAAACTAAGGATCGTTTTTAACAAATACAGATATTTTGAAGTAGGCCATCTTGAATATGTCTAATATGCATTTTTACGGACTATGCTTAAACGTCACGTGCGATTTTCTATTAGTTGAACAGGGCGTTAAAATAGTTTAGGCCGGCAATTCTCATAAAAGATGATTCGACATAAATTACTCGTCTATGTACTCTGTTTCTGCAAAGACCAACCCCTTCTGGAATAGGGTTCAACTTTTATGGAATCAGCAACTTGTACACAGAAATAATATTATTTGATCATCGCCCGGAATCCTATTTAGGATTTGGGTTAAGTAGTTCTTATAAATACCTTCAATTAGACTACTTCTCCCTCAGCCTAAATATACACATTTATCTTCCACCTTGTAATCCTTGAATCCTTCCAGAACAGAATATTTATGACATTCAAATACGATTACGTGGTATAATTATGTCAGGAGAACAAGAGACGATTCAATTAAAACAAAAACCACTTACAAAATCCCAATTTGTTATAGTCCTTACCATCATCACTCAAGCAAGCAAATGATGTCGACTTCAACAGTTTATACCCTTTCCGGATCGATACACAATAACCCAGTAATTATAGTAGCCGCATTAATGTAGGGTAGGTACATAATGCTGAACATAATAATTTATTAGCGAATCTGCTGACGTGGCGAGAGTTATTTGATGAATTGCGGCCATCTTTAGGTAATTTCATAATTTATCATCTACCGTAGGCCAAGATAAATCTTCACAAAATAATACTAATTTAACTCAGAGCATTGCTGGCCACCTGAAATATATATTTTGCTGATTTATCGAGATGATAGGAAGGGCAACAAGGACACCTTATAAACAGTTTTGTCGAAAACACTTGTCGATTTTATCAGGCTTCTTTGAATGATACGGCACTTTTTAATGTAGCTGTCTTATCGCCTGTTATTCTCCTTGCGGCCTTTAGGCCATTACCATGGCGGACGCTTACTTTATTTTACTTTTTGTTAGGATGACAAGAGGCCTATAAACCTACTTCCTTTGAAATACGACAATTGATGTTTTCCCGTCGTTTGTGTCGTAGTGCTTTTGTAGATGTGACTGCCGTTTTTATCGCGAAATACGATTATGTCCTTTCACTTGATATGGAAATTTCGCCTATTCTCAACGCTCCATGAAAAAGAAAAACGAATAAAAATCATGTTCTACATATTTTCCATACTTTCGAAAGGTGCTCAATACGACCCGATTTCGAAATAGTACAGTAAATTATCAGATTGTAATGCAATCCTGAAAATGGAGCAGGATACAACGACCATGAAATTGATGCTTCTAGACAGGTGGCAAATTGGATACTAGATTTATTCAAGGATAAGTGAAATGTGTCTCAACGTAGGCTCGTGGGCGAAAATGTCTGGTGACATATTTTCGCCTCAGTCGATTGCCCAAAGATTGACAGATAGATAGATCGTATTCAGGTGTGAAAATTGAAATTTTATTAAAGAGACAACTTTTAGTAGCCTTCATAATATTGATTTGATTTCATAATGACAATCTTTCTACACACTCTCTCTCTCTTTACTTTCAGGTTCGAAATGCGACAGCTGTGTTCATAATCAATCTTTCGCTATCGGATCTTCTATTCTGCTGCTTCAATTTACCAATGGCTGCATCAACATTCTGGTATAATGCTTGGGTACATGGCAATCTTCTTTGTCGACTTTTTCCGTTGATGCGCTACGGGTTATTGGCCGTGTCGCTATTCACGGTGCTAGCAATTACGATAAATCGTTATGTTATGATAGGACATCCAAGAATATATCCAAGGTAAGTGATTGCTAATGTGGGATTGAAAATGAGATCAATATATTCGACTGAACGAATTAATACGATTCTCCGCTTCACTTGCTTTTCATCGATTTCGAAAAGGCTTTCGATAGTGTGAACCGGGATTCTATATGGGCGGCCTTGCGCAGGAGAGGCATCCCTGAGAAGCTTGTGGCTATTATTAAGGCAACCTATGACGGCGCGAAATGTCGCGTTCTGCATAAAGGTAAGGTGTCGGGGGACTTTGAGATTCGCAGTGGAGTTCGGCAGGGGTGCATCCTCTCACCGATCCTCTTCCTCATTGTGATCGGCGATGTGTTGCATGCAGCCCTATCCGGACTCGACAGAGGAATTCAATGGACTTTGACATCTTATCTACAACATCTTGACTACGCTGACGACATATGCCTACTCTCCCACAAAATCATGGATCTGTCTGCAATGGCGTTAGATCTCGAGAGGGAGGCAAGCAAGGTTGGGCTAAAGATTAATACCAACAAGACCAAGGTTCTTAGCCCGCCGTTGCGAAAAAGAAATCCGACACCTGTTGCCATCAATATTAATGGGCAGCCTGTGGAGAAGGTGGACAACTTCGTCTACCTGGGTAGCATTGTTGCCGAAAATGGTGGTACGGAGCAGGACATCGCTCGTCGTATCAACCAGGCTAAACGCGCATACGGCATGCTGTCCAAAATCTGGCAGGGCAGTTATCTCAGCATTAAAACCAAGCTGGGCCTGTTTCGCTCCCTGGTACTATCAGTGCTTTTGTATGGGAGCAGTACATGGAAAGTTTCCGTAGGAGTTACCAGAAAGCTGCAAGTTTTCGTCAACTCATGTCTTCGTCAAATTTTAAGAATTTTCTGGCCCGAAACAATATCAAATGAAGAGCTAAGTCGGCGTACGGGTCAGATGCCAATCGACGAATTGATACGCAGGCGAAAATGGCAGTAGTATTTTATAATTACATTATATCCAAGACTTCTTGCCTAGTCTTGGTAATAAAAGTAGACTCGCAGCCTACATTACAAATTAGGAGATTCGAACCTAGTAGAAAGTCGAACAACGATTCTCCTCGTTCATTCGTATTGGAACTACCCGATACTGTATGATGTGCATTCGAGTCACATCCAAGTACGAGGTCATTTTTTTGTTCCTTGGCGAATGATACAGCATCTCCCAAGTTATCCGGTGGTACATAGAGCGCCTTCGTATTCGTGTGGAAGGTATGCCGAGATGATCCAGTATCGCCAGATTCCAGGCACACCACTACCGAATCTTTGTCGCTATATTGTGATATCAGGAAAGCATTTAGTGTTTACCTTACAAGAATGCACGACCGGGGTTTGCCCTGGTCTTTAATGAAAAAAAATGTATAGTTCGGAGACCCCAGGCCCCTCATTAGATCGCGGACGACTCAGGGTTCCTGTACTAGCGCTAAACCTTCCCCACTGCGTGCCAAACGGAGAAGAAGAGCAGCCGATGCGGCTTTACAATGATGTAGATTGATTTGTACGAAACCAATTATTACTGGGGCAATTTCCCTGACTGCACCACAATGATGTCTGCTTCATCATCCATATCGGATTTGAATAGGTTGTAGAGCATTGAGGGCTCTGATAAGTCCTCTAAGTTGGCAAATTCACACTCACCGACTTCCATGGAAGTCGATGTGGAGCCCTCTACTCCAGCAATCTTCAGATCCTTCTTATATACTTTAATCTTAGTAGTAATGAAGCCATAATAAACTACCCCATTCGTTCTGGCTAGGGGAGCAAGCGATTCCGTGTTAAGCACTAGAATAGCACAGCGAGCTGGTGGTCAACGGTGAATGGACTCCAGACGCGAACTCTTGGTCGTGAAGGGATCATGTCCTTCGGACCGACTACAAGATTAGCGCTTAACCATAGCTCAACCAACTTTAGTGATGCCTAGCTTGAACAAACTTACTGATCGTTGATCAGCAAATTGCATCAGCTTGATGTGGCTCTGATACCATCCACGATCTTTACATTTAGGAGCTGGTCCTGCACTCTCTTCCATGACCTTCTGGAAGTTTAATGTAAGTCCCCCCTCAACCTTCCTCCAATTTACGATGGAAATGCTTCCTTCCGCATTACCCTTATCGACCACCGCCAGCTCTATCCACTCTTTAAGCGATTCCGCGTAATAGGATCCTGAAACGCTAGTAGCGGTGGTCTCTCTTCTTTCTGTTTCTCGGTCCTCTTGTTTTCTGGGATATTTCCCACAAGATCTCGAATCCGACTAGCATTGCGCCTCTCCCTGAAACGAGCCTTGGATGGCGGTAGGCTATTGTGACCAACGTTACTACACTTTTTCACCCTATGAGCACTGTGCGCTCGACTACTTGCGCCAGGTTTACCCACAGCCGAAGTAGCTAGTCCCATGGCTGCGGAGTCATCTTCCGACGCACTCCGCGGCCGACTTGGACCTGGCGTGACAGCCCATACCGATACGGATAATAATTAATCAAATTATTCATCACGAGGTAAATCTCCAGTCAACTTCACAGCCAGTTCACCCTTAAACATTTAACACAGGATCTAAACTCAATTTACAGCAACATTTTCAATGATATATAGTATAATTATCGTTCAAATTGGATACCTGGCTCGCCAGGCTCCAATCTAATATTACCGAATATATGGTGCATTATACGCCTTCGAGACATTATCCACTCCCTTTTAACCATTATAGCTACAAGAAAACATTTTAGGATATGTGTTTACATGGTTGAAAATCTGCTCAGACATCATCATCTTCAACCATATATCATCTAACGTACAAGAGGTTTTGTGTGTATGTGTCCATGGCCTCCTCTGTGGCTCCCATAAATTTTCTGTATATTCTCTTGTCTACGATCATATATCCTTTTGATGGTTACTTTATTTAATTTATGCCGCTCCAATTTTCCCCCGACAAACCAAATAATAATTTCCTATTCATAGCTTCCACTCATCCCCGCCGATAAAATGATGTGTACTCGTATACTCGTACGTATGTAGGTATAATAAAACTATCTCCACTTTGCCCGACCGCTGAAAAAATAAGATGTACGTCCTTGTAGCCGAAGATAAATAACACAATGCCTATGTAACTTGTATTTTGTGTGTAGAAAAGCCACACAGTAACCATTGTCCTTCCGACTTTAATATGTGCGTAATCTCACTCCATTCATCTTTCTGTCATATTCAAATCATATCCGGGTTAGAGAGGAGACGCTTGGCAAAAAATAAGAAGATAAATACATTATCAAGAAGCGGGTGAGTTGCTCTAGTAGCAGGGCGATATGAGTTCTTAAGGACACTATGTCGGCACAACAGGGCATACTTTGTCACTATAACTTGCGATTTCGGCATTCGAGGCCGAGGATGAGACGAGGGCTGAATTGATTGCTTTGATAAATGTTGACAAAGTTGAAACGACATTGGAAATTTCATTAGGTCTCCAAGTGGAAACCGCAAATACAGCAGGATAACACTAAGCAAGATACAATGACCTGGCGCTTGAATTAGTCCTGAAGTTTTGTCAATAGTTGTTACGTGTGCGATGTGTGAATTTATGGAGGAACGTATACATTACTCGCATGTACGACACGGGATTAAGGCACATTTATCCGGAGGCAATCTAGCAGGTGATTGTCGTCTCCTAACACGAGTCTATCCCTTCCAAATCCCTATCCTTATCCGATACTCATAAAAGAAATATTCCAGTAGGTGTCTATTGTCGTAGGAGGGTAATCGGGGCGGGTGCTTCCGACAAAGGACGAGTGTAAAAAGCTTGCTGCTCATTTCTACATACATAAAAACGAAATGACTTCGTTAATATTCTGTTCGTGTATTTTGCATTTGAAAAACATCGAAAGCGCTGACAGGAAATGAAATTCTATTACCCTACTTCCCAGCAATTCACGCGTAGACATCTGCTCACCCATGCTTTCATGTCATAATACAAGCGTACAAGCGTATTAGGATAGAAGATGTAAAGCGATTTTTTCAAGGATAAGAGAGAGAATTGCCTAGGCATCATTAGAGCATCTTTTTTTTTATAGTAGATCGGAAAATTAGCTTATACAAATCCAATTTACATATACAATTGAAGAAGATCGAACTCGTATCAAAATTTGGGGGGAGGGGGGAGTTTCAATTCACAGCACGCAGTATGTAACTTTCCATGACAAATTGTTAAGCTTTGCTAAGGATCATCAGAAAAGAAAAAGTGTTTCTTGACATCCGATTGCAAAGACTCTTAACTTAATTTTTCTTTTCCAAGCCGCGTCTCTTCTTTCCGCTATAGAACTATGCAGAACAACCAAGTACCAAAAAAACGATACATACATAGTTGTTCGAGAGCAAGAAGTATAAAAACGTGGACTGTGGAATCAGCTGTTGCTAATATGACACGAAGTAATACAAAAATCGTCAATAAACTCAAATTTCAGCAAATGGAGCGGATCTACAAATCCAGGGTTGTCGAAGAGGCTTGACGCTTAAGCTCGAAGCGGCAACCTTAATCTGAGAAAGAGTCCAAGCCAGACAACTGGGAAACACCATCTGAAAAGGCTTGCCGGCCAGAGGGGTGGTACGCTGATCATTGCAGGCACAAATACACCCTAACAATTATAGTTCCCGACACACTGTTTTATAACTGCGTAGACTATACAAGTATTTCAAGGTTTTAGGTCTTTTCAAGCCTTTTCGGAGCCGCAAGACTATAAAGAAGGCCCAATCTTTTTACGGACAATGGAAAAAAAAAGATTGCACAACGGGTAGGGATATCTACCCAAGTATCGGTAGGAGGCATGGCTGCGACTACTGACGAGGGCTCGGTAGGTGCTCGCACTTCCTTAGTCGCAAACGACCAAACAGAAAGAGTCGAGTCAGCGGCGAAACCAGGCGGCTGTGGACGTATCTTCAGGATCTCAATCGCTGTGGGTGCCTGGTCCAGTGTTTTCCAAGCCAAGGCTCTATATTCACACAAGCTCTTTTCAAGGCTCATGAAAGATTGTCGCGAACTTCTCTAGTGTCTGGCGACCAAAAACCAAGTCCTGTTATACTGGGTGCCAGGACACTGTAGCATAGAGGGTAATGAATCAGCGGATAAACTTGCCAGGCAAGGTTAAACGTTTAATTTTACTGGACCGGAACCATATTGTGGTTTAGGCCTGGGCTCAGCCAGGACGATAATAAAGTCACGGTCTGAAAGGCTACGACAGCACTACCGGGATGACCTTCCAGGGCTGCGGCAATCGAAGGAGTTAATTAGAACCTTCGACTATGGGCACAATACCCACATGAGTAGAGGTGACCTGAGGCTACTTGTTAGCTACCTTTCGGGCCAACTGGGTTAGATATCATCTAAATAAGACGTGTCTATCTGGAGAAACGGAATGTCGTCTTTGTTTGGAGGACAATGAGACCACATATCACATTTTAGGTGTGAATGTTCAGCGGTTGCACGGACACGGTCTACGCTCTTCGGAAGGATCGCCACAAGCTTTGCAGATACTCCTGCAAAACACATATTAGCCTTCGTAAGAGTGGTGGAGAGTTTCTTGCTATAATTTTTTTAAAGGCTATCGCACTATAGACCTCCTATGGTCAATAGTCGCACTTCTTCAGTCATTCATTCATCCAGTCACCTTAAGAAGCTTCGGGTCTTCTCCACTCACACCTTGGAATTTTAATCTCATTACCATTATAAAGCGTTCTATTACAAAAAATAAATTACGGGCGTCCAATGTGGGGTTCTGGAGAAAAGTACTCATAGGGCAGTATTCCACTCGCCTCACATAACATATGATGTACATAAATAAAAATACCATGGACTACTTAACATACTAACCCCATCTTCGCCGGCCAGAACGACAGTCCACTATCACAAGAGCACTCTAGTTAATATAATTATTATAGTAAAGCACTGACAACATTGTTCATCATTGTGAGTTATGGCAGACATCGTCATGACAAATTTATTTAGTAATAGAATTGCTCATGCATTAACTCACCTAGCCTGAGGCTAGTACATACGATATATACATATATACAATTAAATTTTTTTGCTTTAACCCTGTTCGCGGGAGTAGTTGAGTAAGGCTGGCGGAAAAGCAGCAGAAAGGACACTAATCCAAACAGTGCTCGCTTACCAACATCGAATATGAAAGTTAATGAATTTTAACGAAAATTCAAGCTACGAATATCGTCTCCGGGGAAATTAAAGAGTAAAGAGTACTTCGTAGGAAAGAAGCGAGGAATTAAGTTATATTTTGTAGGGAACGTGACTTCGCTGACCGTTTTATATAATTTTGGATATTCATGATTTCAAAACGTAGGGAACTGGAAAATTAGAAGGACGAAATAAGAATGATATCGGAGGCCGAGTTCAATTACCCAACACTGCACGCTTGCAAAGTTTTGAGTATCTTAAGGAATATGGGGTAAATCCTGGTGTCCAGGAGGTTTTTACTTGTCTATGTCGTTCTGCAAGTGACCAATAAACCGAGAAAACATGGACACATAAGTCAAATTTCTCTTTTGATTTTATCCTGGTATAAGGGGAAGTTTTCATGTGATACCTGGATATTTCCAGCACAGTTTCTGGGTATGAAGAACACACTGCGAATAAATCAGATACGCAGGCATAATGTTTACCAATATTTCCACAGACTCAAACCATGACTGACGCCCTGGGCATACTATTAATCAGATGCCGTTTAGGAGTCTAGAACACGAACCCCGTCAGGACCATACCGCCGACCAGAAACCGAATTCACGCTCTGGAAAGAGCTCGAGCACCGTTTATGACAACCAGTAGGAGGGGAGGCGTGGCGCTAGCGAAGGGGGAAAGAGACACCCCATGACACAAGGAATTATGAATCGCTTCCTATAAGCTCTCTGATAGAACGAGCATGCATGCTTAGATTAAAGAAAAGTTCTAGAAATCAATGCGCTGGTATCAGTGGGACGGGGCAGTGTTAAGCTCTGCTCAAGTAATTGCTGAGTATCCACGACTGGATTATTCTCGTATGAGGGCCGCAACCTGATTACACATGGCGCGTGGCTTAGACGCCGAGTATTGCATGTCGCTCGTATTGTAGGACCGAACACCACCCCTGACAACGAAAACGAGCAGATTCATTCCTGCAGGAAGCATTTCAACGATCCGGCTTAATTTTCCGACGTCAGCTGCCAGATTGGCAAGTGAGGGAGATCGTCTATGTAGCTCTGAGCCCAGCGAACTCAGAATCAGAGACCTGAATGTCCAAATCAACGCACAAGTAGCCGAGCATAAAAGGACTAAATGGAATAGACAACTAAATAACTGCAATCTCAAATCTAAAGTCACTAAGACTTGGTCTACCGTTAGAGCACTAGCCAATCCAATTAAAAACAAAGGGAATGTTACCGTCGAATTTGGCAATACAACTTTTAGCGATGCCACCCGATGTAGTCCGGATGGTGCAACGGGCACGTTCGTCTTCTACGCACTGGGCCCCGGTTCGATTCCTACGGAATGCGGTAGTTTTCCATAAAAAAAAGGGGATTTACATGTCGGACTATGAACCCACTCAGCTGTTAAATGAGTACCCATTTATGGGGTAAATAACTCGGTTGAGCGTGTTGCTGATCACAAACCCTTGCACAAGACCGTCACTTATCTCGAGTCCATGGTTAACATTGGACTGTTGCGCAAGACGCAAGTTATTTATTATTTTATGCCACCCGATGTGCTCATCATTTTAACAGGCAGTTGTCGAACGCCCACCTCCTGAAAAACACAATCGCATAATACGCAAAATGATCTGAAACTTAGCTGTTGATCAATCGCCCCAATTTACTCCAGATGAAGTTTTTGCAGCCATCACACAAGTGAAGAATTCCAAAGCATCCGGACCAGACGGCATCTCTAAGACCATGCTCAAGAAGCTTGAGCATTTTAGTTGTTCCCACAAGAAATGGGATCGACTCGAATGCTCCTAAATTCATGTTGGCCATATAAGAACAGAAAAGCGTTGAACCCCAACGCCATCAGGGAGCTCCCGTGCTAGTGACAGGGACGGTTAGGGAAATTTAGTCGGTTTTTATCGTAGTTTTTTTTTGTATATCTTGGTCAGGGACTTCCCGTTTACCTTCGGCATTCGGGCAGATGCGTGAAATTCTACTTTTTTCTAGCGATGACGAGGCAGTTTGACCTTCTACAACCCCGCCCACACTACCGATTGCTGAGCTAGTATCGAGCACGCGTCATCTCAGTTCATTACTGAGGAGATTTTGACACTTAGGTGTCACGGCTGGTCGGAGCGACCATAAATCGATCTCCGTCCTCAATTCTGAGCGCAACTGACACAAAAAATATTGGAAAGGACTGCGATTCAACTGAGAGTCAATATTTATAGAGATTTTATCCGCATGTAGTCCGGATGGCGCAACGGTTAGCACGTTCGCCTTCAACGCACTGGGCCCCGGTTCGATTCCGGGGATTTACGTGTCGGACTATGAGCCCACTCAGCTGTTAAAATGAGTACCCATTATGGGGTAAATAACTCGGTTGAGCGTGTTGCTGATCACATACCTCTGCACAAAAACCGTCACGATCTAGAAAATGAGATGATGCTAACTCATCTCGAGGCCGTGGTTCAAATTGGACTGTTGCGCCAGTTATTTTTTTTATTTATTTGTCCGCATGGGTAGACCTGATCTGAGTCTACCTGTGTGTGGACCACTATCGGAAGAAGTTTCTAGATGTAGGAAAATATTTTCCCGTCAGACTGCCGTGAGCTCTGTTGGTACCAGGAAAACTCCTGAATGGCATACACTTGTGCGTTGTTAAGATGACGCGAGGGTCTTCGTCGATACGTATAGTATTATCACTTGTTTCCGAAGATATCCAGCATATGATACGGGATTGGATAGTTTCATCGGATCACTCTTTCTCCGATCACGGTTACTTTCAATTTTGTCTGGACGAACTAGATTTACCGAGATCAGTCATTTTGAATCGGAAATGAGCGGACTGGCACGAATACCGAGAAACAGTTTCAGTAGTGCTGCCGCCTTTACCGTGTCACCCACGGAGTACGAAAGAATTGGCTGACATGGTTTACACTCTAACTGGTGCTCTCAATGAGGCCGTTTTGAGGTCTTGCCCTGTCAGCAGACAATCAGGTAATAAGAAACCATAGCCTGGTGGAATGCCCAGATTTTTAATCTGAGGGTGACGTGCAGGAGAAGTTTCAACAAGGCGAAATTTTCGAGATTAAATTCGGACTGGGTAACCTACAAAAAGGATATAAGTGCTTCCAAAAAAGAAGTGAGGTTGGCTAAAAGAAGTTTCTGGCGGCTCTTTTGTGAGCGTATAGGGGAGTCAAGCGAGGCGTCTAGGCTTCGCAAAATCCTATCTATAAGTTCACCTGTGCTAAGTTTTTTTATTTAATTACGACGGATCTTGGACTGCAACGAGTGAGGAAACCATTAGGCTTCTGTTTGATACGCATTTCAGCTCGACTGACACCACGCTGGCGAATCCTTCGTTTTCTTCAGCAAATTCCAGTGCCTCTGCATCTAGTTTCACTAAGGAAAAGATTTTATGGGCTTGATTTTATTAGTTTGATGATCAAACCTTCCTTCCACTCAGTGGGAAAGGGGTCTCTATTCCACGCATTATCGATAAGTGGGTGCAGCAAATCGGCAGTTACGCTTGGCGCTGCTTGATAAAGTTCGGCGGGGACATCGTCGAGTCCGGCAGCCTTTCCTCGTTTTAGTGCAATAATTGCAGCGACTATTTCCTCTTTAGTCGGGGCAGTGGACCTTATACGCATATTTTAATGGTTGGCTAAATTATCTATATTAGGGGGAACTTCACCAGAGGTTACACGGTTCTAGACCGCGGCGAAGTGTTCTTTCCACCGTCTCATTTGATCTTGTTCCAAGATAAGTAGCCTTCCATCACTATCCTTCACCGGGTGTTGGTGAGAGTTACGACCACCTGTAAACTCCTTGATGACACCGTATACGGCGTTTAAGTTGTTACTTCTTGTGGTTTCTTCTGCTGAGGCTAAAAGGGAACTCGCATAAACTCTTTTATCGCGTCGCACACTACGCTGAACGCTGACGGTAAAGGAGTTCGATGCTACTTCGATTGTCGTCTGATGATGTAGCATCATAATTCCATTGGAAACTCCTTAAAAATTCACCTAAGCAAGGACCAATGTCAACCGTAATCGCTCAAGTTCTATTCACTCATCGAAAACAAATACCTCAAATTTTCCGAAAGTAACAGTATTCAAAATCTCAATGATGATGATGCGGAGGAAGAAAACGATGAACAGGACGACAACATCAAAAAGATGAGCGCACCTTACGGAGCAAATAGTCTATAACTTTCGTGTTCTATTGAACCAGGAAAAAGTTATTCGTCTAAGAAAATTTAATGACCAAAAGGACCGCAAGTTCTGCTTCGAAGAACAAGTCATTAAACCAGGGAAACATTTATACTGCATACTACGCACCGTATATTACATTATTCTGCATACTATGGGTACATGCGAAATGCTCGCCAAATCACTATGACTGCCATGTAAGTACATACACACACATACCTATGTGTATATGCAGGGACGAACCGAAAAGCTGCTCTGCATAAATTTCGCATTGGTGAATAAGGACTTCCTAGAGACTGACTGACTGATTGACGTGTTTTTTGAGCAAATATTATCCTTGTTCAAGAAACCGAGTGAATAATCAAATTGTTCAAACTTTTCGAATTTCAGATGAAGGGAGAAATAATTTTATGGGTAGATAGATAGATAGATATAAAGATTCGAGCTACTTTCCCAGCAGGAAGGCACTGCGACCATAAAGATCTATTGTGCCGTAGCTCATTAATCCAAAAGACCGTCCACCCTTCTAATAAAGGGCAGTAAGTCTTTAGCAGGAATCAACCTGAATTCTGCAGTGCTGATAGTAGCTTGCCCGAGGAGTGACATCCTAAAACGCGCGATGGCGGGACATTCGCACAAAATGTGCTTGGTCGTTTCCACGTCCTCCAGACAAAGACGGCATTCAGTCTCGCTTGACAGACCCATCTTGTTCAGGTGATATCTGACCAAGTGATGGCCAGATAAGTACCCCACTAGGAGTCTTAGGTGGGTTCTACTCATTCGAGTAGTACCCTTGTGACTGAAGGGCATTATCAGCTCCTTTGATTGACGAAGCCCTGGAAGGTTATTCCAGTACTGTTGACGCAATCGTGCAAACCAATCTGTGATCCGCAGTTTGGCCGAGGCCAGTCCAAAGCCACAGTAAGGCTCAGGTCCATGAAAACGACTGGATGATCCTTGTCTAGCAAGTTCATCCGCAGCCTCGTTCCCCTCAATGCCCTGGTGGCCAGGCACCCAACACAAGAAGACTCGGTTATTGGTTGCCAACAGTTGAAGGAGATTGTAACACTCCTTCACCAGTTTTGAAGAGACCTTATATGAGGAGAGCGCTTTTATAGCTGCTTGGCTGTCTGAGTAGATAGCAATGTGAGCGCCGCGAAGTCCAGTTTCCAAGATTACCCTGGCGCAGACCTCAATGGCGTGGATCTCAGCTTGAAAAACGCTGGGCGAGATTCCCATTGCGATCGAAATCCTGGTGTTGGGTCCAAAGACACCTGCACCAACACCCTGTTCTGTTTTAGACCCATCGGTGAACCACTTGATACATCTAGGGTCTGGACAGGGTGTGCCATTTACCCATTCAGAGCGGTTAGGGATGAGGGCTGAATATTTTCTGCCGAAGCAAACCTCCGTGATCATGTAATCTGATCTCAAGCAGATCTGCACGTCAGGAATTTGATTCAGAATGCTCATGTGACCGCTTTCTTCACTACGCACGTCGGAAGTTAGACGAAGTCTAAGAGCATTTAGAGCTGCTGATTCTTGAATGAATATATGCAACGGAGTAAGTCCAATAATCGCCTCCAGGGCTGGCGTAGGACAAGTGCGCATAGCTCCAGTGATGCCAAGGCAGGCAAGGCGTTGAAGCTTATTGCACTTCAGTAAGACAGAAGATTGCTGAGTTTTCGGCCACCACACAAGCGCTGCGTAGGTCACCATAGGCCGCACCAGCATGGTGTATAACCACTCAATTATGGGTAGCTATGGAGTGATATTTTATGAATAACGAAAATGATTTGGAATTGAGTTTGTTATTTTTTAGAAATTAATCGAAAAAGTCATTTTCAAATTGTTTTGATATTTGACTTTATCATCATCACCATCGTGGCGTAACAGCCCGACGTCGGACCTTGGCCGCCTGGACTATTGTCCTCCAAATATCTCGGTCACGTGACCGCGTCCTCTAATTTTGAAAGTCCAGTAGTCCGGCTCGGCGTCCGCAAATACTGAACTCTTTCAACGAGCTCTCGGTCGTCTTTGCAGTCTCGCTCCGTCGACTCGTGTTGAGTTCATTACTCTCTTTGGCATGCGATCATCGTCCATTCGTTGTACATGCCGTGCCGATTGAAGTCGTTGAAGTTGGCCGATTTTCAAAACTTCCAGCTCATCGTACAGCTCATACAACTTATGGTTGTACCGGATGCGCCATCTATCTCGATCTCAAAGAGCCCCGAAAATTCGTTGCAGAACCTTACGTTCAAATGTGTCTAGCATGTTTCCAGAGGCTTGAGTTAGGATTCATGCTTCGCAGCCATAGCACAGCACTGGTCGTATGATGGTTTTGTACACGCAGAGCTTCGAGTTTCTGTGCACATGCTTCGATTTCATTATGGGTGAAACCGAAAAAAAAAGTCAAAAGTCAAGATCTTTGACTTACGCGATGCGAAGTAGTTAGCTCAATTATACCTATATAGTACTATCCCACATTAGCCATGTTTCAGATTCTCTCTGGATCATGTCAACCCCTTGTGGGGCATAGGGCATTAACCATGCCGACTTTTTACCTCGTCCTGTTCGCCGCCATCGCCTTCAGCTGTCTTTGCGATTTGCCTAATGACTTACCCTCGACCTCAACTGATCTTCTCCAGGTGTTTCTAGGTCGTCCAACGCGGCGACTTGCATCGGTTCCCTGTGGGTTCCAATCGATGTTTCAAATTACACCCTCGTAACTATATTTAAACTCACTTTGTAAATTATTACACATTATCCTGACTCTGACTACTATTTAAATTAATTCTATTTCAAACAAGATCTGAACAATTTAAACATTTCATCAGCCAAATTACATTAGAGCTGTAAAAATTACGAGCTTCACAAGTGCCTGTTAATGACTTCTGTATTCCTTCTGTTCGCAATAATGAAAAGCAAATTTATTTAATAACCCATCGCACTCCCTCCGGTAACACTTTGCAAGATTAATATTCCCTCCTGTCGCCCTCGACCATTGTACGCCTGTCATCTTCCATTCAAATCATCCGGATCCACAGTTGTCTGCTGCTGCTTCCGTTTTCATTGACCACAGTATCCGGCTCCGTATACCATTGCGTCATTAAAAGCGCCAGAAGTTTTTACGGTCCACATTATTACCATTTTCCAGAATTTCCTCACTTTCAAAGTCATAAAACTTGTGGCTTATGTTGCTTCCGTGAATGTATTCACTGCTGAAAAACCGACAGAAATAATCATAATTAAAGGACGCCAGAAGCATCTTACTAGCCACTAAATTATTCTGAGGTATCCTGTAAATGAGGGCGATTATTTCTTGGAAATAGTCGAACACTCCTGCAACAGAGTATCTTCCGTACAAGCGGCGCGTAAGCTTGTTTTCAGCCCGAAGGATATTTGCGGTTGCATTTATCATGAATATGATACCGAATGTATCGTATCCTGTTGCGTTTGAACATCATGCTATGATGGTGAGTCAAGTGCAGTCTTAAAAGTTATTTGTCCGATCCGACCCATTGCCCTTGTAACTTTTCCGTCTGCTCCAGTTTTTGCGATAAATTTTTGTTTCCGCCACATAATTAACTGTTGCATCGCGTTAAGAGGCGGCAACTTGCCGGAAGCCTGATGCTGAGCATTGCACAAAAGTTTCGCATGACCCAACTGGAAAACTAGACAAGCAGATTGCCACACATGGTTGACTCGCAAGAAATTTCTACCTACTGTTATCCTGCCGACCCGACTACACAAGTCCTTCTGGGAATATTCGCCCGAATTCATGCTGTTACTTAGTGCCAGATCCTTTTGCCGCTCTCTCATTTCGGACAAAGTGTATACAACATATAAGTCTATAGTCGGGCCATAAAAGGACGACCCGGAGCGGTATTATCGGGAGAAAAGTTTCGAGTTATAAGCGAAATTGAATCGGAAAATTGCAAGTGAATTGGCCGTCTCCTGCTGATTGAATTTGCCCGAATTTCCGTTTTACCCAAAGAGTCCGAAAGTTATGTAGTTTACGGGTAACGAAACTAAACTTAATGAATGGGCGAAATTTAATATGCCAAAAGCCATATGGGCCAACGTTGGGAATGAGGCAAGCGTAACAAAATATGTTTTTGAAAAATGCACGCCGTGGAAAATTCAATTCTTTTGATTTTTCAGGTATGAAGGAAAGTTTTAAGTGCAACTCTGCGTAAGTTACGAGTTTCTGAAATCTGTTTTCGCATTATGCTTCATGAAATTGAAAATGACAAATAACTTGACGAACGAGCATTAGACTGCATTGGAACTTCCGAGATCAAAGGACGGATACAGTTTTGCAAACTGAATATTCCGGACGGAGTTACCGAAATACCAAAGGACACTTTGAGTCCTTCAACAATACTCCAGAACATTGCTCTAATTGAGAGCAATGTACTGGAGTACTGGCCGACAGATAATACGGGTATAGTGGGTAGCTGTACACAATCGAAAAATTGCGGGTGGGTAAAATACCCACTCGAAATTTGGACTGCATTTTTCAAAAGAATATATCTACCGTCACGTTATTTATAGGCCAACGGTGAGTGGAACCTATACCGTTCCACTCTCACAAAATACACTAAGAAGATTAGAGATGCCAAGCGTCGCAGCCGGATGACTTTCTGTCAGAATGTCACCAACACCAACCACGCTGCTAGACTGTACCGTGTCCTGGCAAAGAAAGGGTCTAACTTAGTTAGCACACTCAAAAAACCGGACAGCGATTCTACGCAAGACTCCGGCAGTACGGCTAAGCTCCTCCTGGACGCTCACTTTCTTGGGTGTAGAATTGTTGAAGATAATGAATATAACTTGCGGTGCCAAGATATACCTCACAGAGCCAAGCATTCTGACTGGCTGGCAGAAAGGAGAATATTCACTCACAATAAAGTTAAGCGGGCGATTGGACCGTTTGACCTCTACAAATCGCCTGGCACAGATGGAATTTTTCCAGCCCTCCTACAGAAAGACCAGGAAGAATTTATTCCACACTTTGTGCACATCTTCAGAGGTAGCTTCGCGCTAGGACACATTCCTAGTGCCTGGAGAACAGTGAGGGTAGTTTTTATTCCCAAAGTGGTAAATAGACTTATGGAGGACCCTAAATCGTATCGATCTATCAGCCTGACATCATTCATGCTGAAGACTATGGAAAAGATCCATGATGTTTACATCAGGACATCACATTTTCACATGATAAATCTACCGAAACTGCTCTACAAAAGCTTGTTGTAGAAATTGAAGGGGCCTTGTCAGCTAACGAAACGGCACTGAGTGCGTTTCTTGACATTGAAGGAGCCTTCGAGTCCATCGAATGTGCCCTCCGAGATAAAGAAGCCAATCTTATTACCACGGGTGAAACGTATGCTGTCCTCTAGAAGGGTCGTCACTAAGATAGGTAACTGTACTCTCACAGCGAATGTCATGCGGGGATGCCCGAAGGGTGGAGTATTATCTCCCTATGGTGCATCGTAGTCGACAGTCTGATGTGGAAACTCTCCGCGATGAAATTTCCCACACAAGTTTACGCGGACGATCTGGTTATCACGGTCAGGGGAAAATTTGAGGAAGTCCTGCTCGATATTATGCAAAGGGCGCTGTGAATAGTTCAAGAATGGTGCGATTACAGCGGCTTTCGTGTAAATCCCGCGAAAGCTGCCATAGTATCATTCACTAGAAAAAGGAAACTTAGGTCACTCAAGTGTCTCCTCATGTACCTACCCTATAAACCTGGTGTCAAATATCAAATATTTGGGAGTTGTCCTTGACGAAAAGTTGTCCTGGACAGAACACCTTAGAACGACTTCTGACAAAGCAATTAAAGTTCTATGGATTTGCAGACAATATGTCGGCAAGACATGGGGGATCAAACCACACTTAATTGTGTGGATCTACAAAGCGATCGTCAGACCTATAGTAGAATATGGTGCGGTTGTATGGTGGAAAAAGCCACTTCTTTAGCCGGTAAAACCGCTCTGACGAAAATCCAGAGACTTGCGTGTATAATCATCACCGGAGCCATGCACTCTTGCCTCACTGCTGCTCTGGAGGTTCTACTCGACCTCCCACCGATACATACACATATTGAAGCGGAGGCACGAATGGCAACGGTCAGACTCAGGGTCTGCGACATAGAGATCAAGCTCAATTCAAATCAATTAGGCTGGTTGGAAAGTGACAAGATACTCAGCATGCCAACTGACTACCTTGTTAAAACCATTCGACTCCACCACTCGTTTCAATCAGTCATATGGGACAAAGTAAGGTGAGCGGATTGCTACAACTCTCTCCGATCCAACACAATCAAATGGTTCACAGACGGCTCCAAAACGGAAGAAGGTTCCGGTGCAGGCATTGTTGGTCCTGAACACCGAGTCTTCATTCCGATGGGTGAAACGCCGTCCGTGTTCTAAGCAGAAAGACATGCCATCGAGGTCTGCGCTAGGCTGTGCCAAAACGCTGGCTATTTAACACGGACGTAGCAATATTTACCGAAAGTCAGGCTGCTGTCAAAGCACTCACCAGCTTTACTTTAAATTCTAAGTTGGTGCTACTTCCTGTCAGGAAGTCCTCCATACTGTGGGTTCAACAAACAAACTCACTCTTTACTGGATCCCTGGTCACTCGGGAGTCGAAGGCAATGAGCTAGCAGATAGGCTAGCAAACCGAGCCTCCAAAGCCCCTTTCCACGGTCCGGAACCTTTTTGTGGAATTCCACTCTGCTACTGCAATTAAGAGACTGGGAAAGTCTCTTGCCATATCCCAATGGGAGGCCCTTTCAGGCCTGAGACAGGCCAGGCTGTTCATTTCGGGCTATTCGCGTACTCATTGGAATTGCTGAGCAAAAACAGAGTCAGAATGATTTGTAGAATTTTGACGGGGCACTCGCGTCTTAGGGGTCACCTTAAGACCATGCGTATTGTGCAAGATGCTAGCTGCCGCTTCTGCGAGGCTGATGATGAGACTTCAGAGCACATCCTTTATGAATGCGAAGGACTTGCGGAACGACGCACGGACTGCTTCGGCATAACATTTCTTTTGGCCGAGGACATCTCCTCTATTAAACCTGGCCAGATCATCAGATCAATTTATCGAGAAAAGTCGACTAAATCATATGATCTACTCTTCTTGATAGAATGGGTTTCAGCACAATAGACCCATGGCCGCAGTGCTTGTGGTTTCTACATAATCCACTGCCCTGCCCCCTATCTATCTATCCAATGTTATCGATAGGATAAACGCTAACCGGACATTGAGAAATCGGCCCTAAATAAAGCTGTTAAATTTTCTGTGCTGCTACCTACATTTCAACCAGCACAGAACATTTATTTAGAGTCTACTACTACTTCAAAAATGGCCACAACGATCTAAATCCTGAAGAATAGGGGTGGAAAATGATCAACAATAGTTTAGAGTCCATTAAAATTCTTTTACCACCTGCTCTGCAATTATTACTAAATACCATTTTGTTGTAGCTGCAGAAAGATCGGTTTGAACTGCGACGGCATGGAAAGGAGTGCATTTTTTACCCGAATTAATAACATACTAACGTTGACGCCTGTTTTCTCGGAACGGTTGATTTTAGGAATAAAAGTTGTCAGATTATTTTTGTAGTGAATTTTACAAGCTAAAAATTTGGTCTGAATATTTTTTGTTGAAAAATGTATAGTTTTCGAAAAAAAACGCGAAAAAAAACGTTTCTTCCTCTTTCAACCCCTATCAAAAAATTTTGCCATCGTCTACAATTGATACTTTTGAGGGGTTGATTTGGATACTTGTAAAAGGACGGGTTCCCGGGAACCCGAAGATGCCCGTGGGGATGGAACCTAGAGTTGCCATAACAACCGTGAAGGTCCAGTGCTATCTGGCGAAGAGATAGGCCCTCCACAAACTAAGCAACGGCCTGTGCTTGCTGTAGCTCAGTTCGGGAGATGTGTAGCCGCTCGTTGCCCCTGTCCGTATATATTAAAAGGAATTCACAGCCCTAGGATGGGCAATACAAGCAGAGGAGGCAGAAAGCGGATTAAAAAAATGGGCCAATAAGGATGGAATGGTTGTCGGACGACTCAGATGCTCTCGCGCTCGCATCGGAGTCCGGGTGTAGTGGAACCCTCGGCCTCTGGTTTCGTACCACCGACAGATGATCACTACTCATCAGGTGCTGCTTTCGATCTGTCGGTGGAAGCAGCACGACCGGAATATGATTCATTACACACTACCAGCAAGATTCACAAAAAAAAAAACACTTGTTTGTAATTTTTCCCTTACGTTAGGTACTATATTCCCGGACTATCGAAATCAAATCATGATATAAAATTTTAAAACTTTCCGATCCGGCCAAGTATATTTTAAGTTTCTTAAATTCCTTTATCGAAAAGTATGTCTCGTCTGTACTTTGTTACACTTTCAAAGTGTCGTGTCGAAACTTCGTGCATATGTCAACTATTAAGTATTAGTATATCTATTAGTATGCCAGCCTTAGGACAATACTTCTTAGAAAAAATATCTTCAAGACTATGGTTGCCTATCTCCATGCACAGAACTTGTAATGAATTGCAGAAATAGATAACTTTTCCATGTTTCGCCCACTTTCACTTTCACCCGTCCAGCTACTTTACAGAAATTATAAATTGTAATCTCTCAAATGTATTCTACGACAACCTGGCCTGTAACAAAACTTCTAAAATTTATTCACCCGAGTATAATAAAGATACTTTTTAATTAGATACATGACAGACGCCATAAAGTCAAATGTCACTTTTGTCCGTTGCTAGCAAAAAGGATGCTTGAGTTATTCAAATCTATCCCCAGTTATAACAGAAGAAACCTACAGATATAGATACTCCCACAGTAGCCTTGTAAAATATGCTTCTACATAAAACATTACGAAAAAGTCAAGTTCCGTCACCTGTCCAAATAAAACTTTTCAACAAATTTTTGGTCTTCTTTAGGATACTCAGCATGGCCAAAAATTCATAAATACCTATAAAGGACCAAGGCAAATGGGTAATGGTATTTACTGGAATTTATGAGTTTTATCAGAAACTTTTATGCTAGAATTATTGCCATTTTAGATTTAAACGGCTGCTGCTGCTGTTTGGTGGTAGCGGATGTTCTGCACCATTGTTTTTGTGCTCGGAACAAAGTTTAATTAATGACATTTGTTTGGCCTGTATATTAGAATGAATTCGTATAGGTGGAATTTGCATGTTTTACTTTATTTATGCTGATTTGCTCGGAAGACGTAATGAAAGCTTGTGTAGCCCGTGCCAGGAGTCTGTGTGCGGTGTGTCACAATACGCGTAAAGGAATTGAGTGATTTCGCGCATGCATACCATTTACTGTGGTGACTGGTAATGAATGGTCTTTGTCGACTGTATTAATTACCTCTGCAAAGTTGTTGGTCACTTTTGATTCTTGCTATTAAGGAAACATGCAATTTTACGGAGGCAAGTCATGGGTGATTTCGTTTCAGGGCGGGAAAGGCTATTATGGGAAGTAATGATTTGTCTTAAAGTGTCAAGATATGGCCACGATTTACGTAATTTATAAAACTGATTTGATCTTACTTCTACGCGACGTTGTGCTCTGTTTTGGGCAATTGGTCGCAACTTATCTCATGACTTTGTAAACAACGCAAACACATCGGTCTCCGTTAAAAATGACTAATTGATGAAATCGGATCCATTGTCCAGGAGAGTACCAATCTTTGCCATTGAACGATAGCCAAGAATCGTAACCGGTGATTTAGTCCTTATCCGTGGCATAAAAACCGTTTCACTAGCATTTAAAAACTTTCGTATGATGCAAGTTGCTTGAATACACATCCTGTCGCCTTTTACCATATGTCAGGAAAGGTCGCGGCATTATTCTTACAACACACCACATGGGGAATCACAGCACAGACCACAGTAATTCAATAGATGCTGGTAATATCCTGAAGGCTGGAAAATATTTTTTTGCTTATAAGTTGAGGAGTTCAACATTGCAAAATAAGAATTGACAGATTCCTATGAATCATTTTTAATTCAAATTATTTAATTTTTTTTTTGCACACATGTACACGTCTTCAACACTGCTCCCAACATCTATCTGAAAAGATTTTCTTTAAATAGATGACAAAGTGAGCCAAACTATACAACAACAAAGCTCTGGAACGCAACTACGCCAAGAAGTCTAAAGCTATAACTTTTGAGCTGAAAACACTTCACCAACATAGTCTGTTCGGGAGTAACTACTCCAATCCATGTGTCCACTCATGGATTGGAGTAGTTACTCTATGCCGAAAGGTAGGCCATCGGGAAGATCTCGAATCAACTCGATAAGTTAGGGCATGACGAGTCGACTCCGGAACTGGAAAGCCCTGTAAAGAAATTCAAGGGCGGCAACTCGGGAAACTCAAAACCGGACCAACCACGGCGGGAGAAGAGTCTTCGTGGAAAAACTGTTTCACTTGGTCGAACACCCGCAAGGGTAATCAAGGTGAAACAGTGGAGGGTGCGAGCCAGCGACCGGGCGGTAGTGGAAAAATTACTGAGAGGCAGAAGGCAAGCAAGAAAGGGAAACCTAACCAGGGAAAGCAATCTTTTGCACAAGTTAAAGTTACACAACTGTCTAAATTGGAGTGAGGCGATTTAATCCACATCAGGGAAGAGACCTCCTAGGCAGACGACGAGAAAGGGCCTCACGTTCGCATAGGATGTACTGTGATGTCTCATCATCGGCTTCGCAAAAGCGGCAGCTGGTGTCAGTGACAATGCCCATTTTTTGAGAAGGCCGCAAATGATTCTTACCCTGTTCCTGCTTAGATTTAGCAGCTCCAGGATGCGTTTACGTGAGTGGCCTGAAGTTAACAGTTTGGACTGTCTCAAGCCAGGGAGACTCTCCCAGTACGCGAGGGTATCTATATGCTCCTGTTCCCTAATATAAATTTTAACCTCCATACGGTTATTTCACAAAAGGGTTCAGGTCCAATAAATGGGGTGGCAGATGCTTTCTTAGTCAACTCATCGGTAATCTCATTACCTGAGACGCCAACGTGTCCTGGGACCCAGTGTATTGTGACTTTATTGTGCAAACCAAGTCTCTGCAAAACCTTATAGGAATCAATTACTGACCTAGATGTCAGTACTGGGTTATTGAGAGCCTTGACAGCAGCCTGGCTTTCAGTGAAGATAAAATGTTTCTTCCACGGTAGCAGGCATCTATACAAGCACTAGCACAGATCCGAATTGCATGGAATTCAGCTTAGAAGACTGTCGGGTGCTTCCCCATTTAGAGTAGATTAGATTGAAGGGTGGGCTTTGAACCCCTAAAGGGTTCAGAGCATAGAGGCCGAGTGGGCCATTGTGCTAAATCCCTGGGTCTGGTAACAGGCCTAGACCTGTCGATCAAGTTTGATCGAGCTGATAAATTTGCTCAGGAGGAATAATGAAGCCGAGGCGATATCATCAGCCTCCGGGTAGGCTGCTCCGAAGCAGTCTTTACGTCGCCGGGCTAAGGCGTCGCAATCGCATAAAATATGGGTCGAAGTCTCGTCCTCTTCACTGCAAAAGCGACAGCTTGAGTCAGGAACAATCCCCATAGTTCTCAAGTGGTCTCTCAGGTCTGAGTGTCCAGTCAGGAGACTACAGATGGCTCTAACCTTGTTCCGGTTTAACTTTAGCAATTCAGTCGATCTACTATACGAGTAGCCTGAGATGAAAAGCTTTGCCTGCCTTAACCCTGGTTGATTGTCCCAATATGCGGTAGCCTCATTGCGTTCCCAGTCTCTAATGAGATTCATGATTGCACAGGTTGGTTGGAATGCCGCAAAAGGGTTCCGGTCCGCAGAAGGGAGTGGCCGAAGCTGCTCTGGCCATTTCGTCGGCCTGTTCATTGACACTGATGCCAGCATGGCCGGGGACCCAGAATAGAGTTACTTTGTTCCGAGAACCAACTTTATGTAGTGCTTTTAGGCAGCTATTTACGATCCTAGATGTTACTGTGCTTTTTGAGAACGCTTTTATGGCCGCCTGGCTGTCAGAGAATATAGCCACGTCCTTGTCAAAGAATAGAGATTATTGCTAACAAGAAATGGGACTCTATACGAATTAAGAGTGCCTGCCTAGTAGTTGTATATGTGTTGGATTCCATCAGTACACGAAGGGGTAATGCGGAATAGCAAGTATGTTACTCATACGATGAAACGTGCTAGGCAGTTGGAATTTGAAGAGCTTTTTAAAATATTGCCGTCCCTATCCCTCTAAAGGCAACTTTCATTTGATCATTTGCGTATCAATTGGCAATGCGCTTTTGCTTAAATCGTATGAAGTGCCACCTCCCTGTCCTTGTTGTCGTAGCCGATCTTCAGGTATAACTCGGCACATGTCTCGATGGCGTGTACCTCCGCCTGGAAGACACTGGCAAACTTGCCCATGGGTTTGAAAGTCCGATGGTTGGGACCTACAATGCCCGCCCCGGTACCTTCGTTGGTTTTTGAGCCATCCGTGAACCACTTGATAGTATGAGGGGGGAGATTGGCATATTTCTCCTGCCAGTGTTCTCTGTCCCATATAACGGCGGTGAACTGTTTCTTGAATGATCTTTCCCTCACAAGATGATCAGATGGCATACTTGTGAGAATACTTTCATTAAGACAGCTAATTTGTGCTGAATTTAGCTTTATATTCTCGTCGCATGCTACAAGTCTCGCAGTTGTCATTTTGGCTTGTGCTTTAATGTGGATATGTATTGGCTGTAGGTCGAGCAGTACATCAAGAGCACTAGATGGGCAAGAGCGGATAGCCCCCGTCACCATTAGGCATGCAAGTCCCTGCACCTTGCCTAAGGTGATCTTACCAGCAACAGTGAATGCTCTTATCCACCAGACTGCTGCACCATATTCTAATATAGGTTTAACGATAGCCTTGTAAATCCGAAAGGCTATTGAGGGTTTTATTCCCCACGTCTTACCTACATATTGTCTACATATCCACAAAGCCTTAGTGGCCTTATCCGCCACTATCCTGAGGTGTTCTTGCCAGAGTAGTTTACTGTCGAGGATGATACCCAGGGATTTGGTGTGATTTTCCATGGGAAGTGGTGAGTCGTACATTAGAGGGCGTGTGATGCTTCCCCATAGGGACTGATATTCTTCTCTATTCCAAATTACGGTAGAGAAGAGTTAGTTGAGGCGCAGCTTATGATCTTACCAGCAACAGTGAATGCTCTTATCCACCAGACTGCTGCACCATATTCTAATATAGGTTTAACGATAGCCTTGTAAATCCGAAAGGCTATTGAGGGTTTTATTCCCCACGTCTTACCTACATATTGTCTACATATCCACAAAGCCTTAGTGGCCTTATCCGCCACTACCCTGAGGTGTTCTTGCCAGAGTAGTTTACTGTCGCGGATGATACCCAGGTATTTGGTGTGATTTTCCATGGGAAGTGGTGAGTCGTACATTAGAGGGCGTTTGATGCTTCCCCATAGGGACTGATATTCTTGTAGAAGGACCTAAAATTCCTGCTCCGGTACCCTCATCAGTCTTGGAGCCATCAGTAAGCCAGTTGATAGTACACGGAGGGAGTGACGAGTGCCTTAGATTCCATTCTTCTCTATTCCAAATTACGGTAGAGAAGAGTTGGTTGAGGCGCAGCTCCCTCGTTAGGTCGTTGATTTCAAGGAGCCATTTGTTCTCCTCTAAATTCAGTTTATTCGAGATTTGCTCTATTTGGCTCTAAGTTTCGCTATTGCTAATTTAGCCTCCGCTGTTCGATGAATGTGTAGTGGAGCGAGATCGAGTAGTGCCTCAAGGGCGACAGTAGGGCAGCTGCTAGTGGCACCCGTTATAGTGAGGCAGGCCAGCCTTTGGATTTTTCGTAGTGTGGCTTAGCCCTCCTGGGTACTTCATTTCTTCCACCAGATGACTGCTCCATAGTCAATTATGGGTCTGACAATCGCCCTGTAGATCCAAAGAACTATTCGATGGCTTGTTCCCCATGTCTTCCCTGCAGATCCATAGCGCTTGGTGGCAGGAGTTAGTCACTTGCAAAGAAGCTCGGAATGCAATAGCCAGTCCTTTAGGGAAGGAAGCGAAAAAGTTACTCAGTTTTAAAGGGGGGGGGGGGGGGCAGAGCGTCGGTTGTTTTTTTTCGTTCGGCATCTGAGTTGATTTTTTTTTGTGTTGCCTTGTGGCCCGGAAGCTTTCCTAGAGTCGAGCCTTGTTTTACCCACTCCTATATTTCCTCTGAGTACTGACCTGCCTATCTAGCAGATGTTTCCGGTTCCCTCTCCCAAGAAGGAACAAGTAATTCTTTGCAAGCTACACCGCAATTTGTTTTAGGATAACTCTCTGATGACTAGACCAAAGCCCAAAAGATATTATTCCTTTAATTAAATAAACAGAAATGAATGTAAACAATTCCTTATCAAGAGGAAAGAAAGTTAATAGCATGCAACCACTGAAAATGAAAACAGTTCGATCTTAACATTGGTTTATTTGAACGTTATCTTTTACAATATATTCTTCTGTAGTGAAGTAGACTCACCTTTTTTGTTTTTGTGTAAAATTCCAATAATTTTGCTCCAAGCTAAAGGACGAACCTTTTCGGATTCATTCCCTCTTGCTGTTCTTCCTTCTGCGTTTTTTATTCCATTTAATTATCCTTCAAACAAATTGCATTTCACAAAACAGATTCTAGACAGATTCACAAGCGCTTGCAATTGTGCAGAAAACATCTGGTACCACTTTAAAATGACCCACTATTACTCAGTGTTGGCCAGCGCTTCCGGCAATTGGGTTTACATATTTGTAATTACGAATCGATTGGATAACATGCTGGAAAAACTGTTTGTTTACATTGCACCAATAAAGGGAACTGGAATATTCGCCGAGCGAGAAATATTGTGCAACCAAGCACACGCCAAACTGAAATGTTTGCTATTTCAGAAAAATTAAAAGCAACCCCCCGAAGGAAATGTCTGCCTGACAGTCCAACTCTCGTATATGTACATATTCGAATCGCGCGATATATTATCGAAACCGCGACTATGCAATATCGTAAATACTTTTCCATTTGTAGTATATTTTCCGGGAAATAAATACAAAAATGTAATTAGTTGACTCTTGTTCGTAGCGAGGAACTTTCTTCTAAAAATTGGGTTAATGGCTCGACTTTTATAGTCCCGGCGTTGCGACCATAAAAAAGGACTCAAGGCAGAACGCACATTCGGAGATCTTGTTCGTATCATACAGACGAGTTTAAGTGTATCTCAGTGAAATTGGTCCTCAGAAAAGAAAGGCCGCAGCCAAGAAGATGGAAATGGTGCACGGCCAGCATCGCAGCAGAGAATCAAGAATCTTCTCTAGTGCACTAAAGCAATAAGGCTTCATTCTACCATTTACATTTTCCTTATCCTTGCCAGCTCGTAGGTGTTATACTCGTATTTTTCAGTTTATGGCGGAAGTATACGAGAACAATCATAAAAGCTAGTTTTGAATAAAGCAGTCTCACTCGGTACGTCTTTTGAATGCGATAGTATTCGTATCGTGTACCCGGGCAAGGATGAATCCTCCTGATTTGTATAATGGGATTGCACACCTCATGGGGCTACACTTGCAAGCTTTTATTACTGCAGTCACTTCAAATGCAAGCGATTATCCTCGGCTGAAGGATTAGCGCTAGTTAGGGCCAGTGATAAGAGCGGATGTAACCCTGACAAATTTACTTGTGTTTTATAATTAGATCGTTTATAGGTTATTTAAGGACGAATTAGTGGATAAGCGATGTGTTGTGAGCAGATGATAAAAAATGTAATTTAAAATTCGATTTTGTGATCTTTTTCTTTCAGAGTATATCGACATCGCTACCTAGGCATAATGGTGACAGCGACTTGGCTGTGTGCATTCCTAACACTGATCCCTACATGGCGTGGAGTGTGGGGTGAATTTGGACTCGATCTGTCTATTGGATCGTGTTCAATACTTCCCGATGATAACGGTATGCGCAACTATCAGAACTCTACCTTCTCTTTGCCTCTCTCGATTCTCTCATCTAATCCCTACCATACTTTCAGATCGTTCACCAAAAGAATTTCTCTTCATGATGGCCTTCATGGTGCCATGTCTATGCATTATCATATGCTACGCTCGCATTTTCTACATAGTCAGAAAGACGGCGATGCGTACCCATGAACCGGCCACCATCAACAATTCAGTTCGTATGATGTCCGGCAAGGGTGTTCGTTCACAAAAGGCTCTGGACGATGCCAATCATTCCGATCGACAACTCCTGGAGAAGTCCTCGAAAACCTCAAAAGAAGAGAACTCGGAAAACTCATCGTCCATATCGAACTATAGTGGTCTTCCGCATACAGCGACACCACTTGTGACGAGCGGTGGCAATCCGAACAATAATCAACGCCCGAACAGACCATATCTAACAAAATTCCGTGAGGAAGATTTGAAATATATCGACACTAGTGTTGATAGTGAATTGCCGCCATCGTTGTCATCGCTACGGCGAGATCATCGACCACGCGAAGGCACACCCTGTAGTAATGTAAGTTCAAAAAATGCAGCAATAGTTAGTGTTAGTTGTAAGAGGAATGAAACATTGAATGAGATCGATTCGGCCGTAGAGGATAGCACAAGTTCGTCCGATAATGCGCAGGTGAGACCCTTTTTTGCTGGAAATATTTAGAAGGTTCTTATTAGTAAGAAACTCTTTTTCTTTTGATTCCTTTTCAGGTGTATCACATTGAACAAAATAATGAAGCTTTCAACGAGTTGCTGCCCGTTCAAGTGGAACCGTCATCAAGTTCAGGAATCGATATTCCCGTGGAACAGGAGAGTCCTCCCAAGTAAGTAGTCCTTCTGTTCTTTTTTATGATACAGATATTGAGTGCCGGGTGCAAGAAGATGTCATTCTCGTCAAATTCCAGGTCAAACACAGGCCACCTTAAAATATTAACAATAATTCTACTTCTGGATACCTTTCTCAATGTTCTAATCCCAAAAAAAAAAATTAATTTCAAATATCTATTTTCACAATCACCAAGTCCATAAATGGAAATCCACTTGACGGTGCGGCCAGAGAATATTTGCTTTCGGCGGTACGAACCCAATACTTCATACAAAAACCCAAGGTCCGGTAAGTGGAAATCCTTCGGGCACGTACATTAAAACTTTCGGAAATCCAGAGCAGCATAGATTAAATTACGTGAGCTCGACGATCCACAATAACTGTGATCAATACGTATATTTGGCCTGTCGCAGCCAAAACGATTCATTTTCCTGGCTCGGCCCGGCCTATACCCGGTGTTTCCAACACTCCAGAAATCCATCGGCCACTGGTTATCTGACTAAGTAGTCTCTCCGGAGTCATAATCGAACAAGAAAATGGATTGTAGAGTCCTTTGAGCAGATGATATCTTCCCTACGTTACTAGAAAACAACCAGGATTTCATTATGTCTTCTTCATTAATCGGTTTTTTCCGATCGAGGTACACCTTGAGTTATATGCCACGGACATGGAAAGCTAGAAGAATTACCGAAATCGTACATACCCATTAGCCTAACATGGCTTCTCTTAAAAACCACCGAAAGACTTTTGAACCCGCACATCAGGCCTAGAATTGAATATACGTTTCCTTTGTTTAGTTCGGCTACATGAAAGATATGTCTCCAACGGTTGTTTCACACAAAAGCCCTAATTTGCAAGCAAATTGCTCTGCGTGCTTTCCCTGACGTTCAGAGTGCTTTCGATAACACAAATATGACAGCATATCGAATCCGCTTAAACTCAGGGATGTACGGGGGGCGTAAGGACGCAACAGCGATCGGAACAACACCTAATCGCGGACAGTCAAATTATATGACACATACACAGATCTTCCTTCTTGCATTGAAGGGGTTGTGGCAGCTCTTGACCGTGTGACAAGGTTGTTCCAAGTAACACGGGTCACTCCGGTGCGTAGAACCGGCTGCGGCAGTGCGAACAGATAAATGGGCATCTCGATGATTTGAGCATCTTCTTCGTCAGCAAAAATCTAACTCTGTCTGCGCCGAGGTCTACCGCTACACTGTTTACCACATGGACCAAAGAAGTGAGTCAACAACTGGATATTGCAGCAGACGGTCAAACTATCCCCACCATTAACCACCCTAAAATTCTCGGTGTCACACTTGACAGCATGACTACCTTCTCGACCCATGGGTCAACCATTTGTGACAAGATGAGAAGCAGGAACAAAGTCCTCAAAGCTCTCGCTGGCAGTTCCTGGGGGAAGACAAGGAGACCCTACTAACGACTTACAAGTCTATAGGGAGATCTGTGGCCAATTATGCGGCTCCCATCTGTTCAGAAAACACTCACTCAATGGAGAAACGTCCAGACCTGCCAAAATACTACTTTGCCTTAACCCCTAGCGGGGCATAGCGCGTCAACTACTCCTGCGCGCCATCGTACTCTGTTCTGGGCAATGGGGCGCAACTCCCCAAAAGACTTACCCAGTACCTGACACTCCTTTGCCACAGATCGACGCCATGTGATTCGAGGACCCCCTCTTGGTCGGCCTTGGTTGGAAATGGGGTTCCATTTCATGGCATGCAAAGCAATGCAGTTATCACTCTTCCGCAATGTGTGACCTATCCACTGCCATTTTCGCCTGCGTATCAATTCGTCGATTGGCATCTGACCCGTACGCCGACTTAGCTCTTCATTTGATATTGTTTCGGGCCAGAAAATTCTTAAAATTCGACGAAGACATGAGTTGACGAAAACTTGCAGCTTTCTGGTAACTCCTACGGAAACTTTCCATGTACTGCTCCCATACAAAAGCACTGACAGTACCAGGGAGCGAAACAGGCCCAGCTTGGTCTTGATGCTGAGATAACTGCCCTGCCAGATTTTGGACAGCATGCCGTATGCGCGTTTAGCCTGGTTGATACGACGAGCGATGTCCTGCTCCGTACCACCATTTTCGGCAACAATGCTACCCAGGTAGACGAAGTTGTCCACCTTCTCCACAGGCTGCCCATTAATATTGATGGCAATAGGTGTCGGATTTCTTTTTCGCAACGGTGGGCTAAGAACCTTGGTCTTGTTGGTATTAATCTTTAGCCCAACCTTGCTTGCCTCCCTCTCGAGATCTAACGCCATTGCGGACAGATCCATGATTTTGTGGGAGAGTAGGCATATGTCGTCAGCGTAGTCAAGATGTTGTAGATAAGATGTCAAAGTCCATTGAATTCCTCTGTCGAGTCCGGATAGGGCTGCATGCAACACATCGCCGATCACAATGAGGAATAGGATCGGTGAGAGGATGCACCCCTGCCGAACTCCACTGCGAATCTCAAAGTCCCCCGACACCTTACCTTTATGCAGAACGCGACATTTCGCGCCGTCATAGGTTGCCTTAATAATAGCCACAAGCTTCTCAGGGATGCCTCTCCTGCGCAAGGCCGCCCAGATAGAATCCCGGTTCTGACTATCGAAAGCCTTTTCGAAATCGATGAAAAGCAAGTGAAGCGGAGAATCGTATTCAGCGCATTGCTCGATGATGATTCGCAAGGTGTTAATGTGATCGACACAGGAGAATCCGGATCGAAAGCCAGCCTGCTCTTCATCAATTGTGCTTTCTAAGTGGGCCTTTAGTCTTTCCAGGACGATTTTGGCTATTATCTTGGCAACGGCAGGAAGCACACAAATGCCTCTCCAATTATTACAGTCTGTGAGGCTACCCTTCTTTGGAAGTTTGATGATCAAACCTTCCTTCCACTCAGTGGAAAAGGTCTCTGTATTCCACGCTTTATCAACAAGTGGGTGCAGCAAATCGGCAGTTACGCTTGGCGCTGCTTGATAAAGTTCGGCAGGGATGCCGTCAAGTCCGGCGGCCTTTCCTCGTTTTAGTGCAATAATTGCAGTGACTATTTCCTCTTTAGTCGGGGCAGTGGACCGTATACGCACATTTTGATGGTTAGCTAAATTATCTATATGAGGGGGAACTACACCAGAGGTTACACGGTTCAAGACCGCGGCGAAGTGTTCTTTCCACCGCCTCATTTGATGTTCTTCCAAGATAAGTAGCTTTCCATCACTATCTTTCACCGGATGTTGGCAGGAGTTACGACCACCTGTAAACTCCTTGATGACACCGTATACGGCGTTTAAGTTGTTACTTCTAGCGGCTTCTTCTGCTGACGCTAAAAGAGAATTGGCATAAACTCTTTTATCGCGTCGCACACTACGCTGAACTTCTCGAGCTTTCTGACGGTAAAGGAGCTCGATGCTGCTTCGATTGTCGTCTGATGCTGCAGCCAAACGAACTTTCAGCTCCTTTCTTTCAACAATCCGCTGCCATGAAGCGTCGGACATCCAGGGCTTATTCCGGCAATCCGGGTTTGGGCCAAGGATGGTATTTGCGCTATCAATGTACGCATTTTTTATGGCATCCCAGTTTTCGTTTATGTCACTATCTGGGTGACTAGTTATCTCAGCCGCTTTTTGCGCAAGATGGTCATTATATTGTTGTAAGACAGCTGGATTTTTTAGTCGAGCGGTGTTGAATTTGCGGGGCCTGGATCTTTCGTCGCTGGGGCGGCGCACGGCTGCAATACGCAATCGAACATTAGCGATCATAAGATAATGGTCTCTTCCCATCCCAATATCGGCACCCTTCTTGTTTCGCACGTTCAGGAGGCAACTCTTGAATCTTTTACTAATGGCAAAATGGTCGATCTGATTTTGTGTTCTGCGCCGATCAACAGAGGACCAACTGATTTTGTGGTGGTCCTTATGCTCAAACATAGTACCACCGATGAAGAGACTGTGAAAGTTGCAGAACTCTACAAATCTTTCACCGTTGTCATTACGATCACCAAGACCGTGTCTCCCCATCACATGTCTGAGCCCATAGTTATCAGCGCCAACTTTCGCATTCAAATCACCCATAACCATTATAATGTCACCTTTAGGTGTTCTGCTCTGAACGGCGTTTAGTTCTTCGTAGAAGGAGTCTTTTGCCAAGACATTGTCGGGTTCAGTAGGGACATAACATTGTATTATTGAGATGTTCCTCATTTTGGTCCGGAACCTGGCGGTCAAGACCCTGTCAGAGACCGGTTCCCAGGATAAGAGACAGTTTCGCGCGGCTCTGGTTAAAAGGAGCCCCACACCTGACTCACGACGACTACCGGTAGCTTTACCGGAGTACAACATTACAGTGCTGCCCGTTGGAGAGATGAATTCTCCGCTGTTCCACCATCTTATCTCACTAACTCCTAAGATATTTAATTTGTACCTCAGAAATTCACTCTCTAATTGAAGAAATCGTGCGTTCTGGGGACCTTCTGATCCATTGTCCAGGAGAGTACGCACATTCCAGAATCCAATCTTTGTCATTGTACGATAGCTAAAAGTCGTAACCGTTGAGTCAGTCCTTATCCGAGGCATAGTTGACGTTTCGTTAGCATATAAAGATTTCGGATAGTGCAAGTTGCTGGCATACACATCCTGTCCTTTGATTGTCGGTTTTAACGACAGGCCCTCAAAGGGAAAGGCCGTGGTATTTTTTTCACACCCCACACCACAGGGGTACCTCAACCAAATCATCGCACCGCCATCACTGGCGGCTCGACGTTGGTTGGCAATGGTCAGTGACCACTGCCGTTCCAGGGGGCGCCCACGCGGAGGACTTTGGAAGAGGAGTTTTTGCCCCCCAATGAATGATGCCCCTACGAAGCCACAACACACTTCTAACGAAGCAGTATCTGGCTGGCTGTTATCGGAGTGTTTCTATCAAATTCGTATTTCCTCATCAAAACAGAGAAAGGCAACGCAATAATTAAGAGTGCCAGGTGTAGCATTTCTCCGTAGGATGGATAAACTATTTCCGTCTGGAATAGAACTGGAAAAGAAAGTTTCAACTCTTTGTATTTGCTGAAAAAAAAATGAAAATCTTCTGCTTTTTCGGGTTTATACAGCAAATATAAGGCTTGTTACACACAATGGCCCATCCCCGGCCATTTGAAGCCATCGCCATTGTGTGCACGGGCGGATGGCGTTAAGTGGTCAATGGCGCGGAACAGTCATTACTGTCAACAGCGATGGGCCATGGGATGCCTGTGAAATAAAGGACTTCTTATTTAAAAAATAGACAAAGCCTTGAATTCGATATAAATTTATTACGCGGATCCGTATGGTGTTACAGTCGAAAGGCAACTGACTTAACAAAGTACATAAAAATAACTTCTAAATGAATTCAACAAATACATGTGCAATAGAGAATTAGACTTAGAGTAGTTTATTAGCAAATGATTTTACTCTCATATTTTTTTTTTACAATGCCCACAAATGGCTTTGAGAGCCATTTTCCTCCACGCCGTGGCCCACAGCTTTGAACAGCTGATTTAAGTTGACTGGCTACTACACAATTATCGCAATAATACTATCACCGACCTTCTGTCGTACGCCATCCGTTTGATTATAGCTACCGTGACGCACAGAGCGAAAGCTTTCAATTTCCATGGCCCACTATACGCAATTCCCTGATGGCCCATCGAAGACCATTGTGTGGACTGAAAATATTTGAAAATATTTGAATTGACATTTGGTGTGTGATGGCGGCCATCAAAGTTATCATCGCGATGGGCCATTGTTTCTAGCAGGCATAAATAGTTGAAAAGATTGGGTGTTTTTGCCACGTGTACAAACTCTGAGTTCTTAGAAATAAAAAGCCTCTTCGGGCTTTATGAGCCTTCTGAAAGTTTTAATTTTAAGACGTTATCACGTGAAAAACTTAAAGGCTAAATAAATAAGTGTGCCCGTCCCGTAGAGAAGGGCTTCCCGCTTGGAACTTTTTGGATTTTCTAGATGGTGATCTTCCCGAAATTGAAATGGTGATAATTTTACAGTCTTCTTTTATATCAATTTCATTATTTAAAAATAATAAAAAATACCTTAACGTTCTCCTCTTTTTTATCCATTTTAGACGTCGAACCTTCAAGAAATCGTTCAGTACATCGATAAAGCGTGTCGCCAAACGCAATTGTAATAATCAATCTATCATGAAAATGAATACATCGGGTGCATCGATCCTTTACCCGGGACGTATGTCTCAAAAGGATCGTCGACTTCTCAAAATGATACTTGTGATATTTTTATCGTTTGTGATATGTCATCTGCCGATAACCGTGACAAAGATCTATCGCAGTGCAACCAGTATTCATCTATTCAATATCATGGGCTATCTTCTGATCTACCTAACGACTTGCATAAATCCCATCATATACGTCGTAATGTCGTCGGAATATCGCCAGGCTTACTGGAGTTTGTTGAGTTGTCGGCGGGGAGTTGGTCGAACATCAGCCCGAAATTTGGCGGCCGTGCGAAGTGACCGGAAAGGCAACGGTGCAGCACAGAAAGCTTAAAAAATCCAACAAAAAGGATTTTGACTTTAACGGGGGCAGTTAAGATAAATTAAATAGGTATATAAAGAAATTAATTATGAAGTTCCTTTGCGCAAAGATAGAATCCAAAGATTTGAATAATTATGGCCATCTACTTGCTAGTCATCGGTTGAAAAAAAAAATCCGATTTTTTTCTTATCTATTTTAATAAAGATTTTGTAGATATTTTTTCAATATTACTCACAAAGAGAACTACATACTCGTACATGATTTTTGCAGAGAATTAAAGACAGTGAAAATTACCGCCTAGTAGCGTTTTCAAAACGTCGTATTAGAATTACTGCAGACACTCTTCATTGAATCAAACATTTTAAGTTTGCGATATGGGTCGTCGATTCAAATGAAAACGGAATTCTAAGCTTAATAGATAAACCAAAAATCTTGCCATTCCTATCAAATTAAGTATTTATCAAAAAGGAATAAATCATCATGACACAATAATTCGAAGCCATTTTTTGCGGAGGATATTGGAAGCCAAGTTTCAGAGATAATTAGATACATTATACGAAATATGAAATTGTCCCAAGTTGATAAATAATTGATAGTTACATTATTTATATTTGTATTGACTGTTCGCAACTGTAAATATCTATTAGTAAATTTAAACAGTTCGGGTCTTTTACTAAAACCAAATTCTAAGATATTTGATATTGTTCGAATTTCAATCATTTTTACTCTTTGATATTTTTTATCTCCAACTAAAATTTAAATTGAATTACGACATTAGTAAATACAAATTCGAAATACTGCCACAAAAACTAAGTACTCACAAATGAAATTCTGGATCATGGCGTGTGACCTGATGATTCCCACACGGAACGCCAATTCTACAATACTTTTCAAACTCTTCTATTCCAATTAAATTAAATATACCACAAATCTCAAAAATTTTCAATAAAAAAAAATCGATTTTGAAATCTTCATACCCGTTGACTGTTATTGTGTTATGAAACTTGTTAAATGTAAATAAATATTTTAAATATTTTATCCAGTGTGCTCAAAACATTGGAAATAATTTTGATATTCGTTTAATACGATAATTATCGCGTCGATATATTTTATTTTATTCCAAATGTTTTTTAGTATTCAATTGGAAATAAGTATTCCAAAAAATCCAAAAAACCAAATATATAAACTAAAAAGATTTAAATTAAAATACGTGATAACTTTTAAAATAGAAAGAGAAACAGAAATCTTTTTATTGCATAATTATGTAAATTTTGTTAGTTAGTACATTTTTAAAATAGAAAATTTAAAATAAATAAGTATACATTACATATAGTATAAATAAAAAAACATGAATTTAGTTGTTAGCTCGTACTTAATAAGAATTGATAATTATTCTTAAAATCACAGCTGTTACGACTTGCCGAGTTAATATTTTGTTTTTAAATTGTTATATTTAATGTAATTATTTTTACATATTTTTTTTATATATATATTTTCCAAAGATAATGACTGATTAGATGGAATATATTTGTAATGATATGTTAGAAGTAAATAAATGGAAACATTAGGCGCGTTTTTTTGTACTGGGATGCAGGTTATTTTGGGGTTATCCGGGTTAACTTACACCCATTACACAAACAATAGGCGTGTTTTTTTGTACTGCGGTGCAGGTTAATTGGGGGCTATCCGGGTTAACTTACACACATTACACAAACAACTAGGGTATGTTGTTTGTGTAATGTGTGTAAGTTAACCCGGATAGCCCCCAATTAACCTGCACCGCAGTACAAAAAAAACACGCCTAATAAGGATATGTTGTTTGTGTAATGTGCGTAAGTTAACCCGGATAACTCCCAATTAACTGCACCGCAATACATAAAAACACGCCTATTGAAGAAATTTGGGAAACAACTGATTTTACTAAAATAAGATACATCGGTGGCAAAAAGAAATTTTCCTAGAGAACCTACTCTGGAGTCTTTTGAACGTGATAATAACAGATCGCTTTTACTTATAACGAATTAATAATTGGCGGAACCGTCCTGTTAGTTCAGGCAACGAACGAAGAAAAATCGTGAAGTTTTCAAATTTGGCCAAATTATGGCAGTCCGCTGAATACATGTTCCAAAGTCTTCATTGATTGGAAGCTCTGAAGTGTGGGCGGGAGGAGCTCAAAAATTCTTTTTTCAGTTTTTCTTCAATATTTAGGAAACTACAAAAAAAAACTCAAGGGCGGATTAAAGTACATAAAATTTCCAATAAAATATACCATACATTAGACCAGGGGTCGCAAACTCCGACCCACCTCTGATTTTTATCCGGCCCGCAGGTTAATGCTGTGATCAAAAGGCGAAGCAAAATAAGTCTGATTCCATCATTTTGCAGGAGAACGTTTTAAAGTTTCGACCATTTTTGTGATAAAAGTTATTTGATATTTAAAAAAGTTTTCTTCTAACTTATCCGGAAAAAAATATGTGCAACTCGATAATATTTTGTTTTTGTTAATAGTTATAATGGTTTTAGAGATATCGCGAGAAATGCAACATATGCCGTTACTCTTTTTAAGATAAAGAGGATATATAGTATTAGTTCATAGTTCAACTTACGTTATTAATCCTAACTAATATTCGCAAGATAAGCTGTTGTTCCAGATCGTACTAATTAAATTCACTACGAAATATGCTTTTCTTCCAGTGTTGCACATCCATATTTCAATATTCGTTAGATACTAGTGTCACTAGTATTGAGAGGTTATGTAATTTACAAATTTATTACCGTAGAGTGATACCGCTCTTAAAGGTTCTAATACACGGGACAGTGACGTTGTTGCTAGGATTTTGTTTCGGAAGGGGTCCGCACATTCAATACCAGAAATGTCAATATCCTACATATTAGGTTCGTGTGTATAGTTTAACCTAACGCTACACAGTCTTTTTCCCCTAGTTTGAGACAGAATAATGATTCCCTTGTCCAAGCATTACGGTCGGCGTTCTAAATATGTCGATCGTGGAGTAACCGGGCCAAAAACCACTGTTGAGCTACAAGTAAAAAGTTTTTAATCTCTCGTCGTATTCTCTCGTCCCCGGAGCCCCTAAGGGTCTAATTTTAATATTACTTCGCCGAGTCGAGTTGGCTAGCTAGCTGCGACTTGGACGCACAGATTTGCGGCTCTTCTCCTACTTCCGGAGCTCTTTATGAATGTGGCACAGGATGCAATACACGGCCTTCCAATTTCGATATGACCGAAGCATATGTTCCACAATATTTCCCGGGATCAGTACACCTCTCCGTTTATTCTCCAGTTCACAATGTTTTGTCGTAAATCGCTGAGGAGTACATGCTTCGGGTCTTCAACTACTCTTGGACATTTCGGACAATCCAGCGAGTCGCCAAACCTGAACCTGTGGAGATATTGTCCTCAGGCCCCATTTATAGGAACGAACTATGGCAGGTCGTGCTTTAGTTTCGTTCCCAACTCGATTTGCGGGATGAGCGTGTACGCTCATTAACCTTTTGACGATTCCTCCCACCGTTCCTGTGATTTTCTTAGAGAGTCGTTTCTTTCCCTTTCCTTTTAATGCAATCATTTTGTCGGTGTAGTAGTCCGGATGGCGCAACGGTTAGCACGTTCGCCTTCAACGCACTGGGCCCCGGTTCGATTCCGGGGATTTACGTGTCGGACTATGAGCCCACTCAGCTGTTAAATGAGTACCCATTATGGGGTAAATAACTCGGTTGAGCGTATTGCTGATCACATACCTCTGCACAAAAAACCGTCACGATCTAGAAAATGAGATGATGCTAACTCATCTCGAGGCCGTGGTTCAAATTGAACTGTTGCGCCAGTTATTTATTTTATTTATTTTATTTTGTCGGTGACGCGACGTAGGCAGAATGATCCCAATAGACATTCTTAGTAGACGAAACAAAACCTTACGAAGGCCGACGTCTCGATATCCCGATTGAGTCAGTGATGTGGTTAACTTACATTCTATAGGTCTTAGCAAATGGAGCTGGAATTTTAGCGCCAAAATGGTTATTTCATAATATGTCAGCAGCATGTCAACTTTTTACAAATTCAACCTCTGAATTAATTTTTCGAGGCATCATACTGACGCCTTATGGGCTAGTGGAACATTCCTGTTTCGCGAAAATTACGAGAATTCTCTCTATTAAATTAGGGAGAATTTTCACAAACCCCGGGAAATTTCCGCTTTAGGACCTACTAATCCCCCGGGTGGGTTCTAGGTTCTTACCACCTAAAGCGGAAATGGACTACCTAAAGCAAAAATGCCGGAAATTAGGAATTTCAATAGAGAGAATTCTCGTAGTATTCGCTAAACAGGAATGTTCCGGGCTAGTTGAAACATAAGATACACTTTAAGGGAATATCGTCGACGGAATGTTACTCTTAAGATCTCAAGAGTAAGGCTATGTAACGGAAACTAAAACTAGATCCTCATCAATGCGTTACTAAAACCCACTCTATCCCGGGCAGTGGAAGCTCCGGTTACTGTTTCATCAGAGAAATTGTAAGTCAAATTGATTTGTGTGTGTGGCTTTATCTACCACGGCATAGAAGCGAATGTTTAAGAGCGCTAAGGCGAATGACAGAGTGCCCGCGAAGAAAAACAGTCTCCAACATTGAACATGGTCGAAACCCTTAGCATAACTCTCTCACGGTAGAGTGACATCAATAATTCAAAATCATCGTAAAACATTCTTTGGCAACGAAAGCGTGAAACTTAGGATCGTTTCTTAGTGCATAAAAATAAATAACTGGCGTAACAGTCCAATTTGAACCATAACCTCGAGATGATTTGCATCATCTCATTTTCTAGATTGTGACGGTATGTCTTGTGCAGAGGTGTGTGATCAGCAACACGCTCAACCAAGCTATTTACCCCATAAATGGGTACTAATTTAACAGCTGAGTGGGCTCATAGTCCGACAAGTAAATCCCCTTTTTTTACCGAAAGCTACTGCATTCAGTAGGAATCGAACCGGGGACCAAGGCGTCGGAGGCGAACATGCTAACCGTTGCGCCATCCGGACCACTTCTTAGTGCATAGCTTTTAGAAAAAATCGACTGCTCAAAAAGGATGTTTATACTGGGTTCCTGGTCGCATCGGCATACTCTGGTATAAACTGACTTACGAACTTGCCAGGCCAGGACAGCCTCGAACACTCCCTTCTGTGGTTCGCAGAGCTTTTACGGGACGTACCACATACATGTTGGTCGATGAATTGTTACAAAAGGAAATCGCGTAGTACATAGTGAGCCACTGGATAACGCTTCAAAGATTGGGAATGCACCAAGACAACCGGCCATTGGGATCTCTAAGGCAGATATTAACCGTCACAGCTAAACTAGAATAAGATCAGTTAACAGCGGTGTTCTAACTGGACCCTGCCATCTGGCAAAGAAAAAGGCTCCTCAACGAGCTAAGCAGCGGCCTATGCTTGCTGTAGCTTAGTTCGGGAAATGTGGGTGGAGTTTTCGCCGCTTGTTGCCACTGTCCTTTATGTATTAATAAAAATTCATAGGCCTGGGAAAGACAACACAAACAGGGAAGGCAAAAATGGGAAATAAAATAAATGAGGCGATAAGGATGGAATGGTTAACAGACGGCTTAGTTACTCTCGCGCTCGCATCGAGGTCCAGGTATAATGGGACCCTCGGCCTCTGGTTTCGTACCACCGACAGATCATTACTCATCTACCTGATTGTTAATTGTAGAGACTGACTGACTACACAATGAAAATAGTATTTCCCATGTGTTTCTTGGCGCGCTGTTTACCTTTATTAGCTAGAATTCGCAACTCACCGACCTCTATGGACCACGACCTTTTCCTAACTACTGTAGATGAGGGTGCATCTAAACCGTAAAGGGGAGTATTAATGCTTAACTCACCTCGTTGAATGTAGACGGTGATTGATCGCCTCTTATCCGAGGCCGGTCGCGTTTGCTGTTGACTGGGTGCTGTTGGTCGCTGTTCTACACGTTCCGTTAGTTGCCTTGCCTTGTTCCACCTCGTTGCCGATCCGGTTGTCCAGTGAAGGAAAACGATTCTGCGACGTAGAAGGTGGAGCTGTGACTGGGGCCAAGTTCCTCGGCTTCTTTTTCCTCTTCTTTCGCTCCAGCGTTTGGTTACTGGAGTGAAGTTTGGCTGGACGCTTCAGTTCACGGATCTCCTGGCGTAGCTCGCGGATGACTTTCACCTGCTCCCTCAAGGGCCTTAGGCTGCTTTCACACGGAACGCACGATACACGAGATTTTAGTAGAAAGCACCAGTGGCGAGCGAGCTTTCATACGAGTGCATTTTAAAATTAATCGTCGCACATACAAAGCTCGCTCGCCACTGGTGCTTTCTGCTAGAATCTCGTGTATCGTGCGTTCCTTGTGAAACCGGCCTTAGGCGATCCTCCATGTCCGAGCATGCCTCGATACCGCCCATGTCCATAATGTCACGCCTCCATTTAACCGTTTCGGTGGAACGGCTTGGTTGCGTTGTCGTGCTTACTGAGTCCGTAGAGACGGAATCAGTACGCGGGTAGCCCACAAGTGGCTGTTGTTGTTTTTTTTTCTTCTGCCGTCGTAAAAGAAAGACTAGAGGCACGCAGAGCGATCCTCGCTCCTTCATAGCTACACACCTCCGTGCATGCGCTCTGGTTGGAGGACCAATCTTGTCCGGTCGTCTTGTCTTGTTATTGTGTTGTGATCGCCAACCATAGTGGTTTTCGGGATGTACAATTTTGAGAAACGGATCAAACGGCATCTGATCTGCAAAACTGCAAAATTAGACGTACGACACCGGTGGTACATAAAGTAAATGTGATGAGAATCGGCCAGACGGGCACTGATTTTGTGATTATACGGAAATTTAATTCAATTTTATGAAGTATATTGTCAAGGAGGGGAGGTTTTTGGGCAGAATTGAGAGCTTTGCAACGAGTGGTGAACTTTTATCGTGAGATGGAAACTAACGGAGTTACACTTCCCTTAACAGAATTGTGACTGGTGTTAACTTATTTGTCACTGGTTGATTCTGTTGATTGAAAAGATTCTTCGAGTTTCCAGCAATTTGTTCTTTATTCTAACCCAACGTTTTGCCTATTGGCATCTTCAGGGGAATTTATTTTAATTTGAAGTTCCGACTTACAAGTAAATTTGTTTGTTTTCTAGTTGTTATCGTCCGTGTCGGCGCGGCAATTCGACATCTGTTAGGTTAGAATTGTGACATATTACGTGACGGACAAATTTTCAGGATGACCCCCAACGATAAGACATATCCATGTCAAAACATTTGGTTTGGTTTGGATACTTGTTATCTGTCGGATGACTATCAAATAACATTGATAGTGCTCATCATCACTGCATACACTAAAATCTTACTCGTTCCTAATGTAGGGTAGAGTGCTCCTTTCCTGCTGGGACAAATCTCTACTTTAAATCTCCCAGCAAAGATTCACACTACGGCATTTATCGCAAATCCCACTTATTTCCCAGCAAATACATACACGCAACCATCTATCCAATCCACAAACCTACAAATTAATGGGATCAATTCTGAAGGTGGGAAATTCTCCAGTATCTTGGCGAACCGGTACTGGAAGGAATCCAACAAGAACGATTCCATGGTATTTTGACAGCCGCTCCAGGAACAGACAATTCGAATTGGTGCAGGAACGCCGAACAGTGAGTGAGTGATTGTCGGGGTTGCAGCTGTCTATCGGGAAGGTAGCTCACGTTTTGTGTACATATTTCCTGGTCGAGGGGGAAATTCGCGAAATTGCGGTTTCAAGTGGCGTGCTCGGTAATTTACGCATATGATTTAGCGTATTCGTAACTTGTCCGTCGTAGAAGGAAGTGTCGTTTAAATCACGGCCGCAAAAACACAATATTCCAGTGAGTGAGCACTCGTTGTGCGCTGATAAGGCGCCGAGTAAGTTGAGTGACGTGCGTGAGGCGTTTATAGCGTTGTTCTGTGGCGAATCGCATTGATATCCGGCTCACAGGTAAGTTATCTTCTGAATTGGTCAGCGTCTGCGAATCGGTTGACATGCGACGCAAAAAAATGCGAAACAACGCCGGGCCGGCGTTTCGATTGATTGACAGTGGGAGGGGGTACCGTGCCGTTTACTATACCATTCACGAATGTTTTGTTGATTGGTCGGTTTGGTTTGGAGTCGTGGTGAGGCAAGACACGAAACAGCCGGTAGCATTGCCAGATGGCAATGTTTACATTTATTTGACAGATGTTTTTTGTTCGAGGTTTGTTGTATAGTGGGAGGATGATGATGTAATGCGAAAAATTCGGTTAAATTTGAAAATGTTAGTGGTTTATTATATGGTTTGTTTGAGAAAAACGCAACTGAAATAGATTTAAACAAAAATAGACCCCAACGCACATTGGTTAGGTTCATATGAATGAAATTTCCGTTGCAAAATAGCCTTATACCAGGATAGTACATAACAAAAGAAGTAGCTAAGAAAAGATCCGAAACAGAATACCGGGATTTAGGGTAAAACGGAGTATTTCCTTGATTCAGAATGAGTGCATTCACCACGCTCGTTTTATCCGGATCGCTACGGAGCGCTACGGAGCGCTCCGTAGCGCTACAACCCCTCCCGGTCGTGATTGCAACCGCTCCTTCCATCCGCTCCGGAGCGGTTACTTCCCCTTGGTAGCAGAAATTTTTTACGCTCTCTGGGCATGTAGCGCTACATTTGACAATTCGCAGCTGGTATGTGTGTTGTGACGTTTGTGTACATCAAAAGCGCAAATAGAATCCCCGTCTATGTAAATTCACTGTCTTCTCGTCTTCGATTTGATATTTCCTTGTTTCGTGATGTGCCAAAGAAATGTTTTGCGATGGAAAATTGGCAATTGTCAAATATTTGCGTTGTCACCTGTTTGTCAGACATTTCATATGTAGCGGTTCAATCACGAAAGAAATGTTGACAGGTAGCGTCTCCTCAAATGTGTCGTGGAGGGGATGTAGCGTTCTGTAGCGAAAATTTTTCACATGAATGCAGGCAATGTGTCTTCGGTTAAAGCGCGTTGACACGATCAAACTACAGTTTGACAAACCACCTACTTGAACGTGTCAACCCCTTGTCAAACTGGTTTGATGTCTTGTGCTTCTGTCAAACCGTAGTTGGACGGTGCTCAACTTTTCATCAAGTGCTAGTTTGTCAAATCGTAGTTTGATCATGTCAACGCGCTCTTATTTAGACTCAGCTCAAATTTCAAGGGAATATAGAAATAAACGCATCCGTTTACTATTAACTATTAAAGGCCGGTTGACAGGTTCAAAGTACACTTTGCCAAAGTTTGACTTGGAAAGAATATCCACCATTGTGAATTACCACTTTGCTACTTGCAAAAAACGCTGGATTTAGCATTTAAAGGGAATTACCACCAAAACACATTATTCAGCCCACTACAAAATTAATAAAAACCACCAAAATTTCATTATTTCCCGCTTCAATAACTTTTTTCTGTGAACTTATCGATTTACAATGAATTTTTTGATGAAAAGTTGAGCACCGTCCTACTTTGCTTTGATGGTACGCTAGAGACTTCAAAGCGCTTTGAAAGGGGGTTGACACATTCAAAGTAACCTCAAAGTAGGTTGTCAACGTACTTTGTCAAAGTGTACTTTGAACGTGTCAACTGGCCGTAATGCTTAGTTTAAAGCGCGTTGACATGATCAAACCACGATTTGACAAACTAGCATTTGATGAAAAGTTGAGCACCGACGACATGACAAGCAGTCAACCATATATGTAAACGCGTGCGGTAGCCCGGCGAAATTTCGCGATTTTCGTGCGTAAAAGTGAGTTTTAGTGTCGCGATTTCAAGTGTAAATAGAAGTAGTGGTTATCAGTGACATGTGGAAGTGAGAAAAACATAAAGTGACGTGAAATACCGAGCAAAATGGCATGTTGAAAAGTGCGACACGGGAAATTTCGCGCATTTTTCGTTAATTTGCCGGCAATTTGGCTAATGTGAATGCTGCAGCACTACCCTGGGACGAATTCTCGGGTCGGTGAATTAAGCGGAAACTCCTGGAAGTGCCCCAAAAAGTAAATGCAAAGTGGTTGTCAAATGACACCATTACCGGTAATTTCCGGCCTTTTCATCGGAATTCATAGGGTAAGTATAGGTTTTTTTTGTTGTGCTGATATTTTAGTGGATTGATGCGAAAATGCGGGTCTTGAACACGTTGTTGACGAGCCAGACGAAAGTTTCACTGCAGCGGATAGGGACTAGATGCCTGGCGGTGAAACTTTCGTTCGGTTCGTCAACATCGTAGTCAAAATCCGCTTCACTCTACTAAAATATTAGCACAACAGAAAAATGTATACTTATCCTATGAATTCCGATGAAAAGGCCGGAAATTACCTGTAATGTTGTCATTTGACAACCACTTTGCATTCACTTTTTGGGGCATTTCCGGGAGTTTCCGCTGAATTCACCGGCCCGAGGATTCGTCCCAGGGTAGTGCTGCACCATTTACAATAGCCAAATTGCCGGAAACTTAACGAAAAATACGAAATTTCCCATTTCCCACTTTCATAACCACACTCATGCCTCGCGCACTTCCGAGCAGTTCATTTTGGTCGGTAGATCACGGCAACTTGCTTTTTTTTTCAATTTCACATATCACTAACAAGCACTACTTTCAATTGCACATAAAGTTGCGGCACTAAAATCACTTTTACGCACGAAAATCGCGAAATTTCAAGAGAACGACCGCACACACTCTTCACTTTGTTTACACATGGTTCACTGCTTGTCATTGCTTTGACACTCCGGCCTGTTAGTAAAAATGGTGGTGTTTAGATGGAACTTCTAATGCCTCGGGCGTCCGCTCAGCTGATCGTGGTGAATTCGACTTCTATTTTGACGTCAATTTTCCGTCATTAATTCCTTGTCAAGGCAGAGACTGCACACGACGATGTCCCCGGCACGACATATGTTTACAATTGGGATTGCGTCGGACGGCATTTTTGTCCACTAAAAACACACTTTCTGGACACTTGCAGCAATTTGGTCAAATCCGCAGCCCCGGGGATCAGTCGCAGAGTATCGTGGAACAGTTCACACTTGAAAAAAATACATCTTTTGACCGCACGACACATTTTCATCGCGCACGTGTTTGCTTTCTCGAATCACTAGATGAAATTTAACTAACAAATAAACACTGAACGCAGCAAACGAAAACTAAACACGGAACGCACAAAAACCGGGGACTCGTCGTCATCAGTCGCCGACCACTGGATTCGGGATACGACGAAATGTTAGAAGTAATTACGTAATTTAGCCGTCAAAATCAGCTGAGCGGAGGTCTGTATTTTTAGATGGCGATGCCCATCCCCGGCCATTGTCATCGTATATTTATGCGTATAGCGGTTAGTCGCGATGGTGGATGGTAGAAAATGGCTTTGAAAGCCATTGTGAGCAATTTGCTTGCAACCATCATCGCCACAAGCCGCTATCTGCCCAGATTCATGATAACAACTGACAGTGATGGGCCATTGTCTGTAGCAGCCACAAGCTACATGTGAACACGCTTAAAATCTAACCTCGACTGATTAGCTGTCAGTCGTATTGCAGCTTATTCTTTTGTTACCCCTCGAACCACCATCTGATGGCAAAGTAGGGTTCCTACAGTACTCCCCCGGAGTAACATTGGTCACGGTCGCAAAACACCAAAATCACGAACGTGGTCCAGTTCCGACCCAGACCCAGGTCCGTGGATCATAAGTTGTCTCAGAAACGGCTATGATCCATCCAGATCCATCAGCTGTCAGACATTCGAATTGAATTTGTCCTGCAACTTGTAATGTTGGATGGTACTTTTTCCATAGTGAAATAAGAAGTTAGTTAATTAAATTGGATGATTTTATTTATTAAGTGACTTTATACCTTTACTAATGACTGCAAGATGCAATCTTATTATTACGGCGTAATCGCCAATCTTTCCCTAATAGCTGGTAAGTCTATGAGTCGCCAATTGCAACTGCTTATTACAGACTGCCCTTCCCTTATACAATATCGCCTATTTATACTATCACTTATTACTAACACATGTTTTCTTACAAATTAGTCATTACTATACCTATTCCCTATTCCCATGCTCCAGATTCACCTAAAAATCAAGTGACATCATCACAATAACTTTTGACCTAATTTCCGGTCACTTATTGTGATATGGAGAAAGTAAACGTGATTCACAAGCAATGCAACTAAAGTATGCAAGAATCAAGCAGTGCAATATGACACCAAGAATGCATGCTCAATAATTGCTTTTGCTTACTTCGTTGCTTGTTTGTTTACAAACGAAGAAAATACTATTCTTAAGGTGAGTGTACACCATATGTACACTACACCCATGGGGTTTTTGGTGATTTGTGTTATACAAATCATAATAATAATTATAATACTACTCCACGTGTAGGGTATCTGGAACATGAGGTTTACAATATCCTCTTAATATTTTACATATAATTTTTTTTTTTTTTTTTTTTTTTTTTTTTTTTTATATATATATATATTGTTATTGAATGTTAATTACTCAAAATTTTTTTAGTCTATTCTTATGTATTGTTTTAGGAATTCCCTTATAATCTATTGTTACATTTGTATTATCAATACTTATTACATTAAATGGTCCCACATAAGGTGGTTGACCTTTCTTTTTGTTTTCATTCTTTACTAATACCTTATCGTTAACTAATATTATAAGTGGGTTTACATTTTTATCTTTCTTAGTGCGGTTAAGTTTTGTTAATTCAATAAGTTCACGGGCTTTAGATACTGAAAATCTGAGTCTAACTTTAAGTTCATTTGCATAATTATCGAGATTATATACTGTGTCATTAGTTGTAAGAATATCATTGGGCAGAGTAGGTAATTTACCGAAAACTAACTCAAAAGGACTGTAGTTATTATCTACGTGTGGCGTTATATTATACGCGAAAGTGTAATATGGTAACCAAACGTCCCAATTCATATCCTCAGCAAAAGTTAGCATGTACTCATTTAAGACACGATGATTTCGTTCTATAGCACCCAAAGTTTCGTGATGATATGGTGTAGAGAAAATCTGTTTGATTTTTAGCATATCGCAAATTTCTTTTAATAATTTGTTAGTGAATTCAGAACCCATATCCGACTTTAGTACTTTAAATAAACCGTGAGTTAAAATTAGGTTTTCTACTAGAGATTTAGCTACGTTTTTGGCTTCTTTAGTTTCTAAAGGCGCGGCAATAACGAATTTTGATAGCTCGCATTGCATGGTTAATATATATCGGTAACCGTTTGATATTCGAAGTGGTCCTACAATATCTATACAAATGGTTTCAAAACTTGTAGATGGCGTATCTGTTTTTATCATTCGTTCTTTAGTATGACGTATCTGTTTATTAATTTTACATTTTTCACAATTGCTTACGTAATCTTTTATCATCCTATTCATATTTTTCCAACAGTATCGTTGTTTAAGTTTTAAGCATGTTTTTCTGACTCCGAAGTGTCCTCCGTGTGGCGTATCATGATACTCTTTAATTAATTCTTTTTGACGACTAATTTCTTTGATGTTTTCAGGGGCTTTATAAATAATTATATTTACTTTCACGTGAAAATCTTGTTGCAACATATTAATAATATATTTAAATTTTTCAATAGACAATGCTTGGAAAATTTCATCATTTGTTGGTATGGCTAGCGTATGAATTTTCCAATTAAGCGCCGTTTCCAATAGCTTCTTCATGATAGGCACGTATACCATATCAGAATTATCGCTATTGTTGGTATGCTTCGCATTGTAGGATGAAATGTTAGACGCTTTATTAACGGAAACGTATTTCCTGTTAACACTATCGCTGTCATATATACATATTGCATCCTTTGTACGTACAATTTTTGGTTTATTTCCATTTCGGACAATAAACTTCAGTTTAATAATATTTCGGATATCCGTCAATGATGTACACTCCCATACTCGAAGTTGATCAGGCTCCGATTGTAATCTGGGTAGGTCATCCTTATTATTCACATTATTATTTTTATAGTGCACTTTGTTGTCTGACTGTTGTTTAGCCGACATCCCCCTTGTTATCGCCAAAGTTTTCTTTATAGTATTATCGTTGTCGAGCGGAATCATTTTCTTTAAAATGTCTGAATTCAGTTCTATTCGAGACAAAGCGTCTGCATTGGTATTTATTTTACCTTGCTTGTAAACTATTTCAAAATCATAATCTGATAAGTCAAGGCGAATTCTAGTCAATTTGGAAGATGGGTTTTTATGAGTAAAAAGAGAAATAAGTGGCCGATGGTCGGTGACCACAATAAACCTTCTACCGTACAGGTAAGGACGGAAAAAATTTATTCCCCAATGGATTGCTAATAATTCTTTTTCTATGATGGGTTTGTTCAAATCATGTTTTCCTAAGGATTTGCTTGCAAAAGATATCGGTAAATCGCTACCAATTTCTCCTTGTGACAACACTGCACCTAATGCATGACTAGATGCATCTGTTGTGACGATAAATGGTTTAGAAAAATCCGGGTATTGCAATATCGGAGGTTGAATTAATTTGCTCTTAAGGGTTTCAAATGCTATTTGACAATTATCATCCCATTTAAACGTAGCATTCTTTTTTAGAAGTACATTTAAACATCTAGCAATGTCTGCGAAATTTTTTATAAACCTTCTGTAATAATTACAAAAAGCTACAAATCGACGAACTTCATCGGCATTTTTCGGTACAGGATAATTTTTTATTACATCGTTTTTCGATGGGTCCGTTCTTATGCCTTGGCTAGTTATCAAATGCCCTAAGTATACTACTTCCGATTTTAGAAATTGACACTTGCTAGCATTCAATTTAAGATTATATTGTCGTAACCGTGTCAGGGTTTTGATAAGATTATCGTTATGATGCTTGACACTACAGCCGAAAACTATAATATCATCAACATATAAGAAAGCCTCAGATTCCAAACCGGTCAGAGCTATTGTAAGCATTCTTTGAAAACTAGGAGATGATATCGTGAGACCGAATGGGAGTCGTTTGAATTGAAAATGACCCTTGTCAGTAGAAAAGGCTGTCAGTGGTCTCGATTCCTTTTCCAACTCGATTTGATGAAAAGAGCTGGTCATATCAAGCGTTGAAAAGTATCTAGCTCTTCCTAGCCTGTCTAAAACATCTTCTAAACGCGTTAAAGGAAATTTGTCATTTATAACCTTATTATTCAAACGTCTGAAATCCACAACAAGTCGCCATTTCATTCTACCATCAGTACTCTTCTTAGGTACTATAAGTAATGGAGAATTGTAAGGGCTAACCGATGGTTCAATGATGTCATTGTCCATTAATTCATTGACTTGAGTATTGATTTCCTCCAACTGTGCATGCGGTAATTTGTAATTTTTCGTATACACAGGAATATCGTCTGATGTAATAATTTTCTGTTTATAAAAATTGTTGACTGTTAGCTTATCACCCTCGATATGGAAAATATCTTGAAATTCTGTAATAATTTTTAGGAGACTATCCATAGTTTTTTCGTCAGTCGCGCCCGTTTCTATCCCGCTAAGCAGTTTCTGTAGGCGCTCATGACTTTTGTCCTTCCGAGATATACTAAGGATTTCATAATTGCTAAGTGGTTCTATATTGATGTTGAAATTTTCAATAGTCGCTGAAAAGTCGTTGGCATTTAGTATTTTAATGTGACATATGCCTTTTGCTGGGACTATTGTATTTGCCACAAATACACCTGGATAAATCTCTTTACCACAAACTAAACTATCACCTTCCCTTGTTAGATTAATAGGTACAACTGCTTCTGTTCTTGGGGGTATTTTCCATTGAACAAGTTTCAATGCTTTCATGTTCATTGGAATGATAATTTCCTCATTATCAATAATGAAAGTTATTGTATAGGTCTCAAAACATATTTTAGAATAATGTTTTTCTAAAATGTCCCTTCCAATAATTCCATCCGTGAAAATTGGAAAATCTTCACCTACTATATGGAAAATATTTTCTGAAACATATTCCCCTAAAAGTAGCTTCAACCTTGCTGTGCCTAGAGAAGTGACAACTTCACTGGTTATGCCATTTAGTTTGCATTGAAAATGATCGTTTAACTCGTTTAAATTAATATTATTACTCTTGCAAATAGAAATATCTGCTCCCGTATCTATCAAGAAAGTCAGATTGTGTTGTAAATTTTTGCATTTTATTGTTATATAATTGGATCCGCTATTAGATATATTGAATATTTGCTTTCCGGGAAGGCCAAATTTTTCATTTACTGTTGTTCCTCTCCGGAGAGCTGTCCGTTTCCCTGGTCCTGAATGATATTAACGTTTCTTGAATTATTTTGGTTATTATTCCAGTTGCCGTTGGATCTTCTGTTATTGTTGGAGTTATTCCCGTTATTCCAGTTATTGCGATTGTTTCCGTTATTGCTGTTATTCCAATTATTACTGTTATTCCGGTTATTTCCGCTATTATTGTTATTCCAATTACTACCGTTATTCCGGTTATTCCCGCTATTATTGTTATTGTTTCTATTATTTCGGTTATTATATCTGATATTGTTGTTATTTTGACGGTTATTACTACTATAATTATTGTTATTGTTATTATTGTTACCGTAGTTTCTGTTATTATTATTTCGGTTGTTATTGTTATTTCGGTTGCTATTATTATTTGGCTTCGCGTTGCCATTGTTCATTAACATAATTCTTTTGTTATTAACGCTTCGTTTTTCAAGTTCTACTGTTAGGTTTGCGGCTTCCATAATATCCTTTGGTCTTAGATGGGGTAGATCGTCTTCCGTCGCCTGCAAAATTGCATCCTCGTAAGTTTTCCTCTTCTTTTTAACGACAGGAGCGGCAGGGTCTACTGGTTGCTGAACTGGCGCTTTTTCTTCTGTATCGGGATTAATCTTCGACGGAATATACTGCGGTGCTTGCCTATTTACTTCGACGGAATATTTCTCTGCGGTGCCAAATAATTTGCTGAAATAGTCATCTATCTCACGGTGCTCTTCCAATGAAAAATTAATGTCGAGCAAGTCCTTGTCCATTGTTCGATGATTGGCAGGATCGCCATGTAATGTTGGATGGTACTTTTTCCATAGTGAAATAAGAAGTTAGTTAATTAAATTGGATGATTTTATTTATTAAGTGACTTTATACCTTTACTAATGACTGCAAGATGCAATCTTATTATTACGGCGTAATCGCCAATCTTTCCCTAATAGCTGGTAAGTCTATGAGTCGCCAATTGCAACTGCTTATTACAGACTGCCCTTCCCTTATACAATATCGCCTATTTATACTATCACTTATTACTAACACATGTTTTCTTACAAATTAGTCATTACTATACCTATTCCCTATTCCCATGCTCCAGATTCACCTAAAAATCAAGTGACATCATCACAATAACTTTTGACCTAATTTCCGGTCACTTATTGTGATATGGAGAAAGTAAACGTGATTCACAAGCAATGCAACTAAAGTATGCAAGAATCAAGCAGTGCAATATGACACCAAGAATGCATGCTCAATAATTGCTTTTGCTTACTTCGTTGCTTGTTTGTTTACAAACGAAGAAAATACTATTCTTAAGGTGAGTGTACACCATATGTACACTACAAACTTCCACAAATTCACAAAAGAATGTCGGAATGAATTTTTCGAACCGACAGCGGCACTCCAGCTCCTCAATCTTCCAAAATACACAGCGACACAAAAATGCACAAACAAAAACTCAATTTAGTTCAAGACCGGCAAAAAACATCTCTCCTAAAATTCTGAGCTCCAAAACAACGCTCCTAGAGAAAACTCAAAAAAATTACCGTCCGCCAGTCTCGCTGTTCGTCACTCGACTCATCGAAAACCAAAATAAAAAAAACAGCCCTCTGTCAAAGTTTTCGCCAAAACGTCCTATCAGCTGCGCGAAGCAAAATGGCAGCCTTCAAAAGAAGACGCAGACTGGTTCAAATCTGCCATTTCTGAAGCAGGTATCTAGCTTTTGGTATGGATCACATCCAGAGACGTCAAATTCATATGCGTCATTGCTCCCCAGAATCTGGAACTCATCATAATGGGAACTTGCTAAGCGATTATCGAGTGATTGACGCAATGCTTGCTCAAAATTGGCCTAGACGGTCGAGCATCCTCGTCAACCGTTTGAGTCAATCAAACTTTCTATCAATCACCGTCAACGTTTGACTCAATCGTCAAACCGGTCCCTAGACGGTCAATCACGCTTGATTCAATCGATTGACACTAGATTTTGATGAAGTGGCTTGAGCGTCTAGGGGCTCCTTTAGAATTGAAAATTTGCGAACGTTTCGCATTAAAGAAAAAAAAACATGTTGAAGAAGAAGAAACAAAGCTTTTTACGGTTAAGCTAATGCTGGAAATGCAACGTTGACGTGTACCAAATCTTTGTCGACTTAAAGCCATTATCGATCGTGGTGTACGGTACATCATGCTGCAATTTGATATATCAACAAATCTAGTACGACCAATAAAGACGACGATGACTAACTCCGTCTTACAGGTCAGGATCCAAAACAGGCTAACTGATCTTTTTGAAACAAGTACTGGATTGAAGCAAGGCGATGGACTTGCGCCGACGCTCTTCAACTCGACACTTGAACACGCCATCCGGGCAATGAATGCGGACACCAGCTGCACGCTAATCGTCAAGTCGACACAATTGATAGCGTATGCAGGTGACAACAACATCATGTCTCGAAGCCGGCCTGCCGCAGAAGAATTTCTACATAATCTTGACATGACTGCAAAAGTTGGACTACGCATTAACGAGGACAAAAAAATAATGATGCAATCAAGAAGGACGCCAGCACAACCGAAGATCAATGTCGGGGACCTCAGCATCGAATTCGTAGACGACTACACATACCTGGGTAGCAACCTGTCAAAGGACGCCTGTGAAACCGACTAAATCAAGCGACGGATACAGCTAGCAAATAAATAAATAAATAAATATACAAAGCCACCATACGAGTTGTGTTATGCTATGGCTGCGAAACCTAATTAGACTGTTAAGCACATTTAAACCGAAGGTCCTTCGGCGAATTTTCGGAGCAGTTTGTGACCGAAATGGATGACGCAGCCGGTACAACTATAAGCTGTACGATGAGCTGCAAATTACAAAATCGTCAAACTACAACGACTTCAATGGGCAGGGCATGTACAACGGATGGACGAAAACTGCATGCCAAAAAAAATATTGAAAGGATGCATGGCTACGACAAGACCGAGAGCTCGTTGTGAAGACTCAGTAGATAATAATAATAATAATAACAAGGCCAGGCTAAGATACCCAAGGGTGGGCACTGCGACCATGAGATCTATTGTGCCATAGCCTTAATTAATCCAAAAGACCCTCAACCAGCCTAATGAAGGATAGTAGATCCTTTGTAGGGGTGCTTCTTACGACCGCTGAGCTCACGAAGGAGTCTCCAAGAAACAAGGACCTGGAACGGGCTACCGCCGGACATTCGCAGAGAAGATGTTTAGTGGACTCTGTGTCCTCCAGGCAAAGCCTGCACTCCGTATCAGTGGATAGACCCATTTTGTTGAGGTGATATCTCACCCAGTGGTGCCCCGTGAGGTAACCCACGATTAGTCTCAGGTCCGCTCTACCCAGGCGGCTGGTTTCTTTGAGACCGTAGGGTTTTATAAGATCTTTGGACTGCCGTAGTCCTGGAAGACAATCCCAGTGACGCAGTCTTTCATTGGCAGACCACTCCCTCACTAGTGATTTTGTTTTAGCCCAACTCAGACCACAGTAAGGATTAGGCCCGAAAAATATATCCGAAGAACCTTGTCTAGCAAGTTCATCGGCAGCTTCGTTACCAGGGATGCCCTGATGGCCAGGTACCCAACATAAAGTAACCCGATTGGTGTTTGTGAGACACTGAAGGGTATAAAAACACTCTTTCACTAATTTCGATGAGAAACTATGTGAAGAAAGAGCCTTAATGGCTGCCTGACTATCAGTGCAGATAGCGATGTTAGCGCCTTTGAGTTTCTTGTCCAGAATGTCTCTGACGCAGGCCTCAATGGCATGGATTTCAGCTTGAAAAACGCTAGGCCAGACGCCCATAGCAATGGAGATCCTGGTGTCCGGTCCATAGATTCCAGCACCAACACCCCGCTCCGTTTTAGATCCGTCGGTAAACCACATGGTGTACCGGGAGACAGAGCCAAGAATGCCACTGTCCCATTCCCCGCGAGTGGGGATGGAGACCGAGAATTTCCTACCAAAACATATTTCCCGAGTCATATAATCAGATCTCGAGCAGATCTGTATGCCAGGGATCCGCTCTAGAATGCTCATGTGTCCCTGGTTGGACACATCGCCATCGTATGTTAGACGCATTCTAAGAGCGCTCAGAGCCGCAGACTCTTGTATGAAAATATGCAGCGGAGTAAGTCCAACAATCGCCTCAATAGCCGATGTCGGACAAGTATGGATGGATCCTGCCATACCAAGGCATGCAAGGCGCTGTAACTTACTACAAAGCTGTATGGTGCAACGCTGATTCGTTTTGGGCCACCAAACTAGCGCCGCGTAAGTCACAACTGGACGTACGACTATCGAATATAGCCACTCGATCATTTTCGGGGTGAGTCCCCAAGTTTTGCCAAACAGAGACCTGCAACCCCACATGATCCGAGTGGCCTTACTGATAACAGCCTCGACGTGATTGCTCCAATTAAGCCGCCAGTCCAACAAAATGCCTAAGCATTTGACTTCAGTGGAGAACTGAAGTACCGTTCCGCCAAGGCTGACAGGGTTTAAGCTTAGATTTCTTCTTCGAGTGAAGGGAACTAAGACGGTTTTATGAGGGTTGACGCTCAGGCCAACTTCAGTGCACCAACGAAGTACTAGATCTAGTGCCGCATTCCTCACCTCAGATACGGTCGATTCAAACTTTCCTCTGATTATGATAGTTATATCATCGGCATAACCGATTGCATCATAACCATAGTCGCACAACCTAACTAGTAACTCATCTATGACAAGTGACCAGAGAAGTGGGGACAGGACCCCGCCCTGGGGACAACCCTTAACAGCATAAACACTAGCCTGGGTGCCCCCCAAAGTTGAGTGAATTTCTCGACCGCGAAGCATTGCGTCGATCCACATGATAGTGGCAGTAGGTATGTCTCTGAGCTCAAGTGCTCTAGAAATACAGCTATAGCCAGTATTGTCAAAAGCTCCCTCGATGTCAATGAAGGCGCAGAGAGCAATTTCCTTATCCATAAGGGTTTTTTCAATCGATCCTACGAGATTGTGTAAGGCAACCACGGTCGACTTACCTTTGACGTAGGCGAATTGAGTACGATGCAAGGGAGACGTGCAATCAATTTGCTGTCTGATGTGCAGATCCAGTAGCCTCTCCATAGTTTTCAAAAGAAACGATGAAAGGCTAATCGGTCTGTAAGATTTCGGAAGCTCCTCCGGCTTATTTCCTTTTTTCGGTATGAATACCACGTTCACCGCCCTCCGTAAACGTGGAATATAACTTAAGGAGTAACTGCCCCTAAAAATAACAGTCAAGGGGGCGATAATAAAATCAAGGCTGTATTGTAAAAGTGCAGCAAAAATACCATCGGCACCAGGTGCCTTAAAGGGTTCAAAGGACTCCACAGCCCACTTGACCTTTTCTTTATCGAAAATTACCTCTGAGAGGCTGTTTAATCGGCTAATAGGTACACGATGGTCAGCCGATGCAGTGATTAAGCAGGGTTCAGCTTGTACAGAACCCGGAAAGTGGGTGTTTAGGAGGAGCTCAAGAGTTTCCTCTGGGCCCTCCGTGAAGGATCCGTCTTGTTTCTTAAGCAATCCGATACCATTAGTGTGCTCCTTAGACAGGGCTTTGTGGATGCGTGCCGCTTCAGGTAGCGACTGAATACTCTCACAATGTCTCTTCCAGGTCTCCCGTTTGGAGTGTCTGATAAGAACATTATATTCCGTGAGCGAGTCTCTATATTCGCCCCATTCATTATTGCGTTTAGCCCTATTGAAATTCCTCCTAACCTGGGCTCTCTTGCGCGCCAATTCTTCGTTCCACCAAGGAACCTTGCGCGCCGTACTAAGGCCACGTGCAACAGTACTGTCTTCGTAGGAGGTTAAAAGGACATTGCTCAGCTGTTCTGCAGCTAGATCCAACTCACCAGTCGTACTGATCGATTTCAGAAGTTCATCATCTTTGGAACATACTAGTTGTCGAAAAAGCTTCCAATTCGTCTTCTTAGGACAAAAGGATGCAGCGCGGAGATCAGGACCACCAGGAATATCAAAACGAATGTGCAAATGGTCGGAATTAGGCACTTCCACCGATACGTTCCAGTCCGTAACTGCCTCCGATAAAACCCTGCTGGCAAGAGTGAGGTCAAGAACCTCTCTCCTGGATGCAGTGACAAAAGTGGGCTTGCACCCCTTGTTGAGGACGAACACTTGTTTACACATAAGAAACTCAAGTAAGAGCTTACCTCTGCTGTTAACGTCGCTGCTCCCCCAGATAGTATGGTGTGCGTTAGCGTCACAACCAATAATGAATTGTCGATTCGATTTCCTGCAGAAGTCGATAAGTTTCCTAACCTCGGTTGGGGGGATCACATCATCGTCCGAGGGAAAATAAGCAGATGCTATCACCGCTTTCTGACTCCCATGTGAAGTGGAAATGTCCACTAGAACCGCAACTAAATCCTTGGAAATAAAGTTGGTTAGCGGTAAATAACTGACACAATTGTCAATCAGGATCGCTGCCCGAGGACGATCCGATAGTTTGTCATAAATCAACTTACCCGAGGAACTGTTGAACAGCTGCTGGGTATCTAAACTTGGAGAACGCGGTCACTTGACCGGGATAATTGGAGGACAAGGCGCGATGTCGGGTTGCAGCGCCACAATGATGATGAATTTTGGGAAAGGCAAAAACATTCACGGCCGAGGCAACTACCCAGATGTAAACCTACAAATACATATTGCAAATAGCCAGCCTTCATGTTCAAAGTGTGTGACAGTTTCACCAATTGCTTTTTTTGTTCTTGTCTTGTTTTTGCAGACATAGTCCGCCTCATACACCTCAACGATCCAACAATCTATTAACAAACTAAATATGTGTAATCCATCTTGCACTCATAGCGTACTGAAATTCTTCATCCCTATATACAACAACACTGTAGCCTTAGGCCTCTAGCGAAACATCAAAGTCTCGCGCTAAGCTAGCGCACACACGCGCACTTGAAAATCGCGCTGTTTTGGTACATTTATAAAAATTTATGACAATTTCGAAGGATTCACGAAAAACGATTGCGTGATTTTTCTTGGCCATTTTATTAATAGACATTTTCACCGGAGCGAATATATTTTTAACCTTGTAATGAAACCACACAGCAGCACGACACTATTCATGTGAAATTTGGAGCATCGCTTTGGGTGGGAGGTGGTGAAAAGTAGGCTGTCTCTGCTTTCCACAAACAACATAGGAAAATTGACCAGTTGTAAATTTTCCGAAAAATCTTTGTAATCTTCATTTTGTGGCACACAAATCCGATAGATTTGCAGAGGTGATCGCGAAATTCCGCAATACCTGTTGCATTGCCACATGCATACCATCCGCTACTCTGCAAGTCTTGTGCATATTCTCGTAAAGATGCACGGGGATTTGTTTTTATAGTCAGGCATTAATATTTGCAGCAAAGTGCTGTAAAAGATACGCCATGAACGTAAATTGAAAATAAATTGTTGGTACACTGTAACGGTTACCTGCTATTATAGCAGGTCTTTGGATTAAACGAAGATCGCCTCCCCGACACAGTGAACCATTTTTCTGAAGTCGGGTCGATCAATTAGAGCTCATTAAATAATAAAACTGTTCAATTCATTCCATTTCTCGGCTCAACTTACAAATTACAATGATCATGAGTGTGTTTACAAGATCAACATGATCGGTGTGGCAACGGTAATGGCTCGATCTTGGTCAACAGCCTTAGGTTCAGGAAGAAACTCAAATCCACCTATCTATGGTGGAATCCTAAAAAGGTAATTCAACATTGTCGCGGCCGCACGCATGCATCTCGTAACCAATTCCCACAGAATTAATGTGTTTGGTTAGAAGCAACGCTCTGCAGAAACACAGCTAGCAGCTAGCCTTGGCTTGTCTGGTGCCCTGCTTAACGTTTCTGATTACGCACTGACTCTTTTGTATGGTAATTAACTTCTCAGTATTGAAAGTAGTTTTTGGATCATCGAAGAAACTGGAAAATTCTCCTGAACTTTGTGCGAGTTTTCATGCGGAATTTCTATTAACATTGAACTGAATAATGATGATCATGAGCATGATCGGTGGTCTTTGACGCGGTATTCTTTCCTTCTTCTGTGAAAAATTATTTTAAAGGTCACACACTTTTTCCTTGAACAAATTCAAATTCCATTTTGTCGCACCCTGTGCATGCAATATACTTTTGCAAAAAAATAAGGCATTTAGGTATATGCAAAAGGTCATCAAATTGGAGTTCGATCGTGTGATGGTTGGATGTTGTAGTTGTGGTAGCGATGCTTCGAATACTGCAGTGCTTCTTGCATAGACGGGGTTTGGCAGCTCTTGGCCGTTGAAAATGGGCCGTTCCAGTACGAAGAACCGGCTGCCGCAGGAACGATCGTTGGACGTCATTTGTTACGATTATAACCCTAAGGGGAAGAAGGAATGGTTGTTGTTGTAGCGACATTTAGGGTTCATCATAGAGCGTCATTTTAAAACGCCTCCTCGTCTTCTTCTTCAATGTCGAGGCCAGGGAAGAATGCCACCTCGATGGGTTTTCTCACAATGAAATTGGTGTTAAATTTGTGAGGGCCTCTGGGCATTCAAACAGATGCCCGACGTCATGTGGAGTGCCATTGCAATCGGGGCACGTGTTGTTGATATTATGATCGATTCGAGACAGATATGAGTTTAGTCTCGTGCACCAGCCAGATCGGATCTGCACTAGGGTGATCCTAGTACGCCTTGGCAGCGTAACTTCGTTGGAAGATATGTTTGGTGGACGGGACTGGAGTATCGGGTAAGAGCGAAGGTCTTGGATCGATCGTCGTGCCTCCTCCTCTTCCTCCTACCATACAATGGTAATTTTGTAAGCTTCGTTATCGAACGGCACCCTCTTGAGCCTTTGGACCTCCCTCTCAAGGTCTCTGAGGTTACTTCTGATGTTTCTGGGTGGGGAAGATGTATCCATGAGATGATGGTTAGGTTGTCCGCTGCGATAGCACCCGACAAGATATTGCTTGGACAGCAGGAGGTTTTGTTGTTTGGCTGGTAGCATGTTGGTTTCCTGGCGAAGGTGATCCTGGGAGAACATCAGATGGCAACCCGTCACGAAGGGCAGCATTTTGACAGATCTGTATCTTCCTCCAATTAGTGTGTTTGAGGTTCTCCGTCCACACAGGTGCAGCATAATTTGCCACAGATCATCCAATGGCTTTATATGTAGTAACCATGGTCTCTTTGTCCATTCCCCAGGCTCTACCGGCGAGAGCTTTGAGGATCTTATTACGGGCTCTCATTCGATTGCATACCGAAGAGGCGTGGGCCGATGATGTGGCCATGTTATCGAGGGTTACCCCTAGAATCTTCGGATGGTTGACTATGGGGATGGGTCCTTTGCTTATGCTTACATCCAGCTGTGTGTTGACCTCCTTGGTACAAGATGCGAATACGGTTGCTGTAGACTTAGGCGCTGATAACTGTATATTACGACTGGCGAAGAAGGTGTTGAGTTCCGCCAGATATCCATTAATCTTTCCATACATAACCGGGATATTATTGTCTGTATCTAAAATACAATGGACCATTCATCCGCGTAGGAGATGAGAAGCAGATCATCAGGCGGAGATGGCATACTGGCCATATAGAGGTTGAGGGACAAGACTCCACCCTGTGGGACTCCTTGCTTTACTCTCCTGAGTTTGGACTTTTTGCCTCTAAACTCTGTGAATGATTGCCTGCCAGCGAGATAGCTAGAAATCCACTCCTTGACTTGAGCTGGGAGAGATGATGACTGGATGTCCGATAAAAGTGTAGTGTGGCTGACCGTGTCGGACGCCTTTTTGAGGTGAAGGGCCACGAGAGTTTTTCTGGAACATGGGCGTGACTGATTTAGTCCATTGTGGATGCGAGTCGTGATGGCACCTAGGGCTGTTGTCGTGCTATGCATCTTTCTGAGGCCGTTTTGATGGTCGGCAAGTCAAATGTGGGTTGTTGTTGTTGTAGCGGCGCTTCGAGCTCAGATAAAGATGTGTATCAAAAATTCTGACTAGCCATGTCAGTATCCTCTGTGTCCAGGTGGAGAAAAGCAGCTGCCTCAATGGGGTTCTCCCATAACGCAATAGGAGTTAAACGCGTGGGGGCGGCTGAATAATTAAATATGTGCTCAACGTCGTGTGGAGCGAGGCCACATGCTGGGCAGGAGTTTTGGACTGCACTGTTGATGCGGGATAGGTATGAGCTCAGACGCGAGCACCAAACAGAGCGGAGTTGAGCTAACGTCGTTCTGGTTGCTCTTGGGAGTCGGGTTTCGTCTGTGGATATAGCAGGTGGTTGCGCATTCAATACCTTGTTCGGTTTCAGTTCCACGATCGCAGAAAGCCCTTCTTGACAATGCAGCGTAGTGATGGCCGACTTAAAGCTGGTGTTATCTAAGGGAACTCTTTTAAACCTCTGGACTTTCCTTTCACGGTTCCTCATGTTGCGTCTAACGTGACGCGGTGGTGGGGTCTTGTCCATCAGGTTTGAGTTGGGATGGTTATTCCGATAGCAGCGAACTAGATACTGCTTGGTGAGAAAAGTGTTATGGCTTTTAGGGGCATCATTGTGGTCTCTCTCAATCTACAACGACTTCAATGGGCAGGGCATGTACAACGAATGGACGATGATCGCATGCCTAAGAGAGTAATGAATGCAGAACGAGTCGACGGAGCGAGACTGCGAGGACGACCGAGATCTCGTTGGGAGAGCTCAGTAGGTGTGAACGCCGCGCAGCTACTGGGCTTCCAAAATTGGAGGACACGGTCACGTGACCGAGATAATTGGAGGACAATGATCCAGGCGGCCAAGGCCCGACGTCGGGCTGTCGCGCCACGATGATGATGATGATTGTGGTCTCTTGATGCAGATGGTCCTGTGCCGACATTAAGAGACAGCCTGTGACAGTTCTAAGAGCATTGTGCTGACAGGTCTGTATGTTTTTCCATTTAGTGTCGCATAAATTATCTGACCATATGGGAGCCGCATAATTGGCCACAGATCTCCCGATGAATTTGTATGTTGCGGGTAGGGTCTCCTTATATTTCCCCCGGGAATTGCCAGCTAAAGCTTTGAGGACTTTGTTTCTGCTTCTCATCCTGTCACAAATGGTTGACGCATGAGCCGAGGAGGTGGCCATGCTGTCAAGGGTGACACCGACGATTTTTGGGTGGTTGATTGTGGGAATAGGTTGACTATCTACGGCAATATCCAGTTGTAGCCTCACTTCCTTGGTCCAGGTGGTAAAAAGAGTAGCAGAAGACTTCGGCGCTGACAAATATGGGTCTCTACTATCGGTTTGAGTAAGGCCTTGAGGGTTTTCGCGACAGGACGGTAGGACTCTCCCATGTTGGTCTTCTTACCGGGTTTTAGTATGGGAATTATTTTTCCGGTCTTCCGTACTTCCGGTATCACTAACGACGATAGTGATAGGTTTAGTGTTGTCGTTAGGTACTCTATAGCTGGCGTGTCCAAGTGTTTCAGCATGGTCATTGATATGCCGTCAGGTCCTGATGCTTTGGTGTTGTTAGCGTCCTTAATAGCTTTAGCTACTTGGCTTGGGGTGACCTGAAGTATTTGGTCCACTGCTAAATTGCGGATGTTCCTTCGAATTGTGCGCTTGAGCTTGCCGATAGGTGAATGTTCGACAAACTGCCGGTTGAAGTGGTTGGCGCACTTGATCGGTTCGTAGTAGGATTTGTTCCCGAACTCGATGGCGATATGTCCGCTTTTCTTGGTGGGGTTAGTCATCGATTTAACAGTGAATCAAAGCCTAGATACACTGGACTTGAGGTTGAAGGTTTCTAGGTGGGCATACCATTTGGTTTTTCTATGTTCAGCTACCTGTTTATTAATTGTAGCATTCAGCACTCCTATTTGTGGATCGTCTGGGTATGAGTGCCGAATGCGATCTCTGTCATCTGCCAGTCTGACGGCAGACGTTGGAAACCTTAGGGATTCTGCCTGCAGGTATGAATCTAGCTGCCGCCTTGTTGATGATTTTTCTGAAGCTAGATTCAGTATCTCGCACATTCATAGGTACTGGGAGAGCAGAGATGACGTCGTTGATGAATAATTGGAATCCAATCGAATCTGCTATACTGTAGTTGATGAAAGGGCGGCTTTCTGTAGACATTTGATGCGAAGGTCGGTCAAGTCTTATGATGATTGGCAGAAGAGGTGAGATGTGGCTCCCAGATGAGATTGTTGATGAGACTGGCAATCGAGATGTCAGGTGAGCTGGTGCATGACCCTGCTGTAATCCTTGTTGGAGTGTCATTTAAAAGACAGAAATCGAAGGAGTCGAGTTGTTCGGCGATGGCGACTCCTCTAGCATCGTTGCCGAGATTGGAATGGCATAACTCATGGTGCGCGTTAAAATCTCCTAGTAATAGACGATGGTAAGCGGAGAGTAGAGGGCCCAGGGAGAGTCGATAACCTGAGGGACAGCTGGATACCGGCGTGATGTAGATACTGAATTTTTAAACTCTACATTTTCCGACTTAACTGCTATTGCCTGGTATTCGAGAACGCTGTCGTTGTCATCAGGTAAAGTCAGTTCTCGGTATGCTACTTCAAGAAAGCGAGTCCTCCTCCTGAGCCCGTCGGTCTGTCTTTGCGCAAGATGGTGAAGTTTCCATGAGAAGGGAGAGATAAATTAGCATGGAGTTTAGTCTCTTGGATGGCTCCAATCACGATGCTATTTCTGTCCATGAAGAATGTGCTGCAATCCATTGCAGTTGAGCTGCACCAGTGGGAGCATATCAACATTTGGTGTTGGTTGTGCTGGTGTCCCCCGAATGGGGTTAAGCGACGTGCTGACAACTCGTCCTTGTAAAAACCACTCCATGTCAAGAAACCTGGAATAAAAGCCTCGGATTGGACGGATCAACAACGACGACCACGCAAACGAATAAAGGATTATTCTTTCGGATCCTGGAATGTACGCTCCCTGAACAAACCGGGGGCCGAGAAGGCCCTCCTTCAACAGGTCGAAAAGTACAAACTGAGCATTACTGCAGTCCAGGAAACAAATTGGCTTGGCAGCGAGATTAATGACAAGAAATCGCACACAATTTTTACAAGTGGCAAACCATCGGGCCGCAAGGAGTTTGGAGTAGCATTTATAGTGGACAATCACCTCAAACCGCATATTACTGACTTCAAACCCATAAATGAACGGCTGTGTGCGATTCGCATCAAGACTCGATTCTTCAATCTCTGGCTCATCAATGTGCATGCCCCCACTGAAGTTAAAGAAGACGCAGTAAAAGACGAGTTCTACGCCCGCCTTGAAACTCTCTTCGACTCACTTCCAACAAACGACGTCAAATTGCTGCTGGGAGACTTTAACGCGAAAGTCGGGAATGAAAGTTGGCATCGGGGGACCTCTGGAGGCCACAGCCTCCATGAAGAATGTAACGATAACGGCCAGCGACTTATCGACTTCGCCTGCAGCAGGAATCTAGTCGTAAGCTCTACGTGTTTCCCGCATCGACGCATTCACAAGCAGACCTGGAAATCTCCAGACGCACATACCGTCAACCAAATTGACCACGTCCTCATTTGCAGGAGATGGGCGTCTAGTGTCATGGATGTCCGCTCCTATCGAGGAGCAAACTGCGACTCAGATCATCACTTGGTGAAGACGACCTACAGATGTAGAATCTCCTCAGTGCACCAGTCAAGAATCAGCCCTCCCAAAATCTTTGCGGTTGATAAGCTCTTGAGTGATGCTACAGGGGTGGCGTATACTACCGCCCTTGAGGAAAAACTATCACCTATGCTACACAACATCAGTAACACAGGCGTCCATGGGTTCTGGGAAGAACTCAAGGATACCATCAAGGATGTCGCAGAGAAGGTCGTGGGATATAAAGCCCGGCGAGCGCGAAATGACTGGTTCGACGAAGAATGCAAAAATTCACTTGACGCGAAAAACGAGGCCTACAGACAATGGATTCAACGAGGAACCAGAGCCAGAAGAGAAAAATATGACGAGCTACGGCGAATATCGAATAGAATAATTAGACGTAAGAAACGTAAATACTTTGACGAGCAGTTGCTAAACATAAACGAAAACTTAGCTAATAGAAACACCAGACAAGCGTACAAACTAGTAAATACAATTAAGAACGGCTACCAATCCAGGACTAGCCTTTGTAAGGACAAGGATGGAAACATCATCAGCGACACCGATGGTATTAACAAACGATGGGCCTCTTATTTTGAAGAGCTTCTAAACCGACCATCTAACATCCCCACACAGGAAGCTCTCGATGATATTGTTGATCTAGGCCCACCCATTCAACCCCCGACAGTAGAGGAAGTTGATCTCGCGTTGCGGTCACTAAAACGAAATAAAGCGCCGGGCGCTGACGAGATCCCAGCTGAACTGCTAAGATTCGGTGGAACGAGTCTAGTTGATGCCATACATCAATTACTCCTGCGAGTATGGGGGAACGAGGAGATCCCAGACGATTGGCGCAGAAGCATCATCTGTCCAATCCATAAAAAGGGAGATAAATTGCGGTGTGAGAATTACAGGGGCATCTCACTAGTTTGTACGTCATATAAAATTTTGACGAAAATTCTGGAAAATAGAATAAAACCGTACGCAGAACGAGTCATTGGCGAATATCAAAGCGGTTTCAGACCTGGTCGCTCCACAACCGATCAGCTCTTCTCAGTCAAACTGATACTCCAGAGGTGCTGGGAATACAACGTAAACGTATACCAAATCTTTGTCGACTTCAAGCAGGCATACGACAGTATCGATCGTGGAGTACTGTACAACATCATGCTGCAATTTGGTATACCAGCAAAATTAGTGCGACTGACAAAGATGACGATGACCAACTCCGTCTCACAAGTCAGGATCCAGAATAGACTTACTGATCTATTTGAAACACGCACTGGTTTGAAACAGGGCGATGGACTGGCACCGACGCTCTTCAACCTAGCGCTGGAATACGTTATTCGGGCCATGAATATGGACAACAGCAAGACGCTGCTCATCAAGTCGACACAATTAGCAGCGTACGCCGACGACATCAACATCATGTCCCGAAGATTGGCTGACGCAGAAGAACTTCTGCATACGCTCGATACCGCTGCAAAGGAAGTTGGATTACGTATTAACGAGGGCAAAACTAAAATAATGATGCAATCAGTGACAAGGACACCTGCACAACCGAGCATCAATGTGGGGGACCTCAACATCGAGTTCGTGAACAACTTCATTTACCTGGGTTGCAATCTGTCAAGGGACGCCAACGAAACTGACGAAATCAAGCGACGGATACAGTTAGCTAATAAGACTTTTTTCTCGGTTCTCCCCATAATGAAATCGAAACATGTGCACAGAAACACGAAGCTCCGCGTGTACAAAACCATTATACGACCAGTGCTATGCTATGGCTGCGAAGCATGGACCCTAACTCAAGCCTCCGAAAACATGCTAGACACTTTCGAACGTAAGGTTCTACGGCGAATTTTCGGGGCTGTTTGCGATCGAGATGGATGGCGCATCCGGTACAACCATGAGTTGTATGAAATGTACGATGAGCTGCAAGTCTCGAAAATCGTCAAACTACAACGACTTCAATGGGCAGGGCATGTACAAAGAATGGACGATGATCGCATGCCTAAGAGAGTAATGAATGCAGAACGAGTCGACGGAGCGAGACTGCGAGGACGACCGAGATCTCGTTGGGAGAGCTCAGTAGGTGTGGACGCCGCGCAGCTGCTGGGCTCCCAAAATTGGAGGACGCGGTCACGTGACCGAGATAATTGGAGGACAATGATCCAGGCGGCCAAGGCCCGACGTCGGGCTGTCGCGCCACGATGATGATGATGATGTGCTGGGGTGACTATATGCCGATCGGCGGGAGTTGTTGTTGAGTTGATGCCACCTGAGTCAGCAAACGTTGTAGGGTTTGTATTCACCGGACTCCATTAGGCGTTAAGACAAAATAGTATACCGGTCTCAGGAACAGGCGTAGAGGCAACATCAGCGATTATCACAAATGCTACTCTCGGATTCATTTCAAGAATCTAAGCTCAATTCACTTGTTGTCTTTTTTAAGGTTTGTGCCATCGAGCGCGTTTCACGCAGCAAAGGATCAGCTTTCGCATAAATAATAATATAAAAAAAACTGAATGTGTTGTAATGAAATGTTCTTCAAAGTACGCAACGGAAGACGGGACACAGCTGAAAAAAAGCGGTTGTCGAAAAAACTGCAGGCGAAAAAGCGATTTCTGGTAAAACAGCTGCTGAAAAGAAAAGTAATCGAAAAAAAAACAGTTGCCAAAAAAACGGTTGTTGAAAAACGCGACCATCTATTGCATTCATACGTTGCATTAACATACAATTTAATTTTCACGTCGCGTGGCTCGGCTCTGCCCCAATAGAGTTGTATGAGAATCGGGTACACACTTTTAGCCTATGCCACGCGTGGGTACTTCTTCGTGCAATCCTGGAAAATTTTGAAATTCCTAGGCTATGTTATGATTGACTTAATTTTCTTACGCTTTCTTTAATCAAAAATTAAATTCAGCCTAATTCCCCGCCACTCACTCAAAATCTTATCCATTTTCCAGTGAACCAATCTTCTCGACAAATTATCGCTAATAACTGTTCATCATTTAGACAACTTACGCAGGTAAAACCCACGCGTATTTCCCCTCTGAAAATGAAAATTTGCCCGAGAAAAATGAAAAACGAATTTGCCGAACAGCGCGCCAGTAATTACCAGTATGCATATGAATGCTAAGAAGAAGCTGCGTTTTTATAATATGCTCTCTGCGAGCAAAAGTATTTCATCCAATACTCGCGAATCCCCGAATATTTTAAATTGTGGATGTGTCTGTGTTAGATTGTGCGTTAAGCGGCCTTAGACCAGCAACAAACTTCTCGTTTATGCAGAAATTTTGTGAAAAATCACCGATAAATCTAATTTTAAAATGATTACCGCATGCAACTTTTTTGACAAATGTGGGCGGATCCCTTATGGACGTTTGATTTATGCGAAGAAATTTGGCGAAAACGAATAAATTGCGGAGAGCGTGCGAAATTCAGATTTTGATAATGCAGAATTGGTATTCAAAACTGAGGTTTTCTTCCAAATTTAGGGTCAGCTTTGCTGAAGATAACGCTTCGCGCAAAGTTATCGTATTGAATTTACTCGTCTTCCATCCCTAGAGATAGATGTACACGCAGAAGTTTTTCGGTTTCATGAGTCCTTGAGCTTTCATCTTAATTGGTGTTGAAAACAACATCCACCCACCACGTTACTCGGCAATTACGTTGAAAATTCATTTCACTCGGTAAATTTTCTATTAAGTAATCCACTGTGCGTCTACATACTCGCAGTTGAAGCAGCAATACGAAGGAGCATCAGCAGCAAAAGCGGCATCAACTGAGCCGCTATCCGTAGGGGGATTAAGAAAAAATAGCAACAAACTTGCGCCAACATTTTGAGAATAAAATTCTTTTAAATGTAAACAATGTCAGCACTAGGAAAAATATTTTGGTGAATGCTAAAATTAGATAAACGGCGCAAAGATCTTTTCCGAGCATGTACATACACCTATCACCAAGGCAGATGTGCTTTTCGTAGGTGGGACTACTGATCATTGACTTGCGATCACTTTCGTTTTTCTTGTAGACGATTCCATTGATTTTTCAATTTTTTTTTTAAATTCTTTAAAACATTTCAACAGAACAAATTCCTTATTATTTTCATGGATTTATTGCCGTTACTGAGTTGAGAGTAATCGAGTACAGCTTAAGATACTTATTCTATCTAAATACAGAAAAAAAACCTGATAACTCCTAATAAAATTAACCCAACACTCTAATATAACTCGAATTTAATCACAATAAGTTTTTAACAAGAAAATTACATGATGCACATGCGTCCCAATTGAGTTTGTGCTCGAAAGTATCTTCCGTGTCGTCCCCTCGCAATCATATTACTCTTAAACTCTCTCCCTCTCGTGATTTATATTCAATTACGCTTGTACAACACGAAGATTGCATTTCTTGCAATTGAATTTGCCTCTGTACCGCAAAAATTATATGGTACAAATCAAACTCATTATTAATAACAATAAATTACCACAGGTCATATACTTCCCTATAGTGGAGTGGCTATAGGAGTAGAATACATAGTAGGGTTACTATCGTACACCGTCCACGCTGCACTGCATGGCTTTCGTCACAATCGCACCTAATCAACCTTATACTGTGTGTGTGGTGCAAGAGTTGAGCCATGGTAACTATAGTATCAGCAATGCCATTACTAAAAGTGTTTAGATCAAAATCTCCATATCGACCAGAGATACTCGTACTCGTACTCTATGCCGTTCCCGTCCTATTGCTATTTTCTGAAGTACATACATATTTCTATAAAGGTTTGATGATTTTTCAGCAAAGCAAAATGTAGATCGCCCCCAAGAAGTTGGTAGTGGGTTCGATGGATTAAGGGGGTGGATCAAATGGTGCCCAGCAAATACGTGGCTGACTAAAATTTAAATTCATAGCATCGGTCGTAATTTATATCAGACGCATCGATGTTAGCTACACTAGTTAACCAGTGTGCCAGTGCAGCAAATTTGGTATAAGTTGAGATTGAACTCCCTGTACACTTCTTCATCCCTCTGCTTGTTCGGTAGAACGTTCACAAACAAACGTCATATCCATATAAATCCTATGAATTGTACGGTCGGGACTATGCAGCAAAAGGCTTTACGAAATTACACACCGTACAGCAAAAGGCTTTACGAAATGACTCGTAAATCGGTACTGAACCGGTTGGCTGTGTGGCACTTTATACATTCGTACCGAATCTTTACCTGCCTTAAGACACCTTATTGGTCGAGGTCGGAATGCAGATCCAGATTTAGATGTGGAACTGACTCCATATGCTTTCCCCTCCGGTAAAATACCTATATATACCGGATCTGAAAATTTTTCCCTCCGGATTTGAGAAGTATTCTGATCCACAAATTGGCAGTTATCAGAGGGGAAAATATATGGAGGAGAAATTTTGCCGGCAGTTCCTGGGATAAGCATAAGGACACCCTACTGGTAACCTATAAAGTTATCAGTAGATCAGCGGCAAACTATGTAGCACGTATCTGGTCTCCAAACCTGAGCGATACACAATTGCATAACATCCAGTCCTGTTAAAATTCTGCACAACGTTTTGTGAAAGGCTGGCTTCTGATGGATCGCTCTCCACTCTCAGGGCATCGCTTTTCCAGCGCGTAGTTTCCGATGAGATTTAAAAAAGAATTCAAACTTTTATTTGCATTTATTGTTGTTGTTTATTGCAAATTCATTTCATAATAATATACAATTAATCTTATAAATAAGTAATCTTGCTTTTCTCCTCTAAAGCAGGGCTTGAGCGAGGGGAAAATTTATTTATCAATTTTAGCTGAACTAAGTGATCGAGCTTGTGAGATGTTAAATGTGTTAACAGAATAGCATGGAACTAAATTATGAAATAATACAATAATAATATATTATAAATGTAATAAGGATGGATGTATGATATAATGAAAAAATAGAATAAGATTGAGCCTGAAATACAAGATATTATAATGAATGCTCGGTACAATGAAATGCGAATATTTGGTAGAAATCACTTAAGGTTAGGTTAAGTAGCCAAAATTTAGTTTTTATTTTAAAGTTTTGAATATCATAAATATCTGTTCTGATGTTAACTGGCAGGATATTAAAGAAGTATGGACCGGTGTAGGTACGGTATCTTTGGGAGGACGTTTTTCTCATTCGAGGGATTATAAGTCTAAGATTTCTGTGGCGTGTATTAGTTGGGTGTGAGATAAAATTGGGATTGAAATGCTTGCACAGGTGGAAAAGTGTGTTTTTGACGTAAAGTTTCTTTACGTGTAGTATGTTTACCAGTGCGAATAGATTTTCGGAAGGAAAAGTCATGGGAAGATGGAAAGCTGTTTTTAGTATGAGTTTTTGGGTAGTTTTTAGTGTTCGCAGATGATGGTCGTATGCTCCGCCCCAAGCAGTTATTGCATATTGCAAGACTGATTGAACAAGCGAAAAGTACACTTCTCTCATTTGCTTTTTTGTTAGAGTAGATCTTAAGATTTTTAGAATATATAAGGTCTTGCGTAGATTTTTGACAAGGTGGGCGATATGGATGTCCCATTTTAGGAATTTGTCAATATGTATACCGAGATATTTGACGCTGTCGTGGCAGTCTATTTGGGGACAGTTACATAAATTGTTACATGGTTGTTGCGTCTGAATTCTGCAGTTATCATTGTGGAGTTTAATTAAGTTTTGTATCGGTTGGCCAGAACTGATTAACGAAAATGTTATTGCTTTTGTTTTGGTCATATTTAATTGAAGGGAGTTTTTTGCAAGCCACCTTTTTATTGCTTTGAAGTCTTGTTCTGCGTAATAAAATGTTTCGGACCATGTCTTAGAAGAAGTGATTAAGACTGTGTCGTCAGCAAAAGCAATGATTTTGCTTTTATTGGTGGCCATGTTGCATAATTCGTTTACGAATATTAGGTATAATAATGGCGATAGAACTGTGCCTTGAGGAAGGCCGCATTGCTGCTTCTGAATCCATTCGCTGTAAGTGTTTCCTATTTTTACGCATTGTTTGCGATTAGCTAAGTAGCTTGATAGTAGTTTTAATGGTGTGCCACATATACCAATCTTTTCCAGCTTGATTTCCATTAGGTTGTGCGGTATTGTGTCGAAGGCTTTGGAAATATCCATAAAGATCGCTATAGGTTTATTATCGATTTCTAGTGCTTCGTGTAAAAAATCGGTAACCTCCAATATAGCGTCTTCTGTGCTCATTCCGTTCCTGAAACCAAATTGATTAGGGGATAAAATATTGTTATCGGAGAGAAATCTCTCCAATCTTGTTTTCAGGCATCTTTCAAAAAGCTTCGATATTACAGGAAGTAAGGAGATTGGCCTGTAGTTCAGCGGATTTGATTTTTCTCCGTTTTTATGGATCGGTATAACGATTGCTTCTTTGAATATGGTTGGGAAATTTCCTTCCTTTATGCATTTATTAAATATGATTGAAAGAGGCTCTTTCAATTTATGCTTTATATTTTTTAGTAAGTCTGTGGTCATGTTATCGGTTCCGCAAGAGGATTTACTCATTTTATCGATATTTGTTACAATTTCGTCCATACTTATTCTATTGATATGGAAATTAGATTGGATTGTATAGTTAACTTGCTCCTCTAAACCAATAACAATTTCAGGAAAAGAATTTTGAGTACAGATGTTGACAAAGCTATCGTTCAGTATATTCGCAGCCAACTCAACGTTGTTTGCTGTTTCTTTTGAGTTTGGGTCGACTATCTTTGTCCATTCCATGCTATTTGTGCAATTCCTCCCTGTCATTTCGTTAACTGTTTTCCATAGGCTTTTGGTACAGTTTTTGCTATTATTTATAATTTTTTGCACATAGTCTCTTTTAGCTAATTTCATAATTGTCTTTAACTTGTTACGGTATGCTTTGTATTTGTTTCTCAATGTAGTATTGAACGGTTGAGTATCAAGCTTGTTTTTTTATCCAGGTACATCAGCGATTTTGTGGCCTTTTAAAAGGTTTGGAAGACATTTTTTAAATTTTATCGAGTTTCCGGGAAAATTATAACTTTTTCGCAAATATCAGGCCAGGTAAAGCTTTCTACGATGAACGTTTATCGAGTTACGATTGATTCCCTTCTCGTGTCGGGCCTTCCATCCTCCCTCTCATCTCCCTCCTGAACTTACCTAAACACTCTGGCCAGCATCCAGCTTTTCCCTACCCTCCTACACCTACATATCCTGAAGATGAGTTAAAAGAAAACCGCAATTCGCGAATTTCGCATACTCTTCTTTTCATGCATCTTTACCTAAGGGATTGTGCGGCTATTTTACCCCTAGTCCACACTCATAGACAAATTCCGCAATTCGTGTCTATAGACAAGGTTCTGCGATTTTTTAGAGACAAATCGGGAACAATTCGAGTGTTCTGGAACTGCATGTACATGTCTATGAGTTGTCTATCGTGTGTCTATGAGTTCCCATCCAGAATGGAAAACTTGAGACATTTTGTGCAACATTTCGTCGTGTTCGCAAGAGTATATAGCGTGCGGTCAGATAATTATCGTTTATTTGAAATGTGGCCAACAGTGAAAACATATCAATTAATTGAGGAATTTCATTCCTCAAATGATTTGTGGGATGTTACGTCGGCAGATTGCAAAAACCGTAATAAAAACACCACAGCGTTGGAAGACATTGCCAACAAAATGGAATTATCCCCAACCGATGGGAAGAAAAAAATTCACAATTTAAAAACACTTCCCTTTTTTATTAGCAAGCACAAGCATCAATTCCACAAGCCGCTATTTCAGTCGCCATATCTCTCAGAAACTAAATGTAGATGTGGACGAGCAACAAAGTTCATAAACATGTTCCGAATTGTTCGCGATTGTCTAAATACAAAATCCTCGATTTGTCTGTAGACAATCGCACGATTTTGTCTATGAGTGTAGACTAGGGGTTAGTGTGTTAGGAAATATTTTTCAACGTCCAGCTTAACCGCCTGTTGTTCTTTTCCTCCGCCTCCCAACACAACGACCACAATTTCCAGCTGGCACCCTGCACTTTCCTAGTCTCGTACAGCCCCTAGAAAAGAGTCCACTGAAGACCGCCATAGACGATTCGGAATTCCTCTCCGGAAAAACTGATCAATCCTGGCCTTGAGGAATTCCGGATCGTGTATGTTGAAATTTCGGTTACGATTGCCTTCAGACGGCCTAAAAAATCAAAACCTTCTTCATCACTGATGTCCCGGAATTCCTCTCCGGAAAAACTGATCAGGCCTGACCTTTAGCAATTCCGGATCGTGTATGTCGAAATTGGCCGGTTCAAGCGGCCGGATGCACAATTGAAAATCGATCCGGAAAAACTGACCGGATTGAGGAGTTTATTTCAATGTATGTATGTACCAATTTCAAACTTGCCTATGGCAAGTAAAATGTAACAATTATTATTAAGTTAAAAGAGAAGCCCGCCTGTTAGGCCAGCAAATTGAAGATTGTAATAGGAACTAAATGGGGAAGATGTGTATGTAATTGTAAATCTATCTATAGATCTTAAGTACAATACATGGAAACTGAGTTTTCACAGTCGCAGAAGGTGAGCTTAACTTTTGGCGGACGAGAGAAATTTGAGCCTTTTTTTTAGTACTTTTCTTGTAACTTCTAAACGTTGTCTCGGATCGAAATTTTTTATATGATATAAATTAAAGATTATCGAATTCTGCGTCTAATGGACTAATGCTCAAACTCGAAATGCGGGCCAGTAGTATGTGTTTCTTCTGAAGTAATTTGAAGGAACGCAGCTTCTTCGATGGGGTTATCCCATAATGCTTTCGGTGTGAGGTGCGTTGGTGTTGCTGGGCAGTTGAGTATATGCTCAATGTCATGAGGAGTACTGTTTCATGTCGGACAGGTGTTCTGGATGCTGTTGTCGATTCGGGGCAAGTACGAATTGAGGCGTGAAGACCAGCGAATTGAGCGAGTGTAGTCGCTGTCGCTCTAGGTAGTCTGCTTTCGTCCTGAGAGATGTCTGGTGATTGAGCCGTAAGTACAGGATTGGGTTGGTATCTCGCTATCGACGTAACGTAAGTACTTCGTCTCTGTGCAGTGTAGCTATGGATGGCTGATTTATTGGTGTTATCGAAGGGGACGCTTTTAAATCTTTGGACTTCCCTTTTAAGCTCCTTCAGGTTGCTCCTGACGTATCGTGGCAGTTGGGTCTTGTCCATCAAATTAAAACTTGGATGGTCACCTCGATAACATCCAACTAGGTATTGCTTTGAAAGCATACTGGTGTGACATCTTATGGGTAAGGTTTTTGTTTCTTAGTGGAGATGGTCTTGATGTGACATCAGGAGACAACCTGTAACGGTGCGGAGGCAAGGCTGAATGTGTTTCCAGTTTGTGTCACACAAGTTTTGTGTCCATATACATACGAGGGCGGTTCAAATATGATCGAGACAAACGCTCTGACACATTTATTTATTATCGAAAATATTTACAAAAATTTATAGTTTTTCTAGGTAATTCCCCTCACTAGTTACGCATTTTTGCCACCTCTCCGGAAGTTTTTTGATGCCGGTATCGAAGAATTCCTTGGGCAACTTGGAGAGCCATGCGCGCACGAACTCCTCTACCTCGTCGTCGATGTTGAATCTTTGACCTCCGAGGGCTTCTTTCAGTGGTCGAAACATGTGGTAGTCGCAGGGTGATAAATCCGGACTGTAGGGGGGGGGGGGGGGGGGGGGGTTTCTAGTACCTCCCACCCCAATTCTGATATTGTATCGAGCGTGAGATGCGCGGTATGAGGGCGCGAAGTTCAACAGTTTGGGAACCCATCGTGGCGTTATTTTGCGATATTGAAGATGTTCGTGGATGATAGACTCTACACTACCAATACTAATGCCGATTTCAGCCGAAATGTTTCGAACATTCATCCTACGGTCCTCCAAAATGAGTTGTTCTACGCGCCGAATGTTGTCTGGTGTGGTGCTGGTTCGCGGTCGACGATCATGCGGCTCATTTTCGACGGTTTCGCGGCCATCTTTGAACGCTTTGGCCCATTTAAATACAGCAGACCTACTCAGGCACTCACTACCGAACTGATTTCGCAAACGCCGAAGAATTTTCGTGTTTTTAACGCCTTCCCACACCAAAAACGAATGACAATACGTTGCGCAACGGCGGTCGGCACTTGATGTTCACTCATGGTCGTAGCACGCGCGTGAAATGTACGTTCGCGACGAAAACTATGCCACACTATTCGTAAGGGACCTAGCTATCGCATACTCAAGCCGCGACCTTCAAAACATACAGGCGCGCCATCTACAGCGTTTGTCTCGATCATATTTGAACCGCCCTCGTAGGAGCCGCATAATTAGCCACAGATCTACCAATTGCTTTATAGGTAACAAACAGGGTCTCTTTATCTTAACCCCAGGAACTTCCTGCTAAAACCTTAAGGACTTTGTTCCTGCTTCTCATTCTGTTACATATTGTTGAAGGGTGGACTGAGAAGGTGGCCATGCTATCAAGAGTAACACCAATAATTTTTGGGTGATTAGGCAACTATAAATAATATCGTATATGTATATAATAGGAACTAGGGAACCAATGTACTCAATCCACTGAAGAGGGCAGCAAGTTAATGCCCAAATACGTATCTGGAGAATACAAATTATTTTCATTGACTCAAATAAACAATGCATTTTGATTTCCACATATTGTATAATAGTTGACGCGCTATGTCCCACTAGGGGCTAGGGCAAATTATTAATCCGAGTTCTGATTTAAATATTTTGCCTTATTGGAGCGGCACCATGAAATTAACCATTTGGAAACTAGCCATTGATTGATAATTTCGGCTGAATCCGAACGTGGACTTGCAAGGCCGAAAGTGAGTATGTACATGACTATTTTCGCTTTCCTTCTCATGCATTACTTCGATTTGAAACCGAAATTATCTGTGCACACTTTGTGCGAAACTACTCAATAGCCCTAACCCCTTGTGGGGCATATCGCGTCAACTGTTCCATGTGGCCTAGTTGACGTTTCGTCGGCATAAACTGGTTTCGGAGAATGCAGTTGCCAGCATGCACATCCATGGCCGCGAACATCGTCGTGGACGGGATTCGAACCCGAAACGCCGGTAGTCAAACATGAGACTGATGCCTCAACACACTGCGCTACCGGTCGCCCCGCGCTTAAGGGACCACAACCCCCAGTATCGCACAAACATGAACGTTCGCTTCGATCGCTCTGGGTGCAACAGTAGGCGTGTTTTTTTTTTGGAAATTTATCGCGTGTAGTGTAAAATAACACACGCGTTACACCAACAATATTAACCGGGATAGCTTATTTGGGTGGCTGCCCTACACGCTATAACCCCTCAATAAATTTCACACGCATGACACACAGATGGCTCTGGTGTCGTGTAGAACGTAATATGGCGATGTTGGCACGCTTGTGTTTCTGTCACTCAGCCAAATTCTTTAGTAAAGTAATATTACGTCTTGCTCTGATGGGCCCATGTCTATCATTAAATAATACATTTTCAATAGGATTACTGAAAATATCAATGGAAAAAAAAAGAAAAAAAAAGATAAGAATTTACTACTACTACTCAATTGCCCTAACCCCTCTTGTGGGGCATAGCGCGTCAACTGTACCATGTGGCCCAGTTGACGTTTCGTTGGCATAATCTGGTTTCGGAGAATGCAGTTGCCAGCATACACCCCCTGCACATCCATGGCCACGAACGTCGTCGTGGACGGGATTCGAACCCGAAACGCCGGTAGTCAAATATGAGACTGATGCCTCAACACACTGCGCAACCGGTCGCCCCTCTGGATAGAGTTGCACTTGTAGCTGTCACTGATAAATAACTCGTTTGAATGATGTTTGCTAAGTTAGAGCGGTACGCCGAGTTTAGAAACGTCCGCCATCGCAATAAATAAGCGATCCGATAATCGAACTGAAATTTCATTAAAATTTTTAATTAATTTTCACCACATATGAGGAGCACCACTTGACGTCAGTGTAGACAACTTCACGATTCGAAATTTAACCTGAATGCTGCGCTAGAGCATTTTTTGCGCAACCAGGGCAGGGACCCTACTCGGTTACGCAAAAAAACACGCCTAGTCTCTTGTGTGGAACTCCGATTGTGGATCAACAGTCCCTTGTGTAGGCTCCACTCGTTCCACGCTTAATGGATCACAACCCTCAGTATCGCAAATACATGAAGGCTCGCATCGCTCGCTCTGGACACTGCATTTTTTTTCGCATGCCTTAATTCGATTTGTAATCGATATTGTCCAACCATGCTTTGTTTCGTTTATTTTCCGATGGATACTTTCGCTTCAAAATGTAAGTACCCATATGGATTATTTCGGATGGTCACTTTCGCTATGGCTTATTTCGGTGCCCCTATTGAAGCTTCTTCTACAATTGGTCCTGAACTCACTGAGTCGAGCGCTTCACCACGCCGGTAGATTAAGCTTAAAAGACGTTCTCTGCTTAGTTTAAGAACCCCCCTTTAACAGCATCCTGTTGCACTAGACTCTACATCAGATACTTACCTCTTTGGCTAGATGCTAGCCAGCTTTTCTAACGGCACAGCATAGCGTAGCCTTCGCTAAGCGATTGTCGCTGTTTGTTTGATATCTGCGATTGCGCACTCCGCCGATCACTTTCCTACGATACTTGCATGCGCGCTCTGAAAGCCGCGAGTCACTCGGGCATTTTTAGTTTTTTTTTCTTCTTCTTCTTGTTGCCATTAAGTTAAATAGCATAAAACAATCAGCGAACAAGATAAAAAAAAATACTTAAAATCGTCTCACCAACACAATACAGATTCTTCAAAGTCGGATTTCTCAGAGCTTAACTATCGTAGAATATCGGCATTATCGTCGTGTTTGATTCATGTCAAAAAATCTGAGGAAAATCTAATAGTGCTGAATGTTGGAAAAGATACTGCGCTCACGATTTCTGCTTGTGCTTCCTCTACTTCTTCTTCTTCTTCATGCGAGATACACTCGTATAGTACGTATTGATGAATGTATAAATAAATACGCTCGCGTATAAATACAGTGTGTGAAAGCTTCGGCGCTCTAAAGTGAATGTATGGAGAAAAATACAAGATACAAAAAAAAAAAAATGAATGTGAACAGGGTTCACGTCTTTGGCCATTAGTTTTGAGTTGGCTACCAACGCGAGCGGGTCATTTTCTTCGTCGACGAGACACGTACTTACTCTCTTTTCTTTAGTAGTAGTTTTTTTTCTGTCTTCTTATTCTTGCCGTTCTTCGTATAGTGCTGTTTGCAGTACTAATCTTTTCGCAATCAAAAAATACATAATAATATTAATTGTTGTTGTCTGTCGCAATAATTAATTGACAAACGAAACGTTTGAAGAGAAACATTGACATTCATTAATAATATTACTCGTTCCACCCAGCGACAATTGAAATTAATTAAAAACAAAATTTAACTAATTTAAATCAAACGAAAATGTTGTTAACAAAAATTTTCTCGATTGTTTCTAAAGTGCTTTGAATATTTGAAAAAAAAAAAAAAAAGTTTATAAAGTGATTTACAACCAGTTCAGTTGTTTGTTATGGAATTTGCTAAAAATAAAATAAGAAAATGAAAATCAAAGAATTGTTTTTGAGTTAAAACCAGTGAAACAAAAGGAAATTTTTGTTTACAATGAAATTCGGTTGAATAATATTAACATCAGTGATGCCCAAATAAAATTGAGAATATTCTACAAAAAAATATAATTAAAAAAAAAAATTATATAATAATCTGTTCGTCTGTTTCTGTTCTATCTGAATGTGTTTCGCATTTTTTGTTTCTTCCGTCGACATCTTCGCTGTCGTTGCCGAATCGTTCTTTCTATTTTGAATGCTCGCTGTTAACCGAAAAAAATAAAGAAATATACACAAATATATTTTAGCGCGACTTATTCCGCTCGAAAATCAAAAAAAGATACTCACTTTTTCTTACAGATATTTTATAAGGATTTTTCGAACGAACTCTCTGACTACCACACATCAACAAGCAAACAAAACACACATATGTATTTTATATATACGAGTACCACCTTTCTGTTGTTTTAGATGTAAAATATAAAACGACGAAATCGATTAGTGTCATATTTCTCGAGTAGTATATTATTAAGTAATATCGCGCGGTCGTTAAAAATAAAAGCGCTGGTCTATTTTAGACATTTTCTACAAGCATACCATTTTTTTCTCAATTTTGATATAAAGTTTACAAAAAGAAGAAAAATCGTGAATAAAAAAATATATTTTTTAAAGTATTAATATTTTATATATCGTCTTTTTATTCGGTGGCAATTGGAATAAATATTTTTTGATTTACCCCTTTTTTTCATATAACCACACGAACCTCGTCCTTGCAAATAAAAAAAAAATAAACAATTAAAATAAAATAAAATAAAAAACAATTACGTTGGACTATAGAAACGTAGAATAAAACGATAGCATCAAGATGATGATGGAGAACGGAGTCTCCATGGAGTATGTGGATGGATATATGGAACAAGAAGAAGAATGGGAGCGAGAGGGACTCCTAGATCCTGCCTGGGAGAAGCAACAAAAGAAGGTGAGTACACACTGAAATTCTTTATATTTTATATGTATTTCTCAACGCATATACGAAAGTCGTCTTGCAATTTCCTGCGGTCGTTCGAGCTTAAGCAATCAATTCACATTTCCACCAAATGGTCATGCTAATCGGGCGTTTCTAAATTTAACAGAAAATCTCATCGACAACCATCGAAAATTATCCCCATCTCACGTTGTTAGATCCCAGACGGCGTCGTCGAACAGCCTCAATTCGTGTTTAATTTGTTCGACCGAATTCGAGCAAACGTACCAGCAAAATGAACATTTAGGCACCGAAAAAATAAATATCAGAGATACGAACATGTGTAGAAACGGCACGAACATCTACATATATATTTCTATCGTCCGTGCGTCCGTTCGTCTTAAATTACGCCCTCACACAGATCCTCTGCACACTTCATGTCGCTCGCTGTGCCATTCTATGAATCTAAGAAAATTTTCAAAGTTTTCCCGCCTGCCGCACTGTCCGAGCATCCGTCATGCTGCCCGTGAGATTTTCAAATTTTCTGTGGTCTTTTCTATAAATGTTACATAAAACCAAGAATACATTTTTTTGCGTTCGTTTCGTCGACGCGCATAGATCATCTCACACATATGCACATTTCTTCGCATTTTATGTACGTAACCTGCTTTTCATAATTTTCTGAGATTTTTCCGCACGAAAATTCTGTTTTTTTGTGGGTTTTGTTGGGGGGGCCTCCTCCTATTTCGACAGACACGGCTTCATCTCGATGTGATCACATTATCTGTTCGCCGAGACATAAGAAAAATTGTCCCGAAATGCTATGCTCAAGGTTAAAAATAGAAAGAAGGAGAAGAAAAAGTCCGAAATCTTTTAAATAAGATGTTTTCACATCTATTTTGCAAAAAAAAAAAATATTCGAATTGATTTGTTTGTAGTGGTTGTGGCGAGAAAAGAATTTTCTTTTCAACGAAAAGAAAGTGTTCTGATACGAGTATGCGATCGTGTCACAGCCTTGGAAGTCAAGAAAAGCCAGGGAAAAATGTGGTTACGAAATAATCACGAAAAAATCGATTGTGTATTTAATGGTGAAAATTCAAGCCAATTAAATATTTCCTTTCTGGAATATTATTTCCTCTGATTCTTCTGTTTCCACACGGGGGCAACTTTCGAACGAAAAAGAAACCAGTGAAAATTGCATCGCTGTAAATCATCTCAAACCCGAAATATTTAATATATGTTTAGAATACTGTGGAATGGGGCATTGCGAGTCTAACGCCTAGTACGCACTGGAACTATTTGAATAGATTCTTTTGCATCTCGCCCGCCTCGACTAATTGTTGCCGTGAATTTTGTATGTATTTTCTGCATCTTGCAATGAATCGAGGCAGACGAGATTGTGGCGAGATGCAAAAGAATCTATTCAAGAGTTCCAGTGCGTGTGCACTAGGTCTAAGTCAAAATGAGTCAGCTTTGCTATCCACTATCACACAAAAACAATCACAAAATCAGCTAGAAGCCAATTCACGCTGTCGCTTGGTTTTGTCCACACCATGGATTTCACTCATCAGAAGCTACCTTAATATATTGGGGAAGGTGCTCGTCCAAGCCATAGGTGCGTATTCCGGTCTATATCGAAATACGTCGCTGAGTGTAATGCTTACACGATATATATTGTGCATTACACGACACGAGTGCGAATTATCATCCAATGAAATTTCGATTGTGCTTATTTACGCAAAAGCGCATGTCCAAGTCAAAATGAAATCCTAGAATCAAGGAGCTCAATGCCGAAATTTATAGTCAAGTCACCGAGCATAGAAGGACCAAATCGAATAATCACCTTAATAGCTGTAACTTGAAATCTGGCATCAGTTTGAACGACTGTCAGGGTCGTCACTAATCCCACTGACCAACGAGGGAATATTGCTCTCAATTTGACAACAACAAGATTAGTGACCCTACACAATGCGCTTGTCTCTTTAATAGACAATTTGTCCAACACTCGCCAGCTGACAAATTTAAGCCTAAAATTCGTAGGAAAATCGGTAATGAAACGTGAAAACGTACCAATTCTCTTCTGACGAGGTAGCCAGGGCCGGCCAAATGCTAAGGCGAAGCAGGCGGTCGCCTAGGGCGCCGACTCCGAAAGGGCACCAAAGAGGGCGCCAAGAGGAAACCCGGGTTCAAGAATGAATTTAATAAATTTAGAGCTGAATATGATAACGCACTATGCCCCACTAGGGGTTAAGGCAAAGTATAATAGTATTCTCCAGTGACATAGTGATTTACCGATAGGCTCGGCTCTCTCTCTCTCTCTCTTTCTAGGTTCTTAAACGCTTTCGGTTTGTGCGCCTTTTGAATAACGGTACTGAGCGCCTAGTCGACTATCTGTTTTGACTTTACTAACTAGATAAAATCACATTCATCCCACATTGGGCGCCGGGTATTTTGGGGATCTTTCGGTCATTTTTTCGACCATTTTTTGCTATAAACTCGTTTCGGAGAATGCAGTTGCCAGCATGCACCTCCTGCACATCCATGGCCACGGACGTCGTCGTGAGCGGGATTCGAATCCGAAATGCCGGTAGTCAAACATGAAACTGATGCCTACCACTGCGCTACCGGTCCCCCCCCCCCAAATGAATAACTGGCGCATCAGTCCAATTTGAACCAAGGCCTCGAGACGAGTTAGCATCATCTCATTTTCTAGATCGTGGCGGTATGTCTTGTGCAGAGGTGTGTGATCAGCAACCTAGTTATTTACCCCATAAATGGGTACTCATTTAACAGCTGAGTGGGCTGACACGTAAATCCCCTTTTTTTATCGAAAACTACCGCAATCAGTAGGAATCGAACCGGGGCCCAGTGCGTAGAAGGCGAATGTGCTAACCGGTGCGCCATCCGGACTACTATTATACTTGTAGGGTGTATCGCGTCAACAACTCCGTCAGTCATCTGTCCTGGTTATATGTAGATGCATTCACCTACTTTTGTGCTGTTGATAACATACATATAAAAGCCTTAGTGAAGTCTGAGGCTGAAGATATGATCGTGCCACCAAAACCTCCTTAGTAAATGACAGATTCGACCCATGATGAGTAGCTAGTTCGGCTATCCAATCTATTTAAGCCAATCCTCGACGTACAACTGATACAAGTGCCTCCTAATGACGTTTGGAGAAACGCCCCTTATCACCCCTGCTAGGGTCAGCGTCACATTTTGCCTAATCCGAGAAGCACAAATGTGAACCTCAATGGTGATTAAATTTTGGAAGCGCGAGTTAACATACAAGTTCAAGGTGAAATGACACTAGGGAAAATCCTACTCTACGAGGAAAGGGTATATGGATAAGATAAGGGTAAAAAGATTAAAAAGTAAATGGAGTCTATAAGGCAATGAGTGCGTGAAACGGTCACCCAGGGATCGTAATCGCCAATAACGGTAAATTATTGGGCCCCACTTTGGGGGCTATTTTATAACTTTTGAGGATCAGTCCTAGTATTTGCGCTTCACATATACAAGATCTTGCAGACATCGTAAATTTTTTTTCTCTCCATTATTCCTTATCCCATCAATATAAACTTTCCTTTTCCGCACCTATCCCACAACAGACTGGGAGTGTGCTGCTTTGTCTTCACCTGCTCTTGCATCGTAGCCAGCAATCGACATGGAAACCCGTTGAACTTCCGGTGTCGGGAGTTTACTCCCAATATTCAATCCGGGATCTTCGATCGTTGCTTTCACCTTTCTGTACTAGACACTGACATGTAGACCTGTTCGGTCCTAAGATTTAAAGACCGGTTTTAGGTTTTTATGAAAACCGGTTTTCCTGCGGTCAACCGGATCATTAAAAAAACCGGCTCATGGTAAAAAAAACCGGGTTAAAAACCGACTCATTAAAAGACCGATTCATCAAAAAACCGACCGAGTACTCGAGTACTCGAAAACCGACCTGTTAAAAACCGACCGGCTCGTGGTTAAGAAAACCGGTTTAAAACCGACTCATTAAAAAACCGATTCACCAAAAAACCGACCGAGTACTCGAAAACCGACCGGCTCATGTAATATATCGACTGAAAGTGCGTCGCTTATCTTGCATGCGTGCATTCAACGATCCCATGCACTTTAATTGTTTTCCTATAGGAAAAAATTGTGGTGATTTCACAGCTCATTCACTTGCTTGAATAACTCTGACGTCCCAGTCAGTTTTTCCTGGTAGTGAATAGGCTTTTAAGACCGAGCATACATTGAATGCATGCATTGAATACGGATTCAAGATAAGCAAATCATTTTTAGACCTTATATGTATCAGGTTTTTTCGCAAACACCTCTATTCTAGTCCAATGTTTTCGCCGGTTTTAAACCGGTTTTTTTTTAACCATGAGCCGGTCGGTTTTTAACAGGTCGGTTTTCGAGTACTCGAGTACTCGGTCGGTTTTTTGATGAATCGGTTTTTTAATGAGTTGGTTTTTTATCGGTCATGAGTCGGTTTTTATGACCATAAGCCGGTTTTTTTTAATGATTCGGTTTTTTGGAAACCGGTACTTGGGAATCTCGGGACCGGTACTAAATAAAGACCGATTTTAAACCGGTGGACCGATTTTAAGAACAGGCCTACTGACATGCACTGATGGTCAAGGGAGGAAGGGAATAACGTTGGCGTTGACTTTTTTAAACTTTGGAACAAGATAGGTACTTCATCGGCAAGGAATGAAAGTGAAATTTATTTTGTTAACAACTTTCTCTAGGCCAGGACAGTAAACTTAACAGGTGCAGAGACTTCCAAGAGGGCCTTCTTCTTCTAAGCTGTAATGTCACGAGCCTGTTTCTATCAAAACCGCCCGGACAAAAAAGCACTATCACAACTGCTCTTCTCTAAGCGGCGTCGATATTCGTTTCAAGCGAAACCGCTTGAAGAAAAGTGACGCTTGAAAAGTCACTCTTACAACTGCCCTTGTCCAAGTGGACACTATTTTGGAAAAGTGCCTGAAGAAGGGGGATGGGCGCCCAAATTTCCTTGCCTGCGCCTTTAGTTAGACTTTGATCGGCCCTGGAAGTAGCAGCTGCTATCTGGAAAGACAAGAGCTCTAAAGCATTAGGTCCCGATGAATTATCCATGATCATGCTAAAAAAAGTCGAGTTGCCATTGGAGTATCTAACGTCCAATCTTAATCTAACAATCGCGACGTCAGTAATTCCCGAAGTGTGGAAGAAATGAAGGGTAGTCCCTATCCTGAAACCCGGGAAAAAGCAACCTGGTTTGCGATAGGATAGATGCGAGGATGAACCCCTACCGAACTCCACTGCGAATCTCAGCGCATTGTTCGATGATGAATCGCAAGGTGTTAGTGTGATCGACACAGGAGAATCCGGATCATCAGTTCTGTTTTCTAAGTGAGCCTTTAGTCTTTCCAGGATGATTTTAGCTATTATCTAGGCAACGGCAGGAACCACACAAATTCCTCACCAATTATTACAGTCTGTGAGGCTACCATTCTTCGGAAGTTTGATGATCAACCCTTCTTTCCACTCAGGGGGACAGGTCTTTGTATTTCACGCTTCGACGATTTGGATAATCTTGTCTGGTTGGTGACATTGTCCCATTGGTAAGCTCACTTCAAAGCTGCGCCTATCTCATCATGACTACTGCAAGAGTTGTGGGGATGTGGATAAGGAAAGAGCATTCTCCACCATATCTGTTATTGTCCGGCCTTAGCTGGCAGAAGGAGGAAACTCCTGGTTTGATCTTTGACGATTTGGATGACCTTAACCAATACTTCCGCATAAAAATGAAAAAAAAAAAGCTATGCGTCAAATCTAGCCCTTAACAATAACATCACCAATTAAAGTCAGCTCTTTGCCATTAAACACTGTGTTCAAAAATATATAAAATATTCATTAAATAGGTATTTCCGGATTAGTTGATAGTTTATGTCTCTGATAGTGTCGAAAATCTTTTCGACGCTCGTAAAACGTCTCTACCCAATAAAAGGCAAATGATAAGCCGGCTTACTTTAAAATATTCTTAAAGTTTTTGATTATGATTTTTTTATAGCAAGTCCTGTCATATATGTATGATTGATCAGCAAATCGATAATCAGACGGCGCGGCGTATTTTGTTATCACGAAACGGTGGAATTGAATGTACACGAAGGGAAAATAAAAAATACTGAAATCTCTGCAAAATCAAATATTTTGGTTTGATAAGAGAGTTAGTTAATCAGCAGGTTAGATTACTCGTATGTTGACAATTCGCTATCAGATTATCACCGTATTTTTCTATTGTATGTGGTTAGGGTTCTGCTGGTAACGACGAGTTGATTAACAGAAAGGGTATAGTCCTATTTCACCAGACGACGCATCGTTTTTCGCGCATGGGCTAATAGTGGTTCTGCTGTGGCGTATAGTGCGATCGAAGCGAGCGTTCTAGGGCGGTCTACTGAGGGTCGAAACCCCTTAAGCCGCGGAGGTATCGTAGCGAGAGCCCACGTAAGAGAAGGGCAAAATTATCTCGATTTAAAATGCACTACTAGTCAAAGACGCGAACCACTATTCGTCGCCCGGTGAACTATAAGAATGTTCCACACACATTTAAATTTACTGAAGCGGATACTCATCATGTCATTAGGTCGCTAAAAGTACTCAATTGAAGTTGAAGAAACCCAGTGGTTTTTCAAGTGTAACTTTTATAGCGACGACACCTCGATGGACAGTGAACGGACAAAAAAAATAATTCACTTCTTCGCCACGTACAAACTACAGCGCTCACGTCGCTGCGATACAATCTCATTGATTTGTATTGTCCATATGTTGCTCAACGCGAAAGAAATTTGACAAGCTTCATGGGTTGATGGTTACCGTGTCGAACTTGTAAGCAGTTAGTCAGAGGTGCGATAGTCGACACAACTGATATAGGTGTCTTTCGCCTTTTGTCCTAAATCAGCCTTGCAGCAATGTGTACCCGTTGTATTTATTAATAGAGCACGCCAGAATTTTAACTGGCAAAACATTTAAAAAATTTCACTTTTAACACTCGATCTTAGCACGCATTGTTGTCTTTTTTGCTGTGTTTTATTTGTTAAGGATATTTTTCGAAAAAAGAGGCACTATAAACATTTTGTCGTCGGGATGGCGAAACGGTTAGCACGTTCGCCTTCTACGCACTGGGCCCCGGTTCGATTCCTACTGAATGCGGTAGTTTTCGATAAAAAAGGGGATTTATGTGTCGGACTATGAGCGCACTCAGCTGTTAAATGAGTACCTGTTTATGGGGTAAATAACTCGCTTGAGCGTGTTGCTGATCACACACCTCTGCACAAGACATACCGTCACGATCTAGTAAATGAGATCATGCTAACTCATCTCGAGGCCATGGTTCAAATTGGACTGTTGCGCCAGTTATTTATTATTTATAAACATTTCATACTCAACAGATACACAGCTCTACATCTAAACGAGTCCATACTGTAACCATAATTTAGAGAAAAATGTGTTTTGCAGATTATCCAATATCTGCTATCATTTATACCTATCAAACACAAGCAATTTCCTTTCTGCTATCATTATCGGATATCGGAACAGATTATGTTAGCACTGAAATTGGGTCAAATTGCATTCCATTGCTAGATCAGTGTCTGCTATTTATGTAATCCAAAATCAATAGGGATAGATATTTCCCATATTATCAGCTTGTGAACGATTTTATCTATTCCTCAGATTGGAATTTGCTTCGAAATAGATATAATCTATGCCTCCCAGTTTGCCACCCTCGGCATAAAAAGGCGGTAAAATTCCCCCTCAAAAGAGGCACGTTCTCAGAAAAACTGTTCCCGTGAGTGACAGAGATGTTAAATGCTGTGCATCCGTGAGTCAGAGAGAAAAGCCCCAAATAGACCACACAAACGGTCTGCGCAAAACAGTATTTGCGCAGATCATTTCTGCCGTGTGTGGTGCTGCTTTCGTGTCTGCACAGACCGTCCGTGTAAAAGCAAAAAATTTTGATTTTTGGTCGGTTTGCGCAGACATGTCCGTGCTGTGTCCACAAAATAATGAAATTTTCGTGGATTATATTGTAGACATGCAAATGGACGGGCGACCAGTAGCGCAGTGTATTGAGGCATAAGTCTCATGTTTCACTACCGGCGTTTCGGGCTCGAATCCCGTCCACGACGACGTTCATGGCCATGGATGTGCAGGAGGTTCATGCTGGCAACTGCATTCTCCGAAACCAGTTTATGCCGGAGAAACGTCAACTGGGCCACATGGAACAGCGAGCTGTGCCCCATAAGGGGTTAGGGCAATTGAGGGAAAGAAATGGAACGTAAAGGATTTTTGGCTGAGTTCATCGATTTATGTCAAATGAGTGCAAGAGAAATGGCAGTTAACAAAATTAATAATCTGCGATCATCCTACCGACGCGAAAAAAATTGTCTTTCTTATTTTTGCTTTCCCTCTTCCCTTTTACTTTTTATTGCAGCAACAAGCAATATAGCAGCAACACAATTGTGATCCGCACATATCGTGATCTCAGAACAACCTGAACAATTTGGTCTGCACAAATTTTGTCTGTGTCGTGTATTATTGTTGCAACGACTTGCCGACAGTAGTCCGGATGGCGCAACGGTTAGCACGTTCGCCTTCAACGCACTGGGCCCCGGTTCGATTCCGGGGATTTACGTGTCGGACTATGAGCCCACTCAGCTGTTAAATGAGTACCCATTATGGGGTAAATAACTCGGTTGAGCGTGTTGCTGATCACATACCTCTGCACAAAAAACCGTAATGAGATGGTGCTAACTCATCTCGAGGCCGTGGTTCAAATTGGACTGTTGCGCCAGTTATTCATTTTATTTTTTTTATTTACTTGCCGAACGACCGTTTTGCGTAGACCGTCTGTCTGTGTGGTGTATTTGGGCATAAAGTCAACGGATCGGGACTAGCTCTTCCAAAAACATACGCCTCGCAGACGCGAAATTAAAACCCCATGCATACCATTTGCCCGTGACCCAAATTTTGCAAAAAGTGCCTCCACATTATCCACCTCAAAATCTCAACGCACTTTTCAAACAAATGTCACATTTTCTGAAATAGAGAAAATGCATCATTTATTCGATGCGGTCATTAAAATTCCCATCAAAAGTTCGTGTAGGTGCCGTCGTTCACATGATGTACGCGTATCCGAAAAAAAAAATCCCAAGTAGCTATAAGTATCTTTGAATAAGCTGCACCTATTTTGAAATTTCTCCGGCATTGGGGACGAGGTCAAAGCAAGTTATTTACCCTGTCTAATTTCTTGGCATATGCAATTCATACATACCTGCGTATGACACCTGTCATCTGTGCACTTTTGGCATATGCAGATAAATTGCAGTTAACAGTAAAAAAAAAGTGCTTACATATGCGAAAGCAAAGAAATGATAAATAAAAACTACTATCTTGAATTGATGCAAACATTTATGTATAACATTTAAAAATGTGAAAAAAAAACGATTTTGTTTGGATTTGCATATTTTATAAATTCATTGAAATTTATTTTCATATGATTTATAGGAATTTTGTGCTATTCGATCATAAAATGTATGTTGAAAATTTTAATTATATGCATTTTTCGGGAATTTTATAAAATTGGCATCAAAAGCTTAATTTTTAATGAATTGTATTCATTTAAATTTGAGTGTTTATATAGGAAAAAAAGGAAAGGAAATCAAACGATTTTTAGCCCGTCCCATATATTCATATGACAGATGGGCATGCGCAGTGATCCATGCTGTGCGTTTGTGTGTTTGTGCGTTAGTCCGAGCACTTCCGATATTAACCAAATTCGGTATGTAGGTTCCTTGAGTGATTTTGATCTCGGAACGGTGGCAGCAAATTCGGCTTTCTACTGGGCTAACGGTATATTCTGCTCTGCTCAAACCGGAGCTACTCGCCTAAATCTTTCCATGAATCACTCTTCCTTCCAGCCTTTCCCCGTGGACCGGTTTCAATAATGGACATGGACATGAGTCCAGTTCTCTTCAGGGTCCCCGCACGCAGGGCAGGAGGCATCTGCAGAGAGTCTGAAGCGGCACAGGCTGTCTTTAAGAGACCCATGCCCAGTGATGAAGAAACCAAGACCAAGGTTAAAGTCTAGGTCCTGGTTTCCCCTGGCAAAACGGACGTACTCGTATGTTACCCTGCCCTTCATGGACTGATCCCTTCTAGATTGCCATCTAGACAGAATGCAGTCATCCAGGAGATCGGCGATAAATCGCTGGGATCTTCCTGATACATACAGTAATCCTGATATGGAAGGCAGCCTCACGACGGAGTGTTTCCACATCAAGAGGGAGCACACCCATCAGCACCTGCATGGCGTCGGTCGAGACCGTGCGGCATACAAGTATACGTGCATACATGCATACATCATTATGTGCTGACATGTGTATAGTAGACTTGCTCCTCGGGCAGATGACGAGAAGTAAATGAGAGCTCTCGCCCCAAATGTTGTGCACGCAACAAATAGGGAGTTATAGATCACATCGACCGCTCGTCCACCCAGACCCCACTCCTTTCTCAACACACGTCGCAGCATGCCAGCAATAATGAATAGACGACCGCAAGGTGAGGTTCACCAATAGTCAGACCCTAGCCTGACTTTCGTCACACACTTGACCTTAACCTCCCCCATGCGTACAGTCGAGAGCCGACTGTGTGACAATTTGCCCTTGAGCAACATTGTTACAGTCTTCGCGGTTGATTGATACCTCAACTCCCACCCGGACCACTCATGAGCAATGCTCATGAGTTGGGAGCCGATTCATTCTACCTCGCTCTGAGAGGTTCAATTCACAAGAAGAAGGATATCTTCTGCGAGGCACAACACTTACACAAAACACTCAAAGTTACCAAAAAGTCATCCATCATGTAGTTCCATATAAATGGACCTACGATGGAAACTTGAGGACAACCACGCATCGCACTCTTACTAACAACATCCCATGCACTCATGACCGGGGACTCTCTGTCCGAAAAGTAGCTCCTCCAAAGAATTAGTTCAGGACAACTAGCTGCTTCAAGCTTATGCAGAACGGCACTCCACAGCAGATTATCGAAAGCGCTCTTGAAATCTATATAGATTCCAAGGAAATATTTCACATTTCCATTTCCATTACCGTTCTCCTGGTGAAAAGCAGTGCATCGTCAACAGATCTTCCCGTACGGAAGCCATACTGGCTTTCAGACATCGATCAAAGCATCCATCCTACCCACCAGTATCCTCTCCAGCACTTTGCCAAGTACTGGGAAGGGACTGATGTCACGGTAGGACCGAGGATACGTCGGGATCTTATCAGGACCTTTGAGGTTCGAGATGTACCACTATCTGTGCAGTTTTCCAGCCCTTGGGGAAAACACGGGCTCGGAGATAAGTGGCAAAGAGACACTTCATGTATTCAGGGACACATCTCACCAGTCATCCCATCCAGACCAGGCGACTTTCTACACCTAAGCCTAGCAATGCTGGCATCTATCTCCCCGGGTTTCAGAGGCGGAATTTCTTCCACATGTGGCCTTCGCTGCAATGTGTCAGACTCAACAGGCTCAGCCGCAGGCAAGAAACTGTCCATGAGTGCCTCCATCTCCACGTGTGGGTAGTGCCAGTGGTGATTCCGGACACTGCACCCAGTATTTTTGCCTGTACATATCCTGTATACGTTTCCCCAAGGATCATTTGAAGAGCTGCCGACGACGTGCCTCCAATTATCTTCTTTGCGCTTTGCCATCATGTCACGGTACTCACTCCTGGCTTACCTATAAGCAATACCAAGGGCAGCCGTATCAGCATGAGGTGTGCTCTGGCTCGCTGGAAGCACTTTCAAAGCTGACAGACGTCACGCTTCTTAGCAATCAGCTCCCTAGTCTACCACCGGACATGTTAGGGACTCACCGTACGATGAGCCACAAACATATCATTATCCACACTAACCATGCACTCATTCACGAAGTTACACTGCTCATTCAGGACAAGGCAAGGGAACGCAGACAGGGGAAGTCGTTCAAAAGCCTCACCTATCCGAGCCTTATATGTTGCCCAGTTTGCATGCCTGGTATACCAACGAGGTACACCAGGCAGTTCAGCAGGCAGGAACTCTGCCATGGCCTCCCCTCTCTGATCACGCGAATGCTTAAGCCAACGTCTACGCATCTTGCTATGCCGGAGAGGGGAACCCCAAACTGGTACTAATGAATCTAGATTTAAGCATCAGACTAATATGCTCACATATTAGGCCATCTACATCCAGACTCAAGAGAGCATTCGAAATAGCCTTCGGTTTGACGTTGTCAAAGGTACCCTCAATATCCAAAAAGGCAACCAACGTGTACTCCTCGCAACTCAGAGATATTTCAGCACATGTTATCAATGACTTCGCATTCATTGGTGACATGTATTGAAATATCTCTGAGTTGCAAGGAGTGTCCACTAATCAGCCCTTCCAGTAGGCATGCTGAGAAAAGGAGAGAAGATGTGATGGAATAGTGGCACTTAAATGTGTGGTAATAAAACCCTCCAGTATCTTCAGCAAGATCGACGTTAAGCTTATGGGACGAAGGTCCTTCGGACGTGGGTACGAGTTTCTGCCCGCCTTTGGCATAAAAACCACCATCCACCACCTCATCCAATCATGCGCGAGGAATGTGTACCAGCTCCAAGCTCCAGCTACTGTACTAAGTACATACTACATTTATATTTATATTCACTATATCTGGAAATCAACTCATAAGCTTTCAACAAATCATTGGAAATAACACAAAAATAATTAAAGGAAACATGTACGGAACACCTGAACAAATATTTGCGTCAATTTATTTGATAGACGACGTTCTCTAATAGTGAGGCCACGTGAACTTTTCCTCTAACATGTTTAAAGACTTCTAGGTTTTTCATGCCATATAGTAAAACCCACGCTGTCATTTAAATATCTGTAATGTTATGTCAAAACTGAGACGTGACCAGAATACTCGCGCACAGTTTCACTTTCTTTTTCCTCTGACCCGCGGAACAAATTTATAATTCCAGTCATCACCATCACATTTTTTGACGGCGGCATGTCGACAACTCTAGCCCAGTTCCAATCTGTTTACACGCCATTTCTCTGTGTGGCTCCAATGTAACTTTATGCAACTTTTGGCAACCGAAGAGATTGATGAAAATGAAATGATCTTGTTATTCTGTTTTTGTTCGGTTTCTTAAGTTTTTCAAAAATACATATTACATAATTTTGGCATTCAAAAATACATACTCAAGTGTGTGAGTCGGATCGGTGTTTTTGTGGCCGCCGATTTTTGTTGGTTTTATTTTCGGTTCGCCGCACGGATGGGATGGGAAACATCGATCTCCTCAGGATGAGAGCATGATGAGCTCATTCCGATTCAATTCGAGGTGGTCATGTAATGATGCAATTTAAAATTAGAAAATGGCGTTTACATATGGTGGGTTGGGTATGTACGAGTATATATATTTATAAAAACATGGGTTGTTTGTGAGGGCAGCCCCAGCCCGAAAATTGAGTAGGAAAGTCAGCAAAAGAATAATATTGTAGATTCAATTCAGAAGAAAATTGTGTTTGGTTGAATTCATTGAGGCGTTTTTCTGTTATGCTCGCCTTTTTAATAATAGGCACGTTCTTTTGCGAATCTTGTCCTACACAGGTTAGAGACATAATACGCTCTACAACAAGAACATTAACCTATATGGGTTAGCTAGCATTCTACCCTGGTAAGTTATCAAGGCTAAGTCCTGACCTGGATATTGTTGTTGTAGCAATGGTCGGAATTCGGTGTGTTGGTTAGTTGAATGCCTACGGTTCGTCGTCATCCCCGGTGTCGAGGGATAGAAAATTAGCTGCCTCTATTGGGTTCTCCCACAGCGATCTGGGAGTCAGGTGCGTGAGTGCAGCTGGGCAATGAAAGATGTGGTCCACGTCGTGAGGGGCTCCATAACAGGCAGGACAGATGTTTGAGACGTTCTAGTCAATGCGGGATAGGTAGGAGTTCAGTCGTGAACACCAGCCTGACCGAAGTTGGGCGAGTGTCGTTCTCGTTGCTCTCGGAAATCTTACCTCTTCCCGAGATATCGTTGGTGGTATGGACGAGTGAACTGGATTTGGACCTAAACCTACAATTGATTGAAGTACCTCCTCCTGATGTATCGCTGCGATGGCTGACCTGTGTGCGCTGCTATCAAAGGCTACCCTTTTGTACCTCCGGACATCCCTTTCTAGGTCCCTCAAGTTGCGCCTAGCATATCTGGGCGGCGGCGTCTTGTCCATGAGGTTGGAGTTTGGGTGCTCACTTCGGTAGCAACTTACTTCCTTTCCCTTTCGAATCGCTCCATGCTCAGTGGAACCGTGAAAAGTCGATGGATCATCGAGTGGAACGGGGCAATTTTCTGGAAGCATGAATGATTGGAGCTCCATGGGATGGTTCTTTGTCTATGGGTTGGTTTCCTGAAGATGTTGAATTCGATGGAGGTCCTGTTCCTTATAATTTCCAAGTCCTGGAATGGCAGTTCTCCACGTTCTTCCATCTCCATCGTAAACTTGATGTTCTGGTGGACCGTATTCAGATTGGTGAAAATTTCCTGTCCTTCCTCTTTGTTGATGATAGCCAATACGTCGTTCACATATCTCACCCAGAATTTTGGTAGTGATTCCCTCGTCTTTAGTTCTTCCTCTATTCTCTTAATGAAGATTTCACTAATGCACGGTGAGTGTGGGTTACCCATGGCCACCCCCGTGGTTCCCTTAAAGAGGTAGTTCTCTGTCTTGCATAATATTGCCAGCCTCATGAGAAGATAGACTTCTTTCCTCCAAGCCGTAGATGTGGGATCCTTTTCGAGTAGCCATTCCTCCAGGTAAAATAGGGCCTCCTTGACCGGGGTGCTTTGAAACAGGGCTTTAACGTCGAAAGAGACGAGCCGTTCATCGGACGTGATTGGACCCACGATCTGCAGTTTGTCGATTAGGTCGTCCCTGTTCTAAAGAAATCTGCACGAGCTGGACCTCCCTAAATCGTTGAACCTTTCGAGGAGCCATTTGGCGATGTTTTGTGTGGGGGAGTTGGCGGCTGCAACGATTTCCGGAAATTCGTTCTCAGGCATGTGGACTTTGGCTAGTCCCTTTATCCTTGGGAGAGAGGGGTTTACTCATCCATTGTTATCTATCAACTTTAAGAGCTGATATAGCTAGAAACTCACTGTTAACACTAATAAGATTCTTTCATGATGTTCGTGTAGAACATGTAACCCATCACTTCATAATTTTTTAAAAACAGTCTCAGCTTAGGTCTAATGTAAAGCTCGCGACTATGATCAAATAATACATATGTCGTGATAGTTACCTATCTCGTTAGTATCATTTCATAAAATGATTGGGAATGAGTCCCGTCTTCCTTTGACAGTATATATTTCCAAATTCCCCCATCCATTAGAACAATTGAAGTGTGAAAAGAAGAAAATGAAAAGGAGGTTGTTCGTGTTGAAGTCACAGAAAGGTTAAAACACTAGTAAGTATCTCTACTGCACGCACCTCTAAATAATGATCAACACTATTTCAAAATAAATCCATTGCCATAAACAACACCATAAATCTAATGAACAAAAATTTTAACCTGTATGAGAATTAGATCAGGAAAAGAAAGAAAAGAGATCATATCAAGGAACAATAATATATAGAGAGAAAATCCTCTTTTTATTGAGTAGTACAGCGAATGTGGACATAAAGGCGAAGAACCTGCAATAAAGTTAATCCTATATTGCAAGTATTATCAGTACCTCTCAGACATCTATCAGTGGGTATAAGGGATGATACTATTAAAAATTCTTAAAACTTCGACTTCAGATTCGCAATCAACGACCCAAAAAAAAACGTACCAGCTTTTTTCAGCAAGGTTGTACGTAAATTTCCTACAAAAAAAAAAAATAAGTCAATAATTTCTTGACCTATTAACTAAATGAAATATTGTACATAATCTACGCAGACCTACCTCTGATATTCTACCTAGTCCAGCCATAAATATTGTTACAAGGTTTGGCAACCCTGCAGAAAGGAACCGTTATATTGCATTTCTTAAAAATTGAGCTAATCGCTATAGTACGCTTGTGCTTGATGCATTTGTCATCATTTGAGTTTAATTTTTAGTATAGTGAACATGGATTGGGGTGACAAAGAAAATAGAATTGCTGTGATTGCACTTCATAAAGTAGGAATGCAACCAAGTGATATTTTTAAGACTCTGAATACCCTTGGTATAAGCCGAATGTTTGTATATCGGGCTATTGAAAGATTTAATGATACGTCTGGAGTAAGTGACCGTGAAAGAAGTGGCCGTCCGCGAACTACTCGAACACCTCAAGCGGTTAAAGCCGTGCGCGACAGAATTCGCCGTAATCCTCTTCGGAAACAAAAAATTTTATCGCCTGAGATGAAAATACCCCAAAGAACAATTTCACGTATCATCAAAAGTGACTTGGGGTTGGGTGCTTATCGTAGATCTACCGGGCATTTACTAACAGATTCGTTAAAAAAAATAGAGTGGAAAAATCAAAACGATTACTTTGCCGGTACGCAAACCAAGAACAATTTTGTTTACGGACGAAAAAATTTTTACTGTCGAAGAAACATTTAATAAACAAAACGATAGGGTTTTTGCTCGCAGTGCCAGAGAAGCTTCTCAAGTTGCCCAAAAGGTTCAAAGAGGTCATCATCCAGCCTCAGTAATGGTTTGGTGGGGTGTTAGCTACAACGGGGTGACAAAGTTGCATTTTTGTGAGAAGGGCGTCAAAACGTCTGCCAAAATTTATCAAGAAAGTGTCCTTGAAAGTGTAGTGAAACCTCTCAACACGTCATTAATCAAAAATCAGCCTTGGAGTTTCCAGCAAGATTCTGCACCAGGTCATAAGGCGAAGTCAACCCAAAAATGGCTTGAAGAAAATGTTCCAGATTTTATTAAAGCTGAAGATTGGCCTTCCTCTAGCCCAGACCTGAATCCGCTGGATTACGAATTATGGTCTGTCTTAGAGCATATGACGTGCTCTAAAAGACATTCTAATATCGAATCCTTAAAGAAGTCTCTTACACATGCAGTCGCCAACTTTCCGATTGAAGTCGTGCGTGCTTCCATAGATAAGTGGCCAGCTCGATTAAAGGTTTGTGTAAAGGCAAAAGGCAATCACTTCGAATAATTTGTTGCAATTTCCGTTGTTGACAATGCATTTAATAAATAAACAATGATTTCTTAACATATAACACCTCTTTTATTGAACAGTGCTTCAAAAAGTTTGTAACAGTATTTATGGCTAGACTAGGTATTCTTTCAAAACCTGCTGATTTACTTCTGATCACCTGTGCTTTCAAAACCTGCCTCTCTACCTAGACCTACATCTAATATTCAGTTCTTTCAAAACCTGCAGACCTACCTCTGATATTCTGTTCTTTCAAAAACTGTGTATTTACCCAAATCGGCAGACCTAGACCTGCATCCATTCCCAGACCTGCAGACTTACCCAAAACTGATCTTCTGTTCTTTCAAAGCCTTTGTATTTATCCAGGTCTGCCGATAGTTGCAGATAGATAGATGCAGACCTAGATATTTTTTAAATCGTACCTACCGGACCTTTGGCTACTGGGTGAGTGACCAAGAGCAGGTCCCCGATTATGAGCAACCATGAATATGTTGTCCTATTCCACACATTTTTAACTGAATTTTCTTCAGGAGAAAAAAAGAACAATTTCTCTAAATTAACATACCACTGCCACTAATTGCAAATCTTTCATCCATGTCATCATTTCGGATATGTTGAGTCATCATCATATAAATACTCGTACACAATTCCTAAGCTGACCTGACGGATATTTTTGCTTTGTGCGAAGCTTTTACTTTGCGAAAAGATTTTCTTAATGAGTTTGTGGTATGCGCTCGATGAATGCATCCACAATAACCCTCCGCCACTCGTTCCTTTTTGTCAGGTGTCGCGAAATGCAGCAGATTGAATTCCAATCCGAAAAAGACATCTCAGATACATAGTACGTACGAATATATAGGTACGAGTATGCACTAGGCTATAACATACCTATTCGATGAAATCCTCTTGCGGGTGCTTGTATGTAAATAAAGTTATAACTGCATACGATTATTATTTTATTCCTCAAAATTATCAAGTTCCCGACTTCGTTTTAAATACAGGTAAAAATCAATGTGTCTTTGTGTATAAAATGTAAAATACACTTTTATCGCATTTATCTCATCCGACGGATGATGGTTGGATATTTTAAGAATCGATTGTAGGCGGATTTGGAGACTCAGATGTAGTTACACTTTTTATTTCATTCATCCATACTCCCAAATTCCTCTGGGATGGCGGCGTCTATTTTCGGATTTCGGTTTTGATTTATGATGATGGTCGACCACGAAACAGAAAATTTCAGAACAGAAATTTGGTCGGTGGGAAAAAGCTTTTTGTTGGTTTTCAAAAACGATACTTGCCAGAGAAGAAACAATCTTTTTTATGTTGTACTGTGGGAGCGTTATTTAACTTTATTTCATTTGGTTGACATTAATTGATATTAGATGCTACATTACTAATTCAAATTATGCAATAAACATTTTATATTTGTACGTCGAATGGAACTTGATAAATCAGATTATGTATTTAAAATGTGTGCTTGAATCGGTCTGAGTTATTGGATTGAATTCATGATATGTATACGAGCACTAGAGTACGCACTTTGATTTTTTTTTAAGACTGCGCTTTCTTTTTATTGCATAAGATTTTCTATAGATATTAAACTCTCTATCACCTCAACTTCATACATTCAGGAAATAACTATGTACATATCTGTAGGCGGCGCGGCGTGGCGATAGTTCGAAGGGTCTAACCAAGCGAGATTAGTAATAGTACTATCCCCACTCTGTACTTCGAAAATAATCAGTTTGAATAAATTCACACATGCGCTCTGCTACCCATTTGCACGCGGTCCCTATATGTTCGGTAAATGTCGTGACGCCATCGACCATTATTCAGCCACAATTTTGGCATTTACGAAGCATTTGGTCCCTCGCTTCTCGGGCCCCACGGCCATATGTTAATGCGTGTTTCACTGCGCACACGCGAATATGTCAACAATAATTCGATATATAGATTTTTACCCCCAGTCCGTGACTATTTCCTATCTGTTCAGTCTATCTATGCTCCAGATGGATAGATTGGAAATAAATCGTGTTCTACTTACAGGACTAGGATTACCGATCAAGCTTATTTGTACTAATTAAGTTACTTAAGTCCTTAATTGAGAGTGCAGAAACTTCATCTGGTTAAAGAAAAGCCCACCCAAAACATTCGATGCTGAGTCGGGCAAGGGCCTCACACTCGTAGAGAATATGCTGCGAAGTCCCATGTTCTTTATTGCAGAAACCACAGGTTGAATCTGGGGCTAAACGCAACGTTGCTAAATGATATCTCAAGTACTCGTACGAGTGATCTGAAAGTAGTCCGAAAATGTTTCTAACCTTAAATCGACTCATACTGAGTAGTGTTGAAGCTCGTTTTTGTGAGTATCCAACAATTAACAGCATCGCTTGTCTCAGACCCGGAAGGCCGTCCCATGCGCTGCGGCCTCGGTTCTATTCGGTACTCTAATACATTTTTTTTTACGTGGCACAGGGGAATCCCACAGAACGGCTGTGTGACGATGCTAACCTGGCTTGCTCATCAGCTCGTTCATTATCAGCAATGTCGCCATGCCCGGGGACCCAGTATAGCGTCATTGTGTTTGAGTACTATCCACTTGGAGTGCTTGCTGGCAGCTCCATACTAGTTTTGAAGTAACGGCAGAATTAGTGCGCACTTTGATGACTGACGCTTTGTCTGACTATCAGAAAAGATTGCTATGGGCCTATTTTTTTTAATTTACTTTCAATTTCGCTGGGAAAAACTGGTAGGTCGCTGATTGCGAATCTGAAGTCAACATTGCAAAAAAAAAAACCAAGGTGGGATCCAGAATGGCAACCCTTTTTTTTATAAACACGACCATTCTTGCTGGGGAAAACTGGTAGGGGGTCGTTTAGGTCGCTGATTGCGAATTTGAAGTCAAAATTGGCAGAAATAAAAAACAAAAAATACGGGCAACCTTGCTGGAAAAAGAACTGCTGATCATCAATCTGAAGTAAAAATTGAAAACAAAAACTAGAATGGCAACACCTTTTTTTTATAAATACGGCCAACCTTCCTGGAAAAACTGGTAGGGGGTCGTTTAATTCGTTGATTGCGAATCTGAAATCAAAATTGGCAAAATAAAGGGTATCCTGAACGGAACTATCTTTAAAAAAAACCGCCAATCTTGCTGAAGAAAAACTGTGGGGAGGTTTTTGGGGTCGCTGATCACGAGTCTGAGGTCAAAATTGCGAAAAATTATTTGGAGGATCAAGAATGGCATCACTTTTCTATAATTACGATAAATTTTGCTGGGAAAAACTGGTAGGGTGTCGTTTAAGTTTGAAGTCAAAATTCATCATCATCATCGTGGCGCGACAGCCCGACGTCGGGCCTTGGCCGCCTGGATCATTGTCCTCCAATTATCTCGGTCACGTGACCGCGTCCTCCAATTTTGGGAGCCCAGCAACTGCGCGGCGTCCACACGTACTGAGCTCTCCCAACGAGATCTCGGTCGTCCTCGCAGTCTCGCTCCGTCGACTCGTTCTGCATTCATTACTCTCTTAGGCATGCGATCATCGTCCATTCTTTGTACATGCCCTGCCCATTGAAGTCGTTGTAGTTTGACGATTTTCGAGACTTGCAGCTCATCGTACATTTCATACAACTCATGGTTGTACCGGATGCGCCATCCATCTCGATCGCAAACAGCCCCGAAAATTCGCCGTAGAATCTTACGTTCAAAAGTGTCTAGCATGTTTTCGGAGGCTTGAGTTAGGGTCCATGCTTCGCAGCCATAGCATAGCACTGGTCGTATAATGGTTTTGTACACGCGGAGCTTCGTGTTTCTGTGCACATGCTTCGATTTCATTATGGGGAGAACCGAGAAAAAAGTCTTATTAGCTAACTGTATCCGTCGCTTGATTTCGTCAGTTTCGTTGGCGTCCCTTGACAAGTTGCAACCCAGGCAAATGAAGTTGTTCACGAACTCGATGTTGAGGTCCCCCACATTGATGCTCGGTTGTGCAGGTGTCCTTGTCACCGATTGCATCATTATTTTAGTTTTACCCTCGTTAATACGTAATCCAACTTCCTTTGCAGCGGTATCGAGCGTATACAGAAGTTCTTCTGCGTCAGACAATCTTCGGGACATGATGTTGATGTCGTCGGCGTACGCTGCTAATTGTGTCGACTTGATGAGTAGCGTCTTGCTGTTGTCCATATTCATGGCCCGAATAACGTATTCCAGTGCTAGGTTGAAGAGCGTCGGTGCCAGTCCATCGCCCTGTTTCAAACCAGTGCGTGTTTCAAATAGATCAGTAAGTCTATTCTGGATCCTGACTTGTGAGACGGAGTTGGTCATCGTCATCTTTGTCAGTCGCACTAATTTGGCCGGTATACCAAATTGCAGCATGATGTTGTACAGTACTCCACGATCGATACTGTCGTATGCCTACTTGAAGTCGACAAAGATTTGGTATACGTTTACGTTGTATTCCCAGCACCTCTGGAGTATCAGTTTGACTGAGAAGAGCTGATCGGTTGTGGAGCGCCCAGGTCTGAAACCGCTTTGATATTCGCCAATGACTCGTTCTGCGTACGGTTTTATTCTATTTTCCAGAATTTTCGTCAAAATTTTATAGGACGTACAAACTAGTGAGATGCCCCTGTAATTCTCACACCGCAGTTTATCTCCCTTTTTATGAATTGGACAGATGATGCTTCTGCGCCAATCGTCAGGAATCTCCTCGTTCTCCCATACTCGCAGGAGTAATTGATGTATGGCATCAACTAGACTCGTTCCACCGAATTTCAGCAGTTCAGCTGGAATCTCGTCAGCGCCCGGCGCTTTATTTCGTTTTAGTGACCGCAACGCGAGATCAACTTCCTCTACTGTCGGGGGCTGAATGGGTGGGCCTAGATCAACAATATCGTCGAGAGCTTCCTGTGTGGGGATGTTAGATGGTCGGTTTAGAAGCTCTTCAAAATAAGAGGCCCATCGCTTGTTAATCCCATCGGTGTCGCTGATGATGTTTCCATCCTTGTCCTTACAAAGGCTCGTCCTGGGTTGGTAGTCGTTCTTAATTGTATTTACTAGTTTGTACGCTTGTCTGGTGTTCCTATTAGCTAAGTTTTCGTTTATGTTCAGCAACTGCTCGTCAAAGTATTTACGTTTCTTACGTCTAATTATTCTATTCGATATTCGCCGTAGCTCGAAGTCAAAATTGGCAAAAATAAAAATCAAAAGGACGTAATGTAGTCCTCTTTTTTTTCAAAAACACTGCCTATCTTCCTGGAAAAAAACACTGCTAGGGTTTGTTTTGGTGACTGATCACGAATCTGAAGTCACACACACATGTGTGCCAATCTTGCTGGAGAAAACACTGTTAGGAGCTTTTTGTGTAGCTAATTGCGAATCTGAAGTCAAAATTAAAAAAGAAGAAAATGGCTGATACAGAACGGTAACATTTTCTTCTTCTTTCTTCTTTTCGTAAACTTGCTGGAAGCAGGGATTTTTTTTACGGTCGCCGATAAAGTCAAAATTTCAAAAAATATGGGATACGGATAACTTACGTACAACCATGAATATTCATTCGAAAAAATGTCAGACAACTTCTATCATAATTATACATTAATCTTTATTTCATTCTGAAAGAAACCCAGACGTAAACAATACAAAAAAAAAATTCTTATATAAGTTGGTTGAACTGCAAATGCAAATGTCAATCGGATTAATCCATCCCATTTCACAAACATGTGCCGTACCGGATCAGGTCCGATTCGATCCGCAAAATTAGCGGATCATACCATGACTAATGCTAACTGCCTTATCCAAGTATGTTTTAAGCTTTTCATGTAGTCTGTCTTCGGTGGCAGTCCACCGACTCCAGAGATGATCAAAGTCTGAGGGTTCAAAAATTTACATTCCCAGAAACAGTCCAAAGCCTTCTTAATAAATTAAGGGGCAGTATCAGTATCGTCCTGCAATAACAGTGCTTTTTCCCAGCTTTACTACTTTGGCTTCCTTGTAATTTTAATGTATCGTTTTTAACCAAACTATCACTGAGTTCAGTGCCCTCGGTCAACTCTCCAAACTTTATTTTTGGTTTCTTGGAAGTTTTTTCTTCAATGTTCAAAATTTTCTCTATCGCGTTGACGGTCACCGGTGTTCTGGCTTACCACAAAGTCTTTGTGGACTTTCTTTTAAAATATAATAAATAAATTGAAACGAAATTTCATAAATATTTTATTTTAATTAATATTTTAATCAAGATCATTCAATCAAGATTTATTCATTTTTATTAACCAATTGTTCTCTCTATTTTCAGGTATGTCAAAGTATTTTTTTTCTACCATTGAATCCTTTCCCATTGGTAACGCGTCCTTGATATCGCTGATATTCCAAAGTAAGTTTTATTTCTTCACTGCTCTTTCTTTTCATACTTTTTCACTGTTACTCCTACCAAAAAATAGCAGTGAAAAGAAGTAATTCACGAACCATGAAAGTACCTAAAGCAACTACTATAAAAGTAAAGAAATCATGAACCGTGAATGAATGTAACTACTAACTAGTAGAATGAGTGACGAACAGTGAAAAATAGTATTCATTAGTACATAATTAGCACTTTCAGATAATGAGTCGGTAAGTTGTTCACCGACCGATGGATTTTAGTATTGGTCCAAAGGGAGTGATTAGCTACTCATCGCTAGGAACATTGGACCGATTCAGCGTCACCCACCGACTTATCTGAAGCTCGGATTATTGTTTGTTAATTGCCTTGACCCCTCTAGGGGAATGGGCGTGTCAACATCTCGAGCATTTCTATGGCTTGTTAACGTTTCGATAGCATATCTAATTTTCGAACATGCAGTTGCTAGCATGCATCTACTATCCGCGCCGCCGAGGATCAAACCTCCATTCTCTAGATCTAGAGCGTAGAGCGGTGACCGCGCTTTAAAAAATTGGCGCGAATGGCAAATTAAAGAATTTCAATGAAGAGTCCATGAGATGGAATTGCCAAAACAAAAACCTACAAAAAATATTTTTTTTTTACTCCAAAATTACAAATTAACTTTTCTTCTTTTACCGACTACTGTAAGAATCATAACATGCTTCTACTGGCCGGCTGTGACGCCGACACGCACCACACAGCTTATGGGGAAGCACTGACATCAACAACAGGCGTTAGTACCTTCTTGACTTAATCACTAGTCTAGGTCTTAGCATTTTCATCAGGGTCGCCCCACCTTTGTAATGAGGTCTAGACAAGAGGTGCTTGACATTACCTTTGGCAGCCAATTGACAAATGGATTCAGCACTGGCATGTATCGGACTAACCGTTCTTATCCGACCATATGCAAGTCTGCACTGGAATTTTTTCCTCATACGTGGAAATCCGCGAAAGTAGTTTTCATTCTGAAAGTGGGTAATCAACCAAAGGATGATACTAAATTATACAGATCCATCAGTCTTATCGCCTTTATGTAGAAATCGATGGAGAAAATCTTGGATGAGCATATTCGTCAAACTCTCCTGAAACAAAACTCTCTAAATGAAAGACAGTTTGCCTATACCAAGCAGATCCGCTCCCCACTGCCTGGTCAGGGAGATACGGCTCTCTCAGCTTTCCTTGAAATAGAAGGGGCTTTCGACAACACATCATTCACTGCCATCGGCAGGGCACTTAAGGAGAAGAATTCGGACATGCGGCCTAGTCTACATCCGCCGCGGTATCTCGGTAGTTAGAGCGTCGATTTATCAAGCGAGAGATAGCAGGTTTGATTCCTGCCATTTTTTTTAATACCTACTCACCCTGCATTTTTCAAGCCTAGTCACCTTCATGTGGCGGAGAGTGTGGAGACTACGCGGTATCGGTAGTGCTACCATTAATCTTAGCGACCCTGAAAATAATTTATTTAGCACTAATGTCGGTAACTTTGACATTATTTTTTCACGTCTACTATACTCACTTATGTACATGTGAGGGAGGGGACTCGCCGCCATTAGTCTCAGGGACCCCGAAAACTATAGATTAAACACTAATCTCGGTTTTTTTTGTATATTATTTTTATCACGCTTACTCACCCCCATGTAGTGGGGAGGGTGGGAACCATGGTATCGGGAGGCCTCGAAGTCTACAGATTTGACGCTAATCTCGGTCATTTTAGACATAAACATGGGGAGAAGTAGCTCCGTGCGTTCTGCGTTGACGCGTTAGTCGGATGTCTCATCATACAGATTTTTCGCAGGTTATGCACTACTAGGGGTGCAGGTAAGTTATAGTAATAGTATACCCACACCTCTATATCGGGGAGAGGACTACGCTATCAAGACGTCTACTTAATCCCCGTGTGGGAGAAAAAGCCTCACTCCATCCTTGATTCAGCGTCCAAAGCCATTTGGTGAACTTTTAAAATGGTGCAGTTTTTGGCTCTCTTGTTTGTACTTCACCAATAATAAATAATTACCAAATTCAACTTTCCTTCCAACTTCCTTTCCTGTGGAATGCAGGTCTGCCAGTTATCTATCCATATAGGTACATGTACCATACATATAAACCGACATCCTAATCCAATCACATCAGATAAAAATACTAATTTCGAGTATCATATCTAAGCGTGTAGTATAGTTTTGAACGGTACAATCTGCTTCTTAATAAAATGGTAATGCAACACCGAACTGGTTAAGCAATACCAGCGGAACATTTTTTTTTTCACAATTCCGAGCTACTTCATTTTTATCTCAAATTTTCTTACGCCTAGTACGCACTGCGACTCTTTGAATATACAGTCATTTCCACAAGAGCGTATACTTTGTAACTTTTTAATGCACCATTTCTCAAAGAGTGGTGGGGGAATTTTAGTTACCTGCATTTTCCCTCTTTTTCGCATTGTATAAATTTGGTCATTCTAAGTTCAAGTAGGAGAGTGATAAGACGTCAAGTGAAATGAGTGCGATTTACAAAAAACGATTCGAAGCTGTGTTTTTAGTAAGTCATCCGAAAGGACCAAAAATGACACCTGCATCGGCCGGAAAGTACCTGAAAGTTTCGACACAGTTTGTGAATAAGTGGATAAAGCGTTTTAAAGATACTGGAAATGTAGACGATCTACCTGGTAGGGGTAAAACCCGAAGCACTTCAAAAACCCAGGATAAGGCCATCATTGATATTTTTTAAGAAAAATCCGTCCGTTACTACCTTAGTGCAAGCAAAGGAAATGTTATCGAAGAAGAATATTTACGTGTCCTTGAATACGATTCGGCGAAGATTACAAGAGGAAAACATCAAAACCAGGTATGCCTTGATGAAACCATTACTTACCGAAAACCAGAAGCGAAGACGTGTAGAGTGGGCTAAGGAAAACATCGATCGTGATTGGGACAACGTGATCTTTACGGATGAATCAAGTTTTGCTGTAAATACGTTCAGGAGACGAGTGTGGGCACAAAAAGGAGAAGCTGTCGTGAACCGAACCGTTAAACACCCTGTGAAGGTCCATGTTTATGGATGCTTTTCTGCACGCGTTTTCGGAAAATTAATAACGTTTACCGGAATTCTTACTGCTGAAAGGATGATCATTTTGTACAAGAAAGGATTATTGAAGTCTGCTAGGATGCTATATGGCAACGACACCGATTGGTTTCTACAAGAAGATAACGATCCGAAACATAGAAGCCGGTTGTGTACACGCTGGAAAGAAGAATGGGATTAATGGGGATTAATGGGGATTAATGAAGCAGAAGCTTCAAGGAAAGCAAATAAAAGGAGCAGCACATTTAAGGCGAACGCTACAAACAATTTGGAAGAACTTGTCGACAGACTACGCGGAAAAATTGGCCGAAAGTTGTCACCGAAGATGCCAGTCAATAATCAATAGTGACGGCGATTGGACCATGTATTAAATATAATTGCGAAAATGTATTTTGTATTTACTTTCAATAAAAAATAAAATTTCTTACTTGTAACATTTTGTTTTTATTTTGTGAGGTATACGGTCTTGTGGAAATGACTGTATTCTTTTGAGTCTCGCCTGCCTCGCCGTGAATTTTGTGTGTATTTACTTGCAGTGAGTCAAGGCAGGTAAGATTTTGGCGAGACTCAATCTATTCAAAAGTTCCAGTGCTTACTAGGCGTTACACTCAGAATGTATACAAACGCAAAGTAGACCTGTTGATGAATCACAGCGGTCGGCGATACCAGCAAGTATTAGTGCTTTTTCACCTGATGAGTCGGTGAGTCGCTGTGTCACTCAATACTTTCGGCATGGGCTTAAGTTGGTGCGTCGATGAGCCGACGACGAGCTGTGGCACGTGAAGCTCACCTATTTCTTCTGTAACGGACGGTTTGGTGGGCATCCGAAGATGCCCGTGGGGACGGAGCCTAAGGTACAATAGCATATTACCGTGAAGGTCGGGCCGTGCCATCTGGCGAAGAAAAAGGCCCCTCAACGAGCTAAGCAGCGGCCTATGCTTGCTGTAGCTCAGTTCGGGAGATGTGGGCGGGGTTTTCGCCGCTCGTTACCCCTGTCCTTTACGTATTAACAAAAATTCATAGGCCTGGGGAAGACAACACAAACAGAGGAAGTAAAAATGGGGAATGAAATGGCTGATAAGGATAGAATGGTTGGCGGACGGATCAGACGCCCACGTGGTCGCACCTGGCTCCGGATGTAATGGGACCCTCGGCCTCTGATTTCGTACCACCAACAGATCACTACTCATCAGGTGCTGCTTCGATCTGCCGGTGGGAGCAGCACTGCCAGACCATAATATGGTTCATTACAGGTGGTTCATTACAGCCTTTTTGTATTCAGAATCGAATCGAAAAATCTAACACCTGAAAACTCGACCAATCAACTTTCCACGCTAACACGAAAAAAAGCAATTAATTATTATCAAAAAACGATAATGCTATGGATGAAAAACTGCTGCAGTAAGTAGCCTATTTGCCCGAGGTCAGAAGTAGTTATACCTATGCCCAGGCGATATAGATTTAGATTGTTTTGAATATGAATTGAAAGATAAATGAGTTGATCAATCATTTTTGGTTGAATTGAAAACACACATGATCAAAATTTGATTTGATTGAAATTTATATTCTTATGTTTAACTGTAGATACGCGGCAAGTTGTCTTGAATGTGTGTCACTCTTTGATTTCTCCCCAATTTCTTTTGAACGATCTATTACCATACTTACTGGATTTTTATTAACTAATCAGTATGTCATATTTTATGCACGCCAAATATTTGATTGGCCCGCTTAACACAAAGGAACTGTGACCACTTTAACATGCTAATTCGATCGGTCAATAGTCGAAAAAAAAGATTCGTCTTATAAATGTTGGTACTGTTTTGATTGATCAATCCAATTAGGCGCGAAAAAAAGACATTCTCGTGTCTACAATGAATGTATAGAATCCCTGTCTTCTTACCTATTAGCTGCTTTATTGCAAGCGGATAGTGGTCATAAAATTAAACCACCCATTGACCGTCATCAATTAGAATAATTACGTCCAACCATTGGAAGCGGCCGTATCTGTCAGAAAGAATACCAGAAGTAGCAGAAGTCGCCAATATATGGCAAATAAAGTATACAAAGAAATATCAAATCTCAGACTATTCAAGCGAATGACTGACGAAAGACCCTGCGACTCTGGCGAGCTCATTAAGCCCATACGCGATAATACCTGCCGGCAATGTACAGGTAATTTAAGCGAATAAAACGGTAAAAATTGTTGAATGAACCAGGAAAAACCGGATCTCTTCATATACTTGTAGTTTTACTCTTGATCTGAAATTCGCCATATAGCGCTGCTTTCCATCTTTTCTTCGTCTTGGGAATTTCTCTCCTGCGAGTTAAGTTCAAGACGTCTTAAAGAAATACGGCAGACGTTGACGACAGAACCAAAGATCGTAGACAATCAGCTTTTTTTTTAAAAGTTGTGTGGTCATGAGCGCAGCGCTGACTCAGGGCGAACCCATAAGATACAAAGATACAGTCAACAACAATGCAATCGGTCGTATGAAAGTCGGTTGTTGTTGTTTTTTTTTTTTTTTTTTTTTGACGTTCTTTATGATAATCGGGAATGAGAGGCTCGCGATCTGATTCAGCTCAAGTGGTGTGCTGATCGTTGTGACGACAACATTTCATATCAAGATCATCAACTTCATGCAATTATGCAGCACGTTCAATGGGAAGCATCAGAAGAAAGTCACAAGTCAGGGAAAACGTTGAAACGAACGGTTATAAGAAACAAGTGCTTAGCTCGTTTAGTAAGCAAGTTGTCGGTTAGCTTCCTCTTTTGTGGATTGTCTAGTTTGGGAGCAAGAGCGGGAACAGTTAGTGTTACTACTGGAAGCGTAAGCGTATATATGCAACGGGATTATGATACCTGGATTAATTGATATGTCAGCTGACAGCACCTGGAACTGAGCTGTATACGGTTGTTTTCCCGTATTTGCGGCAATCACGGCAGAATGGGTCTAGATCAGTTGTAAATGCCGACGTCTAGAGATTCCTGGAGTTAGAGCCAATCTATTGTATATGGTCCGCTTTTCCGACGAATTTCGAAAATCATCCAACATCCATGCAATTTCTTTTCAAAAAGTTCATGAACGATTAATTGTCTCCGCCCTTTTATCCATGACGGTCCCGATTCAATTTACGGTGTACCGTAATCGTCCAATATTTTCTGGGATGACTTGCACTGCAAAGAACACGCATGGACTGCTGCTGTAGAGAGCATGCTATGTGCGATCTTAATCAGAATTAGCAGCGAAATGACTTCTAGGCCAGTCGACGAGGACAAATCTGGGGAACTCGTTCTTTTCACTAGAAGGTATAGTATACCTGCATTTGTACCACCACTGATGGAGGGCACAAGGCTTATACTCGCTGATAAAGCCGAATTTCGTGAACTTATCTTGGATAGTAAATTATGCTGGAAGGCAAACATTAAGGAACGTGTGAGTAAGGCAACTGTTGCACTGTACTGTTGCAGCAGGGCCATAGGTAAAAAATGGGGATTGCAGCCGAAGGTGGTCTACTGGCTATACACATCGGTGCTGCGGCCCATAATGATGCATGGGATTGTTGTCTTGTGGACGGCATTTAGCATCGCGTCGTACAGAACTCTGTTGGAAAAGGTCTAAAGTACAGCATGTGTTGCCATCACGGGAGCCCTAAGCACCACCCCGACTGCTGCCTTGGGCACACTGTTAGACTTGATTGGATGTCTTCGCAGAACAAATGGCGGCGAACACTGCCATCCGCGAAACCGGTCAGCGGACCACGACAACCACAGACCACTCAACTGTTTTGAACAACACTGGTATTCCCGTTGTGACGGACTACACCTCACCGAAATACCTTTTCGACAAGGGCTTTACTAGCCTCATCCCATCGAGGTATGTGTGACCAGAGAACGCTAATTTGGCATCTGATCATCAGCATTTTCACTGATGGCTCTAAGAATGAGGGAGGGGTTGCGGCTGGTGTATATTGGGAAAAGCTGGGTATTGGCTTGTTGCTCCATCTGCCAGGACACAGCGTTTTTCAGGCGGAAGTTTGTGCAATATCCGAGGCGGTAACCTGCCTTGCGCGTAATGTCATATCTGCTACGGATGTTACAATATACAAGGATAGTCAAGCTGCGATCAAATCGCTCATTTCCTTCTTGGTTATGTCAAAGACAGTGTTAAATTGTGGCAGCTCTCTCAGTGAGATGGCGAGATTTTTCAACATTATCCTGTGCTGGATACCAGGTCATAGTTGTTTTTCTGGTAATTGCAAAGCTGATAAACTGGACCGGGCTGGAACTACCAATATGACTAGGGAATGTTTTCGTAGTACTGGTATGCCTTTAGCAGCCTGCAAACTGGTCACTAAAGCGTTGGAATACGATAGGGAACACCAGATGGTGCAATGGCAGTAAGTGTCATGAAACTAGACAAATATGGCGGAAAATGTACCCCAGCCGCTCTCGCAGCCTATTGCTGCTGAGCAAAAACCATTTGAGAAACGTGGTGGGGCTTATTACTGGGCACTGCCTTATTGGGGACATGCTAGGAGACTTCGGCTCCCACACAATGATTACTGTAGTAGCTGTGGGAACGAGGAAGAGGGGGAGAGTCCTTTTCACTCTGTGTGTGCTTGTTCTGTCCTGGCGAGACGCAGGAAGGATATCCTTGGGTCCTACTTCTTTACTGATTTGGATGAATTAAAGGATGTTAGGGTTAATTGGCTTCATCGCTTCATTGTCAGCTTTGACTTTGACTGAGGTACGCTCGGGCTGCTGTACTTAGGGGTATCGGAACGGTCCCAGTGGGGTCTAAGTGTGCTTTGATCATTGTTTTGTTGAAGCAGCCCATCTAACCTAACCTAATATGAAACAAAAACAGCGATGTTCGTCGGCACTTTACGCCCGTCCCATGCAAAATCATTTTCATTTTCATCCACTTGCTTTCAAATTGCCTATGATTTGCTTTGGAAAATGTTGGCCCCAAAGAACTTATTCTTTAGGTGCACATCCGTAGGTAAATGTGCCTATGACATAGCTTTGAGTTGTCTTCGAGGACATTATGTCTTTTAGTCCTTTATGTCCGTTATGTCCTTTATATCCTTTATATCCTATATATCCTTTACGTCGAGACAATTGGTACAACGAATGAAAAGAATAAAATAGGTTTGGTTTCTGTTTCAATTCATACACAAATAGCTCCTATTTTGCTGACCAAAGGACTCAAAAAAATGCCAGCATTAGTTATTTGCTGTATTCGCCTCATCACTCCCAGTCATATGAAACCCGTCCTGCCTAGATATTACTTCACTGTCAAGAATGTCCTTTTTCCTCACCAAAGGAAAATAATAATAAATACACTCGATTGGCGATATTTGCACTTTGTCATAGTCCATATTAAATTTGAAATCAAAAACGGATACTTTGTCTAATCACTTTTTGATTAGACAAAGTATCCGTTTTTGATTTCAAATTTAATAATAAATACCTTGAAAGCAGTCTACTGAATTCGCCTCAGCACCCCGACTCATATAATACCCATCTTGCCTAGATGTCACTTCGCTTCCAAGAATGTCCTTTTTTCTTCATCAACGGACTTAATATGGCATCAGACCATATGTTGCGAACCACGGCTTTTGTCAAGCCGCCGTCACTGCAACAAAATTTATAGTTTGACCAGAGCGCGATCTGGCTTGGTGGCACTTGTCCCGGCTAGAACAACGGTTGTTCGTGGATTACAGCCAGTGCACCCTGGTCCTAGATTAACCACCTAAAAGAAAACATAAATGAAACATGAGGGAAGGATGAGGATGAGGAAAGGAGTGTGTGTGTAATTCTGTGTGTCCTTTCCTTTGCCTCAAAGCTTTTCGTTAGGCTTAATAGTCATGGAGATGGAAGAAGAAAACCTATCCTTTAAAGAGCCCCCCTTTTCTAATTCACCCGCGGGGATTTTTGGTATGATGTACTTCAACCAGCAACCATGCCAATTTACGAGTACACAACTTCTTGATTTCCTTCCTTCCATCACCATAAATTTGTCTTCGTCGACTGGCCTATTCGACGAAACCAAGAAGCTCACACTTTACAGAGATCGATCGATATGAATGACCCCAGACAATCTGATTGACTCTTGACGATAGCTTGACGCCGCCACTTAGATTGGACCAACAGAAAAATAAATGTACTTCCACGAGGTGCACAGAACCTAAGATCGCGTTAAGATTTCGTCAAGAAATCAACGATCTTAAGTTACACGCTGCGTCGTGTGCAAACTGTTGGTACCTACATAGGCACTTACGCACGTTTATAGATGATGTAATACGAAAACATGGTAAAAATACGGGTAAATCTCTACGTTAAGCCGGCTCAACGTGTTCAGCGCTCTTAAGCTTTGTATAATGATGGTATTTTTCAGAAAGTACAAGCAAGGTACTCAAGTATTATCACCACGTCTTTGGTTTGCTTCCGTCGAAGAAAGATGATCGGTTGAGGTAACCATCAGTGGTCGGTTTGCCGATATGTGTCCATCATTCTCTCTTGGGTTTTGATTTTAGTCTTCCTCCTCGGTATGAAGTATACAGGTATGTGGATAGATTTATAAATTGCGAACGAAATACCGAGGCTACATTTGAATTGCTCTGGAATTCATACCGACCTCTTGTGATGAACACGTAATTGCACAGATGAGGGCATTTTCTTGGTGCATTGATTGAATTTAGATTTTTGACAAAGTTGACATTTCATGCGGAAGATGAATGGAAGATCGTTCATAGTACATACTCGTATGTATATGTATGATATAAGATATGCGGTAATGCTGTTAAGGGTTGCCCTCAAGGCGGCGCGGCGTTCACTTACCACTTTTATGGTCCTTAGACGTAGACGAGCTGCTTTCCAGGCTTACTATTGTAACCGCTCCACTTTTATGGTCCTTAGACGTAGACGAGCTGCTTTCCAGGCTTACTATTGTAACCGCTAGTGGGGCATAGCGCGTCAACAACACTTGCGCGTCATCGTACTTTGTTCTGGGCAATGGGGCGCAACTCCCCAAACGACTTGTCCAGCGCCTTACATTCTTTTGCCACAGATCGACGCCATATTATTTTAGCAATCCCTTTTGGTCGGCCTTGGTTGGAAATGGGGTTCCATTTCATAGCATGTAAAGCAATGCAATTATCATCCTTCCGAAATGTGTGACCTATCCACTGCCATTTTCGCCTGCTTATCAATTCCTTGATTGGCATCTAAAACGATCCCTACACCTGTCGTACTACCTCTAGCGGTAGCTTTACCAGTGTACGACATTGCAATGCTACCCGTTGGAGAGATAAATTCTCCGCTGTTCCACCACCTTATCTCGGTAACTCCCAAGATGTTTAATTTATACCACAGAAATGCACTCTCTAATTGAAGAAATCGTGCGTTCTGGGGACCTTCTGATCCATTGTCTAGCAGAGTACGCACATTCCAGTCTTTGTCATTGTACGATAGCCTGAAGTCGTAACCGTTGAGTCAGTCCTTATCCGACGCATAGTTGACGTTTTGTTATCATATAGAAGATTTCGGATGATGCAAGTTGCTGGCATACACATCCATCCTGTCCTTTGTTTGTCGGTTTCTACGACAGGCCGGGAAAGGGAAAGACCGTGGTATTATTTTTATGCCCCACACCACAGGGGGTTGTGGTAAACAACCAAATCATCGCACCGCCATTACTGGAGACTTGACTTGGTTAACAATGGTCAACGACCACTGCCGTTCCAGAAGGCGCTCACAAGGAGGACTATGTAAGAGGACTTTTGCCGTTCAGTTATCTGAACTCCCAAGAAATTCGGGGGCAAATTGTCAGCCCATGATCTCATCGCTCTGTTTTGAAAAGTGGCGACCTGTACCTTTCCTTTAAAATGCGTGGCTAACCTAATTATCTAATTATAGGTTCTTCTATCTTAAAATGAAATAAATAAAATATTCTCCCCTACTCCCTCAAATCGATAACACTGACATACCATTTCTACAGCAATACGATTTGATCATCCACTAATCAGTCATATTCCATTTTCACATTCAAAATAGAATATACGATCTTAATCGTCCGAATCTAATAGTCATTCAAATCCACTCAAAATCGTCAATACACTATTTATACTATGACAAACTCATTCAATCGCTTTTGCGTATATTTCGCTGATCCAATTTTAAATGTACTATATCTAAATCCAATTACTCATTCTTCTTTTCATAGTTACTCAAATTATCTATAGTTAGAAATATTTTTTTTTCTGTACGTATCTTTTTTTGGCAACCATAGGGGGACCGGAAGATTGGGTCATCGAAATGTCTTATTCGATTTCCGTCTCGTCAATTGTACGCGCAGCAGGCAAATTCAATTGTCAAGTGGTTTTCACATAATACACACGACTATTCATGTGCAAGATAAAAATATCCGAGAATTATTTAATCGATATTAAAATATCAAAAGCGAGCAAAAAGACACAAAATCCCCTCGAATCACACGTAAAAAAGATTCATTTATCCTGCACATTAGTCCCTAATTCGACATTTCTGCATGTAACTGGCGAAAGGTGGTAATTGTACATTATAACAACGGCACTGCATTTTTAGACGCAAAATCATGGAGAAAAAAAAACAGGAAGCCACAATAGACCGGCCGGCCGTTGTGTCCTGTATAGGCAAGGGATTTTGTGAGATTGGATGTTGTGACTACTGAAACATCAGAGGGTGCTGCTAAACTGATTGCAAAAACAAGGAATTTGCAACAAACGACATATACAAACAAACGACATACATATACCTACTTCCTGTGCAGAAGGCAGAATTAGTCCTTTCCGAGGGACAACTGAATGACAATTTACAGAGACGGGCGGAGAGTGCGGCTATCTTTTGAGCCACGAATTTAGAATCAACCCTCACAATTTGGCTTGTTATCTTTAGGTTTCAAATGTAATTTGCAAATGGTCGTATGCGATTGTGTTAGCGTTATCGATTTTCCCTTCCTATTGATGTGTTTCAATGGCAAGGTACGAGATTAAAGGTGGATTTTAATTCGATTGGTTGAGAATGGTTTTAAAGGGAAAAGTATACAGCGTCAATCCCGTTTAAGGCTGGTATTAACCTTTTCATGCGAAAATGTTGCACTTATCTCTCCCGTGAAATAGTGACAGTGTAAAACACGACACTTGAATTTCTCTTCTAATCAAAAGCCTGGTTTCCAAGCGAAATAAAATGTAAAGTAATTGTTTTCGCGTGAAAATTACTAATAATGATGTGAAGACTTTTTTCTTCGAATGAAACATGTTAGCATTGAGAGAGCGAAAATTTTTCGTGCGAACTAACTTCTGACAGTTTTTGTATGAGATTTTGTACGAAAAGCAGACCTTAGTACTTTTCTTTACCAGGTATAGGTTTTCGTCGTGATAAGATGAGGCCTGAACTTGACGTTGTAGTACACGCCAGTAATCTTAAAACGATTAGAGATCAGGAAGGTTAAATATGTTGCTGTTGCAGTTTGGTTCCCAAAAAGGTTCCCGGGGTTTAACTGTCACTTTGACCCCTTTTTCCGAAATACACGAGATCCTATAAGGTGTGTTTAGATTTAGCGAAACTACTCGCGAAACTGTTGCTCGATTAAAAATTGCGCGTAGTAAGAACTTGTTCCGCACTCAAACTGCGAGACTGGCCTCGGGTGACTTTCCTCGCGCTCAACAGTTTCGCGAGTGGTTTCGCTAAATCTAAACACACCTTATAGAGTCCCGCCTATTTGGCAAAAAAGGTCAAAGTGACAGTTAAAGCGCCGCACAGTGCCACACGGACAATAAGGTAAGCAGCGGCACGTGCTTGCTAAGTTGTTGCCCCTGACATTCCCACATTAAAAGGATAACATTGAATACACTCGAGAAAATCGTTTTTCTACTTGATGATTTTTTTTTTATAAAAGATCCACGAAGAAGATTTCCAGAGCAGGACTTTGTCATATACGCTACTGTCAGGCTAGAAACAAACTGGCGCAAATTGCCTCGCAGCACACCGAACGGTCGTAGTTCTGCGTCGGGCATTATTGTATTTGGTTGTCTACAATCGCGATAGCTGCTGTAATTATTTTTTTGTACTAAGTTCAGAATCTGATCCTGAATATCAAAACGAAGCCGAAGTAATTGCGACATTTTCCTGCAAATAGCATCCGAAGAACAGTTATTTGAGTAAAAGGAAAACACACGGAAAATTTATTCTTAAGGATGAATAGTCTGATACTCTTTTGCCCTAACCCCTAGTGAGCCATAGCGGGTCAACTATTCCATGTGACTTGGATGACGTTTCGTTGGCATAAATCAGTTTTGGGCGATGCACGTTGCCAGCATGCACCTTCTGTTGCTATTTAGCCGCCTATATGCGACAAGTCGCCAGATGTTGTGGTTTGTTATTACGCCCCGCACCACAGGGAGAAGACAACACAAATATCCATGGCTAAAAAGCCCGTGGACGGGACTTGAACCCGTAACGACCGTAATCACTCTACACGCTGAGCTACCGGTTGTCCCGGTCTGATAATTTATTCAAAAATTATTATCGTGTAACCTGTGAACGTCGGCATGCCATTCATCATGATATAATTTTTCTCAGTTCCGATAGCCTTCGAAGCATATTGCTTCCTTGAAGAATCCAGGGATTTCAGAAAACTGTTCACAGGTTCTCTCTCCAATTGCCTTGACCCCTCCATGGCATGGGCGCGTCAACATCTCTAGCATTTCAATGCCTTGTTTACGTTTCAATAGCATATCTACTTTTCGGAAGGGCAGTTGCTAGCATGCACCTCCTATCCGCTCCGTCTTTACACTGACAAGCTCGGAGCACTGTGAGAGTTCTATTAGTACTCACAGGCAGTTTTTTTATCGCGCCGAAATTTGATCTCCGAGCTCTAGATTGGTATCGTAGAGCGCTGACCGAACCATCACGGCCACCGAGCGCGACAATCATATCAAACGGTCAAGCTGGGAGTTGATGAGTCGATCATTGCGCTTATTAGTCAGTTGCTTACCCCTAGGGTAATAAGTACAAGGCCTGGTGATTGCCTAGAGCGTAGACGCATGTGTCGAGGCTCTCCACAAGGCAGCGCGGCGTCCTCTCCTCACTTCTATGGAATTGTGGTCAATGCACTTCTTCTGGTTCTAGAAGCGCTGGGTCTTAAGGTCACTGCCTATGCCGATGATGTGGCCATCGCTATCTCCGGGAAGTTTCCGAACACACTCACACTCTCTAGACTTCTTAATTGGACAGAAAGCTGCGGAGTCAATGTGAATCCAAATAAAACGGAACTGGTCCTTTTCACTAGGAGAAATGATATACCGACTATGGTTACTTCTACGTGGCTGTGTTACCCGCGAAGGCACTATGGCTCGGTATCCAGTACAGTGTGATATTGAAAAAACCACCCAACTCATTGAGGGCTAAGCGACAGTTTATGATGGCTTTCGATGTTGTCAAGACCGATTGAGTGATCGCATTGCAGCTGTCCGTGTACTCGTAAATGGTAATATCTCTCGCGGTTACAACATGATTCCCCAGCCAGGTCAGAGCTTCCGGAACAGCCGAAACCTCCGCCTGCAGAACAATACAGAAGTCGGGAACACGGAGTTACAGTCCCTCCGAATAGATATCAACCCCAACTCCACCATCGGTCCTAGAGCCGTCCGTGTAGATGGCCATGGAGTCAGTGGTCAGGAGTGTGTAATCGATCCATAGACTTCTCAACGGGATAAGGCTGGTGTAGTTCTGGCAAAAAACGTATTTTGTAGAAGTATCAGTCACCACAGAGAGATACAAGTTACCCAGTATAGTCGAGTGTCCACAACTCAGCGTGTGCCATTGGTTTCGCGAAGGCGTAAATCCGTGTTTGCCGCCAATTGTTCGCCGTAAATATCCAACGGAAGCAGCCACCCAATTAGGCTATCCCGGTTAATGTTGTTGGTGTAACGCGTGTGTTATTTTACCCTACACGCGATAAATTCCCAAAAAAAAAACACGCCTAACGTCGAGCGAACGAAGTTCTTCTAGCAACCGGTACATGCGCCCTAACTAAAAGTTTTACTTGTGCTCTATCCAGGTCAGGATCGGCCCTCGATAAATTATCAGGTTAAGCGTTAACCTATAAAGAGTATTGCGTGTTATTTCACTAACCTATCCAGGTTAAGAAAAGCAAAAGAACGCGCCTAATTTGTTAAAACAAAAAATGCAAATATTCAATAATTTGGACTACACCTTAAACTCGAAAATTCAATCTTATGCAAAATGGCTTTTATCTGCCTAAAACCCATACATGAATTCATACTCGTAGTCTATGTACAGCTCAATACGTGTAGAATCAAATTTCGCGAGCGCCAATTTCGTTATGCCTGGATAATCCAAGTATGCCAATTGTATGATAATGCGGATCATACTCGTAAAAAACGAGAGGAGAACTAACGAAAGGGAACTAATTGAGTTTTATGAAATTGTTGTCCATTCCATATCTTCGTACGTACTTACACATATGACACAATCAAGTCTAGTATCGAGTTCTCGGTGGCTATTCTCGAATGGAAAAAAATATAATTGTATGAATCAAGATCTGAATTCTGCATGGCATTTAGATAATATTTTTTTTATTTATATTCACGCAACCATAAATAATATCTTTGCAGAGACTTAAGCCGACAAAAATATTTTCTTACAATTGTTTTGTCGCTTTTGTTTTGACGACATGACACGACGACAACGACGACTTTGTTGTAATATTAATAAGTCATAATGGGAGAAATATTTATAGGTATGGTTCTTGTTGTGTCAGCCGGTCGTATCTGTACGATCAAAGTTACATGTAAATTGAAATGCTATATCCGGATCTTTTATGTCGTCTACGAAACGTATGAAACAAAACACCTGGGATTGTATGCAAATTTCGAGTACAATGTACACTGTAGGAAGATAGTTAAAAAAAAAAAAAACTATGCCAACCGATGCCTCTTTTGTTAGATGACTTTGATCAATCGGCTATATCCGATTATATGAGTTTAAAGCACGGGGTGAACTTTCGTCATCATCTTCGCGCCTATTTGTAGGTGAACTGTTTTAACTCGCAGATCCGTAGCGTGACCGGTCTATAGTAGTGATCGGCACTATCGATAGTTTCTACTTATTCGATAGTTTAAAAATTTAGTAACTAGTAAAAAACTATCGATAGTCTGAAAAAAATGGGGGCGAACGGTAGCGCAGTATGTTGAGGTATCAGTCTCATGTTTGACTACCGGCGTTTCGGGTTCGAGTCCCGTCCACGACAACGTTCGTGGCCATGTATGGTGCAGGAGGTGCATGCTGGCAACTGCATTCTCTGAAACCAATTTATGCCAACGAAACGTCAGCTGGGCCACATGGGACAGTTGACGCGCTATGCCCCACAAGGGGTTAGGGCAATTGATTAGTAGAGAGTAACTAGTAGAAAACTATCGAATAACTATCTGACGAAAATTCCGATAGGCCAATAGTTTCGATAGCCCGATAGTTTGCTATCGAATAACTTTTTCGAATGAATTCAAGGAAATTTCGGCTGACGATGGATACATTTCTTGCATGAATGAATGAATAAGTGTAGGTAGATGCGATGTTAAGAAAAAAACTAGGGTATAATGACACTCTTGGCGATGAAGTGAGGCCAGATGGGTATCATAAGGACTGATAGGAGTAATGAGGCGTATGTACTAGGCTACTGTTAAAGGCATTGCGAGTCCGACACAAACAACCCCCTGCCAGTTTTTTTTCCAGCAAGATTGGCTTTTTGAGGAAAAAAGGGTTGCCGCTCAGAAACTCCTTCATTTTTTGAATTTTGGAAATTCCGACTTCAGATTCGCAATCAGCGAACCAATTGACCCCATACTAGTTTTTTCCAGCAAGATTGGTCGTGTTTATAAAAAAAAGTGTTGCCATTCCCAACTAACAAACTCTCAAGAGTGAAAGTCTTACCGCTTACGAAAAGCCCTCATAAGACTTTAGTAAAACTCCCCGACACTCCTATAACGTAACTCTTGGGACAAAACTTAAATTTACTCTCGCAGTACCATTCTGATGAGAGTTTAACTCCACTAGAATTAGGGAAACTTTCACTCTTCTAATAGGATCATCGCTGCAATCTTATTGAGCCTTTTTTAAAAGACTTAATCTCTTGAAAAGTTATACTCGCGTAGATAGCCCCTTATAAGAGCTTGAATGTAAAATTGCTTGTCATAATACTCTTATGAAACTCAAAATACTAGATCACTCATGCGGAGGGTATTATGAGCTCGAGGATTGTTATTGGCTCGCATAAGTAGCCCGCTGTAAGAACTTAAAGAGCTTGAGTGTAAAATTACTTGCTGTAATACTCTTATGAGACCCAAAATAATAGATCACTCATGCTGAGAGTATTATTGTTGAGTAAACGTCAGTGTAGCTGACATTTCGTCAAAGGTGGAAAGTACGATACGATACGGTACAATAAAGCAGTATCATTCAAAATGGAAAAACATGGATTGGAAAAAAGTTAAAAGATCCACCATTTTCCGCAGAGAAGTTCTAAATATAAAAAAATGGTGCAATCAGGATAGTTTTGGACCAAACAACTACGATAGTAACTAGCAAACGCGCTGCGCATCCTTCGATTGTCCTGCCTTAAGTCCATTGTCATGATGACATACATCTCAAATTATGCAAATTCCACAACACCTACTGCATGTAAACTCTGCGAAAAGCCGACGAACACGATGTAGAGTCTGCATAAATTATTCTGGATATGTAGGACGATGATCTCCGAAGATCTATTTCCCCATGAGCAACATCAAATTTTTCATCAGTTTCGTCAGCGATGCAAGGAGAAACAATTGGTTGTCGTTGAATGAAATTGAAAACAAATGAGTTCAATTGAAATGATGCACATCTGCCCCTGACCCCGTGGTAATTCCCAACAGATAAATACGTCCGTCCGACCACGTCTCCATGTATTTCGTCCTTTACATTCTAATGGGTGTTTAGAACGTATTTGGTGAAAAACGCACTCATATGTGCGTCCTTTCTCAAAAAATGAGAAATTTTTCTTTCTTTCTATATCTGCTTCCTTGAATTTTAAATTGTCTTATTGCGTTACGTTATGACAACGAGAAAAAGGTACAAGTCGAATTACGTATGAGATTGTTGAAAATAAACACCTCGTCATAAAACCCTTTTTAAAACCCACTTGCATCGATGCATGTGTGATTCAAAAAGGGTTTTACGACGAGGTGTTTCTCAACAATAGTTTGCTTCAATAGTTTTAAAATGCCAAATTGTATGAAAATTTTGTATCTGTGGTCTTATGATGACAAACGATTGTTATGATTGATCATTTACTATGTCATGTGCCGGTTTTGATAACAAGAGCTAAAGTCTCACTATGCAATCCGAACTCTGAGAAAAAGAGTTCATTCCTTACAAAGAGATTTGCATTATCTTTAAAAGACTGGCACTTTCATAATCTGATCATTAGTTTCATAATATTCTCATAAGAAGTATTGATCTATTGCTGTCATTGGAATAAACAAATTTAAGCTCTTATACGGATTTTTTTGATTTCATAAAAAGAGGAGTATTTTCATGGCGAGATTTTCATTTTTATAAGAAAGAACGACCAATGGCGGCCATATTTTTCTCCGATTGGAATTTTTTGAGTTGAAATATGATTTTTGACTTATGATTAATAAGCTTTATTTCGCATGGAAAATAATGATTGGTGATTTCTAACGTCATAAATATGTCGTTGCGCAAATTTTATGCCAACTATTGAGGCGGAACACAACTTACATATTTTTCAAACAGTAAATTTTTTCTAGAAAATTCTATAAATACCGATTATTTTCATGGCGCTTTGCATTTTATCGAAGCGAAATGTCTATTATTACCAATAAAATTTCAATCGCATGAACTTTTTCGCTCATATGTGTGAAGAAAATGCAATGTTCTTTAATATAATATTATCATACGAACTTTGTAACATACATGTACCATCGAAAATATCCTATAATGTATTTGTTCTCGCTCTTCGAAACACAAATTAAATTTTTTTTGTATGTCGTTCTCTTTCTAACAACAATGATCAAGAAAAATGACAGGAGTTTATACCTCTACTAACAAAAATATTATACTTCTTATTAGAGTAAAAATGTACTCGTATAAATAGACTATTTGTTTCCTTATGAAACTTGTGTAACTCCCAAGAGCAGAGTAACAGTGTTGTTATAAGGCAGCAATAGATATCATAAAGTGCGCCATTTAATTCTTCTAAGAGTCTCGTAAGTTGCTTACAGTACTCTACAAGGATGAAATTATGGGAGTGTGATTCTCAAAGGCAATCTGCCTTCACTCTCATAAGTCTCTCTTAGTGTGTTAAGAGATCAAAATTGTTAGTTGGGTTCTGATCCTCTATTTGGTTTTTTCCATTTGGACTTCAGATTCGCAATCAGCGACCCAAAAACCCCCTACCCGCTTTTTCCAGCAAAATTGGCCGTGTTTTTGAGAATAAAAAGGGTTACCGCTCAGAAACTCTTTTATTTTTTGATTATTTGCAATTCTGACTTCAGATTCGGAATCAGTGACAGAATCGACCTCCTATCAGATTTTTCCAGCAAGTTTGGCCGTGTTTATAAAAAAAAGTGTTGCCATTCTGCATCCTCCATTTGGTTTTTTGCCATTTGGACTTCAGATTCGCAATTAGCGACCCAAAAAACCCCTACCCGCTTTTTCCAGCAATATAGGTATAGGCCATGTTTTTGAAGAAAGGGATTCCGTTCAGGAAAAGATCTAAATTCTAGTTCAAGTTTGTAACCATGTTATGTTTATGAGTTGGGGCCTTTTTACCCATCCGGTGGGCATTGCGACCATAGAGAGGTCTATTGTGCCATAGCCCACATTATTGCAAAAGACCTTCCACCACCTTTACGAAGTGGATTATGTCTTTTGCTGGTGCTTTCCTGATAACTGCAGGGCTCACTGTGCCCTGTCCCAAAAACTTGATCCTGGCCCGCGCTATTGCCGGGCATTCACATAAGATGTGCATGGTAGTTTCATAGTCTTCTATGCAGAGACGACATTCAGTCTCGATAGATAGGACCATTTTATTTACGTGATATCTCACTCAGTAATGACCCGATAAGTAGCCTACAAGAAGCCTAAGGTCGGCTCTACTCGGGCAAGTAATGCTTTTGTATTTGAAGGGCCTTATTAGCTCCTTCGATTGACGCAGCCCTGGCAAGTAATACCAGTATTGCTGCCGTATCCCCTCAGACCATTTTCTAATTATCATTTTGGCCGAAGTAAGACTTAGACCACAGTAGGGCTCTGGCCCAAGAAGAAGGTCGGAAGAACCCTGCCTTGCAAGTTCATCCGCGATCTCATTTCCCTCGATGCCATGGTGGCCTGGCACCCAACACAAGGAGACTCGGTTTTTGAAGCCAGAGTCTGCAGAAGCTCATGACACTCCTTCACCATCTTCGAAGAGAACCTATGCGAAGAGAGAGCCATTATAGCCGCCTGGCTATCCGAGTAGATAGCAATGTGAGCACCATAGAGTTTCTTGTCTAGAACCACCCTGGCACAGACCTCAATGGCATGGATCTCGGCTTGAAAACGCTGGGATTAACACCCATTGCGATTGAAATTCTGGTGTTTGGCCCATAGACTCCAGCACCAACTCCCTGTTCGGTTTTAGACCCATCGGTAAACCACCTAATGCACCTAGGATCTTGGCAGGGATCGCCATTGTCCCATTCCGTGCGGTCCGGGATGAAGGCTAAGAATTTTCTGCCGAAACAAACCTCCGTGGTCATGTAATCTGATCTAAAGCAGATCTGCATACCAGGTATTTGATTCAGAATGCTCATATGACCGACGAGATTTATGTGTACGTCAGTAGATAAGTATATTCTTAAAGTATTAATAGCTGCTGATTCTTGGATAAAAATATGTGGCGGAGTTACTCCAATAACCGCCTCTAGAGCAGATGTTGGGTTAGTACGCATAGCCCCAGTAATACCAAGGCAAGCAAGGCGTTGCAGTTTATTTAGCTTTAGTATGGTTAAAGACTGCTCTGTCTTAGGCCACCATACAAGCGCAGCGTATGTCACAATGGGGCGCACTAACATGCGGTAAAGCCATTCAATAATCTTTGGAGTGAGCCCCCAGGTTCGTCCAAAGAGATTTCTACAGGCCCACATTGAGCGAGTAGCCTTGCTCAATACATTTTCAATATGAGTGTTCCAACTAAGTTTCGAGTCGTAATGCCTAGACATTTAACTTCCGTGGAGTACTCAAATGCCGTCCTACCTAGTGAAACCGCCTCAAGGTTAGGTTCCGTTTCCGTGTAAATGGCACAACGACTGTTTTGCGCGGGTTCACGTTTAGGCCCACTTCAGCACACCAGTACAGAACAATGTTGAGGGCCGCTTCCATTACATCCGCAACAGTAGATTCGAACTTACCCCTGACGATGATGGTAATGTCATCCGCGTATCCGATTGCCTGATAACCATTCTCTTCTAGCCTGGAAAGCAGCTCGTCTACGACTAAAGACCATAACAACGGTGAGAGAACTCCGCCATGAGGGCAGCCCTTCACAGCATGAACGCATAACGAAGTGCTGCCAAGCGTAGAGTGGATATCTTTTCCGCGTAGCATAGCGTCTATCCAGGCAACAGTAGCACTAGGTATGCCCCTAAGTTCCAAAGCTCTGGATATACAATTATAACCGGTATTATCAAAAGCTCCTTCAATATCAAGGAAAGCACACAATGCGATTTCCTTATCATTAAAAGATTTTTCGAGTGTTCCCACAAGGTTATGTAGAACGGTTACCGTTGACTTGCCTTTTGTATAGGCGAATTGCGTTCGATGTAGAGGTTTCGCATATTCTATCAAGTGCCTTATATGCACATCAAGTAGTCTTTCCATAGTTTTAAGTAGGAAAGAGGTCAGGCTGATAGGTCTAAAGGATTTTGGCAATAACCAATCATACACATAGTCTGTAATCTGTATCGGCCGATAGTTATTCGAATAACAATCGATAGTAAAAACTATCGAATAACTATCGGCCGATAGTTATTCGAATAACTATCGATAGTAAGAACTATCGAATAACTATCGGGACTATCGGCCGATAGTTTTTACTGTCGATAGAATCGATAGTAAAAACTATCGAATAACTTTCCGATAGTTATTTGATAGTGCCCATCACTAGTCTATAGTGAAAGGAACGCGGTTAGTAACAAAAACGGCATATTCTAGAGTGAGTACTGTGAAAGTTTAAATGTGGGAATGATTTTCATAAATCAGTTTCGTACCGAAGACCGATACCTGAATGCTTCCCTTGAAGTAGGTGTCAAAAATAAGACCATAGAGAATCTGTGGAGGAGCAATCCGCATATACTCAACACTAAACTGCTTGAAGTATTGTAGTTTTTCGTATTCGTGGTACAATAAAGCACAACCTTCTGATCAGTTTATCTCTCTATAGCTAAATACAAGCAAAAACTATGTTACTACTACCCCGATCTTCTCTAATCTCGGATCTACTTGGTAAAACGTCCTTGAAATAAATTTGTTCCTAATTTGTTTTTACACGAATTTTTCAATTTTACTGATACGATCATTTCACCAATAATCAATTGCTCGATGGTTGTAAAAATTTGTTTCTGTCTTTTCAACCTCTGAATCCAGCAAATGATTTTGTGTTTTTTTTTGTGCTCATTCTCCAACACGCACTTCCATATGTATGTGACATGGTTCCCCCGGCTTCCATCGCAACAACGGCTGGGCTCAGAAGATACCGAGCAACTTTACTTGTGCTCAAGTTATCATGATCAAATTATTACCGAGCAAAAAATATTTCTGCTCACCTCTCACGCTTTTCTTTTTATTCTTTCTGCTTGACTTTCATATAAAGAGTGTGTGACAACAACGGTGGCGTTCAGCAGGCACAGACTGTTCCGATTGCTGGGTTCCTTCTGAACTCAGCCAATCACAAGACTCTTCAACAAGATTAAGAACCGAAAACTCAAAAGAAAATTGAGAAATTGGGTCAACACTACACTTGTTGTAGAAACGCCAAGGCGCTTTGTTGTTGATCGTGTCTTGTATCTTGATATTTGATGTTCTCATTGTATGTTCTACCTTCTTAAGGTGTGTTGTTGCGGTGTTTCTTGCATACGCACGTTACTTCTTTCAACGAAGTCTTTACTGCTTCGTGTCTCCATAGATCCAAACAGCATTCTTTCATCCAAGCTATTTTTCTTATGTGTAGTATGTCCGGTACTATGTTCTCATGTTTTTTTTTTTTATTTTTCCGGTCGTGCTGACAACTGAATCTGGAAGATACATTGTTTATTCAGATACCATTTCTTTTGATGCCACAAGAACGGACATTGGTGATTGTAAAGCATGAATAGCGTTGGTCAGCGCAGTTTTTACACTGTTGGGTGTGGGTGCCATATGTGGTTTGTCGACAATGGCTGCGTTCTGGGAAACTTACAGGATCAGACAATTTGACAGTGGGTAACAGAGATGTGAAGCATTGTATACCCGTAAGTTGAAGAGAGAATGTCGCTTATCTGAGAGGATCTATAGATGGGAAATATACCGGGAAATTTTTTTGGTTCGTTTCCCCAGCCTATGATTTCTAAACAAATACATCTACCGGCCTCTCTGTCTCTTTCACCCTAGTGAAATTACTAAGAAACAGGCCTAACGAAAATTGGTTGGTTGTCATTCAGCTCTCTCGTATGCGTCGAATGTGTGAATGTATCTGTTAAATGCATCTCTCTTTCACTTACGGATACACAATGCTTTGCCATCTCTGTTGCTCACTGTCATTTCCTTAACCGGTCAGGCTTTCAGGACCGCGACCATTATTTTTGCGGAGGATTGACATTGACAGTCCTGTATTTTGAGTTCAGTTAAAGGTGAATTACTTGCCGGATTTATTGGAGGTAACCCTTATAGAATTTCGTGAAATGTTTTGATTAGCACCCTCAGAGTTTATCTGGAATGCGTAAACAACACCAGCGAGCGTACTTACAATATTAGTAAGTATCCGTTTTAGCTCAGCAGCGAACTCTTGTTATGCACTACATAATGTACTTCGCAAGAAGCTTATTGATATATGTAGTGTGTAGGGTATCGGGCGTGCAAGCAGAAGGTACCGTGTTCAAATCTAAATTATGCTCAACTTGTTTTTAATATCCATCAAGAAATATTCGCATAATATTGGAAGTCCGGCGTGGACTCAATCGTAATCCAATGGCCGCTTTCACACTATCCGATTTTCTACGGACGGCTAAAACCGGAACGAACCCCTCCCAAGCATTTCCACTTGTAAATGTCATTGTGGATCATTGACAATTCATAATTTGCTCTAGGAACCCAATGCTAGGCACTAGATACCATGAAGAAGCTCTTTCTGAACAAACACCTGACCGCAACCACCTCGGGAAGATATTGACAAAGCCACGGAGGATATTCATTTTTTGTTCGATAATTCAGATGAATGTCAGTTTTCACTGGAACAATTAGTGGGTGAAATAAAAGTACCCTGTCGGCAAGACGAAAGAATTGTCAACCTTACCAACCAAAGACGCAGTCACTCATTACGCTTCAAGAGCACCTCAAGGTAAACCTCAACGTACATGACCGGCTTCACCGATACCTGGTACCGTGTTAAGTGGTCCTCCTATTTTTCTGTTGATGTATGCTTGTTTGATGTTAAAATCGACCTTAAAAGCAGCAAGACAAAAATCCACCATCATCACATGGTTTACGTCCAACCGCAGAAAATCCAACGAATTGAAGACAAACAGTCGTGTTATCTTATCTGTCATAAACTGTTTGCATCTTGACAGTACCCTCTCTAGTTCCAAAAATATACAAACACCACTTTGGTTTCCGTCTGCTATATGTCCGCTTAAAAATAGCCACTTCCAAAAATACTCGAATCTAACTTTGAAATCACGAGTGAGTCAAAAATAGATTTATCGCCGTTCTCCCACGTAATATGAACAAAAATCGCAACCAACTCGCTTGCAATTATTTTGATCCTTTCGGTTAGACTCATTAAAAAAAATGGCTTGCTTTACATATCATCTCAATTGAATTCAATTTCCGATTGCTGACGCAATGCATTCCGCATTTGTATCGTCCATCTGCCAAAGCTTCCTAATTCTGTGATGCACCACGGAACGTGTATCTAAGAAAAGTTTCATTCGCCCCACACACACACATAGATATTTTTAAACGGCACAGAGAGAATCTAAATTTAAAACTGACGTTCCACAACAGCAGTCCGCCCTATTTCTATTTTCCTAGATTTAGTGTGCCATAAATTATTGAAAAAGGACAGATGTCGGCGGCGCCAAATATCAATGAAACTCTCACCACCTGTAGGTGTGGACCGAGCCGTTAAAGTTGACATAATGCCCTTGAAATTTGAAATCAAAAGGACCTGTTTCAAAGCGACCACCTTTCAGGATAATCCCTAATCAGCTGAATCATTTTTGATGCTTCCCATTTTCCCTCTTGAATTCCATTTCCCCTCTTGAATTCCATTTCCCCTCTTGAATTCCATTTCCCCTCTGGGGTACCATTTCCGATCTCGCATCTAAACGTGTTGTTGACGTCAAACACAAATCTCCGACGCGATATCGTGTCGTTATGCCACTGATTCGCACACCGTTTTCGCGATCACTGATATGAATCGAAGACGATGACGTTATTAAGCGTCAAATTACACGCGTCCAAAAATGGCGACGACTCGACACGGAGAGGGAGAGTATGCGCGTCTGACCGATGATGAAAATTGTGTATGGGTGGAAAAGGCGCATGCGGCGTTAGGTATAGTTCGTAAAAGTGAACATATTTTCATCGTTATTTCAGAAAAAATAAAATAAATAAACTCAAATCAACAGGCTGATTGATGAACATAAGGTCAAGAAAGAAAATATTGCGGTTACTGCAGACGAATGGATTATTAATGGATATTTTGAGGATTGTTGGCGTCTGGGATGTGGCCGAATCGTTTCAGATATGTAGGCTCAAGGGGAGAATATCCAATGCTGTATCATACTAGGAAATATGTACAGACTGTAATATACATGACCTACAGGCTTTCCAAATAGGTGCAAAGAAAGATCCCCTCGTGATGACCTCCCGAGTCCACGGGTCCACTAGATACTACAACAATAACCGAGAGTCTTCCACTATCGAGAACATCTTGACTTGCTGGTCGAGCATTTTGCTAGGCAAATAAATTGGTGGCTGTGTCCGTGGTAGACTGGAAGGTCTTTAGGTAGGAAACACAGACAATTCTGCTACGAGAATGATCATCCCCCTCTCATGAAAAGTGCTGTCATGACCCCTTCGAACCACTCTGCAAACTGTTTTCTGACAGGGTGAAAAGTTCTTTTTATTTTCGAGTACTTATAACCTAAGACTAAAAATTGTCGGCTCTATTGGCAGTTGACCAATAGTTTCAGTTAGAAGGGTAGTCAAAGGGCTAAAACCTTTGAAAATTTCTCAAAAGTTTGTTTACTTGTGCATCAAACGGTTCGGCGAGAGCTCCTCAATCGACGACAGAGCTAGAAGTGGCCGCTCGCGGACCTCCAGGACGCCAGCAGCTGTGAAAGTCGTAGCTGCGCGAATTCGCCGAAACCCTCTTCGAAAACAGAAAATCATGGCCCGGGAAATGAAAATCTCAAAAAGGACGATGTCTCGCATTATCAATTAGGACCTGAAAATTGAGACTTACGGAAAAACCACAGGACAGTTGCTGATACCAGTTTAGAAAAAGATACGAGCCACAAGAGCGAAGGCGTTACTTCAGCCGTACGCGAACGGTGGATACAGGCGAATCCTCTTCAGTGATGAAAAAATTTTCACGGTAGAAGAAAAATTCAACATTCAAAATTTGGCAGAGTTTACGCTCACAGTTTTCGGGAAGCAGCTAACAAAATTCGAAGGGTCCAAAGAGGCCACCAGGCTTCAGTCATGGTTTGGTGGGGCGTTGCGTATGACGGTGTCACCCAGCTGCATTTTTGTAAACAAGGGGTGAAAACCAAAGCAGCGAACTATCAGACCGATATTTTAGTAAAGGTAGCGAAATCATTGAACAACACTCTGTTTAATGGACAAAGTTGGTCGCGTCAGCAAGACTCAGCGCCAGCACACAAAGCTAAAATGAACCAGAGGTGGTGTGCCGACAATCTTCCCGACTTATAGCCGCTGTGGATTGGCCTTCTGGAAGTCCTGGATCTCCATCCGCTGGACTACCGCATGTGGAACTACTAAGAGGAGAGGGCCTGCAGCAGACCTCATAGAAATATCGAGTCGCTTAAGGTCGATTTGATAAAAACAGCCGCTTCTATTCCCCAAGAAGTGGTGCGTGCAGTGATTGACGAGTGGCCTAAACGGTTGAAGAAGTGTGTTAAAGCCAAGGGTGGTCATTTCAAGTAACATGTATTATAGTTTGTTTTTGTTCCTTTGTGAATGGAGAAAAAGTGTCAATAAAAGATTTTGTTCACTTCAAGGTTTTAGTATAATTGAACCCATTTGAAGAAAGGACAGAACTTATGGTACCACTACGTACACAGCTCGGATGAATAATTCGCCATCGTAATTTTTTTTATTATTATCTTTTTCTACAGACTGTGATTTGCCAAACGCCTCCTCTTTTGAAATAGTCTCGTTGAAAGCTCTCGTGTTTTAAGAAGTCCATGGCCTATGGGAAGAGTTCTGATTTCCTAACGAGCTTTCAAAGCCTCTTGGAGAGTCATGTCTTCCTTTCTTTTAACATGAATATGTTGTACGGGACGGTTCTGCATAGAAAATAATCAATCATTAAGAGGTGAAGTGGTGGGAGGGAGAGAAGGTTGAAAGAAGGGAAACGAGAAGAAGCAAGAACAAACAAAAAAATATACGATAAAAAACTTTAGTTGTAATGCAAATAAACTGTAATTTCGTTGGAAGAGGAACGGTGGTGTGCAGATAAAAGTGAGGTAAAGTTGGGAAATGTGTGGATGAGGAGGTGGAGGGGAAAATAGGAAACCAGAAAAAAAATCAAATTAAATGCATGGTCTCAGACGATGTATATTGCTAGCATACACCTCCTGCTAATTAGCCGCATTTTGCAACAAGTCGGGAGTGGCTGTGGTTGATTTTAATGTCCCACCGGCCTCCGCAAACAATTTTTTTTTTAGGATGAACAATTTTAAAGTCGTAAAATCCAGCATTGACTCCACATTTTTTCAAAATTAAAAATTTATGGCCAATGCAAAAATTTACGATAAAGGTTCAAACTTAAAAATTTCCCCTCCCCCTTTTTTTTACTTTTTCCACTAACTTCTTCACTATGACCATCGATATAATCCTTAAATTTTATTCATTTATGTAATAGCATAGTCTTCCTACCAGCTTTGTGATAATCTCAGGTTCTGCTAATGGCCTTCTTGAATACCCCTCCTTTTTTGTAGCATGTGGTGAATCTTGCATGAAATAGCAGCAAGGGCTTGTTCGGTGTTCAGGTTTAGTCGGTAACCTCGGCCACACGCTGTCGAACACGAACATGGTACAAATAGACCTTTTTCTTCTGATTTGTGTGAAGTGTTTGTGTGTGTGTGTTGAGCCATTCGAAGGACACTTGTACTAGCTTCGTGTTCGACAGTGTGTGTCCAGAGTTACTGTCTAAACCTGAACACCTGCTGCCGTCATCATCCACCCTGCGCGACCACCTCTCGTTATTACTTCGCATGGCCAGCTTTGGCCAATCAGCCGTCATTTCGACGTGCCGACTTTCACCTCTCCTCCTCCTTCCGAAGTTTGCTCTGAATATCATAAATAATGCGACTCACTCACATCCCAATGGCATGCTGATCTCAGCATGAACTCCTCTGTTCTCTGTTAATGTTCTCTGTGTTAATGGTTCCGCCCAGTTCCACTTCTAACTCATCTCGCTATTCGGCAAACCGTGGACTGCGTTCCTGCGAACGAATCAGGTTTTGACATTTCTCGAATTCTCATCCATATGCTTTCCCCTCCGGTTTTTATGGACAACTGTTATGAAAATGTTCCCCTCCTTATCCGAGAAGTATTCTGATTCGGAGGGGAACACTGGTATTTACTCGTCTTTACCGAGAGTTTTCTTGTAGCTGTAGAGATAGCGGAGAGCTCTACGCGGTGTTTACACGTCTCTACATGTCTCTATCGAGAATTTTTTCTACACTCTACCATTTTTTTCCTGTCTTGTCCAAACACAGCTTAAGAACTGCACGGATCTGATCGTTTGTGGGTCACTTAAGAAACAACGTCCAGTCCACGTGAAAGCTAATTCATTATTGCACTATTCAGATAAGAGTTTTACTATTGAGCAGCTGATTTATCAGAATGAATGTATGACCAGGCTGTGATGATGTGTTTTGTGAAAAGTCACGCAAGTAAAAATATTGCATGCACTTTCGCTATCAATTTTATAGCAGCGACTTCTTTTTTTTTTTTGTCTATAGTTAGCATTCAACATGCAATGCAGGAGAGAATAGCTATCTATGCAAGTGCAGTGATCAAGTGGAATGTGGACTGAACGGCTCAATCCAGCCAACACATGCGCCATTCCCCTTTGAAGAGTTGCGAGAAATCGATCTCAAAGCCAACTTTGGCCAACATCATCATTAACAGTTGGCCCAACATGCCCATTCTCCCAGAGATGCCCCTCTACACATTGTTGTTAAAGTGCCGCGGTAACATACTCAATCTTTGACACACTAGTGGAGTAGCAAGATGATTCAGTGGAATCTGAATCACGTCAACTATTTGAAAGATACAAACTCTTGTCTCCTTTCAGATGAGGAGTCCCATGTGCAGATCAGTTATGCATGCTTCAGAAAACTTATTACATATTGGTATAAGAAAAGCATAGGTCCAAAGAGGACTTTCAGATGATCAGCAACTAATCGATTCATCGTGTACTCGAAACGCACTAACAATAATGAGTTCATACTAATAATTTCAATTAAGAGTCCATCATTGTGAGTTGGACTCACCGACAGTTGACTTGACTCTAAGGCGAAATTTACATTCGCGACAACGACTCCCGACAAATGCTCAAATATAAGTGATACACAGCATCAATTGGGCGGATTCACATTCAGTTGCTCCGATTATTATGACACGATCGACTCGGTCCGCAGGTAGAATTTCAGCAGTCGTCGGGAGTCGCTGTCGCTAGTGTGTATTTAAAGGTTCGTTTGGCTAATGCGCCGTGCTCTATGGCTTGATTGCTGTGCGACGATCGTGTCCCTAGCAATGACCAGAAATATAGACGCTTTCATATGATGAGTCGGTGAGTCGCTGAACATCTGAAAGCTAACTTACTACTTACCTATCATAATATTTTTTATTGTTTCGCGATTTTGTAAACATCGCTAACCAATTAAAAAAAAATCAGCGCTCTTGTATTCCCACATTATAAATTGACATTTTATTGATATTGATGAAAACTTCACATACGTATGTTGATGTTGTCCATATTTAAGATAAGATTGTGAAAGCACATCGCAGTACTCGTTGCATACTCATCTACACATGTGCTTTCTAAACTTCATTCTCAAGATAAGATGATAAGACATTCCTCACCAAATTTCTATTTGATGATGATTTTTTTTTCAGTGCCTTCGCGAGAATTTATATTTGATATCTTCTTCGTGTTTGATTCTGTTCTGATAAGAGTGTGAAAATACAATATTACAATGTTTTCATTTGAAGAAACTTATCAATATTGTAAAGTTGTAAATATTATTGACCTTAACACAAAGTGAGAAGGGAATGTACTTCTGGTGACAATAACAATTAATGATTGGACTCGTGTCATACATGGAAGTTCCTTTGACTACTCACTCGTATCTAAAATAAGATGCTCTGATATTTTGATTTTGATTTCATGGTAGAATGGTTTGCATTTGACAAGTATAAAATTATACCCCACAACACAGCAAATACCTAACCGGTTCGGTTGACAGAAGCACCCAAATGGGATCCAAAAAGCAGGTAAAACTGCATGCTTTTTGGATCCTATTTGCGTGTTTTCTGCCAACCGAGTTGCGTCTTTACGTCCGTCTGTAAAAACGCTTACTTCGTTCAGCAAAGACGCAACTCCATCTGTTTGACAAATACTTCGCTGTTAAAGTGGACCCACAATTGTGTCCAAAATACAAATTTTCCCCCAGTCAAATCCCAAATTTCCCTGGTCGATGCATGAATTAGACGTAAAAACTTTGGATATGACCGGGGAAAATTTGGATTTCGGATGCAAGTGTGTGTTTGTTTAGGTTGCTCGCATATTGCGTTATGTTCGCGTGCTTTCTGTCAAAGCGTTGCTTTTGTTAATTTTTAAGTTTCTCAGAATTTGTCGCCGCTCCAAAATTTGGCGCCATGTGTAGAAGCCCATGTTAGCCATGCGTAAATTGCGTAAATCCGTTCAGTCGTTTTTTTGTTGCCACATAAAATATTTGCAAACACGAACGCGATTCAATATGGGGGCAGCCTTAAGGTGGACACACACACGGAGCCAAAAGCCAAAATGATCCCTGTCCGAGCCAAAATCTGTAGTGTGTGTCAAGTTGATGGCTCCGCGACCCACTGCAATAATTGGATATTTGATTCGCTCAAAACTCACAAGCCAGAATCCGACTGCGAGGACGCTTGTGCGCGAAATCCAACTGAACGCATTAAAATTTTGTGATTGTGTTTTGTGTTGTCATTGTGAAGTAGCAAAAAAGAAATCGTTTTGCATGTTGGCAGCCGGCAAGGTGTGTAACATATCTGGTATTTGATGAAACCTCGAGTGAGGACGGAGGTCGAGGCATGGTCGTTCAGACCGTCCAAGACACCTAAGTGTCTAAACCTCAGTAGTGGCCAGAGATGACGCGTGCTAGATAGCTAGCTCGGCTATCGGCACTCGATATGCGGGAAAGTTCACATGGTGCCAGTTGCTCGGCATTTGACAAGTATATACATTTATCGATTTGTGCCTCAAGAGAAATTCGTTAAAAAAAGTGCATTGCTCTTACGACATAAATCAAACAAATCAAACGTTACGTTTTCTGAAACATCAACCTTAGGTGTAACATTAATGCTGATGGATCTGAAAATGAAGCGAGAATTTCTGTACTGAACGTCAGCATCTGAATCCCTGGACCAGCGTATTTCAATCCAAAACCTACGACGTCGAATCATGTGCCTGGGAAATTCAGAGGCTTCGTAGAGTTTGCATTTCCATCTGCATAATAAGATAAATGGATAGCCGTTAGTATACTGTCTGCTCACAAGTACTTCGTGGCCTTAGCTCATTCTCAGGCAGAACTCTGGACTAGGAAAGTGGAACAAATTAGTTTCATGTATTTTAAATACTCTACCCTACCCGTATGAATTGAGCTGATTGGAGGTTGGCATCAGGATCACCACAGATGGGTCTGTCCGTCGAAAAGAACCCTCTTCTCGGCTTGAAAGATGACGATTCTACTAGACGCCTTCTACGCAAATGCTCAGCACAGAGAAATCAAAATAAATAGTGTAAATCGGATAAACATAGCCGAAGATATTTTCAAGGAATAAGAAAAACTTTTACTGTACCATTTGTGTCAGTGGTCAACTGTAGTCCTTTCTCTGGGACGTATTGAGTTTCGTCAATTTCGGCATACCATTGAGGTTTGTCGAAATTGACAGTTCGATGGCAAAACAATAAGCAGGTTAGGTTATTTTGAAAAGGCTGCTGTGTAGAACACAGCCCACATAGACCACCAATGGGTCCGTTGTGATACTCAACGCCATAAGAGCCTAGTTGTCAAACCACCCGAAGCTATCAATAAAGTGATGTAGATGACCAGCACTTACGTCTTTCAAGTCGTTCAGGTTAAGAAAGTAAAGGGAACCTAGAGTGTCCTTTCTTCTACCGGTCAGAGCAGGGCAGGTGCACAGGAAGTGAACTATTGTCTCCTCCTCTTCTCCACAGCTTCTGAAATGATCACTATACGGAAGCCGAAGACACCTGCCATGCTCACTTATCAAGCAATCTCCTGTAATGATCCCCACAACCTTCCTTAGATGCCTTTTCTCCAGCATTTGGAGCCCTGAGGAGCGGCTAGTATTAAAGGCCGGCCAAATTTACCTTGTAACATTGCATGTAGTTCCATTTAGCCATTCGATATTAGCACGGTTTAGTGCGTTTGTCTTGATCAGCTTCTTACAAGCTGCAGGGCGAAAACACCCTATGTCCACATTGGTGGAACCCACCCGAGCCAGCTCGTCCGCCCGGCAGTTACCGCTGAAACCACTATGCCCTGGTATCCAGCACAATGTGATGTTGAAAAAGTCGCTGAGCTCCTTGAGAGCAGAGCAGCACATCACTACGGTTTTCGAAGTTCTACTTCGAGTGCAGTGTCCAGGGATTTTATCGCCGCCTGACTATCGGTATGGATAGTAATATTCCTAGCAGATACGACATTACAACCCAACTAAGCCAAAACTTCGGCAATTCCAGTGATCACCGCCTGGATGACAGTACAGAATCCTGGAAGACGGAGTGAAAAGCCAAAATCCAGACTCTCTGAAAAGATACCAGCGCCCACACCTTCATCCGTGAAAAAGCTTATAGCTTCCGACTCTGGAGTACTGTTTATATCCCACTCTTATCGAGAGGGTATTAGGCTAGTATAGTCTTTCTTGAAGGAGTACACCGGAGAGGTGCAATCTGTTTCTTCTGGAATATCAAGATTGAGTGACCAATAGTAATCATTTTCCACTGTCCGATTTCCCGAAGACGGATGGCCGTGATTGAGGCTAACTGTTCGGCCAATATGTTGAAAAGAAGCAAATTATTCAGTACACCAAGAGCAGCAGTTGGTGTGCACCAGTGATAGCAGGATAATCTTTGAACTTTGTTCAATAGGACGCCTTGTTGAGTGGAATCCTCCAAACTACTGCTCCATACATTAAAAGCAAGAATAAGGCGAAAGAATGGTAATACCTAAAAACGTATCCTATCCATAAATTATATTAGTACTAAAAAATGGACACTTGAAACACAAATTACATAATTAAATATGTTTCAGTATTTGGCATGTTCCAGATAATTTTTAGTGTTAACGAAAACTGCATTCCCTAAATGTCTTGACGGATAAATTGCCTCAAATAGACTACAGGTGTAAAAGTATTTTTGGAATCTTGATGCAATTGTACCCGAAATCGAAGACGATAAGGCATGGAGTAGTTAACGCGCTGTAGGTATTGAGACAAACTAGTTAAGTTCATTTGACAGCATAATGGAAGCGCTTGCGTCAATCCTTCAATTAGTAGTGGAGTAACCATACCGGTAAGCAGTTATACTTGTGTGTCTTCTATCCGACCCTCCGAGCCCAAGCTTCCAACGGTGTGGCCTTTAAACAAAAAGTTTGCGACCAGAGAATAGAGGTTCGATCCTCGGCGCGAACTACTAATAGTTAGAACTCCCACTACACTCCGATTTTGTCAGTGCATGCTAGCAACTGCAAGTCCGAAAAGTAGATATGCCATCGAAACGTCAACGAGGCATAGAAATGCTAGAGATGTTGACGCGCCCATGCCCCTGAAGGGGTCAAGGCAATTAACAACAGTTTATTTAGATTACTTCTTCGCTCTTTTGTCCAACCTACATATATTAATACGAAAACATGGTTGATTTCTGCATAAAATTTACATAATTTCGCTTTGTTTACAATTTATAACGTTTAAGATACTACACGAAGATAAAAAGATATCTATCTAGAATTTCCACATATTTTTTTTACTCTTTTGTATTTGTATTTACATTTTTTTTTTAAATGTAGCTCCTATTTCAACATTCACCTACATCCCAAGTAACATACCTACAAATTCTCCGGTTTTGTGTTCCACATTTGTACTACATTTTATTCTTAGCACACTGCCAAACCGGTCCACAAAAAGATAGATTGACGCGCTGCGAACCTAACTCCCAACCGGCTCTTTAGCTCTGGGCACTTTGGGTGCCTTACAACTAGCTGCTGCTGGCTGATGAAATATAAACCTGAATATACCGTAAAATGGTGATAATCAGGTAACATTACCTGTGTGCATAAATTGCATTCAAATGTCTAGCAAAGTTCATATTTCGAAAAGGACGGAGAGAGAATGAAATAAGCAAACTAAAAAGACTCACGGACAAAGAACGTACGGTCAGATACATACTATACAGTGTTGACTCTGAGTAACTAATATTAGTCACTTTCCAGTTGACGTAAGGCGAGGGAACTTCTTCTTTTTCCTGGTGTCTCTCATATGGTGCGAAAAGCAGGAAGAAGTGTGAGTGAGTTAGTGTTAACGTCTCAACGCTATCCAGAAGATATTAATCTTTGAATTTGGTCAAGTCATCTGAATAATAAATCCATTGATGATATCTTGGTTCTTGGTTTTCATTTTGGGTGGCTTGAAAGGCTCGTGGGCTTTGATGGGCCGTAGGTATTTGAGGAAGTGTCGTTTTTGTCAGAGAGGAAAGTCAACAAGTGTGCTCATATTTCACCTACTACAATGTTAACAATTTGTCAATAGATTCAATATATGTATTTTCGATTATAGTCATAAAGATAAATAATTTAATCAATGAATAGGAAATACTATATATGTAAATTTGTATTTAAACGTGAATTTCTTTTCTTTTTCAGGTGAGAAATGATGTCAATCAATTAGGCTTGTTTATGATACAACAATGATAATTGATAAGGGTAAGTTGGCTGACAAAATGAAAGCAATCTTCACGAATCCAGAAACAGGTCAATCAAAGTTCAGCTTAAGTTGGTTCAAATCGACCGACATCATCATTTTTGCACGTACTGAACTGAATCCCCTCCACGACGACGTTCGTGGCCATGGATGTGCAGGAGCTGCATGCTGACAACTGCATTCTCCGAAACCAGTTTATGCCGACGAAACGTCAACTGGGCCATATGGAACAGATGACGCGCTATGCCCCACAATTGGTTAGGGCAATTGAGATAGAAAAATACTGAACTAGACACAGGAAAAATTACTTGGATCGTAGTTTCACAGAATCCACTCCATTGAACATCGAAGCAAGCCTTCGCAAAATCGCATGACCGCAGTCTATGTCCGCACTTGTTCAACATTTGTTTCAACATTGGCTGCGTTCCTGCGAGCGGATCAGGGTTTGACATTTCTAAAATTCTCCTCCATTTGCTTTCCCCTCCGGTAAATTTAGTACAGACAACTGACACTTTTGGATCTGACAATTTCCCTTCTGGATCGGAATATTTTCCCGGTCAATTTCTAAAATCAGCAATTTTGACAGTTCTCAGATGTCACCGGCGCCTCTGTCACCAAAGCAACATAGCCAGTCATCTGTTAGTCAGCGTGCAGGACGTGTTGCGAAGTGTTTATTGGTAGTTTGCTGCGCCTTTAGCCTACAAACCTGCTCTTTGAATAGGAAGTCGTCGTATCGGGAAACTGTTTGTTCGAAATAATTTGCATTTCTGGGTCGGTTTTCGCGCTCAATCCCGTCCAACAAACTCCAATCGTTTGTCATGTTGTTATCCATGACAACGTGCACTATATTTAGTATGCTTTGCACACTATTTACAATTTGGATATCACCGAAATCATCCAATAATTCCGCAATGATTAAATTTTCCATTTTGAAACTAAAAACTTGACAGATCTTTTTTGACAAGACGGCCGTGTATGCCGTCTGTGGGAATATTTCTCAGATCCAAAAATTGACAGTTGTCTGTACTAAATTTACTGGAGGGGGAAGCACATAGAGGAGAAAACAGAAAAGTCAGATCCATATCAGAAGGCTTCCAGGACCGCGCCCATTCGCTTCAACTTGAATTTCTATATTTAAAGCGAAAGAAATGTAGGATGGTGGGTTTCTTTGCGCTACGCGCCCCTTTTTGTTTTTTTGTTCATGGCTTTCCTCGTTCATCGATTAAATGCCTCTCTACAATACGTGGAATGCGTCCGTGCTTTCAACGCTTTCAACAAACGCATTCCTTGTAATGGTCATGTGACGAGCCTTTGATTATTTGTACGACTTCGGTGGATTTCGATTTTCAGGTCCATTTTGGCGTCTTCGCACTCGAATTATACTAAAACCAGTCCGAGTCCGAAGCGTATATACCCTAGACTTATACAGACCTAGTGGTGATACCAAAAGTACCAGTTGGCAACGACCATATGCATTAGAAGTGATTTTCTTGTATGGCCAGTTTATAGGGGCGGTTGGCGATCATTCAGAAGGATCTTGACCATTCTCAAAATCAACTAACCCACACTACAAATATTTGTCGAATTTGTCAAGTCACTAGCTTCATTCTATCGAAAGTTATTGCTTATTTGATGAGTCATTTGTAGGGGAAGTAGGGGTTTCGTTGGTCGGACTTTACGTATTTTCAATATGAGCCATTATGGATCCTACTACAAACATTTGACTAAAATTTCAAGTCACTGGCTTCATTTTATCGAAAGTTATCGCTTATTTTAAGTTTTATTTGTAAGGGAGGTCGGGATTTCTTGGGTCAGATCTCCATTTTTAACACCAACTAACTAAATCTCACTTCAAACATTTGACCAATGACGCTGGCTTCATTATATCAAAAGTTATCGCTTATTTGAAGTTTCATTTGTAGGGGAGGTAGGGATTTGCGTAGTTTGGATCTTGCCCATTTTCAGGACCAACTAACTAGATCTTACTATCAATATCCGACCAAATTTTCAACTCGCTGGCTTTATCCTGTCGAAAGTGATCGTGGTTCAAGGAATATTTCAATTTTTGACATTTGTGGGGGAGGTAGGCGTTCCTTTGGCCTGATTATGCCCATCTTCCTAGAACTCAAGCAGCCTGTCATCTAAAGTTTATGTACCAAAAATCAGCTCCCTATGTCAATTGTTTCAAGAGTTATAGACAAAAACCTTGAAAAGTATGGTAATGCAGGGCTCTGTGTAAGAAAAGTACCGTTATGTTCAAACTGATCAATCTCATTTTTACAGGAGAGTACAAAATTACCCTTTCGAGTCATCTGCCAAAGTTACAGCTTTTCACGTTTGGTCAATTGGGAGTTAGTGTCACCATACAGTGTCGAACTCGATCTCGAACATGGTACAAGTGGACCGGTTTTCTTCACGTTTGTGAGCTATCACGCGCTCAAACCCCGCGACTGAGCGACTTGCGTTTCCGACTGTGAAAAAAACTATAGTAACGGATCACTATTCGTGTGTATTTTTAAGTTTAGGGAATCATCGATTGCAGGCTGTAGTTGTACGACTGTACTTCCACATAAAATACGTACGAATAGTGCTTCGTTATGATGAGCTTTCAGTTTCTTTCACAGTCGCAAATGCAGATCGCTGCCTAGGAACTCACTCCGTTTTGTTGGACACCAGTTAGTTTCATAAAATATACACAAATAGTGCTCAACGATAGTCGCTGTTACGATCATAGTCCATCTTCGATAGCTCAGTCGTTATCAGCAATAGACATCCTAATTACCGGCTTAAAGCGAAAGCGAAAAAGTTGCAAACATCTTTGCATGACTTTCTATTCTTGAATCTGACCAATGGTTCCATTGGATCCACCTAATAAGAAAAGATCTAAAGCATTTGGGAAAAGTCTATTGCGCTTGGGAAAAGTCTAGTGCGGTTGGCAACAATTTGGTAAATACTATAGTTCTTTGTATGATACTCTTACAAGAGTCTTATGAGACTTGTTTAACTCTCATTAGCAGAATTGAACTCTTGCTACAAGATAAAGTAACTCTCAGAAAGTGTCATTTAATTTATAATTTATAAAAGGAAAATTGTTAATCGGGCATTACAGAAAGTCATTCATTGTCAGACGGTCATCATAATAATGATTCCAAGCAAAAAAAAAACTTATTAGACGGTCAGTCATGTCGGTTTGTAATCGAAAATACTTAAATGTATAGAGAACTGGCTGGCGTCCAAATATGCCATCCTGCCTCGTCCAAACTTGCCGCAAAGCGCGCAAAGGTGATATTTGAGACCAATAAACTACCCCCATCGAGGCTTGCGCTAAATAAGGTGTCAAATCAAGGGTTTTGATGTCCTCTTTTCGAAAAACGAATCCTGTAGTGTCATGAAAATTAGTTAAATCTCAATCGATGTGGCTATGGTTGTCGTCGTGACGAGATCTACTTTCATTTTGGTGCATGGACTTAGTTTGCATTGGCTGCAGGAACTGCCAAATACCAAACACGAAAGAAACTCTAAAGCACCTCCTATGCGATTTTCCTGCACTCGCTAGATGGAGATTAAAGTGCCTAGGAGCTCATTTCTTCAACGATCTTGAAGGAGTCGCAGGACTCAGCTGGAGAAGCCTCTTGAGCTTCGCCAGCGAGTCAGGTTTCTTCAAGCTTAACGACGATCTTCTGGTAGGGTCCAGCAACGACACGGGGTGTGTACCTGTTATATGTGGTATCGCTATGGACCTCAGCGGTCTATGCGGAGTTGTCTAGGCTGCCACCCTACCTAACCTAACCTTGCATTAAAGATAATCAGCTATGGTCGATTTTTTCACAAGAACGATGTTCGATGTTTTCGCCATCGATAGTCTTGTGATGTTTTTTTTTCGATGTTTTCTGCCGTTGATTTCTTCTACCATCGATATTCTACATTCAATGTCGTATCTTCGATGTTTTTTTCTTCTGTAAGTGTACATCAAGTAGAGGTCGCCACATACGACAACCATTTTGGTCGCGAGCATGCATCGAACCACGTCAAGCCCAATAGAAACAAAATCTCCTCATTTCCACCGTTCTATGGTACATATTTGATGGTTCGATGGAAGTTCGGTCGTGGTTCTGCGCGAACATGTGTGGCGACCTTGAGGCTACAAGTAGGACAATGAAGTTCTCAGTTCATATACAGATCCTACAATACACCTTATTGGTATGTCGGATTACAAATCGAAGCGACTGCCTTCGTCTGCTTTTTAGTAACTTTATAGCAATTTCCGCAATAAAATCTATTTCTGCAACAGATTTAGTCCCACATGATCTTCTCGATCTCGACTATTTATTCTGATCGTTGTCCGTATTATCGAACACAGTTGATCGAAAATAGATTTTATATACGAGTACTCCTATGTTGCGAACATAAATACGAATATTTTACTACAAAATACAGGCTACATCACACTTTGTTTTTCCAGCACACTTCACGAATACTTAACTTGGAATGCTGTCTATTATATACTAGAGCCGCGAATGCACATCAATTCGTACATTTCCTCCAAAAAAAAAAGATATATTTTGTTTATTTTTAGATTATGAATAATCTCAAACATAAATAGTATTCGTAGAATATATTCTTCTATGTATATACATACAACATGCATGCGATTAAATCCATTATTTATTGTGAACAGATCATAGCAACGTGAAGACAGGAGAATAGCTTCGGTTGAAACTTTGTTGATAGTCTTGATAGGCCTTTTATTGAGCGGAATTTACTAAGGAATTCAGAGTGTGGCAAATCTTTCCGTGGAAGACGAAAAATCTAGATTTGAAATTAAACAGTACAGACTGTTAGTCATTGAAAAGGAAATCTTACAAAAATGTTGGAATTAAGAGAGCGATTGTTTTTACAAGCTTATATCATAGATCTGGTATGTCGTTTTGGACTGACATTGCACTTACGTATTACATACATATTTGTTTATTTCGCCACATTTATTCAATCCTTTTTGGTAGAATATTGAGATATGACCATAATAAATTACACAAAAAAAGCGATGATGTTCATCAGCACTTTAGGCCCGTCCCATGCAAGAACATTTCAGTTTTAATCCATTTGCTTTCAAGTTGCCTGTGATTTGCTTTGAAAATTGTTGTCCTTATCGGCTCTATTCAGGAGATACCCATATCTACTAGGCGAATGCAAGAATGACCCCATTTTCTGACCCAAGGACTTTATTCTAGTGCATTCGCATGAACACCCCCCCGTCATATGATACCCATCTTGCCTAGTCATCAGTTCATTCCCAGAATGTCCTTTTTTGCCAACAATGTTCTTTTCTCCACACCGAAGGACTCAAAATGGTATCAATCCTGACCAAAGAATTCAAAATACCTTCAACAGTACTCGAGTGCATTGGTCTCATCACCTCGAATCAGGAGATACCCACACCTACAAGGTTTGGTTTCTGTCCCTTTTCATGGGAAATAGAGTCCTGTTTTCTGACGCAAACACGCAGAAGGACCAAAATATCACCGTATGGTATTTATAATAACACATGGAAGCTGCGTATAAAATTTGGTGGAAATCTGTCAACGGGAAATTTCTGGAGAAGCAATCTTTAAAAAGACATAGGCGAGTATTTTGGTTTAAACAAAACAGATACCGTTAGTCCAGTAGATGATATAAATTGCGGTCCCCGATTTGTAGTCAGGGTGACACAAGGAACCTACATACCAAATTTGGTTAAGATTAGAACACGGAAAGTGCCCGGGCAACCGAATAAACGTACAGCATGCGTCGGACTATTATGCCCGTCCATTATATTTTTATATGGGACAGGCCAAAAATATGGTCAAGAAACAATTGCAATGGAAGCAATATACAGGAACGTGTAACTAGAGCTCTAATTCCCTTGTAATCCTGCAAAAAAGCTATAGGCAGATGCTGGGGCCTGCAACCTAATGTCGTCTACTGGCTCTACGTGTCCGTTGTGCGACCTATACTGACGTACGGAATTATTGTCTGGTAGTAGACCCTTAAGGTAGCTACTTATAACTCTTTATTGAGTAAGGTCCAAAGACAAGCCTGTGTTCTCATTACCGGGACTCTGAGAACTACTCCATCTGCTGCCTTGGACATGTTGCTCAACCTGCTTCCTATCGATAGATATTTTTGAGAAGCAAAGTACTGCAAGTACGGCCATCCTCCTTCGAGAATCAGGTCACTAGTTCTCGTTAGCCACTGGCAACTCTGCAATTCTAAGTCATCTGAACATCCCAGGAGCAACAGACTATTTGTCTCCTTGAATTATGCCCGAAAGGAACTTCACGTGCTTGATACCTACTCGGAATCAGGGGGTCCAGGGTGAATGGAAAGGATGATGGTCCTGTGACGATATCAGGAGGTAGCCTGTGACAGTTCTATGAGCAGTGTTCTGACAGGTTTGTATGTTTTTCCATTGAGTGTCACATAAATTGTCTGACCATATGGGAGCCGCATAATTGGCCACAGATCTCCCGATGGATTTATATGTCGCGAGTAGCGTCTCCTTATCTTTCCCCCAGGAACCTTTAGCTAAACCTGACTTGGTTCCTGCTTCTCATCCTGTCATAAATCGTTGACGCATGATCCACGGAGGTGGTCGTGGTCCTGCTGTCAAGGGTGACGCCGAGAATTTTTGGGTGGTTAATTGTGGGAATAGTTTGACCATCTACCGATGTATCCAGTTGCAGCCTCACTTCCTTGGCCCAGGTGGTAAAAAGAGTAGCAAAAGACTTCGGCGCTGACAGTGTAAGATTCTTGCTGATGAAGATATTCATTTATCTGCTCGCACATTTGGGTGATGTCACTGCCGGTTGCCAAAATCGAAAAGTCATCAGCGTAACTGACGATTTCAAGTCCGTCAGGTGGCGGCGGATGGAAGTCCTGACATATATAGATTAAACAGAGTGGGAGATAAGGCTCCTCCTTGGGCGACACCCTGTTTAATTTTCCTTAGTTTAGATTTCCCATTTCAAAACTCCGTGTAGGACTGTCTTCCGGCAAGGTCATTTGCCATCCACTTGATTATTACCGACGGAAAAGATGTACCGCAGATGTCAGGCAGGAGAAACGAGTGGCTGACAGTGTCGAATGCCTTTGACAGGTCTAAAGCCACTAGAATGGTTCGTTGACATGGTCGTGCTTGGTTGAGGCCATTGTGTATTCTTTATGTGATGGCATCCAAAACCGTAGTTGTGCAGTGCATTCTTCTAAAGCCATGTTGATGATCGGCTAATTGTGTGTGGGTCGCAATTATAGGGTGGAGTAGCGCTTCAAGAGTCTTGGCCATAGGAGACAATATACCTAACCTTATTTTGATTCGTGATTATGTTTACCTATATCTTTGCACGCTTCTCTCTAAAGTGGATGCGTCCGCGCTTTAAATAGATGCAAACCTCTTGACCAAAAATGCAGTAAATGTTTACATATCCTTAGCTTTCCAGTAGACAAACAAAGTCACGCCCCCTCCGAACTCAATTTCTGTTGTAGATCCGCCACTGGAGAACATTATCGTATTTAGAAAGACGCTTTGTATATGAAAAAATCAGGGATCCTTTAAAAAGACAATAATGGTTCGGAACTGAAACTAAGGGCGTGTGATTGTTGATAACGGACAAACACATTTGTAACTTGGTTTCCTTTTCTAGTATGCATGACAGTTCAATTGGTTAAATTCCTGACAGTGAATCTGGTCAGTACATGGGTCTGCCTGGTGATTCTCAGTCCTGTTGTGCCTTTAAAAGTCGCAGGTTCCAATCCGAAGTTTTGAGTTGTCGCAAAATTAATATTTCATTCAAATACTGTTAATAAGAAAAAAAAAGCTATTCCCACGAATCTTCTATCTTCTCATTGCAACGTCAAAAACACTAACAAGGGAATATATTCTCCTAATTTTGATCAATTGAATATTGTTTAAATATCAGTCAGTTTCATAGAATAGGCAAACATCAACATCCAATCAATTTGATGTATCAATTGCGAATTCATTCATTTCTAAAACGTCATCATCACAATCATTGACCATGCAAAACAGAAATCAAAATCGCAGTTTTGCACATTCAACCGTGAACTGAAATTGAACTCATCACTATCATTGAACTCAAAACAAAATTGCAGTAAAATAAAAATAACAAAAAAGTGTATAAATGTTATGCCCATAGTCTCCTAGTAAATTGCACAGCTGTTATTCGAATGCAAATTAAGTTCAATCATTAACGCTAATATGTTAATTGTGTTTGTCGAGTACTCGTACGTACAATCAAACTCTTTCTACAGAAAATACTTGGGAATAATGTTAAGATATTATTATGGGAAAACGAGTACGAGTGAAGTTTTCGTTCGGCCTACACACGGAATATCGGACATATGTAGCACGTTCGTTTCACCCGCTCTCAGATGCATTGCTATACAAAACGACACTCGTATGGGATCTCATTGGATCATAGTTGAAAGTTGAATTGCTTGAACGTGAACATGCTTCTCGGAAATTCGGCCCTATCTATTTGTATATTCCACAGTTTGCCCCCTATTTTCGCCGCCTATCTTTATCTCTTACCTATTTCAATTCGCTCCGCGCAAATTCGAGGCGTTCGATTCATCCTAAATCCGAAACGGGGTGAAAAGAGCATGGCTATTAAATGTACTAGAATGCATATGAAATAAAGACCTATAAATCCGGAGAAAAATTATTTTTTTTTTATATAATAGTACACCTCTATGTGTTTCTCAATGTCGTGTTGTAAAACTAGGGTATGAGATAAAAGAAAACATTTCTGGAATTGTGGTTCAAACAACTTGAGGAAAACTGAATGCCATCCTCAATTAAAGTTAATTAAGAACATGTACTGACTTTATTAAGCGATTGCTTTATTTTTCTGTTTAAGACAATTTCAAATATTTACAGAAAAACGTGTGAGTTTGTTTCATAACCTATACATATATCTCTTGAACAAAAGTATTACACGATGGTTGTTTTCTTGGACATCGAGGGCGCTTTCAATAACATTAAGCCTGGTGCGATCATCGAACAAAGCACTCTTGAGCCTGCAGGGTGATGAGTCGCTTTGCATATCATTAACACGCTGTTAAGATCAAGACGTTGTAACGGACGGTTTGGTGGACATCCGAAAATGCCCGGGGAACAAAGCCTAAGGTAGCATAATGACCGTTTAGGTCAGGCTGTGCCATCTGGCGAAGAAAAAGGCCCCTCAACGAGCTAAGCAGCGGCTTATGCTTGCTGTAGCTCAGTTCGGGAGACGTGGGCTGGGTTTTCGCCGCTTGTTGCCCCTGTCCTTAACGTATTAATAAAAATTCATAGGCCTGGGGCAGACAACACAAACAGGTGAAGCAAAAATGTGGAATAAAAAAGAATGAGGCGATAAGGATGGAATGGTTGGCGGACAGCGTAGTTGCCCTCGCGCTCGCATCGGGGTCCAGGTGTAATGGGACCCTCGACCTCTGATTTCGTACCACCGACAGATCATTACTCATCAGGTGCTGCCATCGGTCTGCTGGTGGAAGCAGCACTAGCAGGATATGGTCCATTGCAGGTGGCTCATTACAACTTGTTCATACATAGCCTGACCACCTTTTCCCCGAGCGAATTTCAGTACACGATCATCTTTTTCAGAGCAAATTTCGGTAAGCTACCACATTTTCCAAGCTTTTCTGGGTGCTTCAACATCTCTCGCATTACTATGCCTTGTTGACGTTTCGATAGCATATTTTTTCGGATGGTGAAGTTGCTTAGAGCCACTTCAACGCATGTGGCTCCTGCGATGCACCGTGATTGATAAGTTGTTATGCAAACTTAAAAAAAATTTTTTTTGTTCGAGCATATGGAGACGATTTGGTGACCACGATTAGAGGCAAATTTGAAGAGGTCCTGATAACCTTCAATGAGCACTGCACATAGTACAAGACTGGTGGGACGCCAACGGCCTTCGAGTAAATCTACGGAGACAGTTGTGCTATTCCCTAATAAAAGAAAACTTAGACATATCCGGTGCCACATCAAGCACAAGTGTCCAGTACTCTTGACAGATAAGGCCGAATATCTAGGTGTCATCCGCGACAAAAAAAACTCATTTGGTCAAATCAGCTTAGGGCAATCTCTGAAAAGGCCACTTAGGCATTGTGGATATGTAGACAAGTTGTAGGTGAGATCCAGTCCCGCTACTGCACTCCTGATTTACTTGGAAATTGTTAGACATATAGTAGAGTATGGCGCAGTGGTCTGGTGGAAAAGAGCAAGCATTACTGATGGTAAGATCACACTGGAAAATATACCGAGGCTGGCGTGGAACTGCCACAGGCACTGCAGGATCTGGGCTTTTCAAACATAGTAGCATTACTTAGTCCCGGGGTATGTCAACATTGCTGGTAATGAACGGGCTGACACCTCTTCATGGACAAGAGCCGTACTGTGCAATTCCCCTATGTAACGTTAAAGAGATACATCCCAGTATGAGTAAGAACTGAGGCCGCATTGCCCTCCCTGGTCTGAGACAGAATTAGAGAAAATTTCGTCATGCTGTATGCTCATCTCCATAAATGAGGATGAGAACGATTGCTCATATCATTTGCTCTGTACCTCTTTTGGGACAAGAAAGACCACCCTTGAGTCCCATTACTTCATCAATTTTAACGGGGGTGAATGTGCGTTTCTCGTTCAGTTTGTTTAAGTAACGGTCAAACTTAAACTTACTGTGACGATAGTTAGCGATTAATTAAAGTAAACGAACATGCAAATCAATATTTCTTTATGTGAACTGAAAAAAATGGAACGATCTTCGGTTTAATTTCCTTCTTTGTTCCAATTTTTTGATTAAAAAGTTTTTTTTTAATTTTTCAAGTTTTTGCGGCCCCTTTTGTGATTGCGCTCGAGGTAAGGGTCGCCTCACCCTTGCTACGCCACTATCAACCATTCGCGATTTGACGCAAAAGTGTGGCTTAATGGGCAGGAGGTGCATGCTAGCAACACGATGTAATAACAATCTTGCGACCGGGACGGTTGGGATAGTGCAGAATGCACACAGACAAGGCGGCAGCTATCGCTGATGGTAGCTCTGTTCGGTGTATTTTGAGTGGGAACTTGCCTGCTTGTGATCCCGGTGGCATTACGATGATAATCACGTACCTATCCAAACATTAGGGTGCGGTGTAAAATTTAGGCAGATGGGGAAGCCCAAATACTCATAATGAAAAGTTTACAAAACAATATAGATGAAACCGACTTTCTCATGCATTGTCTAGCTTTTATGGACTAAGGTCTATCACTACCCAAACCTCCGACCAAAGCCACATTAATATCGGAAAGCTATTGGATATTTACATATACGGAAAAGTGGACTGTTCACGGTTTTTCATTTGGTCTTTTTAGAGTTTTTCGCTAGAGTTGACAGTTTTGAATAAAAATATTTAAAATGAAATTTGTTTTTTTTTTGTGTGGCTGTAACTAAAATTCCATAAACAAAAAAATGTTGGTAGCAAACCTCAGAAAAAAAGTGCACTCGACTCAAAATGACGCCTACCTTCCCCAAAAAGGGTTCCTACATCGTAGCCTCATCGGTTGACTCCTGTCCGAGCTGACCATATAGGAAACACATTTTTTATGTGTATAACCGTTGCCAATTTGTTGTTGTAGATGTGGTATCACCACTGCAGGTCTGCAGAGGTCTAGGGTATCCACGCTTCGGACTCGTTCAGTCGCTAACAATAAGCAGTTAGAAACTTCCGTTGATATCATCGGAGCGGTACACTTCTTTCAAATTTTCGCACCATTCTGATAATGATTCAAACCACACACCATAATTTATGTTGTACATATTTGGTGTGAAATTATTATCAACATTTTTTTTTAATCTTTGTCAATACAGAATCGATCATGAAGTAGAAAATGAATCAACATTTGAACTGGATGTCCCTATCTGTTTTGTTCTTTTCAATATTTTGTGCCTATGAATCATTATTTCCGCCACATTTCCTGTGCCTTATAGAAATAAGCGTCATGACAAATTTTGGCTGCCTATACATACCTATATATTTTACAAGGACCTTTTTTCTATACGAGTGCCTCTGTGTTTGTTGGGTGGTACTCATTTGCCCTAACCCCTAGTGAGGCATAGCGCGCGTTAACTATTCCATGTGGCTTAGCTGACGTTTCATTGGCATAAACCATGATGTCTACCACAACTTTAACTTCCTCACAGCTCCAACGCCTAGTGGCGCTTTATGGGAGGCCCCAATCGAAGGCGCAATTTTCCTTGGCTTCAATATTGAAGGAGAAGAGGCCGCTGCTGACTCCTGACGGATACACACACATACTTAAATTCGATGCGTTACTACAACAACAACTGCAGCAATAACTGACTAATCTGACTTGCTGACGTTTGTCTTCAATTTTTCCTGGGGGAATGTCGACAGTTAAACTGATTGTAAATGGGCTTCTCTGCTTCTAAATCGAAGAAGACGCAGCTTTCCCAAACTACAAATTTTATTTATATTGTATATTTATATTTCGGGAGAGACTTACCTACCCCCTTCTTCAGTACTGTACGGAAGAAGGGGGTAGGTTAGGTTAGGTTAGAGGACTGCCGTGATAGCCACGACACACATAGACTACGTATGGGTCCTTTGTAATACCTCACGGGATAAATTATCCCGATCGTCCTATGCCCCGAACCAGCCTGAGCGTACGATAAACCGTTGAAGATGGCCAATATCGACGTTTTCCAAGTCTCCCAGCTCGGCGAAAAAGTATTCACCAAGAGTTGACCTCCTCATGCCCGCCAAGCCAGGACATCCACAGAGAAGATGAAAAATGCTCTCTTTCTCCTCCTCATTCCCACAGCTTCTGCAGAAATCATTATATGGAAGCCGAAGCCTACGGGCGTGCTCCCCGATTGAACAATGCCCAGTGACATCGCCCACGATAGCACCAATAATTTGCCTTTTTATCATTAGCAACTTAGTAGAGCGGTGGATATCCAATCTTGGCCACATCATCTTTGCTCTGTAACACGTACTGCCATTAAGCCATATTGAGTTCGCTTTGCTGATCGCAGCCAGCCTAATGGCATGCTTGCATGAGTCCATGGGCATACCAATATTAAGCTGATTCTCTGGTACAATTTCCGTTATCCCCCGTCGAGCCAGCTCATCCGGTCTACAATTTCCGACGAAGCCACCATGGCTCGGAATCCAGCACAGGGTAATGTTGAAGAATTTGCCCATTTCTAAAAGAGAGGCACGACAGTCCATCACCACTGTTGAAGTGGTAAGTACGGATGAAGAAGGGGGTAAGTCGCTCCCGAAATATATATATATACAATATAAATAAAATTTTTAGTTTGGGGAAGCTGTGTCTTCTTTCAGTTCATGTATTCTGTGGTAAACACAGTAGCCCTTATATCGGCCTCTTGAGGTCCTAAAGTTGAATAAATGTGGGTATACCCTTAGCTTTCCAGGTAATAAACATAGTCGGGCCCCTCCGAACTCGATTTCTAGATCCGTCACTGCATAAAACCCACCGTTCGTCAATGCATTCTGTTCGAAGTACTGAATGAAATGAATTGAGAAGAGTGTTTTTGTTTCCTTCGTTTTTTATGGTAATTTGTGGTTATCCTTATTGGATTTTTTGCAAACCACCATCGAAACACTCGCAGAAGTAATAGGATCAAACTCCGAAATTTTCATCTAAATCGATCAAGTAGTTTAGGTGCCCAGTCCTGCCATACGAAAAGCATTGATTTATATTTAACACAAACGACTTCAGAGTAACGAAAATATTCTGGAATTCTTATGACAAAAAGAAAACTGAAAGCCTCTTGGGACTGCCCAGAAGTCAGTGGGCACTATTAGTGGGCATACTAACGGGCCACTGCCTGATAGGGGAACATGCCCACAGATTAAAGCTAATAACCAGCGATGGCTGCAGGAATTGCCAAATACCAAACACGAAAGAAACTCTAAAGCACCTCCTATGCGATTGTCCTGCACTCGCTAGAAGGAGATTAAAGTGCCTAGGAGCTCACTTCTTCAACGATCTTGAAGGAGTCGCAGGACTCAGCTGGAGAAGCCTCTTGAGTTTCGCCAGCGAGTCAGGTTCCTTCAAGCTCAACGACGATCTTCTGGTAGGGGCCAGCAACGACACGGGATGAGTACCTGGTATATGTGGTATCGCTATGGATCTCAGCGGTCTATGCGGAGTCGTCTAGACTTCCACCCTACCTAACCTAACCTATATATATATACGAGTACATAGATTTCTAGCATAATTCTTTTTCACTCACATCCTAATTCGTCTATCGTTTTTCTTCTTTTACAGACATTCACGGCATGGTGTAACAGTCATCTGCGCAAGGCTGGTACCGGCATCGATAATATCGAAGATGATTTTCGCAATGGCTTGAAATTGATGTTGCTTCTCGAAGTTATATCCGGTGAAACACTCCCAAAGCCAGATCGTGGCAAAATGCGTTTCCACAAAATCGCCAATGTCAATAAAGCGCTCGATTTCATTGCATCGAAAGGTGTCAAGTTGGTGTCAATTGGTGCCGAAGAAATTGTCGATGGCAATTTGAAAATGACATTGGGTATGATCTGGACGATTATTTTACGTTTTGCCATCCAAGACATCTCAGTTGAAGAAATGACCGCTAAGGAAGGTTTGCTGTTATGGTGTCAACGTAAAACTGCACCATACAAGAACGTTAACGTTCAAAATTTCCATCTATCGTTCAAGGTATTTTTGGATTCTATTGCATATTAAGTGTAGATGTGCTTATGTATTCTTTTATTTGCAGGATGGTCTTGCATTCTGTGCTCTGATCCATCGTCACAGACCGGACTTGATCGATTACGCTAAACTCTCCAAAGACAATCCATTGGAGAATTTAAATACAGCGTTTGATGTTGCTGAAAAATATTTGGATATTCCTCGCATGTTGGATCCAGATGGTAATTTCAAAAGAGTTTTTTTTTATGGAGTTTTATTAACTTTTTTCAGGGATTTTTTGACATTAATTTTTATAATAAAAGGATCATTTTAAATAAATCAGTATTTTAAGAGGAATGATATGGTGATGGCTGGATGATACGAGTAATAATAATAGAATGGATTCTGAATGATTGTGATGGTTACGAGATTCGCATGCTACGCCCTGTACAATTTTTGAATTCGGCTCTTGGTTTCTTTCAACTCGTGGATTTTCGTGCGAATTTCGTATCCATTTGAAAAAAATGCACTTATCACGAAAAGTACCTAACAAAACCCTAGCAATTAAGGCCATTCGTTGTATAGTATTTTACATCTTAAGTGGTGGTTTATTTTACTATATATTTATATAAATAAAATTTAATAAATCTAGATTTGATCAACACACCGAAACCGGACGAGAGAGCTATCATGACATACGTATCGTGCTACTATCATGCGTTCCAAGGAGCCCAACAGGTTGATACAACGCATGTTCCCGAACCCACACGAGCCTACACCTACTACAATTACGATGTGACTAAAATTCACAAAAATACACATTTCAAAATTAAATATCTTAGATATTGGTTTTGTTTGCTTGTTTTTTGGAAAGATTTTTTTCGTTCGTTTAATTTTTTCTCTCTCTCGTTGTTTCATCTATCTTTTATTTATATATTTTTTTTATACTCACGTCTTTATTTTTACCTTGTATCTCTTAGATGTTGTGACGAGAACAAACAAACTATATGCGCTAGAATATTAATCAAAATGCTCAAAATCTCACTTTACATTTTAGTGAATTGAGAAATTTGAGAAAAACAAAACACAATGTGTATATTTGATGTGAGAATTTCGGGCGCGCGCGATTTTTCAATCTCAAAAGTGCAATATACACATTACAAGCGCATTAACTTTCCAAAATTTACCAGAAATACTTGTAACTAATCTGTGATTAAAATTTTTGATTGAAATTTGATGATTTTTGTCTAATCGATGACTTTTGACAGAGTAGTTTAACGTTGATGTTGTAATTGCAACGTCGTACAGTTCTCTAACGTTGCATTTCACTATTCAAATATAAATTTGTCATTTTTATAATTTATAGAAAAAAATCCTATAAATTTTAATTATTGTTTTTCCGAAAAACAACTATAACTGCCAATGATTTCGATTAATTCATAAATCTTGGTGGGGATGCATTTTCACGGCACAGTTTAGATTGTGACTAGATCGGTTTTCGAAGGATGTTGTGGTGTTGCCGATTTTGCGAGCATGATATTGCATCGGTGGCCGCTCGTGACCGCTTTACGATACTAATCTAGAGCTTGGAGTTCAAATCTCGGCGCAACCAAATACTGCCTGTGGGTACTAATAGAACTCTCATAGTGCTCCGAGCTTGTCAGTATGAAGACGGCGCGAATAGGAGGTGCATGCTAGCAACTGCACTTCCGGAAAGCAGATATGCTATCGAAACGTCAACAAGGCATAGAAATGCCCGAGATGTTGACGCGCCCATGCCGCTGGAGGGGTCAATGCAATTAAGATTTGAGACGAAAGTTCAGTAGTAGCAGCGAACAAACCGGAATTATGAATTTATTAGATTATAGATGGGTCGTGGCCAATAAAAGAGCCTCAAGCACTGCGACTATAAGTCTATTGTACTATACCCGAATCCTGGAGAGCAGGACTAAATCTGCGAATCCAATCCGCTCATCTCGATAAATCGACTGAGATGGCCGAGCTTGATCGAGGCCACGTCCTCGGCCATAGGATAGGCAATGCCGAAACAAACAGTTCGACGGCAAGCTAGAGCCTCACATTCACAGAGGATGTGTTCTGGGGTTTCGTCGTCGGCCTCACAGAAACGACAGCTTGCATCCGAAACGATGCGCATCGTTTTGAGGTGACCTCGAAGACGGGAGTGACCTGTGAGAAGTCCACATATAATTCTGACCCTGTTTCTGCTCAGGCTGAGTAGATCAAAGGACCGGTTATGAGAGTAGCCAGCAATGAACAATTTTGATTGTCTCATATCTGGGAGAGCTTCCCACAGAGAGGCAGCTCTCTCTCGCTCCCATTATTCCCTAATCCGCTGCCTGACAAGACAGATAAGTATACCGCAGAAAGGGTTTGGACCAATGTAGGGGGCCTCAGATGCCTGTCTGGCAAGCTCGTCTGTTTGTTCATTACCTACAACATTGGAGTGCCCAGGAACCCAGTAGATAGTGAGGTTGTTGGAGGCCCCGACGATGTTAAGGATATCTTGACAAAACTTTACTAGCCTTGAGTGAACCGATAGACTAGTCAGTGCCATTATGACCGTCTGGCTATCGGTGAAGATTCCTATGTTCTTGTTAGTGTAGCTTATGGCCTGGCACAGTCGTGCACAAACCTCAATGGCATGCACTTCCGCCTGGAAGACAGTGGGGAAATTTCCCATGGGGATAAAAATTCTGTGTCCTGGGCCGACAATGCCCGCACCTGATCCTTTATCCGTTTTGGACCCATCCGTGAACCATTTTATTGTGTCAGAATGAAGAGAGCTGAAGGACTCCGCCCACTGCTCTCTATTCAAGACAATTGACCGGAAGGAATGCTCGAAGCATAGCTCCCTAGTCTGGTGATCAGATGGGCATGTTGAGCGTATTGTGACTTAGCAGTCAGCTACTTTGTTCCGGATTCAGTCTGATTTGTACATTGCAGGCTTTTAGCCTTGCTATTGCAATTTTTGCCTCTGCTTCAATGTGAATATGCAGTGACGGAAGGTCAAGCAAAGCCTCAAGCGCCGCAGTAGGACAGGAGCGCATGGTTCTCGTTATTATGTGGCATGCAAGCCTTTGTATTTTGGTGAGAGTATCCTTACCAACTGAGGTGGTCGCTCTTTTCCACCAAACGACTGCTCCATAATCAACAATTGGCCGAACAATAGCTTTGTAAATCCAGAGGACAATGCGAGGCTTGGTGCCCCACGTCCTGCCTGCATACTGCCGGCAGATCCACAAGGCTTTTGTGGCCTTTTCTGATGTTACTCTAAGAATTTATGAATTTATGTATTTTAGTTAACTGATGTCAACGCTTGATAGATCAAGGAAAGCGTAATGAGGTTTCCTCACAAGAATACACAGTGAAAAAACGAATAAATCGGTTAGGTGCCGTAAAGCTTACCTTTTTCGAATTGGTATTTTCAAAAAGTAGCTGCATTCACTCGCAGACTCTTTCAAGGCAAACAAATTTTTATTCCAATTAAAAACAACTGTTTGTTGTTTTAAAAAAATTTTATATTCTTATAAGCCGACTCGGTGGGTCCTCTACGCGATTTCGTTTCTGATAGTCGTCTAGTTTTCCTAGATTCGGCATTGAGTCTTTCAGTTTCGGAAACCTATCTTGGCTTATGAGGTCCACACACCGCTTCTTTGGTCGGCCACGAATTGTTCCATCTCTCATGTCAACTTTGAATGCTTTTCTTGATACTCGAAGTTCTCTCTTCGTAACTCAACGATTTTGGAGAGCTCTGGTTCGTCCTATGTTTCGTACATCTCAATATTGTACCCTTTTCGCCACTGGTCATCACATCATCGTGAGTCACTCAAATCTTATATCCCCATTCGATAAATCGTCAACACCCAACAACTACTGAAACCGATCGAAAGAACAGAGAACAAAAAATCGTTTGGCTTTCAAAATTTCCCAGTAGAAAGATATTTTTAAACTTTGTTATTTTAAAGTGAAAAACAATAATATGAAACGTTTTCTTTTGACAAATAATTTGGCTTCAACTGGCAATCCGACATAATAGCGAGCAGCGATGAAATGCTTCCCTTATTGAGAAAAGATCACATCTCACTGGCGCCTCATCATTTCATCTATCATTCAAACTAATCCTGGAAAAAATGCACTAATCTGCTCATTGTGGCGGTTTTTCATGTTTGTTTTTTGTTTTGTTCGATTAAGATCATCTAATGCGTTATTTCACCTGAAAATTCGACAAAAATTCAGATCAATCATCGTCTGCTTTTGAATTTGTGTTTGTTGATTTTTGTTTGATTATGTTTGTTGTGTTGTTTCGTTTTTTTTTTTTTTTGGCCAGAGTATTGTTTTATGATAATGACAACTAATATTTTATTACAGCATTCCAGCCTTAGGATAAGTCAGAATTTGTTTGGATTATTGAATTTGGGTTGAAGTTACAGAAGAAGTGTGAAGAAAATGAAATTCGGGAGTGGTTTAAGGTACAATAGTTGTATGAACTTCTTACTCGTCTCTTGTAGGTCACAGTTTGGACATTTCTTAGCTTCGGGAGGGTGTCTGAATGTATTATGAGACATACCACTTAACCTGGCCAGATTACTTAATATGAATCGTCAGATACATTTAAATGTGACGTTTCTGATTAACTAATGTGGTCAGATTTAGCAATTTGATCTGTAGTGGGAACATGTTCCTAATATTACCCTGGGGATCTGGATTAAGCTAAGTACGAACCTCCGCTTTTCATGCGAAGTCTTATACAAAAGCTGTCGAAATTTTCGCTCGCTCGAAAAAATTTCGCTACATAATTCACACGAAACAGCACACATAGGAAAAACTCTCCACATCGTTGTGAGCAATTTCCACGCGAAACAATTGCTTTCCATTTTATTTTGAAAACCGAAATCGTTCTCTTTTAAGTGAGAAGTGGAAGTTCAAGGGTCGTGTGGAGCGCTACGAACATGTGCTGTGTAGAAGTTTTTATTGTCACTTTTTCGTGGAAGAAATAAGTTTAACATTTTCACACGAGAATGTTAGTGTCACCAAACACTGTCGAACTCGAACTCGAGCACGAACTTAGTACAAGTGGACCGGTTTTCTTCACACCTATGTGAAGTGTATGTGTGTGTCAGAGGACATTTGTACCAGGTTCGTGCTCGAGTTCGAGTTCGACAGTGTATGGTGACACTTAGTACTAGCCTTAACCGGAATTTTTTATACATTGGGCAAAAAAAGAGAAGTAGTCCCTTTTTTGTTCCGATGTCGGAATATCGACATTAGCCAAACAGTCTGGGCGAGTTAAACTGTCGTACGTAGACACAATGGCTGCGTTCTTAAAGCGCTTCACATTCGCTAGGCGCCAGATTGTGATTATCTTGTGTTTTAGAAACGACATGCTGTCTCATTTGTCGAATGCAATGTTGAATTGAGCATTTCCGACTGGAGGTTATCCAGCGGGGAAGGGGAACATCACATATTACACAAGGATCAGAATACTTCTCAGACCCGGAGGGGAACGTTTTCATGACAGTTGTCCGTACAAATTTTACCGGAGGGGAAAGCATATGGAGGAGAACTCGAGGAATGTCAAAACTTGACTCGTTCGCAGTGGTTCGCAGGAACGCAGCCCATATCAGCAGCCAGATTGGCCGACGATGGAGACCGGATTTGTAGCGAAGACCCCAGCGATCCAAGAATTAGAGACCTGAACATTCGGATCAACATGCAAGTAGCTGAACACAAACGCTCAAAATGGAGTGGCCATCTTAGCAGCTGCAACGTTAAATCCAGAGCTTCCAACAGTCAGAGTCCTCACTAATCCATCGAAAAACAAAGGGAATGTTGTCATCGAATTCGGCAACAAAACGGTTAGTGACCTCACCCAATGCGCACACTATTTCAACATGCAGTTTGTCGATCATACTCCTCCTGATAAATTGAAGCGCATAATACGTCGTAGAAGTCGTTGCACCCGCCCTGTTCAACATCTATCTATCAGGACTCCCTACACCACCAGAAGGACTCCAATTCATCCCTATACCGATGATCAACTCTAATCTGGCTGGTGCTCTCGTCTTAACTCGTACTTTTCCCGCATCGACCACGACATTTAAAACGCCTGCCCGGCATGATGTTGAGCACATCTTTACTTGTCCAACAGCTCCCACGCCACTAACACTTAGAGCATTACAAGAAGATCCTATCGAAGCTGTTATTTTTTCTTCGCCTCGATACCGATGGGAACTCCCTGTTCGTGTTCAGTTCATGAAAAAATAGTGAAATATGACAGGATTTGAAGTTGTAGCTATTCCTACAGTTTCCATGTATTTTCGTCCTTGAACTTCTAATATGTAGAGCAACAATGCACAGTGCAGGATTTGACAAAGGATTAAAATTTAGAAATTGATATAATGCAGTGTAAAAGTCTTCGTCCTTCTCGTCATTCAGTCTTCTGGGAAACTTGGAGGAAAGTTAATGTGGTCTTCATACCCAAAGCGGGCAACAAGCCGGAACATATGCCCAAATCTTATAGACCGATTAGCCTTACTTCCTTCTTCCTTAAAACCATGGAAAAGTTGCTTGATTTGCATATCAGGCACAAGATGGAACTGTCGAGCCCTCTACATCGTATGCAATTCGCGTATACGAAGGGTAAGTCAACAGTAACCGCCTTGCATAGCCTTGTCAGTACAATCGAAAAGTCCCTCAGTGAAAAGGAAATCGCGCTGTGCGCGTTTCTTGACATTGAGGGGGCTTTCGATAATACCGGCTACGAGTGCATTTCCAGAGCACTGGAACTTAGGGACATCTCGCCCGCTACCATTGCATGGATAGATGCCATGCTCCGGGGACGGGATATTCACTCAACTCTAGGCAGTACATCCATTTGCGTGAATGCCGTAAAGGGTTGTCCACAAGGTGGCGTTCTGTCGCCCCTTTTGTGGTCCCTTGTCGTGGACGAGCTGATTTCCATGCTTAATGAGCGCGGTTATCTTACTATCGGATACGCGGATGATTTGACTATCATAGTCAGGGGCAAGTTCGAATTTACCATCACTGAGGTGATGAGGTCGGCCCTTGACATAGTTCTACACTGGTGTGTGGCTGTGGGCTTACATGTAAACCCACAGAAAACTGTCGTTGTGCCGTTCACACGAAAACGAAACATAACATTGGATCCAATTTCGTTAGGCGGCACGACCTTAGATTATTCCACTGAAGTTAAATGTCTCGGGGTAACTCTAGACTCGAAACTCACCTGGAATACTCACATAGATAATGTACTTGGCAAAGCCACACGCACAATGTGGGCTTGCAGAAGTTTCTTTGGACGGACATGGGGGCTCACCCCAAAGATAATTGAGTGGTTATACACCATGCTGGTGCGGCCTATGGTGACCTACGCAGCGCTTGTGCGGTGGCCGAAAACTCAGCAATCTTCTGTCTTACTGAAGTGCAATAAGCTTCAACGTCTTGCCTGCCTTGGCATCACTGGAGCTATGCGCACTTGTCCTACGCCAGCCCTGGAGGCGATTATTGGACTTACTCCGTTGCATATATTCATTCAAGAATCAGCAGCTCTAAATGCTCTCAGACTTCGCTTAACTTCCGACGTGCGTAGTGAAGAAGGCGGTCACATGAGCATTCTGAATCAAATTCCTGATGTGCAGATCTGCTTGAGATCAGATTACATGATCACGGAGGTTTGCTTCGGTAGAAAATATTTAGCCCTCATCCCTAATCGCTCTGAATGGGTAAATGGCACACCCTGTCCAGACCCTAGATGTATCAAGTGGTTCACCGATGGGTCTAAAACGGAACAGGGTGTTGGTGCAGGTGTCTTTGGACCCAACACCAGGATTTCGATCGCAATGGGAGTCTCGCCCAGCGTTTTTCAAGCTGAGATCCACGCCATTGAGGCCTGCGCCAGGGTAATCTTGGAAACTGGACTTCGTTGCGCTCACATTGCTATCTACTCAGACAGCCAAGCAGCTATAAAAGCGCTCTCCTCATTTAAGGTCTCTTCAAAACTGGTGAAGGAGTGTTACAATCTCCTTCAACTGTTGGCAACCAAAAACCGAGTCTTCTTGTGTTGGGTGCCAGGCCACCAGGGCATTGAGGGGAACGAGGCTGCGGATGAACTTGCTAGACAAGGATCATCCAGTCGTTTTCATGGACCTGAGCCTTACTGTGGCTTTGGACTGGCCTCGGCCAAACTGCGGATCACAGATTGGTTTGCACGATTGCGTCAACAGTACTGGAATAACCTTCCAGGGCTTCGTCAATCAAAGGAGCTGATAATGCCCTTCAGTCACAAGGGTACTACTCAAATGAGTAGAACCCACCTAAGACTCCTAGTGGAGTACTTATCTGGCCATCACCTGGTCAGATATCACCTGAACAAGATGGGTCTGTCAACCGAGACTGAATGCCGTCTTTGTCTGGAAGACGTGGAAACGACCAAGCACATCTTGTGCGAATGTCCCGCCATCGCGCGTTTTAGGAGGTCACTCCTCGGGCAGGCTACTATTAGCACTGCAGAATTCAGGTTGATTCCTGCTAAAGACTTACTGCCCTTTATTAGAAGGGTGGACGGTCTTTTGGATTAATGAGCTACGGCACAATAGATCTTTATGGTCGCAGTGCCTTCCTGCTGGGAAAGTAGCTCGTATTGTTATATCTATCTATCTATCTATCTATCTGGGAAACTGAATACGAATTTTGGCTTTTTAAACCCTTACAAGAAGAAAGCAATTTTTAGCAGCATTGCACACTACGTACCGGAGTGACCCGTTCATCAGCAACGGCCAAGAGTTGCCAAACCCCTTCAACGCCAGAAGGCGTTGCTACTACAACAACAACAATAACGAGCATTAGAACTTATATCGGTAAGTTAAAAGATTAATGTTGCGGATGTCAGGCAATATTCGCAATGTGATTATTTAGGGAACTCTTTACATCGAGTTCGGGAATATATCAAAACGTAAACGCCCTTTTAGATTTAAATTTACTACAAAAGCAACATTGATTGCCAGACCTCTCTTTACAAAGTCAGAATCAACTGTGCAACGAGCCTGAAATGAAGTCCTCTCCTCATATCAGGAAAGATATCAAATCTTTCAAAGTCTGATAAATGATTTCATCACTATCGATCGAATTTAGAACCTTTAAGTACAGATAGCTTCAGCGGCAGCCACTTCAGATCATAGCAGATGTGCCACAGGATAAGTACAAGGCAGTAAACTTCGGAGAACTGCAGTCATGTTAAAGTCGAGGTATCTTTCAAGAACTAGTAAAGCTTTTAAAATCAACCCAAAGTGCCATCACAATTCAATTCCGTGCATCCGAGGGGAATAGTCTTCAAAAATGGAGCTCAGACCATGTGATCCCTTAAGCGCGGAGCGGGCGGGGCCCACACAAGGGACTGTTGATTCACAATCGGAGTCCACACAAGAGACTGTTGAAATCAGAGCGAGCGAAGCGAACGTCCATGTTTTTGCGATATCGAGGGTTGTGGTCCCTTATGCGCGGAGCGAGCGAAGTGTGTCACAGAGATTCTGTGACCACACAGGAGCCACATAGTTGGCCACTGATCTTCCGACTGCTTTGTATATGACCAGTACAGTTTCTTTGTCTTTGTCCCAGGTGTTACCGGCCAAGGCTTTAAGGATATTATTCCTACCGCACATCCTATCGCACACGGTTAGATGACGTGGCAATGCTGTCCAGAGCGACTCCAAGGATTAGCTGCCAATTAAGAACCCGAGTTGATCTTGTTTTCCTTCGTCCAGGTGGTAAATAAGGTTGCCAAGGATTCAACCGCGGAAAAGGTTACATTTTTGCTTGTGGAGAATGCATTAAGTTCTCCAAGATAATCGTTGATTATTATTATTATCGCACATGTTCCTGATGTGATTCCCTGTTGCCAGAATAAATAAGCATAGGAAATAATTTCGATTCCCTCGGGTGATGTCGGGAGTCCAGATAGATAAAGGCTGAACAACGTGGGGAGATAGAATTCCTCCTTGTTGTGGCATACCTTGTTTGATCTTCCTAAGCTCCGATTTCTTGTTCCTGAATTCGATGTAAGATTTCCTGCCCGCTAGATAATTGACAATTCATTCGGTTACTTGTGCCATCAGAATTGTTCTGTGATATGGATGAGGTTGATTGAGGCCATTGTGGATGCGGGTTGTAATGGCATCCAGGGCTTTCGTTGTACCCTGCATCCTTCGGAAACCGTATATGGGTTCTGCTAGCTGGACATGATCTGCAAGAATAGAGTATCTTAGTGCTTCGAGCGTTTTGACAACTGGTGATAGAAGTATGATGGGACGATAGAATTCGCCAAGTGTCGCTTTTTTTCACAGGTTTGAAGATTGGGATCGTTGTAGCAACGAAGGGGTCTTGGCCGTTGTTGTTGATCGGGGCGCTCCGGTGCGTAGAACCAGCTTCCGTGGGAGCGTGTGAATAATTATAGTGCGGAATAGTTTCATCTGTGTGCTATTCTCGCTCGGCGCTTAAGGGATCACAACCCTCAGTATCGCAACTGGAAGGCTCACTATCGGTGTGACGTCGGCAACCCGATTCGGCATATATCCTAGACAAGCCCATCTGTACTAGACACAAACCCATTATTTTCGCTTTATATGCACCAGGAGGATAAGAAATAGCTGTAATTCCACCAAGGCTGCATCTAACAAGTGACGACGACATGACGGCGTCGTTGGATATTCCCTATATAACCACGTCGAATGACAGCGATCCTTTGCACATCTTCAGATTTAGTGTTCGCTATTGAACCTACCTGAGACATTATTTGATCACCCTTTTCTCCCCATTTAGGTGTACTAGTCCCGATCCAGCCGGCCGAAACCACTTCGACTTAGAGAGTGCTAGTAACTGAACATTTGTTTTTACCTTTAAATTTACCCTCTAACCAAATGCTTTAAATTAATATGAAACTTGTTATGTTATTGTTGTTTTGCATTGTTGTTGTCGTTTTTTCACTACTATCCCCCTCTAACATGTTTGTTGTAGACCTACAAAATACTGCAATGCCCGATGAAAGAGCTGTTATGACCTATGTCTCATCGTACTACCATTGCTTCAGTGGCGCACAAAAGGTCGGTCCATTTTCGAATTTTATCGTTGCTTATCGTTTCCGTTTCAATAAATTAGACTAGATTTTCGTTAAAAGTATTCAAATTCATGTTTCTAAATAAGCCTTTGTATCATATCATATCATATCGTTTGATATTCATTAGAAATAAAATAATTGTCAATTTGTGTACCAGACGACATCGAAATGTTGTCTTTCATGTTTACTTTTAGAAATTTTGATACACAACACTGAATACAGAAAGAAACTATTTGAAAACAGACACACTCACTCGAGCTTTGTTTTATGTCATGTGTGAACCGAAAAGGTCCAAAATAGAGTAGAATTTGTCTTAGATGCTAAAAAAAAACACAAAAAATAGAAGAAAAAAAAATGATCGCGACCTTCCCAATTCCCGCTTGCCTATGCTTAGTGGCTTTTTGCTCGATGCCAACTTTTTTTTTCTCTGGAGAGTTGCCGACAATATTTGAGATACAGCCCCTTGGACGGGGCGTGGAGTGCCTCCACTAGATGCTGGTGTCTAGCCGATACCCGGCCAATAAATTCTGTCTATGTATCTCAAGTGTTGTTGCAGCCGCTGCTGACAAAATGCTTCGTACTGACTGTTCTCCTTTTCGAAAACATTTAGGCCGAGACAGCTGCCAACCGTATCTGCAAAGTCCTTAAGGTCAACCAGGAGAATGAACGCCTTATGGAAGAGTATGAGCGCTTGGCCAGCGATGTAAGTATACACAAAAACAATACTTTCGGTACTTGAATTTAAGATTAAATTGACTTTTTCGTTTGGTTTCTCAGCTCTTGGAATGGATTCGTCGTACAATGCCATGGTTGAACTCTCGCCAGGCCGACAATTCATTGGCCGGTGTACAAAAGAAACTCGAAGAATATCGCACATATCGTCGCAAACATAAGCCGCCACGTGTTGAACAGAAAGCCAAGCTCGAGACGAATTTCAATACGCTTCAAACGAAATTGCGTCTATCTAATCGCCCCGCCTACATGCCAACGGAAGGCAAAATGGTATCCGACATTGCCAACTCCTGGAAAGGATTGGAATTGGCCGAAAAGGCATTCGAAGAGTGGCTTTTGGCTGAAACGATGCGTCTCGAACGTCTTGAACATTTGGCGCAGAAATTCAAGCATAAGGTACGAGTACAAACTTTAAATCGTTATTGTATGTTTAATTGTTGCCATTCTCTGATTGCAGGCTGATACACACGAGGATTGGACTCGTGGCAAAGAGGAGATGCTTCAATCACAGGACTTCCGTCAATGTAAGTTGAACGAATTGAAGGCATTGAAGAAGAAGCACGAGGCCTTCGAGTCGGATTTGGCCGCCCACCAAGATCGCGTCGAACAAATCGCTGCCATTGCTCAAGAACTCAAGTGAGTATCGCCCCCAAGATCCTCTTCTTTCTGTATTTCTAATTATTCGTTTCCCTTTCCAGCACTCTTGAGTATCACGACTGTATCTCCGTGAATGCTCGCTGCCAACGTATCTGCGACCAATGGGATCGTCTTGGCGCCCTCACTCAACGTCGTCGCCAGGCTTTGGACGATGCCGAACGTATTCTCGAAAAGATCGATATTCTTCACTTGGAGTTCGCCAAGCGTGCCGCTCCATTCAACAACTGGTTGGACGGAACGCGCGAGGATCTCGTCGACATGTTCATTGTGCACACAATGGAAGAGATCCAGGGCTTGATTCAGGCTCACGATCAATTCAAGGCCACGCTGGGAGAGGCCGACAAAGAGTTCAATCTCATCGTCGGACTTGTCCGTGAGGTCGAATCGATTGTTAAACAACACCAAATTCCTGGTGGTCTGGAGAATCCCTACACAACTCTGACGGCTAACGATTTGACTCGCAAATGGGGCGATGTACGTCAATTGGTTCCACAACGCGACCAGACCTTGTCCAATGAATTGCGCAAGCAACAGAACAATGAAATGTTGCGTCGTCAATTTGCCGAGAAGGCCAACACAGTCGGACCGTGGATCGAGCGACAAATGGATGCCGTGACCGCTATTGGCATGGGATTGCAAGGTTCGCTCGAGGATCAATTGCATCGTTTGAAGGAATACGAACAGGCCGTGTACGCCTACAAGCCACACATTGAGGAATTGGAGAAGATCCATCAAGCGGTTCAGGAGTCGATGATCTTTGAAAATCGCTACACCAACTACACGATGGAAACGTTGCGAGTTGGCTGGGAACAATTGTTGACGTCGATCAATCGTAACATTAACGAAGTCGAAAATCAAATTTTGACCCGTGACTCCAAGGGCATTACACAGGATCAATTGAATGAATTCCGCTCGAGCTTCAATCATTTCGACAAGAATCGTACGGGACGATTGGCACCCGAAGAATTCAAATCGTGTCTGGTATCGTTGGGCTATTCGATTGGTAAGGATCGTCAAGGCGAAATGGACTTCCAGAGAATTTTGGCTGTTGTTGATCCCAACTCGACCGGTTATGTACACTTTGATGCATTCTTAGATTTCATGACACGCGAGAGCACCGACACTGACACAGCCGAGCAAGTTATAGATTCGTTCAGGATTTTGGCTGCAGATAAGGTAAGGCTCGTATCATGCGTGCTATCGTGCGCTCAACTAATACTCACATTTCTTTCTTGTAGCCTTACATTCTGCCCGATGAATTGCGTCGTGAATTGCCTCCAGATCAGGCTGAATACTGTATCCAAAGGATGCCACCATACAAAGGACCAAATGGCGTGCCCGGTGCCCTCGATTACATGTCATTTAGCACAGCCCTGTATGGTGAAACTGACTTGTAAAATGAGAGACACATTTTGACATTAAACAATTTAAACAAAAAATATATATATTGTGTAAATTAAAACTTAAAAACAATAAAACGTAATTTATCCTAAAAGCGAAACACATGAAATATATTTAAAAACAAACAAAAAAACTTTTAAACTATTAATGAAAAGAGAAATGTGAAGAAATCTTTAATATATAAATTATATATTAATTTAAAGAAAAGTAATGAACACACCCACACACGTGGAGCGCACAAATGAAGCGTTTGAAAATCTTTCGAAACATATGAAACAAAATCAGAAAAACGTACGCCAAAATACATTTCACAATAAAACGATGATGAGAAAAATATGGGGGAGAGATTTATTATTATTTTATTTTTTGTTTTGTTGCCACTAAAGAATTTATTTATTTTATAATAGTTTATTAAACAATGAAAGATAAGATGAAGTAAAAACGTAAAAAGAACAATATCGACTATTTGAGATGCCAACAAGAAAATGAAGTATAAATAAGAGAATGAAACGTCGAACGCTCCAGTAACAACACAGAATTGCATGGAGGAACCAACAATTAACTTTATTATTATTATTTTTTTAAGAACGACAAACGAAATGGGGGAAAAGGAAAAATAATTTATACGAATCATTGCTCGTCGACATAATAGTACTTTCAGGGATATTCCATCTTTTTTTCCTAATGTCAACAACAGCATCAAACATAGAGAGAACAAAAATACTATGAGAACAACCGAAATGAGTCTAGGGTCAAACTTGTCCAGTGCAAAGCGGTTTTTTGTTATACGGCTAAAGAACCAATCAATATGTGAACGTTAACGAGACAGAGAGCACAGAAAAGAAAAGGGAAAAGCAAAACTTACAACAGCAAACACACTACCATCAGCACAATCATGATTTAAGTAATATACGAGTACATTATTATAATATGTAATAGCAATTAATTTTCAATTTTGTTTTTGCAAGTTGTCAAGTTCGTTGAGCATACACAAAAAGAAAAGGAAGAAAACAATATCCTATTAATTTTATTGTATATTTATTTTTTCTGCCTTCCTGCGTTGACACACGCGCTAATTGTATTTTTTATGATTTCCGGAAATTTATTATGATTTTTCTTGGAAAAGATGAGATTTATTTATCAGAAACATTGAACAGATAAAATTAACTGCTACACTTGTAATTTTATGAAGAAAGAACGAAATTTTTGAAAATTGCCATCTTTACGTAAGGACAAAAATAAATATATCTATACAAAATAAAATTATATTTCTTTTATATTTATCTCCTATTTAAAAAAAAACTGTAGGTCCCTGTCTTATATGGATTGGATTTTGAGAACGTGTAATGTGCTAGGTGGTCACCAGATGATGTTTATGGGGAAGAAGTCGGAAGTTTGCCAAAGTGACCGTGAAGGTCCGGCGGCGCTAGAAGGTCCATAACACGAGCTGAACCGCGGCAGATGCTTGTTTCATGTCAGTTCGGGAGATATGGGCGGGGTTTTCGCCCGGTCGTTGTCCCAGTCGATACATAGATAACATATACCATGTATCTTGTAAAAATAACTCGACGGACCGGTACTATAGTATGCAACGAAAACACAAGTTTTAAATTTAATTGATTTATTAGATGTAAGGGTAAGCTATTTTAATATCAGTGACGTGCACTCGTAGTAAGCAATTCCAAACTGCTTGACTTACCGAAATAAGCAATTCAATAATAAACTTTGCTTACACCAATACACATATCATCATTTCAGTCAATGTTTTTCTTTAAGCTGAAGAATACATATTATCATTCAAATATTCCTTTACACATTCAAATTCTGATCCGCGCCTTCTTTTGGTTAAAAAACATTCGTTCAATTACTTTAGATAATATTCAAACCTCCCACATTTTGCACACCATAGACACCAAACTTAGAATAGGAAAATGTGCCTAGATCTTTAGATGCATGTACCATGTGTGCATCCAAATACTAGAGACATGTTGATTCCAGAAAATGGGAATCTTGGATTTCGGTAGTACATTGGGCAACGATTTTTTTAGGGTTTTGTATTAAAAACAAAACCCTTATGAAATCGGTCAAATGTCTGTCCGTCTGTCCGTCTGTCCATGAAATATCTCTCTAACGGCTAAAGCTACATACATGAAATTTTGTGGGAGTATGTAGAATTATTATAATTCGCCGGAGAAAGCGATTCGTTGTAATAGGCTGACTTTAAGGGGATGTCCCCATAGAGGGGAAATGAAGGTCAAAATTTTTTTTTCATCTGGTATAGGCAAGTGGGGTATCATGAGAATGGTAACACCGAGTACATTTCATTTCCGGTATTTTCATCAAATTTGAAAAAAGGGGAAAAGAGATAGAGGGGAAAATATGTGATCCGAGTTTGTCCCCCCCCCCCTCGCATTTCGATACCGTTATACTTAGAAACATGAAAATTTGCAGGAAAGCGGCATTTTACTAGTATAGAAAACCGAAAATCGTAGAATTTTGATATCATCAAAAAAGGTTAATAATAGTACATTTCTATAGTTGCAGTTAGCATACCCCTGCAAGCCTTAGGCACACCCGAGGTCAAAAATATTGATGGCCAATGATAACCAACATCATTGGCAATAATATCTCTAAGTTTCATTAGAATCACATAATATTTAATAATAGTACATTGATTTAAAGTTAGGCATTTTGACACTATCCACACAAAAATTACACCTACCGGCCTCATAGGTGTGAGTACTACTTTCATGTTGTTTTTCGTAGTGCGAATTGCAGTTATTTAATTAATAATTTTTGAAAGGGTAAAGATTAGTTGGGGGCGCTGCGTCGTAATTGGCAAACTTTACCGGGTGGAAGGGGGAGGGGTCCAAGTAGAGGTGAAATTAAGGTCAAATTTTCTTTTATCGACTGGTGTAGGCAAGTGAGGTGTCGTGAGAAAGGTAATGTTGAGTACATTCCATTTTTTCGCATTTTCTTGGAATTTGTAGAAAGGGGAATAGTGGGGGAGGAGAAAATGTTAGTTCGTAATTTGCCCCCCCCCCCCCCCCCCCCCCGTGGCATTTCAAGACTGTTAGAATTATGAAAACTTACAGGAAGGTGGGTTCGGAATAGCATATAAAATGGAAAATAATGGAATCTGTATATCTTCTCAGAATAGGTAAATAATAGCTTATTTCTGTAGTTACAGTTAGCACACCCCTGCATGCCTTAAACACTTTCGAGGTCAAAAGTACTGATGGCTAACGATAACCAACACCTTAGGGCTTAGGCAATAATATGTTCTAAGTTTCGTTACAATCACGTAATATGAATTGGCATGTAAAATGTAAGTGGGTAAGACATTTTAATTAAGTTTTTTTTTTGTCTATCTAAGTGGTATCAAGAAGAGCAAGGAGCCGATATTTATATACCAAAATAAGCGCTTGCTACAAAACCCTCGGATTGCGGGCGTAGCCCTCTATATTCCGGTTTCATTTTTGTTTTGTTCGCAAATTTATATGAGACAAGTCAAGCACTGGCGCGACTGCTTTTGTGTGTGGGATAAAGCCCAATGATGCTTGTTAATGAAATGTTGCCAATGCAGGGAATGTTTATGGAAATTTGATTTTTCCAGTAGAGCTTTTGTTTTTGTTATGTAATGGATTTTCCGTTGCAATTTAAAAGAGGAAATCAGTGCAATCGGGTGATTTTGATTAAATTGTGATTTGAAGTTTTTTTGACCGTTTGTAGCGATTTAATTGATTTGATTTGTGATAAAAGTGGTAAGTTTTCTTTTCGCATTATGTCGGAGTATTGCTGCGCGACGGATTTCGTACTAAAAGCGGGATTTTCAACTCTTTCCTTTGCCAAGAAAAGAGAAATTATAGAATCGGATAGACCGAAGCCAGATCTTAGTTTAGAGTTTAAATTAAAAAATATTACGCGAAAATTCCATATCGAAACGTATGAAAAGTATTTTACATTTGGTTAACGGGAAGCTGTAAATTAAATAAGTTATTTTGCTGGCCGTGTCTTTTGTTCACGAATGAAAAATCTGTTTGGAATAAAGCTGGATTTAGTGATTTGAATAATTTTACGGGCTCAGCAGCAAAGCATTCAAGTTCCGAAAAACATCTTCAGTCGTTAATTAAATTAGATAATTTTGGTTCTCAGCGTATAGAGTTTATGCTTAGTAACCAGGTGGCAATATCTGTTAGTTTGCATAATGAAAAAGTTGAGCGTAATCGTAATATTTTGAAACGTTTAATCGATACTGTAATTTTTTTGGCAAAACAGGAGCTTCCTTTTCGCGGAAATAATGAAAAATCTTCTTCAAATAATCGTGGTAATTTTATCGAAACCGTAAATTTCTTGAGTTTGTACGATCCGATAATTGAGTCCCACATAGATTCTATAAAAGCAAATGCAGCGTTTTCGGGTTTGTCTAATAGAATCCAAAACGATCTTGTTTCCGCTATAGCTAATGTGGTTCGAAATAAAATCAATTTGGAAATAAAGGAGGCTTCATTTGTAGCTGTAATGGTCGACGAAACGCCAGATGTTAGCGGTCGGGAACAATTAACGATGATTTTCAGATATACAATATCAAATGAGATTGAAGAAAGATTTATCGGATTTTTGGATGTAAGCGCTAATCGTACAGCTACAGCAATAAGCTCTCACATTTTAAAACAATTGCAAAATTTTAATATCGATAAGAAATTAATTGCACAATGTTACGATGGCGCAGCAGTAATGAGTTCTCAAATTCGTGGAGTTCAGACTTTAATTCGGGAAAAACATAAATCGGCAATTTTCGTTCCATGTTACGCTCATTCACTAAATCTAGTATTGTCTAAAGCAGTTGAGTTTATTCCGGAAATTAAATTATTTTTCGCGCACATCAATAAAATCGCATCAATTTTTAATACATCCACTAAAAGGTCGGACCTTTTTGCAAATATAGTAAATCGTCGTTTACCATCGGTTTCCAAAACGCGTTGGCATTATCATTCGCGTATTATTAACGTTATATTTGAACATAAGCATGAAATTTGTACAGTTTTTGAGACAATTTCGAATGGTTCTCAACACTGGGATGGCGATTCCTTGACTTTTTCCGATATATACTTACAAAAATTCGCAGAGTCAGATTTTCAATTATATCTGTTAATTTTTTCTGAATTTTTTTCGAAAACTGATATATTATTTAATATTATTCAGAGCAAAGTGGTAAACATTTCATATGCAAGCCAAAAAATTATTGAATTTGAAAATTGGCTTGAAAATGACTTTTCTAAAAAGTTTGATAATTTCTATTCGACAGTTACAGCAGAATATCAGCCACCACGTAAGAAATGTAGAAATGCGATAGATCCTTTACAAAATTTACGGCGGATATTTCGGGAGATTATAGATGTTATTCTCGGGCAAATTCGAGATCGATTCCATTCGTTTAAAGATCTTTCATTTTTAGAGTTGCTTGAACCGAATTATTTTTCTAAATTCAAGTCAAATTTTCCCGATAAAAATTTTGACTCACTTATTGAATATCACGGTCAATTTTTCGACAGAATAAAGTTGAAAAATGAGCTAAAAGTTATTTATTCTTCAGATGAGTTTAAAAACGCGAATCCTAGTAAAATTCTCGATTATTTTCAAAAGCGGCCTTATGTCGCAAACGGTTTTAAGCAAGTTCATATTTTAGCAAAATTATTAACGTCAATTCCAGTCACAGTGGCAACTGCGGAAATGTCATTTTCAACACTAAAGCGCGTTCACACATTTTTGAGAAATCGCCAATCCCAAGAACGACTTTCGGATCTTGCTTTAATTGCGGTTGAAAAGGATCTTCTTATACAAATGCGAAGAGAAAACGATTTTTTTGATAATGTGATTAAAGAGTTTTTACTTAAAGAACGGCGCATAGATTTGGAATACAAATAAATGGCAATGGCGAAAGAATATTTATTTATTTCAAATACCCCTGAATTTTTCTTAGTCTTAATTAACATAATATTTATTTATCATTTTTTTTTATTAGTAATATTTTATTTATTTTTTTTTTTTTGTATTCCGAATATATGTGCCAATATTTTATTTATATCTTTATTTTATTTATTTCTTCTTTAAGGCTTAATGCCGCTTGGTATAAATGTTTTTGTGACTGTCCATATTTTATTATACAGTCCATTTTTGTTTATGCTAAATTGGCTTTAGGGCGCCCAACTGCTTGACTATGAAAAATTTCCACTGCACGTCACTATATATACTAATATACTATAGTACAACGACAAAATTACATTAATAATGATTTTAATTTATTAACGAACAAGCAGTGCACGCAAACGGTCGTGATGCTGACTGTACCCGGACGACGCTAAGTGGATGTTCACACTGCGTGCGATGCCGAGCCGAGTCGGGTCGAGCGATGCAATACGATTACAAGCTTTTAAAGCAAGAAAATGGAAAGTCTTCAATTTTAAATGGAATCACGCTTTGAGTGTACACACTGCGCGCGATGTAATGACGAGCCGAGCGATGGCCCGATGTTTTCACAAACTATTTTGCTTTTTCGTGCGAGTACTGGCTGCTGATTTTTTGCGATGGAATTTAATGGGCTTAGCGATGGAGTTTATGGGCTTTGCGATGCTTTGCGATGTGAAGCTCCATGGAGCCAGTATGGTGCAAGTACGAGCTGTAAAGTAATATTTGATGTAAGATCACACTGAAAAAAATGCATGTATGTCTGCTTTTATACCCTAGACTTTTAGGTGCGGCGGTGTGGCAGTGTATACATGGAAATTATGAGGGTCATCTCCTGATTCGATTTAGCCATATCTGTCTGTCTGTCCGTTTGCACGATAACTTTCGATAGAATGAAGTTAGAAACTTGAAATTTTGGTCAAATGTTTGTAGCATGATCTAGTTGGTTGGTATTGAAAATGGGTAAGATCCGACCGAAGGAACCCCTACAGATGAAATTTCAAATGAGCGATAACTTTCGATAGAATGAAACTAGCGACTTGAAATTTGGTTCAAATATTTGAATTTAGATTTAGTTGGTTGGTATTGGAAATGGCCGAGCTCCGTCCCAAGCAACCCCTACGTCCCCTACAAATGAAACTTCAAATGAGCGATAACATTCTAAACAATGGTGCTAGCGACTTGCAAAATGCGACAAATATTTCTAGTGTGGGTCGGTTAGTTGATTTTGAGAATGGGCATGACCCTATTGAATGAACGGCATTTTGCCGCCGCGATAGCTATCTGGGATGACGCTGGTTTCTGCTCCTATCTGCGTCATTTCACGCGTCCGCATATCAATTTTTAATAAGCCGGCCCACATACATTCGAACCCGGAACACGGACACGGTCACAATGTCTGATTTGTATGATGTTTCTTAAACCATTCGCTTGAGGATCACTTTTAAGTGCCAATTAATTAATTGTTAATCGTTTATCGTGACTACTACAATTGACAATTAATTTTGAAAAAAAAAAAAAAATGGTGGGGAGGGAGCTCTCAGCTCGGACGGGGGTTTGTAAGGGGGGTGAAAATGGTGTTAAAAATGCGTTATTCCTTATATTTTAGAAGTTATGGCCAAAAAACAGTTTATTTAAAACTAAAAATAACATAAATTGTAAATTCAGGTTCGCTGTTATGTGGCCTGGCTTATACGAGTATAATACAGAGTGACGCTGTGTCCTATGGCATCATGTGAATTGAAATGCAGATAGGTATCAAAGAGGGAGAAGCTTAAGTGACGAGGCGTCATTTGGACCGGCTTTTACACTGAATTCAAATGCAATCTCGCCGCTCCACAAACCGCGGCGGTGGCCGCAACGGCGAGTCGAGCGGTTTATACATTCATCGTCCTAAAGCCGCCGCGGCTGCCGATTTTTGCGTTTATACACAGCGGTGCGCCGCTGCTCAATCCGCTTGTGAAACCTCTCGTCTGAGATCGCGGAAGAGATGATGAAATTCACCAACACTGGGCCTTTCTTCATCAATGGGATGCACGCAATGGCGACGCCCTTCCATTTTTAGAGCACTGTTTTGAAACAGAAATAAATTTACTGGGTCAAGCACAAACGACATGATGTCGAACAGATTCTATTCCTTGAACTAAATTGGTCTCTACTCTCCATCATTGCGTGCAGTGAACATCCCGGATCATCTTTGCATCGCAAGCCATCGCTCAGATCATCTTTGCATCGCAAGCCATCGTTCGGCTGGGCATCGCACGGCGTGCAATGTGAACACCCACCACATCGCATCGCTCGACCCGGCTCGGCTCGGCATCGCGCGCAGTGTGAACATCCACTAAGCAACAAGTGTCCTCTTCTGCATACATGAAGGATCAATGTCTAGTGGCCTCGAATCTATAAATAGACTAGGCATGATTCCCGTGTGGTCCCTTTTTGGTGTTGTGGATAACATGGTCTTGTGTGGTCCCTTTTCTTTCATATCCGGTGTCGCGGGATGTGGTATCAAATCCAAACATTCTGCCCCCGCTGGATTATAATTCCAGAACAGTTCGATGATAATCCTATGAATTGAAACTGGGATTTGCCTTCTGAATTTAGAATGTATCAATAAGTATGCCAATTGCAGGATAATGATAGTAATAAGCTTAGTAAATTCCCGTATGTATATCGCCTTATGTGTCGTTATATGTATGTACATATATAGTCCTTTCACCAATGTGCAGTGCCAATGTTGTTAAACACACGTCCTTCTTGCATTGAAGATGTTTGGCAGCTCTTGGCCGTTGTAAAAACGGGTCGCTTCGGTGCGTAGAACCGGCTGCCGCAAGAACGTGGTCCATTTTCAAATGCCCAGGTGCACCTACACACCTGACCCCCAGATCGCTGTGGGAGAACCCCGTAGAGGCAGCTACTTTTCTATCACTTAACACCGAGGAAGACGAAGAACAACACAACATATAACACACTCACACAACGAACTTCTGACGATTGCTACAACAACAACAACCAATGTGGTCCATAATTTCGAGTGTGCTTGAAATTCCTGGCAGGGTGAAGTTCACCCAACTATGTTGGGTGTTCCCAGCTACCTTCGTCCTGTTAGAATAAATTGATTGGCAAAAGTAAGGGGAAGACTAGGGAAAGGAAGTTATTGTTTCGAATGTGAAGTTTGGATCGGGAGTAAGGCGATTTTCATGACACTTCGTTTTATTGTGCTCCCATTTAACAAAATGCTTACGACTCGTACTAGCGAATCCTTTCCCGGATGCAAAGCCAACGGTATGGTGGAAATTTGTCTTCCTTAAGCAAATACAGATCGCCAACTTGAGGATTTATGTGACGAGAGAGCCATTTCGGACGGTGTTGCAATCTCGTTAAATATTCCTGGCTCCATCTATTCCAGAAATTCCGTGATAACCGTTGCGTGAGCTGCCATCGGTCCAAGCGATTATTGTTTTCATCCAAAAAATGTGCCGGTGTCAACGCTGTTGCGTCTGCTGGGTCGTCATACATTGGACAGAGAGGTCGAGAATTCAGGCATGCTTCAATTTGCGTAAGCGTTGTGATAAATTCCTCGTAAGTTAAGGTTGTATTTCGAACAACTCGATGTGGGACATTCCTGTTTCGCAAAAATTGGGAGAATTCTCTCTATTAAATTAGGGAGAATTTTCACAAAACTCAGGAAATTTTCGCTTTAGGACCTACTATTCCCCCGGGTGCGTTCTGGGCTCTTATCACCTAGAGCGGAAATGCACTACCTAAAGCGAAAATGCCGGTAAATAAGGAATTAAAAAAATGCTCTCTAATTGCAATAGAGAGAATTCTCGTAATATTCGCGAAACAGGAATGTTCCCAATCCAGAGTAAAATCAATCAATCACCTTGAATATCTGCGCATGCGTATGAAAACATTGGAGCTCTGCTGTCAAATTAATATTTTTTAACTGCAATGCCCGTCTATAGGTGGGAGAGCGATGTCGGCTCATTCCCCTCATACTTCATCATGGATTTTCTATTGAAAATCGCCGGACAATTATTAAGAATGTGATCTTAAGCTTTAGCAACAGCACGTTTCTCTTCGCTGAGTGGTCACAATTAAAACGCCAGCAACACTCGATAGATACGCAAAATAATGCGCCTTCTATACACCACATTCATCGCAATCGGAAACACATACAATTGGTTTGTTTCCACTTCTGATAGCCCAATGAAAATGACATCTGACGTGAGGAAGACATTTTCAGGATGACCCCCAGCAATAAGACATATACATGTCAAAAAAGCAGTCGACTTGGGTGGCCTTTTAGCTTTTACTTCAAGCACGGCTCACCGGCGGTCTTAACAGAAATAATGTATCATCGGGGAACTGTATTAGATAGAACTTCGAAGATGTATTTTCTGTATTTTTATTTCTGAGTTTTATTCAACATTTAGCGCATCTAACAATAATTTACACTTAGACTAAAAAATATTTACACGAAAGCTTTTCACCTCAAAACTAATTTCTACATCACATTACAATATCCCACTAACTAAGAAGCGGAACTCCATGAGCATTGTAACCGCCCTCATTAGTCCCTACGCCCTCTATGGTACATTCACTTAGCTCACTAGATTCGTATCCACAGATTTGCCGATCTTTATCCGATAGTAACCACAGGCGAATTGACATCCCTCGAAGCATACACTATCACTGCACATTTCAGCGGCTTGAACGGCTCCATCGGATGACTTCGTGTACATCGAAGGGATCATCTTGCAATAGTCCCAACACATCAGACAATCTTGGTTTTCGCTACAATTTTCTCGGACAAGCTTATCGGATGGCACTCCCGGGAACTGAAATGAGAAGAATAAAAGAGAATATTGTAAGCAAACTTATGAGCGATTCAAAGTAACTCTTCGGTGACTTAAATTAATCAATTGAATTATGAATATTCGATTTATATTTCGATGAATAAAAATACATACCTTGTATACACACTTTTGTCTGCATCTATCAGTATTCATCTGTAGTTGAGGAATGTCTTTTTCAGACGCAGGCTTCGCCGAACACGAAAGGATAACTTGCGAAATTGCAACTGACACCAGAATAAGGAACACTAAACTGGACATTGTTTCGAAATAGCTGAGATTTTATGATGAATATTATAGACTGATCACTGGTATTGCACTGGATGGCGATTGAAAATTTATGAATGAAGCGAACCGGTAACAGGGTCTTATATACCTAGGTAATATCGATACCAAGCACGCGCCGCCTATTGCGTCAGTTAATAATTTAAATAAGTGTCCTCCAGGTGATTATGAAACAATAAAATTTATGATACCTTTTCTTTCCATTCACACTTTTTTCAGGAAAATCCCATCCATTCGGTTCTTTGACCATTTCGGCGCCCAGGACTTATCCGTGAACACAGGTAGATATTAGTAACAGGTAAGATGCGGTGCAATTTTTATGAAAATGTCCACCGAAGTGGACTTCGTCACTTTTATGCGTTGTTGATGATCTGCTTGCGACGACTGTCGGCGTAAAATCCCCTGTGTTTAGTATCTTTTGGAAAGGAAAATAGTTTCATTGAGTATCTTCTGGATAGCACCGTGTTTTCGTCTACGAGTCCAGACAGAATGTAGTCGTACACTACTATTATTATTATTTTTTGAAGTGTGATATCCTTAGATTACTTTAAATGGTACTGAGGTAATTTGTTTTACTTTCTTGGTTACCGAAACAGTTTTTTTTTTTAAATATGCCTACCCTGAAAAAAGACTTCCATTGTACCACATCCAATAATGGCTAGGCCAGCAATTCTTGTATGGTAATTTTGTCGTAAGAAAGTTCGATTATAAAAGCGTTGTTTGATTCAGGGTCAGGACTAAAACATGGTGCTTATACGTATAGGTATAATGTATTGAGGTGTATGCAAGCAACTGCACCATTTTATATGCTAACGAAACGTCAACAAGGCATTGATATGTTAACGCCCACATACCCTACTGGAGGGATTAAGGCAATTATTAGTATACTTATAACGAACAGCGCCAACCGTGATTGAAACAGAACTTAAATAGACAATTATTATAAATTGCAATTGTGAAGTGTGTTACACTTCCATCACTGACTTTAAATTGAACCGAAAATCAAAATGACCAGAAATTCAATACTGACTTCAATTTCATAAACAGAAAAGCATATTTTGTGTTGTGAAATCTTCTACAAAAGAACTGTTTTAATTCCATGAAATATTATTCATAGCAGCACGTATTTATTTTTAGTTAGATAGGAAAAATCTTGATGCTAAAATAAATAAAAATAAAATCTTTTGAATATGTATTTTGAGTACTTTTTTGTGTCAATCGCAAATCATCATCGAGCAATGCGCTGAGTACGATTCTCTGCTTCAGTACCTTTTCATCGATTTCGAAAAGGCTTTCGATAGTGTGAGCCGGGATTCTATATGGGCAGCCTTGCTCAGGAGAGGCATCCCTGAGAAACTTGTGACTATTATTAAGGAAACCTATGATCGCGCGAAATGGCGCGTTCTTCATAAAGGTAAGGTGTCGGGGGACTTTGAGATTCGCAATGGAGTTCGACAGGGGTGCATCCTCTCACCGATGCCCTTCCTCATAGTGATCGGCAATGTGTTGCGTGTAGCACTATTGGGACTAGTCATTTTATCTACAACATCTTGACGACGCTGACGACATATACCTACTCTTCCACAAAATCATGGATCTGTTCGCAATGGCGTTATATCTTGAGAGGAAGGCAAGTTGTGCTAAAGGTTAATACCAACAAGACAAAGGTTCTTACCTCGCCATTGCGAAAAGGAAATCCGACACCAATTGCCATCAATACTGATGGGCAGCCTGTGGAAAAGGTGGACAACTTCGTCTACCTAGGCAGCATTGTTGCTGAAAATGGTGGTACAGAGCAGGACATCGTTCGTCCTATCAACCAGACAAAATTCGCATACGGCATTCTGTTACCAGTTACCAGAAAGCTGCAAGTTTCCGTCAGCTCATGTCTTCGCCGGATTCTTAGAATTTTCTGGTCCGAAACAATATCAAATGGAGAGCTAAGTCGGCGTACGCGTCAGATGGCTCAGAACAGAGTGCCATGGCGCACTGGAGTGTTGGCAAGGTGTATTTATGTTGCCCGCTGCCTGTGGATTAGATCAGTCTGTTATGTACGAGTATATCACATTGGGGCGACCGGTAGCGCAGTGGGTTGAGGCATCAGTTTCATATCTGACTACCGGCGTTTCGGGTTCGAATCCCGTCCACGACGATGTTCGTGGCCATGGATGTGCAGGAGGTGCATGCTGGCAGTGGCAACTGCATTCTCCGAAACCAGTTTATGCCGACGAAACTGTGCCACATGGAACAGTTGACGCGCTATGCCCCACAAGTGGTTGGGGCAATTGAGAGAGAGAGAGATATCACATCTTTAAGCCCGAACGTTCTTAAAAGATAATTTATCAAATGATTCGGTAGATTTCGCTGACATCTGCCGGACTAGGTATTTCCACACAATTCCATTATGTTATGTAAAACTTTGGCGCCATATTTAGGACGTTAAAAGCAATCTAAAAACCATCAAAAACCACCTGTTGTAGTTGCCTAAAAACAATTTGTATTGCGTTTTTACTCAATTGCCCTAACCCCTTATGGGGCATAGCGCGTCAACTGTTCCATGTGGCACCTCCTACATATCATAAAACTCTCTTTTGTGATGTAATAACTAATTACTCAACCTGGAAGGCGCCTGCATTTTTCATTCGTGTATTTTTTTTTCTGGAAATTCCGGAGATAATGAGACACCGCTTGAGGCGAATTTGAAATATAAATTGTATTTTATAACATACTCGTATCTGAAAAAGGACATGCATACGTGAAAGAGCAATAGCAGACAGTGAGTCATCAAGGTCAATGAATCGAGTCAAAATGCAGTCCTACTATGTACTATGTTTATTTAAAAAACATAAAATTATGACTTTTTTAGGTTTTAAAATAGAATTACCTTTTGTATTGTTTTTATTTCAAAATAGGGTATGCCCGAATATGATCACTGCGATTATTCTTTACAAATTTCTATTCAATGTACAGTTTTTCGAGGAAAAACAACTTACCGTGCATTTTATCAATCACGACGAGACACTTCACATCGTGATTGATAAAATGCACGGTCAGCTTTCAAGGTCTCAACTGGCGTTAAATTATCCGTATATATGAGGCCAACAGCGGCAGTTTGAAAATTAAATAAGTCTAGGGTATACACTTCGGAAAGTGTTTAGTTTCCGTTATTCCAGTTCTTTTGCATGGGGTAGTTACTACTACTGTTACTATTTGCCCCAACTCCTAGCGGGGCATAGCGCGTCAACTATTCCGGGGCGGGACTCGAACCCGTAACTGACCAGCAGGATGAGACATCAGACTGACGCCCCAACGCACTGAGCTACAGGCCAACGCTGGGGTAGATCCGAATATAAAATGTTTCAGTTTCCTCATTTTAACCAGTTTTAATCTTTTCCTATCGTCCTGGAAACAGGAGCAAATTTTTGAAATAAAACTTTAGTTTCATATCCATCTAATAAGTGGGCCAAGCAAACTGAGTATTTGCTCAGAAAATAATAAGGCGCACTCAGTAACACCAAAATCATCTAACAATTGAACCTTGGCTACAAGTGTGTTGAAAATTTGCAACTTGCAATTAAAAGTAAAAAAGATATTTAGTAAATGTTCGTTATTGGATGACTAGAAATACATTTCCAAATAATCTTCTAAAAGACTATAGTTCCATCTTTCGGTGACTTGTTTCCCTACCCACTTTCCAAATTTCGATGGTTTATACATTGGCTAAGTATCAAGCGTAAATCATAAAACACAATTGAAGCAGTAAGCAGTGGCAGTCAAAAAAACAGTAAATAGCCGAGTTTCTTTGCTTTAGACCAGAACGTAGCAGATCAGTGGAGCAAACAACAACAAAAAAAAAGACGATACAGAACATATAGGAGTAGTGAAAGTGCAAATATAATCCAATAAATTTATTATATGTACATATATACAGCGAGCGAAGCGAGTGTTCTAGGGCGGCAGTTGCAACCCCTTAAGCTGCGGAACTTGCGATGATTTCGATCTGTTAGATTGTATGGAAAACGGGAGATTTGTGAAGCGATTCCGCATGAAATCACGAAACTGGGACGAAATCCAGTGATTTAGCTCAGTCTGAACATAGCATAAAACGAAGAAATAAATGCACCAGCAAAAATTGGAACACACCGCACTGTAGCGCACTACTTGCCGTGCGGTAGGCTGCGAAGGTTTGTGCTCGTTTAGCAGAAACTTGGCGTCTAGTGCCGTGCAGTGCATGCAAAAAAAGCGCGCCAACTTACATCCGGCCCTTTGAAGAGAGAGTATAAGAGGAAGTGAAAAAGAGCGAGAGAAACGACGCAATTCGGCACAAGTGAGGAAGTAGGAAGGGGGATGGAAATTTGACATCTCTTTTGCTCTATATGGACCGGGCGGGTGTTCCGCGGCAGAGAGACAGACTGGAATGTTATTGTTCCGATTGGAAAAGTAGGAGAGGGGATGACATCTTCCGTGCTTCCTGTGCTTTTATATAGACTGCGCGGGTGTTGCGCAGTGGAGGGCGTGTGTCTCTCTCTCTACTTTTTACGACTAGAATTGCTTCAAGTAGTTTAGTGTTGAGTATATGCGGATTGCTCCTCCATAGTTATTCTCTGTGATCTGGCCTAATGGCCAGGTTGTAACCTGAAAGTCGCTGCAGAAACTATAGTCACATTTCGTCTTATACTTTTCTTTGGTCGTCGATTCTTCGCGATCCTTTGATTTCTCAGATTTCGTTTTATCAGTGGAAGCTTGGCAAACTGAGAACACGATCATGGCATTAGCTACTTTCGAGCTGCTTTCTGGTGCAATTGTATGACATGAAGCAAATTAACAACTGTTTACTGCCACTGCCCACTGCCACAATTCTGTTTCTCGCTTAAGTCTTTTAACCGAGAATAGCGCTATCTATATGTCGGTCGAAGTAAATACTAACGTGTGTCTCCACTGGCTGGGTTATTTCGCGGCGAAAAACAAGGCGAATATCTTCGTAAAAATCGGCAATGCTACTAGTGAGAAAATCATCGGAGTATACATTCAAATGAAACCGGAATATAAAGGGCTACGCCCGCAATCCGAGGGTTTTGTAGCAAGCGCTTATTTTGGTTTATAAATATCGGCTCCTTGCTCTTCTTGATACCACTCAGATGGATAAAAACATTATTAAAATGTCTTACCCACTTACATTTTACATGCCAATTCATATATTTATATCCCCCCGATCGAAGCCAAATTTAGGGCCAATTTGGAACTGGTCTATTTCCCACGTATATTGACTGAAGTGAACGTGACATTTACCCCGAAAGCAGGTAGTTCGCGCTTTCTGGGTTGCATGTTAGCAAGTCACTCTGCGAACTTGTCAACCTTTTATTGACATCGAGGATTGTTCATACTAGCCTAGACTCATCACTGGAACAAAAACGAATAATAAGGGGCACTCCGCAAGGCGGCGTTTTATTGCTCCTACTTTGGAATTTAGTGGTTAACTCACTGCTTTTTTACCTGCAGAGACTGGGCGGTAGGGTGAAAGTCTATGTATATGATGTTGTCATTGCTATTTCGGGGAAGTTTCCAAGCGTTCTCAGTGAGGTGGTTCCGACCTTCCTCTCTCTACTTAGATGATAGATGGGTCGTGCCTCATAAAAGAGCCAAAAGCACTGCGACAATAAGTCTATTGTGCTAATCTCTCTACTTACAAATTGAGCCAATTCCTGTGGCTTAAAGGTTAATCCGAGCAAAACTGAATTTGTTCTTTTGTTACTAGGAGCTGCAAGGTGTCTTCTGTCGTGCCCCCATAGTTCGGATGGACTAGACTAGTTCTTTTTTCCGGAAATAGCAAAATTTCCTGGGCTCATTCTCGACAAAAGTTTGGTATGGAAACCCAATATCCAGGAACGTGTGAAAAAGGCTAGTAGTGATATGTACTCCTGTAGGAGAGCTGTAAACTGGCTTTACGTTTCTGTTGTACGCCCAATGCTTATTCATGGTATCGTGGTTTGGTCGAAAGCCCTTCATATTGCGACCTATTGTAACTTGTTTAGTAAGGTCCAAGGACTAGCCTGCGTCCTCATTAGTGGAGCATTGAGGACAACCCCGTCTACTGCCTTGGACGTGCTGCTCAAACTGCTCCCTCTAGATATCACGGGCGAACAAACTATTGCAATGACTACCATACGCCTTTGTGAAACCGGACAGTGGATCTGGTCTGCCTCCGGCCACTCATAGATTTTAAATATTGTAGTTTAGATACTCCTGCAAAAACTGACTATTTTATTCCCAAATATCTATTCGACAACTTCACATCTGTGCAGTTGCAGGCGGAGGTCACGGCGATTTCGGAAGCTCTAATCTTTTTAGGACGACATGTCATAGCTGCTAGAGATATAAGGCGCGTTTTTTTTCAACAGTCCAGATCAAGAACAGAACAACAATCGCACGCATTAAGGTCTAAACACACAGTCCCCGTACCAGGGTAGCGCCATAGCCGTCTGTAAATCGGGTACATGACCGGACACTGCAAACGAAAGCAAACACTACCCGTACCGGAACCCAACCGTATGTTCCCCGTGTGTCGGTTTGGCGACGGTTCATCGCAAGTGACTGCGGCACATAATTCCATTCAATCGGCACAGTCGGCGTGTATTGTGTGTATTACTTGCGGTTACTTTTGGGAAGTGGAAACGTTTGTCTGTCTGTTCAACATTGTACATTTTCTTCGCCGTATGATGGCTACACAACGACCCACCCGGCGGCGGCTGGTCCGTGTTCGGTAATGTGTGTTTCCAATTTCTTCCCGTGCCGCACAGTGAGCGAGAAAAATTAAACTAAACGGGCACGTTCGGCCCTGTGATGTGCAGGAGACTGTCTGTTGTCCGTGTGGGTAAGTGTGAACCAGCAGACTGTTTTATATTGTACAATTCACCTACTGTGGATCGTAAATATCCGGGCGACTACGGCGCTGCCCTAGTATGGGGACTGTGTGTTTAGACATTTAAACTAACATCCTTCTCTGTATAGAACAACTTTTTTAGTGTAAAGTGTGCATTTTTTGATCTGCTCTGATCTAGACTGTTGAAAAGACGCGCCTATTATCATTTATACGGACAGCCAGGCTGCAATCAGATTGCTGGAATCAGTCTTGATAACATCCGAAACAGTGGATAATTGTCGATCATTCCCTCTCTGAATTGGGGAGCTACTTTAATGTTGTCCTGTTCTGGGTCCCTGGCCACAGTGGCTTGGAAGGTAACAGTCAGGCTAATGAGCTTGCCAGGGGTTGGGTTGTTTCAGTGAAGAGCCTCAACAATATGGTAATATTTATCCGCCTGTTGCTTCTTGCAAACTGATTGTCAAATCTGAGGCAATTAACAGAGCCAATGCAAGATGGATTGATGGTAATACCTGCCATACAATTAGATCGCTATGGTCCACACTGGACGTCACCCGATCTGAAAATCTACGGTCGTTATATCCCCTGTGGGGATGTGAATGAAGAGGAAAGTAGCTTCCATCTTCTCTGCTCCTGTCCTGTTTTGGCAGGTAGAAGGAGGTCGTTACTTGTATTCTATTTCTTCACTGACTTAGGGGAGCTAGAAAGTGCCGATGTTGGAAAACTCCAGCGTTTTATTGTAGGCACTGGATGGTTTTAACTACCGTAAAAAGTGAGAGAGGATGTGTACTAGTGGTATTACAACGGGCCTATTTGAGGTCTATGGGAGCTGTGATTGTTACATCAGCCCATCTACCAAACCTAACCTAACATACACTATCGCATTCGTGAAGGACTTAAAAACCAAAACAATTATACTATACTATTGTACTGCTAGAAAACGTTTTAGGTGGCGCAAGTTTGTATTTAAGCTTTCTGGCCAAGCCGCTATCGATTTCTAAAAAACTCAGACAATGAGAATGCACTACAAAACCCTTTTCAACGACAGTTCGCCTAAAGTGAATTATGAACCATTTTGTGTGTAGAAGGAAAGAATTATCCAACAAATTTGAATACTGCATATCAATGTACGAGTTGTATTGAACCATATTCTGGTAGTGCTGCTTCCACCGACAGATCGAAGGCAGCACCTGATGAGTAGTGATCTGTCGGTGGTACGAAACCAGAGGTTCGTATTGACTTCCCCAGTCCTACGAATTTTTGTTAATACGTAAAGGACAGGGGCAACGAGCGGCGAGAACCTTGGCCACGTCCCCCGAACTGACCTACAGTAAGCATACGCCGCTGCTCGTTGAGGGGTGTTCTTCTTCGTAATATGGCACGGCCCGATCTTCACGGGCACTATGCTACCCTAGGTTCCATCCCCACAGGCATTTTCGGATGCCCACCAACCCGTCCGATACAGAGTATTCCTTCCAGTCCCGCAAAATCCAGCACATACCTATATTATAACCAAGCAGAATTCAACCTAAAAATGTAGTTCAAGAAACTGTTACTAATTGTAATTAAAAAGAAACAACACTCCAGTACAGTACTCCAACACTGGCAATAAATTAAAGGTCAATAATACAATACATTTTGCCAACCAGAAAAAAAAACTTCAAACCAAAGTTGGCGAACGCATCTCAGCAAAACTTGTCCAGAATTGCTCCGCCTACCTGTTAAAAGTAACGATAACGACAACGCGTTGCAGATGGACGGACAGATATCGTAACGTAACTTGGCGTTAATGGTGCGAACACATTCAAAAATAATTATCATCAACCTGGCGCGGTCCTCGGCAAGTGAATCTTCAGCACCGTGCACTTTACGTCCATGATGTATGCACACGAATACGCATATCCACCTTTTCAGGTGTATCTAAACTGAATGCAGAATATGCACTGCAACAAAGTCCGGTAAATATTGGTTGAATGCTGGTTAGCCTTGAGGTTCAGATCCGCAGTTCGGCGGTTCTGCTTCACTCTAAACGATATCTCCATCTTGGACAAGAAAAAGATTCCCAGTCTCAACAGATCTTTCCCTTTCCGGGAGGAATAAATCGAATGCAATTTGGAATCTTACCACGTGAATCTCACAAGACACGTTCAGAGCAAATCTCGAAATTGGTAATTAAAAGCAGGCGAATTGATAAAGTGCATTTAGAAAGTTTTTTATTGAGCGCGTTGTACTGTTGTTCGTTTTATGGGGGGAGGGGGGTGCCGGGGGTTAACATCTCACCTTTGGTGTTTCGCTTTTTGACGTAAACTGCTTCGCATTCATCTCTCCGTCGAATTAATTATAATTTCATGTGAATGTAGTACGAGAGGATATTCACGGACTAACGTACATATATTGGAAACAATCATCTCAACGAATCTTTTTTATACCAGGTACGCACACATTTCGAAAAGCCAAGGCGGCATTCTTTTATTGCTATTTATTTTTTCCTCACTCTCGACATTCATCTGATCTTCGGATGATTTATGGTGTTTAATAATAGAGCGCTAAGCACAAATTTGTACTGTTGAACGACTATAAGGCCGTGTATGACTGCTCTTGATATCGGCAGATCCTCTTTTCCGCTCCCTATGTCGATTTACCTGTCGAGGCGTGTATCTGATAGTAGAGCCAAAACTAACTATCGCAGGTCCGGGGCGAATCCGTCGTCTTTATAATAGTTAAGCTGTTGCTTTGACTGACTGCTCAACATTTATATTATTATTGGCCGGTCATAGAGCCCCATGTTGAATAAGATGGTCCCCGAATATCGTACCGAATAGATAGAAAGAGAGATATTAGCGTTTTGTCCGGGATCATGCATTTCCAGCAACTGAAAATAAATTTGAAAGATACAAAAAAGAGTTGAATTGCCCGAAGGAATTACGCGATGAAGACACTAGAGATTAGTTGCAGAGTGGTAGACTGGGAAGACGCGAGGCCATAATGAGAGGAGAATGAGTGGCCTTTTTTTACGCTAGTTGCTGTTGCTTCTTTTTTGACAGGCTACAAGATAATTAAATTAATGTTGGCAAGTCGACAAACAATATCTTAATTGGAAGAGTTTTTTCTCCTGACTTTCGAGTGAATTGGTTTTGTCTCGGTTTTCAATGATTAAAGATGCTCGAGCTGTTTTTGTGGTTTCTCGTTGAGGGTATTTTGGCGCGGTTATTAATTTTAGAGAATCATATTTTCGGAATGAAGTAGAAGTTTTGCTTTTAATTTGAGTGTTTAAAATTTCAATTTCGTTGAGGAATGTAGTTTTTTTTGCAGTTAATCCAACTGAACAGTTGTTCTGCGGAATTAACAGGATCTCGTGATGCTGTGTACTTTTCACGCAAAAACTATGTTGAAATTCTTCAATCCTGCGGTAAGATTACAGTGGCACGACCCTCCTCAACCGGATTCCTCTGACGAACAAAAAAAGAAACAATCTCCGCAAATTAAATGACTCAATCAATTCTAATTGCACTTTAATTGTATACTTTTATACAGCCATCGATCGACCCCGGATAGTTAATTTTTATTTAAGACGTATAGGACGCTTTGGGAAGATACGAGTATGTTTTCAATCAAGTAATCGGAGGCTGGATACAGATCGTAAAGCAAAGAAGCATCATCTGTCCTTAAGCATTCTAGGTCTGAACTAAGTAGCGTCTACGCATGTCAGACAAAGTTGTGAAAATTATAGCCCCAAGCATTTATCTTCCAGGCGAAAACATGTTTCATTTAATATTTTCTTTGGAAGTTGAAGTAGGGAAGATTTCTTGCCATGAAATAGTAAATTGCATGTGGCGTGAACAACGACGCCTGACCAATCTTTCAATTAAGAAGACGCATCATGATTTAAAGGTAAGCTAAAATTAAATTTTTAATACACACTGCGAAACTCGGGTTTCTTGATCATATTAAGGAGCTGATCGACCTTCTCATGAGAATAGTATCATGAGACTAATTTCATTCCCAAGGACAATCTTTTAGAGGAGTTTATGTTCTTTTGCCGGAAGAAAATAAGTAGGGCACTTGTTTTTAGGGCTTTGTAGTAAAAACAAAACCCTTATGAAATCGGACAGATGTCAGTCTGTCCGTCTGTCCATAGAATATCTCGCGAACGGCTGAAGCTACTTACATGAAATTTGGTGGGAATGTGTAGAAATATTATAATTCGCCGGAGAATACGATGCGTCGTAATAGGCCAACTTTAAGGTGGGGTTCCCATAGAGGGGAAATGAAGGTCAAAATTTTCTTTTCGTTTAGCAAATGGGGTATCATAAGAAAGGTACCGTTGAGTAGATTCTATTTTTGTCATTTTCTTTAAATTTCAAGAAAGGAAAAAAGAGGGAGAGGGGAAAAAATGAGGTCATAATTGGATGGCACTCAACTGGTTTTCACTGATAAGGCTAAATTTCTTGGTCTTATCTTTGACAGAAAGCTAAGGTGGAAGCTTAATATTCAAGAGCGAGTGAGAAAGACTACCATTGCACTCTACTCATGTAGGAGGGCAATAGGTAAAAACTGGGGCTTACAGCCGAAAGTGGTATATTGGATATACATGGCCGTTGTACGTCCTCTTTTATTGTACGGTATTAGTGTGTGGTGGACAGCACTCAGAGTAGCGGCCTACTGTGGCTTGTTGGGGAAGGTATAAAGGCTGGCTGCGTTGGCCACGACGGGGGCTTTTAGAACTACTCCGTCTGCCGGACTGGACGCGATTCTAGGCTGGCTCCCACTGGATATTCTTGGCGAATAACTGGAAGCAAACACGGCTTTGCGCATGCGCGAGGCGGGCCAGTGGCGTGCGCTGAGTGCGGGACACTCTACTATACTGAACAACCTGGATCTCCCCAGGGAGACGGACTACATTTCTCCAAATATCATTTTGGCAGAAACTTCTTCAGCCTGATTCCGTTGAGGAGTGTTTGAACAGGGGATGTGCCCTTAACTACCAACACCATGGTCATCTATACAGATGGCTCTAGAATCGGCGAGGGGGTCGGGGTGGGCATTTACTAGGACTGGGGACTAACCTCTCACTCCGTCTTCCCGACTATTGCTGCGTCCTACAGGCGGAGGTTTCGGCGATCTCGGAAGTCCTGTCTTGGCTGGGCAGTCATGTTATTACTGTGAAGCGGGGCCGTCGAGAGGGGGGTGGGGGCGGAAGGGGCGAAACGCCCCAGGCCCGTGTTTTTCTCGGGGGCCCGAAAATTTGAAAAATTGAAAAAAGAAAGAAAAAAAAAAACCTATCTACGCACTGAGCTTTTTTTTTGTTGCTCCTTGCCCTTTCATACCACATACCACTCTGACGCACTGAGCTACCGGTCGCCATATATGGGCCCCTACAAAAGTTGAGTACCGGGCCCGGATTTTCTCTCGACGGCCCTGCTGTGAAGGACATCACTATTTACCCAGATAGTCAGGCAGCGATTCGCTCACTCGAATCTGTTCTCACGACATCTAAAACCATTGATAACTGGCGCTCAGCCCTCGCAGAGATAGGCGGCTTCTTCAATATCGCTCTTTATTGGATCCCGAGCCATAGTGGTTTTGTGGGTAACTGCAAGGCGGATGAACTGGTTCGGGAGGGTACAACTGGGGCGGTTGACGAAAGACGCAGAAACATTAAAACGTCACTTAGCATGTGCAAATTGTCGATTAAGACAGCTGCTGTGAACAGGGCTAATACAAGATGGCTCAGCGGCACAACTTCGAGTGTTGCGTCGCTTGTATGGCATGTAGCGCCGTCTTGTTGAAACCACTTATCGATGTTGTCGAGCTCTGGCCACACAAAGTCGGTTAAAATCGTTCTATACCGAGGACTATTGACAGTAACGGTGTCTCCTTTCTCATTTTGAAAGAAATAAGGTCCGCCGTGCCATAAACCGCACCAGACAGTTAATCTTTGTGGATGCATTGATGCTAAGTGGAACTCTTGTGGATTGTGGTCGCTTCAATGAGGTCAATTTTGCTTGTTGACATAGCCGCTGATCCAAAAATGAGCCTCGTCCGAGAAGATGATTTTTTGGCCAAAACCGGGTCCTCGGCCAACATTTGCAGCTCCCGGTTAGTGAGCTCACGGCGTTGTCTATGGTCGTCCGGCTTCAATTATGGCGTCAGCATGATCTTATATGGATGTAGGCCCAAATCCAATCGTAAAATAAGCCGGGTTGACTCTCTGGCGATGCCCAATTCAGCTGATCGGCGCCGAATCGACATTTCTGGGTCTCCGGCGACACTGACCGCTACGGCGGCTGTGTTTCTTCACTTTGGACCAATCTCTGTCTGGTTGGTGGCTTAAGGTCCAAAATAGTGTACTCACACGCAAACTTTTCCACGGCGCGGAATTCCGATAATATTTTTTAATAATTTCCAAACTTTCGGGAAGCGAAACATAACAATTCGAAAAATTATCACTAGTATCTGTCGCCCTATACTCACATATTCTTTAAATTTGAAGAAAGGGGAACCATGGGGGTGAACCGTTGCACTCAGAAATATGAAAACTTGGAGGAGGTTTAGATAATAATAACGGTCAAACGATGTGGATTATTTGGGTGCACGTATCGAATTTGACACTAAACGATTCAACCGAACGCCATAATATTTTTGCAGTATGTTGTCGCACTTTACTCCTGTAAGGGCTATCTGACAAAAACCCTGGGGCCTGCAAATCTAAAATACTGTACTGGCTCTGGCTATTTTACGCCCCATACTTACGTTTGGGGTGGTTGTCTGGTGTACTATTCTGAGTACCGATCAGCTAAGCGTAGCCTGCTGGGAAAGGTGCAAAGTTTGGCCAGCATAGCTATTAGTAGGGCTCTTAGGATTACTCTTTCTACGGCCTAGAACATGCTGCTTGACATGCTACCTCTCGACATCTTTGGGGAACAGATGGCCGTAAGCACGGCCATTCGGTTCCGTGATACTGGTCATTGGTTAACTTCAAACTCTGGACACGCTGACTTCCAGCCTGATACCATCACGCAATCATTAGAAAAGAAACGTATTTCAGTTGCTTAAGTCAAAAGAAATTTACACAGATGAGTCCAAGGCCGATGAGGGAATTGGCGCTGGATTTTTTCTGTGATGGACTCAACCTAAGCCTCTCTTTCAGTCTCCCCGTTTACTGTAGTGTTTTTCAGGCAGAGACTGCGGCTAATACAGGAGTGTCAATATCAGTTAGAGATATACAAATTTTCACTGACAGCCAAGCTACAATTAAATCTCTCGAACGAGGCCTGGTTAAGTCAATGACTTTGCCGGAATGTCACTCTCTGCTTACGGAGATGAATTATTTTTTAAGATGGATTCCAGGTCACAGTGGTTTCGTTGGTAAGTGCAACGAGCTTGCTAGACAAGACACCATAAACAAGGCCTTTCAAATTCGACGGAACATTTACATCGCTGCTTGCAAACTAGCTCTAAAATTCGAAGCGTTTATCAAGACTAACTCTAGGTGGATAAATGATAACACATGCCTTTCAACCAAGCTGCAGTGACTCTGATTGGATTCTAGTAGATCAGCTAAATTGCTGTCGCAGAAACAGCAGCACATTAGAGTGGCTGTGGGAGTCATCACTGAATGATTGGGGAGCACGCCAGTAAGCTTCGCCTCCTCTACAATGATTTCCGTAGAAGCTGCCGTGACGTGGAGGAGAAGGCAGAAGGGGCGTGCTTTTCATCTTCTATGCACCTGCCCTGCTTTGGAAAGGAGAAGGAAGACTTTTCTAGTAGCTCACATCTCACTGAATTGGACGACTTAGCTAATGTTGATGTTGGTAAGTCTGGCTGATTTAGTGAATAGATTGGTTGGGTGATAAATCCCCGGTGGTAACACAATGGACCCTGCTGCAGTCCATGTTGGCTGTGGTAAGCACAGAAGCTCTTTAACGTAACTTAACCTATTGTCGATTAGGAAATTTTTATAAGCTCTTAATCACCCTCGTGGTGGTGAGTGGGCGATCAAAAAAATAATGTCCACAGAAATGAGATTAGTGTGAAATGTTGGTATTCTTGATATCGTCTTAACTGCTAATTGATATCGGCATTAACAGATTTAGTAGCTAACTGAAATTAGCGCTTTTGCCTGTCACTTGTGCTTGATAACTGTTGCTTCCACATCATATAAACGGTGTGCTCGGCTCGTCCGGCTTATAAAATTTAAAAATGAATGTATAACAGAGGTAATTTACTATATTATCGAACCATAACGTCTCTGTTACTAACAATGGTAACTAACAATGACTGGTACTCACTTAAACACACATACTTGTATGTAAATGTTGCATCATGCTTTTGGATTTGACCGTATGATTCATTCCTCAGGGTCTGAAGTCCGTAAAAAAGCGCTCTGGCCCTGATAAAGACCGCGCCTCACCCTAAACAGTGAAATGGTGCTCATGCTGGTTATCAGAACGACGTATCAGCTCTCCTTGGGCCCAGAATAAGCTTGTACCCTAAATTGAATATTAAAATACCCAGCAACATAGTTTTCACACAATAAATTTTAATATATATTCCACTTAATAAATCTTTCTCATGGATACAAATACATATGTACATGGCAACATTCGGAACTATTTAGCTCAATTTCATCCAGTCGCAATCAAAAATCTATTTAAAATTAATCCACTTAAATTAGTGCACTCGTAAACAAATTTAAATCTTGCATCGAATTGATACCTACTTAATGCAAAATATCAACTTTTACCCACTAAAAACAACTCATTGCAAATAAAGCACTTTCCCGGAAATGTCGATGCTTCCTATGTGAGTCGGATCGCCCGGCTGCTGCCGATGGGTTCACAAGTCCTCCATGGCAGCAGCACAAGTGAATATGAAATAAAAGTAAATTAAAAATAATTACTCAGCTCAACCAATTTTCCCAAAAATCCATATTCGACCAGGTTCGTGAGAGACGGGGGCCATCATGGACTGGACTTTATCCTGCCGCAGGAGGTGGACATATTAACGCACACCGATGTTGAACGATAATTGCATAACGCAAGTGAATTAATTTTCATTACGTAATGAAATTACTAAACACACTGTCTGTGTCACATTAATTTGACCGCGGCTTAAATTTTAATTTTTCGACTCTGGTCGAGCGGCGGTTTGGAGTGAGGTAGTTGAAAACTGAATTTCAAAAAGGCAGCCCTTAGTGAGCGTACTCGTAATAGGTTGTCTCGTCACGGAATTTTCACCCACTACCGCCACCCCGTCACAACCAACCTCAAGCACCTACCCACAAACAATACAAAGCACTTAGCCAACCGCAAGGTTCAGCAAAATCCATTGAATTTTAATTAAAAAATTAAAAACCGATCTCTAATTAATAATTATTGAGTCGCCCGTGTACGGACGTTGGAGCGCCGCGCCGCACCAGTGCAGCCATTTGATACCTGCTTTTGTGTTTGGTTTATATTGGAGTCGGGTGAACGGTTTTGTGGTTAGTTGAATAATTTTAAGGGGGTATTGTAAAGCTATGGTGCAAAAATGTTAGAATGCGTTGTCGATGTCGCATAATGTTCAGAATGTACATCCTGAACATTTGACCGGAAAGACACGTGGTCCGATCTTAACCAAATTTGGTATGCAGGTTTCTTGGACGACCCTGATCTCGAAACGGTGGCAGCAAATTTCTTTCTCTCTCTCAATTGCCCTAACCCCTTGTGGGTGGCCCAGTTGACGTTTCGACGGCATAAATTGGTTTCGGAGAATGCAGTTGCCAGCATGCACCTCCTGCACAGCCATGGCCACGAATGTCGTCGTGGACGGGATTCGAACTCGAAACGCCGGTAGTCAAACATGAGACTGATGCCTCAACACACTGCGCTACCGGTCGCCCAGCAAATTTGGTCATCGACTGAACTAACGGTATATTCGGCAGTGTTTAAACGGGAGCTGCTTGTATAAGTTTTTTCGAGTATAACTCTTCCAGGCTTTTCCCGTGATCCGATTTCAACCAAATTTGACAAGTGTTCGTCAGAATAAAAGGACCTTATTGTCATTAAAGTGATATCTAGATCAAGATGGGTATCCTATGGCACGGCTTGTTGAGGCGAATGCACTAGACTACTGTTGAAGCCATTTTAAATCTTTAAGTAAAGGAAAAGGACATTCTGCTGAAGTGGCGATGACGGAATTTTGAGTCCTTGGTCAGGAAAAAGGACGTTCTTGGCAGTGTACTTCTATATGGGCAAGATGGGTATTATATGACTGGGGATGTTGAGACGAATGCACTAGACTATAGTTGAAGGCATTTTGAGTCCTTTGGTGACGAAGATGCACATTCTTGACGAAGATGCACATTCTAGGCAAGAAAGGTATTATATGCTAATTGCCTTAACCCGGTCAGGGGCATGGGCGCGTCAACATCTCCAGCATTTCTATGCCTTGTTGACGTTTCGATAGCAGATCTACTTTTCGGAAGTGAGGTTGCTAGCATGCACGGAGGGTCTTGAGGCGAACGCACTAGACTACTTTTGCCATAATCAGGGCGGCGCGTGCTATTGGTAAAGGGGTTGGCCGATGTTCCCTGATCGCCGTCAAAGTAAACGGTTCAGAAAATCTGCTGCAGATTTCACTCATAGCAACAGCCATGAGTCAGTTGCACAGGGTGGTCATGTGGCGAACAAGTTGACGGGCAGACGGCCATTTTTGAATTTTTAGGGAATTTTGTTTTTGGAAGTCGTGCATTTTGGAGGCGTTTTTGCTGTGGGGTGCTTCATGAAATCATTTTTTTCGTCCGTCATTTTTGACTTGTGTCTCGCCAATTTTGATGCGGTCAGATCCGGGTGATCGGGTCGTGGAGTTACCGAGGACAGTACGTCTTGAGCTTGACGTGGGATATTTTTCTGAAAAGTTGAGGTTGGGACGGGCCTCTCCAGCTCTGCGCGAGTGTTATTATCGCCGCTGCGATTGCTTGGCGGCAAATATCGCCGTGGTGTGAAAGAAGAAGCGGAGGTGCGGTAATCGCTTGCGTGTCTGTCTCTGGTGAAAATGCGTAGTCGCAGGCAACTGAAATACCATAGTTTGGGTGCTGAACGTCGTAGCATATTTTTGTGAGCTGAGTTTTAAAAGGAACTATCGAATCTTAAAAATAAAATTCCCCGTAATGGTGAAGTAATAAAATCATGTCGCATTGGTATCGCATTCGTACTAGCTGGAGTGAGTGAGTGAGTGTTGCTCGAGAGTTGGAGAAGTGAGGGCAGAGGTGTGTGTGGGAGTGAATGGGAGCGGGGGTGTATGTATGAAGTGAAGGGGGACTTCTTCAGCCCAACGGCGGCGCTTACAACTCGACGCCAGCCATACAACACCAGCAGGTGAGTAATTTTCTTGTTTCGTTTTTGTTTCTTTGTTTTCTTTGATTTAATAACGAGAAATATAGCTCACTAATGGCCACCCCGTCCCAAAGCTTCTGTAGAGTTTCTCCCCTCTCTCGGCTTAATCTCAAGGACCAGGAATCCATGGCGCGCCCTGGTTATGGTTGGGTGGGCATCGAGCGCTTGAGCCAGAACATCTTGGCTGCTCACGTTTTCGCGGGAGTTTCAGAAGGGATAATCGACATCCCTCTTGGTATCTTCTTTTGGCAATTGTAATTTACGGTTGGTGGGCATCCGGAGATGACCGTGGGGACTTGCCTCTATTGCCTATTTTATATCATATGCCTGGGAGTCATGAGGCGACTGCAGTAGATTACTGTTAATGGTATTTGGAGTCCTTTCGTCCGTAAAAACGGACAGTATAAAAAAATGATTAATCAAAATTAAAATGTGTTTGCATGGGACTGGCCTAAGATGCCGTAGAACATCATCGTTCTTTTTGTGTCATTAATAAAGCTAGGGATTTCTGGGATATTTGTTTCGATAGCAAAAGTTTATTTTAGAAGAATTTTTTGAAATCCCCCAAGCCTCAAAGACCCCCTTAATAACAATATTCACTGAGCGAATAAATAGTGCAACTAGGTGCGTTGGTTTGTCGTTTAGCTTTTCGAAAGATACATGTATCTACAGCTTATAGCGTGTGTACTAGCCTTATACGTTGTTGAACTCTCACTTATTGAAACTCGCGTGTATACACCAACATCCAACAAAAAGCTGTGGATACACCAAACCAGCCACAGCCTTTTCTATTTGCAATGTAAATTTACAATAAATCTACATAAATTGCAATTAAATGTCAAAAAATTGAACAAGCGAAAATAATGAGGTGGCTGTACGCGTCAGATGATTAATTAACAATCATTTAATGGGCTGAAAGGTGTTCAGTGTGTTCATGTTGATTCGAATGGTCGTCGGGGATTGGGGAGGCCAGACGGCATATCCCCACATTTTCAGTAAATATAGGCGATTGGCTGGTGGATGGTTGGTGGATGGCTGATGTGGCATGGTACTAAATGTTAAAGCATCTATAGATACGTGTATGAGCCTGCCTATACGTACTCACAATAACAAAGAACAACGGATGTGGGTTGCGTGAAATAATAATTTTTCATAGAACACTTTTCAATGTTTTTCAATTAAATTGAAATCAATGTAGCGAAAATTATAATTGTCGATACGCGAAATCTAAATTAACAATGGCATTCTTTTATTTTCAGCGTGTATTGTGTCGAGTTAGATTAATGATTGGAGGCCATGGCGAAAGTGATTTGGCCTGTGTGGGGGTGAAGTTTTGCGAGGGCATTATTCTTAGTAGGACCTTGAAATTTGCGTGTCATGTTGCCACATCTATTTATTAAAACATAAATTGCTTAAAAATGAAATTAAGGTACCATTAAAGTTACGTTTCCTAGATGTGCATGGTTTTACATTGGCGTTTCGATCCGCTTACCCTTTTTTATTGCTGTTAATTTTTGCATTCTCTATGGACATGGACACAACCCAATGCCACTGTGAAATGTCGGCGCTAGAAGTCGTCATCATTACCAGTCCAGACAATACGTGGATGGGGCACAACCTTAATTGAATTGTTTCGTGCAATGTGCTAATTAGAGAGACAAAGTTTCGTGTGATGAATGTTTGACTAACAACAATTCACAGTTCAAAATTTTGATTCCATGCTAGCTACATAGTTGGGGAGTATCGTGTAAAGAAGATAGTTACTCTGATTGCTCACATTTGGATAAATATTCAAAGTGGCCCATTATTGTTAAACTAGTGGTAGGTACCTACAAATTAACTTTCACGCTTCATTAGCAAACTTGTAGTCTAGTGGCGTAGATAGCTTTTAGCTCTGCGACAGTACATGCCAAACTACGAGGATTGTTATTAAATGATCCCTTTAGGGGCATGGATGCATTACTATGCCTTGTTGTCGTTTCGATAGCATATTTTCGGATTGTGCAGTTACTAGCATGAACCTTCTATTCGAGCCGTCTTTTTACTGACAAGCACCGAACGCTGTGGGGGTTGTAGTACAATAGTACCCACAGGTAACTTGTATTAAGCCGAGGATTAAACTTCTGTTTCTTAAGGTGCAGTATCACACAGCGGCGAGTGACACCTTACGGCAACCGAGAGCAACATCAGTGAGCTCACAGCACAATAGACCTTTCGGTCTCAGTGCCAGTGAACCTCTTTTCCTCATAGACCTTTGCTCTTATCTACCTCTATTGAGTTCGCCTGGAGGCTCCTTCTTCCTTATCATGACTATTGCAGGAGTTATGGGGATGTGGATGAAGAAAAAAGCATTCTCCACCTTCTCCGTCAGTGTCTTGTCCCGGCTTTGGCTGGCACGAAGAAGAAATTTCTGGGTTTTCGGGTCATTCACAAATTGTACAACCTTAAGAATATGAGCGCTATACGGCTCAACCGCTATATCACCAGCATATAGTTTCATACCTAGATTTTAATGAGGTTATCTTGGTGGTACTACAACGGCACAATAGTGGTTTACATGTGCCGTGATAAATCATGGCACCTTTTAACGAAGGGAGGCAATATGTCCATGCCCTTTATTTTTTTTTCTCATTTTTTAACTATTCATTAAAAATGACTAGCTGGTGGAATATTCAGTGAATGTCATCAGCAAATTCATCAGAAGGTTTGTGATGTATTAATGCCTGAAGACTAGGGCAGGAGTTTACCAAGGGTAGGTAAAGAGTTGACCAATTTACATCCTGCAGGAGATTTTTTTGGAACACGTATTGGACTGAAGGCGATAGACTGGCGTCGACACTCTTTAACCTGGCACTTGAACACGCCATCCGGGAAATGAATGCGGACACCAGCGGCACGCTAATCGTCAAGTTGACACAATTGATAGCGTACGCAGACGACACCAACATCATGTCCCAAAACCTCTCCGCAGCAGGAAAACTTCTAAATAATCTTGACATGGCTGCAAAGGAAGTTTGACTACGCATTAACGAGGACAAAACAAAAATAATGATGCAATCAAGAAGGAGGACACCAGCACAACCAAACATCAATGTCGGGGACCTCTGCATCGAATTTGTAGACGACTTCACATACCTGGGTAGGAACCTGTCAAACCACGCCAGCGAAAGATACAAAAGGACTTTCTTCTCGGTCCTCCCAATAATGAAATCGAAGCATGTGCACAGAAATACGAAGCTCCGAAACCTGGACCCTAACTAACGCCCACGAAAACAAGTTAAACTCATTTGAACGGAAGATATTTCGGTGAATTTTTAGATCAGTTTTCGACCGATATGGATGGCGCCTTCGGTTCAATCATGAGCTGTACGAACTGTACGATGAGCTACAAGTCTTAAGAATCTTCAAATTACAACGTCCTCAATGGGCAGGGTATGTACAACGAATGGACCATAAGCGCATGCCTAAGAAAACATTGAAAGGACGCATCAACGGAGCAAGACTACCCGGAAGAGCGAGAGCTCGTTGGGGAGATGCTGATGCCGAACAACTGCTAGGCTTCCAAAATTGGAGGACGCAGTCATGACCGAGATAATTGGAGGACAATGATCCAAACGACGTCGTCAGCTTGTTTCGCCACGATTATGATGATGAGGAGTAGCGGGGGTAGCAAAATTATATTGTGATTGTATAATTCTAAAATATATCACCGATATTCATTTAGGGACTTATCTTGAACTTACACATATTATCATTGTCATCATTAGATGTTTAGCATATAGCAGCAGGCAACCGGTAGCACAGTGCGTAGAGGCGTCAGTCTCATATCTGATTACGGTCATTACGGGTTCAAGTCAAGTTCAACTTTTCCGTTTGTCCCGCGACTAGTGGTAGCAAGCTCGTATTCGATGTTTGACTAGATAAAGTCATATTGACTCCACGGTGGGAACCGAACATTTTCAACCCTTTTCTATTTTCTACTGTAAATTTTCAATGGCGGAGGATAAAAAAGCCTTGAGGTAACCTTAAGTTAGCTTGTGGTAATCTTATGGTAGCTTGCAGGTCAGGTCAACAAAAATTTCGAGTTTTTCTCTGTTGACTAATGGTACCACGCGCCCATTCGATTGAGTTTTGTGTTTTCATTGACTGGATAAAATCACATCGACCCCACATTGGACGCCCAATATTTTCTGGCATTTTAGACTATTTCTCGCGGCAACCTTTCATTGATGGAGATTGAAAAAAACCTGAAAGTAACCTTAAGAAACCCTTAAAGTATGTATAGTAAGTTCAGAAAAAATTTCGGTGTTTCTGTCTTATGAAGCCTACCAGAGAAGAAAGTGCAAAGTAGTGTCCATTGATCGGCAATTCCAGTAAGCCTGGTGGTAGGTGGATAGAAGATGCGATGGAATTGTGCACCGCACGTGTGTGTCGATCAAACGCCCCAACACATTGACAACTATTTGCCTTAACCCCTTATGGGGCATAGCGCGTCAACTACTCCTAAAGGCTCAAACAGACAGAACGCGTTATAACGCGACGTTCATGGAACGCCCCTCAACGCGGCGCTCGGCGATATTGGCTACGTCACACACGCAGCGTTATCTGGGCGGGCGGTCCAGTACTGTGGTTGAGTTTGTACAGCAATCACGAGTAGTTCTGATGAGGAGAACGCCGGTAACGCGCGTTACTTTTGAAATTTTGTACAACCCGAAAAGTTAACGTCGCGTTAACGTCGCGTTCTGAAAGGTAACGCTGAGTGATAACGCCACGTGTGTGGCAGGGATGATGCAATGCAGTGCAATACGCGACGGTACAGGAACGCCAAACGTCGCGTTATAACGCGTTCTGTGTGGCTGAACCTTAAGAGGCATGGTTAACGCTTCTTTAGCATGTAACAGGTTTCACATAATGCTTGTTGCTGGCATACGCACCTTCAGCAATGTTGATGTTGATGATTTTAAGGAATAACTTTTTGCTCAAACTTATGATAGGTACTTCAAAGTTCCCCACTCTCCAAGTTCGCATATTCGAATGTATACTTAATAGTCGGCTTCGGGAGATATTGTCATAATCATCCAATTTCATATTTTCTTTCCTGTACATCCCTCCCAAACATATTGATACCACAACGAACCAGAAAATTATTTGCAAACCAAATTACGAGCATATTGAATCGTTGCCGATAACATTTTCAATTAGAACGCCTCGTTTACTGGCTGTTGCATAGAAATTACCCATAATGCCATAATAACGCATAAAAGACATGCGGCACGATGATGAAGACCTTAAGAAAACGGTTATGTGCAAAAAAAAAAGAGTGCTGAAAAAACGCAACAACACCAACGCCAACGTCAAGAACGTCAATTCCTTGAAGCCATATAAAATATTTAATCAATGCAACAGCTCCGGACAAGAAACGAGTGTACTGGACAATATTTATGGGTGCAACAGAGAGAAAAGTGTCGGGGGAGTACCTTCATAAAACGATAATAAAGTGAAATAATGCAGTTCCTAGTGGAGTGAACGTGGCATAACTTACTATGGGCGCAATACACATACGAAAGGATGTAGAATGTAGATGATGTTGGATTTCATGAAAAATGTTAGCTATATGCATCACCCCTTCATTTAAATTCAGTTGTAATCAACCTATGATCCTCTATTTCCGAATTTTTTTTAAAGGATCATAGTGTAGAATATATTCTGATGACATTAACACGATGAAATAATTCATAAATATCACTGGGAGGTTGTGCTAGTTTCATTCAAAATACGAGTACTCTACTTCAGCTATTTCGAATTTTCCAGTCATAATCCACAAAAAAAAAAAATATATTTCGAAGAATCCCAAAAGTGATTGGTTAATAAAACTCTCTGGTATCACAATGAACCAGTTTATGGCCTTAGTGTACTATGCTTGTCATAGCAGCCATATTATCTACCTACCTACCTATCCCAAAAGTTAAGCATATTCGATTTGAAACAGTCTATCGTAAAGGCAATCTCGACTTGGAAACTTGAACCAAGATCATTCGGAGGCCAAGACTAGGCTAACGTCTCTACTCTCCTCGCTGAGTAAGAGTCATGCCCAAACCAGAATGAACGCAGAATGCAGCAGCAACAACAACATGTAGATCTGTCATCACCGCTGTCGCTGCTGCTGCTGAATCTAGGTCGCTTAAGAGAAATGCATGCTTTCTAAATTGACATTTCGCGGCTGCTGCATTCATTCTGGTTTGAGCATCACACATAAAACTAGAGTGCTTTGAAATGCAAGCAGTCCAAAGTGTCCAAGAACTTCTGCAACGACTTCTGCAACTTCAACGACTTTTCATGATTACCTTTTTTTCGCGCCCAACGTGGGGTTGGATAATATGAACTTCCCTGCAATAATCACCTTCTTGACACAAACATGAAGAAATCCCATCAGAAAAAGTGAAATATTGCTCGACCCCACGTTGGGCGCCCAGAGGTAATATAACACTGAAGACACAATGGACTGCTTTTCACCCCAGTTCCATGTGTGGCTTATATCTCACAAAAATTACCGTCGAGTCACAGAACCTGTGGATCCATCATCGGCCCTTAGCCGTACTATAATATGTAAATACATATGTGACTCTCCAAATTGCCGCTTTGTGGTGCGCGTGCCATTTACGAAGAACCGCTGCCCTCCACCCAGCTAACTCTTTCCGCACTTTTGCCAAAGTTTGAGCTGTCCTGCTTTTGCATGTCAAATATATTTGTAACCATACATAGTCAAGGAACGATTCCTTAACTAGTTAGTAAGTAGTGAAACGAGTAAAAGCGAATGCAAAATGCACAACGGTCACATAAATCCTGTGTTCGGCATCCATGTCCATACGCGTTCATACATATATCAGGTTCCGTGATATCTTAATATCTCGTTCTGACAGCTAAATTACACTAAATTACAAAATGTCTAAATTAGCCCCAACAAAGCCGCTAACCATTTTATTATTGTTTTCGTTGTCGTTCGGGCGGTTTAAAATCTTTTGGTGCGGTTGTGGTGGCGGTGGAATGAGTCGGTTTTCAGTTTTACTTTCAAAGCGGGAATGCTACATCAAGGGTCGGACTTTTACGATTAGATGAGGATAAATTTCAATTTATGTTCATTTTTACTAGTTGTAGGTAAGGATGTAGGTAGCACTGAGAAGTTCATCGAATTATTCCGAAAATTCTATAAACCCATCACTCTTTTAGGATGTTTAGGATAACGACTAACGTTGGCAATAGGGATGCGCTTTCATTATATTGCATTTCGGAGGCTTCTTAGACTAGGGATGAAAGGGATATCCACATCCTCACTCGCAATTGCGGATTATCCTCATAAAAATAGACGTCCTCATCCGTATCCCTATCCTCATCTTTTCTTTATCAAATATCCTCATCCACGATCCTCATATTCATATGAGGACATTTATAGGGATATTTAGAGGCAATTCATTGTACCGAACTTCACGAAAAAATATACAGCTTGCAGCTTGTCTTAAGATATGCTTCGAGAGACTTACTTAAAAAGGTGTATGCTACAAAAATAAACAAACGCGGTCTCTGCTGATTCGTCGTCGTATTGTAACAAATGTGTGGTACGGTCAAAAAAATTTGAGCTAGCAAAAATTAACCTGAGGTCAATTTTGCTACAAAAAAAATAAAAAAATTGATCGGAAGGGTCCGAAAAAGACGAAAAAATGGGGTCAATTTATTGTTGAGTGTCATATCAAAGGAGATAATGAGTATAACACGTTTCTGGTGTTTTTACCTAATTTGAAGTAGCTACGACGGTGTGATAGTTGGGGAGCTGGTGGCCGTTTGGTTACGTTATAATAGTTATTTTTGTTGTTTTTTGAGTTTTAGCGGAAGGTTATCTCGGAAACAATTTCAGATATGAAACAAATTGTTCAAACATTTTTTTATGGATTTTCTTGTGGTCTTTCATTTGATCTAAGTAATCTGTCACTATGATTACCCGTTTTCGAAATATGTAAAATATTTAAAAAAACCAAAAAGGTTTTTTTTTTGTTTAGCGTTTTCTAGTGATCATCTCTAAAACTATTGTATTTGAGACACGAAAAAAATTGATATCTCATTTTTAAAAGATTCCTGGTGATCTTTCACTTTGTCTTTTACGCTGTGGTTGACAGCGTTTTCAAAATATTTAAAAAAGTTTTTCCGAGACTCTACCTAAAGTTTACTTCGTATTTACGATCAATTTCGGTAGAATCTTCTATGACACCCATTAAAAAAACAGAAAATAAAAAATATCTTTCACAATACAGAGTAGCAAACTTGATAAAATGATGTAATTTTAACGTTTTTTTTGCAAATTTTAACCCTCTAAGGCCGCCAAACCCACCCTCGGAGGCTTCCCAGACTTCTCATTTTCGTATTCCTGCATTACAAAGAAACGATCGTGAAAGTTCTAACCTTGGTACTTATACCGTAACCGCATGGGCCGCCAGCTCCCCAGCTAGACAGCACATCAAAAATTTACCATTTTTTGTTCAAAAGTTCGAAACTGTAGCCGTCTCCAGAACAGAATATCGATTAAAATACTTATGATAAGGACCAACTATAGTAAACTATATTTTTTCCCCATATCTCTTTTTCAGATGAACTTTGACAGTTCTGACATTAGGTTTGTGGTCACCTGTGAAGTGATCTGTGATGAGGTCACTCAGGGAAAATTGGCACTCCTCTCTGGTTTCTGCCAGGCATACATAGATATGTTCTATACCCTCTAGGAGCTGAGATTGGACAGGACGCCCTCTTTTACCTCCACTTGATCGTGCCGTGGAGAATAATTTATGGTGGCAGTGAATGAAGGTGGTATCTGCACTCCGCAGCAACCAGGTCACATATACATGAAAGACGCTGTATCATCTGTTGTCTGTTGTTTACTACTGTTTCTACTGTACGGACAAAATTCCGACAAGAAAGAGGTAGTTTTTGCTGGGCCTTGAGAAATTTCTCAGCGTTTATTTTCTCCACAAAGAAAATAAGAAGCATGTGATCCATCTAAGTATCGACCAATAGCATTGAATTCGATCCTGTCAAAAGTCTTTGAAACCCTGGTTAACAACCAACTTATGAGCAATCTTGATTCGCACCATCTAATCAGCGATCGACAATACGGTGTCCGTTCTTCGCGCTCCACCGGAGACTTATTGACATATTTCACCGAAAGATGGAATCAATGTATCCATCCACTTCATCATCATCGTGGCGCGACAGCCCGGCGTCGGGCCGTGGCCGCCTGGATTGTCGTCCTAAAATTATTTCGGTCACGTGACCGTGTCCTCCAATTTTGGAAGCCCAGTAGCTGCGCGGCGTCCACATATACTGAGCTCTCCCAACGAGATCCGTCGTCTAGGCAGTCTCGCTCCGTCGACTCGTTCTGCATTTATTACTCTCTCTCTACTGGAGGACGATGATCCAGGCGGCCAGGAATCGGGGAATATTCTCATAAACACATTCCCCCCGCGAAATATGACAAATTTCCGAAACTTGATAACCATTTTTTTTGTATCTAATATTTTCAAATTAAGAACTGTATGAAATCTGACAATAGTTACGTTACTTAGCATTAGTGTGGATAGAACGTGCATGGAAACGAAATTTAATGTGACTTTTGTTGTAAGAATTATTGTACAATTCTGAATTCTGATATATTGCGGTTGATTGTTGATTTTTTTTTAGTCTATGTTTGTTGATTGTAGTATAGGTTGATTGTAGTTTATGTTTGTTGATTGGTGGCTACGGAAGAACTCGTCGCTATGGTGGGTCCATCTAATGGCTGTAAATTGAACCAGGTTCCCATTCTCCTGTCCTCTGCTGATAGATGGCTGATGAAATTCGAAGTGGTCGGTTCGGGGTGTCGTTGACGGAATAGTTTACCAATGGTAAAGAAAACGATGACTAACACACTTATGCTGCCTCCCGCAATTCCACATAGTGCACCGTACTTCTCAAGTGTATCAGAATGCGGAGATTCGGAGTTGGTGCTTACTTCGTCCTTTATTCTCTGTTTTAACGTGGTTATTTCCTTACTTGAGATGTTGAGTGGTAGGACGTCTTCGATTTCGGGTGATAAGCCAGGGGTCAAAATATCAGCGATGTCTGTCCATTTGGCTTCGGCATTCATCGCTGTAACACTCTCGATTTTGAAGTCAGCGGACTCCATTTCGCATCCTTCGAATTCAACTTTACTGACTGCTGCGGGAAGAGTTATCACGCTTTCGTTACACCTCAACGTTATTCTGAATTCTAATGCGTACACGACGGCCAGATCCTTTTTGAGGCGGAAGAATGCGGTTTTGTTACTCATTTGTTTCTCCTGACTCCACTGATTGACTGCTTCAACTCCTAAGTATAGTTTGCTGGAACAGGATGGAGCCTTCCTGAAGATGACTGATTCATAATAATGCGGCCATATGTCATTTGCTTCCGATGGTAGGAAATATTTTTCGCCATTTGGAGTTACTACCATGCGTTGAACTGGCTCACCATTCTCAAATACAAAAACTTTGTTATTTTTGGGAATGGATATAACCGCCACCTCCTGATATTTATCCTGATATGCCAATGGAATTACGTAGCTTATAATGATCTGTCCATTTCGGCTTAGTTTCTTTATTGGGAATGTTCGAAAGAGGGATTGATTGTCGTTCACTGCAGGGAGAGTTATATTCGGGATCATGTTTTGGATTGTTGTTTTAAGTTCGTTAAAGGGTGTTAACTCACTAAGCTGCTGATGTTTAGTTAGCACCTCGCTAATTAGGACCTGGATTCCGGTTGCATAGTCTGTTATCTTCTCTTCGAACAAAATCATGTTTGCATATGATCATATTACGGCCTTTCGCAATCACCTTGATGACGCTGCTTGCACTTTTTAACCGACCTAGATATGGGTCATATTGCAAAGTTCATCGCTCGGCATGAAGGAATTGCGAGTTTTGTTGCGTTGAACTTAATAATAATAATAATAAATAAGGACAGGCTAAGGTACCCAAAGGTGGGCACTGCGACCATGAGATCTATTGTGCCTTATAGCCTTAAGCTAATCCAAAAGACTCTCAATCAGACTGATGACCGACCGCGGAGCTCACGATGGAATCTCCAAGAAACAAGAACCTCGAACGAGCAACCGCCGGGCATTCGCAGAGAAGGTGTTTGGTTGACTCAGTGTCCTCCAGGCAAAGTCTGCATTCCGTTTCAGTAGCCAGACCCATTTTGTTGAGGTGATATCTTACCCAGTGGTGTCCCGTGAGGTAACCAACGATTAACCTCAGGTCCGCTCTGCCCAGGCGGCTAGTTTCTTTGATACCGTATGGGTTTATAAGATCTTTCGACTGACGAAGACCAGCGAGATCATTCCAGTGACGCAACCTTTCATTTGCGGACCATTGCTTAACCAGCTGTCTGGTTGTAGCCCAGCTCAGACCACAGTACGGATCAGGCCCGATAAATTTCACAGATGAGCTCTGCCTAGCGAGTTCATCCGCAGCTTCGTTACCTTGAATGCCCTGATGGCCTGGTACCCAACATAGAGTTACCCGATTGGTGTTTGTGAGACACTGAAGGGTATCAAAACACTCTTTCACTAATTTTGAAGAAAATTTGTATGAAGAAAGAGCCTTAATAGCTGCCTGGCTGTCCGTGCAGATAGCAATGTTTGCGCCATTAAGTTTCTTGTGCAGAATTTCTCTGGCGCAGGTCTCAATGGCATGGATCTCTGCTTGAAATATGCTGGGCCAGACGCCCATGGCGATTGAAATCCTGGTGCTCGGTCCAAAGACCCCAGCACCAACTCCCTGATCAGTCTTTGACCCATCCGTAAACCACATGGTACAGCTAGGGTCAGGACAGATGTTGGCACTATCCCATTCCGAGCGGCATGGAATTGAGACCGAAAATTTTCTATCGAAGCAAAATTCCGTAGTCATGTAATCTGATCTCGAACAGATCTGCAAACCCGGAATCCGCTCCAGGATGCTCATGTGGCCCTGATTGTACACATGAGCATCATTAGTTAAACGCACTCGAAGAGCGCTAAGAGCCGCAGATTCCTGTATAAAAATATGCAGCGGAGTAAGACCAACAATCGCCTCAATGGCCGATGTCGGACATGTACGGATGGATCCTGCCATACCAAGGCATGCAAGACGTTGTAGTTTGGTACACAACTGTATGGTGCAACGCTGCTGCGTTTTGGGCCACCATACTAGCGCAGCATATGTCACGACTGGTCGTACCAGCATCAAATATAGCCACTTAGTCATTTTAGGGGTGAGGCCCCAGGTTTTACCAAAGAGCGATCTGCAAGCCCACATGATTCGAGTGGCCTTATTAATGACAGTCTCGAAGTGATTGCTCCAGTTGAGCCTCCAGTCCAACGTAATGCCCAGACACTTGACTTCAGTGGAGAACTGAAGTACCGTCCTGCCTAGACTGACCGAGCTTAAGTTAAGAATTTTCCTCCGTGTGAATGGGACCAAGACGGTCTTTTGAGGGTTAACACTCAGGCCAACTTCAGTGCACCAACGAAGGACTAAGTCAAGTGCAGCACCCATCACCTCAGTGACGGTCGTTTCAAACTTTCCTCTGATTATAATAGTTATATCATCGGCATATCCAATAGCATGATAACCATAATCACATAGCCTAGCTAGTAACTCGTCTACGACTAGTGACCAGAGAAGTGGGGAAAGAACTCCTCCCTGAGGACAACCTTTAACAGCATTAACACAGGAGAAGGCGCCACTCAACGTTGAGTAGATCTCGCGCCCGCGAAGCATGGCATCGATCCACATAATAGTGGCTGTGGGTAAATCTCTGAGCTCAAGTGCTCTAGATATGCTGCTGTAGCCAGTATTGTCGAAAGCTCCCTCGATGTCAATGAAGGCGCACAAGGCAATTTCCTTGTCATTGAGGGTTTTTTCAATCGTTCCTACGAGATTGTGTAAGGCAACCACTGTCGACTTACCTTTTACGTAGGCGAACTGGGTACGATGCAGGGGTGACGTGCATTCCATTTTCTGTCGAATATGCAGATCCAATAACCTCTCCATAGTTTTTAAAAGAACGTTGAACTTTGGAATCGGGGAATATTCTCATAAACAGTGATGATAATTGATTTTGTACTTTTAGTTATGCGACTAACGTCGGTAGAGATAAAATAAAAAAAAAAAACTAAAACAAGAGAGAATACCTCATAAGTACCGTTAGAAAATTTTTAGGTGGTGCAAATATTAATTGAAGCTTTCTGGCTAAGCCTTTATTGATTTCCAAAATAATCTCAGGGAGTGCATGGCAGGCACTCAGAAACTTTCATCCGATTGGCATGTTTGGACAGTGCGGTGATTGCTTTTTGCATTATAGACTTTTGTAACGGTACTTTTTTTTGTGTGAAATTTTTTTTTTTTAAGAATTTCAGATTCATGTTTTTTTTAAAGAAAATTTGCTCTTTTCTCCATTCCTTTGGTGATTCTAAGCACCATACAATGACGTTTTGGTGCTTGGTCAAGACAAAAGTACCTTCTTGGGTATGAAGTGATATCTAGGCGCTCTAGGATGAGCACTCAAAGTGTTGTTGATTTAAAAAAAAAAAACTTTAAATCTAAATCAGTGCTTTAAAGCTATTAAAGCTACAAAGCACCTCGATCATTTGTATTTGCATTGAACGTGCTTAAAATTTGGTTGCTTATCGTTACTTTTTATGTCATCATTTATATCTGTACATTCTTTAATAAATTAATTTCGTTACCTTTAAAAACAATCTTGTAAGAACGAAGAATTATTTCCATGACACTCCCGATCCACCCAAACGACTGTGAGAAAGTTTCACGGAATTGAAAATGGAAACATTTCATTCAGTTTTGATGTAATCTCACTCATGAAACACGTAAAAGGTCATTAGTACTGGACTATACAATATTTACTCGGAAACTTATTTAACTGGACAGTTCGACTAATCGAAATTGACCCGCATCATCTTAACGCCTTAACGTTTCTACGATAAATTTTAAATTTTGCTTACTCATAGGGCAATGTGTCTTAAACACTTTTCAATGCAAACGGTGTATTAAGTATTCATCTTCTAATCATTTTTAATTTTCAAATTTTTTTTTACAAATTGGTTTTTCATCCGCAATAGCCTGAAGCTTATTATCGTATATGTTTCGCTACTGGACGTTAATTAATGACAGTATTCTTCGACCAATATTCAATATTGGGTACAGTGTATCCTGATTACTATTGATCGATCAAAATTATTTCGTTGGCTTCATTTGGGAGTGGGGGAATTTTTGGAAGTATCGAATTCACTTTTGTTTTTGAAAGACGAATGACAATTTTGAGTAGAAAGTCCGGAATCGTAACAATTGAAAACAATTAAAAGGAACATCAGCCACAAGCGTGAATTTCTAGGTGAGTTCAGTAGAAACGAACAGAGACTACAAAAGAGCCCGGCTTACCTTGAAAAAAGTTCTTTCAATAGCTATCACCTCGTAGGGCAAAAAAAAAATACAAAAACAAGAATGCAAAATCGATCAAGCATTTCTATTGTACTAGTAGTTGTCTCATAACCCACCAACAGAAAATCAAAATTAGTGGTCTCTTATTTGAGAACAATTTTATAAAGTTGGATAGTTGGGAAAAATATATAAAAACGATTTGAAAATTTTTGATTTTGGCATGGAAGAATTGTAAAATTGATTTGAAAAATTATAAATTTGGCATGAGAAAATTATGAATTTGACTTCAAAAACAATATTATATTGATTTAAAAAAAAAATATAAATATATTTAAATTATACTCAATTGCCCTAACCCCTTGTGGGGCATAGCGCGTCAACTGTTCCATGTGGCCCAGTTGACGTTTCGTCGGCATAAACTGGTTTCGGAAAATGCAGTTGCCAGCATGCACCTCCTGCACATCCATGGCCATGAACGTCGTCGTGGACGGGATTCGAACCCGAAACGCCGGTAGTCAAACATGAGACTGACGCCTCAACACACTGCACTACCGGTCGCCCCCATATTTAAATTATGAAATTGAGTGAATGAATGAATTTGTCTGGAAAATTATATAAATATATATTATATAAATATAAATTATATAAATAAGAATCATCCTCATTCATTATAGAGAATCGATACCCGAAAAGACTTCTCTCGAGTGTGACCTTTAGATACAAAATTCGAACAAGATTGAATAATCCAACCTGGCTACCGGACTAACACCCCTAACATTTCAATTCACAACCGATTCATTTATTCCACGTTGATCAGCAATCAATAATTCAAAAATGTTGGTGAACGTCTTAATTTGCCTCCTATTCAAAAACGTCCATTATTATTTTTCACATATACGAGTATTCTGAATCTGAAGTGGTATTTGTTGAGCCCGCGGAATCTCATTATCTGTTCGAAAATTATTAATTACACGCGACTTTAAATCGCCTAGTGGCTAGAGATTTATAGATCGTTCGGGTTAACCGTGCCCCTCCGTCTGTGCCCGCAAAAGTAACAAAACACAGAATGGGTGTTACTTAATCGAATATCTTGGGCTTCTCATAGATGAATATCCATCGAAGATGAATAGGTGTAGCTCGGCTACTATAACACTATATTCCTATGCAACTTGTACAAAAGATACAAATTGTTTTGTACTTGATAAATCTAAACTTTGCGGGACCTCGCTAAATACACAGCCCCAGTAGTATTAGCTTTAATTTGTTTGGATTTGATGCGTGAATAATTTATAATTGAATGTTATGCCAGTTTTGAGCTCGTTTTCGCATCGGGCGGCTGGGAGAATATTTCATTTTACAATATATGCGAAATGTAGTTAACCACCCTGACATTTGATATGCCTAACAATGGGAAAAAAACGGACGCTTCGTGGGATGTGTTAATTTCAAAATTTTCTAAGGTGCACTTTTTCATTTTTAATTTGTTTAGTAGGTATCGTAGCTAAAAATTCAGTAAGCAAGTCGACCCAATTTTAGAATATTTTTTTATGCTTTCAAATATTTGCAATTAATTTTCAGAATATGCTATCGTAAAATGAACGGCGGTTCGAGAGAAAATTATTATTAGTTGGTTGGGCGTGTCATGGCTAGTTGTATGGAAAACTTTTCAGTTAAGCATTTCAAATAAAAATCAAGGAAAGAAGCAATAAGCTAGCTGAAATATTTTCAGTAGAAAAAAATTTTTCATTTGAAATTCATGCTCTAAATCGGTGGGAGTGGCACCATCGGGGCAATTCGACTTAATATTTCAATCACTTCATATAAATTGCCGAATATTTATAATGCAATATAGCACTGAGCTACAGAATGGAGAATTGACTAAAGATAATCGTATGATGGGACGAACTGAAGACCATGGCCTGATGAATGTCCTCGCACCCACAGGAATAACTGAAGATCATGAAAAATTACGAGATTCTTGAGGAAAAACTGAAGATAATCCTAGGAGTAGGATTATCTTATCGCATTGGTAATCACGAAACATGGAATGATGTGGGCCGTCAAAAGCTTCTCGCCACATAATTCTCCGGACCTCAGTGCGACGCCGAAAAGAGAGGTTAAGTGGCATGCTCCTTGTTCGCAATTGTTGGAGCTCCGTCCGCCCAAAAGAAATTCGAGGCCTGAAAGTATAAACGTCGATCCAGGCATTCGTTGTGTATTTATGTGTATTGTAAAACGTATTAATTCAAAACACAGCTTACACCGTTTTGCTACATTAACAACCCAATAATTGCAGTAGAGTTCACTATATTGGACTATCTGCTCCAACATAGTGGACTCTGTCGAAGTTTTGAATATAGGAACAATTGTCAAATTCGCTGGGCTGCTACTCAATAATAAAAATTGTCCCGGGTTCAATGCTTGACGGAGTGATTCGACTTTTTTTAATAATACTTTTTTTTTAGCATTCAGTTGAGTTCAGTTCAATGCTATTCGAGAAAGGTCCATATTAGACACTTTTTTTGTTCTTATACAACAAAGGTGTGAAAAAAGCGACGGACGCTAACCGAAAGATATGCGCTGTGTACGGCAGAAAGCCGTTAGGGAGGACACTTGTCAGAGGTGGTTTTCTCGCTTCCGTTCCGGAAATACAGATTTAAACGATTCTCCCCGCACTGGTCGCCATGTCACCGTTGAAAACGATGTAATCTTGGACCTCATCAAAACCGACTAGCATATGACAACTCGCGAGATCGCAGAAAGGCTCAACATTGATCATTTAATCGTCGCTAAACGACTAAAGCAGCTTGAAGTCGTAAAAAAGTCCCACGTGTGGGTACCCCATGAGTTGTCCATGTTAAACTGAATTTCGATCTGCGAATCTCTACTGAAATGGCATTCGTTGGAACAATTTTTGAAGAAGACTGTAACGGGGGATGAGAACTAGGTTGTTTACAAGAACATCAAGCGCAAAAAATCGTGGTGCTTGCCCGGAGAATCGCCCAAAACCGTTGCAAAGGCGGATTTGCATCCGGAAGAAGTGTTGCTTAGCATTTGGTGAGATTACAAGGGTGTAGTCTACTACGAACTTCTTCCACGCGGTCCAACTATTGATTCGAGGAAGTATTGCACTCAGCTGGAAAAGCTGCAACGAGCAATAGCCGAAAAACGTCCGGAATTGGCTGACAGAAGGGGGTCGTTTTTCATCACGACAACGCCAGACCCCATACTTTTGTGGAAAGGAAACAAAAACTACAGAGCTTCGACTGGAAAGTAATGCAACACCCGCCTTACTCACCGGATCTTGCCCCGTCAGACTACCACCTTTTCCGGTCTCTTTAGAATCACTTGGATGGAAACCGCTTTGAATCTGTGGAAGCCATCAAATATGACCTTGATGAGTTTTTCCGCAATAAGCCATCATGCTCTTGCCAGAAAGTTGGCAGAAAGATGTTGAAATGAAGGTTGATTAAATGCATTTTGAAGAATAAAAAATTTTTGTCTTATTTTTGGTGCAAAAAAACGCAGAACTTTTTCCACAACCCAATATTAAGTCATTCTTCAATACACGTAATCTTCAGGAAAATTGTTAGTTGGGAAACCAAGTGTCACAAAAAATTGCAATTTTCACTCGTATCTGTAATAAAGCTCTCAGCACTAACTTGTCACATATTACACCAAGGATCTTGCTTGATGATCCGTTAAAGAAAGGGAACTCGGTTACTCAGAGCTTGTTAATTTCAATCTCATAATCTGAAATAATCAACATACTCCGATTTCGTGTTTCAAATAAATTTATGAAAATAAATTACAATTTTATGCAATAACTTTCATTATTTTATTACGACCAATTGTAACCCCTGTCGCAAGAATCTCCTTGCTGGAAAATTCAATCAACAAATTTATAACATTATTATCATTTTCATCCAATAAAGCTATACGAAGAGCCATCAACTCTTGAATTAATTCCTTTCTTTGAACCTGTCATCCTCCAATTGGTCTTTGAACAATACCGAAACGGAGAAAGGTCTTCCTCTAAAACCCATGTTATCTTTTATCCAGGTAGATATCCTCGCCTTATCCTCCTTTTATCAAGTAGATCACTTTATACATTTAAACTGATCAATTGCTTATTAACTCGAACTCAGCGGGACTTAACACCTTCAGTGTCCTGCTGTTAAGGCCGGATTCTTGCCTCTTTAGCTTATTCACAGTCGTGACATAAAGAAGTTATTTGGCTTCATCATGCAGCGAATGACTTTGCGATGATAAACAATCTTTCGAATGAGATTGTATTGGGTCAATTTAAAGTAAAATGGACTCAACTGCATAGGCCGCTCGTACGTCTACAGGTGGAAAACAATTTGTGAATGCGAATGCCTTTTTGGACGAATCGAAGCCGATCAAGTTGATTATATAGATAAAGAAATTAAATATAATTGATATTACTAATCAAGCTTTTCTCTTGGTTCTCATTTAATAAGATTGTGATTGGAGACATAACAAGTCTACCCCTTGTCTATTAATTATAAGGGAATTTTTCATATCAAGAGGCAAAGTAGTAAAATAATAATTGAATAGGTTTTGCAAGATTGCGCTCAACTCAGTGCTATAAAGTGCAGAAATAAAATTTTACGCCGACTTAATATGAGTTCGATAAGGACGTGTAATAAATGAAACAAGTGTGTATGTTGATTTTGTTCAAACACTTAATTTAATAGGCAAGCATTAATATAATGACTTCATATTCAGTAAGTTCAGATATTGCTGTAACTGGTTTTAAGATTGGCTTAAGCTTTGAATGCATACTCGGCATTTAGTGTCAGTTTGGATCATTGCCAATAATATGTAATCGATTACTTTATATGTCAGTTTCAATTAAGATATTATCTTTCTTAATTGCGGGTTCTGTGATTTCTAAAATCAGCCTCTACACAGTTGTGAGGTTATAAAGATATTTCATTTTTGTTGTTGACATTTCCGTGAAATTTGAATGTTGGTGAGATCAAATTATTGAGGGAAAATAAATTTGTACTGAATCTGAACTCATTATGTGCGAGATTCTTATGTTTGATAACGCGGAGAACACACCATTTTTTCTTGATTTCTATGATTATCTTTGAGACAATTGCATTTAATAATCAAAATCCAAAATTTCTTTATTCTGATTGTGTTATGAAACACCAACAAATTTTAATATTTTCCCTCGATTTTCTTCAATTATATTATCATGTAGCAAGGCGACTCCTTAATTACTACTCGTCAAGAAACTTCATTGTTTATGCATGCACACAACCTCCTAATAAATTGAAATTCGAGAATTAGCCCAAAGTTCATGCCATCACATACCGGGAATAATTTTATGTACACACACAACCCCGGGAACCTTACAACTATCCGTCTAAAAAACATGGAAGTAATGGCCGGGAAACCATTAGGCTTATAATCTTAAGGTGAGATCAAAACAATAAAAGAAATTAAACCAACAATTCCCGGTCAAATAAAAATAGAAAAAGCCCCCGAAAAAATAAGCCACGCACCAGAAAATTAAAAGAAAGAATTATCCACCGACGGACCATAGTGTAGTCGGTCGTAATGAAATGAGACTGCCACATCAAAAAATAATATGGCCGCGAATAATATTAACAATGTAATCATCAAAACATTCCAGAAGTCATCAACATCTACGCCATCACTATCGACATATCGTGCGAGTATCTTAGATACAAGACAGGATTGGATGTACTACGGTTGACGATGTAGATTCCAACATGAAACAACCAACAACCTGCCCATTAAGTGTTGTAGAAACACCAAAATTACCCGGTAAAGGTGGCCATTATTTTTTCGTTTGTCCAAGCGAAATTGGAATAATGAATGAGCGAGAAAGGGGGGGCGCAATGCCTGACCGGCTTGTAGTGGATTGTTCAATGTGTGATTTAATCAAAATCAAATGAAAAAGTGTATGTAATGTAGAAACAAAAATGGAATAGGAGAACGCCCCCGCCAAGGTTAATGGAGCTGTTTAAGGAGCCAGTGGACTCATGGCTCAATCATTACCTCAGACCCCAGGCTCATTTACATAACGAAATGGAATTTAATGTTTGCTCTGCATGGGAATCAGTTGTCGTAATCAGTTGTATTGTATAGCGCCCATAGTCATAGATTGTAATTAAACGAAATTAATAATCGCCAAATGAAAGTGTATTGAATAATCCTGGCAAGGTATGCGGTGGCAAGCAATTCAACAGGGTCGAAATTACTCCGAAAGTTCGAGAGAGAAAAAATCGAAGTTAAAAATTATTGTGATAATTGACGGAAAATTTTGTATAGGCATTTGGTCCTATATTCACAGGGCATAGTGAAAACGGTCCCTGGCCCTATTTTGTTAATGAAATCCCTTATCATGATGGAAGACCGACGACGGGGTGAGAATGGGCGTTTACTCTGATCAATTTAACTTATATTTCCGTCTCCCGGATCACTGTAGTGTTTCCAAGACGGAGGCTATTGCGATTCTGGGGGCTAGGGCGGCATGTGGCCTTGTAGCCTCTGAAAAATAGCCAAGCCACAATAAGATTCCTGTTATCTGGATGGATTTTAACATCCAAGATAGTAACTGCATATCGTACGTACTTTACTGAGGCGGGGAGGTTTTTTAATATTGTCCTGTATTGGATTCCAGGCCATAGTTACTTTGGTGGCAACTGCCTCGCAGATGAACTTATTAGGCAAGCGACTATGAGCATGGCTTCCGCTCCCCCAATATCTTCTGTCGTTGAAAAGGCAGTATATCAACTCTGTTGTGGGTATGGTTACTGGTCACTGCCTTCGCGGAGAGCCTGCTATGACGCTTCGCCTCCCTTTTAATGATTTCTACAGAAGCTGTGGAGACATTGATGAGGAGGAAAGTTGTTTCCATCTTCTCTACTCTTGTTCGGCTTTGACAGGAAAGGATATCAACTCTCGGCTCATATTTTTTTCTCAGAACTGGAGGATTTGGAAAATGCCAAAGTCAGTTGCCTCCTGCGCTTCATCACCAGCTCAGTCTGGTTTAATTATTAGTAATGGTTACGAATTGATATCGCAATGGATCGACTTATCGACTGCTTGTCAAGACAGCCAAATTGCTTACCTAAGCTACCTATAAAAAAAGCCATAGACTAGTTTTAAGCGAAGCCTAAAACATTGGACACATTCACACGATTTATCATGTGCTTGCCTACGCCAGAAAAAAAAAAGAAAATAAGGAATGGCATACAGTCGATTCGAATGAATATCGATAATAGGAATTTCATTTCCGATTTCACATTTTAAATTTTGGATTTTCCTTTTCTCGGTTCCTATTTCCCATTTCCCATTTTTACATTGTTCATTTACAACTTACCACTTTCTATTTCCATTATTTGTTTCTTTTCCGTCTCCTATTTTTATTTTTCATCGCAGGCCTGTGAAATTTAAAATTGCAATAGAAAATATTAGGGAAAGGTCTGGAAATAATTTTAATCCCTTTAGTCCAGGCTAGGAAGTCCGAAAAGGATTGATTAGGACAGAAAAAATGGTGTAGTTTTGAAATTTGGCACAATTGTTGGGGGCAGTCCCCTGAGTATGTGCTCAAAAGTCCCCGAAGATTGGGGGTGCGGAAATGCAGGGTAGAAGGGGACAAAAGTATTTTGTTTTGAGTTTTCCTTGATTATTTTGGAACTATACAAAAAAATGTTTCAAGGCTGAATCAAAGCACATCAGATTCCCCACAAAACGATATATTACGTAGTGGTACCATAAGTTCTGTCCTCAAATGTGTTCAATTAAACTAAAACGTTGATGTAAACAAAATCTTTTATTGGCACTTTTTCTCCATTCACAAAGCAACGTAAATGAAACCGGAATATAGAGGGCTACGCCCGCAATTCGAGGGTTTTGTAGCAAGCGCTTATTTTGGCATGTAAATACTGGCTCCCTGTTCTTCTTGGTACCCCTCAGCTGAATAAAAACACCATAATTAAATGTTTTACCCATGATATAGTATCTTACATGCCAATTCACAAAAAGACTGCATCTGTCACCTCTCAAAGTAATAGTTTTAATACGAGAAGCTGTAGATAGATATGTATGTAAACGAGATAAACTGTCCCACTCTTCGAGATGCTTAACCATTCATATTAAGACGACATTGCAAATTGCAAACTTGTGTAACGGCTTCGAAATTCAGGGTGGCTGGGACAAATTACGGTCTAATATTTTTTCCTACTCCACTGTTCCCCTTTCTACAAATCTCAAGAAAATGCCAAAAATGGAATGTACTCAACATTACCTTTCTCACGACACCCCACTTGGCTATACCAGTGGATAAAAAAAATTTACCTTAATTTCGCCTCTATGTGGACCCCCCCCCCCCCTCTTAAAGTTGGCCAATTACAACACAACGCTATCTCCAGCAAATTATAGCATTTCTACACATTCTCGCCGAATTATGTGTGCAGCTTCAGCCGTTCGTAAGATATTCTATGAACAGACGGACAGACAGGTATTTGACCGATTTTGTAAGATTTAAGACACAAAACCCTAAAAAAATTAACTGTGTGAATAGTTATTGTTAGGACCACCAATCACCAATCTTCACCCTTCCAAAGTTGGTTCATTAAATAACTGCAATTCGCACTACGAAAAACAACATGTAAGTAGTACACGCATATCTATGCGTGAGGCCGGTAGGTGTATTTTTTGCGTGGATAGTGTCAAAATGCATAACTTTAAGTCAATGTACTATTATTAAATATCAAGTCATTGTAATGAAACTTAGAGGTGTTATTGCCTATGATGTTGGTTATCATCAGCCATCAATATTTTTGAGCTAGGGTGGGCTTGAGGGGTGCAGGGGTGTGCTAACTGCAACTATAGAAATGTACTATTATTAACCTTTTTGGATGAGATTTTGAAATTCTATTATTTTCGGTTTTCTACGCTAGTGAAATGCCGCTTTTCTGTAAATTTTCATATGTCTAGCTATAACGGTCTCGAAATGCAAGGGGGGGGGGACAAACTCGGACCACATATTTTCCCCTCTCCCTCTTTTCCCCTTTCTTCAAATTTGAAAAAAATTCCAGAAATGGAATGCACTCAACGGTACCTTTCTTACGATACCCCACTTGCCTGTACCAAACGAAAAAAAAATTTCGACCTTCATTTCCCCTCTATGGCGACCCCCCCTTAAAGTTGACCTATTACAACGCATCGCTTTCTCCAGAGAATTATAGTATTTCTACATATTTCCACCAAATTTCATGCATGTAGCTTCAGCGGTTCGTGAGATATTTCATGGACAGACGGACAGACAGACGGACAGACGGACAGACGGACGCATGACCGATTTCATAAGGGTTTTGTTTTTATACAAAACCCTAAAAAACTACATGCTACTCGAAATGACCACCCTTGGCTTCTACACACTTCTTCAATCGTTCAGGCCACTCATCAATCGCTGCACGCACCACTATTTGGGAATATAACCGGCTGTTTTTATCAAATCGGCCTTAAGCGACTCGATATTTATAAGAGGTTTGCTGCAGGCCCTCTCTTCTAAGTAGTTCCGCATGCGGTAGTCCTGCAGATTGAGATCGGGACCTCCAGAAGGCGAATCCTTAGCGGCTCTAAAGTCAGGAAGATTGTCGGCACACCATCTCTGGTTCGTTTTAGCTTTGTGTGCTGGCGCTGAGTTTTGCTTAAACGACCAGTCATGTCCATTAAACAGAGTGTCGTTCAATGATTTCACTACCTTTACCAAAATATCGCTCTGATAGTTCGCTGGTTAAGTTTTCACCCCTGTGTAAAAATTAGTTTAATCGGATGAAAGCCAAGGTTACCTCCCATACAAAGTGCCCTAAGCTACCCTAGTTTCTCTAATTTTTTTAGTTTTGACATCTAACTAAAAATAGCAAAAAATAATGAATCCTTGAAATTTGACACAATTGATGAGAACAATGCTCTAAATGTATGCTCAGTAGTCCACGTTAATAGGCGCTTCGGAAGAGTCGAAAAAGGGGGTTCAAAGGCCCTTTCTTCAAGTTTTCCTTAAATATTTTTGCGAAAATCGAACAAAAAATATGAGAAAAAAAATCGTGTAGTTTTGAAACTAGACACTAAGATAGAGTCCACAGTTTCCAAAATAATCAAGGAAACCCCCCCCCCCCCCCATTGAGCCAAATTTCAAAACTACACGATTTTTTTTCCTATTATTCGCTTGTAGTCTGGACTAAAGATTATTGATACATGGAAACTGAGCTTTCACGTTTAGCAGGCGAAAATGCGAGAAAATTTGAGCCCTTTTTTTAATTCTCGATCGAAAACTTTACTACTGGCAGTTAGTCAGTCGAGGTTAGATTTTCAGCGTGTTAACTTCACACTGCATCTAGCTTACCATCTTAAATAAAGTTCGCATTTGTAGAAGTAAACAGTCGAGCCACGTTAGTTTCTATACTGGTTAACCTGAATAGCAACATGCGTCATTGATTTATATTTTCGCGCTCCGTTTCTACCGCTTACCTCGACTCTCCGGGACAGAAAAGTGTCCGCCGCTGCGCAACAATTTGGTCCTGGGTCAACGACGCTCAAATAATCTCGGTGTTTTGGCACGCATGGCGCAGCGCCCCGCTCGTTCGGCTCACATGGCACGCATGACATACCACTCAACACGCTCGATGCCCTCATTGTCACGACGCCGATCTCTTATCGCACGATGTCGCGCGTGGCACGCAGATGCCACCGCACACTCGACGGCTGATCCGTTGAGCAGGAGGGTACTCACATTCCAGAAACCAATCTTTGTCATTGTACGATTGCCAAAAGTGGTAACCGGTGAATCAGTCCTTATACGAGGCATAGTTGACGTTTCGTTAAAGTACAGAAGATTTCGTATGGTGCAAGTTCCTGGCATACACATCCTTTCCTTTGATTGTCTATTTCTACGACAGGCCGACAAAGGAAAAGCCCGTGGTATTATTTTTACGCCCCACACCGCAGGAGGAATGTTTATCTCAACCAAATCATCGCACCGCCATTAATGGTGGCTTGACTTGGTTAGGAATGATCAACGACCACTACAATTCCAGTGGCGCCCACAAGGAGGACTATGGAAGATGATTTTTGCCCCCCCCCCCCCCCCCCTAATCTGTAATCTTGTCTTCTTTGATTTAACGTCGTGTCATCTCCAGTCCAGACTCCTGTATCGCAAGCATGGGACAGCAGTTGGAACATTCCTGTTTCGCGAATATTAGGAGAATTCTCTTTATTGGAATTAGAGAGAATTTTCTTAATTCCTTAATTTCCCGCATTTTCGCTTTAGGCAGTCCATGGCCGCTTTAGGTGGTAAGAACCTAGAATCCACCCGGGGACCTACTAATCCGGTCCTAAAGCGGAAATTTCCTGAGTTTTGTAAAAATTCTCCATAATTTAATAGAGAGAATTCTCCCAATTTTTGCGAAACAGGAATGTTCCCAGCAATTAAATGCGGAATGATGCAACTCCCTTCTGTGAAAGTTTCCATGTTTTTATTGCGTTCAATTAAGCCTCTTTTCAAATAGTGAACTTTTTCGTCTCTATTCATATTCATTTCCAGTTCATATCGAAATTCTACAATTATTCCATCAAATTATTAACGTCTTGGCAGCATGTACTCACCAACCCTTTCCATGTCGTCTAAGCCCGAAATGTATTTAGCGCAGGATAAGTGACGGTAGCAATCCAATTGATTTATCTTTTTATCGGTTTCCCCGGTTTTTATGTCGCACGTCACAGTGCACATGACATGCCAGTTGGCCTTTGATTATCTTCAACATTGTTGTCCACATTGTGGTCTCATTTTAATGGATTTATTTGATAAAATTAGACAACATTTCCCCAAAGACTTGTGGAGACGAAAGGACTTCCACCAAATTCCCAAAACACGGGAATTATTCTGATTATTGCAGAGGGCGTGTGTGTGGTGGGCAAAGCGTATGGTCTTCTCACAATTATATTATGCTGTGATAAGCAAACATTATTATGATTTCCTTTTGATTAACTGCAACGATTAAGTGAACATTTTTATGATTTCGTTCGTGTATGTAAATTATAGATAATCTCCGGGGAGAAAAAAAAACGCGCCCATGCAGTGGCGGTAATTGTGATTAAGGCAAATAATAGGTAGCAATGTTGAATTTGGATGGCTTTCACACTATATTAATATTTTTTATTGATTAATGGCATTATTTGGATAGAAGATAAGTGGCCGTACACTTGAAGCTGATTTAATGAAATAATAACTCGCAGGCAATTAAATAATTATTACGAATTGAGGTTATATCTGTGACAATAAGAGTGATAGTGCGATGATGAAACACGAACGCATTATCGATAAATTCTTACTTAGGTGCTGGTTAGGGACTGGATAAATTTGACAGAATTGGCAGATCATTTTTCGGTTCAATTAATAAGCATTTACGGAGTTTGGTTTGGGAATCTAATCATATTATAAAAACTACTTAGATGCAATTAATGTTATCATTAGGATATAATAACTGATATTTATTACAGCTATGCGAATGTAGGTTGAGATCTTACTGTTCGTTTATAACCGTGCTTTCGAACCTTTCCAAAGATCGATAATTGAAGATACGTAATCGAAGGCGTTCAATTATCAGTTCATATTTAATATCATCTTCAATCTTAAACAGACACCCCGCAAGCATATTTGTTACATTTCCATCCATAGTTTCCCTATTAAAGCGTACACTTTATAACCGTATTCCATTAACAATATTGAGCATAACAAAATATCCGTACACATTGCAAAATCCTCGACAAATTGTCCGAAAAAGAGCAAAAATGGCGAAAAGTGGAAACAGATATACACAAGAGTACAATACTAATAAAACGATGGGGTCAGTTAACGAACGATACGAACGATGAAAAGTTGTAAGGCGAAAAGCAAAGAAACGATACATCTTTAAATCTTAACAGTCACTAACGGATGAAGATATGTATAAACGTACATTGGTAACGACCTACTTAGATTCAAAATTGCTAATGATAAACTATATAGACATCAAATATCGATTTGTACCTGTCAAATTCTGAAGAAGATAATTAACACCTTTCAGTGAGAAATTCCGTAGTCCGTTTGATGGAGCAGGCGTGCAACATTGACCAAGTCGATGATCGAGCCTCCATCATCGAAGAAAAAAAAACAACCGAACAAACTATCTTACGAATATGATCGCAGCCAATTCTGAATACAGTACGAGTATGCAGAAGTCCGCTCCGGCTAAGAGCTTAGAGCCGATGGCTGGTGGATTGGGGTCTGAAGCCTAACCATGCCAAGCTAATTAGTACAATATTCAACCCCAAAATAATCATCATAGAATCTCTCGAATCTATAAGTACGTACCTTGCCAAGTGAATAGTTTTCGATGTATCTCGTACGTATCTTTTTATCGAATACAATAACGCGATAATTCACCGTGGAACAAACCGTGACGAATCCGTTCGCGATGATTTGTATACAAACAATATGTTTTGGAAATTAAATTTCTTTCGAATTGGCCATAGAGCCTACCAGACAAATTGAAAATAGAGGCTCACGAGAATTTTGATGTTGTTAGTACGGAATTCTGGATGGAATGATTGGTTTGGTATTGGTTATTGGGAAGGGATTAAACAGAAAATAATTTAATCGATTATTCGATACATTTTTAGAATCGAAGAAAAGGTATAATCTACAATGTTCAGAAAAATTTTTCGATTTGATAAGCGAACTACATCAGGTCGACGCACAAGAATAACTTTATGTTGAGTTAGTTTAACACGGCTGCCACGAATAAGCACTGCACACATAAACCGCTTCTGGGTCCGTTGTTCGACCCCCAAACCACCCTGAGCCCACAATGAAACGTAGGAGTTGGCCAACATCAATATGTTGTCTAGCTCGGTAGGCTCGAAGAATTGACCTCGTCTTACTTTCCAGGCCCGGGAATTCACAGAGAAGGTGGAATGTACTTTTCTCTTCGTCCTCACACCCATAGCTTCTACAGAAGTCGTTATATACTCGTTTAAGCCTAGGCCTCCTAATGTGATCCGCGATTGAACAATATCCTACAACCTACACCAATATGCAGCCTTTTCAGCAACAATGGTTTAGCAGAACGACTTGTGGCGTCGAGAGGGAAGATTTTTCCTGTTACGTTTATATATATGTAAATATAAATATATATATATATATATATATTTAAAAAAAGAACAACTCAACTGTTCTAAAAATTTAAAAATAAATTATTCTTCTGTCAGATTTTGAAAATATCAGATAGAATAATTTGTAAAAGACTGTAATCTTGTAGTCTAAAATAAAATAATTTTATATAGTTGGATCAATAAATATTAATTGTATTTACAATTGATAGACTAATGCATTTTAATTCACCTGAAGGCGCCTGCACTATGGGGGAGAAAGACTAACTACTGAGCTCGCAGACAAGTCTACATGGTGGCCGCTCGAAACCTCGCTAATTGCTAAGGCTGAGCTATGGGGGCGATTGCGTGTACTATCACATTACGGGAATTCCATCCTTCTGTGATACGAAAGCAACTGTCACACTCCCTGCCAAGACAACTCCTGTTTTCTATGGTTTTGACAAGGAGGCTCGTACGGAGTGTCAGATATGTTCTGAATCCCCGGGGTGTTATGCGACCGTGCCCGTCAGGGGAAGGTGACCACGAACTCAAATGGTCATCATCATCACTAATGGAGCTGGTGACTAAACCTGTTCCTAAGATTTCAAGACCGGTTTTAGGTTTTTATGAAAACTGGTTTTCCCAGCGGTCAATCGGATCATTAAAAAAAACGGCTTATGGTTAAAAAAAACCGGGTTAAAAACCGACTCATTAAAAAAACCGATTCACCAAAAAACCGACCGACTACTCGAGTACTCGAAAACCGACCGGCTCATGGTTAAAAAAACCGGGTTAAAAACCGACTCATTAAAAGACCGATCCACCAAAAAAACCGGTTTTAACTCGTCAGAGCCGGTCGGTTTTTAACAAGTCGGTTTTTTGTTGAATCGGTCTTTTAATGAGTCGGTTTTAACCCGTTTTTTTTTTAACCATGCGTCGGTCGGTTTTTAACAACTCGGCTTTCGAGTACTCGGTCGGTTTTTTGGTGAATCGGTTTTTAACAAGTCGGTCGGTTTTTTTGATGAATCGGGTTTTTAATGAGTCGGTTTTTTTACCGGTCATGAGTTTGTTTTTATGACCATAAGCCGGTTTTTTAAAGATTCGTTTTTTTCGAAACCGGTACTTGGGAATCTCGGGACCGGTACTAACAGAAGACCGGTTTTAAACCGGTTTTTGGGAACAGTCCTACTGGTGACTGCTCTGTAGCTGGTTACACACCTGTATCATCAACAGTCGTATGGGACGTGCCAACGGTTTCCTCGACCGTAACTGGCAGAACGGCGCCCACGAAACTCTCCGCATAGGTGATACGGGGACTGGTGATAGTCTGGAGCTGGTGACTGAGGTGTAAGTCCACTTGCGGGGTTCCGGAACTAGCACTTCAATTTGTTCCTTCCTTAAATAGAGTGAACCGCGGTCGACAGAGTAGCAACCCTAAACTAGAAGAGAAACATTGCTTGCTCTGTATCAAGGGGAGCAGGTGCAGCGTATCGTGAAAGTCGACGGAACTTTCGTGAGGTTGCGAGGGAGTCTGCTTCGCAGTTCAAAGAGTGGAAAGGACGGCCGGAGCATTACGATCTTCCTATAGGTGCGGGGAGTAGCGTGAGGCGAAATCTTGGCTATTGCCTAGACTATGGTCCGAGAACGGGAAACCGACTCTCGATTCCAAAAAATAATATTCGTGGATCTAATTCATGATAAACATACAAAAAAACAAACTGGGTGAGGTGGATGAGAGGTCCACTCTGAAGGTTACTGTGAATAAAATGGACTTCATGGTTTCATCTAACAATGCTCTAAACCAGATGGACAGTTGTGGATCCATCCTCGTAACCGCAAACTGCCGGAAAGGAAGCGGCGCGTGGCAAGCCCCAATAAAAGCCACAAATGGAGCCAACAACGCGCCAGACAGAGAAAGGCGAAGAGTCCGGCCAAGAAAGTGGTGAAATCGGACCCTAAGGGAAACCCGGGGAAGCTTCGACGAAACCATCCCCTGCACCAGGTACCAAGCGCCAACGCTCGGAGCAGAAACCTTCTAAAGGTAGTAAGACGACCAAAAAGCGGTGATAGGAGACAGCGACCCGTTCCTTTGGGGATGTAGCCGCGAGTTACCTGGCTGCCGTCAATAAACTTGAGCAGCTCGAATGGCGGTTACCCACTCCAACGCATCTGAAGCTCTGTGTCTTATAAAAGGGCAGAAACCAGTCCTTGCTATATCGCACTAGGGATTGTTTCAATCATTGGAGTTAAAAAATCAATCCGCGGAACAGGATCTCATCGAAGCACCAAGAATGGTGCTTTTGATGGGAGTAGACAACGCTTCGTTGTGACAACGGGGGGATTGATCCACTTTGCAATGAAGAAAATATCATAAAAGTTGAGCCGGGAAAGGTAGCTGAGCCGGATCGAAAAGCGGGTGGTTCAAGTTAATCTACACCACAGTAGAGCGGCAACGGCCAACCTGCTTCGGCACCTTAGCCAGGGATACACTGACATTGCGCTGATACAGGAACCGCATCTGAATAAGAATGCGGTCTGCATATTTGGCAGTAAACTCAGAGTGTTCCAACCAACAGCCAACGACAAAGTGAGAACGTGCATTGTCGCCAAAAACAAAGAACTAAATGTAATTTTTATCCCACAACTTAGCAATGGAGACACAACTACAGAGTTACAGTGCATTGGGAAGTGAGGATAGGGAACATCGCCGCGCAGAGTTGCCTGCTGTCGGCTGTTTACTCCCCGTATGATGTGGAACCGATCACACCAGGACTGCAGAAAGTAGTCTATGCGCGACGAAATCCGAAGTCATCTTTGGCTGCGATGCATACGCACACCATGTGATATGGGGGAGCACTAACATAAATGAAAGAGGTGAGCACTTGTAACGGACGGTTTGGTGGGCATCCGAAGATGCCCGTGGGGACGGAGCCTTAGGTAGCATAATGACCGTTAAGGTCGGGCCGTGCCATCTGGCGAAGAAAAAGGCCCCTCAACGAGCTAAGCAGCGGCCTATGCTTGCTGTAGCTCAGTTCGGGAGATGTGGGCGGGGTTTTCGCCGCTCGTTGCCCCTGTCCTTTACGTATTAACAAAAATTCATAGGCCTGGGGAAGACAACACAAACAGGGGAGGTAAAAATGGGGAATAAAAAAATAGTCGACAAGGATGGATTGGTTGGCGGACGTATCAGACGCCCACGCGGCCGCACCTGGGTTCGGGTGTAATGCGACCCTCGGCCTCTGGCTTCGTACCACCAACAGATCACTACTCATCAGGTGCTGCTTCGATCTGCTGGTGGGAGCAGCACTACCAGACCATAATATGGTTCATTACACACTTTTAGGAATTGATAATCTCAACTAACCTTAACAATGGTAATAAAACCACTTAGATTACCTTAAACAGATTGGAGATAATTTATATATACCTTGACAACCCCAGGTATGATGGGGAAGATACGCGCTTGGCGAGTTTCCGACCTTCCGTCACTCTAGGACAACCAGTGCTTATGCTGGGATGTTGGGAGCTCTGATACACACACAGCACAATGGAAGGTTTACACGAGGATAACAAATAGACATACTGCAGCATTGAAAGGGTTGGACCTAACGACTCCAGGGCAAATCAGTGAACGCAGGTAGATCAACTAACAAATATTCTTGTATTGAATTTTAAAAACGTTAACTCGAAAAAGTACGTAAGGATAAACGCCGCCCGGTGAACTTATGTCTTAGCCCAGACGCAAGCCACGGGGTGCATTCAACAATGCAACGCGGTCCGGTAAGGCGAAGGACTGAGACCGAAACAAAATGAATTTACCTTTTTCAAAAAGAAGATAAGACGATCCAAATGTGGCTCATGGAGAGAAATCTGTGAGAACATTGAGCGATGTACAAAGGCTGTCAGACTTAGAAAGATCTTTACCGTAACTCCTTGTTTGCCTTCCTTGAGGACTGGGCAGAGCATGCAAACGAGTGTCTGGACATGCTACTGGAAGCTCACTTTCCGGAATCAGCTAACCAAGCACGCTTGGATGAACAACCGATCATAATCCAACGGACGTCGGAACAACTAATAATGGAAGTAACAGAAGTACTAGAAAAAAATATTCCCCAATTTTATGTTACGTCTATCGAATGCTATACTATGCTTTCAATTCATGAAAGCTAACTGTTCGAATTTCTTTGACCACGACTGTAAATCAATCTATAATAGTATCAACGTAACTTCGAACATAGCCACATCTTCTTTAATATTATTCCTGAAATATGGCATCGATACCTCCACCCAACAAAAAACCCGTATTCACCCCTGCGAATCAAAATCCATGTAGCTATAACACAATATTAATAATAATTGTTGGGTCTTAAGGCGATCCAAATTTGTTTCTCGCGTAAAATCGATATTGATGGGGTATCAGTAAAATTTTCTTCTACGCCAAAAACTAAAATATCCGTGACCAATTGAAAAATCGTCTTCAGATTAAAAGTTGAAATTGAAATACAAATGCTAACATCATCATCATCATCAACAGAAACATCATCATCATCATCATGGTCGTATGATGGTTGCTTGTAACAACACAAAAGTACCACGCCAGAGCCATCTTCAACACGGGCATCATTAACAATATACAGTCGTGAAGAATATGTTATAATATAAATGTATGAGAGCAACAGGACCGGGAGCAATAGAGTTGGTCCCTCTTTGAATAAAAGCAAAACAATAACACCGGCACAACAACCGTGAACATTGGCATCATCCACATTTCTTCGCGGTCCATCATCACAGCGTCCGCACCAGTCACCTCACCACCATCGCCGCCGCCAACAACCCAACAGCCAATACTCCAGTTCCAACATTGGCAGTCATACGAGTCGTACACCTTCCCAATCGAACTAATAACGACTCAATCAAGACAGGTGTGTGCTCTCATGCAGTTTGGCTTTGCTAAGCGCGATCAGCCCATGACCAACCTGCTACCTGCCGATATTTAATTGACCAAAAATCCAAACTGATTTCTGTATCTTTTCACATCATTGGTTTTTTCTGTTGGGTGGTTTTTGTTGTCTCGAAGACGATTGATTCTAATTGCAGGTCTGGCTACTGAATTTCATATGATCTTGGCATGGTTTCAATGATACTTTTTGGCAGTGTCTGATTATTATTTAGACTATTTATCTGATTATTGCAAAATAATGGCGGATAAGCGAAATTGTAGGGTTTGAGATTATGGTATGTTTATCTTGGAAAAACGTATTTGCTTATGAGGCTCTATAAAAAGCTCCGCATTATAAATGCAAGGCGACCTTCAGTCTTTAATCTTGAAATATGTGCTTTTTTTCTAAATTGACGAAATCACAGTTAAGCACCATAATCCTAAACCTGCAATCAGCATAAATCATTCCAAACTACAATTCACAAATTAATTGTGTATCTGTATATACCGCAATAGAATAAAGTCTTAAATGAAAACTGCTACAACAACAAGAAATAAGGGTCCTTCATCATGCAGAATTCACATAATCTTTGACTGCAAAATTGTGTCTTTAATGGCTTATTTGATTGCTTTATGATGTGAAATTTATTTTCACATCATTCTTGAACACTCTTACACCGCAAAACGATCTCTGAACTACCATCACGTACTAATTTCAGATCGATCATGCCAACAATATGATCAATGTGATATGCTGCCATTACAAGATTAAATTGTTAGATTCAAGATACGTGCGTGGCAAAAGAACGTGCTGCCTATAAATCGTGCTGATTGAGCCATTTAGTGAGGTCTTTCTACTCTCGTAAAATGCACAATTTAATGGATTCGAACGAACACTGACTGTTCTCAATATTGCCATCGTTTTCAGTCACGCATCATCAGTGAAAATGAAGACATATCAAACTACATATAGGATTTAGATATCCGTATAGACCTTATGCAGTTTAGAGATATAATTATGGCAGTTAAAAAGTGATCTTTGTATGCAGTTAGGTATTACATACTCGGATGAGTAGAATTTTATTTACCAGAAATCTGAAATTAAAATTGGTTTCAATAAATCCCATGTTTCCGCACAGTAGGAACGGATATTAATTGGAGTTCAAGGAGATGGGTTGCTCCAAAATGGAGTACTTGACATACCGAAAGAAGGTCAAGATATTTGCCAAAATATGCGGGTTTTAGGTTCACCCCGACTACGTTCCTAGCTCCATCTGAGAAGCAATAATATCCTAAAACAGGAAAACGATTTATTTTTATCTGAGATATATGAGAATTGCCTGGACCCCTTGCATAGCTATACCTTGTGCCTACGTTTTGACAGCATATATTTTTTGGATGGTGCAGTTGCTAGCATACACGTCATATACAGTGCTGGGAAAAAAGTTGTCCGCTATTTTATTCCTTTTTCGTAAAAATTCTTCAAAGTAATTAGAGTAATGATGTTTTATTGGATAAGGTTCTAACAAATTAATTGTATCCTCTCTAGAAATAATGAAAAGTTTTGAAAAAAGTTCACTCATTTGGTGATAACAGTGTAATAAGCAGAAAAGTGTAGTTTGGGTGAAAAAATTGGAAAAAAGTTAGTGCGGAAAACAAAAACAATATTTTAATTTTGGCGCGAGAAAATCGAATTATTTGTAAAATAAGTGAAAGAATGGATGTTACGCAGTGTACTATGAAATTGTACCCGAAGAAGTTAAGGCGCCACCGAGCGGAAGAAATACTTTGGACGATCAAGAAAAAAACAACCCAAGTTGACCCCATTCTTCCTGTTACAAAGCTATCCGAACTGATTCAAAACTTCATCTGGCCTTGGATACGATCTAGTTTTAGCAAGGAGTATGAAAATTTGTTTAATGAGAAAAAGGCTTGCGAAAGCTGGCTTACGTACGTGGAAGCCAGTCCATAAGCCAGACTTTCCGTTAAAACATTAGGATAAAACGTTTGAAATGGGCTCAGCAGCATGTCACATAGATTTGGAAGGTGAAAAATACTGCAGTAATTCCGGGATAGTCAAAATTTAAGCAGCATGTTGGTGGCTAGCTCAGTCTATCTGACTAAGCCAGCAATAAATCCACTCAAAAATTACTCGGCTTACTAGCTTATACCACTTGTCGTCTAGTTTCGTCCACACGATCGATTGTACTCATCATGTAGCATTGTAGCAAATGGCGTATTCCGACTTTGGTTGGAATACATAACCACTAGTGCAAGTGGTTTGATTAATTAAGGTAGCTCCTCAGGGGCGGACGCAGAAAATTTTTTTTGGGGGGGGGGGGGGGGGGTTATCAAACAAATTTATTAAATTTTGTATTTCCATTAATTGCTATTACAATAACATATCCAACCTCCTGGGCTGTTTCGCTATAATATTCAAAATGTCGTCACTTGTCACTGCTATATCTCTGTGAATATTAAGCAGCGCTAGTCCATTTAGCCTGTGCTCCCTAGTTTTGTTCCTCAAATATGTTTTCAGTCGACGAAGCGTAGAAAACGAGCGTTCGCTTGAAGCAACCGATACGGGAAGTGTTGAACCAATTATTAGAAATCGGTGTAACGATGGGTATAATGATTTATCGCAACCGTCCAAGGAATTGATGAATGTTTTTGTTCGCTTCTCCGTGGGTACTTTAAAAAAGTGCCTATAGTATAAAAAAAATTGCGTAAAAATTAGCACAGCGATGTACTAATATGAGTAAACTTACCTCTGCCACATTCTCATCTCGGCTTCGAATTCTTCAGTCGATCCAAAGACATCATTCGGCCATTCAGCTTCCAAAGTTTGCACCGTTTGAAATATTTCTTGTTTACTGAGTTGAGCGCATTTTGATGGTAATATATTTTGTATTTTGGAAAGAAGTTCTCGATGGTCAAGAAATCTGGATTGTAATTCGGCCAAAAAATTTATCCAAAAATGGAATGAAAACTGATCGGCGGTAGTACGCTTCCGGTTCTCCTTTATAATTATCACGATGTTGCTGCCTTCCAATTCGCCGGGGAATACTTAGCTCGACACCAACTATTTCTGCCGTTTCTGTTGCTGAGACGAAAATATCATGGAATTTTTCGTCCGCTTTTGAACGCATCTCTGTTATTTCTTCGTGCAGATCATTTGCGTATTCCACGCATCGGCTCAGGTCACATGTCTCTTGTTGCAGATGTAGGCTGAGATATTTGGTCAAGATGAAGATCGGTTTTATTACTGTTAACGCGACAATAAAATTAGCCGTACGTATAGAGGCGAGTAATGCATGTGGTTGTACACCATCAGATTTCTTGGTATTGTCGTCTATTTCTACCAGAGCTAAACAAATGTACTCCAATACTTCGTTGAACAAGCTGAGTGAATCTAAATGTTCTATCCAACGTGTTTCACAGAATTTTAAAAGACGGGTCTGTTTAGCACTAGGGTTAGCCGCTTGTATGTGCTTTTTCAACAATAATCCCGCTTTGGTGGATTGACGAAAGAAATTCACCACCACCTTAATAGTTGTCACGCAATTTCTGATCGATGAAATGTCGCATGCGTGGGTGATGGCTAGATTCAAATTGTGATTAGCGCAATGCACGTAGACAGCGTCTGGGCAAGTTTTTCTTACTACAGCGGCGCAACCATTGAACTGTCCACTCATTGCTCTGGCTCCATCATAACCTTCGGAATGAAAACAGAAAAACATCAAAAATGAAATTCTCTATACGCCGGGAAAAATTCATTAGAATAAAAAATATACCTTGTCCTCTCATGTGAAGCAAATTCACTCCAAGTTTCTCTAGAGTGGTAAGCATCGTATTAGCCAGTCCCTTTCCAGTCGTATCGACGACAGGCGCAAAACATAAGAAATCTTCTCGGACTCTGAATATATTGTCAATTGCTTCGACGTACCTAATACCGACTGAAAATTGTTCGATACCGCTCACATCAGTGGTTTCATCAGCCATTACTGTGAAACACTTTGATTGATTGATTCGTTCAACAATGGCCTTCGTGATCACGTCGCCCGCAGCTTTAATTATTTCATTTTGAGTGCGGTGGCTTAGATACGTCGCGTTAGCTCCAGCAGTTTTCAAGTGATGACTTAGAACAAGATCGCCACTTTCTACAGCGAATCGAAGAAGCGCTCTGAAGTTCCCGTCGTTATTTTGTGGCATCGTCATTGATAATAAGCCGTCATCTCGATGTCCTCGAAGAGAAAGTCCCTGTCTGCCACACAAAATAACAGCACGAATGATGGGAACTAGTTTCTGTCTGTTTACGAGTTGCACTTGTTTCCGGCCTTGGTCGATTTCGCTTATGATATCGTTTTTCTGGTTTTCGAAAATAAGCTTAAAATTTTGCGCATCTTCCGAAGCATCGTTATGATACTTTTTAGTCTGGTGCTCCCTAAATTTTTCCAAAGCTTTTTTCCAATCTTTGTATGGGTGCTGAACCAACATGTTTGGGTTTTCATGGCATCCGTTTCCGATGTTTGTCTGGCAAAATGCTACGCAAAACCGGCAATAAGCTCCATCTTCACCAGCTGAATATGTTAACCAGGGAAATGCGCGTAACCATGATAGTTGGAACTTTAAATAACGTTTACCCGAGGCTGGAAATTTGAAGGTATCGTCTGGTGCCCACGCTTTTACAAGTAGCTCATACTTTTCATTGTCCTTTAATTTCCGTCGACTAAATTTCATAATGTCATTAGCCAAAGTCTGTAAAATACCACAATCAACAAAGTGTTTTCGGAAATCTACATCAAAACCGGGCAAATGAGCATATAATCTAAAATCACTTACTTTTCGTTCGGGGGAATAATAATCACTTTTCAGCCTTTTCGTCGGCGGAAATTCGTCAAATGCATTTTCAGATGTACATGTTGCAGCCAGTGAACTTTTTGGTTTGAAAAAACCGGTAATTTTTGATGAACTCATTTCAGCAACACAAACACTCCGTTCTAATTAGTATAAAACAGTCTTGTCTTTACGACTGACTTTATTCAACTGACTCAAATTCTTATAATCTACACAAATGCCCTTAACGATGATTTGTGCAATCAATCGTGTGGATAACACTAGACGACAAGTGGTATTGACTAGTAAGCCGAGTAATTTTTGAGTGGAGTTATTGCTAGCTTAGTCAGATGGACTGAGTTAGCAATGACATACTCCACTTTTATTCTCAATATTATTGTGTCCAATAGTTGCTTACATTCAACTTAAGTTAAGCACCCGACTTTGGTTGGAATTCATAACTACTTCCACTAGTCGAGCTACCTCCTCGATGATTAAGGTAGCCCCTGATGAGTACAATCAATTGTGTGGACAAAACTAGACGACAAGTGATATTGGCTAGTACGCCGAGTAATTTTGAAGTGGAGTTATTGCTGGCTTAGTCAGATAGACTGAGTTAGCAATGACATACTCCACTTTTATTCTCAAAAAGTTTAAAATTGCGCGTATGGCGTGGAAAACGTGAAAGATTTTCTTTTGACAATAATATTGGTTTTGAAGCACTTTAGGAACACTTTAATTGAGCAATCTTCAATCTTCGTTATTAAACGTCCTCCTTGTTGCAACGACGGTGGAATGGATGAACTCAACGTCTTTTTTTAAGTTTAGTATCTCTCCTTTCGGCTTTTGAAGGGTGGAGCAGAGCAACTTGCTTATTTGAATTTGGCGCCCAGAAGCGCCGGGAAGGGTGGGGTTAGGTACATACAAGAAGGAGGGGTGTAAAGTTGTAGCTCCGCTTGTTTTAGTTAGCATCATGGAGTGGGTTAAGGTGGAACATACGTTCGCTATAGATTCATACTTTTCTAACGGTCGCTCTATCATCACCACGTAACGTACATTCCGTACCCATTTGAATACGGATATTGTGCCCCGTGATCGTGTTCCTGGCCGACCGTTGATTGTTTCATGGGTAAACAACTTTAGGGAAACTGGTGATGTGAAGAAAAAAATAACCTGGCTCCCACGAACAGCAAGGTCAACCCAAAACATTGACATGGTAAGGCTTTCTTTTCTGCGGTCCCCTTAGCGATTATAGCCCCCTGCGACTATTTTTTATGGGGCTAATTACTCAATTGCCCTAACCCCTTGTGGGGCATAGTGCGTCAGCTGTTCCATGTGACCCAGTTAACGTTTCGTTGGCATAATCTGGTTTTGGAGAATGCAGTTGCCAGCATACACCTCCTGCACATCCATGGCCATGAACGTCGTCGTCGTCCGAAATAAAAATCCTAGCTATGTCACTGATAAGCGCCATCATATTTTTGGGCGTTTTCAAACATTTTTCCATAATTTTCAGCCGTAAATTTTCCTTGACGTAAAACTTTAAAAAAAAGTTCCAGTTTTAGATAATCATAGGGTAGATTAAGATAACTTCAAGGTAAGTTAATGTAGCCGTAAAGTGAAATCTGAAATGTTTTCGGTGTTTGCTCTTCGCGAATAACGGTAAATCATGTTTTCGATTGTCCATTTTGGATTAATTAAATAGATAAAATAACACTGACCCCACATTGGGCGTTGAATATTTTTGGGCTTTCCTGACTATTTTTCGACTCTTTTTAAGTCTAAATTTTTTGCTGATTCTGGACAAGTCTTAAGACAAGTTATGATATATTCTAAAAGGATTTCGGTTTTCAGGTCTAGTGTCAAGTCTACATTTACGACAATTCGCGAGCACAAAAATGAACGCTATGCATCGAATTTGGTGAAAATTTTGATAAATCTGCACCCGGTTTAAGACGAAAAGTGAACACGTCCGTTACGCTGGTACTCCCACCACTAAGTATCGACATCAGGCATGGTGCATAACTAGGTGCTAATTAGTTGCTCTATTCCCGAATTTATTGCTCCTGACGATTTTATGTAATAAGCTCCGGAATAGAGCAACAAATTAGCAATTAATTATGTGCTTTCATTTTATTGTACATCAAATTTGGGTGCGATAAATGTTGGATAAAAAAGTGGGGGTGCTAGCGTAACGTTACGCTAGCACCATGCAACAAAAATATTATTCTGGCAATTCGGCAGGAGCTATAAATTCCGGAATAGAGCAACAAATTGGCACCTAATTATGCACCATGCCTGATGTCGATACTTAGTGGTGGGGATGCCAGCGTTACGGATGTAAATTGAACAAAAGTATTTAACAATAACTGTTGTACTTAATAATTTTATTTAATTTTCACAGAAATGTTAGGCAAATAAATCGTGCTTTTTAACAACGACATACATACAAGAGAATTTATTTTTCTTTCGCATGACGCTTGAAACAACCCTTTCTAACACTCAGTTTCATATTAAATTCAATCGCCTTCGCAATCCTTTACATCAAAAAGATGAATAGTTTAATTAAAAATAGTTATCTCGAATCTCTAATATAGAGAATACAAAAACACTTCAAACTAAGGACAATTTATTATCGATTCCATTGTGCTACAAATCGAACACAACAATTGACCGCTTTTCCAAGACACCGATCGTGCTTCATCACATTCCATTTATCTTTTTCATTTTCGTTTTTATTTTTATTTTCTTATTTCGATGTCCTAAATAATGATCATCTCGCAACTGTCAATTTCGATTTGAAAATAATTGTTTTCGAGTCGAAACTTATTAAATTTGTATCTTGTATCTGTACAGCACTCGGCCATTCTACACTCGCACTTCGCCAACATTAACCATTTTTATTGAAGAACATTGAATTCTCATTGGCCAACCAATTTATGATGATCGGTATCTGTGGGATGTGGATTGTCTAGAAGTTTACTATACAACTCTCTGACGTCCGTTTGGTTGCTGTACGTGTACATAATCTACGCGGTTACCATTCGGGAAGATGAAGATCTTTTTAATGGGAATTCCCCATGCTACGAGCACTGAAGCGACATTCACAGCTCGACTAAAGAGGAGGGTCTGAATTGAAGCATAATTCTAACCATGATGATGGTATATGAGCAGAGCAGTAATGGTGTGGTGGGTTTGAGTAACTTATTATTGGACGACGGAAATAGTAGTTAAAATGCTGTTAATTTGTGGTGAAAATCCTGGGGTTTGATACGATTTTTTTTATGTGCGAGCTTCAATGAACTTGAATATGAACTAATAATTTTTTGAAAATGATCGACAGTGAAACCTGACAAAATTTTTAACAGAGGCTTAAAAAGGTTTACCCAAATCGAAAATAGATTGTCTTCATCCGTTGAATTTTAAAACAGATTGGCCAGTCATTACAAATTTCTCTTAGAGTTCTCACAATCTAGAATTTTGCACCATTACGAGTATCATCCAAAAGCCTTCTCAAAACGTTCTAACCTATTCCTAAGGCCATCCTAAATACCATTGATATTTTATGTCTATTCTATATCGTGTTTAGATTTCAACCGATTTTCAAATCGTATTCAAATGCAAATGCACCTGTCAGAAGCTAAATTAGTTTGTACTATGAAATGAATGGCTGGAAAACCAATTAATGACATCTCATTAGGCGGATTGGACGAAGGCTGGTTGTCCCACAGAGTGCTCTACCGCGCCTTGATTCAAAAATTCTAAATTTCCCACTGAATTAAGCATTAAACGGAAGAGTGAGTTATTAATTGGACAGCTAATGAGAAAATTAGCAAGACACAAGAAAGGTAATGTTGAGTTATTTATTGGACGATTCAGATTTGTCGGCACGTAAACACACATTGGCCGTAACGAAATGTGAGTAGTCAAATAGAAAATAATTTTGTCTACATGCGTTTGGGGGAATTTCAAATTTCAAAATTAATCTTTAAATTTATTAGACACTTTTCATTTTTCAGTTCAGGCAGTTTAGGAGTGCGTTTATCGTTATCGGCTCACGTCATTCGTTTCGCCTGCATAGTTGGCATTCAATTGAAAACTTCGGTTCGGTTTGAGCGTTTTGACTAGAAGACGCGGCGAATATTCTAAATGAATGGCATTCAAATTAGAATAAGTACTAGAAGTCAGTAATACCAATTATGAATCTTGTGGATTGTATGTGCTAAATTATATTGGAACGGTTATCAGATTAAGATTTTGAAATGTTTATGATTCGTCGTGGGATTTTTCAGTTTGCGTTAAACATTGAAACAGTTAAAAAATTAATTCGGGATTGCTTTCATTTTCATAATTTGCTCTTGAGGCTTCTGTCGAATATGGATGGAGGCTGACGTCTCGCTCGGTGGCCGTGGTTGTAAGATGTAGAATAAATTGCTTTTTGACTTGGGTTAGGTTAGGCAGGGTGGCAGCCTAACGGCTCGCATAGACTGCTGAGGTCCATAGCTAAACCACATATGCTAGCCCTTACCAGAAAATCGATGTTGAGCTTGTAAGACCATATTAAAATATGGTCAGAAAAATATCCATACACGATTTTTTTTTTGATGAAAGCCATTTATTCATATACACATACATATACCAGCATATATGTACTAACGTCGTCAGGAGGCTGGATCGGGTGTGTGTCGTTGGTGGACCGAGCCTGCAAATATATTAAAAAACAACCAATGAGCTTGAATTCTACCTCTACTACTCGTTATTTAACAGTTCTCGCATTTACGTACATATTTATAATTACTAACTTATGTCTGACTCCACCCAGCCTAACCGGTAAATCACTCAAGGCTCGGCCTCACGCTACGATCTGGGATCCCGCCAATCAAACCATTGACTCCCCCAGCCTAACCGGTATATCGCAACGGGCACAGCTCTTACAGAGTGATCTGGGTTACATCAGCCATACTAATTGGCCAGTGTATCACAACATTGACTCCCCCAGCCTAACCGGTAAATCATTTAAACCTTGACCTCACATAGCGATCTGGGATCCCGCCAATCAAACCATTGACTCCCCCAGCCTAACCGGTAAATCGCTGCGGGCCCGGCTCTTACAAAATGATCTGGGATCCCGCCAATCACACTGCCAATCAGTCAAACACATCAAACGGCAATTCTTACCAATATATCATCAACATCATCAGGAGATGACATATCGGCTTGCCACAACAAAAACAAAGACGCGATCACACCCTCTGGGGAGGATTCTCACGAGCACAATTTACAAGTTTACATCACTTGATAAATAACGAGTAGTTAATTTAAGATTCCATGCTACAGGCTCATGCACTACCTATTATATTTTAATTATATCTAGCACTCAGTAAGTCTACTTACCAAATTGTCAATCTACTCGAACCACAATTCACTATGTCTTTTAGTTTTTCCTTTCTTTAACTAACTATTTAACTATACCCCACACTACACTGACTTGGGAACAAGACTGACCCAAGTCAACTTAAACTACTTGCGATTCGACGTATCCTTCTTACTTTAGAAAGAGTAAGAAAAAGAGTACGTCTACACTACATTTGCGTTGTATAAACAAACGCATAACTAATTTATGTGCAATATGAGGAGACCACATAGCGCACTTTCTTCCCAAAGATGGAAAGATACCCTTTGGTCGGCCTTCTCATAAATACTTTTACGCAATAGAATTTAGGTGAAAACTAAGTTTAGTCTTACAAGCTGGAACGAACCTGACTAATAGGCGAAGAGGCAAAGCTCAAGAGGCAGGACAATCGAGTACTGCGAATCCTTCAAGGTCGTTGAAGAAGTAAGCTCCTTGGCACTTTAATATTCTTCTAGCGAGTGCAGGACATTCGCATAGAAGGTGCTTCACAGTTTCTTTCGTGTTTGGTATCTGGCAATTCCTGCAGCCATCGTTAGTTATTAGCTTTAATCTGAACGCGTGTTTCCCTATCAGGCAGCGGCCCGTTAGTATGCCCACTAATAGTACACACTGACTTCTGTTTTGGGTAGTCCTAAGAGGCTTTTGGTTTTCTTTTTGTCATAAGAACTCTATAGCACTCTTGCCGGTGTACCCAAGCAGTATTCTTTTCTAAACGACGTGCATCAAGATCCACCCCACACCCTTTCCATAGTCCTCCTCGTCTGCGCCCCCTGGTAACGGCAGTGTGTCAAACCACTGACGGCCAAGTCTTAGCGAGAAGACTGTTGGGAAAAAGCTAGATAGTTGTAGCCTGAATGGCTAACCAAAACCTAAGCGTCTCAGGTTTAGCACATAGGTTGGAATGATTTGTGTAATTGAACCTGCAGCATAGTTGTGTGAACTCCAGCATGTTTATTAAACCATCTGAGTGGGGTTAAGCCATGTGCTGACAACTCGTCCTTGTAAAAACCACTCCACGTCAAGAAACCTGGAACAAAAGCCTCGGATTGGACGGATCAACAACGACGACCACGCAAATGACTGAAGGATTATTCTTTCGGATCCTGAAATGTATGCTCGCTGAACAAACTGGGGGCTGAGAAGGCCACCCTTCAACAGGTCGCAAAGTGCTAACTGAGCATAACCGCAGTCCAGGAAACAAATTGGTTTGTCAGCGAAATCAATGACAATAATCAACACAATTTTTACAAGCGGCAAACCATCGGGCCACAAGCAGTTTGGAGTAGCATTTATAGTGAACAGTCACCTCAAGCCGCACATTACTGACTTCAAACCCATAAATGAACGGCTGTGTGCGATTCACATTAAGACTCGATTCTCCAATCTCTGGCTCGTCAATGTGCACGCCCCACTGAAGTGAAAGAAGACGCAGTAAAAGACGAGTTCTCGCCCTGAGACTCTATTGGACTCACTTCCAACAAATGGCGTCAAACTGCTGCTAGGAGACGAACGCGAAAGTCGGAAATGAAAGTTAGCACCGGGGGAACACTGGAGGCCACAGTTTAAAGGAAAAATGTAACGACAACGGCCAGCGAATTATCGACTTCGCCTGCAGTAGGAATCTGGTCGTAAACTCTACGCTTCCCGCATCGACGCATTCACAAGCAGACCTGGAAATCTCCAGACGCACATACCGTCATCCAAATTGATCACATTGATCCTCATTTTCAGGTGGGAAGGGGGAGGGTTCAGTGTGATAAATATTCACTCCTGTCGAGGATCAAGGTCCGACTCAGATCATTATTTAGTGAAGACGACCTACAGATGTAGAATTTCCTCAGTGCACCAATCGAGAATCAGCCCTCCCAAAATCTTCGCGGTTCATAAGCTTCTGAGCGACGCTACAGCGGTGGCGTATACTACCACCCTTGAGAAAAGACTATCACACAACCTCGGCAATACAGGTGTCCATGGGTTCTTAGAAGAAATCAAGGGTACTATCCAAGAGGTCGCAGAGAAGATCGTGGGATATAGAGTCCAGCTAGCGCGAAATAACTAGTTCGACGAAGAATGCAAAAATTCACTTGACGCGAAAAACGAGGCTTATAGACAATGGATTCAACTAATAGGGAAACGTTTGATGAGCTGCGGTGAATATCGAATATTATAATTAGACGTAAGAAACGAAAATACTTTGACGAGCAGTTGCTGAATATTAACGAAAACTTAGCTAATAGGAACACCAGATAAGCGTATACAAACTAGTAAATACAATTAAGAACGGCTATCAACCCAGGACTAGCCTCTGTAAGGACAAGGATGGAAATATCATCAGCGACACCGATGGTATTAACAAACGATGGGTCTCTTAATTTGAAGAGCTTCTGAAACTACCATCTAACATCCGCACACAAGAAGCTCTCGACGATATTGTTGATTTAGGCCCACTCATACAACCCCCGACAGTAGAGGAAGTTGATCTCGCGTCGCGGCCACTAAAACGAAATAAACCGCCGGGCGCTGACGAGATTCTAGCTCAAGTGATAAAATTCGGTGGAACGGGTCTAGTTAATGCCATACATCAATTACTCCTGCGAGTATAGGAGGATTGGCGCAGAAACCGTTCGCAGAAGGAATCATTGACGAATATCACGGCGGTTTCAGACCTGGTCGCTCCACAACCGATCGGTTCTTTACGGTCAGACTGATACTCCAGAAGTGTTGGGAATACAATCACCTGGCTGAGCGTTTATGTAGTAATTTTTGGACATTCTGCGTAAAAATGTAAAATGAGGAAAGAACAGAGGAACTACCTAAATATTTAAAAACAAAACAACCAATTTTCACTTTACAAAATTGTACCTATTAATCTATTTCGATTAATTTTACAGAATTAATTTTTGAAACTAGAGGAAAGCATTAGATCCTGTTTAGGGTTAATTTGAGTGTTCCAACTACTGTAGTTTTCACCGTCTAAATGTTTTATGCCCGGTTCACATTATTCCAGTCCAGTAATCCAGTCCAGCTATCCAGTCCAGTGCTGGACTGGATCATATCGTCTACATGATTCCAGTCCCGTAGTCCGGCGAGTGTGTTGTTGATTCGGTACCTCTAGTAACAATGATTTCTGGGCGTGCTGGAATCAAAAAGTAGACCGACAATCCAGTCACTGGACTGGATTACTGGACTGGATTGCTGGATTGGATTGCTGTCCAGTGCCGGTTCACATTATTCCAGTAGCAGTCCAATATTAAAAAAAAATGGCTCAAATTTTTCGGATTTTCGCCCACCAAAATTAGGCTCACCTTCTGTGACCGTGTAAACTCAGTTTTCAGGTATTCAGTATCTATAGAAGGGATTAAAATTATTTCCAGATCTTTCTATAATTTTTAGTAAAAGGCCTCCAAATTGGCTTAATTTTACTGGCTTTTAAGGGCGCCTGCCGTCGAATTTTTCGTGCAGAAGATCCACTGTTGTCCGAGCGACCCTATTGCAAAACCTTATTATTCCAGTCTCTATTATTTTTCTCCAGGTAGTTTGCAATTCTGAACCACTGTGTGTCGAGATAGCAGACATGTAACGTCACAACCAAATTTTAATTGGATCCTATTCAGTTAATTTTCACTGACAACATGAGAACAGCTATAAAAATCGACTTGAACAAGCAACCGACCAATATCATTAGCACTAGGGCACTAGGTGCGTGGTTTTGATATGTGTCTAAGTTCAACCGGTCAATTTGTATTTCATAGATTTTTGATCGAACAAAGACCTTATATTCGCACTCGTGTCAATTTCTTCGCTTTATCACAAATTGGGCTAGTTCTATGTTTTCTCGATCATACTCGTATGCCTGAAGTAAAGTCGATCAATCAATTTGCACTACCCGTGCCAATTGTACCTATGAATACAAAAAACATTCTAAAACCAAAACTGTAACGTCACCATAAAAGAAACCAATTAAAACAGCAATGCGACCCTGTGACCTAATCAAAATACAAAAAAAAATGTTCCAAAAGATTCTTTACCCACTTTTCAAAATAATCACGACCAAAACGTTATAAAAAGAGCAGGCGATTCCTTTCCACGCTTTTTAATCACTTAATTAGTTCCATTTAGATCGCAGGAGTTTTCATCAATCACCGTCTATGGAAAAAGAAGCATCGCGGGCCACAACACAATGAACCGCATACAGTACCAGCTACAAATTGACGAGCCATTGAAGACCTATCTTTTTGATCGATTTATAGCGTCAACAGCATGCTGGCAATAAAAAGATACTAGTTATAGTTAAGATGTTGGCTCGCTTGGCTGAGCCGTGTCGTCGTCCGTTCCTCGCTTCAATTGAGGCTCGGATTCGATAAAAACATTGCCTGGGCCCGGCTGCGATCGACAAAGTTCGATTAAACGCAACCCAACCGGCTGATCTATATATTGAATTCATCGGAGCTTAGATGATTGACTCGGCTTATAAGAAAATGCGATCGCAACAGAAAGATACTCGTAGATCAGTTGAAAGGTTTAACCACGACGATCAGGCGTATAGTGAGTGATGAATCAATGACGGTCCATTGATTCACTCAACAAGATTGTCTTGTTACAATCAATTGATCTTTTGTTCAATTAGAAACCGTCAACATAATACAATGGCGATCGTACATGCTGGGGAAAGAATGTGGCATACGAGTAGGTATGATAAGTAGGCGATTGGTTGGAAGAATATTTAGGGGTGAAATGTTTTCAAAATAATCGCTTTTTGGAGGATGGATTGTTATCGCGTGGCTTGACTGATATTGGACTAGGGTCAAAAGAAGTCATTGTCATTTTAGGGTGGTGGTTATCATGGATGTGTTTTTAGTCCGGAGGTTTATCTGAAGTTCACGTCATCGATTTAGCGTCATCTGTAAAGCACAACCGTAGTATCCTCCTTAAGTTTAAATGTATAATATTTTGTTTTCGTTGATATCGTATCGCACATTTGAAGTTTATAAACAAATAAATAAAATCATATATATAAAAATATATTTTATGTTTACATAAACGTATTTTCATGTTTTTTTTTTAACTATCTATTTAACGACCTTTCAAGAAAAAATGTAATAATGTCAGAAAGCTTAAACCGAGACGAATAAAGGCGAACTCGTAATCCAGCAAGGACAACAATGGTGACATTAAAAAAACTAAGCAATACATCGATAATTTATTTAATACCACAACCCTACGACATGTATGTACCACCCATTCGTTACAATCCAAATTGAATTGCAGTCAACGATCCAGATGAAACAAGATCTTTATGCATTGATCCTACATACGACACAATAAATAATTATCCCACTGAAGGAAGTAATTAAACATAAAAGAAGAAAGTTGAAAATTGCATTGTTCAATGTAAGATTGATTTTTCAGGTAAATTACCTGTGAAGTTGCGAGTGCGTTATCGGGACTTGATAATCAATTTCACGATCAATTCAACGGTTGAGTCAATTATAAGATCCAGTTCGACATATACAGACTACAGACGGACATATGGCCCGTTGCATTTTTACTAAAAATTTAATTATATTGTTGGCGAACAGGAAATTGGCTTTCGTCAGATACGTAGTCTTGAACGGCTCATTGGCCGGCTTTTTTCTTCGTATTTAGTTTTTTTTTTCTTGAAACAGTACTGATCGATATTTATGATTGTATTGAATTGAAACTGAACAACATATTGAGGAATTGAATAAGTGTGCAAAATAATTTTTTTTTTTCAATTCTGTTAGTTGATGTACCATATGACGTTTATATTGATGAAGTTAATTGGTTTTCGACACCCTTGTCGATGAGAAGGGTCCCGGTAAATGGTGTTCTGAATTTTTGTTTATTATTCCAGAGAAAACGCCGAGTCATTGGGTATTAATTGGACAATACCAGATGTAATGTGGTCACTTAATTAAACCTGGATCCGTTTTACCTTTCATATTTTTAAACAGAAAAAGTTATGAAATTGATTTTCATTAATAGCCCGCGCACACGGCAAACTTTTTAGTTTGCTGAGAAACTAAATAGTTTAGTCAGAAAAATAGAACACACGGTGTTTTATGAGACGGCGCACACAACGATTACTAAATAGTTTAGTTTGCTGTATTCGCGGTCTCATAAACCACCGTGTGTTCTATTTTTCTGACTAAACTATTTAGTTTCTCAGCAAACTAAAAAGTCTGCCGTGTGCGTGGGCTCTAATGCCGGGTTTCCACTAAAGAAACAGTTTTGAAAAACACGGACAAAAACTGTTTTTCTGAACAAAAACACAAATGTTCTGTAAAAACTGAACAGTTTTTAAAACATTTGTGTCCCTAAAAACTGTTTTAGGAAACAAAACACTTTCCCATCGCGAATGGGAAAATGTTTTTGTTTTCTTGAACAGATCAAAGGAAAATACATTTGTTCTTGTTTTTTTTGTCTGCTTGGTTGAAACACGCACTTTTGTTTTCTGCGACAATTCTACACAGTCAGTTATCAGTTGTAATTTTAAAAGTTGAAGTGATTTAAATTTTACTTTTTTCGTGTTTTTTAACTTAAAATGTGTTCAAACAAGAAGCAGTTAACTGAGTGCAAATATAAAATCCTCGTTGTCTGACATTTTCTGGGAACAAGATAAACAGAACATGAAAAAAAACCAGTCTGTTCAGTTGAAACAGTTTGTTTACATAAAACAGAACGGTTTTCAGAAAACCAAACTTGTTTCTGTTTTTGTTTTTGAAAACAAAACTGTTTTTTAAAACTGTCTCTTTGGTGGAAACCCGGCATAATTTGAATTTGTATTTTGGACATTTTGAGTGTAGGGTGGGTGATATGATAATGCTTACTTTAAGGCAGATCGTCCACTGGTGCAACGCGACTGCGATCCGACTTAATGAAGAGTCGCATAAGCGTTGTACGGATGTCGGAATATAGTCGGACAGGTGTTATTTGGGTGGGATTTATCTTCTATGCAACCCCTGGGTAGAATTAAAATTGCCCACCCCCCTCACTGCACACAGCCGGCTGTATCGCAAAACAAAGTATTGCGTTTACCCTGTATTCTGGAGTTATTTTGGTCCTTATCACGAATGTATTCTTCGTTGTTTTTGAGGAAGCATCTAGTTTCGGAGTTTTCTACAATACTTCCTCTTCTTTTTATAGTTTTTCAGCCGCTCGCTTTTTATAGGCTGCACCGCTCCATTTTGTTCTATAAAAATCCATAATTTAATATTGTATAAAATATTTTTCTATCTTAATAACAAAATTGTTACACTAGGCCCACGTGACTATTTTTCATCGAGAAACAGTATTCACGCATGTAGAAGTATATACTTTGTCCATTTGCCAGAACCTGAGGATGTAGGAGAAGGGCGAGAAGGCTCTAGCCAAGTCCGAGGTCCTAGCAAAGTAAAAGACGGTTGAATACTGGACGTAAATCCTGTCTTCTCGAGAGAACAGAATGGCAACAGCGCGCGCCCGTCACACATTCGTCACATGGGGTGGGGACAACACATGGAATAAGGAGATCCATGGAAGTGGTCATATAAGAAATGTTGCGACCGTGAACAAAAACAGTTAGTTTCCCCAAAAGACCTTTGTGTTATACGAAATACAACCACGTTTACCCAGGATACACTTAATAACGAGCGTAATAAGGGCATTTACTTGTGAAACAAGATTTCAGTGTACCGGAAAATCCGCCTGTTCCGGCGGTCTTTTATCGCGCACTGTATTTCACAAATAATCACTAAGGACACCTTGTATTAAAATAAATATCTAACCAAATGAATACCCTACACTCTGCTCTGTATTTTTAACTGAATATGCACTGCTCCCAAAAATCGAGAAGAGAACCTTTCAAAAAGTTTCCATTCATTGAAATTGCAAAAAGATTCAAAAATTTGCCGCCACTGAAAATTTGCCGTCCCGGCAAAGCCCAAAATGCCCATATGTAAAATCCGGCCCTGCGTGTTATTCCACTGAACCTTGTCCACCGGTGCATCTGCAACGCAAACTTTGCCCAACTCGAGAACGATCAACTCCTAAACTCGTTCGGTTAGGGGGGGGGGGGAGTTCCGAAGCAAAAGTCATTACATTGTGTCAATTTAAGAGTTAAGAGTTAAACAAATAAAAAAGAAAAACTTTGACCTGCATGGTCCGAATTTAATCAAATTGGCAATATTGCCACAGAAATTATAATGAGAATTAAATGAATAAGAATTAAATGAGAAAATTATTTTAAATGAGAAGAAAAATTGCTAAGTTTGAAATGCTGTATTTTGGGACCTGTGAGGTTCACAACCACCCTCGTAGTTTCAATTTTTGAAAAAAAAACCTAAAACGAAATTTGGAAACTTAGTATAATTAAAAAAAGGTTATGATCTAAAAGGGTCAGGGTTAAAATCGAAAAAAAAATTAAACGAAAATTTAAAATTACGTGGATGTCTGGATTTTTGACAAGGTTGCGTTGGGCTTTCGATTTCGAAAGCTCGGAAGCATCATAAATAACTCTGCTAGAAGAAAAACAGAACTGCCAAATATGCTGTAAGGTTTCTGGAAAATTTCCTGCCTGAAAGATTTTCTCAAGTATGTATTCCTGTACAATTTCTATGAAGAATCGTTCTCATACCAAACAATCCACATAATCGTAATATCCATACATTTTCTTATCAATATTTTTGAGCTACCCATAAAATTAGACACGACACTGATGTCTTATTCTCTCACCTTCATTCAATGTTATGAGTCTAAAATACCTTAAGGGTTGTTTTACGATCTTTCGCGGATCATCTTCGTTGCTTATCTTCATTGCCGCTCAATACCCATGTATAAATATTATTGACGAGAACTTTGCGCTACAATGGCTGACTTTTCACATCTTTCAAATCCATACTTCTTCGTATAGTTAAGTCGTGGCCATATTAATAATTTTCACGCTCTAAGCTTCAATTATTTTACGATTAGATGTACCGAGCGCTTCGTAACGTATACTTTTGATATACGAGTATATAGGTAGTTGTGTAAACTCGTAGTTAGCAAATCCACCGATTTAAGCATGGTGCTCCTATACCTGTGGAGGTACGTAAAGGTACTGTATGGGGGTCGTGGGTCTTTGGTGATTTGTTGTTTGTTGTATTCACATTGACCGTAGTTAAGATATCACACCTTTAATGCGATGCCCATACGTTTCCTTTTCACGTCGTTTGTTTCTTTCGGAGATTTTGTTTAGTTTGATGCAGTGTTTCCATTTTTGTGTTATTATGTTTAAATTCAGTACTTGAAGATGGTGATTAGTTGGGGGCTAGGAAAAGGAATTGAGACACATTGGATTATTATGATCATATTATGTATGATACATAAAGAGAAAGGGTAGGTCAGTCTGCTCACTGTTTCTGTGAAGAAGAATCTATTTTTGGCATGTCCCGGGAAAGTCGTTGCCGTGACATGACCGCAAGGAGCAGTTCATTCCGACAATTAGCAATCTGATCCTGGATTTTTTTTAATATCGAACCAACCAAATCTATCATATTTGAGGTATACTGAGGTTTGTGTTCCCTTAAGCGTGGAGCTCACACAAAAAACTATTGTCAATATCCACAGTCTCATGTATGAGCTCCGCTCGCAATGCTCACTCCTCGATTAAGTGATCAAAATTGTTAGTATTGATCAAACATGAAAGCTCGCTTCGCTCGTTCTTGGCGCAACATATTTACAATACATCGTTTCAGTCTATAAATTCTTTCGAAGCTAGGAAACTATATGAAGATATGATTTGCGCGCCCAACATGTCTATATATTCTCGTTCAGCATGCTGAACTCTATACGACATAATAAATACTAAGGAAATTCTAGGTGAGAGTGTTCAGTTTAGATTGTAAAGTGAGAATTGAACACCATTGGGTTCAGAGCACTCATGCCAGTTAGTCCTTGCGCTATAGCCCAGAGTCTGTTAGCAGGCCTTTACCTGTCGATTGAGTTCGGTGGCACTGAAGCGAAATCTCGAAACAGTCTCTTCGTCGCTAGGCCAAAGCGCATAAGGCTTGGGTCGATGTCTCATCGTGCTCTCCACAGAAATGACATATCGAATCCAATACATTTCCCATGATTTTCAAATAATTTCCTAACCATGGGTGTCCAGTCAGTAGACCGCAGATGGTTCTAAACTTGTAGCGGTTTAACTGTAGCCGTTCTGCAGATCTGCTAAGTTGGTGAGATAAAAAGCTGAACCTGCCTCAACCCTGGGTGATTATGCCAATGGGCGGCAGCTTCACTGCGTTCCCAGTCTTTGACGAGGTTCTAAATTATGTAGGTTGATATCTCGCAAAAAAGATGTGGTCCGCAAAAGGAGGCCGTCAAAGCTGTTCTGGCCAGTTCGTCCACCTGCTCGTTGCCATTGACGCCAGCATGTGGCGAGGGACCCAGAGTAGTATTACTCTATTAAGAGAGCCTACTGTATGCAGTGCCGTTTGGCAACTACAGATGATCTTAGATGATGTTGTCATTTTTGACAACGCTTTGAAGGCCACCCGCTTGTCCGTGAATATTGCTAAATTTTTTTTTGTGGTAGCCGGTCTTCAGGCATAACCCAGCGCATGCCACGATAGCATGCACATCCGCCAGGAAGACAGTGACCAACTTGCCCATGGGTATGAAAACATGATGATTGGGGCCACCAACGCATGCCCCGGTTCCTTCAGTGGTTTTCGAGCTATCCGTGAACCAATTGATGGTGTGATGGGAAAGATTGGCATATTTCTCCAGCCAGTACTCTTTGTTCCATATTACGGTTGTGAACCGTTTGTTGCATGTTTTTTTTTTCACAAGATGATCCGATGACGTTTTTTTTGACAACACTGTCATTATGTCAACTGTGTTTTACAGGAATTAGCTCTACATTAGCGTCATATCCTTGTTTTCGCTTTTATAGAACGCATTCTACGCCAAGGGTGTGAATCTTGTTCCATCGAAAAATTGCTGATACTAAGCTTGTATCCATGTTCAAGTCATTGAGAATCGAGTTTAGTGATGTAGGTAAATGCTAATCCATGCTTCTCGCTATGGAAGAGCCCACTACCACCATTTTTATTCGGCACTAAAGACCATCTCACTCATGGTGTGCTGCCTCCACAATGGATCAAGGCAGCACCTGAGGAGTGATCCATTGTGTGACGAAGCTAACACACCATTTGTGGGATGGTCTTTAGTGCCGAATAAAAATAGTGGTGGTGGGCTCTTCCATAGCGAGAAGCATGGACTAGCGTTTACCTACACCACTCAACTCGATTCTCAATGATTTGCTTAAGATGGTCTTACCAGCATCAGTAAATGCTTTTTTTCCATTAGACTACTGGATCGTATTCTAATATAGGTCTGTAAATCCAGTGGGCTCTAGAGGGTCTGATTCCCCACGTTTTACATAGATATTGCCTAGATATCCACAAGGATGTTTATGCCAGATAAGTGCACTGTCCAGAGTGACGCCTAGGTATTTGATGTGCTTTTCCATGGTAGGAGAGAGTTGTACATTTCGGGGCGTCTGATGTGTCAGACCTTTCTTCTTCTAGAGAATTGCACGACAACTGCCTTGGATGGGTTGACTCGAAGTCCCTTGTCATTACACAATTCTTGTAGAATGTAACGAGCTGCTTCAACGATGTCTGGTAAAGCTTCTTCGAAGTTTCCTTTAGTCAGTAACCACCAAGTGATTTTCCATTGTTCTGTGTTGAGTAGCCCTGCGTCGAGAATTTCCTCGGCTGGCCATCAATCACTATGCACCATATTAGAGGAGATAGGTCACCTGCCGCCTCGGGTGGCACAAGCGAGGAGGGTAGCGCCTTTAGTGTTGGTGAAAAAAGCACATTTCCTTGCTTTTTTGTTTTACTGGTGTCCGCACTCTTTTCCTTCAGTGCTTCTTTGATGTCTATGAATAATGTGTTCTCGAAAGCCCCTTCTATATATAAGAAAGCTGAAAGATCAGTTTGTTAAGCCTCCATACTCATCTGAATCTCTTTCACAATGCAGTGGAGAGCGGACTTTGTAGATCTTCCTGCCTAGCAGGCAAACTGTCTTTCATGTAGGGGATTTCTCTGCATGAGAGTTTTTCAAATATGCTCGTCGAAGATTTTTTCCTTCGACTACAACATGAAGGAGGTGACTGAAATGAATGATCCTTCGAGGATCTTCATGTTTGAGGAAGAAGTCCCTGTGAGAATCTGCCTGTAAATATACTCAAGATGTGTGTAGTCAGTACCTTTTGCCCTTTTTTAAGAAGGGTTGGGAATATTCCATTTGTGCTTGCTGACTTAAAAGGATAAAAAGATAGCAAGAGAGGGTTCAGCTTCACGGTTACCCTATACTGTACCTAAGGTTGAGGTCCTGGAGTTCGTTCAAATCTTTAGCGCGATGACAGAGGAAAGTCGTACCTAATTATCCCAGTAGAAGTGATGCAAATGAGATACTCTTTGAATCGATGGTTAAGAACTCCTAGATTTTGATTACGGTAGTTGGACTAGTATAATGATTAAATTCCCAAAATTTAACTTTACGCCCCGATTGGCATCACTTTTCTTCGCTCATCCATTCCACCACCGATTGTCTTACTCAGCACCAGATACGAACACAGTGCAATTTTTCATGTGGTGTGCGACTATCTATTTGATCGCTGATCATTTGGCTCGCACAAAATCTTCTATTTCCACTGACTTTAGGCAGCAAATTAATAGGCGGTTTAGAGAATTTCGCGAGTTGCAATCATTTACAAGGATAATATTTCGTCTTTAGCAAACAAATTTATGTGAACGTTATTCGCGAGTACGTCTTTGACTGTTTAATGTTTTCCGCTAACACTCCTGAGCACAGAAATCGAGCATGAACGGTTTTGCTATAATAATCACGTTAAAATCTTTAAATATGACACAGAGTTAGAGCCCGCTACATCACTTCATAATTATGAGGTCATAATGTATGAGGGTACTTGCGCTAAGTTGGGCTGATGAGAGCTTTAGCGATAATTACTCTTACATGAAACTGCCGCCGGCTGCAAAAGATTTAAAAATGTTAACACGCTTTTTTATCCTCTGCACACTTTGAATGAGTGGATGGTTAATGGTGAAGAAAAAGTTGGAATTGCGGGAACAATGACCAGAGCAATTATTATTTTTGAAGTGTAAGTCTTATGTACAGTTTGGTATGATGGTGCAAGATTAAGAGAATGCATTTATGTGGAGGGAATTTTCTGTTATCACCGTTGGTTTCCAAAACATTCGTCCGTAATCGTTTTTTCTTAAGCGTAGTTATCATTAGAGGAGTTCAGATTTTCTAAGTCGTCTCGATTAGTTCCGATAATTGCTAAAACTTGACTTCATTTTTCTGAATAATTCTAAATTTTTCAAACTAACCAGACCCGGCTCTAGCAATGTGTAGACTGTTCACCTAATAAAGAGCGACACATTTTAAGAATAGGCAGCCACTAGTACCCTGCAACTACTCAATTTCAGTTTTATTGACTAGATAAAATCGAACTGATTTCAAATTGGGCGCCGAATATTTTCGGGATTTATTCGACTATTTTTCAATACAATCTCCTAATTTGGAAGTTGTGAGACTATCCTTCACTGACAGGACGAATTTCTTGCAACTGGCTAATTGGAGACTGAACAGGAAGGTGCCAACAAAGCCACTATAGCACTCTGCTGCTGCAGGAGAGCTACAGGTAGATTAGATTAGATTGAAATAAGGACTGCGGGCACGCCCACCAGCACTGAGGCCATTTGGTCTATTGTGTTATAGCCTTAGGTCTGATAACAGGCCTAAGCTTGTCGATCGAGTTTGATCGCGCTAATGAATTTACTTAGAAAGGTAAGCAATGTCATCTGCTTCATGGATGGCGATTCCAAGGTATACTTGGCGAGGTTGGGCCAATGCTTCACATTCTCAAAGAATGTCAAAAGAAGTTTCATGTTCGCCTTCGCAGAAAAGACAGCAGGAAACCGCAATGTCGTTAGGTCTCCTCATTACATCCATAAGGGACATAATTCACGGACAACCAAGCCGCTGTTAGCACCCTCGAGTCTGCCCTGAGAGCGTCTAAGAATGTTGCTGAATGTCGAGCATGCCTCACCCCAGCCAAACACCGTCCAACAAGAACTTGATCATGTTACAAGTGGACCTTCTTGAGATTTGTGTGAAGTGTGTGTGTGTGAGTCATTCAGAGGGCACTTGTACCGTGTTCGAGTTGGCGTTCGATAGTGTGTGGCGACCCTGAGGGTTTGTACAATATTATGCTGGATACCTGGCCATAGTGGCTTTGCCGGAAGCTGCAGAGCTGACGAGCTAGTTTGTAGGGGGTGCGGCCGCAAGGGGATCGGCAGACCAGGGGCAATGTCCTTAAGCCTCTCTCCACCTGTAAATCTGAAATAAAGTGTTATCTGTCGGGAAAGTCAACTCAACTTGGATCAATGACGTAATATATCCGAAACCCACACCGTTTTGATCTGAGCTGCTAAATTACTATCATTGACAAAATACCAGATCAGCAAGGTGGTTGGAGTAACTACGGGCCATTGTGTCATCAGCGAGCACTCCACAGGGCTTGGACTTTCATACAATGTCTTCTGTAGGAGCTGCGGTCTTGTGGATGAAGAGGACAGCACCTTCCACCCGCCCCGTATGAGCAGCTGCCTGGTACTGGCAAATAGAAGATGGTCTACTGTTGTTAAATTTTTTAACGACCATCTGGGGGAACTAAGAGAAGCGAATGTCGGCTTGCGGTTAGCTCCGGATGGTTCGATATAACATAAAGACTGGATATAACTTCGGTAAAACAATGGACCTACCCCTGGTCAACGTATGCTGCGGTAATACGGCAGCCCCCCAATCTTACCTAATGTAGCCATTCTACGGCACTGCATCTAGTGAAGTAGGAATTCAATACTCGGCTCGTTAATAAAAAAAACTATTTGTGGGTACTATTATAGTATAACTTCCACGGCACGGCGTTCCAAAATTTTCAGTAAAATTCAGCCCGAATAGCAACTGCACCATCCGAAGTTTATATGGTATCCAAATGTCAAAAGGCATATCTTAGCTATGCAAGAGATGTTGACGCACTTACCTATACCGCTGGGGGGTCAAGGTAAGGCTCTGTTTTCCAGATTCATTTCTCGATGTCTTGGGCAATACTTAAGTTGGGGTAAATGTCAACCCCATCTAAGAAAAAATCAATGGCAATGGGAGTGGGGTGATTTGTCGGACGACGTTCAACAGAAGCAAACTATCAGTAAACGATCTACTTGTGTCCGACGCAGTTGATGAATAGATTTTTGGGTTTGTGCCCAAAATGTTCTAACAAAGGCCAGCGCAACTCAAAAAAATGGCGGCTGTGCAACTCAATAAATCTACTATATTTGAATATGATAAACAGCTATGACTCAAATTAGTAGCTACTACCATCGCCGTCACCAGCTGCAGTTAATATAGCCTTTCCAACAATTTTGTGAATATCTCAAGAGTGCATTGCGGACAAAACACCTTCTTCACAACTTGCCTTCATCATTCTCGGGAAAATATTGTATTAGTTGACACGAAGGGAAAATATGTACACAGATATAGACATTTAATTTTTCCATTTTCACCAAACCGTTACGTGAAATCATTTTTCATTTCTTCCCTCCGACTTCAAAGGTAGCGAGGTCTTTTGCGGTTGTTAATGTTCCGAAGACCTGTATTTTCTATGTAGAGTGTAGGCTGTTGTAGGGGATGTAATGAATCAGAGACTGTATGTTATGGGAGATCAATATATTTAAAAACTTTGTAATAGTCTTGGGAATTATGTAAGCTTCAAACGTGATGAAGAATGCAGGCAATGACAAATACATACTATTGGTCTTAGATGAACCTTAAAATGTAGGGATCCTTACAAACCGGACAGACAAAATTTCAAATTGATATCTCGTACACGTTGACCACATTTTCGACCACTTCCACCTACCTATCTTCATATGTGACAGCCTGCGGTACCCAAAGGCGCAACTGTGTTAATTAAGTTGTTTCGCAGCATAATTAATAGACCATAGGTCGAGAGAAAAAAATATGTTGATGCAAAAACGATAATTTCATTTGTGCTGTCACCTTTCCACGACGCGACGATGCAATAAAGTGAAGTGTTCCCTGGGCCTAGGGTGAATTTGTCATCAATTTATTTCACTTCGGATTTTTTTTTCTTTTTTGTTCCATTTTCCTTCTTCTGGTTTCACGTCCTTGCGGTGTACAATTCAAGCGCAACTGTAATGAGCCGTATACGTAAGAAGGTCGTCTGCTGTCTTACCAAAGGGCCAATAATGATTTTCTTCATCAGATAATTCTCATTTTCCACTTTTCTATTGTTCCTGGCTATTCTTACTATTCGGAGTTTCAGTTCAACTGCTTTTTTCTTTCGTTTTCCGTTCCGAAAGGAGCACATTTGGAGCATTTAAAAGATGATATCTGCATGGCTATGCTAATTGTCCGATAAAGGCAACGCTATGTCTTAATTACTCCTCAATTGAGAAGTGTAGGTTTGTGAATAATGTTGCTGGAATGGTTGTACCAGTAGGTGAAGGATGGTACTCAAGAAGTGTGGAAGAGTAATTAAAAAACGGGAGTAGCACTAATTGCTTTTTGATGCCGTCCGCGGTGAGAAATAAATGGAGATATATATTTAATATGTGAACTAAGCGAATGTTACGTAGTAGGTAAAACAAACCAAGTAAGCAGTAGAGTTTGTCTGCGCCTTTCAAGTAAAGGAATAGCCAATCCTGACAACAGGACCCCTCTGCTTTATCCGGACACCGAAGGAGCCCCAAGTGGCAATTCAAACCTTTATGGAGGCCTAAAGTACGTGGCTGAACCACAAAAGACAAACACAACACCAGAATTGCCTTGTTGAAATGACTTTAAATGGATAAACTATTGTACTTTATAGGAAGCAAAGGGGTGCTCAAACGAAAGCTACAATACTTAAAGGGAAAATACGTTTAATAAAAATTGTCTCGGTCACGTGACCGCGTCCTCCAATCTTGGAAGCCCAGTAGTTGCGCGGCGTCTACATATACTGAGCTCTCCCAACGAGATCTCGGTCGTCCTCGCAGTCTTGCTCCGTCGACTCGTTTTGCGTCCATTCGTTGTACATGCCCTGCCCATTGAAGTCGTTGTAGTTTGACGATTTTCGAAACTTCCAGCTCATCGTACAGTTCATGCAACTCATGGTTGTACCGTATGAGCCATCCATCTCGATCGCAAACAGCCCCAAAAATTCACCGCAGAACCTGACTTTCAAATTTGTCTAGCATGTTTCCGGAGGCTTGAGTTAGGGTCCATGCTTCGCAGCCATACCATAGCACTGGTCGTATAATGGTTTTGTACACGCAGAGCTTCGTGTTTCTGTGTACATGCTTCGATTTCATTATGGGGAGAACCGAGAAAAAAGTCTTATTAGCTAACTGTATCCGTCGCTTGATTTCGTCAGTTTCGTTGGCGTCCCTTGACAAGTTGCAATCCAGGTAAATGAATTCGTTCACGAACTCGATGTTGAAGTCTCCCACATTGATGCTCGGTCGTGCAGGTGTCCTTGTCGTCGAGTGCATCATTATTTTAGTTTTACCCTCGTTGATACGTAGTCCAACTTGTGTTGCAGCGGTATCGACCGTATGCAGAAGTTCTTCTGCGTCGGCCAATCTTCGGGACATGATGTTGATGTCGTCGGCGTATGCTGCCAATTGCGTCGACTTGATGAGTAGCGTCTTGCTGTTGTCCATATTCATAGCCCGAATAGCGTATTCCAGTGCTAGGTTGAAGAGCGTCGGTGCCAGTCCATCGCCCTGTTTCAGACCAGTGCGTGTTTCAAATATATCAGTAAGTCTATTATGGATCCTGACTTGTGAGACGGAGTTGGTCATCGTCATCTTTGTCAGTCGCACTAATTTGGCCGGTATACCAAATTGCAGCATGATGTTGTACAGTACTCCACGAACGATACTGTCGTATGCCTACTTGAAGTCGACAAAGATTTGGTATACGTCTCATCTACGTTGTATTCCCAGTACCTTTGGAGCATCAGTTTGACCGTAAAGAGCAGGTTGGTTGTGGAGGTCTGAAACCACTCTGATATTCGCCAATGATTCGTTCTGCGTACGGTTTTATTCTATATTCCAGAATTTTCGTCAAAATTTTCAGATCACCAAGAAAAATATTACTTTCAAAAAATACTGCCTACCGCGGCAAAACTACTCGTTAAAATAAGTGAGCCCATACAATTCTCGCACTGACACACTGGCTGTTTTCATTTCAAAAAATTCCATCAGCTGTATGGACCGCTTAACAAATTTGAAACACTTACCAAAATAACCATTAATCGGAGCAGTGTAGCTAAAAATTATGTGCCACTGAAATAAATAGAAGTCGTGGCATTTATGAGTCAAAATAATACTGAACCTAAGTATTTAGCGCTGAGGTATGCATGATCGACGCTTTTTTTTATGTTTATGCTAAGACTTAGGGGATACCCTTTGATGCGAGAGCACAGCCTTGGCGGGAAGGAAATTAGGGTTAGGAAGCTGGGATGGGTTGAATTTGAATGAGGTACCGGTGTACGTTTCGTTTAAATTTTTGCGGATCATAACTGCAGGGGAAAACAAAAGATGATACTGAGTTCAAGAAAATGAGGATGGGCCCGGCAGGCTAGCCGGGTGTTACGCAAAAGAAGAGCAAGCTCAGGAATAAGACTGGACATTTCGGCAGAAAAACGGCGGTTGTGTTAGCGATAAAAAAGTGATAAGCAACCGACATTTCGCCGGTATTCAAGCGGCTCTATATGAGAAGTTATGGATTCATCGCCAATAAGCTTGAAGGCTTTCCTTTGAACTTTGTCTAATGCGGACCTGCGCCTGCCATACGTGAGAATTATATTCAAGTCTCGGTCTTATGTGGGCCTTATAAATTTGCGCCAAATCAGATGGTGTAAATTATCTTTTACAGCAATGCATGAAACCCAGACACTTCATCGCATTTTTAGCAATGTTGAAGATGTGGTCAGACCAATTTAGTTTACTAGAGATGTTTATACCTAGTATGTACGTTCAATATGGGTGAATCAGTAATGCTGGCACCATCGACCAGAATGGGTTAGGCGGTAGATGGGGCACGTCGTTTATTGGAAATAAGACAACATTGAGGCATTAAACTCTACTCGATTCGGATTCCTCTATGCAATAATTTTCGAGATATTTCTATTTAGTGAGTCAGACATGCGATCTCGGTTGAAAGATGTAACATTTTGGTAGGAATCAGCTGCAGAGTTAAAAGTATAAATAGAATCAAAACTGTGAATTGGGTTTGATGTCACACTTAGAAGTTCGTTGATGAACAAAAGAAAATGCTTTGGTGATAGGACGGTACCTTGACGGACCCCTGCGTTGGCGGTGTGGCAATCCTAGAGGAAACTTTCAATCCATATAACTAATTTTGGGTCCAGACCAAAATCCTGGAGTTTCGCTAAAAGAGCCGGATTCCAAACTCTATCAAAAGCTTTCGAAATGTCGATGACAATGATTTTAGCTTCACCAAATTGATGAATATATTGATTCCATCTTTCATTGAGATATGTCATTAAATCTCCGGTAGAGCGCGAAGAACGGGAACCGGCACATTTTCTCTCATATTTTGGAGAATTTTTGTGAAAATGGAACAGTTTTATGTTCCGATGAAGCACTTATCGTCAATGACGATTGTTAAGTACATGATCCAAATGAGTATTAAGGGGCACCATCATGGATTCTCGAAAATTTGCTAGAAATTTTTCGTATCATTTCTGTAAGAAAAGTAGATAGTTTAATTTAGTTTAGTTTATATATGTAGATCTAGATGTTGGAAATAAATTTTGCCTAATTGCCTAGCCCGTAGTTCATTCAGAACCCCATTCCGCAACCTTGACTTTTAATTATAATCTAATTGATTTTATAAAAACATCTAAATTTTGCATTAAGAAAATCAACTATACTACCCTACATCTCCAAGAAATATAATAATCGTAATAACGTCAATTTTAATTAGACCGGTTCCACCTCTTCCACTTCCTGCTATCATCAGGCTTCCATTCATCTCCTCAACAACCAATTTATCATCTGTTTTCCTCCACAATTACCAGACAAACATCAATTTCCTGTCAATATAATTTCCTACTAGCACACATACAAAAAAAAACAGGACCTGGCAAAACCTTTAATTAAATTTCTACAAATTCATAATAGGCACAACAATATATCCACCGCGTTCCACAGAATACACCAAAAAGAAAAAAAGACATCCCAACACACGTCCCCGAAAACATGTTTCCCAAAAAGAACCAGGCTCTTTGTCCAATGTTCTCGCCAGATCTTCTGAAGACTCAATTAAATGATAAAGACATCTTATAATATCGGGGCAAAGATCGAAGCCTATTTTCTAAGCCATCTTTATCGTCATTTGTTTTTTGTTATTATTGTTTCTTCAGCACAAGAGAAATGGTAATTTTGGAACCACTAATCGACTCTAAAATTTCCAAAAAGGTAAAATAGCCAGGTTGCTCACCGGTCAGTCGCTATGGGACCTGAAAACACCAAACAAAGTAAGAGGAACCGACCAAACTGACCCTAATTGCAGGTTTCACTTTTCGAGAATTGAATTGAGAGGATCCTTGATGATAGTGTACAGGGTTCGAGTGGCGGTAATGCGAAGCGATCCTTTGACAGACACGTTTTTATAATGAAGCCGTTAGGATTGTGTAAGCGAGAGTATGCGGTAAGAGAGGAGAGTGTATTTTTCAAGTAGAATTGTTGTGGCTACCTGGACATAATAAATACATAAGTTGCGGTTACTTACGGGAATTAAATGATTTTGGGTATCGGATAGTAATGATTTGATTAATTGAATCATTTTGACCGAATCACGAATTTTGTACGGATTTGGCCGAGGGGTTTAGTGAAATTTCCATTGAGATGACTTTTTGGCATGCATGTTGGCAGTTGCACAGAAAAGAGAACTGATATTGGAACAGTGTGGGTATAGTTGACTGCAAATTGCTCGCGCCAAGATTGTTAAAAGTAGGCCGTTGTTGGGATAGTTTAAATCTAGATAATTTAAGTTTTGCGGTTCTGACCTTAATAAGTTGCAATATCAGTTCGATTTTAGTTACAATGTGATATTCGTGAATTTGCTATTAAAATTTTGCCATAAGGAAAGTCACGTTCCACTTGCAATTGAGGCAAATTGCATTTTTCAAAATCATCTTCAACTCCCACTTTCAACACTGCGTTCTTAATTTTGACGCAAGAATTATTCGCCAATATCGACGATTCGCTGTTGCTATTTTCTTGTTTCATTTTTTTCCACCGATCACACATCATCATCATTTGCTTTCCATACATCCATAAAAATTTTATTTTCAATCTATTTAAAAATCTATTCACAAAAACTACAAGGCAGAGTACTGAAATTGTCGTTATCTGAATTAAATGGAAATTTTCAGTAAAGCAATTACTTCCTTAAATCTTTTGTTTTTTTTGGAATTATCGAGTGAGTTACTCGCTTAAGTCTTTCGTTTTAAAATACGTAGCTACATACGATGTATTACTTTCTGCCCATTTAGTCGCATATCTGCGACAAGTTGGGCAAAGATGTAGTTTTGTGTTACGGCCCACACCACAGGGGGGACACAGAACAAATATTCATGGGAACGACGGGACTCAAACCCGTACCTGGTATGATGAGACATCAGACCTAATAATATAGACTATACGAAACCACAACAAAATTTCAGCTTAAATATTAAGGTTAATATACCAGACTGATACCATTTGCTGATAGCTGAGCGTGGACGTAGAAATAGTCTGGACCTCTGGAAAGACGGCACCAAGATGGAATCTGAAGTCGGTGCGGCAGCCTATTCGTCAGAACTTTCATCAATTATCCTTCGATAACCGAACTCCAGTAATTCGGGATATACCCAAAGGCAAAGCTGCCTCTAAATATATTTAGAAGATAGGGGTTAATATATATTTCTGTAACAAAGCGGGGAAGATTCCATCCGTGCTAATAGATTTATACTGGTCATAATAGTCTAGGGCCCATTTCAACTTATTGTATGTATATCTTTAGCAAGGGTCCAGTAGCGGGATGCCTCATAGCACACCCCATGTCCACCAAGTTGCTGATCCGCTCCTCTAGAGCTACACACCCAGGAAAACGCGTATCCAGAAGCAATATTTCCCGGCATCTTCTGTGAAACCACCATCCAGTCTCCTTAAAGTGTTGACTTGATTGTTGCCTTTTTTAGCCAGAACAGGATGGAGTCTGGCAGCAGAGTACCCTTGTTGTAGAGTGTGACCGAGGTGGGGTACTGTTTCCACTCACCAATGCGTTTCGCTTTCTTGAAGAGTCTTATAGTTATCTTGCGTAGCGCAAAGAGTTCAGAGTTCCAGCATGGAATGCCTCTCGAATTCGTAGAGCTAGCCAGGGGACAGTTTTCCTCATAGGAGGATGTGATTGCTTCCAGTACATTGGATTCCTGAGTTTCTAGGTTGAGCCACCCTGAGACTCTATTGGCCATAGTTCTGGCGTTGTGTTCATCTTTTGTGGTTTAGCCACGTATTTAAAGCCTCCATAAATGCTTCGAATTGCCGGCATTTGAAGCTTCTTCTGTGACCGCACGAAAAGCGGAGGACCCTGGATACATTTTTGTCTGCCAGGATTGTCCTTCTCAGTAACTTAAAAAAAAATCTTTACACAGTATTGCATTTTTCTGTTGTCCATGTGCTTAGCAGCTTACAGAGTTTATGAGTGAATTACGGCAAGGAATGCGGCGGTGTGCCTCTGCTGGCCTCAGAATTCTTTGTAATCTGTTGGTCATCTGAATAATCGTGAAATGTATTATTTTTTTTCTCTATGTAAAGTTTTACCTTCTACAATGGTTGTCAGCTAACTCCGGTTCCCAGCTCGTTTTTTTTTCTAGCAGCACACTTTGTCCTCAGCTTCTTCTTCTTGGCAGGCCTCAAAGTAGAAGCTTCCCCAACGTGGAGTGGTTCATTACAATATCGAGTTTTTCACGCGGAAAGACCGAATAGCCTTCCCAGTCAGCACGTTGTGAAATCCTTCTGCTTGCATTGACTTGGATCAATGCAGCTATGTCAAAACGAATGTGACTATGATCGGATAATAATGGTTTATCTGAGACGTGCCGATTCTGTATCCGTTTTGAGATATTGTAGGTCTCAAACGTTATGTCACAGACCTCCTGCCAATTCTTAGTGACAAAAGTCGGGCGGTCTCCTCTCTTAAATATGTTGAAATCTAAGCCAGTAATAAGTTCTAGAAGGTACTCCCCTCGACTGTTTGTGTCAGTTCTACCCCAGATAGTGCTACGGGCATTCGCATCCCAACTCGTCAGTAGGGGCAGTTTCTTCCCCTGCAGTATCGGCGAGCCTACGTAACCCAGAAGAAGGGATGTCAGTGTCTCCGGGAATGTAGGCCGATGTGATGACAAGTTCTGGTGCTTTACAGCCACAAGTCGAACCAACAGCTACTGCCACTAAGCCACATCTGCTGTCTTAAAAGCAGATGGCTTTGACGGTGTTCTTTAATATAACACAGGCTATTGGTCGGGAAGTTTCAGAGTCGTAAATTACGGTGGTGTTACTTACATTTATGCCTTTAATTATTCCATTGACCTGCCATGGTTCTTGAATGAGGACCACTCCTTGGTCCATTTTAATAAACCTGGCTACTAGGATATCCGAGGTATTTTCGGCGTAATGTAGATTTATGTGGATCACCTCAGTCCTTGGATCAGTGGTCTGTATTATCGTCGGAATTGAGTTCTAATCCGATTTCAACAACTGAGCTTGAATGAATATTCTCCGTCTCCATGGGGCCTTCTATAGGGGACGAGGTTAAAGCAGCATTGTCCCCTTCTGTATTCCCTGTTTGTTCCAGGGTGCGGTTCAGCAGGTATGGAGGACATTGACATGGATTTACATTCAATGGGAACAGCCGGAGTGGCTTTCTTGGATCCACTCTCCGTTTTTTTTGCAGGCTAGGGAGATGGAGGGGGTAGCAACGGCCACCGCGCACCTAGAGTCCCTCCGGTCCCTTATGCGAACGTTGACCTGTAGGAAAAGCAGAAGAAGTGCTTCCTAACGATGACCATAGATCGTGGGAACCACTGGGAGGCCATCTCCTTCTCTAGCCTCTCGGATGATCCTCAAGTTTACTGCTTGTAGACCTCTATTTTGTCTATTCAGAAACTTGATGGGTCTCTCCGCCGTCGATTGGGCTGGTAACGACTAAAACCGGAACGTCATGGGTATCGGAAGCTCGTGGTATCGCTATGGACCCAGGCGGTCAATGCGGAGCCGTTAGGCTGCTACCCAACCTAACCTAACTTAAACTTGGGGAAAAAAGTGTTTTCTTACTACTGATTTATTGATTTACCGGTTGAAGAGTCTATAGAAATTAATGTAATTTATGTTGAAAACCTAAAAAGTTATGAAAATTAAGAATTTGAAAATTTTATGTTAGTGGGTTTTTTGTAGCCCCACTACGCGAACTTTTGTTAGACCCTTTCTAGTATTATATTATTAAAAATCAATCTACTCAGACTGCTAGCAAAAAAAAACCGACAATAAATTATAGAATTAATCCAATCTAAAAAGAAACAAATTTTTGTTGATCACATATTCTCGATAAACGTGCTTAAATATTTAACCACCTTGAAGCACACTAATCAGTCGCTATTATTTCATGTTGGCTTATCTAGCTCATAAATATGCTACTTTAAACTATTTAACACAACTTTAGACTAAATATCTACTGTCTAGGTTGCTTTCGTAAAAAACATGAAATACCCTACTATTCGCCTACATACGTATATTTCAGTTCAACTAAAATACGATCTGATGAATATGATTTTGGCTAAACGCTCAACAACTCAACTCGTCTTGCTATCACTAACATTAAACACCTTGAGAATGGTATTCCATCTGGAATCAATATCAACAAATTAGAGACTCGTTAAAGCAATAAACTATGAAAATTATGAGCAGATTAAATCAACATTCAAATAACCGAAAAAAAATTTGATTACTTAATTATTTAATCAGAGTTTCAATCAACATTCGAATGGAGACAGAAAAAAAATAGTCAAAAACACAGCAACAGAATAAAAAAAAACAAGACACAATTCACTACTCATCAGAAAAGCAGAGGATAGATATGGTCAAGTGGCAGATTATGCAAATTGCCTGTCTTAAATAAGACTTAACAAATATGAAACACAGAAATCCATTATCCAAAAAAGAATTCTAACAAAAACCTTATTTTTTCTCGGTTATTTTGCCTTTCGATCGGGCCTCTTGTGATGGTCATTATCAAAATTATCTTTCTTTATAAAGTCATCTAGCTGACAGTATCTGTTACTTTTATATATGATAATCTCAGCAAGATAACAGAATTGAATATTGAAATATTTCGATTGGTGTTCGATGAACGTCCTGGGGTGATAAGGTAAAGACAACCTGTAGCTAAGTGATAAATTCTCACCTTAAATATACGCGTATGATCAAGATGATAGCGCGGCAAGAACTGAAAATTCCCTCGGCTAGAGGTTCAACACGCTCAACAGTAAAAAAAAACAAACGATTATCATTAGGACATTATGGTGACAAGACCGTTTCAAAAGATTAGTCAACGAAAAAAGATTGCTCGAAGTATGTATCGAATAGTCCAAACGCGATACTGGATTGGAATGGAATTGAGCCTGACTTGTGAACACGTAGTTGTTTATGCGGAGCCTCACTGGGAAGACGCAGGGAAAATTCATATAATTTCGAGGATCTAAATTAATTTACGACTATCAAAACTATAAGTTGGACATTTTATGATGGCGATTATTACATTGAAATCAATAGCAGAGAAAATTTTCGTTTGACTATAGGCGCTGTCAGGTTTTGTTGCGGTTGTGTTTGTTGTGAATATACGCTTGGTTAGATCTTAAATGGTTAATCTTAGCTTGACTAGGGGGATAATACATATTAAAAATTTTAAATGGAGTTCATGGTGATGGGGTTGGGAGCTGATGATATCACAATTAAGGCCAAAATGGTAGTATGAAGAAAACAAATTCTGATCCTGTGTCCAGTGGCAGTGGCCTGCTTCTGAAAACTCTGGTCTTTCAACTACTCTTGCAACTGCCCACACGTTTTTCGTCAAACATCTGCCATATATTGACAACACGAGAGCTACCAAATACGCCAAGCAGTTGATAAATTCAGAGTACATGTCAGGCACTGTATGAGATTATTTTAGAAATTGAAAGAAACTTAGCCAGAAAGCTTAAATACAAATTTGCACCACCTGAAAAATTAATGAAAAAAATGTAAAATGCCTAATTATTCGTTATAACACTATCTTTAACTTTTGCAAACAAGGAAACATCAGCTGCCTCCTAATGAACCACATGTATTGGAGGGGGTAAGACTATCCTTCATGGACAAGGCGAGTTTGCTAGGTCTTGTCTCTGTCAATTGCCCTAACCCCTTGTGGGGCATAGCCCGTCAACTGCTCCATGTGGCCCAGTTGATGTTTCGACGGCATAAACTGGTTTCGGAGAATGCAGTTGCCAGCATGCACCTCCAAAGGTCTTGTACTTAATAGAAATCTAAACTGAAGGCGGAATACTCTAGAATGCGTCAACAACTATAGCACTCTATATAATTTTGCAAGAAGGCCGTAGGTAAAAAAGCGGGTTTGCAAACCAAAAATGCTCTATTGGCTTTTGGTTTCGGTCCTGCGTCCCATATTGCTGTATGGGGTCATTGTTTGGTGGAACACCCTACACACAGAGACAAACCGCAGTGTTCTGGCCAAGGTACAGAGAGCGGCGTGCATGGCTATAAGTGGGGCTCTCCACTCAACCCCATCAGTTGCTGTAGATATAATGATTAACCTTCTTCCTGTGGACATTCTAAGTGAACAAGTCGCTGCCAACACAGCAATCCGCTTAAGGGATTTGAAACACGCTTCGGTCATGCTTTAGTCCTGAACGATATTGTCATCCCCTCCTCTACCTACTACTATATACCCAAATACCGGTTCAGTAAAAACTACGCAATCAGTGGATAATGGTTGACCCGACGGTCTTTAAACCTGTGTGTATTTACACAGTTGGCTCCAAAACAGAGGATGAGCTGGACTCTGGAGTCTTCGTCTTGCTACGGCTTTCCGCCTCCTAAACTATTGTAGTGTTTTCCAAGCGGAGATTTGTGCTATCGAAAAGGCAGTGGTATGGTGTCGTCAAAAACGTGGCAAACTGTCAAACATGACTTATGGAAATGGGAAATTTCTTCAATATTACATTATGCTGGATACCAGAAACCAGACCATAATAATTCCGCTGGCAACTGTAGAGCAGACGAGGTAGCTAGAAGGAGAATTACCGATGGACACCTGCAGATATGACGAGATATGGCTTTGAACCTCCAAACTTTTAAGTATGGTATAAACATAACCTCAATGAATAAAGCCAACTCGAGGTGCGTAAATGGAGACAAGTTCTATAAAGCGAAACTTGTATGGCTTAAGCTGGATTTAAAACAAACCACTAAACTGCTTTCGATTAAAAAATCCCACATCAGTCTTGCTGTGGATGTCATTACTGGCAACTATGGAATCGACTTCCGTACCACGAATTTCGTAGAAGCTGTGAAGATCAGGATGAGGAGGAGAGCACTGCTCTGTACTTGCCTAGTATTGGCACATTGAAGAAGATGCAGAAATGGGCATCATCATCGACCGGGCCAAAAACCGGTTGATACAAAACTTTTGAATAGAATTGAACGCACTTACCTGGGACTCCTTACCCTGGCAGGCAAAAGAGTTTTTCGCGCTCGGTGGCCGTGGTCGTTCGATCACTGCGCTATGATACTAATCTAGAGCTCGGAGTTCAAATCCCAGTCCGATCAAAAACTGTCTGTGGGTACTAATAGAATTCTCATAGTTGCCCGAGCTTGTCAGTACAAAAACTGCGCGGATAGGCGGTGCATGCTAGCAACCTCACTGCCGAAAATTAGATATGCTATCGAAACCTCAACAATACACAGAAATGCTAGAGATGTTGACGCGCCCATGCCCCTGGAGGGGTCAAGGCAATCAACAAAGGGGTGCCCGGTCGTCTTTTCACTGCCGCCGTCCAACGATGCATTTCGCGCCCTTCGGTGACTCAAGAAATCGAAATAAATTCGACGACAGCAGCTTACTCCTTTTCGGGAACTCCCCAATGTCGGTTCAACGATTGCGTGCTTGTTCGTCCTGGTAGAGGCTCCGCAGGCAGACTTTGTAAAGGTCAGCAAGCAAACCTCACTTGCATTTACGGTACGTACTCTAACTTAACACGGGCACAGAGCGCGTATCTTTCAACTTCCGTTTCTCACGAACTTCGCCATGTGTCGGAAACAATCACCAGCTTTTCAGCACAAACTCACGAAATGAATCACGACACAGCAGCAAATTCCCGCGTAGACGTATTTTCCTGTTTCTGGGTCACTTGCACAAGCGTCCGTTTCATGAAGGAATCGAGACGTCACGTCACCTTTAAGCCCATCGTTGTCAGTACCTATACTTTACTGTTCAGATCTCCCGTTACCATTGTTAATTGTCTTAACACCCTTCAGGGCCATGGGTGCCTTAATATCTCTAGCATTTTTATGCCTTGTTGACGCTTCGATAGCATATTTACTTTTCGGAAGTGCAGTTGCTAGCATGCACCTCCCATCCGCGCCGTCTTTATACTGACGAGCTCGGATCACTGTGAGAGTTCTATTAGCACTCACAGGCAGTTTTTTATCGCGCCGAGATTTGAATTCCGAGCTCTAGATTAGTATCGTAGAGCGGTGACCGAACGACCACGGCCACCGAGCGCGACTTTTACGTGTTCTACTCAATAAACAGTAGATAAAACTCCTAACCTGTGAGTCAGTTCCTATCCGAAGCATAGTCGACGTTTCATTAACATATACAGGTTTTCGGATGATGGAAGTTGCTGGCATATACATTCTGTCCTTTTGAGTCGCCTTCTACAATGTGCCTGGAACGACCGTAGTATTATTCGTACACCCCACATCATAGGGGGATGGGAAAAGGGATGAAGTATAAGATAATTCTCATGTCCAGGGTCTGATTATCGGTGGAACATTCCTGGTTCGCAAAAATTAAGAGAATTCTCTCTATTTGATTAGAGAGAATTTTCATAAAAATCAAGAAATTTCCGCTTTAGAACGTCGAAATCCCCCCGCATGTTTCCTAGGTCCTTATCGCCTATGGTGGAAATGGACTACCCAAAGCGGAAATGTCGCAATTAAGGAATTTATAAAATTCTCTCTAATTACAATAGAGAGAATTCTCCTAGTATTCGTGAAACAGGAATGTTCCAAATCAATCACTAATGATCTGGTCTATAGGTACACGTGAAATCCATTCGGGAATATTTAAATGAGTACTCAGCTCGAGACTGCGGGCAACATTGATTCAAAACTCCGAGTGTCAGGCAATATTTAACGACCCCACATTGGGTGTCATATTTCTTTTAACTCAGAATTTAGTTTCCTGATTGCTAAAAAGGATATTACGCAAGGATATAAAACCGAAAATCCCAGACCCGTATATGACTCCCATTACAATTCGAAAATGCTAATTCCTTAAAGTCATAATTTCGATCAACAAATGGCAATAGCCTTAAAGTGATCATGCTGTGATCAAATCGAATCATGATTTTAACTTTTATGAATATTCTGTCATCTCCAAACATCAGTGAATATTTTTATTATGTTGTTGTTGGTTGTCTGCGCTGGTAACTGTTTTCTGATGGCGTGCGACTACTACTTAACAACATCTTTTCGTAAACGATCATATCGGAATTTTTATAATCAAGTCATTGAAATTAATATTCTGGAATTTCAAGTTGCCGCAGTCCAGTCCAATCCGAGAGTATGATTATATGGGAAAGTGTTATCGACAGTCATTTCGATCATCTGTGTATATCGGCGGCCGGTTCTTCGATATACGAATATTAGCTGAGATTTCGCCATGTTATCGATGTAAGTGCTGCTGTAGGTGAATGGACATGAGTTGGGGTAGTTCGGTTAATTGGTTAATGCTGATGTTTGCAAATGTTTGGAGAAATTAATTTTATGATAGAATGTTGAAAGTATAATATATAAACGGGATATCTATGGGTACCTATTAGGTTTGATTGATCTCAATGTTGTACATAAGATTTTTTCAAGGGGTTTCTAATCTGCCAAGATGAATAGCGAACTGGAGATGAGTAATTCATAGGGTCAGAAAGCGTCCTCTTTCAAGAGGACATGTTCTCTTTTTGAGTAAAAAAATCGTGTCTCCATTCTATTTCTAAATACAAATAATGATTTGTCCTCTTTTATCACCATATTTCATAAATCTTTTGCTACTTACTATATTGGAGTACAAAACGAATGAAATATACAGCAAGATAGGCAAAAAAACGTCAATAGTTTTGTAACTGCATAAATTTTCAAGCTTTGTGTGATTGGATTAATCTTAATGTCCACATGGAATCCCGCTAACAAATATCTCTCTTTTTTGAAAGTAATAATATTATTTAGTCAATTCTATTCATTCAAACATGTTACTTGACCCTGCACCATTCCGAAGAAGGCTAGTAAGTCTTTAGCAGAATTTTTCTTATATCCATAGAAATCTTATGACATATCGCCTCAAGTTTGGGACCACCTACAATAGTATGTGTTGCCATAAATGGTAAATGCAGAATGAATCAACCATTCTGCATTAACCACTTTGAAATTAGACTATGGGATCACAACCTTCAGTATCGCACAAACATGAAAGCTTGATTCGTTCGCGCTGGGTGTAACAGTTTCATTTGTGGGCTCCGCACGCTCTGCACTTCATGGATCACAACCTTGAGTATCGCACAAACATAATTTGCTGGCTTCGCTCACTCAGGGTGCAAGGGCGGCAACCCACGCAATTGTCCTTTTGGCATTTCTACCATTGATACTGCATGGCTATGTTTTTTAGCATGCCTTATTTGCAACCGATATTGTCCATGCATGGCCTATTTCGTTTATTTTTCGATGGACACTTTCGGTTAAAAGGTAGATTGGGCTAGGTTAGGTAGGGTGGCAGCCTAACGACTCCGCATAAGCTGCTGGGGTCAATAGCGATAACACATATTTCAGGTACTCATCCCGTCTCGTTGCTAACCCTTAACAAAAGATCGTTTTTGAGCTGGAAAGAACCTGACTCATTGGCGAAGCTCAGGAGGCATCTCAAACTGAGTCCTGCGACTCCTTCAAGCTCATTGAAGAAGTAAGTTCCTAGGCGCTTTAATCTCCTTCTTGCGAGTGCAGGACATTCGCATAGAAGGTGCTTTAGCGTTTCTTTCGTGTTTGGAATCTATGACAATTTCCTCAGCCATAGCTAGTTATTAGCTTTAGTCTGTACGCGTGTTCCCCTATCTAGCAGAGGCTCGTTAGTACGCCGGCTTATAGTGCACACTGAATTCTGGGTAGTCCTAAGAGGCTTTCGGTTTTCCTTTTATCATAAGAGCTCCAAAATATTTTCGTTATTCTGGAGTCATTTGTGTTGAGCCAGCTAGCGTTGGCGTGCATACTGTCGCCCAGCATCTTCTTGCATGTTTGTAGGTGTGGGCAGCTCTTGGGCTGTCCCTCGTTCGAGGCTAGTTCCCTGTTTGCCTAGTCCGTCCCCTATCTCGTTACCTAGAACTCCTCTATGGCCTGGAACCCACCGGAGCTCTAAGGTCCTAGCTGATCTTAGAGCTTATAGAGTTGTTAGGCAGTTATGCACTGTCTTTGATAGTAACGGACTGTAGCGCCTTTAGTGCTACTTAACTGTCCGAGTGTATAACAATTCTACCCTTTTTCCAGGACTTGTCCTTGAGCGGGTGAATAAAGCCACTACTGCGCTCTACTCGAGTAGGAAGGCGATTGGCAAGAACTGGGGTCTACAACCGAAAGCATTCTTCTTCAAATCTACTACACGGCATTTGTGTGTGGTGGACGGCACTAAGGGTGGCGTCCTATTGTCACCTGTTAAGTATAGTGCAAAGGCTACCAGCGATTGCCACGACGGGGGCCTTTAGAACAACACCGTCAGCCAGCTTGGACACGCTTTTAAGCTTGCTCCCGCTTGATATATTTGGCGAACAACTGGCGGAGAACACAGCCCTGCATCTTCGCGAAACAGGCCAATGGCGTGCGTCGAGTACTGGTCACTCGGCTATTCTGGGCTACCTGGATCTCCTTCTGCAGACTGATTGCACGTCTCCAAACACGTTTTTGGAAGGAATTACACCAGCCTGATTCCATCGAGAAGCCTATGGGCAGACAATGTACCCTTTACCTCCAACTCCTTGATTATCTACACGGATGGCTCTAAGACCGATGACGGAGTTGGGATTGGTATATACTCGGAGAGACTGGGAATCAACTTATCCTACCGTCTTCCCGATTTTTGTAGTGTCCTGCAGGCTGGGGTTTCGGCGATCTCGGAAGCTCTGACCTGGTTAAGGAATCATGTCGTGACTGCAAGAGACATTACGATCTATACGGACAGTCAGGCTGCGATTCGCTCGCTTGACTCTGTTCTCACTACATCGAAATCTATTCAGAAGTGCCACTCGGCTCTCATGAAGATGGGTTACTTCTTCAACATTACCCTCTGCTGAATACCGAATCACAGTGGCTTTGCGGGCAATTGCAGGGCGGACGATCTTGTTAGCCGCTCTGCCCCTTTGCTGTAATTGAATAGAAAGCACATTAGCTGGGTGGTGGGAACTATCACAGCCCCAACGGCTCGCTCGCATGAAGGCTCCGTCTTCCTCATCATGACTATTGCAGGAGTTGTGAGGATGTAGATGAGGAAGATAATGTTTTGCACCTTCTATGTTGCTGTCCGGCACTGGCCATCAGGAGGAAGAAATTCCTGAGCTCCTGGTTTTGCTGTGACTTGGAGGACCTCAAGGAAATGATCGTGTTACAGCTCAATCGCTACATTGCCAGCACAGGTTGGTTCGGTACCTAGGTTTCTTTAGCGACGTAAATTGTTATTGGTGGTATCACAATGGACCCATGAGAGGTCTAAGTGTGCTGTTTTGTATCATGGCAGCCCCTTAACCTAACCCAACCTAACCTTTTGCGGGATGATATCATCACCTCAGCTGCTTTTTGGATCGCAAGCACTTCCGCTTGGAAAATGCTACACTCATTCGGCAGTCTGTAGAATAGGTTGCATGGAAGTTCCGACGACTAGACTGCTGCACCAACTCCGGCTTGCATCTTGGAGCCATCCGTGTTGAGGTTTAGCGCTTTCCTGCGTCCATAATCAACTATCAAGAACTGTTCCCTATCGGGTATGTTGACTCCGAAGTTTATATAATATTTTAAACTTACTTGTCGTTTCATATGTCAGTATTGTTCGATGGCAGCCTAATACTGCGGTTGCCGTATGGGCTTTCTTTAAAGTGTCCTGCCTCACTGTGCCTAAGGGCACATTTATCAGCCTCATTCCTCAGATGTAGGTCAATCGGAGGCTGGTTTATTAAGGTGTTCAGAGAGAGCAAAGATACTGTTCTTGAGGCTGCTGTGATCCCCAAGCAACAAAACGTAAGTCTTTAAATGAATTATTTCGGGTAGCCATTTTTATCATGGTTAATTTCGGTGCCCCCATATATTGTTTTTTAAATAAAAAATTTATTTGTGAAAAATATTTGTGTGTGTGAGAGGCTATTTTGAAACCATAGGCATAGTAATCGAAGTGCCAAGGTGTCGACTTTCCCTAACCGGATGAAGTAGCTTCGATCCCGCATAAGGTTTGGAGCTGCTTGATCAGTGTGATTAAGCTTGAACCGAAAACTTGTTCCTTAGGAAGGGAAGGAGCCTTTAAAATCCACGACTCAGCGTCTCATTCACTCATTACGTTCAAGGTGCGCTATTAGCCCCCTCCTCCCTGGACGTTATACTGCACGGCGCTGGCTTAAAAGACATTGTAATAATATCTGACGATAATCTGCAGCGCTGACGATTCTCGTCAGTTTTTCCTGCAGCAATATCATCAGTTAAATTGGTAGTGAAAAGGCTGCTTTATGATTAGTATCATAATGTACATCTAATTAAAATTTATAAAATTTCACGTGACGTTAAGGTAAGTGGCGCTTGTGTGCGAAGGGGGAGGTAGGATTCAAACATGGTTCAAAATCGAGCGATGTATAATATTATGTGCTGACACTTCAAGTTGTATTCAAAATGTTAATTTTTGCCTTGTTTGCCGAGTTCTAAGTAACTTTCATGTCATCTTAACTAAAAAGCTAGTACATATTTCTAATATTTTGCTAGAGCAAACCGATAACCCATCCCCTTTATGTCACACAACTCACCCTTACACCCATAAAAATCCACGTTCAATTGCCATTAAAGATTACCACAAGTTACGATTCTATTACATTGTCTATGCGATCCCACCCTCACTTCACTATTAATTTGCTTTTTACAATATTGCCGAACTGGGCGATTTGCACAGTTCCCTTCACTATCACCGAACACTATCGGCTCGGTGCAATCTTAATCCGTAACAAATTACGATTATTGTTATTAGTCCATGTTTATTGTATTCATTAAAGTTATTTACGATGCTTGCAGCAACACCATCACGGAGCCATTAACATTCAGTGTATAACTCCGCGGACGGGATCATCTTGGGGCTCGCATTGAAGGATCTCTCTCTGTACACAGCAGCGTGTCAGAATGTCTAGTAACGTTCAGGCACAGGCTATTTCCACAACTATCGACCACAATCGGCGCGATTGAACCCTCTTGCGCGCGAACCTCCAACAAAACAATAAAATCATAAAGTTGTGGCATTCAACGTAAAATGCTGAAATGACTGTTGATGCGCGATTACACGATTGTTTCATAAAATTCGAAATTAGCTCATCGTATTGGCAATAATAATTGATCCGCACGGATCGGTGAAATTCGAAGGCGTTATTGAGAGCCGATCGGCGATATAGAGGGGTTCAAAAGGAACGCCCACGAAAGGAAATCAGAAAAAGAAAAGAAAAATCCTGAGTAAGTGTAGTATAATAATAACGAGGATCTCTTTTGCACTTGGTGTCAGGTTTATCTGGTATTCAACAGACACTTTGATTTTTTTTAATTGGTTTATTTGAGATATTTTTCTACAAATAATTTTTAGCTTCAACAAGATGAAGAATTATTTGAGGCGATATTGGGGCACGTGTACGCTAATTAACTAAAATAACTTTGTCGGAATTTTCATCCGAATTTCAAAAATGGTTGTTAACACATGTTTACAGATCTCGTGAAATGAAAAAAAAAATGTCATCAGCCCAATCTACATTTTTCACCTGCGAAATGGCTTGTGAGAATATATTGTGCCGAATATGAATTTTTCCCACTTTCATCCAGAACTGTGTACAAGTGAAGTATTCCGGATGGCGCACGTGTTAGCACGTTCGACTTCTATGTACTGAGCCAACTCAGCAGTTGAATGAGTACCCATTTCGTTTAAATAACTCGGCTTAGTGTGTCGCTGATCACACGCCTCTGCACAAAACACACCGTCAAGATCTAGTAAATGAGATGATGCTAACTCATCTGTTTATTTATTTTGTTTTTGTTTTGTTCTGTGTACCGGTGAAATGCCAACAGCTGATCGTTCAACCACCACCATCTTGTTAATTGCCTTGACCCCTACAGGTGCATGGGCGCGTCAACATCTCTAGCATTTCTATGCCTTGTTGACGTTTCGATTGCGTATCTACTTTTCGGAAGTGCAGCTGCTTGCATACAACTCCTATCCGCGCCGTCTTTATACTGACAAGCTCGGAGCACTAAGAGAGTTCTATTAGTACCCACAGGCAGTTTTTGATCGCACCGAGATTTGAACGCCGACCTCTAGATTAGCATCGTAGAGCGGTAATCGAACGACCACGGCCACCGAGCGCGACCATCTTGGTGAAAAATATTTGTACCCCCTCCCCTGTTGGAAAAAATAATGCTTCACAGAGACCGTTTTCACCGGTGGAAAACTGTTGCGAATTTGAATGGGTTTCACAGCACTTTTAACTCCACGACGATCTGCGTACCAGGCTTTAGTACTACATTTCACCGACTAATTTTACATTTAAAATTAAGTAATTTTTAATTTGAAGTTATAATTTGAGCTGAGACTCTAAAAATTCTGCTGGAAAGTATTCACCGCTTTTCGATAGAAGTATAAAAGGTGGAAAATCATGTTATGTGTGAGTCCCGTGGGAGCAAAAGACGCTTTATCAGGCTCCTTTCAAATAAGCTCATTCCATGCGTCTATGTTCTAAGACTCAAACAAATCATTAGAATATATTGTTGAGACCTAAGATTTCAACATACAAAGTTAGGAACATTCCTGTTTCGCGAAAATTGAGAGAATTCTCTCTATTGAATTAGGGAGAATTTTCACACAACTCGGGAAATTTCCGCTTTAGGACCTACTAATCCCCCCGCGTGGGTTCTAGGCTCTTACCACCTAAAGCGGAAATGGACTACCTAAAGCAAAAATTCCGGAAATTAAGGAATTAAAAAAATTCACCCTCATTTAATAGAGAGAATTGTCCCAATTTTCGCGAAACAGGAATGTTCCCAAAGTTAAAATTAACGAAAACGCCATTGTGAAAATGTCGCTGCAGAAATAGTTACATATTCCAAAATCCGCTTGACATTACCATTAGCAAGCTTCCGCCAGGCCTGCAGTTGGTAATAGGTTGACAACTCAGGGAAGCAGTTATACTTTGATTTCTTGATTTCGCCCGCTGAACCTCAAATTTAAAAAATTTGGCACTTTGCTGGAAAAGTTTGCCGACCCCTGGCCTAGAGTATAGGGCTTATGTCGTTTGTAATTCCGCAATCGGGTGGGTATCGACATCCGAGTTGACTATCCAGCGTACGTCAATCGTGGCACTCGGTGAGGTTGTTTTGGCCCTTAGGTGTCCTAGACGGTCTCCAGGATTATACCTTTAGCCTTCAATCTCCCAAAAGTTCGTTCTCATCACAGCTTACCCGTAGTTTAGTTAAAAGACCATAAAATCTCATTCGTTGCTTGTTAATCAGCTCACCCGGACCCTTAGAAATTTCCATGCTGTCCTCAACTTCATCCCGACTATAGTCAACCACAAAACATATCTCCAAGTGACGCAGTCCATTCTCTCGGGAAATTATTAAATTGATGATGCCTGTGCACATAATCAATTTTAGCGATCGCACCCAGTTGAAGTAAGGAATTCTATAAGTACAAGTAGAAGCCAAGTTAGCCCAGGTCTTAGCCTGGAATGCATGTGTATGGTATTTTTCTCACCTCTGATCATTTTATGTGGTGATCATATCCTAAATGTAATTTCATTTTCGTGAAGATTGTGGAGCCGATCGTGGCTGCTCCTTCCAAAGACTCACTCCGAATATATAATACGAGTACATCCTTGCTTTGAGATGCCTGGAAGGTGTTCTGGGGCTGTTCCCATTCTCATCTCATCCGCAAAGTAAAATGATCTAACCGTGTAATTTTATTTTGTTGTTTTAACAAATTTACGCATCAATTTATGAAGTCAGACGATCATACCGTATCGGTGAGGAGTCGTAGAGGTATGGCAATATCCAGGATATAGTGTGAACTATGGTTGAGTATGACTCTTTGAGAGTACCTGAATATGATTGGTATTAAACTCAATGATCGCAGACATGATCATTTATGAAAGCGATCCAAGACAGGCTGCCCAACTTTCAGGTGAATGGTCTCTGCGGAGAGTATGGAGGAGAGACGAACCAGCCTGAATAAACGATAGGTGATCATTAAATCGCTTTATGATGATCATTACATGGCCTTTTGGTTGTTGTTGTTGTTATTATTATTATTGTTGATGTTGTTGTTAGTGACGGCGGCAATTTGAGAGATCATTTATAGTAGGCAAGTCGTTTCTTCTTGAAGCCGGAGCACAATCAGCTTGGTAGGAAGGTGAAAATAGGCAAGTCCATGTCTGGTATAAGAACAACATTATTTTCAAAATAGATTGAGTTTTCTGATGATCCTATACGATTACTTTTAAGGTGAGACTAGAAATAGACACGAATCTCAGGCAGTGTTTATAGGAGTTCATTGTTTGTAGTTAAAATAGTGGGTCTTGATAAGTGAGAAACAGAATCAGGTGAGCTTATATTCTGATTTTCTAGTATCAATCATACTTCAGGTTCCCGGAACATATCCAATGACCCTGCTACACTATAACTTCCATTCTACACGCCGATCATAAGACAGAAGACACTCACGATAAATACTATTGACCGTGAAAAATTACCCCCAATCTGAACCTTTCACAATTATTGTCCGAAACTAATACACCGTAAAGATGTTGTGCAGACATTCAGCCTACGTTTAGCCCTAAGCGTGAATTCGAAGTGCATCGCAAATGCAGTCGACTTCTTTGAGATCTTCATTAAAGTCTCAGGATCACACCTCCATCTGACTCTTTCGGGTTTTCGGGTCTTTATATGCGAGTAAAGTTGCTTTGGTTCGATTGAAATTCTTCACACGTTCAGGGAAAATTAAAATATCATTTTGGTAACGGCCTTCTTCTTATACTCTTCTCGTCTATTTGGGTATTGCAGGGTATGCTGGTTTCGGAGTGTTGCCGATTTTAGGATATTAGTGTGAAGGCAGAAAGATTGTCCTTGTTGAGTCCAGCGAAAATCAGGTTTGTATACCATCCAATACAATGTTTTTTTCTTTAGAAAAAGCACCACACACCAGGCCCATACGCCAGCTTTTTAGTAGGAGGTGTTTTTCTAAGGCCTATCATCAGATGTCAATATATGATTCCCGAATCTAAGAAAAAGAAACATAGTCAATTTAAATGTAGGAGCATAAATCACTGGTGAAGTTCACGTGGGTTCGCTGCAGCCCAATAACAGGGCATCGTCGCTCATCAAGACCACCACATTCTCATTTTCTCGAAAAAAAAGGGCAAGCATTCGCTGAGCAAAATTCATTCTCTGTTGAAAATCATGCTCCAACAGTGCATTGATGAAAACGGACGCCATCTCTCGGATGTAATTTTTCATAGATGAGCCTTCTTAAATGCATACCTGTACCGAGTGTTTTTATGGCAATAAAATTTTTATAACATTAATTTTCGAATTTTTTTGATTTTTTGAAAAACGTCCGGTTTCCGTGTGCCACCCTGTATATTTAAGATATATATCTCAGAGGAAATTTAATAGGAAATTTTTCCAGAAGATATCCTAAGAAATGTAAGTCTGGGGTGCAGCTGCACCCCGCTCGGGCTCTTCTTCTCTCAATTGCCCTAACCCCTTGTGGGACATAGCGCGTCAAATGTTCTATTTTCCCAGTTGACGTTTCGACGGCATAAACTGGTTTCGGAGAATGCAGTTGCCAGCATGCACCTCCTGCACATCCATGGCCACGAACGTCGTCGTGGACGGGATTCGAACCCGAAACGCCGGTAGTCAAACATGAGACCGATGCCTCAACACACTGCGCTACCGGTAATGACAGTATCACAACTGAATTGCTAAAATATGCAGGCAGTAAAACATGGAAGATTCTGGCCGACGCGACGTATTCACAAGCTGTATCAGAACCAGACAAATTCCTGACCAGTGGAACAGCGGCATCATAATTCTGATCCACAAGAAGGGTAGGAGGGAAGACATTAGAAACTATAGACCGATAAGTGTGCTCCCTGCGTTCTACCACTATTCACTAAAATCATCAATAACAGAATACAATCAATCCTAAATGCAGAACAGCCACGAGAACAGGCTGGCTTCAGGAGTGGCTTTAGCACTATAGATCACATCCACACACTAAGAGAGATCATGAGCAAAGCGAAAGACTACGAACTCCCCTTAGCCCTGGCATACCTTGACTTTGCGAAAGCCTCCGACTCAATATACCCCGAGGCAATAATAGGAGCACTTGTGAGCCAAGGTGTTGAGAAACCATACGTAGAAACACTGACCAACATCTACAAGAACGCCAAAGCGAAGGTTAAAGTGTTCAATGACACGCCAGAGATTCCCACAAAAAGAGGTGTTAGACAGGGGGATACCATATCACCAAAACTCTTCAGCGCCACCTTAGAAAAAATCTTTCGAGACCTAGAGTGGGAAAATAAAGGCATAATTGTAAATGGAGAGCGGCTGAGTCACCTACGATTAGCAGATGACATAGTCCTTACCGCCCGAAATCAGGAGGAACTACAAACACTACTCGAAGAACCTAAGCGCAGCCAGTGAGACAGCTGGACTGAGAATGAACCTCAACAAAACAAAGGTTATGTAAAATACAATGAATTCATAACGAGAGGCCAGGATGAAATATCAATTAATAACACTGATCTGGAGGTGGTAGACGAATATGTGTATTTGGGCCAAACAATTAACACCTCAGGATCGCTACTACCCGAAATAAACAGAAGACTTAAGCTAGCGTGGATTGCGTTTGGGAAAAACTCCATAATCTTCAAATCAAAAATGAAATCCCACCTGAAAAAGAAAGCCTTTGATGTTGGGCATCACAAGAAGAGATAGGAAAAGACTAACCTGGATAAGAGCGAAAACACAGGTAACTGATGTGATCATTAGAATCAGAAGTCTGAAATGGCGATGGGCCGGGCATTTACCAAGAATATCGGACGATATCGTATATGGACCACAAAAGTCATGCATTGGTACCCAAGGGGAGTCAAAAGACCGAGACGACGCCCGGAACATCGATGGGACCATGACATAAGAAAGCTAGCCGGCATAACCTGGATACGTATTATAGCCAAAGATAGACAAACATGGAGGGCTGTGAGAAGCCAATACTTAGGGGAGACTACACCGTGATCCGTATACATGGTTGTCAAGCTGACAGTGATGATGATGATGATATGGCTACAATATAGTAACCGATCATGGCTGGAGAAAATGTTTAGAAACCAAGAAAAAATACTAGAAATTCACGCTAACGTTGAACCGTCGAAATGATGTGCTGCCATTTCAGCAACAATAAATTAGATTGAACGATGCTTAATATAAATTTTCACCAAAATAAGTAAAGGCCTGATCCGTTTGGCCTTAAACACGGAGAAATCGATTCATAACCCGGAGGCATCTTTCGAAAACCGTGTTCAGTACGTTCCCAATCCAGTGTTCAAGTAGTGCCTAAATGGCCAATGCCCGCATCAATATCGTCTCTTTGAGGGGACGAGACCAAGATATTTTTTGAGTGGATTTATCGTCTAAAATAGTAATTAAACCGTGTTCACTATGCCCCCAATCTAGTGACCAAATCCATAGGCTTATCTAGTGATTAAATGGCTAAAAACCCGCATCAATCTTGTCCTTTCCAGGGATCGAGATCGAAATATTTTTTGAGAGCGTTTGTCGTCTAAAATGGCAACAAAACGGTATTCAGTACGTCCTTAAACTGGGGAATTAGCTCATTCTGTATGAATACATTCTAATGATGCACTCATGGTCCCTAAAGCGAAAATTCCTTGCGTCTGGGTTCACAGTCCATTTCCGATTTAGGTAGTATGAACCCGGAGATTTGTACTTCTTAAAGCGAAAATTCCTTCAGTGCGGGCTCGGCGCTCATTCCCACTTCACGTGGTAAGAACCAAGAAGCCACATACAATGGATTCCCAGTTCCTAAAACAGAAATCCTTCAGTGTGGATTCAGAGTCTATTTCCGCTTCAAGCGGTATGAACCTAAAATCCACACCCGAGAATTTGTAGTTCCTAAAGGGGAATTTCCTTGAGTGCGGCCTCTGAGCGATTTTACGCTTTTGGCTAAGAATAAAGAAGCAACACAAGGGAGACTTGCAGATCCTAAAACGGGAATTCGTTGAGTGAAACTTCAGAGTAGGGATTCGGAGCGGAGCGGAGCGCCGGAGCGGAGTGGAGCGGGCATGAAAAGCCGGAGCGTGGGAGCGAGCGTGGAGCGGTTTTAACAAAGAGGAGCGGAGCGGAGCGATTTTTGTTGGTGAAATAGCTCCGTTCCGATTTTTTTTCATTTTTGTTTGTATGGTAGAGCCCTCGAATTTAAGCACTCTAAATTTTGTTTGTACTACATTATATAAATAAATTTAATGTGCATTACATTAGAAAAAATTGAAAATTTAAAACTGATGGGTAGTACGAGTACAGGACTGTTTCCATATAGCGCGGTTTTCATCACACTTCGTTCGTTCGCCTTATCAAGTAACGTATAGTAAATCAGAGATTAAATTGAAGATTCGGTGCAAAATTTTGTACGAGGGGACTAAATCTCTCAAAATTGATTCGATGTAATCCAGAATGTAAATTAACTTCCACTGTAGCTGCTACAATGGAAGTTAATGCGTCTCTCGCATAATACATTTGTTTGTTTGTCAACGCACGACACGAGTTATGTTGCTGATTGTACTCAACAACAAAAAAAAAAATATTTATACTCTTACGAGTTCCTCACTTGAAATAAGAACACTGGTTTTTTATTATTTAAAAGAAACACTTTATTCAATAATAACTTTGTTTGACTGCAACTAACTATTACTGAACACCAACTGAACACCAACTGGACCGACTGGAACTGAATACTGTATTAGAACTGCTTGGACCAGAGTGGTCTCCTGCTTAAATAGTATTATTTTGATTAGGTCTGCAGTTTGCATTCTGTTCGGTGATCGTATCATTGCTTACATTTGGACATCTGCATGATACGATGTCTTTGTTTGTCGCATGGACCGACACCTGCATTTATGCTGATCTAAGCAAATATGCTTTTATTCTTGAAATGAAATCTTTATTATAAAAGTGCTGAATATGCATAATATTTATATTGATAAACAATTATTGTTGGATGATCGTATGACTCATGGGTAACTTAATATGTTATATGTTTATAAGAAATATTTGATATTGTATAGTGAGTCATACTTATAATGATTTGAACTTAGTAACTATAATGTAAGTATTACAATATAAGTTTTAATTAAACTTAGTAGTTATATCCTTATTATTAGGATTAGTATTGAGGTCTTGAGGGTTATGTGTAACTCCACCCTCCTTAAGATTGCTGTTGTCCTCAACAGTGTTTTTTATCGGTTGTAATTCTATATCCTTTTTGTTAATTATTTTAATCTTGATTGATTTATGGCATTTAAAGTAAATATATATTATGAAGGATACAGTGAGTATGATAATTATGAACAATAATGTTGTTCCGATTGCAATGGAATTTCTTTTATGTTCAAATTTTATTTCTTCGATTTTTTCTAGATTTTTAATATCTTCAAGTTTTAAATCTTCGACATTAATTGCGTAATTGAATTTTGAAATATTTTTAATTGGTTCCAATGTTAAAATTTGTTGAAATTCTTTTATTTGGTTTGTAAATAATTTGCCTGCAATCTCAAGTTTACAATTATTAAATCTTATTATGTATGTTCCATTTAAGTAATATGTTTTTTCATTACAATCTTGTTTTATCTTAATATCTATGTTAACAGTAAGTATTAATCCTTTTTCAATTTCTATTACATTATTATCATCCTCATATGCTCTTATACAGTTAATATTTTTACATTTTAAAAGATTATTTAAAGATTTAGTCCTTTTTTCTGGTTCATAATATTCTCCATGGTAAAGTACAACTTCTTTAATGTCTATATCCAAAGTTTCTGATTTTGAGTTAGGTATTTTTCTTACGTAATAGGATAATAGGGGCTGAGTCAAAATAGGGATGCTAATGACAAATATTATTTTTCTTTCTTGTGTTAATACATTTATTGTTATTTCCTTTAATTCCTCTACTGATAAATTATGAAAGTCTATTTCGTCGTATGTCAATATGGATCTAGTCATGATTCCTGTTTTTGCTGAGTTTACATTGTCAATTATTTTTTCTAATTCGTCCTTTATAAGATCAAGATTATAATTTAGTTGAATGGTTGTTAGAATTTTATTTATTGTTTGTGTCTGATTATTAATGTTAGCTAGAGACTGATTATAGGCTTTGTTAGTTTTGTTAATGTTGTCAACAATTTTGTTAAGGTTAGATTGAAAAACGTTGTTAACTTGAATTTGATTATTCATTGACTCTATGATAGCGTGATTATTTGTATCTATTATTCTCAAATGTTCTGTGATCTCTTCGTAATCGTCATTGTCCATTAATCCAAATAATAAGTTATAAATTTTTCCGATGGGATTAATTAATCCGCGTTCCTTTCTACTAACAATTACAGAATTTTGTTTGTCAGGTAAATATGTCATTGTAGTTTGTCTAGTACTTTGTCTGTTATCGTATTGTCGTTTTGGTTTAGGTGTATTAATTTGCATTGAAACTTGTTTAGCTTTCTCTCTATCGAAATGTAATAATTTTAGTTCTCCTTTTATAGATTTAATTGTTTCTGTCATATGGGGGTCGGGATAGATTTCGTTAGTTATTTCGTCTAGTGCTTTTTCGTATTGAACTAAGTCTATTTTGTGATAAATTCTTTTATAGTCTTTGATTAATCTAATTGGATCTTTTTTTATTAATATTATTCCGGATTCGGTTTGTAGTTTTTCAATTGTAATTTCTGCTTGTATAATTGTAAACGTTAGGATCAATAAAAATGGTATGAGTTTTGGTGTCCAATGATTGTTGGGTGTAGGTTTCTGTAAAGGCAAAGGGTTTTTATTGTAATAATTTTCCCTGTATTATTTCTAGGATAATTTTCTGTCTAAAGTATGGGATATGACATTGAGAGTAGTCTAATTTATGATTTCTGGCAATGAATTCTGCTGCTATGCAAGTAAATATACCGCAATCATTTGCGTTTTCCTGTTTTGGGGCGTTTCGCACATTTTCTTTTGTGAATGTATTTATATCGAGGACTTTACACAACTTATCTTCTGATTCGTCTGCTAAATATTCACCTAATGTATCTAATATTCCATTATCGCTGCTTCCTGATGAATCATAATATTTTATTTCCTTATTTCGTAGATCAATCGTAGCTAAACACCAATGTCTTCCATTTACGTGAACCGGGATTAGAATTATATCATATGAGAAAATATCTACCTTTCGCGTCCATTTCTTGACTGCACTAAATCCTTTCTCTTTGAGTGTCGGGACAAAGAATGTGTTCATGATATATACTTTGGGTAGGTTTATAGAGTCCTTGTTTCGTTTACTGATAAGGTTCAAATAGAAATTAATTATTTGATCATTTACCCATTTTTGATCAATTAAAGTAGAGATGTCGGCTCGAGTAATATTTAGATTGAAATTTGACACAAGAGTCTCGTTTAAGGGGCCATTATATAATGCATTATTGATGATTGTTTTCTGTTCTAATGTAAGCGTATTCGGAATGCTTACTGTATTTGATATTTCTGATATTGGTTTTGATTCTGTTCTCGTATGCTTCTTAATTCTTTTTATTCGAACTGGGTGTATCTTATTTTGATGTCTACCTTTTCTTGTTGAAATTATATTTCCTAAATTATCTTTTATTATCTCAATTTTTCTGTACTTAGGTTTTTCCTTATGACGTTCATTTTTGTAGTTTTTGATAAATACTTCTTTTTGATCGATTTCTGGTAATTTCTCTCTATTTTTATTGTGGTAATCAATCCATTTAGTCTTTTTATTAATCAACAATTTATTTAGTTTAGGTTTATCTATTCTACCATATTGTATGTCGATTGGTTTTGCTTGGGTTACTGAATGTATATTGGTATTATAATGCTCTGTTGCTTTTAGAACTCGTTGCACAATATTTAGTTCGGGTTCGGTTATCGCTAATGTTCTAATTTGCTCTAATAATGTGCTATGACATCGACTCATGTCTGAATTACCTGTATGTGATTTTGGTGAGTTAAAATGAATTTCAATATTTTCTTTTCTGAAGAAGTCTTTTACGTTTATCATATTGAATTCATTATCGGCAACTATCTTTCTGGGTTTTCCTAGTATAGCATTTCTTTCTCTAATAAGTTCTATGAAAGTTACTGCATTTTTATCTGTAGTTTCTTTAACGTATAAATGTTTCGAAAACTTATCTATTGTAGTAAAGAATTGTCGTTTACATATAAAGAATATGTCAATATGTACTATTTCATTTATATCCTCGGGGGTTTCTGTTAGTTTGAATTCTGGTTTTAAAGGTTTTCTGTCATATTTTACCAAATTACATACTTCGCAATTATTTATATATTTTGTGATTACTTTTAATATTTTATCAAAGTGATATTCATTTTTAATTTCTGCGTAATTTTCTAAGATCCCACGATGATTACTTTTTTCGTGTATTTCCTTGATTTTCTCCAAACATTGTTCTTCACTAGTTAAATCTATTGCTTTATTTGTGCATTTAATGAATTTGAGGTATTTATTATTTGAATATAATTTTATTATTGTTACTTGCACTTTGTTCCATGCATGGTCGTCTAGTTCGCAAAATATTCCTACATATCCTTTCTCTGGTATGTATCTCCTAAGTATATCTATTATTTTGTTTTCGTTACTTATGTCTTTCTTTTCTATGAATATCTTTCGCTTTTTGTTTATTGATTCAAGTTCCTTACGCTTTCTTTCCACTATTATTATTTGAGTTTTATATATATTTACTATTCCTTCTCTAATTGCTATATGGTCATTTTCATTCTCTAAACAACTGTGTATAGTTACATGTTCACTATCGTCTATTTCCATTGCGTTTTCTCGATTATTGTTGTTGGTTAAAACGTTAATTTCGCCTTTTTCTGCGTCAATTCTGCTCAAGAAGTCTGCTACTTTATTATCCTTTCCTTTTATGTATTCAATATTGAAATTGAACTCGTTCAATTTTATTTTCCATCTCTGTAATTTAGAATTTGGTTCCTTAAAGTTGCTAAGCCATACAAGGGGTCTGTGGTCTGTTTGAATGTCGAATTTTATACCGTATAGGTAGGGTCTAAAATATTTAGTTCCCCAAACAATAGCTAATAATTCTTTTTCTACTGTCGGATAATTTCTTTCATGCTCGTTTAGAGTTCTGCTAGCATAGGATATTGGATGTCCTTGCTGAGATAGTACTGCACCTAAAGCTTTATCTGAGGCGTCAGTAGTAAGCGTGAATTTTTGTTTAAAATCGGGGTAATGTAATATGGGATAATTAGTAATTAGATCCTTCAACTTCTCAAAAGCCGCGATGTAACTGGGATCTTCTGTATTAATTTTTCGATTTTTCTTTAGAGCATCTGTTAAAGGTAAAGCTACTTTTGCATAGTTATTAATAAACTTTCTATAATAACCGGTGATACCTAAGAAAGATTTTATTTGTTTTGTGGTACTAGGGATTTTTAAATTTCGAATAGCATCAATTTTTCCAGGATTTGGCTTGATTCCTTCGGTTGTCAATATATGACCCAAATACTCAGTTGATTTGGCAAAGAACTTACATTTGTCTGGTTGAATTTTAAGTTTGTTTTTTCTCAAAGCGTCAAATATTTTTTTTATGTTAATCTCCATTTCTTGGAGTGATGTGGCAAATATCAAAATGTCATCCAAGTATACTACGCAAATTTTGTTGATAAATTCTCTAAGAACTTCGTTAATCATGCGTTGGAAAGTTGCTGGTGCATTTTTGAGACCAAAGGGCATTCTAATGAACTCATAATGACCTTGTGGGGTTGAAAAAGCTGTTTTACGACGGTCATGTTCGCTGACTTCAATCTGGTGAAAGCCTTTCGCTAAATCCAGAGTTGTAAAATACTGTGCTTTTCCAAGTTTGTCAAATATCGATTCAATGTTAGGAATCGGAAATTTGTCATCTATTGTTTCCTCATTTAGTTTTCTATAATCGATAACTATTCTCCACTTTTGCTTTTGTGAGTTATCCATTTTTTTTGGAACTACCCATATTGGAGCATTATAAGGGGAATTTGAGGGTTGGATGATTTTTTGTTTTAGCATTTCGCTAATTTGAACTTCTACTTCCTTTTCATGGACAGGCTGAAAACGATAGATTCTGGAATAAAGGGGTTTATTGTTTTTGGTGATTATTTCGTGTTTTGTCTGAGTGGTACAGGAAAGATTTTCTCCTTCCTTATAGAGTAGATCCTCATATTCATTGAGTATCTTTTTTAGCGAATTTACTTCCTCTCTATTTAACTCATTAAACAACCTATCAAGGTTATCCGTCGAACTGAGCTCACTCTGAAAATTTATCTCTTCAGGGATAGCATAATTAAATTTTAATTTTTGATTATTAGCTTCCATGGTTCCTTCTCCCAAATTTAATTTAACGTTTAATGGATACAGTAGATTTTGACCAATCACTGCTTTAAAGGTTTTATCATGGAAATCCATGACGTTCCACAGAATTTTGTGAGATTCAGGAAGTTTAAACTCTACTGGCATGTTGGTTTTTATTTTTTCCGTGACATGGCATGTGCCACCTAAGCCGTTAACTATTATATGATTATTTAATTTTAATTTTTCTATAAAGGGAAAACATTTTTTGTCTATACTAGAAATTGAAGCGCCAGTATCTATAAGTGTTGGAATTACTTCATTCTCTATTTGTAAGTTGATTACTGGTAAAGGGTTTCCGAGGCACATTGCTGAAAATTTACATCCATAGGTTCTGGATTATTGTCCCTGTTCCTGTACATGTTCGAATTGTCAACTTGCATCAGTTCTTGTCTGTTATTTTGATTATTTTGTGGGCGATTGTAATGATTAAAACGATTATTGTAATTGTTTCTAGAAGGATGATAGTTATTTTGTTGGCGGTGCACAAATGAATTTTGATTGTGACGGTTATTTTGATTTGAATTTGGATTATACCGATTATTTGGATTTGAATTTTGATTATAATTTCTATGATTTGGACGAGTACGAGGGTTAATGTTTTGTACTGGATTGTAATTGTCAGTGTTGTATTGAATTTCTCTAAGGATATTGTATGCCTGGTTAAGTGTTTGACAATTTCTCATTTCAATTAGAAATGATTTGTATTCTGGCAGAAGGGATTTAAATTTGTTTAAGACCAACCCTTCGTTTCGGACTGGGTTAAACTCTAAATGTACAATTTGTTGAGGATCTTGTAGGTACTTAGTATTTATTCTATTTAATAGTTTATTTAAAGTATGATATGCGTCGTCGACGTTTTTGAAGCTTACCTTATGTATCCTGTTGATTATGCTGCTGTATGATTCGTTAACTCCGAATGTTGAGATTAGGATTGCTTTAATTGATGACCACGTTGGATCTGTTATTTTTTGAATTGTGTTTCTGGCTGCTCCTTGAATTTTGTGCAGGACGAGTCTGAATAGATACGCTTGATGGTTTCCCTGAGCCAAATTGAGAATGGTTTGTGCTTCCTCTAGCCACGAAGATAAAGCGTACTCTCTGTTGTCTCCATTATATACCGGTAGTCTGCGTACTTCCTTTAGTAATTCATCGAACGAAAGGTCCAATGGCAATGGTATTTCCTGTTCTGCCATTGTTTATATATTTTGTAGATGTGTTTAATTTATTTTATGAGACTTTTTGTCTCCACTGTACAGTTTATGGTACTGGAGGACCTTGTTACTCTTTTATATTAGAATTCCTCAGTGTTTACCACAGGGAATCGAGCGCTTTTTCTTAAAATGCAGCTCACTGCTTTGCAATACAGTATATTAATTGGTGTAAATTTTTTTTTTTTTTTTTTTTTTTTATTTTATTATTTTATTGATTTTTGTTAAAATTAGATTTTCTCTAATTTGGGTTTTGTTTTATTAAAAAGTTTTGTTTTTTGTTCCTACCCTAATAGTCTAAGTTTTCCTTAGCTACTTTTGTGGGCGTACTTTTCAAAACTTTTGTTTATTTTACTTCGACCAGATTTTCTCTAATCGAAGGAGTTTTTAAGTTCACTTTCACTTTACTTACGATTGTGAATGCAGGTAGGTTTTTTAAGTCAAAGGCGGATCCTCCCTCCTTAGACGAACGACTGCGCCAGTTATGTTGCTGATTGTACTCAACAACAAAAAAAAAAATATTTATACTCTTACGAGTTCCTCACTTGAAATAAGAACACTGGTTTTTTATTATTTAAAAGAAACACTTTATTCAATAATAACTTTGTTTGACTGCAACTAACTATTACTGAACACCAACTGAACACCAACTGGACCGACTGGAACTGAATACTGTATTAGAACTGCTTGGACCAGAGTGGTCTCCTGCTTAAATAGTATTATTTTGATTAGGTCTGCAGTTTGCATTCTGTTCGGTGATCGTATCATTGCTTACATTTGGACATCTGCATGATACGATGTCTTTGTTTGTCGCATGGACCGACACCTGCATTTATGCTGATCTAAGCAAATATGCTTTTATTCTTGAAATGAAATCTTTATTATAAAAGTGCTGAATATGCATAATATTTATATTGATAAACAATTATTGTTGGATGATCGTATGACTCATGGGTAACTTAATATGTTATATGTTTATAAGAAATATTTGATATTGTATAGTGAGTCATACTTATAATGATTTGAACTTAGTAACTATAATGTAAGTATTACAATATAAGTTTTAATTAAACTTAGTAGTTATATCCTTATTATTAGGATTAGTATTGAGGTCTTGAGGGTTATGTGTAACTCACGCGAGAATGCTGCATGACCACCAAAACAAAAATTTTCCAAAATATGAACTACGAAATCCAAAAGACGCAATAGCATAGCATATCTTTTTGAAATTTCTTATGTGCCAATATTGTAGGCACATCATGATCACGTGGCGACTTGCTTGTTTATCTTGTAGACCTTTTCTGATTTTTTCTTATCTGCGCACATGAGCAAAAACAACAAAGGGTCGTCGCCGTGTTTATATTTCTTTTGTTTTATCAAATTACTTCTATATACTTATTAACTGAAGTATAATAAATGAATTGCAAAGCAAAGTGTAAATTTTCATTTGTCCGGAGCGGAGCGAAACTATTTACCCGGAGCGGAGCGGTTCCCTGTATTGTGGAGCGGGAGCGGAGCGGAGCGGAAAAATTGCATCGCTCCGAATCCCTGCTTCAGAGTACAATTTCCAGCAAAGAGACGAGTGGGTTTTTGGCCATTTAGTAACTAGAAAACCATATCGATTTGGTCACTGGCTTTGCGTATGTACTGAACGGGGTTTTATTGCCATCTAAGACGAAAAATGTTTCGATCTCGTCCCCTCAACGGAATGAGATCGACACGGGTTATTGCCTATTTACGCACTATAAAATCGTCTCGACCTCGTCATTGTATTAGGAACGTACTGAACACAGTTTTCGAAATGCGCAACTCGGGGACCCGTAGATTCTCCACAAAACCCGGAGAGTTGGTAACCCCATTCATTTCAGTTTATTTCTTTGATCTCCTCGCCAATTCTGCATGATCTGGCCATACCTGGGCACACTTTTGTACAAATCAACATATTGCCCACATGAAAATGCACAAAAAGTGCAAATGAAATAATTCATATTCATGTGAAAATGAAGAATGGATTTGGTCTTGTCTTTTTTATTTTTTTTTGTTTCTGCTCGCAAGAGCGAAATCAAAGTGCGGTTTGAAAAAGAGGCTTAAGATTAATGGAACATTCAAACAATTTGCTCGACAACGCGTGATAAATCATCAACGGAATCGGTACGCGTCTATGCTGTGGCTCAACCGACCATAATCGACTTCTTCGGCTTAACCGTACCATACATTGGACCAAACCCGGCCCGGCCACAGCCATCCTTCGCCATTTGGGCCGGCGCTGAGCCTTACAAAACCTCACTGCATCAGTTCAACCATGTCTCTTGTGTCTAGGTAAGAGCTGCGCGTACCTGACGATGCTTCCAGCAATTTTTTTGTTTTTTGTGCCCAGACTATATACAATATTCTGCGCGGGGTATAAGGCCGAGCATAACCGATTGCTTGAGAAATTAATTAAAATCTTGCTGTGAATCTGACGCAATTTGGTGATTAAGGTGAGAGCCTTAGAGGCATACACAAATGGTTTTCTTGTGGGACGTCCGTGAATAAATGAAGAGATCAGTGCAGGTGTTACTTGAGCAGGAGTGAAAATGATGTACGTTCAGACAATTCATTTTTTCGTCCTGTTGTCATTCTCTTTTATATTTATGCAGAGTGTTGGGGAATATATTGAATTTGATGGCGTTTTAATGGATACATGGTCACAGGACGTTTAGTGCTAGCCACGATTAATCTAAATTGAAATCCCAGACTGACCAACGCTCAGGTTGTGTTTAATTACAAAAGCAAAAGACGACACGATCAAAACAAGATCATTGCCGAAACAGTCAATAGAAGCGCTATCATCGGTCCTATACCTTGTCTTTAGCCACACGATGTGAAGAAGCTACAACACACCTTTTCGTGCAAGAGCCTCTCATGGAATGTCGTAGTCACTCACGGGTCGTTCGAATGGCGATAAAGGGAGACACCAAACGAATTTGATTTGCACAGCAGGACATCGATTAACAAAGAATACCAAACCAAATGATGATCATCCTGATGATAATCTTTCTGGCCAATATCCCGTCGATCTTACAAATTTCATCAATCGAAGCCGCTTGTTTTGTCCACGCCGATTCCCTGATTGTGTGTATTCCATCCGTATGATGTTTTTTTTTGTGTGTATGATCACAGGCGGGGTGTTGTAGGGAGCGCTTGTATCTTGTATCTTCTGAACGAATGGTGAGATCGTGTCAAGATCTCTTTAGAGCTGCGAGAACGACATACATATAGTACGTAGCGAAGAAACACCCGCATAGTCCAATCACTTATTGAATTCTATTATTCGATTTGCCTCAAACATCTTCATTTCTCGCTTTTACCCCGTGTTCTTGTGCCCGGTCATCGATCACCGCATAATTTATCATTTAATGGGATTCGGTTCTTAACAAAAAATTGCCCTTGGATCATCATCGTCATCATCATCCATAGGCCAGTTGAGAGAGTTCCCAGTGCTATCTTAAATACCTTTCAACAGCTGTGTGTGAATTGAGACGCGCCGATTAAAAGATATTTATCCGAAAAAAGATTCTTCTACAGTGATTACGCGAACCTCATGATCTCGTGAGGTCGTCATCGACCAGAGATACTCGAACTGCGAGTTCGGGTACTCTCACAAGATGTTGGATCGCCCAAACATAAAATAGATAGTGGTCAAAACTGGAGGATAGCAATCTCCCATCAATTGAACCGCAGCGCTGCCGATCGAATATCTTGACAAGGCAATCGTGCTGAAGCATCATGAAGAAAAATGTATCTATTGTACGAGTACACCACTATGGCGAACCGTGCGATCTTTTTAATTTTTTCATTAAATTCAAAGTATGACTCTGTGTTTGCTACTCGCACTGGACAATCAGACCACAACATGTTGCGGGTCTATTGATTGGACGATGTCTTATTTATGTTTCTATTTTGGGTGCTAAACATCGAATTTGACAGTTTCGTTAGCCGATTTAATAGTTTTCTTTGTTATTCACCTCCGTCGAATGTACATTGGCGGCGCGATGATGATGGTATGATGATGAGGTTGATGAAGTTGTGCTTTTTTTTCACCTGGTGGTGGTGTTTCGTGTTGTTTGGTGAACGATGATGAGTTTCATATATTCAACTTTCATATTTTTGCGCTGAGTGAATTGTCGGAATGCTGGACGGTAGTGTTTTTTCTCACCTCTTGACGAGATCTTGTTGAGAATGATAATTGATTTTTTTTCTGACGAGGCGGATAAATTGGTTTTGGAGCTAATAAAAGAGGGTCGTTGATGGCGGGAAGAATTCAAAAGAATTCTTCTTGTTTTTGATGAGTATTGGATGTTTAGATGTTTTCATTTTTGTACATCATATGATCGACCTCGGATTAGAATCCTGGAAACGGAGGGGTTTTGGTCGTCTCGCTAACATAGTGAAGTGTTTGAAAAAAAAGGTAAACATTCAATAGAATTTAATTTATTAAATTTATTTTTATAGTATGGCTTCGCCAAGTCGTCCTATATGTATCGGTTCTAGCACAGCTGCTCCAAGTTTGTTACTCCTACCAGTGGCGTGGCGTGATAATTCAACTAGGGGAAGCAATTGGTATTAAAAATTTACTATTATTATGCTTTCCACAAATTTACTGCGTATTAATTGAACCCCTCTCGTTAGCTACTTTTAACATTTCTAATATAAAAGCACCCAGGAATCACGAACGGGGACATGAGAGTAGGTATACTGTATTTTATCAGCATTTTAATTCCCATGCTACCAATATATAATAATTTACTTTTAAATAAATAATTGTAAAAATTATATGTTGGTAGACTTATCAAAAAAGCAAAGCTGTAACTATAAGTATATAAATAAAGCATATTCGAATTATTAGAACTACTATAACAATAACAACAATAGCAAAAAAATTGCAAAATAAATATCCATACACTCATAAAGAAAGTAATCATGTTCAGCGAATCAAAATTTGAATAATAAAAACAATAACAATACAATAAAAATTAAAAATAATTCAACTATTTACTATTTAAAAAATCACAGTTAGTGAGTAAAATAAAATAATAATAATTGGGCAATAAATATATTACAAGTCAAAATAAATAATAAGATCCGTACATACTATTATTTGTAATTTAATTCTATTCGTCTTTCTTTTTTTGCGAATTCATCTATAATATCTGTATAAAAACTTTGCTCACACAAACATGATTTAAGGAAAACCTTTTCAATTGACATTATTGCCAAGTCGCTAAGCCGTTGTTCGCCTGTACAATTTCTAAGATACGCTTTAATCCTTTTTAAGCAAGAAAAACTGCGCTCTGCGGACGCACTGGTTACTGGTAATGTTAAAACTAAACATATTAATTTATAAAATTGTGTGAAGCTATCTTTTAATTTGTTATTAATGAAATAGTTAAAAATACCTTGAAAAGATTTTCCCTGCAAATCAGAATCAGAATAAAGCACAATGAGTTCAGTCTTTAATGAAATATGGTCAAATATATCAGCATAAGTTTTAGTTAAATTTAGTAAAAGATTGTCCGGAAATGTTTTCAAATATTGGTTAAATTTAGAAGAATCTAATAGGTTTAAAAATGTGAAACTTGCTAAGGATGAAAATCTTGAATTTATTTCTGCGGTAATATTATCTATAATTTCGACATAAATACGTGTAAAGAATAGTTCAACATTTTCATTACTGTCAACAAGGCACCTGGCTTTTTTCCGGCGTTGTGGAGTTTCGCAAATAGATGTGGTTTGGGTCCAAATTTCCGTGAAACTATTTCTTAACGATTGAAGTTGATTTTCGAAATCTGTAATTTTTTGAATGCAGTACATTATATCAGTTTGTTTACTTTGAAATATATCGAAAAGTACGTCGGTTTGTGGAAAAATTTTAGAAAAAACATTGAGCAGGAAAACAAACTGAAAATCTGTAAGTAAAACAAGAAGTCCCCTTGCGCTATTAACGGTCTCGCCATCCCACTTTCCACTCTCATTTTCAATGATATATTCAAAGAGTTCTTTTAATTGATCTAAATTATCAAAAATGGTTAAAACTAATCGACCATTAAAAGTCCAACGTGTTGGAGCTAATTTTGGAAGCCTTTTTTTGAGGAATAAATCTAGTGCAACTGTTCTCTTTGTTGAATGATTAAAAAATGTTGAAAAACAAGTAATAGATTGAAAAAAAATTCGACATTCGCGTATTTTATCGCATGATTTAGATAAAACTAAATTTAACCGATGAGCGAAGCAATGAATATATATTGCGTTTTTATACACATCCTTTACACGTGTTTGTAATCCAGTTATTTTACCAGACATTACCGAAGCCCCGTCATAGCTTTGACAAATAAGTTTGTTACCGCAATTGAATTTTTGAACAACATCTAAAACATAGTCAAATAAACGCGACGCAGTCTGATCATCAGAAATATCTGTAAAAGTTATGAAAGTTTCTTTAACCTCACCGGAAGGAGTAATGTAACGAAAGGTTGTTGAGAGTTGAGAACGACATGAAACATCGGTTGTTTCATCTAATATTATTGCTATAAATTTAGTTTGCTGAATTTCATTATAAATCTGTTTTAATAAAATTTTAGAAATGCTACTAATGAGATCGTTTTGAATATAATTTGATATTCCGGAAAAAACAGTCGCTTGCTCCAAGTGAGCTCGCAAGTCCGGATTATATTTAACTAAAAGATTTAAAAGTTCAACGTAATTTCCCCTATTGCAAGAATTCACATTTTCATTGTGACCACGAAATGCCTGTTCTTGACATCCTAAATGGCACACAACGTCAATTAGCATTTTTAGTATATCTCGATTTTTCGAAACTTTCTCATTGTGCAATATTATTGAAGATCTATGTTGGCTACTTAATAATTCTTCAATTCTAGGACCGGAACCGAACTTGGAAAGAAGAAGTACTGACTTTAAATGATCAACGCTTTTCGTACCATGCCTGTCCACAGCTTTATGTAAATTATTTAAGTCACAAAACCCGGTAGTTCGCCAAACATTTGAATCATTTGAAAATAACAAGCATGGCCAACAAAATAATTTTTGCTTGGTCTTACAACCGGTAATCCATTCCGTATCTTCATAAATCTTAGCAGTAAAATGCCTAGTACATCTTTTTGTTTTAGAAACAATTTCCAAAATCGGTTTCGGTCGACCCTTTTCGATAATGTCTTTTTTTTCTGCGAAAGATCGAGATCCAAAAGACAATCGAAAAAGATCATCAACAACACAATATTGATCCATGCTACTTTAAAAACAAATCAAAACACTATAAGCAATTATAAGCACCTAGACCGATTAAAAAACCCCTTCACCTTTTCACCAACAAAAAGCACACAAATCGCACTACACTAAAGCACTACACTAGAGCAAATGAGTTTTAAATTTAACGGCTCATTCAATTCCTTGTGACGTCAATGACTTGAGGCAGTATTACCATCTCCCACTTATTTTTTCTTGGAATTTTCCGTTAAATGGTTTTCGATTAGATATAAGTTATTGAAATATGCATAAATATCCCTATAATTGAGTTCGTCTCTTACTAATACTCGTATACACTAATAATTCTATGCGAAATCACTTCTTCTCGAATTTACCAATAATAATTTTTAACCATGAAGCCATTATATTTCAAATCGAAACTTTTTCCACAATTCAATTCCTATCCTACTCTGGTAGCCCTTGTGAAACTCATATAGCACATCACATACGCATTGCAACACAGCAAATATTTTCAGTCCACAAGAAAATACGAACAAAGAGGAAATGGGAAGAAAAGTTCCCCAGCGTCCATGCGCCAGCAGCTCCGCTGCAGGCAAGAATTTCCTCTACTACATGTGAGGGGAACTTGGAAGCAAATTCCTGAGTGCTTCCAACCTACCGTGTACGTGAATTTTTTTTTATCGCGACACAGTAGGTTTACTGGGGAAAAAAATAAACGCTCATAGATGCAAATTTTGATATGCTTCCATGTGTCTTCTTCTTGGTGTGGTGTGGTGGTTTTCGCGGTGTTACCAATTCGGCTGTGTAAGATATTCGCGATTAGTTTCTTTGGAACTTTTATTTACATAGACTGTGCCGAAGAGTTTTTTTTTCGCGACTTTTTTGCGCGATTCAGAAAAAATTATTTAGAAAATTTTCCACCAATCGCCAAATATAAGGGAAGCAATGCTTCCCTTGCTTCCATGGACGCCACGCCACTGACTCCTACCAGCGCTTGCCACTGTCCTCTTGGACGGACGGACGTCTCCGGAGTATTTTTAGTTTCCGAGGCCCTAGTTTTAAATATCATATCTATGTTAGCACCCAAGATGTCAAAGAATAAAAATAAAAATCGCATTTATTCTGTAAAGAAAATCGTAAAAATCTGTAATGAACCACCTGCAATGGACCATATGGTAGTGCTGCTTCCACCAGCAGATCTATGGCAGCACCTGATGAGTAAGGATCTGTCGGTGGTACAAAACCAGAGGCCGAGGGTCCCATTACATCTGGACCCCAATACGAGTAAGCGAGCCATCTGCCAACCATTCCATCCTTATCGCCTCAGTTTATTTACTCCCCATTTTTACCTCCCTTGTTTTGTTGTCTTCCCAAGGCCTATGAATTTCTAATAATACGTAAAGGACAGGGGCAACGAGTGGCGAAAACCCCGCCACGTCTCCCGAACTGAGTTACAGCAAGCATAGGCCGCTGCTTAGCTCGTTGAGGGGCCTTTTTCTTCGCCAGATGGCATGGCCCGGCCTTCACGGCCACTACGCTACCTAAGGCTCCGTCACCACGGGCATCTTCGGATGCCCACTAAACCGTCCGTTACAAATCGTACATTATAAAAACGCTAACGAGGGACTTTGAAAATACAAGTTAAAGGTAGATTACGTTCGCTGAGTTCACAAGCTGGCAACAAAAGGAGTTGACTAGTCAACTAGCACTGTTGTCGTCTTTCCACACAACTTTTCAACACGCTAAGTTACTAGTTGGAGGTCACATGACTGAACTATTTCTGTCGACATTTTGAAAACATTGACATGAACCATCGGGACAGTTGAAGTGATTTCACTATTGCAACTATAATTTTGATCACACAAACGCTACTCGATCGCTCGCCGGCATATGAAACTGGCGAGCGATCGAGTAAGCAAATAAAGCAGTCCGCAGTTCCAAATTTCCCCGCAAAAGCTTAGCTGCCTTCTCTAGTTAGCTAGTGAAATTTTATACTTTGGGCGAGTTTACTGGAAACTACTGAGTTCGCCTTGTTGTAGCTAGCAAACTCACGCAATATAATGGACCCTTGGCCCATGTAATGGGGGGGGGGGGGGGGGGTGGTGGGAGAGTGAGATAGCACAAAGCACTACTAATTTGGCTTACTTCCTTCGGCCATCACCGAAGAGTGTCGCAGTCTCTTATTATTAGTGTTGAGCATTCTAGAGTACAACCCAAAACCTGGATTTATTCAGTACACCAATATCATCTTTTTACTGATCAATTTCCGTACGTCACAATTTCGAAAAAAAAGAATCTGTATGCAATTACAAACTGTAACTGTAAACTCATTTCCCAGAAACTCCCTCTTTGGCGTGGGGCGTAAGAATAAATTACAATCTTTCCCGGCTTGTTGCAGAAAGCGACTGAATGGATAGGATGTGTGCAGTGCTGCCAGATTCGTTCTTCCGCGATAGAGCACCCATTTCCCGCTTAAAACCCACGAAAATTTAAAAATGTTCCCAATCGTGATAAATAACCTTTTTAGCGGTAATTTTAGTGTGGGTTCTTATTTGGCGTTGGATAAAGAAAGATCTCGAAAATCAATGTGTGATGGGTTACAAATTTTGATAATTTCAGATGAAGTGAACTAGTCAGATCGAGCTCATATCAAATTATCTGACCCTAGTGTGAACCCAATTTTACCGGACATCTGGAAAGTAGGCAAACTTACCTCAACCGTTTATAAGACACAATACACACGTACACTATATGATATACATATACACTATAGACTTTCTTTTGTCTCAGCGAACTATCTTCCAATGAACTTTCGCCCCAACAAGTTACGAAAAATGGCCCCAATTTTTGGGGTGATTGTTCATCATGAATTATTCCCCCAATCTAAAATGAAAAATCACCCATCAAAAGATTAATTTTGACCCAAAAAAAAGGAAAATTCCCCCGAATTTGGGGGGATAAGTCACATAGAAAATGTTCCCAAAATCATTTGTTAACCATGCCCTCAAAATTGTACTTATAAAATTATGTTGATATTTAACACTGAAGTGGTTCTTTGTATGATGGTTCCAGTGATGAATACGGTGGTGATTAATAACGTTAAGTTAAATAATGTCAATTGACGTTATTTCTCTTTTAAAAATGAAATAACGTCAAATTGACATAATTTCACTTGACGTTATTACACCCAGCCAATGTATGCACGTTAATTTTGTACTGCCTAAAGCGGAAATCCACTCGTGTCTGGGCCCAGAATATCCGCTTTAGGCAGTACAAACCTGGCATATGCGTATCTTAACAATAGCTTCATACCGTAAGATATAGGCTCGTATTGTCTAAAGCGGAAATTTACTTGAGGGTGGTTCAGACTGGAGATCCGATTTAGGCAGTTCAAACTTCATAACAATAAATTCACACTGGACAACGTTCTGTTCGAAGTGACCATAGTGAAGGTTCCAAGTTTCTGCGGGTGAAACGTTTTTGTAAAAGATGAACTATCCCCCAAAATTTAAAATTGGGGGGATAGTTCATTTTCTAAGTTTATGCATTTTTGGGGTCATTGTTCATACGGAACTGTCTCCTAAACCAAAATTGAGTTTTGGGGGTAATTTTGCGAACTATCACTCCAAATTTGAGGTGACTTTACATTGGAACAACCTACCCAATCCCATTAAAAATGGGGGAACCTCTTTTGGGAAGGGGAGAGCTCGCAGAGCCAATTCTTCGATGATCTTCGGAACGGCAATAAAAACAGGGTACTGTCGCTGCCTCATGCCTGTTTTTAAAATGAGACGAAACTGCACAGTACAACAGTGCCTTCTACAGCATTTCCATCTAAGGTATGCAATGCTTAAGGTCAAAAATTACATAAACAAAATGTTTCCATTAAACCAACTGAAACTATAGTTTAGTTACTACTCCTTCAATAATAATAATCTTAAAAAAAATACTAAATTAAGTGGAAATTCACTTATTCACTTTCATCTATCCAATCTTAGCAATCGGACGAGCCTAGCTTGTCAAAAAACTATTGAATCCTGCTTAAGACATTGCCACAAATGCAATATGATGATGAGCAACTGTACTCGTATGTATGAGTACTCGTATGTAAGAAACCAGGTTTACGTGCCTGCGCTCTTCTTGCAAATTCATGCACTTGCTAATCAGGTATTAATTCTTTCTGTGATTAATTGAAATTATAGGTGTTAATTAACCTCAACATCGTTCACCACATACAATCGAAGCTCGGTGTTTTTAATAATATACGTAACATGCGCCGAACAAGAAAACCACAAAGTGAAAAATAATGATTAAAGAATAAATTACAGGCAATTTAGCATATTCACACTTGAGCGAAAAATTAAATATGTGAAAAGGCGGGGATTAGTGATCATGCATAGATGATGATAGTGGTACGAGTAACTACGAGTACTAGAAGGCATAGGCAACATTGTTGAGCTAATCAGATTCATGCGACTTGTTGAAGATTGTGCATGTTGCGCATATTCTCAGTGACTTTGCACTTTAGGCTAGTGAATTACTGGAGGCACTATTGAAGGAGAAACATTTTTGAGAAATCTTTAAAGACATCGGAAAAAAATCTTAATAAAAAAATGTAACTTTCTTCGCTGCACAAAGGAATTTGTTTTTCTTGAATCGCGAAATGGTACGACCGGGTACTTCGCCGGGCATATTTCCGTTTCTTGTACTTTTTCTGCTTTTCGGCATTGTTCTAAATACCAAGCGAATATACACACGGTTTAAGTGAACAGTCAGTTGGGTTGAATAGGTTCCAAACCACAACAATATCCGTACATCATACTAAAACGAAAGACTATATTAAAATGTCAAACTCTCTCTAGATATCCGTACTTTCCGGGTAACAATAATTTCCATTCCATTTTAAATTCATCATCATCGCGTCCTCCATTTTGCGAACCCCAGCAATTATTGGGGGTCGGCATCTTACTGAATCTTCCCAAAGGGCTCTTGGTCTTCCTCGTAGCCTTGCACCGCTGATGTGTCCTTTCAATATTTTCTTAGTCATGCGGTTATCGTACATTCGTTATACAAGTCCTGGCCATTGAAGACATTGTAATTTAACGATTCTCGGAAACTTCAGCTCATCGTACAGTTCATGGTTGTACCGGATGCGTCATCCATTTCGGTCGCAGTTGAAAATTCGCTGAAGGACATTCCATTCAAATGTGTTTAACATGTTTTCGGAGGCTTGAGTTAGGGACCAGGTTTTGCATAGCATAGTACATACCGTAGAATGGTTTTGTGAGAGAGCTTCTTATTTCTGTGCACATGCTTCAATTTCATTATTGCTAGATGTATCAGCCTCTTGATTTCGTCAGTTTTGCTCCTATCATTTGACAGGTTGCTCGCTACTCAGGTATGCCAAGTCATCTACGAATTCGATGCTGAGGTCCCCGACATTGATGATCGCTTGTGCTTTGTTTTGTCCGCTGATGGGTTCCCGTTCCCCGAAGCCAACTCTATAGTTTCCAAGTTTCGCGTTAAAATCTCCCAGCTGTATTTTGATGTCATTTGTTGGAAGTGAATCGAACATTGTGTCCAGACGGGCGTAAAATTCTACTTTCACTGCATGTTCCTTCACTTCAGTGGAGGTGTTACTGTTTACATTGATGAGCCAAAGTATGAAAAATCGAGTCTTAGTGCGAATCGCATAGGTACAACCTTTCATTAATGGGTTTGAAGTCAACATCGTGCAGTTTGAGGTGTTTGTTCACGATGAACGCAACTCCAAACTCCTAGTGTGCAGATGGTTTACCGCTTTTGAAAATTGTGTGAGCTTTCCTGCCGTTGATCTCGCTGCCAAGGCAATTTGTTTCCTGGACTGCAGTGATGCTTAGTTGGTATTTCTCGTCCTATTGTAGGAGGGTCTTCCCCTGTTTGTTTGGGGAGCGTATATTCCAGGATCCGAAAGAATAATCCGTTAAACCTTTGCGTGGTCGTCGTTGTCGATCCGTTCAATCCGAGGCTTTTTTTCCAGGTTTCTTGACAACGATTAGTTTTTACAAGGATAGGTTGTCGGCCCATCGCTAGCACAGGCTTCGGTGGAGTTTCTAAATCTCTCTCTCTCTGGTTCCTGTTAACCCCTTGTGGGGCATAGGGCATTAACCACGCCTACTTTCCACCTCGTTTCTAAATCACATATTACATTGTACATTTGAAAACATTGAATTTATAAAATGACAAAAAAAGATGACGACTGCTCTGGTCAAGTTTTGAACCTGGACCATATGTTTTATCATCTTAAAGACACACCATGTACACGTCTTCACTATACACTCGTGCGACTCGTCTACAAATGAGCGAAGTTTTTGTGTCTCGTATGCAACTGAAAAGTTAGTGGGTAGGACGGGGACGGGGACGCGGATGGTAATGCGAAATGGATTTGAATTTTTGTATGGATTATGGCTGAGTGAGTACTCAGGCTTGTGCCCTTGCAGCATGATCATTTGTATGATAAAAAAATAAAATAAAAATAGAAAAAGCAGATAATTGTGAATTATCGTACCTATTGAAGTTTATCTAATATGTATTCAATGAGCAACAAAAGGACTTCAATTTCATACGTAACAAAAAGTAATGAAGATTTCGTAAGGATCCCCACCTTTACGGTTTAAACCCGTAGCTTGAGATAGAGTACATTAGATGCCGCATCTTAGATATAGATAAATGAAAAGTTGGGAAATATGGGGTATAAGGAAAGTACCTTTAGTTTTACAAGGAACTAGATTATAGTCCTTTACATTCATCTACCAAATTTGGAGCTTTTCACGTTTATTCGATGCAAAGGTATAGGGTTAGGGTAAGTGACAGCCTTACAGCCCTGCATAAACCGCTTGGGTCCATAGCGATGCCACAAATTGACAGCGGAGCAAAGGAACTAAGTATTGGAATTAGTTAATATCGTTAGGTCATTGTAGAGTTCGAAGGTTTTCGTCGCGTTCGCGAATTCCAAGAGACTATACAGAGGCCCGCGACCGCCTTCAAGTTGCGGAAGAAGTAGGCACCAAGACATTTGTGCTTTGTTCTTACGAGTACTGGGCATTCACACTAGAGGTGTTCCAAAATTTCTTTAATGTAAGGCAGCTGACAGTTTTTACAGCCGTTAGAAGTGATCAATCCTAGCCTATAGGCATGCTCCCCTATCAGGCAATGGCCAGTAATTAATCCGACTAGCATCGCAGACTTACCTCTGGATAGTCCTAGGAGTATGTTTGTTTCCTTGGATTGTAAGAATTCCAGACTTCCCTCGTTATCCTGGAATTGATGGTTCTGGTCCAATCGTTATTGGCCAGTTGCATCATCTTACAGTCCATTTCTGATCTTAGTACCTGCATTGATATAGGGATTGCTATTGACATTGCGTTATCAAGAGCAGCACCCTGTTTTGCAAGATCGTCCGCGATGTTGTTGCCAAGTATGTCGCTATGGCCTGGTACCCATCGGAGATCTACTCTCCTTGAAGTGCCTAGCATCTGAAGAGCCGAAAGACATATGAGCACTGCTTTTAAAGCAGCTTGACTATCCGAGTGAATAAAATTTTTTCTATCCTGCGGGTTGTTGAGGCTAGCTTCGCAACTTTTTGAATCGCTAGCACTTCCGGCTGGAAGATACTGCATTCGTTTGGCAGTCGGATGGATAGATTGTACAGGAGCTCCGGAGAGTGAAGTGCCGCTCCAAAATCCCCTTCCGTCTTTGAGCCGTCACTATAGGGATTTAGTGATCTCTTTAGCACATTCTCGCCTGTAGTATAATAGTCTCTATCTGGTATAAATACCGAGAAGTTTTTGTTGTAGTCCAACACTGCTTTAGTGAAGTCGGTGGTTGCGACTGGCAGTTTGATTTTTTGATAACCATACGACCTTGTTCTGAATTGCTCTGTTTCCCTGAGTCTTAGGGCACATTTAGACGCTGTATTCATTAGGAACATATCGATTGAGGTTCAGGAGAGTGTTTAGGGAATTCGTCGACGTGGTTCTCATTGCACCAGCGATTCCCAGGCAACCCAGTCTTTGGGTCCTTTCCACTTTCCGTTTATAGGCTTTAATTTTAAGTGCTGTCCCCCGGATCACAATTCAGTATAGTAAAATTGGCTTGACAACGGCCGTGTACACCCAGTGCATAATGCGAGGTTTCAGTCCCCATACCTTACCAAGCAAACTTTTGCAGGTGTATAGAGCGATAGTTGCTTTCTTGGTTCGTTCTTCAAAATTGAGCTTCCTAGTTAGCTTGCTGTGTAGAATCAACCCTAAGTACTTTGCAAGAGTCGTCAAAGTTAACGAGGTGACAGCCCTGAATTATTATCATCTGAATTTTTGACGAAAAATCGAATTTGAAATGTTTTAAAATTTTGATGAGTTATATCTTTGAAATGGCGGCAAATTTCGTAACCGAGAAATGTTATGTAGTTTCAGAAAGCGGAGAATGACTGATTTTGTTTTTTTTTCGATAAGTCGAGTTTTTTGATACAATTTACAAAAAATGCCATAATTCCGTAACGGTTGAAGATAGAGTATCCATTTTGGTGTCAATTTTCCACAAATGAACGGTGCAATCTACATTTAGAGTATGTACCATCTGAGACGCACCCGGTATAATCAGGATGGCAGTGATTTTATACGATCGGATTGTTGAGTACGATTCCAATACACGTTCGAAAGAGCGATTAGTATTTACACGAGAAGCGCATTTACACTTCGGTACCTGTCGTCGTCTAAAAACTTAAGAGCTGTCGTGTGCCCGTTTGCTATTTGCTTGGTTGGTTAGAGTAGCTGTTTGCTACCCAGTTGAAAACCGCAAGTAGCGCTCATTGAGTGCCCTTACGCCTCATAAGAGGAGTAAACTGTTGTTATAGAAGTCGTTCAGAAGTATTCGTCCTCAGATCCATACTGCGGAGTCGAGAAAACATATTATCTCCCCGATACCTTTCGAAGATATGTCGGATATGTCTCGGAAGAAAGCACTGTTCAATTTTTGATGCCTGATTCTTGCAAGAGCTGGGCATTTACACAAGTGAAGGATCAGAGTTTCCTTTTCGTCTTCATTCCTACAGCTCCGCCAGAATATGATTTAAGGTATACCCAATCTGGCGCGCGCACTCCCACTGGTCAACACTCGTCGTAACCTCTGTAACTCTAGCAACATCCGGACGGGTTTTCTTCAGAAGGGCTCTTGTTTTACGTGTGTCGTATAATGGCCATAGTTTCCTAGATGTTGTACACGTTGTCAGTGTGCCCCCGTTTTCTGCGTTCATATGGGAGGGGTATCGCAGAATTGGTACGCGCGATGCTTTTATGCGCATCGTTTAGAAGAAGCTTTATACGTGTAAAATCGCCACCTTACACCGAGGACGAATCCAAGAAAGAATCACTACCCTGAAGGTGTACAAACGACGAGTTTTAGCGTATATTTTTTTTTTCTCAAAACACCATTCCATACCACTATACGCTTCCAACACTTATTCATACCTTGGGCCATCATCAGCTCACAACACCAAAGTACCAGAGCCCAGCCAGTCGTCGTCCTCTCGAATAGCCCAGAGGTTCCAGTTCAGCGCCCTTCGTGTGATGAAGTCACCACAATATAAAATACAAACGGCCGACCGTTTTCTCCGAGCTCCAGAATAGGTGCAATGGCATGGCGTATTAAATTATTTTTTAATTAACTTCTGTTCGCGGTCGGATACTGGGACTATGATGATGACTTTTTTATTGGTTACCTCAGTGATTAGAAGATGGCTGGCCGCGCGGTTAGGCCAGTGAGATGGTATGCCGGGTTTTGGTGATGGTTGTGGATGCTCGTTAAATTTTTCGGGACTCTTCCACCATTCTTCGGGGACTGTATGGCCGCCATACGTATCCGTACGTACGTACATGGGATTCAATAAATTTGTTGAATGTTAATGGTAGCCGCGGCATGTTGTGATACCTGAATTTAAATGTTGTTGTTTGTGAAGGGAAATTGGGAAGACTCTTGTTTTGTGGGGGTTCATTATTTTCAGATTAAATATTTAGGCCGCGTGATGATGTTGGAGTGATTCTCTTGAATAAAGTCGATTTGATGACGAGACATGGCCTGAGGGATGTTGGCGATAATCTTGTCAGAATTAGAGCAAAAGCAAAGGATTTTTTTTTTCGGCGAAAAAAATGCTTTGCAATTTAAACAAGACATAAATTGAAAGTGTACAGAAAGTTTAATGTTAATCCCAGAACGACAAAAAGATAATTTTTTTTTTATTGTGATTTCCTAACACTGAATTTTAAAATCGTGGATGAAGTGATAATGTCTCGTCTATTGGCTTCGAATGCAAATTTAAAGGTCATTCACGAAAGAGCCGAATCCACTCAGCCAAGCAACAATCTGTCAGTCAACTGTCGTCATCTCTTGCTTTGACAGTTGACAAAATTACAATTGTCAGTCAATGGTTTAGCTATTATTCATTTGCAGCATAATTGCTTTTTCGTCCGGTCAGTTTTTTCTTTCAATTTGTGCGAGTAGTAACGTACAAAACATAAATACAAACAAATTTTTACAAAGTTTACTTTGCGTGTCGTCCGCCAGGCAGCGGGATATTCGAGCTTTTCGGTGGCTTTGGCTTCGGGATATTGTGCGAGATGAATAACCAACTTGGCATCCGCAAACGTCATTTGGATGGCAGAGCCAACAGTTGACGCACACATGGCGTCACCATGAATGTCAAGCTTAACACTTTAATTTTACCTAGTCTGTTTAGAAAAATCACCAAGTCACTGGGAAGTAAATGCTCTTAAAAACGTTAAGTCCTTCGGAACCACCGCGTAGCAACGATGCTTACATATCTCTGCATTACATTAATTAAATGTCTATATACGTATAATTAATTTCATTCGAATTACACATTTGTGAAAAATTGCCAACAAAATGGCACTCTGTCTCTAACCGTTACAAAGTGGAGCATTTTTTGTAAATTGTATCAGTTAGACTTGCCGAAAAAAAAACAAAAATTTGCAGGTCTCTAGGAAATTGATGCAAAAATCTAATCATAAATACTGAAACTTAATAAAATTTCATAAAAAAAAAACAACTTTTCTGGTTCGGAACTTCATCGCAAGCGGCAAGATATAACGGCTTTAATCTTGAAGAAATTCAAAATTGGGGTTTTTTTTTTTTTGTAGAAAAATTAAATGGCGATTATATAATGGTACTGGAACCTAGAAGTCTGCGACTTCTATGAAAGTTGTGTAACATGCGTGGTTTAAAATCCGGTGACTAGTCCGAGTTAAGAAAACCCGTCGGCGCGCGGCCGAGCCGTTAGAATTTTCTCAACAATTCATTCGACCTGCGGATTTTCTCAACTCGAACCAACTGCCGTAGTTACCAGCTGGCAACCCCCACAAATGGCCTATTTCGAAATATCATATTTCCAAATGTCCTATTTCGGAAAGGCTTATTTCTGCCGAGGAAAAAGGACTTATCCGATATAGTATTCGTAAATGATGTTAGCGCCCACATATCCCGAACTGAGGTACATCAAGCACAGGTCGCCGCTTTGCTCGTTGAGGACCCAATTTTGACAGTGCCAACTTTGGCAGCTGTCACTTCCGGACCTTAACGGTCAAATTAGCTCCGTTTCTATGGACACCTTCGGGTGTCGTCCATCGTCCACTACAAATTGTTTATAAGGAAGCTTTGTTGCAATGAACTGTGAAGTTACTTTTATTTTAGCTTAAGTTAAGCCTCATCGTCGTGGTGTTGCGTATACGGGGAACAAATTAATTATGTATGAAGAAAAAAATCAGGGTTAGTGTCAAGTAGTGAGCGAAGCAAATTATACACGCAGTACTTAGGTTAGGTTAGGTTAAAGGGGCTGCCGTGATACCCACAGCACACATAGACCAACACTGGGTCCTTTGTGATACCACCATCGACTCCACAAAATGAGTCCTACTTATTCATTGAACCAGCCTGAGCTGTTGATAAAGCGCTGGAGCCGGCTGACGCTAACATCCTTAAGGTCGTCCAGATCGCCAAAATAGAAAGACCCCAACGTAATCCTTCTTGCCAGGGCATGACACCCACATAACAGATGAAAGGTACTCTTCTCCTCATCCTCGCAACTCCTACAGAGGTCATTGTGTGGAAGCCCCATTGCCCTGTAATCACTCCCACAAGAGTCTGTAGATTACGTCTATTCAACGCCAGCATCTCCTCAGAGCGTTTGGGATCGATCCTAGGCCAAAGTTGCCTAGTAACAGTACAAGTGCTACCATTACTCCACTTCGTGTTGGCAGCACTCAACGCGACATTGTTTATAAACAATTTACAGGCTGATAAAGACCACCCGAGATGGCAGTGACTAAATCCGGTCCCCCCAATAGAGCCTCTTCTAGCTAGTTCATCCCCTTTGCAATTTCCGTCAAAGCCACTATGGGCCGGAATCCAACGAAGGGAGATGTTAAACAAAATTTCCCATCTCCAGGAGACAGGTGCGGCATGCGGCAACAATCTTTGAGTTTGTAATCACAGATTCCAGGGACTTAATCGCCGACTGACTATCCGTAAAAATTAAAATAGCCTTAGCAGTTGTGACATTACGCCCGAGGCATATGAGAACCTGCCAAATAGCCGCAATCTCTGCCTGAAGAACGCTGCAAAAGTCAGGGAGATATAGTGACAAGTTTAAATTCAACTTGTCCGAGTACACCCTCACTCCCACTCCTTTATCCGTCTTGGAACCATCAGTGTATAAACTTACAGCATTAGACTCCTGGAAAGTGTTGGCTTCCCACTCGTCCCGTGAGGGGGGGCTTACAAAATTCTTACCGAACAGATACTTGGGAAGAGTGTAATCCGTCACCGCAGGAAAATCCAAGCTGCTAAGAACAGACGAGTGTCCCGTGGCTGCCACTGTCAGCTGTCCAGTTTCCCGAAGACGAATGGCTACGTTCGAGGCCACCTGCTTGGCAAAAATATCTAGGGGGAGCAAATTGAGCAGCAGTTGGCGTAGTTCTAAAAGCCCCCGTGATGGTGATGCTCACCATTCTTTGGTATTTCTCCAGCATACTTCGGTAAACCGCAAAATTGAGGGCAGTCCACCAGACAATAATACCATGAAGAAGTATAGGCCGCAGGACTGAGACATAGAGCCAGAAAACATTCTTCGGTTTCAGGCCCCACTTCCTACCTATGGCCTTTTTACACGAGTAAAGCGTGGTGTTGCGTATGCGGGGAACAAATTAATTATGTATGAAGAAAAAAATCAAGGTTAGTGTCAAGTAGTGAGCGAAGCAAATTATAAACGCAGTACTTACCCGGCGTACATACTAAAAAAATCATCATTTATTCATATTAAAAGGAAAAACCATAATTCAATTTTGATTGTTTATTTCCGTTTTTTTTTCTTCATTTTTATTTGTAATTTAAATTACCACAAAATATTCTTTTTTGCTTTCCCGTGTGTCTTTTTTCACATGTGTTTTTATAAATGTCCATTTTCCACTTTGTTGCACTTGAAAATTAAATTAAATTAGAAAGGAAAAAAAACTAACCGATTATCATGAAATGCGATTCGCAATAAAATATCTACATCAATATTATATCCTGCATATCCAGACTTATACATGCACACATTAAGTGTGATTTGAATTTCGGATAAATAAAAAACAAAGAATAGAAATAAAAAATAAAACAACTAAAACTATCATGTAAATATCAATTTAAAATATTAAAATAATAAAAATCACTGAGCCATTTTTTGTCTCTCAATTTTACAATATTTTTCCTTAATTTAATTTTTAGCCTTTGTATGTGTGGGTGTTTCGTGATATTCTATTAGTGATATTGCACAAAAATTTCAAAAATGTCCAACACTCTTGCATACGATTTGTTAGTTTTTTGTTTTTCAATTTCTTTTACCGTTTCGTGTTTTGTTTGTTTAATCAGTTTTTTTTTAAATAATCATTAATATTGACAATTAAAATTGATTTTCCTTCGTTTTTTTTTATTGTGTATCAATAGTTATTTTTTTAAACCACTATGTTTTTCATTATATAGTAATTTTGTATATTACAAGTCTTTCTATAATTTAGTGTTTTTGTCTATTTTACAAATAGTGTTTTTGTTTTCATTTTTCATAATTATATTTATATAATATATATCCATAATTTTAATAATTATATTTTAAGTCAATCACAAAATTTAATTACTTTTCATTTTCTTCGATTTGTTGATTTGCATTATCTTTTTTTTTGTTAGATCTGTACAAGATTTTGGAATTTTTTATATATTGTATATACATATGTATATAGTTATATAAATTTTTTGAGTCGTTGTTTTCACATGTCGATTTTTTGGTAAACATTCTATTGTTGGTTTGATAGTAGTTTTGTTGCTAGTGTTTGCTACGATTAACAATTGTTTGTCTAAATGAGTCTACTCGAAGAAAAGGTTCCAGGAATCAGAGAAAATAAATAGATATTGATATGTACTTTTAATATTTGTTGTAAACCAAAAATAATGTACAAAATTTACCGAGAAATTGTCAAAATCAAATTCCAATTTCTTCAAAAAAAATCGTTTCCAATGAAAATAGTAAAACAAGCAAAAATCTTCGATTATGTACAATTGCCACCTTATAATATATACATAAATATAAATAATTTATTACACATTTTTTATTTTAAATTAATAAATAACATCGACATTCGATTCGATTTTCAAGTATTATTATAGAGTAGCGATTCTATACTAAACGGATTCGGTCGAATACTATTCTTGGGCGGATCACTATCAACAATATCACTTCCCTCGTCCGTCAGCATGGACGTGTCCAAACCGTGAACACCACCGCCTATGCCGCCCATACTATTCGTCGTGCTACAATTACTTGTGTTTAAATTGAAACTACCGCTACAACTGCTACTGACCAGACCATTCGGACTGCCATCCGCCTTCATGCCATTCTTCAGCGAACAGTCTTCGGGTTCATTGTCACTATCATCTGCGCCGCCTACCACGTCAATTTGAATATCGTCATCGTCCAGCTCGGAGTCCGAATTCGTTGTATTGCTTCGATGCTGGGCCAAATATTCGGCTTTGAGTGCCTCCAGATCCACAGCGATTCCTTTCGCTCGCAATTTACGCGCCTGTCGTTCCAATGCCTTGGCCAGCTTTTTGCGTCGTCGTGCCCTGTTCGATCAAATGGGATCGAAATGAAAAAGATTGCATTCTAATAATTAAAATGAAAGTGGTTTGGTGCTGAAAATTAGTATTTGAGGGGGTGTAGAAAGGCGTTGTTACGGCGTATTGAAAGTCTGAAGTGACACAACGCTGTATCCTTGGTTGAGCAGGTCTAGCAGGAATCTGGACTTGTAGTCAAGAAATTAGTCCCGTCCTTAGTTCGGACTGATCTCTCTCTCAATTGCCCTAACCCCTTGTGGGGCATAGCGCGTCGACTGTTCCATGTGGCCCAGTTGACGTTTCGTCCTCATAAACTTTTTTCAGAGAATGCAGTTGCCAGCATGCACCTCCTGCTCATCCATGGCCACGAACATCGTCGTGGACGGGATTCGAACCCGAAATCCTTGGGTACGTCAGTATGGACACTTATTTAGTTATAATAATATTGGAACAGTCATGGGGGTCTACTCGTACGAAAGGGGTTAGGTTAAAGGGGTGAGATTATTATCCACAGCACACATAGACCACATTTGAATCCGTTATCTGAATCCTATACCTTGAACCAGTCTGAGTGCGCTATGAAACGATTTAGCTAATAAACATCAAGGTTTTCCAGGTCTTCTAGCTCCAGCAGCTTCACTATGAATTCTAAGCTGGTGCTATCCTGTCAGTAAGTCCTCCATGCAGTGGGTTCAACAAACAAACTCACTCTTTACTGGGTTCTTCCTCACTCGGGAGCCGATGGCAATGAACTAGCGGATAGCAAGCCGAGCTTCTAGAGCCCCCTTCAAACGTCCAGGACCTTTCTGTGGAATACCACTCTGCTACTGCATAAACCAAATAAGAGACTGGGAAAGCGCACTTAAAACATCTCAATGGGAGGCCCTTCCAGCCTGAGACAGGCCAAGTTGTTCATCTTGGGCTACTCGCGTACGCGTATCGTTGAATTACTGCGACTGAGCAAAAACAGAGTCAAAATGATTTGTGGAATTTTGAAGAGACACTCGCATCTGAGGGGTCACCTTAAAACCATGCGCATTGTACTAGATACTAGCTGCCGCTTCTGCGAGGCTGATGATCAGACTTCACAGCACATTGGTTATGCGTGCGAAGGTCTTGCGGAAAGACGCATGGACAACTTCGGCATAACATTCCCTTTGGCCGAGGACATCTCCACTATTAAACCTGGATAGATTACTCAATTTATCGAGAAGAGTCGACCGAATCATATGGCCTAGGTTAGCTTCTCAATGGAATGGGCTGTAGCATAACAGACCCACGGTCGAATTGCTTGTGGTTTCAACACGATCCACGGCCATCCCCCTATCTACCTAAGTGCGGATTCCAGGGATTTAATCGCTGCTTAGCTGTCCGTCAAAATAACAATGTTCCTCACGGATACGACATGAACATGACATGTTACTATCAATTTCGCCTGACGAGCGCTACCGTAGTCGGGCAGTCGTACCGATAAGTTAAGCTTTAGACTGTCGGAGTGAATGCCAGCTCCTACCCTCCAGTCGGTCACAGAACCATCGGTGTAAATGTGTATCGTGCCCGAAGTCGGAAGCCTGTCTTCATCCCATTGGTCCGGACAGGTAAATCCCTTTTTTACCGAAAACTACCGCATTCAGTAGAAATCGAACCGGGGCCCAGTGCATAGAAGGCGAATGTGCTAACCGTTGCGCCATTCGGACTACACCAGTTGATCGACCCGCTAATTTCCTGCTATACACCTGTAACCAAGAACCCACAGGAGGGTGATTCTGTAAAGAGTAGCCAGAGCGTTCAGCTATTGACGGCATTGTTTTAATACTTTGGATGACGCAGTCGCCACCTCTAGGGCCATTATGGTGACCTGGCTATCCATGAAATTTGCGATATCCTTTGCGGTAACCGTGATGCGCCTCAACATTCGACAGGCGTCCCTAATTGCCAGCGCTTCCACCTGAAATACATAGACTAGTTAAATCGGGGAGGCGTAACTATTTAGAGACTGCGAGATTTTCAGAAAAAAAATCCTGCACCGACTCTACATTTTCGAGCCAACGGTGAAAATCCTCAGATCATATCTCGACATCACATCTTTGTCACACCATTCCGCTCTAGTTGGATAGGCAGTAGCGAAGTGTGTTTCAGGTAGTCTGTTTCGGCGACGATATAGTAGTTCGTTGGTAGCATATCGTGCACCACACCCTCTAGGGCTAACGGGATGTTACTATGCCCATATGGTGTCGCTGTCCTGTTCGCAGACTCACTTAGTCTGACCGTGCTACACGCGGCGTTGAACCTTATTGGAATTATAGGTCAAGGGGAGACAAGGCCTCAGAGGACCTCTGACTCCGATGGATGCAGTCCTTTGCACCTTGCTCAGCAGATCAATATTATATTTCTTACGCACCGCTGGCCATCAGACCAGCGACACGTATGTGAGTATCGGTCGAACAACAGGAGTGTACAACCATAGAAACATTCTTGGCTGTAGTCCCCAGTTGTTCTTGTCGCAGGGTCTCCTACAAGCGTAAAGTGCTAAATAGACTTTCTTGATGCGATGCTCGACATTTAGTTTCCATGAGAACTTCGAGCCGTGAAGCACTCACAAGCACTTTACATTGGTCGCTAGAGCCAGTGAGTGTCCGTTTAGTTTGGGGATTGCAAATTCCTCAATTTTCAATTTTGTAGTGAAAAGCACTAGTTTGGTTTTCTGAGGGTTCACACTTAGACCGCACTCTGCCGCTCAAGTGGTTACTATATTCAGGGTATTACTTATGATGTCGCTCATCACGGGTAAGAATTTGCCTGAAATCAAGATTATATTAGATTACCCGACTTCTCTAGGCTTCTGAGGCCGTCCATTATCAAAATCCATAGCAGAGGGGAGATCACACAACATTGTGGCGTTCCTCTTCGCATATATTTAGTCATCCGATTTTCGCCCAGGTCAGACTGGATCACCCTTGTACTCAGCATGGCTAAAATCCATCTGCTGAAATAGGTCGCGACCGCTTCTAACTCGATGAGAGCTTCCATTATAGTCTCTGTCCAGACATTATTAAAAACGCCTTCTATGAAAGCCGCGAAGGTGCATTGTTTGTAGTTTAAGTCATGTTCCATTGTGCTTAGGTACCTCGTGGAGAGCCGTTTCGGTCGACTTTCCCTTGAGGTAGGCATGTTGGCATACTGATATTGGTGATTTAGGCAGCATCTGTCGAATGTGGTTATCCAAGAGCCGCTCCAACACCTTCAAGGCACAAGAAGTGAGGCTAATAGGTCGAAATTCTATCGCGGAGTCGTGACCGCGTTTTCCCGTCTTTGGAATGAAGGTCACGCGAACTTGCCTCCATGACACGGGGACGTAGTTCAGCGAAATACAGCCGCTAATAATGGCTACTAACCATGGGATCACTATGTCCTCTGCCAGCTGAAGCATGACGGGAGGTATACAAACAAGGCCCACGCCAAGCTTTGGGACGAGATAACCGATTTCATCCACCGTCACTGGCTGCTTACTTGACATGCATCTAACCTAGTTACATCTCTCTCTGGATCCTGTCAACCCCTTGTGGGGCATAGGGCATTAACCACGCTGACTTTCCACCTCGTCCTGTTCGCCGCCATCGCCTTCAACTGTCTCCACGATTTGCCTAATGACTTACCCTCGACCTCAACTGATTTTCTCCAGGTGTTTCTAGGTCGTCCAGCGCGACGACTTGCATCAGTTCCCCGAGGGTTCCAACCGAGGGCCTGTTTAGCAATGTTTTCCGGCCCCTTTCGGAGTGTGTGACCTATCCATTACCACTTTCGCCTTTTTATAGAGGTGCCTATCCTGTCCTGGCCACTAATGAACAGGAGGTCGTCGTTATAAATGACTTTCGGCCAGCGTATGTGCAGGATGCGCCGTAGACACTGGTTGACGAAAGTTTGCAATCTAGTTGTTTTCGCCCTGGTCACCTTCCAACTTGAACAGCCATAATGAAGCGCAGCTAGGTACATACATAACACATGTAAAATCTTAAATCAATTTTAAGAAAGTATTATACAAGGACTTGCTTCAACTCCTCCCAAGAAGAATTGAGATTTAACTGGATCTGTAACTGTTAGTTCCAGTGACAGTGAGAACAATTATCATTGACTACTTTCACCTCGTGGAAGATGAACTTTCGGCCTTTTAATGAACAGACAATAAAACTGAGTCCTTCAGATATTCAACACACCGTTCAACGATTCCCATTAGACAATTCAAAAATAACCATTTAATACAGGAAAAACAATGAAAATAGAAATTCACCTTTCTTTCGCCTTGAGCTCGTTGGCTGGTATTGGCTCGCCGGAACATGATTGCGGATGTGCATTATGGGCAGGTCGTCCCGGACCCTTTTTTGTGTGCTCCTTTTTTCGCCATTTCGCTCGTCGATTTTGAAACCAAACCTGTACAGAAGAAGACAACAAAGGAATGAATTAAGGTCCAAATTTATAATTGTCTGAAAAGTTCACGAAAAAAGAAATCGTCAAGGACTGAGTCTATCTAACTGATTAAAATTTCATTAACCAACCCTTAAACTGCAATTTGTTCTAATTGTCATCATTAAAAATGTAAAGTGCTCAACGTTTAGCGTTCCGCTTTTTTTTGTCCCGAATAGCGTGACACCCGTCATTGCTATTTGCATAAACATCAGCACTAGTTTGTATGTAATTGCAAAAAACACCTGTAAACTTTCAATTGTACCATAGATAATCCGCAAAATATAGCAATCATCTAGTGGAAAAGTTCGCCCGTAATTACTTCAACTCACATGCAAAAGGCTTCGATGCTACTCATGCCAGGACTAAACTCAATATCGATATCATCTACCTCATCAGTTCGTTTCATTCTGTTGGAAATGTTGGCCTTTTCGCAGGATTTGTATAAAAGTTTATTGTTTTACCTCCCAAGCAAAATTGATTGCTTCGCTCCGCCTCCACTCAATTTTTTCTATAGTGTGCCGGCCGAAACAGAGCCCCCGGAACCCTCCAAAAAACCTGAAATCTGTTCAACCGAAACCGAGTTCAGGGAGCTTCCATGTCAGACTTCCCAAAGCAGCGTTTGCTATCCTACGCCTTGAGCCTAACGAAGCACCATGAACGCACCCTTGTATACTCGTAGTTTCAACTAATTTCTTCATGGTTCATCCCCTGGGTGGAGACGGTTCTGTTGTTTCGAAATCGAATTTTCCTCCATTATCCTCCATTCAATTCACACAATTCAAACTTTTCGTCCTTTTTCCATTCATTTTCGTTTCGTCCGTGTCCATTGTGTGTGTTGTTATGTTTCATCGACCCAGAGTAGTTCTGCGCCCCAGAGGAAAATTTCGTGGTTCCGATTTTCCCCGGGGCTCCACCACCATTTATTTTCCCTGGCCGCCCCAAAATGACCGCAACAGAACGTGTCGATTACGGACAACACACATTTGGGGGTGGTGTACGGGATATTGAATTTCGTTCCATTAAGTCTCCGCCATACACGTGTTTATACAAACAGTGACGAAGTTAGGTGGGGGGAGGGGGTGTTGGCGGAAACTATTTCCAAAAACGAATGCCTTAAGTAGCGGGCGAATGAGGTGTAAATGAAATTAGATATGTTGGAATCGATATGAAAAAGGATTCAAGAGAAGATATATTGCTGGACTTTGGCGGTTGTGTGTGTCATGTAAAGCCGAATGAACAAAGGACATTGGAAACTGCGAGGAGAAGAAAAGGTCGAATTAGGGTGTCTGTCAATTTGGATTCGTCGAGGATTTAATACACTTTCTAGGGGTGTCGAAATGACATGATTTGGTGGAGTAATGTCAGAAGGTCAACTCTGGATCGAAGGATAATGGTTGTAAATGGCATGGCTATTTATTCTTTTCTGATAATTTGGAAATTTGGGTGAGAGTGGTCAATTTTGTTGAAAAGGTATTTTTGAGTAACCAATCGGAGACGTGCATAAAATTATGTCGCAGTTCCTAGAGTAAGGTAGTATGCCGTCTAATTGTCAGGTGTGTATGTGTCTTAGTTCTCTTCTTCCCAATTTTCGTCTCCTGCATTTGATCTGAAAGATCACCGCTGGTTACATTCGGACTCTTCAACATTTTCCTGTGTTAGAGGCCAGGCTATGTTGGAAGCTGCAAGGTCGACGAGCTGACTCGGGTGGATACGATCAATGAGATCAGCGGATTGCTGCGTAGCACAAGGATGCTGCTTTCAAATTGGCTAACAAATATGCGGCGTATAATAGGGCCTTCATCAGATGGAACAATGGTAATACATGTCATTTGGCTAGGAGATATGGCCTAAACTGGATCCCAAACGATCGTCTGGGCTGCTAATGATTAATATAAATCATCTAAGAACTGTCGTAGGAGTGTTAACTGGACCTTGCATTCGTCTTCCAGATAATGATTTTTGCGGGAGCTGTGGGAACGAGGAGGACGAGTAGAGTACGTCTTATCTTCTGTGTATCTTTGTCCGGCCCTGGCGAGTTTTATGAAGGGCTTCCTTAGTTCCTACTTCTCCACTGATCTGGATGACCTGAAAAAAGTAAATGTTGGTAGGCTTTATCGTTTCATTATGAGCTCTTACTGGTTTCACGATTGAGTTGGTCTCCAACTGCTGAGACTAGGGGTAGCACAACGGACAAAGTAGTTGTCTAAGTATGCTTAAGCAGCACTTTCACTTTCATTAAGCTACGAAACCTGAAGTCGGCTGGGCACGTAAAGGGAACGAACATACATCGAGTAACAAGAAAAGCATTTAAAGTCGCCATCAGAGGGCAAGAACTCATGGTCGGTCAAAGAAGGCTGGACGGACAACGTGGACGAGACTTCGGCTTCCGAAACTGAGACCGAAAAGACCAGAGGCGACGGCGATCAGCAGCCAAATGCCGCAGAGGACATGCAGGTCAATAACTAGGTAAGTAAGTACAGTGATGGAAGCACCTTTTGGTCCAGTCCTGCACTGGGGTGCTATAGCTAACGTCAGCCTTGCGAAAGCCACCCTAGACCGATTCACATGTAGAAGAAACCATTAAAGGGGTCCGGTCTCCCTGGGTACAACGGTTTTTCCGCTCCCACCAAAGTCAAATGTCTAGGAGTCACACTCGACTGGGGGCTTAATTGGAACAACCATGTCGAGAACTTAAACAGCAAGGCTTCACGATCACGATTCATCTTGTCTTGCAGAAATCTCTTTGGCATAACATGAGTGCTTACCCCGAAAACAACCGGTAGTACGATCAGTAACATACAGTTGTGCAGCAAAATGACGGCGCCTTACAAGCCTAGTTTAAGCAGGGTTTATGCGATCATGTCCAACATGGGTTGTTCGGACTGACTCCTCTGCATATTCACGTACAGGAATCTATGCTCATGTTCTAAGACCGCGTTCAGATTAAAATCTGAAGCGGAAAATGAAGATAATTAATTCAAGAAGGCCCGCGCCCATTTGCAGACGCTTCCTTCCTTTCAATGATAGGCATCTTCAAATTTCATCCCAAAAAAAGGAAAAGGAGCTCCGACGGCGACGGGTGGTCAGTCACTAATACGCTACCTATCTAGTTATTAGGTTTCGGTAAGTCGGTAATTTTAAAGTCCTAAACGCCTGTAACATGCAATTTCCTATCCCTCTTGACCGTCGAAACAGGATAAGCCGGGCAAAGACAGGTTACGAAACTGGCTTGTTAAGATAAATAGCTATAGAAGGCCAGTGTCTACATGGAAAGGTGGGAAGACGATCGATGAACTGATCAGAAGTAAACTCCTGATTCCAGTAATACTGAAAGGTGTCCCTTTGTCGAATCATCTTACCCAGACCCACGATCCTTAAGCATCCTAACAAATCAACATAAGTACGAAACCAGCTCAAGCACAAAGCGAAATGGCTTATGCTGAACATTTTTGGGTGGGGATCATTGCTAAGTGGTCTTGTTGACTGCCTAGCAATGGTACACTCCACTTTATTCTCAACATAAGTATTGTTTGGGATAGGAAATCCTATTCTACAGGGATTAGGTACTCTACAAGGATGGGATAATATTTTATGAAAAAAGAGCTTAAATTTGGCCGGAGTCTGTAAGGCCCTTGTGCGTGAAGCACTTAAGTGAGAACAGAATCGCACAGAGTTGAAAAACTTCACAGTAGGACCGCAGATCGGATCGGATGTGAAATGAGGTGCAAAGGTCGAACCAACGGTACATTTTTTGACCCCACGTTGGACGCCATTTGTAATCCGAATTGTCCGAGGTGAGGTGCCCAGAAATGGCGAAGGCGGAGAACCCGTAACATGTATTTTTTCAATGAAGATTTATAAGAAAGTCCGATGAGAAAAGGTAGTACTTAGGACGGTAAAACTTGCACAATATGCCACATCTATAGGGAATGCAGGCAACAAGACAACCGATGAACTGACAAAGAGGGGTTCAGGAGCCGTCAACAGCTCAGCGGCACCTATGCCACGGTCACTTGTGGACATCAGAAATGAAATAGATGGAGCCATATGGACTAAACTACAATCTGACTGGACAAACAGAATCGATTGTAGGGTAGCCAGGACCTTGTGGCCATCATTTGATCTGAGCAAGAGCAGGATGTTGCTCAAATTCAAAAGAAATAGGCTGACAGCGACAATAGGCTTACTCACAAGACACTGACTTACCGTATTTCACGCGAGATGATTGGGACTAACCTCACTTGATCTGAGCAAGAGCAGGACGTCGCTCAAACTCAAAAGAAATAGGCTGAGAGAAACAGTAGACCTACTGTTCCAAGATTATTCGCTGAACTGAACTTCCAGTATCCTGGTTGAAGTAATCGGTTGCCAAGCCCAAACCCCTGACAGCACTGAATCTAATAAATCCCCATAATCCAATACGCGACACCAAATCGTCTATTAATATCAGACTTCCTTTAATTAAACCAATTATACCTCCTCATAAATTAAAATTGAAAGAGTTCAAATAACCGACTATTCAAACCAGGCGCCATCCAAAAGAGCACACAAAAGCCTCCTTCCCCATAGCCTATAACATTACCTTCCACAAAATGCTATCTACTATCAGGAAAAATGAATGTATCTCAATTTTTCTTATAACTCAATTAAACTTTTATAAGAAAATTTAATGATTCAATATTCAATTCATAGTCTTGTTGTACGCTAAATTGCCGGTGCTTTTCGCGCAATATAAATCAGCGGGCAGCAGCAGCAGGCTGCCCGCAATATTGCCAGCCACCCATTTTCCCATAAGCCATAATGCACCACCAAATCAACTATCCGCTAAGATCTTTTTACTTTATTATGTGTGCATGTGTATCTTTGAATGTACGAACATGTAGATAGAAAGATACGAGTAGATACTGGCATTTTGTTGTGAGGCTCATAATTGCAAATAACAAGCAATTTTTGTGCCCGAAAGCAGCTTATCATAATGCAGAGCTCGGAGTCGCCTCGTTCCTTGATCCTCAGGCATTTCGCAATCCACCTTTCTATAGGCAGGCAGGGCATATTGTGCATGTTGTTTCTATGCACATTTTTCAAAATACTTAGTGCACACGGCAATAGCATGCAATTTTCCAACGATTGAAATAGAAAATTCAACTATAGTTTTCCACCCCGGCCTCTGGCTGACTGTGCTGAGAGCTGCTCACTTGGCATTCTGCTATTTTTGCAAAATTATTTCTCATTCTTCATGAAGACATCCTCGGAGGCTTCAAATGAAATTATTACTCTATGCAGCTATAACATCAAGGGAGGGTGAATGAACGAGAGGGGAGAACCCTTTAACAAGCTGGTAGCCAATTTCAATTAATGGCACGAGACTATAGTTGTATGGTTGTTCTTCGGTACCGGCAATCGTTTCCTGAAATCGAACCAACCTTATTGGCAATCCTTTACCTTGACTGTTCAATGTTCTAGTCGCAGCATGTGTAGGTTTTCCGGGGGCAAATTGTCTGAAATTGCAATTGATATTGCAGGCTAAGAAAAGTGTATCACATTCGTCTGAAGTACCGAGCGTAAAGGATTAGGTTTAAAGATATGGCCGTATTATACCTACTTACAATGTGACTGTCAAGTGGCACGAGATTTTTCAATTTTACGCTTTTTTTCCGCCCGCTGGCAATCTTGGTCGTCTTCACCATACCGAGGGGCGCCTTAAAAATGACGTACTCTAATGTATGATTATGCTGTACAGGCAGCAATTTACCTACGTACCTATGCAGATGCTGCTGTCGAACAGAAGAACGAAAAAAGACCTCTTCAAATCGGCAAATTCAAAATTGACATTTCATGCTGGAAAACAATTTGCCATTCAGTCAGACAACCGACAACTAAATTACCCCTTTTAAGACGTAGCACGGTGTGTCTTTATGGTTAGTCATGCTTGGCAGTTATTTTCAATGCTTTCGTTCAAAATACATATTATTTTATTTCAATTTTATTGCGAACGATTGAAATCAATTGTTTTAAGTAATTGTGTTATGGCGGTGTAGTGAGTGTGATGGGATGGGGTTGGAAGGGTGAAATTTTCGTGATGGGACTTCTGGAATGGTGACGTTAAAAAAGTACTTATTAGAAAATTCATCTACTGAGTTATTGTTTCTTTTTTTAGATAAATAATCCAAGAATTTATTCTATAAAAGAAAAACTTTTTTGTTTTTAACCCTAAGGCGGAACGAAATCATTTTTTCGCGATATTTTACGACCGCTTGCTGATATCAATGCAAATTTTTCTGCCAACTTAGTTGGGCCCTGTACCGAGCTTATGTATTAATGGAAGTCGTAATATGCATTTTTGTCGCTGAGATATACACAATAAAAAAACATTTGGCTCCATTTAACACCAGCTGGTGGATAAAACACTTTTTCTATCCGTTCGGTGAATTCATACACCTGGAACACACCGCTGGATAGGTGTTTAAAATGCTTTACGAAGTCGAATCTCATATTGTTGGGAAAGGTGCACAGAGTGGCTTTTTTGGCGGTGCCCTCCGCTCAACTCCGTCGGCGGCTCTAGAGATTGGGTGCCGCCCAACGTTGAGTGAATTTCTCGCCCACAAAGCATTGCGTCGATCCACATGATTGTGGCAGTAGGTATATCTCTGAGCTCAAGTGCTCTTGATACACAGCTGAAGCCAGTATTGTCAAAAACTCCTTCTATGTCAATGAAGGCGCAGAGAGCAATTTCCTTATCCATAAGGGTTTTTTCAATCGTTCCAACGAGATTGTGTAAGGCAACCACGGTCTACTTACCTTTGACGTAGGCGAATTGAGTACGATGTAAGGGAGACGGTCAATACATTTGTTGTCTGATGTGAAAATCCAGTAATCCATAGTTTTTAGAAGAAACGATAAACGGCTTATCGGTCTGTCAGATTTTGGGGCGACCGGTAGCGCAGTGTGTTGAGGCATCAATCTCATGTTTGACTACCGACGTTTCGGGTTCGAATCCCGTCCACGACGACATTCGTGGCCATGGATGTGCAGGAGGTGTATGCTGGCAACTGCATTCTCCAAAACCAGATTATGTCAACGAAACGTCAACTGGACCACATGGAACAGTTGACGCGCTATGCCCCACAAGGGGTTAGGGCAATTGAGTAGTTATCGGTCTGTCAGATTTCTGTAGCTCCTCCGACTTGTTTCCGTTTTTCGGAATGAATTCCACGTTCAACGCTCTACATAAACGTGAAATATAACTCAAGGAGTAACTGCCCCAAAACAGAGCAGTCAAGGGGGTGATAATAATATAATCACGGGTCTATTGTATGTAAAAGTGCATGCGAAATACCATCGGCACCAGGTGTCTTAAAGAGTTCAAAGGACTATACGGCCCATTTGACCTTTCCTTTATCGAAAATGACCTCGAGGCTGAGAGGCTGTTTAATCGGCTAATAGGTACACGACGGTCAGCCGATGCAATGAATAAACAGGGTTCAGCTTGGACAGAACTAGGAAAATAGGTGTTTAGAAGGAGCTCAAGAAGAAAGTCATGTAAGAATTTACCTCTGTTGTTAACGTCGTTTTTTAATTTAATTTTTTTTTTCATGATTTGTACTGAATGTTGTAATATCGCAAATTATTCAAAGTGAATATGCTGCCACCTAACAAAAATTTCAGCAATAGATGCCGCCTTATTGGAACGAAATTGAACGGACCCACTGAGCAACCGACGTCATCGCGGGGGCTTTTGAGAGGGCATTTTTTTTTTGGCGCGCATCTCCAGAGGTGCGGAGATCTGACCGCCGGGGATGAGAGAGTTTTTTAGTTTCGGGAAGGAGTCGTTGAAGAGTTGGCGTGCATGTGGGTAGTCCGCTCGGTAGTACTTTGATTTTTTTTGCCCGTTTTGGAGCCGGCGAATTTTTCGTTTTTTTTGTTGATTTTGAATCGCGTCGCGTCCGGGAAACCAAAAACAAAAAAAGGGAAAATCCGTGATTCGCCTTAGGATCCGGTGGAAATGTATTTTTCTGTGAATGGCGGAAAAATACAAAATTTAAAATTGAAAATTGATTCCGTGGCATTGAGTGTCGAGGAGTGTTCGCATTCGTATCGCGTTCGGTCCGTGAATTTTTATGGGAACTTTTGTTCGCTTGTTTGCAAAGTCCCGGAAAACAGAGATTGCGAAAAACGGTTACTGTGGGAGTGGTTGAGGGATCCTGGTGGTCCGCTGTCCGTTCCGTTGGGAGAAAAGTGCCATTGTGTGGAGGGCTCCGCCACCAGCGCAGGAGCCCCCAGGTAAGTGGGCCCCTGAACTAACACCAAAGCAAAGGCGACGAGCAGAACAATCATGAAAGGTTCTCCGTACCAATAGTAGCTATCCCACTTTCTCTAATAAGACGCTGTGGTGCGAGATAACGTGTTAAGAGTGTTTTGATGAGAGATGAAGTTATGAAGTCAGTCTCAAAGTAGAAATCATCAATACTTGTACACTCGTATTGCAGGATTCGGGGTTATGCTAAAGCAACGTGATATTCTCGTGTTTTCTTATTATAATTTTGAGTTTTCTACTCGGAACTGTTCACAGTTCCAAAGCAAAGTCATTTTTCCAATTGTACTATATACTTTCGGGTAAATTATCCCATATATGCAGATCGAAAAAAAATAAGGTTTCTTTTTATTCCATTTTTCTCGATAACTCTCATAATTCATTTTTGTTCGGATGTATCATTTTATTGGTCTCTATTTTGTTGTGACGATTCAATTGAAAATTTGAATTCACAGAAAATTTATTATAAATACATTCAATTTGTATCATTTTCTGCTGGTCCTAAGAATTGTCTTATGGGGGATTTAAATGAAAAAGGGGGGAATTGTTGACCTCTGACAAATTTGCCCACTTAACGTCGGTATTGGAAGCCCAGATGTATGCGAGTTGAAGCTAAATGTTTTCTACTAGGAAAATGAATTCTATTTAGTTGTGAATCTCATAATGAGAAATGTTTTTTTTTTTAGAGTGCTATTACAACTCGATGTATAGTACATCAGCCTACAATACGTTTCTTTCTCGCTTTATTAGTTGAATACATGAAAAAAAAAGGATAAAATCGAAAAAAAAAAACTTAAGAAAGATACACTATATCGTAAATAGGAATAACTTGAATTTTGCCGAATAACGAATAGTTTTGAATAAAAAAAAAAAAATATATATATTTTATATACATGCGCTTATCTGTCTGAATTATTTGGTATGCGCCATGTTAAGCAAAAATAAAATGCAGGGCTAAGTAGAGCCTTTTCTTCCTTCCCTCCCTCCTCTCGGCGTCTCATGGTTTGATTTCTTTAGTTGGGAGATTTCTCACAATGTTGCGCCATGAAATCTCACGGCCGGGAGGGTTGTGAGCGCAGGGCCCATGTCATCTGGGGCCCATATATGAGCCGAACACTATCTTAGGCTCACGCAACCTGGAGGGAAAAGGAATCTGTCCTGACTGGACGGTTTCTTTTTGTGTGTATCCGGCCTTCGTGCCTTATTTGAGTAGTTTGACTGATGCAGTCCTTTGTCCCTGCACGGGATTTTGCTGTTGTTTGATGGGAGTTTGCCGTTCTGACGTGCACCTTAATTTTCAGTTTATATATATTTTTGAATTTCTTTGCCTTTGTCTCTTTTTTTTTTGTAACGGGCCTGATGTGCGATACTGGTTTTGTACGCTGATGACGGAGGCCAACAGCTGCGTAACTCACCCCGCAACTCCCGATAACTGAGCTGGTCTGCCAGCGCACATCACCTGCAGCATGTTGGAGAGGTTTTTTTCACCTTTGGTGCCTTTTGGCTTTCACGGCCAACCAGTACTCCTCGTCCTCCGGCAATCATCACTACAATGTTTGGTATGTTTAAAACTGATCAAAACGCTTTTGCACACAGAGCGAGCGAAGCGAGCGTTTATGTTTGTTCTATACTGAGGGTTGCAACCCGTTCGAACGAATTAAATGTAGGAGATACCAGGAAGTAGGAAAAGCCGAATATATAACAATGAGGCACCCAAATGCTGACTGGGGTAGGATCAGATAAAACTCTGAAATCTTTTTAAACTTTTTCTCAAATCTACTTTAAGGCTAAATAAGATCTACAGCCTTAAGGTAAGCTCCAAAAATATATCAGATTTTGCTTCTCATTACTAATGGTACCGCGCGTCTATTCGACTGCCTATTTCGGATATTAGCTAAAGGATATTAAAACTTTTTTAATGTAGCTTAAGGTAACCTCAAGGTAGCCTTAAGGTACAGTTCTCCAAATCGATCACCCATTTCCGTTTCACTGACTAGAACTAGATAAAATCACATTGACCCCACATTGGGCGGCAAATGTTTCGGGATCTTTTTTTAAATTTGAAAAGGTTTTTATCTATAAATGTTCACTGTTAGAAAAAAAAAGTTCAAAGGTACCTTAAGACATGGTCTCATTCAAAAGAAACTCAATACTTATTGGAACGAGATGAGAAGTTACACACAAATTCGATAATTTAATGTCCCTTGCAATCTCGAGATTTAAGCAAATCTACCCCTAAATCTTCCAGATTTACCATACATTTATCAGGATTTACTAATCTAAATTTCGAACAAGTTTTAAAGTTAATTTCGTTACAAATCTTGCTAGGGGCACCGGTAGCGCAGTGCGTTGCGACGACAGTCGGATGTCTCATGCAACCGATCAGCTACGGGTTCGAATCCTGTCCACGTCGTGGTCATGGATCTTTGTGCTGTCTTTCTCCTATGGTGTGTGGCGTAACAATAAGCCACAGCCTTTCACAACTTTATGCAGGTATGCGGGTAAATGGGTAGGAGATGTATGCTAGGTACATGCATCGTCCGAAACCAGTTTATGATAACAAAACTTCAACTAAGCCACATGGGAGTAGTTGGCGCGCTATGCCCCACTAGGGGTTAGGGCAAATATTATTACATTTTCTGACGAAAGTATCATGCCATTATCAAACAAAAACTGGAAATGCAACGAGTCGAAATTAACAAAAAAAACTTATTTTTGTTGTGATTAATCCGAGATGCATCACAATTCATTCTAAATTGAAGCATCTATAAATAACGGTACTTTCTCTTGCTTCCTTTTTATTCAAGACTACATGAGTTTTCATTCCAAAATTTCCTACGCTTTTCGCTTCTTTTCAAATGTATTTTCCCATCAACTTTTGTTAAACTACTTTTTTTCTACGTCGAAAAAAAAAGAACAGCTTATATTGAAAATGACTAACAATTATTAAAACTAACCAAATCGATTCGATAAATCGAAATTTGTGCACTTACCGCTACTCGACTTTCTTTTAAATCTAAACGCATTGCTAATGCTTCACGCATAAATACATCGGGATAATGACTAGCTGAAAATGCACGTTCTAACTCTTCTAACTGCCACGAATTGAAATTTGTACGTGAACGTCTACGTTTCGATGCACTACTCTCATCATCACCATCTGCTGCAGAGCCTAGAAGAAAATACAGAAAAATCGAAAAACAAAATTAATTGTGAGAAAAAAGTGGATTCAATGGAAAATAGATAAAGATTTAAATTAAGTTGATCTTTAATTTATTCATAATTTCGCACACTGCATTATTTTCGCGTTTCTTCACCTGCAATCAGTGTGAGAGATTACTGATGCGGTAAATATTGATAAAATAAAAATTAATTAAATACTAGAAATGGAGAGAATTTTCGTTTCGCTAATTAATAAATATACGCTAAGGCCAGTAGCAATAACAATAATTAATTTGTGTGGAAATCGAACAAAAAACCGTTGTATATTAATTTACTCAATTATAAAGAAAAATGATTGAAAAATATTTATAAATTTGAATTGAGGACAAACATCATCGTATAAGCTATATTTTCCTTGTTTAGATTCGAATAAAAAAAATGCATTTTGGACATGGTTTCTTTCTTTTAATAGATAAATTATTTTAAAGAATGTAGTCGTAGTCTTTTGGCGAAATACTTCACTTGGTGAAATTGCCCGACGAGGTCGGTCAAATGAAATTTCCGCTTTAGGAATTACATACAAAGGTTCTTACCGCCTAAAGCGGACACGGACTCTGAGGCCACACTTAAGGAATCGATGTAATTGATGTTCTATAATATTTGCTCAGCGATTTCACGAAATGACGTATTTTGCCAAAAGCCAATATACAACATCAATTATAAAGGCTAAGGCCATATATATCAATTAAAAAGGCTGAAATTGAAAATAATAATAATAAATTTGTTGGGAAAACAAAGCTGAAATTCAGTAAATGCTACAATAAATATAAATATGATGATGTAGATATATGTATGTCTATATATATTCATCGAAATAAAAAAATACTGATAAGAAATCAACATTTAAAAAATGGCCGGCTCCCTTTGCCATAATTAAAAATATGTATAGACAGTACATGCACGAGTAATACATTTTTTTAATTAATGCAGAGGAAGCCTGCCAGTTTTTATTCCTTTTCACATTTTTTAAGCAATTCGCCACTATGCATAGGCATGTCATTGAAAATTTCGTGTTGAAAGAAAAATAATGGCTGATGACCTCATTTGGCGGCGTCCATTCCTATTCGCCTTCCGATAAGAACGGCTTATCGTCAGCAAGTTATTTTATTTATTATGTTTTTCTTTTTACAAAGTCAGAATTTAATTAATAATTTATAATTTAATTCAATACAAGTATATAAATATTTTCTGAATATTGTTTTCGGAATAAATTCAATTTTTATTCATATCTCTTATTGAATTATTTATTCAGAAGGAAGAATTTCGTTTGAATTCGTTTTCGTTTCTATCTGCCGATAAAAATGCGCCTTATTTTTCTGAAATATTCGTATATGATTTGTAATTAATTTTTTAAAGTGACTTAAATAAATTACGCGTTTTCAAGCTAAGCTATACAGATGCATTCAAGTTTGGTATACAAAATATATTCACGGGCATCTTCGCTCTCGGCGGCCAAGGCTCGACGTCGGGCTGTCGCGCCACGATGATGATGATGATCTTCGCTCTCGGGAGCATTTCTAAGGCCTGGAGATCGGCGAAAGTATTCCTTATTCCCAAGATGGGCAATCGCCCAAAAGAGGACCCTAAATATCATACGCCCATTAGCTTAATATCATTTATGTTGAAATCAATGGAAAAAGTCATTGACATGTATGTGCGGCAAACCTTACTGAAGAGGAATCCCTTAAGCCTTTTTCGCATTTGTTTAGTAATTTAGTCGAGTGGCGAGTAACAAGTAGCAACTCACTCACCAAAAATCGTTCGCACCTCAGTTTACTGAATTGTACAGTACTAAAATCATTAGATTCGCACTTGTTTAGTGGATAGTGATGAGTGGTGGGGGGCTTACTCGCCAGAAAAAAAAATCCTGTTGAGTGATTTAAGCATTTAGTCGAGTAGTTTAGTCAGTGGCTAAAATACTGTTGTTCAGACATTTACTTCACTAAATTACTCGCCACTCGACTAAACTACTTAGCCAAGTGCGAACAAGTCTGGGAGACTGAGGCCGCTCTTCACAATCTGGTGAATGAAATTCTGTCGGCTGTGGAGGTAAAAGAAACCGCAGAATGTGCATTTCTCGTATTGAGGGTGCATTCGACAACACCTCGTTCAATGCCGTCGATATAGATTATTAAGGGCAAAGGGAGCGGACCTCACCACTGCGAAGTGGGTGGGACAAATGCTTTTATCTAGCAGGATCATTAGTAATTTTAGAGATTGCAGTCTTTCGACTAGCATCACCTATGAATTTCTTCACGGAAGAGTTGTACCCCTCTTCTCTGGTGTATAGTTGTGGACAGTTTGCCGTGGAAACTCACTTTGCTGGGCTCTACATACAAGACTTCGCCGGTGATCTGGTGATCACTGTCAAGGGTAAATTTGAGGAGGTTTTTACAGACATCCATCAATCAGCACTAAGTATAGTACAAAAATGGTGCAACATCAATGGCCTACGTGTTAATCCTGCCACGGTAGTCGTAGTTCCACTTACAAGTAAAAGGAAGCTTAGACAAATCAGATGCCCAAACATGTATAATATTTCGAATCCCCTGGCAGACAACGCCAAATACTTGGGCACAATTCAACAGTAAATTGCATTGGTCGGAGCACCTCAGAACTATCTCGGACGAGGCCACCAAAGCTCTGTGGATATACCAACAGTATGTAGGAAGGACTTGGGGAACCAGACCCCCCTATGAATTTAAACATTCATCGTCAGACCCATTTTAGATTATGGGGCAGTAGTTTGATAGAAGAGAGCCTTTAATGCAGGCGGTAAAGCCAATCTGGCCAAAAATCAGAGGTTTGCCTGCCGTATTGTAATAGGAGTCATTCGCTTTTGCCCCACTGCGGCCCTGGATGTACATAATGCTCGATCTTCCACCTCTACATATTCATGTGAATGCGGGAGCAAAGACAACAATTGTTGGACTGAAAACACGCAATGAAGAACAGGGAAGTTGGCTCAATGACAGCATCGAAACTAGCATGCCCACTAGACTACCTAGTGAAACAACCGTCGTGCAACAATCTGTTCAAAGTAACAACTTGGAGAAGAGACGGTTGGGATGTGGAATATTTCAAACTCCCATCAGGCACCATCAAGTATTTCATGGATGGTTCAAAGAATGACGAAGGAACTAACTGGGGCTGGTATTTGGTGTCCACTCCTTCGAGCCACAATTAGTATCTGTCTTACGGGCAGAGATGCATGCTATTTAGGTATGTGCGGAGCTCTGCCTGGAAGCAGGCATAATGAAAGCATCGCAATCTTTAGAGGCAGTCAGGCAGGCAGCCATTATGGCTCTAAGTTAGTGGTCGGTCACATTGTTAATGGGCAGATGCCGTTCGTGCTTCAAATAGTGGGTGCTCTTAATGGGTACACATTTACGTGTACGTTTTACGTTTCTGAAAATGAAGAGGTCTGGGAGCGTACTGAGGCCGCAGCCATCTGGGAGAATCTCTCGGGTCTGAGGCAGGCCAAGTTATTCACTTCGGGGTACTCAAGTGGCAGATCTTCTGGACTGCTTCAGCTAAACTATAATAAGATTAGAACCACATGTGGTCTTTTCACCGAGTTATATTAGATTTCGGGCTATAAGTACTACTACTATTTGCCCTAACCAATTATGGGCATACCGCGTCAATTATTCCCACATGGCTTAGTTGACGTTTCAGTAGCATAAACTAGTGTCGGACAACGCATGTTACTAGCATGTACGAGTACCTTTTGCCCATTTAGCGGCATTTGAAATGAGAGAAAACCAAGCAACAGGTCTAGTAGTCATCCAGAACAAGGCGATAAAATCAGCAGTCATTACTGCAGCCGAGAAGATCGTTTTTTGGGACTTTGAGGGCCTGTTTGACGGTAGAGATCTTTCCCAATATATTTTTTTGTTGTTAATTACCTTGACCCCTCCAGGGATATGGGCGCGTCAACATCTCTTGCATTTCTATGCCTTGTTAACGTTTCGATAACATATCTAATTTTCGGGCGTGCAGTTGCTAGCATGTACTTCCTATCTGCGCAGTCTTTGTACTAACAAGGTTGGAGCGCAGTGGGAGTTTTATTAGTACCCACAGCCAAAGGCGTGCTGTGAATAGAACAACATCTGACGAGGCTGCTTATAGGGTCGCTGCAATAATTCCAATTTATATAATGGAAGACGAATGAACTGCCTTTATGAAAGTCGACGTTTGGAACCAGTGAAGGTACTGGATGACCGGAGAAATACCTAGAGCGAATCACGAAAATGGATAAAATGTAGGGGAAGCACAAAAAGACCTTTGACTTGGACCACAAATTGACGAATGGGCGAAACGTAGGTGAAGTAAAGTAAATCATTAAAATAACTGGAAGTACTTACACAATTTTAAGCTGGATGACTTGTCAGACTGCCCGAGATGCCCAGGAGTGACGGAGGATCCGAAGCACGCCTCGTTCCTCTGTCCGAAATTCGCAGGAAGCGCGTGAAATATTGGAAGAAGAATTCGGCGGTACTACCAGTCGTCGATACTTAGTGGAAGACATGCTCAGATTCGCAAATAATCGGGAGGCTGTTTCCGCACCGTGTGCAACGTTTACAAAGACCTACGGAAGCAAGAAGAGAAGCGCTAATCGGCGCGTCGTGGTAGCGACTAATTAGTCAGTAAAGTTTTCCCTGTGACATAATGGAAAGTAGGCTACCTACGAACTGTAGGTTTTTAGTCAGTTAAAAAAATCATGGCAAAACCGATTGGAGTTTACGAGGTTCCACACTGGAATGTACGTAAAATCTTCTCACCTGCCTAAGAAAAAGCCAGACCCAAAGCATAAAACCTTCAAAAAAACCCTCGAAAATTAGCCTACTTACAAGTACATCCTTCGATGACTTCTACATACACTTACAAAACCACGCACCAAAACAATGATAAACCCTCAAAATGGGGCGCAATCCTTTTCGAACTTATCACACTTGATTTTTCCTGTAAAACAGCGTGCATTTAGGGTTGACTGAATATCCTCAAACAACAAACCTTCCAAGAGATTATGTTCTCAAAAGTATCCAGAACGTTTACAAGTGTGACTCGTTTTGCTACCCTCCCGCACACTGCGACCCTCCCTGGCCAACCCTCTCTACCCGTATATTCGGTTAGCATTATTTAGTAGGAATGTCACGTGTCACGCATAGATTGAACTGTAAATAAAGCGTTCGGTTCACGTGACCGGCATACGTTTCGGGCTTTTTTTCGGCGCCACAGTTCGATGTGAAAGTGAAGATTGGCGTTTGGGGATTTTCACTTGAAATGTCATACGCGCATAGAACGAAGCTCTGTATTCGGCCCAGTAAACCCAAAAATAAGGGCGAAAATGGAATTGTTGTACGGAATGGATTTGCCGTTGAGGCGTTTTGACTTTTTCGGGATAAGTTAACAAATGTTTTGTATACACACTGGCACACTTTTACAATGCGGTGTCAATGAGCTTGCCTATTACGCAACACAAGGCGGGAGTGACTGAAAGGAGGTGAAAGATATATAGGAACTGATTTACGAAACAACATGATATATGATTTGTTTTCATTTCAATTTTGTAGATAAGATTAGCGTGGATAATCACTTAATTCGTTGCAAACTTTGGACGGATGCAGGGGTGGGTGCGTGTGCTGTGATTGTTGGGTACTGTAATTTACTAAAAGACGATTAGAAGTTGGAAGGTGATTTGCGATTATTTCGATATGGAATGCAATTCAAAATAAATTATTACGGTTTCGTGTCCTGCGAATATATATTAAATAGGAAAAAAGTGGCGAGTAGATTTTCTCCATCATAAAAAATGATTGCCTACCTTTTCACACAATTTAACACATCAAAATACAGAATAATTGGTCACGGCGCCTGGCTGTGCCCATCACTCAAGCCTTGATGTGCGTATCGAGGCCCATTCATAATCTGTTTACTTTGTAAAAATGCCTGTTGAAAGTCTAAGTCCTTTGATCATTATTAATTCTGAACAAGACGCGCTTCTCAATTATTACAGTATTTTTTTTACATTAGACCCACCACTAGCCATTACTAGCACGACTTATCTTGTATCCTCTCTATGCCAACTCGAAATGAGAAATCTTTGTAAAACAATTAGCTATCATTATCATTAAAATCAACTACATAATCCCATCAATTATCCAGCCATACCTGGGATTAGCTTCAACGCTCCACCACACCATTTACCGGGATTCACAATAAACCATTGCTGGAACGAAGGAACGATGAGACGTGAACGTGGACGTGGTTTGTTGGTGAACGATGATGATGGTTTTGGTCTAGAGCAAAAGTCTCTGTTTGCAGACAACAATTGCCTATTTAAGTTCTCGCAATTCTTCTTACAAGCACCACCGCCGGATAGTAATTAGCATTTCACTTAAACTAATTATGGTCTCCGTAAGCGGAAAATGCAACAAACATTAAAACGAAAAATTAACGTATGCCAACTATAAATACACAGCACACAGCCTAATGTGAGTCCTGGCTTGTTCGGCCGGTAGGTGTACCCGATATCTGTACTTGACGTTGAAGTTGGATGGAAAATTGTTTAGTTCTCTCGGCCTTTTTGGGGCTTCTAATTGAGCCGTGTGAGGATGAGAATGAGGTTGCAAGAACTACGTGCACAGAAATTTCCCAATTTATGCTGAATCCCTGCTATAGCTATGCGCGGCTCGACCTAGGCTTCTCGAAATCGGGTGGCTTCCGGGGAATGGTCCAAAATGTTAATTAAGCACTTCTCTAAATTTCGGTCACTTTACAGTCTAGTGCCAGTGGTCAACATTTATAGCATCAACTCTCCTATAGATATAGAGAAAATTCATCGACCGACTACTATCCTGCCTACTGCAACGTCTAAGAGAATAAACCCATTAAAACAGTGCTATCCTTCGAATGGACATTGAGTTCCGAATGGGAAAGGATAAACTGCAGATGAGATATCCAAAAACATGGGGCAGCCGGATACATTTCGATATATGCATATGCGAGTATACAGACAACTGTGGCTACAATTAAATTGTTACTAAACCTCGATAGAGCTTCCTAGGATGGCCAATGCCTATAGATAGACACACATTGAGAGTATGGCGGTGTTGTTGCTGCCTAAAAACAACTATCTTTTGTCATGCGGAAAACGATTCCATTTTGGCCGGCTTTCAATATCCTTGTGGGCTGAATGCTAGGCATTGAGGAAGATAATCTCTTTGTAACGAGATCGAAACCATGATGGACACTGTAATTCTATAACAGTTTAATTGATGTTTTCCCATATTATTTTTGGACCGCAGGCAGATTAGAAATTTACTACTGGACAACAAACGGTTTCGAAAGTGGGGGTGTAGGGTGTGTGTTTATTATATGTAGTTAGGAAGTATATTTATTAGGACATTTGGGTTGATATAGGATAGAAACAAAGAAGGCGATTCAAGGAAGCATTATTTACCCTAACTTCTAGTGGGGCATCGCGCATCAATTACTCCTAACAATCTTAGTTGATGTTTCGTTAACATATAACTAGTTTCAGATGGTGCATGTCGCTGGCATACACACCCTTTCCATTTAGCCGCATTTTGCGGCAAGTGTGGCATATTTTTACGCCCCACACCTGCTGCAGCGGGAGGGCAACACAAACAACCATCAGACTGAGGCCTTAACGCACTGAGCCGTTGTAACTTAGTCACACGGTACGATATTACCACAAATAACCCAGCTTTAAATAATACTCCCTACGTTTATATCGTGGAACTATGTTAACTAGTCCCAGATAACTTACCACAATGTAAACATATCGTATTAGTTGATTGGTTTAACTCTAAGCTCCACTCACGAAGCGGTGCTGGACTAAAAAATTTGGATTAAGTTTGCGTTTCCGTTGTTGACGATTGTTTTGTCGGTGTTTATGTTTTGTTGAAGTAGGAGGTATAGAAGGGCTCTTTACATTTCTAAAATTCTCTTTAAACCCAAGTGATAAGCCAACATCTGACAGTTGCCATATTTAGTATCGGTCGGTATAAGCACTCCACGACCGCAGTCAGACATCAGACTGAAGCCTCTACGCACTGAGCTACTGGATTTATGGTCTTGTCTCGTGTGTGTGTTTATTTTTTTTTTTTCAGATTAAAATAGAGATTTTATCCTCCACCAACTTCTGCTTCTTGAGGGGTCATGCTTATCGTGGACTTCGGAAGTGGTTTGAGCGCAAACTCCCTGGCCTTTTCAGACTCATTTCCTGAATCGAGGTAACGCTCGAACCTCCTAGTTGTCGTTCCGCACAAAGTCTCTTACGCTCTTTAGAGAGTCAGAATGTTGTAGCTGCAGTCTGCGTTGCCTCTGGTTGCTTTTTAGCAGTCGAAAAAACAACTCTGTATTCCTCAAAAAGCCACTGGCACTGTCTATCGATTTTGTTCGTTAATGCCCAAGAGATATAGCTCATCCGGGACAGCAGAAAGGGTTTTAGCTTTGGTCTTGTTTGACGATGATATCCGAAGATCTATTTCCCCATGAGAAACAGTGAGTTTCTCATAAGTGGGTGGTAAATGCAAGCAAAAGCTCAGAAATGTCTGTCACGTGAGGAAGTAGCACACTACGCAACGTTCCGCATCTATAGACATAATGAACTTTTGAGAAATTTTGTGAAAACCCACAAGCACTGCAATCAAGAGGGTGTCTATTGTTCTGGTTGATTCCTGCTAAAGACATACTGTTCTTTTTTAGAAAGGTGGACGATCTTTTGACTTTGAGATACAGCACAATTGCCGCATTGCTTTCCTGCTGGGTCTGTAGCTCGACGATCTTATCTTATCTTACATGAATGGTTTGCAGTAAAAACGAGGTATCTTCATTTTAACCACTTGAGATAAGATAAGCCCCAATTCTCCAACTTAACAAAAAAAAAATCTTACCTGTTTTTTTGGATTGATGCAGGAAGGATTTCCAAAATGGAGCATCTTCGTTCTTGCTACAAGCCCTTTAATGAAGATTTTTGGATTTTTTTTTTCTTAATTTTATTGGTCAGCGTGGCCTGTCTAAGCTCGGTAAACTCGGAATTGAAACAAATGGCGCATGGGCCCGAAACAGGATAACCCTTTTCGGATTGTGCTTATAGCACTGACATAGGCTAATGACGGACAGCTGCAGAGTAGATGGAAAGTGCTTTTCTCCTCGTCTACGTCTTCGCAACTTCGGAACATTCTAGCGCTCTCATCGATAACACATTGACTTGCCACGTGCCTGATGTCTTGTTTTTTCATACACCTCAGCTTAGTAGAAGGGTTTATCGAATATGGGACAGATCAACTTCACGCTGTAGCAGCTATCATCGTTCAGCTATCTCAGGTCGACATAGACAAGCGGCCATAATTAGTCTGTTTTTACAAATAGAGATGAGCATGGTCAAACTCCGATGCCATTTATTCACCTCCTGACGAGCTCGTTAGCCCGACAGTTACCAGCGAAACCACTATCACCTGGTATCCAGCATAATACCATATAATGATTTAATCATTTGCATAGATGTACAACAAGTCAGCGCTTGTCGCTCGTTTCCCAATAACTACAGGATGGGATTAAGCATATGTAAGTTTTGTCTAACGAGATTTTTGGTGTACAGTGGTCCATCAATGATGGGATATTCATGTTATTGAGGTTTGATTGAAGTTTGCAGCAACTTGTTCTCATATATGTCCAAGGGAAACATGTGGAGTATAATCTCTAGTGCTATAAACGGTGTGGCGTTGAGCGGAGAGCCCCGCTGATAGCCATTCAAGCTGGTTGTAGCTTTGCTAATATAATAAGATTCGACTCTCGACAGTTCGATAGTTTCGGGTGCAGGAACCAATACATACAACCCATGGAGTAATTTTGGTCGGAAAACCCATTTTTATACCTATAGGCTTCCTTCAACTGTAGAGTTCTAGGGTTGCTTTGTTGACAAGTTTCACAATCGCACAATGTTCGGCCTCGAATTGAGCTTCCTATTCAGTACAAGACCTAGGACCTTCACTCTTTCACTCTGTCTGTGAACCCCCCCCCCCCCCCCCCCAGGGCAGGAGGTTAAACTTCTACAGGATGACTGTTCCTCGTGAATAGGACAAGCTCGGTTTTGTTTGGATTGACACTGACACCGCTATCGTTAGCCCGGTTAGCTATTATAGTGAGAGCATTCTGCCTTGTTATCTCACTAAGGGTGGTAGGAAATTTACCTAAAACTGCGATATAGATATCATCCGTATAAGCAGTTCCCTTTCAGCCCATCTCCTCCATAGAGCCGAGCAAAAGTTAAGGCGAAGTAAGCGGTCCCCTGAGGCCCCGAATCTGAAAGACCATCGAAGAGGGTGCCAAGTTTGAGAATAATTTATTTTTTTTTTCAATTTAAAGCCGAATTTAATACAATTCCATTTAGTAATAAATATTTCGCGATTTGTACGATTCTCAGTTCAAATCTACGCGGGCGAACCATCCAATTTCCAATCTAGGACTACATTCCCCAGTCAGTGACTTATCGACGATAATCAGTACCCAGCAAAATCGCCCGAACAAAAGTCAGACTTGAAAAGTCACTCTCACAACCGCCCTTGTCCAAATGCCCCTCCCCCCGAACTGTTTTGAAATAATGTAATGTGGGGACGCTAGAATTTCCTTGCCCGCGCCTTAAGTGGGACTTTGAATGGTCCTGCTCCTCCAGGTCTAATGGTATGCTGTGTATTGCTTTGTTCCATAGGAGGGATGGAGCACATCACCTTGCAGAGTACCCCTACAGACACTCCTGCGCTTAGAGGAGTCACTCAATTTGAAAGAAATAACCCTAGATGTTAGCATCAGGTTAATTGGTCCAACTAGGCTCTGATTCACGTTAAGCTCTGATAGTGCGTCGGTAGTCGTATCACGGTTGACGTTATTAAAGACTCCCTCAACTCAATATCTAGAAAAGTGACCATTGAATATTCATTATATTTAGGTCAATTAGACTAACAAATTAGTGTCGAATTGTATCCACCGATCTACCCTTAGAGTGCATGCCATCGAGGCAGGTGCTGAGTTATGCCTAAAGACCGGCTACCACAATAAAAGTTTGGCAATATTCACGGACAGCCAGGCGGCCATCAACGCTCTGTTAAAAAGGACAACATCATCTAAGATCGTACGTACTTGCCAAAAGGCACTGCATAGATTAGGCTCTTTTAATAGAGTAACACTACTCTGGGTCCCTGGCCATGCTAGCATCAATGGCAACGAACAGACGGACGAACTGGCCAGAACAGCTTCAGCTACCCCCTTTTGCAGACCAGAGCCCTTTTGCGGAATTTCAACCTGCATAGTAAAGAAACTCATGAAAGGCTGGGAATGCAGCGAAGCTGCTGCCCATTGGGACAACCAGTCAGGACTGAGGCAGGCTAAGCCGTTCATCTCAGGCTATTCACAAAGGAGATCAATTGAACTGCTAAAGATACACCGGTAAAAGGTTAGAACCATCTGTGGTCTCCTAAATGGGCACTCATGCCTAAGAGATCACTTAAAAATCATGGGAATTGCTTCGGACTCGAGCCGTGGTTTCTGAGGCGAGGACGACGAGATATCGACCCATATCTTATGCGATTGCGACGCAGAGACTGCTTTGGAGCCGCCTACCCGTAGGCTGATAATATCGCTTTAGTGTCACCGCTCCTCCTGAACAAATTTAATAGCTCGATCGAACGCGATCGATAGGTTTAGGCCTGATAACAGACTCTGGGCTATAGCACAATAGGCCATCCGGTCTCAGTGCTCTGTACCCTGCGGGGTTCAACGCTCATTTCACAATCAAATCTAATACACCCTTAGAGTAGGTATGTTATGAGATCGGCCATCTGGAAGGGTATTACGTAGGTGAAACTCAACTAAATTAGTTTCTCCAGCATCTTCAGAAGGATTGAGGATAGAATAATAGATTTGATGTATTTTGGGAGTGCGCTTAGGGGATAAAAATCACGCGTTAGCTTCCGTCCATATTAGGGAAAAAGACTAATTCCAGACATGCTTTAAAGATAGATTATAACCAAGGGAAAACAAGATCCGACGCGTATTGTATTTTTGCCGGGTTAATACAATACATTAATTGAATTAAGATTCGATGTTGGAAGATGGACTGTTATCGTTTGGTTATTTCAAATTCAGTAGGTGTTGTATTCCGCAAAGAGATCTTTTAATCTATTACTAAAAATAGCTGTTTTTTCCTGAGAATTTAAAACAAAATCTCCATCTCTCCCCTCTGCGCATTCACATCCAAACAACCCCACACCCAAACAAAAATCCATAAATCAATTCGCCTCCATCCTTCACAACATTAATTGATTTGTTATAACTTCATAACAGCCTTTCTTTCGCGACCAAAATTGAATCATATTTCCCAATTTTCGCGACCAACCGCAATCTTGACAAAATCAAAATGGCTGTAGTACGATGCTTACAAATGGGAAGACGCAATAACGTGTCTACATATGTATTCCTTTCTATATCCTTGGTCGACAGTTTTATACTCCTTCGCGCCGCCCGTGTACGTCACATCACAAGACAATCTCATAAAATCACAGCACATCATAAAAGCAACCATAATAAAAGTTTTATTAATTTTAAATTTTCTATTAAAACGGAAAATCTCTCGTGAATTTTTCATCGAGGAAAAACGAGAATTCATGAGCGCAAGAAAAAAAAAGGATAATAAACGACGACCGAATGAGGAAGATAACCACGCGAATTGTCGTCATTTGCTGGGTTTATTGAGGGTGGTGGTTAGGTTACACATATATAAGTACTTACACCATCGCAGCGAAGGAATCGACCGACCAGTGAGGCGCAGTCGACAAGAAAAAGGGTCCTTAGCTCGATATACGTACGTCTAATGGAAATTTCTCGACACATGAGACAAAATTTTATATATGAGGGTGTCAGGACACAACAGTCGGCCCTATGTGATCCCACTATCTATCATTGTAGAACTGCCTCGGTTCGGGCTCGATTCTACAGCACATATGGACGAGACATTTCAAAAAGGAAAATTGTTTATTCTCCCACCCCACCGACATGATATCATGATGGTTGTGTGTTTTTGTATCCTGTGCTGCTTTTTACAACCACCACACTTGTTTCATCATAGTCGTAACGAAAATTTTCTCTGAAAATCAATTTGCTGGCGTTGTCGTCGTCGTCGTGTCGTCCTGAAAATGGTGTATTCTGACATGCGCATTTCATTTTGTATCCCTTCTAGTCCTCTATACAGGAACATTTTCCCCTGATTTATTTATATACTTTTAATGGAAAACGGAGAGTACGAGTATATATATGTGATTCTCCAGGACGAAATTCAGGAGTAGTTGGGAAAATGGCCGTGGCAAGGCGATAGTTGAAAGAGACGCCCACTTCTTTCTATTAACGCTGAAGAACTAAGCGATTCATGAGAGGTTGGTCGTTGAGTCCTGTTTGTTTTTTGCGTCCCCAGGCTGAGTAGTATGGCTATATGTTATCCAATTTGTCTCCCATCCTCAGTGCACAGTCAAAGTTGTTGCAATTTCTAGGATAATTGAAGAAAATTTGGTATAAAGTGTGATAGGAAAATGTTTACGTTTTAAAGACTGACATTACGTACACGTTATTTACAGTATATACATAGGTAGACGAGTTGGTCGTAGATACTTTGAGAAAAGCGGAACTGGAAGGATACCACCCATACCATCGGGATGAGCGGATGGAAATGTAACTTGAAATTGAGAAGACTTTTGTATATATTTTAATTTGTAGGACTGTGACACATTGTGTCATGTGGTTTACGAGTTTTCATTTTAGGAAGTGTCTTTTGTCTTTTTTTTAAGCAGGAACAGAATTGACGAATGAAGATACTTGGATACTTTCAACTTAAAAGTACTTCGTTTTGTGTCGTCGTTACGCAACTGGTTTATGGCTGCCTCCTTTTGTTTCGCCACGACAATTTTATTAATTTTGATAAGAAGGAAAAGTTATTAATATTTGCCGGGCAATAATGATTATTTGGACGGAATAGGTTAGGGTGATTTGGAATAAAGTCGTTCACGTACTCTAAATTCTAGAACGAAAATTTACGAATCAAATGTTTTGTTTTTTTATTTATTAGATTACAGATAGGAATTTTATTTCTTGCGATGTTGCCTATGAGCTTTAAGGTTTGAAGAAATTGGTCAATTTTTTGACATCAAGCTGCTTGTTACAATATTTTGTTTTTTATTGGAGCAAATTGAAAAGGCAAAGCTTGGAAACGCCTCATTCGTTTTGTATTATTCGGAGGCGCATGAAGATCATTCCTCTGAGCGGGACAATTTAATTGTTAATTATAAAATGAATTTGACAATAAAGAAGGGAGTTTACATGTTTTTCTTTTTTAAAGGCTCCATTAGTATTTGATTTGGTTAGATAGTAGCCATATTCAGATATAATTTGGTGCCATTAGCACCACCGAGCATCGTCAAATGCGCATTCGTTGACAGTCTTTTCCATTTGCGTAACTTAATTAATACAGCTAGTAGGGCATACATACGAGAACATATTTCCTTCTACAGAAAATGCGGGGAGACAATCGAGATACTGATTAATGTTCACGCTATTTGTCATTTTCTTTTCGGTGAATTTATCCTTCAAAGCCTTTAAAACTTCTTGGCTCCAAAAAGGTTTACTGATTTTTGTGGAATTTAAGGAATTGGCATCAAACACAGTACAGTGGATTTCGGTTATAGCGACGGTGAAGGGACCGAACAAAATACGTCGCTATATCCGAATGTCGTTATTTCCGAACAATTTCAAACATCTTCATATTCATAGGTACACTAGGTACATAAATCATTTCGTTTTATTTATAAATGATATACTAGAAAATAAACAATAAAATTCAGTTAATGCTAACATAAAGTCTCTGTTCTCAATAATTCACATAACAATAACATAACGTTTTCAATGATTTCCTTGAATACTGACAAATATTCTTTATCCTCACCAAATGAAGCGGATCTTTTTAACTGCGCTATGGCGTGTACTGCTTCGGTTACTGAAGGAACGTGCTCAGATGATTCACCTGTCACATTTCCTTCTTCGTCATCAGGTGAGCCAACATCGCTAAGAGTTGCTGAAGCCACGTTCTCGATAATTTCCATGTCTGTAAAATCGCCAGATGTAACGATTTCGTTATCAACGTCAATATACGTCGCCCAGCCAGTGCAATTTTCCACTGTTTCTACTTATCGAACCCACTGCTCTAGTGACAAGCTGTCTAATTCATCATCCGAATCATTGGTAAGAACTACCGCAGGCGAAACTGTCGAAACTTTAGCGAAACCAGCATGAATGAAACATTTTTTAATCGTCTCGGATGATACTCTTGACCATACAGTTGCTATCATTTCAATGGCATCTAGTAAGCTAACGTTAAAGGAGGCTGTGGATAGTTCAATATAATTAATCATTTTCAATACTAACAGTTTCCGATAGTGAGTTTTAAAGGACTTTATTATGCCTTGATCTATGGGCTGTATTACAGACGTTGTGTTTGGTGGTAAAAATGCTAATTTGATGTTTGACAGATTTTCCATGTGTGGATGGGCAGAACAGTTATCCACTAATAAAAGAATTTTTCGATTTTCTCGTCTCAATTCTAAATCCCAAGCACATAAAGACTTTTCGAACAATTCGGTTGTCATCCACGCTTTCTTATTCGCTTGGTAATCCACTGCTAATGTTCTTACATTTTTAAAACATCTCGGATTTTTGTATTTTCCAATGACCAGCAACTTGCGTTTGACGCTTCCATCCATATTCGTTGCAATCAAAACTGTTATGCGTTCTTTTGAAAGCTTCCCCCCAACACACTTGTCGCCTTTTAATTTTAGAGTCCTGTCAGGCATGAGTTTAAAAAATAAACCGGTTTCATCTGCGTTCAATATTTCAGAGCCCCGATAATCTTTTCTGAGCTCCGGAAAAACGTTATTCAGCCAGTCGGAACAACTTGTTTGTGATACACTAGCTGCTTCGCCACGAACCTCTTGCCTAAAACAATTTGGTTCCGCTGACCTATCTGAACAGCGAAAATCTGTTTTACCCAGTAATCTAGCGAAATCATTGGCCTTCTGTTGCAAAAAGGGTCCACTTATTGGAATTCCATGGTTTCTTTGTGTTTTGAACCATGATAAAAGAGAGTTTTCTATATCCTGATAGGAGGTACTCCAAAATTTTGTTTTATTTTTAAGGACTCGAATTCAAAACACTCTTTTATTTTATCGCGACATTTCCATATCGTCGATATTGTTGAATGCGGAACTTGGAGCTCCTTACATAAATCAGAATTTGTTTCACCATTTTTCAATCGCCAAATGATTGCGGCCTTTTCTTTGATAGTGAAGGTTCGCCTCGTAGGAAGTTGTGCCATTTTAACTGATGTAAAGAATGCACTGTAAATGGACCGAACACTAATACTAATTTAAAGACTATTTCTGTCTTGCAGATCCGGAATTCGGTTGACAGTTTCTTTTATTTGCATGTTTGTAACAAACAACTTTTTTTTTACCATTGGCTATAGGACGTGCGTTCTACGTTGTGTCACCGCAAAAACAGAAGTGTGACAAACTAACAATGTAGGGACAATAATTCGTATGACACTCACTGAAATCACGACTGAAAGGAGAAGTTGTGCAATAAATTGCTCAACTTTGTCAAACGCTTGACAAAATGGTTGTTTAGTTGTTTAAATATTTATCCGGCAATGTTTAATTTCTCCACGGTTGCTCGATTTCATAAACTTATAAAATTGTTGTTCTGTACGTGAGCCACATAAATCAAAAATTTAACATTGGGTCAACATTAGGGCCAGATCGACTTAATCTGGCCAGTTTACTTGATCTAACACTGTCAAATACATATGAATTTAAACTCACCACAACCAGATCAAGTCGATCTGGCCCCTAGTGTTAGTGTGGTCACAGTGTAAATGTCGGTATTGACATAAATGGCAAACAAAATTTAGCCCCTGATTGGCATAAGATTAATCTGCCAAATAAAATATCTTTCGAACATAGTATGGTTCCGAGTTTGTCAAATAAAATTGAAAACTGTTCTAAAATCCGGATATGCAATAATCACAATTTTGCAGAAAAAAATAAAAATCAGTCTCCAAGTTAGGCTGATTTAACTTACCTCAACAAGCAACTCGTATAGGAAATACAATACACTGAACTATATTGAATGTAAATACCCGCACAAGAAGTCAGCCTGCGTCTCATTTCATAACTAGAAACAGAAGAATGAGTTGACACAAACAAACTATGTACACTTGTATAGATTAAATGTGAAATAACGGTGATTTTAGCAGTAATGACAGAAAATGAACATTTTTGTTCATCACTATACCCGAAAATAGTTTCCATTTTTGCTTAAAAACCCGTCGTTATATCGAAACTCGCCTTTATATCCGAAGTCGTTATAACCGGCCTTATTTGTATGAAAAATAATGCCATATCCACGGGACTTTAAATTTACGTCGCTATATCCAGAATGTTGTTATAACCGAAGTCGTTATAAACGAAATCCACTGTACTTGTAAATACAATAACACCCACTTTTCAATTACCTCAATTAGTCATCCCATTGAATTTTTAAAACTAAAACCTCTAGTATTAAAATTAAACTCACCAAAGGGTCTTCTATTCGGTTAGAAACTAAACATCCTCAGTTTTATTTTTTCATCAATAAAACCACTGAATGTTACCGGATGGGCTTTTCTTTGATTCTAGCTTGGCACGCGGCTGTTGTTCCGTTCAATTTTTCAACGCGATCCTTTTTTAGCTTGTTTTTTTTTTATCTTCCAGCGGTTGACGCTCATGCCTCCAAAATAGGCAGTACTATACTCAGATGTACACAGTAATAAGTTGGTCTATGATCATTCATCACCCTCAAGTTCAAGATGCTCCAGCAGACACGAGTCTCCAGCTTACCTATAGTAGACCAGCGGATGATAGTAGTAGAGAACTCTGTAAACAAACCCCAAATGACATCCCCCCTGTATTGGAGTGTGGTGGTTATTATATATAATATATGTATCGCCCACTTTGAGGGATAATTAGCAAGATTTCCGCAAAAATTCGATTTATTTTTGAGTGAAAGCTCGTCAAAGCGCTGAAAAGATGGCTGTCCTGTTGCACGCAGAACGAGCGAAGAGTGTTTATGCGGCTACTGAGGTTGTAATCCCTTGAGTGCGGGCCAGCAAGCGGAGCCCACACAAGGGGACATGTATATATAGGTAATAATCAAAACAAAAAAATAGTTTTTAACATTTCACTTTATAGGGGGAATACTATATTTTACGGAATGAACTATCCTCCAAAAATGGGGAATAGTTTTCTTGGGGATCAATCCGTTTGTGATAGTTCGCAGTCATTTTTTTAGGTGTTTTGTCATTTTGGGGTGAAATATCACGATGAACGGTCCCTCAAAGTGGAGGCTTAAGTAATTTTTTGGGGGTATAAATCATTTAATGGATAGTTCGCAAAGCCGTAGTGGAGAATTGTAGTAGATAGAATAGCCCGAAACTAACATCATAGCCGGCCCGGTGCGACGTCACTGACCGTTTGCAATCTCAGAACCGCCTAGTGAAATTTCGCAGAAGGGTTCTGGACCAAAGAAAGGAGTCGCCGAAACGTGTCCAGGAGATCATTATATGGAAGGCTTTGTAAGATATGGCAGACTGTACTGAATTAGAGCCATACTATTGACGCTTGACAATCTTTGAAGATTATGCTGTTTTCCACGCTCGGTGACCGTGGTCGTTCGGTCACAGCTCTACGGTACTAATCTAGAGCTCGGAGTTCAAATCTGGGCGCGATCAAAAACTGCCTCTGGGTACTAATAGAACTCTCACAGTGCTCCGAGCTTGTCAGTATAAAGACGGCGCGGATAGGAGGTGAATGCTAGCAACCGCATTTCAGAAAAGTAGATTTGCTATCGAAACGTCAACAATGCATAGAAATCCTAGAGCTGTTGACGTGCCCATGCCCTAGAGGAGGCAATTAATAACCGGCATCCAGCCAAAGTTCAACATATCTACACTCCTCTGTCTTTGACAAACTTCGTGCTTAACTTGTATGAGATCGAATTAGATCTCTCAGATTCCCAGCTCCAGTTTATTAATCATCATGTTTATTAATCACTAACGTCGGCCCCTTTCCGGATAGGTACCCTTCAATTGTCTTAGTAAACTGGCCATTTTCGAAAACCCCGCATCTACTGAGTCTTTTCAAAAAGCTCCTAGTCTGTGTCTTTTTAATATTCGTTCTAAGCCACCGCTATATGACGGCGGTTAATTCACGGCTGTCAACTGACAGCCGTCAGCTGAAGCACTGTTTCTCAGGGATGCGGCTTTCGTCTACTCTTTGTATATGACTTATCCATCGAATGCGAATCGTTATTGCTTGGCGATTTACGAAACAATGTGTTGTGCCGGATGCGCGATTCATTTTAGTCACAAATTGGTCCGAATGACTTTCCATACAAAAGTATTCAGCGAGTTTTCGGAGGATTTGGTTAGGGTCCAGGTTTCGTAGCCATACCATAGCATGGTCGTAAAAAATGTGGAGCTTCCTTATTTCTGTGCACATGCTTCGATTTCATTACTGAAAGAACCGAGAAAGATGACGTATTTGCTGGCTGTATCCGTCGTTTCATTCAGCCTGTTTCGTTGTCATTCCATGTGACTGAATCCGTCTGCAAACCCGATGTTGAGGTCCCCGGTATTGATGTCCTGTTGTGATGTACCTTGAGTCTATCGTCTTGATCACCCAGCGAAGTGTTCCAACGAAATTTTTCTCATAGCGATTCCGCGGTTCAATATAACTCCAAGCTCGCCAAGAGCCGCATTGCTGAGCAAACTGAGTAGCACCCGCTATCTGTTCTCGAATCTACAAGGCAGAGTAGTAATGGTCTGATACACTCTGAAGTCAATGATAAATATTGTATAAAAGAAAGTTGTTTTGTGAAATTTAACGTTTGTTGAATTTTCCTTGATCCACAGGTAGAATTTTGCAAGCAAATGCTGAAAGTGTCGCATCGACCGAGGGGCACCATCACTTCAATCAATTTCTCTTTCCCGATAGCGGAGTGCAATGTGAGTGGGGCTTTCAAGATGCACGTGCAATTCTTGCATATATTGTGTGCAAAGGATATATAATAAAAAGCAAAAGAGACGTTATTTGGTGCCCCCCATACTGAATTGAGATTGTCAAGAGGAAACTTGGCTATTAATAAACTCCTGCTTCACAGTAAACAAATTGCGATTATGCGTAAAGTTAGGTTAGATATGCATAGATTTCAATCAATCATCAAATAGACATACATATGTTTGAAATCATAATAATAAAACGAATTCAAGATTATGAGCTCAACCAAAAGGAAAATATTGTCCAAAACCAACCGGCCAAATGAATTCCAAATCCCCTACAAAGCAAGTCCCCGGCATAGGCAGCCATAATTTTTTTTTAAGATTCGTTTTCGCTCCGTGTGCATAGGCTCCAATAGTTAAGACACGACTTAAGATTTCTCATTCAATTTGACTATGACTATGATTGCTCACTACAGTGAATTAAGGATCTTTTGTGCCAAATATATGGTTTTAAGATTGGAGCGGTTAAAATATTCGGATTTGAAGATAAATCAGATTTTATTAATTATTTCGTGGTATCAAACAAAGAATTCTTAAAAAATCAAATAACCATTCCAGTTCGGCTTTTAGATATTGAGTCGTCGCGATAGCGGCATGGCCAAGTTTGAACCAAAATATGCTTAGCTATTTTGCGTGTCGGAGTCGGTGCTGAAAATGTCGTTGGCATGTATACCACCTAATAGAGAACAATGATGTACGAACATCATTTCATTATGACTTCCTCCGGACTGGGGGCTGCATGGCGCACTATGTCTACACCCATGGCTTTTAAAACTTACATAAGCGATATTAGTAGGAACAAACAGGTACAAAAGAAAATTAAATACTTTTATCTACCAGGGATATTAACTATGCCAGTACATATTTGAAAATAATAAGAGTAGGTGCAATTTTCATTAAAAATTCCTGCAATGCAAGAAAAAGCCCATACACGTTCGTTTCGCCTTACATCGAATTCCCCGTCTGATACGATCCATTCCGAATATTATTCTGACTTCATCGAAAATCCATGTATGGACAATTAATTTCCTCACGTACTCGTGTATTCATTTATTCTGCCATTTGCACGCTATTACCCCAATAATTGCTCTTAAAATGCTACAAATGTTACGTAAATATTCAACCCTCTACACAGAAAAAGAAATCAGTCTAATTGTTGGAACATTTATTAAACAATAAAAAAACGTATCGGCAATGGAACAATATATATTTCATTTCGAATCATTATAAAGCTATTAATAATATAGTAAATAATTGCCCGAAAAGACGGGGACCTCCGAACTCTATCAAGAATGTCCATTTTCGATTGGTTCGATTCACAGAAAAAAAATCCGCGCATTATTTTTTTAATCGCATCGGAATGAGAGCTGAATTATTTAAAGCATAAACAGAAAAAGATGAGTGATTATTCAGAAACGTTCAAATAATGACCAAAGAACCGATTAGTATCAGAATATATTAGAATAATCGTGGATAATTGTGCAGACTATTTTGTACATTTTCCTTTTCGTATTTTGTGTTTTTTGATTAATTATCTGATAACTATTGTCAATGGACGATGTGGTTGAATTAAATGATCTGTATGTAATACACTCTAAATATAATACGCTAGTAAGTGATGGGGATTAATATACTGACCAATAAGAAATACAAATAAGTAAAATTGGGGAGGGGGTGTAAAAAACAATAATGGACTCTGATATGTATTTGTGTTTAAGTGATGGGTTATGATGGTGGCTAATTTCATCGACTCACTTTACGATGAATCGATTGGCTGACATTTTGAGTCTTAATTGAGAAATAATGATTACAATATATCAGGGGATTCTATCAATTCTATGAATAAGTATTTATTTGATCGATTTGTTTACTTCACTTTCCACTAAAAGCGGAAGTGGCGGAAGCTCAAGTTTGCGATTCTTAATAAAAATCTTTATAGATTCTGTTGCTGTGACGTGTCTTTTGGAAATGATGCTCATTTTAGGGTCGTAACGTGTGAATCCTACCCACTTATCTTTAGAAACTATCAGTAGTGACGCGCACTTCATAGATGCGCGGGATAAGGTGCAACTTTTGTATCCTTGACCGCAATTTTGTATTAAATTTGGTTTATTATACGCAAGAGGACTAATAATAATTCTTGAATCATATTAATTTTAGCGGCCGACTATGAATCTCCAGTCGACACGACTCTCCCGTAGCAAATAAATGCAGTGTATTCTCTCTTAAGCGGATACCTTTGGTTCTTGAAAACTTGTCGGCCAATAAGAGGTAGGTAATAACTTGGGGGTGAGGCAAAAAACTTTCTCCATAGTCCTCCACGTGGGCGCCCCCTGGTAACGGCAGTGTGTCAAACCGCTGACGACCAAGTCTTAGCGATAAGACAGTTTGGAAAAAGGCAAATAGCCTTTAGCCTGAATGGCTGACCAACACCAAAGAGTCTCAGGTTTAGTAGGATGGAATGATTTGTGTAGTTGCACCTGCAATATAGTTATGTGAATTCCAGCACGTTTACTAAACCATCTGAAGCAGCTATCTCCGAGGCCATCCCGTGAATGGGGTTAAGCGATGTGATGACAACTCGTCCTTGCAAAAACCACTCCACGCCAAGAAACCTGGAACAAAAGCCTCGGATTGAACGGATCAACAACGACGACCACGCAAACGGCTAAATGATTATTATTTCGGATCCTGGAATGCATGCTCCTTGAACATGTCGGGGGCCGAGAAAGCACTCCTTCAACAGGTCGAAAAGTACAAACTGAGCATTACGGCAGTCCAGGATACAAATTAGTTTGGCAGCGAGATCAATGACAAGAAACTACACACAATTTTTACAAGTGGCAAACCATCGGGCCACAAGTAGTTTGGAGTAGCATTAATAGTGTAAAATCACTTCAAGCCGCAATTACTGGCTTCAAACCCATAAGTCAATGCCTGCGTGCGTTTCGCATTAAGGCTCGATTCTTCAATCTCTGGCTCCTCAATGTGCACGCCCCTATTGAACTTAAGGAAGACGCAGTAAAAGACGAGTTCAACGCCCGCCTTGATACTCTGTTCGACACACTTCGAACAAACGACGTCAAAATGCTGCTGGGAAACTTTAACGCGAAACGAAAACTTAGCTAACAGGAACACCCGACAAGCGTATTGACTAGTAAATACAATTAAGAACGACTGTCAACCCAGGACTAGCCTCTGTAATGAAAAAGATGGAAATATCATCAGCGACACCGATGGCATCAACCTACGATGGGCCTCTAATTTTGAAAAGCTTCTGAACCTACCATCTAACATCCCCACACAAGAAGCTCTCGGCGATATTATTGATCTAGGCATTGTAGGCCATCCATGCAACCCCCGACAGTAGAAGAAGTTGATCTCGCGTCGCGGTCACTAAAACGAAATAAAGCGCCTGGCGCTGACGAGATTCCAGCTGAACTGCTAACGGTGGAACGGGTCTAGCTAAAGCCATACATCAATTGGGAGGGCGAGAAGATCCCAGACGATTGACGCAGAAGCATCATCTATCCAATTCACAAAAAGGGAGATAAACTGCGGTGAGGGGCATTTGAATAGTTTGTACGTCCTATAAAAGTTTGACGAAAATTCTGGAAAGTAGAATAAAACCTTACGCAGAACGAATCATGGGCGAAAATCAAACCGGTTTCAGACCTGGTCGCTCCACAACCGATCAGCTCTTTACGGTCAAACTGATACTCGAGAGGTGCTGGGAATACAACGTAGACGTATACCAAATCTTTCTCGACTTCAAGCAGGCATACGACGGTATCGATTGTGGTGTACTGTATAACATCATTAAAAAATGAAACCGGAATATAGAGGGCTACGCCCGCAATCCGAGGGTTTTGTAGCAAGTACTTATTTTGGAATGTAAGTATCGGCTCCTTGCTCTTCTTGGTACTACTTAGATGGATAAAAAAAATAAAATGTCTGACCCAAAATATAGTATCTTATATGCCCAATGATATTACGTGATTGTAACGAAACTTAGAACATACGAATATTATTGCCTATGGTGTTGGTTATCCTTGGCCATCGGTACTTTTGATCTCGGACGTGTTTAAGGGATGCAGGGATGCGCTAACTGTAACTATGGAAACAAACTATTATTAACCTATTTTGAGGAGATATACAAATTCCATTATTCCCCATTTTATATACTGTTCGGAACCCACCTTCCTGGAAGTTTTCATTTTTCTAAGTGTAACGGTCTGGAAATGCAAGGGGTGGGGGGGGGGGGGGGGGGGCGAATTACGATCTAATAATTTATCCTCCCTCATTGTTCCCCATTTTTCAAATATAAGTAAAGTAAACTCAACATTACCTTTTTCACAACACCCCACTTGCCAATACCAGTCGATAAACAAAATTTGACCTTAATTTTAACCCTCACCCTCGCCTCCACCGCCCGTTACAGTTGACCAATTATCACACATCGCCCCCTACCAATCTTTACCCTTTCATAAATGTGATTAACCATAATATGTAACAATAACTGCGATTCGCACTACGGAAAACAACATGCAAGTAGTACTCGCACATTTGAAGCCGGTAGGTGTATTTTTTGTATGAATAGTGTAAAAATGCCCAAATTTAAGTGAATGTACTATTGTTAAATATTACATGGTTGTAATGAAACGGAAAGGCATTATTGCCTATGGTGTTGGTTATCATTGGCCATCAATATTTTTGACCTCGGGTGTACTTAAGGGGTGCGGGGGTGTGCTAACTGAAAAAATAGAAATGTACTATTATTAACCTTTTTTGATGAGATTTTGGAATTATATTATTTATAGTTTTCTATGTTAGTAAAATGCCGCTTTTCTGTAAATTTTCACATCTCTAAGTATAACGGTTTCGAAATGCAAGGGGGGGGGGACAAACTCGGATAACATATTTTCCCCTCTCCCTCTTTTCCCCTTTGTTCAAATTTGAAGAAAATTCCAGAAATGAAATGTACTCGATGGTACCTTTCTTACGATGCCCCACTTGCCTATACCAAATGAAAAAAAAATGTTGTCCTTCATTTCCCCTCTATGGGGACCCCCCCTCAAAGTTGACCTATAACGATGCATCACTTTCTCCAGAGAATTATAGTACTTCTACATATTTTCACTAAATTTCATACATGTAGCCTCAGCGGTTCGTGAGATATTCCATGGACAGACAGACAGACAGACAGACAGACAAACGGACGCATGACCGATTTCATAAGGGTTTTGTTTTACTACAAAGCCCTAAAAATTAGTGCGACTGGCAAAGATGACTAACTCCGTTTCACAGGTCAGGATCCATAATAGACTTACTGATCTATTTTAAATGCGCACTGGTCTGAAACAGGGCGGTAGACTGTTACCGACGCTCTTCAACCTAGCACTGGAATACGCTATTCGGGCTATGAATATGGACAACAGCAAGACGCTACTCATCAAGTCGACACAATTAGCAGTGTACGCCGATGACATCAACATCATGTCCCGAAGATTGACCGACCCAAAAGAACGTCTGCATATGCTCCATACCGCTTCAAAAAAAGTTGGACTTACGTAATCCAACGAGGGTAAAATAAAATTATGATGCAATCGACGACAAGGACACCTGCACAATCGAGCATCAATTTGGGGAACCTCAACACCGAGTTCGTGAACAACTTCATGCAACTTGTCAAGGGACACCAAGGAAACTGACGAAATCAAGCGACGGACACAGTTAGCTAATAAGACTTTTTTCTCGGTTCTCTCCATAATAAAATCGATGCATGTGCACCGAAACACGAAGCTCCGCGTGTACAAAGCCATCATACGACCAGTGCTATATGCTTTGGCTGCGAAACATGGACCCTAACACAAGCCTCCAGAAAAAATGCTAGATACATTTCAGCGTAAGCTTCTGCGGCGAATTTTCGGGGCTATTTGCGATCGAGATAGATGGCGCATCCAGTACAAACATGAGTTTTATGAATTGTACTGTGAGCTGGAAGTTTCGAAAATCGTCAAACTACCGCGACTTCAATGGGCAGGGCATGTACTACGAATGGACGATGATCGCATGCCAAAAAGAGTAATGAACGCAGAGCAAGTCGACGAAGCAAGACTGCGAGGACGACCGAGAGCTCGTTGGCAGAGCTCAGTATATACGGACGCCGAGCGTCTACTGGGCTTCCAAAATTGGAGGACGCAATCACGTGACCGAGATAACTGGAGGAGAATGATCCAGGCGGCCAAGGCCCGACGTCGGGCTGTCATGCCACGATGATGACGAATTTGTGGCAAAAAAATGTGTTTTTAAGTCTTGAGCTGGCAGACACTACCGTAACTAAAGTAAAGTGAAATAATTTTTTTCGACTGTACGAAATTAGAACTAAATAGGCCCGAATTTAGTACACTTCTTTCAATTATGTCTGCTGTATTTGCTCTGCCAGCTTAAGAGGTCAAAGTTCCAATGAAGCACACATCACCAATAAACTTTATTCGTCTGCCTGTATAATCGAGCTCAGACATTTCAACGTACATCAAGCAGGCATGTAGGAGCCATTTAGCTGGTTATTGAGCGGTGAGATTGCATACATACAATGGCTGCGTTCCTAAAAAAATCGCTGAGTCCGCGCTTAGTCAGCGCTTCACAATTGCTGACCAGCACATTGTGATTATTTTCGTGTTTTAGAAACGGTATGTCGGCTGTCTCATTTGTCAAGTGCCATGTTCAGTGTGACATTTGACAGAAAACTCGAAATTTCTTGCATTGATGAGTCCCAGGTGACACACAAGATACGGTAACAACTTTCTTGCTCACAATAAGGTTTAACAATTACGTTAACAACACGATTATCAACCATACACAACTCAACCGAGGTTAGAATCGAAGTTTGACAATTGTCTCAAAGTTTGCGCTGAGCCAGAAAAGCGAGAAAATTTTATGCTGACCAAAAGTGAAAGCGCTTAGCCTCTGCGCTTAGCTCAGCGCAAGGGTTTCTACGACAAATCACCATGCAGTACTAATCGCTTCTAGGTGCTGACTCAGCGCTTGCGTTTTCGGTACGCAATCAATGTTTGCCTTCATAGGCAGCGCGTGCCGCTGCTCAAACCGCTTGTTAAACCGCAGATTCTAAACGGCGCCTTAAACATTTTAAATATAATTAATTAATTTTTCTCCGCATCTATAGCTAGCTTCACGAGCACATTCATTTATAAACCATTAAATCATGAGAGGTCAGCAATAAAAATTAGCACTTTTTTAGGAGTTTTATTCAGTATCATAATTCAACACTCTATAAATAAATTGATGTCTTGAGCAGTGTTATGCATAATTTTAGCCGACGACATTAATACAGTAGTGGGTCCATTAATTATTTTCCAATAGGAGTTTTATTGTGATACAGTCGAAGATATCAGATTCTTATCACCCGAAACAGGACATAAATATTCTCGTTTCAATCTTCCTTTTTTTTCAATAAATGCTTTCCTTGCAAATGAGAAACATTTGGCGGAGACACGCTCGTATACACATACACAAATGATTCCTACAAATTCCCAGTTAATATGCTAAGAAATATAAATTGGAAGATATGCGAATTGTGTTTGCAATTATTGTTCTGTTCTGTGTATTCTATGTCTATAGTGTGGGCATGTTAAGTCTTATAGCAGCACTACCATCCGACCATACCAGCAATAATACCAAAAAAATCACTGCAAATGCCATTCGAAAAGCATATTTCGTTGGGTAATTTCTTATCTTTTATTGCTCTGTGCACATGAGTCAGTTATCAGTTCGATATTCTCTATGATTTATGAATACAAGGGGTTCGCATATACTCGTATGACTCTATACACGTATAATATGGTATGGTTGCGGAGACAGAAACAGTTACGGAACGAAACGACCCGGCGATCGCTACAGGGTGACTCTTTATAGTCTTGGCATTCATTCCGATACACACAGACGTATCCTCCATAGACTCTTTCGCATTCGTATATGAAAGATACTATACAGATTGTCTGTTTCGAATTTGAAAATATCCGACCCTCTGCTCTGGTTCCGAATATGACAAGTCCTTGTCCACCAAGCGAAATTTTGTTGGTGCCGGACAAGTGAATCGTACAGTAAAATATCATAAAATGAGTCTACCTATTTGGCTCAAGAATCGAGATACGCACTATACGTTGGTTAGCAAGTAGTACAGGACATTGTAAATGTACTGTGTTAAACGCCGAAAGGATATAACAGGCGCATTCTTTTGTACTCTAGTTTAGGTTAATTCGGGTGAAGTTTAAGCGGCATTCAAAATAAATGAAAAAAAACGGTCCGGGTTAACTACTATACTCGGCTCAGTGTCCAAATGCAATAAACCCCTGGCGTCAATTTAGTTTTTCAACATTTTTGACTGTGCTATTAAATATTATATTAAAAATATGGAAACATTCCTGCTTGGCAAAAATTAGGAGAATTCTCTCTATTTGATTAGAGAGAATTTTCACAAAACTAAAAAAATGTCCGCTTTAGGATCTACAAATTCCCCCGTGTGAGTTTAAGGTCCTTAACACCTAAAGCGGAAATGGACTACCTAAAGTAGAAGTGCCGCAATTAACGAATTTTAAGAATTCTCTCTAAATGAAATAGAGAGATTTCCCCTAATATTCGCGAAACAGGAATGTTCAAAAATATGGGTCATATCCGCAAAAATATCTTAAATATGTTTACTAAATAATAATTAATTAAATTAAACTGAAAAAAAAATCCAATTTTATATTATAAATTCACCATTTAGCGATGCAAGCGCCGTCTCTTGACATAACTATCGAGTGCAGGTTAATTAACCCGTAAACCTATCCAGGTTAATTCAGGCTAACGCATTGTTGTAATTGGGTATTGTTAACCTGAATTAACCTACACTGCAGTACAAAAGAACGCGCCTAATGAGAGGAACGTGTAGATATCTGTATCTGTATGAGAGAATTACTGCCTATATCAGGAAATTTATACATTTATAAAGGGGTAAAAAGAAAAGGACATTTAATTATTTCTTAACAGCATCTAACGTGAGGTCACCGTGTGTTAGAAATTCAAGCGCCCACTGTGACGTCACCGTGGTAGAAATGCATATGCTTTCTGTCGAGCAAAGTCAAAAATCACGATCTTCCCTACGAAAATACCATCAAGGCTGCAGATGGCATCTTCGTAGGGCAGATCGCAACTTTTGGCTTGCAGCAAAAATTGGTGCTTAATGAAGGGTCACCGTGGTGCGTTTTCAATCGATTTCCAGCTTTGGTGGCATTTCGCTATGCTGGGCCTTCACTAAAAATTCGCACCCAATGTGGAGGTGGTATGAATACATGACCTTTCAATCGATTTAAGACCCTGAGCAGCATTTTCTCAGACCAGATCGCAGTGCTGGGCATGCGCAAAAAAAATGGGCGCCCAATCATCGTAGTAAAAGCTGACGTACTTTCAGTCGATTTCAGGCCATATCCCAGGGCCGTTTCGTTGGCATAAATTGGTTTCAGAGAATGCAGTTGCCAGCATGCACCTCCTGGACCACCATGGCCACGAACGTTGTCGTGGACGGGATTCGAACCCAAAAAGCCGGTAGTCAAACATGAGACTGATGCCTCAACACACTGCGCTACCGGTCGCCCCCACATTGGGCGCCCAAAATTTTCCAGATTTTGCGATCGATTTATCGACTATTTGCAGTGGTAAAATTTCACTCTTTGTTGGAATATGAAGCCGTAAAATCGATTTAAGTTCTTCAACGCTTTCGGTTTTTGCACATTTTGACTGACTGTACCAAGGCCTGGTAGACTGCCCGTTTTGATGGTATTTAAAGGATAAAATCACACTGATCCCATATTGGGCGTCGGATATTTAGGGGCTTTTCCGGTCATTTCTTCGACAATTTCCTGCTATAAAGTGTTACTGATGTCAAAAAGGAAAAAAAAAACTTTTGGTCATCTTAAGGAACCTTAGACTAGTTTCTCTTAACCCCTTGTTTGGCGTATCGCGTTAACAGCTCCATCAGTCATCTGCACCGGTTATATGTTGATGGATTCGCCTATTTTAGTAAAGGCAGATTTAAGCGCGATGAGTAGGTACCTAGGCTGTCCAATCCATTCCCATCAATCATCGGCCCTATAACTGATACAGGGGCTTGCTGATGGCGTTTGGGGTACCGCGCACTTTCACCTCTGCTAGGGTTAGCGGCCTAATCTGTGGAGCACAAATATGAACCTCAAATGTGATCAAATTTTGGTAGCGCGACTTAGCATAGGACTTCAATGGAAAACGACACTAGCGAAAATCATATTCTACCAGGAAATGGTAATGGTAATTTCGTAACGTGTATTTGCCCTGCTTGTTTTCTTTGGACCGCTAGAAAGCGTCGGCGCTGACTTCTACATAACGAGGAAAGAGATAAACCTTGTAATGGACGGTTTGGTGGGCATCCAAAGATGCCCGTGGGGACGGAGCCTAAGGTAGCATAATGACCGTGAAGGTCGGGCCGTGCCATCTAGCGAAGAAAAAGGCCCCTCAACGAGCTAAGCAGCGGCCTTTGCTTGCTGTAGCTCAGTTCGGTAGATGTGGGCGGGGTTTTCGCCGCTCATTGCCCCTGTCCTTTACGTTAACAAAAATTCATAGGCCTGGGGAAGACAACACAAACAGGGGAGGTAAAAATGGGGAATGAAAAAAAATAGTCGATAAGGATGGAATAGTTGGCGGACGGATCAGACGCCCACGCGGTCGAATCTGGGTCCGGGTGTAATGGGACCCTCGGCCTCTGGTTTCGTACCACCAACAGATCACTACTCATCAGGTGCTGCCGGTGGGAGCACCACTACCAGACCATAATATGTTTCATTACACGTGGTTCATTTCAACCTCATCGACAAGGAATGGAAGTTAAATATATTTTGTGAAAAATTTTCACTAGGCTGGCTAAAAGAATTTCCTTGCCCGCGCCATCAGTTAAACTTTGACCGGCCCTGCCTAGGACAGAATTTTCGCAAACCAGACAGGGGTGCCGGGCCTGCGAGAGAAAAACGCGAGCAGCGCGTAGTTACCGTGCGTTGCGGTGTAAATTCATGCATTTTCAGTCGATCCCAACCAATCTTTTTCGAAGGCCCGGCCCAGTGACGACCCCACGTCGGGCGCCGTTTTATTCTGCAGATCCAGCAAAGATCTGCGGTCTACTAAACACGTGTTTCCATTAATTTCTCTACTACGGTGACCCCACATTGGTAGCCCTGTTTTTCTGCAATCGGCTTGCGGAAACAACGGCGAACTGGATGCTGTTATCAAAAGCCATTGAAATATCCACAGCAACAACATAAGTTCCCCAAAATTATGGAGACAACGATTCCAACGCTCGGTAAAGAACGTCATTAAGTAACCGGTGGAGCGGGCAGCGCGAAAACCGTACTGTCTATCATTTATCATATGAATTTAAATATTTTAGTAATTGGGTGTTTATAAGTATTTCACTAGCTTAGACAGAATTGAGGCAAGTGCAATCGGCCTATAGTTCGAAGATTCACAAGAATCCCCATTTTTTAGGACAGGCTGAACATAGGCAAGTTTCCCTACGGATGGGAAAACTCCTAATGTATAGGACAAATGGAACAATTTGGGAAGCGGTTTAGCTAAAGAGGAAGCGCATCGTATAACCAGCCGATTTGGAAGTGCCAAACTTTGCAAGGACTTTGAATACCCCCTTAGTGCCGAAATGTAAAGGCCCTTGATTGTAAGTGCACATAAGGATAGAATTCGGGCTTTGAGTAGTAGGTTTCAAACAGAAGTTTTGGCAAAGATCTCAGCGAATATATTAACTTTTCCACCGATTTATTATACTGTTGGTTATCGTTTATAAGGGGCGGAACAGAAGAAGAGAAAAAATTGTCCTTCACTGCTTCAACCAGCGACCAAAAGCCTTTCCCGCCCTTTCTTTGCATGAAGACTTTATGTCCTACAATATATTCTTGTCGAACTGGAACTTAAGCAAGTGATAGGTTTATCCGAGCTATATCATGGTAGATTTATATATAGCGACCTCCGCGCACTTCCTCGTAAGTGGTTGCAAAAATTAGACATGGTTGGACATGGTGAAAATTCTAATTATCAATTTTCCGTAAAATAAAAGAAATCACATACGAGTATGTCGTAGAGAAATGAGACAATCTTTCACATATCACCCACTCACCAGACATTCCTTCGGTATCACGTGCCGAAAATTGCAATTTTACCTTTTCAAATTTCACTTTCTTAACCATTATTAACTGACAATCATTTATAACTCATCTCAGCTACTTGAGGTATTCAATGAATTCATGTAACATGCAAATCGAACACGATTCCTGAACATGATTGAATCATCTGCACTGTAAGGCTCCCCGGGTTTCCTTGCTTTTTTTCGGTTTGATACATTGCAAATGCTTTGTTGTGTGTATCGGCATTTAAAATTGGTACGTGGCATAAACATCAATTGATAAATTATTCAGTTTGCTTCATTTATTATAAATTATTTTCGACAAGTTCTTTTCATCTTGGTGGTATGCTGTCAAACAATAGAGACACCTCATTGCCTCGGGTGGTAACATTTCTTGCAAATTGTGTTTCGGTTTTCTTTCGTTTTTTTCAAACTTAGTGCCATTGTCAGGTTTCATATTATTTAATTTTCATTCATTAGCACATCCCAGGACAGCTTGATTGGTCACCGCACCGCGCCACGCCGCTCGGTCCGTTTTACATGACTCCGGCAAAAAAAAACTAAGTATTCAATTGTTATGCGTGACCGGTGGTTGCATTCCTTAATCCTCTGTTCATACCCTTACTATTTTACTTATTCATACTACAATTAGCCGTGTTATTTGTATCTGTATTAAAAATCTTTTGAACAAAATCGCTTCAGATCGTTCGATCCCCAACGTATTGCCGCTCGGTCCCGGACTATTCAGACCAGCGCATGAATGTCTTGTTGTATGGCTCCAGAAAACACGGCGAAATGGCTCAACAAATGACTCGAACTTCTTTCAATCATGTTGGTCCAGAGGCCAGACAAAAAGTATAAAATTCAATTATGAGCCATCAATCTGACAGCATAATTGGAAGATACTATAAAAGTGTGCTCTTTTCGAGTCTGGATGCAGTAACAATAGTCTGTAATTATATGGTGCCTGTATGCATGGCGAACAGATATTAGCAACATTGACTGAAGCCACCAGTGAGTCAGTTCGTCAATAGTAATATGAACAAACAGTGGTCCAAGACTGGACACCATCGATCTACCATTTCAACGAATTCAATAAGAACCCCGAAGAATGTAAATATTCAGATTACACGCTATTGAATTGAATGTTTGATGAATGTTAGCATATGTTTACAGTGAATAATACGACTAGTGGGATAATCTATGAGGATTAGGACTGTCTGAACTAACAATAGAATTCCGAAAAGTGGCGTTTGAAAAGCCCAAATTCCTCAAACCAACTTGTGTACAGAGGACAATGCGTAGTGGTATTACTTTTCATTTTCGTAAAAAAAAATGAAAACAGGCAGAAAAGTGAAAAGACAATCATAATCTTAATTGGAGACGCCATCAATTTTTATTTCCATCAAACCAACATAAACGCTTACGCTTGCAGGGGCAGGAACTTCAGCGTGGAACATCATTAATCTACAACCGACTGCTCATGGAACAGCTTTTATGTGGTACGAAGAAGATGATCATCATCATTCTCTAAATTGAGACATTTTTCAATCGATCGTGAATTTAGCGAGCTTCTCTCCGATCTCAGGTGGAATTTAACAAACGAGCGGCAACCGCGGCAACCATTCAAGACAAAACATCATAAAAATGGATAATTATATGTTACAGTCATGCGACTCCATCGTATAATGCCCTAACATAGTCGTATCCTTTCGAAATTGCCGCGAAAAATATGGGAGAACAAACTATCTTCAAGGCAGTTGTTTGCAGACATAAAACGCGCATTCGTCTCTTTTCATTCCTGAACATCGCTCGCTTTCAGTGCCACCAATCTTTTGACTTATAACCGCTAATTGCTATCCTTTTCGCGTTTGTGCACAAAATCTTTCCGTTTTAAGTCAATTCAAATCTACCCGGTTTATACAGTACAGTATGTACATACGTAACGTATCTTTCGGACGTAATACAAGACCCCGGGAAGATTGTTTTAAAAGTGATTGCACGAATACCTAATTGATTGGTGGCTTAAGTCTTAATCGACCTGAAATTACCCCATCATCTTTTGAGGTCGTGTATTGAATCGACCGCACAGAAAAATGCTTTGATTCGTATGTGTATGCCCATATGTCCAGGGAGATTTAACTACCGCAGATACAGCAAAGTAGCTGAAAAGAACTACCGGCGACTGGAGCGGACTGTGTGCAGAGAACAAAAAATCAATAAATTTCGCCATGATATGCACCTTGTTCGCATACGATAATTGCTCTGATTGATTTACATAAGTGCGATCATTGCCACAGTGATCCAATACGGAGATGATCGATATACAGAGATACACTGGTAAATCGACACGGGTAGATTGTATCGGACAAAGTATGTTCGATGGAAATCTGTAGGGACCTTTCAATTTTGAAATTAAGACGTTATATTTGATCGTTTTATATTTGCCACAGATAATAATTATTGAGTATGAGATGTTGGCGTAGTTAGTTCTTCGTTTCAAATTACTGATAGGTATCATCAGGTATTTTTAGGTGTACTGATTAAAATAAAAATTTTCGTCGATTATCACCACTTTGTACTTTCGAGGAATCTGAGTGTGCTTAACCGTTAATTAAGCAGGAAGAAATTATGGAATGAGATACATAGAGCTATGGCCTGAAGCACAATATAAAGAATTTCAGGTGATTATTTTTTTTTTGGGGGCTACCGGTAGCGCAGTGTGTTGAGGTTGAGGCATCAGTCTCATGTTTGACTAATGGCGTTTCGGGTTCGAATCCCGTCCACGACGTGGCCATGGATGTGCAGGAGATGCATGCTGGCAACTGCATTCTCCGAAACCAGTTTATGCCGAGAAACGTCAACTGGGCCACATGGAACGGTTGACGCGCTATGCCCCACAAGGGGTTAGGGCAATTGAGAGAGAGAGAGAGGGAGATATTTTTTAATCTATTATCAGAATCCCTGAAATCCTCAAGAATTATAGGTACGATGCTAATTCGCGTCTTGTAAAATTTAAACTGTTTTTGGCCCAGTTTTCCAGTTGTGTCCTGGGAGATCATGCTAGAGCACTAAAATGTCCTTCGTTTCAGTCAAACAACGAAATAAATTGTTTGCTCATTAAATTTTCTAATATTCAACAAGCCGAGAGAAATGAATATAGTCTAATAAGAACCCATCCTAACATTTCCTCCAGCCAGCGGTGCCAACTTATTTTTCATAAAGTAAGTAGATTTTCCAAGAAAAGTAACTAGAAAATCAAAGAAGGAAGTAGTAAAAATAATAACCATTTGTAATGAACCACCTGTTATGAACCATATTATGGTCTGGTAGTGCTGCTCCCACCAGCAGATCGAAGCAGCACCTGATGAGTAGTGATCTGTTGGTGGTACGAAACCAGAGGCCGAGGGTCCCATTACACCCGGACCAAGGTGCGACCGCGTGGGCGTCTGATCCGTCTGCCAACCATTCCATCCTTATCGACTATTTTTTTTCATTCCCCATTTTTACCTCCCCTGTTTGTGTTGTCTTCCCCAGGCCTATGAATTTTTGTTAACGTAAAGGACAGGGGCAACGAGTGGCGAAAACCCCGCCCACATCTCCCGAACTGAGCTACAGCAAGCCTAGGCCGCTGCTTAGCTCGTTGAGGGGCCTTTTTCTTCGCCAGATGGCACGGCCCGACCTTCACGGTCATTATGCTACCTGAGGCTCCATCCCCACAGCCATCTCAGGATGTCCACCAGACCGTCCGTTACATTTTTCAATAATCTAGTTTAGATACTAATAAATGTATAACAGAAAAATTCACACATTTTCTATTAATACATGCATGTTACCAGCTTGCATCTCCTGCTGCTATTTAGCCGCCTACCTGCGACAAGTCGCGATATGTTGTGGCTTATTATTACACCACAGGGGGACGAAACGAAACGAAACGACCAGAGTCAGACATGAGGCTGACGCGTCTATGCATGGCGCCCATATGTAGGCCTGTTTCTAAAACCGGTCCACCGGTTTAAAACCCGTCTGCTGTTAGTACCGGTCCAGGGATTCACAAATATAAGACGGCTTTCGATTACCTTGCCAAATATTTACCTTCGACATTGAATTTACTAAGGCAATTGATCTATAATTACTGACTTCGCTAGGGTCTCCGCCTTTATGTATCGGTGTTTTATAAGCTTTTTTTTTAATTCCAGCGAGTATGTATTTATTAATAATACGAGTTAATATATTCGCTACTTTTTTACTTATTAATTTTAGAACATCGACAGTAATTTGTCTGAACCAGGGGCTGTGTGGGCCTTTCATTCATTGAGTATCTCTTAATTCCAAACACATCTGTTGATACGAAGTGACTTATCGACGAGTTCCATGCAAGTTGTTGGAGGTTCCTTATAATAGTTGTGTTTGTCATATTATTGAGTAGTTCGCGACCTATTGACCCAAAAGACGAGTTCATTACACTTGCATTACACATGGTGTGGGGTAAGACTATATCCAGATGTTGTGTTTAGTTGTGATACTTCTGCGCTTCTATTTGTTGCTTCTCTCAACGTTTTCCACAATTTTGCCGTGTTGCCCTCAGCCTGATTTGTTGTATTTTGTTTGCAAAGCAAGGTGTCTTCGCCTCTTTCATCACTCGGTTGCAGTGGCTTTTCACTATTATGTATTTATTTTTATTAAATAAATTGGTTGGATCGTTCTTATATATTTTATAAGAACAGCATGTTAAATATATTAACAAAAATAAATATTTCTAAATATTCTCTTTTTTAGGCCTTGTAAAGGTTATAAAATCAACCAGAGAGCCACTCCAATTTAATTCAGCGCATCGAGGGCGATTAGTCCTCAAAATTAAGTTGAAATCATTTCAAAAGTGTACGATTTAAATTTAAAAAAACTGGTTTTAGATCTACGCACGGTTTTTGAAGTTTGTGCGTATGCTGGCTGGACTGAGTTCAGAAAGCATTTCAGATTAGAAATTAGTCTCAATGTGGCTCATCCTTTATTTGTCCTTTTGACGAAGTCGAACTAAGTAAAGATTGATGAAATAAGCAACAAAATTTTATAAAGTGCAAACCAAAAGTTAAGCACATCTTCTAGTCTGTATTTTTCTTGTTTTAAAATATCTTCTCTTTTGTATTTATAAAAAACAATGGGCCAACAGAAGATTTGTGAACGTTTTTGCAAGCTTCCGAAAATGTATTACGCACTCTAGCCTAGTTCACACTTCTTATAATAAGTAAATTTATAAGGTTCTAGCATCTGTGGACTAATAACTCTCGTTTGCTACTAATACTGTATAATTAGTTTCTAATATAGGCTATCTTGAATTACCATTTCTTAAAAAAAAAATATTCCATTATCAGCCCCCTAGAAATATTATTCATTTATACCCTAATGAATTTCAAAATTTCTTCTGTCAACCGTGCCAATTAGCATAATCATAACTTTCACTGCCTGATCTATTTGTAAAAGACAATGTCAAAATAGTTCATCACTCTTTTCCGTTTCCCATGGACAAGAGCCCATAACTTTGAACTTAGAATAAATTGGCAAAATGCAAAACTTCCTTCATCTTTACCATCCAGAATAGTGTTGAGCAACTCTTTGCTAGACATCGAGTCATTTGCATCTTTAATCCATTAGCCATTATAACCATCACAATGTCCTACTTCAGCCTACAGTGTCCTTCAGACATCCTTTTTTGGCGGGGTGCAAACTGATTAGTTTCTATAAAAATTTTGATGGAAATTCATGCATCATGCATGACTATCGTCCTAGTTGATTGAAATTGGCATTTTGTATATACTAGAATAGTAAAAGCAAGGATACTGGCATACAGTCTAGCCCGGACCGGAAGCGATGTTGGCGCACACACAAGCCATGGCTTTTCGAACCGAATGACTATAGAAACGGACGTGATTCTAATTAAAATGTCAAATTGAATCCTCTACAAAGAAAGACGGAGAACAAATAGAGTTCTATGGGTGGTGTAGTTTTGACGAGAAATGGAGAGACTATCTTAGTTCTACATCAATTTGATTTCACCACGTTCCTCCACCACACGCCTTTTTTGAACAATTTTTCATCATTTTAACACACACCCTTTTGTGTTCTCGAAGTGTCCTGTGGAGTGCGATGAAGGATTGTTGGCTTCTTTGGGGCAATACGGATGCCACACGAATCTTTTTTGGGTTGCTCACAATATGAATATAGGTAGTTGTATGTATATTTGAACGTACGTCATAAGAGTTGACGATAATGAAATATGTCAAGTTGAAAAGTTCATCAATCATCGACAGGGTAGTTTTCTTTTTATACTCGATGTTGAAGTTGGGCACACGAACGGAAGAAAATCATGTGATGAAGAGATTAAATTGAAGATTTGGCTACACTGATAAAATAAATATTTAGTAAAGGTCCAAGTTCAGTTTCGATTCTATATTGGCAATGGGTGTAGAACATTTTCCCAATACTTTCACTGTCCACATCCATTTTTCGACATCTTTCCTCACACTTCCTCATACAGAAAAGTGTACATTTTTTGTGAGTCACGTGTGACTCATGGAAGAGGAACTAGGGGTACAACATGAGTTATGCATAAAAAGAAACGTAGTAGTTTCACCGCCCAAAAGCTGTATGTTGTTTGTTTAGTAGGACATATCTCAAGTTAATTGGGTTCCCATTTTGACAATTGGATCGTTTGCCGAGTCTTCCTGATCGACGTTTACTATTCATTTGCCCTAACTCCATAGCACGCCAACTGTTCCCAGATGGCCAAGTTGACGTTTCGTTGGCATAAACTAATTTCGAAGAATGAGGTTGCCAGTATGCACCTCCTGCTCCCCATTTAACCGCCTACCTGCGACAAGTCGGGAAACGCTGTGGGTTGTTATTACGTTCCGCACCACAAGAGGAAGGCAACACAAACATCCAAGGCCACGAATGTCGTCGTGGACAGGATTCGAACCCGAAACGACGGTAGTCAGAGATGAGACTGATACCTCTACGTACTGAGCTACCGGTCGCCCCATTTTTAAGGAATAATCGACTTGGCGCATCCTCGATCTCCGAGACGAATGTCTATTATTTATCAACGTCTATTTATTCATTGTTGAATTGGCCTACTTAGTAGCAAGTCATCTCTCTCTGTGATTGTTGTTCTTTAAGGATTTTATGCTGTAAAGTAGCTTCATCCGTAAGGATTTCGACGGAGATCATCCCTGCTAGGGCACAGGTTGTCTCGTCCTAGCAGGTATTCCAATGTGAGCCTTATCTAGAAATCACTGTGGGAACTGATTGGTTCAGTATTTGTGTACATAGGTACCAACAAGTTGAAGGGAGTGTATAGGCAAACAACTTTGGGGCATTCAAACTAAGAATGGGGGGGGGGGGGCAAGTAGCTCAAAAAACGTTCTTGACTAGTTCGAAAAGAGGACAGTGTTCCATATGTCCTGAGTCCAAATGACATGCTCCTGAGCCCATAGCAAAAGTTTTTGGCCTTATTCTTAACGGATAGTCTGACTTATGGAATGGTTTCAATGCACGTAAGCCAGCTTTCACAAGCCTTTTTCTGACTAAACTTGATGAATGAAACTTGCTTACCCGTTGCTGGAAATAAATTGTACGATGCCGCCTCAATTGTTGCTAACACTGTTAAAGGTTACCCTCGGGGTGGGGTTCTTTCCCCACTTCTCTGATCTCTGCCGTAGATGAGTTACTCGCTAGGCTCTGTGTGGACTCTTGTGGTTATCATGCTATCGGATACGCCGATGATGTAACCATAATAATAAGGGAAAAGTTTGAAACAACTGTCACGGAGGTGATAGGTGCGGCACTCGACCTAATCGTTCGCTAGTTCACTGAAGTTGGCCTGAGGGTTAACTCTCAAAAAACCGTCTTAGTTCCATTCACTCGGAGAAAAAATCAACTGGAACAAATACTTCGAGACTGTTATTAGAAGGGCACTCGGATAATGTGGAATTGCAGGCCTTTCTTTGGGAAAACCTAACTGAATTAATTTCTTTGTAAAGTTTCCGCTATTTCTAGACAGCATATACGCATAATTTGTTATTACCTGATCCCATGAAACATTGGAACTCTAACTACTTCCAAGAATTTCAGAAGGAACCGGAAAATAATGGTTTGAAAAACATTTTTTCAGCACTATATTTGTCGCAATGGATCATATTTGGAGTACAGATTTTTTCTCCATTAATTTGGCATATTATACCCAAAGGATTCGTATCTTCTTTCGATGTATCTTCACAATAACCCGGCTACTAGTTGCGACTCCTACCGAATGACAATCAATACATGCCATTTTGCACAAGTTCAAGACTTCCCTTTCATCTCTGGATGGTCACATTTCAAAACATTAAATTCAATGATTCCAGGGCGGCTCACCACCACCACTTGCCTAGTGTATTAACTCCCGATGGTCAACAAATTTTACTGTCTTCGTTTAGAGCTGGGCATTGTTTTTTTATTCGAAGGACTTGTTCTCTTCCACTGTGTGTTTGGTTGGAGCTCAAACAGCTACTTCATTCGCCAGTCTCCCCGGGGTGTCGTAAATAAAAATCTCCAGCATCCCTTACTGGTTTTCGTACAAGTGGTAACATTCGAGTCGGGACATTTTCATACAGAGCCACTGCTTATTCCGCACTCCATGCCTTGGAACAGGATACAAAGTATTGTAGTTCGGTACATTTCGTGCATATAGTGTACAGATATACTAGTAACAATACAAAACTGTCAACTATACTCGGGGGTAGTTTCTATTTTCCTCTGTACAAGCAATTTTCGTGGGGCAAAATTACAATGCGAGACAACCGAGAAAATTGCACACAACTGTCGTGTGTATATTTTTGGGATGGTTAGCAGGATTGTTGTTGATATTGTTGTTGCTCTTGCTGCTGTTTGAGCTACGCCACTTTGCGGAGCCCGGGATGATGAAGAACATAGTGGTAGCGGCATTTGAAACAAGTGAAATTTTGTTGTTTGAAATTCCGACAACCCCTAAACTGTCATTGTTGCAAGGCTTGTTTTGTGGTTCGTTTCAAAGCTCACTGAAAGTACAAACATACTCGTATCCGGACAGTACAGCTACAACAAAAGGACATAGACAGAGGACAATAACAAACAGCAAACGAGGGAATTATTTATGACGACATGAATGTAATGAATTGGACACTGAGCGTCACTCTATGGGACAACAATGGTAACTGTCAAGGGGGTAACAATGTCGGGGTGAGTATGAGCTTACGAGTATGTATGAAATTTCAAGAGAAGTTCAGGTCGTGAAGGGTTTAAATGTCGGGAATGAATTGTATTATTTTTATCTGTAATAATTGTAAAGGATGTTGCTGAGACATAATCATTTGTTGGGAGTATCTTTATCGGAATGTTAAAGGTCTTTATGTGATCAAAGATCATTGATTACTGTAGGAGCTGTGAAAATGAGGAGGAGTTCCTTTTACATTTTGCGTGGTTGTCCGTATTGTCGGCGGAACAAGTAAAACTTGTGTGTTGAATTTTATAGAAGAAAACGCATATTACACTCACCCCGCCCTAAAATATTTTTGCTCCAAATATGACAATTGGAACTTAAAGAAATTAGAAATTAATGCATCAAATATTTTTAATTAAAAAATATCTATTATTTCCATTAAGTTCCGATGATTAGTTTCATTTGCCTTAAGGTAGATAGTCCCTGCTCATTTGCCCTAACCCCTAGTGAGGCATACTACTCAATTGCCCTGACCCCTTGTGGGGCATAGCGTGTCAACTGTTCCATGTGGCCCAGTTAACGTTTCCTTGGCATAAATTCGTTTCAGAGAATGCAGTTGCCAGCATGCACCTCCTGCACATCCATGGCCACGAACGTCGTCATGGACGAGACTCGAACCCGAAACGCCAGTAGTCAAACGTGAGACTGATGCCTCAACACACTGCGCTACCGGTCGGTATCGGAGGATGCACGTTGCCAGCATGCACTGCATTTAGACGCCTACCTGCGACAAACAAATCGGGAAATGTTGTGACTTATTATTACGGCCCCCACCACAGGGGGAAGACATCACAAACACCCATGGCCACGAACGCGTCGACGGGACTTGAACCCGTAACGACCGTAGTCAGACATGAGACTGACGCCTCTACGCACTGAGCTACCGGTCGCCCGAGAATGTTGGCCTAATAAATCAATAAACTTTGGTCAATCTGTTGAATTACAAATTCTGTTTTCTTTTTTATTGATCAGTCCATATACGAATATAACTCTGATCCGGTTAATTACCGTTAATCTTATACTTTACTACACCCAACATTTTCTCAATCGTTTTATTCTGCTTTCAACATTGGGTCCATTGTTTGATTTCCATTTATCAAAACAGAATCAATTTGGAATTTTTCAATTTTCCTACTTCAGTTTATACTGATTTATGAATTGCCTCAATAAAGAGATAGGTCAGACAATGGCTCTATTAATTCATTTACCACTCCTTTAATGTCTTCATATACGTTTTTTTTTCTTTATTCAAGCTAGAGCTTAGCTATCAAGTTCTATTAGTATGTATCTGTTTTCTTTTTTGTACTAACCTACAGTGACGGGACCCGTGGAGCAAGATTTATGTAATTCAATGGGTTTTTTATTAGATATCAATAAATTATTATGAAATGCTTGAATGACTTCAAAATGTTGGCGAAATGCGGCGTGAGGATAATAGAATGACTGGAATTATAATATGGATGAAATCTGTGGAACTGAATTTATTGTAAATTGGACTAATAAAAGCCATTGTATAGCGTATGCGCATAATAATATCGAGAGACGACGAAAAAAGTGAATGTTTTGCCTTATCGGTGTTAAGATCATTATAGTTAATTAATAAGATGGAGAAGATGTTTTAAATCAATGTGAATGACGTATGAAATATTGATGTCTTTTAATTTGGGTCTGCGTGGTTTTTGTTCAAAGTCGAAATATTAAATTATTTGGTTGAAAAGAGGTGTGAAAAAATGTGTTTTACATCACAGTTCCACAAATCGAAATTCACCAATTCCATTTAAATTAATTATAATTCAAATTTATGTTTTAGGATGAAAAGTGTGACACGATGTAACAATTTTTAAGTCTATGTATTCAATGTTCTTGCAATGTACGAGCTCAAATTATTTTTCAGTGAAATTGGAATTTTTGTGAAACTTGGTTTCATTCTGCACACCAACCTAGTATGCGCCTGCAGCTCAGCTCGGCAACGCACCGTGTATTTTTACTACTCGGTACACGGTCGTTTGAGGTTCAAGCCCCTCAGCGGGATAAAAAATTTTCATTCTCAAATTCGCTCTATTTTGATTTCTCCAAGCTTAGTGGTTTTTGTAATTTTTCTAGTTTATTGTTGTGTATTGTTAATTGACTTCACCCCTCCAGGGGCATGATCGCGTCAACATCTCTAGCATTTCTATGCCTTGTTGGCGTTTCGATAGCTTATCTACTTTCGGATATGCAGTTGCTGGCATGCACCTTCTATCCGCACCGTCTTACTAACAAGCTCGGAATGCGGTGGGTGTTATTAGTACCCACTGGAAGTCTTTAGTTCGCGCTGAGGATCGAACCTCCATTCTTTAAATCGTAGAGCGGTGGCCGAACGAACACGGCCATAGGGTGCGTCATCAGCTCATGCATAGCAATGGCATATTAATTGTTTGGTAGCATATTAATTTACATATCCTATTCATATATTCATCTTTAACTGACAAGCTGCGAGAGTTATAATACTCGTAGTAGCCACAAGTAGTTTTTCATTTCATTAACGCACCGGAAAAATTAATCCCTCTAGATGCACGCTTCGTAGAGTCGCGACCGAGACCATACTACCGAACGATTATTGCTATACTGATCTAAATATTGGAAACTTATTTATTGCCACCCGAACAGAAACACGCACCGCGAGGTTTATGTGTGTGAGTTAATTTGTGCAGTGCAGTATCTTTATAGTGTCTAATCTTGGCTAGGTCTTTGCTTCATTGGTCACGTTTAGACCGTGCAGCTAAAAGGCGATTTAACTAAATCATTTTAGTGTTAGTACTTGTTGGTGGAGTGTTTATACCGACCATACGGAGAGGTACTTCTTCTTCTTCTTTCTCCGTTGACAGCACAGATAAATTTTACAGATATAAATTTTACGACAGAAAAAGTCTTTTTCTTGCAAACAAAGCAAACGCCGAACAAAAAAAAACGACAACAAAGGAAACGTCAACCACCGAATCAACATTAGCAATGACAGCGACATAGTCCCAATTTTTTTAGTCCAGTTCCGCATCGCAAGTAGAGATAAGCCAAGTCCAAAACTAACTAAATCGATACGTTTATATCGTCGAGAGTTAGATCGATTTAGTTAGATCTCGAAGATAGTCCCGCGGTCTAAACGTAGTGATTGAACCCATTGTGTTACAATTAGTGATGTGCAAAAAGTAAGTGCGTGTTACTTTATCACGGTTAATTCCGATCATACTTTATCACTGTTACTTCTTACGAACCATGAAAATCACTAAAGCAAGCAAGTAATAAGAAATCACTAAAATAACTAATAGTAACATTCATTAAGTAGAATCTAGGCAAGATGGGTATAATATGAGATAACGAATGCACGAGACTCCTGTTGATGGCATTTTCAGTCCTTTAGTCATATGACTGAGGGTCCTGAGTTGGATGCACTAGACTACTGTTCATGATGGCATTTTGTGACCTTTGGTGAAGAAAAAAGGACGTTCTTGAAGTGAAATATGTGCAATAAGAGTATCGTATGAATCGGGGAGATGAGGCGAATCCTCTGTAGCACTTTTGACGGTAATTTCAGTCCTTTGGTCAGAGAAAAAGGACATTCCTGAGAATTAAGTGAAATACAGGCAATATGAGTATCATATGAATCGGGGAGATGAGGCGAATCACCCGGTGTACTTTTTGTTAGAGTGCTTGACTTATCTAAAAGAATGAGTTATAGTATAATTAAGACCGACTTCCAGACAAACAATTTCTATCTTCTGCGATAAGAATGCGGTTCGCCTTGGAAGATAAATTTATCGACGGGGATATCGCCATCTTATCGCGGGAGTCACCCCCTTCGTGAGAAAATAGTCACCGAAAGCGAAACTTCCTGGAGAAACTTTGGCGAAACGAGTTGGCAACAAGAAAGCGAATTGCGGTGGGGATAAATTTACGAATTGTAAAAATGACGCATAGAAGAAATTTAGGCGATGAGAATCAACTAAAACAAAAATTATTATCGCTTTTTTTATTAGATTAATATCTTCATGCTTTTTTTATCTTACATATTTCTTTGGCGCTCATAATTCATATTTCATCCTTTTTTACCATTCATATTTGTAGGATTCGAACCAGGTTCCCATGTTTGCAAGTCCATAGTGCTAACCGTTGCGCTATCTAGACTGCAAACAATGAGAATGACACTGTCGTCGTTTCGTATTTATTGTGAATTGGCGAAATATCATCTTGGCGATAGATTGGCGAATTGAAATCCTATCGCGATTCTTTTGCCTGAGGTATATCCCCTAATTATTGAAAAAGCGACAAATAATCTATGAATTTATCGTAGTCCGGATGGCGTAACGGTTAGCACGTTCGCCTTCTACGCACTGGGCCCCGGTTCGATTCCTACTGAATGCGGTAGTTTTCGATGAAAAAGGAGATATTCGTGTCGGACTATGAGCCCACTCAGCTGTTAAATGAGTACCCATTTATGGTGTAAATAACTCGGTTGAGCGTGTTGCTGATCACACACCTCTGCGCAAGACCGCCACGATCTAGAAAATGAGATGATGCTAACTCATCTCGAGGCCATGGTTCAAATTGGACTGTTGCGCCAGTTATTTTTTATCGTAAGGAAGAATCGCCATCGTATCATCTGGGGAATTTATCTTCCCAATGATACGAAATTGTTTGCTGGGTTATATTGTAATGAACCACCTGTAATGAACCATATTATGGTCTAGTAGTGCTGCTCCCACCAGCAGATCGAAGCAGCACCTGATGAGTAGTGATCTGTTGGTGGTACGAAACCAGAGGCCGAGGGTCCCATTCCACCGGACCCAAGTGCGACCGCGTGGGCGTCTGATCCGTCCGCCAACCATTCCATCCTTATCGACTATTTTTTTTCATTCCCCATTTTTACCTCCCCTGTTTGTGTTGTCTTCCCCAGGCCTATGAATTTTTGTTAACGTAAAGGACGGGGGCAACGAGCGGCGAAAACCCCGCCCACATCTCCCGAACTGAGCTACAGCAAGCATAGGCCGCTGCTTAGCTCGTTGAGGGGCCTTTTTCATCGCCATATGGCACGGCCCGACCTTCACGGTCACTATGCTACCTAGGCTCCGTCCCCACGGGCATCTCCGGATGCCCACCAAACCGTCCGTTACAATATTTTAAATGCAACTACGAATACAAGTGATGAGTATTTGTTTCATAATTGTATGTGCAATAGAAGGGTACACACACATAAAACATCTCTCTTCTAACATGTTAATTTTTGCCTTGACCCGTCCGGGGCATGGATGTACGTACACACTGTCCATACAATGCGATGCGATGTTTGAGGGTGTACACACTGTACGCGATGAACACGATGGATGCTGTGCGAAGGATGTTGTGATGAATGCGAGGCTTGCGATTGAATAAATGCGGCGGGGATCACGCGATGTGATTAGGTGAATAGAGATCACTTTAGTTGCATCAAGAATATAATAGGCTCGTCATTCAGTCGTTTTTGTTGACTTTTCAGTCTAGGCATCGAACAATAAATTATCATTTATTTTAAATAGGAAGTACCATTAGCTGCCTCTCTCCTACACTTCCATACCTTATATCAACTGAAACTTTGGAGCATAGAGTAGTGGACAAAAAAATCCGGACAGTTAGTTTAAGCGATAAGTTCTTTCAAATTTAATTAAAAGTGAGAAAATAACAAATCTAAAAAAAATGTCCGAATGTGATAAAAGGCCGCAATTTCGGCGTTGCGGGCTTGAAACTTGTGTCTTTGCGAGATTGGCATAAAAATGGGACTCGCAAGTCTTTTACCGGCGAGTTTTTAACAAATTTTGTAAAGATTAAATCAATGCACCGGAAATAAGATTCCAGATGGGTAAGAAAGACCACTATAAAGAAGGATTGTCTCCTGAAACGGATAACCGTGCAGTGCAGAACTGGTTCAAAACTGCGAAGAATATCCGGAGCGAGTTTTTTCGAGCTGATGGAGAAGAAATTATCACTCGAACGGTACGACGACGTCTGCAGGAGTCTGGGTTATGTACTCGAAAACTAGTCAAAAGCCTCTCTTGACACTTAAAATGAGCGAAAAACGACTGCAATGGGCTAAACAGCACCAGACTCACTCGGACTAGGAACGATCGGAGGAAGCTGATCTTTTCAGATGAGACGAAAACCAATCTCATAGGATCAGACGGAATGGCCTATGTGCGGCGAAGAACCGGGGCGAACGCCATAGCAATGAATGTACTAGACGTTCCGAGAGGCAGGGGGTGCTTTTCCTATTATGGTGCTGGAGAACTAATCTACCAAGACTAGTTCTCCAGCCGTCATGCCGTCATTTGCCAAGACATTTCCTGAGAAAACCGGACCCCTTCCATTGATGAGCACTTTTCGCCGATAGACGACTTCATCTTTCAGAATGGCTCTGCTCCCTACCATCATGCGAAATCGGTTAGTAATTTTTTTTCAGCATTATTGTAGCATTGATCATTGATTTATAAAAAGTGACCATATCTTAAGGCTACCTTCTGATTTTTACAATGTAACGTTTAATTTCTGAAATTGGAGATTTTGTGCTCCCACAAAATAACACCCAGTTTTAATGCACAGTCTGCACGTATAGTAGAGCCGCGCGTAACTGCTGATTTATAGAATATCCCGACAAGGAGAGGTAAATAATATTCAATTCATACAGGAATAAACTGTCATTTTAGTAGTAGTTTTATGTAATAATAAAAAATATAAATATCAATCGTTTCACACTTCAAAAATTAAAAAGAAGAAACAAGTTTATACAAATTATTATGTTTGTATAAATATGATATGTATAATAATATGAGTAGAAATGCTTATTCCAAAAACTATTTATCTCTAAATTTATATTTAAACATTTAATCAAAGGCGCCAATCATAGATCCTGTTTCCCATATCAAAATCCAATGAAATTTGAAAAAAAAAGAACATAATTTTGCCGATTGCAATATTTTCTGAGTTTTCGATAAAGATGTCGGAAAATATTTATTAGATATTTTTATATTCCAAAACCTAGTCATAGCATTCTCTCCAGGATAATATATATGGAAATATTGACGAATTTTTACAAAATTTATTACGTCTTTCTACGTAAAATATATGAAAACCCTTATTTCAATATAAAATACATAAATTTCTACCGTATCTTGTTATAACCAAATTCCGCGGATGTGTGAAGAGAACTATTCAAATTTTTATCTTTTTTTATTGTGTATTAATTTTACCTTCTCTCATTCATTTTAGTTTCTTTTTGCGTTGTTGAAAATGGTAGTTAACATAATCGGTTGTCAATGCAAATTTTCGGCGTGAATTTCAATCAAGGCAATGTCTGTCAGTAATTTGTTTATTTCGTGAATAAATTGAAAGAGAAGAAAAAACTATTGCAATTAAGATGAGTCCACATATGGATTCCGAACTGGCATTAAATATTCGTAACGTATACTGAAATGGTATCGAAACGAGCCAGTTGGTAGCAATTGCTGGCTTAAGTTGCGACCAAAATTGTCGATGAAATGCAATTTATGATACTTTTAAATTGATTAGACTTGATTTTTGGTCAAGACTGTTTGTAAATTGAGTGAGAATGGTTGGCGATTCTTTTTGACTGGATAATGGAGGAAAAACGATATTTTTAATTTGTCGGGTCAATCCATGTTGCATACTCTCGACCAAAGTTACATAATGTCCATATCAGAGCAAGTCCGGAAGACAACTTAAATACTTACCACTACTGGGATACCATCGAACGAAATTGGGCTAATGTTGACAGTAAAAGTCACGTACCTGAAAGGCAAAAACAAAAAGACAAGTGAAATATTTTGGATACAATGCGAATAATTTAAGAGTGCCTTCACACTAGAAATTTGCAAAACCAAAAAGACGTAAAAAAATATTTTTTTTTAACCCTGTCTATTTGAAATGTTTTAAAAGTATGAACGAAAATTTTTTTTCCAGCAAGATACCTAGATAATTCTCTATCGAGTCGACTATTTCGGCTGAAAGTAAATGAATTACGGTAATATTTTTTTACCTTTTGAAGAATTGTCATTTTCGGCGATTTCCTTTCTAAATAATTGCTAAAACTCTTTCGCTTCTCAGGAATTTTTCGTTTATTGACAGTTGCAACAGAGTATTTTTCGAATACGTTTAGGTCTTAAGCTGGCAGACACTACCGCAGCTTTTAAAAAACAAGTGTAATAGTTTTTTTCGCCTGTACTAAATTAGCACTAAATACATATATACAATAAGTAGTTTTTGACTGAAAAAATTAAAAAAGTTTCGGTTGTCTGCCTGCTTACAGCGATCTTCACACCAACGCGAAAAAAATCGAACGGCGGATTCGCGACGTAAATTTTCGCCGCGACAAAAATCTGACCACAGTATCGTACGAAGATGCCCACACCGACGCGAAATTTCGCCACTTTGTGCAACGATTTTTGGCGTGATGACAAAAAATCGCTGAGTGCGATTTAATTCTCGTCGATACCTTCTTGTTTACTTCACAAGTAGTTGTTAATTCGATATGGCTGGCAATATCGAAAAACTGATCATATGTATCATGAAAAAAAACATACGAAACACATACGGATACGAAAAATAAATGAAAAAAAAGTTAAAGTCTGGAATGATATTGCCGATGAGCTTGGAGCAACATGTAGGAAGTATCAATTCTTATTTTTTATGTCAAGCTCCCGCTTTTTCGCGAAAGCAATAAATATCGAGTGCATTGAAACTTATACCATGCACCCATAATCTTCTTTCCCTAAGAAGCCAGAATTTTACCTGGCTGCATTTATAAACATTCCGTTATCCATTGTTAAAGGAATTAAATTTACCTTTGCCTTTCTACATCCTCAGCCACTGCTACAAGCAAAACAGCTTTTCCTCTTGGGGATCCATGGTGAAGTTTCCTATTGCGAATTTTGCCGTGGCGATCTGACATCAAAATTCGCTGCAGACCAAGTTGCACAACAAAATACACAACGTACACTGAATGCGATTTTTTTCCGCTGCGATTTTTTGTCGCCTCGGTGTGAACATCTAGAAATCGTCACGAATTTCCGTCGCGAATTCGCCGCGGATTTTGTCGCTGCGATGTTTTTCGCGTCGGCGTGAGGATTGCTTAAGTCTTAAGCTGGCAGACACTACCATAACTTTTTAGAAAAAGATGTAATTATCCGTATATCTGTGTACTTTGGAATGCTCAGAGCATAAGAAACAAGATCGATGAATTTTTTAACTTCATAGATAGTAACAATATCGATATTGCAGTACTTACAGAAACTTGGTTAAAAGATAAAGATGAATTCTCACACTCTAATTTTATTATATATCGTAATGATAGATCTGGAGAAAAGGGCGGAGGCGTAGCAATATTAATTAAAGCGCATATTAAGCATTATGTAATGCCAGAATATGTACTAGGCTCAGTGGAGTGTATTGCTGTCAAACTAGAAGATTACAATTTCACAATTTTCGGCATATATTTTCCGGGTTCAAAAATAAATAAAATTAAATTAACATTGTTTGAAAATGATCTGATCCAGTTAGTAAATTCTTGCGACAGATCTTTACTATGCGGAGATTTTAATGCTAAACATAGGCATTGGAATTGTGTGAAAGCCAATTCTGCAGGTAAAATCGTATTTAATTTGCTTAGTAACGAAAACCTTTTCATTCACACCCCTTCAAATCCGACTTACTATCCATCGCAAGGTTATCCCTCGTTTCTAGATCTAGTAATAAGCAACGGCTTCATAAACGTAGATCAACCAATTACGATGAATGCACTTTCTTCTCCCCATCTGCCCGTATTATTCGATATTAACAATGTTCCGTTTACTTCTAATAGAGTCCAGACGCGTGCTTCACATAAAACCACAAACTGGCGAAAATACAGAGTCATTCTTGAGAAAAGTCCAGACCTCAGATCGCTTGACCTGTCGACTATAACTGAAACAAGCCAGGTGGACGACATATTAAACTTCTTTAATTCTTTACTGCTAAATGCACTGGAAGAATCATCATCAGTAAAAGAACATACCTACTCAGTAAAGAAGAAATTGGATGCCAAAACTAAGTACCTGATTACATTAAGAAATCTGTTCAGGAGAAAATGGCAACGCATGCGATATCCTCACCTAAAAACTGTTGTGAACAAACTCACTAAAACAATAAGACAGAATCTTATTCAAACAAAAAATTATAAGTGGAATAAATGTTTATCTACTTTCAAAAAGAACGATAATCAGATTTGGAAACTAAAGAAAGTGTTTAACCGAAACTCACACAAGTCACCCCTAATGGGAACTCATGGTCTGATTTTTGACAGCCGCGATAAAGCCCAAATGATAGCCGCCCACTTTCAGGCATCACACAACGCTAGTGCTCACCTGGGAAGTGCCGCAATAAAACAAATCGTTGAAGATTCTATTCGTAACTTGCAGAAACGTATCTCTGCACACCAAGGGAAATTAGAAAAAATTTAAAGAACCTAAAAAATAACAAAGCACCTGGTCACGATAATATAAATAACTTACTACTTAAAAATCTACCCAAGAAATGTATTGTGTTTATTAACTTTATTATAAACGCCTGTCTGAAACTTCACTACTTCCCTAATGCATGGAAGCACGCTATAATACACCCAATTCCTAAAGCGGGAAAAAACCCAAAAATCGCATCAAATTATCGACCAATAAGCTTATTGCCGGCTTTGGGAAAACTTTTTGAAAAGGTCATCTTGTCTCGTCTAAATAGTACCGCAATTTCGTTGAATGTAATACCTTCATTTCAGTTTGGATTTCGTGCGGGCCATTCCACAACGCATCAAGTGTACAGGGTAACGAAAAAAATAAGGGAAGGATTCGCTGACAAAAAATCAGTCGGTCTAGTAGCGCTGGACATCGAAAAAGCATTTGACACCGTATGGCACGATGGATTAGTGCACAAATTGATAACTTTTCGGTTTCCAAATTACTTAGTCAAGATTATCAGTAGTTTTCTATCTGGCCGCACCTCTGTTGTAAAAATTGGGGATAAACTATCAGACAGTTACACACTTAGTGCCGGTGTTCCGCAAGGATCGTGTCTCAGTCCCACCTTGTCTAATATCTACACTGCCGATATTCCTAAAACCAATGATTGTGAAATATCATTATTTGCAGACGACATGTGCATATTCTGTTGCTCTGACGATCCCGAAAATATCACAGTTGCACTGGAAAATCAGCTGGAAGCTTTACACCAGTATTACCACAGATGGAAAATTAAAATTAATCAATCTAAAACCAAAGCTGTATATTTTACAAGGAATAGGAGCAGGAATAAATTACCTACTCGGAACCTGAACTTTCTCGGGCAGCAGATACCTTGGGATAACGACATCAGTTACTTGGGAGTAACTTTGGACAAAAAACTGACCTTTAAAAAACACGCAGAATTAATCCTATCCAAGATCTCGAAAGCAACATACGCACTCTATCCTTTTCTGAAAAAACGCTCCCAACTCTCACTAGTGAATAAAACGCTTATTTATTTTACAAAATAGCTATTCAACCAATAATCTCCTACTGTATCCCTGTCTGGGGCCAATGTGCCAAAACCCACAAAAGCAAAATTCAGATCGCTCAAAATCGGATCCTGAAAATGATCACGAAAATGTCTCGTTACTACTCGACGCGCAAACTTCATATAAAGTCTAATATCTTGACAATTTTCGAATTAGCAAGGAAATTATCTTCTAGTTTTGAGGAAAGATGCTCCTCCAGTTCCAATGCACTAATTAGTTCCCTAGTTAACTAGCATTGATCTAAAATTAGTTTGGGTCACCTGTTATCTGATCTCAAACTTTAGATAGTAAGATAGTAGTAGGCTTAGAATAAGTTAGATGTAGGCTTACAGTAAGTTAGATATAAGTTAGTATAAGAACCATATACACGCAAGGTTTTTTGTTTAAATTTTTCCTTGAATTATTATTATATTTTACTATGTAACTAGACTAACTAAATTTGAAGTATCTACCAATTAAACCATAGTAGCAAAGACTCGAAGAGTCTGTACTCTAACTTAATATAACTGTCTTGAATGTATGTATTATATTAACAAACGTAAATAAATAAATAAATAAATATCCGTATATCTTTTTTTCGACCGTACGAAATCACTAAATATAGCGAGCAATAAGTGACGAAAAAAAATACCAAAAATTACCAATTAAAGTGTAATAAATTATTGTCGACTGTACGAAATTAACACTAAATAGACCCGAATTTAGTGCACTTTTTTCAATTATGTCTGCTACTTTTGCTCTGTCAGCCTAAATGAGCTAAATCTTTTTTAGTTTCTTTTCTAATGTTGTAGCTTAGTGACAGAATGTGTTGTCAGATCAACCTTTACGGTAGAGTTAAAAAAAACTCATCCCTAACACATCAGCTCGTAAGACATGTTGCATAGGTTCTTCAAAAAACTGCAACAATATTAATGGGCAGGGCAGGACATCTACAACGCGTAGGCACCAGCTGAATGTCTGGCAAATATTTAAAGGGAACATCAGCGGAGCAAGGCTCAGCGAAAGACGCAGTAGGTGCGAATACCGGACAACCGGACCAAAAGAATTGGAAGAAAACGATTCAGACTACCAAGGCCGGACATTGGTTTGTAACCCCACAATGATTATGAAGAACGATTTTTTTTAGTATGTTTTAAGTCGATTTCATCGTAAGCTAACTTCTTTTTTTTTTTAACTTTTTTCACCTAATAGTAGTTAATGCCTATGATCATCCTCCACAATTTCACGCCTTTCAACGTATAATTGATTTGATTGACAAACCCTTTTTCGTCAATTTTCTCATGACTTTTGCACGTTCATCCCGAGCTCGGCTACGGATAAATTCTAAATTCACTTTTTTTCCAGAAAGTAATCAATCAAATATGTACTGGAAAAAAGGAGTTAAAAAACATCCACCGTGACTACTTAGAACAATAAAAATCGCCCCGCACGAAAAGTCACACAAGAAAATTTTGACTTGTGCCCGTCACATGAGTCAATTCGTCACACCTTCCCAGCCCGTGGATGGTGTTACCTCACTTTTTTTTTTGCTTACTAATGTCACACTATGGTCACTTTTTTTGCCACGGACCTAACGCAAAAAAAAACGTTTCGGGGCTAATTCAACAATAAATTAGCCCCGTTTAAAACCGAAAAAAAAAATCCACTGGAAAAAATTACAAAACAAATCAGGCGAAATCGCATAGAAAAAAAAGGGTTGCATGTCGCGGTGGCTCAATCCGAGGTCATTATTAGTTTCATGACACCATCACCGCGCCACTACCCTTACAAGTCGGTGTCGGTGGTGGGACAATAGTTGATGATGATGGTGAGAAAAAAGGTTTTATTCGATTTTAACCTAACGTCCGTATTTTTTTTCCAAAAGATTTCTTGGCCTTTTTGAATATGTATATTTGACTCAACAGAATAAGGACGAAAATAAGGGCTCAGCGACGGAAAATATGGAGAACAATCATCGAAGTGCAACTAATTAGTAGCAAAACGACATAACATAAATCGTCTTCACGTTCAGGGATAACAAGAAAATCTCGGTCTGATTTTTGGTGGATACTCCGTAAGCGGGACTTTCTTGTCTCGCCTGTACGTTGGGCAATAGGGTGAGACTTGTGCTAGTATAGAAAATAAGGTGGAAGAGGGTAGTAACGTTTGTATTCCTGAAGCGTGTTTAACGACCGGTGAAATTGAATATGGGCGCATTTTAGACCCAAAATGTTGTTACATTTTTTTTGCATATATTTGTTTTTCGGCGTTTGTTTAACTTGTTGAGGGTAGAGGCAGGTTTTTTTTCTATTTTAATTTTATTTTTAGTTCACTGGGAGCTTGCGATAATTTTTAAGTGTCATTTGAATTTAATTTTTTGGGTGGGACAATAATTATTTTGTGACGGGTCGTTTTTTTTTCTCGTAGGACAAATGGACTCTCTGCTGACTTTATGGGATATGAGAAAATAGAATAGGAGTGAAAAAAATGTGGACTATGGGAATGGTCGTGAGAGAATGTGGCATTTGTGCCGAGGGTTAGATTGGTCGGTATGTTGGAGGTGAGCTATGAAAACTGTTAACACACACACAAATGTTTTCGGAGAACATTCTCGAGACTATTGTAAATTTGAGCAATTGTTTCAACAAACATGTAGAGTAGAGTATTTAAAAAATTGTTGCTTCCTCCGTTTGTGTTCGACCGCTATTCTAGGAATTTCTTTGCATTTCAGGAAGCTAAAGGAGCCATCGTTGTGTTCATAGCTCAACGAAGATCGGTGAGCTTTAAGCTTTTAAAGGTTAGCTCAGTCGCTTGGACCATACGTACCATTTTGAACTGGACCACCCTGTTATTAACAAACTATACGTTGAGCTAGAAGTTTCGAGAGTCATCAAACTACAACGTCTACAATGTCCAGGACAAACAACGAATGGACGATGAGCCCATGCCTAAGAAAATATTGAAAGGACGTCGTCCATGGAGCAAGGCTGCGAGGAAGACCTAGAGCTTGTTAGGAAGACTCAGTAGATGATGACGCCGAACAACTGCTGGGCAACCAAAATTGGAGGACGCGGTTACTTGCTTGACCGAGATAATTGGAGGGCGCAGATCCAGGAGGCCAGGGTCCGACGTCGGGCTGTTGCGCCACCACGATTATGATGATGATTCTGTTATTTACATCTTTTCAAATGCCTTCGAACGAACGTTATTTCCTTCACCTAAAATGGCGAAAAGTTCGTTTTGCTAGGCACGCGATCGTCGTACATTATTCGTGACTAGCGATCAAGCGGAAAGCACGGAGCACTATTTGTGTGTATATTTTTGACCGTTGACTGCAATCGACGCAGCGCCGTGTCTAGCAAAACGGAACTTAAGCCGGTCAAGGAATACGTCTTTTTATACGGGAAATGCAATTTGGCCAAAGTTCCCCAAAAAAGTCCACAGCAAGCCGTAGAAGGATAAATCAATTTTGATTGGGTAGGCTAGACAGGTATTTGTGATGTTCTTTCTCGAGATCGAAAGTCGGCCCTGTGAGATCGATTGGTCTTTCGAACCATTTTTCGAAGCTAGCCAATAAAGATGATTATAGTTGAGATTCTGATAAATTATCTCGAGACTCGGATCTCTCTCTCTCTCTCTATTTAATGCTTTTAAGCGAGCCAATCGATCCATCCTTGAAGTAATCCGGTCGTATATGCACCCAGAAAAGCGAGATTGGGACGTCCGATTATCAGCCAGCAATTGTAGACACCATGCCGCCATTAATTTGTCACCATACGTCAGTCAGCAACTTTAGGCAATGAGTCTTAATATCAGCTGCCTTGTCAGTATTCTCCTAGCTTGTGGGTAGTCACTTGTACAATATCATTGGCTGTGTTTTGGCGAACTCTGATTAAATATCATGAATCGAACTGACTGACTACTTTTCAGATCCGGAGGGGAATATTTTTAGATCCAAAATTGACAGTTGACGGTACATATTTTACCGGAGGGGAAAGCATGTCGAAAAGAAATCGAGATTCATGATATTTAATCAGAGTTCGCTAAAACACAACCATTGAAATCATTTTCTATCTTCGGTTGATTAAGGAAGAATAACCTTTTCGTTAATTTTATTGAGTCCCCCCCTTCCTGGCGTGTATCATCGCTGCTGGAGAAAAGAGTTACTTTGATTTGGAGCTGCGAAATTTTGTTTCTTTTTGCATAATTTTCAAACTACGTTATGTGTAGTGTCAGATGAGAGGAAATCGTTTTCCTTTTAATTTATTGTTATTCATTTCGTTTTCGAGAAATTTTTGTTTTCAACCGCTTGTAATTGGATGTCAACCAATAGCTACAGCGATAATAATCTGAAGGTCCCATTTTGGTGTTAGAAAAATTACCATACCCCAAGTAGGTTCATTAGCACGATCAAGCTCGATGGCCAAGCCGGTAGGGTGTAATAACGTCAGGCGCTATAATGTCAACTGACATTATTTTGTTATCTCAAAGTGAAATAACGTCAATTTACATTATTTAACTTTTGAAAATCTCTTTATATTTGCATGGTTGTGGCACCCTGAGCGAGCATAGCGAGAGTTTTTGGTGATACTGAGGGTTGTCATGAGCTGACCCTACACAAGAGACTGATGCACCCAGAGCGACCGAAGCTAGCGTTCATGTGTGTGTGATACTGAAAGTGGTGATTCTGCGGAGCGACCGTACCAAGCGAAGCCCACACAAGAGACGATTACGCCCAGAGGGAGCGAAGTGAGCGATTATGTTTGTGCGATACTGTGGGTTGTGATCCTGTAAGCTCGCAGCGAGCGGATCCTGTACAATAGACTGTTGATTCTCTTTTGTGGGTTAGGGATCACAACCCTCAGTACTATACAAATATGAACGTCACTTCGCTCAGTCATGAACGCATGCTTCACTCGATCTGAGTGCAAGAGTTTCTTGCGTGGGCTTCGCCCGCTACGCTGGCTCCTCGCTTAAGGGATCGCAGCCCTTAGCATAGTCACTTCGCTCGCTCTAGGTGCAACAACCATGCAATAACTACATTAGAATACATACCGTACTTTTTCACCATAAGCTCTACGACCTGATTTCATAAGTTGACAATATTGCACTTTGGTAGTTGGCATTAATTCAATTTCGGAAACAAAATAATGTCAATTGACTTTATTTCACTTTTAGGCAGGCGATAACGTCAATTGACATTATAGCACTTGACGTTATTACACCCCACCCCTTCTGCGCAATATACTGATTATTTGCAGTGCTTATGGATTCCTATTATCCACGGATCTTCTTCTTGTGTAATCGAATACACCAGAATTTTTCATGAAGAGTTGGTATGGTATGGTACGGAGCGCTGCCGTATAAAAAGTACAACACACTTAGATCAAGTAGAGGTCCGTTGTGTTACCCCAGTAATATACACTTCCACTCATCATCTAATGATTGAACCAACCAGAGTAAATCTCCTTCGATGTGCCAATGCCGTACATGCAAGTACAGAGCAGATGAAAAGTGGTCTCCTCGTCCTCCTCATCTTCGCTGCTTCTACAAAAGTTGTGGTGTAAAATTAGGAGCCTTTTGGCGTATTTACCGGTGACACAGTGGTCAGTAATGACTCTCACAACTAGGCTAATATGGGATTTCTTCTACGAAAGCAGTTTAGTGGATCGTTTTTTTTTCTTAAGGGTTACAGCATCGTCCCAAATATGTCGGTACCTATACGCTAGAATCAACGACCAACATTCCGCCAACATATCTCGCATGGGCACACTGCAAATAAATCACAGAAACTGCTTCATCCTCCAAAACTTCAATTTTCCATTCTATCCCTATTTCACAGTCTTCTTAGCTATTCATAGATCCTCTTAATGTCATACCAAGCTCCACACAACCGACCGCAACGTATCACTTAAACTTGTAATTGAATTCCGTTGTCGTTTATTAATTTTAATAAAACCCATAAATTAGTGGGCCTGACAACCAGACAGAGGCGGCAACAAACCCCTTTACTACTATTTCATGCAGCCATATGGCCAAATCGCATATGTATATGACTCTTGTGGCTCAAAACTGAACCACTGCTGTATGGTGCTCTGCTCTATTGTCCCCAACGGGGATACCCACTCGAAATCAAGTAACTTCGAATTGGGCTAATTGTGAAATATGTACGAGTATCTATTACTTTCAGAGCGTAAAGTGAAAGGATATACGTAATCGAAGGACTCCTCGACCTAAAATAAAAAAAAAAACATACATGCAAACTGTACCAAACAAGGGGGTGGACGAAACTGAACCATAGAAGCTGTGCAAAGTATCAGAGACCGAGAATTGTGCAAACATCGATTAGATTCGCATGTTTAAGAGTTGAAATAGGATAACGAGAGAGGGTGACATTTTTTATGGCCCGTATATCCTTAATTTGACCAACGACCGACCAACAAACAACACGACTCTATGAATCGTGTTGGGAACTAGTATATGTATATGGTCTGGGACAATACCATCGGGACAACAAATTATTACGGTGTGATATATGGGACCTTATGAGGCGTGAAATTAATTGAAATTAACGTGAAAATGGGATTTTGGGAATTGGATTTTAGGTTTGAAGTGCTGTAAAATTGCAAGCTGGTATGATTTTGATGATGATTACGTATTAGGATATTTGTCGGACGTGTTGTCCTATATTTATACCCTCGCGCTCGCATTCAAAAATCTTGAAAAAACAGATATTCGTTCAAATTCCATGTATATTTGCCTATCAATTTCGAATTTGGGTTATTCATAAATTGTTCTAAATTGATTTCGAATAACTTGTCGTGTTCACAACTGGTCCTAAATCGATTGATTTTTTTTTTATTGACTAGTCGGATCAACTTTTGCCGTCTCATCATTCTTTGAGATGCTGCCGTTAAGATGAGTATATCTTTAACGACAACAACCGAAAAGAACTGATATACACGGTGAGGCTTTTGATACCACAAACATGGCTCGTTAATTTATTTGAATTACTAACAATCGACACCGCGTTGCCTGTGGAAAAAAAGATGAGTATCTTAAAGGTAATACAACATTGTCTAATCGAACCATTTTAATCAAGTGAACCACCTCATAACTGTCTACTGGTATCTAATTTATAAACTACCCGTACAATGTGTAAAAAACTTGGTATATGTAGTTCAAAATGGTAGATGAACGAACGAATGGTTCCACTTTTAATGATGAGATTCGATTTGGAGCCAGGCTTTTATGTTGGCGTCATGTCCAAAACTATCTTTACGAATAGTCCACGAAACTGTTAGCTATTTAGTTGAATTCCATTATGTTATAATTAATTTCATTTAAGTCGATTTCAGAGCGTGAAGTTAACTTGAATTGGACAAATGATCGAGTCTGGTGGTCAGATGGTGTTGATTAAGAAGATATAGCGGTAGAAATGGATTGTTTAATTTTTATTTATCGAAAGTGACTGCCTAAAAAAGTTCAGTAGCTTATACCCGTATTTTTTTTTTGTTCTGGTTCTGTGGCTGAAGAAACACGTGCTTGATTGTATCTGATATGTAACAGTTGATAGAATGAAATCTGAAATCGGGTCACAAGTGAATAATCATGGTTGTTATCAATAGATGTACTCGTAACTAGTCAATTGACTAAAATACCGATCAGGGACACACCAACTCAAATTAATCTGAAAAGAAGTCACAACTGCAAAATGACATCGGTGATGATCATCGGCACTTTAGGCACGTCCCATTCAAAAACATATTCATTTTGATCCACTTACTTCCAAGTTGTCTACAATTTGCTTTGGCAAATCTTGTCCCCAAAGAACTAATTTTTAAGTCCCCATCCTTAAGTAAATGTGCTTTGACCTGACTTTAAGCTATCTTCAACGACATTATGTCATTCGGTAATTTATGTCCGTTATGGTCTTCATATTGAAGATAAGACCATGTCATATAGGATATGTATACTTTATTCTGAGATAATTGGTATCACCTCTCTATCCAATTAAAATTTCAATTCATGTCCAAAACGTTGCTGTTTTCCTGGCCAAACGACCCAGAAAAATGCGATCATTAGTAGTTTGCTGCATTCGGCTCATGATTCCCAGTCATATGGCACCCATCTCTCTTAGATATCACTTCATTATCAAGAATGTCCTTTTTTGGTCACCAAAGGTCTCAAATTTCTTTCGTCAGTAGTCTAGTGCATTCGCCTCATGACCCCTAGACCCATATTGAAGGGCCCTGAATGTAGGCCACTGGCACGTTGAGAGTCTGAACTAAAAATAACTTTTGGTTTGTTAATAATTTTTTTTTCAAACTTCGAGACAATAAACTAGACCCATTGGGTATAAGTTCACATTAGATAACAAGTAGGTGATCCTTCGGACTATGTCTATTCAAGGCTTTGCAAAAAAAAGAATCATTTTTGCAGTTGAATCGATTCAATAAAAGGAACGAATTGTTCCATGTAGAGGCTAATCAGCGCAACTTTTAAAGCTGGCGATTAGCTCTTGTTAAGGACGTTAAGGCAGGTCGAAGTAGCTGTGACATGCAGCACCGAGCCCGTTGCCATACAGCCGAATCCACAATGCAGATCTTAAGACAACTTTTCGGCACAAGAATTATTTCAAGAGGATCTTCAATCAACTGGCCTCCACGATCCCCAAACTGAACAGCTACGGATTTTTTTGTGGGGCTATTTAAAAGATAGGGCGTATGTTAATAAACTTAGGACGATTCAGCAATTGAAGGAAAATATCAGAGTGGAAATCAGAGCTTTGTAGCCAACAGATGTCATTGTATCGGTAAATGGCGAATTTATCATGAAAATTATAAATTTTCGTAGTTGATAACCATATCGTAGATATTTTTACAGATATGTCCCATATTTTCAATCTCGCGAACGCAATCAAAAATGATGAAAAACTAAATTGAAGCCGCGGGTACATTCCTCTCTGATACTTAACCGAGCAGTAATTCGAAAGGATTTTTTTTTGCATGGTGCTTAACCTTTACCCGAATTAACCTAGACTGGAGTACAAAAGAACGTGCGACGCTGCTTGTTAATTTGCTATACTCGTTACATCCATCGAAAGCAGCTCAATCAAATGACGATTTTATCAACAAACTCGTATTTATAACACAGGAAAATTTCGAGAGTAATTCGTTTTTTTTTTTCTACATCAATTCGAAACAAGATTCTGCTCAATTTCATTTCGTTCCAAACTTCACCAGTCGCCCTAAGCATCAAATTGATAAAAGATTTTTGTCGCTTGTTCTAAAAAGAGATGGTGACAACTGATGACAAACTAATAACGCAATTCCGTTCGTCGTTGAACTACAAGCAAGTGAGTATCTATTTATTAATAAAAACAAAAACCAGTAGAAACGTTTTTTTTTTAAGGAAATGTGTGGAGAAGCCAAAGAAAAACAATACATTTTTCCCGTTTAATAGTTCTTGTTTTTTTTTCTTAATTTGCGGACGGCTTCTTCAAGTTGTGTAATTTTGCGTAAGATACGGGAAGTCGCAAAAACCGTCAGAGGCATTTGACTCTCAATCATGGCTTTTTTTCTATCTGGAACAATTTCACGGCTACTAACTACCGAAGAAATTTTCTCGTCATGCTTTGATAGATTTAAGATGTCCAAGAAGTTTTTTGGCCTCGGCCTCCCCCGGTATTTGTTCGAGTTCATTGTTAAATGGTTGGGACAGATTTGAGAGAAACATGACTTTTCCTCAAACTGTTAACTGGATAGAACCCCAGCTTTCGGTTTAATACGAGGACCATTTTTCTATCCCTTTAATAATGAGCTTAACCCTTTCACCATCACACACAACGAATGCAAATTAAAATCCTTTAATCAACCCAGGCTCATTAATTCGTAGTATCACTAACAGAGCCTTCGCGACAAAAACTGCTTCCTAGAAGATGAACAAACAAATCTCCAGTTCAAATGTGAACATACTTTCCTTTTCGGCGTTTCTGTTCGTCGCGTCATGTCTGGCCAACAACAACAACTATGTTTTCGGGATAATGGTACCCGCGGGACTTTTTCGCATTTTATACGTGAACGATTTCACGATACCGCATCGTGGAGCCAACAAAACATCCCGAAATTGGGATGAAATTGTTATAGAACGCAGCAAAAGTTGAAAATCCTGGCAGGCTCTTCTGTGGTTTGCTGTAGCCAATTTCTGCTGATCACCGCGAAATTGTTTCTTCGGGGAGGGGGAGTGAAATGACGAATTGAAGGTACACTTGGGCTATTGGGAGCGTTATCCTTGCGCGACATGGTTCGTTTGGTTTTGGATGTACGTAAAGATGGGAGGCAGAGGTATGAGGGTAAGGGAGAGTATGGGGCGAGCTTGTAACGAGATACACGATAATAAAATTGTTATGGCTCGAGTATGCAGATAATTGAAAATCTGAAGTGTTGTTTAGAGTAGAAGTCAATTAAAGTTGGAATCGTGGTTGGGGTGGCGGGAAATTAACAAAAATAAATGCAATTTATTAGGATTTATTTTCGTTTCCTTAACATCGTTGGGAAAGATGTTTTCCCATCTTGAGGTAGGAAAGATATTTGTGGGCCTTAAATTTAGAAAATAGATAAAGTGAAACCTCCTGTCGCGGACAACATCAATAAGCGGACACCTTCCATAACCGGACAAATTTCCTCTACATACTGTTTTGACTTCATTTTGGAAACAACATGCCCTCGAATAACCGGATCCTCCAATGGACGGACGCGGACACTATATGTTTTTACATTTGATACAAAACACCTCTCACAAGCGGACACAAAGCTCTTATCACCAAAATACTGATACGAAAATTGAAATTAAATGGGGGATTCCGATTTAAAGAAATATTGATGCTTTGAGTATTACAAAACTAATTGCTTCGTGAGTGAGTGTTTTTCGATTAGCTGGTATCATTTTTCATGTTTCCACATAGCGAAAAAGTATTATTTTCGCTTAACGAAAAAATGAAATTATCAATGTATTGGAGAAAGGAAATCTGTTAGTTAGAGTTAATTAAAAGGTGATTTCCCCTTGTGGTGTGGGCATAAGAATAAGCCACAGCCTTTCCCGGCTTGTGGTAAAAGGCGACTAAATGGACAGTGTATGCCAGCAACATGCATCATCCGAAACCCGTTTTATACTAGCGAAACGTCAACTATGCCTCTGAAAGGTAATTTCTTAATGTCTTTTAGGAGTAGTTAGCGCGCTATGCTCCATAAGGGGTTAAGGCAAATCATCGTTATTGATCAATCAATTCTTTTCATTTTGCAGGGGTCTGTAGAAAGAAATAAAACCATTTTCAAATCGTTAAGACGTCTGTCTGTCCGTTCTTACGTTGTTTTTCTGATTGGCCTTTCCGTAGATTATCTCCGAAACGATCTGATATGGTTAAAGTTCGTTTTTTCTTCGAATGTTAGGCATAATCATAAGATATAATTTTATGCAATTAGAAAAGGATGAACACGATTCGATCATATGAAACAAAATTTAGCCCTGATCCAATCCAACTACAATTTTAACGCCTGAAATTGCTAAGGTAGTGCAATTTATAAATTGTATAGTACAACCAAACGTGTGACCTTTCTCTTCCTATACGATACCGGGTTTTGAAGCGACCATCGAGCGAAAATACATCGTCAATTTATAGGATATACATTTCTTCACACGGCTCCGATGAACGAAAGATATGTCAAAAATCATTTCTTAGAATAGGGAACAAATACAGCCAAAACTCGAACTTGGAGGTAAGAACCTTTTACTTCACGTTATCGAAATTTCGAGGTATCAAAATTTCGAGATATTTAAAGTTATTTTAAAATCAAATTCGAGATATCGAGTTTATTCAATTTGTTTTTGAAAACTAAGATTAGTCCAAAGAACGTTAAGTTAAGCACGTTGAATTAAACGGCAGGTTAGGTTAGAGGGTCACCATTTGGAGTTAGTCTCAAAACGAAGGAATTGACCAACCTCCACCTCTGCTACTTCCCCCAGATGAATGAAGAAGTATTCACCGAAAGTTGACCTTCTCCTGCTTGCTAGCGCCCAGCATTTACAGAGTTAGTAAATGCAGTTAGCAGTTAGTTTCCTGCAAAAATCGTTGAATGGGAGTCGAAACCTATTCTCGTACCCAGTAGCCCTACCCATCACTAAGCGGATCTGTTGTTTCGGCAAGAACAGCAGTTTTGTGGTACAACTGATATCCAATCTGAGCCAAAAAAAATTAGTGATAAGAAACGTATTGCCAACAGTTCACCTTAAGTTGGCTTTGTTGATGGTAGGTAGGGGTATTAGCAGTAAATGCAGCGTTGCATCTGTTGCTCCCCCGCTAGCAAGCTGGTCAACCCTGCAAAACCCCTATGGGCTGGAATCCAACATAGTACAATGTTGTTGCACCAACCTGATTCGAGAGGTTTAATCGTACACGTAAATAATTATCCCTTTCGTTGTTGTGATGTCCCAACTAAGTCATAGCTATTTCATCGCGTAAATTTGTGCGTGAAAAACGCTAACTGATGCCAAGCTCCTCGGAGTTCGCTCTGGCAACCGGCACCCAAACCACTTGCAGCTCTGAAACCGTCCGTGTATATCTTCAAGGAGTAAGGTCTGGCAGGAAAAAAAATATTCCTACCCCGGCTAGAATTCATCTCATCATCATCGAGGCGCGACGGTCCGACGTCGGAACTTGGCCGTCTGTCTCCTCCAATTGTCTCGGTCAAGTGACCGCGTCTTCCAGTTTCGAAAGCCCAGTACTTGTTGTGCGTCAGCATCTACTGAGCCTTCTCAATGAGTTTTCGGTCTTCCCGGCAGCCTTGCTCCGCTGATACTACCTTGGAAAACTTTCTTGGGGACTCGACTTTAGTCCATGAGATGTCGTCGTTGTTGATCCGTCCAATCCGAGGCATTTTTTTCAGATTTCTTGACATGGAGTGGTTTTTACGAGGATGGGCTGTCAGCCCATCGCTTAACCCTACTCAGGGACTAGCCTCGGGATAGCTGCTTCAGGTGATTCATAACGTACCTGAGTTCATAAAACAATGTTGCAGGTCTGACTACGCAATTTATCCCACCCTAATAACCTGAAACGCTTAGGTGTAAGTCAGCCAGTCAGGCTACAGCTATCCATCCCTCCTCCTTTCACCACGCTGGCTCGGGACAGGCTTCGGAGCAGTTGAATTAATCTCCTGCGGAATAATAATGTCACGATGAAATTTTATAGCCAAATATGTACATATAAACAAGTAATTGACATTTTAATGACAGATTTATTTATTAAATTAAAACCAGCTTATACTATACACAGCTCCAGCGCACGCACAACTACAACACAATTCTAGTTGAAACGCAATTTTCTTGATTTGACCTATCCATGCTTGTAAATTAATTAAATGTTATGACCGGTCAGATAAGCCAAGACTTTTAAGGCTTCTCCCCTGTAGGGTCTTTTCCCGGGGCTCGAGCCATTATACACGCTATTCAAAAATCAATTTTCAACACCTACCGACATTGTTCTTCGGGCTACCCACTGCGTCTTATAATTCACCGATTTTCAGCATATGTCCAATTTATTACATAAATACATACACGTCACATCATGTGATATAATTTCATTATGTTGCGTGCATTTTAGTACTTTGAAAAAACACCACAATATGAGCCACGAACGACTTTACTTAATACGTTCAACTTGCCGAGGTAAAATGTCCATGCATGCCGTTAACCGGCGCTTGTTTAAGGGTTAAGGGTGAAACAACGAACAATTGACTCCATTCAAGAATCTTGTATGGTGTACATACTTCCTTAATGTTTTAATTATGAAAATTACAAAATTTAAGTGATTTTTTCTGAAGTTTGGCTTATGTGGCGACGGGAATCGGTTGGATGACTCGAAAGTACTTTGATGGGGTTTTATTAAATCGCCGATTTAATAGGACGTGCAGATGAAAGTCGGGAAGAGAATAATGACAGACAAGGATCCCAATATAAATTAAAAATAATAAATAAACGCCTCATTACACACGTCACATTAAATTTTGTGAATTTCTAAAATAATCTAGGCAGTAAGAAGATCCGATCGAACTGAAGGGACGTGGACACTTACTCAAGCCATATTACGCATGGGACAAGTCGACTGTCAAAAAACCACAAGATTGTCTGACCTTGATTAGATGCGAATATAACTCCATAACTTTGTATAAGTCCCGATGTCGGGCTTCCGAGCAACAGTGATGATGAAGTTTATGTCTTGATCACTTCTTTCATTCAGGTTGGACCTTTCGGCTACCAAACCGATTTCATTTCAATCGAAATTCAGCTCACCTTTCGCTCCCCAAATATAATAACAGTCGTAAACTTTACCCTGATTAAAAAGACCAAATCCCCAAGTTACCGTACAACATTTAATCATGTCGTTGCTTATCAAATCAGCTCGACTCACTCCTCCCCCAGCTAAATAGTTTGCCATCCAACATCCATTTCCGCATTACACTTGATACCTAAACAAAATACCATTAAATCCAATCATCACTTCTACACCACATATGTCCTAACATCAATTTCTCTTATACCCAGCCCAGCGCTACCCTCACAGCCGTACATCGGGACAAACCTTCGCTCTCGACCCTTTAATTCCAACTCAAAGCTATTTGTCTACGTCGAAATCTGGTTTAGATTAACTCTACATGGAATATTGTTGGTAGTCAAAAAGTTACATACAATCTATGTTCAGATACACAACATGGATTTAACGGTAAGCACATGAGTGGTGCTTCCATATGTAGCTACTCATCCCCCCTCGAAGCATCCCTGAGCTAAGCTGAGGGTGCGCTGCATCACGTAACCAGACAAGGGATGCTTCATGATCCCTCGGGTGTCATAACTCTTGACGAGCTCATCTTTTAGTTAAGTTCTTCGTCATTTGGAAGCTGTAGATGCCCGTTTCGAATCCCATCTTCGCATCATCATCCCCCAATTTCGATGAAATCATAGCGGAAAGCGGAAAAGGCCTCTTGTGAATCGCTCGTCTGCCGCTTCATATCTAATAAAATCCCCAAGTATCTTTGGGGGGATGTTGAAAACGCCAGAATTGAAGAAAATTCAGTCAATCGTTGCTCTCCATTCCGCCATCCTAAAGACGACAGACTCTTCTGCAGCCATAGCCAAGCCAATTTGTTTGATGTGATCCCCGCACAAAATTGCGGGGAGAGATTTTAAAAGTAGATCCCAAACTCAAACTTGGGGGAAGCATGGCTGAAGCCTGGAATGGCATGTTTGACGCTTTCAATTGGGAGGCTTTTATTATATTTTAGAGACAGTTGATTACCAGAATCAGAAAGACCTGGATATGTGAGCGAAGCGAGAAAGAGACAAACATTGAAAAAGGGACGAAATCGAAAGAGCAGTCGAAATGGGGGTTGTTTTGAAAAACATCAACGAATACATTGAAAAAGTTGAATTGAATTAATTTATAAAGTGCTTTGGGGTTGAACGAATATTATTTTCTCTTTTTTTTTTCGTCTGTCCTTCGTCGCGTGGTCCATGCGTTTTCACGGGGGCTGTTACGTTTACCATTTTTCTCTCTTTTGAATCTCTACGAAAGTTTTCTATTGGAGATTTTATCTGCCTTGAAGTGGAATCGGATGGTCAGGACAAGTTGCGGAGGGCGACACAACAAAATAGCTTTCTTTTTTTGTGGTTAACATTTTGCCGGGAGATATTCATACTGTACTGTGTACACCGTGGGGAGCATCGAATTAGGTAAACTACATAGTTGAAGCTGTTGAGTAAGCGTCGAGCCTATATACGACGACTTTTCGACAGGGATGATTTTGGTGGGCGCTTGTGATGTGGCCATTTTTTTCTGCTCGTCCTCGGTGAATTTGTTCCAGGATAAGAACACGGAGAGTCAGAATAAGATGAAACTCGATTAGCTTTTTTAATTAAAACCTAAGGATGGAAACAAATTAGTAATCTTGGTTGTAGATAAGATAAAATGAAATAAGATAATGTTGTGGATTTTGTGGGAGGCTGGCGGAATGAAGGGCGAAGTTGTTCGGGTGGTTTTGACTGAGTATGCCTACTTATGGAAGTGGTCGGGAAATACGTGTAGATAAATCAACTGAACAGAAAATTGAATTCGTTTTCTTTTTCGTAGCGCTAGATTAATGAATTATGATTTATCTGGATTTTTTGTATTCATTTGTCTAATTCTTCGTACAAAAAGAAAAATTTAGAGATCGATTATCAGTGACTACGATCAGCTTGAAATTTTGTTTTAATTGTTTCGTATACTCGTGACTGTAGGAATTGCCTAATTTGAATTAACATGGTAACATAGGCTGCATCCTGTGAACGAATCAGGTTTTGACATTTCTCGAATTCTCCTCCATATGCTTTCGCCTCCGTTAAAATTTGTACGGACAACTGTCATGAAAATGTTCCCCTCCGGATCAGAATACTTCTCAGATCCGGAGGGGAACATTTTCATGATAGTTGTCCGTGCAAATTTTACCGGAGGGAAAAGCATATGGAGGAGAGTTCAAGAAATGTCAAAACCTGATTCGTTCGCAGAAACGCAACCGGTGATAGTCCCCACTTAAAAATCAAATGCATTCTAGTCTAATTATACTCAGGACAAACACTGACTACCCAATTCGGATGCCCCTTTAAGCTGGCATAGCATAAGTCTACTATTTCTGCTGAGAGGGGAGTAATCAATTTAGGTCCATTGAGGGCTACTTTTTAGCAGAATAATTAAAATCCACTTATTGCAGAATAAAAGTGCCCAAAAGACTCCCTGAGTCTGGTTTCGTAGTGTTATGCAAGGCACGAACCCACCAGGCGCCTCCAAACCTCGTGCCTTGTACCATGAGGGAGGCGTGACTGGATCAGTGAGTATCGTCTAGATTTCATTTCACCTTACATATATACACTCAACAACACGATGTGGGTACGGGTCAAATCTTTACTAAAAACACACCTGAATTTTCTGCGATATGCATAATACAATAGAATGCTGCTAGTAGCAATGCAAAATAAACTATCCGAAGCGTTAGACTTATACAGACCTAGTAGTGATACCAAAACTATACACATTTGAAGCAACCATACAGGGGAGATAGACGTTCATTTGGTCGAATCTTAAAATCAACTAACAAACCCACACTACAAACAATTGATTAAATTTACAAGCCACTAGTTCCAGTCTATGAAAAGTTATCGTAAATTTGAGATAAAATTTGTAGGGGAGGCAGGCGTTTTTTTGGTCCGAATATAATGCAGACATTTTGCCAAAATTTCAAGCCCCAAGTTCCATTCTATGGCAAGTTATCGCATATGTATTTGAAGTATCATTTGTAGGGGACGTCGAGGTCGGATCATTTGAAAATACCAACTAACTAGATCCTGCTACCAATATTTGCCCAAATTTTCAACTTGATGACTTAATTCTATTAAAAATTGGATGGGTTATAGGTTTATTTCATTTCCTGCGATTTTTAGGGGAGGTGGGCGCTCCGCTGGTCGGATCATGTCCGTTTCACTAAAACTATTTTATATCAACCTAGCATCTGAAACTTTTTAAGTTTAGTTTGTATGTAGTATTATTATTTTGCAACATTTTTATTTAGAATTTTAGAATTTTTCAAAAAAGGAGAATAATTAATTTTTTAAATTAACTTTGTAAATTATTAAAGTGTCGAATCGCTGTTATGTCAAAGGTGAAGTAAATTTGTTCCATCTGAAGACCATGTTTTTTTTCTTTAACTTGTACTGTTTTAAAATTTTCAAATCTAAATGTATCGAAGAATACACCGTTGGAAACCCAACATATTGGAGGAAGTTTTGTCAAATTTGCAGATTTGTCAGATCAAAGTACCGTTGTAAAATATTTATTTGAATTTTCGATAAAAAAAAAATCGAATTTGAAATTTCTTTTAAGTTTGAACAGTGATATCCCTGGGGTAACGAAAACTTTAGTTCAAGAATTTGTACAGAAACTTACCAGTACCTATAAGGTTTGCTTTAGTCAAAAGATACACAGAAATATTTAGGGCAACTGCCTTATAATTAAACGATAATTGCTTAACCATTGGCATGAATATCTCTCTCTCCCAATGGGCCTAACCCCTTGTGGGGCATAGTGCGTCAACAGTTGACGTTTCGATGGCATAAACTGGTTTCGGAGAATGCAGTTGCCAGCATGTACCTCCTACACATCCATGGCCACGAACGTCGTCGTGGACGGGATTCGAACCCGAAACGCCGGTAGTCAAACATGAGACTGATGACTCAACACACTGCGCTACCGGTCGCCCCATTGGCATGAATATGATCCGTTTAGTATTAGCCAATTAAATTTTCAACAACCGTTTTGGTGTCTCTGGCCCAGTTAAACAATTCTGTGCCTTGCTGTAAAAAGGTGGAAGCTCCATTTCTGTCAACTTTTTTGGCGAATTTCCAAAAATGTCTGGAAAATTGAAATTTAAAGTTATGCAAAAGTGCTAAATTTTATAAATCTGTTGACTTCTCCTGCATGTTATGATCAGTTTTTCACTCAAAAATATAATGTGCAGGGTTTTTTTTTTTTTTTTCAAAAAATTTTTGTGAGTTGTCAAAAATTGTACAAAAATCGAGCTACTTCCTTTTTGCAGCAAACCCCTGACTGTTGGTCAACTCCTCATATCGAATTTAAAACTCAGTGAGGGAGTTTCAAATTTCTGACACCACATCGCATCGTATTTTCGCGCACGACATTCAAAATGCTATATGATGAAATGAGGAGGAGTGTTCCAAATTGAAGAATGGTGACATGTGTCTGGTGTTGTCGGACAAAACAATGCTCAACAAATTTGGCACCGACTGTTTCTCAACCATTGACCTGTATAATGAGCAGGTTTAGCCATATACAGGAAAAGTTTTCCTTTCGAAAACTGTCAAATAATTGGACGATTATTGTAAAACGGTTGGCTTGTATATAAGTTGCTTAAAAATTGAATTGTCAGTTTTATTGTTAATCTGACAAATAGCATCACCTATATCGCTAATATAGCATTAATTAGATTAGTAGCCATAAAAAAGTCGACTAATTAATCGACTAATGAATTGTTCAAACGACAGAAGCGTTTGTTTCTGCTTATCGATTTGTGTACAAGTATTTATTTTACCACTAGTCTCCACTATTGTGAAAAACTTGCGATAGTATTGAGAAGTCTTGTCGCGGAACAAAATAACATTAAGTGAGTTTTTTTTTGCACAGAGCAGAGTAGAGCAGGATAAATGGCAAAAAAAGAACGCTTTAGAGCAGATTAGAGTAGCGAAGACGAAAACGGAGCATGTCGTTGCTGGGAGTGTGTCTTGGTCAACGTCAACTCAAATTACAAGAAGAAACTCATATTCTTAGGTTAGATCCAATCGGACAAATTTCCTTTAGGCAGTAGAAACAGTTTGTATGTTTACTATTGCATATAATTAAATTAAACAAACATTGTATTGATAGGAAATGAGTTTTATGTGCTTTCCAAGCCCGAAAATTTCGACACCTGCACCGCCTGCATTTCAAAACGCCGACTACTTAACAGAGTAGATTTCTTGCACTAACCCTCTATCCAGAGTAGCTCAGATCAAATTGTTAGTGTAATTGTGTGGTCTTACACAGCTCTGCTCTGCATGTCTGTTAAAAAATGCGCCTATTATATACACGCCCTCATTTTTACTTGACATGGAAATGCCAGTGTTATTTTATTAGCATATGCATAAAATAGTGTATTTAATGGAAAATAAATACGAGGATTAATAGAAAAGTGATGTGATCATATTTGTAACTAGATTCGATACTTTGTAACAAGAATAAGAAACTCTAGTGTGACATTTTCATTCTCGAATTAACAATGGACATATGTAGTATGGCTGACTTTTCGGGTCTAATTTGCGATTAAGGAATAGAAACTAGACAACTTCGTGATCGTGTTTTTGTTGTTTTTTGTCAAGCTATTTTTATTAACATGTTGCCTGCTACTATTTTCAATTATTATTTAAATGTTGAATTTGAAGAGAAAAGAACAAGCCTGACGCACTTCGCATTGTTTGATGGAAATTGTAGCAATTATACCGGGCATCTGCTTGTTTGTATTTCTACAGAGTTAAGTGTTATTATATTCACTGATTTTTAGTTTGTTGAAACAAGAAACATGTTGCAATTTTTAATTTCAATACCATTTCGAAATTAGTAGTCCGGATGGCGCAACGGTTAGCACGTTCGCCTTCAACGCACTGGGCCCCGGTTCGATTCCGGGGATTTACGTGTCGGACTATGAGCCCACTCAGCTGTTAAAAATGAGTACCCATTATGGGGTAAATAACTCGGTTGAGCGTGTTGCTGATCACATACCTCTGCACAAAAAACCGTCACGATCTAGAAAATGAGATGATGCTAACTCATCTCGAGGCCGTGGTTCAAATTGGACTGTTGCGCCAGTTATTTATTTATTTATTTCGAAATTTTGCAGTTTTCGTTAAGCCGGCTAAGTAAGTGTTGTTGTAAGGAGTGGTCAATAAACCAGTAAACTTTTGATTTTATAATCATTAGATTTTTTTCAATTTTCAAATTAGGTAACTCAATGCAAAAGCTGTATAAAGGCAAAACAAAAAATTAACATTTGTTTTTCTGACAATTTTTCATAATCGAGCTGAAATTTTGTTCAAAGCCTTCTTTCTATTGCACGCTGCAAATATGTCGGAAACAATGGAATCAGACCACTACGTCACATAGCTGCCATAGGAACGACCGGTCCAAAAATTAGTCTTTGTGAGAAAAACTTTTTTATTTCTGAAGCTATCTTTTTCAAATCACAATAATCTATAGAATCTCTAGTTAAATCATATTTCCGAATTTGGTTGAAATTGGACTTCTCTACGGCTATCATAGTTGTCATAGCAACGACCGTTCCAAAAGCAAAACTGGAGAATGCGGTCCGGGATAATCGGGAAAAAACGATCCAGAAGGTCAACGCTCGTTGTCGGGCCCGACCGTAAGGCCACTATGATTATGAGTAGGCAGGATACATTACCAGGCCGAAAATGTTTCAGTTTTGGAAAACAAAATCCATTTTAAAAAGAGCTGTTTTCTGAGAAGTTGAGAAAGTACGGAACTGATTTAAGCATTTAACATAAGTAAATTTCATGTACCTACTTACTAAAAAAAAATTTGCTACATTTCAAAAATTAAAAGGTAAATCTAAAATGGTTCTGTATTTCGATTTTGTCTCGTGACTAACGGCACTATGCGCCTGTTCCATTACTAAATCATTAACAAGATAAAATCACCGCGACTCCACATTGGGCGCCAATTTTTTTTGGACGTTTCCAACCATTTTTTTTTTGACTATTTTCGACCATTTTTAAATTTTGTCTTTTATAAATTTCGATTCACGTAGGAGCATAAAAAAACCTTAGGATAATTTTAACGTTGTTTAAGGTCGATTAAGGGATTTGATGTATGAGTAACGGCACCGTGCTCATTTCGGATTCATTCACGAGATGAAATTACACTGACCCCACATTGGGAGCCGAATATTTTCAGCTTTTTCGACAATTTTTTGATTCCATTGTTCATTGACGTAGGTTTATAGTAATTCAATTAAGGGCTTTAAGAAGTGCAGACATTTCGCAACTGCCTAATATGTATTTTCAAGAACTACATATGCTAAAATGTTACGAGCGACTTCCAATTAGTTGAACAGGGCGCTAAAGTACTTAAGGCTGGCGCTGCTTGTAAAGAAAAAAATATTTTTATTTTTGGACCAGGGCGGGAGGGGGTCCATTGCGGTGTTATTTCGAAGTTACTTTCAGCCGGTTTGTGGGTTCGATCTTTTTGGAAATTTTTATTTGGAAATCCTTTGCATATCGTACGTTACGTTGTCCTAAGATTTCTTCAATTTCTCCAATATAAATGAACTAACGCAATAGTCCGACGGAACTCCAATGGAACCAGAGTGTAAATCCACTTCAGAGAGTTGGAACCAAAATGTGGTTATTTTGTATAAATTATGTGCTTCTGAACATCGAATTTTTAGAATTTTTTGGTATTGTAGGTACCCATTTGTCCCTAGTGAGACATAGCGCGTCAACTATTCCATGTGGCTTAGCTATGACGTTTCGTTGGTACAAACCAGCATGCACTCCCTGGTCCCATTTAACCACATACCTGCGACCACATTGGGAGTTGTTGCGGTCTATTGGGGGGCGCCACAGGGGCAGACAACACAAACATTCATGACCACGAACACCGCGGACAGGATTTGAACCCGTAACGACCCTAGCCGGACATGAGACCGACGCCTCTGCGCACTGAGCCCCCAAAATAACTCTAGTTTTTGTAGATTTCGTAAACGAGCGTGGGTATCCCCATTTCCAATTACCGAAACAATAATAACGCTTAGTAGAACACAATGCCAAGCATTAATAAAGTTGTTATAGTTTTGAGTTGTATGCTAGCAACATACATCGTTCGAAACCACTTGTATGCTAACGAAACGTCAACTGTGCTGGTTAGGAGCAGTTATCGCACCTATACCCCCTTGTGGGGTATGTTAGAGCAAATACGTAATATAGCACGAGTATATTATTGTTAAAACAATGTAAATAAAAACCGCGGGAAAAGATGCATGTTGAACATCGTGTGTACATTTATGTACAATATATCAAACACTAATCTCAAACAAGCGTGAATGCTGAAATCGAAGTAGATTACTGTTTGCCTAAAGGCCTAAATGGGCATTAACGCATCATCTAACCGGGAGGGCGTTATGCTCAGTGCACTAAGCATGCAGTTTGATGCCCCATCATACCGGCGTTCGCGGGTTCTAATCCCGCCGTAGTCGCGGAAGACCGACTATTAAGAGGTGAATTTTGGCTGCTCAAGTGTTTCGACCACTCTAGTCATTACAGCTTCTAGTAACAACTAACAGTATGTATTCAAATTAACATTCCCGTCGGCAAATGCCATAAGAACACCTACCTCTATCCTCATTCGAATCCTCACTCGGCGGTCCCGGTAATGTCCGATTAGCATTCATCAGCTGATGATGAGCCACGGCTGCAGCGGCCGCTGCTTGTGATGCCTGCACATTGACATTGGCCATTGCAGCGCTCAGTCCACTGAGGCTGGCCAACGTACTGCCATGCGGTCCGCCTCCTCCACCTCCTCCCCGATGAGGACCATTATTTCCCGCGTGAACACCACCACCACCGCCCCCGGGTGCGAATCGGGGGTTTGTCAAGAACGGTCCACCAAAAACGCCGGGCACGCCGAATTGCAGAAATGGCCATTGTGGCACACGGGCACGTGGTGCCAATTGAGCCGCTGCCGCCGCATACAGTTGCAATGCCGGTTGCAGTCCACCCGTTTGCAAATTGGGCAAAAGTCCTTGGTGCTCCAGCACCATAGTTCCGCGGTCTAGTCAACGGCACACACTGTATTGCGTAAAATAGCAAGTTCACTGATCTCTTTCACTATTCGTCGTTTAAAAATCTTGGATTCGACTATTTTCACAAGATCAATTGCACGACACTCTGTAAAGTATTTCCACGATTCGTTTTCATTGCACTGATTTTTTTCGGAAGGTCGTTAGGACTCTTTGGGGGACACAGAAACAATTTTCAACTGATTTGCATGCATTCACGGCCGATGCAAATTAAAAGTCGCGTCCCGCGGTCAACATTCCAATTGAAAAAAAAACAATGTACGTTCAGTACCACTAGCAAGGACATTCACCACGAGCACAGGGTGGAACGAAAGAACGCGCCACGTTCGGCTCACGCCAATTTCACACAAACACTCCCCAGTAACGGACACGAACACCCGACGTTATTGAAACACCAAAATCAACTGTGGCGAGCAGCAGCAGCGAAACGGAGCCGGAAAATCCACACAACGCGCTCCATTCAACGTATAACGGAAAACCAGTTCTGTGCTGCCTCGAGTGGGCGAGGCTTAGACGGCGACTCGGACTGCCAAGTGCCATAAACAATCGACCCGGCCACTAAATTACTTCCCACCCTACCACCCGTACAAGAGGTTCAAACACACCCGCCTCCATAGATTGTCTAATGAAATTTCGCCCCTTCCCAAACATACGCTGGCCACCATCCATTCTCAAAAGAAAACCACACCAGCAGCAGCCGAGCCTTACCGAGAGGGGTGATGGCAGTCAAATTCTGCATATCACCATAAAACCATCACGACGAGGTGACGGCGAGAACCGCGCGGCACACCGCGGGCCGCGTCAAGCAGAAGAAATCGCCTCTGATAGAAATTATGCAGCCAAGCACCCTCTAATTTGCCCGGAAATCACTTTACCCGCGCCCACCTTCCACTATCCATTTGTAACCATGGTAAAAGGAAGGGACTCTATGTACTTCTCCCACCCACTTGCTCAAATATCAGGCAAGTCCACGTCTTCGGACCGAAGCAGGGGATGGGCGTGGCTCTGACAATTTTCAAAGAATATGGCGTCGGTCCAGAGTCACCAACGCGCAAGTCACACCTTCCGGCGAGCGATGCGCTCATTGGCTGGCTAGATTCAATATAATGGATTCATGCGAGTGTGTGAGAGGATTTAATGGAATTAAATTAATTCCTGGTTTTCGTTCTCCCGCAGAGAGAGGGAGAGATACTCAGCGGGATCGTTTCCGGAAGTCGATAGTTCTCTTTCAGGCTACCGGGGAGCACTTTGCTGATTTTCTCGACATTTTTCATCATCTTCCCCGTGTTCTTGTAGTGTAGCGAGTAAATCAAACGTTTATCGTCTTTTATTGAGTTCGCGCCCGGTAGGGGTAAATGTTGCTCCACACGGCGGAGCCGGGGAAGTCGCTTATGTGCCGACATCGATTAAGGGTGGCACTCCATCGGCAGGACATTTGCCAGGACCAAGGAATAGTCGCGTTGGCTAGAGTGGTGCAGAACATTTTGCCGACCCTGCTGGAGCGGGAGGCATGCTGAACGTGGAGCACATAACTTGCCTTCATGAGAATTTAATAATGGAAGAAGAAGAGACGGAATTGATTTTAAGTGCGAGTGCTATCTCTGTCTGCCCCACGCTGCCACCGGGGGATGCTCTGCTATTGATAAATTTTTCTTGAAATGAAAATTCAATCAGTTGCGCCACCACAGTACCACTACTCGTCGACCCACACCTGGGCCCTCCGGTTCACATAAATATTTGGGCATTAGCATCTGCTCCAGGACTCGAAGAATTCTCTTCTTCCTCCCCTGGCTGACGTCCTCATGTTCATCTCTTCCCCCTCGGGCCGTGATTGTAAGTTGGAAGATGGTTGAGAGGATTGCATCGGGTGGGTTGAAATTGAAGTCAACATTGTGGTCAATAACTTCTAATTGGAAGCATCTTCTTCATACATGTTAGAGGAGAACACGGGCTGTTGGATCTGGATGTGCAATTTGGGGCGCCTTTTTGTCTTCCCTGAGTTCTTTGCCATGTTGTTTTTGGCTGGCTGGCTGCTGGCTCACATGGTTACAATTTCGTCTTCCATCTCTTTCCGGTGTGTAAATTGCGCTCCAGACTCCATGTTTGAAGGATTACCGTCGAATTTTTGCAAGGGAGCCATTCTCCATGCTCGTACCTCATCCTTCGGCGCGTCCTCCATATGTGTGTTAAGCTTCGGCTTGATGATGGTGACGGACGGGTCGCGGGTTCGGGTTCGATTCGATTTCGGCTCTGGAACGAACTGCTATATAATGAGAAAAGATATTTTGGAAAGATAGATTTTTTTCTTCGTCGGGCATAAATAATTCTTCCGGAATGTGGCTGCTGGCTGGCGTCTTGGCCATTGTGTTGTTGTCGTCGCCGTCGCGCTGCAATGGAGAGAATGGCAAAGTGATTCTGATCGCGATAATGAGATCCGAAATTAGCGCACATATACACCGGCACACAAAAAGATTGTAGATGGAATGGAATAAAGAAGAAAAATTGATGCTAATTGAAAGATTTTTTTGACGAGGAGGAGGTTGGATGAGGGAGAACTTGGGGCAGTTCATTTATTTATTTATTTATTGTTTTCTGAATTTTTGGAAATGTTTTAGTGGTGCCATGGGTAGATGAGCTACATGGTAGCTATCAACTTTTATCTTCCGAAACCAGTTACATATGCTAACGAAACGGTAACTAAGCCGCTTAGGAGGGCTAGGGCAAATAGGATCCCCGAAAGAGAGAGGGGTTTGGAGGCTAGAATATCGTACAGAAAACGATTCTCAGGTTTTTCATCGACAATTTTTGGAGAAAACACGGTTTTCTACAAAAGTAATGAAAGTCTATGTTTTTATCCCACGTTTGGACGGTTTGGTGGGCATCCGAAGATGCCCGTGGGGACGGAGCCTTAGGCAGCATTATAACCGTGAAGGTCGGGCCGTGCCATCTGGCGAAAAAAAAAACCGCTCAGCGAGCTAAGCAGCGGCCTATGCTTGCTGTAGCTCAGTTCGGAAGATGTGGGCGGGGTTTTCGCCTCTCGTTGCCCCTGTCGTATTAACAAAAATTCATAGGCCTGGGGAAGACAACACAAACAGGGGAGGTAAAAATGGGGAATAAAAAAAATTGTCGATAAGGATGGAATGGTTGGCGGACGAATCAGACGCCCACTCGGTCGTACCTGGGACCGGGTGTAATGGGACCCTCGGCCTCTGGTTTCGTACCACCAACAGATCACTACTCATCAGGTGCTGCTTCGATCTGCCGGTGGGAGCAGCACTACCAGACCATAATATGGTTCATTATACCAGCCAACCAGAAAACGAACGACAGGTATAGTCCAAAATGAATGTTCTGAGAATGTGTTGTTGTTAATTGTCTTGGCCCCTCCAGGGTCCAGGGGCATGGTCGCCTTGCCTTTTTGATGTTTCGATAGAATATTTTCTTTTTGGACGTGCAGCAGTTGTTAGCATGCGCCTCCTATCCTCGCCATGTTTATTCTGACAAGCACGGAGCGCAATGGGAGTTCTATTAGTACAAAAAATTTTTAAATCAAATTTGATATTTTTGGTTTCGGACATATGAAGACACCAAAATTAAACTAGAGTTCAATACTTAACAATTTATCAAATAAGATTTTAACTCCTGCCGGGATTAAAATTAAACTCCATGTGTGTAATGAGGTACTAGATGCGCTTGCTGTATTTGTAATGAGGTACTAGATGTACCGCTCAGTAAAGTAAGTTAGTTACGCATCAACGTCTGGCCTTACAAGTGTAGTCAATGAATAATAAAGATTATAAAATTAAATCAGTAAAACACTAGACTTTTACAATGTGGCATTTCTTCGTTTATTGTTTTTTTTAAGGAAAAATTATTAATTTTGCTGAGTATTTTTAACCTTCTGTATTTTTTTTCAAATTCCATCATTTTTTCAGTTTTCAGTCATCAATTTTTTCTGCCTGCCTGGGAATCGAACCGCTTTAGGTGATTCGACCTAGACCACCCGGCGACGTAGCATAATCATCATCATCGTGGCGCGACAGCCCGACGTCGGGCCTTGGCCGCCTGGATCGTTGTCCGTCAATTATCTCGGTCACGTGACCGCGGCGTCCACACATACTGAGCTCTCCCAACGAGATCTTGGTCGTCTAGGCAGTCTCGCTCCGTCAACTCGTTCTGCATTCATTACTCTCTTTGGCATGCGATCATCGTCCATTCGTTGTACATGCCCTGCCCATTGAAGTCGAAATTTGTTATTAATATGGTCGTATTTAACGTGCCATACACACACCGATCGATCGGCCGATCCGTCGCCCGATATCGATATCGACCGATGGATTGGCCTATGTGTGCGCTTATATATTAGTTGACGATTTTTTTGACAGTTCCATATAATTTTGATTAGCTGACATTTTGTGGCGATCCATCGGCCGGTCGATCGGGCGACGGATTGGATAATGTATGGCGGCTATAACAAAATGTGAATGTGAATCATGTTCACACTTGGTGTCATGTTCACGTACTTAACTTGGTAGTTTTTGATACTGTCAATTGTACAGTGTCAGCTAGATCATTGTTCGGCATGCTTCAATCATTTGCAGTGTTTTTCAAAGGCTCTAACAAACGAATACTTGAATCTGATCGAACAAATCCCAAGTTAAAGCTTAGTTTAGTTAGTAATAGACGTTGGAAATTCAGAAGTGATGCGGAATATGGAAAAATGCAAACTCTTCTTCGACAATTGGCGATATTCAGTCTAAAGCTGTTTTTCTACTCGTAGTTACCGGTTTAAAATTCATTTCAGAAGACAAAACGTTTGAAGGAAAAATAAAGTAAGAAGCCTCTTGCAAATAATTCAAAACTACCTATATATTGACAGCCTGACAGCCGTGATTTTACTGCGATTTTTGATGTATCTACTCCCGTTTCAAAATACTAGCAAAGAATTGATTTAGGCGATATTCAGATTAGCTACACAAAATCAATGCACAGTCGATTTTGCAGTGACAGTTGGAATGGCATATACAGTAATACGTGTATGTCCAATTCGTCATTGCCATCAATTTATCATTCGCCGAATGGTCATTCGGACACAGCGTGTGTCCAAGGTATAAAAGATTTCGAGGTAACTAATTACAATGAGACTCTTGACAAAATTATTATGACGGTCGAAAAACGTTTTTCAAAACGTGAAGAATTTTATAAAAACCTAGAATGCTTCGGTCTAAAATGATTTGCAAAAATTACGAAAGATAGTTTATCAAATATGTGCAAATATGTAAGTAACATACACTCGGACAAACGAAGAAGAAGTTCGCGATGAACCCTTGTCCTTCGCCAGTCTTCAACATTCATTGTCACAAAAATCGCGAGAAAAAATCAATTACAACCAAACAAGAGCAGTATTAAACCGTGTTCAGACGGGTCGTCTCGTAATCGGCTCGTCTGCGATTCGAAATCCACTTCCCCAGCAAATCGAGTCGCTTACGTGTCGACCTATGGACCACTCCATGCATTTGCTTGGGAAGTGGAGTTTAAATCGCAGACGAGCCGATTACGAGACGAATATGAGACGTCCGTTCTGAGCACGGCCTTAAAAAGTTATGATGAAAAATATTGTAAAAGCGAGAACGATGAATCAGCTTCCGTTCACCACAAACACATCGAAAATTGTGATGTTGTTTCCGCTGTACTAACAACGCCTACTAGCGGTTGAGGAGTTTGGCAGCCCTCGACCGTTATTGATAAACGGGTCGCTCCGGTGTGTTGTTGTTGTTGTGGTAGCGATGCTTCAAATACTGCCCCAGTAAACAATAAGATTTCGAATGATATTTTGAAGGTATCTTTCACTAGATCATACGAGTATATCGTAAATTATATCTTATTATGATCGCAAAAGATAAGAATTAGGATATTTTCAATTAGATTATCTCTAAAAATGTTTATTTGGAGCAGTTCTTCTTGCATCGAGGCGGTTTGGCCGTCGAAAAACGGGTCGTTCCGGTAGAAAGAACCGGCTGCCGCAAGAACCTAGAACCGGTTGAATAAATGTAATAAGGCGCAAATATTATACAAATCCCGGTCAAAATTTACAACCCAGCACGCTCCTGCTCAACGGTCAGATGAGTTGGAGATTAAAAGCTTGCAAGCCTCAGCTGCCCTAATGAACACCTCTCATAACTAAATTAGGCCTTAGCCAAATTAGCTATTAACCAAAGTAACTGGTCCGTTAAGAAGAAAGTGTAGTGCGGATGGGGCATCGGTTAGCACGTTCACCTTGTATGCACTGGGCCCCGGTTCGATTCCTACTGAATACTACTGCATTCAGTAGGAATAGGGCCGATAAAAAAACGAAATGTACGTGTCGAACTATGAGCCTTAGCTTACCCCATTTGAGGTAAATAACTCGGTTGAGTGTGCTGCTGATCACACACCTCTGCGCAAAACACACCGTAACTATCAAGTAAAAGAGATGATGGTAACTCATCTCGAGGCCTTGGTCAAAATTAGACTGTTGCGTCAGTTACTTACTTTATTAAGACGGAAGGATATTTGTACTGATTTTATGCCTATAGTGGACCTAATAAGAGAATAAATTGGAATACAAACAATTTGACATGTTTCAGAGTATTCATAGAGTAAGCATGGGGTACAAACAAACCAAACAAAATTGGTTTGCCCCCAAAAAAATTTCGTTCCGGCGTACCTGAAGGGTGTTATACCTTCGGCAAGCTTTTTTTAACCCTATATTTTAAAAATATTCTTAAAATTGAGATTATCAAAAAAAAAAGGCAAACAATTCTTTAGTTAATCTTAATTGTGAGAATATTTTTAAAATATAGGGTACAAACGCAAATTTTCGAGAAAGATATTGACATTCAACTAATTCACATTCCACTCTAATCCAGATGTGATTCATTCCTAGACCTGAATCATAGACCGGTCAGTCATTTGGTATGGGAATGCACCTTTGTTTGTGTGAAAAGAAAACGGCTATTGACATTATCTGCCACTGCTGCACAAAAAAAAACACTAGAAAAGTCGGTCGAGCGCAATTGAACGACGATGGAAATTTAACGTTTTTTTCACTAAATTACTTTTTAAAACCATCTTGAAAATTGAAATCCTTTTCTGATTTTGCTAGCAAAAAATACAGCCCCGCACCTATGAACACCCACCACCTCGCACATAAAAAGATACTATCAAATGATTTGTTTTTCCCATTCCCAAAACCCTCGTCCTTCACAAAAGTTACAAGTGAAAATCCGAGCTCCAGTACTCTACTTCTCCTCTGCGCCAAGAAGCTGTAAAACAATTTGATCCACGCGTCTGATAAAGAGTCCGGGTACCATCTTCAGCCCGACAAGATACACAAAAGGATAGAGAGCCAAGTAATTTCAACCAATTTTTTCCCACTTAAAAAATCTATCTGCGTTCCGCCATACACGAGGCTCATGTCATCCGGTTACAATAGGATTATAATTTGTCACTGGCGATGTTGCATCATCAGTCGGATTAGTGAGCTTAGGTGGTGCGCACAAGGACTTAATTCCTTGAGCGTTGCCAATTCATGTTACCGATTCATATCGTGGTCATTTAATGGATTTTAGGATCCACCTACAGTTAAGAACTGTGAGATAGATATTTACCATTCGATATGAAACCATATTGGTTGGCTCTTTTTTCCGACAGATTTTGCCCAAGGATAATTTTACGCATAACATATTGTATGGGATTTGTTTTGGGTATACGAATCAACCCCCTCAGCTCTATGTTGTCTGTTTCCCATTCATCCATGTGAAACCATTGCATGAACAATTTATTGCCGAGTAAGGGTTTCTCGGTTATACCTCGTCGTCTCTGATCTGCGATTTTTTGAAATCATCAAGGGAAAATATTATCCGTTTTACTTTGATTTCGTTAGATTGGAAAAAAGATTTGGTGAAATGCGAAAACAACAGGACAACTACTGAATACGTAATGTGGACGACGAGAAACATTGGCTCCTTGAAATCATGTTTTCCGTTTCCTTGGTACTGTATTACTATTGTTGTTTCCTGCTTCTGGAAAAACATATAGAGAAAGTCAGGGTAGTTTGCTTGTCAGTCGGTTAGTTCGAGTTTGACCCAAGTTTGGTCAATGTATGTGCAGAATTTTTCTTCTTGCTCATCTTAAATTCCAATGACAGAGTAAAACATTACGGTTAGAGAAAGAGCGGTGCTCCCAGATCTCCTCTAACCTCATTGGTCGATGCTTCCATAATCCTCTTTGACAAATAACTTTTTCGCTTTCCCATTACAAGTTTGCATGTGCAGCAAAGTATTTGGCCAAGTGAGCTCAGTTTCTCGGTGTCCTGATTTCTTGTTTTTCGCCGTATAAGACAGGCGATTGCATGTGAAAATCATTGTCCATGAACCGTATACAATTTTCTTTGATTGATTGTCCACTTATGGTCGAAGGATTCATAGGATATTATGAGAAGCAAATGTGATGGCATGATAGCAATTTGTCTAGTCTGTAAAAATGTTTAAGGTTTACGCAGACACATCCACCAGGGCATTCGTTAATAATTGACTTCAATTGCATCGAACGGCGACAAACAAGGCCCTTTATTTTATTGACCTGTCAACCGTGTATCGTAATGACGATCTATTAAATCGCATTGTAAAAAGACCAATTGCAGCCTAACTGAGGCAAAACAAATCAAAGCCGAACGGACGTGGCGGGTTTAACAAACAAACAGAAATAGGACCTTGTCAGTCACCCACTGTCTTTGAAACGTACATCGACGCTACACCAAATATGATATAATCTGCGTGGCTCAAATCTGTGACGACTGGTTGATCGAAATGATTCCCTATCCGACTTTGTATTGTGGGGTGTTAGGCCAACCTAAATCCAGGACTCGACTCGTGCTCAAAATCGATGTATAACAAAAAGGGTGACTTCATATTTTATTACTGTTCATTTTATCGGTATCTGTATCTTGAAAGTACAATAGAATATGAATACTCGTAAGAGGGATGAAAGTTGATGCCCTTTTCGTTGTCATCTTTGTATAAAAGCCCCGCTGATCTACCGGAGATAATTTCTGTTAATACGAACCATGCAAAATGTCGAATTAAATTTCGGCACCAAGAAGGAAAAAAAGGAGGACTGAGATTGATATTTAGGATGTAAGATAAGGAATGAAGTATTACAGGGAGCGGGAATTTATCTATAGGAGTCCGAGTAATATTTTGGAATATGTAAATAGACTGATTACACGGTTCGAATGCTCTCTTAATTATAAGGAAGGTGATTGCTCGGAAGGTGACTGGTGTAGAATTGTGATAAATTTCTGATGATGATCCGTACCTTCATCGCCTAGTTCGTGGAAATCTAGTTCACTTTTCAAATTACAATAATTTCAATTGCCTTTTCTAAACAGTGCAGTGAGCGAATACTCCACATTGAGCTGTGCGGCAGCTCATTCTTATTGCAGCTCAGTTTCCAGAAATTTTGGGCGCGGGTTTTTCTCGCTTGTTGTCCCAGCCAATATCCATAGCATTGGACGGGTCTGACCGTCGCCAGTCAAGCTGTTCTCTGTACTTTAGCTAACAATTTCAGATCAGCTCCCTTCTGTAGGGCATTTCACCAGACTCCGACTCCATACAGCAGTATGGGGCAAAGCACCGCAAAATAGAGCCAGTGCAGTACTTTGAGTTTCGAACCTCGGATTTTACTTACTATATAGCCCTCCTACAGCAATAAAAGTCAATGGTAGCTTTGTCCGTGCGCTTCTGGATGTTCAGTCTCCAATTTGCTTCCAGCATGAGATCAAGGAAGTTAGTGCTCTCCGTGGACGCAAGTCTCACCCCCTCCAAGATAGGAGGCATCACTGGTGGAATGCTGCGTTTCCTAGTGAATAGGACTAAATTGGTCTTACTGGGGTTAACACCTAAGCCACATCTATTAGTCCAGTTGGTCAACAGAGATAGCGAATGCTGCGTTACTTCACTGAGAGTTCCTGGGAACTTACCAGAGACAGAAATGGAGACATCATCGGCATAGGCAGTCACCTTACAATCCAATTTCTCCAGATCTAAAAGCAATCTGTTGACCGTATTGTTCCAAAGAAGCGGTGAGAGTACACCACCCAAACACTACGGCAGACTGACGGAGTCCCTAGTTTAGATGAAATAACGCTGGCTTTCAACATCAGGCTAATGAGTTGGACCAAAGAACTCTCAATACCTAGTCCTATGAGAATGCTGATAATTGCCTCCGGCTTGACATTGTTGAAGACACCTTCTATGTCCGAAGAGGTAACTAGAATAAATTCGCCTTGACTGAGTGATTTCTCTATATAAATCACAATGGAATGTAGAGCTGTATCTACAGATCTATCCTTGGTATAGGCATGTTGCGATGCCGCGAATATACTTTCTGGTATCGTGCTACGTAGGTAGACATCAATAAGCATCTCGAGCATTTTCAAGTGTGTGGATGAAAGACTTATGGGTCTCATCTCTGTGGATCTCACATGTGAGCCCTTCCTTGCTTTGGCAATATATACCACGTTGACGTCTAGCCATGTTCGTGGAATGCAAACAAGGTCCAAACACGCTTTGAAGATAGTCTCCACGGAACTACAATGTCTACCGTGTGTTGAATGTCCGCAGGTATAATACCCTCAGGTCCGGCGGACTCATAGGGTTCAAAGCATCAAATAGCCCACAGAACTTTCTCGGTAGAGATGATAGTTCCGGGGCCTCCAAGGGGCCCCACCCACTCCTGTACGTGCTGACTTTGAGTCGCCATCGGAAAACTATCGAAAAAATGAGTGTTTAAAAGAATTTTCAAGGTATCTACCCTGGAGGCTTTCCCGAACCTGTCCTGCTTCCGTAAATAGCTGGGCGTAGAAGGGTCAGTCGACAGTGTTTTTCGAACTTTGGAGGCCTCGCTAGATCCCTCCATGAGCAACATTTATCATTCCGTATCTGTTTATTGTAAACATCAAGAAGCTCCTTCCGACTTCTCCCTTGAAGATTTTGCTTTGTTAAATTGCTTTCTACAAGCAGCTTCTTCACGGTAACTTTGAACATTACTCAGGTTAGCGTCCTGATCTCACTGTGCCGTACACTATTTCTCGTCAACAAGAAGCTGCATCGTTGCATAAACTTCTCAATATATTCAAGAAAACAAAACATTCTGTGGCGAAAGCATTTAGCGTGATCCTTATATTTTTTTGCCCAATTTGTTAAGGATGCACCCGTCGTTTTTTTTTAATTGCATTAAAAGAACATGCGATCATCAAAATATTTTGACATTTATTTCATACATATTTCGAACAAAAAAGGTGTGCCTCACTTTCAGTTCCAGTCATGGACCAAATGTCATCTTTGAAATAATCAACCCATCCACAAGTACACCAAAAAATTCAGAAACGAATTTGGGGCGGTTCTCAACATAATGTAGTGTAACCCGAAAAATCTGTTAGCCATTTTTATCGACCACCAAAACCCAAATCTCATTTCTTCCTGAACATGCAATAAAATAAACATAAACCTGCTCCATTATAAATGATTCTTTTTTTTCGATGCGCCCAATATAAGAAATGGTCCTTTTCGAGTAACACAACACCACGACAAACCTATCCGGGTCCGACATTATCCCCGGGGTGTAATAAGTCACACTACAATCAAAATTCAACTAACTTACAGTGGCCGCACTACGGGATATCTCGACTGCAACAAGGACACTCTAGTGAATATAAATCAGAGCGTAATTTTGCCCACCGCATACACCACAAAGTCAACCATCAAACACTTCATCGAGGAGTGGTTGCCGTCCAAAGGGAGCGAATGTAAATAGATAAGGACACATGTTAGGATGATTTGATGATAGAAAATCGATTTTCTATGATGCAAGTTGGATCGTGTCAGGTCGAAGTAGGAAAAATCTTTGAACTTGCAACCCCAAATATACCGAGGAGGGGTGAGTTCCATACAAAACTGCAGTCGCTGATACAACACGAAATTAACAAACAAAACGATGGACAACAAAATGATGAGCAATAATTACGTGAATAAAAGGTGTCGGTTGCATTATTTTAACATTACCATTGTCGTTGTCTGGTTTGTTGGAACAGGATGAGGGTGTTTTAAGCCCCGTTGCAAAGAGACATGTTTAATGGGTCTGAGGGAATGCTCCCTTGTAGCGATGTGTAGAAATTTGAACAGATTGTCATAATTGAGTTTCATCAAAAATTTAGCGGGTGGGTGAGTTTTAATTTATTTTTTCCTTTCGTTCGTTGCTATATAGGGGTGTAAGAAACGAAGAAATGTTGTATTTTTCATAAAGTGTTATGATTTTTTTTCTCCCGGGGAGTAAATGAATTAACTCTGACGAAGGAAGTAACTGCTCCTATTTTTTTTCTCAAATCTCTGCTTCTTTGGAACAATTCATGCCATGGACAGTTGAATTAGAGAGCTTTGCTTTGATTCAATGCCAAATCAAATCAAACAGGAAGCTAATATTTTTCAGTGAAATTGGAATTTTTGTGACCCTTGGTTTCATTCTACACATCAACATAGTATGCGTCTGTAGCTTAGCTCGGTAAAGCACCCGGCATTTTTTTGCTATTCGAGACACGGTAGTCTGTGGTTCAAGCCCCACAAAGGGAGAAATATATATATATATTCTTCAAACTTAACAATATTTATTATGTTATTCACAGCTACTTAAAGACTATCTTTTTTATTGATATTAAAAAATAGTCTAAAAATGATCGGCGTAGTTAATGGAATGGATAGTCCTATTAGCCACACGACACACAAACCTAAACCTTTTTAAATATTACCTTAAGGCTACCTTACCCTTCCCAGAGTGTCCAGTTTCTGACAAAACTCCAAAGTTGGCCAAAGTTGCCCCATTGTTTAACAACTTTGGTCAACTGTGTAGTTTTGTCAGTTAAAAGTACCGTTGTAAAGTTATCATTTGAAATTCCGATGAAAAATCTTATTTGAAATTTTTGTAAAAGTTTGAACAGTTGTATCTTTGAAGTAACGGTGATTTTCCCAGTCCGAAAAAGTTTTTATACCCTATACTTTTAGTATAGGGTATATTGTTTTTGTCACGACGGAAATATGTAACACCTTAAAGGAGGCTCCGGAGGTATAGCAATGTAAATATATAAATGATCAGCGTCACCTCCTGATTCGATTTAGCCATGTCTGTCTGTCTGTCCGTCTGTCCGTCTGTCCGTCTGTCCGTCTGTCTGTCCGTTCGCACGATAACTTTCGATAGAATCAAGCTAGAGCCTTGAAATTTTGGTAAGATGTTGGAAGTATGATCTAGTTGGTTGGTATTGAAAATGGGCATGATCAGGCCGAGAGAACGCCCACCTCCCCTACATATGTAAAATAATTAAATGTATTTATAACTCCCGATTAAATAAACATGAAAAGCTCTAGCTTTGGCAGATCGCTCGTGAGGATAATCTTTTACTCTCCTGAAAAAATAAAATCGATCAGTTGAAAACTAACGGTAATTTTCTTACAAAGAGCCCCGTACTACCCTACTTTTCGGGTTTTTTGTCTATAACTCTTGAACCAATTGACGTAGACACCTGATTTTTGGCATGTAACCCTGAGGTGGGAAGTTGCTTGAGTTCTAGTAAGTTGGGAGTAATCAGATCAAAGGAACGCCTACCTCCCCTACAAAATTTCAAAAAATTAAATATTCATTTAATTACGATAACTTTCGATAGAATGACACTAGCAAATTGAAAATTTGGTAGAATGTTGTTAGTAAGATCTACTTGGTCGGTATTGAAAATGGGCAAGATCTGACCCAAGCAACCTCTACCTCCCCTACAAATGCAACTTCAAATAAGCGATAACTTTTGACAGAATCAAGCCAGCGACTTGAAGTTTTGGTCAAATGTTTAAAGTGAGATTAAGTTAGTTGGTATTGAAGATGGGTTAGATCCGACCTAAGGAACCCCTACCTCCCCTAGAAATGAAACTTATAATAAGCGATAACTTATGACAAAATAATGCTAGCGGCTTAACATTTTGGTCAAATGTTTGTAATAGAATCCAGTTGGCTAATGTTGAAAATATGTTAAATCCGACCTGCGAAACCCCTACTTCCCCTACAAATGAAACTTTAAATAAGCGATAACTTTCGACAAAGTGAAGCTAGTGACTTGAAATTTTTTTTAAATGTTTGTAGCATGATCTTATTTGTTGGTGACAATGATGAGCAAGATCCGATCCAAGAAACCCCTACCTCCCCTACAAGTGAAACTTCAAAGAAGCGATAACTTTCGATAGAGTGAAGCTAGAGACTTGAAATTTTGTTTAAATGTTTGTAGCATGATCTTATTTGTTGGTGGCAGTAATGAGCAAGATCCGACCCAAGGAACCCCCACCTCCCCTACAAGTGAAACTTTAAATAAGCAATAACTTTCGATAGAATGAAGCTAGAGACTTCAAAAATTCGACAAATACTTCTTGAATGGGTTAGTTCATTGATTTTGATAATGGTCAAGATCATCCTGAATGATTGCCAACCTCCCCTATAAACTGGCCATATAGGAAACTCACTTTTAATGCATATAGTCGTTACCAATTGGTTCTTTTGGTATCACCACTAGGTCTGTACAAGTCTAGGGTATATACGCTTCGGACTTTTATATGAAATCTTATGTAGTTTCAGAAGGTGAGGTAAAATCTCGGATTAAATGATTGCGAGCGTGGAAAGTTTTGATTTTGTTCGGCAAGTCCAGTTTTATGACACAATTACAAGAGCTGTGTAACGGTTAAAGACAGAGTGTCCATGTAAAGTCAGGAAATGAGCAGTTCAGTGAAAATTATTTACCATCTCAAACAGGACACCACGTATATAACACCTTAAAAGAGGCTCCGTAGTTAAATAAATATATATATTATATAAATATGAAAATGATCGCCTCCTGAACCACTGTTTGTCTGTTTGTCTGCTTGTCTTTTTGTCTGTTTGTCTACTTGTCTTTTTGTCTGTCTGTCCTTTAGGACGATAACTTTCGATAGAATAAAGCTAGCAATTTGAAATTTTGGTCGAATCTGTGGAGTAGGTTCCAATTGGTTGGTATTGAAAATGTGCCTAATCACACCAAGGGAGCGCCTACCTCCCCTACATATGTAAAATAATTAAAAGTATATACTTATAACTCTTGATCGAATAAATGCGAAAAGCTTTAACTTTGGCAAATTACTCTAGAGAATTTTTCTATACCATCTTGTAAAAATGGAATCGATCCGTTGGAAGCCAAGGGCTATCGTATAGTTTTGGACATTGACCAATTGTAAAGACACTGGATTCTTCAAAAATTGAGTAAATTATGCTAACGTTTGGGTAAATTTAATCAAAACTGAAGTTGTTCTCTTAACAAGGTTGTTCAGTTCTTGATCTTCCTCCCCACTATTGGGTAGGCTAAACCTGATGATTAATGGTACAGCAAAGTTCTTGGTTCTTACTCTAAACGAAAAAACTGGTGTTGTTTGGTAGACGGCACTATACGAGGCTTATCGTAATCTGTTGGGAAAGGTGCTGCGTTTGCCTTGCATAGCGATAACTGAGCTTCTCAATACTTCAGCAAATACTGCGTTAGATGTGCTGCCTAACAACTAGTGTTTGGTATTTTTGCTAGACAATTAACTGCGAAATTCCCTTCGTGAGACTGTTCATTGGACAATGGGTGACGTCAAGTACTGGCAACTCGGCTATTCTGGACAACTTGCAGATATTCCTGCGATCACCAACACGTCTCCTAAGCTTGGTTTCGGTAAGAACTTTATAAGTCTCATACCTTCGTAGAGTCACTGGGCAGGCGGGCAGAATCGGATTCTATTAACTTTTAAATGGATGACTCTAAAGGTGGACTTACATTTGCGTCCAAAATTCATTTTTTCCCGGTCGAATAGAAAATTTCCCCGTAAAATCCATTCATCGACCGGGGGAATTTTGGATTCGACCGCGCAGAATTGAGATTTTAAACGCAAATATGCAAAACAAAGCAGCGGAGCATGTTTTGGCAGAAAAATGGGGACCCTCCACCCAAAAAAGCTAGAGTTATTCTTTCAGCAGGCAAGGTAATGGCCACAGTTTTTTGGGATAAGAAAGGTGTATTGCTGTATTGATTACCTGCCTAGGGAACAAACTATCAATGCCGACAGGTATTGTGAAGTTTCGATGGACTTGAGAAGGGCTATTCAAAACAAACGGCGCGGAATTTTGTCAAAAATTGTCCTTCTGCTTCTCGATAACGCCTCACGCCACAAGAAAGACGATTGATCTGCTTGGCCAATTCAATTGGGACATTTTTCTTCATCCAGCATACTCTCTAGACCTCGCTCCAACCGATAATCACCTTTTCCGGAAGTTGAAAGATCACCTGGCCGGACCACTTCAGCAATGACGACGAACTCAATTGTTTGAATTGGGGAATCCCAAAAATTTTAAATTTTTTTTTAATATTACTTGCGTCTTTTTTTAATAAAATTGAGAAACTTACTTTTTGTACAATGCTCGTATTATGTACAACAACACGACATACCTTTACAAAAAATGCAATTAATTAGAAAACTCTAATATCTCATTCACTACTCATGCTAGGTCAAAGGCATCATAAACATATCAACCATTAATTCCACTTGATTATTGTTTTGAGCGATACTCGTAAAATTTTGATTAAATCCGTTCATTCTTCCAACATGATAATCAGCCAATAATTTTATACAAATCTTGTAGCTGTCGGCATTTTATTGAATTCATAGATGAAGACAAGAAAAAAAGAAGCTGAATGAACAGATGACCCCAGTACCCCGAAATGCTTAATTTACTTCGTACTAATTAAATTATCTGTTCATGTTATATTTTACATTCTTAACATTATGCCGTCTTCAAGACAGAACGTCGTCGTATTATCGTCTACCGACAAAGTCGACGTCGTCGAGCAAATGGCTTTTCAAACTTTCCGAAACAATCAAGTGATTAATCCATAAATATTGATGTAATTAACTATCGCAACAATGAATGATAGTATGAGTCGCATTGAATTTTTCTTTTCTAGTTATTTAATATTAGCCACGTATCTTTGCGACAGAACAGAAAAAAAACATTCTGTTCTGGTGTGTATCGTTTCATTGCTTGCTATTCTGTTCGATTTTAGGCTATTATTTTTACGCCAGGTGACGAGTGCCAATATTTGGTGATCGAGGGAAAAAATCAAGGAGTTTTGAGACTTGGCGCGATTTGTTGGTTGGTATTAGGAGTGTATTATACTACATGTAAAATACATGCTTTTACCCTGTACTGGTCAGATACATTAGGCGCGTTCTTTTGCAGTCATCCAGGTCAAGGGTAGTTATCCTGAGCTTTTGTACAAAAAAAAAACGATGTATCTGACCCATGCAGGGTAAAAGCATGCATTTGACATGCAATGGATTTTGTCTCAGATAAAGTTTGGATTTTAAGTGGTGGGATAATTCCACTCTTCGGAAAATATTAAAAACAAACTTCATCTATCACGTCAAGAGCAAGCATTGAAGCTATCAAATGCAACTGCGATATAAGAAACTAATTTATTCCGAGTAGTTTTCTAATATTTCGACAAAACTCACTATTCCAATTGGAAAAAAATGTTGCATTCCATTGAATTTAATTGAGGTGAAAACACAATGGAACATCGTCGAACGAACGAACCGCAACCGCTAGATGCGACCTAAATAAAAGCTTTACTTGTGCGCTATCCAGATCAGGATCGGCCCTCGATAAATTATTGGGTTAAGCTCTAACCTAATATATATAGGGCAGCATTGTTGTTGTATTGCGTGTTATTTCACTAACCAATACAGGTTAAGAAAAACAAAAGAGCGCGCCTATTGTTTCTTTGCACAAAACCTCAGGTTTAATACCCTTGTCTTGGATAGCTACAAAAGAACGCACCCAAAGAGTGTTTTTCACGCGAGATTATCTCGAAAACTGTTAGTCCCTCCGCACAGGATCGTCTGATATTCGGCTCGTCTGCGATTCAAATTCAGTTCGGCTGTATTCCAACACGACGAGGGACGCCATAGACCGCACACGGGTCGACTGAAATTCGGCACGATTACGACATGATCCGCATTATATCTGGGTGTTGTTATGGATTCTTATTAGCAGAAAATGATTTTGGAGTTGGGGGAATTTGGACAAAATCTCGCCTGAGTAGAGAAAAGAGGAGTGCTTAGAAATGTCGGTGAAAACATGTTATCTTTTGGCGAGGCGAAATGAACCTTTTTGTATATGAAGCGGGATATGGGCCCTACGGGTGTCGCGTGAGTCGAGGTGAAAGGAGGCAGGCACTCAAGTGCTGGTCAAAGCATTTTAACCCCTTGACGATGCGAAATGGACCTTTTTTGTTCATGAAGCGGGACCCATATGGGCAATATGGGTGTAGCCGGAGACGAAATAAAAGGAGGAATGCACAAGAGTGCAGTTTAGAACATTTCCACCCTTTGGTCGTCTTATATTAAAATCGGTAGTCGGCTCGTCTGCGTTTTGAATTCCACTTCCTAGACAAATGAATGGAGGTCGGCCATTGGCGTATCGAAGTTCGCATATTTCGAGACGCACAAACGCTTGTCCGTGCGTCCTCAAACATCCGAACTGTTTGTAACGGGAAAAATCGTCGACGACGGATACCAGAAAATAATATATTGTCGCATATGTTCAGTTGATAATTGTATTCAACATTAGTCAGACGTATTCGTGATTTTTCAATCAATTATAAAGAAATAAGGTAGTGAGGTTTATATGAAAATGAAAAATTAGTATTGATGCATTTTATTCACTTCTATAATTAAACTTGGAAAATAATGGAATTATTAAATTTAAAATTCGTGGGGCAAGTTTATGTAGGTCTATGTATCTTGAGGGTTAAACGTTTCAAATGGTTGCCTAACATATGCCGTCTTCACACTACAACGAACGAATCGCTGAGTGATTGCTAAGCTAAGCATTGAAACACGGAGCACCGAAATAAAGTGCATGCAGAAATTGTCATACCAAATAGTACATATGCACACTTTCGTTTTGAAAACGAAATAGTCCATGTAGGCACGCGAATATCTCGTATACGATGATGATTTGACAAAAAAAAGTACCAAATTCATGAATTTTGGGCGAATTTATTATATCATACAACCGCAAAACCCACTTGGCGCCACGGAAGAAGTAATCTTGCCGAAATCGAATACCCTGTGTTATAAACAAAAAAAATATTTCACTCGATTATATAGCGTGTAGAATCACCGCATTCTGCCATCGCAAAACTTATCTGAATCACAAATTATTACATCTTCATGTCCAAAAAGGTCCTTTTCACCTCCCCAAAGGGTTAAAATGCTTTCACCAGCACTCCTGTACACTCTTCCTTTCACCTTTAATCACGCGACACCCATGGTTCGTGACGTACATACGAGTACATCGATTCGCTTACGTGCCGAATTATGGACAACCCGTGTGCGGATCTTCATACATTTACCTGGGAAGTGGAGTTCTAATCGCATATTATGCGATAACGAAACGAATATGGGACGACATGTGCAGAGGGCCTTAATGTTACGCAAAAGTGGTTAGAACATGTTTATTGTATTTTTTTTTTTGTGTTTTTAAACTTTGTTTCATAATTTTTTTTTATTTCTAGGATTAATAGTTCCGCGAGAGCTCAGACCCTACACGTGAGGCGTGGACTTTTAGAGTCAAATAGGTACTCCTGGTCCGGGTATAAACCGCTTACCGCCAAGTGTCAAAAATCCTTAAATTTTTTCCCTCGATGTTTACTCGTCACCTGGGGTACTGGCATAAGCACTGTCTCGACAAAGACTAGAAATTCAGTTTGCGGCAAGAAATTGTGGTGAGGGAAGTTCTGCACTACATCTCAACCGAAGACAACCATACAGTCGGCATCGGCACTTTCTCTAAGAAGTAGTTTGCCTTCGTCATGGTAAATTGGGAGTTCAACGACAAACTGATAACCCATTTCTGATTGTTTTCGCTTTCAGTTCTTTCGGAAACGCTTTATTATTCAATCATCCGTTGAAAATTATGTCGATCGGTTGGTCATCGGTCATCGAGGTCCATGTTTTCCACAAGACAAATTGCTCTTTTATTGAATGATAGTCAGTGCAAGCGCTATAAATTAGCCTGAGTTTGTTTTCAAATAGAATCTCAAACATGACGGCGAACAGGGCTTTTGTTGATAACATAAAAATAGTTTTTTTTCTTTCCTCGAATGATTATTGAATAATATGATGTACGTTATCGAATTGCGAGCATGAAATTGTAGAGGCCTAATAAGGCCGAATGCGGCTTTGACAGCGGTTATCAGTATGGAAATTGAGCCCTATGTAGTTCGATGACATGTTAATTGCAGTTACAATCAATTTGGGGTCTATAGATTTTCTATTGTGATGGTACTTGACAATAAGATACTCTGAAATATGGGGAGAGATATTTGTGGGACGTCCAGTTGTCTGCGCTATGACCGGAAGGAGATTGATAGCGAATTAAAAGTAGATTTCAAAACAGGAAATATTCTAGCACTGTTCTAGTTATGGTTGATATTGTTGCAGATTTTATTATTGGAATTACAAGAACAGCATCTTACAAGAGCATGTATATATAATATAGTATATTTGAATTTGCATTTTGTTGTCTTATTTTAAATTTTTTTTTTTATATTAGGTTAGGATATATGAGCTATCGCGGAAATACACGGCGCATGTAGAACCGGAGTTAAAACCAATCTTGTCCCTATCGTCTACTAACCAGCCGGAGCTTTTGATAAATCTAAGGAGCTAACCCATTCATTTTTCCTTTCCATCGGGTATAGATTCGTGGGATGTCATATCAAAGGGCGAAATGAGCAAAATCTATTTCTGGTATTTTTTCCAATTGAAGCAGGCATAGCGGAGTGAGGACGCGCGAAAGGTAGATTTTTGAGAGAGACTTCAGCTGAAACTCTTCAGTCCATAACTAGGTACTACCGATAATACTCTCTCGGCAAGAGTGAGGTCAAGTTCCTGTTTCCTGGCAGCAGTGGGCTTATCACCTTTGTTTATGCCAAACAATATCGTCCTGGAATTGATTGATGCTACAAATTCTATTCATATGTACACTCCACTAAAAACGAGAGAACACATATCCCTCCATTTGATAAATTTTCAAACGAATCCTTCGTCCGTTTTTTGACTTCCATTGCTGCCTCTATATATGAAGAATCGATTGATATCGGACGTAGTTCTTTACTACTCCTGTTGATGAATGGTCCATAAAAATTATTTATTTACCTCTCAGTTGCCTTTTTTCATAGGATCAGGTGTGAACCAGTTACAGTAATAGGGAAGCAGTTAATAATAATTTTTCCAGTCGGTTTCATAGCACACATCGTGAACATTTGGACTTGTGCGACGTGTCCAATACTTGAATGGATTTTGGTCCACGAATAATGGCGCCGATTTCCAAAGTATGAGATATCAAATCAGACAGTATCGTTCAAGGTTTGAAATAAGCAGCTGGAGAGAAAGTATGGAAGTGCAATCATAAAGTATCTTTGTATAGGGAGAGAACATAAAAAGGGGTGAGTTACATCTCGGGGCCAAGCCACACATTTTTCGCAAAAGATTCTCGCACTTACAATAAATTCCAATTTGTCGGACTAAAAATGAACATTTCATGTCCAGTAGTTTCAAGGAAAAGAGAAAATTGTATAGCTTGAGACCTTCCGCAGAAATTTAGGGAAGATGACTTGGAGAATTGGGTGTTTGGTCTTGGAATACAAGTGACTATTTTAGCTAGATTTTATGGCCGTGAAAAGGCTGTTGGAAGAAACAGGGAATAATGGATGGTCATTTATTATTTTTAGGATTTTTATTTAGCGAATATTTTAAGACTTAAACTATGCTATGATATAGAGCAGAAACTGTTTGTGGGAGCCCCAAAAAAGAATTACCAGTAGTGTTGAAAATCAAAGCCAAGGCCAAGATTAATAGTTGAATAGAACAATTTATTATCCTGAAATACGTACAATATAAAGAGTATAAAAAGTTATATGAACCTTACAGGCTACTGAAGATTTTAGATCCACGGCTATGACGTAAGGGTGGTCGCGAGACAATGAATGAGCTGATTTGAAGGGCTGTAACTTTACGAACCGCAATCCACAGTTGTTCAAACTTACCTCGAAATTCGAGATAGGTGGATGGGTAGAACATCTGTGGATTGTGTCATAAAATAAATAACTGGCGCAACAGTCCAATTTGAACCACGGCCTCGAGATGAATCAGCATCATCTCATTTTCTAGATCGTGACGGTTTTTGTGCAGAGGTATGTGATCAGCAACACGCTCAACAGAGTTATTTACCCCATAATGGGTACTCATTTAACAGTGGGCTCATAGTCCGACACGTAAATCCCCGGAACCGAACCGGGGCCCAGTGCGTTGAAGGCGAACGTGCTAAACGTTGCGCCATCCGGATTGTGTCATAGACGCGCTCAATTTAAATTAAATCTTGTTTACGATGTCTCGCTCGTCGACATCCCTGACCCCGTGAAACCAAGTCTCACCTTCGATGTCTAGTTTTGCGAGCTTGGACAACGGTCGACGTACCTTGCCTTTACTTGTGGTTACATCTGCGAGCTGAGCGATGCCGTCTGTTCCTATGATCGCCTTCTCATTGCGGCCTCGCAATCATGCGCCGCGGGATTGGTTGTCGTCGCATATTAGAACAAGATCGCCTTCGCGTATCGGCGTCACGTCTGGATACTTCTTGGTCCGTCTCTTAAAGATCGGGAGGTGCTCACGCATCCATCTGCGTCAAAATGTCCGTTTCAATTGCTGGCACACAACCCATTGTCAACGGTCACAGAGCTCCCTCGGTTCTTCAGGTCCTACCGTGGTGGTAGAGTTTGCACGCCTCAGGATAAAGTGATTTGGTGTAAAAGGTTCCAACTCATCTGGACTAACCGGGAGGCTGTTAACGGACGCGAGTTCAGTATATTGGCGGCTCCGATGACGAGACTACGCAACGGGTTGGCGGGGCAATTGAATAGCCACTCAATGCCCTCTGTAGCTAAGTCACCTTTGATTGCGTCCATATCGAAAAGTCGGAGGTCCTACGAAGCTCGCCGTCGTCGGCTCGAATGAAGTTGGTACCGCGGTCCGATCTGATGTGGGCACCCCTGCCTGAATGTTGGCAAAGTTGTTTATCGTCATCAAGCACGCGTCGGTCGAGAGGTCATCAGCTATTTCCATATGCACGGCCCGTGTGGTGAAGCATGGGAATAGTTCGATCCATCACTTTTCCAGTCGTCGCCCAACAGTGACATTTACAGGCCCAAAGTAAGTGAGCTCCGTATATTTGAATGGGAACTGAAACGGAGTGAGTCGGTCAATTGGCAGTTGCCCCGCCATAGAGGTTTGGGGCCGTGCCGATCGATTCTTGCAATGTTGACAGCTGCGCCTGATATGTCGTACGAGTAATTGTAGGTGAAGCACCCAATACCTGCACCACTCTGCGGAAATCACTGAATTCTCGAGTTGGTGGCCCATCTTCCCATGGTGGAAACAAACGATCAATTTAGTCAGTCGATGATGATGCGGCAATAGAACTGGCCTTCTTGCTTCGTATTGTAGGAATTTCGAGACCGCTAAGTCCGTCCTTCCCAAAAGCCGAATGAGTTTGTCGTTATCCATGTACGGTCGGAGAACGCGTATAGTGGTGGTTCGCTCGACTGGTTTATTGCCCGTGAGATCAATGTACTCGCTACTGTAGCTTTCCAACTATGCTAACCGACACAGCATGCGTGTGCCTTCGGTCAATTCAACAGCTGTTAAAACTCCGATTTGCCGATCGGTCGATTGCACACGAGCATTACTGATGAAGCGTAAAATTAACGCAGCCGTGCGTCGTAGCTTCTTGAAGGACGAGAATCGCTGAAATTCGATCGTCCATCTTTGGGCCACCAGTCCGATAAGTTGAAAAGAATTCTCCTTCCACTTGTTCATCGCTTGGGTCATCAAATCCGGACCCAACGGCTTTCCGGGTAAAATTACGGCCGGTCGTGGCCTCGAGTAACATCATCCGCCACATTTAATCTTGAAGGCACCCAGCGCCCAGAGTGAGGCACCCGTCCCGTCCAGAACCTTTGCAATTCGATGTGCGCCGAATGTTTTGAAGCAGCGTTCAATTGATGAGATCCAGTGGACAACCGTACGTGAATGCGTCCACATGACAAGACGGTCAATTCGTACGCCTTCGTGGCATTCAGTGAGGTTTTGAAACAGGTGTGCCAGAACAGCCGCCTGTAGCTCGAGGCGCGACACCGTCAATCGATTCAATGGCGCGCAGCGAGATTTCCCCACTACAAACGAAAGTATGTATTGCCCAGCGAGTTAAACACGCCAATAGCCCACAGCTGCGAATGCTGACTCACTCGCGTCGGCGAAGATGTGGAGTTCTACGACAGGGACGAGGGCGAAGGCGCGCAGGGGTAGTTGACGCGCTATGATCCACTAGGGATTAAGGCAAAGTATTGTAGTTATCGTTAACGTTCGTTGTACAAAACTAAATAATGTGCATTTCAGACAACTTACTCATTACACTATCACATGATATCCTTTTTAAGCATAAGCCCAATCTTCTTGGCATATTGTCGGTGTCCCATCTCGCAGCATTCAAATAATCCAATCATACTTGTACAGTACACCCACTGTACAGACCAGACCTTCGAAAACTTTCCAAATTCTTTCGGTACTAGTTTCGCTACTTTCGCGACCTTTATTCATGCTCGTATTCCTTGAAACACATAATCCTCACACGTTACGAAAATTTTCAACTTTTGCAATATACACTCCCGCACCACTATGTGCGGGTCTTACAGAGTAGCGAAAAACGCGTCATACGTGACCGTCTTCGCAACGATTGGGCCCGGGGTTTTCATCGAGATGCCATTGCGTTGCCTTTCACCCAAAAATGCAAATTATATTACCATACCGTTCAGGTTTAGTGTTCATTTGCACTTCCCCCACCGCAACTACTTGGTCCTTTTTCACTTCGACGTTTCGTTCGGGTGGCCATTTGCCTCTCGCAATTGTTTCATTGTGTCCTTTTGATCCTGGGCTATACATTGTACGCTGAGAACGTGCCGAGCTCTGCTATTGGAGAGAAAGTTTGTCATGTTTGCATTACGGTGTCCTTTTTTTTAAACTCAAGCTATATAGAGTTGCTGACATAATCCTCCGAGAGTCCAGGGAGGTACTGAAGGCGAAAATTCGACGGACCACCTGGAGAACAGACAAGTTAAACACTGTCCACAAATTAATGTAATTTTTCTTGTCATCACCTGTGTCTTAAACTTCTGTTTAACTTCATTGTCTCTACTGCGTTGTATTCAATGTAAAGCAATTTTTCAAAAACACAAAAAATATTTATCCTGCAGGAGAATTGAGAGAAATGGAAGATGTTTAAGGGTTGCCATCTCGCATGATAATTCTGAGTAACTGAATTTCTTTGAGATCCTGGCTTGCGTGAGTCTCCTCGGTATACCTACACAAAGAATGTTTGAAAATAGGACAACGTCTCGTGCAAAGTGGCAACAATTTCAACAGACAACTTGTGCATGCCATCATGCCGAGAGACTTTTAAATGACGGCAAGTCACAAAATTTCTCTTAGCTGTAAGGGAACCATCACCATGAAGTGAGCATTACATTTCCACATGACATGAGCTCTAGGTAAAGTTTCATGGAGCGGGGGCGGACTGTTTCGCAGGACTTGAAACTAATTTAAATTAAATCCTAGTGAATTACCAAGTTCTTTCGTTTGGCTAGAGTCGTACATGTGAGTGGGAAGAATGTGGAACGATTCCAAACTGATATGGTGTCCTTGCCAGGAGTGGAAGAAGTCTTTATAGCAACATTTTGTTGTCGATGTAGTCGTTAGTAACTATGTGTGAGTAGGTATCTTATAATATGTACCCATGTACATATGTAGCCTATGGCTAGGTTTAAAGAGATTGGAAATAATTAGTTCAGATGACAGTGTGCAGCAATCTCTGCAAAGTCCTAGTATAATGTATTTTGTTTTTGTTACACTCGCCTTTGCCGTGTATATCTTGGGTCTTAAATGATCACTTCAGGAAGTGAGATTCACCTAAATTTTGATCTGATTTTAATTTCTGCCTTGTAATAAAGCATAATTTTCACTTGAACAAGAAAAGAGAATCGACCTCAGTGACTTCAAACCGTATTCTTACTTCAATTCGTCCCGCAAAACACTTCACAGCAAACAATGTCCGAAAATCGTCAAACAACACGCCATCTTAACATGGTGCCCATCAATCTTAACACCTCTATACCCACACCACCCAGTACAAGGTACATAATCATAGTATCGAAGGATATTCTAGCCAAAATTTATGACTTCTCCTTTCTTCTGATTTTTTGCTATCCTTAGCTTTCTACCGGAGCAACGACATGAATACAAATGGACCACTTAAATATTGCGCCTTCAATCAAATTTCCGCCTTCGACCACAGAAAAACCGCCCAGATCGAAACACGCAGTCGAAATAAAAGGCAGCCCGTCGAACAAGGACCTTATTTATGTCATTTTATGTAGTAAAGAGGACTCATAAAAGTGTCCCCATGAAATCTGTTACACAAGTGGGAACAAGAGTACTCGTAGAAGCTTTCATGGAGAAGAAAAAGGTGCCTGACTAATAAAATTTTATTTTATTGTCGAAGACAATTTTTTAAGGTGAAAAAGTAGATGGGTGGTTTGTTGAAGGATTCAGGGTTTGAGTTGGGGTTCTTTGTGGATTGAGCTTCATTATAATGCATGTTGGTTGAGACAATTCAACGACAAAGTTCCTGAAATCAAAATTTTTATTTCTGCTTATTATTAAATTTGGCAATACGAGTATGACGGAGAATATATTAATTGTCCCTAACAATAAATTCACCGGTTTTGGTTTTCTTTCTATTTGCCCTATCCCCTAGAGGGGGGGCATAAGGTCACCAACTACTCTTAGGCCGTTTAATTGACTTTTCATTAGCGTATGACACTTTTCATCTTTATTGGATTCATCGATCGTGCAGCAGCATCGTGTGTTTGGTTTCGCTAGTGAGTTAGACCGTTTCTTTTTAGCCAAATTTTCAAGGCAAATTTCCTGGTCAAAACGGAAATTTTCGACGACGAATGATTGAGTTGGGGCTGATCGTGAAACGTGAAAATCGTGAATATTCTTATAGAAATTTCTTGCTTGGTTTGACATGTGTGTGCGCGCAGCCTTATCTTCATGCCCCTGTCGTCTACCCCCTAGTGTTTATTGTCAGTCCCCATGCGAGCTGACCTTTTGTCGTGATTCTGTGACTCGGGAATCGTGCGGCGTTTCTTCTGGTGGTACATCAATTCAGTGCGGCGTATTTCTGGATAGCTCTTCTTACCACCTTGGGAAAGAGTCAAGACCGTCGTCTGGCTGTCGAGCTGTCGAAATCGTTTCTAGCGGATCACTGCGCGGGTGATTTTGCAAGTTTTTCTTTCCCTGTTAAACTGGCGAATTAGTAAGCAAGGTAGTGTGTTAATACCAGAGCTGACAGCGTTGACAGCTGATCTCAACTTGCGATTGTACGTATCGAAAGTGTCGTGTCGTGAGATCTCGGAAGACAACGGGATCGTCAAACGGCAAAGATCTATAGAAGAGCAGGTGGAGGGCCCGAGACGTCGGAAGACAGTTAGGGCCAATGATTCAGCCCCTCCTGTGCGGAGGTGGTTAGGGTTGACCGAAATGATGCCGACGGGGGCTTTTCAATGTTTAGATGCGCCATCAGCATGGCGGGTGTGGCGCTAGGCTCGAAGTAGTGACAAAAGACTAAATTCCATCGCGTCCTTAGGGCTCTCGTGTGGCGGCCACCTTTTGTGCCCGATAAGGAACAAATACTGCGGCACATACGCACCTGTAATTCGGATATTCCAACTGAGGATTGGCGTATCGTCAAGTTGAAGGACCCGGTAAAGGACTGCAGATGTGCTGAGAAACAGGGAGTCACTGATCCCCCTAACAAAATCGGGTGAAGTTATACGGCTTGGCTTCGTTAAGATTAAGCTGAGGTGAGGATATACAAAAGCAACCTGAAAAGGCTCGCAAGCCAGAATCCTTCCCCATGGAGGAGGTTGCGAATTTGGTCAAATCTTCTCCCTTTGAAGAGTCGAGGCCCATTGAGGAGGGCACGGATGACGATTGCGTGTAACTCGGCTCTGATTTGGTGGCACTGGATGACATTTCACAGCCATCCTTGAATCCGACAGGGGGGGAAGACGACGTCACGGTAGTTGAAAGGCAAACATAATAGTAATATTTCTTCAGGTATACCTTCACCATTCAAAAGCAACCTCGGCTGCTATTCTTCTTCGTTTGGCGCGCAGTGAAGAAGATATCGCAATGATTCAGAACCTTGGGCCATGCACCATCTCGTCAGAGGCTTGAGATCTCTTGGTTACATCATTTTCTATATTAAAGGCCAGGGTAGACCACGGTCTTTCATACTAGTTAGGAAAACGCCTTCTTATTGCCAATTTACAGTGACACGAACTCTGTGTTAGTCTGCCTGGAGCTCAAACGTAAGGTGTATTGGGTTGCATCGGCATATAAATATACTGCATGATAATGTGAGCACGTTCCTTTCATCCAATATGAGGGATGCCATTGCAGCAGCGCCGGCATCAAAAGTTAGTATGATTATTAGCTGTGACTCTAATGCGCATTATGATGTCTGGGATAGCTCAGATATCAATGAGCGCGGTGATTCTCTTCTTGAGTACATTATGGGAACTAATCTCTTAATCTGCAATGTGGGCCGCGAGCCTACTTTTATATCAAAAACCAGACAGGAGGTCCTAGACATCTCTCTGGCGTCGAATGATATCATCCACCTTATCAGAGATTGGAGAGTGTAGTCGGAACACTCCGTCTCTGCTCATCGATACCTTCAATTTAGCTTTACCGAGCGTTCTGAAGCAATTCAGCGCACTTTAAATCGTAGAATAAATTATCCTAGGTATTGTGATGCTCTTTATGCAGCGCTACCATCACTACCAAGTTAGCCTTGCAACGAACAGGAGCTGGACGACATGGTAAATAAACTGACAGATGCTATGAAGGCGGCCGCGTCTTCAACGTGTCCGGCCACGTCACACGTAGTTAAGAAAAAACCTGCCTGGTGGAGCACTACAATCTCCTAATTTAGGGCTGAGTGTATCTTTAATGAGGCTTCAAGGCTGAAGTCAGACTGGCACTTCTTCAAAAAACGACTGAGCTCCTTCAAAAAAGAGTTAAGGGGAACCAAACAAAGCTCATAGAGGAGCTTATGCGCACGCATCGAAGGGATTTTGAAAAATCCTGGCATCAAACCCACCTATGCCAAGCTTCCTACAAAAGGAAGACGGCATATGGACGTCTTCGAGTGAAGAAACCATCGAGTGTATGTTTGACACCCTGGAAGTTCGGTTGGAACCTCCCTTGGAGACCTCTCCACTTGTCGCATAGCGCCATGTGATAGTGCATTCATCTTATATCGTGAGAAGATTATTTGGGCAATCTCCAGCTTTGATCAGACTGATGCCTCAAACCACCCATACTGGGCCCGGTCGATTATAGTGTTATTTATACATAATTGAGTGTGTTCAGCAAATCCTACTCTACCTTATGTGGAGATTGTGCATTGAAACATGGTGCCATTCTGTACGAGCGCGAAATCTCCTTTCTGACTAGACAAAATTTTTATGTCTAATAAGGTTTCGGTTTTGAATATTATAAGGCGGCTCATACACAGGCCAACGATTGAGTATTAATCGTTCAACCATTTGACAGTTTACCAATAATTGTCCTGTGTATGGCTAACCCTATCTATAGAAGCAAGCTCATTTGCTCTGCCGCTACCCGCAAAGCCGCTAGTACCCGGAATACAGAATAAAACAATATCGAAAAAAATTACTCATCTCCGTAAAAGGTTAACGATATTCCCCCACTCTTTTGCCCAACGAGTACCTTTCCGCCACTTTCGAATCACCTCGGGAGTCATTGTCGGCAGAGAAAAAAAAATTCAAATGCTATGTCAGTAAAAACTTTCAGTGGAAAACACTCTAAAAATTATTGAAAACCCCCCAAGCGCCCAATGTGGGATCAGCATTATTTTATCTTGTCAACAAAATCGAAACGGACAATCAAATAAGCGCAAAAAATACATACGGCGACTCATCCACGTCCTTATTAGAACAAAACAACCTCCACTAAGTCTAAGTCTTTAGGCCAGTAAGTCCTTTTGTGGGGATGAAGAATCAATCCCCGAGACTGAGCAATCGCCGGGCAATTACAAAGGAGGTGTAAAGTGGACTCGCTGTCCACAAGGAATAGCCGACACTTCATCACGCTGGACAGACCCATAATGTTAATGTAATATCACACCCAGTGGTGCCCCGAGAGGCAACCCATGATCAATCTCAAGTCCGCCTTAGTCAAACTTGTTGATTCGTTAAGATTAAAAATATGTATTAATTCTTTTGACTGCAGCAGACCTGGAAGGCCGTTCCAGAGCTGAAATCTTTTATTTTCAGACCATTTTCTCATCATTGGGGCGACCGGTAGCGCAGTGTGTTGAGACATCAGTCTCAGGTTTGACTACCGGCGTTTCAAGCTCGAATCCCGCCCACGACGACGTTCGTGGCCATGGATGGGCAGAAGGTGCATGCTGGCCACTGCATTCTCCGAAACCAGTTTATGCCAACGAAACGTCAACTGGGTCACATGTAACAGTTGACGCGCTATGCCCCAGAAGGGGTTAGGGCAATTGAGTAGTATTTCCTTATCAGTGTCCAGGATGAGCCCCAGCCCAGACCGGTGCGCTGAATTGTGAGAATGAGCCTCACCTAGCCAGTTTATCCCTAGGCTTTGTTCGTCAAAGGTGACCCAGCCCTCGTTAGATTTTTTACCACCGATTCTATTTCTATGCAAGGTACAAAAAAACTCACCCAAGGAAGTAGTATACCAAACTTGGTTGATAACGAATCACGAGAAGCGCCTGGACAATCGAATGAACGTACAGCTTGCATCGGACTATACGCCCGTCCAGTTCCACAGTTCTCACTGCAACGAGAACTTTTAAGAAACGATTATTTCTAGATGTACATATTCAGGGTTCCCAAGTTCTAAATCCAGAGGATTCAAGTTCTTTTCCTACTATCTGTAGTTGACATTATATCCATTTGGACCAGTCAGTTCAATCATGTTTCTTATTTAAAATAAGTTCAAAAATTTAAACACGAATGTCCGGAAAACCTACCAATTCCTTCTTTCCAGGTACATATTGCCAAAATATGTAACGCGAATGATGTCATATTCACATATCAAATTAATTTCAAATTAATATTATTTCAAATCAAAACACAAACAACCCACCCACCTAGCTGTCCAAGTCGCTGACTGACCCTGATCTAAAAGATCGCATTCTCAGTCCAATAAAGAAAAAAAAACCATACATCTTCCATCAAATGATTTGATTTATGAACTTGACCATAAAAAGAATCATTTAATGAAGACCAAAAATATTACTCATTTTTTCCATCACTCATTCAACCGAATGCCAAATAATTTCTGATGTCGTTGTCGACATTGCATCTTCCACCAACATTGAATTACGTTACCCCCGTCCCCATTCTACTGATTTTAAACACATACATAATAATACTCGTTTGCATCCCTGGCGGGAGCTCTTCATTATATTTTTCAATAATCAGATTATGATACATCTTTATGGGATCCTAAAAATGTGGAAAAAAAGATACACAGGAATTTTTTTATTCATTTCACCGGTGTCTGTGGACCGAAAATTTAGGAGATACTTTAAAGATCATGTCATATTGCTTGTTAAGTGTCGATTCTATTAAATTTTATGATATCTTATTCTCATTTTCCATTCTTTTTTTTGTTCAGCTGGTGAGTGAGGCAGATATGGTAACATACAACATTCGTTCAGATACTTGCAGACAGTTTGGAACTGTTCTGGTTTTTAAAAAGATTTTTTAATAATCCACCTCAGAATTGATCAATAAAAATGGACCGAGTTGGAAAATAATTAAAAAGAAAATTTGTTTTTTTTTTTTTCAACAAAAAAATACATGTTGAAGAACATTATTATGTGATTGGCGAGCAAGAATTTTATAGGTGCGACTTCCCACTGTGATTTTAACGATTATTTGAAAAAGTTGGTAATGATTAGAAGCATAATTTGATGAGGAGTGCATGAAGATGGAGAATGTGTGATGATGGTTTAAAAAATGACTGCGTAATAATGATGTTAACGAGAGCTGGGAAGAGTGTGTGGAAATTCCTAATAAGAGTTAATCGTTTGAGAACAAGACGCATCATATTAAAAAAATAATAATACATAATCAGAAGTATGAGGTTGGCTGGAATTCGACGATAGCTCATTATCCTTCTTGGTGTTTCTTTATTTCCAGATCAAGTATGGCAACCAAAAATTGTGTGTCCCATTGCATGGCATATTCGGTATTGGTATTATTGGCGGTGATACAATTCAAATGGTCTCCAAAAGTAAGTAGAAGCATCTGAAATATACAATAAGCATCTCGCCCTGAATTTGCTATAATTCTGCTTTCGTGTACCTCTCAAACATGGGTCATGGATCGTCGCGCTCGGTGGCCGTGATCGTTCGGTCACCGCTCTACGATACTAATCTAGAGCTCGGAGATCAAATCTCGGCGCGATAAAAAAAAAGCTGCCTGTGAGTACTAATAGAACTCTCACAGTGCTCCGAGTTTGTCAGTATAAAGACGACGGCGCGGATAGTGCATGCTAGCAACTGCACTTCCGAAAAGTAGATATGCTATTGAAACGTCAACAAGGCATAGAAATGCTATGATGCGCCCATGCTCCTGGAGGGGTCAAGGCAATTAGAGAGAAACATGGGTCTAGCGAGGATATGATTCAGGAAAGGTCAAATAAAGGAAAACTCAAAATGTTTAATTTCTCTGTATTAGTCAGTATAAGCGCAAAAGTGGAGTGAACTGTTAGAGTCGTTTTTAGTTCAATTCACAATGACTCACATTGGTTATCCACTAGCTGTTTTCCCGATGAATTAAGGCAGCTCCTGAAGAGTATAATCCATCTTTAAAAAGCAACCTGACTGGTAAAAATTGCCCGCCAAGAAAAACTTCTCAGCCGCAAAAATGATTTATATATATGATTGATAATACTTGTAATAATTTAATGTATATAATTATTTTATTTCATCAATATAATCATTTAGAATATGTATTTTCACTTCAATTTTTATTTGTTTTAACACTGTTCCGCTAATATCTTTACGCTTCATCTATCTATCTCAATAATTGCGTTATTAACAACAATACATTCTGCACAATATTAAACAAAAATCTTGTATTTATATAATAGAAAAATATATCCCGGCCCCATGACAAGTTAGGCGGAACAGAAAAATGTACACGAGTAGCTCATTACTTGAATTTGTCTATTTCTTTGTTTCACTCTATAAACATTAATAACGACTCGACTAAATTAAATTTTATTATAGAACTGAACAAATTAGCTAACGCATTGTTTTGATTGTTCTGGATCAAATGAATAATTAGCCATTTATTATGACTACTTTCCTGATTTTCTATAGCTTTTCAAATTAAAATCCAATCCAAACATTTTGCCATCATGCAACTAAAATAAATTTTAATTTCATTTTAGTGAACAATGTCTGACGTAATCAAATCCTTTTACGCTTTAATTTAATTATATATTTTATATTGCTGTTTAGAGCAATGAACACACTAATCCCATTTTACAACTGTCTGAGACGGTGGATCGTCGTAAACAAAAAATTATTCACAAATAGTTAACATAATATCTTAAAGATGCAGATGATCATACTAAAAGTCAGCAATGTTGAAGCTAAAGCCTTCTTTTTCGGACTACAAGAAAAAAAAATGTTCAACATTTTTATAGCTCGTATATCATGACAAGATTTAATCCAATAAATGACAACTTTGACAACTTCGATGTATATTCATCGATAAATTATCGATAATTCCGAAAAATTATTTCGAAGGCTAATGAATTTTTTTATGACTTGAATTTGACGAAAAATTGATGGATTCTAGTTAAGGTGATATTGGAATGTAATAAAAATTTTGCGTTTTCACGGAAAGAAACAATGAAACACTCATACAATTGTGTTACCCATGAACGAGCACAACCGCAACCAAACTTCCATCGAACCATCAATTTCATAAGACGTGTGGAAAACAAATTCCCCCTATTTCCACCGTTCTATGATATTTGATGGAAGTTTGGTCGTAGTTTTGCTCGTTCATAGGTGGCGACCTTAAAGGCTCAAACAGACAGAACGCGTTATAACGCGACGTTCATGGAACGCCCCTCAACGCGGCGTTCGGCGATATTGGCTACGTCACACACGCAGCGTTATCTGGGCGGGCCATCCAGTACCGTGGTTGAATTTGTACAGCAATCATGAGTAGTTCTGATGAGGAGAACGCCGGTAACCCGCGTTACTTTTGTAATTTTGTACAACCCGAAAAGTTAACGTCGCGTTAACGTCGCGTTCCGAAAGGTAACGCTGAGTGATAACGCCACGTGTGTGGCAGGGATGATACAATGCAGTGCAATACAACCGTACCGCCGTAACGCGACGGTACAGGAACGCCGAACGTCGCGTTATAACGCGCTCTGTGTGGCTGAACCTTAAGCAAAGATACACTCCATTTTTCTCTTCACTTCTCTAATATGCTCTATATCTTTTTTTTCGAACCAGTTATTCTGTCTGGTCTGGTCTGTTGAATGAAATGTTGAGGAAAGGCCGCCGGACTTGACGGCATCCCTGCCGAACTTTATCAAGCAGCGCCAAGCGTAACTGCCGATTTGCTGCATCCACTTGTTGATAAAGCGTGGAATACAGAGACCTTTCCCACTGAGTGGAAGGAAGGTTTGATCATCAAACTTCCAAAGAAGGGTAGCCTCACAGACTGTAATAATTGGAGAGGCATTTGTGTGCTTCCTGCCGTTGCCAAGATAATAGCTAAAATCGTCCTGGAAAGACTAAAGGCCCACTTAGAAAGCACAATTGATGAAGAGCAGGTTGGCTTTCGATCCGGATTCTCCTGTGTCGATCACATTAACACCTTGCGAATCATCATCGAGCAATGCGCTGAATACGATTCTCCGCTTCACTTGCTTTTCATCGATTTCGAAAAGGCTTTCGATAGTGTGAACCGGGATTCTATATGGGCGGCCTTGCGCAGGAGAGGCATCCCTGAGAAGCTTGTGGCTATTATTAAGGCAACCTATGACGGCGCGAAATGTCGCGTTCTGCATAAAGGTAAGGTGTCGGGGGACTTTGAGATTCGCAGTGGAGTTCGGCAGGGGTGCATCCTCTCACCGATTATATTCGTCATTGTGATCGGCGACGTGTTGCATGCAGCCCTATCCGGACTCGACAGAGGAATTCAATGGACTTTGACATCTTATCTACAACATCTTGACTACGCTGACGACATATGCCTACTCTCCCACAAAATCATGGATCTGTCCGCAATGGCGTTAGATCTCGAGAGGGAGGCAAGCAAGGTTGGGCTAAATATTAATACCAACAAGACCAAGGTTCTTAGCCCGCCGTTGCGAAAAAGAAATCCGACACCTATTGCCATCAATATTAATGGGCAGCCTGTGGAGAAGGTGGACAACTTCGTCTACCTGGGTAGCATTGCTGTCGAAAATGGTGGTACGGAGCAGGACATCGCTCGTCGTATCAACCAGGCTAAACGCGCATACGGCATGCTGTCCAAAATCTGACAGAGCAGTTATCTCAGCATCAAGACCAAGCTGGGCCTGTTTCGCTTCCTGGTACTATCAGTGCTTTTGTATGGGAGCAGTACATGGAAAGTTTCCGTAGGAGTTACCAGAAAGCTGCAAGTTTTCGTCAACTCATGTCTTCGTCGAATTTTAAGAATTTTCTGGCCCGAAACAATATCAAATGAAGAGCTAAGTCGGCGTACGGGTCAGATGCCAATCGACGAATTGATACGCAGGCGAAAATGGCAGTGGATAGGTCACACATTGCGGAAGAGTGATAACTGCATTGCTATGCATGCCATGAAATGGAACCCCATTTCCAATCAAGGCCGACCAAGAGGGGGTCCTCGAATCACATGGCGTCGATCTGTGGCAAAGGAGTGTCAGGTACTGGGTAAGACTTTTGGGGAGTTGCGCCCCATTGCCCAGAACAGAGTACGATGGCGCGCAGGAGTAGTTGACGCGCTATGCCCCGCTAGGGGTTAAGGCAAAGTAGTATCTTATATACATATAAAAGAAAGTCGTCTACGTATGTACAGACTTGGCGTCGTTATCCTTTATCCGATTTGCTTCAACTTTTTTGCAATCGGTTTCTTTACGCTCCACTTGAAACCTTACATCATTAAAAATTGGAAATTTTCCCGGGAAATTGAGAGATTCGGGAAATTTCATTTTCCTATACATTTTGCATGGGGACATGTTTTCCCTTCTATCTCCCTAACCCTTCATACGATTTGCCTGAAATTTTTTCCCTTTTGATCCTTCACACCCAACTTACATGTTCACCGAGCCCAAAGTCCAAAAAAAGGACGACCTGCTGACAATAAAGGACATTCTGGTGTCCTTCGAGGAAACATATCCAGTAATTTATTAATTAATTAATTAATTATTTTTTTTCGGCTTCCCATGGTTTCTCCTAAAAAGGACGACGACCCCTTACCTGAAATGAAAATTACCGTGTGTCCGATTTGCCTGAATTTTTTTTTTTTGTTCTGTCTCTTTACGCTCAACTTGAATCCATATTCAGCTCAAACTCCACAAAAAGGACGACCTGGTCAAAAAAGGACAACTTTTTTTGAAGAAATATTTTTCGTTCCACTTCAATTATCCTACATCCGATTTGCTTCAAATTTTTTCTGTTGTGCTCCTTTCTGGTCAACGTGCATTCTTACCGAGCCCAAATTCCCAAAAGAGGGCGACCTCTTGAGAAAAAGGACGACCTCGTGTCCTTCGTGCAAATATATCCAGGCGTTGCATGTATTGTACTTTATACATTTCCTCAATGCAATTTGTTTTTTGTTGTTTCTACTGGTCTCTCATAAAAAGGAAATGCTTTATATGAAATCTCCATACATGATATACAATTTTCATACATTTCACTTCGCGTCAGTATTTACTGATTATACCTGCGGATCAACTTAATGCCTCCTTAAAATCATCCTATTTATGGAAATGCGTATACACTTTCCAACTGACAACGAATATGCGTGTTGCGTGGCAACATGATCAATGTGCTGATGTGTTCGCTAAGCAATTGTTGGATATCGGCAATGGAAGTATTCCAGTTGATGAGATAACTGGTTTGATTGAATTTCCAATTAACTTTTGCCAATTCACCGAGTCTAAGGAGCAACTCATTGACTAAGTTTTCCCATTTTAGCTATTTAAGCAGCAACGAATGTCGATTTGCACCAACTGAATGTCCATGTTCAAATGAAAATTCCTGGCGAACTCATGACGTACAAATCGGTGGACACTATCACCAACAATGAAGATGTCGTCAACTACCTAACCGAATTTTTGAAGTCATTGGATGTGCGAGGATTCCCCCACATAAACTGGAATTGAAGATAGGCTCAGTTGTTATAATGCTTCGAAATTTGAATCAGCCTAAGCTATTCAATGGCACCAGACTTGCTGTCAAACAGCTGTTGCCCAACCTCATACAAGCTTCAATCCTCAAAGGAAAATTCAAAGGTGAATGCGTGTTGATTCCACGAATTCCAATGATTTCTATTGATATGCCATTCGAATTCAAACGATTGCAATTCCCTGTGCGTCTTGCGTTTGCGATGATAGTGAACAAAACACAAGGACAGTCGCTGAATGTGTGTGCTGTTAATTTGGAAAATCCATGTTTTTCGCACGGACAATTGTACGTCGCCTTTTCGCGAGTAGGAAAACCGGCTTCTCTGTTTGTTTACGCGCCACAAAATAAAACTAGAAATGTTGTTTATCACAAAACCGTGAATTAAATTAACTAGAACATGCCAATAAATGTATTTTTTTCTTTTCATTTATTTGTAAAAACCTGGTTCATAGCCTAATTAATTGATACATACATACATCTCGCCTCCTGTTGACAAATAAAACACATTTTCGTTCTTCACAAAGGCAACAACGAAAGCGAAGCGAGCACAAGATGTGGAGGCGAGCGAAGCGGGCCGCCCCAGCTAGTTTTGTACAATTTGCAGGTTATACTATATGAGAGAAACTTTTTCTTTCACCAGTTACATTGTTTCACGCCCATCTCCATCAATTATAAATTGCAGAAGTTAACGTATCACAATAGAGCACGAATGGCTAATAATACCTTAATTTGCATATATGTATACTCTTGTAATTGAAGACATTTCCATCTAGCTAACCAATGATCGATGCAGGAAATCATCAACTCAACAATCTAGCTTACCTGTCAGTTGGCCAAAGAAACCTTTAACGTCTGTTTCTTTACATCGTCCCAGCTAAAATTTCTTTCTCCCTGCATTTAATGAGATCTTAACGATGCACTTTAACATCTTATGATGAATTCAATGCAATTTGCAAGTTGCCGCTCTTTGATCACATTCCGTGATCATGGACGTGCTGCTGGAATACGAGTGCATTTATGATGAGTTGATGAGCATTTTTGTGAAATTGTCCTGGGAAATATTTAAAATCACATTCGCTGTGATATCCGGTAGTCAATGTTCTTATATGATGATGGCGATGACGATAATGGCGACGTACGTACGTAAACGTAAGTACTCGTCCCTGGACAAGAAATTGTTAATTTACTAATTGCCCCGGGAGCTTACATATTTCTGGTGACAGATTAAAAAAAAATTACCACTTTGAGCTACTTTGATTATCTGTTGCTGATGGTTGTGCCAAAGAACTGCTTCTGTGTAAAATAAAATATCGCTCGAGGAAGTGGAAAAAGTGTGTAAAAATTATATCAGTGCATTCTCACGATTGTGCAGGTGTTGCGGAGGTTCAGGTAATGTATTCATTTGTGCAGTAGCTGATTGAGATTTATGAAGTGAGTTTTAGTCGACTGTGAACTTTCTGCAGATTTTTTTTTCGTTTGCTCAAATTTTTCTGACAAATTTCAATGTTATATAATTATATGATTCTTGTGACTTTTGTTTCCCGTCAATAACCTCTATGATGTAACCACTATCTAAACCAAGCTTTTCCACTCCCACCACTACATTACATCTGTGCTAATCGCATTCTCCACATCCTCATCCCATCTCGCAAACAGTCATAATGGCCAGACGCATAACATAGATCCTGAAAAAATGAAGCAAAAAGACGAAACGATGGAAAGTTTTGTAAAAGGACTTCGACATCATCTCCTCTATACACGTTCTTGAAATCAGGGTAAATAGAAATGTCTTTTGTATTCAAATCAGTTTGCCGCAAGTTACTATACTAAATGTTCGGTTAAGTGGATTATGTGATGAGGTCTCATTTGCAATGTTTAGTGTTTTTCCTCTAGAAATTTTCCCCGGTTTAGTAGTGAATGTCTATTATGATTATGCAGATTGGGTAATTTGACTATGAAAATAGAAAGACGCGAAAAAGAATTGTAATCAGTAAAGGTAAATTTGAAGGTATCTAGATAAGATCTGAAGATCTTTTTTCGTGGCTTTCTAAGGAAAGTTCTATTCCATACACTTCCTTAGAAAGCAAAAAAAAAGAAAAAATCAATGCCAACTACTGAGGATGTGTTAACCCTGGAATGACACATTTCCAATTTGTTCCTTAAGCTGACATACTAGGGTGTGACATACCCCAGCTAAAGTTTCCTTATTAAAAATATGCATAAATATATATATACCACCGTGAGACACTTAGACCGACTGCCGCGCGGCGGGACGTATGCTGCTCCACCAACATGGAAGAGCCCCCCTTCACCTGTAGCTGATGTTTTGCCTGGCATCCAGGCGACCGAAGCTGCAGGTTCGCGTAGAAAACGACTGAAATGGACAGATGAAATTAACCTTTTCATCGTTCGTGCCTACTGCAAGTTCGAACTTTTACAAGGGAGAACAGCGTATCGTCCCTTGTTACACCAGACGTTCGTCGAGTGATATCCGCACTTAGCGCATGTGTCAAGCGAGTAGCAAATCAATACCGCTTTATTGTGCGAAGGAGTGCAATACCGAAGGCAACTAGGGAAAGAATTGTAATGGACAGGTGTTGCGGACACCTAAGTGTCCATGGGGACGGAGTTAAAGTATGGCGAACTGACCGTGAAGGTCCGGCGACGCCATCAGGCGAGAACTCCTCAGCGGGATAGGCGGCGGCACGAGCTTGCTGTAGCTCAGTGACGGGAGATGTGGGCGGGGTTTTTGCCCTCTCGCTGCCCTGTACCATTATCATCCTAAAAAAATCTCGTGCCTTAAGGTACAACGACAGCACACACACGGGTACCAAAGGTCCTACGACCTTAAAAAAAATAGCAAAGAAAAAAAAAAGAAACTACATAAAGGCAATGGCCGTCGACCGGCTCATGTACCTCGACACGACTCCTGGGTCCAGATGGAGCGGACCCTGGCCTCTATACCCACCCTACCAATGAGGTACCTTGGCCCAATTGATGGTACCTCCCAAACCAAACAAGAAAAGCGATGAGGGTGCTACCTCATCCTACCATCGCTGACCTGAAAAGGGGGTTTGGGATGTTCCAGAAAGGAAAGCCGGGATTTAAAACATTATAAATCCATAGGTTTATTTCTGCTAACAGAAGTGAACACACTCAACCGTCAAAATAACAAGAGAATAACAAAAAAATTCAAAAAAAAGAACTAAAGATAATGAATGAGAATAAAAAAAAATTAAACAAAAGTATAATATCATGAAATCAATAAATTAATGCTACTAAGGACTCACCTCCGAAACTTCCGATGGCCACCGCAAACTCCGAAGAAGCCGAAATCAATATTACTGGAAAAAAACTTTTAAATTTAAAAATAACAAAAAAAAAACAACTCGACGGTTAAAATATGGTACCAAAAAGAAAGGCGGTAACACTCTTGAATATCAAGGCTTTCCAGAATCAAACTCAGCGAAACAGTAATTGTTGTTGTTGTTGTGATGCTAGTTGCCACAATCACGCATACAAAGCGGTTCTTCCTTCTTGTTGTTGGGTCGTGTTGGGTATGGCACACTCGAACTAAGAGCACGTTTTTCACCATTACAGATTTGTGCCGGAGATCACAATCATTCAATAGGATATTTCTTTTCTTTTCTTTTTTTTTCTTTAGGATCACTAGATATGAAAAAGGAGCACGATAGTTAAAGTGGTGAGGTGGCAGACGGCAAATCACGTCGCGGTTTTCACGTCACACACAATATCTGCAAATCGTCGCTAGTGGGATTCGACAGCTACGGGCGAAAATCCTTGAAATCCCAGGATCTTTATCCAACAATCGATCGCGCGCTGCGCCGATGTGATTCCGGCGGGTGTAATTGCACTACCACAAAAAAAATCACCCGTCCGTGGACGCAAAAATAAAAACACGTAACAAGTACGTTTGCGGATGATCTCGCTATCATGGGTGATCGCGTTCCGATCTCACAGCTATCGGGTGACAGTCCAGCTTTCGATAGAAAAAAAAAATATAAAATTTATCCGGAACTGGGTCGATGTGACTCGGGCGGCGGGTAAAATTCGACCCCCTCAAACAAAAATATAGCACGTCTCGGCGGTGGTGTGCCAATGTGACGGCTATGACGGGTGATAGTGGACTCCCGAGCGATCGCTCTCCCAGCAGGTCGCAACCCCCGATTCAACACAGGCATCAACCGAAAAATCTCGTCAATCGAGTTCTATGCAACGGAATTCTCCATTTACATAAAACTCGATGTGGATCATCGCTACCCGCTTGTCTGTTCTATCCCAATATGAGGTCGATGACACCAGATCAAACAGTATATTCTTACAGGACACATAAGAGTCCATCAGAATATAGCGTTTGCAAGTGTCAACGACCCACAGTGTGATAGAATGACAGAGTTGTCGTTCTTGGAAAATTCCTGATGGAGAATTCGAATTGTTAGGTGGCAAATATTTTAGAAAAATATTTGACAATCAACAATGCGAATAGACCATCAGAAAAGTCATTCATTACAGAATACGGCTTGAGGTTTTGGAGGCAACTCGAAACCAAGTGTCGGTGGAGTCGGATGTGGCATCCCCACCACCATCACGTCACTCGGCCCCAAAAAAGACTACCTACAACACCCGTCGCGGTACACTACTTCTCCGCCAAGTGGAAGTCTCTGTTGAAGTTCATGACGAATTTGAAAGAGCTTGCTTGGAATATCAGGAAATAGATCCTTTGTGAACCAATCGTTTGAGCCTCCAAAACACATGATATTCTGTCTCAGATAAATAGTGAAATTTCCTCCAGACCTTGCTCAGATACGACGCTACTAGAACTGCATTCCCTTGTGGTGCTGTGGCGGCTATGAGATTGCATGGTCAGAGGATCCGTGTCAACGTTGTCGGCATGAGACAAAGATAAGAACCAGCCTGGAAGATTCGTCTTGAGCGGAAGATGGATTTCTTATGACAGGGTATTGGTCGGCTTACTCAATCGGTGGCCAGCAATAGTTGTAGGCGGTTGAACAAAAAAAATATTGTCCGGAACTCCTCTAGTGGAGATACTGGACACACTAAAACAGAGGTTCTCAGTAACCACGAATTGTATCCAATGGTACACGGTGAGTGCTGAGAACGCCGCTTCACCAAAAGCCAGCGGAATTTCAACGAGTCCCTCGACGAGAAGAAAGAGGCCTGCTCCACTAATAACTTCAGAGTGCCTGACGTGGAACAATATTGGGGTGAACTTGGGCAACTCTGGGGCGACCGATAGCTCAGTGCGTAGAGGCGTCAGTCTCATGTCATAGTATTCGTGGCTATGGATGTTTGTATTGTCTTCCCCACCCAATACACTGGATCGCTGCCGAAACCACCCACCATGCCAGCTTGTCTGATATTTCGCTGATGTCACTGAATCCGATGTCCGTGAATTTAATAAGCGGTCCGAAAATTTGAAAGCGCCTTCCCCAACGCCAATTTGAGCGTCAATTATTTTTAGACTTTTCAATCATTTTTGACTATTTCATACATTTTCATTAATGTTGCATCAAAAAAAGCTTTAAGGTGAGGTCTGGAAAGGATTTGTTATTTATGCCTTGTGGCTAACGGTACCTTAAACCAATTCGATTGCCCGTTTTGATTTTTTTAACTCAATAATATCACACTGACTGACCCCACATTGGGTGCTGAATATTTTCGAAATTTTTCGGTAATTTTTCAACTAAGCTCTATACAATCGATTTTCGCTAACGTATGATACGAGTAAAAAGAAAACCTTAATACGGCCTTAAGGTAAAATCTAAGTCAAATATATAAATATAAATATTTTTTTTTTTTGTGTCTTCTGGCTTCTGGTCTGCTATTATATCTCCATATCGCGTGGCAGACAAGTAAGTATAATTTTCAAGCACATCATGGTTGTCCCCTTAACAAAACGTATTTTGTATTTATTATCATCATTTTTATTCCGTTTCTATTCCAATCGCAATGGCGATTTCATCCTCAAAATCCTTCAATAATAGTCAACCCGTTTATCCCTAACAGAAGCTGCTCTCCCCCTTACGGTAGAAATTGATGGAGCCATCATGATTCGAACATTTCGTCCTCCACCACCATACGTGATGCGTAAAATTTGTATCAAATTTGCTTACTAGCACTTTCAGGCATCACCCTTTCGCACTCCACTAAATTGAAGCATTTTACAAATTTGCAATCATTGCAAAAGATCATCAATAAACACCCAAATATGTATAATGGGATGGAAATGAAAGAATTTGACTTGGGGAACTTTAACCCTTCCGTCTATTACCATCATGTCATTTCCTCTTTTCAGTTTACCTATCCCCCAGAAACAATAAGAGCTCAACCGACAATTGGATAACTGGTTGGATGAAAAGTCAATTGTGAGTCTAACCCGTCTCCAATCCCATATCGTTCGTGATACGTATTCCCAAAAGTCGCCAATAAAATAAAACCCCATTCATGTTAGGGGTATACAATAAACACAACACATACTCAGAGCACCACATAAAAAAAAATCCGCAAATGCAAAGTGACAAAAGTGGCAAAGATCAGCACAAAAATTGGCATTTCAATAAACCATAACTTTCACCTAAATCGAATTGCCTGAACCCAATAAAAACCGGAAAGAGCCGAATCGAGCACCCAACGAAATGAAATTGTTTGGTGGGAAAACTTTTGAACCGAGCGTTAACCGAAAAAAAATCGGAAATTTTCTGGAAAACAGATATATCCTTCGATGGATGTTTTTCAAATCCTTGCGGATTTCTAACAATCAACCAGTCAAAAGGATATACTTAAATCGAAGAACGGGTTTCGATTTATATGCAAATTCTCTGTCACTTAGCCTTTTTCGTGTGTCCAGAGGATAGGATGACCAAAGTTTTGCTAGGTTTTTTTTTTGTGGTAGCCCAAAATAAGTCAAAGATTTGAAATGTCTTAAAATTGTCATCGTCACTCCTCCTTCGATGTAAGGATGAGGAAAAAGATTTCAAGCAATCAAGCGGACAATGAAATTAAAATCGACTGAAAAAATATGGATTGGGATTTTGGGGGAAATTTTAAACACCGAAGGTCGTTGAATCGAATAAATATTTTTTTCTTTTTTTGCAAACAGCTAGTAGCATGTACAGTAAAAAACACCTTTTGAAGGTTCACCGATTCAATGTGCCATTAAGACAGTTTTTTTGGGTGCAATTAAAATATTTAATTTGTATTATTTTTACACCTAAAGGTGAATTTTAAAATATTCCTTAAAGATGAAATATTATCCATCAAAGTGGGTAAAACAAATTATCCATGCGGTAAATTACTGCACAACTTTTATTCAATCGGCAAAAGAAGCCCGGACAACGCGAAAACTATTACCACGGTGGAATTTGAACCCAAAAATGGATCAAAGAATATAAAGATGTGACGCATCAATGCTCTAAGCTACCGACTCATTGATATGTATGTGGGTACGTGTTTCAGAAGAAGAATAGAGCTAATATGATACAAATATTTACACCATCTATTGGATAAAAAATCGACTGGTTTTTTTTTTTTTTTTGAATTCGTCTGTGTATTTAATACACACACGTACCGGTGTTATATTCAAAGCACCAATCACGGATTTAATTTCAGATGTGGCAATTCACCTGGTTGATGTAAAAACTGTATTATCCGCTGCGTTGGTGTAAACAGGAGTCAAATATTTTTTTTACTGCGAACCAATTGAATATATGCTTAATAATATTTTTACTTATTTATGCAGAGATCTTCATAGGTTGCCAAAACAAAGAAAAGGAAAAAGGCTTTGAAATATAAAAATGTATTCAATTTTTTCGAATCCTATGTGTGACTTAATACGACTGGGTATTTTATGGAAAACACATCACCAATATATTCCTTACGTGACACATTTGATTTCGTCTCTCATCCTCAGCATCCATCGTCTTGGCATGTCCATTTCCTCGCTATCCCAGTCTACGTACAATGGAAATACAACACGACTCATCGTTGCGCGTCCAGACGCCCGAGAAGACGTATCAAATGGCTGATTTACGAGACAATATTGACGCGAGCTATTGCAACAATCAGAAATTGCAATCAAAAGGCACGAGGACCTATTTGCACAACAAAAAGGCAACCAACCAACGAACCAACCATCATCACTACTTGGTCCAGAGAACTCATCACTGTCATCATCAACAGAAAAAAAGGACGAAAGGACACAAGTGGTATTGGATGTCACCTCAACTTCGGGACTGTTGTGATTTGTGTGCCCGCTCCCGGGGGTTGTACAAGAGGTCCTAGACTTGATGTGCGCGGGGTGCCCTCCGCATCTATTGTGTATTCACACGCGTGTTCATTGTTTGATTATTATCCGACTCTCGACTACTCGACCTATAAAGCGGAGAGATCCGATCACCACCAATGTCAACACAGAGCAATGTAATTGTGTAAATATGTGCGGTATGAGGAGATTTTCGATCCATGATAAGGACATTCTAATGACACATTAATTAAGTTGCAAGGGGAATTTATGAGATACGAGGGATACGATTGTGGCTGGGATGAGATAAGGATTTACTTGTTAACGGAGATTGAAGGGATGTTACCATATTCAACTATTATGGCAAACCAGTTGGCAGATTATCAAATTAAAATATTTTTTTTTTCAATTCATTGATGAAATGTGATAGCGAAGTGTAAGGGGTTTCAAAATGAATATGTTAGACTTAAAGTTAATAAGAGTCTGATTTTAACACAGCAGCGCCGAGTGAGCAAAGCAAGGAGAAGCCGACGCCTTCAAGAAGCTTTGAGCGCTGCTCTGTGAGATCACAGTGTTCAGGGAGCCGAGGTCCATCATACCATAAAATATAGGGTGTGAAAAATCAGGTCTATAATGTATAATGGACGGCTTGGTAAGCATTCAAAGAAACCCGTGGGACGGAGCCTAAGGTAGCATAATGACCGTGAAAGTCGGGCCGTGCCATCTGGCGAAGAAAAGGCCCCTCAACCGCCTATTCTTTGCTACGGTTCAGTTCGGAAGACGTGGGCGGGATTTCTGCCGCTCGTTGCTGCTGTCCTTTACGTATTAGCAAAAATTCGTAGGCCTGGGGAAAACAACACAAACATAGGGAAAGCAAAAATGGGGCGATAAGGATGGAATGGTTGGCGGACGAATCCGATGCCCTCGCGCTTGAATCGGGGTCTGGATATAATGGGACCTTCGGCTTCTGATTTCGTATCACCGACAGATCAGTACTCATTACATGCTGCCTTTGATCTGCCGGTGGAAGCAGCACTAGCAGGATATGGTTCATTACAGGTGGTTCATTACCAATGCCAGTCCTCTATATGCAGCATGGGACGTTCGCAGCAATTTCAGCATAAGGATTACCCCGCCAACTCACACGCATGTACAGAGAACTCCTTTGATGCTTGAGGTTATATTGACGAATCCGACACCAGGATTTTTACATCAGCTTCATACCACACTCATTTTTATATGCAGGAGATAGTAGAAGACTCAAATCCAGAATCCGTTGTCAAATATGATTTCATTTATTTAAAATAGAATCGCGATCATCGTGTACGTCCTGCGAAACCTGTAGCGGCCGCCACCGGAATCCAGGGAGCTTTGTTTTGCGTTTGTATGTAAGTACCCTAACTGGCATTATTTTGGCATTTTGACAAATAACACCAGATTGAATTATCCTTAGTTTTGAAGGAAGTACCTACTCTCCTTCGCTAATTAATTGTTGATGATGCTCGCCGATAGGACAGTGCCCCGTGATGTCCCCCACCACCCTGCCAATATGTTTCCTGTTTAATGAGAGGAGTGAGGCAGAGCGATTTGGATCTATCCTAGGACATATCATCCTCGTTGTTTGGCAATTACTACCGTCGAGCCATCTGGCATTGGCCCCGCCGATCGTAGCGGACTCGATTGCCATTTTATACACTGCTATGGGTGTGCTAACGTGGTTAAGATTCGCATCAGTGGATCCGATTGCCCCTTGACGGGCCAGCTCATCAGCCTTGCAATTGCCTGTGAAACCACTGTGGCCCGGAATCCAACAGACAGTAATATCGAAGAAGCTGCTCATTTCCATGAGTGTCGAGCGACAATTTACAACCGTTTTTGATGTAGAAGTAACCGATTCAAGCGACCGTGTCGCCGCTTGACTGTCTGTGTAGATAGTAATGTTTTAACGACATGCCTCCCCAGCCAGGACAGAGCTTCCGCGATTGCTGAAATCTCCGCCTGGAAGACGCTGCAGTAGTCGGGAAGATGGACCGATACGTTCATTTTTAGTCCCTCCGAATAAATGCCCGCACCCACTCCTTCATCGGTCTTGGAGCCATCTGTGTACAATAGATGGCCAAGGAGTCTAGTGTAATATTGGTGCTACCCGCTCATTGATCTCTAGAGGGAATCAGGCTGATGTGGTTGCTGCCAAATGTTACTTTAGGAACGGTATAGTTGGTTACTGCTGGAAGGTCCAGACTATCCAGAATAGCGGAGTGTCCGCTCCTCAGCGCGCACCACTGTCCAGTATCTCGAAGATGCAGGGCTGTTTTGGCCGCCAGTTGTTCGCCAAAAATATCCACCAGCTTTACTTAGTATGACTACTACTGAGTTGAAGAAAATGAGGGTGGGCACGGCAGGCTAGCCGGGTGTTACGCAAAGGAAGAGCAACCTCAGAAATACGACTGTATATTTCGTCAGAGCAACGGCGGTTGCAGTAGCGATAAAAAAGTGATATACAACCGACATTTCGCCGGTGTTCAAGCGGCTCGATATGAGAATTATGGATTCATCGCCAATAAGCTTGAAGGCTTTCCGTTGAACTAATGCTGATAGCGCATTTCGACCTGCGCCTACCCATATGTAACTTCGGTTCCCTCGTCATAGACACATACGGATGTATCTTACAGTTCCTTTTACAAAATCCGATCAAATCATTTTGGGCAGGTCAAATATTCTTTTATTCTACAAAACTCTAAGAACCAATCGAACTTATCTCCAAGCCTTATCTTCCTAAGACACTAAACATAAGATCTTCGATTATTAATAGGAAAAGTAACGGATAATTATTAGGAATTTCTATGATAAATCCCCAATTTGCAACGTTCCATATGAATATAATCTCAAAGACTATAGTTACACCCACCGCTAACCCCCGAAAAAATAATTCTACATCCATTTCCAAGTAAATATGCATACTTCAAATCATAGACTACCCACTATTACTTTAAGTACAATAAAGCCAGTTATTTTTCATTAATTTAACAGCCCTCCGGCGATAAGGGGAAAATAGTTATGAATCAAAACCTATTTAACGGTGATTTGTACATAATGGTTATATTATTATCGTAATCTTATTAAGGAGGGAAACAGCTCGATGAAATCACAATGACTCGGGCAAAGTTTTCGATCGAAAAGATGATTTTATATGGCGTATCCATTACCCTCGATTACAGTGATCGTAGCCTTCATCATGGTCGCCATCTAATAATCATGTGCCATCATCATCCGTCGTTACTTTTTGTGACTCAATCGTCTTGAGCGACGTCGTCAACTTAATAACTTTGCCTGATGGATTTTGAGCCATCCCCCCTTTTTATTACTCCAATGACGGTTAATTTCTTGTAATTTAATCACGGCAATTCGAGCATTCGACAACGATGCATCTCGTACGTGCATATAATAGATACCATCAACTTGCGCCTTATCTCAAGATTACCATAAGGTGCACCTATGCTATCTTGGACATATCCATAGTGGGCACATTCTATCAATTTTTCCAATTTACAATTAGAACGTTGCTATGAATTTTTAAAAGCATTTATAACTGAAGTACCCGAAGCGCTCGAGCCGAAAACCTTTTAACAGCTTCTAGTACGTTACTGTTTTACTATCAAAAGAAGTTATTTATTAGTGATTTCGAAGCGATATAATTTGTTTATCATTTTGGCATTCATTGCATGAATTTAGGCCAGTTGTTGTGAATCTTTTAGATAAAGAGACAGAGAGAGGGTCAGTGACCAAACCTTAGACTACACATAGTAAAAAAAAAGCTCGCCGTCGAATAATTACCGAATCGTTGGGCAAAGGAGATGCCAGTGATCCCTCGAACTACTGGCCAATTGTACTCAGATCGATCTTGCCAAAAGTTTTTGAAACACACTGAATTATTTAGATTCACACCATTTTACAAGTGATCGACAGTACGAATTTCGATCTGCTCGCTCTACCGGGGACTTATTGACATTTCTCGCTGAGCCTTGGAATCGCTGTATCCATCAATACGGTGAGACCAAAGGCATTGTTCTAGATATTTTCAAAGCTTTTGACAGAGTTTGGCATTCAGGACTCCTGGTTAAACTTCATACATTTGGTCTTGACTCCAAGCTCATCAAATGGATTGAAAGTTTCCTGCATGACCTTCTGATGCAAGTCGTTCTTGACGGAGTCAAATCGAGTCAGTACACCATTAATACAGGAGTTCCGCAAGGCACTGTCCTGTCTCCAACCCCCTTTCTCCTGTTTATCAATGACCTTTGTGAAAAACGCAATGAAATGTCTGGGCTTCCTAATTAGATGTAAAAAATATTTCACGCCATCTGATTTAGCGCTAATATTGTACTATATACAAGAGTCACATAAGACCGAGACTCGAATATAATTGCCATTTATGGGACGGTGCGGGTCACACTGCACTGTCGGCATTGGGCAGAGTTCAACGAAAAGCTTTCAGACTTATTGGTGATGACGATATAACTTCCCGGATAGAACCACTTCAGCATAGACGTTTTTTATGGATACTTCAACCGCCGCTGCTCTGCTGAAATAAGTAATCTAATAGCCGATGTTGCATTTCCTGTATTCAACACCGGGCAGTCAAGTCATCTTACCATCAAAGCTGGTGTCAGTCGAACCGCAAAATTGTATGACTCTTTCGTATGGAGAACAACTCGAATGTGGAACGCTTTACCAGCGTCTGCTTTCCCTTGCAGTTACGACCTGCAGAAATTTAAACAAAATGTTCACCGTCATTTAATTTCGTCGAATCCAGCTAAACCAATTAACCCTGTTACCTTAGTTTTCCTCACCTACTAAAGCTATGCTATTGCATTAAAGGGCATCCCCTAAGCTTTGGTGTTAACATAAAAAAAAACCCTTTTAGGTGTAATTGATCGACAATATCGGCAAGACACATTGCCTGATATTTTCCGCATTTAAAACGTTTATGATTTTTTTTTTATTTGCCACGATGACATGTTCCTCGCAATTTTTTGGGGTAGCCGATTCGGTGTATTCCAGATTTTGCCTGCCTCTTTCCCCATTGATTTTGAATTTAAGTACATCAATTTTCGGGGGTGTATCTCTTGTTTCCATCGGAACTACAAAATGACTTTTTTTCGTCTATTTCAATTACCAAGCATTTTAATTTTTCTGCAGTCCCGTCGAATTCTCGAATATATTTCCGAATACTCTCTAGTTTTTCACATTTCAATATATGCGATCTTTTATGTTTATAATGCCCCTTTCACGGTTGGGGATTTCCAAACAGCCATGCTTCTTTTGCAGTTGAACATTTTCTTATTGTCACTGTCTAATTCACTGTCTTCCAAATGTAATGTGATGAAGGATGTTTCGATTTGCATAGAAATAGTTCTCCGTTCGGTGCTTTCCGTTTTCCAGTCAATAAAACAGATGCCAATACACTGTAAATGGAGTTAATGAAGTAATTACATCCAGAAAGCATAACATATCTTAGGTTACGTATGGGCGGATACAGAAAAACATCGTTCCTGTAATGTAATTGTCATATCCAACTGTCCGGTGTTATTTCACACCAAATTTTTTATTCAGCCATATTCTGGTCGTGCTGCTTCGACCGACAGATCAAAAGCAGCACCTGATGAGTAGTGATCTGTCGGTGGTACGTAACCAGAGGCCGAGGGTCCGATTACACCCAGACCCCGATGCGAGCGCAAGAGCATCTGAGCTGTCCGCCAACCATTCCATCCTTATGGCCCTATTTTTTTGATTCCCCATTTTTGCTTCCCCGGTTTGTATTGTCTATTCCAGGCCTATGATTTTTATTTTTAATATGTACGGAAAGCAGCAACGAGCGGCGACAACCCCGAACTGAGCGACAGCAAACAAAGGCCGCTGCTTAGCTCGTTGAGGGGCCTTTTTTCTTCGCCAGATGGCACTGTCCGACCTTCACGGTCATTATGGTAACCTGTCGCCGTGGGCATCTTTGGATGCCCATCAAACCGTCCGTTACATACTTGGCGCCCAACATGGGGCCTATTTCTGACAAGAAAAACATTACCAGAAAGGACCTCTTCGGGCTCGATTTTGGTCCTTCCAACGATTTGCATACCCCACATGCACATCAGGTAAGCCTTAGAACTTAGCCATTTTTACTTTACGTAAAATAATTTCCCTTCAAGTAGCTGTGCTTTCCTCTGTAGCACCCCCATTCTTCTTATAGAGTAGAGTATCCTTTTATAGTCAGTTCAACAAGGCGATGGTGTTGTGTTTTTCTGTTGTGGTTTAGCCACGTACCAAAGGCCTCAAGCATCTTTGGTGACCGGTCAGAGCGCAGAGGAGCACTGAATACCTTTCTTGCCAGGATTGTCTTTTCACTTCAATTAATACTTTTGTGTGTTTTCAGAGATCACGTGTGAATTATTGCAAGGAATGCAGTGTTACGCCTCCGCTATCGTTGTGATTCTCTGAACTCAGTTGATCATCTGAATAATGGGGAGATGTAATATTTAGTTTCTTTCTCTTTGCTAATTTGTCCCCTCTACAATGGTTACCGGCTGGCTCCGGTGCCCTGTAAGTTGTTTTTCAAGCAGCACAGTCTGTCCTCAGCTTCTTTTTCTCGGCAGACTTCGTAGTAGAAGCTGCCCTGTAATGAATCATATTGTGGTAGAGCTGCTTCCACTGACAGATCGAAAGCAGCACCTGATGAGTAATGATCTTTCAGTGGTACGAAACCATAGGCCGAGGATCCCGATGCAATGCGAGCGGGAGCGCGAGGGCATGTGAGCCGTTCGCCAACCATTCCATCCTTATCGTCCCATTTTTTTTATTCCCCATTGTAGGTTCCCCGGCTTGTATTGTCTATTCCAGGCCTGTCAATTTTTTTTAATACGTACGGAGAGCAGTAACGAGCGGCGAACTGAGCTACAGCAAGCACAGACCGCTGCTTAGCTCGTTCAGGGGTCTATTTCTTCCCCAGATAGCATTGTCCGACCATCACGGTCATTATGGCAACCTTGGGCTCCGTCCCCGTGGGCATCTTTGGATGCCCATTCTTCTGTACGTTGCAAACTTCATGACAGTGTTAATATACCCTACCACATCCGTGAAGGGTATAACAAGCCAATAATATTCTTTACGTTTTAAGAGAATTACTAACCGTTGTAATTAGGTATTATGAAAAATAAACAAATAAATACAAGTGTCCGGTTTTTTTTTGTCACTGAGTGTATATCAAATGACATTTTTCGGACAGATTCCATGACTCCAACATAGGTCAAAGATGGCACAGTGATCTGTAACTGTGTTCAACCACTGCAAGCAATCTAGTCTTCACAACCACAAATCTGGTCCATCCATTATCAGAACGGATACATCTGAAAGTACAGAATTTTCTTCGCCACCAATCCGTTGAACTTCGCATACAGGTCTGCTACACATGCTACCGGTTTCGATATTATCAAAATGAACTCAAGTAATTTGTACAAATTACTTTTAATAAAACGTCCAACAACGGTTATTGTCGCATAATTATTAACGCGCTTCGCGATAAAACTAGAAGATAACCATCATATGGTTATCTTGGCGTCATCTCCAACTTATCTTCATAAAAGATTTCTTTTTGAATCGGCGCGTTCAATAAGGCACCCGCCGCTAATTTAACTACACCGTAGAGTTCGCGTCGAAAACAGTAAACAGTAAAGGAGTCTGATTCGATTCGAAAAGGTGGACAGTAATTAAAATTATGAAGCAGTCGGCTCAATTAGATGTTTCGTTGACTTTAAATTGAACTCGACTTGGAGCCGTGTGGTTCTTGAAGAAAGTTCAGTAAATTCGAGAGGTAATCGGACGACTGATATTGACATAGAAATAATAAAATTGCGAATTTCGCATTGCGCTTCTGTTAGAACGGGCAGTAGTTTGCGCAGAACTGCAATTATGCACTATATGGAAAAGTAGTAAGTAATGCTAGTTTTATGTCAAGATGTAATTTGATTGGAAATTTCCGGAAAGCGGTTTTTCCAACCGGGGCACAATTTATACTGAACTTATAGAACTGATTAGTAAAACGTATTGTAGTTTTTTAATATTGTAGGCAAAAGCAAATACTCGTAGTCATTTGATTCGCAGCAGGGGTTCTATTGATATTTACCATCTGAGAACCATGTAGTACGCTCTTGGGGTTGTTTTATTCTACTACTAACTACTACTATTTGCCCTTACCCCTAGTGGGGCATAGCGCACCAACTATTCCTATGTGGCCTTAGTTGACGTTTCAATAGTACAAACTGGTTTCGGACGATGCATGTTGCTAGCATGTACCTATTGCCCATTTAGCCGCATACCTGCGACAAATCGGTAAAGTTTGTGGCTCATCGTTACGCCCCACACAACAGGGAGAAGACAACACAAAGATCCATGGCCTCGACGACGTGGACGAGACTCGAACCCATAACTGACCGGTAGCATGAGAGATCAAACTGACGCCTCAGCGCACTGAGCTACCGGCCGCCCCAAATTGATCTCGATTTCAAGCTCCTTATACATGAAACGCGTAAGCGCGATAGCATATTTTTTACCCGCTGAGGGCAAACGCCACGACTATTTAGACGTAATAGATGGTACTAACCATTTCGTGCGAAAATATTGCACTTATCTCTCCCACGAAAAATGGACTGTGCAATTTTACACATATGCTCTACAGAACACTTGAACTTTCCCTTCTCACTCAAAAAAAAATAATTACCTACCGCTGTGATGAACGCTGTTTTCATGCGAAATAAAATGCAAAGCTATTGGCTGTGTTCCTAAAATAAATCGCTGAGTCAGCGCTTAGTCAGCGCTTCACAATTGCTGATCAGCACATTGTGATTATTTTCGTGTTTTAGGCCGGCCGCATCTTAGACGTAGGTAGGGTAGCGCAGCGCAGCGCAGCGCGCACATGGTATTGTTGTTGTAACAATTGTCAAAATCTGATTTTACAACAACAATGCCACGTGCGCGCTGCGCTGCCTGCCTACGTCCAAGATACGGCCGGCCTTAGAAACGGCATGCCGGCTGTCTCATTTGTCAAATGCTATGTTCAGTTTGGCATTTGACAGAAAACTCGCAATTTTTTGCTTTGATGAATCCCAGGTCACAAGATATGGTAACAACTTTCTTTCCCACAATAAGGTTTAACAATTATGTTAAAAACACGATTATCAACCATACACGACACAACCGAGGTTAGAATCGAAGTTTGACAATTGTCGCAAATGTCAATTCGTCAAATATTGCGCTCAGCCAGAAAAACGAGAAATTTTATGCTGACCAAATGTGAAAGCGCTTAGCCTCAGCGCAAGGGTTTCTACGACAAACCACCAAGCAGCACTAATCGCTTCCAGTTGCTGACTCAGCGCTGGCGTCTTAGGAACGCAGCCATTGTCTTCATGTGGAAATTGCTCACAACGGCGTGGAGAATTTTTCCTATATGCGGTTTCGTGTGAAATATGTATGTTAGTACCGAGGTAGGAAAAATTTGCTGATCAGAATAGCAAAACAAAAAACCATACAGATCTTATAAGAGTAGTGAAAGGGGATTTCATGGAAAAATGGAGTATCTCCTTGATTCGGGGTGCGTCTTGGTTTTGTTAGCATTTAAACCTCAACTGAAGTTTCAAGAGAAGAGGCCGAGGGTCCCATTACACCTAGACCCCGGTGCGAGAACAAGGGCAACTAAGCCGTCTGCCAATCATTCCATCCTTATCGCCTTTTTTTCATTATTCCCCATTTTTGCCTCCCATGTAATGGGAACCTCGGCCTCTGGTTTCGTACCACCAACAGATCACTGCTCATCAGGTGCTGCTTCGATCTACCGGTGGGAGCAGCACTACCAGACCATAATATGGTTCATTACAGGTGAAGCGTATTACTAAATTCCATCGTCAAATCACTGCTGCTTGTGGTTTACGAAAAATCTACTTCTTTTAATTAAACTCAAGAACTAACTGTCACGACATAATTGATACCAAAATTTTTTTTTTTTTTTGTTCCTTGGCCCAAATTTGCTGTACCTACTCTATATTGTCGTCGTATAACATACCAGAATCAAAAACTGAACATCATGCATGCCAAAATGCTATTCAAACAATAAGTCGTTGACTGACTGCATACGTCGGTTGTGGTGGTGTCTTATTTCTGGCTACATCCTGGAACCATACATGGCTCATAATTTACTAAACTTCTAAACAAAGAACATTCTATTATTGAAGATTTTATTAAAGAAATGAAACGTACAAACATTCAAAACACGGCAATGGAAATAAGAAACTTTTTTAATTTTCCAACAAAATTAAAGTTTTCATTTTTTTGCGGTTCCAAGAAGAAATGACATAAAGGAGTCTTCGGCATATATGGCGTGGACAGTAGGATTTTTGCATTCAATTTTATTGATTTAGTCTATCCGTTCTGAATTATACAATAGTTACTTTTAGTTTGTTGTATCAGCCTATTGATTTGGATCTCAATTTGTTTGGTCTACAAATATTCGTATACAGACGTTAATATATCAATATTACAATTACGATTTTGTTTGTTAAAAAGCTTGCTAATCTTGTCGTCTAGGCATGAACGTATGATTTAGAAATAAAACAAAACACGCCGACCGTATAATTGCCAACAAAAATCCCATTAAAATCTTCAACACTCGCTACAGCTGGAAGGCATCATAAACCTTTCCAACACCTTTTCAGCTATAAACAATAATCGCCTTAAATGTCGGATGGTCAAACTGCAAGACAAACTCACTCGTATTATAGCACGGGGCAATCCGTTTGGCGGTTATTAGCCATACGTTCGCACTTTGGTAGTGCGCGAATGGGCGAAGGCTTAACGCGTTACTAACACGCATTGCATTACACAATGGCGATTCTTCGTTATATCACCACCTTTACGTGACCGAAAAGTCCATAGTGATGACCAATTTGAGAGGTATATGGCAAGTATTCAAGATCTACAAGACTTCTGGCTAAATATGATCCGAAATAATAATTGAAAGAGATGTAAACTGCAAACACTTAATGTCTTCATTTGTTGGCATGCATTGCCGTTTCAGCGATGAATCTAGTCAGGTCAGGATTGCGGCTACATAATATACTAAAATAAACATTCCAAAATGACTCGAGGTGTTTATTCAGTATGGTTGTAAAATACGGTTACCTTACAGGAAGGTCAATCTTTTGAAGAGCCTCGACTAAATATTTTGCCTGCACGTCAATGCAATTTTGAGGTGTGTAAATAAGTAGACATAAATTGTCGGTGCGCATAGCAGTGACACAACTTACAACTAATTTTCATCTAGACTGGACATAAGAGGTATTCACACTCTCTGTCGTAAACATTGTATTCGTTGTAAACTTCTGTGGTCCACACAATAAGATCACAGAAGTTTACAATTTTACGACAAATACGACAATAAGGGCGTGAAAGTGATCACCCCTATAGTTACATAATGTCCAGCAGAAGCTTTGGGGACAAGTTGGAGACAGTACAGCACTTCCTGTGTACCTGCCCTGCTCTGACCGGTAGAAGAAAGGGTATTCCAGGCTCACTCTACTTTATTGACCTGAATGACTTGATAGACGTAAGATCTGGTCATGTACATCGATTTATTGATAGCTGCGGTGGGTTTGAGGACTAGTTTTTTATGGCATTTGAACTTATGAGGAATCACAAGGGTGGTGGTCTACCTATATATGTGTTGTGTTCTGCACTGGAGCCTCTTTAACCTTACACCTAAGTAATGCAGTGAAGTGTTAATCAATTTATATGAATGCTCTCTATGAACTTTCTGATTGGGCTGTCTAGACCAATAGTCCCCTAGACCACCGCTCCGGCATGCCATCAAGCTAGCAGATAGCAATCTGGCTGGAACGAAAATTATCGTACTCATACTCGTACATATCAGTTTCCGAGTTATTGCCATTTAAGCGAGATATATTCAAGGTCCCTGGCGAATTTGCTTGACTTAGCCTTGACGGTGCGCTTTCAGCACAGATTTTAATTTCGAAAATAGGGAAATATCGCAGAGAGCAAGGTCTAAGGAGTAGGGAGGTCGTGGAAGGGCAGTCATCCGACGTTTGGTACAAAACTCGCGAATTAACAAGGCTGAGCGGCCAGGCGTATTGTCATGCCGAAGGAACCTTAAGTTATCTCGCCACAACTGTAGTCTCATTTAGCGTTTTTTTTTCACGCAGCCTTTTCAAAATGCCTTCGTAGTATTGACAGTTGACGATTTGACGTTGGTGTGAAAAATCAAAATGTGCAAATCCGTTGACATAAAAAAACAGTGAGAATCCACTAAGCCCGGAGAAATTAAAAAGAGGGAATTTTAAAGAGGCGTGAACCTCAAACGACCGTGTTTCAAGTAGCAAAAATTGTCCGGTGCATTGCCGAGCTATGCTACAGACGCACGTTAAGTTGGTGTGCAGAATCCAAGTGTCACAAAAATTCCAATTACAGTGAGAATCACGTTGACAAAGGATCGATCCTGCGGTTTTTTTTTTTTTTTTTTGGTTAGAGATGCTTCTCTCTCTCTCTCTCTCAATTGCCCTAACCTCTTATGGAGCATAGCGCGTCAACTATTCCATGTGGCCCAGTTGACGTTTCTACTGCATAAACGGAGAATGCAGTTGCCAGCAGGCATCTCCTGCACATCCATGGCCACGTCGTGGACGGGATTCGAATCCGAAATGCCGGTAATCAAATATGAGACTGATCCCTCAACATACTGCGCTATCGGTCGCCCGTCTTCACACCCATTCATCGAAGCACTCTTTAACTAGCTTTGATAAGATCTTGTGATAAGAGTGTACACGTATGCTAATGCCTACATTATTATCTGAACAGATAGCAATGGTCGCGGTCCTGGAAGCCTGACCGGTTAAGGAAATGACAGTGAGATGGTAAAGCATTGTTTATCGTAAGTGAAAGAGAGAGGCATTGAACTGATACATTCACACATTCGACGCACACGACTCATGCCAAAGCGTCTACATACGAATCTCGAGAGAAAAATGACAACCAACCAATTTTCGTTAAGCCTGTTTCTTAATAATTGCACTAGAGTGAAAAAGACAAAGAGTGCGGTAGATGTATTTGTTTAGAAATCATGGGCTGGGGAAACGAAATAACAAATTTTTCCGGTAAATTTCCCCTCTAAAGATTCTGTCGGATAAGCGACACTCTCTTTTCGACTTACGGATATACAATACTCTCTGTTACTCACTGTCAAATTATTTGATCCTATAAGTTTCCCAGAACGCAGCCAATGTTAGCGCTTTGAAGCCTCTGGATTTAAGTCTACCTGGCACAGGCCTCAGTGGCATGCATACGCTGGGTCAGACGACATCCATAGCGATTGAGATCCTAGTGTTGTGTTCAAAGACTCCATCTCTGTTCGATTTTTACCAATGATTTACCTACTCGTAGCATCTGGACAGATCTTGCCATTTTCCAACTGAGTCTTCAATGTAGCAACTAAATTGATATAAATTCAACTTAAACACATTATGTTGCGATATAACCAAATTGCTTTTAAATTATTTGATTTTTCCATATCAAAAACAATATCAACTCGCGGGGCGGATTAAAACCAGAGGCGGTTCGGATTGGTTCCGCTGGTCGACCCCTGTAATACATTGATGTTTGTTCAAGTTAAAGTAAAGAACGAGTATTAGTGGCATGGCATTTATTACTTATCGCACTCGGTGGCCGTGGTCGTTCGGTCACCGATCTACGATACTAATCTAGAGCTCGGAGATCAAATCTCGGCGCGATCAAAAACCGCCTGTGAGTACTTCCTCTTAATTTTACAGGCCTATTTCGTCAATTTGGTTCAAAAAAGGTTACTTGGTCAAAAAATTTGCTCCAAAATAATAAAAATAGTTGTAGTTAAATAACCGCCAAAGGGTTAGCAAGAAAAAAAAACTGCTTTTGTGAATGAAAAAGTCACCCAGCCGAATTTTTGCTGGCAAAAGCAGGATTCGTGTTCAGATCCCAAAAAACAGAGAGGTACACAAAAATGAAAATAATAAAACTAAATAACTAGAGCAACAGTCCAATTTGAACCATGGCCTCGAGATGAGTTAGCATCATCTCATTTTCAAGATCGTGACGGTAGGTCATGCGCAGAGGTTTGTGATCAGCAACACGCTCAACCGAGTTATTTACCCCATAATGGGTACTCATTTAACAGCTGAGTGGGCTCATAGTCCGACACGTAAATCCCCTTTTTATCGAAAACTACCGCAATTCAGCAGGAATCGAACCGGGGCCTAGTGTGTAGAAGGCGAACGTGCTAACCGTTGCGCGATCCGGACTACCAAACAAAAATCAAAAGTACTGCAAAACTTTCCAACTCGACCACCATTTTTGGGCTATATACGCAATAACATAAAAAAAAGCGTATCATTCAAAAAATCAACCTGCTATCAGAATTGCCGCAGGTAAATATTGGTTAATCCTAATCAGTTGCTTCAATCGTTGCATTCCAAACGTCTGCAATTTAAACGCGAACAAAATGCAAAAAAAAAAATACATCAATTTGATGGCTCTTGCTTCTAGGCTAAATCCATTTTGGAAACATTACGTCCAAGCATTCAATGGATCGAAACTGCTTTTTAAATTTGCCATAAAATTCGTCCCGATAAAAACATGCATACAGGAAATTACCTATATATATAAATACGTCATCGTTTCCATATGTATATGAATATTGGCATTTGCATTTTTTTTAGTTTGCTACAAGGTATGATTATTCCTCGCATCCTTTATCACTCAATGGGCCAACGCACCAGTGACAGGACAGGATTTCTCGCAATCAAAATCACATAGTGTATGTGTATTCTGACATGCAGCAAAAAAAAGCCCAACAAAATCGTAAAAATGAAAAATAAAAAGGAAAAAATAAAAACCTTCCAATATCTGTGAACTGTAAAGTCCGATTTTTTCCACGTAGCTATTCCCTGGTATTGTTTTGGAAAAATGCCCAGAAACGTATAGTGCACTCATATGGAATTGGATATTGTTTCATGCCAATACCTACCACCTATGAAATTTCACGTCTATAAAATGTGTGCCTGACAATCATAAAAATAATAATGACAAAAAAAGGAGAAAATGACGGGAAAAAGATGCAATTCGATATCTATTCCAGATACATATTCATGTTTTTTTTGTCGAAAAAGAACTGATAACGGCAAAAACAGGCCAGACACAGAATGAAGCAGGAGTTTTAGGGCAAATGATTGTCAAAATCAGAGAAAAAATCACACGACGCATAAACTGAGAGATGGAAATGAGCGAAACATTTTTTTCTGGGTCATTTCATTTGGTTCGTTGAATTTCTTTTATGAAAATATTTAAATATCGGAAAGAGTAAGTTCCACAATGTTAAATCAAATTTGTCAGTATTCAAAAACTCGGGTACACTCCTAGTTTACATATTGGTTCGTGCCTAAATAATTCCGGGATTCGAACCAAGGGTAAACTGACAATTGTTTGACAATTTATGTCAAATTAACAATTGTGTGGGTTGCCGTTCTTGCACCCAGAGCGAGCGAAGCGAGCACTTATCATTTTGGATGCTAAGGGTAGTGGTCTCTTAGCGCGGCCATCCACTGCAAGTCTAAGGGCGCGGAAGAGGGCACCAAGATGAAAGAGAAGTTTGACAGTGATTTTGTAAATTGAGAGGTGAATTTAGGGAAAAGGTGGGTTAGATGTCCTAGTAGTACAGAAGCCCCATATCACGTGTTCTCATTTCCAGGTAAAAAACGACCAACACTGCTATGCTACTTAGGGAGGGAAGGAAAGAGCATAGTCTCAGTGGAACAATAATTGTATTGTTTTCATCAAATGGGCATGCACCGCGACGTAGAAAAAAAACAACGAATTCAATTTTCAAGTGGTGTGAATTCCGCATGTGTAGTTTTCTTGAACTTTTCACTCTTTGACGTCCGTTACGCTGGCACCCTCTCTGATTGCTTTTAGCCCCTTGTTGGGCATAGGGCATTCACCGCGCCGATTTTCCACCTCGTCCTATTCGCCGCCATCGCCTTCAACTGCTCCACGATTTGCCTATTCAGTTACCCAGGACCTGAACTGATCTTCTCCAGATGATTCTAGGTCGTCCAACGCGGCGACTTGCATCGGTTCCCTGTGGGTTCCAATCGAGGGCCAGTTTGGCAATGTCTTCCGGCCCTTTTCAAAGTGTGTGACGTATCCATTGCCACTTTCGCCTTTTTATGGAGGGGTCTATCCTGTCCTGACCAGTAATGAACAGAAGGTCATCTTTCGAAATGACCTCCGGCCAGCGTATGTGTAGGATGTGTAATGAACCACCTGCAATGGACCATATCCTGGTAGTGCTGCTTCCACCGGCAGATCTATGGCAGCACCTGATGAGTAAGGATCTGTCGGTGGTACGAAACCAGAGGCTGAGGGTCCCTGATTCGAACGCGAGGGAATCTGCGCCGTTCGCCAACCATTCCATCCTCATCGCCTAATTTTTTTATCATTCCCCATTTTCACCTCCCCTGTTTCTGTTGTCTTCTCCAGGCCTATGAATTTTAATTAATACGTGAAGGACAGGGGCAACGAGCGGCAAAAACCCCGCCCGGGTCTCCCGAACTGAGCAACAGCAAGCATAGACAGCTGCTCAGCTCGTTGAGAGGCCTTTTTCTTCGCACGGCCTGATCTTCACGGTCACTATGCTCCCTAGGCTTCCTCCCCACGGGCATCTTCGGATGCCCACCAAACCGTCCATTACATATTTGGCGCCCAACGTGGGGCCCATTTCTGGTCAATAACAGGACTAAAAAAGACCTCATCGGGTCAACATATAAAGCATGTTGTGATACCACCATGGACTGATCATACACCGACCAAAACCTACTCCGCAAACCAGCTGGAGCTGACAATGAAACAATGTAGCTCACCTACACTCATCTCTTTCAGGCGATCGAAATCGGTGACCTAGTAGCACCCAAGGTTGGCCTTCCTACCACCAGTAAAGGCAGAAGAGGCACAGAGCAATTGAAAAGAGTTCTCCTCCTCATCATCGACCTCTAGAGTTGAGTTGTTAAAAAAGTGGGTAATAGCAGCTACCTGTTATCGCCCTCTTCCATGAACTCTTCTGTACATGTGTTTTGTCGCCCCTGGGTTAAACCATATAAGAAAGCGGCGGACTCGGCATGCTTGGCTTGATTCAACTAAATATAGCAGTACTCTACTACAATATATTCGTAAAGTAACGTTCTTTCATTTGATCTGCCTTTCAAATAAAAATCACAAATTGACTGGCTTTCCCCGAAAAAAAAGGATCACATAAATTGAATTCGCACCACCATTTAAACCACCGATAAAAATCCAAACTTTATTATCGCCAATAATTTCTTTTGTTGTTTCAAATCGAGCCTTGTATGTACCGCACAAGGGAAACTAACTCATAATAATCATGGAGCTCATCACCACCACCACCAGGGTTGGTGTCTCTTGATTCTCGTCGTTTGTCGTCATCTAGCAAAGATTAAGGACAACAAATTGTATCCCATCAACTTGAACTGCTCGTAAAGTCAACCGACAAATGTATACGAGAGTACATGTCCTTATTCGCAATCACCCTCCACGATTTTCAGTTGCACATAGTTTGTCCTGCGACCGCACCTTCCTATACACGGGGACCCGTAAAACCTGACAAATGAAAAACAGGATCTTATGGCCGTTCATGAATGCAAGAAGAAAAGGGGGTAACAATAACCGCACCAACCACCAGCGCCTCCATACTATACATACCTCCATCAACATCATCAGCAACAACAATGTAAAGTATTGTCCTTATGTTATGACGGGTGGGTGGCGGTTAGAGTCTGTCTGTTCCACCCTAGCACATTCGTAGCGTTCGAAGGGTGCAAAACAAAAGCCTCGGGGGAAATGTTAAGGCCGCCATGACAACATTGTAATATACGACGTGGATTTGGGTTTGTTGTGTGTGCTAAAGTTACAGGCCAGAATACCTAATAACATCCTCACCTAGAAATTTTGCACCTAGCCAAGACAAACATGAAATGACTATGGACATGGCCGCAAACATGGTCGTTGTTCCTTTGGCAGCCCCTCATCCTTCACGAGCACATTATTCTCGTGGTCCTATCATAAATTTTCATTTCCAGCTTTTATTGTTTGGTAACAGTTGATATTTTCGCTAGGGTCGTCGAGATTTTTTGATGCTCCCCGGTGGTGGTGTCAAGGTAACTTAGTCGCGAAGGTGTGGGAGACACTTCGCAGTTGGGTCCTAGTTCGGCGAAACATCCACTTAACCGTCAGCACTTGGGATGCTGGTATAGATTGGTGTTGTTATGGTGGATTGCTTGGAAGATGAATGTGTTTCGGTGACGACCTGTTTTATTCGTGTGGTACCGATTGGGTTTCGGTGATTTTAAGAGACTCTTTTTGAAAGGAATCATGAAATATGATTGAAGAAATACTGTGAGTCATTGGTGAATACATGTTTATTGATTAGATTTTGCCCTACAATGAATCGACAAAAGACGGTAGATATCCCACTTATATCTCTGTCTAAAGCCTTCAGCCTTAGCTTCGAAACTAAAATAGTGAGACCCTTCATTTCACCATTCATACTCATATAACCCCCGCGTAACCTGCGCAATCAAAAAAACATATCAATTCCAGTTAAAGTACTCAACCAAAAAAAGGAAACGTCGTCGGTAAGGCGTTCTCCTTATTGCCTCCTCATCATAGCGTTTATTGCCATAATCCCATTCATTCCTCATTCTTATCCCGAGGTAGTGATTCCGAAGGGTCGGATCAGCGACAATCGTGTGCATCAGTCGCACGAGGACTACCTAAACAACAAACCAAATACACAGGACCAAGACGCAGGGGCGAGAATAAGATCAACTTACATGGTGGATTAGTGTTAACTGCACATTGTCCTTGTGTATATGAGGGCAATTGCTTATGTCGCTCTAATCCGACAGATTTACACTGTGCCTCCCATCCGAATGTAGGCACGAGGATTATGCATTATTACGACAAGTGGGTGGAAGATAATGGTGACTCTATTATAGAAGGTGGACGTACACTCTAGTGCAAGGATAATGTGCGGTGACAAATTGTGGTTGTGGCTTGATGTTTGGATCGTTTGGTGGAGATTTACGAAGAAGCACAAGGATAACGGGGATTCTGACGGAGAGTTTCGCGGATAACCGGTTAGATATATGTATATGTACATACAGTCACTCCCCGACTTACGTAAGTATTTCGTTCTAAGGGAATTTACCTAAGTTGAAATTTTACGCATGTCGAGATTCCTTCTAAAATACATAGCAATATTGTTTTGAATGCCAGCAAAATTCATAAACTCGGATTTAAATAGGATTTATTAACAAAAGCAGCTTCATCAGCTTCTAAATAGTGGACGAGGCAGCTTGCAGCTCAAGGGTGCTATGTAGAATAAAAATTTAATGTAGCCAAAACATCCAGAATGGAGTTGGATTCGCGATCGTATAAAAAAAACATCTTGGTGAGTTCAAGAAAGATTTGAGGAAAGCCAAAGGAAGCTCATGTAGGATCTTTTGTGAACGCATTGACGAACTGAGCGAGACCTCACCTCACCTCTGTCTATATATATTCTGAAGTTAGATGCTTAATGAACAGCGTCTAATAAAGAGACTCTGGGAATTTTACTAGACACAGCTATTTCATCCGTTATCACTCGTGCGACTCCGATTCTATCATTTCGAAGGAAAAAGTTATCTAGCCTATATCCAGCTTCGAACCTTTTAAGATCGCTGGGCCTCTGGAGGCATCATTCCGGCAGATACACAAAATACTTGGGACCTTGTTATTCCCTGTGTCGAAACCATTTCCAAAGCTTGTCTAAACCTAATTTAAATTCCCCAAATATGGACGGAGTTAAACGTGGTATTTATTTCCAAGGCGAGGAAGAGCTTCCACGCACGCCCAAAGGAATTAGTCTATCGGTGCGGCGGTCCTTCTAAAGATGTTTATGAGACTTATCGATTTCCACCTACGAAATACCATTCCAGTAGAATTACTCTCGGCTTCCCAGCATGCTGATTATAAGGATAGTTCTGTGGATGCAGTGCTACACTCTATCATCAGTCTCAGGTTGGACTGATTAAAGTAATGTTAATCACCAGGGTGGTGGGCTTCCTCCCCTGGTTTTAAACATAGCGGTCAACAGGTTGCTGTTTGGTCTAGAGCATGTGGGTTGGTCCATCTTAAGCAAATTTCCTAATACCCTTAGTAAGGTAACACAGTACGCCCTCACTATCTTGGCAAACTGGGCCAAAAACTGTCATCTCAGTGTTAATCCAAATAAAACTGAACGAGGGAGTCAGGTCAATGGATGGACTCAAACATTGGTCATGCTTCAGTCCTGAACAATATAGATATCCTCTCTTCTACGTGGACTACTATATACCAAAACCTTGGTTCGGAAAAAAATGTACGAGTACTTGGGTAATTCCACCCTGCAGCTACCCAGAAATGGATGACCCGACGGTCTTAATCCCTCTGTGTATCTAAATTGATGGTTTTAAGACGGATGAAGGAGTGGGTGCTTCTCCGATTGGCTTCATCCTTTCTATATCTTTCCCACTACTACAGTGTCTTCCAGGTGGAGATCCGTGCAGTAGAAGAGACAGTGTTAACGAGGTGGTGGTTACTTGACATAAAGCGAAACTTGTATGGCCTAAGCTGTATGTTGAACGATCCGCCAAACTGCTTTCGATAAAGAAATCCCGCATCAGCCTACATAGTTGCGGGAATCATTACGGGCCACTGTGTCCTCGGTTAACATGCCAGACTTTTTTGTGGGAATGAGGGGGAGTAGAGCACTTTTCATCTTCTATGTACTTGTCTGGCATTTGCACGTCGTAGAAGGATCGTGTGGATTTACGTAAGTTGGTCATACGAGGAGGAGTGACTGTATATCGAACTTTATTGAAGGTTGAGTCATTTCCCAACTCTTCTAGTTACTAGCAGTTCAGAAATTGAAGGATGACTGTACCCTGCCAAAATTGCAGATTCAAATGTTTGGGAGGAGTAAGATATCCAGGGTTACCAGCCCTATGGGTTTCACCCGGACACTGCGGGTTTTGTAGAGAATCTATGAGCTCACGGGTTATGAACTGATATCTCCGATTTCAGAGCTTACTTACTTTGGTCAACATTTATAGCATTTTCGGGTCAAATACTCAAAATTCCGAGACAAAAAAACTAATTTCCGAAGCAAATAGTCATTTTCAGAATAAAATAGATAATTTTCCGTATCAAATAGATAACTTTCCGGAACAAATAGATAAATTTCCGGATTAACTAATATACCTATAGATAATTTTCCGGATTAAATAGATAACTTTCCGAATCAAATAAATGAGTTTCACGATTAAATAAATAAATTTCTGGACCAAATAAATAAACTTCCGAATGAAATAAATAGCTTCCCGAATGAAATAAATAAATTTCTAAATCTAATAAATAAAATTCCAAAACGAATAAATAATATTCCGAGTTAAATAACTGAATTTTCAAAAAATGTTGAGAACCACTGCATTACATTGTGCTGATAGAAGTAATTGTTTTTACGTATAGCACAGAAGTAATTGGCTGTGTTGGTAACATATCGATGCATAGAGAAGATTTTGTATGCAAGCTAGGCCATACCCCAGGAATTGGTATGATACAAGTGGTGGCTGAAGCACAACTTGCCAGACCCCAATTAGCGCGAATGCGCCGTTCTGTAACGACAAACCTCGGCAAAACCGGTTATAAAAAGATGATTGGACTAACAGAGGATGCAAGGATGCCTAGATCTCACCGGAGGAGTTCAGGAAGTATAGCAAGTCCCCGATCTTCACCACCGACACATCGCCCAGATTAATAAGAATGGCCTCACCCAATGCTCGATGTCTGGCCCTAGCAGGGGCCGGGCATTCGCAAAGGAAGTGAGTGAGGGTTTCTTTCTCATCCTCATTCCCGCAGCTGCGGCAATGCAGATTATAAGGGATGCCAAACCTTATTGCATGTTCTCCGATAGGCCAATGTCCTATAATGACCGCCGTGAACTTCTCTACTGTACTTGGTTAATAGCTCACTTGTTTTCCTTCTGTCATAGGATGGCCATATCTTTCTTGATACGGCGCAGGTGGGCAGATTCCGCCATTTGGAATCCGCAACATTGAGGTAGTGAGAGGAGATCTTGCTCTTAACAGTCCTCAGCGAAATACAAACAGATTCCGTATGAGAGCTTTCTAGGACGGCCCCCCTCCTGGCCAGCTCGTCGCCTTTTTTGTTTCCCTCTATGTCTCTATCTCTATACCAGACACCCAGAGCAGGGTGATATTGAGCTGTCTACCAAGGGGAGTTAACTCTTCCCCACACCGCTGGACTAGTTTGAAGGAAGTAAACTCACCGAGTTCAGTGGCATGATAGCGGCCTAGCTGTCTGAGCAAATAGCGGTGTTCTTGTTATCTGGAATATCTCTGAGAGTGAGACACGCCTTCAAAATTGCGAGAGTTTCCGCCTGGGAAATGCTGGCATAATCCGGGAGGCGATAAAGTCTTATCCATGGTGACAAATCGCCGTACATAATCCGGTCGGATCCCGATTGAATCGATGCAAAGATTGTTGCGAAAATCGTTTGCGCATTTACTTTTGATCGGCATTCAGCAAATGCGGCACCCATCTTGCGCAGAGCTTTCGCGTCTCTAAGCATTTGTGCAAGATGTTTCGCACCCTTTCTTCCGATATCCTCACAGTCTCAGCAATAACACTCGCTTTCATTTGCCTATCGTGTAACACGATATAATGCACTTTTTCGATGGTTTCCAGTGTGGTTGCGGTTTTTGGCCGTCCTTCACGTGGGTCATATTCGAGGGACGTGCGACCACGTTTAAATTCAGCTGCCCATTTTTAACGGTTGATATCCAAAGAGCAGAGTCCCCGTAAGCTTTTGTTAACTTCGGATGAAATTCCTTAGAAGTTAATCCATTCAAAATGAAGAATCTTATGACCGCACAATATTCAAGTTTCTTCATTTTAACGAAATAACACGTAAGACGTCTACTGCAAAAATTCGTGTAAACAAACTACTTGAGAGAACAAGTTGAAACTTGTCATACGAACTAATGACATGTGCACCCAGGCAGGAAACATACATTTTTGCTGATTGTAACGGTATTTCTGTATCAGGCCGAGAACTTTTCACCTTAACCTCGTATTAGGCTGTCAAAATGCTTATCAAGCGCATTTTTAGGTCGGGTCCCTGTTGTATTCGCTTTCATTTGTACAAATCATTTTCGAGTATTGCCTCGAATTTTCCAAGACCAAGCTGTACATTCCAAACATTTTGGAGAGGGCCCATGACCCTCCTCTGGATCCACCACTGACCACTATGTCTGCACGGATCTAGGGTATCCACGCTTCGAGCTCGTTTTCTGATTTTCTCTTAATTACGGCCACATTTTTTTTAACTCAGGGCTTCAGAAATCATTCATATTCCCATTCCTCCATTTAATTATGGTGACTAAAGTATTTCTTCTGGGTATAGTTTCCTCAAAAAAAATTATCAGATAATAGGCCTGCTCAAATGCAACCTCCTTAATGTTACACAATCATCAAGCTTGAATAGAAAAACGATACACACAATACCATTTCGGCCGTATCTTCCATTGTGTAAACTAGAGTCCTAGTTCCACCACACTTTCAGGTTTTTCCAATTCTGTGTGTACGGAAATTGGTTCAATTTCCGATTTTATTTTCGTTAAGTGCCACAGCCATTTCATCCATACAAATTGATACGGATAACGAGGAATATTGAATGCGACGTGCTTCACAAACGGGAATAGAATACAATGGAATCCAATTTAACTGTCTTCCACCAATGGGTGTGAATTAATAGTCATCCTGATGGGATCCTGTTTCAGAGGAGATGTTTTAATGCGCGGAACAAGTTTGTCCTCATCTTTTTTAGGCACCAGGGCTAAAAATAAATACAAATGTCCTTGTATGAACTTTCGACGTTATTTAATTCACATTTCAAACCACGCAACCGACTTCTGTCTCCACCGACAACGACAAATACACATCTTCGTCCTTATCAGAAATAATAAATCATCAAAAGAAAAAATATGAGAAACGCATCGCTGACTATTCTAATATTGTCTACATACGCTCTTGATTATTTAGCGGCCGCGGGGATTCAATAAGGTCTGCGAAGAGCCTACGCTATAAGCTCCTTTTTGTTCCATCAAAAAACGACCCGCCAGACAACAGACATCACAAGTAAATTGCAAAAACACCCAACCAGCTACAGGCAAGGATCCAATTCCGTCAAATCGAAATGATGAATTCTCAGAATGATAATATATTTCTTTCCTCCCATTTCTCCCCGGGTCTTCACATTTCAGCGACAAATTCGATTTAGGTCTCTGCGATTTCTCGCTCTCTGCGAAAAAGGAAAATTGCAAACATCAGGCGGCATCCACCCTCCCTCGGCCGGCGGCGGCGGTAGAAGATGGAATCTCAGTCCGCCACTATAGCCGCCAGGGAGATAATATTAAATCCGAGCCAATTATCATATAAAACAAATTTTCCATTACAAATCCCTTACTTAATTTATTGACGGTGCTTATCTTGGAAGGGATGCACGCCGAGAGATGCTGAGACACTGCGAGGACGACCGAGAAGGGAGGCGAGGATTGTGGGCTGAGAGATAGGCAGGAGAGTGGCAAATAGGCGATGGTGGATTTTATAAGACTCTAATGTTGTCTATGCGAGACGACAAAGATCAAGGATTCATTTGGCACGATGAAGGGATAATGGTGAGGCAGAACTTGTATTGGGGCCAGAATCCATGTTAGTCTTATAGTGGGTGAAGTTTTATTGATTTGTATGCCACATATTTGTTAGAAATGCATATTAATATCCTTACGTTAAAAAAAGGGCGCAAATGTTTATTTATAAATACATAAATAAATAATTAGTTTTGATTATTTTTAACTGATTTTAATGGCTTCAGCTGTGCGTACTGATGAACATGCGAAAAAAATATTTGAATCGTTAAGTTCTAGGTTAGGTTAGGTAGAGAGGCTGCCGTGATTGACACAGCACAACTAACTAACCAACTAACTTATGCAGCGAATTTATGTAGTTGCCCAATGTCAACGGTTGATAGATAACCAAATTCATACGAGCTATGGGGGTCCTCGAGGCAGGGCCAAGCGGCATAAGTTGAAGAGCAGAAGAAAAAAGTGCCAAATATTTATTTTTCGTTCAAAAATTTCGCAAAAATTCGAATAATATGGATGAAAGTAACAAAACAATGATGCCTACTGGAAGGGGAGGTCGGTAGATGCATCGCTCTGTAAAGCCTACAGACCAGCTACTAGCATCTAGGGTTATTTGTACTCGCTTGGGTACAGCATCTGAGCGCAGGAGTGTTAATAGGGGAACTCCGCAGGGTGGCATACTATTCCCCCTTCTTTGGAATCTGGCGGTTAACAAACTGCTTTTGGACCTGGAGGATGTGGGATGCAAAGTTGTCGCGTATGCGGACGATATTGCCATCGCAATCTCTGGGAGGTTTCCCTCTGTGCTCAGTGATATTATGCAGAATGCCCTCTCAATTCTGACGAAGTGGGCTAGGCTAGCTGGGGTTGGTGTTAATCCGGCCAAAGCAGAACTTGTTCTCTTTACAAGGAAACACAGGCCACCAATATTCGATCTACCATTGCTGAACGGAATGAGACTTGTTCTCTCTGAAAAAGCCAAGTTCTGGGCGTCATCCTGGACAGGAAACTGGGGTGGAAACCCAATATCCAGGAACGAGTAATTAAAGCGACTGTTGCGCTATACTCGTGTAAGAAGGCCATAGGTAGGAAGTGGGGCCTGAAACCGAAGATTGTTTTCTGGCTCTATGTCTCAGTCCTGCGATCTATACTTCTGCATTGTATTATCGCCTGGTAGACTGCCCTCAATTTTGCGGTTTACCGAAGTATGCTTGAGAAATTCCAGAGAATGGTGAGCATCACCATTACAAGGGCTTTTAGAACTACACTGGCAGCTGCTCTTGATGTCCTGGGGCAAAAACTCCTCTTCCATAGTCCTCCGCGTGGGCGCCCCCTGGAACGGCAGTGGTCACAGACCATTGCCAACCAACGTCAAGCCGCCAGTGATGGCGGTGCGATGATTTGGTTGAGGTACCCCTGTGGTGTGGGGTGTGAAAAAAAAATACCACGGCCTTTCCCTTTGAGGGCCTGTCGTTAAAACCGACAATCAAAGGACAGGATGTGTATGCCAGCAACTTGCACTATCCGAAATCTTTATATGCTAACGAAACGTCAACTATGCCTCGGATAAAGACTGACTCAACGGTTACGACTTTTAGCTATCGTACAATGACAAAGATTGGATTCTGGAATGTGCGTACTCTCCTGGACAATGGATCAGAAGGTCCCCAGAACGCACGATTTCTTCAATTAGAGAGTGAATTTCTGAGGTACAAATTAAATATCTTAGGAGTTAGTAAGATAAGATGGTGGAACAGCGGAGAATTCATCTCTCCAACGGGCAGCACTGTAATGTTGTACTCCGGTAAAGCTACCGGTAGTCGTCGTGAGTCAGGTGTGGGGCTCCTTTTAACCAGAGCCGCGCGAAACTGTCTCTTATCCTGGGAACCGGTCTCTGACAGGGTCTTGACCGCCAGGTTCCGGACCAAAATGAGGAACATCTCAATAATACAATGTTATGCCCCTACTGAACCCGACAATGTCTTGGCAAAAGACTCCTTCTACGAAGAACTAAACGCCGTTCAGAGCAGAACACCTAAAGGTGACATTATAATGGTTATGGGTGATTTGAATGCGAAAGTTGGCGCTGATAACTATGGGCTCAGACATGTGATGGGGAGACACGGTCTTGGTGATCGTAATGACAACGGTGAAAGATTTGTAGAGTTCTGCAACTTTCACAGTATCTTCATCGGTGGTACTATGTTTGAGCATAAGGACCACCACAAAATCAGTTGGTCCTCTGTTAATCGGCGCAGAACACAAAATCAGATCGACCATTTTGCCATTAGTAAAAGATTCAAGAGTTGCCTCCTGGACGTGCGAAACAAGAAGGGTGCCGATATTGGGATGGGAAGAGACCATTATCTTATGATCGCTAATGTTCGATTGCGTATTGCAGCCGTGGGCCGCCCCAGCGACGAAAGATCCAGGCCCCGCAAATTCAACACCGCTCGACTAAAAAATCCAGCTGTCTTACAACAATATAATGACCATCTTGCGCAAAAAGCGGCTGAGATAACTAGTCACCCAGATAGTGACATAAACGAAAACTGGGATGCCATAAAAAATGCGTACATTGATAGCGCAAATACCATCCTTGGCCCAAACCCGGATTGCCGGAATAAGCCCTGGATGTCCGACGCTTCATGGCAGCGGATTGTTGAAAGAAAGGAGCTGAAAGTTCGTTTGGCTGCAGCAGCAGACGACAATCGAAGCAGCATCGAACTCCTTTACCGTCAGAAAGCTCGAGAAGTTCAGCGTAGTGTGCGACGCGATAAAAGAGTTTACGCCAATTCTCTTTTAGCGTCAGCAGAAGAAGCCGCTAGAAGTAACAACTTAAACGCCGTATACGGTGTCATCAAGGAGTTTACAGGTGGTCGTAACTCCTGTCAACATCCGGTGAAATATAGTGATGGAAAGCTACTTATCTTGGAAGAAGATCAAATGAGGCGATGGAAAGAACACTTCGCCGCGGTCTTGAACCGTGTAACCTCTGGTGAAGTTCCCCCTCATATAGATAATTTAGCTAACCATCAAAATGTGCGTATACGGTCCACTGCCCCGACTAAAGAGGAAATAGTCACTGCAATTATTGCACTAAAACGAGGAAAGGCCGCCGGACTTGACGGCATCCCAAGCAGCGCCAAGCATAACTGCCGATTTGCTGCACCCACTTGTTGATAAAGCGTGGAATACAGAGACCTTTCCCACTGAGTGGAAGGAAGGTTTGATCATCAAACTTCCAAAGAAGGGTAGCCTCACAGACTGTAATAATTAGAGAGGCATTTGTGTGCTTCCTGCCGTTGCCAAGATAATAGCTAAAATCGTCCTGGAAAGACTAAAGGCCCACTTAGAAAGCACATTTGATGAAGAGCAGGCCGGCTTTCGATCCGGATTCTCCTGTGTCGATCACATTAACACCTTGCGAATCATCATCGAGCAATGCGCTGAATACGATTCTCCGCTTCACTTGCTTTTCATCGATTTCGAAAAGGCTTTCGATAGTGTGAACCGGGATTCTATATGGGCGGCCTTGTGCAGGAGAGGCATCCCTGAGAAGCTTGTGGCTATTATTAAGGCAACCTATGACGGCGCGAAATGTCGCGTTCTGCATAAAGGTAAGGTGTCGGGGGACTTTGAGATTCGCAGTGGAGTTCGGCAGGGGTGCATCCTCTCACCGATCCTATTCCTCATTGTGATCGGCGATGTGTTGCATGCAGCCCTATCCGGACTCGACAGAGGAATTCAATGGACTTTGACATCTTATCTACAACATCTTGACTACGCTGACGACATATGCCTACTCTCCCACAAAATCAAGGATCTGTCCGCAATGGCGTTAGATCTCGAGAGGGAGGCAAGCAAGGTTGGGCTAAAGATTAATACCAACAAGACCAAGGTTCTTAGCCCGCCGTTGCGAAAAAGAAATCCGACACCTATTGCCATCAATATTAATGGGCAGCCTGTGGAGAAGGTGGACAACTTCGTCTACCTGGGTAGCATTGTTGCCGAAAATGGTGGTACGGAGCAGGACATCGCTCGTCGTATCAACCAGGCTAAACGCGCATACGGCATGCTGTCCAAAATCTGGCAGAGCAGTTATCTCAGCATCAAGACCAAGCTGGGCCTGTTTCGCTCCCTGGTACTATCAGTGCTTTTGTATGGGAGCAGTACATGGAAAGTTTCCGTAGGAGTTACCAGAAAGCTGCAAGTTTTCGTCAACTCATGTCTTCGTCGAATTTTAAGAATTTTCTGGCCCGAAACAATATCAAATGAAGAGCTAAGTCGGCGTACGGGTCAGATGCCAATCGACGAATTGATACGCAGGCGAAAATGGCAGTGGATAGGTCACACATTGCGGAAGAGTGATAACTGCATTGCTATGCATGCCATGAAATGGAACCCCATTTCCAACCAAGGCCGACCAAGAGGGGGTCCTCGAATCACATGGCGTCGATCTGTGGCAAAGGAGTGTCAGGTACTGGGTAAGTCTTTTGGGGAGTTGCGCCCCATTGCCCAGAACAGAGTACGATGGCGCGCAGGAGTAGTTGACGCGCTATGCCCCGCTAGGGGTTAAGGCAAAGTAGTATGTATATTTTTGCTAAGCAGGTGGCCTTGAACGTAGCTATTCATCTTCGGGAAACTGGACAGTTCACTGTGGCAGCCACGGGACACTCGTCTGTTCTTAGCAGCTTGGATTTTCCTACGGTGATGGATTACACTCTCCCCAAGTATCTGTTCGATAAAAGCTTTGTAAGCTAAATCCCCTTACGGGACGAATGGGAGGCCAACACTTTCCAGGAGTGAAATGCTATAAGTTATTACACTTAAAACTGAACGGCAGAATAGAACGGTCGGCCGACTTCTCAGCGTACTTAGGTAACGACCGTTCCGGCAGGAGAAAGACGCCAAGTACGAATACGTCCTCTTGCGCACGAATTCCGCCGTGTAACAATTTACTCTACCTCCCCAGAAGACACTTCACACCGAAAGTTCGCATCAACACCCGAGTCGAGAGAGTGATCCCCAAACTGGGACGCAGATACGATCTCCCAGCCTTCCAAGTCGAAAAAAAGATGGACATTACATCTTCTTCGAGCGAAGAGTTCCAAAGCCTTTGGACCAGACGGTATATCGATGGTCATGCTCAAACATCTTGACACACGAGCAATTGAATATATAACGGCCACGATCAACCTCTCCATCTCATCGTCTATCATCCCCGAATATTGGAAGAAAGGAAGAGTGATCCCTATTCTAAAACCGGGCAAAAAACCAACACTAGGCAAATCATATCGTCCCATCACACTTTTGTCTCCTGTAGCCAAGACATTAGAAGCGCTGCTCCACCCTATAATTGCGACTCACATTCTGATGGCCAACCACCAACATGGCTTTAGAAGGATGCACAGCACCACAACGGCTTTCGATGTCATTACATCAAAAATACTTAATGGCCTCAACCAAGCACGTCCTTGTCAACGAACGAGTCTGGTGGTATTAGACTTATCAAAGGCTTTTGACACTGACAGCCACTCGTTTCTCCTGTCTGACATCTGTGGTACATCGCTTCCGTCGCATATTGTAAAGTGGATCGCCAACTAACTTGCCGGCAGACAGTCCTACACAGAATTTACATCCGGGAAATCTAAACTAAGAAGAATTAAGCAGGGTGTTCCCCAAGGAGGAGTCTTATCTCCCACCCTGTTTAACCTTTTTACATGTCAGGATTCCCTACGCCACCTGACCGACTTGAAATTGTCAGTTATGCTGATGACTGCAAGATTTTACCAACCGGCAACGACATCACTCAAATATGCGAACAGATAAATTAGTATCTCGACGAACTGAACACCTTCGTCAGCAAAAATCTCACTCTGTCTGCGCCGAAGTCTACCGCTACACTTTTTACCACATGGACCAAAAAAGTGAGGCAACAACTGGATATTGCAGTAGACGGTCAAACTATCCCCACCAATAACCACTCTAAAATTCTCGATGTCGCCCTTGACAGCATGGCTACCTTCTCGGCCCATGCGTCAACCATTTGTGAGAAGATGAGAAGCAGGAACAAAGTCCTCAAAGCTCTAGCTGGCAGCTCCTGGGAGAAAGGCAAGGAGACCCTACTAACGACTTACAAGTCTATCGGGAGATCTGTGGCCAATTATGAGGCTCCTATCTGGTCGGAAAACTTATGTGACACTCAATGGAGGAACGCCCAGACCTGCCAAAATGCAGCTCTCAGAACTGCCACAGGCTGCCTAATGATGTCGTCGCAGGACCACCTTCACCAGGAAACCAGAATGATGCCCCTAAGAAGCTACAACACACTTCTAACGAAGCAGTATTTAGTTGGCTTAGCTGTTATCGGAGTGAGTATCCTAACTCTAACCTTATGGACAGAAACCCACCGCCACGTCATGTAACATAATATGAGCGACCGCGAGCGGGAGATCCAAGGGTTTAAAAGATTTCTCTTCGATAACGCTAGCTACAGATCGACCATCACAACACTGCATAGTGAAGAAGTGCTATCCTCAATCGCGGACATGACACCAAACAGGGTACTAAATGCGCAACCACCTGCTATATCTTCAGACGAACTACGACTTCCTAGAGCAACCAGGACTACACTCGCCCAACTTCGTTCTGGCTGATGCTCACGTCTGAACTCGTACCTATCCCGCATTGACAACGACAAACAGAACTCCTGTCCAGCCTGTGGCCTCACTCCACATCTTTAACTGTCCTGCAACTCCCACGCGCCTAACACCTACTGCGCTATGGGATAATCCTATTGAGGCAGCTGCGTTTCTACACCTGGACATTAAGGAAAACATGGGCAACCAAGCTTTCTGACACACAAATTCATCGGATATCAGCGCGTCGCTACTACAACATCTTTTTCGGCGACCTATCCTACAGGCACATGCGTTGGTCGAGTATCAGTTGTATCCGCTGTGTCCTAATGAGACTTCAGATCGGTCTTTCGCGTCTTTTTTGTACACCCGTAGAGTGATTTTAGGAAAATCGTACTTGATCACCCTCAGTTCCTGTCAGTTGAGGCAGAGACTCGGTGCTGACCACCAGAGTCGCGCACCAGTTGTTTTTCACAGACTCTTCCAATTCCACCACTCTCCAGTTCCGTATAATTGTCCTTATTGCTAACTTCAGATACCAAATTTCATCCAAAAAGGAGAATACTTTACTTTTGTACGGCATGGAGGGGGCGACCGGTAGCGCAATGTGTTGAGGTATCAGTCTCATGTTTGCCTACCGGCGTTTCGGGTTCGAATCCTGTCCACGACGACGTTCGTGACCGTGGATGCGCAGGAGGTGCTGCCACTGCATTCTCCGAAACCAGTTTATGCCAACGAAACGTCAACTGGGCCACATGGAACAGTTGTCGCGCTATGCCCCACAAGGCGTTAGGGCAATTGAGTAGTAGTAAACTTACCGATGATCGCTACTTTCCAGCTCGTCGAAAACAAAACAACAATTTAACATTCCGAAAAATCACATTTTTCATTCATTCATCACAAAGCCACGTGACAAAGCTTGGCACATCACCTTCACAACATTCACAACTACTTGTCGTATCCATAGTACACCGAAAATCGCAAAAACTCATTGAAGCCACGTCAAGATCCATCAACAGCCACTTCCACCACTCCCTGTACGTACAGCACACCCTCCTCGACATACTTCTTCAGCTGAAGCAGCGTGTGCGCGTCGAATGTGTCCACCGTATTGGCCAGAATGCCGTTGATCTCGTACTTGAAAAACATCGCGTCCTTGCTAAACTCCACGCGCCTGTCCAGCAAGTACTCAACAAATCCGGCGCAATCCCGTAGCGCCAGAATGCCCCATCGGTACGAGCACAGCGTCTTGACCAGCGACAGGCAGGCGATTTTTATCTCGGGAAAGGGATTTTTGCAGAACTCCAGCAGAAAGCGGAAGTCAGCGTGACCGGTGAGATGCTGATGCCACTTTTTCGTTATTGTCCTGAAATGTGAGAGGAAATTTTGGTTTATAAGTGCAAAAAAAGAGTGTGACGTAGAGGACGTCTTACAGGACTTCGGCACTCGGCTGTCCGTCCGTTTTGAACACAATTTCGAAGGCGTTTAGGGCCCGTACTTTGATATCGGTCGGGTAGTTTCTGAATGTTTTTCCCAGAGTCTCCAGAGCTTCGCGAGTTCGCTCCGAATAGGTGGAGTCCAGGATGATTTTTCCTTGAGATGAATGAGCGAGGTTTCCTGAAAATACCGACAGGGTGAGATTATTGCAACCAGAACAAGCAAATGTTTGTACCGAGAGTGTCAAAGGCCGTGGGCAAGATGCTGGCATCGCCTGAAATCAAACAATCGAACAGCGAGTGTACCATGTTCGGGTAGCCCAGAATAATCTTTTCCGGCTGCGAATATGCGATCTTCCCGAAGAACTTCATGTAGCCAGGAATCAGGATCGTGCCCAGCGCATTCTTGCCGACCTCCTCCACTTGCCGTGTGACCAACTCAAAGACTCCCTTGTTCTCCAGATAGACGAGTCCGTGGTTTTGCTCGGCCAGTGTCACGAGCAACTCGAGAATGTTGAGCTTCAACAGGATGTCGTCGCTATCCAATTCGCCGATCATTCGTCCCAAAATGTCCTCCACCAGGTCAAGCATTTCGGCCGAGTGGCGAGCTAAGTTCACGGCCACTTCGTACACCCGACATCGAACCACATCCGATCCGTCCAGGCACTTGTACACGTTCGCCTTGACGGCGTTGTCCTTGTACGAGACGAGCAGAATTTTCGAAAGGACCTCGATGGCAGCCGCGCCAACGGTGGTGAGCGGCGACTCCAAGCAATTGACCACGGCCACTGTGATGTTTTCATTGAACGTCGTGATGTCCGGACGACGCTGCAGGATGCGAGTTAGCTCGTTGAGTGCCAGGAGTCGCACGTTCCAGTTCTGATGGTTGAGAGAGGGTTCAAGGAGACGCGAAAAGTTAGGCGTGTCCAAGTCGAGATGCGACAGGCAAATCGAGAGAATGTCACAGGCCAGAGTGGCTTGTTCACTACAAGAGGGAATGATGTGAAACGAGAGAACCTTTTTTCCTATTAGGACCAAGTGTTACCTTCCGCTCTTTTCATCGGCGCAGCTGATGATCTCCGGCGACGCCAGGAAGTTGGTGGTCACGGCCGTTTCCAAAGACTCACATTGCGATAGATGGTCGCGAATTTCGCTCAGCGTGTTGATGCGGTCCTCTTTCAGCTGTAGCTTATCAAGCTTTTCGCGACACCACTCTACAGACATTTTCGTTCTTCACTTGTGAATACTATCGGCTCCCAAAAGCTGCGTCCTTTCCTTTCAAAAATTGAAATGTCATTCTGAAAAAAAAACTGTGCTACTGACAGTCAGTTGACAGCAACAAGACTGTGCTACAAAACAAATTCCATGCACATGGCACTACTAGCGGGCCGCATGTCAACGTGACGTTTTCAGACAGTTGACGTGTTTTTGTTTTGTTTTCGCACTTTCCTCGACTGCCACATATCCCAATGCTCGTTTCAGGCGATTTTCTGAATTAATTGTTGTGCGGTTCGCGAAAGCGACTACGTGAAAATGTACATTCCATCGATTTCGTCCATTCTGGGCGGACTGTTCGTCGTCTACATCGCGCACTCGATGTGGTCGCTGGGACAGTTGTTCCGAGCGATCCAGTGCAGCGATACGCCCTGCTACACATCCTATCTGTCGTCGAATCCTAAATTGCAGTTGGCCCTGTTCACATCGCCCACACCGAAACCGATAAGCAGCGAAGTGACGAAAGTAGTGAACGTGCGAAATTTTGATTATCGCAACGAGTATTTCAGGTGAGTGTGGGCGTGGTTTGAGTGCGGTGGAACTTTGGGATGAAATTCTGGTTTAATTGCAGGGAGCTGGACATTGAAGTGCCCCTGAAGACCCGACGAAATGGCACCCTCTATATGCATGTGGTGTTGGCACTGGAAACTACGCCGCTCGAGTGGGCGAGCCTCCAACGGGACGGACCGACTGTGATCCAGCGGTTCGCTTTGACGGAGTACATGCCACCCAAGGCGGCGACTTTTAATCTGCTCGGCGATCAGGTAATTGTAGAGCTTGCAGAGGATAATGTAATCTCGTCTGCTGAATTAGCAGTTGTATTCTTATCAACTTATCTTACAATCGCAGTTATGATCAGTAGCTCAGTGCGTAGAGGCGTCAGTTTCATGTTTAACTACGGCCGTTACGGCTTCAAGTCCCGAACGCTGTCGTGTTTGTGTTGTATTCCGTCTGTGCTGCGGGGCGTAATAATAAGCCGTAACATCTACCGACTTGTCGCAGATGAATGCTGGCAACCACGGGGGGACCGGTAACGCAGTGTGTTGAGGCATAGTCTCATGTTTGACTACTCGTGTTTCCAGTTCGAACCCCGTCCACGACTACGTTTGTGGCCATGGATGTGCAGGAGGTGCATGCTGGCAACTGCATTCTCCGAAATCAGTTTATGCCGACGAAACGTCAACTGGGCCACATGGATTAGTTGACGCGCTGTGCCCCACTAGGGGTTAGGGCCAATGCGTATCTCGCAATCGCGCACGAGACGATTGGTTCGGGACTATATTTTCTCCCTAACAAGTGAAATTTTATTTTTATTTTTTTCTATGTGACTAGGAACAAGGACTGCAGATGTGCTGTCCTGTTGTGTGGCGCTCAGTTAAGTATATGTCGCATTGATACAGGGTTGTTAAGTAGCGTTTACACTTGCCAGTAGACCGTGCAAGTACGTGCATTTTACAGGCATTGCAAGTGCCTTGCAAGTAACTTGCAAGCTGTCACTTGCATATGTGTAAACGCCCGTGCCTGTGAACTGCCAGGCCAGTAAACCCGCACGGCGCCTTGCAAGTAGCTGGCCTCCCGGGCCAATTGATTTCCTACAGGCATTCCAGTAGACTTGCGAACATATCTGTGGTGAAAAGCAATAACAGAATAACTGCAATTTGGACGTTTTTTAACTATGAATGAAAAATGTTATTATTTTTCATTTACTTTCACTTGGTATTTTCGATTTTGCACTTTTCGCAATAGTTAGCGATAAAATTTCGCTAATAAAAGCACAACTACAATATTCCAATAAACAAAAACGTCAAAAACAGAACAAAATCAGTTGTCTTCAACTGACCAAAATATCAGAACCGTCTAAAATGACAAGAACAAGATAACTTTCCTTAAACCATTAACGACAATACTAGCTGCTCGAAACGAACGGAGAAACGAAAGTGACAAACACGCTATGTCAAGTTAGTCGTTTTTTGATATTCGGGAAGCGTTCAACAAAGTGAAGATATTCGTTTGTTTACCGTGATAACTGTTGGACAAAGTGAAAGAAATTATGGATGAACTATTAGTGGAACTGTTTGGCGAAGAGTGTGAAGAGTTTTGTGAACTTATTGAAGAACCAGGAGAAATTATTAATATTGAAGGTACATTTATGGTTTCTCAAAAGTTTTTTGTTGTGTTTAAACAATTTTTTCCCTGGACAGAACTCCCGGATGAACTACCGTTAAGAGACATTACGGATGCAATTAAAATTGAAAATGAAAACGTTTCGGAAGATTTATTTGAAGGTGCAGGAGTGAGCGAAAAGGATCAAATGAACCCTTCTGCTGGAAGTGAAAATTTAAGTGGGTGTGTTGAGGGCCAACAAACTTCGCCGGTAATTGTGATTAATATTATTTTTGCCTTTGCAGACAAAAACGCTGGAAACGACGAAAATATGGATCCGGAAGAGTTCATCGGTAAGTGTTAACAAATCTCGAAATATAATATTTACAAATAGTCATCAAGCATATGGTAACATTACCATTTGCCTTTCCGCTTCCTAGAGACGGAGTATTTAGATGATGTTGTGACAGAAGGCGAATTATCGGAAGAATGTTTACAAGACGAAACCACAATTCGGGAGAAGCTGTGAGAAAATAAACGGAAAAGAAATAGCGGCCAAGAATATGAGTCGATTCGTGGTGGAAAAGAACATGGAGCCCGGAATCCGAAGGTTTTAGAAGATTGCCGACTAAAGTGTAACTTAAAGATATTGTCGGAAGATATCAGTACTTTATTTTCCGAATATTGGAGCCTAGGTAAATATTCGTTACGACAGGCTTACATCTATAAATTAATAACGGTTGCGAGTAAAGCTAGGGCTACAAACTTGAAAGAGTGTAAAAAAAAATCGAACGAAAACATTATTTTACACTGTAAATCTTAATTCAGAAAGTATCAAAGTGAGTAAAAAGTGTTTTCTTTCTATTTTTGGTGAAACGAATTCATTTGTTAATTCAATTGTTGTAAAGTTAGATAAAAATACGCTTTACAAGGATATGAGAGGCAAAAGCGAAAAGCGCAACAAATTGTCAGAAGACAAACTTATTGAAATGAGAAACCATATACTGTCCTTCCCTTCATATGTTTCACATTATTCGCGATCACATTCCACAAAAAGATATCTAGCACCTGGTTTAAATTTATCCAAAATGTACGAGCTATATAAAAATCATTTCGAAAATCCTCCAAGTATTACTCTCTATAGGAAAGTTTTCAAAAAATTAAATTTAAAATTTAAAAAGCCGCAATTAGATACTTGCACAAAATGTGATGAATATGCAATAAGAGTTAAAAATGAACAAAATGAACAAAAAAAAGTTGAACTCATAACAGAAAAAAATCTTCATCAGCAGCGAGCTGAAACCGCCTATCAGACAAAACGCATTGATAAATTGGATGAAGAAAAAACAGTTCTTTGCTTAGATCTTCAAAAATGTTAAGCAACGCCCAATCTAAAATGCCAAAAAGCATTTTACAAACGTAGTTTATGGACATTCAATTTAACAATTCGGAATTGTGACAATAACACGACAACTTGTTTTATGTGGGATGAAACTATTAGCAAGAGAGGAGCTAATCAAATAGCTTCCTGTATTTGGAAATATTTTGAAATATCTGATGAACTTAAACGCCACATAGTCGTATAAACAGACAATTGCCCAGGTCAAAATAGAAACACGATAATATCTGCAATGTTTATGTTGTCAGTTCAGAAATTTAATGTTGATATTGTGGAACATAAATTTTTGGAGCCTGGCCACACCCACTTAGAATGCGAAAGCGATCATGCTACTATTGAGCGTAAAATCAAGCAAAACCATATAGATATTTACCACCCACATGATTGGTACCAACTAGTTGGCTCATGTAGGAACAAGCAAAAGTCGTTCATCGTCATAAGAATGAACATTTCAGATTTTTATGATTTTGATTCCGTTTATTCCGAAGTTTTTAAAAAATCGAAGATCAATTCTGAAAAAGAGACCATTTCGTGGAATAATATTAGAATCTTTCGATACCAAAAATCGAATTATGGTACGATTGAGTACAAAAATGATTATGAAGATGAATTTAAATCCATTGAAATGATGAAAAGAAGGAACGTTTCTAGGAAATCATTACAAAATAATATTGATAGAATATTATCAATATTACCAAATGCGAATTCTTTCCCAATCCCACTTTCTTACAAAAAGAAAGAGCTTTCTTTGCTGCCTCTTATTCCACCGATTTTTCATAAATACTACAACGATCTAAAAACTGATAAAGATGTAGAAGATTTGATTTATGAAGATTCTGATGATGAGTGATTTACAAAATTTATAAATAAAAATAACTGGCGCAACAGTCCAATTTGAACCACGGCCCCGAGATGAGTTAGCATCATCTCATTTTCTAGATCGTGACGGTTTTTGTGCAGAGGTATGTGATCAGCAACACGCTCAACCGAGTTATTTACCCCATAATGGGTACTCATTTTAACAGCTGAGTGGGCTCATAGTCCGACACATAAATCCCCGGAATCGAACCGGGGCCCAGTGCGTTGAAGGCGAACGTGCTAACCGTTGCGCCATCCGGACTACAAAATTTATAAGTTTTTTTTTATTTTAGGTTTAAACTTTACTTATTTTACTATGTACATATTTATGTTTGACTATTTTTACTGTTTTCCAATAAACTACAATACTTAAAAAAACACATACATGTTAAACTGTTTTTGAAATATAACCGTCATCGTTTAATTTGCATATCGTATTTCCATACAATCATGGCGTTCCATTGCAATGTTTGCTATATGGGATAAACAGCATATGTCTACTTGTTCGATTATTACCTTCTTCTATGAATACTTTCGTCGCAAAAAGTTATAATCAATAACCGAATAACTGAATTTATATTGTTATTAGCAATCAATTTTTCAGAGCTTTGTTGCAGATATTTTCGATTTTTGGTAAAATATCGTAGAAAAAGAAATCAAATTGATTTTAAGTTACCGGTAGAATAATGTGGATTAATTCTAAACTTAAAACTGCGCTCATATCAGCATTTGCTCATTTAGGTAAAGTTTTATGCCCAACAAAGCTTTAAACGCGTTTTCTGGAAAATGAACCATATGTAAAATAGTTATCCTGTTATTGCCTTTTACCACAGATATGTTTGCTGTCATTGGTACGCCAAAAAACGATCAAAGATCAATGTCGCCTGCAACTGAATGTCGCAATGGTAAATACGTGATAATCAAATTGACACTCAAGAAAAAATCCCAGCCAACTTGCAACTCGAATTCTGTGTGTAAACACCTACTGGCACACGTCATGCAAGCAGCTACACGCAAGGCACTTGTCGACAAGTCTACAGGCATGCCGGTGCACTGGCAAATGTAAACGAGCCATTATGGTAGCGATGCTTCGAATGCTGCAGTTCTTCTTGCATCGAGTAGGTTTGGCAGCTCTTGGCCGTTGAAAAACGGGTCGTTCCGGTACGAAGAACCGGCTGCCGCAGGAACGATTGATACAGGGTCGTTGGGTTGTGCACGACCTCATTAGAGGCCTGGGGTCTCCTGATTATACCATTTTCCATCATATACCATTATCTATATCACTGTCTTGCATTCTTGTTAGGAAAACCGTCAAAGTTTTCTTACTGTGAACTTATAGCGACAAGGACTCTGTGACCGGGTTGCATAGATGCCGCATGACAATGAACCATAGATATACAAAAAACAGATAGGAAACAGGCACTGAGTGGAGGTAAAAATTTGAATATCGAGTTATTGATATTCGTGTCTGCGCAGTGAAATAAGCACAACACGCATTAACATATGGCCGTGCTGCGACGAGTAGTGCCACCTGAAGAACTGCTCTGGACTAAACCATCACATGCACTGGAATCCTTCATTTACTGCCAATCAGTGCAGAAATCGACGACCACAAGCAGCGAGCTCATTAAGATGCCTCACCTTCCTACACCAGTGAGCACCCACACGAGCTTTCAGTCAACCCCAACGACCCCTGCAAATAGACCCAGTAGGGTTCCCCATCAATCAACCTTACGCCTGCACCACCGATCGCCATTTTCGATTCGCTCTCTCTCGTCCAACTAAATTGCAGCGGGCTGCAAAATAAAATCGCCGAACTCGCCTCATTCATGGACAGACACCGCATTCAAGTTGGAGCCATCCAGGAGACGAAACTACATCTCAATTCGTCCTTCAACGCTCATGTAGATTACGTCAGGAATGACAGGTTGACTAACGCTGGAGGAGGGCTTGCCTTCCTCATTCACCATTCCGTACAATACCAAATGTAATAAATGTCACCAACTACGACATCACCATGGAAGTGCAAGCCATCGCCTTAAAATCAGGCAATGTCGATATTAAAATTTACAACACATACATTCCGCCGGTATCCAGTTATCCCTCAAGTTACCATGTGAACACTGGGCAACACCGTCTCCTGCTTGGTGACTTTAACGCTCACCATGAACTCTGGCACTCACATCTTATCAACGACGCCAGAGCTATCTCAATTGCAGAACAACTGATGCTTCAGATTTCTGTACACTGAATGACGATACGCACACCGGTATTGCCGGTACCTGTTTCAGCACTTTAGACATCACGATTGCCAGTGTTAGCCTCATAAATGAAACACAATGCGAGCCGGTCCTTACACTATCATCGGACCATTTACCAACCGTGATAAGGCTTGACAAACCGACAAATATCGTATCTGTTCCACATCGCATTTTGTCAACCACAACACGGCTGACTGGAATAGCTTCACCCAATATACTAGTGATAAATTTCTCGCCCTGCCAACTCCCACCGACGTACGTAAGGCCGAATCCTATATCAGGAAAGTCCTTAACAAAGAGGCTGCTAAATTTATTCCTGCAGGACGCATTCCGAAAATTCGGCCCAACTTTCCTACCTCAGCCGTCAGATTGGCAGACGAGAGAGACAACATCAGGAGCACTAACCCAGACGATCCCAGAATTCACGAAATGAACAGACTAGTAGCCGAACACAAGAGGTTAAAATGGAGTTCGAATCTGACTGAATGCCACCTGAACACAGGTATAAGCAAAATATGGTCGACAATCCGTGCCCTCTCTAATCTAATCGAAACAGAAAGGGAATGTTGCCATCCAGTTCGGAGAAAATTCAATCAGCAACCCTGCCCACTGCGCAAGTCGCTTCAATAGGCAGTTTATTGAACATCCTCCACCAGACAGACAAAAGCGCATAATCTGCAGAAGGATCCACAACTGAACTGCAGACAACATAAGAGTCTTCACCACAGACGAAGTGACTGCAGCAATCAGGAAAGCGAACAACTCGAAAGCCTTGGGACCTGATGGAATCTTAATGGCAATGCTTAAACACCTCGACTCAACCAGCTATCGAAAACCTCACGGCTACATCCAACCTATCCATCACTTCACTGATCGTTCCGGAACTCTGAAAGAAAGGGAGAATAATTCCAATCTTGAAACCTGGGGAAAAAGCGACACTCGGCGAGTTCTACTTCCTACACTTCTATCACCAGTTGCCAAAACGCTTGAAGCACTAATCCACCCTGTCCGTACGGCCCACATCCAGCTTGTAAACCACCAGCCGTCGAGAGGGGGGCGGAAGGGGCGAAACGCCCCGGGCCCGTGTTTTTCTCGGGGGCCCGAAAATTTGAAAAATGAAAAAAAAAACCGTATCTACGCACTGAGCTTTTTTTTTGTTTTTTTTTTCTCCTTCCCCTTTCATCCCACTCTGACGCACTGAGCTCCCGGTCGCCATATATGGGCCCCTACCAAAAAAATAGAAAAACGTACGCTTTGACCTTTTTTTTTGTTCATTGAGCTACCGGTCGCCATATAGGGGCCCCAACAAAAGTTGAGTACCGGGCCCGGATTTTCTCTCGACGGCCCCGAGCACGGCTTCAGAAGGATAGTACGTAGTAGTAGTACACATAGTACGACGACGGCCCTGGATGCTATTACAACTCGTATCCACAATGACCTTAATCAACCTCGTCCATGTCACAGAACAATTCTGGTGGCACTTGACCTGTCGAAAGCTTTCGACACAGTCAGCCACTCAGCACTTCTGTCCGACCTTTACAATGCATCTCTTCCAACGCAAACAACAAAATGGATTGCCAATTGTCTTGCGGGCAGGCAGTCCTATACCGAATTTAGGAACAAGAAATTGAAGCTGAGGAAGATCAAACAAGATGTGTCACGAGGAGGAGTTCTGTCTCCCTCCTTGTTCAACCTTTACTTATTTGGAATTCCAACTCCACCTGAAGGAATCGAAATTATCCCCTATACCGACGACTGCTCTATTCTAGCAACAGGGAACTACATCGTGGAAATGTGCGAACGAATAAATGATTACCTGGAAGAACTTAACTCCTTCTTCACGGGCAAGAACAGTATCAGCGCCTTAAACCTCGGCAACCTTATTTACCACCTGAACGAAGGATGTCAAGATGCAACTTGGGATCTCAATTGGCAATCAGCCTATTCCGACCGTGAACCATCCGAAAATTCTAGGAGTAACCCTGGACAGCATGGCCACGTCATCCCCCCATGCTTCAACTGTGTGCAACAGGACGCACGGTATTAATAAAATCCTTAACGCTTTAGCCGGTATTACCTGGGGCAAGGATAAAGAAACCCTACTGGTCACATACAAAGCAGTCGGAAGGTCAGTAGACAACTATGCGGCTTCTGTGTGGTCACATAGTCTCTGTGACACGCAATGGAATAATATTCAGGTTTGCCAAAACGCCGCTCTCCGTACTGTGACTGGCTGTCTCCTGATGTCATCCCAGGACCATCTGCATCAGGAAACAAGGATGATGCCTCTAAGGGACCACAACAAGCTTCTTGCGAAACAATACCTGGGGGTTGTTACCGGAGGGAGCACCCCAACACCGACCTCATGGATAAGACGCCGCCACCATGTCAGGCGTGATTGTCCCTCAAATCACGTCTCGAAAGAGACGTCCTGAGGTACAAAAGGGTTCCCTTTGACAACAACGCATACCGATCAGCCATCGCAGCATTACATCACGAGGAGATGCAAACATCAATCGCAGGACTAGGTCCAAATAGAGTTCTCTCGACACAACCACCAGCCATTTCTCCCGATGGGAGAATACTTCCGAGAGCAGCGAGGACGACACTTGACCAACTTCGGTCGGGCTGGTGTTCGCGTCTTAACTCCTACCTATCTCGCATTGACCAGGATGTCACGAACACATGCCCCGCCTGCAATGGTACACCTCACGATGTGGACCACATTTTCAACTGCCCACCTGACCCCCAGGTCACTGTAGGAGAACCCTGTAGAGGCAGCTATCTTCCTGTCGCTTAACACCGAGGAAGACGAAGTACAATAAGAACATGTAACACACTCACACAATGACTTTTGTAGAACTTGTGATGAAGAGTATGAGGGGGAAAGTACCTCGCACCTCCTTTGTGCCTGTCCTGTTTTGGCGGTAAGGAGGGAAAAGATGCGTGGGTCTTTCTTCTTTGAAGATTTGGATGACTTGCAAGATATGAATGTCAATAAGCTATTTCGTTTCATTAGCAGTTCCGGCTGGTTCAATGATTAATCTTGTCTATGTAGGTTGGCAAATACCGCGGGTATCACAACGTACCCATCTGTGGTCTAAGTGAGCTGTGACACTTCACGGCAGCCCCTTTAACCTAACCTAACCTATCATATCCTTCGATACGCCATTGGATACTCACATATAGACACGGTTCCCAAAGCGTTAGATATGTTATATAATATTCGTATTCTTATATTTATCTTTCAGCCTCAAAATTCCGCTAAATCAGCATCCAAAGGCAAGAATGTTGGATTCGTAAAGCCAGTGACTCACCTGAAACCCAAGGCTCACGTTATCATTTTAACGGACGACATTTCAATTAGTCATCCCGACTTGCCACCGGAGTTGGCACCACTGATGCGGATCAACCGAAAGAACGAATTTCTCCCCATCGTCCAAATGGACTTCTTCAAATCACGTCTGAACGACCTAATAGAAGTCAACAAGGACACCACCGACGTTAAAATCCAGTTCTACTACAATCCAGTCGGTATCGGGAAGCTGCGGCTCATGCTGCAGATTGAGCATGCAATGAAATCCATGCTGACACTGGGTTTCTCCAAAAAGGACATCGACGAAGTGAAAGGAATATTTTCGGAAACAAATTTCTACTTTTTGATGATGACCGTATTTGTGGGAAGTGTTCATGTAAGTACAGTCAATTTTCCGGTGATCCGTTTTGTATGATAATTTTTTCCTGTCCTATTATCCTTTCAGATGCTTTTCGACTTCCTCTCCTTCAAAAATGACGTTATTTTCTGGAAACGAAAACGAAACTATGCCGGACTTTCGGTCCGCACAACAATCTGGCGAGGTTTTAGTCAGTCTGTGATATTTTTGTATCTACTCGACGAGAACACTTCGTTGTTGATTGTGATTCCGGCTGGAGTGGCAACCTTTATTGAATTGTGGAAATGCAAGAAGATCTTAAAATTAGAGATTTCCTGGTCGGGCATCCGCAGGAAAAAGGAGGACGGAAAGAAAGCCATAGTTCAGGCTGAGGAGAAGACCCAAGCGTTCGACAAGGAAGCAATGCGATATTTGAGCTACTTGTTGTATCCACTATGTATTGGCGGAGCGGTGTATTCACTGCTCTATCAACCGCATAAGAGTTGGTATTCGTGGACATTGAACTCACTGGTGAATGGCGTCTATGCATTCGGTTTTCTGTTCATGCTGCCTCAGCTGTTTGTCAATTATAAACTGAAATCGGTTGCAGCGCTACCATGGCGTGCATTTATGTACAAGGCATTCAACACGTTCATTGACGATATATTCGCCTTTGTCATAACTATGCCGACTGCACATCGGGTGGCATGTTTCCGTGATGATGTCGTGTTCTTGATTTATTTGTATCAAAGATATCTTTATCCGGTTGATAAGAGTCGACTGGATGTTGGCACGTCGTTCGAAGAAGATGTGTCGGAAAGCAGTGACAAAACGACGAAAGCAATAGAAAACAAAAAGGATAAATGAAGTGAGTGAAATGTATTTTCAGCAGTTGCGGGTTGTTACATTAGTTTAAGCGAGAAATTGCGGTATTAAATATTTTCCACGACTGTGAGTACTTAGCACAACGATTTGCAAACCCAACACTATCCAGGCAGCATTTTTAGTATAAGATCGCGCGTCCAATCTTCGGGAATTGAAGTCAATTTAGTAACGAACAAGGTCTTATACCTATTTATAACGTGTAATGTCGATATTATCTGCTACAAAAACAGGCACAGTGGGCATGAAAAATGTAAAAGGAAATTATTGTTAGAGGCGTTTACATCCTTTGCGGAATTTATTGTTCATACATAGAGTGTTCTTGTCTGTTATGCATTTTCTTGTTTTAAATGATTGCAAGACTTTTTTTTAACATATAAATAATATACATACATAATACGCACGTTTTGATATTTACAGAAATTATACAAAACGAGAATCACAATAATTGTTGGTTTGTAGAGATATCTAAAAGTATTGTTCGATAAATAGAGAGAATTGTCAAGAATTGGCCGACGTAGTAAATAAAATAAATATTTGCTAAAATATTGGTTTTCTGAGTTTTTTTTTCGCAGTTGTAGTTTATCATAGACTGGATTCGAGTTCGCATGTCGTTCAGTACTTGTAATGAACCATATTATGGTCTGGTAGTGCTGCTCCCACCGGCAGATCGAAGCAGCACCTGATGAGTAATGATCTGTTGGTGGTACGAAACCAGAGGCCGAGGGTCCCATTACACCCGGACCCAGGTGCGACCGCGTGGGCGTCTGATCCCTCCGCCAGCCATTCCATCCTTATCGACTATTTTTCCCATTTTTACCTCCCCTGTTTGTGTTGTCTGCCCAGGCCTATGAATTTTTGTTAATACGTAAAGGACAGGGGCAACGAGCGGCGAAAACCCCGCCCACATCTCCCGAACTGAGCTACAGCAAGCATAGGCCGCTGCTTAGCTCGTTGAGGGGCATTTTCTTCGCCAGATGGCATGGCCTGACCTTCACGGTCATATGCTCCCTTAGGCTCCGTCCCCACGGGCATCTTTGGATGCCCACTAAAACGTCCGTTACATACTGACAAATGTATCATCATCATCATATGCGGTCTGGCTCGCGTCGGGCCTTGGTTCATTGGATACAACTCCTCCAACTATATCGACCACGCTATCGCGTTCTCCAATTCGAAAATCGTAGAAGCTGTTTGAAATCTGTGTGAATTGGGTCCTGCCATCGTACACGGGGTATTCCTTGCGGTCGATTTCTTCGGGCTTTATCCTTTAGCACTCGTTCCGGGATTCTGTTATAGTGCATTCGTTCGGCATCGCCAATCCATTCAAGTTTTCGAAATTTGACGAAATTCGAGTCTCACAGATCGTCAACCAGTTCATGCAAATCATGGTTGTATCGGATTCGCCATACGTCATCTTCCTTGGTTGGTACAAATACCTCTCGCAGAATTTTTCCTTCAAACGTTTCGATCGACTTTTCTGACGCTTGTGTCAACATTTCGCATCCACAGAGCACAGCAGAACAGGTCGTATTAAAGTTGTATAGATGATCAACTTTTTATTTTTGTGGACTAGCTTCAACTCGACTTCATTATTGCTTGCTGCAGTGATTCGTCACTGGATCTCATGTTTTTCGTTATTGTCCTTTGATAATAGGACCCTCAAGTAAACGAATTGTTACACTTGCTCGAAGTTGTACTCGCCCATTGTAATGTTTTTCCTGTTCTTCGATATTGGGCCATACATTGGTTTTTAATCTGCTGATACTAATTTCTGGAATAACTACTTCGTGGGCGGAGTGAGCTAGGCATTAGTCATGTGCAAAAAATAAGTAAGTGTTACTTTTTGACCCTTACTTCTCATAATACTTTTTCACCCTTACTTTTTCACAAAAGTAACACTTAAAAAGTAACGAAAGTAGTAAAAGTAGTAAATCTAACGAAAGTAGTAAATGTAATAAATTTAGTGGGTAGTGAAAAGTCGCGAATCGTGAAAAATAGTGGGTACTGGGTAGTTAGATGTAGTGAGTAGTGGAAAATAGCGAGTAGTAAAAAGTGGTGGTTAGTTAAGTAGCGAATCGTGAAAAGTAGCGGGTAGTGGAAAGACTAAGTTATGTAGGTAGACTTAGATTCCCGGGTGCGCGTCTGCAGCTATACTATCAAAGGAGAAAATTATCTGGGCCATATCCGGTTTCGAGCCGTTTAAATCTGCGGGGCCTGACGGTATCATTCCGGCAGACTTACAGCATCTGTCTGATGTTGTCTACCCCTGAATTGAAACAATTTTTAGGGCATGTTTAGACTTAGTCTACATCCCTCGGGACTGGGTAGAGGTCAAGGTGGTCTTTATTCAAAAACAGCAAGAAGATCCCATGCACACCCGAACGATCTTAGGCCGATTAGTTTATCATCGACCCTACTTAAAGTATTGGAGAGGCTTATAGATACTCACTTATGAAGTGAGATCCCCGCGAATCTCTTATCAAATTCACAGCATGCATACTGGAAGGGTAAATCCGTTGATACAGCGTTGCATTCTATCGTGGGCTATATCGGGAAGTCCTTGAGCTGTAAGGAGTTTACCATGGTAGTGTTTCTAGATATAGAGGGAGCCTTCAACAACGTTAGACCAGCTGCAATCATTGATGCACTGTCGTCTCTCGGAGTGAATGACTCTCTCTGTAAGCTCATTAACCTGATGTTAACATCTAGGGTTATTTGCACTGAGTTGGGCGTATCGTCCCCTCGTAGATATGTTAATAGGGGCACCCCGCAGGGTGGTGTTCTCTCCCCCTCTTATGGAATGTTGTGGTAAATGAACTTCTCCTGGATCTGGAGGCGCTGGGATGCAAGGTGACTGCCTACGCGGACGACGTTGCTATCGCCATCTCGGGTAAGTTCCCCACCACTCTTAGCGAGGTATTACAGAATGCACTCTCTATTTTAACAAATTGGGCCACAAAATGTGGCGTTAAAGTTAATCCGCTAAAGACGGAACTTGTCCTATTTTCAAGAATGCATAGGACACCAACAACAGAACCTCCGGTATTGGAGGGAGAGAAATTGGTCTTTATAGACAAGGCTAAGTTCCTGGGGTTGATACTTGACAGGAAGCTAAGTTGGAAGCCTAACATTCAGGAGCGTGTTAATAAGGCAAATATCGCACTCTACTGCTGTAAGAACGCCATCGGAAAAAGGTGGGGCCTGCAACCGAAGGTTGTGCATTGGCTCTAGGTGGCGGTTATTCGCCCCATACTTTTGCACGGCATTATTGTGTGGTGGAACGCACTTAGGACTGCAGTAAATCGTAGATTAATGGAAAAAGTTCAAAGATCAGCTAGTTTGGCAATCAGCGGGGCTCTCAGAACGACCCCTTCTGATGCCATGAATACATTGCTCAACCTGCTCCCGCTAGATATTTTTGGCGAACAGGTGGCTGCACGCACGGCCGTTCGTCTTCGCGATGCAGGACAATGGTTAGCTCTTAACTGTGGGCACTCGATGATTTTAAATAATCGTGATATCCCTGCAAGGACGGACCATGTCTCATCAAAACTTATGTTCAATAAGTCCTTCAAAAGTCTCATCCCATTACATACACAATGGATTGAAGACTTTCTTCCGACAACAGATACGATACATATCTACACAGATGGGTCTAAGAATGACAATGGCGTATGAGCTGGCATTTACTCCGAATGTCAGAATCTAAGCTTATCGGTTCGACTACCCGACTACTGTAGCGTTCTGCAAGCCGAATTGGTAGCTATTTGGGAAGTCCTGGTCTGGCTGGGACGCCACCATCATGACGTATCTGTGAGGAACATCATTATTTTAACAGACAGTCAAGCTGCGATTAGAGCTCTGGAATCCGTACGTATAACCTCAAGGATAGTGTTGGAGTGCCGCGAATCTCTCACAGAGATAAGTGGTATCTTTGATATTGTCTTGTGCTGGATTCCGGGTCACAGTGGTTTCGTTGGCAACTGCCGAGCTGACGAACTTGCTAGAAGAGGGACTTCGGAAGACTCCGAACGTACTCTCTGCAATGTTGAAATGCCTTTTGATGCATGTGAGCATAGCATAATGCAGGCCGCGATAAGTATCACTAAAGCGAGATGGCTAAGTGGCAGTACTTGTTATAAGACAAAGCTGATATGGCCCAGGTTGGATATGAATCGTTCCGCTAAGCTATTGTCGCTGAAAAGGCATCACATTGGTACGGTCGTGGGAATCCTCACTGGGCACTGTCCAATTGGAGAGCACGCCAGGAGGCTTAGGCTTCCGTATAACGACTTATGTAGAAGCTGCGGGGATGAGGAGGTAGAGGAGAGTACTTTCCACCTTCTCTGTGAATGCCCGGGCCTGGAAAGTATTGGGAGGGCTACTCTTGGGGCCTACTACTTTGCCGACCTGGGTGACTTGCAGGACGTCGATGTTGGCCAGCTCCAACGCTTTGTTGTGGGCTCGGGCTGGTTCGAAGTTTAGAATGGGTCGGGACTACTTATCCCGTTGGGCATCACAACGGACCCTGATGCGGTCTATGTGTGCTGTGGACAATCATAGCAACCCTTTAACCTAACCTAACCTAGATTCCCGGGTCGCTGTGTAGAATGGCGGTACTGCCGTCGAGCTTCACCCCCCTCCATGGAGTCGTGAGGGTCGCAAACAAAAAATTGAGATGAATATTAAAATAATGGGGTCGCTGAGTTGGGTGGTGGTACTCCCGTGAACCGTCACCCCCTCCATGGGGTCGCGAGGTTCGCAAACCAAAATTTGAGATGAATATCAAAAAAATGGTTTTAGAAGTCGCTGAGTTGAATGGTGCTACTCCCGAGGACCCTCCCCTCCGAGGGGCCGCTGGGGCCGAAAACCAAAAAATTAAGAAGTGGTATCAAGACTGTTTTTAGATCCATTTAGTTTAGTGGTTGCATTCCTGGGAACCCTCACCTCTCCTAAGATTCGTCAATATAAGTATCAAATGTATGGTCTGCGCCACCCATCTGAGGGGGAGTGTTGCCCGGTTGATTACATTTTCTTTCCTTCGAGTGCCTTCCAGTCATACTACAATCAGGGCCAAGGTGCAAACATAAATGATCGCGTGTATGCGGCTTTTAAGTGGTTTGTATTCTAAAAATAGTTCAACAGGTCTTAAGATTCTGTAGATAAATTCTTCATTTTCCATTGCAAGGGGAGAAAATACTGCATAGAATGAATCATTGGGCTTACAATTTATTCGCTATGTATGGATAGTACAGAATAAATACATTAGCCGTGTTTTCTACGCTATTTTGCTCTTCGATCATAAAAGTTGACCGTGTGGTTGTTGTTGTTTCAGCTCTGCAGAGCTTAAGAAGCAGAACAGCATCGAAAACACGGCTAAGTTAGCCGGGCTAACTTTCGAAATAAAATCATGCGACTGTCGAATCGATCTGAATTCACCGAGGTCCCCGAATGTGAGACTCAGCTCATCATTAGATTGAAATAATGTTTGGCGAATGATCCAGGCGGCCAAGGCCCGACGTCGTCGGGTTGTCGCGCCACGATGATGATGATGAATGTTTGGCGGCTTGAATTGGGGAGAAGAAATCAAATTCATATATTTCACGAATGGCTCTCATACATATCATTTTTTGCTGTCTCCTTGTTGAGTTTCTAGAAATTGTAGTGAATACCGAAATGATTTGATTTCACCGTCCTATGGTTTTTCACATGAATCGCTTGACAATGTTTGCCTGATCAAAATTGGCGCGAACGATTATCGAGGGTTCAGTACTTTCAGAGCTGTGAACTTAAAGGCCAATTTAAGTACATGTTACGAGACGTGGAGAGGGTTTTCCACGTCGCAGACAATGTTTGCTTCCAGGCGATGTCCTGGAGAAATAAATAGGAAAAAAATGGAAGTATCCTTAACGATATTGCCCATATCCTTACTATCTACCAGTAAAGTATTTACCATCAGCAACGGTATATACTGCTTAAGGCTGCGCGCACGTTAGCATACGTTCGCGTGTCGCGTGTCGCGTTCACGTGTTTCGTGTCAAACGGTTTGAATCTATGGTTTGTAACCAAAGATGCGAATCTGTCAATTTGATAGGTGCTCGGCTGTTGTCGTATCACCAAATTGGATTCATTATTGTGTATTAACGCCAATAATTTAGTATGAAATGTGTATTTATGCACATCCTGCTACTCCCCAGTCGTTTGTTTTGCCACTCAAATCCTACCTAATTATCTATTTTGACGAACAATAATGATCTCAATTTGTTTATACGACAATAGCCGAGCATTTGTCATATTGACAGATTCGCGTCTTTGGCTGGAAACCATAGACTCAAACCGTTTGACATGAAACACGTGAAAGCGACACGCGAACGTGAGCCATCATGCGCGCAGCCTAATACGCAAATTTGTCTTCATGAGCCAGGGGGAGGGCAAGCGCCCACCCCTGCCCCACCCTGACTACTTCTATCAGCCTGGAGCTCCGTTCATTAATAAGAATAAAAAACTCAAATGGCGTTTTTGCTATAAATATTTACCGTTAGGAATTAAGTTCGAATTGATCATCCTAACTAACACAGTGTTTTCTCAGTATTTTACAAGTAAAATTTGAACGATGAAGGGCTTGCATTGCACTTCTGTAGCCGAGAGGTGCACCTGCAAAAGTGGGGAAAATAAAGGCGTAACATTTCTCTAAATACTCTTTATTACTAATCAACTTAGTTACATTAACATACTCGTATATATCAAAAAACACATATTTTACATCATTGGATTTGCAAAACACAATAAAACAAAAATTAAATATTATAATATAATAAAAATGTGTGAACGGTGCGATTTTTACACAGAAAATATAATAAAATATAAAACCAAAAAACTGAAAAAAAGATGAAAATAATAAAATAATATGAGAAACTTTATGAAATATCTATACATAAAAGGAAATAATAATAATATTAAATTGTATGATCGTTTATAATGTACTGTACACATATATCAATATCACTCAATGTAGCTCTCCTCCTATAAGTAATATTTTCACAAAAACTGATTTTGTTTATTGTCATTTTTTTTTCTTTGTTTTGTTATTTTCATAATCATGTGAGCATGATAATATGAATGAATATTCAATACATTACACAAATGATTGCAACATTGTCCCTTGTGCTATCTTGTTTTCATTATAATCTCAAGTTTTTAACAAATATTTTTTATAAGGGCTTAAATTTGTTTTTATTTATATGTAATTCGTTTAGAAAAAAGCTTCTCTTTTAACATTCTGATTCTTTAATTATTTTGTTTAGTTGTATGCCTAAACAAAACATGAAAAGTTGTTAAATCAAGAACAATGATTAAAATAAAACGCATTGAATAATGGAATAATATACGGATGAATACTTAAAAAATAAATGTCTAAACTTGACAATAGATAACAAATAGAGGAAAGCATAATAATAAAACACTTAATAATTAGATGAACGAAAAAGGAAACGTAATTGGAAACTCGTAGAAAAAGATAAAAAAAAATATAGAACATAAAATAGAAAGAGAAAGGACAAATTTTTTCGGAACACACATACATAAACTCCGTACATACGTAATATTCTTATAATGAATATTATTTCGGCGTAGACTGTGTACTCGTATGTGCTAGTATTTATATATTATTGTACATACATTAATAATATTTGTTTAATTAGCCTAGTCATAGATATCAGTCTTAGGCTAATCGTTTCTTACGATTCGGCGACATAATTTTTAACATTGTTACAACTGGTGCTTCGAATGACATGGATACGATGAATGATAGCAAATATGAACAGACGACAAGCCCGAAAAATGTGATCACCTGCAAAGAGTAGAAAAATAAATTTATGAAATTAGTTCATCCAAACAACAGAAATGAAATATTGTAGAAACAATACGAGTATTCATATTCATCCATATGCTTGCATGTAACAAATTATGGAACTTCTGGTGATTTAAGTGAAGTGTCATTCCTTATATTAACAACCATTGCACTGGGAGTTCACACGAGTTCACACTAGTAGTTCGCAGTGTACAACTTTTCGTGGCTTTGAAAATTTCCATCTTCTTCCACACGGACAACTTTGGATATCCTAATCAGGTGCCTCAAGTTTTCCTCCTACGAGGCATGTGGCAGTAAACGGCCACACCAACGCTAATTGAGAACCAGCCACGTTCACCGACGCGCTTGATGTACTCGATAACCGTGTTTTTTAGTTTCATTTTTTATTATCGTTTAGCTGGTTAGGTTACGTAAAGCGGCTGCCGGCTCGTCGCCCACCATACATAGTCCATCATTTGGTCTGTTGTGTTACCACCAAAGTAGCCTGATTAAACTAAAGCACAGTGCTGTATGACATTCGTACTCTTCAGATCGTCAAGATTTCGAAAAAACCAAGAAATGTCGTCCGCCTCACAGCCAAGGTCGGACAATGACAAAGAAGATGCAGAACGCTCTCCTCCTCCTCTCCGTCTTTCCAGTTCCTGCGATAGTCGTAATAAGGAATACGGAGCCTCTAGGTGATTTCACCAATAGGACAGTGTACTGAAACCCCCACAACCCTGCTGATGTGCTTCCCATTCAGTGAAAGCAGTGCAGTAGAGGGCCTAGGGTCAAGTTTCGGCCAAATCAACTTCGTCGGCACGTGTGTGTAGCCATTTAACCGTCTTAATTATAATTTTGAAGGATGCGGTTGGCATTTTGATGTTTAAACGATCTCCGCCAACAGCAGAGTTCCCTTTCGAGTCAGTTCATCCGCGACACAGTTACCCACAAAGCCATTAAAGCTCGGTATCCAACAAAATGTAATTTTAAAAGAAAAACCCATCTCTTTGAGTACCGAGCGATTTTGTGATGTAGTCAGGACGGATTCGAGTGATCGAATTGCAGCCTGACTATCCGTATAAATCGTAACGCTGTCATAACTGATTTCCTAGCCAGGTCAAAGCTTTGAAAATTGTTGTAACCTCCGCCTGCAGGCACTGCTGCCCCCGTCATGACCATCGCAGCTAATCTTTGTAGCTTACCCAGCAATTACGTGTCGGACTATGAGCCCACTCAGCTGTTAAAATGAGTACCCATTATGGGGTAAATAACTCGGTTGAGCGTGTTGCTGATCACATACCTCTGCACAAAAAAAATGAGATGATGCTAACTCATCTCGAGGCCGTGGTTCAAATTGGACTGTTGCGCCAGTTATTTATTTATTACCCAGCAATTTATAAAAAGCCGCTACTCGAAATGCTGTTCACCACACACTTATTCCGTACAGTCGTATGGGACGTGTGGCAGCTTTAGGCTGCAGGCCCTAGTTATCATCTATGGCCCTTTTACACAAGTAGAGTGCAACAATAGCTTCATCAACCCGTTCTTTGATGTTAAGCTTCCACCTTAGTTTCCTATCTAAAATAAGACCAAGGAACTTAGCTTTGTCGGCGAAAACCAATTTAGTACCCTTCAGTATGGAAGGTTCAATAGGAGGAGTCGTGTGAAGAGCACAGGCTTAACAGGGTTAATTCCAACGCCGCAGAAGTTTGCCCATTCTGTTAGAATGGATACGGCATTCTGCAATAACCCACTGAGGGGATCAGGACCTGCGACAGCGTTGGCAACGTCATCAGCATACGCAATGACATTACACCCAATTTCTTCCTGTCTCAGAAGCAGTCTGTTGATCTCAATGATCCAAAGGAGGGTAGACAATATCCCCCCTTGGGGGGTTCCTCTACAGACACCCTCTAATGAACCCATATTCTGGTCTGATTGTGCTGCTTCCACCGGCAGATCGATGGCAGCACCTGATGAGTAATGATCATCATCCGCAAACCATTTCATCCTTATCGATTCATTTTTTTTCCCAATTTTTACCTCCTATGTTTGTGTTGTCTTCCCCAGGCCTATAAATTTTAATTAATACGTTAGTAGCCAGTGCTTTAATTTAAGTAATATAGTATATAACACTAGTTTTGTTATATTCTTCTGTAATAAATAAATAAATTATTAATACGTAAAGGATAGGGGCAACGAGCGGCAAAAACCCCGCCCACGTCTCCCGAATTGAGCTAGAGCAAGCATAGGCCACTGCTTAGCTCGTTAAGGGGCCTTTTTCTTCGCCAGATGGCAAGGCTCCGTCCAACGGGCATCTCGGATCCCCACCAAACCGTCCGTTACATAATTGGCGACCAGCGTGGGACGCATTTCTGGTCAAGAACAGGACTAAAAAGGACCTCATCGGGTTCCTTTTTAGTCCTTCCACCATTAAGCATCCCCACAAGCACATTAAGGCTACTTGCTCTAAGTCTTAGGACTTAGTCATTTTTATTTCACGTATTTCCCCTTCAAGTAGCTGTGCTTTCTACTGTAGCACACCCCCCATCCTTCCTACAGAGTAGTTTTTCCTTTTAGAGCTTTAGAGTTGTGCTGCTTCCACCGGCAGATCGATTGCAGCACCTGTTGAGTAATGATCTGTCGGTCTTACAAAACCAGGGGCCGAGGGTCCCATTACACCTGGACCCCAATGCGAGCGCGAGGGCAATTGAGCTATCGCAAACCATTCCATCCTTATCGCCTCATTTTTTCAAACCATTCCATCCTTATCGCCTCATTTTTTTCCCCATTTTTACCTCGCTTGTTTATGTTGTCTTCCACAGGCCTATGAATTTTTATTAATACGTAAAGGACAGGAGCAACGAGCGGCGAAAATCCCGCCCACGTCTACCGAACTGAGCTATAGCAAGCATAGACCGCTGCTTAGCTCGTTGAGGGCCTTTTTCTTCGCCAGATGGCACGGTCCGACCTTTATGGTCACTATGCTACCTTAGGCTCCGTCCCCACAGGCATCTTCGGATGCCCACTAAGCCGTCCGTTACAACCCCTACATACCGACGATGCACCCAAGGCAGTGCGTATACCCCTAGAAGTTATTAACATGTTTATGAGTTGCTGAGCGACTCATCGTCCTGGGGACCTCGAGGTCTGACATTGTTTAAAGCCAGAGGTCTGGAGGTCTGATATTGTTGAAGCCTCCTCGATGTCCAGGAAGACAACCATCTATACTATAGATTCACTGCCGCATGACGATGAGCGATACGTAGAGAAGTCCCCAAGTAAGGCAGCAGCTTAACTTCCAGGGAAATGTGTGTCAAGCAGACACTCGATGGTTTCTTTACTCGAAAACGTTCATGATCCGTCTTCTTTTTGAAGAAAACTTGGTATAAACGGATTGGAAGCCAGAATTTTTCTAAGCCTAGAGGTTTCGCAGGACCCTTTGATACGTTCGCAAAAGCTCCTCCCTGCATTGCGTTGGTACCATCTCTTTCTTGGAAGAGCTCAAGTGTTTTTTGTTGGAGTGCCAATTCGACTCCAGCCCTGAGGCTACTGAAATTTTTCCAACACACAGCCCTAAGTTCGAAGCTCCTAGTACTCCTCCAGGCTAGTTTTTTCTTACCCACATGTGAGTTATCCGAACACGATGTAGACTCTGCCGTATCTTGTAGTAACGCACTAGAAAAAAATTGCTAAAAAAATGTTTTAAAATACTCACCATTGAATCTGTGCCCAAATGCAATGGTGCATCCGAATTCAACGCCAATCCACGAATCACAACTGGATGCACTAAATAAGCGCAATATGTAACCCTCGAGAAAGGATATATAAATGTGGCGGATAGCAGTGAATTCACATATCCACCATATCCCGTCGAGCAGGCTATCGTAATCCAGGCTAATGATAGAGCCCACGCTGAATGACTTAGAGCACTATAAGCGGCTGCCGTGAACGATGACAGTGTCGTATTGTACAATCCGAAAATCAGCAGCAGCAAGCATCCTGAGGACAAGGCCCATCCCAAAGCAACAGTTGGTCGATTCATTCGAATTTTGCAGTTAGTTTTGAACAAAATCCATCCGACAGACATTCCAATGAGGTAGGGTCCCAATCGGGTCCATGGTTTGTCGTAGATTTTATCGAACAAGGCCAGCGGATCGTCAGTGTTGGGCATGTGATTGTTGCTGAAGGCGATAAATGCGGTGGTAATCCACGATGAGACCATGAACGTTGCAAGGATACTAGCAGCAAGTTTGAAGTGTCGCACGCCGATAATCAGGATGATGGCACCGACAATGTAGAACTGGGTATCGTTGGCCAGATACCAACTCCAGAGCATGCACTGAATCAAAGATGGCGTTCGTTAATATTACAGAGAAAATTCAAGGATCCCATTGAAATACTCACCATGTCTTCTACAGGGAACAATGTGTTAATGTACAGAATATTTCTCCACCAATACTTTGGACAATTGACGTGATCCAATGTGGGTGGGTCGAAAACAGAGGTTTGTGCGAGGTATTTCATGGTGACTTCAACGACTCCGAGGACGAATAAGTATGGTGTGGTCAATCTGAAATGAAAGTGGGAAGGTGAATTCATATTTAGTTATTTCTTTCCTAAATTTATAGTCAAGTACAGATTGCCGCGAAAAAAAAACTCCAAACTCAAACCAAACGAAAGAGGGCTACGGTCTTAATAGAGTGCAATCGATTTAGTATTTTTTCTTTGAGAAATTTTTATACCAGTCGGTGTCTTCACCATCATTATGGCATTACAGCCCGACGTCGGGCCTTAAGCATCTGAATCATTGATTTTGAGATAACCTACTGAGTCTTTCCAACGATCTCTCGGTCTTCCTTGCAGCCTTGCTCCGCTGATGCGTTCTTTCAATATTCGTTTAGGCTAGTGGCTATGGTCCATTCGTTGAACATGCCCTGCCCATTGAAATCGTTGTGGTTTGACCATTCTCGAAACTGCCAGCTCATCGTTCAGTTCCTACTGCTCATGGTTATACCGGGTGCGCCGTCCATTTCAGTCACAAACTGCTACGAAAATTTACGGAAGAACCTCGTGTCGCCTTCTATCTTATTCTTTTAGATAATTAACTGGATCAGCAGTCCAATTTTGAAACAAGGACTCGAGATGAGTTAGCATTATCTGATTTACTAGATGGTGACGGTGTGTTTTGGGCCGAGGCATGTCCGAGTTATTTACCCCAAAATGGGACTCATTTAACAGTTTAGTGGGCTCATAGTCTGACACGTATATTCCTTTTTTTTAACGAAGACTACTGAATTCAGTAGAAATCGAACTAGGCCGAGTGCATAGAAGGCAAACTTACAAACTGTTGCGCCATCCGGACTACATCACAATTGGTATCTTAACCACCGGACCATAAGCAAGATATTATCCCAACATCAGTGTACATATTTAGAAGCGAGGATGACTGCACTATATTCTATTGCGCTCTCATCACCTAGACCCTGATATGACAGAGTCAAATATAATAGGTTCCGTGATCTTGAAAAAAAAGAGTAAAGCCCAAATAAATCGCTTTACCCACTTCACTTATCGGCTTAGGCAATCAAAATCAGTACCACAAACACCGCTTACATTTTTCAGAAATGTAATCGTGTGGGTCCACCCAGGTAACACTCAAAAAATCGGTTTTTAGTCAGCAAATCAGTCAGACTATCTAATATTTGTGGCGTTGATGTCACGTGGAGGTCACCTAGCAAACATGTGTACATTTTGAGCTAATCTTTCGGTTTGAAACAACTAAGAGTCCGGCCGTTGGCCTTAGGCTCACAAAATGTCACCAAACTAAATATTTATTGTCTTTAATCCAATGGACTATTTTTAATATTTATTTTCGTAGATGCTTTGTAAACAATGATTTGTGGGAGGCTTATCGCTAAAAATGAGGCTACAGATAGGCCCTCGAGGGTAAAGGTAATGTCCGACCTTGTCCGATTTTTAATACTACCTTGTTCGATAAATAAGTGCAGCAAGAGATCGTTAACCTTGTATAGCTTTTTTGGATCTTTTTTACATACTTCTGGATATTTTTAAGTAAATCAAAATATTTGGGAAATATTGTCTGACTTATGTGATGGAAGTAGGTCAGGTTAGGTTGAATGACTGTCGTGATTCACACAGCACACATAGACCACCACTGGGTCCGTTGAGATACCACTATTCACTTCACAACCCGAGTACTATCTGTTCATTTAACCAGCCACAGCTGTCAATGAAACGCCCGAGCCGGCTGATGCTGGCATTCTTAAGGTCATCTAGATCGTTAAAATAGAATGAGCCCAAGGTATTCCTTCTTCATATAGCCAGGGTATGGCATTGACATAGCAGATGAAAGGTACACTCCTCCTCGTCCTCATCCCCACGGCTCCTACAGACGTCAATGTGTGGAAGCCCCAGTCTCCTAGCATGTTCGTCGATTAGGCAGTGTCCTTTTACCACACCAACAAGAGTTCGTATGTTACTTCTATTAACCGCCAGCAACTCCAAAGAGCGTTTAGGATCGAACCTAGGCCAAACCTGCCTGATAACGTTACAAATGCTCCCATTACTCCATCTGACGTTGGTAGTAGCTAACGCGACAGCATTTACCAGCGTTTTACAGGCTGCTAAGGACCACTCAAGCCTTTAGGCTAAGGCGCTGACTTAGCCTAGTCCCCCCATTCTCACCTTCTTTAGCTAACTCAAACTCAATTGCTCTAACCCCTTGTGGGGCATAGTTCGTCAACTGTTCCATGTGGCCCAGTTGACTTTTCGCTGGGATAAACTAAACTTTCGGAGAATGCAATTGCCAGCATGCACCTCCGACAGTTACCATCAAAGCCACTATGGGCCGAGATGTGCAAGAGGCAGGTACGACAATCGGCAGCTGCTTGCGAGTATGTGATAATAGACTTAATGGATAGTAATATCCCTAGCAGCTATGACATTATGCTTCAGTCAGGCAAGAGCCTTCGCAATAGCCGCGATCTCCGCCTGAAGAACGTTGCAAAAACCAGGGAGACGCATCGATATGCTTAAGTTCAGTCCATTCTGTTTGAGTACACACCCACTTCCACTCCCTGATCCGTCTTAGAACCATCTGTGTAGATACTTATAGCATCTAACTTGTGGGGAGAGTTTGCCGTCCACTCTTCTCGTGAAGGAATTAGGCCTTTGAAATTTCTACCGAACAGATATTTGGGCTGAGTGAAGATTTAAGTTACTAAGAACAAACGAGTGACCCGTGAGTGATACAGCTATGATTACCTGCTTAGCAAAAATTTCTAAAGGGAGCAAATTCAGCAGCACATCAAGAGAAGCCGCCGGTGTAGTTCTACGAGCATACTACTCTTTGGAATTTCTCTTACATGCTGCGGTAAACCGCAAAGTTTAGAGCAGTCCAACAGACAATAATTCCATGCAGAAGTATGGGCTATAGGGCATAGACGTAGAGCCAGCGTACGACGTTCGCAACAGTCTCCCTATCTACTCGTCCCTGGTCTTTACGTCAGCTTGCTGTCCAGGATGACCCCTAGAAACTTGGACAGATATCACCTGAACAAGATGGGTCTGTCCAGCGAAACTGAGTGTCGTCTCTATCTGGAGGACGTGGATACGACCAAATACATCTTGTTGGAATGTCCCGCCGTCGCGCGTTTTAGGATGTCACTCCTCAGGAAGGCTACTATCAGCGCGGCAGATTTCAGGTTGATTCCTGGTAAAGACAGGTGGACGGTCTTTTGACTTAATGGGCTACGGCACAATAGACCACTTCTGGTAGCAGTGCCTTCCTGCTGGGTCGGTAACTCGCCTATCTTATCTTAATTCCCCCACCTACAAAGTCGCGAAATGGCTCATAAAAGACATTAGCTCCATGGGGAGTACTACAGCAAATACGCCATTAAAAACACAAGCGAACTCGTATCAAAACTAAGTGAACTCGGTGACATCGACAAGGACGAGTGCCTGGTTTCATTCAATGTCAAAGCACTATACCCTAGCATTCCAATCAACGAGGCTCTCTGGAAACTGAAAGAAAGGCTGAAGAACACCAGCAACAAGCCGACGGAAGTAAGAAAGCCAAAACATAACCCAAACTCACGGCCATACGCATGAGGGAAAACTATTTCACTTCCCGAGAGGAGTTCTACAAGACAATCTCCGGCACTGCGATGGGGAACCCCAAGTCACCGTTGATCAGTGAGATCTTCTTGAATTCCGCACTCGAAGTTTTTTTAATCTTCTTTCTCATCCCATTCAATATAATCTATCTCAAAAATGAACTTTTTTTTCCTTACCTAACAAAACGATATCCAACCAATCCAAAGAAATGATAAGTTCCAGCCGTCACTTCACTTACACCCTTCGAGAATTTCTCCAACTTTCCTTTGGCATTTGTCCTAAAGTAAATGAACGACACCAAAAAACCGCTAATGAAGAAGAACGTATCCACACTGAATGCTCCATTTGTAATAGCCTGGAAAAGGAAATTCCTCTCGACCACCTTTCTCAATGCCATATTGTCCGAATATTTGAAGACAACTATACAAGTATGTCCGAGGATAACCCACGCCATTGAAATCGCTCGCAAGCCATGAATTGACGGTATCGTATCTGATCCTACGCTACGATCGCAGATTGCATTGAAATTCGTTATGACCGAAAAGGAAAGGACAATTTCTGCGAGGATTCCAACTCGTGCCGGATCCTGACAATCGCTAGCCAAATGTTCGTCCGAATTGTTATTGTTCATGTTGTGTGGCAATTGGATATCGACGGTAAGATCCTTTTTCAGATCGTGCGGCACGACATCGGTGAGATCGTAGGTGGTGCATCCAATACCCGATGACGTTTCACTGTTTGCCAGGCTGTCGTTATGACTGCGACTCAGGACTTTCTTGTAGCGGCGAGTCAAGATGATGTCGTAGAGTGTTCCGACTACCAGAAGGAAGAACACTAGTGATGAAACAACTCTGCGGGAGGAGAGAAGAGAAGATGGTGGTTAGTGGTTAGGGGAATTAAAGGTTGGCATAGTGTACAAGAGAGTGATGAAGGTGGAGTCGGCCCAAATGTTGTATTCGTTGCTCGTTGGTGATCGAATTGATAGGATTTGTACTTCGCGGAATGGTAGGGATTTTTGGGAAAATACGGCAAGTTTCTCGACATCCTTCAGTGTGCATCGGGATGGCAGGCAGACGCCAACATGGACGGTACGTGTCTGAAATGAGACAATATAAAAAAATGAGTTATTTTTAAATTACAACTTCACACAACTTTAACGATTTTTGTTGTAACTGCTGTCGCTCGAAAGCCAGTTCTCGCACATCGTTGAGTGCATCCTGAAAAAAACTTTAATGTTGCAAGTTGTTTTCAACTCAATTCAATTTCAGGTGCAGATTGCATGTACAACAACAGGGGAAACAAATCAGAGTTCTTTCCGATTTATTGCATTTTCCTTTCAAATTTATTAAATTGCCCTAACCCCTTGTGGGACATAGCGCGTCAATTGCTCCATGTGGCCCAGTTGATGTTTCGTTTGGAATAAACTAGTTTCGGAGAATGCAGTTGCCAGATTGCACCTCCTGCTGCCCCATTTAGCCGCCAACCTGTGACAATTCGGGAAATTATATGACCAATTATTACGCCCCGCACCACAGGGGAAGACTACACAAACATCCATGGCCACGAATGTCGTCGTGGACGGGATTCGAACCCGAAACTATGGTAGTCAGACATGAGACTGATGCATCTACGCACTGAGCTACCGCTCGCCCCAAAATTTACTCAAATTTACATGCATCTGAATTGCTTAATACTTGCAACGTTAATTCAATGTTTAGGAACGAGAACGGGCTCATTGTAAAGGTATCTAAGGGTATGTTTTGCATAGAGTGAACTCCGCCGAAGCCTGTCCCAAGCCATTGTTATGTCAAGAGGAGAGAATAATGGCTTTAGCCTGATTAGCTAAGTTACACCTAAGCATCGCAGGATATTAGGGTGGTATATGATATCCAGATCTTCAACACAGTTGTGCAAGCACCAACACATCACACTTAGCTGAAAGATAATCAAAAGAACGCGCGATGAAAAACACCATTGAAGAGCTACCTCTCCGTTACATAAAAAATAGCTCTTAGGACACCTAAGGAAGCAACCCTTCTTCTAGGATTGGGTATGTAGGCTTGTAACCTGCGTACCTCTGAGGGGGGGGGGGGGGGGGGGGGGGCGGCGGCGGAAGCGACGAAACGCACCGGGCCCGTGCTTTTAAAGGGGCCCGGAAATTTGAAACATGAAATGAAAGAAATCGATCAGTTTTGTAAAAATAAACTACGAATCACACGTTTTTCAAGAATAATTCTTGTGAACATATACAAAAATATACAGTTTCGAGAGGTGCGCGTAACATTGAGTGGGAAAATTTCGGGGAACTGAAATAAGCCATGGCGAAATAAGCCATACAGATACTTTCGTTTGGAATCAAAAGTGTTCATCGGAAAATAAACCATGCATGGACAATATCGGTTTTAAATTGTAATAAGGCATGTGTTAAAGACGAAAATAGCCATGCAGTGTCCAGAGCGAGCCTTCATGTTTGTGCAACACTGAGGGTTGTGATCCTTTCAGCGCGGAGCGAGCGTGGCGAGCGGAGCCCACACAAGGGACTGTTGTACTCAGAGCGAGCGAAGCGAGAGTTGACGTTTGTGCCATACTGTGGGTTGTGATCCCTTAAGTGCGGAGAGAGCGTAACGGACGAAGCCCCACACAACGGACTATTGATTCACAACCCGCAGTATCGCACAAAGTGTGTATGGACAATTTCGGTTTGGAACGAGCTGGGCTAGCTCCGCCCCCAGGGGGTTGCGAACCTCCGCATATTGTCCTAGGTCGCCCGTTTCACTCCTTCTATATGTATCTGCAACCGTTTCGTCCTAGCGTATCCATCCTTTCTTTTTTTTTTGGATATGCACAATTTCAATTGATGGTACCCTTGAGTTCTTCCCAGAACCCACAGGCGTCCATGGGTTCTGGGAAGAACTCAAGGGTACCATCAAGGATGTCGCAGAGAAGGTCGTGGGATATAAAGCCCGGCGAGCGCGAAATGACTGGCTCGACGAAGAATGCAAAAATTCACTTGACGCGAAAAACGAGGCCTAATGACAATGGATTCAACGAGGAACCAGAGCCAGAAGAGAAAAATATGACGAGCTACGGCGAATATCGAATAGAATAATTAGATGTAAGAAACGTAAATACCTTGACGAGCAGTTGCTGAACATAAACGAAAACTTAGCTAATAGGAACACCAGACAAGCGTACAAACTAAAATAGTAAATACAATTAAGAACGGCTACCAACCCAGGACTAGCCTTTGTAAGGACAAGGATGGAAACATCATCAGCGACACCGATGGTATTAACAAACGATGGGCCTCTTATTTTGAAGAGCTTCTAAACCGACCATCTAATATCCCCACACAGGAAGCTCTCGACGATATTGTTGATCTAGGCCCACCCATTCAACCCCCGACAGTAGAGGAAGTTGATCTCGCGTTGCGGTCACTAAAACGAAATAAAGCGCCGGGCGCTGACGAGATTCCAGCTGAACTGCTAAGATTCGGTGGAACGAGTCTAGTTGATGCCATACATCAATTACTCCTGCGAGTATGGGAAAACGAGGAGATCCCAGACGATTGGCGCAGAAGCATCATCTGTCCAATTCATAAAAAGGGAGATAAACTGCGGTGTGAGAATTACAGGGGCATCTCACTAGTTTGTACGTCCTATAAAATTTTGACGAAAATTCTGGAAAATAGAATAAAACCGTACGCAGAACGAGTCATTGGCGAATATCAAAGCGGTTTCAGACCTGGGCGCTCCACAACCGATCAGCTCTTCTCAGTCAAACTGATACTCCAGAGGTGCTGGGAATACAACGTAAACGTATACCAAATCTTTGTCGACTTCAAGCAGGCATACGACAGTATCGATCGTGGAGTACTGTACAACATCATGCTGCAATTTGGTATACCAGCAAAATTAGTGCGACTGACAAAGATGACGATGACCAACTCCGTCTCACAAGTCAGGATCCAGAATAGACTTACTGATCTATTTGAAACAGGCACTGGTTTGAAACAGGGCGATGGACTGGCACCGACGCTCTTCAACCTAGCACTGGAATACGTTATTCGGGCCATGAATTTGGACAACAGCAAGACGCTACTCATCAAGTCGACACAATTAGCAGCGTACGCCGACGACATCAACATCATGTCCCGAAGATTGGCTGACGCAGAAGAACTTCTGCATACGCTTGATACCGCTGCAAAGGAAGTTGGATTACGTATTAACGAGGGTAAAACTAAAATAATGATGCAATCGGTGACAAGGACACCTGCACAACCAAGCATCAATGTGGGGGACCTCAACATCGAGTTCGTGAACAACTTCATTTACCTGGGTTGCAACGACGGATACAGTTAGCTAATAAGACTTTTTTCTCGGTTCTCCCCATAATGAAATCGAAACATGTGCACAGAAACACGAAGCTCCGCGTGTACAAAACCATTATACGACCAGTGCTATGCTATGGCTGCGAAGCATGGACCTAGCTCAAGCCTCCGAAAACATGCTAGACACTTTCGAACGTAAGGTTCTACGGCGAATTTTCGGGGCTGTTTGCGATCGAGATGGATGGCGCATCCGGTACAACCATGAGTTGTATGAAATGTACGATGAGCTGCAAGTCTCGAAAATCGTCAAACTACAACGACTTCAATGGGCAGGGCATGTACAAAGAATGGACGATGATCGCATGCCTAAGAGAGTAATGAATGCAGAACGAGTCGACGGAGCGAGACTGCGAGGACGACCGAGATCTCGTTGGGAGAACTCAGTAGGTGTGGACGCCGCGCAGCTGCTGGGCTCCCAAAATTGGAGGACGCGGTCACGTGACCGAGATAATTGGAGGACAATGATCCAGGCGGCTAAGGCCCGACGTCGGGCTGTCGCGCCACGATGATGATGATGATGTTTTGCATAGAGTGAACTCCGCCGAAGTCTGTCCCAAGCTATTGTTATGTCAGGAGGAGAGAATAATGGCTTTAGCCTGATTAGCTTAGTTACACCTAAACGTCGCAGGACATTAGGGTGGTGTATCATAGCCTGATCTTCAACACAGTTGTGCAAACACCAACACATCACACTCAGCTGAAAGATAATCAAAATAACGCGGGATGAAAAGCACCATTGGAGAGCTACCTCTCCGCTCTGTCCTACATAGGACACCTAAGGAAGCAACCCTTCTCCTAGGATTGGGTATGTAGGCTTGTATCCTGCGTACCTGTAAGAATTTTACACTCGAATCCTAGAACGAGCCTCAGATACCACGGGCTATTTCGCCGGCAACGACTTTTGGCTACAAACAACGTCGAACGAAATGGAGCGAGTGCAGTAGTGCGAGGCTCACTAACGTCGGATGGGAAATTACCATATGTAACATCTCTATTTTAGGAGCGAAACAAGATGGGTTGGATCGGGATCGACTTTATCGCCAAGCTCCCAAACAGTGCTGCTCTACTCTGGAAGTGAAATCATTACCTCTCGTAGAATGACAGTCGTCGGACTTCTGTTGACCAAGGATGCACGTCGATCTTTAATCGGTTTGAAGCCTATTTCCGACGGTATCATTACAGCCAGATTCAAACCAAGGATAAGAGACATCACAATAATTCAGTGCTGCGCCCCAAATGAACCAGCGGATCAATCGACTAAGGACGCCTCCTACCATCGACTCGGCGATACATTCGACATAAGTTGACAAACTCTGACAACCTTGGCTTGGAAAACTTAATGGGCAGTGCCGTCGAGAAGGGGAGGGGGGGGGGGGGGCGGCGGAAGCGACGAAACGCACCGGGCCCGTGCTTTTAAAGGGGCCCAGAAATTTGAAACATGAAATGAAGGAAATCGGTCAGTTTTGTAAAAATAAACTACGAATCACACGTTTTTCAAGAATAATTCTTGTGAACATATACAAAAATATACAGTTTCGAGAGGTGCGCGTAACATTGAGTGGGTAAATTTCGGGGCACTGAAATAAGCCATGGCGAAATAAGCCATAGAATCAAAAGTGTTCATCGGAAAATAAACCATGCATGGACAATATCGGTTTTAAATTGTAATAAGGCATGCGATAAAGACGAAAATAGCCATGCAGTGTCCAGAGCGAGCCTTCATGTTTGTGCAACACTGAGGGTTGTGATCCTTTCAGCGCGGAGCGAGCGTGGCGAGCGGAGCCCACACAAGGGACTGTTGTACTCAGAGCGAGCGAAGCGAGAGTTGACGTTTGTGCCATACTGTGAGTTGTGATCCCTTAAGTGCGGAGAGAGCGTAACGGACGAAGCCCCACACAACGGACTATTGATTCACAACCCGCAGTATCGCACAAAGTGTGTATGGACAATTTCGGTTTGGAACGAGCTGGACTAGCTCCGCCCCCAGGGGGTTGCGAACCTCCGCATATTGTCCTAGGTCGCCCGTTTTACTCCTTCTATATGTATCTGCAACCGTTTCGTCCTAGCGTATCCATCCTTTCTTTTTTTTTTGGCTATGCACAATTTCAAACCGAAATAAGGTATGCGAAGGGAAGCGAAAATAGTCATGTATACATATACTCACTTTCGTTTTTAACGAAATTGAACACTGAATGCGAATCGAAAGTAGCCATACATGGCCACTTTCAGATTCAGCTGAAATTGCCCATCAATGGCTTATTTCCAAATGGCTTATTTCGTGGTGCCGAAAATGTCGATACTAATTTTCCATTGCCTACTTTCCGTTTTCAATTTTCCATTTATCCCGGTGCAAGACGCGGGCCCAACTCGACATCGTCCGATTGCAGACATACCTAATAACACTACTGACCTGGGTTGGCGTTAGGTGGACTGGCAAATAGTTATATATTGTGCAAATCGCTAACCCTATAACGCTACCTCAGAAGAGATCAACTCTCTACTCTTCGAGCTACCACAGTTGTCTTTTTGAGATGATAACTGTGTAAATATCAAAACCGTCATTGAGTATTTCTTTGAAAAATGTAAAAAAGTCATTAGCTATTAAGATGACGACGACCTGAGTTTTTCGATTACATGCATTAAATATTTCACGTCCGTTACCTTGACACCCCCACCACTAAGTATCGACATCAGGCAGAGTGTAAGTGTAGCTAATTAATTACTCTATTCCCAAATTTATTGCTCCTGCCGATTCACCAAAATTTACGATTTTGTATGGGGGTGCTAGCGTAACGTTACGCTAGCACCCCCACTTTTTTATACAACATCTATCGCACCCAAATTTGATGTAATATGAAAGCCATAATTAATTGCTAATTTGTTGCTCCATTCCGGAATTTATTGATCCTGCTAATTTGCAGGGGTTCAAGCATATATATGGGAAGGACACCACATTTGTACCCCCTGTACTATCCCCACTGGTACAAATGTAACCAAAACTTGATGCATGGTGGAAGCAATTAATATTTGCTAATTTGTTGCACTCTTCAGGAATTTATTGCTTGTGTTGACTTGCAAAGATACCGTTTTTTGTATGGTGGTGCTAGCGTAACGTTACCCTGCGTGGTGTCCTTCCCATATACAAGCTTGAATCCTTGCAAATCGGCAGGACCAATAAATTCGGGAATAGAGCAACAAATTAGCAATTAATTATCTCTTTCATTGTGCGTTGGATTTGAGTCCAAGGTATGCCGCATTTAGAAGTTGCTAGGGTGACGTCATACTAGCTCTCCCATACCAAAAACGGTATCCTGGCAAGCTGACGGGAGCAATAAATTCCAGAATGGGGCAACAAATTAGCAAATATTAATTGCTTTCTTTATGCGTCAATTTTTTATTAGATTTGTGCCAGTGGGAATAGTACAGGGGGTAAAAATGTTTTGTCTTTCCCGTATATAGGCTGGAATCCTGACAAATCGGCAGGAGCAGTAAATTCGGGAATAGAGCAACAAATTAGCAATTTATTATCTCTTCCACTTTGAGCGCGTATTGATAGGTAAATTTTCTTTCAACTATAAACGACAGTAGTAGTCCGGATGGCGCAACGGTTAGCACATTCGCCTTCTACGCACTGAGCCCCGGTTCGATTCCTACTGAATGCAGTAGTTTTCGATAAAAAAGGGGATTACGTGTCGGACTATGAGCCCACTCAGTTGTTAAATGAGTACTCATTTATGGGGTAAATAACTCGGTTGAGCGTGTTACTGATCATGATGATGGACTGATGGACTGTTGTGCCAGTTATTTATTTTATTATTTATAAACGATAGAGAAAAATCAACTTACATTTGGAGTAATCAAACTTTCATTCATCAGAACCTGCAAGACATAGAATCCTGGAACGAATGGTGGATTTTCATGACGCGAAGTATGAGCACTATTTATTCCAATATGATGCGAGAAGGGCAATCCATCGGTTTTCGTGACTCCTCCTCCTCGTACGTTGTCCTTATCCGTTGTGATAATACTCGTGCATAGCGATAGTGAGCCCATCCAGTAGTTGTTGCCATAGAAAAATCCAGATGTGTAATGTCCACTGGCATCATCCACTGCAGAAAAAAAGAAAAGAAAATAAACCACGTTAATAATGTAATAATTTAATTTAAAAAATAAATACATGCATATTTATTCATATTTATATTTATCTTTTGTGACCTATAGTGACCACAGGAAATTTTGTAAAGTTGTGATTGCTTTTCACCCATGAATTGCCAAGATCTACTAAGGCATGAACAAATGCGGATTCATCGACTTCTTTCGCAAAATATGAACTTACGAATATGATGACATTGACCTATATTCATTTACCTCAAAATAATTTCCCAATACAATGAAATCACCAAGAAAACGAGAATGCTCACTCATTGGAAAGGAAAATTTGTAATTTCCACAATCTACCAATTTAGCGGACATATGTAAATGAAGTCAAACTTGGGCGTTTTTTCTTTCTTCTTCTTCTTCTTTGGCTTTGCTTTTAAATATGTTTTTGAATCAGTTGCAACACAACTCGAATATATTAGCAAAAGTGAATCCGATATTTATCGGAAAACATTAAGTCGTCATCATTGAATCCGTAATTCGTTCAAAGTGGCCGGCATCATTGAGAGATAAAATTTATTCGCATTGGTAAAAAAAAAACAGTTTAAAAAAATGTGCTCCAATAATCCAGTTGAATAAAGTAGTTAATTTGTATTATTAAAGTTGGACTTTGTATTGAATAAAAAAAATTAAATAAATAATTAGAGGGCGAAATTGGTGTCTTTTTTTCATTGTCTATTGGCATATGATATGAGAAACTACCATAGGAGAGTGCACTCTATTTCCGGTGGTTTTTATATTTCTAGAGACTTACAGGAGATGATCATTAAATATATGCGTCAAAGCCAAAGGTCTGCGACCGATCTTTGTCCATACGATAAGGCCCATGGGAGTAAAACAGTGCCCGGGGGGGGGGGGGATGGAAATGACGGGTGATATGACATTTAGAAATTTTTAAATTCAGACTGATGATGCAGAATGTTTTAATGCTTCCATAGGTTTTTTGTTCAAATAATCACAATGTATATTTAATGTAAAAAAAATTTTATAATTTATTCCAGCTGCCACTATCGCTAACATTCGCTTAACGGTTTTTAGCTTGAAGCACAACTTCAATTCATTTAGATACCTAATTATAGCGCTGAATAAATTGAACTGGATCATCATCATCAACGTAGCGCGACAGCCCGACGTCGGGTCTTAGTCGCCTGGATCATTGTCCTCTAATTATCTTGGTCCTCCAATTATCTTGGTCCTTCAATCTTGGAAACCCAATAGTTGCGCGGTGTCCGCATATACTGAGCTTTCCCAACGAGCTCTCGATCGTCTTCGCAGTTTCGCTCCGTCGACTCGTCATGCGTTCATTACTCTCTTTGGCCTGCGATCATCGTCCATTCGTTGTACATGCCCTGCCCATTGAAGTCGTTGTAGTTTGACGATTTTCAAAACTTCCCGCGCATCGTACAGTTCATACAACTCATGGTTGTACCGGATGCGCCATCCATCTCGATCGCAAACAGCCCCGAAAATTCGCCGCAAAACCTTGCGCTTGAATGTGTCTAGCATTTTTCCGGAGGCTTGGATTAGGGTCCATGTCATCCGACACACACTAGACGCGTGTGTATCTGGAGATTTCCAAGCCTGCTTGTGAATGCGTCGATGCGGGAAACACGTAGAGCTTACGACTAGATTCCTGCTGCAGGCGAAGTCGATAAGTCGCTGGCCGTTGTCGTTACATTCTTCATGGAGACTGTGGCCTCTAGTGGTCCCCCGGTGCCAACTTTCATTTCCTACTTTCGTCTCTCAGCAGCAATTTGACGTCGTTTGCTGGAAGTGAGGCGAAGAGAGTCTCAAGGCGGGCGTAGAACTCGTCCTTTACTGCATCTTCTTTAACTTCAGTGGGGGCATGCACATTGGTGAGCCAGAGATTGAAGAATCGAGTCTTACTACTTTGCCTTAACCCCTAGCGGGGCATAGCGCGTCAACTACTCCTGCGCGCCATCGTACTCTGTTCTGGGCAATGGGGCGCAACTCCCCAAAAGACTTTCCCAGTACCTGACACTCCTTTGCCACAGATCAACGCCATGTGATTCGAGGACCCCCTCTTGGTCGGCCTTGGTTGGAAATGGGGTTCCATTTCATGGCATGCAAAGCAATGCAGTTATCACTCTTCCGCAATGTGTGACCTATCCACTGCCATTTTCGCCTGCGTATCAATTCGTCGATTGGCATCTGACCCGTCCGCCGACTTAGCTCTTCATTTGATATTGTTTCGGGCCAGAAAATTCTTAAAATTCGACGAAGACATGAGTTGACGAAAACTTGCAGCTTTCTGGTAACTCCTACGGAAACTTTCCATGTACTGCTCCCATACAAAAGCGCTGATAGTACCAGGGAGCGAAACAGGCCCAGCTTGGTCTTGATGCTGAGATAACTGCCCTGCCAGACTTTGGACAGCATGCCGTATGCGCGTTTAGCCTGGTTGATACGACGAGCGATGTCCTGCTCCGTACCACCATTTTCGGCAACAATGCTACCCAGGTAGAGGAAGTTGTCCACCTTCTCCACAGGCTGCCCATTAATATTGATGGCAATAGGTGTCGGATTTCTTTTTCGCAACGGCGGGCTAAGAACCTTGGTCTTGTTGGTATTAATCTTTAGCCCAACCTTGCTTGCCTCCCTCTCGAGATCTAACGCCATTGCGGACAGATCCATGATTTTGTGGGAGAGTAGGCATATGTCGTCAGCGTAGTCAAGATGTTGTAGATAAGATGTCAAAGTCCATTGAATTCCTCTGTCGAGTCCGGATAGGGCTGCATGTAACACATCGCCGATCACAATGAGGAATAGGATCGGTGAGAGGATGCACCCCTGCCGAACTCCACTGCGAATCTCAAAGTCCCCCGACACCTTACCTTTATGCAGAACGCGACATTTCGCGCCGTCATAGGTTGCCTTAATAATAGCCACAAGCTTCTCAGGGATGCCTCTCCTGCGCAAGGCCGCCCATATAGAATCCCGGTTCACACTATCGAAAGCCTTTTCGAAATCGATGAAAAGCAAGTGAAGCGGAGAATCGTATTCAGCGCATTTCTCGATGATGATTCGCAAGGTGTTAATGTGATCGATACAGGAGAATCCGGATCGAAAGCCAGCCTGCTCTTCATCAATTGTGCTTTCTAAGTGGGCCTTTAGTCTTTCCAGGACGATTTTAGCTATTATCTTGGCAACGGCAGGAAGCACACAAATGCCTCTCCAATTATTACAGTCTGTGAGGCTACCCTTCTTTGGAAGTTTGATGATCAAACCTTCCTTCCACTCAGTGGGAAAGGTCTCTGTATTCCACGCTTTATCAACAAGTGGGTGCAGCAAATCGGCAGTTACGCTTGGCGCTGCTTGATAAAGTTCGGCAGGGATACCGTCGAGTCCGGCAGCCTTTCCTCGTTTTAGTGCAATAATTGCAGTGACTATTTCCTCTTTAGTCGGGGCAGTGGACCGTATACGCACATTTTGATGGTTAGCTAAATTATCTATATGAGGGGGAACTTCACCAGAGGTTACACGGTTCAAGACCGCGGCGAAGTGTTCTTTCCACCGCCTCATTTGATCTTCTTCCAAGATAAGTAGCTTTCCATCACTATCTTTCACCGGATGTTGACAGGAGTTACGACCACCTGTAAACTTCTTGATGACACCGTATACGGCGTTTAAGTTGTTACTTCTAGCGGCTTCTTCTGCTGACGCTAAAAGAGAATTGGCATAAACTCTTTTATCGCGTCGCACACTACGCTGAACTTCTCGAGCTTTCTGACGGTAAAGGAGTTCGATGCTGCTTCGATTGTCGTCTGATGCTGCAGCCAAACGAACTTTCAGGTCCTTTCTTTCAACAATCCGCTGCCATGAAGCGTCGGACATCCAGGGCTTATTCCGGCAATCCGGGTTTGGGCCAAGGATAATATTTGCGCTATCAATGTACGCATTTTTTATGGCATCCCAGTTTTCGTTTATGTCACTATCTGGGTGACTAGTTATGTGCGGCTTGAGGTGAATGTTTACTATAAATGCTACTCCAAACTCCTTGCGGCCCGATGGTTTGCCACTTGCTCAGTTTGTACTTTTCGACCTGTTGAAGGAGATCCTTCTCGGCCCCCGGTTTGTTCATGGAGCGTACACTCCAGGATCCGAAAGAACAATCCTTTAGTCGTTTGCGTGGTCCTCGTTGTTGATCCGTCCAATCTGAGGCTTTTGTTCCAGGTTTCTTGACATGGAGTGGCTTTTACAAGGACGAGTTGTCAGCACATCGCTTAACCCCATTCAGGTTATGGCCTCGGAAGATAGCTGTTTCAGATGATTTAATAAACGTGCTGGAGCTCACAAAACTATGTTGCAGGTCCAACTACGCAAGTCATTCCATCCTTCTAAACCTGAGACGCTTAGGTGTTGGTCAGCCATTCAGGCTACAGCTATCTGCCTTTTTCCAAATGTCTTATCGCTAAAACATTGGCCGTCAGCGATTTGATACACTGCCGTTACCAAGGGGCGCCCACGAGGAGGACTATGGAAAAGGTCTTTTGCCCTCCCCTTAAACTTCTCGTAAACCATAAATTTGCCGAAATGTTTACAGTATTTTGCAACGCTGTAGCAACCAATTGAAATTCGTTTGAAAGGACACCAAACGATCCGGCAAAAATTTGAAGTCAGTGTGTAATAGAAAGATTTTCAACCTCAGCGCCGATTGTAACGTCTTTAGCTTGGCGAACGAAATTTCTTTCGTCGATTGAAGACGATATATTGGATCAAATGGATGACAGCAGCACGCATTCCAATTTAGTTATATATTTTAGAGTGTCTGCAGTTAAACTCAATTTTTTCAACTCTTGCAAAGCCTTTGTCAGTGTCCCAATGTGACTCGCAAACGGACTAACTGCTTTGATCCTTACAGATCACCTTGTGTCTGACTGAGAATGAAGTTAGGAGGGAACAAAATATATCAAAAACTGCCTGATTCTTGCAGAGTATGTGACTTTGAGCTCCTTTATATTGACCGCTCGTATTCCGGCTATTATCGTAACCCTGCTCTCGGCACTCAATCAAAGGAATTTTATGAATTTCCAAAATGTCACACAAGTTTGATTAAAAACAAAAAATTCAAAGTTTCAGAAAATTCGGGCCGGGGAGAATCTACCCATCATCTCCCCCCCCCCCCCCCTCTGCTTATGATACTAGTAAGACTAAATTTTTTGATATATTCTGAAATAAGCAAGCTTAAGCCGAACATTCACCATCCGGAATTCCTGTCCTGAAAAAGTGATTAGGCCCGACCTTGAGGAATTCCGGATTGTGTCAGGCCGTTTCAGGTCGTTTCACAATGCACAATTGAAAATCGATCTTATCGCCGGAAATTCAAAGTATCTTTCTATCTATTGAATTGAATTGTACGGCAATTTACTTACAATGGTTAAGTTTCAGATACATTGGTCTATTGAAATAAACTCCAGTAAAAATTCATTCTGGTCACGCGGCCGGACAGTTGGCCTTGAGGCGGCCGGAGAGGCAGCCGGACAGGCCTTTCAGGCGGCCGGATGCATAACTCAAAATCGATCTTATCGCAATAGAATCAAAGTATCTATCTATTGGATCGAATTTTACGGCATTCGACTTTCCAGGGCCAAGTTTCAAATACATTGGTCTATTGAAATAAACTCCAAAGGAAATTCATTCGGGTCACGCGGCTGGACAGGCCTTGAGGCGGCGATCAGTTTTTCCGGCAGGATGCAGGATTGTGTATGGTTTATTCTATATTCAGCCAAACCGGAAGGCCAGGCCTCATCAGTTTTTCCGGACAGGAATTCCGGATGGTGTATGGTCGGCTTTACCCGGATTTCTGTATAATCCTTCGGCTTGTTCGGCCTAATTGTTACAGTTGGGAATGGCTTTCTTGAGTATTTAAGATGAAAGTTGGTCATTGGATCACAGAAATGGCTGATTAACATCAAGTAGACATTAAAGACGTTATGCATTCCTACTTTGCTGAAATTGCCAAAAGTATGCAAATAACTGAACCATAATACCTAAAAGCGTGAAATGATTCCATTATTTGCAAATTTTTCGTTTTCTACTTGTAATCTTCCTAAAATGCGCTTAAGTTAAATGCCCTAAAATGCCAGCTTAAAAGGAGAAAAGTGGCACCCATTCACGACTATCATCTTCATCATCATTATCTCACCGTAATTCCCAAATTACGTCTAAAAAAGTAAAAGTAAGCTGCCCATCATCATCATCATCGGTTGAACTTGAATTTCTAACATGAGACGCCCCAAAAAGCAGGCAGCTCTGCCGCGTGACTGTTTTCGCACTAAGCCGTCAATTAACGTCGATGGGGGCACATTTTGACCAAACGAAAGTGAAACCTATTTATCCGGTTAACAATAATTTATTTCGTAATACTTGTGACATCCACCAGACGATGGACTGCGCGCGAACGATCCGTTGCATTTTAATATGAATCTGTTGGCAAACACGATTTTTGGCCCAATGAAAACAAAAGTTGCGCGGCCGGCATGGCGCGGCGGTTAAAAATTTCAAATCGACCGCATTTTGGTAAACCTACTCCGGTATGGCAACTATGTCGCATGACTATCTGCACTCGTATTACTCGATAAACGTACGTCATCTGAAAATCTCGTGTTCAATTTACAAAAATGTTATGCAACATTATTTCTTGCAGAGTTAAGTGATGGTAAAGATGACGATGGGTCGCTGTCGACGTGTATTGGAATGCCACGAGTCTTTGAACGCTTCTAAGAAGTTGGTAAGTGGAATTTGTACCTACCTATGAGTACGAGTACATATTGGGATTTGGTAGGTAGTAAGTAGATTTTATGGTAGCGTAGAGCTATACGCTGCTAAAGTTTGCAGATTGTATGAAATATTCCAACAAGGAAGTCAATTGATTGATAATTCACAGATGGCTGAAGTGGTAGCTATAGAGACTGCCAGACATTTCTTACATAAAAATTGCAGTTTACACTGTCATTAGTCAGCATGGCTATGCCAATAATTATCGACGGCCAAATTAAACCGCTTCTACTTTCTCTCACTCCTCTCATTCTCTCATTTTTACTAGTCCAAAGCACTGCTCTCCGTTTATTCGTTGCGTTCAATTTTACATAACCACACCATGCGGGACTAATCAGAAAAATGTGACGTGATAATCTACTGGGCTCATGATTGAATAGAATTTCAATAGAAAAAAATATTTAGATATCAGATGGTACTACATTTTTTCGTTCATGTTTCCATAGCACTTCCCAATAAAGTGCTCACTGGTGTTAGGGATAACACCGTGCGTATGTATTCTAATTTAATTTTAATTAATGGTGTGATGATTTAATTTATATTATTAAACGTATCTATGAAACATTCCATTCGTGATTCTCCAAGCTGACTTTTTGGAAAATTCCTAGTTCAACGGGCGACGCATAGTGGTTCGCGTCTTTGATTAATAGTGAGTTTTAAATTGTATGTTGCTCATAGTGGAGTAACCGGCGCAGAAACTACCGTTGAACAAAAAAAAATCTCTATCTTTCGCGGAAGCCCCACGCAGCTATGCAATTTTGAGTACTACTTCGCGGGGTGGGGTTGTATTAACAAATTCACTTGGACGCCAACATCTGCGCCTCTCCTCCTTTTTTTATGGTAATGCTAAAGCTTAGGGGATACCCTTTCATGCGAGAGCACAGTCTTGGCGGGAAGAAAATAAGGGGAGTAGCGGTGCTGGGATGGGTTGAGTTTGAATGAGGTACCGATGTACGTTACGTTTGAATTTTTGCAGATCATAACTGCAGGGGAAAAAAAGTTGTTCCACATTCGTGTTGTTCTGGATACAAATGAATCATAGAATTTAACGGTACGGCTACTACTGAGCTCAAGAAAATGAGGATGAGCACGGCAAGCTAAGCGGGTGTGACGCAAAGGAAGAGCAAGTCCAGGAATAAGACTGGGTATTTCGTCAGAGCAACGGCGGTTATAGTAGCGATAAAAAAGTAATAAACAACCGACATTTCGCCGGTGTTCCAGCGGCTCGATATGAGAAGTTATGTGTTCATCGATAATAAGCTTGAAGGGGAAACCTTTTAGTTTCCGGGGTCCCGGCTGGGGAAATCACTTTTCACTCGGATTTTTGTCACTTTTCACTGGCGTCACTGTAAAAGTAAAGAATTTGCAAAAAAAAAAAAAATTTTTAATTTTTATTTTTAATTTTTGTTTTAAGTTTTAATTTTTTTTTTTCATAATTTATACTGACTGTTTGGAATATTGGAGGCATAGAAAATTGAAATATTTGCAAATCCCCTTGCGTGGGCTCCGCTCGCTACGCTCGCTCCGCACTTAAGAGATCGCCTCAGTATCGCACATGAACGCTCGCTTCGCTCGCTCTGCGTGCAACAGCGTTTTGATCAGTTTTAAAACACACCAAACACTCAGTATAAATCATTGGAACAAGAAAATAAGAAAAAAATAAAGATTAAAAATAAAAAAAATGAAAAAAAAATTTTTTTTCGCAAATTTGAGAGTCTTAGGGTGACGCGAGTGATAAGTGACAAAAAATCCGAGTGAAAAGCGATTTTTTCACCCCGGGCCCCGGAAACTAAAAATATCTATTCTTATCACGACAGGACAGGTACAGAAAAAATAATAATTCACTACTCCTTATTCTTGACACCGTTACTTCTACAGCATTCCATTACAGGGGATACAAAGCCTCACGGACGTGCTCCTAAGCTATGAAGTGATGACTCCCACAGCAGCTCTAATGTGTTTCATTTTCAGTGACAACAGGTAAGGGGTGCGCCTATAATCCATTCTGGACCATGGGGCCACGGTTTTGTTATCTAATCGAGTTGGTGCTTCTAAACTGCTGGCTTTAAACTTTAGTCTTAGTTTGGAAGCAGTTTTATAAATATTTCATCGAATTTGTGCAGCATCACTTGTTGTACCCTACCTGGCATTGAGTCCAGTCCTGGCCAGACCAATCCGCTGACAACTACCCTAAATAATCGTATAAGTACATAAGAATTTCAACTTGTCAGCAAAAACTAGGCTCGTCCCATGCGACACAGGAGGCTTTACTGGAAGTGTCCTATACTTCCTTGTGAAGCGAAAAAGCTCTGTTTTGTTTGAATTAAACTCTACCCCATAGTTATCAGCCCAAATGTACTAAATAGCTCAAAATCATAATAATACACCGCGTCAAATCGTCGCCGAAATGGTTTGTTGTGACATTCTGTAACACCTCAGTAAGAACAGAAAATTTTACCAGATGTGGCAACAGCAATATTATCCCTATAAACAGCCCAATACTTTCAGGTTTTAAAGCAATCTGTGTACAACTAATTTCCAGAAAAAGACGCAGAGCACTCACTTTACTCAGACGATACTCCCAGACAAGTGTACCAACATCAGCACCATGAGCTTCATGAAGCAAGCAAAATCGAAGCGGAATGCGTAGCGCGTAGCAACTCACTATTGTCAGGTGTACTTTGTTTTTGCTGTCATTTTTATAAATCATTTTCGAGTATCTCCTCCAAGATCAAGTTCAAAATACCAAATATTTTGGTGCTGGCTCGGATCCCTATGGGTCCCCTCTGGATCCGCCACTGGTCGAACACATGAGCGACTTGCGACACCAACTTGTTTACGTAACATTCGCAAATTTCGAATCTAAGTTCTTAAAATTCACATGCCGTTCGAGAGCTAACATAATGGGGAAACTTTGACCAACTTTGCAGATTTGTCAGTTTAAAGTACCGTTATAATATTTTCTTTTGAGTTTTCAATGAAAAATCGATTTTGAAATTTCATTAACGTTTAAACAGTTGTATCTTTGAAGTAACGCGGTGATTTTTGCAACTGGGAAAAGTCACGGCTTAAATGATCGGGGGAGTGGGAAATTTTGATTTTGCTCGACAAGTCAACTATTTTGACACAATTAACAAAAAATGCTATAACTCTGTAACAGTTAAAAAGAGAGTGTTCATTTCATATGTTAATTTTCCTCAAATGAACAATAATATCTACCATTAAAGTATTTACCATCAGGAACGGTACACCCTGCATAGTGCAATAGGTCTGGCCAGACCTATGTGTAGACAGAGGGTTTAAATAAAATAGGGAAACCTATGTTTTGTACGACCCTCGTATTTACGATACATCGTTTCAATTTTTCCAAGCGCGAAAATGAAGTGAATACCATATATGCTTTCCGCAACCAATACGTATATATTCTTGATCAGCATACTGAACTCTGTAAGATGCAAACATTTCAAGGAATCCGAGAAGAAGGAAAGTTTAGCTGGGATAATTGACTCCCAAGTGTGTCATATTAAGGTAAAAATGGGGTTAATGAATTCCTAATTAGGTCACCGCCGTAATACTCGTACAAGCCGATCAATGAATCCAAGCCGATCATAAACCATCAACACAAGATACTTTCCTACATGTGCACCATCAGCAAATCCATCAAACCATTTCATAACTACGTATTACTAAAACCTCTACAAATCGCTTCACCGGCTTAGCCGGAATCTAAACAAAACTCACCTACTTCCTATATCCGAAACAACTTTTTTCCGCACACATTCTGTACGAATTCAAACTACCATACTAATCAAAAGATCGCGATTCTGCATAAGTAGTAGATACGGCAATCTCAAATCTCTGCCCGGTTACGTAAGACTTTCTCCCGGCATACTACACATATTATTCATAGTAGTAACGATAAACGAACATATGAATCTATGTATGTATATACAATAAGATAGATGCCGTCAAAGGTAGTATTACGTACGTTGTGCTGAAGAGCCATACAAAGAATCCCCTGACTGTCGGATTTGTAGATCAGCTACACACCGGTTTGAGACACAAAAACAAAACCAAGTGGATATACCGGATTGGGATTGAGCCGGCGCGATTCCATTTCATTGGAAATTGCACAGGTGCTGGCGCTGGGTGTACTATACTATAATGTACGAATATGCCTGCATGGTGCCATAACGAACCACCATGGTGAATGCTGTGCACGACATACCCATACTAGTTATTTGTATCTGACAGATAGGTTTGGCATCGGTCCAGGTCGCTGGCACCTTGAAGTTCTTTCCTTCGTTTTCCATTTTTTTTAATTTTTCCCCTGCTGTTGAGTTTTTTGCAATTGCAAATTAATCTGTGTATCTCGTCAGTAGTCCCAACGTAAACTTGAATTGGCTTTTTCAAGATTTCTAACCAAAAGAATTCTTCATAGCGTGCACCGGTCCGAAATGCAATTGCACCTGAAACTGCATGCGTATCTATTTACCAGCCCAGTATCTGCATTCTGCAAGCCAGGCTATTCGATCCAACTTGATGGTGTTTTATCTTTTTTGTATTTTTCACAGTCCAGTTGGTTCTCCTTCAGAAGTGGGTTTCGATGGGGCTGAGGTCGAGGAAATGTGAACATGCCACGAGGCTAGGAAAATTCAAGAAAGGATTTTGCAAGATCAGAGTATTTATTTACTTCTTGCCAAGGTGGTCAGGTTTTTCGTAGAATGATTACATTTGATGGTTTTGAAAAGGTTGAACTGAAGGATAATTGTGCAATGAAAGTGACGGGGAATGTTGAATTAACAGAAGTAAGAATAATTCATGATCGCTGAAGGCGGAAAGATGTTGAGAGTTGACGTTTATTAACTTCGTTATCGTTGAATTATGTAGTCGTTATGTTGGATGAGCTCAGCTCCACTGGATTACAGTTCTAGGTAATTGGTGGCTCTGCCTTTTCGTAGTTTATTGTTTATTGCGTGTCATAATGACCAGGGCCTTATGACCAGATAGGAGGTTCATGCATTGCCTGATTGGTTTGTAAAATACCTAATTTAAAAAATGGGTAGGTAATTAGAAAAATGTTCAGTTGATAAATACACTTCTCGGCTTATTGTTTGAGAAACCTAATTCTTATACATATATTTCATTTTTGCCAAGCAGGAGTTTTGCCGTAGAGCATTTGCAATTAGCATAAAATACTATTTGCGCAGTAATAACTGCGCATGCATTTTGTTTTACGTTAGTCAAAAGCTGCGTTCATTATACAGATAAATACAAAGTATTATCTAAATAATCATTACGCATAGATTTTAGGGCAAAGATCGCGAAAGGGCAAGATACTAATGCTTTTACAATAACAGTGAACACACTGAACTAATGGCTCTGTTGGAAGCCATCTAATGACCACACTTTAAAATTTAAAAAGGAAGATTGGGCCACAATGAATCGGGTGGAAACAGAGTACAAGCAAATTCGAATAAGGGCCGATATGATACCAACTTAACCCGGGGGTGAATGTCTATTGATCAACAGTTACTGTATCTTTTGACCAACAGATACGGCATCTATTGAGCAGCAGATGCAGTATCTATTCACCAAAAGATACAGTGTCTATTAATCAACAGTTGTAGTATCTATTGAGCAAGGGAACCAGTATCTGCAAAGAAGAGATACAGTATTCATTGATCAACATGTACAGTACTTAATTAGGAACAGATGAAGTATCTATTGACTAACAGATGCAGTATCTACAAACAAACAGATATAGTATCTATGAGCAGCATATACAATATCTATTGAACAACAGCCACATGTACATTCGCCTCAACACCCGCAGTCATGATACCCATCTAGCCTATATTTCACTTCATTGCCAAGAATGTCCTTTTTCCTTACCAAAGTACTCAAAATGTCATCAACGATAATTCACCAGAATGTCCTTTTTGACCCTTTCCATAAAAAAATATTATGGGCGGGCATATAGTCCGATTCACGGTACATATTTGTTCGTTTGTCCGAGCAGTTCCCGTATTCTTATATTAACCGAACTTGGTATGTAGGTTCCTTGTGCCACTCTGAGCGCAAATCGAGGACCCCGATTTTGATCATCGACTGGAGTAACGGTAGATTATGTTTTGTTTAAAATAGGGCTTGATGCCTAAGTCGTCTTTATAATTTTTCCTCCAGACATTACCCATTGTTGGCCTTCCAACCAAATTTTGTACGTAGCTTCTTCGGGTTATTACAAGTACCATACGATATTTTGGTCGTCCTGCATGTTTACGTAAGAAAAAAAGGACTGTCTTTGCCAAAAACGGAAACCAAACATTGTAGAAATAAGTACCACCTGATTCGGGTAAAGGGACCAATGAACACGCGTATTGTTGAAGGCATTTTGAGGCCTTTGGTCAGAATTTATTACATTTTGAGTCCTTTAGTGTGGAAAAAAGGACATTCTTCGCAAAAAAACGACACTCTTGGTAATGAAGTCAAGACTTGGCAGGATGGGTATCATATAACTGGCATTTTTGAGGCGAATGAACTGGACTAATGTCAAGAAGGTCCTTTTATCCTGACGTATACCTGCAGCAGGATCAAAATATTATCGCGTGTTATTCTAATAACCGAAGGAAGCTATTGCCAAATTTCGTTGAAATCGGATCACGGGAAAAGCATGATCGAGTAATTTCTCAAAAGACTTAGGCGAGCAACCCTGGTTTGAATACAGCAGAATGTACCGTTAGTTCAGTCGATGACAAAACTTGCTGCCACCGTTCCAAAATCAGTCACTCAAGGAACCTACATACCGAATTTGGTTAAGATCGGACCACAAAAAAAGGACAAACGATTGGCATGGATTATTGCATATACTCGTCCATCATACATTTAATACATACATCAATACTTGGGATGGGCCAAAAAAACTGCCTGTGGGTGCTACTAGGACTCCCACAGCGCTCCGAACTTGTCAGTATAAAGACGGCGTGGATAGGAAATTCATGCTAACAACTGCACCTTCCGAAAAAAATATATGCTTTCGAAACGTCAACAAAACATAGTAATGGGAGAGATGTTGAAGAGCCCATTGACAACATTACTCGAAATGGTCTCACATTTCAAATATTTATACATACATACCTATATATACACTTACTCTAGGCAGTAAGACTTTCCAGAAAGAAATGTCGGTAACACTAACTAGAAGGCGAACATTCTAAAAGTCCTGGAACTTGCGAAGTGTGAAAAATGGAATGAGGGACGAAGAAGGTGCCTTTTATTAGGTTTTCCGCATATTTATCGAAAACCGTTCGCTGTAGCAAAAATATTCCAAAACAAAATTAAAGAGAACTAAATTCTCTATAATAGCGTTTCCTTCCCTTCACGATGTGGTCAAATTTAAGGTCAAAGGTTGAAAGCCATTTACTATGGAATATTGGTAGATGCAACTCCGAATGTTTCTCATGAGGAGCAAAACGTTTTAATTCTAAGATATGTTCACCAAGACGACAAAACATTGAGATGTGAAATTTGTGAGCATTCAGTTCATTTCTCTGGTAAAACCGGAGAAAAAATAACTGAAGTAGTGCTTTCTGCTTTGGAAGATCGCAAAATACCACTGAAAGACTGCCGATCGCAAGGCTATGATAAAAGATCGAACATGTGTGGACAGAATAAGGGCGTTCAGAAAAAGATTTTGAATAAAAATAACACTGGAATTTATACGCCATGTGAAACTCATTGTCACAATCGAGTTGGATATAATGCTGCAAAGTTGAGATTTTTTTTTTTTTCATTTTTCTCATCCAGCCCTGCTCGATGGGAAACACTCAAGCGAGAGGTTCCATTATCACTACAAAAATTGTCAGGAACAAGATGGAGTGAAAGAATCCAAGCTGTTCGCCCGATTGCTAAACAATATCCAGGGATTTTTGTAGTCCTCGAGACACTTCTTGAAGACACGACGATAAATTTGACACCGTTAGCAAAAAATCTTGTTCAGGGTTTGGAAAACTACTTCCGGTCATTCAAAGGTCTCCTGATGACAACAATTTGGTATAAGATTTGGTCTTGTATCGATCAAAAAAATGTGGTCATACAGGCTAAAAAATATCTCTGAACAAAGAATACCAACTTATCAAAGATTTGACAGAAGAAATACGGCAGTTGCGAGATTCACGGGAAATAATTCTGCAAGAAACAAAACTCGTCGCCGAAGGTGTAGCTGTGACATTTGATTTTCACAACAAAAGACAGCCAACGAAAGCGGATCGAATAAGTTTATTACTACGTTTAGAACTACTATTTACTATCACGTATTGGATTTCATAATTCTTGACGAGGTTCACCATTGTTAAAGATATTTGTGAATTATTCTTTCCAATTTCAATTTTCATCGAAATAATAATAAAGATTAAAGATTCAAGAAGTTCTTGAAAAGAAAGCTTTGATTTTAGTCGATAAATACAAAAAGGATTTGTCTATGCAATTTGCCCAAGAAATTTTGCACTTGAATATTCATTCGACAATTTTTGGAGGCGAAAAAGATCCATTGTCACTCAACGATATTTATGTCAAAAAACTGGAATCTATTTTTGTTTATTTTTGTATAGTAATTCGCATCTTCTGCACGATTCCTGTGACGGTATCATCAGCTGAAAAATCATTCAGCAGATTATCGAATTCATTGAAAACTTGGCAAAGGAGCACAACAACACAGCAAAGGATGAATTATCTTACAGTTTTACGATCGAAAACAAGTAAGAATCAAAAGTTGATTTTTCGGACGCCATCGACAAATTTGCATAGAAAAGGGCTCGAAAAATAAATCTACTCTTTCATGTGAATATGTATTATAAATATGTAAATATGTACTTTATTTGCTAAATTGGTTTAAGTATATGTATATTTTCTTCAATAAAATTGACTCATCTATCGAAAAATAAAACAGTTCATAAGAGATTTTCTTTTTCAATCTGAACTGAAAACTTATTTTTATCCAATGATAAAATAAAAAAATTCCCTGATCGAATTCCAGCGAGGGGGTCCGCGACAGAATGCGAGGGGCATGGTGCATACATACAAAAATTATGAGAGAAAAGTGCATGTCATGACCCATCTTGATTGCATGGTGTCAATGGCCAACCATAATACCACCATAATACAATTTTTAACCTACCGAACCCTATTCACGGCCTTCAAATTCCGTCAAAAAATAGACAAACAAACAAACAAAGTTAAACGTTAACCAACAATGGGGTGGTCCGTGTTGTTCACCTTTTTCTCGTTAAATGTACTCAACTGTTGAAAATTTGTCCACATTAGCTTTTATTTCTTAATGCTCAACAGAGGAAAGAAAACATGTTTTACCTTGACATCTTCAGGTGTTAATGTTTGTCTGGGACATTCGTTTCTTAGCAATTTCGTATATGCATGTAATGTTTGTAGATATAATTGAACTCCTTGCTTGCGTTACACAATTATTTTATTTTTTCTTTAATAATATTTTCCTCTGAAACGACAACAACAAAGATATAATTTGAAACGACCTTCTTTTGTTGAGGTGCATTTGGTCCAAAATGGCGCTTATTTGAACCGTGTTGTATGCATTTTTTTTCTTTTTGTTTTATATGGAGATATTTTACCATAATTTATTCCTTATTGGGTTTTTTAAAATCGAATAATATTACGTAACTGACATGACTGCGGACATGGATTGACTGTTCGACACATTTAAGCTTTCACGAAGACGAATTAATGTTAATTATGTTACAATGAAACGAGATACCCTAAGAGTACCAAGGTACAAACAAGATATTTTGAACTTTTTTTTGATCAGGTTTGCTTTTATTACAAATTTATCCATGTGTAATTATGACAATGACAATCATTAGTATCCTACGTATGGTGAAGATATGTATGTAAAAAAAATATATGGATCAAAAGTATAAAAAGTGTAATGAAAGATACATGTATAAATTTAAATGGGGGTACATTACAATTGAAGCGGAATTAAAATACTGTCGAAAAGAGAAACTGAAACTACAGCATATTCCAGTTATGTTGGTCTTTAATTAAGTACTTTTTATTTTGAAGAATAATGCGTGACATTTTCACTTTCAACGGGATGAATGTTACTTTCTTGATGAGCGCCAGTAAAAAAAAAGAAATTGTCGTGAATTTCATAACATAATTACTTATTTTTCTAAATAACGATGGTAATTAATATCTCACCAATCAACAGTATTGTCTTTAGCAAAACCAGCCAAGCGGTTCGACTGTGCTTTGAAATGTGCGTCAGTGATTGACTGAATGTTTGGATGAATTTGGCTGCATAATGGAACTAAATAGGGGAAGTTGTGGAGGCTTTGTACAAGTTTTACTTTTACATTAACAACTTTTGAAAAAAATAACACGATTTTATTGTTGGAATATAACTCATATCATAATTAAAGTGGCGTTCTATTTAAATGATAGGAAAATTAATCAAAGATATTGACTGTTTTGAAGCTATTGATTTTCCAAAGTGTGCGACCGTACGAATGCGTCCCACTAACGGGGTGCGCCTATTTCGCTTTAATTGACTGGATAAAATCCCACCGATCCCACATTGAACGCTGAATATCTTCGGACATTTTCTACAATTTTTCAACTATTTCCTGCCGGAAATTTTCATCGATATGGAATTACAAAAAGCCATTAGGTAGCCTTAAGTTTGAAGTCTAAGTACTTGAGGTTGGATCCAGGAAGACAGAGCGAAATTTGTGTTTCGGTGCAGACGGTGGAAAAAGTGGACAATTTTTGCTACCTCGGAAGCGTAGTTACAGCAGATGGTCGAGCGGATGCTGATGTACAGTCTCGCATCATTAAGGCTCGGGCAGCTTTTTTCAGTTTAACTCCTTTCTGGCAAAACAACAACATCTCCAGACGTACCAAACTCAGGATCTTCGGAACCAATATAAAATCTGTGCTTCTTTATGGCTGTTCAACTTGGAAGGTGACCAGGGCGATAACAACTAGATTGCAAACTTTCGTGAACCAGTGTCTACGGCGCATCCTGCACATACGCTGGCCGGAGGTCATTTCTAGCGACGACCTCCTGTTCATTACTGGCCAGGACAGGATAGGCACCTCTATAAAAAGGCGAAAGTGGCAATGGATAGGTCACACACTCCGAAAGGAGCCGGAAAACATTGCTAAACAGGCCCTCGATTGAAACTCACGGGGAATCGATGCAAGTCGCCGCGTTGGACGACCCAGAAACACCTGGAGAAGATCAGTTGAGATCGAGATTAAGTCATTAGGCAAATCGTGGAGACAGTTGAAGGCGATTGCGGCGAACAGGACGAGGTGGAAAGTTGGCCTGGTTAATGCCCTATGCCCCACAAGGGGTTGACAGGATCCAGAGAGAGAAGTTTGAAGTCTAAAAATGTTTCGGTTTATGAGTTTTGTGGCTAACGGCATTCGATCGCCCATTTCAGTTCCGCCGACTAGATAAAATCACACTGATCCCACGTTGAGCGGCAAATGTTGTGAGTTTGGAGGAATTATCCCACACTGGGTGCTGAATACGATCTGAACCGGTTATTATTTTAGTTTGCTCCTTTTGATGGTGCTTTCACACAAATAAAGAGGACTTTGGGTCAAATTTGTGAAGTAGACACATTCCGGAGCTTCCAGTATTATGTGTAACATGCATTTTGAATGCTATGCTAGAGTGTTAGGAGCCATTTTCTATTAATTGAACAGCGCGGCACTGTCGTTTAGAATCTTTAAAGTCATGAAAATGGGAAGAGAAACAATTTCGGAATCATCGAGTTGTCTGGTTATTAGAGGTTTAGTCTGAAAATTAACTGAAAAATGCGTGTCCGTATCCGGCTATAGGAGCGTCCAGTTAAGGGAGCCTAATTTGTTTGAAAACATGCAAAAAATGATCGGGACTTAAAACTTTGACCGCTTATAAGAAGTGTCCTGTTATGGGAGGTGACCGTACAGATAGCATATACTGCATTCACATTTACAAATAGAAACCATGAGTAATGTTGTAATCGTAAACTTTTTCGAGATATTTGAAAAAATCGTTTGCAGCAGTCTTGGTAAAGTCAAATGACCATGCCACGCTTGTATTTACTGGTTTTGCTTTATCCTAGCTGCTTGGATGATGTGTAATACATGAATGAGTTGTTCTTTCCGATCGACTCAACAAAATGAGCGAAAGAGTCAGCGCAGTGCTATAGCTACTGGCTCGATCTATTTAAAACTGACACACTGTGAAACGAATACCCAAACCTATCCTCCGACATAAACATCGTGTATATATGCTCCGAAATCGCATGAATACTACGCAACGCATACATAATCCCCACTCATTCAGAATGTCTCATTACTTACTACATACATACATTTATTCACATGTGACATCCCATCCCAATGCAAACCCATTCATAAACAATCATCTGCAGTATGTATTATACTCGCATCTATATACACAGCAACACATGCTGCAAGTAAATAAAAAATTACTTACATGACACCGCAGACCCAATAAATACATAAAACAACCCAGAGAAACAAGCAGCATTCTAAAATAGAAGTAATAATTATAGCGCAATCTTCCATCCCGCGACACAAGTGTCTAAGAAGCGGCGCGCGAAATAAGAGGCTACGAGCGATAGGGATTGTTTATTGTAAGTGTCTTCGCGCCTCAGTTTGCTTAGCTATCTCTTCCAATGCACACAAAATTAATTTCGTTCGCATACATTATACGCGACACACGGCTTTCAGCGGCAAAGAGTGGGAAATCCAAAATTTTCTTGGATCTTGCATTCTTGTCACGTGGCGCACGTAGGCGCTCGAAGCCGCTTCGCACAAATACGCTTCATCTGAACCTCAACTTTAGGTAAAATGAAACGAAATCAAGTTCTCATATCGCTCAGTGTCCCATATCGTTCAGTGTGTCATATCGTTCAGTGTTAATACAGATGGAATAAACGAATCCGCCCCCCCCCCATTTTTTTCCCAACCATGTGTTCTGGTTGTTTGAAATCGCTCGCCAGATGGAATTAAACGCCAGTTGATTCCCTCTGGATCTTTGTCTGGTTCTGGGCTTTTCAGAACCCTAATTAATTACACAATAAACGAAATGTCGTAAAATTTCGAAAACTAGGGAGACTAGACACAAACCTTTTAACAGAATCTTCGTTATGGTATGTCATACATTTATGATGGTATAGTTTTTAAGACAAGAGACAGTATAAATGCAATGAAGCATCCTCAAAGGATGTTATATGAAAATATGTGAGCGGAAAATAGCACTTTTTGCCATATAATACGTGCTAGTTTCGAAACACATTTTCTATTTTTTTGATCCGTTTAAAACAAAGTATAGCCTATGCACTCCCTCTGGAAAAAACTAAGATGTGTGCAAAAATCAGCTCCCAGGGTGCTGCCTATGGAGCTGTAGCCTGTCAAAAAACGACAAGAACAAGGAAAATTAAAAATAGCTATTTTGAAACTGCTATATCTCGGACGTTTTTCTTCTGAATCGCGTTGATTTTCTGAAAAACGTTATCAGGGGCTCGACGAAAATGTTCTTACCAAACTTTAGCCCCTAATACCCCCGGGGGCTTGAACTACAGGAGGTTGAAAAACGCAAAAAGCGAAATCGTTGTGTCTGCGTAAACAGTGTTTTTTGAACGCTTTTTGGTTTTCTTTTCTTGGTGGTCGGGACGCTTCCGCGTCCCTAGATCCTTACTTAAGGACTTAAAATGTCTTTTGCAGTACTTTAGTGCATTTGTATCTTCACCCCGATTCACGCGACACTATTATTTCCTAGATTTCACTTCATGTTCAAGAAGATCTTTCCGACTGACGAAAGGGTTAGAAATACCTACATTGGGTTCATCGCCCCGATTCGGAAGATACCCATATTTAACATGTTTGGCTTTCGTTTCATTTCATGGCCCTTTGTCCTGACGCACACCTCCAGCAGAACCAAAATATAACCGTGTGGTACTTATAATACCGGGGCGACCGGTAGCGCAGTGTGTTGAGGCATCTGTCTCATGTTTGACTACCGGCGTTTCGGGTTCGAATCCCGTCCACGACGACGTTCGTGGCCATGGATGTGCAGGAGGTGCATGCTGGCAACTGCATTCTCTGAAACCAATTTATGCCAAGGAAACGTCAACTGGGCCACATGGAACAGTTGACGCGCTATGCCCCACAAGGGGTTAGAGCAATTGAGTAGTAGTAGTAGTACTTATAATAACCCGTGGAAGGTGTATTTCAAATTAAGTTGAACAACAAGAAATTCCTGGAAGAATTTTTTCTTAAATCTCACATTTTTGACTCTACTTTTTTTTTGCTGCACGGATCAGAGCAAATGATAGCCTATGCACACCCTCGAGATAAAGTCAATCTGTGGGAAATAAAGACAGATTTCGAGACGCTCCCCACGAGACTTTAAGGTTTATGTTCCTCGGGGCGATCCATGCGACGACAGCGCAGCTATCCCAGCTCAGCGATCGGCCCTGAGCACTATTTTTGTGTATTGTCTATGGAGCTGTGTTCCTCCAAACGACTGCGACTACGCTCGCGAGCGAGGATCGCATAGCTCCGTCAGTCGCATCGCAGGGGGTAGGATATCGTCGCCATCATATTTGGGAGTCGCAATCGCTGTCGTGCATGTCGTTTGGCTGATTTGGCCATTGTGCATGTCGAGAAAATTGTATTTTTTGACGATAGCTTGTGCGTGCGCGGGGTCGGCTGCTTGGGGGATACTTGCGTTATACATAGAAGGCGAGTCGCTATCGTATATGCCCTGGACGTGACGATATTATTGTTTGCGCATATGCAGGGTCGCGGGAATTTGATTGTACATGGCCGGGGAGTCGCAATCGCTGTCGTGCATGTCGTTTGATCGAGTTGGTCGTTGTGCATGGCGAGAAAAAATTATATTTTGGCGATTACTTGTGCGTGCGCGGGGTCGACAGCTTGGGGAGTACTTGTGTTGTACATAGAAGGCGAATTGCTGTCGTATATGCCGTGGGCTTGAGTTGCACATAGCGGATAAGTCGCGACCGCTGGTGTACATGTCGCCTGACGGAAGTGGTTGGTATGCAAACCAAGAAAAATGCTTGTGGATGCCCAGAGTCGGTTAATTGGTGCAAAATGCATTCACACTCACGGCGTGAACTGTACGTTTTACATACGCATATATTTTATCTACATTGCAAATTCGTAATCCGCGCTTAGACAAGTCGCGGTCGCTTCGAAGAACACACCACGTGCCCGATCGTCGATGAGCTTTCGTCGTATGGCTATCGTCGCTGAGCTACCGTCGAACGGATCGCCCCGAGGAACATGCACCTTTAGCCTTGTCAAAATAACAACGAGAATAAGAAAAAATGAAAAAATATTGTGATTTTCTAACTGTCATATCCCGGGTGTTTTTGATCGTATAGACTTCAAATTTGCTATACTTCTTAAGAAAAGACGACTCTAGAAATTGACTCTACCAAACTTCAATTGCCACAACCACCCGCAGGCCCGATCTACAGAAAGTCCGAAAACTCATACTTGTTGTGTCGCGTAGACATAGTCTTGGTCGCTTTTCTCGTTGTCGCTTTTTTTGTATTACTTAATTTTTTTTGACGGGCGAAACATTCCAATCTTTGGTTGCAAAAATTAATTCCCCAAGATATTAAAAAATAAGTCTTCCAAAGTAGGCCAATACTCTCGTATCAACCCAAACCATAACAACACCAACATTAACAAATATTACAACCAACTTACAAAAATTACCTCAATCTGATCCCAGATCAAAGCAAGCTGAATTACCAATTTTGCAAAAAATACAAAGTTCATGTGCAATAATACTGCAATGCTTCATCATATCGTCTTTACAAATATTCCGAAATTTCCAATTTCAAAACCACGGAAGAGTGTATTTAGTCATAATATCACTGTTGCAATAAATTAAACATTTTCTCAGTTGCATTTTGAGTCGTAAGCGTGTGGTGATAGACGTACGTGCCATGCACTATGCAGTTAATCACTTTTAATGACGACTGTTATTTCATTGGTGCGGCTATAATAAGCGATTACTATCTATCAACGTTGTTTTTTCGGGGCAATTGTAAAACAATTTCCTACAAGAAATCCACAATCTGGCACAAGGAACTCACAAACGCATCCTGTTGAATAGAGTTTTCTTTTCAACGAAGAAAGATACAATAGTACTTCCGCGGTCAGATTATATCATGAGAATACTTTCCTAAAAGTATTAATTAATTTAAGCGCTTCTCCGGGTTATTGTTACAGAAATTGAGAGCAAACAAACTTGTTTTTCTTTTCTTTTATTTTTATCGTTGAATACAATAACATGCGATTACTACTCTAAATGATTTAACATTTATTTACATCTCTGCGCCAAATGCAATTGTTTACACTCGTTATGCCTCGCAATTTCCCATGCCGATAGCATAATGAACGCCGCAAATGGCGCTCTGATCGAATATTTAAGCGTGAACAAAACAAAAAATAATTAAAAGATTCATAACGCTTGAAAAAAAATCAAAAGAGTTGAGCGAGTAACCTGCTTATTTTAAACAGCAGCAAAAAAGTTTGCATGCTATGCCAATTTGAAACAATCGTTTCCGTGCCATTACAAAATTGCGTTAATAATGATTTGTTACCTGTGTACAATGAATTAGGTACAATTTCTTGTGGAAAGATACAATGATTGTTCGGGATTTTTCTTTTAAGCTTCGCATACCAGTGAGAAGGCATTTCTTCGTTACCCAGAGGCGGTTGATTTGTTTGATATTTGCACGGTTGACTGAAGTGATGTTGCAATCGGTACAAGTATATGACTGTGGTATATTGGCGATGCGATAGCACCTTTCCTCTAAATTCTTACATCAGATATTCAGATACCCAAGCAGAGTTGAAAGCAAAAGTCTTTCCATTTAACTTCGTGCTGTATGCTAATTTGCAAGTCAGTCACAGTGCTTAGAGATTATGCAGCGGGCTGGGTTTGATGTATCATTTTGTTTTCTATGGATGAAAGGTTTTGCGAGGGCATTTCGTGCATAGGTAATGACTGCAAAATGACATTTATGTGCGATTAAAGAAAAATTGTGAAATTTTCTGCGGATTAATACTCATACTGTTGTTCAAAAAAAAATTAAACCTATTCAGTATTAAAAATGTTTAGTATTTTCTCCACTATTCCAGCTTTATTGTTACTAATGTAGTTATGCCATCCGATGTTTCGCTTCTTTAAGCATCATCAAGCATTTAAACCTAGTCTTGAACAAATCATGCAGTGCAATACGAGCTCAAATAGAAAAAAATGAAACTGGCAACAAAAGATACTTTGAAAATGAATGTTTTATGAGATATTAAAAACTAAGCAACCAAATGAAAATTCGCACATAATAGGGGGGAGGGGGGGTTGTGGGTGGAGGTTAAAAGCAAATGCACATTCTCCACATTATTAATAATGGTCAACAGTGCAGTGGTAACAGTACAAATGAGTGGAACCTGAAAGTCAGGTAAACAACCTAATAAAGCAATTTCCTCCAAAAACCTAGATTTTCGTCAAATTTAAATCCAAAAATATCGGCCTCGCGCTCGGTAACCGTGTTTGTTTGGTGCCCGCTCTACTACCACTACTCAGTTGCCCTAACGTCTTGTGGGCCGTTGCGCGTTATCAGTTCCATGTGGCCCAGTTGACGTTTCGTTGGCACAAACTAGTTTCACCGAATGCAGTTGCCAGTATGCACCCAAATGGAGGTTCGATCCTTCGCGCAAACAAAAATTGCCTGTGGGAACGAATAGAACTCCCATTGCGATACGAGCTTGTGATACAAAGACAGCGCGGATAGGAGGTGCATGCAACAACTGCACGTCTGAAAAGTACATATGCTATCGAATCGTCAACAAGGCACAGAAATGCAAGAGATGTTGCCGCGCCCATCCACCTGGAGGGGTCGAGGTAATTAACAATAATAGAACCTACTTGTATGTGTTCTGCAAAAATATGCTCTCTCATCAATCTGGCCTTGTGATATAATACGCATGCAGGTTTAACGATGTTCAACCCATCGTCGCTTCAATATACCTATACATGTCTAGTACGAGACGGAAAATTTCATCTCGCGGAAGTGGATTGGCAAGAAATTTAAATCGATGCCTATGATTCATGCATGGGCCATCAACTCTCGGCTGATGACCCCTGCCAAAAGTGAGGCCGATTCCAGCGCACATGAAGAACATCATTGCGAGATTGATGTAAAGCGGAGTTCGACTTGCCAAGTTTATTTTATTTGGAACTTTCAGGGGGGGGGGGGGGGGGGGAACATGCCTACTTGACCGGGCGAAGTGGTTCGCGTTTTTGACCAATAGTGGGTTTCAATTTGAGTGGATTCCTCACTCCCCTTGCGTGGGCATAAGGGATTGAAACCCTCAATTTAGCACCCTAGAACGCTCGCTGCGATCGCTTTATATCCCACAGCGGTAAACGGTGCGTTGCCTGGGGAAATAGGAATATACTTCAGGCAGAAAGAAGTTCAGTAAAATCAACCAACAGGCGGTTGTAATCTGCTGTGAATTTTATGATTCCAATCATACTGATTGTCTATATCCATTTTTTATGGATGGAAACTACCTTTCATAATGGAGACGGGTGTATAACCCCTATCTATGAAATCCAGCTATACCATTAGTTGACAACGACGAAACGCTCAGTGACTTGACGACAATTTGGGGAAGACAAATGAGCCCATGATCTCTAAACGTAAACATCGTAGAGTGACGACCGAGACCTCATGGCTGCCGGCGGCGCATTACCTCTCTCAATTGCCCCTAACCCCTTGTGGGTTCCATTTGGCTCATGGCATAAACTGGTTTCGGAGAATGCAGTTACCAGCATGCACCTCCTTGCATATCCATGGCCACGAACGTCGTCGTGGACGGGATTCGAATCCGAAACGCCAGTAGTCAAACATAAGACTGATGCCTAAACACACTGCGCTATCGGTCCCCCCACATTTTAAACGCTTGTTTTGTGCAAAAAATGATACGCAAATGAATCGATTAAGTCACAAAAATTAAAACACACACAAAAAAATAAGAAACGTTTAAGTTACTCCACTGATTTTTTTTTGCATTTTTTAGGCAAAGGGTAAGACACACCCACGATGTATGTATCAGATTAACGGATAAACCATAAAATATTTTAGCATCTAAAATCCAATTTATGTTCCATGAAAAAAAGTATTTCCATAGCTGGAGTTCATTCCAATTTAAGATTATTCATCCATCATGTTCTCATTTTCTTTTTATGGACGTTTCACCATTGCACAGATAATGCAACGACGCACGTATGCCATACTACCCAGTAACATGCCCTTTAAAATTTTGTATTAGAAACGGTAGCTAAATGTAAAAGTAATTATTGTAATGACAACTTCTTGTCATTTTTGATGAATAACAAATCAGATATAACGCAGATAAGATATGAAAATTTCAAGATGTAAAAATTGGGGCCCTATGTAAACATAAGCATAACATACGTAGCCAAATTCGATTTATGTATTTTTCGAAAAAAAAAGCCTGATAAAAAAAAAACAAAACAACGTTAGATAATAATTAATATCCACGCACAAGACACAATAAGAAACTACTTTCTTCTGTATCTTGAATCGCATTGGTTCACTTATGTCACGAGAAAGTTGGGCGTATCATAAATTGACGAAAATTTGGAAATGATAGAGACATAGGCATGAAAATCGTCAATATTTTTGAATTGCAAATGCCTATACAACATCGGAAGCAAATATCTAATGTAATCGAATATCTAAGACCGTAAATAATGCTGAAAAAGAAAACTGGATCAGTTGTATAAATAAATCATTGAAAATTGATCCGGAAAATCTGTCACAAATTTGAACTTTCTAAATTCATGTTACTGATTAGACGTCATTTGAAAAAAAAAAGTTGTAGAAAAATTTTAGGGCCTCAGTTTGCTTTCATTTAAATCGATATCATTTTTTAGTAGTTTTAATTTTAAATTAGTGGTTGACATATTGCGTTTCAGGTAAATTTTACTTAATCAATATAAACCTTAGAACATACAGTACATGGAATGAGCATATCCCGTTTATCACCGGCTCCAATATCTGGTGAATAAGTCGACAGTCAGCCTACTCAGTTGGCGTTTAATACTGAGAAATGTTGACTGTTCTATAGAATTGTTCTTAAATAAATGTCAATTTTTGTCAAATTATCGACAATCAGCCTACTCAGTTGGCGTTTCGATATTGACATAATGTTGACCACAATGTCGAATTGTGCATAAACAAACGTCAATATTTGAATTTCGTAAGTCTACTGAGTTAGCTGACTGTCGACTTAGTACCCAGATTTTGGAGCCACTGTTTCTATGGAGACATACAGGACAAGCTCATTCCATGGCTATATATTCAAAGATATAAACTTTACTACTACTACTAGTTACTACTACTGCGTCGGAAACAGTGTTTAAATATTTAAATAAAGAAAAAATGATTAAATAACGAAAAAAAGAATAAAGACAGTATGAACGAATTATCAATGAGATAAATAAAAAAAAACTATGTTTGTGTGCGAGCTACAGGAACCATTAAATAAATTATATTTAAAGATCCTATAGTTAAAGGGATTTCGTTGAATAAAAAAAATTTCATTGTTTTATAATTTGAAGTAGGTCCATTATTGAGAGGTTAATTCGAGGTACTCACCTGAAAAGAAAAGAAACAAATAATCATAAATATATGACTAAATTCTGTGAGAGGTAAAATAATAGAGTATACTTGGTATTGTAAATTAAATTAAATGAATGGTACTTTATACATTTATAAAAATGCTTGGAATAAACAATTTTGTTCAGATCAATATCATAATGGTTTCTGTTAAAATACAAGATTTTTAGGGATATTGCAGGAGGAGGGATGAGGTAGGTATACTGAGGAGAGGTGCATGTTGGATCTACAGTGTATACATATTTTATAATGGCGTATACAACTTGCTCTACAAGAGAAAGTTTTTGTTCGAGTTTTTCCCACGCCTTTGTGCCTACGCTGACCTTGTCGAGTCGGAAAAAAAATCAATCATAATAATGTGTTCGCCGGTCTTCATGCCGGCCTGTCGCAAAAATTGTCGAGCCAGAATTTATTTATTTTTCTCATGTTGCAACAACATCTCTGTTTCATTGTGATCAAATTATGCTGATATAATTTCATTAATTTCGGGCAGTTAGAGGCCTACTCCTATTTATGTATTATGAGAGTAAAACTACAATTACAGGTAACCCTCCTATAACACGGTAGATACCTTCCTAAAAATGCCGTGCTGTGTGAAACCGTATTATCCGAGACTAGAAGCTAGTACACAATTGGGGGATACGTTCGAAACTCTTTTTGAAACGAAATATTTTTGTTTTATTTCAATAATTTCATTAAAAATTTATATAGATATAAATCCTTTTGCTTCGAAGGTATCATACCCTCGTTGTTAACTATGGTGCATTTGCCAATTTGAAATTAGTAGTAAAACTTGTTCCGATTTCACTGTTCGTATGAGAGGTATATGAAATAGTGGGTTGATTTCAACCAAATTTAGGAAAGTGGTTTGGTAGCCAATATGATTGAATAATATAAAATTCGGTAAAGATATTTTCAGAAATAAAAAAGTTTTCCTTGGAAAAACTTGCTTTTGGAACGGTCGTTCCTACGACAGCTATATGATAGAGGGGTCCAATTTCAACCAAATTCGATATTTTCATTCGACTAAAGATATTTGAAAAAGATACCTTTAGAAATAAAAAAAGTTTTTCTCGCAAAGACAAATTTGTGGACCGGTCATTCCTATGAAAGCTAAATGACGTAGTGATCCGATTCCATTGGTTCATGTATACAGCGTGCAATAGAAAGAAGGCTTTGTACAACATTTCAGGTCGATAACTTTAAAACTGAGGGACTAGTTTGCATAGAACGAGACGGACAAAGCTTAATCGACTCGCCTCATCATACTCACCAAGAATATATAGTATACAGTTTATAGGGTCGGAGATGCTTCCTTCTGTGCGTTACAAACTTCATGACAAAGTTGATATACCCTATCACATCCGTGAAGGGTATAAAAACTAATCGCACTAAGCTTAAATTCATTCAATTCAGTTTTATCATAACCGCTCAATATGAGGGTTTTTGGGTCTATCATCTGCATCCCTTACTGACCCCATTGCTTCGACATGTTGATTTGTACCTTCTGTCCTCTTTAACAAATCACAAGGTCATTATTAATCTCATTGTATGGAGATAATAAATTCTGCAGATCACGTTTCAATTTAAGACTTCTTTAGGGGCGTGGATTTTCACCCAAAGAAAGTAATTCCGAATTTTTTGATAATATTAATCCTTCCTGTAACATTTTTAAGCTCAAATGTGTAGCTTGGGCTTGTTGGCTTGTCAACATCGGATGCCATTTTCACTAAATGCGCTTCCCCAACTTTTTTTTTTCTTCATTTCACTAATAAGTGCTGGACGGCCTCGGTAGGTATATTCACAAATCATTCGACTCAAATCGATCTACTATAATGCTAACTTCTTAAATTCCCTAAATATCATTTCCGGTGATCCAGCAGTATTTTCCACTGATGATGGCCATACATTTTTTCGACATCCATTTAACGTTCTTTTTAAGGTCTATTATCGCCCCCGAACGCAATAGTAAGGTGTTTTTTTTTTTTCTTTTTTTAATTTTATTTACCTATTTTAACATTCGATAAATTAAACTCCCGGTTAGTTTTAACCAGACATTGAGAAAACGGGCCTACTTTTAACGGTCAATATCTACCCTTCCGAACCCCTATCAACGGGAACTTTGCAGCATATATTCAGAGGACTCTTCACATCTATTGACCCAAATTTAAAAAACATGCGATTTTTTTCCTATTTTTCATTCGTAGCGTGAACCATCTGATCTTTGCAACCGGGGAATAGTTAATTGATATGAAACGGAGTACCCTAAGCTGGATAACTGCCTTGGTCACAGGGCATGGTAATTTTAAGGCTCATCTGGCCAAGATGAAAATCGGGGAAGATGACGTTTGCAGGCTATGCCTGGAGGAGGCCGAGACGGCAGCACACATTGTGTGCGAATATCCAGCACTGGCTAGCACGAGGTTGAGGATCACAGGCAGGCACACGATAAGTGTAGAAGCCATGAGTGAACTCAACTTCAAACAAATGCTAGCAATAACACGGGACTCAGTGATGAAGAAAGAGGTCGACAATTATCAGTCGACATCTGGAAGCCACTGATGACCGGGAGGGGGCGAAAAGGGACCCAAACGTAAGTGGTCTGCTTCGGCTATCCCCCATAGTATATAATAATAATAATTGATATGAAATTTTATGTAGTTTTAGAAAGTGAGGTAAAATGCTGCTACAACTTTGTAACGGTTAAAGAGAGAGAGAGAGAGAGAGAGTCGATGTTGTATGTTAATTTTCCTCAACTGAACACTACTATCTACCATTACGGTATTTACCATCACCCTGTATGCGCATAAAGGTCACACGAGTTTATACCACTTTGGTTCCCCCTTTCCTATGTCGCACAAATCGTCCAAACAATTTTTTGGTCTGAAGAAAATGATGGACATAATTACAATAATAAAAAAAAAACAAAAAAAAATGATTTGCTTAACTGAAATTGTAAAACACTCAATTCTTGAAAAATATCTTCTTCTCTATGCGTCATGCGTGAACTTACCATACTGTCAAGTTACCATATTATTACCTCAAACAATCGTACGAATGCATAACAAGTGATATTAACCCGATTGCATATAGCAAAGGTGTAAGGTGAACTTGTACGACACACATGCCTTAATTGTAAATCTCATAAAGCGTGTATATTACTAAAAATTTCGTTCACCGCTACAATGCTCCAAATTGGATTGCGATAAGTGCAAGAGCTCTTGTGGATTAGTTTAAAGAGTTGGCCTGTCTGCGGTCGGCGTCTAAAAGCCTAGGTTGCATCAGAATAATAGCCCATTGTGGCTTACGGATCATACGAATTGCAGTGCGGTTTAATGAGGCTATTCGTCTGCAATCTACTCATACTGACTTAATATTTACAAAAGATAGTGTGTCACTCTTCAAAGCCCAATGATATGGAAAAGACCCGATCGATTGCATTCAAACTACGAACGCAATCTAATTATTCTATTGATGCGTGCATGGATAATTATGAAACCGACTTATTGAAAACCGATGAAATACCAACGACGACGAATTAGCAACCAAGTGACCATTGCGACTCATCAACAAATCGAAGAAAATAATATTATATGCAGAGGCGATATTAGGTAGCCGTGCGAAATTCGGTACAAGGTTGCCGTTAAATATACTTTGGTACGCATGAAATATTGCTCAGTCGTTGAGCCCATAGTACGTACCTCCATTATAAATTTATTTGTAGTAATCATAATAAGCAATCAATGAATTTCATCAGTATACCTATATATTTCACTAATCTTATTAATTGATTCCGCTATTAAACGCTTTGTGTCCAAAAAAAATCAAAATAGCATGATAGAAGCCGGCCTTTTTGACTTGAGAAATTTCAACTTTTTCGCCCACGAAAAGAATACGAATTGGAAATAATCAAAAAATTATAATGTGCAAACAGTTTATTTTTATTGGTTGCTACTATGTATGGGATTTGTCAATGAAACTTAAGTGTTTTTCTATGCAGCCATCCACTGACGTACAGAGTCATCGCATTCAATGAAGAAGCTATTTATTTGCAATTGCTGCGTAGTAAGTAGTGAGCTCAGTGTCAATACAGTTGCAAATATATGTTCAAATCGAATAAATATTGACCATTTAAATTAAAAGATAAATTTGATTAGTTATCATCTTGAGAAAATATCGGCATTTGTTCGTGTCTTATCGGTCATGGCAAGGTTAACTTTGCCGACTACAAAAGATTTTAGCAGTTTTTGGTGGAAATTTGTTGCAGATACACAGTTTCGCCAATTTTAATGTTGAGACAAGGGCAACATGTCACACTGCCATGTTTAGATAGTTATCCGCCATATATTCGTACTGCCTAAAGCGGAAATCTACAATTTGTGCGCTCTCATAGTTTCCGCAATACACCTATCGTGTACACATTAGACATCACATACAAAGCGTTAGGCCTTCCGCACATGAAGCAACTCGTTTCAAACTCCAGTTAGAATGCAGTTGCAACCAGCTTGCGACCTCCGCCCACACACGGTGCGATTGATTTGCAACCCGATTTTAAAACAAGCTGCCTACTAGATTTGGAATCACACTTATCACACTGGCACTTTTCATACTCTACTTTCCTGTCAAATTAACTGCGGCCACCAGCCGCCATCTTTAACTATGTTGATAAACATAAATATTTGAAACACAACACTTTTCCACCACAGCAAACGCCACTATTGCCATCTTAATACACAGGCCACCGCTCAGCTGATCGTGGTGAATTCTGCCTTCGTCGTTGATGTCAATATTACGTCATTCATGCCTTGCCAAGGTAGTGACAAGGCAGTTTAACTGAAGTTCTGGATATGTAACGAAGGACTGTAGGCTGAAATCTCAATTATAAACGACTGTGTGGACTGTATCTAAAATTACTGTTTCTAAGGACCCGAAATAAATAAATAAAAATAATTTGATGTAAAATTGAAATTGAAATTAAGAAAATGCAATATAAAAAAATGAATTGGGCAGGCTCCTATAATCTAACCGAAACCATTACATAGGAGAAATTTCTAAAAAAAAAACAGTAAAGACAACAAATCATCAGAAAGACAATCAGCCGTTTAAAAAGAATCATAATGGGCATAAGCACAAGGAATGCAACTTATTCCCATTATGATTTTTTAATAACTGGTGTGCATATTTCATATAAAAAAAATATTGAATGACATAAAAGAACGGTACCCAGGTATCAAGGGCTTCTCCTAAGCAACTCTAAGTTTTTGAGGTGAATTTAAACTTCGCTATATCGCTTTGATTAAAATCTAACTAGCACTCTTTTGGCGTGGGTGGTGGAAAGAAAAGGTTACCATCTTGGTTTTACAAAATGACTACATATGGACATGTGTGTGAGTGGCAAATGTTAACAGTCAAATTCATACCTTTTGGCCACGGGCAATTTAATCATGAATATGATTATGCTCCGTGAACAGCCACTATCTATACAGAGTTTCCCGCTTCAAATGGTAAATACTTTAATTACTGATAGTACCGTTCATATGAGGAAAATTGACACCAGAATGGACACTCTGTCTTTAGCCGTTACAGAGTTATATAATAATTTTCTGTACATTTTTTATACCCTTCACGGATGTGATAGAGTATATTAACTTTGTCATGAAGTTTGCAACGCACAGAAGGAAGCATCTCCGACCATATAAACTACATTTATTCTTGATCAGTATGGTAAGACGAGTTGATTAAGCTTTGTCCGTCTGTCTGTCTGTTTCTATGTACAGAGCCTTGTTTCTATTGCACGCAGTATATATATCGGAACTAACGGAATCGGGCGACTACGTCATATAAGTGCCATAGGAACGACTGGTCCAAAAATTCGTCTTTGTGAGAACAACTTTTTTATTTCTAAAGATATCTTTTTCAAATTTCACAAGAATCAATAGTATTTATAGTCAAATCTTATTCCCAAATTTGTTTGGTTGAAATTGGACTACTTTATCACATAACTGTCATAGGAACGATCGTTCCAAAAGCAAGTTTTTATAAGAAAAACTTTTTTATTTCTGATGATATCATTTCCAAATTTCATATTATTTAATCATATTGAATACCAAACCATGTTCTTAAATTTGGTTGAAATCGGCCTACTATTTAATTTACTCCTCATAGGAACAATGAAATCGGAACAAGTTTTACTACTAATTTCAAAGTAGCAAATGCACCATAAGTCACAACTCAGTCCACTTAACGCCACTCCGAGACCTGGGCCTCGTATCTGCATCGACGCAGATCACTGGTGTTACTATCTTTGTAATCGGACCAAGTCGAGCGCGGATCGAGTAGCGACCGAACCTGCACCGGGGCAAATCGAAAATTTAACACGAAAAGAAAGAAACTGACATTTTCATTCGCTCAATTAGAAGAATTATTCTTGCTCCATTTTTGAACAATGTTTGATTCGATATTTTTTTTACAAAACTGACCAACCTTTTTCTTTTCATGTTTCAAATGTTCGGGCCCCTTTAAAATCACGGACCCGGGACGTTTCGCCCCTTCCGCACCCTCCTCTCGTTGGTCCTGATGCAGCGAAGAGTTAAAAAAATGAGTGAACAATGTATAGACTTTATTCTGAACATTTAAACATTCTAGTGGTATTGATGAGAGCAAAGTTCGGCCTTTTTATCCGGATGAATTTTCCTTTATGAGGCGAGCTACAATATTAAGGTATTGAATCTTTCTCCTTGCCGTTTCATACCACTCTGTGGCTTCGCGTTGTTCTGCCTGTGGTGTTAGCACTTCGCCCATTCTGGCGGAGTAATCTCAGCTTCCTTCCGCAGGCAGGATCCTGGATCATTTCATCGCCGAGATTAATGCATTGTTGTTGTTTCTTCATCTGATCGATCCACGTGTGTTTCCGTCTACCTCGGGTTTAGGGTCCAACAAATGAAACATTCATTGATAGTGCCTTATTGACAGAGTTCTTAGGCGGTTGCCTTAGAACATACCAATCCATACGATGATCTTCGAGCTTTTCAATAATCGGTTGTTTAACCAGCAAGCTGCCTCGGATGCAGGTAACTTTGATTCGATCCTTTTTGGGCACACCTGCTGTCATCCGTAACATCTTCATCTTGGTCTTGTATGTATTGTACATAGTCCAGAACTCCGAGTCATTTATGAGTGCGGGACGTACGACCGTTTTGTACAAATTGCACTTAAGTTTTCGTGGCATATTCTTATCAGAGAAATTCCAGAATTTTCACGCCACATCATCCAACCGACACTGATGCGATGTTTAATGTCATTATCGCAGGTAGGTTCCTTGTTGATCATCGAACCTATATAGTTGAACTTTTTTCAAGACTTCAGCTGCTCTCCTTTAATGTAAATATCTGGTATCGATCTCTCTGGATCTGAGAATGGACAACAAAGATACCTAGTCTCTGGTATACTTATCCTCAGTCCATGATCTTCCAGTATCTGACATCACCTGGTCACTACAGCTTACAAGTCAATGATGTCTTTGCTTCCCAGTACAATATCGAAAAGAAGGGACAGTTCCAAGCCGTCAGAGATGAGTGTTAATAAATAGAGCATAATGATGTTGAAGAGCAAGAGACTAAATACTGCCTTGATGAGCTCTGACTTTAACCGGAAATTCCTCGGACTTACAAGCTGTGTATCTAACCTTAGATACTTGCATCCTGCTACAGATTGCTGAGTCTTCAACCAGCAGCAATCCTTTTGCGAGTCTTCAACTTCAACGTGTTTTGGTAACTGAATCTCTCGAGCGTTTCTTCTCCTTTGGATTGCGACCTTGTAAATCCTGGCATTGTCTTTAGATTTCTCTCGCAATTCATTTAAAAATTAATAGTGGGAAAGTTTTACTCCAATCACATCAGTGTCAATGCAAATGCAGGGTAAATTTTAGCACTTACAATTAGTATAATTTTAATTAAGACACAGCCTAATTGTCGAAAAATAATGCCCGATGTTAACCTTTTTGCAGCCTATTTCAGCTGCTTACTTAACTTTCTTAACTTTTCCTAGTCCTGAAAGCCTAATTTAGGTGCCTATAACTCAACTTTATCGGACCTAAACTTCCGATGTCTATCTAGCTGTTTTTTCAAGTTATTTGCTCTCTAAAAAGTCGATTAGATACCGATTCAGCCAAATTTGTGCAAAAGTTAGAAAGTTTTGGTTTTGAGATATCGATTTGTTTCAGATTGGTAAGCGATAAGGATGCGGCTATGAATGCAAAGGATCGAAAAAGGAAACACCCGGAAAATTAGGAGAATTTTTTTCTCCACAAATATAAATGAACGACAATATGAAATGAAACCGGAATATAGAGGGCTACGCCCGCAATCCGAGGGTTTTGTAGCAAGTACTTATTTTGGTATGTAAGTATCGGCTCCTTGCTCTTTTTGGTACCACTTAGATGGATAAAAAAAAAAAAAATTTCTGACCCATAATATAGTATCTTATATGCCCAATCATATTACGTGATTGTAATGCAACTTAGAACATATTATTGCTTATGGTGTTGGTTATCCTTGGCCATCGGTACTTTTGATCTCAGACGTGTTTAAGGGATGCAGGGATGCGCTAACTGTAACTATGGAAATAAACTATTATTAACCTATTTTGAGGAGATATACAAATTCCATTATTTCCCGTTTTATGTACTGTTCGGAACCCACCTTCCTGGAAGTTTTCATTTTTCTACATGTAACGGTCTGGAAATGCAAGGGGGGGGGGGGGGCAAATTACGATCTAATAATTTATCCTCCCTCATTGTTCCCCTTTTTTCAAATACAAATGTATAAGTAAAGTTATCTCAATATTACCTTTCTCACAACACCCCACTTGCCTATACCAGTCGATTAACAAAATTTGACCTTAATTTTGCCCCTCACCCTCCCCTCCCCCGCCCGTTACAGTTGGCCAATTCCCACACATCGCCCCCTACCAATCTTTACCCTTTCATAAATGTGATTAACCATAATATGTAACAATAACTGCGATTCGCACTACGAAAAACAACATGCAAGTAGTACTCGCACCTTTGAAGCCGGTAGGTGTATTTTTTGTATGAATAGTGTAAAAATGCCTAACTTTAAGTGAATGTACTATTGTTAAATATTACATGGTTGTAATGAAACGTAGAGGCATTATTGTCTATGGTGTTGGTTATCATTGGCCATCAATATTTTTGACCTCGGGTGTGCTTAAGGGGTGCAGGGGTGTGCTAACTGAAAAAATAGAAATGTACTATTATTAACCTTTTTTGATGAGATTTTGGAATTCTATTATTTATAGTTTTCTATGTTTCTAAAATGCCGCTTTTCTGCAAATTTTCATATCTTTAAGTATAACGGTTTCGAAATGCAAGGGGGGGGGGGGACAAACTCGGATCACATATTTTCCCCTCTCCCTCTTTTCCCCTTTCTTCAAATTTGAAAAAAATTCCAGAAATGGAATGTACTCGACGATACCTTTCTTACGATACCCCACTTGCCTATACCAAATGACAAAAAAAATTCGTCCTTCATTTCCCCTCTATGGGGACCCCCCCTCAAAGTTGACCTATTACGATGCATCACTTCCTCCAGAGAATTATAGTACTTCTACATATTTTCACTAAATTTCATACATGTAGCCTCAGCGGCTCGTGAGATATTCCATGGACAGACAGACAGACAGACAGACAGACGGACGCATGACCGATTTCATAAGGGTTTTGTTTTACTACAAAACCCTAAAAATGAAACCGGAATATAGAGGGCTACGCCCGCAATTCGAGGGTTTTGTAGCAAGCGCTTATTTTGGCTTGTAAATACTGGCTCCCTGTTCTTCTTGGTACCCCTCAGCTGAATAAAAACACCATAATTAAATGTTTTACCCATGATATAGTATCTTACATGCCAATTCACAAAAAGACTGCATCTGTCACCTCTCAAAGTAATAGTTTTAATACGAGAAGCTGTAGATAGATATGTATGTATACGAGATAAACTGTCCCACTCTTCGAGATGCTTAACCATTCATATTAAGACGACATTGCAAATTGCAAACTTGTGTAACGGCTTCGAAATTCAGGGCGGCTGGGACAAATTACGGTCTAGTAGTTTTTCCTCCTCCACTGTTCCCCTTTCTACAAATCTCAAGAAAATGCCAAAAATGGAATATACTCAACATTACCTTTCTCACGACACCCGACTTGGCTACACCAGTGGATAAAAAAAATTTACCTTAATTTCGGCTCTATGTGGACCCCCCCGCCTCTTAAAGTTGGCCAATTACAACACAACGCTATCTCCAGCAAATTATAGCATTTCTACACATTCTCGCCGAATTATGTGTTCAGCTTCAGCCGTTCGTAATATATTCTATGAACAGACGGACAGACAGGTATTTGACCGATTTTGTAAGATTTAAGACACAAAACCCTAAAAAAATTAACTGTGTGAATAGTTATTGTTAGGATCACCAATCACCAATCTTCACCCTTCCAAAGTTAGTTCATTAAATAACTGCAATTCGCACTACGAAAAACAACATGTAAGTAGTACACGCATATCTATGCGTGAGGCCGGTAGGTGTATTTTTTGTATGGATAGTGTCAAAATGCATAAATTTAAGTCAATGTACTATTATTAAATATCATGTCATTGTAATGAAACTTAGAGGTTTTATTGCCTATGATGTTGGTTATCATCAGCCATCAATATTTTCGACCTAGGGTGTGCTTGAGGGGTGCAGTGGTGTGCTAACTGCAACTATAGAAATGTACTATTATTAACCTTTTTGGATGAGATTTCAAAATTCCATTATTTTCGGTTTTCTATGCTAGTGAAATGCCGCTTTTCTGTAAATTTTCATATGTCTAGCTATAACGGTCTCGAAATGCAAGGGGGGGGGGGGACAAACTCGGACCACATATTTTCCCCTCTCCCTCTTTTCCCCTTTCTTTAAATTTGAAAAAAATTCCAGAAATGGAATGTACTCAACGGTACCTTTCTTACGATACCCCACTTGCCTATACCAAACGAAAAAAAAATTTCGACTTTCATTTCCCCTCTATGGCGACCCCCCCTTAAAGTTGACCTATTACGACGCATCGCTTTCTCCAGAGAATTATAGTATTTCTACATATTTCCACCAAATTTCATATATGTAGCTTCAGCGGTTCGTGAGATATTTCATGGACAGACGGACAGACGGACGCATGACCGATTTCATAAGGGTTTTGTTTTTATACAAAACCCTAAAAAACAATTTGAAATAAACTTACTATCCACTCGATCTAAGCACGTTTCGTCGCCATGACACTCATTGCGACTAGGAGATAAAAAGGATATTTCTTAGCCTTGGGGGCCCGTGTGCCCATGAAACACACGGAAAACCGATAGTTATGCCGCTTCTATAGGATAGGGTACTAGTCGATAATGCAACATGTGAAAAAATGCAATTATGTTGATTTATTTCGAGGTCTAATACGACTGCGAGGACTGTGAGGCCAGTTATTTATTTTGAACCACATTCACAGCGTTAAACAGGTTTTATTTTAATTTCAATTAAATAATATAATAAACGAACTGATTGCCACAAGAGAAGGACGACATGGCGAACTATCTTCATCACAAATTCAACAAGCAACTTTTCAGTAATAAATATGGAAATGCAGGTGTATACTGTCGTATTTATTGCGTGCATTGCGGCTATTCATAAAAAATAAGCAAAATATGTTACCATCACCTTTCATCCACTCAAACCGTATTGCAAGTTTTTTTTTTTTTAATTACCAACCAAAATGGTAAACACTTAATGTATTCAATTTACTTTAATCTGCACATGTCGTGTCCAATTCATATCACAACAAACTAGTGTCCACATTTAGATTCTCCATTAGTGTCCAATTCTCTAAGTAGGGGGTAAAACTCGGTTAATAGGATGAATCGTGAGAATTGAGTAATTAGATAGTCATGAATATTACACATCATACAGTACGGGGTGACAATATTAATAAAGTAAACATAAAACCCCAAAAGAAATCTTAAATTCTTAAAATATCAACGAACGTGATGTTTCCTCGGCGTGGTGTAATTTTAAAATGTTTTGTATGATCTTGGACTTTGTTTCGACGACCGCTCTTTTAATGTTTTGTATTTTTCGTTCATGAGTAATGCAAACTTCACCTTGGCGTTGCGCTGTTACATATGGACAGGTGAAACCGTTTTTGTAACATTCATACCAAGTGTTACAAGTAGTCGAACAATTTGCTAAATTTGCAATTACGAGTTGCAGCGGTTTTATGTTACACCGAATGGTGAGGATTTATTTAAATTGATGCAATACAATATCGGGTGGAATGCCGGTATTTTAGAAAAGCATACCTCAAGTTTGGTTTTATTTTATTGTTTATTAAAAATGAATATGCGTTTAAAGGTCGGGTTACGAAAACTGAGTAGTTTCCACTGTATTAATCGATACCACCATGCATGACGGAGCTGAATTGAGAAGACCTGAGACTACTACACAGAGAAACTAAATCCCGCACCCTTACCAGCCCTCATGTGTCCTGCGGGACTTATAGCTTCTGAGAAACACGTCTTCCCATTTCGGAATCCGCTCAAGCTATGGCTGTTCTAATCAACGCCAACGATGATGAAGATATCGGTCACATTTTTCGTAAAGTTCGGATATAGTATTATTCCCATAACAACGAATATCTGTGCATATCTATTAGCTCGAAGATTTTTTTTTAAATATTTTATATTTTTAAACACAACAGACTTTTCTAGATCTTCTCTGCTCCATCTCGATCAGCAGAGCATAAAGCTTACGTTCAAGGCTGCCTAATTGAGTGCCAATAAGGAATTCAGCAAGTATCAATCTCCGATTCTTTAAACTCGCTCCTTATTTACTTACATTAGAAAAAAAAGCTGGCTAGTTAAATCAACTGATCGCTAGTGTAAATATTGCCACAAAAATTATTCTAGAAAATCTCGATGAATTAGTTAACACGAGCAACATTCTTCTAATACTCGTATCATCAAATATGCATGTGCGGACACATTATGTATCTTGACTGTTGTATGTCCATGATCAATAGTTATTAGCGAATTAATGTTAAATAACATCCAACATTTCACAGCGTACTTACAGCCATTGACCATCCTGCAAATATTCGTTGTCAAGTATCTTGAAATTCCGAAAGATACCGAGTCTAGTAAATAAGCTGTATTCATTGATGGTGGTCAGCCGCTAAGGTTAGAAGTTCATAATTTGACCGTGAAATGTTATTATTAAAAAAAAGCAGATGCTTTTATTTGTTTAATCATTTATCAGGCGTAAGCAAGTCAAATATATCGAAGCCCATGAAAACTAACGAGAAACGATAAGAAAAAATGGCATGTTTGTGGTAATACTTTGCATTTTCCCGCTGATTTTATAGTCGGGGTGAAGTTTTAGATATTTTCGTCAAGCCTGCTATAAATCCTGTCGTCAGGTGTGCTATCTCATCAGTTATCTGTTTTCAAATAGGAAGCCTATGGCGGCAGGTCTGATAGCAGGCCTGGTGACAATACTGACTGCAGGATCGATTGCAAGCCTGACCGCGGGTTTGATACTTAAACTGGAATAACTTCGGGCTTGCCGTCAGGCCTGCTACCTCACCAGCTATCCGTTTACAAATAGAAAACCTGGCGGCAGGTTTGATAGCTAACCTGATGGCAATCCTGAGTGCAGGATTAATAGGTGGCCTGACAATAGATTTCATAGCTGAACTGGCATTACAAGGGACCTGATATCAATCCAGCCGTCACAACTCCTATCAAACCAGTCGTAAGAACTGTTGTCTCAACAGCTATCCAATTTCAAATAGCAAGCCTGACGGTAGGTTTGATAGCAGTCCTGACGACAATGCTGCAGGATCGATTGCAGATCTGACGGCAGGTATGATAACTGAACTGGCATTACGCCGGTCCTGTCATCAAGACTACTACCAAAACTCTCGTTAGGATTGCTATCTCACCAGCTACCCGTTTTCAAATAGCAAACCAGGCGGTAGATTTGATAGTAGGTCTGATGACAATACTGACTTAGGATCGATAGCAGATCTAATAGCAGGTTTGACAGCTGAACTGAGATTACGTCTAAAAACTCCTTTATGGTTTCTGGCAGCGGGTTTGAAATCGAATTAAAGAGATTAACATTATGAACCACCGCTGCTGCTTTACTAGTATGATATCATCTCAGTCAAAGTTGTTCGAATATCTATCTAAATATATGTATTAAACATGAATTTGAGTCTGTGTGCATTGAATAGGCACCTAAACTACTGGGTCGATTTATACAAAAAAAAAACATCACAATCAATTCTTAGCAATCAAATTCAACCTACCCAATAACCCGCCAACGAGACGATGTACCCGGTGAAGCCGAGTACTTCGGATAGTTTTGAATATATTTTATGCGGCATGTGTAACGACCTCCCTCATAGCCTATGCATATGCAACGACTCAAAGTCCATTAATTCAGCTACTCCCGCTGCATAATCTCTTTAATAACATTAAATGCACCCAACGTGAAGCCAAATACCTTAAAGATGGTTGGCATAATTAGTGACTGAGGCAAGACTTACCAGAGCCCAATTAGCGCAGAAAGGACCGTTTTGAAGCTACAAACCTCGTGAAAAATTTTTATTGGATAACAGTCGGAGATACAGACAAAACCAAACCGGAGGAGTTTAGGAAGTAAAGCAACACCGCAGTCCTCATCCCCGACAAAACCTGTAAGTTGTCAAGAAAAGCCTTGCCCAATGTGCGATATCTGGTCCTAGCGAGGGCGGGGCATTCGCAAAGGAAGTGAGTTAGGGTTTCTTTCTCATCTTCATTACTGTAACTTCGGCAAAGCGGATGGTAGGGGATACCCTGCCTGACAGCGTAATCCCCTATTGGCCAATCTCTCGTGTTGACCGCCGTGATCCTGGCAACATTTCTAAGTGATGTTCTCCTTCTGTCATAAAAGGACCTTATCGTTCTTTGAAACGGCGAATATAATGTAATTTAAACTTCTCTTTTCAACAACAACAACAACCAACTAGATCCTAGTACGAAGATCTGACCAAAATTTCAAGACACTGGCTTCATTTTATCGAAAGTTATCTCTTATTTGAAGTTTCATTTGTAGGGGAGGTAGGGGTGGCTTGGGTCGGACCTTGCCCATTTTCAACACCAACTAACTAGATTTTACTACCAATATTCAACTCGATAGTGTCATTCTATCGAAAGTTATCGTAATTAATGAATCTTTAATTTTTTGAATTTTGTAGTGGAGGTAGGCGTTCCATTGATCTGATTATGCCCAACTTACTAAAACTCAAGCAGCTTCTCACCTCGGGGTTACATGCCAAAAATCAGGTATCTACGTCAATTGGTTCAAGAGTTATAGACAAAAAACTTGAAAAGTAGGGTAGTACGGGGCTCTTTCTAAGAAATTTACCGTTAGTTGTCAACTGATCAATTTTATTTTTCCAGGAGAGTATAAAATTATCTTCACGAGTAATTTACCAAAGCCACAGCTTTTTAATTTTTAAGCGCAATCGATGAGTGTAATATTAAAAAAAAGCCTACAATATTTTTTCCTGATGTTTCATCTCCACAGTATCTTTAAGATGTTACAAGTCATTCAGATAATCATGTAATTTCTCTATCATACTCGTCAACTACCAAAGAAACTGAAATAGTAGTAGGTAATAGTTGTACATGTACCCGTCTGTCTATTTCTTTGAGTACTACCTGTTTAATGTAAGGGTTGAGTAGATATTGCATCTTGTCAGGTAACCATCCTCCGTTCGTATAAGTACATAATTTTACTATCGTTTATTTTAATATTACAATAGAAACAAGAAACAATATGCAACGCGCATGATATAAACTTTTCTTTCACGGACATTATTTATCCACTTAGTAACAAAGAATGGACAAACAAGAAATTCGTTGATACCTGAATGAAGTAATAGTGCTTTCATTGTTCGCAAACGTACATGCATAATGTTTGTAACATTATGTTGTAGTGTTACGCATATAGGAAATTATATATTGATGATGTGAAATTGCAAGTCATCCGCCTATAGGCAATGAACCATTTATGGGAGTCGACGAAACATTGTGGCTGGGAAGCTATTTTTAATCATTTAGCTGGAGCTACTCGCGTAAGGCATTTAAATTGACATAGGGTTAATTGTTTTAAGTTACGATAAATAATCCATCAACGATTTTCTTTCTCTCATAGTATCAAAGGAAAAAAATACAAATAAAATCGGAGGGTTCGGGAAGAATCCATCGATCCCATCCAACATCGATTCTTCTATGCTGTAATGAACCATATTCTGGTCTGGTCGTGCTGCCTCCACCGGCAGATCGAAGGCGGCACCTGATGAATAGTGTTCTGTCGGTAGACCGAACCAAAGGCCGAGAGTCCCATTACACCCGGACCCCGATGCGAGTGCGTTCATTCCATCCTTATCGCCCATTTTTTTTAATTATTCCCCATTTTTGCCTCCCATAAAACTTTGATGACCCAACTTGACATTTAAAATTTAATTAATTTTGATGACCCAACTTGATATTTGCAATTTGATGATCACCACTTTTATCGTCACATTTACAATTGAATGAACACAACTTTGGTGACCCTTTACATTTACAATTTGAAACAGACCAGGGGAAAAGTTTCTGTGCAACTTTGATCCGACTGTTTTTATCAAAAGTGAAAATAAAATGACTATTTAACTCGTTGTGATTCGCACCCATTGCACCACCACTTATAAGGCTATACTACTCAATTGCCCTAACCCCTTGTGGGGCATAGCGCGTCAACTGTTCGATGTGGCCCAGTTGACGTTTCGTTGGCATAAACTAGTTTCGGAGAATGCAGTTACCAGCATGCATCTCCTGCTCCCCCATTTAGGGGAGATGCTGTGGCTTATTGTTACAATACGCCCCGCACCACAGCGGGAAGACAACACAAACATCTCGAACCCGAAACGACGGTGGTCAGACATAAAACTGATGCCTCTACACACTGATCTACCGGACGCCCCAACATCATATGCATCATCAGGTCAGCTTGTGACTTCTGCTCGAATCCAATTATATTGTATTTTTTCTCTTAGTAAAAAAAAGATAAATATATTTAAATAAAACGTAAATATTGCGAGAGCCAGCTGGAGTTGATCCATAATATAAGAGAACTCCATCTGAGTGCTTAATTCAATATCCTTCAGTTTTCAAAAATCTTACTTTGGCTCACGATAATCGTACTAATTTAGGCCCGTTTTCTCAATGTCTGGTTAAACTGCCAGTTAGCTATCCGGGACACTAAATTTAAGCTTAGCGCATTCAATGCTCAAAATATGATAATGCAGTCCACAGCGCAGTTCATGCAGTAGAAAGTCAGCTGATTTTCTTGGCGGAATTCTGCCACCTGTTCTATTCTATTCTACGTCAGCATTATTTTGCGGCTGAGTTGGTTTCACACCCGTTTTCCTTCGACTGAATATCCAGAACTCTGTTCCTTGTGACCAGTTTAATTGTCTCATTTGAATGTGCAAACGTAAACAGTTCTAGCTGTCAAAATCTCAGCAGCCCGTATCTGCTGTTTGGAATTATTGCCCGATAAAGTCGTAACCAGAAGATGAGTACCGTTTAGCGTTAATCTACAGAATAAGATTTAACCAGACCTTGAGAAAATAGCCCTTAATGTCGTGGTATATTTTTCTAAATTATAAGTGAATGCTCTATTGACTCATAAACTTTCTATTTGGTGCTCCCTCTACCCTGCAAACCGACGTTCACAAGTCAACTACTTTTTCGCGGTGAAGTAACGGGGGAAGCTAAATTATCCTAAGATATTTGAAGTGTTTCTCTTTTGTAACATACGCTCGATAAAATGACACATGACCACCTACGACCTGCTACAGGAGTGCCACTGACGAATCCATCAGGCCGTAGCTGATGAAATATTTGATGAGTATTATTGACGAATTCATCAGGCCGTAGATAATGAAATACTTGATGAAGGTCATTAACGAAATCATAAGGCCGTACCTGATACTCGTACTTGATGAGACTCATTGATAAACTCATCAGGCCGTCATTAACTAATTGGCTGTTAATATTTTTTTGTTTTTTCATTTTTCATCGAAACACTGTCGAGGGCTTTAATATGTCCTCAATTATATTCAGAAGCAGACACCTGTGTTAGCATAATTGGAAGAAAGTCGATCTCGCATTCGTACCGTCGCGAGTGCGAGTTCTGCCAAAAGCAAATATTGTTTTTTTTTTTTTTAACTTGGCGACTTTCCTAATGACAGCCTGATGAGTTTTCGATGACCTTCACCAAGTGTTTCATTAGCTGGCTTAATTAGTAGAGAGTCGATCTCATATTCGTACGATCGCAAGTGCAAGTTCTGCCAAAAGCAAATATTTTTATACCCTAATTTTTTTTTTTAAATTGGCGACTTTCCTAATGACAGCCCAATGAGTTTTGCATGACCTTTATCAGGCATTTCATTGGCTATGTCTGGATGCAGTGTTCAATCATAATCATCAAGGATTTCATCAGGTACGGCCTGATGAATTTATCCATGACCTTCATCTAATATTTCATCAGGAGCGATTCGTCACTGCCACCCATATAGCAGGTCATAGGTGGGCGTTTATGGTTTTATCACATACTATATTTAAAAAAATAAAAATAAAGAAATGGACGGAGACTATAAGTCCTTGAGTGCGTGAAGTGGTCACCCAGGGACCAAAATTAACCTCAACGGTAAATTATTGGGCCCCACTTTGGGCGCCATTTGATAAATTTTGAGGTTCAGCCCTGACATTCGTGCTTCACGTACACAGGGCCTTACACATACCAGATTTTTTTTATAATCCTAATTCCATCCATGCAAACTTTCTTTTCCCTCATCTATGCCACAACAGACGTATGTTGTTTTGGGTTCAGCTGCTTTTGCTTCGTAGGCAACAACCGTATTGACATGGATACTCTGTGGAACTACCGATGTCGGGGGTTTACTCTCAATATCTAATCCGGGATCCTCGATCGTTGTTTTCAAATTTTCGCAGTATGCGCTAACATTCACGTATACATAATGTGTATTTGCCCTGCTTATTTTGTTTAGATGGTGAAGGGGGTAAGGGAATAAGGCTAACGTAGGCTTCTGTAAACCTAGGAGCAAGAGAGGCACACGACGCGATATCCTTATCACTGAGGGACTTTTCGATTGTACTGACAAGGTTATGCAAGGCGGTCACCGTTGACTTGCCCTTCGTGTACGCGAATTGCATACGATGTAGGAGGCTCGACAGTTCCATCTTGTGCCTGATGTGCAAATCAAGCAACTTTTCCATGGTTTTAAGGAAGAAGGATGTAAGGCTAATCGGTCTATAGGATTTGGGCATATGTTCCGGCTTATAGCCCGCTTTCAGTATGAAGACCACATTATGTGGTATGTACTCAGGGGTGTAACTTGCCCTAAAAAGCTCAATTAGCGGAGTTATTATGATCTCCACGTTGTTTTGCAACAGAGCGGGGAAGATGCCGTCTACTCCGGGAGCTTTAAATGGCTCAAAGGATTCTATCGCCCATTTTAGTTTGTCCATGTCAAAGATGACCCCCGATAAACTGCGAGCCCAGCTTACGGGAACCCGTTGGGGCCTCGCAGTTGTGCAGGGGTCACCATCAGACAGTACGAATCCTGGGAAATGGGTCTGAAGCAGCAACTTTAATGTTTCTTCTGAGCCTTCAGTATACGAACCGTCTGGTCTCAATAGAAGGCCGACCCCGTTTGCTGAGTCATTGGATAGGGCTCTGTGAAGGCGCGCTGCTTCCGGTAGCGACTGAATGCCCTCACAATGTCTTTTCCAGCATTCTCGTTTTGAATGCCTAATGAGTTTGTTGTCCTCGGTGAGAGCAGTTCTGTACTCATCCCATCTATTGCAGCGCTTGGCTTTGTTGAACATCCTCCTAACGTTAGCTCGTTTTAGCGAGTTTCTGGGTAAGTCGTGGGAGTAGATACATCCCATTACCCTGAACCGAGTACGATGGCACGCAGAAGTAGTTGATGCGCTGTACCCCACTAGGGGTTAAGGCAAAGTAGTAGTAGTAGTAAATGCTGGCTGGAAGTATGTGGATATACACCCAGCATCATACTTCTTATTAATAATAATTGAAAACATTTTGATTAACACTTCTAAAATGGAAAAAGGTCTAGCCACAGCATGGTAGTTTTTCTCGCAATTTTCGAATTTATCCATCAACTGCTTTTAGCACATAATCATTTGGCCCACATATTTTTAAAATGTTATATAAGCGAACAATTGACCTGTCCGAACATATCCAAATAATTAGTACAGGCATGTTAATTAACAAAACATCTTATTGTTAATTGCTTCAATCATTCATTTCCGATCAAAAAGAAAAAAATCTCTGCGATTGATTGAAGCTTTTTGTATTCAGATACACCACCACACCAAATTTCTTTGCAATCGTTCAAATCTGTCTTACACAATTTTCGGTTACAGCATTCGTCGATTCGCGAATGTTTTATAACTCAAATTGAGATCAAATTGATCGTCGAAAAAGAAAACAAAAATCTTATACGGTTACCCAATCACACACATTATTTGCGATCAATTATAAATTTATAAAATTCAATGACACTGTAACAAGATCATTACTCACTTTTAACCGCCCATAGTTTTCCACTTTTCAGACCATTCAAATAATCCACCATGTCGTTAGAACAGTGATCGCCAATCTCGGCATCCAAAGTGTTCCACAACGAGGCCAACTGGTTGATATTAAACACATCGAGTAAATCACTAATTCGCACCAATTTCGTATTGTTCGTGTTGAAAATGTGCTCGGTGTCGTCGTTCGTGATGTCCTTTTTTCCCAGCACCAATTTCGATGCGTCCAATTGTTCCAGAAATGCACTCAAATTGGACGATTGCATTTGGCGAGATAATGGAACATCACCGTTGTCAATTTCCCCACGACTTTGGTGTGGTGAAAATGCAAGCAATATGCAAATTGTCATTGATATCATCATCCTTGATGGGTCGAGTGATGGTTTTCGGGATAACATTTCCATTTTTTTATTTGGTGGACTGGGGTGAATTTGGAAAAAGATTTTTTTCTAGATTTACACAATTTTTTAAAAAAGTCGAAAATATTTGGTTGTTTCCAGATGTTATGTGAGTATTTCAAGGATCCACATTTTCGCACAAATTAATCCAAATTCTAGATTGAATCACTGAAGCACAATGCCATTCACGTAATTAACGGATATCGCGCTATTACAAAATCACACTATCTTTGCACCCAAAAATTACGAAGAAGAAATATTACAGAAGATTTCAAGTCGATAAAATTATTTAACTTTTCACTTTCATTCGATGACTTTGAACATGGACGACACTAACGACGTAAAGTGATCGCGTGCGCAACAGTACCAAGAGACCCGAATACGGAAACAGGGCCCGGAATCGAAACACTCTTTAAAGACGAAGACGGTTGAACTGCTTTTCCGATGGTCGCGGAGTAAATGCGAACCATTTGGTGGTGCGGACAGGTGAACGATGAATGATACCGCCGCGTGTTAAGACGATACTACTTTCTTATTAGATACACTCTCCGGAATGAAGATGCTTTTTTCGAAAAGTCCAACGTTTATTGTCTTCCCCATATATGAGAAAATTGATGTAGGCTCACGCGGTCAGCATATACGCTAATTAGCGACGAACACACTAGAGCAGGCACGTTATGTGGATACAGTTTACGAGAAATGAAAAGTGAACTTATCAACGGATCAATGTAGACTGTGCAATGCGGTTAAGATTGGGCCTAGGTACCCCCATCGAGCAAAAAGTCGGTGTACAATAAACGAAAGTAAACTAAAAGTCTTTCTTTGGAAGTTGGAGCGACTTGAGTTCGAAGCCAAAGCAGTTACAGTCATGGGCTTACGGGATGGTGATGGGAGTCTGGCAGTTTGGAATGGGTAACGTGGGTACACTGGTACTGACATTATATTGCCTATATGCCTTATGACTTCACCCATTACTTGATTGCATACATTACAAATATTGCTATGAGGATGTACGAGTACATATAGTACATAAAAGCTACATGTTTCGCAAATCAGATACACAACACTTTGGTATCAATTCCGCAATAAGTGACCATGCCTTTGTAAGGGCACTAATGGTAGTTCCCAAGCTAATGGGAAATTTAGTGTTGGTCAGTGCTTAGAAGTTACCACATACACATATTCACATTTATAAAGTGCTTCCAGGCACAGGAAGTCCGGAAAAACATGATTAAGAAAAGGGTCGTGTATAGTATTTTAGTTTTGCAATTTTGTACAATTGGTGGGAACAGTTCCCTGAATATGTGGTCAAATGTCCCCGATGATAGAGGGACCGGAAGTGTAGGAGAGAGGTCCTTTTTTCAGTTTTCCTCGATTATTTCGAAAACTAACGATTTTACAAAAAATGTCGGAAGACTGAATCCAACTACATAAAATTTCCTGCGAAATGATATATCATACCCTCGGCTATAAAATAGTATATTATACTCTAGACCAGCGGTCGGCAAACATTTTCTGTAAGGGGGCCAGATCGTTGGAATTTTGTGTTCAGCGGGCCAGATAAGAGACCTGAAATGTAACTGCTTACTGTAGAGTGAAGTCTAATTTCTACGTTTGCCGCCAGGATACGCGACCGCAGCTTTGGAGATTATCAACTGTCAAAATCGAATTTCACAACTATTGTAATTCTACCCTAGACTTATAGTATAGTATAGGGTATATGGTTTTTATCACGACGGAAATATGTAACACTTTAAAGGAGGCTCCGGAGGTATGAGAATGTATATATAAGTGATCAGGGTCACCTCCTGATTCGATTTAGCCATGTCTGTCTATCTGTCCATCTGTCCGTTTGTCTGTCCGCTCGCACGACAACTTTCGATGGAATGAAGCTAGAGACAAAAGCCCGCGACTTGAAATTTTGGTCAAATATTTGAAGTAGGATTGAGTTAGTTAATGTTAAAGGTGGGCTAGATCCGACCCAAGGAAACCCTACCTCCCCTAGAGAAACCCGTTCGCACGATAACTTTCGATAGAATTAAGCTAGAGACTTGAAATTTTGGTCAAATCTTTGTAGTAGGATTCAGCTGGCTGATATTGAGATTACGTTAAATGCGACCGATGAAACCCCTACTTCCACTACAAATGAAACTTCAAACAAGCGATGACTTTCGATAAAATGAAGCTAAAGACTTGAAATTTTGTTTAAATGTCTGTAGCATGATCTAATTGGCTGATAGCTATGATAGGCAAGGTCCGACCGAAGGAACCCCTACCTCCCCTACAAATGAAACTTCAAGTAAGCGATAACTTTCGATAAAATGAAGCTAGTGACTCGAAATTTTGGTCAAATGTTTGTACTGGGATCTAGTTGGTTGTTATTAAAAATGCGCAAGATTCGACAAAAGAACTTTTTGTCTTTGCTAAGGGAGTGTGTCTTGGTTTAGCTAGAATTCAAATTTCAACTAGAATTTCAAAAGAAAACCTAAATCCTTAGTACATATATGTATATTACAATCGGACAAATTTCCTTTAGGCAGCAAAATTATTTTGTATGTTTACTATTCCATATAATTACACAAAACGAACATTTCATTTCAAATGTGGAACTATTTAACAGAGTAGAAATCCTGCACTAACGTTTTATCGAGAGCAACTCAGATCAAGTTGTTAGTGTAATTGTGTGGTCTTAAACTGCTCTGCTCTATATGGATCTTGAAAAAACGCGCCTGGTGTCTTCGTTAGTACTAGAAATTTTCAGCGACATGTAAAATAGCGATCTTTCAAGCAGAGACGATACTACATTTCGTAGGACAGGCTCATCTGGCTGGGGTGATATCTCACCCAGTGGTTTCCAGATAGATATTCATCTGGCTATCTCCAATCAGCTTTATTCATACGGATAGCATCGTTAAAATTCAAACAATTAATTAGGTCGAATGCTCCAGTCCAGCGTTCTGGCCGCGATCTAGCGAGGGCCACCAATGAGTTCTGACTCCTAAAACTCCACAGCATAACTTGGTTGGAGGTCTCCAAGCATTGAAGGCCTCGAAGAACTCTATCCTCAGCCTCGGTGAGAGCTTGTGAGACGTGGAGTGCAATTATAGCTGGTATTTTTGTTTTTGTACAGAGTAGAGTAGAGCAGGACAAGCGGCAATAAAAACGATCGAGAGCAGTTTGTATTAATTGCTTCATTTTATGCAGACTACATAGCGTGCACAATGAAAAGCTCCCGTCAGAAGTTGGATAGCTGAGTCGGTAGCACACCCGGGTGCCGAACTATATTTTTTTTATACCCTAGACTTATTTTGTTTTCCTTTCTTTTTAACAAAGACAATTTTGTGGCTTTTGCATAAATGAAAATTAAAAATGCAATTTGAATTATGACCAAATAAAATTGAATTTGTTACTGTCTGAGGCTGAGAATATGAAGATTATATTACGTTTACACTATCCCCAGATTACTTCATCTGCGCCGGCTGATTTAATCTGCAACTGTCAAATACGTACAATTTTAAACTCACCACGCGCAGATAAAGCAGCAGATGAAGTATTCTGCGGATAGTGTAAACGTAATATTAGATAAAGAACGGAAATAAGCCCAGATTTTTGGTACCCGTTTACATACTGAGACGTATTATACAATCACAAAAATATTCCCTCGGCTGTCAAATAATTTGTTGTGGTTTTCAATCATACCACAACCGAAGTATCACCAGCTGATAGAAGAAAATGGGCAATGAAAAAAAAATATTGTAAAAAGCAGACACAAATTGCAACTTTAAGTCAATTAATTTGATAAACGAGGGAAACAAGGTAGGTTCTAAAAAAAATGTGTACGAATCACGTAGGGATTGTGTGTGATGATAGCCTCTCTTCAATATGTATAATACCTCATGTTTGCATACTCTCAGGTCTGAGGTCAACCTTAAGTTGTTGTATATTAATTTTCCAATATTGATCTTAGCTAACCATAGCACATCGGGGAAATCATAATGTCTGCAGTGGCCGTTTGAATGTATCCATATGTTCATGTGAATTCTACAACTTTAGTATGTGTGCGTATCAATTCTCATTCCGTGCTTCACTTTATGTATACTGCCTAACGGGCACAAAGAACAGGCTTCGTCAGAAGCTAAATAACCCATCGGGATTGCTGTCGGTGTACAAATCTGCAGCACCCGGATCGATTCCCAGTCGTGATAAACTCTTTTTTTTTCCTTTTTTTTTAATTAAGACAATTTTGTTGCTTTTGCATAAAAATGTAATATATTGTTTTTAATATTGGTCAGGTAATAATTATGGCCAAGTTTGTGGAATATGCGTACTCTCCCAGATAATGGATCAGATCGTTTCTGGGGTCACTTACGTAATATGGCCGGAAACAAAAAATGATACGGCAGCGGAGTAGTTCACGCCGTGTACATAGAACAACTTCCATCAGAATCTTCACAGCTGAGTCGGTGGTAAACCCGGGGTAATACATTTGACCCGGGTTCGAGTTCCCGTCGCGCTTACTTTATTTTCGTGTAAACATCTTGTGGCACAAAACTGGGGAATCTGCACAACGCGTAAGCGGTAGTAATGTTCACGCACAGTATTTCAATTTGGCGTCGATTCATAACGCGATGATATGTTTACACAAAAGCCTCAAGTTCAGAAAAACTACCTGCTTTTTTTTTATCCCATAAATAACACTCGGCAATTTTCAAACCGAGGTCTATAAACTTTTGTCAATTTTGTAGTTTTGTCAGTTCAAAGATTGTAAAACAATCATTTGAATTGTCGAAATGAAAAATTGTTTTTGAAATTTGTTCAGAGTTTGAACAGTTGTATCTTTGTAGTAACGGTGATTTACACAGCCGGAAAAAAGTTGCTGTGTAAACATCTTGTGGCACAAAACTGTCATCTCGAGTTCACCTCGTTTTGTGTATTTTTTTTCTTCCATAAATAACACTCGCAAATTTTCAAATAAAGGCGGAGTCAGACGCACTGGCCAATTATCATATTTCTATGCTAATCTAGTATGCCTCCATATTTTTTCTAAGCGGCAATAATTTCATATGTCAAAAATGTAAAATAATATTCATTTTTTTAAACAAAAGATATGGCAGCATAAAAAAATATTGTGGCGTACTTGATTAGCACATAAATAAATGGCTATTTGTCAGTGCGTCTAATTCCAGCTTAAGCCCTTGAAATTGATATGCCGTTTGAAAGCTAACAAAATGGGGCGCAGCTTTTGTCAACTTTGTAGTTTTGTCAGTAGCAAAATAGTCAAAAATAAATATTAAATCCAAATAATTTTCGATGAAAAATAGAACTTGAAATTTGTTTAAAGTTTGAACAGTTGTAACTTTGAAATAACTTTGAACTTTGCACCCGGGAAAATTTCCATTTATATGAAATTTTATGTAGTTTCTGAAAGTGCGGTCAGACCTTGGATTTAATGATTGGAAGAGTGGCAAATTTGAATTTTGTTCAGCAAATCCTGCTTTTTGACACAATTTACAAAAAATGCTATAATACTGTAACGGCTAAAGGCAGAGCGCCCATGGCAGGTGTCAATTTACACAAATGAATAGTTCTATCTCTTAGTATTTTATAAGTATTTATGATCAGATACGGGACACCATGTATATAAGGTCTGTTCAGAATAAAACGAAAGTTTGTTAATGATAAGTTATGACAATTGCAGTGCTGCCAAAACAAACAAGGTTAGGTGGCAGCCTAACGGCTCCTCATATACCGCTTGGGTTCATAGCGATACCACGTACTTCCTATACCCATTACGTTCCGGTGTTAGTTGTTACCAAAAGACCTTTGTTGAACTTGAAGGATCCTGACTTATTAGTGAAGCTCCAAAGATTTCCCAAGCAGAGACCAGCAACTCCTTCTAAGTCTTTGAAAAGTAGGCCCCCAAACATTTAAATCTTTTCCTACCGAGCGCTGGACAGTCATACAGAAGGTGCCTTAGAGTTTCCTCTGCATTTTTTCAGCTTGCAATTCCTTCATCCAGTATCAGTGATCAGTTTTAATCTATATGCGTGTTCCCCTAACAAATAGTGTCCCATTAGTACCCCCACTAGTATTGTGCACTGTCGCCTGGGTAGTTCCAAGAGCCTTTTGATATGCTTCTTGTCTTGTCTTCTAGAGTCGTTAGTACTGTGCCAGTTTGTTTTGGCCAGCCCATACATCCTATCGTCTAGTTTTTTTGTATGTCTGTACTGGCATCGGAAGCTCTTCAGCTGTCCTTGGGTCGAGGCTAGCCCTTTGATTAGCTAGTCCTTCCACGATTTCGTTACCTTTTCTTGTGAGAGCGGGTGGGGAATCTTGTATAAGATGCCGGGTATATCCAGCGATATCAGATTCTTACTGACTAAACCTGAACACCTGCTGTAGTCCCGTGAGCCCTGCGGAACCACCTCTTGGTATTACTTCACAGGGATGGGTTTGACTAATTAGCCGTCATTCCGACTTTCGCCTCTCTTCCTCTTTTCGGAGTTTCTTGTGGATATCCCAAATAGTGCGACTCACTGCATCCCAGTTACTTGTTGATTTTATCATATGATGCATCAAGTTCTCTGGGTTAATAGCTCCACCCACTCCCCCTTCTAGCTCGTTTGCCGAACAAACCGTGGACAGTAAAACAGCACATGTTTCGCATCTTCTACGACTCCCTTTCATCTCGTACACTCTGGTGAGTCATCCAGCTGGAACCCATGTAGGTACTGCCTGTATCTACCGTGGCCCGTAAAGAACTGAGTTAAGTAGTGGTTTAAATCACCGTGCTAACGGTTTACCCACTCGTCGATCCGCAGGATAAGAGTGTACATCCAACGACCTGTGGATGCCTGATCACTGCACTCCACCCATTTTCTCAGTAATTCGGCCCTTTCTTTGCGCTTCTTGAGTATCGTACGAACCCCACTTTCAACGTCTTGTTGGGGACTATATACGGGCCCGGCGCTTTACTATCACCAATTCTCGAAGCGATTGGGAGGAACTCGTCTTTCGATATGCTGGGTATAACTTCAGCATTTGAAGTCAGTTCCTGTTCAATGCCCTCTACTATAGTTCACGTTGAGGAAAAATAGTTGAAATATTTTCTAGCAGAGCGGGACACCTCAGTTGGGGCGTTTTTTGGCTACTGATTTTCTTCATCACCACCCTAAATGCCGTTCTCCATGGGTTGATACCAGCGTCTTAACAAAGCTCTTTGAAGGAGTTGTGTTTGTTTCTTCCGATCGCAAGCTTCAAGAATTTGAATGCTGTTTTATAGGATTGCACCGAGTCGGTATACCCAGACAGCCAAGCAGCAATAAAAGCGCTCTCCTCATATAAGATCTCTTCGAAACTGTTGAAGGAGTGTTACGAACTCCTTCAACTGTTGGCAATCAAAAACCGAGTCTTCTTGTGTTAGGTGCCAGGCAAACAGGGCATTGAGGGGAACGAGGCTGCAGATGAACTTGCTAGACAAGGATCATCCAATCCTTTTCATGGACCTGAGCCTTACTGTGGCTTTGGGCTGGCCTCGGCCAAACATCGGATCACAGATTGGTTTTCACTATTACGTCATTAGTACTGGAATAACCTTCCAGGGCTACGTCAATCAAATTAACTGATAATTCCTTTCATTCACAAGGGTACTACTCAAATGAGTAGAACCCATCTAAGACTCCTAGTGGGTACTACTACTACTCTGGCCATCACCTGGTCAGATATCACCTGAACAAGATGGGTCTGTCCAGCGAGACTGAATGCCGTCAATAGATATTTTGTGGTCGTAGTGCCTTCTCGCTGGGACAGTAGCTCGACTATTTTATCTATCTATCTATGCTCGCACAATAACGTTCATCGGTTCTGATATGCCTTGTTGAATGGCACGACTCCCGCATGTCCAAATGGCTGTCTGTTTTTGTTCGTTAGCGACCCAAATCAAACTGTTTAGGTTCTTATATTGGTTGCAGATCTGACTGTCCGAATGTATGACGATTCTACTCTGTTTGTTCGGAATGATATAACCGCTTCGGCTGCCTTCTGAATTTCAAGCACCTTCGCCTGAAATCTACTGCACTCACCTGGCAGCCTGAAGTATAAATTGCATGATAGTTGTGGCGAATAGAATGCTGTACCAATTCCAGTTGCCATCTTGGAGCCGTCTGTAAAGAGGTTCAGAGTCTTTCCACGTCCACGCGCAACTATCGGGAAATCGTCTTGTAACAGACGGTTTGGTGGGCATCCGGAGCCGCCTGTGGGCACGGAGCCTTAGGTTGCGTGGTGGACCGTAAAGGTTGGGCAGTGCCATCTGGCCAAGATATAGGCCCCTCAACGAACTAAGCAGCGGCCTGTACTTGCTGTAGCTCAATTCGGGAGACGTGGGCGGTGTTTTCGCCACTCGTTACCCTGTCCTTTACGTATTACTAAAATTCATAGGAGTCGGGAAGACAACAAAAACATGGGAGGCAAAAATGGGGAATAATAAAAAAAATGGGACGTCACAGATGCCCTCGCGCTCGCATCGGGGTACAAGTGTAATGGAACCCTCGGCCTCTGGTTTCGGACCACCGACAGATTATTACTCATCAGGTGCTGCCATCGATCTATAGGTGGAAGCACTACCAGGATATAGTTCATTACAGTCTCTATCGGGTATATTAACTTTGAAGTTTACGCTGAAATTTTGTTGCAGTTTCGTATAGTCCATATTATTAGCCTAGTACTGCGATGGATACATGGGCTTTGCCTGAAGTTCGCTGCCTTAGGGAAAAAGAGCCTATTTTCTCCAAAACTCCGGTGATAATGAAAATGAAACTTTTGTACAAGTTACTTAATCATGCTGTACTATAAATTTTCACTACATAATTTGGCTTTACGGGCATAGTACATTCTAAGATGACCAATAACCCTTTTTTTTTAGAAAAATACTTCCACACACACTCGCAAGAAAAAGAAGGACATATCAAATTTTGGTAAAGTCAAATCAAGTATCAGGTTTATATGTTACTACTGGTAATACTTAAACTTAACTACTTTTATCATTATGACTTTATTCATTTCTTATGCAATGCAATATAACTCAAATGCGGAGAAATCCTATAAAACGTTAAACGTTAAAAGTTGAAAAATAGATACCAGTCGAACAATTATCCCATATAACTACGTTGAAAACTTGAAGATACCAAGATACCTCGTACGTAGTGCATTCTCTCACCTGATACGCGCGCCCCATTCATACCTGGGATGAATGTCCAAACGTAAATAATTATGCAACATCTTTCTTCAATAAAAATTTTCCTAAACAAATCATATTGTAGTATAACCCATCTGATAGATACATATGTGCATAAACTATACGTACTCGTATGAATGAGAAATTCAATTAGTGCATAGGCTTTCGGACATTGTGAGTAAAGAGAAACCTTAGGGGACACCTAACCCCTAACTCTTTTTTTTTTCTTTCGGAGGGAAAAACAGTCCAAAAACAGTCACAGGCCCAACAACATTTCTCAATCTATTATGGGGAAAGACTTTCGTTTTCTATTATGACTTGACTGCGAGTAGTTATGAAAATTATTTGTCTGGTAAATATTATCAATGTGTTTTACATATGATACGCTTTGTATGTTAGGTATCTTGTATCTGTGGTGTGGCTACGGGTCGCGATAGATTATTATCTACTGTCCAGTGTGTCTCACCGACTTCGAACTGTGACGTACACTCAGTATTTGTGTTATTTGTATTTACAACTTAAAATCAAAATCGAGGCATGCTAAAGCGCTGAGGTCGGCACTATCAAATCTACCACCAACATAGATCATGCCATTATGCACGAGGTGTTATTTTTTTTTTGCTGATCGACTGTTGACGAAAAATACGGTACGACAACGATGCCTGCTCTACCAATACAGCGAGATATCCATTGTAAAACGATAATGCGACTACTATGCCCTGCATACTACTACCACTACTAAAAAATGTACGTGCTAATTTTTCTGAAAGTCTTACATAATATACATAATATTAAATAAAAAAAATGAAAATTCAAAGACTTGGTTCGGTGAATGAGCAAAGTTAACAACGATATGTTGATGATATTTTTTAAACACGATGGTGAAGAAGATGTTTGACTTGAAAATCAGAGGTAGTGAAATGTGCTTTAAGAAGTTAGTTTAAGACAAATGTAATTTCATTGGTTTCAAATCAAAAATCATGGGTTGAATTAGGCTTGAATATCCTTACCATTTTCGGTCAAACCCCAGCCGATGACCAGCCTCAAAATTTCGTCTTCTTGCATCGCTGGATCACCTTACATCGACCAGTTCCCCTGCCGAAAATTGTCAAGCAATATCATGCGATTCATCTTGGGTTAACATGTGTTTGAACTTCTTCTATACGTACTATATACACTCTTCTACATCTAAAAACCGACAATTATCCTTTTTCACTAACACGATCCATCAATTACTCAGTTGCTCTAACCCCTTGTGGGGCATAGCATAGCGCGTCAACTGTTCCATGTGGCCCAGTTGACGTTTCGTTGGCATAAATTGGTTTCAGAGAATGCAGTTGCCAGCATGCACCTCCTGCACATCCATGGCCACGAACGTCGTCGTGAACGGGACTCGAACCCGAAACGCCGGTAGTCACACATGAGACTGATGCCTTAACACACTGCGCTACCGGTCGCCCCAATTATCCATCCATCAATTACACATCATCTTCTCTGCCTTAATCCCTAGTGGTATATAGCACATTAACAACTCCTGCGAGCCATCGTACTCTATTCTGGGCAATGGGACGCAACTCCCTCAATGTTCTACCCAGTGACTTACACTCTTTTGCCACAGAACGTCGCCATGTAATTTTAGACCACCCTCTTGGTCGACCTTGATTGGGGTTCCATTTCATGGTATGTAAAGCAATGCAGTTATCTTCCTTCCGCACTTTGTGAACTGATTTGTTGGTTCAAGTGGCTGTCCTTCCGCTACTCCGGGAAGACACAATTAGCGCTTTATGCGCCGTTTTGATCCCACACGCCTCGTAGGAGGGGACAAAACCTTGGTTATAAAAGTCTATTCATGGTTGTTGTCAGAAAATGTTCTCAGAGCCATATCGTCGAATTGAGGAAAAGTAGTATCTCCCCAATGGTCTTCGAGGAGATGGCGGATATGCTAGCGAAGAATGATTCGCCCAGTTGTTGGTGCTTCGCTTTAGCTAGTGCCGGATATATGCGCACAGGAAGTGGATCAGGGTCTACTTTTCTGCTTCATCCTTGCAGCTCCGAAAGTGTGCATTCTCTGGATTGCCCAGTCTAGCCGCGTGCTCTCGCACCGGCCAGTGCCCTGTTATAATGACTGCGACCCGGGCTACGTCCGGTCTTTCATAAGTCGGATGATGGCCATGTCGCTCTAAATGTAACGAACGTCGACAGCGAGCTCCATCTGTCGCTAGCCCATTTCAGGTAGAGTCTATGGATCTCTCTCTTCACAACATTGGGCGGTGCGTGGATCACTATCGCATAGGACTCGTGAAGAGCGGAGCCATGTTTCGCAAGTTGATCCGCTTTCTCGTTCCCCGCTATATTTCTCTTCTAAGGGTTCCTGGACACAATATGTCCGGAAACCCATAGAAGAGAGATGGTGTAAGGCTCGGCCAGCTTCATGCGGCATTGTCTTAATAATTTCGATGAGATTGTGATTGACGATAGAGCCTTGATCGCGGCTTGACTGTCGGTGAAAATGGCGACGTTATCTGTGCTGACAGCTGTGCGCTTTAGGGATCGACAACAACAACACAACAAATCAGCTTGAAGCACACTTGCGTAGTCTCGGAGGCGAAAGAATTTTGATAGGCCGAGATCTTCAGAGAAGATCCCCGCGCCGACCTCACATGCCATTTTTGAGCCATCAGTGAAGATTTTTCATTCGTACTATCTGATCACTTCATCTTTGTCCCATACCGCATTTGTTGGGAAGTCAACTGTGAAGTGTCGCTCGAAATCGTTTGCGGTGGCAATATAGTCTGTTGGGAGCAAGTCCTGCACTTCCCTGGGTAGAGACTCCAGAATGCTGCCATATCCGTATAGTCGATGAGTCCAGCTCATAGACTCCCTAAGTCTTACGGCGCTACATGCAGTATTTAATTCTATATCTGTAGGTCTAGTGCGATTAAATGTAAGATTATCGACATGATCGCAAAGCACCTGTGACTCCGATGCACGCGGTTCTCTGGACATTGTTCAGCAGATTAAGGTTGTATTTTTTACGAAGAGCTAGCCACCATATCAGCGCTCCGTAGGCGATGATTGGTCGAACCACCGCAGAGTATAACCATAGCACCATCCTTGACTGTAGTCCCCAGCCGCAGGTCCTCATGCTGGCGTAGAGGGCTATTTGGGCTTTCTTGGTGCGATGTTTGATGTTCAGCTTCCAACTAAGTTTAGAGTCAACGATGACTCCAAGGCATTTAGCGTTTGGAGTTAGCTTTAGAGTGTGGCTATTTAGTTGTGGGAGTCGAAACTCTGGTATTTTGGATTTTGTATACTAGTAAATAGTACAAGCTCGGTTCTGCTCGGACTCACGCCTAGTCCGCATTCTATAGTCTGTAGTCCAGGAGTTAACCGTGTCCGGGAGCCCCACTCATGACGTCGCTCATTACCTAAAATATAAGAACTTACCCGAAACTAAGATCAGTTCGTGGTCCACGTATGCTGATACCTTGGCTCTTGATGCCTCCAGTCTTCCCAGGAGTCCGTCCATCGCTAGTATCCAAAGCAGAGGAGAAATTACTCAGCGCGCGGGTGTCTCGAAGCTCTGCTGTGACTACTCTGCTCCTTAAATGGGGTTCCACATTTTGATTCGGAGCCTGGCGGTCACGATTCTATCAGAGGCCGGATTAAAGGATAAGAGACAGTTTCGTGCGGCCCTGGTTAAAAAGAGCCCCACACCCGACTCACGACGACTACCGGTAGCTTTACCGGAGTACAACATTACAGTGCTGCCCGTAGGAGAGATAAATTCTCCGGTGTTCCACCATCTTATCTCTCCAATTGAAGAAATCATGCATTCTGGGGACCTTCTGATCCATTGTCCAGGAGAGTACGCACATTTCAGAATCAAATCTTTGTCATTGTACGATAGCCAAAAGTCGTAACCGTTGAGTCAATCCTTATCCCAGGCATAGTTGATGTTTCGTTAGCGTATAGAAGATTTCAGATAGTGCAAATTGCTGGCATACACATCCTGTCATTTGTTTGTTGAAAGGTCGTGGTATTATTTTTACGCCCCATACCACAGGAGGAAGGTTAACCTCAACCAAATCATCACACCGTCATTATTGGCGGCTTGTCTTAGTTAATAATGGTCACGTAATGACCACTGCCGTTCCAGGGGGTGCCCACGAGGAGGACTATAGAAGAAGATATTTAAGTTAGTTTAGGGTAAATCGAGTTCTGTTTGATCCAAACTGAAAAAGGATGGATTGAATTAGGATTAAATATCCTTATCATTTTCGGCCAAACCCCAGCCGATGATCACCCCTAAAATGTTGTCGTCTTGCATCGCTGGATAATCTTACATTGACCAAAATTGTCAGGCAATAAAATGCGATTTACCTTGGGTTAACATACCATTGAACTTCTTCTATTCCCTCTTTTACATGTAAAAACCGACAATTAGCGTTTCTTCATTAGCACAATCCTTCCATCACATATCATCCCCTCGGCTACCTTTATTTATCGTTTGCATAAGTGCCACTCAAATATCATTCACCAGAAGACATTAAATTGCAACAAACTTTATAATCTCGTGACAACTTTCATCTTTTACCATCCATCATCATTGGCCTTACAAAAAGATGAAATATCTTCAGGTACGAAGCCATCTGACTAGACACATTTTTACCGTATAGGCAGAAATTAGCCAGCCATTCGTGGGTTACGTTTTGGAGATGACTGCATAATGACGCCTGCAGCCGCGAGATGCATCTCTTCCTTAGTTCAGGCAACACGACCGTCCTTTAAGCCTGCTGTATTGGTACACCCACTGTCATTACGACCCAAATGAAGGTAAACTGCTAAATCTGTACCTGCGGTATGGTGTAATGCCATGTACATGGAATCAGGTATTAATAAGCAAGTATCTTTAGATATACGAATATGATCATATTTAGGGAAGTGAAAGTGTTTGAGCGTCATCGATCGCTGTCTGATCGCAAATATGTGCTGGATTTAATGCCATGTACGAGTATGTTTGGTCTGTATATAGGCAATGGACTGGTTTTTCGGGTGGCATGGCGATCCACTATGCATACAGTATTTTTAATGAAATAATACTTTATCGGTGACCTTCGATAACTCAGGCATGTTTTCTTTACCACCAGGTTTCAGAAACATCTTTGTCAAAAGACAAGCTAAATTTCGAATCGTCGCGTCGTCGAGCCAGAAAATATTCCATCGAGCTGTTTTGATCCAATTCGTGGCTGGGCTAATGATATGTCAGAGTGATATCGGTCGCTAAAAAGTTGGTCAACAAAAAAAATAAGTTCATCCGATGGTTGCTGATGGACGATGCGGCTAAAATTTCGCCAGTAATCAGTCGGACCATAAAGGCCAAATTTCACATATTAGGAAATTGAAACTCTCTATTTGTTTGATTGAACGTGCCATAATGTTGGAAAGTCAGTAAGCTAGTGTCGTTGCGTGCTGGCAGAGTAGATAAATAGAGTAAATCTGGTGTAGGCAAGTCCCATTGATAAGTCGTTAAATTTTGACTAATGGGTTGGATCATCTATGGCAATGAATATCAGGAAATAATTAGCTTTATACACTGGGCTTATCTGTTTGACCTGAATATTGTGAGTGGAATGAAATATGGGTTTGAACTTGATCTAATTTTAGGTCGGCCTTGAAGAAGGGTATGGGTCCCCTACCCCAAGGTGCGGTTACTCACAGTATACTTGACGCCCCTGGTAAACTTATCTGTGCAAACCGTTTACGGCTAAGTTTTGACGGACACGGTGAGACGTTTCGGACGACGACAAATGAACGATTGTGTCCAATTCGTATATGAGAGCATTATTTAACACCTGGCTTACTAACACCCACGCTCCGACTAAAGATAACGAGGATAAGAAAATCAAGAAGAAGGCTTTTACAACAATAAAAATAAAATAAAATTGAAAAAATGCAATAACCGTCGATAAGCTTGCCTTTACAGTACGGATCACATTAAATTTTGCCACTCATATAAGCTCTATGAACCGGAATAAAAAAATTAGTGACCTCTCAAAAACCAAACCAAATCCTTGACGCTTTGACCTCATGTCATCGTCTAAACAGGCTCGCCGATTCTATAAAGATCCCCATTTTTTTTACAGCCTCCTTTTTTTCCATTATCAATTTTTGTTATTATTTTATCTATTTGTTTTTGTGCTATCACACGCCAAATCTGTGATATTTGCTATATGATAATTGCAATGGTAATGCTCAACCAATACTCTCCTCAGTTCTCCAGAAATGAGCTACGACAAACATAGGCTTCAGCTCGTTGAGAAGCCTTTTCCTCGCCTGCCTTAGACTCTGTCCTCACCGCCAGTTTCGGATTCCCACTCACCCCTATATAAAATATTGAACGAACGCTCAATGTGGGGTCCATTTCCGATTCGAAAAAGGAATTGCAAAGATCGATCCCAGTTTTTAGTTAATACAGCACGTAGTACCTAAGATGCACATTGAATTTGTTCTAAGTCAAATATCTTAGAGTCTCTTACTTCAGGTAATCCATTTTGAGATAATAATGTATACTCGGCTATCCCGGTGCCTGATAAACTGACGGAACCTTGTCGGATGTCGATAGATCTCGATATCTACGCACGTCCAGTAAACACAGTATCTGCCCACAACACTCCGGGCACGGTGGCGTTTGGGCGATTTTTTCCATGCAATTCACACCCGAAATTCCTGTTGAACGGTCTGGAATTTTAGCACCGGAGAATATTTTTTTTCGTCGTGCCGTCCATTCCCCGTCGAGTTATACTTTCACGGAATTTCAGACAATCGGATCTCTGCTCGCGTTTGGATCACGGAAACATTCACCACAATCGCGTCGATATCTGGGTGGTCCGCACACCCTTCTTTTTCTACCGGATAAAAAAAGAGATATTACTCAAAAATCCACGGCGCGCAGGTACGACCAATGAGATCAGCGGGATGTTGCATGACACCAGGATACATCTAGCTGCTTATTAATTGGCTATCAAAGATGCGGCGTATGATAGGGCCTCTATCAGATGGAGCAATAATAATACATGTCATGTGGCTAGGCAGATGTGGCCCAAACTGGATCCCTAAGAATCCTCTGGGTTGCTAATGTTAAACAGAACTGTCGTAGGAGTGTTAACTGGGGAGCATGCCAGGAGATTTCGTCTTCCATATAATGACTTTTACATTAGCTGAGGGCCAACGAAGAGGAGGGAAGTACGTCTGATCTTCTGTGTACCTGTCCGGCCCAGGCGAGTTTTAAGAAGGACCTCCTTAGTTTCTACTTCTTCACCCATCTGGATGACCTGAAAAGGGTAAATGTTGATTGGCTTCATTATGAACTGTGGCTGGTTTAACGATTGAGTTGGTCTCAGGTTTCTGAGTCTAGGGATATCACAACGGACTCATTGTTGGTTCAATTGTGCAACCCTTTTAACCTAACATAGGATATGGTATTATCTTCAGTGTCCTATAAACACAGATAGCAAATAATTTGAAAACTCTAACTTAATGTGTATAGCTCGTTATTATCTAGCGGGAATGCTGCTAAAATCTAGCTTTTTTTAAAGCAGTTTTCTATCATTTGATTGCAATGAGAGATAAAAACAATCCTCCACAATTATTGAGTAGGTGTGCCAATTTTTTTAAACAACTTATAGAGAAATTCGAGCTGTGAATGTTCAAGTTATGGAAGGAAAATTGTATGCAATTTGCTCGCTAAACGTGGTTGACACTCGAATTGGTTCGAGTTATAAAAAATTCGAGTCATAGACGTTCGAGTCATGGAAGTTTGACTGTATTTAAATCTTTCGGGATATTTTAAAATTCACCTGTAGGTGTAAAAATATTATACGCACACTACGCATTATTTACACCCAAAAAAACTGTCATAGTGGCACACTGAATCTGTGAATTTCACCTAGGCAATTTTTCACTGTATGCCAATGGCTATAGCTACTTTCTTGTGTTTCCTTTCCATTGTTTAAGTTTTTCGCTTTAAAATGTGAAAGTAGATATGAGGTTTTCATTAACACATCCATTTATATCACTTATTTGGACAAAATTCACATTACTATATTGAATGGCGCAGAGGCTCAAACTATCACTCTTTTTTTTTTTATTTTATATAATACACAATAATGCTCAAGGAAAACCGTTAATATTTAACATCTTATTATCTGTGGGAAATTGTCAACATGTAATAGAGAAAATCATGGACAACAATTATTAATTTACAAGAAACTGACAACTATTTCATATTTCTGCGTATTTTTATTGTTTTCCAGAGTGCCTTTTACTGCCCGGTGAAATTTCAAATGTGCTTAAGACAAAAATTAAATTTTTCTGATGGCTAATTAAAACGACAAATGCGAACACCATGTGCGAGTATTTATTAAATTCAGGGTCTCAACTTGAACACCATTGGAATTTATTATTGTAATTACACTGTAAATTGTCCGTTAAAACAATTAGCAAAGCGAAAAATTAAGCAAACAAAAGTGAATTTCAAATTACCAAACAAACGTCTTGAGATGAATTTAGAAAAGAAAGATGCTTGTATAATACTTTTACCTTGGAATAATAGATCATTAGTTGTATGCATTAGTAATAAAGTAAGAAACAAAGTAAATTGGGTCGATGTGATTGTTTCTGTTTTTTTTTTTATAGAGATGAACATTTCAAGTTGAGATTTTATAATAATTGTTACTACATTCCAAGTCAGTTATCGTAAGCAATCATTCGGCTTGGTGAAGAAAGAAAGTGAAATCTTTAATGGTCTTTTTTTTCGTAAAGTTCTATCCAATAAATCGCCAAATCTTGATAAAAGTAGGAGATAATAAGCAAATTAAGTTTCCCGGAAATTTGAATTGACCAAAATTCGATGCAAAATAGCGAAACAACACTGTAAACAAAACACTCAACCAATTGCACCAGTGTTTATGCAAGAATGCATGTTCAGTTTACTCAAATTTTAAGAGTTAAATTACCCATTTCCACACATCCATACACTTAAGCTATACTTGGTAATTGGCCTGAATTTTACGATCATTAAAATTAAAAATATATGTACATATACGTATTTAGTTATGCATATGTATAAATTTTTGTTGAAAAAAAAATTGCATCCGGAATTTGCATTTTTTTTCTGCGTTTTCCAAGCAAATATCCGCAAACCACAAAGGAGTCTCTCGAAGCATAAATCCACATGAATTGCACTTTAAATCTTCATGTATTAATTTACAATTGACTGGATTTCAAATGTTGAATAAATTATCCCAATTCAGCGTATATGCACTAATTTGTAATGTTAATAAAGATTCAATAACATAAATATTGAGAAATCACCATTCCTATGCACACGACAGGTTACTGACTTGAATCTTTTGTTTTATTGTGTGTTCAAGTTGGTCAATGTCGACTTTTAAGAGGAGCCAGACAGATATGGTTCAACAGGTAATTGTTAAATTTATTTCTGGGATAAAAAACTGAAGTGAAATAAAATAATGTTGAATAAAATCTTGCATTTATTAAAATATGTATTTTATAAATAAATATAATTCAACAGAGCAACATTAAAATAAATAGTATAACAAAGATAACGACCTAACAATATTGATATTGCAAAAATTACAAATTAGTGTTCTTCAACAGTTTATAGATAATTTTCAGTAAAACAAGTACGGGGGCCTCGAACAGCATGTACAATAAAAATGCTAACGCATAAGATGATGTTATGAATCCAATAAGATTGATGAGCTGATATGTAGACGAAAAAAAAAACGAAAAATGAGTTAACTCTTGCATTCAATTAAAAACTAAATTAATAGGCATAAAAACGGTATAGTATCAATAGTTTTTCTTATGCTTTGGGAGATCTTTACAAATCCGTGAAATTGATAATGACTAAACAATATAAAAACAAAAACTTACCAATTGCCCAAATGAAATATTAATTCCACTCTCATTATGTTGCAGCATACTTCGTATTATAAGAGGTCCAATTAGTAAGCAGCAATTTGTCAATTTTCCGAGTGAGTTGAATAGTTTTGAAGTAAGTATTTTCGAGAGAATGCCTAGAAAAATTAATAATAAATTTTCCGTTTATTTTTGGTCATGATTGGATGGTGGTATTTTGGTGAGAAGGTAAATTTTATGGTAATTTCATTCAATCGGTTGCAGAAAGAAACGAATATGTCGGCATAATGAGATTTCTCATTACGTACATACTTCATATGCCAGAGTCCTATGTGAACAGAAACATGCGTCAGAGGCTTTAACAATCAACATCGCAACACCCCTCGCAATCGATTTTCTCAATACCAGTATAGGCCAGTTAACTTGGTCGTGGATTTGTTATTTTCACTTCAACCAAAATTCAATTTATAAACTTCCAAAATAGATTTAAAATAGACATTCACTTATATTACCACGCACTTATATTTACATCCTTTTATATATACATCCATTCTTCATAGATTGGGTGCTTTGTTATCTCAGCTAGCCACAAACTCTCTTAACTGCTTCTTATAAATCTATAGAAGAATTATGCTTGAGCATAATTAGGTTAAAGAATGATATAAGAACGATATAAGAAAAGAGGCACGATTTTTGTACATAAATTATGATATACAATACAAGAGCCCGAACGATATAAGAAAGATATAAGCAAGTTATAACCTCAAAAAAAAAGAATTAATACCCAATAGCGTTTTAGGTTCGAGTCACTCTATGGCTATTTTTGCCTTTTTTATTTTCGCCTTCCGTGATTTTTTCCATCGCATTTATGTTCGATAAATTGTTTGTCTGTAGTGATGGTCACAATGACTATTTTTAATGTGCCGGTGTGCCGGCACATAAGCTCTGACTCTTTCCACTGAGTCGTTCAATAAGAGACGTTCAGAGTCATCCAAAAAGTTAGGAACTTGGTTAATATCACGCATCCAAAGAGTCAGGAACTTGGTTAATATCATATTCAGTAAAAGCCGTAATTTTAAAGTCGGTGGCCCCCCAACGCCCTTAGGTTGAGTCAGCCAGATCGGATCACTATTTCCCATGAAAACGGGGTTGCCAATCTGGGATTTTTCTTCTTTTTTTTGACCCCAGATTCGGAGTCAGCGACCTCCCAATGCCTTTTAGTTCGAACCAGCCAGATTAGACCACTATTTTCCATGAAAACGGGGTTGCCAATCTGGGATGAGCAACCCCAATTTTCTTTCTTTTTTTTGACCCCAGATTCGGAGTCAGCGACCCCCCAATGCCCTTTAGTTCGAGCCAGCCAGATCAGACCACTATTTCCCATGAAAACGGGGTTGCCAATTTGGGATGGGCAAACTTTCTTTTTTCTCCTTTTTTACCCCAGATTTGGAGTTAGCAACCCGCCCCATGCCTTTTGTTTGGGCCAGGCACATCGGATGAGTATTTCCCAGAGAACGGTATCATTTCGTACGACAGGTGCCATATTCAATATATGTAGCTATTTTTGAACGAATACGACGGATGCCTTACTCAAACCAGCTCATTTTTACTCTTTTTGAACGACGAGTGCCATTCTCAAACTAGCTCTTTTGACATTTTTTGAACGGCGGGTGCCATACTTAAACCACAACCAGATGTTCTGACTCTTTTCGAACGATATAAAACGATTAGATTTTATATCGTTCTTTTTTGCCGATGGTAAAGGAGTTCGATGCTACTTCGATTGCCGTCTAATGCTATTACCAAGCGAACCTTCAGCTCATTTCTTTCAACAATCCGCTGCCATGAAGCGTCGGATATCCAAGGCTTATTCCAGCAATCCGGGATTGTGCCAAGGATTTTTATGGTATCTCAGTTTTCATTTATGTCACTATCTGGGTGACTAGTTATCTCGGCTGTTTTTTGCGCAGGTTGGTCGTTATATTGCCGTAGGGCAGCTGGATTTTTTAGTCGAGCAGTGTTGAATTTGCGATGTCTGGATCCTTCGTCACTAGGACGGCCGACACACGGGTGCAATATGTACTCGAACATTAGCGATAATAAGATAATGGCGAATTCCCATCCCAATGTCGGCGTGCTTCTTATTTCGCAAGTCCAGGAGGCAACTTTTTAAGCTTTTCATAATGGTAATATGGTGGGTCTGGTTTTGTGTTCTGCGCCGATCAACAGAGGACCAACTGATTTTGTGGTGGTCCTTATGCTCAAATATAGTACCATGATGAGTACGATGAAAAGACTGTGAAAGTTGCAGAGCTCTACAAATCTTTCACCGTTGTCGTTACAACCGCCAAGACCGTGTCTGCCCATCACATGTTTGCGCCAATTGTTATCAGCGCCATCTTTTGCATTCAAATATCCCATAACCATCACAATGTCACCTTTGGGTATTCTGCTCTGGACGGAGTTTAGTTGTTCGTAGAAGGAGTCTTTCGCCAAGACATTGTCGCGTTCAGTTGCTATGTTTCAACTAAACTCGAAAATGTCGGGAACATCACAATCTTCTTCCTTGCCCTTTCATACCACTCTGCGGCTTTGCGTTGCTGTGCCAGTGGTGTTAGCACTTCGCCCATTCTGGCGGTATATTCTTAGCTTCCTTCTGGAGGCAGCTCGAGCTTGGATCGTATCATCGCCAAGATTAACGCGTTGTTGTTGCTTTTTCATCTGATCGATCCACGTGTGTTTCCGTCTGCCTCGGGGTTTGGGTCCAGCAAATGGAACATTCATTGATAGTGCTTTCATGACAGGGTTCTCAGGCGGACGCCTATCTATCTATCGTTTCTATCATTCGAGTTTCCATTATAGTACAATTTGTACTTCTTAGAATTCGTCAAAAAAACAGCTCAGCACGCACATAATGTATATTCATCTCCGTTTCATGACGTCCTCCAGTTCTTCGCTCTTTCCCGTCGTGGATCCAACATTCCAACTTGCAACCCTCAGCTTCTCTACAGTGTAATTGGACTGCCTCATAGTGCTCGCCCCCGGAAACTGTCGAGCTCTGACACGAACAATGTTCGCCCTGGGATCACTCAACTGCGCATCAGAAGTAGTGCCCAGCGGGGTAGTGCTTCTTGCGTGTTCTACCATAAGGCCTTACATCCATTCTTTTACACCTATCTGGAGAAAGGTGGGGTTGGATGGCACTAGTGTGTGGAAAATAAAATTGTATAGAATTCCTTTTACATCCGGCGGTGGTTTCCAGACCCGGAAACCCACACTGACCTGTCCTAAAGATATTAAACAGTGCCGCAGGCTCATCTAAAGGTGTTGTTGTTGCCTGCACGCGATTGCTCCTATTAGACGCCTCGTATGATCAAGGTAGGACTTACCTAGGGGTGCATATTCTAAACCCGTCACCTCTCGGGTGGAAGGGAACATCACAATAATATCGTATAATTCTGATGTTCCTCATTTTGGTTCGGAACTTGACGGTCATTATTCTGTCAGAGACCGGATCGCAGATAAGTGATCGTGCACCTTTCGTTAAGGGGAGCCCCACATCTGCCTTGCGACTACTACCGGTAGCTTTACCAGAGTACAACATTACAGTGCTACGCGTTGAAGAGGTAAGTTCTTCGCTGTTTCACCATCTTATCTCACTAAGTCCTAAAATGTCTAGTTTATACCGCAGAAATTAGCTCTCTTATTGAAGATATCGTGCGTTCTGGGGACCTTCTGATCCATTGTCCAGGAGAGTAAGCACATTCCGGAAACCAATTTTGTCATTGTACGATAATTAAAAGTCGTAGCCATTGAGTCAGTCCTTATCCGAGGCATAGTCGACGTTTCGTTAGTATATGGAAGACTTCGGATAGTGCAGGCTGATGCATGTGGCCATAGAAATACCTATACAAATTGCGTATTTATCGAAAACATCTTGTAATAAATCTGAGCCTTACAACGCACGCCAGAATAATCACAAATTTCCATTAAAAATCGAAATGGGTAATGTTTCCGTGTCAAATTACCTTTTTACTCAATTTTTCGCCACATTTCTTCTATGCATAATAATATACTCTTGTAGATTCAATTGCCAAATCGAATACATTTCAAGCAATTGCAAGATTCTCTTTGAAATCTTTTTAAGTCAATTAAACAAAAATTTCAAATAAAAAATAGCTTTTCGTTTTTTTTTTTTTGCTTAGGTAACTTTCCTTTTCATCATTACAATTTTTTGCACATGTGTGTATGTGTGTTTTCTTAATTCCAGTCTTTGGCTTAAGCTAAAGATAGGTTACTTAATACCGCCAGACAAGTAACCTATCATACTTTTTTTATTTGCTATTTTTCTCATATTTATCATTTCTTTCTCCATCATAAAAACAAGTACGGTAAAAATCAAACTAAATTTGAATAAAAAAAAAGTTTATATATAAACAAGCTAAAAATGTAGGATATAAAAAATTTTGCTATTTTAATTCAGTATAGTCAACAATAACCCCGGTGGGAAATTCGAAAAATACTCCCTCCTCGATATGTATAAATGGCAGTAAGTAAGTGTACCTAAATCTGGTAGCAATAATATCAACAATTCGTTTGGCTCAAACTGCTCATTAAGGTACACTTAAGTATCAACATTAGCTATATTAACCTTTCTTGATTTTTCGTTTTTCTTTTTTTTAAACACGTTACTACATTGAAAATATTTCCGTGTATAAATGAAACAAATTGAAATTCGTGATACTAAAGTCGAAATGCACAGAATGAGTGATGAAGTAAAGAAGAAGATACATTGCAATCGGGCTCATTATAATATCAAAACTACAGATGGTGAATAATTTACAAAAGATGGATATGCTCATGTATAGTACGTTATTGCATCGTAACGTGCTTTCCGTACGTCATGTGAAAAATCAGATTTTATTACGGCAATACTGAGCGCAACATAACCACCAACGAAATGTAAAAATCATTTTATTGTTATTAAAAATTAGTAACTCCTAAGTAGTTGCTGTTACTGCAATATGCACGATGTCTTAGATGGGTACCTAAAATCATTATTAATTTATCATTGTAACTTTAATTGTTGCTTTGCCAATAATGGCAAAGTTAATGTTGGTCATTATCATAACCATCGCCATTATCACGGGCCGGGGCCGGTGTGCAATGAAGTGCAATTTTTTTAAAATGGTGTATCTAATGTCACCAGCGCGATAAAAACAAAGAAAAAAAAACCATCGCCGCTATATTGCACATTGTCAATGCTAAATGGTTTGATGAAACAAACTGGAATTGTACAATCCGCAAAAAGTTGAATTTTTTCAGCGACGTGAAAATAACAACGGCTGGAATGTTGCGAATTTGTCAAAATGTTGTTTGAAATTTGAAAAAAAAAAATGTGTGTATGGAAATTTTGCATCAATCATTTTGCCAAATATTTGAGCTACTATTTGAATATTTATGTACATGTTGATTTTTGTACACTTTTCGATAGGATAGGTTAATCGGAGAGTGAATCATTCCACGGATGTATTGTAATAATTGCGTTCAATGTTTTTATTCATGTCTGATTTGATGTTTCCCACAATTAATAATTTCGATTTTTTTTATTTTCAGTGATACTTTAGTCGTTTCAAATGTGAAAACAAGAAATCATTATGTTGGAGCTGCCTGAACCACACCCACTATTATTACGACGAATACTCGATATATTCATACTGCCTAAAGCGAAAATCCACTCTGGACCCCACTTTAAATCGATCCCCATTCAAGCAGTACGAAACTAAATTTTTCAGTGTGAAAATACTGTCGTTATGCAAGTTGGGGTTTGTGCCATAATTAGGGGGAGGAGGGTCATAGGAGGATAATAAAATGTGAAACACGATTTCTCACAAGACAACATCAAATTGGTTCAGGGATGATTCAAAAACAGAAGAGAACCAGTGCTGGCATTTTGGATCCAAGTTACCGACCTTCTAAGCCCATGGGGAGGTTTCCAACTGTTATCCAGGCAGAGACTCATGACATTCAGGTACATGTGGAACTTCACCTGGAAGCCTGTTGCCAAGTGTAGGTCACTTGAAAAGATTCCGGCCTTTAAAGATAAACGCATATTCCCATGGAAAAAAAAAAACGTTCCTGTGGCAGCCTGCTCTACGTATCGGAGCGACCCGTTTTTACAACGGCCAACGGCTGCCAAACCCCTTCAATGCAAGAAGGATGTGTGTCTATGTGTTACATGCTGTATTAGTTTTTTATGTCTATTGGGAGCAACACATCTCGGCGCAACTGCTCTCAATACTACTTTCCCGCGCCGGCTTCGAAAGCAACCCAGGTCCATGGATCTGTTGCGTATGCAACAGCGAGCTGCATCCTAATGCGACGTCAGTGAGATGCAACGGCTGCGACGAGTGGTGCCACCTGAGGAACTGCTCCGGACTAAACCATCACAGGCACTTGAATTATTTATTTACTGCAAGTCAGTGCAGAAATCGAGGACTACAACCAGCGAGATCGTCTAACACGCCTCACCTTCCTACACCAGTGAACACCCACACGAGCTGTCAACCAATCCCAACGACCCCTGCGAATAGACCCAGTAGGATTCCCCAACAAAACAACCTTACGCCTGCACCACCGATCGTCATTTTCGAAACACTCTCACTCGTTCAACTAAATTGCAACGGGATGCAAAATAAAATCACCGAACTCGCCTAATTCATGGACAGACACCACATTCAAGTTGGAGCCATCCAGGAGACGAAACTACATCCCAATTCGTCCTCGTCGCCATAAAATCAGGCAATGTCGATATTGAAATTTACAACATATACATTCCACCGATATCCAGTTGCCCCTTCGGCTACCATGTAAATATCAACACTTTCCTCACTGGTCAACACCGAGCCTATACCGACGGTGAACCATCCTAAAATTCTAGGAGTAACCCTGGACAGCATGGCCACGTCATCCCTCCATGCTTCAACTGTATGCGACAGGATGCGCGGTAGGAAAAAAAATCCTCAAAGCCTTGGCCGGTAGCACCTGTGGCAAGGATGAAGAAACCCTATTGATCACATACAAAGCAGTCAGAAGGTCAGTAGCCAACTATGCGGCTCCAGTGTGGTCACAGAATCTCTGTGACACACAATGGAATAACATTCAGGCTTGGCAAAATGCCGCGCTCCGTACTGTGACTGGCTGTCTCTGATGTCATTCCAGAACTATTTGCACCAGGAAACAAGAATGATGCCTCTAAGGGACCACAACAAGCTTGTTGCGAAACAATGCCTGGTGGGTTGTTACCGGTGGGAACACCCCAACACGGACCTCATGGACAAGACACCGCCACCAAGATATGTCAGGCATGATTTGAGGGACCTCGAAAGTGACGTCCAGAGGTACAAAAGGGTTCCCTTTGACAACAACGCATACAGATCAGCCATCGCAGCAATATATCATGAGGAGGTACAGACATCAATTACAGGACTAGGTCCAAATAGAGTTCTCTTGACACAACCACCAGCCATTTCTCCCGATGAGAGAATACTTCCGAGAGCAGCGAGAACGACTCTTGCCCAACTTCGGTCGGGCTGGTGTTCGAAAAGACAGGTGAATATCAAGCGATTCAGAATGCACTCCATATCTCACTGCATCGTTAGTCTTCGAAGCCTCCGCATATACGGTAAGTGGCCAAAGGACCGACGGTCCATTCTCCCCCCATTGGGTCCGTGATGGAATAAAACTCGTGAAAGCGTAGTATGGCAGGATATAGACGTACACGTTTCATGCAGACGGACCGCAACATTTGCAGCCATAGCTTCTGCAAAAATATCGAGTGGAAGAAAGTCAGACGTAACATCAAGGGCAGCGGATGGAGTTGCCCTGAGAGCCCCAGTGATCGAAATAAAAGCCATTTGCTGCACCTTGGCCAGCAAAGTGCAGTTCGCCTCAGTCCTCAACGCTTGGACAGCCAGACAACTGCACCGTGAATAAGTATGGGCCGAATAGCTGACACACAGAGAGATCATTTCGGTTGCATTCCTCATTTTTTGCCTAAAGCCTTCCTACAACAATATTAGGCTGTAGTGACTTTGCTTGCCTGCCTCATGATGTCAGGTTTCCAGTTCAACTTCCTATCTGGTACAACGGCAAAGAAATTTGCCTGATCGTTGAAGATCAACCAAACTCCATCCAAAGAATGCAGTTCTACGGTAGGTATTCTATAACTTCTTGTAAATAAAACCAGTTCTGTTTTGGATAGATTAATCGAGTCGTCTTGCATGCTCATAGCTTGCGGCGACCGGTAGCTCCGTGCATAGAGCCGTCAGTCTCATGTTTGACTACGGTCGTTACGGGTTCAAGTCCCGTCCACAGTGTTCGTGGCCATGGATGTTCGTGTTGTCTTCCCCTGTGATGCGGGGCATAATAATAAGCGACAACATTTAATGACTTGTCGTATGTAGACGACTAAATGCGAGCAAGAGGTGCATGCTAGCAACGTGCATCATCCGAAATTGGTTTATGCCATTCATGCTGCGAAGTTGATAATAGATTCTGTGGAATGATACTTCGCAAATGACTTTCTAGTAGCCTTTTCAAAATCTTAGCAAGAGTTGAGGAACGACTGATAACCCTAAGGTCATTCGGACTTCCATGCGAACTTTTATGTGGTTTTGGGATAAATACCACTTTACTCGGTCTAAATGCGAGGAATGTATAGCAACTCCCAAGAGGCCCTAAAAATATTTTAGAACCATGGAATAACAATATTGGATGTTTGATATCCGCCGGGATTATACTGTCCAAACCAGAAGACTTGAAAGGTTTAAAGCTGGATATAGCCCAGAGTAACCTATCCTTGACAGGATCGCTTCAGAAGCGCAAGGCGTTATTGTATCCATTGCGGCCGTAAACGATGATGTCTCGATTGGTATACTATCGGGAAAAGTGAGTGTCCATCAAGACATTAATCATCTCCGGACTTGATGTCGTCCATGAACCATCCTGTTTGGAAAGATAGCTAGGTGTAGAAGGATCAGTGAAGATAATTTTCCGAAGCCTGGAGGCTTCCCCAATATCCTCAATTGACTCACAGAAACGCCTCCATGAGCCCCGCTTGGTTCTTTTCAACTCCTTCTTGTAACGTAGCTCACGGCTGGTCTTCAGAGAGAGTTTTGCTGTAACGCAGATTGACGTTTAAAAATCAAGTTGTACTACAGTAAATAAAGCTTCACGCATTTTCGAAAAATTTTTCAGCAGCTGATTTTTAACGTTCTTGTAATCAATAGTTGAATGTCGGAAGAAACCGAATACCACAAGTATTTCTTCGCAGTATGACCATGTTTTCGTTGAAGCTTAAAGACTGAACAATAATCATATTATCCTAATAGCCTGACTAACATACAAGTACGAGTATTTAGCAACACATATTATATAAAAGAAAAGTTTTAAACACTTATGGAAAATATCAAATTTTACGCGTTTCATCTAAAATAAATATTAAATCATTTCACTCACCTTTATACTGTGATATGCTGGCCAAAACCACCCAAAACAAAACCATACTCCAAATAGTGTGACCCAACGTGCTAATAATCGCTCGTACCCATGCATTGACACGAAATTCCACGGTATGAAATCCGTAGCCAAATCCACCCAAAATTAAAATGCAGGCAATCCAACCTGAAATAGAAATAAAAAATTAAAATAAAAAAAAATCCATTATACAAATCTGTACGAGAGAAATCCACACGATAAATGTTTAAACAAATTTCCCAACTGATAAAAGATACGAGTACTAACCAAACACAATAACGAAAATATTCATCTCAAATTTCCCCCGAGCTTTGAACAGTGTGTACCCAAGACACATACCAAGTAGGTATGGTGGAATTCGTATCCAGATTTTATCGAATATCAGATAGAAAGTCATCAAGTTGTCCTCAATATCTTGCCTATAATGTGGAGTTGGAAAAAATGTAGATAAAATATTTGCGCACATTGGCAACGTTTACACCGTAGAACTAAAAGGTGTATTAACTAGATTATATTAGAATTAGTTCTAATTCGTGGAGTAGGCATACCAACCGATACTAATTATGGCAAATGTCAGATGTTGGCTTATCATTTGCGTTTAATAATTCTGGATATTCACGGACGTCCAAAGGGCAAATTTTCCCTAGTCGAAGCCAAAATCTTCCCGGGCGCACTATGGATTTGATAGGGAAATTTAGGGTTCGACCAGGGAAAATTTGGATTTGGACCGTCCGTGAATGTCCAGACTAAAGTGAATATTCGAAATGTAGAGAGCCAACAGCTTCTTGTGAAAAGTGCATTTATACTGCCGACTCCAACAAAACATAAACACCGACAAAAACAACCGTCCACAACGGAAACGCAAACGTAAGTGTCACCATACACTGTCAAACTCGAGCTCGAAATCGAACCTAGTAGAAGTGGACCGGTTTTCTTCACACCTATATGAAGTGTATGTGTGTGTCAGAGGACATTTGTACCAGGTTCGTGCTCGAGTTCGAGTTCGACAGTGTATGGTGACACTAATCAATTTTTTTAGTCCACTATCGTATCGCCAGTGGAGCTAAGAGCTAGTTCAATCAACTAATCCGATATATTTACACCGTGGTGAGTTAGCTGGGTTTAGTTAATACTGAAACATAGTCCCGCGATATAAGCATAGTGATTGAGCAAACTGTTTTTTTTTTTTTTTGGTACGAGTGGTACGAGAAAACTGGCAAAAGATTGCATACTTAACGGATGGAATATAGTCAACTTCAACGACGGTTGTAGCTAAGATCGAAGCTATAAAGATACCCGTACATACAGCACCAGCGTATTTTGGATGAATTTGTGCGAGCAGCAGCACTAGACAGGCTGCAACGAAGAAATAAACTTCGAGAGATATGAACCAAGTCCAGAGCATGCACTGAAATCAAATGAAAGGAAAAGTTTTAATTTCTTTAAATGATTTTAGTGTAACGTTTGTTTGAAACAATCTGAGTAACTTTAATATTTTCATGGATATTAATTTTTAATGAAAAAGGCTTGGCTTGATAAAATATAGTTACAGGGTTACCCACTCTATCCACAATAACAAACCCCATATGTTTTTGTATGCAAATATGCCAGTGCGAACACACGTTATGGGGGGCAAAAGACCTTTTCCGTAGTTCTCCGTGTGGGCGCCCCTTGGTAACGGCAGTGTTCGTATGCTCAATGTTCGGTATTTGTGTGGCAATAGGCAATAGTCCACCAAGAAAGGAAAAGCAGACAGCTTGGGCGTTGCTAAAGCAGTAACAGATATCATGAAAAGCACGAAACAATGGACGCTCTTGACGCCAATCGGTTCAGGGTACTCCTGCGTCATAAAAAAAAGGGGAAATAAGGATATTTCGCAAAGGATGGCAGAAGTCATTAAAATCGCGAATCGATCCTTTTCAAATTTCCGATTCTCATTTTCTTTGCAATGTTGGCAACGTATTTTTAGTTTTGCTATTTATTACACTTGTGGCAGTGTCCCGAATCGAATACCATTCGAATTACAAATAAAACTACATATATTGCCAATTTTCAAAATTGGCCTGGTGTTAACAACAGAATTTGGGTATGTTTTCTGGCACTGATACTTCATGTTTTTTTTTGCTGTGCGGCCCGTTTAAAGATACTTCTTTTGAGAGTGGCCCACATTCCTAAAAAGGTTGCCGACCCCTGGCATAGAGTATAATAAACTATTTAATTGTTTAGGATATAATATATCATTTTGTAGGAAATTTGATGTGCTTTGATTCGGCCTTGAGACATTATTTTGTAGAATCTATAGCTTTCAAAATAATCAAGGAAAACTCCAAAAAACAAGGACCTTTGACCCGCGTGTAGGGGAGACACTTCCGCATCGCCTATTATCGGGGACTTTTGATCACACATTCAGGGGACTGTCCGCAAAAATTGTGTCAAATTTGGAAACTACACGATTTTTTTCGTAATCAAGCCTTTTCGGACTTCCTAGCCTGGACTATGAAGAAGAAGAACACCTTTTCTCCAGCATTGGGGCAAACCAATGCCAAGTAAATGAAATGTACATGCTAGCAATATGCATCGTATGAAACCAGTTGATGCTAAGGAAACGACAACTAAGCCACATGGGAATAGTTGACGCGCTGTACTACTAGGGCAAATAGTAGTAGTAGCAATAATGCCAAGTAAATGGTAAAAAAAAATCAATGAGATACTTACCCTTTCCACTATCGGGAAAAAGTTTTCAATGTACAGAACGTTAAGCCATTTGTCGTGAACACATGTCATATGATCGAGCGATGGAACGTCTAGAGATGAATTTGCATAGAAATACTTTGCTAAAAGTTCTGTGCATATTAGTGCCACCATGTAGGGGAGTAGTATACTAAAAAATAAAAAATACGGAAAACAATTAAAAGGTTAAAATCGATAATTGGCAAAAGTCAGCATGAACTTACCAACAAATTTTATACGTTATCATTGCGACAAAATGTACAATTTGTTCCAGTACTTTACACTTGCCCTGACAGCTTGTTTTGAAGTAAAGAAATGTCAGATTTGCGCCACTGACAAAAATAAAAATCACATTTACTCGTTTCCAGTCAAAAAACGAACCATAATCAAGAATATCACCTCAAAAAGTAGAACATATCCACCAGATACGTTGCATTGCCTCTAAGAAAATTTTGAAATTTCATCGTTATCGTTGACGTAGCGTATATATTATTCGAAAGATATTCCATCATGACCGAGGAATATGCAGCCAAAATTGCAACCGTACAAACCACCTGCAATCCTCGCACAGAAGTTATCTCCCATTCGCTATAACTTCGCCGCACGAAATCACTGAAATTCAGCCGCCAGGAAAAGGATACGAGGAGCTTCCAAAATGGGCCACCGCTCGTGGATATGTTTAGCTTCTTAGCTGTTTTTGCTAAAAAAAAATCGGGTGTACAGTATCTCAATCGAATTTAAATGGGGAATTAAAATTACCAAACTCACAATTCCCGGCAATTATATCCAGACTGATCGTAGCTGAATTCCTGGTCTTCACCTTCTTCACCTTCACCAAATTCACGTGATTGTTGTTGTTCATATTGTTGATGGTCATACATTCGGCCGAATGATGCATATTCACTTTGGTCATTGAATTCCTTTCGCAATTGCTCATCTTGGAGATGTGCTCAATTGCACAATCCAAATCGTCTACGGTCAGATCGCTTGGCAAGGATGTACTACTTCCGTCTTCGGATATTTTCTTATCGTCCGGAATGTCGGGATGTTGTTTTTGCATTTTCAAGAAGAATTCGTACAAGTGTGAGCATAGGGTAATGGCCAGAACCGATGCCAATAAAGTTCTATAGATAAACAGTAATTTTAATAATTGCAATATTATAACGCTTACAGAGATTTGAAACTTACATCAAAGTATAAAAGCTTCCATCCTGCAAAACATCATAATTGCCCTCAATAGGGCGAAACGCAACCAGACTCATATTGGAATTCAAAATCATATTTGGGGGTAAGAGCGGTGGTACTAGGATTTGATCTAAATCATTCAGATCACAGTTCTTAGGGAAGCATATTGATTGCTGAATGATGAGCGTCTGAAAATAAGGGAATAATAAAAAAAAATTTGTTCAATTTACCTTGTAATGACATTTGTAACCTTACCTCGAGGTAATTATAGTTCATTTCCACCCGATACATGGCATTGATAAGTTGAACCGGAAATGGAACTGCTGATTTGTTCGTCTTTAGACTCCAGTGCATGTTTGATGTATGAAGGTGCTCCTTTTGTAATAGTCGGCATTGAGTCGATGTGTCCAAACGATATCGATTTCCACTAAATGATCCACCGCCGTAGTACTGAACACTGTCATATACTAAAAAGCAGGACAAAATCGTATTATTAATAAAATAGATAATACTGAACTGTATTAAACTGCACTGAGAGAAATTCGCGCGATTGAAAAGAACGCGTCGCGCGTTTAAAACCACGTTTAAAAAATTCCCGTTCAATTTAAATATTTCTTGTTGAAATAAACAGAAAAGCGGTCAAAATAACAATATTTTAACAACATGCAACCGCGACCATGTTTAAAAAATACGTTTAATTTAAACGTGGCACATTTAAATGCATAAGTGGTGTATTTAAACAATGTTATGTTTAATTTAAATACATGCACATTCGAGAGAAGCATTTAAATTCTCGCGCGTTTCAATCAAACGGTTTCATGTTCTATCAAAATGAATAGTCGATTGTGCACGCATTTATTTTAAACGCATTCATGTTCAATTTCGAGACTTTAAGCAGTTCAAACGCAGATGCGTTTCATTTAAATGGTATTTACTTTGCTTTGAATGCATGCATATTCACATATACGTACTCATGCCTAACTGGATATTTGGACTTTTTTAGTTTATACTTGGCGTTTGCCCATAATCACGTCGATATTAGTTGTTCGTGTTTTCCGAAAAGTGCAGTGCGGAAAGTGAAACTTGGTGAAATTGCCGTTAAGAAATATTTTGTTCGGAAGGTTAAATAGAAATTTCGATTTGTCATATCGGTTATTTGTGTTGAATAAAACTGTCTGCAAAACAATTGCTCTAAACCATCTGAATAACCTGTTAGAGTGCAGAGTTTCAAGATCCACTCTACGCAGCCATGTGTGAAAAATCTCAAAGCAATATCGAAATAGTGTTAGTTGAAAAACAATTGAACAATGAAAAGGAACTCGAACTTTTTAAACTTTTAGAATCATGGGGACTTGAAGGATATTACACTCATCTTAGAGGTAACTACACAAACATATAATTTTAAGGTTACTTTATATAAAATAAAACTGATTCGAAATTAAAAACCTTGCGACTTTAATCCTTTTCCTTTTCCTTTGAAATAAGAAAATATTGCGTTTATTTGTTATGAGTGTTTGTCGGTTTTAGCGTTATATATTTTAGGAAAAAGATAGCTTCGTTTTTTTTTCCTTTTGACGCCAATATTTACTGTATTTTGCTATATCGATATTTCGGAGGTTATATTCTCCCTTCCTCAGTACTTTACAATCTAAATTTACAAAATCGTTCTTCTATTTATACTTATTTTTTAAAAAGTTATTTTGAGCTCTATGCATTCAAGTTTAATTTTAGTTTACCATTTTTCTTCAAAGAAAATTACAAAAGTAAAATAAGCTTTAATTTAAAGTGACAATTTAAAAAGTAAGTATCGTTTTTTAAATTTAAATTGTAAACTACTGAGGAACGGGGAATATAGCCCCCGAATTATCAGCTTATTTATTTAATTCTACAACAATAATTATTGTTATTTTAGAATGCTAGCTTTTACTTGAAATTTAAGGTAGTGACTCTCTTATTCACTAATGAAGTAAATTTTCTCTTAGCGAATAAAAGCTAACAAGCCGAATATTTCAATCACAAATTCAAATCAAGCATATTCTTTTATTAATTTTTCCTACAAGATGCTGGTGTTGGATTTGATGAGCTCCCATACCTGAATAATGACGATATCCAACAATTGTTTCCTACGTTTCAATTGATTGGAGTAAAAGCTAAATTTCGAGAGAAACTGAAATACTGGAAATCTGAAAAGGTACCCAGTTCCGTATTTTAGTGAATCACTCTTCCAAATATCGAAATGTGTTTTTTTTTTATTTATAGTGTGGTATTGAGGCGGATACTGCTTCCGTGGCGTCTGATCTGATCAAATGGGTTGATGAAAGTCGGAAGCAAATTAACAGCCCATGTTCATCGTCTAATACAGGAACCTCAAGCTATTCAATTGATAATGTAAGCCAATTTCATATATACGTATCTGTGCTAATTATATATTAAAGCAACATAATCTTTCAAATCCAGATTGACATCACAGGAGTACTGCAGCAAAGTGTGAAAGGTCAAGCTGTACTGGACTACTTCCAGAAAAATTCCAAATTATCTCCGACTTACCAGCAATTTCTATCAAATTGCATAATAGATACCGTTGCATCGAAGCACAGGAATCTACGAAATTTTGATTTCAAACTTTTAACTGAAAAGATTGTTAAAACTTTTCCGAGCGAGAATCCGGTATGTTATTTTCTAGTAATTATGATAATTAAATTTTAAAAGTTTTGTCTTAGGACACTTACTATGTTGAAAGAAGTGCACTGAGGAAGCACCCCAAGGGCAAACTTCATGACCGTTACTTCAACGTGAGGTCCAAACTTAGACATGCGAAACCGTTAGAAACTGCTCCTCCACCAAGGTTAACTTCAGAAGAACCTTTACCTGAAGTGGATAAAAACTTGTTGTCCAGCGTAAAATTGTGGTTAAAATATAATAGCCACCCACGTGAAGAAGTTACCGATAAATGGAGTAGAACTTTCCAAATACGCCGTAATCATATCTTAACACCAAACGAAAACTTGCAAAATATTTTGAAGGAGTGGCCCTTGTTCAAAGATGGAGAACTTGGCAGTTCGCTTGTAAGTTTGATTTTTGTGTATATATTAAGTGGTAATATTGATATTTCATGCAATATACAGGTCAATGTCGACTTCAGTTTAATATACCCTAATAAATCTGGACTTTTGTTCGAAAAGTGGAATGACTTCATAGAAAAAATATTGCCATTCTTCAAAAACAACATAAAAGACGTGGAATCAAAAATTTATTTCAACCAAATTGAAAAGGAAAATCCCAACGAAGGTAAAAAATCTAGTTTTGTTCAAAATATCATCCCTGATGTACATTTTATGTGCATATAGATTCTCGAGACTGCGCTGTTACGATTCTCCTGAACGCAGTCCTTCCACCTTCAACGCGCTTGATCAGTGAAAGTGGATGCAACAAAAAAAAGAGGAAGGTAACAATAAAAGAGGGGAAGGACTCCCTTGTAATTCATTTAAAATATATTAGTGAATTTCAACGAGCTTTAGAGGACCTAACAGAACGATTTTATTCTTCGAGGGAAAAAATTCAACCATTAATTATCGTCGTAGGACCGGCAGTTACATCCTTACAGGAGTTTTACATTTACTTTGATGGAGTAAAATTTAAATTTCCAACATTTGTTTCTTGCTTGGATACATGTTTTAAGGTATTCCATGTTTTGAATCTTGAATATCCGCCACATTCCTTAAATGTTTGGCAGTTTTTGCAGAAATATTTTTATGAAATTTCCATTGGAAATGATAAAATTACACCTAAAGTCTCAGGATTAGTCTCGTTTTTGATGAATCCTAAATAATTCAAATTCCAGTTTTTAGCTGCTTTGTGATATTACTACGTTCTCATAAGAATTATTAATCATGTACTTCTGCTCTATATGTAAGTTAGGGTACTCAAATGCTTCTGATCTTATAAATCACTTAAAAAGTAAGCATGAAATACCTGCATATGGTACTTACAAATGTGCTCAACCAAAATGCTTCCAAACATTCTCGAATAGGAAAGCCTTTAAAAAACATTTGGTTAAGACCCATAAGGTATTTGTAGACTCCACAATTGCTAACAGATCAGTCAATGTAAATACCCTTAACAAAAACGACGAAAATTGTCATTCGCAAACTTGTCCTAACTTTTCAATGTTGGAAAACTCACCCCAGGAGCTTTCAGTAGAAGCCAACGTGGATATAAAAAAATATTTTGAAGATCTTTCTCATACAGTCCTTCGTTTCTCATTAGAACTCTTTTCAAAACCTAATTTAAGCAGAAAAGATTCGATTAAAATCCAACAGGGGGTATCACAGATTACGGACGGTATTGTTAGTGTTTTTAAAACCATAATCCATGCAAAACAGTCCGCTGATGCAACTGCCTGTAATTTTGAGAAAGCATTCAGTGAATGTTCTGACCCTTTTCAGTATTTCAAGACTGAGTATAAATTTATGCAATATTTGTTTAAAAGAGATCTACTTAAATTTCCATTTTGCCACACAATGAACAATGAAGTACGTGAGGTTAACGTAAATGGACAACCAACACTTGATACAGTGAGTGCAAAAGCTTATTTTTTACCAATAAGATTTCATATCAAAATGTTTTTTGAAATGCCTGGTGTTTTAAGAGCGACTTTAGATAATATGCGCTCTTTGGAATGCCGCACTCATTATCATAATTTTGTTAATGGAGAATTATTCAAAAATAAGTTGAAATCCACTGCTGTCGAAATCGTTATACCTTACTTTATATATATGGACGATTTTGAGGTAAATAATGCTCTCGGTAGCCACTCATCTCAGGATACCCTTTGCGGAGTTTATTACAATTTTCCTACTATACCTACCTTCATGTTATCAAGCCTAAATTACATATTTGTTGCAGGCTTTGTAAAAACTAAACATATTAAAGAATTTGGAGTAGATTCTTCACTTTATTTTCTTAAAAACGAACTCAATTGTTTAGCGCAAGAAGGGTTAGATATTCATACAGAAGAAGGTCACTTCAAAGTACATTTCGTTCTTGGCTTAGTATTAGGCGACAACTTAGGTTTGAAATCGATGCTCGGCTTTACAAAGTCCTTCAATTGTGATAAATTTTGTAGGCTGTGTAATAGGTCCAAGAAACATATGCAAGTAGATTGCAAAGAAGCAAAGGATACTATTAGGAGTGTTGATGGATATAATAATGACCTGAAAATAGATGATCCCAAAAAAACTGGCATTCATGAACCTAGTATACTCAATGAAATCTGCTTCTTTCATATAACTGATAATTTCACTGCTGATATTATGCATGACGTTTTTGAGGGAATATGCCACTATGAAATTTGCCAAGTCTTACTAGCCTTAATTACTAATAATGTACTGTCTCTTGAAACTATCAACTATCGAAAAAAAATGTTTCCATACGGAAGTTGTGAAATTGGAAATATTTCGGTGCCAATTCAACGGCATCATTTAAAAACTCATAGGTTAAAAATGTCCGCTCGGGAAATGTGGCATTTTGCACACTTTCTACCACTATTGATTGGCGATCTGATCCCGCAACATAATAAATTTTGGCATCTTTTTTGCTATTTGCTCAAAATTATTGATTCCGTATTATTGAGTGAATTCACTGTAGACGATATTAGAAATTTAAGACGTATAATATATGACCATCACAAACTTTACATTAACTTGTGTGGTCCACTGAAGCCAAAACACCATTTTTTGGTACACTATCCTACGATAATAGAAAAAAGTGGACCCTTAAAATATTTATGGTGTTTTCGCTTTGAAAGCAAACACAAAGATTTTAAAAAATACGCAAATGTTATCACTTCAAGGAAAAATATTGCATTTTCTTTATCAATAAAATATTGTTATTACTTTTCCCAGTTTATTCTTTCGAAAAATGGACTTCCGGCTCTTGTTGAATTTTCAACTTGCAAACCTATATCTTTGACTCAGATGTCTCAATATTCGGAAGTGGCCTTCGCGAATAACTTCGACACTTCTTTAGTATATATGCCGGAAATGGTAATTTACAAAGGCACAGAATATAAAAAAATGATGTATTTAATCAAAAGGTATACGGATAATAGACTTATTCGACTTTTTAAAATTCTTGAATTTGTTATAACTGAAACAAAAAGTTTATTTATATTATGCACTGAAATTACTGTCACAAAATTCAGTGAACATTTTCAGAGCTATGAAGTTGGGATGAATACTGAAAAATTAGTTATACACGAAATTGATTTTTACACTAGTGGTCCATTACATATATACCCATTGACCAATGGAAAACATTATGTTCGAAATAAGAGCATTTAAAATTTTGAATTATGTTTAATTTTTAAGAAGAAATCATCTCTGCTAGGGTTATACGTCATTTCAGAAACTCTTCCTATTGTTCACCAATAATTTGTCCCTTTTATTACCATTTATACCAGCTAATTGCACATAATACTACATTAAAAAACTGAAGAAATTACTTGATTTTGTCTTTTGTTTCAATAAAACTTTGCCGTTATTACCCATGCCTAAATCAAACAATAGCATAAGTAAAAAATGTCAAAAGTTTAAATGTTCTAATATTTCAATTATTGAATAAATGTTTGTTCATTAAAAGCTATAAAGTTATGGCGTATTTTTATGTACGAGCATGTGTATGTAGACAACACCTTAAAAGGTTTTCGCATAGGATCACAAAAGGTTTGTAGCAGTACTAAATATAAGAACTAAAAAATATCCACTGAAACATGCACTACTGTCAAATTAACAGCGAAGAATATTCAAATTGACAGCTTGATAATTGCGAATCCTTGTCAATTTAAACATAATTGGATTTGTTTTTCTAATGGTAATTACGGTTAAGGTAAATGTCCACGGTTTGAAATAATAATAGGCGTACGTTTCAGTTGAATGAGATAAATATTTAAAATGAAAGCTGCCACATTTAACTAATCAATAGCCTAGTATTTACGAAAAACGCGAAGACTATTGGTATGACAACATACCTATTTAAAATATCCATATTTAAAACAACCATGCGCATGTTTATTAATTAAACGTAAACGCTGTTGGCGCCTTTTTAAACGCGAAAATGGTTGATTTATACTAGTTTTGCGTTTGTTTGGACAACTTTTTTCTCTCAGTGTGTAAACTGCCCGAAAACACCTGCGCCGCTTGCATTTCAAAACGCAGACTACTTAATCAAGTAGAATTCTTGCACTAACCTTCTATCCAGAGAAGCTCAGATCAATTCCGGTGGCTTAAAGGTTAATCCGAGCAAGACTGAACTTGTTTTTTTTACTAGGTACCTTCTGTCGTGCTTCCACAGTTGGGAGGGGCTAGATTAGTTTTTTTTGGAAACAGCAAAATTTCTTCGACTCATTCTTGACAAAAGGTTAGGTTGGAAACCCAATATCCAGGAACGAGTGAAAAACGCTACTATTTCTATGTACTCCTGCAGGAGAGCCATAGGTAGAAGTTGGAGTCTGCAACCAAATGTTGTGCACTGGCTTTATGTTTCTATTGTACGCCGCATACTGATTCATGGTATTGTGGTTTGATGGAAAGCCCTTCATATTGCAGCCACTTGCAGCTTGCTTAGTAAGGTCCAAAGACTAGCCTGCATCCTCATTAGCGGACCATTGAGGTCAACTCCGCCTGCAGCCTTGGACGTACTGCTCAACTTGCTTCTTCTGGATATCATGGGCGAAAAAACTGCTGCAATCACTGCCATACGCCTTCGTCAAACCGGACTGAGGATCTCATCTGCCTTCGGTCACTCATCGATTTTAAATAGTTTAGATATTCCTGCAGAAACTGACTATTCCACTCCCAAACATCTTTTCGACAAGAACTTCACATCCGTCATCCCAAATCGGGATCAGTGGAAGGACGGCGAGTTTCCAATTGCTGACTCCATCGTCATATATACGAACGGATACAAAACAGACGGTGGAGTAGAAGCGGGCGTCTACTGCGACAGGTTAAATCTAAGCCTGACTTTCCGTCTACCAGTGCACTGTAGTGTTTTGCAGGCGGCAATCACGGCGATTTCGGAAGCTTTAATCTTTTTAGGACGACATTATCATCTATACGGACAGCCAGGCTGCAAGCAGATCGCTGGAATCAGTATTGATAACATCTAAGACTGTGAATAATTGCCGATCATCCTTCTCTGAATCGGTGAGCTACTTTAACATTGTCCTGTGCTGGGTCCCTGGCCACAATGGCTTGGAAGGTAACTGTCAGGCTTATGAGCTTGCCAGACTGGGTTGTTTGAATAGGCAGCTCCAACAATGGTGATATATATCAGCCCATTGTTTCTTGCAAACTGATTGTCAAATCTGAGCCAATGCCGTACAACTCGATCGCTGTGGGCCATGCTGGACGTTATCGGATCTGAAAATCTAGTGTCGCTAAACAGAAGGCATATTAGCTTAGTGCTGGGTGTTATCACTGGGCATTGTCTCATTGGGGAACATGTTAGGAGATTTCGGCTTCCCTATAATGACTTTTGCAGGAGCTGTGGGGATGTGAACGAAGAGGAAAGTAGCTTCCACCTTCTTTGCTCCTGTCCGGCTTTGGCAGGTAGAAGGAGGTCGGTACTTGGATCCTACTTCTTCACTGACTTGGAAGAGCTAGAAAGCGCAGATGTTGGAAAACTCCAGAGTTTTATTGTATTATGGCTTTGGCTGGTTCTAACCATCAGAAATGTTGCGAGAGGATGTGTGTTAATGGTATCACAACGGACCTAATTCACGTCTATGTGAGCTGTGATTTGTCACAGCAGCCCATCAACCTACCTACCTGCCAATTGGTACTTTTGGTATCACCACTAGGTCTTTACAGGTCTAGAGTATACACACTTCGGTCTGGTTTTTATTGTAATATCGGCAAGTGAAGAAAATTGACTAAATGGCAAAGGTGATTACCTCTTCAACTCCGCACATTATAAAATACCAAATATAACAATCGGGCATGAAATTTCTAAGTATGTAATCTATTAGAAATGGAAAAATAACAACAATTCAGGTAACTGAATTCGACATTATGGCAAACATACTTTCAAAGGTGGTCAACTAACCGCTAATTGCCAAACGTATAAGTGCACCACATCATGCACTTTCCAGTATTCTCAACTCTTCTCTAAGCATCTTTATATCTACACAATCGTCTATGGAAAATTTCTCAAACAAAATTCACTAAATAGACGATACTGACTACGAGAGTGCAAAAAGCAATAAGAAATCGAAACTAAAAAGAAAATGGAAAAATGATTAGTATTTCTCTATTCAGAATTGATTACATGTATCAGGTCCATACTATAGTACATACTACGCTGATGTTTAAGTTGAAATGAAATTGAAATGAATTGCAGTATAATGCTCGTAGATTTACTATGCCAAGTTCGCGAAGGTGTAATCAAATTTTTCTCACGTATACGATGCCAATATAGTTTTTTTTTGCTTCTGATTGAACGCAGTTTTTCAAAAAAGGGTCGGAAATTCACCACTGGGAGTTTTAATTGTTTTTTAAGGTCTTTGAATGCGAATTTAGTTAGTAAAATAATCAATAAAAAAAAATACCTCCCCACTATCCCCGTTTAAAAGGTTTTAGTCTAACTAATCGCTAAACGAGTAAAAATAGATCACTAATGATTTTCTTATGTTCTGAGCTGGCTCCAGTTTCTTCTTCCAAACTTCTTTTTCTTTTAATTTTTTCAGAAAAAAAAACCGAGTTCCGAGGGTTTGAGGAGAAGTCATTGTTATTGTTAATTGCCTTGACCTCTCCAGGGGCATAGGCGCGTCAATGAGTGCGTTCAGAAGGTGGCAAAAGAGCATAAACCGCTCGCGAGCTCCGGAGCTGCTCGGTTTGGAGTCTGCACCTTCTGAACGCTACTTCACCAGCTGACAAATCGACCAGCTGAAAGCTGACGACGACAATTTTAGACGTCAAGTTCCGAAAAGTGGAAAATACATGAATCCCACGCTTTCCATTACAAAAATCACGAACAACGAGAAAACAAATTCAAAAGCACCCGAAAACCAAAGAACTAGAAGCCGAAAACGGCGAAAACACAACAACCAATTCGATAACTGTCAAAACTCGGAAACTCGCAACATGAGCGTGAGGTCGAAAAAGAAGAAGAAGAACCTGAGCACTGAGCACTGATCAGTGAGCAGAAATATTTCTTGCTCGGTGAAATTTGATCATGATCACCCGAGCAGAAGTTGCTCAGTCACTTCTGAACCCGCTCGTTCTGAACATGTTCGCTGAGCGGAAGTTGCTCAGTTCCTTCTGAACGCACACAATATCTCTTGTATTTCTATGCCTTGTTGACGTTCAGATAGCATATCTACTTTTCGGACGTGCAGTTGCCAGTATGCACTTCCTATGCGCGGCATCTTTATACTGGCAAGCTCGGAGCGCAGTGGTGGTTTTATTAGTACCCATTGGCAGTTTTGTTCGCGCCGAGAGTCGAACCTTTTTTAAAGAAATCATCCAAATTAGACGGGCTCTGACATGCTTCTCCTCTTATCTGGGAATATGCTTCCATGTCAAATTTAATTTAAACTATTTTTTAAGTAATTCTTTCTCTAACATAAGCTGGTTCACTGTATGTAAGTATAAAAATTTCCGATATTTCTATTTTCAAACTTCAACTTACATTTCACCGCCCACACAGATCCTTGCTGCAGTCCTTCCAGATAATTGTACATATTCTTCAGACAATTCTCACTGATATTCCATCCTTTATCACTGAACTCGAAAAACTTCACCAAACTATAAGGGTTGAAGGTTTCAAACAGAAAATTCACACTAGGCTGTATTCCACTTTCACTAGCTGCAACACTGGTCCAGAACAGTCCAAACACTAGACCGATCCTTAAGAATGCGCATACGAATGAATGCATTTTGACCATCTATCCGTCAAATTTAAAAAAATCAGACCAAACTAGCCGCGAGAAAACAAACGTCTTGTTCTGAAATCAATTTCGTTATGAGGCATGTCCATAAATTATTCGCAGTTTTAACATTTTCCTAATGCTCGGTTCCACTCGAATTCGATTTGTTGCATGTTGGTATCTGCTTAATGCAAGCAACGCTAGCTGGTCGTTAGTATGATTGAGGAATCATAGAAGCTGTTGGTATGATGTTACTATCGTTGGTCAGCATATGTTTTGTAATCGATACATGGTTTTGTTTTCTTCGTCCGACTCAACGAAGCGGAGATAGAAGAATCTGTGATTGATCAGGCCAGAGCATAAGACTTGTATGGTGTGAAGACCTGAACGATTTTTTTCATGTCAATTTGCAATTTTGAGAGGAGTAACTTCTATTGATTTCAATAACAAGGAATATTTGGTTGTCATCATACAAAAAATTCTAAATAAACTTTCAACCCTTATTCAACTGAAACTAAATGAACAGAAAAACATGGAGTCATGGATATGGTTTCGGTCCGAGCATATCATAGATATATATTGAACAGATCGATAATAGTATAGTATCCCGACTCTGTGCTTCAGGTTATTTTCGAACCAACTCGCGGATGCGCACTGCAACCCATTTGCACGCGGTCGCTATACGTTCGGTGAATGGCGTTCCGCCATCGGCCACTCAGCCACAATTTTGACAGTTACGAAGCATTTGGCCCCTCGCTCCTCGGACGTGTTTCACTGCGCAGACGCCAATATGTCAACCATAACTCGATATTCAAATGTTTACCCCCACTCTGTGCCTATTTCCTATCTGTTCAATATACCTATATCTATGGAGCATATAAGTCGGATAATCGAGTGGGTTAACAGTTGAACACAATTGAGATTTTTTAAACCGTTCTGGTGGTAAATACCAGAAACATCAAGCCGCAAATTCCCATAAAAAATGGGCATAACTTATTTTTTCCGAGGTCTTCATAGTATTATTAACGTTCACTAAACGTCATTTCTTATACTGGATGAAGAATGGACTATTCCGGCGATTCCCTGAAAGGTGATGTGTGAGAAAATCAACTGCATTGATGACTGGCGATGAAATTGAAAAATACGATAAGTATAAGTAAATTAATGATGAGCTTTCAGTTTCGGATTTACCGCCGATTTTAATGATTTTATGGCGTTTTTCTCGTCTAGTCGGTTTTCATGTTTCGATTGATTAAAAGACCCTTGAATGAAGGTACGTATACTCGTATGCGTCCAAAGATCAAGTAGTTTCCAGTAATTTGTATTTAATGAATTATTATAACGGTTCGGATATTTTTAGCTCGTTTAAATTTTTTTTTCTTTAATTAATATGAAGTGTCAATGAAACCGAGTGTTATTGGGAGAAGAAGAAAGGTTTATCAATATTATTTTAGTAGTTGATAAACATAATTAAATGGTTAAGAATAATTAAAGTGGAGTGGGTCATTGCCAAGCTAAGCCATGATGACTTAGTTCAGTTATCCACATCCACCAAAAATTTGTCAGCACTAGGCCAATCACACCAACTGTCCACTGGTTTCGTCCACATGGATTAGATTAAGGTAGCTCCTGACGAATAAAATCCATCGTGTGGACGAAACCAGTGGACAGTTGGTGTGATTGGCCTAGTGCTGATAAAAATTTGGTGGATGTGGATAGCCGAACTAAGTCATCATGGCTTAGCTTGGCAATGACCCACTCCACTTTAATTATTCTTAACAAATTATCAAGAAAAAAAAGTGTGTTGCGCATATGCGTGAATAACATAAAGATTTCTCATAAGTAAATGGTGGTGGTACGAAAAGTCCAATCCTTTATCAACGGACTGATCAACGGTACGTGATAACTATTGAGTTTAGCTTGGAAAACCCGCCCGAATTACACTCAAGTAAAATAATTTCTTTAGAAAAATTTATTGCAAACGGAAAATTCAGTAAGTTGGGCCGAGTAAGGGAAAATAATGGTTTTAGCCGGCTTAGATGATGCAGACCCTCTTGATTGTGTTCATGGTCAAAAGGACTTCAGCACCTTAAACCCTTGAGGTTCGCATGGCCAGACAATATAACATACATATATAGTAGCTGACCTTTTCTCATCAAAATATTTTGACCAATCAATGACAATGATTGGCGAATATCAAAGCTGTTTCAGACCTGGTCGCTCCACAACCGATCAGCTCTTCTCAGTCAAACTGATACTCCAGAGGTGCTGGGAATACAACGTAAACGTATACCAAATCTTTGTCGACTTCAAGCAGGCATACGACAGTATCGATCGTGGAGTACTGTACAACATCATGCTGCAATTTGGTATACCGGCAAAATTAGTGCGACTGACAAAGATGACGATGACCAACTCCGTCTCACAAGTCAGGATCCAGAATAGATTTACTGATCTATTTGAAACACGCATTGGTTTGAAACAGGGCGATGGACTGGCACCGACGCTCTTCAACCTAGCACTGGAATACGTTGTTCGGGCCATGAATATGGACAACAGCAAGACGCTACTCATCAAGTCGACACAATTAGCAGCGTACGCCAACGACATCAACATTATGTCCCGAAGATTGGCTGACGCAGAAGAACTTCTGCATACGCTCGATACCGCTGCAAAGGAAGTTGGATTACTTATTAACGAGGGTAAAACTAAAATAATGATGCAATCGGTGACAAGGACACCTGCACAACCAAGCATCAATGTGGGGGACCTCAACATCGAGTTCGTGAACAACTTCATTTACCTGGGTTGCAACTTGTCAAGGGACGCCAACGAAACTGACGAAATCAAGCGACGGATACAGTTAGCTAATAAGACTTTTTTCTCGGTTCTCCCCATAATGAAATCGAAGCATGTGCACAGAAACACGAAGCTCCGCGTGTACAAAACCATTATACGACCAGTGCTATGCTATCGCTGCGAAGCATGGACCCTAACTCAAGCCTCCGAAAACATGCTAGACACTTTCGAACGTAAGGTTCTACGGCGAATTTTCGGGGCTGTTTGCGATCGAGATGGATGGCGCATCCGGTACAACCATGAGTTGTATGAAATGTACGATGAACTGCAAGTCTCGAAAATCGTCAAACTACAACGACTTCAATGGGCAAGGCATGTACAAAGAATGGACGATGATCGCATGCCTAAGAGAGTAATGAATGCAGAACGAGTCGACGGAGCGAGACTGCGAGGACGACCGAGATCTCGTTGGGAGAGCTCAGTAGGTGTGGACGCCGCGCAGCTGCTGGGCTCCCAAAATTGGAGGACACGGTCACGTGACCGAGATAATTGGAGGACAATGATCCAGGCGGCCAAGGCGCGACGTCGGGCTGTCGCGCCACGATGATGATGATGATGAATGACAATGGATAAAAGTTTGATAGTTACAAGCACTAATATTCTTCATCTGCGCGCAAATCATTTAATCTGGGCCAGATTAAACACCAAATTACTTTATCTGGTGTAGCTTCATCTGCAGCAGATTACGCACCCAGATTATCTCCATCTAAACTCCTCACGTATGTGGTGAAAATGAATTATAAGTACGGATGAGAATATCAGCTTGATTTAGTGGATGGTTTATTTAATGCGACGGCGGACGTTTATAAACGAGTTCTTTATTAGTGATAGTAACAGTGACAAGTGTAGCTCTACAGTATTATCCAAATAGGTCGAGGATTCGATCCCCTGCATAATTCTTATCCTTTTCCTTATTTTTTTTTTTTAATTGGTATTTTTATTAATCCTATTGAATATCGATGGTGAAGATTGACAACCACCTATGTCAATTTCTGGGATTTTTCTTTTCTCTTTTTCTAACGTGTTTTTGAAGTGTTTATACATCAATTGCTCAACCGCATGTATTTTAAGTGAAAACCCGTTGGAAGCAGCAACATCCAGACCCTCTATGTCAATGTTGTGTTTTATATTATAACTTTTACAACCTCTTATTGTAAACTGACTGCAAAAGGTCATGCTACCTTCACCATCGATATATAGTATATTATTTATTAACAGACATGTACCTATCAGAGCAAGAAAAATAGCAATAATTTAATATTACTATTACCACTTTGCCTCAACTCCTAGTCGGACAAAGCGCATCAACCACTCCTGCGCGCCATCGTACTCTGTTCTGGGCAATGGGGCGCAACTCCCCAAACAACTTACCCAGCGCCTTACACTCTTTTGTCACAGATCGACGCCATATGATTTTGGAACCCCCTCTTGGGCTGCCTTAGTTGGAAATGGTGTTCCATTTCCTGGCATGTAAAGCAATGCAGTTATCATCCTTCCGCAATGCATGAACTATACGCTGCCATTTTCGCCTACGTATCAATTCGTCGATTGGCATCTGACTCGTACGCTGACTTAGCTCTTTGTATTGGGCCAGAAAATTCTTAGAATTCGACGAAGCTACGAGTTAACGAAAATTTGCAGCCCTCTGATAGCTCCTACGGAAACTTTCCATGTACTGCTTCCATACAAAACCACAGATAGTACCAGGAAGCGAAACAGGCCAAGCTTGGTCTTGATGCTGAAATAACTGCTCTGCCAGATTTTGGACACCATGCCCAATGCGCATTTAGCCTGGTTGATACGACGAGCGATGTCCGTACCACCCAGGTAGACGAAGTTGTCCTCCTTCTCCTAATATTGATGGCAATAGATGTTGGACCTTTTTTGCAATGTCAGGCTAAGAACCTTGGTCTAGTTGGTATTAATCTTTAGCCCAACATTGCTTGCCTCCCTCTCAAGATCTAACGCCATTGCGGACAGATCCATGATTTTGAGGGAGAGTAGGCATATGTCGTCAACGTAGTCAAAATCTTGTAAATAAGATGCTAGGGTCAATTGAATTCCTCTCTCTAGTCCGGATAGGGCTGCATGCAACATATCGCCGATCACACCCATAAATTTCCGAGAAGGGCACTGAGATCATCCGGTGAATGAGTATACCCCAAACGGTCTGATTAAAATTAAGGAGCAGGTGGTATCTAGAGTTCGCACACATGGAGTGAAACACCTATTTTTCTTTATCTCTTTAACTTTATCCGACAATTTCACTCCACGATAATTTTGTTTTATTCGACATTTTTTGAAACAATGTGAATGTATTTATGAAAAGAAAAAAAGTATACTTTTAGTATGTAGAGAGAGAGAAAAATGAATAAAAGTAAAGCAAAACTACAATAGATAAATCACTGTGTTAAATATCAGACTAAATGTGAAGTAAATGAATTCGTAATTAGAATATGTAATTAAATATAAAATGCAAATATAGGCAGATAGCTCTAGCCAACCGAAAAATTAATGCATGCACAAGCGGTTACCAACCCCGGTGGAATAGCTGTTACGCTAGTTGGTGACGCCGAAAATTAAAAAATATCTTCAGCACAACGGACACAATTTTATTTGGTCGAATTACTAAGCCTAAGGCCGGCCATATACGTTTAGGTATGCCTGCACAAGCACAATCACTCTAAAAGTCAAATTTGTAAAAAAAAAAGAATTTAATTTTTATTTTTAATTTTTGTTTTAAGTTTTAACTTTTTTTTAATTTTTAATTTTTTTTTCATATTTAATTTATACTTAGTGTTTGGAATATTGGAGGCATGGAAAATTGAAATATTCGCAATTCCCCTTGCGTGGGCTCCGCTCGCTATGCTCGCTCCACGCTTAAGGGATCGCAACCCTCAGTATCGCACAAACATGAACGCTCGCTTCGCTCGATCTGCGTGCAACAGCGTTTTAATCAGTTTTAAACACACCAAACACTCAGTATAAATCATTAGAACAAGAAAATAAGGGAAAAAAATTAAAAAATTAAGATTAAAAAAAGAGTCTATAGGTCGCCACCCATTGACGAGCACAACCATGACCAAACTTCCATCGAACCATCAATTATCATAGAACGGTGGAAATAGGGGGCATTTTTTTTCCACACGTCCTATGAAATTGATGGTTCGATGGAAGTTTGGCCGTGGTTGTGCTCGTCAATGGGAGGCGACCTTTAGGGTGACGCGAGTGATAAGTAACAAAAAATCCGAGTGAAAAACGATTTTGTTCACCCCGGGCCCCGGAAACTAAAAATATCCCAAATTATCGAATTTTCTTCTACTACAATAAATTATGTTGAATGTTTTCACATTTTACTTGCATATTTTAAATATGCATCCATATTTTAGTCTTTTCTATTGCATATAATCCGGTCTCTATTCATCATCCTTCCCTCCACAATACCCCTCAAACACACTATACCACATCAATTACATACCCCACTACCCTACCATATAGATAAATCTGCAAATGGATGCTAGCGAGTCTCCTTTAGAATCACGTCGCTTTTTTGTGTCCGTTTCAATATTAGTCGCCTTCTAATATATGTACATTTTCATGCTAAAAATTAAAAAAAAGAGAAAAAGAAACTCTCGATACGATGGGAATTAGAACCCGGGACAGCACCGGGTATGTTCTATAGTCCACCACGCAGCTACGCAGGTCACAATGAAGATTATTATTTCAACTTAAGCACGGAATATACATATAAAGTCGAGAATTCAAAGAATGTTGTTTACGCATTTCGCAGCTTATATGGTTTTACCCCGCACCGAGCGATAAGATGTTTACACAACAAAAAGCATTCGCCTCACCACTACTGGTCAGTGATATTTAGCCAAGATGGGTAACATATCTTGGCTAATTATCACTTCATTGCGAAGAATATCCTTTCGTCCTCACCAAAGGGCTTATGGTACCATCGAAAGTTGTCTAGTGCATTCGCTTCATGTTGGTAAACATCCAGCCAACATCACCTAGCCAGTCATCAGTATGCAACCATCATCATTACAAAAACGATCAGGCACAATTATCATACAGAGAATACATATCACACATTTAACTGCATATATTGTACATATGTATACACACAAAAATTGCTTTTGGTTTTACCCCGTACCGAGCGAAAAACATAAAAAACCGTTTCCACATACCATACCACGTTGTGTTGCACATTCTTTTTGTATTTTTTAACCGGCAAACGCTTAATTATACTACGACACATGTATACTCGGAGCAAGAAAGCCAAAACCATCTACATACATGTAGATGGTTTTGAAGAAAGCTCACCCATCGTGAATCACACACATCATGATACACGTAGACTCTCATGGCGATCGAGCGCGGGGTTTAGGCGAAATTCACACACACGACACCGCGCTGCACGACGCAGCCACGCACAATAGCAAAGCATAGTCGATCGTATCGCATGCTGAGCGATGAGTGTGAACTTTCCCCTTCGGTACGCTTTTAACAAAGTGTCGTGTCGCAGCGGCGTAGTATGTGGAATTCCGCCTTAACGTTGTTGGTCTCGTTGATCGCCTCCCAGCGGAAATGTTCAGGATATTAATGTTTTTACTGTTAAAATCCTGTAAATCACTAAGCCAATTAGGATAAACTGACATTTGCCACTCTTCGGCCGCTAGCACAACAAAACCTACAACTAGGATACGTACGTTGTACGTAACGACACATGGTCTCTTACGTAGCCACACAACGGAAATCAGGGAGTGATTTTCCTGAGGCAACATTGCCGCATGCTACATGTCCAACAATGTCGCCGCTATCCAATAGCCAGCGGGTCGGTGCGGCTTGTAGCATGCGACACTGAAAATGTGTGAAAAAAAAAACAAAACAGGCGACACCAGGCAACATGTAGCATGCCTCTTGTCGGTCAAAGTTGATGCAGAATTTTCTAGTCCCTAGACGGGTGAAGAACACTTGTTACAAGTTAACGAACTTGACGATTTGGTTTGTGGGAGACGGAACTAAGTTATCCACTAACGAGTAGGGTCAACTTAGGACGGGATGACGCGTCAGAACCGGGGTTCTGCGCCGCCAACGCGATTTCCTCCTACTCCTCCTTCCCGAGGAGGTACACCAGGCGTTTGGAGGCTCGACAGCAGGACTTTGGAAGTGAACCCCGTCGTCGGCTCGGTGCCGACAGTGCAATCAGAATCGTAATCTGATCGATCGGCAATTTTTCGTTTCCGTTTCTTATTATTATTATCAGTGCCGTGAATAAAAACTTCGTTTCGGTTTCATTCGGGAAAATGTGAAAATTCGAACTCTTAAGTGAAATTAACCTGTCACACCCCCTACCACCAGCCACAGTGTTTTGGTGTTTGTTGTTTTGTGTGTCGTGCGCGAAAGACAGGTGGTGAAAAAGGAATATATAAAAAACAAATCTGGGTAAGTACCGCTTAAATCTACCCCGTTATTAGGTCTTTTTCCTTATATAGTGGCATCGAATTCCAGATGTGCCCACACGCACACTGCTGTACACGCCATGCACTTGTTTATGTGTTACAAGTTAACGAACTTGACGAATCTAGTATGTATCTAGCTTTCGCGCCAAAAACGGTCATTTCATTTGTGAAAACTTGAGAAACGCGTGTCTGTTGGTAATCGGTTGCGAGTTTTTCCAGAAAATTTTCACAAAATCCGTCAGTTTTCCGAGTAAATCAGTTGGAAAAGACGAGTTAAGTGTGCTGGGAACAGATTTCCAAACGAGTGTCCGACTTTAATGCGCTTTTCACGGCGCGAAATTTGTGGCGGTGAAAATTCGTGGGGGTGAAAATTTGAGACCCCGACGATCGTGCCGTAAAAGTCCCGAGAAATTGAGGGGTGCCGCTGTGTGTGAAGTTCCCGGTGAAGTGAAAAGCGAGGAAAAAACCTCCACAACGACGACAGTCTCCAGCGCCCGCCCCAACGGTCCCTGGTGCCTGTCAGGGTCTTGCGCCCGGAGGAGTCGCGCGTCTGCATCGCGTAGAATAATATTTGCAGTATCCCGAAAGCTGTTCGGCGTGAAATTCCGAGAATAACAGGTAAGTAAAGTGGCCCCTGTGGGTAGGCCTGTGCCTAAAACCGGTCCACCGGTTTAAAACCGGTCTTTATTTAGTACCGAATCATTAAAAACACCGGCTAATGGTCCTAAAAACGACTCATTAAAAACCGATTCACCAAACCGACCGGATCATGGTTAGGCGATATTCAGATTAGCTACATTTTCAGCTCCAACGCAGCCACGCACAATAGCCAAGCATAGTCGATCGTGAATATCGCCTTAAAGGAAAAAACCGGGTTAAAAACCGACTCATTTAAGACCGTTGAGAAAATTGAATTTTACGGGAAAATTATAATTTAAAAGTGAGTGGGATTTCCGATAATTGTATTTTCATTGTGTGTTCGCGGTTATGCTCCTAGAGGGGCGTGGGGCATAGCGCGACAACTAATGATGTGCGTCATTGGCATTTAAGTGCTCGTGCCCACGGCAAACTTTTCAGTTCGCAGAAAAACTGAGTAGTTTAGTCAGAAAAGTAGAACACACTGTGTTTTATGAGACCGCGGGCACAGCAATTACTAAATAGTTTAGTTTACTGTGTGCGCGGTCTCATAAACCGCCGTGTTTTCTATTTTTCTGATTAAACTATTTAGTTTTTCTGCGAACTGACAAGTTTGCCGTGGGCACGAGCTCTAACCGGCTGCCGCAGGAACCGTGTATAGCTGTTGTAGCGAATGGTCAGAGTTGCAGTGTGTATGTTACATGCTAATTCCGTTTGAAGCTCCACGGTGTGAAATAGGTTCTGAGAACACACAGGAGCAGCATAGTTGGCCACAGGTCTTCCGACTGCTTCGTATGCAACCAGTAGCGTGTATTACCACGTCCTTATTGCGAGTGATTTGAAGCCCGGCCCAACCAAACAATTTAAACACAGCCGTTTGTCAGACATTTGGCGTGTCAACTGATGTCACAAATTCGTTATGTAGCCGGTGTATTCACAAAACAATTTTGTGACAGGTAGCTGCCGCACCGTGTGACTTGGAGGGGAGATGTCGCTACGTAGCTGCTCAGTGTTCTCTGAATGAGCCCAATGAAAACACATGACACAATGGGCTTGATAGCAGAATAGCTTACTTGTTCTTTAACGAAAAGCAGCCACAACTTAGACAGAGGCTTATTAAAAAACTTCTTCAGGAACGATTCAGCTGCTTGGGCCAAAAAGTAGTGCATCGAACAGACTCAAGATTCGTCCAATCGCTGGTCCCATAGCCAAAAATCGAGTCTTCGCGTATCCAAGTAGCTGCGAATAACCAACGTCCATATCGACACAAACTTACTAAATAAGTACAGTTGGTATGCTTAATTATGAATGAGTAATAAAAGATGAAAGTGGACCTGTTAGAAAAATTGGCATTATGTTATTGCGTGGCGGTCGAGACTCATGTATGTACATCATCACACTCATATCAAAAGCTAAAATCTTTCCTTGAATAATTCCGTGCTGTACTGTACCGAAAATACTCGAAGATTTTCTCACCGGTTTTGTATCGGTCTTTTAATAAGCCGGTTTTTTTTTTAACCATGAGCCGGTCGATTTTTAACAAGTCGGTTTTCGAGTACTCGTGTACTTGATCGGTTTTTGGTGAATCGGTCTTCTAATGAGTCGGTTTTAAACCTGTTTTTTTTTTGTTTTTTAACCATAAGCCGGTTTTTTTTAATGATCCGGTTGACCGCTAGGAAAACCATACAAACCTAAAACCGGTCTTTAAATCTTAGGATAGGACAGGTCTACCTGTGCGAGGTCTTGACATTGCTATAATTGCTTGCATTGGGGTTGCCGCAACTGACAGCAGCTCTTCGCCGATTCTTGCCCAGGTCTTGCCCATAAGGCACCAAATCGCCAGTATACAGTTTCTGTGTTCTTTTTTTTTCAGAAACTGGAGTAGGTCCTTGGCAAGACTTCCATATCTGTGGCGCCAAATTTTATCGGCGGCTTATTTACGCTAAATGTAAAGTACAAGTGGTCTGAAAATTTGAAAAATTAAATGATGATGTATCATAGTAGGTTGTTAACTATCTAAAGCGGAAATTTATTCTATATATTTTACAATTCTATCACCGGATTTTCTCATACAAAAGTTCCAGCTTTAAAGGTAAATATCTCCTAAACGGTTATGAACTCGCGAAGGACTTCAGATTCGTTCATTTCAGACCAAATTCGATTGAAACCCATCATAAAAAATTTGCCGCCTCAGATATGCAAGTCGCCCCAGGTCCTTCTTCTTCAAAGGATCCAAAACAATATACAGTAGTGATGATCTTTTTGGAGTACCCAGAGAAAAAACGAACGTTTTCTGTCCTGTGCGCTTCAACCAACGTTGGTATTTGAAGTCTGGTGAATCATGCTATAGTAAACAACTCCCTTGCAAACTGTTGTTGGGCGATTTGGTGCCTTGTGGCCAATAGCGAGAATTTTACCCGACATCTGCAAAATAAGCAACATGACCTCAAGTATTTATCGTTCTTGTTTTTGTAGCGCAAACAACAATGACTTGCGCAAGCTGTGGACAGGACGACCATAGCACAAGGCGGTCAAAAAAATGCGGAAACCTCATCCCTCCGCAGAAAGATAGGTTTCATCCCGATTCTGCGGGCAAAAAAAAAGATACATTCGTATTGAGAACGGGGCTCGCTAATTTTTGCCTCAACGAGGAAATGCGGGGAAAAAATTAATCAAGATGTCGCAGAATGCAGTGACTTAGCCACTGAGGCATCACTGTACATCCATTATTATTTCATGAAATGCTTAGATAACAATGCTTGGCCAGTCGACAGCCCAATGAACTTGACACGAATGCGTGCGTTTTATAGTGATTTACGGAAACACGAAACAGAAAACCCAGGTAAACAAGACCCACTTTACTTCGACATGCGACAAAGTCACCGTGAGTACGACGGTAGTCACCGTGGCGACTTAATAGACGGTCTGATAGTTCAGCACTTGACGGCATGGAAAAATTGCATTGTCGTTCACATGTGCAGACGGCTCGCGCGATTTGGGGAAAAGTTTGTCATTAGCAATATTACACTATTCGCAGACTGGGAGTCGCGAATAGAGATAGAGCTATTCTCAACAGACTACCCTTCGGCTGTATCGCCACCGGTAAATGAATTGTTGGAGGAGCTTAATTGTTTCGAGGGGAGAAAGCCCTTCCTAGAACGTGAGGAAAAATGGTGGCCAAATTTGACATTCTTCATTAAAAAGTTGGCACTTCCGAAAAATGATATCGTTTTGAGGGTGGCGACGCCATCCCATCAAAATTCCCGAGATATTTTGAACCATGTAGTATTTTACATTCATTTAAATTTGGTCATTTTTATATCATCCATACATACATACAACCACTAGTGTTAGTATATACATGAAATGGTAATGAATGGATATTTGCATCAGCAGCTGTTGTTTTCATTGGGGTAAAAATAGCGAAACCCGTTTGTCCATTTAATATCATTTTGTTTATCCGGAGAGATGTGGTTGTCCCATTTTTCAACGCCACCGGCTTGATCTGGAAGGAGAACTGGAGCTGATATGTATTGCATTTCCTTCTTAAGCGGCATACACATTAAGCAACCTGGTTGGCAACGGTGGTTGCAGACACGCCAAGTTGCATTAAAATAAGCCGTGTGTAGGCAAGTTGCTGGTTGCAAAAACAAGTTCGGCAACGGTTGCAAGAATATCAAAAAATTTCGATTTTCGTGGGCGTGGCTTAACGGATTGCCAACCAGTGTATACTGTGTGTAGTGATGTTGGCAACGGGACTCAGAAAAAATCATTTTAAGTGCCGAGTTCGAAGCGACAACATGTCGACATCAATATCGAAAGCAAACTTCGAAATGATAAATGCATTGTCGGTACCAACCGTAATTGGCAACATGTTGCTCGTCTGTGGTTTCGTGCTTGCAACCACCGTTGCCAACCAGGTTGCTTAATGTGTATGCTGCTTTAGGCGTATTTGGCGTATTTTTACTTTCGTCATTGTGTGCGTTCAGAAGGAACTGAGCAACTTCCGCTCGGCGAACATGTTCAGAACGAGCGGGTTCAGAAGTGACTGAGCAACTTCCGCTCGGGTGAGCATGATCAAATTTCACCGAGCAAGAAATATTTCTGCTCACTGATCAGTGCTCACTGCTCAGGTTCTTCTTCTTCTTTTTCAACCTCACGCTCATGTTGCGTGTTTCCGAGTTTTGACAATCATCAAATTGGTTGTTGTGTTTTCGCCGTTTTCGGCTTCTAGTTCTTTGGTTTTCGGGTGGTTTTGAATTTGTTTTCTCGTTGTTCGTGATTTTTGTAATGGACAGCGTGGGATTCATGTATTTTTCACTTTTCGGCACTTGACGTCTAAAATTGTCATCGTCAGCTTTCAGCTGGTCGATTTGTCAGCTGGTGAAGTAGCGTTCAGCAGGTGCAGACTCCAAAGCGAGCCACTCCGGAGCTGCTCGCGAGCAGTTGCGGAGCGGCTCGCGAGCGGTTTCTGCTCTTTTGCCACCTTCTGAACGCACTCATTCTCAATTGATGCCACCATAAGTAACTATCCGCACATTATTATAATCTTATGTTTATCTTTTGCAGCTGAAAGCGGATTTGACAACTTTGCTTAACGTCGCGACCTTAGGGATTAGCCATCGGGCAACCTTTTAGTTTCCGGGGCCCCGGCTGGGGGAATCACTTTTCACTCGGATTTTTGTCACTTTTCACTCGCGTCAATCTAAAAGTCAAGAATTTGAAAAAAAAAATTTTTTTTTTTTTAATTTTTATTTTTAATTTTGGTTTTAAGTTTTAATTTTTTTTTATTTTTAATTTTTTTTTTTCATAATTTATACTGAGTGTTTGGAATATTGGAGGCATGGAAAATTGAAATATTCGCAAATCCCCTTGCGTGGGCTCCGCTCGCTACGCTCGCTCCGCGCTTAAGGGATCGCAACCCTCAGTATCGCACAAACATGAACGCTCGCTTCGCTCGCTCTGCGTGCAACAGCGTTTTGATCAGTTTTAAACACACCAAACACTCAGTATAAATCATTAGAACAAGAAAATAAGGAAAAAAAATTAAAAAATTAAGATTAAAAATAAAAAAAAAAAATTAAAAATTAAAAAAAAAAATTTTTTTTTTTGTAAATTTGAGTCTTAGGGTGACGCGAGTGATAAGTGACAAAAAATCCGAGTGAAAAACGATTTTTTCACCCCGGGCCCCGGAAACTAAAAATACCCCAAATTATGAAAAAAAATTAAAAATAAATAAAAAATTAAAACTTAAAACAAAAATTAAAAATAAAAATAAAATTTTTTTTTGCAATTTCTAGACTTTTAGAGTGACGCGAGTGAAAAGTGACAAAAATCCCGGTGAAGAGTGCAGCGGCCAGGGAAAACCCACAACGACGACAGTCTCCAGCGCCGGCCCCAACGGTCCCTGGCGCCTATCAGCGTCTTGCACCCGGAGGAGTCGCGCGTCTGCATCGCCTGTGTCATGTTTTGACAATTTTGTTTAACGTCACGAAATGATCCACGAAACGCGGCCATCGAGTCGGCCAGCACGTGTTGCTAGTGTCACCACACTGTAGTAATGGGCGCGGTCCTGGAAGCCTTCTGATATGGATCTGACTTTTCTGTTTTCTCCTCTATGTGCTTCCCCCTCCTGTAAATTTAGTACAGACAACTGTCAATTTTTGGATCTGAGAAATATTCCCACAGACGGCATACACGGCCGTCTTGTCAAAAAAGATCTGTTAAGTTTTTAGTTTCAAAATGGAAAATTTAATTATTGCGGAATTATTGGATGATTTCGGTGATATCCAAATTGTAAATATAGGTAGTGTGCAAAGCATACTAAATATAGTGCGCGTTGTCATGGATAACAACATGACAAACGATTGGAGTTTGTTGGACGGGATTGAGCGCGAAAACCGACCCAGAAATGCAAATTATTTCGAACAAACAGTTCCCCGATACGACGACTTCCTATTCAAGGAGCAGGTTTGTAGGCTAAAGGCGCAGCAAACTACCAATAAACACTCCGCAACACGCTGGCTAACGGATGACTGGCTATGCTGCTTTGGTGACAGAGGCGCCGGTGACATCTGAGAACTGTCAAAATTGCTGATTTTAGAAATTGACCGGAAAAATATTCAGATCGAGAGGGGAAATTGTCAGATCCAAAAGTGTCAGTTGTCTGTACTAAATTTACCGGAGGGGAAAGCAAATGGAGGAGAATTTGAGAAATGTTAAACCCTGATCCGCTCGCAGGAACGCAGCCAATGTGTGCTGGCCAATGACGTCAAGGCCGTGACAACACATTTCGCGACGTTCGCATCCAAACGTCTGGCGTACCTCCTCGGGAAGGAGGAATAGGAGGAAATCGCGTTGGCGGCGCAGAACCCCGGTTCTGACGCGTCATCCCGTCCTAAGTTGACCCTACTCGTTAGTCGATTACTTAGTTGACGAATTCATGCATACGAAGCTGTGACACGTTTTCCACCCACTCAACTTTCGCCCAGCCGGTATGCCCAAAGTACGTACAGAAAGTACTCACAGCTTCAATGCGCATGTTGGCTAAAAAGCAAGGTAACGAGACGCGACTCTTCGGAATACCACCGGTCCACCGGCTTGGCTGGAACTGGAGGTTGCGCACTCAAGGCAACGATGCAAAACAAGTTTCCGCTATTTACACTGCATGTTGCGAGAATCCATCAACATTAAATATATTTGTGATGTGACTGATCTCTGATACCTGCGGTCCAGAGCTCTCGGAAAGCTTCATGCAAAGAAAAAAAGACGATGAACCGGTTTCCCTCCAGATATGAGAAACCGCGTTTTTTTTCGCGGATTCTGCGCTCATCGTGCACGTTTCAATAAGAGGGGTCCCGTGGTGGCACTCAGTGCGCATCACAATTATTTGTTGTTTCCCGCATGCTGCTTCCGACCGGTGGTTACAGTCCCAAGAAGTTGAAAAATTTCTCTCAGTCTATCGAAAGCTCTTGGAACGTTTACGTACGGGGAACGTGAGCAATTTCTTGGAGTGACGATACTAAAAAAAGATATCGGACAAGAAAAAATACTGTGCACCCAACCAAAACGAAAATCTGACGGATCCTAGTTGTGTGAGAAGCGACCAAGCGTGAGCGTCTGAATTTTTCGATTTCGATCCGAAGAATTCCGCCGTTTTGCGTTTTTCACCAGTCCAAACCACCACTTACCCATCAGCATCGCATCTTTCCTTTTCTGTAATTTTCTCGACTTTCCGCGCGACGTTCACGGAGTTTCTTCGATTTTTTCAGTTGCACAATCGTGTGATAGTTCTGCTCCTTGTGCATTTCGTGTATCCCAGGAAAAATCGATTTCATACAATTTCTCGCTACTCGGCCGTGTGTGTGCTCTTCCTGAACCGGAAGGGAATACTTACATAACCCACGGAAAATTTCTGTGCGGACCGCGAGTGGAAAAAACGGAGTGAGGGGTGGAAATCGATTCAGGAGGCCCGTCAACTGCGGAAATTGGGGGTGTGCGCGACCGGTCCGTGTAGTGTGTGGTCGTCGATCTCAAACGTGTGCTTCTTATCGTCGACGTTGACTATCGTCCTCCTCGTGCTCGCTTTTCTTTCGGCAGGAATCAAGTCCTTCTGAGTCACTTGTGTCCTGTCGAAAAGACCAGCAGGTCCTTGCACTGCTACGGGGAAAAGTCGGTGTGGTGATTTTTCGCATTTTTCCGTCTACTTCGTGTTGTAAGGCGAGAAAGCACTGAATTGTCGGAAAGCTCGCGGATTTAACGTGAAATTTATACGAAATACCGTTGCCCGAGTTCAGTGTGTGCATTTACAGGAATAGTAGGCGTTTGGAGGGAACGTCCAATCCGAAAATCTGTTTTGTATTACAGCTGTGCGAAAGTAAAATTCAGCAAGCGTCGATTTAAATTTCGGATTCGCTTTCAAAGTCCGTGTAATGGCGTTTTTGCGTTCGATTTGCCATCACCGAGTGAATTTTGTTTATAGAAGTGCCAACTCTGCAGCCGGTTCGTGGACATCGACGACCGCTACTTCATCGCCCGGAGCAGCATTAGCAGCATTAGCAGCATCATCGCGACAATTCAGTTTCACCTCCGGATCACGTCATCGGCAAGGATCTAAACGACACACGCTCGAGCAACAACTCTTCCAGAGCCTTCGCCAGGATGAACGATTTCAACGTTTTGTAATTGCCCGTCATCGATCAGAGGTTGTCGCTCCCACGGCCACCAGCACTATCACCAGCCATCGCAAGAAAGCCGAACCCGCTGATCCCAATACACCGACCAAGCCGCAACGTGATCCGCTCGATGTCAGCTTCAATGACCCGGTCGCCGCGTTCAAGAGTAAAACAACATTTGAACTGCTACGGGCCTATTTCGTTTACCTGATATGCTCCAGCGAGAAAATCGTAGAACATAATATGGCGGTAAGTTAGTTGAGTTGGTTTGAAAAGTGGATTCCTTACGGGATTATTCATTGTGGCTTCCAGAGCCGGCGAAAAAATGTCAAAATCCCATTTGTAATATAGTCAGGTGGCTGTCGCCAACACGTTACATAACTGGCGCGAATGGGTGAAAGCACCAGCTGATTGGCGTCTTGGGTGGGCCCTTCAGGCGGGGCATGGCTGTTTCGCCCGGAGGGCGACAACCTTTCAATACGGCACTCAGCCTAGTGTGTTTTCGCTCAAGTTATGATGTAATGAAACGAAAATGGTTAAACCTTTGCTCGTAGATGTAGATTTCTGCTTCAGGGAACTGCGACAGTGTAATACTCGATGATCCCGCTTTCAAATCACTCCTTCGAGAAATCAATACGGCCGTCGCCAGTGTGGTTACGCAACACTTCATCTCTCATGCGACACGACCGGAAAGATGCCAAAAACTAAAATCAATATATGAACACGTCATTGTCAGCCAGACAGGGAAGGAGGGAGGCGGCATAGATTGCTTGGCACCACACGCTGGAATATTAAATCGATTCCAGTCTGGCTTCGCCCGAACTCTGGTTCAGCTGGTTTCGTCGTCACCTAGATACCATATTCGCAAATACAAGACGGAACCATACACTCGAATGGAAATGTATCTGCCTTCTGGCGGTTGCTATGTTAAATGAACTTGGATACAGTACAACATCTCTAGTCAACGAAACCGGCATATAGCCGGCACCGGTTGGCTTTCAGCGTCACTTGCTGCAATTCATCCAATCTATCTATCGGTCACCTCAAGATGTTTCTGACCTCGTAAATTTCGTTGACTGAATTCAGTGCTGGTGCTAATTCAATTAGGTCTTCCCGCAGACAATAAGCAAGCTAAAATCTAGGACACTTTTCTCATATTCAATTGAAAAATGTTAGATATGGAGAAAGTCTGAGTTGAGGCCGTCAGCCGAGCTGTCTCCAATTTGAACACTATAATACTAATTAGCACATGTCAATTGTGACGAGAAAAATATTTAAAAAATGAGCACTTTGCGTAGGAATGAGATTATTTTTACTGTTGACTGAACGTGAAAAAAAAATATTAGTTAGGATGATCGGATCGCCTGCATGTCACGTGATGAGTTAAATGTGTGAAGAAGGCAAATATTAAAATGTGAAATATGTATTTATTCAACTGCACCAATTTTCGTTAAATGATTGTGTGGATAAATCGATAGGTTGGGTAAAGGGGCTGCTCTGATGCACTACAGTAAACTTAGACCACTTATGGGTCTATTGTGATACAACCAATTTCGTTTCACCTCATTAAACACGTAGGTACCGAATTAGCCTGTACTGGCAATGACGCCCACATCCTTAAGGTCCTCCAAGTCACAGTAAGCCAGGAGCCCAGAAATTTCTTTCTCCTGTTGGCTAATGTTGGACAATGACAGAGAAGGTGTACGTTAGGTGCAGGGGCTGCCATGATGTATCATAGCACACTTAGACCACCATTGGGTCCATTGTGTTACCACCAGGAATCACCTCCAACCGACCTACCAGCCTATGCTAGCGATGTGACTGTAAAGCCTTGTGGCTGTCATATTCCTGAGGTTATCCAGATCATAGAAGACCCAGGAGCCTAAAAATTTTTTTCTCCTGTCGGCCAAGGCCGGACAGTGACAGAGAACGTGGAGAACACTCTCCTCCTCCTCTACATCACCACAACTCCTACAGAAATCGTGATGAGGAATCCGGAGCCTCCAGGCGAGCTCCCCAATTAGGCAGTGCCCCGTGATAAACCCTACAACCCTGCCAATGTGCTTTCTATTGAGCGACAACAGTGTGGCAGAGCGACTGGGGTCAAAAATCGGCCAAATCATCCTCGTTGTTTGGCATGTGTTGTTAGCCCTGTCCACAGCAGCTGTCTTGATCAACAATTTGCACATGCTTAGTGGCATTTTAATGTCTCTGCGTCTTTCGTCAACCACCCCAGTTGTACCCTCCCGAGCCAGTTTATCCGCCTTGCAGTTACCCACAAAACCACTATGGCTCGCGATCCAACAGAGCGTGATATTGAAGAAGCCACCCATCTCTGCGAGGGCTGAGCGGCAGTTATCAATGGTTTTAGATGTCGTGAGGACGGATTCGAGTGAGCGAATCGCCGCCTGAGTGTCTGTGTAAATGGTGATGTCTCTCACACTAATGACATGACTGCCCAGCCAGGACAGGACTTCCGCGTTCGCCGAAACCTCCGCCTGTAGGACACTGCAGTAGTCGGGAAGACTGAGTGAGAGGTTAATCCCCAAACCCTCCGAGTAAATGCCCACCCCAACCCCTTCGTTGGTTGAAGGTGTAAAGCGCACTCCTCTTCATCTGCATTCACCCAATTCCTGCAATAGTCTTTACGAAGAAAACGGAGACTCCATGCGAGTTCACCGATGGGGCAGTGCCCTGTGATAGCCGCCTGGATCATTGTCCTCCAATTAGCTGGGTCACTTGACCGCGTCCTCCAATCTTGGAAGCCCAGTAGCTGTTCGGCGTCCACATCTGAGAATATGACACATGTTCCATACTCTCAGGTCCATATATTCTGAGCTCTCCCAACGAGATCTCGGTCGTCTAGGCAATTTCGCTCCGTCGACTCGTTCTGCATTCATCACTCTCTTTGGCATGCGATCATCGTCCATTCGTTGTACATGCCCTGCCCATTGAAGTCGTTGTAGTTTGACGATTTTCGAAACTTGCGGCTCATCGTACAGTTCATACAACTCATGGTTGTACCGGATGCGCCATCTATCTCGATCGCAGACAGCCCCGAAAATTCGCCGTAAAACCTTACGTTCAAATGTTTCTAGTATGTTTCCGGAGGCTTGAGTTAGGGTCCATGCTTCGCAGCCATAGCATAGCACTGGGCGTATAATAGTTTTGTACACGCGGAGCTTCGTGTTTCTGTGCACATGCTTCGATTTCATTATGGGGAGAACCGAGAAAAAAGTCTTAATAGCTAACTGTATCCGTCGCTTGATTTCATCAGTTTCGTTGGCGTTAGTCTTAAGCCGCTTCTAAACGATGCTACGAACACCTTCCAACGTTGGACGCTTGATGGTTTGTAGCATCGTGTGGCCGAATGTCGAGCTACGAGCTTTCAGTGTCAAGCGTCGAACGTTCGCGTTGGAAGACGTTCGCTCTATTGGCGAATTTCGTACCCGAATCAAGCCGCTCGATGCGTCCAACGTTCGATCCAACGTTGGATCCAACGTTTGAATCAAACGCTTTGGCAATTGAAGCGACAAATGTATCTTCTCAACGGCAACGGCAATTTGCTCGTTCGATTCAAACGTTTGACGGTTTGGCCGAGTTGTCAATTAATAAATTAAGTTGAAATTGCTTATCACGGTGATGGCGGAAGGAATAAGAGATAGCATCTGTTGCTACCACCATGGTGGTATTGTCGTGTTGCTACTTTTTAATTAAAAAAAAAGAAGCCGGTTTACCAAATTCGTCGTGCCTTGCAACCGAGCTTGCTTCAAATGTTTCTGCTCAACGGTTCGGCAATTGTTTCGTTCAAACGTTGGAACGTTCGAATACATTTGATTCGGTTACGAAATTCGCCAACAGAGCGAGCGTCTTCCAACGCGAACGTTCGACACTTGACATTGGAAGCTCGTAGCTCGACATTCGGCCACACGATGCTACGAACCATCAAGTGTCCAACGTTGGAAGGTGTTCGTAGCATCGTTTAAGAAGCGGCTTAAGCCAACCCCTTATGGGGCATAGTGCGTCAAGTATTCCCAACAGGCTTAGTTGCCGTTTCGTGGGCATAAGCTGGTGTTGTGTTACAAAACTAAATTTCGGTCTGTCAGTCCGCGCTAAAACTTGCGGCAGTGCCCTGAATCGAATACCATTCGAATCAAGACTGTTTGTTGGTTGTTGGATACCCAGACACTAACATAATTCGTTATTGGCTAGTGGTCTGCCGAAAAAACTTATGGAGGGCCGCATGCGGCTCGCGGGTGGCCGACCCCTGCACTATCTCATTAATTTTAAGTTACGTAACATTGGATGAACTTTTTTTTGTCTCCAAAAAATGGCGAAACTATTCCCATAATAAATGAAAACGGGTTACCAAGAACATGTCTACAAATATTTCTATTGAAAATTAATGACCAAATGGCTAATAGCTGTATCATTAAAATAATTGCTCCTTTGTCAGCACGCAATTGGCGTTGCAGTTACAATGTTGTTTTCTGTTTCGCTGAATTTAAAAGTCGCAATTTTGTAACATGATGACAGTATTTATCATCGTATTGAAGCAGTCTACTATACATATGATGCATTTCAGAATAATTATTGAATTAAGAACGAAATCCTATAAATTTGGAAACGGTTCAAATAATTTGTTTATCGCATTTTTATAAATATCCTTAATTTTATTCAGGCAAAACCTTTTCACCTCGTTTTCAAATCAACTTAGCTATTGACCATTTATAGGATCAATTCAATAAATTCAAGACAGAAGTAGAACAATTTCAAACTCGTGATGAATAGTTTTTCCCCCAAATTAACCAATTAACTATTCGATAGGTGCGTTCTTTTGCAGCTATCCAGATCAAGGGCAGTTAACCCGAGCTTTTGTGCAAAAAAAAAAACCATGTATCTGACCCATACAGGATGAAAGCATGTATTTGACACGAAATGGATTTTGTCTTAGATAAAGTTTGGATTTTAAGTGGTGGAATAATTCCACTTTTTGAAAAATATTAAAAGCAAACTTCTTTCTATTATATCAAGAGCAAGCATTGAACCTATCAAATGCAACTGTGATAGAACAAACTAACTGATTCGAGTAGTTTCCTAATATTTCGACAAAAGTCGCTTTTCCAATTAGAAAAAATATGGAATCCCATTGAATCTAATTGAGGTGAAACTAGATGAACACAGAGTGGAACGAACGAACTTCTTCTAGCAACCGCTAGATGCGTCCTAAATAAAAGCTTTACTTGTGTGCTATCCAGGTCAGAATTCTCTCTCTCTCTCTCAATTGCTGTAACCCCTTGTGGTGCATAGCGCGTCAACTGTTTCATGTGGCCCAGTTGACGATTCTCGGCATAAACTGGTATCGGAGAATGCAGTTGCCAGCATGCACCTTCTGCACATCCATGGCCACGAACGTCGTCGTGGACGGGTGGGCGACCGGTAGCGCAGTGTGTTGAGGCATCAGTCTCATGTTTGACTACCGGCGTAACCTACACCGCAGTACAAAAAACACACCTATTGTTGTATTGCGTGTTATTTTACTAACCTATACAGGTTAAGAAAAGCAAAGGAACGCACCTTATATTGTTTTAAGAACGACATGCCCGCTAGTTAGCATAGGCTCTGATACTCCAGTGTCAGAGCTCAGACGTTTACTCGGCGGATCTGGACCTTGGCCAGTGCTTCAGGCTGGCGAACCACGCGACCGTATTCCAGTCGGAGTTACATGTTATACGCATGGCGGTGGACTCCATTCAAGAAGTTTCAACGAGAATGACGGCGATTTGCGTCGACAGTAAGTCGGCCATTCTAGCTCTAGCGTCATACAAATGCTCTTCGAGAACTGTAAACGTATGCAGGGAGGCTGTCGACAGAAAGGCTAAACATACCCCTGTAAGGATTATGTGGAAATAGATGGAGCCATTTTGACTAAACTATAACCTGACTGGACAAACAGAACGTACTGTACGGTAACCAGGACCTTGTGGCCATCATTTAAGCTTATCAAGAGCAGGATGTGGCTCAAATTCAAAAGAAATAGGCTGAGAGCGACGGTAGGTCTACCCAGAGGGCACTGCCTTACCGCATCTCACATGAGAAGAGTGGGAGTGACTTCCAGTAATTTATGCAGAAGATGCGAGATCGAAGAGAACACCATTGAACATACTTTGTGTGAGTCTCCACCTCTAAGTTGAGAAGGCCTCAACATCTTAGGTGTTTGCAGCTTTCAAGAGCTAGCTGAGATGGCAAGTGTCGTCTCCTTGGCTCAACTAATTGAATTTAGCGGAGTGGCCACCTGGCAGCTCTAATTAGCCAGCGGAGGGTTGCTAAAGGGCTCAGATCGAAAGCCTAATGCTAGCTGCTCGAGCGGCAACCCTTTTATCTAACCTAACCTAGCATAGGCTCTAGTTTTAATCGACATAAGGGGCCCTATTGTGCAAGGCTTGTTCGGACCAGGCTAGTAATTAAGTCGAGTAGCGAGTTATTTAGTAACTAAATATGTGTGAACAGCAAAAATTTAGTCGAGTAGTTTAGTAAGTGATTTAAGTCGAGTCAATCCATTTCGTTCTATTTTTCAGGCGAGTAGTATCCCAGTAGTTGGTTGAAGTGCAAACGTCGAATTTATTAGCTTTCAAAAATGTGGCGCTGGAGCGAAGAAACGACAAGTTATTAAGATGGTTTGCGTAAAATGACTGATATTAACCTTGATGTGAACCCGAGGTTACCAGAACTGGAGTCCAATGCCGATGCAGACGGACTTTTGGTGGTATCCGGTGCAATTCTGACTGAAGTTTGTGACAATCGGGCGCAATGCATCCTGGGCAAGGTGAATAAATTGTATGAGGCACCCAGCCTCTTTTGACTGAAATAGAGGAAAAAGCGAGCAATAATTGCGAGAAAATTGCCTGCAGCGACAGCCAGGCGTCTGTTGTCTGATAGTTTTTCTAGTAGTCATGCAATCGTGGAGCTAAAACCGCGAAACGACCTTACTTCCGACATTTATCGGGCGGTTCGCATATGTGAATGAGAGGGAGACATTGAATCCCGTTTCGTTTGCAATAAATCTTCTTTGTTTGCAAATGTTCGTGAGTGCCTCTACGCAGAATGTTCATCTTTCAAAACACCACTGACTTGTCTACTTGACACGTCTGTGCGAACGATTTTTTTTAGAGTAGCCAGTATTTTAGTAACTAAATTACTGGCTACTTGACTAAATACTCGCATAGTCCGAACAAGCTAACACCAAGTAAAACTCCATCGCTTAAATTCCAGCTAGTAGCAGAGTCAAGAGAACGAAAATGAATTTTCTTTCTTTTTAAACATATACGAGCTGTGTGTGAAAACCACCAGCCCAGATGTCAGAAATTTATGGATTAGATCACAAACATAGGGAAAACATTCTTTATCATTTTTGTATTATACATATATTTAGATAAGCACTCAGATTGCATTATATTTCTGACTTTTAGTTTTGGAGGTACATATGTAAGTTTATCGAGCGATCGCATTTTTTTTTTTTAACTTTTTTTTCTTGTGGAGAATGAATTAATTTTGTCAGTTCCCGAAATATTTTCTATTACAATTTTTTTGTATTGTATCAGTGACTTACATAAGGTTCACGCTTGCGGCCAAATCATTTCTTCTGGCCAGATCACTTGATTTGAAACCATCAGATACTTGCAAATTTGAGTCTCGGATCAAGTGATCTAGTCGGATTAAGTGTTTTGACGCCTCATGTATTCCGGATAATAGACTAGTATTCGCGTGTCAATTAAAGGACCGATTTAGGAAAACTATATATAAGTTACTCTTTAGGCACGGGTTAGAGTCCCGTCCACGTAGCGTCGTGGCCATGGATGTTTGTGTTGTGTCCCCCTGTAGTGTGGGTCGTAACAATAAGCCACAACCTTTGCCGACCTGTCGCAGTTATGCGGTTGAATGGGCAGGAAGTGCATGCATGTAACAGGCATCGTCCAAAACCAGTTTAAGCTAATGAAACATCAACTAAACCACATGGGAATAATTTACGGGCTATGCCCCGCTAGGGGTTAGGGTAAATAGTAGTAAATACGTCATTATTTATTATTTGGGGGGCAAAGACCTTCTCCATAGTCCTCCGCGTGGGCGCCCCCTGGTAACGGCAGTGTATCAATTCGCTGACGGCCAATGTCTTAGCGATAAGACAGTTTGGAAAAGGCAGATAGCTGTAGCCTGAATGGCTGACAAACACCTAAGCGTCTCAGGTCTAGTAGGATGGAATGACTTGCGTAGTTGGACCTGCTACATAGTTGTGTGGGCTCCAGCACGTTTATTAAACCATCTGAAGCAGCTATCTCCGAGGCCATCCCCCGAATGGGGTTAAGCGACGTGCTGACAACTCGTCCTTGTAAAAACCACTCCATGTCAAGAAACCTGGAACAAAAGCCTCGGATTGGACGGATCAACAACGACGACCACGCAAACGAATAAAGGATTATTCTTTCGGATCCTGGAATGTACGCTCCCTGAACAAACCGGGGGCCGAGAAGGCCCTCCTTCAACAGGTCGAAAAGTACAAACTGAGCATTACTGCAGTCCAGGAAACAAATTGGCTTGGCAGCGAGATTAATGACAAGAAATCGCACACAATTTTTACAAGTGGCAAACCATCGGGCCGCAAGGAGTAGCATTTATAGTGGACAATCACCTCAAACCGCATATTACTGACTTCAAACCGATAAATGAACGGCTGTGTGCGATTCGCATCAAGACTCGATTCTTCAATCTCTGGCTCATCAATGTGCATGCCCCCACTGAAGTTAAAGAAGACGCAGTAAAAGACGAGTTCTACGCCCGCCTTGAAACTCTCTTCGACTCACTTCCAACAAACGACGTCAAATTGCTGCTGGGAGACTTTAACGCGAAAGTCGGCCAGCGACTTATCGACTTCGCCTGCAGCAGGAATCTAGTCGTAAGCTCTACGTGTTTCCCGCATCGACGCATTCACAAGCAGACCTGGAAGTCTCCAGACGCACATACCGTCAACCAAATTTGCATTTGCAGGAGATGGGCGTCTAGTGTCATGGATGTCCGCTCCTATCGAGGAGCAAACTGCGACTCAGATCATCACTTGGTGAAGACGACCTACAGATGTAGAATCTCCTCAGTGCACCAGTCAAGAATCAGCCCTCCCAAAATCTTTGCGGTTGGTAAGCTCTTGAGTCATTCTACAGCGGTGGCGTATACTACCGCCCTTGAGGAAAAACTATCACCTATGCTACACAACATCAGCAACACAGGCGTCCATGGGTTCTGGGAAGAACTCAAGGGTACCATCAAGGATGTCGCAGAGAAGGTCGTGGGATATAAAGCCCGGCGAGCGCGAAATGACTGGTTCGACGAAGAATGCAAAAATTCACTTGACGCGAAAAACGAGGCCTACAGACAATGGATTCAACGAGGAACCAGAGCCAGAAGAGAAAAATATGACGAGCTACGGCGAATATCGAATAGAATAATTAGACGTAAGAAACGTAAATACTTTGACGAGCAGTTGCTGAACATAAACGAAAACTTAGCTAATAGGAACACCAGACAAGCGTACAAACTTGTAAATACAATTAAGAACGGCTACCAACCCAGGACTAGCCTTTGTAAGGACAAGGATGGAAACATCATCAGCGACACCGATGGTATTAACAAACGATGGGCCTCTTATTTTGAAGAGCTTCTAAACCGACCATCTAACATCCCCACACAGGAAGCTCTCGATGATATTGTTGATCTAGGCCCACCCATTCAACCCCCGACAGTAGAGGAAGTTGATCTCGCGTTGCGGTCACTAAAACGAAATAAAACGCCGGGCGCTGACGAGATCCCAGCTGAACTGCTAAGATTCGGTGGAACGAGTCTAGTTGATGCCATACATCAATTACTCCTGCGAGTATGGGAGAACGAGGAGATCCCAGACGATTGGCGCAGAAGCATCATCTGTCCAATTCATAAAAAGGGAGATAAATTGCGGTGTGAGAATTACAGGGGCATCTCACTAGTTTGTACGTCCTATAAAATTTTGACGAAAATTCTGGAAAATAGAATAAAACCGGACGTAGAACGAGTCATTGGCGAATATCAAAGCGGTTTCAGACCTGGTCGCTCCACAACCGATCAGCTCTTCTCAGTCAAACTGATACTCCAGAGGTGCTGGGAATACAACGTAAACGTATACCAAATCTTTGTCGACTTCAAGCAGGCATACGACAGTATCGATCGTGGAGTACTGTACAACATCATGCTGCAATTTGGTATACCGGCAAAATTAGTGCGACTGACAAAGATGACGATGACCAACTCCGTCTCACAAGTCAGGATCCAGGATAGACTTACTGATCTATTTGAAACACGCACTGGTTTGAAACAGGGCGATGGACTGGCACCGACGCACTTCAACCTAGCATTGGAATACGTTATTCGGGCCATGAATATGGACAACAGCAAGACGCTACTCATCAAGTCGACACAATTAGCAGCGTACGCCGACGACATCAACATCATGTCCCGAAGATTGGCTAACGTATACGCTCGATACCGCTGCAAAGGAAGTTGGATTACGTATTAACGAGGGTAAAACTAAAATAATGATGCAATCGGTGACAAGGACACCTGCACAACCGAGCATCAACGTGGGGGACCTCAACATCGAGTTCGTGAACAACTTCATTTACCTGGGTTGCAACTTGTCAAGGGACGCCAATGAAACTGACGAAATCAAGCGACGGATACAGTTAGCTAATAAGACTTTTTTCTCGGTTCTCCCCATAATGAAATCGAAACATGTGCACAGAAACACGAAGCTCCGCGTGTACAAAACCATTATACGACCAGTGCTATGCTATGGCTGCGAAGCATGGACCCTAACTCAAGCCTCCGAATACATGCTAGACACTTTCGAACGTAAGGTTCTACGGCGAATTTTCGGGGCTGTTTGCGATCGAGATGGATGGCGCATCCGGTACAACCATGAGTTGTATGAAATGTACGATGAGCTGCAAGTCTCGAAAATCGTCAAACTACAACGACTTCAATGGGCAGGGCATGTACAAAGAATGGACGATGATCGCATGCCTAAGAGAGTAATGAATGCAGAACGAGTCGACGGAGCGAGACTGCGAGGACGACCGAGATCTCGTTGGGAGAGCTCAGTAGGTGTGGACGCCGCGCAGCTGCTGGGCTCCCAAAATTGGAGGACGCGGTCACGTGACCGAGATAATTGGAGGACAATGATCCAGGCGGCCAAGGCCCGACGTCGGGCTGTCGCGCCACGATGATGATGATGATTTAGAATCACTCGTATTTATGACAGACAGTATAAATGTTGTTGTTGTTCATTTTCCCCTAATTTTCCATCTAATTAAGTGCCTATCGCTCTCGAATTATCATCAAAAACCAATTAAATCATCCATAGTCAAAGGAAAACATGTTGATCAATTATTAATCAATCAAATCACGCGGACTTAAAAGTGCTACTGACTATTAGAAATCATCTTAATTTGCATGCATACAATGTTGTCGTACTACTAGAATGCTAGACATCGCTGAACCCCTGCCAGTATGTGACCACATAGCCAAATAAAAGTGAAACCATAGAACTTATCCGCAGTCTGACGGAATCAGTCAGTCAAAAGTCCTCTAATTTTAGGATAGGGGAGGACGTCTGCCTTCTATATGCCAGATGGCAATCTAATGATAGTACTTCTAGCTGGCTGGGAATGTACATATGTACGTAGGTACGAGTATATCATACTATCATATAATACAAACTACTAGTGCAAAAATATGTAGTACGAGTACGCTTGTAAATGCAAAAGTGTCAATCAAGATGCGCTATTTTTACATTATGTTTCTTCGCCTGGTCGTCATTTAATTTTCTACTCATTAGTTTGGTATGGACCTGCTTTCAGAAAAGGAACGCACATTCAACAAAGTATTATCCAGCCTAGGTAAATAAGTAATAAATGGTCAGCTGCTAGGGGGGGAAGAAAGTGATATGCGAGAAATTTGCGTCGCGTGATTAAGTGAGGAAATATGTTTTCTTTAAGCTCCCGTGTACACGAGATGTTTTCTGACGTGCTTACGAAACAGTTTGTTAGCTTTATTGAAAATTGCATATACATATTTTAAGATGGATATGTTTTATGGGACGGAGAGAAATAACGGCTTGACCAAAATCATTTCTTGAATCATTTTCCCTTCTCGGTCGATAATCTCTCTCATCTCACTCTCTAGCATTGCACATTTCCAGGCGGCAGACTTTTCCAAATGATAGAAAATATTTGTGTGGCCAGCTAAATCACTGTGTTTCGCCAGCCACCACATTGGGTGAAGTGAAAGCTCAGCTAATGCAGTAGAAAATTAGCTGATTTTCTTGGCGAAATTCGGCCGCCTGTTCTATTTAATTCTACGTCTGTACCGTCTCTCAACATTAATTGCCGGCTGAGTTGGTTTCAAATCCTCTTCCATAGAATGAGTTTCGAGAATACTGTTCTTGTGGCCAGTTTGTCTCATTTGAATGTGGAAACGTAAACAATGGTAGTTGTAAAAATATCAGCAGCCTGTATCAGCTGTTTGGAATTATCGTCCGCTAAATGTTTAACTGAAAGATGCGTGGCATTTAGTGTTTATCTGTAAGACAAACTTTAACTAGACATTGTGAAAATGAGCCTACAAGTCTTAAAACAAGTGCAGAAGACGATAATGCGCATAAAATGTATAGATTCACCAAGCAAACATTCCGATTTTGACTGATGAATTCTGGATTGAATGGGACGAAAACCATGAAATTTTTCGTTTAGAAACACGAGACTGTGCTTTAGGCCAGTGTTGGATCCAGGAATCGAGTTCCGAGGGTCCCGACGTTTTTATTTAGAGAGCTAGGGATATGTCCACATTTCAACTTTCAACCCTCAAGAGGCGTGTCTAATAAAAGCGCGGACGCAATCCTTTTTTGGAGGAAAGCATGCAATGATAAACGTACAATACAACCATGGTTTCGTTAGGTACACAGTTAAAAATCCTGGCCTATTATCAATGCTAATTCGGTTTACATATATGACGACACACAAAATTGTATTAGATTTTAATAAAATGAAAGTATTACAATTGCTTCCGTAAACTTCACTGGTTTAAGTATTAAACTTTGCTGACATTATTTTTTAATCCAATTGTTGGTGTAAAATTTAATCTACAGATATTAGAATCTGTGAATAAATACTACGATAAATATATTTATTAAGTAAATAACTGGCGTAACAGTCTAATTTGAACCTTGGCCTCGAGATGAGTTAGCATCATCTCATTTTCTTGATCGTGACGGTGTCTTGTGCAGAGGTGTGTGATCAGCAACACGCTCAACCGAGTTATTTACCCCATAAATGGGTACTCATTTAACAGCCGAGTGGGCTCATAGTCCGACACGTAAATTTCCTTTTTTATCGAAAACTACCGCATTCAGTAGGGATCGAACCGGGGCCCAGTGCGTAGAAGGCGAACATGCAAACTGTTGCCCCATCCGGACTACCAATTATATTAATTTTACTGCGTTTTTTAACCCCTCTAAGTTTTTTCTCCATTCGTTTTTTTTTTCAATTTTCTAAACTTCCAAATCCTTTGTTAAGCCTATCGCAGGTTAGCCAGCGATAATAATCTTTAACTTTTTTCACCATGGTGCAGCATGGAACCCCTTCACATGAAGTGAATAAAATGAATCTTTGAATCTAAATTAATGGAGTAGGTTCCTTAATGTTAAACGTAGGTCGAATTTTATACTTCCACTTTACTCCTGCTATGACTTCTGTTCACAAATTATCAAGAACGTCTATATCTATATCTATTGCATTTTTGTCCTCTAAGCAGAGGTGTCCTTCTCAGTTTAGAGGACAAAAGTCATTACACCGTAATTGTCACATACATATATAGTATTTAAAAATTTCACTGTATACATACCTGATTTTGTAACGGACGGTTTGGTGGGCATCCGAAGATGCCCGTGGGGACGGAGCCTTAGGTAGCATAATGACCGTGAAGGTAGGGCCGTGCCATCTGGCGGAGAAAAAGGGCCCTCAACGAGCTAAGCAGCGGCCTATGTGGTTTCCTAGAGAGCGTTGTTTGTGAACGTAACGTAAAATAGCGGCACCGTCATTTTGATGCCGGCCGTCAGAGCGGAGACGAACATTTATTCAACATTTTTTTGTACTTCACGTAATAGGAATGCCTTTAGTTTATGCTGCCATAAGGGCAAAGTTCATTTGCCATCATTATCTGAGAACATATTTTTCAAGAATATTTGTGAGCCGTGGTGAATGGGCTTCAAGGTCGAATTAAAACCAACGATCTAAACCAAATACCTACAGCTATATTTTGAGCTAAATATTTGGCCGTAACCAATTAATTTTCATTTTTCTATAATTTTCAGTTCGGGGCTTTATTTCTAGAGAACTGAACTCGAATTTCGACTGCAGTCGATTCCAAAAGGTATACCGTGCCGTGGTGAATGGGACTTACAATCATCTAGTTTTATTTAACAGTCTGCTAACAGAGCGACTAGGATTTCACTTGGACTTAAAATCTGCAATGAAAATACTTTTTGGAATTGTCATATAACAAGTGTGTCTGAAGATCGGTCGCCACAATTATGTCGACATTTACGAGTATGTCGACCTTGTACTTGCAGTGGTTATTATAATAGGATATTAAAATTAATGTTGATACGAGTCGCACGACCGGCATTTTAAAGTCAATGTCGGCTATTGGTGAGAGTTTAGCAACATTTTGGTTGTGAATCTGGCGCTAGTCGTGATGGATGATTAATTTTTACAACCACAATAACAATGTGCTAAATAATTGACTCGTGACTGAAAATTCTCGTAACTTATTTTTAGAACCATTCAGTGGGGATGGGGAATATAGGCCAAGCTGCAGGCATATGTTTGCTCTACTTGTTGAGAAAAAAGGAATTGGTACTGGATGTTTCATTTATGAATGCTACCGGGATTTCTGGAATATAAGATTGCAGGCTTTATGACGTGAAAATTTAAATATCTCAGAAATGGGCGATATTAGTCGTTCTTAGCCCATCTTCTTAAACGGCCCCTATACGCTAAATATTTTTCGCCCAATATTGGCTTGCGCAAACTGTTATTGAGTGTCTAGGGGCTATATTTGGTAAATATGAGGCTGATATGCTGGTGTGATACACTTGCGAGCAAAAATACTGAATCAAACCGAAAGCATGTGTATTTGTATGTACATATGCATATGTATTTTTAAAAGTACGTTATGTATCCCTACAAGTCGTATGTCATTTGAAAGTTTGAGATCTTAGCTTTACAATACCTTTTTTATCACCATTTAATGAGTGTTTTATGAATGAACGCTACCTGAGCTAAAAAGTCGGAAAATTGAACATTTATGAATGGGTTACTAACCCTATAAATGCATCTGCAAAGGGTTTTCACTGGTTAGTTACATCTGGAAGGTTGATTGAATAAGTTTAACGCAATAAAAGTCACAATTTTGTCATTCATGAGTACCACGCCTCAGCGAGCGGCTCAAGTTGTCGCCCTATTATCGGAAGGGCTTATTCAGAGAACAGTCGCTCGTCAGTTCGGAATGAGTCAGTCTACTGTGTCAAGAGTGTATAACGGGTTTCGAGAGGAAGGTAGCTACAATCAGAGACCCCGACCCGGCCGCTCTAGCTGCACTTCCGATAGAGACGATAGCTTTATTGTGACAAGTAAGCTACGAAATCGGCACCTCACGGGAGTTGATGTGCAGCAGAATCTGAGGGACGTTCGCGGATTAGCTGTAAGCGAGTGGACAGTGAGGAGACGACTAAAAGTAGCGAATTTGACTCCAGGACGGCCCGCCACAGGCCCAAAATTGACCCTGACTGCCCCCACGAATTACCCAGTAACTCACACTCTTTCGCCACAGATCGAAAGGGGGAACTCAAGTTACACGCCTTAGAACCGTGGCGAAATTCCCTTTAAATGGCCTCATCTGTTCTTCATTTGGCATAAATTGCTTTTCATCACTGTCATTCACCGGATGTTAATAGGAATTACGACCACTTGTAATTCCCTTGATGTCACTGTATGCGGCGTTTAGGTTGTCGCTTCTTGCGGCTTCTTCTGTGAAGGCCTGTAGATAGTCCGCATACTCTCTTTTATCACGTTGCACACTACGTTGGATTTCATGAGCTTTCAGCGTGGAGTAAAGGAACTCCACGCTACTTCGATTGTTGTCTGTCGGTGTAGCTAATCGTGCCTTCAGCTGTTTCCTTTCAACAATCCGCTTTCATGATGCGTCAGACATCCCAGGCTTGCTGGGTTAGTGCCAAGAACTTTTTTGATGGCATCTCAGTATTCGTTCAAATCACTACCTGGGAGACTACTTATCTCAGCGGCAGACATTGATTACTTAACGCATGATTATTATGAGTGTAACAGGCTTACTAGTACAATTTCGAAGGTAGTTGGATGCTGAACTACTACTCAATTGCCATTACCCCTTGTGGAGCATAGCGCGTTAAGTATTCTATGTGGCCCAGTTGACGTTTCGTGGGCATAAACTACATAGTTTCGGAGCGTGCACCTCCTGCTCCCCAATTAAGCCGCCTACCTGCGTCAAGTCAGGAGATGTTGTGTCTTATTATTACGCCCTGCACCACGGGGGGAAGACAACACAAACATCCATGGCCCCGAACACTGTGGACGGGACTTGAACCCGTAACGACCGTAGTCAGACTTGGCACTGAAACCTCTATGCACTGAGCTACCGATCGTTCCAGAGATTATTTTAGACAGGCTTCGAATTGTGTTGTATGTGCGTACCCATGATATTTAGCTACTAGAGCCTCGCGGCGACAATGACCCTGCCAAATTGTATGGCTCTGGTCGTCACCGTAGGAATTGCTTCTTCAGATTTTGAAAATTTATGTGTTATGTGGCGGTAGTTAGGTTAGTGTTATGAAACTCAATAAAATTTAGAACCTATTAAAATCTGGGTCTTTACTTCCTTGAAAGAAACTTTTGTTGCTCCATGAGTACCAATACTCCCAGATTTCCATATCCTACATGAAATATGCGAGTATGTTCGGCTTCAAATCAACCCTTTCCCCATTTACATGATTTTTCATTTCATTAAACAAAACATCATTTACTTCTCAGTCACCTACTATAATGAGAACACCCACTCCTACAAAGTGTACTTTCAGCTTAGCACAAAATCGCTGTCACTAGCAATTTATTCAGATTCAGTTAAGTCCTCAGCGTCGTCGTCGTTTTCAGTGTCTTTTTTAATTTAGTTGCCCTAGCGACTGCACCAAATCGTCCTGCCATTTCACCGCCTCATTTCACGCCCCTCCAAGACAAAGTGGTTTGTCAGCATTTTGTCTCTCTAGCATTCCCTGCCATTTTCCATAGTCGTCATCCTACTTACCTCCTTGAGCTCCTCATCAAGAACCCATATAAGACGAAAGTCCTACGACAAGGATTCTAGTTTTTTTTTTTTCTTAAATCTTTTCACATTTTGCAAGTCTTTAACGATGTCATTTGTGCCAGAGATAACACTTGGCGACGTGGCGGTGTTCGAGCCCCCTAGTTTTTCTTGGCTGCTTTCTCGTTCGTGAATTGGTCGAATGGAAAATGATGTGGACACGTTTTTCACGGGCGACTTGATGCATACGGGATAATGAGTTGTGTACTAAGGCTGCTTTCACACGAGGTATACGAGACACGTTATTTGTCGGAAGCTTTTATCGATTTTAGCAGTGGCAGTGTACATTGTATAAAAATAATGAGAATAAAGTGGAGTGGGTCATTGCTGGTCCATATCACAAGCCTTAGTCACTGTGACTTACAATTAGACTCGCAATGACCACTTTATTCTTAACATCTTCGATTAGAGCCTATGAGTGAGTAAATATAGAGGAATTTTCATTGAATGATAATTCGCACTCGTGTCGTGTAATGCAAACTTTATATAGTGAAACCATTTCACTCGGGGATGTATTCCGATTTAGGTCGAAATACGAACCTAGCTTGGTCGAGCTGCTTCTCTCATCGATTAAGGCAGCTCCTGATGAGTGAAATCCATTGTGTGGACAAAACCAACTGGCAGAGTGAGTTGGCTTCAAGCTGATTAGACTAGACTCGCAATTACCCATTTCCACTTTATTCTCAACATCTTGGATATGTGCCTAAGCGTGAATAAACACAGAGGAATTTTGCTTGGTAATGACAAGATGGTCATATACGTATATATAGGTACAATATATGGTTTCTCGTGTACAACCACAGTTGCCACTACGATTTGGCAAAACTCGAATGCATTTCAGGCACTTTTGGTGCTGTCTCGAAAGCATTTTAATCATCACGCGCCATCATTTCACAGCGCAGACTATTGTAGCTTCTCAGGACGTGACGCCTCGGGGCGGCGACTGTTTGCCGTAGCTTTCACACCGGAGACTATTGGATAAAACCATTTACATGGAAAATCGAATATCGAGAAAAGCTGATCCGAGATAATATCGTACCGGTCATGTGAAAGCAGCCTTACGCTTGACTATAAGCATTTCATGTTAAAAATAATTTTCAGCTGAAAAGCATGTGAGAAGAGTTTCGACATAATGACTTGATAGAAATAGAACAGCGAAATTTAGAAAAATAAACAGCTGGTTTTTTCAGTGCGGGATTCATTGCATGATTGCGAAAAGTGATGCTGTAAACACGATAGTCGATAATCGATAGACAAAATAGATTCAGGTGAAATAATAGATAGTTTTAATAGTTTTGGCAAGAAGTCATCGAGTAGATTGAAAACGAATGTCTGCCAGAAAGTAAAAATCGCATGAATTAATAGTTTAACATTTTGTCATTAGAGTTATTTAATTGGACGAGTATTTAAATTATATTCTAATAGAAAGTAAATTAAAGGATAATTAATAATCTCTGTATTTATGACATGAAATAATTTTCAAAGAAATTGTTGATGGCAAATGATTGATGTTTTTTAGCTGTGAATAAATGGGTCAAGTTTCTTTCAAGGAACTACAATTCATTTCCAGATGTCAAATGCATTCATACGAATATAACTAGCTTCTTGGGTAGCTCTAAAACAATTTACATTTATATGCAATAGGATTCTCACTTCAATTAAAATAGGATAAACATTGGTTACGGTCATCATACAAAACGACGGCCTACTGTTGGAAATTTGTTTTACAAATTTTTCCGTTTAATGTCTGATGAGCACAACATGCTGTTCCAAACGTCATTTTCTCCATCACAAGTATTTTTCCGCTGACAGTTTTGATACGACACCCTCGCGGTCATATTCATATGATTTTTTGTCGGTTGCCAGTTTTGAGCTGTGAAATTTCGATACTGCTGTCAAAGCATGTTGAGACTCCGCTGTGTGTTATGGTGTGCGTTCAGAAGAAACTGAGCAACTTCCGCTCAGCGAACATGTTCAGACCGAGCGGGTTCAGAAGTGACTGAGCAACTTCTGCTCGGGTGAGCATGATCAAATTTCACCGAGCAAGAAATATTTCTGCTCACTGATCAGTGCTCAGTGCTCAGGTTCTTCTTCTTCTTTTTCAACCTCACGCTCATGTTGCGAGTTTCCGAGTTTTGACAGTTATCAAATTGGTTGTTGTGTTTTCGCCGTTTTCGGCTTCTAGTTCTTTGGTTTTCGGGTGCTTTTGAATTTGTTTTCTCGTTGTTCGTGATTTTTGTAATGGACAGCGTGGGATTCATGTATTTTCCACTTTTCGGCACTTGACGTCTAAAATTATCATCGTCAGCTTTCAGCTGGTCGATTTGTCAGCTGGTGAAGTAGCGTTCAGCAGGTGCAGACTCCAAACCGAGCAGCTCCGGAGCTGCTCGCGAGCAGTTGCGGAACTGCTCGCGAGCGGTTTCTGCTCTTTTGCCACCTTCTGAACGCACTCATGAACAATAAACATTCTAGAAATGGACCGTGTTTAAACTTTAAAAGTGTCGGAACATCCGGTTAGTCTTTGTTGGTCTACGTTACAGTAGTCAGTGGTCTAAACTGTGATTGTCAGTAAAGGCTGACAGTACTATCTTGTCTAATCTGGCAGTGAAGTCAGTTTTGACACTCATTGTCTCTGTGCTTTCAAATACTGTCTTTCCGTAATCGAAACATCAGATTTAGGAATATATAAACAAATGTGAATTTTTGTGCCAGCTCCGGATCGTGCGATCTGGGAAACCAACCACATTTTTTTTCGGTCAGTATCCCCTCTAAAGGTCGATATGATTCGGATTCAGATATCGCGACACTATCTCTAATAGCCGCCATACATTATGCGATTCGTCGCCCGATCGATCGGCCGATGGATCGCCACAAATTATCAGCTGATCAAAAATTAAATGGAACTGTCAAAAAAAATTGTCAACAATAAGCACATACACAGGCCGATATCGATATCGGGCGACGGATCGGCCGAACGATCGATGTGTGTATGGCACGTTTAACTCACGGGTGCACAATGGGTGCGTTCCTAAAAGTATCGTAAATGCGCTACTTGTCCATTGTCCCTTCACCGATACATGATTTCTCCGGTGAACGACACGATTCCCTTGCCGCCATGAATATATTTCACACAAACATACGCCACTTAATAAGGGATATTTCCACTTTCAAACACAATTTTCAAATAAAATTACGAGCGAGGACAGACTTTCCGGTCACTATACGCACTTTGAGGCCAACAAACAGTTATTTACAAATAGAGTGACAGAACTTGTCAAGAGCGAACTGTCAAAACTCTAGGAATCGTTGAAGGGGTAATGGGATCGGAAAAAATTCGTGATACTTTTGCACTTCAAAAAGATTCTGGTATCGGTGTCTGAAATCGTACCGTTCTCGCAAAGTATCTATGAAACCGTGTCGACGCGCTTCCGACACCGTCCAAAATAGGAACGCAGTCATTATTAAACATTTTCGTGACACTGATGCAGACAGAGTCAGTGTTACCTCCGCCATTCTCAGAAGAGTGATGGTGCGTGAAATTACATACTAATTGTACCATGAGCATCATCTGGATTGAATGGGTATTTCTCATGATAATTTGGAAATGACAACGGGAATTTCGGCATATTATTCTATTAAGTAACTCGCGATTAAAAATGACTGGCGCCACATAAATTGAGAATGAAATGTCGGAACTGACAGCTGGCAAACTACATATTATACTTAGGCTCCTGATACACGGGACGCGTATGTGCGTTAGCGTAATTTTTACCCGTTGCGTAAAAGCGACTAGTGTTTAAACGTAAGTTGGGTCTACGAGGACGAAACGTCAGAAAAGGGGATTGAAGCGTAAGTTGCTGACGCGGAAAAAATGCACTCGTCGGTTGTTGTGTTTACACGAGGCGCGTTTACGAGTCGACAGCGTATGTGGGGGTACTGAAATCATTAGTGGAATTTACTAATGCGAATTTCAAATTGACGTAAAAGAAAGTTAAACAATGACATAAGCCTTGTTTTCCAAACTGGGAAATACCGCTGCGTGCTGCGGGACAGACTACTTTAAGCCTTGTTTTCTAGGCTGCAGGACTGTCTCGAAAGCAGTCTACCCCGCAACACGCAGCGGTATCTTGCAGCTTAGAAAACAAGGTTTTTGAGGCAGTCGGTCCTGCAACATGCAGCGCTATTCCGTAGCTTGGAAAAGCGGTCGGCTTACTGTTGCGAATTTGCTTTATGAATTCTCTCCGCTGAGTTTCTGATGGACACAACATGCTGTGGCATTACGTCATTTTCTCCATCACAGAAATCCGCCGGCTGGGATCAGCATATGCTGACAGTTCAGAAATGACATCCGCGCTATCATATTCTTACGAATTTTTGTAAGTAGTCAAATTTGATAAATAATGAATGGTTAGATGCAACTGTTGTTCATAATACAACAAGCCGCTGCAATGCTGCTCCGATATTGTTGCCGCAGGGTGTTGCGATTCCGGTGGTTATTATGAACTTAGCCAATATATTTGTTGTTGGACTTACCGACTTATCAATGGCAGATGGATTTAACATGGAATCAAATGACTGGTTTTACGTAACATATTATGGTATTGTAACTTGTGAATTTAGGAAATTTTTCAATCTTTACTTTGCCAGTTGGGCTACGAAGGGTGAAGGTAAGTGTTGCTTTGAATGGTGCTAGCTCCTTCAGTTAAAGTCTCATCATGGACCCTATGCCAAAAATAAGCTCTATTGCGATACCTGCGGAGCATCTTAAGGTGCTATATATTTTTGTTATTACAATAATAATATATTCTTAACCTTTATGCGAGCACTGAGTGCATTGAGGACCATAAATTCGGGAGTATTTTATCTTTTTTTTATGGCCTTCTCGGTCTTTTGCATTGTTTTGTTGGTGCTAATGGTTTTTCATTCATAATTTGGAAAGTGTCTGGATGTACATACATGGGGTTAAAATATGTGAAGTCAGTTTTTCGGAGCAACTCGGCACATTTTTGTGGCACTCTAAAATGTATACAAAATACCCTAATTTTCATTTTAAATTTTTTTTCAAAAATCATGTCTTAAAGTCTAGTTGATGCCATACATCAATTACTCCTGCGAGTATGGGAGAACGAGGAGATTCCAGACGATTGGCGCAGAAGCATCATCTGTCCAATTCATAAAAAGGGAGATAAACTGCGGTGTGAGTACTACAGGGGCATCTGACTAGTTTGTACGTCCTATAAAATTTTGACGAAAATTCTGGAAAATAGAATAAAACCGTACGCAGAACGAGTCATTGGCGAATATCAAAGCGGTTTCAGACCTGGGCGCTCCACAACCGATCAGCTCTTCTCAGTCAAACTGATACTCCAGGGGTGCTGGGAATACAACGTAAACGTATACCAAATCTTTGTCAACTTCAAGCAGGCATACGACAGTATCGATCGTGGAGTACTGTACAACATCATGCTGCAATTTAGTATACCGGCAAAATTAGTGCGACTGACAAAGATGACGATGCCCAACTCCGTCTCACAAGTCAGGATCCAGAATAGACTTACTGATCTATTTGAAACACGCACTGGTTTGAAACAGGGCGATGGACTGGCACCGACGCTCTTCAACCTAGCACTGGAATACGTTATTCGGGCCATGAATATGGACAACAGCAAGACGCTACTCATCAAGTCGACACAATTAGCAGCGTACGCCGACGACATCAACATCATGTCCCGAAGATTGGCTGACGCAGAAGAACTTCTGCATACGCTCGATACCGCTGCAAAGGAAGTTGGATTACGTATTAACGAGGGTAAAACTAAAATAATGATGCAATCGGTGACAAGGACACCTGCACAACCAAGCATCAATGTGGGGGACCTCAACATCGAGTTCGTGAACAACTTCATTTACCTGGGTTGCAACTTGTCAAGGGACGCCAACGAAACTGACGAAATCAAGCGACGGATACAGTTAGCTAATAAAACTTTTTTCTCGGTTCTCCCCATAATGAAATCGAAGCATGTGCACAGAAACACGAAGCTCCGCGTGTACAAAACCATTATACGACCAGTGCTATGCTATGGCTGCGAAACATGGACCCTAACTCAAGCCTCCGAAAACATGCTAGACACTTTTGAACGTAAGGTTCTACGGCGAATTTTCGGGGCTGTTTGCGATCAAGATGGATGGCGCATCCGGTACAACCATGAGTTGTATGAAATGTACGATGAGCTGCAAGTCTCGAAAATCGTCAAACTACAACGACTTCAATGGGCAGGGCATGTACAACGAATGGACGATGATCGCATGCCTAAGAGAGTAATGAATGCAGAACGAGTCGACGGAGCGAGACTGCGAGGACGGCCGAGATCTCGTTGGGAGAGCTCAGTAGGTGTGGACGCTGCGCAGCTGCTGGGCTCCCAAAATTGGAGGACGCGGTCACGTGACCGAGATAATTGGAGGACAATGATCCAGGCGGCCAAGGCCCGACGTCGGGCTGTCGCGCCACGATGATGATGATGTCTTAAACATAAAAAAAAAACAATTTTTTTTTCTGAATATTTTTTGATTGTTGAATATACCCTATTAGTGCCAGAAAATAAAAAAAAATATATCACCATCAGATAAGCTTTCTCAAGAAAAATTAATAAAGTAATATATGATTTCATACAAATTCATTCCTCGAGCCCATGACTTTATCAACATTTGCCGCAAAAACTACGTGATTTCCTCATGTAGTTCGAATTTCTTAACATTTTCTTATCCCTAAGGGTCTAGAAAACGATAATCAAAACTCAAAATAAAAAGAAAACAAAAGTTAATTTTTTTGTTAATGTCCAAGAATTTGTTCGAGTCGTCCCACTGTGCGACGGGTCGGCGCAGCGTAAAGAAACGAATGTTGTTCACTTTCGACAAATTGTTTAACAATAAAGGCTTTCAATGATTCGTATAAAGCTCAAGCGTCGTGTACTTGTTGTACCTACTGCTACTGAAAATTTGTGATAAGAGTTGGACCATGCGCACTCGATAAATTAGCAAAAGTTGAGTTTGTGCGTACAATGTCCTTCAGCATTTGCACTAAATAAATAAAAATAAAGAAATAAAAGGAAATTTGTTACACAAAACAAACATTTAGACGGGATTTCATCAGAACTCTTTTCTTTTTCATTTCAATATGTATGTGCATATCAGTGACGTGCAGTGGAAATTTTTCATAGTCAAGCAGTTGGACGCCCTAAAGCCAATTTAGCATAAACAAAAATGGACTGTATAATAGAATATGGACAGTCACAAAAACATTTATACCAAGCGGCTTTAAGCCTTAAAGAAGAAATCAGGAAAGATATAAATAAAATATTGGCACATATATTCGGAATACAAAAAAAAAAAATAAATAAAATATTACTAATAAAAAAAATGATAAATAAATATTATGTTAATTAAGACTAAGAAAAATTCAGGGGTATTTGAAATAAATAAATATTCTTTCGCCATTGCCATTTATTTGTATTCCAAATCTATGCGCCGTTCTTTAAGTAAAAACTCTTTAATCACATTATCAAAAAAATCGTTTTCTCTTCGCATTTGTATAAGAAGATCCTTTTCAACCGCAATTAAAGCAAGATCCGAAAGTCGTTCTTGGGATTGGCGATTTCTCAAAAATGTGTGAACGCGCTTTAGTGTTGAAAATGACCTTTCCGCAGTTGCCACTGTGACTGGAATTGACGTTAATAATTTTGCTAAAATATGAACTTGCTTAAAACCGTTTGCGACATAAGGCCGTTTTTGAAAATAATCGAGAATTTTACTAGGATTCGCGTTTTTAAACTCATCTGAAGAATAAATAACTTTTAGCTCATTTTTCAACTTTATTCTGTCGAAAAATTGACCGTGATATTCAATAAGTGAGTCAAAATTTTTATCGGGAAAATTTGACTTGAATTTAGAAAAATAATTCGGTTCAAGCAACTCTAAAAATGAAAGATCTTTAAACGAATGGAATCGATCTCGAATTTGCCCGAGAATAACATCTATAATCTCCCGAAATATCCGCCGTAAATTTTGTAAAGGATCTATCGCATTTCTACATTTCTTACGTGGTGGCTGGTATTCTGCTGTAACTGTCGAATAGAAATTATCAAACTTTTTAGAAAAGTCATTTTCAAGCCAATTTTCAAATTCAATAATTTTTTGGCTTGCATATGAAATGTTTACCACTTTGCTCTGAATAATATTAAATAATATATCAGTTTTCGAAAAAATTTCAGAAAAAATTAACAGATATAATTGAAAATCTGACTCTGCGAATTTTTGTAAGTATATATCGGAAAAAGTCAAGGAATCGCCATCCCAGTGTTGAGAACCATTCGAAATTGTCTCAAAAACTGTACAAATTTCATGCTTATGTTCAGATATAACGTTAATAATACGCGAATGATAATGCCAACGCGTTTTGGAAACCGATGGTAAACGACGATTTACTATATTTGCAAAAAGGTCCGACCTTTTAGTGGATGTATTAAAAAATGATGCGATTTTATTGATGTGCGCGAAAAATAATTTAATTTCCGGAATAAACTCAACTGCTTTAGACAATACTAGATTTAGTGAATGAGCGTAACATGGAACGAAAATTGCCGATTTATGTTTTTCCCGAATTAAAGTCTGAACTCCACGAATTTGAGAACTCATTACTGCTGCGCCATCGTAACATTGTGCAATTAATTTCTTATCGATATTAAAATTTTGCAATTGTTTTAAAATGTGAGAGCTTATTGCTGTAGCTGTACGATTAGCGCTTACATCCAAAAATCCGATAAATCTTTCTTCAATCTCATTTGATATTGTATATCTAAAAATCATCGTTAATTGTTCCCGACCGCTAACATCTGGCGTTTCGTCGACCATTACAGCTACAAATGGAGCCTCCTTTATTTCCAAATTGATTTTATTTCGAACCACATTAGCTATAGCGGAAACAAGATCGTTTTGGATTCTATTAGACAAACCCGAAAACGCTGCATTTGCTTTTATAGAATCTATGTGGGGCTCAATTATCGGATCGTAAAAACTCAAGAAATTTACGGTTTCGATAAAATTACCACGATTATTTGAAGAAGAGTCTTCATTATTTCCGCGAAAAGGAAGCTCCTGTTTTGCCAAAAAAATTACAGTATCGATTAAACGTTTCAAAATATTACGATTACGCTCAACTTTTTCATTATGCAAACTAACAGATATTGCCACCTGGTTACTAAGCATAAACTCTATACGCTGAGAACCAAAATTATCTAATTTAATTAACGACTGAAGATGTTTTTCGGAACTTGAATGCTTTGCTGCTGAGCCCGTAAAATTATTCAAATCACTAAATCCAGCTTTATTCCAAACAGATTTTTCATTCGTGAACAAAAGACACGGCCAGCAAAATAACTTATTTAATTTACAGCTTCCCGTTAACCAAATGTACTTTTCATACGTTTCGATATGGAATTTTCGCGTAATATTTTTTAATTTAAACTCTAAACTAAGATCTGGCTTCGGTCTATCCGATTCTATAATTTCTCTTTTCTTGGCAAAGGAAAGAGTTGAAAATCCCGCTTTTAGTACGAAATCCGTCGCGCAGCAATACTCCGACATAATGCGAAAAGAAAACTTACCACTTTTATCACAAATCAAATCAATTAAATCACTACAAACGGTCAAAAAAACTTCAAATCACAATTTAATCAAAATCACCCGATTGCACTGATTTCCTCTTTTAAATTGCAACGGAAAATCCATTACATAACAAAAACAAAAGCTCTACTGGAAAAATCAAATTCCCATAAACATTCCCTGCATTGGCAACATTTCATTAACAAGCATCATTGGGCTTTATCCCACACACAAAAGCAGTCGCGCCAGTGCTTGACTTGTCTCATATAAATTTGCGAACAAAACAAAAAAAAATCGTTGCCCAATGTACTACCGAAATCCAAGATTCCCATTTTCTGGAATCAACATGTCTCTAGTATTTGGATGCACACATGGTACATGCATCTAAAGATCTAGGCACATTTTCCTATTCTAAGTTTGGTGTCTATGGTGTGCAAAATGTGGGAGGTTTGAATATTATCTAAAGTAATTGAACGAATGTTTTTTAACGAAAAGAAGGCGCGGATCAGAATTTGAATGTGTAAAGGAATATTTGAATGATAATATGTATTCTTCAGCTTAAAGAAAAACATTGACTGAAATGATGATATGTGTATTGGTGTAAGCAAAGTTTATTATTGAATTGCTTATTTCGGTAAGTCAAGCAGTTTGGAATTGCTTACTACGAGTGCACGTCACTGGTGCATATGTACATATATGTACGTGTGCACTGTCCCAAACATCTACGAGCAAAGTGCGTGTCTCTTCGCAGTGTGTGTATAAACATTTTAAATATGACTTTCTTTTGATTTAAACTATCTCTAAATGTCAAAATTTAGTATGATTCCAAACAAACACATTTATATAAAATACAAAAAAAAATCTCTTCCAAAATATCACATGCGTAACAAATTTGCAGCTTATGAAATGGAGCGGCCGACTTTTGGGCAAGCGATTATTCGAATTTATCATGAAATCAACATTTTATGGGCATTTTGTCGCCGGCGAAGATCAAATCAAAATCAGGCCAACATTAGAAAGGTAATTTTTAACAGAATTTTCCATGCATAACTAATGGTGTTTTTTTCTTTCTATTTTCCTCTTTTTTTTCTCCATATATGTATATTTTGCAATTTACCTGCATTACTTTTCTTCGAATATATCAAAATTCAATGATACTTCTGGGACATTGAATATAAAATTACAAAATTGAACTTGAAAATCCGAATGAATTACAAAAAAAAATTTTTTCTCGGGTTTTTTTTTCAACCTTTTGGATTGTTTTTCTTTTATTTTGGCTTTTCCGATAAATCGCAACACACGGTCAACAACAAAACTTTCGTATAAATGATTCGGGAATATGGATTGTATGTTTTGATGCATTTTCGCATTGGGACTGGCTTATCATGGACTTTATGGATTTTATCAAACCAAATTTGTTTGCGACTCTTATTTTTGTTGTTGTTGTATCGTGCGTATGTGTGTTTTGTCAAAATTTCATTTCGTCTGAAATATTCATACATATACATGTGTATACATAAATGGAAGAGTAGATCATGAAATGGACAAAGGCTGTGCTCGGTGGAAGGATATTTGAATTAGTGATGAAGTCTACATTTTATGGACACTTTGTAGCCGGCGAGGATCGTTACAAAATTGTACCAACATTGGAGAGGTTTTGATATTATAATTTTGATTGGTTTAATTTTTTTTAAGTTATATTAAATACTAATTACTTATAAGCTGTAATCAGATGCACTGGCATACTGCCATATTTTATTAAAAATAAGGCAGCGGATATCAGCTAAAAAATTGCATAGAAAACTGCCGTGAATATGGCCAGACTGTCTGATTGCAGCTTTACGATGTTGTATGGTTAATTTGTATACTAAAAAGAAGGTGACTGGTACAATGTAGTACTAATAAAGGATATCATTGGGCATGATATAACTTCATTCTTAGTAAAAAGAAATCAGTATATTAAAATTAACTTATTAAACAGAATGATTAAATGATTCACGGGGGAACAGCATTTTGTTTATTTCGATTTGATATTCCTTTCTAGCTAATTTTTGGTCGTAGAATCCGGAAATGCTAACCGTTTTTCTCCTATACGTCCAGTTTTTGAGATACAGGGGGCTCAAATTTTGGCCCCCATTCAAACCTTCCCTTCATTGAAATCAAAACAAACGAAACTCGTTACAATTTTTTTATTTATAAGTTTTGATTTTACATCTTAACAATATTACCTAAGAACTAAAAAAAAAATTATGGCAAAAATTTTCGTTTGTAGCTTTTCCTGGAGTGTTCAATTTCAGGACAGTCCCGTTTTATGCTCCAACAATAGTCCGCCATCATATTCGCATCCCATCTGCCTTGATATCGAGTTTCCATGATTTTTAAATCTTGATGAAATCGCTCTCCCTGCTCATCACTCACAGCTCCAAGATTTTCCGGAAATTCATCTAGATGACTGTGTAAAAAGTGTACTTTGATGCTCATATTGCAGCCAAGCCTTTGAAAACTGTCCAATAGTTGCTCGACTACTATCGCATAATTCGATGCACGTATATTGTCCGTCCAGGACCTCAAATGTGTGACACAGCACCTGCACACTTTATGAGGGACCCACCATTTATCCTGATTGCAAATTGGAGTTTTGAAGTAGGCAAGATAGGCCTGGTGAACAAAGGGGCCTATTTTTGTCCTCTGACTTAAAAATGTATAACTGCCACATATATAGCAAAATGAGTCCGGAGCGTTGAGACACTTTCGACGAGGGATAGTAGAGGCTTCCATTACACAAGTTAAGAGCACAATAATAGAGTAATATACTGGAACTGGATACTGGCTTTTAAATACATTTTTTTTTACATAAAAGAGCCTTAAAAATGGCCGAAGAATTTCACAACTTTTAACAAACAATCCAGGTAGCGAGAAATTACTTTTTTTATTGCCTTTAATTTTATTGTATACAGGTACTAGAAGGTCCTGCACAAGGATGCAGCCCCGTAGCTTTTAAAAAAAGTTGTTTTTTTAAGGGGGCCTTTTGTAATTTTCCGTAAAATTAAAAAACAAACGATATCTCGAAAACCTGACGTATAGGGGAAAAACGGACTGCATTTTTGGAATCAGCGAGGCCGTTTTACTATAAATTAGGTGCAAAATTCAAAAAAACAGAAAAAAGTGTCAAAATTGTTCTCCCGTATTTATCTCTAAGCATTACGTGCTCCAGAAGGGCAAATAAAGAAAAGTTTTTGGTGAAGTTTTAATTTTTGTTATCTTTGTATTTTCAGGGTCGCTGAACTCGAATCTTCTTCTCCCTTGCCATTTCATACCACTCTGCGGCTTCGCGTTGCTCTGCCCGTGGTGTTGGCACTTCGCCCGTTCTGGCGGTATAATCTCGCTGAACTCGAATCTTTCCAACAAACATTTTTCCCGGGAAATTTGTTTTTTTTTTTTGCAAAAAAAAAGTGTAATAAATCGGACCTTTTTCGATTTTTTCAATATATGTAACTCCATAACTATGCATTTTATAATACATTAAGGATGGCTATGATGAAATTAGAGAAATTAAATTTTTGTTCAAGAAGGTCATGTTGTCCTGACACGGACCAAAACGACATTGATACCGAAAACCCTCTATGAGTGCTGCTCAAAGTCATCTTAAAATATAAAAAATGTTCGGGATCAGTAGTTATCCTGTTGCATTGACAGTCCGTGGGGTAATTCAGTTTTTTAGCCCCCATTTTCGCGACATTCTCGCGGCTAAACCGTTGATCAGAAAAAAAAACTTTCTATGCTTCAAATGTAGGAAATTTTACCCTCTTTAATTTTATCATAGTTATCTTTTACGTAAGATGCATAGTTTTCGAGTTATGTTAAAAAAAAATTGAAAAAGTCTGATTTTTTACACTTCTTCTTTTCGCAAATAAAAACTAGGTAGGTAGGTAGGTAAAAGAGGCTGCCATGAAATACACAGCACACTTAGACCATATAATTGGTCCATTGTGATACCCTGGAGATCCAACAACCTAACCATACTACTAGTTCTTGAACCAGCGTGAGCTAGTAATAAAGCGAAGCAGACGGCCAATACTAAGAGTCCTCAATTCCTCAAGCTTCTGGAAAAAATAGGAGCCAAGAAAGGATCTCCTCTTAACCGCCAAGGCCGGACAAGCACAGAGAAGGTGGTAGCAGCTTTCTTCCGCGTCAATATCTCCACAGCTTCTGCAGAAGTCATTGAAAGGAAGACGCAGTCTCCAGGCGTGCTCACCAAAAAGGCAGTGACCGGTGATCACCCCTACGACAGAGCTGATGTGCCGCCTCCACAGAGACAGAAGATGGGAGGAGCGGATAGGGTCCATTTCAGGCCACAAAGACCTGGTCGCGAGGCACGTATTACTGCTTGATCACCTATCATTCGCCCTACTAATGGCCTCATATTTTAAAAAGGATTTGCATGCCCTGATGGGCATTAAAATGCTATTATGCAGTTGCGGGGTCTCGCTCAGAATCCCCTGCCTAGCAAGCTCATCAGCGTGGCAGTTACCACCAAAGCCACTATGGCCTGGAATCCAGCATAGGATAAAATTGAAGAACTCCCCCCATCGTTTTGAAGGTTGAACGACAGTCTACTACAATCTTGGATTTAAGCAGGATGGATTGCAGGGATCTAATCGCAGCTTGACTATCCGAGTAGATTGCAATGTTCCTACAAGCTATGGCATGCCGCCCCAGCCAGGTAAGAGCCTGCAGAATTGCAGCAACTTCCGCCTGGAGAACACTGCAATTATTCGATTTTGGAGGCATCCGTATAAATGCCAATAGAATCAGATAGTGGGTACACTCCCCCTCACTCCACTGATCCCGAGTAGGGATACAGCTCACAAAGTTCTTTTCGAACTCAATTTTAGGGTAAGAGTAATCTGTGGAGGCCGGAATATTCCGGTGATTTAAAAAAAATCGAGTGGCCAGTGTTTGTCGAGGACCACTGACCCGATTCACGAAGACGGATGGCAGTACTGGCAGCAAGTTGCTCAAAAACGTCCAGAGGAAGCAAGTAAAGCAGAATGTCCAAGGCAGCAGAAGAAGTAGTTCTTAGGGCTCCACTTATTAGCAAGCCGGCTAATTTTTGGACTTTACTCAGCAAGCAACAGAGAGCCGCCGTCTTAAGAGCATTCCACCAGACAATAATGCCATGCATAAGTATTGGCCGCACAATAGACACATAGATTCCAGCCCCAGCTCTTACCAATCGCCTTCCTACACGTATAAAGAGCAATGGTAGCTTTCCTCACACGCTCCTGGATGTTAGCTTTCCAACTTAACTTTTTGTCAAAAATACAATAACACCAAGGAACGTTGCTTTATCTGCAAGAACCAATCTGGTAAGAGTAGAAAGGGCATTCTGTAACACCTCACAGAGAACATTCGGGAACTTACCCGTTATGGCAATAGCGACATCATCCGCATAAGCGGTAACACTACACCCCAGTCCTTCCAGGTCAAGAAGCAGTCTGTTGACCACAAGGTTCCAAAGGAGTGGGGATATAACACCGCCTTGCGGAGTGCTCCTCTCGACACATCTGCTCTCCGAAAATGAACCCAGGGAGGTGTGAATTACCCTTGATGTAAGCACCATATTTATTAGGTTGGCAAGTGAGTCGTTCACATTCAAACTCGCCAAAGCGTCGGCAATAGAATCCGGCAAGACGTAATTAAAAAATAAAAACTATATTTCCCGGGAAAATTTTAGTTAGAAAATCTCAAAATCGTGTTCGGCTACCCTAAAACAATAACGGTACGAAAAATCAAAACCCCACCAAAACTTTCCTTTATTTTCTTCCTAGTTCTTAGCTTAAATGTTTATTAAGAGTTACGTGATGTTCCTGTTAACACAAGAAATATGTACTAACCTCAATATTAAGTAGACTTGAATATTATAATTTACTAACGATGGATCTCAACATTTCATTTGTATAATTTAAAATTAACTGCAACTTACACTCATACAAAATATTTAAATATTTTTATAATTTTATCGAATCTAAGCAAAAAGTGTTAACACATTCCTGATAATAGGCTATTTAACTAGACGTTCCCAGTTTCCGAAAATTCTATTATCTTATGTGCAATACGTTCGTAAATGAAAACTTTGTTTGTAATGTCAGGGTTCATAGCGAAATTTTCGCTTTTGACGCGATCTGTACGAATATCTACTTATAGTCTGGCCATCAAGTCGTTTATCTAAACCAAATTGTGATGTATTGGGTGTACAACTTTGCTTCCGCCGTTTTTTCCTGGAATTAAAAGCTTAATTGTCAAAAAGCACTTACAGATGTATTATTCCAAGTACTGTCTATCGCTAGCCAAAACTTTCGCCCATCTCTCCGGCAATTTTCGGATTCCATCTCGGAAAAAGGAGGCGTCTTTCGACGCGATCCATGATCGGATCCATTTTTCGACTTTCTCGTATGAACGAAAATTCTGATCAGCCAGGCCGTGCGCCATGGAACGAAACAGATGGTAGTCGGAAGAAGCGATGTCGGGGGAGTACGGCGGGTGGGGCAAGATTTCCCATATCAGGGTTTCCAAGTATGACTTGACTACTTTTGCGACGTGTGGCTGGCCGAGCATTGTCATGCTGGAGGATGACTTTGCCGTGTCTCTCTTGGTACTGTGGTCGTTTTTCCTTTAATGCTCGACTTAAAGGGGTTTCGAAATGGCTTTCTGAGTCACTTCCAGTGATTCAGCTAATTCTTCTTGCGTTTGACACGAATCTTCATCGAGCAGTGCTTCCAATTCGTCGTCTGTGAAAACTTGTTCTCTCCCACCACCATGCTTGTCCTCGACATTGAAATCACCACTTTTAAAACGTTGAAACCACTCACGACATGTTCTGTTACTCATAGCAACCTCACCGTAAATATCTGAGAGCATTCGATGATTTTGTCAAACTTCAACGCCCTCTAGTGATCGTCTGATGGATCGATTTTATTTGTTGGAAATCTAAAGTTATTTTTTTTCTGATACCTTCACTTTTTGTCACAAGTCAGAATTTTTGAAATTAAAAGCAAAACAAAAACGGTTAAGAAAAAAACGATTTTCGCACAGTTTACAGCAGTTTGCTCGGAACCCCTAACTTTTTCGAGATGGAACATTGAAATATTCAGTTTTCCAAATAAAAAAAATAAAAAAACTAATTCTTCCTAGTCAAACCACTAAAAAAATGATACGAGGTTCAAAATCGGTCGCGCATTTTTCGTCCTAAAACAGTTCAAACAAATCAATCGGTTCAACTTGGGCCACCCATATACATTTATTATTGCGTCTGGTATTGCAGACATACTGCAAATCGAATCTTTAATGTATCCATTTGTTTAATATAATTTATTTATCTATAACACACATTAATATTAAAATATAAGTTTGTAATATGAGTATTACTAATAATGTTTTATTCTTTTGTAGATTACGTTCGTTTGGTGTGAAACCAATTCTGGACTATTCAGTAGAAGAAGATATATCGCAGGAAGAGGCTGAAAAGCGCGAAGTTGAGTAAGTTTGGTTAGCATTCAGTTTTTTTCCTTTACTTTTATTTGTACGCTTAGAGCACGAAATAAATAATTTAGTGTATTTTAGCCTTATCATCGAGGCTGGAATCTGATTGGAGTTCCTATAAAAAAGTCTTGGATTATTTAAGAAGGAATTAAGAATAGCTTAACGTAATTTTTGGAAGCTTTTTTGTGAGCATATTGAGGGGTGTAGTGACATCTCTCGGCTTCGCAAAGTGCTGGCCACAAATCCATCCATTCCCAGCTATCTGCTGAAACAGGACGGTTCGTGGACTTCTTCAAGCAAGGAAATGATTGAGGTCCTGCTTGATACACACTTCCCGGGTAGCGCCCCTTATGTTTCGGTGGAGCATTCGCCGGTGGCCGACACCGCCCCGTGCGACTCCACAAGTATCCTATCGAAGGAAAAGATTCTTTGGGCTATCACAAGCTTCGAACCCTTTAAATCGGCTGGACCGGACGGAATTATTCCGGCTGATCTGCAGAAATCATCTGACATTGTGGCTCCATGGATTGAGACCATTTTCCGGGCCTGTTTGACTCTGGTTCACATTCCAAAGCTATGGACTGAAGTTAGAGTGGTCTTCATACCGAAAGCGAGTAAAAGCTCGCATGCGCGTCCCAGTGATCTGAGGCCTATTAGTTTATCATCATTTCTTTTAAGACTGTTTGAAAGACTGATTGATATCCACTTACGTGCCACCATTCCATCTAACCTTCTATCTGATTCACAGCATGCATACTGGAAGGGAAAGTCTGTGGACACTGCTCTACGCTTCAAGGAATACACTATGGTGGTTTTTCTTGACATCGAAGGTGCCTTTAACAACGTCAAACCTAGTGCTATCATTGATGCATTCTCTGCTCTGCAGATGGACGACTCGATCTGCAGACTTGTTAACCTTCTATTAACGACTAGGGTGATACACACTAGTTTGGGCTCATCGACGGAGCGTAGAAGGGTAAGCAGAGGTACCCCGCAAGGCGGGGTGCTCTCTCCTCTTCTTTGGAACCTGGCTGTAAATGGGCTGCTTTTGGACCACGAAAGGCTAGGTTGCAGGATATGTGCTTATGCAGATGATATTGCTATTGCTATATCAGGAAAATTTCCTAGTGTTCTTAGTGAAATTTTACAAAATGCCCTCTCACTACTAATCGCGTGGGCTGAACACTGCGGTTTGACCTTAAATCCGAATAAAACGGCACTAGTTCTCTTCACAAGAAGGTACAGAATACCTCCAGTCGAACCTCCGACGCTAAATGGAACCAGGTTGGTTTTCGCTGATCAGGCAAAATTCTTGGGACTTATCCTAGATAGGAAGTTGGGATGGAAGCCCAATCTACAGGAACGGGTGAATAAAGCCACCATTGCTTTATACTCTTGTAAAAGAGCCATAGGCAAGAAATGGGGCTTGCAGCCGAATGTTCTGTATTGGTTATATGTGGCGGTTCTCCGTCCCATTCTAATGTATGGGGTACTTGTATGGTGGACTGCTCTAAGGATAGAGGCCAACCGTAAATTGCTGGGGAAGGTGGAAAGACTGGCTAGTGTAACAATTTGTGGGGCTCTAAGAACCACTCCATCTGCTGCTCCGGACATGCTGCTCAACCTGCTTCCGTTGGACATTTATGGCGAACAGATGGCTGCAATTACGGCCATCCGTCTTCGCGATACGGGTCGTTGGTGTACATTGGGTACTGGGCACGCGGCTATCCTGAGCAACCTGGATGTTCCTGCAAGCACTGACTACACCGCTCCTAAATATTTCCTTGACAAGAATTTTGTAAGCATAATCCCTTCACGTAATCAATGGGAAGAGAATGCGCTCTCGCTGCCGGACTCTGTGGAGTTTTATACGGATGGCTCCAAGAATAACGATGGAGTAGGAGCCGGAATCCATTCCGATAGGCTAAATATAAATCTCTCGTTTCATCTCCCTAACTACTGCAGTGTGTTTCAGGCCGAGATCACGGCGATTTTGGAAACACTCACTTGGCTGGGGAGGCATGTCGTTTCTGCTAGAGACATAACTATTTTTACTGATAGTCAAGCTGTTATCAAATCCTTTGAACCTGGTCTGACTACGTCTAAGACAGTTTCGGAATGTCGTCAATCTCTTACTGCGATGGGTAATTTCTTCAACATTGTTCTATGCTGGATTCCGGGTCATAGCAACTTCGCGGGTAACTGTAAGGCAGATGAGCTCGCTAGACAAGGTACAATTTATAGGTCGTCACAACTTCACCGAAATATTGATATGCCCATTGCGGCTTGTAGACAAACACTAAAATCTGAGGCGATCCGCAAAACAGATAATAGATGGAGAGACGGCGGCACATGCCACTCCATAAGGTCTTTGTGGCCCATGCTGAATGCGAACCGTTCAGCTAGATTATTATCACTGAAACGACAACACATTAGTGCGGTCGTGGGAGTCATCACTGGTCACTGGGCAGTTGGTGAGCATGCCAGGAGGCTTGGGCTCCCGTTCAATGACTTCTGTAGAAGCTGCGGAGATGAGGATGAGATGGAATGTACGTTCCATTTCCTCTGCACCTGTCCTGCGCTGTCAGTCAGGCGTAAGGAAATCTTTGGTTCATATTTCTTTCATGAACTGGATGATTTAGCCAACGTCGATGTTGGGAAATTTCAGCGTTTCATTACACGCTCCGGCTGGTTCAATGAATAAGATGGTCGGGAGATAACTCAGTGGTAACACAACGGACCTTATACTGGTCTATGTGTGCCTGTGGTAAACACGGCAGCCATTTGAACGTAACCTAACCTAGCCTAATATTATTTCGGAATATTAAATTTACCTCGCACCTGACAAATTTGCTGAACAAAAAGCTTTGTACGAAAAATTTTCTAGGTACGAGGTATTTTTGCGAGATAAGAAAGCACATTTACCCAGACATTTATACAGACGATTCTGCTGCTGCTTTGCTTCTGCCGGCAATGAAATTCCCACAGAAATCAATAAACACAGCTTTGTATAGGCGGAAGTTTTCTATAGCTGGGGAACATTCCTGTTTCGCGAAAATTAGGTGAATTCTCTCTATTCGATTAGCTTTAGGACTGTATTTAATAGTATGACTTTTGGCAGACCTTGTCCTGTTTTTTCGTAAATCATTCTGTCTTCTAATACTTATACACCTTGGATTAAAAAAAAGGCCTTTCATATGTAAACGACTCACTTCAGTTCTGTGAGGGCCTCCTCTGTAAAGTTTACAACCAAACCAACGTGAGCTTAAACGTTAAAAAAAACCTACAACTACAAATTTTTGAAATCGCCGTATCGAAGGTAACAAGTCGAATCTTTTTTGATTTGATTTTTGATTTTTTGTCACGTATAATTAAATGTACCGTTATATTGCAAATTTGCCATTTCAAATGTTTGTTCCTTTTCATCCTTTTCCTCTTCATTCTTTCTGCACTTGTAAAATAACCTGCAGTCTTGACTTCCGTGTTCTCTCCAGAAAGAATGATTGAGGGTTCCCTCAGATGATCCTTATATTGTTATGCTATATTTATTTTTTTATGAATTTTATGAAACGTGATTGGTTTCTACTGCCTAAAGCTCAAATCAATTGTGGCTCTAAGGATAGAGACAGTGAATTTCCACTGAACGACACTCTATGGTATGATTACAGTTTCCGTGACAGAAAATGTTATGACAAATGCTTTTCTGCATATGTGCTGCCATATGTATAAATAATGATATTGGCTAAGTCCATAATGTACAACGGCTGGCCTACTGTAGGGAATCTATTTTATGAATTCTCTTCACTAAATTTCTGTTGGACACAACATGCTGTGTCAAATGTGATTTTCTTCAATCGGGAAGTCACGAAAACCCGGGTGTTTCAAAAACATTCAGAGGTTGCCTGTGAATTAATGAGCTAATCGTCGATCGTGGATTGACGTCCGAGATTTTGATCAATTACGTACGTAAATGCGACCATTAAATAACAAAGAAAAAACGGAAAATTGTGCTATTAGTTGATAATAATGATAGAACCTTGAGGTTCGTTATAACCGAGGTTGACTGTATATAGAAAATATTTTCTATGAAAAATTTTCAAATAATGTTTACTGAATGTCCTTTTAAAACTAGTTGACAAACTATTTTGTTACATCGATTTTTCTTCTATTCACAGATCATCTGTGTCAAGTGTTGGAGACAATATTGATGCTGAAGGAACTATGCCCCAATATCATGTGGACAAATCATTTGCTGACAGGCGATATAAAGTTAGTAGTGCAAGGACGTATTTCTACTTGAACGAAGCAACGTGTGAACGAAATATGGAGACATTCATTGAATGCCTGGAAGCAGTATCAGGTAAGATGAGAGTACATTTAATCAGATAGATGCATCCGAACTATTGGAAATGAAATGTGTTTCTTTTTTTTTTTTGTGTACCATTTAATCGAATGTTTGTGATTTGATTTAAAGTGCTTCCTTAACTTGTCACATCGAAAAATTTATTTTTCACTTTTGAAATTTAAGTGTTTTGCTTGGGTTAGTATGACACTGGCTATAAAAATTTAAAGTGTAATATACATATGTAATGTCAGCGTCAGGCCTATTTTCATTTTGGGAAATAAAGACATGTATCAACATTATATTATGCTAAGTTTTTGCTATATGTTTCTATTATTAACATGACATGTGTTGCATGATTTCATTTACCAATTTAGCAATTGTAACAATTATTATATACTCGAAGTTAGTGGTCTAAGCACCAATCATATTTGACGCATTCTCTCTATCTGGTTCCTGTTAACTCCTTGTGGGGCATAGCGCATTAACCACGCCTACTTTCCACCTCGTCCTGTTCATCGCCATCGCTTTCAGCTCACTCCAAGACTTGTCTATTGAGGCACCCTCTCTCTTAATTGATCTTCTCTAGGTGTTACTAGATCGTCCAAAAGGAATACACGATGGTTGTATTCCTGGACATCGAGGGGGCTTTCAATAATATCAGACCTAGTGCGATCATTGAGGCACTCCGAGGTCTCCAGGTTGATGAGTCGCTCTGCAAACTCGTTAATATGTTACTATCTTCTAGGCGTATACACTCTACCTTGGGTGCATCGTCGGTATGCAGGAGTGTCTCCAGAGGAACCCCCCAAGGGGGGATATTGTCTCCCCTCCGTTGGGTCATAGGGATCAACAAACTGCTCTTGAGGCTGGAAGAAATTGGGTGTAAAGTCATCGCGTATGCAAATGACGTTGCCATTGCCGTCACAGGAAAGTTTCCTGATGTCCTCAGTGGGTTGTTGCAGAATGCCTTGACCATTCTATCAGAATGGAATGGAATCAGTTGGAATTAACCCTGCCAAGACGGAGCTTGTGCTCTTCACTAGAAAGCACACGACTCCTCCCATTGAATCTCCCATTTTGGAGGGCACGAAATTGGTTTTCGCCGACAAGGCTAAGTTCCTGGGTCTTATTTTAGATAGGAAACTAAGGTGGAAGCTCAATATCGAGGAACGGGTCAATAAAGCTATTATCGCACTCTACTCGTGTAAAATGGCCATTGGTAATAACTGGGGACTGCAGCCTAAAGCTGTATATTGGCTATATACTGCTGTCGTACGACCCATACTACTGTACGGAATTAGTGTCTGGTGGACAGCACTCCGAGTAGGGGCTTATATTAAATTACTGAACAAGGTACAAAGACTAGCTGCGATGGCCATGACGGGGGCTTTCAGGACCACTCCGTCAGCCGGGCTGGACATGGTGCTCGGCTTGCTCCCGTTGGATATTTGTGGTGAACAACTGGCGGCAAACACGGCCCTGCGTCTTCGTGAGACTGGCCAGTGGCGCACGCTGAGATGCGGGCACTCAACTGTACTGGATAATTTGAGTCTCCCCACGGAGACTGACTATATCTCTCCGAAATACCTTTTTGGCCGAAATTACACCAGTTTGATTCCGTCGAGGGGTCAATGGGCTAATAGCGCGCCCCTGGCCATCGACTCCATAGTCATCTACACGGATGGCTCTAGGGTCGTTGGCGGTGTTGGGGCGGGCATCTATTCGGAGGGACTGGGGATTAACCTGTCACTCCGCCTTCCGGATTTCTGCAGTGTCCTGCAGGTGGAGGTTACGGCAATTTTTGAAGCTTTGACCTGGCTAGGAAATCATGTAGTGACCATGAGAGACGTTATGATCTACACGGATAGTCAGGCTGCCATTCGATCACTCGAATCCGTCCTGACTACATCGCAAACCATCGCAAAGTGTCGGTCGATTCTTAAAGAGATGGGTGCATTTTTCAATATTACGCTCTGTTGGATACCGAGTCATAGCGACTTCGTGGGTAACTGCATCGCGGATGAACTGGCTAAGAAAGGGACTACCGGCGTTCTCGACGGAGACCGTTTAAACATTAGAATGCCAATCGCATCGTGCAAAATTATAATTAAAGCCGTCGCGATTGACAGAGCGAACATTAGATGGCTAAACGGCGACACGTGCCAGACGACGAAATTGGTTTGGCCGAAACTTGACCCTAATCGCTCTGCCGCACTGCTTTCATTGAATAGGAAGCACATTGGCATGGTTGTGGGGGTTATTACAGGGCACTGTCCCATTGGTGAGCTCGCCTGGAGGCTCCGTATTCCTCATAACGACTATTGTAGGAGCTGTGAGGATGTGGATGAGGAGGAAAGCGTTCTGCATCTTCTCTGTCACTGTCCAGCCTTGGCTACGAGGCGGAAGAAATTCCTCGGCTCTTGGTTTTTCCTGGACCTGGACGACATTAAAAACACGAGTGTCATACAGCTCTATCGCTTTATCACCAGCTCATGCTGGTTTAACGCCTAGGTTATAAAATAACAGGCTACTTTGGTGGTAACACAACGGTCCAAATGATGGACTAAGTGTGCTGGGTGAGCACCCGGCAGCCCCTTTACCTAACCTAACCCTACTAGATCGTCCAACGCATTGGTATGTAATATTAAAATGTAAGAAAGCAGGGGCGTGCCGAAGGTTTTCGAGACCTCAGCAAAGTTTCATTTGAAGGCCCCTTGTCACTGAATTATAATTTCTACTCGCCGACAGTACACTCCCTCTTAATCGGACTCCGTGGTACTGGACTTCGGCAGTCCGGTAGCCGTTTTGTCCGGTTAATCCGGCGTATGTCTAATTTCATGATTGAATACTCATTTGCCCTAACCCCTAGTGGGGCATAGCGCGTCAACTATCCCATGTGGTTTAGCTGACATTTCATTGGCATAAACCAGTTTCATACGAATGCCATCATGCACCTTCTGCCTTAATTCCCCGCATAGACCGCTTGGGTCCATAGCGATGCCACGAATTGACAACGGAGCAAAGGAACTACGTATTGGGATTAGTTAATATCTTTGGATCATTGTTGAGTTCGAAGGTTTTCGTCACGTTTGCGAATTCCAAAAGACTCTTTATATTGAGGTCCGCGACCGCCTTCAAGTTGCGGAAGAAGTAGGCACCAATACATTTTTGTCTTGTTCTTGCGGGTGCTGGGCATTCACACAAGAGATGTTCCAGAGTTTCTTTAATGTTAGGCAGCCGACAGTTTCTGCAGCCACTGGAAGTGATCAATCCTAGCCCATAGGTATGCTCCCATATCAGGCAATGGCCAGTAACTAGTCCGACTAACATCGCAGACTTACCTCTGGATAGTCCTAGGAGTATGTTAGTTTTCCTTGGATTGTAAGAATTCCAGACTTCCCTCGTTATCCTGGAATTGATGGAATTATTGTCTCCTTTAATTCTCTGAAAATTGTGAAATTAGTGGAAAACTATTTCAAATGTTAAATAAATGAATTGCCACGCGTTATATAAAAATTTGTACAGAACGCAATTCAGCGTCGCGCAATAAAAATAGCAATCATTATGTATTTTCACTGAAATAACTCGCACTTGCACATTGCAAGAACATTGAATACATAAGAAAATCATTATTTACTTTGCTGCCACTGTTTTCAAATTTAGCTGATTAAATTCTCTCCTTCATTTCTAAAGATTTTTTCTTTTACAGAATATGTATCTATAATTAAAAACAAGTGATGTAACTCTCCTCTGGGGCGTGATACATTGTACTCAATCTTTTACTTTCACATTGAATTTTACAAAATTAATGTTTTGTCAAATTTTTTGGCAAACAGTCATACCAGGCATATTGAGCGGGTTTTGGCGAACGTTACGATTTGGTAGATCTGGAATCACTGTTCTTCTGATTCAGATCTTGATTCGTGGAACATGTTTTCTATTTTTAAAAAAAACAGTACGCCAAGCAGTCAAAGTGTTTTAAAATATACACAATTTCAAGTCCCTATCTGCCAATCACAAAAAAAAGTCACAAATTGTTGTTTTTAATCCGTGCAGCGTTGCTTTACTTTTGATTAAAACACCGGTGTTTCCCCAAATTGATCGGAAAAATATTCATCATCATCATCGTGGTGCGACAGTCCGACGTCGGGCCTTGGCCGCCTGAAAAATATTGAAATTTCAAAATTGACAGTTGGGGGCACATGTTTAACCTGATCAGAAATGGTGGGGGAAGTATCTGAGGGAATCGGAAAAATTAGAAAAGTCAGAATGACCCAGATCAGTTGCCAGCCAAAACCCGCCCATTGACGCTTGCGTCATTTAAGTTAAATAATGTTGTAAATAATCATATGTTCGAGTATGTACATAAACTCATTAATTCTAATGACCGCCTTTGTGTACGCATGTTAGCCAAAAATGTGAGCTGTGCAAGTTTTTGATGGCTGCTATAGACAATGGTCCATCGCTGTCAGTTGCTATCGTGAATCTGGATAGACATCGGTCTGTGGCGATGATGGCTGCCAGCAATTGGCTCATAATGTTAATTGCATTGTCCCCTCTAGGGGCATGAGCGCGTCAACATCTCTTGCATTTCTATGCCTTGCTGACGTTTCGATAGCATATCTACTCTTCGTAAGTGCAGTTGCTAGCATGCACCTCCTATCCGCGTCGTCTTTATACTGACAAGCTCGGAGTACTGTGGGAGTTCTATTAGTGCCCACATGGTTTTCAAAGTTGGTTTCTGCCAATCGCCATCGCCACTTACCGCTATACGCGTATACTCGTATACATGATGACAATGGCTTTTAGTTGCCAGTCATGGTCCATTGTCTGTAGCAGTCATAATGCTAAATAGATTGTGGATGTGTGTCACGTTTTAATTTATGCCTATTAGCATATACTTTGTATGATTATTTAAATGGGGAAATTATTGTAAATAATGTCTGCGTAAATTTTTACCGAATTTTTACTATTTTACAATAGGTGGCTTACAGTCGGAATGCGATAAGAATTCATTCACACTTTTTTTTTGTGGGCCAAAAAATGATTGCGAATAAATTTATTACATTACCCATACAAGAATTATTTTTAAGCCGGGAGAGGCTTTTCTGTGTTAGAATTTAAAATTTAGGCAAATTTTCATACATCGTAGCATAGACTCGAAGCCAAATGACATGCAGACGGATGGACGCGAAAGACGGATGGACGCGAAAGACGGACGGACGCGAAAGACGAACGGACGTAATTGCTTATGGGTATTAGCTGCCTTCGTTTCACCGGATTTCGGCCTATTTCCATGCAAAACGACAGTTCGGTTTTGATCCAGGTCTCGTATGGGATCTTATGGGAACAGAGTTGAAAAAGAGTTTGTTGAGCGTCAACTTATTTCTAAATGTATACTGAGTCCGTAATTCGCTCCAACGCGGCGAATTATCTGTATGGTGGCTGTTTACGTTCGCTAGTCGCAGAAGCGTGGCGTTCTTTTCACTGGATTTCGGTCTGAGATCGAAATTCAGTGAAATGAACGCATCTATTATCACCGGATCAGGGGCAGATTTACATACATGATTTCAATTGAGCTCATTTGTTTTCAGTTTCATTCAACGGCTATCAATTGTTTCCCTTTTGGTCGGTCACCAAACATATTTTTCCAAAAGCTCGTTTTGTTTATAGACGAGGAACGTTGAGCAGGGTGCCATTGTTTCATGAGGTGAACATTTCAGAGCTTTGTGTTTGCATTTACCACCCACAAAATGATGACTTACGAAAGACTCACTTTCGCTCATGGGGAATTAGTTCTTTGGAGCTCCATGTCGAACATGTCCATTAAGCCGCGTTTTCATGGAACAACAAAAGTCTGTCGACGAAAATCGAATGGGACATAAACTCGTATTTCTGCACACGTGTCAACAAAATTCTCTTCAACATTTGCAAAACACTAGCACGTATTTCACATGTAATTACACAAAAGACGTCCACACACTATTACAGCTAAAAGTCGCAGTCACATCATCTCATTTCATTGGTTTAAAATCACGTCATTGGCTGAATTTCATTCGTTGAGAATCACATCACATCGTGTTGCTCAGAGTCGAGCCACAAAGTATTGACCGGGACAATATTTTGCTGTTCGACTGAAAAGTCTTTCGACACTGTTGAAAGTGCTATTCCCACGAGGAGATTCGTGAGCTTTTTATGTTGTCCGACTTGTGTCTTTCAACAAAAATCGCCTCATGGGAACGCTGCTTTATAAACTATGCATACATCGTGTGCGTCGACTCTTCGCGGAGAGCAATGAAATTTAAAAGCGTTTGCTTGTATGCACTAGCTGGCTTCTTTCTGCAAATGGGTACAAGTGTTCGTAGGGAATTTGCATAATTTGCCAAAAAACTCAAATATCTTGTGAGCAGAACTGACTTCGAATGAGAATAATTGCTGAAAAGTTTATCAGTGGAATGTTGCCGTCCGTCTGTATTTAATTTGTTGCCGGTAGAACACTATAAATCCGCGATTTGATATACAGCTTGTCATTTCTGCTTGAAATTTTGATTTTGGTGAATACAGACACACCTTTTGGGGAAGTACCACGACAAACGAAAGAAGTGAGTCACTTTTAATAATATATCCTTGATAATAACCTTATAGTGTGTAACAGGGGAAATAAACCAACCTTCATATTTCCAAGTAGAGACAATTTCTGAAGTTGGAGGAGGTTCTAGACGTTACACTGATCGCCAACAGTGCAGACTTTAGAGTTGAAGACTGGAAAGTCTCTAGTATGAAGTCTTTATCAGATCAAAGCTGGATTCTCTTTGCACTAGATCTCAAGGTGAGGAAGCCAAAGCCGTTTGGGAATCCCAGAAGAATTGACTGGAAGAAATTCAGGCAAGTTACCTCCACAAAGCTATCTAGAACTTCCACCTTAAGCATGGAGACAGTAAAGGAGCTTGAGGCCAAGATTGTGACCTTCGAGAAGGCTATGGGCTCAGGGTACAAAATCTCTTGCCCTGCTAAGTATAGAGAAAGAAAAAAAATTCTACCCTCACGGTAGAACGAAAACCTGACTTATCTTAGGAAATTGACAACTTTGACATCGTTACTACAATACTTGCAATAAGCACAAGTATTGGCAGCCTTATAAAGACTGTCTAAATATGTACAAAAAAGTCATCAAATTAGTCAAAAGGGACTCTTGGAGGGATTATTGTAAATCGATTGAGGATACTAGCGCCTCATTAAGATTGTACAAGGTTATATCCAAGAGTTACAACAACCCGTCTTTCGTTAGGAAGCCGGACGGTAGCTGGACCCAATCCATTGCTGAAACACTAGAACATCTCATGACAACGCTGTTCTCAAGCAGTGAGAAAGACTGCTATGATACTGGCATGCCAGGTAAGTAGCTAGTGCCGGGAGAGGAAATTGCGTCGGTTATCTCGGCCCAAAGGTTGGCGTGGCCCATCCATAGGTTCCCTTATAAGTCACCGTGCCTTGATGGTATACTTCCACTCATGTTCCAGCAGGCAGAGGACATAGTGATCCCATGGCTAGTAGCCATTTTTAATAGCCTCTGTTTTTCGCTGAACTACGATCGCGCGTCATGGAGGCAAGTTCCCGTGACCTTTATCCTAAAGGCGGGAAAACACGGTGACGACTCCGCGAAAGACTTTCGACCTATCAGTCTCACCTCTTATGTCTTAAAGGTGTTGAACCGACTCTTGGATATTTGTATCGTCGTCTGTCAACCGATTATAGATTATGATGTGATATGATAGATATGCTGAGTACTAGGGTAATCCAGTCTAACCTGGAACGCCACAGGGTGGTGTGAACTCCCCTCTGCTATGGATTTTTAGTAACGGACGGCCTCCTCAAAAGACTAGATAAGCCGTGAGCTAAAATAGTCGCCTATGCGGATGATATGGTAATCTTGATCTCCGGCAAATTCTTACCGGTGATGGCCGACATCATGAGTATAGTAACCATTTGGGCGCAAGAGTTCAGTCTAAGTGTGAACCCACAGAAAACTGAACTAGTGCTTGTCACTACAAAATCAAAAATTGAGGAGTTTGCGTTTCCTAAACTAAAGGGGCACTCTCTGATTCTATCGACCAATGTAAAGTGCTGGGGGGTGACTCTCGACTCGAAGCTCTCATGGAAACTGAACGTCGAGCATCGCATCAGGAAAGCCTATACAGCTCTTTACGCTTACAGGAGAACTTGTGGTAAGAACTGGGGACTACAACCAAGAGTGTTCTTGTGGTTGTACACTGCTGTTGCACGACCGATATGCATATACGGGTCGCGACTCTGGTGGCTAGAGGTGCATAGGAAATATAATATTGATCTGCTGAACAAGGTTCAAATGACTACATCCATCGAAGTCGCAGGTGCTCTGAGATCTTGTCCAGGTGACGCACTTAATGTCATTTTACACATAAGCCCCAGGATCATTTCCAGCCCAGCCATTGGGGTGTTCTCGGTGACTTTCCACCAAACGCCCGCTCAATACACAAGTGTAGGTATCACTACAGATGTAAATATGTAATAGACCGTGTGATGCCTCATGTACTGGAGTAAGCCGATCGACACGCAAAGAGGGCTGCTCGGGCCTTAACAATTCTGTACGTCACGTTATTCGCCCGGAGCAGTTTCCTGTCTAGTATTAGGCCCAAATAATCAACACTGTCAACAAGGTGTAGTGTTACTCCGTTGAGGGTGGGCGTGACAATTTCCGGCACCTTATGTTTCCTCGTAAAAAGTATTAGTTTGGTTTATGTCGGATTAGCCTTAAGTGCAGGTTCCCCGACCCAGATTTGGATCTGGTCCAGTGCCGATTACATAAGGTCCGACAAAGTTTGAGGAAACTTATCTTTCACAAGCAGCACAATGTCATCGGCATATGTCACCACCTCAAAGCCGCTGGCTCTTAACCTCTCTAGAATTTCGTTGACCGTCAGGATCCAGAAGAGATGGGATCCTTGCGGTGTACCTGTGCTGTTTTCTCTTTTTTAACCCCAAAAAAGGTAGCATCGATTTTCCTGCTCCTGAGCAAATCCGACACCCAAGTCGTAAGGTCTAGTCAACTCCGTAACGGGTCATAACATTAATAATGCTCGTCCCAGTGACATTTTTGAAAGCCCCTTCCATATATAAAAATCATGGTGATGATTATATTTAAATTTATAAATGCGACTTTAATTTTTAAATATGTAAAGTACCATCGTACTTTACTGGAGTATAAAATTTCATGCCGGGTAGTGTGTAAATAAAAAGGAAACGGCTCTTATGAGACTTATACAATGTTTCAAGCAAATTAATATAATTCGATTGCAAATGTCCTTATACATACTTTACATGGCAAAGGTATGTGAGAACTGATACTGTCGCAAATGTTATATATTGCCAGTCAGCTATCAACTGATGGACTCTATGAATTTAATAAAGTTGAGATGAATTTTAAATTAACAAAGAAATCCATTAGAAAATTAGATTTAAAAATAGGCTCTGTTTATAAATAACATTTGGCTGTTTTAAAACCTTGCTCTTAGGTAGAACAAGGTGGACGAAAGTTCGGGAACCCAAACTATGTCTGTCGTATCGCGTGGTCTTGATGTATTTTTGATGTCGTCTACAGTCTTCTTGCCGACCTTTGCTCAGCGTACGAGTATACCGAATTAAAGATTTCAAGTTTCCCTGCCTTAGCAATTCTTGATCCTTTTTCTATTCTAATTACTTAATTCGTTTCATTTCCTTCTCACAAAATGATTTGCACTGTTGCCTCTTACGAAGTCATTATCGCAATTACTCCGAACTCCGCTGCTCTATTCCCAACATAATTACTTCCTACTTAGCTCTGTCAACTCGAGTAGATTTCCAACTAGTTAACGTCCTTCTGACGTAAATATTTCCTCCTACGTGGAGTGGTATAATTTTAGATGTTCTTTTATAGAACAGGATGACGTTATCAGACCGAGGATGGGGAAAATAGGGAACGGAAATGATATACATACATAGTTGATTCCTTTGAACGTGCAAATATGATTGAAACTAGTCACGGAATATATTTGTTTAAATTTAATCTTAATTACTGAGCACTGTAGTATTTATTGTAGATAATTGTACTCATTTTGATACATGTTAATCAGTCGTTCTACTTTCAAAGTAATTAACTTCTCATTTCTGTACTCTTTTTTCGTGTATTTTTAAATGCTTTCATTTGTCATCATTTTTACGCCGATATAATGTGTCATCTCTCATTGTCACTGCGATGTCGAATTTTCAAATGATGTTCCTATTACTGTTAACCTACGCTCAAAACTATTTACGTATCATTTGGATTTTTGTCTATTTGGTTGAACAACACGAATGCATGCGCCATTGTTATTAATACCTCAAAATTACTAACAAATCGGACGAAATTGCTTGAAATTTATTGATTGGACCTTCCTGGACCCATATCCTGACATTTTGAAAAAATATTGTAAATAAAATTAACGAAAATTAATCAAGAGGATGACAGAATACATCCGAAGGCCCTGTCGGAAGGCGGTAAGACTAGTTTCGTCATTGATTTTGATGAGTTTTAATACTGATGTTGTTAATGTAGCGTTTTCCTTTCATTTACTATCCACGTTGTGTAGTAACTTAGCTATTTAAGTATGTGCTTTAAGTACTTTTATGTGTGCTTTAGATATTTTGTTGCATTTCAATGTCATCCTGGTAGCAATTTTCATTTATGAATATTATTATGATACCTGAAACCGAATTTCTCAAAGAAAAAATTTTTCAGGAGCTACATTTGGCACAGGAATCACTGCAATCAAATTAACAGCCCTAGGACGCCCTCAATTACTTGTAAGTTATCTTTGATTAAGTTAATCTGGAACTATAACGCAAAAAACTAGTTACAACATTCAACTGTATCCTTGAAATTGATAAATAGAATTGTCCGGGAGAGATCACTGAAACCATCCAACTTGATGGATCTCGATTGGCTTTTCCTCCGTGACAGTGAATTTTGTTAATAGAAAATTGATGAAATCCTGATATCTATTTCAGCTGCAAATGTCAGAAGTAATTATGCGAGCACGTAAATATATGGAAGATTTAGTTGGCGGCCAGGGAAACGTTTTAACGCATCACAAGACAATTAAGGACTTAGAAAAGTATTATGGTAGTATGGGTGATAATAAAGATGTTAAGGAGTTCCTCAAAAATGTTACCTCAGATAAAGATGGGTAAGTTAGCCGTTTTGTTTTCAAATTTACCTATTTATCGTATTATCTATGATCTGAAAAACAAGGGATATATTCTCTGCTTTTTGTTGTATTGATTCGAAGACAACATAATTATTGACTTAATTTTAATATTAAAATTTGTTATTTCCATTTTTTTTTGTTAAATATTGTATGACATACGAGGTTTGATTACATGATTTTGGATATATCAGCGAGAGCGTTATGTAAACTTGTATAGTTGCTTAAATTTCGTGAAAATTCTCAACCAATTAAGCGGTATTTAGCGAGTTTTATGTTAAAAAAAAAAGATAAAATTATTTAACCGCAAAGTCCATGAATTTTATAATTTGAAATTAAATCGCCTTATTGACTTTGCTGTTATACAATTTATTTTACAGTAAATTTCGTTAATCTCGGATGCATTTCGACTATTGTCATCCTCAACGAGTACATTTAAACTAGACTCAAATCGCTAGAAAAAAGGTTCTCAGAAACATCCCGCCGAATTATGAAAACGTAAGATATTACGTTTTCTTAATTCGGCGGAATGGTTCTGAGAACCTTTTCCGATGACCACAATGAAAGACTTTGATAACCAAGGTTTTACCCTCCTACGTGTTGTATCAAAACGGCGCACAATAGCGTTACTTGAGTCTTCTTATTGCAGCAGCAGATTGACAGCCACTTGAACCGACCTACCATTGGATGTGTTCCTACGAACGAACCAGGATTTGACATTTCGCATATTCTCCTCCATATGCTTTCCCCCCGGTAAAATTTTTACAGACAACTGGCAATTTTCGGATCTGAAAAGTGTTCTTGTCCGGAGGGGAACATTTTCATGACAGTTGTCCGTACAAATTTTACCGGATGCGAAAGCATATGGAGGAGAATTCGAAAAATGTCAAAACCTGATTCGTTCCCAAGAACTCAGCCAATATCAGCCGATCGGTCGGACGACGGATCACTCCGTCTATGTGGGGTCTAACAGCGGCTGCGTTTTGGGAAACTTATAGGATCAGACAATTTGACAGTGAGTAACAGAGTTGTGAAGTATTGTATATCCGAGAGTTAGAGAGAAAGAGCATCGTTTATCTGACAGGATCTTTAGAGGGGGGAATAAACCGGACAAATTTGCTGGTTCGTTTCCCCAGCTCATGATTTCTAAACAAATACATCTACCGGCCTCTCTGTCTCTTTCGCTCTAGTGCAATTACTAAGAAACAGGCGTAACGAAAATTGGTTGGCTGTCATTCTGCTCTCGGGATTCGCATGTACATAGATTAGGTTAAAAGGCTGCCGCGGATGACGCAGCAGACATATGCCACCGAAGGGCCCGTTGTGATACCTACCAGGATAAACACCTATCCCATTGAAATTGCTATCCATTGAACCAGCCAGAGCTGGCAATGAACCGATAAAGCCTGAGCGGGCTCATGCCCCCTAGCTCTTCCAAATGAAGGAGAAAGAGTCCCCCAGAAAGACCCGCCTCCTCGCAGCCAAGGCAGGAAAGGTGCATAGAAAATGGAGGGTACTCTCCTCCTCGTCAGCATCCTCGCAGCTTTTACCGAAGTCATTGTAGGGTAAACGTAGTCTTCTTGCATGCTCCCCAACGGGACAGTGCCCAGTGATTCATGGTTTGACACGCACCGTCCTCAATCCATCTAGTGCTCGCTTTATTTTTCGCGTTAGAGTTGATAATTCACTTGAAAATTGTGAAAGGCACTCCGATATCCCAACGACCATCCTCAATTGCCCCAGTCGTCCCAGCCCGAGCAAGTTCATTAGCCACACAATTACCAGCATAAGCACTGACTGGAATCCACCACAATGTGATTTCAAAGTAACGGTCCATCTCATCAAGAAGGGGATCGACAGTTCGTAACAGTCTGCGATGTCAACAGAGCCGATTCAAGCGATCGAATTGCAGCCTGACTGTCAGTGTAAATAGTGAGTTTCCTACCAATTGTGACATTATATCCCAACCAGGCGAGAGCTTCTGAAATCGCCAAAGTCTCTGCCTGCAGCACGCTGCAATGATCGTGTATGCGGAAAGATAAACTAATCTTCAACGTCTCCGAAAAGATACCGGCTCCCACTCCAGCATCCGTCTTGGATCCGTCAGTATATAAAACGATGGAGTCTGGGTGAGTGATTGCCCCAGTTTCCCACATGTCCCTTGAGGGAATCTGGCTCACAAAATTCTTGCCAAACATATACTTAGGAGAGATATAATCCGTATATGCAGGGAGGTCAAGATTATTCAAAATAGTAGAGTGTTCGGAGCTTAGCGCACGCCTCTGACCGGTCTCGCGAAGTCGCAATGCTATAATCGCTGCTTGCTGTTCAGCAAAAATATCGAGTGGTAAGAGATTTAGAAGCACATCCAAGCCAACTGATGGAGTGGATCTGATAGCCCCGGTTGCAGCAATCGTCGCCAATTTTTGCACCTTCCCCAAGATAGTCCTGTGGGAACCCATTCCAAGCGCTGTCAACCAGACAAGAATGCCTTGCAAAAGAATGGGCCGAAGAACTGATGTGTACAGCCACAAAACCACCTTCGGCTGTTGTCCCCAGTTCCGACCTATCGCCTTCCTGCAGGTCATAGTGGCTTTGTCAACACGTTCCTGAACATTTGGCATCCATCCCAGCTTCCTGTCTAGAATGACACCTAGGAACTTAGCCTTGTCAAGAAACGCCAGTTTGACACCCTCCAGTGCCGAAGGTTCGATACCCAAGGGTAGTTTGTGTCTCCTTGTAAAGAGTACAAGTTCCGTTTTGTCAGGATTGACTCTAATTTCACTCCGACTAGACCAACTGACCAGAGTCGATATAGCATTCTGCAGCACCTCACTAAGAACGCTCGGAAACTTACCTGTAACTGCGATGGCAACATCGTCGGCATAGGAAACAACCCTGCATCCCAGTCTTTCAAGATCCAAAAGCACTCTATTGATTGCTAGATTCCATAACATCGCTGAGAGCACACCACCTTGAGGTGTGCCCCTACACACGAACCTACGCACAGTAGACTCTCCCAAACTGGACTGTATAACCCTGGAAGTTAAGATCAGGTTAATTAGTTCACACAATGAATCATCCACCAGCAGGCCCGAGAGTGCCTCAGTGATGGTCCCAGGTAAGATGTTGTTAAAAGGCACCCTCAATATCTAGAAAAATCACCATGGTGTATTCCTTGTGACTGAAGGATTTTTCAATGCAGCTAACCAAAGAATGCAGGGCGGTGTCCACCGATCTGCCCTTCCAGTAAGCGTGTTGCGAGGTGAACAGCAGTCGAAATGGAATACTGTCACGTAGATGGATGTCAATTAACCTTTCAAAAGTCCTAAGAATGGTTTAGGATAGACTAATCGGTCTGAAGTCATTAGGGCGCATATGTGAGCTCTTTCTTGCCTTGGGTATAAAAGTCACTTTAACCTCCCTCCATGTGGTGATGTGTCTGGTGGTTGAGCGCCGAGTACTCTGTTGTTATTGAGGTCCACAATCGACGTATGTACTTCTGCCCTGTGCAGCATAGCTCGCGTTATCGAAGGGAACCCTCTTAAATCGTTAGACTTCCTTTCGAGGTCTCTTAGATTTCACCTGATGTGTGGTGGCGGTGGGGTTCTGTCCATTTGATCAAAGTTAGGGTGATCGCTTCGATTGCATCCGACTAGATACTGCATTGACAGCAGTATGTTGTGGTTCCCTGTGGGCAGTGTTTTCGTCTCTTGGTGGAGGTGGTCTTGACGAGTCATCAACAGACAGCCTGTGATAGTGCGTAGGGCTGCATTTTGACAGGTCTAAATGCGTTTCCAGTTAGTGTCGCTTAGATTTAGTGTCCATACTGGTGCCGCATAGTTAGCTACAGATGTTCCGATCGCTTTATAGGTGGTTAGTGGGGTTCTTTGTCTTTACCCCAGGAACTACCGGCTAGAGTCTTGAGGACCCTGTTCAGGTTTACGCTGAATCCCGAGGGACAGCTTGATACTGGTGGTATGTAGAAATTAAAAATTTCTATGCTAACATTTCCTGATTTAGTTGCGATGGCATGTACCTTCATTATGTTGTCGAACTGTTGGGACAATAATGTCTTGATATGGCATGGATCGATGAACGAGGATGGCAAGCCCCCCTCCAGCGTTGGTTAGCCTGTTCTTCCTTACGATGTTAAAGTTTCCATAGCAGTTAAGGGACGAGTTGTGATTTAATTTTGTCTCCTGTATAGTGCCAATTAGGATGCGATATCTATCCATGAAAACGGTGAGTTCTGCAATTTTACGCTGCAGCCCATAGATATTCAGCTGGACAATCGATAGTTGAAGTTAGCGACGGGTGGAGCAGGAGCCAGATTGTGTTTACTCGGAAAAGGTCGTGCGGGATAGTTCGCAGGTGTAATCGGAGACAGCTGGGAGCTTGGTTGTGCATTCACCGTAACTGAGGGTGAATTGTTTGAGGTGGATGTTTGTTGTCCTCTATTTCTGCAGAGACCAGCTATGAATGTTGAGTTCCATTGTCTATGGTGACTTAGACCGGAACATCCCTTGAGATGGCACCACCACAGTTACATCTAATTGAGGTAGCGTTTGCGTGCAGCGTTCTGTTGTAGACGCACCAAATCCATGGACCAGAGTTAAGGTTCGATGCTGGCGCAGTTGAGGAGGATTGAGAGCAGCCACGCCCAGATGTGAAGCTCCCAAATTTCGTATACTTCCTTCTGCATTGAAGGGGTTTTGGCAGCTCTTGGCCGTTGAAAAACAGGTCGCTCCGTAGGAACGATTGCCATTAGGTTCACCATTGCCTGTGGCTTGATACTTGTCTTAGTGGATGGTTTTGACCGATTAACTGCTTGTCCGCTTTCTCTTTCTGGTCCCTATTAACCCCTTGTGGGGCATAGGGCATTAACCACGCCAGCTTTCCATCTCGTCCTATTCATCGATATCGCTTTCAGCGCACTCTACGACTTGCCTATTGAGGCACCCTCTCTCATAACCGATCTTCTCCAGGTATTACTAGGTCGTCCAACACGGTGACCTGCGTTGGTTCCCTGCGGGTTTCAATCGAGGGCCTGTTGAGCAATGTTGTGCGGCTCTTTTCGGAGAGTGTGATCTATCCGTTGCCACTTTCGCCTTTTAATGGAAGTGTCTATCCTGTCCTGGCCAGTAATAGTAAGGAGGTCGTCGTTAGAAATGACCTCCGGCCACCGTATGTGCAGGATGCGCCGTAGACACTGGCTTACAAAAGTCCGCTTTCTACTGAAATAATTATAGCGTCAAATCTCGTATAGTCTTGAATATGAAATAAGTTATTAATAAATTCATATATGAAATAAATTAAATAATTGTATAATGTATTATAGTTATATAGTACTATAAAAGTTCTTTGTCAGAGACTGTTTTACAAAAATTTTATTAAAAATTATTTTATAAAGGCTAATTTTCACTCAAAAGTTTCTATATTACACTACATAAAATATTTTATAAAAGTTTTATAAAACACAATTAAAAAGAAAAACTAAAATAATTCAGGCTGACTCTTGTGAACGCATAATTTCCTATTGTTTTTCATTACATTACACTTTTGACTACGTAAATTGTAAAACATATTTAAAAAAATACGCAGAAACTTCTATTGTATGTCCTGTGTGTACAAAATTAAATTAATGTTAAATTAACAAAAACATTAACCAGTAAATGTATACAAAACTTATAGGGACACTTCTTTAGGTGAACAGGCCAGCACAAACGGAATGTGCGTAAGATAATAAACACCACAACAAGTAATTTTGTAAATATTTGTAAAACTCAGATATACAGAAAAAAACATGTGTTCTTTTTCCTCCCATGCAAATTAAAGAAGGCTTTGTTTTTTTTTACCAAAACTCAATCCTACTCTCCGCAACCATCTGTAAACTACTACTGCTAATCTTTTCGCAAGATCTCATGAAAGTACCATAAATACTCGTATAATCTTCGCTTTGACTGGAAACATATACAGTCTACGGGTGCTGCCAGTGTTACCAGCGTTGAGAATGTTCGCTTCACGTCTGACATAAGTATCACAGTCTGCTTTAAAAAGCGTCAAGTACAACATGTATCATATATCATTATGTTCACCATCTCCACCACTAACATCACCTGTGTTACCATGCTGTTTTGTGTCCCGTACTAGTTTTGTATACATTTCGTGTCATTTCGTCGTGGTCGCCGTCGTCGTACTGAAAATACGTTCGCCTCATTGAGTGTTATGGCCATTTTTTTTTTCTTGAATCCTTATCAGAGCTCCTTTGAAATTGTCACTGTGTAAAGTTGAGCTAGCCTTCTCTTCCCATCCATGTCCAGCGATTGTGGCATGAACTTATCAGCCGGTGTTCAATTAAATTTTGTGAACTAATGTAGGAATGGTTCTTTTTCAGTATCCTTCATTTGTTCCCGTGGTCCGGTATCATTAATGAGGATTGCCAGCTTAGTGATACCTTCCGAGTACCGGATCCAACCACCGGACAAATGCGTCGATTGATCTCTCAAATTCCGCCCAAGGAGGAGGAAATGTTTCGTAATATGATTCGACGTTTGAATACAATTGCAAAGGTGAGTGAGAAAAATTTGTTTTATTATAACATAATTATGCAAGGTCCTTTTCAGAGATGATTTAGATATGCATTTCCTTTACGACCGGTAGCGCAGTGTGTTGAAGCATCAGTCTTATGTTTGACTACCGGCGTTTCGGGTTCGAATCCCGTCCACGACGTCTTTCGTGGCCATGGATGTGCAGGAGATGCATGCTGACAACTGCATTCTCCGAAACCAGTTTATGCCGTAGAAACGTTAACTGGGCCACATGGAACAGTTGACGCGCTATGCCCCACAAGGGGTTAGGGCAATTTAGAGAGAGAGATATTACAACTAAATGGAATTATATTAAATTCACCTTTAAGTTGACAAAATTCACTTTAGAATTTGACTTTCCCTTTGGTGCGCTCTTCGGCGTCCCAGGCGACCGCCTGCTTCGCCTTAGTCTTTGACCGGCCCTTGCACCAGTGGACCGCAGGGTCGTAGGTACCTGATAAGCTTGTATTGTACTTGACACTACTAAACGGAACCGAAATTGAATTTTGGGAGCCCCGGGCTTTTTGTTTCGGGTTCAAAGAAATTTATATATTTTTTAATAATTTAGATCGTTTGATTTGTCCTTCGTGGCATAATAAAAAATAATAATTAAATATAAAAAAATATTAACTATTATTTTTCAAATGCAATTTGACAGACTGCTGCTGACTTGGATGTGCGCATAATGATTGATGCTGAACAAACCTACTTCCAACCTGCTATCTCTCGCATCACACTCGAAATGATGCGAAAGTATAACAAGGATAAGGCCATCGTATTCAATACGTATCAATGCTACCTGCGAGAAGCATTCGGCGAGGTAAGGATTCACACTATTATTTTTTTCAAATGCTTTCCTGTATCGTCACTGTATGGAAAATTTCGCAGGTATGCACCGATTTGGAGCAAGCTAAACGACAGAACTTCTATTTCGGAGCCAAACTTGTCCGGGGAGCATATATGGAACAGGAACGAGCTCGTGCTGCCGCATTGAACTATCCCGATCCGATTAATCCCAACTACGAAGCCACCACTGACATGTACCACAAAACACTGGTTGAATGCTTGCGAAGGATAAAGGTAGTATTTGCGATAGTATAAATCTTGAATTCAGTTTAGACGATTATTCTTTTACCGTTGACGTATTGTGACTTTGCAGGCATTTAAAGATTGTGGCGAGGATGCGAAGAAAATAGGAATTATGGTTGCATCGCACAACGAGGATACCGTACGATTTGCCATTGAGAAAATGAAAGAGATTGGAATTGAGCCAGAGGATAAAGTGATTTGTTTCGGTCAATTGTTAGGAATGTGTGATTATATTACGTTCCCGTTAGGTAAGTGTAGAATCTTTATGAATTTAATAATAATCGGAATCTGAGTGTTTGTGAGAATTCAAATTAAAAGTGTCTTTTGTGTTTGCTGGGTCGTCCTGTCGTCTACACGGCCTACAAAAGACATTTGTACGAACATATTGAAGGGCCCAGAGAGGCATCCGGATTTCGCAAACTCTTGTCGTTGTTGTAGCAATGGTCAGAATTCGGTGTTGGTTGGTTACATGCCTACGATTCGTCTTCCTCCCCGTTGTTGAGTTGAAAGTTAGCTGCCTCTATTGGGTTCCCCCACAGCGATCTGGGAGTCAGGTGCGTGGGTGCAGCTGGGCAGTGAAAGATATGGTCTACGTCGTGAGGGGCTCCATTAAATGCAGGATAGATGTTTGAGACGTATTGGTCGATGCGGGATAGGTAGGAGTTCAGTCGTGAACATCAGCCTGACCTAAGCTGGGAGTGTCGTTCTCGTAGCTCTCGGAAGTCTCCTCTTCCGGAGATATCATTGGTGGTATGGACGAGAGAACTGGATTCGGCCCTAAACCTGCGATTGACTGATGAACCTCCTCTCGATGTATCGCTCCGATAGTCGACCTATGCGCGCCTCTATCATAGGGTACACTTTTGTACCTCTGGACATTCCTTTCTAGGTTCCTCAAGTCGCGCCTGACATGTCTGGGCGGCGGCGTCTTGTCCATGAGGTTGGAGTTTGGGTGATCACTTCGGTAGCAAGAAGCTGGTTGTGATCCCTTAAAGGCATCATCCTGGTTTCCTGATGTAGATGGTCCGGGGGTGAGATCAGGAGACAGCCAGTAACAGTACGGAGAGCGGCATTTTGGAACGCCTGAATCTTTTTCCACTGTGTGTCACAGAGATTCTGTGACCACTGATCTTCCGACTGCTTTATACACGTGACCAGTAGAGTTTCCTTATCCTTACCCCAGGTACTACCGGCCAAGGCTTTGTGGATCTTATTCCTACTACGCATCCTGTCGCACACGGTTGAGGCATGGTGTGATGATATGGCCATGCTGTCCAGCGCGACTCCTAGGATTTTAGGATGGTTTATAGTAGGAGTTGAATGATTTCCGATCGAGATTTCAAGCTGCATCTTGACCTCCTTCGTCCAGGTGGTAAATAGGGTTGCCGAGAACTTAGACGCTGAGACGGCAAGGTTCTTGCTTATGAAGATCGAGTAAAGTTCTTCAAGATAACCGTTGATGTTTTCGCACATATCCGCTATGTTGTTCCCTGTTGCCAGAATGGAGCAGTCGTCAGCGTAGGAGATGATATCGATCCCTTCAGGTGGTGTTGGGAGTCCTGATAAGTATAGATTAAACAAGGTAGGAGATAGAACTCCTCCTTGAGGTACACCTTGTTTAATCTTCCTAAGCTTCGATTTACTGCTCCTGGATTCGGTATAGGATTGCCTGCCAGCAAGATAATTAGCAATTCATTTCACTATTTGCGTCGGAAATGATGAACAGTTGATATCGGACTGAAGTGCGGAACGGCTAACAGTGTCGAAGGGTTTCGACAGGTCAAGCGCCACCAGTATTATTTTTTGACATGGACGAGCCTGGTTGAGACCATTGTGGATGCGAGATGTAATGGCATCTAAGGCCGTGGTCGTACTGTGCATGCTTCGGTAGCCGTGCTGGTATGCTGTCTGTAGTTCGGTTGTGGATTTTCCTACGAATTTTGCGTTTAAGTCTGTCATGTGCAGGGTGTTCAATAAATTGTTTATTGAAACGACTTGCGCAGTGGGTAGGGTCACTTATTAAATTTTCACCGAACTGAATGGTGACTTTCCCTTTCTGTTTTGGTGGATTAGAAAGGGTACAGACAGTCGACCATAACCTGCTCAAATCTGTGGATTGGTTGCAGTTATTCAGATGGGTGCTCCATTTTGACCTCCTGTGTTCGCCTACTTGTCTATGGATCTCGCATTTCATCTCGTGGATTATTGGGTCGTCCGGATTTTCGCTCCTGATGCTATCTCTCTCGTCTGCCAATCTGGCGGCTGCGGTTAGAAAGTTGGGCCGAATTTTCCTGCAGGAATGAACTTCGCAGTTGCTTTGTTCAGGACTTTCCTTATGTTGGATTCGGCCGTACGTACATCGGTTGGCGTTGGCAGAGCGAGGAATCCAGCGTTAGTGTAGGAGGTGAAACCGTTGGAATCAGCCTTATTGTGGTTGACAAACGTGCGGTGTTCGGCAGATATGATATTTGTCGATTTGTCAAGCCTTATCACGATTGGTAAGTGGTCTGAAAAAAAATGTTAGGACCGGCTCCCATTGAGTTTCATTTATGAAAGAACTGAAACATGTACCGGCGATGCGAGTGGGGGTGTCGGTCGTTCAGACTACTGAAATCGGTGGCGTCAAGCTGTCCTGCTATTGAGATTCCTCTTGCGTCGTTGTTAAGGTTAGAGTGCCAGAGTTCATGGTGAGCATTAAAGTCACCGAGCAGGAGTCGATGTTGACCGGTAAGGAGATGGTTTGTATTTACATAGTATCCTGAGGGACAGCTGGATACCGGTGGAATGTATATGTTGTAAACTTTAATATCAACATTATCCGATTTTATGGCGATGGCCTGCACTTCCATGGTGTTATCATTACTAATAATATCGATTTCCCGGTATTGCACGGAATGGTGAATAATGAAGGCAGGCCCTCCTCCAGCGTTGGTCAACCTGTCTTTCCTGACAATAGCGTAATTGCCATGAGTGTTGAGGGACGAGTTGAAGTGCAGCTTCGTCTCCTGTATGGCTCCAACTTAGATGCGATGTCTGTGCATAAATGATCCGAGTTCGGCGATCTTGTTCTGCAACCTATTGCAATTGAGTTGGACGAGTGAGAGCGTATTGAAGATGGCAATCGGTGGTGCAGGCGTAAGATTGTTATGTAGAGAAATCCTATTGGAACTGTTAGCAAGAGTCATCGGAGATGGCTGTAAACCTGTCTGAGTGCTAGACGAGGTGGTGGCTTGTGGTCCACTATTCCTAACCTGACTGCCAGTAAATGAGGAATTCCAGTGCCTGTGATGGCTTAGACCGGAGCAGTTCCTCAGGTGACACCACTCGTCAGCAGTTGCATCTCACTGACGTCGCATTAGGATGCAGCTCTCTATTGAATACGCAACAGATCCAAGGACTTGGGTTGTTTTCAATGCCCGCGCGGAGAAGTAGTATTGAGAGCAGTGGAGCCGAGATGTGTTGCTCCCAATAATCACAAAAAAAAACGAATACAGCATGTAACACACATACACACATCCTTCTTGTATTGAAGGGGTTTGGCAGCTCTTGGCCGTTGTAAAAACGGGTCGCTCCGGTGCGTAGAACCGGCTGCCACAGGAACGTTCTCACTTTGTCGCTGCCTATTGGTTGGAACACGCTGAATTTACTGCCAATTTCACACAAAACATGAACCCCCATGAAGGCGAACGGTCGTGGTTATTAATAGTTCACGTTTTCGCGAGTCTACTGTACATTCAAAACTTGATTTAATTTATAAATATATACATATATATTTTTTTTCAGGTCAATCTGGTTATTCGGCCTACAAATACATCCCCTACGGTCCCGTACAAGAAGTTCTACCCTATTTATCGCGACGAGCTCAAGAAAACAAGGGTGTTCTGAAAAAGATTCAAAAGGAGAAGCGTCTTCTACTTGCCGAAATTCGTCGTCGTCTGCTGCGCGGACAACTATTTTACAAACCAAAAGGAAACTACGTCCCTATATAAATATGTTGAATATTAATAAAATCTAAATGTATACAAAAGAAAATATTAAGAAACGAAAAAATCCGTAAAAGGAAAAGTGTAAGAGAAAAAATACTGAAAATAATTTATTTTCCAAGTTGGAACGCTTCGAAATCGATAAATAAAGTATAAAATAATAAAATTAAACAAAAAAAAATAGTAAAAAGATTAAAAAAAAGGATAGATAAAAGCAACGAACGAAAAGAATGCAGAAAGTTGAAGAAAAATATGTGACATACGGATGATGTATTTAGAAAAAAAAAACATATTATTTATATACATAAAAAGAACCCAGTAAATTTGCTAGTGTACTAAAAGAAAACACAACTCAGATACTTCATAATGTTCATAACGACACGAAAACAATATAGATTCAGATTCTTTTTGTTTAGACAATAAACAATGCGTGGATTTATATCGCATGAACTATTCAGGCATTGAATCGATGGCCTTTATCAAAATATCTAAAAAAAAAAGAAAAGTAAAAAGCATACGTAAAGAAAAGTCCTCGATTCGAGAGCGCTCAGTAATGGACTTAAACACTCGAAGCATATGGATAGACTTGGTATCTCGTCCTAGACTAATAGTCAGTTATTTAACCTACAGCTGGTACTGATATTAAAATGTAGACCTTCAGAACGCCGTCTTCTGAAGATCCAGAAACTGAATATTGTGTATTTAGGAATTTTTAGTCAACTACTACATACAAAAATGCATCAATTACAATTGATATTAATATTCACTACAAAAAAAATAGTTTCCTCTGTTTTTAAGTTTTGTTCAGTTTATATGTATACATAATATAATTTTTATTGTGATCTTTTTTTAAATAAATAAACGAGAGAGAAAAAAAAACAGAAACAGTGTAAACAGAAAATCATGGTGTTGACTTTTCGAAGTAAGATTTTCTGAAGTAGAGGGGAAACTTAAAGACTTGATGGAAGCCAGGAGCATCGATCAGGCTTGAAGGTCAATTTATTCCTACGAACTGATTCTAAAATAATTATCACAATTGAATATGGAATTCCTGTGCTAACCAGAAGTATAAGACGAATGAATTAAGGATCATTTCGTGATTTACTGTTCGAATTTCATGGGGTCTGTAACGTGGCTCACAACTCGTATGGCTGACGTGTCTATGGTGACCTTATTTTTACTATGGTGTTATTCAAATATATGTCCCAAGTCGGCATCTTAAACGTACGAGTATACATATATACGTAGATAACATATGCATACCTTGAACTCATGTACCTTCCCACTGAACACTAAATGTTAATGTCAAACGTATTTTAAAGGGAGTCTTTTTGCTCTAAATGTTTCTTATTGAATGACAGACAGAATAATGTTAACCGTGTTAAGCGGCCATCCCACAGTCAAAATAATTGAAAGCTTTTTACGTCAAATTTTTTTTATATAAAATTGGTTGCTATGCTATAATACGAATTGTGATTATTGTCAAACTTTTGTTATCCTTCAGTGTGAATGTGCGTGTGTCTGTGGCTATTCACTGAGTATCGTTGTATACTCATGTATTCACCTCTTTTCAGGTGTTGAACCGAGCGGCACGAGCGGACCAACCGGGGGTGAACGACGCGATCGGGCCAATAATGAATAATGAATAATGTTTCTTGTTTTTGAATTTTTATCATAAAACATGTATAAGCTAAATCTGACATTTTTGCTTTATTAGCTGAATCCCCTTTCACGGGGACAAACCCCAACAAGAGTGGGAACACATTCCTGGGAACAAATCCCACTGTTTAGGGAACACATCCCATTTATCTTTCATGGGATCACATCCCATTTCACACACGCACCGTACAACACACTTAGAACACAATTCCACAGGCTACTCACCGGATTGATCTTTAGTCAGCTACACTTTCCACTCGAATGACTAAGATCACCCGTATCGTACAGGCACACCACCAGCTACTTGCCTGATTTGTTTATTCAGGTGGTGCTTACTTGGGTGTTTTTTTTACTTCGTTGGTTTACTTACTGATTAAAATACGCTGACAAACAAACCGAGATACTTACGTTTAACACTTTCGATCAAAAAATTATTGCTATTTCACTATTAGTGGAACATTTTATGGAAAAAGTAGTCAAATATTTGACTGTATAATGACCGCTGTAGTAAATATTGTTTCAAATATAGGACTAACAACAATGCAAGTCCAAGCTGTGTTACATAACTGTTAACCCAGACCGGTAGCGCAGTGTGTTGAGACATCAGTCTCATGTTTAACTACCGGCGTACGTAATTCGTGCATATTTACACCTTTCCGCGTACTCTCTTCGGGAATGCTGCTCAATATTGGACGAATAGCTTCCTATAGTTGTGTGTTGATCTTGGCATATTGGACCACTACATTCGGCAGACTAATACCACTCTCTAGTTTAGTCTACAGTACTTTTTGTCGAATCGCTCTTGTGGCACAGATCGCGGAACATTCTTATTGGTTTGTATCCACCCTAGAACGCTTAAACTTATCGGCAGATATATAATTTCTTCAAGCACAAGTAGCTTACAGCTGTTGAACACAGAGCAGGCGTACAAAGGTGGGTATACTTTATTCCACACAAGAGAATATACTACTTTGCCTTAACCCCTAGCGGGGCATAGCGCGTCAACTACTCCTGCGCGCCATCGTACTCTGTTCTGGGCAATGGGGCGCAACTCCCCAAAAGACTTACCCAGTGCCTGACACTCCTTTGCCACAGATCGACGCCATGTGATTCGAGGACCCCCTCTTGGTCGGCCTTGGTTTGAAATGGGGTTCCATTTCATGGCATGCATAGCAATGCAGTTATCACTCTTCCGCAATGTGTGACCTATCCACTGCCATTTTCGCCTGCGTATCAATTCGTCGATTGGCATCTGACCCGTACGCCGACTTAGCTCTTCATTTGATATTGTTTCGGGCCAGAAAATTCTTAAAATTCGACGAAGACATGAGTTGACGAAAACTTGCAGCTTTCTGGTAACTCCTACGGAAACTTTCCATGTACTGCTCCCATACAAAAGCACTGATAGTACCAGGGAGCGAAACAGGCCCAGCTTGGTCTTAATGCTGAGATAACTGCCCTGCCAGATTTTGGACAGCATGCCGTATGCGCGTTTAGCCTGGTTGATACGACGAGCGATGTCCTGCTCCGTACAACCATTTTCGGCAACAATGCTACCCAGGTAGACGAAGTTGTCCACCTTCTCCACAGGCTGCCCATTAATATTGATGGCAATAGGTGTCGAATTTCTTTTTCGCAACGGCGGGCTAAGAACCTTGGTCTTGTTGGTATTAATCTTTAGCCCAACCTTGCTTGCCTCCCTCTCGAGATCTAACGCCATTGCGGACAGATCCATGATTTTGTGGGAGAGTAGGTATATGTCGTCAGCGTAGTCAAGATGTTGTAGATAAGATGTCAAAGTCCATTGAATTCTTCTGTCGAGTCCGGATAGGGCTGCATGCAACACATCGCCGATCACAATGAGGAATAGGATCGGTGAGAGGATGCACCCCTGCCGAACTCCACTGCGAATCTCAAAGTCCCCCGACACCTTACCTTTATGCAGAACGCGACATTTCGCGCCGTCATAGGTTGCCTTAATAATAGCCACAAGCTTCTCAGGGATGCCTCTCCGGCGCAAGGCCGCCCATATAGAATCCCGGTTCACACTATCGAAAGCCTTTTCGAAATCGATGAAAAGCAAGTGAAGCGGAGAATCGTATTCAGCGCATTGCTCGATGATGATTCGCAAGGTGTTAATGTGATCAACACAGGAGAATCCGGATCGAAAGCCAGCCTGCTCTTCATCAATTGTGCTTTCTAAGTGGGCCTTTAGTCTTTCCAGGACGATTTTAGCTATTATCTTGGCAACGGCAGGAAGCACACATATGCCTCTCCAATTATTACAGTCTGTGAGGCTACCCTTCTTTGGAAGTTTGATGATCAAACCTTCCTTCCACTCAGTGGGAAAGGTCTCTGTATTCCACGCTTTATCAACAAGTGGGTGCAGCAAATCGGCAGTTACGCTTGGCGCTGCTTGATAAAGTTCGGCAGGGATGCCGTCAAGTCCGGCGGCCTTTCCTCGTTTTAGTGCAATAATTGCAGTGACTATTTCCTCTTTAGTCGGGGCAGTGGACCGTATACGCACATTTTGATGGTTAGCTAAATTATCTATATGAGGGGGAACTTCACCAGAGGTTACACGGTTCAAGACCGCGGCGAAGTGTTCTTTCCACCGCCTCATTTGATCTTCTTCCAAGATAAGTAGCTTTATTTATGAAGCTCTTGTAATGTATTTTTGAATGTATGTAACGGCCACCGTTATAGCGACTGATCGATCTTAACGACTCGATTTCCTGAAACCAATAAGCAAAATGATCGGATATAGCGACGGTTACCTCTCAGAACCCGAAGAAACCCTATCTAAAAGGTCCATCGCTGGCAGTTGGAAGCCATTGTCATCGTGTATATGCGCTGATAATGTATAGTGGCGATGATGGCTGTCTGAAAATGGTTCGCTATTGGTTTTATAGTCATTTTTTGTATGCCAATATCGCCATTATAACCACGGTGGCAATGGCTTCCAGGTGCCAGCGATTGGCCATTGTGAGTAGCAGTTATTAGAAACTCAATTTCATTTGTTTCTGAAGGAATATTATTAGTTAAACTATAAGTGAATAGTTTCTCGCAGCGATGCTTTAATTATTTATCGCAACTCCAATATAAACGCACTGTAAGTCATTCAACGATAATTTTATTTTAATTGTTTAATCTGTGGAATCTCATAATGCAATCGGCCAACTTACGTTCACTAAAGGCCTTCAAAAGTCTCATCCCATTGCATACACAATGGAATGTCAACAGATACGATACATATCTACACAGATGGGTCTAAGACTGACAATGGAGTGGGAGCTGGAATTTACTTCGAATATCTGAATCTGAGCCTATCGGTTCGACTACCCGACTACTGTAACGTTCTGCAAGCGGAATTAGTGGCTATTTGGGAAGTCCTGGTCTGGCTGGGAGGCACGACATCGATATCTGAGGAGCGAAATTTTACCGGCATCTTATTCACGCAAAATCTAAAATAAGAGTGGCCTGAAAATATAAAAAATTAAATGGTGATGTATCATAGTAGGTTCGTATCTACCTAAAGCGGAAATTTATTCTATATACAATTCTAGCACTGGATTTCTCCATACATAACTTCCAACTTTAAAGGCAAATATCTCCAAATCAGGTATAAGTTTGTAGAATTTAAAAATGAATGAATCTGAAGTAGATTCATTCATTTCAGATCAATTGGATTGAAACCCATCATTAAAATTTGGCGCATTATTGAAGTCGCCCCGGCTGGGACACCATCGTCGTGACATCTGTGAGGGAGATCATTACTTTAACAGACAGTCAAGCTGCGATCACAGCCCTGGAATACGTATGTACGTATCACCTCAAGGATGGGGTTCGGAATGCCGCGAATCTCTCACAGAGATAGGTGGTATCTTTGAAATTGACTTGTGCTCCGGGTCACAGTGGTTTCGTTGGAAACTGCTGAGCTGACAAACATGCTAGAAGAGGGACATCGGAAGAATCCGAACGTACTCTCTGCAATGTTGAGATGCCTTTTGATGTGTGTAAGCAGCATAATGCAGGCCGCGATAAGTATCACTAACACGAGATGGCTAAGTGACAGCACTTGCTATAAGACAAAGCTGATATATGTCCTAGGTTGGACATGAGTCGTTCTGCTAAGCTATTGTCGCTGAAAAGGCATCACATTGGTACGGTCGTGGGCGTCATCGCTGGGCACTGTCCAATTGGGGAGTACGCCAGGAGGCTTCGGCTTCCGTATAACGACTTATGTAGAAGCTGTGGGAATGAGGAGGTAGAGGAGAGTACTCTCCACCTTCCTATTAGGAGCGCTTCTCTTGGGGCCTACTACAATACATCGCCGACCTAGGTGACTTGCAGGACGTGAATGTTGGTCAGCTCCAACGTTTTGTTGTGGGCTTGGGCTGGTTTGGGGTTTAGAGTGGGTCGGGATAACATATACCATTGGGTATCACAACGGACCCAGATGCGGTCTATGTGTGCTGTAGATAATCAAAGAAACCCTTTAATCTAAACTACCTGGTTCCGCGTTCTTTTACGACTTGGAAGACTTCAACAACGCTAGCGCGACAAAGCTCAATCGTTTTATTGCTAGAACCGGCTGGTTTTAAAACCTAGTTTTTAGGGTAAGGTATAGAGAGTTTCTGGAGGTATCACAACGGACCCAATTTGCGATCTAAGTGTGCTGTCATCTATCATGGCTGCCCCTACACCTAACCTAACCTAAACTACCTAATCTGGGTTATGAGCTTTCCTACACCTATACCTCACATAAGCATAGATTTTGTTCAAAAATTTGTAGAAAACTCCTCATGTGTGGTGGGTGTGAGAAAGTTTGTAACTCAAGACACATCTGATGCCGCTGCTATGCTTCTGTCGCCAATGAAATTCCCGCATAAGTATAAAAGGACACTTCCTTCTTTAAAACCACATCGGTAACGATCGATGCCGATGTTTTAAAATTCGTAAAACAAAAACTTGTGCGAACTAGTGGCTAATTCTTACACGATTGGAACGTTTCATTTCGGCACACGGTATATGCCGTAAAACCGTTTGCTGTTTACACGGGACGGAAATCGTAGATTTGACGCGCCCGACGAGTTTGCGCGTCTCGTGTATTAGAACCTTAAAGCATAGACACGTAGGTACGAGTATGTGGTGGACATCCCTGCACCAAACAGTCTATGTGGATAAAACTTTGTTTTAAGAGGAAAAATCCGATTATCATGACTTTGGAGTCAATTCTACTCTAGACAAAAATAAAGCAGAAAATAAATTAAGTCTAAAAGAAATGAAACTAAAAGTCAGGCGCATGTTTGCAATATCCTTACATTTAATATACTTAATTACTTTTTAATAGAAATGTCTATCCGTTGCTCTCTAATTCTGTGGCCAATAAGCTCGAATTCTTTTTTTGTCGATTCAACTGCAAACCGGAGAAGATTCCCCTACAAATACGAATAGATTTCAACTATTATCACCGTATACTCGTATGCATGTTATTACTTCAACTTGATTGAGAAACTGAAACTTAAAAAAAAAAAGATAATTAAACCAAAGTGACAATAATTATAGAAGACGGACACATTGAAAATGAACTAAAACAACAAAAAAGAAGGAATGTAAAAAACATTCTCAATAATTATTTTACTTTTGTGGTAAGAAAGTGTATCCATAATATTTGTGTAGAATAAAGAGAAGAGAAAAAAAAACAAAGAAAACCCAAACGAACTATTAAAAAAAAGATATATCAAAAATATGAAAAATATTTTAGTTTAGCTCTGCGATATTTGTTGTTAAGTTCAAAATATTGACGGCATACTGAAATGAAGAACATTGAAATAGTATTAATCATTACACTCCTACTTGTACTTATCTATACGTATTTAAATTTTCGAATTAGTTGCTGTGTACACGTTTTTATAAATCAGTACGGAATTAAAACGATACGGTTCCCTAGGTTTTTCTTTTTGTTTCATTAAAACAGGCATTAGGCTGCCCGCATATTGAATCGCGATCATGTGTCGCGTTAGCGTGTTTTCTGTTCACGGGCTGCGTATTTGCTTTACTTAGCAACTACGAAACGCAAATAATGTTCATTTTCCGTGCTAAAACAAATAATTAGGATGTTAGTGTGTGCTGAAATGCGTCGAATTTCTGTACATGTCAAAATAACAGCACATTATTTCTTGCCTGATTGTTTGTAAAAACACACAATAGTCAACACACTTTGTTGATACGATGACAGCCGAGAATTTTGTCCAACTGACAGAGTTGGGTCTTTACTGAACAAAGCAAAGACGCAACCTGTTGACAATATGCGGGCAGTCTTATTATTGCTAAGGAATGAAAAAAAAGAAATTACATGAAAATAGATTTTACAAATGAGTGATCAAATTCATCTACTATATTCGCCATGGCAAAAAAAAAGGTTTTTTGTTGCGTTATATGACTTTTGCCAATCGAATAAATTCTACTAGATAATAATATTGTAAAGTCAATTTTATTCGAATACACGTGAATTATTGAAAGTGTATATGGTGAATGCGTTTTATTAACTTTTTATTGTATTTTCATAGTTTTAAATTGAAAGGATATAGTATTGCACGGAGAGACCGTGCGGCAGCAAAATACGACACGACATTCTGTCGTTGGTATCCAATCATATAACATCAGGTGCCTTTTTCGCGGAACCGAACAAAGCTTGGTGAATAGATAGTTAAGGAGGAGGCAAAAATTCCTCTTCCATAGTCCTCCGCGTGAGCGCCCACTGGAAGAGCAGTGGTCACTGACCATTGCTAACCCATGTCGAGCCGCCAGTGCTGGCGGTGCATTGATTTGGTTGAGGTACCCCTGTGGTGTGGGGTGTGAAAAAAATACCACGGCCTTTCCCTTTGAGGGCCTGTCGTTAAAACCGACAATCAAAGGACAGGATGTGTATGCCAGCAACTTGCACTATCCGAAATCTTTATATGCTAACGAAACGTCAACTATGCCTCGGATAAGGACTGACTCAACGGTTACGACTTTTGGCTATCGTACAATGACAAAGATTGGATTCTGGAATGTGCGTACTCTCCTGGACAATGGATCAGAAGGTCCCCAGAACGCACGATTTCTTCAATTAGAGAGTGAATTTCTGAGGTACAAATTAAATATCTTAGGAGTTAGTGAGATAAGATGGTGGAACTGCGGAGAATTCATCTCTCCAACGGGCAGCACTGTAATGTTGTACTCCGGTAAAGCTACCGGTAGTCGTCGTGAGTCAGGTGTGGGGCTCCTTTTAACCAGAGCCGCGCGAAACTGTCTCTTATCCTGGGAACCGGTCTCTGACAGGGTCTTGACCGCCAGGTTCCGGACCAAAATGAGGAACATCTCAATAATACAATGTTATGCCCCTACTGAACCCGACAATGTCTTGGCAAAAGACTCCTTCTACGAAGAACTAAACGCCGTTCAGAGCAGAACACCTAAAGGTGACATTATAATGGTTATGGGTGATTTGAATGCGAAAGTTGGCGCCGATAACTATGGGCTCAGACATGTGATGGGGAGACACGGTCTTGGTGATCGTAATGACAACGGTGAAAGATTTGTAGAGTTCTGCAACTTTCACAGTCTCTTCATCGGTGGTGCTATGTTTGAGCATAAGGACCACCACAAAATCAGTTGGTCCTCTGTTGATCGGCGCAGAACACAAAATCAGATCGACCATTTTGCCATTAGTAAAAGATTCAAGAGTTGCCTCCTGGACGTGCGAAACAAGAAGGGTGCCGATATTGGGATGGGAAGAGACCATTATCTTATGATCGCTAATGTTCGATTGCGTATTGCAGCCGTGCGCCGCCCCAGCGACGAAAGATCCAGGCCCCGCAAATTCAACACCGCTCGACTAAAAAATCCAGCTGTCTTACAACAATATAATGACCATCTTGCGCAAAAAGCGGCTGAGATAACTAGTCACCCAGATAGTGACATAAACGAAAACTGGGATGCCATAAAAAATGCGTACATTGATAGCGCAAATACCATCCTTGGCCCAAACCCGGATTGCCGGAATAAGCCCTGGATGTCCGACGCTTCATGGCAGCGGATTGTTGAAAGAAAGGAGCTGAAAGTTCGTTTGGCTGCAGCTTCAGACGACAATCGAAGCAGCATCGAACTCCTTTACCGTCAGAAAGCTCGAGAAGTTCAGCGTAGTGTGCGACGCGATAAAAGAGTTTATGCCAATTCTCTTTTAGCGTCAGCAGAAGAAGCCGCTAGAAGTAACAACTTAAACGCCGTATACGGTGTCATCAAGGAGTTTACAGGTGGTCGTAACTCCTGCCAACATCCGGTGAAAGATAGTGATGGAAAGCTACTTATCTTGGAAGAAGATCAAATGAGGCGGTGGAAAGAACACTTCGCCGCGGTTTTGAACCGTGTAACCTCTGGTGAAGTTCCCCCTCATATAGATAATTTAGCTAACCATCAAAATGTGCGTATACGGTCCACTGCCCCGACTAAAGAGGAAATAGTCACTGCAATTATTGCACTAAAACGAGGAAAGGCCGCCGGACTTGACGGCATCCCTGCCGAACTTTATCAAGCAGCCCCAAGCGTAACTGCCGATTTGCTGCACCCACTTGTTGATAAAGCGTGGAATACAGAGACCTTTCCCACTGAGTGGAAGGAAGGTTTGATCATCAAACTTCCAAAGAAGGGTAGCCTCACAGACTGTAATAATTGGAGAGGCATTTGTGTGCTTCCTGCCGTTGCCAAGATAATAGCTAAAATCGTCCTGGAGAGACTAAAGGCCCACTTAGAAAGCACAATTGATGAAGAGCAGGCTGGCTTTCGATCCGGATTCTCCTGTGTCGATCACATTAACACCTTGCGAATCATCATCGAGCAATGCGCTGAATACGATTCTCCGCTTCACTTGCTTTTCATCGATTTCGAAAAGGCTTTCGATAGTGTGAACCGGGATTCTATATGGGCGGCCTTGCGCAGGAGAGGCATCCCTGAGAAGCTTGTGGCTATTATTAAGGCAACCTATGACGGCGCGAAATGTCGCGTTCTGCATAAAGATAAGGTGTCGGGGGACTTTGAGATTCGCAGTGGAGTTCGGCAGGGGTGCATCCTCTCACCGATCCTATTCCTCATTGTGATCGGCGATGTGTTGCATGCAGCCCTATCCGGACTCGACAGAGGAATTCAATGGACTTTGACATCTTATCTACAACATCTTGACTACGCTGACGACATATGCCTACTCTCCCACAAAATCATGGATCTGTCCGCAATGGCGTTAGATCTCGAGAGGGAGGCAAGCAAGGTTGGGCTAAAGATTAATACCAACAAGACCAAGGTTCTTAGCCCGCCGTTGCGAAAAAGAAATCCGACACCTATTGCCATCAATATTAATGGGCAGCCTGTGGAGAAGGTGGACAACTTCGTCTACCTGGGTAGCATTGTTGCCGAAAATGGTGGTACGGAGCAGGACATCGCTCGTCGTATCAACCAGGCTAAACGCGCATACGGCATGCTGTCCAAAATCTGGCAGGGCAGTTATCTCAGCATCAAGACCAAGCTGGGCCTGTTTCGCTCCCTGGTACTATCAGTGCTTTTGTATGGGAGCAGTACATGGAAAGTTTCCGTAGGAGTTACCAGAAAGCTGCAAGTTTTCGTCAACTCATGTTTTCGTCGAATTTTAAGAATTTTCTGGCCCGAAACAATATCAAATGAAGAGCTAAGTCGGCGTACGGGTCAGATGCCAATCGACGAATTGATACGCAGGCGAAAATGGCAGTGGATAGGTCACACATTGCGGAAGAGTGATAACTGCATTGCTATGCATGCCATGAAATGGAACCCCATTTCCAACCAAGGCCGACCAAGAGGGGGTCCTCGAATCACATGGCGTCGATCTGTGGCAAAGGAGTGTCAGGTACTGGGTAAGTCTTTTGGGGAGTAGCGCCCCATTGCCCAGAACAGAGTACGATGGCGCGCAGGAGTAGTTGACGCGCTATGCCCCGCTAGGGGTTAAGGCAAAGTAGTAGTATGCCAGCAACTTGCACTATCCGATATATTCTATATACTAACGAAACGTTAATTATGCCTCGGATAAGGACTGACTCAACGATTACGACTTTTGGCTATCGTTCATTGACAAAAGGGATGTGCGTACTCTCCTGGACAATAGATCAGAAGGTCCCCAGAACGCACGATTTCTTCAATTAGAGAAAAAATTTCTGAGGTATAAATTAAACATCTTATGAGTTAGACAAGATGGTGGAAAAGCGGAGAATTTATCTCACCAACGAGAGAGGTACAAATTAAATATCTTAGGAGTTAGTGAGATAAGATGGTGGAACTGCGGAGAATTCATCTCTCCAACGGGCAGCACTGTAATGTTGTGCTTCGGTAGAGCTGCCAGTAGTGGTCGTGAGTTAAGTGTGGGGCTCCTTTAAACAGAGCGGCAACCTTTTAGTTTCCGGGGCCCCGGCTGGGGAAAGCACTTTTCACTCGGATTGTTGTCCCTTTTCACTCGCGTCACTCTAATAGTCAGGAATTGCAAAAAAAAAATTAATTTTTATTTTTATTTTTAATTTTTGTTTTAAGTTTTAGTTTTGTCAAATGAATAATTACAAGTGATCGCTTGTCTATTATAACTGAATGGGTAAAAAATGCCTATAACACGATCTGCCAGAAAATAATGCAGACTAAGTTTTTTTTTTCAACAACAATTTTTCTCGCGAAGTTTTTAGGTTAAAAATAAAAACTTATGCCCGGTTCACATTATTCCAGTAATGCCCGGTTCACATGATTCCAGTAACCAATCCAGTCCAGTAATCCAGTCCAGCGCTGGATTGCTACTGGAATAATGTGAACCGGCACTGGACAGCAATCCAATCCAGCAATCCAGTCCAGCAATCCAGTCCAGTGACTGGATTGTCGGTCTAGTTTTTGACTCCACCTCGCCCAGAAAACATTGTTACCATAGTTACCGAATCAACAACACATTCGCCAGACTAATGGACTGGAATCATGTAGACGATATGATCTAGTCCAGTACTGGACTGGATTGCTGGACTGGAATAATGTGAACCGGGCATTAAACTGCAAGTCGAGTAGTTTGATTCAATACATCTGATAAATAATTATCTCCAGAATTTCTGCACGACCTTCACTCCAACGGCTGTCCGATTCGATTCTCATAAATATTCTGACTTGCTTTTTTGGTACTTATTTTCAAATCAGGTATCACCTGCTAGCACCATTTACTTCCAATTGGCATTATTTATGGAGACTGCAGATGAATCTGCAATTCTATTCGATTTTTACCGGTTACAAGTGTGTCATGAAAAATACTAATGTCTGATATGTCAGCGGGTTGGATTCTCAACAAAATGATAGATCAATGATCTTCGGTGCAAAAGGGTAAATTAAATTACAATCAATTCAGATATGTATACCTTTTGATTGGAACTACTATAGATTGCCAAATAGGATGGATTAACTAACCTCTAATCCATGGAGCGAGATTGCAAAGTAACGGTAATTCGGTCAGTTGAAACTGGAAATCAAGTAAAGATTGGCATTTTGACTTCACAGAGTCAAAATGCTAATCCGCACTTGATTGCGCGTCTTGCGCATTTTCTTAAATAATAATTCGAGCAATCTGTTCGGACTCAATCCAGAATACTTTAATTTTTAAGACGGCGAAGATCCGGAAAGTATATTGTTGTCGATTAATAATAAATACAATTTCTACTTTTTTAATAAATTACTGCTGGTGGTATCATTCCGGCTAATATACAACATGCTTCGGACCTTGTTGTTCCTTGGATCGAAGCTATTTTCAAGGCATGTCTGGACCTAATCTACATTCCCCAAATATGGACGGAGGAGACTGTGGTCTTTATTCCCAAGATGGGGAAGAGCTTCCACATTCGTCCAAAGGACTTTAGACCCATTAGCTAATCGGCGGTACTTCTGAAGATGCTGGAGAGACTTATTGATCTTCACTTACGAAACTCTATTCCAGCAGAATCATTCTCGGCATCACAGCATGCCTATTATAAGGGTAAATCTGTGGATACAGCATTACACTCTCTCATTGGACACATCGAAAAATCCTTGTTTTTAAGGAGTACACAATGGTGACCTTCTTGGATATCGAGGGTGCCTTTAATAATGTCTACCCGGAGGCAATTACGGGCGCTCTTTTAGAGCTCGGCATAGACCCTGGCCTGGTTGGATTAATTCACCTGATGTTAACGACCAGGGTAATCTCTTCCAATCTAGGGACATCCCCTGAAGGCAGAACTGTATGTAGAGGTACTCCACAAGGGGGCCTGCTTTCCCCGCTGCTTTGGAACATAGTGGTCAATAAGCTGCTGTTGGACCTAGAGCAGGCGGGTTGCAAAGTGACGGCATACGCGGATGACATCTCTATTGCCATCTCAGGAAAGTTCCCAAATACTCTGAGTGAGGTAACATAATATGCCCTCACTATTTTGGTGAACTGGACCAAAAACTGTGGTCTCAGTGTTAATCCGAGCAAAACTGAGCTTGTTCTTTTTACTAGGAAGCCTCAGGTGCCTCCGGTTGAACCACCAGTACTGGAGGGAGTGAGACTATCCTTCGTGGATAAGGCGGGTTTCCTAGGCCTTATACTTGACAGAAAGCTAAACTGGAGGCATAATATTCTAGAACGGGCCAACAAAGCAACTATAGCACTCTATTGTTGCAGGAGAGCCATTGGTAGGAAGTGGGGTCTGCACCCAAAAATCCTCTATTGGCTTTTTGTTTCGGTCATGCGTCCCATATTGCAATACGGGGTGGTTGTCTGGTGGAGTGCCGTACGTACAGAAACAAGCCGCAGCATCCTTGCAAAGGTACAGAGAGCGGCGTGCATGGCCATAACTGGGGCTCTTCGCTCTACCCCATCCGCGGCTTTGGAGATGATGCTAAACCTCCTTCCTGTGGACATTGCAAGTGAACAGATCGCTACCAACACGGCGATTCGCATAAGGGAACCAGGTCAATGGACTGACACATACTTCGGTCATGCTGCAATCCGAAGCAATATTGACATCCCCTCTTCCACGGACTACTGTATTCCAAAACACTGGTTCAGTGCAAACTACACATGCGTTATTCCATCCCGTAGTCAATGGGAAATGGTCGACCCGACGGCCCTAAATCCTCTGTGTATTTACACGGATGGCTCCAAAACCGATGATGGGATAGGCGCCGGATCTGAGTGTCTTCGACTTGCTACGTCTTTACTCCTCCCAAACTACTGTAGTGTTTTCCAGGCGGAGAACCGTGCAATAAAAGAGGCAATGATATGGCTCGGACAAAATATCATATCTGTAAGAGATATTACGATTTACACGGACAGTCAGGCCGCTGTGCGATCCTTGGAATCCGTCCTGGTGTCGTCAAAGTGTGTGGCAGACTGTCGTACATGCCTTATGGAAATGGGAAATTTCTTCAACATAACCCTGTGTTGGATACCAGGCCATAGTGGCTTCATTGGCAACTGTAGAGCAGACGAGCTTGCTAGAAGGGGAACTGCCGATGGAAAACCTTGTTGTGGGAGTCATCAGTGGTCACTGCGCCATCGGCGAACACGCCAGAAGTCTCCGACTTCCATACCACGATTTTTGTAGAAGCTGTGGGGATGATGAGGAGGAGGAGAGTACTTTTCACCTTCTCTGCGATTGCCTAGCTTTGGCACGTAAAAGAAGAGCTACTTTGGGGTCCTTTTTTAATGCTCATCTGGGAGACTTAGCTAGTGCGGATGTGGGTCAACTTCTTCGTCTAGCGATAAGCTCTGGTTGGTTCAATCATTAGATGACGACTGGGGGTATGTTTTTACTAGGGTATCACAAGGGACCTATTTTTGGTCTAAGTGTGCTGTATTATGTTTATTTACGGCAGCCCTCCGTACCATACCATAATAAATTACCGCCTTTGAAAACAAAAACCAGATACGAATAATTTTTTACCATTCAGTCCAGATATGAAGCCCGAGATATTCACGTAATGCTTTCCCAACGACACCAACTCACTTCCATAACTCATCGCAAAAGATACATTTCATGCACTTAATGTCAGATGACGATTCAAAACGCCCTCCAAACCAACAGGAGAGTACCCATAAAAATTGTAAATTATAAATGATACTCCCCGAAAGATTCACAAACTACCCATCTAGATCCATTAAGGACGCGCGAAGACCAAAACTGAAATAAATTCACGTAAAATTATCAGAAAGGAAGTGCAAAAGTGCAGACACGCGTAAGACAAATATAAACAGGAATTCTGGTAAAAGATATTTCGATTGTATTTTCGTTGGCCTGTCCTAAGTTTCGCTAGCGAAAAAAAAAGCGTCAGGTGCTCAATAGCTCACAGACTACAAACAATAATAATATCTACGCGTAATTCTATTGTGCTCTCCTTATGATGAATAGGAAAATGTACAGCTCCATAATCGTATCATAAATTATAGAAACGATGGCCCCTAAAAACAGGAAAAAAATACAACAGAAAAGAAAGGAGAGTAGCAGAATACTGAAATCATTTTTAGGATGACGGACGAACCATCGTAATCGGAATTTCGGAAGACGATTGGGGCTACTGACCTCTTATTGGAAGAGTAGTGGACGGGCGAAAAAGAATCGATAGAATTTGATAGAAATGGTATTGAGATATTTTCTGAACGTATCTTTACGAAGGATTTGATACTACGTATTGGAATTTTTACCTGGCGCCAGTTCAAATTTAAAATCTGACGAGGATAAAATTTGTGGCTTGGTTGTACAACCACCAATGTCACTTTTTGTCGAATTTGAGATATTTATGCCAATCGACGTCAACAAGTATATGTTTTCATTTGTGAAAAAAGAAACCAATATTATTCTTGAAAAATAAAGAAGATAGTAGAACCTATGTCAATATTTTACGCAAAACATTTAGTTATATAACAGCCATTGTTGACATTGGTATAGTGGAAAAATATAAGCCACCAACGTCAGCATAAGTAATTTGCTAGAATACAACCTTTTGCGTGTTTTCGGTTCTTTGTTTAATTTTGGTACTAAATAAGAGCGCTTATTTTATAGACTCTACGAGTAGATGTATTATTTTTAATTGCATACATACATGTTTCAGGAGCCATACTTTAAACGGAGCACAAAATGGGGCTTACATGAGCAAGATAATACTAATATCTGAAAAGGTTTAGATGAGAATTATAATTGTAAGTCTGAATTATTATGGTTTTGTTCTATTCCCCGGTAAAGTACTGAAGAAAGGTTCAAGTTACTTTCGCAACACACGCTCAAAAGAAATTTGGAGTACAGCGCTGGAAAAAAAGGGAGCGGTACGAAACTTCGACTTTTAAAATCTCGATTACCAAAGTCGAGATATTTTTTATGGAAAAATATTTCAAGATCTCGACTTGTGAAAATATCGAATACAAAATATCGACAGAAAAAGATCTCGATAGTCGCGACTAATCAGGACTAATTTAAAACGAGAGCGGTAGAAAACGTCGACTTTTAAAATCTCGATTACCAAAATCAAAATTTTGTTTCAAGGAAAAATATTTCAAAATCTCGACTTGAGAAAACCACGACTACAAAATATCTCGATTGATGAAAATATCGACAGAAAAAAAATCTCAGCTAATCTCGAATTTCAAATGAATTCAATTGCGTGGTGTAATCATTCTTCTCAGAAGTGACAATGCCAATTGAATTTATTTCCCTTTTGACAAATAAATAAGGTCAATTGATATTATTTCGCTTTTCCCCGTTTTAGTAGTGCGGTCCCATTGAGGTAAGTTTCCGCTTTAGAAATAGGGGCTAAAACAAAAATTTTACTGGAGAACGAGCGTCCTAGGTCGGGAGTGGTACGAAATGCCGACTTTTAAAATCTCGATTACCAAAGTCGAGATTTTTTTTTTATGGAAAAATATTTCAAAATTTCGACTTGAGAAAAGCTCGACTATAAAATATTTCAATAGATGAAAATATCAACTGAAAAAATCTCGATAATCTCGACTAATTTAAAATGAGTTCAATGGTGGGGTGTAATAATCCATCTCGAAAGCGACAATGTCAATTGCCTGTATGTATTTCTCTGTTGAAAAAGAAATATCGTCAATTGATATTATTTCGCTTTTCCCCGCTTTAGTTGTGCGGTCGCATGGTGATAAATTTCCGCTTTAGTCATATGGACTAATTCTAAATTTTTTCTGGAGAGGGAGCGTCCAGGGCCGTGTGAAAGGAGGGGCGAAGGAGGCGACCATCATGTCTGACTATGATCGTTACGGGTTCAAGTCCCGTCCACGGCGCGGCGTTTGTGGCCATTGATGTTTGTGTTGTCTTCCCTCTGAGGTGTGGGGCGTAATAATAAGCCACAATATATACCGGCTTGACCCAGGTAAACGGGTTAGGAAAGATGTTTTAAGAGCGTAGCTCACACAAGAGATTGTTGCATCCAGAGCGAGCGAAGCGAGGTTTTATGTTTGTGCGATACTGAGTGGTTTGATCCATTAAGCGCGGAGAGACGCTCTCTCCGCGCTTAATGGATCAAACCACTCAGCTATCGGAGCCCACACAAAAGAGACCGAATTTACATGTCCTCCGTTCCCACTCGATACAAATACTTAAATATTTAATGCAGATTATTGTCATCATTGTCAAGAGAAATGCGTTAGAAATACGCACTTATTTTGCGTTAAAAAAAACGCGTGCTTAAATTTTGCCTACCTCTTCCATATTCCACCACAGCTGCTCGCACTATAACACCAAATGGGAGAAAAATACTTGTTACCAGAATCAAACCGACCAAAATTGAAAAATCTAAAATACGGAATTGACGACGCTAGTCATTGGTTCCAAATACCAGCAATTTGCTTAAAAGCTTTATTCCGGCGGACGGACCATGAAAAATACCACACATGCTTCCTGGCGTATACCTCGCTCTGAATATTCCCAGAACAAGCGCTGGAAGGATGTACACAATAATCAAATTTTCACCATGTTACAGATTCACTTATTTATACGAAATCCGCCGATGTAAAATCACGGAATAACCAACCCCAATGAAAAACACAGGTAGTACTCGTATTATTTTTTCCTTCCATTAAGAATTTACACGGCTCTTTTGTTGTCCTTTTTTATGTGATTCCGATTTCAGCGGAAAATCGTAGAGCATGGAACGTCGCGTCGCCACAATGGGCGCCGGAATGGGTGATGGCGGACGACTACCACCCCCCCCATATTGAACGCGAGGACCTACAAAGCCACACGGGCGACCGAAATGAGATGAAAAACATGCAAACTGGAAAATTTCGGTAACGCCGCTTCCATAGTCGTACCTGTTCCGGAACCTTCGGCATCCTAGCGATTCAGCCATTCCTCTAAGGTCCTTGAAACTTTTTCGGATATATGCATGATTTAGAGAGGGTTCAAAACGATTTCGTTATAAGTATTTAAATTTTTATGGACTTTGCTCCCGAGCTCCTCTCATTCTTCGCGTCCTTCGTCGCACTCGAACTTTTCCGAAGGCTTCCATACTAAAGCTGTGAAGTTGATTTTAATGGAAACACTTGATGAATATGCGAATCATGAGAAATCAATGTTCTGAAAATTCCAATTCATTTATATAACAATTGCATTTGAAATTCAGAACGCCAACAATACCACGGCCACGAGCTTAAGTGTATAAGAGCGGGTGGGTGAGGGTCGATCTAAGTCCAAGGGTGTTTCGGAAAATTTCAATTAAAATTTTATAGCAATATTCCCGGCAAGTACAAGTAGCAATTGTGCGGAGTTGCAAGAAGCAAGGAAGCGTGGTGAGGAAAAAAAATGTAATTCAAGTTGAAATTGCAAGCAATTTCTGAAAATAGGTAATTAGACTTGAGTGTCATATTATTGCAGTGCTTTGGTTAAGAGAGCACATGTTAAGTTGTTTCAAGGGAAACTTTCTGTCGACTGGTACGGACTGCATAGAGTTGAATATAATTTGTAGTTCCAAAGGAATTCCAAATAAGAGTTTTCTATTATGCAATCGCCCAAAATCTGAGAACAGTATTCAACTAGGCATACTTCTATGAAACCGCTTAACTGTCTTCAGTGGTAGTCGCAATGTATCATTTGAACCTCTGTGCAACTAACTCTTGACTGCTGCTGTGTGAGAGCGTGAAATCTAGCAGATGAAAGGAAACCAAACAACAAACCCGCATATAATTCCTTTTCTTTTACTATTGTATATAAAGCATCCATCGACAATTTTACCATGTTGAATGGAAGGGAGTTATGAGCTCTTGTTCATGCTTTTGTGTCCCAAAATATTGCTACGAGGGTAAGGTGACAAGTTTTTGGCCTGACAACGAAAGGCTGCGATTTTCAGTTAAAAAATGATTTCATTTTTCTAGATAATCTTCCTTGACTTTAACATACTTGGTCTAGCGTTTCTACAGTATCAGTATTCCTTCCCGGAAGTGAGAGTCTGGAAGGCTGTGAAATTATTCATCGACGGCCCTCTCAACTTCTTCATTGGATGCGAAGCGCTTCCCAGAAACAAATTTCTTAAAGTTTGTGAACAGATGGAAATCAGAGAATGCCAAATCAGGAGAATAGAGGGGATGGTCGAGCAAATCGTACCCCAAATCCCGCAGTTTTCCCATCGCCAATGCACACTTGCGTACTGGTGCGTTGGCTTGGTGAAAGACGTTTTTTTCTTCTTCAAGCCAGGCCTCTTCTCGCGAATTTTAGCATCCAGCTGGTCAAGAAGCTTAAAGTAATATTCACCTGTTATTGTTCTGCCTTTTTCAAGGTAATCAATTTGCAGGATCCCTTTCGCATCCCAAGACACACTGGCCATGACCTTTCTGGCAGATGCGATCGACTTCGCTTTCTTTGGCGCTGAACCACCAGCTTCCACCCACTGCTTCGACTGCTGTATATGTGTTTCTCGTTGAAAAGGGGCAAACTTTTCCGTTATTCCCCCCGACTGACGAACGAAACGCAAGAACACCACTGATTCTAAACTCATGGCGTCAAATTGAACTACCATCGACATTATTGACTCTTGATCTCGGCCTGAAACAGATTGGACAGATTGGTGAATGTGTCCCGCCCAATACTAGGAGCGGACTACCTATTTTTTTGCGGAGTGGTAGTCGACCTTCAGAGAAAGAAACTAGTAGATTGCATTTCTTGTTTCAAACTTTCAGTGGTACTTCGAGCAGATCTCAACGATCAACAAGAACAACTGCTTCCGCGCAATATTAGCTTAGCTGAGTTCCCGCAACTGACCGACAGTACGTTTCCCCGCGAAGGCCTCAAACTCGATGTACGGCTTATCATCGAAACTAAAGGACTACCTGTAGCCGAACGCCCGAGACGCTTGCCGCCAGACAAGTTTAAGGCCGTAAGCAACGGGTTCAAGTATATGTTGCAACAGGGGATATGCTGACCTTCAAAGAGCCCTCGGGACAGTCTTCTTTCGATGAAGTAAAAGAAATCCGAGTGGCGCCCATGTAGACATTACTGCAGACTAAATGCGGGGATGGAAGGAACATCTTCTCAAAAGTATTGTAGATTCATTGCCGAGGAAGGCAGACTCAAGACGTCGGTGATCACACCATTTGGGTTTCACGAATTTAACGTCATGAGCCATCCAGCCATCGTGCACGATACACGGTGGATCAATTTGATCTATCAGATCGCATGGCAGCGAATGACCACGAAAAGGAACCTGGGGTATCCATCGCGTTTGTCTGATTGTGTCGTGGAAGCTCAGTACCTGAAATGATGCTCGTATATCGGGGAATCAGGGAAAATTACAAAATTAGAACCTGAAAAATTTACGTGTGTGCGATGGAAGCCGGCTTAGATGACACGGGGTACTGATCAAGAGTCGTGAATAGGATAAAAATTGCTCATTGGGCTAGTCTTAAGATGCAACCACAATTCATGTAGGCTAGCATGCAGGCAATGACGATGCAATGACGAGAAAATCTGTACCCGAGGTCCTGACCATGATGAGCCGATACTCCTTACGTGCTGCTTCTTTTTGCGTGAATGAAGAGGCAACTGTCAGCCTCTTCGCTCTTGTTGATCCTTGCAGGAAAGGAATTTGTAATTCAATTCCATATCTCTTTGATGAGCGGCAAAGCGCTCCGTCTTGTTTTCATCGTGATAAAGAAATTCATCTCATCCCGTAGTTGCCAACTTTGTCTTTGATTGCCTACTCAACATTTCACGGCCTACCGAATCTGCAGCGTCTACTGTAAAGCAGTCAGCTTCTTCCCCGTGCCTACGTATACGACAAATACGACGCATTCCACCTCACCCCTCCCTTGTCTCCCCCCTTCGATCGTTCCCCTTCCCAACAGCAGGCAATCAGACATTGCCTACTTCTTTACTGAAGCCTAGTTACTCTAGGCCTTACGTCGGCGATTTTCTCTCCTTCCTGCGATCATCGTACATCGGGAATAAGATCATCTGGTTCACCATTATCACCCGTAGGCAATCGAATGTTGCCTGCTTACATTATTATTGCCTACCTACCCACCTGCCATGCAGTGACGTAGATAGCTTTTTGCAGAGGGAGGGGATATACCACCGGCAGTAAATTTTTTTAATTTGTATGTGCTGGGGAATGGTTTGAACCTCTCAACCTTCGAGTGAAAATCTCTATGCAACAACTCTCACTTTACAAGAGAATTGGGTAAATATCAAATCATTCACCAATGAGTTAGCTTCTTCAATTCATCTTCGAAGTACTCATTAAGAATGAGTAGTTGGTGAAATCCAGGCGGCCAAGGCCTGACGTCGAGCTGTCGCGCCACGATGATGATAAGTTGATGAAATACTCGAACATTGCCATCAAAAAAATCATCAGGAGGTTTGGGGTGGTCTCCTTTTGTAAGGTAAGGTCTAAGAACGCCTCGGCTTTTGTGTCTCGTGAGAAACGGTACCATACCCCAATTCGATTGTCCATTACGGTTTACCTAACTAGATAAAATCACAGTGATCCTACGTTGACCGCCGAGTACTTTCAAGCTTTTCGATTATTTTTTCTGCAAATTCTCAATTACGTAGGATAAAAGAGCCACGAGGGAACCTTAAAGGTAGCTTATAGTAACCTTAAGGTATATTAAGGTAGCCTGAAAGTAGGGTCTAAAAAGTTTTCCGTTTCACCGGGCGACACACTGTGGTTCGCGTCTTGGCTAATAGTGGTTTTATCGCTGTAGCGTATTGGGCGAGCGAAGCGAGCGTTCTAGAGTAGTATACTGAGAGTTACAACCTCTGAAGCAGCGAAGCTCACGTAGCGAGCGGAGCAAGGCCAGTGCGAAATCACCTCAATTTAAAACCAACTATTGGTCAAAGATGCGAACCACTATGCATTGCCCGGCCAACTAGGAATCTTCCGATTTCGGTTTTTGTATTTAGTGACTAACGGTATCCAGCACACCAAGTCGATTGTACATTTCATTTCCATTTCATTAAATAAAATCACACTGACCCCACATTTGACGCAAAATATTTTCGGCTACGAGTATTTTCTACTGTGAATTTTAAATAACGTAGGATCAACACAAAAAGCCTTGACGTAGCCTTCATCCGGTTGATGCCATCATGGATAAATGGCTGAAAAGAGAAATCAGGCGACAGAGAAAATGTCGTTAAATAAAGTGGCGTCGATGTATCGGACTGATGACTGTTGGCTTTACTTCTAGTTAAGTTTTTGTATCTGTACTGCTTATGTTAAGATAAATCGGCGATTTTGGTGATGTTTTTCTATAAATGAAGAGCACGGTTAGCTAGACATCGATTTTAAGAAGCAGACATATTTCGAAGGAGAACATCCTGTGTATGTTTAATATGAAATTTTCCGGTCAGTTGAAATAGGACGCTAGAATAGTTAAGTCCGGCACTGCTGCCAGGAGCGCAGGCAAGCCCACGAAGCTTGTGGGTACTTTATACTTCAGCTTATCATTTCAATTTCTTTGTGTCTTTTGTATTGTTTGTATCGTCGTTTTCTCTCAAACTCGAAGTAACGACAACATAGAAGCGATTGTATTAACCTCTTGGAGGGGGTCTCTTAACCACCGGACTATTTATGCGAAATATGCTTGTTAACATCAGTCGTGGGCGTTCTGAATTATTAGATAGGCAAAATCCATACAATGAGGGCTCCAGAGGCCATCTATCTCTCGTGACAATGATTTAGTACTGAATATCTTGAAAGTCATCGACTCACTTCGAGTTCATTGGAATACCAAAACGAAATAACGTATTAAGCCTTTTCAGTTCAAAATTTATGTGCCTTTCAGGCTGTAGTGTCACACTTAAAATCGTATATCTATTACCAGGATCGTCTCGACAAGGAGCAATATAACTGTTTAATATCCTCTACTTGCACTTTGCACAACACAAAATATTCTGCCACGTCAACACGTTCTTTTATTATCCTTGCATAGTGCCGCTGCCAACCGCAACAACGGACAAACATCGATAGAGCGCGCCAGGCCCAGGATAATGTGATGAAACAGGACCCACATTTTTTGCTATAGCATCTCTCTCCATAATGGCGCGGTGCACCACCATTGAAAAACTATTTTCGGATATTGCATCCAGTCGTGTGGGGGGTGGTTGTTGGCAGACTCCCGTAGAGTCTCAATGTTACCTTAACGCTGTCGAATGCATTGAAGCAGTCTTGACCTTGTCTATATCTGCTCCATCTCCTGCTTATGAATCGGACTCACACCGTTCCTACCCACGCAGCTATTTATTATCATCTTCGACAATAAATCACAAAGATATACGTTCGTTTCGTCTTCTTTGCGCGACTTTGATATTAAAAAAGGAGTGTGTCAGGATGTTCAGACTCAATACGAGATAGTGTTTTCATGAAGAAAGCTATCATTCCTTTTTGCTTTCTTCGATACTTTCAAAAAGTTTCAATCACTCTCTCCGATACTGTTTTCAAACGTATATCCTGTTTCTTTCAATGAGGCAGAGAAGGGGCGGGGGAATAAAAAGGGAATAAAAAAGGAATAGGATGAAGTGTGGGAAGCGATCGGGACTGAGTACGTTTGAGTGTCTGGTATGGTCGAGGATTTACGTTGTATCATCGTCATGTTTACAGTGACGTCAGCAAACATCATAAACAACAAACAACACTCCATTTTTCCCGGGGAACTTGCAGGACAGTAGGTTATTTTTGCTGCATGCCCAAGGAATTCGTCGAACGATTGATAATAAAAGGAAACTTTAGCAATAAGTGGTTGGGTGGAATTTGAAGACTTCGGTTGAATCTTTTCATTAATGCTGCTTTATGTTATTAGTTCGGATTCATGATGGCCGCTTCGAGAATATAAGCAAATAAATAAGGATCGTGACTTCCGGGCTACTTGAGATCTATATTACTTTTGATGCCCTGGATGGGATGAGTCAGATGAGACAGCATTGTGAGTAATGAACAAAAACGGGCATTGTATGAGGGAACATTCCTAGTTGATCGGGCGATTCATAGTGGTTTGTGTCTTTGACGATTTCGCACTCCCCTTGCATGGGTTCAGCTCCTGGGCGAGCAGCCCGGCTTAAGGGGCTGCCACCCTCAGTAAACTGCCCTACAATGCTCGCTTCACTCACTCTATACGCAACAACGGTCAAGTCGCGAACCAAGATGCGTCGCTCGATGAAAGAAAAGTGAAGAAATCGAAAAAAGCGAACCCAAGAAAAAAGCGGCCACGACTATATTTACGCGATAAGCTCTGGCCCCGCGTGGGCGTGGGTGTTTGAATGTGGTAGGTTGGTTCTCGGGTCGTCTTAGGAAGTGTTGTGAATTTGAAGGCGATACAACGAAAAGCAGCCGGGCGGCAATGACAGTTTAAAAATCGCTATTTTTCAAATTTTTCTTGTTCTTCTTGTTCTTCGACATGGCCACAGCCTCGTAGGGAGCGTCTCCAGATCTGCTCTCTTATCTCACGGATGGGCTTTATAACGCGGCTATTTGGGAGGTTCTCATATGGCTCGGGCGTAATGTCATAGCTGCTAAGGATATTATCATTTTTACGAATAGTCAGCCGGCGATTAAGTGCCTTGAATCTGTGATCACAAACTCAAAGATTGTTGCCGCATGCCGCACCTGTCTCCTGGAGATGGGAAATTTTTTTAACATCTCCCTTTGTTGGATTCCGGCCCATAGTGGCTTCGACGGAAATTGCAAAGCGGATGAACTAGCTAGAAGAGGCTCTACTGGGGGGACCGGGTTTAGTCACTGCCATCTCGGGTGGTCTTTATCAGCCTGTAAATTGTTGACAAACAATGTCGCGTTGAGTGCTGCCAACACGAGGTGGAGTAATGGTAGCACTTGTAATGTTACTAGGCAACTTTGGCCTAGGATCGATCCCAAACGCTCTGAGGAGCTGCTACAGACTCTTGTGGGGGTGATTACAGGGCACTGCCTGATCGGCGAACATGCTAGGAGATTGGGGCTTCCACACAATGACCTCTGTGGGAGTTGCGAGGATGAGGATGAGGAGGAGAGTACCTTTCATCTGTTATGCGGGTGTCATGCCCTGGCTAGTAGAAGAAGGATTACGTTGGGGTCTTTCTATTTTGGCGATCTGGACGACCTTGAGGATGTCAGCATCAGCCGGCTCCAGCGCTTTATCAACAGCTCAGGCTGGTTCAATGAATAGGTAGGACTCGGGTTTGTGAAGTCGATGGTGGTATCACAAAGGCACCAGTGGTGGTCTACGTGTGCTGTGGGTATCACGGCAGCCCCTTTAACCTAACCTAACCTATCCCGAGGTGTGCGTAGGCTGTCATTTGTTCTGTTCCGTACAGTAGAAAAAAAATAGAGCCAAAAATGAGACATTCTACAAGGCTTTTCGATTACCTTTTTAAAAATTTCAAAGAAAAAAAAAGGAGACATCAATGCCCTCATTATGAAAGCCTGGATGAGAGCCATCATGAACATTGTTTTGGCCACGGGGCTAGACTCACTTATGTACGTACTTTCCAAGCGTATGGTGAAACCATAGATGAACACCTACGACCTGATACATGACTTTTGTTGACGAGACCATCTCAGTCAATTTATTGAAAAGATCCGTTTGAATCAACATATCTAATCCGTCTCTTTAGGATCAGAGCAATAGCACAATACTCTGTCGCAGTGCTTTTGGTTTTTCTTTGGATCACAACCCATTTATCAAGTAAGTTACCGCGTCCTCCAATTTCGGAAGAGTAGCAGTTGTTCGGCGTCATAGTCTAGTGAGTGTTCCCAACGAGCTCTCTGTCTTCCTCGCAGTCTTACTTCGTCGACGCGTCGTTCATTGAATATTTTCTAGGCATGCGGCCATTGCCTCCATTCGTTGCATATTGTAGACGTTGTAGTTTGAGAATTCTCGAAACCTGGAGCTCAACGTACAGTTCGTACAACTCATGATTGTACCGGATGCACCATCCATTTAGGTCGCAAACTGTTCCAAAAATTCGCCGAAGGACTTTAAGTTCAAATGTGTTTATCATGGTTTCGGAGGCTTAAGTAAGGTTCCAAGTTTCACAGCCATAGCACAGCACAGGACGTACGCTGGTTTTGTATTTATATATGCGGAGCTTAGCATTTCCGTGTACGTGCTTCGATTTCATTAATAGTAGGACAGAGAAAAAAAAGTCTTGTACAACTTGTAACGGACGGTTTGGTGGGCATCCGGAGAAGCCCATGGGGACGGAGCCTTAGGATGCATAGTGACCGTGAAGGTCGGACTGTGCCATCTGACGAAGAAAAAGGCTCCTAACGAGCTAAGCAGCGGCCTATGCTTGCTGTAGCTCAGCTCGGGAGATGTGGGCGGGGTTCTCGCCGCTCGTTGCCCCTAGTCTTTACGTATTAACAAAATTCGTAGGCCTGGGGAAGACAACACAAGCAGGGATAAAAATAGGGAATAAAAAAAATAGTCAATAGGGATGGAATGGTTGGCGGACGGATCAGACGCCCACGCGGTAGCACCTGGGTCCGAGTGTAATGGGACCCTCGGCCTCTGGTTTCGTACCACCAACAGATCACTACTCATCAGGTGCTGCTTCGATCTGCCGGTGGGAGCAGCACTACCAGACCATAATATGGTTCATTACAGGTGGTTCATTACAAACTTTGCTTCCGCCGTTTTTTCCTGGGAATTAAAAGCTTAATTGTCAAAAAGTACTTACAGATGTATTATTCAAAAGTATTGTCCATCGCTAGCGACAACTTTCGCCCATCTCTCCGGCAATTTTCGGATTCCATCTCGGAAAAAGAAGGCGTCTTTCGACGCGATCCATGATTGCATCCATTTTTCGACCTCGTATGAACGAAAATTCTGCTCAGCCAGGCCGTGCGCCATAGATTGAAACAGATGGTAGTCGGAAGGAGCGATGTCTGGGGAGTACGGCGGGTGGGGCAAGATTTCCCATTTCAGGGCTTCCAAGTATGTCTTGACCACTTTTGCGACGTGTGGTCGAGCATTGTCATGCTGGAGGATGACTTGGTCGTGTCTCTCTTGGAACTGTGGTCGTTTTTCCTTTAAAGCTCGACTTTAACGCATCAGTTGCGTTTGGTGCCGATCTCCTGTGATAGTTTCATTCGATTTCAGTAGCTCGTAGTATATCACACCCAGCTGGTCCCACCAAATGCAAAGCATAACCTTGGCTCCGTGAATATTCGGTTTTGCGTCGACGTTGCGGCATGTCTTTCTGTGCTTGGGATTATCGTAACGGACCCATTTTCGTCGCCGGTTACGATGCGATGTAGAAATCCCTTCCGATTCTGCCTTTGAAGCAGTTGTTCGCATGCAAATAATCGCCGTTCAATATCTCTCGGTTTTAATTCGTACGGGACCCAATTTCCTTGTTTCTGAATCATGCCCATGACCTTGAGGTGTTTCGAACTGGCTTGCTGAGCCACTCCCAGTGATTCAGCTAATTCTTCTTGCGTTTGGGACAAATCTTCATCGAACAGAGCTTCCAATTCGTCGTCTTTGAAATTTTTTTCTCTCCCACTACCATGCTTGAAATTTGCTTGACATTGAAATCGCCACTTTTAAAACTTTGAAACCACTTACGAAATGTTCTGTCACTCAGAGCAACCTCACCGTAAGTATCTGAGAGCATTCGATGAGCCTCAGCTGCAGTTTTTTCAAATGGAAGCATAAGATCAAAACTTCGCAAATGACGAGAACTTGGCTCGAACACAGACATTTTGGATCGCGAATCTTGTTAAAAAGCGAATAAATTTTACTAATGCGGGGATGTTGATACGTTCACAGACGTCCAAACTCACTTTGTGACACTTTTAAACTACGTACCCCTTCACTTGCGTTTGAATCTTCTAGGTGGCTTATCTAAGATCATAGTGCATTGGCTCAATCCACGATGTCCGCTGGTTTAGCCGGGACCGGTGCCACCGAGCCAAAAGCATCCCGTTCAAAATAAATTGTTGTTACTGTAAGGACGGCTCGACAAAGCCGTGGTTCGCTGGTGCTTACCGCAGGTGGCTTTATACGTAACATTATGTGTCTCTTGCAGTGACGATATTTTATCCGCAGTCTGATCTTTCAATTATTGAAAGAACTTCTTAGCTGCCTTCGCCTTTGCTAGAGCCACCTTGTGCTTTACTTCCATGCGTTCAGTTAACATTTATTCTTACTGTAACTATGGCAACCTATAAATCATCTCATTTATTCCGTCACGCTTTCGTTCATTCATCCCGTTCGGTTACCGCTCATTTGCAGAGAAAAAAAGGGTCTTCACCGACCCTTCATCCCAACAACCACAAAATTTTACGTTCGATCCATCCCTCACAAAAACTATGAAAAAATCAAAAGTTATCTTGATGTTGAGAACAAAGCGTTGAAGATAAGGTGTACGTTGTCAAAGAAACGCCAATAAAAAATAGAACGTCCAGAAATTTCCATCCAACTCCCTGACAGCTGATACCGAATTTGTTGGCATCTGGTTCAACAACATTGCTACTACACCGACTACAAATGGGATGTGGGACGAGATGCGTCTGCTCCTGATGTCGGTGTTGTTCCTGCCACGATACATACAGCATCATCTTTCGTCCGATTAAGCCCAAAGTCTCCCCTATACACATACGGATCCTGATTCCGGCGGCCCCCAAAGCATAAGGCATGCGCCCATTTCATGTCACACACTCATACACACAATATCTCTCCCGAATTTACGGTTCTTCTCCGAAATATGTATCCTGTAATCGTATCTGCTGGAGCTTCACTTTCAGTGCAAATATTGACGTTCTACTGTTCGCGACACAGAATTTTGAACTATCCAGCAATCCAACGTCGTAGTTCTGCAACAACGGTTCAACATAGAGAGGAGTATGTTGTCCTTATCAGAGAAGTCTTATCTGTGCGGAGAAATGGAGAATCGTCAGAATGCTGACAGACAGTCATTGAAATGGTGAAACACTTTGTTTCTGTTGGCCACTCTCATTCATGGGATGGCGCTTTAGACGTGGATCGTCCTGAAATCATTAGAAATTCAAATCGCTAACAAATGAATCGGTTTGGTGAAAATTCGTCAATTTACTATATGGGATTTCAGTGAAGATTATTTACGCTCCGTGAATTGTGCTTTTTGTGCTCCATGTGCGTGTGTCCTTTATTTTCCTCGTCCCGAATATTGGCCACTTCTCGACTGAAATACAATCATCCTGTTCTGCTCCCAATAATCCAGTGCCTAATTGTTAACATAGTGACTAGTGAAATTAATCATTGAATAGAGTTAATTAACTTAAATCATTAAACAGATTGTGTCCTTAACAATAGTCGTGTGCGACAAGTGCATGACCTCGCAACTTACAAAAGGACTTTCACGTTTCGCTCGAATGAAAGTCAAAAGCCGTCAACCACCCAGCGGTTCCTTTGTTTGACGGACGAGCCACCCTCGATCCACTCGTCCCAGTCACACCATTGTTTACTGCAAAAGAGGAAATAACGAAAAAAACAAGTCAACACGAACGGAAATCCAAGGCACATCGCACGGCTCAATTGGTGAACTTTGGTAGCGACAAGGTCGAGAGGACTTCATCACATGCACGGGATAGCGCCAAGGATGACAAAGCTGCTACATTCAAGGTAACGAACAAATTGGCAATTCGATTCAATTCTGTAATAATTAAGACCAACCTCGGAGTTCCTGGAGTACCCATAATTGAGTCACTGTCTCTCGCCGTTGTTGGCACATCGCCCATCATGGCCCCAGCCCAACGAGATGGGCAGGCATGTGAGCGAGCAATCAATCCTGCAAATAGTCAGCCGCTCAAGAAATCTATCGTCAAGTGTGTTTGCAGGATATTTGTTGTGCTTTTGGGCTTATTAAAAGCTAATCGCTCGCCTCAAACATGGTGACATCTGTCGATCCGATTGATTCGACGAGGGTGGTATCGGTCGAGTTGATTTATGTTCTTGAGGCGGATTCATCGGTTTTTTGATTGCTTGTTTTCCGGATATAGTTGGATGGATGTTGCAAGGACATGGGCGGAAGCATTGTGTGTTCGTTGAGATTTTTGGTGAGACAGATAATAGGAAGTCTCAGATATATGACAAAGGCACATGAAAATCATGGCTCAAGACGTATGCCTTTGTATATTTTAAATTCACATACAAAATATTTAAAAAAAAATCAAATAATATACATTAGAGACACACAATCCTATTTTTTTGCAACCCATTGTCATAATATCATTTTAGTAGCGAATATTCTGTAAAAAAAAAACATATTATACAAACACAAGAAAACCATATCTTCGCCATCATCCAACTGTTTCACTCTCTGATTTCCTTGAGCAAATCTAGTTTTCAGAATTCAAATATGTACCGAAGAAGGATTGTATTCTGTTTACCTTGTAATGTTCATTCTTTTAAATATTTCCCTATATTCTTCGGTCACTTTTCCGGGCAGCCGTTTTCCAATAAATTCAACCAAGCGAAAAAGGTCAGAATTTGGGACGTGTTTTTCCTTGGTATATTTCATGTTCTACATCCAAGTCGTCCGTTTGAATTTCGTCGTTTTGTCTTGAATTTACGTAAATTGTAACGAAATTCTACGATTGTATGTTGGAACATATACATAACTGCCTTTTTTGCAGGGTGGTTCGGAAAGTGTGCATAATTTTCGAGCAAATACATGATATTAAAGGAACTTGGTATTTGTTGAAAGGATTTTATCCGTGAGTTTTGTACAAACATTTTTTTGGGCATAAAGATTGTACTGTATACTGAAAAATACTTGAAGTAAATAGATAAAGATATAAAATTTTAAATAAAATTCTGGAAAATAAAATAAAACCGTACGCAGAACGAATCATTGGCGAATATTAAAGCGGTTTCAGACCTGGTCGCTCCACAACCGATCAGCTTTTTACGGTCCAGCTGATACTCCAGAAGTGCTGGGAATACAACGTAAACGTATACCAACTCCGTCTCACAAGTCAGGATCCACAATAGACTTACTGATCTATTTGAAACACGCACTGGTCTGAAACAGGGCGATGGACTGGCACCGACAACCTAGCATTGGAATACGTTATTCGGGTTATGAATATGGACAACAGCTAGACGCTACTCATCAAGTCAACACAATTACATATGTGAATTGGACAGATGATGCTTCTGCGCCAATCGTCTGGGATCTCCTCGTCCCCCCATACTCGAAGGAGTAATTGATGTATGGCATTAGCTAGACCCGTTCCACCGAATTTTAGATTCAGCTGGAATCTCGTCAGCGCCCGGCACTTTATTTCGTTTTAGTGACCGCAACGCGAGATCAACTTCCTCTACTGTCGGGGGTTGTATTGGTGGACCTGGATCAACAATATCATCGAGAGCTTCTTGTGTGGGGATGTTAGATGGTAGGTTCAGAAGCTCTTCAATACAAGGGGCCCATCATTTGTTAACGCCATCGGTGTCGCTGATGATGTTTCCATCCTTGTCCTTACAAAGGCTAGGGCTAGGCCTGGGTTAATAGCCGTTCTTAATTGTACTTACTAGTTTGTACGCTTGTCTGGTGTTCCTATTAGCTAAGTTTTCATTTATATTCAGCAACTGCTTGTCAAAGTATTTACGTTTCTTGCGTCTAGTTATTCTATTCGATGTTCGCCGTAGCTCGTCATATTTTTCTCTTCTGGCTCTGGTTCAGGTTCCTCGTTGAATCCATTGTCTGTAGGCCTCGTTTTTCGCATCAGGTGAATTTTTGCATTCTTCGTCGAACCAGTCATTTCGCGCTAGCCGGGCCTTATATCCCCCGACCTTTTCAGCGACATCTCTGATGGTACCCTTGAGCTCTTCCCAGAACCCATGGACGCCTGTGTTACTGATATTGTGTAGCATAGGCGATAGTCTTTCCTCAAGGGAGGCAGCATACGCCACCGCCATAGCATCGCCCAGAAGTTTATCAACCGCAAAAATTTTGGGAGGGTTGATTCTCGATTGGTACACTGAGGAAATTCTACATCTGTAGGTCGTCTTCACCAAGTGTTGATCTGAGTCGCAGTTTTCTCCTCGATAGTAGCGGACATCCATCACACTAGACGCCCATCTCCTGCAAATGAGGACGCGATCAATTTGGTTGACGGTGTGTGCGTCTGGAGATTTCCAAGTCTGCTTTTGAATGCGTCAATGCGGGAAACACGTAGAGCTTACGACTAGATTCCTGTTGCAGGCGAATTCGATGAGTAGAGTGGAGTCATGGAGACTGTGGCCTCCAGTGGTCCCCCGGTGCCAACTTTCATTTCCGACTTTCGCGTTAAAGTCTCCCAGCAGCAATTTGACGTCGTTTGTTGGAAGTGAGTCGAAAAGAGTCTCAAGGCGGGCGTAGAACTCCTCTTTTACTGCGTCTTCTTTAACTTCAGTGGGGGCATACACATTGATGAGCCAGAGATAAAAGTATTTCGATAGTTATCAAAATATTTATTCCAAATTTTTTTACAGTGTAATATAAGCAAAAAGTAGTAGTCCCCTTCAGCATTGAGAATGGCATGGCACCTTCGAGGTGTGCTTTCGACGAGGTTTTTAACGTAGCTTGTTGTAAGAGAACGCCAAATCTTTCCAATCTCCCGAGCAAGCTGCTTCGAATTGTGAACAGGCTTTCCCGCAAGTTTGCTCATCATAATGCTTAGACATTTTCGATGGGGTTTGCGTCTGGGAGACTGGGAGGACCAGTCCAAAGTGTTGATGCCACTTTCCTCCTTCCAGGCGCAGCAGAGGCGGCTTTGATGCTTCCAGTCGTTGTCTTCTTGAAGGACCCAATTTCTGTAATCAGGTCCAAACATTTTCTCGACCCCGCTTCACTGGAACTCACTCGCAAAATGTTGTTTCATCCTGGAAGATAGTTTTCGACCAGTCGCGATCCTTATTTTCCTCCGTCCAGTTCAGGCGTTTTTCCATGTGGGTTGCGCTGAGAAGAGATTTCGAGCTCGTAGAACGGTATAGCAGCTTGGCTTCATGTTAAGGTCATCTTATCGTTTTGAGGCTGACATGAATTCGCTTCCTGGCGAGTTTGACCTTGGCTTCGCACAGGCGCAGAGTGAGATGACTCCTAAATTTCTGCACTACCACTTGGTCGTGTTTGCTGGACTTCGCTCTTGTTTTAACTCGTTCAGGAAGATCATCAACATTTTTTGTCTCTTTGTACCTTTTAACCCACTTCTCAACGAACTTCTTTGACTTTTTAATAGCTTTAGATGCCGCGGAATATGATAATTTCGGTCCTTCTGCATGCGTGCACAAAAAGACAGCCTCAAAGCGCTTCGCTTATGTGGAACTCATTTCGATAAACGAGCAACACTGATGTATGTAAATCAGTAACTGCCCCGTAGCCGACCGATGATACGATCCTGTAATGAAAAAAAGATTGGAATATTTTCAATTCAACTATTAAAAACCCTACCTTCTTTACTGTGGAACAGACTGTACCTCCTAACACTACTTCGGTTTGCCAACCTAGACTAAGGAATCATAGAAAACTGCAAGGTTTAGTATAGGGCCTCCATTACGAAACACATCCTATCAAAATTGAAATAAGTTCGCCAACGAAAGCATCGAAAAATTTGACGTCCTGGAAGCACTGTATTTGATAAAATCAGCGTGGGTTAAACAAGAGACAATTAAAAAGTGTTTTCAAAAAGCATGATTTCAGAAGTATGAATGCAGCCTTCCTGAATTTGATGCAGAAGCTAGTGTTCCATTGTCAACGTTTTCAACTCTGTTGAGAGGAGTTATCGATTTTGACCAAAATCTGGACGAACTTATAAATATCGACAATAGTGTACAAACAGAAGACGGCAGTGCTGAAATAGAAATGATAGCGGTAACCGGTGAGAGTGCGGAGAAAATTGGTTCAGAAGACGAAGTGGAAGTGACAGTTCCAGGTGTGGAAGAAAAGGTACTTATGAAGAGGCTTTGCGACGTATTTGCAGCTTAAAAATCTTGGCAAGTGATGACTCCACTGCATTTCAGCATCTAAAGCACCTGAAGACTCATTGTCAGGATCGTCTAATTCAGCAAAAGCAAGCAAGATTGCGCCAGACAACTGTTATGGGTTTTTTTTTTAATTTGATAAACTTTTATATACTATATAAATGTATACGAGTATATTATATATAGTATTTAAAAGTTTATCAAATTTAAAATAAAAAAAAAATCTTTTTATTCTGGTCCAAGAAAAAATCTCTGTAAGAATGTTTTGTATTTCGTAATTAATAAAAACTCAGTATGCAATAAGTTTAAATTATTATTTAACCTTTATGAACAAATAAAAATTTAGGTAGCGGTTCACTTCTTCGATCTATCTAATAGCCGGACATCTCCCTAAAACGGACAAAGATATGGGGACCGTGACTGTTCGCTTATAGAAGAGCTTTCACTGTAGTTGTACGAACTTCTCTTAAAAGGAAAGTAGCCTCTTTTTTGCTTCAAGATCAGAATAAGGGAACTACAAACAAGTTTATGGAAAATGTTTTCGAAGCACCCTAATAGAGCCGAAAATTTCTTTCTTCCACATATCCTATACCCTAATCGAAATTTCCATTTTCTTTTGTATCTCTATCCACAACGAAGTTTTATACGACTTTGACATGGTTACAATGTCGGATAGTAAAAGAAAGGTACCGCCCATAAATCGTCATCCTGTTTACCTACAACGAAACTATCGGAATTCTCTTCCCATTTTCATGGCCCTTTTAGTGTTCAAGTTTACGGTCAAATAACTATTATAGCGAACTTTGAGCATAAATATTTAGTTGAAACGTTCCAATGAATTAATTCGGGACGAGTATACGAGACTATGCATGTGAACCGATACTCGTTCATCCGGCTAAAGGATACTCTCGTGGCAAACATTTTTAAGGTCGATTGACAACATTTACGAGTCACTATTATCACCCTGACATAATTTATATTGGTGTCGAGATACGGAAAGGGTTATAACCTTATATGGAGTCTATTCTGTTTCGAATCTTTCCTTCCCTCTCCCTATTTCCACCGATACATTTTCCGCTCGGTTGATCTTAGACTTTATCACATAGATCTGTAAAGTATAGCACTCGTGTTAATGCAATCTACATAATCATCGACCATCACACTGAAGACAAAATGATATTGACAATAACTGGACAAGTTAGGTTGACACGACAGGAAGTCCTTTTTTTTAAATACAATTAAGCACCTGACCGGAATATGATTATAATGTAACGAGGACATTCGATAACAATGGAAACCCTTGATGAATATGACAAATTGCATGAAAGTGTTGTAAGGATAATGTGGAAAGTTTTAGAGATAATGAAATCTTCGAAACAAACAAACCAAAGAAGAAGTTGTTGTTGAGAGAGTGGAGTTTAATGTTGGAAAAGGATGTCACTCAGTGTGTGAGTGGCATGAGATATACTTAATTTTATGGGTGTTTAAAAGTGAAAGTTACTTTGTAGGCACAATCCCAGTTTTGTGGAAGTGCTTACGAAATACATTACGTTAATACACTCAAATAGATAATCAGGACAATAAAACGGCATTTTCGCGCCAATTTAACAAATAAACGGAACAACAAAGAAAAATATACGATTCGGAAGTTATATTCCCACAAGCAAGTAATTACTTTCTAAGTACTAAGTATTTTTATTTATTTGTTTATTTCAAATATGACGTTCTATAGAACTAGAGGTGAGCTCACACGTCGGTAATATTTGGCAAAAAAAGGTAAATACTCGTCATAAACTTTGTTGTACGTGTGAGCCGAAAACGTTTATCCAACAATTTGCTTTTTTGTTCTATAGTATTTTGCAAGTAATGGCAACTATGAGCAATTATATTTCTACGAAAGTAGCAAATTAATTTTGTATATCATATCTCTGCCATGGCTTGGACATAGCCGGCCTTAACTCTTCTAGCGCCCTCCGCCCTGTTCAATTAATTAAAAATAGCATAGTACTTGAAGGTGCACGTTAGACATAATGCAAGAAGATCCGAAATGTCTGTACTACATAAAGTCGACCCTAAGTTGAATGTCCTCTATATTTGTGGGGAAGCAGGCTATCTTAAGGCATCTTTAAACATTCCTTAGGATAGCCTTAGCTTCCTTAAGGTCACTTTAAGGGTTTTTTTTTGTGTCCTGTGTCAGTGGAAACAGTAGAAACTAGTCGACAAATTGTCGAATCTCGAAAGTATTCGGCACTTAGTGTGATTTTATCTGGTCGACGAAACTGAAATGGGCAATTGAATACCGTCAGTCACAAGGCGCATAAACTCAAAGCTTTTTAGACTTCACCTTAAGGTTACCTTATGGCTTTTTCTGATTCCATATCAATGAAGTAATAGTAGAAAATAGTCGAAAAATGGTACAAAAAAAGTTCGAAGAATTTTTCGCAGTCAATTAAATCGAAGGGGGCATTCCAATTAGCACCTTAAGGCTGGCTGAAGGCATTCTAAGGCTTTTCTAAACCTATCTTAAGCTACCCTATGATTTTTCCGTCCTTTCGGCATTGAAAGCAGAAGAAATTAGTCGAAACATTCTCGAAAATAACGAAAATTTCCACGCTCGATTTGGGATCAGTGTCATTTTACCTCGTCGACGAAACTGAATGGATAATCAAACCCCGTTTGCAACAAAACGCAAAAACCGAAACCTTTTTAGATCTTAATTTAAAGCTTTTTTCTATATTGAATGTTAATGAATATTTACAGTAGAAAATAATCGAAAAATGGCGTCAAATATCCAAAGATATTCGGCGCCTAATGTGGAGTAAGTGGGATCGCATCCAGTCAATTAAACCAAAATGGGAAATCGAATTAAGTCTATCTGTCTGAACGCATTTTTAAGCTTTTCTAACACTATCTTTATCTACCTGATGGTTACCTTGAGGCTTTTTTGCTCTACGTTAATGAAAACAGTAGAAATTCGTCGGAAAATTGTTTAAAAAACCCCTCAAATACACACAGCAAAATAATTAAAGGATCACTTGCAAAAGTCAAAAATTCTTCCTGCTGAATAGAATAAGGAAGTCAACGCGACTATTTTTGATGTAAGCGTAGGGAGAGAAAACAGTATAGAACATTTTTGAAAATTAATTTCTAAAATAACGGCATATTTCATATAAATTTTACAAACTCTTAAAAAAAACAATATCCAGGAATATCTTATGATTTCTTATTTCTATTTTTGGAGGTTTTATAATTTTTATTCTGCTTCATCGACTGCTTAGTAGCACGCACTGTCGCCACAAGCTCGAATAACAGCTTTAATTCGCCTAGGCATGCTTATTATGAGGCCGCTAATATCATTCATGAAAATTTTTGACCAAGGCTTTTTCCAGCTCTACTAAGGCCTGAGGAGGGTTTGGATGGGTCCCGACGCGTTGTCCCAGCTGGTCCCATAAATGTTTGATGGAGAAACTCACGCGCTACGTATGCAGTATGGAAGCGGGCTCCATCTTACAATACATCAAAATGAAATCCTGTTCACCAGTACGGGCTCTACTAATAAAGTCTTAGCACTTCGTCGATGTGTCGCTGAGCTGTCAAACTGTCGTTAGCGATGATAACTAAATCGCTTTTATCGTTTAGGGAAACAGCGCCCCACACCATAATTGATCCGCCGCCAAAAGATGATGTGGGTTGAAGGGCACAGGGTAGGAAGCGTTCGTTTCCTCTTCTCCAGACCCTGGTTCAACCATCACATCTGCACAGACAAAATTTTGATTCATCTAAGAAGAAAACTCCCAATGCTGCATATTCTAAATATAGGTACAGTGGATCCGATTTTTTGCTTTCTTGTTAATCGCGGCACTTTTACTGGATATCGGGAAAGCAGGCCACTTTCACTCAAACGATTACGCACGGTCTGTGTTGAAATAACGCTTCCTCTGGCGTGTCTGAGGTTATTTTGTGCGGAAGGTGCCGTGTTTTGACGATGAATGAGCACGCTTAAAACGTTAAGTCTCTTCTCGATGTAAGATGTTGCTCTTAGGTTAGGTTAGATATAGATGCATAGACCACTCGGGTCCATAGCGATGCCACAAAGAAACAACTGAGATCAATAGGTGTTGGTATTAGTCGTAATCAACAAATCCTTGTTGAGCTCGGAGATTTTCGTCGCGCTTGCGAATATTACAAGATTCATTATATTAAGGTTTGCAATCGCTTTATGGTTGCGGGGGTGGGGGAAGTAGGCTCCAAGACATATATGTCTTGTCCTTGCGAGTACCGGGCATTCGCACAAGAGGTGCTTCAAAGTTTCTTTGGTATTTGACCGCTTACAATTTCTGCAGCCGCTGTCTATGATGAGTCCCAGTCTGTGTGCGTTCTCTCCTATTAGGCAGTGACCCGTTAATAAGCCCACTAGCATTGCACATTTACCCTTAGAGAGCCGTAAGAGTACATCGATTTGCTTAGTGTTGTATGAGTTCCAGAGTTCTCTCGTTATGTTCCAATTTTGGTTGGCCGGCCGGCGAATAAGCCGCGGCTCCAACACGTGTTCCCGTCTTAGAGCCATCCGTATAGATGTTTAGGGATTTCTTAAGACTGTTCTCGCCTGTAGTGTTGAAGTCTGTTTCTTGTATTATTACCCGGAAGTTTCTTTTGGTTTGATGATTTCGGTATTCTCGATTGGCAGTTTGATGTTTCGATGGCCATAGGGTCTCGTACTAAATTTCCCCGTTTCCCTAAGTCTTAATGCACATTTAGACGCTGCGTTCATTAGAAACAGGTCAAAGGGGGGGGGGGGGGGGGGGTAGATCATGTTTAGGGAGTTTGTGGACGTGGTGCATAATTCGAGGATTGAGCCCGCATGTCTTACTAAGCAAACTTTTCCAGATGTATTTTACAAAGCAATGGTTGCTTACTAGTAATCGTCACATCGAAGAACGTACCAAGAGTTCTTCGATGTTACGATTACAAGTAAGCTTGCTGCCTAGGATCAACCCTGGGAGGTCGAAGTCCGGAATTTTGGTTCTTCTTGTATACGAGGGTTGCCTTTTATATTTCGGGATTAGAGAACAAAAACAAATATTAATCATTGAAAATCGCTTTATTGTTTTTCAAAATATTCCCCATGAAGATCTATACACTTTTGCATGCGTTTGAACCAATTGTCAAAGTACTTTTGCCACTCTGATTGAGGTGTCTCCAAAACATGCATTCTGAACGCAGCAACCGCTTCTTCAGGTGTTGAAAAACGTTGACCTCTCAGTTTGTTTTTTACGTACGGGAATAAAAAGAAGTCATTCGGTGCCAAGTCAGGACTATACGGCGGATGACCCATCAAATCTATGTTTTGAGTGCTCAAAAATGCAGTTGTTTGAGCTGATGTGTGAGAGCTCGCATTGTCGTGGTGAAGAGTGATCCGTCTTCGGCGGTTGGTTTTCCTGATTTCTTGGAAGACAACTGGCAAACAAATGGTTGTGTACCACTCAGAATTGACTGTTCTGCGTTGTTCTAGTGGTACGGTTGCGACATGGCCAGTTTTTCCGAAAAAGCAGGTGCTCATACGCGTAAATCCACGATTCATCACCTGTCACGATGTCATAGACGTGTTTCGAAGCACCGCGATCGTATTTTTTGAGCATTTCTTTCGACCAATCGACACGAGCCTTTTTTTGAGCGATTGACAAATTGTGTGGGATCTAACGCGAACAAATTTTTTTGACAGTCAAATGTTCATGCAATATTGAATGTATGCTGGTCCCACTAATGCCTAAGGTTGTCTCAATCTCACGATAGGTCACATGACGACCTTGCAATATCAGTTCGCGCACAGCATCAATGGTTTCCGGACGACCTTCACCTTTTGGACGACCTTCACGAAATTCGTCTTGGAGTGAACTACGACCTCGATTGAATTCACCATACCATCGATAAACACTGTTCCTCGATGGAGCTTCATCGCCAAAAATTGAATTCAGTTCATCCATGCACTGTTGCTGAGTTAATCCACGTCGAAAGTTGTAAAAAATAATCGCACGAAAATGTTCACGATTGAATTCCATTATTTGGCCGAGATTAATCTTTTAAGTTACTGTAAAAAACACAAATAGCGCTCGTATGTCAAAACGTTCTGAGTACGTATAACCTCAAAAATGTCAAACTTTACGATAGAGCTGTCAGTTGCCAGATTGCAACACTAGGGTTGTCCAATCCCGAAATATAAAAGGCAACCTACGTAGAGAACGAATTCAGTCTTTTGCAGCTTCACATTTAACCCGAGTTTGCCTGCCCATTTTAGTAGCCTATTTAGAGCCATTTTTGTAAGGTCGGATAGAACGCCAGTGTCCTTTTCAGACACGAATATTACTAGGTCATCTGCGTAAGCCACCGCGCGTATGCCTATAGCTTCGAAAGTTCTTAGTAGAGTGTTCGCCGCTAGTATCCATAGAACTGGTGATAGCACCCCTCCTTGTGGCATTTCTCTTGAGGCCGCTTTAGTGGCCATGACATTGCCCCATTCGATATAAGCCTGTTAGATAGCAATGCTGCGATCCAGTTACTTATGCTTGCGTTGACCCCTGCATTGTAAAGGGCATCGATGTTGCTCTTGATCGGCCCTGTTCTCATCTTCTTGTGAGTTGTCCTGTCACTTGGAACATTTCCCAGACTGGTAACAGAATGACTCACTCCAAGCCGACGGCTCATTTTTCGGAATCCATGGCCTTCCTCTATTAATGTCACAACCCTACACATTTCAGATTCGTTGAAATGTCTTCTAGCTCCTTGTTGAGGATCCATCGCTTGCTAAGCAATTTCATTTTTTTTTTTTTGAAAACAACACAACGGACCGGGAAACACTCACGGTAGTATCAAAAACAAGTGACTCTATCATGTTTAGTTGTATGTAGTCAAATTTACCGTACTGTTGGAAACTAACGTTGTAAAATGTGTGTGCATGTGTAAAATATGTGCGGAGTCTATAATTTGGGTACTGTTTCTTCAACGAAATTGGCTCCGATGTGGAATATATACCCCCTATCTCAGAGAGTGAGCCTCTTGCGATAACCTCAAAAACTGGGGACATTATTTGTTTAAATCGAAAGACTATTTTATTCCAATGAAATATTGATCATAGCGGCATGATTTTTCTTGAGTTAAAAAGGATAAACTCTGATGCAAAAATATAAATTTGGTTATTTGCTCGAGGTGCACCGGATTTTTGTTTCTTTTTTATATTACCAGTGTAATGAGTAAGTAAGTATTTTTGTCAACATTTCGCAGACACACCCTTTTCGAAAAACACGATTCAATTATTTTTGAACAACATAATTAAAAGGTGGTCATGGTTTACCATTCTGAACAACGAAACGTGCATCGTCGCTGCAAAATCTAATTAAGGTTTAACCACAAAACAGACACACAAAATAGGCAAACCACTTCATACAGCAACCTTAGGAGTAATTCTTTGTGTCCTGTCTAACAAGGTAAAATAATTTCATTCACATAATACGCCTCGGTCTGTCTTTTCATAATCCATTCTCAGCGGTTTTTCTCTCCACAACCCTATTAGTAAACAAACACCAACCAGGCTCGTGTTGAACTTTTCTTTTCATCCCCGACACGGGTTTCATCACTGCTCCAACTATTTACCCCAATTCAAGGGCGTACATCCCACACACTTCTTCTGTATTTTATGGACCCTAGCATTGACCCTTGGCTTTCTTATGTCGAATCCGTCCGCCCGTCGCGTCGTTGTCGTAGACCAGATTTTTTGCATCTTTTCGTCTTTTGTACAAAGTGTTTTGCCTTGATCTAAATTTTCTATGCACGAATGATGCGACATGCGAAGTTCAAAGCTAACACAAACAGGCTTCCATGTGAATGATATACGTATCCTTGCTCCTTGCTACATTGAGATAAGTAGCCGACGAGCTCATTATGCATGACAACGGTAGCTTGAATTTGTTTACCCGAATAATGCATGGAAGCCTTCGACATGCATGCACCAGTGCCTTAGATACATATAGTTTCTTTGTAGTAGAGCGTCATTTATTCTGGACAGTCAAGTGTCGCTCTTCCATCTATCTTTCATCCGCCTTCGGCCTATTCCCGCCAACGAAACGGTCGGTATCCTTATCATAAACTCCTTCGACCACACGATCTTGCATAGTCTAGTGCACAAATAAACATACCGAGTGTCCACTTAGTAATTTCAAGGATGCTAGCATCTTTTTTCTTGTTTTCCTTTCCCCCATTTCTCGGGTTGTGTTGTTCGATATGTGTGCGTGGGTCTGTGTGTGCGCGCTCTATAAAATTTGAATTGCAGAAATGATATGGCGACATGTACATAGAGATACATTCATGCTACCATACCATGACAACGGAAATTTAATATAAAAGTTGAAAAGGATCCTTTATCTAAATGAACCGCACGGTATGTGGAGGTGAGTTAGGCAGCCCTAGACACAGGGCAGCCTATCTATCAGTGTCTAGTAATGTTGACTCTTGGACCGCACTCCCACGGGGTTTGGCGTAAACTATTCAGACAATGCCGCAATGAATCCTGAACCTTAACTTAATTTGCGAAAATTTCTATTCTACCCACAATTGTATGGTTGCGATGCGGTGAAGAGTTACAGTTGAAAATCCTTGAAAATATGGAAAAGGCAACATCTTTACAGATATGGATACCGCACTTGAGGTACATTACCTACACTTCAGAAGTGAGTGGATGAGAGGATGTTCTGATACTAACAAACTGGAACGAACTGACTCTGTATCATGGACTTGTGGCTGTATCTGTATTTACCTTGGCTTTATGGGACAAGTTTTGAACTTCAGATTCGTGGTATTTTATGATGATTTAATGTTTGATGAGTTTGAGATTTCCGAAGATAATTCTTTGTCAGGTGACTAGCCTGTCTGCAAACAAAACACAAAACGGTTTATTCAATTAGCGTCGACGTGTAAAGCGCACTTAAACTCATTTAAAACTAATATTCACAGACTGAACTAGAAGTAAAGTCATCAGTTATCCGTCATCGAAAATCCGTCATCCGTCGCCAGTCATCCGTAATCAGTTCGCCGCACGGAAGTGAAGTTATTTTACAATATTTTTTTTTGCTGTTGCGTGCTTTTGCTTCAGTCATTCATCCATTATGACGTCAGCCAGATGGCTAATGAATGACTGAGAATGGCTAATAAATGACTCCATACTTTAAGCATGTTTTCCTATATAAGGGAAAAGTAACGTACAACATAACCGAAAAAAATGATCGATAAAGCCCGAAAATATTCGGCGCACAATGTGGGATCAGTAAAATTTCGTCTAGTCAATGAAACCGAAATGGGCAGTGGACTAGGAGCACGGTTCTAGTAGTCACAAGTCACCAAAAACACTATGTTAATCATCACCTTAAAGCTATCTTAAGGGACCTTAAAGGCAGCCTTAAGATTTTTTTTAAAATCTGACTTCTGTGAAAATGTACAGTAGGAAACAGTCGAAAAGCGGTCGGGAAACCCCGAAAATGTTCGGCGCCCCATGTGGGATCGAAGCGGACTTACGTGTTAAGGTTTGTCTTACTAGACACGGCTGAGTGACAATTGCTTGGCGACTGCCAGGAAACCGACCATAACGTAGCGCTATTCGTGTGTACTATATTTTATCTGAAAGTGCATAGCCACAAAAAGTAAAATAGTACTCCATTATGCTTGGCTTTTTTGACAATCGGCAGACGATTGTCGGTCAGCCACGTCTATCAGGACGAATCTTTAGATATTTCTTCAACTGTGCACGAAATTGGGGGCCGCGAAAATATTTTTCCGATCCATACCCGCCCACTTCTTCCTCTGTAAATATCACTTTCAGGCTTTAGGCTTGTTGCAATTTTTAGGATAAACTTTTCTACGAATATTTGTCTTGGCCGGGGATTTTTTGTAACAGTCTTCACTAGATTATTAGCAGCTGATATTTTGGCACGTTGGTTGACGTGGCTGTCCTTCTCCTCCGCAGGAAGGAAAACTCAAGCAGCGCTAGTGATGTGTCGTTTTGACACCACAAAGCCTCGTAGGAGGATAACCATCCTGCTGAATTGAGAAGGCGTATTATCTCTGCGATACCCTTCGAGGAGACATCGGATATGTCAGTGAAGAAGGCGCGCTACCCAATTCTTCATACCTGGCTCTCTAGAGCTGGGCATTCTCCCAGGAAGTGGATTACAGCTTCCTTCTCTAACGCATTGTTGCAGTTCCGGCAGTGATGATTCTATAAAAAAATGCCCAACCTGGCCGCGTGCTCGCCCATCGGCCAATGTCCCGTAGTGATCGCTGTAACCCTGGCGCCATCCGAGTGGGTTCTATTCAGAAGGGCAATTGTAAAATACTACGTTCATCGTAAAAAGATCACAGTTTCTTGGATGTATCACATGTTGTCAGTGCACTCCATCTACTGCTGGATTGTGTCGTATAACGTCTAAGAATTTCTCCTTTTACAACACCAAGGGGCATGTGAACAATGGCCGCGTACAACCCGTGAAATGCGGAGTCCTACCTCGCCAGTTGATCGGCCTTTTCGTTCTCCGCTATATTCCTATGTTCTGAAACCCATAGGAGAAAAATTTCGTAAAGTTAGGCCAGTCCAGCCAGTCATTGCGCTCGGTGGCCGTGGTCGTTCAGTCACCTCTCTACGATACTTATCTAGAGCTCAGAGTTCAAATCTCGGCGCGATCAAAAAACTGACTATGAGTACTAACAGAACTCTCACAGTGATTCGAGCTTGTCAGTATAAGCACGGCGCGGATAGGAGGTGCATGCTAGCAACTGCACTTCCGAAAAGTAGATATGCTATCGAAACGTCAACAAGGCATAGAAATGCTAGAGATGAAGATACAAGAGGCAGACAGAAACACACGTGGATCGATCAGATGAAAAAGCAACAACAACGCGTTAATCTTGGCGATGATACGATCGTCGACCGAGCTGCTTGCAGAAGGAAGCTGGGATTATACTGCCAGAATGAGTGAAGTGCCAACACCAGAGGCATAGCAACACGAAGCCGCAGAGTGGTATGAAAGGGCAAGAAAGGAGAAAAAGAAGAGATGACACTTTATTTCAATATTTTTGTTAATTTCTATGCTATAGTTTTATAATGTTTGACGATCATAGACGTATCAGTTTTTCAGCAACGGTTTGAAGAACGAACATTTCTCCGCCGATTTAATGTTCGCAGGGAGGCTATATTGGTTGTGTTTCGGAATTGTTCGCAAGAGCTTAGTCCTTGGAATAGGAAGGGCAAAGTTGGTTGCCTTGGACTTTCTCATCTCGTCAGCGCGACACATGAATCTCCGTTTTGCAACACGAGTGAGTCAGTGAGTAACGCTTACACTTTCACTTTAGCCGAGATAGCTCAGTGCGCGTTAATTTTCTGCCTCGGATTCAGGAGGTTTTGGCAGTTAGGTGACAAGGACGTTCTGCACTGCCAATCCCACCGGCCTCCGCTCCCAAGTCAAGTCAATTTCGCTCTCCGTTTTCATGCATATTTAATGAATCCCAAATATGTATATGCCTTAGAAATCAATACAAAATCATGATAATACATAATGAGCACGAAGACAACTTTCGAAATGTAACAAACAAACACTTTTTTACTTAGACCAAGTAACAATGTTTGACTGTCATCTAGGCTACTGGAAAAGACAGTTGACAAGATACAACTAAATTGCGAAGTAGAAAATCACGTAAAGTACCTACACATTCCGTATGGACACTTTAAACTCTCCGTCTGTATGTCCTGAATATTTTATCGTGTAATTTTCAAAACATTTCTTGTCTTCTGTGTTTTGTAAAGAATTCATCAACATCACACCATGTTGTTGTCGTTATGGGTTACACTTGAAAACACGTATACCGACTCCACTAGAACGTACAGACATGAGCATTCACTCAGGAACACGTAACAAAAGTCGCATTTCTCACACCCAACAATAACTCGTACCTGTGCGGCAGGACTCCGGAATAAAGAAACCTCTTTGTCTTGGACCGAAGAAGAAGAGGTCTCCCTTGGGTCAATACTATATTTATAAGGATGAGCGTATAACTCTTGCAAAATATTTCATTTGAAGCTGCTTAATATGCTTCAGGTATTCCCAGACCATGGATAACGTTAGCGGAAGTTTTCTCTCTGCAGCTCATCAATTACGGTCTTACGGTCTTAACCCGAGTCCTGGATGATAGGATACGACGCCGACGACGGTATGCGTCAAATAGCATTCAAGTAGAAATGAGTATGAAACATTTACAAGGTAACCCTTTGAAGTGGCTGAATGTGGAATTGTACGGGAATGAAAGTTTCATAAGACGGACAGGTTTCAGAATGGTATACGTTTTTTTTTCTGTTTCGTTTGGTAGCAAATTTTCCGTTATTAGGAATGCCTACGCACACAATTTTGTTTCTGTCAAAAAATTTTGGGATCATGAATGAATCATGAGTAAGTCCTGAAAGAAATATTGAAGGTGATTTAGAATGCAATGATTGCTCAAGTTTTGGCGGAACTATGAAAGAGCATTTTAAGGATCAGGATCATACCAATCATCTTGGCGTACGACAATTGTATTGAATGTTATGATTAAGGTTGATGTAACGTCAAAGTCTTACATTAAAATTCTAAAAGTGACAGGTGATATCATGGTACATAGTAGATATTCTCGTTGGCGTCCAATGTGGGCGATACGTATATTGAAATATTTTTTCGTTTTAAAGTACGTGGATATTAGACGTTTAGAAACCTTAAAGGCAACCAAATCGAAATAAGTGGATGTGAAGTTAATCGGAAGCCTTCTTCAAATGGACATATGATCAGGTAGAGGGTGTAAAAAGAATGTAAGACATAGAGTCAATTGAACTACTTTCCTAAAATCTGCAATACCCTAATGGTTCGCGAAAAGCTGAAGTAGCTGAACCAGGCAAAAATCCAACCAACACTGCCATTATCCTTCCAATTAATTTCCGAATTGCCAACGTAACCATGAAATCAGTACAACGACCAAACGAACGAATTTCGTTATCAATTCCTTTGCATTTGTTTATTGAATATAACGACGTTTTATCTTCAGTGTCAATCGACTGACACATTTTCGCTTGCTATTGTCCTTTAGGAATTCTCGCTTTCCTCCCGCCTACGCATCATTTCCCATCACCACTGTAGCAATCTCAATCCATAGTACGTAACCAACATATACACACATATAGCGAGAGTTAATAATGAGCTTAACTCGAGATCCTTTCATACGCAATGTTTCCTGAAAGCTAATAAATTCTCAGGAGATTTGATTGTACGCAACGACGAAGTACTGATTTTCATGCTTCATCGAATGCAGCTTCATTCACCCACTTTTTTTTTCCCCAAGTCCTTCCATCTCTCTAAATATGTTCTGCCTGTTTGTTTCAAAGGACCCGATGTAGCAAACCATCCCTGGGATAGGGAGTGTGGAGGCATGCAGAGGAAAAAAACGCGACTGTCATTTTAAATTAACGCCAGACATGTTGGCATTAATTTGGGCGCAAAAGGAATACAGGGAGGGAGCTGAAAGGAGTAGGCACAATGACATGATGCAAATTTTCAGGAAAAATGACGACACACATTCACGCATTGTTCACATTCGCCATGGGTGGTGGTGGGATGGTTTTAGGTTTCGAACAGAACAATATCTGCGATGGAATTTTCTTCTACTAAACTCGTGTTCGTTTTTCGTCCTTTCTTAATTTTATTCAGCGGAGGAAATTCAATGCTTCACCGGCTTTCTTTGATCCTACTTCCCAATATCCCGGGCACAGTTGGAAAAATGTACCCCACGGGGGCACATACATTCATTATTTTCCAAAGGACTGATTAGATAATCTCTCTATGAAGCGGGAGAGAAGTTTCGCCCTACAAATGAGCTACCTTCCTTTCTCGTTCAATGGGATAACCATAATTTCTCCATAAACAGAGCATACAAGTCAAATCAGGGTTTGTATATGAGATCTACTAGACTACCTGCAAAGTACCTGGGCATAGCTCCTCTTTTTCTTGTCCTGTGCCGCACCGCCGCCTTCGAATATGGGATCCATTTTATTCCAGCAGACATACTCATTAAATCAACTTGTTGACATGCATCAAGTGTTGCTTGGGAAACGGTAGAGAGTATAGAGTTGGGCTAGGAGTGTGCTCTGCGTTCTTGCCGTTTTCTACTATTCAGGGCAATTTTTTAGATTACCTCGCAATGGTAGCTAATCATTTTCTTCGGGAGTGGTTGGTCGTTGGAAAAGGTTCAATTCAAATGGAATGCTAATGCACTGTTTAAACAATGCCGAGGGTTATGACTAGACGACCTTGTGACATAGCGACACAGAAACATGAGTGTTATGCATATGAGAACGTTGCCCAGATTGTTAGGTCGTTGTTGAAACAGTTTGTGAAGCAAAACAGCATTGCATATAAGAAAGGAAAGAGTGCTCTAACCACTTGTGGGGCATAGCACAACAACTGTTCCATGTGGGCCCAGTTGACATTTTGTTGGCATAAACTAATTTCGGAGAATGCAGTGTAATGGACCGTTTTGGTGGGCATCCGGATATGCCTGTGGGGACGTAGCCTTAGGTAGCATAATGACCGTGAAGGTCGGGCCGTGCCATCTGGCGAAGGAAAAGGCCCTTCAACTAGCTAAGCAGCGGCCTATACTTGCTGTATCTCAGTTCGGGAGATGTGGAGGTTTTCGCCGCTCGTTGCCCCTGTCCTTTACGTATTAACAAAAATTCATAGGCATGGGGAAAACAAAACAAACAGGGGAGGTAAATATGGGGAATAAAAAAAATAGTCGATAAGGATGGAATGGTTGGCGGACGGATCAGACGCCCACGCGGTCGCACCTGGGTCCGGGTGTAATGGGACCCTCGGTCTCTGGTTTCGTACCACCAACAGATCACTACTCATCAGGTGCTGCGTCGTTCTGCCGGTGGGAGCAGCACAACCAGACCAGAATATGGTTCATTACAGCAGTTGCCAGCATGTACCTCCTAAGATTAAATATTTAAGAAAAACGAAACCTGCTCCAATTACCACCACCTTCTCATTGGACGATTGGTTCGGAATGATTTTGGCGCGGTTGTAAATACCATAACAGGTAGCTAATTTTTTTTAACAAGATTACTTTAAGTCCAGCTTGGAGCTTAGGTGAGCCGCGGGATCGCTTTCAGCAAAACACTTCAACATTCGGCTGAAAGTCAACTGCTCGAGATAGCGTGTTGCAGTGGCTCAAACTTTTCGCAACAGCCGCTTAAAGGTTTTTTTTTTAAACTGTTGCCGCAGTAATTGAATCTGGCTAGCATTAGTAGCAGGTAGTATTAGAATCCGCCAGCAACTCTAGACAACGTAAAGTATTGTAGATATGGTCCTGTGCGTGTGACAATTGTTTGACGGAATGCAACACCGTATACTGACATATTAATGGCGGCATAGTGTGCAGATCTAAATACACAATTGATTATGAATAGTCAGACGTCACAATCTCGCTTGTCCGGGAATGGGGCGAGCGGTAGCGCAGTGTCTTGAGGCATCAGTCCATGTTTGACTACCGGCGTTTCGGGCTCGAGTACTGCTCAAATACCCCCCCCTCCCTGAGCAGTCAAGTAATGGTCATGCGCCCCCTTCAGCATGTTCACCGTAGACTCCTATCAAACCCAGAGCTTCCATAATTTTGGGTTCGGTAATTCATGACCGGTCTATTCGTCTGAAACCCTTAAATTGGGTGTTTAATGTTATCCATGTGATTTAGATATGAAAACAATGTGGTGCATCGAGCTTCAAAGGCGCACCGTTATGGCTCCTTCCATAATCATGGTAGTTCCAGAAATGGTGAACATCGGGCTCATTCATTTACGCTTGTAAGTGTTGTTCTGCTCTGATCTGAACTGTTGAAGAAAACGTAATTAATGTCGCCATTTGCTTAGACAGCGGAGCCGCTATCAAAGCCCTGAGCTCCACATGTATGTACGTCCTCCAAGCTTGTCGAATGATGTGGGGAGGAGTCAACTTAGTTTGACAGACGGCCGTCTCAGTGTAGGGATCTTTTCTGATGCACTGAACATCTCGAAATATTATTCCAGATCATGCCTGAATTTTCGCATGCGATTATGAAGGCTTGTCACACTCTCAAAGATATTCCAGATAACCACCATTCGCCATTTGTTCAGATTGCGAGGCCACTTTCAAAGCACTGAATTCGGTAAGTACGTAGAGTGATGTGGGGAGGAGTAAATTTGCTTTGGCAAACGGCTCAATATTACCCTAAAATAAATAACTGGCGCAACAGTGAAAATTTTGACCAAGGCCGCAGGATGAGTTTCGATCATCTCATACACTATATCGTGACGGTGTGTTTTGCACAGATGTGTGTGATGAGCAACACGCTCAACCGATTTCTTTACCCTAGATGAGTACTCATTTTACATACGAAAGTAAAATGACTGCGACTGAGATGAAAATGCTACGGATGTCAGCCGGTGTGACCAAAAAGGATCGCATCAAAAGTACCCATATCCGAGGCAGCTTGTTTGTTGAGCAACCGATCACTGAGAAGCTTGACGGTCGTCGTATGGATTGGCATTGCCATATTCTAAGGCGTCCGCCTGAGAACCCTGTCATGAAGGCACTATCAATGAATGTTCTATTTGCTGGACCCAAACCTTGAGGCAGACGGAAACACACGTGAATCGATCAGATGAAGAAGCAACAACAACGCGTTAATCTTGGCGATGATACGATCCAAGATCGAGCTGCCTGCAGAAGAAAGCTGAGATTATACCGCCAGAATGGACGAAGTGCTAACACCACAGGCAGAGCAACGCAAATCCGCAAAGTGATATCAGAGGACAAGGAAGAAGAAGGGTACTCATTTAACAGCTGAGGGGGCTCATAGTCCGACCCGTAAATCCCCTGATTTTATCGAAGGATTCTATTATTTCTATTCCAAACTCCGTTTCCCATTTTCCACCCAGACCGCAAACTTATCGCAACCGGACCATTCCCTTTTCACCCCCTGTTTCCCAGTTTCAATTTGCCACCCACACGGCAACTGCAACCGCAACGCAACCAGAGCTCTCAGAAGATGGGAGGAGCGGATATAATCAAGCCTAGGCCACATCGACCTAGCTGGAACGCATGTTGTACCACTTTTCCACGTGAGTGTGATCAATGGTCAGTGACTTATTGGAGAACTTGCCAGGGGACTTTGTCTTCCATTTAACGATTTCCGCAGAAGCTGTGAAAACGCTAACGAAGAGGAAAATTGTTTCAGAGAAAAGATTATTAACTCTCGGTTCCCATTTCTTCTCTGGACTGGAGAGGGCTAGTATTAGTATCGTCCTTCGCTTTATCACCAGCTCCGGCTGGTTTAAAAATTAGTAAGGTTGTGGGCTGATTAAATCTTGTGGTATTACAACGGAACTGCAAGCTTATGTGTGCTTGTAAGGCCGAATTTAGAAGCTGCGGGAGCACTTGCGGTTCATAAATCTACATTGAACTCGGCCTTACTTATCTAGCTACCTACATTAGCTTCAGACTGTATGTAGGCGTTATATCCTTCCCAGTAACGCGCCACGTCAAACAAAAACGTCAATCGGGAACGCCATCTTTTTCTTGCATGTGCGGTATAATAACCATATAGCCGAGTTGTGGTCATACCGCACAATAAGATGTTTACATATCAAGACTGAGCCTCCACGATTGGTAAATGGATAAGTCAATCAAGAACCGAGTCACCAACCAGCACTTCTAACAAACAGTTTTGCTGTTTAAGAAGATTTCTGTTCCAGTGACGAGAAAAAATTTCTCATTGAGAGAATAACATAATCCTTTCAAGCCCGACGCCCATTATACAAAATCCATTGTATCTGACTTAACTCAATTCATGTCACTGATTTGTTTATTTCAGTGATTTGGGACTGATATACAATACATATAAGGTATATTGACTTGTATCAAGCGAGCTACTGACGTGGATTTGGATACACTTTTAGCTCGTCTCTTTTTCTGACAAATGTTAATCACATTAGGGACTTCACTTGAATGTAAGAAACCTCAAACACTTTGCGTGATGTATCGTAGACATCTGATATCCCGAAAGGATATCACGTGATGGTAGGGACAATCAAAAAATAATCATCCGAAGAGACACTATCCCGAAGAATTCTTTTCGGGTTCCAAGAGGTGGTAACATCTGTCCAATGAATATTGATGAATTTCACATAGTGGATATGAAATGGAATAAGTAAAGGGTCTGAATCTGAACATGGGCGAACAACCAGATGGACGGTAACAAATCTGTCTTTTAAACAAAACCTTAAGAAAAAACAAAAGAAAAAAAACTAAAAAAATGGAAAAAGTGTCATTGCTGGAGCCCCTGCGAATTGAGCTGGAGGCAAGCAGAGACAGTCTGACATCAAAAGCATAAGCCAGCTATAGATCAAGCCGATGAAAACATTCGTACTTTATATAGGTACTTAAAAAAATATACATATCTATTTAAATATCTAAAAAGCATGGAACTTATTGTTATATTACAAAAGCATGTTTTGAATGTAGTAGTCCGGATGGCGCAACGGTTAGCACGTTCGCCTTCAACGCACTGGGCCCCGGTTCGATTCCGGGGACTTACGTGTCGGACTATGAGCCCACTCAGCTGTTAAATGAGTACCCATTATGGGGTAAATAACTCGGTTGAGCGTGTTGCTGATCACATACCTCTGCACAAAAAAACCGTCACGATCTAGAAAATGAGATGATGCTAACTCATCTCGAGGCCGTGGTTCAAATTGGACTGTTGCGCCAGTTATTTTATTTATTTATGTTTTGAATGAATTTATTACTTACATACACAAATAACGAAATGGTTAGCTATAAAAAACCACACATAAGTTTTGGCAAAAGTTAACACCACCCGTACTGTCCCGTAACGTACTACACCTCGGTTAATTAAATTCGATTCATCCATGTAATGGGCAGTCTTGCACAGTCGTTAATTTCGCCACCATATCCAGAATATACCGAAAAATGTCCATTGGAACTTTAAGGCGATATTCAGATTAGCTACATTTTCAGCTCCGACGCAGCCACGCACAACAGCCAAGCATAGTCGATCGTATCGCATGCTGAGCGATGAGTGCGAATCCGCCCATTTGATGCTGTGTATCTCGACTGAAATTTCAAGCAGTCGTGCAGCGCGGTGTCGTGTGTGTGAATTTCGCCTTAAAGTGCCATTACACGTAGTGCTACCATAAGTTCTGTCCTTTGCTCAATGGGCACGATATTCACATAAAAAAACGAAAAACACGTAAGCCTGGCATTACACTGCGTTTTTCTGCAGGAATAGCAATCCCGCAAAGAAAAATGCATTGTCGTACAAGAAGAGGAACGCGTACATTTAGGTGAAATTCACGCACACGACACCGCGCTGCACGACTGCTTGAAATTTCAGTCGAGATACACAGCATCAAATGGGCGGATTCACACTCATCGCTCAGCGATACGATCGACTATGCTTGGCTATTGTGCGTGGCTGCATCTTAGCTGAAAATGTAGCTAATCTGAATATCGCCTTAGGCGAAATTCACACACACGACACCGCGCTGCACGACTGCTTGAAACACAATAGCCAAGCATAGTCAATCATATCGCATGCTGAGCGATGAGTGTGAATCCGCCCATTTGATGCTGTGTATCTCGACTGAAATTTCAAGCAGTCGTGCAGCGCGGTGTCGTGTGTGTCAATTTCGCCTTAAATGGAACGTTTTACACTGATGCGTTACGGCAACGCTGCAGTTTGCAGGAATTGTTTTGCAGCAGCAAGTCCAACGACAGCGAGAAGACTTCTCCCGCAAAAAAAAAACGCAGTGAGAAAATGATCACACGGTGGTATATGAAGCGCATTACACCTTCCGTTTCTTGGTTCAACGATAAACTAGAAACGCATGCACCCAGTGACGAAATTCATGCAGTGTATCCATTGAGGACTGGCTGAAATTATATCGGCCTCCCGACTTCTACCTACTATATTGCCACAAAAATAAAACCATCAATATCCTCACTGGGATATATTTATTTCTTTCACAAGCTTTTCCCGCAGAACAACGCAATGTGTAATTATAGGGTTCTCTTCTTGTGCGACAATGTGTTTTTTTGCGGGATTGCTCTTCTTGCAGAAAAACGCAAAGTGTAATGCCAGACTAATGCCAGGCTAAGACGTCTACTGCAAAAATTCGTGTAAGCAAACTACTTGAGAGAACAAGTTGAAACTTGTCATTCGAACTAATGACACGTGCACATAAACATAAATTTTTGCTGATTGTAACGGTATTTCTGTGTCAGGCCGAGAACTTTTCACCTTACCTCTGCATGTTGTAATACCTGCACCGCATCTGCATTTATATCTTTACGAGAATTACAGGAAATAGTCAATATTCCCCAACCAATTTGCAAAAATTAAGATAAAGTATGGAGAAAAAAAGAATCTTTTCATACTCTCGCATTTACGATGCGAATAGCTAGCTTCTCATCGTAGGATGTTTTCGCTTCGGACATAGATTTAATCAAATCCCCTTGATTTTTCCCTTTATATTTGGTTTGGCTTTTCCGGCTCGCTTGTTTCCTTCCTACTTAGTTGCCGTAGTTACATCCTTAAGGAGGATACCGGCGGCGTGTAGAATTTTGCAGTTATAGCAACTTATATATTTTTCGCCGAGTATTTTCGAGGAAATTGTCTATCGTTGGCGGAAACTTGTAATGCGCAAAATTATGTATATTCAAGCTGGGCATTACCTCGACGAAGAGTCCTTAAAATTGAATTACCAATGCTACGGATGAGTTCAATAGGATGAAGAAGTTGTGCTAATACGGCGGAAGCAATACGTGCTTATGATTTTTTTCCTGACTTTGTATGTTCAGGAAATTAAAGAAGACCTCGCATATGGGAAATTGACCGTGATTCAGATAGACATTTATAATTTGCATATTTATTAAGTTATCTGATTAGGCGGAAACTTGACTGAAACTTTGAATAAAGAATAAGAGTTCCCAAAATGCCGGCCTGAGCCTGGTTTCGAACTATGGTGCGAGCCACGAGCTCGTCAGGTGCCTCCACATATTGCGCCTCGCACCATAGGAGAGGCGCGATACGTCATGGACATGGATCATATTTCTACGAAAAGCACACCATGGTTTTCTGTGATATGGTGTTCTAACATGCTGCTAGTAGCAATACAAAGTAAAAAAAATGTTTGTAGTGATCAGGCATCGAAGCCAAACACTTACATGGGCCTTACCGTTCGTATTCCCCTTATGTTTTTTCCTCGTTTTTAATAATAAAGGTCCCTAAAATGCCGGCCTAAGCCTGAGCCTGGGCCTGATTTCGTAACGTGTCCATGTCGTGTCGTTGAAAATATATAACATGAAATGAAATATAGCCGATTGTCAGTGATTTGATCGCGCCATTCCTATAGTGTGAACATAGATATATATTGAACAGATAGGAAATAGGCACAAAGTGGGGGTAAAAATTTGAATATCGAGTTATGGTTGACATATTCACGTCTGCGCAATGAAAGACGCACAACACGTATTAACATTTAGCCCAGGGGCCCCAGGAGTGAGGGGCCAAATGCTTCGTTTATTGTGAGCATACTCATATTTGCCCGAAACCCTAGTGGGTCATAGTGCGTCAACAATTCCCATGTGGCTTAGTTGGCGTTTCGTTAGCATAAACTGGTATCGGACAATGGATGCTGCAAGCGTGTACCTCCAGCTAATTTAGTCGTGACTTATTGTTGCGCCGCACACTACAGGTGGAAGACAACACAAACATGCATGTCCACGATGGGTACGAGACTGGAATCCGTAACTGATCGGTAGCATGAGATGTTCAACGCACTGAGCTATCCGCCGCCTCAATTCACAAAAACTCCACACAGCAAATCAATCCGACAGTCAATCAAACAAATCAAACATACGAAAAGTTTTTTCGGTCTATTCATCGACATCATTTATCTTTTGAAACCACAAAACTATTGAACATTCATTGTGCATTCCTCGTCACACGAATCCTCTCCTTCACGCATTGATGGACATTATCAGCTAAATAAATTACATAAATTAATCGTCTTCTAAGGCATCCAAACCTCGACAACACACCAAGAATCTCTTTTCATTCATTTACCACCATTAAAATTCCATCCAACTTGTACCCTCACTCACCCTCTTCCGATTGTAATAGTGATCGTTAAAAATTTCCATTTCACAAAACTTTTCAATTCTCCCCCCGAAACTTGGCCATTCTTGTTTTCAAAGTAAATTACAAAGTCCATTAAAGTCCTGCAATAATTTCGAAAAAAAAGAAGAAGTACAGAGTCCAATAGATATTCTCCTGGCAACTCTTCGAGCTATCTATGTTAGCTGTACGAACATCCATCTACCTCTCCTCCCGGTACTCTTCAATTTCCAACAGAAATATGCAAAATATCCTTTTTAGCAGGATAATGAGAAAAATTCCTCTCCAGAGGACTGCACGCCATTGCCCAGCCCCTTCCCCATTAAATCACAGAATCAATTACATGTTTTCAACAAAGTGTCTTGCAAATTATGATACGGTGACTAGCTTAACTTTTAATTTGTCCGAAAATGGTTCGGGGTTTGATTAACTCAACTTGAAGAGTGCGGTTACGGGTTAAGGAACGCGTTCGAACCCATCCTTCGGCTTTATGATTTGCCACGGCAACTAGGGCTAATACTTTTCATGTTTATTTGCATTTGGCCGGATAGCGTCGTCTGTAACCTAACTTTTTGGATCCGATAATGGGGTAGAGTGTAAGGCAGGCCAAAAACGACGACGACGCGACGTACGGACAGACGAAAGGAGTCGTCTAGCTCCTCTGGAACTGTGCCACTTATCTACAAGCTATGAATATTTTGGTGAACGCCAAGGCGAAAGTCGATACTTAATGAGATTTGTGTGGCCCAGGACGAAAAGGAACATCCTAACTTCTATCATATTACGCTCATCTCTTGGGCCCAGCAAAGGCTTATGTCAGCCATATCCGATAGGGAATAGTACCATCGAAAATATGAACGGAGTATCGAATATGCTAGGTTTCGCTATATACTCGTAAGTTCATCGTCCGACTAACAGAATTGCTTTGCCGTTCGTATCAATAAATTTATAGGATTTAGAAGAAGTGAGGCGAATCATCCAGTGTGGACAAGGAACAAACATTATTCAAGTTTATATGAATAAATAAAAAGACATAAGAAGGGCAAAAGGCTACTTATGGAGCCGACTTAAAAGTACCAATCGATTTTTAAGAAAACAAATCACTTTCTCTTCCATGACATTTTTCGAGGACTATCAACGATTTGTTCTACCAATTATCTGCATCTATCCTGCTCCTAGCACCCAATGACAGAATCCTCTAAACAACGTACTCAGAATGTCATTTTACACGCAACCACGATTTTGCTGTCACCACAGAAAACTCATTTCACAAAGTACCTGATAGGAGAGGCTATGCCGGTATATGAAAAGATAAACTGCCAAATATTCAAGAAGGACACGAGTGGCAATTCTTCAACGACCATATCACAAAGTACGCACAACTTGAAATCGGAAAAGGGACAATGTTGAAAAGGAAGTGAATGTAAGCTATCACGTAGAGCTACGTGGTCACCTAAATATTTGAGGTGAAACCATGTTCGCATCCAACAAGAAGCTGCGTCGTGAATGTTATTGTAATAAAGTCAGGACAACAGGACCAAATCATATAGTGGAACTAGATGATAGGCCTCGAGTGATGTAATAATGTCTTTTTGGTGATAGTATGTGCTTTAGGTTATTTCTATTGCCGACTATTTAGTTAAGGCTTTCGCAGAAATTTCGTCGAAAGATCTGCTTCATTTTTAAGTTACGACGTAATTGCAGGCATTGCCCTTGAACTCATCATGGGCGTGTGGCCACGGTGGGACAGGGGTGCACGCTTGCCAGATAGATAAAAAATTCATGTGTATACTCGTATATAAGTAATCTAAATTGGAAAATTTTTATTTTTAAATTATAATTACTGGATGCAAAATCTGTAGCTACTCTTGATCTGATCGGAGGGCCTGCACATACCTCCATGTGAGAAGATTCTCTGGACGTTTTCCAGCTTTGAGCCGTTTAAATCGGCTGGGCCAGACGGTATTATTCCTGCAGATATACAGCACGTATCAGAATATTGTATATCCTTGTATTGAGATCATTTTGTAGGCCTGTCTAGACTTGGGTCGAACATGGAGAGAGGTCAAAGTGGTCTTTATTCCAAAAACGGAAAAGTCCTCGCACGCACGCCCAAACGATCTTAGGCCCATCAGCTTGTCCTCGACTCTACTTAAAATGCTGGAGAGGCTTACAGATATATCACTCCCGCGCCACTTTTATCGAACTCACAGCATGCTCATATAAAGTGAAGATCTGTAGGCACAGCCCTCCACTCCATCGTGGGCTATACTAAGAAAGCAAGTTATAAGGATTACGTTATGGTCGCTTTTCTGAATATCGAAGCGCTTTTAACATCGTGAAACCTAATACAATCACTGATGCAAAATCTTGTATGCGAGTGGATGACTCACTCTGCAAACTTATTAACCTGATGTAAACATCTAGGATTATTTGTTCAGAGCTGGGTGCAATCTCAGGTAAGTTTCCTACTACTCTTAGTGAAGTACTACAGAACACCCTCTCTCTGTTAATAAACTAGGCAAAAAATTGTAGCATTGGGGTGAATCCAAAAAAAAATGGAGATTGTCCTCTTAGCAAGAAAATATAGAACACCACCTGTAAGGAGAGAAGGAACTGACTTCCACGGAGAAGGCGAAGTTCCTTTGAGTTTTATTGAACAGGAAGCTCAGCTGGAGGCCCAATATTCAGGAATGCACAAACAAGGCTATGATTGCACTCTATTCTTGCAAGTTCCTTGGAGTTATATTGGACAGGAAGATCAACTGGAGGCCCCATATTCAGGAGCGCGTAAACAAGGCTATGATTGCACTCTATTCTTGCAGGACGGTTATTCGCCCTATACTCTTCCACGGCGTAATCATTTGGTGGAATGTACTTAGCATCGGGACTAACCGCAATTTGGAGATTCTGGAGTAGAAGCCGGCGTTCATGCCAACGGGCCTCTTTTAAACCTATCGGTTCGACTTGCTTCTCATCGTAGTGTTCTCCAGGCGGAACTCGTAGTAATTCGGGAAGTTTTGATCTGATTGGGACGCCATTTCATAACCACGAGAGCCATTACTATTTTTACGATTAGCCAAGCTGCAGTTAGATCCCTTGAATCCGTACTTACCGCTTCAGCAGCGGTGATGGATCGTCGCGCCTCTATTTTGTAAATGGGCAAATTCTTCAACTAAACCCTGTTTTGGATTCCGGGCCATAGTGGCTTTATCGAAAATTGTAGGGCTGATGAGCTGGCTCGACGGGGGATAGCGGAAATTGTACCAAAGAATCAAGTCAATATTGGTATGCCCATGGACTCATGCAAGCATGCCATTAGGTTGGCTGCGATCAGCAAGGTGAACTCAAGATGGCTTAACGGCAGTACGTGTTACAGAGCAAAGATGATGTGGCCAAGACTGGATCTCCATCGCTCTACTAGGTTGCTATTGCTAAAAATGAAGATTATTGGTGCTGTCGTGAGCGTTGTCACTGGACATTATCCAATCGGGGAACACACCAGAAGGTTTCGGTTTCCATATAATGATTTCTGCAGCAGCTGTGGGAACGTGGAGGAAAGTATTTTTCGTCTTCTTTTTGGATGTCCGGGCTTAGTCGGCATGAGGAGGTCAACTCTTGGAGCATACTTTTTTGCCGAGCTGGGAGACTTGGAAAACGTTGATATTAGCCAACACCAACGTTTTATCGTATGCTCAGGCTGGTTCGGGGCATAAGACGGCCGGGATAACCTAGCCTAACCTAACCTAACCTCGATCTGATTCTAGATGTTCAAATAGTCTCTTCCAAATTATTTACATATTAACAATTTTTTGATTTTAAATAGATTCCATGTGTTTGAGCACATCCAGACATCGCCAATGGCGACGCATTAATCGACGGTATCGAATCGACCATGACTTTCATCTTGTCTCCGAAATTCTAGGTAACTTTTATGAGATTTTTTGAAAGTTTAAAATTGTATGTACGACCACAGAATTCTTGTAAAGAGACTCCTCTTTTTGGTCCGCCCCATATATTCATATGATGAACAGGCATATGCATGGATGAATCCTGTGCATTTGTGTGTTTGTGCGTTAGTCCGAGCACTTGCCGCGGTCCAATCATAACCAAATTCAGTAAATAGGTTCTTCGAGTGACGCTAAAATTCAGCTCAAATTCAGTCATCGACTGGACTAACGGTATATTCCACTGTGTTCAAACTAGAGTTACTCGCCTAGGTCTTTTCAAAAATCACCGTTTCAGGCTTTTTCCGGCTCTGGGACACTAACAATGCGAATTATATGAAGAATCCCGCTCGGCAATGGACGACGGTACGACATTTCACTAGTTTGAACTACCAACTCGTACTACAAATCCTTCGCTCTGTCTAGCAAGTCAGTCGCGGCGAATAGTTAAAGCGATTAATGACCACTTGTATAACCAGCGAGTAAACTCACCTTGTGTGACTGAAGCTTATCGCTGCTTTAGTAACAAATCATTCTGCGCATAGATCCACGAATAATGTGTTCGGAAAGATGTTTCTCTGAAAAGTTCACATCGCACTTGCAAAGGAGCAGCCTGTACAAGGTGCACTATCAAAAGATCCTTCAACTACTTGTAGAGTAAAAATGTGGCTACAATCAAAAATGACTCAAAATCGAATTTTCGGCCTATTATAATACGTTTGCATATTGGGCCCTAACGTTTTCCGAGATTCGGTGATACACTTTGTTTCGATTCGTTGACTTTTAATCCGACTTCTAAAGCTGCTGACTCCAGTTTTTGAAATACGTCCTTAGCACGCGGTAGTGATCTAGCCATGATGGCATAATTCGCGTATGATACTAACTATCTAATTCTCTACCTCGTACACTTTCCTGACGACATAATCTAGAGCCAGGTTGAAGGGCATGGTTGCGAGCCAATCGTGCTTTGATCTCAGTCATTTCCCTTTAGGTTTCCGTCAAGTTGCGAGATTTTGTCATTGCAATATTTACGTTGTTTTCGTCGACACAGTTTCTTCGCCTATCGTCTAAGCTCACGGTAATTGTCCTCTCTGGCTTTTGTTAGCCTTCCCACAAATAGTCTATAAGCTTCGTTTTTCTTCTTTATGGCATCCTGGCATTGCTCATCTAACCACTAACCAGTCGTTTCTATGCCTCCGCTCCAGGTGTTCAAAAATATGATCGGCTGTTTTCTTGAAGCCCTCCTTAATATCTTACCACATTTGTTCGACCGTTTGCTCTGGATCAGAACGGGGCCCTTTTGCCGAGATGTTTTTTAAGATCCGCCATGGAAGCCACCTTTACATCGGTGTTACGTAGCTTTCGTACGTCAAGCTTAGGAGCCCTGCTCCTTTTTGCGGTACTAGTATTTGATATACGGCACCGACATTAAGCTCGGACAAGAAAGTGGTCCGAGTGGTATTTGGCTCCACGTAGGGTTCTTATGTCTAATATGCTGGAAGCAGCCCTTTTTTCAACGAGGAAGTGGTTAATTTGATTCAATGTCCTAACACTGGTAAAGATTGTGTGCGATCCGTAGTCATTTATCTTGCGACTGGTAGCGCAGTGTGTTGAGGCATCAGTCTCATGTTTGACTACCGGCGTTTCGGGTTCGAATCCCGTCCACGACGATATTCGTGGCCATGGATGTGCAGGAGGTGCATGCTGGCAACTGCATTCTCTGAAACCAATTTATGCCAACGAAACGTCAACTGGGCCACATGGAACAGTTGACGCGCTATGCCCCACAAGGGGTTAGGGCAACTGAGTATATTTCGTTTCTTAAAGTGCGAGCATATTGATGTTGTAGCGAGATACTTCTTGAAGAAGCTTTCGCAGTGCACCGACGCGATATAATGTTTGCACATTCCGGGATCCGAAACAATAGTCCGATTTTCGATTCCGTTTAATCCGGCCAATGCGAACCTGTACTCCTGGTTTCTAAAGAAGAATTTTTTTCCGGGGATACGTTGTCAGCGTCTCGCACAACCCTCTCTAGGAGGACCAGACCACTATCCTGCTTTTGTTCCCTTCTCTTACACTGGGGTTTTAACGCTAGTTGTTCTTACCCAGTCTCCGATCAGGGTTAACAGCACCATCACTAGAAGGCGCAAGATAAATTTTGAGAATGAGAAGTGAGAGGTGTCATGTCCTTGCGGATCCACCATCAAGCTGCACATGATTCTCTTTCATGGCCTCATGGTGGAACTCGTCTCCATTAATAAATGTGTGCTCTATTTCAGAACGAAGAAATTTTATTACACTCATGGTGTGTATACCATTTGGGTTGCGACTTTTTTTTCGCTGAAACGTATCGATTCTCATAAAGTTTGAATATTCCTCTTGGTATAAATTTTACAAGGGATAGTGCAAGTGCTAAAGATCCATGCGAAAACTCGAATACTCAAGCACCGTGAGGCCAACATGTAGTTCGTTATTCATTCATGAAATCGTCTCAATATTTGTGCAATTTCAAAGGTTCTTCAATACACTCCTCTCGGCTTCCACGTCCATGACATGGTGGTACCGGAACCGGATGTACTGTGCAACTGAACGAATCGTATGCATATTTCATACATATCCAGCCCAGACAGTAGTCATTCAATCATATCACTGTAGCATTGAACAAGTGCATCCGAAACCCTTCTCTAATCAAGAGGAAAATTAACAATCGACCCGATTTATTTGATAAATTCAACAAGATAGTCCCGTAACAGTCAGTTTATGGAGCAAATTGATAGGACGTTACAGGAGATTCGTCGAAAACGGAAGGGATCAGGGAATATTTGCATATTTATGCATATGTGGTAAGTAACTATAATCTGAGCTTCATTAATCTTCAAATCCGTGTATCTGCCTGCCTGTATTTTGGGATAAGGCCGTAAGTTCCCGAATAGAGCTTGAAATTTCGACTAGATACATAAATCAATTTTCGGGTATACTCGTAGTATGCAAGATAAAGGATTCTGTGTTCTGTTTAGGTTCGTTTTGGCGTTTGCATTTTCAATTTATTATTTATCATCCACTCGAAAAGTGAAATACTGTCAGCATGTTGACACTGGATTGCTTTGGAGATTTCTCAAGGGATAATGTCGGTCAGTTTATATCGTTTTCGGTGACACTTTTTTTAATGCGTACAAGTTGTGTTGTCCGATTAGAATAAATTTGAGAGTGTTGCTGAAGTAAAAGTGGTTTGTGGGTATGTTAATGTTAAATTTAAGGATTCGGTGACGGTGACAATTTAACCTTAAGCTTTCGTATCGTTAGATTAGGTTGGGTGGCAGCCTAACGGCTCCGCATAGACCACTTGGATCTATAGCGACACTACGTACTTTCGATACTCATTACGTTCCTGTGTTAGTCCTTACCAAGAAATCATTGTTGAGCTCGAAGGACTGATCATTAACGAAACTAGAAAGGCTTCTGCAGCTGAAACCCGCAACTTCTTTCCAGGTTGTTGAAGAAGTAGGCACCCAGATATTTTAATCTTTTCCTAGCCAGAGCTGGAAGGAGGAGGGTCCGTCTACTTCATCATGACTACTGCAGGAGTTGTGAGGATTTAGATGGGGAAGAGTGTTTTGCACCTTCTATGTCGCTGTCCAGCACTGGCCATCAGGAGGAAGAAATTTCTGGGCTCCGGGTTTTACTGTGACTTGGAGGACCTCAAGGATATGAGCGTGTTACAGCTCAATCGCTACATTGCCAGCACAAGCTGGTTCGGGACCTAGGTTTTTTTTTAGCGAGGTGAATTGTTATTGGTGGTATCACAATGGACCCATGAGAGGTGTAAGTGTGCTGTGTTGTATCATGGCAGCCCCTTAACCTAACCTAACCTAACCTAGCCAGAACTGGACAGTCGCACATAGGGTACCTTAGTTTTTCCTCTGTACTTGGTAGCTTGCAATTTCTGCAGCCACAGACAGTGATCAATTTAAATCTGTATGCGTATTCTTCTATCAAGCAATGCCCCGGGCAAGTTTAGGAGAGTGTATATAGGTAGAGAGAGCGAATAAACGGTCCCAAAAGCAACGCTGATCCCCAATCAACATAGTCTCTACATCTCTATACTCTCTCTATTTTCTGTATGTTGGCTTTTGTGTTGAGTGCTGTCCACCAACCCATAGTTCCGTATGTTAGTATCGGTCTTACGACGGCTTTGTATACTCAGTGGGCGATTCTCGGTTTCAGACTTTACCTTTTACCCAGCCAACCTTTGCAGATGTAGAAGGTGTTCATGACTCGTAGCGTTATAGTGGCCGCTTCCGATCTGCAAAGGGTGGGGGTGAAACTGATGTAGTTTGCCAACCAATGTTCGCCAAATACGAGTATATTCAGATTTACCATCAGTAAGGCGAGGCAGAACTGGCCTGGAGGTCGTGACGAGGAACGAGATCCCATCGCGATCCAGGGCTCGTGCTTCGCTACCGCCGTTCGTCTCTGAAAGGGATGAGGCCATGTGTCTTATTCACACATGCATGAACCTTCCAAACCATGACTATAGAATTGTCAATGTGGAAGATCCAGTAGGGGATTGTAAATGCTCCATTTGCAAAGGCGAACGCATTCATCAAACTAGGCCTTTTCGGCATCAAACTGCACATCTGAAAGAATGGCATTACTAAGATATATAAATCAACGCCGTGATTTCATCATTTACAGTTTCTGGGTCCACTGAGAAAATAATGGATGATGGGTGCGTATCTCACTGCGTGACTCCTTGGAATCTGATGCGGAGGGGGAGGCGGACGCAACTGTTGTTAAGAGGGAGGCAGATCAACATTAATGTTTGTACAGCTTCGGCTGCCATTTTTCTTTGCCTGGTGCGCAGCGAGAAATATATTCTACTGATATTGGAACCGGGTCGTGCGAGATATCGTTATAGGCCCGAGGTTCCCTTGATAATTGTGTTTTCTATGCCATGGTCGAGGGCAGGCCCCGGTCGTATATTCTTGTTAGGAAAATCCCTAAGTAGTTTGCTATTGCCACTGCTGAAATAACTAAAATGTACGACAATTTTGTTCATAATCCTGCCTGATAGCAAATTCCAATACCAAATCACACTACCACTCGCCTCAGATATAAAAGGGCCAAAATCCAAGGTCACCGATTTTAAGCTAGGCTCTGAAGTTAGTACATATTATAAAATCCGGAAAGGAGCAACGAATTAGCAAATATTTATTACTTTCATTATGCATACAACTTGAGTTAGATGTGTGCCAGTGGAGAAAGTACGGGGGGTCCAAATGAGTTGTCTTTCCCGTATATAAGCTGGAGTCCTTGGAAATCGGCAAGAGCAATAAATTCCGGAATGAAGCAACAAACTAGCATATATTTATTACTTTCATTATGACCTGAACGTTTATTAGACATGTGTCAGTGGGGAGAGAATCGGGGGGTCCAAATGTGGTGACCATCCCATATATAATTTGGAATCCTGGCAAATCGGCTGGAGCAATATATTCGCGAGTGTGGCAGTCAATTATCACTTTCACTGTGCACTGAATTTGAGTTAAAATATGCCGCATTTATTGTAGAAGTGGCGTGTTAGGGTGACGCCATACTAGCTCCACTTTACAAAAAATGTTATCCTGGCAAGTCGGCAGGAGTAATAAATTTTGAAACGGAGCCACAAATTATCAAATAATATTACATATGTGGCAGTGGGGATAGTGCGAGGAGTCCAAATGCAGATGGCAAATTGGCTGGAGGAATAAATTCGGGAATATAGCAACAAATTAGCAATTAATTATCACTTTCATTGTGCACCGAATTTTAGTAAAAGGAATGCCGCATTTCGAAGCGGTGTGCTAGAGTGACCTCATACAAGCACTACCATACATCATACATCATACATACCAGCATTACCCTCTCAAGTCGGCAGGAGCAATAAATTTCGGTATGAAGCAACAAATTAGCAATTAATTATAACTTTCATTGTGCGTTGAATCTGATTGCTGTATTTAGAAGTGGGACTCTGGCATGACATCATACAAGCATTACCATACGAAAAACGTTATCCTGGCGAGTCGGGAGGAGCAAAAAATTCAGGAATGGAGCGGCAAATTAGCAAATATTTATTACTTTCATTATTCATTGAACTTGAGTTAGATATGTGCTAGTGGAAAAAATACAGGGGGGTCCAAATATACAATAAAAATCGTCAATTTTGGCGAATCGCCCGGAGCAATGATTATGCACTATGCCTGATGTCAGTACTTAGTGGTGGGGGTACTAGTATAACAAAAGCTTAGTTTTGCTCGTCATAATCATTTATGGGTGAATACGGAAAAGGCGTAGTGAATTGCAAGATCGCGTCTAGTATATAGGAATCTTAGGAAGCCTTCCAAAATTCTTAGAACTCTATTCGAAGCTTAAGTACCCTAGGACACCACACCCAAAAAAAACAGCCATGTATAAAAATTGAAATGGAAAATGAGTCGCAAAAAAAATATTCATGCATACTGGTATCTCGAACGGATTATTTGATCTAAATTGAATTTAAACGAAGCTAAAATCAATTATCCAACAGGATTTCTACAAACAATTCCTCGTGTAGAGCCCTAGCGCGAAACCTACTTTCAATATACGCTAAAATACCATCCGGAAATTTCCACTTCACTGAGAATTCTCTCAGCAATCCTACCCACTATGTGGTTTAGTATACCACCAGAACTATGCCGCCAAATCGCAGATATTTTCCACCATACTGCTATTTGGTACAAACAGAACGATATTTGTGCCACACTAAGTCGCTCTCTCCCCAGAGAAGGATTGCGACGGAATTAAAAGGGATGCATTCTATACCAGAGTACATACGACAGTACGGGTAGCTTTACTGCTTCAAGCTTTTTCCCTCCCAGCCGAACGATGCTAGTCGATCTCTCGCTATATGTAGTGCGGACTGGGCCCTGAATAAGAAGAGAACATACAACATCAGCAACAAGAGTCCTTTGCCGTGGCAACAACGACAACAACAACAACGGCAATTCGTACGAAGAGAACTTCAGTCTGGATCGAGGCGCACATTGCCAGGGAGAATTCGGCAAGACAAGGATAACGCGAACGAGCATTGAATGTGCTTGAAATAATGAAAACGAGTCCTGTTTTGCTGTCATGTCCTTGGAACGTTGAATCGTTGCTGCTGTTCATTTCTGTGTTTGCAATTCGTACTTTGTCGGGTTCAACGTTTTTTAGGGTTTTGTACTAAAAACAATAAACATCGGTCGAATGTCTGTCCGTCTGTCCATAGAGTCTCTCACGAACAGCTGAAGCTACATACATGAAATGTGGTGGGAATGTGTAGAAATATTATAATTCACTGGAGAAAGCGATGCGTCGTAATAGACGTCTGGTATAGGCAAGTGAGAGAAAGGTAATGCTGAGTAAATTCCATTTTTGGCATTTTATTTAAAGTTAAAGAGAGGGGAACAGAAGGAGAAGGGAAAATATGAGAACATGATTTGTCCCACTCCCTTGCATTTCGAGACCGTTACACTTAGAAATATGAAAACTTACAGGAGAGTGGCATTCCACTAGCATAGAAACGCGAAAATAATGGAATACTTCTGCATTGTGTCGATAAGGCTGTGAGGCAGGTTCAGTTTGTCCAAAGAAGCAAGAAGGGGTTTAGGTACTATTCCGGTAGCCGAAAATATTACAGGCACCATCTGTACATGATCAAGATCAACATCAATTATCCATGTGGAGCGACTCGTCTTTGTAACAGACGAGGGTCCCATTACACCTGGGTCCAGGTGTAATGGGACCCTCGGCCTCTGGTTTCGTACCACCAACAAATCACTACTCATCAGGTGCTGCTTCGATCTGCCGGTGGGGGGAAAAATTGATTGCCGTTGAATGAAATTGAAAGCAAATGAGTGCAATTGAAATCTGGCACGCCTGCCCATCACCCCGTGATAATACCCAAAAGTAAATAAGTTCGTCCGTCCACGTCTCCATGTATTTCGGCCTTAAATATGCAAGCTAGTAGCTTGCAATTTCGCCTCAGCATGAATGGCTAAGCATCTCCAGGAGTAGGTCAGTTGATCTCCTATTGGCATCGAACACTACAAAACCCTAGTATTGCGGGCGAAGTCCTCTACTCTCCGGTTTAATTTTTTTTTCTTTTTTTTTTTGTAGACATAGTTGTCTAGCTTTCGTGGTAAGCAAACTACATAACTACATACGTATACGTCTCGTAATGGAAGACACGTGTAGAGAAATACACATAGTACATTGGTAATACAGTTGCAAAATTGCAAAATTCGAACTTGGAAATTTTCTTTAATTGGAAAAGTTGCGAAAAAATGTGTATAGTTGACACAGAAACTGTGTATAATGGTACTGAGGACGTTGCGAAAATTTTCAAAGGACTTTTTTTACGATCTGGTGGATGTATCGTCAAATGGACATTTTGAAGGAGACCGGCTTGAAATTAGGGTGTATAATTGCATTGGTTCATTCAGAAAACTTTTCCCAGTTTTTAGAACTGGAATAATGGACTTCGAGAAAATGCTGAAGTTGGGAAATAAAAAAAAAAATTTTGTTTGTCAGCATTTTGAAGAGCTTTTGGTGACTTGTAATAATTCCGATGGCAGGGATTCAAGCATGATGTTCAAATGAGCTCTCTCTAGATTTCGCATGGCACGGCTAACAAGTGCTACCAGATGAGTGGTTTTCCCGCGAGTTACCGCGGTATATGAACATATAAGGCCGGAAAAACCACCCGCCGAGGAAGCGGAAATTTCAGCAGTTTTCTGGTCTTTAGAGCGGTTTCGGTGCGGATTTTCGAAGTCGCTCTAAATTTTACAATTAAAACTTTGTCAGCATTAAGAGGGTCCATCTCCAAATTTGACTAGATATTTTCTCAACAGAATATGATCATTCTCCACACCACTGCACAGTGGCCAAAAATCCCAAAAAGCTGGCCAAAAGTCAAAGAGCGAACTTTTTTATTTTTTTTTTCTGCCACGTGTATCCCCAACTTTTACAGATAGGCTTTTCCATTTGGAGCTTCCGTTGCAAAGATCTGTGCGCTTGAAAAGTGATAAAGTGTGATTTTTCTCCGGAGCCTCGAAAATTGTCATTTTTTGACTATCGATTTCGACTACGTTACTGAACCGAATTTCAACTTTGAGCAGTGCATTGAACGCAGAATTCAACGGTCTTTAATTTACCCTTGGATGTTTTTTCGACCCGAGGCACCGTTTAGGAGTTATAATGATAACATTAAAAAAAAGGGCTCAAATTTCTCGGATTTTCGCCCTTAAAAAGTTAAGCTCACCTTCTACGACCGTGCAAACTCAGTTTCCATGTATACAGTATCTATAGAAGGGATTAAAATTATTTCCAGATCTTTCCCTAATTATTATTAAAAAAAACCCAAAATTGGCTTAATTTGGCTGGCCTATAGCGCGTCAACTGTTTCATGAGGCCCAGTTGACGTTTCGTTGGCAGAAACTGGTTTAGGAGAATGCAGTTGCCAGCATACACCTCCTGCTACGACGTTTAGCACCCCATCTGTGACAGGTCGGGAGATGCTGTAGCTTATCGTTACGCCCCGCACCATAGGGGGCGCAAACATCCACGAACGTCGTCGTGGGTGGGATTCGAACCCGAAACGCCGGTAGTCAGAAATAAGACTGATGTCTCACTACACTGCGCTACCGCTGGAAACTTTATTCCTGTCCCGATCTTATGTGAGCCTTGTAAATTTGCGCCAAATTTAATGGTGTGAATTATTCTTTACAACGATTCACGAAACGAAGACACTTCATAGCATTTTTCGTAATGTAGAAAATGTGATCAGAGCAATTTAGTTTATTAGAGATGTTAATAACTAGAACGTTTAGTGTGGGCGAATCAGTAATGCTGACTCCATCGACAAGAATGGGTTGGGCGGCAGATGGCACATTGTTTATTAGTGTCACCATATACCGTTGACCTCGAACGCGAACCTGGTACAAATGTCCTCTGAATAGCTCAAGAGACACACACACACACATCTCCCATAAACGTGAAGAGCCGCGAAAAACTAGTTTGATGAGACATCAGGCTAACGCTTCAAGCCACCGAGCTTACAACGTTTGAAAAACTCCTTCTTGACCGAGCGACGCATAGGGGTTCGCATCTTTGACCAAAAGGGGGTCTTAAATTGATTTAAATTTTCACTCTACTTGCGTGGGCTCCGCTCACTACCCGAGCTCCTTGGCTTAAGGGGTTGCAGCCCTCAGTATATCGTACTAGAATGCTCGCTTCGCTTGCTCTATACGGTACAGCGGTAAAACCACTATTAGCCATGGCGCGAACCACGATGCGTCGCCGGTGAAATAGGATATATCCAACTTTTAATTAACTGTCATATCTGAAACAGCAAATCCATTAATTAAAACATATCTGAAAAGTGCGTAATAACGACTAAACAAGGATTTGAAACATAAGCCATAAAAGTTAATTTCGTCACAAATTAAATTGTCTATTTGAACGATATCTAAGCTCATTATTAAAATAAAGAGATAATAATCAACAATAACAAACCCCACACCTGACACCGACCGACATGGAAATCAACTAGTAACTCTGGAGTCTCTCGCACATCCTTCCACCACTAAGCCTTCATCCAATAATCATTTCAGTAATACAATACCCGCTTAATTGTTGTACAAACTCTAATAATTTTAAAAGAATGAGTAGACCCGTGCACACCATAATAAGCATAAATCCTACGCAAATTTCTAGAGCTTCCGTCTACAGTAAACCATAATAATGACAACAGAGTCCTTGATGTCAGGTCGTTTCGCAATGTACACTTTGGGAATACCACACTCGTCCTATTGAAATGGCGTATCAACGCATCTTTATGATTCTCTGGTGCCCTGTGGGGCACATATAGATAATGATTACCGTCCGTTTATTTCATTTTCACAGGAATGATAATTGCTATAAAAGTTTAATATTATGACGTTGATGAATTCACCCTGGAGAATGTATTACGTCACATCAGCAACACCTTTTCAATATTGTTTCTGTTTCCATTTCATGCGAAAGTCGAAAGTGTAGGTGAGCACGGGGCGTAAAGGTCGAAAATAAAGAAACTGGATTGAATTATGTAATCGTAGTAATGGCAGACAAGAAATTGACTGATTCAAAAAAAAGGTTCTACCTCTACGAACTTCTGCGTTGGGCACTTACGTAAATTACTGAAAAGATACAAATTCCTCAATATCTCTAAAGTATGTCGACGACTTTAAGATGTTCCCTGTAAATGACATTCCCATAAAGAATTCTCCGGATGGCACTCCATCCAAATACGATACAAACCAAAAAACTCCTTCCATTTAACTTGGAACGATATAAGATACCTGCATAGTATCACACGCCCATCTAACCATACTCTTTATAACACCGTAACTAATATCTTTTTGTACAGACAATTCAACTCTCTGTGGATTCTAGAGTGTCTTATTCCGTGTAATTTACTTCATTTCAGATTCTACGTTTCAAGCAACCTGTCATACTCAGATGATGCCATTAGCCAGCATTAAAGTCACCTTTGTGGAGTGTTGGAAGCAACAAAAGGGGTCGCAAAGGCGACTAACTGAAAACGATATACGGCGATACTACGTAGAAGGATACTTTACGTATATCAACGGCGAATGTGTGTGACACTGACAGTCAGTCCTTGCAACTTTTTTGGAGGGGCGGTGACAACGTATTATATCTCATAGAGCATCGTGGCAATAACCACACAAATAAAAGTATAACACGAGCAGCATCGTCAACGACAACAGTAATAACGCCATTATTGTTGTTGCTGTTGAAAGGACTCCACGACCACCACAAGGACAACGTCGTTGGACGAGACGTTCAACAGGTAAATCAACAAAATTTGCGAAAATGGGAAGTTTGCCGAACCTTCATGAATTGGAACGGTCACGGCGCATGCTCGACTCGGAACATCCTGACGCCATTCATCGGGACACTTATCATCATCAGCCGTACCAGCAATTGCGAGCACGTGAATTTCGAGAGACGAGTTGTGAACGAGACACTCTCCCCGTATTTTTACATACACAGGTGAGTACTGAAATTGAGAATATTTCAAGGGTTTCCAGAGTGCCACAAAAAGGGTATCTATTCTGTATTTGAAATTGGCAATGCGTTAAATTGTTGAAATACGGATTAGTAACACGTGGGGTAGCGTGTCTCACTCTAGACATTAATAGACCGATTAAACCCCATAAGTCGAAAGATTTTACTTACCGAAAGTTTAGGGGGTCTCTCTTTCATGCAAGGATGGATTGAAGAATGTGAAATAATCGCGTGGTTAAGCAACATTTACTTTCAGTAGGTGCTTTGGAATATTGGAAATTTCAGAATTCCCTTCGAATAAATTCAGGATTTATGATAATGACACAAAAAGTAGCGACGATCACGGGTACTTTGTAGGAACAGTCTTAACGGCAATGGATTTTACGATGGAATCTCCAAAAAAAACAAGAACCTAAAACGAGCAACCGCCCGGCATTCGCGAAGAAGAAGATGTTTAGTGGACCCAGTGTCCTCCAAGCAAAGCAGGCATTCCATCTCAGTGGACAGACTCATTTTATTGAGGTGATATCTCACCCAGTTCTGTCCCGTGAGGTAACCAATCATTAACCTCAGATCAGCTCTGCCCAGGTGGCTGGCTTCTTTAAGACCGTATTGGTTTATAAGGTCTTTGAACTGCCGCAAACCCAGTGACGCAGTCTTTCGTTGGCAGTCCATTCCCTCACTAGCGACCTGGTTGTACCCCAACTCAGGCCACAGTAAGGATCAGGCCAGAGAAATTTCGTCGAGGAGCCTTGTCTAGCGAGTTCGTCGTGAACGTTACCATGAACGCCCTGAGGGCCTGGTAGTCAACATAAAATGACTCGATTGGTTTTTGTGAGACACTTAAGGGTATCAAAACACTTTTTCACTAATTTCGGTGAGAATTTATGTGAGGAAGAGCCTTAATGGCTGCCTGGCTGTCAGTGCAGATAGCGATGTTAGCGCCATTGAATTTTTTGTGTGCATTTTCTCTGGCACAGGCCACAATCACATGTATCTTAGCTTTAGTACGGTTGCCAAGACGCCCATGGCGATTGAGATCCTGGTGTTTGGTCCAAAAACCCCAGCATCAACTCCCTGTCCCGTTCTTGATCCATCGGTATAGGTATACCACATGGAATACCTGCGGTCAGGACAAAGATTGCCATTACCCCAAACCGAGCGGGTGGGAATGGAGCCCGAGATTTTCCTACCAAAGTAGATTTCCGTAGTCATATAATTTAATCTGGAGCCTACCTGGATGCAGGAAATCCGCCTCAGAATGCTTTTCTGACCCTTAATGAACACATGTGCATTATACGTTAGACGCATTCGAAGCGCGCTTAGAGCCGCAGATACCTGAATTATTTTAAAATATGCAACGGAATAAGGCCAGGAATCGCCTCAATAGCTGATGTCGGATATGTACGGAGGGACCATGCTACACTAAGGCATCCAAGAAGTTGTATTTTGCTATATGGCTGTAAGTGCATCGTTGATGTGTTTTGGGTTATAAAAAAATGGACCGAATTCAAAAATATTACAACAATAGCACAAAAATAGTTTGTAAAAGTTTCATGTGGATTAGGCCACATATGTAAAAGAAACCCGCCGATAGTACTCTCCTTCTGTAGTGGTGTGGAAATGAGTACATTTTTCAGTCAAACTAATAAATATACTGGCGTTGATTCACATTTTTTCGGTAGCGGTTGAATCTAGGAACAAAAGTCATTAGATCATTTTTGTAACAAATTTTACGAACTTGGTCGTCATATTGTTTGTTGAAAAACTGATCGTTTTGGCGAAACCGCTAAAAACCTTATTTTACCATCTTTTAATCATTAAAAAACTTTAGCTGCCATCGTTATTAACTGGTACTTTTACGAGTAAGGAGTTGATTGGGACAACAAAATACAGCTTGTTTGACATTTTTTCCTAACGCTAGGTACTATATTCCTAGACTATAAGGGATCTTTTTGAAAAAAAAAAATACTCTCCGGTTTGAATAATTTTCATTTTTAATTGCGATGGATCTCATAGATACATCTCATTTACAGATTTTAACACAAACGCTATCGTCAACTGTTGCCGGAGCCCCAGTTCCAGGACCATCGTCAATTGGTGGAGGTAGTGTCGATACTCCCGGTCAAACATCAAAACATCATCATCGTCACTCGCTAACATCAAGACGTGTTCTTCGGACAAGAAGTTCGGGTGCAACGTATAACGTTTGGGATGATCCAATGATTGAAGTAAGTTGTGTTTGTGAAAAGAATGCTCCTTGGTGTCCTTGATGGTTTCATCTGTAAAACCTTTTTTCATGTCTATGTCCAGGAGATCACCTCCGTTTATTCTTAGTCTCCGCTGAACATTCATGACATATTGAGCAAGCATTGCATTACATCATTACATTCCAAACAACAACCATAGTTAGTAGAATAGACTGTCAACGTTAACTGGGCCACATGGAACAGTTGACGCACTATGCCCCACAAGGGGTTAGGGCAATTGAGAGAGAATAGACTGTAATAGTTCCAATAAGGGGATTCTAAACCAACTTGAACTTTGGACTCAAAAAATTCGTGACGTACTGAACTGCTTTTGAACTGCTACTGGACTGCAACAGAGCGGCAACTGAACTCCTTTTGAACTGCAACTGAATTGCAACTGAACAGCGACTGAAAAGCAGTTCAGTTGCTGCTCAGTTGCGGTTCAAAAGCAGTTCAGTACGTCACGAATTTTTTGGGTCCACAGTTCAAGTTGGTTTAGAATCCCCTTATTTCAACTACTGACTGTGATCAAGGTGGTTAATACATGAATACAAGACAGTACCGTTCATTTGTGGAAAACTGACAACAAATTGGTTACTCTGACTTTAATCATTACAGACCTATAACATTTCTGTAGACTGTGTCAGAAAGCTCAAGTCAAAAATTTGCCACTCTCCCGATCATTTAATCTTAAATTCCACCTCACTTTCTGAAAATACAAACTGAAACTACCACAAACAAATTTACTTCAACCTTGACTTAACAGGTAGTTCAGTTATATTCTAAACCATAAAAACTTCAAAATTGATTTCCGGCACTTTTCCCCTACACTTGGTGACAATTTCCCACAAATGAATGGTACTGCCTACCATTTAAGTATTTACCACCTGAATATCTCGGAGAGTTATCGCCTCCCGGACTATGCCAGCATTTTCCAAGCGGAAACTCTCGCAATTATGAAGGCGTGTCTCACTCTCAGTGATATAATAGATAACCAGAACATCGCCATTTGCTCAGACAGCCAGGCCGCTATCATGGCACTGAATTCGGTGAGTACTTCCTCCAAACTGATCGAGCGGTGTGGGGAAGAGTTAACTCGCCTTGGCAGACGGCTCAATATCACCCTGCTCTGGGTGCCTGGTCAAAGAGACATTGAGGGAAACGGAAAAGCCGACGAGCTGGCCAGGAGGGGGGCCGTTTTAGAAAGTTCTCATGCGGAATCTGTTTGTATTCCGCTGAAGACTGTTAAGAGCAAGATCTCCTCTTACTCCCTCAATGTTGCGGAGTCCAAATGGCGGAATCTGCCCACCTGCGCCGTATCAAGGAAGATTTGGCCCTCCTATGACAGTAGGAAAACATCTGAGCTATTAACCAAGTCCCGTAGGGATGTCGCCAGGCTCACAGCGGTCATTACAGGACATTGGCCTATCGAAGAACATGCAATTAGACTTGGCATCCCTTATAATCCGCACTGCCGCAGCTGTGGAAATGAGGATGAAAAGGAAACCCTCACTCACTTCCTCTGCGAATGCCCGGCCCTTGCTAGGGCCAGACATCGAGCATTGGGCGAGGCATTTCTTGTTAACCTGGGGGATGTATCGGGGGTGAAGATCGGGGAGCTGCTATACTTCCCGAACTCCTCCGGTTGGATCTAGGCACCCTTCCATCCCCTGTTTGCCCAACTCTTATAACCGATTTTGCCTAGGTTTGTGGTTACAAAACGGCGCATTCGCGCTAATTGGGCACTGTCAAGTTGTGCTTCAGCCACCACTTAATATACCAACTAACCATTTACCACCTAAAACAGGATACCCCATATACACTCACGTGCACTAGGATAGGTCCACCTGAAATTTGGCTACATCTGGGAAAGAACTAACGGTATATTCGAAAAACGGTTCATTTTATTATAAAATAAGTGACATCAAATCCAAAGTCCCGTTAGAATTTTATTGGCATTGTTTACAAGATTATCAGAAAAAAACGATCACTAGGATAGGTCCACTTGACAATTTTATTAATTAATTAAAAAAAGGAGGATAACTCCGAAAATATTTACGTCCGTTAAGCTGGCACCCCCACGACAAAAAATCGAGATGTGACATATCGCATAATTAGGTGCTAATTAGGTTCTCAACTCAAAAATTTATTATAAAATTCGATTTAATGCATTTATGTTTCTTATTTCGATCGTAATCACTCAATGCCTAGCAATATTCTGCATTACCTTACAAAAAGAAAAGTATTCATATTAAAATATCTATTCAATCTTATATGATTTAATTTGGCGAAATAGATCGTAGATCGTAGTCACTCAGGCAAAGCCTAGCAATGTTCTGCATTACCCCCCTAAACAAATATTCATTTTAAAATGTCTTTTCAATTTTATATGATTTTATTTGGCGAAAGATGTACCAAATTTAGCTACAAACCGAAGCGACAGATAAAAAAATGCAATCAACACCACAATCGTCAACAAATTCAATACAAGCCATCGTCTTTTCGCCCTTTCATCGGTATCTATGAAAAGCAATCGAGCGAAAAAGTCAACTTTCTTCAAAAGCAACGCTGTGTTGACATCCACGTTCAATATTTGCTTAAATTCCAATAAAGTCTCTTGTCCCTTTTTCGTTTACAAGATGAAAAATCAACACGTACCACTACGACGATGATTTATTGGTAGGCCAATGATGATGACAAAAAAGGATTGTCAAGGACATTATGTATCGTTATTATGTGACTTGAAGTTGACGAATTTTATACTACGTACGAAGCATAGGATCCAAGAATATTTTTTTTTACTTATTTTTAATTTTATGAACAAAAAGATTGATGTTTCCAATGGAAAAGGATGTCTGTCTTTGCGATAAAGTGTAATGGGTCATTGGAATTGTGGAGAACTGCCGACTTATTCTCTGTTATTTCTGCAGCTCATTTCATTTCACGTCCACATTTCGGCAATCACGTTCATTACATTTGGCGTCCAATATGAGGCTGAACAATTCAGCCGCTACCATCAACACGTAGGCAATTCTGTGATGTCTTCCATGAGAAGATCGACAGAAGGGTATCCTCGTACGACTCAATAGAGAGAATTTGGGATTGGGACTAATAACAGGTTTTAAAATTAAAAACGTGAAAGGCGATTTCTGTGACTTCCGAGGTGCATCACCTCCAATAAATCGTTCAGTGTATTTGACTCACTCAGTATTTTAAGCCAATAGCTTATTTCAGGCGGCTCACAAATATGTACATATAATGAAGGGTTTTGTGCACCCCCGACAACGTCCGTTGCGAAAACATCAACGGTTATCTTGAAGAACTTAACTCGTTCTTCATAAGCAAGAACCTTACCGTCTCAGCGCCTAAAACCTCGGCAACCCTATTTACCACCTGGACGAAGGAGGTCAAGATGCAGCTTGAAATCTCGATCGGGAATCATCCTACTCCTACTATAAACCATCCTAAAATCCTAGGAGTCACGCTGGACAGCATGGCTTCATCATCACCCCTCGCCTCAGCTGTGTGCGTAGTAGGGATAATATCCTCAAAGCCCTGGCCGGTAGTACCTGGGGCAAGGATAGTGAAACTCTATTGGTCACGTATAAAGCAGTCGAAAGATCAATGGCCAACTATGCGGCTCCTGTGTGGTCACAGAATCTCTGTGACACACAGTGGAAAATGATTCAAGCGTACCAAAATACCGCTCTCCATACTGTTACTGGCTTTCTCCTGATGTCACCCCAGGACCATCCACATCAGGAAAACAGGATGATGCATTTGCCAAGCAATACCTGGTGGGTTGCTACCGAAGTGATCAGCCAAACTCCAACCTCATGGGCAAGACGCCGCCGCCGAGGCAAGTTAGGCTAGACCTGAGGGACCTAGAAAGGGATGTCCAGAGGTACAAAAGAGTACCCTTTGATAGTGGCGCACACAGGTCAGCCATCGCAGCGATACATCACGAGGAGGTTCTTCAGTCAATTGCAGGTTTAGGTCCGAATCCAGTTCTCTCGTCCATACCACCAATGATATCTCCAGAAGAGGAAAGACTTCCGAGAGGAACAAGAGCGACACTCGCCCAACTTTGGTCAGACTGGTGTTCAGGACTGAGCTCCTACCTATCCCACATTCACCGGGACGTCTCAAACATCTGTCCTGCCTGCAATGAAGCCCCTCATGACGTGGACCACATCTTTCATTGGCTAGCTGCACCCACGCACCTGACTCCCAGATCGCTGTAGTAGAACCCAATAGAGGCAGCTAATTTCTTATCCCTTGACAACGGGGATGACGACGAGCTGTAGGCACGTAACATACTAACACACCGAATTCCGACCATTCCTACAATAACAACAACAACAAAGCAGATCTGCCTGTTGTTATTGTTGCCGCTGCTGCTGCTTTCTGCGTTTAATCTGTTCGCGAATTACTTGTTCAATTTGACAACAAAAATCGACTAGAATTTTTACAGAATGACTCACCACAAAATTCAAGATCCTTACTGCTTCATTCCCCTCTATTTCCGCTTCTATACTTTCAGCATATGGCCGCCTACTCTCCAATATCAACACGATCGCATCGAATCAACGTTCTTCCATCATATCAAGGAGTACACCCCCTATCAGCGAGTCGTCGTCGTGACTCGATCAACAGTTCGATCGGTGCTAATTCTATACGTCGACTTCTCACGATCAACAATCGAACATGTCGTCATAAAGTTCCTTCACACGTTCGTAGTAAAGTTTGCAAGAATTTCACTCTACTCGCCATTGCGCATGGTCTTATATCCGCCGTGCTGATCCCAATCGTAGGACTGCAGGCCTCCAATTCGATTTGGCATCACAAGGAGAAATGGATTCATGTCGGACCCAACATCGGATCCATGTTGTTGAGCATATCATTTCTAATATCGTCGGGAATGTGCTTCCTTGCAACGCGTCTTATACGTAAACTAGGCCATACGTTCCTAATCGCATCCAGCTACACGGGTGTGTGCTTCTTTTTGCTGTGCCATCTGGTTCCATCCATCTATACGCTGATTCCGGCCTATGTGGTGCTGGGCATAACTCTGGGACCGGCCTGTGTCGGTAAATTTGCCTTGATCGTATTTTACGCAAATAAGTTGAGCTGCTCTCAGCATGAATGCAACCTGGCTGACACGCTGGAGGAGCACAAAGTCTTCTGCAACAGGGATCAGAAGGTTCGACGACTGGCTAGGCTGTATCATGCCGCTCAGGATCTCGGAATAATATTTGGTGCTTCAATGGCTGCCATCATCCTTTCGTGCGCTTCCATGCAATCGATATGTTTTTCAACTACCGCGAAAGAGGTGACGGCTGTCACGACAGAATCATTTGTTCACAGCAACTTCACCAACGCCTCGACGGTGAGCTCGCTTATTCATACGAATGTAAATAGGAGTTTGGTAGCCATGTCGCACAGTTGGATGTCGATGTCGACTCAACATCCTACCGATGAAATAATATCGGACGAGCTCTACAACCACAATGAGCACGGCGAGCGAATATGCGGAGCGGATCTATGTCCAGTTTGGAGTACTACCATTGACCACAATGACAGCTTCTACGATGATTTCTTGCATTTGTCCACCGGTTACGGAGAGATGGCTTTGATCATTTTGTACTTATCGTTCGCAGCCATATCGGTGAGCCTGATGTGCCTCTCGGGAAAGGGCGAGAAATCATTTCGAATGGAAAAGGTTAAGGGTATGACGGATACTCTACTGTTTGCAGGACCGATGGCGTATTTCATTGGAACTGAGCAGGGATACATGCTGGGAGACTTTACAAGGGTAAGTGGGCGGTTACAATGCCAAGGACCCCATTTGATTGATCGGGTTTGGCTTTTAATTTTACAGGCCTATGTTTCATGCTCGCTGGGCGTACCAATGGTTGCTGGAGCCCTGGTCGGAATGGGAATAATGCAGGCCATTGTATCCTGTACGCTGAGCATGCTGTTACGACACACAAAGCGACTGGTTGTCCTAGGTAAGATTCGCTAACAACATGGCCCAATTTCGAGTAACCAAACATAGTTTTTTTTCACAGCCGCCGGATTCTTCTTCCACTCCTGCCTGCTACTGGTCCTCTCGCGATGGAAACCCTCCAGCGATGACAGCGCTCTATTCTACGTGATCGCCGCCGGCTGGGGTGCATGCAACGCAATGTGGGAAACTCTACTATTCGCTTTGGTCACATTGACCCATACCAATCATGTTGCCGAGATTATTTCCCCTCTGCAAGGCTTGAAATTCCTCGGATTGGGCATAACATTTGTGGCGCACAGTTTTCTCTGTGAGAATCCGAAAATTTTAATTTTAGTGATAGTTTTAGTGTTGAGTGTGCCTCCGTATGCAATGTTGGAAATTCGCTTGGAGTCACAACGCAAGGCGCAGGTTGTCTCGTTATGACGAACAATATTTAGCTAGTTACAGGATTTTTCAGGTATATAGAGAGAGACAAAATGCATATATATATATAAAATGAAAATTATTAGACGTAACTACATATTCATGACTATGAAATGTGCATTTATAATTTTATATCTAGGAGTATAATTCCAAATAACGGAAGAACTTTGATTTGGAAAAGTTTTGTTAAGAGAAAACTATGTAAAAACCGTAAATATTATGTATTTTAGGGGAAATTATTGATAAAACACTTTAGAGAAGTAGTGAATCTTCGATATCAGGTCAATTTAATTTGACTTCAAAATGAAAATGCGCAACTAAAAATTTAGCAAGAAATTTATAATAATTTGAATATTAGAATGAATAATACTCGGACAATGAGAATTGACAGACGTAAATACTCGCAGAATAGTAATTTTTTTAATTAATAACAATTGTATTCCGGGGGATATCCGAAGCAGACCACTAATGTTTTGGGTCCCTTTTCGCCCCCTCCCGGTCGTCAGTTATTTCCAGATGTCGACTGATAATTGTCGAATTCTTTCTTCATCCCCGAGTCCCGTGTAATTGGTAGCATTTCTTTAAGGCTGAGTTCATTCATAGCTTTCACACTTATCATGTGCTTGCCTGTGCTCCTCAGCCTCGTGCTAGCCAGTGCTGGACATTCGCACACAATGTGTGCCGCCGTCTCAGTCTCCTCCAGACATAGCCTGCAAACTTCATCTTCCTCGATTTTCATCTTGACAAGATGAGCCTTAAAATTACCATGCCCTGTAACCAAGGCAGTTATCCAGCTTAGGGTACTCCGTTTATAACTGAGTACCTTTTTCGCTTCCCTGCCTTCCCTGCATTCCAAGCTTGTTTGCAAGTGACTAACTCCTGCCATCTTCGTATTTTTTTAATCAAATTTATTAATTAATTTTTTTGCTAAACCCAAATTAAATGAAAAAGTTTATATTTGGCCAAAATTTTCTTATAAATTAGCAGGAATGGATCTATTGCAACCCATAATTGGTTTAATTAAAAAAAAAATCTGTTGCTCTAACAGAAAGTTAAACACCGGTAATTAATAATATCCTCCAAATTCCTACCCATACATTAGCTAATTCAAAGTGGTTACACCTAAATTAATCCTAACCAAGAAACAAAAATGAACTATACAGAAAAATCCCTATTGAACCACATAATGTTATACAAAATAGCGAAAATATAATAGAGACAAAAAATGAATTCCTAAAGTTAATAATTATTTAGAATTATGTATTTAGAAAAGAGCAGCGGCTAGAGAAACTATATTCAAGATAGGGAATAAGAAGAATGATTTAGAAAAAGTGAAATTATGAAATGAGAATAAATCGTAAAAACACAATGTTAACATTTTATGAAAATATTTATCATATAAAATTAAGAAAAAATAGAGAATAGAAAACGAATTATGTAAAAAAAAATATTATACATTAAATATTATAACCAAGTAAGAGAAGAAAAAATAAATCATCGGTTAGAATACAAGCGGACTTTTAATTATCAAGTAAAAATTGCGTGCCACAATTACCTAGTCAACCACTGAGAATATTTGTCTAACCTACTCAATCAACAACTAAAATTTTATTACAACAAAACCTGTTCAGGCTAGCATTAGCTAGGGCCCTAACGAAATCCGTTTAAGCCTTTTTATAGATGAAACGAAGCTGACAAAATACACAAATGCAATGTTATTTAGCGATGGGCCGACAACCCATTTTTGTATAAATTTGCTTCATGCCAAGAAACCTGAAAAAAAAAGCCTCGGATTGGACGGATCAACAACGACTACCACGCAAATGTTTAACGGATTATTCTTTCAGATCCTGGAATAGACGCTCCCTGAACAAACCGGGGCCGAGAAAAGCCTCATTCAAGAGGTTGAAAAATACCAATTTAGCATCACCGCGGTCCAAGGAACAAATTAGCCTGGCAGCAAAAAACTAATTTGCCTTAAACCCTAGTGGGCTATAGCGTGTCAACCACTCCTGGGCGCCATCGTACTCTATTCTGGGCAATGGGCGCAACTCCCCAAAAGACTTACCTAGAACCCTACACTCCTTTGCCACAGATCGACGCTATGTGATTCTAGAACCCCCTCTTGGTCGGCCTTGGCTAGAAATGGGGTTCCATTTCATGGCATGCAAAGCAATGCATTTATCACTGTTCCGCAATGTGTGACCTATCCACTGCCATTTGTCGGTTGGTATCTGACCCGTACGCTGACTTAGCTCCTCATTTTATATTGTTTCGGACCACAAAATTCTTAAAATTCGACGAAGACATGAATTGACGAAAACTTGCAGCTTTCTGGTAACACTTACAGATATTTTCCATGTATTGATCTCACACAAATGAACAGACAGTACCAGGGAGCGAAACATGCCCATCTTGGTCTTCATGCTGAGATAACTGCTATCCCAGATTTAGGACAGCATGCCGTGCTTGTTTGATACGACAAGCGATGTCCTACCACCATTTTTGGCAACAATGCTACCCAGGTAGACGAAGTTGTTCACCTTCTCCACAGGCTACCCATTAATACTAATGGCAATAGGTGTAGGATTTTTTTTATCGCAATGGCGAGGTAGGAACTTTCGTCCTGTTGGTATTAATCTTTAGCTCAACCTTGCTTGCCTCCCTCTCGAGGTCTACCGCAATTGTGGACAGATCCATGATTTTCTGGGAGAAGAAGCACATGTCGTCAGCGTAGTCAAAATGTTGCAGATAAGGTGTTTTGAATTCCTCTGTCTAGTTCACATAGCGGTGCATACAACACATCGTCGATCATTATGAGGAATAGGATCGGTCAGAGCATGCACCCCTGCCGAACTCCAGTACGAATCTCAAAGTCCCCCGAAACCTTACCTTTTCGCGCCGTCATAGGTTGCCTCCATATTAGCCACAAGCTTTTCAGGGATGCCTCTCCTACGCATGGCCGTCCATATAGAATCCCGGTTCACACTAGTGATGTGTAACACAGTTACGAGTCGTTCTTCTTGAACGACTCTACAGAATGACCGAAAGATTCGGAACACCATAGCCTCCGAATCGTTCAATTTAAGAACGACACACTGTAAAATGAATACTCAAATTAAACCCCGCATAAATACTACGCAACGCATACAAATCCACGGTCGTTCAAAATTTCTGATTACATACATACATACATATATGCATTACATGCATTCACATCCCATCTTAATACGAGTATCTATCTGAAACTAAATCCACCATTATCTACCTACCAAACCAATCCCATATAAATCCATTCATAATCATCTCTATGCAGTATGCAATGCACGCATTGTGTATACTTTTAAATATCCACACAACAACCCATGCTGATGCTGACTTCAAGCAAATCCAAAATCATTTGCTTACGTCGCACCGCCCATCCAAGTTTCCCCAAATACATAAAACAAGCCCAACATTCTAAAACAAAAGTAATCATATTGTATCATAATCTCAAGTTCATCTTTAGATGAAAACGATACCAAATCAACAACCAGGATATTTCCTCTGTATAGTGTGGCACGAAATGAGTTATTCGCATTGTGAGTTTTGAGTTTTTAAAACAAACAGCACACTTCTATATTTCACTCACTCTGTGGTGTGAGACATATTGGGCTGTGGTGATAACACATAACACAAACATTGATTAGACTCAAATTCAGATGTTTCACTCAGGAAGCGCATACTCCAATTACTCAAATTCTCTGCCAAATGAGGAACTCAAGGCATGAAGCTTTTAGAACAGAGTCGAATGATTTGACTGACTCCGAATATAGGGTCAAAAAACAGAAAAAAAATTAGGGTAGTCCTTCTCAGATTGGCTACCCCGTTTTCATGGGAAATAGTGGTCCGATCTCGCTGGCTCGAACTAAAGGGCATTGTCTCAGAATCTGAGGCAAAAAAAAAGAGAAAAAAAAATTGGGGTCGCCCATCCCAGATTGGCAACCCCGTTTTCATGGCAAATAGTGGTCCGATTTGGCTGGCTCGAACTAAATGGCGTTGGGGGTCACCAAATCGGGGGTAAAAAATAAAGGAAAAAAGTGAATTGATGAAAAGTACCACTTTTATTGAATATGTTATTAAACAAGTTTCAGACTCATTGCATGACTCTTTTGAACAACTCTTTTTGAACGACTCATTGGAAAGAGTCAGAGCTTATGTTGGCAAGAGTTCTTCGCCGATCAACAGAGGAGCAACCGATTTGGTGGTGGTTCTTTGCATTTAGATCCCCCATAACCATTATAATATCGCCTTTAGGTGCTCTCTTCTGAACGTCGTTTCGTTGTTCGTAGAAGGAGTCTTTCGCTAAGACATTGTCGGGTTCAGTTGGAGCATAACGTTGTATTATTATGATGTTCCTCATTTTAGTCCAGAGCCTGCCGGTCATGATTCTGTCAGAGACCGGATCCCAGGATAAGGGACAATTTTGTGCGGATCTGGCTAAAAGGAGCCCCACACCTGACTCACGACCACTACCAATAACTCTACCGGAGTAAACTTTACAGTGCTAAAATTTTTAGTTTATAAAAGATTTCCAATAGTTAAAGTTACTGGCATACACATCCTGTCCTTTGTTTGTTTGTCGGTTTCAACGACGGGCCGTCAAAGGGAAAGGCCCTGGTATTATTTTTTTCTTTGCTTAATGGTGGTGAGATATGGCTGTCAAAGCTAAGGGAAAGTTCTTTTCTTAATTTGAAGTAATTAAAATTGAGTGAGTGAGCAAAATATGTGAACATTTTAGCGCTACGGCTGGAGGTTGACGAGATCTGAAAACGCTACTTACTACTGGACAACGCTCCGCATAATAAAAAGTCTGATCTGAGGGAGTGCCTACAGAAGGGGTAAAAAAAATAAGCGTTATTTTCAGAGTAGTCATATTACATATCGCAAAAGTTGCTCCGAAGTTGCTGTGCAGGGATTCATCATGGAATTTATAAAGCGATTACAACCAAGAAATATGTATTAGGAACCGAAATGCTAACGAAACGTCAACTAAGTCACATGGGAATAGTTAACTCGCTATGCCCCACTGGGGATAGGGCAATTAGTAGGAGGAGTCCGTCAAAATGAATATGAAATGTATGGATCATATTATTGACGACGTCTAACTTCCAATACTTAACAGTGCAGAATTTCTTCACCAGCTCTCTATTGGAAACTATCGAGGACAATTTGTTAGTGTAATGTACCCAATTCATCCACTTCGTTGCATAAAAAACACCACTAATATATTGTAATAAACACATTCATTCTAACGAACTCCGCCTACATACATAGATCAATTCGACAAGATAATTGGAGAAACATGACCAGATTCAGAAAAAAAAACTTGAATATCTCTAAAACTATACTTTGCATGAAACACCTTTCTATGATAGGCAGCCCACGGATTAATATACGTATAATTGCAGTATTACTAAATTGGAAATAATCATTTAATCACATTGATTTGTACTGAAGAATTATTATAACTCATCATTCTCCGGCAATGCGACTCTACCTCTACACTTTCAATGCGCAAGTTCAGTACCCTTGACCCCAACAGGTTCAGTACCCTTGATTCAAAATAAAAAAAAATGCAAACATTTTCTTTTTTTTTTCTTGTGCAGAAGTGATTCATTTATTATTGTATGATCAACAATCTAGTCAACCTTTTCCAATGGAAATCTACCATAGAACTGGCAACAATACTCTTAATTCATTGGGTTTTCCGCGAAGTTAACCCTCTAACGCCTTAAAGCCGAACATACATCATCCGGAATTTCTGTCCGGAAAAACTGATCAGGCCCGGCCTTCCCGTTTGCCTGAATATAAAATACACCATCCGGAATTCATGCCGGAAAAACTGATCAGGCCCGGCCTTGAGGAATTCCGGATCGTGTATGGCTGCTTCAGACCGCCTTGAGGCCTCAAAGGTCTGTCAGGCGGCTTGTCCAGCCGCGTGATTACAATGAATTTTCACTGGAGTTTTTTCCAATAGACGAATGTATCTGAAGCTTGGCTATGGAAAGTAAAATGCCCTACAATTCAATGCAATAGATAGATACTTTCATTCTATGGTGATAGATCGATTTCCAATTATCCATCCGGCTCAAGGAGGCCTGCACATGCCATTGACGATCCGGAATTCTTCTAGGCCAGGCCTGATCAGTTTTTTTTGGAGAAAAATTCCGGAACGTGTGTGATGGAGGCCTGGCGGGAACGATTTTCCTTCCAGTATGGCCGTAGCCAGACCCGTGCTGAGGATAGCTCAGCACCCCCAAGTTTTCTCCGAGCACCCCCAGATTTTCTCCGACCACCCAAAAACTGACATAAAATATTATTGAACACAAACTTTAAGTTACGCACTGTAAAACGGTGGTTTATTTCAGTTTTCAATTTTAAAATATATATATTGCGTAGAAATACATTGTACATATGTACATATACTACTTTTGGGTAAACATTTCGCTGTGAAGTCCAACTTCTCATATATTTCAAGAAAAGTAATTCTGCGTTTTTGTATACGATTATGACAAATATTGTACAGATGTACCCTTTCTAACTAGAAAGAATACGTCGCGTTGCAAGTAAATTGCGTTGGCTCTGCTAGGTACAGATTTAGTTCGTGATAAGAACGATTTGGTGCAATTACAAATTGAGTAGTGTTCTTTAAATTGTGAAATAGGCACAACGTAATTATAACATTATAGTTTCTCGTATTTAAGTAAACGGTGACACAACAAATATGAGTAAACGTCCCTGCAAAGAAAACCAGCCGATTAAACAAAAAAAACTGGATTCTTTCTTCGGTAAGGAAATTATAAAAAGACAAAGAGAGTTGATAACAAAAACAACACTTGTCCAAATGTGAAAATTTTAGAAACGCTCAAATATGCTTTTACAGCTTGTTTAGAAAATATTTCCGCATGAATTCGAACCTCTTATTTGTTAATTTGGGACAAGTGCGGTTTTTGGAACAAACCCCTCACTTGCAATGGACGATTTTACGATAATAACGTTAGCAGTTGATTTTAAGATTGCTAATAAGTCTGGATTTTATTTCTCCAGGCGCCAAAAGCGTTAATTCTTCCAATACTAATCTGCCAATACTAAAACCAGCAACAACTAAGGTCGTAGCAACCACTTCATCATCTTCAACGATAACGCCTGCATCAATTCCTATTTCAGCACCATTGAGCCGTAAGTTTCGGTTTTACTCTAAAAATAATAACATTCTAAATGTGTTATTTTTTATTAAAGATAGTAGTAATGTTGAAGCGCCATTTTCAAACATACCGGCCAAAGTTTGTAGCGTTGTACCGCCGGATATTACAGCAAAAGGATCGGAAAGGGCCAAGCAACGATTTGAAGGTTACACATTTCCAAAACAAATTGATGGCAGATCATTTCAAACTAGTTGTCTCAAAACATTTGATTGGCTCGAATATTCTAAATTGAAAGATGCTGTGTACTGTTTCCCATGCCGTGAATTTGGGGCTATAAACGCTAGTGACATTTTTTGCACAACTGGATACAACAATTGGTCAGCGGCTCTTGCTACAGGAAAAGGTTTAAAGAAGCACGATCGAAGTAGTTCACATCTGTCTGCTATGCTTTCCTGGAAAGAACATTCTTTGAGAGTGGCTAATGATAAAGAAATTTCAAGCCTTGTTAATAACAACGTTCTTATGAAACGGCAATATTATGTCAAAGAGATTATTTCAACAATTTTGTTTTTAGCCAAGAACGAGATGCCTTTTCGCGGCAATTGGAATGATGAAGAAAATGAAGAATCAGGACTGTTTCAAAATCTTTTCAAGCACATGCTCGAAAAAGATGAATACCTAAGAAAATGCCAAGAAGCAATGCCGAAAAATGCCTTGTATACATCGCCGCAAATTCAAAATGAATTAATCAACACTATTGCGAATAGCCTGCGTGAAATAATTGTCAAAGAGCTAAATGAGTCTTCTTATTTAACATTATTGGCAGATGGTACAACAGATCGAAGTGGAGAAGAGATTTTTTCAATTGCATTCCGACATATTGTTGAAGGAAAACCAACCGAAACATTGATGTCATTCGAAAAGGCTGAGGACATAACAGCCAAAGGATTGTGTAAACTCACTATCGATCGGCTTCAAGAACTGGGCGTTGACTGCGATAAAATTTTGAGTCAATGTTATGATGGCGCAACTGTAATGAGCGGTAGATGGGGTGGAATGCAATCTTTGATACAAACTCATTTCAACGATTTTTTTAGCCGCTTCAAAGTACGCAAATTCAACGAAGGCACCAATATTCCTCTACTCATAGAGCAACGTTGGTCGGGACACTATAAAGCAATAGTTGCAATAAAAAACAACTTCGATTAACTATTAGAGTCCTTAGTAAGAGTGAAGGAAGGTACCGGACACAACCTTAGTGCTGATGATGTGTGTTTAGCTGCTGGATTGCTTGATTATATGGTGAAGGAAAAATTCATATTTTTGCTCGGTTTCCTATGCAAATTGTTGGGAATTATAGAACCAGCAAACAAAATTTTGCAGTCACGTGACGTTGGGTATCGTAGAGCAATGCCAATTATTCAGGCGGTGAAGAAAACAGTTGACGATTTACGGACTGATGGAGCATTTGGTAAATTATTAAACGAAGCAAAAGAAAAACTCAATACCATTGAATATCATCCGACTCCAAGACCAGTCAGAATTCGACGTCGATCTTGTCACCTAAACGAGTCCATTATATTGGCTACGCTAGGAGAAAGAGATCTGGATGATCACTTAGCCTTAAAGCGCATTTATTTTAAAATTATTGACTGCTTCCTTTTGGAAATGAACGTACGATTTGAGCAAAATTGTCACATTCTTGAGGCTGTCGAAGCTGCAAATGACTTTCGTGGAGATAACTTTGACTACAATGCTTTGCAGCCATTAACAGAACTTGGATTAAAATTGCCATTACCAGAAGAGCTCTCTGTCGTAAAGACATTTTTAAACAACGAACAAAACAGTATAGGTTCGGTAGAAAAAAGCAATTTGCAAATACTTTTTCCCGTTAAGACCGCCTTCCCAACAACTTATCGGCTCTTTGAGGCAATAGAGACATTAGGAAGCAGCACATCTATTAACGAATCATCATTTTCTGCGCTTTCAAGAATAGACGCAATTCGGCGTTCGTCTATGACAGATCAACGATTACGCGATCTTGCATTTATTGCTTTTGAAAAAAAGAGATTGAGACTTAATACTGATGATATTTTGCGAAAATTTGCTGAAAAAGAAACCCGAAAATTTCAACTCTTTTAATTAATCATTTTGTTTTACATTATAACTACGAGTATAACCACTAATGGAATAATCTTTATATTAAATAAATAAATAAAAATAAATATAAATTATGTTTTTTTTTTATTATAAATTGAGCACCCCAACAACATTTCTCAGCACCCCCAACTGACCGATCTTGGCTACGGCCGTGCCTTCCAGCCGCCTGAAAGGCCAAACGACCATACACGATCCGGAATTCCTCAAGGCCGGGCCTGATCAGTTTTTCCGGACAGGAATTCCGGATGGTGTATGTTCGGCTTAACTCAAGCCCCCCGGAAACATGCTAGACACATTTGAGCGTACGGTTCTACGGCGAATTTTCGGGGCTATTTGCGATAGAGATGGATGGCGCATCCGGTACAACCTGAGTTGTTTGAGCTGTACGATGAACTGGAAGTTTCGAAAATCGTCAAACTACAACGACTTCAATGGGCAGGACATGTCCAACGAATGGACGATGATCGCATGCCAAACAGAGTTATGAATGCAAAACGAGTTGACGGAGCGAGATTGCCTAGGCGACCGAGATCTCGTTGGGAGAGCTCAGTATATGTGGACGGCGAGCAGCTACCGGACTTCCAAGATTGACGCGGGCACGTGACCGAGGAGGACAACAATCCAGGCGGCCAAGGCCCAACGTCGCGCTTTCGCGCCACGATGATGATGATGATGTTTTTTGACCTTAAGACCCCAGAGTGCCCTGAAGCGCTTATACACATTTTCTCACCTGACGGCTAATCTAAAGAACGACATGACCCGTAGATGATTTTTTTTTTAACTTAATAGGCTATAAATAACTCCAGAAAAAATTATCTGACTTCTTTTTTCTGATTTGTATATAAAACAGCGCCCGTTTTCCCAATGTCTAATTAAAGTTTATCCTAGTAGTCATCCTCCAGTTACAAATTTATCGGACAATAATTCCAAACAGTTGATACGGGCTGCTGAAATTTTGACAACTAGAACTACGTTTACGTTCGCACATTCAAATGAGACAATTAAACTAGCCACAAAGAAAAAATTTCTAGAAATTCATTCGATGGAAGAAGATTTGAAGCCAACAACAAAGTCGCAAATTAATGCTGAGAAACGGTACAGACGTAGAATAGAGTAGAACAGGCAGCAGAATTCTGCCAAGAAAATCAGTTGAGTTTCTACTGCGTTAGTTGATTCTTATACTGCATTATCATATTTTGAGTGTTGCACACGCTAAGTTTTAATTCAGTGTCCCGAATAGCTAACTGGCAGTTTAACCATACATTGTGAAAACGGCCTTTAGAGGGTTAAGTACTCGTATCTACGGAATCTGAAACTGAAGTTAGATTACGTTAAATCAAATCTTTAGCACCAATTTCAATGTCACATTAGGAACGTTCGATTCAGCCGGTCAGTCGGTTTTGTATCGGAATTGATCCGAACGAACACACCTATTGCCAATCATTTTGGGAAATCCGTCAATTTGATTGTGTGAATTGCTAAGATCATAATCTCGTAAGAGATAAAAACATTTAAGTAGCTAGATTTTCAAGTACGTGCTTAGCATGTACTAAAATCATACTGTTTTTTTTTTATTTAATGCTCCACTTTTTACACCTTGTCTACTATTGTCAAAAACCGAAAAGAGGCCTAACTGACTTAACGAAAAAAAATTATTTTTTGAAAGTTGTATTCAGGTAACAAGTACATACATAAATAAATGCCAATAAAAGCTAATCGTGATTTACAAAAGATACAGATAGCGGTGTTCGTGTGCTAGACGTCTGAGATTTTTTTTCTTCTTGTTCTTGGTGTAATTGACGGAAGTGTAAATTATGCCTATCATATTTCTACTTATGATGGCCATTGGGTTTTGTTATGTTTTAATGAAAGTAGAATGGCACATTCTTGTGCTACTTGAAATGATGTTAACAAGTATTTAGTTATTGTAGCAGGTTTGTCGTCGAGGTGGAACTCTTTAATTGTTGACTTAGATGGGTTGGCATGGGTTGGATGAGGAAAAGAAATATGTAATGTTTTGAATGTTTCTTTTTCTTCTTTTTTGTTACTGTAGAATCATATACAGCGAACTACGGAAACTTGAATCATATTATCGCTTCCATGTAGGGCTCATTTGCCTATCTCTAATGTCATTGAGTATTATTATTCAGGGTAAATATCTTGAAAAAAATATACTTTATTTACTTGAAATTCCGTAATTGAAAGCTTTCTTTATTCTTGAAGGACAATGGGGTATCAAGCGTGACTAACCTTTCACGAGCGAATTTCGGCATTTGACCACATTTAGGCGAAATGCAAGTCAAAATTTGTTTATCGTCTGGTATAGCCAAGTGGGGGGGGGGGGGGGACTTACGTGTCGGACTATGAGCCCGCTCAGCTGTTAAATGAGTGCCCATTTATGAGGTAAATAACTCGGTTGAGCGTGTTGCTGATCACACACCTCTGCACAAGACTGTCACGATCTAGAAAATGAGATGATGTTAACTCATCTCGAGGCCATGGTTCGAATTGGACTGTTGCACCAGTTATTTATTTTATAGCCAAGTGGGGTGTCGTGAGTAAGGGAACGTTGAGTACATTCCATTTTTAGGGTTTTGTAAAAAAAACAAAACCCTTATGAAATCGGTCATACGTCCGTTTGTCTGTCTGTCTGTCCATGAAATATCTCACGAACCGCCAAGGCAACATGCATGAAATTTGGTGGAAATATGTAGAAATACTATAATTCTCTGGAGAAAGCGATGCGTCGTAATAGGACAACTTTAAGGGAGGGGAGGAGAGGGGAAATGAATGAATGACGAATGAATGACGAAATTTTTTTCATTTGGTATAGGCAAATGGGGTATCGTAAGAATGGTACGGTCGAATACATTCCAGAATTTTTTCCAAATTTTAATGAAGGAGAAAAGCGGGAGAGGGAAAATACGTGATCCGAGTTTGTCCCACCCCCCTTGTATTTCGACGCCGTTGTACTTAGAAATATGAAAATTTGCAGAAAAGCGGCATTTCACTAGCATAGAAAACTAAAAATAATAGAATTTTGAAATCTCTATATATGTATTTGCAGTTAGCACACCCCTGCACCCCTTAAGCAACCCTAGGTTAAAAATATTGATGGCCAAAGATAACCAACATCATAGGCAATAATATTTCTAAGTTTCATTATAATCACGTAAATTTAATAATAGTACATTGATTTAAAGTTAGGCATTTTTACACTATCCATACACAAAATACATCTACCGGCCTCATGCATAGGTGCGAGCACTACTTGCATATTGTTTTTGGTAGGGCGAATTGCAGTTATTTAATGAACCAATTTTGTAAGGGTAAAGATTGGTTGTGGCGGTGATTCTAACAATAATTATTCATTCAATTTTTTTAGGGCTCTGTGTTTTAAATCTTACAAAATCGGCCAAATGTCTGCCCGTCCGTCTTTCCAAAGAATATCTCACGAACGGCTGAAGCTTCTCACATCAAATTCGGTGAGAATATGTAGAAATGCTATAATTCGCTGGACGTTATGTTGTCATTGGCCAATTTTAGGGGGGGGGGGGGGGGGGGGGGTCACATAGAGTCGAAATTAAGGTCAAATTTTTTTTAGCCACTGGTATAGGCAAGTGAGGTGTCGTGAGAAAGGTAATGTTGAGTACGCTCAATTTTTGACATTTTCTTGAAATTTGAAGAAGGAGGAACAACGTCCGAGGTCAAAAGTACTGATGGCGAACGATAACCAACAACATAGGCAATAATATGTCTAAGTTTCGTTACGATCACGTAATATTTAATAATAATACATTCATTTAAATTTGGGCATTATGACACTATCCATACAAAAAATTCACCTATCGGCCTCGTGTATAGGTGCGAGTACTACATACTTGCCTATTGTTTTTCGTAGAGCGAATTGTAGTTGAACCTCTTCTTTAAGGGTAAAGATTGGTGGGAGAGGAAGGAGAGGGGAGGGGGGGTAGTTTCATGTTCTGATATCTGCATGAAATATATGCTTTCAAACTTCCTTCTGGTACTTCGATTTTCCATGACCACATCCGCATAATTTTTATCCAAACATTCTTAATAATATTGTAGAACATTGAACTTCTAAAATGTTCATTCATTCGGATCCAGTTTATGCATCACATAAGACCAATATATGGATAAGAAACTCTGCATGTTACAATGGTTTCTCTTCATGCCAAGAGACTTACCAGTTGTTACAACACAACAACATACGGTCAAGACCAAACCTACCTTGAAATTGAGTTGCAACATGCATCAATGCATTGACATAATATCCGATGCATCGACAACCTGAATTTTGCATTCGCTATAAACAGCATACATACAGTAGCTGCGTTTTTTTTTGTACAGAGCAGAGTAGAGCACGTTAAGCGGCAAAAAAAAACGCTCGATAGCAAATTAGGGTAGCGAACACGAAAACGGGGGATGTCTGTGCTGGGAGTGTGTCTTGGTTTAGTTAGCAACCAATGTCAACTGACATTTCAAGAGGAAACTTTAATTCTTAGTAGAGAAAAAATCGGACAACTTTCCTTTAGGTAACAAAATTATTTTGTATGCTTACTATTTCAAATAATTACACAAAACGAACATTTTATTGACAGGAAATGAGCTTTATGTGCTTCCCAAATCGTAAACTGTTTGAAAACTTCGACACGTGCGCCGTCTGCATTTCCAAAAGCAGACTACTTAACCGAGTAGAAATGTTGCACTAACCATCTCAGCTCAGATAACATTGTTCGTGGAATTGTGTGTCTTAACCTGCTCTGCTCTGCATAGCTTTAAAAAAACGCGCGTATTATATGAAAATATGCATCGGAACAGGTGTAATTTGTAAGGTAACGAGCTCCCCAAGTCCTGTGCTGTTGCTACCCAGGTATAACCGTTGAATAATTCTTGAAAGAAAAGTATCTTTACGTGATCAACTTCGAACTCTCATAAAAGGACACTCTCATTCACTAGCGACGAAATTGACTTCGGATGCAAATATCCTTTCTATGTGCGGCTGATTACTAATGCAGGAGACATAACACTGGACAGCACCTGGTAATCTGCATGAAACTGACGAACTTAAAATTTTCTCAAGTCCCTAGGAGTACTGCAATGTAGGACACCGTTTTCCGAACTCCATATAGTACGAGTATAATCCTTGAATATTTTACCATCACTGCAGTTCATTAGCAATTAAACTGATTGCAAGTCATTAGCATTTTAGACACCTTAATGAGACAATGTGCCCTGACTCAGCAGTGTCCAGTGGGCATAAATATGTATGTACATTAACATGATTTGTGGCGAAGAATTGAGGCCAGAAACCAAAGCCTGTCAATCGACTATTGTGCTCATAATAAATTTAACAACATGCTATGACAATTAATTGTCTTTTGCCTTGTGACAATGCGGTCGCATTTCATATTGCAATTCATATTGCCATCTGGTTCATGGGATTGGTCAATTTGCTGTATGGGGAATGAAGAATATTATGCGTAATTGTTCATATTCGATTCGATTGAAGGTGTGGTTTGAGACTTATAGGTTGCACAGAAAACGCATCATGTCATATATGTATGTCATATGCGATATATCGCGTTCGGTGGCCGTCGTTGTTTGGTCACCGCTCTACGGTACTAATCTAGAGCTCGGAGTTCAAATCTCGACGAGATCAAAAATTGTCTGTGAGTACTAATAGAAGTCTCACAGTGCTCCGAGCTTGTCAGTATAAAGACGGCGCGGATAGAAGATGCATGCTAGCAACTGCACTTCTGAAAAGTAAATATCCTATCGAAACGTCAACAAGGCATAGAAATGCTAGAGATGTTGACGCATCCATGCCCCTAGAGGGGTCGAGGCAATTAATATATATACGAGGTGTGTTCAAAAAGTAAGATGACTTTTCACGTGTTTTCTTGGGTAACGTACATTCGATTATCGATTTTTTGTTTTTGTTGTGTTGGTACACATGTCCCTAACATATGTTCACAATTTCAGGTACATAGTATACTTCGTTTGTTTTTGACAGATAAAAAGGTAAGACGTGTTTTGTTGTGCTCGGCGATTTTCAATTATTATAAAAAATGGAGCAAAGAATTTGCATCAAATTTTGTGGGGAAAATGGAATCAAGTGCTGGGGCGACCGGTAGCGCAGTGTGTTGAGGCATCAGTCTCATGTTTGACTACCGGCGTTTCGGGTTCGAATCCCGTCCACGACAACGTTCGTGGCCATGGATGTGCAGGAGGTGCATGCTGGCAACTGCATTCTCTGAAACCAATTTATGCCAACGAAACGTCAACTGGGCCAGATGGAACAGTTGACGCGCTATGCCCCACAAGGGGTTAGGGCAATTGAGTAAAACACTTGAAATGTTGACAGTGGTGTACGGTGAGTCTCCTCTAAGTAAAAAAAAAAATGTTTACAAGTGGTACAAACTCTTCCAAGATAGCCGAGAAGATGCCCACGACTAAGCTCGCTCTGGACGCCCCAGCACGTCAACTACAGAAGATATCGTCGAAGCTGTGAAGAAAAATGATTTTGAAAATCGTCGAATTACCTTAAGAGAAGTTGCTGAGGATGTTGGCATATCAGTCGGCTCGTGTCATGCAATTTTTTTGGATGTTTTGGGCATGAGACGTGTGTCAGCGAAGTTTGTTCCGAAACTTCTGAATTTTGATCAGAAGAACAGTCGCATGAGCATCACTCAGGAGCTCTTGAATGACGTCAGTCTTGATTTGCTCAAAAGGGTCATAAAAGAGTCATTTGGCCCCCTGCGACTTTTTCCTGTTCCCAAAACTAAAAAGACCTATGAAAGGACGGAGATTTGCAACGACTCATGAAATAAAAACTGCATCGCTGGAGCAGCTCAAAGCTATACCAAAAAGTGCTTTGAGGACTGCAAAAGCATTGTATCTGAGGGGGATTACTTTGAAGGGGACAATATAAATATTGATGAATAAATAAATATTTTTTCATAAAAATAAAAAGTCACCTTACTTTTTGAACACACCTCGTATACTTAAAAACAAATGCATTCTAAGACTATCTTAACTTTTTACCATGTAATATAATAAGGAACCTTAGCCCTGCCCCATGCAAACATCACCCATTTCGATTCGAATTAGATGCTTTCAAGCTGTCTACATATTGGTAAGACTGAAACATGTTGTCCACAAAGTAGAAATTTTTTTTAGTGCATATCGTATAGCAAACTTTGAAACCTTCATTACCTTCATGTTCATAGTGTTCATTATAATGAAGATTTTACTATCCTGACCTTCAACAGTACTCCAGTACATTAGTCTCATCGCTTCGATTCTGAAGATATCTTTATTTCCCAAATTAACCTTCATGACCAAGAAGATTTTTGGTCCTGACCAAAGGACAAGGATTCCTTCCTTGTGAATGGACATCCCCATAGCTATTTTGACATCATACAAACCGTCCCTCAAAATTTTTCAAAGCCTGCTGTCTTTACGGCTTACGATGATAATTATCCCTTGAAGTCGATCAAGGAAAACCGGGGAATTCCGTGGAGGATCATTGATGTCTTCTAGTCTAGGGAAAAGAACTAGAAAGGTGTTCAACAGTACCAAGCGCATTAGAAAATACAGAATACAGTAACAAGATTTGAGATGCAAAACGTCGCAGCTGGATGACCTTCGGTGAGAATGTCAGCAACACCAGCAAAGCTACTACACTAAACCGTGTTGCGGCAAGAAAATATTCAACTTAGCATACTCGAAACCCGAGCGGTAATAAAACACCAGACTCTGGTTGTACGGGAAAGCTCATTTTGGGCACTCACTTCTCTGGATGTAGAGCTGCTGTAGTTGATTAATATGACAAGGGCTGCCAAGATATGCCCTGAAGAGCCGATCATTCTAATTTTGTAGCAGCTGCGAAAATGTTAACTTACGATAAAGTTAAGTAGGCGATTGAAATATTCAACCCCTACGAATCGCCTGGCACAGATGAAATTTTCCCAGCCCTCCTACAGAAAGGCCAAGAAGAGCTTATTAGCATCTTTAGAAGTAGCTTCGGGCTGGGTCACATTCCCAATGGCTGAAGATCAGTGAGGGTCCATTCATTCTCAAAATGGGAAAAAAAACCTATGGATGAACCTAAATCCTATCGTTCATGCTGAAGGCTGTAATATGCTCATTACTTTCAGATAACATGTACCTATACATACCCATTTACTACATATTCTTTCATTCTAATTCATTACCTTTTTACATTATCTACATCTAGGACATCCCTTCTATCAAAATTGCTCCGAATATACAAAAAAAAAAAGAAAACAACTACAACCACTACATCTGTGCTTATTAAAATTGTAATGGAAATTAACAAGACGAAATCTGTTTAAAACGGGAACATGGGTCGATGTAGAAACTAAAATAAATAAAACAGGTTTTGGGGGGCTTAAGCCGGGTTTTAGTTAAAACGAGTTCGATTAACCGATGTTTTACTGTACACAGGAAAGAAGAGTGGTTTTCTTCTCAATTTGACTATTCATTCGGTAATTATGCATATTAACTACTTCACCTCCTATTTTCCTGAAATTTTATTTGTGTTGCTCCTCATAATGCTGATCAAGAACATACATTCATGCTGGACGAGGAAACCATTTCATCATATTTTTTTTAATGTTGAAAATGTGTGGAAACACTTTGATTAGACTATTTCGTTCAATAAAAATTACGTCATCGCGTAAAGAACTTGCACTTGCACTTTGCATCGTAAATATGTTGCACACAGAGCGAGCGAAGCGAACGTTATTTGTGCGATACTGAGGGTTATGATTCCTTATGAGCGTAGCGAGCGGAGCCCACACAAGAAACTATTGTGAATCAACAAGGAATCACAACCCTCAGCATCGCGAAACATGAACGCTCGCTCTGGTTGCAACATATTCCTCACATTTCAATTTTTAAATTTTTCCAAGCTATAAAACTAAGTAAAGAGATGCTTTCCGCACCCAACATGTACATGTATATACCTAGGTATAGTATATTCTTATTCAGTATGCTGAACTCTACAACATACTGAAATTTCAAAGTCATCCAAGGTGAGCACCTTCAACTCCACAAAAATTTCCATTGACTTTCAACATTAAAAAATTATGTGAAGAAATGGTTTCTGCGCCCAACATGTTTACGTATTCTTGTTTGGCATACTGAACTCTACAACATACTAAAATTTCAAGATAATCGGAGATGAAGTAGTTAATATGCATAATAATTACCAAATATTCTAAAAAAATCTCACGAAAAGTTCAATATATTCGTATCAGAAATGCATTTCCGGAAAATATTTCTACTAAGCTGTTCCACCTCAAGGATTCGACAAAAAATACGATCAGATAAATTAACAAACAGTCGAATTTTTCGTCTCAACTGACTCAAAACGGCAGTTCGCCAAACAATGTTTTTTTTTTTTTTGGTAAATCCGATGAGCCAATTGATATTTCTCGCGAACCAGAAATAAAATCCCCGGTAAGGCAAAACAACAACCTAAGTGTTCCACCTTCATCGGCTCAGAGAAGATCAACAACCGAAGATACCACGTTGGATGCTGCAAGCACATCATGAACATAAACCGAAAAACAACCAAACCGCATCATCATTCCCATTTGAGTGCATCCATTCCAGTTAATAACAAGTTAGGGGTTTTCCCCAAAATATAATGGCGGACCACTTAAGGGCCTATCACATGCTTGAAGATGGAAATTTTAGCGTCCGATTATGTCCAATTTTAGACCCAAACAGATTGTTATACGAATAATCAGCTTTCGCATAACATCGTGCCAAGCAATACTTGATGTTTTCTATTTTGCTAGCTACCAGAGGCTACACATCATTGACTTACCATGATCTTGAACTCGAAACCGGTCGAAGATGCAGGTACGAATATCTTTTCCATTGAATAGATACACACCATGTTTTGATTGCATATCGTCATTTACAAGAGAAGAGTTCTGATCTTCTGATCTGCCGGGTTAAACACGTTTCAGACTTCTTCTTCTTTTTCTTTGCCAATTGATGAAGATCAGACGGAATCGACTGCGTATAGCGTAAATGATTGTAATATTTTAGATAGTATACATAGTTGATATAGGATGCTCTCGATAAACACGATATAACCTACCTGAAACCGGTCCACTGAGTAACATCATCCAAAGATACAAATAAAAAGATTTAACAATTTTATGTTTCGGTTCTGGAATTTGTCACGAATGATTGACGCACGAAAAGTAAAATAGTTGGGTAATTTATCGAAAACAAAAAGTAGATAGGTCAATCAGTGGCAAGATAATTAGTTAGTATGAAATGACCACAATAATCGACATGAATTATCCAAAAAGGAATGTAAAAATTTGAAAAATCTAGTCTGGCAACCATATTATAGTAGTTTTGACAGTTCTCAGTACGGATCGACAATTCATCATGGAAATGTACAAAGATCTAAGACGTATCAGAATTTAACCGCAATTTTTTGCAACTTTTTCGCTTTGAGATTTTAATTTATGCAAACTAAACACCGCTTCCAACGCAAGAAGTCAAGTCGATTGCCAATTATCTCGCTGGCAGGCAATCCTACACAGAACTTAGGAACAGTAAATACAAGCTGAGGAAGATTCAAAAAGCTGTTCCTCAAGGGGGGGGGGGGGGGGGGGTAAAATTTCCCACCTTGTTTAATCTCTATTTGTCAGGACTCCCGACACAACCTGAAGGACTCGAAGAACATAACCGTATCAGCATCCAAATCCTATTTATCACCTCGACGAAGGCAGTCAAAACGCAACTTAGGATCTCGATAGGAAATCAATCAATTCCTACCATAAACCATCCTAAAATTCTCGGAGTCACTCTAGGCAGAATGGCCACGTCATCACCTATAACAATTATTTTGTACAGAGCATAGTAGAATAGGATAAGTGGCAAAAAAGACTATATAGGTAGAGAAGATTACAGTAGTAAAGACGAACAAAGGACATGTCTTCGCTAGTAGTGTGTCTTGGTTTAGTTTAGCATTCAAACGTCAACTCAACTTTCAAGAGGAAATTTAAATCCTTAGTACAGATATAATCGGACAAATTTGCTTTAGGCAGCAAAATCATGTTGGATGTTTGCTATTCCAAACAATTACGCAAAACGAACATTTTATTGACAGGAAATGATTTTTATGTGCTTCCCAAACTGTACTATAAACTGCCCGAAAACTTCGACACCTGCACCGCCCGCATTTCAAAACGCAAACTACTTGGCAGAGTAGAATTCTTTCACTAACCTTCTATCCGGAGCAGCTCAGATCAAATTGTTAGTGTAATTGTGTGGTTTTAACCTGCTCTGCATGGCTGTTAAAAAAACCGCCTAATGTTTGGATTGAAAATCTTCTCGGAATAGCATTCAAGTAGGAAGCGTTGGTTGCCGGAGAAGTAAACGTGCTAGACACATTACTAATAAAATCTGCGCAGATAGTACCATATGCAAATGATGTCGACGCAATTCCAAGGTCATTACTGCGCGCGAAGAGTTATTCCAAGAACTAGAGTTAGCAGCTCTTGAAGTCATATTAAAGATCAACAAAACCAATACCAAAGATACGGCTGAATCTTGAACAACGGCACTAAACCGGCGAAGCTTTACGGTAACGAAAGCGACTTCGAGCCAGTACACTAATTTTTTAACCTGGGGTTGAAACGCGTCCATACAAACGACGCTTGCGCATATTTGATACATAAATAGGACCTATGCTGCTATACGGATGCGAAACGTGAACCTTAGCACAAGCGTCAGGAAACTCGATTGACACGTTTGGGCGAAAAATCCTGCGGAAAATATTTCCTATTCCAGTACGGATTGCATGAACGGTATGAACGGTTTGGCGGTCTTTGCGCCTTGGAATTCGTCGAACTTTGAAAACTGGAATACACTGACCATATTGAAAGACTACACCATGACAGGACCTCGAAGCAAGTCCTAAAGGGTCAAGCAAAAGGAAGTGAACATGAAAGGCCACGCATATACGATGTGAGACTCAATTGACACAGAAGCAGGGGCTTCTAAAAATTTCAAACTGGATGACGCATTCGACTGATCGAGATAGTTGGGAGAGTTGTATCCAGGAGGTTAAGGCCCGACACAGTCTAAAGCGATCATGATTATGACTAGCCAGGAGCCCCTTGTTCTTATAAAGGATGCCCGATTTGATGACACGGCCCTACGTACAGGATCGAGCGATAATACACGAACAAACAAACTGTGGAATAAGCACCGAATACCTGCAATGCCAAAACTCCCCAAGATGTAAGCCGTACGATTGGTTTCGCCATGCTTTTCATCACGGCGATACCTATAAACGATATTATCGTGGTAATAAGTAAAGCATTACAATTGTAGACTACGATCCTGAAAGATCTTCGACGCTGGCTGTTTTTCTGAAAGAAAATGCACTGCCTTAAGCTGTTTGAACGACCCGGCGAACGTCTCAAAATTAAACACTTAGGCCCTAACCAGATTGAACGCAGAATGCAGCAGTAGCTGCAGAAGCAACAACAACAACACGTAGATCTGTCGCGATGACACAGCGGCGATGACAGATCTACCTGTTGTTGTTGTTGCTTCTGCTGCTGCTGCTGCATTCTGCGTTCAATCTGGTTAGGGCCTTACGCGGGAAATTCTTTAACACACATTAAAGCTTTTAGACAGCCCGTACTTGGCAACGGCGAGCTTAAGAACTTTTAGAGAAGTATACAACAACAACAGCCTAGCGCAATAATAATCTTCTCATATAATATCTGATCTCGTCCGATTTCCATTTGACAAGGCAAAAAACGCATAAAAAAGTATCATTTGTACACAGCACCCGGGAACTTCAATCCAAGAAATGGCCCAATTATAGATCAAATAATTTTTCCAGTGCATACCTTTATTTTTATTTTTTTAATGAGGTTATCAATAATCTTCTCTGCCTTTGGGCCGATTGAATGACGGTGGACGATGGGTGAAACAGGAATTCCCTTTCTTTTCCTCTTACTATTTTTTCGTGATTTGATGTTTTAGTTTGCTAAAATTTAGCGGTTAATGGGATTAGTTACTTGCCGAAATAGGTATAGAAATGAAAAGTTAAAACCAGATGGATTACCTGATATGACAATCAGACTGCTCTTATTGCATCCGGCTTACAGCGCATTCGGATAATAAATGGGCCGCGACTGAGATTTGGGAATGATCAATTCACTGTCAAAATGTTGAAACTATTCCGTAGTTGCCCAAAAAAGATTGCAATTTGAATTAATTGAAATCAACAATTCAAAAAATCACTATTCGCAAGCATATCCTGCAAAATCGCAGCGATGACTTAAGGCAAGACGTGTTAGACACCTCTCTTGCGTCAGAGGATATCATACACCTGATTAGAGACTGGAGAGTTTTGTCGTTTTTGTTGCTTGACACACATTTTCCTGGCAGCTCGATTGATGCCTCATCTGAGCAATCCTTCATCTATTACTCAGCGCCATGCGATAGTGCATCTATCCTTTCTCGAGAGAAGATTATGTGGGCGATCACTAGCTTCGAATCTTTTAAATCTACTGGACCCGACGGCATCCGGCGGATTTGTAGCAATGTTGGGATATTTTATATCCTTGGATAGAGGGTATCCTAAAGCCCTGCCAGGGGGGTGGCACTTCATACGATTTAAGCAAAAGCGCATTGCCAATTGATCGTAAATAATCAAATGAAAGTTGCCTTTAGAGGGATAGGGACGGCAACATTTTAAAAAGCTCTTCAAATGCCAACTGCCTAGTACGTTTCATCGTATGAGTAACATATGTACTTGCTATTCCGCATTACCCCTTCGTGTACTGATGGAATCCAACACATATGCAACTACTAGGCAGGCACTCTTAATTCGTATGGAGTCCCATTTCTTGTTAGTAATAATCTCTATTCTTTGGCCCTGCTTCGCGTTCGTCTATTTCCCTCGAATCTGGATGGAAGTTCGAGTTGTTTTTATCCCGAAAGCAGTTAGAAGTTTGCATGCGCGCCCGAATGACCTCAGACCCATTAGCCTTTCTTGGACACTGCTGAAACTTCTGGAAAGACTAATTGATGTCTATCTGCGGAGCACCATATTGGAAGAGTAGATCGGTAGATAAGGCTCTGCACTCTCTGGTTGGTTTTATTGAGAAATCCCTTGATCAAACGAATTACGCCATGGTTGTTTTGCTGGATATTGAGGGCGCTTTCAATAACATTAAACCTAGCGAGATCATCGGAGCAGTTCTGAGCCTGCAGGTTGATGAGTCGCTCTGTATGCTCCTTAACACACTGCTAAGATCAAGGTTAATTCATACTACCCTAGGCACATCGTCTATGTGCCTGGTTTTCATGTGTGGCGACCTTTAAACATCTGTCCTGCTTGCAACAAAACACCTCACGGTGTGGACCATATTTTCAATAGCCCAGGTGCACCCACGCATCCAACTCCCAGGTCGCTGTGGGAAAACCCCAGAGAGGCAGCTGATTTTCTGTTCCTGGATACCGACGGTAATGACATCCAGTCGTAAAACATAACATACACACCGAAATTCCGACTAGCGCTGCAACAACAACAACGATTGTTGCAATATTGGCCCATTTGATGAGCAAAGTTAATCTAGATCATTTCTTTGTGTTGATTTCAGCAATTATCTTAATTTAACTATTTATTCCATTCAGTCGGGTAGATAGTAACCACCATAGAGCAACTTTCAAATATCGCACATTCATTGAGTCGATACGCAAACAACTAGGAAGCATTCTACGAGTAGTGGAACATTATATACGTTAGAAACTATGAACTTCCTACTTCCAAAAACGTCGATTGCAACAACTTTGCGATAACCAGGTACCTAAAAGCCTAAGTTACCAGAGCAGTATGCTGAACCATTTAGCTGTTGGTACACGTTGAATTATTGATGAATAAATTAAGACCAGTCGTGCAATTCCTTTCGAAGAATTTGCACGGTCAACTAACTAGTGTTGGGTTCGAGTGATCCGAGAAGGTCAATTCCAGTATGACGGATAGACCTATGTGCAAACTATTTTTGCATTCACCAGACAATTCACCGCAAAATTTAACCAACGCGACCCCCGAGTCAATCGAGTTGTATGTTATTTATCCTAATCGAGAGCATGGAATATTGCTTGTGATTATGTCCGACTGTGACGATGAAAAAGTAGCCATGAAATGTAGCAAGGCGACGACAGTAGATCGGAAGACAAAAGAAAATGCCACAGAGAACAACAATTCAGTAACCACCACCGACGCCTACAAAAAGAATTCCGGTTACCTGGGCTTTTTGTTCTCGATTCGAATTGATCGGATGGAAAAAGTCGCGGTAATTGTAGGAAACTTTACAGGGTGACCATTTACAGATTTAGTTAACGAGTAGTGACGGGAGTACATAACGTCATCTCACTTTAAATTAAAGCTTTTTTACTTACTTATCAGCCATATGTCGTCCCCGTTGGGATATGGCTTGATATATGGCAATGGTTTTCGCTGTTTCCAATCCCGCACGCCGAGTAACTTCCTACTGTCTTCTCGCGCTGAGTCCAGTGTTTCCACGCGTTCTCACACCTTTGCCGGTACCAGCAAAGGCATTTTTGGGGATTCGGTGTTCGTCCATTCTTTGCAGGTGAGCTGCCCACTGTAGTGTTCGAATTTTCACAAATATACTCAATTGCCCTAACCCCTTGAGGGGTATAGCGCGTCAACTGTTGCATGTGGCCCAGTTGACGGTTCCTTGGCATAAACTTGTTTCGGAAAATGCAGTTGCCACCACACACCTCCTGCTCCCCCATTTAGGCGCATACCTGCGACAAGTTGGGAGATGTTGTGGCTTATTATTCCGCCCCGCGCCACAGGGGGAAGACAACACAAACATCCATGACCGCGAACGTCGTCGTGGACGGGATTCGAACCCGAAACGCAAGTATTCAGACATGAGACTGATGCCTCTACGCACTACGCTACCGGTCACCCTTCCTTCGCCATTGGTCTCCGTCGCGCGTCTCTCCAAAGTCTCGTCGAAAGACCCTTCTTTCGAAGGCATTTATCATGTTTTCAGATGCCCGAATGAGGGTCCAAGTCTCACAATTATGGCATAAGGCGAAATTTACACACACGACACCGCGCTGCACGACTGCTTGGAACACAATAGTCGATCGTATCGCATGCTGAGCGATGAGTGTGAATCCGCCCATTTGATGCTGTGTATCTCGACTGAAATTTCAAGCAGTCGTGCAGCGCGGTGTCGTGTGTGTGAATTTCGCCTAATACCGGTCGGATTATAGTTTTGTAGTCTTGGAGCTTCGCTTTCTGCGGATGCAGCTGGTCTTTACAAGACTGCGCAAAGGGTGCGGTTTGGGAGGTGCATCCATCGTTTAATCTCGAGAGATTCGTAGCCATCTTCCGCGATGTTCACAACAAGATAGATGAAGCTGTCTACCCTTTCAATGTCATGCCAGAGATGAAGTTTGGCGAACGAACGTTAATTCCGGCACTCTGGATTTTCTTTTCCGTTTTTTTTTTTGTGCCAGCGTTTTCGTTTTCGTTTTCGATTTATTGATTTGAGGATCAAACTCTTTCGCCGCTTGATCAAGCGCTAACAGTGTATCTTTCGCTTTCACGGGCGATGTTGACATGATGTTAATGTCATTTGCGTACCCCACTATTTGGACAGTCGATATTAAAAAAGTCTGTGTTGTGTCACCTGGTAGCTTCCGAACTACATATTCAACAACAAGTTGAGCAGCATGGGACCAGCCCATCACCCTGTTTCAGTCCGACTCGTGTTTCAAGTGGTGCGGTCATACTCGTATTGTTGTTGACTCTGACCTACGATGTTAAGTTTGACATTGTCATACTGGTCAGTTGGACTAATTTTGCTTGTTTACTAAACTGCCGCAGGATTTTTTATGGAGCACTTCGATCGATGCTGTCGTGTGCCTATCTGAAATCAACAAATATTTGGTGGACTTCTTTGTTTAATTCAAGACATTTATCAAGTACTTGTTTTGCCATGAATATTTGATCGATTGTAGATCGTCTAGTCCGATAGCCTCCCTGGTATTCGACGAGTATTCGCTTCAGGTAAATTTTATTATGGTTCAAAGGTTACCATAACGTGTGCCCAGAAAAAAAATTTAGTTTATGTGATCAATTATCAATAATTAGAAAATAACTTTTCAGTTATACACTTGTTATAATTATCAGCAATCTAGTTTTTTTATTTGATAATTATTTTATTTGTCTCCAGAGACTTATTAAATTAAGCAGATCATGTTTAAACTGCATTTAATTGCTTATATTTTCCATGAAACCATTACACATTACATGATTACACATTGATTTTCTCAATTACATGATAAAAGTGTAAACTATTTTTTTATCCAATTTATGAAATTAAATGCAAATATGAAATATAGTGTACAGTGCCATTCTAATTAGGAAAATTACATTTATGTTAATTATTCAAGTTTCGTTTAATTCTGACCTATTTGAATACTCGAAGTGGTTTGTGCCTACACTTGGCCTGTGATGTGTTCAATCGATAATAATTGATCGTTAAATGTTGAAGTAGCTTTTATTGTACAATGACACATGTACGAGTAAGTACATATTTTATTTTAGTCTTCAGCAACTACCATTAAATATAAAATATACCTTACTATGTAGTTTTATGTACATAAGGTTTAAGATATAATAATAATCTAAATGTCATAGGGTTTTTAATTGCGAAACACTAAAATAAGGACTACTCGTAAAATGCATTTCCCCACTGCGACATATAAGCCTCTTTCTAGGTACTACGGTCGAAAGAAAGGAGACAAGGAAAAGGGAATAATTGAAAAGAAAGAAAACGAACCCGGATCCAGCCACAATTGGTTCAATAACGATTGGTGAGGCAGAAGTGAAGATTCGGCGGCGACACTTACTGCACGTGGAGGAACTTACCCAGCGTTTGTTTTTGGCCGTGGCGCGCGAACTTCCAGGCTAGTCGTTTATAAAATAACAAATAGGAGCAATCCCAGGTGCCTATGTGCTTTGGACTAGCCACAGCTTGTAGTGCCGAAAAAGCGCGCTTTTGGTCGTCTCAGTTGAAGCGGAGAGCTGCCCAACCAGACTCTACCAACCCCTGTCCGCCTGGCCACAGCACGGGCCACAATACCCGCCCGCCCAGCCACAGCACGGGCCAGAACACCCGCGACAGTCCGTCCAATCGGCCACAATGCCCGCGACAGTCCGCCTATCCGGCCACAGAACGTATCCCCTCGAGGACTCAATTGGAGAGCCTTTTTGAGTTGTGGAACACGCATCACGGATCTTAGTGTCACCACCCACAGTCGATCTTCGACTCAAGCGTATAAACGTATAAAGAAGTCGATCATTAAGACAGGTTTAATTGTTATGCTGGAATTATATGAGGAAACAAATTAAATAACGCTAAATGTTTTATTAGTATATATTACCTCGTCGTATACATAATATAATAATTCATATTTGCATAATTTTTATAAAGAAAATCTTTAATGGATACCAGTTATGCTCTTATACGTCTAGTGTTGAAATGAAGCATGTAATCGATTGGGTCAAAACAGACGTCTAATTCATAATAACTTTTTTTTTGTTAACTTTTCAATGCATATACTTGCATTTGCACAAGATACTCACCTTGCGATAAGGTTGAATTTTATACAAAGATCTCGGTAGGATAGGAAGGGTGTAACTGAAATGAAAACTGATGAATGAAATGAAAATGTATCTATACATTTAACATAAGGCACATGTAAACTAGATCTAATTAAATTAACAAAAATGCGGGATAAAGAGCAGAACGCTGTACTGTGGATTATCGAAAAGAAAGAAGAATGGAACAAAATATACAAAATGACTAATAACTGTAAAGTTCTGACTTTTGCTTCCTGAACTCCCTAAGGGCCCTCTACTTTCCATATTTCCCGCGGTAGTTTTCGTTCGTTAGTGCAAAAGGGGGTTAAGCAATGTTGCGCGGATTAGCCCAAGGTTTGGGCGGGAGCGCGGAGCCCCATTGCCATCAGGGGGCTCCCGTGCTAGTTTTAGGGCTGTGTATCGGGTTTCGAAGTCCACATTTTTTTTTTCTGATATGTACCTTATGCTGGGACTTCCGGTTTGTTTTCCGGCACTCGGACATAGCGAGATATAGTTTCTTTTTTGTAATAAGGTTCGAAGCAGCAGTGGCTCTTTTAGGACCCCTCGCGAACAACTTGTCACTCGCTGAGAAAGTTCTGACATTAAATTGTCCGACATAATCTAAACGACCAAAGCCTCTGCCTCCGTCCTCACTTAGAGCTCGCGCCCACAGTAAACTTTTTAGTTCGCAGAAAAACTAAATAGTTTAGTCAGAAAAATAGAACACACGGCGGTTTATAAGACCGCGCACACAGCAAACTAAACTATTTAGTAATCGCTGTGTGCGCGGTCTCATAAAACACCGTGTGTTCTATTTTTCTGATTAAACTATTTAATTTTTCTGCGAACTAAAAAGTTTGCCGTGGGCACGAGCGCTTAAAGTCACTTTACGTACCAAAAAAGATTACATGTAGGAGGTGCATGCTGGCAACGTGCATCGTCCTAAATTGACTTATGCCAACCAAACGTCAGCTAAATCACTTGGAATAGTTGGCGCGCTATGGCCCACTAGAGGTTAGGACAAATGAGTAAGTGGCCACATAGTCGTAATGCATGTTTTCTGCTTATATTCACCCTATACCAGCAACTGCCATTCTGCGCGATCATCATAATGATGTGATCCTGTAAAAACGTCAAAACGACTAGGTACATCAACTCGTACACATCATCGTGGGCAGCATCTTCCTATCAAAACCAAGTCTATATTTTTTGCGGGTCTTAGGGTTCATCACGCAACATTAGCTCCGATCGCACATTCGGAAAAACTAACAATCAAATATGAGCAATAAGAAAAGTCCCTCGGGGGCTATGATCGCAGTGATCCGCAGCATTTACTATGTAATAGGTTGTATGTATAATGTATAGCAAATCAACATTTCTTGATTAAATTTTTTCTTCTTATTTTTTTTTTCGCATTTTTATCTTACAAACTTTACGATATCTTCCAAACTAAAGACTTCACACAATAGCCGCCACGAGCTCATCGTCTCTTTGCAATCAAACTTGGCAGCCTTAAGTTTTCTGTTGCCGACTGTATGCTTCGGCTGCTATGGTGACTTCCAAACTTGAATTTTTATAATACTCTGGTGTATCTTACGATGGATATGCTGGACAACTATTTTATATAGAATTTCTACTTGGCGCTATGATTCAACTTCTTTTCATCAGTTGTTTCTTAAGTTCGGAATCGATCAGACGGGTAGTGGTAAGCTCAGCTTTGTCAAGGAGATCGGTAGTAATTATTGTATATAATATACATACGTGACAATAATTAAATAATAAAAAAAAATAAGATTGATCTATATACGATTGGGTCTTAGCAACCCATTCTCGTTCTGGACTAGAACAGATAGATACGTTCTGAAATCAAAAGCTGAGAGTTCTACTGTGTGAAAAATCGTGAATAATATAATTAAAATAATTTAAAATTACGTGATTTTAGTAAAAAAAAAAGTACTGTAAAAAAACTGTTAGTGATCGATTTCAAATAAAAAAAAATTGAGTGATATCAGTTTTAAAAACGGTGTAAGTAAAAAAAACAGATATAGTGATCGTGCAAAAATATTGTTATCTTGAAAAATAAGTGCTCTTATAACTCGATCGTACTCATATATTGGAAAAAGTTTAAGGTCTGTACCTATTGTCCATATTTTTTTACGAATGAAAAAGATGAAGGAATAGATAAAGTAAAAAAAAAAATAAAATCATCAAATATTTTCACTGAATTCAAATTAAATCCGAATTTTTTTTTTAATGGAAAAGGGTCTAGAGACATTCAAGCAGGTTTTGGAAAAAAAAATCTAAGTGGAATATAAATGTGTCTAGGACTTTTTTTGCTAAGACTTGGAGAATTAAAATGACGCCCAGGTTTATAAATTATTATTTTTTCCTTTTCTTAGTCCAACAAATCAAAATCCAATAATTCAAAAATAGAAAAAGGGTTGAGTGTTATTAATAAACCGCAGGTGAAAGAGAAAATGCATTTCTCGACCAGTCAAGATACCAGTTTGTGTCGCAATAAAAATCAGTAAACTGATGACGAGTATCTACACTGCATACAGATTCATCGATACATGGATATCCCTTATGGCTACCGAATGCGTGAAACGTGTTTAAGATACTGGATGAAATAATTCGACAAAGCACATTTCGCGCATTCGGTAGCCATAAGATATATCCATGTACCGATGTATCTGGACGCATTGTAGTTAGTCGTCATCAGTTTACTGAGGATAAACTACTAGGTTCGATTTTCTCGCCACATATCGACCAACTAGAAACGCATGATTTAAGATTTTTAAACATGTTGCCTGTGCCACTGCTTATTACGAGACACCCTGTGTCCTATCACTTTTTCCCTATCACTGTGTCACTTTCACAAAATATGCAAACCACCCTATGTCACTAACAATTACTTTTAATCCGCAACAACCCGTGCCCTGTCACTGTCACTAATTCACTCAATATAAGGGGCACCCAGTGTCCTATCACTATTATGCACTTGCACCTTCGTGTCTCTATCACGGCATTAACTGTACTTTGTTTTTGAAAAACAACACGTGTTATTATTCCAAAAAATCACGACATCCAATATGACTGACAAATTTGCAGCCATAAAACATATTCATGTCAAATTTCATAAAAGCGGGATGATAAGCGAATCCTGACATTTAAAATTCATCGAATTTTGAAAGAAAGGTTTTTTTTTTGTACAGGAAGGTTAGGCTGCCCTGATACAGCACAGCACAAATAGATCACCACTGGGCCCATCGCGATAACACTATTCACTCCACAAGCCGAGTCCTATCTATTCATTGAAACAGCCAGAGCTGTTAATAAAACGCTGGAGACGGCCGATGCTGACACCCTTAAGGTCGTCCAGATTGTCAAAATAGCAGGACCCCAGGATGTTCCTTCTTCTTATAGCCAGGTCATGATATTTGCATAATAGATGAAAGGTACACTCGTCCTCATCCCCACAGTTCCTATAGAAGTCGTGACCATGGAAGTTTGTGTTGTCTTCCCCTGTGGTGCGAGGCGAACTAATAAGCCAAAACATCTCCCGACTTGTCTTAGGTAGCCGGCTAAATGGGAACATCAAAGAAAAACACAAACTAATGCAGGAAAGTAGCTGCTTCCGAATAAGAAATAACAAAAAAAAAAACTTTAAAAAACTGTCTGCCAGAAACCCAATAAAAAACAACACAATTGAAAAAGTATTTTCGAACTAAACGCAACGGATAATAACACATATGATAAAAAAGGTTGGCAAAATCGACTCAATTTAAAAAAAAAAGTGGTCGCAAAATAGCGCTGTCAAAAATTTTTGTAGAAAAAAGGCAGTGTCGGCGAAAAAAGACGCTACGGAAAACGATACAGTTGAAAAACGGTTGCCAAGTAAACGCAACGGCAAACGATACGGTTTGGGTAAACTCATAAACAAAAGGTTGGAACATAGTCATTGTCATGTCATATGTCATTGGTCGCGTTTCAAACAAACGATTCATTATGGGCGCGGTTGCGAAAGCCGAATCAGGGTCTGACTTTTTCGATTTATCCTCCATATGCTTTCCCCTCCTGTCAAATATGAACCGTGAACTGCCAATTTTTGGATCAGAAAATATTTCTCTTCGGATCTGAAAAGTATTCTGGTCCCAAAAATTACAGTTGACGGCACATATTTTACTGGAGGGCAAAGCATATGGAGGAGAAATCGAAAAAGTCAGATCCTGATTAGGCTTTCAGAACCGCGACCATAATGAATCGTTTGTTCAGGTGCAATATGTATATCTGTGCAATGGTTCGAAAGCTCTCTCTTCTCCAAAACTGCTTGCCCATTAAGAGATCAAAGGACCTAAGCGTCAAAATTCCCGGAGTCGCTCAATTTCCGATTCTAATAAATGACAACACGGTTCACTAAAAGATTCTAGGGGGATTTATGCTTACGTCATAAATGACGTATTTCTCGTAAAGTATAGACAGAAGTTTACGACGAATAAGACGTCTATGGCACCACTCTGCATCGATCGTAAGCGATGATCAAAAAGATACACACAAATAGTGCTTCATGCTCTACTATGACGGTCGTGTTCCCACCAAAATGCACCTTAAGACAAGGGGGCGTGAATCCCCCTGCTACGAAAATTTGAACCACTAATTCTTGACTGGTTAACACAGTTGCGTAATAATCGACATTACTCAACTGCAATCATCATATCAGGGTGCCTACGTTTCAAGAAAACCCCTGTAAAATACAACACGAGAAAGGTAAAATCCATTAAATTGTGTAATAATTTACAATTTAAAAATCGACTTTCTCTGTGGTTAACAAGAACAAAAAACATGAGTAAGAACAAGATTTTGTTTTTCTTACTTGACCATTTGCGAGTCAATGATTCAAGATACATAAAAAAAAGTTCTCGGTATCTTTTGATAGCTATGATCACTTCTTCTCTTCCCGCAACTGCTAAGAAACTGCAAAAAAAAATTTACTGCCGTGATCAACGAGAAATTGAAGATCAAAAACTTGTTCAGATTTGATTTTTAATTAATCGGGCCATTTTTATGGCTTCTTGGCGCATCATTTAGACTGGTAAGCGTTAAAAGCAAAGATTGCTACTTTTTTGTAGTTTTTTTTGCCAAATTGTACCGCAACAGAATTGGCAAAATGCAATCAGAGATTAGATAATGATAATAATGTTGAGTTAGAATAAATCATACATATATTTTGGAACTAACATTCGTTTCCCCTTATAAATAAAATAAATAACTGTCGCAACAGTCCAATTTGAACCATGGCCTCGAGATGAGTTAGCATCATCTCATTTTCTAGATCGTGACGGTTTTTTTGTGCAGAGGTATGTGATCAGCAACACGCTCAAACGAGTTATTTACCCCATAATGGGTACTCATTTAACAGCTGAGTGGGCTCATAGTCCGACACGTAAATCCCCGGAATCGAACCGGGGCCCAGTGCGTTGAAGGCGAACGTGCTAACCGTTGCGCCATCCGGACTACGTTTCCCCTTATACACACTATCTATTAAAAAATAAATGTCCCCAATATCGGTATGAGCCTGGCTTTCATATTGCACCGACGACGTGTACATCGTTCAATCAGGTTCTTTGTTGTACTTGATACCGCAACTGCGGTACAACAGTGTCAACGCCTCACCATCGAACCACCGTGGCATTGGTGTCATTATGTAGTAACATCATCTTGCAACCCAACTGACAATAAAAAAACTGTCCGATCAACAAGACCAAGACACTCATCAAATGTCAGCTAAATGCAGTGTGCTAACTGATCACAGTTAGCTCTGTGTCCTTCCTGTCTAACTGTCGTTGTTTTTCTCTTCCGTCTTGTATAAAATGACGTGAAAATGTGCATTTCATGTTCACAAGTTGACGTGCTTGATAGCCGTATGGCCTCGGTCACCGCTTTACGATGCTACATCTGGAGAGACAAAGGTTCAATCCTCGCAGCGTTAATAAAAACTGTCTCTGGGTACTACTACAACTCCCACAGCGCTCCGAACTCGTCAATATAAAGACGATGCGGATAGACTGCAACTGCACCATCCGAAAAATATGCTATCGATACGTCAACAACGCATAGTAATGCAAGAGATACTCACGCACCAATGTCCCTGGAGGGGTCAAGGCAATTAACATATTCACAAGTTTAAGATGGTAGAGCACGTGGTAGTGTGGTGGAAGTGCATAATTGGTTGATAATTTGTTGCGCAGTGTGCACTTTTTTTATTGTTTAATTGTACAACGAAGTGTATGATAAGTTAGGGTGGCAGTCTAGCGGCTCCTCATAGACCGCTTAGGTTCATAGCGATACTACGTAGTTCCGCCCCGATACGCATTACGTTCCGGTGCTAGTCCTTACCAAGAGATCATTGTTGAGCTCGAAGGATCCTCACTCATTAGCGAAGCTCCAAAGGCTTCTTAAACTGAGAACCGCAACCCCTTACAGGCGTTTGAAGGAATAGGCTTCCAGGCATTTTAATCTTTTTCTATCGAGTGCTGGATAGTCGCATGGAAGGTGCCTTAAAGTTTCCACGGTATTTACTGCCTCGATTTTGCCTTATTCCCTAGTGGATTGAAGTGCGTCAACTTCTCTTGCGCGCCATCGTACTCTGTTCTGGGCAATAGGACGGAACTTAATCCAATTCCTGTAGCCACTGCTAGTGATCAATTTTAATCTGTATGCGTGTTCCCCTATGAAGCAGTGCCGCGTTAGTAGTGTAATAGTAGATAGTATTGCGCAGTATCTTCCCAAATGGTTTTTCTTCTGCCGTAGGGGTTCCAGAAAATTTTTGTTATTCTGAAATTGTTGGTATTACGCCTGTTTCTGCTAGTCAGTTCATATATCGTATCTTCCCATTTCTTCTTGCATGTCTGTACTGGTATCGCCAGCTCGTCAGCTGAGGCTAGTCCTCTGTTTTGCTAGTCCACCCGGGATTTCGTTATCTATAACCCTGCTGTGGCTCGGAAACCACCGGAATTTAACTGTCTTTTCGTTCCCCAATGTTTGGAGACAGACAAACAGTAATGTAACGAATTGTAGCGCCTTTAGATATGATGTAACCGCCTCGGCTGCCTGCCGAACTCTAAACACCTCCACGTGGAATATGCTACATACATTCACCAACTCCAGCTTCCATTTTGTCTTTCCCTGAACTGAACCTCGCTGAGCTACCTCATTCCTTAGATATATATCAATCGGAATCGTCTTTAGGAGAGTGTTGGCCGATAGCGAAGATACGGTCCTCAAAGCACCGGTCATCCCTAAGCAACATAGTCTCTGTACTCTCATCATTTTCAGCATGTTGGTTTCCGTGTTGATTGCTGTCCACCATACCACAGCTCCGACTTGTTAGTGTCGGTCATACGATGGTTGTATATATCCAGGCAGTTATTCTCGGTTTCAGACCCCACCTTTTACCCAGCAAACTTTTGCAGGTGTAGGGCCTTCCTGATTCGTTCTTCAGCTAACTCCGTCTCAGCCATCTTTAGCAAGTTAAATTCCTGAATTTTGGCTCTCCATGTAAAGAGAACCAGTCCAGTTTTTTTATGATTTGCACTTAATCTTTTGCTACTTGCCCACATCAGTACCTTGCTAAGAGCCATAGTTGCAAGACCTCTTCTCTGTCGCAGTTTTAGCACGATTTGACATTGATAAGTCATTTGTGATTGTGACCAGTTATTCGAGAAGTGAATTTTGTTCTTTTTTGTATATCTCTCTATCTCTCTCAGAGTGACACAGTTCTGCACGAAAATTACAGTAAGAACAAAATAAAGTAGTCAAAATTCTGCACAAAAAAGGTCGTGTTCATTTTTGTCGTGGGACTAGTACTTTTTAAGATACAAGCCGTACAAATATTCACGCATATAAAACTCGTGCATAATCTAGAAAACTATTAAAGACACAAAAAAGTGGTTCGGATGTTTTTTATGTATATTTTTGTGATCTTTAATTTTGTCTCAGAAAGTTTTTGCTAGGATTAATAGGACATGAAAGCAAAAACTAAACAGTCTTCATACAAGAAAGCAATGTGTCATATAAACCAGCTATTTGTCTACGTTAGTACATACAGAGGGCCGACATGCGCACCACGTGTTGGTAGTCGAGTCATGACTCAAGGCAGGACATAGCAACATAATAGGTGCGTTTTTTTTCTTGTACAGAGTAGACCAGGATAAGCGGCTGTATAGCGAGATTAGAGTATAGAAGACGAAAACGGGGCATGTCTTTGCTGGGAGTGTGCCTTGTCGCTTAGTTTATCATTTAAACATCAACCCAAACTCCAGGAGAAAACTTAAATCCTTAGTACAGATACAATCGGACAAATTTCCTTTAGGCAGCAGAATCATTTTATATATTTACTATTCTATATAATTGCACAAAACGGAACATTTTATTGATAGGAAAAACTACAGAGTATAATTCTTGCACTTCTATCCAGAGTAGCTCAGACCAAATTTTTAGTGTAATTGTTTGGTCTTGACCTGCTCTGCTCTGCATGGCTATTAAAAAAACGCAAATAATGGCTGCGTTCCTAAAACGCCAGCGCTGAGTCAGCGCTTCACTATTGCTGATCGCACATTGTGATTATTTTCGTGTCTTAGAAACGGCATGCCGTCTGTCTCATTTGTCAAATGCCGTATTCAATTTGACATTTGACAGAAAATTCAAAATGTATTGCTTTAATGAGTTCCAGTGCACATATTATACCACAGACACATAACAATTTTCCTTCCCACAATAAATTCTGTCAATCACGTTAAAATGAAAACGGTTATCGACCATACATAACACAACTGAGGTTAGAATTGAAGTTTGACGGAACAGGTGTTTGTCATTTTGCAACTTGACAATTGTCGCAAATGTCAAATATTGCGCTCAGCCAGGAAAACAAGAATATTTTATGCTGACTAAAAGTGAAAGCGCTTAGCGCAGCACAAGCATTCTAGGACAAATTACCATGCAGCACTGAGCGCTTCTCAACGCTGTTGTTTTATGAACGCAGCCAATGATAGTCGTTTATATTTCTTGTACCGTACATGAGCAAAGAGGGTCTCCAAGTCCATACGGAATTATACGGAATTTTGAACGTTTCCTCTCCACTCTTATTCCCAATATATGGATTTACAGGGCAACGGATCTAGGAGCCTTAATAGTCGAGGTTGAGACGTCAACGTAGTCGGATGTATTTCACAATTGTCCCTTATAAATGGCAACCTGTTATAACCAGCTGTACTACTACTATTGGTGCTCCACTACAAAGATGTAAAAAAAAGAAGAGGTTTGGAACATAGCTAACTATACATGGGAAAACAACAACAAAAAGTGGACCAGTTCAGTGGGTAGTTAATTGCCAATGCCTTGCAAAAAGTGGGTCGCTAAATATCAAATAAGATTTTCCGAATTTTATCTCGACTGATTCAAATTTGATTGAAGTTCCTTTTAAATGCAATTTAGGGTGAATGGGATGTGTGTGTTCACCGCATTCACGAAAGTGAGGAATTTATCAAGCTGTCTATCTGTACCTATGAAACCCACAATTATATCATCGACATACGAGTACTTGTACCGAAAGGCAATATGTGTTTTAGTAAGGGGGGATGATAGAATGCTGGTCTCAAAGAAGTGCATATAGTGCATAGATTTCAGCTAGGAGTGGTCTCAGTGGTGAACCCATAGGCAGGCCTTCTCATTGTTTGGAAGCAATTGAATTCGAAATAATTTTGTCGGAGGCATGTCTCAAGTAGGTTCAGAACATCCCTCTTCTCACGTGGACAAATATTTTCTCCGTTCAGGATTGTTTCAACCAATGCTGGACATTCGTTGGAAGGAATGTTTGAAAACATGTTTGAGACGTCGAAGCGTTCAATGTAGGATCGGTGGAATTTTATCCTGTCAATTAAATAAATGCAAGAAACGCAATGGGATTGTCACCCTAACTCTGTATTAGGGCGTTTTCAAGGTTTTCTAATGCTATCTTAAACTACCTAATGGCTGTCTTCAGTCCTACGTAGTTGGAAAAATATGAAATAGTCGGAAATGCCCGAAAATATTATACGATGAATATGGGTTGTGATTTTATCTCGTCGACAAAACAAACAAAGAAAAAGAAACCTTTTTTTACCTTAAGGCCACATTAAGGCTTTTTTTTATTTTATATCAATAAAAATTAACGGCAGAAAATAGTCGAAAATGTCCGAAGATATTCGGCGCCCAATGTGGGGTCAGACGATTTTTCATCAAAACCAAAATGGCAATCGAATAAGCGCGTGGTGCAGTCAGTTACACGCCACCAAACGGAAACCTTTTTAAATTTAACCTTAAGGCTACCGTATGATTTAAAAAATGTAAAGCCGGCCATATGCGTACAGGTACAATTGAACAGGAGACAACATACACTACGATAGACCTGAGCAGGTATACTTCACCTCACCTCGTCGCGTTCGTTGGCCGTGGTCGTTCGGTCACCGCTCTACGATACTACATCTAGAGCTCGGAGTTCAGATCTCGGCACGATCAAAAACTGTCTGTGGATACTAATAGAACTCTCACAGTGCTCCGAGCTTGTCAGTGTAATAATAGTGCGGATAGGACGTGCATGCTAGCAACTGCACTTCCGAAAAGTAGATGATATGTTTTCCAAACGTCAACAAGGCATAGAAATCATAGAGATGTTGACGCGCCCATACCCCTGGAGGGGTCAAGGCAATTAACATACATCAAGGTATACCTGGATGAATTGTATTGTATATGGCTGGCCTAACATTCTGTTTCATTAGGCAGGAGATCTTGCGCTCCTACATAAAGACACACTGCTTAAATGCTCAGTCTGCACATATGGTAGGACCGGACCTGGCTAGTGAAATTCAATAACCAAATGAGTATTAGATGGGGTCAGAAAAAAGTGTTGCTATTTCTTGATATTGCTGGTTCGCATCCAGAAATTTTGAAACTTCCCAACGTCGCCATTATGTTTTTCCCCCAAATGCAACCAGTGAGTACCAACCTTTGGATCAGGGTGCGATTAAAAATTTTAAAAGTCACTACCGGTCCAGTTTTGGTTATTTTACTCTTTAAAAAGATTTTAAGGTTGCCTCAAAAAAATATTGGCTTTTTTTTACCCGGACAAAATTGTTGGTCCCGATGGTGTCCCGTTGTGAGAACGTACACTGTATCATGAATTTTCTCTTTAATGTCTAGTACTAAGCTTTTCTTTTCGTGTGGAATTTCATACAAATACTTTAAAAAATTTCGTCCTGTTGACAGTATTTATATGAAACTTCGCACGAAAAGAAAAGATTAGTACTAGGCATAACAAAGTAATTTTCCAGTCCGTTGACAGTTCATTATAGAGGAGTTCGACATTGCTTTTAAACTGTGTATATATTTGCATAAATGTAGCATACATTTATGTTAATAAATTATCTGAACAAACAACAAAGAAGTTTCTTTCCATAGTATGCAAACATGCAACTTTAATTTTGAAATTCAGTTAAATTTGGGATTCAATCAAATGACATTGGTTATTCCCAAATACATAATGAGTAAATCACATGATGTTTTTGAGCCAGGGGAAGTCCCAAATGAATGATGCTAATTTGAAAATGTTATCGCTCTATCTTCTCAGAAATTGTCAGATTTAACTGATAAAATGTCTGTTTAATTTATTTATTTTTTAAACGGAATTCTTTAAAACCGGTATTCGAAATCACTGACGCACTTTCATCTCAATTTTCCCCACAAAAAAAAATGTAAATTTTCCCATAAAAATATCTCTAGCTAATCATTCACTTGGCATATCATTAAACGACACTTCATCCTCGTACTAAATGTAATCCGCTTCAAAATTTACGTTTGTATATCTAATTGCTAATTGACTTATTAGATGTATCTGAACGCTAATTTAATTTTCTGTATTACTCGTATTATGTACCTATATTTAGCTGAATACGTGAGAATTCCCCAATAGCATAAATAAACAGTCGTGAATCATATTCATTTAACCCATTCACTTACTCACCTGTGCTACAATTTCATAAAGTGCAAATACGTAGATCTCAGTAGATCAAAGCGGACGTTTAGTGTGAAAAACCATAACCGGCTTTTATCTGAATACGGAAAGTGATAGTGTACTTTAATAGATCCGAGAAATGTATACCCACATATGAGGTAGAGCCGTGGAACGATAAATCTTATGCGGTGCTATTTCGTTCCGCATATCAATCATCTGCAATGTCATCGCCATGCCTAGCCTAGCCCAGCGCGGCCTCAGCTTCGACTGGGCTCTGGTAGCACGACATGCCCCCAGCTTTGCCTGCAAGAAGCTCTTTTTAATGCTGAAAGATGTAAATGACAAATTTAGTTATATCTTATGACATGCATTTGAGTGAAGTCTGACGTGCTGTTACCAGCTATGAAGTTGACGGATGATAAGAACAGCACGGTAGCCTAGACCAAGTTTTGCCAAGTTCCAATTGGCATGAGAAGTTTTAGGGTAGGCTCATGACGACGTCATTGGGTCATGGATTCTTTTGAATTGTGTATTGGAAATGATGAAATATTTGATGGCAAGGAATGGGTGCCAAAAATGAGCGATTGGGAAATTAAATTTAGAAATAAATTGACAACTGAAGGCGGTATAATACTGTGATTAGGCATGATGTTGACATGGTTCTCGTACTCGTAATGAAGGAGATTTAATTTTTGCATTGAAAGGAAATTATCCAAAGCCGGACATGGGATTTGAACTGGATAAAAGCACTACTTTTTTGAATCCGTTTTTAGAAGATGATAGCGGGATCCTGGAAGTTTCTGAGAAAAGTAACAATTTAAATATGTAATTTCGTAGCGGAAATTGAATCCGACACCTCTGGCTATACAAGCGACAAGACTCCATCCCCTCCCAATGTCACACTTTCCCCCTCCAAACGTTAATGCTGGAAAAACACTGTAAAAGCAAGCAGCACACCTTCACAACGCTCTGTCCAAGGACTCTGCAAACTGGGTCTGTCTTTTACAGAGACCCTATGGCTCCTTTACTTTGGGCTCTGGAGAAACTCTTGAGCTTCTGCTACAGACCCATTTCCCGTGGTCCATTTTATAACAATACTTTCCTCCCCAAACTCTCGGTAAGTACCAGATCTCTGAGGACCGAGTATAAGACTTATCGAAACTTATCTTTGACAAGGGCAAGGTTAAATGGGCTACTGAGTCATTTGAACCGTTTAAGGCTTCTGAAGCGGATGGTATATTCCCCACTCTTTTCCAGAATAGTTTGGAGTTTATCATCTCTCCGCTAATCGAACATTCAGGGCTAGCTACACGCTGAGTTACATACCACAACTATAGAGGAGGGTGAACAGGTGGTAACAACCCGGAGAACATGCCAAAATCCTTTAAACCGATTAGCCTGACTTCATTTCTACTTAAAACTATGAAAAGATTGTTTGATGTGCATGTCAGGCACTTGATGGAATATGCGAATCCTCTACATCCAACGCAATTCGCTTATACCAAAGGCAAGTCAACGGTAACTGCCCTGCATAACCTTGTAGGAGCACTCGAAAAATCCTTTAATGATAGGCAAATCGCATTGTGTGCTTTCTTTGACATTGAGGAAGCTTTTGCTAACACCGGTTATAACTGTATATTATATCCAGAGCTCTAGAACTTAGGGCATATTCATCATCATCATCGTGGCGCGACAGCCCGACGTCGGGCCTTGGCCGCCTGGATCATTGTCCTCCAATTATCTCGGTCACGTGACCGCGTCCTCCAATTTTGGGAGCCCAGCAGCTGCGCGGCGTCCACACCTACTGAACTCTCCCAACGAGATCTCGGTCGTCCTCGCAGTCTCGCTCCGTCGACTCGTTCTGCATTCATTACTCTCTTAGGCATGCGATCATCGTCCATTCTTTGTACATGCCCTGCCCATTGAAGTCGTTGTAGTTTGACGATTTTCGAGACTTGCAGCTCATCGTACATTTCATACAACTCATGGTTGTACCGGATGCGCCATCCATCTCGATCGCAAACAGCCCCGAAAATTCGCCGTAGAACCTTACGTTCAAAAGTGTCTAGCATGTTTTCGGAGGCTTGAGTTAGGGTCCATGCTTCGCAGCCATAGCATAGCACTGGTCGTATAATGGTTTTGTACCCGCGGAGCTTCGTGTTTCTGTGCACATGCTTCGATTTCATTATGGGGAGAACCGAGAAAAAAGTCTTATTAGCTAACTGTATCCGTCGCTTGATTTCGTCAGTTTCGTTGGCGTCCCTTGACAGGTTGCAACCCAGGTAGATGAAGTTGTTCACGAACTCGATGTTGAGGTCCCCCACGTTGATGCTCGGTTGTGCAGGTGTCCTTGTCACCGATTGCATCATTATTTTAGTTTTACCCTCGTTAATACGTAATCCAACTTCCTTTGCAGCGGTATCGAGCGTATGCAGAAGTTCTTCTGCGTCAGCCAATCTTCGGGACATGATGTTGATGTCGTCGGCGTACGCTGCTAATTGTGTCGACTTGATGAGTAGCGTCTTGCTGTTGTCCATATTCATGGCCCGAATAACGTATTCCAGTGCTAGGTTGAAGAGCGTCGGTGCCAGTCCATCGCCCTGTTTCAAACCAGTGCGTGTTTCAAATAGATCAGTAAGTCTATTCTGGATCCTGACTTGTGAGACGGAGTTGGTCATCGTCATCTTTGTCAGTCGCACTAATTTTGCTGGTATACCAAATTGCAGCATGATGTTGTACAGTACTCCACGATCGATACTGTCGTATGCCTGCTTGAAGTCGACAAAGATTTGGTATACGTTTACGTTGTATTCCCAGCACCTCTGGAGTATCAGTTTGACTGAGAAGAGCTGATCGGTTGTGGAGCGACCAGGTCTGAAACCGCTTTGATATTCGCCAATGACTCGTTCTGCGTACGGTTTTATTCTATTTTCCAGAATTTTCGTCAAAATTTTATAGGACGTACAAACTAGTGATATGCCCCTGTAATTCTCACACCGCAGTTTATCTCCCTTTTTATGAATTGGACAGATGATGCTTCTGCGCCAATCGTCTGGGATCTCCTCGTTCTCCCATATTCGCAGGAGTAATTGATGTATGGCATCAACTAGACTCGTTCCACCGAATCTTAGCAGTTCAGCTGGAATCTCGTCAGCGCCCGGCGCTTTATTTCGTTTTAGTGACCGCAACGCGAGATCAACTTCCTCTACTGTCGGGGGTTGAATGGGTGGACCTAGATCAACAATATCGTCGAGAGCTACCTGTGTGGGGATGTTAGATGGTCGGTTTAGAAGCTCTTCAAAATAAGAGGCCCATCGTTTGTTAATACCATCGGTGTCGCTGATGATGTTTCCATCCTTGTCCTTACAAAGGCTAGTCCTGGGTTGGTAGCCGTTCTTAATTGTATTTACTAGTTTGTACGCTTGTCTGGTGTTCCTATTAGCTAAGTTTTCGTTTATGTTCAGCAACTGCTCGTCAAAGTATTTACGTTTCTTACGTCTAATTATTCTATTCGATATTCGCCGTAGCTCGTCATATTTTTCTCTTCTGGCTCTGGTTCCTCGTTGAATCCATTGTCTGTAGGCCTCGTTTTTCGCGTCAAGTGAATTTTTGCATTCTTCGTCGAACCAGTCATTTCGCGCTCGCCGGGCTTTATATCCCACGACCTTCTCTGCGACATCCTTGATGGTACCCTTGAGTTCTTCCCAGAACCCATGGACGCCTGTGTTGCTGATGTTGTGTAGCATAGGTGATAGTTTTTCCTCAAGGGCGGTAGTATACGCCACCGCTGTAGCATCACTCAAGAGCTTATCAACCGCAAAGATTTTGGGAGGGCTGATTCTTGACTGGTGCACTGAGGAAATTCTACATCTGTAGGTCGTCTTCACCAAGTGATGATCTGAGTCGCAGTTTGCTCCTCGATAGGAGCGGACATCCATGACACTAGACGCCCATCTCCTGCAAATGAGGACGTGGTCAATTTGGTTGACGGTATGTGCGTCTGGAGACTTCCAGGTCTGCTTGTGAATGCGTCGATGCGGGAAACACGTAGAGCTTACGACTAGATTCCTGCTGCAGGCGAAGTCGATAAGTCGCTGGCCGTTATCGTTACATTCTTCATGGAGGCTGTGGCCTCCAGAGGTCCCCCGATGCCAACTTTCATTCCCGACTTTCGCGTTAAAGTCTCCCAGCAGCAGTTTGACGTCGTTTGTTGGAAGTGAGTCGAAGAAAGTTTCAAGGCGGGCGTAAAACTCGTCTTTTACTGCGTCTTCTTTAACTTCAGTGGGGGCATGCACATTGATGAGCCAGAGATTGAAGAATCGAGTCTTGATGCGAATCGCACACAGCCGTTCATTTATGGGTTTGAAGTCAGTAATATGCGGTTTGAGGTGATTGTTCACTATAAATGCTACTCCAAACTCCTTGCGGCCCGATGGTTTGCCACTTGTAAAAATTGTGTGCGATTTCTTGTCATTAATCTCGCTGCCAAGCCAATTTGTTTCCTGGACTGCAGTAATGCTCAGTTTGTACTTTTCGACCTGTTGAAGGAGGGCCTTCTCGGCCCCCGGTTTGTTCAGGGAGCGTACATTCCAGGATCCGAAAGAATAATCCTTTATTCGTTTGCGTGGTCGTCGTTGTTGATCCGTCCAATCCGAGGCTTTTCTTCCAGGTTTCTTGACATGGAGTGGTTTTTACAAGGACGAGTTGTCAGCACGTCGCTTAACCCCATTCAGGGGATGGCCTCGGAGATAGCTGCTTCAGATGGTTTAATAAACGTGCTGGGGCCCACACAACTATGTAGCAGGTCCAACTACGCAAGTCATTCCATCCTACTAGACCTGAGACGCTTAGGTGTTCGTCAGCCATTCAGGCTACAGCTATCTGCCTTTTCCAAACTGTCTTATCGCTAAGACATTGGCCGTCAGCGAATTGATACACTGCCGTTACCAGGGGGCGCCCACGCGGAGGACTATGGAAAAGGTCTTTGCCCATATTGGGTGCCACTATTGCCTGGATAGACGCCATTGTACGTGGTGGAGATTTTGTTATGCGTTAATGCTTAAAGGGCTGTCCTTCGTTCTCTCGCCGCTTTTGTGGTCCTCAGTCGTAGACAAGTTGCTTTGCAGGCTTCATGAGAATGGTTATCATGCAATCGGATCCGCGGACGATATTATCATCATTGTCAGGGAATGACAATGGAAGTTGCCCTCGACATTGTTCTGTACTGGTGTGCCGAAGTGGGCCTAAACATGAGTCCACACAAAACAGTCGTTGAGTGTTCCACGGAAGTTAAATGTCTAGGCATTACGCTAGACTGGAAACTCAGCTAGAACACTCAAGTATTGAGCAGTCAGCAGTCTTCAACAATACTAAAGCAAATTAAACTGCAACGCTTTGCTTGCTTCGATATTACTAGGGCTATGCGTACTAATCCAACACCTGCTCTAGAGGCGGCCATTGGATTAAATCCGCTACATATCTTTAGACAAGAATCAGCAGTTATTAATGCTCTAAGAGTATACGTATCTTCTGACGTACACATCAATCACGTCGGTCATATGAGCATTCATGACCACGGAGGTTCGCTTCGACAGGAAATTCTTAGGCCTCATTAGGCCTAAGTGTCACCATACACAGTCGAACTCCAACTCGAACACGAATCTGGTACCAATGCCCTCTGAATAGCTCAAGACACACACACTTCACATAAACCTGCAGAAACTCGGTCCACTTATACCATGTTCAAGTTGGAGTTCGACTGTGTATGTTGACACTTAAACTGAACAGTTGGTGCTGGGGTCTATGGACCAAACACCAGGATTTCAATCGCAATGGGTGCTTTGCTTATCCCAGCGTCTTTCAAGCCGAGTTTCATGCCATTGAGGTCTGTGTCAGGGTGGTTCAAGACAAGAAACTCCATGGTGCTCACACTGCTATCTATACACATCGAGGGAAACGAGATTGCGGACGAACTTTCAAGGCAGGGTTCTTCCGCCCATTTTCTTAGGCCTAAACACTAGTGTGGTCTAAGTCTTATTTCAGCCAAAATCATAATTAGAAAATGATTTGAGGGGATAAGACCTGGCAGGATGTGTCAATCGAAGGAGCTAATAGTACCCTTCATGGGTGTGATATGCCCTAAATAATATTTGGTTTTAATTTATCTAAGGCTATTTCTACATCATCAAATGTTTGTATAGTGTGTATCCGTCCTCCATCAGGATCGTCTGGGATTGAAAGATCTTCTGACTGTTATCGGGTTCAGCAAATTTTGGAAGTATTGAATCCATCTTGTTTTGATCTCCGACGCATCACTAATAATGAGAGGAGATACAGAGGATTGTTTGCGGTTTATATCCTTGTCTCATCTGATTCACAGTACTAAATGCTGCTTGCACGTCATTTCTCCTTAGGTTTTCGTTAAGTTGTAAGATTTTCTCAATGCAATATTGACGTTGTTTTCGTCGACACAGTTCCTTCACATATCGTTCAATCTCACGATAATTGTCATCCCTGGTTCATGTTGGTCTTTTCACAAATAGTCTATAAGCTTCGCTTTTCATCGTAATCGCATCCTGGCATTCCTCATCGAACCAGTCGTTTCTATTCCTCTGCTCTTGGTATCCCAAAACATGAGCGGCTGTTTTCTGGATGCCCTCCTTAATATCTTGTCACATTTGTTCGACCCGTTTTCTCTGGCTCACGGCGAGTCGAGGGATCGAGACTGCGAGGACGATCTAGATCTCTGGGCTTCCAAGATTGGAAGACGCGGTCACGTGACCGAGAAAATTGGAGGACAACGAACCAGGCGGCCATGGTCCGACGTCGGCCTGTCGCGCCACGATGATGATGAATTCAAAATTCTTAAAAAATAAAATTTCCTTATACATACTACTCTAAGAACGTCATCCAATGCAATGACATTTGAATTTGCAAAGCAAGAAATGCTAATCAACAATTCTTCACGAAGCCTATCTATCAGAATCGTGAATCTGGCACTCTTCCGTTTTTTTAGCGGAATCTTTTTATACTACACAATTAACACTTGATACTTTTGCATCAACCGATGGCATTTTATTCTGTGCCTACGATAGTTGTGTAGTTATTTTAATTGAAACGTGTAAATGCATAAAAAACATAAAAATGTAAAAATCATCACCATTATGTCTAACAGTGGGTTCAATTCTATGTTTTATTAACATACTCGTATTAGTAATCAATACATAAAAATATCAAACAGTAGTACATGGACAACACGTTCAACATTCCTTAAAAAAATCCATAAATTAAAAATACTGCATAAACATAGTATTAAAAACAGCATTTAAAATTGCATATTCTATAATGAGAGGTGTGATCGTAATCGTTAGAACGATGTCTCTTTTAGCCATCGAATATAGATATTCTCCATGACTGAAAGATTGAAAAAAAAATGAATTAAATAAAATGTATATATGACCCACAAAAAAAGTTAAGAACAAGTTTGATATTTATAGACTATTACTAGCTAATATACGAGCACGTTTTAAAGAGAATAGCACTCGACACCCGCGTGAATGAATTGAATTTTTTACCGAATAAAAACTTGATTTTAATTGATTGGATTCTAAGAGCCTATGCACATTACAGGAGATTTGAATAAATCTCGAGATTTAAGCAAATCTACCCCCAAATCTCCTAGATTTCTCAATCTAGATTTAGAACAAGATTTAAAACAAATTTCGTCCAAAAGCTTGTACAATATTTTCCCCTGAATATGTGTTTCACCACATTGTATGCCATATTTTCTAGTAAATTACCCATGAAAAAGAAGAAGGAATCATGACAGCAGTTTGGTATGAAATTCGAGGACGCACACGTGCGTTAATGTACGAGTACATGGAAGTCACCACACCGTAGCCACACCTGTTCCCATGTACTCGTAAATGAACGAAAGCACACCTGCCAACCAAATCTTGGTGGTTAAAGGAGAAGAGGAAAACGAATGGTGTGTTTGGGTGGGGATTTGCAAATATATCTAGATTTATGTCTCTGGTGTGCATATACTATAAGTTTCTTCAAGTATTGTTAAATTCACCTGTAGATCACTGACTTCAAGTGCCGTCAATTTTTAGGACCTAATACGGGCATTAAATATCGGAATCCGTGGATAATAATTTTCTAAGAATTTTTTTATACCGTTCACGAATGCAAGCGGGTAAATGTATTAACTTTATCATGAAGTTTCCAACGCAAAGAAGGAGGCATCTCAGACCATATAATCTATATGTATTATTGGTCTCTATGACAAGATGCAGGCGGCCAAGGCCCGACGTCGGGCTGTCGCGCCACGATGATGATGATGATGACAAGATGAGTTGATTAAGCTTTGTCCATCTATTCATCTGTTTCTATGCCAACTAATCTCTCATTTTTAAGAGCTCGCGCCCACTGCAAACATTTTAATTCGCAGATAAACTAAATAGTTTAGTCAAAAAAATAGAACACTCGTCGGTTTATGAGACCGCGCACACAGCAAACTAAACTATTTGGTAATCGTTGTGTGCGCGTGTATTCTATTTTTCTGACTAAATTATTTAGTTTTTCTGCGAAATAAAAAGTCTGCCATGGGCACGAGCGCTAAAGCAATCGACCTGAAATTTGGCGCAAAGCATTCTTTCTATTGCACGGCTGTATATGTATATTCTGGAACCAACTGAATCGACATGCTATCGAAACGTCAACAAGGCATAGAAATACAAGGAATGTTGACGCACCCGTACACTTGAAGGGGTCAAGACATTAGCATAAGCCCCCAAAAAGAATCAGTTGATTAAAAATTACCTAACGATCAACACAGGATCTGTAATTTCAGTTCATCAAAACCGATCCGGGGAAAGCTGCTTGCTTTAAGCGGAGAACACACATACGCGATCGCGATGGCGGTAGCAATTGCGTTCGCGGTGGCGATCAAACGCGTTCCACGTTAGTAAGTTAAGCAGCACATACTTGTCGCGATCTGTCGGCGATAGAGTGGACATTTGCAGCTTTCGATCGCGAGGTAGTCGGCGATCTGCGATCAAACGCAACAGGTTGAATTTTTTTTCGCAGATCGCAAGTATAAAAAATGGCAAATTTCACGGAAAAATTTATTGAACATGTATTGTAAAAAAATATAATGTGTTGTTTGATATATTACATATTGACTACAACAATGTGCGCATACAATTTAATAAAAAAAAAATGTAATGTTTCTTGCGATTGCAATCGCGATGCAACATGGTGAGTTCGCCTCCTTCTGTGATCGCGATCGCGAACGCGATCGTGATAGCCATCGCGACACGAAGGCGCAAAATAGCCAGACAGTAGTTTACCAGGGACCATCGCGATTTCAGTTGCGTTTTTGGTCCGTCCCATATATTCATATAATAGACGGGCATATAGTCCGATATATGTTACTCAATTGCCCTAACCCCTTGTGGGACATAGCGCGTCAACTGTTCCATGTGGCCCAGTTGACGTTTCGTTGGCATAAACTGGTTTCGGAGAATGCAGTTGCTAGCGTGCACCTCCTCCACATCCATGGTCACGAACGTCGTCGTGGACGAAATTCGAACCCGAAACGCTGATAGTTAAACATGAGACTCAACACACTGCGCTACCGATCGCCCCAATGTTGTGCGTTTATGTGTTTGTGCGGTAGTCCGAGCACTTCCTGTGGTCCGATCTTAACCAAATTCGGTATGCACATTCCTTGGGTGAGTTTGATCTCGGGACGGTGGCAGCAAATCCGGTTATCGGCTGGATTAACGGTATATTCTATGTTCAAACCAAAGTTAGTCGCTTAAGTCTTTTTAAAGATCAGTCCTCCAGGCATTTGCGTGGTCCAATTTCAACGAAATTTGGTATGCAGCTTAACTGGGTTATTATTATTATATAGTAAATACTACACGGTGATTTGGTGCTGCTGCAAGTGTGCGTCAGGACAAAAGAACCTTCTTGGTTTTAAAGTGATATCTAGGTAAGATGGGTATCATTTGACAGGGTGGTTTGTTAAGGCGAATGCACTAGACTACTGTTGATGGCTTTTTGTGTCCTTAGGCGAGGAAAAAAGGACATTCTAGAGAGCCAGTATTGATGGCATTTTGATTCATCTGTTGAGGAAAAAGGACATTCTTGGCAGTGAAGTGTTATATATGCAAGATGGGTGTTATATGACTGAGGGTGTTGAGTCGAATGCATTAGATTACTGTGGAAGTCATTTTGAATCCTTTCGTGAAGAAAAGGGACATTCCTGGCAATGAAGTGATTTATAGACAAAATCAGTATCACATGACTGAGGGTGTTGAGGCGAATGCACTAGACTACTGCTGAAGGCATTTTGAATTCTTTGGTAACGAAAAGCATATTCTCCAAGTGATATGTAGGCAAGATGGGTATCAATTGACTGGGAGTGTTGGGACGAATACACTAGACTACCGCGGAAGACATTTTAAGTCCTTTGATGAGGAAAAGGACACTTCCCGGCAATTAAGTGATATCTATGCATGACGGGTATTATGGTTGGAGTTAATTAGGCGAATGAATGTAGTATAGCACTATTGAAGGTATTTTGAGTCCTCCAGTCAGGAAAAGGGGCATTCTTGCATTCGCCTGATAGATATGGGCATCTCCTGAATAGGGGCACTAAGGACAACATTTCTGAAAGCAAATCATAGACAACTTGAAAGAAAACGATTTAAAATTAAAATGTGTTTGTATGGGGCGGACCTAAAGTGCCCATGAACATCATCGCTCGTTTTGTGTTATTTTGGGTTGCGATAACCATTCTTTTTGTTTTCGTTTTAGTTAGACTTCTTTATGGGCTCATTTTTCGGTTATATATTTTCGGCAAACGTTTTCGTAATTATTTCGTTTCGTCTTCGTTTGAACCGGGCTCAGGTTCGAATCTCCGACATTTCAACTGAATGATTAACTCTACCCACACCGATCTATCCCGACCGGATATCGATAACTTTAAATATAATATAAGCTCTCTACAATAATAAATTAGATCTAATTATTATAGTAAGCAGATTATATTCTCACTTCCTACCAAACCATACTACATAATTGGTAGCTTCAACTTGAAATCCTTTCATTGGACTGTCTATGTCTGATATATTATCATGGAATTCATTATGTTATGTTAATTTAAATTACGCTCAATCACTCTATTATACTAATACAATGTGGACTAATAAGACAGCAATGAATCAAAACATATTCTGTGCATTTATGCATACACTAATGGTACAACTTCAAAAGCTCCAAGAAATTTGTTAAACAATCGCCTAGAAATTGTGCATTGTATTAAATGCACCGTAATTGCACGAACTTATGTATGAACTGAGGTCTACCAAGTATGTGGTTAGCCTTGCATTCAACTAATGACACGTAGACCATTTGTCTGGTTTAGTGAAACAACATATAATTAGTTTGCATGGAACACATTTAAATACGTTCCATATTATAATAATTTTAGGTGGCATGCCGACAAATTAGACAAACTGTTTGGGCGTATTAGGAAGCAATCACAACCAGAAATAATAATGAAATTGCCTATCCGGTATTACTGGAAATTTGAAAATTTTAGTGTGTCAAATTTGAATCGTCTATTATTCAATTTACAAAAAAAAAAATTGGACAAGTTCTTCGCCATTCCAAAGCTGCTCTCCTGACTCGACTGGTACGTAATAAAGAATCAGAACCCCTGGTCGTTAGCAACCTTGTACAGTGGTAAGTTTACCTATAGTTACTTATCATCCTGCGTGCCCTCTGTGGGAAGTGGCTTCTGATAGCCATCGATTCGAGGCTACTCGGTCTTGGCATCGCTTCCTTCAGTTTCGGAAGCCGAGCAGTTTACTGCTGTTTTTGGTTTACGAAGTCCTCCCAGCGCTTCTTTAGTCGACCATCAGCTTATCCACCTATGAAGTCAACTTTAAATATTTATCTTATTACTCGATATTCATCAATTCTAAACTAACTAAACGAATTTGTCTACCTCTGGTTTGTCAAATGTTTGGTACAGCTCACTGTTGTACCTTTTCGCTATTGGTCACCATCGCGAATCGCTCTAATGCAGTGGCGTAACGCCCCCCTGCAAAAATCCTCTCATCCTCCACTATCTACCGCTTCCTGGACTTTGGTAGGCACTCATATATAAGCCTGAGGCACTATACATTATTTATTAGCTTTAATTTTTGAAAATGGCCTTTCTGCAGTTGAAACTGTAATGGGAAGAGTTAAAAATAGGAAAAAAGTTTTGCTTAATTCTGGCGATCTTGAGGTTAGAGTAGAATGGTCCAGAAATACTAATTTCGCCAATTGCCGAATTGAAGACTTTTTTCAATCTTCATATCTGAGAGCAATTCTGAAACTCCTTGCGTCGGAGACCAAACTCTTACTCAGATTATCTTCGTATTCCTTAACCAAGAGTGAAGACTTTTTGTCTAATTCAATATCAGTTACATTAGGTTGCATTAACAAAAATTTTGGCGTTAGTAATTTAAACAAATAAGCCAACCCTTCTATACTAGAAAATCGGTTTTGACCTAACTTAAGACAATATCTGTTGTGCAATTAAAAACTGACACGTCAAAATGCTTTTGGGGATCCGTCAGTCTTTGGTCTTGGCATAGCTCATTGCAATGGCGCTTCACTTTTTTAAAGCGTTTGCCTTCACGCTGACCTTTAATGCCCCTCTTTTCTGCAGGGATTTCGGCCTCGGTTTAAACGTCAGCAAACGCGTTTCGTAGCTCGGATAGATTTAGGGTTGGGTTTTATAGGTTTGAAGCCTCAAATAGATCGAAATTTTTCCGTTGGCATTAATTTTGAAACTAAATTAACTGAATCGAGAATCTTTATTCGCCACACAGTCTAAAAAACAAAGTAAAACGATTCCATTTGTTTTTTTTAAGCCCCAAAGCTGTGCGTTTTTCTTTCTTATTTGTCAACTTTAAGGTAATATGGTAGACGCGATATAGAAAATAAAATGTCAGCGCATGATTTCTTACAGCTCGGAGCGAACTTACTCGCGAACTCCACCGTGTGGGGCATAGCATTTTTAATTTCAGTGTCATGGACGATGAGATTTTTTCCCATCTCTTGATAGTATTATCACTAAAAACGCGTACAATTTTTCGAGAACATCATAATAAGTTTTCTTCTCAGTTATATCAGGACTTTTAGGACTAAATTTAAATTTTGAGCTGCACAATGAACAAATTTTGCAGCTTCAAGACATGTTTTAACACCTGGTATTGCAGCCGCATCATACCCTTGACTTCTACACTTTTCCAACGGCAAGTCCTTTGGGCCCCCATGCTCAAAATCGATTTTTCATCAAGAATTCAAATGATAATTTTACAAAGGTACTGTGAATTGACCAAAATGCGAATTTGGAAAAAGCTGCCCCATTATAATGGATTTCCAATGGTAAATTTCTTTGATACATTTGGATTTGAGAATGGTCTGGAGTTGAAATAGATTTACTTCAGCCATGACTTAACGGGTAGTCCACGCTACGAATGAAAAATAAAAAAAAAAAACTTAGGCCCATTTTCTCAATGTCTGGTTAAACTGCCAGTTAGCTAGGCACCTAATTAAACCTTAGCCTATGCAACGCTCAAAATATAATAATGCAGTAGAAAATCAGCTGATTTTCTTAGAAAGATTCTGCCGCCTGTTCTATTTTATTCTACGCCTAAACCGTCTCTCAGCATTAATTTGGGGCTGAGTTGGTTTCAAATCCTCTTCCATTGAATGAATTTACAGAACTTTGTTCAAATGTTAACAGTTCTAGCTGTCAAAATCTCAGTTGCCCGTATCACCTGTTTGGAATTATCGCCTGAAAAATATTTAACTGGAGGATGGGTGCCTCGTTGGTAGAAGCTCCGGAAGTGTATGATAAAGGCGGTTAAAGGCCATTATTTTTCGTTTTTTTTTAATATTTCGTTTTTTTTTAAGGTTTTGTATTATAGTAAAAATAAAACCCTTATCAAATCGTTCAAATGTCTGTCCTTCCGCCTGTCCGTCTGTCCATAGAATATCTCACGAAAGGCTGAACATACATGAAATTCGAACTTTTGTCAAATTGTAAAATTATGTAAAATTATCATTTGTATTTTCAACGAAAAATCGATGGTAAAATTTCTTTAAAGTTTGAACAGTTGTATCTTTGAAGTAACGGTAAATTTCGCAACCGAGAAAATGTCGTTCGATACGAAATTTTATTTGGTTTCAGAAGGTGAAGTCAAATCTCGGATTAAATGATTGAGAGAATGGTAAATTTGATTTTTTCGGTAAGCCAAACTTGATACATCCTAAAATGGTAATAACTCTGTAACTATTAGAGACAGAGTATCCATTTGGGTGTCAATTTTCGTCAAATGAAAGGTACTATCTACCACTAAAGTATTTACTATCTGAAGCTGGACACCCTGTATAATAAATAATACGTTTTAAATAAACCCTTGTCAATCCAGTGAATTTACATTATATTCTAATTAGCGTTGATAGAATGCTTGTTAATATCTTTCTAATTCATGCATCCGTTTATAACCTGAATAATATATCGGACAGGTGTTACATTGCCAAGGAAACGTTGTAATGTTTAATAAAATTTATGTAAATCAACATTACAATCCATTCTCTCTCACCGGGCTAAAAAAATAGACCAGGTGTTAAACTTGCATGCAATTAATAATTCAAATGTTAGTATCTCGGATACATCTTATTAGTTTGCTCTATAAATAATTTATTAATAATTGTTTCTTTAACGAACATGTGTTGTAAGTGTCTCTGCCGCTAAGCTATGCTACATTCAATGGAATTAGCTAAGCATGTCAAACAAACAAATGGATCACCTCAGATACGTAGTTGATTTCGAAATGGTAAAAACCTACCTGTACTGTGTGTGTACTTGAATCAATTCCGGTCCAATTTTTGTTGTCTATTTCATTTATAAGCTTCGATTTTGTTGAGATTGTGTCCTTGACAAATGATAATAGAACATGTAGCTTGTATGAAAATTGCCTACGATTTTCAACCGATCGAATTCATTTTTACAGATTAGTATAATAATGTCCTGTCAGAAGGATGACAAATTCTAAATACCTTTTTTAATTTAATGGTGAATACGTTTTTCGCTAAAACAGTATTTGTAGGGAATTTAGGCGTATCATTGGTCGGATCGCACCCATTTGCAATGCAAACCAGATATTGCTAAAGGTGTGTTTTGCTAGGCATACGACCGTAGCAGATTGTTTGCGATAAGTGACCAATCCGTACAGCAAGGAGCATTATTTGTGTACATATATCTTTTCATCGTGCAACACCTCAGAGTTCATTTACGACAGTTTCGACTCAGTTGAAGCACAAAGAATTACCGCAACTGTAACTGCAAATCTGGCTAAAAACCAGATGTGTATATCGGGCCTTAAGAGTAAATATTCTACAAAACTAAATATCCTGTACTCTCTCTTAAGCGGAAACCCACGGTTCTTCAAAAATTTCTTAGTTTAATAGAGATTCGTGTGCGTGGAATGTATGAGTCGAATGCGTCTTTCTTTCACTTACGGATACACAACGCTTTGCCATCTCTGATGCTCACTGTCATTTACTTAACCAGTGGGAAGAGCTCTCCGAACCGCGACCAGTGATCTACCATATTTTCTAAGGATCGTGTGTTCAAAATTTCATTAAAATCGGGATGAAAGTGTAGATTTTAATGGAATTTTTGTTTCAAAAATCAAGAAATTTCACACAAAACGCAAAAAATTGAAATTTTCACGTCATGCTCACAGAAAATCGAAAAGGCGGCATGGCACACCTCTTTGCGTAGCCTTCTATTATTGAACCATGTACCCAGACTACATTACGAAATAGAACAGATATAAGTGCATACGTCATAAGGAGTAATTTCCTATGAGTGTATCAAATTGCGTGTCCGCGTCCGGTTAAGAGAATGTCCGCTTTAAAGAAGTATGTTTCTATGAAAACCTTGTAAATATCAACCGTTTTTAAAAAAGTGTCGGCTTAAGAGGGGTGTCCGCTGAGAAAGAGTAATATGTAATATCTCTCTCAATTGTCCTAACCAGTGTGGGCATAGCGCGTCAACTGCTCCATGAGGCCCAGTTGACGTTTCGTCGGCATAAACTGGTTTCGGAGAAGGCAGTTGCCACCATGCACCTCCTGCACATCCATGGCCACGAACGTCGTCGTGGACGGGATTCGAACTCGAAACGCCGGTAGTCAAACATGAGACTCTACACACTGCGCTACCGGTCACCCCAAGGTGAATATGTAAATATGTAATATACATAGTAAGATAAAGAGTAAGCATTATAAAAACCTAAATAATATATTGATTTGGTTGCTATGGAGTTCCCTTGTTCTTCAAAATTTTGTGCATAAATTCCACTAGTCTGACGTACGTTTTATTATAGAAAATAAGTAAAACAAATATTTCCGGTCTTAGAAATTAATACCGTACTACCTTTATGACGGAAAAATGACTATTAGGTTAACTTCGACATTGAAGAATAAAAGGGCTTTAAAGCTACTTCCATAACAAATCGCCTATTTATAATTGCTAATGCGTTCGTGCAGATCAAACAACGATGACATTCCCATCTACACTATTAATCAAATAGACTGGAGAATATCATTAGCAATTTCGTGACGTGGAAGCAATCAATGTCAATTTGTGGAAATACATTCTAATAACCTTGCACAATATTAAAACCTTCGACCGGACACATACGAAACCTTCGTCACTAATTCCGTCTCGAAAAAAAATCACTTGTCGTCGGAGATCCTTTTAAAGATTTTGCTCAAACATGGTATGCAACAGACAACATGTTATACAATAAAGAATATTAGTCGATTGGTTTAAGAACATTAAGTATTTCACGCAATTCTAATTGGAAGCAATAACTAGAACTATTGTGAATTTCTATAAGAAATTTCATTTGTATAAGACCGCCTCTCAATTAAGTGCACTTAAAAGATCCAAATCAGATTGTCATGTTAGATAGAATTTATTTCCTACTTAAGCGGCTATTACACTATAAAAGTTCTTTTACAAATATCGTTTGTAAAAAATATTTTCGAAGAACTTTTCCAGTGTAATAGCCGCCTAAGAAAAGATTTGCGACGTGAATGTTGCTTGTTTCAAGTGCTTTTCTTACACGCTTGCACACCTTAGGCGGCTAATATCATTCATAAAAGTTCTTTTAAAATATCGTGAGTCAAAGATATTTGTAAAAGAACTTTTATAGTGTAATAGCCGCCTTAGATACGTTTCATTCACTGACAATTTTTAATGCTAACTATCAAGCACTTTATTTTGTGAAATCATGAAAAAGTTTGCGTGTAAAAATAAATATGAAATAAAAATAATAGTCAGATTCGATTCATACTATCAAAGATTCATTCTTATACGAAACGATTGATATTTGAACTAGTTCTATCATTAGATCACAGCTAAAAAAGGTGGTTTGAATCTCTATTTAATGTAGGTGAATTCGACCCTATCTATTTGTATAATGAAGCAATTGTTGCGATTACTTAAATTATTTTTTTTTTTAAACAATTATCCAGTTCTGATCGCGCGACAAATTTACAACAATTCAATTTAATGACCGAAAATATTATATATTTTTTTTATTTTTGACCCGGAAAGGTCAGTTGCTTAGGCGTGGGGGAAATACATAAAAACACTAATGAAAGGTGCATTAGTGATAAACAATTTATGCGATAACTGAACTCTAAGCCCCTCCTTGACGTTCCTACCACTCACACATTTTTGTGGTAAAGAAAGAAAAAACAAAATATATATTTTATGCGAAAAGAAAATATATTTAAATATGCAATCATTTTATTATCCCCTGGAACCAACCATTGTTCCATCATACAACAAAAAATGTTTGCCTATTTTTTCTCGATTTACATACATCCAAATATCTTAATATATCTCTTTTCCTCCTATCTTTTTTTCTTTTAATTGCAAAGACAAATTTTATATTCTCTTTTCTCGTTTTTCTTTTCAGGTGAGTTCCTGATCATTTAAATATTTTACGAATCGTCCTAGTCCGTAAGTACGTCTGTCAGCTCAAATTTATATAACAACAAACATATCTTACCATTTACCTTACTTTCTAAATTGTTCTTTTACTCTTTTTAACCGACTCCGGAATTGAAAAATGATGACATGACTGATTTAGTTTTTTTTCTTTGCTTTATCTAGTTCATACATTTTACTTTTTTTTTATTTCACGCTGTTCCCGAAAATAATGTTGGGGGTCATACAACTATAAAACAACAAGGAAATCGCATATTCCTTCTACGACTTTTCAATCGAGTTTTCCACAAAAACCCGGCGATTTCAATACAGTTTTCTACACAAGAAAATTCAAAATCGAGCGTTTTCTTCTCTCTAATAAAAAAAAAATCCCGCCTCAATCCGCGATTTCAATACTTATTTTCCGCTTCGTCAATAATTATAAAAACGAAACTCCAAATTTCTATTTAACCGGACCGCCACTTACCCAATCAAACAAGACCCAATCTGCATGACATCTGTCCACCAACTCAACTCCCGGTATCAACCTTCGATAGCCCGCCGCCACGCCAACCGCACACAACCAAACAAAAACGGTGTCCGAAGCGTAAATACCCTAGACTTGTACAGACCTAGTGGTGATACCAAAAGAACAAATTGGCAACGACCATATGCATTAAAAGTGAGTTTTTTATATGGCCAGGGAGGTTGGCATACATTCATGAGGATCTTGGCCATTCTAAAAATCAATTAACTAACCCATTCTACAAATATTTGTCGAATTTTTCAAGTCGCTAGCTTGATTCTATCGAAAGTTATTGCTTATTTGAAGTCTCACTTGTAGGGGTGGTAGAAGTTCCTTGGATCGGATCTTGCCCATCATAGCCACCAACCAATTAGATCACCCTACAAACATAAAAAAAAAAGATGTCAGGTGTCTAGCTTTACTCTATCGGAAGTTATCGCTTATTTGAAGTTTCATTTGTAGGGGAAGCAGGGGTTTCATTGGTCGGATTTTACGTATTTTCAGTATTAGCCAACTGGATCCTACTACAAATATTTGACCAAAATTTCAAGTCACTAGCTTTATTTTGTCGTAAGTTATCGCTTATTTAAAATTTCATTTCTAGGGGAGGTAGGGGTTCCTTAGGTCGGATCTTGCCCATTTTCAATACCAACTAACAGGATGTTACTACCAACGTTCTGCCAAATTTTCAACTCGCTAGTGTCATTCTATCGAAAGTTATCGTAATTAAAGAAATATTTAATTTTTTAAATTTTGTAGGGGAGGTAGGCGTTCCTTTGATCTGATTATGCCCAACTTACTAAAACCCAAGCAGCTTCTCACCTCAGGGTTACATACCAAAAATCAGATGTCTACGTCAATTTGTTCAAGAGTTATGGATAAAAAACCTGAAAAGTAGGGTAGTACGGGGCTCTTTGTAAGAAAATTGCCGTTAGTTTTCAACTGATCGATTTTATTTTTGCAAGAGAGTATAAGATTACCATCACGAGCAATCTACCAAAGCTAGAGCTTTTCATGTTTATTTAATCGGGAGTTATGGATACATTTAAGTATTTTACATATATAGGGGAGGTAGGCGTTCTCTTGGCCTGATCATGCCCGTTTTCAATACCAACCAACTAGATCATACTTCCAACATCTGACCAAAATTTCAAGGCTCTAGCTTCATTCTATCGAAAGTTATCGTGCGAACGGACAGACAGACAGACAGACAGACATGGCTAAATCGAATCAGGAGGTGACCCTGATCATTTATATATATACATTGCTATACCTCCGGAGCCTCCTTTAAGGTTTTATATATTTCCGTCGTGACAAAAACAATATACCCTATACTAAAAGTCTAGGGTATAAAGAACCGCTATCCTCCAAGGTGTTTATATATTAGAAAAAGTGCTGCCATTCTGGATCCATTTGGTTTTTTGCCATTTGAACTTCAGATTCGCAATCACCGACCGAAAAAAAAACCAATCCATCATCGGCCACGGCCACCCACAACACAATGAAAAACGAAAAGCTTCACTCCACCCAACATCAATAAAATCCAATTGAAAATTTACTCCACTTCATTCTACACCACAATATAGCGTAGCGACATACCATGTCGCATCATCTAATTCTAATCTAATCAATAGTTCAGTTCTCTCATCTACTTTTCTATTCCCCCCAGATTTAAACGATCTGATCTGATCATGCTCCGATACCGACAGACGGAACTATTAAACCTATTCACTGTTCATTTTTCAACTGCTCCGACTCTGACCTGAACTTAAAGGAACCATATGATCTGGGTTAGTCTTCATGATCCGACACTGATCATTTTTCGACCTGATCATTTTTCGATTGCGGAGTAGGTCGACCTAGTCCAGTGTACGGAATAGTTTAAAAAGAGTAGGTTCATGAATTGGCAACCATGACTTCTGTGTATGAGCCAATTTATGAACAACAGTCACATCGAGTCATCCATTAGTTGCCAAATTTCACAGCACCAAACTGACAACTGACAAAAAATCGTATGCATATGACAGCGCGGGTGTCATTTCTGAACTGTCAGTATATGCTGGTCCCAGCCAGCAGACTAATTTTTGTTATGAAGAAAATAACATTTGGCACAGCATGTTGTGTCCAACTCGGAGGAGAGAATGCATGAAACAGATAATCCCAACCGTAGGCCAGCCCTTAAGTATTATCAGCTTAGCCATTGCCGATGTTTAAAAAACCGATATTTTGATAAGTCGAAATTATCATCGAGATATTTGCTGTCTATATTTCGAAATTGAGATTTTGTTAATCAAGATTTTAAAAGTGAACGTTTTGCGCCCAACCCATATAGATCGGTTCTGAGAACACCCAATTTCGGCATTAGCCCTCACCTTGAATGGAAAAGTTCAACAGTCATCCTTGTGAGGAAAACATCAATCAAAGATAAAAAAATATTACCATCTCACTTTATTTACTTCGCCAAATGACATGCTAAATTTCCATTTAAATATTCCGCAAAATTTTTATCATCATAACATATCCATATGCAGTTTTGCATTTATAATTATTTTCCTCTTAAATTGGAATTTAAAACTCCGTTGAATAATGTGAATTACCTTAAATTCAAAATAAAGCCGAATATTATAATAACAAAATAAAAAAAAAACAAGCATATTAAATTAGGCGCAACGAAGCAACAACCACAGCGACCACTCCCAAGAATTTTACGGTATGATAATTGTTTGGATATAAAATGCGCGCGACCACTTCCAAATTTGATAGTAGATTCAAGGACGGCCACATCTTAAACATTTTTTGATTAAATTAGTCATTTAATCGGACTGTTTCCATATCAGTGAACGTACTATCTATTCTACACAGACTGTGTGAAAGTGAAGTTGATAACATTTTCCATAGTGATTGTATTTGAATACAACATAAGTGAAGAATGTGCCTTGAAAGTTGTTGGGAGGCGCTTACTCTAGACTCGTAAATGCAAATCAATTTGAATTAAGCTGTTTGCAAGACGCTGTATAACAATGGACCACATGCAAAACGTGGAGCTTGTAAAAACCAAGTGGATAATAGCTGATCGGCTGGAAAATCTAGTCATAAAACCAAATACAGTGACGTTTGCATAAAGGTAACTCGATTAATATCAGGCCACCGGTTTGGTGACATTTTGGAGTATTGCGATTATATTGGAGGTGAAATAACCTCCCGCATTTGCTAAGAATTCAGATCTAATGATTTCAGGTTTTAAGGTACATTCTCGTATTCGACGAACTGGCTTTCTTTTTCAAAAAGTCATTTCTGATAAAATAAAAACAAAGCTAGCCTTTGGACCGGTCGTTCCTATGAAAGCTATATGACATAGTGGTCCGATTCCGAGATGCATTAGAAAGAAGGCTTTGTGCAAAATTTCAGCTCGATAGTTTCAAAACTGAGAGACTTGTTTGTATAGAACCAGACGGACAGACCGACATTCATCCTCTTAATCCACCCTAATCTACGCCACTGTCTCCAAACACATAAAACAGCCCCAACATTATAAAACAAAAGTACATAATGGTCTTATGTACTAGTATAATCATCTCAAGCTGAAGAACGATACAAAATCGAATCGTATCATATCGTTCAAAAAGAGCTAGTTGAGTATGTCACCCGTCGTTCAAAAAGAGTCAAAAACGGCTAGTTTGAGTTTGGCACTCGTCGTACCGATTCGCTCAAAAAGAGTCAAAAATAGCTATGTAGTTTGAATATGGCACTCGTAATACAAAACTACTTCGAATATGGGGTCAAAAAAAAAGAAAAAAAGTCGGGGTTGCCCATGCCAGATAGACAACTCCGTTTTCATGGGAAATAGTGGTCCGATATAACTGGCTCGAACTGAAGAGCATTGGGGGTCGCTGACTCCGAATCTGGGGTCCAAAAAGGAAAAAAAATTTGAGGCTGCTCATCTCTGATTGGTAACCCCGTTTTACGGGAAATTTTGGTCCGATCCGGCTGGTTCGAATTAAAGGGCATTGGGGGGTCGTTGACTTCAAATCCGGGGTAAAAAACAGACAAAAAATTGAGGTTGCAAAGACCACATTGGCAACCCCGTTTCCATGCGGAATAGTTGTCCGATCTGGCTGGCTCGAACTAAAGGGCACCGACTTCGAATCGGGGATCAAAAAAAAAGGAAAAAAATTTAATTTCTTAAAAACACGTTTTTTTTTGCATATATTGTTAATCAACATTCTGAATCTTTAGATGACTCTATTTGAACGACGGTAGCGCAGTGTGTTGAGGCATCAGTCTCATGTTTGACTACCGGCGATTCGTGTTCGAATCCCGTCCACGACGACGTTCGTGGCCATGGATGTGCAGGAGGTGCATACTGGCGACTGCATTCTATGAAACCAATTTATGCCAAAGAAATGTCAACTGGGCCACATGGAACAGTTGGCGCGCTATGCCCCACAAGGGGTTAGGGCAATTGAGTAGCATTTGAACGACTGAGTGGAAAGAGTCAGAGCATTTAAAAAGAGAGTAGTAACTCTTTTTATGTGCTCTATTAAGCTAACTCAAAAAGAGGCATCGATTCAAGTTGTTTTCCCCTGGATCAATTAGGTCGAAATAAATGCCTTCATGTGAATGAATTCTTACCGGTCTTCACTTTTTCAAAAATCATAGTATGTATTTTGACAGCGACACCCCGCAATATGAAGGCTGAAAGCCCTGCCAAGATAAATGAAATTTCCAAAGTAGGAACACGGAAGATTCCAGTTGTTCGTACAGTTATATTCGTAACTACCAATTTATTAAAATTCATTACGCCATTACATAGCATTTAAAAATCATTGACTCATCTATATTAAAACATAGAAGTCCAGTACTATTTCCCTGGTGTATCTTTTGCCCAACAATTATGACTTTGACTTTGTAATCAAGGTCTGTTCTTGTGACTTTTTCTCGAAACCTCCACACTACACAACATACAATACAATACAATTTGCATGTATTTATGCGTAAACGATTCCGTCATAACCGTTTCCCAAATTTTAAAGTAGTATTTTCTTATTTATATTTAGTTTTTGATTACATTAATTAAAATACATTTATACAGTTATCAGATTCATATACCTATTTAACGAGTATTTTAATTTTACTTTTAACTGGCTTGAACGTACGCAGTGGAAGGAATTCTAGCAGTCGTCGCATTTGATTTCGTTGAAAATAACTTATGTGACTTAATTACCGAAACCGGAAGCATATAATATCAAACGTCTTTTGTATTTAATACGAATAATAACTTAGTCGAAAAATGCAAGTGCCGAGTAAATATTGTTATTACCCCCCAAAAAAAAAGATTAAAACAAAACAAGTTGCAAAAATATCGGTTGAAAGTTGGAAATGTCTCTGCTGACATATTACATGAGAAGCATTAAGTGATGGATGGATGAACGACGGTGTTTACAAGTAGTAAGTGTTAATGTGTTGTCAGATACAATGAATCATAATTTAAAATTAACGATGTCAATAAATTTATAAATGCTCGTAATTTGACGTTGTCGCTCATGCTGGCGACCTTGCAATTTCGACTTTAGTCAGTGTAATTCTTGTTGGTTAGATAATTTTATGGGGAAAACTTAACGCATTACCTAAAACACGCCACACACGACAACCATTATGGTCGCGAACATGCATCGAACCACGTCAAATTCAATAGAAAAAAAAATGTCCTCATTTCCACCGTTCTATGATATTTTATGGTTCGATGGAAGTTCGGTCGTGGTTCTGCGCGATTTTGTGTGGCGACCTTAAGAGTACCTTTATTGTTTTGATTTAGGAATGTAATCAATACTACATTTACCCTGAGCCCGAAATCTCGCAAAATGAGATTTCGACGAAATCTCCATGAAAACTACTCGATTTCGCATACATTTTAATTGCCAAATGAAATTTTGATAGTAAGCAAGGACACTCGAAATAATTTTGAAATCGCGATTGAAATCCTGATTGGATATGGCAATGCCCCGCATACAAACATGAAAGAGTAAAATTCCCAATGCTGAAACGAAAAATTTCCAATACCGATTTACAGTAGCCAATCAACCTCGACTGATGGTGAAAATCAGAATTAATGATGACGTTCCAATATAGCAACGTCACGGCACGGCGCGCACTAGTAAAAACACCCAATCTAAAATAGGTGAATATACGGAAAAAAATTCACCTTAATAGATCGACGAATTGACTTTGAACCGTTATCAAGGATGGTTGACGAAATATAAACAACATTGAGAATGCGATTTCATATAATAATACTTGTTCAAACCAGTCCATCTTTCCAACGCAACCAGTAGATCTTAACTCTGTACAAGTGCTCTGCCGGCTTTCAAACTGGCGCACATTTAAATTTTTCTTCTGGATATAAAATAGATAAGTAGAATATATTTAGCCAGTTAACAGGTTCTGAAAGGTATTAAATTATTGGGTTCACGATAAGTTACGCTCTAAATTATAATAAAACACGTTTCTCCGCCTTTCGGATACAATTTTTTTCCGAACTTGCGGGAGGGGGCCTAACGGTAAACATGAAAATGTTTTTTTTATTAGTTTGCCAAATTTTTTGTCACTTTGTTTGACACGTTTTCACTATGGTTGAAACTACCGTGTTATTTTTGTGTGTGTGCATAATTCTTACCGACAATCTGTTTTAACAGACTTATCTACAAGAAACTTTATTATTCTTATGCTAATGTTGTATCTATCTTATCTACAGGAAACTTTATTATTCTTATGCTAATGCTGTATGCCATACATTATTGTACAACACATTTAAATAAACATTTTCATGTTTGCTCAAATCTAATATGTAGGTGGCGGCTCGGGGTGGCGGAAATGGCACATCACAAGCCGCTTGGCACAATGCATTGTAAATTCAGTGTTTATCAAATATACAATAGATACATTGGTAACGCTTGTTTTATTAATGTACGTTTAATGCACTCAACATGCTGTTAATTCACTGTTAGTATGTTGCTAATGCACGGTTAAGGTACTGTTAATGCCGTGTTAACATACTGGTAGTACATTGCTAACAGACCGTTAATACACTGTTAACATACTGTTAATGTACTCTTAACATAATGTTAATGCACTGTTAACATACTGTTAATGCATTGTTAATGCACTGTTAACATATTGAATGCACTTTTAATGTGCTGTTGGCATGCTGTTAATGCACTGTTAACATCATATAAATACACTCTTAAGTAAATAACTGGCACAACAGTCCAATTTTGGACCAAGACCTCGAGATAAGTTAGCATCATCTCATTTACTAGATCGTGACGGTGTGTTTTTGTGCAGAGGTATTAGCAGTATATCAGCAATATACTCAACCGGATTATTTATCCCAAATGGGTACTCATTTAACAGATGAGTAGGCTAATAGTCTTGCACGTAATCCCATTTTTATCGAAAACTACTGAATTAAGCAGGAATCGAACCGGGACTTAGTGCATAGAAGGTGAACGTGCTAACAGTTGCGCCATCCAGACAACAATGCACGGTTAATTTACTGTTTTTGAACTGTTATTGCACCGTTAACATACTGTTAAGGCAATGTTAATGCACTATTAACACACTTAGCTAGATCAAAGTAGACGCAGCTTTCCCAAACTACAAATTTTATTTTTACTTTATATATATATTGTATTTCGAGAGCGACATATCCCCTTCTTCAGTACAAAATCTACTAAATATAATGGTAAGATACAGATTATGATATACGTTACAAATTGCTTTGCTGGGAGAGCTTGGAGATCATGCGAGAAGACACGAGGCGAATGTTGAATACGCGGATCAAGGAAACTGCCCTTCAAAATTAATTAGATTAGCTGCGAAGAATTGTAAAAGAGCAAGTAGAAAAGGTCCATAAACCCATAGGAAATGCAATAAAATGAGTTTATAGCCTCATCTACCCGCCCTTAAAAGTAAAGTAATTTGTAACGTATATCATGATCTGTATCTTGCCATTATCTTTAGTACCTTTTGTACTGGGGGTAAGTCGCACCCGAAATACAGTAAAAATAAAATTTGTAGTTTGGGAAAGCTGCGTCTTCTTTAATTTAGTTGACAACTACAAACGTCGGACAACACCTAACACACTTAGCTAGGTTCCACGTCATGCCCAAAAGGATCCTTCTATCTTGAACAAATGAGTCAAAATGTCTTCAACACTGCACTGGTCTCATCACCCCCAATCACAAGATCATATTGACGCGGTTTCATTTCATGCCCAGGAAGGTCCTTTTCTCCTAACCGAAGAACTTAAAATGTCATTAACAGTAGTCTAATGCATTCGCTTCATCACCCCCAGTTATATGATACATATCACTTCATTGCCAATATCTTTTCGTCCTAAGAAAAGGACTCACAATGCCATCAAAAGTAGTCTCTAGTTCAGTCGCCTCATTAAACACTACGAAGACACTCGACTTCATGCAAATTAAGGGTTTAAGATCCCCCTCGCGGTGCCAATAACTCAAATTTAAATCGCCTTGAGAGAGATAGAGACGGCAACACTTCAGTAATGACAACTGCCTACAAAGTTTCATTGTATGAGTAACATGCCTGTTAGGTGGCATTACCCCTTTGTGTGCGCATATGGGAACTAACACATGTGCAACTACTAGTCACTTGCGTTAATTTGTATGAAGTAGGGTATCTTTGTAATGTTTAATCTTTGGCCTCATGACACTCGGTCATTGAAATCCAGCCACCATCACCTAACCATAATTATTCAACCATTATAGCAATTATCACGCACAATAATCTTACACAGAATGCATATCATACATTTAACTATATTTCCTATTTGCATCCCCCTTCCTTCCACAATATCCCTCAAACACACTATACCATATCCAGAGGGATGGAACTTCATACGATTTAAGCAAAAGCGCAGCGCCAATTGATACGCAAATAATCAAATGAAAGTTGCCTTTAGAGGGACAGGGACGACAACATTTTAAAAAGCCCTTCCAATGGCAACTGCCTAGTACGTTTCATCGTATGAGTAACATACTTGCTATTCCGCATTACCCCTTCGTGCACTGATGCAATCCAACACATATGCAACTACTAAGCAGGCACTCTTAATTCGTATGGAGTCCCGTTTCTTGTTACACTAATCTCTATTCTTTGCCACATCAATTACATACCCCAGACACACCCCACTACTCCACACTACATACACTTGCCAGAAAAAGTATCCGTACACGATCAAAATAGAACAACATATTAGGAAATTTGTGGTAAAAAGAACTGCTACATTTTAATATTTAAGCAATAAAATTTATTCAGTAATCAAACTACCTTATCTATACATTTTTTCTTTGGTATTCCTTTAAAAACTAGATTTTACAAAACAAAAACAAAAAATTTCACTTAAACGAACCAGAAAAAGTATCCGTACATGACAATACGAATTTAAAATATTCAAATATTTTTATTATATATCAGGGCTTAATAACTTGTCGGACAGCCTTTTCGCTTGAGGACCTCCTTCAGTCGATGTGGCATGGAGTGGACCAATTTGGCGGTATCCTGCCTGGTAATTTTGCCCCATTCATCGACGATGACATTTTTCAGCATTTCCTTTGAAGTTATCCTGTGCTGACGGATCCTGCGTTCCAACAAATCCCACAAATGTTCAATGGGATTAAGGTCTGGGGATTGGGGTGGCGTACGCAACTGATGTTTTGTGTTGTAGAGCAACCAAAGCTTCACATTGTGTGCTGTGTGCTTGGGATCATTATCCTGCTGGAACCAGAAATCGTCACCAAGTCCCAACTGCTGAACGCTTTGCTTCATATTCGCCTTCAAAATATTAAGGTAAGCGTATTGATCCATAGTTGATTCGATAAACACAATTTGGCCAACTCCTTCTGCCGCCATACACCCCCAGAGCATAACACCACCTCCACCATGTTTGACAGTAGGTATCAAATTTTCAATTTTCGAGGGCAGTACCGCTCTTCCGCCACACTAACTTTCTGCCTTTAATGCCAAATATGCAAAATTTGCTTTCGTCGGAGAACAGGACATGTTTCCAAAACTCTGGAGGCTTGTTTGTAAATTCATTTGCGAAATCCACACGTTTCTTCCTGTTCACTTCCGAAATGTATGGTTTCTTACGTGCTATACGAGAGCGATATCCATCTTTCTTCAGTATTTTTCGTATGATATCCTCGTGGAGAACCTTCCCAAAAGAGTCTTCTATATTTCTACTAATTTGAGAAGCAGTTACTCGAGGATTCTTTTTAACTGACTGCAATACGGTTCTTTTTTCGGGTTCAGTGAGTATGAAGGGTCGACCACAACGAGACTTTGACACAATCGAACCAGTTGTATCAAATGTTTTCACCACATACTGGACAGAAGAGTGAGTTCTGCCTATTATCTGACCAATTTTGCGGAAAGTTCAGCATAATTTTCCTTTCATCAGCACTGATTTCGTTAATTTTGGGCACCATCATGTATTCTAGTGCATAAAAAGTTTAAAATAACTTCATTCACTTCTAAACCTATCACAAATCAAAGTAGAACTATTATCTGATCTAAATACATACATATGCATCTGCACATGCCACTGCATAGCACGGGGAATCCCCCGTTTTGTTCTGTACGGATACTTTTTCTGGCCAAACATGTTGCCATATATTGATTTTGTTTGAGTTTCAAGTGTTTTTAAATAGTAAGTATTATGAAACATACTGGTAATTATGAAAAAATGTCGATTTTATGCTATTATAAAAGAAAACAGTCAAATTAAGTGGACTTCTCCTTTTTAATACAACAACAACTTTGGTGTCTTGCATGTACGGATACTTTTTCTGGCAAGTGTATAAATTCAATGTCTCATTCTCGTACATGCTCGTGAATCTCCTTTAGAACCATGTCGCTTCCCTGGTCGCTTTTTTCTGTCGCTTTCATGTTAAAGTAGACGGCTAACGAACAATTTGCTTGACCTCAGCACCCTCTCTAAACATGAACTTGGAGATTCACTGTACACTTCAGTCAACAAAGAAAACCTCTGGGTCAGGCTGACAGCTTGTTTTGTTACTAAACCGTCCAGACCTGCCAATCATTGCCATTGGTCCCCTGTCGATTATAGGTGCTTATGCATACTTCCAATTTATATAAATGCATATAATGTAAGTCATTCAACTCAAATATTAAATAATATAAATTTGTATCCCTAAAAAACGTTTTACACGATCTTTATTAATTTCCCGATTATCTTTGAAAACTTATCACACCACCATTATTCTTACTGACGTCATTATGTATTGACTTTCTTTGTCTCTTACTTTTTTCTGCAAATTTTTCCCTTTGGCACATCCTACACTACTTGACGCATAACACATCTGATCAAGTATGTAACTATGTACAAGAAAGATAAATAAAATGAGATGGGTGCATTGAAACTTGACAGCCTGATTCATACTCGGTAAGTCCAGAAAACGATTCTGAGTGCCTATAGGTAACCAATGCTCCAGGTGCAAGTAGAATCCACATATGTTACGTATATACATTCAAAATAACGGCCAAAAACCGTTACATAAAAAAGTTATCGCGGGGGCCTGCGGTAAGAAAGGGTAACAAACTAGTTTGTTAAAAAAAAGTCAGTGATCAAGACAACGACCTCTGCGACCAAGAAATTTTGCGAATCTTACAAAAAAAAGTAACAGAATGAAATAAATATATGATATTAACTAACCCATACACTTTTTTGTGTGTAGACTCATTTAATCCGCTTTTTTTTTGTCACTTCTGAACATGCATTTAAGTGCTGGATCTAAGACACTTGGAGTAAATGATGAATCGGCAAACTAGCAAAAAGCAACAGAAAGGATTTAATCTAATGAGAATGGAATTTATTAAATTACCATTTGTTGGTGATTCCATTGATACCCATGACCCATCATGAACAAATTAAAAAAAAATCATCCGCCAGTCTAGTTTGTGTAGTTTTCCAGTTACTGCGTTTTTAGTAATGTAAAATTGGCGCAGTGCACGATGTTCTAACGCACAAAAAAGTTAGCTCAGAGTTAGTTGGCAGAGCAAAAGTAGCGGAAATAATTGGACGTAATGGAGAAAACGTAATACTATAAATTCGGGCCCATTTAGTGCTAATTTAGTACAATCGAAAAAAATTATTACGCTTTATTTTCATACCCTTCACGGATGTGCCAGGGCATATTAACTTTGCCATGAAGTTTGCAACGCACAGAAGGAAGCATTTCTGACCATATAAACTATGTATATAAATATATGTATATTCTTGAGCAGTGTGATGAGACGAGTCGATTATGCTTTGTCCGTCTGTCTGTCTGGTTCTATGCAAACTAGTCCCTCGGTTTTAAAGCTATCGAGCTGAAATTTTGTACACAGCCTTCTTTCTATTGCACGCTATATATATGTCGGAACCAACGGAATCGGACCGAATTTGTTTGAAATTAGACTACTTTATCATATAGCTGTCATCGGAACGACCGTTCCACAAGCAAGTTTTTGTAGAAAAACTATTGTATTTTATTTCTGAAGATATCGTTTCGAAATTTCATATTATTCAATCATATTGAAAACCATGTACCTAAATTTGGTTGAAATCGGCCCACTATTTCGTATACCTCTCATAGGAACAGTTAAATCGGGACAAGTTTTACTACTAATTTCAAAGTGGCAAATGCACCATAAGTTACAATGAAGGTATGATACCCTTCACGCTTTGCGTGCAAGCTGGCCGAAGGCTTACTTGTTATAAGCTACGGTAGTGTTCGTCAGCCTAAGACTTATGCCCGGTTCACATTATTCCAGTCCAGTAATCCAGTCCAGCGATCCAGTCCAGTGCTGGACTGGATCATATCGTCTACATGATTCCAGTCCAGTAGTCTGGCGAGTGTATTGTTGATTCGGTAACTATAGTAACAATGATTTCTGGGCGAGCTGGAATCAAAAAGTAGACCGACAATCCAGTCACTGGACTGGATTGCTGGACTGGATTGCTGGATTGAATTGCTGTCCAGTGCCGGTTTACATTATTCCAGTAGCAGTCCAGCGCTGGACTGGATTACTGGACTGGATTGGTTACTGGAATAATGTGAACCGGGCATTAAGGTTCGGCCAAACATAAAGCTGACTGTCCGCGCGGACTATTCTCGGTTGAAATCACGGAAGTCCCAGCGACAGCCGCGAACTCTGCATCATGTAATGTTGCATCATCCTGGTCAAACAGAAGGCGGCCAGTCTGTCGCGGCAGACAAGTTCAGTTAGCGGCGGACAGAGACCAAATTGTATATTTTTAAATACTTTCGACGAGCAGTTGCTGAATATAAACGATAAACTTAGCTAATAGGAACACCAGACAAGCGTACAAACTAGTAAACACAATTTTGAACGGCTATCAACCCAGGACTAGCCTCTGTAATGACAAGGATGGAAACGTCATCAGCGACGAGCTTCTGAATCTATAGTATCCCCACACAAAAAGCTCTTGACGATATTTTTGATCTAGACCCACCCATACAACGCCCGACAGTAGAGGAACTTGATCTCGCGTTTCGGTCACTAAACGAAAAAGCGCCAGACGCTGACGAAATTCCAGGTAAACTGCTAAAATTCAGTGGAACGGATCTAGTTAATGCCATACATCAATTACTGCTGCGAATATGGGAGGACGAGGTGATCCCAGACGATTGGCGCAGAAGCATCATCTGCCCAATTCACAAAAAGGGAGATAAACTGCGGTGTGAGAATTTCAGGGGCATATCACTAGTTTGTACGTCTAACAACATATTGGCGAAAAATCTGGACAATTGAATGGTCACCTACAAAGCAGTCGGAAGATCTGTGGCTAACTATGCTGCTGCTGTGTGGTCTTAGACTCGCCATAGACGGTGCGATCCATCGTCAGATCGATCTGACGATGGATCGCCACAAAATATCTGACGATCGAAATTATATGGAACTGTCAAAAAAAATCGTCAACGATTGTCACATACACTATGCGATCGATCTGACGATCAAAATATCGTCAAATCAATCTCACGACGGATTGCATCCTATATGAGGGCTATAAGAACCTATATGTGACACACAGTGGAAGCACATTCAGACTTGTCAAAATGCCTCTCACCGCGCCGTAACTGGATGTCTCCTGATGTCTCCCCAAGACCACCTACACCCGGAAACAAAGATGTTGCCTATCAGAGACCACAACAAGCTCCTTGCGAAGCAATATTTAGTCAGACATGTCTACAATATGCCCACCCGTTACTATAACAATACGCTAATATAATAAAATAATTGTAAATTATCAATGAACATTATTTCCCTTTTAATTTCAACCTACCGAGAGATTTAATGAATAGTTTATATAACCGAGTCGTGATGTTTAAAACGGAGTGTAAAAATAATTATGGAGAATCTTTTAAAATGTAAGATTTTCGTGGCAGTGTCGTTTTATTACAAGCGTACCAAACGCCGCCAAACAAGTACGTGGGTTACAATATTTTTACACCCTAGACCTTATAAGGTACAGGGTATATTGTTTTTGTCAAGGCGAAAATATGTAACACCTTAAAGGAGCTTCCGTAGATACGGTAATTTTTATATTTAAATGATCATGGTCACCCCCTGATCCAATTTAGCCAGGTATGTCTGTCCATCTGTCTGCCCATTCGCAAGATAACTTTCGATATAATGAATCTATAAGCTTGAAATTTTGGTCAAATGTTTATAGTATGATCTAGTTGGTTGGTGATCCGGCAAAGGGAGCGCCTAGCTCTCCTACATATGTAAAATAATTAAATGTATCTATAACTCCCGATTGAATAAACGCGAAAAAATCTTACCTTGGTAGATGACTCAAAAGGGTAATTTTATACTCTCTTGTAAAAATGAGATCGATCCGTTGGAAAATAACGGTACTTTTCTTACATAAAGCCCAGCATTACCCTATTTCTTACGTCTTTTTTTTCTACCGCTCTTAAGCCAATTGAAAGCTGAGTTTTGGCAGGTTGCATGGCTGTTGCCTATTTGAAGTTTTGGTACCACCACTAGGTCTGTCTGAACAGGTCTAGGGTATATACGCTTCGGATTATCGATTATTCAACAATTTTGCAAAATGTAAATAGAAAACATGAATAGTTGTTAAGGCTAATTTACATATATACGTCAGTATGAACACTGGAATCCGCCAACAGATGGGCTTGATTATGAATGACAAATGTCTATGATCAAACAATGAAAATCGAGGAATATATTTAATTTATTAAGTCAGAATCGTAATATTGAATTTGCATCTGATTAAAAACAGATGTACAGATGTAGGTATACAATGATTATTAATCGAGAGAAGGGAGCACGCATCTGAGAGTATGGAATATGTAAAGAAGAGAGGCCATCATCACACGCAATCCATACGTGCTTCGAGCACATTTTTTAATCATTGCCTACCTTCCATATCCAAAATTCATCATCATCGTGGCGCGACAGCCCAACGTCGGGCCTTGGCCGCCTGGATCATTGTCCTCCAATTATCTCGGTCACGTGACCGCGTCCTCCAATTTTGGGAGCCCAGCAGCTGCGCGGCGTCCACACCTACTGAGCTCTCCCAACGAGATCTCGGTCGTCCTCGCAGTCTCGCTCCGTCGACTCGTTCTGCATTCATTACTCTCTTAGGCATGCGATCATCGTCCATTCTTTGTACATGCCCTGCCCATTGAAGTCGTTGTAGTTTGACGATTTTCGAGACTTGCAGCTCATCGTACATTTCATACAACTCATCGTTGTACCGGATGCGCCATCCATCTCGATCGCAAACAGCCCCGAAAATTCGCCGTAGAACCTTACGTTCGAAAGTGTCTAGCATGTTTTCGGAGGCTTGAGTTAGGGTCCATGCTTCGCAGCCATAGCATAGCACTGGTCGTATAATGGTTTTGTACACGCGGAGCTTCGTGTTTCTGTGCACATGTTTCGATTTCATTATGGGGAGAACCGAGAAAAAAGTCTTATTAGCTAACTGTATCCGTCGCTTGATTTCGTCAGTTTCGTTGGCGTCCCTTGACAGGTTGCAACCCAAGTTAGATGAAGTTGTTCACGAACTCGATGTTGAGGTCCCCCACGTTGATGCTCGGTTGTGCAGGTGTCCTTGTCACCGATTGCATCATTATTTTAGTTTTACCCTCGTTAATACGTAATCCAACTTCCTTTGCAGCAGTATCGAGCGTATGCAGAAGTTCTTCTGCGTCAGCCAATCTTCGGGACATGATGTTGATGTCGTCGGCGTACGCTGCTAATTGTGTCGACTTGATGAGTAGCGTCTTGCTGTTGTCCATATTCATGGCCCGAATAACGTATTCCAGTGCTAGGTTGAAGAGCGTCGGTGCCAGTCCATCGCCCTGTTTCAAACCAGTGCGTGTTTCAAATAGATCAGTAAGTCTATTCTGGATCCTGACTTGTGAGACGGAGTTGGTCATCGTCATCTTTGTCAGTCGCACTAATTTTGCTGGTATACCAAATTGCAGCATGATGTTGTACAGTACTCCACGATCGATACTGTCGTATGCCTGCTTGAAGTCGACAAAGATTTGGTATACGTTTACGTTGTATTCCCAGCACCTCTGGAGTATCAGTTTGACTGAGAAGAGCTGATCGGTTGTGGAGCGACCAGGTCTGAAACCGCTTTGATATTCGCCAATGACTCGTTCTGCGTACGGTTTTATTCTATTTTCCAGAATTTTCGTCAAAATTTTATAGGACGTACAAACTAGTGAGATGCCCCTGTAATTCTCACACCGCAATTTATCTCCCTTTTTAGGGTTTTGTAGTAAAACAAAACCCTTATGAAATCGGTCAAATGTCTGTCTGTCCGTCTGTCCATGGAATATCTCACGAACGGCTGAAGCTACATACATGAAATTTTGTAGGAATGTGTAGAATTACTATAATTCACCGGAGAAAGCGAATCGTCGTAATAGGTCGACTTTAAGGGGAGGTCCCCATAGAGGGGAAATGAAGGTCGAAATTTTTTTTTCGTTTAGTACAGGCAAGTGGGGTATCATAAGAAAGGTACCGTCGAGTACATTCCATTTTTGGAATTTTTTTCAAATTTAAAGAAACGGGAAAAGAGGGAGAGGGGAAAATATGTCTTCCGAGTTTGTCCCCCCCCCCCTTGCATTTCGAGACCGTTATACTTAGAAATATGAAAATTTACAGAAAAGCGCCATTTTACTAGTGTAGAAAACCTAGATTTCTAGAATTTTGAAATTTCATCAGAAAAGGTTAATAATAGTACATTTCTATAGTTTCAGTTAGCACAACCCTGCACCCCTTACGCGTACCCGAGGTCAAAAATATTGATGGCCAATGATAACCAACATCATAGGCAATAATATTTCTAAGTTTCATCATAATCACATAATATTTAATAATAGTACATTCATTTAAAGTTCGGCATTTTGACACTATCCATACAAAAAATACACCTACCGGCCTCATAGGTGTGAGTACTACTATACTTTCATGTTGTTTTTCGTAGTGCGAATTGCAGTTATTTAATTAATCATTTTTGAAAGGGTAAGGATTGGTTGGGGGCGCTGTGTCTTAATTGGCCAACTTTACCGGGTGGAAGGGGGGTCCACATACAGGCGAAATTAAGGTTAAATTTTTCTATCGACTGGTACGAGTATAAGCAAATGAGGTGTCGTAAGAAAGGTAATGATGAGTACATTCCATTTTTTGGCATTTTCTCGAAATTTATAGAAAGGGGAACTTTGGGGGAGGAGAAAATATTAGTTCGTAATTTGACCCCTCCCCCCGCCCTTGCCTGCGTTTTGAGACCGTTATACTTAGAATTATGAAAACTTACAGGAAGTGGGTTTCGAAAAACATTTAAAATGGAAAATAGTGGAATTTGTATATCTTCTCAGAATAGGTCAATAATAGTTTATTTGTATAGTTACAGTTAGCACACCCTTGCACGCCTCAAACACGTTCGAGGTCAAAAGTACTGATGGCCAACGATAACCAACACCTTAAGCAATAATATGTTCTAAGTTTCGTTACAATCACGTAATATGAATTAGCATGTAAAATGTAAGTGGGTAAGACATTTTTATTACGTTTTTTCTATCCATCTGAGTGATATCAAGAAGAGCAAGGAGGCGATATTTATAAACCAAAATAAGCGCTTGCTACAAAACCCTCGGATTGCGGGCGTAGCCCTCTATATTCCGGTTTCATTATGAATTGGACAGATGATGCTTCTGCGCCAATCGTCTGGGATCTCCTCGTTCTTCCATACTCGCAGGAGTAATTGATGTATGGCATCAACTAGACTCGTTCCACCGAATTTTAGCAGTTCAGCTGGGATCTCGTCAGCGCCCGGCGCTTTATTTCGTTTTAGTGACCGCAACGCGAGATCAACTTCCTCTACTGTCGGGGGTTGAATGGGTGGGCCTAGATCAACAATATCATCGAGAGCTTCCTGTGTGGGGATGTTAGATGGTCGGTTTAGAAGCTCTTCAAAATAAGAGGCCCATCTTTGTTAATACCATCGGTGTCGCTGATGATGTTTCCATCCTTGTCCTTACAAAGGCTAGTCCTGGGTTGGTAGCCGTTCTTAATTGTATTTACTAGTTTGTACGCTTGTCTGGTGTTCCTATTAGCTAAGTTTTCGTTTATGTTCAGCAACTGCTCGTCAAAGTATTTACGTTTCTTACGTCTAATTATTCTATTCGATATTCGCCGTAGCTCGTCATATTTTTCTCTTCTGGCTCTGGTTCCTCGTTGAATCCATTGTCTGTAGGCCTCGTTTTTCGCGTCAAGTGAATTTTTGCATTCTTCGTCGAACCAGTCATTTCGCGCTCGCCGGGCTTTATATCCCACGACCTTCTCTGCGACATCCTTGATGGTACCCTTGAGTTCTTCCCAGAACCCATGGACGCCTGTGTTGCTGATGTTGTGTAGCATAGGTGATAGTTTTTCCTCAAGGGCGGTAGTATACGCCACCGCTGTAGCATCACTCAAGAGCTTATCAACCGCAAAGATTTTGGGAGGGCTGATTCTTGACTGGTGCACTGAGGAGATTCTACATCTGTAGGTCGTCTTCACCAAGTGATGATCTGAGTCGCAGTTTGCTCCTCGATATGAGCGGACATCCATGACACTAGACGCCCATCTCCTGCAAATGAGGACGTGGTCAATTTGGTTGACGGTATGTGCGTCTGGAGACTTCCAGGTCTGCTTGTGAATGCGTCGATGCGGGAAACACGTAGAGCTTACGACCAGATTCCTGCTGCAGGCGAAGTCGATAAGTCGCTGGCCATTATCGTTACATTCTTCATGGAGGCTGTGGCCTCCAGAGGTCCCCCGATGCCAACTTTCATTCCCGACTTTCGCGTTAAAGTCTCCCAGCAGCAGTTTGACGTCGTTTGTTGGAAGTGAGTCGAAGAGAGTTTCAAGGCGGGCGTAGAACTCGTATTTTACTGCATCTTCTTTAACTTCAGTGGGGGCATGCACATTGATGAGCCAGAGATTGAAGAATCGAGTCTTGATGCGAATCGCACACAGCCGTTCATTTATGGGTTTGAAGTCAGTAATATGCGGTTTGAGGTGATTGTCCACTATAAATGCTACTCCAAACTCCTTGCGGCCCGATGGTTTGCCACTTGTAAAAATTGTGTGCGATTTCTTGTCATTAATCTCGCTGCCAAGCCAATTTGTTTCCTGGACTGCAGTAATGCTCAGTTTGTACTTTTCGACCTGTTGAAGGAGGGCCTTCTCGGCCCCCGGTTTGTTCAGGGAGCGTACATTCCAGGATCCGAAAGAATAATCCTTTATTCGTTTGCGTGGTCGTCGTTGTTGATCCGTCCAATCCGAGGCTTTTGTTCCAGGTTTCTTGACATGGAGTGGTTTTTACAAAGACGAGTTGTCAGCACGTCGCTTAACACCATTCGAGGGATGGCCTCGGAGATAGCTGCTTCAGATGGTTTAATAAACGTGCTGGAACCCACACAACTATGTAGCAGGTCCAACTACGCAAGTCATTCCATCCTACTAGACCTGAGACGCTTAGGTGTTTGTCAGCCATTCAGGCTACAGCTATCTGCCTTTTCCAAACTGTCTTATCGCTAAGACATTGGCCGTCAGCGAATTGATACACTGCCGTTACCAGGGGGCGCCCACGCGGAGGACTATGGAAAAGGTCTTTGCCCCCCAAAATTGACTGACTGAAAATTGCAATTTTTGTCGGCTTTTTACATTTTTTTTCATCGCCTACTTTCTTCTATCAGCTAGTGCTCCCTCGGCTGCGGCATTGAAAATCACAACAAATTATTTGACAGACAGATATAGAAGGCATTTCTCCCGATTAATCGAATTGGAATAAGGGGCTGTTCAAATAATACACGGTTTGCGCTGTTTTTTGAGTGCGATTTCATTTTCATCGATACCTTCTTGTTTACTAGTTGTTTATTCGATATGGCTAGCGGGATCGAAAAACTGATCGAGATCATGAAAAAAATACGAATAAAAGATAAAATCTGGAAAGATAATGCCGATGAGCTTGGGGTAATATGTATTAAGTACCAATTCTTATTTTCTTTCAAGCTCCCACTTTTTCCGAGAAAAGCAATAAGTAACAGGTGCATCGAAACTTATACCATGCACCCATAATCTTCTTTCCCTAAGAAGACAGAATTTTACCTGGCTGCGTTTATAAACGTTCCGTCATCCATTGTTAAAGGAATTAAATTTACCCTTGCCCTTCTACATGCTCAGCCACTGCTACAAGCAAAACAGCTTCTTTCTTTTGGGAATCCATGGTGACGTTTTCTATTGCGAATTTCACCGTGGCGATGTGGCGGCAGTCGCGCTCGGTGGCCGTGATCGTTCGGTCACCGCTCTACGATACTAGTCTAGAGCTCGGAGATCAAATCTCGGCGCGCATAGAGATGTTGACGCGCCCATGCCCCTGGAGGGGTCAAGGCAATTGGAAAGAGAGGAAGGTGTGGCGTCAAAATTCGCTGCAGACCAAGTTGCACAACAAAATACACAACGGACACTGAATGCGATTTTTTCCGCCACGAATTTCCGTCGCGAATCCGTCGCCAATGCGCCGCAGATTTTGTCGCTGCAATTTTTTCCGCGTCGGTATGTAAGTGATCCTCACTTAAAACAGCTTCGACCCAGCTGAAGCATTTGAGCAGCTTCGTTAGTGCGATCAAGCTTGACTGGCAGGTTAATTGTGATAAATAATAGACCACTTGGTTTAATTGCTCAGAGCCCCTATCTCTCTTACTTCCTATCTAGTTCAATTAGCGTGCATCTTCGAGTGGAAAAGTACGAGTATGTCATTTAAATATTAGAAAACCTTTTTACAGAAAGTTGAACATTTCAACAGTTTATTCGGAGGTTCAGTCAAAAAAATCGATATTTTTTTCGGACTTTGTGGAGGGAGGGGGAGGTTTCCTCCTGATACGAGCCTCCATTCACATCGACGTCCATCTTCAGCCTCCGTTGTGCTAGCAAGGAAACATACAAACAATTAATTATCATTATCACAGGTCAAACTGAAAATTTACACGAATACGAGTAGCTACAATCGATTGCACACAACAAAGTCATAATTCATTTTGTAACCTTTAATGCAAAAAAAAATAAAATCAACGCTGTGGTCACAAGTATCAATCAACATATTAACCAAGCATTTGCACATAATAACTAATTAACACTTTTGTACAAATTGTGCATTAATAATAAAAAATAATGAGCAGCTAATTTGATTAATTTGCATTAAGCATACATTTTTTTTAATTTTATTTCTTCATTAAAAAAACGTTTTTTTTTCGCTTTTGAATTTCAACTTACAGATAGATCAATATAGACAGCCATGTTGCCGCTCGTGAAGAAGCTGAGTGTCATATACAATTGGTATGCCTTGGGTATTGTCACAATTGGCTATATTTTTGGTGAACTAGGACATTACTTGATTGGTGTCACCTCAAAACAAACAGCCATCGAATTGGATTATGGTGATCATGCCTGTCAGCAGAATACCACTGATTTTGAGCGAACTATGTTGCCTGTTCAATGTGCGGATGCTATGAATGAAACTTGGTAAGTGTCCTTACTTCTTTCTCTTCTTCTATTTGTTTGTCAGCGTAATTGAACCCCATGGTTTACAGAAGCCGTAACAGACTTCTTTAAACAATCGCCTCTATTCAACTCATTTAGCTTAGCTTATAGGTCTTAAAGTCGACGCACACGGCAAGCATTTTGGTCGCGAGCATGCATCGAACCACGTCAAACTCTATATACAATATTTGATGGTTTGATGTAAGTTCGGTCGTGGTTGTGCTCGTTCGTGTGTGGCGACCTTTAGGCGGAGCGCAAATTGGCTCCGTTCGTGTGTTAAGTCTCAACAGGTTGTATCACTGCCTTCTTAATATACAGGCCCAACAGTAGAAAACAGCTCGCTTGCACACAAAGAAATTCTGCCTTCGTTGTCCACGTCACTGAGAATATTTGTATAAAGAATAGGCAGTGGTACTACCACTACGAACACCTTGCGTACAAACTCACATTGCTTTGCGCACATATTGTTTTATCGGATAACTAGATGCAATTTAACTAGTAGATAACCACTGAATTAATGCTGAACGCGGAAAACGAAAGCTAAACACGAAACACACGAAAACCGGAGTCGCCGGCCACCAACCACTGGCTACTTTGGCGGAAACGTACACAAAGGCATGAATGGCGTCAACAACGAAGGCAGACTTCGCCGCGATCAGCTGAGTGAGGGCCTGGTATTTTAGATGGCAGTGGCTATATTTCAACCAAGTTTACACGACTGAAGCTGTGTCTGTTTAAAAAATGATCGGCTGGTAAACATTTTTTGAGGTTATTGCATCAATTGAGTGGTCATACGACTTATAACAGCGCACACTTCTTACATAATTATTTTTGAAAACATGCACAACACCTAACTGACCTAAAAAAAACTTGTTATTACTATAACCTCAAAAATTGTCTATCATCCGATTATCTGTCCAACAGGCACAATTGTGCCTTTACTGAAAGATAGCAAAAACAAGAGTTAATTTGCCTTCCATTTTAATATCCTTACGACTCAGTAAATAATCTAACAAAATGAAACGCTCATTCGTTACAGGTGCTATGATTTAACTTACAACGAAACTCAGTATTGTGAATGGAACTATAACGGTCTTGGAATTGACTATCAACTCTTAGCTGGTCCTAGTTTTATTGCCGTTTTCACCATTGCTGGAGTGTTTATGGGCTTCGTTGCTGACAAATATAATCGCGTTAAAATGCTGACAGCGTGTACTTTGGTATTTGCAGTTGCAATCATCCTTCAAGGAACAGTTAAGGAATATTGGCAATTGATTTTATTGCGAATGATCATGGCAGCGGGGTAAGTTATTTCTTTTATTTTTCTGATTATTTATACCAAATCTGGCGACTACTACTAACTAGTAATGTAATGCTTCTTCTGACCGAAGCCGGGTTCGTTCGATATTCTTGTGCTGAATAATGAAAACACTTCGATTGAAAAACACACACACTTTATTTACTAAACGAACAAAACACGCGTAACTAACAACCAACGTCAAATTAGCTATTTGTTAACGGCGGATAACCACTATCCTCTTTTCTGCTTCCGAGCGGATACTTTATAACGATCCGACTGCGACTGAGTGTCGACGTCGAGTATTACTACTTCTCGCTCCCGGTGACAAATGGCTTTTATAGCTGGAACTGTTTCGAGAAGGTTCTAGACTCGGGTTTCCACTATAGTTAACGAAGACTCCAGATGGCTCGAGAATCAGTTGGTACTCGTACTTGTCATGGATGGATCGAGACTATGGTAGAAGGTAGAGTTTAGTACAGTGTGTGTCGTAAGAGATACGTACTCCGTACACGCAACAAATTTGCTTAGCTCGTTCAAAACAATCTTTACACCGATTCAATCGGGATCCAATGGATTTTGTGCGCCGATTTGTCACCATGGATGCGACTTGGGTTCACCACTACACGCCAGAAATGAAACAGCAGTCAAAGTAGTGAGTGGAAGCCGGTGGTTTAGCGCCGAAGAAAGCGAAGTCGATCGCGTCTGCCGGATAGCTTATGGCCAGCGAGTTTTAGGATGCAAAAGAAATCCTGTTAATTGATTACCTTCAAAAGGGCAGAACAATAACAGGCAAATATTACTCCAAACTTCTTGACCAGCTGGATGCCAAAATTCACGGGAAGAGGCCTGGCTTGAAGAAGAAAAAAATCATCTTTCACCAGGGGAACGCACCTGTACACAAGTGTGCGTTGGCGATGGGGAAACTGCGGGATTTGCGGTACGATTTGTTCGACCATCCCCCCTATTCTCCTGATTTGGCGCCCTCAGACTTCCATCTGTTCTCAAACTTGAAGAAATTTGTTTCTGGGAAGCGCTTCGCATCCAATGAAGGAGTTGAGAGGGCCGTAGATGAATATTTTCACACCCTTCCAGACTCTCACTTCCGGGAAGGAATACTGAGGTTGCAGAAATACTGGACCAAGTGTGTTGAAGTCTAGGGAGTTTATGTAGAAAAATAAAATCATTTTTTAATTGAAAATCGCAGTCTTTCATTGTCAGGCCGAGAACTTTTCACCTTTCCTTCGTATGAACATACATATAACGATCATAGAAGTTGAGAGCACATTGTGCATGCAGTTGCCGAGTGTTGTCTGACCTTTTTTTGGATTAAACATCATTCTTCATGGCTGTACGTAAATAATCTGGATCCCCTATTTTTTGGAATTTTGACTTCATATCTTTTATCAGCGACGGACAAAAATTCCTACCTACAGCAAGATCGGTCATTTTTACGAAAAGAAAGTGTGTGGATGCCCTATTTTGTTTTTTTTTTTTCAATTTTGACTTTAGATTCGTTATCAGTGCCCAAACCAAAACCCTACTACAAGTAGTTTCTTTCCAGTAAGATTAGATGTGTTTTAAAAAAGGTTGCCGGTTCTTGTAACGTGTCTAAGGTCACTTAATGTGGTACAGTACAGTTTCGGCTTTCTTATTCGTATTAACCGGAAGAATTTGTTTTTTTTTTAATTGACCCATTAATAGTTTTGCTCTGTGTGTTTTTATAATTTACTTATTTCCTAAATCTCCCGAACTGAGCTACAGCACGTATGTACCGCTGCTCAGCTTATTGATAGAATCTTTTAGAAAACAATTAAAATCATTTGAGCTTTTTGTAACTCGACATTTTCTTGTATTTCCAGTGAATCAGGATGCAATCCACTTGCCCAAGGTATCATGTCCGACATCTTCCCAGAAGACAAACGAGCTCTGGTCATGGCCATCTTCAACTGGGGTATCTACGGTGGCTACGGTATCGCTTTCCCTGTCGGACGATACATTACAAAACTTAACTTATGGAATCTTGGATGGCGTGTTTGCTACTTCGGAACGGGTATTTTGGCTATCCTGTTCGGCATCTTAACGGGAACCACACTCAAAGAACCAGAACGTCAAGCCATCGGTGAACATAGCAATAGCAACGGCAACAAAACGAATGAAGAAGTTTCGCTGTGGAAAGTTCTAACTCAACCGCGTATGATCCTTTTGATGATTGCTGCATCGATTCGTCATTGTGGTGGCATGACATTTGCCTATAATGCCGATCTGTACTACAACAACTATTTCCCGGATGTCGATTTGGGCTGGTGGCTGTTCGCCGTAACCATTGGTATTGGAAGTATTGGAGTCGTGGTGGGTGGTATTGTGTCGGATAAGATCGTCGCCAAGATGGGCATCAAGTCGAGAGTTTTGGTTTTGGCTTTGAGTCAATTGATCTCGACACCGCCAGCTTTTGGATCGGTCTACTTTGATCCGCTCTGGGCCATGATTACACTCGGTATCAGCTACTTCTTTGCCGAAATGTGGTTCGGAATCGTATTTGCAGTGGTTGTTGAAATTGTTCCCGTACAGGTGAGATCCACCACGATTGGTGTGTTCCTGTTTGTGATGAACAATATTGGTGGAAATTTGCCGATTTTGGTTGATCCCGTTGCTAAGTCGATCGGCTATCGAGGATCAGTTATGATTTTCTATGCTGGATTTTATGGAGTCAGTAAGTAGATTTGTTTTATAACAATTAGCCATTTAACTGAACTTGTTCCATTTTTATAATTCAGAATTTTAAGTGCTTGTATAGTAACTACACAATTATTTTAATTAATTTCCAGGTTCCGTCCTTTTCTTCATCACCATGTTCTTGATGGATCCAAAAACAGAGCAGACTACCTCAAAAGCTACTCCCAATCATACATTGAATTCGCTTAACGACCTTGGACATGACAATAGGACATTTGCCGATGAACTAGGAGCTAGTCATCTGACAACAATGAATGGAGAACATCATCCACATCGAAATGGAAGACCTATGCCAATGCCAGAGTCATTCAAACCACTGGAGAATAGTAGACTGTAATTTATGATTATTGCCGAAAATTCCAAGTCCCCAACTTTTAGGCTGCTCGCATATTGGATCGTGCGTTATGTTTTAAAGGGTTCTGCCTTTGCTTTGTTTTGTAAATACGCTTCCAATTTACGGAGAGCCTTAAAATTAAAAAAAAAATAATAATAGTAAAACAAAAGAAATCGTAGAAGACTTGCAAAACTTACTGGTCTTACGTCTATTTCTCTCTGGTCTCTCTGGATTCTCTCTGAATCCTGTGAAAAAAAATATTCACAATCATGTAACTTATGCACTATCTGCGTGTTTATCTCTAACAATTTTATTTTACTTTTTTATGTTTCTAAATTCAATTAATGTCGTTATATGCAAGCCACGAAGTCACATAATATATTTATAATTTTTAAGTTATTATTATTGTAACAGTTTAGTTAAGTTTTAAAAATATGCATGTGATTTATGTTTAACGCAAGTCACATAATTATTTTCCTCAATCGTGGATCACTTTTGTGATCCTACACAAGTGCTCATAATTGTAATGTACATAATTTTTAGATATGTATATTTTTTAATTGTACTACTTGCATCCAGAATTTTTGATTGCGTCGCCTTAACACCGCGAAGTCGACGAAAGTTAGAATTTGTCCGCTGGTTCGAGCTGAATGTGTAAATAGAAATGCTAAGAGATGTGATTCTTGTTGTATTGATTTAATAATGTATATGTACCGTATGTAAAGAAAAATAATAAAATTGTAAATATTCATTGTTTTTGTTGTATTAAAGTAGCAACGTCTTCGAATTCGATATGGGTGTAAGTTATATGTCAGCAGCGCCTTCCTCTTCTATCGAGTGGAGGCCAAGAAAAATCGACAAAAGGAAAAATGACAGAAGGTTACGAGTATGACGAATACAACGTTTTCGACATTTACAACAGGGAGTGTGAGTGAGAGTGTGTCGACAAGCCATCCATCCATTTTTTTTACAAGCGTAGGAAGTGACGTACAGCAGATGTTTGTCAGATGCTCCGAGTGACTAACTGCGTCAAAGGCCTTGGGCAAGTCAAGAGTCGCCAAAATCGTTCTGTGACTTGGACGAGCCTGATTCGGGCCTATGTGGATTTGGGATGTGATGGCATCAACCGCTGTCGTGGTGCTGTGCATAATTCTAAATCCATGTTGGTGGTGTGCAATTTCAGCATGTGGCGTAAGCAGTGGGAAGATTAGTGGCCTAGCGGACGTTCTGGCAACAGATGAGAGCAGTGAAATTGAGCGATACGATTCACCAAGTGTTGCCTTTTCCCCTGGTTTTAATATGAGGATTACCCTTCCCGTTTCCCATATTCTGGGAACATCTGACGAGAGTGATAGGTTGGTAATTAGGTACCCAATGCCCAGAGCGTAAAGATTCTTTAGCATCAACATGGAGATGCCATCTGGTCCCAAGGTTTTTGGAACCTTTGGCTTTCTTGATAGCTGCAACAACTTTTCCGAGGTAAATTGCAGCATTTAATCAACGGTGTGGTTGTGCAGCCTGCGTCGTATTTTGTGCTTGAGTTTGTCAGGAGGTGGATACTCGACAGACTGCCTGTTGAAATGGTGAGCGCATTGATTAGGGTCACTAATTGTTTCATTGCCAAATTCGATGGCAACGCGCGTTAAATTTTTTTGGTTATTCGTTGGTTAACGGGTCAAAGAAACGGAATTGTGAAGCTATGCCCCATGTGGAGTCACTAGTTACAGTCTTTTCTCATTGTTGCTAATTCGTATATCGACTAACTTCACAGTTGACATTGGGTGGGTTCAGGTTGCGCAACGTTTTAAACGCAAATGCAAACAGTTCGACTGATTTTGCTCGTGGACGGTCCGTTCCAGTTTGCGTTTAATCTACCACACATCGGGGAAATTAACCAGAAATTTTTCCTGGTTGATTTCCGTTCAATGGGGGGTAAGGGGTATTAGCGTATTTGACAGTTCTTAGTTGACGTATTGCATGTGACTGTGAGATGGTGTGGATTTTCGTTTTCGGGTTCTTGATTTGTACATGGCGTCTTATGTGCTTATTTACACCGAAGCTACACAAATTTGTGGCGATTTTGCAGTGCTTTTCATTTTTCCTGAAACCGTCGCGAATTTAATTGAAGTTTTGTTTGAAACTCAATAGCGAATCGGCTGTCAGCTGTTTAATACATGACAACTACAAAACAAGTCGTTCGGGTAAAGAGTTTATGGTTGAGTGGAGGGAACATTTTTACCGCAATTACAACGTTGCAAACGTGAACGCAGGCATTAATACCGGGACGGTAGGAAAGCACGCACAGCGGAACGTGCTTGTTGTAGCTTTTAAGTTCGGGAGATATAGGCGAGATTTCCGATTGCTTGTTAAAACATAGTGATGCTACATCGATAGAAAAACATGGTTTTCGGTCTTTAGTGTAATATTACGTTTACACTATCCCCGGATTACTTCATCTGCGCCGGCTGATTTAATCTGGAACTGTCAAATACATACAATTTTAAACTCACCACACCCAAATTAAGCAGTAGATGAAGTAATCTGGGGATAGTGTAAACGTAATATTAAAAAAACCGATGATTGGTTCTACTAGAGTTTTAAAATCAATGGAGTCGTTCGAGGCCGGGTATTGTAACGGATGGTTTGGTGAGCGTTCGAAGCTGCCCTTGGGGACGAAGCCTCAAGGTCGCCACACATGAGCGCGCATAATCAAGAACAAACTTCCATCGAACCATAAAATTTCATGGAACGGTGCAAATGATGAGAGTTTTTTTATATCGAGTTTGACGTGGTTCGATGCGTGCTCTCGACCAAAATGGTTGTCGTGTGTGGCGACCTTAAGGTAGCATAACAACCGTGGGGGTCGGGCCGTGCCATCTGGCGAAAAAAAGCCCCTAAACGAGTTAAGCAGCGGCCTATGCTTGCTGTAGCTCAGTTTAGGAGATGTGGGCGGGGCTTTCGTCGCTCGTTGCCTCAGTCTTTTACGTATTTACAAAAAATCATATGCCTGGGGAAGACAACGCAAACAGGGGTGGTAAAAAGGGGAATAACAAAAATGGGGCGATAAGGATGGAATGGTTTGCGGACGGCTCAGTTGCCCTTGCGCTCGCATCGGGGTCCAGGTGTAATGGGACCCTCGGCCTCGGGTTTCGTACCACCGCCACATCATTACTCATCGGGTGGTGCCACCGATCTGCCGGTGGAAGCAGCACTACCCGGATATGGTTCATTACAAGTTGTTCATTACAAATCATTGATGGTTTCCACTCCACATTGTTTTTTTTATTAAATCCACTGGCGCCACATCGAAGAAAACATCGAAATTAAAAAAAAAATAGGTCTGTATTATAGGGATTCATACAATCTCGGATGCATACAGCTATCTCAGTCACGTGACCGCAACCAATTTCCGAAGCCCAATAGATGCTCGGTGCCGGCATTTTCCGAGTCTACCCACCGACCCTTCCTCTCAGCTTTACTCCGCTGATGCCACCTTTCAATATTTATTTACTCCGGAATTAGGTTGTGTGCGAATTACGTCCACAAGTCGCAGTCAACGAAAATCAGCTGTTCAGTCTGTTATAGTTAAATCTCTTGTTCACGTTCGTTAGACACATTTGAACTATGAAAAACTGATTTTCTAACAAACTTGAAACACTTTTTTGAATCAAGAATAGATACATGCACTTCCAAACGCATAACAGTAACTTACAACAAAACAAATGATCACCCACAGTTTTAAAACACATACATATGTGAATTGACACTTCGCGGCTCGTTGATTCCGACAAAGTTGAACTCGTCTCAACTTTCGCGACGTGTTGTTCGCGCACAGCATACTTATCGCCATCTGAAATACATTGGGGCAACTTTATTTGACAGCAGAAGCCGCGTTATTTGTGCAGACTATAATCCAGCCTTTAGGAATTCGGCTGTCATATCCTTTCGATGCATTTGTTTCTGCCCATTTAAGTCGTTCTAGATTGATGATATTCGAAATTTCCAATTCATCGGACAGTTCGTACAACTCATGGTTATACCGGGTGCGCCATGAATTTCGGTAACAAACTGCTCCGAATATTCGACAAAGGATCTTCATCAACTGTAAAAATTTTGGACGGCGATTTGCGAGTCGCTCACTGAGGAAATTCTACATCGATAAGTTGTCTTAACCAAGTGATGGTCAGCATCGCAGTTTATTCCTCGATATGATCGGACATCCGTCCCACTATTCGTCAGATCGATATGACGATGGATCGCCACAAAATATCTGACGATCGAAATTATATGGAACTGTCAAAAAAATCGTCAACGATAGTCACATACACTGTGCGATCGATCTGACGACGGATTGCATCGTATATGGGGGCTACTATTTATTTAGTCGCTTCCACAACAAAACTGGAACGCTGATTTGGATCTCTTCATCAAAGATGGCACATTTTTCACTTTTGATTCGTAGAACTTCTTCCTTTTCTGGTTCAAGTCGATACTTTTTTTACGTGATCTAAAAGAAAAAAGTTTTCTTTTATATCTAAGAAAATAATTATAAAATAATGCAACGTACATACATCAAACCTGCGACAACGACATGCCGGTCCAGCCATAACGATTACTCTAAATTGTCTGTATCCAATAACCATAATTTCGCCGTCGTCTACCGGTGCTTCCACACATATCTGACAACACCAAATTCAGCGATTTGCAGCCATCTACCCGTCATTTCCCCATCTACACCACATTTAGTACAAAGAGAAACAGGAGAGCCCACCACAACCCTCATCATAATGGCACACCGTACACAAACGAACTTACCCGCACCTCCGCTGATCGCTGGCACACAATTATATTTCGGGTCCAACAGGAGAACCGGGAAAAAGACTGCCGTGAGTTTGCAATTAAAATTCGCATATAGTACCGTTGCATATCAACAAAAGTGTGTGTTCCCCCATTCGCTAAAGACGTCACTTACCTTTCTATATCCATAAAGATAACTGTTTCGTGTTGTGAAGGTCCGTGAAACCGGAAAATTTTCAAACATCTCGCCATGTGGTTTGTGTTGTGAACGCTCGCTCCGTGACAACTCTTCGAGTTCGCGTCCTCTCGCCACAAATTCGCCCGTGAAATTGTTGCGTTTGAAATGAGTGTCATGTATATTTCGCCCCGTTGGTTGTCTGTCTCATGGCATTTTCGCCGTGAGAGTGTACGATAGTTTCTCGGTCGACTTTGTTGTGCCGGAAAGTCGTCTTGATAGGATGACTACAAGTTTGTGATTATTGTTCGGAAGTTTTGTGATTATAAGGGAGGTGAGTGGAATGTTGAGTTAAATTTTAGGCTGTTTAAAAAACTTCGGAATTTATATTAGGGTTGATTATAGATTAAGTGAAAACAGTTATGACCGATACCGGAAAAAATACTACACCGCGATGGAGCATTCGAGAGTTGTGTGGAAATTTTGTGGTTGGTTGCTGTCAAAAAGTTTAAGACTCGCCATTTTAAGTGCACTGCGATGAGGGTGAACTAAGCGGTTTGAAACAAGTGTAGGATATAATCAGCAGGCTCTGGAATTCAGCAAAATAATTGGCAACCATCCCAAGAGAATGGAAATTCATTTACCGTCAAAATTTTCGATTAGAAGTGCAAGCATACTTTTTGAGTGCCCTGTATTTGTTTTCAATATTGCAGTGTATTTTAGAGAAATATATATTTATATATTTATTGGTACACGAAATAGGTGTGGCATAAAATGGCATCTTGCTTATGTGTAGAAAAAAGAACACAACAGCCATCTTGCAGTTTACAGCCAACATGAAAAAAAAAATAAAACTGAATTCAGAAACTCTTGTGGTGAGATTATGAACTAATCAGTTTTTAACCGTGTAATAACGGTAAATGAATTAGAGCCTGTTTTGGAATTGTTAAAATAAATAAATTCCAATATTTTCTGGATCCTATTTCATAAACCTTGACAATCCGACAAAACTAATTTGTCCGGTTGACATGTATGTTGCCTAAAGACTTAAGCTCTTCGCAAACCAGCGCGGTATCCGGCAGTGGTACGGTACAGCGGTACAAATTTACATAGCGGTATATTCGGGCTCTCACTACATACGTGGTATGCCGCAGAGAAGCTGGGGTTTCACAGCGATACACCTTTGTTACCACGGCAAAGCTGCGGTACTGAACTTTTGTATCGCAGCCGGCACTATTGATCGCGATGTACCGCAGCCGGCAATATCGTGATGAGCATGCAAGAGGAGACATTTACAGAAAAAAATATAGAGATGATTAAATGCCATCCTATATTATTTGACCCGAAATGCGTAAAGTTTAAAAATGTGCGGGAGGAAGACAGGGCTTGGGAGGAGATTTCTAAAACACTTGACACAGACTATGCTACTTTTGACATTTGTGCCGCGTCAACACTATCGTACTCGTACCGCTATGATTTGAATGGGTACGCGGTATACTGCTACCGCCGAGTACCGCGTACCGCGCTGGTTAGGGTAGACCTTTAATCGGGGACACATATTCTACCTCCCGTTAACGCTAAAAATTGTTGAGGTTAAAATATTCGAAATTTTAGGGATTTCTCCTAACTACAATAAATTTTATTCATGTATATACATGTATTTCGGAAGCAACTCACTTCCTTCCTCGGTACTTTGCTAGAAGTAGCAAAGTACTGAGGAAGGAAGTAGTGAGGAGAAGAGCAATCGAGTCCTGGTTACCTAAAGTTATACTTATCAGTTACGCTAGGTCCCACACTTACGGCGTAAGACAAAAAAAAATTAAAAAGGGGGAAAAAAATAACAAAATTTACTAAAAAAACAGAAAAAACTTTAACGGAGAACTAAAAAACATTACAGAACGTTTTGGGTGATTGATAATTTCTGTAAGCTATGTACATGCAGTGCTGGATAAAAAAAAATTGTTGAAACCATTATATTCCCTTTTTCGCTGAAATTCTTGGAAGTAATTAGTGTCCTAATATTTCATTTGCACAATAGTGAATACTTTTCAAAAAAATTGATTCAGTTGATGAAAATAACGTTATAACCAAGAAAATGCAATTTGAGTGAAATAATGGGGAAAAGTTCGTGCGGAAGACAAAGTCAATATTTTGGTTTTGGCCAGATAAAATCGAATTGCTTGTGGAATCTGAATATTTCGCGTCCTGTGCCATAGTACTTGAAGAAGTTTCGGAAAAGGACCACCGCCGAGTGGAGGAAAGGTTCTGGACGGTCCAGATAAACTATTCCAGAGGTAGATCGCTTCTTACCGTAACAAAGCCGTCGAAACCGCTTCAAAACTTCTTCTGACATTAGGAACGATCTATTTCTCGCAACGGGTAACCAAGTCTCATTAAGTTTGGCTGAAAAAAGATTTGTGCGTTGAAACCAGCCCATAAGCCAGACTTTCCGTTAAGAATCAGGCGAAAAGCGTTTGCTGTGGGCTGAGCACGTTATTTGGAATCAGGGGATATGGAACACTGTCATCTTTTCGTCAAAATTTAGACTACATGTTCGCGACGGAAGAATGCGCGTGCGTCGGTAACGCCAAGAAAGGCTCAGCAATGAAAACCTGCGAAGACTTCCTCCTAAGTCCGAAGGATTGATGAAAGAGGTCGAACGTGCTTCCCAAGTTCAAAAAGTGACAGCAGCAGTTTACTTGCAAGTCCCAGAAATATCCTTTAGCGTTTCTCGAGGTTCCCGCCATACGCACATTCTTTCTTTGCCAACATGTACATTAAATTTGAATCGTGCAACAAGAGGATAGTGCTCCACATCTACTGAGTCCAAATGACATGCTCCTGCACCCATAGCAAACATTTTTAGCCTGATTCTTAAAGAAAATCCTGGGGTATGGACTGGTTTCAATGCACGTTAGCCAGCTTTCATAAGCCTTTTTCTTACCAAACTTGATGCGACTTGATTACCCGTTTTTATAAAATAGTTGGTAGTGTCCGAAGAAGTTTTGAATCAGTTCCAACGGCTTTGTAACGGTAAGAAGCGATTCACCTCTGGAGGAGTTTTTCTTGACCGTCCAGAGCCTTTCTTCCGCTCGGCGGTGCCTATTTCCCGAAACTTCCACATAGAACGCAAAGGAATATCTAGTATTGGATCATTCCTGTTCTGCGAAAATTGGGTGAATTCTCTCTATTCGATTTGAGAGAATTTTCACAAAACTCAGGAAATTTCCGCTTTAGGGCTTACAAATTCCCCCGCGTGGGTTCTAGGTTCTTACCATCTGAAGTGGTAATGGACTACCTATAGCGGAAATGCCGCAATTAAGGAATTTTACAAATTCTCTCTGAATGCAATAAAGAAATTTCCCCTAATATTCGCGAAACAGGAATGTTCTCTTTTCCCAAATGAAAAAAAGACTGTATTCTAAACCGTCAGAGTTTCATTTTTGCTGACAACAGTACATTAACAGCACATTATCAGTACGTTGACAGTGCATAAAAAGCACATTATCAGTACATTGACAGTGTATTAATAGTGCATTAGCAGCACGTTTACAGTACATTAGCAGTTCATTAATACGGATAGTACGTTAACAGTGCATTGAAATTTGCGAGATATCAATATTTTATTAAATAAAACGAACGCGATATGGATAAGGCGTATATTTTTTGTATATAGGTGTAAAACCTATAATTTCAACAATATTGATTTGGCTTTTGTACACCCTGTTCTGGTTATTACTGAATTATCCTATTCCCGGGTACCTTTCCCAAACAAAGAGATGAAAAACGACGGAAAACCCAATAGCATTGTATTTACCTGTGCAGGTAAGTTATAATTGCAGCGGGTACAAAAAAGGTGCAAAGACGATTTGCATTCGAGACATTTTATTATTGCATGCGCTGTAATGAGGCCACTTACGAGTAAAACCCAGTCGGATAACTAGCCGATCACGTAGCTACACAAAATCAAACTTCCAGTAGAATAGGCACGATACGATCGATCGCTCTATAAATATCGTTATCACGTTGCGACCTTGAGTACAGAGGGCTACGCCTACAATGCGAGGGGTCTTAGTGTGTTTTTGGAAAATGTTGAGATCCTTAGCCTGGCATTACACTTTACGTTTTTCTGCAGGAAGAGCAATTCCGCAAAAAAAGGCATTATCGCAGAAAAAGAGGAACGCGTACATTTAAATGGAACGCTTTACACTTATACGTTACGAAAACGTTGCAGTTTCCTGCCGCAATCGGGAATCGTTTTGCAGCAGCAAGTTAAATGACAGCGGGAAGACTACTCCCGCCAAAAAACGCGGTGGTATATGAAACGCATTGCACCTTCCGTTTTTTGGTTCAACGATAAACTAGAAACGCATGCACCCAGTGCCGTTTTCGCCGCTCGTTGCCCCTGTCCTTCACGTATTAACAAAAATTTATAGGCCTGGGGAAGACAACATAAACAGGGGAGGTAAAAATGGGGAATGAAAAAAAATAGTCAATAAGGACGGAATGGTTGGCGGACGGATCAGACGCCCAAGCGGTCGAATCTGGGTCCGGGTGTAATGGGACCCTGATTCGAACGCAAGGAAATCTGCGCCGTCCGCCAACCATTCTATCCTTATCGCCTGATTTTTTATCATTCCCCATTTTTACCTCCCCTGTTTGTGTTTTTTTTCCCCAGGCCTATGAATTTTTTTTATACGTAAAGGACAGGGGCAACGAGCGGCGAAAACCCCGCCCACGTCTCCCGAACTGAGCTCGGCAAGCATAGGCCGCTGCTTAGCTCGTTGAGGAGCCTTTCTCTTCGCCAGATGGCACAGCCCGACCTTCACGGTCAATTAAGTTACCTTAGCCTCCGTCCCCACCAAACCTCTGGTGAGTTCCCCCTCAAATAGATAATTTAGCTAATCATCAAAATGTGCGTATACGGTCCACTGCCCCGACTAAAGAGGAAATAGTCACTGCAATTATTGCACTAAAACAAGGAAAGGTCGCCGGACTTGACGGTATCCCTGCCGAACTTTATCAAGCAGCGCCAAGCGTAACTGCCGATTTGCTAAACCCACTTGTTGATAAAGCGTGGAATACAGAGACCTGTCCCACTAAGTGGAAGGAAGGTTTGATCATCAAACTTCCAAAGAAGGGTAGCCTCACAGACTGTAATAATTGGAGAATCATCTGTGTGTTTCCTGCCATTGCCAAGATAATAGCTAAAATCGTCCTTGAAAGACTAAAGGCCCACTTAGAAAACAGAATTGATGAAGAGCAGGCTGGCTTTCGATCCGGATTCTCCTGTGTCGATCACATTGGGTGCGTTCCTAAAAGTATCGTAAATGCGCTACTTATCCATTGTCCCTTCACCGATACGTGATTTCCCCGGTGAACGACACGATTCCCTTGCCGCCATGAATATATTTCACACAAACATACGCCACTTAATAAGGGATATTTCCATTTTCAAACACAATTTTCAAATAAAATTACGAGCAAGGACAGACTTTCCGGTCACTATACGCACTTTGAGGCCAACAAACAGTTATTTACAAATGGAGTGACAGAACTTGTCAAGAGCGAACTGTCAAAACACCAGGAATCGTTGAAGGGGTAATTTGATCGGAAAAAATTCATGATACTTTTGCCCTTCAAAAAGATTTTGGTATCGGTGTCTGAAATCGTACCGTTCTCGCAAAGAATCTATGAAACCGTGTCGACGCGCTTCCGACACGGTCCAAAATAGGAACGCAGCCATTGACACCTTGTGAATCATCGAGCAATGCGCTAAGTACGAGTACGATTTTCCGCTTCATTTGCTTTTCATCGATTTAGAGAAGGCTTTTGATAGTGTGAACCGGAATTATATTTAGGCGGCCTTGCGCAGGAGAGGCATCCCTGAGAAGCTTGTGGCTATTATTGAGGCAACCTATGACGGCGCGAAATGAAACAAACACGTGCGCGATGAAATTGTGTCGTGCGGTCAAAAGATGTATTATGTCAAGTGTGAACTGTTACGATACTCTGCCAATGATCACCAAATTGCTGCACGTGCCCAGAAAGTGTGTTTTTAGAGGACTAAAATGCCGTCTGACGCAATTCCAATTGTAAACATATGTCGATCAGGTGAGCGCAGGCCTGTCTATCTAGATGGCGTTGGACGAGAGCAGAGAGATATTAATTTTCCATGGGAGAGAAAAAGAACGGGATATTAATGACAACCATTAATAGGACGCGGATATTTGACAGCTTTATATACAGCGGAGAATCAGAAACCAAAACAAACATTTTAATATCGGTTTTCTGACAGAAAACTCACAAAAACAAGTAATGCGCACATCATATCCAAATATTTAATGTTTTACCTATAAAATGACACCCCGTCTTAGGGATACGCTGGTTATTTTTGCAGCCACCGACGAGGCATTACAATTTATCACAACTTCTTCTGTCTTCTCTACATAACCGCGGCTCTTTACACACAAAACCCGGCACCAAACTTTCGCGAATTAAACTGTATTCACTATTTTCACGAAGTGCTTGACAGCTATATGCACAACTGAAGAATGACAATCTTAAAACCGTTAACTTTACGCTCCCATCTTATTATTTTTCAAGAAGAAGATTGCCCCATTTTCAGGCTGTCAATTTGTATGGTTTGACAGGCATATAACCCCTCCTGTTGTTAGCTCTATACTCAAATGTTTTACAGTCATATAGCTTCTCCTGTTGTTAGTTTAAGGCCCTAACCAGATTGAACGCAGAATGCAGCAGCAGCGGCAGAACAACAACAACAGGTAGATCTGTCATTGCTGTCGACCTGTCATGGCCTAATACTTAGGCTGCGCGCAAGTTGACACACGTTCGCGTGTCGCGTTCACGTGTTTTATGTCAAACGGTGTGAGTCTATGGTTTTCAACCAAAGACACGAATCTGTCAATTTGGCAAATGCTCGGCTGTTGTCGTATCACCAAATTGGATTCATTATTGTGCTTTAACGCCAATAATTTAGTATGAAATATGTGCTTATGCACATCCTACTACTCTCCAGTCGTTTGTTTCGCCACTCAAATCTTACCTAATTATCCGTTTTAAAGCACAATAATGAACTCAGTTTAGTGATACGACAACAGCCGAGCATTTGTCAATTTGACAGATTCACATCTTTGGTTACAAACCATAGACCCAAACCGTTTGACAGGAAACACGTGAACGCGACACGCGAACGTGAGCTAACATGCGCGCAGCCTTAAAGTGGGATCATATCTGGATCAGAGGCCACGTTTATGCCGTGGCACTAAAAGGCGATTTAACTAAATCGATTTAGTGTTAGTACTTGTTGGTGGAGTGTTTATACCGACCATACGGAGAGGTACTTCTTCTTCTTTCTCCGTTGGCAGCACAGATACATTTTACAGATATAAATCTTACGACAGAAAAAGACTTTTTCTTGCCCGTGATCACGCACTGCTTTCCTGAAATTGCAAACAAAACAAACGCCGAACAAAAAAAGCGACAAGAAAGGAAACGTCAACCACCGCGTCAACATTAGCGATGACAGCGGCATAGTCCCAACTTTTTTAGTTCAGTTCCGCATCGCAAGTGGAGATAAGCCAAATCCAAAGCTAACTAAACCAACGCGTTTATATCGTCGAGAGTTATAGATCGATTTAGTTAGATCTCGAAGATAGTCCCGTGACATGAACGTAGTGAGAGTTAAAAGTGAATTTGTTGAGCACCAACTTGTTTCTCGGCGATTCGCTCTGTACGTTTCTATATAAAGTCCGCAATTCGCCCCAACACGCGGCGAATCATCTGTATGGTATTGTAGCTGTTTGAATTCGCCCGTCACTTGATTCAGGCCGTTTGTCCCGATCGAACAAAAAAAGAACAAGTCCGTTGTCTCGAATCGTTAACCATCTGCCCGCGAATTTTGAGCTACTGCCACCTACCAGTCATAACTGGCATTCTCAACACTTATTTTAATACTAAAATATGTACTAAGGAAAATGCCGCGAATTCACGCGCGTCTCTCACGAGTCTTTGAGGAGAAAGAGAGCGAGAGAAAGAGCTGTTGGTACTTTTCTCTATTCCGGCACAGAGTCAACTGAAAACGAAACCATTTCGAACTCGCGACATTACATATCTCGCGTGCATACGAGACGGACCTGGATCGCGAGCGCGAAGAAAGTGTGTGAATAGAGAAAAAAAATTATTAGATATCAGAGAGGAAGACTAATTATGTACACTATAGTTTTTATAATTTCCTGAAAATCGTCTTTTTATCTACGCATCCAGTACAAGTATCATAAACCAACTCACCCCGTTATGAGTATCTTATCGGGCTGTTTCTACAATTGAAAGTTTTCTCGGTACAGTAGTAATTGACATGAAAAAAGGTTGGTGCCGTCGTCGAATGGACTCATGAAATCATCGTTTTGCGCTTATGTATTCATCGCCCCCCAAGTGTATCTATCTGAACGGAAATTACTACACTAGAAAATGTGAACATTTGCTGTAAAGCAGAAACAAAAAAGACTGTGGCGGAACTTGTGGAAAACACGCCATACTGCGTTTTCGAAAACGAATGTGCAAAGTACTACAGTTCCGGGGACGATGCATTTTTTTCCCAGACAACTTGGATGAGGAGCGAAAAGATACCAGAACGTGTTGACGGCTTAAAAAAAAAAGATACAGGAGAGTGGCTTCATTCCTCGCAACAAAGAAAGACCCTTTTGATGGGTGTTTGTGCGTTTCGTTGCCTGCCAGCCTGTTTTTAAAGATCGTGGCGACATTTTGAAAATTAATTTGCATTCCCATAGAGGGAGGCGAGGTACGAACGGCAAGGGTGTTATATAAGAAAACAAGAAGTTCCCGTTCGTAGACCACTTCGTGCCGTTCTGGTATTTTCGTCGTAGTTCGAAACGAGGCGAGGCGACTGATAAATAAGGTGTGCACAGTATACGGACGAGAGAAATATTCATATACTTTTTTTCTATTCAATTGTAGTTGTAGCTATATTTGCGTGAATGCGGTTGAAAAGTACGCACTTTGGTTTTAAGCTGACATTTGGGGACGTGTCGATATTCGAATGTAGTGCTCCGTAAATTGAACAGGTCAAGCCTACCTTACATGTCATAATTACGATCTAAAAATTCAATCTGGAGAACTAAATACCACCCCTGGGGTGAAGTAGTAAAAAGTGTTGGATTTTTGTCAACGCCAAATTGCACTAGGTAACGCATGTGAATATGTACAATACTTTCAATGAATCTAGTTACAAAGTGCTCCCCAAAAAGTACTGTAGGTATCTGAATATCTTCTTTTGTGAGCCCAAATATAGTTGAACTTGAAAATTCGATATTGGTAGGTATGTTCTGTGTACATGTACAAATAACGTACGTACCCAACCTTCTCCTATTTATCTGACATCTTCACGTAGAGTCACGTAGTCCAGGAGATGATGTCATAATGATAGTGCTGTGTTGTGTTCGGGATTCCTGGTGCACTATTGGTAACTAGGCTCACCAAGGGACTTTTTCCAGCTACATATTGTTAAAATTCTCTAAGTGCTTTTTGGCTTGAAACACTTTTCTAATTAGTTTTTTTGTTATTTTAATATTCATTACTATAATATAAAATTAGATCTAATTTACAGATACGTTTCAATTCAAAAAGTATTAAAAGAACTTCAGCGATGGAGTTGTAGCGTTAGATGGAATAGGGTCCCTGGTGGTGTCGGCAGTCGGATCATCAAATTTTATTTTAAAATAAAAAAAATAGACCTTTCTCATTATCCGCCAAGATTATGCTATTGCATTAAAGGGTTCTCGCTAAAGCCTCATTTTGCAAGCTACGGACCTCCGATGCGTGCTGCAGAAAAGGCTGCCTCAAAATCCTTCTTTTCCTATTTTCGAAGCTGCAAGATACCGATACGTGTTGCGAAACAGACTACTTTCGAGGCAGTCTATCCTGCAAGACGCAGCGGTATCCTGCAGCCTGGAACACAAGGCTGAAACTAGTCTATTCCGTAAGACGCAGCGGAACTCCGCAGCATGGCAATTGGAGCTTCAACTATTTGCCCCTCTTGTAGGGCATGAGGTTTTAACTACTACTTCACTGACTTTTCGTTAGCATGCATTCAAAATTCTAATTATACTCAATTGCCCTAACCCCTTGTGGGGCATAGCGCGTCAACTGTTCCATGTGGCCCAGTTGATGTTTCGTTGGCATAAATTAAGTTTCAGAGAATGCAGTTGCCAGCATGCACCTCCTGACTGATGCCTCAACACTGCGCTACCGGTATGTTAGGGCAATTGAGAGAGAGAGAGAGAAGATAAAGCCAAAATCGTCCTGGATAGACTGAAGGCTAACTTATACCCCACATACACGGAGCGATCCGTCGCCCGATCGATCGGTCTCATGGATCGCCACTAAATAACTGATCAAAATTATATGGAACTGTCAAAAAATCGTTAAGCGCATACACAGGCCGAAAGCGGGCGACGGATCGGCCGGTCGATCGCTACGTGTATGGCACGTTTTAAAAAGCACAATTGATAAAAAGCAGGCCGGCTTTCAATCCGAATTCTCCTGTGTTCATCACATACTGTCCAAAATCTGACAGAACAGTTATCTCAGCATCGAGACCAAGTTGGTACTATCTGTACTTTTGTATGAGAGCAGTACAATATCATTTGAAGAGCTAAGTCGGTGTACGGATCAGATGCCAATCGACAAATGATGCGCAGGTAAAAATGGCAGTGGATAGGTCACACTTGGCGGAAGGATGATAACTGAATTGCTTAACATGCCATGAAATGGACCCCATTTCCAACCAAGGCCGACCCAGGTCCCAGGGGGGGTCCCAAAATCGTCGATCTGTGGCAAAAGAGTGTAAAGGTGGATACATATTAGCGTCCACTTGAACGCGGGACAATATGGTCTAATTGCGAATGTCCCCCGTCCAAATTTCAGGGACACACTGCAATCCAATCCATCGCGATGACGAACTCAATTTTTACTTACCCGATTTAATTTCACGCACCGTCAATTGCATTGCAAATGCATAAATATCTTGGCGGCCACGAACACGTTTTCTTTATTGCTATTAAACATGATGTTAAGGCAAAGTAGTAAATTTGATTTTTGAATAAATTGGGGCAGCCTTGATTTTATAACGGGATCGTTGAAAAATCGTCGAAAACCGTTGTTCTTTAAAAATCGTTGCTTTTTGCACTCTTTCCTCGAACGTAGGTTTATTGCGCATTTAAATTAACAAAGTAGGGGGAACCTGGCCTTTGTAACAGGATCGTTGAAAAAAAAGCCTTGACTTTGCACCAGGATCACAAAAAAAAAAACGGTAAACACCGTTGTTCTTCACATATCATTCTTTTTGACATGGATATGTCTTATGGCTGGGGGCCATCCTGAAAATTTGTCCGTCACGCTAGATGTCGCGATTTTCATTAGGCTAGCAGGAGTGGAGCCAAGCCAATTGAAATTTTTTCCGAGTGAATGGGGCATGACGGCTGATTTTATACCAATCAGCCGTCATGCGACACAGCGACCTTTCATCGCCGCTGTGTCATCGCGACAGTTCTACCTGTTGTTGTTGTTGCTGCCACCGCTGCTGCTGCCGATGCCGCTGCTGCCGATGCCGCTGCTGCTGCGTTCAATCTGGTTAGGGCCTTATAATCTTGACAAAAAATACGCGAACGGGATGTTACCCGTGGAAATACGCCCTAGTGTGACCAGGGTCAATCAATCTAGAGACAGCAGTCGAAATTCGACAACGACGTCATACGGCGTCTGCATTATGACGTTGTTTCACGTTATGCGGCATCGCAGAATGTTTTGATCACGAGCAACAGCTCACCAAGTAGCGAGCATCTTGTAGTATGCCCAACAGAACTACGCGCGACTGGCAAGTTCCGAGTAAAAACCCGCCAAATGACGAGATCTAGCACCTCTCAGGTTCGGAATAAAAAATTGTTGTGTATCGAGCACTAGGGAAATGGCAACTCGGCAACTATCCGATTTTGGCAATTTTTTACAATATCCCCAGGTGGATACCACGAGTATTTTCTCGGGATTCGTTGTGATTTCAACTGATCCACTGGAAAATGAGCTTAGATGTTTCAAGGGCCCCTCCGAATGCCGAGTAGTGTTGTTGAGTTGCTCTGCACTCGGCGAGTAGCTGTTGTATGTGGGCATGACGAACTTTTTCTCGGGACTCGACATTTGTAGAGTACACGCATTGGCGACCTTTTGCTCGTGACTTGCCGAATATGATTTTTACTAAATCCAATTTTTATTATCTCTGCAAAGTAGGCATAATATCGGAAAGTCGCCCTTTTTATACCCTAGTTTTATTTCTTTTTTTATGTGTAAACATCTTATCGCTCGTTACAGGGTAAAACCATAGAAGCTGCGGAATGCGTAAACATTCTTTTAATTCTCAACTTTGTGTATTCCGTGCCGCCATACATTATCCGATCCGTCGTCCGATCGATCGGCCGATGGATCGCCACAAAATATCTGCCGATCTCCACTGCACACACACTGAGCGATTTTCGTGCGATGCGATAACGAATGACAATTCAAAAAATAGGTTATGATTCACTCCCAATCCAACCTAGATTCATCTTTGTTAACTATTTGGATGTGTGGTATTTTCGTATACCACATATTTGATATTTCAATTGCAGTGCCATTTAAATCATTAGAATCCTTGAAATTTCATCATTTAATAATTTGGTAATTTGACATTGACTTGCGATAATCACATACACTACCCAATCGATCGTCACCGATCGATCGCACGAAAATCGCACTAAAATATTGGCAGATCAAAATTGATCGCCCGATCGGTGCGATTTCCACATACACACGCCAATCCGTCGGCCGATATTGATTTCGGGCGACGGATCGGCCGATCGATCGGTGTGTGTATGGCACGTTTTAGTTTAGTGTGCACAAATAATAGTCTTCGTTATAAGTTGCGTAGCTGCGTCGGAAGCGTGGTGGACTATAGTCGTGTATAGTATACAAGTAGTTACGGCTTTTGCCTTTAAATGTTATGTTAAAGTTGTCTAGGAGTCCGGGCTGTATTAAAATGTTTATATTAATTCCAATTTGAAATCTGAGCTATATAAAATGTTTATCTTGATTCCTCTTAGAAGTCCGGCTATTGTTTATCTTAAGTTCGACTTGCTGTTGTTTATCTTGAGTTCGAATTGTGCAGGGATGTGCGAATAATTTTAAAGTATCGATTCATAAGGAATTATCGATACTTTACAATTAAGTTATGGCATGGTACATAACATCACACAGTATTTCCAGTCGAGTGTTTTTTTTTTTTGCAAATTATAGACTTTTAGAGTGACGCGAGTGAAAAGTGATTTCCCCAGTCGGGGTTATTCTTTTTTTTTCTGTTTTTTTAATGTTTCTTTTTTGGGTTTTTTCTTGTTTCTTGTATATCACACTGCGGCTTCGCGTTGCTCTGCCTGTGGTGTTGGCACTTTGCCGGTTGTGGCGGTATAATCTCAGCTTCCTTCTGCAGGTTTTTTTATTTTTTTTTTAATTTTTTTTTTTTTTTTTTTTTTTTGATTTTTTTTTTTTGATTTTTTGATTTTTTTTTTTTTTTTTGGTTTTTTTTTGGTTTTTTTTGTTTTTTTTTTTGTTTTTTTTTGTTTTTTTTTTTCTTTTTTTTTTTTTTTTCTTTTTTGTTTTTTTTTCTTTTTTGTTTTTTTTTTTCTTTTTTGTTTTTTTTTTTCTTTTTTGTTTTTTTTTTTCTTTTTTGTTTTTTTTTCTTTTTTGTTTTTTTTTTTTCTTTTTTGTTTTTTTTTTCTTTTTTGTTTTTTTTTTCTTTTTTGTTTTTTTTTTTCTTTTTTGTTTTTTTTTTTTCTTTTTTGTTTTTTTTTTCTTTTTTGTTTTTTTTTTCTTTTTTTTTTCTTTTTTGTTTTTTTTTCTTTTTTGTTTTTTTTTTCTTTTTTGTTTTTTTTTCTTTTGTTTTTTTTTCTTTTTTGTTTTTTTTTCTTTTGTTTTTTTTTTGTTTTTTTGTTTTTTTTTCTTTTTTTGTTTTTTTTTTTCTTTTTTTTTTCTTTTTGGTTTTTTTTTCTTTTTGGTTTTTTTTTTCTTTTTGGTTTTTTTTTCTTTTTGGTTTTTTTCTTTTTGGTTTTTTTTTTCTTTTTGGTTTTTTTTCTTTTTGGTTTTTTTCTTTTTTTGTTTTTTTTTTTTTGTTTTTTTTCCTTTTTTTTGTTTTTTTTTTCTTTTTTTTGTTTTTTTTTTTCTTTTTTTTGTTTTTTTTTTCTTTTTTTTGTTTCTTTTTTTTCTTTTTTTCTTTTTTGTTTTTTTTTTTCTTTTTTGTTTTTTTTTTTTTGTTTTTTTTTTCTTTTTTGTTTTTTTTTCTTTTGTTTTTTTTTGTTTTTTTGTTTTTTTTTTCCTTTTTTTTTCCTTTTTTTTATTTTGCTTTTTGGTTTTTTTTTGTTTTACTTTTTCCTTTTTGTTTCATTTTCTTTTACTTTTTCCTTTTTGTTTCATTTTCTTTTCCTTTTTGTTTCATTCTCTTTCCCTTTTTAGGGTTTTGTAGTAAAACAAAACCCTTATGAAATCGGTCAAATGTCTGTCTGTCCGTCTGTCCGTCTGTCCATAGAATATCTCAGGAACGGCTGAAGCTACATACATGAAATTTTGTAGGAATGTGTAGAATTACTATAATTCGCAGGAGAAAGCGAATCGTCGTAATAGGTCAACTTTAAGGGGAGGTCCCCATAGAGGGGAAATGAAGGTCGAAATTTTTTTTTCGTTTGGTACAGGCAAGTGGGGTATCATAAGAAAGGTACCGTCGAGTACATTCCATTTTTGAAATTTTTTTCAAATTTGAAGAAACGGGAAAAGAGGGAGAGGGGAAAATATGTCATCCGAGTTTGTCCCCCCCCCCCCCTTGCATTTCGAGACCGTTATACTTAGAAATATGAAAATTTACAGAAAAGCGCCATTTTACTAGTGTAGAAAACCTAGATTTCTAGAATTTTGAAATTGCATCAGAAAAGGTTAATAATAGTACATTTCTATAGTTTCAGTTAGCACAACCCTGCACCCCTTACGCGTAGCCGAGGTCAAAAATATTGATGGCCAATGATAACCAACATTATAGGCAATAATATCTTTAAGTTTCATTATAATCACATAATATTTAATAATAGTACATTCATTTAAATTTCGGCATTTTGACACTATCCACACAAAAAATACACCTACGGCCTCATAGGTGTGAGTACTACTTTCATGTTGTTTTTCGTAGTGCGAATTGCAGTTATTTAATTAATCATTTTTGAAAGGGTAAAGATTGGTTGGGGGCGCTGTGTCTTATTTGGCCAACTGTACCGGGTAGAAGGAAGGGGGGGGGGGGGGGGGTCCACATAGAGGCGAAATTAAGGTCAAATTTTTTTATCGACTGATATAAGCAAATGAGGTGTCGTGAGAAAGGTAATGATGAGTACATTCCATTCTTTCGCATTTTTTCGAAATTTATAGAAAGGGGAGTCGGGGAGGAGAAAATATTAGTTCGTAATTTGACCCCCCTTGCCTGCATTTTGAGACCGTTATACTTAGAATTATGAAAACTTACAGGAAGTGGGTTTCGAAAAACATATAAAATGGAAAATAGTGGAATTTGTATATCTTCTCAGAATAGGTCAATAATAGTTTATTTGTATAGTTATTATTATATACTCTGGGGGATAGCCGAAGCAGACCACTAACGTTTGGGTCCCTTTTCGCCCCCTCCCGGTCATCAGTGACTTCCAGATGTCGACTGATAATTGTCGACCTCTTTCTTCATCACTGAGTCCCGTGTTATTGCTAGCATTTGTTTGAAGCTGAGTTCACTCATGGCTTCTACACTTATCGTGTGCCTGCCTGTGATCCTCAACCTCGTGCTAGCCAGTGCTGGACATTCGCACACAATGTGTGCTGCCGTCTCGGCCTCCTCCAGGCATAGCCTGCAAACGTCATCTTCCCCGATTTTCATCTTGGCCAGATGAGCCTTAAAATTACCATGCCCTGTGACCAAGGCAGTTATCCAGCTTAGGGTACTCCGTTTATAATTAAGTACCTTTCTCGCTTCCCTGCCTAAAGGGCTGGTCATTGCATTCCGAGCTTGTTTGCAAGTGACTAGCTCCTGCCATCTTTGTTGATGCATGGAGTCCATCCACTTCCCAACCTTCGCTCCAATCATGCCGTTCCCCAGAACAACTCTGGGTTCTGGGCTAGGGCATCCGCCGCCTCATTTCCTGTTGTACCTATGTGTCCTTTTACCCACATCAGCGTAACCTCATTTTCTGAGGCACACGTGTTGAGCTTCCGGACACACTCTAGTACCAGTTTAGAGTTTATGTTCGTCTGCTGCATGCGTCTGATCACCGATTGGTTGTCCAGTGCAATAAGGATTTTCTTCCCACGCACCTGACCTTCAAGCAAGTGGTCCAACGCATGCAACAAGCCAAGCATCTCTGCCTGGTATACGGACACATACTCTCCTAGACTAAGCGCACATGCTAGGTTTAGCTCTTCAGAGTAAACCCCCGCCCCCGCTTTACCGTCCATTAAAGAGCCATCAGTAAAAATGCTGATGTCATAGTACATACACTCATTATGTATGTTTCCATCTGCAATGTGAGTCTTGTGTAGTCTTTCAACTACCCTACGTCTACTCATGCCTTCTACCGGCATTAGAGTCTCCCTGACCTCATCATGAATAATGTCTAGGATGCTCTTATGACCGCTGCTAGTTCCAAAGCGATGCCACATCGCATCCCTTTCCATGCGTATTGCCGAAAGCGCCGCCGTTTTCTTTATAAATAAATTCAACGGCGGCAGTCCCAGCAATGCCTCCATTGCTCGCGTTGGTGTGGTGCGCATTTGTATAGTTACAGTTAGCACACCCTTGCACGCCTTAAACACGTTCGAGGTCAAAAGTACTGATGGCCAACGATAACCAACACCTTAAGCAATAATATGTTCTAAGTTTCGTTACAATCACGTAATATGAATTAGCATGTAAAATGTAAGTGGGTAAGACATTTAATTACGTTTTTTCTATCCATCTGAGTGATATCAAGAAGAGCAAGGAGCCGATATTTATATACCAAAATAAGCGCTTGCTACAAAACCCTCGGATTGCGGGCGTAGCCCTCTATATTCCGGTTTCATTGTTTCTTTTTGTTTCGTTTTCTTTTCCTTTTTGTTTCATTTTCTTTTGGTTTCATTATTTCTCCTTTTTGTTTCTTTTCCTTATGATATAGACCAAATAATAATGAATAAGATGATTCTGCAAGTTCATACAGTTAGATTAGAAGTGTAAATGATTGGAAGTACGGGTAAAATTAGTGCAATTTCTACATAAAAAATTAAGAAGATAATTGCAATTAAGAAGAATCGCAGGGAAAATGGTAATCGTGATGATCTTTTTGGGTCAAATCCACATTCGAATGGGGAGGATTTTTCTCGATCAGCAAAAGTTTTTTTTGAAAGTAATGAAGCTAAAATTATTAATACGACACAAATGATAAGAATAATTGATATAATAAGGAATACAGAAATAATTATTTATACTAAATTTATTTAGGCCTTATGAGTCAAATATACTACTATACTATTTTATATAAATAAAAATTGTCCACCTCATCAGTAGATTGAAATATATAAGAATAATCATACAATATCGACAAAGTGTCAGTATCAAGCTGCAGCTTCAAATCCGAAATGATGATTTTTAGAAAAGTGTTGATTTAGGTGACGAAATAAAGATACAGCAAGGAATGTGGTTCCAATTAATACGTGAATACCGTGAAATCCTGTGCAGCCTTACTATTAAACTGTTTCTCTGGTTGTTATAAATTTTAAACATAAGAGCCACGTACATATTCGCGATCGAGTGTTTAATAAAATGTTGTAGTTCGGGTATTTTTCCAGTTGTTGCGCTTTTATCAATGTGAAATAGGGAATTAAAAAAGGCAGCCAAAGGGTTTTATTAATTAACTAATTAAACCTATTTTTCTGTTAAGCTAAACCGCTCTAAACAAACCTCCTCATTGCATTTCAGACTAAAAATCACATTCCAAAATGGCAGACTCCTACGAAGAAAAAGCCAAAGAACTAGAAAAGTATGTTCCGTATCTGGAATCACTTATCAGTAAAATTAAAAATAATAAAGGTGATAAACGTGAATCACAACTGGATAAGTTTGAGAAACTTCACAGTCTACTCACAAATAAAGAAAAGAAGTAAGTAAATCCTTTGCAGTTTGCATTTTATCCGATCCTTAATGGCGACTTTTCCTTCCTCACTCCAAAACAGATTGAAACTCGAAACACTTGAGAAGTGTGAAGCCGTACTTATAAAACTTTGTAAGAAAATCGAAAAGGTGGGTCTTGCGATCAACGCTACTTTTTGTTTTGCCTTAACCCCTTGTGGGACATAATTATGCCTGCTACAGACATTGGCCCATCCGCGACCATTTGAAGCCATCGCCATTGTGTGGACGGGCGAATGGCGTTCAGTGGTCAATGGGGCGTAACCTTCATTACTGTAAACAGCGATGGGCCATCGAATGGCCACAAATGACTTCGAGAGCCAGTTTCCTCCACACGATGACCCATCTCATGTCTGTCGACGCAGCCTTTGAACAGCTAAGTTGACAGGCTACTACACAATTATCGCAATGCTACTATCACGGACTTCCAGTCGTACGCGATCCGTTTGATTATAGCTGCCGTGACGCACAGAGCGACAGCTTTCAATTTCAATGGCGCACTATTCGCAATTTCCTGATGACCAATCGAAGACCATTGTGTGGACGAACAATATTTGAATTCGCAGTGGGCCATTGTCTGTAGCAGGCATTACAAATCGTAAAATGATGTAGTGCTCATTCTTATACCTCACATGGGGACATCACGTTATCATTATTCGTAACTAATTTCTATTTATTGTCAATTATTCTTCCCCACAGACTGATATAGCGCCAGCAAATAGTCCAATAGTAACGGCACAACAGACCGATGTTACCGCACCGGATAGTCCATCGGAATCGACGCAGGTCGTTCAGGAACACAATCCAATTGTCATACCGACCGAGCGAAGAGAAACTCCGCCACCGGACATGAATGAAATCATATACAATCGCAACAGAACCAGTAGTGGTAACTTTAGCGCAAGCAGCAATGCATCGACTACCAATTTGGATGAAAGACGCAGTTGCGAACTGTTTAGACGTCGTTCACCGAATCGTGATCGTTCCACTCAATATGATGAACTGAGAAAAAAATATGAAACACCGCCTGTGACTCCACTAACGATTCCCACGATTCCTACGAATCCCGTTGTTAGTCCGGACACATATTCGAGCTACAATGAATATTCAGTGCCTCGATCGAGATTGAACACGGTCCGAACGTCATATACGACATCCGTGTTGAAAAGTCCGCCCCTGACAATGGACGATCTGAAAGACTTGATGTCCGATGTGCCTCCGCCCTTACCAAAAGGTCCGCCACCTGCTCCAGTGCCTGCACCCGTTCCGCCACCGGTTCCGCCACCGGTTCAAATACCGGACGTTGCACACGTTCCGCCACCGGTTCAAAAGCCGGACGTTGCACCCGTTCAACTATCAGCTCAAATGCCAATTCCTACAATCGTTTCGTCGCAGGTTAGAATTGATCCACGACCGGATCGACAGTGGAATGCCCGAGTCGATCCACGTTTAACGTTCCCGTCCGCAAATAATGTTGTAAACGATCCGTTGCCTAGAGTGGATCCGAGAAATGCTGCGCGACCGGATCCACGATTGAACAGAGATATGAACCAGCCTCAGTCAATGCGATCTCCATCCCAAGATATGGATCCGAGATCGTCGACGAATCCGCCCGTTCGATTGGCCTACAAATACAATCCGCATCCGAGACGTGAAGCACCACCGCCCAAACCAAATGACTATGATCTCATCAATCAAGGTATCGCACGACCTGATGATAATCGCTCGGTGAATCATTTACCTAGCGTGAACCCATCTGATCCACGCCTACGCAACCGACAGTTACCAATGCTACAAACCGATCGAAATTTATCGCCTCAAATGGGCGGCAATCTGACAAGTCCCGTTGGTAATATGTCGAGTCCAATGTCGCCAATTGCGAACTTCATGGATCCGACCAGAAACCCGTCGATGAATGAGAACCATAACAGTGCGCGCTATGGCTGTGGACAGCAGCAATTCTTCGGAAATTTCCCGCCATCGAATTCAATGCATATGCCGTCGAACATGATGTCCAATAATTCCTTTATGGGGTCTGGAAATAATTTTAAACCACAGCCACCAGTAGCGCTGCCCCGAACCTATGGTGAATACAGGAAATTTAGGCAGAAGGTAGAAAGCGTGCGTAAGCAAAACCAAGGAGCCAATAATAAGGCGAATAACAATCCACCTCAAAGAAACAGCCTTCAAAATCACAGTCCATTGGAGACTACTGTGAAACCCATGCAGTTTTCGTCAGAGTCTAAAGCGCCCAGCGTATTGGACACAATGTACCGAAACACAGATTTTGCAAAGGATACCAGCAGTTCTAGTGTACAATCGTTCAAGATCCCCAAAATTCGAAAAGAGCCCGAACCGACCGCAGACTCGAATAAGGGAAAAGTTAACCAGCTTAAAACGACGGACAAAGAGCAGTCCAAGGATTCAAAAACAGTCGACTCAAAGACTAATAAAGACAAAACCGCTACGACATCGAAAGAGAAGGATACAAAGCAGGCTTCAAAACAAAATGATAAAAAGGAGGAGCAGGAGACAACCAAAGAAAAGGATAAGAACGTGGAGACTAAGAAACCGGAGCTAAAGAAATCTCTCAGCAAAGACGACAAGAACGCGAAATCGGCAGAACAGCCTAAAAAGCTAGGTGCGGGAGAGGGGCCAGTGAAGCCTACTAAAAAGAGAATGGTTATCGAAAGCGACGAAAGTGATTGGGATAGCGATCCAGCGGACTCCGCGACTGTCGACCACTGGACTGTCGTCTCGGAGACTGAAAGTGACGATGCTCCTATTGCCCACCCGGAAGATTCTGAAAATAAAAGCAGCGTCTCGAAAAAACCTGCTAACATTCCGGTCGAAAACCACAAAAAGAAAGACAATGTTGTTGAGACCAAAACTTCTTCAGTCGCCAAGGAAAATAACAGCAAAGATACCAACGAAAAACAGAAACCAGATACCAAAACCCAAATTGAGGGTAAGAAAACTCCAGGCAAAAATGAGTCAGCGAAAAAAACCGATAAACAAATTTCAAAGAAGGACGATAAGGATGCTGCGGAGCAGATGGTCGACCACACTGAAACCTCTAATGATAGTGACGCAAATGTGACTGACAAAAGTAAAAGACGCATGAGCATAAGCGTCCAAAATAAGAGAAGGATGAGCGTTGCTGGTGTAGAAAAACGGGTGGTTAACGAAATTTGTGAAGCTTCTACTGACAGTGACGCATCGGTGGTCTCGAAGAAGACAAGAAAACGCAAAAGCGATGCTACAACTTCCAAAATTCCCGCAAAACTTACAAAGGCTGGCGATGTTAAAGACTCTAGCGCTGAACATGAGCAGCACATCAAGCCAGAGTCTTTGACTTCTTCGAATAAGGACGCTTCGAAAAAGGAGGATAAGGAATCAGAACGGAAAACGAAAAAGGCAAATGATGATGCCGATCAGTCTGAAGACGATTCCGACGAGGAATTGCCGGATACGATAATTAACAGTGAAATATCCAGTAAAAATATCATCGAAGGACGACGTCGAACCAGAGGATCTGCCCGTTTCGACACGTCCATGGAAGCAACTGTTCCAACAAGCAAACCTCCTACCATCACGCCGCCCAAAAAAGGGGCTCGAAAGTCAGATATGAAGTCACTAGAGGACAGTTCACCGCAAGAATGCTCTGTGAGCAGTACAACATCCAGTGCCGATCCTGAAACTGAAGAGAAAAAAGGCGAACAAAAGACTGTGACTACAAAAAAGAAAACCACTACCGCGGCAACCAAGAAAACCGCCACGACGTCGGAAGAAAAGCCTCAACCAACCGACAGTGAGGCAACAACAAGCACAAGTTCAGCGCCGACCACCAGCAGTTCCGTCAGTCAACAAAAGGACGAAATAACGAAAGAGTGGCTCGAAGGTTTCCTTATCAATCTCTTCAACCCCTCACAAATGAGCTCGAGCTCGGTTTTGGCCATGCTGGAGAAAGTGCTTGATGCGGACAAATTCCAGCAGGTGAAGAAAATCCTATGTCCCGAGGAGTCGTCACCATCGGCAGCCGAAGAGCAGGCCTCGTCGGTGTCGGAGAAGCCAACGACGGCCAGTACGCCCACAACTAGCCAAGCAAATGAATCGTGTCCCAAAAGTGGTGGTAGAACGGGACGGCGAAAGAATGAATTGGATCGCTTGAATGAGGACATTCGTGACATGTTCATATGCCAGGGTGTGCTAACGGCCTCCGGGCGCCGAATGTGCTCGGCAATATCCGAAAAGGAAAGTGCATTGCAATTGGAGTCGGAATCTCATCAACCGCGTTCTGGTACTCCCTCTTCGACAAAAGCTAAAGCCAAGCCTGCAGCGAAGCCCACGGTCAAGGAACCAGTGCCGAAAGGACCAAAACGCAGAGGTCGTAGATCGGGCTTGTTTTGGAAAGGTAGTAAGAAGGGCAAAGCTAAGGGCAGAGGCCGTCAGCGAAAAGACCCACATGCGGATGAAAGTGAGGAGGAGGACCAAGAGATGGACGAAGATGGTGACGCTGATCCAGATCGTGATGATTTTAATGACGCGGACGATGATATGCCTTTGTCACTGCAAATTGATACGAAATCTAAGGCACCGGAAGATAGCGAAACTGAAGAGGAGCTTCTAAAAATCGTTGTGGGCGGTGATTCTACACAGGGAAAAACACCAGTCCCTGATGAGAAAGACATTGAATCGAGGACTATGGATGAAGAGGCTGCCGCTTCTCTGAATAATACAGAATCGGAAGTCAACGAAATCGCGGCAGATACCAAAATTGAATCCACGCCAATTGTCCTTTTAAGGCGAATGTCTGGTCGAGGCCGCCGTGGTCGTGGGCGGGGCCGTGGGCCCTCAAATGTAGCCGTTCCTAGTATCCAAATAGTCGAGCCGATTAAGAATACTAATTCGGACATGCATGTGCAAAGCGAATACAATCACAAATGCGTGCTATGTGCTTTCACAGGTCCTTATATATGCAACCATTACGTGCGTTTTCATCCCGACTCGGAGGTTTACATTTCCCGGTTGCCGCCACATAATCAAACTCGTTTGCTGGCCAATCTGGGCAACACGGCAAGAGGGTTGTGTCGAAAACCGCCAAACCGAATACTCTACATGTTCGTTTGTCCGTTCTGCGATCAGGACAATGCATTTACACGATTGGGCTGGATCGACCACTTTGCAACGCATACGGGCGAATACACGTACAGGTGCATGGGTTGTGGCAAAGTCATGAATTGTCAGAACGAAATGAAGAAGCACCTTAAAAACCAATGTCCGAAAGCTGAGGTGGTTCGATTGCGTGCACAAATGCCTACAGGCAGCCGTATCCACGGACACTTGTGCACTCTATGCAACTACGTACAGATGGATGAAAAGCGTGTAATCGAACATTTGCATACGCAGCACAATTGTTTTGACGAAGGAACGATCAAGCAGGTGATATTGCTCGATTATGCCGACGCACAGCTAACTCAAGGTGATGCTTCCGTCTCTTCAGCCAAATCGCAAGAGCCAGTCACAAAACAAGCTAAACTGGACGGAATGGAGAGTGTAGGAGCGGATAGGGACACAGTGGCGGATGCTAGTCAGAATCTAGAAATTTTTGTAACCAACGAACAGAATGACGTCGCTCTAGACACGAACATCATACAATTCATGCGAGACGTATCATTCAGTGCTCAAGCGTCACCACCGCGACAGTCAACTATGTCCGTAGCCGATCGTATTACCGAACGTTTGAAAAATGTAACAACGCAACCCGATCAATCGTCACCTACAACGTCCAAAGCGATGTCGATGGCGGATCGATTATCGAAGCGGTTCGGCGAGGAGTCCAGCACGATGGAGACAACTTCTAGCGAAGAGACTACTGGGAATGATGCACCTACGACGCATGAAGTGATATCAATTGCGGATCGACTATCAAAGCGGTTTAGCGAGGAGCCTGGGACGATAGAGACGACCACTATGTCCGTAGCCGATCGTATTACCGACCGTTTGGAAAATGAAACAACGCAACCCGATCAAGCGACACCTACAACGTCCAAAGTGATGTCGATGGCGGATCGATTATCGAAGCGGTTCGGCGGGAACCCCAGCACGATAGCGACGACTTCCAACGAAGAGACCACTATAAGTGACACATCCACAACGCCCAAAGTGATATCGATCCAAGAGCATCCAAAAGCCGCATCAAACGCGGCAATCGCAACTGATAAGAATCTGAAAGTGGTGAAAACCGAGGAACCGGACCCACTGTCTTTGGTGATTGAAAAGCTCCAGTGTCGCGAATCTTTGCCCTCCTCCGATACTTCGGGTTCTCCCCAAATCGTAGCTACCAGTTCCAATGACGTTATAGTAATCTCTGATGGAGAGGAAAACTCGCAAGAAGTGACTGAGTCCAGCACCATAGTTGATGACGAAGAGGACGTGGACGACGATGATGATGATGACGACGACTGGGAAGATATTGAAACATTGACCACCACACCTTCCTGTGTGGATGGCGGCGAATCGAAAGCCTCGACGTCCGACAACAAGATGAAAAAGAACAAGCAAATTCTTTCGACTCTGAGCCGTCTCTATGCATCAATTGCGCAGCCTAAATCTAAGCCCAAGTCGAGCACATCGACCAAAATCAATAAAAGTGGACCGCTCAAGAAAAACGTGGACGACGATGTAGATCTCGAAAAATGTTACATGATCGGATTGAAAAGGATCAATCAATTGGGTTTTCAACTCACTGATCAGCTAAAGTATCATTGTCTGATTAAAGGGTGCAGTTTTCTCTATTCTGATAGTTCGGATGGTTTGAAATTTCACGTAATAGGAAAACACTACGACGTTAAATGGAATGGCTTCTGTCACATTTGTAACGCGCAAGTGACTAACGACGGCGATAAGGAACTCTTGGATGAACTTCGTCATATGCAGGAAGTCCACATCGACAAAATGAAGTCACCTGTTTCTCGATCGTCTCCGTCAATAGTGAAAACGTCTGCTACATCTGGCATATTGAAAATTCGACGTTTGTCAGGCGACATGCTATCAGGAGATAGAACTCAGATTTCGCCATTGCAGCCATCTGTTTCGACACTTCAGATAGCCAGTGCCGTATCGCTTAATAGGAATGCCGACAAAACGCTCGTTTCATCGTCGCAGCCATCTCCTATACTTCAGATATCCAGTGCGATTTCGCTCAATAAGAATGCCGAAACCTGGAAATCGATGGCATCGATGTCGGCTACACCAATAGTAGTAAAACAAGTAAATGGCCCCCAGTCCATTGTAATCAATGCCAATACCAATCAATCACCCAGTAAGGTGAAAATTGCTAACGCCGTGAACATCGCAACGACAAGCTCTTCGCCCACAACCAGTGTTTATCAAAAGTCAACGACTGCATCGATTGTAAGTAGTCCCGAGATCACTGCGACTACACCAAAATTTGTTTCCGTAAAGGGACCACCATCGACCACATCGCGCGAGCTTAGCCCGCCGGTCTTGCCAACGACCACGAAGTTTCCAGTAACGGTTTCTATTCAGGGTAATACCTTAGTTGTGAATAAAAGAAATATGGAAAACAATGCCAGCACGCCCCAACGAATAGTGGCGACTTCCTCAAGTGGTGAGACAAATACGATCGGTCCTAAAATTGTGTCTGTCACTGGGGCTGCACCAAAACAAACAAAATTCAGAATTCTACCCACAAATTCAAACATAAATCCCCTAATCAGTGCCCTGCCACCATCAACAACATTAAGTTGTGGAAGCACACCTGTGATCGTGTCTGTAGTTGGAGCATCACCTCAAATAAAGCCTACATTAAGTTCGGCACCGCTATCCAATAAACTGAATGCTGACAGCTCTCCAAAAATCCTGACTGCGGTTGGAGCATCACCCCAAATAAAGACTACATTAAGTTCGGCACCGCTAGCCAACAACCTGAATGCTGACAACTCTCCGAAAATCCTGACTGCAGTTGGATCATCTTCTCAAATAAAGCCTACATTAAGTTCGGCACCGCTAGCCAACAACCTGAATGCTGACAACTCTCCGAAAATCCTGACTGCAGTTGGAGCATCACCCCAAATAAAGCCTACATTAAGTTCGGCATCGCTATCCAATAACCTGAATACTGACAGCTCTCCGAAAATCCTGACTGCAGTTGGAGCAACACCCCGAATTGTGTCCTCGATAAATCCGACGCAACCAACCAATAGCGTGACTGCCAACAGCGCACCGAAGATCGTGTCTGTAGTTGGAGGCCTATCTCAGATTATGTCTTCAGTGAGTCTAATACAACCAGCCAACAATGCTAACAGTGCCACTAGTACACCGAAGATCGTGTCAGTAGTTGGAGCCGTTCAGCAGACCAAAGTCAGCGTACCTACGAATCAGACTAAAGGCAGCACACCTCCTGCGAATCAGGCAAACATGTTGATGACTAAACCATTATTCCACAATCAGTTAAAACCATGGCTCCCGTCATCTAAAGTAATAAAAACTATAAATGCTGCAAACATTTTATTACAATATCCCGCAATTATGTTCCTGTATAAGTGCACCGGGGTGAATTGCGCCTTTGCTGTGAACTCGGAATTGGAATTTCTGGATCATTTATACAGGAATACGTGTAAACAATTATCATCCCAGCAGGAGTGCTGGTACTGTGATGCAACTTTTCCCACTGCAGTTGCAATGGGCAATCACATAAAACAGGAGCACGCAAAGGATATTTACCAATGCAATTATTGCGTGTATCGATCCTGTGAAAAGCTTAACGTTTCAGTACATCAAAAGGAATACCATTCGCATGTGAAAGAATACATTCGTATATGCCCGGGCGACAAATCTCACATAATTGAAGAACCCGGCATTAAATTTCAAGAATTTGTGGACAAGATTAAGCCCATCGCATGTAACGGTGAGTATTGACGGTTTTTTTTATTTTTTGAGTGTTTTAATATTTAGTTTTTGAAATTTCCGGTTGAGACAATTGCTATAACCCGAATCCTCTTGAGCCGCATAAAGGCGTTGAGCAATAACAGGTTCATGACCTGGAAGAGAAAAGGTGATTATTTTGGTTGTTGCAATCCCATAATTCTGCTAATTCAAATTTTGTTAGTTACGCGTTGAGAATGACAATCGTATCAGCAACGCTTTAGTAGGTAGCTCCTCAACGGTTGCCCCATTGTCGCTCGCGATCCGTTAGTTTAGTGTTCCTGCGGCAGCCGGTTCTACGTATCGGAACGACCCGTTTTATGACAAAGTTTTACGACCAAGAGCCGCCAAACCCCTTCAATGCGAGAAGGAGGAAGATATGTGTGTTGTGTGTGCTTTATTTTACAAGCCCTTCAATTTCTGCGAATCTGTGTAAAATAATAATAACAAGGACAGGCTAAGATACCCAAGGGTGGGCACTGCGACCATGAGATCTATTGTACTATAGCCTTAATTAATCCAAAGAACCTCAACCAGCCTAGTGAAGGCTAGTAGACCCTTTGTAGGGGTGCTGCTTACGACCGCTGAACTTACGATGGAGTCTCCAAGAAACAAGAACCTGTAACGGGCTACCGCCGGACATTCGCAGAGAAGATGTTTAGTGGACTCTGTGTCCTCCAGGAAAAGCCGGCAATCCGTATCAGTGGATAGACCCATTTTGTTGAGGTGATATCTCACCCAGTGATGCCCCGTGAGGTGACCCACGATTAATCTCAGGTCCGCTCTGCCTAGGCGGCTGGTTTCTTTGAGACCATAGGGTTTTATAAGATCTTTGAACTGCCGCGATCCTGGAAGACAGTGACGCAGTTTTTCATTGACAAACCACTCCCTCACTAGTGATCTTGTTTTAGCCCAACCGAGACCACAGTAAGGATCAGGCCCGAAATTTATCCGAAGAGCCTTGTCTATTAAGTAAGTTCATCGGTAGCTTCGTTACCAGGAATGCCCTGATGGCCAGGTACCCAACATAAAGTAACCCAGTTGGTGTTAGTCAGACACTGAAGGATATAAAAATACTCTTTCACTAATTTCGATGAGAAACTATATGAATAAAGAGCCTTAATGGCTGCCTGACAATCAGTGCAGATAGCGATGTTAGCGCCTTTGAGTTTCTTGTCCAGAATGTCTCTGGCACAGGCCTCAATGGCATAGATTTCAGCTTGAAAAACGCTAGGCCAGACGCCCATAGCAATGGAGATCCTGATGTCCGGTCTCTAAACTCCAGCACCAACTCCCTGCTCCGTTTTTGATCCGTCGTTAAAGCACATGGTATACCGGGAGACAGCCAAGAATGCCACTGTCCCATTCCGCCCCCACTCGCGCGGAGACAGAGAATTTTCTACCAAAACCATATTTCCCTAGTCATATAATCAGATTCGAGCAGATGTGCATGCCAGGGATCCCCTCCAGAATGCTCATGTGTCCCTGATTGAACACATGACCATCGTACCTATATGTTAGACGCATTCGAAGAGCGCTCAGACCTGCAGACTCTTTTATGAAAATATGCAACGGAGTAAGTCCAACAATTGCCTCAATAGCCGATGTCGGACAAGTACAGATGGATCCTGCTATACCAAGGCATTCAGGACGCTGTATCTTACTACAAAGCTGTATGGTGCAACGCTGATTCGTTTTGGGCTACCAAACTAGCGCCGCATAAAACACAACTAGACGTACGGCCATCAAATATAGCCACTCGATCATTTTCGGGGTGAGTTTTGCCAAACAGAGATCTGCAACCCTACATGATCCGAGTGGCCTTACTGACAACAGCCTCGACGTGATTGTGACGTGTAAAAATAAGGGACACACTCGCAGTACGGCGCTGCCTACTACAATAACACAGCGGGCTCGCAGATATCACCAGTGACACCTATGTACAACAACACCAATCATCAAATACCATCATCGTATTTCAACTTAACTCCAGCTCCGGCGGTTACAATACAAACATCAGTATTCTTTCCTTGGTGCAGCTCGGTTGTAAGGAACTTCAAAATAAGATATCAAAACTAGCTGCACAGACACCATATCCATTCAGGAAACAAAACTTAGTGCCAATTAGACGCTCAACTCACACGGTGGTTCTTAAGGACAGATTAATGAATACAGGTTGAGGAATTGCGCTTATTATCCACCGCTCTGTTCAATACCGTGAGTCGTAAGATATCTCCTACCACCAACGACAATGCTCTCAAGATACAGGCGATTGCGGTTCAATCAGGAAACATAGAGATTGAAGTATTCAATATCTATGTTCCTCCTCCCATCAGTTGCCCCTCTAGTTACAAATCTAATATCAGTCCCTTCTTAACTGAACAATACCGCCTTATACTTGGTTCTGACCCAACGCACATCATGGGTTGTGGCACTCAAACCTCGTCAACGACTCCCGAGGGATTGATATAGCGGAGCAATTAGACTTAACGGACTTCTGCCCTCTGAACGAAGACACCCCTATCTGCCTGACTGGATCTTGCTCAAGCTGTCCAGACACATCTATGATAGGTGCTGGCCTAATCAACATTGCCCAATGGGAAGCCGTTCTAACTTTTTCTTCTGACCATCTTCCCATCATCATCAGACTTGACGAATCAACCTCCGTACAACAATCTGAACGCAGTACCTTCCTGAACCACAACAAAGCAGATAGGGCAAGCTTCAGAAATTTCAGCAATGCGGCTCTTACTGCCCCACCTACACCTTCAGATGTACGCGTGGCTGAGAAGAAATTTAGGAAAATCATCTGGTTGGTTGGTTGGTATAACTAAGTGGTGGCTGAGGCAAGACTTACCAGAGCCCAATTAGCGGGATGGGCAGTTTATGTCAGATAGAAGCGATGAGTGGTTGAATGTATCGAAGACTTTCGATAAGTCAAGCGCCACTAGAATGGTTGTATGACATGGGCGGGCCTGGTTAAGGCCAATATGAATACGGGATGTAATGGCATCCAACGCCGTTGTTGTACTGCGCATCCTTCGGAAGCCATGCTGGTGATCTTCTAGCTGGATGTGGTCCATACGAACAGGGTGTATCAAAGCCTCTAGTGTTTTGGCAACTGGTGACAAAAGTGTAACAGGCCGGTAAGAATCCCCTAGTGTCGCTTTTTTTGCCCTGCTTCAAAATTGGGATCACTTTCCCTTTCTTCTAGAAACTCACTTTGTTAGCTATTGACTACTGACTCGATATGGTTCGATCGGCCAATTTTTCATCCGGTCCAAAGAATACGAGCCATCCGTTGGCCACGCCGCAACTGTCCAGCTTAAGTGCTGTTTTCCATGGACGGTTTTTCTAGCTAGCGGTTGGCGGTTTTCCCATGTATTTTATTGGGCAACAATAAAATACATAGGAAGACACAGCTAATCGCTAGCTAGAAAAACAGTTCGTGGACCACGGCACTAAGTGTGCCCCGCTTGTCATGGTAGCCCGTTTACCAAATTTAATTTCTTGATTGCAAAAATTCAGATATTTTTTCTATTTTCCTTGCAGAATGTCCAGAAACATTCATTTCCCTCACAGAGTTCACGACTCACGTATATACACACGTGATGCCACCATTGATTCGACTGAATTGCGCCTACTGTACGCCTGAAGAACGATTAAAACATCGAGTTACGGTTGGAACTGCTATTGGGCATTTATATATAGTACATCGTATCGGCTACTATGTGTGCATCTTTTGCCCATTCCAAGCGGCCAAAAGATCGGAGATGCATCTTCATATGGCCAATATGCATGCATCGAAATTTCTCTTCTGCTGCATACGCGCGAAACATCACACCGTTAAGGTAAGCCAATGCAATTGCCATTTGTTAAAATTTGAGTTTTACAGACGTTCGCACACTATTTCTCTACAGGAGGAGATCTATGCTTCGTTGCCCAACGGGATGACTGTGGTCAAATTGTCAGAAGTGCCTGATAGCACTTTGACTCGTCGCGACACAAACACCGAGATCGCCGATACCTTTAGCGTGCAACAGCAGGAGGAGAAAGACAAACTTGGAAGAAAAGTTTTCCTAGAACCAAGACTTGCAGCGGCAAGTCAAGTTGATAATGTTGGCCAACCATCGCAATCGCAGTCCATCACGTCCTCGGATAGCGAGGGCCATGATACGGAGGGTTATCATAGTTCCATGACCGACACTATCGAAGATCGTGCCACGAAGATTCTAAACGCAGCCGAAGATATTGTTCGCAATACCGGCGAGCATATTGACAAATTGTTCAAATGCGGCGTTCCCGATTGCGGCTTACAATTCGATTTGAACAAATTCCGCAACCACTTAGCCACTGGCCATATGAACCAGAAAAAGTACTGCGCCCATTGTGACCAATCATTCGGAAAAATCATGGAATGTGTCAGCCACTATTATACACATGAACGTCATCGTTATTTCTGCTTCCTGTGCTTCCAAACCGACCGGTCAGCTGGTGCACTGGCACATCATTTTGGCAAGGAGCACGCTATAAAGTCAAAATTCACGGTCATGACCTATGCCCTGCTCAAGGGTCATGTTAATGCCAAAACGGATTTCTTTTTCGTGTGTCCGAACAGTGTGAAGGCTGCGGACATTTGTCGATTTGGCGATCGACTTCTAAAGATGTGGGAACGCAAAAAGTGGGCGGCCATGAAGAAATCGTTTGATGTCGACGAAATTGAGAAGCTACCGCGACAAGCCATCTTTCTGGAGGAGTTGTACTGTGCCGTGTGCCAGTATAAAACAAAAGTGCGTACGAATTTGTACAGACATTTGCTGTTTCATAAGAACGAAGTCAACGTAGCAAACATTGATCCCGTCAACCCCGTTCCATGTCTCAACTCGGCGGAGAAACATTTCGACAAAATGACCAATTTGGCGTGTAGCTCGCATGCCAACAAAGCGCCCGCGTCGACTACATCTGTTCCGGGAACCAGCGGAGATAGTAGTCAACCTTCAGTTGACCCCAAGCTGAATACAAGTGGAATCTTGTACAACAATTTGCCGACGTTTATCCCCGTGCCGAGGCGTTTCATTTGTGGTATGGCCGATTGTCCTTACGTGGCCTTGTCTGAGCAAACGTTGAGACAACATCTGAATGTCGTTCATTGTAATGATAAAGTGTACGCATGTCCTCACTGCAAAGCGGTGATATGTACAACCAAGCTGTTCACGGATAAAATCATTCATCATATGAAGTTCCATGATGCCGTGCTGTATCTGTGCGATAATTGCGTCTATTGGCACTTCCACAAGCCCACCATGGAAAGGCATGTTAGAGACAGACATCGAGGGACATCGATGAGCTACACAGTACGCAATCGAGTGGCTAATATGGATAAGAAATTTCTTGTGGAATCGCAATCGTCTACGGACGGAGCAACACCGCCATCACCAGCCGAGCCTACGAAAACGAACGATACGGCGAATGACATTTGGCAATGCATGTTGTGCAAGAGAAGATTTACCACTGCGGTGCAAGTGCAGGCCCATATGAACACTGCCCACAACATCCCAAATCGGTATCAATGCAGCAAATGTAACTTTGGATGCAACAAGTGGAATGCAATCACAGAACATGCACGCAAACGTCATATCAACGTAATGGCCGAGGTTATTTGCTACTATTCAAAACTTTCCCTGGAGGAGTTAGATAACGAAAAGACAATTGACACAACGCCGCTATGGCGAAGGGATCCCAACAAAGTGAAGAACATTCGCGGGATTTTAATGGAAGAAGAGCAGACGCCTGTCGATTCAGCCGACGATTCTTCGCAACCGATCGGCGAAACTGAAAATGAGCCAATTGCATCCACGACAGTGCGAGTAGGTAAAACTACTAACACCGTAGAGAAAGCCGAGACAAAGAAGGCGACAACAGCGATCAGTGAAGAATCTCAAAGTCCAGTGGGAAAAACTCCAGTGGAAAAGATTCCAGTGGAAAAGATCCCAGTAGAAAAAACTCCAGTGGAAAAGACGCCAGTGGAAAAAACTCCAGTACCACCGACTACATCGTCTGACAATGGCGGAACTTCGGAGCCGCCGGTTAAGAATACACTGCCACAAGTCGAATATTTTTGCCAAATATGCTACGTTTTCTCGGCAGGTAGTATAATTGGCTTGCGGGCACACATGATGGAAGTTCATTCGGAGAACGAGGAATGCAAAGACTATCTGAACAAGCTCTTTAAATTTGTGTGCTTCCATTGCTCCGAGCCGTTCGCTAAATTCACGAGCTACCAAAGTCACTGGGAGAGTGTTCACAAAACAGTGCCCGCCCAGCTCGATCCCACCGACCATTGTCACCGAGAAGGTCGCACGCCGTGGTTTACAGTGTGGCGTAATTTCCAGTGCTCTCGCTGTACAGCGTTTGACGATTATCGTGAGCTGGCCATACATCATTTCCTCGAACATCCCAAAGAACAATTTGCCACTCGCGATATTGACGGCACTCGAAAGTGCGGACATTGTCAGTACGTTTACAGTTCCAATGTGGATGAGCTTGTCGAACACTACAAGTCCAAACATTTGCCCGAGAGTCAGGATAAAAGCAAAACGCCTATTCCGAATCCACCTCTAATGCCTATTCCCGAAGCCTATCTACAAGACCTAACGAGTCTGGGCGCTCGACTGCAATACTTCAAATGTAATATTTGTCATACCGTGCTGAATGACATGACGGCCTGCAAAGTGCACTGTGGCAGCTTGCATGATATCCATAGGACGCATCCTTGTACGATAATGCAGGGCAACCTATACAAGTGTCCAATGTGTCAGTTTTGTTCGGCGAACGAGGAGTATGTGCTGAATCATATGTTCAATAAGATCAAGAGTGGTCGATTCTCCAAGCACGAAAGCTTGACAAGGCCGGAAACCATAGACGCGCCCATTTGGCCATACACGATGATGGAAGTGGTGTTCCCCAATGGATTCGTCATTGAGAGGTATCGCCTGCTGGGAGTGCATGTACTCGGCAAATTGGATTCGATTGATCAGTTCCTAGCAAAGAAAACAGATCGGGTGGTTGCCCCTATGCGACGAAGAAAAAGTATGGCAGCTACCCGACCGGCCGATTTGGCGAAGGACGATGGGGGTGATAATGACGCGGAAGAATCGAATCGGCCAAAACGACGTCTTGCCCGACGAGCATCGACTTTTGTTGCCAGCATCGATCGATTCGGGTCAGACGACGAGTATATGCCCTCTGCGCCAAAGAAGAAATGCAAGCAACAATCGACGACTGGACAAAAGTCGCCAAGTAGTAAGGAAGCTCCAGTGTCCGAACCGTACAGTTATTATGGTCAGAAACCCGAGGAGATTGACCTCGGAAGTATTATAGCGAACGTGATTGTGGACGGTGTAAAAGTAATGATACCTGCCAACGACTTCCGTAAACTATTTAAAAAAGACATTACCTTGAAATTGCAGAAAGTCAATGTTGACGAGAGACGACTTGAAGCTGAGAGTGGCGGTCCCAGTGCATCGGCTCAGCAATCTACATCCAAAGGCAACAGTTAAGTCGATCCTGCTGCAGACTTCCGGGGCCGACGATGATCATGAAATATGGAGCCTAGTAAAAAGTAACCATTTTGAATTCAATATTGCACCCTCAAGCACTTGTGTTCGATGAACGACATAGTACGAACCTGTTGTTTTCATTCGTGTGCGTTTGTTCGGCTTTCTTGTACATATATGTTCCTGACCAAACGATGCCACCACACCCATCCAAAATTCGCACGGTTTTCATTTGTCTATGTGACGAATTCCCCTTCATTTTCTATTGTGCTTTCAACATTTCGGTTTGTTAAGTTGATTTTATTGAGTTTCTTTCGTTTTTTTTTTATTATGGAATTATGTGTTGTATTAATTGAAGTATCTCGAACCATAAATGTTTCGTATCTGTAAGCTGTACAGGTAGGGATAGGGAGTTTAAGGAAAATGTTATCAATTGAAGTTTTTAACTCGCCTAGTGATATACGGTCAATTTTTTTATGCGATCCATTTCACTGAATTGCTTTTAAAAATCCTTATATTTTAATTTGTTTTAAGTTTTATTTTATCATTTATTATTTTTGCGTTCATACTATTTAAGTCTATTGTATAAAAACGGTTTCCGTGCAAGGATACCTTAAAAAACATATTATTCGTACACTAAAGCCTTATATTGTATTTTCAATGTACCTTTATAACCTGTTAAAAATGGCTAACGGCTAACTGAATCTGGCTAATTCGAGTAGATTTTAAGGATGAATCGATTATGTATGCAAGGATATGATTTGAAACGCTATACGATAAACTGACAACGCAGAATCGTACACATAGCAGTGAATCATTTCCTTTCGTAGGATGTAAACTGAACATAAAGAAGGAAAATGAATTATTTTTGCAAAGGCTCAAATTACTGGAATCTGTATATTTATAGTTTTCTCCTATTATTTTGTTACTGTAATACATACGTTATATTGATAAGCAACGTGATAATAAAATGAATTATGTATCCTAAGTTTTGTTTTGAATTGAAATTGGAAAACGTGGAAACGTGGCACAAAAACGAAACCGTTATGTTGCTTTATCGAAAAGTTTGCAATCCTACAGCGATTCAATTCATCGGTTAGTCTCCAAAGCTGCAAAATCTAAATGTATTCAATTCGGTCATCGATTTGTCGCCGATTTCCAATTTGCATAGAATTTGAAAAGTGAATGGGAAGTTTTGACAAACAGTCGTTTTTTCGCTTGTTCATTTGTTGGATCCAGCATTAGTTTCATATCGTAATCATTCGTTTGTGTGTGCAATAAACCAAAAAATAAACATCGGGGATTCACGCTACATCATGCTCATCTACCACTAGTATCGACGCCATCTAGATATATGTACATGCCTGCGCTCAGCTGATTTTGACGGCTAAATTACTCAATTATTTCCTTCGATGACGTCATCGTATCCACAATCCAGTGGTCGGCGACTGATGGCGGCGAGTCCCCGGTATTTGTGCGTTCCGTGTTTAGTTTTCGTTTTCCGCGTTCAGTGTTTATTTGTTAGGGAAATTCTATCTACTGATCCGAGAAAACAAACACGTGCGCGATAAAAGTATGTCGTGCGATCAAAAGATGTATTTTGTCAAGTGTGAACTGTTCCACGATACTCTGCGACTGATCCCCGGGGCTGCGGCTTCGACCAAATTGCTGCAAGTGCCCAGAAAGCATGTTTTTAGAGGACTAAAATACCGTCTGACGCAATTCCAATTGTAGACATATGTCGTGCCGAGGACATCGTCAAAGAATAGATATTATTGCTAACAAGAAATGGGACTCTATACACGAATTAAGAGTGCCTGCCTAGTAGTTGCATATGTGTTGGATTCCATCAGTACACGAAGGGGTAACGCGGAATAGCAAGTATGTTACTCATACGATGAAACGTACTAGGCAGTTGGCATTTGAAGAGCTTTTCAAAATGTTGCCGTCCCTATCCCTCTAAACGCAACTTTCATTTGATTTATTTGCTTATCAATATCGTATCAAGTGCCACCCCCCTGCCTTGCCGAAGGAATTAATGACGTACACGATCAGCTGAGCGCAGGCCTGTATATCGACCATCACGATAACGCACCGTCACACACGTCCTGGAAAGCGATGGCCAAATTAGACCAATTACGCGCTGGCTCCAGGGAAAGAGATTCAGATCAAATAAGGAAGTTATCGCGGAAACCGTATTTCGAAGGCTTGGAAGTTTCGTACTACAGAAATGGCATCGAAATGTTGGAAAATCGCTTACCAAGTGTATCGCCCTCGAAGGCAACTATGTTGAGGAATAAATATAACTTTGTCCAGAAAAAAGCTTGTTTTCATTAAAAATCCCGGGACTTTTCGGCCCATGTAGTACATGCTAGTTATGCATATGCATTGAGAGTGTATTTCCTAATATGGTCGGTTTGGGCAGAAATTAGCCGATTAAGCTGCGATGAAAGAACATTTGTAGAGAAAGTGGGCGCCATTTGAAACGAGTGATTACTTTCTTCCACAACTTTATAGGGGAGATAGGATCTTGCCCATTCCCAAAATCAACTAACTAACCCATACCATAATATATTTGAAATATTTATTTATTTACTAATTTCAAGTCCCTAGCTCTATTCTATGGGAAGTTACCATACATTTGGTAGGCGTCCATTCGACCCGATAATGTCCATTTTCAATACCGTCAATTGGATTCTTTAATGAATATTTGGCCAAAATTTGAACTTGCTGGACTTATTCTATCGAAAGTGATCGCCTATTCGTGGCTGCTTTTATCGGATCTTACCTATTTTGAATACCAACTGACTAGATCTTACTACGAGTACCAGCATTCTTCCAAATTTTCTACTTGCTAGTGTTATTCTATTAAAAGTTATCGTAGTTATATTTAATTTTTTGAAATTTGTAGGAGAGGTAGGCGTTCATTTGGTTTGATTACACCCATCTTCCTAAAACTGAAGCAGCTTCTTATCTGAAGGTGACATGCAAAAAATCAGGTGTCTGTGTCAATTGGTTCATTGGAGTTATAGGCAAAAACCGTGAAAAGTAGGGTAGTACGGGGTTCTTTGTGAGAAAAGTACCGTTAGTTTCCAACTGATCGATTTTATTTTTCCAGGAGAGTATAAAATTACCCTCTCGAGCCATCTAATAAAGCTGGAGTTTTTTACGCTTATTCAATCTGAAGTAATATATATAATTAATTATTTTACATGTGTAGAGGAGGTAGGCGTTCTCTTGACCTGATCATGCCCATTTTCAATACCAACCAATTAGATCATATTTCCAACATTTGACCAAAGCTTCAAGTCTCTAGCTTCATTCTATCGAAATATATCATGCGAATGGGCAGGGAGACAGACTAGGCTAAATCGAAACAGGAGGTGACTCTCATCATTTATATCCTAAGGTGTTACATATTTTCGTCGTGACAAAAACAATATATCCTATACTTATAAAGTCTAGGGTATAAAAATAAAAACAGGATTCATGCTAACGTTGTAAACGTCGTATTTATTGTAAAATTACAATCATTTTACTGTGAGGATGACCGAAGTTTACGATAAATACGACATTTACGACAGGGAGCGGGACGTGGCCAAGATCCGCATTTCCGGGCATTTCACTCCACTAAAATATTAGTAAGTATACAAAAAACGTATACTTACCGCCTGAATTCCGATGAAAAGACCGGACATTATCAGGAATGTTGTCATTTCACAACCACTTTACAGTCACTATTTGAGGCATTTCCGGGAGTTTCCGCTGAATTCACCGGCCCAAGGATAAGTCCCAGAGTATTACTACACACACACTTGATTCATTGTTGATGGCATTCTGAGTCCTTTGGTTAGGGCGAAAAGACATTGGCAATGAAGAACAAAACCAATGTCAAGGAACTAAGACCTGCCATAGACTGTGCGATCCATCGTCAGATCGGTCTGACGATAGATCGCTACAAAATATCTGACGATCGAATTATATGGAACTGCCAAGAAAATATCAAAAATTCAACGATAGTCACATACACTGTGCGATCGATCTGACGATCACAATATCGTTAGATCGATCTGGGGGCTATAGCGAGATTGCAGTGACTGGTCTGCATAAGTATTAAGGGTGCCCTGAGAACCACTCCAACGGCTGAGCTGGAAATGATCCTGGGGCTTATGCCCTTGGTCCGATTAATCTGCAGAAGCGCGTGCTTACCAGCAATACGCGCTAAAAGTTCATACATAGGTTAGGTTAGGTTAAAAAGGCTACTGTATAGAACACAGCACACATAGACCACCAATGGGTCCGTTGTGATACCTCAACGCCATAAGAGCCTAGTCGTCAAACCACCCGGATCTATCAATAAAGCGATGTAGATGACCAGTACTTACGTCCTTCAAGTCATCCAGGTCAAGAAAGTAAAGGGAACCTAGAGTGTCCTTTCTTCTACCGGCCAGAGCAGGGCAATAGCACAGGAAGTGAGCTATTGTCTCCTCCTCCTCCTCGTCTCCACAGCTTCTGCAGTGATCATTATACGGAAGCCGAAGACGCCTGGCATGCTCACCTATCAAGCAATGTCCTGTAATGATCCCCACCACCTTCCTTAGATGCCTTCTCTCTAGCATCTGCAGCCCTAAAGAGCGGCTAGGATTAAAGGCCGGCCACATTTGTCTTGTAACATTGCATGTAGTTCCATTTAGCCATTCGATATTAGCACGGTTTAGTGCGTTTGTCTTGATCACCTTCTTACAAGCTGCCATCGGTATTTTGACGGGGCGAAAACACTTTATGTCCACACTGGTGGTACCCACCCGAGCCAGCTCGTCTGCCCGGCAGTTACCGCTGAAACCACTATGCCCTGGTATCCAGCACAAAGTGATGTTGAAAAAGTCGCTGAGTTCCTTGAGAGCAGACCGGCACATCACCACGGTTTTCGAAGTAGAAAGTGCAGCGTCCAGGGATTTTATCGCCGCCTGACTATCGGTATAGATAGTAATAGTCCTAGCAGATACGACAAGTTCATACATAAATTGTAAACGCCTCAACATCTTAGGTGCTTACAGCTTTCAGGAGCTAGCAGAGGTGGCCAGTGCCACCTCGTTGAACCAGTTGATTCAATTTAGCGGAATGGTCACCTGGCAGCTCTATTTAGCCAGCAGAGGGTGGCAAATGGGCCCAAACCGGTGGCCTAATGTGTTACATTGTATACATTAACAGTATTTATTTTCTACTTCTGTATAAAAACATGTAAGAAATTCCTATCAAATTTGGAGAATTAATAATAAACATTTTCATAAACTCGATTGACGATATTTGCACTTTGTGATAGTCCATATTAAGTATCCGTTTTTGATTTCAAATTTAAACATTTTCATGTTTAGTGTTACGGGCCCCACTCGAAGTTCCGGCAACCGGCACCAGCACCTTGCATCTTTCCCATACAGCGACTCATCGAGTGTACATACAAATTGCTCGGTGTTTGACGATTGTTTGCATCCGCAATATCCGCAGCGTATTAGATGAAACAAGAAACCAGGCCGAAGCGAAGCTTCGGCCCGGTGTCCGAAGCGTATATACCCTAGACTTGTACAGACCTAGTGGTGATACCAAAAGTCCCAATTGGCAACGACCATATGTACTAGAAGTGGGTCTCCTATATGGCCAGTTCATAGGGGAGTTTGGCACTCATTCAGTGGGATCTTGACCATTCTCAAAATCAATTAACTGACCCATTCTACAAATATTTGTCGCAGTTTTCAAGTTGCTAGCTTCATTCTATCGAAAGTAAACGCTTATTTGAAGTTTCACTTGTAGGGGAGGTAGGGTTTCCTTGGGTCGGATCTTACCCATCATTGCCACCAACCAATTAGATCCCCCTACAAACATTTAAAAAAAATTTCAAGTCTCAAGCTTCACTCTATCGAAAGTTATCGCTTATTTGAAGTTTCATTTGTAGGAGAAGTAGGGGTTTCGTTGGTCGGATTTTACGTATTTTCAATATTAGCCAACTGTATCATACTACAAACATTTGACCAAAATTTCAAGTCGATAGCTTTATTTTGTCGTTAAGTTATCGCTTATTTTAAGTTTAATTTCTAGGGGAGGTAGGGGTTCCTTAAGTCGGATCTTACCCATCTTTAACGCCAACTAACTCAATCTCACTTTAAACATTTGACCAAAATTTCAAGTTGCTGGCTTCATTCTATCAAAAGTTATCGCTTATTTGAAGTTTCATTTGTAGGGGAGGTGGGGGTTCCTTGGGTCGGATCTTGCCCATTTTCAATACCAACAAAGTAGGTCTTACTAGCAACATTTTGTCAAATTTTCAACTTGCTAGTATAATTTTTTCGAAAGTTATCGTAATTAAGGGAATATTTAATTTTTTGAAATTTGTAGGGGCGGTAGGCGTTCCTTTGATCTGATTATGCCCAACTTACAAAATCTTAAGCAGCTTCTCACTTCAAGGTCACATGCCAAAAATCAGGTGCCTACGTCACAATTGGTTCAGGAGTTATATACAAAAAACCTGAAAATTAGGGTATTACGGGGTTCTTTGTAAGAAAATTACCGTTAGTTTCCAACTGATCGATTTTATTTTCCCAGGAGAGTATAAGATTACCCTCATGAGTAATCTACCTAAGCTAGAGCTTTTCACGTTTATTTAATCGGGAGTTATAGATACATTTATGTATTTTACATATGTAGGGGAGGTAGGCGTTCTCTTGGCCTGATCATGCCCATTTTCAATACCATCCAACTAGATTACACTACCAATATTTGACGAAAATTTCAAGGCTCTAGTTTAATTCTATCGAAAGTTATCGTGCGAACGGACAGACAGACGGACAGACAGACAGACAGACAGACAGACGGACAGACAGACAGACAGACAGACGGACAGACAGACAGACATGGCTAAATCGAATCAGGAGGTGACCCTGATCATTTATATATACACATTGCTATACCTCCGGAGCCTCCTTTAAGGTGTTACATATTTCCGTCGTGACAAAAACAATATACCCTATACTAAAAGTCTAGGGTATAACAAGTTGCAAGATACAGGTAGGACATAAATAAAGATACAAATACAAAAGGCCACAAAAATTATCAGGTAGTACAGAGAGAGGAGGGTTGTTCCTTATGCGCCACAGATGATCGAATCGAAATCGAACCGTTCGTTATCAGAATCGAACCACGTTAGTTTCATAAAATGTCCGAAAAAAAAATCCCAATCCCAAATTTAATGCGCGATTTTTCTTATTTTTTATTGGCTAAAAATATTAGGCGCGCTCTTTTGCGTATCTATCTGATGTAGTGTAGGGTAACAAACATGCATTACACACAAACAACAAGAGATTTGTTGTTTGTGTAATGCGCTCCTTTACGCGCTAGACGATCAAGCCGCTTGATCAAACGGTTACATTCCCGTCAATTACTGACGTTTCAATCCACCTTCTACATCATCTCAATCTTTTGATCAAAACTCATTTTCAGTTTCCAACTCGGAAAGAGTGTGCGTGAGTCATCTGTCATCATACATACATGGCTGATTGACGCAATCCTCGATCAAAATTGCCCTAGACCCAGGGCCGTCGAGAGAGAGAGGGGGGGGGGGGGGGGGGGTACGTACGTATCTACGCACTGAGCTTCTTTTTTTTGCTCCTTGCCCTTTCATTCCACTCTGACGCACTGAGCTACCGGTCGCCATATATAGGCCCCAACAAAAGTTGAGTACCGGGCCCGGATTTTCTCTCGACGGCCCTGCTTAGACCCTTCAGTTGCTACAGGTTATCGAATTTTTTGGAAAAAATCGCCAATCTCGATTTACTAAAAAATAAGTGCTCACCCAGGCTGACTGCGTGGATTAAGGCCAGAATCATAGTATCATATTTTATTTAAATTTCATATTCATTTTTTTATATGGACTTATAGCCGCCATACATTATCCGATCCGTCGCCCGATCGATCGGCCGATGGATCGCCACAAAATATCTGCCGATCTCCACTGCACACACACTGAGCGATTTTCGTGCGATGCGATAACGAATGACAATTCAAAAAATAGGTTATGATTCACTCCCAATCCAACCTAGATTCATTTTTGTTAACTATTTGGATGTGTGTGGTATTTTCGTATACCACATATTTGATATTTCAATTGCAGTGCCATTTAAATCATAAAAATCCTTGAAATTTCATAATTTAATAATTTGGTAATTTGACATTCACTTGCGATAATCACATACACTATCTAATCGATCGTCACCGATCGATCGCACGAAAATCGCACAAAAATATCGGCAGATCAAAATTGATCGGCCGATCGGTGCGATTTCCACATACACAGGCCGATCCATCGGCCGATATCGATTTCGGGCGACGGATCGGCCGATCGATCGGTCTGTGTATGGCACGTTTTACATGACACAAAAAATGGATGTCATAATATAAATATGATTATTATTCCGTTATTCCGGCCTAAAAAAAGAAAATATGTGAAAAGTTTGTGAATTTGTAGTTGGACGGTATAGGCCGTTCGAGAGAGGGGAGAACATGTTTCATGAATCAGGATCCGGATTGGTTTTTGGCATATGTTAAGAATTTCGGTTCCAAAAACGCGGTAATTTTAAAGGCTACACAGAGCTCATAATTACAGGGATACGAAAATACGAGTAAATATGCACATAGCATACTCAAACGTCCAGTTTTCAAGTGTTATTCCAAAACAAAATCATCTCTAGAATACTGATCAATTCGTTTCGTTGTCGTCACGCACATGAATGAGACGTGGTACATGAAGAATACCGAAACTATGCGTTCTCACACACAGTATTAGATCTCAAGTGGTTTTCTTCGCTACAATTTATGACTTTTGGACATATTTCCTTTTGTTGAGTATTTATGACCAAATAATCCTTGGAAGATATTTGTGAGCCTTGTAAAGACATAAATATACAATATATTTTCAAATAAAAAAAATTAAACCGGAATATCCGAGGGTTTTGTAGAGGCCGTTTATTTTGAGATCTTAACATCAGCTCACTCTTCTTGGTTTTGAGACGAATAAAAACACCATAATTAAAATACCAATACCAAAAATTACCAATAATTTAGTATCCTACATGCCAATTCTTTGAAAACAAAACAGCATTTCAATGAAGGCCATATCACACCGTTGAAAGTAAGCATTTTAAAACGGGAAAGTCTACTGTAGGTGGATATGTATGCCTATAACAGATATGTTCCATAGTTTCGTAAAATACCATCACCCAGGTTTAGTGGTAACTATTTGCCCTAACCCCTAGTAGGGCATAGCGCGTCAACTATTCCCATGCGGCTTAGTTGACGTTTCGCTAGCATAAACTGGTTTCGGACGATGTATATTGCTAGCATATTCATACCTCCTGTCCAATTAGCAGCACAAAGTTTGTGGCTTATTATTACGCCCCACATCATAAGGGGAAGACAACAGAAACCTCCATGACCACGACGTGGATGGGACTCGAACCCGTAACTGGCAGGTTGCATGTGACATCAGACTGACGCCTCAACGCCCTGACTCCTGAGGTACCTGCTAAAACTGAACCAGAGTAAGGTGAGAGTCATCTATGGTCTTCTGACTGGACACTCATGCCTGCGGAACAACGGCATTGTATTGGACTCGAGCTGTAGTTTCTGCGGAAAGGATGATGAGACGTCAACTCATATTTTATGCGATAGTCGCCTATCCGGAGGCTGTTGATATCGCTTCAGTTTCACCGAATCTCTTGAGCAGATTTGTCTGCTCGATCAGACATCGACAAACTAGGCCTGCTTATAGACTCAGTGTTACAGCACAATGGGCCATCACTTCGGGGATCAACGCACATTTTCAATCTAACCTATTAGTATGCAATTAGCGAACTCACCAACTCCGCATTGACCTAACGATAACCAATGTCACCTCTGAATCTCCTTAGATCGAAGACCTGTCAATCTTTTTTATCGATTTCGTTTCTAGGTGGTCCACCGAATGGTGGTTCCATTGTGGTTGTACCACCGTGTGTGGCGAGCTTAAAAGAGATATTTTTTCAATCATAAACATGGCTCAATATAAAATAGAAAGACCATATCTTCATAAACATTTGCCAATCTACCAATCCACAATCCCAGGAATTTATATGATAAACAAAATTCAATTAAAGTTTCAGTTCATCCGACGGAAGAAAATAGGCGACAACATAATATAAACAAAAAAAAATTGTTAAAACTCTGAAACTCAGCACTAGCTCGTATGTCACAACGGGCTCGAAGTGCTGAGTTTGGGAGTTTTAATAATTTTTTTTTTTTTGGTTTATATTATGATCACCTATTTTCTTCCGACGGATGAACTGAAACTTTAATTGAATTTTGTTTATCATATAAATTCCTGGGATTGTGGATTGGTAGATTGACAAATGTTTATAAAGATATTGTCTTTCTATGTTGAGCCATGATTATGATTGGAATGAATATCTCTTTTAAGCTCGCCACACACGGTGGAGTACAACCACAATCGAACCCCCAATCGGTGGACCACCTAGAAACGAAATCGATAAAAACGATTGACAAGTCTTCAATCTAAGGAGATTCAGAGGTGACATTGGTTATCGTGGGGTCAATGCGGAGTTGGTGAGTTTTCTAATTGCATACTATTAGGTTAGATTGAAGATGTGCGTTGATCCCCGAAGTGATGGCTCATTGTGCTGTAGCACTGAGTCTTGAGTTGATTAATCAACGGAAAGACGGAAACCCAAATGGAACTCAATCCGCGGACCTCTTGTCCAGTGTTATAAAATAATGGTGCAATAAAATCCAACAATTTGCCTATTTAAACAATCTTTTCATCCATTGCAACACTATCAGCGCGTGCATGGCTTGGAATGGGACCATAATTAAGTTTCGAAACAATTCTTATTCTCAGACCACTCAATTTTCAAGGAGTTGGCACTTTTTAAATGACCAGAGGTGACCTGTTGCCCAGCTTGAACGAAATTGGGATCAGTCAAGTTTGTAATGTTTGGCGTTTCTCGGGCTCAATGAAAATATTCGAAATTCAGAAATTTAAAATTGCTTGTTGTTTTCCATTTCTGAGAATCGAAATTTTCTTTGAGCATCAGAAACGTTAGACATGCACTCATCATTGTAGCACTACAGTCTCGTCATATGTACTACGATCTGCAATCATCAATCACCACATCATCATGCGTTACTGTAATAGCAAAGCTATTGCAATGGCAATGACGACACGACGCGCCATCTATCCATTTAATCAGCTAAGCTTTTTCACAGATAGCATGCACTTATTATCTGTGTACCTTAGGCCGTTTCCTCACTTGTCGGTACGGTGGCGGTGCGGGATGGGCATGCTCGGTATACGCGGTACTGAAAGCTCACCGAACACCTTTATTTCAATGAGTGATTCCTGATTGGCTCGGTCCATCCCCGCATCCGCGAATACCGAGTCAATCAGTATCGAGTGCGTGAAGTGATACACTGAGCGAAAAATCTGGTGTATGCAGCTTGCTACGCATAGAAATTGCCGGACGAGGAGAGCTTTGAATTGGTCATAGGATTATTGAAATTTATAACCAAAAAGTGGTTGCTGTGCCGTTGAGGAAATTGCCAATTTGATAGTCACTTCTGTCGACGAGGTCCTAAAGAATTCCTGCCAACGTCGATTTTGTCGCCTTTTAACGGGACCAGGAAATCCAATTTATATTTAAAAAGAACAGCTCCTCGCAGCATTTGAATGTCCAGTTTCCCGCATTACAAGTTGCAACGTTTTTTTTTCGAGCCTGAACTCTTTTGAAGCATTTGTGTGGTCGTAAGCCACGATACAAAGAAGACAATATATCGCCTTCCCGCGTCTCATTTTCGTATCGTTCTGCGCATCACGTCATAAGCGCATATATGTTTGAGAGACTGGTGGTTCATAACTCTCAGCATTGCAATCCTCACGACAGTATCGATCAAGTAATCTGGCATCTGGCTCCAGTGTCAACCCAATATAACCGTTGCTGTAAATACAAAGTTCATTCACCAGGTAAGTCGAAGACGTCGGAACAATTTTTTTTATCGTGGTTTAACAATATCGTTTTAGTGCTTTCATTCGAACTATCTATTAAAGTTGTTGACTTCCATTGTGTTGCATATATTTTTCCCGATCCGTACTTCCTTTTCTTTTCCGTCCTAAAATACGTAACAGCCCGATTTGCGGCTATCAGGTTTAGATAGACTTTTTTTCCTGTTTTTAACCCGATGGAGGAAAAACCGACCGGGTATAAACCGCTAAGAGAAAACACAGAAAAAACCGGGCTAATTTTTTCAATGTACCGGTTGTTCGGTTTAACCGACCGGTTTTTGACATCTCTACCCATGGACAGGTTCGTCACTATCTTAGTAGCGGAAGTAGTGCACACCATCGAGGCATGTGCTGAATTACGCATGTGGAGCGGCTACCGCAACCGCAATGAAGCTACTGCCCATTAGGAAAGTCACCCAGGGTAAAGGCAGGCTAACTTTTCATCTCCGGCCACTCAAATAGCACATCGATCGCCTACTAAAACTCAACCCGAGTAAGGTCAGTGTCATCTGTTTTCTTCTGACTAGATACTCATGACTGCGGAATAACCTAAAAATCATGGGCATTGCATCGGACTCGAGCTGTAGTTTCTGCGGAAAGGATGATAAGATATTTTATGCGATTGCGGCACCTTAGCCCGGTGGCGTAGAGACTGCTAGAGTCGCCTATCCGCAGGCTGTTGATATCGCTTCAGTTTCACCGAATCTTCTGAGCAGATTTGTCATCTCGATCAAAGTAGGCCTGCTTATAGACTCAGACCTACAGCACAATGGACCATCCCTCCGGGGATCAGAGCACATCTTCAATCTAATCTAATAGTATGCTAGTAGCAAACTCACCAACCCCGCATTGACCCAAAGATAACCAAAGTCGCCTCTGAATCTCCCTAGATCGAAGACCTGTCAATCGCTTCTATCGATTTCGTTTCTAAGTGGTCCACCCCACCGAATGGTGGTTCGGTCGTGGACGTGGTTGTACTCGACCGTGTGTGGCGAGCTTAAAAAAGATATTCATTTCAATCATAATCTTGGGTCAATATATATATCATAGAAAGACTACATTTATATCTTTATACATAGAAATTTGTCAATCTACTAATACGCAATCCCAGGATTTTTATGATGAATAAACAAAATTCAATTAAAATTTCCTTTCATCCGTTGGAAGAAACTAGCTGACATCATAATAAAAAACGAAAAAAAAAATACTAAGTCTCACTCAGCACTTGAAGCTCGTTGTGACATATGAGCTAGAGAATCAACGGAAAGTCCGAAACCCAAACAAATGGAACTCAATCCGCGGACCTCTTTTCCGGCGTTAAAAAATAATGGTGCAATAAAACCCAACAATTTGCCTATGTAAACAATCTTTTCATCCATTGCATTGCAACACTATTAGCTCGTGCATGGCGTGGAATGCGACCGTAATTAAATTTCGAAACAATTCTCGGTCTCAGACCACTCAATTTTCAAGGAGTTGGCACTTTTCAAATGACCCGAGTTGGCCTGTTGCACAGCTTGACCGAAATTGGGATCAGTCAAGTTGCAACGTTTTTTTCGAACCTGAACTCTTTTGAACATTGATTTGTGTGGTCGTAAACCGTAAAAAATACCCTTCTGATGGTATTATAAGATTTAAAGGACGACAAATGCGAAAATTGGATTTTCCACAGACGTATTTCACATGTGATCGCGGACTCGAGCACACGTGTTGAACACCGAGCTCCGTATTGTTTTTGTTTTGTTTATTTGTTTGAAGTCCTGTACGTGCAGTAAGTTCTCCATACAGGACTCTGCAATTCAGTCAATCGTAAGCAGTGTAGGAGGGTGTTAGGTTTAACGTGATCCTTTTCTTGTGTCATAGTGTGGAGTGTGGGTTTGAGGCCACTTTTTACAACTTTGTATATATGTATGTAAATACACGAAGAAATCAAGGATTAAGTGATTTTATTTATTAAAATTGACGACAAATAGAGTGATGATAAGTGTAGTAAGAGTGAAATGAAGTTAGGTGTGCAGTATGGTGGTGGTTCCTTCATTAGTTAGAGCAACTTTGTTAGGTGAGTTTTTTCTTCAATTTATTCGGCTAGGTTTTAGTTTAGGCAGTGAGTTGAGTAGGCTCTGGTCTTTCGAAAGGACGGGTTCTTATAATGCCAAAATATAGAAATACCATTGGATTTAGATCGAAGGGAAATTGAGCATGGTGAAGACTTCAGCATCGTGATCCGACGGAAGCTACACTAGATCTGACACTGTCAAGTACATACAATTTTTAAACTCACCACACCCAGATCAAGCTCAGATCGTGGCAATTAATTGAAGCTGCGAATGACAATATTTCAAAACCATAATGAACGATCATCTTATATTACGTTTACACTATCCCCAGATTACTTCATCTGCTGCTTAATCTGGGTGTGGTGAGTTTAAAATTGTATGTATTTGACAGTTCCAGATTATCTCAGCTGGCGCAGATGAAGTAATCTGGGGATAGTGTTATATTACGTTTACACTATCCGCAGATTACTTCATCTGCGCCGGCTGAGATAATCTGCGACTGTCAAATACATACAATTTTGAACTCACCACACCCAGATTACGCAGCAGATGAAGTAATCTGCGGATAGTGTAAACGTAATTTAAACGTAATATAAAGTACGAACTGAGATTTCATATCAAGAATTTAAACTACTAGTGTGAAATGAATTTTGACACGTATGAACGATCATCTATAGTACGAATAGTAATTTCATGTTAAGGGCCGGTTGCTCAATGTCCGATTAAAATTTATCGTAAGAATAAACTGCCATTTGGCACAATTTGATTTTCTCAATATCTGTTTAGCGTTATTAATCGAATAAACGCTAACCGTCCCCTAGCCATCGATTAATCTCTTATCCAAAACAAAACCCAACTCCTGGTTTCCGGTTGAAAATTTATCCTAAGAGCGCGTTGACACGATCAAACTACGGTTTGACAAACCACCTACTTGAACGTGTCAACCCCTTGTCAAACTGGTTTGATGTCTTGTGCTTCTGTCAAACTTTTCATCAAATGCTAGTTTGTCAAATCGTAGTTTGATCATGTCAACGCGCTCTAAATGAAACCGGAATATAGAGGGCTACGCCCGCAATTCGAGGGTTTTGTAGTACGCGCTTATTTTGGTATCTAAATATTGACTCTCTGCTCTTCTTGGTACCACTCAGCTGAATAAAAACACCATAATTAAATGTCTTACCCATGATATAGTATCTTACATGCCAATTCACAAAAAGACTGCATCTGTCACCTCTCAAAGTAATAGTTTTAATACGAGAAGCTGTAGATAGATATGTATGTATACGAGATAAACTGTCCTACTCTTCGAGATGCTTAACCATTCATGTTAAGACGACATTGAAAATTGCAAACTTGTGTAACGGCTTCGAAATTCAGGGCGGCTGGGACAAATTACGGTCTAATATTTTTTCCTCCTCCACTGTTCCCCTTTCTACAAATCTCAAGAAAATGCCAAAAATGGAATGTACTCAACATTACCTTTCTCACGACACCCCACTTGGCTATACCTTAATTTCGCCTCTATGTGGGGACCCCCCCCCCCCCCCCCTCTTAAAGTTGGCCAATTACAACACAACGCTTTCTCCAGCAAATTATAGCATTTCTACACATTCTCGCTGAATTAGTTTAGTTCGTAAGATATTCTATGAACAGACGGACAGACAGGTATTTGACCGATTTTGTAAGATTTAAGACACAAAACCCTAAAAAAATTGTGTGAATAGTTATTGCTAGGATCACCAATCACCAATCTTCACCCTTCCAAAGTTGGTTCATTAAATAACTGCAATTCGCACTACGAAAAACAACATGCAAGTAGTACACGCATATCTATGCGTGAGGCCGGTAGGTGTATTTTTTGTATGGGTAGTGTCAAAATGCATAACTTTAAGTCAATGTACTATTATTAAATATCATGTCATTGTAATGAAACTTAGAGATATTATTGCCTATGATGTTGGTTATCATTAGCCATCAATATTTTTGACCTCAGGTGTGCTTGAGGGGTGCAGGGGTGTGCTAACTGCAACTATAGAAATGTACTATTATTAACCTTTTTGGATGAAATTTAAAAATTCTATTATTTTTAGTTTTCTATGCTAGTAAAATGCCGCTTTTCTGTAAATTTTCATATGTCTAGCTATAACGGTCTCGAAATGCAAGGGGGGGGGGACAAACTCGGACCACATATTTTCCCCTCTCCCTCTTTTCTCCTTTCTTCAAATTTGAAAAAAATTCCAAAAATGGAATGTAGTTTCTGCGGACGGTACCTTTCTTACGATACCCCACTTGCCTATACCAAACGAAAAAAAAATTTCGACCTTCATTCCCCCCCCCCCCTTAAAGTTGACCTATTACGACACATCGCTTTCTCCAGAGAATTATAGTATTTCTACATATTTCAACCAAATTTTATGCATGTAGCTTCAGCGGTTTGTGAGATATTTCATGGACAGACAGACAGACAGACAGACGGACGCATGACCGATTTCATAATAGCCGCCATACATTATCCGATCCGTCGCCCGATCGATCGGCCGATGGATCGCCACAAAATATCTGCCGATCTCCACTGCACACACACTGAGCGATTTTCGTGCGATGCGATAGCGAATGACAATTCAAAAAATAGGTTATGATTCACTCCCAATCCAACCTAGATTCATTCTTGTTAACTATTTGGATGTGTGTGGTATTTTCGTATACCACATATTTGATATTTCAATTGCAGTGCCATTTAAATCATAAGAATCCTTGAAATTTCATAATTTAATAATTTGGTAATTTGACATTCACTTGCGATAATCACATACACTATCCAATCGATCGTCACCGATCGATCGCACGAAAATCGCACAAAAATATCGGCAGATCAAAATTGATCGGCCGATCGGTGCGATTTCCACATACACAGGCCGATCCATCGGCCGATATCGATTTCGGGCGACGGATCGGCCGATCGATCGGTCTGTGTATGGCACGTTTAAGGGTTTTGTTTTTATACAAAACCCTAATAAAAACCCAACACCTGATACCGGATGCTGAGATTTTGACAGCTAGAACTGTTCACTTTCGCCACAGAAGAGAGAATAAGAAGAAACCAAAAAGAACGAAAGAAATGGAGTAATTCGGCATAAGTGTGGATGCACACTTTAAGGCTTGATAGTTTGTATGAGACGTATGAGAAAACGAAAATGCTTATCGGGCTGTTTATAGCTTCGATTAATTCGTGCCCCTGTTAGTTAGCAAAGAGTTTAATCGGATATTGCGAAAACGGGTCTAGGAGTTTAAATTCCTGACTGGTGCGAAATGAATTTTGACACGTACAGTCATACAAAAAAGTATTCGTACACACGTCGTATCGTGCTTTACTGTCCTGCAACAGTTAAAAGAGCTACATTTTTTTAACAAAAAATGTCTCTAACTCTTTTAGCAACACTACTTTCTTATATTAACTTAAAAAAAGTACTCTTTTCTGATCGTGTCAACAGAAAAGTGAGAAACAGTTATGCAATTCCCGAGAATTGAATCAAAAAAGTATTCGTACAGCAGCAATGCAGAAAGAATAATGCCGTTATTCCGTTGCCGATGGCGATCATTCGTATTGGGATCAGTCTTGTGATAATTATCAAGTATTTATCAATTGTTGTTAAGCAAATTTGTAGTGGATTTCCATTTCGGCAAAATCCGAAAATTACAGCTTCAGCGATTGCGGCAGAGGTAACGGAAGAAGATAAAATAGACGTTTCTGGAGAAACAATCAGAAATGTGCTCCGCCGTACAGGTTACAACTCTCGAATCGCTAGAAGGAAATATTACATAAGCGAAAAAAATAGTAAGGATCGATTAGAATTCGCCAAAACTATGCGAAATCATGGAATAGACTTCTGGGAAGAGTTATATTTGCTGATTAGAGTAAATTTAACATTTTCCCAGAAGTCTATTCCACGATTTCGCATCATTTTGGCGAATTCTAATCGATCCTCACTATTTTTTTCGCTTATGTAATATTTTCTTCTAGCGATTCGAGAGTTGTAACCGGTACGGCGGAGCACATTTCTGATTGTTTCTCCAGAAACGTCTATTTTATCTTCTTCCGCTACCTCTGCCGCAATCGCTGAAGCTGTAATTTTCAGATTTTTTCGCACTTTTCTACATATACTGCGTTCGTCTTTGGCCGTTAATAATCTTGGTCGTCCTGATCTTGGTTGATTCGTAAGACTTTCCGTGACACAATATCTATCAATGATGCTTTGAACGGTTGAGCGTGGTCTCCCAACAATAACGCTGATTTCACGCAATGATTTGCATTGATTGTGCAAGGAAAGGATAACTCTCCTTTCTCCTTCTGTCGTTTCTTTAAATGTTCGTCCCATAATAAAGAATTAAATGGAAATCCACTACAAATTTGCTTAACAACAATTGATAAATACTTGATAATTATCACAAGACTGATCCCAATACGAATGATCGCCATCGGCAACGGAATAACGGCATTATTCTTTCTGCATTGCTGCTGTACGAATACTTTTTTGATTCAATTCTCGGGAATTGCATAACTGTTTTTCACTTTTCTGTTGACACGATCAGAAAAGAGTACTTTTTTTAAGTTAATATAAGAAAGTAGTGTTGCTAAAAGAGCTAGAGACATTTTTTGTTAAAAAAATGTAGCTCTTTTAACTGTTGCAGGACAGTAAAGCACGATACGACGTGTGTACGAATACTTTTTTGTATGACTGTATGTATATGCTGACTCATTCATTCTGCATAGATGAAACAAATACTGAATAAGTTTCTATTTGCAGAGTGTTTTTTGCGTAACCGTGTAGGGTCCCTGCCCTGGTTGCGCAAAAAAATGCCCTAGAGTAGCATCCAATTTAAATTCCGAATCGTGAAGTTGTCTATACTGACGTAAAGTGGTGTGCCTCATATGTGGTGAAAATAAATTACAAATTCGGATGAAATATCAGTTTGATTATCGGATCGTTTTGTAGGGCAGCCACCCTACCAAGCTATCCAGGTTAATGTTGTTGGTGTAACGCGTGTATTATTTTACCCTACACCCGATAAATTCCCAAAAAAACACGCCTAATGACATGATGTGATATGTTTATGTACATATATGTACATTTCATGTACATTTCAGATGCAAGCAAAAGTAATCTGCAGATCGAATATCTGGCACATTACAACTTATCAATATTCATGTTTGTCTCGAAATTGTTTATCCTAAATTTATTATCAGTTCCGTTGGAAATTCTTATCATTTATAGTGTTTTTCTGATCATTACATATTTGAAACAGATCTCGTTATCTGTGGGTCATTAAATATTCTAACATGATTAATGATGACTCATGGTTATAGGTTGTAACTACTCGTAGCACTACGGATGGTGATAAACAATCCGTACGCTCACAAAAAAAATTAACATGTTTGAAACATGTTTAATTCTGCAATTCAACTAAACATGTTTATTTTTGTAAGCACATAGATAGGAACTTCAAACGCTGCGGTTGTATTATTTTATAGAGATCGGGAGCGTATATCTCCTAAAACGTAGCGAATTCGCTCAAAATCCGCCTTGGAATGCTGCGTTCTTCATAAAGGTAAGGTTACCGTTATGTAGAACGGGGCATTTTACGCCATCGTAAGTTGCCTTAATATAATAGGCACAAGCTTCTCAGGGATGCCTCTCCCTTGCAAAGCCGCCTATATATCGAGTCTCAAATTCACTATAATATTATAGACGTGAAGCTGAATAGACGTATTATGAAAACGCACGGCCTGGCTGATCAGAATTTTCCTTCGTACGAGGAAGTCGAAAAATGAATCCAATCGTGGGTCGCGTCGAAAGACGCCTCCTTTTTTTGAAATGGAATCCGAAAATTGCCGGAGAGATGGGCGAAAGTTGTCGCTAGCCGGTGGTTGCATAACATGGGGACAGTTCCAAACCAGCCATGTCTGTACAATACCTGACTTATGCTTCGGGTCATTGTCTCGATAAAATCTGAAGTCATCGCGAATTCCCAGTTTCTCCAAACTTTCAAGCAAATTGGACTTCAAAATTTCGAAATAATGAGACTTATCTATTGTAGTCTCAATAAATTGCAAATTTTCAACTCCCACTACCCTGGTTTGCAATTCTGTATTTGGTTTACGTCAAACGTATGAGGCTCCTTCAGAACCAAAAATATTAAATTTCGACTCATCGGCGAATATAACGGTATTCCAAAATCCAGAATTCGGAACATTCCTGTTTCGCGAATATTAGGAGAATTCTCTCTATTCAATTTAGAGAGAATTCTTAAAATTCCTTCATTGTGGTATTTCCGCTAGACGTAGTCCATTTCCGCTTTAGGTGATAGGAACCTAGAACCCACGCGGGGTGATTTATAGGTCCTAAAGCGGAAATTTTTTGGGTTTTGTGAAAGTTCTCTCTAATCAAATAGAGAGAATTCTCCTAATTTTCCCGAAACAGGAATGTTCCCAGAATTCTTATTCAAATGTTCCTTGGCAAATTTTAAACGGCTCTTCTGATTTTTGACGCTTATAAATGGCTTCATGCACGCTATTCTGCATTGAACTCATGTTCTCGCAGCACACGGCGAATAGTTTCCGGGTGGCGTGACTTACCCAACTCAGCGTCCACTTCACTGGCAATTTTTAGAGCGGATATTTTTGGGTTTTCTAGGATTTTCCGGACAATATATCCGCTCGTCCGTTGGGGTGAAAATTTTGTTGGGGGCATTTCTCCCTTTATCGTGTGTTCTATTTGCGCGGACAAATCGGTATATGATGCTCTGCACTGTAGAATCACTTAGTCCAACCATCTCACCAATTTTCCTGCGCGAATGGCAATTCTTAAAATGACTGAGAACAAGTTCTCGCTGATCAATTGCCGTACGTGGTCCTATTTCGCAAAACTAATTTTTCTGCACGATATTCTTAAAAAATTTAGCAAGACTAAACTTGAACATATTACGAATATAATGACTAAAACATAGAAAAAGAAATAACCGCTGCATTGCAAGATAACGGATCATTGCACAACTGCAAAGTACAGTCGAGTCGCGCTAGCTTGAACACGCGCTTATGTGAACCACGCAGTAGCGTGAACAAGGAAAATTGGATATTGACCACCTTATAGTATGACCAAGCGCAACCTTCAATATTGCGAACATCGTGGATTTCTCGTTTATTCATGTTGATTTCGATATTCGTTCATGTTATTAGCTAAAACTCGCACGTGTGACCACAGCGCGTTGTTATTTCATGTGCAAATACTGTTTGATTTTCCACGTGTTTATCTTTTCTTTGAAGTAGCAGTATATTTTCTGGTGTGTTGTGATTAGTGTTCTAACTTAAAATGCCTAAACAGAAAGGTAAATTCCTGCCACTAGATGTAAAAGCGAAAATAATTGAAGAATCAGACAGGGGTATGGGTGACACATCGCTTTCAAAAAATTTTACCAGTGGTTTCTTGCCCAAAGGCAAAACAATGTCCCCATTTCAGGAGAAATGATTAAAGAAAAAGCATTAAGCTTGAAAACTTTGTTGGGCATTAGAAGCTTTAATGCCAGTGAAGGATGGTTGCAACGCTTTAAAACTAGACACGGGATACGTATTTTGAAGATAACCGGAGAAAAGTTATCCACACATCCAGAGTTAGTTAATCCCTTCAGGGAAAAGCTGCGAAAGACGATTGAAGAATTAAATTTGAATGAACATCAAATTTACAATGCCGATGAGACCGGCTTATACTGGCAGCTTCTACAAATTATAACCTTCTCTTATGTGAACACATGCGTACGTTCGAACAACGCTGGTTTTATTCTGTTCACGTTATCGCGACTCGACTGTATTTGGTTGAAATAAGCTGTGGCATTGTTTTTGATTGCCTTTTTCGTTTATAAAATATTAAAAACATATAAAAAAATAGATGAAGTCATATTTGGTTAGCTTGAACATTAGACTCCTGCCTTTAAATAACGTTGATATCTTCTCTACTTAATTTTTATAGGCAGTTTAATATTTCTTTTATGTACTGGGCGAAATAAGCTGTGAGCCACTGCCTATGTATGCAAAAAACTGAAAAATGGCACCTCCTTTGTCTCCCTCTCCTTTTTGCACACCTCGTAGATCCGGGGACTTTTAGTATATTGTACATATTTACTTTCTAACTAGTCTTAGGCGGCTATTACACTATAAAAGTTCTTTTACAAATATATTTGACGAACGATATTTCAAAAGACCTTTTATGAATGATATTAGCCGCTAAAGGGGGAAGGTGTGCAAGCATATTAGAAAAGTAGTTGAAACAAGCAACGTCCATGTCGCAAATCTTTTCTTAGGCGGTTATTACACTATAAAAGTTCTTTTACAAATATCTTTTATAGAAGACATTTTTAAAGGACTTTTATAGTGTAATAACTGCCTGAGGAAAGATTTGCGACATGAATGTTGCTTGTTTCAAGTACTTTTCTTACAAGCTTGCACTTCTTCCCCCTTAGGCGGCTAATATCATTCATAGAAGTTCTTTTAGAATATCGTGCGTCAACGATATTTGTAAAAGAACTTTTACAGTGTAATAGCCGCCTAAACAAAGCCCCTTAGTTAATTTTTGTGGTCTCGACATTTCTATCTAGAAAGTCTTATTGCCTAGGACGTATCAGATAAACACTTGTTAGCAAATTATCTACCCAAACAATCTTCTACAACGCAACTATCTCACCAAATGGAATAACAAGCGAACGCGTTAATCCTTGAAAATGTTTTTTCCTAGAATTTTATAGTAATCTTTTATCTCAATGTTCTCACGACTCACGCGTAGATATGGGCCGTATTTTCGTACACAATACCAAGGGTGGCGGAACCTTTTAACCGCACAAGTCGCTTCAAACCGCAACTATCACAATCATATCGGGGGTTATCGCTGCTGTTATACGAAGAAAAAATCCATTGTAATTTCCGTCTCTATAAAATTTACGCGGTTCAGTTGTGGTCGCGAACCATTTGGCTCGTCGTGTGTGCCGAGCTTTAGAGATTCGCCGTCTTGTACGGTGAACAGAGCGAGAATTTGAAAATTCGATGTGTTGCGGACATTCCGACAGGCGAAATCCGTTACTTCCACAAGTCACCTCAACGTTGAACGCACCTGATTTTGAATTCGTCGCGTACATCCTACCAAGAAGCCGGTTACGTGCATCGGGCGAATTCACTGCACTTTGCACGCCTCCATCCTTACTTGAGATGAGTGGGGGACTGTGTGGGATCATGTACGTACATGTCATTTGTTGCGTTTTTCAAAAGGAAACAAGTGTCGACACTGTTGCGCGACTCACTCACTCACGGGTGCGCAACATTTTACATCCCTGTTACACAGTGTCGACTCTGTTTTGTTTTGAAAACGCACCCAATGAACCAAAATGAATAGACGCGCGTATTTTCAAAGCGAATTCATTGCGATAGTATAAATAGGACTGGATCCGTGTAGCGTGCATTTATTTCGTCGACAACGGTGAGTGGTGGTGGACGTGGAACCGGTCGTTGTTTTGTTAGTGAGTGGTAATTTCGCAACGTACTGAAATTAACGCGAATAATTAAGTTCGCGATAATAAGTTTGTAGCCGCGTAACAATTCAAATAGAATAGTTGTAAAGTACGGAAAACAAATTTGTGTTTTTGGATAAGTGTCCGGTGTGAAATGCGTGAGCAGCGCTAGAATGGTGGATATAGAAAATGTAACGTTCTTTTTTCTTTTCGTGGATTTGTTTTTATTAGCTTTTTCTCGGTTCAGGATTACAAAAACACGACCACGATTGCGGTCTTCAACCGTTACAAAGTAACGTTTTCTAACTGTACTTTAGTCTGTGATGTCTGCAATTTCTACATAAGTTCGCTCAATGTGTTTGGCTATCTAACGGTTTATTGCTTTTAAGCATCATGCGTTTGGTTCTGAATACTACGGAAAAATTATAATTTAATGCGTAGTGTAGAAGTAACAAGCATCGACTTCCAAATAATTAATGGGTATGTTCATAACACACAGCGGAATCGCAACATGCTGTGGCAACAGTGTCGAAGCAGCTTTGCAACAGGTTGTGTTCTGAACTGCACTTGCATTTAGTCATCCATCAATTGTCCAATTTCCAGTTCAAAACTGACTACTGATGAAAAATCGTAATATGACAGCGCGAGTGTCATTTCAGGATCGTCATCATATGCTGGTCCTAGCAAGCGGAGAAATTTTTGTGATGGAGAAAATGGCATTTTTCACAGCATGTTGTGTCCATCAAAAACTCAGTGGAGAGAGTTCATAAAACAAATTGGCAACAGTATGCCAACAGTTGTGTGTTATGAACTTAGCCGTTAGTTTACCTTATTATAAAAATAAGGTCGAATACTTTAACACTTCCTTTGTTTTAGTACGTCATATTTCAGGATTAAAAGTACATAAAAGCGATGTACCGTTGAAAAACCAGTGCAACGATTTCCAGACAGCTCAGCTTCAAGTACCGGTGTTACATGTGCGATCTATTTTTCAGTGAAAATCGAATTTCTACTTTTTTTTTAATTCAGGTGTTTCGCATCTCTCTTCACTTGATATGAAATTTTAGGTAGCTTTACAGAATGCGACAAAATGTAGGATTAAATACTTCAGAGGTAAATTTTCGAACTTTTTGATAAATAGAAAAAAGATGACATCGTAGGAGGATACGAGTTATGCCCGTACCACATTAGGGACTCGCCGAATCACGAGCCAAGTGCGTAACACGTTGTGCACATCCAAGCACCGTGCGTCTCTCCCGTCGTGCGATTCATCGGGTGAACAAAAAGCTCCACGAGTGCTTGCTCGGAATTCGTTGCATTGGGTGAAATTCGTTCACTCGTAGGTGCTTGGATGTGCACATGTTATCCACTTGGCTCGTAACTCGGCGAGTCATGCATAATGTGGTGCCGGCATTATACCCGAAACGGCAAAGCATGCATTTCCCTTAAGCGACTTAAATTGAACGTCCTATCTGGTTCGGGCGCTGGAGTTATTGTGCTGGAGTTATTAGTATTGTGCTGGAGTTATTAGTATTGTGCTGGAGTTATTAGTATTGTGCTGGAGTTATTAGTATTGTGCTGGAGTTATTAGTATTGTGCTGGAGTTATTAGTATTGTGCTGGAGTTATTAGTATTGTACTGGAGTTATTAGTATTGTACTGGAGTTATTAGTATTGTACTGGAGTTATTAGTATTGTGCTGGAGTTATTAGTATTGTGCTGGGGTTGTTAGTATTCTGCTGGAGTTTAGTATTCTGCTGGAGCTATCAGCATTCTGCTGGAGTTATTAGCATTCTGCTGGACCTATTATTCTGCTGGAATTATTAATATTCTGCTGGAGTTTAGTATTCTGCTGGAGTTTAGTATTCTGCTGGAATTTAGTATTCTGCTGGAGTTTAGTATTCTGCTGGAGTTTAGTATTCTGCTGGAGTTTAGTATTCTGCTGGAGTTTAGTATTCTGCTGGAGTTATTAGCATTCTGCTGGAATTATTAGTATTCTGCTGGAGTTGTCAGTACTCTACTGGTGTTATTAGCATTCTGCTGGAATTATTAGTATTCTGCTGGAGCTATTAGTATTCTCTCTCTGGATCCTGTCAACCCCTTGTGGGGCATAGGGCATTAACCACCCCGACTTTCCACCTCATTCTGTTCGCTACCATCGCTTTCAGCTGTCTCCACGATTTCCACCATCGACCTCAACTGATCTTCACGTGTTTCTAGGTCGTCCAACGCGGCGGCTTGCATCGGTTCCCTGTGGGTTCCAATCGAGAGCCTGTTTAGCAATGTTTTCAGGCCCTTTTCGAAGTGTGTGACCTGTCCATTGCCGCTTTCGCCTTTTTATGGAGGCGTCGATCCTGTCCTGTAAAGTAATGAACAGGAGGTCGTCGTTAGAAATGACCTCCGGCCAGTGTATGTTGTAGGATGTGCCGTAGACACTGGTTTACGAAAGTTTGCAATCTAGTTATCGCCCTGGTCACCTTCCAAGTTGAACAGCCATAAAGAAGCGCAGATTTTATATTGGTTTCGAAGAAACGAAGATACTGAATTTGGTACTTCTGGAGATGTTGTTTTGCCAGAAAGGAGTCAAACTGAAAAAGACTGCCCGAGCCCTACTGATGCGAGACAGTACATCAGCATCCGCTCCACCACCTGCTGCAACTACGCTTCCGAGGTAGCAAAAATTGTCCACTTTTTTCACCGTCTGCCCGAAACACAAATTTTGCCCGAAACACAAATTTCGCTGTCTTCCTGGATTTAAGCTCAAGTACTTAGTTTTGGCAGCATTGATTTTAGGCTTCGCATTGCCACTTTCGCGGTGCAGGGCATCCGTCATTTCAACTAAATGATCCGATATATTTGATACAAGACAAATATCGTCAGCATAATCTAGGTGTTGAAGGTATTCAAACAGGTTCCATCTGATACCTTTGCTCTGGTGTTCATCAAGCGCACTGCAAAGTACGTCATTAATGGCAATCAAAAACGATATAGGTGACAAAATGCAGCCTCGTCTCTCTCAACTATGTACCTCGAAGGGAACTGAAAGCTTACCCTTGTGTAATACGTGACATTGGGCTCCGCTATAGGACTCCTTGATGATGGATATGATTTCATCTGGTATACCTCTCCTATGTAAAGCCTTCCAGATGTATTCCCGGTCAACGCTGTCAAACGCCTTCTCGAAACCGACAAACACGAGATGTAATGGGGATCTCCACTCTGCGGATTGTTCAATAATAATTCGGAGGGTGTTGATATGGTCGCTACATGAAAAGCCCTCGCGAAAACCAGTTCATCGTTCAGTGTGCGATCAACTGTATGTGCTTGATCAGGTTTAAGACTATTGCCATCAGTTTGGGGACTGCTGAGAGGAGGCAAATTCCACGCCAATTATAACAATCCTTCAGGTTACCTTTCTTCGGGATCTTTACGATGCCCTTCTTCCATTCTTTAGGGAGAGTTTCTGTTTCCCAACACTCTTGGATAAGGGGAAGAAAGATATCCGCAGTGGCGTTGATATTTGCCTTAAAGAGTTTCACCGGAATTCCATCTATCCCCGGGGCTTTACCCGCTTCCATCGATTTAATAGCCACAGTTAATTCCTGTTTAGATGGTGGGCTGTATCAACTCTGGCTATTTGCGGAATATTTTCAACTTTTAGTGCAGATGAGCTCAAATGTCCAAAGGTGTTGTTGTTGATAAGTTTGTGAAGGGTTCCACTGTCACCACGGTAAGCCGCTTCCTTTACCTTCTCCGATAATGCATTAATGTTGTTGCGTTTGTCTTACGCTTCTTTGCACGCCTTTCTGAAGAGAACGGTATTCAGCTCTAAGTTAATCTTTGACTGCGTCGTCAGTAGCTGAGTTGATTTGCCCTTGAATTCTCTTGCGTGCCGAGATTAGAGAGCATGTAGTCACTAATGAATGAATGGCCTTCTACCGCGCTCCAATCGCCCGCAAAAGTTTCACCGTACGAAATAAATGAGTCCTTACCGACGTTCCATCTATCATCAATTGTAGGAGTCTCGATAAGGTGGTGGTGCATTAGCTCTTTCGTGCAAGGCGGTGGAATAAGCACGTCTTATAGATGGATCTTTAAACTTTTGCACATTAAAACGTGGCAAGATTCGTGCATTTTGAGGGCGATAGATTGCTGCCGTTCGTAAGCGCACTTTTGCGACAACAAGTTGGTGATCGCTGCCAATATCAGCACTCCGCTTCGACCTGACGTCTAAGAGACAGTTCCTTCATGTCTTGAAATGGCTATATGGTCAATCTATTTCTCTGTTTTGCCATCCGGAGAAACCCAGGTTGTTAAATGGCATCGTTTGTGCTTGAACAAACTACCGCCGATGACGAGCTGATGTGACGAGAGTTGCAAAACTCCACGAATATCTCGCCATTTTGGTTCCTGTTGCCTAGACCATGATTGCCCATTAGGTGTTCCAAACCAAGGTTGTCAGACCCGACTTTGGCATTGAGATCCCCCATAATAATTTTTATGTCACCTTTGGGAGCCTTGCCGAAGGTGTTGCCGAGTCGGTGATTGAAGGCGTCTTTAGCTGATTGATCCGCTGGTTCAGTCGGGGCATAGCACTGAATAATTGTGAGGTTTCTTACCCTGGATTTAAATCTGCCTGTAATGATACGGTCTGAGATGGGTTTCCAGTCAATTAGAGATACATAGGCGTGGCCCCCCCTCGTCAACAGGATTTCGACGCCTGCCATTCGAGGTGAGGTATCGTCTTCACTTTCAGAGTAGAGCAGCACTGTTTGGGAGCTTTTTGTTAAAATCGTTCCCGATCCAGGCCATCTTGTTTCGTTCAGTCCTAGTATATTGATGTTATATGCAGTCATTTCCCGTTCGACTTCAGTGAACCTTGCACTATTGCACTCGCCCCACATCGTTCGAACGTTCTAAAAACCGATCGGTGTCCGTTGTTTGTAGCCAAAAGTCGTTTGCCGGTGAATCAGTTCGTGGTATCCGAGGCTCGTTTAATGTTGTGCATAAATTTATTTCAGGTACGCAGGTTACAAGCCCACCTTACCCAATCTTAGGGGAAGGGTTGCTTCCTTAGGTGTCCTAAGAGTCGTCGGGAGCTATTTTTTTATATAGCGCAGAGGTAGCTCTCCAATATTGTTTTTAATTGTGCGTTCTTTTGATGATCTTTCAGCTAGGTGTGACGTGTTGGTGCTCTCACAACTATGTTGCACCACCACCGTTCGCCTACTTCCTGAGACGCACTGGTGTTATTGGCCATTCAGGATGATCATCGTTATGTGCCTCTACCAAATGTTTTGCAGTGCAAAACTCGGATGGCTTGGTTAGCCGTTCCAGAGAGTGACATCCGATACATGGTCATAAAATCCCACACACATCTGTTATATGCATTTCCAAACAAAAAGATCAATATGTATCTGTAATAAAAGATAACTCCCATTTTAGAAATGGAAAAAGGACATGTTTTATAAGTGTAAACACATGTGTGTTTTACCGAACATGCATGCGATCAACATGTGCGTACGCATGCACTTGGAAATAGGATTTAGCCGTTAAGGACATTTTGTGTAGATTGTAAGAAACTGGGCTAGTTGAATAAAATACGTCAAAAAGACAACACCGTCTTCTAACTTAATCGGACTGGAGTACCGGGTTGGAGCGAAGGTCTTGGATCGATCGTCGCGCCTCCTCAGTGTGTATCGATGCAATGGCAGTCTTGTAAGTTTCGTTTCGAATGGCACCCTCTTGAACCTCCCTCTCAAGGTCCCTTAGGTTACTTCTGATCTTTCTTGGTGGGGGAGTTTTCTCCATGAGATGTTGGTTAGGGTGTTCGCTGCGATAGCACCCAACAAGATATTGCTTGGACGACTCCGCACTGTGGGACTGCTTGCTTTACTCTCCTGAGTTTGGACATTTTGTCTCTAAACTCTGAATGATTGCCTGCCAGCAAGGTAGTTAGAAATCCACTTTTTCACTTGAGCTGGCAGAGATGATGAAATGATGTCCGACAGAAGTGTAGTGTGGCTGACCGTGTCGAACGCCTTCTTGAGGTCAAGGGCCACGAGAATGGTTCTGGAATATGGACGTGACTGATTTAGTCCATGATGAATGCGAGTCGTGATGGCATCTAGGGCTGTAGTCGGTGTATGCATCTTTTTGAAGCCGTGGTCGGCAAGTCGAATGTGGGTCTCTACTATCAGTTTGAGTATAGCCTCGTGGGTTTTCGCGACTGGGGAGAGCAGAGATATGGGACGGTAGGACTCTCCCAAGTTGGCCTTCTTACCGGGTTTTAATATGGGGATTATTTTTCCGGTCTTCCATATTTCCGGTATCACTAACGGATTCAGTGTCGTCATTAGGTACTCAATGGCTGGCGTATCCAAGTGTTTCAACATGGTGATTGATATGCCGTCAGGTGCTGATGCCTTGGTGTTGTTTGCATCCTTAATAGCTTTGGCTACTTGGCTTGGGGTGACCTGAAGCATTTGGTCCACTGCTAAATTGCGGATGTTTCTTCGGATTGTGCGTTTGAGCTTGGCGCTGGGTGGATGTTGGACAAACTGCCGGTTGAAGTGGTTGGCGCGCTTGATCGGGTCGTAGTAAGATTTGTTCTCGAACTCGATGGCTATGTGTCCGCTTTTCTTGGTGGGGTTGGTCAACGATTTAACAGTGGAGCCTGGATACATTGGACTTGAGGTTACAGGTGTTCAGGTGGTCATGCCATTGGGCCTTTCTGTGTTCAGCTACCTGTTTATTGATTGTAGCATTCAGCACACCTATTTGTGGATCGTCTGGGTTTGATTGGCGAATGCGATCTTGTCATCTGCTACTCTGGCGGCAGACGTAGGAAAGTTTGGCTGGACCTTAGGGATTCTGCCTGCAGGTATGAATCTAGCTGCTGCCCTGTTAATGATTTCCCTAAAGCTAGATTCAACATCTCGCACGTTCGTAGGTACTGGGGGAGCAGAGATAGCGTCGTTGATGGATAGTTGGAATCCATGGATAGTTGGAATCCATTCCAATCTGTTCTATTGTAGTTGATGAAAGTGCGGCGTTCTGCAAACATTTGATGCGAAGGTTCGGGCAAGTGTTATGACAATAGGCAGATGATCAGATGACAGGGTGAGATGTGGCTCCCAGATGACATTGCTGATGAAACTGGCACTAGCGATCGAGATGTCAGGTGAGCTGGTGCATGAGCCTGTAATTCTCGTTGGAGCGTCGTCATCCAAGGGGCAGAAATCGGAGGTGTCTAGTTGTTCTGCGATGGTGGCTCCTCTGGCATCCTTATCGAGATTAGAATGCCATAGCTCATGGTGCGCGTTAAAGTCTCCTAGTAGCAGCGGCGAAGGTAGTTTCATAGGATGTGATGGGATAGCCCTGAGCGGCTTCTCAGGGGGCACCAGTCGTTGCAGCAATTGCATCTAACTTATGTAGCATTCGGGTGAACCACTCTACTGCAAACGTAGCAGATCCAAGGGCTAGGGTTCTGCTCGATGGCGGCGCGAATGAGGAGTAGCCGGGTGCAGTTGCGCCTGCGTGTACTGTATCCGGCCAGTAAAAATTTGTGAACAGGGGGGGGGGGGGGTGAATCCTTCGTGTCGAGAAGGTAGGGCAGCTCTTGGCCGCTCGTAAAAAGCAGGTCGTTCCGGTACGGAGAACCGGCTGCCACAGGAACGCGTTTTGAGTCGGTTCTTTACCCGTTTTTTTTTTAACCATGTGCCGGTTTTTTTTAAAATGATTGATCCCGGTCGACCGCTAGAAAAAATGGTTTTTATAAAAACCGGTTTTGAAATCTTAAAGTGTGAGTTCCAAGGCTGCGACTGAGCGATATCATAACGGAGGCATTATTCTTGAGAATTTTAAAGTTTAGGGTATCGCCGAATGCAGGCTGTAGTTGTACGAATGTACTTTCACATAAAATACACACGAATAGTGTTCCGTTATGATAGTTTTTTTCACAGTCGCAAACGCAAGTCGCTCAGTCGCTGCCTTGGAACTCACACCTTTAGGGCTTAAGTGTTGTCGTCCCGATCCCTCTAAAGCGACTTTCATTTGATTATTTACGTACGTCTGAATTGGCACTGCGCTTTTGCTTAAATCGTATGAATTTCCATCTCTAGTAGTTGTTACTTTATGATTACTTATTCAAATTTCTGCACTAATTTTTACTAATTTGTATATTTAACAAAAAAAAATGCACACTTACCATTTGGTCAGAACAGAGAACGACCACCAAGATATTCAAATTATACATTATCACTTTCGAAAATTCTAAGGTATTTCCAGTTGCCACTTGTTTGTTTTTTTCTCTTTATCGACACTTTTGATTGACTCATTCAAACTATAATAATCTTGTCAAATTTAAGAAATCTGTGTTACAATAATTCGAAGTTGTTTGCTACTGCCGCAAGGAATTGATTTTTGTGAATGTTCTTGGTGGACGGCATTTAGCTACACTACATCAGTAAATCAATGCGCTCGGCCCTTGTGCGATTTTGCAGATTACCAGCATAATGAACAAAATACAAAATACGATATCCGTGTAGATTGTGATTAACTGGGTAACCCGATCTCTAAAAGCGCGTTGACATGATCAAACTACAGTTTGACAAACCATCTATTTGATCGTGTGAACCCGTTGTCAAACTGGTTTGAAGTCTTGTGCTTCTGTCAAACCGTAGTTGGACGGTGCTCAACTTTTCATCAAATGCTAGTTTGTCAAATCGTAGTTTGATCATGTCAACGCGCTCTTAGACCGTATGAACATTGTAGCAATTGGCGTCGTTTTTGTACATAATATATCTACAATGGACCGGTTTTATCGTGTTTATGAACACGAAATTAAGGAAGCATAATAAAAAGCCTCAGTAAATGAAGATTTAATTAGCAGCATAATTCACTTGGGCGAAAAATGAAGACAATGCTTTTGTTGTCATCAAAACGAAAATAACTTACTGATTCACTAAGTTTTAATTATGAAAAAAAATATAAACATGGAATATTAGTTATTACTTGATTTATGGACATATGTATATTGTTTTGAAAGTCAATAAAGATAGCAATAAACTATAGTAAATATTTCTAGAAGATTTGCAGTGAGAAAAAATAAGCCCACAGTGAGAAAAAATAGGCCCAATAAATTCAAGATTATAATTAAATTAAAACGTAAACATACGTAAATGAATGAATTAGTGTATGTAAATGTCCTTTTGAGGAATTATCAAGTTAGAATAGAAGAATGGTTATAGAATTCAAAGAGATTGTGAAGAAAATAAATAAATGGTCATTTTGAAAACCAATTGTATATTTTATTGCTTCATTTTAACAATCTCTTGGTCTTATTGTTATCAGTAAACTGAAATGATAAATAATTTAGCAGAAATAAAAATTCTGAATATTTTTGTTCATGCTGCATTTCCTAATAACCTAGGAGAAATGAGAACTGGGATCAGGAGACTGTTGGAATGGAGTGGTAAAGTATACAGTGGGTATGTATTCCGAGTGGCCGTTTTTGTTTTACTTTATTTTATTATTTTCTTCACTTATTTTATGGCACTTTTAACTGTTCTGCTTTTTTTTATTTTTTTTTAGTTTTTTTTTTTTGTTAGCTATTTACTTTAACCTTCACCGGCCGATGGTATTCACCTTGAAATATGTCATTAGTACCACAGGATGTAGGGTATATTTACGTAGACTGTCATGAAGTTCGAAAAACAGAAAGAAACATATACTCGTAGCGTATATATCGTCGCTCTTAATGTAGAAAGGGCGTAACATTTTTTCGGAGTCAATGCCTGCATTCATAGATGGTAGCGCTACCGGCGCACCAATTTTTGTTGTTGCGATACATTACAGTAATAGGACAAATGGGGGGCGCTCTGGTAGTGCTACCAATTTATGACGTTCATCCGATTGAAAACGCTAAAGGGAACCTAATCTGCTCTTCAGATTTTACAAATAAAGATAAGCTTCAAAAGTCCGACACCAAATCTTCGCTTAGAGCGCGTTGACATGATCAAACTACGATTTGACAAACTAGCATTTGATGAAAAGTTGAGCACCGTCCAACTACGGTCTGACAGAAGCACAAAACATCAAACCAGTTTGACAAGGGGTTGACACGTTCAAGTAGGTGGTTTGTCAAACCGTAGTTTGATCGTGTCAACGCGCTTTTAATCGTTTAGCCAAAACAAATCCCAATACCTTGCAATCGCTATAAAAGTTTATGCGAAACAGAATCCCAACATCTCGCAATCGCCATAGAGAAGGAAGGAAGAAACAGATGAAACCACACTGTTCACTAAATTCGCATGCGTAAGTAAACATTCGAGCTCTGCTGTCAAATGAATATATTTTAACTGCAATGACCGTCCATAAACAAGATAAAGATGTCGACTCATTCCCCTTATACTTCACCCTTGACCAGAACTATGATATCAATATTTTATTTTTTCAAACTATTCGATATATCACTACGTGGACAAGGGATCAGTATTTATATCGTATTCGTATTATCTCTCCACAAGTATCTCTAATGTGTATCTTATTCGAACAAAATTTCGAATTGTATTTAAATACTTACACAAAACACAGTGGCTGGAAATACTTTTCGCAAAAATTGACAAAACATCTAAGTTCATCCAACCGAAATCAACACGAAAATGCATTTTGCAGCTAAACTATGCTGTGTGGTGTGATTGAATTACTTACCTCGGAATTATACTGTGCGCGAATTACGTCCACAAGTCACAGTCAACGAAAATCAGCTGTTCATCCCGTTATAGTCAAATCTCTTGTTCGCGTTCGTTTGACACATTTGAACTGTGAAAAACTGGCTTCCTAACAAATTTGAAACACTTTTTTGAATCAATCACCCACAGTTTTAAAACACATGCATATGTGAATTGACACTTCGCGGCTCGTTGATTGGGACAACGTTGAACTAGTCTCAGTATGCTTATCGCCATCTGAAATACTTCAACTTGATTTGACAGCAGAAGCTGCGTTGTTCGCGCAGACTATAATTCAGTCATAAACGTGTCAACTGGTCTTTAACGAAAACAACACAATTATCTCTCGGATAAATTTTCAGAACTTAAAATATTGTTGCAAAAGTAGAAATATTTTTCCGACCTTTATATGTTAAGGAAAGCTAGTAAAGTCAATTTTGTTTTTGACATGGATATGTCTTAGGCGGCTATTACACTATAAAAGTTCTTTTACAAATATATTTGACGAACGATATTTCAAAAGAACTTTTATGAATGATATTAGCCGCTAAAGGGGGAAGGTGTGCAAGCAAATTAGAAAAGTAGTTGAAACAAGCAACGTCCATGTCGCAAATCTTTTCTTAGACGGCTATTACACTATAAAAGTTCTTTTACAAATATCTTTGACTCACGATATTTTAAAAGAACTTTTATGAATGATATTAGCCGCCTAAGGGGGAAAGTGTGAAAGAATGTAAGAAAAGCACTTGAAACAAGCAACGTTCACGTCGCAAATCTTTTCTTAGGCGGCTATTACACTATAAAAGTTTTTCGAAAATATCTTTTACAAACGATATTTGTAAAAGAACTTTTATAGTGTAATAGCCGCCTTATAGCTGGGGGTCATCCTAAAAATCTGTCCGTCACACGAAATGTCTGTTTTTCTACTCGGGGGTCAGAAGAGGAAACAAGCCCATTGAAAATTTTTCCGAGTTATATGAATGTAGTGGCCGATCCTCAGTCAATCCGAGTCAGTCATCAAAGGGAACTCACGAAAATCGAAAAACATCGCGTCTTGAACTGACTAAACAACCAGGCACCCATAACGCAAGTCAACATCATTCAACTACCATCCCCTCGTGATTCAAATGTGCTCACAACACCAGCCACATCCAAACAACCTGTCTCCCTCACTCGTGCACAGCGCTATGGCTTCTCCTTCACACCAATCTTTTTGTTTTCATCAATTACGCCACTAACCTGACTCAATAAGAAAATCGTTGGGGTAGGTCGGGAAATAGCTTCAACTTCACACACACACACATACACACACACTCGTATGCACGCAATGGAGAGACGGTTGGGTCGAAGAAGTTCAATGGATGGGTGTTGCTTCGTCATCGGCGACAGTGCGAAAGAGATGCTTGCTCCACGGACCTGCGACTACACTTCCGCGGCGAATCCGCCCCTTTCTTGTGATGGCCAATCCCATCCAGCCGACTGAAATCAGTGTCACCAAGGTCACCAACGTGTTTTTCCCGTGGATGTAAGGAACTTACGACCGTACTTGTATCGCGCATACCGCGTACTATCACGATCGATGATATATCAACTAACAGTGCACAATTCTGATTTAGTGAGGAGAATAGTGCAGATGATGCAGTTTGTGGAGCGCGGATAACGTAAATAAAATTGTGTTGTCGCGCTTACCGTCTTTAGACTTAGACGAGTACTATCTAAATATCTAATAGTAAGTGTGTTTAGCTAGACCGCGGCTTGACTCGTTCGATCGCGGATTTACGTACTAACGAAGCACAGGCGCATATAAAATATGTAGAGTGTATGATCGCTTGATCCACACACGGGGCAACGGTTGGGTTAATTTGTATTCTCCTGTACACTATGCGGGACGATATGTCTTGAAAATGATACAAAGTATCTACACTGCATGCAGATACATCGGTACATGGATATGTCTTATGCCTACCAAAAGCGTGGGACGTGTTTTGTCGAATGATTTCATCCAGTATAACTATACTGGGATCTTTATAAAACTTACGTCGATATCTTCAACACAACAAGTTCCACACAGTCGGTAGCCAAAGACATATCCATGTTCCGATGTATCTGCATGCAGTGTAGATACTTTGTATCATTAGGGTTTTGTAGTAAAACAAAACCCTTATGAAATCGGTCATGCGTCCGTCTGTCTGTCTGTCTGTCTGTCTGTCTGTCCATGGAATATCTCACGAACCGCTGAGGCTACATGTATGAAATTTAGTGAAAATATGTAGAAGTACTATAATTCTCTGGAGGAAGTGATGCATCGTAATAGGTCAACTTTGAGGCGGGGTCCCCATAGAGGGGAAATGAAGGACGAAATTTTTTTTTTATTTGGTATAGGCAAGTGGGGTATCGTAAGAAAGGTACTGTCGAGTACATTCCATTTCTGGAATTTTCTTCAAATTTGAAGAAAGGGGAAAAGAGGGAGAGGGGAAAATATGTGATCCGAGTTTGTCCCCCCCCCCTTGCATTTCCAAATCGTTATACTTAGAGATATGAAAATTTACAGAAAAGCGGCATTTTACTAACATAGAAAACTATAAATAATAGAATTCCAAAATCTCATCAAAAAAGGTTAATAATAGTACATTTCTATTTTTTCAGTTAGCACACCCCTGCACCCCTTAAGCACACCCGAGGTCAAAAATATTGATGGCCAATGATAACCAACACCATAGGCAATAATGCCTCTACGTTTCATTACAACCATGTAATATTTAACAATAGTACATTAACTTAAAGTTAGGCATTTTTACACTATTCATACAAAAAATACACCTACCGGCTTCAAAGGTGCGAGTACTACTTGCATGTTGTTTTGCGTAGTGCGAATCGCAGTTATTATTACATATTATGGTTAATCACATTTATGAAAGGGTAAAGATTGGTAGGGGGCGATGTGTGGTAATTGGCCAACTGTAACGGGCGGGGGAGGGGAGGGTGAGGGGCAAAATTAAGGTCAAATTTTGTTTATCGACTGGTACAGGCAAGTGGGGTGTTGTGAGAAAGGTAATGTTGAGTTTACTTTACTTATATTTGAAAAAAAGGGGAAGGAGGGGAGGATAAATTATTAGATCGTAATTCCCCCCCCCCCCCCCCCCCCCCTTGCATTTCCAGACCGTTACACTTAGAAAAATGAAAACTTCCAGGCAGGTGGGTTTCGAACAGTATATAAAACGGGAAATATTGGAATTTGTATATCTCCTCAAAATAGGTTAATAATAGTTTGTTTCCATAGTTACAGTTAACGCATCCCTGCATCCCTTAAACACGTCCGAGATCAAAAGTACCGATGGCCAAGGATAACCAACACCATGGGCAATAATATGTTCTAAGTTTCATTACAATCACGTAATATGATTGTGCATATAAGATACTATATTATGGGTCAGACATTTTATTTTTTTTATCCATCTAAGTGGTACCAAGAACAGCAAGTGGTACCAACATACTAAAATAAGTACTTGCTACAAAACCCTCGGATTGCGGGCGTAGCCCTCTATATTCCGGTTTCATTTTTTATTTATTTCTGTGAATTGCCTTGATCCCGCCAGGGGCATTGCCGCGTTAACATCTATTGCATTTCTATACTTCGTTGGGGGCGACCGGTAGCGCAGTGTGTTGAAGCATCAGTCTCATGTTTGACTACCGGCGTTTCGGGCTCCCGTCCACGACGACGTTCGTGACAATGGATGTGCAGGAGGTGCATGTTGGCAACTGCATTCTCCGAAACCAGTTTATGTCGTCGAAACGTCAACTGGGCCACATGGAACAGTTGACGCGTTATGCCCCACAAGGGGTTAGGGCAATTGAGAGAAATACTTTGTTGACGTATCGATAGCATACATATCTACTTTTCGGACGTACCCCTAATTATGCACGGCCAAACTTTCAATTAGCAAGGGGTTGACTATATCGGTAAGCAGTTACATTTCACATCTCTTATCTGGCGCGCTGAACCCAAAATTACAACGACCTGGCTCTTTTTAGAATAAAGTTTGTCAACCCCTGCCTTCGACCATAAAACAATGGTTGCGTTCCTAAAAAAATCGCTGAGTCAGCGCTTCACAGTTGCTGTAGGTTTCATGGAAACCAAGTTTCATGTGGTTTCATGGTGGGATAAATGGAGGATTTGACGAACTCCATTTTGAATATATTTTCACAATTTTCCATTGAGATTTCATATACTTTTTTTCAAATTCCCCGTACATTTCACGGTGAAATGAACGGGGAATTTAAAAAAAGTGTATGAAATCTCAACGTAAAATTCTGAAAATATAGTATATTCAAAATGTAGTTTATCGAATTCTCCATTTATTCCAATATAATAAAAATAAATAACCGCAACAGTCCAATTTGAACCATGGCCTCGAAATGAGTTAGCATCATCTCATTTTCTAGATCGTGACGGTCTTGTGCAGAGATGTGTGATCTGATCAGCAACACGCTCAACCCAGTTATTTACCCCATAAATGAGTACTCATTTAACAGCTGAGTGGGCTCATAGTCCGACACGTAAATCCCCTTTTTAATCGAAAACTACCGCATTCAGTAGGAATCGAATCGGGGCCCAGTGCGTAGAAGGCGGACTTGCTAACCGTTGCGCCATCCGGATTCCAATATAATCCATGGACATAAAAGTCATTTGCATAGATATTTTCCAAGAAAACGTGTTTTTCATTTTCACGTTCACGGTGCTCTTAAAAGTGAGTTTAGTGCCGCGATTTTAAGTGCAATTAAAAGTAGTGGTTATCACTAATGGTTATCAGTGTCCTTTTTATTCAGCCACAACCCTAAAACAAACACATCATCTTCGTCAGAGGACATGATGAAACTGTCGAAAAATGTTTCATGAAACTGGTTTCTCCAGTGTGCATCGCGCCTAAAAGTGCAAGCGCTTAGTTCAGCGCAGCGTTTCTACGACGAATTGCCGTGCAGCACGCATCGCTTTTTAGCGCTGACTCAGCGCTGACGTTTTAGAAACACAGCCATTGCATATTGAGTTTCTCACAAGTAAACCACAAAAGAATGTAGCGACAAAGGGAACCGCCCTTTGCGCAAGCATTGCACACACAAAAGTTTTCTCAACTGCATATTATTATATACAGTGTAATAGCCTGAGAGAACTCGATTATGTTGCATATTTTGCAAAGACGTTTTCGAACATAATGTGCATTGCACATATTGTGGAGTAGCTCTTGCATATCGATTACATGATTATGTATGTATGTATATATGTACGTGTGTTTCTATATGCTCTATATATGATTTGCTAGCTAATAGCTATCATGGATAATAACATATATAATGTTTAAACCCTAAAGCTAGGTACTAAGATTAGTTTTTACAACGTTGCACTTATCTCTCCCATGAAAAAGTCACAGCGTGCACATGCACACAGAACATTACCACGGCGCTCTACTCGAGTGACTTGTTGTTTGTGTTATGCGTGTTCGTCACCCTACCAAATAGTAGTAGTACTGCACAAGAGTGATCACTCCGTAGAACTTTCGCCTCTGCCAGTAGATTTGTATGTAACAAATACATAGTATAGACTACACAAGAAATCTCACTCCATACAACTTTAGCCTCCGCCGGTAGATTTGTATTTATTGGATTCTCTTGGGTAGTCTAGCCATAAATATTGTTACAAGGTTTGGCAACCCTGCAGAAAGGAACCGTTATATTGCATTTCTTAAAAATTGAGCTAATCGCTATAGTACGCTTGTGCTTGATGCATTTGTCATCATTTGAGTTTAATTTTTAGTGTAGTGAACATGGATTGGGGTGACAAAGAAAATAGAATTGCTGTGATTGCACTTCATAAAGTAGGAATGCAACCAAGTGATATTTTTAAGACTCTGCATACCCTTGGTATAAGCCGAATGTTTGAATATCGGGGTATTGAAAGATTTAATGATACGTCTGGAGTAAGTGACCGTGAAAGAAGTGGCCGTCCGCGAACTACTCGAACACCTCAAGCGGCTAAAGCCGTGCGCGAGAGAATTCGCCGTAATCCTCTTCGGAAACAAAAAATTTTATCGCGTGAGATGAAAATACCCCAAAGAACAATTTCACGTATCATCAAAAGTGACTTGGGGTTGGGTGCTTATCGTAGATCTACCGGGCATTTACTAACAGATTCGTTAAAAAAAATAGAGTGGAAAAATCAAAACGATTACTTTGCCGGTACGCAAACCAAGAACACCGTAAAATTTTGTTTACGGACGAAAAAATGTTTACTGTCGAAGAAACATTTAATAAACAAAACGATAGGGTTTATGCTCGCAGTGCCAGAGAAGCTTCTCAAGTTGCCCAAAAGGTTCAAAGAGGTCATCATCCAGTCAGTAATGGTTTGGTGGGGTGTTAGCTACAACGGGGTGACAAGAAAGTGTCCTCGAGTGTAGTGAAACCTCTCAACACGTCATTATTCAAAAATCAGCCTTGGAGCTTCCAGCAAGATTCTGCACCAGGTCATAAGGCGAAGTCAACCCAAAAATGGCTTGAAGAAAATGTTCCAGATTTTATTAAAGCTGAAGATTGGCCTTCCTCTAGCCCAGACCTGAATCCGCTGGATTACGAATTATGGTCTGTCTTAGAGCAAATGACGTGCTCTAAAAGACATTCTAATATCGAATCCTTAAAGAAGTCTCTTACACATGCAGTCGCCAACTTTCCGATTGAAGTCGTGCGTGCTTCCATAGATAAGTGGCCAGCTCGATTAAAGGCTTGTGTAAAGGCAAAAGGCAATCACTTCGAATAACTTGTTGCAATTTCCGTTGTTGACAATGCATTTAATAAATAAACAATGATTTCTTAACATATAACACCTCTTTTATTGAACAGTGCTTCAAAAAGTTTGTAACAGTATTTATGGCTAGACTAGGTATACTATTTGTCAATGCATACAAATCTACTGGCGGAGGGGAAAGTTCTATGGAGTGATCACTCTTGTGCAGTCTATACTGTTTGACCCTACCCTACACTCGATAGATACGCAGAAGAACGCGCTTAATGTAATGATATGATAAGTATGTTTAGACAATAAGACGCATTCAGATACAGCCAAACCATTCGGCGGGATAAATTTTCGGAAGTTGGCCGAGTGGCTGGTGCCCATGAGCGTGAATGTGTCTTAAGAAGCGCGCGCAAATGATTCGCAAGTAAAATTAGATTGCACATGTGATAATTTTATGATTCGGATGATTACACATGAGTATACTATGAGCTATGAGGTGTTGTTGAAAGAGCTTCCTCAATCTTAAAAAGTGTTCAAGGGTACTGCAAGCGGATTTTAATCCTGTGTAGTGCCAGCTGCAGATCGAAGGCAGCACCTGATGAGTAGTGATCTGTCGGTGGTACGAAACAACAGGCAAGGGTCTCATTACACCCGGACTCCGATGCGGGCGCGAGGGCATCCATTTCTTCCTTATCACCCCATTTTTTGCCTCCCATGCTCGTGATGTTGTCTTCCCCAACGTAAAGGACTGGGGCAACGAGCGGCGAAAATCCCGCCCACGTTTCCCCGATTGAGCTACATCAATCATAGGCCGCTGCTTAGCTCGTTGATTAGTTTTTTTTCGCCAAATGGCACGCCCCGACCTTATTGACCGAAAATAATTTTTATGTGCTTCCCAAACTAAACTGGCCGAAAACTTCGACACCTGCGCCGCCTGCATTTCAAAACGCAGACAAACCGAGTAGAATTCTTGGACTAACCTTCTTTCGAGAGCAGCTCAGATCAAATTGAATATTAGAACTGACGAACACAACGATCAATCGCTGGTTTTTAGTGTCCTTAAAGTAAATGCGCTGCACATTAGTGTCACCACCCACTGTCGATCTCGAACACGAACCTGGTACAAATATCCTTTGATACACACACACACTTTACATACATGTGAAGAAAACCGGTCCACTTGTAGCAGGTTCGTGTTCGAGATCGACAGTGGGTGGTGACAATTATTCTTTAAAAATGCATATTCAATTTATCTTGTATCTTTAATTATTACATATTTTTAGTATATCTACTAATCCTGATTTCTTGCCGACTATCATCTTTTACAGATCGCCCACTACACAGATACAAAATGGAATCGGAATATGATAAAAAAATCAAAGAAATGCAAATATATTTGCCCTTTCTGGATGAACTAATAATTGATGTACGCAATCGTAACGATACAAAGTTGTGTAAAAAATTCCAACAGTTACGAGGTATCATACTTAAGAAGATCCCGTAAGTCATTCTTAAAGAAATTTGCAATTCGAAAGTGTTCTGACCAGGTGTTGTTTCTTTTCAGAGTTCATATGGATTTATTGATAAGAAGCGAAGGTGCAATTAAAAAACTTATGAAGGTGAGAACCGTCTTGTTTGAGAATATTTTCAAGCCAGTCAATCTAGACATTTTCATTATTTTATTATTTGTGCATCTCTGATGGGGCATAGCGCGTCGATTACTCTAAGAGATTTAGTTGACGTTTCGTTAGCATGTAACTTCGGAACATGCATGTTGCTAACATATTGTAATGTTTCCTCTGACCGAAGCCGGGATCGTTAGATATTCTTATGCTGCATAATGAAAACACTTCGATTGAAAAACACACACACACTTTATTTAATAAACGAACTGCATAACTATATACACGCGTAACCGACAATTAACGGCTAACTACTCGCTTTCGGCGGATATCTGTCACGAATGAGCTTTCGATGAGAACTACTTGTCGCTCCCGGTGACATCTGCCTTTTATAGGTGGAACTGTTTGGAGAAGGTTCCAGACTCGACTTTCTACTATAGTAAAACGAAGACTCCAGATGGCTCGAGAATCAGTTGGTACTTGTCATCGATGGAATGAGACTATGGTAGGGCTTAGTACAGTGAGTGTCGTCAGAGAGATGTATGTACTTCGTACACACAACAATATACATCCTGCCGGCTTATCTGCACCTTGCGACAAGCCGGGAAAGTTTATGGGTTAGGCCCTAACCAGATTGAACGCAGCAGCAGCGGCAGCAGCGGCGTTGATAGCAACAACAGGTAGATCTATCGCGATGACAGATCTACCTGTTGTTGTCGCTGCTGCTGCCGCGGCTGCTGCTGCGTTCAATCTGGTTTGGGCCTTATTCTTACGCCCTGCATCATAGGGGGAAGACAACACAAACAACCTTGGCCACAGAACCGGTATGATGAGACATTCTCATTATGGTGGGCTCAAATTTAAATGGCTGTCGATTATTAAATACCTGTGCCGTCGGAAAATGTATCGGAGCTATTGATAGGTCACCAGTAAATTACTTAAAGCATTCACTAAATCAGCTCTTAATGAATAGATCATTCCCGCTTACATTTCAGCAAAAGTTTGAATCTACTAATCTCACGTCCGGGAATGTACGGAGCGTGCATTCATGGAGAGGCGATTTTTGTAGCAAGCTGAATGATTTCCATTGGTAAACAATTCAAGCCAACCCCAATGTCTAGATTGACAGGCCCATTTGCCGTAGTTTGTAGAAATTTGTTGCATTCAGTAGAATTTAGCTGGCTATATTTTTTTTTAACTGTGAGGACCTTCCTACTGTATGTGTATTTTCTGTTTTCCCCGAGTTCAAAGTTATACTAGAATTTTTTATGTAATAATTTACCATTTCTTTATTGGTTTGGCTTTTAATCAACACACAACAAAAAAATAAAACGGCCACTGAAATATACTTAAAAGATCATTTGTTCATTATAACAGACCGGACAGTATTAAATGGCTCTTATTTTTTTCTGTGTTATGTACTTTCGTTACACGTTTCATTTGCATTAGTCATCATTATTCATAGGCGTTGTATTCACACTTTCATTAGAAGTTGCGTTCCCATCCAATAAATTCCTTCCTCCTACACTCGTCCTAATGCATCCTTCACTCATGTACGTACGCATTTTCCTGTACTTTGTCACACCATCAAAATCAAGGGAAACTAAACAAAAACGAAAAATTAAAATTTTACAGGATACTGCGAAACTGAAGAAGTATAAACAAGTGCGAAATACCCCAAACTGCACTGTCGAGTCCTCTTGTCCACCTGAAAATCAAGTGACCTGTAACCCAATTAGTGATAATAAAATTAAGACTGAAATCATGCAAAAAGAAGAAGCATTAAGATTGTCACCTCCCCCATTAGCAGCATTAGGCTGTGAGGCAAACGATGATGATGTCATACAGGTTGTGAAGTCTTCCGATTCGGATAAAATCGTTGTCATTGATTCCGATGGCTCGTCTGACGACGAAATCCTTGAAAGTACACCTGCTTCTAATAAAAGCAAATCCAAAGAGGCAGCGGCACCAATCGTGTCCCCAAAAAATAGAGCTGAGTGCGAAAATTCCCACAAAGACCACCCTTATGCTTTATCCAAAGAAATCGTGAAAGAGAAAAATGAAATTGAAACGGAAATTCATGATATCTCAACTAATTCTAATATCGAACGTCTTGCGGTGAATGAAGCCGAACCAAAAACCACCATAAATAGAACTGAATCGATCAGCCCGGCGAAAGGGTGTCAGTCTGTGCCGTTGGCTATACCACAAGTAAATTTTGATTCCAGTAAAGTTGTCGATAGTCGTGGCATTCTCAAAGAGCTCCAACTGGAACTGAAACAGTTGACCAGTGGAAATACGTCCCTTTTCTCGATAAACGATCCTGAACAAGATTCGGATCGCGAGATGTTTGTGTCGTCGCCTAAAGACCTTATTCCGGAAGACGATAAATTAGATGAATCCTCTTGCAACAAGGTGAAGGTTGCCCAAGAATCAAGTGGGGAATGTGAAACAACTGAACGGGATTCAAACCGCGAAAAACTTGTGTCGTCGCCAAAAGATCTGCCTCCAGATCACGATAAATTAGAAGAGTCCACCGTTCTCGATAAAGAAATTTCCTGTGACGAGACCAAGTTGCCCAAAGAGTCAAGTGGTGTGGGGTGTAAAAAAGCTAAAGCCGGAGCTCTGCCGTTTCCCTTTCCGACGTTTTCTAATGACTTAATCGTCGACTTGGTAGATTATAGCAGCTCGGAGACATCTAGTACTAATTCGGATTGGGATTATGTAGAATCTATAACTAACGCGACTAACGGAGACAGCAAATCAATGTGTTCCAGCGAAGTAGAGAACATAGAAGGTGCCCTAGCGACAAACGGCCAAGACGTCATAGTTAAAAATGATACTTCCAACAGGGGGGAAACCATTGCAAGTCCAGCTTCATCTAGTAATTTACCCGTGGACGTTCAAGACATGGACCCAGCAACCAGAGCAAATAACAGTCTCGTTCAGATTATTGCGTCACTGAAAAAGGTTTCGGAGAAAGAGAAGGAAGAAAAAGAAGCTTCGAAGGAATTCGAAGTTTGCTCTGCTGACAACATTCAGATCACGGAACTGCCGTCAGTAGTAAAGGATATGCAAAGCATAAGCACGACTGACGATGCGGAGGTTATAGTCGAATCCATGGAGCCGAACAAGGAAAATGCGTTACTCAACGATGTTAACGCAGCGACCGATTTCGACGACTTTCTTTCGGATAGTGCATCGCCCATTGCAGCTGGCTTGCCCATGATAGATGATAGCGATGATAGTTTAGATCGTGAGATTATCCAAGCTATAGCCGAAGATGCGCGTGAGTCCTCCACTCAAATTAATTCGACAGATGTATCTGACGATGACGACTTGGGCAATGAATTGCTTGCAGTTGTTCCAGACATGACAAGAATAAACGTGTCCAATGATGCGGAAGAGAATGCCATCAGTTTAGTTACAGATGAAGTCAAGCGAGCAGACAAAACTGCCGATAAAACAACTAACTTGGACGTTAAACGACATCAGGATACCGATGATCTGCTTTTCGATAATACTTCACCATTTTCAAATGGCGCGCTGGATTCCGATGACAGCTTAGATCATGAGATTAATCAAGCTATGGCCGAAGATGCCTTTGAGAAAGCTGCCGCTAAATTCGATTCGGTAGCTATAACAAATGAAATCGATTTGAACAGTGAATTGCTTTCCGATATGGAGGAGGCTATAAATTTGTGCAAAATTAATTTGAAAAACTACGCTAGCATTCGTAATAATACGCTTAACACTTCACATGAGTCGCTGCTCGGCGAGCTTCACTTGAGAATCGAAGAATCTGATGAAGAAAATGCAGGAGACGTTGATATCGAGTCTGAAAAAGCTGGACTTTTTGATCCAAGTCCCATAGGGAGTTCTACATTGAATAAGGATAAAATTAGTGCAACGACACCAGAAAAGACAGAACACGAGCAACAGACACTGCCACGGAATTCTACTGATGTACAGGCAAAGTCTACTTTAAGTTTTGCTAAAATCCAAGTGCAAAAAGTCAAGTCTATGCACATTACGTCGTCAAATGAACCAAGTGCCTCAACAGTCGCTAGAACTGAACCCCCCATCCACGTAGCTGCTCAAATTCATCCGTTAATTACCTCGCCAATTGCCTTAAAATTTATGAAACCCGTGAGATCTCCTAGTGTTGCCAAAGTCACACCACCTCAAGCTGCTGTAATTAAACCCAGGAAATTACTTACGGAGGTCCAACCGCCAGCGCCGTCCCAAAGTGTGAACAATGTTGCAGAAGCTCGAATAACGGCGGTTGAACCTATTGGAAATCAATCTAGTGTCTCCCAAGTGGCTAGGGCTGATTCTGTGAAAGTAAACACAGAGAGTAGAGAGCCATCTTTTCCTTCAAGTACCTGTAAAGTGATAAAACCTCAAGTTAAGGAGGCAGAACCCAAAATAGTACAAACTCAAAATCCAGAAACACAAACGAAGCCTATGAAACCAACTGAAACCAAACCAAACTCGTTTAAAGTTGCAGAAGTTCAATCTGTCAAAATATCTAGTGAAATTCAACAACACAATCTACCAGACAACACTTCTGTAAGCGCAGAGGCAAACATTCTGGTTGCAGCTCGACTGATCAAAGAAGAAATCCCCGATAACTTGAGTGATATAAGCGATAACAGTGGCTGCGTTTGGTTAGTCCTTAGCGATGTAAGTGACGCAGAAATTGGCGACATTTCTGTGGACCAAGTCAGTTCAACAACATCATCGAATATTGACCTTCTTCCGCAGCAAAACGCCAAGCAAGACATTATTCCCGGTAGAAGTGAATGCAATTTGAGCCATGCATTCAGTTCAGGCGACAAAGTCAGATCTTCGGATCGCAAGCTGCCGAGTGTCAACAAGCACAAAAAAAGAAAAAAGCACAAAAAGCATAAGAAACACAAGAAACATAAAAGAACTGACAAATTAGACGCACAGCCATCGAATACCGACGGCAAAAAGTACCCTAAGCATACCGAGTATGACCTTAGTTCTGAGGACGAGGAATTGAATGCAGTCAGTCTCCTTCGCAAACACAAGTCTCGAAGTTCGACGAAACATGTTTTAAGGCTTATAAAGCCGCAACCATCACTATCTCCGGAAAGGCATGTAACATCGTCTACTCGACCAGTCGTAGTGAAGAGGCCACGATCTAAATCTGCGCGGTCACGCGACCAACAATCAAGATCATCCAGATCGCCAAGTCGTTTGCGCAGCTCTTTATCTACATTGCCCAAACGTTTGCGTAGATCGCCGATATCAACACCAACTCAGCTATCGCCCAGACGTAAGTCTCGATCACCTATCTGTACACCGGAGCGATCTGAAAGATCGGCTAAGCGGTTATCGCAGACTTGTAAACGTTCGCCGCGACGCTCGTCAAGATCACCCCAACGATCCCCAAGGCAATCTTATGTTCGGCGAGCATCATCTTCTCGATCAAGATCAAGATCACGAACCACATCGCTTAGCGATCGTTCCTCTGAATCTCCAATCCGTTTTGTGAATATAATCAACGCCGATGAACAAATGGTGGCGAGGAGCAATGATCCTAACATGCCAAATACATCTAAGAACCATACTGACAATGAAACAATTTGTTCCGAAAATTTACAGAATTGTGCCAGGCCAGTCGAAACAATTGATCTCAGTGATTCCGATAATGGACTAACGATTGAAGTCAACGACAGCGATGATGATGATGAAGAAGGTTTCATTTTGCCACGATCAACAAAAACCGATGAGAGTAATAAGTTGCTACCGAATGATAATGTGAACACAACTGCCGACCAAGTTATTTGCATTGACGATGATGAGCTTCTGCACACTTCGAACACTAAGGACACGGAACGTGTGAATAACTCAAACAACGGACAAAAATCAGCTCCGCGTTCGCTTAAAGATCTAAATCTACGGGAGTTAGGTGATGTTAAAACGAAACTTGAAAAGGATTTGGGAATTTCGAGCGAGATTCTTTCTTCGATTTTCGTCGATGCAATGAAAAAATTCAACGCCCCCGAAACGGTGAGTACTAAAACCGTAGGTGCATCAACTACAGCGTCCATTGCCAGGGAACAAACTCCGCATTCTGCCATTCTGACGTCAGTTCAAAGGGTTGGAGTCCCTGAAGTGGTGAAACATGTGACTCGTAAAGATCCCCAATCACCGATACCGGTTCCTGCGCTTAATTCAGAACCAAGCGTGTCTGAACCTCTCCGTTCGCCACTAAATCCACGCCTTACTTCTTCGCCCGTGGCGGTGAGTTCGTCCTCACCTACACGCAACAATGTGGCGTCCAGCAAAAAATGTACCAAACACGATGATTCCACAGAAAGTGGAAACATCACCGCCGAAAAGTCCAAAAAGGCATCGAAATCCAAAGAACAACTTATTACAATGGAGATGTCCAGATTGCGGGAAATTATAGGGGAACAGTTTAAAAAAATTCTCGTTGAAAACAAGGAGTTGCTTGCGGCTGGCTCGAGGGAAACACCGCCAAGGGACAAGAGCAGTTCAAAGGATTCGGAAGCTAGAGAAAGTCCTAAGAGAAAGCCTTCGAAAAAAGCTTACTCAAAGGATGCCACCGAAAAAATTGTGTCTGACATCAAAGAGAGCCTTCTTTCTGGAACGCCTGTGCCATCACCACCTTCTATAACACCTTTGCCCCGGCGTGAACCGTGCAGACCGCGGAGAAAATCTGTAGTTTTACCGGCATCGGATGCTGAGAGCATCCCAGAAAAGGACTCCGTCGCCATCGACAGAAGTATGACGAAGCATTGCGTTCGAAATAACAAGATTGACAAAACGCAATCCGAACGGTCTGAGAAGCCTTTACCTCGTCAAGAACGAGGCAGATTGCCTGAAAAACCTGCAGTTCAGTCATCATCTGAATCCAATGTTGAGAACGGTTCAACCCCATCTTCAGAAACTCCAACGTCAAAGAAACCCGCTGACGAATCCTTACGTGAACGTGTCAGCGAGGACGTCACTGACATTATCAAGCTTGGCAAAATGGGCACAACGGCAAAAGTGAAACCGTCTCTCTTGAAACGGACCGTACAGGCCGACTTGTTGACGCCCCTCAAGGAGATTCCTTATGACGATAAACGAAGCAAAAATGGTCATCCAAAGAAAAAGCAGAAGCGAGTGATAAAGAATGTCGACGCGTCCATTAATTGCAAAAGTGGTACGAAAAACTGCTTGCTCTGTAAGGACAAAAGTAAGGATGTGGGGCTTGTGTCACACTACGTGAACCACCATCGGGAAAATGAAGTTTTCACAGCTCGTTTGGACGCGAAACAGCTCAAGGTTTTGAAAGTGAGTCCAAATTACATGCAACTTTCGAAGAAGTCATCTAACATCGAACAATTCACGGGAAAATGTCCCATTTGCGACGAGGCAATGACATGCTCAGTCGGACACTTTATGGAACACTTGGCGAGCCATACGGGTGAGTTTGCTTACGAGTGTCACTGCTGCGGAACTCGGTATTCGAAGAAACGGGACATATTGAAACATTGCGAAAAGGAATGCAAAAAGGGAGCCAAAGTTATCTACGTATATCGGTACGACCTAAGCAATAACATGATCCAGGCGTTCGTATGCGGCATTTGCAACTATATCCAATTGAACCGAGCCAATGTGATAAAACATCTTCGAACCCAGCATGAAACGCAGTTGCTTTCGTCCGATGACTTTGTAACGGTGACGCTATTTCAAATTAGCGATGATACATCGAACGAACATGCAGATGTGCGAGTACCAGACAACATCGAAGTGTACGATGAAGCTTTGGTTAGTTACAATAGCGACTATGAAAACTATGCGGATGCCCTGTGCAGTCCGATGAGTGACGCTACTCGAGAGGCTATCGACAAAGCAGTTATTGATTACATTAAAAATGAGGTTAGTGACGAGGATTTGGGGGGCACCGTTGATACTCTGCAGGAGCCCATTGAAAATTTCCATGAGACTGGAATGTTCGAATCGTCGAAGCCTGTCAAAGTGCCTGTAAAGGAGGTCCAAGTCCCATGGCTGGATAAGGAATGCGATAGTACGTCCGATCTAGGGATATTCACGGAAATTCACACGATGAACGTAAACGAACTACATATAAAAAAAGCCAATCGCGGAAACCCTAAGTCACATAAAAAACTCCCAGTCCCAGATCATAAACCTAAGCCTGATGCGACCAACGTGCTCCCTACTGAATCACGCTCCACTCCCCTGAGTTCTGAGGAACGGAAGAAGAATAATCAATTCAGAGACATTCCAAACCTGTTGATAGTGGAGAATATTGGCATAGAAGAAGTTTCGCCGGACTCACGGAAATTCTATTGTCTGGTAAAAAATTGTCAAGTTGCAGACAACGAAAATTTGGAAGATATGCGCAGGCACCTCAAAAAGCATCATAGCAAGTGGTCAGGCTATTGCGCAGCATGCAAAACGCAAATACTCCCACGTCCCAGACAATTGGATAAAGAGCTCAACCATTTTATAGAAAAGCATCTTCCAAAGAAAATATCAACTTCGCGGGTATTGTGCCCGTGGTTGGGTAAGGACAGAAGACATTACAGTAAAACGGAAGAGGTGTGCGAAAATCTTCTAAAGAACTTAGCTCTGGAGAACTTGTATAAATGCATGGGAACGAATTGTGTGTATACCGTCAATTTGGCCAATGAGATGAGATGGCACCTGGTTACGAGCCACATTGAAGATCGCACCGCTCTGAACTGTAGTTATTGCAAAGAGAACTTCCCGCACTGTAATGCCCTCGTCGAGCATATTGGAAAAGTGCACGGATCGTCCATTTATCAATGTTCGCAGTGTTTTTATCGTAGTCGTGCCGCCTATAACGTGCTAATGCATCAGCGCACATTCCACGAAGAGAGTAAGGACGCCTCAATAATAGTATGTGCAGGACAGAGTCCGACGTTTACTACCGACATATCGGATGTTTTGGATTATCGTGCGAAGAATGTGCAGCCGATCAAGTGTCCGTGTAAGTTGAATTGAAATTTAAAAGCTCCCAATGATAGTGTTTGATTTTTGTGCATGTTTTCTTTAGTCTTTTCAGCCTGTCACAAACAAGTGTACGCGAAGCATCTTTTGATGGATCACATCAGGCGCGATCATTCACAAAAAGAGGCCGAAAATATTGAGTCAAATACATACGACTGCATCTATTGCAGTTATGGCACCGAGTATCTCTTGTCAATTCGACAACATATGGCTAACGAACATCCAGACCGATTGTTGTACGTGTGTGGACGAGTATTCATGAAGTCGATGCATTTAATGGTAAGTGGTTATTGTGACCTGAAGCAGCTATTGCCCTCCTCTAGGGGAGTTCGTCTTCCCACAACTCTTGAACTGAGCTACAGCGACCCCGTCCCGCTTTTTCAGCCTTTTACCCATCATTTTACAACCATCTCTCCTAATTCATGACCCCCTCTCTCTCTTCTCATGTTTTCATTCGCAGAACCATCAAGCAAATTTCGATATCACATCGATTAAACAAACCACCTGTTTAGTATATATTGGCGATAGCGTGGGCAAAAAGCGATTGCGACTCAAGGAGACAGTCACCTACGCGTCGGATTCAATTCAAGCTGTCAATATGGGCGAAGATCCGAGCGTATTGAACGATAGAATTCGTAAGTGGTTCGGCGATGCTGCAACGCATTTCGAGGATGTTGAGGCGTACATGCAACGAATCGCCGCGGGCGCATCACCCGACACAATGAACAACGATGATGAGCACGAACTTAATCAGCTCGTTATGGCCGTGATCAAAAGCACGGGTTTTGTTGGAAAACAGTTGTACAGTTGTGGCTTTCCATTGTGTACACGGTCCTTCAACAATTTCGAACAATTCGATCATCATATTGACAGTCATAAGGGTGACAGGAAGGAGCCGATCTATCGTTGTCCCCATTGTAATGTAATCGTTGCAAACAATCAGATTCGATTGCATACGGCGGCTCATCGTCGGCATCGATATCTATGCTATTTTTGCGGCGAGAGTTGTACGTCACAGTCTCTTGCTAGAAATCATTTAAAATCGGAGCATCAATCGCAAGGGATCGTTTTCTTCTATCTAACCACGGACAAAGAGTGGTGTGCATCAGGTACCGAAGCGGAGAGTAAAATCTTTCTAGCGAAGCCGCGTAAAACGTCGAATGATGATGATGTGACCGTTGTAATCCAAAATGTTTTAAAGAAACGTCTGGACAAAGCCGGAAGCGCGCAAAAGCCCGAAATTGTGACAAGCCAGCCAGAACGACCTGAGTCACCGGTCGAACGGAAGGAAGAGACTGCTATTCCCGTATTCGTGTCACATGATACGCGTCTCACCTGCAATATGGACGACTGCCGCTTCATCGCGAAAACGGAAAACGAAATTTTACACCACATTTCGGAACGACATCGTATAATGCAGAAAGGGAAGTATGAGTGTCCGCACTGTGCCTACGTTATGCCGCCCATCCTCAGACTTAACATCAATCGTATTTTGAACCACTTGCAATATCATGGGCCAACTATAGTTGTTTGCAACGTTTGCAACTACTACCATCATAATCGTCTGCGGGTGCTAGAACATATCAGTATGTGTCATCCGTTCAACTTTGCCTCGTGCACGGTACATAATCGCACTTCTAATGGTACAAAGACAAAACTTGAAATTCTCTACAACAAGAACTTTCGCAGTCCGGACGATAGTTACCAGTGTCCTTTTTGCGATGATGCCATACTCACTGAATACGATGATTTCTTCGTCCACATGAGTGAACTGCATCAGCTCAGTGTTCGCTTCATGTGCGATACATGCAAGTTCTTTGATAATAGCCTCCCAGGTGTCGAGGCCCATGCGAAAGACACACATCCGGAGGGAGGCAAAGTGCGGGTTCGATGTGTATTTTTCCCTGCCGGAGGAAAATGGATTCAGAACTTATCGTCATTTGCACTACTTGTAGAGAGCGGAGGACATTTACCTAATGAAGCTGAAATTTCTACGAGTGCCAGTTCTTACCTTGTGAATGATAAATCGGTATTGAAGAAATCGCCGGATCGTGCCATTGCATCTCGGCCGTCAACCATTACACGAAGTGAACAAATGAACAGCAACAAGCGAAAATTGGTGGAAAAAGACAGCAGCAGTTCGAAATCGAGGAAACATTCAAAACGGAGCCGGAAGAGTGGTGCCTCCAAAAGGCTCAGCGACGTAAATCACTCAGATGAGAACAAGAAAAGGGCTAGACTATCGCCTCATGATGGAAAAAGTGAAATATCGTCAAATCCATCGCATAAAAAGGAAAATTCGAAATCTACTCGTCAGTCCAGATCTCGTCATAGATCATCTCATCATAGATCGACATCTCATCATAAATCGAGATCTTCCCAGAAGTCGAGATCTCCCCACAAGTCGAGATCTCCCCACAAGTCGAGATCTCCCCACAAGTCGAGATCTCGTCATAGATCATTTCATCATAGATCGATATCTCATCATAGATCGACATCTCAGCATAAAACAAGATCTCCCCACAAGTCGAGATCTCCCCACAAGTCGAGATCTCCCCACAAGTCGAAATCTCCCCACAAGTCGAAATCTCCCTACAAATCAAGGTCTCCCCACAAGTCGAGATCTCCCCGTAAATCGAAACCTTCTCGTAAGTTGAGATCTCATAAATCGAAGTCTCATAAATCGAAATCTCCCCATAAATATCCCAATAAATTGAAATCTTCCCATAAAACGAAATCTTGTGATGATTTGTCCCAAATCCAGTCTACAAATGTTGACCTAGTCGATCCATTAGAAATGATCCAGGTGACGAGTCAAACCCACTCCGTAGAAGAAACCAAAACGTTCTTGAAGCCAGCTTTCGTGGAGAGATCTCATAAAATTAAATCTCCGCACAATGCTGGCCCAATCAATCCGTTGGAAACGGTCGAGGTGCCGAGTCAAACCCAATCCGAAGAACCCGAAACATTCTTAAAGCTTGAAGTTTCCGTGGAGACATCTCCCCATGAAACGGGATCTCCGCACAATGCCGACCTAGTCAATCCGTTAGAAATGATCGAGGTGGCGAGTCAAAGCCAATCCGATAAGGAACCCAAAACGTTCTTGAAACTAGTTCCCGTGGAGAGATTAATGCGATCTGACATTCAAAGTGGAATTGAAATTGAAACGTCCGTTCAGCCACAGCAATTGCAGCAGCAATCTATGGAACAACCATCCACATTACTTCTGCGGCAGCTTACGACACATTCACCGAATAGCTTTGTCGATTACAACAGATTAATGCGAACTGGCATTCAAAATGGAATTGAAACGCCCGTTCAGCCACAGCAGTTGCAGCAGCAATCTATGGAACAACCATCCCCATTACTTCTGCAGCAGCTTACGACACATTCACCGAATAACTTTGTCGATTACAGCAGATTAATGCGAACTGACATTCAAAATGGAATTGAAACGCCCGTTCAGCCACAGCAGTTGCAGCAGCAATCTATGGAACAACCATCCCCATTACTTCTGCAGCAGCTTACGACACATTCACCGAATAACTTTGTCGATTACAACAGATTAATGCGAACTGACATTCAAAATGGAATTGAAACGCCCGTTCAGCCACAGCAGTTGCAGCAGCAATCTATGGAACAACCATCCCCATTACTTCTGCAGCAGCTTACGACACATTCACCGAATAACTTTGTCGATTACAACAGATTAATACGAACTGACAATCGAAATGGAATTGAAACGCCTGTTCAGCGACAGCAGTTGCACCAGCCATACACGTTACTTCAGCAGCCGCAGCCTATGCCACATTCACCGAATAATCGTGTCGACGACAAGAAACTTGACGTTTTATTTAGTTGCATCGACTGCGGCTCACGTGGCGATACCTATACGAAATTGCGGACGCAATGTCGACGAAAACATGGAGGCGATCCAACAATACACTTTACCATTTCGAGAAGTCTCTTGTGTGCCTACTGTAACACGACATTGCCGTTTGGGGATCTGAAAGATCATCACATGCTCGAACATCGTAACCTGTTATTCGTCGTCCGATCATCTGAGATGCATATGTCCTGTGCCGAATGTTTGATCGCTTTTAGTGTCCTTACCGAGTTGGAAGATCATTTCCGGGCGGCACATGCATCTCTCTTTTACCAGAAAAACCTGTCGGTTGCCTACCTGACCCAGTCGTTCTTGGACGAATTGTTGCAGGTTGGCGCCGGTTTTATAGTTGGCGTTAGTAAGTGTCCCTGCTGCGATCACGTCTATTTGAATCCAGAGAATTGCCAGGTTCACATGGCGAACTTGCATTCCACCGTTAGACAGTATTCGATTCGTAGGCCGTATAATAGACTCTTGTACGGTTGCCCACAATGCCGAGTGTTCTTCGAAACGGAAACTCGAGCTATTCATCACATGCGCAAACACATTAATGCGTACGGTTGCAAATATTGTCAGCAGGCCTTCGCCACTCACAGTTCACTGGTCGAACACTATGCATTGTTCCATAATGTCGTCGAGATGACTTACCGTCTTTTTCAAATCGCTGAAGTCATGGACAAGTTCATGGAGTTGCTTGTGCGATTCCCGAATGGTTTAGTAATGAGCAAACTGCAATTACAATACACGCACTACGGCCAACCTGAACTATTCATGCAAATGATCGAGTCAAGGGAGAAACTTGAATTGCAAAATTACGTCGGTCGTCAGCAGAGAAACGAACAAATTGAATCAGTTGCGCGGATAAAAACTCAAATTGAAGCGGAGGCGACCGTGTTTCAGCAAACACAGCCCTGTAGTCTTGGATGTTGCTTCCAGGCCTGCTAAGGGCAATCCGTAATGGTGGTTTAAAAGTAACCTAAATAAACGTAATTTAAGTCCTCGCAATCACCTAAGTTTTAAGTCTTCTTCTAAGTTTTCATAAATCAATCAATATTCCATTGTGATAGAATTATAGTTATATACATATATTTCATATTTCAAAATATTTCGTTTTTATGTTAGAAATTCTTTGTCTCCCTGTTTAAAGAAAATGTCTAATTTTATCTTTGTTAAGATCCGTCTGACGATTTATGTTTATAATATTATTTGTTTTGATTTATCCGTACCAAACGGGAAAACGAGCTCCACCATGCTTAAAGCATGTTCCAAATGTAAAGAAAAAATCAAGAATAATTGATTAAGTATTACACAAACGTATGAATAAGATATTTTTATATTGAAGTTACTATTCTGTGATTATTTTTCATAGAGTTAAATAAATTGAATTTTTCGTAGAAAATGTCCTTTTATTTTGTAGAACGTTAATAATGATATGCTGGAAAGGTGGTGTTTCGATCGATATGTTCAGGATAAAGACTTCTCTCTCTCTGGTTCCTGTTAACCACTTGTGGGGCATAGGGCATTAACCACGCCTACTTTCCACCTTGTCCTATTCATAGCCATTGCTTTCAGCTCACTCCACGACTTGCCTATTGAGGCACCCTCTCTCATAACCGATCTTCTCGAGGTGTTACTAGCTAGGTCGTCCAACACGGCGACTGACGTTGGTTCCCTGCGGGCTCCAATCGGGGCCTGTTGAGCAATGTTGTTCGGCTCTTTTCGGAGAGTGATCTGTCCATTGCCACTTTCGCCTTTTAGTGGAAGTGTCTATCCTGTCCTGACCAGTAATAGTAAGGAGGTCGTCGTTAGAAATGATCTCCGACCACCGTATATGTATGTGCCACCCTTTGAAGAGACAGTATAAGAGGAAGTGAAAAAGAGCGAGAGAAACGACGCAATTCGGCACAAGTGAGGAAGTAGGAAGGGGGATGAAAATTTGACATCTCTTTTGCTCTATATAGACCGGGCGGGTGTTCCGCGGCAGAGAGACAGACTGGAATGTTATTGTTCCGATTGGAAAAGTAGGAGAGGGGATGACATCTTACGTGCTTCCTGTGCTTTTATATAGACTGCGCGGGTGTTGCGCAGTGGAGGGCGTGTGTCTCTCTCTCTACTTTTTACGACTGGAATTGCTTCAAGTAGTTTAGTGTTGAGTATATGCGGATTGCTCCTCCATAGTTATTCTCTGTGGTGCCACCGCATGTGCCGTATACACTGATTCAGTTTGCAGTGCAATCTAGTTATCTCATTGGTCACCTGGCGGAAAGGAGTTAAACTGAAAACAGCTGCTCGAGCCCTGTTGATGCGAGACTACATCGGCATCCGCTTCACCATCTGCTGTAACTACGCTTCCGAGATAGTAGAAATTGTCAACTGCCTGCCCCGAAACACAAATTCTGCTTTGCCTCCCTGGATCCAAGCTCAAGTACTTAGTCTTGGCAGCTTTGATTTTAAGCCCCGCATTAGGCCGGCCGCATCTTGGACGTAGGCAGGCCAGCTCACGCAGCGCGCACATGGCATTGTTGTTGTAACATTTGTCAAAATTTGATTTTACAACAACAATGCCATGTGCGCGCTGCGCAAGCTGCCCTGCCTACGTCCAAGATGCGGCCGGCCTTACGGCTTTTGTAATAACTTGTGATGGGCGCCCACGTTGATTAGTCAGACAATAGAAAGAGGATGTTGTCTCTTGCACAATCTTTATTCAACTGACTTCATTTACATTATAATTTGACTTACTACTACATCTCCCCTTTCAAGTTTTCAAAAACTTCATTCGTTTAGGATATTCTTTTAATTTTGTATTTATGTATGTGTTCATAAAATCACACTAAATTGATTACATTAATATCCTCAATTAAGTTGTTAGTCTATACATAATCCCATTAGATGTGGTGTAGTTAAAGTTATTTTAAATCGTTAATTCCTTACTTCATGACTGCACATAATACGAGTAGAACCCGAATCTTTTCGCTTCCTAATAAAAGTGGAGTTCCTTCTTAACAACAAATATCCCTTTTGTATGATATAAAATATGAACGTCGTGTTTGGTGTTTATCTATTAGGCTGCGCGCATGTTGGCTCACGTTCGCGTGTCGCTTTCACGTGTTTGCTGTCAAACGGTTTGGGTCTATGGTTTGCAACCAAAGATGCGAATCTGTCAAATTGACAAATGCTCGGCTGTTGTCGTATCACCAAACTGAGTTCATTATTGTGCTTTAAACCGGATAATTAGGTAAGAATTGAGTTGCGAAACAAACGACTGGAGAGTAGTAGGATGTGCATAAACACACATTTCATACTAAATTATTGGCGTTAACGCACAATAATGCATCCCATTTGGTGATACGACAACAGCCGAGCATTTGCCAAATTGACAGATTCGTGTCTTTGGTTGCAAACCATAGACTCAAACCGTTTGACATAAAACACGCGAACGTGTGCCAACTTGCGCGCAGCCTTATAGTAGCAACAACCCAATATTTTCCATCTTTTAACCATATCTTTTCTCCCTTTTCAAAGTTCTTTTCAGGTCGGCAATTTTGGTCATAATATTTCTTATTATTAGCATTATTTTTCTTCAGGACTGGTATGACCTTGTTAGTTATTTCATCATGTTTGAAAAATGTAATTTTCCCAGGCACAAGAGTTCTGGCTTGGCTACCCATTAATAATTCTACAGGTGAAAATTCTGAATTTTTTATAGGCATATTTCGATATTCAAGCAAAGCTTGCCACAAGTTAGTTTTTCCGATTCGCATTTTAGAATCAATTTCTTTGCTACTTGCACCACACGCTCAGCGAATCCATTTGACTTAGGCGGCTATTACACTATAAAAGTTATTTTACAAATATCTTTTATAAAAGACATTTTCAAAGAACTTTTCTAGCGTAATAGCCACCTAACAAAAGATCTGCAACATGAACGTTGCTTGCTTCAAGTACTTCTCTTACAAGCTTGCACCCCTTCCCCTTTAGGCGGCTAATATCATTCATAAAAGTTCTTTTCAAATATCGTTCGTCAAAGATGTTTGTAAAAGAACTTTTATAGTGTAATAGCCGCCTTAGGATATCGAGGACTTGTTGTTACAACTTTTATATCAAATTTTGAAGCCCAGTCTTTGAATTCAAATGAATGAAACGGAACATTATCGCCAATGATTTCCCTTGGATAACCATGAATGGAAAGTACTATCTCCAATTTCAACTTAATTGCAGAGGCAGTACTTTTAACAAGTGGTATAATATCCAAATATTTGGAAAAATAATCTCCGATGACTAAAAACTTTTTCGACATTACTTCCAATATCCAATAATCCCAATTCTCTGATAGGGTCCCTGGGGTACTTCGTAATTTAATAGAAGTTCTTTTATATTGGCAGATCTATGTTTTTGACAAATTTTACAATTCGTAATCATTAACTCTATTTTCTGATTCATATTCGGCCAATATAGAAGTTTTCTTGCCCTTCGTTTAGTTTTCTCTATTCCCTAGTGGGACTTATGCAGTTCTTCAAGCACCATGCTATATAATGATTGCGGAACAAATATCCGATCCTCAAAATAAACTATCCCTTCTTCGACAAATAAATTGTTTTTGTTCTTCCATAAGAACCTTATATTTTCAGTCAATTCATCTTTACGGTTTGGCCAAAGAGCATTGATATTCTACAAGAGCTATCATTCCATAGAACTTTCCCCTCTGCCAGTAGATTTGTATGTATTGAGAAATAGTATAAACTACACAGTATAGATATTGGATACACAAGAGAATCAATACATACAAATCTACCGACGGAGGCTAAAGTTGTATGGAGTGAGCTTTCTTGTGTATGTATTGATTCTCTTGTGTATCTATACTGTGTAGTCTATACAATTTGTCAATACATACAAATCTTCTGGCAGAGGGGAAAGTTCTATGGAGTGATAGCTCTTGTAGAATATCAATCCTCTTTGGTTTGGCCAACCATTCAATATAACTTCAATTAAGTTTTTCAATAAGATATCTTTTTCTGTTTCTCTTTTAAACAAATCTCTTTTCTCATCATTGACATTAATGGTGTGTACCATTTCACCTAAGCCCTCAATTTCCTCATGTTCACCAGCTTCTTTTGAGTGGCTTCTTGACAACCAATCTGCTAAATACAATACATACATGAACTTCCCAGGTAAATAAGTGACGCTTAATTTTTCAAGTTTGAGCTTCATTCGTTGTAACCTCGCTGAAGGAATATTTTTATAATCTTTCCCCATAATGCCAAGTAAAGGCTTATGATCACTTAATTCGTACCTCTTTCTATGGTCGGTATAAACACACCACGAACAAGTACTAACACTAAAATGGTTTAGTTAAATCGCCTTTTAGTTCCACGATACAAACGTGGCCAATGTCTAAACTAGGAATGCACCCCTTTTAAGTAGCATTTACACATGCCAGTAGACCGTACTAGTACGTACATTTTACAGACATTGCAAGTGCCTTGCAAGTAACTAGTTAGCTGTCACTTGCATATGTGTAAACACCCGTGCCTGTGAATTGTCAGGCCAGTAAAGCCGCACGGCGAGGAAGACGAAGAACAACATGTAACACACTCACCCAACGGACTTCTGACCATTGCTACAACAACAACAACGCTCCTAGCTCTGCCCGCCGATCGATCCTCACGCAATGGGACCAACAAGGCAGTGCAGTGGAAATTGAAGCCTTTGAAACTCGAAACATGTGACTCAAAGACCTAAAACTATGTATTTCCAGTAGCCAAAAAGTTCAGGGTTAACTCCAGTTTTTTTTGCGGACTAATTGAGTACGTTTAGACCGTGCGAACTACTTGGAGGATTAACTTAATACGAAGAAACTCACCGCGGTCTAAACGTACCAGATTAGTTAGTGCTACGACTAACTTTAACTCCATTTGCCATGCGGTACTGAGCCGACTATAGCTGTCATCGCGTGTAACGTTTGCGTTTTCTGCTGTGAACTTGAATCGGAACGTCTGGCTCAAAGTTAGCAATTCGCCTAGATTATGAGCAATCCCAAAATGACCGAAAAGACAATAAAACCACAGCTGATATCGGTAATACTTGGTGCACCCATCGGTCTAAACACACCAACAACTTGTACTAACTCGAATACACCACAGTTAGTACCACGATTCTTACCACGGTCTAAACGTAGTCATTTAATCCCGCATTGCCGTATCCATCTTGACTACTAGAGGTGTGGTCATCGAAAGCAATTCATTAAAATCGTCTGATCACAAGCACATTTCAAGAAGGATGTGTGTTCGTGTGTTACATACTGTATCTGTTTTTTGTGTTTATTGGGAGCAACATATCTCGGCGCAATTGCTCTCAATGCTACTTCTCCGCGGCGGCATTGAAAACAATCCAGTCCTTGGATCTACTGCGTATGCAATAGAGAGCTGCATTCCAATGCGACGTCAGTGAGATGCAACTGTTGCGACGAGTGGTGTCACCTGAGAAACTGCTCCGGTCTAAGCCATCACAGGCAGTGGAATCCTTCGTTTACCGCCAATCAGTGTAGAAACCGAGGTCCACAAGCAGCCAACTCATCAAACACGCCTCACCTTCCTACACCAGTGAGCACCCACATGAGCTTTCAGTCAATCCCAACGACTCCTGCGAATACAAAGCAGTCGGAAGGTCAGTAGCCAACTATGCGGCTCCAGTGTGGTCACAGAATCTCTGCGACACACAATGGAATAACATTCAGGCTTGCCAAAACGCCGCTCTCCTGATGTCATCCCAGGACCATCTGCATCAGGAAACAAGGATGGTGCCTCTAAAGGACCACAACAAGCTTCTTGCGAAACAGTATCTGGTGGCTTGTTACCGGAGGGAGCACCCCAACACCGACCTCATGGACAAAACGCCGCCACCAAGACATGTCAGGCGTGATTTAAGGAACCTCGAAAGAGACGTGCAGAGGTACAAAAGGGTTCCCTTTGACAACAACGCATACCGATCAGCCATCGCAACAATATATCACGAGGAGGTACAAACATTAATCGCAGGACTAGGTCCAAATAGAGTTCTCTCGACACAACCACCAGCCATTTCTCCCGATGAGAGAATACTTCCGAGAGCAGCGAAGACGACACTTGCCCAACTTCGGTCGGGCTGGTGTTCGCGTCTTAAGGTCGCCACCCATGAACGAGTACAACCACAACCAAACTTCCATCGAACCATACAATATCATAGAACGGTGGAAAATGGGGGAATTTTCTTTTCACACGTTCTATGAAATTGATGGTTCGATGGAAGTTTGGTCGTGGTTGTGCTCATTCATGGGTGGCGACCTTTAGCTCCTACCTATCTCGCATTGACCGGGGTATCACGAACACATGCCCCGACTGCAATGGTACACCTCACGATGTGGACCACATTTTCAATTGCCTAGCTGCACCTGACCCCCAGGTCGCTGTGGGAGAACCCCTTAGAGGCAGCTATCTTCCTGTCACTTAACACCGAGGAAGACGAAGAACAACACAACGTGTTAAGGTCACCACCCATTGACGAGCACAACCACCACCAGACCTCCACCGAACCATCAATTTCATAGAACGTGTGGAAAAAAAATTCAATTCCCTCTATTTCCACCGTTCTATGATATTTGATGGTTCGATGGAAGTTTGGTCGTGGTTGTGCTCGTTCATGGGTGGCGACCTTAACACACTCACCCAACGGACTTGTGACCATTGTTACAACAACAACGCTCCTAGCTCTGCCCACCGATCGATCCACTTGCGCACCCAAATACGCTTAGGTTCTTCTTCTTCGTCAAGCATATCAAGTAGCCAATTTTCCAGCAAATGGACTATATTTGACATAGCTTCATGAACTTCCTTTATGTATTAATGTTCTTGCAAATGTACAAGTGCGAATCATTTTCAATTTAAATTGGAATTGTTTGTGACACTTGGTTTCATTCTGCACACCAACTTAGTATGCGTCTGTAGCTTAGCTCGGTAACGCACCGGGCATTTTTTGCTACTCGAAACACGGTCTCTGCGGTTCGCGCCCCGCAACGGGACCAACTATTTTTTATTCTCAAATTCCCTCTGAATTAATTTCTCCGAGCTTAGTGGTTTCGTATGGATAGTAGCACTCATCAGGTCTTGCATCTTTGCAGCTATCCATGTGCAAGACGACCACGAAAGTGTGAGAATTCTTTTTTGTATTAAGCCGTGAAGGCGTGATTTTACTTGAAAACTCGACCGTGGAGGTCTAGATGGTGTGAAGCACTTATATTAACTCACTAGAGGGGTGGAGAGAGGGTGAGAATTGGAGATATTTGTTCCCTGGCAATTTTACTTTATGTATTAATGTTCTTGCAAATGTACAAGTGCGAATCATTTTCAATTTAAATTGGAATTGTTTGTGACACTTGGTTTCATTCAAAATTGCCAGGGAACAAATATCTCCACTTCTCACCCTCTCTCCACCCCTCTAGTGAGTTAATATAAGTGCTTCACACCATCTAGACCTCCACGGTCGAGTTTTCAAGTAAAATCACGCCATCACGGCTTAATACAAAACAGAATTCTCACACTTTCGTGGTCGTCTTGCACATGGATAGCTGCAAAGATGCAAGACCTGATGAGTGCTACTACCCATACGAAACCACTAAGCTCGGAGAAATTAATTCAGAGGGAATTTGAGAATAAAAAATAGTTGGTCCCGTTGCGGGGCGCGAACCGCAGAGACCGTGTTTCGAGTAGCAAAAAATGCCCGGTGCGTTACCGAGCTAAGCTACAGACGCATACTAAGTTGGTGTGCAGAATGAAACCAAGTGTCACAAACAATTCCAATTCATGAACTTCATTCTATATTCTCTCTTCGCGAAACGCCGCATTCTTCTCATCTTCTCAATATTAAATATTTATCTACACCACACATCACATTTCCACTATTGTCAAATTTACAGTCAAGAAAAAAATCCCCACCAACTTGCAAGTTGAATTGTGTGTTAACACCTATGTACTGGCACATGTCATGCAAGCAGCTACTGGCTAGGCATTTGTCGACAAGTCTACTGGCATTCCGGCGCACTGGCAAATGTAAACGAGCCATTAGAAGTGAAAGCATATTTCACGGATCCGGATTTTTCCTCAATCATACTCTTATGAACTCGGCCAATAACAATGAACAGGCGACGTTCGCACGAAATTGGTTGTTGTTGTCCATGCTGCGAAACGGGTGGTGTGATGAGGAACAAACATCAAACAGATTTGACGATGTGCTGATCAGAGAATGCTTCTACGGCAACCGGTTCTACGCATCGGAACAACTACGGCCAAGGTGTTACTACTAAGCAACACAGTTGGTGGAGAGAAAACTCTCCGGCGAAATTTAATATAATGCCGGCTCCACATTATCCGTGACGGCTATCATCTTGCACACCCAAGCACCTTGCGTCTTTGCCGGCCCGTCCGTTCATCGCGTGAATAAATTTCATCCAATGCAACAGATGGCGAACAAATACTCGGTATCTATACGCTGCGGATATTGCAAGCAATCGCCACATATGTAAGTACCTAGCAATTTGTTCACTCGATGAACCACAGAACGGGAGAGACGCAAGGGTGTGCACAAGATGCTAGCCACTCGGCGAGACGCGAATGATGTCGGGCCGGCATAACAGGCCAGCATTCGATTTTCGATGTGTCTTGTCGACGTTGTTCTCGTCAGATACAATTTAATGTACAACATGCATCGCCCGTATTCAATTATATGCTAACGAAACGTCAACTAAGCAAAAAGTCTCGAGCTGGCTTGCGTGCATCGTACAAATGAATCGCTCTGCATTCACTGAAAACGAATTCACGGCGGCGACTGAAGGGCATTTCGTAATCCCTCACGCACACTTGAGTGAAGTGAACAAAGGCGCCCGTATGCGGATACAGTCTAGACGAGATGGTGTTGGTCGGTCGAGTTCATTGCATTGTGTTCGTGAGGCGAATTCATCGCGGGCAGTTAACCGAAACAACATTCATTCGTTCGATAGAGTTGTGATGGAGCGGACGGCGAGTCATCGTCAGATTTGTGGACAAAGTGCAGGAAGTTTCTGTGGTCGTTTAAGACGCCATTTTGGAAGTGAAAAAGAATTTCGCAACGTGCCGTAATTAAAGTGAATTAATTTATTTGGTGATGCCGCGTAATTAATTGAATGGTAATAAAATACAAAAAGTGAATTTTCCTAGTGTTTTGTATGGACTCTTACGATTCTTTTTCTTCAACGAAATGGTGTGAGCAGCGCTTGAATGGTGGAAACGTGAAGATGTGTAACACATGTCTTTTGCTTTCGTTGATTTTTTTTAATTTGTGATGATTTTGTTATAATGAAAAGATTTCGTTGTATCATTTGACAAAAGAAAAAATAGAATTTGTTTTTTCGAAAAAAAAAAAATAATTATTTTATATTAAGCTTAGTACTAAGATCAGTTTTTCGCGTGAATTTCTTACAAAAATTGTCAAAAGTTCGCACGAAAAAAATGTGTTACCTCGGTACTAACATATTTCGCACGAAATCGCACACATTGAAAGAAATTCTCCACGCCATCGCGAGCAATTTTCCCGCGGAAACAATCTCTTTGGATTTTATTTCACATGTAAACCGGTCATCACAGTGGTGATGTCCTTATTTTTCGTCAGAAGTGTGTAGAGCACCGCGAATATCTTCCGCTTGAAAGTTTTCCACTCCCGTTTTCTTAGTTGGAGAGATAAGTGCAAAGTGTTCGCACGAAAATGTTAGTACGCATTTAGGGGTGTATCATAAGAGGCCCGTTCTTTTGTACTCCGGTGTAGGTTAACTCAAGTTAATAACAATTACAACAATGCGTTAATCTGAAGAACACGATCAAAAATAAATCTGTGGATAAATATGTCAACAAATGTCGCTTGCACTACTAAGGACCGATTTCTCAATGTCTGGTTAAAGTTTATCCTATCCATAAACGTTAAAGGTTGGATTATATTGTGCGCGCCGAACACGACTTCTGCAGTCAAATCAAGTTGAACCAATGTATTTCAGATGGTGATAAGTATACTCTGTGCGAACAAGCCGTCGCGAAAATTGAGACGAGTTCAACTTTATCGGAATCAACGCGCCGCGAAGTGCCAATTTCCATGTGCTTGTGTTTTACCACTGTGGACGATTATTTGTTTTGTTCTAATTTACTTTTATGCTCTTGGAAGTGCATATTTTGCCTAGTACTAATCTTTTATTTTCGAGCGAAAGTTCAGTCAAATATTATCAAAAGGTCGAAATTTTTCAGAGTATTTGTATGAAAGGGTTAGCACTAGGCATTTAATTTAAAAAAGTGTTGCAAGTTTGTTAGAAAGTCAGTTTTCCACAGTTCAAATGTGTCAAACGAACGCGAACAAGAGATTTAACTATAACAGACTGAACAGCTCATTTTCGTTGGCTGCGACTTTTTGGACGTTTTTCGCGCTCAATATAACTAAGCGGTAGACGGCAACCATCCAGTTAAATGTTTATCGAACGGTAATTCTAAACAGCTGATACGGGCTCCTGAAATTTTCGCGGCTGAAACTATTCGCGTTTGCGCGTTCAAATGAGACAATTACAGTCGAGTATGGATAAGTGCGAAACGCTTAAGTGCAAAACACGCTTGAGTGAAATAGAAATGTATGGCAGGACCATCATAAACACAAGCAAATCGCAACGGATGATTGCAATGGTTTTTGGTAGGTCAGTAAAATTAAGTCAATTCTTGGGCTTTGTATTTCCTCCAAGACCCAAGAATTGGCTTAATTTTACTGACCTCTTTCAAAAACCATTGGACTCATCCGTTGCGATTTGCTTGTGTTTGCTTTGTGTTTTGCACTTATCCGTACTCGACTGCTCATAAAGAACTTAGTTCTGGAAATTCATTCGATGGAAGAGAATTTGAAAACAAGTAAACCGCGAATTAATGCTGAGAGACGGTACAGACGTAGAATCGAACAGGCGGCCGAACTTCGCCAAGGAAATCAGCTGACTTTTCTACTGAATTATCTTATTTTGAGCGTTGCATACCCTTAGTTTAGTGTCCTAGATAGCTAACTGACAATTCAACCAGACATTGAGAAAGTGGACCTAAATGGCAGATTTGTTATGGAAAAGTAGTCATTTTCGTAGTTCAATTTGATTCTTGATATCCACACATCGTAGATTTTTTTTTTATGAATTTCATATTTTTAATCGCACGAACACAGTATAAATTGACAAAAAAAAAGTAAACTGACGCCAGGAGTTCATCGGACTTTGGCACTGAGCGAGTAGTTCACCCGGAACGTTTTTTTTTCACGGCGTTTAACCTCAGCCTACACGGGAGTATAAAAGAACGTGTCTATTGTATCCTCCTTTTCTTAATTTCATTTTATAGAAGTGGTCGTTAGTGTTAAGTTTGTTGATTCTCTTTATATTGTTAAAAGCTCCCAAGATATGGAAGCTTGAATTCAATTGTATTTCATCAGAAATTGTACGATTGCATTAACCCCATCTAGCACACTTCGCATATATGCGGACACATTTTCGATGATTTTATTAGTTTTATTACATGATGGGTGGACGGCGGACGGACGTAATTGCATTTGGATGTTATCAGGGGCAGTGATACATGGTTTCAATTGAACTCATTTGTTTTCAATTTCATTCAACGGCAATAAATTGTTGAGATAGATGAGGAGGGACGTCATTACTGTCTTCGTCTGTTTCGTCATAGAGTCTGTGAAAAAGAATCCAGTGGTCGACGACTGATGGCGGCGAGTCCGGTTTTTGTGCGTTTCGTGTTTAGCTCTCGTTCCGCGTTCAGTTTTTATTTTTATTAGTTAAATTGCATCTAGTGATCTGAGAAAACAAACAAGTGGGGGATGAAAATGTGTCGCGGAGTGTGCGGCTAAAGGCGCGTTGACATGATCAAACTACGGTTTGACAACCTACTTGAACGTGTCAATCCCTCGTCAAACTGATTTGAAGTCTTGTCTTGTGCTCCTGTCAAACCGTAGTTGGACTGTGCTCAACTTTTTATCAAATGCTGCTTTGTGAAACCGTAGTTTGATTATGTCGACGCGCTTTAAAAGGCGTATTTGTTCAAAAGGCCGAAAAATACCAATGTGGTTGGTAAAAACCCCATTTTTTTAACAAATCTTAAAAAAGTTTTGGCTAAAAAAATTTGTGAACTGTTCGGCGATATTCTGTGATTAATCCTCAGGGCTGCGGTTTCGACTAAATGGCCGCTAGTGTCCCAAAAAAAGTGTTTTGGCCGTCTGATACTACATACCAAATTTTCTTCGAGGACATATTGATGTTTCCGATCACTAGGTGCAATTAAACTATAATTTAAAGAAAAACAAAAGGCACCTTTTATTCAACAATCCAGATCAGAGCAGAACGAAAATAGCACGCGTTAGGCCCTAACCAGATTGAACGCAGAATGCAGCAGCAGTGGCAGAAGCAACAATAACAACACGTAGAACTGTCGCGATGACACAGCGGCGATGACAGATCTACGTGTTGTTGTTGTTGCTTCCGGCACTACTGCTGCATTCTGCGTTCAATCGGGCTAGGGCCTTACACTTAACAAAATTGTTCTACACAGGGCAGGTTGTGAGCGCCATCAAATCTAAAAGGCTTTTTAGCTGCCATTGTATGCGTGGCATGGTTTATCAATTTCATATGTGTGATTTACCATTTTCGGCCACGCACTTGCATTCTTGCATACCTGGATATAATGACCCCATGACTATGCGATTCATCGTCATATGACAATGCTATTCATCGTCATATGTCAATGCTATTCATCGTCAGATCAATCTCACGATGGAAATCTCACGATGGATCGCCACAAAGTATCTGACGGTGAAATTTACTGTAAAAGAAATCGTCAACGATAAGTAATCTAAAAGGCTTTTTAGCTGCCATTGTATGCGTGGCATGGTTTATCAATTTCATATGTGTGATTTACCATTTTCGGCCATACACTTGCATTCTTGCATACCTGGATATAATGACCCCCATGACTATGCGATTCATCGTCATATGACAATGCTATTCATCGTCATATGTCAATGCTATTCCTCGTCAGATCAATCTCACGATGGAAATCTCACGATGGATCGCCACAAAGTATCTGACGGTGAAATTTACTGTAAAAGAAATCGTCAACGATAAGTAAACACTGTGCAATCAATGTGACGATCACAATATCGTGTGACTCATCTCATCAATCAATGTGACGATCACAATATCGTGTGATCGATCTGAAGACGGATTGCATCGTATATGGGGGGCCTTACTTTTCACTTTTTTCGTATGCATTGTGTATCGACCAATGAACACAATACACACGCAGCTAAAACATTATGAGCAACATTTGCTTCTTTTGTACTAAGTTCAGGCTCTTAGGCGGCTATTACACTATAAAAGTTCTTTTACAAATATCTTTGACGAATGATATTTTAAAAGAACTTTTATGAATGAAATTAGCCGCCTAAGGGGGAAGGTGTGCAAGCTTGTAAGAAAAGTACTTGAAACAAGCAATGTTCATGTCGCAAATCTTTTCTTAGGCGGCTATTACACGATAAAAGCTCCTTGAAAATATCTTTTATAAAAGATATTTGTAAAATAACTTTTATAGTGTAATAGCCGCCTTAGTAATATTTGCTCTGTGATAGATCTTCGGAGATCGTCCATGCACAAACATTGTAAGGACGGTTGTTCGGTGTTCTATGTGATTTAACAGATTGTTGTTCGCCTCGTGAGGAAGTATAGCATACTTCACAACGTCCCGCATCTAGAAACATAATGAACTTCTGGAAAATTTTGTTTTGTGAGCGAGTTTGGGCGCAATGTGCCTACCCGGCACGTTCAAAATTAATGATAACTATTAATTCATACGGGCATATAATGAGCACGTTAAAAAAAATAGACCAAATGTTGCTAAAAAAAAGTGTATTTGACATAAAATTGGTCGAAAAACAAAAAATTTAAGACATTTATGACAACGAAATACTAAGGAAACATTCAAAAAAAGTTAATTATATTTAAAAAATCATTAATAAAACTCATGTCAGTCGTCTTTCGCAGTAAAGCATCCATCGTACACTATAGTTGCGTGGGACAAGCAGATAGGCTCCTTGCATTCGTGATTTGTCAGCCTTTAAAACCAGTTTCATTGGTGCAGGTTGAGCATCGTCGTCTTTTAAGGGCTATTGGGGTGGTGTTTTCTTCTTCCTGGGAAGGAGTACGAAATCTTCCAAACCTGTTTTGGAGATCCGTAGGCATTCCAATGGTTTTCAAACTTCTTCGGCTCAGTTCTTCAATCAATTCGTGAGCCAATCGTTACAGAAATAGTCTTCTGCGCATTGGTTCCCAATTATGAACAAGGTAATTGAGCTTGTGTGAGTCACCCTTGTTCTTATAAAACGAGAAAAGGAAGCTTTTTTTGAAAGCATGAGCCCTCTTTTAATTTTTTTGAAAAGAACAGTGAGCCAAGCTCGACATGATTCATCTTCAACCAAAATTCCAAGTGTATTTTGTCCGGTCCAACTGCCTTTCTGCGTTTCATCTGCATCATTGCTTTCATCACCTCCTCCACTGAAAAATCAGCGATATCAGTGGTGTTTGCCTCTACAGCTTGAAAAGCTTCACGCGGAAATTCTTCGTTCAGAAGTTCGTCGCATTCTGCTACAGATTGCTGTGTCTTCAACCAGTAGCACTCCTTGTGAGTCTTCAACGTACTTTGGCGCCTGAATCTCTCGAGCGTTTGGCATTGTCTTTAGGTTTCTCTTGCAATGACGATCTCTTATCCGCAGTCAGATCTCCTAGTTCTTGATAGAACTTCTCGGCTGTAATCGCTTTCGCTTGAGCTTTAATTCTTCCCGGAATTTATCATATTTCTCCCGAAGTTGAACCTTCTCGGCTTCACTGCATCTCTTGCATGTTGTCCAAGCATTGAATGCGTCCGATTTGGCCTGCAATGCTTCTTTACTTTCATTATTCCACCACCACGTCTCCTTGTTCCTGTGGAGTGGGCCTTTTGAAACTCCCAGTGTCTTTTCAGCCTCACCTACTAACATTGCATCCAAATCATTCCACATTTGTGTTGGACTTTGCTCGTGGCAGTTGGTATTGTTTTGAAGCCACTCCTCCATTTTAACAATGAGCGGGGTTACAACAGATTCAAAGCTTTCGTTGTTGAGATTATGCCACTTGATTTTATCGACTGGCTTGGGGATTGCTTGCGGTCTTGTTCCTCCTTTCAACATAAATTCTGTCAGGAGCAAAAGGTGCTGGGCGTCTCATGACATTTAGACACATATGATAGTCTATCTGCATCGCATGAGCTCCACTGCTATGTGATCAGGTGCCTTTGTTTCTTAATGAACCATGTGTTGATAGGATAGCCTCACCTTCATCATTTCTGGCTGTAGATTGGCTATTATTCCCACCATGGCAATCCTCGTAATCATGGTTCAATTCGCCCACATGGCCATTGTAAAACCGCTTTACCGCTTAGTTGTATTGTGCGCGAAAAACGTCCTTAAGTTGCAGTCAACGAAAATCAGCTGTTAAGCTTGTTATAGTGCTCGCGTTCGTTTGACACATTTGAACTGTGGAAAACTGGCTTTTTAACTAACTTGCAACACTTTTTTAAATTAAAAATAGAAACATGTACTTCCAAGAGCATAAAAGTAACTTAGAACGAAAATAAATGACCACCCACACTTCGCGGCGCGTTGATTCCAACCAAGTTGAACTCGTTTTCGTGAACGACGTGTTGGTAGCTATAGTATACTTATCGCCATCTGAAATACTGGGTACGTTCCCAAAAGTATCGTGATTCCTATACTTATCCATTGCCCCTTCTCCGATTCGTGATTTCTCCGGTGAACGATACGATTCCAGTGCCGCCATGAATATACTAGTATTTCACACAAACATACACCAGTTAATAAGGAATATTTAGACATTTTAACACAATTTTCAAACAAAGTGACGAGCGAGGACAGACTTTCCGATCACTATACGCACTTTGCCGCCAAGAAAGAGTTTACGAATGGAGTGACAGAGCGAACGGTCAAACCTCTAGGAATCGTTGGAGAGGTAATCGGATCGGGAAAAATTCGTGACACTTTCCACCTTCTCAAAGGATCTGGTATCGGTGTCTGAAATCGTAGCGTTTCTGCAAAGTATCTATGAAACCGTGTTGACACGGTCCAGAATAGGAACCCGCCCATTGGTTCAACTTTGTTTGACAGTAGAAGCCGTGTTCGTTGCGTAAACTATAATCCAGCCTTTAATATAACATGGAACACCTTTTGAGTCACAGTAAGAGTCAGGTGAATTTCTCAAAACAAAAAATATCGAAAAATACAGATATAAAAACTTGCTTCCACTTGACCTTCATAAATGCGGGAGAACCTATTCACACCAACTTACAATTAGTTAGCCATACCACCACCACGCATAAAAGGTAACCGCATGCATATCACATTATCGCATTTCTATTTGGTTCGCTGTGGTTTGCGTTTTTAAAGTATGATAAGAATTGAATTTATTGTCCATATTTCTCACAGTTTAACAAAATTAATTAAAGATTAGAGTTTATTCTTTCCACTGAAGAAGGCAGCACGTGGCTGCCAAAACAACTGTTTGCAATAACAGAAAATAAACTCGCAGTATAAAGAACAAACTATCTTTTATTAATTATGATAAGCTGTTTTTCTTTCAAAATCAGAATATGGGGCACGATGTTTAAAGTACTATATATGCACACCAGACGCCTAAAGATTGGTAGATTTACAGATATCGAAACCTATTCTTCTATCACCAATAGTTGGCAGTTGCGCTGTCGTTCACTTATATGAGAACAGAGAAACTGTGATGTGGTCACAGAGCAGATATATACTAAGAGCCTAAACTCATTGCCAGTGTAAAATAAGCAAAGGTTGCTCATGTTTCAGCTGCGTGTATATTGTGTTCACTAGTCGATACAAAATGCATAGTTGTTATCTGTAAGATTCTGTCAAATCATGTCCAATGGTGGTGGTTCATTACTGTGATCGGTGTCGGTTGAAAAATGCTAATGCTATCACATACATATATAACTGCAATCTCTATTCTGTTAATCCGTTAAACTGAAATTATATCAGCTTGACGATAACTTACACAGAGGATAACCTGCAAGCCAAAAACTCTAAAATTCTTCAGATCTTATGTACATATGTACAACACTTATTTTTAAGGTGTCCATGCCCTGGGTTTTGTAGTCGTGAAAGAAAAGCCCATTTCCCCATTACGAAGTAAGCTGGCAACAGTCACCGCAACGACATTGCGTAAAGTCATACGCACTTTACACACCGTAATCAGTCCCGATTCTATAAAGAAAACACAAATATATGTTAAGTCGCCATGCCGTATTTCATGACATGTCATAATCCACAAATGACACAGGTTGTTGCGTCAAAATAAATTAGCATAACGTCCGAACCAGAATGAACGCAGACTGCAGCGAAATGTCAAATTAGAATGCACGCATTTCTCATACGAGGCCTATATTGAACGCAGCGACAGCGGCGAACGCAGATCTGCATGTTGTTGTAGTTGCTGCGGCCGCTGCTGGTGCTTTCTGCGTTCATCTTGGTTCCGGCATAAGTGATCGAAAAATAAAAATATCCGGAATAACGCAACAATTTGCAAAATCGCTTTTTCACAGAACTACCGTCCGTGCGATGCACAAACGCATCTGATTCGATTGGATTTTTTCTACAATTCTCCATTGGAATTATTGCACCCCATTCGACAGTAATTAGTTACTACTCATCTATAAGAATAATTGAAGAATTCTCAGAACCAATTCCCGTAAAGGAAAATCTTACGTATTCACAAATAGGAGGTAAGTAGAGGAGGTGAATAGAGGAGATAAATAGAGGGGGTAAATAGAGGGGGTAAATAGAGGGGGTAAATAGAGGGGGTAAATAGAAGGGGTAAAGAGAAGTATCAATGGATCAACGACTTTACGGCGTGACAATGGGACCACGTGGCACCGGATGTCGTGCGGAACATCGTGAGATAACAGCTCGGCGGCGGCATGTTGGGCGGGAAACCGCGCGTCTCAAGCGGGGCGCTGTTAGGTGATCCGGGATACAATGTAATTGCGGGGTCGAGGTCGACGGTCGGGGTGCCGTAAGTGCCGTGAATGTCGAGGCGCCGTGATATGCTAGCGTGCGAGTTGCTGAGTCTCGGTACGCCGTTAGCAGGCTACGGCTGCATTTGCTATTAGCAATCTGCGCCTTGATGGGTCGTTAGCAGGCTGAGGTTCGATGCTCCATTAGCAGCCTGCGACTTGATAAGCTGTTAGCAGTCTGTGACTTGATGAGCTGTTAGCATTCTGCGACTTCATAAGCTGTTAGCAGTCTGCGACTTGATAAGCTGTTAGCAGTCTGCGACTTCATAAGCAGTTAGCAGTCTGCGACTTAATAAGCTGTTAGCAGTCTGCGGCTCGATGTGCCGTAAGCAATCTGCGGCTAATGCGGGATACGGTGGTGCAGCGGCTCGGCGTATCGTAAGCGGACTACGTTGATAGTCCACGTCAGTAATGCTGCAAGTAAAATTCGGAACGCGCGGCAGGACGGTCTGGATCTGCTTAACTGCAGGCCGACACAAGCACATAACAAACAAAAGTTTGTTGGGTGGCGAAGTGCAGTATTCACACAACGGGGTCACCGAATTGTGGTTATGTCAACCACGTCGCGGGCGACGGAACTCCGAACGTCGAGGGTCACCAATTATAGCGTCTAAGTTGATATGTTGTATCTGATTGTCATGCGTCGCTATATGTATTAAGATTCGATGCGCCTTGAAAGATAAACGAAACACTCGTGTTAATAACAAATTTGTACGAGATGATAAATACATCTGTCTGTGATGGCGTCTGAACCTCGAAGTACCAGATGGATGCACTTTAGCGTTGCATGCGCCGATAGTGGCTAGTAGCCATGGTCGCTACAAGTTAGGGATGGGCCGTACCGATATTTTTGAGTAGCAGTTCCAACTGTGACTGTGACTGGCGAGTAACAGTTCCTGCTTACCGGTCCAGTTCCTGCTCCTGTTCCTGACTATTTAAATCTCATAAACTGTCGCGTTAATGCACGTATTACATACAAAATATGATACGCGTGGCGATATCTCATGAATCTACGCTACTCATACATGTGATATTGCTCCAAAATCAACTCTATGCATTTATTGTACATTCAATCCTCATACCAGAATCGTACATTCAAAAATCTTCGAAATCATACAAATATGATTACTTTCAAGTGCCACTCTATCAGCCTGTTGCAATGCAACCATAAAAAATCATAATACGATACGTATGAGATGACCATACACATCTGTGACTGTGACCAGTAGTCACTGTGACTAGAAGTGACTGTGACCAAAAGTCACTGTGACTAGAAGTGACTGTGACTAGAAGTGACTGTGACTGTGACCAAAAGTCACTGTGACCAAAAGTCACTGTGACCAAAAGTCACTGTGACCAAAAGTCACTGTGACCAAAAGTCACTGTGACCAAAAGTCACTGTGACCAAAAGTCACTGTGACCAAAAGTCACTGTGACCAAAAGTCACTGTGACCAAAAGTCACTGTGACCAAAAGTCACTGTGACCAAAAGTCACTGTGACCAAAAGTCACTGTGACCAAAAGTCACTGTGACCAAAAGTCACTGTGACCAAAAGTCACTGTGACCAGAAGTCACTGTGACTAGAAGTGACTGTGACTAGAAGTGACTGTGACTAGAAGTGACTGTGACTAGAAGTGACTGTGACTAGAAGTGACTGTGACTAGAAGTGACTGTGACTAGAAGTGACTGTGACTAGAAGTGACTGTGACTAGAAGTGACTGTGACCAGTAGTGACTGTGACTAGCAGTGACTGTAGCTGTGACTAGTAGTGACTGTGACCAGCAGTGACTGTGACCAACAGTGACTGATCAATTCAGTTGCCGACTGTGACTGTTGGGAACTAGTATTTTTGTTTTCCGGGAACAGGTAGTCACAGTGACAGGCGAATACTCGGTTCCTAGTCACTGCTACCGGAATATCGGCCCATCCCTACTACAAGTTTTTGTCCAAAACCCCATCCAATAAATTTTGCTAAATGCCAAACTGGGTTTCCGCCGTTGATCCATAGTGAGCGGAACGAGCGTTCTATTGCTCTTTTCTGAGGGTAGCAACTATGTAAGTGCAGAGCTCGTCTATCGAGCGGAGCGCACGCAAGTTACGCGGCTCGTACACCGTTGGCCTGTTCAACCATTTGACAGTTGACCGATGACAGACATCGACCGTTGCTTAACCGTTGGTTTGTGTATGACCCGCTTTACTGTTGATTTATCACATTCTCTATCTCTCTGTATTTGGAAGATTTACTAGGTATTAAAATTTATAGTGCGGTGTAACTTCTGCACTGGCGGCAAGTCATTTGGTATCCCACAAAGCTAGAAACAGCTTAGCTGTGGGCTCCACCGTATCGATGACAGCGCAACAATCGCAAGCTACGAGAGTGTCATTCGGATGACAATGGCGCGATCGACATTGCCACTTAGTTTATGTTTCTATTCAAATGTATTTTCAAATTCCTCCCTTTATGCGTGGAAATTTCACCACAATCTCATAAATTTTTACGATGATAAATTGACCCTGACTATATTGTGGCGAGTAAACAGTAAATAAAATCCACGGGTAGTCAATTTTCGCTCGCAACGTATCGACGTTATCACGGAAGTGCCGAAAGCACTGCCCGTGGACTTTTTTTTTGATTCTCTATTTCTATTTATTTCTTAATGTTATCTTTCTCGGGCAAACGATTTATTCAATGGTGTAAGGACAGGGGTAACGAGAAGCATAAACCCCACCCACTTTTTCCGAATTAGACTATGGCAAGCAAATTCCGATGCTTAGCTCGTTGAGATAACTTTTCTTCGCCCGACCGCGCTACCCGTTCTTTGACGGCGAAACTTGCCCTATGGTGCGTTCAGAGTGAAAGCCTAAACTGAACTGTCGGAACAGGGCTAGAGTAAACCGACCAAATGACAAAATTGTTTATTAAGGAACAATTCCTTGCCAAACATAATTTGTTCCAGCCGGCACGCTACTCCTCTCTCGCATGTTTCTGAGAAGATACTTAGGAGAGTTTTAAGCAATGTTAATAAGTTTATACGCACACACATGTACAAACTGCAGACAAAAAGGCAAAAGGAGTAGTGCACCATGGGTAGCCAACACAAAGACAAGGTGGCACAACAGCGTGCATAAAACCCCTGGTTGGGGATCATACGTGAACACCAGACACCGTATACAGTAACTCGATAAATCGCCTGAAATAGTCTCGCCATCCATTTCGGTCAGGAAAAGCTTCGAATATTCTTTCAATTATGCTTCGTTCGAAAACGTTGCTTTCGGAGGATTAGATCGGGGTCAAAGCTTCGCAGTCATAACTCAGCACAAGCCGTACAAGTCGTGCGTCCATTACATAACTTAATTTTTATCACCTCCTAGGATATTTTCTTTTTTTTTTTGCTATTAAGTACTAGCCTCCTCGCGCTTCCCTCGATTTTTTTAAATTCTCAAAACTCTTCTAAAAAAGGAATTTTAACCCCTTCAAATTTTATGTTTATTCAAAGATATTTGCTTCTATCAATATACATAATTTACTTAAAAAGTTTCTCGTATTTCTGCTTTCAACTAGTATCTTCTTTTTATTCGCCTTACGAAGTTTTTTCTTCGATACTTTATTATTGACATTATATGTGCTAATATGTTCTGTACTATTGTAGGGCGAACAAAAAAGATGATAGATGAAAAATAAATGAGACTGCCAGTTGTTCCGAAAGTCGCAGCATATCATAGCACACAATCATCTCTTGGCAGTGATTTGGCATCCGATTCTGCTCAGCTTCCAGTCAGAAAGAGGTAGACAAACTTTCTAATTTCGTTGATCAATCACTAAAGTCTGTTTCATTTCCAGTTGCATAATTTATGGTCTCTGGTTTTCGCGAGCTTCAAAATTCAAGCAGGGCCCAATGATATGAACTAACAGCGACTTTTTGTAGGATCTAGATCATGTTTTATTGCGTTGAAGACAACAAATGTTCTTGGAAAAGATGAGCCAAAGCTAATTGCATTTTGGAATAAAAGAAAACGATAGATTTTCGATTTGGGATATTGTTTTGTAGAATATCCTTCCATGGTAATTTGTTTAATGATAGCTGAAACAGCTCTCTTCTTGGAACAACTTTAAAATAATTACAGTATATTGATAAATGAGCTTCTTTTAAAATTTCCATTTCATTCTTTTCTCTTTCTGTTAATTCAGTAATTCTGCTTCGTTCGACTCTCAGGGTCAATTAGGTCAGTGTCTTTTAATTTGGGGTGGTTGAAGACAAGCTTTTTTTATTGATTTATGAAAATATTGAAAACAAAAGAAAAAAAATTGTCACAAAAAAGACTAAATTTGGGGAATTCGCTTCTTGCTTTTACTATTGAATTATTCGAGTAAGTAATGGCAAACTTGCACGGATACTGAAGTGTGGAGAAGTAAGAAATTTCCCTTCTGTTTCGGAATTTTTAATTCACGTAAAAAGCTGAGAATTTACACTCTCACAGGCCTACACATCCTACGCATAGTCCAAAATCGACAAGCAATTAATGATATAAACAGTATTATCCTCTTTCCTCCCACTTCCTCCCCTTTCCTCATTCAAATTCTTTATTTTCATTTACGAATTGTTAATATTTTCACATAGTTTTTACAAGACCATGGTAAGTATATCGTTATAATTTTGTTACTATCCCTTTCCCCTTATTTTTATTTTTTTTTTATTTTGTAATTTAGATGTCCATACATAGATGTACGATAGATAATATGCAAAATACAACAGAATATCTAAATTCTTCTTTGTTATTTTCAAAAATCACTTTGTGATACTGACTCATCTAAATTGGCGTGCCTTGAAACTCAATTGTTCAGATATTTTCCTCGTTGTTACGCTGGTTAATATTAGCGATAATAATTTCGCAAGTGGAATACATTTTTATGCAATTGAATATTTTTTTAGCGCTTTCTAATATCTAATACTTATTTGATTAACTCGTGTCGCATGCCTTCTTCAAATAGTTTGATTTATTGATAGATAACATGCTATTCTATTTGCCATTTGACACATTCTCAAGTTATAGATTTTAGATTTCAGAGTCTTACAGCAGAGGCAAAGAAAAAACGTTTTGTTTCAAGAAATAATATTATCTTTTAATATAAGCTCGTCACACACGATCGAGCACCACAACCACGACCGAACCGCTCGTGACTATTGCGTGCGAGCAACTACAATCAACTACAACCACGACCGAAACAACCACCGAACCAAAAATTAGTGTTCTAGTTCAGAGCAGGTTCAATCATCGTCATAGTAGGTCGTGCGCAATGACGGTTTGGTCGTGATTGAACTCGATAGTGGGTGGTAAACTTAAAGCATTCATTTGGTTTAATTATGAATTTATGGAATATAGGCAGCTTTTTGTCTCTGCTGTTTTTTTTTCAACTAGCAGTAACAGAAATTGCAAACGAATTCGAATTTCCAGAAGCTACTCAAAAATTCTATACACTATACACTCGGAAACATTTTAAAACTTGTTTCCACTTCTGCCTAGCCGAATTAAAATCGTGACATCCGACATGACGGTCAAATAAATTTTCAGTACGACCCCCAGCGATAAGACATACCTATGTCATGTTTATTTTTTTTTTTAATTTGAAAATGATGAAAATGTATTGAAGACGATCGATTTAGGTAGTTTAAAGTTAATTTATTAAACTAATACTCGTAGATTAAATTCAGGGTTTTTAAAACTGAGCATTTTTTCCAAACTTTGTGTGCCAACAAGCTTCAACTTCAAGACGTGAATGAGTGCATTTTTTACCATGAAAAGTGAGGGCGATCCATAACTTTTTTTTATTTAAAATTAGAATTAATTGTCCTTGAAAAAACTATTAGTAATAAAGTTTACTTGGTAAATTGTATTGTTAACAAAAGTATTTAAAAATTATAGAAACATAGGACTTAAGACTTTGTAATATTTTTGGTAAAAATAAAATTAAGAATTTGTCATGAATTAAATTAAAATAAGATTATTTGTATTTTAATGGTAAACTAATTAAGCCTAAGCTGAGAAAAAAACGAAGGAGGGACATCTTTTTCTGATAAATTGCGGGGTTAATATGTTCCAACTACGCTATATTTTGAAGAGTGAACTCATTAAAAAATAAAAATGAATGGCCCTTTCGGATACTAACTTTATAGTTGCATTGCTTCATCTTATCAATCTCTTATTTTCAAAGTTATCTAGAACGGCAATCAACAAATAAGTTGGCTACATTAACCATTAATTATCATTAAATTAATAGTTTGATTTCCGACGCTTGTAGTTCTGTTCAAATTAATGAAAAACAGTAGCTCTACTCACTACAATAAATGTTATTCATGTATACACATGTATTTCAGTAACTCACTTCCTTCCTCAGTACTTTGCTACTAAATTTAGATATTACATCGATCGCCGTAAATAGGAAATTACATGTACCGAGAAGAATTTACAAGCTCAGATTTATTATTTCTACATGTTCTCAGGGGCGGTTTTCTTCGTGGGTTTTGTGTGTTGACTCTTGGTGTGGGTGCAAGTAGACCCTCATAACCATAAAACCCACACCAAGAGTCAACACACAAAACCCACGAAGAAAACCGCGCCTGAGAACATGTAGTAATAATAAATCTGATTTTGTGAATCCTTCTGGATACATGTAATTTCCTATTTAATGCGATCGATGTAATATCTAAATTTAGTAGCAAAGTACTGAGGAAGGAAGTGAGTTGCTTCCGAAATACATGTAGGTATGTACATATATATGTACATGAATAAAATTTATTGTAGTTAGGAGAGCTACTGTTTTTCATTAAGTTAAACAATTATCATCACTGTCATTCATATCGTCCATAAACATCGATAAATACGGGAAATTAAAATCAAAGACAACCGGATCATGGGTTCTGTTGAAATCGATTGGCAAAGTATGCAATAGGTATGTATTCGGAGTGGCCACTTTTTTTTTGAGTTTATTTTAGTAACGAGAAAGCATACTTTAGTATTTTTTTATTCTACATGTTTCAGTGTGCGTTTATTTTTACCGTATTCTCTATTCGATTTTTGTCAATATGAAATGAATCGTATTAATTGTGGTAGTTCATGGATCGCTTTCTTTAGTTAGTTTTAGGTATGGCGTACAGTTGTGTGCATTATGAACAGGATACAAGGAGTGAGCTAGTGACACCTGATATTTTTGGTTTGAATAGCACAGTACTCGGTAGGAAAGTTGAAACCCCTCAACATCGGCCACAGTAGAGACCCTTCTAAAAAGGAATTTTTTTTTAACCTTTACTGAGTGACTAAGGAGCATGCCCAAATAGTGGCCTCTGTTCCACTCAATGCAATTCTGAACAATTAAAATAAAACTATTTTAGTATTAAGCCCATTAGGGTGAATACTTTCAACGCGATTTACTAAGTGGAGTTTATGCCAATATTTCAACTCAATGCTTTGATACAGCTGGTCCTGTCCAAAGTGAGGATAACAGGAAAACTGAAGAGAGTACTATAATTTACAAGGTGACCGAAAAGGGTATCAGTATAAGCGATTTCTGTATAAAAAAAACTAAAACTTCTGTGATTATTTATGAAAAAAATCTCTATCTACGGACAATAGAAATTTATGAGCCGAAAACGTTGCATTGTATGCGCTCTTCAAATCGAGAAAGAAGATTTTTGAGAACGCGTCCACACATTTCCCTTGAGATCATTCTTATTTGCGTCTCGACATTTGCTTTTAATTGATTTCTATCAGCTGGATTATTCTCGTTTAAGGTAACATCATCTTGCTGAAACCAAATTAAATTCTTGAAACTTTTGTAGAGATGGCGCATGAAAATCCCGCAGCATTCTACAAAATAGCTCCGAAAGTGCTCAAATTCTCCAAAAAACTACAGTCCTGTATGGCGGACGTTCATACTTTCTTCGACCAGCACTTGTAATTTTACTAATTTACATGGTTGCTGGGATTTAAATTAACTTTATCGCTAAATATGTTGCCAAAATCGTCGTTTTGATAGTAAGAAAGCGTATTATTCGTTACTAAACGGCTCCATTGCATCTAGAATTCTTTGTACCGCATTAGAATTCCACTCCCACCTTGCTGCTGTTGCCGCAATAGAATCCATTTGAATTTACTGGCTCACTCTTTATTATTCGGTTATCGTTATTCGCATTTCAAACAATCTAAAATACTTTGCCAACAATAATCTCCCAGGCATAAGAAATGAAGGAAAATGTTTGTGTCATATCGCGAAATTAACGAAAACATTTTATTCAAAGTAACATCGGAAACGAAAACACGTGGTAGACCAAGGAAAACAGCAACTACTGACCGTCGCATAATAAGACTTTCAAAGAGAGACCCATTCAAGTCTTCAAGGCTGATTTCTGTAGAGATTGGTGGTGTAATAAGCGCACCAACAGTTCGCCGTCGTTTGCAAGAAGCAAATCTTCCCGGAAGAATCGCTAGATAGGTTCCCCTGATGCGTAAAAAAATTGGGCTTGAGGCTACGATTTGCTATGAGTATTAGCTAACTGATCAAGTTTTGTTGGTGGAAGAAAATGGCGTTACATATTATGGAACGACGAAATGTAAATAAACTTCTTTGGAAATGACTGCGAACCGAATGTTAGACGCCCAACATGCAAGGAGTTCCATTTTCGTTTTACAAAAAAGTTTACCATGGCGGTGGAAACATTACTGTGTGGGGTTTCTTTTCTTGGAACGGTGTAGGTTCAGTTTTTCAGACGTCAAATAAAATAACAGCTCCTTAGTACAGAGATATTATGGAAAGGGTGATGCTCCCATATGCAGAAAAAAATATGCCTCTCCGTGGGGTCTATCAGCAGGACAACGACCCCAAACACACATCCAGACTTGTAAAGGAATGGTTTGAACACAAACAAGCTAACCTCCTGGATTGGCCAACTCAGTCACCTGATCTAAACCCAATCGAAAACTTGTGGGCGCATCTCAAGCGGAAAGGAAACTTTCACCAATAAGCAACAATTGTGGGAATCGGCCAAAAAAGCTTGGTATGAAATACCAACAAAAATATGCCAATCTTTGGTTAACAAAAATAAAAAATAAATAACTGGCGCAACAGTCCAATTTGAACCATGGCCTAGAGATGAGTTAGCATCATCTCATTTTCTAGATCGTGACGGTATATCTTGTGCAGAGGTGTGTGATCAGCAACACGCTTAACCGAGTTATTTACCCCAACAATGGATACTCATTTTACAACTGAGTGAGCTCACAGTTCGACACGTAAATCCCCTTTTTTATCGAAAACTACCGCATTCAGTTGGAATCGAACCGGGGCCCAGTGCGTAGTTGGGCGAACGTGCTAACCGTTGCGCCATCCGGACTACGATCTTTGGTAAACAGTATGCCGAGAAGAATGGCTGAAGTTTTGAAGCAAAAGGGTGGATATACTGGGTGCTAATACAAAATTCGATTAATGACTGAGAAATAACGAATTTCTCAACAATTTCTCACTTTTTTTTTATTTTAAACATGAACAATTAATGAAGTAATAAAAACGGAATATGTAAGTGTATCTATTGTTTTGATCGTATGTGTATATAGTTTATATGGTCGGAGATGCTTTGTTCTGTGCGTTGCAAACTTCATGACAAAGTTAATACACCCTACCTATGACATTCATGAAGGGTATAAAAATCTAGTGTAGCGTGAATATTTTTAAAGGGAGGCATTAGCCAGTCGTTCTGAGCAAGTCTCTGACGACCAGTAGCATTCGGATATACAATATGATGACCTCACCACAAGAGGACGCAAGACGAAACTCTGCCTATCCTACATAAAAAAAAAACGTCATCAGGACATGAAGATGTACTATGCAATGCACCACTTCAAATGTTGAAAAAGTATGTTTTTATTTCTATATTAGTGTCACCATGCACTGCCGAACTCGAACACGAACCTGGTACAAATGTCCTCTGAATAGCTCAAGGCACACACACTTCACATAAACGTGAAGAAAACCGGTCCACTTGGACCATGTTCGAGTTGAATCGATACATTGAAATTATTCACACATCCCTACACAATTGAACTTAATAGCCGCCATACATTATCCGATCCGTCGCCCGGTCGATCGGCCGATGGATCGCCACAAAATGTCAGCTGACCAAAAATTATACAGAACTGTTAAAAAAATCGTCAACGATAAGCGCATACACAGGCCGATATCAATATCGGGCGAAGGGATCGGTCGATCGATCGGTGTGTGTATGGCACGTTTAAGATAAACAATAACAAGTCGAACTTAAGATAAACAACAGCTGGACTTCAAGTCGAATTCAAGACAAACAAAAGCAAGTCAAACTAAAGATAAACAACAACAAGTCGAACTCAAGATAAACAACAGCTAGTCGAATTTAAAGAAACAATAGCCGGACTTCCTAGTAGAGTTAAAGTAAACATTTTATATAGCTCAGATTTCAAATTGGAAATAATATAAACATTTTGATACAGCCCGGACAGCAAGCCAACCTTAAAGTAAACATTTAAAGGCACGGATAATATAAAGTTGTTTGTTAGACCCGCCATAGACGGTGCGATCCATCGTCAGATCGATCTGACGATAGATCGCCACAAAATATCTGGGGATCGAAATTATATGGAACTGTCAAAAAAATCGTCAACGATAGTCACATACACGGTGCGATCGATCTGACGATCACAATATCGTCAGATCGATCTGACGACGGATTGCATCGTATATGGGGCTAGAAACATGATGATTGACTTATAGCAAATCGATTGATTCCATTTAGATTAAAAGTAACTATGCTTTGTAAACAAGAATTGTATTTCACAAGCAGAGGAAACTGAGAGAACAGAGAGAAACTGTTTCATAAACAGAAGGATGTCGTCTACATATACTAACAAGAATTCTATTTCACAAACAGAAGAAATTGTATGTTATAAGCAAAAGAAACTATTTCATAAACAGAAGGTCGTCGTAAACAAGCAGGAAAAGTATAAAAAGCCAGCTCAGTCAGCTCAGTTTAAGTTCGAGTCAATTCAAGTTAATGAGTTGTAAACCAGTTAGAAGTCAGAATTAGAGTTCAGTTATAAGTCAGAGTTCAGTTATAAATAAGTCAAAGATTGCAAAGTGAAGGAAGTTGTCAAGTGAAAGAAAAGTGTTCAAATAAACTGTGACCGTAAAAACAAAAATTTAAATTGTTTGTCTTTTGAACAAGTGCTATCGCTCGATGAATTTAAGGGATCCTCTTGTCCCGTAACAAGAGATAATATTTTATTTGGGAGCCTTTCGTCCCGTAACAAGAGATAATAATTTAATTGGGATCCTCTTGTCCCGTAACAAGAGATACAAAGTAATAAGGGATCCTCTTGTCCCATAACACCCTTCCTCTCCCACCAATCTTTACCCTTTCTGAAATGGTTAAACTACAATTCGCTCTACGAAAAACAATATGCAAGTATGCATAGGAAATATACATATAAACAACTAGTACTCGCGTGAGGCTGGTAGGTGCATTTGTATGGATAGTGTCAAAATGCCTAATTTTAAATGAATGTACTATTACATTAAGTGATTGTAACTAAACTATGAGATGTTATTGCCTATGGTGTTGGTTTTCGTTGAACAAACTCGTCACATACTTTCCCCTCTCCCTTTTTTCCCCTTTCTTAAAATTTGAAGAAAATTACAAAAATGGAATGTACTCGACGGTACCTTTCTTACGATTCCCCACTTGCCTATACAAAAAAAAACAATTTTGACCTTCATCTCCCCTCTATGAGGACCCCCTTTAATGTTGGTCTATTACAACGCATCGCTTTCTTCAGAGAATTATGATACTTCTATATATTTCCACCAAATTTCATGCATGTACATAGCTTCAGCGGTTCGTGAGATATTTCACGGACAGACACAAACGTTTGACCGATTTCATAAGGATTTTGTTTTTACTACAAAGCCCTAAAAAAGCGGAAAAGGACATGAAGATGTACTATGCAATGCGTGCCACTTCAGATGCTGAGAAGTTTATTTTTATTTCCACATTAAAAGCTCGACCAGGAAACAATGTTTTTTTTTTGTTCTATTTTTTATTCGCTTGTGTTCGTCTGTACAATGTTCCTTATCTTTCTATTTTATGGAATATTCATTTAAATAAATGTATAAATTTATCCACGCTTACCATTGATGATCGACTATTCTACGGGATATTCCAGATCGAATTTCAAAACAAAAAGTTTGAAAACAAAATGGTATTTCAATTTCTCACCAACCACCACGCACTTCATTTCGTGAAGAATCACTAGAGCACATTTGTTTTTCACTAGAAAATTGAATTACTGCTCTTCTTCCACTAGAACCGCTTGAATAATATGAAGAGCTTTTGTTGTATTTTCTAATGTCTGAATGACAGTGGAGTCTAACTCCACCAGCTGTTGTGTCAGATTTTAAAACTTTATTATTTATTGACTTCGATCACCTTATTATTTTTATTTTGTGTATTTAAGGTCATTGCGCTGCTCATATCGAACAAAGATGCTTTCATTACTTACCCACAATTATTTTTCTGTTCGCTTCTACAGATCGCGCTCAACGCATAGCAACAAAATGGCATCCGAGTACGATAACAAAATCAAAGAGCTGCAAGAACACTTGCCAGCTCTCGATAAAATTCTCCATGATGCACGCAATCGTAAAGATAAATTGGATTGTAGTAAACTTGAAAAGTTACGAGGTATCGTCCTTAAGAAAATCCCGTAAGTTTTGCCACAACAAATTTCGGAATAAATGATATAACCACTCGTCTTTACTTTTTTTTAGAGTTTCTATGGAAATATTGAAAAAAAGCGAATTTGCAATAAAACGAATTATCAAGGTGAGGATAGTTTAAATGTATTTTAGGGAAAAGAGTGCCCTTTCAGTAGGAGTTAACTGTTTCGGATTTTGTGTGACAGAGATGTAAGTAGTTGGCAATTCTTGGGTGAAACAGAGTCGCGACATCTGGTCCTGACTCATATGTATTTTTAGAGGGGAAATTGATCGAACGAAATGTCTAATTCGCTTCCCCAGGCTATGATTTCTTAAGTCGCCACACATGAACGCGCACAACCACGACCGAACTTCCATCGAACCATCAAATATCATAGAACGGTGGAAATGAGGAGATTTTTTTATATAGAGTTTGACGTGGTTCGATGCATGCTCGCGACCAAAATGCTTGCCGTGTGTGTCGACCTTTTAGCAAGTATGTACATCTTTATACCAGTTGAGAGCGAAAATTTAGTTAGTTAGAATTTGTATTTTTTTAAATAGTAAGGGACAGCAAAGGCATGTTATTTTGCTTCCGGGATTCCTATGTAGATGCTTCGGATGATTCGGGCTCAGATATCGTGTCACTTTTTACTTGAGAATGGACAATGCTTTTCATCTCTACCATACTATTTCAAATTTGGAAAATTTGGGCATGATCCTCTCATTGCTAACAGTATTTTTGTATAAATTAACCAGTATTTCCTGTTTTCCGCATATGAAATTTGTTTTGTCAATTTGACAGCATGCATAAGGGTGATGTAAATGTCACCACACACTGTCGAACTCGAACACGACCCTGGTACAAATATCCTCTGAGACACACACACATGTGTTTATGTGATAAACGTGAAGAAACCCGGTCCACTTGTACCAGGTTCGAGTTCGACAGTGTGTGGTGATACTAAGGTTCAACACACCTGCAACCAGAATACTTAATCTGGTCAGATTACTTGATCTGAAACTGTCAGATGTACACAAATGTAAGTTTCAGATTAAGCGATCTGGCCAGATGTTGTTGTAGCAATGGTCGGAATTCGGTGTGCTTGTTGGTTACATGTCTACGGATTCGTCTTCTCTCACAGCGATCTAGGAGTCAGGTGCGTGGGTGCAGGTGGGCAGTTAAAGATGTGGTTTACGTCGTGAGGGGCTCCATTACATGCAGGACAGATGTTTGGGACGTCCTGGTCGATGCGGGATAGGTAGGAGTTCAATCGTGAAGACCAGCCTGATCAAAATTGGACGAGTGTCGTTCTCGTAGCTCTCGGAAGTCTTTTCTCTTCCGGAGATATCATTGGTGGTATGGACGAGAGAACTGGATTCGAACCTAAACCTGCGATTGACTAATGAACCTCCTCCCAATGTATCGCTGCGATGGCCAACCTGTGTGCGCCACTATCAAAGGGTACCCTTTTGTACCTGTGGGCATCCCTTTCTAGGTCCCTCAAGTCGCGCCTGACATGTCTGGGCGGCGGCGTCTTGTCCATGAGGTTGGAGTTTGGGTGATCACTTCGGTAGCAACCCACGAGGTATTGCTTGGCAAGAAGCTGGTTGTGGTCCCTTAAAGGCATCATCCTGGTTTCCTGATGCAGATGGTCCTAGGGTGACATCAGAAGACAGCCAGTAACAGTACGGAGAGTGGCATTTTGGCACGTTTGAATCTTTTTCCACTGTGTGTCACAGAGATTCTGTGACCACACAGGAGCCGCATAGTTGGCCACTGATCTTCCGACTGCTTTATACGTGACCAGTGGAGTTTCCTTATCCTTGCCCCAGGTACTACCGGTCAGATCTTTGAGGATTTTATTCCTACTACGCATCCTCTCGCACACGGTTGAAAACAGGTATGCTGTCGGTGGTTCGGTTGTGAATCTTCCTACGAATTTTCCGCTTAAGTCTGTCTGGTGCGGGGTGTTCAATAAATTGTATATTGAAACGACTTGCGTAGTGGGTAGGGTCACTTGTTGAATTTTCACCGAACTGAATGGCGACGTTCCCTTTCTGTTTTGGTGGATTGGAAAGGGCACGGACTGTTGACCATAACTTGCTCAACCCTGTGGTTAGATTGCAGTTATTCAGATGGGTGCTCCATTTTGACCTCCTGTGTTCGGCTACTTGCCTTTGGATCTCGCAGTTCATCTCGTCAATTCTGGGGTCGTCCGGGTTTACGTTCTTAATGCTGTCTCTCTCGTCTGCCAGTCTGGCGGCAGTGGTTGGAAAGTTGGGTCGAATTTTTGGAATCCGTCCGGCAGGAATGAACTTCGCAGCCGCTTTGCTCAGGGCTTTCCTTATGTTGGATTCGGCTGTACGAACGTCGATGGGCGTTCGCAGAGCGAGGAATTTAGCGTTGGTATAGGAGGTGAAACCGTTGCAATCAGCCTTATTGTGGTTGGCAAACGTGCGGTGTTCGGCAGATATGATGTTTGTCGGTTTGTCAAGCCTTATCACGATTGGTAGGTGATCTGAAGATAGTGTTAGGACCGGCTCCCATTGTGTTTCGTTTATGAGGCTAGCACTAGCAATCGCGATATCTGGAGAACTGGAGCATGTACCGGCGATGCGAGTGGGGATGTCGTCATTTAGGGTACAGAAATCTGCCAGATTTCATGGTGAGCATTAAAGTCACCGAGCAGGAGGCGATGTTGACCGGTAAGGAGATGATTGATATTTACATGGTATCCTGAGGGACAACTGCATACCGGTGGGATGTAAATATTGTAAATTTCGATATCAACATTATCCGATTTTATGGCGATGGCCTGCACTTCCATGGTGTTATCATTACTAATAATATCGATTTCTCGGTATTGCACGGAATGGTGAATAATGAAGGCAAGCCCTCCTCCAGCGTTGGTCAACCTGTCTTTCCTGACAATAGCGTCGCCATATGTGTTGAGGGACGAGTTGGAGTGCAGTTTCGTCTCCTGTATGGCTCCAACTTGGATGCGATGTCTGTCTATAAATGCTGCGAGTTCGGCGATCTTGTTCTGCAACCCATTACAATTGAGTTGGAGGAGTGAGAGCGTATTGAAGATGGCAGTCGGTGGTGCAGGCGTAAGATTGTGTTGAGAAATCCTATGGGAACTGTTAGCAGGAGTTATCGAGATGGCTGTAAAGCTGTCTGAGCGCTCGATGGTGTTGGATGTTGGGGCGTGTTAGACGAGATTGCTACTAGGTGTCCTCTGCTCCTACACTGACTGGCAGTAAAGGAGAAATTCCAGTGCCTGTGATGGTTGAGTTCAGAGTAGTATCTTAGGTGGCACCACTGATTGCAGCAATTGCATCTCACCGTAGTCGCGTTTGGGTGCAGCACTCTGTCGCATACGCAGCAGATCCACGGTCCTGGGTCTCTCTCAATGCCGGCGCGGAGAAGTAGCACTGAAAGCAGTTGCGCCGAGATGTTTTGCTCCCAGTGAACATAAAAAAAGACGATACGAGGCTTGTAACACACAAACACACTTTCCTTCTTGCATTGAAGGGTTTTGGCAGCTGTTGGCCGTTGTAAAACGGGTCGCTCTGGTGCGTAGAACCGGCTACCGCAGGAACGATCTGGCCAGATCAAGTGTTTTGGCTGCAAGTATCAACTTTTCATGCTAAACAACGTTTCTTTTTATACATTTTCCATTTGTTCAGCGTTTGATTTGATTAAACATTTAATTTTTGTTAGTCATTAGAATTCATATGTATGTGTTTCATTCACGCTAGTTAGTTTCTTTCTATCCCGATTAATCATTTAACACCCTCCCGAACACACACAATTTGCCCTTGTGTTTGTCTTCTCGAACTCGTAAATGTTTTTTTTTTGCATTTCACCCCATCAAAAGCCGCTTTCAAAGCAAACAAAAAACTGCAATTTAAAAATGCCTTCTTGCAGGATAAGCAAAAACATAAAAAGACTGTAGCAGCGCCAATTATCCCGAAGTGTGCTGTTGACCGATCAAGTGCACCTGGAATTCAAGCATCCCGTAGTGATCCGATTAGTGATATTAAAATTAAAATCGAAACCAAATCGCCTGACGATGATGATGATGATGACGTACAAATTGTAAAGTCTTCGGATGCGGATGCAATTATTGTTCTCGATTCCGATGAATCGGATGACGATGAGAACCGGAAAAATACATCACCTTCTTCTAATGCGGAGATTTCTAAGGAGGCGTCAAAAATTCTATCCACAAAAAATGCAATTGAGTGCCATTCCAAGGAAATCGTGAAAGTGAAAAAAGAGGAGGTCGATGTCGCAACTAATTCTAGCACGGATCGTCTTCGGGGAAATGAAGGGGAGCCAAAATCCATTACAGAAAGAACTGAAGCAGCCATCAACCCGGCAGAAGGGTGCCAGTCCGAGCCGTTAATTGCACCTCAAACAACATTTGATTCCAGTAAAGATGTCGTGAGCTCCAACGTTCTCAAGGAACAAGTCGAGCCAACAAGCATAGCAAAAACTACTGAAGTGATCAGTTCAGCAAAAGGGTGTCAATCTGACCCGGTGACTGTATCTGCACCTCCTCAAGTAACATTTGATCCCAGTAAAGTTGTCGAAAGTCGTGGAATTCTGAAAGAACTTGAGTCACAATTGAAGCAATTGAATAGTGGCAATCAATTTCCGATGTCCCTTAACGATACTAGGGAAGATGTGGACATGGAACTGCTTTTATCACCGCTCAAAAGTCTTCTTGTGAATACGAGTAAAACAGAAGAAATTAATATTCAGGAAATAGAATCAAAATGTGACGATAATATGGAGCCTGCAGAGTCAAGTATTACTCTACCGTTTCCATTGCCAAACTTTTCAAATAAGTCATCCGAGGATTTGATAAATGAAGAGACATCAACGCAGTCTGGAGAAGTTGTGAAAGCCAAAATTGCCACTGACGAAGTGATTAAATCGACGTGTTCTAGCGAAGCAAAAAATACAAATGTCCCAGCGGCAACCAGTAAAGTTCCAGATCAAGTAATCGAATCTTCAGTCGAAAATGAAAGTTCCAACAAATCCACTTCATGTACGAGCACATCTAGTCATGTACCCATAGGATCGCAAGAATTGGATCTAACGACCAAAGCAAACAATCGACTCGCTGAAATTATCGCTTCACTGCAAAAGAACTTGGTCTCGGACACCGAGGAGAAAGAACAGGAAGTCGCGAAGAAACCCGAAAATCTTTTCGTTAACAAAATTCAACTCACAGAGCTGCCGTCAATAGTCCAAGACATGCTAACCACAAACGAGCCCACTGATCCGGAAGATGAAGAATTCAAATTAGTTATAGATGAGAGTGAATCTGTCGTGGAGGCAGTAACGGATCGTGCGTTGCCTAGTGATATCGATGAAATGACTGGCTTGGATGCTGAACGAAATAAAGATGTCTTCCTTCCTTTTAGTAGTACTTCCCAAATTCCAGCCGACGTGCTGGATAGTGATGATAGTTTAGATCGTGAAATAAATGAAGCGATAGCCGAACTCAGTGGAAAGAACTTCAGTGAATTAAATTCGGCAGCTACGATGGACGACATTGAGTTGGACGATGAATTGTCTTGTGATATCAAGGTGCCTGAGATTTCGAGTAAATGTGATTCAGAAAGCAAACAATCTGTATCCGTATGCAATGAGTCAAAAAATGCCGATGTTGATGATTCGCAGGTTACAAAACTCATTGATGAGATCGAAGAGAAGGAAAGAGAAAATTCTGTAGCAATGCAGACAACATCGGCCAATATGCCGGCGGCTGGTAGTAATGAAACAGAAAATGTAGATCAGCTAAACGAAAAAACCCCAGAGCTGCAAGATGTCACCGAAAATGCAAACAGTAGTCTAGAGCAGCTTAGCAAAATAGAAAAATATTTCAAATCGAATACTATTCCATCAATCAACAAAATCTCCGATGAAATGCCATGTGCTCAACTGAATGTAGAACAGCGTGATAACATGTTAAACATTTCTCACGAATCCCTGCTCGACGAGCTTCACTTGAGAATAGAAGAATCCGACGAGGAAGAAACTGATGCTTTTTATTCAGGGACAACCATTACGAACGAGTCGGAGAAGATTTCATCATCATCTGAGCAACCGACGCAACCACCCACTTCTGTAAACGTGTCTTCAAAGCAAACGACTACAGAAAACATTCAAGCAGACGATTCAACAACAAGCGAATGTATTGAAGGACGCCAGGCTGTTGAAAGTGCTGAAAAAGAATCCGAAAAGACCGACTTAGTCAAGGTAGATAATTGTGCCGAACTCACATTGAAGGCCAATAATTTACTTCAGGATTGCAAAATACCTCATACCAACGTAACGACCACAGCCGATTCAAGCTCTAATGAAACTCAAGCTGCTGGTGCAGAATCTGTGATAGAAGGGTCTGAAACTGAACCGCCAATCAGTCGCCGGGCTGTGGAAAGTGCTGAAAAAGAATCCGAAAAGACCGACTTAGTCAAGGTAGATAATCGTGCCGAACTCACATTGAAGGCCAATAATCTACTTCAGGATTGCAACATACCTCATACCAACGTAACGACCACAGCAGATTCAAGCTCTAATGAAACTCGAGCTGCTGGTGCAGAATCTTTGATAGAGGGGTCTGAAACTGAACCGCCAATCAGTCGCCGGGCTGTGGAAAGTGCTGAAAAAGAATCTGAAAAGACCGACTTAGTCAAGGTAGATAATCGTGCCGAACTCACATTGAAGGCCAATAATCTACTTCAGGATACCAACGTAATGACCACGGCTGATTCAAGCTCTAACGAAACTCGAGCTGCTGGTGCAGAATCTGTGATAGAGGGGTCTGAAACTGAACCGCCAATCAGTCGCCCCAGCGGGTCCAAAGTAGAGGAAATCAGTTCAGCAACTCTATTACTTAGTGCTCAATCAACCCCCAATAAAATGAAAGAACCCCAAGTGAAAGCGGACCCCGTAAAGTTGCCAAATGAAACTCAGTCCAGTTCTTCAAAAGTTGCCGAAAACGGATCCGTAGAAATACGCAGCGAAACCCAATTGACTGCTACTATGTCACCAAGTGTCTCGAAATCTCCAGAACCGGAAATCGCACCATCGAACAGCCTAAAGGTCAATATTTCAGGCGCCCCTGTTAACACAGACGCAAAGAACGACATTTATCCACGCAAGGAAAAACCTAACCAAACGGAAATGACTAAAAACCACGAGAATGCTGAACCATCGACATCTAAAGAGCCAAATATCACGACTGAAACAACTAAAGTCATGAATGCAGTGCACCGTGATGATCTTGAATTCTTAATGTTGCAAAAACGAAAAATTGAACTAGAACGTGAACTCATACTACTGAAAAGTAATAAAAAAGACCAAATTCCGTCGGATAAATTGAATAGTGAAGTCCCCGATAACTTAAGCGACATAAGCGCTGACAGTGATTGCGTTAGTCTTAGTTTCAGCGATTTAAGCGACGTGGAACCGGGTGAAATTATCGAAAGACCGCATATGCCTAAACCGCTAGTGAAGGAGGAGCCAAATAACTTTGCTTTTCAGGAATCCCTGAAAGTGACCATACTTAATAGAAATAACCCATTCGATTTGCGGCATCAATTGATTGCGAAATCACAACGAGAATGTAGATTACATGATACCACGCTATCTTTGCCAGTTCCTGCAGACATTAGCAAGTGCAAGAAAAGGAAAGAAAGAAGGCGTCGAAAACATGGGTTTGTCGTTGATGAATTCGATCCATCGGTAAATGTTAAAGCAGAGTTGCCGATTGTTCCCGCACACTCAAAGTACGTCTATCGAAGATCTACGAGTACAGATTGTTCGGCGAAACGCTTTATCAGTCTCGATGTTAAAGCAGAATTTCCGGCAGGTTCCTCTACTGATATGAGACACAATTTTGAACATAATAATGAGAAGCTTCCTGGTTTTGACAAAGTAGGTCAAGGGTATGCGCAGCAAGCTGTCAAACGGGAAGTAGCGCATCAGTCGTCAAGATCTCCGGAGCAATATCCAGAACATAATAGATCGGCATCAGGATCATTGGTATCGTCACCATCTTCCCGACCGTTTGACGGAAAGATACGACGGTCGAGATCACCAAATCCTTTTAAAGAGGCATCGACATCGCAAAGACTGATGTCGTCAAGATCTCCGGAGCGCCATCCAGAGTTTAATAGACCGCCATTAGGATCATTGGTATCACCTTCATCTATCCGACCATTCGGTGCTAAGATACGGCGCTCGAGATCACCAAACCCTTTTCGAGAGGTATCGACAGCACAAAAAGAATATGAAAAGCCGCTATTCCGACGCTCGTGTTCACCAAAACCTTCTGGGGAGGCATCGACATCGCAACGAGAGCATCAAAAGCCCCCAATAGGTCTCTCGCGATCACCAAAAATGTTTCCAGAGGCATCGACATCGCAACGAGAACTTCAAAAGCCACCAGAGCCTCGCTCGCGATCATCTCGACGTAGATCCCGATCACCCCGACGTCATTCTCGATCACCTCTACATCTAATGAAAATTACTAAGCGGGAACCTGATCGACGATCCAGATCACCCAGAAGATCGCCTGTAGAAATCATGAAAATTACCAAACGTTCTCCTGACCGACCGTCCAGATCACCCAGACGATCGCCTGTACATTTGATGAAAATTACTAAGCGATCGCCTGGTCGACGATCCAGGTCACCCAGACGATCACCTGTACGTTTAATGAAAATTTCTAAGCGTTCACCTGATCGACGATCCAGATCACCCAGACGATCGCCTGTGCGTTTAATGAAGATTTCCAAGCGTTCGCCTGATCGACCGTCCAGATCACCCAAACGACGATCCATATCGCCAAAGTTACGACGGCTATCTAGATCGCCGAAACGATCGCCTAAAAATTTGCGAAGGTCTTTATCGCCACCACGAGTTCGCAGATCCTCGAGATCACCTCGAAGATCTCCAAGACGACTATCGCCCAGACGTAGGTCCCAATCACCTAGAAGATGTGTAGCACGATCGCCGAGACGTTCGCCAAGACGCCTATCACGATCTCCTAAACGCTCGCCACGACGGCTATCCAGGTCGCCTAGACGTTCACCACGACGCTTGTCAAAATCACCTAGACGTTCACCACGGCGCCTATCACGGTCACCTCGGAGATCATCAAGGTCACCCAGACGTTCGCCACGAAGATTATCAAGATCACCGAGACGTTCACCCAGGCGGCTATCACGTTCTCCTAGACGCTCACCCAGACGACTATCACGTTCCCCTGGGCACTCGCGATCGTCACGATCCCCTAGACGCTCTTCGAGGCGGCTATCAAGATCTCCCAGACGTTCGCCAAGGCGATTATCACGATCGCCGAAACGCTCACCGAGACGGCTATCCCGCTCTCCCAGACGTCGTTCACGATCGCCTCGGCGCTCACCCAGGCGGCTATCACGTTCACCCAGGCGCTCACCTAGCTGGCTACCACGGTCTCCTAGACGTTCGCGATCCCCTAGAGGTTCATCACGACGGCATTCAAGTCGTTCACCAAGACGACTATCACGTTCTCCAAAACGTTCGCCACGTTCAAGATCACCTCGACGATCGCCCAGTCAATCGTCATCTTATATTGGACGAGCATTATCTCGATCGCCTGTAAGAATTGAAAATCTCAAACCATCGCTAAGCGATCGTTCGTCTCAATCGCCTATCCGTTTTGTGAATGTAACCAACGCAGATGAACAAATTTTGGCTAAAAACAAAGATCCTCTTAGACCAAATACATCTGCAAACAAAACTGTCATTGATACAATTCGTTGTTCTGAAAACTTGCAGGCACCCGCTGCAGCATCGGTAGTGTCCACCAGTCAGCCAATTGCAATCATTGATCTTAGTGATTCCGAAGAGGAAGTCACCCCTGCAAATAGTAATGATAGCTCTGCCAACAACAACAATGCGAACTTATGTGACACACTTACGATTGAAGTTAGCGATGACGAAGAAAGTATCCTTGAACCACCACCACCGCCAAAAATAAGCGCCGAGGACATCCAATTATCGCCGACGAATAATGTAAACGACAATGATGGCCAAGTCATTTGCCTAGATGACGATGAGCCGTTACAGAAATCGAGTAACAAAGATACGGCATGCGTAAAAGTTGTCGAACCGCAATTTTCGGACAACTCAAATGACTCAAACGGCGCACAACAAGGACCTTCAACTTCCGCTGAATTGTTAGAGGAAAAGGATCTGCGAGAGTTGAATGACATTAAAGAGGAACTTGAACAACGCTTGGGTATCGATGCAGAGGTAATTTCACAATTAGTTAAAAGTGCGCTCAACAAAGCTAACGCTAACGATTCCGCATCCGCGACAACTGCTCCTGAAAGACAAACTCAATCTGGGATGACTCTGATATTGTCAACTGAAAGACTTCAAGCCCCTGTAATGGCTCATGTGAGTCCTAAGGATCCGCGACTGAATCGACTTCAACCACCGAAACCGATTCCTGCACCAAGTACGGAACCTCCCCCACCGCCAATGATTCCACGCCTCACTCCGGCCGTGGCCTTGCCACAATCATCGCCGACACGTAAAAGTGCGGTGTCTAGCGACGAATATAGCGACAACGATGATTTCTCCACAGAAAGTGGAAGCAGCAGCGACGAATTCACCAAGTCATTGAAACCGAACGCAGAATTTATTACATTGGAGGTGTCCAAATTACAGGAAATAATTGACGAGCAAATAAAAAAATATCTCGCTCAGAACAAGGAGCAGCATGAAGCCGTTTTGAAGAAAACGCCAACGTCCAAGAGCGGTACTAAGGACTCCGGGGCTGTAAGAGAGAGTTCCAAGAGTAGGCCACTGAGAAATGCTTGTTCGAAGGATGGTAGTGGACCGAGGCATATGACAGCCGAGAAAATTGTGTCTGACATCAAAAAGAGTATGGCATCGCTATGTGGGACGCCTACGCCATCCACTTCAACATCAGCACCATCTGAAACGCCCCGACGGAAACGAGGCAGACCACGCAAGAAAACTGCAGTTCTTTCGTCATCGGAATCCGATGCCGAGAACATACCAGTCCCATCTCCACCAAGTCTGTCGGATAAGGAGACTGCCATCAACCTGTCTGGAGGTACGGACAAAACTCTATCTGATCGATCTGAAACACCTTTACCTCGGCGGGGACGAGGCGGATCGCGAAGGAGGAATTTGGTTGTTTCATCATCTGAATCTGATGCTGAGAACGTTGTGACTCCATCGTCAAAAACTTTGGCGTCAAAGGAATCAGCCGACTCCTTGCGCTTACGTATCACCGAGGATCTAACGGACATCATCAAATTGGGCAAATCGGCGAAGGTAAAGCCATCGCCTGCCTTGAAACGGGCCGAACAGACCAACTTGTTGACGCCTCTTAAGGAGGTTCCTTACAACGATAAACGTCAGAAAAGTACCGAGGCACATCAGTCGAAAAAGCAGAAGCGAGTACCAAAGAATATCGACACGTCCATGAATTGCAAAAGTGACGCAACTAACTGCCTGCTTTGCAAGGACAAAAGCAAGGGTCTAGAGCTCATATCACACTACGTGAACGATCATCGGGAAAATGAAGTTTTCACAGCTCGTTTGGTCACGGAACAAATTAAGGCATTGAAAGCGCGTCCAAATTACATGCACCTTTCGAAGAACTCCTCCAACATTGAAAAATACACGGGAAAGTGTCCCATTTGCGACGAGGCGATGACATGCACAATCGGTCGCTTTATGGAACACTTGGCGAGCCATACGGGTGAGTTTGCCTACGAGTGCGATTGCTGTGGAATTCGGGACTCCAGGAAACGTGACTTACTGAAACATTGCAATAAGGAATGCGAGAAGGGAGCGAAATTTATATACGTATATCGGTACGACCTTAGCAATAAGGTGATCGAGGCGTTCGTATGCGGTATCTGCAATTATATCCAATTGAACCGAGCCAATGTGATAAAACACCTTCGAACTGAGCATGAAACGCAGTTGCTCTCGTCCGAGGACTTTGTCACGGTGACGTTATTTCAGGTGGGTGATGAACCATCGAACGAAGCTGTTTCTGAACCAGTGCCCGACAACATCGAAGTTGTGGATGAAGCGTTCGCCTATGACGAAGACGATACCGATAATTTTGAGGACATTCCAGGCAGTCCGATGGGTGACGCAGCGGGTCAGGGCGACGATGTGGTTGAATGCGTTAAAAATGAATTTCTCCAGGACGTAATTGACGATTTCGATTGGAAGGCCATTTGTGATACTCTGGAAGATCCCGATGAGAATTTGTATGAAGCGTTGAAGCCTGAAGTAACTGTTGAGGAAGTCCAAGCTAATAAAGACGAAAAACCAACGCCCGATATAGGGACCCAAATATTTACAGAAGTTCATTCGATGAGTCTGAATGGCCCTGGTATCGAAAAGGATAATCGCGGAGCCACAGGTCAGGCAACTACGTCGGATGATATCAACTTGTCTGCGGCGAACTCTAGCTCCAACTCTCAACCGTCTAAAAAACAGAAAAAGTCCAACCAAATCAAAGACACTTCAAAGCTATTGAAAGTGGAGAACATAGGCGTGGAAGAGGTTTCGTCCGACTCACTGAAATTCCATTGTCTGACCAAAAATTGTAACGTTGAACCATTCGAAAATTTAGATGATTTGCGCAAGCACTTGAAAAAGCATCGCAGTAACTGGTCGGGCTTTTGTTTCGCGTGTAAAAAGCAAGTAATCCCCCGGCTCAGACAGTTGGATAAGGAGCTGGCCCATTTCATTGAAAAGCATCTTCCAAAGAAATCGCTTACTGCGGAGGTATTGTGTCCGTGGATCGCCAATGATCCCAGACAATGTCAAAAAACGGAAGACGTTTGCAAAATGCTTCTCACAAATTTCGCTCTAGAGAATTTGTACAAATGCATGGGACCCGACTGTGTCTACACCATCAATTCGGCCAAGGAAATGGAATCGCACTTGGCCATGAATCATGCAAATGATCCTACCGCTTTGAACTGTAGCTATTGCAAAGATAGCTTCCCGCATAGAAACGCCCTCGTCGATCATATTGGCCAAGTACACGGTTCGTCGAACTACCAATGTTCGCAGTGTTTCTATCGGAGCTGCGCCGCCTATAATGTACAAATGCATCAGCGCACGTTCCACAAAAATCAAGAGGATGTTTCAGTAATAGTCTGTGCCGGACAGAGTCACACGTTCACTACGGACATATTGGAGATTTTGGAATATCGTCTGAAGAATGTGCAGCCCATCAAGTGTCCATGTAAGTTAAATTGAAATTTGAAAATGAGTGTAAGATCCGCCATAGACTGTGCGATCCGTCGTCAGATCGATCTGACGATGGATCGCAAGTATATGGCGGCTATAACGTAGACTGGGATTAATGTATGTACATGTTTTTTTTAGTCTTTTCAGCCTGTCGCAAAAATATGTATGCCAAGCACCTTGTGCTTGACCACATCAGGCGCGATCATTCGCAGAAAGAGGCTGTGGATATTGCATCGAAAACGTACGATTGTATGTATTGTAGTTATGGTGCAGATGATCTTTTGTCAATTCGACAACATATGGCCAATGAGCATCCGGACCGATTGTTGTACGTGTGCGGACGAGTATTCATGAAATCGCTGCATTTGATGGTAAGTTTTTTTATATCTTGATTGTGTTGTTGTTGTTGTTGTAGCAGCGACGCGCTGGTATCCGATGAAGTGTGTGTGTCACAAAGCTTGATTGTCCATATTTTCCTCAGTGTCCAGGTGTAGAAACGCGGCGCCTCAATAGGATTATCCCATAGTGCAGTCGGTGTTAGGTCAGGTTAGGTTAGGTACAGGGGCTGCCGTGATGTGTCACAGCACACTTAGACCAACATTGGGTCCATTGTGGTACCACCGCTATCACCTTCACTTGAACCTATGTATCAAACCAGCGTGTGATGGCGATGTAACGATTGAGCCGTGTGGCGGTCATATCCTTAAGACCCGTGAGCTCAGAAACTTTCTTCTCCTACTAGCCAAGGCCGGCCAATGACAGAGAAGATGTCGCTCTCCTTCACATCGCCACAACTCCTACAGAAGTCGTGGTGAGGAAGATGTAGTCTCCTGGCGTACTCCCCTATTGGGCAGTGCCCTGAAGTAGGTCCTACTAGCCGTGACAGAACGGCGGGGATCAATTTTCGGCCAAATCATCCTTGTTGTTTGGCATGTATTGCCGCAGAGCCATCTAACATTAGCCCTATCCACGGCAGCGGTCTTAATCGCCAATTTACATAGGCTAAATGGCACCCTTATGTCTTTGCAGCTTTCATCAACCGCTCCAGTTGTCCCCTCTCGGGCCAACTCATCTGCCTTGAAGTTACCCGCAAAGCCACTGTGGCTCGGAATCCAACAGAGGGTAATATTGAAGAAGCCAGCCATCTCTGCGAGCGCTATGCGACAGTTCTCGGTAGTTTTAGATGTCGTCAAGATGGATTCGAGTGAGCGAATCGACGCCTGACTATCCGTATAAATAGTAATGTTCCTCACAGTAATGACGTCACTGCCTAGCCAGGACATAGCTTTCTCCAGATCCAACAACAGTCCGCTAGATTCCAGAGAAGTGTAGACAGTGCGCCCCCTTGGGGGGTTCCCCTGCAGACACGTCTGCACATAGACGATGTGCCTAGGGTAGTATGAATCAACCTTGATCTTAGCAGTGTGTTAATGAGCATACAGAGCGACTCATCAACCTGCAGGCTCAGAAGTGCTCCAATGATTTCGCTAGGCTTAATGTTATTGAAAGCGCCCTCGATATCCAGGAAAACAACCATGGCGTAATCCTTTTGATCAAGGGATTTCTCAATAAAACCAACCAGAGAGTGCAGAGCCGTATCTACCGATCTGCCCTTCCAATACACAAGCTGTGACGCAGATAAAGATCGTAACGGAATGGTGCCCCGCAGATATACATCAATCAGTCTTTCCAAAAGTTTCAGCAGTGTCGAAGAAAGGCTAATGGGTCTGAGGTCATTCGGGCGCGCATGCGAATTTCTACCCGCTTTCGGGATAAAAACAACCCGAACTTCCATCCAGATTCGAGGGACATAGACCAACTCGAGGCAGGCCTTTAGGATGCCCTCTCAAGTCCGCCGGAATGATACCGTCGGGTCCAGCAGATTTAAAAGATTCGAAGCTAGAGATCGCCCACATAATCTTCTCTCGAGAAAAGATAGATGCACTATCACATGGCACTGAGCAACAGATGAAGGACTCCTCAGATGAGGCATCAATCGAACTGCTAGGAAAATGTGTGTCAAGCAGACACTCGATAGTTTCCTTACTTCCAGGATCCATCTAGCTTTTGTAAGAAGCTAGACGTACTATAGACGGATTTGACGCCAGCATTTTACGAAATCGCGAGCTCTCGCAGGATCCTTCTATCCAGTAGGTGTAGGGCGCGTGGGAGCTGCAGGACAGTTAAAGATGTGCTCAACATCGTGTGGAGTGAGGCCACAGGCTGGACGGGAGTTCTGTATGTCGTTATCAATACGGGATAGATACGAGTTCAGACGTGAGCACCAACCAGAACGAAGTTGGGCGAGTGTAGCCCTGGTTACTCTAGGAAGTCGTAGTTCGTCTGAAGATATAGCAGGTGGTTGCGCATTTAGTACCCTGTTTGGTTTCATGTCCGCGATTGAGGATAGCACTTCTTTGCTGTGCAGTGTTGTGATGGTCTATCTGTAGATGGCGTTATCGAAGACAACTCTTTTAAATCTTTGGATCTCCCGGTCGCGGTCCTTCATATTACGTGACGTGGCAGTGGGGTTCTGTCCATAAGGTTAGAGTTAGGATTGTCACTCCGGTAACAGCCAGCCAGATACTGCTTCGTTAGAAGTGTGTTGTGGCTTCTTAGGGGCATCATTCTGGTTTCTTGGTGAAGGTGGTCCTGCGACGATATCAGTAGGCAGCCTGTGACAGTTCTAAGAGCTGCATTTTGGAAGGTCTGGACGTTCCTCCATTGAGTGTTGTAATGGACGGATTGGTGTGCATCCGCACATGCCCGTGGGGACGGAGCCTTAAGTAGCATAATGACCGTGAGGGTCGGGCTGTACCATCTGGCGAAGAAAAAGGCCCCTCAACGAGCTAAGTAGCGGCGTATGCTTGCTGTAGCTCAGTTCGGAAGATGTGGGCGGGATTTTTGCCGTTTGTCGCTCCTGTCCTTTACGTATGAAACAAAAATGCATAGGCCTGGGAAAGACAACACAAACATGGGAGGCAAAAATGGGAAATAATAAAAAAAAGGGGCAATAAGAATGCAATGGTTGGCGGACGGTTCAGATCCCCTCGCGCTTGGATCGTATTTCGGGTGTAATCGGACCCTCGGCCTCTGGTTTCATACCACCGACAGATCACTACTCATCATCAGGTGCTGCTGTCGAGCTGTCGATGAAAGCGGCACGACCAAAATATGTTTCATTACAGTTTCACATTTAAAACGATCCCCCATCTTTCTCGAATTCTCCAGATCAGGAACCACATCTGGAATTACCTCAGATCATCTGCATTTCCTTACGCATCGTGAATTTTTTATAGACCCTAATATTTCTAATAGAATCCTTTTCTCGTTCTATCCACAGATCGGACAAGATGATTTCGACATAGCATCGATCAAGAAGACCACCTGTTTGGTATATATTGGCGGTAGCGTGAGTAAAAACCGGTTGCGACTCACCGAGGAAGTCACATACGCAAGCGATTCAATCCAAGCCGTCAATATGGGCGAGGATCCGGGCGCATTGAATGCTCGAATTCGTAAGTGGTTTGGCGAGGCTGCAACCCACTTCGAGGAGGTTGAGACGTACTTGCAACGAATCGCCGCGGGTGCATCACCCGACACAATGAACAACGACGAAGAGCTCGAACTGAACGAGCTGGTTATGGCCGTAATCAAAAACACGGGCTTTGTTGGGAAACAACTTTACCGTTGTGGCTTTCCAATGTGCACACATTCCTGTGAAAATTTCGATAAATTCGACCGACATTTGAACGGTCATAGGGGCGACAAAAAGGAGCCCATCTATCGATGTCCACATTGCAATGTGATCGTCGCGACCAATCAGATTCGATTACATACATTGAAACATCGTCGTCATCGATATCTGTGCTATTTTTGCGGAGAGAGTAGTGAGTCGCAAAATATAGCAATCGATCACTTGAAATCGGAGCATCAGTCGCAAGGCATCGTTTTCGTCTATATAACATCGGACAAAGAGTCGAGTCCCGGGGGAGCTGAAATGGAGAGCAGAATCTTCGTGTCAAAGCCGCGCAAAATATCGAATGACGATGATGTGGCTGAAGTAATGCGTGTTGTACTTAAGAAGCGACTGGACGCGAGCGGAAGTTCTCTCGCGCCCAAGGATGTCAGCAAACAAGAACGACCCGAGTCACCAGTTGACCGAAAGGAGGAGACTACAATACCCGTATTCGTGTCACTCGATACGCGTCTCACTTGCAATATGGACGATTGTCCGTTCGTTGCAAAAACGGAGCCTAATCTTTTGATGCACATAGCGGAACGACATCGCGTAATGCAGAAGGGAAAGTATGAGTGCCCACACTGTTCCTACGTTATGCCTCCCACGCTCAGGCTAAACATTAATCGTATTTGCAATCATTTAAAATATCACGGACGAAATATAGTTCTTTGCAATGTTTGCAACTATTATCATCACAATCGCTTGCGAGTGCTGGAGCACATGAGCATGTGCCATCCGTTTAATTTCGCTACCTGCACGGTACATACTCGCAGCACCGACGGCACAAAGACGAAACTTGAAATTCTCTACAACAAAAACGTTCGCAGTCCGGACGATAGTTACAAGTGCACTTTATGCGATGCAACCCTCACCGAATGCGATGACTTCTTCATTCACATGAAAGAACTGCATCTGCTGAACGTGCGCTTCGTGTGTGATACGTGCAACTTCTTTGAAAACACTCTTCAAGCTGTTGAGATCCATGCGAAGCAAAAACATCCGGAGGGAGGCAAAGTTCGAGTACGAAGCGTATTTCTGCCTGCTGGCGGAAAATGGGTTCAGAATCTGTCGCCGTTTACGCTGCTCGTAGAAAGCGGAGGTCCTGCGCCAGACCAATCCGAAGATGGACCAACATCCAGTCGTGGTATTTCACCGCAGCCGTCGTCGTCCAGCAAGCAAAACGAGCAAATTTGCAATAACAAGCGAAAGTTTGAAGATGCGGACACCGCGGGATCGAAGAAGGACTCAAAAAAGAGCCGAATAAGTGGTGGCTCTAAGCGTCCTGCCGACGAAAAACAATCGGACGAAAATACGAAAAGGGCTAGACTGTCCCCTGTGATCGATCACGAGAAAAGTGACGTATCGTCGAGTCAGTTGAAGCCGAATGAGGAGGGATCGAAATCTTCTGATAAGTCGGCTACACCGTTAGCTGCACCGTCCGCTACACCGTCAGCTCATGTGGAGCCAGCAACTGGCATCCAAGATGAAGTAAAGCCCAAACCATTCTTGAAACTAGTTCCTGTGGAGAAATTACTGCGATCAGACATTCAAAACGGAGTAGTGCAAAATAATCATCAGATACCGCCCCTTCAGGCACAACAATGGCACGAACAACCCCGGGATCAGCTACCAACTTCTGATCATCAGCAATCTGCTCCTCAAACGCCGAATCAACTTGTAGAATACCCAAAAGTTGACGTCTTTCTAATTTGTTTCTACTGCAACGCGCGGACCAATAATTTCACGACTTTACACTCTCATTGTCGTGAAAAACATGGAGGCGACTCGGTACACTTTACCGTCTCCAGGCGACTCTTGTGCGCCTATTGTCCCATGATGTTGCCTTATAATGATATGAAGATTCATCATATGCAATATCATCCTAATCATGCATTCGGCACACGATCGGCAGCGCTTCATTTTATTTGTGGTGAATGTCCAACCGTATTCAAAAATAAACACGAGATTGAAGATCATTTCAAGATCGCACATAGCAACCTCCATCTACAGAAAACTCCGTCGTTTGCCTACTTGACCCAGCCTTTCTTGGACGACTTGCTGAAGATTGAGAATAATAGTGGGGTTGAGGTGAACAAGTGTCCTTGTTGCGATCGCATCTATCTGCAGTATGAGCCTTGTCAGACCCACATAGAACAAACCCATTCGGAAGCCTTTGGACAGACTCCCAATTGTAACGCGTATAACAATCTGTTGTACGGTTGCTACAAATGCCGGGTGTTGTTCGAGACGGAAACTCGAGCTATTCATCATATGCGCAAACACGTTAGCCCGTACGGCTGTAAATATTGTGAAATGACGTTCGAAGTTCACAATGCACTGGTCGATCACCATAGGCTGTTCCATAAAACTGTTGAGACGACTTATCGTATTCAGAAGAACGCGGAAACCGAGGAAAAGTTTATGTCGATGCTAGTGCGATTCCCCAATGGTTTAATTTTGACCAGGCTACAATTAGAAAACACGGACTACGGTCAACGGGAGCAATACATGCAAATGATCGAATCAAGGGAGAAGGCCGAATTGCAAGAGTGGATCAGTCGTCAGGAGAGGAGCCAACAGATTGAATCAATTGCTCGGATAAAAATTGAAATCGAACAGGAGGCGTCTCTGTTTCAGTCGCCATCGGCCGGTGATGATGACACTTTATAGTCATCCTGAGGAAACAAATAAGCTGGTTTAACAACTTACGCTTTCGCAAGAGCACATTTAGTCATGTGTACTTGTACTCGTTCAATATACAATTACATATATAAATTTGTTTTAAGTTTATCGATTCCATTGTGATAAAATATGTTAGAAGCATTGAATTTGAAGTTATAAGTTTTCTATTTAGAGTTAAAATCTGTCCTACTTTATATGAAATATCCAGGTCTCTAATTCGAGATATGCCTTTTTTTCCGTTATGGACGTTAGTTTTGATTTAGCTCTATTAAAAATATTAAAATTAATAAAAACAAAAATCCTCCATAGGCTGTAAATATGAAAGAAATATGTATATGAAGTTTTGTTTTAAGATTACTGAACTAAGATATGTCTTTGATTTTTCTTATTAGTATTTTATCATACAGTTAAAAATAAGAGATAAATGAACTTTTTTTATATACGATGTTTTTTAATTGATGGGCGTTATTTTACGCGAAAGTCAGAACGAATTTGAAAATTTTGTGCAAGGTGGTAGCCTCATAGGCCGCTTTCACACCGAACAGACTGGTCGACTAATCGACAGGCCTAAAGCAGCCAAAACTTCATCATCATCATCGTGGCGCGACAGCCCGTCGTCGGGCCGCGTGGATCGTTGTCCTCGACCTCGATGGGGTTTTCCCCACAATGAAATTGGTGTTAAATTTGTGGGGGTCTCTGGGCATTCAAACAGATGCCCGACGTCATGTGGAGTGCCATTGCAAGCGGGGCACGTGTTGTTGATGTAACGATAGATTCGAGACAGGTATGAGTTTAGTCTCGAGCACCAGCCAGATCGGAGCTGCGCTAGGGTGGTCCTAGTACGCCTTGGCAGCGTAACTTCGATGGAAGATACTATGTTTGGTGGACGGGACTGAAGTATCGCGTTGAAGTGAAGGTCTTGGATCGATCGTCGTGCCGGCAAACTTTTAGTTTCCGGGGCCCCGGCTGGGGAAATCACTTTTCACTCGGATTTTTGTCACTTTTCACTCGCGTCACTCTAAAAGTCAAATTTTTATTTTTAATGTTTGTCTTAAGTTTTATTTTTTTTTTATAATTTATACCGAGTGTTCGGAATATTGGAGACATGGAAAATTGAAATATTCGCAAATCCCCTTGCGTGGGCTCCGCTCGCTACGCTCGCTCCGCGCTTAAGGGATCGCAACCCTGACCTCGGAGAGTATCGCACAAACATGAACGCTCGCTTCGCTCGCTTTTCGTGCAACAGCGTTCTGATCAGTTTTAAACACACCAAACACTCAGTATAAATCATTAGAACAAGAAAATAAGGAAAAAAAATAAAAAATTAAGATTACAAATTAAAAAAATTAAAAATTTTTTTTTTTGCAAATTTGAGAGTTTTAGGGTGATGCGAGTGATAAGTGACAAAAAAATCCGAGTGAAAAACGATTTTTTCACCCCCGGCCCCGGAAACTAAAAATATCCCGCGATCGCATTACCATTTTAAAATGTCCAGTGGAAGACACGGATCATTTTTGAAACTAGCTTTCATAACGGGAATAAGCTGTTCTAATTCGGAAAATAAATACAACTCCAAGTCCTCAGAATATTATAAAATTGCACTCGTGTAGAAAGCTCACTCGCCAGTGCTAGCGTTCTGCTAGAATTTCGTGTATCATGCGTCCCGTGCGAGAGCCGCCTTCGGGTGGAGTTCACTGGTGATAAATTTTTCTCGCACAAAGTGCACGTAAAAATGGTGAACCGGTTTGAAATTGTTGTGTGGATCTGAGAGCACTTTTCACTTCATCGAGAACTGCTGTATACCAGGCTTTACCTTCTTGTCGAGTTTAGCCGATAATTCCTCTGAAGTTATGTATGAAAATGGAAAATCTATGTTCATCGCAGGAAAAAAAAAAACAAATAACTATAGGTACGTTTCTTTCCACTCTTTGGAGCAATTTCCCGCAACACCAACAAATTGACTTCAATAGTTGTCGATAGAGTTCCGGAGCAGGAAACTTGTAAGCTCGTCACGAACGATCGAAACGAACAGTTTTTGAAAACCACCGAACATTTCAATTTGGATCTATCGTCTGTTGCGAGCTTCTACAGGTCGCGAGAGCACGGATGGAACCACGTTAAACTCAATTTCATAGAACGTGCACAAAAAAAAACTCTCCTGATTTCCACTGTTTTATGAAATTGATGGTTCGATGGAAGTTCGGTCGTAGTTGCGCGCTTTCATGTGTGGCGGGCCTTAATCTATACGAATCACCACATATATCCAAAGTGGCGCTGCTATCGTCAACAAGATTTCGGCGAAACACGGCGAAATTATGACAGCAACAAAAAAAGTGCTTGATTCAACGTCAAACTTCGTGTCTTATCGCCGGTTTCGCCGTATCTGCTGCATCTATGGTGCACACTGTCTACAGGCCGACGACATATTGGTCGTCTAGTGTTTGTATACTGCTTATAAAATCGTTCGGCGCTGGTTTTAAGTGCATATTTTTGTTAGCTCTTTTGTGCGAAAGATTCTCATGTTTATTTGCCGTTCGGAAACTATTTGTCTAAAATGGAAACTCGCCTGATTCCACGCTAGGTCGCCGCAAATTACCTGAGGCGTCGTGGGATCGAGCTCCGGCCTGTTTTGGTTGCAGTTTGCAGAGAAGTGGCGTGGGGCCTGTCGAACTGGAGCTGTGCAAATTACAAACGCCGGGAGCCCTGCAGGTAAAGTACAAAAGTTAGTGTGTTAGGCAATAAGATTCACTTTCGTTTCGAGTTTTAGGTGAAATGGAAAGTGTTCGCCTGTCGGACTGTTTTCGTTGGGCGGCGGCGGCGGAAACATAGGACGTAACTAGGGGCAATGGGGTGCACTTGGAAAGCAGGTGCTATCTTTTTTAAGTAAAGCGTAGTGGAAAAAACTAATAGGTCCTCATTGGGAGATAATAAAGAACATTAATTTGCTCGGTGCTTCGTATTGGTAAAAATCATTGTTTAGATTTCATGGTCATGCGCTTCATACCTCTGACTGACTACATTTCAATTTGTACTTTTGACCTATCCTACTCTAAGCAGGATATGGTTCTTCGGTTACAATCCTAAAAGTATATTGTACATAACTTACATTTGGATTAGTACTATTGGCCTTAACGCCTTCAGTGGGTCATGGGCGCGCCAAAATCTCTAGCAATGTCTTGACGTTCCATTAGCATATTAATTTCGGATGCTGTAGTTGCCGGCATACACCTCCTATTCGTATAGCCTTTTTTTACTGACAAGCTTGAAAGGTTGTAGGAGTTCAAATGGTACCCACAGGTAATTGTTTGTTTTGATAACGCAGCGGGGATATGAACTCCTTATACACTGTCGAACTCGAACATGGTACAGGTGGACCGGTTTTCTTCAGGTTTATGTGAAGTGTGTTTGTGTGTCTTGAGCAAGAGGACATTTGTACCAGGTTCGTATTCGAGTTGGAATTCGACAGTGTATGTTGATACTTAGATTCAAGAGTGTCTACCGAGGCGCGACCGCACATACGAGAATTGTAGACAACCGGGTCGATCATTTACATGGTTCCCGAAGATTGGCCGACGCGGAAGAACTTCTGCATACGCTCGATATCGCTGCAAAAGAAGTTGGACTACGTATTAACGAGGGTAAAACTAAAATAATGATGCAATCGACGACAAGGACACCTGCACAACCGAGCATCAATGTGGGAGACCTCAACATCGAGTTCGTGAACAACTTCATTTACCTGGGTTGCAACTTGTCAAGGGACGAAATCAAGCGACGGATACAGTAAGCTAATAAGCCTTTTTTCTCGGTTCTCCCCATAACGAAATCGAAGCATGTGCACAGAAACACGAAGCTCCGCGTGTACAAAACCATTATACGACCAGTGCTATGCTATGGCTGCGAAGCATGGACCCTAACAAGCCTCCGAAAACATGCTAGATACATTTGAACGTAAGGTTCTACGGCGAATTTTCGGGGCTGTTTGCGATCGAGATGGATGGCGCATCTGGTACAATATGAGTTGTATGAACTGTATGATGAGCTGCAAGTCTCGAAAATCGTCAAACTACAACGACTTCAATGGGCAGGGCATGTACAAAGAATGGACGATGATCGCATGCCTAAGAGAGTAATGAATGCAGAACGAGTCGACGAAGCGAGACTGCGAGGACGACCGAATTCAGATGAGTCCAATTGTTCAGCTATTGATTCTTCTGGCGTCATTATCACGGCTGGAGTGCCATAGCTCATGATGTGCGTTAAAGTCAGCAAGTACGAGACGATGTTAACCGGTGAGTAAAGGACAGGTTGACCCTGTAACCTGAGGGACAGCTGGAAGCAGGAGGAATGTAGACATTGAAAATTTCAATTTCCACATTACCCGATTAGCTATGGGCTGTAGCTCAAGAACATTGGCCAGTCGATTTAACTAAATCGTTTTAGAGTTAGTACTTGTTCGTGGTGTGTTTATACCGACCATACGGACAGGTACTAATTATGAAAGATGTCGTTGTTAGTTTGTGACTCTGGTTTGGAAAATTTCAATAGGCAGTAGTCTGCTAATAAAAGCGCGTTTATACCGCTACAATCAAAGGATGAAGCGAATGCAGAATTTCAGAAAAGTTTAAGGCATTTATATAACGATACGATACGTTTACATCGTCATGAGTTAGATCGATTTAGTCAAACCTCGAAGATAGTCCCGCGATATAAACGTAGTGATTGTCATTGTGTACAGATGGAGCTAATTCTCGGTATTACACAGATCGGTGAATTAAGAGTACAAGTTCTCCGCCAGCGTTGGTCAGTCGGTCCTTGCGCACAATGTTGTGTTGAGAGACGAGTTGGAGTTGAGCTTTGTCGCCTGTATGGCACCAATCATGATACGATGCCTGTCTATAAACGCAGTTAATTCTGCGACCTTATGTTGCAGTCCGTTGCAGTTGAGTTGCATCAGTGAGAGAACGTTGAAGTTTGGGATTGTAGGAGCCGGAGTAAGATTGTGCTGCACCGATGGCCTGGGATGAATGGTGATGTTGTTCATCGGGGTAACGGGGGACAATTGCGGACCTACGTGTAACTGGGTTGGAGTAGTCAGGTTGGTGGTGTTGGGCGAGGCAGGAGATTGTTGTCCATTTTTCCTGCATTGGGCAGTGGTAAAAGAAGATTACACTGCCTAGAATGTGTTAGACTGGAGCAGCTCCTAACGTGGCACCATTCACAACAACAGTTGCATCTCTCTGAGATGGTGTTGTTTTGCAAAGTTATATTTCAGACACAGCAGATCCATGGGCCAGGGTTGGTTCAGATGCCGGCCCGAATGAGGAGAACTGAGAGCAGTTGCGCCGATAGATGTTGCTTCCAATTGATATGAAAAACCGATGCTGGCGATACGAATATACGTACATACTTTCTTTCGGGCGTTGAAGGGGTTGTGGCAGCTCTTGGCGGTTGATAATGGGTCGTTCCGGTGCGTAGAACCGGCTGCCGTAGGAACGCCTCGATTTGGTCGCAGGCTTTGGTTAGTAAACATGGCCCTGGGCCCGGATATTCTCTCAACGTCCCTGCGTACATCTGTGAAAATTGAATGAAATTCAATCGATCCTGTTGTATTTGTTCAAAAAAAAAAAAATAGTATAAAAAAATGGTTATCACCTTTCAGACATAATTCGTCGCCATGGAGGTCAAAGAGAAAATCAAGGGAATGCAAAAATACATTCCATGCTTGAAGCTCTTGATTGGAAATCTGGAAAAGAATCCGGATAAAGCGGAAAAATTAAAAAAGATGCAGTATTTATTAGATATGCTTACCAAAAAGGATTTAAGGTATGTACTTTCGTATAACGTAGAAATATAAATGATGTTAAAAGCACATTTCACATTTATATCCATTTGCTTTCCCCAGTATTAAACTAGAAACGCTGGACAGATGCGAAAATGTCCTTAGAAAGATGTATGGTGTTGAGAAAATATCTGAATCGTCGTCGGATTGTAATGGAGAGTCGAACGTGAAAGAAGTCGCCGAGGATTCACAAATCAGTTCTGGCGAGGGGGTATGTCGTTACTTTTGACTAGTGAGTAGACTTTACGGTGTTTGTATTGCAGGCTAGCTCAAATGGTGAGAATGATTTAAATGGGCAAGCTGATTCTAATGGATGCGAAACAGAGGAGGTTGCGGGGAAGGATGATAGCAAGGTAAGTTGGTAAAACTAAAAAAAAAAAGTTTTTGATTTTTATTTGCATTAATTTGGATTAGGATACAGAAAATTCTGTGGAAAAGATGAAAGATCCCGATAAAGTGGAGAAGATGGATAAGGCTAGTGCAGTGGAAGAGGCGGAGGGAGATGATTGTCAGGAGAACAACGTAATTCAGGAAGCAGAAATTGATGAAAATACAGAAGGCGAAAAATCTGATATCGTTGAGGTAAGATATGTATCCTTAATTGCAAGTAATCATCCAAACGCGCTCGGCTGCGGTGTGTTCTCGGTCACCGCTCTACGATGCTACATCCAGAGAAACGGAGGTTCGATCCTCGGTGCGAACAAAAAAACTGCCTATGGGTACTAATAGAACTCTCACACCGCTCCCGAGTTTATCAGTATAAAGACGGCGTGGATAGGTGGTGTATGCTAGCAACTACACCATCCGTAAAAAAATAAGCTATTAAAACGCCAGCAAGTAATAATAATGCAAGAGATGTTGATGCGCCCATGCCGGTCGAAAGGGTCAAGGCAACAAACAAAACAAACATTGCAATTGGCCGCAAGAGTAACGTCTCTGTTATTAATTAAATGTTACACCCGCTTGTCCTCCGTGTTCCATTACAAATGCTGTAGCAGCCAATGGGATCAGTATACTCGTATAATATTTACATCATTTTATTCTCAAAACATTTTTTCCAGAAATCACCGAAACAAGCGGTTGAATCACTTGAAACGAGCGAGTCAAATGACTCAGTCAAAACTGATTCAAAAGTTGTGAGTCAAAATGAAGAGAACAGGGAAGTGGAAACAGATGCAAAGAATGAATCGATGAACATCGAAGAAACCGAACTTTTGCAAACTTCTTGTGAATTGGAAATGTCCGCAACCGAGAGCCAGCCCAGCAAGTTGATTGAAGAGCTTGTAGACGAACAAAGTGAGAAAGAAAATCGTAAAGAGGATGATACAATACCGGACAAGTCTGTGACTCAGAATCCAACAGCTGATTCCTCGGAGACAATAGAAAACGAACAAGTTGAAAATAAAAGTTCTGACGATAAAAGCACTACACCAGTACCATCTGCAACAGAAAGCCAGTCCTGTGAATTGATGAAAACAGGTGAGAACGAATCAACTGAAAAACAAATTGGTGAAGAAACTGTGCAAGCGGATTGTAACAATGACGATTGCGATATGGATATTGATGAAGAACTTACAAATTCAACTGTTACGGTAATTCAACTCTTCTAACTGTTGAGCATATATATTAATTTTTTGATATTTTACATCTTTAGACCGCTGTCGATCCGCTTGTTCAACCACTACCATCTGCGGCACCCATAAAAGAAACGACAACTAGTGCACAAAAATCCACAGAGAAGAATACGGAGCAGCCAGTCAAGCCATCGTCCGCAAAAGCGGGTGTTGTCGACCTAACATCGGACGACAGCGACTCCGAAACTTCTAAAACGAACAAAGTAACGGAAAAAATTGTCATTAAGCCAACTAACCCGACAGAACGACCGGCTGTAGTTTACATATTGGAAAATGATAAATTAGATACGCCAGCCAAGTCGACTCCTGCAAAGAAAACGCCTGAAAGGGATCCATTAAAAGATCCACTGCAATGTGACAAAGTCTCGCCGGATGCTAAAGGTTCCAAAATTGCGACAATTGATCTTCTGGATTCGGATTCAGACGATGAGAGTGGGAAAAAGTCAAAAACGCCCAGCCCCCCTGCAAAAAATAATTTGAAAATGCCAACGCCAAAACCGATGACTGAAAAACCCATGTTTACCATAGCGTCCGTGCAATCGATTAGCAACACCCAAACTCAAACGGAAAAACGCCACGAAGTTGAGAAGACGCTTCTGGGTGTGGTCAAAACGGCGCAGTCTACGATGCATCACGCGGTTCCGCAAAAGCACAACGTTGCTGTTCGTGTGCATTTGGATAAATTCATTGCTGATCTAATGTACGAGAAGAATCGAGTGAATTTGTGTCTGCAAAAGTTGCAAGCACTGCTACCTATTGATATGTATCGGCAAGTCAAGCGGGTTATTCAAACGTTTTGCAGTGAACCGGTGCATGACCCATCACTGCCGGCGCCCAGTCCATTTTGTCATCGTATCAAAGTCTATCCAGAGAAATTGCAGTTTGTCATGCGAACTCTCTTCTATTATAACGCCTCCATAAGTGTGGTAGGCTACAAATTGTTCAGTTTGGATAAAAAGAGTACGGTTGCCTCGCCTGCACGGCCGTTAATCAACGTGAGATCTACACAGAGTTTAACAGCTCCGAGACCTGGACAAAGTCCCTCAGCTCCGAGACCTGGACAAAGTCCGTCAACTCCGAGACCTGGACAGACTCAGACGATTTCAAGACCGGTTCAAAACTCATCGACACCGAAGTCTGTCCAGAATACATCGTCGCCAAGACCCGGCCAGACTTCATCCAATCCGAGATCGCTTTTAGTGCAGCCAAATCGCACGACACCGCAAAAACCTTCACCACAAAAACAACCAGCGATTCGCCCTGTACAACAGAAACAGTCATACGTTTCACCACAAAAAATACCACAAGCCATCTATCGTATTCCGGCACCTCCATCAACTCCCGCTTTGTCTTCAAAACAGACGGTAAGTCTTCCAACGTCTTCCCTTGCAAATGACGATCTTCTTGCGCCAATGAAGTCACAATCAGTTCCGCCCGAGTCGCTTGAACCTCAGTCACAGCCGAAGCAGCGACGTAAAAAACGTCGCAATGACGATGATGATGATGACGACGATGACGATGAAAATTACGTGCCACAGGGTTACTTTTCCGGTCCGGATGATACGTCGGAAGAACAGCCGGAAAATCCATCAAGACGCACATCGTTACAGCGTGCCAGCAAGGTGCGATGTCAAAAATATTTGGAACTGGAGAGATCAATTGATGACGAGACGTATATTCGGGCAGCGGAGGCGACTTTCGCAAAGGTAAAACCACAAAAATCGCCCGGAACGCAGCGTAAGGCAGTTAAGAGGATAAGACCGCCACGACCTCCTAAGAAGAAACCGGAACCAGAGCCAGAACCCGAGCCGCTGAGTGATGGCAACGATACGAATCCGGATGATGAAAAGGATGCCGACTACAAGGAGAGTGGACCGGAATCGGACTCGGAACCGTCAGCGAAACGAAAACGAAACGACGAAATGAAAGCAATCGACCCGGATGAAGATGATGATGATTGTGAGCCACCGCCCAAACTGGACACCAAGACGATCAACTTTGCGAAAAATACTACGAAAGCGTATCACTGTCGCAGTCAGTATATCAATCGTTGTGTGATTTGTCACGAGAAACTGCACATAAGGCGCATAGTCTCGCACTACGTCAAAAATCATCGCGATCGTGAAGTTTATATTTCACGAATAACCAAAGGCGATCTCATGAAACTGCAATCGGAAACCATGAGTTTTGGCTTTCTTTCGGGTAGTAAGACACAAGGTAGTCAGTATGTGGCCTACTGCATATTTTGCCAGCAAGAGAATACACTTAGCGTGGAAAAATGGTGGGAACATTACACTCGTCATACGGGCGAGTATGAGTACGAATGCTCAGCCTGCGGAGCTAGACGATCCGCCCGCCAACAATTGAATCGACATGTGAATATCGAGTGTACACAGAAAGACATGAATCCTACAGTGATTGGGCCAGAAGATTTCGATCCGGAGATGACACGAATTGATGCCTACGTGTGTCTGCTATGCAGGTACATTCAATTGAGAATGGAGCCGATGTTAAAACATTTGCATACAGAGCACGAGCTCTCAATAGTGGCTGACGAAATCCCCGAGGGTACATTCCAAATGGTCAATTTGTTCAGAATCGAACATAACTACTACGAGAGTAACGAATTTGGGGATGACGTCGCTCCTCCAGTAAATTTTCATACCGATGATATGTCCTACATGATTTGCAATATGCTTGCCACAGCGCATAATACAAGCGGCGAACAAACACCGGCAATAGGAAGTGAAGCAGAGAAAGCGCCGGCCGATGATCGATCACAATCGCCGGAAATGATCATACCGGAGGTAATTCCGCCTATGGATTTGATTAAAAATTTGAATGGAGCCGATTCGAAGGATCGCATGGAGGAAGGTTCAGGTGAACCAATACCATCAAACGATGTCGTAGGCGAGAATGAAACTAGTAAAGAGAAATCGCGGGGAGCTTCTGAAGCCAATAGCATGGAATCCGAAAAAACAGATGCTGCAAAAGACAGTGAAAAAGATGTCGAAATGGCCATTGAAAGCGATGACGTCAGCTCGGCAAGTGGTCAAAAAGATGCTGAGGTCAGTTCTGAAATTAACAGCTCAACAGGTGGGCGACAGAAACCTGCAGTCGATTCTGAAATTAACAGCTCAACAGGTGAGCAGCAGGAACCTGCAGTTGATGCCGAAATTAATGAGGCAAGTGCGACGGCGAAGGACCCTGAAGAACCTTCCGGAGATGCGACAGACAAAACAGACACTGTTTATTCAGAGTCGCAAGAAGTGGCTGCTTCGACTTTGATCGATGATGATGTCTCAAAGAACCTCGATTCCGAGTCGCAAGAAGTGGCTGTTCCAGCTCCTGCCGATGATGAAGTATCAAAGACATTGGACACCGCGACTGTGGAAGAACCATTCGAAAATGCCAAATCCATGGAAGAATCTATGGAAGTGGACGATTCCGAAATTACCGAGGCAAGTGCGTCGCAGAAGAAACCTGAAGAGCCTTCCGAAGATGTGACCGACAAGACAAACACTGTCGCCACTGATTCAGAGTCACAAGAAGTGGGGGTTTCGACATTGGTCGATGATGATGTCTCAAAGAACTGCGATTCCGAGTCGCAAGAAGTGGCTGTCCCTGCTCCTGCCGATGATGAAGTATCAAAGACATCGGACACCACGACTGTGGAAGAACCATTCAAAAATACCAAATCCATAGAAGAATCTATGGAAGTGGACGATTCCGAAATGAACGAAGCAAGTGCGACGGAGAACGAACCGGAAGCGCCTTCCGAACATGTGACAGACAAAACAAACACTATCGCCGTTGATTCAGAGTCGCAAAAAGTGGCTGATACGCCTCCTACCGATGATGAAATCTCAAAGACATCGGACATCGCGACTGCGGAAGAAACATCAAAAACTTCCAAATCCATGGAAGTATCTATGGAAGTGGATGATTCGGATCAGCAAACGGTCCCAAACGATCCGGCTGACCGAGAGGAGACCGACTCACTGCCAAACGAAACACCTCAAAAGAAAATGTCTCTCTTATCCGAGCTAAAATCAAAGGAAGAACTAACCGAGACGGCCACTGAACGAATCTTCCAGGGTGTCGCCAATTCTCTGGTCGAGTCAATGCTTGATTCGACCCAAACTACAGCACTTACATCCGAATCTACAAGTGATCTTCCCGAAGCGGCGTCGATGTCATCCGATTCAGTCACTGCCGAAAGTGGATCAGAGTTTATGAAGTCGAATGACGCGCCAGATAATGTTGATCCAATGGAACCGGGTGAATCACAGCCGACTGAAACTCTATCAGAAATTGAGAATTTCATTGTGAACACATCAGTTGCAGATACGGAGTGTGATGGGTCCGGTGATCAATCGAGCAACGGGGAAGCTACTTTGACTGGCGATGTGTTAGCCGAACCGTTGGAAACCAATTTGTCTACCGATGGAGACAATGCCGTTGATGGTATGTCCGATCCGACTGCGATTGTAGATAAAGAAATGGAACAGAATACAAAAGATCTGTGTAACGATGCGGATGTAGAAATGGCAGATGGTGAAAAAGAGAGCTGTTGAAGGTTCGCCGCGTTGGCAGTGATGGTATACGGATAGATTGGTCTGACAATTACTCGGCAATTAATCGGGAAAAAAATGGCGGTGCTTTCTCGCGAGCTGGTAGTGAAATTGGAGGAATATTTTTGGTGTAACGTAAAATTCTCTCTATGCACAAGTTGTTGCATAGGGAGTGGCAGTGAGGTTTCCTAATTTTCTGTTGTAGGTTTATCATGGATCTAAAAATATGGAGACTCGTAAACAACAAAGGATCACGAGACCTTCCCTATTCATCAAGTAAATCATTTTTTCCAGTCATTTGTAATCACTTTCATTTCATAACAATAGTGTTTTTAAGGACGGCTAATATACTTCCAAATATGTAGGTGGGAAAACAGTAGCGGCAAAAACGATTTGTGTATTTAGAGACATTAAAAAACTGAAAAGGTGTAGGAATCAATGAATTATGGATTTATTCGGGAAAGTATCCTAACATGGTGCTACCGAATTATCAACGGATAGATTAGTTGTCTTACAACACCATCCAGTTGTATTTGATTTAATTTGCACCAACTCATTTGACTCAAATAGAAATATTGAATAGTTGATCGTGTGAGAAGCAGAAGTATCTAAATGGAAATTATGAATACATATTTAAGATTACATTTACACCTAGGCATTCTATGTTGTAGCTATTTAGTAAAGAATAAATAACAAATATTTATAGAGTATCTATTTTTCGAATATGTCACTGAGTGCACATGATTTTTTTTACATTTTTTGTTTCGTTTAATATACAAACCGATTAAATATGTAAGTTTTCGTAACTCGTTTGTTAACTAAAATAATTAAAAATATGTATCTTTTTTTTGCGTCTCAATTAATCATCTATAGGTTTTCTTTTAAAATAATACACTATAATTTCGGACTATTAATTTTAATACGCATTTTAATATATTGTATATAGTCCATTATTGCTAAAATATGATGTTTGTTTTTGGAGTGTTTAAGATCTACATGCATTATGAAATAAATAGAGTAAAGATAAGAGTTTCTATTATTATGCATTTGTAAATAGTCAATGATAACTATGATAAGCTTATGAATTAGTTCGACTATTGTGTTTCATTAATAAAATTTAATAGAAAGAAATCTTTTTTTATTGCAAATATGTTTGAAACAAAAAAGACCTTTTCCATAGTCCTCCGCGTGGGCGCCCCTTGGTAACGGCAGTGTATCAAATCGCTGACGGCCAATGTCTTAGCGATAAGACAGTTTGGAAAAAGGCAGATAGCTGTAGCCTGAATGGCTGACCAACACCTAAGCGTCTCCGGTTTAGTAGGATGGAATGACTTGCGTAGTTGGACCTGCAATATAATTGTGTGAGCTCCAGCACATTTTTTAAACCATCTGAAGCAGCTATCCTCCGAGGCCATCCCCTGAATGGGGTTAAGCGACGTGCTGACAACTCGTCCTTGCAAAAACCACTCCTTGTCAAGAAACCTGGAACAAAAGCCTCGGATTGGAGCAGGCGACCAAGGCCCGACGTCGGGCTGTCGCGCCACGATGATAATGTTTGAAACAAGTCGTGGGAAATGTTTGAAAGTTGTTGCGACAACGCACAGCTGACCGGTTGCATAGCTTAGTTGTTGAACTGCATAGACAAACGGTGATGCACTGGGCGAAATCTATGTTGATGCAATTGCTATGTTATGCAGCCGGCACGGCGCGTAGGCGTGTGTTGTTAGCGACAATGCTGACGACAACGACGTGTGTCCGGTGTATCTCGATCAATGACCCAGAGAATGGGATTTTAGGATAGGTTGGATGGTATTGGGGGTCCATAAATTGCGGAGGACCGTTTTTTTTTGGTTTTTTTTTTAGAGCCGTTGAGGGGGAGATTAGTTTGGATCGCCGAGGAATTCGGTTCGATTTGTGGAGGTGTTTTTGGGTGGTTGGATTTTTAATTTTCGAAAAGTCGGTGGTATTTGAGTGCATTGAAGATTTTTCTTGTGTGGACAAAATAAAGGAAGTTTTTAGTTTGTGGAAAAAGTGAAAATTGATATTACCTGAGACATTTGCGGATGAAAGAATAAAGGAGATTGTGACGACAAAGGACATGATGAAGTTGTAAAGGAAATATCATTGCGAAAGAAAAGACTTGTTCCAAACAAATTGATTTCAAAGTACTATATGCTGGAAAATTGTTGCTTTGTCGGTCTGTGAGTAGTAGTGTAGTGAAGATCTTTTATTCGTGGTGGAATAAATCCAAAAAAAATTGATACAATTACGACCTTTCGACTTTGTGTGGAGCTTATAATGAAATCAATTGAACAAAGCGAGGGTTCGAAACTGGAAGATGTGGAGAGTAGGGGGGGGGGGGGGGGGGGGGTGCATCGATCTCAAATCCAGTTTGCTTTGTTTAGCTGCTACATTATTAATTTCGTAAGATAATCGTTTCTTTGGCTATCAGTAGTTATATTTTGCTAAATTTAAATTTATAGCTCTAATTAGTGGTGAACTCCAGCTGAAGGACGACCGATCGTTCATCGATGGACATAAACCGTGAGTAATTCTCTTGTTTGCCTTTTCTTTGTGTCTATATATTGTAATATTGTTAATCAAATTTTATTTAGTATGTTCATTGAATTTCTAATTGATATTTCGTTTTTCTTTGTTAATTACTTGAATTTCTTAGTATTTTCCTCCTTTTATTAATTTTTTCTCTTGAATATACATAGTTACTATGATTAACTTCTTAATTTGGGTTCTTCCATGCCCCGAAGCATGGGCACAATCCTTGCCTCCTCCTAATTCCTCCCCCGTGTCTAATCAATGTTTTCTTTAAGGTGGCTTAACTAGGACTAAAGTGCACTGGCTCAAAATCCACGACCGTACGCTGGCCTATCCGAGACACGAGCCAGATTGCACTTTGATCGGAAAATATTCTTGTTGCAGTGACGGCAGGTCGACAAAGCCGTGGGTCGCAACAAAACTGATAAGAATTTACTTTTAGTGCCTATAATTGAAGTTTAAGTTAAACTTTACGTAATCGCAACATAGTTTTGTACATGTTAAATTATCCAATCGGTGCAAGGTAATAGCCGCTTTCGATTCAACCAATTTTCAAATAATTTTCATTTAAAACGACAGACCGGTTTTAATCCAGGTCTCACATGGGATCTGATCGGAGCAAAGTTGAAAACAAATTGGCTGAACATCAACTTCTCTCGCCCCGTCTAAATGTATACTGACTGAGTACGCAATTCGCCATCACGACGGCGAAGTATCTGTATGGTGGCTGTTTAAGTTCGCTCGTCGCAGAGCCGTGGCGTTCTTTTCGGTCTACGAAGCCGGGTTAATGAATCGAAAGCGGCTAAGCTAATGCTTAACATAGTGACCGCAAGAATCATGAAAGACTCGGCTTTGGCTTTGGTAAGGCGTTTTTTTTTTCAGAAAGAAATAGGGTGATGCTGGGCAAGAAGAACATCAACAGATGGGAACCAATTAATGTGGCAATTGGTCTTCAAAAATCATTAGATCATTTTTATACCCTTCACGGATGTGATAGGGTATACTAACTTTGTCATGAAGTTTGCAACACACAGAAGGAAGCATCGCCGACCATATAAACTATATATATTCTTGGTCAGTATGATGAGACGAGTCGATTAAGTTTTGTCCGTCTGTCCGTCTGTTTCTATGGAAACTAGTCCCTCAGTTCTAAAGCTATCGAGCTGAAATTTAGCACAAAGCCTTCTTTCTACTGCACGCTGTAAATATGTTGTTATTATTAAGGTACGTGACTCACAAAAATTACCTTACGATTTTTCAAGGCCTATAGCCACATAAATTGGTTCCCACCTCTTGATGTTCCACTTGATCGGCTTCGCCCTGGTATTTTTATGAATAGTCCTGCCTACTGGTACATATCCTATAAATCTCGAATTAAAAAATGTAACCCAGAAATCCACAACTCGCTAGAGTACTGCATGGTACTCCTCTTTTAGGCGGTTATTACACCATAAAAGTTCTTTAACAAATATCTTTTATGAGCGATATTTTGAAAGAACTTTTATGAATGTGTAATGAACCATTTGTAATGAACCATATCCTGATAGTGCTGCTTCCACCGGCGGATCGATGGCAGCACCTGATGAGTAATGATCTGTCAGCGGTACAAAACCGGACGCCGAGGGTCCCATTACACCTAGATCCCCATGCGAGAGCGAGGGCAAGTGCGCCGTCCCCCAACTATTCCATCCTTATCGTCTCATTTTTTTTATTGCCCATTTTTGCCTCCCCTGTTTGTGTAATCTTCCCCGGGCCTATGAATTTTTGTTAATACGTAAAGGACAGGGGCAACAAGCGGCAAAACCCTGCCCACGTCTCCCGAACTGAACTACATCAAGCATAGGCCGCCGCTTAGCTCGTTGAGTGGCCTTTTTCTTTGCCAGATGGCACGGCCCGACTTTCACGGTCATTACGCTACCTTAGGGCATCATTGGACTCCCACCAAACCGTCCGTTATAAATGATATTAGCCGCCTTAGGGGGAAGGTGCGGAAGCTTGTAGGGAAAGTACTTGAAATAAGCAAAGTGCATGTCAAAATCTTTTCTTAGGCGGCTATTGCACTATACAAGTTCTTTTAAAATATTTTTTATAAAAGATGTTTGCAAAAGAACTTATATAGTGTAATAGTCGCCTTAATGACACATCGGTATCTTAAACTCCAATCGATGCCACCGTATGTGCTTACGGCCACCCAAGGAAGCTGCGTACCAAATTGGCTTTTTATGTTCCTTCTGTCCATTTGACCTATTTTGTACATTGTGTCCCTTAAGCCTTGTTCAATCCAGAGCATTGGTTTCGTGTCCTATTTTTTGTTTGGACTCCATTTCGCTTATTGCAAAAACAAATAAACGGGCTTTGCGTAGAATTATCCAAGGAAGGTACATGCCAAATTTGGTTGGTATCGAGAAGTGCCCGGACCAAGAAACGCACAATCAGACAATGGAACGAACATACATCATCGCACTATATGGCCCGTCCATTATGTGACTATATGGGACGGGCCAAAAATTAACATGGAATGAAGCACTCCCGGCTAGGGAGGTTTTTTTGGTGAATCGGTGTTTTAATGAGTTGGTTTTTAACCCGGTTTTATTAACCGTGAACCGTTTTTTTTTAAATGATCCCGTTGATAGAAAGTAGTTTTCATAAAAACCTAAAACCGGTCTTGAAATCTTAGGACCGAACAGGCCTACTCCCGGCTACATTCGGCTTTGCTCGAGGTTGTCCATACGAATGTTCACGAGCAGTTAATACTTAATAGTATCTGAATTTTAGTTGCATTCTCAAATCCGAGACCCGAGGGGGATTGATCCCCTTAATTCCAAGCCTTCTCGAAATTCCCCTCCGGATAAGAAAAGTATTCTTATACCTCAATGTGTACCCGTAGCGAAACCATAGCCATGGTAAAGAAAGAATGAATTTTCGTTCATCGAACGATGTTTTTCATTTCCGCTGACTTATCATATCATTATAGAGGACTATGGATTGCTTTTTTATTCTATTAATAGGTAAATAAATAGTCCCCATGTTGGTTAAAGCTAGCGTAATCGTAAAACTTGTTCATCTGGAGTCACGACAAAAAAAACATCCTGGGTCTATCTCTACTGAGCTTTTCACTTATTGAAGTACACTATCTCCTGAGATGATAATAATGTAAAAAATCTGAGCTACTTATCAATTGTTTATAAAAAGTCATAAGACAAATTAAACGTAGTTTCAAATATTTTCGGTATTTATACTTCACGTTCAGTTTACGTTCTGAAGTGTTCTTAGAATATCAATTGCAGTTACTCTTGTTAAAAATGAAATTTTTAATCTCTGTTATTTTTACAATAGCATTTTGTTGTGCAACAGTTGAAGTGATTGCAGGACCTGCAGGTAAGGGTATAATAAAAATCAAATAATAAATAAATATATATAGATTAGAATACATTGTGATTTGGGCGTTGAACCCCTTAAAGTACAGAACACTGAGGCCGGATGGCCCATTTTGCTATGGCCCAGACTCTGTTAACAGGTCTAACCCTGTCGATTGAGTTCGATCGAACTAATAAATTTGTTCAGGAAGTGCGGTGACACTGACTATAAATACGGTCAAACCTCGAAATTACACTGTTTGACATAACATTTTGGTCGATATAACGTGGTTTTAAAAGTATCTAACCTTACTAATAATGGGCTTAAAATGGGTCCCACGGAAACGTTATATAGAAGTTCGACTATGTGCCTACTTATTAAAATATTTTAAAATTTCTTTAAAGCTCCACCCCGATGTTTTGATGCACCTACGAATCATTATTGGAATGCTGGTACAGTCTATAATCCCATTGGACAGTGTGTATCCTTGCAATGTGATAGCCGTGGACAACGTCTTCAAATAGCGTAATAATTTAAAAATATCTATATTGTACTATAAAACCTAGTGAATCATTTTTGATATTTTTCATCCTTCAGATGCCCAGTGATTTCCACCGATGGATGTAGAAAACAACCGGCCGATTTGCGTAAATCATATCCAAATTGTTGTCCAAGCTGTACGAAATAATAAAAAAATAAAAAATCAAGGGATGCATGTTTAAAAAATAAAATGAAATCACATATATTAAAATGAAACCATACTTTGTGTACTTTTTCTTTGTTTTCGCAAATTCGGATGTAGGTATTTTGTGGTGTTTGTGATAATCCTTTCAAGTGTTGCCATCACAGCTACAGTGTTAGATTTCAACTAAGAAATTGTTTTTAATATTTTTACGGCATCGCATTCAAAGGTTAAAATAATATAATTTTGGACAATACCAGACCCGTGATATTGCAGAATTTTTTTCTTGAACGTCCTCCCTTTCTGATTTTCCTTCATATTCTCATTCGTATTCTCCAGTAGAACTTTCACCTATCAATCAAATTTATTTTAGTTCGAGCTTTGCATATAGTTAAAAGATAGTTATTGGTCTTAAAATTCCGGCTATTTTAAATCATTTTGTATAGATTGTTTGAACTTTTGATAGAGCATCGTCTTAAGGTCAAGATTCACTATCAAACTGGACGGTCCGGAGCCGTCACCGAACCACGTGTGGAAAAATTTTTCTAAAGGCCTCCATAGACGATCCGGAATTTCTCTCTGTGAAACTGATCAGGACTGGCCTTGAGGAATTCCGGATGGTGTATGTCGAAATTGCCCGGTTCACCAAAAATTCAATCCGGTCAGTTTTTCCGGATCGATTTTCAATTGTGCATCCGGCCGCCTTGAGGCCATCTGAACCGGCTAAATTTCGATACACGATCCAGAATTCCCATGGCCAAGCCTGATCAGTTTCTCCGGAGAGGAATTCCGGGTCGTCTGTGGTGGGCTTAATTCTCCATGTTCCTATGAAAGTGTCGTGGTGTACATTGGTGGTTCCGAACTATTCGGTTTGAACGTGAGTACCGAGTTTAAAACAATTTGATCAAGCCTTGATCGAACCGTTACAAAATTCAGGTGGCGTTTCATGGAATAAATATCCAATCTGGGCCCAAGGATATAGCGACTCCGGGCCCCAACGCAAATAGAATTCAAGTAAAAGTGTTATTTGAAATATGCAGCCGAGAAGAGAAAATAGAATGCTTTAAAAATACAAACATTCTCACCCATTTATGTGTTGGATGTTCGTCATGATGTCAATGTAAGTTCGATATACTACCCAAGATTAAACATTAAAAAGATACCCTACTTCATACAAATTAAGGATTTATGATACCCCTCGCGGTGCCAATAATTCAAGGGTAAATCGCCTTGAGAGAGATAGAGACCCAACACTTAGTAATGACAACTGCCTATAAAGTTTCATTGTGTGAGTAGCATGCTTGTTAGTTGGCATTACCCCTTTGTGTAGTTTAATTTGTATGAAGTAGGGTATCTTTGTAATGTTTAATCTTTGAAACTACTACTTATTTGCCCTAACCCCTAGTGGGGTATAGCGCGTCAAATATTCCATGTGGCTTAGCTGACATTTCCTTGGCATAAATCAGTTTCGGACGATGCACGTTGCCAGCATGCACCTCCTGCCCATTTAGCCGCATACCTGTGACAAGTAGAGAAATGTTGTGACTTATTGTTACGCCCCACATCACAGGGAGAAGACTATTTACATAAACATCCATGGCCACGATGTGCCTTGGGTGGGACTCGAAACTGTGACTAACCAGTATGCTGAGACATCAGACTAACGCCTCAACGCACTGAGCTACTGGTCGCCGTAAATTTGAAGGTTTCATTTTGTTATGGCAATCATATACATATATTACTCCCACCCATCTTCTCCACTGATTTTGCGCTTAGAGCAAAAGGAGCTAATGACACCACGGTTTATTCGAGATAAAAATAAAACTACAATAATTTGAACGGAACACCTGAGGACTATTTCAAGTAAGGCCACGAAGGCCCACTGGATCTGTAGACAACTCGTAGGGATGATCAGATCAACTAGTTTTCGTATAGTTTTATGGATCTACAAGGCAATTGAGTTTGTCATTTGGCCGAGCAAATTTTATACTAGGAAGGGAAAAGTTGCACTGAGTAAAATTCAAAGGTTAGCATGCCTCACAGCAACTGGTGCTATTGGTAGTTGCCCTACTGCTGTTCTTGATGCACTACTTGATCTTCCGCCGTTTCACTTCGATCTAATGGCTAGGGCAAAATTAGCGGCAGTGAAACTGATATTCGATCAAATGTACGTCATATATCGAACTTAGAGAAGGAATAATATTCCCATTTGGAAGCACCCAACGGTCTTCTAAGCCGAAATTCATTCAATTTGAATTTGTGCCAATGCGCATGTATTGAAGGTTGTTGCCGTGGACTAGATATTGCAATTTTCACAGACAGTCGATAGCTACTGTCGAGGTTCTCAAAAAGCTCTTGTTTATGTCAAAATTAGTACTTAAATGCTACGGAGCTTTGCATAGAATCAGTTCTTTTAATAAAGTCATCATATATGTACACTTTTAATGCACATGGTTGTTGCCAATTGGTACTTTTGGTATTACCACTAGGTCTGTACAAGTCTAGGGTATATACGCCTCGGACTCCGTTTTCTGATTTTTCCATTGAGTTTGACGTGGTTCGATGCATGCTCGCGACCAAAATGGTCGTCGGGTGTGGCGACCTTTAAGATGCCGACATGGTCAGGAACACAGTATGTATTTCCTATATGGTCAGCAGGAGCTGTGTGTGTGGACCAATGAGAAGTTTCATCGTTCATCCATTCGGATTCTGTATACATACGAGTATATTTTAAGTAACGTTCATAGGGGCGATAGGGGTTAATTCAGTAGGATCTTGCCCATTCTCAAAATCAACTAACGACCCCACACTACAAATATTCGCCGAATTTTTCATGTATTGAAAGTTACCGCTCATTTGAATTTTCATTTATTTTATTATTTTCATTAGTCGGATTTTGCGTATTTTCAATATCAACCAACAAGATCCTACTACAAACATTTGGTCAAAATTTCAAGCCATTAGCTTCATTTTGCCGAAACTTATCGCTCATTTGAAGTTTCATTTGTAAGGGAAATAGGAGTTCCTTCCTTCAATTACAACCAACTAGGTCCTATTGCAAACATTTGACCAAAATTTCAAGTCGCTAACTTAATTCAATCGAAATTTATCGTGCGGACAGACAGACGGACAATCAGACAGACAGACATGGTGTAATGGACGGTTTGGTGGGCATCCGAAGATGCCCGTGGGGACGGATCCTAAGGTAGCATAATGACCGTCAAGGTCGCGCCGTGCCATCTAGCGAAGAAAAAGGCCCCTCAACGAGCTAAACAGCGGCCTATGCTTGCTGTAGCTCAGTTCGGGAGATGTGGGCGGGGTTTTCGCCGCTCGTTGCCCCTGTCCTTTAGGTATTACAAAAATTCATAGGCCTGGGGAAGACAACAGAAACAGGGGAGGTAAAAATGGGGAATGAAAAAAAATAGTCGATAAGGATGGAATGGTTGGCGGATGGATCAGACGCCCAAGCGGTCGAATCTGGGTCCTGGTGTAATGGAACCCTCGGCCTTTGGTTTCGTACCACCAACAGATCACTACTCATCAGGTGCTGCTTCGATCTGCCGGTGGGAGCAGTACAACCAGACCAGAATATGGTCCATTACAATGGCTAAATCGAATCAGGAGTTGACCATGATCATTTATATATATATAAACATTGCCATACATACGGAGTCTCCTTTAAGGCGTTACATATTTTTTAGTGTTTTAAAATTTCGGGCTGCAAGACCAGGCCCGGGGGAACCACCGGTGTGAACCTAACATAAAATTATCTCATTGCCTTCATTACTTTCCGATACTACAAAAATTAATAACCGACAAGTCGAAATAGCTTATTCTGCTCAAATATTTACTCCCCTAATCAACCATTCAAATACTCGTATATTTTTTTTAACGCTTGGGTTCAAGAGGTTACATAATTCAGAGATACTCTACAGATATCATACACTGTTGATTTTAAAATTTTCTATTTCTGGGAATCTGAGATGTGACTTTGGTTCATTAATTATTATTATTATTATTAGTGATTTACATTTTATAGATACCAACAAAACGATGGTATATAGCCATCTGTGTGTTATACTCGTTCGTGTAAAAAATCACAACGCCGTATATTTCACAGCAAAACGTGCCTGCAAATGAAAACAATTGTGGTTCCTCAATCATAAAGACTGCCCTAACAGCTAAATTTATCAAAGTAGCCGTATACTTGCACTGTGGACCAAAGCCAAATTACTTAATTTAGATTTGAAACGTCCAAATTAAAAATATTTGTTCTGGTCCGAACATGGCATTAACTACATAAAAAAATCAACAATGTTTATGTATAAATATTAATGAAAACAGTCTGTCTTATAAAAAAAGTTAGAGTAAATGCAATGAATGAATTTATACCTAGAAACTATGCAGGGGTATTTGTAGGTCGTAAACCGGAAATTTTTAGAGTTTTCCGAAAATTCTCTCTAATCGAATAGAGAGAATTCTCCTAATTTGTGCGAAACAGGAATGTTCCAATGTTCTTGTTGTAGTGCGTGTTAGTCACTAACCTGTATAATAGGTTAAGATTGGCAACAGAACGCGCCTATTGTAGTTTTATAAAATAAAAAGTCTTTAGAAGTTTTAAAATAAAATGCATTGGGTTCATCCTAATTCAGTGGTGCATCCGGGGGGAGGGGTGAGGTCATATCCGACAGTGTGCCTTCCCCTGTCACTTCATAGCATATATAAACGTCTTGATGACTGAAAGTTGAATACGTGTGGACATAACCATTGATGTTTTTTTATGCGCTACCTGATGTTGAGGCGTGTCTCGTGGTTTTTCAACTTCATCGCTACATGCCTCTTTTCAATAAAGCATGTATTCGCCGTTCCAACAGAGACGACGCATGCCTTTTGACGATTGAAAATCGAATAAGTGTGGACATATCGTAAGTGTGCTCTCCGGATAGCAAATAAATTTGCGTACACTCTAAACTCAATTTTTAGATCCGCCACTGTCGTAATTGCCGCATGGAGTTTGTGTGGTACACTAAATTTTGAGAGCTATTCTCTTTGCACAGACTGTGACTACGAAACTTGGGAGTTTATTCTTAAATAATAATTCTTTTTTTTTTTAAATTTCATTTGTATGAACATAACAAGTGCCGTGTAAGCGACGAACGCCTTTTTTGTTGTTATTTTAGTATCAACAAAGCTGCAAAGAAATTAAATATACTTCAGACAGACTGAGATCAGAGAGCTTTATAATGAAAATATTGGTTTATTAGCTTGGTCACATCCGAGATTTGAGTTAGTATAAATATGATTTTGGTTAGTTCGATTAGATTAAGAAGTGCAGTATTTCGGTAAGAAGGTAATTTTGTTTAGACGCATACTTTATATTTTTACTAGTACTACGATTTGTAGTATGTATGTATATATGCACACTACCATGATTATTCACATCCTTGGAATTAACAACGTGCTTGTTTTTTTTTTCAACTATTTTACAGAAACATCAAACATGAAAAGTGTAGCCGTTATTATTGTCGCACTTTTGGTAGTGGTCTATGCGGCAAATGGTACTTTTTATTATACATTCTTAATCAACAATACGAATACAATTTTATTTATTTAATTTTAGAATGTACGCATCCTAAAACCAAACATACATGGTCGGTAGGCGAAAGTTATAACCCGATTGGCGAATGCATTTCCTATAAATGTTTGCCCGGTGGTGGATTGTCGGCCAAAACGTTAGTCTCAAATCGACATTTTGTGATTTCAAAAATAGTATTTAATTATATTTGTCGTTTTTAGATGCCCTGACGAAATTGCGATCGGATGTGAACAGTTGCCCGAAGATTTAACGAAACCATATCCAGAATGTTGTCCAAAGTTCAAATGTCTTTAAAATATTGAATAAATAAATAAATAAATAATATTCATACATAATATTATTGCTGAAGAATATGTTGTATTCTTATACCCTAGACTTTATAAAGTATGTATAGGGTATATTATTTTTGTCACAACGAAAATATGTAACACCTGAAAGGAGGCTCCGGAGGTGTAGCAATTATAGATATAAGTGATCAGGGTCAGTGGCGGATCCAGAGGGGGACCATAGGGACCTGGGACCCCTCCACAATGTTTGGTATATTGAACTTGATCTGAAATACTGATTATTCGAGCAAATACTCGAAAATGATTTATAAAAATAGCGAAAACAAGAGAAACCTGGCAAGGGTGGAGATCCAGTGCTGCCTAGTTTCTGCTGATAAGGTGGACTGCTCTAGCGAGGACTCAACTCACTGGTAGGTGGGGTACAACAAGTGATGTTGCACAAATTCGTCGAAATATTTACAAACCTATCGCAGCTTCCAAACTAACTCCAAAGTTTGTTACTACTAATCAATTGCCATAACCCCTTTTAAGGCATAGCGCGTAAACTGTTCCATGTGGCCTAGTTGGCATCTTGTTTTGGAGAATGCAGTTGCCAGCTGCACCTCCTGCTCCCCCATTTAACCGCATACCTGCAACAAGTCGGGAGATGCTGTGGCTTATCATTACGCCCCGCACCATAGGGGGAAGACAACACAAACAACCATGGCCACGAACGTCGTCGTGCACGGAATTCGAACCCGAAACGCCGGTAGTCGGACATGAGACTGACGCCTCTACCGTTACGCACTGCGCTACTGGTGGCCCCAACTCTAAAGCTTACAACAAATTGTTTGGCAGCATCAACTGTTGATAGATAAATGGTAAAACATACCTTTCAATAAAAGCCTTTTTAGCCGTACCGCTAGCCTGTTGCCACTGAAAAGGCAACACTTCAGAGCTGCATGTGGGAGTCATCACTGCATAGTTGGGGAGCGCGCCATGAGGCTTCGCATCCACTGTTGCAATAGAAGCTACGGTGACGAGGACAAGGAGGGGTGAATTTTTATTTCTCTGTACCTGCCCTGCTGTGACAGATACGACTACTTCACTGAACTGGATACTACTACTTACTTAGCTAATGTCGGGTGATGAGTTCCTAGTAGCAACATAATGAACCCTATTGCATTCTATGTGTGTGGTGTATGCACAGGAGCCCTTGTATCTAAAATAATCTTGGTTTATGATTTTGTACGTTCACTACTGCATACTTCCTTCCAATAAGGATTGCGTCCGCGCTTTCAATAGAAGCATATCTCTGAGAACTAAAAATCGAATAAGTGTAGATATGTCCTTAGCTCTCCAGCTATCAAACAAAGTCGGGCCCCCTCCAAACTTGATTTTTAGATCCGCCACTGATCAGGTTAATCAGTGGCGATCTAGAAACCGAGACTGATCACCCTGATCAGTGGAAGATCTAGAAATCTCCTAATTCGATTTAGTCCATGTCTGTCTGTTTGTCCGCTTACCTGTCTGTGGTTTGTCCGTCATGAAACGTAAAGGTCGCCACCCATTGATAAGCACAACCACGACCAAACTTCCATCGAACCATCAAATATCATAGAACGGTGGAAATAGGGGGAATTTTTTTTCCACACGTCCTATGAAATTGATGGTTCGATGGAAGTTTGGTCGTGGTTGTGCTCGTCAATGGGTGGCCACCTCTAAAAAACCAACTCCCCAGTCGAAACTCGTTATCGAGGGAGGGTCGATTTTTAGACCTTTTTTTTTTGTTTTGATGTAGAATATTTTAATCAGTGTGGAAATAACAGAAACATACATTTCTTTAGGATAATTTATTCAACAAAAATCTGATTAACAATACATACTGGTATGATGCCACTACTTAGTACATTCTGAAGATACTCTTGACACTGCGTTCTTTTAACCACTAGTATTTCTGATATCCACATTTCCCTGGTCATCAACACATCTCAATTTGGGGCAACAATCTGGGAATGCTTTAGTGTTGTCACGTGCTAGCACTTCACAATTTTCAGGCACCATATAACGGGTGCATCTGTAAGAATTTAATGTACCTATTTAGTCGACTGACTTCTAGCGAAGATTAAAAAGATAGTGGACTCAACTGATGAACCTGGAAAACGAAATCATCCCGACAGGTATACTGGGCACAGCGTTCAGTTCCAATCGGTTTTAATGTTTGACCGAACTCCACAAAATCACCAGTTTCTTTAAGGTAGCATTTGTCCGAAACATCTGAAAATTAAAAAAAAAAATAAAGAACAAATTAACGACATATTTTTAAGAATTTTTTACAAGTTTCTACTTTTGTGAGTTTTACGCATTTTATTGGGAAATTCTCTTGTAATCGGTGGGAGTAACATCGAGTTTTTAAGCTTATCTCTTACCAAGAGAACGAAAAACCAACAAAGACTATAGAGCCTGACCGAACTGAGGTGAATATTTTACAAATATAGGTACTTCTTCCTCAATTCGCCAAAATGAAAATATATATTTTCAGGTGAAAATATAGCTATAAATCCACGAATAAATTGTATCCAAAAACTCTTTGCTATTTTTTGTCATTCAATCAGCTGATAGGTGAATTTAAATTTATTCTGGGCCTGTCGTGAAGGAGGTTTGAGCCTACGGTAAATTTGATGCGAAGTAGGTTTGAGTTTACGACGCATTTGACTGGGGGAGGTTTGAGACTACGATATATTTGTATTCAGTTTTTGATGGTTCTTCTTTAAATACAGATCTCGCAATCATAAATGATCGTAAACAAATTGATATGTTAATTCTAAAACCATTGGCTGTGGATTGATATGACTCTAATCAATCGAACGAGAATATTATAACTATAATAACAGTGTATTTAAAATCCTGCATTTAAAATTAAGTTATAAGGCGTTCATCGTACAGCATCATAATTTGACATGTTTGGCAAACAATTTCTTTGACATCAACTACTTTCGTACGATACGATAACAAATAAAATTTGATCAAGGAAATATTGTAGATTGCAGCGTAATTCAATAATTTCTTGATCAAATATTCGACAATAATAACTTAAAATTTAATTGTATCGTACAAAAGCAACTAGTTTGAAGTTGAAGAAATTGTATATCAAACGGGCCAACTGTGGGACTGTGTAATGAACGGCTTATAACTTAATTCAACTAAATTCATTAATTAATAATAGTCAAACCTTTGACACAAATAGTGGTCAAATATTTGAAATTTCCCTACCTGGATGTCTTGCATTCGGAATGTATGAATCAAATCCTAGGGCGGCTCCAACCAAAAGGATAACAACAAAATTAACACTGAGTGTATTCATTTCGGAACGATTTGTTTTTATTTATTGTTCTCACTTCTCTACTGAACTGTAACAGGCTTTTGTAACTGACTTCTATAGAAATTCACAAGCTTTTATATTAAAAAGAAACAGTTTGCCTAGAACTCATTTAATCGCATTCAGTGAAATTTAAATAAGAAATAAATACGAAAAAAAAAATATAATGAAAGTGAAAAGTAAATCAACACAAAACAAACAGAATAATGAAATCAAGTGCATTGTAATAGACTTGAAACCTACATTACATTATGGAATGAACTTTTTTTTTATTTTATTCTGGGCACTTTTTCAACACCTAGTTGTCATGTTAATGTTCACAATGTACACGCAGAAGGTCTAAAACAATGTAAAAATTAAATGTTTTTGATAATGGACTAAATGGGGGTTCCGTGTATCTATGGGGGAGATAACGTAAACGCAGAATATTGCACAGATAAATCGAAAAGTGCAATTCCAACTGCAGCTGTTTGTCATGTTTAAATATTTATGATAGGAGAAGATATGCAAATAAATTTATTAATTTCAAATTGACAACATTGTTCTGATGGATTACCTTGCCCTTCTACTTTAATGGGGTTAGTTCAGGGAACGTTGAAATAAATTGTTGTCTGTAGCTCGATTATGTATTTTGTTACTGATGGACATGTAATTATTTACGTGTTGATATTGCTATCTAGGGTTGAAAAAGATTCTGAATGAATCAGAATCAAACAATTGTGGGGATATTATGATTAGGAAATATTCCAATAAATTTCGACATGTATAGTTCTACGGAATTGATTCATATGAACCAAGTGTTTAGAAAACGTAGCATGGTGTTTTATCATTGGTATAAAAAAGAAAATTACTTCGATCGAATCAGAAATTCATTTGAGTGGATCTTCGATTTAAGCCAGCTAATTTTAGCCTTGGAAAAATGTTGGACTATAAATACGAAAAATCTCCCCCAATTTACGGTGATTATTCATCAGCCAAATGATAAAAAAAATATAGAAACAAAAAAAAGTAAATTATTAAGTATAAACACGGTAGGTTTGTATTGCCTAATGCGCGTAGATTTACTTCAGGGTGGGCCCAAAGTTAATTCTTCCTTTGAGTGAGTATTATGTGAACCCACATTCTTCGGTTGCCGTCTCGATCCACTCTAAAGTGGATCCGCTTTAGGCATAATAAACCAATATTTTTCGGTGTGAATCTATTTTTATGAAGCTCATAATGGTACGGTCATGCTACCTAATGTGGAAGTTTACTTGCGGCTACGTCCCTGCTTGACGAATCATCACCTGGATACTGATGACAGTGGCCATTGGATTGTCGCAAAGGGTTGGAATCTGAAACAGCTCGTGTCCTTCACCCATCATTTTTTAACGATTTATTAAACTAATTTCTTAAAATTCGGAAAAAAGACATACATACGTATACAGTGTACGCTCCCATAACCGGACGATCAGACATTGCCCATTTTCTTGAAAGAGTCGATTTGAACCTATCCGAAAACATGTTCTCTGATTTTCTTGCGAACGCGTTCCCAGCAAATTCTGATCTCGTTAAACATGTTGAACATCTCAATAATACAATGTTATGCCCCTACTGAACCCGACAATGTCTTGGCAAAAGACTCCTTCTACGAAGAACTAAACGCCGTTCAGAGCAGAACACCTAAAGGTGACATTATAATGGTTATGGGTGATTTGAATGCGAAAGTTGGCGCTGATAACTATGGGCTCAGACATGTGATGGGGAGACACGGTCTTGGTAATCGTAATGACAACGGTGAAAGATTTGTAGAGTTCTGCAACTTTCACAGTCTCTTCATCGGTGGTACTATGTTTGAGCATAAGGACCACCACAAAATCAGTTGGTCCTCTGTTGATCGGCGCAGAACACAAAATCAGATCGACCATTTTGCCATTAGTAAAAGATTCAAGAGTTGCCTCCTGGACGTGCGAAACAAGAAGGGTGCCGATATTGGGATGGGAAGAGACCATTATCTTATGATCGCTAATGTTCGATTGCGTATTGCAGCCGTGCGCCGCCCCAGCGACGAAAGATCCAGGCCCCGCAAATTCAACACCGCTCGACTAAAAAATCCAGCTGTCTTACAACAATATAATGACCATCTTGCGCAACTGGGATGCCATAAAAAATGCGTACATTGATAGCGCAAATACCATCCTTGGCCCAAACCCGGATTGCCGGAATAAGCCCTGGATGTCCGACGCTTCATGGCAGCGGATTGTTGAAAGAAAGGAGCTGAAAGTTCATTTGGCTGCAGCATCAGACGACAATCGAAGCAGCATCGAACTCCTTTACCGTCAGAAAGCTCGAGAAGTTCAGCGTAGTGTGCGACGCGATAAAAGAGTTTATGCCAATTCTCTTTTAGCGTCAGCAGAAGAAGCTGCTAGAAGTAACAACTTAAACGCCGTATACGGTGTCATAAAGGAGTTTACAGGTGGTCGTAACTCCTGCCAACATCCGGTGAAGGATAGTGATGGAAAGCTACTTATCTTGGAAGAAGATCAAATGAGGCGGTGGAAAGAACACTTCGCCGCAGTCTTGAACCGTGTAACCTCTGGTGAAGTTCCCCCTCATATAGATAATTTAGCTAACCATCAAAATGTGCGTATACGGTCCACTGCCCCGACTAAAGAGGAAATAGTCACTGCAATTATTGCACTAAAACGAGGAAAGGCCGCCGGACTTGACGGCATCCCTGCCGAACTTTATCAAGCAGCGCCAAGCGTAACTGCCGATTTGCTGCACCCACTTGTTGATAAAGCGTGGAATACAGAGACCTTTCCCACTGAGTGGAAGGAAGGTTTGATCATCAAACTTCCAAAGAAGGGTAGCCTCACAGACTGTAATAATTGGAGAGGCACTTGTGTGCTTCCTGCCGTTGCCAAGATAATAGCTAAAATCGTCCTGGAAAGACTAAAGGCCCACTTAGAAAGCACAATTGATGAAGAGCAGGCTGGCTTTCGATCCGGATTCTCCTGTGTCGATCACATTAACACCTTGCGAATCATCATCGAGCAATGCGCTGAATACGATTCTCCGCTTCACTTGCTTTTCATCGATTTCGAAAAGGCTTTCGATAGTGTGAACCGGGATTCTATATGGGCGGCCTTGCGCAGGAGAGGCATCCCTGAGAAGCTTGTGGCTATTATTAAGGCAACCTATGACGGCGCGAAATGTCGCGTTCTGCATAAAGGTAAGGTGTCGGGGGACTTTGAGATTCGCAGTGGAGTTCGGCAGGGGTGCATCCTCTCACCGATCCTATTCCTCATTGTGATCGGCGATGTGTTGCATGCAGCCCTATCCGGACTCGACAGAGGAATTCAATGGACTTTGACATCTTATCTACAACATCTTGACTACGCTGACGACATATGCCTACTCTCCCACAAAATCATGGATCTGTCCGCAATGGCGTTAGATCTCGAGAGCGAGGCAAGCAAGGTTGGGCTAAAGATTAATACCAACAAGACCAAGGTTCTTAGCCCGCCGTTGCGAAAAAGAAATCCGACACCTATTGCCATTAATATTAATGGGCAGCCTGTGGAGAAGGTGGACAACTTCGTCTACCTGGGTAGCATTGTTGCCGAAAATGGTGGTACGGAGCAGGACATCGCTCGTCGTATCAACCAGGCTAAACGCGCATACGGCATGCTGTCCAAAATCTGGCAGAGCAGTTATCTCAGCATCAAGACCAAGCTGGGCCTGTTTCGCTCCCTGGTACTATCAGTGCTTTTGTATGGGAGCAGTACATGGAAAGTTTCCGTAGGAGTTACCAGAAAGCTGCAAGTTTTCGTCAACTCATGTCTTCGTCGAATTTTAAGAATTTTCTGGCCCGAAACAATATCAAATGAAGAGCTAAGTCGGCGTACGGGTCAGATGCCAATCGACGAATTGATACGCAGGCGAAAATGGCAGTGGATAGGTCACACATTGCGGAAGAGTGATAACTGCATTGCTATGCATGCCATGAAATGGAACCCCATTTCCAACCAAGGCCGACCAAGAGGGGGTCCTCGAATCACATGGCGTCGATCTGTGGCAAAGGAGTGTCAGGTACTGGGTAAGTCTTTTGGGGAGTTGCGCCCCATTGCCCAGAACAGAGTACGATGGCGCGCAGGAGTAGTTGACGCGCTATGCCCCACTAGGGGTTAAGGCAAAGTAGTAAATATCATTTTGAGATCAGAATATTGTTTCAGGCCAATTCGACGATTCGTGAGCCGCAGTGATTTTAGCAGATCACAAAAAAAGTACTAATGCGGTTATTTTTCAAGTTGAACAAAGCAGAATCAGACCAACGCACTGCGTGGATTAAAACAGAAAATTTCTTTAAACTTTGTGAATTTATAATTGAAGGTGTAGGCTCATAAGAGGAAACATATTTCACGAATCAGGATCCGAATCACTTCAGTTTCAAAAATGCGATCATTGTTAGTTGAAAAATTCCCGAAGCGGCGAAATATGAAAAAAAAAATGCAAAAGGCCTGTCCGTGTCTGGCTAAAGGAGCCAAATTTGGTTGAAAACATGCAAAAATTATTCGGGACTATAAAATTTGTCCTCCAGGCGGCCAAGACACGACGTCGGGCTGTCGCGCCACGATAATGATGAAGATAAAATTTGTGCGGTTGTGGGAGGTGTCCGTTTGTGGAATACCGTTTCGACCTGATGTCTCATTTTCAACTAATTTTCAAAACATATTGCCGTGGAGCCTCTCCTGAGCATAACCCAAATTTCGCGAATAACAGGAGAATTCTTTCTAATTGCATTTAGAGATAATTTTCACCCCATTCAAGGATCTTCCGCTTTAGAGACTACAAATTTCCTGGGTTGAAGTTCTTGGTTCTTACATATGTAAAGGTTCAGTATGAACCTTTTCGTGCGAAAATGTTGCACTTACCTCCACGAAAGAAAACAGTGCAAACTTTCACAGACCATATATCCACCGAACCCTACATGACACTTGTACTTCCCCTTCTCACTTAAAACAGAGGGATCACCACTGTGATCTGGTTTTCACTCGAAATAAAATGCAAAGGAATAGTTTTCGCGTGGACAATGGTCACAAGAGAATATATTTTTTTCTATGTGTGCGGTTTCATGTGAAATATGTTTGTATGTTGACCATTTTTGTATGAAATTTCGCATGAAAAACGAATTTTAGTACCTAGCTTAAAGCGCAAATTTACCACCTAAAGTGGAAATGCTCTTTGAAGGAATAAAAAAAAAATTAATTGGAAATATGTTTAAATGTTTAATTTGATCAATGATAAAAATTCGTGACGGAATTTTTGAGATTCTGATTTAACTGGATCATGCTACGGGTGTAAAATGGGTCAAGGTTTACATTTCCCCATTTCATCAGTTTTAACTATGTACATACATATATGGTCACGAGCATTTGGCAAAATTTTTTCGGCTTAATCAGTACCTCTCAATTACAAGTTTATACGAAATGAAAATATGTAAATAAATAAATATGAGTGATAAGATAATCAAGAAAATAAATTGTAAACTTGAATAAGTTACGTCCTCGAATTCATTTAAATTAGACAGAAGCTATGTCGAACACTATAGCACTGAACACATACGCGTACATTATTGGAATTGAGTGCATCTCAATTACATAGCTAAAGAATCGTGTATATAAAAGCTTGTAATTAACTGCCAAGCTTTAATCTACAGAAGTTAAGTTCTCAACTGGCTTTACGATCGTGTGGTTTAACATTGCTCATATAAAAAACAAAATTAACAAATAAAAAAAATGCAAACTTTGTGGGTGCTTATTGGTTTAATATTAGCCGTCAATGGATACGAGTCATATTTACCTAATTCGAGACATCCAGGTAAGTTTACTTATTTATTATCATACATAAATCTCGGTAATACGTACGTACGCTACGCTAATTTGCTCTCGATCGTTTTTTTTCGTCGCTTAACCTGCTCTGTACGAAAAAACGCACCTATTATCATTTTGCAAGCAACGACATCGTAAACAGAAATTTGCATCGTGTGCATCGGGGGAAAAATTCAAGGAGTTTTGAAATTAGGCGCGATTTGTTGGTTGGTACTAGATGTGTATTATACTAAAAGTCTGATGTTCAACTTTAAACGACATCGGAAGTGTCATCATTAATATCAGCGACCCCGAAAACTATCAATTTGACACTAGTTGGCGGTTATTTTGAATATATTTTATTGCCTATCTATCTCCATTTGTGGAAGATGGCGATCGACGTTAACATACTGGCAATGTCATATCGAAAGGTTTCACCTCGCTTTCAAATGCATTCAAATCTATTATTTCAAATCGTTTGGCCCTAAGAATTAGCTAAACTTGCTAATGTCAAAAGCGGCTAAAGTGAAAGTGGCAAGCTGAGTGTTAACCATAAAGCACATAAGTGTAAGGCCTAGCGCTAGCAATAGCAGAGTGAACCCAACTACAAATGCTTTAAATGAAAAATGTATTCAGAATGATCCAAAAAAAAATGTGCTCACCGGTTTCGACCGCTGGTGTGACGCGCGTCTCTTCAGACGCCTCCGCTTCGCGCATCACACCAGTGGGGAAGGCGTGGCCGGGCACGAGTTAAGCCGGAATGTGTTTTGTCTTATATTGAGTGGCAAACACAACAAGGATGCGAATTCATATCCAGTGGAAATCGCAACTTACGTTATTTTCTGGCATAGCGCTAGTGGTTACAACAAACAAGTTTTTTGTTGCCGGGTGCTGACCATCGACACTTGTTTACAAATGCTTATCTGGCAAACTGATAACTTATAATGTAGTCTGTTGTTCATTTGAAAAACTGTTAATTTGTAAAACTCTTATTTTTGTTATCTGTTAGGCTGGAAAGTTTGTTAATTTGGAAAGCTGTTGAATTAGCAAATGGTTACATTGAGATGATATTAATGTTAAAGCTGTTAATTTGCAAACTGTTGATTAGACAATTTATTCTTTTGAAAAAAAATTTCATTTAGTTATCAGTTAATTTGGAAACCTCTAATTTGGGAATATGATAATTTAATAAACTGTCATTTTAGCAGGCCGTTAATTTAAGAATATTTCATTTTGGCTGTTAATTTGGTAAGCTGTTAATTGGCAATCTGTTAATTTGGAAAGCAGTTAATTTGTAAAGATTGTAATGTAACAAATAGATTTAAATAATATTACTAATAAATATAAAATACTTTGGGCAAATCTTATTATATTCACCACACCAAAATTAACTTAAGTCTTTTGTTGAAACTCGAATGAAATTAATACATACGAAATATACTTATTACCTTAACCCCTTCCAATGGGACATGGGTTGTTCTCTTTCTATGAAAATAGACCCCCATATATTTTAAGAAAATTACAAAACATTTCATATTCCACAGATATTCACGATAAATGTCACCTAAAAACAACAGGCGATTTTATAGAATTTAATGATATTCTCACTCCAGTTGGAATTTGTCAAAAATTCACCTGCCGTGATGATTTTGTTATTCGGGTCGATCAGTAAGTGAAGAAAATCGATACTCCGTATGCTTCGTTTACACATAAACATATTCGAGCGCGTTTAGGGAAATAAAATAAGAGCAAACACGGCATGCGCGTTTGTTTGTTTGTTATTGTATTTTCTTAAATGCGTCCGAATATGATCATGTGTGAACGAAGCATTAGGTTTCAACTTACCTGAACGATTTTTTGTAATTCAGTTATTAATCTCTGTTGCAGTTGTTCGCGATATATGATACCGGATAATTGTGAAGTTATTCCAACCGATTTGTTGAAACCATTCCCCGATTGCTGTGTGAAGTTGCGTTGTATCAATGATAATGGCGAGGAAGTTATACGATCAACTGCATGAGGGATTTAGTTTTTTGTTTGAAACTTGTTGATTTATTTTGTTGTTGTTAAGAGTTAAAAATGGAAGTTTAACCTTGTTGATTAATAAATAAGTTATTTGATTTTAATGCCTATTCTTTTTATTTTTCATTTTTAATATAAAGTCAAACAGAGCCAAGTGAGTTCAAATATGGACGTATGACAGCTTGAAGTATAGTATGTAGTGTCCAATCGAAGGTATTTTTTTGGTCGAAGCCGATATTCGGCTATTACTGTTACCTTCAGCCGAAGCCGAAAGCGAAGGTGTACAGGGAGTCCTGCTTCAGATGGTATATACTTAATAGTAGATAGAATGGTTCATTTGTGGAAAATTGACACACGACATGGTCACTCTGTCTAACACCGTTACAAAGTTAAAGCATTTTTTTTAAATTGTGTCAAAAAGCTTGATTTGACGAACAAAATCAAAATTTTGCAACTCTCCCAATCTTTAATCCGAAATTTGACCTCATTTTCTGAAGTTACATAAAATCCAATATAGTGAAGATTGGTTTCGTATGTTTGTCGTGCAAAAACTTTTAAACCACTGGGCCCATTATCATCAAATTTTGCAGGAGAAAAAAACGACGAAAAACAAGAAACTTCGTTTACTTGGTCAACATTTTTGTTGGTAAACCTAAGAATTGTTTTTAGCAACCAAAATGCCAATGCAATAAAAAATTTGCTTTTTTACGAAACAATAAAAATAGTTATATTAATATAACCGCACAAAGGTTAGTCAAAAAACGTTATTTTTACAAATAAAAAAATTTCCCAGCCGAATTTTTGTTGACAAATTCCGGATACGTGTTCAGCATCTGCAAGATCATAAAGTTACACAAAAATCAAAAGGTGTGCAAAACTTTCCATCTCAGCCGTTTATTTGAACCAGCAATCTTAGACTATAAAGGATCTGGTCCTTCTGAATCGAATGAAACCAACTTTAACTCGTTACAATCACTGGCTCAAAATATATTCATTTTTGTCCGCTTTTTGGCCATTTGGCCGCATTGTGCGGCGCGGCGCCCTACACGACACGTTTAAATTTCCCCTTCTCACTCAAACGAAAACAATAATGGTGATCGGTTTTCATGTAAAATAAAATACAAAGGAATTGTTTTCGCGTGGAAATTGCTCGGAGCACTGTGGAGAATTTTTCCTATGTTTTGTGGTTTCATATGAAATATGCCAGTATCCGTACCGAGGTGGCAAAAATTTTTCGTGTGAACAAAACTTTTGACAGAATTTACATGAAATTTTGCGCGGAAAACGAAGGTTAGTACTTACCTTTGCTTGGGATCCCAAAAGTAGTTCGTAATTTATACTAACCGCGTTTTTTCATTTTAGTGAAGGTAGTCCGAGAAACTGACGAAGCGAAATGCGTAAAGAAAGCAATTAGAACATTAAAACACGTCAGCGGAGCCATTGTGGTTTGAGGTTGTATGACGACCAATGGCGTTGAAAACAGGAAGATAATCGGAGGGGATAATGGATCCTCGTGTCTATATTGATATTAGATAAAAAAATTAAGCCAAACGCTGAAAATTAGGCGTTTCGAACAAATATTATTTTAAACTAGATAATACCCGTACGTTTGAGCAAAGATCGATTTTCATACAAAATTACTGATCGACATTTAATCCGGGCCTCGTATGGGATTATATCTAGATCAGAGTTGACAGTGAATTGGTTGAACGTCAAATTGTTTCTCAGTAATTTGCCCCTATACCATTCCATACTGAGTTTGCAATTTGCTCCCTCTTTGTGACGAATTATCTGTCTGCTTGACAAATACATAGTTCATTCTGATGTGTAGACACCAAACAAAATTTTGAATATTCTTCGATAATTTTTGATAAATATTTAAATATTTTAAACACTTTCCTTTTTTGGGGCGACCGGTAGTTCAGTGCGTAGAGGGTCTCATGTCTGACTCCCACTGCAGGCGTTACGGGTTCAAGTCCAGTCCACGGCGATCGTGGACATGGATGTTTGTGTTGTCTTCCCCTGTGATGCGGGTCGTAATAATAAGTCATAACATCTCCTGACTTGTCGCAGGTAGTCGGCTAATTGGGAACAGGAGGTCATCATCATCATCGTGGCGCGACAGCCCGACGTCGGGCCTTGGCCGCCTGGATCATTGTCCTCCAATTATCTCGGTCACGTGACCGCGTCCTCCAATTTTGGGAGCCCAGCAGCTGCGCGGCGTCCACACCTACTGAGCTCTCCCAACGAGATCTCGGTCGTCCTCGCAGTCTCGCTCCGTCGACTCGTTCTGCATTCATTACTCTCTTAGGCATGCGATCATCGTCCATTCTTTGTACATGCCCTGCCCATTGAAGTCGTAGTAGTTTGACGATTTTCGAGACTTGCAGCTCATCGTACATTTCATACAACTCATGGTTGTACCGGATGCGCCATCCATCTCGATCGCAAACAGCCCCGAAAATTCGCCGTAGAACCTTACGTTCGAAAGTGTCTAGCATGTTTTCGGAGGCTTGAGTTAGGGTCCATGCTTCGCAGCCATAGCATAGCACTGGTCGTATAATGGTTTTGTACACGCGGAGCTTCGTGTTTCTGTGCACATGTTTCGATTTCATTATGGGGAGAACCGAGAAAAAAGTCTTATTAGCTAACTGTATCCGTCGCTTGATTTCGTCAGTTTCGTTGGCGTCCCTTGACAGGTTGCAACCCAGGTAGATGAAGTTGTTCACGAACTCGATGTTGAGGTCCCCCACGTTGATGCTCGGTTGTGCAGGTGTCCTTGTCACCGATTGCATCATTATTTTAGTTTTACCCTCGTTAATACGTAATCCAACTTCCTTTGCAGCGGTATCGAGCGTATGCAGAAGTTCTTCTGCGTCAGCCAATCTTCGGGACATGATGTTGATGTCGTCGGCGTACGCTGCTAATTGTGTCGACTTGATGAGCAGCGTCTTGCTATTGTCCATATTCATGGCCCGAATAACGTATTCCAGTGCTAGGTTGAAGAGCGTCGGTGCCAGTCCATCGCCCTGTTTCAAACCAGTGCGTGTTTCAAATAGATCAGTAAGTCTATTCTGGATCCTGACTTGTGAGACGGAGTTGGTCATCGTCATCTTTGTCAGTCGCACTAATTTTGCTGGTATACCAAATTGCAGCATGATGTTGTACAGTACTCCACGATCGATACTGTCGTATGCCTGCTTGAAGTCGACAAAGATTTGGTATACGTTTACGTTGTATTCCCAGCACCTCTGGAGTATCAGTTTGACTGAGAAGAGCTGATCGGTTGTGGAGCGACCAGGTCTGAAACCGCTTTGATATTCGCCAATGACTCGTTCTGCGTACGGTACGGGAACAGGAGGTGCATGTTGTTAATTGCCTTGACCCCTCCAGGGGCATGGGCGCGTCAACATCTCTAGCATTTCTATGCCTTGTTGACGTTTCGATAACATATCTACTTTTCGGAAGTGTAGTTGCTAGCATGCACCTCCTATCCGCGCCGTCTTTATACTGACAAGCTCGGAGCACTGTGAGAGTTCTATTAGTATCCACAGGCAGTTTTTGGTCGCGCCGAGATTTGAACTCTGAGCTCTAGATTAGTATCATAGAGCGGTGACCGAACGACCACGGCCACCGAGCGCGACTGGCAACGTTCATCTTTCAAAACTGGTTTAGCCAACAAAACGTCAGCTAAACCACTTGGAATAGTTGACGCGCTATGCTCCACTAGGGGTTAGGGCAAATGAGTATCTAAACGGATTTCATCAAAATACTGAAGACAGGCTATTTATAAGAAAAGATAACCTTGAAATTTAAGATCAGAATAAATTTTAAAATATATATACTCGTAGGAATGATTTGGTAAATTGGCAACGTCTAACATAGTTGCTGATAAGTAAATAATTTTTTTTTTGTGTTCACAGATTCGACGACAATGGGTTCATTCAGAAGGTGCCCGCTAAATCGTGAAAAACCACGTTTTGGACGGCATGAATGGCTGTGAAATTTTTATCTTACAACTATTTCCGAGCTTTTCCTCTACATAATGTTTAGAAAAGCTCATTCTCCTTCTCCAAACCGACACCGGACGCATATCATCTGCAAACTGTCAAAATCGTTGTCATAACATGTTCAGTCTAGTGGGTGAGCGGAAAAAGTTGATGCTCAGTGAAATGCAATTTAATCGCAATTTGTTTAGCTGCTTAGTAAGCGTTCGGAAGATACTAACCCGACCGTTACACAACAGTTGCGTCTTTTGAATGATAAACTAAGTTTACCTTTAAAAATTGGCTGAATCTATAAAAACTAGAAAAAAAATTCTTTTTATATTAATATCAGTATTATTATTATTTTAGTCATATTCAATAATTGTATTCAATGTACACATAGTCGTGGATATTCGACGATACTGACTTGTTGAAAATGGAATAATCTCAACTTGTTAAGAATGCAAATAACAATATTGGTTAGCGTTAACTAAGAAAAAAATGCAAATAAATTGACAAAAGATGTAAAAATAAAAAAAAAAAACAAACAATTCAAAATACCAAAAACCTACCGGTTAGTAAAATTACGGAATCTTCTTCGTGGACAAGTATATATAAAGGTGAAATCATGCTTTATCTCGAGCTTTAATGCCAGAATCGTAGTACCAGTATTGCTTTCTAATTGAGCGGTCAGTCGAAGTAATTATTATTGCTGGCAAGATGCAAAAGTTGTTTGTGCTAATTGGTTTAATAATAGCCGTAAGTGCATATGAATCATATATGCCCAACTCAAAGCATCCAGGTGAGTGTTAGTTTTGTAATAAAGAAAAAATTAAAATTTCTGATGAATTTAAAATTTAACGGATAAAGTCTCTACAATGTGATTTTGTGTAACTTCACTGGAAATGCACAGTCTGGCATTTTGGCATATGTCAAAGTGGTAGCAAATGTGAACTGTTTATCGAAAGTTCAAGTTAGTGGATATTCCCGTGAAATAAAACTTTGTTAGAGCGTACTTTGAACGTGCCAACCCGTCTTAAACAAGATTTATAAAAAGCGGTTACACTGACTTATTTTTGTTCTCGATTTTTCATTCACTGTCAGATACTGTCGAGATTTTATCTTGCTAATTTTTTGGTGGTGATCAATGATTAATTATTGACTTTCAGTGACAGGAATAATCTTTACTATAGTTCAGGGGTCGACAAATTCCGACCCGCGAATTAATATAGCTTATGGCATGAAACCATTAATTATAAACAAATTATATACATAGTTTTAAACGATCGCATCTATAACGGTGCTACCACAATATTCGCGATTGCTAACCAAATGCTCGCCGAATGGTCGACCCAACTAAACTACTTGTTGATTGCCGAGCGGCAGCAGGGTGTATGATAAATATGTTATCAGTATCCGCCGATTAGTTATTACATATTTGATATTTCCCTTGCAGAGCCATTTAAATCATCAGAATCTGTTAAATTTCATAATTTCATAATTTGACATTCACGTACAATAATCACATACACCACACAAATGATCGTCAGACCGACGCGACGGATCGTACGGAAATTGCACTAAAATATCGGCAGATAAAAATTAATTGGGGGCGCAACGGTTCGCACGTTCACTTTCTATGCAAATAACTCGTTTGAGCGTGTTGTTGATCATACACCTCTGCACAAAACATACCGCCACGATCTATAAAATGAGTTGATGCTCAACTCATCTCGAGGTCATGGTCCAGATTGGACTGTTGCGTCATTTATTTATTTAAAAATTAATCGGCCGATGAGCAAAGTTGATGCGACTTCCACATACACAGGGTGATCCATCGGCCGATATCGATATCGGGCGACGGATCAACCGATTTATCGCTTCGTCAATGGTGGGTCTTAAACGTGCCATACACACACCGATCGGTCGGCCGACTCGTCGCCCGATATCGACATCGGCCGATGGATCGGCCTGTGTATGCGCTTATCGTTAACGATTTTTTTTGACAGTTCCACATACTTTTTGACCAGCTGATATTTTGTGGCGATCCATCGGCCGATCGATCGGGCGACGGATCGCATAATGTATGACTGCTACAACGCGTGGTCTGATTGTTAGTCAGGTATGTGGTCTAATGGCTGGTTGGTTTAACAGCCCCCATATGCTATGCCATCCGTCGTCAGATCGATCTGATGATATTGTGAGCGTCAGATCGATCGCACCGTGTACGCGCCTATCTATCATTGGCAATTTTTTGACAGTTCCATATAATTTTGATCGTTCGATATTTTATTGTTATGGCGGGTCTAACGTGTAAAAAGCATTTATGTTATATTGTAGATTCAAAAGACTAAACAGAAAGTTATCAGCCTTCACAACAAATCTTCAAAATTTTTTTTATATTCAATAGATGTTTCGGACAAATGTTACCTCAAGGAAACCAAGGATTTCATAGCGACAGGAGATTCTCTAACGCCAACTGGGGTATGCGAAAAGTACACATGTCAAGAGGAATTTGTTGTTCGAGTCGATCAGTAAGTTCAACTTTTTTTTTAAATTCGTTCTTTGAAATTTATAATCCATTATCTTTTTTTTCTAGTTGTCCTCGATACATGGTTCCAGATAAGTGTAAAGAGATGCCCATTGACTTAACTAAAGCATACCCTGAATGTTGCGTAAAACTGCGTTGCATTGACGAAAATGGATTGGAAGTAATTAGACCAACCGTCTAGAAAATGGAAGAAACAATCTTCCTGGATTCATAATGTTGAAAAGAATTATAGTATGATGTACGAGTATGTACTAAACATGCAAATGATTCATACAATTAATTAAATTTTGTTGAAATCAGATTGGATTAATTATTTTACTGTTTAGAACCTACAGGAACTTCTAAAAAAAAATTACCTTCTTAGGCACATGTTTCTTTATAACCAGGCGAGAACAGAACAGAATGGCAGCGAGGAAACTATACAGAATAGAGTAGTGAAAGGGGAGTTTAGGAAAAATGGGGTATTTCCTTGGCTCAGGGTGTATCTTGGGTTAGTTAATTTCAAACTGTTAACAACATCATAGGCAAGAACCCGTCCAAGTTTCATATTACGAGGGGACACTAACAAAAGTTCGCGTAGTTGGGCTAAAAAAGACGTAATAAAGTGCAATTTTCATATATTACTAATCTTCATAGTTTTTATATTTTCAACATCATTTCCACTATTTTTATACACTTTTCCAGCCGGTATTATTATTTATTATTTTCCAAAGCAGTCCTAAGATCCACTTTTTACAGTTTCTCCAAGTTCAAGATTTGAGGGTCTGATTGTTATTAAAAAATTGTCTCCTTACATTTATTGGAAAGTAGTGGCACTTGCGCAATTACAAAGGCAGCGCAAAAAAAAAAAATAATAAATCGAAGATCGTTCCATTTCTCCAGCTAGTGATTTTATAGTGGCCTGGAAATTTGAAACTAAAATAAATAAACCGGTCAGTTTTGTAAAAAAAAAGATATGAATCAAAATTTTCTCAAGAATGGAAGAAGAAGACTTGTTCTGACATATAAACATCAACAGTTTTGAGACGGCCGCGTAACATTGAGCATGAAAATTGCGGCACATATGTACAAATACATTTACTAAATTACGTTTTCAATTCTCTATCTGTTCCGGTGCAGAGCTCAGTCGCTAGTCGGCCGATTTGGTCCGACTGCAGACATAGTAACACTTCTGATCAGGGTCGGTGCAGATATGAGGGCCAGGTTTCGGAGCGGCTTTGGGTGTATTGGCATATACATATGAGTAGTTGTATATTACTGGCTAGGAGTTCGCTTCGCTCTCAACATTGACACAAATTTCGGCCGTTTTAGACATTTTTTAAGGTCACTCAGCCCGGGAGAGGCTTCGGAGGAGCCAACATTCATTCCAAAAACCCCGAAAACCATTGGTCTAAAATTAATCTCCTTCATTTACGACAGTTTTTGCACTCTCATTCACCCCCGGGTTTATTCTGTATACTACCCTGTTTAACAATCCATTGCTCCGAACAATGCCATACGGAAGCAAGCATTACACTTCCTAAAATTTGGAGGAAATGTTTTGAGGGGATCTCGTTCAAAATATTTCTCAGCGACCCCAAAAACCAATGATATCCATACCAACCTTGGTAATTTTGGCACCGCGAGAGGGGAGGGGGAGCGGGAGGGGAGGGGGAGGGGAGGGGGAGGGGTGGAGTGTTTCGGGAGAGCCACCATTCATCTCAGCGTCCCCAAAAACCAATGTTTTGACGCTAATCTCGGTCATTTTCGAGATTACTATTTTGACGCTCACTCACCCCATGCGGAAGGCGAGGTTTGTGGCTGCGGACAAATGGAAAAATTCAAAACGCTTCACAAAAATTTGGAGAAAATTTTCTGCTTGCACCATGTTTGTGTTCGACAGAGTGTGGCCGGGCTTTACTGACTGTAAAAACAGTATATGCAGTCGCTAACCATAAAAACACAGAACGTAATTGAAATTAAATTGAACAATTTAATTCATCATTTAAAACAATAACAGTTTGTTCTTTTATTTCTTTTTCATCGTTACCTATCATTTAATTTTTTCCAAATATACTCGTGTGAAATGTCGTTATCCGAAATGATGCTGCGCCACCCACTTGGTTCGGTTAATTGGGGTTTTAATGTATTGTATGTGCTAACATTTTGGAACCACCTTATTTCCTCCCCGTTCGTCCAAAAGTATATGCGAAAAATTTCAACCTTATGTCACACAAATTCAACGTAGTTCCATTTAATCCTGTGAAATTAGTCCAATTCCATTTCGCTAGGAAGACATACTATGTCAACCATCATTCGATCGGGCAAAACTTGTTAAACGATAAATTTAATAAACGAGTTCTTGCGCTGATGTGCTTTACGATTACCATAAAAATTAGACAATTCAATTCTGGCAATTTATCATTGCTAATTTCAGAGAATCTGACAATGATCACTATGCTAAATATGCAAATTTAGACATGGATTTGATGCCGTGGTCGTTAACCTATTCGCGCGCCTGACAAATCAAAAGTGAGACAAAGATTTGTTTAATGAAAAAGCAGAAAAGAAATTTGAAAATATTAAATAAACTAATGTCGGTGATTGATTTATAGTGCATATGTGGTTATTAGTCATCATTTGCGTGAGGTCTTTTAAGACTGGTTTCCGTCTTATCCTTTTGGCCTTGACATTATTTTCATTCAACGTAGATTCAGTGCTAGAAGTGGAAGTACGGCGTTGACGTAGTTTCAATGTAACTATTCGATTGCAATTCGAACTAATCATCACTATAATTAGTTTTTAATAGGATTAGAATTCCGATGAATCATACAATACATACCAAGAAATACATATTTTAAAAATACTGATATCATCATAGACTTCTAGATTTAAAACAAAAGATTGACTTTAACAATAGTGCTGGGTATTTTCAGTTAATAATTTAAAATATCTCTCAGTTTGTTATATGACAATGGATCAACATGTACCGGACTTTACTTGGGCGAGTCTTATGCAGAAGCAAAGCAGCGGCGGCAGCAGCAGCATCGTCTGTGTCTTGGGTAAATGTGCGTTCTTACACCTACTTCGCAACTAGGAAATTTTCATACAAACGTTAAGCTTTTTGTTCAGAAAATTTGCCAGGTGCGAGTGAGGTGTATGCAGATGCAAATTTATTATACTCTATAACTTATATTATTTTTGTCACAACGAATATATGTAACACCTTAAAGGGGGCTCCCGAGGTATAGTAATTTATTATATGGAAAAAAGATCACATACTGAGTCAATTACCTATGTCTCTTTGTCTGCCCTTCCGCCTGTCTGTCTGTTCGCTCACACGATAATGAAGCTAGCGACTTGAAATTTTGGTCAGATATGGCATGATTCGACCAATTGAACGCCTACATATGCAAAATAATTAGATGCATCTATAACTCCCGATCCTTATCGACTTCGCCTGCAGCAGGAATCTAGTCGTAAGCTCTACGCTCGAGAATCAGCCCTCCCAAAATCTTTGCAGTTGATAACCTTCTGAGCGATGCTACGGTGGTGGCGTAAACTACTGCGCTTGAGGAAAGACTATGCTACACGACAACAGCAACACAGGCGTCCATGGGTTCTGGGAAGAACTCGAGGGTACCATCAAAGATGTCGCAGAGAAGGTCGTGGGGGGATATATAGGCCGGCGAGCGCGAAATGACTGGTTCGACGAAGAATGCAAAAAGTCATTTGACGCGAAAAACGAGGCAACCTCACCGTAAGTATCTGAGAGCATTCGATGAGCCTCAGCTGCAGTTTTTTTTTAATGGAAGCAGAAGATCAAAACTTCCGGCAAATGACGAGAATTTGGCTCGAAAACAGACATTTTGACTCGCGAATCTTATTAAAAATACGAACAACTTTTACTAATGCGGGGATGTCGATACGTTCACAAACGTCCAAACTCACTTTGTGACACTTTTGAACTACGTATTTTGACCAGCCCTCACGATGCAGCCGTCTGTTGGAAAACGGCGAAAGCAAAGTTGTACACCAAAAATACATCAAAAAGAATGATTTAAAAAACAAATTTAGTAAATTACAAATAAACAAATATATCGCAAACCCCAATAACTAATTGAAAATGTTAATACATCAACCTCTTAAAACAATATCTGATGCTGCGATACAGCACAAACTAATAAAGGAATACCAGAACTCACCAATGTCCGCTATACATTTTGATATTAGGAAAAGGATGAAACATTAATCACAATGATAGTAAATAGACATAAGTGACTAATCTTATATTTCACTTACTGTATTTAAATATTATGGCAAGCTCTACTTCAAGGAAACACGACTGCCATACAGGAGGTTGCATCATACGTCTACTACTATTACGAGTACATTCTAAGTAATGGATGTACTATCACTATCAATTCAACTGACTTTAAATACGTTAAACCAAATCTAAAGACTGTCTTTTTTCGCTCTCGTAAATACGAATTCTGACGGGTATTAATTTAATTTATTGTAGTTATTTTTGCTTATCACTGAGATATTGAATTTTGTATTATTTATGTATGTACTTGAGTAAATGTTTGATTTTTTATTTTGGGCTTGTTTTTAATTAAAGGTCAAATATTGTAGAGAATAAAAGAAGCTGGTGTCATGTGAGATGAAAGAAAAATTTTTTATTTTAATCTGTTTCAGTTCATTAGCAGTTTTACTTGTGGTGGCAAAATAATGGCGAATGGTCTGCTATTTTCGTGGTGCATTGTCCTGCTGTTATCATGTGGCGTGAAATTATGTTATAGTGCAACGTGGACGGCTGACGCAAGTGATATAAGTGAGTTAATGTTGTTTTAATTATATTTGGAGATTTTCGAAGCTCGCAGTTATTGAAAATGCAGTGTCTGAACAAGTGTAAAATAAAAACTGTGACTTCACAATCGTTGATATTGTGCTGATATATTAAAGTTAATTAACCGAAATTTATCAAGGAACTATACGTAAAATCGTAGATCGATGAAACCATGAAGAGACTTTACTATACTCATTAAGAATTTATCTATTTCATACCATGTGGGCAAATGGACATCACCAGCCATTTCGCGCTCGCGAGGCTTTCTATCCGTAGAGTGTATGCATTACAAAAATAGTTTCACACTAAAACGGAAATCGATTTGAGTGTGGTCTAGGAGTGGATGTGCGCTATCCGGAGGTCATTCTAGGAGCTCTCCCTGGGAGTAAACTGGAAAATATCTCTTTGATGAGAAACGGCTAGTACTACTCTACTTATTGTTCTAACCCGTAGTGGGCATAGTGCATCAACTACTTCTAAGAGAAATGGGCCGATTTCTCAATGTCCGATTAGCGTTTCTCCTCTCGATAACGCTATCCGCCACCCGTCCTCCGGTTAAACAATCGAAACAATCAACCCAAACAGCTGATAAGATTTTAACAACTACAATACTTTTGCACATTCAAATAAGAACAATGAAACTGGCTATAAAGAACAGAGTTCTGGAAATTCATTAATTGGAAGAGGATGTTGATAAAAATCAACCGTAAATGGATGCTGGAAAACGGTACAAACACAAAAGGAATGGTGCAGATGGAAAAATGACACAAAAAAAAATCAGCTGATTTTGCTACAGCGTTTATCAAACTTTGAGCGCGGGTTTTGTCGAATTTTGTGCTCGCGTTTCTCATACTTGAATACTAACTGCCTGTTACTTAATCGGCACTTTAACCGGACATTGAAAAATTGGCCCTTAGTCGACGTTTGGTTAGCATATCCGCGAGTACATGCTTTCGGACGATATGAATGTTTCCAACGTATACCTCCTGTTTTAGTAACATTCACACAGCGGGATTTGAATCCGCGGAGCAGGAACGATGAGACATTTAACCGACGCTTCAATGCCCAGAGCTACCGGCCTCCCTGATATTTGCTCAGAGCGAAGGGAGTGATGCTTGAGCTGTCCGACTTACTAGTTTATCAGAATTCATGTCCTCTGTGAGATTTGGCTTCTGAGAACTCTAATATCTACTTTGAATGCTTTTTTGATACTAGTTTATTTCTTCTAGATGCCTAGTCATAGTCTACTGCGTAGCTTTAGCCCTTAGTGGGGCATAAGCGTGTCAACTACTCTTAAGCGGTATAGTCAACGTTTTGATAACATTTAAAGCTGGTTTCGGATGATGCATGCTGCTAGCATACACCTTCTGCCTATGACAAGTCACGAATAGTTGTGGCTTAAGCCTGGCTTACAGTTCCCATGCGAAAAAAAAAAATCAAAACAATTTACTGCCGTTTCTTGCCATTTTTTTTTTAATTTCCAAAAAAAAAAGCGTGTGGTTTGGCTTAACCTCCTCTTGTTTATTTTATTAGTGCCAACTAAGCATTGTATACGTCCAATACTTAGTCAATTGCCCTAACCCCTTGTGGGGCATAGCGCGTCAACTGTTCCATGTGGCCCAGTTGACGTTTCGTTGGCATAATCTGGTTTCGGAGAATGCAGTTGCCAGCATACACCTCCTGCACATCCATGGCCACGAACGTCGTCGTGGACGGGATTCGAACCCGAAACGCCGGTAGTCAAACATGAGACTGATGCCTCAACACACTGCGCTACCGGTACTTAGTTGGCGCTAATAAAAAAATTTTTTGGTATTCACCAAACAATTTCTGGGCCATTGTTTTACATGCAAAAGAAAATTGACTATTTCTGCTTGGGTGGGTAGCAGGCAGTGACGTAGCCAGGGTTTTGTTTTGGAGTGGGTCCACACATTCGATAACAGAAGTGTTGGAATCCCACAAATTAGGTTCGCTTTTTGCGCCTTGTCCACTGTTACTTAGGTTATGGGTACGCAATCTTTTTTTTTCCTAGTTTGAATGTCGCTCGTAGTGAAGTATGTAACTGGGCCCAAAACTACCGTTGAATATCAGATAAAAAAAATCTATCATCGTCCTTGCAGGCCACACGGAACTATGTACTTTTAAGCACTGTTTCATGGGGTGGGGTTTGAATAACTATAGTTGCCACCTCTTCCCTCCCTCCGGGGCTCTTAATGGATGTCGCACAGGATGTGACACACAGCCCCTTAATTTCGATCTGTTCGAGGCGTATGTTCTAACATAAAATACTTCCGGGCTCAATACACCTCCAATTGCCTCCTATAGATCACTACGCTTTTCCGTAAATCGCTAAATAGCTCCAGGTGAAATTGCGGACGATCCGGGAAGTCGTCCAACTTGAACCTGTGGGATGATGATATTGTACAATATATAGCCCCCATTTTTAGTAAAGAACCGTGTCAGGCCATGCATTCATTTCATCCACAACTCGATTTGCAGGACTCTTTCCTTTTTCCGTTTCTAGTTCCAAAACTTCGGATAGTTCCAAACGTCGACCTTTGTAAATTCGCTTCGTCCACTAGGATTTCTATTGGGATCATTCCGCCGAAGACGTAGGCAGAATGATCCCAACAGTAACAGACATTTTAGTGGACGAAAGAAAGTATCTTTACGAAGGCCAACGATTCGAGCCAACGCAGTCTAACAACACCATAATCCTACATAGGTCACTGGTGTGGTAAGGCTACACTATATAGCTTTTCGCTTATGGCGCTGAGATTTTAACGCCGAAATGAGTATTTCATAATGTGTCAAGGAAATTAACTTTTTAAAAAATCAACCTCAGATAGTTCCAGCAGATTTGAGGTCACACTTGAATGCCTTATAACTAGCAGCGAAGACACAATTTGAGGAAATATCCTCAACGGAATATTACTCTTAAAATCTTAAGATGTTCAGATTAATCATGTGTGACGGAAAGCAATACATACTAGATGCGCCGTTATGCAACATAGTTCACCATAGTCCTCGTCACTAGACTTAACAGATCTAGCTGTTACTGAAACGAATTCCATCACCAACAGTGAATGCTTGAAGAAATTGGCTTACTGGTCTGTCACGGAAATTATTAGTTGAATTGGTTTTAGTGTAAAAAGTAACTTTGTTCTCCACGGCATACAAGGAAATGTGTAAAATCGCTAAGGCAAATGGCAATTGTAGAGGAAACTTTGAATTTCTGAAAGCTTGCAGTGAAAAGAGGCCGCTCAGAAAAACAGTCTCCAACATTGAACATGGTCGAAAACCCTAGCATAACTCTCTGTAGAATAAATTCAATACATCAAATATTATCGTAAAATACACTTTAACAACAGAAGCGGCACTTAAGATCGTTGTTTAGTGCTTAGCTTCCAGGCCATACTTTAAGGAGTCATGCTCCTTCCAAAACGATATTTATATTGGGTTCCCAGTCAAGTAGGCATACTCTGAGATTAACCGGCTGACGAACTAGCCAGGCCAAGATAACCTTGAGCACTCCCGTCTGCGGTTCGGAGCCCTTTCATGGGATCTCACTACGTGTCACTAAAAAACGCTTCAAAGATTGAGAGTTCACTGAGGCCACTGACCATTGAGACAATCTCTAAGCAGATTTCCTTTACTGTTACATCTAAATGAGAATAAATTACGAATGATCAATGGTGCTCTAATTGGATATTTGGACATAAAACATAGGCATGACAGAGGAGGAGTTGGACAGTGGTTGTCGCTTCTGCGAGGGCGATGACGAAACATCAATGCATATTCTCTGTTAATGTGTGATAGGCTACGTCTTAGTGTTGGCTTCCCTGACCCGAAAGATATCACTTCGACCCTACCTAGCATTCTAACTTCATCAATAGGATCGAGTTCAGATCGACACACTTAGTCCGATCCACGGCACAATTAGACTATTTAGACTCTTTGCTTACGTACCCCACTGGCCCAAAAAGTGACAAAATCGAGAACCTGTTTTTTTTCTATTGCTGAAAAAAGGATGATCGTGACGTTTAGGATGATTGGAAACTAGACTAAATTACTCATTTAAAAAATGCACTTTATAGATATCTTGTGGGTACTTTCTTCAATATTGTTGAATTTTTATTAAAACCACAGCATTTTGGGGTTTTTAGTCCAGACCCCGCGGACCCCTCCCCTGGCTACGTCACTGGTGGCGGGATATGAAAATGTTGGAGGAGTATTTAGAAGACCATTTGACCGGATTTGATAATGAATTCTCAGCTTAATCGTCATTTACAATGGGAAAAAACGTAGTTTTTTTGTGAAACTCTGAACGACAGTTTTTAGCATGTGTAAACCAACCATGCAAAAGGAAAATATCATGCAGAAAAATTTGAATTCACCTCAAAATAATTTGCATGCGAGCATTTTTGCATGAGATTTTTTTTCGCATGGGGATTGTATGTTTGATTTTCAAAAATTTACATCAGACTAACGCCAATGAGCTGTGACTACCTCCCCTTCCCTCCTCCTGACCCACTGTGTAGCTTACCGAATTTTGTGATGTGTATGGCTTAACGAATTTTGTGATCTCTGGTATGTGATCAGTGATCACTGTTGTATGTTTTTCGCCATTGGTCGCCAATTTTCCGACGATTCCTACAATTTTTGTGCGTTTTAAGATCAACACACACACACATGGTGAACCAAATGGTTCGCGACCACCATCGAACCACAACAAAATCAATAGAATGTGCGGAAAAAATAATCTCCTCATTTTCACTGTTCTATTGATTTTGATGCGGTTCAATGGTGGTCGCGAACCATTTGGTTCGTCATGTGTATCGAGTTTTAGTAAAATAAGCGGTGCGCAAACCTGTATTAATTTTCAATTGTACATATCTTTATTCTCAAGGACATCCCGGAAAATGTACCATCGAAGGTCTAATTTTGTCAGCGGGGGAGGAATACGATCCCAAAGATAAATGCGTTAAATATATATGTGGCGAAGGCAGTATGGTCACAGGATTCAAGTAAGTCAAAGGATCATTTTTTGAGTCGACTTTATTTTAATCATTTGTCGTTATAATGCAAATTACAGCTGTGGATCGCGGACAATGAGCAATTGTGAAGATCTGGGATATGCCGATGTTTCCCAGCCCTACCCAGACTGCTGTATTAAAAAATTTAAATGTCTACGAAATGATAAGGAGGAAATTTTACAATTTTAGTCTAAGGAATTAAATCAGAACTTTTTAGCATTTTATGTTGGTGAAGGTGATTTTTTTGTTATTCAAGTTACGTTAATAAAAAAATCATTTCAAACTGTCATTTTGTTTAGAACATTATTTTATATTTCATTAAAGTTAAATAGGATTGCATATTTATAAATTTTTTATGGTTAATGTAAAAGGAAAAGAAACGGAAGTTCAAGGTCAGTTTTGAATATATCCGTATTCGATTGTTCAAATCAATTCTCTTTTAAAACGGATATCAGCTCCATCGTGGCGGGAGACACACCTTCGATTCTAACGTTGATAGTAGGCGTTCTAAACGTCACAAAAATGAATAATACGTAGCGCCACTAGCCAAAAATATGAAAAAAAAAATCACAAAAAAAAATAGCATAGATATTATCTGTATGCTATATGACTATAATATAGTCACTTTGACTGAATCTTTGGGTTTTCCCAGAATTTCAATAAAATACATCACCTGAACTGACTAGCGTTTAAATCGAGAGTAATAAAGTATCTCAAATCGATAGAAGATCTTTTTATTGACTCGTTAGAGTGACTAGATATTGTTGTATATGCAAAGTCATATATATTTGAAAGAATCAAATTTTTGAATTTTATATTGTTGTCATACGAATTCATTAATTCTTTTTTTTTCATTTTGGCGGTGGTAACGAATTTCGATAAATTGAAAAAATAGCAGACGATAAAATAAACAAAATAAAGGGATTCGAAAATAATTGCAGTATAATTTTCTTCATCGAAAAGTGAACTTTGATGACCATTATTTTTAAATATATGATGCTAATAACGAACAATAAAGATAATAAAAATGTTAATTTGTGAACAGGCGGGATATTTGGCTAAATTTGACATTATGTAATAATGAGGGAAGTTTATGATGCATTACGGAAAAAGTCTTCAATAAAATCAAAACGCTAAAAACTTTTACTTCAAATTATGTAATTATACTATAAAAAGAATTGATGCAATTCAATTAGCACTTCAAACCATTGAAAATCTATTTTAAATTTTGATCCCCTATATGTATATTCTCTTTTCTTTATATTAGTCGCGTTTTTTTATACCGGAACAGAACAAAACAGAATAAACACAAAAGATACGATACAGAGCAGAATAGCGAAAGGGGAAATTTAGAGGAAAATAGTATTTCCTTGGTTCACGGAGTGTCTTGGGGTACTACTGTTACTACTACAACTACTCCTGTGCGCCGTCGTACTCGGTTCTGGACAATGGGACGCAACTGCCACCACGACTTACCAAGCAACTCACAATCTTTCGCCACAGATCGCCGCTATGACTTCCCAGGACACCTCCTTGGTCGGTCTTCATTGGGAATGGGATCCGATTTCAGGGCATGTCCAGCAATGCAGTTATCACTCTTCCGTAATGTGTGACCTACCCACTGCCATTTTCGCCTGCGTGTCAGTTCGTCGATTGACATCTTAACTGTACGCCGACTCATCTCTTCATTTGATATTTTTCGGAACAGAAAATTCTTAAAATTCGACTAAAACAAGAGTTAACGAAAACTCGCAGCATTCTAGTAACACTTATGAAAACCTCCCATGTGCTGCTCCCATACAAGAGCACTAATAGTACCTGGGAGCGAAACAATCCCTGCTTGGTCTTAATATTGAGATAACTGCTTTTCCAGATTTTGGCAGTGGCCAAAGACGCGCTCGGTGGGCGTGTTCGTTCGAGAGAATGGAGATTCGATCTTCAGCGCGAATAAAAACTGTCTGTGGGTACTAATACAATAGAACTCCCACTGCGCTCCGAGCTTGCCAGATGCATGCTAGCAACTGCACGTCCGAAAAGTAGATATGCTATCGAAACGTCAACAAGGTATAGAAATGCAAGAGATGTTGACGCGCCCATGCTCCTGGAGGGGTCAAGGCAATTAGCATTGGTCAAAGACGCGGACCACTATGCGTCTCGGTCAGCTAGAAATGTTCCCATATTTTTTTACACCAGCTCTCCATATCGAGAATTATCGGGGATAATATTGTCAGTGCAATGTGTGTTTGATGTTGTTCTGTTCTGGTACAAAGAAACGCAGAAATTATGGAGATAAAGAATAGATCATAGTTCCAAAGAAAAGCACAAAAAGTAAAAATGCACAAAAAATAAAGACAATAAATGGTCGATTTGAATAAATTATTGTGGAGCTCATGCTGACTAACACATACCACTTTTTTCATCGCACGTTTGTTGAAATTGGAACCCGTGATACAACAGATGGCCATATAAAAGATGCAAAATTGTTGGAGCCAAGTTTAGTCAAAAGATTCGCCGGGATACTCAGCCAGATCCATTGGAGCCGGTGAACAAATTCATTTAAACGGATACGACACAAGTGGAACTGGAAGAAAAGAAAAGTTGTAAACCGAAATTGAAAAAAAAAAAAAAAAATGATAAGTGCAAAAGTGAATGTTCTTTGTTCTGTGATATTAGTTTTAGCGATAATTTATCGAGCGTATGGCGATGATGTGGGTTAGTAATGTGCTAAATCGGAAAATTAAATTATATTTCTTCAGTGTAATATTGAGAAAAATGTTTGTATGTCGAATTCAGTTTATATACCTATAGTGTATACAAGGTGTCCCGCTTCAGATGGTAAATACCTATACTTTAATGGTAGATTATCATCACCATCGTGGCCCGACAGCCCGGCGTGGGCCTTGGCCTCCTGGATCGTTGTCTTTCAATTATCTCGGTCACGTGACCGCGTCCTTCAAATTTGGAAGCCCAGTAGCTGCTCGGCGTCCGCATACACTAAGCTCTCCCAACGAGCTCTCGGTCGTCTTCGCAGTCTCGATCCGTCGACTCGTTCTGCGTTCATTACTCTCTTTGGCATGCGATCATCGTCCAGTCGTTGTACATGCCCTGCCCATTGATGTCGTTGTAGTTTGACGATTTTCGAAACTTCCAGCTTATCGTACAGTTTATACCTATACAACTCATGTTTGTACCGGATACGCCATCCATCTTGATCGCAAACGGCCCCGAAAATTCGCCGCAGAACCTTACGTTCAAATGTGTCTAGCATGTTTCCGGAGGCAGGAGTCCATGCTTCGCTGCCATAGCATATCACTGGTCGTATAATGGTTTTGTACATGCAGAGCTTCGTGTTTCTGTGCACATGCTTCGATTTCGACGGCATAAACTGGTTTCGGAGAACGAAGTTGACAGCATGCACCTCCTGCACATCCATGGCCACGAACGTCGTCGTGGACGGGATTCGAACCCGAAACGCTGATAGTCAAACATGAGATTGATGCCTCAACACACTGCGCTACCGGTCACCCCTAGTCGCTTCGGATTCTGATTTTTCTTTGTCTTCGATGCTGTAATGCTTCGTTTCCGCATGAACATATTCGGGGGCATTTAGGAAAAATAATAACAAAAAACACGACGTGCCATCGAAAGGCGGTACGCATGCCGTGCCGTGTTTGTTGTTATTTTATTTTCTTAAATGCGCCCGAATATGATCATGTGGAAACGAAGCACAAGGTATACACTAAATATGTATTGATAAATGGCTAGCGCATTTGACAACAAATGACTGCCATCGAAGTTAATTGAAACAAAAGGATAATGCGTAAAGGTCCATCTAAATCAGCGCGGTACAGCGGTACCCATTTATATTGGAGTGTATGAGAGCCCTGAAATCAGACGGCAAAGCCGCGATATTGCAGCGATACACTTTTACTGGCCTATTAATACATTTGGATTTGAACATTTTCGAATAGTACACATTAAAGAAAAACCAGACCGAAGCTTCGCTTTTCCTTTGATTTGATTATGCCCAACTTAAACTCAAGAAGCTTCTTGCCTCAGGATTACATCAAAAATCAATTGACGTAGAAATTGGTTCAAGAGTTATAGACAAAAAACGTGAAAAGTAGTGTAGTACGGAGGTCTTTGTAAGAAAATTACCGTTAGTTTTCAACTGATCGATATTGTTTTTCCACGCCCAATCTACCAAAGCTAGAGCTTGTGGCTTGCGTCTTTGAATAATAGTGGGTTTTAAATTACGATTATTTCCCACTACCATTGCGTGGGTTCCGATCGCTATTCGAGCTCCGTGGCTTAAAAGATTGCAACCTTCAGTATACCGCCCTAGAATGCTCGCTCTTTAAGCTACAGCAGCATTAGTCAAGGCGCAAGCCACGATGCGTCGCCTAAATAGGAGTTTACCGATTTTTGCTCACATGAATGCTAACCACATACTATTAAAACCGAATTGTGTTAACCGACAGTATATCGTTATGTTAAACATTAACCGGGCATTGAGAAACCGCCTAAATATATTTTTATATATGTACATCCAAATCATTTAACAGCCATCTGCACCTTTTCAGCGCAACAAGGAGGCTGCTTCGATGAGGAGACTAACCACATTTGGCCCGCCGGTGAATCTTACAATCCAGTTGGACGTTGCTTAAGTATTAATTGTCTCAGCAACGACGGCGTATTCGACGCTTTGGCGTAAGTAATTTTCACGTTCATAAATATTTTTTAAGTGGTAGTGGTTGTGATTTTGCAATTTCGTTATGTGAAAAAGATCATTAATAAATTTTTATTTCTAAAATTACTGAGTAAAATGACTCACGACAGCTCCTTTTCAAAATCTAACATCGTTTCTTCATATCCAGATGTGCAACTTATGTTCAGCCAGAAGGAGAATGCGAGGTAATAGATGAGGATTTATCGAAGCCATATCCAGAATGTTGTGCAACAATGAGATGTAAAGCAAAAGAAATGCCTCCAGTTCCTACAACATCGGAATCAGGATAATTCTTAATTCGAATCACTTGTTTGTCATAACTTATTTAATATAAGAAATTTATAACTGAATAATACTTTTTGCTTTTCTTGTTAAAGTTAAATGGTTGGATCATCATTATTGGCGCTGTAGCCCGCGTCGGCTCTAGATATCCTGGTCCTGGTCCTGGATACGCCGACGTCGACTATGGCAAGCTTTGCCCAAATCTAAATATGGGGGAGGGGGCAGTGCATTAGTAAGGCTCATAACGAAAGAAAACTTCAACCAAAGACCAACTTAGTATGCGTCTGTAGCTTAGCTCGGTAACGCACCGGGCATTTTTTGCTACTCGAAACACGGTCTCTGCGGTTCGCGCCCCGCAACGGGACCAACTATTTTTTATTCTCAAATTCCCTCTGAATTAATTTCTCCGAGCTTAGTGGTTTCGTATGGATAGTAGCACTCATCAGGTCTTGCATCTTTGCAGCTATCCATGTGCAAGACGACCACGAAAGTGTGAGAATTCTGTTTGTATAAGCCGTGAAGGCGTGATTTTACTTGAAAACTCGACCGTGGAGGTCTAGATGGTGTGAAGCACTTATATTAACTCACGGCTTATACAAACAGAATTCTCACACTTTCGTGGTCGTCTTGCACATGGATAGCTGCAAAGATGCAAGACCTGATGAGTGCTACTATCCATACGAAACCACTAAGCTCGGAGAAATTAATTCAGAGGGAATTTGAGAATAAAAAATAGTTGGTCCCGTTGCGGGGCGCGAACCGCAGAGACCGTGTTTCGAGTAGCAAAAAATGCCCGGTGCGTTACCGAGCTAAGCTACAGACGCATACTAAGTTGGTGTGCAGAATGAAACCAAGTGTCACAAACAATTCCAATTTAAATTGAAAATGATTCGCACTTGTACATTTGCAAGAACATTAATACATAAAGTTCAACCAAAGAGCCATCAATCCCCGGGTATTGAAAACATGCGTGAAATGATCCCGAACCATAATGTAGTCCGGATGGTGTAACGGTTAGCACGTTCGCCTTCTACGTACTGGGCCCCGGTTCGATTCCTACTGAATGTGGTAGTTTTCGATAAAAAAGGGGATTTACGTGTAGGACTATGAGCCCACTCAGCTGTTAAATGAGTACCCATTTATGGAGTAAATAACTCGGTTGAGCGTGTCGCTGATCACACACCTCTGCACAAGACATACCGGCGTCACGATCTAGAAAATGAGATGATGCTCATCTCGAGGCCATGGTTCAAATTGGACTGTTACGCCAGTTATTTATTTTATAAGGGTCAGTATTACTCCAGCCACACACTGTCGACCACGAACTCGAATATATTGAAAGTATAAAGCAGTCGGAAGACCAGTAGCCAACTATACAGGTCCTATGTGGTTGCAGAATCTCTGTGACACACAATGGGAAAATATTCAGGCTTGCCTAAACGCCGCTCTCCGTTCTGTGAGTGGCCGTCCCCTGATGTCATCTCAGGACCATCTGCATCAGGAAACTAAAATGATTCCTCTAAGAGACCACAACAACCTTCTTGCGAAACAATATCCGGTGGATTTTTACTGGAGGGAACACACCAACACCGACCTCACGGTCAAGACCCCACAACCAAGCCATGTCAGGCGTGATCTGAGAGACCACGAAAGAGATGTCCAGAGGTACAAAAGGGTTCCCTATGACAACAACGTATACAGCAATACATCATGAAGAGGTACAATTATCAATTGCAGGACTAGGTCGAAACGTAGACCACTAGACTCACTGCCCGGACTCACCAGCCATTTCCCCCGAAAAGAATACTTCCGAGAGTGTGTAGTGATGTTTATGTTGTACGGGTTGGCGAATTCGATGAGACTTTTGTTGACACATGTGAACAACAAGCAATTTATCTCCCATGGGAATTTTGTGTCGCGGCTAGTCTCTTTTCACAAAAATCGCCTAATGGGAACGCGGCTTAAACACCGAGGAAGACGACGAACTATTATAGCATGTAAGTATCACCACAGACTGTCGAACACGAACCTAGTACAAGTGGACCGGTTTTCTTCACATCTAAGTGCGTCTATAGACAGGAAATGAACTCTATGTGCATCCCAAACTGTAACTGCCCGAAAACTTCGACACCTGCGCCGCCTTCATTTCAAAACGATGACTACTTTACCGAACAGCACGTTTTATCCAGAGCAGCTCAGATTAAATTGTTAGTTGTGTGTAGTCTTAACCTGCTCTGCTCTATATGGATCTTGAAAAAAACGCACCTATTGTGTGGTGTTAACCGGGTCTGCATGGCTGTTAAAAAAACACGCCAAATATCTGTTACTGCGATTACCTCGCAATTTAAATTTAACGGTTTAGCATGTTCTTTTCATGCAGATCAATCGGGAACAACTTCACATGGAACTCGTACCATTAGGAATTTTGCTAACCATGTACAATAACAGGAAAGAGAGTTAATGCCTGGTACTAACCATTTCTTTTCGTGCGAAATTTCATACAAATACCGTTAAAAGTTTCGTCCTGTTGACAGTATTTGTATGAAATTTCGCACGAAAACAAGGTTAGTATTAGGCATAACTAAGAAAAATTATACAGGCAACTGAGTTGAATATGATCCGAGGTCTTAAGGTGAATAAAGGCGACACTTCCAGAAGTTACATTTATCTGCGGACAATACAGCTTTTAGGGAAATGGAAAATTACAGATGATGCGTTAAACTGCACGCAAATAGAAAAGTAAGATATATTGAAGTTTATAGATGATATCGATATCGGAAACGCCATAGAACAATAAAAGATTAATGTTTTAGGTCACGTAACAAGTTGTAATTTATGGAAAATTTAAGCGTTGTATGTGATTTCCAGCTGGAAGGGAAATGTCTCATATGTTATGATGTCAGTTGTCATGTTTCTTAAAGTCGTTTGAGACTCTGAAACGTCAAATTTGTGCTAAAACCGGGCCCAACGGAAACAAGAGCACCCGCCGGATATCTTTGAGAGAAGTCGCTTATCGGTTATTCCCCGAATATACTTGTTTTGTTTTTCTTTTCCTGAAGTGTGAGTCTAGTTGTCCGTGTAGTACACGTCATTGAATTGTGAAATGTGCCAATTTGTATCGTAAGAAAATTCGTGGGATTTAAGATCAGCGATTGTTTTGTGGTTGTTCTTTCGGAAACATTGGACGAATGTGGTAAATATTTGGTCATGAATAGTAGTATATCAAGTGAGTTACCCACTATATTATCTGGCCATACATACGTTTTATCATTTGGAAAAGTCTGCCACCTTAAAATGGAGACAGCGGAGAATTTATCTCAACAACGTGTAACACTAATGTTGTACTCTGGTAGAGGTCGTGAGTCAGGGTCAGGGGTGGGGCTCCTAACCAGAGCCTCACAAAACTGTCGCTTAGTTTGGGATCCGGTCTCCGACAGAATCATGACCGCTAGGTTCCGGACCAAAATGAGGAACATCACAAAAACACAAAATAGTTATGTATGTAGATTAACTAGACCCGACAATGTCTTGGCGAAAGACTCCTTCAACTTCAACGAACAACTAAACGCCGGCCAGAGGACACGTAAAGGTGACGTTGTAATGGTTATGGGGATTTTAATGCAAAAGTTGGCGCTGATAGCAATGGGCTCAGATATGTGATGGGGAGACACGGTCTTGGGGATCGTAACGAAAACGGTGAAAGATTTGCAGTGCTCTGCAACTTCCACAGTCTCTTCATCGGTGGTACTATGTTTGAGCATAAGACCACCATAAAATCAGTTGGTCCTCTGTTGATTGGCGCAGAACAAAATCAGATCGACCACTTTGCCATTGGTAAGAGATCCTGGACGTGCGAAATAAGAAGGGTGCTGATATTGGGATGGGAAGAGACCATTATTTTATGATCGCTAATGTTCGATTGCATATTGCAGCCGTGCGCCGTCCTAGCGACGAAAGACCCAGGCGCCGCAACTTCAACACCATCATCATCACCATCGTGGCGCGACAGTCCGATATTGGACCTTGGCCGCCTGGATCGTTGTCCTCCAATTATCTCGGTCACTTGAACGCGTCCTCCAATTTTGGAAGCCCAGTAGCTGCTCGGCGTCCGCATATACTGATCTCTCCCAACGAACTCTCGGTCGTCTTTACAGTCTCGGTCCGTCGACGCGTTCTGCGTTCATTACTCTCTTTAGCATGCGATCATCGTCCATTCGTTGTACATGCCCTGCCCATTGAAGTCGTTGTAGTTTGACGATTTTCGAAACTTCCAGCTCATCGTACAGTTCATACAACTCATGGTTGTACCGAATGCGCCATCCATCTCGATCGCAAACAGCCCCGAAAATTCGACGAAGAACCTTACGTTCAAATGTGTCTAGCATATTTCCGGAGGCTTGAGTTAGGGTCCATGCTTCGCAGTCATAGCATAGCACTGGTCGTATAATGGCTTTGTACACGTAGAGCTTCGTGTTTCTGTGCACATGCTTCGATTTCATTATGAAGAAAACCGAGGAAAAAGTCCTATTATCTAACTGTATCCGTCGTTTGATTTGGTCAGTTTCGTTGGCGTTCCTTGACAAGTTGCAACCCAGATATCACAATCATGGCTTGGGATAGATTTGGGCGGAATTTAACACATGTTCCAATGAAATAGCCAATTATCAATTGTGCAGCCTTCATTTTAATTATCGCGTCTTTAACAGGCTGCATAACTTCTACAAAGGTTTTCATGAATGCTCAAATGCACTCTGGATTGTATCAAACGCTGTGCGTACTTTTTGTGATAATAGTCACAAAAGGAACAAAGTTCGAGCAGCCGTTCAATCCTTTGTACTGTTGAGTTTTCATTATGTTGTATGTATGATGAGATGTTCGATTTTAAATGCTTTAATGTGCATCACGACAGTCGGTGAGCGAATTTTAGTTGCTAGTATATGAGATTAATTGGCGAATTTTATATACACTGCGCATCAAAAGAAGTGGCGCACCCAGTTTTCTTCGTGCTAAAACCAACAAGAATGGCAAGGGTGCAGTTTTTTGATACCAGTCAAGGAAGAGTGAAAAGAAACAAACGTTTGGAAGAGTAAATTTTCGATATAACGGTAAATTCGAGTCGATTTTAGTTAAAATGGCCAAAAAACGAAGATTAAAAATGTTACTTTCGATTGAAAAACGTATGTAACGGTTTATTCTGTTAATTTTTTTTTTAATGTTTGCTACTGTTTAGTTACCCAAGGACCTCTCGCAAGGGATCAGACCGCGTTTTTCCCAAATTTAATCACTGTGGGGTTGTACACTTAATAGAGAACTATCGTACGGTACTTTGGCCAGTTGACGACCTCTGGGTTACATTTTTAAATCCAGAATCCATGGAATATGTACCAGGAGACAGGATCATTCAATAGAAGACCAGGACGATACCGATCCTGAACGACATCAATAGGTGGGGACCGACTTATGCGGATATAAGGCCTGAAAAATCGTGAAAACACGCCTTTTCTAGCAAAAACGACACACACACGACACGACGACACAAATACATTCCGGGTGCCGGTATTTCAGCTCAAGATTATCGTAAATACATGACCTAATATCCAGATTTCCAAAAAAAAAAAAAAATACAGGTATTCACCACAAGGCACGCCAATTGTTGGCTTCAGCATAAAGAAAACTGGGTGCGGGACTTTTTTGATGCGCAGTGTAGTTTAAAAAGATCTTCGATATTACATACTTCAGAACTTCCACATTTGAGTCCAGACATTCTTATTCTTCGCTTCCAATTTACTGTATTATCATCAGGAGCATTATTTTCAAGTTCCTCGAGCTTATTTGCGTAAGCCTTAAACATCGGTGGAATTCGACTACTTTATTTCTATCAGTCGAAGGCCTGCTGGCGTTGAAGGGGTCTGGTAGCCTTTGTCTGACCCTGATGAACGGGTCGCTCTGGTGCTTAGAACCGGCTGCCGTGGGAGCGTTTGCTCCGTTGTCGGTCCTAGTGCTATATACATATTTGATCTGGCGCAATACCAAATTCGCCGAGGACGGGTTTTGCTGACAAGAAATAAAAATACTAAAAATAATACTCAACATTATTTTTTTTTTCAGAATAAAAATCAATCAAAATGGTGAGATTTCTGAACACATACATATCTCTTCAAACCGAAGATCGGATTCTTTTCAAAACTAATGTGAAGAAAGAAGTCGAATATTACAAGAAGTAAGTATATATATAGTATATTTTTTGTTTAATATTTTTCTGATTATCTGATCAATACCTTTTAGAAAAAATGCCGGAACAAAGCCATCCGTAATTTTTGATTTGCAAGCTACACTGTCTCTACTTATCCATAATAAACACGAAGTTTTGTGTGCTGGCCGACATGCAGAATGCATAAACCGTGCAAAGGCTCTTTTTGAAAGTTTTCGAAAATTTGATATTGATATGGTCTTCTTTTTGGACGGTCCAATCAAAGAAGAGAAATATCCAGAATGGATGCGTCGCAAAAATGGCAGTTATGAGAGTGAAAAGAAAATTTTTCAAAATTTGAAAGCCAACGAGCCCCTCCTCTCTGTTCGCGTCCCTAAATATTTGAAATCCTACTACTGGAATTTCGTGCAAGTAGCCAAAAAATATGGGCGTATCTTTTTATCGCTGGAGAATGAATGCGATTTAGATTTGGCCGAGTATGCTGCACGTACAAAACCGATGGCCATATTGACATCTGATACGGATTTTTTGATAATGCCAGGCGATTTTCCCATATGGACGGTGCACACTTTAAACATCCAAAATATGAACGTGACGTGTTGGAATAAGGGAAGACTAAGGAAATCATTAAATTTGCAACAATGGCAAATGCCGATTTTTTCAGCCTTGTGTGGAAACGATTGGATTGGAGTCGACCTTGTCGATGTAAGACTCTTGTGTTCTGACGTCATACTTTTTTGATTGATTCTTATTCTGTTTTAGCATATTCGCAAGCGTCTCATAGGCAATGATACAGGAAAAGAATCTTCCATAGTATTCATGAAGGCACTGAGTGCATTGATACGGCATGATTTCCAAACGCCCAAAGGGGCTGACAAAAAACTGGCCGATTTGATCTACAATGGTGAAGCTTGTATTAAATCGTACTCTGAAGTTGTGAAATTAGTTGGCATCAACATGAATTTTTACAGCTATGTAAGTTCTTCCTTTTCTAGTTTGTAATGTGCAGAGGAATGAGCAGGCCGATATAGCAGGATCGTAAAGATTATCACCAAAGTAAGTGAATAAAAAAAAATAACCAAACGAAACAATTTCCGCTTATTGAAACAACAAATAAAAGTATAGGGTGATGGTTCAGCGTCTAAATATCGGCCAAATAAGATTTTTTTCATTCTATGTATGTACTGTTACTGTCATATTTGAAGCTTCCTCAATGAATATATTCATTATGATGGAATAGTGATATAGTGCCTACCATCATAATTTCTGTAGCCCAGCCATTGCTTATCTACAATTTCTTATTATTTAATAGAATTCTCATAAACCAACACGCTTAGAACCCGATTGGCTACGAGACCATGTTGCCGAAACGGGAGGATACGCCGTTTTCAATTTATACAAACAACGTACATTGGCCATACCTCAGCCGTGTGTCGATGCATCGAAAGACGACGTTTGTTCATTCTCGGAACTTGTAATTCCGATACTTCGTCGCGAAATTGGCGTCCTTTACAGCAATCAACGTGAAGCATCTGCAAATATCACGCACAACATCTGTTTTAAGCCGAATGCCAATGAACCGTTTACTCTTGGGAAATTCACGCCAATATTTCCTGATTTCAATGTTCCCCAACTCGACGACATGCTGGCGACAGATGAAGATTTCGTCACGCTAGAGCAAAAATTGGAGATATATGCGTGGCTAACTGCACCAAAGCGAACTAAAACCAAAGTAGAGAATCTACGGAAGTTATTAGAGACTGTATTCATAGTGCCTGCAGTTATTGCGAATTACTTGTTGAAGGTACGATATTATTAATTGCCTTAACCTCTCCATGGCCCGAATGGGCATGCCTTGTTGATCTTTCGGTAGCATATAAATTCTCCGGATGTTTGCTAGCATACTCGTACATCTCATGTTTTATTGCAGGAACGACAAATAACTCTGGACGAAGCTGATATTTTGTTGCTATCAATATACGAAGCTTGGCGTATGGATCCGCAGAAGTTGGCACAGTTGAAACCACCGCAACAGATAACTGAGCGTCCGTTTTGGATATCGTTCGTATTTACGAATATGTTTCGACATTTCGAGGAGGCGATGACTTTTTGCGGATTGTATAAGTTTGTACCGTACTCGTATTTTGACGGGTTCGTTTTTCATAAAATGTATGCTAGGTTTCTAGGAATGTCCTATGAGGAAAAGAAAACCATTGTTGAGTCCATCAAGGATTATCGATTGTATACTATGTAATATTTTTGGAATATTCCTACTTCACCGGGCGACGCATAATGGTTCGCGTCTTTGACTAATAGTGAGTTTTAAATTGAGATGATTTTGCACTCCCCTTGCTTGGGCTCCGCGGCTTAAGGTATCAGTATACCGCCCTAGAACGCTCGCTTCGTTGCCTCTAGACGTTACCGCGGTAAAGCCAGTATTAGCCAAGGGGGGAGAACCACGATGCGTCGCCCGTTGAAATAGGAATATATCTTACTTTTTTATTTGCTTATGCTAGTTATAATCTAATGGGATTATTTTAAATAAAACCCTGCAAGTTTCATTAAAAAAAAAACATTATTTATTTCCGCATCACCACTTTTAGGAGAATGCCGCGGACTAAAAATATGAGTTTTCGACCCTGCTTTCCCATCTTCGGCTGACGACGCTATTCATATTGGGAAAGTGCAGAATATGTATATCTTTATCCACTACACCAGTGGCGACTCGTCATAGTGAGCAGACAATGCCCACCCTATCAAATACATCGGAACACCAAAAACCTCTTTTTTTTTAATTGACGAGCACAAAATGTTTAAATGCACCCCTAAACTAGCACTTGACTAGCCCATAACTCTGCAATAGTCGTTTCGGTAATTTGCGTAAAGCGGGGGGGGTACTTTTTATGTATCTAATTTGTTTACTGACATACACAATAGGTTGGTTTTTTTGTATACGGCCGAGTAGAGCAGGATAAGCGACAAAAAACGCTAAAGAGCAGATCAGAGTAGCGATGACGAAAACGGGGCATGTCTTTTTTGGGAGTGTGTTTTGGTTTAGTTTAGAATTCAAGGCTACTGGTTTGACGTTATGAAAAGCACTTTTAATGTCAAGGAACGCGACCATGGTATACTCCTTGTAACAAAGATTTTTCGATGTAGCTAAGGAGCGCAAAGCTGAATCAACCGACCTGCCTTAGCAATAGGCATGTTAGGATTCGGTTAAGAGCCGCGGTGGAGTACTATTCCGTAAAAAAATATCAATCAGCCTCTGAAACACCTTCAGTAGATTAGATGATATAGTAGGCTGATTGGTCTAAAATTATAGGGCGTGCGTGTTTGGACTTTAACCCGTTTTCGGGATGAAAGTCACAATTACTTCAGTCTATATACGCGGAATATAGACCAGTTCCAGACAGGTCCTAAAAATGGTTTCGGTGCAGAGGGATGTAATATCAGATGTGTGTTGTAAATTGGCTGGAATGATGCCATTACGTCCAGACGATTTGAACGCATCAAAGTTTCCGATAGCTCATAAAATCTTTTCAGTCGAATGTAAGTCCACTCACTAGGAGCAGTCATCCCTGGAGAATTGGCAGCGAGCGAAAAGTCAACTATGCTCCTCGGGAAGTGGGTATAAGACAAAATACGTAGAGTCTCTGAATTACTGGTGGTGCAGGGATCATCATGCTTCATTAAATAGCTGGGAGTAACAGGCTTGGAAACGAAGACCTTACGCAGTCTAGAGGCCTCTCACACTTCCTCGATCTTCTGCCAGAAAAGTCTCCAAGAACTACACTTTGCCCTTCGTAGCTCCTTCTTAAATATGCTAAGATCCATTTTATATAACGCCCAATCCGATTCCAACCCTGTGGATTTTGTTTTATTGAACGATCGCCTACATAGAAGTCTGAGTTTAGAAATTTGCGCATTCCACCAGGCGGGTTTCATTTTACCCTTTATTCTATTGACCGGGCATGATTTCGAAGCAGCTCTGTTAAGTGTTTCAGTCAAAGTTTCTATCATCTCAACCAGCTCTGACTTGATTGACGGCTGGTGGGGCAGAGGAGGTAGTACTTCCAGTACAACCTCCCTGTACTTGACCCACTTTGTCCTTTTCCGGTTGAACGTGATAGGCTTGGGTTCAGGAACCGTCATCAATACTGAATTGGAGGTAGCAATGATCAGAGAACGAGTGATCCGTCGACACCCTCCAATTCAATTGGGACAGGCAGGATTGGTATTTCGCAAAGCGGACTTTGATTTGACACGTTATTTAGCAGAAAACGCGATGGAGGTAGTTCGTCCACCTGAAACACGACATTGCACGTTAGTGCCACCTACTCCCGGCAAGATTAGGCTGGACAGCATTGGTTTTTTGGTAAGAGGAGGTCAAGACCTTTGATTTGATACTGCATTTATCGAGAAACGCGATGAGGGGAAGCTTGTCGATCCAAAACATCCAATTTAGGCGCCCCTGCTACCTACTTTTTGCCAGTTTGGACAAGGCAGGATAGCATATTCGGACGTCCTGCCCAGCCCTCTATACTTTTATGCATTTGTGATTGATTATTAACTATTTTGTAGCTCGTCAAAAGGCATTTCCGCGGGATCTACTGAGGTAGGATTGATATTCCGTAATTGCACATACTAAATTTATAACCAAATTACAGTCCCGAAAGAAAACACAATAAGGGTAGTCAACACGCGGCCGACTTCCGGATTATAAGGAAAGGTTCCATACTAGTCGTAAATGTAAAAGATGTCTTGGGAAAAAGGGAATCGCTTGGACGAACCCTCCTAACGACACTATAAATAATATCACTAAATCAAACACAATATTGTTTCTATCAAATCCGAACTTTTATTGTTTGCACCATTTCATTAGCAATGGCATTATCCTCGACTATCACCGTATTCGTAATACTACGCGATACCAAATTGCCATAATGATCGAACACTTTCATCTCCTTCGTTGAACCGAAATGATATTCACATTTGTACAGGGGGCAGCAATTGGGATACGGTTGATCCAAATTCAAAAATTCCTTTATACAATTGCCACGTATTACGGGATCGTTACATCTGAAATCAGATTGGATTAATTACACTAGTACGAATATCACAGTTTGGGGCAATAACGTTTGGTCCGAACTGAACTTATCTTCCCATAGGGTCAGGTCACCTAAGCACTGTACACGTATGCATTGTCCTTCTCGTTGAAAATACTCGCCCACAAGTAGTTCACGTTTAGATTGAGCGTCGTAGCATTTGCCATCTTGAAAACAATATTTATTATTATTATTATTGTTTGTTTCAATTTTAAATGAGAGATTTCGAAAATACCGAAATAGTTTCTCTGGTCAAATGACTTGGACAAAGTGTAATTGACACAAGCTAGCGTAGACGCTAGTAAAAGAATGCGTTTCGTATATGAATGAACCATTATTAAAGCTTAATTTTAGACACGTAACCAACTCGCTTAGACCGTGATTAATGTGTGGGCTGTTTGATTCCCTCCAGACAGACACCCATTATCAAGTATTTCACGAAATTGATGTATTTTTTGCTCTCAATTTTAATTATTTACATAATAATTGTTATACTCTAGCGTAATTCAAAAAAGGAAAAATGTTAAAATTTATAATATTTTTTTTTTAAATAATTAGCAATATAGAAGCGACAGGAAATTAGTTCTTGTATTTCTCCCTTTGTCAAAAAATGATGTATGTACATACAATTTTCGAGTGCGCCAGCATTTTTCAAGTCGACGCCGGACGGCTCGGATCAACCACTGCTGCTTCCGTTAAATTTTTATACGAAGAACTTCTTGGAGATTCGATGGTTATTTATTCGTTATATGTACCCGTACCTCGCCCAGTGTACTCTTCGTACCTCGATGAATTTGGAGGCCTCTGGCGCTCTGGACGAATATTTGGTACAGCTAATGGCGGTACAATCTTAGACATCGGTCTCCTTTTTGGCGTTGTTCCAGTATATACCTCCTCTGAAAGGCTTCTAACATTTTTTAAAAAGCCTGAGTTAGGGTCAAGGTCTCGCAACCATGCCATAATAAATAAATAACTGGCGCAACAGTCCAATTTGAACCACGGCCTCGAGATGAGTTAGCATCATCTCATTTTCAAGATTGTGATGGTTTTGTGCAGAGGTATGTGATCAGCAACACGCTCAACCGAGCTATTTACCCCATAATGGGTACTCATTTAACAGCTGAGTGGGCTCATAGTCCGGCACGTAAATCCCCGGAATCGAACCGGGGCCCAGTGCGTTGAAGGCGAACGTGCTAACCGTTGCGCCATCCGGACTACAACCATGCCATAGGACAGGTTAAACTATTTTCTTATAAATTTAGAACTTCGCCTTTATACGTACGAAGCTGTTATTTAGGCTGAGCAGCAATAAACTTCTATAAGTTGACCACCTCTTTTGTTAACCAAAACTTGGTCACCCTTGAATGGTAAACTGGCTTTACTGTAGATACCTATTTTAGTTTAGGCCGGAACGAAATTTTTTTCAAAATAAATTGTATTAGGGTACGTGTTCACTTGTGACTAAGGCTGGCCATATACGTTCAGGGTTACTTTGAGGTATGCCTGTGCACCCCCCCCCGCACACCCCACGAAAAAATATTAACACTTCAAAAGGGGGGTGTAGAAGAACGTGCCGCTGCATCCTCCCTTCCCAGTAGAAATAGTGAACTTATCTTATTCAAATTCATGCTAGAGTTATGAAAGCAGCGGAACGAACCTCTTTTCAAAGGTGGTCTGAGCGATTACGGGGGTAGGATTAGGAAAATTCGGATTTTCCCACGAGCATGTACGCTTCATACACTCGCGCTATCCGAGACAAGTCTATTTAGTTACGAAAAACGCTCCTCGCACATTATACATTTGTGAGTCCAGTCTCAAGATCGCTCATGAGATCAGTTTTGGGTTGGAATGCGCTGTCTATAAGAGCCCGCGCACATGGCAAACTTTTTAGTTGGCAGAAAAACTAATAGTTAAATAATAAATAAATAACTGTCGCAACAGTCCAATTTGAACCACGGCCTCGAGATGAGTTAGCATCATCTCATTTTCAAGATTGTGATGGTTTTGTGCAGAGGTATGTGATCAGCAACACGCTCAACCGAGTTATTTACCCCATAATGGGTACTCATTTAACAGCTGAGTGGGCTCATAGTCCGGCACGTAAATCCCCGGAATCGAACCGGGGCCCAGTGCGTTGAAGGCGAACGTGCTAACCGTTGCGCCATCCAGACTACAATAGTTAAATAGACTAAACTATTTAGTTATCGCTGTGTGCGCGGTCTCATAAACCACCGTGTGTTCAATTTTTCTGACAAAACGAATTAGTTTTTCTGCGAACAAAAAAGTTTGCCGTGTGCGCAGGCTCTACAGCCAGACATTCTAACTAGGGACCCATTCCAATTTAAGCGGTCGGAATGCTATAGTGCCTGGTCGTGCTGCTTCCGTGATTGGTCAGGGCAGAAACCAGGGGACAAGGTGAGACGGCACTTATGCCGCATAAAATGGTGGTAGTGGGCTCATCCGTAGAGAGAAGCTTGAATTAGCAGAGACCCGACTCAACTCGATTCTCAAGACTTGACCATAGATACAAGATTAGTGTCAGTAATTATTCTTTGGAATGGCACTAACAAGTAGTATTTCATCTAGAATATATAAACCGGCGCTTATTACACGGATAGAATATTATGAGCTTGTTTTCAATGTTTGCTTATCAAAAGATTGTGATTTATTTTTGCCCTTGAACTTTTTTTTCCATTATTAATTTTTTTCAGATGGACATAAGTCATTACATTACTATAAGAGTATCAGTGGCGTAGATACGGGGAAGGGATGAAAGGGATCAGTTCCCCCCCTCCCTTGGGTCACGAATATGAGAATACAACTAAAATTCAGGCATAATTATGTGAACTCCCAACTGCTCGTGCATGGCGGAATCAATAACTTTGGGAATAGAGCAACAAATTACAAATTAATTATGGTTCTCATTTTACATTGAATTTGGAGACGATAAATGCCGCATTAAAAAGTAGGGGTACTAGCGTAACGTTACGCTAAAACAGATTTTTCCTGATTTCGAAATTCACCGTTACTTCAAAGATACAACTATATAAACTTTAAAGAAATTTCAAAATCGGTTTTTCATCAAAAATTCAAAAGATAATATTGTAACTGACAATCCTCCAAAGTTAACAAAAGTTGCCCCATTATGTTAGCTTTCGGAGGGCATGTAAAGATCAAGGACTTAGATTTGAAAATTTTGCGAATGTTTCATATTTAAGGGAAAAAAACGTGGTGTTGATGTTGAACAAATCGACATAGATCATACATTACTAGAAACGCAATAGCTGCGAGCTAGAATAGTCAAATAAAAACACAAACCGAACTAATACTTTATTTTAATATTTAAAGCTTGTTGCGTAAAAATCAAAGAAATCAATAATTTGCTGTAGCTCCGAGGAACAATTTTGGAAGCCCAGTAGCTGCGCGGCGTCCACACCTACTGAGCTCTCCCAACGAGATCTCAGTCGTCCTCGCAGTCTCGCTCCGTCGACTCGTTCTGCATTCATTACTCTCTTTGGCATGCGATCCTCGTCCATTCGTTGTGCATGCCCTGCCCATTGAAGTCGTTGTAGTTTGATGATTTTCGAGACTTCCAGCTCATCGTACAGTTCATACAACTCATGGTTGTACCGGATGCGCCATCCATCTCGATCGCAAACAGCCCCGAAAATTCGTCGTAGAACCTTACGTTCAAATGATCTAGCATGTTTCCGGAGGCTTGAGTTAGGGTTCATGCCTCGCAGCCATAGCATAGCACTGGTCGTATAATGGTTTTGTACACGCGGGGCTTCGTGTTTCTGTGCACATGCTTCGATTTCATTATGGGGATAACCGAGAAAAAAGTCCTATTAGCTAACTGTATCCGTCGGTTGATTTGGTCAGTTTCACTGGCGTCCCTTGACAAGTTGCAACCCAGGTATATGAAATTGTTCGCGAACTCGATGTTGAGGCCTCCTACATTGATGCTCGGTTGTGCAGGTGTCCTTGTCGTCGATTGCATCATTATTTTAGTTTTCCCCTCGTTGATACGTAGTCCAACTTCTTTCGCAGCGGTATCGAGCGTATGCATAAGTTCTTCTGCGTCGGCCAATCTTCGGGACATGATGTTCATATCATCGCTAATTGTGTCGACTTGATGAGTAGCGTCTTGCTGTTGTCCATATTCATAGCCCGAATAACGTATTCCAGAGCTAGGTTGATGAGCGTCGCTGCCAGTCCATCGCCCTGTTTCAGACCAGTGCGTGTTTCAAATAGATCAGTAAGTCTATTATGGTTCCTGACTTGTGAAATGGAGTTGGTTATCGTCATCTTTGTCAGTCGCACTAATTTGGCCGGTATACCAAATTGCAGCATGATGTTGTACAGTACTCCACGATCGATACTGTCGTATGCCTGCTCGAAGTCGACAAAGATTGGTTTTTCGGAAAGAGGAGGTCAAGACCTTTCGCTTGACACTGTATAGGTATTTAGCGGAAAGTGCGATGTAGTTTGTCGATCCCAAACTTCTCATTTGCACGCTCCTGCCACTTATTCGGCATATTAGGACGCCCTTCCCAGCGTATACACTTTTATGCATTTGTGATTGCAAACCGACATGAGGGTAGTGGGATCCACTTTGTTTTTAACTATTTTGTAGTTCCTTTTAAGGCATTTTCGGCAGGATCTGCTGAGGTAGGATTGATATTCCGTGATTGCACGTACTAAATCAATAACCTAATTAGAGTCCCGAAAGAAAACTCATCGAGGGTAGTCAACACCAGCCGTCTCCCGGACTATAAGGAAAAGTTCCATACTAATCGTAAATGTAAAAGATCATCATCTTCGAAAAAATTGAGTGGTTGGACGACTCATCCTTGCGACACTATAAAAAATATCACTAAATCAAACACAATCTTTCTTCTATCAAAGCCGAATCCGATTTATTCTTTGCATAAATTCAGTGCCACGGGGATTATCCTTGAAAATCACATTATTCGTAATATTACGCGATACCAACCTGCCATAATGATCTTACACTCTCATCTCCTTCGTTGAACTGAATTGGTATTCACATTTGTACAAGGGGCAACAATTCGGATACGGTTGATCCAAAGGCCGAAATTCCTTTATACATCTGCGAGGCATTATGGGATCGTTACATCTGAAATCAGTTTGAATTAATTACACTAGTACGAATATCACACTTTGGAGCAATAGCGTTTGGTCCGAACTCAACTTCTCTTCCTCTACGTGTCGGTCAATTGAGCACTGTACACGTATGCATTGTCCTTTTCGTTGAAAATACTCTAACGGAATTAGTTCACGTCTAGTTTTAAGGTCGTAGCATCTGCTACCTTGGCAACAATATTTATTATTAGTATTGTTTGTTTCAATTTCAAATGAGAGATTTCGAAAATACCGTGAAAGGAGCTCAGGTCAAATGACGTGGACAAAGTGTAATTGACACAAGCTAGCGTAGACGCTAGTAAAAGAATGCGTTTCGTATATGAATGAACCATTATTAAAGTTTAATTTTAGACACGCAACCAACTCGCTTAGACCGTGATTAATGTGTGGGCTGCTTTTATACCCTCGAGACACACACCCATTATCAAGTATTTCACGAAATCGATGTGTTTTTTGCTCTCTATTTTAATTATTTTCATAGTAATTGTTATACTCTAGCGTAATTCAGAAAAGGGAAAATGTTAAAATGTAAAATATTTTTTTCTTTTATAAACAATATAGAAGCGACGGGAAATTAGTTCTTGAATTTTACTTTTAATTTCTTTTTATTATTACATACAATAAATTAGCGTAATGTATCTTTCGATACCAAAATATAACTCAACCTCTGACTGATTTGCATTACATTTTATAGTAAGTTCTTATAAATAGTTACTTCTTACCCGCTTGAGATGTTTTTGTTTGTACATCAATTTCAATTCTTATGGATAATTATTGTACATCTCATTCTTATCGTATTGAATATGACAATATGTGTATGTATTTACATATGTATGCATATGTGACTCTTGTATTTCCCCTCTTGTCAAAAAATGATGTACGTACAATTTTCGAGTGCACCAGCATTTTTCAAGTCGACGCCGGAGTTATGGATTTGGTGCATCCAAAATTCAACTGACTTTATTTTACATCATTTTCGTTCACATTTCATGTAACTGTATTATTCATTTCATTTCAATATATTTCAAGTGCATTTAATTCTATAATTTATAACATATAACGTACATTCGCATTCAAAAACAAGATTTATGAGAATGTTACTGGAAGATTTATCAATACATTAAAAAAAGATACTTATTCATCCTCGTAACTCGTACCTCCGGGCCGTCGATCTGGGACAGAGCCACCGGGCTATGGAAGCCATTGGCGATCGAGTGCACTGTGCCAGTGTCGTTCGGATCCTAACTCCGGACATCTCGGATCAAACACTGCTGCTTCCGTTAAATTTTGCTACGAAGTACTTCTTGGAGATTCGATGGTCGCTGCATGCCTCTGATGCTCTGGTTCGTCTAAAATTTGGTACAGCTAATGGCGGTACAATCTTAGACATCCCCTCCTCTTTCGCGTTGTCCCAATGCATCGTTGGACGATCCACCTCTCAAAGGCATCTAAAATTTCTGGAAAAGCCTGAGTTAGGGTTCAGGTCTCGCAACTATGGCATAGGGCAGGTTAAACTAATTTCTTATAAATTTGGAACATCGCCTCCATACTTACGAAGCTATTATTTAGTAGGTTGAGCACCAATAAACCTCTTTATGCTGACCACCTCCTTTGTTGACCAAAACTTGGTCACTCTTGAATGGTAAACTTTACGGAGGCTTCACTGTAGATACTTGTTTCAATTTAGGTCGGAGCGCAAAACTTTTCAAATAAATGGCGTTAGGGTTGGTTGGAATACGGTCTCTATAAAGCGAAACATTCTAACTGGGGACCCATTCTGATTTAAGTGATAAAAATACTAGAGTACCTGGTCGTGCTGCTTCCATGATTGATCAAGGCAGAACTCTGGGGATTAAAAGCGAGCACAGTTAAAAATCCTGGTCTATTATCAATGCTAATTGGGGTTACATATATGACGACACCAAAATTGTATTAGATTTTAATAAAATGAAAGTATTACAATTGCTTCCGTAAACTTCACTGGTTTAAATATTAAACTTTTCTGGCATTATTTTTTTAATCAAATTGTTGGTTTAAAATTTAATCTACAGATATTATAATCTATGAAAAAATATTAATTTTACTGCGTTTTTTTAACTCCTCTAAGTTTTTTCTCCATTATTTTTTTTTCAATTTTCTAAACTTCCAAATCCTTTATTAAGCCCATCGCAGGTTAGCCAGCTAATCTTTAACTTTTTTCGCCATGGCGCAGCATCGAACCTGTGAACTCCGTGTTGTAGAGTTGCGACCTAGACCACTCGGCCACGCAGCATAATATTTTGAGCTGACTGCGAGTAGTTATAGTGAGACTTGAGACTCAAAAAATATACTTTGTGGGGTTTACCTTTTAATTAAACTTAGATTAGAAACTAATGCGAGAGCAAAAAGAACACAAAAATGTTTGAATTGTATTAGAATTTATTACAAATTGGTTTAAAATAGAAGTAAACTTTGAATTGTATTAGAATTTATTACAAATTTGGTTTAAAATAGAAGTAAACTTTGAAAGGGTTTAGATTATAGAATTAAAATTATTAAAAATGGTGGTAGTCCAAGACCAGGTTTAAAAAAAATACCGAGATTTTTAACTGTGAGACGGGTTTATGCCGAATAAAATGGTGGTAGTGGGCTTATCCGTAAAGAGAAGTTTGGATTATCACTGACCCACTCGACTTAATTTTGTCGCACTCGGTGGCCGTGTTCGTTCGGTTACCGCTCTACGATCTAGAGAAGGTTCGATCCTCGGCGCGAAAAAAAAACGCCTGTGAGTACTAATACAATTCCCGCTCCGAGCTTGTCAGTATAAAGACCACGCGGATAGGAGGTGCATGCTATCAACTGGACGTAGGAAAAGTACATAGATATGCTATCGAAACGCCAACAAGGCATAGAAATGCAAGAGATGTTGACGCGCCTATGGCCATGGAGTGGTCTTGGCAATTAATAACAACAATTCGACCCAACTCAATTCTCAAGACTTGACCATAGATCCAAGTTTAGTATCAGTAGCAAGTAGTATTTCATCTGGAATATATAAACTGGCGCTTATTACACGGATAGTATGAGCTTGTTTTCAGTGTTTGCTTATCAGAAGCTTGTGGTTTGTGATGAACTTTTTTTTAAATTTTAATATTTTTTTTCAGATGGACATAAGACATTATTATAAGACTATAACAATATACGTGCGTGTGATAAGAATGCATGCTAATTCATACTCTTATAATAGCATAAAGTACATTGTTGAACTTGGTTGAAGCGGGTTGGTGTTTTATTTTTTATTTGAAATATGTATGTAGTGCGCCATCTTCTTTACATCAACAGTAATAATAATTGAATATAAACAGCCAACTGGATGAACTATGAATCATTTTCATGCACTGTCTCTCTCAATTGCCCTAACCCCTTGTGGGGCATAGCGCGTCAACTGTTCCGTGTGGCCCAGTTGACGTTTCGACGGCATAAACTGGTTTCGGAGAATGCAGTTGCCAGCATGCACCTCCTGCACATCCATGGCCACGAACGTCGTTGTGGACGGGATTCGAACCCGAAACGCCGGTAGTCAAACATGAGACTGGTACCTCAACACACTGCACTACCGGTCGCCCCCATTTTATTACCTTCGTCCAATAATTGGTGTACCGATGTCTTGTTGGCACAGGTAATAACAAATGGCCCAAAAACAATTCTGTTGTAAAAAGATTTCTGCCAAAGAAAAATTCATCAGCCGTAAAAACGATTGATATGAACACAATTCCGCCAAAGTACTGATAGCTCTGTTCCTCGCTCTAGGGTATGTAGCCCAAGTGACGAGTGCCAATACTTGGTGATCGAGGGAAAAAATAAAGGAAGTTTGAAACTTGGCCCGATTTGTTGGTTGGTACTAGGAGTATATTATACTAAAAGTCCCCGCCTGTGGGGTGTGAGCTTCCGCGGGGGAGGGGGTTAAAGGAAAGTTTTTGTGTTTTCGGGAAATATCTCCGTAATTATCACTCCCAGCGATAAATGTTGCAAGAAATAAACGAAATAACGTAAACAAAATTTTCTATAAAAAGGGTCCAAATCATTTTTGTCGTAATCCTTTAAAAGATACAGGGCGACCAATATATTGGAATGTTCCAGTATTTTTTTTTGCTTTAAATAAGTCATTAAAACTAAAAGTAAAATGCAACGCAAAGTTCTGAAATTTGGCATGGTAATTGGCTGGTACCTGAAGTACATTCTACTAAAAATCCCCGAAAGTGGGAAGTAAACTTTTAAAGGGAGAGGGGGAGGCACTTGAAAGATTTTTTAAAGTTACTTTTCCTAATTTTTCGCTTGTATCTCTGCTGTCGCTGAAGTGGTGGCAACAATTGTTTTTCAGGTGTCTGTACTGATTGTGGATGCTGTTGTTGTTGCTGAGTAAATCTGAGCTGAAATCTTGTAGTAACGCCGATGGAGCATGAAGATGCGGCATCAATTTCTGAGTCCTCAGGAATCAAGAGCAGCGAGACTTGAAAAAGAGCCGAACGAAATTTAGATTGGACTTCAGCAAACTCCGACGAAATTTCAGATTCAAGAGATTCGAGAGCGAGATGAGCTTTCTTAAGCCTGTCCACATACAACGGCATTGAAGACGATCTGCATTTATTGCAGAACTAGTAAATTCCCGAATTGGTTTCACGTGCAGCGTCACCAACAGTACCCGATAAGCTGACAAATTTACTTAGCGCAAAAGCCAGTACATAGAATGGCAGGAGACTTTCCAGCCTTATCGAGTCAGGAGGAGCCCGAACACACCGCCATGTAGGACGTTATTGAGAAAAAAAAATTTGCTAATATGAAGCAATTCAAGAACCCATCACTGTAGCAAAGTTAGAAAGCACTAAAGTGTAGTATAGCACTTTTCCCAAGACACGCACCAGATGATGAGCTTTCAAAAAAGTTAGTTAACAAATGAGACAACAAGACCAGACACAGTCCAAATGCACTAAAGAGTAGTAAAACACTTTATACAAGACGCGAATCACAGCTTTTACAAAAGATAGTTATTGTGTATTTCACTAGCGCAAGCGCAGATAGTGTAAATTGAATGAAAGTATTTTCTTATTTGACAGGAGAAGTGCAGAAGTCTAAGAAAAAGGCAAAAGACTACTCAGGAGAGAGAGCTGCAACACAAGTAGGGTGACACAAAGTCGAGCACTCAAAGAACCGGTTTAACACTCACTAGCGCACTAAAGGTGGCAAATTAGTAGGCTTAATGATGAATTGCAGGAGCAAAAAATCAAAACGAACTGCACCGACTGACGGATTGTTGAAGTCATTTTTTTTTAAATAAAAACAATTTATCGAAATATTTAATTTTTATTTATTCGATTTATTGTAATTACATTTCATTTTATATATTTTTCACTTCTTTCATAGTGGTTGTTGTGATATGTCGTATGAAAAAATCAGTTTATATCTTTTTTTTAATTCTCGCATATACGCTTTGCAATATTTTCTTTTTTACATTTAAGTTGATTTCTATAAAATGTTATTGTTGCTTTTTTAGTAAGGTTTTTGTTAGTATTTTTTCTATTATATCTTTCATTTCTGTTGTTGTGCCCTATTGATTGATGAAAGGCGGCACTTTTGAAATAACTAACGAAAGCAAATCGGAGTCCTGAAATATTCGTTTTTATACGTGATTTGGATAATATGGAAATTTAATAATAAACTGAAGCTAAACCTAGAACATACTCGATTTGAGCTATTCTTTACTTTTACAAATGCCATTATTATTTTAATACTTATTAAATGGAAGTGTTAGTGTGTCCTTTATTTTCATCAATTTTTAGAAATGCCTAACTGTATAATGCCAGATGAAACTTGTTTCCTAGTTTCTGTCTCCACGTTTTCTTTTAGATACATTAATTTCAATAAATTTACTATGTACATAATGTCCAATTTATTACCTCGGGTTAGGTTTTTATATTTATTTAATTTGTTAGTTTTCCATTGCTATTATTTGCGATTTTTAGTATTATTTCTTTTTGTGTGTTTTTTTTCGTTTTGTTTTTAAACCTTAATAATATTTTATTATTTAAATTTCTAGAATATATCTAAGTAACTTTATTGTTTTTCTTCAGTTCTATTGACATGAATACATTTTTGTTTTCTTATTAAAATGAGACATTTTTGAAAATATATTTTATTACACATTATTTTAATTTCGTACAAAATAAAATTTATAAACAAAAATGTTTTTTTTACTAAAACATAATTTTTAATATTGATCTTTTAGCAACAATAAAAATGAAACACATTTTTAATGCGTCTTATAAAGGTATGTGATATGAATTGGTTAGTAAAAAAATGTCAAAATTATTTTGAAACAAATTAAACTTTTTTAATTTTAATAGCTACGATATTATTGCATTTCTTTTCATCTTATTTGTTCTTGATTTTCTGTTCTCATTATCAATCTTTTAATTTTACTTACTCTACTAAGAATTTTGTCAAAATATTGTATTGTGTTGTTGATAGAAAAAAAAGTTCTGTTACGGATTTTTTTTTACTTTATCTTAAAAAATATATATGTATTTTTATTCAAGTATTTTCCTGAAGAGTTTAAAAGAAATAGAACAACATTAAAAATTGTAGATAATCAATAATATTGATACATTACTCTGGAGGCTGATAATTAATTTTCAGTTCTACCAGGCACATTTCCAAAAATTGTATCTTTTTAATGATCCTCGATCATAGGTTTCTATCATATTGTGTGTCTGGTCGTTTTTTTTTCTTTTCGAAATTCAGTTTCAACAATTTATAGTGTCTTTCTCTTAAGTGGTTTGTTTTAAACAAAAATGAATTGAGATATGTTACATTTTTTCGGTTTGCCCAGTGTCAGTCGAAGCCATTTGCCTCGACATGACGGTGCTGGCAATGCACTCCATCGTGTCGATCGTCCTGGCAATCCTTCTCCGCGGCAACGATATTTTGGTGGAGGCGGTGTCGTTGTTGTGGTTGTTTGATGAATAATTGCATTCTCTTCATCGTCCTCGTTCAGAATGGACGAGTTGTCTGTAATTTCGGTTCTACTGTGATTATGTGGATTGGCCGAAGATGAGGATGTGTTTGTTGTGTCGGCAATAAGAGCTTCAAGATCACACCGGACCGTGATACGATCGCCTGGGAAAATGAGTGAAATTGATTTATGAAAGCCAAATGAATTGTGTAGCAATATTTTGTAATTTAAAAATAGTACGAACCTTCTCGCAATAAATTGTATGGGGGTAGTTTGTGACAAGCTTTGGATGCCTTGATGACCTCGAATTCAACGCAGTATCTGAAAAAAAAAGAGAGTTGAAGAATTATTATTTTTTTAGGGCAAGCTTGCCGAAGGTATGATACCCTTCACGCGAAGTTGTGATTGATGGTGCATTTGGCACTTTGAAATTAGTAGTAAAACTTGTTCCAATTTCACTGTTCCTATGAGAGGTATATGAAATAGTGAGCCGATTTCAACCAAATCTAGCAACGTAGTTTGGCAATCAATATGATTGAATAATATGAAATTTTGTAAAGATATCTTCAGAAATAAAAAAAAGTTTTTCTAACTAACAAAAACTTGCTTTTGGAACGGTCGTTCCTATGACAGCTATATGATAGAATAGTCTAAGTTTAACGAAATTCGGGAATGTGATTTAATTAAAAATATTGATAAGTATGAAATTTGAAAAAGATACCTTTAGAAATAAAAAAGTTTTTCTCAGAAAGACGAATTTTTGGAACAGTCGTTCCTATGACAGCTGTATGACGTAGTAGTCCGATTCCGTTAGTTCCGACATATTTACAGCGTGCAATAGAAAGAAGACTTTGTACAAAATTTCAGCTCGATAGCTTTAAAACTGAGGGACTAGTTTGCATAGAACCAGACGGACAAAGCTTAATCGACTCGTCTCATCATACTGACCAAAAATATATACAGTTTATATGGTCGGAGTTGCTTCCTTCTGTGCATTGCAAACTTCATGACAAAGTTAATATACCCTATCACATCCATGAAGGGTATAAAAATACTGTTATGTTGGAAATTATTTTTTTTTTAATATTTTATACTTTTTACCCTCTTTACAGCCGTCCTGGTTTCCTTATTCTATTCAGCAGAAAGAATTGTGGACTTTTTTAAGTGGCCCTTTAATTATTTTGTTGAGTGTACATATTATGAGAGTTTCAAGAGAACCAACTCCAATCAAATTTCACATGGAAACAGTCATTGGAATTGTAGATATAGGTATATTAAACCTACTGGTCCAAATATATATCAATAAGTAACAAATTTAGCTCATACCACCAGGAAAAAAACCATTCATCCTGAAATTCATTCAATCATATTCCAAACATCTAACGTATCCATTCAGAAGAAAAAACCGTTTACTTTTCCTTCTTTTGGTGTTGAAAAATTCCATCATCCAAGTGGAAATTGTTGATGTTACAAAATCGCTTCAAAAGAAAATTTTGTCGAATGTTGTGTTTTTTTTTTGCCTTTATATTGCCCAATCTGTACAATTCGACTTTGCACGAGATTCAAGTCGAGCAAATACGGAGCGGTCTCAATCTCTCTACAGAAAAATCATATCGATATCTTCGGATTAAGATATTCCACTCGAATATTATTTTTGAAAGCGAAAAAAGAAAACCAAAGAGAAACGAAAGATATTGTGCAACATAATCACAAGAGAATTGACTCTTTTGAACGGAAAAGTTGAAAGGGATATCAGTCAGTCTTTATAAGACTTTCCTATTTCTTTATTTCGCTGGAGGGATGGGGAAAAACTGTAAAGAGATTAAAGATTTAAGATTAAAGATTTATATCATAGAGGTATACTATTTGCCCTAACCCATATCGGGGCATACCGCGTCAACTATTTCCATGTAGCTGGTTGACGATTCGTTAGCATTTGCCGGTTTCGGACAATGCATGTTGCTAGCATGCACCTTCTGCCCATTTAGCCGCATACTTGTAATAAGGCAGGAAACGTTGTGGAGATGACATGAAACGGAAACCGAACGCAACAAATGTGGGTATACTCTGAATTAGGATGATGAAACCAATGCACTGGTGTATTATAATGAACCATATCCTGGTAGTGCTGCTTCCACCGACAGATTGAAGGCAGCACTTGATGAGTAGTGATCTGTCGGTGGTACGAAACCAGAGGCCGAGGGGCCCATTACACCCAGACCGCGATGCGAGCGCGAGGGCTCTTGAGCTGCTCGCCAACCATTCCATCCTTATCTCCAAACTTTTGGGTCGCCTGTTTGCGTTGTTTTTCACCAGCTTATGAATTTACAATCATAAGTAAAGGACAGGGGCAACGAGCGGCGAAAACGCCGCCCACTTTTCCCAAACTGAGCTACAGCAAGCATAGGTCGCTGCTTAGCTCGTTGAGGGGCCGTTTTCTTCGCCAGATGGCACGGCCTGGCCTTCATAGTCATTAAGCAACTTAGGTTCCATCCCCACGGGCATCTTCGGATGATCGTCAACCCGTCCGTTACAGTATGTAGTTCTGAAGGCACTTGGAGTCCTTTGGTTAGGAAAGTAGAATATTCTTGAGCATGAAATACATATAAGGGTGATAAGAACAATTCTCGGAACATAAAAACATAAAGGACGTAAGATACATAGAGGAAACAATGGACGTGAATGGCGTGTACTATTATATAACGCCCAGCCTACAGCCGGTGAAAAAACTGAACCCTCCTTTTGTCCTTTTCGGATTCTTCCCCAAAAAACTTGTTTAGCCCAAACTCGTTTTTAGACTCTGCGACCACTACGGATTACACCATAATAAATTCAGTCGTCGAGTAATTATCTCTATCTCGAGCCTAATTTTGGAGTAATCTGCTGGTCTATAGCTTGGATATAGTGGCGGACCTAGAATTTCGACAAGGAGAGCGGGTGGGGGAGGTCGAATTTGAAATGTCATCCTCTATTAAGGGGCAACGGAGATCAATTTTTGTTTATATGGAACACAATTATTTTCGTCTTACCCACGATTTTTAATACTCCTGATGCGTTTCGCTCTCTCGTGCATCTTGATTTTTTTTCTCTTTGTTCAACAGTAGTCAGACGTGGGTGTGTCAAATGCAGGAGGAATTTGCTTTCCTAAGTTGAGGAAATTGCAATTCGCTTTGGAAGTTAAACCATCCATATAGGTTCAGGTATACCTTGAGGAATACCTGCACAGGTACGACTGTCTAGACGTCTGTGCAGCGAGACATCTCACACTACGGTAGGGTAGACCTGTGCAGGCATACCTCAAGGTACGAGTATATCTGAACGTATATGGCCGGCTGGCCATCTGTCGTTTGAATACATTCGTACAAAAGCGTATTTATGCTCGGGCCGGGGGGTCGCATGCCACTTTCTTTCTCTTTAATGACCCCCGACGGCGGAATGATTGAGAACCCCTTGGTTGTATGAATTAACTCTTTGCAAGCTTGGCTACGCTTCCAGTAACAACAGCCGGTATCGACGGATCATTCTAAAAGCAGTGTTTTGACAGGGCTGTATGCTTTTTCGCTGAGTGTTGCATAAATTGTCTGTCCATATGGGAGCCATATAAATGGCCACAAATCTCCCGATGGATTTGTATGTCGCCAGTAGGGTCTCCTTATCTTTCCCCCACAAATTGGCAGCTAAAGCTTTAGGTTAGGTAAGGTTTCTGGGCTGCTCCAGCATACGGAGCACACATAGGTTACACTGGGTCCATTGTGATACCGCTAAACATATTCTATCTAAGAAAGACCTTTCGGTCAATACCTACTCCCCAAACCATCTGGAGTGAATGATGAATCGATTAATCTGCTCGATGCTCACATCCTTCAAAACATCGAGATCAGTGAAGCAGTAGGATCCCAGGATGGACTTCCTATCACCAGCAAGAGCAGAGTAGGAGCAGGGCAAGTGAAAAGAACACACCTTCTCATCCTCGTCCCCACAACTTCTGCAGTAATCATTGTGCAGCACACGAAGTCTCCTTGGATACCAGTGATAACCCCTACAACCTTGCACTTTATGTCCGGCATAAGCAATCCAAGAGCGGCCAGGGTTTAGTACTGGCCAGATTTACCTGGCCGCGTGACATGAATTGTATTGATCATAAGTAAATGAAAAGAAAGAACATTTTTATGGTAAGTTTCCAATATAAATTAACATCATTCATCTTATAGAAATTTATATTAATGCACTAGGAATTCAGAAAATATCTAAAATTCGAGTGAATTACGTATTTCAAAGAAGGTATTACCCCTTTCAGTTTGACAAAAAACGTTACGAGTACTGAGGAAGCGATATCCTTCAAATTGTATCTATCCCTTTCAATAATGCGAAACCAACCCTCTTAGTTCGACATGACTCATTTGCTGGAATTGAAGTACTTTACTTAAACATTTCGAGTGCGTCATTTAGTATTCCTAGTCTTCCGCGGAACTTTTCGGCTATATCTCTGGCTAAATGGAAATTTCCGACATCGTTACGCATAGTACCTGTAACGACGTCAAGCATTGAAGTGAAAAATGTTGTTCACTTTGAAAACTACAGCACTATACGATAACAGGCGAAGTTCGCTTTTAAGGTCATGATGTAGTTTTTCTAGCCCACACACTCTACACCAACAGAACCAGTAAACCTGTTGGGAAAAAATCCTTCGAAAAAAAACAGATACATTTCCTGTTAAACTCCACCGGGTTATCCACGGTTCCACGCACTATATCTGCCAGCTAAAGGCAAAAACAGAAAATGTGGAAACATTTGAAAATTCTTGTGCGATGTTTTTGTGTTGTTTCCATTCCACAAAGTAAACATTAAGGGCCTACAACTTACGAATCTGAGGACTCAGACAGGAGAAACACAGCATCGAGTTATTGATATCTTATCATCTTTACAAGCTTCTCAACTTTGTTCGTGAACATATCGCACGCTACATTTATTTTTGACTAAAAGGAATTGCAGGCATCCTGCAAGGCTACAGACATGGGTATTAGCTCGTTTAGGCTGTGTTCACGAAAGGCATCATTGCACAGGTAGAGAGAGGACTCTTTTGACGCTGTACTCAGAAATGTCTTCCATGCTGCTTCTTTCAATTTGATGATGCCCCTGGGAGGTATGTTGGGTACTTACATTCTTTCTTTTAAGTAACCCTAACAACCCTAACAATTCGTGTGCTGACAGGTGCCTTTTCTCGTGATGTATAGTGTGGAAAGGAAAAGCTATTTTTTTCTTTTTTTTTGAAGGTAAAAAAAATGCTGAGTTTGGATTATACTGAGCTAAAGTGCGTATATTTTATGAGGTAGAGTTGGAGTTGCCAGTATTGTAGACATAGGCAGCGAGCTTGCCGTTGATTACGAAGGTTGGTAGTTTGCCTAAACTAGAATCTAAAGGATTGAATTTTTACTATATATCAAAACGAAAGACAAAAATGCCCCCCTTGCGTCTTAATGGCTACTTTTATGTAATATCTCATTCAGAAGAATTGGTCCAGATTTTAAAAAGATTTTCTAAAGCTTTCACCAAAAGCTCTCGGTCGGGTTTTGCCACTTTTATTTCATCCGTCACTGTGAACGCTCATAAAAAGTTGTAAAAAGTCACGAAAAGAGCCGCCGATCAGATTACATGACCACGGAGGTTGGCTTCAGCAGAAAATTTTCAGCCCTCATCTCAGACCGCTCGGAATGGGCAAATGGTAATCCCTTCTCCATCTAAGGTGTACGAGTATTATGTGTTTACCGATGGTTCTGAAACTGAACAGGGATTTGGGGCTGGGGTCTATGGACCGAACACCAGGATTTCAATCGCAATGGGATCCCATCCTAGCGCGTTTTAAGCAGAGATCCATGCTATTGAGGTAGATAGACAGGCAGCTTAAGACGCTGTCTTCACATAAGGTCTCTTCGAAGCTGGTGAAAGTGCTGTGGGCTTCTACAAATTCTGGGTTCAAATAACCGAGTAATCCTATGTTGGGAACCAGGCCATCATGGCATCGAAGGAAACGAGATCGCGGACGAAGTTGCTAGGCAGGGTTCATCTTCCCTTTTTCCTGGACCGGAACTTAGTCTGAGCATCACCTCAGCCAAAAGGGTTACTAGAGAATGGTCTGAAGTGTTAAGGCAGCAATACTGGCCTGATATACCGAGGCTGTTTCGACGCAAGCATAACCAAACATCAATGTCGGGGACGTCAGCATTCAATTCGGAGACGACTTTACATATCTGTTAAAGAACGCCAGCGAAACTAACGAAATTAAGCGACGCATGTTAGGGTTGATAGGCTTCATCGCTTCATTATCAGCTCCGGCTGGTTTGAAAACTGGGTTAGACTCGGGTTGCTGTATGTATGTATTAAGTGGTGGCTGAAGCAGAGCCCAATCAGCGCGAATGCGCCGTTTTCTAACCACAAACCTCGGCAAAATCGTTGATAAGAAGATGGTTGGACTAGCAGGGTATGCAAGGATGCCTAGATCCAACCGGAGGAGTTCAGGAAGTATAGCAGCTCCCCGATCTTCACTCCCGATACACCCCGCAGGTTAACAAGGCCCCACCCAATGCTCGATGTCTGGCCATAGCAAGGGCCGGGCAGAGGAAGTAAGTGAGGGTTTCTTTCTCATTCTCATTCCCGCAGCTGCGGCAATGCGGATTATAATGGATGCCAAGCCTTACTGCATGTTCTCCGATAGGTCAATGTCCAGTAATGACCGCCGTGAGCTTGGCGTCATCTCTACGGGACTTGGTCAATAGCTCAGATGTTTTCCTTCTGTCATGACAGTCCTCAGCGAAATACAAACAGATTCCGCATGAGAGCTTTCTAGGATGGTCCCCTCCTGGCCAGCTTGTCGACTTTTCCGTTTCCTTCAATGTCTCTATGATTAGGCGCCCGGAGCAGGGTGATGTTGAGCCGTCTGCAAAGGCGAGTTCACTCTTCCCGCACCGCTCGACCAGTTTGGAGGAAGTACTCACCGAGTTCAGTGCCTTGATAGCGGCCTGTCTGTCTGAGCAAGTGGCGATGCTCTGGTTAACTGGTATATCTCAGATCTCAGTTCCCGCCTGGAGAATGCTGGCATAGTCTGGGAGGCGATAATTCTCCGAGATATTCAGTGCTTCAGAAAAGATCTCTGCACCGACGCCGCAGTCCATTTTTATCGCTGAAAATCGTGATGTCCCAGGCGCTCACCATATCCAGAGCCCTTTCCATGATTTGACTTATCGGAGAGGCACATTCCTGACACCACTATTGCCACATCATCCGCGTACGCGACCACTTTAATCCCTTCCCTGTCAAGCGTTTTTAGAATTTCGTTGATGACCGCTAGCCATAGTAGTGGAGAAATGACGCCTCCCTGAGGTGTCCCTCTGCATACAATTCTGCTTAGATGGCTGTATCCCAATTCCGTATGAATTATTCTAGATTTTAGCAGGGTAGTTGCTGTACTTAGGGTATCAGAACGGATCCAGTGCTGGTGAAATTGGTAAAACCATAAGGCGATATTCAGATTAGCTACATTTTCAGCTCTAACGCAGCCACGCACAATAGCCAAGCCTAGTCGATCGTATCGCATGCTGAGCGATGAGTGTGAATCCGCCCATTTGATGCTGTGTATCTCGACTGAAATTTCAAGCAGTCGTGCAGCGCGGTGTCGTGTGTGTGAATTTCGCCTAAGCTGTACGAACTGTACGATGAGCTGAAAGTTTCGAGGACCAGGGCGAAATTCACACACACGACACCGCGCTGCACGACGCAACCACGCACAATAGCCAAGCATAGTCGATCGTATTGCATACTGAGCGATAAGTGTGAATCCACCCATTTGATGCTGTGTATCTCGACTGAAATTTCAAGCAGTCATGCAGCGCGGTGTCGTGTGTGTGAATTTTTTAATGCTTGGCTATTGTGCGTGGCTGCGTCGGAGCTGAAAATGTCGCTAATCTGAATATCGCCTACAACTACAACGTCTACAACGAGCAAATCATGTGCAACGAATGACCGATAACCGTATGCCTAAGAAAATATTGAAAGCACGCATCAGCGGAGCAAGGGTACGAGGAAAACCGAGAGCTCGTTGGGGAGACTCATTAGATGCTGACGCCGAAAATCAGCTGAGTTTTTAAAATTGGAGAACCGAGATAATTGGAGAACAACGATTCAGGTGGTCAAAGAACGACGTCGGGTTGTAGTGCCGTGATGATGAAATATTTTAACTGAAGTCCACCGCATTAAAAAAGATAAACAACTGTACGAGGATGTGTTTTGAATATAGAAAAACGCAGCATCCTCGTTCGGATATCATGCTTAAAAACTCTTTAATGATCCATCCCCAGCGTTGAATATACTTTTTGACTTTTATTGTCCTTACCTCCGTTTTTATTTATTTAAACGAAGCATCTAAAGCTAAATTAAAAAGATGTTATCCCGGAAAGAAAACGAATGCACATTTTCCACCATTCGCACACATTTTACCGCAATCAGCGATATAAATCTCTTTTCCTACCGTACGCTCAGAAGCTCATTCACGTGCTACTAATACCAATATCCGTAAATCTTATACCCAAGACTTTAATGCTAATAGAACTCGTTCATAGATTTATTGATGCTGGGTTCATCCTTTCCGCATTTTTTCACTACACGCAGATCGCCGCTTGCCTTCAACCCTCGAATCATTTTTATAGAGACTGCCAGTTTACCTCAAGAAAAAAAAATCATAATGATTTCCATATATCTTCATGTTATGGCCTAAACGTTATCTGCATGCATAATATATGATTTTTTGTACGTTATTATAAAAAAGGATACACGTCTATTCCCGAGGTATCCAATTTTTTGATCGTCAAAGACTGCAGACACCCCAGCAGCCGGCACATATAGGACCATCATCCTAAAAATGTCCTACCTGCATGGAATGATAAAAAAGAATGGAAACCAGGATATCGGTTGGTGCATGAAGCAACAAACATTGGCATTTGATTTGACTAAATGGTGAAAAATTAACTAATCCATTTGCCCAGCCGTTATCATCCCTATCTCCCCCTAACCATTCACCAACGTGTACGCTTTATGTGAAATTTCCAGCATGTAAGGATGTTGCTTTAAAGGTCCTTATGCAAATTTCTATCCTTTTATGATGATTACGGGATTCAGGAGAAATTTTCTAGATACTCTCTGGAGATTAGTGATTTTATGCGAAATGAATATTGTGCGATGTGGAAGACGCGATTATGATAAGCGGAGGCAAACAGACGGAAAAAATGTAATGAGATTTTAAAAGAAATGGCATTACCAGATGGGTCGCAGTTCATTTCATTAATTTTATATAATTCTGAATATTCAAATGAGTCCGGGATTGTTGTCTTTACGAATAAATCCCATTGAATCTCCGATCCTCTGTATGTCTTATGCCTGGGAACTACCTTTACTTTGATATTATTAAGACATCTAAATTTTGGCAAAGGCTTATGGATCGGAAAAAATTGTCAATTCATCATCTGATTACGATACTACTTTGCCATGAATATAAAATCAATATGTCTAAATCCCTTTGCCGCCCCATCCACAGCATATTAAAATCCATTGAGCACTGTCTTCGGGTCCGCCATTAAATATCATCATAATATCCGAAATCTTTTGAACGATGACTTTGATTGGAACGATTTTTTATCGGCCCCCTTTTTTCGGCTTTATCCGGGAACAAACGATTTATCTTCCGATTTATTCGACAATAAATATTTAAAGTTCCTTTCAATGCCACCTCCGCAAGAAAAAAAGTATAGAACCTTGAAATATCCGCGAACAAAGAGAACAATTTAAAGTAGGTTACGTACAGTCAGGCTTCCGTGGACAATGTGTATGAACCACCAAGAAATATTGACAAAAGTGAATTCTTAGGCATAAAATTGCCAGGAAAGAAAAGAGGACCATGACAAAAAAAAATATTCATTTAAATTGAGGGTGTCGAACCTTTTAAGTATCTTTATCTGATATTGTTATTTCAACTTGATTGATGATGACGACGGCCGTATGGCATAATCTGAGTATCATCCGATGAAAGAATCAGAACCAAGAAAAAAACCATATCGTCCGGATCAATTTCGCTTCGGGGTTAGTACAACCATTCGGTATGTCAATTCATCGCCAGCGGAACAAAGAACCGAGCAAGCAGGATTTCGAAACGTGAGCGAATGTCCCGGATCGAAGCTAAGCTTACGGCGAAACGAATATTTCTTCGGTTGAATAGCTTAAGAGCTAATAAATTTCTATTTTATCCTTTGAACGATGGTATTTATAGGAATTCGTCGACGAAGCTGTGTGCGAAGATAAAAAAAAGATACGACGAGGATGTATTCCAAGTTAAGAATCCTTTTAACATTTGCTGTAAGCACTGTACTTTCATTGGTACAATGTAGCTGGCATTTTCATGATGAGAATATTTGAACACATTGTTGAGTGGGAGTTGATGCTGAAACCATAGTGTTATTTACTGGAGCGAGACGAAAAGAATATCTTAAGAAAATCCTAATCCGTTCTACTACCTTAGCTCAGTCGGAGAAAGTTATTTTTCAGGGAATTTGTTTTTGTTTTGTGATGATGGGTTGAAGTTTTGAAGTTAGTGTTGTCTAATTTGAATAGAAATCAGGTATTTCGCTGCTGGCGGACTAGAAAATATAAAAATAGATGGCGTTACTTTTCTAAACGTACCATGCCCTTACAATTAATTAGCATCGTCTCATTTTCCAGATTTTGAAGTTTACTATGATCTTAGTGGCACACACAACTGAGTTAATTTATTTCAATGATGATTTAGGTCTGACACGTACCTAGCAGTGAGCAGCTTCCTACTGACCGTCCCTCCCCCTCTTCGTTTTTGGGTCTCTCCCGATTCTTCGTGTCGTTCCACTCAATGCCCATTCGATGCATGTGTCCCGCCAACTATAGGCTTCGTACTTTGATGAATTTGAAGAACGCTGGCTTGTCAAATGGCCGGTAGCTCACCGCGTTTAAGCATCTTCACTATGATGATGTTTCTTCTTACCGGCTCGTAGTTTCGAGTCCCGTCGTGGTCATGGTGAAGCCACAGGCTCTTCCGGTCTGTCGTAGAATTAGACTAAATTGACAGGATGAGTATGCCAGTAATAAACATCATCTGGAAATTGTTACATGCTAACGAAACGTCAACGAGTTGTTGTACTTGTAGGTTGGATTAGGATAGATGGGCTACCTTAATCAAAAGAAGAATGATCAAAACATACATACATACAGCAACCCGAGCCTAACTCAGTTATCAAACGAGCCAGAGATCACAATAAAGCGATGAGCCGATCGACCGTAACTTCCTTTAAATCATTCAGATCTGTAAAAAGTTGGACCTAAGGTTGTCTTTCCGGCGTCTGGCCAGGGCAGGACAAGTACACATATGATGAGAAGGACTTTCTCTATCCTCCTCGTTCCCTATATTAATCATTGTGTGGGAGCCGAAGTCTCCCCAATAAGGCAGTGCCCAGTGATAAGCCTTACAACGTTTCCTGGACGGTTTCTGCTTTGCGGCACTATTCCGTGGGAGTGAACGGGGTCCAGTTTCGGCCATATCTGCCTAGTTGCATGACATGAAGTGCCACTACACATCTGGTATTAGCCCAGTCATACGCCACCGCATTCAGCTAGAGGGATCCCAGTACTTTGCAAGTGCTCCCGGTTTTCGTTGGTCGTACCCGCCTGAGCCAGTTTGTCAGCTTTGCAGTTACCAAAAAAGCAATGACTATCCGTGTTTATTAAATTATCTCTTTTGCCTAGTGGGGCATAGCGCGTCAACTACTCCTGCGCATCATCGTACTCTATTCTGGCCAATGGGGCGCAACTCCCCAAAAGACTTACCCAGCGCCGGACACTCCTTTGCCACAGATCGACGCCATGTGATTTTAGGACCCCCTCTTGGTCGGCTTTGGTTGGAAATGGGGTTCCATTTCATGGCATGCAAAGCAATGCATTTATCACTCTTAGGCAATGTGTGACTGCCATTTTCGCCTGCGTATCAATTTGTCGAGTGGCATCTGCCCCGTACGCCGACTTAGCTCTTCATTTGATATTGTGTCGGGCCAGAAGATTCTTAGGATTCGACAAAGACATGTGTTGACGAAAACTTGCAGCTTTCTGGTAATTCTTACGGAAACTTTCCATGTACTACTACCATACAAAAGCACAGACAGTACCAGCCCAGCTTGGTCTTGATACTGAGATAGCTGCTTTGCCAGATTTTGGACAGCATGCCGTATGCGCGTTTAGCCTGGATGATACGACGAGCGATGTCCTGCTCCGTACCACCATTTTCGGCAACAATGCTACCCAGGTAGACAAAGTTGTCTACCTTCTCCACAGGCTGCCCATTAATATTGATGGCCATAGGTGTCGGATTTCTTTTTCGCAGTGGCGGGCTGAGAACCTTGTTCTTGTTGGTATTAATATTTAGCCAAATTTTGCACATTTTTCTGATGGTGTTCCTACAAGAGTAGAGTGCGATCTTGGCCTTATTGACACGTTCCTAAATATTGGGCCTCCAGCTTAGCTTCCTGTCAAGAATAAGACGCAGAAATTTAGCTTTATCTGTGAAGACCAATATTACTCCCTCAAACTCCTGAGGTTCTGGTGTTGGTATGCTTTCTTGAAAAAAGAACAAGGCTTAGTCTGGCATCACACTGTGCGTTTTTCTGCAAGAAGAGCAATCCCGCAAAAAACGCATTGTCATACAAGAAGAGGACCCTATAATTAGACATTGCGTTCTCCTGCGGGAGAAGCTTGTAACAGAAATATCCCAGTGAAGATATTGATGGTTTTATTTTTGCGGAAATATACTAGGTAAAAGTCGGGAGGCCCATACAATTTCAGCCAATCTTCAATGGATGCACTGCATGAATTTCGTCACTGGGTGCATGAGTTTCTAGTTTGTCGTTGAACCAAAAAACGGAAGGTGAAATGCGTTTCAGATACCACCGTGTGTTCATCTTCTCATTGCGTTTTTTTGCGGGAGAAGTCTTCCCGCTGTCGTTGGACTTGCTGCTGCAAAATGATTCCTGCAAACTGCAGCATTGTCGTTACGCATATGCGTAAAGCGTTCCATTTAAATGTAAACGTTCCTCTTCTTGGACGACAATGCGTTTTTTTGCGGGATTGCTCTTCCTGCAGAAAAACGCAAAGTGTAATGCCAGGCTTAGGGTATGCATTATCCTATCCAGCTAATGCTTGTTCCTCGGTCGTTCCGGTAAAGGCGGCAGAATTTCCTGAAAAGTATCACGATGCGTGTTCCAGTTTATTTTCCGCCTATTCACGATAACTGGGTTTGGGTGTAGAAGTCTCGTCGAGAATACATTACAAGTAGCGGTGATATGAAAAGGAGTGATTAGCTGACACTCTCCAGATCCGCACCAGGTGTTAATCTCACTTTACAAAATAAAGAAAAACGAATGCCTTCTTACAGCCAAATGGATGGTTGAAATTAAATAAAAATGTATGTATATATAGATTTTACTGTTTCCGAACAGTCATTAAGGAATCCTTGCACTAATCAACTCTCTTCCAGCACACTCTCTAATTTTATTAACTTTTCCTTTGAAATATTATCACATTATTTGGAAAATGGCACACATTAGTAACGACACAGCTCCCTTCTTTTTCCAACAAAATTAATAACTCCCTTAAGTACGAAAACCGTGGCAGAAAATTTACCTAATTCTCGCACTTTGTCTTTTCATTCTTTCGCAAGGAGTCCAAGGAACCATTAAAGTTCCTTCACCATTTTCATATTATGTACTTGCCGTTTTCTTGCAGACTTTATGTAGAATTTTTCGTTCAGCGTGGATCGTCATAATTTAAAGCACCCGATTTTTTTTTATAATCGTCCATTTCCACACCTAATTTCTCGCCTAGTTTCAATTCAATTGTTCGTACCGACACGTTGGACGGTTGGCGACAGGGAAAGAACTTTTTTTTGTGATATAAAATATATTTAAAAATAAGTTTTTGTCGATGAAGAAGGAAAGGGACAATAGAGTGGTTTTGTAGAGTTTGAGAACTTTATTTTTCGATCAAAAATCGATTACCTATATATAACATCAACGGAAATTTTATGGAGACAATGGCACATTGAGGATATTTTTGATTTAATTTGAACTTAGGACTTTCGTCGAGTTCGGATTCTGAAAATGAGATCCCTATCGTGGAGGCTTTGTGGTGTATTACGTTCCCCGTCGGCGGTATAACGGCTGTCCGACCGGCTCAGTGAGGAAGGGTCGTGGGCGCCACGTACTTTCAATTTACTTGAGCCGCCAGCGATTTAAACTCTTTTCGCGTCAAGCACGAACCCGCGAATCCCAACGCTGCACCACTGACTGGGAATCGTTTAAATTAAAACGCGACAATCTTCTCGCAAAACGTTATAATTTATGCACTATCTTCTCGCAAAACGTTATAATTTATACACTATTTCGGAACTTACTTACTACTTAGAATGGAATCGACCGGTCGCGATAACTCTACTTATGTTAACACTTAGCCACTAAAATTATCTTATCCTTAAGACTACCTACTGTATAAAATTCACCTACCTAGGTGGCGGCAGCTAACACTATGCTAAATTCGTTTCCAACATCAATATCGCACTCAATCCTCCGTAGTCATCACCTTCCGTCGCTGCGATGTCGTCTCTCACTATGTGCGCGGTGGGACTTCCCCGTACTCGATATCGCCTTCCACTATCTCTTGTCTTACGTCGCTGCAGCCGTTTCGTTTCCGTCTTTTGTTGTCGTTGCCAATTTGAACAAAGAGGGTTCCCGTTCTTTTCGTCGGTCTTTTATAATGTTCCGAACACTCCCGTTCTCGAAACTGCTGCATACCCGAAGTTAGCCACTGCAGAATCCCCCAACCTTATCATCTGTCAAACCAGTGCATTTGTTTACAAATGCATTCCGTGGCTGCAGCTGGCTGTTCGTTTTGACCTTCGCGTGGTTGTCAGCTATCCGGACATGTTGGATCAATTATCCAATTTGTTGGTCGAGTACATCCGCGGGAAGCAACTCGAGTGTGATCATCTGTGCCATACGCCGCATTGCCCATCGCCTCCCTCCTATCCGTCAATTGCCTGATAATCGAGGATGTCGTGACGTCGGGCTCGAGTATTTTGGGCACGGTGAAAGATCTACGACCGAAGGGCATCCGGTCACGGACGCGGTGGTTGTTGCCGATCGGGAACATCAGATAAGTATCTCATATAATATAGTATTTATTATTCCCGATACTTTGTGGTTTTGTTACTTTCAGTCGGGCAGTTGGAGACCGCCGAGGCGCCGAGACACAATCGTCGGAAGTTGGACGCATCCGGTAAGTCATCCCCTATCCTACCGCCACCCCCCTAATTGCCGCCGATAAATTAACCTGTCTATTCTTTTACTTACAGACTACCTGACTGTACGACGCAGCGAAACGAAAGTGCGACAGCGTAACAGGTGCACATAAGCAGCTTTTGTACTGAAGAAATACCCCATTCTTCAGTACAAAAGCTACTTAGAGTCACCACGAAGGCCCGCTTCCGAAATATCTATATACGAAATAAACGAAATTTGTAGTTTGGGAAAGCTGCGGCTTCTTTAAGTTACAATGCATAGGACGCGGATTACGGACTAAAATAAATTTCGTCGTAAATTTCAATTAAGTACACGGCAGGAGGTCCACACGACATATTGTATTTATGTGGGATGTCCAATATTTTCAAACCTATTTTTTTTTTTGGTGCCAAACCTAATCTGACTATATGCGAAAGGAACGTCAGTTAAGCGGATCCTAAAAATCGTCACCGAACCGTCAGTAAGTGACTATAAATTTGCGTGGTGGTGGGTCAATAGTAGTAAACTTTAATTTATTGTCATTTAATTCAATTCATTTAAAGAATAAATACCCAATTATATGAAAAACGGGTCAGTAATTGCTGAATTATTAGCGAGCCATTCCCAAAGACCATGTTAAACATGGAGAAAATCAGACTTCACTCTGCCGTTAAGTTTCTTACCCAGCAAAAGGACTCTTCCTTTGGGAAATCTAACTTCAACCAATGTATGGATTGTACCATTTCCAAACCATGGTTTTAAGAAGAGAGTCCGCTTCCTTGGTAAAAAAAAATTAATGGCAGCGCAGAACTCGATTTTCTCAATTTTTAAAGTTTCCTCTCGGATTGACTTTTTACTCGACGATATCTCAACAAATAGTGACACGATTTTTATAAAATTTGCTGTTTAGCTTATTGACCTCCTCTGGTACTAACATGTGTAACATGCATTTTTTTCTGAGATTGGGTTAATACACTTAGTAGCTGCAACTGAATTTCCATTTTAGCTAAATTCCACGAACATGAACTTTCCGAAACAACCAAGAGAAGCCACTAATTGACTTGTTTCCGGCTCATCTTTGACCAGAAAACAAGTTCAAAACTGCATTTAGTTCGTTTCGTGCGAGTGCAATTTGAAATGCTATTACACGTATTTCTGGTTGCATACCACCTCCAAACTTCCTTCTGAATAAATGGATTAACTAGATTTCAACATGCAATTCCTTAATTTGTTCTTCGACTAATGACTACCACCTCCAGCATTACTATGGTCTGGCGGTTTCGCCACAATCCACTGCTCTAAGTGACTACCATCAACCGTCCGACGTCTTTCCTCAGTTTCGTCCCATCAGCAACGTTATCCCTCCCGATGTTGTTCTACACGTTCAACTTGTCCTGACTGAAAGCTTGAACGACTTAAGAAATTATATCTCATTAATTTTCTCAGATAAAAAATATTGTTCGTCAACGGTAAAACATTGCGGATGAATTTTATAAACCTTAAAATTCCAGAACTTCTTGCAAGTCCTTCGGGATAGTCCACCATCGTCCGCGTCCGTGTGCGAGACGGTCTATTCAAGTGGTTGACAAGAACGTGAATGAGAGAAATACCCTACCATGGAGCAGATGGCGAAGCTAGATGCTTCTGGAGGGCGAAAAAGTTGATTTTTCGCGCAAGAGGAAAAACACGGATGACGGTTGTTGGTCCGCGGTGGTGGAATGTGCACCTCCTTTAAATTAATTTTGATGTTTATGGAGACGCTTATTTACAATACAACGGGGAGCTGTCAAGGCAATGTTGCTAGCTATGTTCTGCAAGATGCGGCCTTCTTCATTTCGCTTTATTGCAATTTACGTCTGGTTAGTTTGTCTGTCACTTTAGGACTTGTGTCATTATAACTCGATGTAAAATGAAACTTAAACAGAGAGTAGACATGTCGCTATATTTCTTACGGTCTATTTGGCTTAGTGGTAAGAGCGACTTTGCTCTGTGGACATTGTCAGACTGTAATTGAAAAAGACATTTTAATTTTCGAAATTGATTAGATGAAGACATGACCTGTTATGTTTGCCAAGCATTATGATGTGTTTCAATTTCTGGAGACTCAGAAATTTGCCAAGCGATTTTACAGGATCTATCTGGACAGGGAAAATGATATTTTAGCGCCCAGTGTAGGGTGATGGTTACAATGGCTGCGATTTGATAAACTTGATAGAATTAAACAATTTGACAGTGACAAACAGAGATTTGAAGTATTGTACATCCGTAAGTGGAAGAGAGACGCTTATCTGACAGGTATCTTTAAAGGAGAAATCGACCGGAAAAATTTTGTGGTTCGTTTCTCCTTGATTTCTAAACAAATGCATCTACCGACCTCTCTGTCTCTTTCGCTCTAGTGCAATTACGAAGAGACACGGATAACGAAAATCGGTTGGTCGTCACTCTGATCACGATATTCGACATGAGTCGTATGCGTGGAATTTGTGAATGTATGATTCGGACGGAATAAAAGCTGGGGGAATTGTTTTTTCGTGGAAGTTGGTCGCAACGGTGTGGAGAATTTTTTCTATATGTGAAATTTTTTTTCGTGTGAATGTAATTTTTGAGTTTCTGATTTGGATGGAAATAAAATTCAGGGGAAAACGGTGTAAATTGCTCGGAAAGGTGTGGAGAATTTTTTTTTATACGTGCAGTTTCATGTGAAATATGATAGTACTAAAATACTGACAATGAAATTTTTAACAATTTTTGATTTCGCGCGAAAAACTGATATCAGTACTTAGCTTTAGGCAGTACGAACGTCTAAGCATAAAAAAATATCCTGCGGTTATACATCATAATAATAACTTCTCACTTGTTCATAGGTTCATACTGCATAAAGCGAAAAACTCAGAATAGACCCAAATTGGAATTTTTGGGGTGTTTCTGTGAACTATTACCCAAAATTTTATATTAGCAAAATAATTTAATCCCATAATTTTTTTTTTAATTCCTTTTTGGGGTAACATTCACTGGGAAGAAAGCGCCCTGGACGGGAAACGGGAACCAACCTGCCCAGCATATGTAGGCAGGTACAGAGCAGATGATGATCTTTCTAGCGTCCGTAGGTAACCATCAGGCGTGCTTTCCAATGACGAAATGTCCAGTTATTTGTATAAACCTAAAAAAAAAACAAACTTTGTTCATTTCTAAACTTAAATATTGGGACTGTTCCTATTAGGAACAAATTACAATATGGCACACCCTTGAATCGTGGACGCGCTCGGTAGCCGTAAGTTCTCGGTCGTCACTCTACAATGCTACATCAAGAGAAATATAGGTTCAATCCTAGGCGCGTCAAAAGAAACTATTTGTGGGTAGTACATAAACTCCCACAGCATTCTGCGCTTGTCAGTAAAAGACGCCTTGGATAGGAGGTGCATGCTAGCAACTACACCGTCCGAAAAATATGCTATTGAAACGTCAACAAGGCATAGCTATGTAAAAGATGTCAACGCGCCCATGCCCTTGGAGGGGTCAAAGCAATTAATATACACCCTTGAATCCGAGTTACTTTTCAGCGCCCAATGTAAGAATTTTGCCTACAAACCTTTTCTAATGACCTAAATAGTGCGTTGTTAAGCGCAAATTTATGTTTGATTAGGTATAATTTTCCTTCAATAGAAACAATGTATTAAACTCCTTTACTAAACTGTGCTGAACTTTTATAAAGTCAATTTTCAAACTGGATTCAATCGAAATAACTCAATAGTGTACCAAAAATAGTTTTCACTTGTCACCGAGTCACAATAAGAAAACAGCCCTTAATTCATTAAGAATCGCAATGTCTTCTTGTCAAGACTTTCGGTCCTTTCTTCTCGTGCCGTGAATTGAATTCACATTAAAAACAAAAGGAGCAAATGCTGCCACCTTGCTCCTTTTCATCTCATTCTCCCGGCCGGGACTTTTCGCTCTCGACAAAATCCATTCAGAAGCAAACATAATACCGAAATCGTATCTTAACTTCACAAAAGATTTAACGATAACAGTTAACGTGTCATTGTCTCCCAAAAGGATATCACTTCATAGAAGAAGCAGACGTGCAGAATACTTAGACTGATGGCTTCTGGCTATAATTGAAGTTGGTTGAAGTAAGAGGAGTATTGTACGAAGCACCAGGACGATATGTGTGTGGGGGTGGGTGTGTGAGATATAAGCAGCAATTCAGTACTCTATCAAGGACATCTGTATCAATATAATAAGAATCTATATAAATACTAGAGCAATAAAAGGACAAAACGGATGAGATAATTCCGGATATGCGACGACCGAATTGACTGTGTAAGAGGATACAAGCTTCCATGTTGTGATCATATATAATGCTGCATTTCTATTGATTCCAACACATGTCCTAGGCCAAGCATCAAATTTATTAACAAGCACAGCCAACGGGTGTTTTATTGATAAGCACATTGTCCTTAAAAGGAAAAAGCTAGAATCTCTGTCTGCCACGACTCGTAGTGTTTACCACTAGCTGCTAAAGCTGTTTTCATGTTTGTCGTTGGTCGGTCTTGTCGTTGTTTAAGTGATGTTTGCAAGGACGAGTAGTAGGAACACTTCCAAGTAAGCAAAGCTCATGACTATCAGACTATGGCCAACATTATTGTTAACACAAGGGCACTGACATACACAACGATGACTACTAAGAATGGCTTTATCGCAATTTAGATCACCGCAATCCGGCAATGTTCATTGTTGGGGAAAACCTTTGCTATTCATTCGTACAATGTTTTTCTTTTCTTTTCTTTGCATGTTATGAAAATGTTATGAAATCAGTTTGTATTTAAGACACTAGCAGGAAGATTTATATTACTTTGTTGGTGGCGGAGCCTGTCGGGTAAAAGTCATTACACTGAACTGACTTAATGATAATTAATTGTCGACTACACCGGTTATCGTTAAATGATTAATATATTTTCTGATTAAATTAATGTATGTCACTAACAGTTATATTTAGGAAAATGTTCACTGTCATATTTATTCATAAGCAAACTTTTCGTTACGAATTTTAGGGGATACCTTTGACGTCGTACTGTGAAGCAAACCTCGAGTTTTTCTTCTAAATTACACATAGGATCGGTTTCTCAATGTTCAATTAAAATTTATCTTAACGATAAACGACCAGTTAGCATAATTTAATTTTCTCAGTGGGTGAGTGAATAAAAAAAAGTAACCTCTAATTTGCTCAGATAAATGAGAGTGCGTACTCATTTTCGAGCATCTACTCCGTTTGGAGTGAACAAAAGTGAGCCTTAACTCTACTTAGTGAGTACATACTCGAAAGAAACATCGCAGCCGTCATGATTGAGTATTTACTTTAAACGGGTGTGAATAAAAATGGGGCCTAATGCGAGTAAACTCTGAGTATACTCAAACAAATTCTGGCCGAATTTACTGACAAATTTTCAGTTCCCATTTTGTTTTATTTCAGATCATATACGAGTACATACTAAATGAACCCGGAAAGTAAAGGGCTTCGCTCGCAATACGAGGGTTCTGTACTGTCCGATCCAATGCCAATAGGCGATGACTGTCCTATTTCTATAATTTATGTTAAGACGAAACTGTAAATTGCAAGCTTGCATTTAAAAAAGAGAACGTATTAATAATTATAGTTGGAATCACCGACTTTAAACATGTTTTATGCTTGAAAAACGGTAGTACGTTTCACACAGGTTTTCTTTTTATGTTCGGTAATTATCCTTTTTGTCGAAATCGTCGGTTTATTGATATGATTATGATATGATTTCCTTCTTCTCATGTTTTCCAAATATTTAAACGAGTCTAAGCGCACGCTGATAGCGTTCGCATGTCGCGTCCGCGTGTTTTATGTCAAACGGATTGAATTTTTGCTTGAATGACACTCCGTCAGTTTGACAAATACTCGGGCATCATCGTATCAAAAATTTGAGTTGATTGTTGTCCTTTACAACAGATAATTAGGCAAGAAATGAGCGACGAAACAAATGAGCAGATATTATAAAGACATATATCAGAACACATTTCTTAGCTAACTACTCGTTTAAATACACAAGAGTTAACACAATTGGTAAAACGAATCTTTGTCAAACTGACGGAATTTCATTCTAGTAAAGATTCAACCCGTTTGACAAAAAACAGGTGAACCCGACACGCGAACGCAAAAACAACGTGCGCTCAGCCTATGTGTTCAAAGGCTTCTTCAAGTCGTTGCAGGTATGCAGGCTGCATTTGTATAATTTGCGTAGATATTTCGTCTATTGGGCTACCGCACTGTTACTTAATTTAAAGGCGGTACCCCATTATTCTTGACTCGGCAAGTCACGAGCAAAAGCTCGCCCATGCAAAGCATCCAGCACAGCAATCCAATAAAGCTACTCGGCAAGTGCGTTCAGTACCGGTGCACATGAGCGTCTAATGTAATCGAAACATCGTGTCTTTTTCAATCGGATAGGAAGAAATGTAGTATATACCTTGGGAGTATTGGGGCAATGCATAAGGGACGCCGATAGCTATCGGATACCCGCGGCCTATCTCAATAGGTACGTTGGCTGCCACTGGTTCCTGCCCCTATCTGCATTTTTTTATCACGTTTCACTAGAACAAGGTTGAGAATATGCCAGCGTTGCGTCCGCGGCCACACTCACACACACTTGGACACGAACATGGTCACAGTGGATAATTTTCTTCGGATTCGTGTGAAGATTCTTGAGCCATTCGCTTGAGAATCAGTGGATACATAAAGCCACATGCATCCATGTAATGTGAATCTATTGCTGAAGGTGAAGTATTGGAATTGCCAATCGCCGTTAAACTTGATTCTAACAGCGGTTGTTGGAATTTATAACAATTTTCAGGCAATACGCGACATGATGCATGAGGATTTTGTCCCCCAAAAAAATCCCCATACAGTGATTTTCCTCAAAAATTCACTTGGCTTTGAAGTTTTCCCCATTTTGGGGATACAATTCCCCAGCCTGGTAACCCTGGTGTTGTGTGTCGAAACATGTAATAATATCGATCAGTGCCTGAGGATTAGCCGAAAAGCTCACCTAATTCAACAAAATGGAATAGCGACGGTTAGAGTTTGCGCATAAAACTACAGAATATTTAAAAACCTGGCCGGGTATCATAAATAAAGTTAAAAAAAGTTGACTTTATATTTAAAATTGCATCCCTCCATCAACTTGACCCCATTTTCTAAGTAGCATCTTAATTTCAGATTCCACGACAGACTTGCACAAAAAGGAGCCCCATGGGACTCAACTCCTTCCTCGAAACATTCCCATTGCTTGCCCATTCTAGCCCAACATTCTATTATCAATAAATTTAAACGAATCTTAGTTATGCGTTTTCGCTCTTTGTCAGCACGCCCTTGGGCTATAATTCAATTTGTTTAACAAATACATACATTCTGGAAATATCTCGTTCATGAATATATAGGCATTATCGTTGTAACTCGTGAAAAGAAAGGATCTTTTTGCAAGACAGAGATTTTGCTATCGGCACAGGAACAGTGTCGCGTTTCAAGTAATCTCATAAAAAATTGAATGAACAACCGTTCGAGAGTGTATAGCACGGAGACGTCTATAAATCCTTTTAAACTAAAATAGGTCCTGGTATGGGCACTTGCTGACGATGATTGTGTATCTACATATGTATCTGACGCATATCTATAATAATTTCATATCTTGTCATAAAATCTCTTCATCACACATATGCTAAAGGAGCTCATCCTCCTCGGCACGATGCCTCGTCGGCCAAAAGGACGAGAACAGCGGAGCATTGACTATGGGATGGGGAATCTTGCTCTCGGTTTACTGCTGAACAGCATATAAATTCACGAGGCGAATGGCTGACTGACTTTTTTTTTGAAGAAAATGTTGTCATGTTATGTTTATGTTGTTATTCCTGCTGCTCTTGTACAATGCCGTAATCGAAAGATTTAAGGCGATACTCAGTATTATGTTGGGATGTCTGACTAAAAATTTTGAAGTTTGCCGTGTTACTGATTTTCTTTTTCGATTAAATTTGATTGTTGTAAGATTCTTTTTTCTTTGAATATCTCATTTTTTAGTCCCTATCTTGCGCTTATAAAGTTGATCCTTTTTATTATCCACTCGTATATGATTTACAGTGTAATGAATGCGTAGTTATGTATAGTAATGTGAGTCATGTGGGTACTTGTATATGAGTGAATTGGAAGCCAAAACACGTGGAAAATATCAATAAAGGACTTCCAATGGAGGAATAGTTTGACTTCGGAAAAGATGCTTTCTGTTACAAAATTAAAAGTCCCGATTGCAGATTCTGCAAATGTTAATATAACTCGTATTTGAAGTTAGGGCATCGCAGTAATTAAGTGCGACAAGAGCAGACTTCTAAACGTTTGAGATGCAATCGTATGGTCAGTGGTGCCCACTAGAAGTTTCCTTTTACCCTAATCCCTAGTAAGGAATGACACCTCAACCTCACCTACTGTTAAGAGGCATAGTTGATTTCTTGGCATATAAATGGTTTCGGGTCATATATGTTGCTGGCGTACATATCCTGTTCGTTAAGTCGCATTTTCGAAGTCACATTAGACATTAGAATAATTGGCCTCAATGCATTGAGCTGCCGGTCAACATGACATGGACTAATTTTGTAAGGTAGGAAAAGTTATTTATTGTACAGGTTACAAGAAAGTTCCAAAAGTTATCATCATCAACGTGGCGCTACAGCCCGGCGTCGAGCTTTGGCCACCTGTATTATTGTCCCCCATCCAACTTGGTCAAATGACCGCGTTCTCCAATTTTGAAAGCTCAGCAGTTGTTCAGCGTCAACATCTACTAAGTCTTCCCAACGAGCTGTTGGTTTTCCCGGAAACATTGCTCCGCTGATGTGTCCTTTAAATATTTTCTTAAGCATGCGGTCATCGTCCATTCGTTGTACATGATCTGCCCATTGAAAACGTTGTAGTTTGATGATTCTTTGAAACTTCCAGCTCACCGTACAGTTCGACAGCTCATGGTTGTACCGGATGCGTAATATATTTCGGTCACGAATTGCTCCGAAAATTCGTCGAAGGAGCTTCTGTTCAAAAGTGTTTAACATGTTTTCGAAGGCTTGAGTTAGGGTCCAGGTTTCGCAACCATTTCCTAGCACAGGCCTTATGATAATTTTATATATGTATGTGGAGTTTCGCATTTCTGTGCACATGTTTCGATTTCATTATTGGGAGGACCGAGAAAAAAGTCTTATTTGGTGGCTGTATCTGTCGCTTGAATTCGTCAGTTTCGCTGGCATCATTTGAGAGGTTACTACCCAGGTATGTGAAGTTGTCTACGAATTCGATGCAGAAGTCCCCGATATTGATGTTCGGTTGTTTTGTTCTGTCCTCGTTAATGCGTAGTCCAATTTTTTTGCAGTCGTATCAAAATTATGCAGAAGTTCTACTGTATCAGGTAAGTTTCCGGATATGATGTTAATGTCGTCTGCGTACGCTATCAATTGTGTCGACTTGACAGTTAGCGTGCCGATGGTATCCGCATTCATTGCCCGGATGGCGTGATCAAGTGAAAGGTTGGAGAAGGTCGGCGCCAGTCCATCGCTTTGTTTCGATCCAGTATGTTTTTCGAATAGGTCTGTCAACCTGTTTTGGATTCTGACCTGTGAGACGGAATTGGTCTTCATCATCTTTGTTAGTCGTACTAGTTTTACTGGTATGCCAGATTGGAGCATGATATTATACAGTACACCACCATCGATACTGTCGTATGCTTGCTTAAAGTCGACAAAGATTTGGTACACGACAACTTTGTATTCACAGCACTTTTCCAGGATTTGCTTGACCGTGAAAAGCTGATCGGTTGTAGATCGGCAAGGTCTGAAGCCGCCGTGATATTCGGCAATGATTCATTCAGCGTACGGTTTTATTCAATTTTTCGGAATTTTGGTCTGTATTTTGTACTACTACAGACTAATGACATGCCTCTGTAAATCTTGCACTGCAATTTTTCTCCCTTTTTGTGAATGGGACAGATGATGCTCCTGCGCCAATCTTCTGAGATCACTTCATCCTCCCAGACTCGCAGAAGTAGTTACTGTATGGCATTTAATAGACTTATTCCACTAGATATTAGCAGTTCAGCTGGAATATCGACTCCGCCTGGCGCTTTATTTGGTTTGAGTGACTTCACGGCAAGATCAACTTCTTCTACTGTCGGGGGTTGTGTATTGCGGTCATGAGAGGCTAGTCCTGGGCTGACAGCCATTCTTAATCGTGTTTACTAGTCCGTATGATTGTCTGGTATTTCTAATATCTAGGTTATTATCAAAGAATTTTTGTTTTTTAAGTCTAATTATTATATTTGATAATCGCCGTAATCGTCGTATTTGCCTCTATTGGCTCTAGTTGGTCATTGGATACATTGTCTGTAAACTTCACTCTTTATGTCTAATGATTTTGGCATTCTCGTCGAACCAGCCATTTCGCGCTCGCCGGGCTTTATTTCCCACGATCTTCTCGACTTTCAGTTCTTAAAGCTCGTGGGCACCCGTATTTCCGATGTTATGTGGAAAAGGCGTTAGTTTGTCCTCGAGGGCGGCTGTATATGCTTGCGCAGTGGCATCGCTCAAGAGTTTGTTAACCGCAAAACTTTTGAGAGGGCATATTCTCAATTGGTGCACCAAAGAAATTCTACGCCGATAGGTTATCTTAACCAAGTGATGGTCAGAGTTGCAGTTAGCTTCTCGGCATGATCGGACATCCATCACACTAGAAGCCCATCTTTTGCAAATGAGGACGTCGTCAATCTAATTGCCGGTGCATGCATCTAGAGATATCCAGGTTTGTTTATGAACGTTGAGCTCACGACAAAATTGCTGCTGCTACATGTGAAGTCGATTAGAGGCTGTGTCCTCCAGTTCCTCGATGCGAACTCTCATTAAATTTCGCATTAAAATCTCCAAGCCGTATTTTGACGTCGTTTGTTGGAAGTAAATCGAACAATGTTTGAAGACGGGTGTAAAATTGGTCTTCCACTGCATCGTCTTCACTTCAGTAGGGGCGTGCACATTGATTAGCCAAAGGTTGAAAAATCGAGTTGTAATGCGAATCGCCCATAACTTTTCATTGATACTTTTCAATAATAGTGGTTTGAGGTGTTTGTTCACGATGAATGCAACTCCAAAGCTCTTATGTCTAGATCTACCGCTTTTGAGAATTGTGTGCGATTTCCTGTCATTGATCTCGCTGTCAACCCAATTCGTTCCCTGGACTGCGGTGATGCTTAATTGGTATATCTCGACTTGTTGTAGGAGGGCCTTCTTAGTATCCAGTTTCTACAGGGAGCGTACATTCCAGTATCCAAAAGAATAATCTCTTAAACGGTTGCGTGGTCGTCGTTGTTGATCCCTCCAAACCTTTTTTTTTTCAAGTTTGTTGACATGGAGTAGTTTTTACAAGAATGGGTTGTCAGCCCATCGCAAAATCCTATTCAGGTGGCTTCAGGTGGTTCATAATGTGCCAGAGTTCACATAAATATGTTTCAAGTCTGACTAACAATAAGTGATTCATGCTACCCTAATGGCCTGATACGTTACGTATCTTTGCTTCTTCCGTTCACAACCAGAAGATAAAATTTCAGCAAATATCACAAAAAATCGTTAAATTTTTCTGAGTCTTTAATAAGGCTAAACTTATTTTGTAAATATTCATATAATTCATGGAAACAAATCAGAAAAGACAAATCGCTTAAAAATATTATAAATACATAAATACTTACTCATGTTCACGACTGTATTTGAATGAATCCCTGTAGCGTAATCGCAGATTTCGTCGAATGTCGCTACTGTCGTTTGCATGACGATTTTTTGATAGAGCTGCTGGCAGAAGTAGAGCCATTTCTAAAAATAAAAAGTGAAAGAAGGATGAGAAAAATACGCGGACAGTAATAAAGTAATTTGTAATGTTTTTCAAGGCTGGTCTAAAAAAAAGCTAAGTGCCCAATTGGGTATTATTACGTACATTCGTATGTTATATTTCATATAAATCTTTTTTATAACTGATCTACATTTACGTACATGCAAAATTGTCTGCAGAGCAATGAAATTTTAAATCATGAATATATTTCGCGCTGCAGAGTAATTATCGATGCCAGAATAATGTGTTCGAAGTATTTAATTTAAAAATTAAAATCGGTTATTCGGAAAGGTATACATGAAGGGCCATGCATTCGTGCGTGTAACTAATTATACATTTTAATGTATTCTACACACCAGGGGTCGACAACCAACGGCCCGCGGGCCGAATGCGGCCTTCCATAAGGTCTTGTGCCGCCCGCGAGGAAATAACAAATGTACTTTAAATTAGGATCTGTAAAACGCGAAGAAGATGTGAATGCGCACAAGTGCGGTCTTGTTGGTTTGAGAAATACATATATGAAGTCAGAGGCGCCGACTGTTAGAAATTATTGGGGGGGGCACAACAACTTTTCATACAATTTTGATTGACTGTCGTATTGCCTTGTTGTGCGATTTTTTTGTGATGGTATTCTCACAATAAACTGACCCATTTTTGAAATAACAATTATTATTATTATCTCTTGCACTTTAAAAAAATTTACTTATGATAAGTCCACGAACAGAACGGCCCAATAGCCCTAGCTAAAAAAAGTCGATGTCTTAAAGCGGGTAAATCATTGATTACTATACGAATGTACTTATATTCTTATAAAGTCAACTAAAATGGTCTGAAGATTGAGGGGAACTAATTTAGAACTAATCTCTTCGCCAAGTCTCGAGTTGTAGGGTCCCCACCGTGCAAATCATCAGCGTTGTATGGAAATTACGTTTGTTGTTTGTTTTTAAGAATTAAGCCAATTTTTCAAGCATTTGTAAATGGAACCATAATGATTTTTGTTTTATAACACAAAATAATGAATTAAATTTTAATTAAATTCCAACTCAAATATTTTCATCGTCCACGTCTTTAAAATAATGATCATTACTCGTAGTACAAAAGATCCATTAAGCTTTGACTGCATCTTGAGGAATCATAACCAAATTGAACGAAAAGTTTTAATACCTCATTAGGTTAGAGCTAATATCACACGGATTCTCATGAACCGGAGCCCGGGAGATTGACGGCTGTCAAGCATTGTTAAAGCTGCGTTACTGTTAGGCACACGATCGTCGTACAATATTCGCGATTAGCGATCAAACCACACCAGTACGGAACACTATTTGCATGTATCTTTTTGATCGTCGCCTGCGATCGACGCAGGGTGGTGCCTAGCGAAACGCACCTTAAAGCACAGGATTCAATGGTACAGTCCTCATGGGCCATATATAGTATATGTCTTCGTAGAAGCTCCTTCCTTCCTTCCCTATTTGTCATAGCTACGTCTTTGATTGTTTGAACGAAGAAGTCGAGCGAGGATCGCTTTTCTTGCAAAACGATATTTGTGCCTGAAATATTGGAGGGGCGTTGCCCCCCCCCCCCCCCCCCAATATTTGGATTGAGGGGGCAAAAAGTGCCTTGCCCCCCCATAGTCGGCGCCTATGTATGAAGTTTAAAATATAACTAGAAAGAAAGATGATGCATTTGCCTACAGTTCTAATACATAACCTCGTATATCACTTGATTAGTTACTCATGGAAAGTCTTGTCTGTCTATCGGTGCCTGCTGTCTGTTGCTAACTGACGTAAATATCATAAAAAAGGAAGCAAGTCAACTCATATCCGTATGCTCAATGTTCGGTCTTTGTGTAGTAGTAAGCAAGAGTCCACCACGAAAGGAAAGAGCAGACCGTTTGGGCATTGCTAAAGCGGTAACAGATGTCATCAAAAACACGTAACAATGGACGCTCCTGACGCGATGGCGGACCTCATCAAAATCCCAAACCGACCCTACTCAAGTGCACAGTCTTGATTCGAATGGTATTCGATTTAGGACACTGCCACAACTATATGTGCAAAACCAAAACTTTGTTACCGATTTCGCACCGAAAATGAGAATCGGATACTTGGGCATGCGAATCGACATGTTGGGTCGAGCAGATTCATCCGCCGACGCGTCAAGTTTTAATGTGTTCTTCAAAATAATTTCGGCCTGTCTTTTCCAACTGGAACCTATGAAAGCATATGTGATGCTAATGAAGAATGAATGCTTCGGCATTGCCGAGTACGTAGCCTCGATTAAAACTGGCCATCTTAGTTGATTCATCGAAAAGAGCGCGTGGGCAACGCAATTTCGGTTTGTAATGAAATTTCGGTTTGCTTTTTTGCGCACTGACGCTTGGATGAGTATCCTGAATAAAATTCCATTCGAATCAAGAATAAGACAATATTTCCAATTTTCAACATTGATTACTTGGCGTGGTATTAGCAACAGAATTTGGATGTTTTCTTGCACTGATACTTTATGTTTTGTTTTCATTGTGCGGCCCGTTTAAAGATACTTCTTGTGAAAGTGGCCTACTTTCCTAAAAAGGTTGCCGACCCCTGCTATACACTATTGATTGCAAGTATCCCCTGCTACTATGTACTACATCGAACCGTGGATAGCGTTGCGGTTGGCAGCCTTTTATCGATGATTACTATCGGAATGGGTCAAAAATTGCCTCTACTTTTTTTCCCCGGTCTTCGTATCAGCATTTATATATTTGACAATCCGTTTACGGGACGATTAATTACAAATATTATCGTCATGTGAAAAATTCGAAAATGTTTTATTTGATAATGAAACTTTGGAAAGGGAGTTTTAATGTACGGAATTAAGGACACTCGAAGGTGTCCGTGGGGAGACATAAACGGACTTTGCTGAATTAATCCTGAAGGTCCAAAATTAGCAAAGTTGAGTGCTCCTTTTACGGACTAAGCAGCAGCACGGATTTATCCTGCCGCTTAATTCAGAAGGTGTGGGCGCTGGGCGGTATTTTGGCCTATAATGATTTTTTTTTATTAAATAGCGACTAATAGACGAAGTAAAATAGAAAGGAGCATCGGATATTGCCACCAATACCAGAAAACCTATTCTTGTATTCACTAGTTGTGACTTTCTTCGGTACACTTATCAGAGCTGATACTCGTAAGCGTAGTGAAGAAGGGCACATTTCATCATCATCTCTCGACTAATTTGTCTTTTCCGAGCCAGTTACACCTTGAGTTATATATCACGAATATGGAGAACAGTGAAAGTAGTTTTCATCTCGAAACACGGGAATAGGCCGGAAGAGCTGCCGAAATCTTACAGACCAATCAACCTAGCTTTGTTTCTTTTAAAAACGACCGAAAGACTTTTGAATGGGAAAATGCCAACCCCTACCCATATCCCAATTGATTAATATGATTTACAGATGGGTCAAAAACGGAGCAGGAATTTGGTGCTTGTGTTTTTGGACCAAACACCAGGATCTCAATCGCTATGGGTGTTCGGCCCAGCGTCTTCCAAGCTGAGATCCATATCACTGAGGCCTGCGCCAGGAACATTCTGACTCAGAATATTCGTGGCGTCCACATCGCTATCTAAACCAATAGTCAGGCGGCTATTAAAGCGCTTTCATCTCATAAACTCTTTTCGAGGCTGGTAAAAGAGTGTTTAGATATCCTTCAATGTCTCGCAGTCGCAGCCACCAACCGAGTAGCTTTATTGGGTTCTGGCTGGCTGGCTGTGGACGAACTTGTCGTTCCCATCTCTTGTGGGAACGGCTCAAATGCTCGTGAATTAATGTTAGCTATGTTAGAACAGAAAGGTGTCTTTTTGTTGTTGGTGCTTTTCAAAGCAATTTTTCAATATTCTGTGCTTTGCTCAATGTTCACGTGTAAACGAAGCATAATGAAATCCTCGCGTGCCTTCACCCCTAGCGAACTTTGGTGACTTTCTAATGCACCACATATCGTCGTTAAGGTGCGTTTAGATTTAGCGAAACCATTCGCGCAACTTCGTTAGGGAAAATTGTGTGTTGTGTGAACGTGTTCCTCACCCGAATATAATCTAATCTCGCGATGTGACGCACCCGTTGGATCGCTGTGAGTTCCTTGTGCGCAACTACATGAGACTCAGCCTCCGATTTCGCCTAATGTGAACGTTGTGCGAGGATGTTTCAGGTGAGGATGGTTTTGATGGGAAGCACTCGTCCGACCTGGCTGTGGAAATACTCGTCTGATCGGGCTGGTTCGAACAACAAGTTAATTTTGGGTCGCTGATTGGGATTGCCCACGTCAGAATGATAACTCTGTTTTCACTGGGAAATACTCGTCCGATCGGGCTAGTTCGAGCTACGAGGTAATTTTGGGTCGCTGATTCCGAATCTGAAGTCAAAAAAGAAAAACACTTTTGGGGTTGCCCATCCCAGAATGGCAGCCCTGTTTTCATTGGGGAAATACTCATCCGATCCAACTGGCTCCAACTACATACAAGGTAATGATGGCAAATGCGGAAGTCGCACCGGGAAGCAAAATTCATGAACAGGACGCCATAGTGAACTCAAAAAATTAACAACTCGACCTCGGTCGTGTCTGTTGCGCGCAGAGTTGCGTGTGTGAACAGGCAGAACGAGATTCGCCTCGGGAGAGTTTCCTCGCGAAACAGTTGCGCAAATTGTTTCGCTAAATCTAAACGCACCTTTAGAATGAAGATGACACTTTTGTTCGCTTTTTTTCACTACGAGCGAAATAATACGATTTGCATTCATTCGCTTTTTGTTAGAACTTCGCAACGTGGTATGCTGGGTAATTATTCCATTTTCGATGTTTTTGTGTTAGGTATGCAAGTATGTCGATATTTTTACCCATTTGTATTGTAAGTTTGGAGTTCGGACCAATTAATATGTTAAATGCAGAGTTCCGCGTGCTTATGGGCTCCTATGAAGCAACCTCCATCGCATTTTATCATAAAGGGTTCTTTCAGTCCAGTACTCTATTGAAAAGCACTTCCCTATGCAACCGTGTCCTGATGACAAAGTCCATATTTGCTATAATTACGATTTTTGTTTCTGAGGGTTGACATTATTACCACCCGAAAGCTTCGTCTCAATCTACCTTCGCCTATGGGAATTATTCTGTTGCCATGATGGTGGACAATGCTTGAAAAGATTGATGTTTAAAATTTCAACAATACGCCCGTACAATAGGGATTTCCATTATGTATGAAAAGGAGATTTTCGTTTCATTTTTTCCATTCTGTTTTCGTCTATATTTTCAGTTCAGAGTCTGGAAAATATTACAAGGGATTTGGAATGTTTATAAAGGCAATTTCTGTATAAGGACCTTCTGTGTAAAACACAGTTGCAAAATATTTTTTGCTATGTGGTTTGGTGTGCAAGAAAGAAAGGAAGAAAGGTTTCAGCTTTTTGCGAAATTTTGTTTGCATAGATACGAGTATACTATGTTGATGGTAATAATGAAAAAGTGAATTGTTTTTTATTCTGCATCTACTGCATATTTCATTTATATTTCCTTTCATTTTCCTGCATCCAATAGTTTTAAAGTTTAGACTCGAAAATGAAACAAGAGATTATAAAAGTGTCCTTTTACACGTTCGTTATTATATTCCTCTTTTTTCTTTATATTTTGTTACTAGATGCAACAACCGGTGTTGCTGACGGGGACCGCGTAAACATCAAAATGCCAATCGCATCGTGTAAAATTATTATTAAAGCCGCTGCGGTTGACAGGGCGAATACAAGATGGTTAAACGGTGATATGTGCCAAACGACGAAGATGATTTAGCCAAAATTTGACCGTCGCCGCTCTGCCACACTGCTCTCGCTGAATAGAAGGCACCCTCCCCTAAAACTGGGGGTAATGAAAAGCCTCAGTCACAAATTGTAGCGATCAATCATATTCCTACAAAATTTCATGCATGTTTCAGCCGTGGTCCGGATGGCACAACGTTTAGCACGTTCTCCTTCTACGCACGGCGCCCCGGTCCGATTCCTACTGAATGCGGTAGTTTTCAATAAAAAAAGGGATTTACGTGTCGGACTATGAGCCCACTCAACTGCTAAGTGAGTACCCATTTATGGGGTAAATAACTCGATTGACCATGTTGCTTGAAAAGAAAAATTGTAATGTTTCTCCTAAGTCTCAAAATTGACACTTATCTACTTACTAGCGTTTAGAACTATGTTATTCAAAGATGTAAAAAAAGAACAGGTTTGGAACAAAGCTCATAAACACATGTGAAAACAACAACATAAAGTGGGCCAATTCCGTGGTTCGTTAATTATCAGTGTCTATTGAAAAATTTTCCGATTTTTACCTTTAATGAAAAGTTGTCCCCAATTTTTTTATCACTTTCCAGTCCTGATATTCCCTAGCCTAGCCTAATGCCTGCACCACATTATTCGGGACTCGCCGAGCCAAGTGGATAAAATATTGTGCACACCTAAGCACCGTGCGTCTCTACTGTCTTGCAATTCATCGGGTGAACAAAATGTTCCACGAGTGCTTGCTCTGCATTCATTGCATTGGATGAAATTCGATCACTTGTAGGTGCTTGAATGTGCACTACATGTTATCCACTTGGCTCGTGACTCGGCGAGTCCCGCATAATGTCGTACGGACATAAAGTACTGCTGAACCGAATTTCGAGTTTGGGTAGTGCATTGGCCGTTCTTTAATTTACATCCTATTATAATTTTTTCGATCCGACGCTCTGTTTAGAAGTTAAAGAGAAAATATTGAAAAAAAAAATTGGCTCAAATTTTCGGTTTTTCGCCCGCACAGCCCTCTGCCGTGGGGGTCCAAATAATTTTCTAAATTGAAGGCGTGGGTCTCACCAACATTCGCACCAAATGGCATCTCTTAATCAATATTTTGCAAGGTCGATTGACCTGTTAATTGCATTGACCCCTCAAGGGGCATGGGTGCGTCAACATCTCTAGCATTTCTATGCCTTGTTGACGTTTCAATAGCATATCTGCTTTTCGGAATTGCAGTTGCTAGCATGCACCTCCTATCCGCGCCGTCTTTGTACTGACAAGCTGTGCTCTGAGCTTGCAAAACAAAAAACAATTTTACTTACCTCTTAGTACTCGTCTGTCTTTATGACCGTGGCAACGATATCCTTGACATCCACGTTTCTGTATCAGCGACGGGCAATGCTTACCACCATTCTGCGGTGCTTGGGTAATTGCTCGAGTTCTTGTCATCATGCCTGTTCCACATGCCGTGTCACAATCACTCCATGGACCCCATTCACTCACTTGACAGTCGAGAACTGTAAAGAAAATCATGTGAACAAGATTGAGTATAGGCAATACGTATAATGAATATATAGAGAGGGAGGAAATCATTTGTCAAAAGTGCTTATAGAATATACTCGTACATATACTCGTATGTATGTATCTATTTTTCTATTTTTAACATTTTCGTATATCCTTCAGGTAGATCCAATATTAAGCTAAAATGGAATGTAGTCGAAAGTTTTAACTTGGGTTTGTCATGTGTCAGATGCATATCAATTCATGTCAGAGCCAATCATATTACATACATTTATCGGAAGGTGGACAGGGTGTGCATCTTTTGATTTGGTATTAATCATCTGAAAACACTGAATAACTTTTGAGCCGAAAGGACAACTTGTTTGTGGTTTAACAAATGTTGGCAGCTCTATTTTCGTCTTCACTCGTTGTTGGGCATAACGCGTTAACTAGTCATAAGAGACCTAGTTGACGTTCCGTTAGTATGTATATAAAAGATTTGGGATGATGTAGTACTGTTATATACATCCTTGTTAGTTGGCCGTTGAAAGAAGAACAACGAAACATCCAATTCATCAAAAAAACTGAAAGAATGCAAAAATATCTGAATCATGATTTACAAAACTAAATCTTTGCATCTTATTTTGACAAATGTATTATACAAAACTTATCCTGATGGTGAATTTGAAAAAAAGTGCGTCCAAGAGCGAACGCGGCAGAAGTGTAACTTTATACATAGAATTTCAGTAATATTATTTTTTCATCCCTCTTTCAACAAATTAATGTTGCATGCCATCGTCAACATGACACAATGTATCTTTATTTGCATTAATGAAATCCGAGGGGATATAAGTCTCTCAGAAACTAATAATTTCGATAGATGCGCTGGGATTGGTGGAAAGCCGTTAAATTTTGATAATTTTGGAATGTTGCCTTTATTGAGTGACAGTGGATATAAATTACACGCGACATCATCAAGACCGATAAATTCTGGAATTTCTGTCGAATGGATAGCGGCGTTAAATCACTCTTGAATCATTTACGATAAATCAAAGTCATTTCTTTTGAAAATCTCGTTGGAAATTTTTTTTTGTGCAGTGTTGGAATTGGCATACCTCACCAACTGCCTGTCACTAACAGGTCCACCTGTTTCAGATGTATGGCACTTGTTGATGTTTGACCACTTTCCATTCGGAATGCATGTAAAAGGTTAGTATGAGCTCGGCTCCTCTTCCTATTGTCTCGTTCAAGTTCAGTTCTACTCTTTTGACATGGATATGTCCTATCACTGGGGGTGATCCTGAAAATTGTCCGTCACAATATGTCACAATTTCGTAAACTACTCCGTTAGTTTTCATCCCACGATATTGTTCACCCCACGCTGAAAAGCTCTAAATTTATGTCAACAATTCGTGTTGTTAAAATTCAGCCTCCTCGACCTCGTACTGGTCTAGGTCTGCTTTCGCCGCTGTCGCTGCGTTGAATCTAGGTCGCTTAAGGGTAATGCATGTAGTTTAACTTGACATTTCATTGCCGCTTCTGCTGCTGCTGCATTCTGCGTTCAATCTGGTTCGGGCATTATGCATTTACAGGTACCGCTCGATCCGTTTCTCAAAATTTGACACCCCGAAAACCGCAGTTCAGTCCTCGTATCCTCTCTTAGCTAATAGTTCATCATCAGTAAACTGATGACGAGTATCTACAGTGGAAGTAGGTACATCGGTACGTGGATATATCTTATGGCTACCGAATGCGTGGAACATGTTTTGTCGAAGAAATCGACGTAGGTTTTATCAAGACCCCAGTATAGTCAATCATACTGGTTAGAATCATTCAATAAAACATGCCCCATAAAACATATCCATGTACCGATGTATTTGCATACAGTGTAGACACTTTTAAACATTTTCGTAATTCTATTGCCACCACTCTGCTCGCTCATCCGCATTTTTTCACGCCACTTTCTTAAGCAGCGGTTTTGCAAACAGAATTAGGAACAGAATTTAGTACGTTTACGACAGGAACAGAATTTGCAACAGGATTAGCAAAAGAATCGGTGACAGAAAATGGCTATTTGACGACAGAACAGAAACAGTTTATCAGCAACAGAAACAGGTACACATTTTGACTAAAAAAAAAATGTTTTGTCCTTCCAAATACTATTGTATGTGAAATCGCCGCTTTAGCCTTAGCCGTGTTACTTCTCACATTCCTCCTAAGCATCTTTACGTTCAGTTTATTGTTATTTTGCCGTGGGCTATATTCCCAATTCTTGCAGGTCAGTGAGAGTGGTCTTTATTTCCAAAATGGGCAACTGCCCATGGATGACCCTAAATCCTATCGACACATCAGCCTAACATATTTTATACTAAAAGCAATGGAAAAAAAAATCCTTGATGCTCACATTAGGAGCTCCTACTACTTTGCCGACCTTGGTGACTTGCAGGACGTCGATGGTGACCAGCTCCAACGTTTTGTTGGGGGCTCGGGCTGGTTCGAAGTTTAGAATGGGTCGGGACTACATATCCCGTTGGACATCACAACGGACCCTGATGCGGTCTATGTGTGCTGTGGACAATCATAGCAACCTTTTAACCTAACCTACCTAACCTTACCTAACCTAACCTACCTAACCTACCTAACCTAACCTACCTAACCTACCTAACCTACCTAACCTAACCTAGGTGAATGAACAAATGCTCTTTTTCAGAAGGGTCATCGCCGAGGTTGGAGATACCACTCACACAGCAAACGTTATGCGAGGATGCCCCCAGGGAGGTATATTATCTCCCTTGTTGTGGTGCATCGTTGTAGACACACTTATGTGGAAATTGTCCTCGCTGGGACTCTTTAACACAAGGATACGCGGACGACCTGGTGAATGAATGGTGTGACATTAGCGAACCTCGTGGCAGCCCGTCGAAGACCGCAATTGTCTTATTTACGAAAAAAATGAAGCTTGGGGCAATGAAATGCCCCATACTGTACAACCCACCAGTAAAAATGACAAATAACGTCAAGAATCTGGGAGTTACGCGCTCGGTGGCCGTGTCCGTTCGATCACAACTTCACTGAAATTTTTTGGATAAGAGTAAAGCTCTTAAAAAAAAAAAAAAAAAACAAAAAATTGCGGAAGCAAATATCTAAACCGCTAACTTTGCAACCGAAAAAGTTTTCAAATGGCTTTGAAAATGTTTGCAGACAAATTGTTACCGACTATTTCACTTATTCGCGAATGAAGTCCATTCCATTCTCTCTGTGCGCAGTTTTGAGGGGTCTGTCAAGCAAATTTCCAAACAACTTGCAAAGTTCTAAGTTCAGAGTGATGTTTGTATAAAAATGTGAGGAATTTTCTCCGGTGAAATAGTCGGAGAAAATTTGAAGTGTCCGTAAAAATTTTCAAAGCCATAGTTTGGGCTGGATCGTGTCAAAGCTTAATTCGAGACTCATCTCTTTTCTATATCTCGTTCAATAATCCCACTGGTTGTGGACTTTAGTTGTTTTCTTTAAAAAGTGAACCCACTTCTACTACCATTACATAAACAGCGTGCGTACCCTTCCATAAGAAGATTCACTTTAAAAATCAAACTAATTTTGCTTGAACCACACTTGTAAAAAGAATGAATTCTAAAAACTCAATATCAAAAAAGGATATGTATTAGCATTTAAAAATTTTGCTTAATTCGATTAATTCTTTCGTCTGGGAATAAATAGTCTGTTTCTAAATCATCTCAAAGCAATATACCGCTTTCAAACTGTTTCAAGCCCTCTACACTGAAGTTCACAATTTCTCATGTGTCGGTTTTGTCCTAAAAAGTTGTCAATACTCCTGCATTAATCCCATTAGATATCCATTTCGTTCACAAAACTTACGACCATTCACACTGTTACTCTCAATACTAACGGTACCCAAACAGAAGTGCAAACATTAAAAAAAAATCCTTTACGTCTCCAGCAACAGGAGTTGTAATTAAAATTAGATGAAATACGAAAAGAGATTCTATAAAAGTAGGTCATCCAGATATCTGATTCAAGCTGACTACGAAAAACCGTCATTAGGGATCAAATATATGTTGTATAAGCGACCCACCTTTCTCGTCCTTGCCCGTGTGCTCCATCCATCCCAATCCGTGTTTTATCATCATCATTGGCGAAGCAACGAAGCGTTCATGCTCTCGTGAACACATACATAGGTGGAGCGCCCAGTGAGCGAGTTGCTTTAAAGTGGAGTAATTTCATTCAACAGAAAAGATAGCATACTATCTGCATATCTGTTAATTGTCGCAAGAGTGATGGGGCTTCATAAGGGACAAGTGTTGAGACAGGTAGTGACGAACTCATCAACTCATGTGTGGTACATGGTTGTGTAATCAATAAAGGTAACTTGGAAAATGTGCGGCCCAGGAGTGGAATGCTGCAAAACGTTGCCGACATTACCAATGTTGATATTCTGTTGCACTTTGTTGCGAACACGAATGGGAAAATAAGGAAGAACAAATACAGAGTGTCTTCAAACTCAGCGAGTTGGAAACTTTAAGAGATTTTTTCAATTGGAAAAAGAGACAAAGCAAAAGTGTACTATGTGAAATTAATCTAAAGTTTACTTTGTTGAACTCAGTCGTTTTTTTTTGGTTTCAATTTTTTTTTAATTTTAAATAGGTCACATTATAATTTCTTTTTAAAGCTAAAGTGTTAACGTTGCAGATTTTAGCTGAAGGCGTTAAGTTAAATGTACATATATACCTTTCTTCCTTCAAGTTAACATATTTACTGACCAAATTGACAAATTTTCGAATCAAATTAGCAAATTTGCGAAACAAGTGAACATTTTTGTGAATAAAAAAATGCTTTCTGTAATGAAATTAACAATTTTACTAATCAAATTAACAAAGGAGGATGGGCAAAATGGACGTTTGACCAACAGTCATGAAATGTACGTCAGATGAAATCTTGTAATGAGTACTTCATATTCTACCGATCCATACCTAAATAGTGGGGGAAAGGAAGAAGGACCTTTTTAAGACTTTTAAAAAAAAAAAAAAAAATTGAAAAACTTACATCACTAAAACCGCAATAACTAAAAAACTACGCAACGCAAAAAACTGCAATAGACACCATATAAATAACAGCTAAGAATTTGCGCTAATCTCAGAATAAGTCCCGTAAAAACAGAATAAACGGTTACACAATGCAGCGTTATAAACTGAAAATTATGGATTCTTCCTTTAAAATTTGGTCATTTCTGCTATTTTTTCTCGAATATTTATAAACGTAATGTGAAAATATTTTTTTTTTACATCAAAACCTGTGTTTAATTGCGATCAAATCAAGTTAACATGATTATATTTTATTTTCACAATTCCGGGTAGTTGTAGGACTTTTAATGCGTAAAACACAACTAACCACCAAATAGGTCTACCCAGAAAAACTTTTCATGGGATAGACATAGCCCCGTTTTCTCAATGTCTCGTTAAACTGCCCGATAGCTAACAGGGAGATGAACTTATTCCAGCGATAAACCGCCCGATAAATATTTCCATTTTCTCATCGATCACCAAGCGAAAAATGTGTAGCCTAACAACTTAGTCTAACTAAGACTAAGCCAGCAATAAAACCCAAGGAAAAATTACTCGACTTAAAAGCCATTACACACCATTACGACTAGTTTCGTCCACACGATTGATTGTACTCATCAATCGGGAAGGTAACTCGACTATTGCAAGTGGTTATGTATTCCAACCAAATAATAATAATTTTGCCATTATTTGCAATAAAGAATTTGTCTGTTCTATAAATGTTATTACAATGAGAATTTTCAACTCATTCCTCCCATCACCCAAAAGTCAAACAAATATAATCAGACGAAATCAGTTTTACAGTGTGAGATGACTCGACCCTTATGTGTCACCAAAATGTCAACTCAAATTTAGGACAATCCAAGTCATAAAAGTTAACGAAGACTGCTGAACTTGAACGACACATCCCATCGTCACCATCATCATCCTTGCCTGCGACACGCAACGAAAATTTCTGAAGAAAATCCAGAATTTTGCTATGTATAGCTGAAATGTCATTGACACCGAAAAGTTTTAAGTGGTGGTTTCAATTCCATACAGCAATAGCAAGACGACCCGTAGCGATGTGATGGCTGACTTCAATAAATCCATTTACGAAACCATTAAAACCTTCCCGAATCTTGTAAGTGGGCTAATAAGGACAAAGTTAGGAAATTCCTTACGACTGTGTTTTAGAGATGGTACTGATGATTTTCCTGCTTTTCGACAGCTTCAAAAATATTCCCTTTTTAATATTTTCTGACAGCTTTCTCGTTGAGATGAATAAGAGGTTTTCGAATAAAATGAGAATTTCACAAATCATGTTGAAGTTAAAATTATAACGTGGTTAATGATTAGGGTAAAGTAATCCTAGTGATTTTGCAGTGTATGGTAAAGGGATTTAGGCTTAAAAGTTGATTTAGTATTTGTGTGTTACCTCGGTAGATGTGTGTTTATGACGGTCGTCGTTCTACGTCCGCCATCACATCAGGTCGTATTACGGTCGCTATACGACGGCTCCTGCTAGGCAATATAACAGCTTAAAGAACGTGTTACCCACAGTATACCGCCCTAGAGAGCTCGTTGTATATAACATCAGTAATGCGTCCAAGGATATCTTTATGATTTAGTTGGTTGGCATTGAAAATGAACATGATCCCGCCTAGGGAACGCCTACCTCCCCTATATATGTCAAATAATTAAGGTTATCTATAACTCATGATAGGATAAACGTGAAAAGCTTTAACTTTAGCACTGGTTCAAGAGGGTTATTTTATACTTACTTCTAAAAACGAGATTCGTCAGTTGGAAAATAACGGTACTTTTCTTACAGAGAGCCCCGCATTACCCTATTTTTCAGGTTTTTTGTCTATAACTCTTGAAACAATTGACGTAGAGAGCTGATTTTTGGTATGTGAACTTCCTATGAGAAGCTACTTCGGTTTTAGTAAGATGGCCATAATAAGACCAAAGGAACGCCTACCTCTTCTACAAATGTCGAAAAATGGAATAGTCCTTTAATTACGATAACTTTCGACAGAATGAAGCTAGCGAGTTGAAAATTTGGTCGGATGTTGGTAGTAAGGTCTAGTTGGTTGGTACTGATAATGGGTAACATCTGATTGAAGCAACTCATACTTTCCCTACAAGTTACATTTTAAATACACTATAACTTTTTATAGAATGAGATTAGCGACCTGAAATTTTGGCCAAATATTTGTAATGTGTGCTTAGCAGCACTGGAGCTAGGCGCATTTATCCAACGCCAGCCTGGGAGGCAATCATTGGATTTAATTCTGTTGCACATATTCATTCAAGAATCAACAGCTTTAAATGCTCTTAGAATTCGTTTAACTTCTGACGTACGTAGTGGAGAGGGCGATCACATGAGCATTCTGAATCAAATTCCTGACGTGCAAATCTGCTTGAGATCAAATTAAATGATCATAGAAGTTCGTTTCGGCAGAAAATTTTCAAACCTTATCCCCAACCGCACCAAATGGGAAAATTTCACGCCATATCTAGAGCCTAGATGTATTAACTGCTTCAACGATGGCTCTCAAATAGAATAGGGTGGTGCAGGCATCTTTGGACCCAAGACCAGGATCTCGATCACAATGGGAGCCTCTCCCAGCTTTTTTCAAGCTGAGAATCGCGCCAATCGGGTCTGCGCCAGGGTAATCTTGAAAACGGGACTTTGCGACGCTCACATTGCTTTCGATTCAGACAGCCAAGCAGCTATTTAAACGCTCTCCTCATATAAGGTCTTTTCAAAAGTGGTGAAGGGGTGTTACGAACTCCTCCAACTGTTGGAAACCAAAAACCGAGTCCCGTTATGTTGGGTGCCAACAAGCCACCAGGGCATTTAATGGAACGAGGCTGCAGATGAACTTGTTAGACAACGATCATCCAGTCGCTTTCATGGTCCTAAGCCTCACTGTGGCTTTCGGCTGGCATCGACCAAACTGCGGATCACAGACTGGTTTGCACTATTACGTCATCAGTACAGAATAACCTTCTATGGCTGCATCACTTACAGGAGCTGATAATGCAATTGATTTTTAAATTTCTTTGAAGTTTAAAGCGCAGTGTCTTTGAAGTAACGGTGAATTTGGCAATTTGAAATTTTAGGTAGTTTCAGAATTTTGGATCAAACCTTGGGTTTAGGACTGGTAGCAAATTTGATTTTGTTGGGCAACTCAAGTTTTTTGACACAATTTGCAAAAAATGCCAAAACTCTATACTAGTTGAAGGGAGAGTATCCATTTTATGTCAATTTTCGACAAATAAGCTGCAGTCTCTACCATTAAAGTATTTATTTTTTGAAGCGGGACACCCTGTATAATCAGGATTTTATCCAACATAACGCACTGATCCTTGCAGTGGAATAATCAGGTCCCTTTTGTTCCAAGACATCAAGCACTACTATACTTTCTTCAAACGCCCATGTATGGCGGTAAACAATAAATTCGCTTATTTTGATAACTCCATTACAAATCCTTCTTGATTACCTATAGAGTAAACTCGTAATACGAGTACAAAGGACGAATTTTCTTTATTGGCAACTTGTTTCTTGTCATTTACGACCAGAACTGAGTGTTCTTATGCCTATTAAGATTTTAATCCATAATACGAGTACAACAGTTTTCTTTGTCCTTACCTCCATTTACTTGTAATGAATAACTCATTTCACGACTCCGGCGCAAGCACCCCGACACGCTTCCGTCAAAGAGTTATTTGCGATTTTATGATGTCGGGTGGGCATAAAACTTTATTATCATCGTTCCTCGACAGATTTATTGTTTTTTTTCCCTTGCTGAAATTTAATTGTCTCTACGATTTCGCTACATCGTCTGTAAGGCACTTCAGTCGACATAAAGAGTTAGTAAAATGGATCGCCTGAATGCCTACCAGTGGTGGTAGACAACACTGCAAGAAATACTGCATATTGTTCACGCCCACCTGAAACAGAACATTTGAATGATACCAATGACAAAGTGACAATAAAAGTTCTGCAAGTCCTCGCTCGGAATACTTACGAGTATAACTGGAACACCCCACACTGAACAGATGGTAAATTTAATAGAACTCAGAATACAGGCACAGGTTCCACGCTTGGGTAGGATAGAATCGCAAATGTTTCATCCCTTTGTGATTCTCGTTTAGATGCACGTATGTATAACGATACTTAAACTCAATTATGATGCTAACTAGAACGTAAATTTTATTGGCCTTTCGCTACATAAACTTTAATTAAAAAGAAAAGAATCCATAAAATGTTCGTTTCCGTGGCAGTAGCACCAGAAAAGGAACTCAACTCGCCAGGATGAGTTGAGAGCAGTCACCAGTCAATTTCTCGGTTGGAGAGAATTGCATAGAGTGGCGTTTTCGGGACGCTGAGAAAGGATAAAAGTACAATATATTTTATGTGTTTGAAATGAATATTGTCCATTCTATTAAATGCCTTTCCAGCTGGTTTTACTATAGCTTCGTTTCCTTTCACTGAAACTCGTCCCTGAATCCTTCTCGCTTGCTGGAAAACTTGTTCGGACAGCATATGCTTCGGTGGAAAACTCCTGCAGCGTGTCCTAACGAGGAAACGACGTGTGGTTTTGTTCCGGAGTAAAGCTCCGTCCTATTTCACGGTCAGTTAATTTCGAAACAAATACAACGGACTTTTATTCGGTTTTGATAACTCGATTCCTATTGATAGTTATCTACGTCTAGTGAAATTAGAAGACAATATAGGGAAGTGTCCTTGCGGAACTGATCATAACACAGACAATGAACGTGACCCTAGAGTGGCACTGGAGCTCACGATGAATCCAAGAGTTGTACTGTTCGAGGTCAAACCATTTCCATGCGATGTCAGGCACACGCTTTCGAATATACTTTTTATGCTGTTTGCGTACTCGTCTCGTATGTTTTCTTTTTCGTAAGTTCAAAGGCTGTAAATTATAGGGAAGCGTATATACGATTGACTCAAGGTGAATTGAAGGTTTACACGCAAAATATATCCAGAAATGGCCGGATGGATATGGATGGCAGTCATTCAGTCATATTTCGAGAGTTACCCACTTACCTACAGAACCATACGTAAGGCTCAAGTTTATGGTTGTCACGGAGTCGAAATTATATACCCAAGTTGACTCCTTGTAAAGCGTGCCGTATTCGACATGTACTTTGTTAAAATGTATGTACTTCACATTCTCCCCGCGATTGTAAGCTTATGGTTGCCTGAAAAATGGCTACCAATAAACTACACCTTATACATGGCGTTCTCAAAGAGAGGCTAATGTTTTGTTTGCGATTTGTCGAAATAATCACCCCATTAATCAAATTGTTTTGTGATGAAATGTGAATTTTATGCGATGTTTGTTCGCAATTTCGTTGTATATACTTGCAATATTCAAGCATAAGAACAAACTAACAATAAGGATTTAGGCAAAATGCCACGTATCAGGTACATACACGTTGAAATTATTTCCTGTAGGTGTAGAAGTAGGCTTCGAGATTTTAAGCTCATCGTTCATTCTGTTGCCTATTATTGGAATAAAATTCACACTCACTAGTCTTCATGAATTAAAGCGCAGGTCGAAGATACCTCTAAAAATGTGCACAAGATACGGGATCAGAATTCGTCGCGCTTCCTGGAAGACGGGTAGTAATATTTCTTACTAGTTACATAAGCTTCGAAGAAATCAAAATAAAACATTTTTATATGTTGTAAGCGAAGATTTTTCAGACAACTTGTTAGTCAGAGTCAGGGGATTTATAGGGTTGGTTCCAGTTACATTTGGAGTTTCTCTGTGGTCTACTACCTCCTATTAGCAGGTCCGAACGAATACTCTCTGGTTAGTTGTATTGAGAGTTCTCTGAGCTATAAGGAATACAGCTTGGCCACCTTCTTGTATATCGAGGGCGCTTCTAATTATGTTGAACCAGCGGTTACCATCACTTCTCTTGGTGGCAACATCCGAGCGCAGGTGTGCCAGTAGATGAACTCCTCAAGGTGAAGTTCTATCTCCCTGTTTTGGAATCTGGTGGACAACAAACTGCTTTTGGACCTGGATGCTGTGGGATGTACATAAGTCATTGTGTATGGGGATGAACCTTGGAGATATTTTTCAGAATCTCTTACTAATTCTAACGAAATAGGCTAATCTAGCTGGGCTAGCGTGAATCCCGCCAAGAAATACATAGGTTACCAACATCTAGCTCTGGCTGAATGGGACGAGACTTGTTCTTTCTGACAAACCCAAGTTTCTGGGGGTCATCCTGGACAGGAAGCTGGGGTGGGGACCCAATAGTCAGGAATAAGTAGCTAAGACTCTTGCACTGTACTCGTATAAGAAAGCCATAGGTAGGAAGTGGGGCCTACAACCAACGGCTCTGTGTATGTCAGTCCAGAAACACATCTTCAATTGCCCTAACTCTTAGTGGTCATAGCGCGCCAACTGCTCTATGAGTCTTAGCAGACGTTTCGTTGGCATAAATCAGTTTCGGACGATGCACGTTGCCAGTATTCATCTCCTGATCCCATTTAGCCGCCTACCTGCGACAAGTCCGGAAACGTTGTGGCTTATTATTATGCCCCGCGCCACAGGGAAAGACACACAAACATCCATGGCCACGAACGCCGTGTACGGGACTTGAATCCGTAACGACCATCGTCAGACATGAGACTGATGCCTCTACGTACTGTGCTACCGGTCGCCCCCAATATTGGTAAGTGTTATATCATTATGGGGGTTCCAAGAGCTACACCGGCGGCTACCCTTGTTGTGCTACTGAGTCTCCTCCCCTTAGATATTTTTGCCTAACAAGTGGCTGCGAAAGGAACCGTTCGTCTTCGGTCTTTTCAGTTAATCTTGTCAACCACGGGTCACTCATCCGATTTTAACAACTTAGATTTTCCTGCAGAGACGGACTACACTTTTCGCAAATACTCGGTCGGTGAGAGCTTTTTAAGCCTTATCCCTTCACAGAACGAGTGGGCAGAAAATATTTAACCAAATCTCTCCTGTAAATAAATAACTGGCGCAACAGTCCAATTTGAACCATGGCCTCGAGATGAGTTAACGTCATCTTATTTTCTAGATCGTGACGGTGTGTCTTGTGCAGAGGTGTGTGATAAGCCACACGCTTAAGTGAGTTATTTACACCATAAATGGGTACTCACTTAACAGCTGAGTGGGCTCATATTCCAACACGTAAATCCCCTTTCCTTATTGAAGACTAACGCATTCAGTAGGAATCGAACCGGGACCCAGGGCGTAGAAAGCAAACGTGCTAACCGTTACGCCATCCAGACTACAAATCTATCCTATACAATCTAAAATAGCCTAAACACAAACCGAGATGAGCATGGGCTGCTGGATCATTTTGCGCCCGGGGCGAAACTAATGTACGACGCTAGTAGAGGCGAACAATTACAGTTACACTCGATTCCCTGGCCATCTACACGAATGACTCTAAGACCGACGAAGGAGTGGGGGCGGATATTTACTCAGAGGGACTATGACGCCATCTTCCTGGCTACTGCAGCGTCTTCCAGGCGGAGGTCTCGGTGATCCCTCTTTGTAGCGATCGGGTGAATTGGCTTCTAGGTGATTATTGTTGTGTGGTAGTGGAAAGCGAGGTTAAGTCAATCCACTGGTTGGTGCTCGCATCGTTGGTCGCAATATCACGATATCATTGGGTAAAATATTACCTAAACAGAACGGGGTTGTCTACGGAGACGAAATGTCGTTTGTTAGTTTGGAGGACGTTGAGACCACAGGTCACATTTTGTGCGAATTTCCGGCAATTGCTTGAGCTAGGTCTACGTACCTCGGGCAGATCGTCATGTGCCCTGCCGTTATCAGGATAACTCCTGTAAGAGACATACTGGCCTTCGTACGAGTAGTGGACGGTCTTTTGATACATTTATTAAAGAAGTAGTCTACTGCACAATAGATATTCTATGATCGCAGTGCCTCCCATTAGTGTCAGTAGCCTTAGCCTGTATATAGGTATACATCTATCTCATCAGCTGGTTTTGACATCAAAACAAGACTTTCCTCCGCAGCGTGGCGGAAAAGTCACTACGAGAAATCGTTCCCGAAATTTGTGCAAAATTCCAATTTAATTTCTGCCCATCCACGTTGCTTTCACCCACCCGTATTCTTAGTGGAAACTTTCCACTCATCCTTTATACTCGTATGTATACTATATTTATTTTGATCAAAGAAAACCACTTAATCCAATTAAATTGTTCCTTTCTGTGTACCATGAAACAATTTGCTCAGTGTAATTCCATATTTGAACACTGCTTTCTGAAAAAAGGGAGCTCACTGATTACACCGATACGAACGGCAAATGTGCGAACTGGGTGTTTACGTTTTTCCAAGAAACTTCAAATATTCCCGGGGCTAAATTTTATATGAATTTCGCAAAATATTATTATATTAAACAAAAACAAAGGGGAAAACCTGAAATTATTATTGTCCTTGGCCACCATCCTCGATTCCGCCACGGTACTGCGGTATACATTTCAATTTATTGTTGGCCACTCATGTGTACAGTTTTGTATCTGTATCGTGTGAGATACGTTGAGGCGAACCTTTATTTGTATTTATATATGTATACTCGTCCTGGTATGTTCAGACCGTTCAGACATGGTGTCGTTTGAGGATGACATCGACAAAACGCTTTTTGTTGTCATGTGTACAACTGCTATATATGAGCGACACAAACATTACCCACGACTATACTTGTATCTATATGCATTTATTTACAAGTTCTGTTTGTCCTGGATTTGTGTTATCTTTTCTCGTGGTATATTTAGGGTTTTGTAGTAAAAACAAAACCCTTCTAAAATCAAATATCTAATATCCATCCGTCTGTCCGTCCGTTTGTCAGTCTGTCCATAGAATATCTCACGAATGACTGAAGCTACTCAATAAAATTTGGTGGGAGGGCGTAGAAATGTTATAGTTCGTTGGAGAAAGCGATGCGTCGTAATAAACCAACTTTAAAGGGAGGTCCCCAATGAGGGGAAATGAAAGTAAAAATAAATGTCGTCTGGTATAGCCAAGTGTGGTATCATAAGAAAGGATACGCCGAGTGCATTCCATTTCTGGACTAACTTATTTCTACGGGCTATTTTCTATTTTTAGAGCAGGTTATTACCTCCAATTCACTCTTTACGGTCTACAACTTAATAATGAGACTTTTTTTTGGAATTTTGGGCATTTATTCATAGATTTATTCATATAACTAAATTATTATATACGAATTATATTATACGAATCTTCTTCGAGTAATTTCGTCAATTCTTCGTCTTCAAACTTTTTTGGCTGGCCAGGTCGCTCTTCGTCGGTAATGTCGAAATTATCATTTTTGAACCGATGAAACCACCGAAAACACTGTGCACGCGAAAAAGCATCGTCACCGTAAACTTCCACGAGCAATTATGACTCTGAGCTGCAGTCTTCTTAGCAAAATAATGTCCAAGTAAAACTTCCCGCAAATGTTGTTTTTTTCGTGAATTTTCGAAACTTTCCATGGTCCGGTAAAATACGTTGTCAACAATCAACACGAAATGTTTATACTGACATTGACAGCTTATGAATACAAACTTCAAATGGTATGTATGTCAAAGATGGACTACCATTGGTTTATCGGTGTTGCCATCTCTAAAAAAAGTCTCATTATTAAGTTGTAGACCAATACTACCTGGTATAGCTTTTGAGTTATTGCGTTTTTATTAAAAAAAAGTTGGTGCTTTTGCAAAGGGTAAATTATTGTACTTTGGTCAGTCAAATTGTTATAATTATAACACTGGTTGCTTTAATTAGGGTGGTTTCGATTTTTGAAATATTGTTTGAGTTGTTATTTTACATTGTTTCAAAATTGGAATTTTCTCACTTTCTACGACCGTGCAAACTCAGTTTCCATGTACTCAGCAGGGAGGTGGCACTTCATACGATTTAAGCAAAAGCGCATTGCCAATTGATACGCAAATAATCAAATGAAAGTTGCCTTTAGAGGGATAGGGACGGCAATATTTTAAAAAGCTCTTCAAATGCCAACTGCCTAGTACGTTTCATCGTATGAGTAACATACTTGCTATTCCGCATTACCCCTTCGTGTACTGATGGAATCCAACACATATGCAACTACTAGGCAGGCACTCTTAATTCGTATGGAGTCCCATTTCTTGTTAGCAATAATCTCTATTCTTTGTACTCAGTATCTATAGAAGGAATTAAAATTATTTTCAGATCTTTCCCTAATTATTATTAAAAAGCTCTCTGACCTTAGGTACTGAAGATTTTGAATAAAACAATTCTGGAAGCGAATGTCCTTATTCAAGTGGCCGGAAAACGTGTCATTTTTAAATGTGCTAGCTTGCAATTGCGCCTCAACATGAATGGTTCTCCAGGAGTAGGTCAGTTCACCCCCTATAGGCATCGGACACAACAAAACCCTCGGATTGCGGGCGAAGCTCTATACTTTCCGTTTTTTTTTTATAGTGAATGGGTGGTGTGAACGCCCGCTTCAGGCTGAGAGTGTCACATTGCAACTTTGTTGATGCTACTAGGCTCATATTTATTTGCATAATGTTTGCAATAAAGCGCGGTCTTTGGAATTTGTGACAATCGTTTGTGAATGTTTGCGACAGACGTTGATATGTGTAGACTAAGCTTGACACGAGATAAGGTGCTGTCAGAAACACATCATGAAGGGAATTCCTTTTTTAAATGTCCGTTTTTTATTTTGAAGATTCATTTATGGCAGCGACGATTGTTGAGCCGTCAACAGCATGTGGAAAATTTATTTCGTCAACAGATAATCATCAGTTAAAAATTTATCACCTATATTGTTTTTGATTGCCATTAACGACGTACTCTGCAACGCGTTTCATGAGCACGAGAGCAAAGGTATCAGATGGAACCGCTGACGATATTTGTCTTCTCTCAAATATATCGGATCATCTAGTTCAAATGACGGATGCCCTGCACCGCGAAAGTGGCAATGCGGGACTTAAAATCAAAGCTGCCAAAACTAAGTACTTGAGCTTGGATCCAGGAAGACAGAGCGAAATTTGTGTTTCGGGGCAGACGGTGGAAAAAGTGGACAATTTTTGTTACCTCGGAAGCGTAGTTGCAGCAGATGGTGGAGCGGATGCTGATGTGCTGTCTCGCACCAATAAGGCTCGGGCAGATACGGCGCATCCTACACATACGGTGGCCGGAGGTCATTTCTAACGACGACCTCCTGTTCATTACTGGACAGGCGAAAGTGGCAATGGATAGGTCACACACTTCGAAAAGGGCCGGAAAAAAATGCTAAACAGGCCCTCGATTGGAACCCACAGGGAACCGATGCAAGTCGCCGCGTTCGACGACCTAGAAACACCTGGAGAAAATCAGTTGAGGTCGAGGGTAAGTCATTAGGCAAATCGTGGAGACAGTTGAAGGCGATGGCGGCGAACAGGACGAGGTGGAAAGTCGGCGTGGTTAATGCCCTATGCCCCACAAGGGGTTGACAGGATCCAGAGAGAAAATTTTTTTCAACAGTCTTAAACCAATATTATTGCTACGATGCGAGAGTAGGTCAATAAATTTGCAGAATGGGGATGTTGTCGTTATCGGTTTTTATTTTTTCTAGTAACTCATTGGTAGTGTAAATAATTAAATTTTATGAAAATCGTATGTGTGTATTTGCTGAGGTGTAGTCGAGTAGAAAAGTTAAGCCGAGAGACAGTCTTTAAGACGGGAAAAATCGAGTTTCGTACCGTAATTATTTTTTTTCCGCAACGAGGGGACTGTTACTTCTCATAACCATTGGTTTACAAATGACACAGTGCAGTTCAGTTAGATCCTATCGAAAAGTGACCGATTCGAGAAAAAATTACACAAGTTTTTTCTCAAATTCGGTTTTGTTTTTGGGGAGGTGAATGCGACTTTGAACTTTTCCCATTGCAAAAAAGTATGGCTTAATGAAGAAAATTGAAAAAAAAGACCAAAAAACAAAAAAAAACTGAAATTTGGTCCATTTTGATGTTTTTTACTTATAACCTGAAAATCATGCATTTCTCGAGAAAATGGGTTAAAAGCAGTCTAAAGTAGAGAATATTTCCTGCAAAAAAGTGCTGCAGCATTTTTTACTCAGACTAATGGGTTGGGCCCTAGAGCGCGTTGAAATTTGGACAATTTTTGACCTAGCGACTAAATCGAGGAACAGTTCCTCGCATGTCGTGATGGCAATTATCATATTTTCAGTGAAATCGATTGTTCTACTCAATGATTTGAATTGTTCATTATTTATTAATCTCTACAATTTCAACCCTTAGGCCCGTTTTATCAATGCCTGGTTAGACTGCCAGTTAGCAATCTGGGCCACTAAATTAAAACTTGGCGTATGCAACGGTCAAAATATGATAATGCAATAGAAAATCAGCAGATTTTCATGGAATTCTGCCGGCTGTTCTATTCTATTGAGCATTAATTTGCGGGTGAGTTGGTTTCAAATCCTCTTCCATCGATTTAATAATTTCCAGAACTTTGTGCTTTGTGACCAGTTTAATTGGCTCATTTAAATATTAACGCTATTAACGCTGTTTAGATTTTTATAGATAGAACTGTTTAGCTATCAAAATTTAAGCAGCCCGTTTCACCTGTTCGGAATTATCGCCCGCTAAATTTTTAACTGGAGGATAGGTAGCGTTTAGCGTTTATCTATAGGATAAACAATGTCTGGCACATTGTGAAAACGGCCCTTAGACGGTCTTTGTAACCCTTTCTCCCCTATTACAGACTTTTTTGTCTGTCAGTTTGCTTTTCTACAAGCGAGTGCAAGACACTTGTTGTGTTGATAATGTCGTCTCGCGAGCGGACTTAAAACACAGCATTAAGGAAAAAAGGCTGGCCTCTTTTGCTGAAGCCAGTAGGAAAAGTGATATTGAAAGTTTACGAAAACTGTAGGAAGCAGTATAGGTATGAAAGCAGTATGTATCGCTGTCTTTGTGAGGAGGGCTCAAAAGGGTGTTAGTATTCCATAGTTGCACCAAAGTTTGCTTTCAAAACTCATTTCTGCTTGTGCGGTAAGGAGATGCCAGCGAACTACGCAGAAAAACAAAGAAAAATCCAATAAAAATGCGATCCTGTGTATACTCTTGGACTATAATATCTTGTCTACAACATCTTGACTACGGTGACCGGATGCCGACATATGCCTACTCTCCCACAAAATCATGGATCATGGAACAAGACCAAGGTTCTTAGCCCGCCATTGTGAAAAAGAAATATTACATCTATTGCCATGAATATTAATGGGCAGCCTGTGGAGAAGGTAGACGCCTTCGTCTGTCTGGGTAGCATTTTTGGCGAAAATGGTGGTACGGAGCACGACATCTCTCGCCGTATCAACCAAGCTAAATGCACATATGTCACACTGTCCAAAATCTGCTTCGCTTCCTGGTACTGTCTGTGCTTTTGTATGGTAGCAGTATATGGAAAGTTTCTGTAAGAGTTACTAGAAAGCTGCACGTTGTCGTCAACGCATGTCAACGAATTCTGAAGATTTTCTGGACCGAAACAATATCAAATGAAGAGCTAAGTAGGCGTACGGGTCGGATACCAATCGACGAATTGATACTCAGGAAAAAATGGCAGTGGATAGGCTACACATTGCGGAAGGATGATAACTGCATTACTTTACATGCCATAATATGGGACCCCATTTCCAACCAAGGCCGACCAAGAGGGGGTCCTAAAATCATACGGCGTAGATTTGTGGCAAAAAAAGTGCAAGTCGCTGGATAAGTCGGAGTTGCACCCCATTGCACATTGTCCAGTACAATGGCGCGCAGGAGTGTAGACACGCTATGCCCTGCTGAGGGTTAAGGTAAAGTAGTAGTTTGAGGGATGAAACTCATCGAGGTTTTTCCAATGTTTGTCGTTATCAGTGATACTATAAATATAATATCATAAATCCAGATTTATATTTAGCACATTACAGCGTGATTCAAAATGTCCACAAATAACTCAAAATTGTGCAAGATTCCCTCCTCCGGCTCTATTTGAAGCTTCGGCGAATTGGCATAGACTAATTTGTTTTTCCAGTATCTGCGGAGAAAGAAGTCTAATCAGCCTAATTGCGATTTAATTACATCTAGTCGAACGTAAGTGGCCCTCGGTAGCTCCCTATTCGAAATTTCAAAGGCATTTTCAATTAGCAATAAAAGATGTATATACATAATCGTATATATGTATATGTAGACACAGAAATTCGCCAACATGAAGAATCTATTAAAAAAAACTCGTGGTGGTTGAATGAATACGTGCTTAATGAAGGCTCACTTTATTTCCATGTTGTCGAATTAATTCTTGTTCTGACTACAAACCACATAATCGTGTAATGGTAAATGGATAACATCCAGATACTTTTATGTAATATGTATCGTCTTAATGGAAAATCTAAGAAATCACATCCGAAAATTCTCTCCCAACCACTCATAGATGTGTTTTCTTTGAATCATTGCCAATATATAGTAATTGCTAAGATACTAGATAACTGAAGCTTTGGGACTATACATACATATGTCATTATGGTGAATATCTATTCTATACTACGTATAAAAACCTAGAACGTACGTCTATACATGTAATATACTCGTACATGAAAGGAAAGTGCTTTCTAATTAAAGCTAAAAGTGGCAGGATAAATTAAATGTAGTGCTTATACCAAAGTACACGTTCGAGCATAAAATTGGGTTTTCACCTCTCCAATTGAGCGTTTTGTGTACGACTTTCAGAGTCGTTTGATTGATGACATTAGAATCAACTTGAATATTAAGAAAATTAAATGCTTGTGCTATGCGATTTGTCTGAATACGTGAAATAAAATATGAATGATCGAAAGGACATGTACAGATATGTATGTGTGATTATCAACGTAGCGAGTAAGTATTTCGAACTCATTGCCATTGCTGTTTCTGGGAAGTTCCCCAGTACACTTAGTGTCGCGCTCGGTGGCCGTGGTCGTTCGGTCACCGCTCTACGATACTAATCTAGAGCTCAAAGATCAAATCTCGGCGCGATCAAAAACTGCCTGTGAAAACTAATAGAACTCTCACAATACTCCGAGCTTGTCAATTTAAAGACAAGATATGCTATCGAAACGTCAACAAGGCATAGGAATGCTAAAGATGCTGACGCGCCTATGCCCCTGGAGGGGTCAGTAGTCAAACATAAGACTGATGCCTCAACATACTGCGCTACCGGTCGCCCCAAACGGACGGCTAATATCCAGGAGCTCGTCAACAAAGGCTGTATCGCCCTATACTGCTGTAGGAAGGCTATTGGGAGAAACTGAGGCCTACAGCCGAAAGTTGTGTGATGGCTCTATGTGTCTATCGTGCGCCTCCTGCTATTGTTCGGCATTGTGGTCTGGTGGACTGCACTTAATACTGCAATAAATCGCAGTCTGCTGGGAGAGGTACACAGAACAGCCAACGTCGCTATGAGTGGAGCTCTTAGGGCGACTCCTAGTGACGCTTTTGATATATTGTTTTACCTGCTCCATCTTGATATCTTGGCCGAGCAGCTGGCTGCATGCACGGCCATCAGTGGATAACGCTCAATACCGGGAATTCCAAAATACTGTGTTAATGTGTGTTAATGTTACACAATACCCCAATACCGCTGTATGCGTCACCGGTGTGGGAGAGACCCCTCGTTACACAAACTATTATACTACGTGGCCTTAACTCCTTATGAGGCACATCGCATCAACTAACCTACGCACCATCGCATATCCCAGGTATAGTTGGTGTTTCGTTACCATAAATAAGTTACTGACATACACATCCTGTCCTTTTTGGTCGCCTTCTACGACATGCAGGTGGTAGTTTGTGGCATCATCTTACGCCCCATACCACACACGCATGCAATACCACAAGGTTCAGTTCGCTATATCGTAGCAATGCGTTAAGAGTGTACTGTATACATATATCGAACAATACCATACCAAGCTGCCCTCGTCGTCGCCGGAAGATCCCAGCGACTTTACGAAGACCGAAGTTTGAAGCCATCCGTTAATTCGGAAGGACGTGAAAACAGAGCAAATAACTAGTCTCCAAGATATGGAAGGAGCGATGGGAGGAATCGCCAATAGGTGGATGGACGCGCACACTCATCCTGAAAATTGAGTTGTGGCTGAGGCTAAAAACACAACGAGCTAAACCACTACCTGAATTCATCGCTTAATCGACATGGCGGCGCGGCGCAGCTACAATATAATCGATATATTCGCAGATTTAAGTTGGACGTTCAGGAGTAGCTGAAAACCCCAAACAAGTACTAAGAGTATTCCATTGTTCGCGATTTATTGAAAAACGTGGCGAGCTGGAGGAATAAATGGGAAGTGCTTATGCTTCGATCAGAATAAGATTGGGAGGCCGCGTGTTGCACACCGGGCGACATTCATAATGAGCTCCGGAAGGAAGAGGACAGGCGCAAATTTACGCGTCAAAGTGGCGGATAGGTGAGTAACGCGTTGGGATTTACCTGGTTAAGACGGAGGTTGTGGTCTTCTTAGAAGACCTCCTATTGAACCTCCCACACTGGAGGGTATTGAACTGGTTTTCACCGACAAAGTTAAGTTTCTCGGTCTTATTATAAATAGAAAACTAAGGAGGAAGCCCAATATTAAAGAACTGGTTAATAAAGCTACAGTTGCACTTTATACTCGTGCAGAAAGGCCGTATGTAAAAACTGGGACCTGAAGCCTAGTCCTACGCACTATATTACTGCACAGAATAAGTGTATGGTGGAGAGCACTTCGAGTAGCGGCCTATTTTAACCTACTGGGTAAGGCACAAAGGCATTTGAAACTGTTTTGAAAGAGCCAACTATCAAAATCTGCAAAATCAAATTGTTCAACTTTATCAGCTTCCTCGTCTTAGCACACCCCAAATTTATCGACATTCTGGAATATAGAAGCTCCGTTATTAGCACTAACAAGTCGAAGTCCTTAGGAAATTTTGCAGCACTTTAGATCTTAAATTCTCCTTGCATTATCGCCAGACAAATATATTTTGTAAAAACAACAGCCGCTATAAATAATGTATCAAAGTACAATACATACATATATCTGAAGATACGAGCACATGTACTCACATAGTCACCCTTCTATCTCATTTACATACATTATTCCTAACTCTTTGATTATCCGAGTCAGATACGTATGATGCGACACGTTCAGGCTCACACATCCCTCCATTCAAGATAAAATCTAAACATGCGCTCACAATGACGCACAGTATTGCTATCCTTTGACGACTCTTTGAAAGCACCATGCCTGAGTGGTAGCCTATTTTCAGCAATTCTGTGATATTATTAATACTCGTACATACTCGACAGTCAACTGAATATTAAGGAAGACGTCTTAGTCGAGCCGTATGCGGTCCAGTCTAGCTCACTCTATCTACTGCGAACACCTCCTTGCTGTGCATAGTTCAACCAATTTCAATTCTGTTTAGATTTCATTCACTTGAATGATTCGCCATTCCACTTAGTTACGCAAATTTGTCGATCTCACTCTATACTAGTCGAACATGCTCCACATAAATGTAGGCACAGGTTATAAGAGTACACGTCATGCATACGGAAAAAGGATGAAAGTGCCTGCAAGCTTGCTGGGGATACCGTCAAGACCACCAGGAAAATTAGAAGAAACACCTATGCTAGAGTAGCTTTGTATGTGTGTGTATGTTTGTCGTTTTTCATCGGAAAATCATGTCATACTCGTATATTCAACTATTGAGAACTTTAAAAGCTGAAAGTAGTTTCAGAGAGAGTTTTTCGTGGCTTTTTGCAAAAATATACTTACGTAGGTTCCATCGGTTATATTTCATAAAAGTGAAGTGTATGTACTGCACAGTGTATATCATTGCTTCAGTTTCTCAAAAGTTTCACCTCATTTCGGGAGCTAAGGTGTGCAGGAATAAAGAAGACTGCATGCATGCTCTTGACAAATTTTGAAGAGAAACAAAGAAAAAAAGATATATGTCTGAAAACCAGACCACTTTGAATTTGAAATTGAATTTTCTGACCTTTCAAAATAAATGTTGTATCTTGACAAACATTTAGGTTGAGCAATGGGCCGATACAATTTAGGTTTTATACACACAGGTGGGCTCAATGTCTACTCAACCGAGGTTCGACTGCTACTCGTATTTGATACGATATTTTTTATTTCGCATGCAGATCAACTCATCGACGCATCGGTGCGACTGCCGGTCGAAATCGTAATCGCTTTAAGGACCTACATGACACAGATAAAAGGAATGTGTCCCTCGAGCTGATCTTTGCGATGATGATGGTTGAATAATTATGCGTAGATGAGAAGCTTGGGTGATGAATTGAATGGATCATCACTCATTCATCAATACACAGAGTGGATACTCTCGATGAACCTCACTTTTTAGACGACAAATTGAGAACTCATTGAAAGGAATGTGTTTACGCATTCCACGGATTCTACGGTTTTACCCCGTACCGCGCCATAAGATGTTTACACATCCAAAAACAATTGGGTTTAATTAGCCTTGTTGTACCGAGTCTTTATCCGCAAATGTTCATTTATATCAATCTTATATATTCATCTCTCGAAATGTAACATACTTATCGACGAGATCCTCCCAATAACTAATGCCCGAACCAGATTGAACGCAGAATGCAGCAGGTGCAGCAGCAGTAGCTAAGTGTCAAATTAGAATACATGCGTTTCCCTTACGCGACCTAGATTGAACGCAGCGGCAGCGACAGCGGCGAAACCAAATCTGCATGTTATTGTTGTCGCTGCTGCCGATTTCTCCGTTCAATCTGGTTCTGGCATAAGTAGCAGATTCACAGAAGCCTTCATTATTTTGAACAACGAATACGTTGTTTGCTGATAATTTTCCCTGACTGAGCTCACATTGGGCGCAGCAGCTGGAATTTTGGGATTATTGACGTGCACCACTATATCGTGAGGAGACATTTTAATTCAAGATTTATGAAATTATTCAATACTCGTAGTTAGCAGACAGTTGGAATAAAAAACTTCCAACAGAACCGCTTGAAAATCTTTCTGTGCTACGGAAAAGGAGAGTGAAGAAGTGTTTCTTAACAATCTAACAGTTCTTCCGTTGTTTAGTAAGCAAGTTAGAGATTTTTGCATCTTCACAGAGGATTCCCAACTATAACATCAAAAGACAATAATACAACTTCATCCTATAGTCAGGCTGTTTTAAAAGAAATAATCACATCCTTTTGGGTGTCGCTTTTCATATACGACGATTTTAAACATTTTCACGGTGTCTTACTTTTTACATCCCACCAACATGGCCATCTTCCATTGTTCTGTCACTAGCATCATGCCCTTTGAATTCATATTGCCAAAGTCAACGACAATGAACCTCCTTCGTGCAATATCCACATAAAACTTAACAGCACGGAAGGTGAAGCGATTGGGCACAACGAACCATATAAAAAAAAAATAACGACAACCACCACGCTAGTGCCACCATTGCACCAGAAGCAAAGTTTTTCACTCGTCATAATAATAAAAATAATAACCGACAATTGAATAAAGTCTGCCCATAATAACATTAAGGAGAATGTCTCGGATCGTTCTTGCTGTTCGATGCGCCTCCACCACCATCAAAATGCCTAAAGTCGCCAGAAGAACCGAAGTCATCGACAAATGTCTTCACCTTCGTTGTCCCCTTTAGCTTTGCTCGGCCGAGTGGAACATATTCAACTTAACGAGTTTGCGGCAACAAATCAAATAAATTGGAAATAATACAAGAAAAATGTTAAGATGTTCATAGAGCGTACCATCAGATTCAACTATGTACACCGCAGTCGTCCATAGAAGTTGCCGCTGATTCTGATATTGGAGCGCCAACGGCATCAGAAGGATGCGAGGATGTAGAAAAAAAAAACAAGAAGAAAGTAATGATCCAAGTTGCAGTAAAAGTGTCGGAAAACCTGCAGAGTGATATATCGAGAAAGGCGACCATGAAAGATGAAACCATCGGGTGAAAAGTATTTCGTATAATCGTAGACTGTGACTGAGATGAATTTCCTTGGGAGGATATTGAAAGCAGATTGGTCGGTGACAGACCGTCTTGAGGATGTGCATAGGACAGAATGGAGATGATTGCGGGTGACGAATGGAGGAAACTGGTAGATGAAAGTAGTTGGTTAAGCCAAATGTAAACTATCTTTCATATGGCTGGGTTGAGTCCCGCAGTAAAATATAAGGGCATATTCCTATTTGACAGGGCAACGCATAGTGGTTCGCGTCTTGACTAATATTGGCTGTAGCCTATAGTGGTAGCGAAGCGAGGTTCTAGGCCGATATACTGAGGGTAGTAGCCCCCTATGCTGCAGAGCTGGAGTAGCGAGCGGATCCCACGCAACGGTAGTGTGAAATCATCTCAATTTAAAATCCATTATTGGTCAAAGACTCGAACCACTAGGCGTCGCTCGATCAACTAGGAATGAAGTTGTTGTTGTAATGTACTAGATGTATGATACATAATCCGGAAAATTTTCTGAAACTAATTTTCGAAGGTCTAAATTCCGCGTTTCCTCTATAATTTCCAAACAAGCCGGGGCACAAAAATCTGTATCGGCAATGCAATAGTTTTGTTGTGCACGGCAAAGAAAACCCGGGTAAAGTTGCTTTTGGATCCAAAAGGTCCTTTAAAGTGAAAAACAAAATTTGCATTAACATTCTTAAATCAGAGGAAACGCAATTTTTTCTGCAGTACTATCTGCTAAAGACTACATTCCTGTCGGAGAAAGATCCTTTTCTCCATGTGCTTTCCACCTGATTCACTTCAACCTTCCAACTTTGCCGGAATACAAATGATAGACTCTCTTGACTATCCTTCCCTAGAGGCCGACCGAAGTTAGGGAATACTCAATTTTATAGTATTGCCGCAATGCAATTTCGACTGCATATCGTACGTTTCCCAGCATCTGCTTTTTTTCATTTATTTTCCAGGGCTTCCGATGTTTACTTTGTCAATTCCATTTTCTTCCTCATTTTTTTTAAGTTCATTTTTCCGTTTCCTTACATCGCCCATTTTGGTTCGGGCTTCGGTTCGTTTCCGGAATATTATTTGGAATATACTATCCATAGATCTATAGGTCGATAAAATACAAAGATTTCATCGCCAACGTTTCAACCATCTCCCATTGCTCCATTTATTGTCTGGTGAGTTGAAAATCGAAATTTTCACTTAAGTTACCGAGGTTACCGTCAGTTCTTTTTTTATGTTCGCTTCCAGCAGTCGTCACCAGATGAATTTAATATAATTTCCACGCTGTTTGTGTTTCGTTCATCATCTTCGCGCGTCAACGATAGATGGAACGATAGAGGGAGCGAATTGATAGAATGTTTTCTGTTTTCTTGAAATCTGCTGCGAAAGGATAATATGAAGGGTGTAGTATGGAAAATTAAATTCTTCCGTCGACAGTTCGATGAACTGGAATTTTAATTCGCACCAGATTGATGATTTGTTAGTAATCGGGGACGTATGTATGTATGTGCCCTAAGAACACGCTTAAATTCTCCAAGAGGGATGAAAATGATACTTTGTTCTATCTGGATTAAGGAGTCCATAGTTGGACATACGGTTTTAAGGCGTCCGTCGTTGGGTTGTGTTGACGTTTTTTTTACTAAATCTGGACTTAAATAGCCGAATTTCGGATTCGTTTTAAATTAAATTTTCATCAAAAAAAAAAAGTGTCCCGGATGAGCTAACCAATCATTTCTTAAAAAAAATTGCAGATTTCTTATAGGGCTTGCGCTCAATGCGTAGCTACGGCAGCGATATACGAGGGTAAGGTGAAAAGTTCTCGGCCTGGCAATGAAGAACTCCGATTTTCAGTCAAAAAATGATTTTATTTTTCTACATAATCTCCCTTGACCTTGGTCCAGCATTTCTGCAACATCAGTTTTCCTTCCCGGAAGTGAGAGTCTGGAAGGCTGTGAAAATATTCATCTACGGCCCGCTCAACTTCTTCATTGGATGCGAAGCGCTTCCCAGAAACAAATTTTTTCAAGTTTGGGAACAGATGGAAGTCTGAGGGTCCCAAATCAGGAGAATAGTGGAGATGGTCGAGCAAATCGTGCTACAAATCCCGCAGTTTTCCCATCGCCAACGCACACTTGTGTACAGGTGCGTTGTCCTGGTGGAAGATGTTTTTTTTCTTCTTCATTTTTTCATCCAGCTGGCCAAGAAGTTTGGAGTAATATTCGCCTGTTATTGTTCTGCCTTTTTCAAGGTAATGAATTAACAGGATCCCTTTCGCATCCTAAAACACGCCGGTCATGACCTTTCCGGCAGATGCGATCGACTTCGCTTTCTTTGGCGCTGCAACGCCGGCTTCCACCCACTGCTTCGACTGCTGTGTCGTTTCTGGCGTGTAGTGGTGGACCCGAGTCTCATCTATGGTGACAAATCGCCGCACAAACGCCTAAACTACACTTGACCCGGATAATTTCAAAAGAACGCACCTATTATATTTTTTTTAAGAATAAAAGTGGAGTGTAGTGGTTTAGGCGGATAAATGTTTGGGTGGGGATCATTGCTAAGTGGTCTTGTTGACTGCTTAGCAATGGTTGGTACAATTCACTTTTATTCTTAAAAATTATAAAAATGCGCTTATGCGTGACAAATGGGTAATGCGTTTCGCAAGTATTATGTATATGTACGATCACAGAAAAGTTCATAGTACCTATAGTATTATATTTCCATGATTTCAGTTGATACCCATTCATAAGTGGATTTCCACCTTAGACAGTATGCACGTTAACGCAGTAGATTTGATTGATAGTTCGTAAGTCCAATGCTTACAGCTTTTACCATGCCGCCACCCTTATCATTCGTATGTGACCAATCTCTTACGAGGGTTAATTCCGCCAAAGGGTACCCAAAAGACAACGCCTTCGAATCGTACCTCGCACCTGATGAGACGTGCCTTGGAGTAGTATGTAAAACCAGCGAACATTTGTTTGGGGTTCCCTTCGGAAAATTTTTTCTGCTATAAATTACGTTTATCAATTATGGTTAATTGCATTCGTCAACTTAAATTACAATCGTATATTACATAGTTGAAATCGTAGGTCTCAGTTTCGGATTTACCTTTCAGGCCCCATTATTTGTATCATGATGAGGAACCTCATAAGTTCAGGTCGCCTTAGACAGGCTAGAAACTTTGCAGACAGGGAACCTCGTAAGTAGGGTTGGATAAAGGAGGCCGAAAGCTTTCACAGGGCCACACCGTACCGGGCAGATGAGCTGACCGAAATTCATTGCCATTTTTGATAACTTAATTAATTTGGTTCTTGGGTCGTTGAGACCCATTTTATTATTGGTCGTATTATATACCTAATCACGAGAATTTTGTTTTTAGTGGCAACTAGGCCGTAAAAATTCCAGTTACATCTTCGGAAACATCCAGTTCGAGTGACATACTTTCGAATATTTTCACGAAACAATTGAAAAGCTGGAGAAAAGCAAAAAAAAAATAACGAAAATTATAGAAAACTCACAAAGAACTTGAAACGTCAAAACGCAAACGAATTCCGCGAGCCATTCATTTGAAGAACAAAAAAGGAAAAAATCATTCGGAAGACACTGAGGTATCATCCGCGCTGATACGGGCTCTGGAGGTTACTTTGCGGTTTTAGTTGAAAAACCTAGTTTACATTACAAAACAGTGCATATTTCAAACAGACGAAAACTGGAGTTGTCTTACAGTTCGACAATCCGCAGGATCGTAAACTATTCAACCTATTGAATTGCTCGCAGTAATATCCCCAATTAAAAATACTGTTGAATTTCCGCCTTCAGGCTCCAATTCATTAAGAATTCATATGAAAATCTTCACCTTGACCTACCCATGTCAGGAGAAACCAATATTATATACAATATTATGCCAAGGCCTCGATACTCGACTTTTCACCCATACCCGATTGTTTTTTGTGCCTCTGGGAAAATTCATCTGAGAATAACACACATCCGTTCTGGGACATGGTGAAAGGATTAAAATATTGATGAAAATGACGATACCGATTGTACATGGCAATGACAGTCGCCGTCTGTACGGAGGACGACATAGTAGTCGAGTTGGAGGTCTCGAGGTTTTCATTGCAAGGCTGTTGTCGGAAGTATGAGACGAATATATGTCATGCTCTGAACTTATGTATCATAAAAGTCATGTATGTATGCCGATGTATCGTGGGAAATTTGCAGCTTTCCCAACGGAAACGTTGAATTCATCGTTCTATGAATTGAAGAGTGTCACAAAACGACCCAGTCGGACAAGAATCGATACTGGACCGGTCCTGGATCGATGACTGTCTACTAAGGAATCGATGACTTTATCGGAGACACGTCGGAGATATTTGTATGAGCATGGCCGCTTTTGCGATACCCAAAATGAGGACAGGAATCGATCCGGAATCGATGACGGTAGTCGATGGAGAATCGATGACTGGAGTCGACGTAGAATCGATACTGGGGTCGAATTGGGATCGATGACTGTAGTCAACGTGGAATCGAATCCGGATCGATGACTGGAATCGATTCCGGACCGATGACTGTAGCCAACGAGGAATCGACACAGATCGAATTCGGATCGATGGCTGTATAAATGGGTTGAATCTAGCCTGATATACAATTCGTCCAGAAACTAAAAGTGTCGTGATTGATTTTACGGCACTTTTAATTTAACGGCGGATTGTATTCATGGCTTACAAAACATACATATTCCTTTATTCCATATTTCATATATGACAACATACGCCGCCAAATGCCAGATACTTTCAAATGAATTCAAATTTCAGGCTAACTCAATACATATGTAATTGAAAACATTTGAATTTTTCCAGCTTCGGAGACAAACCGATGAATGGAACCGGTAAGGAATCGAAGACTTTGCGATTCCACTGGGATCGGAGACAAATGTCCGACTGGGGAAATATCACGTCACCAACCTTCGTTCAACGATTACACACAGCTGGTTGATTTTGAGTTGAGGAATTTCGTATTCTATTTGACGTTTCTCTGGTGAGCGTAAAGTCCTTGGAATTTTATTTAAATACTGGGCGTATTTGAACGGGTACTTTTTAAATCTGAGCTGGGAGCCTTTTTAATAGGTAACCATATCATTTCTGTAGTCCGAATGACGCAACGGTTAGCATGGTCGGCCTCTTCGCACTAGGCCCCGGTTCGATTCCTACTGAATGCGGTAGTCTTCAGTAAAAAGAGGATTAACGTGTAGGGGGGAGGGCTGGGGGGAGACAATGCGTCGCCTCTAAGGCCCTAACCAGATTGAAGGCAAGACTTCCATATCTGAGGCGCCAAATTTTATCGGCGGCTTATTCAAGCTAAATGTAAAATGCAAGTGGCCAGAAAATGTAAAAAATTAAATGATGATGTATCATAGTAGGTTCTTAACTATCTAAAGCGGAAATTTATTCTATATACAATTCTAGTACTAGATTTTCTCATACAAAAGTTCCAACTTTAAAGGTAAATATCTCCTAAACGGTTATGAATTCGCGGAAAAGGACTTCAGATTCGTCCATTTCAGACCAAATTCGATTGAACCCCATCATTAAAATTTGGCGCCTCAGATATGGAAGTCGCCCCGGAAGCACTCAACCGCGACCTGCTGGGTCACCACATTTTGCACGCACACACAAGACCGCCCGCCGACGCGCCCCCATTCCACGGGCGGACCCAACACAAAAATTGTCGAATTACCATTGGTAAACAGTTAAGCGGAAATTCAAGGGACACTGGTCACTGTTTGTTGTTGTTCGGGACCTGCTGCGGTAGACTCCTTGACGTCTGCACGATCGCCGCTCGGACTCGCGACGATATTTTCATGTGAGCACGAACCAGAACCTAACCTCAAACTTGGCGAGGGCTGGCTGGCCTGGTGGCGGCCGCTGGGGCTACTTTTCGCTGTCCGCGGAACACAAACGACACGCCGCCCGTTAGATCTGCTCGGTTTATCATCCACCAATAATTTTGTACAAACGACCGTGCTGTCCGGGGGACGATATCGCACGAACGCGATTCCTACTATCGTCGCGCGTGAAAAGAAAAACAAACCCACACACAAACAGTACCTATACTCAAAAAAGGGGAAGGCCGGGCGAGCGCAAGGATACCTCCCGGCCGCACAATCCAAATAGCACAAAAATCATCGTCGATAAAATGCAAGCGGTTGCAATTGCAAGGAAAAACTCAGAATACACTGCGTGCGTTGCGCGACTGTAGCGCAAGAAGAAATCAAATTGTCGCCGTGCGCGTGCACGAACCAACGACGGACACACAAAACCATGAAACGCGCGACGAAGACGAACTACCAAACGCAATTTTCTTCGGCAAAAATTAACAAGAGGCGAAAAAATGACGACGTTCGCTGCTCGCTGTACACACAAAACGTACAGCGGTACAAATTTACATGGCGGTATATGAGAGCTCTCACTGCATACGCGGTATACCGCGGCGAAGTTGGGGTATTGCAGCGATACACTTTTGTGTACCGCGGCAAAGCTGCGGTACTGAACTTTTGTATCGCAGCCGGCACTATTGATCGCGATGTACCGCAGCTGGCACCATCGATGGTACCATGCTCGTAACGTGGTGGTTTGAAATTTGAATGGGCACGCGGTATGCTGCTACCGCTGAGTACCGCTGTACCGTACCGCTACCGGGTACCGCGCTGGTTTGTGGAGAGCTTTAAGCTCTCCACAAACCAGAGCGGTACGCGGTAGCGGCAATACCCCAACTTCGCCGCGATATACCGCGTATGCAGTGAGAGCTCGCATATACCACCATGTAAATTTGTACCGTTTTACCGTACCGCGCTGGTTTGTGGAGAGCTCGGTTTAAACGGTTCGGACGGTTTGGTGGGCATCCGAAGATGCCCGTGGGGACGGAGCCTAAGGTAGCTTAATTGACCGTGAAGGTCGGGCTTTGCCCTCTGGCGAAGAAAAAGGCTCCTCAACGAGGTAAGCAGCGGCTTATTCTTGCTGTAGCTCAGTTCGGGAGACGTGGGCGGGGTTTTTGCCACTCGTTGCCCCTGTCCTTTACGTATTAACAAAAAATTCATAGACCTGGGGAAAATAACACAAACAGGGGAGGTAAAAATGGGGAATGATAAAATCTGAGGCGATAAGGATGGAATGGTTGGCGGACGGCGCAGATTTTCCTTGCGTTCGCATCAGGGTCCAGGCGTAATGGGACCCACGGCCTCTGGTTTCGTACCACCGACAGATCCTTACTCATCAGGTGCTGCCATAGATCTGCCGGTGGAAGTAGCACTACCAGACCAGAATATGGTTCATTACAAGCTTTAAGGCGAAATTCACATTAGCTACATTTTCAGCTCCGACGCAGCCACGCACAATAGCCAAGCATAGTCGATCGTATCGCATGCTGAGCTCGTGAGCTCACCACAAACCAGCGCGGTACCCGGTAGCGGTACGGTACAGCGGTACTCAGCGGTAGCAGCATACCGCGTGCCCATTCAAATTTCAAACCACCGCATTACGAGCATGGTACCATCGATAGTGCCAGCTACGGTACATCGCGATCAATAGTGCCGGCTGCGATACAAAAGTTCAGTACCGCAGCGCCGCGGTACACAAAAGTGAATCGCTGCAATACCCCACCTTCGCCGCGGTATAGGCTACCGCGTACCGCGCTGGTGTGTGGAGGTGGAGAGCTTTAGTGCTCCTCATCAAGCTCCCGTTGGCGGGCGGGGTGCCGGTGTGTTTTGTGTGTACAGCGAGCAGCGAACGTCGTCATTTTTTCGCCTCTTGTTGATTTTTGCCGAAGAAAATTGAGTTTGGTAGTTCGTCTTCGTCGCGCGTTTCATGGTTTTGTGTGTCCGTCGTTATGGTTTCCTTACAATTGCAACCGCTTGCATTTTTTATCGACGATGATTTTTGTGCTGTTTGGATTGTGCGGCCGGGAGATATCCTTGTACTGTTTGTGAGTGTGTTTGTTTTTCTTTTCACGCGCGACGATAGTAGAAATCGCGTTCGCGTGATATCGTCCCCCGGAAAACACGGCCGTTTGTACAAAATTATTGGTGGATGATACAACCGTGTGTTGTGTAGATCTAACTAACGGGCGACGTGACGTTTGTGTTCCGCGGACAGCGAAAAGTAGCCCCAGCGGCCGCCACCAGGCCAGATTACCAGGCCTCGCCAAGTTTGAGGTTAGGTTCTGGTTCGTGCTCACATGAAAATATCGTCGCGAGTCCGAGCGGCGATCGTGCAGACGTCAAGGAGTCTACCGCAACAGGTCCCGAACAACAACAAACAATGACCAGTGTCCCTCAAATTTCCGCTTTACTGTTTACCAATGGTAGGTAATTCAACAATTTTTGTGTGTTGGGTCCGCCCGTGGAATGGACCCTAACTCAAGCCACCGGAAACATGCTAGACACATTTGAACGTAAGGTTCTACGACGAAGTTTCGGGGCTGTTTGCGATCGAGATGGATGGCGCATCCGGTACAACCATGAGTTGTATGAGAGGAACTGTACGATGAGCTGGAAGTTTCAAAAATCATCAAACTACAACGACTTCAATGGGCGGGGCATGTACAAAGGATGGACGATGATCGCATGCCAAAGAAAGTAATGAATGCGGAACGAGTCGACGGAGTGAGACTGCCTAGACGACCGAGATCTCGTTGGGAGAGCTCAGTATGTGTGGACGCCGCGCAGCTACTGAGCTTCCAAAATTGGGGGACGCGGTCACGTGACCGAGATAATTGGTGGACAACGATCCAGGTGGCCAAGGCCCGACGTCGGGCTGTCGCGCCACGATGATGATAATGCTTGGAGGTAAAATTAGTTGAAAAAGCAGAGTTTCTTTTATACTTATAAATCGGGCACTGAAGAAGGGCGCAAGTTGTTTCCGAAACACGTGTTTCCATTTTACAAAATAAACATTCTACAGTATAAAGGAAACTCTACTTTTTCAGTTAATATTGACTGACTGGACAAAGTAAAGGAACTAATACGAAAATATGCTAGGATGCTTCGACTGGATGGTTCTGATACTAGGAAATAGTGTTGCTACTACTATATTCTTATGGTATCACAATGGACGTTTTCTCGGATCTAATTGTAAGTGAGCTGTCACAGCAACCCTTCTACCTAATCTTACATCTCTTTGTTTTTGTTATTTTATTTAATTCTCTTAGACATACTGAATAAGTATCTCTGGCAGAAGAAAATCACAGGCCTGGGCTCTGGCTTTCGCATGCGTTATTATGTTAGGTCAATAATTTTCTTCTGTCGGAGATCCTATGCCGGACACACTGTATTTGCATAACAGTGAAAAGTCCATTCATCATTATGTAGATACATAATCCTCAAAATCCGAATTTAAACATCTTTTTGAGATGTATTCGCACAACACATTTTCTCCGTATGAATCTTCCCCGAACGTTATACGACTTATTTTCCCATTATTGTACACATTAAGGCTTGCGTACCTAATTTGCTACACACGAACGCAATTAACTCTTTTATTCGTCTAATCTCTAGAAAATCCTTCTGTTGTAACTTTAATGTTTTTTGGCATCTGAACTAATATTATCATAGCCACTCATTTTATATTTAGTAGCCCCACTACGTACTTCCTCTTTATTTCATTTTTCGCCCATTTCATATGCAAATGTTCATTATGAGTCCGGAACACAGAGAAACCTCAAAATGGAAGTTACTTATAAGCTAACGACTAAATGGTACATCCCAGCAATGCGGTCTAGTTAGGAGTTAGTTTTTCTTCATGTCTTGCAGACCCCTTGCCTGTGGTATCTAGTGAATTCGAAAGCAGTGTTTGGAGATTTTGAACAGAACATGGGGAACTTGAAGATTTGAATTCCAATGATGACAGTCAGATACAGCCTTTGTAGCACGTCGTACAAAGAGCCCGTATTGAATCCTTTTTTTGTGCAAAACGTTGAGTGGTAGGCGTACGTGTATGATTAGGAAAATGGTTATCAAGGCCTTCTTTTATAGTTTGCACAATGTTCAAAGCCTAGACTCATAGTGGGTAGCAACAATGCTGATTGTGCTATTATGTACAAATTAAAAGGGTTTCAGTGCTAACTGTGCTGCAGTGTCATTTAAAAAGGGACAGACATTCTTTGAACAGGAAAGCAACTAGTCGTGGTTTGATAGAATTTCTACGAAAGTTTTCATCAGTTTGAAACTGCGTGTGTGCGTTAAGGAAATTGGACAAGTGTAAATACAATAAATTTTTCATAGTAAATATTTTAAATCTTACTTAAAACATTTTAGACTTCTAATTGCGAGGGCCAAGCCTTGGGTGGCTCTGTATCATAAGAAGAGCGTGGAAATGACTTCTATTCCCTCAGCCCTCAGTTTTAAAAGAAGTCTATGGCTGCAGGGAGCCACAGAATATTGCCAAGTTTTTGGCCAGAGCGTGACTGGTTTCAACATATAAGGCGAACATACACCATCCGGAATTCCTGTCCGGAAAACTGATCAGGCCTGGCCTTGAGGAACTCCGGATTGTCAATGGCATGTGCAGGCCGCATTGAGTCGGAGGGACAATTGGCAATCGATCTTATCATCATAGAATGAAAGTATCTATCTATTGGATTGAATTTTACATTCCATAGCCAAGCTTTAGATACATTCTACACATACAGTCTATTGAAATAAACTCCAGTGAAAATCCACTCTACTCATGCGGCCGGACAGTTCGCCTCAAGGCGGCCTGTCCGGAATTCCTCAAGCAATTCCATCCGGCGGCCTGTCAGGCGGCCTGTCCGGTCGCCTCAAGGCGAACTGTCCGGCCGCGTGACTAAAATGAATTTTCACTGGAGTTTTTTTTTCAATAGACGAATGTATCTGAAGCTTGGCCATAGAAACTAAAATGCCGTACAATTCAATGCAATAGATAGATACTTTCATTCTATGGCCATAAGATCGATTCCCAATTATTATGATATCTAGTCACGCGGCCGGACAGGCCACCTTGAGGCCGCTGGATGGAATTCCGGACAGGCTGCCGGACAGGCCGCCTGATAGGCCGCCGGATGGAATTGCTTGAGGAATTCCGGACAGGCCGCCGGATGGATAATTAGGAATCGATCTTATCGCCATAGAATGAAAGTATCTATCTATTGCATTGAATTGTACGGCATTTTACTTTCCATAGCCAAGCTTCAGATACATTTGTCTATTGAAATAAACTCCAGTGAAAGTTCATTCTAGTCACGCGGCCGGACAGTTCGCCTTGAGGCGGCCGGACAGGCCGCCTGACAGGCCGCCGGATGGAATTGCTTGAGGAATTCCGTACAGGCCGCCGGACAGGCCGCCTTGAGGCCACCAGATGGATAATTGGGAATCGATCTTATCGCCATAGAATGAAAGTATCTATCTATTGCATTGAATTGTACGGCATTTCACTTTCCATAGCCGCGCTTCAGGCACATTCGTCTATTGAAATAAACTGCAGTGAAAATTCATTCTACTCACGCGGCTGGACAGTTCGCCTTGAGGCGGCCTGTCCGGCGGCCTGAAGCAGCCATACACGATCCGGAATTCCTCAAGGCCGGGCCTGGTCAGTTTTTCCGGAAGGAATTCCGGATGGTGTTTGGTGTATTCTATATTCAGGCAAACCGGAAGGCCGGGCCTCATCAGTTTTTCCGGACAGGAATCCCGGATGGTGTATGTCGGGCTTTAGACCTTACCTTAAGGCCACCATTTGATTTTTCAAATATAATGTGTGGAGATTTCCCGCCACTACATAATAACAGCCTATACAAACGCACAGTCTATGCATAATGTAAAACCGAACCTGGGTGACACCTGAATAAATTGCGAATTAACCAAGCGATTGTCGATTCTGTGAGGGTGATTGGGTTCACATCTCAGCACATCCATTGTGAAAGTGAGGCACTTTCCTGCTTGTGCCTGGAATACCCCACTGATACTTTACTTGAAGAAGAGGCGATTGTTCCACTCGAACATAGGCATCTTGGCATCTGACTCTAAATGTAGATTTTTGTGAGTTTAGGCACAATACACCTACAAGTGTATGCTAGCAACTACACTATTCGAAATCTATGCTACCGAAACGTTAACAAGGCATTACTTGACATGTTGACGCGCCCATGCCGCTGGGGGGGGGGGGGGGGCTTAAAGTCATTTAGAATTTGCTGGTCGCAGCACTTATTGGTTCTAATCTATTCTATTTAAAATAATTTTGCGATTAAAAAAATCGGTTCCGCTTAAAACCTGATATGTAACCAAACTTTTTTGGTTATTATTATTATTATTTTTATACAGTTATACTAAACTTTTAACGAATGTTATAGTATACGCACACCAGCGACCTCAGTTTAGATAGATTTGCAAATCCCTAAGCCGAATGGTGTGGACTATTCGTTTCCTTCTTCTCCTTCAACCACCAAAATTTAGTTGTCAGTTGTGCTGTCGTTCACTTACATGGCGACAGGTAGAATATGGGGTGATGGTCTCCATGTACATGCACACACGTGTGTCCCCGAATTTTATAACAAGTAACTGTCATATGATGCTTTCTTCATCTTTTTCTTAGATAATTAACTAGGAACATTATGGCGAAATGTGGTAAAACATAAATTCAGGGGAAATACGATATTTGAGACGATATTTGTTTTACATCTTGTTCCAAATTTAGATTAGGGAATCTTATTAAATGCGTGGCAAATTTAGGGGATTTGGGGGTAGGTTTTCTTAAATCTCGAGATTTATCCAAATCTTCTGTAGAGTGCATAAGCTGTCAGACTCTATTCTCGTCAATTTCACACTGCTCCCAATATACTCATATCAACTAATCAAACATCATAAAAAAGAAAACCTTTATCCTTCGGACAAAAAAAAACCAACTCATTTATACCTAATTTCCCCACAGATACGATACCCACGGACAGAACACCTGACGCCTCCACTTTGACCCGTGTTCTCTGCGTGATGAGACATGGAATTCGCCTGCATCCTCCCGTTCAGAATCAACCAACCAGGCATGAATCTTAATTAAAATGCTTTCACCTTTCTTTTCATGTGAGTTGAACCTATTTATAGTTCAGTTCAGGGCGAAATTTCATCCGTGGAATTAGCAAGCTTGAAATTTTTTCCATCATGGTTCAGACTACTAGACTTTATGTGTCGAACACTATGCTGAGGGATTCATGTATCCGAGCCATGATGATATTGAGTATATAGGTATAGCTGCCGGCAAATACCTCGGATGGTTCGATTGAAAGCTATGGATGAGTTACTACGTAAAGAACCTGCCTGACGATTTTCCGTTGGGATAGTCAGAGAAAGCAAGGAAGGATTAAAGTGTTATGAGGCTGAGACTTTTCCGAACCTTATCGAGAGAAAGATCCTTCTTGCAGAATGTGAACTTTACGAAAGTGGAACGACATAGTTTTTTTTTAGAGATGGTATTCTTAAAGTGCCAACCAAAAGATACGCTGACTTACTCGTAATATAACACGTGATATATCTGATCCTGGTCATTTTACACAGCACACCTCTAATCTATTCTAATCTTCAATGTTCATTTTTTTTAAACCCTTTGTCTGCATACTTGTAAAACTGTCAGAGCTAATTAGAAGTCACTGCTTACTAACGAAGAGCACTGTACAGTGTACACACTTGTCATCATCAGCACCGCCATAATAACTCGGCCAAACCATGAGCAAGGTGCTCAACGATGTCAGAGTGCCTTGTCATGATTATGGTCAAGTGCTCTCACATACGAGTAAAATACCGGCTGAAAAATAAGCGGTCCTTTTGTCCGTAGAGCACGTGTGAAGCTGAAAGAAACCCAACAAATAATGAACAGCGAATGACATGTGATAAATTCTGAATGAAACTAACATTCTTCCCGGGGGAAGCAGCTCCAGTCTCAGAACACATTATCCTTGGATCACTACTCGCTCTATACACAACACGTACATAGGAGTATAAGTAGAGGTGCCATGTATTCCTGTGTTGTCCATTTTTCCATGTTATCCCCACTCCCATTCCCATTAAGTTGGCTACAATCTCCACTTCTTTTACCGTAGAGCTCTCGATGGCTATTTGTTCGGATTATCATTCAATGCTCCGGAAAGATTGCTTTTCATCTTTTCGCATTTTCAGATATTTATCAGCAGGCGAAGAACGTATCGAAAAAAGAGCAGATTTGAGTAGGGCATGTAAGGAGCTTTTCAGGGTCATTATACGCAACATTACTTCAGGTCTTTTGTCATGTTTTCGAGTGAAATATATGAAGATTGTATCTGGGACGCAAAGAGAGAAGATGAAAAAGTGACCGGGTAAGACGATGACGAGATTAGGCCACTGGTCTCGATATACTTTTCAATGGGTTTTAGTTAAGTGGAATAGTCCTGGGATATTGAATTAGCGCAAGGGCTCATTCCTTTTGTTTCCTTTTTTTTTATTTTTCAGAAATATATATACAGCGAATGAAGATAGGTTTCGGGTGATGCATGTTGCTAGCATGGAACCTCTGCCCATTTAGCCGCATACACGTCGGGAAAGGTTGTGGCTTATTGTTACGCCCCACACCACAGGGGGAAGACAACACAAACGTTCATGGAGACGACTTGGACGAGACTTGAACCCGTGGCTAACCGGTAGACTGAGACATCAGTCTTATGCCTAATTGCACTGAGCTTATATAATATATTATAAGCTCTTCACTAAGTCGACTTTCAAGTACATTTATCACTGTGGATAGTCAATAGGGGCGACCGGTAGCGCAGTGTGTTGAGGCATCAGTCTCATGTTTGACTACCGGCGTTTCGGGTTCGAATCCCGTCCACGACGACGTTCGTGGCCATGGATGTGCAGGAGGTGTATGCTGGCAACTGCATTCTCCGAAACCACATTATGCCAACGAAACGTCAACTAGGCCACATGGAACAGTTGACGCGCTATGCCCCAAAAGGGGTTAGGGCAATTGAGTATAGTCAATCGGAAAATCGATCAAATGTAGTCAATTTGTTCCGGAGGATAATGAATTTCATTCGGAAAATCGTTAGTTTGATACGAAAATTGTGAATTTGGTTTGAAAAGTCATTAGTTTGAGGAAGAAATGCTATATAATAAAAATCAATCAATGAAAATGAATGTACTAAGTGGAATTTTAAAAGCACTCCTTAAAGTAATTTAATAAAGCGAACATTCAAAGTGTCAATTTATACCAAAAATCTACCACTAATGCAGTGGACTTAAACGAAAACAATGAGCCCGTAGCCACGATATACTTATTTTCATTTTCAAACCACATAATACCCTCAACAAGGCCAGAAACAATAACCCAATTATATTGTCATTTATTTCGTTGTTGTCTTTTCCTTGAGATTTCCCGAAATTAAATTTCAGATAGAGGCTAGCGGCAACTGAACGGTGGTGTCAAAAAAATAGAAAGCCTCGTATAGCCAGTGCGACAACCGTGTTCTCCCATAAATTATCAATTTTCAGTGTAACTGCTGCGAACATAAATTTCTCGGTGGTCATCCTCTTCATCCTCAAAACACTATTATCGTGTAGCGCACACAGCAGGAATTCTTCAAACTCCACGTAGGATTAAATATTTTCAGAATGTTTCAATGGTCTGCCACGTCAGTTGGTCTGTCGGCCCGTCTTAGAGAATAAGAAGAAAAGTGGTCCACCGATCCAACACTTCTTTTTTTCTGGTGGAAATTTAAAGTGGATGCGTTCCCTGGCTCCTGCAGTACTGCTCGCAGGTTCTCGTATTTAAGAGCGCCCCGGGTCTACTTGTTTTTCAGTCCAAATGATATTTCTTCCAAGTCTTTCAACATGATTTTTTTTTCCTTTTGGGTGTGTGTGCTCGAGAAAAGATAATACCAACCGCGGTGGGACCTTTCGTTTCACAATTTTTGTATTACCTGTTTGCCACCAAGATCCAAGAGGATTAAAATTGACCAGTCAAACCACGGATGAGTAATACAGACCCTTTGTCGTGGCAGACCATGGATTTTGTGTAGTATTTATGTTGGCCCACCGAAAGAGGCTTAATTCGGTTTGTGCTCGACACTTGGTCTTCTCCGATTGTGTGCAACGTCCGAGGATTTTATTTGATTGAAAAGACAAAAAAGGAAAGAATGTTAGCCTTTGAAAGTGTCGCATTGAGAGTTGTTGGCTAATGGTTTGAGATCTTTTGATGAAATGTAAGTGATGGGCGAAAAGGATTACATTTTTCAATGGGTAGGCAAACTGAATTTGTTTGGGCTCATGGTATTATAATACGAGTATGTTAAATTAATGTTTTTATTTTAAAACAGTAAATATTGTGTGCGGTTGATGAAAAGTACATACACACTTCCCGACAAACCCTCGGACGTGGACGGGACTTGAACCTGTGATAACTATAGTCAGATACGAGACTGACGCCTCTACGCATTGAGTTACCGGTCGCCAAAGCCTGGTTGATACGACGGGCGATGTCCAACTCTGCTATCAAAATTTGGATTTTTGATGAAAAATGGATTTTACAAAATTTTAAAAGTTCGGACGGTTGTATCTTTAAAATAACGGTGACTTTTTAACCGGCAAAAAGTTCGTTTATATGAAATTTTATGTACTTCGTAACGGTATAAATATTATGGACTTAGATTTGAAAATTTGCAAATGTGACGGTTTAAAGGTAAAAAACATATAACCCTGTATATGCCCAGCGTATGATATTTTATACACGGAAAGTAAATTCCTGTATAACAGCCACATTTCGCAAAAAGGGCCTAAAAAGGGTATTTACGCATTCTAAGGACTTTTAAAATAATAGACCATAGGTACAATTTCAGAAAAAAATTACACAATTAGAAATATTGTAATTGAAACTTAGGGTTTCTTCATTTTCGCAAAATTAAAATGACACTAATTATGTATATCTCAATGCACTGCGTTCAATTTAAGAAATGGGCAAATAGTGATGTAATCGCCTGCAGAATATTCCAAGTTATCGATTTTTCATAATAAAATTTACTGATTTGTTACTAGTAGTAGACAACATAACTTCAAAGAAGGCAATTGCTTACGTATGTTATATCAAACGCTATGGGCATTAATTTAATTTAAAGGCTAACTAAACTCAAGACATAAACTGTTAACCTTCCTTTTCGGAATAAACTCTTCTTTTGTCGTTTTATATTGTTTTTGTACTAATTTGCTCTGCTCGATTGCGCAAAAAAATCGGCTTATGTAGTCAATCGTGGTTGCGTTCACTCACCCAACGCGCAAAACCTTACTTAAATCTTAGCCGCCCAGGTCGGACTTGACAAGCATGTACAATAATTTACTAAAAGTTAGCTCACATGCTAGGCATAACATCAACATTAAGTACTCATGATCGAATTTTCATCAATCATTCATTGATCATTCATACAAGTATCTAATAATTATCAGACCTCTAGAGACTGCTTCTTTCCAGCCGCATTGAAAAAAAAAGCCCGTCAATGGGCCGTCATCTTTTTATTTGCGAGTTATACTGTGGCTTTATGGAATTCCATTGAGTTAAAAGACATTAGAAAAAGAACGTTAAGCCGACAACCATGCAAACCCCAAATTCACAAGTCAATTTTCAGAGGGCAAAAATGAACACATGTCAGTGGACGTCCTCATGATTTACGAAAAAACAAAACAGTCTAAAAAATGCTTTATTTTTCCATTTGATTTATACCGCACATACTCGTATTCTGCAGTGCCCGTTTTCTAATACCATTCGACTGAAATACGAGTATATAGTTTCAAAAATAATTTACATATACCTATATATTTACATAATATTACACATAAGCTCTGCGGCAAAATTTTTTGCAAATCACTGGAATAAGCCATTTTTGCCCATTCAAATTTATGGTATGACATTCAGTGTTGGACAACAAAAAAAAAGTTCTAAATTGTCTAAACTCGTGCTCTTTAAATCATCGACCTAAAGGCCCAGCGGGGCGGAGAAAATGTGAATGGGATATTTCAGAAAAAAACATCCAAATTTAATTTCCAATGCGAAATTGCTGGCTAACGAATAAAAAATGAACAAAAGCCACCCGCCACCTTTGTCGGGCCGTTTTTTATATTCCATAGACATACGAAAAAAGGCTCACTCATCCGAAAACCCGAAAAGCGGCGGGAAACATTAATGAATCGCCACTCAACCCCCTCTCTCAATAATGGCGAATTGAATTTTATTGAAACAGAAATAAATGTCCATCGTCAACGAACCGTGGGCAATTTCGCTCGTTCGCCACCCAAATTCGTCCTTTATAATTAGAATTCAATTGATTAAGGATGATTAGCATAAAAGTTTACTACACTTGTAGTGCTGCGCTGTGTGCCGTCTTTTTTTTAACCCTGCAGGCAGGAATTGTTTTAATTTGGACCTTAAGGCACCCCGGGGGGTGGCTGTAGAGAGATATGAACATTACGAACCCCTAGGTCGACGAGGGATGAAGCAATACATTCCCATTCTGATAGTCGGCAAAAAATAAGATTATTTCTTGTTTGAATCAAATCAGCCCCCGTGGCCATTAATTAACTAATTAGGGTCTTTTTGGGACAACCGGTCTAACGGCTATTGGGTCGATGACTAATTTGTAATCGAAAAGGACTTTATTACAATTGCAAAGTGGTTTTACATGTCCCGGACAAACTTTTTCATTAGGTTTACGAGAAAATGGTGGGACTGATTATCGTGATGGTCCAGGAATGTTTGGGTTTCTGGTTAAGTAATTAACGAATTAAAGATGTCGCGCCGTTGGAATGTCGTGGCAGGACACGAAACCACGTGGCTATTTCAAATTTGAACATTATACTATATTTTTATAAATAAAAAATTATTAAGTGAAGGTTAGCCAAGGCCCGACGTCGGGCTGTCGCGCCACGAAGATGAAGTGAAGGTTATAGAAATTTGTGGCAGACGTGACAATCAGATAGACCAATCAATAGCTGAGTGTTGTTAATGATATTAAGCGGCAGCTAATCGGAAAAGGGGCGACCGGTAGCGCAGTGTGTTGAGGCATCAGTCTCACGTTTGACTACCGGCGTTTCGGGTTTGAATCGCGCCCACGACGACTTTCGTGGTCATGGATGTGCAGGAGGTGCATGCTGGCAACTGCATTCTCCGAAACTAGTTTATGCCGTCGAAACGTTAACTGGCCACATGGAACAGTTGGCGCGCTATGCCCCACAAGGGGTTGGGGCAATTGGGAGAGATCCTTTGACTAGTCGAAAACGAGGCTGACTTCCTGAAGGGTTCAACTTATACATTTGATATTAAAAGGTCATAAAAGGAATATTATCATTAACTATATCGTTTGTTTGAATTGAATGTGCTTATATTAAAGAAACAGTACATACATAGAGGTGAAAATTATTCTTTAGGTAGGTGATCAACTCCATTAATATTTATTATCCACAAAAATTACACATTAATATATTTTTGTTTAATAAATTACATATTTTATATCGGATACTGTAGTCCCACGTGATTCCGCAATGTATTCATTCAGCAAACTACCAACAACCACCTATTGACATTTACTTGTTTTTAATAACCTTTCCATTTTATTGAATGCACACCCACTTTCCATCATAAAGATTTTAACTATCCCGTTAGCCTAAATATTACTACCTCATCATATTTTCCATCGAAACTATGTTTCCTTATTAAACTTTCTTAAAGCCTATAAAATTGATAGGCAATTACCCATCACTAAACATATAATAATTATTTTATTACCTCGAGATAATCTTAGTCACCTGTTATGTTGCCTGCATACATACTACTAGCTGTGAAAGATACTCGTCTTGTCATCTAATCTTGCTGTCCCATGAAAATCTTTTTAATCAGGTGATTAGACGTTCCCGTGCCGCTGCCACTCGGAATGGATGAGGTATTCATAAAAGAAGTAAATTGAAGCTATGATACATGTAACTAAGAGATTTGTCGCATGTATCGGCTATTCATTGACTGAATAGGTTTGGTTACAACGTACAAAGTACAATAGGTACCTTTGCTTAAGCTAAAAGCTGTGTTTTGATTAGGGTTTTCGGGACCGACCCGCGAGAAAATATAATCATCTTTTACAATATCTAAACTGGTAACAGAATAACTAGTTTAACGCAGAGAGTTATTGTCAATAAAAATTTAAATAAGATCTTCTATTAAACTTGCGCTTGCAACGATGAACATCACATCACGATAGCTCCAAGTTTCATCCAATTAAGACATAGCGCGCACAAAAAGATTCTTTCCCATCATAAGAATAACACTGAGTAGTGGATCATGGGTTCTATGTTCTATGGCTAAGCGCCAAATACAATGGCTAGTGGGTCTAGGAACATGGTTATGGTACCAAGGTTGCTGTAGTGTAGACTATACGAGCAGTATAGTTAGTTGCATTTGATCTGATCTTTAGTGTGGATTAGAGATGGAGTTGTCTTAGGAACACACTAATTACTATCGATCAATCATTCTGTCAGTATTCGGATAAAGGTGAATCATATAATGAGGATCAGTCTTTTCATGTTATTCGGCGCTATGATATATTTTAATTGAATTTGTTTTGTTTTTAGAACGAATTCCTAGAATGATCATAATAAGACAATAAGGACTAATGAGGGGCTACGAACAATTGCTAAAAAAAAATCAAAATAATGGATTGAGTACAGTGTACTCTCTCTTACGCGGACAACTTCGGCTTATGAAAATTTGTCGGCTTAGTAGAGATGTCCACTTGTTAGTGAGTTGGTACATTGTTTAAAAATTCGAGTTTTTTATTTCCCCCAACACCACGGACTCCGCCACCATGTTGAAAATGTGCCTAATTGTTTGCCTTATTCTGTTTCTTTTTAGTATCTCCTAAATTGGTCTTACAAAAACCTTGCAAAACTTTATTAATTTAGAGTAATTTATCTACAAATTGAGACTAAAATAAAACATCTAGCTGTTATATGTACTTACCGAGAAAGAGCCTTTAAGGCATAAATCGATGAGCAGGCATTTTTGTATTTTTGCTCATAACTACTCAAAAATGACCCGAATTGAAAAATATTGGACACGTTAGGCTAACAATCAAATTATCCTCAACTGTTACAGATGAGCTTTTCCATTTGGAGCATCTGTTGCAAAGATCTGTGAGCTTGAAAAGTGATAAAGTGTGATTTTTCTCCGAAGCCTCGAAAATTGTCGTTTTTTGACTATCAGTTTTGACTATGCTACTGAATTGATTTTCAATGCATTAAACGCAGAATTCAACGGTCTTTAATTTACTTGTGCAAGTTTCTTCGATTCGTGGAACCGTTTAGGAGTTATAAGGATAATATTAAAAAAGGGCTCAAATTTTCGACCACCGAAAGTTAAGCTCATCTTCTACGACCATGCAAACTCAGTTTCCATGTAGGTACTCAATATCTTTAGAAGGGATTACAATTATTTTCAGATCCGTTTCCTCACTTGTCGGTACGGTAGCGGTGCGGGATCGGTATGCTCGGTATACGCGATACCGAAAGCTTACTGAGCGCCTTTATTTCAATGCGTGTTTCCTGATTGGCTCGGTATTCGTGGGTGCGGAGAAGGATCGTTTCGTTTTACCGCGTCGAGGGATGAACATCCACTGGCCGCTCGGTATTGAAAGAGATAACGTCGCGCAAAAAAAATTAAACATGGCAAAAATGCACGTGAGCGATACTGAACAATGAAAGCCGAAAATATACCGGTGCGTAAATGAAAGCAGTGCGGAATCGTTTCCGTATACAGAGGGTACTGTCCCGGTTTAAAACCAAGGGCCTTTCCTCACTTGTCGGTATAGCAGAGGCGAGGGACCATACGTTCTGTATACGGAAACGATTCCGCACTGATTTAATTTACGAACCAGGCAGGATATTTTCGGCTTCCATTGTTCCGTATCGCTCACGTCCTCGCCATTTCTGCCATGTTTCAAATGTTTTGCACGACGTTATCTCAGTCAATACCAAGCGGCCACTGGATGTTCACCCCGTGACGCGGTAAAACGAAACGATCCCTCTCCGCACCCGCGAATACCGAGCCAGTCAGGAAAAACGCATTGAAATAAAGGCGCTGGGTAAGCTTTCGGTACCGCGTATACCGAGCATACCGATCCCGCACTGCTACCGTACCGACAAGTGAGGAAACGGCCTTAGTCAGAATCGTACTGAAACCGCAGATAAAACTGAGGATTTTGCAAGGGGTGGGAAACTGAAATGGGTTAATTTTTCCAAATCTCAAGTAGGCATAACCTTTCTGACCGGAAGGCCTAATGGAGGAATTTTATCCAAATCGGAGTAAAATTTTAAGGGGTGGTTTTCCCAAATCTCGGGTATGCAGTGACCATCTTCTGAAGATCCAATCTTAACCCTGTAATACCCAAGACCACCTCCTCAAGGTGGGATTGGTTTCCGATGAGAGTAGCTACCTTTATTATTTATTGATGTTAAGTTTTATAATTTTGTATTATTCGGAGAATCCTAATCTTCCATTGAAGTGTGTCTACAGTAAGTTCTTATGCGTACGTTAGAAGTAACCGAAATTCAAATCTTTATGGAACACTGTAAAAATAATTATTTTGTTAGTTGGGAAAAAATAAAAATAAGTATTTCAAATATAATCTATGGTGTATGTGTACACTAGGTTTGTTTTTTTGAACATTTATTTACCCGAGTCGCGCAAACGCGACTAATCTTTACACGCAAGTCGGGAATCGTGTATTAAGTATCGAAGTTAATTTTACTGAAGCGGAGATAATTCACACGTTGTCGTGTTTACACGAGATGCGTTTATGATTCAACAGCATTTGTGCGCGTAATGAAATCTCCGTTTTTTATGTGTTTGTTGTTGAATTCATCGACTGCTTAACGGCGGATGAGTACCCGTCGGTACCCCTCATCAGCTAACAAGCTACGCCTTGCCGTAAGCCCGTTTGCTATTTACGCGCCCGACCGGCTTACGCGTCTCGTGTATTAGAACCTCAAAAGAGAGTGTTTCTATAAAAACCTTGTAAATATCACCCGTTCTTTAAAAAAAAGTGTCCGCTTAAGAGGGTGCCCGCCTAAAAAAGGTGTCCGCTGAAAGATAGAGTACACTGTATATGTATTTGCGAGAATCTCATCGGACAATACATATCCCAATCTAGTGAAAGATATATCAAAACACTTTTCAGAAACTCCAGCTAACATCATGTAAAAATTTAATTAGGGGCTGCTACTACAAAACACAAAGTATTCCAAATCCCAAGATTAATCTTCGACCCAAATTCGGGATTAAAATAAACATGACAGATATCAGGGTTCATTAAACTTGGATAATTTCAGCAGAATCACATTTCTTATAGGCGGTCAATGCTCTGTTTGATAAATCATGTCCCTGCTGGACAATTTGAAACCAGTCCACGCAGTGTTAAACCCTTTCCGAGTTTTTGTATATTTTTACTCCGTGTTAAATTCCGTCCATTTATGTTGTGTATGTATTAATTATATCGGGTCGCGAGGAAGGCGACTAAATCCACACCGAACATTAATGTACGTCATAAATTCGTACCGCGCCCACACAAATTCTGCAGATTGGTGAATGTACAAGATAATATACAATAATTTTGTATAGGTTGATGTAGATACGTACGTACTTCTATACGTGATTAATTTTCTGAATGTCAATTGAAATGTAAAATAAATGAAATGCGTGCTAAGACTACCGCGTGACAAATACGTTATTAAAAAAAAATGTTTTTAAGGCTCCTCGTATATTGGATTGGGTGTTTGAAGACATTGTTTTTTACCCCCTCCCGTTACCCATGAAGATGGTGGAAAATATAACATCCTACTGCTCATATCAGCAACTATTAAAAGTATAGATTTAACACTAACATTGGCGATTTTTATTTAACATCACCCTTACCACTCTAGAGCATTTGCCTCATCACTCCGATTCAGATGTTACCCATATGGCCTAGATTTTACTTCATTGCCAAGAAGGTCCTTTTTCTGGCTAAAGGACTCAAATTCTGTCTAAAGGACTCAAATTCTGTCTAAAGTACTCCAGAGCAATCGTCTCATTACCCCCATTCAGATGACATGTGTATTTCCCAGATTTCCCTTCATGTCCAAAAATGTACTTATGTCAACACCAAAGGGTTAAAAACGTCTTCAACGACACTCTAGTATATTGGCATCATCTCATTATCACATCATCGAATTAGAAAATGATAAATTTTATGTACTCCACATGTCAGCCAACCGATGATAAAATCTACGTGGTCATCGTAACGACGCGAGCGCCGCACAAGCTGGTGGTGTGAATTTAAAAATGTAATTTTCCGCCCAATGAGGTGTTGTCGCTATAAAAGTTACACTTTCAAAATGTGAAATGGCTCAAATGTCATGTTTGCGAAGAAACCCGTTCACTATTAGTTTAACTGACGATATATCTATAGGAAAAACTGATGAGAATCTTGAAGGAGTAACTAACGATAATTTGAAGAATTTTGCACAGTGACAGTTTTCATCCAGATTGTAGATGATGTGCCTAATTTATTGTTCCATATCCAAAGCACAAAATTATTGTCGCAGTACGCATGTAGGCGTTCACAATGTCGGTTCTTGGTAAAGCATGCATGAAAGATTATATTCTGCAATGATTTATTAATATGTAATACAATTGTTCTCACGTTATTCTGCAGAACGTATCTCTTCTTTGTCCGATTTTTTCACGAATAGCGTTTTTCATAAGCCACAAAGTTGATGTGTTTCTCCTGGCTGTTCGGAGAGTTACATTTTGTTCTACCCTTGGGTGAACAAATGACTCGGCACAAAGATATGAACATATTTTTTTTATATGACCATATCAAAGTTGGTAATACATGTATGTATTTGCGTAGAAAGATGTAGGCCAGAAGGCAACGTAACCGGCAGTTGACTGATTGATTAAGCCGCTAGCTAACTGACATGATGGCTAAATCGATGTCGGTAATGTTTGGGTGCGAACGAAAGCCTTAATGGATTCATTCACGTCCGAAAGGAACACTCCATAATATTCACTTCAACACTCCCACAATATAAGCCACGCCACAATGCGATATGTTAAATGGATTCAATTTGTCACGCGTACGTAATCCCGTTTTGGCTCATTTGCCATGGATTCAATCATCAGAACGGTACTTTGCTTTCAAAACATCTTCGTCTATGCAAAGACGGAGAGACCGCCAAACTCAAAAGGGATCAGAAGGCAACGACAGGGATTTATAGTCGCATGGTAGATACAGACACACACATAGACACACCAACTATACAATCACTGACAGGTTTTTGGTGAAGCAATTTGTCATCCAATTCAAGTAGTTCCTTGGGATTTGACAATGTTGACGGATCGCTGTATTGGGAATTGAGACAAGATGATTGGATTGAGAAGACGCGCGTTACGATTGAAAAATGAAATGAGGGGTAATTAACCTTGAAGAGCCTAACCAGATTAAAATCGTACAGATTTGTTGTCCTTGGTGTATTCAAAGAGCGCACATTGACGTCAAAAGTAATCCGGGACGCCGCATAATACAAAGATGACATGTCTTCTTTGTATCATGGAGACGCCGCGTCATTTTCAATCCTTTCTCTTTGACACCTATCGACGTTTCAATGCACGTGAGCTGATAGGATGCAGCGTCATGCAAACCTCATACTAGCAAATTCTTGTGGAAAAATTTTAGGATCGAGTTTTAGATGCACACTTATGAAGCGCGACTATTTTCGCACCAACACTCGATCTTAACATTTTTGGGCACATTATGGATTTAGCCGAAATAGGGGAATTCTCTCTATTCCATTTAAAGAGAATCCTTAATTGCGGCATTTCCGCTTTAGGTTCTATGGTGGTAAACTGAGGGTTGCAGCTCCTGAAGCCACTACGCTACGCAAGGAAATGCCACAATTAAGGATTCTCTCTAAATGGAATAGAACTTTAACGAGAAATTGCTGAACTTTAATGAAAACTTACCTAATAGAAACCCCAGACAAGGCTATATAGGTAGAATAGTAAATACAATTAAGAACGGCTATCAACCCAGGACTAGCCTCGTAAGGACAAGGATTGAAACATCATCAGCGACACCGATAGCATCAATAAATGATGATGCTATTTTGAGGAGCTTCTTAATCCTACATCTAACGGTCCCATACAATCAGCCCAAATCGATGGCGTTATTATGAATCATGGCCCCACTACACAACCTCCAACAGTAGACGAAGCTGATCTCGCCTTGTGATCACCCAAACCAAATAAAGCACTGGGCGGTGACGAGACTCCAGCTGAGCAGCTTAAATCCGGTGGAACGGGTCTATTAAATTCCATGCACTAACTACTTCTGCGAGTCTGGGAGGCCGAGGTGATTCCAGCCGATTGGCGCAGAAGCATCATTTGTCCATCTAAAAAAAGGGAAAATTCTGGAGAATAGTATAGTATAAAACCGTACGGCGAATGAATCATTGGCGAGGATCAAGGCGGTTTCAGACCTGGTCGCCCCACAACTGATCAGCTTTTTCGATAAAGCTAATCCTGCAAAAGTCCTGGAAATACAACGTTGACGTGTAGCAAATCTTTGTCGACTTTAAGCAAGCATACGACAGTATCGATCGTAGTGTACTGTACAACATCATGCTGCAATTTGATATACCAGCAAAGCCAGTGCGATGACGATGACCAACTCCGTCTCACAAGTCCGGTCTAGAACAAGTTGACTGGTCCTTTTGAAATACCTACTAGTTTGAAACAGTGCGATGGACTGGCGCCAACGCTATTGAACCTTGCACTTGAATACGAATACATACACAAGCGGAACGCTACTGATCAAGTTGATAGGATTTCTCTCAAATCACCGTCTGTGACATACACGATCGAATATCAAACGTTCTACTGTCATACTCGATAAACATTTCGCCAGCTCCGCTGAACTATAGTTGGTTTTCGTCGCATACTCAATGACTTTGACGATTAAAATGGCATTTTGAAAATGTTGTCGCCAGAACCGATTACAATGGAGTAAAAATTAAATGTTACTGCAAATTAAGGACAATTATTTTCTAAAACTTGTAATTGAATCGGATTAGCAGTTTTCCAGTGATGCGTGCATATACAAACATTCCAAAAACAATATTCTATTAGCGAAAATTAAAGCCCAGTTAACGTTTCGTTCCAAATATATGGAATGTGCAGACCCACAAGATTTATTAAATGTATAGAGGAGATGATGTGAAAATTAGAGGAAAATCACTTAAAAGGGCAAAATTTTGTGAAACCAAATCTAAAAAAGTTTTCATCATACAAAGTCATTGGCGATAGAAAATATTTTCTTTAGTTAGCAACGCGTTTGTTGAGGATACGGTGTTAATTGCCTCGAAATGCATACAGTATTGTAATTTTAACTTCGAAAAATAAAATAAAAGTAACGAAATTTAACCAATTAGTTGTTCTGTTTTAATATTTTTTCGAGTTAATTTTAAACGAAATTTTGCAATCCACAAAGGGACAAATACTAATAAAAAAGAGATCACCAGATATCAGATTGGAAACATGGTTTCGTGTGAGATAAACACACATAATGTTAAATACAAAGCCATATGTATATCAAAAAGCCATCGGCGACTACGACCGAGATGAAAATGCCACCTATGTCGGCCGGTGTGACTAAAAAGGATCGTATCAATCGAAAGCACCTATATGCGAGGCAGCTTGTTTGTTGAGCAACCGATCACTGAAAAGCTCGAAGATCGTCGTATGGATTGGTATTGTCATGTTCTAAGGCGTTCGCCTGAGAACCCAGTCATGAAGGCACTATCAATGAACGTTCCATATTCTGGACCCAAACCCCGAGGCAGACGGAAACACACGTTGATCGATCAGATGAGGAAGCAACAACAACGCATTAATCTGCCTGCCTGCAGAAGGAAGCTGGGATCATACCGGCAGAATGGGCGACATGCCAACACCACAGACAGAGCAAGGCGAAGTCATTCTTTTAATTCTTCTTTTTACTAATTTTTTTTTGCTCAGGCGAATCGCGTGCTGTCCTGGCTAACTGGGATAACCTGTTTACATAAATAGTACTAAAATTCAATCAAATAACCATTATGTTTTTAAGCGAATTAAAGTAATATCAGATAAGAGAATATACCCATTCTGCAATTGTTAATGCCAATATATGGATGACATACGAGTAAGTGTTACACCTTGTTTCTGTATATTTTGATATAGGTATATGGTTTAAAAATAAGTACAATAAGTTAAAGTACTATCAACAAACCCACAAATTTTTAGCCTTAAGCGCTTCTCGGAAATTGATGTTAATATTCTAGAGTTTATCCTATTCTATATATTTGACCCAATTTAAATACTAAACAAAGTCGTGTATCTACGTACTACTCTTCAACACCTTTACCATTAACTTTTCCAAGAGAAATCATAATTTATTGGTCTGATTTTGTCACCCACTTCTGTCTTCGTACAACCCATTCAGTTTGCTTTTATTTTTAAACTTTCTTCTGATTGATAGCAGGGTATTCAATAAAATACAGACGATATGCACATTTCTAAGAATACTAGGTCATAATTATGCAACACACATCACTATTGCATATACACGTTAGACTAAACAACGACGACGCAACACCCAACGAACAGCCAACAACGATCATCAAAATCTCAACAAGAGAATTGTTGAACCACTTGATAACATCTTGAAATTAGTGATTTTGAAATATTGGAGGAAACGTCAAAAACACAGAAAAAAAATATAGTTTATCAACGAAAAAAGAAAAAACTGAATCGGAAAATGCTAGATCGGCACTATTAACTATACGAGTTATTAGCATCTCAAGAACTCTTTTGAAAAATCGCTTTGTGTTGAACTCAAAATTACGACTATAAATCTTGAATCTTTAGTTGTTCGTGTTGGATGTGAAATTTTACATGTCTTTTTCCTTAGCTTTTATTCTTTAAACAAATTTAGAATCAATGGTTGAAATTAATTTGAATTGTGGCGCTCTTTTGATTTTTTGAAGTGCTGAAAATGTCTATCACAAGTTTTGAGAAGTATGACATTTATTATATGAAGTCGTTTTATTTAAACCTACATTTACCGTTTAGCATTACAGTCTGAAGTAGACAAAAATGCTATTCTCTCAATTAATTTCAACATTCAAATGTTGTGTGAATGTTTTTGCCTATACCGGTACCTAGACATTATGATGTATTGTAATTAGAAGGTATTAGATGTTTGGTTTGCAGGCACTGTTTCCATATGGCTTATTTTGTGGTGCCTTCACCGACATTGGACTCATTCGGAACGACTTACAGAAGACAACCCCTTCGTGGGATTTGATTCGCCAAAGGGCCTTTAATAAAGAGCGGTATCAAGAAAATTAAATTCACTTAGAAATCAGTTGATTTAGGAATAGTACATGAAACCGAAGCAGTTGACCGCCATGTGAAGAAAGGCCCTAATAAGTCGTCTATGAAAAAAACGCTCAAATGAATATAAAATTTTAAAATCAGTCCTAAGAATTTCACACATATCTCTAGAGCTACCGACCCTCTGGGTTTCACCCGAATACTCCGGGTTTTGTAGAGAATCTATGGATCCCCGGGCTATGAATCGATTTCTCTGGATTTAAGGCCAACCGCAAACGCAAAATTGACGCAGTCCTAAAAAATTTTTGGCGTTTTGATTTATAGTGTGAAAATATGTGAAAGTGGCAGTTACGTATCCTTAAAATAGCTTTAAGATAACATCTAAAAAAGTTCTGGTTTGTGTGTCTTGTGACCAGCTGTACCACACGCCAAATAGACTGGTCATTATAGTTTCATTGGCTAGAAAAAATCACACCAACCCCACATTGGACGCCGAATGCTTTCGGGTTTAATCGATAATTGTTAGACGAAAAAAGGCTCAAGATAACCTTGTAAATTCCTAAAAGGTTTTGGTTTTTGTGTCTTGTGGCTAATGGTACCACGCGACTATTTCATTACCCACTTGGGTTTAATTGACTGGATAACATCACACTGACCCACATTGGGCGCCGAATATTTGGACTTTTCTAATCATTTTTCGGCTATTTTCTATTTTAAATTATCACTGAGGCAAAAAAAAGGCTTTAAGGTAGCTTATACCAGTTTACCTTAACCCCTTGCGGGGAAGAGTGTGCCAACAATACCTTTAGCCACCTGTACCGGTTTTATGTAGATATATTCGCCTATTTTGGTTGTGCTTTTCCAAAAATGAAGATGACAGTCAATTTTGAGAACTGCAGACATATTAACCGGAATGTGCTAAAATATTACGAGCGTTTCCCTAGCAGAGCGCTACGATAGTTAAGGCCGTTACTGAATTAGAGGGACTTTATCAAAACATCTTTCTATGCAGGCAATGCAACTAACATTAATAGGGATTTGCAGGGATCGTAATATTTGCTGCATTTCATTCAAGAGTCCAGATTAATTACGCCATGGATTATTTCGGCAATCTCTTTGTGGGCCCGTACTCCAAATTTAATTTTTTTTTGCTGCGCTAGCCCCCGTCCCTCCACTTCTCTTCCAATGGATCTCCGGGTCAGATCTGCCGATGAGTTGTTGGTCACCAACAACATGTTTCTTGTCAAGTCATGTAAAAAAGTCTGTTGACTTTTCAATTAACAGTAATCAGATCGTATCTAGAAAAATCGTTTTAAATGCACAGTGCAATTACAAACAATGCCAATCATTTTTCTACTAGTAATGCAAGTATATATTGCAAAGTTGATAGTTCATATTCAATTTCTGCAAGTTACAATGCATTCAATAAAAATTGACATCGACATTAACTAGCTTCATTGAGTGCTTAAGATCTGAACGTTATTATAGTGCGAGTACATATCTATGATCAAAAGGTTGCATACATTAACAATTAACACAATTGAACGGATTCAAGCGAAACAATAAAATGTCATTCAATTGACGAGCTAGTTCAGAAGATGGCAGACAGAATAATTGATGCAACTTTGTAGGCATTGTGGAAATTCTTGGGGAGGGTTTTGTATAGTTTATAGTTTTGTCTTGAACAAAGCATTGAACTCAAATCAAATCACTTGCACTTCACTAATTGCCTTAAGCCCTCTAGTGGGGGCATGGAAGCATCCATATCTCTAGAAATCCATGTTGACTTTTCGTCAGCATGTAAATTTCGAATGGTGCAGTTGCTAGCGTACGAATCCTATCCACATAGCTACCTTCGACAAGCTTATAGCGCTTAGGGTGTTCTTACAGTACCCACAGGTGGTTTCATTTTATTAACGTGACGGGGAAACGGACCACTGAACTCTGCATTGAAGTACGAGTATTTCTTGATCAAAGCATAATGCGATGGTTTCTTTTTTCTTGGACGCTTTCAATAACACTAAACCTCGTGCAATCATCAAAGCACTCCTGAGCCTGCTAGTTGATGAGTGGCTTTGCATATTCATTAACACGCTATTAAGAACGAGGCTTATTCATACCACCCAAAATATCGTTTATGTGCAGGCGCATTTGTAGGGGAACTCTTCAAAGAGCATACTGTCACCCCTTGTCTGTAATCTAGCGGTCTACTTTTGGATGTGATGAAGATTGAATGTAAAGTCATTGCTTATGCAGACAGCTGTGTAAAGTTGACACCGTCACATTCGATTTTTCACATTTAAATTGTGTAGCTCGTTTGGCCATCGTAGGCCCACGTTACATTCGATTTTTCACATTTAAATTGTGTAGCTCGTTTGCCCATCGTAGGCCCACGTTTGTCCAGAAAACATTTTCGTTTGCCTACCCTTGCAAAAAAAGTTAAATTTTTTTTCCAAAACGAAAAAGCCACGACATTTCTTTTTGCAAAACTGGTAACTTTTTTACGCTATTTCGTTTGCCCAACGTTAGCCCAGGATTGCCCACCCAAAAATTTTCGTTTGCTTTCCTCTTTATTTTTTTATTCAAAAAATAAAAATTTTAATCCCACATTGGGCGCCACAGTAGACACCCTCAACGATAATATTTAATTTAAATTGCCTAGAACGTTAGGCCATAGTAAACACTCGTTTGCCCGGGAAAAATTTTCCTTGCAAAAAAAAAATATTAGCAAACTAAATTTGCTATGTTGGTAACACTAATTTCCTTAATTTGGCTCCTTGAAGGATAATTTTGTAGTGCAAATTGGGCAGTTCGTTTACCAATCGTGGATTATCGTTTGACCAATCGGTGCGGTTTTGGAGCTAGCACTGACAAAATGGAACTCGTGCTCTTCACAATTGTAGAAGGTACAAGATCACTCTAATCGAGCTCCCCACCCTGGAGGGGTTTGTAAAAAAGGCTAGTATTGAATTCTACCCGTGTCAGACGGCCATATGGATGTATACAGCTGTCGACCCTGTTAGCGTGTGGTGGACAGCACACATAGTGGCGGCCTACTGTGATATGTTGGGAATGGGAAAGGCTAGCTGCGTTGACCATGATGAGGGCTTTTAGAACCTCTCCGTCAGGTGGATTAGATATGGTACTCGGTTTGTCCCGTTGGATTTTTTTTGCGACCAACTGGCAGCAAACACATCTTTACGCCTTCGTATACCATTTTGACAGAAACTTCACTAGTCTAATTCCGTCGAGAAGTCTATGGATTGGAGACTAGCCTTTGACCACCGAATTCATGGTAATTTTCATAAAGAAGGTTCTAAGACAGACAACGGGGTTGAGGTAGGCATATACTCGGAGGGACTGGAGATTAACCTATCATTCCGTATTCGCAACTTCTGCAGTGTCCTACAGGCATAGATTCCGGCTACACGCTAGACTCCAAGCGTAGCGTAGTAGCTTTCGTATTTTTACAATTATATGGAGGCCTATAACGTCACATCTTCGAGTAAAAGCTTTAAATAATGTATTTATCTATGTAAATAGCAGTCCGACTCTCACATCTTATTTAAAAATCTCGGATTATATGCAGCACTTAGACTGAAAATGTCACTACAGAACCCTTTCATTGAATTTAAAATAGTCTAAGTCGCGCCTTATAATATTGTCTGTATATAATGAAAAATGGTAATTGTCTTTTGAATTCCACCAAGAGGAGGAATATTCTACTAATTGGAGGCAATTCCATAGATGACTTGTTCGCGATAAATTCTTCGAAAAAAAAACGGATTTTATCGATGTTGTCAGGGACGGTCGTGCAAGATTTCCAGAAGACAAATTAAAAAACCCCAAGAACATTGCCATCAACTTCACAGTAGATGCTAATGTCATTGGCACCGTAAAGGTGCAATACTTGTATCTTTTGTTGGTAAAAAAAAATGAACGAACGAATATATTTCTGTTTTTCAATCCATGTATGATTATGCGCATGTAATAGGTACTACAGCTTCCTCGAACGGGTGAAAGCAACCCAATCCTAAACCACACGAAAACTTAATCAGGCACCAGTTCAGCTTTAATCTCATCTGAAAAATCGGTAATTTACCTAATTTACCTCCATTTCTTTGGCGAGAAAGATGAAGTGGTATCAATTAAGATAAACTCCTGCGAACAATAGGTTAAGAGGACGAGGGCAAATCTCCCGCGGCAGCATACAATGCCTATGGATGGCACACGAATTCCTAAAGCTACTATCATTAACGCTCAAGTATCTTACTGACAGTAAATCGCATTTGCATTAATTTCATGAATATCTAATTCTTCCGGAATTTATCTGACTAGATTGGGATTATACGTCTTTTTTGTTCGTGTCGTGGCTTCTTCATATCTGGATACCAACCACGTTCACAGGGTGTGTATCTTAGAGACTCCTCTCGTCAGAGATGCGTCTTTTTCATTAGTTGTGTAGAGTAGTGGCGAGAGGGCTCATCAACAAAAGAATCTTCCGACAAGAGGTCGGCTAGAGATAATGGGTGCATGGAGCGGACTACCGCAAGTAGTCGGTAATAGTAGGGAGCCATTACCAACGGACGACTCTCATCGCTATTGTCACTCGAACAAATGGAAAAGATTTTTATTTAAATTAAGTGGGGATTTAAGTAAGTCACGGTTATCTACCCTGGATTCCACGGCCGGTGAGGCGGCACGGGGTTGGTAAAAAGGTTGTGTTATTATTTTGCTGCGATCTCAGTGGGAGTTCATGATGGGTTCTTTTCATCAACCGACAATTTTCTTTTTTCTTATTAGGCTAATGACTAGAAAGTTAATTGATAATGACAATAGGTTTACCATAGAGTTAATGCCATTAAATTTTGGATTTAGATTTAAGATGTAGTTACGGAAGGAATAACATTAGGATTTTAACTTAAAAATATGTCATTTGGAATTTATTTTTATATAAATGGTATGGGAAGTAGTGCAACTGGATTTAATATCCGATGCACAGAGGAATAGTAATTCTTGGATCCCATTGAACTGGATTACCTGACCTAGCTTATATTGATGTTGGTAACATCGATTCCCTCATTGCAAGCCCCGTTTGTTTTAAGGTGAAATTTAGACATCCAATTCGGTCAGCAACGACTTCGCCTCACCACCACATGCATTCATGTTGCAGTGTACACGTAGCCGGGTATCTTTAAGCCGAACTATACTAATCATATGCGAATTAATCTTTACGCTTTTTTTGTATGATTACTACTTGCTACTTTATTGCAATAAAGTTATTTTAGGCCCGGACTACAAAGTAGGCTCTAAAGTGTACTATAAAATTAGATATTTAGGACTAAGAAAAATTGAGTCTTAGGTAGCCAAAATAGGATACAAAAACGTTGAATTAGACACTTTTAAACAATCAGGATGTGTCATTTAGTTAAAAATCGTCTTAAATGCTAAAAATTACCTTTCCACTGGCGCTGATGTCATTGAAGTTCACGAGATATTCTCTGCCCAGATGGACAGACATTTGACCGATTTCATAAGAGTTTTATTTTTTTCTACAAAACCCTAAAACCCTAATTAGTACATAAAAGTAAAGTCCTTCTAGAATACCAACTTCTCAAATATATTTGTTCTGCTCATTCTTCAAACATTTCTTTCAAGTCAAACAGTATGTATCTTTCATATCTCCCCTGCAAATACTCGTATATCTTGCATCTTCACCTTTTTAACCGAGTTGCCACCAAAGGATCGCCGAAAAGTCAGAATGAGCCAAAGATTTATGCCGGAAATTATAAGAATTCATGTTGATCTTGTCACGAAGGGAAATTCCATTTGTCGGCTGTGCATTTTATTTATTGTTTTGGATGGGATGAAACGTTATGCTTTGTAGATACAAGCCAACAAACGTGTACGTAAATTGTGTTAAGTGAATCGTGGCAATATGTAAAAAAAAGAGAAGTATTTCGACAGCATTTTATCAACCCATTTTTCTGTCATTCTGGCTAATCTTCTGGGTATGCGAGATACAGGCATTGCAATGGGCTAGTTAGTCATTTTATGCGTCGAGATGCGTGAGTTGTCAGGAATGTTGCGTCATTTTCAAATGAAATTTGTCAGGAGTTGGTTCTTAAGAATTATGTGTATCGAGAATGTCGTGCTGAGATGTCTAGCTTTTTTATTAAACTGAGAATGTGACTAATGAACTAAAGTGTGATTCAGAGAAATTGAGTAAGCTTTAAATGCAATTTAATCGTATGTGATATCTAACATTCCTAGTTTAGGTTTAGTCTGCTTCAAATATGAATATTTTTTATTGGGGGATAACGTGGATAGCTGCGACACTGCCTGCTACGAAAAAAGGCATTTAACATTCCTAAATATGGTTGTTACATGCAACAAGTACTGCTATTTTCATTTCTGCCAAGATATATGCAATCCTCCGTAAGGACAAGGATGGAAACATCATCAGCGGCACCGATAGTATGAACAAACAAGGGGGGGTCTTATTTTGATGAGCTTCTGAATCTACCATCTAACATCACCACACAAGCAGCTCTTGACGATATTGTGGATCTAGGTCCACCCATACAATTCCCGACATTAGAGGGAGTTGATCTTGCGGTCCAAAGATTCTTTCCGCACAAATTCCAGCCCGAACAGTCACGCGTTGGTTACGAGGAACTTCCTCGTGAAGTAATTAAGTGTATTCATTGGCGTAAAACCAAAGATTTCTTTTATTCACAGTCCCATTTAATGAAAAATAAGCGTAATCGCTCAGAATAATTTTTTGCCAAAAATCATCGTCATCGTGTTCTATGGCACAAATTCGCTTTGACGACGCCGCTTCAAACGCGGGCTATCATAAGCCGATCTGAAAAGAGTTGTGAAAGTTACAGGGTTGTCAGATGCCGAAGATAAAAATGACCCACTATCTGCAGCGCTGATTGAAGGATATCAGGACCCCTTAAAATTTGCTTCTTACCGTGATCTCCGAATCGTCTCCGTACGCTTAAACAGATAAACTTTTTTCGTAAGTTTCCACAACGACTTGTCAACCACTATGCACCAAAGGAGCTACGTGTGACATTAGCTGTGAGGGTGTAATCTCCAATAGTTGTTTTTATCAATCTAGAGGAAAGCATTTGTCTCATCCAATTTGTAGTAATTGTAACTTTGTACAGTCCAACATTTTTCTATGGCTTTTTGATTAAAAGAAGTCATTCCAAAGGCTCTCCTAAAGATTCTTAAAGGGTAGGGTATCAAAATACTTGCTACTATGCTACCTTACATATAAATATAAAATATAAGAATAGAAGGTGAATTTGATTTTGAATGCATCTCCCTCCTGCGCTTCCCTAAAAGCTTTTCTGGCCGCCACTTAGAATTTTCCTGCCTCTAGGTGTACACCATCTCCTGAAGATGAATGAAAAGAAAATATGCGGTTCGCGAGTCTCGCATACTCTGCATTTTTAATGCATCTTTGGCTATGGGACTGTGAGCCTATTTTAGTGTGTTAAGAAATGAAAAGTATAAAGCCAAGCCAGCGCCATTCCGATTTAAAAAAAATCACTCGTAAGCGTGTATGAAGACAATCATACTAAAACGCAAAGCAGACAAAATGGTTCATTCAATGAAAGTGTATTTCTAAGTTCTTAGAAAATAAGTAAAAATGAATGAAATTTGTATTCTCCTGCAGAGAAGCAGGAAAACAAATAAAAACAAGTAGAATTGCAGTTTTACTTATAAATACAGCTGTTTTGCCACCCCAACGAGATCAAAAGGTTGGAGTAGTGAAGTGGTGCCTAATACATACTAATAAGGGAATCAATTTTTGTTTTCACATATTCCGTCAATGATACTTACAAGAAGTGCGGATCAATTCCTGCTGGGCCTAAAAAAGTAGCTGGTATGTTCTGAGGTATCCAATTTAAATTAGTTAGTGACCATGGGCTTTGAGTCTATCCGATTCGGCGTTAAACACATCATCGCTCAAATGCACGTGTCGATGCTCACGTAGCAATTAATGCGTCAACATATAACAACTACATTAGATCGGAATGCATAATGCACGTCTCTAAAATGCATCGAATCAAATCTAAGCCGCCTAATCTGCTTCTCTACGGGGTATCGGTGAATGGCTGGCCCTAAAAAGAAACCCACGACAGCTATCCAAATTAATTGAAAAGGGCCGCTTACTTACTTGCTTATCTTGTTTACATTCAAGAAAATGCTTAATGGGCCCATCGGAAAACAATAAATTAACAATAAAACATAACACAAAGATCAACCGCGCTTTAAGCTGCCATTAGTTTAAATGGATAGCTATGCTAGAGCATGATTTGTATATCTAAATATCTAAGGCACAGTAGTTATTGTTTCTTTAACGATGCTGCTGCATCGATTTGTAAATATTTTTGGTTTTACTTTAGCTAAGTCTTATATTTCATTGCTCATGCAAGTACCAGGAGCATTAAAAAATACATGGTAAAAATTGTAAGCATTGTGTTCAGGGTCGTCTTAAAGCCAGTCTGTATAGTGTTCTATGTAAGAGAAATTTCAATCCGACTTTCAATTTTCGTCCTTTTGTCCGTTCGTCCGCTTTCTTCTTCTTCTGTCCCTAGAACACTACAGTCCAGTGTATTTACATTCCCTCTTTCGTTATTTCGTCCATGAGTTTTGGAGTTTTGAGTATTAATGTTTCTGGGTCTCTGAGTTTTTCTGTCTCTTTTGAGTCATTTGAGTTTGTGTTTTTTTTTTTCTAATTTTTTTCTAGTTTCACCCAGGTATTAATCACCTTGTCTTCGTCGAATTTTAAAAATTTTCTGGTCAGAAACAATATCAAATGAAGAGCTGAGTAGGCATACGGATTAGATGCCAATGAACGAATTGACACATACTACGGAAGGGTAATAATTGCATTGCTGGACATGCTACGAAGTGCTACCCGAATCACAATGACGGCTGACGAAGAAGGTGCTCTGAAATCTTCTGGCGGCGATCTGTGGCGAATGAGCGTGAGTTACTGGATAAGTCGTGGGGGCAGTTGAGTCCCATTGCCCAAGACGGAGTACGATGCGCGCAAGGGTAATTGATGCGCCATGCCCCACTAGGTGATAAAGCAAAGTAGTACAGCAGCTGTTTGATGAATTCTAAGTTTCGAGCCTACATTTACAGAAGTTACATAATATGGGATTTATCATGATCAAACTGCTGGGTTCATCTTTCAAAGAAAAATCTCTCGAACAAATTGCTTAAACCATTTTTGACACTTTAGAACAATTGCTGCAGACACTCCCAACAAATATTTTGCTGCTTGCATCGTGTTATTTTCTTTAACTCAAAGGTTCAGTGATGTGTAGCGCAGTAACGAGTCGTTTATTTTGAACGACTTAACAAAATGAGCGAAAAATTCAGCACAACGACATCATGGCAGTTTAACCAGACATTGAGAAAACGGGCCTAAATCTTAAAACAAAAAATATTTATGCCCGTTTTCTCAATGTCTGGTTAAACTGCCAGTTAGCTATCCGGGACACTAAACTTAACCTTAGCGCATGCAATGCTCAAAATATGATAATGCAGTCCACCGTGTAACTAATGCAGTAGAAAGTCAGCTGATTTTCTTGGCGGAATTCTGCCACCTGTTCTATTCTATTCTACAGCTCTCAGCATTATTTTGCGACTGAGTTGGCTTCAGATCCGTTTTCTTCGAATGAATATCCAGAACTATGTTCCTTGTAACCAGTTTAATTGTCCCATATGAATGTACAAACGTAAACTGTTCTAGCTGTCAAAATCTCAGCAGACCGTATCAGCTGTTTGGAATTATTATCCGATAAATTCTTAACCGGAAAATGAGTGCCGTTTAACGTTTATCTACGGGATAAGATTTAACTAGATATTGAGAAAATAGCCCTTAGAGTCCCGAGAACGTTTTCAATCTGTTGCGTAGAAAGTACACCAATTTGTTGGTGTTCAGTCAAGCCGGATACTTCTGTTCGTATGATATACAGCGGAGAATTCATCTCTCCAACGGGCAGCACTGTAATGTTGTACTCCGGTAAAGCTACCGGTAGTCGTCGTGAGTCAGGTGTGGGGCTCCTTTTAACCAGAGCCGCGCGAAACTGTCTCTTATCCTGGGAACCGGTCTCTGACAGGGTCTTGACCGCCAGGTTTCGGACCAAAATGAGAAACATCTCAATAATACAATGTTATGCCCCTACTGAACCCGACAATGTCATGGCAAAAGACTCCTTCTACGAAGAACTAAACGCCGTCCAGAGCAGAACACCTAAAGGTGACATTATAATGGTTATGGGTGATTTGAATGCGAAAGTTGGCGCTGATAACTATGGGCTCAGACATGTGATGGGGAGACACGGTCTTGGTGATCGTAATGACAACGGTGAAAGATTTGTAGAGTTCTGCAACTTTCACAGTCTCTTCATCGGTGGTACTATGTTTGAGCATAAGGACCACCACAAAATCAGTTGGTCCTCTGTTGATCCGCGCAGAACACAAAATCAGATCGACCATTTTGCCATTAGTAAAAGATTCAAGAGTTGCCTCCTGGACGTGCGAAACAAGAAGGGTGCCGATATTGGGATGGGAGGAGACCATTATCTTATGATCGCTAATGTTCGATTGCGTATTGCAGCCGTGCGCCGCCCCAGCGACGAAAGATCCAGGCCCCGCAAATTCAACACCGCTCGACTAAAAAATCCAGCTGTCTTACAACAATATAATGACCATCTTGCGCAAAAAGCGGCTGAGATAACTAGTCACCCAGATAGTGACATAAACGAAAACTGGGATGCCATAAAAAATGCGTACATTGATAGCGCAAATACCATCCTTGGCCCAAACCCGGATTGCCGGAATAAGCCCTGGATGTCCGACGCTTCATGGCAGCGGATTGTTGAAAGAAAGGAGCTGAAAGTTCATTTGGCTGCAGCATCAGACGACAATCGAAGCAGCATCGAACTCCTTTACCGTCAGAAAGCTCGAGAAGTTCAGCGTAGTGTGCGACGCGATAAAAGAGTTTATGCCAATTCTCTTTTAGCGTCAGCAGAAGAAGCCGCTAGAAGTAACAACTTAAACGCCGTATACGGTGTCATCAAGGAGTTTACAGGTGGTCGTAACTCCTGCCAACATCCGGTGAAGGATAGTGATGGAAAGCTACTTATCTTGGAAGAAGATCAAATGAGGCGGTGGAAAGAACACTTCGCCGCGGTCTTGAACCGTGTAACCTCTGGTGAAGTTCCGCCTCATATAGATAATTTAGCTAACCATCAAAATGTGCGTATACGGTCCACTGCCCCGACTAAAGAGGAAATAGTCACTGCAATTATTGCACTAAAACGAGGAAAGGCCGCCGGACTTGACGGCATCCCTGCCGAACTTTATCAAGCAGCGCCCAGCGTAACTGCCGATTTGCTGCACCCACTTGTTGATAAAGCGTGGAATACAGAGACCTTTCCCACTGAGTGGAAGGAAGGTTTGATCATCAAACTTCCAAAGAAGGGTAGCCTCACAGACTGTAATAATTGGAGAGGCATTTGTGTGCTTCCTGCCGTTGCCAAGATAATAGCTAAAATCGTCCTGGAAAGACTAAAGGCCCACTTAGAAAGCACAATTGATGAAGAGCAGGCTGGCTTTCGATCCGGATTCTCCTGTGTCGATCACATTAACACCTTGCGAATCATCATCGAGCAATGCGCTGAATACGATTCTCTGCTTCACTTGCTTTTCATCGATTTCGAAAAGGCTTTCGATAGTGTGAACCGGGATTCTATATGGGCGGCCTTGCGCAGGAGAGGCATCCCTGAGAAGCTTGTGGCTATTATTAAGGCAACCTATGACGGCGCGAAATGTCGCGTTCTGCATAAAGGTAAGGTGTCGGGGGACTTTGAGATTCGCAGTGGAGTTCGGCAGGGGTGCATCCTCTCACCGATGCTATTCCTCATTGTGATCGGCGATGTGTTGCATGCAGCCCTATCCGGACTCGACAGAGGAATTCAATGGACTTTGACATCTTATCTACAACATCTTGACTACGCTGACGACATATGCCTACTCTCCCACAAAATCATGCATCTGTCCGCAATGGCGTTAGATCTCGAGAGGGAGGCAAGCAAGGTTGGGCTAAAGATTAATACCAACAAGACCAAGGTTCTTAGCCCGCCGTTGCGAAAAAGAAATCCGACACCTATTGCCATCAATATTAATGGGCAGCCTGTGGAGAAGGTGGACAACTTCGTCTACCTGGGTAGCATTGTTGCCGAAAATGGTGGTACGGAGCAGGACATCACTCGTCGTATCAACCAGGCTAAACGCGCATACGGCATGCTGTCCAAAATCTGGCAGAGCAGTTATCTCAGCATCAAGACCAAGCTGGGCCTGTTTCGCTCCCTGGTACTATCAGTGCTTTTGTATGGGAGCAGTACATGGAAAGTTTCCGTAGGAGTTACCAGAAAGCTGCAAGTTTTCGTCAATTCATGTCTTCGTCGAATTTTAAGAATTTTCTGGCCCGAAACAATATCAAATGAAGAGCTAAGTCGGCGTACGGGTCAGATGCCAATCGACTAATTGATACGCAGGCGAAAATGGCAGTGGATAGGTCACACGTTGCGGAAGAGTGATAACTGCATTGCTATGCATGCCATGAAATGGAACCCCATTACCAACCAAGGCCGACCAAGAGGGGGTCCTCGAATCACATGGCGTCGATCTGTGGCAAAGGAGTGTCAGGTACTGGGCAAGTCTTTTGGGGAGTTGCGCCCCATTGCCCAGAACAGAGTACGATGGCGCGCAGGAGTAGTTGACGCGCTATGCCCCGCTAGGGGTTAAGGCAAAGTAGTAGTATGATATACAGATGTATCAACAAATGCGTCTGGATACAATTCATCATCATTGTGCCACTACATCCCGACGGACGTCGGGCCTAGGCCGTCTGGATTATTGTCCTCCAATTATCTCGGTCAAGTGACTGCGTACTCCAATTTCGAAAGCCCAGTAATTGTTCGCTGACACCGAACTACTGAGTCTTCCCAACTGAGCTCTCGGTCTTCATCCGCAGCTTGCTCCTCTGGGTAGAACTAATGTAAAATTAATATTCAATAGAAAATAGGTCACATAATGTCAATTAACCTTCTATGAACTAAAATGTCCTATGAGCCGTTTCCTCTTCATTTCACATTCAACTTTTGTTTGCGGATATCCTCACTTCCACTTCCGATGAGAATCAAATTCAACTAGGCAAATCTATTTGTACATCCGTATCTCACATTACAATCAATAGAACATACGGTCAACAATGAATAAATATTACACATAAAAGACACATAATTACCATAAAGGTCACACTTGTCCTCAGCTAGGGCCCAACAAAAATGAAAAGAAAAGAACGAAAATGGCTACATAGAGTGGTTAAGGTGTACGAAAATTAGTAGGTACCTTAGTAGTACTTGCTGCTGAAAGGCCCGGTAAAATATTTACGATTGTAACAATACAGGCAGTAATAAAAAGTTATCGGTATCTTTTCTATTATGAAGGAGCTAATTATACGCAACCTTAAGTTGTTGGCGGTTGATTTATAGCCGAAATATAGCCCGTCACTTTTCTGCGGATAATGTTTTGTTCAAATGCTATTTAGGTGGTCGGACTCGGAAGGTAAATATTTTCATGAAGTTTATGATGATTTTTGAAGTTTGTCTTAAAAATTTGAAAATACTCGTAAATATCATTAAAGGTAGCTTTGTTTAGATACATGGTTAAGAAGAACATGAACAAATGTAAAAGATTATCAAAAATAGTAAATCTAGGCTGAACAAAAAATAACGGATCTGTATTTAATTACAATATATATCGATGGATCGTTGAAGCCTCTGACCACTTCTAGTTTATCAGAAATGAAGGAATATTTCCAGCTTTGTGGAAAGTGACAATAAATGCTGCCTATCCTGCAGATTTAAATGAGCTGCAGCAATTTCACATCTACGTAGGCCATAGATTTAATCAGGTGAGTACAACGAATGCAAGGAAAATTTCTAATTACGAGTATATTGATTTATTCCAAATTATCAAATTAAATTATTAAACACAATGCAGAGTGTACATTCCCAAACGTGGGAAGGTGCTTCTGCATATTTTCAATATTAATTAATTAATTAATTAATATAATTGCTCAGTTGGGCGTTCTTATTCGAAGCCAAAATTCTTAGAAAATCTGTTACGATCAACAATGTGTCAAGGCAAGTTGTAAATATAGAAGCCGATTTATTCCGAAAGATCGATTACAATGATATTATAAAAAAAACTTGCCGTGAAGTAAAGTAGGAAGAAACTTTTGGCAGTAAATAAATTAAAACCAAATGCGTAGAGGGTGAAGCGACAGAAACGAAACTTGCTGTTTTCGTCATCAGTCGTCGTTTACATTTTTGTTCATGATATTACACTGTACAATTTTGCTTCCGCCGTTTTCCGACAGAGGGCTGCATCGGTGATGTTCAAAGACGAATTGCTCGATGAAGATTCGTGCCAAACGCAAGAAGAATTAGCTGAATCACTGGGAGTGTGTTGATGCGTTTAAAACGAGCATTAAAGGAAAAGCGACCACAGTACCAAGAGAGACACGACAAAGTCATCCTCCAGCATGACAATGCTCGGCCACACGTTGCAAAAGCGGTCAAGACATTCTTGGAAACCCGGAAATGGGAAATCTTGCCCCACCCGCCGTACTCCCCAGACATCGCTCCTTCCGACTACCATCTGTTTCGTTCCATGGCGCACAACCTTGCTGATCAGAATTTTCGTTCGTACGAGGAAATCGAAAAATGGATCCAATCATGGTTCGCGCCCAAAGACGCCTTCTTTTTCCGAGATGGAATCCGAAAATTGCCGGAGAGATGGGCGAAAGTTGTCGCTAGCGATGGGCAGTACTTTGAATAATACATCTGTAAGTACTTTTTGACAATTAAGCTTAATTAATTAATTAATTCCAGAAAAACGGCGGAAGCAAAGTTGTACACCCAAAGTTGTAAGATGGAAGTACATGTTTTTATTTTTAATAAAAAAAAAGTATTGGAACTTTGCTAGAAAGTCAGTTTTCCACAGTTCAAATGTGTCAAACGAACGCGAACAAGACAGGCTGAACAGCTGATTTTCGATGACTGCGATCTGTGGACGTAACAACTGATAAACCAGAGATCACGAATTCTGCTATAGTATCAACTGGTTATCTCACAACATATATCAAGCTATAGTCTTGATTATTAAATTATCTACTGAAGCTATTTAATTGCCATGATAGTCCACACGCTAGCAGCTATATCGTTGATTTGGAGTGGATTATATGTTTAATATTATCCTCTTTGTCCTTTTTAAATCATAATTTTTTTGATGACGTCCATGCACACCGTATCATGGCATTCGTTTTCTAAGCAAACTCAGCGAACAAATGTTGCCCTGAAGTGGATTAAAAATTTATGTTTCAAGTCCTAGCGGTGAAATATTTCTAAAATGTAGATATGCTATTTTAATTAGCATTTTTTATATATTTTTTATTACATCTCTCACCAAATGGACTATCGCTATGCTCCCTTATGTACCCGAAAAAAAAAACAATAAACATCCTTGCGTACATCTACTTATAACTTACCACCACAATGCTGTTTAAAATCCTCGCAGCAATCGCCCAGCTTGAGACAGGCATGGTCACAGTAGCACGGCTTATCGCTCAGATCCTCAATGATTGCATTTATGGGTGCCTTCTGAACGACACACGATGAATCCCGACCGTTACAGCACAGCTGGGCCTCCCCACAGGATCCGGCCCAAACACCCCGACAACTAATCCACAAAATCAGATGAAAAACTGCGGGAATTGAATAAGATATGAAGGACGCTCGCTGACTTATCATCATTTTGCACACCAACAGAATTTTGTACTCGCTATACGAAACGACACTTTTTTTAAGAAAATTTTCTTTTAATTTTAAATTCTCTTTCATTCAATATTCACACACAATGTAATTACTTCACTTCTCCGACACGCATTCGAACGACTCACGAGCGGTACGTTTTCTTCAGTAAAATATACTCGTACGGTTGGCAAAGGTTTTACCACCCAAACCGACAAACTAAACTAAAAAAAACCACAACTGGAATGGTAAAAATCGAAACCAAAAACAAAAAGTTGGTAAAAAAAATGCAACCTGTCTACTTTTATCCGGAAAAGGACACAATCCAAAAGACGACAATGCTCCTTAGCCGGGAAAACTTTAAAAAAGAAAAATTTAAAAGTTGATGTCCAAGGATGTCCGGTACATAGGGGAGCGTTTCAAGCGGAAGTATTTATACGATTCGTATTACGTCTAGTCCCGAGGGAGTGAGAATAAAAACGGACACTGCCAGGATTCAAAGTAGTCCAACTTAAGCGGTTCAGATTAGTGCTTTTCTCACTTTTTTTTCCAACTATCCGGGTGATAGTGAAGGACAGGGAACGGGAACAAATGAGTTATCCTTTGCTTTTACGGATATAAATACGATAGGATTTATATGTATGTACGACTGCGACAACACGTTACGAGCTTCTAACTCCGTTTTCACAGTGTTCACCCGTCAGGCACTGTATCTTGTTCGGTAAGAGCGCGACGACCGACACGTACGTTAACCGTACGACGAATGGCCAGAAAATTTACCGTGCCATGTATAAGAAGAACTAGTACCACAAGCCGCGATGGTATGAATAGTATCTTTTCTTGGTCGCCACACAACCGATGAGGTAGTACAATACCATAAAGTTCTTGTAGATGAAAATATCTGAGCTGTGTGGATCGAAGGGTTCACAAAAAACGAAGATTCGACATGTTGATGGTATGATGGTACAGAAGTTATTTAATTTAAAATCAGGAAACTAGTTGCGAGGTTGTTTTCAAAGCCTATTTCGGTGACAGTGTAATCCATCGACAACATGTCTCGAACTCCAACAGGTAGAGACTCCAGTGTATTACTGACACTTTTATTCTAACAGCTTTGCATGCAACCTTAACTAGGTCTAAAGGGAGTAGACCTAGGATGATACTTAGTGCTCCCGCTGGATAGTAATGCATAGCTCTCGTGACTGCGAATTATTTCTACTTAACGGGTGATAGTTTTAAAGAGTGGCCATTAAAATTTGGGAGTTGAAACTCTGGTATTGGTTCTTGTGGTAAAGGGGACTAGCTCGGTTTTGCTCATGTTGAAAGTCTCACTTATGATTTCGCTAATCACAGCTACAAACTTTCCCGAAACCAGAACTACCACATCGTCTGCATATGTTTATTATTACCTATTACCTTAGCTTTTGACACTTCCGGCTTTCTAAGAAATCCGTTCATAGCTATTATCCACAGCAGAAGAGACATCACTCCGCCTTGGGGGTTCCTCTGCATACTTAGGTATTTGCTTGACATCCTCCCAGCTCCCAATGTTGATTACTGTGTGAAGTTGGAGTAATGCAATTTTCAAGCAATGTGTATACTAAATAGGGGTATAACGATTTTTTGATTCGCCGCTGGTGAGAGCATTTTATTTCTGGTGATTTTCTTTTTATCTTTTTTAAAGGAAAACTGTCCTCATATCTGCATTTTAAGACTTTCAACGACTTCAAATCTTTATAACGGAGGAAGCTAGATAGATGAAAATTGACTAATTGGTGGGCGCTAGTGGCGACTGGGCTCATATTTAATTTCAACAAAATCCATTAATCGGTTCGACTCGTTCATGTACTACATTTAACGATTGCCCACATTGGGCGCCAGCATTACAAATGCCCATTGCTAACATGCCAACCATGAAAGGTTCGTCGTTAAAGTTGTAATACCCATATCTCTCACTCTTGCTTAGAAAGTACATACAATTGTATCACAGCTGTACACTCAACCGAAAACATACTTGCCGGCAATTCTTCAGCATCTACACAAGGTCCATGACTCATGGCGCAACTCCCCCTCATCGGAGGAATGTCGACCGACAAGAACTTCCACTATAGCCCAACAAAAATATTCCGACAATGTTGGGGAATTCATGTTGTCTTTTGGCTATTTATAGTGGAACTTCTGGGCAATGCGTCGAATCCACCACAACCTCCAAAAGATGTACATAAATGTACGGACATTACTCGTATATTCACACGGGAGCCAGTTGTCTCTTGGCGTGACTTCGACATCCAGTTCTGGATCTTGAGCATCTGCATCTGCTGCATAGCACCCAAGATGCCTTGAAGTCAATTCCCTTTTCATGTCGACTTTTATCTAACCACTTTCCGAGAATGCTAGATGCTTCACCCGCAGGAGGTGATGCATATTCTTGACCTTGGAAGAGCATTAGAACGATACTCTGCTTCCAAGTTGTTCCACGATTGAAAGTTAATAGCGTCCTATTCTTCTATTGTGTATTCATGTATCTTTTGGATGGCGAATTGCAGAGCACTTAACTGCACAACTCGTACGTATATTGATACTATCCTCGAGGTTCAATCATGTACATACTTGTATAATGTAATAAGTACGGATATGTAACTTTGGAGAAGGAGTTTGTGCATTTAGTGTACATGATTTGGATCATTCTTGGGGGAGTTAATGCACATTTGCAACGACACTATCGAATTTCGTCCACGACGACCGACGACGCCAGAATCATATAAGTGTGTACGTTATCTCGAATCCAGCATCTATGCGTTGGGCATCTTAAAAGGATTTTGGGATTTAGTGGAGTTTACGGGTGTACCAGTGTTTGCAAAGGGATTGTCGTGGTATATGAAGTTGTAGACGGAATGAGTATGCGACTCATATATTTGTACAGTGAAGTAGTAAAGAGGCGGCCCTTTTGGGGCCAAATTGTAGACTTAAGGCGTTCTTTCAAATACGAGCATTTGTCTTAGTATGCATTTAAAAAAAAGTATTTAGATTCAGTTTTACACGATTTAGCCAATAATCTTCTTCCAGGAATTATGGACTGAAAAAAAGCAGTAGAGGCTATTTGAATTTTTACTACAATTTCGGAGTTCAGTCACGTAGAGTACACACAATTTGTGTATTTTTCGTACTCAGTGTATTGCAGGTACGCATTGAATTACGAGTACGTACAAGTTTTTTTTCATAGAAGGTGTTAACAGTATCTCGATAAGAGGGTTGCAAACTGTGGTGAGATTGTTAAGAAGAAGAAACAATGAACATGAGTTGCGTTCATAATTTTATTCTTTGAAAAGGGGGCGGGGTATTTTAAGTTTCCGCGGCCCCATTTTTTTAACATCGATTTTAGGGTAATATTCACCTGAGAAAAACGAATACGCAAAAAATGTTTGTCAATTCGCAGTGGTGTAGGACAGAGGTCGGCTACCTTTTTAGGATAATGGACTTCCAAAACAAGTATCGTTGGGCCGCGTCAGATTGCCGAGCGATAAGCGTGCGACTAACCGCGTAAGGGACTAAAACAATCGAATGCATTGTTTCATATGTAGCTGTTCAGATTCGCGAGCGCGTGAGCGCGCGATATTCCTAAGCGCGTAAGCGATGCGCTCAGCAATCAAAATTATTTGATTTTCTGGCGATTTTCTAAGCGCGTAAACGTTATCCTCAGTGACATGAATTAGTGTACACACATGTCTAGTAAAAGAGTAGAAGAAATGTTGACAATAGCGACGATGCAATGTTTTTCGAAATCGAAAAGAAAAAATTGGAGGTTCTTGTTGAGGAAATCGACACTAATCGTGAAACTGCTCGAGATGATCCAAACATGCAGTTCTTCAAGAGCTTATTGCCATATTTGAATACCCTGTCAATGGTCGAGCAGCTTGAAGTCCGCCAGGATATTTAAAATTTGATTTTGCAAAAAATTAAAGAAAAGGATACACCAATTTGTTCGCAAAACTTTCAAGAAACATACTTCGGTCACACATGCTTGTACATAAATATCGTTCTTTTTTTGTGAGATTTGATTTCTAATAAAACGTATGTTAATCCCACATTATGTTTGTTTTTAATAAAATATCAATTCATTAGCACATTATTCTACTCACCGCAAAGTAACAATTAACCTCTCCGTAGGCGATATTGGTCGACTAAAATTTGTTTCCCGTTTCTGTATTTTCCTTCGTACTTTTTCCAAAAGGAAATCAAATGTACTAATCGATATACGGGTATAATTAAAAAATCTTTCCGGAAAATTTCGTAACTAGGGGTACTAATGATGAAACTCTCCAAATGTCTTTCTATTTATAGGATGGACTCCATATTGTCTTCTTTAAAAAAAACCGTTTCGTCTCAAATATGCATTTCTTTTGAGCAAAAGAAACAACTTCGGATAGGTATTTTATATTTGGGAAAATGAAGGTTTTCATTCTTGACATGGGGAACACCGACAATCTTTGAAAACCTTTTCTGGCATCAGATTGATTTCGTAAAAGTGCTATTCGCAGTGCATATCCGACGTTCAGTTTTTTTAGTAAATAATTTTTTGAAGCTCTCAGGTAGGTTACTATTTCTCCTGTAATTTGATAGTGATTTATAGAATACTTCATACATGTACGTATACTTTCTACCAAAATTCTTTTTACATTCGTTTCAATCCCGTAAAAAATTTTGTGATTTTGCTGCGAAGACTTATTACGGTTACTTTAATCAAATTCCTAATTGACTAATTTTTCAAATTGTCCATTGCCTTTTGTAGCACTTCTGGCATTGACAATTTTCGTCCTAACTTTCATCATTTCTTTTCTTCTTGAACCCAGAAAAAAAAACACAAAACATCTTAACGGATCAACTTGTTAAAACGGCACCCACAAAAAAGAACGCTGGGAAAAAAACACTCGCCACCTTCAACTTGTCCCATAAATTATCACAACACCTCATAACTATTATTTGCAATGAATCCGGAGACTATTAGCTCGTTTCCAGGATACAATGCCATAGATAAGCGCCGACGTTATCAGGCGTAATAAATTCAATTTTCTCAAACTCAGACGAACAGAGACGAGGGAACAAAAAACCGAGTCCTTAACGTGGTCCGTTGGAAATACAAAAGGAAAAAAAAACTCAGAAAAGGTAAAGAGAAGTTAACGAAGAAAAAAAAACGGTTTATCCTTAAGATCGGCGCCTTCCTAATCCTTACATGACAGTTACCACATTCTTTCTCCTTTCTCTTCATCCTTTCTGCTTTGTAGTGTATATTACAATAGACTCGTATACCATGTCTCGTGCTCTCAGTCTGCTTGGGTAATCGAAATAATCTCGGCATCTCGGTAGTAGTCGTCTGTTTGTTGCGTCGAATAATTTATGCTTTTTTTTTCTGATTCTGCAGCCGAGAAGAAAAGAAGGCGATTTTATCTGGATCAAGAGTGGAATGTACTCGAATGGATGGCCAGGATTCGTCTCAAATGTGATCTGGATTTTGTGAATAGAATCCGAGACAAATATCGGAATAGAATTGACGCAAATTCCATAACCAACGGCAAACCATAGAAATGCAATTTATCTCGTACTCAGTGATTTGGAAAGAAACTGCTATGAAAAGGATTTGAAATATTTGAACGTAGTGTGATGTGCCTTTTCCAGTTGTGACAAGAAATGATGTACCTTCCTATATCCGCAGATACCATCCTATTCACTGTGGAGGAAGGTTAGATGGAGTCCTGGTGTCAGATAGAATTCAGTTTTAAATGCCCTGAATCATCTCCCACAAGTTCACAAGTTCCAATCATATCCGTACTTCCTTTTAAACATACTTGTATATATCTGACTAGTTCAAACATACTTATCTATATTTAAAAAAAAAGTCAGGAATCTTTCATTGTATTTGCCCAACAATATCCTGGACGGACGAAAATACAAGAAGTGCTTGTACCAACAAAAGATTGAATACTCGGCAAGGTCTTCATTCCATCACCGCTTGTACATATCCGTCTACTATTCAAGGACTTCGCCCGATAAAGGAAATTACCTTGCATTCCGACTGACATACAAAAGGAGGATGGAACGGCATCATATATACGAGTTTGAATTGGTTTTTGAATATATACTCTCGTTATTTCGAATCTTCGAGTACCTGCAGATTTTCAGATGAAATTTCATCCTGACAGGATGATTTGTTTTTGAATCCATGATAGCTCGTCGATGAAGTACTTAAATCATTTCTATAGACGGATGAGATGCAGTTGAATTGCAGCAGTTGATCTCAAGGAATTTCAAACTTGATGTGATGAAATTGAATTTTAAGGTGGTGTGGATTGAATAAAATCAGCATATTCTTCGATTCCTGTAAAGCAAGGACCCTTTTGTTCTCTTAACACCTTTCTGAGAAGCAACAATTCTAAGATATTAGGGGAGCATATCAAAAGCCTAATTGAAATTTTTAAGATCAGGGAGAATGATGAATTGGCTTTAGTATGATGCTGGCATACTCTCGCAAGGTCAACAATACATGTTTTGTCTACAGTTTGCGAACAAGGTATCGACTCTATATGCCATACAGTCGATACAGTGGCGTAGATTGCTTTTAGCGGAGGAAGGGCGTGCATTTGCCATCGGTATTTTTTTTAAATAAGTGCTCAGAAAAGGATGGCTCCCTCACATTTTAAATGAAAATCAACTCTTTATTCATTTACCTATCACAACTGTCTGAAGAAAATTGAGTAAATATTAAACCATACACCAATGAGTTATCTGACGACATTTTTCATATATTTTCGAAATACTCATTAAGAATGAGTAGTTGACGAAATACTGGAAGAGTTTAATCAACCAAATCATCAGGAAGTTTGTGGTGATATCCGCAAGGTAAGATCTAAAAATGTTTCAGTTTTCTTGTCCATTCTGGTTTCATTGACACGATAAAATCACACTAACCTTACGTTGAGCGGCGCCGAGTATTTTCAAGCTTTACAATTATTTTCTATTGCAAAATTTGGCTGACGCAGGATAAAACAGCTATAAGGTACTTATGTTAACCTTAAAGTAGATTATGGTAACCTGAAGATAAAGTCTAAGACGCTTTCGCTTTATGTGTCTTGTAACTAACGATACCGAGCGCTAACAGGATTTCGATTTTATTCACTAGATAAAATCATACCGATCCACGTTGGGCGTCGAATACTATCAATATTTTCGATTATTTTCTACTGAAAATCCTCAATTATGTAGGATCAAAAAGCCATGAGGGCAACCTTTGGGCACAGTGAAAAAACTTGAAGTATCAGGCCCAGAAAACCTACCCAAATTCTGTTGTTAATATCAAGCCAATTTTTAAAATGGGAAATATTGTTTCGTTCGTGATTCGAATGGTATTCGATTTAGGACACTGCCACACTGCGTGATAAATAGCAAAACTAAAATTATGTTGCCAACATTGTACAGAAAATGAAAATCGGAAATTTGAAAAGGGTTGATTCGCGATTTTGATGACGTTTGTCATCGTTTCCGAAATATCCTAAAATATCCGAAATATTTTAATTTTTTATATTTACAATTGCAGGAGTATCCTGAACCGATTGGCGTCGAAAGTGTACATTGTTTCGTGCTTTTCATGACATCTGTTACCGCTTTAGCAACACAAATCGGCTGCCTTTTTCTTTCGTGGTTGACTATTGCCTACTACCACACAAAGACCAAACATTGAGCATATGAGTTGACTTGCTCCCTTTTTTATGATATTTACGTTGATTTATACACCCGTCGGTAACAGACAGAAGGCAGGCAGTAGGTGTGCCCGAACCAGGATGAACGCAGAATCCAGCAGCAGCGGCAGCCGAAATGTCAAGTTAGAAAGCATGCATTTACCTCAAGCGACCTAGATTGAACGCAGCGGCAGTGACAGCTCCAAAAGCAGATTTGCATGTTGTTGTTATTGTCACTGCTGCTGCTTTCTGCGTTCAATCTGGTTCAGGCAGTAGGCAGACCAGACTTTCCATGAGTAACTAATCTAGTGATATTTGAGGTGATGTATTGTAACTGTGAACAAAATGCATCATTTTTATACCCTTCACGGATGTGATAGGGTATATTAAGTTTGTCATCTAAATTTGGTTGAAATCGGCTCACTATTTCATATACCTCTCATAGGAACAGTGAAATCGGAACAAGTTTTACTACTAATTTCAAAGTTGCAAATGTACCATAAAACCCAACGAAGGCTAGCTTGTTTTTCCTTGTTCTATCATGGACTTACATATTTATTATGGACTTAAAAAAGTTAAGCCGAACTTCTGCGACCATGCAAACTCAGTTTCCATGTCTTCAATATATATAGAAGACATTTAAATTATTTCCAGATCTTTCACTATTTTTATTAAAAAGCCGCTAATCGACTTAATTTTAGTGACCTATAGGCTATTACGCCGAAAAATATTTTTTTTTTTATTTTTTACTTTTTTTCTGTGCTTGACGATATACATATGTATATTCATATACAATATAATAGAAACTATCTGATTGAACTCTTGAAGTGACAATTGTCTGTCTGAAAATAATCATACATGAACCTTTTGGGTTGTCTTTACATTCTGCCGACCACCACTCCCAGAATACTTTATCCATTCGAATTTTCGTCTTCGATCCATTTCTTCGAGATTTTTTTTTTGCAATCACTTCAACACAAATAGTCCTTAACTCCATATAGACTTATCATATCCTTCTTCTCTATCTTATTGAACAGAAGCAACGGATAAAGCTGTGGGCAAATGGACGTTAAGTCCAGTGGATATTTGATACGAATCAGTGCAATAACCTCTGCCTAAACTGATACGAAATTCTACAAGAAAGAGGCAACCGAGCAGCGACAGAAAACATGGCACACCCCTACGGACAACAAAAAACCAGGACAATGGCGACCTAAACATCGACTTGGATTTGTCCAAAGTAGAAAGAAGTGAGGATTATTCTCTTATATGTGACCTTTCCAGACTATTAGGATATCCGAAAATATCTAAATTCCTTGTGACTATCTTTTTTCTCTTGTTGGATTTTCTGCGGATTGCTGTTTTTAAGTCCCTGTTGGATGAAATTGTGATTTCATTGTTCGAGACAGCTCCGCTGTGTGATGTTAAGAAGTGAAGTGAAGAGCAGATTAATCGAATCAGACAAGGGGAGCCTTTTTATGTCGCCCTCGGAGCGCTGTTCCGTCAATAAACAATTAATCGATTTTAGATTTGAGCCGTTGTTCGTTGGAAATTAAAGTCAGTTTGTGACTTTAAAATTAATTACAGGATATTGACTGTAGCCACGGGCATTACTTATGTATTAGCCGGGATATTATGTGATAGTGTAGATACCTACGTCTCTTATAATGAAGAGTTCGTTAAATGACGCAGGATAATTAAATCTATTTACGGGAGCGAATAATACTGGTTAAATATTTTAATACATGTTGGGAATGAGAAAAACTGAAATGTAACAAGGAGCAGAGTAAGAGAATCGTGTGGAAAGGCGGAATAATTACATTTGTATTATGAATAGAAAACCTTGAACTAAATAATATTTCCCTTCATTAGAGTTACTAGTCAAATATATAGTCGAGTCCAGGATATCGACAATGAGTTAATTTTGTCTTCTTAATTGAGCTTTGTCTTAAAATAGAATCCGAACTCGAGGTTTATGTGTAAGAATCCACTCGTGTTATGCATCGACGCCACATTTAAAATACTGTGCGAATATTACTATTTTTCCTTAACTCCCATAGGACGTGAACTATTCCGACGCGATATCCTTTTGTGTTTCCGGGCATATTACGTATCTCACCCCCATGGACCTTCTGATCCATTATCTAGGAGAGTACGCGTATTCCAGCGACCAGTCTTTGCTATTAACCTTTATCCAAAAGTCATAAGAGAATTTGAATTATAATATTACTTGATGAATATTTACAATAAAATGGACACGCTGAAAAAAGTCATGTTCGAGGCAGTCTTTAAGCCAACGATCCCTCGATTGATCGATCTACTCTGTACCCATTGATCCACACCATTTGTTTTCTTTGGAGAACATCTTGCAAATATAAATTGTATACTGAATGTATTCTACTTACAAACGGCCACTGCATACATTGATTTCCTCGATGGGCGGTGGTTAGCTAGGATCAATATAGGAAAATCAACAAATGTACTACAAGAACTCCAAATTGACCTCAGACAGTAAGAAATTCATTGATTGGAAGCCAGTGGTTGGGTTTTGTTTTGGATAAGAGATTAATCGAAAGCCAGTGGACGGTTAGCTTTTATCCGATTAATAACGCTAAACTTACATTGAGAAAATCAAATTGTTCTAAATGCCAGTTTATTCTCAAGATAAATTTTAATCGAATATTGAGCAACCGGCCGTTAATACAAATTACTATATACCTGACTGTTAAATCAAAGCGAGCGAGCGCTCGGTGGCCGTAGTCGTTCGGTCGCCGCTCTACGATGCTAATCTAGAGCTCGGAGTTCAAACCTCGGCGCGACCAAAAACTGCCTGTGGGTACTAATAGAACTCTCACAGTGCTCCGAGCTTGTCAGTATAAAGACGGCGCGGATAAGAGGTGCATGCTAGCAACTGCACTTCCGAAAAGTAGATATGCTATCGAAACGTCAACAAGGCATAGAAATGCTAGAGATGTTGACGCGCCCATGCCTCTGGAGGGCTCAAGGCAATTAACAACAAGTCTTGCGATGATATGTTAAGTTAGTTCAAAAAGGGCTACACAGACATACACAGACCACCACTGGATCCGTCGTGATACCCCTAAACTCAGCAACCTGAGACCAACGCAATCGCCAAACCAGTCGGAGCTCACTATGAAACGATATAGCCGACCCACATTTATCTCTTTCAGATCATCCAGATTGGTGAAAAAATAGGAGCCAAGAAGGTATCTTCTAAGGCTCGCAAGGGCGAGATAGGTACATAGAAGGTGAGACGTACTTTGTTCCTCCTCGTCACCACATCTCCTGCAAAAATTATTATGTGGAAGACGAAATCTCCTGGCATGCTCCCAAATTAGGCCATGGCCCGCGCAATCGTTTAGTTTGCGGGACCAGGGGTGAAAAAATCACTTTTCACTCGGATTTTTTTGTCACTTTTCGCTAGCATCTCTAAAACTCTCGAATTTGCAAACAAATATATTAGATCTTTTTTTTTAATGGTTTTTTTTTTATGATTTATTCTGAGTGTGACTGTTATATTGAAGGCTTGGAAAATTGCAACGTTCGCAATTCCTCTTGCGTGTGCTACGCTCCTTACGCTCACTCCGCGCTTAAGGGATCACAACCCTCAATATCGGATAAACATGAATGCTCGCTTCGCTTGCTCTGGGTCAAATAGCATTTTGATCAGCTTTCGGAGTAATATTTAGTTAAGATCACCACTGGGATAAGCTTGTAACTTACGGTTAAAGTTTCATGTTTGGCCGTTATTTTCGAAAATCAAGAGCGTATATCTCTTAAACCGTAAGCAATTCAAAATTTTTTTTTTCAGATTCGGTCAATTCTGATCAGTGTAAAAGTAAATATGATATTAAAAATCGGTGCCCCGGAAACTAACAATACCCCATTTTTAGATCCAATCGTTGTCAATATCTACCTATAGTCCGCCCATGGTTAACATATTATTTTGACCATTTAGGAATCATAGACGATTCACGAATGTGAGAGAAAAGCTTCGAGTATTGATCGTAACATAATTGAAGTAATTATTACAATAATTTATTTCAATAGAAGTTATCATTCAACCCGAATGAAGTGCGTGTAACACACTTCACTTCAATTATTCATAATTTCCTTCGCTTGAAAAGTTTAGACTATGTCAAGCTATTGATGGACAGTATAGTTAGTTCAGATATTGATTCGATCATTGAGTTTTTATGCTAGGTCACAGCACCATCGATCGTCATTGTTGTCTTCGACATACCACCCATCCACCACCAAATACCATCAAGTATAATTTTCTCGACAGCAGCCACTCTATCACTTAAAGTTTCAATTGAATGGCATTAGCAGCATGTCACAGAGTTTCTTCGTTCCGAATTGTTGTGAAATTGTGTATGTTGAGCCACCCTTGAAATTTGTTCATAAATAACCAAATTGCTTACAACATCTTTACAGGAACAACAATCGTGAATAGTACCAGGATGGGGAGCCCATCTATGAAGATGTAATGCCGTCTAATTAAAATTCGTTTATAATCTTTTGATGATGAGGACGGTGTTGATGGGTGTTCGGTTCTTGTACTTCGAAGTCCTTGTGGTGTTATCCATAAGACATGGCGCTTGTTCGTTGATGGCTGGCCAAGCTGTCTTGTGGAACAGCTTGATGAATGATTGAACATTTAATTCGAGACATTTGTAACTTATTGATGGCCATTCATTTCGAGAGGTTGATGTTCCTTTGATGGAAGCGCTAGCTAGTGGGAAATCAGTTGGTTGGTGTCGTTAATATTTACAACCGGCCGATGTCAAGATCATTCGGTCCCATCAATTAGAAGGACATGATGATGATTTTTGGAAGTGTTATTAACTTTCGTATACACTTTCCCCATCACCTTTTCGTTGACTGAAAAGTTCTAGGAGAAGAAATAAATGTATATATAATATAGTATATAATGAATTTGTTTTTGGGACAAAATCAATCTTTCCCACTGGGAGCGCACCAAATAAGCACTGAAGTTATTCGATTCGATAAAGTAAAGTAAGTAATTTGTTATCTTTATATCTTTTTGCCAAGCTATGGTGAATGGTGTGATGAAATCAAAATAATCGGCAAATAACGACAAGAGTAAACATGCCGCTAACAAAACCAAGTATACAGACAATTGTTAATTTGGTTTCTCTAATTGAATATCGAAAAGTAATTTATCATTTTGTGACAGTTTAATTTTCGATTTATCATTCCACCTTTGTATTTTTTTGCTGATTTTATGTTTTATTTCAAACACAGTGCAATTGGATTTGATTGAAGTTATACATACTCGTATTTGCTTACGAAGAATAATTTGCACAAAAGTGTATGAATATGAAAAGCATAAACGAATAAAGAGTCTCTCGTTACCGCGGAAAATCGAATATCCGAAGCAGCCCAAAACCACATCAAATGTATTGTAAATACTATTTATATTTGTAAAAGTAAATCAAAGTTAAAACAAAAATCCGTATTTTTGTTTGACTTGTTTAATTCTTATTAGACAGTTCAGTTTCCGTGTGGAGAAACCATATTACTTTTTTCTTTTGGTGAACTCAGCTATAGCCAACTAAGTATGAGAGTCGGGGTTATTTATTATCTTCAAAAACGCCAGGTCCATCAAACGGAGTGGGTAGTGGTAGTTGCCAACACATTAACAAATAATTTCAGAGCATCATATTTTTTTCGCCGATTTGATGTGGTAAAAATTAGTGGAGTAAAGATGGAACGGGGACGAGCTTGATACTGACAACTCACCTCCCAATAACCATCATCCCGTAAAACGTTTTCGAGAATTTTTACCCCGTGTTTGGAGTCAAAAATTGAATGTACGATGTTCATGGGTTCATTTCGCTGCCATGTTAACAAGCGTCCCGCCCGCCAAGGAAAAACGAAAAAATCAAAAAGAAATTGGGAAAGTGACCACGACTATATTTACGCGACACGACAAGTACGGGTCCTCGAACCGCTGCTGCTCCTTCCCCGGATGATTGAGGTGGCTTGAATTTGGTATGGTCATTGTCTCCAGTCGTCTTACGAAGTGTAGCAAATTTGGTTTCGATACGACGAAAAACACCCGAGATAGGACAGTTTGAAAATCGCTATTTCTCAAATTTTTCTAGTTTTCGTTGTCCTTTGGCAGGGCTACAGCCTTATAGGGAACGTATCGAGGTCTGCTTTCTTTTCTCAGGGATTGACTGTGTCTCAAGGGTGTGCATAGACTATCATTTGCTCTAGTCTCTGCCCGTGCAATACATAAAAAGATACATCCAAAAATGTGAGATTTTACAGAGTCTCTCGCTTAAGTCTTTTTATTGACTTCGAAGAAAAAAATTCTTTCAGGCATTACCTGGGGTCCGTGGCTCAACTAAATTTGGTACATAGCTTGCTTTGGCTATTAAGTACAAAACGATTATATTTTGGTGCTGCTGGACATGTGTCAGGACAAAAGGACTCGTATTATTTTGAAATGAAACAAAAACCAAAGCTGGTAGGTAAGTGTGTATCCTAAAGCCAATAATATGATGGGAATGAGACCAATGCACTGAGTTCTGTTAATGACGTTTTGAGTCCTTCGATCAGGACTGCTGGCATTTTGTGTCCTTTGGAGAAGAAAAGGGACATTCTCGGGAAAGAAGTGGTATTAAGGGATGATGGGTATCATATGACTGGGAGAGATGAGGCGAGTGCGGTAGACTACTGTTGCAGGTATTTTGAATGCTTTGGAGAGGAAAAAGGATGTTTTCCGCAAAGAAGCGATGTCTAGGCAAGTTAGGCATTTTGAGTCTTTTGGGCGGGAATAAGGAATCTAGTCAAGATGAGTATCATATGATGGGGGAAGGAGGGACAAATGCAGCACTTTGAGTCCTATGAACTAGAAAATGATATTCTTAGCAAGGAAGCGTTCTTCAAACTTTTTCGAAGTCATTCGGATCTTCAAAAGACTTAACACACCGATAGTGGGAATGGTACATACCAATATAGTTCAAGTATTTCGAGGAGGTGGGTTGCTTAATGAATGCTATTATTAAAGATAGAGCTTATTGAAATGTTAATAGAGGTATTTATAATCATTGCATATAAATGGTTGAAAAATAATCGAAAAATGAGGCGTCATGTTAAGATTTTTGTAAGGCGGAAAAGGAAATTTGAAGTTCTTTGAAACGACCATTTTAAGTCATCTGGATATTTTATGATGTATGATGATTTATATGATAAAATGAAATGTTGCATAGCAAATCTAATCAAAAAATGAAACCGGAATATAGAGGGCTACGCCCGCAATTCGAGGGTTTTGTCGCAAGCGCTTATTTTGGCATGTAAATACTGGCTCCCTGTTCTTCTTGGTACCCCTCAGCTGAATAAAAACACCATAATTAAATGTTTTACCCATGATATAGTATCTTACATGCCAATTCACAAAAAGACTGCATCTGTCACCTCTCAAAGTAATAGTTTTAATACGAGAAGCTGTAGATAGATATGTATGTATACGAGATAAACTGTCCCACTCTTCGAGATGCTTAACCATTCATATTACATAAGACGACATTGCAAATTGCAAACTTGTGTAACGGCTTCGAAATTCAGGGCGGCTGGGACAAATTACGGTCTTATATTTTTTCCTCCTCCACTGTTCCCCTTTCTACAAATCTCAAGAAAATGCCAAAAATGGAATGTACTCAACATTACCTTTCTCACGACACCCCACTTGGCTATACCAGTGGATAAAAAAAATTTACCTTAATTTCGCCTCTATGTGGACCCCCCCCCCCCCCCCCCCCCCCTTAAAGTTGGCCAATTACAACACAACGCTATCTCCAGCAAATTATAGCATTTCTACACATTCTCGCCGAATTATGTGTGCAGCTTCAGCCGTTCGTAAGATATTCTATGAATAGACGGACAGACAGGTATTTGACCGATTTTGTGAGATTTAAGACACAAAACCCTAAAAAAATTAACTGTGTGAATAGTTATTGTTAGGATCACCAATCACCAATCTTCACCGTTCCAAATTTGGTTCATTAAATAACTGCAATTCGCACTACGAAAAACAACATGTAAGTAGTACACGCATATCTATGCGTGAGGCCGGTAGGTGTATTTTTTGTATGGATATTGTCAAAACGCAAAACTTTAAGTCAATGTGCTATTATTAAATATCATGTCATTGTAATGAAACTTAGAGGTATTATTGCCTATGATGTTAGTTATCATCAGCCATCAATATTTTTGACCTAGGGTGTGCTTGAGGGGTGCAGGGGTGTGCTAACTGCAACTATAGAAATGTACTATTATTAACCTTTTTGGATGAGATTTAAAAATTCTATTATTTTCGGTTTTCTATGCTAGTGAAATGCCGCTTTTCTGTAAATTTTCATATGTCTAGCTATAACGGTCTCGAAATGCAAGGGGGGGGGGGGACAAACTCGGACCACATATTTTCCCCTCTCCCTCTTTTCCCCTTTCTTCAAATTTGAAAAAAATTCCAGAAATGGAATGTACTCAACGGTACCTTTCTTTGCCTATACCAAACGAAAAAAAAATTTCGACCTTCATTTCCCCTCTATGGCGACCCCCCCTTAAAGTTGACCTATTACGACGCATCGCTTTCTCCAGAGAATTATAGTATTTCTACATATTTCCACCAAATTTCATGCATGTGGCTTCAGCGGTTCGTGAGATATTCCATGGACAGACGGACAGACAGACGGACAGACGGACGCATGACCGATTTCATAAGGGTTTTGTTTTTATACAAAACCCTAATGATTAAATGAGATCTGTTATCGAACATTCAGCAAAATCATATCTGCCCCAAATTTGTGTCCACGAATAAGATACTAGTAAAGAAAACATCATTAATGAGGGAATTCTGCTGTTCCGTCTTCTCTTAGAAGTGATAAAATACGCTAAAAGTGCACTTTTAACGTAAACAAAGCCTACAGGCAGATCATATGACAACAACTATATTTTAGGGTCAGAAGGTGCAGTGTGGTCTCAAAAAGGTCAGTACACAAACGAAAACAATTGAAGAATTCCAGAATTTATGGCCTGTTTGTATCTTCATTCATTCCGTTTTAGGTTTTTTTCGTGTTTTGATAATTGTTATTTTTGTTTAAATATTAATTGCATAGTTTTAAGTCTCTCATCGATAATTTGGTATGTATAGTGTATTTGCGCATGCGAAACTTCCTTATGAACATGAGACCATTCTGTTGCCTATTTTGCTTTTCAGTTTTATAATTATTGGAGCTCAATTCTTTCAAATCGTCTCTTCTTCGCCAAAAATTCAATAGGCCTCATCTAATAATTTTTGGGTTCGATTTGTAATGCAACTACTGCTATGTAACTATTGTACGGATCTCTTTTCAAACGCAATTCACATCCCCGTAGCTATTATTAATATCATGCATCATTATTTGTGTCGTATTAATAACTGTAGCATCATTACTTTCAAAAAAAAAAAACTGATCGAGAAAAATCCTCTCCATTCATTCTCCACCCCTATTTTCTATATATCGAAAACTCACATGACTTAAAATTTTTCAGAACCGCCTAGTACCTACCACACACCATCCCTATACAGCATATTAGTCCGATACGTAAATCCCTTTTTTTATCGAAGACTACCGCATTAAGTAGGAATCGAATAGGGTCCAGTGCATAGAAGGCGAACGTGTTTACCGTTACTTCATCTGAACTACGACTATTACTATGCAACAAGATATGATATCTCTCAAAAACCCTGTTGTAAAAAATTAAGCGGCATAAAAAAACGATCGAGAGCAAATTAGGATAGCGAACACGAAACCGTGGCATGTATTTGCTGGGAGTGTGTCTTGGTTTAGTTAGAATTCAACTTTCAACTCAAATTTCAAGAGAAAACTTAAATCCTGAGTACATATACAATCGGACAAATTCCTTCTAGGTAGCAAAATTATTTTGTTTGCTTACTATTCCGTATAATTACACAAAATCAACATTTTATTCACAGGAAATCAACTTTATATGCTTCCCAAACTGTAACTGGCCGAAAACTTCGACACCTGCACCGCCTACATCTCATATGTAGAACTACTGAACCCCGGTTGGTCCGCGGCTGATTGTATGAAAAGACTGTAAGGTGTAAATAGAATTCCGTAAAAAAACATATAAAAAAAAAACAAGTCTTGCCTCTTGCTGATTTCAGATTAGGTATTCTATTTTCGCATACATATGTAGAAAATCTTTCCCATTCACAGTCCTCGGCAAAAAGGCGAAAGTGACAAATGAATTGTTAATGATATCGAATACGCGTACATGTCACTGATAAAGGCTAATGGAAGCTTCTATTATTTATTAGCTGTCACGAGCGCAAATATTCTTTTCTGATATTAGATACTGTACTGCTTATAAAGTATGCATGATACTAGGCGAACATGCATGGTTTATTGAAAACGGAATTCGTACACTGAATCCGATTGACAGTTCCAAGTCAGTGACAAAAAAGGTAGACTAGCATAATTATTCCGATCACCCTCTGCATCCCCTTTAGAGGTCGTAAGTATGCAGAAGAGTGTTTTAATGTTTGATGACATATAATGGGTGTTTGCGTTTCCATCCCTGTATCAGTTGTATGTATTGAATTCCAAATTTGGAAGAAATATTTACCACAAATCTCTGTTATTTAAAGAAAATATTTTATATCATACAATTCAAATAGAGAAATAACAATCCGAACACAACAATAGCCCTCTCAGTAATACAGTAGTTTCAGAATCAAGTCACAGCCCTAAATTCTGAAATGGATTTACAATGACAACGTCATATTTATTCAAGTGCTCCAAGATAAATCACCATCAACTATACAGCAACAACTGTCTGGACATGGTCTATAAGAGTATTTTCGATAGCAAAACATCTGTCGCCATCCTGGAGACAATTCAACTTCATCTTCACTTCATCCATAATGGATGCCATCCGTTTGAATCAAGAATGGGGATACACGCAAAATCGATGTATGCATAGCCGTTCTAAATTTACTAGTCCTGCTCGTATTGGGTGTGCTTTACTCGTTGAAAATTGATTTCCATTTTGCCCGAACCACAGGAGCCTTTATGCCTTTGACCTCTGCCCGAATCAAAGTGTTTTTTGCCTCCAGTTAACTTCGTTCTACTAGTACTGGTACATGTCATGTTTAGTATTTTGTATTTTGGAAATAATATCATCGGCAAAAATTCCAGTTTGGGTTTGGGTCAACAGTACAAAGTGGTGAAGATAAATGTTCTGCATCGGGAGAAACATTTCCGATGAATTCGTAATTGATATTCATAAATGTATCTTTAGGTTTAATTTGAAAATTCTCTCTGCCAAGGAGAGTCCACAGATAGTGGCTATTTCAGTTTGAATTCCTTTAGCAAAGGAAGGACTACGATAATAGCAAGCAATTCTATGGCTAATAACGAAATCACAAATGTTCGGCAAACAGGACTTTGTTGCCAATGCCGACTAAGTAATTGAACGAAAGCCAATACAAATGGAATATTTTGCCAAATGAAATGGTTTGGAAATTCGTAGAAAATCGATCCGTAAGAATCTTACATTGACTATGATTCTTTCTGGAACCACCGAAAACAGACCACCCTTAACCTTAACCACCGAGCAGACGACAAAAGCGCAAGGTGCTTGGATAAATATTTCAGGATTTCCCGCAGGAATACTTAGCACGTACTTACATCATGAACATAAATTTTTACACAATGCTTGGTGGTGTATTGAGTTTTGCGTGTTTTTCCACGACCGTGAACGATAAATCTGTTTGGGCACAGTGAACAGCCTTTGGCGGATATTGAAAGAGAATGGCAGTGGTTGCACGCAACATTCATTACATTGTCACTGGCGTATAATAAACATGTTAATTGAGTTGCGGTGGAATGAATAATGTGTTTATGTTGTCCTGAAAGGGCAAACAATTTTTTATTCGGGTTAATGGAGGTTAGTGGTACTGATGCTCGGTTTAGGGATTCGGGTTCTCCATTAAATATGCAACAACATTTTGTAGGATGAGACACTAATTCGAAGATCAGTGTCTCGGCTACAAACATAGTTCTTTATCATTGAGAGGGATATAAAGAAACGACTGCAGCATAAAATGTACAATAAATTTACTGATGTAATCCCAATCTTTCTCTCTCTCTCTGGTTCCTGCTAACCAATTGTGGGGCATAGAGAATTGACCACGCCAACTTTCCACTTCGTCCTGTTCACCGCCATGGCCTTCAGCTCACTCCAATCTGTTTTCCTGCTACATCGATTACGCCAAAGGTTTTAACAGCATCCCCTACACTTGGCTAATCGAGGTCCTTCGCATATATCAAGTGGATTCCGCACTTATAAATTTCTTGTAAAAAGTGTTGAAACGATGGCATACAACACTTTCGGTGCCATCAACCAAAGGCAATATGCTCTCGCTGCCAATACATATTCACAGAGACATATTCCAAGGGGACTCTTTGAGTCCTCTCTGGTTCTGAATGACGCTGAATCCCCTTTCATGACTTTTGAATTCGGCTTAGCGGTGCGGCTTTTCCATCAAGCACGGTTTGTTGTCAAAGTTCCATCTCACTCACATGATGTGTCTGGATGACATCAAACTATACTCGGGAAGCGATAAAGATCTTAAAAGTCTGCTACGGATCACAGAAAACTTCAGTTGTGACCAGGGTTCTCACTTCAGAAAAAAAAATCGCAGTAGATGTAAAGAAAAAATCGCAGTGTTTGCTTATTTATTGCAGTGAATCTAAATTAAATTTTTTCCTTAGGAATTAAGTTATTCCTGTTATTCCTATCGCGCACTTTTAAATATTTATCCATCTTCTTTGGATACTTTCAATGCAACTGCAACTGTAAACATTCACTCAAGAGTGACAGAAAAACGAACGTGACAGCCGTGGATGGCTTTCACAATCACAAATTCACAATGGGGAATATTTCCAACGAAATAAATATTAAGGACAGGGCTATTGTTTAATATACCAAGAAGAGAAAGAAACAGGAATGATTGAACAAGTGAAATGAAGCTTTTCTGCTTTGCTTTTTTGGATGTTGCCAAATCGCAGCAGAATCGAACAAAAATGCAGTGGTGCAGTAGATGAGCAAATTGGGTGAAAATAGCAGTAGATTTACTGCGATTGCAGTAACGTGAGAACCCTGGTTGTAACACTCGAATGGATTTCGGATTGGACAAATGCTAAATCCGTGCCATTCGCAAAGGCGTTCATGTACCGCATTCCGGCTTCACCCGAGATGCGAACCACGATGCGTTAACCGGTGGCGTATTTCGAAAACCGTTTTCAGTACGGCTCCAATCCAGTGACCAAACAGACACGGTTTTTTAGTGCCTAAATAGCCCCTCAAAAGGCACGAGATCCAGACATTTTATAGTGCAGTTGTCGTCTAAAGTGGCCATTAAACCGTGTTTCTGGGAACGAGGCCGAAACATTTTTGATAGCACTTGTCGTCTAAAATGACGACAAAACCGTTTTCAGTACGTCCCCAAACTAGCTCATTGTGTATGCACCCACTCTAATGATGCACTCGCTGTGGATTGGTGGTCCCTAAATCGGAAATTCTTTGAGTGCGGCGTCAGAGTTTATTTTCGCTGTAAGGTGGTATGAACCAAGAAGCCACGGGGGATTTACCGTTCCTAAACGGGAATTTCTTGAATGCAGCTTCAGAGTCTATTTCCGCTTCAGGTGGTAAGTATCTAAAACCCACTTACGGGGATTTGTATTTTAGTTTCTAAACTCTTTGGGTGCAGCCTCAGCGTTGATTTCCGCTTTAGGTGTTTACTTTATTGGTTCTCTCATACCAACTAATTTTCTTCTGGGTGTCATTTAGACGAGAAATGCACCTGGAAATCTTATCATTCTTTCAAATTAACGATGTCGATACGGTTTTACGGACATTTAACCGCTACGCTACGCCAATGTCTCTGTGTCGTTCCCACAAACGGACGAGATAAATACGGAGTTTTGGCCACATAGTCACTAAAAACCGTCTCCATCTCGTCACTGGCTTGGTGACGTACTGAACACAGTTTTCGAAATACGCCGCCCGGTGAAATAGGAATACGATACCAAATATTATTACCCAAATTAAATTAGAAAATAATGCTTCAAAATTTGTATGTATTTGAAATATCCAAACAAAATTTTTGATGCAATAATGACTGGAAACGAATAATCGAAATCTAATTAAGCCTATAGTATACATAAATCCAATGTTCATAGCCGAACAGTGCAATACTTTTCAATTAACTAAAATCTAATTGAATTCATAGAGTTTATTTAACACACCACTGGATAACAGGAGTGTACTATGAGTTCTAATTAAATTTCGATGCATTTTATAAAATATGTTTGCCCAAATAATCGTGGCATGCACACAAGCTCTTTCATTGATTGCAATATAAATGTAATTATGAGAACAATATTAATCCGGTTAGCGTCAACCTGTAGTTTTCATTCCTCAAGGCCCGTTTTCCCGATGTCCGTTTAAATTCTTTGTTAACTAACAGGGACACAAATTAATCGAAACTATAAACAGCCCGATAAGCATTTTCGTTTTCTCATACGTCTCATACAAATTACCACGTCCACGAATGTATTTTGTATTAGTACGGTTTCTCAGCGTATTCATTTGCAGCCGAGTTTGTCGCAAATTATCTTCTATCGAATTTCCAGGAACTCTGTTTTGATTTGAATTTGCAAAAGCGAATAGTTCTAGCTGGCAAAATCTCAAGATCCGGTATAAGGTGTTGGGTTTTTTTTTTTTTTTTTTTGTGAAACGCCCCGGGCCCGTGTTTTTCTCGGAGGCCCGAAAATTTGAAAAATTGAGAAAAAACAAAGAGAAAAAAAACGTATCTACGCACTAAGCCTTTTTTTCCCTTTCATGCCACTCTGACGCACTGAGCTACCGGTCGCCATATATACGTACGCTTCGACCTTTTTTTTTTGTTCATTGAGCTACCGGTCGCCATATATGGGGCCCCTACAAAAGTTGAGTACCGGGCCCGGATTTTCTCTCGACGGCCCTGCGCAGGGATGCGGCTAAATGAGGAGGAGGTACATACTAGTAATATGGATCGTCCGAAACCAGTTTATTCTAATGAAACGTCGACTATGGCAGCTATTACACTGTAAAAGTTCCTTTACAAATATCTTTGACGTACGATATTTTAGAATAACTTTTATGAATGATATTAGCCCTAAGGGAGAAGGTGCGGAAGCTTGTAAGAAAAGTACTTGAAACAAGCAAAGTTCATGTCGCAAATCTTTTCTTAGGCGGCTATTACACTATAAAAGTTCCTTTAAAATATCTTTCATAAAAGATATTTGTAAAAGAACTTTTATAGTGTAATAGCCGCTTAAGCCACGTGGGAATAGTTGACGCGATATGCCCTACTAGGGGTTAGGGCAAACAATAGTAGTTTCGTTTTCGATAGGACATCGAATTCTTTAATGGTCAATGACCAGCAAAATCACTGATTCGGATGTGTGCATCCGTCGCGCTCGGTGGCCGTGGTTGTATGCTCATCGCTCCACGATACTAATCTAGATCTCAGAGTTCAAATCTCGGCGCCATCCAAAACTGCCTGTGGTTACTAATAGAACTCTCACCGTGCTCCGAGCTTGTCAGTATAAAGCGAGTGACTAGTATTTGCATATGCGTTGGTTCCCATGTGCGAATACAAAGGAGTAACGCCAACTAACAAACATGGTACTCACACAATGAAACTTTATAGGCAGTCTATCTCCCTCAAGGCGATTCACCTTTGGCACCGCGAGGGGTATCCTAAATCCTTAATATGTATGAAGTACCTTTGGGTACCTTTGTAATGATTAATCGTTGGTCGTACGTCCGGTTTCTCGTATCTTGAATATTGAATTGAATATTGCTGAACCGGTGCCGTTCGAATCATTTCTCAAAATTTTACGCCCCGAAAACCACTTGGTTGTCGATCGCAAATACAATATCAAAAGATATAATCGTGTCCAGCGTTATGCGGGAATTTCATTGCCGACAGAAGCAAAGCAGCGGCAGCATCGTCTGTGTCTTGGATAATTGTGCTTTCTTACACCTAGTTCGCAGCTGGCAAATTTCCTGAACGAAAAGTTTAAGTTTTGAACGAAAAATTCCTAGGTGCGAGGTAGGTGTAGGAAAGCACACTTACCCAAGACACAGACGACGCTGATGCTGCAGCCGCAGCTTTGCTTCTACTGGCAATGAAATTCCCGCATGAGGATGAAAGAAGTATACAGCTCTGTCCTCCTGTCTATCAGTACAGTGCATGTAGGTACATCGGTACATGGATATGTCTTATGGCTACCGAATGTGTGAAACATGTTTTGTCGAAGACGTATAGGTTTTATCAAGATCTCAGTCTCATATTAATTATACTGGATGAAATCATTCGACAAAACATGTTCCACGCATTGGGTAGCCATAAGACATATCCATGTACCAGTGTATCTACGTGCACTGTAGATACTCGTGATCAGTTTACTGATGATGAACTACTATGTAAGAGGATACAACGACTTTTTCTACTGCATTTTAATTTCCGAATCATCGGCCACAGTGAATCAGAATGCGCTAGAGTGTCTGGAGAATAATGCAAAGTCTCACATTCTCTGCACTCTCAACTTTTTTTCTTCTATCTGGTATTTCGTTATATCCTGTTCAAGTTTCCAGCATTTGTTCGTCACTTTACAGTCTTGAATTCGCTCATTTAGAAAATGTTCTTCGTAGCTGCGAACAGCGGAATCAAGGACATAATTTAAAGTTTCCACGAGAACAATATTGTAAGAGGCCGACGTTAAGGAGATGGAGGAAAGTTCTATGAAATTGAACACTAAACTTTCGACACTATGTATACACTTTCCATAGCCCGAGGCGCGGTCGAGTCACTTTCTTCGACGTATTGTCCTCTGACCTGACCGTCTGTCTGTCTTTTGCCTGGCTGTCTCGTATTGTCTATAGGTATGGACATAGTGGATGTCTGTGATAATCTCGCTATATACAGGATATCCAACAAAGTAGAGAGAAGTCCTCTAGTTGGCACACCCTTACCAACTTTGCCACGATTCTTTTGCAAGTTGATTAATGAGCGCCCGAAACGAGATTCTGCTTAAACTAAATAAAAATTCCTGAGAAGTTCTATTCTTATCCCGGAAAAGTTTGCAGAAGAACCGAAACGAATAATACTGTCGAATTGTGTTGAAAATGAAGAGTTTGAATTTTACCCTTTTGCGAATGTGTGCTGGTCATGAAGTGAAATATGCATGGAATTTGAAAATTAAAGAATTGAAACTCATAAATTGCGCCAAATAAAATAATTATCTGAATTGTTGAAACTAAGTGAAATTATATATTGCTTTCTATTGTACATAATCGAAATTGAAACATTTTTCAGCGAAATTAATGCGACCTTCGCAGCTGAAAATAGAAAGCTGTGCGTTGAAACCCTTTAAGTAATTTTGTGAGCTTTAATGATATGTCACTACAAGTTGGAATAAAATCAGTGCCTTTGTAATGACCATTCACGTTTTAATTTAATTATTATAACCTTTACTAAGCAGGGTATGTTAAGTTTCTTCAACGTACAGAAGAAAGCATATATGTCGTAGTGATATAGCTGCCATAGGAACGACTGGTCCAAAAGTCTGAGTTTGTGAGAAAAACTTTCTTGTTTCTAGGGATTTCTGTATCAAATTACATCCAATCCAATCGTATATATAGCCAAGTAATGACTGGTCTAAAAGCAAAATCTTGTTGGAAGAACTTTTTTGTTTCTAAACATATGTTTACTAAATTTCACATTAATCATTCACATTCCCAGCCAAACCACATCCTCATTTGGTTGGAATCGGCCCAGTATTTCATATATCCCTTTAGGAATATTCGAATTGATACAAGCTTCACTGCTAATTTTGAAATGGCAAATGCAGATCGGATCAAAATTGTCGCACACTTTCGATTAAAGGCCTGATCACACCTTCCGAAAGCTGTTTTTAATTCTTTTAGTGGGCTTCGGTGCCATTCTACTGCAATAGATAATGAAAGTGGGACCCAATTTTTTATGTTGACCCACCACAAAACTCACTAGCCAAGTTCATAAGAGAACACTGACTTTGATCAATTGCGACAGAAATACATATCTCATATGTTTTTCATCCGTGTGATAAGGTGCGTTTTGCTAGGCTAACGATCATCGCACATTATTCACGATTTGCGATCAACCCATAGAGCACGGAGTACTGTTTGTGTGTATCTTTTTGGTCGTCGTGGTGCCTAGCAAAACGCACCTTTAGTGAGAGAGTCGCGGTACCTATGGGGAAGCGAATCATAAATTTTTTTTAGTCAATATCCCCTCTAAAGGTCGAAATGATTTGGGATTAAATACCCCGACTCTCTCTACCAATGTTACTCACGGATGCACAACATCTTACATCTGTGTCACACTGGATCAGATGAAATGTTTGGGAACGCCGCCGCCACCACTATCACTGGACAACCCTGCCAGTGTGCACCGCTCGCGGATATCCGCCGAGGGTTTGCTTCAGTAGCTCTTTTAGGACCATTTTTAACGTTTTTTTGAGTCATGTTAACATCATCCCATTTTTTGAATTATGAAAGTTCGTGATCAGCGTTAATATATTCAGCAGAGACTTTCTTCGTCATTCTTGCTCCTTACAATAATTTGAGGTATAAATCGGCTCTGAATTTTGAATTCGTTGCTTTCTCTTTGGGTTGTTTTACACTGAGTGATCTAATCGACATGCAGTTCTTCAATGAAATATAGAGAAAAGTCATCAACTAAGCCATTGGTTACGGTCGATACTCATTTGCCACAAAAAGTAGTGGGGCACACCGCGTCAACTATTATTTATGACTTACCTGGCGTTTCGTTGGTATAAACCAGTTTCGGACGATGCATGTTCCCAGCATGCACCTCCTGCTCTCATTTAGCCGCCTTCCTGCGACGAATCTGGAGATTTTTTGGATTATTATTACACTTTTTGTCTCTCTGTGGTACGGCATAAAAACACAAACATTCATGGCCACGAACGCTGTGGATGGGACGGGATGCCCCTTTATTTTAAATTGATTTTTTTTTTATTTTTATAAATGTAAAAAAACTGTTACAACAGTTAAAATTTTTAGAAATCGAAGAAAACTGTCAATTTAACTTCAAGTCCTTCATTCGAGTCGATCAATCTGCAAATTAGTTAAATTTTATCAGTCAGACCAATCAGAAAAATATGAAAAATGAACTACATATTTGTTAAACAACGTCAAAATTCGTCAAAAATTTTCCGAGGAAATTTAAAAGGACAATGTTCAGAAAATGGTTTTTGTTTAGACAAATTCGTTCTTTCGGAAACTGAATTAAAAACCACCAAGATTTTGTCTTAAAATAAAAAAATAAGATTGATACCTTTATTTTGATCTGTGGTGGATTTGCCATTTGGAAATTTGTAGTAGAATTTGTTCCGATTTCACTGTTCCTATGAGTGGTATATGAAATAATAGGCAGATTTTAACCAAACTGATTGAACAATATGAAATTTGGTAAAGATATTTACGAAAATAAAAAAGTCTTTCTAACAAACGGTCGTTCCTATGACAGCTATATGATTGAGTAGTCCAATTTCAACAAAATTCGGGAATTCAATTTGGCGGAAAATATTATTTAATAATATCAAAAGTGAGATAGCTTTAGCTTTTTAGAAATAAAAAAGTTTTTCTCACAAAGACGGACTTTTGGACGGGTCGTTCATATGGCAGCTATATGACGTAGTGGTCCGATTTCGTTGGTTTCAATGAATACATAGCGTGCAATAGAAAAAAGGGTTTGTAAAAAATTTCGACTCGATAGCTTTAAAAGTAGTGCAAAGAGACGGACATGATTTAATCGGCTCATCTCATCATGCTCATCAAGAATATATGGATATTACTTTATATGATCAGAAATGCATTTTAAACTTAATTATAAGGTTAATATGTATATAAAATATATATCTTTTCAGTAAAGGGTATTAAATTTGCTCGTATCTTTTTCAAGGCTACGGCATAACCCTTTGCATTAGCCTAAATAATTGCCAAATTGTAAGAACTTGCGAAAATACATAAACTAAATCTGGAAAACGGGTCGCATGCTTCGAGCACAGTTTTATTGGCTGTCGCATCGATGTCGAGCCGACAAGTGTAGGGATTTCCGTTCATTTTTATTGGAAGGCGTGAGTAGCAGTCGCTTTGATGTCGAGTCGATGTCGAGCCACAACATGCTCCTCACACATCATTTTCATGTAAAAGTTCTACATTTCAAAGCCACTCAAATTGCAAACGCAAAAAAGATTCATTGCCAAAAAATACATTCCCAAAAAAAGATACATTTTCTACACCATTGGCTACTGTGCTCAATCATCCTCTCGCCAAAATATCGTGTTTTTACGATTATTCGATTAATCGTATTTTTTCGATTAATCGTATTTTTCAGATTAAATGAAACAACGGATTAATCAATTGTCAGAAATAATCGATTATCATACGATTAATCGATTAATCGCAGAAGGCTAAGCCACGTTTCATAAGAAATTGTATTAGATAATGGTTCAATATGCCATCCTTGGGGTTCATCAACACCTCGACTTGCGGGATAAGTGTATGTATCCAACTTGCTTTTGGAGCTACCTGCCTCCCTTTCTATCATTTCCTCAGGGGTTCGTACTTACACACTTAACAGATGGCGGCTGCTGTTACGATGTAAAAAACAAAACAGTATACCAGACTTACTGAATGTAGTTCCAGGTCGCTGAGCTTAGGTCAATGTGTATAGGTATATTAGCTGGAGGCCGACGACAAAGACAACAGTTCGAATATGTTCGTGGCAGGAATTCAACTCGTACCTCTCGCTTGTCAGATCAACTCTCTACCCATCAAAATACCATGCCCACCCCAATTTATATTCAACATTATTGAAATTGTATCCTTCTTATCAGATTTAATGAGAAAAAAAAATATAAATAAAATATCGTTGACGTTTTTCAGGCCTCCTGTTACTTACGCGATATTAAAACTTTCAAAGGGAAACCAAATGAGATTCGCTCGTAGTTGGGCCAATTAGGGCAATTACTTTTCGAAGAAGAATGAAAACATAGTGCACTACTATGGTAACAGCCGTAAAACCGAGTACCATTGCTCTAGTTTCACATCATATTCATTACGTCGTTTTACTCAAAGCAGAAATGAACTCATAAATTATTATCAGAGAAGTAGAGGGACCTCGTTTCTTTGCCAGGTTTATACTTGGCAGTACATATTTGATTCGGTCTAATTGAAATGTAAGGCTAAGAAGAGTTGTTAATTTTTAGCTTTCACTCGGTCCTTTTTTGATTTTCCGGACAGTCACAAGCACAGCATTCAGATTAGAATTCATAGATTTAAAGTTCAACCGACCTCTTAAACGATGCCAATCAAGCAATTACAATACATTGTACATTGTATCCTATAACGATTCTCGAAAATTAATCACGAGTGATAAACAGGACGTGTCAGTTCAATTAATAGACAAATGGAAGCAATATTCCTCTTCAGTGGTTGCTGTTGCTGCAACCGTGAACACCAGAGAGAGAATTGATGGGCCTATCGAAAATGACCAAAGATTCAGTAACCAACAAGCCAATGGAGTCGGATAGTGTCAACCACGAATGAATGCAATCCACGTACAAGTACTACAGGTTTGCGGTATGTTGCAATAGACCAGAACATGATGACGGGAGGATGTCCATCAGTGGAAAAGACCCAAAAGACTTTGCCGATATCTACACAGTGTGAACACGATAATGCTTCAGATAGCTGCATTGCAAGAATCTACGAGTACGTATGAGTATGCAGTACAATATTGGCACTAGAACGTGAAAAAGGAATGTTTCAGTCACTTGGGTTTTCAATTTCGAAATGCCGAGAGAAAAGAATGTTTGCGCAGCATTAGATACGATTTTGGAAGATATCCGTCTACGTGGAGACCCCTTGGAAAATATGAACGATTTCTCACTCTGCGAGTTTCATAAAAGTTGCCGAATATCCTGTCAGTCAAATCCTTGGATTGGTTTTGCGGAAAGTCTATTCCAAACAAAGTTGTCTCGCCTCATAACTCATCCGAGTGCCTGAACCCTGAAGTCACTTGACTTATCCACTTCAAACATTTTTGATCGATAGACGAGCAATTGAATCAAAAGACGTGTCTGCTTCGATCAGCATGTTGACCACTAAACGGGAGCAATTTCAAATTCTATTCACATGTCATCGGAAGGGTCATTCAAAAGCGGAAAATATTACCATAAATTTATTCTACGTGCTATTCTATGCCATTTGTCAATCATTGAATCATGATTTCAATGGAATAATGTAGACAATGTTTCAGTGGGTGACGACATTTTATGAGATGTTCTATACCAAGAAAAGATATCGCATAACAGTTCATTTATTTTGTGGATATAAGTGTGTATTGAATTTATTATTTATTGATAGAAAACGGTTCGTTGACACATTATTTAGGGAACTATGGACAATTAGTCTTTTCTTTCCTATGAGTTTGGCCATACTAGACCATTTATTTGTCTTTGAATACACGAAAATCTGCTTTATATTTTCGGAATAGGTTTAATGCGGCTGTCTGTCCACTGGAAACGCTCCCGCTACTTAAGCGGCAATGCGCCAGATCAAAGTTGAGGATTTTCACGAACATGCGTCCACTACAAGCGTGTTTAAGCAAAGCGGCGCGGTGTTTAGGTGTGCCACGCGAGTCGAGCACCAAATTCTGCAAATTTTCGACTTTCTGCTCGTTGCCGTTGGAAGCGAAGCTAAGCAAACTGAGGCTTAAAACTCTGAAATTAGTTCAGGAGTTCTTGTTGGTCTTAGGTGGCGCTTTAACGCAAAGAGAAACCCCGCAATGGTGTGTGTCTCGTAAAAGAAAAACCGTTGATATTCAAGCTTGTTTAGGGGTTTAGCCGGGGTGCTTTCATAATCCAACGTATGTGATGTGCCCTATTCTACAACTAAGTATCTCCCCTATTCTATTGCAGGAGGTCTAGAATATAACATATCTTTGAGGAACAATGCTTTAAGATTCTGATACACGAGGCGCGTATAAGCGTATTTTTTACCAGCGCAAACGTGATTAATGTTTACACGTTAGTTGGGTTTACGCGAACGAAACGTCAGAGACGGGTGTCGAAGCGTATTTTGCTGACGTGGAAATAAAAGGCGCGTTTTTCAACAACAATGAAGAGTAGAGCAGGTTAAGACCACATAATTACACTAACAATTTGATCTGAACTGCTCTCGATAGAAAGTTAGTGGAAGAATTCTACACCGTTAAGTAGCCTGCATTTTGAAATGCAGGCGTTGCGGGTGTCGAAGGTATCCAAATTTGTTCTTAATCTTTTTTTTGCCGCTTAACCTGCTCAACTACTAAACTACGCATTAGACCGTCTATTAGACAACGCATTAGACCGCCTGTTAGACCACGTATCAGGGCTGCTTAGGGTATCATTATAAAAATCAAATATCTGCTCTGATACGTGGTCTAATGTGCGATCTAATGGACGGTGTAATGCGTGGTCTAATGGACAGTCCAATATATGGTCTAATGCGTGGTCTGACGCGGGTAGTTGGTCTACCGTGTAAAAACAGCATTAAATGGAACGATTTGTAACGACCACTAAATTCGCATTAATGAAATCATGTAGTGAAGCACCACTTGTGAAAACATTTCAAGTTGAACAAGTTACGCACTCCACTATTTACGTCGTTAACAATTTTGCGAATACGATTAAAATAATATCTAATATTCCATTGTGTTCATCTAACAATCTAATGGCAAGTCAAAATGGTAGGTTCCCCAAGATGAAAGTTTCATGGTCGATGACGCCGCATGTAGTCGAAACACAATTTCCAAATAAATTATAATCATAAATTACATATTTTATTTATATATTAAGTGTTGTTTAAGAAAGTTGTTTGTGCAATGGTTCTTGTTGATCTACTGTCCATATATTTGATCTAAGTACAGAGCGTCCTTCAAATGAATATTTGCCACTATTAAAAACTGAGCGGGCCGTTGGATGTGTTGAATGTCAGATTTAAATCAAACCACTTCATCAATGGTTGGCCCCTAACCCTGAGTTTACAGATTTATTTATTATCAGTAGTAATATCCCCCGGTAGACATGGCTCCATTTGACTCGGTTTTGACATTGCTGCTTCCAGTTTCGGATCCTCACTTCGAAAGCTTTTTGGAGTACGATGCTCGTCCATTTGATGAACGTGCACGGCCATTGTAGCTAACGTATTTCGTACGTCAAATAGTTCGTGCAGCTGATGATATACTTCCTCCGTCATTTGTCTACCTCACATTTCGCTCGAAGAATTGGTCGGAGGACTCTCCTTTCGAAAGAATTTATTAGTTGTTCGGTTGCTTGGGTGAGCGCCACCGTCCACGTTTTGAATCCGTATCATTGCTTTGGCCAGATAATGGTCTTGTAGATTTCAAAATTTGCACAGTCAACGAAGCTACTATTTGCTATCTGGATATGCAGCTCAATTTCGAGAGTATCGTCGCAGTTGAGGAGAACTGTGACGAGCACTAAGGTATGCGAAGTTTTCCGCCATTTAAATGGCCTGATCACCAATGTTGAATTCCGATCTGCTGGAACTATTGCTCTGGATTTTTTTTTATGTCAGCATCGTCATTGTCACCATTTGTCGGTTGATTGAGCGCTAGCGGGTTTCTTTCGCCTTCAACACCGAAGTCGGAATGATGTTGATGTCATTTCTCTACCCTTCTATTTGGACGGATGATATTGGGAGGATGTTGGTTGTGTATTATCAGATTTCAGTTGGGTTTTGGAAAATTTTGACGAGTTTGATAGTCCAACACAATAAACATCATAGAATACATTTACTCATATAATTCCATGCGAAAACTTCTCGCTTCTGATAAGAACATCTATCACAATTTCAAATCACTTTCCAGCCCTTGTATCTCACAAATGCAAAGCAAAACGACTGATATCCGTGATAAATCTTTTATTGTCCTCGGGCATTTTTTCTCCAATTAAAATGAACTCCACTGAGCATTGTACAAGGATATCTCCTAAATGTTGCAAACGATTCTCGAAAGATTCAGATAATTCGTCTAACCTTTATCACAAACTTTTCCTTTGACATGCCTTTCGCCTTATATCGTCCAAGTTGATTACAAAACCACAGTTTTTACCTTGAAACTGACAATGGTCCTTCTTTGACAATGCTCGTCCCATTGAGGCTGGAGCATCGTATCAAGCAGGACTACAAAAAGTCAGTACAGCTCCACCCTAGTTACTGTTGCATGATGCCTGGTTCCACTACAGCCTTGCGATCTACTCCTTGTTCTTGTTGTCACACTGGAGACTATAAACTCCTTGTAATCAACGAAACTTGAGTGAGTACTCCCCATCAACGCAAGAAAACGGATACAAAATCCTTAGTGTTGTTGTTGTCAAATGCAAGGTTTAATGAGAAAACAGAAACACCGAGAAAATGCAGGAAAACCACAAGGAAACGACAAAAAAGACGTAAGAAAAAACAACAAACACGAAACGACTACAAGTCAAGGAGACATAAAGTTTTCCCTAGTTGTATGGAATTTTCTTCGCGTCAAGTTTCTTCCTTGTCTCATCTTCATGAGTTTTTCCTGACGTGTTTCCTCTTGTTCTGCCCCCGTTCTGCTTTGAACTGTTGCGAAGAAAAAAGACTTTTGAAATGGTGGAAAAACCCTCCGACTAGCAAAATTTTTTTTCCTCTTGATAGCGTCTGTTGACTCTCCGATGAATTCGTATACCTATGTCCTTATCTCGATATATGTCGAATTTTCAAGATAAAAAAAAAAATAGACATACGAAACGAAGGAAAGTTTCGAAATAACTTTTCCCAATTCAATTATTTTAGATGGTTTATCCGAATTCGGCGTTTTTGGTCATTGCCAAAAAATAGGAAAGGGATCAAATAAGGCAACTCATAGAAAGACTAATGGAAACGTTATCATGTCATCTTGATTTCAATTTACTTTGGCTGAAAATTGATAGAATATCATTAATTGGTAAGTAAGGCAGCACAAGGGCCGTCTAGACTAAACTAAGCACACCATATCCGGATCAAAAAGCTGACTTACTTTTTTGAGTCATTGTATTTATATCTAACAAGTGTTCGCTTTGCTCACATTTCGACACATGGAAAAATATTAGGCGTGTTTTTTTAACAGACGTGCAGAGCAGAAAACACCACACAATTACACTGTGATTGCTTTTGTGGTGTTTTTCTGCTCTGCTCTTCATGGTACGCATAGCGTTTTTAATACAAGTTGTTAAGAATAAAGTGAAGTGTATCACTATTCACTATCAACTCAATGCAACAAGGCAACATTTTGTTCATAACAACTTGTATTAAAAGCACTATGCAGGATAATAATGAAACTAAGTTCGTTCAATGTAATTCGCAGCCGTGTCCTAAAATGCGTACTTAAACAAAGTGACCATGTTACCCACTGATGTATTTTGGCAAAAGTCGGAATACAGCACAATAATTGATGTGGTAGCTCCTGATGAGTATGGTCTATCGGTGGACGAAACCAGTCGGCTGAAGTGCGATAGACTTTATGCTGATCACTTTTTGGTGAAATGCATTGCCAACTCAATGTTGTTTGCATTGAGTAGTGATACATTTCATTTTATTCTTAACAACTTGTATTAAAAACGCTATGCGTGATAATAATGAAATTAATCTTTTATCTAGAGTTCGCTGCATAATTTTACACTAATTTCGGTTGTCGTGGACATTTTGCACGGTCACTGACCCCAAGGGGATGGGGTTTGGGTTCGTCGCCATTCATCTCAGCGACTTTTGTATATTGCAAAAAATTTTCTGAATACGATACTGTGCTCACTGTATCTGTACTTCCTACTTTCCTACTACAGACTTTCGGGGGTAAAACTCATTGAGGGATGGTTAACGAAATCTGCCCGTCCATAAAAATATATGGGACGGGACAAAACTCATATTCCACCATATTCATTGCCGCTGTCAGCAAATGTATTCAGTTTTCTTCAAATATTTAGCAATATTTACGTACTTATTTAAGTCTATGAGTTTAACATCAAGAGTCGACAACGCAACACTTTTCAAAAATATTGACGTTGAAAATTACTTTCCCGTACTTATCCCCCGTCACTTCAAACCATTCCCGCTAAATTTGCCTTTCTTAAATGAGTTTTACTGTGCGCAAGGTACGTAACTTTTGAAACGATTTTCAAAATTCAATCTGCATTGCTTGATGGTAATGTTCTCTTCATGTTGCGAGCTGTTACCACTGCTGCGTTCTCAACTTCTTCTAGAAACTTTTTTGAATTCGTCTTTTCTACGTAGAAGATACATCCTGTTAACAATCATCTTTCCCGTAGGTGTTATCCGGACTACACATAGTCCTGTCCTCTCATCGTCGTTGCCGTTCTTGTTGCCCCATCATCGTCATCATTGTCGACATTCTTGTCTTCCCGACGAAGACATAGACGAGATGCATAATAGACGTTGACAAAAATGAGCGGAAATTTCATTATGCGCTAGGATAGGTAAACGACAGGCTGCATGCCACATTGTAGCGAACGTTGCAGAGTGTGGAATAGGTTGCCGGTGTAAACGAGCGCAATATTCCTCGTCAGCACTATTGACTATGGCAATATCACAATGAAAATTAAATTTTTGCTTAGCTACGATATTCGTCTCATAATCATCGAAGAAGTGTGACGTGTGGCAGGCAGTCAGACGTCAGGATAAAATTATTTCGAAAATGATTTAGACGACATATTACCGGACAGGACTTGTTCCCATTGTTGGATAGGAATAGGTATTCCTTTGGCTATAGAATGCAGAGAAAGCTAAAAGCTGAAAATGCAATGTCACTCTAGGAATCGAAATGGAAATTTGAGAGCGTTTCTGGCAATCATTGGTACAGAAGCTGGAAGAAACTAGCAGGAAGCAGAGACTTCGGAGCCCCTTTTATGGTACTAGCCAATAATAATGTAGATGTTCTTAAGAATTATTCTTTGATTCCATTCATTCGTATTTTCTTTTTCTTTTTTTACAAAACTTCACTTTAGAAATTTCCGGGCCCCTTTAAAAACAATGGCGCGGGTTGTTTCGCCCCTTCCGCCTCCGCTTGTCGGTGGACTTGGCTGCAGGCATATTGGGTATCAAATCAAAGGAGACGACGAGCAATTTCCATTTCTGGTATTTTTTCTAATTGGAAGCGATCATTAAAAAATGCGCGATTTCTTTGAATCATTCCAAATATATTTTCTATAATACTTTTTGTAATTTTAGAACTGCATTATTCTCCTTGCTGGAGACGAACATGAAGGAAATGGAAAAGATACTCGTAGAGCTCATACATCAGGTTGTGCACGTTTAAATTCTGAAGATGAACAAGCAGAAATTGGCGAAGATGGGACCGCTTCATCAAGCAACGCCAATGCCCTTTTAGTGTTTCCTAAACCGATCTCCGCAAACGACCCTACAAAGCTACGTAAGTACATAGAGCGACTTTATAAGTATAGGGTATAGTGTATATTTATAAGTATAGGGTATATCTTTAAGGAGGCTCTAGAGGTATAGCAATGTATATATAAATGATCAGGGTTACCTCCTGATTCGATTTAGCCATGTCTGTCTGTCCGTCTGTCTGGCTGTCTGTTTCTTCGTGTGATAACTTTCGATAGAATAAAGCTAAAGACCTGCAATTTTCGTCAAATGTTTGTAGTATGATCCAGTTGGTTGCTATTGAAAATGGACCCACAATAGAGAGTGTTCATTAACAATAGTCTCTTTTGTGTGCGTGTGCTTGGAAGATTTACTGCAAACAATTATAGTCCGGAATATTCTCTTTGGAGAATTATAATAATAAACAAATAAATAATAATACGGAATAGTGCCTTTTGCAGGTTCCGCTCGCTCCGCGCTAAAGGGTATCATTAGCGCTATCATACAAAGCACCACTTCAATGTTAAATATCAATATATTTTAGGAAATACAATTTCAGGGACATTGTTCACAATCGATTTTAGAGCCTCTTTTCATGTGAATTATCATCTTTTTTGGGGTGTTTTTGTCATTTTAATTTGGGGAAATAATTCATAATGAACAATCACCCCGAAAATGGGTTTTTTTTTGCATCATTTTTTCTTTTTGTGGGAAAGTTCATTGGGAGGAAAGTTCACGGAGTCATTTAAAACTATGGCAATTTGCCAAAGCATGTGACTGTAGCTTGAGACTGGTGGGAATAATTTTCATCCAATTTCCCAAATTAAATTTATACCATTCGGATCAGTAGGCACTTTTTCCACTAAACTAAATCTGTATCGTCTCATCCACCTACCATTTTCCTCTCTCAAATCTATTACTCCTCTAACAAAAAGCTACTATCTCATATAAGCATTTGGTCACCTATTATTCCGGCAATCAATTCCCGGCTTAACACATGTCGTTTCAATTGAAAATCTCTCCCAAAGAAGCTTTCGCTCCATAAAATTCTATTCTAAAGCCATAAATTTGTCACAACATAACATTTACCAAAAATATATCTGATACATTGTGCGAAACGACTTCCGAAATAGTCAACAAATTTTGGGTTAATAACCCGTCCTGACCTGAATATCAACCGACCAGCTTGTAGTATTCGGATTCATTAATATGGGACTGGTAAAAACCTTGACAACTCCTTACAACCGGACGTTGTCTTCGTAACCAGTCAAACTTTTAGCATGAATTCACTATATTGTAGTGTATAGTATGTAATGTTAGACTTGATGGCTATGGTCACACAACTTAAGCCCACTGAGATTTATTTGGTCAATTAAAGGATACTATCATGTGTCCAGGACTCGAGTTGTTCATGCCAGGAATGTTGGCCTGTTGGGCCTGAATGTTAAATAGACTGCTAGAACTACTCGAACGATGAAATTCAAGGAGTGCTCGTTCGAGTACGTGTACTCATATGTGAATCGATATGAAAATGGAAATATTCTGGGTGTAGTTGGAAATTGATAGAGAAAGGCGATATCAAGAAATATAATGGCAAATTTTATAGATTAGCAAATTGCCTTACTACTTTTTTTTTGTATTTCCTCACCATGTCGCATGTGGTTGTTATCTACGTATACTTCCTATTTCCGGATAATTTGTTATTAATTCTTCATCCTATTTCAAACCCGACCATAAGTCTGTCTGATAATATCCATAAAAAAGACTGATTTTTCTAACTAAGATGAACATCCCTTCAAGTCATTCAATGCTATAGCAACCCATTAAAGGACTATCCGAGAAGAGGAGTGCCAGAAAGAAAATCATCACCCCCGTACCACAGAGCAACCACACACACCAACTACCACTCTTAATTGTTTCGTCTATCTTGTCCTCGACTTGGAAATTAATTTGTTGGCCGCGTGTACTTTGCAATGCAATTAGTGGTCAACAGAAGTAGCTAAACTTGCTGGTCTTACAAGACTATCCTATTTTCATGTTGACCAAACGAGGCTGGGCTTTGGACCAAAACAGACTGTCTTGGCGACCTAATAACAAGCAATTGTGGCTTTCTCGGTAGGGCCATTCTCGTCGGTCATGTTTAAATTAATTCCTGGCAACATACCCCGAATACATGCCTGAACATTGTACACTTGGACTATGTGGCCACGGTCGCCATATTAAGTCCTGAAGCAATATCATAACTAGCATATAATGATTTCATCGTGTTGCGGTAACAAATAATTCCCGAAATGATTAATTGAAGCTGAGAAATTGAGTTTGGGTGTATACCTATCCGCAATATTATAGTGGAACCTTTGCAAGTAGGGTACAGAATGGTGGTATGTTGCTTGGGTCATGTATTTTTGCTAGTGTGCTGTAGTATGACAATGACTGTCTGCTATAGAGCATTAATCATTGGTAAGACAGAAGCGAATTGTTTATGGAACATGGTAAAGGTATATGAGCCTGAAGGGGCAAGTTCAGTTGACGAATTAGGAAAACTGTAGAAACATGAAATTGTACTTAAATTGACGAACGTATACATATTTGTTTTTAGATGATTATAAGAATGACACAAAAAGTTGCGATGGTCAAATAACATCATTCATCGGATCGATTTGCTTCCAACCTGTATATACCTTGATTTATATTGAAAAGGTTGTCCTAAAAGAACCCAAGGGCTTGCGAACGCTCTCTAGAGGAAATGTACCTTTGAGTTATCTTTGAGTCCTTTATGTCCGTCATGTCCCACCCAAAAATGTTCAGCCTAAGCCTATTCGCTTAGTGCTTGAGCTGGTTTTGTCACCTGAATACACACTGGGCTTGGTCGAGCTACCTCCCCGATAGACTCAAGATAGCTCCTGAAGAGTATTTTCGCACCACATTAGGGTTAATTTTGCTTCAGCAATGTTTATTGTGAAAGTTGAGTATAATCCTGTGGCACTGCCCGTGTACGGTAATTACGGAACACTCTGTATTCAGTTATTACGCGCTCTATACTATTGCATGGGATAAACGCGTGGTGGGCGGCACTTAGAATAGCTGACTTAGACGTGTTAGTCGATCTGCATCCATTGAAGACTTCTGGCGAACAATTGGCATCAAGCACGGCACTTTGCCTTCGTGAAACTGATTAGTGGCGTGCGTGGAGTTTTTGGACACTTGTCTATTCTAGCAAACCTGGATCTTCCCCCAGAGACTGACTACATCTCTGCTAAAATCGCTTTTTGCAGAAACGACACCAGCCTGATTCCCCAAGTGTGAGTGAATAGTGCACCTTCATTCCCCGACTCGATGATCATACGCACGGATGTCTCCAAGACCAATGACTGAGTTATGGCTGGTATTTACTCAGAAAAGTTGAGGATAAACCTGGCCGTCCGTCTTCCTGAATTTTGCAGCGTCTTGCAGGCGAAAATTTCGGTCATTCTGGAAGCTCTCCTTTGCTTGGCGAATCATATCGTGACTGCTAGAGACAGCATTTGCTCGGCTCGGGACTACTGGGGCTACTGATGGGCATTGCAATAACTTTAAAATGCCTATTGGAGAGTGAAAAGGACAATTAAATCCACAGGACAAACACAGTATAGCTCAGTGGCAGCACATGCCAAACACTACAATGTTAAACCTAGATTGCATCCTAGACGCACTGCCACATTTCTGTCAATGAATAATGAATTGGCAGGGTGGTTGGGCTCATCACTGTGCACTGCCCCACCGGTGAGCTCGCCTGGAGGCTTCGTCTTCTTCACCATGGTTATTGTGGAGGCTGTGGTGATGTGGATGAGGAGGAGAGTGTTCTCCACTTTCTTTGTCAATATCAAACTCTGGCTTGAAGGAGGAGGAAATTTCTTGCATCCTCGTTCTTCTACAGCTTGGACGACCTTCAAGTAGTGAGTACTATTCAACTCAACATTTTCATTGCCAGTACGGACTCGTTAAATACCTTATCTAGGTTTGGAGTGAGGCGTTTCTGTAAGCTAACTAATGTGTCTTTTGAGTTTAAGCCTGGTCGAATTTGGATCTCTTCTGGTCACATTGCCCTATCCCGAATCGAAATTATATCGCTCACCTTATTTATATGATACCATTTTTTCCACTGTATGCCCTAACCATAACTTTTCGTCATCCATTAATCAATCATTCCTTGTTCTACATTTCGCATAGATATGATAGGGTTGCCACTGAATAACACGATGCCATACAGCACAGCATGAAGGTAACTCAGCTACGAAACTAGAGAATTCTGCCTGCAGCAAATTACAATTTCGCGAAACTACACAGACACAGAGTCCAATTTGCATACCCATAAATTATGAAACACTACTTTTTGGATATTCAAGTGCGATTGTTTCATAAGATGAAAAGCTGCTATTCGATCAAACTTTCATCAACCAGAATGTTTTTCTATACATATTTAAACCTATTCGAATATTCAGCTGCAAAAATCGTCATTTTTGATGTGGGTGTGTTAAGCTTTAGAAGCGAAAAGACACGGAGGAATAATTTAACATTGACGCTTTAGATTGTTTTCGTTCAAATTTCGATTGACATTTGACCCATATAATACGTAGTCGAACCCGACTGAAATAAGATACGCGAATCAAATTAACAGATTTTCAAATTCAGATAGAGTTGGAGGTTTCAATAGTGAGTTGTTTACCACTAGCTGCCGAAGCAAAAGCTAGTCCTTCCGAGCTATTTTCATTTCTTTTTGATAATCTTTCATGGACAGCTTTTACTTTGGTAGATATGCATGAAAACATACACATTCTCACTTCGATCGCTTATGTACCTTTATAAATTATGGCGTCAATCGTCCCATCGTCGTCATCCCTTGCAACTGCAATTGAAGACCTACGGCTATAGCACTTCTTATGGTGCCATAGAGCTTCAGTACGGCTATTCCGTTTCTTACGACAACATAGAGCCCCAACATGACTATAGCGTGGTCGCGCTCGGCGGCCGTGGTCGTTCGGTCACCGCTCTACGATACTAATCTAGAGCTCAGAGTTCAAATCTCGGCGCCGGTGGCGGTAAATTTTGAGAAATCACAATTTTTTGAATAATGTAAGAAAATAAAAAATAAACACCAATTGTCTTTATTTACTATATCAGCAATAAAAACGGCTGCTTAAGGCGTCGCATTTCTAAGGGTGGCAAATTTCTAAGGACGGCAGATTTCTGGTGGAACATGTTTCTTATAAAGTGCTGCGTTTGTAGAATTGTGCCCGCTAAAATGTAACAGGTTGGTAATAACAAATGTCAAATGAAAAGCTAAGTCGGTGTACGGGTCAGATGTCAATCGGCGAATTAATACGCAGCCGAATATTGCAGCGGATAGGTTACACATTGCGGAAGAATGCTAACTTTACATGCATTGAAATACAACCCAATTTGCAACCAAGGCTAACCAAGAGGGGTCCTAATATCACATGGCGCCGATGTATGGCAAAGGAGTGTGGGGCGCTGGGTAAATCGTTTGGGGTGTTGCGCCCCATTGCCCAGAACAGAGTACGATGGCGCGCAGGAGTGGTTGACGCGCTATGCCTCACTAGGGGTCAAGGCAAAGCAGTAGGCATATCACCACTCCCTGTTTTTTCACTGGCTCCTCACTGATACGGGAACTCGCATGGGTCAGTGATTGAATATTTCTGAAGACACCAACCACCGATCAAATGGAGAAAGGAGAATACTTTGACTATTACTCTCGTTATATTATAATTAGCTTAAAATATATACTTAAATAATACTGATTAAGCATGTCGATATTTATTTTGTACTAAATCCAAATATGTTTAATTATAAATTCACCTTTTGCACCAATTCGAAACAATTCGCATTAACGTTAATCTGAATGAAACCATCCATCTGGCACTATCTTTCTATAGGCGTGTTAAATTTAATTAAAATATAATAATGGTGCCAATCAAAAAGAAAATGTACAATCGAATTTTAGCAAATTTGTACCATTTAGCACTTTCGCCACTAGAAACGTGATCGCCCGTATCCGAATCCGAATGTATCAGAATGCTACCCATTTCGGGTAGGTAATTTTCAGGATCGTGGAGAAAATCAACGTATTCTCTGATTTTCGTGAAAATTTGCGGACGATTCAATAAATTGCGACAATTATTGCTGAACGCGAGTATGCCGGTAATTTTATCATTGCACACCAGAATGCCGGCAGAATCACCGAAATTGGATTGGACTTGTGATGATGGTAATGATGGTTGTATTTTATTTTGTAAATCATCGTTCATACCGCATAGGTCCGCATAATTGCAAGCGTTTGGGTTTTTCTGCATGTCCTGAGGGCCTGTTTGTGAAAGAGAAAATGAAGAGACAGGTTTCATTCTACAATTTTTTTTATATTTTATTTGAACTAGTAGTCAAAGGATAGTTTAACGAGTGGTCTGTTGATATTGACTGCACTACAAACGCCACTTTTATGACTGTATCACTCACATGTACACAGCTGTTTTCCTGGCAAATATGTTCCACTTTCCTTGTAGCTCTTCTCGCAAAAGTCCTCGGGTTGTATCTGAACTAGGTAATATTGCAATCGTCTGGATGCTGCAGTCTGAAGGACATAGAATACATCATCTTAAAAATGATAAGAGTTACTGAATGACCAAATCGTGACAGGTATCGAAATATGCTTGCATAGTGCAGGATATTAGAAGAATAATTATAATGGAGAATAATCGATAGCAAGACGAGTGAGATAGGAAGATTACTTTACAAATTTGCTGGTAGTATAAAACCTAACCAAACTATTTCAACATGAAATCTGTATACATTGGCGCGCGATCCACACACCCAGGTTCGCGAAATGTGGAAGCTTCCGCCTGTAGTGGGCCTCCAACTTTAACAAAAATAGTTTCTTATCACTCTTAGATTCTATAAGCTATCATCAGAATTGGCTTTTGGAGCAAGTATTCCTAATATTTAATTAATATATAAAGCGATAAGTACTTTTCCAGTGTCTTCTGCGTCTGCTGAACGGAACTTTTCCATGTTGAAATTGATTAAAATCGACTCCGTTCTACGTTAATATACGATGATGATGACAGCCGCCGCGGGAGCCGTCGCGGTTCAAAAATTCACATTGAATTTAAATGAAATCTCACCGCTCAAAAAACCTCGATGACTTCCGCAGCGGCTGCCACCCCAGTTTTTTCCATTTAAATTCAATGGAAATTTGTAAACCGCAGGTGCTCCCGCAGTTTTTTTTGTAGGGAGTTGAATAAGTAAAATAATAAATCTCTTTTGTATCATTAGTGGCTAAAATGCACCGTTATCAAATTATTTGCAAAAGAAAACTGCTTTGAAAAAGGTTTTTTTTTTAAATTTGGCTCGTAAGATTTTACATATTAGTTTAAACTAAACAGTTTGTACGCAAAATTTGAAGATGTCTTGATTACAAATAACTAGATATTTTACTTTTTATTATGTGACTTAAGAGGGTTGAGATAGAAGCCAAGACAAAACGCAGCACAAGTATCGTTAGGAAATTTTTCAAGGGGTGCAAGTTTGAATTTAAGTTTTCTAACTAAACCTCTATTGATTTCTAAAATAATCTTAGAGAGCGCCTGGCATGATATCACCATCCACCTGGAGTAGTGGTAAATGCAAGCACAAAGCCCTTAAATGTTCACCTCGTGAGAAAGTAGCATACTTCGCAACGTACCATATGTAGATACGGAATGAATTTTTGGAAATTTTTGCTTCGCTAGCGATCCAAGGGGAAACAATTGATTGCCGTTGAATGAAATTGAAAACAAACGAGTTCAATTGAAATCATGCACGTGTGTCCCTGAAACCGTGATAATGACCAAAGAAAGTACGTCCGTCCGTGAAAGTACGCCAATTTTCGATTGATTATCTTTTTGATTAACTATTCTCATTCGCAGTCAATTTTGCACACACAACGTATGAAATTTGCAAATTCCACAACAGCTAGTTTTTGTAAACAAGGGCTTACAAATTACATTGCCCTTTTCATCGCCACGTGGCAATAGGCGGGGAACTTGCTGAGCAGTAGCGCCTGTCTCTGTAGTATTACTTTTTGACTTTAGATTATTTCCACTGAATCATCCGTCACCCCAATTAGTTTACATACCTGGCTTGCATAATGGTTCCATCCAATTACGATACATTTGTCTCCACTTCGCGCAGGAATACTTGGTAGGGGGACAGTTCTGACATTGGTTCCGTCATTGCGAATCCCGGAATTAAGGATAACCACTGCCAGATCGGCTTCACCAGTTGACTTTATATAGTTGGGATATATGTAAATTTTCTTAGCCATTCGATGGATGCTTGAAGAATCATCGCAATTCGAATTGTTATTATTATTAGCGACCACGATAAAACTATTTGTATTTCCTACGTAGTTACCACTATAATGACATACGAGTAGTGTGCTATTTATTAAAAAAAAATACATTTAGTAAGACAACTTACAACATATCAAAAATACAATGGGCTGCAGTCACAACAACGTTTTCATCAACTAGAGCACCTGCACAAATATGAGTCCTTTTTTCCAGCACCATTTCATACTCAGTCCGTCGCAACGACACCTAGAACATGGAATCAGATTAAAAGATAATATAATTCATTAAATGATTCCATTTGGTCCTTGCAAATTACCATGTATGGAAATTGATGATCCAAAGCTTTCTTTAGGCCGTACGTATCCTCGGCGGTGTTTGCTGAATTTCTAAAGGCGAAATTGGTGAAAATGGCCACTACAAACAGAAATTGTTGCGGGGAAATCATGATGCCTTCCTTCACTTAACCCAATCATAAACGATAGCAACTATGAAATGATTTACTCGCCTGAAATCACTCCAAAACTAGGGTCTAATGTTAGTAGCTGTAATTGTAATTAGATATGGCGATAAGGATGGTACTTATGCATATCCTATCGCTATCGCTATCGATAGGAAGACGTGTGGTATTGGGCTTAATTGAATTAAGCTTGTTTTCTGTATAATTTGAAACTCGAGTAGATTTTAATGGGATGATGTTCAATTGTGCGTGCCAATCGTAGAACTGGTGTCAAAGGAATATTGCTAAAGCATCATATTTCAGATAAATTGAAAACATAATGTACCAGAATGTATATTGAAAGCTCATAAATATATCCTACAGAAACTACAAAAAGCCATCCAAAATATTTTATGACGTTTTCCTAGTTCTTACTTAAAGTTTTTTTTTGAGAACTAATTATTATATTCTTACGATATTTAATAATTTGGATAGTTTTTAACCTTATTTTTCTGTAGTCTGCAAGCCTGGTACCTAAACTATTTAAGTATTATAATCTTAGGGAATCGGAATTTGTTCGAAGACCAGCAGGAAAATTAAACTCGTAAACCATTTCTTATGTTTCCAATTTTTTATATTTAGCTTGTAACATTATTTAAGTATGTTGGTTTCGTTTGGATTTGGATCGATGTTCACACAAGAGGACACGCTCGGTAGACCTGAGGTCTTGGTCATCATTCTACGATATGCTAAATCTAGAGTTCAGAGGGTTCATTTCCCCTGCGCGTTAACAAAATTAAAAACCACCTGTGGAAACTATTATAACTCCCACGGCGTTCTAAACTTGTCATTAAAGACGGCTATACGGATAGGAAGTGTATGCTAGCAACTGGACTATCCGAAATTTGCAAATGAAACATCAACAAGGCATTTTTAGAGATGCTGACGGAGCGAGCCATGCCCCACTGGACGTGTTAAGGCAATTAGTATGGTAGTAGATTTTTGATCCAGACAAATTCAGGGGTGATACGGGATCTTTCATGGACAGCTTTTACTTTGGTAGATATGCATGAAAACATACACATTCTCACTTCGATCGCTTATGTACCTTTATAAATTATGGCGTCAATCGTCCCATCGTCGTCATCCCTTGCAACTGCAATTGAAGACCTACGGCTATAGCACTTCTTATGGTGCCATAGAGCTTCAGTACGGCTATTCCGTTTCTTACGACAACATAGAGCCCCAACATGACTATAGCGTGGTCGCGCTCGGTGGCCGTGGTCGTTCGGTCACCGCTCTACGATACTAATCTAGAGCTCAGAGTTCAAATCTCGGCGCCGGTGGCGGTAAATTTTGAGAAATCACAATTTTTTGAATAATGTAAGAAAATAAAAAATAAACACCAATTGTCTTTATTTACTATATCAGCAATAAAAACGGCTGCTTAAGGCGTCGCATTTCTAAGGGTGGCAAATTTCTAAGGACGGCAGATTTCTGGTGGAACATGTTTCTTATAAAGTGCTGCGTTTGTAGAATTGTGCCCGCTAAAATGTAACAGGTTGGTAATAACAAATGTCAAATGAAAAGCTAAGTCGGTGTACGGGTCAGATGTCAATCGGCGAATTAATACGCAGCCGAATATTGCAGCGGATAGGTTACACATTGCGGAAGAATGCTAACTTTACATGCATTGAAATACAACCCAATTTGCAACCAAGGCTAACCAAGAGGGGTCCTAATATCACATGGCGCCGATGTATGGCAAAGGAGTGTGGGGCGCTGGGTAAATCGTTTGGGGTGTTGCGCCCCATTGCCCAGAACAGAGTACGATGGCGCGCAGGAGTGGTTGACGCGCTATGCCTCACTAGGGGTCAAGGCAAAGCAGTAGGCATATCACCACTCCCTGTTTTTTCACTGGCTCCTCACTGATACGGGAACTCGCATGGGTCAGTGATTGAATATTTCTGAAGACACCAACCACCGATCAAATGGAGAAAGGAGAATACTTTGACTATTACTCTCGTTATATTATAATTAGCTTAAAATATATACTTAAATAATACTGATTAAGCATGTCGATATTTATTTTGTACTAAATCCAAATATGTTTAATTATAAATTCACCTTTTGCACCAATTCGAAACAATTCGCATTAACGTTAATCTGAATGAAACCATCCATCTGGCACTATCTTTCTATAGGCGTGTTAAATTTAATTAAAATATAATAATGGTGCCAATCAAAAAGAAAATGTACAATCGAATTTTAGCAAATTTGTACCATTTAGCACTTTCGCCACTAGAAACGTGATCGCCCGTATCCGAATCCGAATGTATCAGAATGCTACCCATTTCGGGTAGGTAATTTTCAGGATCGTGGAGAAAATCAACGTATTCTCTGATTTTCGTGAAAATTTGCGGACGATTCAATAAATTGCGACAATTATTGCTGAACGCGAGTATGCCGGTAATTTTATCATTGCACACCAGAATGCCGGCAGAATCACCGAAATTGGATTGGACTTGTGATGATGGTAATGATGGTTGTATTTTATTTTGTAAATCATCGTTCATACCGCATAGGTCCGCATAATTGCAAGCGTTTGGGTTTTTCTGCATGTCCTGAGGGCCTGTTTGTGAAAGAGAAAATGAAGAGACAGGTTTCATTCTACAATTTTTTTTATATTTTATTTGAACTAGTAGTCAAAGGATAGTTTAACGAGTGGTCTGTTGATATTGACTGCACTACAAACGCCACTTTTATGACTGTATCACTCACATGTACACAGCTGTTTTCCTGGCAAATATGTTCCACTTTCCTTGTAGCTCTTCTCGCAAAAGTCCTCGGGTTGTATCTGAACTAGGTAATATTGCAATCGTCTGGATGCTGCAGTCTGAAGGACATAGAATACATCATCTTAAAAATGATAGAGTTACTGAATGACCAAATCGTGACAGGTATCGAAATATGCTTGCATAGTGCAGGATATTAGAAGAATAATTATAATGGAGAATAATCGATAGCAAGACGAGTGAGATAGGAAGATTACTTTACAAATTTGCTGGTAGTATAAAACCTAACCAAACTATTTCAACATGAAATCTGTATACATTGGCGCGCGATCCACACACCCAGGTTCGCGAAATGTGGAAGCTTCCGCCTGTAGTGGGCCTCCAACTTTAACAAAAATAGTTTCTTATCACTCTTAGATTCTATAAGCTATCATCAGAATTGGCTTTTGGAGCAAGTATTCCTAATATTTAATTAATATATAAAGCGATAAGTACTTTTCCAGTGTCTTCTGCGTCTGCTGAACGGAACTTTTCCATGTTGAAATTGATTAAAATCGACTCCGTTCTACGTTAATATACGATGATGATGACAGCCGCCGCGGGAGCCGTCGCGGTTCAAAAATTCACATTGAATTTAAATGAAATCTCACCGCTCAAAAAACCTCGATGACTTCCGCAGCGGCTGCCACCCCAGTTTTTTCCATTTAAATTCAATGGAAATTTGTAAACCGCAGGTGCTCCCGCAGTTTTTTTTGTAGGGAGTTGAATAAGTAAAATAATAAATCTCTTTTGTATCATTAGTGGCTAAAATGCACCGTTATCAAATTATTTGCAAAAGAAAACTGCTTTGAAAAAGGTTTTTTTTTTAAATTTGGCTCGTAAGATTTTACATATTAGTTTAAACTAAACAGTTTGTACGCAAAATTTGAAGATGTCTTGATTACAAATAACTAGATATTTTACTTTTTATTATGTGACTTAAGAGGGTTGAGATAGAAGCCAAGACAAAACGCAGCACAAGTATCGTTAGGAAATTTTTCAAGGGGTGCAAGTTTGAATTTAAGTTTTCTAACTAAACCTCTATTGATTTCTAAAATAATCTTAGAGAGCGCCTGGCATGATATCACCATCCACCTGGAGTAGTGGTAAATGCAAGCACAAAGCCCTTAAATGTTCACCTCGTGAGAAAGTAGCATACTTCGCAACGTACCATATGTAGATACGGAATGAATTTTTGGAAATTTTTGCTTCGCTAGCGATCCAAGGGGAAACAATTGATTGCCGTTGAATGAAATTGAAAACAAACGAGTTCAATTGAAATCATGCACGTGTGTCCCTGAAACCGTGATAATGACCAAAGAAAGTACGTCCGTCCGTGAAAGTACGCCAATTTTCGATTGATTATCTTTTTGATTAACTATTCTCATTCGCAGTCAATTTTGCACACACAACGTATGAAATTTGCAAATTCCACAACAGCTAGTTTTTGTAAACAAGGGCTTACAAATTACATTGCCCTTTTCATCGCCACGTGGCAATAGGCGGGGAACTTGCTGAGCAGTAGCGCCTGTCTCTGTAGTATTACTTTTTGACTTTAGATTATTTCCACTGAATCATCCGTCACCCCAATTAGTTTACATACCTGGCTTGCATAATGGTTCCATCCAATTACGATACATTTGTCTCCACTTCGCGCAGGAATACTTGGTAGGGGGACAGTTCTGACATTGGTTCCGTCATTGCGAATCCCGGAATTAAGGATAACCACTGCCAGATCGGCTTCACCAGTTGACTTTATATAGTTGGGATATATGTAAATTTTCTTAGCCATTCGATGGATGCTTGAAGAATCATCGCAATTCGAATTGTTATTATTATTAGCGACCACGATAAAACTATTTGTATTTCCTACGTAGTTACCACTATAATGACATACGAGTAGTGTGCTATTTATTAAAAAAAAATACATTTAGTAAGACAACTTACAACATATCAAAAATACAATGGGCTGCAGTCACAACAACGTTTTCATCAACTAGAGCACCTGCACAAATATGAGTCCTTTTTTCCAGCACCATTTCATACTCAGTCCGTCGCAACGACACCTAGAACATGGAATCAGATTAAAAGATAATATAATTCATTAAATGATTCCATTTGGTCCTTGCAAATTACCATGTATGGAAATTGATGATCCAAAGCTTTCTTTAGGCCGTACGTATCCTCGGCGGTGTTTGCTGAATTTCTAAAGGCGAAATTGGTGAAAATGGCCACTACAAACAGAAATTGTTGCGGGGAAATCATGATGCCTTCCTTCACTTAACCCAATCATAAACGATAGCAACTATGAAATGATTTACTCGCCTGAAATCACTCCAAAACTAGGGTCTAATGTTAGTAGCTGTAATTGTAATTAGATATGGCGATAAGGATGGTACTTATGCATATCCTATCGCTATCGCTATCGATAGGAAGACGTGTGGTATTGGGCTTAATTGAATTAAGCTTGTTTTCTGTATAATTTGAAACTCGAGTAGATTTTAATGGGATGATGTTCAATTGTGCGTGCCAATCGTAGAACTGGTGTCAAAGGAATATTGCTAAAGCATCATATTTCAGATAAATTGAAAACATAATGTACCAGAATGTATATTGAAAGCTCATAAATATATCCTACAGAAACTACAAAAAGCCATCCAAAATATTTTATGACGTTTTCCTAGTTCTTACTTAAAGTTTTTTTTTGAGAACTAATTATTATATTCTTACGATATTTAATAATTTGGATAGTTTTTAACCTTATTTTTCTGTAGTCTGCAAGCCTGGTACCTAAACTATTTAAGTATTATAATCTTAGGGAATCAGAATTTGTTCGAAGACCAGCAGGAAAATTAAACTCGTAAACCATTTCTTATGTTTCCAATTTTTTATATTTAGCTTGTAACATTATTTAAGTATGTTGGTTTCGTTTGGATTTGGATCGATGTTCACACAAGAGGACACGCTCGGTAGACCTGAGGTCTTGGTCATCATTCTACGATATGCTAAATCTAGAGTTCAGAGGGTTCATTTCCCCTGCGCGTTAACAAAATTAAAAACCACCTGTGGAAACTATAATAACTCCCACGGCGTTCTAAACTTGTCATTAAAGACGGCTATACGGATAGGAAGTGTATGCTAGCAACTGGACTATCCGAAATTTGCAAATGAAACATCAACAAGGCATTTTTAGAGATGCTGACGGAGCGAGCCATGCCCCACTGGACGTGTTAAGGCAATTAGTATGGTAGTAGATTTTTGATCCAGACAAATTCAGGGGTGATACGGGATCTCGCCAGATCAAGGGAGGTCACTAGTCTTCCTAAATTTATACCATGTTAATTACCTTGACACCTCCATGAGCATTCGCGCTCCAGCATTTCTTACTTCGCTATGCCTTGTTGACGTTTCGATAGCATATAAATTGCTAGCATGCACCTGCTATCCGAGCTGTCTTTTACTAGCAAACATGGAACGCTGTGGGAGTTCTAATAGTATCCACAGGTAGTTATTATTAACGCGGCGTGATTTGAACCCCTGCTTCTCTAGATGTAGCATCGTCGAGTGGTGACCGAGACATCACGGCTACCGAGCACGTTCATGTATACTATGGTCCATATTAAGTCAAATCTCCAGCTGGATTTGTTCATGTTTTTCGTTTGAAATCCATAGTGTTCGATTTACTCGTGATCTAAATCCGGGCGAATCAAACGCAAGTACATATTGTATTTCTTTGATTAAGTTAAACACGCAGATAGGAATATCAGACACTAGAAAAAATCATATACCCGTACATATTATTACATGAATTATCCTGACAGTGGATTCGGTAAATTACACACTTATTATCATTACATGACACGTTAACGCATTTATCACTAAGGGCAATTTTAATGACCGAATAATGGCATTTGCGGAAGTCAAGATACGAGTACGTATCTATGTCATTTGAGCGAGTACGAAAGATTCGGTCAATAAATAGTGAAGCGTGTATAGTATTTATTGCCGATTTGAATTGGTAATACCCATCGTTTCGTTTTTTAATTTTATTATTTCTAAAGCATATTAGGTCGATTCTTATGTCATATTAGTAATATTAGCATTTCGTCCATCGCGGGAAAATAGTGCCAATTCATTCAGAATTAATTTTTGAACATATGCCAAAACACGTAATTGACCGGTGGCCGTGTTCGTTCGGTCACCGCTCTACAAAGCCACATCTATGTATAGAGACGCGGGTTCGATACTTGGCGTGGACAGAAACTACGTGTGGGTACTTATAGAACTCGCATTGCGCTTCGAGATTGTCAGTATAAAATGACATCGAACGATAAGTCCAACACACAACCAAACACCTGATACGGGCTGCTGAGATTTTGACAGTTAGAACTGTTTACGTTTGCGCATTCAAATGAGACAATTAAATTTGTTATAAAGAACAGAGTTCTGGAAATTCATTCGATGGGAGAGGATTTGAAACCAAGTCAGCCAAAAATTAATGCTGAGAGACGGGACAGACATAGAAAAATATAATAGAACAGGCGGCAGAATTCCGCCAAGAAAATCAGCTGACTTTTCTTTTGCATTACCATATATTGAACGTTTCTGTATATGCTAAGGTTTAAATAATAAATAATAATAAATAAAGGCAGACCAAGATACTCAACTGGTAGGCACTGCGGGCAAACGGTTTCAAGGAATGCATTTGCCAGCATGCACCTCCTGCACATCCACGGCCACGAACGTCGTCGTGGACGGGATTCGAACCCGAAACGCCGGTAGTCAAACATGAGACTGATGCCTCTACACACTGCGCTACCGGTCGCCCCTGGTTTGTACGTCCTCTAAAATATTGATGAAAATTTTGGAAAATAGAATAAAACCGTGCGCAGAACGAATCATTGGTGAATATCGTGGCGGTTTCAGACCTGGTAGCTCCACAACCGATCAGCTCTTTCCAGTCAAACTGATACTTCAGAAGTACGAGGAATACAACGTAGACGTATACCAAATTTGGTCGACTTCGGTGTACCATAATGAAATCGAAGCATGTGCACAGTGCTATATTATGGCTGCGAAATGTGGTCCCTAACTCAGACCTTCGGAAGCATGCTAGATAGATTCGAACGCAAGGCTCTGCGGTTAATTTTCGGGGCTGTTTGCGATCGAGATGGATGGCGCATTCGGTACAACCATGACCTGTATGAACTGTACGATGAGCTGGAAGTTTCGTAAATCGTCAAACTACAAGGACTCCAATGGGCAGGGTATGTACAACGAATGGACGATGATCGCTTGCCAAAGAGAATAATGAACGGACAACGAGTCGACGGAGCGAGACTGCCTAGGCGACTGAGAGCTCGTTGGGAGAGTTCGGTCTATGGGGCTGCCGCGCAACTTCTGGGCTTCCAAGATTGGAGGACATCGTCATGTGACCGAAATAATTGGAGGACAACGATCCAGGCGGCCAAGGCCCGACGTCAGGCTGTCGCGCCACGATGATAAACATACGTAGAACTTTCGAAACTCCACATTCCTATAAGTTAATATTGTTATTCCCCACAAGACTTAAGGACATGTTGGAGGGAGAACCTTAAAGAAAAAATCAAAAAGTATAATATATTATGTACATCTGTTCATTCAATAAAAATGTTACGATAAATCAATAATATACATTCCGACATACTTTTAAGTTTTATTGATTCCAATATTCTTCAATAATAAGGCTCTGTCTCTCGAACCAGTCGCCTATACAATCCTAACTTTCATTCAAAGGAAAAGAAAGATTTAAACTTTTTCTATTTAAATTTGAAATCCTCTTAATTCTACTACGTTTACAACCCATGGTCATGCATAAAAATTTAAATTTAATTTCAACATTTCCTCGTATAGAAAAATATTTTCTCTCCAATTCCTTCGTCGCTATCGAGGAATCTTCCTCCAATAGCGCAACTTTAATTTTGAAATTATGTTAAAACATTTCCCATTGCTCATAGCTTTATTCGCTTTGAATAGCATTCGCTCAACTCCAAGGAACTAAGTATCCTGAGCGTTCACCATTGAATCCCCTAAAGTAACTTTATATTGTTAGCCAGCTGGTTTTCTGATGGGCACGTCTTAAGGTAAATGGAGGACGCGGCACTTGGGTGTACAAGTGCGAGTCAAGGGAAACGGTGACTGCAAAATGGAACTTTGCCATGTTAATCCCTCTCCAATTTTACCTTGTATTGGCTTCACAGGACCAAATGGGATTAAATCGTCATCTCAACAAATGGAGAGAACAGCTCGCGACTAACAAAAAGGACGATGAACAATTGTTGAAGAGATACGTAGCTATCTTGTCGGCTTTAATACAATCAGTGGCAAATATAATTCAGGCGTGGCGTGGTGAGTTTTCGCTGACGATTTAACCCATAAGATTATAGGCGACCAATCTGAACGCGGCCTAGAAGAGGTCTTCTTAAACGCAATGTACTATTTTCCAGTATTTGTCGCAGGAGAAACTCCATTTCAATTTAAGAAGCTTTCAAGGCAAAACATTTTAATTGTAAATGAGATTCCTCATAAATAATTCATAGCGAAAAAAGATTACACTGACTTTCCCACAAAGTGCAGCCGGGGAGCATGATACTCTCTGTGTCTGGACGTTTTGTTTGAATCTTTGTCTTGTGGGGCGGCTGTTACCTGGTTGTGGTGGTTTCGAAATCAGCATGGTGCCAATTTGTACGTTGGTTCATTAAATGGGAAATTGGTTAGCACGGTTACGGATGGAAATCCATTGGGAAATTTTAAAGATCTCCCTTTGACTTCGCACTGAATTGATTAACTGTACCCAAACCCTTCTGTTGTTCTTCCCACGATACCCATTCAAATGACAAAAAAAAATCCCAGGCTTTTCCTAATTCACTTTCCTTTTCCCTCCGGACAATTTCATTTTCTGGCCGACTAGCAGACGAAATGAGCACACGACGACATCGTTATTCTAATTTCACCGATCTTGTTACAACATCCAAGTTGAAATGGAAGAGTTGGTCCTCGTCCTTTGGCTAAGCTCTGAGAAATCGGACGAGAAACTTGAATGTCATCAAGCGATTTCCTGGTAAATACCATAGTTACTCGTTAGGGAGTCGGAGGTTTTTCCTTGCCGACATGGTTTCTAGGATAGGCTGACGTCACTACGTATCCCTTTGCTGTTATTTTACGGTTCCTTGCTTCACATCTTGAGAATAATTAAAGAAATATTTCAGTCCATTATCTTGGCAAAATTGGACAGTTTTGCTTGTTAATTCCTGGCAATTGGGCTGCCTGAAGTGTACAAGCACTGTTGTTGGTCCAGGAAAGGGTTTCAATTTATTAGAAGTGAGAAATTGAAATGGAGTTGGAGTCTGCGGATAGGGAAAACGAGGAGAATATTGGTTTGGATTGATTCATGGATACGCTAGGATGTAATTAGTATGAATCAACATAATGGGGAATGTGTCAATAAGTTGAATTTTTTTTTGGAGATTGTTCGCATTAATTTTTCTTTCAAAAGAGGTTCAATGAAAGAAAAGAAAAGAAAGTTCAAAGTGATGAAAAGAAGTTTGAATGATAACCTCGAACGAGACAAAACTAGAGGTCTACCAAAGAGGGGCGTAATATGTACTTTAAAGATAATCACCATCGATAGAAGTGCTCCATATAAGATCGTAACTGCTCCTCATACGTCAGAATCAACAACATCTTGATTGAAGCTTTTAACGCGCTAGTCGGACTGAAGTAGGCGTGTGGGCTATATACTCGTACATATATATTGCAGCATATATCGTCATCATTATATTCAGCTTATTCAACCATATTCCTAAGTTATGGTGCAGCCTCCCTTACATATTGACTCCTCATTGCTTTCCATGTCTGCCTATTTTCGGCTATTCGCATCCAAATACACTTAGAGAAAAAAAACACGCAGAATCAAAGAAAACCGCTTCAAATCAAAGTAAAATCAATATGATTTAGCTCTGCTAATAGCGAGGTCAATGAGGCGTTGTCTATTGTTTTTCAACACGTCGTGTAGACTGTGCCCGCAAGTCCTTCATCATCATCATCTCAAGTCTTCCCCATGCTATTTAAACAAAATCAGACGAAGATGCTGATGGTAATTACAGAAACATTTTGAAATGCTGAAAATATTAACACATATCGACATCCGTAAAGAAGGTGGTAAGGAGAAGCTGCAACTCTTGATCGGGCATACAAATCAGGCATACAAATTAACCCAAAACGAAGGCGCAGACCCTGAAAATCCAAAGAAGTAGATCGATTATGCCGGAGATTAAACTTAACGGTCAGATCGTCGAAATTTATACTTTTTCGAAATTTATACTTTTTCGAACATTGCGAAGAATGGCGGTGAAGCCTACTAACAACCCGAAGCTGCTATGCAGTGGTTAGCCTACCAAAGAACAGCTTCATGCGTGTGAAGGCGATATTCCCATCCCTACATCCCCCAGCGGATAGTGTGGCCAATAAGTATGAATTTAGGCAATTAGACTAAATTTTACAGCACGTTACGGTACATTCGGTTAATCGAAATTGGAAACGGTCATAGGATGAAATGGTCCGATTGCACTCTAGGCGATAAATTGAAGCCGGTCGCTGCGGTCTAATATTTATAAATTGGAACTGGATGGAAAATAGGGAAATTAAAATAAAATGAACCCGATTCGGCCCTCGGTTCCACACTGCAGTTGAAAAAAAACATTCTCGAAGTACTTAAAAACCTTTTACAAAATGTCGAATAATTACTTACCGTCAGGTCAAGTTAGAAATAATTTCTAGAATAGATCACCTTAAAAGCTTTTCCTGTTCTGTTTTTGTTTGACTCGCTCAGTATAGCTGTGAGATTCAATCTGCGATACTTATCTACAGTTTAAGGGCTAAATTTCCCCGACACGTTGATAAAAATAAAAAAAAAAAACTACCTGTGGGTACTTTTTAGATGTTCCACAGTGTTCCAAGCTCGGATAGGGGGCGTATGCTACCAGCCGCACTGCACCATCCAAAATTAATATGCTAACGAAACGTCAATAATAGCTGCATTCGATTCGGATCACGAATGAATAAAACAGCATGGATCTCAAAACCTAACAGTTGGTAGTACTTACTAAAATAAGAAGAAGACAACGTCAAAGTGATGGCAGTTGTCAAATACCCAGAACGAGCGAAGCGTACAGCCGCAGGTTAAATCCTATCGAATTGAATGAAATGCGTGTTCTGTGCACGTATCTTGTACGTATACAGCATACGCATTTCTTTAAATCCCATGATAACCTTTGACAGCCAATTAACGTTCGAGAACTGTCAGATAGATATCACGGCGACAACTTTGTGGATGTAATGGCACGGCCCAGCAGCACAGATCCAACGAAATCCAAAAACAGACCGGATCAAAGACCGGTCTGCCAATTTGTTTGGAGATCGTACTAGATTTGAGCGAATCGAATGCAGCTAATAGGTATTGCTAGAGTTGCTCACGCGCCCATGGAGTAAGCCATTTAGTAGTAGTATTAATTGGTGTTTTTCCATCACTTGTCGAAGAATTTCCCCTGTAATTTTGCTGCACCCCCTATATAGTGGATTTAAGTTCAGTATTGCTGATAAACGTAATTTATTTTATGTACTCTCTGATTCTCTCTCTCTCCCTTCAATGTGCATTTAGAGGTATTATCAAACAATTGGCGTGGCATTCAATATCGTTCTCTCAAATTTCATGTTAACGCCTAAAATAATTGACTCCATTTACGTAACGTAAATAGAAACAAAACTTTTGTAGGCCTAGCGTAATCTTAAAAAAAAAGTCTCATTGCAAATTGAATCCAATAAAAAAGTAAACAGATCCCAAAATACGGCAACCAAAACCATCTAATCGAAAAGTGAAACCAGATGCTCCTGCCACAAATCCATTCAGGAATTCCACTCCATTGACCAATAACTACTTTTCGCTCTGTCTATTTTTTCGTCCTTGCCATATTCACAGTCAATTTAACCTTTCGACATTTTTACGTACATATTTCGATTTTCCGCGCTTGTAATTAGAATTTAAAGTTGAAAATTGAAGAAATCGAATTAAATTGGAAAAGTTTTTCTCTTTTTTATATTATATTCAATTCACCGCCTTCCCATGAATTGAATAACTCTTACTTTGAGCGAACATGGCATGAGCGCTTTACAGGATTCTCGTCAATCGAATACGAGGATAGTAATTGAAACCTATCTATAGTCACCTTAGCAAGGACGTAAAGTCATCAATCAATCCAACCTGAAATTTACTTCTCCTCTCTGAGTATACATTTGCCATTTAGCTGAGTACAGTACAGAAGTTCGAACCGATGTCGGCTGTGTTGAATTTACTAACTCAAATGGACATTCGTTTCGTTTTAATCGATATCACGCCGACCTAGGAAATAAATCGAAAATGGCTTTAAAAGGGGTGATTTCAACCTCCCGAGAAACCATTAAACGATGACGCTCGTATCGTATTCACCCAGTAACGTTACCTTTTGCTTTGCTGTTTTTCGATTGCTTTCACACGAAGCGCAGGGAAATCGCTTGATTTGGACATTGGGGTGCAGCCAGGGATGAGAACATAACTAACATGGGTACAAAAAAAGGGTGCAGATAGTGGTAGAAATAGTGAAGAAGATAAGATGGAAAATCGAGTTGTCTTAGATTTATGGCTTTGAAAACAGAGGCCAATGTAATTACATATGTACATGCGAATATATGGCGAAATGAATCGGATGGAAATTATCACAGGATACCGTAATGGAGGTAACATGCGAGATTCGATTAAGAAGAGGATTTATTCCAGGTGGTAGATATATATATTATCCGCAAGTTAGGAACGAAATTCGGGCGCTTCAGGTGTGAGCATTTAAGGCAGTAAGGATATTATTTGACTCATCTGCAGAATATCTGGGACCATTTTACCCTTGTTTAGTAAAATTTGCAACACTTCTACTCCTAAGTGGCAAAGATGTGGTAAATTTTTTTTTTTATCTTCGTTCAAAGCTATTTACACATAAGAATAACTCAGTTCTACTTTCTCCTTCTGTCTTATCGGAAATGGCTTTGCTTAGGTATTATTGTTATCAAAACAATTCTAGTATCAGGAAAATGGAAAATAGCGAGCTAATTTGATGCCGATATTTGCATTAGAATGTGCATTGAAGTTTTCAATGAAAATAGGTAATAGAAACAACAAGAGAAGAAGAAGACATCTTGATTCATCAAAGAAGAAAACTCTCCCCAAATGTTTCGTACTCCAATTGCGGTGGTTCCTGGCAAACCAATGTCGGGCGTTTTGAAGCTTTCCTGTTAATCGCGGTACATTTTCCGGATATCTGGAAAGCAGGCCACTTTCCCTCAAACGATTATGGACGGTTTTTTCTTTTAGATATAACGGTTCATGTGGCGTGTCTGAGATCACTTAGTACGGACGGTGCTGTGTTTCGGCGATTTCTGAGGAGTTTCAAGATTGTAAATTGTAACTTTCGCCGTAAAATGTTACTCTTGGTCGACCCTGTACTTGTCTCCTTGTGAATTGGCCTGTCTCCGGGAACCTTTTTCAAACTCTTTGAATGACAGAAAATTTCACTCTGTCACTTCCACAGTTTTACATACTTTAAATTCATTGAGATGTCTTCTACCACCTTGTGAAGGATCCATCTCTTACCAGACAGTAGTGAACTTTAAAGAAAACTACATAACGGACCGATAAACGCTGACAGAAGTATGGGAAATAACGACAGGAAAAGTGACTCTTTCATGTTCAGTTTGTAGCCAAATTTACCGTTATATTATATTTGCCCTAACCCCTAGTGAGGTAGAGCACGTCAGCGATTCCCATGTGACTTAGTTGACGCTTAGTTTGTATTAACTGGTTTGGTGGGGGGGGGGGGGGGGGGGAGGGGGCGCAACGCTCCTCCAATATATCAGGCACAAACAGCGAAAAGTGATCCTACCTTGACTTCTTCGTTTAACAATCAAATACTTGTTTAGCTATGACACATAGCAAACAAGGTTTGACAGCCGTCATTTCCCCGGTTCATTAGAACCCGTGTGATATTAGCCCGGACCATAATGGTCATATGAGGTATTAAAACCCATCGTTTAATTTGGTTATTGGATGGATTGAATACTTTGTGCTGTAACAATTCAATAAGTATGAAATATAAAATACTTAAATGTAAATTATTATCCCTTATTTAGGCACTGCCCCATTATAGCATAGGATTGGCAATTTTCCGAACTGCAAACGCCCCAATAACATCTCAACGCGAGTTATCCTTCTTCAATAAAGGGAGTACATTCCTTCATCATTTTCTTGATTTCACCACCAAATCGCAACTTTTCCAATTAAATTTCTTATTCAAGTGAAATGGTTTTTCACTAAAATGGGAAAATTTCTCAATGCCAGCTCAAAGCTATTTATAATCGTTTTCAACAAAGTATTCGTAGTATTTTTGCCTTTTCATAAGAGCCGCAAATTTTAAATGAAAGGAGAAATATGAATGGATATCACACCTGAACCCACTATGGCGGGTAATTTGAAAAGATATTTTCCTTTCTAATTAAATCAGTTTCTGGAGAAAAGTTTTAGTGATTTTTCTAAGGTCGGAATGAATGATGATTGCCAGTGGGGAGATTTGAAATTGGGAAGTTTTATTGATGAAGTTGTAAAAATATCCATCAAGAATTATATGAATGACGAAGTGCGCGTAAGGAACTTGGGGTTTGATAAATACCTATATAAGAGAGTTAGATGGATATGATTGAAGTAGGAATAATTCTGAGTTGTTTTCTTGTTACAACGATAAAAGTGTCATTCATGAACGCGCGTGGAAGTAAAATAAATAATGAATACACGTTTTGAAATATCTATTTGTCATTCATCATCATCAAAATAATAAAACAAAGAGGAGAGAGGCGTCCCCACCATCGAAAAGTTTTTCTGTGAATAGAATCAATTGTATATTTGCTAAAAGTGTTATTTGTAGTCAAGCCCTTGTTGAACTAAAGTCAAAAGGTTGTGTTTAAATTCAGCAAAGGAGCGAAATGTGTTATTGGTTGGTTATTTTATATTCGGCTGATTGAAGCAACTAATAACCGTCGTCTTTCTCGAGCAAACGTAAACTGATGGTTAAGTTTTTTCACTTCTTCTTTCTGTTGTTGTTAGCTTAAACGTTTCCCTTACTATAGGTATATACGAGACACCTTAGGCTTTATAGGCCAGTCAAATTAAATTTTATTAATAATAATTAAGGAAAGATCTGAGAATAATTTTAGTCCCTTCTATAGGCACTGAATACATGGAAACTGAGTTTGAACGGTCGTAAAAAGTGAGCTTAAGTTTTGGTGGGCGAAAATCCGAGAAATTTAAACCCTTTTTTCTATATTATCCTTATAACTCCTGAACGGTGCATCGGATCGAAAGAACTTGCAAGACCATTGAATTCTACGTTTAATGCACTGCTCAAAGTTGAAATTCGGTTCAGTAGCGTAGCTAAAAAACGACAATTTTCGAGGCGGCGGAGAAAAATCACACTTTATCACTTTTCAAGCTCACAGATCTTTGCAACAGATGCTTCAAATGGAAAAGCTTATCTGTAACAGTTGAGGATAATTTGATTGTAAGCCTAACGTGATCAATATTTTTCAATTCGGGACATTTTTAGAGTAGTTATGAGCAAAAATTCAAAAAGGCCTGCTCATCGATTCAAGCCTTAAAAGCTCTTTCTCGGTAAGTATAACAGCTAGAAGTTTTATTTTGGTCTCAAATTGTAGACAAATTACTGTAGTTTGATAAAGTCTTACAAAGTTTCTTATATGACCAATTTATGAGATACAAAAAAGAAACAGGATAAGCCAAACAATTAGGCACATTTTCAACATGGTGGCGGGGTCCGCGGTGGTGGAGGGGGGAATAAAAGACTCGTATTTTGAAACAATTCACCAACTCAAACAATATATGAAAAATCGAAATTTTTAATGGAAAAATTGTGAATTTTCAACTTAAACGATTTTCATTCATGGGCCCACAACTGCCAGTTATTAAGAAAGTAAGGTGGAATTATCTAAGTACGATTTGATCACAGGGAAATAGAGATTTGATGTTTGAAATAAAATTCGTACATTATGCCTAAAAAATTCGAGATAAAGCGCTGAAAATGTAAAATTTTAAAATGCAAAATGAAAAAAAAACTGTTCCTCTACTTTCTATGGGAGACGCTGAGATCAGGTATTTATTTAAGAGATCTGGCTTTCGAAGTTTTCCAGTTATCGCGTTTTTAGTAATATAAAATCGGAGTAATACTCAACGTTGAAACGCTCAAATGAGTCTGTTTCCCTACATACAAATTGCTATAAGTGCCAGAAATATGAAAACTAAGACCAAATTATGTTAACACGATTTGATCATAGTAAAATAAGGAATTAATTTCTGAAACAGGACAAGTACATTATGTATGTAAAAATTCATGAAAGGGTGACGAAAAAAAAAAAATATATATTTATATTTTTTTTTAAAACACAAAAATTTAATATTTTATAAAGTTATAACAATTAAAACGTTTGTGAGATTTTAACGTAACGTATTGGCTGCGATTGATTTTTTTATTAAGTTTTCTAGCTGGCGTAGTTTTCGAGAATTAAATTTTTTAGTAATGTGTAGCATGCAATTTTAAAAAAATAAAAAATATAAATGCCTGTGCAGCTAAAGGATTACGAATTTTTAAAAATTGTTCCTTAATATTTTTTGCTGGAAATTGAATAAATTGAATCACGTGGGAAGCGCATTTATGTGCCAATTTTTGGCTACCCTGTATAGTCGAAAGAAGTAGGGAGAGAAAAATGAATAATATATTATTCGGCGAACTATGGTTCTATGGAAATGAAATTAATACGCATTTTAATTATTTCTTCAAACATCTTATTTTAATTTCAACTTCATTGTTTTCAATCGTTTTCAATCCATTAAGGTCGGTATAAGCACAATTTTAAAATCGAGCTGGATTTTTATATCTGTAGCCATCGGGTCCAAAACTGTGAGCTGGAGCGGCTTCACCAGATTGAGTCGGTGGCAGATACTCACGCTCAGGACCGAATCCTTCAGCAGCCGATCCAAATGATCGTTGGTTTTGATGAGGGGCCAAATATTCATTGGAAGGACGTCTTAACTCAGACACGTCAGCGGCAACGATAGCAACAATAGCCAAAAGGACTGCAGCAAATACGACTTTCTGTTAACATGAGAAATAATAAGACATGTAATGTTGTAATTAATCTAATTTTATGCAAAAAGGTAACAACATTATTCTTACCATATTGATGGTTAAATTGGTTTTGATTGTTCTGTCTTTCGCAATCGAATGATATCCATTCAGAAAGGTTCTAAGCATTTATAGTGCACAAAACCAATGCCAGAATTACTTTAGAATCTTCTATCAAGGTTAAGTATCTGCATTTTAGCTTCCTTAAGAATCTATTAGAATGAATCTAGTAAATGCATTCACAAGTTTGATGTGGTCTATCTATTCTATACAAATATGCGCACTTCTTTCAATTTGTTGAATATGTTGCAGGTATATGAACTTTCATGATAGAGACGAAGTATCTTCAAGTGTACTAAGTGGATGACTTGCACTTAACAAGTGTCGCTTTTAAAGATAAAAAGTAACTAATAGAATTGAAGCACTTCATAATTGCTTCTGGTTTGTTAATCATACAATATACGTGTGAATGACTTGAATTAATATCTATGTCGAAGTGTAGGAGGATATACGTAAAATTAAAAAAAACTGGCATTGAATTCCGCATCAGGTCGCATAAATGTTACAGACATATGTTCTATTTGCACCCCAACTTGGACTTTAATGTAAGTTTTAGAGGCTTATGAAGGTTGAGATTTTTAATCCTTTAAGGGAAAATTTATATATTTTGAAAAGCTGTTTCTCGGAAAAATTTTCACGTACCGAAATGATTTTAATACAAAATTCTAGGAAATTTAATGCTCCTTTAAAGTTATTACAATAACTTAATTATTTTATAAGACACATACTTTAGGAAGTATTGAGTGATTTTTACATTTTCGCCGGGTGGCTAAATTTAAACAAATTGATTTTCTTTCATTTCGACGTCCCACGGACGTTGCATGTATCTCAAATTCAAGATAATTTAAATGCCTACAAGCTTATCTAAAAAGTGTTTTCGTAGGATGAGCACTTCCTGGATATTTGACTATAGCTGCGTTTTTTTCGTGTAGTGCAGAGTAAAGCGGGATAAGCAGAAAAAACGCTACAGAGCAGATTAGAGTAGCGAAGACGAAAACGGGGAATGTCTTTGCTGGGAGTGTGTCTTGGTTTAGTTTAGCATTCAAATGTCAACTCAAATTTAAAGTGTGAACCCCCGTATGTAGCTCTAGGCCGCCCGTTTCACTCTTTGTACATGTACCTGCATACGTTTCGTCCTAGCATATTGGCATCCATCACTTTTTTTTTGGCTATGCACAATTTCTAACCGAAATAAGGTATGCGAAGGAAAGCGAAAACAGCCATGTACATACTCACCTTCGTTTTAAACGAAATTAAGTATTTAGTGTGAAACCGAAAGAATCTATGCATGGCTACTTTCGGTTTCAATCGAAATTATCCATTAATGCCTTATTTCCAAATGGCTTATTTCATGCTGCCTCATTTTATTATTGAGTAGGGTAGAGCGAGAACTTAAATTTATTTAATTAATTTTAAATAACCAAGAGCTCATTAAGATTTAATAAAAAAAATGATAAAGAAATGTTTCCTACAAAAAAAAAATGAATATTATTTCGTAGTCGATCAGAGTTAAAAATAATTGAACTGGTGCCATAAGGAGGAAATAGACAAAAACAAAACTCAGTCTAAAAACACAGTCAACAAACACAATAAGAGGGACAAAAGAAAATATAATAAGGATCGCGAGCTTCTCCTTTTGAATGAAATAAAAAGAGCCGCGGCAGGATGTGCAACAGAATGAAATATCAGCCGAACGGAAATAGCAAACATTTTTCTGAGAAATTTTCTCATCATTCCCATGAAAAAATGGAACTTTTCCTTCAGTTAACGTACTCGTACACGAGTTTTTCACTCAACTCCTTAACTACCGCCATACCGTTGGCAACATATACATATGTATATATGTGTGTAGGTAAGCTCAAAGAGCAATTCCATCACCGCAAGAATCCAACAACAAGGACTTTTCTCCATTACGCTCAAAGTAGAGTTGAAAGAAAAACGACAAAAGGAAAAACACCAGAAGGAAAGTTTCTTATGAGAAAACGAAGTGGAAAATCGAATCAAATTGTTAGTAAAGTTTCTTAATCAAAATTGATTTCATGCTATGAAATTGTAAAATTAAATTAGGGAAATTTAATTTTGTTTGGAGAAACGATTGTAAACGATTAATGGGTTCCTGCATATGAGAACCGATTGTGGTGGACGGAGCTGTATTCTCGAAAGTTCTCAGTGTTATATTAATGAAGTCGGCACGAAAAAGGGATATATGATGGGCGGACACTCAGACGGCTAGACCCTAAAAGGATCAACTTTTTTGCCACTTAACCGAAAGAAAAACCAATAACCATATGTAACACATTATGTGGATGGGTTTTTTTTGGATACTGAAAATCCTTCTCGTAAATAAAAGTCTTAGATGAATATCCGGTCGCTTGATCTATCGACAGTAAATCCATCATGAGGAGGATTTTTCGTCGAATGTTTGGAGAGGTATAGTACTTTCAACTGTCAGAGTGTGTGCTAGTAAAATTTTCTTTACAAATAAAAAAGGAAAAATATTTAGAAAGGATATATAAAAAAACATAACTAGAGTTTTCAGTTGGCCTGTCATTAAATTGCATATATGCATATTATCTATCACAAAACATCTGAACTACATGAAATACGAGGCCATTGTTCGACCAATGTTCTTAAGAGGCTTGGCTAGACTACAGAAAATCGAGGTTAGGCAACGTTCAACCTCGTTCCAGTTTTCAGGAGTGGTGTTTCCATTGGCATTAGCTGTACTCTCGACCGCTTAGTCGGTCCACCCCTCAGTGCTTTAACATAAGATAGGGAAAACCCATTGGATATGGTTATTTCCGTTTTTTTTTCCTATTTCAAGTAATTTCCTTTTCGGTCTATATCTTTTGTAGACATTAGATTTGTCACCGCCCTCTGGGTTTCCGTTCTGATATCCTCCGGGATCTTCTCCACGAATTTGTAAAGTCGGAAAGCAGTGCGCTGCTTCTTATATAGAATGTTAGGTCGAGATAAGTGCTTTCCTATTCCGGCTGCCTGGAAGAGTTGCTACCACTTTGCTCTTGAAAGCTAAGGCCTAGATTTTCTAAAGACGTAGCAAGGGGTGTCCAGAGCCACGGGAGCAAGTCCAGACACCGAAGGAGAGATTCATGTCGGGACTCCATATTGATGGCTAGGGTCTGGTTCTCCAAAGCCGTTCTCTCTGCGAAATACCCGTACGCGCTGCGGGCTTATTACAATACCATGCATATCCGTGGCCTTTTTTCAACCCATTCTGAGGAAATCCTGCCATCGGCAGCTCAAAAATAGATGCGATCAATAGATCATCGAGCGCGATAGATTCGGTATTTTGGCCATTGCATACTCGTGTGAAAAAACCTCCATTCAAAATTTTGTTAGTAGTAATTTCAATACTTTTGCAATTGAACGAGGTGACATGGCAGCCGGTTCTGCCGGAGCGACCCATCTATCAACAACGGCCAAGGGCTGCCAAACCCCTTTAACGCCAGTAGGCATTGCTACTACAACAACAACACCATTTGCCATAGCTAGATTACAGGCATATAAATTGCAGTTTTCTTTTTGACATCAACTGTTACTTACAATTTACGTCCAGGACCACCAACTGACCGAGACCGATTTCCGATTTTGAACAGGTGGTGGTAGCTGAATGAGTTTCATTCCGTTTCCCATAAATAACGAAAAACCTTTTCCTTCTTGTCATCGTATTTGTTTTCCGAATTTACGTTCATCCTTCCCGTGGAGCAACCATTTTCCAGATATTTTCCGTTAAAATGTTACCGACATGCACCTTGCTATTAATAAAATTTCGGTACCTGCAAAGAGGACACTATGTCCACCGAACATATTTACCTATCGTACACTAGGAAGATGGGGAATGGTCGAGATATCGGCAGAAAAGTTAACAAGGGTAGCTCCACTGCCGCAAACAGGCACTTTATAATCAGGTGAGTCTTAAAATATTCCCATGCAGGAAAATTTAGTGCTTGTGGCGAGATGATTTAGACTGTTGATTATTTCTTCTTACTTCATTTTGTTGTTGTTGGTTGGTTGAGCTAAATTCACAGAGTTCCTTCAGTTGATTTCGTTAACAAATTAAGACGGACTAGGTTCAAAAAATTAAGTACCCCTCACGAAAACATTCAGAGCTGTGAAAGTTGTGTGAATCTGTGATCTGTATGATCCTAAAGACAACGAGGCTCCCAGTTAAATTATTATCCAGCTATCTTTTTCCGGATCCAATGTTGAAAAAGTGGCGGTATGCAGATACGACTCGCTTTTGCCAAAATGATTACTAAAATGGAAAGCCTTAATCACACTATATCTCTCGCACCCCCACTCTTTCTATATCCCGTACTCAAAATAAACATTTTATGGATAATTTAGCATTAATGACGTCAATATATTTCATAATGGCGACCGCTATGGGATATTAAACACTACTTCCCGACGTTTTCAGTGTCGGCTGCCACTTGCCGCGTTGTGTGTCGGCAATCTATGAACTTTCAATGAAAAATTCAAAATGATAGGAGTCGGGTTTGAATTGGAGTGGCTCTCATCTTTTTTACCCTCTAAAGTATTCAATAGGGATTTGCGTTGTACAATATCGTATTAAAAAGTACTGAAAAAGGGTTGAATCCTTTGAGATTAACAGATATCAAGATACATTTTCAGAGGTTATTGTGTGTAAAAATTCTTTTTGGGTCAGCACACTTCATTTATGGAATACCATTTGAAGGCACTTCGAAAATTGGGTTTCGATTTTTGCCTATACAGCGGTTGGGAAATAAGCGGAGATGATGTTCTAACCGAAATTGCCATGTTTTTATCAGTGGTTGCCACAAATGTGGTTTAATGGGAAATGCGAATGGAGCCATTTCTGAGGGTTTAAAGGTCGTGAATAAGGGTCAGAAACTTACTAAAAACTTATGGGTATTTGCGATAACCCATCATAAACTGGTGTTATCAGGTGAATGTTCCATTGCCAAAATAGTTTAGAATTTAGTAGTAATGTTATTTTTATGTAAAGGAGATTTACTTTTTTTGCCAAAACAACTTTTTTTTCCTCATCAGCTTGACGAAAATTCATGTTTGCAATTTTGAAGAACGGTGACGTCCGAATCAGACCAGGACTTCTAATATAGCTACTAATTCCGCTTGTAGAACGCTACAGTAATCGGGTAGTCGAAGTCGACAGATCCATATTCAGACAGTGAGATTAAATGCCAGCTTCCATGCCATTCTCATCATCTCCCATCTGTATAGATACGTATCGCATCTGCTGTTGGAAGAAAGTCTTCATTTCATTGTGTTCGTAATGGAATGAGACTTTTGAAGGACTTAGTTAAAATAAGTTTTCAAGAGACATAGTTCGTTTTTGCAAGGATATTTTGGATTTGAAATCTTCGAGTGCCCACAGTTTAGAGTCAACCATTGTCCGGCATCGCGAGACGGACGGCCGTGCGTGTGACCACTTATTCGTCAAAAATATCTAGCGGGAGCAGGTTGGGCATTATTTTACTTACTATATTATTATTATATTATTATATTTGCATAAATAGCGGTTTTACAGAGAGCCCCGCTGATTGCTAAACTAGCCTATCTTCGCACTTTATCTACTAATCTACAATTTACTGCAATCTTAGTGTCACCATACTCTGTCGAACTCGAACCCGAGTATGAACCTGGTACAAATGTCCTCTGAATAGCTCAAGACACACACACACTTTACATAAACGTAAAGAAAACCGGTCCCCTTGTACCATGTTCGAGATCGTGTTCGAGTTCGACAGTGTATGGTGACACTTATGTGTGTTCCGCCATACAAAAATGCCGTGAAAAAATATGAGGTGGATAACCGCCACATGGAACCAATGTACGACCTTCCGTCACAGGTCCCACCTTCTTCCGAAGGCGTTCCTACAACAGTAGTTGTCCTTATTTACACGCTCCTGAATATTGGCCTTCAAACTTAGCCTCCTGTCAGTATGGCTCTAGCTAAGTAGTCTGGCACATCTTATCAAGGCTTGATATATTGATTTCCTGTACATCGTCAGCATTGCAAAAATAGAATGGCTGACGAATTTTCCAGCCTCGACCCCTTTCTATGGTCCTAGAAGGCGCTTCTAAGATTATGAGCGATCTGTAGCACCGCACCGCCCACTATGGGAGAATTTCCGGGGCCTGAAGCAGGCCAAGATGTTCATTTCGGGCTACTCTGTCTACTACAGTCCTCTACTACGGTTTTATGAAATATCCCCGCAATGAGTAACCCCCCAAATGACATAAGACTCCATGTTGAGGAGGCCTTAAGCTAAAACTTTTCTACTAAAAGTAACGAAAATTTTTTTTTTACAATTTATATGGAGGTTCATTTTAAAATCGAATCTTTTCCTGTTTTTAGGGGGGATTTCTCCATTGCTCCACTTATCAGGAACTTTAAGGGGTTTTTGGGAATGTTTCTTTTGGATGAATGGAAAATCTGCAGGGAAGTCAATAACACAAATGTGCTTGAAACAAACACAATTACTATTCTCAAATGAATTAAAACAAAAAAAAATCAGTTAATATATAAATATTTTATAAAATTCTTATTCTTATTGATAGTAAGGATGACGAAATATCAATATAAAATATTTGAAGCGCAATGATTCACTACACATTCATGAAAAGAGCATACAAGAAGCCTTATTATGTAAGCCGGTAGTATTCGATAGTACGTCAGACATCAATATTTGGCAGCCAAATTTTGGACAGTAACATATCAATGGCTACTCCACATCATATTCCTCTTCAGATTGATGGCTCTTCATACAAGTAAAGGAAAAAAAACAATCCAACTTATTACGTAGGTTAGCATAGCTTCGATCTTTAGTGGAACTGTATATAAATAGATTTAGAATTCGTGCATTATCATCAGTATCATTCGGTTTTATATCGAACAATAATAGCAATCACTCCAAAATGGTAAGATTAGCAATCAATCCTATTTTACTTTCAATAAAATCACATAAATTCTGAATATTACAGAAAGCTGTATTCGCACTGGCTCTGTTGGCTATTTTCGCTATTGCTTCTGCCGATGTATCTGAATTAAGGGGTCAAGGACATCTCTCCAATGAATATTTACCTCCGTTCAAAAATGAACAGGACTACGGTCGTATTGCAGCTGGATTTGGACCACCACGTGAATATTTGCCACCAACCAAGTCAGGTGAACCTGCCCCAGCACATAGTTTTGGACCTGACGGCTACAGATACAAGAATCCAGCACGAAGATTTTGAGCGATTGTATTACGTTGTATACGTATAATGTGAATGGAAGGGATAAAAATATTAAAAAATTTCAATTGAATAAAATTTGTGTGTGTCCTAAATAAAAGTTTCTTCCGTTTTATCCATTTGAGGACTACAGTCATCCCTTTTTAAGCGGCCGCTCTTTTTACGTCGTTTCGCTATAACGGCCTTTTTGAATTGTGGCTCAGCTTCGATTTACGGCGCACATTGTGTAGTTCCCTATTATTTGCACAAGGCAAAAAAGAAAAGCAAAGATCACTATGACCGAGAACCATTCTAAGGTTCGTTTTCCCAATGTTAACTAACCGGAGCACAAATTAATCGAAGCTATAAACAGCCCGATAAGAATTTTCGTTTTCTCATACGTCTCATACAAATTACCAAGCCATAAAGTGTGGAACTTATCTCAGACCACAATTATGGCAAAATCAGCTGATTTTCTTGGTGGAATTCTACCGTCCACGAATCTATTTTGTATTAGTACGTCCTCTCAGCATATTGATTTGCAGCTGAGTTTGTTGCAAATTCTCTTCTATCGAATGAATTTCCAGGAACTCTGCTCCTTATGGCCACTTTCATTGTTTTCATTTGAATTAGCAAAAGTGAACAGTTCTAGCGACACAGTTCTACGAAACCAGCTCAAGCACGAAGTGTAATTGGCTTAGGCTGAATCATTTTTGGGTGGGGATCATCGCTAAGTGGTCTTGTCGACTGCTTACCAATGGTACACTCCCTTTTTATTCTTAAAACAATATATAATGAAACCGGAATATAGAGGGCTACGCCCGCAATCCGAGGGTTTTGTAGCAAGCGCTTATTTTGGTATATAAATATCGGCTCCTTGCTCTTCTTGATTTCACTCAGATGGATAGAAAAAACGTAATTAAATTGTCTTACCCACTTACATTTTACATGCTAATTCATATTACGTTATCGTAATGTACTCATCATTACCTTTCTCACGACACCTCATTTGCTTATACCAGTCGATAAAAATTTGACCTTAATTTCGCCTCTATGTGGACCCCCCTGTAAATTTTCATATTTCTAAGTATAACGGTCTCGAAATGCAAGGGAGGGGGGGACAAACTCGGATGCCATATTTTCCCCTCTCCCTCTTTTCCCGTTTCTTCAAATTTAAAAAAAATTTAAAAAATGGAATGTACTCGACGGTACCTTTCTTATGATACCCCACTTGCCTGTACTAAACGAAAAAAAAATTTCGACCTTCATTTCCCCTCTATGGGGACCTCCCTTTAAAGTTGACCTATTACGACGACTCGCTTTTTCCTGCGAATTATAGTAATTCTACACATTCCTACAAAATTTCATGTATGTAGCTTCAGCCGTTCGTGAGATATTCCATGGACAGCGGACAGACAGACATTTGACCGATTTCATAAGGGTTTTGTTTTACTACAAAACCCTAAAAATGCGCTTATGCGTGACAAATGGGAAATGCGTTTCACACAGTTTTAGCTGTCAAAATCTCACCACTCGGTGTCAGGTGTTGGGTTTTTTGTTTAGAATAAATGTCCAAAAGTTTGATTTTGGGATTAACGAAAACTGTTTTAATTCAAAACAATGTTAGGGATGATAATTTAGGAAAAATTCGATATTCGTTTGTGTGTGTGTTTTCCTTTCCTTGATTCAATTCACTACAATGTGGCATGTGATACTAACACGGATAAATTTGACCAATTAATAAAACTGATTTACGGTTGAACTATTTAATTACTTAAATATTTGTTCAATGTGGTACCTATCTTTTAGACACATCAAATTTAAGTCAAATACTCATTAATTTTTATTCGGTAGAGTTCTTTCGGGGTTTTGAAGATATGGTTTTCAGAATCCGGTACGTATTCGAAGCGTTAAGCAATTTTTTTAATCCACGGTAATTTCGGCTCGTTAATTCCAAATTTAAAAAATTCCCATAAAAAGTTACCCATATGTACTTATGGAGAATCCCACTGTTGCAAAACGCTCGCGTGAAACAACTAATCAAAAACACATACACTACGCGATCCCTTGGCTGATCGTTTGGGTGACTGCGAGATTTACTCAGAAGGAATAAGATTTTCGTTTCTACGGACATTTTCCGTGGTCGGAGAAATTTGATATACTGTGTGACTCTAAGCACCACCTGGTGAGGTTTCAGTGCTAGTGCAGATGCGAACAACAATACCTTCTTGGCAATAAAGTGATACCTAGGCAAATTGGGTACCATATGACTGGGGTCATGAGGCGAACGCACTAGACTATTGTGTGTCCCATCGCCAAACAAACGTACCTTTTTGGGCATGAAGTGAAACCTAGCCAGTATGTGTATTTACTGATTCGGGGTGACGAGACCAATGCACTGGAGTACTGTTGAAGGAGTTTAGTGTCCTTTGGTCGGAACAAAAGTGTTTTGTCAGGAGCGCCGTCATTATCAATGGTACCGAAAGCCACGAAAGATTCTTCTTCAAAATAACCCCGCCCGCAAAAATCAAGAATATTGAAAGACCGATAGGATGTATTTGTAATTTCCTTTCTGGTTAACTGATCCAGTACTGCTTCTACAAAAAATTCAATCCATAGCGCAAATAAAAATCTACAGCTCTAAAATTAACTGACAACGTTATTGATATTCATGGACGTTTAATGGCAGAAAAAAGTTAAACCAAACACAATTTCAACTACTTGGCAAAGTATCTGAAAAGTAGTTACCACAAACATGCTGATTGAATAAAGCTCCGAATGAAAACGTACAAGAGTTATGAATAACTGACTCGATGGCGAAGGAAAAGTTTGAAAATATTAAAACGATATTGACTTTGTGCAGGGCAAATGCAAAACTGAACTGCACTTGATACTCATAGTACTCGTTAGATGGAATTGAAGTTTGGGACTTGTTGCATTTGCTATACTGAAATTGCAATGAGTATAAAATTTGTGTTTAATACAGTTTCTGCCTATTATAATTGACTAATCGATGTTTCGGTTGTATTTTATGTCCTTAGGTACGGAAGACTGTGCACGCTTAAAGTTAACAGTCATCACCGTTCTTTGGTCCGGAACCCTCCTCAATATGTCACTTTTTAAATAACAATCAATTTTTTTAACTTTCCTGCGGAAACTAGTGGACCTTTTCAATTTCTTCCACTCAATTAATTTGTCCATATTAAAATGTCGACATTTCTGTCTTTGCCTGTTTGATTGATTGCTCAACTTTAAACGAAATCTATGTTTTTCGCTGATAACACTATCCTTGTGAATGTTTTAGTCGTTTATCTCTCATAACAGCGTTATTACAAGCTATTTGATAAGTAAACACTTATACGAGTTTCTTTATGATTATCGTATGAGTTCACCGTAGTAAAATTTTTTCACGGGAGTATAACTCTAATATTGTAGTTATATTTCCATGATAATTTTGCCATGAGAGCCAATTTAATTCTAGCCACAAGAGTTACGTTATGGGTATCTCGGAGAGACTTGCAAGAGCCTTATGCGACCTTTCTATAATCTGTAGGAGCTTCAATCTTGAGAGCTTGTTAGTTGGGATACTTTCAATAGATCGTGTTGTGGTAATTTTAAACCATTCTGCATTTGCCACTTTGAAGTTAGCAGTGAAACTTGTTCCGATTTTACTATTCCTATGAGAGTTATTTGAAATAGTGGGCCGATTTTAACTAAATTTAAAAATATTGTTTGACGGTAAATATGATTGGCTAATATGAAATTTTGTAAAGAAATCTTTGGAAATCAAAAAGTTTTTTTTAACAAAATCTTACGTTTGGACAGGTGTCCAATGATGATGATTAATCAAAGTGCATAATCCAATTTCAACTAATTTCGGTAATGTGATTTGGCAATAGATACGATTGAAATCTGGTTAAGATATCTTTAGAATTAAAAAAGTTTTTCTCGCAAGAGCAGACTTTTCAACTGATCGTTTCTACGGCAGCTAGATGACGTAGTGATCCGATTTCGTTGGTTCCGATATATAATATATATAGCATACAATAGGAAGAAGGCAAAATTTCAGCTCGATGGTTTCAAAACTGAGCAATCCGCATATACTCAACACTAAACTATTTGAAGTAATTTCATTCGTAAAAAGTAAACAAAGAGACACATGCCCGTTCCCCCACAACACCTGCTCAGTACATATACTATAGAAGCACAAGAGATGTTGAGCTCACATTCCCCCCTCATACTTTTCCTTTGTGAACAATAACATTCCATTTTGTCTCTACTGCGGAACACCCGCCCGATTCATGAGATGTCAAACCCCCGTCCCCCTTCCTGCTTCCACACTTGTGCCGAATTACTTCATTTCTTTCGCTCTTTTTCATTTCCTTCTAACTCTCTCTTCTGTGATTTGCATTGGACCCGACGGACAAATAGACAGACGAACCCAACTCATCTCGTCATACTGACCGAGAATATGCATACTTTACATGGTCGAAGATACTTCCTTCTGTGCGTTGCAAACTTCATGACAAAGTTAATATATAAAGTTATATATATTCGTGAGGGGTATACATATTTGAAAATGAAAATATGTCAATTTAGCTTGCTCTGCCCAATTTTTGGCTCCCGCCCAGCATTCGCTTTTCTAGTAGATATTCCCACCTGTTCATTTCTATCTTAGGATCTAGGCTCCTACTATCAATTTCACTTTACTAACAAAGTAAAAAAGACACCCTCATTTCTAGTTTCTTGACAGTTCAAATAAAGTCAGATCTCCTCCTTCCTTTTTCGACATTTCCTAAGATATTCTCACTCCTGCGATTTCAGAGCATATGAAAGTTATATTTATGAAGTCTCATTGAAAAGATACACAGTAATTGATAATTTTATTTTGTCAGCACAAGGCAATTTCCATCATGCTTGGCATTTCTGCCTTCTATTTCGTCAAGTAGATTTCACGATATACTCGTATACATCTAAATTGTACTTTATTCTGCGACAATATGACAACAAACGACGCCCTGACATCCTGTACATTGCATGAATAAATTTCAAAACAAGAGGCACATAACTTCGTGTCTGAAGTTATTTTAGGGATTTTATTAAATTTGAACATGCTTCCGAAGGAATTATACGAGTATGTTTAAGGGGCTCGATAAAAGTGGAAAATTCAAGTCAAATAAATTCATCTTTTTAAATGTGTATTTTAAGATTGACTTAATGATACTTGTGAATTTAGATTTTTTTTGCAGCATACGAATAAGTTGTAGTCCGGATGGTACAACGGCTAGTACGTTCATCTTCTGTGCACTGAGCCCCATGAGCTGTCATATGAAATATGATCAGCGACACTCGAAAATATTGGTCATCGTTTGTGAGGTTTTTGTTTATGGTGATTCAGCATTTGATTTTTAGTGGTAACTGCTTCCACCGAGCACTACTTAATTGCCGAACATGGTGTTGCTAATCACGTTAGCTACCTCTTTAAATGTGGCGCAAAACCCGATGCTAGGGATGTCAAGAACTGGTCGGTTAAACCGAACAACCGGTACTTTCAAAAAAATAACACGGTGTTTTTCTTCCTCGCCTTTTAAACCCTGTCGGTTTTTCCTCCATCGGTTAAAAATCGGAATGAAATCCCTTCTTGATCTTGATTCCTGACCACTCTGAAATAACTCTGTTTTACGCTAAGCTTCGTTTGCCGTTCCACGCTTCAAAAAAATCTTCATGGAACCGATAGCCGCAAGTCAGGCATAAATTGGAAATCAGAAAAATGAAAAGAAAATACGGACCATTAAACATATCTGCAACACAACGGCAAACAACAACCTTAACAGATAACTCGAATGAAAGCAGCAAAACGATATGATTAAACCACGTCAAAAAAAAAAAAAAATTAGAAAATCGTCCCGACATTTTCAACCCGCTGAATTAGCTTCATATTTAGCTGTCTGAGTAGATAGTAATGTGAGCGTCGCGAAATCAATTTTTCAAAATTACCTTGGCGCAGACCTCAATGGCGTAGATCTCAGCTTGAAAAACGCTGGGCAAGACTCCCATTACCATCGAAATCCTGGTGTTGAGTCCAAAGACACCCCGGTGAACCACTTAATACATCTAGGGTCTGGACAGGGTGTGCCATTTTCCCATTCAGAGCGGTCAGGGATGAGGGCTGAACATTTTCTGACGAAGCAAACCTCCGTGATCAAGTAATCTGATCTTAAGCAGATATGCACGTGAGGAATTTGATTCAGAATGCTTATGTGACCGCTTTCTTCACTACGTACGTCGGAAGTTACACAAAGTTTCAGAGCATTTAGACCTGCTGATTCTTGAATCAATGTATGCAACGAAGTAAGTCCAATAATCGCCTCCAGGGCTGGCGTAAAGCAAGTGCGCATAGCTTCAGTGATGCCAAGCCAAGGAAGGCGTTGAAGCTTATTGCACTTCAGTAAGACAGAAAATTGCTGAGTTTTCGGCCACCACACAAGCGCTGCGTAGGCCACTATTGGCCGTGCCAGCATGGTATATAACCACTCAATTATCTTTGGGGTGAGCCCCCATGTCCGTCTGAAGAGACTTCTGCAAGCCCACATTTTGCGTGTGGCTTTGCTAGTACATTATCTATGTGAGATTATCCATGGTCTCTTTGGAAACACGGGCCTCTTGGGTTTGTAACATATCTCAACATGGCCCTGCCTCTGCTCATCACCACTTCGATTTTTTTAAATGATGTGGAATTCGGAAATATTCAAAATCCTAAATTTATTCTGCAACATAACCTTAAAATAATAGATATGCATAAAAACTATAGGCTGAGAAGACGTTTGTATATATTCCAACGGCACGCAAATGGTTGCAAACATATCAAGGCAAAATGCCTGACTATAGTAATTGCGCCAATTAATTATCTCAAACAGAATTATTCTGTCATGAACTCTGCACAGATACAAGGTGTGCTTTTGTTTATTTAATGAAATACAATTTGCTCTTATTCGTTTGTAAATTTCAAATTTGTAGTCTGGGTATTCTGTTAAAAGATAGGCAACAAATTAATGCCGGTTGTATTCAAAATCATTCTGCCGAGAGATGAATAGTTTGAGGGCAATCACTTCAAAGTGAACAAATGTCGATACAATTAAAGAATCTTACAGTAAATGAACAGGTAGCATTATTGTGATTTCGACAAAATTGGGGAATTGTTCAGTTGGAAGGTGTCTAATTACATGAAAATTTATAAAGGAGTCGATATTAAAGCCTAAAATATAGAGAATTAATTATGTACTATAGAGATAGGCTTTCATCGGTATTTATTTATTGGGGATACTAACCTTGCAGATTCAATACTAGGCGTGTTTTTTTGTACTGCGGTGCAGGTTAATTGGGGGCTATCCGGGTTAGCTTACAAACATTACACAAACAACATACCCTAGTTGTTTGTGTAGCAGCTTTGCAACAGGTTGTTGTGTTCTGTACTGCACTCGCATCTAGTCATCCATCAATTTTCAAATTTCCAGTTCAAAACTGACTACTGACAAAAAATCGTATGAATACGACAGCGAGAGTATCATTTCAGGATTGTGATCATATGCTGGTCATAGCCAGCGGAGAATTTTTGTGATGGAGAAAATAACATTTTTCACAGCATGTTGTGTCCATCAAAAACTCAGTGGAGAGAGTTCAGAAAACAAATTGGCAACAGTATGCCAACGGTTGTGTGTTATGAAATTAACCATTATTGTTTATTTTTGTTTGCATGGAATAAATAGCTCTTATATGTTTTGAATTTTAAAATCCGAGCGTTTTCCTTCAAGGAACTTTCCCCACACCCCTTTCAGGTTGATGATAATATGAGGCAAAGACCTCATATCTAGTTCCGCGTTAGGAGGTTCCAACATTTGCTGGCCACGGAACCTCATTGGTTGGGTTTTGTGTTTCGGTATAGAGGCCAAGGGTCCTCAACATCTGGGCCCGGAGCATGTGTGCATGAGCCGGTCGACTGCCTTTGCCATCTTTTTGATTGGTTTTCTAGGTTTGTGGAACCCTGCTTTATCTTTTGTTGTGACTGTCTCCCCACAAAGCTCATGATAAATGTAATCTTTGTAATGGCTGGGGCAACGAGCGGGCAAAAACCCCGCCCACTTCTCTTGAGCTAAGCTGGAACAAGCATGTGTCACCGCTCAGCTCGTTGAGGAGAATTCGCTTCTAGCGCCACCGGATCTTCACGGTCAGCTTCGGCAAACTTTCGGCTCCGTCACAAAAACACCATCTAATGACCACCTTGCACATTAGACGTTGCTTGCGGCATTGTTTCGTCATTATTACGTCGACGTTGCGTTAAGTTTTCATTAAAATTGCGTCAATGTTGGTTTAACCATGGGTTAAATGTTGCAAGGTTGTCTGGGAGCTTTGCAAGATATTTTGATAACTTTTGCAAAGGCGTCAGATAACTTTGCAATGTCGTTTAATAACTTTGCGTCAACTTTGCACAAATCTAAAATAGCATCAACGTTGTTTCAACTTTGCCTGAACCTTGCATCAATTTTGCTTCAACCTCGCGTCAATGTTGCGTCAACCTTGCTTCAACCTTAGGCCATCGTTGAGTCAACACGATATACCAAGCCTGAGTCAACATTGCGTGAGCCTTGCTTCACCCATATGTCAGCGTTGCGTCAACCAGGCATCAACGTTGCGTAAATATTGCGTCAAGGTTGCGTCAACCTTGCGTCACTGCAGCGGACATGTTGCCTTAACCTAATGTCAGTGATGCTTCACGCTTGTCTCAACCTAGAATGATAATTAAAAGTATGAATATCATCCAGTTTAGCAGTCATAACAATTATGTTTACAATCCACAAATATAAAGAAAAAATCTTTTGTTCGTACGGTTTTCATTTGAAAAAATTTTTATAACTGCCAATTGCAATTGCTTGCTACAAAAACAAAGCATATTGCTTCCTACAGTAGAACAATTGAAAACACAATACGCATGTATCCATACTTCAATTGGAATTATCTGACTATATAAATCTTATCCATAAAGTGTACATTAAGTGGAACCCACCACTTCATATCAATAATATTGTACTTAATGGTGGATTTTATGAAAAATAAAATAATAATTCCATGACGTATGTATCTTCACTGTTCAGACGTAATACATCAAAGTATGAGTATATAAACTCCAGCCATTCACGAAATTTTCATCATTCAATCTTCAATCGAACTGCACGATTAATTATTATCAAATCAAAATGGTAAGTGGATGATCATATCCTTATACTTCTCGTATGTAATTAGTTCCATTTTTTCACAAATTCTACATCTCATTCCCCGAACATTGTAGAAAGCTGTCTTTGCACTGGTTCTTTTGGCTCTTGTTGCCGTAAGCGTCGCCGATGTATCTGAATTAAGGGGTCTAGGACATCCCTCCAACGAATATTTGCCACCATTTAAAAACGAGCAGGACTACGGTCGTATTGCTGCCGGTTTTGGACCACCACGGGAATATTTGCCACCAACGCATTCGGGCGAACCAGCACCGGCTCATAGATTCGGCCCGGATGGTTACAGATACAAGAATCCAACTCGATTTTAGAAATTTGGATGAGAATACATATTGCGGGCTTGGTACGAGTATAAGAATATTGAATATGCGGTGATAAATAAATAAAATTAAATCAACAGTATGAAGGGGTTTTATTTTTGGAGATTCTCCAGCTTGTTTTCAAGCCGAAATAAATTTGTTTTATTGATATTTAAGTTATTCAATGATGTGGATATTGGTTTCAGCATAGGCACTTTTTTTTATTAAAAAAAAAGTACCAGGGCCAACATGTTGAACGTCAAACAGCGCAGGTGTAGACCATTTTCTGTCGTCGAGGGGTAGCACAGGAAGTAAAATTGTAATGTATAAATCTGTGGTCAAAAGGCGAAATAATAATGGTCTGATTTCGTCATTTTTCAGGGGAACGTTTTAAAGTTTGGAACATTTTTGTGATTAAAGTTATTTGATATTTAACAACTTTTCTTCTAACTGATTCAGAAAAAATATATAACATTTCGATAACGGTTCGATAATTTTTCTTTTGTTTTTGTTGATATATATAATGACCTAAAAACAGCAAAAAAAGTCATCAACCGCAAAAAGGATTGATATGAACATAATTCCACCAAAGTACCCTAGGGTATGCATATTGAACGTTTAATAACCGCCAAACAGCGTTAAAACAAATTAGCTAATTAAATCACGATTCAATATGCATTCCCTGGAGCGAGGTCCAAAGCTACGAGTACTTTGAAGAAATTATGCTATCAAACAACTTTAGGGGATGCTTTTATTGTTTAAGCCCCCGCAAGCCTAGAATATATCCGATATTCTTTAAGCTCGACACACACGACAATCACTTTGGCCGCAACCCACCATGGAACCATGTCAAAATCATTGGTAAAAAAAATAATTCACTGTTCTATTGATTTAACGTGGTTTGATGGTGGCTCGCAACCAAAATGGTGTCGTGTGTGGTGACACTTAGACAACTCCATCCCACATGGTGTATAAACATGTTGTCTTCACTAGAAGAATTGTAACCCAAGTTCGCAGATACAGGCAAAAAATGCTTAATATTAACATTATTCTATACGACTGAGACGTCCCATCTCAAATTACATGTTCACCATTGGTTACTTTTCGTTTTTCATCCTATTGTCCCCTGCACGATATCGTTATACAAAAGCTCTATTACTAATGAATGACTTGAGAGAAATCCATAAGAAATTTATTGATACATCAGAGTCAGATGTCCGATGCGTGTCATGTTGTCCTCATTTTTGTCAACATTATCCCCGGTCAATAGCATTTTTCTTGATTAAATCAAAAAGCAGATTGTCAGACAATAATATTGACAGCCTTGTCACCATCATTACAGTTCTGTATCGTCACAACGGAGGGATACTAGAACAAAAGCAAAAAAAGATAATGATGTCCCTATACAGCCTTGAAGTGCCAACATCATTTTTCGATATCACTTTTCAGTTCTCTTTCGCCACCCAATTGTTTCCATCCGAGTATTACGCAGGAAACGAGTGTCCTTCATTGACTTTCATGACAGCCCAAGGAAATGAAGGAATTTCCTAATTTCTATGAGCGGGAATTTTTCATGGCGTTGTGTGACAGCAGACTGTAATTTGGCAAGGACTAGGCAAGGGTATGGTCTAGTCTATTTAGTTTGATGATTATAAGCTTCGTATTTAGCTTTGTCTGTGTTTTTCGGTTAGTAACCATAAAATGCAATCGCTAAAAAAGATATTATAATTCTTCCTTCTGAACCATTTCTACTAAAATTTCAATGAACATTTTGCATTCATTACCACAATGGGCCTTTTGAACATTCTCAAATTAACAATAATTAATTCATCTCATTACCACTCTTCAGGTAGACCCTAGTTCACCGCAATTTTGAACAATTCGACAATTTCGCTCTCAATTTGTCTGGGCAAATTATTGGGGACGATATGAATTAACTCCTTTGTGGTATTTTAAAATTATCGTACATATTAATTTATGTGTGCCGATTTGCCCTTTCTCATTGGTACTTGTCAATTGCTCAATTACACCATACGACAGCAATAATTATTTTCTACTCTCAACGATGAGTGTGCTTACGCCATGATATGATCCAATTTTGTGGCTTGCAAATTAATTGCGCTGACTACCAAACTAACGCATGTTTCAATTCGTGGTTCTCGGTCAGATATTCGTGGCTAGAATTAGGTTGATTGAATTTTAAGTTGTGAAAAATATTAGTCAATAAATATAATAATTGGGTAAATATTCAATGTGTAAGATGAAATGGAGAAGCATAATATAAAGATCCCGCATCAACCTCAATATACATTTTTGATTTCTGATAAGCTGAGGCGTAGAATCAACGCAGCCTCAAAGCCTGAGCCTAATGCAATGGATTACTGCTGAACAAATTCTGAGTCCTCTGGTCAGCACTGAAGAACATTCTTGGGCATAGAGCGAAATTTAAGCAATACGGGAATCTTCTGAATTGGGAAGGAAGGCGTAATGGACCCTTTGGTCAGGACTAAAGGTAAATTCATAATAGGGTACGGTATGTGAGAAATGGAACGGTGCCGTTGCGGTGAGGCCATAGAGGAAACAGAGTGTGTGGAGTGTTGCTAGGCCGTTTTTAACCTTGGTGTTGACATATGTACATTCTCGGACCCCAGGAAGTTGGCACCCCGTGTTTCAAGAAGTTGAAATTTTTCAAGAGTTCCCTGCTTATTAGCAAGAGTTCTAGAGTTCCCGAAGGGGCACAGCGATAGTTCTAGGCTTTTAATGTTTTTTTTAATTAAATTTTGGGGTGACAACCTCACTCAAAAAAATTTATCATGCAAAAATCGATGGATAATAAATAGTTCTAGAGTTCGTCTGTCTGCCCGTCTTTCCGTCTATCCGTCAGTGCGTCTATGTAAACTAGTCCCTGAGTTTTAAAGCTATCGAGCTGAAATTTTGTACAGAACCTTCTTTCTATTGCACACTGTATATATGTCGGAACCAACGGAATCGGACCACTACGTCATATAGCTGCTATAGAAACGACCGGTCCAAAAATTTATCTTTGTGAGAAAAACTTTTTTATTTCTAAAGATATCTTTTTAAAATTTCACAGTAATCATTAGTATTTTTAGTCAAATTACCTTCCCGAATTAAGTTGAAATTGGACTTCTCTATCATATAGCTGTCATAGGAACGACCGTTCCAAAAGCGATTTTTTGTTAGAAAATCTTTTTATTTCTGAAGATATCTTTTTTCAAATTTCAACCTAATCAATAGTATCTTTAGTCAAATTGAATTCCCGAATTTAGTTGCAATTGGACTACTCCATCATATAGCTGTCATAGGAATGACCGTTCAAAAATCAAGTTTTTGCTAGAAAATTTTTTTTTATTACTGAAGATATCTTTATCAAATTTTATATTATTCAACCATATTGACTGCGAAACTACGTTTCTAAATTTGGTTGAAATCGGACCTCTACTTCATATACCTCTCATGGGGACAGTGAAGTTTTACTATACTTATTTCAAAGTGGTAAATGCACAAAAAGTCATAACGAAGGTATCAGACCTTCGGACCTTGTTTTTTGTTTAATTCTCATACTTGTGACATCACTTTTAGGGGTGGGTGGGGGATGGAGGACACAAGCACCCCAAAAGTTCTCAGTTTGCCTTTAGGTGCTTTAAAGAGTGCTGTAGAAATTTATCAAGGTTTTGTAAATTTCGTTGAGTTTGGCGGTATCAAAGCGAGTGTGGGGTACTTTTTTCAAATTTTTTATGACGTCTCTTCAAGGGTGAGTGGGGGGATGGAGGACACCAGCACCAAAGAATTCTGAGCTTGTCTTTAGGTCCATTAAAGATTGCTACAGAAATTTGTGAAAATTTTGGAAATTACGGTGAGTTTGGCGGTATCAAAGCGAGTGTGGGGTATTTTTTTTTCAAATTTTCGTACTTTTGACGTCACTTTAGGGATGAGTGGGGGATGGAGGACACCAGCACCCCAAAGTTCTCAGCTTGTCTTTAGGTTCTTTAAAGAGTTTTGTAGAAATTTATGAAGATTTTGGAAATTCCGGTGAGTATGGCGGTATCAAAGTGAGTGAGGGGTATTCTTTTTTAAATTTTATAATTATGAGGGGTGAGTGGGGGTGAAGAACACCAAAGATCTTATCTTGCCTATCTTGAGTTCCTTTAAAAAGTGCCATAGTAATTTATTAAAAATTTTTACGTTCCGATGAGTATGGCAGTATCTAAGTAAGTGTGGGGTATTTTTTTTTTTCAAATTTGCATACTTGTGCCGTCCCTTTAGGGGTGACTGGGGGATGAAGCACACTAGCACCCTAGAGTTTTGAACTTGTCTTTAGGTCCATTAAAGAGTGCTGTAGAAATTTATGAAGATTTTGGAAATTCCAGTGAGTTTGGCGGTATCAAAACGAGTGGAGTATTTTTGTCAAATTTCGTACTTGTGACGTCACTTTAGGGGTGAGTGGGGGATGGAGTACACCAACACCCAAAAATTCTGAGCTTTCTTTAAGTCCTTTACAAAATGCTGTAGAAATTTATGGAGATTCTGACAAATTCGACAGTGCCAAGCGGGTACATGTTATTCTTGGAGAATTCCATCCTTATAACGTCACTTAATAAGAGGTGAGTGGGGGTGTGTATATTACTCTAACCTGAGAATTCTTGACTTGCAGGAGGGTTTTTTTTACTTAAAAGACAAATTTAAACTTGATTTGATTAATGGGAGTTAACCTGCCTTGGTAAAATTATATATCGTCAGGTTGGAACCGCTAAATTCATTTTTTTTATAAATTTTGTATTTTTTTCAAAAATTAGCCAGGAACTCTAGAACTGTTCATTATCGATCGATAAAAAGCATTGGAACTATTTTTGCGTGAAGTTGGCACCCTGGCACTTTACCATATTTAAGAAAAAGCCATTAAAAGCCTAGAACTATCGCCGCACTCCTTCGAAAACTCTAGAACTTTTGCTAATAAGCAGGAAACTCTTGCAAAATTCGAACTATTTTAACTTGGGGTGCCAACTTGCTGGGGGTCATTCTCGGACATGAAGTGGACCCTAGGAAATACGCGGCTGTATCGTTTTAATTGGAATGATAGAGCCAATGTGCAGTAATGTTGTTAAGGGCGTTTCAACCCTTTGGTGTTGACATAATTACATTATCGAACCTGAAAGGAAATCTAGAAAAAATCTTCAACTTGAAAAGACTAGTTCCTATGACAAGGCGCCGAGACTACTGCAGTACACTCTTTTAACCCGGACGAGTATTAAAAAAATTCCATTTTCTAATGATGGCCAAATTGTGGCTGTAATTCAGTTTGAAATTAAAAAAAAATTAAAAATGTAAAGCTTAGATATAGTGCGGATTTTGCCTCGTCCCTTAATGGGAAAACATGGTTTTTCGACACATCTGTTCCACTGCCACTCTATGCACGCTGTGCATGTACTCATTTGTATGTACATATAACTTCCAAATGAGTTTCTATCATCCACTAGAAGGACGTTCATATTGGCGTTATGGCACCATGACAATGGCAAATTATTCTCCCATATATGTATGTATCTGTCTGATCCAACCAAAAAGGTCATGCGTTGAAAATTCAAGGGTTCCCCCACATTTCAGGATTAAACTAGCAGTCAAACCATGCTAACTATCCGATCCGTATTATTTTCAGCTAGAAACATTGTTTCGGGTAAAGTGCTTACTATGCGGTTCTAAACCATATTCCAGAACTATGACAGCATGTAATTTGACAAAAGTTTTGTCTTCATACCGAATTGGATTTCTTGCTGTTCACCATAATTCATCGTTGCTACAATTAGACATGATGGATTTATGACATCGGACTAATTAATTTCTCGGATGCGGTCTGGGCCCATATGAGATGACGAAGAGGGCTAGAAACGACAATGTTCTTCAACAAATGGGCAATGCTATCCCTTAATTACCAATAATAAAGTTTATACAGTATCGTGTCATGTAAGAGTTAAATGTCGAAAATTCTGATGAGAAAAATGTTTGTAACATGTACATAGATTGTAATACATATAATAGTAGTCAAAACAAAGTGCATTCATACTGAAATATTCTGACATTTGGCGCCCTTAAATTGATGACATGAACCTTTAACCTGAACTGCTATAAATTCTTATTGAAATCAACATTAAAATTAAGATGCTAAGATATTTTCGATTGGTATTAATTGGTTAGGTTTTGCCGGTTGAAGAAAACCAGAAAAGCAACACAAATACATCTCCGTAATTGAAATCATGCCAATTGAAGAAGGTTGAGTGAACTTTCCCTTGCAGGTGTTGTCAAATTCCATAATACTTTTTAAGAGCGCTCATTGTGGGAGGATACTGAATTCCTCTCCGGGAAAACTGATCAAGCCTGACCTGAAAAATTTTTTACGAGCAGTTGCTGAACATTAATAATAACCCAGCCACTAGAAACATCAGACAAGCGTACAGACTAGTCAACTCAAATAAAAATGGCTGTCAACCCAGGACACCGATGGCTTAAACAAACCATGGGAGTCCTATTTTAAAGAACTTCTGGATACTACACCTACTATAAATTCCCCATACAAAAAACCCCAACCGATGCCGATTTGATAGATCAAAATACAACCCCCGACAGCAGAAGAAGTTGATCTCACACTGCAGTCACTCAAACCAAATAAAGCGCCTGGTGCAGACGAGATCCTAGCTGAACTGCTAACATCTGGTGGGTCTATTAAATATATCATAAATCAACTATTATAATTTTACGAATCTGGGAGCACGAAGTGATCCCAGAGAGTTTGGCGCAGGAGCATCATTTGTCCCATTCACAAAGAGGGAGATAAATTGCGGTGCGGGAATTACAGAGTCATTTCACTAGTATGTAAGTCCCACAAAATATTGACCAAAATTCTGGAAAATATAATAAAACCGTCTGAACGAATCATTGGCGAATATCAAGGTAGCTTTAGACGTGGCCTGTATAATATCCATGCTGCAATTTGGTATACCCGTAAAACTAGTACGAAACCACCCTGACGAAATCAAGAGATGTATACTGCTAGCAAATGAGATTTTTTTTTCGGTTCTCCCAGTAATGAAATCGAAGCATGTGCACAGAAGTACGAAGCTCCATATTCACAAAACCACACGAATTGTGCTGTGTTATGGCTTGCGAAACTTGGACCCTAACTCAATCTTCCGAAAATATGTTAATCACATTTGGATGGAAGGTCCTCCCGCAATTTTTTCTAGAAGTTTGCTACCGAAACTTTGAGCCACACGAACTGTACGATGAGCTGGATGTTTTGAGAATCGTTAAACTGCAACGGTCTCAATGAACAGCCCATAAACAACCGCATGCCTAAGAAAATATTAAAAGGACACATCAGCGTAGCAAGGTAACCTGGGACACTGAGAGCTCGTTGGGAAGACTAAGTAGATGCTGACGCCGAGCAACTGCTGGGATTCTTAAATTGGAGTTCTTGAAGAGTTGTTTGTCAGAAAATTCGAGATGTAGGCACTTATGCTGGTCTTTAACATGACTTTCACAGTTTACACTTTTATAAAGATCAAACTCACTGAATAAAAGAAATTTCGGGTGGGTAAAACTTGATAAATAGAATCTTGTTATTTTCGTACAGGTGATTAGTTGGTTCATGTTTGGGACCCCAGAACACTAGCTCCGTTCGAGACAAACGGACAGAGTTGATCTCTGAAAGGAACGGACTGGATAAAGTGAAGGGCGAATTCAAAAAACCGCGATACCGATAATTCGCCACGAGGGGCCAACTGTCGACTTCGTATACAAATGTACAGGGCGAATTGCCGAGAAAACACGTTAACGTTCAACCAATTCACTTTCAAATCTGATCCAGATGTAATCCTTATACAAGATCTGGATTATCGAGGGTTAGTCGTTTTGTATGGGAATCTTTCAGAACTTTCCACTTAGGTTACTTTCTAAACTAAAAAAAGTCAATATTTTTGAATAAATAAATACCTTTACTCGTATATGCTCCGAATATCTTCTAAGCCTCAGACAACTTGAAATCTTGATTGTCTTGAAGATTGTTTATTCACATTACACACATTACAGATTACATCTATATGTATCATATCTTGAATTTATAGCTAAATATAACAACAAAACATACATCCAAGTCATTGCAATGCGATATCGAGAAAATTATAGAATTTTGATCAGTATCTTCTTTATATTTTTTCAAGACGAGAAAATTGCTACTCTTGTCTATCAGGGCACACATCCGCATTGCGCTAGAGGGTAGGAGGAACAAACAGTTTATTATCTGCTGATGTAAAGTAAATATTTCATTGTCTGCCAGAGGACGTTTCAACAAGACATTTTCTTCCACGGAATCTCTCACTTCCAAGAAGCATTTTAGTCCTTGGTAGATAACAAAAAAAAATAGAAAGTAAAGAAATGAATGCTATTAAATGTTTTATATTTGTTTTAAATCAATTGATTTGGCAAGGACTCTAGCCAGGATCAAGATGAAACAATTTTCGAATTGTGAAAAAAAAAACAGAAAAAATACGTAGATATGATTGCTCTCGACGGAAATTATTATTTTCTGGCCGAAAATGTATGATGGCAGAATATGAGTAGTTCAATAGGCAGACAATTATTCTTGGGGTGAAATAAATTTGGTCTTGCAAAGTAGGTATATCATGTCATAGTGTTTGTTAATATGCTATAAAGTTGTGTTTTCTTATTGAACGGATGATATTTTGATTAATATTGAATATTTATTCTACGTATTAAAATTTGCAATCATCATCATTTTAGATGCTCTTTCTCGCTCATCAATTACAAATGTATACCGGTGAGTATCTTCCGAATAAACTTAAGAACCATCCCGTTAGTTAATTAATGGGTAAACTGCACTATATTTAATTAAAGAAAAAAATTCTGAGAAGAGCTGAAATTGCATTCCGTGGATTAAAGAAATATAAGAAGAAGATGCATGCTGGCAACTGCATTCTCCGAAACCAATTTATGTCAACAAAACGTCAACTGGGTCACATGGAGCAGTTGACGCGCTATGCCCCACATGGGGTTAGGGCAATTGAGTATTGGTTTTCAATATCTTAAGAAGAGATTCTTATATTATATTCAATCAAGTGCTGAAGCAGTAGCAATAAGAATACTTTGAAAAGTTAACATTGGGTATTTACAGTGGCGGATTTCGTCAAAGGGAAGACAGTGGGCGAAGATGAAGATAGAATCATAACATTTATGGAATCTAATGGTCAAAATAAAAAAAAAAATCTTGTTGCCCGGCAATAATAAATTTAAGAAAATTTAGGGGAGGCTGCATTTTTCCGAGGGAGTTTTAAAAAGTAAGACCCTCCCGATAATTCGACTAAGGTAGTCGTAAAATCGATAAGAAGTGGGTTTAGTGTGAGTACCATCTCATGCATGGACAAGGAGGCGACAGCTAGCACATTGTGTTGAGACATCAGTCTCATGTTTGACTACCGGCGTTTCGGGTTCGAGTCCCGACCACAACGACGTTCGTGGCCATGAATGTGCAGGAGGTGTATGCTGGCAACTGCATTCTCCAAAACCAGTTAATGGAGACCCCAGGCGCCTATAGCAATAAACTAAATTTCTATTTATACTCGTATGTTAGGGTTCGTCCTTTCAAACTAAATGGAAATGCTGCCGCCATGATCAATATTTAATGGAAACAGAACAGTTTCTTTGCAGAAACCGCAAATTCTGCAAATTAAAGATACCCCCTTTTCGAAATACACGATTTAATCTAGCCCATACTATGCAACGAATTTTTCACCTTCACAAGTCTACAAGGTAGCTTTCGGCTAATTTATTAATTTCAATTGGAAATTAAGTTATTTGATTCAGAAATTTATTTATTTGATTTGTAAATTTATTTATTTGGTCTAAAAAGTTATTTGTTTGATCCATAAACTTATTTATTTGACCCGGAAAGTCATCTATTTGATCCCAAAAGTTATCTATTTGATCCTAAAAGTTATATATCTGATCCGGAAAATTATCTATTTGATCCGAAAAGTTATTTATTTGTCTTGGAATTTTTTGTACTTGACCTGGAAATGCTTATATGAATAATCTATTCCCAGTAAAACTATATTTTATTCACAACCTCAGCTATATAAATAGACATGCTCACCTCAAGTCGGTGTGAGAACTTTTGACTAACTAGAAGACTTCTCCATGAATTTACCCATTACATACATATTTCCGGAATGTTTGTATTCAGAATGCTTGAACATATTTGTCCAAGTCAAGCCAAAGGTTCACACTACGGAAAACAAACCAAAAAAGGTCACCAGAAGCATCAAAACGGATACAAAACGGGGTACAAGGACAACAAAGATTCCATACAAAATGGTTTCTTGGAGCCGAACTTCCCTACGGTCTTTCAACGAACAAACTTTTCAGTTAATAATTTAATTTTCTTGGCAAACATACCGAGCACATAGATGGGATTATGCATGAATGGAAAATGAAGTTTAACGTTGCTTCATTCGACTACTGTGCGCAGGCAAAGGACATGAGATACAGTTCGCATTCAAGGTGTAGGGAGAGAAGTTCATTTAGGACAACAAATGAAGCTAACAATTTGTTAATTGACTTTTGATGGCTTTTAAGTTTAGGAATTAGCATAAATGTAATCGATTCTGCACTGAATTAAAATTTAATTGAAAGGGTATTGAGAAAAGAATTCAATTAGCAAATCTAAATCCGTTAAATATTTTAATAAACACATTTCTCTGAATTACCCCCATGCCCGGAAGAAAAAGTTTATTTTTCCGGATACAATACTGACTGATTCTGGAAAGTATCCTTCTATGCCTAAGCTGTTGCTGACTTCTAAACTTCCTTCCTTAATCTCATTATATTAAATTACTTCTTAGTCTAAAAATATTTTCCCCAGCATCACTTGTTGTTCTTTTAGCATTTCCGAACTGAAGCAATTTCCAGTCAAAAGGAGAACCAAAAAAAAAATCAATAGTCCTCTTTTTTTTCCCCATATCTTCACTATCAACCACGGCATCCTTCTCAATGTCTCGCCAATAAATTGAAAAATAAGTTTGATTTCAATTAGCGTTTATTTGATTTAAAGAATTGAGTTCGCACAGAATTCAAAAATAGGAAATTGTAATTGAGGTACTCTTCAGCTCGAACAAAATCAAAGTGGGCCACTGGAAAATGTTTGAAGCTGGAAGAAAAAAATTAAAGCATGGTCACACAGGGGGAATATGTATTCGGGAGAATCTTGCAGGCTTGTCACGTACTACAAACTTTTATAACTTTATAAACGAGCCCGAGGAAGAAACCGGGAATGGAGAACGAAATAATATTCCCGCAAATTTCAAGTGGAACTTGTTAGTGAGCCTTGCTGTTTTCGGTCGATTTTATGTTTTTTTTTCTCCGCATTTATGGAGTGCGAAGGATATGCTTGTATTGGAAACGTTTAAGAGGACTAACAAATTTTCATTCTGTATTTTTTTTCTATTTGGTTAGCTTAATAAACCAGAATGAGTCCTTCAAGTGATGATAACATTGTGGTAGTGGTATGTAGAACGTGACTGTAGTAGAATGCTGGTGATTAAAAAATTTATATCATAATTGAAGGTCGTGCTCTTTGCATCCAAAGTGAAGGACACACAAGACAAACATCATTCCATCATATTTTTCAATTTAATAATGCTATAAGTCCTTAAACTTTCTAAGTGGATTTCATCATTTCTTCTGGTGATAGGCTATCAACACACACAGGATGCATCTTCAAACAAAAATGCGTCGTGTAGCAATCACCAAATACGCTCAGGCGGCTCTCCGCGATGTGTTACTTTAAACTGCTTATGCGCACTGGATTAAAAATAGTAAAGACAAGGCGCCGCCGAGCGATCGGCGTTTGTTGTAGCAAACACAGTTGACGCATTGACGCCGTTCGCCAGAACGAGTCCTTAAGGGTGTGGGGACAAGTATTCCATATTCCCTTTGATGTAACATACTTGCCTATACGCAAAAAAAAAACACCACCACTCATTTTCCTCCTTTTCGGCCTCCTCCGCCAAGTATTTTTTGACGAAAACTCGCTTCTCTGACTCTTCGATCACTACAGAGTATGCCATAAAAAAATGGATGGGCAAAGTGAAATTAAAACACAACAGACAATAGTCCTCTAGCAACCACCAAATACACAACTCCTTTCTCTCCTACACTACTACTTCATCCACCTACAAGATACCTCTCCGTTAGAAAATATTGCCGTGCTGTGCGTTAGCATGGCAGCCCCTTTACCTAACCTAACCTAGAAAATATTTATTCAATCAACGTAGCCTCTAGTACATGCAATGTGTAATGTCAATTTCACAATTCACAGCTAACCGTACAACTATTCCATCGTAAAAGTCCATTTTCCCAGACATTACCGCAACAAGCTTACCCCGTGCTATGCGACGGACTCTGTGCGGGCTAATGCCACAAATGTCCTTTCCAATACCAGATCCAGTTACATACATCCCTACTAACCAAATTAAGATGAAGACTTATGCGATAATTAGGGAGGCCTGGGTGAAAGTCATCATGACCATTACTGACTTATGTACTTGCCAAGAATATAGTCCAAGCATACACAACCACAGACTTTCGTTGACGAATTCATCAAGCCGTAGCTGATGAAATATTTGATGAGTATCATGAAAAAATTCATCAAGCCTAGCTTATGAAATGCTTGATGAAGGTCATCAGTGAATTCATCAAGCCGCATTTATAAGCCGATTACGGCCCGTTTTTAGCATGGACAATGTAAAAGAAAGATATATCTATCCTGATACAAGGAAGAAAAGATATCACCGCGCATGTCGTCTCTTTGAATACCTACGTCACAGGCTCATACAATTGTATGAATACTTAGTTTTTGGCTTTTATCTCTGTAACTATAAATCCTAGAAAAAAAAACTTTCTGATTCGACATTGAAGATCACGAAAATATACATAAAAAATAAATGAACAAATTTTCCTATCTTAAATAATTTTCGAGATAACCCCATTCAATGGCGCCCTGTTTGCATGAATTTAGAAAAACATATCAAACAGAGCCCACACAAGAGACCGCTGCACCGTGTGCGTGCTCCACCCATGTGCGTGCTGCACCCTCAACAAGCAAAGCAATACTGTCAAGGGTTGCCAGACGCCAATCTCTGGAAAGCAGTATAGTGGGTGGAAAGAGGTAGAGTGAGCCTTCGAAAATTCAGTGGAAATCAGTAGTTTTCCTCTATGCTGGAGAGGAAGAAAGATAGACATAATCCTTTATTCTCGACATTTCATGTCTCTGAAGACACTAGTTATCTTAAACCTATTATATTTTTCGTGCGTTGAAAAAGATGGAAGAATTTTATGCACTACCTGCAGGCTGCAATCTGCGATTAAAGGCTTGCAGATAGTGATGTGCGCAATCGCTTACCGTCCCAACTAGATGTCTCATCAACCGGTAAGCCACGGGTTCTATTCACGTCGCGGCCATGGATATTTATGTTGTCTTCCCCTTGTGGTGTGGGGCGTAACAATAAGCCTCAATTTTTCCCGACAAGTGTGCGCCTAAATGGGCAGGAGGTGTATACTAGTAACATGCATCGTCAGAAAAAAATTTTATGCTGACGAATTGTCGACTGAGCCACACGGGGGTGACGCGCTATGCTCACGATGGATTTCTGCAAATTTTTTAATGTAGGACGGCCTTTTTAGCATTGGAACTACGATCTTTGTAAAATTAGGATAACACGATGTTAGCACGATTTGATCATAATAAAATACAGAATATTATTTATGAAGCAGCATGTATACTCGTATTACGCATGCGAAAAATCCAGAAAAAAAGTTTTTCCTTTTATTCAAAGCAAATATTAATAATCAATATACGTATGTTGAAAATATTTAATATTATTATAGTCTTGAAAATGCGAAACGTTGACTAAATAAATGATTTTATGAAGACAATTCTGGATAGTATAATATGATTATTATTATTGAATAGAAAAATCTGCTATACGGGGCTATAACTAATGACCTGTCTGATTTTTACGGTATTACATTTTAAAAGTAAGAGTAAAGTATTAGCTGCGTTCAAGTTTGTATTTGAGTGTTTTAGATTAGCGTAGTTTTCGAGTTACTGCCCTTTAATAATGTGCAAACGGCAATTCGCAATAAAAAAGGGTGAAGGAATTGAACAAAACATGCAAATATTTACTGCTTGAAATTATATGGAGAATCGTTTGGCGAGGAGTTCATGCAGTACTTACGGGATACCCTGTACGAACAAAACACACCTCAAAACAAACATCTGTTTTCCTCACTAGTTATACTTCCAAAATTCAAATCACTAATTCCAAATGCAACGTAACCTTTTCAATTATTCAAAAGTTTAATTAAAAGCAAAATAATGGCTTCCAAAGCTATTTGCACTATGGGTAATATTCATTCCCCAAGAAAATTTAATTATTTGGCCATAATTAAAGTGCATTCATGCTAAAAATGGTATTTTCACCATGACAGTATGCGAACTGCAATTATGATAAATTGCTGGGCAATTTCGTTGCAACTAACCAACCTTTCAATTGGACAACTAAGTACAATGATGGCACATATTAACAGATAATTACATGCTTCAAGTTTTGGTTTGAGGTTGATAGGTAGGTGCGAATATTCCTGCTTGCTGCGAACTAGCTTTGTTTCAGCAAAATGCTCTCCACACTAGTGCTGGGATGCAAATAAATGCAGAATATTATTATTGAAGTACTCGTATATCGACAATTTCGCTTATCGAACAATGCGATAATTGAAATTGTTTTTGATTAGCCATGTTATTATGGTTATAATCCAATTGAAATCTAAAAAAAAGCTTAATTGATTCTCGGAATGATAGTAGGATTACTTGCATTTGATTATTAAAAACAAAAATATTTCGAGTTCATTCAAGTACAATAGAATTATTGACCCAAGTCGAAATTCTGGTAGCTTATACCGCAATGAATGGAAATCAGTATTATCGTTAACAATTAAATGTGGCAGATGTGCATTCCAATTGCTTTCGAATAAGAACACTTTCTTTCTTCGGGTTAAAATTGGTAGTGCTTTTAATTAGACTCTTCCCAATTATTTTTAATTTTCCTTTGTTTTTTTGCGATTGGTTGATTTTAGCAATGCGCCTCTATTGCTGCATCCAGGCAATTGCCGGTAATATTTGGGGGAGGGGAGTAAAGTAAATTCTTTAAGAAAAAAAAATTCTAAGTGGCCAACATATCTACGGCCATCTGACGTATCCCAAATTAAAGTTAATTTATTATACAATAGTTAAAAAAAAAATCCTGATCATTTTCCTCGTGGGACTAGTATTTCACCGCTATTTAAAATACATCACAAAAACGATAATTTTCCCCTTTTTTGGAACAAATGAGCAATTGACAAAAAGTGAAGTGTTTTTCAAGATTATTATGAAACTATTTAAGATACGGAATTAGTGGTTTATGTATTTTGGATCTTTCATTTTGTTCCGGAAAGGTTTTTTAATAGTTATGGAGATTAAAGTTAAAAACTAGAAAAAATTCCCCTTGAACCCACTCTCCACGCGCGAGTTCACTCCCCTGGCTGGCGGGAACTCTTAGTCCGACGTACTCAAATACCAACCAACAATCACGCCAAGTTTCAAAACTTCTTGTATCCATTCACTCGATTTTCACTCGTCATCTGGTGTATATTCTGAAATTAATTAATTAAAATGAATTTTCTTTACACTGATATTCATTGAAACAGTTGACATTGAATATGGCGTTTCAGCCTTTTTTGACTGATACTTAAACTGTGATAAATCCGTATACCTGGATTTTCTAAAACTTAATTTTGGCATTACACCCAACATAGTCCCAACTTGTGCCCGAGGTGTTTTCTTTTATCCAGCTTTGAACAAATACCTCTTATTCAAAAATATTTCATCCCTTTCAAGGAACCTTTTTATTTCGGTCATAACAAGTACGTATATTGCTTCGCCTTTTGCATCTGACACCATGCCGCGCTGGTTCCTTTTCAGCTAGACTTGTTAAGTTGCTTTTAATTAAAACAAAACTTCCTCTACCCCCTAAATTTTAGTTTCTTTTTACCTTAATTCTAAAACCTAGCTTGCTTGTTTCAAAATAGAAAATTCATTAGACAAAAAAAATTTAAGGAATTAAGGGAAACGAGAGAAGAAACCTTAAGAAAAATATTTGAAATAAAAACGGTCCCTTTTCAAGTTGAGTGAAGGTTGACATACTTACAAACATACGAGTACATACTATAACACTTCTAAAGACATTGGGATGAAGATGTTTTGCGTTTGGCTTAATGGGTTAGTCCTTAGTCGTCGCGCCGTCGAAAATAAAAGATTGACGTACATACCTTGGTGTTTTCAATCTTAGAGCCGATGCACATGGACGTCAAAGTAATCCGGAACGCCGCGTCACTTTCAATCCTCTCTCTTTGATACTTATCGGCATTTCAGTGCACATGAGGCGTCATGCGAACCTCATACTAGCAAATTATTGTACAAAAATTATATGATCGGGTTATTAAGCACACTTAGGTGCCTTTCACACGGAATGCACGATACACGAGATTCTAGCAGAAAGCACTAGTGGCGAACGAGCTTTGTACTATATTTGCGACGATGAATTTAAAATTGCACTCGTATAGAAAGCTTGCTCGCCACTGGTGCTTTCTGCTAGAATCTCGTGCATCGTTCGTTCCGTGTGAAAGCCTTACGAGTATAAGGCGTGAATACACATACGATGGTGACTATTTTCGCACCAACACTCGATCTTAACATTTTCGTTCAATAGTGTATACAAGAATTAACTAGGATAAGGTTTGCTTCAGTCTGTATTATATTAGCCTGGTCACACACTGTCGAACACGAGCTCGAGCTTTGCATGAAGTCGTAATATTTCAAACAGATAAAAGCACTTTTCAGGTCTTGCATCTTTGCAACAAGACGACCACGAATGAAGCCGTTAACTAGATAGCTAAAACTGTAAATATAGTTGAAATACCAAGGAGGTGCCATTTTTTTGACACAATAGATATGACTTTAATATCGTTAAAGTCGCCACGATGGTGATCCATTTTTATTGCTTTATGTCTCCCGGAAAAAAACGAATTCAATATTTCCTGCTTTTTGCTTTTAAAGTCAACTTGACTTCGCCACTGGAGCTTCTTCGAGTTAATGTTACTAGTCTGATAAACATCCCTATTACGTTAAATGGCGCCCAACGTGGGACACTTTGAATTTTAGAGTAAGGTGTACATATTGTTTTAGTCGCAATATTGTATAATCTATATCTATAAAAGTGAATGTGTGTATGTATGATCACTTATACCGCCTAAACCGCTGCACAGAATGACATGAAAATTTGTACAACGATTCATTATGGCACTGCTCAGGCTATAGGCAGGCTCCGAGTTGCAAATTCTTAGTAACTGTGTTGTGAAAAAGAAAATACTTAATCACACGGCAAGAAACAGACACAAAGCATAGTAAGTCAATAGTCAAACTTCGAATATACGTTGACAATCGTTTTTTTTTGAGTTATTTTGTGGTCAGGGAAATTTGTCGTTCTCAAACCGTGAGTATATCATTAGTGATTATAATTTGTACGCCGTTCATCAACTGTAAGTACCGATTAATCTAATCCAAATGTAAATGCACTGTTAACATTCTGTTAACATACTGTTAATACACTAGCATTCAAAATTGTCACAATCGTGAGCGTAGCCTAAAAATATATCCATGATTCCATATCTTTCGTTAGCGGGGGATTTTATAAATTTTCTTTGACATTTTTTCATAAACTATTTAAATTGACTAGAAACAAAAAAATTACACAACACAATAAGTACAAACGTATTTCAAAAAGAGAGATATGGATTATTCGAAAATATTGGCTTGCGAGTATGGAAAAATTGGCTAAGCCGAACACAAAAATAAACTTGTCATATGATTATTCTTATCATGTAAAAGTTGACTATGAATGGGAAATGAAAATATCTAAATACGTTAGTATTAAGAAGTCAACGACGCATTATTGAATGATACTTTCGTCAATTTAAATTTAAGCTGATTTTGACTGATTGGCGTTTTAACGCAGCTGATATCTGTTTTCAATTAAACAAATAAAAATTAGAAAAAAAGACGACTTAAGAGATTCAACAATGGAAACCATTTATTATCTCTGAGTTTCCGTTGATTATTTATTTTCAAATCAAAATCAGATAAATGTTAAGATCTTTGATCACGGTGCAGTGATCTGATCACGGCCTGCCAGGATCCTTTTTTTTCGCTCAATCTACTTGTAGTCCATAAATTAATCTGTATAAACTGGCAATTGACGACCATATAATTGTCAAAACTTTACAAAGTGTGTATTTCTGGTAAATTGTCAACAACAACAAAAAAAATCAGTTGTGGAGATTTATGGAGTCACGACTAACTTTCACTATATCCTATGGAAACAGTCTATAATTAAATCACTATAAAACACCTTGCTACCGTCACTTTACAGAAATTGTCAAAATGAAGTTTGCAAAAGTTTACTTTATTCCAGCATCATCCTTACGATATAGTCAATCCAGTCTGTTTATTAATCCAACTAAGATATGAACCCACGCGAACATATCCCGACGGATATCCTGTGGTACACCCTGTACTGGATACAAACGAATTAATACCGATTTGAGTGTAACCGCCATTTCCATTTGCCATCATCATTGGACCGCCCGAATCTCCACTGCAGATACTCTGCCCTGATGAACCCTGTGCACACATAGTACTGTATATCACAATACTAGAGCCATAATAATTCACGCACGCTGAATTCGAAATCACATTAACACTGGTGTAAAGTAAATCCGGCGATTCTGTTGGATTTGTGTCTGCCATATAACCGAAGCCCATCACAATAACCGATTGACCGACAAAACTGTTACTAGCCTGTGACGAAGATACAAGACTGACGGGCTGAATTGACGATGAGAACGCCAATGGCTGAGGCAGCTCTACAACAGATATGTCATTGTTGTAGTCATTTGGATCGTAGTTTTCATGACAAACCCAGTATGTTGACGTCAGAATCTCGGTCATGTCGTAAACGCTTGTTGATCCAAAATACAAATCCAGTGAGAGATAGTTGTAGGTACAATGTGCGGCTGTTAAAACCCAATTGGCCGAAAGGAGTGATCCGCCGCATGAGGAAGCTTCGCCTGTTCCTTGAGCCAAAATATAGACATAGAAAGGAAATTGATTTGTTGACGCTTCAACTCCACCATAGATACGAGATGCGAATCCAGAATGTAGTCGAGAGGGTACTATTTTTGTAAAGTCCTGGAGAACAAACAAATTTGATTATTATCCATCAATATTCCCCGTATATTTCGTGAAACTTACGAGCTTATCGATGCTGGCACTATGACCCACCACGAAGAGCAGACTCAAAAATAGCCAAATCTTCATCACCTCGGTACGACTTATTACCAACTGAGAAGTTTCAACTCTTTTGGAGAGTATGTTTCTTAGTAATTCTGCATTGATTTAGAAATAAAGTGAAATCGCCGCCAGAAGCTTTATAATCTTATCAACGATAAAAGCAACAATAACAGAAGTTGAACTGATATGATAAAATGACTGATAATCGGCCAAAAAATTTGCTTGAAAACACACTTCAATCTAAGACAATTTTGATCCTTCACTCAATTCGATATGATTGTTTTTATTTTGTTTGAATTTTGGCAACATGACCCACAAGCTTGAACCTTGTGTTCTCTCGTTTTGGAAGTACATATGTAGTATTGTCTAGTATTGTCCATCGAAAAATTGATATTTGATAATAACACCTTACACTTTGAAGACTAATTCAGGAAAACAGAAGTATCATCATAATATCCGGCACGAATATCTTATCTCAGTCTTATCGGGAAAGTTACCTGAATATCTATGCACTCTATTATCTGATTATTAATTAAATCGTAAACTTTTTCGGTTCTTTTACTGCACAGAAGCGCGACTATCAAACGCTTTAAAAACAATTAAGATAATACTCGGGAAAGTACATAGGTACTTCATAATCATGAGCTTCCGTGACTTTCAGATAGGTTCCCATGAATTAATTATGCACTTTAAATTGATGAAATTGCGTTTGATAAATACCCACGTGACCGCGTCCTGCAATCTTGCCTTGCCTGCTGAAGTCGTTGTAGTTTCACGATTCTCGAAACTTTCAGCTCATTGTACAGTTCATACAACTCATGGTTGTACCGGATGCGCCATCCATCTCGATCACAAACAGCCCCGAAAATTCACCGTAGACAGACGCCTTAACGCACTGAGCTATAGACCGCCTGAGAAAAAATTTAATTTTTTTAATGGTCCCGGAGCTAATAAGCCTAAGCGACCTCCGCTGAACCGAAAGCGGCGAAGGAGGAAGAGAGAACTAAACTAAAAGTAGCTTCTTGATTTTTTTTTTTTCAAAAGAGGGTTAAAGCGACCTCGTTTAAAAAGAATCCTAAAAGAAATAATCCAACGCTGTACTGAACCTACAGAAAAAGAGCTAGCGAACATGTAACGCAACTCAACACTGCTACCCAAAAAAAAAGTGGCGTGCCCTGTTTCCTGCTGAAGAGAAGAGAACGCAGAAGATAATATTGCAGTTTATATTACTAGTGTTGTAAGTGTGAAAAGGCGCAAATATTTTGCGAATTTTCAAATTAACGGTAGATTCAAGTCAATTTTACAATACAAGATCAATCAATTAAAAATTGTTGCATTTCAGCAGAAATCACGTCTGACGTCATGTCGGATAGCAATAACAAATGATGTGTTTTCACGACGTCTGTTACTTGTGAGCGCATAAATCGCCCCACCTATTGATATTGCTATTCACCGGCACTGTCCTGTCCTTTTCTCTGTGAATCTTCCTGTCTCGCAGTACATATGCTATATTCGTACATGGTCGATTAATAATTCCATATATGAGTTAACGATTGGCTTAAGTACTGGAAGGCATACCTCTATCCAATCACACTCTGGTCAGCCTGGTTTCGTCAGACCTTTAATCTATCAGGGAGGTAGCTACACCAAGCCTTGTCATACAGTGAGAAGGGGAAAAGTATCACGATTTTTCTCCGATCCAATTTCCCCGTTAATGATTGCTACATTGTCAAAGTCCATTTGATAGTCATTTATGCGAGTACTCTTGATAACATCTACGTTTATAGCTCTCTCTCCAAGAATCTATCCAGGTATAGTAGACTCGATGCCCTCTAGGCATAGCCCGACACTCTGTCTCGCTAAACAGACCCATAATATTAAGGTGAGATCTCACCCTGTGGTGCCCCCAAAGGTAACTCACGATCAGTCTCAAATCCGCCGTATACTCATGGCATCGTTAAGATTGAATGGATTTATTAATTCCTTAAGGTAGCCACACACAGGGCCGTCGCGAGTGGGGGAGGGGCGGAAGGGGCGAAACGCCCCGGGTCCGTGTTTTTCTCGGGGGCCCGAAAATTTGAAAAATGGAAAAAAACGTATCTACGCACTGACTTTTTTTTGCTCCTTCCCCTTTCATCCCACTCTGACGGACTGAGCTACCGGTCGCCATATAGGGGCCCCAACAAAAGTTGACGGCCCTGGCCACACATGAAAACATTTTGGTGACGAGCATGCATCGAACCACGTCAAACTAAATAGAAAAAAGCCTCATTTCCACCGTTCTATTAAAATACATTTGATGGTTTGATGGAAGTTCGGTCGTGGTTCTGCGAGATCATGTGTGGCGACAATAAAATATCATAGAATTGTGGAAATGAGCAGATTTTTTTCAATTGATTTTGATGTGGTCCGAAGCATGCTCGTGATCAAATTAGTTTTCGTGTATGCCTACCTTTAGGCTGCCGCAGTCCTGGAAGGTTATTCCAGTGTTGAAGTCTTTTCTTATCTGATCAATGCCTAACATGTGTCCTGGCTGGGCCCAGCCTAGATCACAGTAGCTATCCGGTGCGCTGAATTGCGAGGACGAGCCCTTCCTAGCAAGTTCATCCGCAGTATAGTATATACTTTATCCTCATAAAATCTTAAAACTATTTCATATAACATTACTATATTGGCATAATCTAAAATTCTGAAGATGTCTGCAGCGTGTAAGTTTTTCTTCCTAATAGTCTCGAATAGCATGTGGAAAATTGAAACAATATTCTAGGCACGTAGTTTATGCCAGTATTCACGTAGGTATTAGACCAGAAGAAGAAAATTTTAACCCCATGGAAAAACAGACATTTATATTTTCCTGTTTGCTTTTTTTGAGGATAGAGGTAAACAAAAATTGCAAACACATTTCAGTAAGCACAAAAACCGTAGTGGTACTGTAGTTTATCGGGCAGGAACTGTCAGTTAGTGTTGCGAGAAAACAGCTGCCCGAATTTGCAAACATATTTAGATAACATTGTCCTCGAGAACATTTTTCTTTATTTTCAACCACGTCCGGCTAAACAAGGACTTCATAGTAAAGTTAAATTTAGACAACACATGCGATTGTTTTATCCTGGAAAGATATATTTATGTTTTGAGTAAATATTGTTGATATTGTTTTATGTTGAATTTTTAATAAGTTTTGAAAAAAGGGTCCTTGGGGTTTTATCTGATTTGTTTTTAAATAGTTTGGATCCCCATTGCTTTATGAAGTTTAAGTTAATTTTTTGTTTACTTTTTACCCGATTTCGGACTCGCTTTTTGTGAGAGATTATAACTAGTTGAAAAGAATGGAGTGCCTACTTTCGGAAGCCATATCCCAACGGGGACGACATGCTTAATAAGTAAGTAAGTATAACTAGTTCAATTTGTCATAAACTCGTTTGTATTTTCTAGAGATTGGCTAGAGATACAAACATCTAAAAGAAAATATGTACATATTCGCATTATCCTCTTAAAGCTCTGTCATCGCTGTACCATGCACTCGACAGACCCAGAAAACGAGAACTTTACATTTTATCTGTTTTGTCGACTTTATGCTGGAATACAGGAGCAAAATGAATTATGGAAGTTTCGGATTTTACGTGACTTTTACAGAAATTCATGACCGGAAAATATGTCGTGTTCTATGCTTTCAGATGTGGTACAAAGCATATACTTATTTCCGTGAATAGCAGAGTCCTTGTGCCTTTTCATAAAGACATGTGTGTATATCTATATTTATGCCCTATACCCATTAAAGATTCTTTTTTTTTCATGTCTATGATTTCACGTTTGGTGGAGTAGGTCTAACGTCTAGGATGAATAGATTTATGGAATATGAAATTCATCCCGAAGAAGAGACGACTATGCTGTTTTTTTGTGAAATGTATGAATATGATAATTCTGGATACTTAGTGAATGATAAATATACAAATAGTGCTTGTAAATTTAAGTTTGATAGCGTTTAATTTTCTTTTAATATTTTTTATTTCGCGTGAAAAATCAATTTCGTTCAATTTAGGAAAGTAATGAAAATTGCGACGGATCTGGAAAATACTGCCAAAAAAAAACAATAAAAATTTTCGATTGTATTGTGATCAAATCGTACAGCATTTTATCCTAATTTTTTACTTTCGAAAACTTAATTTCGCCAGTGAATCCTCAAATCTTCAAGCCTTTTTCTGTCTAGTGAGTTATTCGCTCCGTTTCTGGCCTTTAGTGGACCTAACCACCGCCTCCCTTACGGCAGTGTGCCCTTCCGAATTTCTGCAACTGTTCATCTGGTTCACAGCACTGCTAGATGGAACCACTACCTCCATTGGACTCACAGTAACCATCGGAGTGGAGCTCCCGTTCATCTTCAGGGTTAGGGAACTCTTGTCCAACTGGCTCTATACTGGTGATCGCGTTATTTTAGAACTCATTTGGAAGGGGTTCTTTTTGGGTGATTTTCTGTCAAGAGTGCCGGCTGGAAGTTTGACTTTTTTTTATTAGATCATTGACCAGTATTTTTCGGATTCAGGATTTGGTTTCCCGTTCTCGAACCATAGCCGAGGCAATTGCCAGCATCGTTACGTTCTGGCCGTCCTTTCCTTTCTTTGGACCGCGAAGCGAATTCCCTCGCGACCTCCCGAAAGTTTCGTAGACTTTCAAGCTACGCCGCATCTGCTACTCTTGATACAGAGCAATCAAAATTTTTCCCCTAGCCTAACAGGACGCTACTCTGTAGACCGCGGTTCACTAGATTTAAAGAAGGAGCAGAGTGAAGTGTTGGATCTGGAACTCCGCAGGTGGACTTTCACCTTAGTCACCAGCTCCTGCCTTTCATCCAGTCTCCGTGTCAGCTACGCGGAGAGTCTCATAGGCGCCCCTCTGCCAAGTACGGTCGAGGAAATCGTTTACACGACCAACACAACTGGTGATTGTACAGGTGTGTGGCAGTAACCAGCTCCGTTAGTGATGACCATTTAAGTTCCTGGTCACCTTCCCCCGATGGGCACAGCCGCATAACACCCCGAGGATTCAGGATATATCTGACTCTCCGTAAGAGCCGCCTTGCCAAAATCATAGATAACAGGAGCCTGGCACGGAGTGTCACGGTTTCTTTCGTACCACAGAACGACGGTATTCCCGTAATGTGATAGTACACGAAACCGGCCCCATAGCTGAGTCTTCGCAATTAGCGCAGTTTCCAACGGCCACCACGCAGAGCTGCTATGTGCGAGCTTGGCAGTTAATCTGCCTCCCCACAGACCAGGCCGGGGGATTAGTTATTACTGAAACATAGTCTCGCGGTATAAACGTAGTAAGATACAATCGTTTTTTGTGCAATGAGTTCGCCTAAACTACACCCGCCTGGCAAATTGCAAAAGAACGCGCCTAATGTAAAATACATAACATGAGATCATTATACAATAGATTTTATTTTTAATCGTATCTAATCTTTGTTTCATCGCAATTTCGAAAATATTTAATTGTTTTCCTAAGATATCCAACAAGAAAAGATAAATAGTATCAAGAGTACATAGATAAGATCCACGCACGACCCATAGTGTGCTTCTGGAAACTGGAGACACTTTTTGCAATGATTCGGATTATTGGAAATGTTTGCGGTACTAAAATGGTGGCTATTACGTATTCGACTGGTATAAAAGGAACAGAATAATTCTTGGAAAAAATAGTGTAAAGTGGAAAGAGTAGATTTCTTAGAAAAAAAATCTAAAAAAAAGAAAGAAATATAATACTTATAGGCGTCGTAGAATGATCGCCATCTGTTTCATGCTATGGCTTTTTTGTTCCGAATTGAGTGATGTGAGAATTAAATGATAATTTCGTGTATTAGTTTTTAACATTTAAAATATGTACGTGCAAGTATTATAAGATCAGTATAACGACAATAGTTAACCAATTAAAACTAAATGCAAAAATGTTCTTGTCGATGCAAAAGTAAAGCGGTTCATACACAGGCCAACGGTTGAGCAATAATCGTTCAACTATTTGACAATTGACCAATAATTATCCTGTGTATGGTATTTTTGCGATTAAGGTACCATTGGAAAATTTAATGTCGGCGGATTAAAATTTCAACGGTTTTCACTTGTGTGGCACATTTGAGCAATTGTTGTTCAACTTCTCATTTCGAGTGTAGAACTCAGTGAGTGAGTTTCACACAAATTATGCACTCTACATCGTAGTTTGCTCCCCGAAATTTGAAAAGTGATTGACTCGTGGCCCAAATTGAATAGAAATTTTTATGTATGTGGTGTAGTTGGACAACAAATGCTCGACGAATGTGACACCGACCGTTGCTCAATCGTTGAGTTGTGTATGAGTCGCTTAAAACTTAAAACATATCCTTAATGCGCACATTTCTACATAATTCTAGGCCTATGAAAGCATCACTCCGTCCAAACTGAAACTCATTCCGCATTTACGAATAGCTGGTGGAAGTCTTGCTGGAATTAACCAATTTCCATGGCACGCATACATCCTCGCATATGGCAATGGTGTAGTATCTACATGCGGCGGGTCTATTCTATCCGAAAGATGGATTCTAACTGCCGCGCATTGTACGCATGGTTTCTTAACACTTGATTCGTATTTTGGAGCCAAGGATATCTATTCAATGCCCACAATAATTCCCTCCTCATTCTGGATTGAACATAGGCAGTATAATCCTTCAACTTTCAATAACGATATAGCACTGATCCGATTGGACACACCATTGTCATTCACGAATAGCATTCAACCAGTAGGCCTCGTATCTCCAAGTGACAGCACCAACGATTTCTTGAATGAAGTAGCAATAATTCTCGGATTCGGCTATACTTCCGACGGAAACCCCCAGGAATCATCAGATTTGCTTTATACTCAAGTTCGAATTATACCTAATTACAAATGCGTGGATTACTACGGAACGAGCATAGTGACATCAGATACTCTATGCGCAGTAGGGTATGCATCACCCAGTCATAGTATTTGCAATGGGGACTCGGGCGGAGCAATGGTCGTTAAGAATGCCCACGGAGACTATATCCAAATTGGAATTAGTTCATTTGTATCGGATAGAGGTTGTACAACAGGATCACCATCGGGGTATGTGCGGCTTGGGTCATTCTTGAAATGGATTAGCGAACACATTGAAATTGTAAAAAAAAATTAGCCCATAACAAATAAGATTCTAATCGAAACACGTTTCTGTTGGCGCCGATCAGATGTTACAATAAAATTATTTTTCCATTATTGAGTCCATTTTTTCTTATCTATAAAATTTATAATTACCGAATTCCACTTCTTTAATATTAATCTCATCAGATCCTTTTTGTTACTACCACCTACGGCTCCATCAAGCCTACGGGCTTGTGCACTTCGAAATAATCAAAATTCGATTAAGCAACATGTAATTTGGTTTCACGGTCACTTTTCTTCCCACCAATTCAAAACTGCTCAGGTCCATTATAATCCACCTTTGACGTTCCCATAAGAAATCGTCTTGTCGGTACTCAGTTCCTTTAAAAAATGACTTTCGAAAGGACAACAGACAAGACGTAGGCAGAAGCAAATACGTAGTATCAAAAATCTAAAGAATATTTATCCATGGTATGACCATCAATCACGCTGTATGTGCCAAGGTGTCAGTCCGGGATCTTTCTTCCTCATTTGAATTGTAAAATTTGCTCACCACCAAAATGAGAAAGATGCAAAAGGTAACATTCGTTTTTGTAGCATGGCATGAGGAATTGGATACATTGCGATAAGATTCTCTGCAGTATTGCTTCGTTTACCTACTTACCTTTCTAGGTAGCCTTTGTATTATACGTTCGTATTCATATGGACATTTATCATCTTGTTTTCCTTGTGCAGAAAAACTTTGAAATTAGGAGTTGTCCTTATCCGATGTCTTTCGTTTTGAGGGAGGACCTTCGCCGGGGAAATTTATATTAGTTGGGAGAGAGTTTCTTTAATAAAGCGCCAATTCAGAGAAGAGCAATGATAAACGAAATGTAGTACGCGTATGCTGGACTTCCATCTGGAAATTGAAAAGCTAATATGAGGAGCCCAGTTGCAAAACTCTCTAATTACCTTTTTTGTTTAATTTGAGTTAGCTGTACAGAATTGCTCCCCAAAATGAAGTTTATTACCGGGTTTATTAATATTGCACGTTATCCCTCCCAATTTCGTTGAATTTTCACTCAAAAACATCAATTTGTTTCTAAACTCCGTAATGTTCGTATGTTCTGTTGCAAAGCTGCTCAATAGCATAACGTACATTGTTGTCAAAACTTCGTAATGCTTTTGTGTTTTATATGGTACATGACCTAGATTGTTGTCAAAACTTCGTAATTCTTTTGTGTTTCGCTATTTTTATTCTCTAGCCCTTATAAAGATATAGGGTATTTTGCTTTTTTTTCGCCAAAAATATGTATAATAAATTTATATCTTAATATATCTAGAAACGTTTGTGCATATGTTGCTGGTTTTATAACTCACGAACCAATGAAGCTATCAAACTCATATTCACACCATATGTTCGTTTGGTCTTCTGATTTGTACAACTTTTTTTGTACTCGGTAGGTGGCACTGGAGTGGAGCTATTTACAAAATTTTTATTTATGGACCAATTTGACTCAAATTCACAACATATATTAATTAAATAATAATAAAGTTGTTTACGAAATTTGGACCCGGTAAGTGGCGCTGGAGTCGAGCTACTCATGAAAATGTGTATTTTAGGTCTTATTTCGTTCAGTGTTATGTAGACTTGACATTTCAGTATTCATTATTTTAATTTGGCGAATACAAATTCGGTGAAAATTGGAATTGTTTGTGACACTTGGTTTCATTCTGCACACCAACTTAGTATGCGTCTGTAGCTTAGCTCGGTAACGCACCGGGCATTTTTTGCTACTCGAAACACGGGGTCTGCGGTTCGCGCCCCGCAACGGGACCAACTTTTTTTTTTTTTCTCGTGTTTCGAGTAGCAAAAAATGCCCGGTGCGTTACCGAGTTAAGCTACAGACGCATACTAAGTTGGTGTGCAGAATGAAACCAAGTGTCACAAACAATTCCAATTTTCACTAAAATGATTCGCACTTGTACATTTACAAGAACATTAATACATAAAACGAATACAAATTGTTGAGCATACATTTAAGCAGTGAACTAGGGGTAATCCAAACGCCCAATAGTTTTCAGATATGTTACTGAAAATTGGTGACGGTGCGTGTCTGGAAGAAGAAGAGAAGGTCATTCTACACAATAAATTATGTTGTGTAGTTCAATCACGAAAATACCTAATTTCTTCAATGAATAGCGACCCTTAAAAATTAATTGATCATGAAAACTCTAGGCTTTGCAAGAGAACTATTTTGACTCCCTATAACGACCAGGCATCTTCGACAAACGCTGAAATATTCAAATGCGTTTTTGGGGAATGTGTTGAATATCGCTTAATCAACCGAGTAATGGATCGAGAAGATGTTACACATTTATCTGGTTGAATTTTTAAATTGCCTAAGCGCAGTTGGACTTCCGTCTCACAAAAAAATACGTCAACAAAGGTGGTGATCAAGCAACATTTGAGTTAAGAAATAATGAAAACGACAAAGTCAGTAGGTTCCAATCTGGCCGCTATATAAGTTCTTCTGAGGCGGTTTCAAGTGTTTTGAGCTTTCCTATTCATGAAAGATTTCCACCAGTTATGCATCTTGATTTTGGGCAGCGGGTGTACTTTAACTCTGAAAATGTGACAGAGCAAATTGAAAGCCCGCGACAAACTACTTTGCTGCCATTCTTTCGAATTTGTCAAGTTGACGATTTCGCAAAAACACTGTTATACGAAGAAGTTCCGTCATACTATACGTATAACCAACAGCAAGGAGTTTTCAATCGTAGAAAACGTGGATTAGCTGTAGATGGCGTACCTACCTCAAATAACACGACCTGGAAAGAGTTTACAGAGTACATTCGAACAACTTCGAATGCTATTACTAACGGTTACTACTTCATACAGTACGGGGTCGTACTACTTTTGATGATTTGCGAATGGTTGACGTTTTTTAATACGATACTTATCAGGCTGCTGAAACATGCGTCCGCGATAGTTCACATCGGTTGCGTCGTTTGTTTACGAGTATTACTGGTATTTTCTATCTATGGCACATTGTCATACCCATGCATTTGTCAACCAATATGCGGGCAAGGGTGTTGGGTGTTGTATATGATTTAAGTTAAGGCCTTTGACAAATAAGTCCCTGTTAGCTAGCGGACAGTTGAATAGGATATTGAGAAAACGGGCCTAATCAGAGGATGGGGGACGGTTAGTGTTTATCCGAGCAATAACGTCAACGTCAAGTGAGAAAATTAAATTGTACTAAATGGCAGTTTATTGCTAAGATAAATTTTAATCGGATATTGAGCAACCGGCCCTATGTCTTCTGAGTTTGGAGAAATTGATATTTCTCTTCCAATTTCTCTGTTGGAGGTGGACTACTTTACTTTTATTTTAGAAGTATCCAATCCTTTTGCTGATTGTGTTCACATCTCACACTGAAACATTCCATAAAATATTAACTAAAACTAATGAAGAGGTGTAGCCCAATTGAAATCATGTACGTCTGCCCACGATACATGATAATACCCAAATGCAATTACATACGTCCGGCCGTTGCGTCCATTCGTCTGCATGTAATTTGGCCTTAAAGAGCTTTAGGCAATAAAATGCAAAATTAGACGATAACCAAGGCGTTAGTGACAACTGCATACCCCAAAGATATCCTTTTTACTTCTGCGACCAAGTTTCAATTGTACTTGAATTTCCCTCTAAATGTTGACCATCTTCCAACAATATTATTATTGTATAACATAAGCTTCTTTATTCAAAGCATGGCTGTATATCTATTATTTAATGCCCAACAAAAACCTATTGAGATCAATTTTTAGGGTTTTGTAGTAAAAACAAAACCCTTATGAAATCGGTCAAATGTCCGTCTGTCCGTCTGTCTATAGAATACGTAACGGATGGCTCAAGCTACATACATGAAATTTTGTAGAAATGTGTAGAATTATTATAATTCGCCGGAGAAAGTGATCCGTCGTAATAGGCTAACTTTAAGGGGAGGTCGTCATAGAAGGGAAGTGAAGATTAAAAATTGTTTTTTGATCTGGTATAGGCAAGTGGGATATCATGAGAAAGATATAACCGAGAACATTTCATTTTTGGTATTTTCATCAAATTTGATGAAATGGAAAAAGAGGTAGAGGGGAAAATATGGGATCATAGTTGGTCCCACCTCCCATGCATTTCGAGACCATTACACTTAGAAATATGAAAACTTACAAGAAGGTGGCTTTCAACTGGTATATCAAACTAAAAATAATGGAATTTGGATACCTTCTCAAAATAAGGTTAATAATAATATATTTCTATAGTTACAGTTATCGCACCCCTGCATCCTTCACACATATCCGCGGTCAAAAATATTGATAACCGACGACAACCAATACAATGGGCAATAATATCTACAAGTTTCGTAACAATCAATTAATATTTAATAACAGTACGTTCATTTAAAGCTGGACATTTTGAAATCATCCATACAAAAAATGCACATAACAGGCCCCTTGTACTATATATTTGCATATTGCTTCTCGTAGAGTAAATTGGAGATAACCATTTTTGAAAGGGTAAAGGGTCGGCTGATCGCTGACTCCACCTTGTATAATTACATATTCAACAATTTATTTTAATTATAATATTTTTTACGCAAGCTTGCAATTTGCAACGTCGTCTTAACATAAATGGTTAAGCATTGCCAAGAGTAAGACAGTTCATCTCTAATTGGCATGGGACACTACAAAACCCTCGGATTGAGAGCGTAGCCCTCTATTTTCCGGTTTCATTGTTCATTGCTTTTAGTTCCCACGTATGCCGAAATTTAAACGCCATTTATTTTTTGAGTGCTGTAATGGTAATAGTCTTCTCTCGAAAAGAACAATATTATGCTACGGTTTCGAAGAATCTGAATAACATGCCGATTAAATGGCCATGTGTATGAGAAAAATACCTACTCAGTTATCTGAAAGAAAATAGTACTAATGCATCAAAATAAAAGACTTAAGCCACTAACCCGCAATAAATACAGGTTTGTATATTCTACCCACATTATGCCATAATTTGTTTGATACTCTTCTTGCTCCATTCAGAACATGGAAGACCCCATCATGTGTGCCTACTTATTTCTTACGTAGCTGGCTTTATAAACTAAACCATACGTCATAAATCTAAAGGTGAAAAAGAAGGTGTAAAGAAACAAGGAGATGCCGTTTTACTATATGTACAAAGTTGACCGCATGACCCACTAAAAGTCTCCATTTCTTCATCGATAGCATTCGAACGACAAGACATCTTCCATCACGAAGCAGCAAATAATGCTGAAAATCGTGGTAGCGGAATGATGGAATTATAATCTACAGAATATACAAGAGTATCTATGAAGTATTTTTCAAGAGCTGTAAAGATTGATTGCCACGAAAACGAAACACTATTTGAATTGAAAATTTTATCATTTTCTTTCAGAAATAACCAATTACATTCGTTTTTTCTAATATAAAATAGATTTAAATATTTTATTTTGAATAAGTTTCTGGTGCAATTTTACCCAACACTTCCTTATTGCGGTGTAGAAATGTATTTTCTTATTCGAACCAGTATGAACCAACTCCACCAAAGTATCGACAGTACAGATACCTTATGATCATTTATATACTACAGCCAATTGGAGGAAGTTGATACCAAGAGCTTTGGCACTCATTCAACCAGAAAATATTGTCACATAGGTTAGTGTTCTGCAAGATTTATTCAAAGAAAGGTGAGTAGTGAGTACCCAGTGCAAGATCCGCGTACTATACATTAGTTTTGATATTTGTTCGTCACAAATTTTCATACTCAATTTGAATTTAAATTACCCGCAATTTGGCGAATGATGTGCAATTTAAGCGTGTCCAAATGAAAAGTGCCTAAGTGAAATTGAAATCAAAGACATTTGTTTGTTGTTGTTTTGGAACTAAACACTCGCTAAACTGGAATTTTTTATTGTTTTATTTATGGGTGGAAATAATGAATTGATTGTTGCCACAAATGAAAGCTAAATGTACTATGACCGGCTTATAGACAATTAAGTGACTAAAGATCGCCAAAATACTCTAGATAAAATTGACTTGGGTTGATTTGAAATAATTGTATTGTACTTTTAGTAGCACATATAAACTTGAGAAAGTTCTTGTTAGTGAAAGTTTTAAATAGTGTTTTTTAATTTTTGTTTTTTAAAAGCACTAAACTGTACCTAATATTAGCATTATATTTTTCATTATTTTACAGTCGAGATCGAGATGGACACAAAAGGCGTCCTGTATTTTAGTATAATTTTGATATTAATCGGTTGTGCCAGTGTAACTGATGGGGCCTCCCGCGGCAAAAGTCAATTACCTAAATGGAAGAAACAGGTGAACGCTTCTTGTACTGTCATACAATCAATAGAAACTATTAATTTGTAATTGTAGGCATGTGAATTTCCATCGTATCAAAATGAACAATCTCATTATGTGTGTGACGCAACTGGTGAAGTGAAATGTTTGCCGGGATGGCAAGGTGATCTATGTGATGTGCCCATTTGCAGAAAGGGTTGTGATCCAATGTTAGGTATGTTGATTTTTTTATTTTTGAAAAAAAAAAACTTTAAATGTTGAAATGGAAATTAATGCATCAAGCTGACACAGAATTACCGTTACAATCTGCAAAAGCTTATGTTTCCTGCCTGAGTTGACGTGTCATTAGTTCGTATGACATGTTTCAACTTGTTTTCTCAAGTAGTTTGTTTGCACGAATTTTTGCAGTAAACGTCTTACGTGTTTTTCGTTAAAATGGAGAAACTAGAATATCGACCGGTCATAAAACTCTTGGTTTTGGATGAATTAACCCCTAAGGAAATTCATCTGAAGTTAACAGAAGTTTACGGGGACTCTGCCGCTTCAATGTCAACCGTTAAAAATTGGCAGGTGAATTGAAACGTGGTCGCACGTCCCTCGAAGACGACCCACGTGAAGGACGGCCAAAACCCGTAACCACACTGGAAACCATCGAAAAATGCATGACATCGTGTTGGACGATAGGCGAATGAAAATGAGTGACCAAGTGTGTTGAAGTCAAGGGAGATTATGAAAAATAAATCATCAATCATTTTATAACTGAAAATCGCAGTCTTTCATTGTCAGGCCGAGAACTTTTCAACGGTTCGAATCCTGAATGCAGCAGTTTTCGATAATTGGTATTTTTGGCTTCAGATTCCGGACCTCCACCGGTGAAATAAATACACCCAGTAAAGGTATTAAATTTTAAACACTAATCGTGCGGTATATTCTAGGAGAATTAATTCACCGAATGGATAGAAAAAGTTCATTATCCAGCAGCTGGTGTGGAGCCAAATATTATATTTTGTTATAGTGCAAATAGTTTTAGTGCGAGAATTGGTTTCCTCCAGAACGGTTTTTTTTTCGTTCCGGTTGTTTAAACCATGAAGTCTTTCAATTTTTTGGTACTAGTTTGACTCGATATTTTGAAAAGGCTTTCTTTAAATCCGATGCGCGATTTTCGAAAACCGGTTTTCCCTTGTTTTACTGATTTATGCTATTTTTCAACTGTCTTTTTTTTTCATTTTAGTGAGTACTAGAGTATATTAAATCCAATTATGAAAAAAAAAACGGTATTAAAGGAAACCGTACTAAAAAAAATGGGGGAAAAACCGATACTCGGAAAACTGACACTATAAAAACGAAAAAGGTGCACAAACCAAATCACTTCGGTGACAGTAAAACCCATAGGGAACATGTCTCGTACTGCAATAGGTCTCCATTATGCCAGTATGACTCGGCTCGTGGCGTGAAAATCGGTGTTAAAAAAAAACTGGAGGGAACGTGTACAACTACAAGTACTTGACGAAAAACATTCAAGACTGTGTAGCCATCATACGGGTAGTACGAATCATAAACGAGTAAAAACAAAAAGAAAATTCCTTTACATAATTTTGCTACTTCTCTCTACTTTCTGATTCTGAGTGAAATGTTGTGGGCTACGGTTGATTAGATATTGGGATAATATTCTCATTCAAGTTGCAGACTTTTATCGGAAATGATTTCAGTTACATTATAGACATATTCTGAAGATATTTCAAAAATTAACTCAACCATTTCTATTTTTATAGGATACTGCAATAAACCAGGAGAGTGTCGATGCAAACTTGGCTACTATGGTGACAAATGTGATAAGTGTATTCCTCTGCCAGGCTGTCAACATGGCCATTGTAATGAATCCTTTGAGTGTAAATGTCATAAAGGATGGGATGGTCTTTTCTGTTCAGAACGTATGTAACAAATTGCAGGGGGTACGTCTTGAACAATTCACTATCAAATGAAAATTTTACAGCAATGTGCACGCCCAACTGTCATGCAACAAGAGGATATTGTGAACAACCAGGTGAATGTCGTTGCAAACTGGGCTGGTCCGGACCAACATGTCAGGATTGTCAAGTTTTGCCAGGATGCCAGCATGGAACATGTTCAAAGCCATTAGAGTGCAAATGCCTTCCGGGATATACAGGGATTTTGTGTCAGATTCGTGAGTAGTCGGAAAATATTTAAACTTACAATTCAATGATAGTGACATCAAGATATTATCAGAAATTATATACATATATCTCTTAAGCTAAGAAAAATTGCTGCTATAATATGCCACACTTATCTAAATATTTCCTCTGCAACACACTATCTACATTGTTACCTTAAACCATTTCTTTTCCAGCAATTTGTTCTGAAACATGCCACCGCCAACGGGGATACTGTCGTCGTCCTGGTGAATGTCGGTAAGCTTTCAGTTCGTATATTTTCATTTTAATAACCGGTGAAAGCAGCATTAGAAGTCCGCCGGTACATTTATAATCATTTACCCGGAGAGGAGAATTTCCACTTAAACTCGAAACCATATTATTCCTTTTGCTCGAGCAAATCCTCTAGAATTAATTGCATCCTCTTTTTGACCCCGTTCTGGAATTTCTCTTCTTTTTGAACATGGCGCTCGCCATCTTTGTGCGCTTCCTTTCCTCTCGCGCTGGATCCATACACCAATGCGATTCAGGCGCTCATTAATGAATAAATAAAATGTTTTGTTCTCACATAGTCGTTTTGAAACCTCTTTTGCAGGTGTAAAGTAGGTTGGACTGGTGAGGATTGTACCAAGTGTCATCCGTACCCGGGATGTGTGCACGGAGACTGTCGAAAGCCATGGGAATGTAATTGTAAACCCGGCTGGGGTGGAATGTTATGTGATCAAGGTAAGGGATGCTTACTGGTGTTATTTAGAAATATGTTGGGGTGGATTTAATGCGCATTATACGATACCCTAGTATGCAAAAATAAGTTCTTATGTAGACTCAGGGGTTTCCCTAATTCATGAAAGTGATATCCTTTTAGTACCCTGTCAGAAATATGCTGGTCGACGTTAAATATTTCAATTTTATTGTAGTGAACCTGTGAGTAACTGGAGAGAAACCATATTTAATGCGTTAAATGAATTAGGTTCCATAATAAAACTTTTTCTAATAATGACACTCTCAACTTATTTCAAATTTTACTCGACACCTTTTTGGTTTATTGCTAAATAGTACCTTATTTTAACGTAACACTAAAATTCTTCTTTTTTTTACATATTCGTGCGGAAGATTTTTTTTCTTTAAAAGAAACACCCCACACACATTTAATTCATACTCAATCAACATAAGACCTCACACACTCTAACCCAATTTCCATTCATTTTTTATTCCACCCAAAAAACCATGCACAGAGCTCAGATATTGCGAGGAGCATCCAAACACTTGTCGCAATGGCGGAAGATGTATTTCGTTGCTGAAGGAAGATGGTAATTTCCGCTGTTTATGCCCGCCAGAATTCAGAGGACGACAATGCGAAATTGCAATGTTCAGTTCAACGCAGGAGACAACAACAATGATGGCACCATCAAGCGAATTGCTATCGTCATCGTTAGCATCATCGCCAACTTTAGCACCTTTCGCAAATAGCAGCACTAGTGGCAGTAACACTTTGTCGTCCTCCACATCCTCAGTATCATCATCAACAATGTATGCAAACGATGCGGCTGGAAGTGAGGATTCCATGCTAGTGGTGGGTGAGAATAGCAAGGAAGAAGTTAATGAAGCCGAATCGACAGTGGAAATGATAAATGCTCCCGTTTTGCCTAATGAGGATGACTTGGATAATGAAGCATGATATTAGCACCTGCGTGACGATAGTTTGACAAAAGTCAAAAGAATTCCGTCGCTAGATAAATTGAAAACTAACACATATTTATTTATCCGATTATTTTTATTTATTTATGAACTACGTTTTAATAAATTTATTTATCTATTTTTAAGAAAATTTGAATTTTTATGTGTTTTTAAACTTTAAACCGGTGCCCGATTATTTCGCAAATTTCTGCCGTGTCGTAGATTACGGCTGGTGCCGGCTTGTTGCGTAGCAAGGGTCGCAGGACGCCACGCGCTTACAATTTTACACCGCCGTGTCATGGTCGTGAACGTACCTCGCCAATGAAAAAGCTTTGAAATCAGTTTGGAGATCACAGTCACAGCGCACCTGTGATCAATTTTCATTTGAAAGCTTATTGCATATTAGTTATCCTAAATCCCATCCAATAAATTTTGACAAACACTACGTTTATTTCGCGGGATTATCTTCGGGATTTAACTAGATCGATCTAACCCACGACGATGTAATTATGTCGGATTAGTTAGTTTTGGTACTAACTCTTAGCTCCACTTGCGATGCAGAACTGGACTGAAAAATTGGAACTAGGTGGTGCTGCTGTCTTCGCTAATGGTGTTGTTGGTGATAATTCTATTTTATATTTTACATAAATGCCTCATTCTTTCCTGAAACTCTGCATTCGCTTCGTCCTTTAATTGTCTCTCTAATTGCCCTCCAGGGGCATGGGCGCGTCAACATCTCTAGCATTTCTATGCCTTGACGACGTTTCAATAGCATATCTATTTTTCGGAAGTGCAGTTGCTAGCATGCACCTCCTATCCGCGCGTCTTTATACTGACAGGCTCGGAGCACTGTGAGAGTTCTATTAGTACTCACAAGCAGTTTTTTGATCGCGCCGAGATTTGATCTCCAAGCTCTAGATTAGTATCGTAGAGCGGTGACCGAAAGATCACGGCCACCGAGCGCGTCCTTTAATTGTAGCGGTTTAGGAAGCTACTCTTGACATTCTCAAAACCAACAACAACTGACATTTTTCATATTTAGTATCTCTCCGTCGGTATAAAAACACCACGAAAAAGTTCTAACATTAAACAATTTAGTATATTATTTATACGATTTATTTGAATCGACTTTTAGTTCCTCGATAAAACGTGACCAAGAGTCAAACTGAGTTGCCACTGTTGTACCCATAGCGAGTGAGGATTCTCTGGTTGTATTCTAATGCTTCGTTTACACGTGAACATTAAGCAAACCACGAAATATTGAAAAATTTAATTGAAAAGCACCAACAACAAAAAGATACCTTTCTTTTCTTACAGGGCCAACATGAATTTACGAGCAATTGAGTCGTTCCCCAAGAGATGTGAACAACTTAACAACAGCGCCCAGATATGCGACCAATGCGATTACCCTCATATGGAATTCATTCTCAAAAATTTGAAGCTTCTGCAATTTTCAGAGTCATTTGAAAATTATTGCGGTTGTAATGTTAGCGGTTTAGATATTTGCTTCCGCAAATTTTTGTATAAGGGTAAAGTTCTTATATTTTTGGAAAAAATTTGTTTAGGGTGAGGGGCCTATTTGGGAATATTTTTCAACTTAAATCGAATTATCCGGGGTAACGATCACTTCGAAAATATGTGAAGTATTATTATAATCACAATTGTAGAGGACTAAGTTCTGAAGAATTTGAGATCAAGAAGATCCTACGACAATCAACTGTAACCCAGCTACGAGCGATTTGCGGAACGTGTCCAGCTTAAACGACTGTTATCATTTTAACACACCTCTCCCAGAATAACGACCACTATTCCCGGCCGGAACCCTGAACTTTCCTAGTCTCTTTTACCCCCTAGAAAAGAATCCATAGAGAAACCGGGGTTCGCTAAATACGCATACTTAATCCCTTTCAGTGCCTAGCCTATAGCAATATTTTAAGAACATTTTCAAATATATAATACATACACTTGACGTCGCTCGAAGTCGAATAGCGCACTGTCTAGCGTGACCAAGCTTAGGGTAAGGTTTGTTTTCAGAGAAAGAGCTTAGGACGGTTTTATGAGAGTGACAACTTTTCGCATCAGAGACTCCTTGGTGATTCTTCAGACACCAGTCAGGATAATAGGAGCTTCTTGGACATGAAGTTTAGGAAACCACACCACGCTATTTTAGGAATCGGTATGATAAGACCAATGTTCTAAACAGAATGAACGTGAAGGACATAATGGACAAAAGGGAGGTCAGTGTTGATACGTAGTGACGACTATTGCACAGGGACTGTTTTCGTGCTCCTTTACGTACGCATCGGGACAGCAGGACTTTTTTGATCATGAAGTGAAATTGAACTCAAAACTAGCAAATATATATAATGGACACGAAGTATATAGGCATATAGATAGACATAAAAGACTCAAAGTCAATTCAAAAGTACATTTGCTAAATAAAATTCGTTTCATTGGAGGCAATTTTTATCAATCTGAATCGGTGTCTATTTATTTTGAAAGGACATTGTTTACGTATATTTGCATAAGAAAGCCATAAGGCACTGATGACCATCGCTACTTTTTGTGTTATTTCGTCAATTGGATTCAGAATTTTTGTATTCTATTCAAAGCATACATCATCGATTAAAGCCAATATTTTCATAAACATCAAAGAAAAAAAACGCGACCGGTGGAGCAAACAATTTGGCTCCTATTCAAAGTGGACCCATTCCATTAATTTCATTGTCAACTTTTCAAGCAAACATAGCTTGTTATACGAAACTTTCTATATTCTAACCTTTTCATTTTCTTCTAGCGATGGTTCTTTGTGACAATCGTTCGTGTTTTGTGGAAACACGCCAGCAAAAATCTATGGAAAATTCCAGAAAAAAAGATACAACGGACCCCAACGACAATGATTCAGTGAACAATAAATATCCTTGAGCATATCGAAAATATTGGAAAAACGTGACAGAATAGCGTACACATTGATGTGTGGGACTTGTTCCCATGAAATTAAATTCATTCTTGATTGGTTTTCATCAAAATGTTTACAAACCGCTTTAAGTGTTCTCGTTAGTCGTTTCGAAAAAAAAAAATTGAAATTCACTTCATGCGCTTCACAGAAAATTTTTGTTTCCATTGCAAGGCCATGACCATCCTACTATGTGAACCACTACCTCGTAAATGAAAACATGATGTTCCGAATTTACTGGCATTTTAAAGGAAGGAAGGATACTTTAAAAACGTTCCGAAAAAGAATGTTTCGCACGAACGGATGATTTACACATGTGAGTCTTGAAAGGGGGTCCTTGTTCTTCTAAAATCCCTTACATGAGAAAAAGTTAGGTTTCGACTCCACTTGGTCTTTAATGCAAGTTTCTGAGCTCGGGCTCATGAATGTTAGGTCAGCCAGCCCATGCGGTAAAATGATGATAGTAGATCAGTACTCGCTAGAGGCGGCGAGTAAGTAAAAAGAAGAATAGAAGAATCCAAGATTTAGGTTTGCTCTCCCTGGCACCGGCCCTTGTCTGATAGGAGCAGAGAAAATGGAAACTACTTTCCTCTTCACAGCTTCCGAAATTTCTGTAGTAATGTCGGAGCCTTCTGACAGAACCTAAAAGTTTGTATCTGTTGCTAAGACCTACGAAGAAACCAATAAGCATCCAACAGAGGCCACTTTTGAGAAAGATATTCATCGCTATAAAAGCCGGGCACCAGTCGACTACGGTTTTAAATGCAGGACTGAAGAGATTCCAATGATCTAATCGCATATAGGCTATTCACAGTGCCATGCCGGTTTAAACTATTTAAGCGCCTTGCTCAACTATTAGTGGTAGTAGTAACATTTTAGCAAATTCCTAGCAAATGCATATTAGGCGTGAACTGGAGACTGGATGTGCCGCTTCGAAATGTTTGTACTTCTTAAAGTCAATTCTTGACTGTCCACCACCAAAAATAAAATAAATAACTGGCGCAACAATTCAATTTTTTACCAAGGCTTCGAGCTGAGTTAGCATCATCTCATGTTTTTTGTGTAGAGGTGTGTGATCAGCAGCACGCTGTGTTATTTACCCCAAATGAGTACTCACTTAACAGCTGAGTGGGCTCTTTGTCCGACACGTAAATCCTTTTTTTGTCGAAAACTACCGCATTCAGTAGGATTCTAACCGGGCCCTGTGCATAGAAGACGAACGTGCTAACCGTTGCGCCATTCGGCGGACTACACTGTCTCTAAAAAAGATCAAATTTGTGGCACAACTAGAAATTCACCCTCTTTCTACGGTTGTTCTTTTCTTTAGCCATTTATGTATAAATATATGTATATTCTATAAATTATTATGCATGGCTACCTTAAGACTTCTTTTCTCACGACGACACAACGGTGAAAATTTGCAGTTGAAAATAGACAAAGAATTGTGTGATTGAAATGCCTGAAAAAAAAAGTTATTTAATATACTCAATAAATGTTGGACGACCTAGTAACACATGGAGAAGATCAGTTAAGAGAAAGGGTGCCTCAATAGTCAAGTCGTGGAGTGAGCTGAAAGCGATGGCGATGAACAGAACGAGGTGGAAAATAGGCATGGTTAATGCTCTATGCCCCACAAGGGGTTAACAGGAACCAGAGGGAATCTACTCAATGAATCATAAACAGACAATCGAATAGGTTCGTTGAACCGTTGATTACAAGACACAAAACCGAAACCTTTTTAGACTTTACCATACGGTACCTCAAAACTAAATTATCGCACTTTTTCAAGTCAGTGAAAATTTGCAGCGGAAAATCTTCGAAAAATGGTCGAAAATATTCGGCGCCTTATGTGAATATGATTTTGTCTGGTTAATCAACCCGAAGTGGGCGATCGAATAATACGGCTAGTTATTAGACACAAGAAGCGAACCGTTTTGAACTTTACCTTGATGCTTGAACTTAAGTTACCTTAAAATTTCCTTAAGACTTTTACTTTATCTTATGCCAATAAAAATTAACAGAAGGAAATAGTTGAAAAATTGTTAAAAGAAACCTGAAAATACACGCACCCAATGTGGGGTTAGTGTTAATTTATGTAGTTAATCTTACCGAAATTAACTCGCTCGGTAGCCGCGAAGTCTCGATCGCCACTCTACGATGCTTGAATTTACAGTTTAGGGATTCATTTCCCCAGCGCGTCAATAAAATACAAAAAAAAACTACCTGTGTGTACTATTAGAACTCTCTCTGCGTTACAAGCTTGTCAGTAATAGATGGCTATACGGATAGGAGGTTTATGCTGGCAACTGCACCATCCAATATTTGTATGTTAACGGAACGTCAACAAGGCACTGTTATAGATGTTGACGCACCCATGCCCCACTGGAAGAGTTAAGGCAATTAGTTTAGTAATAGTTCATCAAAGATCTACATATTGAAGAATTGATTCACCACATTAAGTGGTGAAAGTCCTCCAAAACGAAGGATATGTCTACAAACGTTCTGAATTAATCTATCAGTTTCATTTCCGTTTTCCAAAAAGGAGTTTTAGGCGGAGGAATGGCCTGCTATCTATCTTGTTGTCAAGCATTCCACCAGGCCGGCTATCAATACTGCTGTTAAGCCTACCATCAGAACTGCTATTAAACTAAACTGGACATGCTGGCAGGTTTGATGGATTTACCAGCATTACCCCTTAAAATATCTATCAATTTTTCATAAGTTTTATATCAGTTTTCCCTAGATTTGTGGGATTTGCTTAATTTTTCCGTTAGACTGGTTTACGATTACCAATTCGAGTATACGAGTTCAGTGGTATGTTATGGGCTTACAAAGTGTAGATGTGTACATTCGAAAGAGTGTAATTGATGTGATATGAAGACTGTCTTATCGCAGTAGCCTTGGCTTTGACACTGAATAAATCAATGTAAGTAAGGCTTGGTAACATAAATTAAAATACAACCCTACGGAAAAATTAAGCAAATTCGACCCGAATCCTACGGAAAATTTACAGAAAACTTATGGGCAACTGTTAGAAAACTTACGAGTATTATCCGGAAGAAACCTTAAATCTATTCTTTAAGCTTAGGAAATAGAATTTGTGAATGTGTTACGCAAATTTCCCCTAAACCTCCCGAGGCGGAATAAAGTGAAAGCCCAATCAAATAAAGCGTCTTTTATCCGCTCATTTGAATGACATTTCCCAGAAAAGTTTTCCCTACTTTTTCTAATTCGACCTCAACCGCATTCATGTTCTCAGCGTTTTTAGGTATGCATTGAAGTGAAATTTGCTTCCGTGTATGCCGTCGTGTTTTTTCCCTATGGGCAAAATGGAAATGGACTTAAGTGAACTAAAACCCTCTTTTCGCCATGAAATAGAATGTAAACATTGTGGCAGGTGCCGGATAAAGGGTTACCTGAAGATATCCTCTCACATCATTCAGCCTGCATATACATTTGTGTGTTCTTTTCACAGTTCTCCTAGTCAAATGGCATTGGCTCCGCACAACCATTCATGGAAGACGCCACCTCTGTTTCCATTAATGTGTGATACCATATGGTGGGGTTTATGTAAACCTTTCACCTTGTTATTGTACATCCTTTTTATTGAGGTAGTACTTTAGTCTATACTTTTTAAGGACTGTTGGTCTGTTGTTTTCGGTCCTCTTATAAACATTTCGCTAGCTCATTTATTCAAATATACGACAGGTTTTTCGTGAAAGTCTGCAGGCAAATAGGATGGGCAAAACAAAAGGATGACTTTTGGGGGACAGATAAAGACATGGTAGTCTACAGATTAAGGCAAACGAAACTTGGAAACGAGTAACTTTCACTGATGGCACTGGATTTCGAGATACCACACTCCACGGCATGAACGAAGAAGCTTTATCACGTGTAAAATGTTGTATAGAAAGTGTGTCCTTCTTCCCTGATTTGCCATGGAAATGAGGTTGACGTCACATGTTTCACCATACGTTCGAAATTTATTGTATACGCCTTTCGAAGAGTTTCAGGTATAGTAAGTTCCATTATTGTATGTCTTCGAAAACCTCATTCTGCTGGCGCGAACTAATGAGGAAATTTACATGCCTTTGCTTTATCGCAAACTTATTCTATGTACGACTACTCGTATATGCACAGATGTTCAGGAGGAGCTCATTTCATTTAGATTACTGAAAGTTGAAAATTTTCTTGACAAACGGTGAGTGGGGGCATTGATTAGTTATTGTATGGAGGCGTTTTATTGCGAGTTATTTTCTTTTTGTGATTTTGGATTTATTTTAAAGAAAGGATTACAACACCTTATTAATTGTTTGTAGAAGAAAGAAATAGAAAAAATCGTAATGAGTCCCATTACGATTATTTTTTCTTCTGAAGACTTTATCTGTTGAATCAGCTTGTTTCAGTATTGTTCAAAATATTGAGCAAGCAACTTGGCATGCTTAAGTTGAAGATGATGGTTTTATGGTATGGAGACCATTTTAAAAGTCATAGATACAATGTCCTGTCCTAGAACTGCATTTTTTATTATATGTCTTATTAAAATACTGCGCTCGACGCCATTTATTCTACCGTTCCAACAAGTCAACCAAGTGATTCATTCCTTCATACAAAAAAAAATCATTGCTGTCCTTGGCAAATTATTTTCCGCGATCCGTCATAGTTCCTATCCTTTGACTATCCACAAAGAATTATCCGTTGAAAATACGCAAAATTCAATCAATTCCAATTCGAGTATCGCGAATGGATGAAAGTCCTGTAAAGGCACGGGGATAAACTTTTTGAAAGTGAATGAAATGTAATCCTATTAAAAGTATGCTCAATAAAGTGTTTCCTATTTTCGGATCATGCAACATTCCTTCCATTTCTGCCCGCGATAGATGATTTTCCAGTAGATGCGTTTTTAGTACGACGGAATAGAGTAAGTTAAGTCGTGGGACAAAAAAAAAACCATCAAGAGCAGCTGTCTAGGTTAAATTTTTTTAATGTTATGTTGTCTACCCGGATTGGCTCTCAAAATTGTCAGTTGCTTTCAGAACTCGTTCGTTTCTGTTCATGTGACAAGCAATTATGAATAGCGCCGCTTAAATTACGAATGAACTGTACAAATTGAATAATGTATCATCGTCGGAAATTTGGAAAATATCAAATTAATGTCAAGCGAGTGCAGGTTATCCACTCCACTGACTCGTACAGTTTTAAGTTGTTATTGTACTACATGGAGATACCCTTACCTGTACCGGATAGATGCTAAGAAAACACACGTAGTGTATAGATACATATACATATAGTGCTCAAATGTCACTACTGAATATTAACCTGCATCCTTTGTTAACCTAAATCCAAAGTGTTAGTGCGATACGTATAGTGTTACAGCTACAGCAAATTGTCGAAGTCGTCGAGTTATCCGAATAATGGAATTGAACCGAGAACATTTTCGCGCAATAATTTTTTACAACTGTCGAAGATAATTATCTCAAAAAGAATGCCCCGCGCGCCGGTTTCTGTTTCGGCAATGAAGCTCCATACAGTTAACTATTTCTCGTTGGTATGCAGAATTCAAACGTAGACGGGTGAGTCTTAGCGACGATACAAGGGCAGGTGCACTAAAAACGGTAGTCATCCAAGAAAATGACGATGCTGTGCGCAAGCTCATCACGGAAGATCAACATGTGGCCTATCGCGAGATTGAGGCATCATTGGGGATTTCAAAGACCCCAATTCAACAAATTTTTCATGAAGAATTGTGTGTAAAAAAATAGTTTCCCATTGGATACTGCATCTATTGGCCGAACAGAACAGAAAGCAGCTCAGGTCAATTGGTTCAAAAAACTCTAGATGGCTTCAACACAGGAAACTCTTACAACGTGCACAGCATCGTCAGTGGTGATGAATCATGGATTTACTCTTATGAACCCGAAAATAAACGCCAGTCGTCTGTTTGGGTGTTCCGAAATGAAGAAAAGCCGACAAAAGTCATCCGCTCTCGAAATGTCTCCAAAAAGATATGGTCGCGACATTTGTCTCAAAAGTTGGTCATGTAGCAACAATCCCTCTGCAAGATCAAAGAACAGTTACTGCTGATTGGTATACAACCATTTGTTTTCCAGAAGTCATCGCTGCGCTTTGAAAAACCAACCCCAAACTACGAATCATCCTCCACCAAGAAAATACAAGTTCGCACACAGCTCGTTTTCAATGAAATATACTTTTTTTTGGAGAGTAGATTTCATAAACATAGTAGAAATTGGACCACAGTAAATGTCTGGAGGAGCGATCTTTGGTAAGTCTTAGGCGAGTAACTTCAGTTTGAAACAAAATATACCGTTATTCCTGTCGATGGTCAAAATTACCGTCCATTCTATTTTTATATGGGATGGGCCAAAAACTAAAGAACGGAAATTTTTCGAGTAGTTTTCGGGCAGGTTTCTCGGATTGCATCATTTTTTCGAGGTGGCAAAGTTGAAATTCGGATTCAGCACCCCAAAATATAGTACATAAACTAAAATTAAGAGAATGGCTTAGAGTCATATATTTTGTTTTCTTCGCCAAACAACATTATGACTGGAGTAATGGTCATTTCTAGACTTAATGCGTGGTATGCATAAAGTGAGTCGAGTGGAGTGGAGTAAAGCTGAGTTGACAGAATTCCACTCAATTTTCACTGTGGAGCGGAAAGTAGTTTTATGCATACAAATTTTTCACTCGATTCACTGAACATAGCAGACTCAGGAGTGTCCTCAATAGACTTCACTCTTGAGTATATCCTCATTATTATGCATACCACCCAATGACTAGCCACTTAAATTTCAAAAAATCCTGCTGACTACTTTGTCATAAGTAAATATCACTGTCAAAATGCAATCGTTGCAGATTTTTCGCAATTTCTTCCTTATTACTGACACGACTATGTACACCAAACTCATAAGGAAAACAAAATATTTACAATAATTTTTAGAGGGTGTGACATCGCTCAAACTCCCTTGGTAATTCAATTCAAATTTGTTTGCTAATGTATCCTTCCATTTCCCAGGTTCCAAGATTACGTTACGTTAATTCGGAATGTAGTCATATACTGTACATCTCTATATACTGGAAAAGGTGCATTAAAATAACGATAAAAATGGAAAAAATACCCCAAAACAGAAACAAAAATGCTCAACAAAAAAATTCGTAGGGCTTCATTAAATATTTCAACACTTCCTTTTAGATTTGCATTAAAAGCAATTTAATCCCCAGAACATTCAAAGACACTCTTTTTGTCGATTTGGACGTTCAATATGAAGGAAAAAGGCAGAAAGACGAAAAGAATGTAACGTAGTCTGCTATTTCAAATCATTGAAGTAGTGACGAACTCTGTAAAGAGGGACACAATAGGACGATAGAAATAAAAAGGAGCTCACTAAAAGCCTTTTTACGATGGGTATTATTCAGATTCCCCTTGTAAAACGAAACAAGCTGCTAAGTAAGAATGAAAGCAGAAACAGACAATGGCATTTACATTCTATGAGTTAGTCTTGAACATGGGAATAGAAGGTGAAAAAATATAGAGCAGATGAGCTTATTTGGAAATTTTTAAAAAGAATTTTATACTAAGAATGTTTCTAGTTATATTACAGGGAATTAAAGAAAGCATGTACTTGTTATAATGAAATAGTGATTTTCTAGAATTGATGAGTGTATATCATATTTTTTGCATGCAATTCGAATGATTTAGTGAAACTTTAGTTTTGCCACACTTTTCATCATTCCACCAAAGGGATCATCAAGCATCTTCCCTTACGCGAACGAAACATATAACTCTTTCATAATCCTTTCTAAATTCGGATAATTCTTTAATGAATAGGATAGGAAAATGCTAAAATCAAATATCAACATTGGCTTTGAAAGTTTTCCGTTGATATTCCACGGATTTCCGTCCTTCCGACAATCGCACAAACTCTCCACTTCCTATTTCATCCGTTTTCCAATTTCCGTTTCGAGGTTTTCAAACTTTGCAAATTTCATTTCAATGTGCCACTTTTCAAAGGCAATATGGAAGATTAATTTGTGTATCTATTCAACACTTGTTAGCCCGTCTTTCGTTCGCCCCTCAAAATCAATGGAAACCGTCCTCATAAAGTCAGGATATTGAGGAATGAATGCGAAATGCTATTTGGTTATGAAAAGCAATTATATTTGTTACAGTGGATATTGAGACTCGGATAAAAAGAAGATTTATGGATTAGCGATGGGGGTGCTTATTCGATTGAACTTTCATGAAGTATTCAGTAAACGGCAGCCCAGTGCACAAATGTGATTAGAGACTTTCAAGGATAGAATATATCGTTTGAGGTTACCAACATATCCATTCAATTCAAAACTGAATTATTTGAACAATAATTGTTAATGAAATCCTTCGGTTCATTTTGTTTTCACGGAAAAATTGAGCTGAAAGCGATAGTCCAGTGTATATTTTCGAATGGAAATTAGCAAATTTCAGTGTGGTCTGAGTTTCCATAATTGGCGAAACTAATGATAGGTGCTTTCTTTTTGTACAGAGCAGAGTAGAGCAGGACAAGCGGCAAAAAGACGCTACAGAGAAGATCAGAATAGCGCAGACGAAAACAGAGCATGTCTTCCAATTTTTGTGTTTTTTTTGTGCTCCTGTGTAGTCTTACAACATGTAATTACAACAATACGCTAACCTGAATAAACCTGGGAGCATCAGTGTGGAGGTAAACCTCACCCGGATAGATATGTCAATAGATACCGTTAGCATCGCTTCTAACGTGTGTATTTTGTTGATATTTTCCAAGATATATTTTTAACTTGTAATTTTGCGACACACGACAATCAAAAAATTTAAAAAAACTACGCCATGACTGCACTTTCGACACTTACCTGAATAGTTAACCTGGAAAGTTTCTCGCGTAGCGAAAATGGTGACATATGTGGTTACTGCGTTGTTGTACCACATTACTCGTACCCTTATTTGTGGCTAGTAATGATATTCTGCATTGCTAGCCACAAACAATTTAGAATAGAAACAGACATAACCACCAACGGTTTCCTCCAAATATTTACTTAAGTATAAGGGGGCAAAAAGCAAAAGTCATATATAGGCACAGTGGGCATCATATGACTGAGAAGGTTGAGGAGAATGCACTAGACTACTACTGAAGGTATTTCAAGTCCTTTGGCGGGCAGAAAAAGACAATCTTAGTAATGAAGTAATACATATGTACTCGAAATAACACCGAATATGAAGGGACATCTTTCTTGTACAATCAACCACCAGGAAAATCTCAAACGTTAAATTCCTTTCGCAAACATCCACTCTGCATAACGGCATCACAAGGCTTCCGCTAAGATAGTGTCCCTTTTGGGTATAATCCTTATTTTACAAACTACCCAATCAAATAGTACAAATAAAATCAGTCATAAACAAATTCCCTCTTAGCCGCCATAGCCAATGTTGGTCCTTATAATGAAATACTTATTCATCTGGCCTGGCCTGGCCACAAGTAGACAGGATTTAAGCAGTGTCAGTTTTATAGGTGATTTATTTGATATCCCGTGCAGGGAGCACGCTCTTTAACCTTTGGGGCAGCTTTCGCATTCAGGCGGCAAACGATTCGGTTGCGGACGGAATGAAGGCAAGTCAGTATCTTTTATTGATTACAGATAAATTTCTTTCAAGGATTAACTGTGATTATTTTCATCGAGGTCATTCGTTTCTGCACAAAACGGGATTTCACTTTGATCATTTCGCACTTGTTCCGGGTGCGGGTATCCGTGGTGGAAGCACGGTCACAAAAGGATTCGATGGAATGTATTCGTTCATTTTTCCTGTATCTGTCCACTTTTGGAGTGTTTTCCTGCCGCTTTAGCTGAAAAGTGTGCAGGCATGGAAACATAGATCGAGTTTTGTAAAAGTAAAATAGCTGAACGGAATACCAAATGATTGGGTTTGATTGCAGAGGTTTACTGCGTTTTATGTCATACCATTGAGTATTCGAAAAATGGCATTTTTATTGAATTCGACAGCAGCCAAAAAGCCTGAAAGATGGGGTATTTACGTAGACCTATTCCAGTAAAATGGAAGGATTTGCGTTCATCCCTGTCATCAATATTTTTTTTAATCACTTGCATTTTATTCGGATGATGGTTTGTTTGGTGTTCCATACTTTTCAGGAAGATTTTTTTAAGGGCTTTACCCATGATTTATTCACAACTTCCCATTTCATTAAAAACATTGTATTCATCAGCCAGCTCTACCGATTATATGTAGATACCAGTGACGTGCAGTGGAAATTTTTCATAGTCAAGCAGTTGGGCGCCCTAAAGCCAATTTAGCATAAACAAAAATGGACTGTATAATAGAATATGGACAGTCACAAAAACATTTATACCAAGCGGCTTTAAGCCTTAAAGAAGAAATCAGAAAAGATATAAATAAAATATTGGCACATATATTCGGAATACAAAAAAAAAAAAAAAAAATAAATAAAATATTACTAATAAAAAAATGATAAATAAATATTATGTTAATTAAGACTAAGAAAAATTCAGGGGTATTTGAAATAAATAAATATTCTTTCGCCATTGCCATTTATTTGTATTCCAAATCTATGCGCCGTTCTTTAAGTAAAAACTCTTTAATCACATTATCAAAAAAATCGTTTTCTCTTCGCATTTGTATAAGAAGATCCTTTTCAACCGCAATTAAAGCAAGATCCGAAAGTCGTTCTTGGGATTGGCGATTTCTCAAAAATGTGTGAACGCGCTTTAGTGTTGAAAATGACCTTTCCGCAGTTGCCACTGTGACTGGAATTGACGTTAATAATTTTGCTAAAATATGAACTTGCTTAAAACCGTTTGCGACATAAGGCCGTTTTTGAAAATAATCGAGAATTTTACTAGGATTCGCGTTTTTAAACTCATCTGAAGAATAAATAACTTTTAGCTCATTTTTCAACTTTATTCTGTCGAAAAATTGACCGTGATATTCAATAAGTGAGTCAAAATTTTTATCGGGAAAATTTGACTTGAATTTAGAAAAATAATTCGGTTCAAGCAACTCTAAAAATGGAAGATCTTTAAACGAATGGAATCGATCTCGAATTTGCCCGAGAATAACATCTATAATCTCCCGAAATATCCGCCGTAAATTTTGTAAAGGATCTATCGCATTTCTACATTTCTTACGTGGTGGCTGATATTCTGCTGTAACTGTCGAATAGAAATTATCAAACTTTTTAGAAAAGTCATTTTCAAGCCAATTTTCAAATTCAATAATTTTTTGGCTTGCATATGAAATGTTTACCACTTTGCTCTGAATAATATTAAATAATATATCAGTTTTCGAAAAAATTTCAGAAAAAATTAACAGATATAATTGAAAATCTGACTCTGCGAATTTTTGTAAGTATATATCGGAAAAAGTCAAGGAATCGCCATCCCAGTGTTGAGAACCATTCGAAATTGTCTCAAAAACTGTACAAATTTCATGCTTATGTTCAAATATAACGTTAATAATACGCGAATGATAATGCCAACGCGTTTTGGAAACCGATGGTAAACGACGATTTACTATATTTGCAAAAAGGTCCGACCTTTTAGTGGATGTATTAAAAAATGATGCGATTTTATTGATGTGCGCGAAAAATAATTTAATTTCCGGAATAAACTCAACTGCTTTAGACAATACTAGATTTAGTGAATGAGCGTAACATGGAACGAAAATTGCCGATTTAAGTTTTTCCCGAATTAAAGTCTGAACTCCACGAATTTGAGAACTCATTACTGCTGCGCCATCGTAACATTGTGCAATTAATTTCTTATCGATATTAAAATTTTGCAATTGTTTTAAAATGTGAGAGCTTATTGCTGTAGCTGTACGATTAGCGCTTACATCCAAAAATCCGATAAATCTTTCTTCAATCTCATTTGATATTGTATATCTAAAAATCATCGTTAATTGTTCCCGACCGCTAACATCTGGCGTTTCGTCGACCATTACAGCTACAAATGGAGCCTCCTTTATTTCCAAATTGATTTTATTTCGAACCACATTAGCTATAGCGAAAACAAGATCGTTTTGGATTCTATTAGACAAACCCGAAAACGCTGCATTTGCTTTTATAGAATCTATGTGGGACTCAATTATCGGATCGTACAAACTCAAGAAATTTACGGTTTCGATAAAATTACCACGATTATTTGAAGAAGAGTCTTCATTATTTCCGCGAAAAGGAAGCTCCTGTTTTGCCAAAAAAATTACAGTATCGATTAAACGTTTCAAAATATTACGATTACGCTCAACTTTTTCATTATGCAAACTAACAGATATTGCCACCTGGTTACTAAGCATAAACTCTATACGCTGAGAACCAAAATTATCTAATTTAATTAACGACTGAAGATGTTTTTCGGAACTTGAATGCTTTGCTGCTGAGCCCGTAAAATTATTCAAATCCTAAATCCAGCTTTATTCCAAACAGATTTTTCATTCGTGAACAAAAGACACGGCCAGCAAAATAAAATAACTTATTTAATTTACAGCTTCCCGTTAACCAAATGTACTTTTCATACGTTTCGATATGGAATTTTCGCGTAATATTTTTTAATTTAAACTCTAAACTAAGATCTGGCTTCGGTCTATCCGATTCTATAATTTCTCTTTTCTTGGCAAAGGAAAGAGTTGAAAATCCCGCTTTTAGTACGAAATCCGTCACGCAGCAATACTCCGACATAATGCGAAAAGAAAACTTACCACTTTTATCACAAATCAAATCAATTAAATCACTACAAACGGTCAAAAAAACTTCAAATCACAATTTAATCAAAATCACCCGATTGCACTGATTTCCTCTTTTAAATTGCAACGGAAAATCCATTACATAACAAAAACAAAAGCTCTACTGGAAAAATCAAATTCCCATAAACATTCCCTGCATTGGCAACATTTCATTAACAAGCATCATTGGGCTTTATCCCACACACAAAAGCAGTCGCGCCAGTGCTTGACTTGTCTCATATAAATTTGCGAACAAAACAAAAAAAAAAATCGTTGCCCAATGTACTACCGAAATCCAAGATTCCCATTTTCTGGAATCAACATGTCTCTAGTATTTGGATGCACACATGGTACATGCATCTAAAGATCTAGGCACATTTTCCTATTCTAAGTTTGGTGTCTATGGTGTGCAAAATGTGGGAGGTTTGAATATTATCTAAAGTAATTGAACGAATGTTTTTTAACCAAAAGAAGGCGCGGATCAGAATTTGAATGTGTAAAGGAATATTTGAATGATAATATGTATTCTTCAGCTTAAAGAAAAACTTTGACTGAAATGATGATATGTGTATTGGTGTAAGCAAAGTTTATTATTGAATTGCTTATTTCGGTAAGTCAAGCAGTTTGGAATTGCTTACTACGAGTGCACGTCACTGGTAGATACTCGTATACTCGTACACTTTCAATCACTAGGATAGGTCCACTCGAAATTTGGCTATATCTCGAACAGAACTAACAGCATATTCTGGAATAGGAATGTAAGGGATATTGTTTAGCGAATGAGGGTGAGGATGTGGATAAAAAAAAAATATTTGGATAATGCGGACGGGGATGAGGATGAGGGTGAGGATGGGGATATGTCTGTTAATTTGTTTCTATACGTGAAATTTTAGTTGTGAATATGAGAAGCACATCAGCATACAAATCTACTGCTATTACGATAAATATATGCATCCAATAGAACGCTTGAGCTAGATAAAATTAACCGAACGATATTTTTTCTTTCTTTTTGTAATCTGTAGTGGTCGAAGAGTCCGAAACTCATTTTGCTACAAAAAACATTGATTGGAATGGTCTGAAAAGGACGAAAAATCGGGGATCAAATTTTTTTTCTACGACATGTTGGGTGTCATCAAAGGGAATAATGAATACTTTCCAATTGTGTTTTTCTTTCCCAATTTGAAGTAGCTACGACGGAGTGAAGGCGAAAAAAAAATGCTTTAAATTGAACTTCATTACAATGTACCTAGGTATATAATATCATTAAATATTAAACGATTGGGAACATTACAGATTTACGATTTTGAAGAGAATTCTCTATATTGCATTTAGAGAGAATTTTCACCACACTCCAGGAATTTCCGATTTAGGAAGTACAAATGGAGAGCTTAATAGAAACCTTTTTTTTTATTTAATGAATTAACTACCCAAATTTGGAATTTGTCTTAAAAACGTATTTCAATATATATTCATGCCCAAATAAATGTTAAATATTAACGTAACTGCTAAAATTTATCTGGCCATAAAATATTTTATTGCCCTCTCTTTAAGTCCTAAACGAATGCCATTTTCATACCGGCATCCCTTTATGCGTACATTCTCCCCCATCCCCAAGTAGCATGCCACGAGATCTGTGATGTAATTTTTCTTTGATAATTAACCTCTTAGCGAAACAATTTCAAATATTCGGACATACAAAAACGGTATCCATATCGCACATAAGAGCGATATAATGTCACTAAATACTACCGACTACCCACCTAAAGTAATTAATTGCATTACAACAAGAAACGGTAAACGATATTATTTTAACGACGTTTGGGGTTGCTGTGTGCGGAACCACTGCTCACTAAACTTACACTACGGAAGGATGTTTAACGTTCCGCTACGATTAAGAATCGTACAATTATCCAGGGAAAATGTTCGTTTACTGGAGAAAGAATGGTCCTGAACATGATAAGAAATTGCTCGACCAGAATAATTTGCTCTATGTGCCAGACGACAAGCAGGACACAATGCTTTAGGTGGTTAGCAGGGAACAGGAATAAAAGTTTATTTGTCGCTAATAGGAGAAGCAACGATTTATGTGTGTGTCCTGGCTGACAATCGTGCCGATTCTGCTAATTTGTGGGGTAATGAAAAAATAGGTTAAAGTTAGAGTTCGATATTGGAAAGTATTGCAGGTGGGTAGAGGTGCTGGAGGAAACTGGGATATTTGCGAATGTGGCTTTAAGCTGACCATCATCTGGGGGAGTGAAGAAGACTATTTATTATTGAACATATTCTCTTAGAAGAAAGTCGACATTTGGAATGAATGTTTGTAAGACGAACACTCCCCTAAAATCTAAATCGATTACCATGTAAATTCGACTATGATTATTAGTCTGTCCATTACTTTGGCTATAGGATTTCATTTCCGACTTTTGCGTTAAAGTCTCCCAGCAGCAGTTTGATGTTAGTTGGAAGTGAGTCGAAGAGAGTGTCAAGGCGGGCGTAGAACTCGTCTTTTACTGCGTCTTCTTTAACTTCAGTAGGGACGTGCACATTGATGAGCCAGAGGTTGAAGAATCGAGTGTTAATGCGAATCGCACACAGCCGTTCATTTAAATGTTACTCTAAACTCCTTGTGGCCCGATGGTTTGCCACTTGTAAAAATTGTGTGCGATTTCTTGCCACTGATCTCGCTGCCAAGCAAATTTGTTTCCCTGGACTGCAGTAATGCTCAGATTGAACTTTTCGACCTATTGAAGGAGGGCTTTTTCGGCCCCCGGTTCGTTCAGGGAGCGTACATTCCAGGATCCGAAAGAATAATCCTTTAGTCGTTTGCGTGGTCGTCGTTGTTGATCCGTCCAATCCGAAGCTTTTGCTCCAGGTTTCTTGACGTGGAGTGGTTTTTACAAGGACGAGTTGTCAGAACATCGCTTAACCCCATTCAGGAGATGACCACGGAGATAGCTGCTTCAGATGGTTTAATAAACATGTTCACACAACTATGTTGCAAGTGCAACCACACAAATCATTCCATCCTGAGACGCTTAGGTGTTGATAAGCGATTCAGGCTGCAGCTATCTGCCTTTTTCCAAGCTGTTTTATCGCTAAGACTTGGCCGTCAGCGGTTTGACCCTTTTCCTTTAGGAAGGACTTTGAAAAAGGACTTTTGCTCGTCCCGCCTTCTGTAAGTTGCATGATTTATTTATTAAAATCGAGTTGAATGGAGTAGACCACTGCTAATCCAAGCTTGTTGCTATGTCTGATCCAACTACAACTGTTTTATTCGACATAACACGCCATCCCACGCAAGATCCCCTGGTTTCGTCCATACGAAGAGTCACTCTCCAGGGGTTGACTTGATCCATCGAGTACGAGTTGTGCTGCATCCCCAGTGGCACCTGAAGAGTGATCCATCGTGTGGACGAAACCAGGGGACCAAGGATGGGATTGCGTTTAATACCTATTTGAACTATTTGAACAAAAGTGTTTGCCAATCACTCCTAAGTTTTGTATCTTTTGATGGCAGATTATGAAGCAAATGATAGCAATACCACCTACAATCAAATTGGTGGTAATGTATTTCACAGATTGTGTGCTTCGTATTCATACCCATTGTTTCGTACAAATCCCAACATAATTAATCCAAAATTTACAACAACTTTCAAAAATTATTTTGGTGCACGATAGAATAAGCTTAATATTACCGCAAGGCTGAAAGATTTACCGTCAAAAATAATCAGAAGTTCGAGCAAAGAACTAGGGTACAAGTCTCATTTGGGCTTGTCCCATGCATCCATATGCAGTATCACTATGCAATTTTGAGTTAGTACATAACATACATTCCTACACATAATCCTTTTCCCCCAAAAAATATAATATGCAACACCGCAAAACCAGAAAATAGAATATGTTCACTCGGAAAGTCAGCCGTTGAGGTTGCAATGCAAATCCCGATAGTTTTTCTTAGCGGAAAGTACTGCATATTCAGTTCAAACACATACATACATAATATATACATAAATTTTCATAGGGCTATCTGTATACTATATCCTTATTCCTGCAATGAGAAAAGTTTATACCACCCATACAGACGTTTTTCGTATCTACGTGTGTTATATCTGCAGAATTTTTGATTAAATTTTCACATAAAAGGCTTCCCGGAGGTTGGTTGAAGAACTGCAGTTCATGATGATGTGGAGTTCATTAAGCACAAGCATGCAGTTAAGTGTGGTTTTCAATGTAAGAAAGTCATCAACGGGTGAATTGTGTTGGAATTTTTTTGAAATAGCGAGCGCAATGCTTTGAAATATTTGTGTTTTTGCAAGGAAGGGATTTTGTGCGATGACAAATTTTCGATGAATAATATTTTTTTATATACAGGGTTACTGGGAATTCGACACATTCCTTGCAACACGTTATAGTAGAGTTAAAATGCAACTAATGAGACCTACAAATGTTCCACCGAATTTCAGTGGTTGTTGGGATATTTAGATTTTTAGATATTTGTTTAAAAACCGCATCTCACATTACTAAAAACATAATTATCTACAAAACTACGCTAGCTAGAATACTCAAATAAAATGCTAGTCACTGCTAATATTCTGCTCTAAAATTTAGAATTAATCTTGCGAAAACAGGACAAACGGTTTAATAGTAACTCTAAAAGCAAAATGTTTATTTTGACCCAAAAAAAAATTGTTTTTTTTTTTCACAAATTTTTTTTTTTCAAATGTCGGCATTCATAACGCAGGAACAGCCAAGGCTGTTGTAAAAAATTAAGTACTTTAAGGTGAAAGGTGAGTTTTCGACTTTATCGATTTTTGTTCATAAGTCTACAACTGTCACAAAGTTATAGATTGGGGTGGAATGATCTTAGTACGATTTGACCATAAAAAAATGGAGATTTAATTTTTGGATCAAAACTTGAACGTTTCGCATACGAAAATTGGAAGAAAAGGTATTAAAATGCAAGATTTAAAAAAAATAAAAATAGAATTTGCATTTTATAATGGTAGAACTAACAAACCTTTTCTTTGATGTTTATGGAATGTATTTTAAATACAAGGGCAAAATATTAGCCGAATATTGAGTATTTGAGAGTTCTACTTTGCGTAATTTTCTAGTTATTGTATTTTAAGTAATGTAAAGGTGCATTTAGAAACTGTTAGACTGGCCACGGCTGAATTTCGGGTGAGTTATCTCGCGCAACAGTTTCGCGAGTGGTTTCGCTAAATCTAAACGCATTTTAAGATCAGAGAAGTAGTCGACGTTAAAAGGTACAAAAAGCCTGTTTCCTACATTCAAAAGGTTGTAACTGCTAGAAATTAAGAAATCACTTTGAAATGATGTTAAAACAAATTGATCATAATAAAATAGGGTATTAATTTTTGAGACGTGTACGTGCGTTATGAATGCAAAAATTCGAGAAAAATTTTGTGAAAAAAAAATGTTTTTTTTCATTCGAACAAGATACAAATTTTGATTTTACAGATCTATAATAATCTGTCTTATTTTCACAAAATATATTTCAAATATCAGTGCAGAGTATTAGCTATGATTGATATATACAGTGCTGGAAGAAAAAGGTTGCTCACACTATTTTATTCCCTTTTTCGCAAAAAATCTCCGAAATAGCTAGAATTACGGTGTTTTATTGGCTCAGGTTATAACAAATTAGGTGTATCCTGTCCAGAAACAGTGGAAAGTTTTGAAAGAAGTTCACTCATTTGGTGATAATAGTGTAATAAATAGAAAAGTGCAGTATGGGTGAAAAAACAAATAGAAAAAAGTTAGTGCGAAAATCAAAAGCAATATTTTGGATTTGGCGCGACACAAATAGAACTATTTCCGAAAGGAGTGAAAGACTGAATGTTCCTCAGTATAATGTGCATTGATATTCAAAGAAGTTTCGGTAAATGGCCCCCACCGAGGGTAGGAAAGTCTTTAAATGATCAGGAAAATAGCAACCCTTTTGTAGAACGCTTCTTACCGTTACAAAGCCATCCGAACTGGTTGAAAACTTCATCTGACCTTAAAAACGACCCAGTTCCAGCAACGTATTGCAAATCTCATCAAGTTTGTTGAGAATAAAGCTGGTGAAAGCTGGCTTACGTGCTTTACAACCAGTCCATAAGCATCATCATAAACGATCTTCATAAACGATTTTCCACAATATATCTCCTCACTTTGCCTATTATTTGCGGATAGTTTAAAATCTGACCTCGATGCTCTAAAGAATTTATGTCAGTTAAATCATCAGTATCTTAATGTGATCAAGTGCTTCCATGTCATTTTCCCTGTAGCCTTACCCAATATCCTTCTAGTATGCAATCCACAACAATCCCATTCAAAAAGTGGATCGTTTGAAGTATCTTAATATCCTATTTGTTTAAAAATTAAAATTCGATCTTTACATTATGCGCAGCCACGGAGTTTTTTTTAGGAACATATCCGCTTGAATAGTAGATAGTAGACCGAGGCGCTGGTCTACCCAATATCACCTCTCTTGAAAAGCACAGAGTGTTCTTGGATGAGTGCATCGTCTTCAATCCCTCGATTAGTTTGTCAGATGAGATCTCTGTCCGTGTATCTTATAGAAAAAGCCGACCTTCATCTCAATTTGCCATTCCATTTGCACGTACTGAGCTCTATTATCTTTCACCTCTTTGCTTCGAATGCCAAGTAACCATAATATTCTTTAGCTTGAGCCTTTTCCATCATCGCTCTTCCTTTTTAAACAACACCTCAAAAGTATCCATTTAAATGAGGTTTGACCTCCTTTTTTTATTTTTTTTTTTATTTATTATTTTTTTTTTAAATTTTGTTGTTGACTCTAGTCCTGTTGAACCGAATTTAATTAATTAAAATCAGTTTTGACTGCACGTAACACACAAAGGTGCAGCCATATAGATAAGATTTCAGTAAGGATTTTTTATCTCGCACACTCATCAATTTCGAATTAAAAAAAAAAATTAATAAAGTTTTCACAGTGCACTTAATAACAAGTGGAAAGGTAATGTGAGGAAAGAGGAGAAAAAAAATTAGAGGTTTCGCGGAGAAACAAAAGAATAGATATACAAGGCGGGTATATGGTTTTTGATGGGCTTTAATATATGTATTTATTTCTAGAGACTGCCGTCGAATTTCGACCGCCGTATCTTAATTGATTGAGCCTGTGATACACGAGCTAGCATTTCTCTCGGTAGTGTTTGGCCCCCGCATAATACTGGCCAGCCAGGCCGTAGCCAAGGGAGCCGAGGTGAAGAGGGGCCCTCGTTAAGGGGGGAAACCACATTAGGAGGCTGATTTTCACTGATTTTTAAGGATTTCTTTTGCATGGGAAGAATTATTTAGAATTCAAGGACGTGAAGTAGATCTAATAATAGTGAAAATAAACGAAAACAAAGGCGCGGTCAGGGCGTATAATTATTTGAGTATATAAATAGCATTAATCATAAGTCTTATCCAACTGTGTATTTGCATTCTAAACGCATTATGAATCACCAAGTTTCCATGGACAAATAACCCATTTGTATGTCCTTATGAATAACAACTTCCACTTAAATTTCAGAAATGTCTAATCGAATTACAATCCACTCAACTCAACAGAGACTCTCAGTTTGCTTGCACAGTCATCCGTTCAACCTTTTGTCGCATTAAAAGCATCCTTTTGAAGCGAATGTAAAGAAACGGAGAAAAGGATTAGAGCGACAATGACGAAGAAGGCAAGTGGAAGACTGATAGTAGCAGGTGAAAATTTGTCATAAGATAAACCACCAGTCCATGATGAATTCTATTCAACTTAGTAGGTGAATGTTGTATCATATCGAAAAAAAAAGTGGCTTCATTCCCAGGACATGAGGTACAGGTGCATACTACTGAAAATCGTAGAAACTTATGCGTTGCCTTGTTTTAACAGGTAAGAGGGTTCAGAATAATTGCATTTCCTCCATTCAACTCTTAAAATTTACTGACATGTTTTTATTCGTATTTTGCTTAACAGCTTTGGAATGACAAATAAACCGAAGGAATTTTCCGAGTGCCGGCCGATGTCAACGAGGTGAATCCGCTGAAGTGTCGATTACATCGGTGGGAACTTCCTGAACACAATTCAACAATGGGCAAGTCACATGCCCAAACGGCCAATTCGAAAAAGAGCTTACAATTTCGTTGAAATCATTACAGATACACATGCACCGGCTAGCTAGGATACGTCAGCTGTCGCAGATCTTCTTTAGTCTTAGTTAGTTAGTATAAGGTTTTTCAATAGGGACGACACATTTTGTTTTGACATTTCTCGAATAGGAGTGAAGTTGGCTTCGTAATTCTTTCTCATTTCATTTTGAAACGTCAGTCTATGCCATTTAATCATGGAGAGATACAGGCTTCAACAACGTTTGCAAATTATTCAACTTTTTTTTATCAAAATTCACGTTATATCGCGACTACGCAACAGTCCTCGCGAATGGCCGCCTCGTTCGTGCGATTTAATTCCTTTGGAATTTTTCTTTGTGGTTACATCAAATCCCTGGTCTATGCCAATAAGCCAGCAACGTTAGAAAAGCCAACATCAAACGCGAAATTCCTGCTTTTTCGCCGATTTGTATGCTCGAGTCATGGAAAATTGGGTCCTGCGCATTCACTCGTGCCAGCGCTTCCGCGGCGGACATTTGAACGATCTCGTATTCCATAATTAATGGCATCGATTGTACTTTCATTTGGAATAAAAATCATTTCATAATTAACATACAAGTCTTTCAACTGAAAAACCAAAATGCGTCGCTCTTAATGAAAAACCCTATAGTTATATTGTAAGAGAAAATATTTAGTCTTAGTTAGTTGTTAGTATTCTTAGTTGTAAGAGAGCAACGTATATTGTATGCAGGCTAGGGTACAATATAAACGCACGGTAATCGAATCAGCCAGGACGAGTTCCTAGTGTCCCCACACCCATAAGAACTCGTTCTGGCAAACGGCGTCAATACTCAATTGCCCTAACCCCTTGTGGGGCATAGCGCGTCAACTGTTCCATGTGGCTAGTTGGCGTTTCGTTGGCATAAACTGGTTTCGGAGAATGCAGTTGCCAGCATGCACCTCCTGGACATCCATGGCCACGAACGCAGTCGTGGTCGGGATTCGAGCCCGAAACGCCGGTAGTCAAACGTGAGACTGATGCCTCAACACACTGCGCTACCAAACGGCGCCAATGCCGCCCAGCGTCCACCCGCCTTCGAAATAACAAACAAACGCCGGGCGTAGATCCGATCGTTCGGCAGCGCGTTGTTCTGAACTATTTTTATTCCATTGCAATGCGCGTTAACACTTTATTGACCGTTTAATCATTTAAAGATTCGAATCGCTCCCTTGTATCGACCAGCTCAAGCAATATATGTAGGTATTGTACGTTTAACTCCACTTGGACATAACAAAACACTTTTGTATTATTCTGAATCTGTACCTTTTATATTCGTAAAATTTGGAATCTGCAGATTTCGGCATACCCTTCATACCCAACCAAGTCTAATAATTTACTAACCACTCTCTTCATTAGTGCTAAGGCAGCTAAATAGCTTAAAATGGTTTTTACCCAGAAGATCCCTCGGCCAACTATGTGACCTGCCGGCTGGTCGCATAGCTAGTTGGACAGCTCACAGCTGGTCACACAGCTCGTTTTAAAGGTGATCCCAGAAATTATCAGATAGCTGCTGGCATAGGACGTCTCATAACTCATTGGCCTCGTGTGTGTAAACCACTTAAGACTTCTGATAATTATATACATTCCTTCATGTTTTACTAGGCAAAGTATCCTCTAGAGATATACTCGTAAGACACTTTTCCTTGTTTGTCTATTCTATTCTAAGATACAATCATTTCTCAGCTTGATGATATACTCACCGAATGATATACTCTCGTAATTTGTGGGATTTTCAGGATGAGATTATGAAGGGAGCGAACACGTCGAACACAAGCACTTTCAACGAGATAGGATTACTCAGTAATACGGTGCTCGGAAGTTGGATTTTAAATTCTGCCCAGAAGACGAAGTGTACTAGTAAACAAAAAGGAGTTTGAAATTTACGTAAGCTATACAGTACAGGTGTGAGGAACCACTATACATTAAGTGGGATGTAAATTAAAGAAGGAGACATGCTATCACCGTTCAAATTATCGTAGTCATCGTTGTAGTCATTGTTCTCAGCTCGAGCGTTTTTAGCGTTGAAGCAACAGTTTCCTCCACTAGTGGAGAGAATAGGAAATGGCAGATTTAGACGATAGATATTTCCATATCTATGAAAGCTCGTTAAAGTGTTGCATATCTTCGTTGTGACAAAAACAATATACCCTAGATCTTATAAAGGATAAAAAAATGGTGTTCTCTACGAACCAAATCTGTGGATACGCATCCTACAACAAATGGGGTTTGAGTGGACTTTAAGTCTTTTTCGTCCCTTGCCCGTTATGGCCCTTATATCCTTGATATCTTTTCTATCCATTATGTCCTATATGCCAATGCCATGTTTTCGTTTTACTACAATAGCTGGAATTTGGTAAATATTACCAACAATTATATTTGCTAAGTTTGGTTTCTGTCCATCATCATCGTGGCGCAACAGCCCGTCGTGGTCCTATTATCCTGACGTGTACCTGCTGTAAACGATCCTAGTGCGGAAACCCGCTACCGGATAATGTTTAGAAATGTCCAAGGAAGGCCAATTTGATGTACATCTCAAAGAAACTGTAATGCCGAGTGTTTGAGATACCCGTAGTTTTCTATGGGTTCAAATACGAAGCCAAAAGTTTTCGAAGCGAACATGAAGACCCGGCAGGCTTCGTTGACCTTTCGTTACAATATAATTGGTTTCGGAAGATACAAGTTACCTCCAAACTATTTAGCATCATTTTCTGCAACAAGTTGAGAATGGCTGTGGCTTATTGTTACGGCCCACACCGCAGCCCCAACAACAATTTGCCTCTTATGATACTCTTCCAGAGATTTATGCCGATTTAAGAAGTTGTTAATTTATTAATTATGAATAAAACAAATTTAAAGAATGTCAACGCACAACGACGCCGGGCGTAGATCCTTTCGATTGGCGGCGCGTTGTCCTGGACTATTTTTAATCCATTGCAACAGTTTATTGATTGTTTGTCTAGCCAAGAATAGACTGAATTGCACCACGCCCAATTCTGTCGTCTTCATCATAATAATCATCAAGCTCTCTCGCTGAATTGTTAAAGACAGTCAGATTAGTTTGATCATCTAATAATCCATCAACTCTGATTTTAATGTGTTCTGCTGGACTTGTTGCATTGAATGATTCGTCAATTGAGGGCCTAAAAAAAATTAAAATAAGATCAGTAAATTTATTGTGAATACATTTGGATAGAAATAATGAGAGATTTTTTTCGGAAGGCATTATTTTAAGTAGAAGCCAGCTTCAAGACTTGAGGAAAAAGAATTTGGGTAAAACAATTATAAGGCTGCTTTCACATCGAGTATTGGATCTACCGACAGCTGATTTTGGGTAGTTTCTAGGGCCTGGATTTTGGCCTAGGCAGATGGGGCTCTACCTCAGGGCACCCATCACTGACGAACCCCACCACTCACTCACGAATTTCTTTCATGGACCGGTCGTTTAGATCGGTATTATCAATCAGCGTGAAAGCAGCCGCGGAAGATAAAACTAAAGGGTGAAATGTTAAAAATTTCATTTTGAAAAAATATGAATTTCCTTAAAATTACTCTAAATATGTACATAAGCTGTGTGCGGTTCGTAGACGCTCAGTTGAACAGCATGCTTTGTTTTACTAGAAAAAAATAACTGTACCCTGGACTGAATAGTACGTTTCTTATTATTCGGTTTCGTCAGTTCTATCGAAAGAACAGAACAGTGTACTATAATCGGGCATCTAACATTTTAGATCTGAAGGATAAGAAAGCTGTACGACAACCTTAGGCCCTTTCCTCACTTCTCACTTGTCGGTACGGCAACGGCGTGAGACAGTACGCTCTGTATACCGAAACGATTCCGCACTGCATTCATTTACGAACCAGACGGTATGTTTTCGGTATTCATTATACAGTATGGTAGCTTTCACACGGAACGCAAAAAGCAAAAGTGGCGAGCGAGCTTTCATACGAGTGCAATTAAAAACCAGGCCGAAGCTTCGCTTCGGCCCGGAGTCCGAAGCGTATATACCCTAGACTTGTACAGACCTAGTGGTGATACCAAAAGTATCAATTGGTAACAACCATATGCATTAAAATTGAGTTTCCCATATGGCCAGTTTATAGGGGAGGTTGCAGCAATCATTCAGGAGGATCTTGATCAATTCACTAACCCATTCTACAAATATTTGTCGAATTTTTCAAGTCGCTAGCTTCATTCTATCGAAAGTTATTGCTTATTTGAAGTTTCACTTGTAGGGGAGGTAGGGGTTCCTTGGGTCGGATCTTGCCCATCATTGCCACCAACAAATAAGATCATGCTACAAATATTTAAACAAAATTTCAAGTTTCTAGCTTCACTTCATCGAAAGTTATCGCTTATTTGAAGTTTAATTTGTAGGGGAAGTAGGGGTTTCGTTGGTCGGATTTTACGTATTTTCAATATTAGCCAACTGGATCCTATTACAAACATTTGACCAACATTTCAAGACGCTGGCTTGATTCTGTCAAAAGTTATCGCTCATTTGAAGTTGCATTTGTAGGGGAGGTAGGGGTTGCTTGGGTCGGATCTTACCCATTTTCAATACCAATCAAGTAGATCCTACTGGCAACATTTTATCAAATTTTCAACTCGCTAGTGTTATTCTATCGAAAGTTATCGTAATTAAAAGAATATTTATTTTTTTTGATATTTATAGGGGAGGTAGGCGTTCCTTTTATCCGATTATGCCCAACTTACTAGAACTTAAGCATCTTCCTATCCCAGGGTCACATGCCAAAAATCAGGTGTCTACGTCAATTGGTTCAAGAGTTATAGACAAAAAACCCGAAAAGTAGGGCAGTACGGGGCTCTTTGTAAGAAAATTACCGTTAGTTTTCCACCGATCGGTTTTATTTTCCCAGGGAAGTAGAAGATTATCCTCACAAGCAATCTACCAAAGCTAGAGCTTTTTAGGTTTATTTAATCGGGAGTTATAGATACATTTAATTATTTTACATATATAGGGGAGGTAGGCGTTCTCTTGGCCTGATCATGCCCATTTTCAATACCAACCAACTAGATTATACTTCCAACATTTTACCAAAATTTCAAGTCTCTAGCTTTATTCTATCGAAAGTTATCGTGCGAACGGACAGACAGACAGACAGACAGACAGACAGACATGGCTTAATCGAATCAGGAGGTGATCCTGATCATTTATATATATACATTGCTATACCTCCGGAGCCTCCTTTAAGGTGTTACATATTTCCGTCGTGACAAAAACAATATACCCTATACTAAAAGTCTAGGGTATAATGAATCATCGCACATACAAATCCCGCTCGCCACTGGTGCTTTCTGCTAGAATCTCGTGTATCGTGTGTTCCGTGTGAAACCGGCCTAACGCTCACGTCCTCGCCATTTCTGTCATTTTTTCAAATATTTTGCATGACGTTATCTCTGTCAATACCGAGCGACCGGCCACTGGATGTTCCTGGTTTCTTTCGACTTACTTTAGCCGAAATATGTGGAAGAGGTACCTTTGCTTTAAAAACTATTTCTGTCTTTTTTAAAAATATGGCGGGCAATTTGCAAAAAATTGGGCCCCTGGAAATAATATGGGTCGAATCGAATTTTGGGTGATTTCTTTCGACTCACCATGGCCGAAATATGTAGAAAAGATACTTCGTTCGGCACTTTAGGTCCAGTTTAAACTTTTCAAAATTTGACAGCCTTTTTGAAAAAAAAAACGCCTAAAACACATCTTCCGTCGAAAGAAAATCGATCACATCGGGCAAAATTTAGTCTAGAATATATGTTCCAAGTTTCAGACCGCTAACCAAAAGTACAGCATTTCAGTGGTTTTCGCTTTGTATCGTAAAATATGAAAACTCAAGTGAAACGTAATTTTGAAAATTTCATTGATTGGTGACGTAGTTTAACTCAAATATTTATGTACTATATGAATCAAACTTACGGAATTTCCGATGAATTGTATTCCAGTACGTCTTTGTTGGAAGCATATTGGGTTGATAAAACACCGGCACCACAAAATATCACTGGAATTAGTAGATGCTAGGAAATTAAAACAATTTTAATGTTAATATTTTCGGGTATACGGTATTCAGTATTGGTTAAAAATAGCTATTTTAAATAAATTATGTCCGATGACCCGTTTTGTTCGATTAAAGTTTCAAATTTAATTTAAAGAGTGTATCTGCTCGAATTTCCAAACATCCTGTTTTCCCACCCCGTTTAGACAGAAAGTAGTGCTAGCTCGAATATTGTGAATACAGTTGATAAATTATGGTCTATGCACATATTTATTACATACAAGATAATCTTGAAACCGCGCAAATCACTTGTAAACTTAACAGATTTCATGCAAAATATTTTAGATTAATAAAAACATAAACAAGTTCTTCAAGCATTCAAGAACGAATCTGAGACGAAAAGGTCAAGTCACTACTTACAAGAGAAACTGCCACCAAAATCATTTTGTAAACAGTTTGGCTATTTTTTTTCTTTCTCTAATTATATCTTATTTTATTCAGATTTGCGTCAACACCACTCTGCGAAAGACTGAGGTATTGTAACAGAAGTTAAGTGTTTTTATGATAGGTTTACCAAAGTTGTGAGAAATGCAAAACCTGTTTACAAAAAAATTAACTCGGAAGTCATTGTATGAATGAACAACTTTGTGAATGTGAATATTTAGCAGTTTATTAAAAAAATATATACTCTATGAATATTGCATAATACTTCAGGAGCTTGGGGTTTTGAGATGGGAAGTTTTGCAGTTTTTTTGTTTTTCGTACCTTTATGTATTTTGGTGTACTGAACACGAATACGAACTCCCACATTGATGCTCGGTTGTGCAGGTGTCCTTGTCGCCGATTGCACCATTATTTTAGTTTTACCCTCGTTGATACGTAGTCCAACTTCTTTTGCAGCGGTATCGACGGTATGCAGAAGTTCTTCTGCGTCGGCCAATCTTCGGGACATGATGTTGATGTCGTCGGCGTACGCTGCTAATTGTGTCGACTTGATGAGTAGCGTCTTGCTGTTGTCCATATTCATAGCTCGAATAACGTATTCCAGTGCTAGGTTGAAGAGCGTCGTAGTCACTAAGACCACATAACAATTTCAACATAGTAAATACGATTTGCGAACTTCGCAGCCTGGCACCCAATACGGAGTCACTTGGCTGATATTGAAAGACCACTACAGGTCCACATGATTCGTGGTACTCTGTTGATTACTTAATTAAAATCTTTTTAAAGTCTGTTCAAACAAATTATGTTGTTATAAAGAATCGTTTTAATACAATACATACAAATTTGACCCTTTCTTTCCTTCCTCTATTTATCGTTAAATCCTTTCATATAATCATATGTCATGTCCACTCATCCTCTCTACATCTTCCGAATATGTACGAGTACGAGTTTGAACATTACGAGTAAACTTTTCCAATAGAAGAAAACGTTTTGATATCTTTCCCGGCATGTCTTTCCAAGTGCAATAATGCTTGCACTTCACACTAAACATTCAGACAGGATGCACTGGGTACAATACTCGTAAACTGATTTACGTCCCATCCTGCTAACACCATCACTAGCAAGTTTTCCCTCGATCTCTCCATTATCCTTTTGGAAAGGATATTCTACAAGATAGTCGTCTTGAGAATTTCATACCAGCTTCTTGCTGGACTACGGACTAAAGAAGTATAAACGTCAAACTTTAAACGATTTCGTTTAGAGATACAATATTCGTATGTCTTGAAAAAGAAATTAGTCACGTATTTTGTTAGATATATATATACAGGGTGTCCCGCGTTGGGTGGGCAATACTAATAGGGGTTATAGCACAGTTTGTTTGAGGAAAAATGGTACCAATAGAATTGGCATACTTTAACCTGACTGTTTTTATGATTGTCATCGAAAACCGTGATCTGCCAAACAAGACCAAAATTTGCCACTTTCACAATCATCAAATCTGGGATTTGACATAACTTTTTAAAACTATTTTACATAAAATTTCATATAAAACTTTCATCGGTTTTTAAGTTGAAGATGAACATCACTGAGTAAATGGGCCTCTGGCATGACTATGAGTTGCCTTTGATGAAATTATTTCTTTCGGTCGTTTATGTCCGTTGAGTGATTTGTATCATATCATATCCCTTAAGTCGAGACCAATATTTTTTAGACTTGGTTTCTGTTTCATTTTATGCCTAGGAAGATGTCGTATTCCTAACTAAAGGACTTAAACACCATCAACAGTACTCTAATGGCATTAGCACTATGAACCCCGAGTCGTATGGTACCCATCATGCCTAGATATCGCTTCCTCGCCGAGGATATCCTTTTTCCTCTCCCTAGAACTAAAAATGTCTTCAACAGTAGTCTACTGCATTCGCCTCATGACCCCCAGTTATTTGATACCCATCCTGCCTAGATATCGCTTCCTTGCCAAGGACATCCTTTTTCCTGACCAAAGGACTCAAAATGACTCAACGGAAGTCAACCCCCCTCCTCCTCTCCAGTGGACGCAGAATGCTATCTGTCCTGACCAAAGGATGCCTTTAACAGAACTCCAGTGCATTGGTCTCATTACCACGAGTCAGAATATACCCATACTTACCAGCTATGATTTCTGCTTCATTTCATGGTTAAGAGAGTCCTTTTGTCCTGACGCACATCTTCAGCAGCCCTTCCGTGAGAATGATTGTTCTCACGAACAGCTCGTGAGTATAAACTTCAGACATGAGAATGGATACGATCATAAGAATATTCCAAGGCTATCTATGAGAATAATTCCCATGAGAATGCATGAGAACGGAAAATTTTCATGAGAATTAATTCTCATTGCTTTTTAGATGATTCCCGAGAACGAAATCAGTCTCATGATACCATTCTCATGAGAATGTCTATCTAGACCTTAAAGTGCATGGAAAGTTGTCTGTAAAAAATCCTTTGAAGCTGTAATCTATATCCTTACCTTTCGGGGATGTGAAATTGTTTTACAGAGAACTTTCAACTGTGGGTAAATTTATGCAAGGACTAACATAAAATTCCAAAGTTTGGATTTGAATTTTCCATAAAAAAATTTCCTTGGGACAGATGCTCCGGAGGACGAAATTCAAGATCGATGTGATTCAACCAGAAAACGGTGTCCTTATAAAATTGGTCGTAAGACAGCGCACAGACGTTTTGAGTGTGCGAAGTCTGTTTGTCTGCAGTGCAGCAAAGTTGTATGTAATGACTGTATTTGAGCGCTAAATGTTCCTTATTTTCAACTTTCAAGAAAAACACTGGAGATTTATGTTTTTTTTATTGTTTATTTTGTTTCTAAACTTGAGTTAAATGTGATTTTTTGAAGTATTTGGAATTCAAATCGTTTATATTTATCCTTAACTGAAAGTCTGTTTTTTTTTTAAATGTTACCTATTCTCCATTTTGTATTTTTTTTAATAAAAAATACTCCGAAATATATAATTTGGTTTCATTTTATAAATAACAAATCTATAAGCATGAAGGAAAAGTTCACAATTTTTACAAGAATGTATAACCAGTGATATATTTTAGTGAGTATTGTTGGTGGGTCTGTTAGACCCTACGTCGGTATGTACGCAGAAATGATGAATTCGATATTATAGCCACTCACATAAATCTACTTACTCTACAAGGTCCTGCGTGCTGCGAATGAAGTTTTAGCACCATCGAAAGCTCAGAAAGAAGTATGTATATGAAAAATCGCTTAAGAAAAATGAAACTTAAATTAAAATTCAAAATTACCCAAATTATTCTAGTTTTGGAAAAACTTTAGATCTGGAATTTTAGACACAACCCAAACGAATTATTGCCCCAAACAATGAACATGAAAACAAAATGACCCAAACGACTAAACGCCTTACTTAATCGAAAAAAAACTTCAAATTTCATACTCTTTACTCCCAATATTTGTGAAATATTGAATAATTTTTAATTATGAAATATGCCGATTAGTGCAACTTTTCATTTTCGATGTGAGGCAATTGTCCCTGGGGCGATATTTCATAGCGCCGTACATAACATAAGCCAATTGTCAAGTGCATTACAAAAATAAAAAAAAACTCACCCTGAAAAAATTTGAAAAAAAAAACATACTCAATGAATTTCCGCTTTAGGAAGTACAAATCATCCAAGTGGGTACCATCTATCTATTTATCGTTCTATCTACGTGAAAATGAATAAATATTTTCTTAGAAAATTATTTTTTACGTAAGGGGATTATATCGAAATAAATGAAGAATTCTATAAGCTACATTTTGAACATATTTTCACAATTTGATATTGAGATTTCATATGCTTTTTTTTAATTCCCCGTACATTTCATAGTGAAAAGAAGAAAAAATTTGAAATAAATTTATTATAACCCAAGGTAGCTAACCTTGGGTTAGTACAAGTATCACACGGTGATACCATAGATAAACAGACTATATAGATGTCTATTCTGGAACAAAATATCGCGTCTATGAAATGATATCTACGCAAATTTCGAGTTAACCACGCAGACATGTGTGTGTGAGAGCGAATGAAGCGTGAGCGTCACTAGTTGCAATTGAAGAGCAATGGCACGTACGTAGTTAGACTCTTTCAGTCGAATCTCTTATGAATCTCGTGTTTGCTGCGGTTTGCTTCTCTCCTGCGGTGTACCGATCTCAGGCCGGCCGCATCTTGGACGTAGGCAGCACAGCGCGCACATGACATTGTTGTTGTAACAATAGTTAAAATCTGTGCGAGCTGCCCTGCCTACGTCGCAAGATGCGGCCAGAGGAACAGACCGAGGAGTGTGAAGTTTATGTCCTATTCATAGACTCATTAAGTTCGAACAATTACTGTTCGCGTGGACTCCCAATCGAGGTATGCACTTATGTGGATTGCTTTAAAAAGCATTTCAGGTCTCTTCGAATGCGTTGCGAGAGAGCCATCTCTTATGCGGTTATCCGTGTGTCCTTCCTTTTGTATTGGTGACATCAGGCGCACATTAGGCGACAGCGTCTGAAATAAGTGGTCCCGATTTTTCCCGCAGAATGGACATCTATGTAGTCTGTTTATCTATGGTGATACTTTGGTCCTGTAGGTGTGCGTCAGGACAAAAGGGCTCTCTTGATCATGAAATGAAACAGAAACCAAACGTGGTACATATGGGTATTTCCTGAACCAGGGCGGGAAAAGAGCATCTTCTTGGGCATGAATTGACCAAATTGGCCAAACCTAAAATGTCGGTAATTTCTGAATCGGGGTGAAGATACCAATCCTCTGGACGTAAGATGATGATATAAATTACTTCACGGACATAAAGGACCGAAAGGACATGATGGCCTCCAAAGCAAATCAAAGTCATGTCGATGGCACATTTACTCTAAGATGCGCACCGAAGTAAATCTTACTTTTTTGGGGACAACATTTTTCATAGCAAATCATAGACAATTTACTCATTTGTCCTAACCCCTAGTGGGACATAGCGCATCAACTATTCCATTGTCGCGCTCGGTGGCCGTGATCGTTCGGTCACCGCTCTACGGTACTAATCTAGAAATCGGAGATTAAATCTCGGCGCGATCAAAAACTGCCTGTGAGCACTAATAGAACTCTCACAGTGCTCCGAGCTTGTTAGTATAAAGACGGCGCGGAAAGGAGGTGCATGCCAGCAACTGCACTTCCGAAAAGTAGATATGCTATTGAAATGTCAACAAGGCATCGAGATGCTAGAGATGTTGACTCGCCCATGCCAGGGAGGGGCCAAGGGGGCAATTAGAGAGAGAGAGAGCTTATGTTTCGTTGGCATAAACCAGTTTCGGACGATGCACCTCGCCAGCATGCACCTCCTGCTCCCACTTAGCCGCCTACCTGCGACATGTCAGGAGATGTTATGGCTTATTATGACGCCCCGCATCACAGGAGGAAGACAACACAAACATCCATGGCCACGAAACGCCATGCACGGGACTTGAACACGTAACGACCGTAGTCAGACATGAGACTGACGTCACTACGCACTGAGCTACCGGTTCCCTTAATTAGACAACTTGAAAGCAAATGAATGAAAATGTATTTGCATGGAACGGGCCTAAAGTGCTGATGAACATCGCTCTTCTCGTGTCTTTGAATATAATCCATACAAACTCCCGTTTGTCGCACAAGTTACTACTAGCTTAAAATAAGACAAGGTATTTTTCTTGTATTTCATAGTTTTCATTTTTATTTTTTTATTTTCTTCGATTTAGCAACATATAATCGGTTAATTGGACTATAATAATAGCATTTGTTTATAAATAGAATAACACGATTAACGACTACAATAAATTGCTCGAAACAACTACGTATGTGATATACATACTACATGAAAATCGCTATTCGTTTTGGAAATTATGTACATACAGTGGGCCCCGCTTATTGTGATCACGTTTGGACTAAGCAGAAGTGATAACAATAAACGGACGATAACACTAAGCGAAAACGACCAAAAATCATGAAATTCCTCCAAAATTAAATAAAATATTCAGGCAACTAGTCGTTACACCAGAATTAATTACATAAAAATATACAACGCATTTATTTACTGTTATTATTACATTAAGTTAGCATGTATTACGTAAATAGGAAAGTTAATGTATAATGCAGAAATTATGTGATGTTTTATTCAACTTGGATAGCTTTTTACCATTAACACATAAATTTTTCATATTTATAATTTAAACTCAAGTCGTCAAATCTAAACTGAACTCCTTAAGTGCCAAATAGACGGTGTAACATGTAGAAGAAATTTGTGAAGTGTGTGTGTGTATCTTGAACCATTTGGAGAACACTTGTACCATATTCGTGCTTCAGTTCGAGTTCGTGTTCAACCGTGCTAAGCGTGAGAAGCCTGTGCAAGAATCTCCCTCAGTAGGGACCACTGCACTGAAACTGAAACTGATCACTAAGAGATCGAAACAGAATGTAAGAGCAAGCTTTTCAGTGACTGTGGAGTTATTGCTCTTCAAATTTCAATTTGAGTACAATATTCTCTACAATAAAAATTGTTGGCACCGTTCTAACAAAACGGAACAGAATGCAGCAGCGAATTTACTATACATATTGACTGAGAAACTAAAAGCGCAATGAGCGCCAAATTATCTAAGAAAATAACACAACGTTGATCTAATATTAACATAATTATTTGCTCGAATTTTAGTTAATTTTTCAGTTTTAGTTAGTTAGTTAGTTTTTGAGTTCTAGTATGTATAGGCGAGTTGATAGCATTAATCGGAATATCGATTACAAGAAGCGATACATTTAGTATGCATTGTCGTAAGACTGGTTTGGTTTTAAAAATTTTGATAACAATAAATAATAACCGGGGTCCACTGTATTTCAATGAACATTGATAGCTAATTCACAAATTTCAAACAAGCTTATAGGCCGATTTTTATCACTAATTTTGAATGGTTTTACGGGCGAAACATGCTTTTTACATTTACGAGTATAATCATTGATCTAGATTTTCAACAATTTCCGTACGCGAAAGACTAAAAAAACACATATTGCAATAAAAATTATGATGCAATAGGCTCGCACCCATGCTCTTCAACCTGGCTCTAGAGTATGTCGTCAGAAAAGTGAATGAGGTAGACACGAGAAGCTCGCTCCTAACAAAATCAGCGCAGTACTAACTGCGCATACGCAGACGATGTAGACATCATGGCTAGATCACTACCGCGTGCGAAGGAGGTATTATAGGAACTGGAGTAAGCAGCTTTAGAAATCGGATTAAAGGTCAACGAATCGAAAACAAAATGTATGACCCAATCCCGAAGAACGGCGCATAACAGGCAAAATATTACAATGGACGAGTACAACCTCGAGCAAGTGGAACGAATTTGTTTACTTGGGGGCCCTACTATTAAAGGACGGTAACGAAAAACATGAGATCCAGCGGCGAATCATAGCAGCAAACAAAACGTTTTACGCAGTCCTGCCCATAATGAAGTCAAAATTAGTCCACAAAAACAATAGGCTGCGCATCTGTAAAATATTAATACGATCTGTGCTGCTCTATGAATGCGAAACGTGGACATTAACACAAACGTCACAAAAGTCGATCGATACGTCCGTGAAGGAAAATTCTGCGGAAGGTATTTGGACCAGTCAAGGAAGGAAACGTATGGCGAATCCGAAACAACCAAGAGTTGTATGAATAGTTTGACGATATATGCGCTGCGAAATTTGCCAAATTTCGGAAACTGGAATGGGCTGGCCATGTCAAACGAATGCACGATGACAGAACGTGTACTAAAGTGTTAACCCAAAGGAAACCGACCGCAAGGAAGACCTCGTGTATGATGGGAGAACTCAATTGGCATAGATTGTATGGAGCTTCTACGTTTTTGGAACTGGAGGACGCGATCACTTTGTAACGAACGCGGCTGGGACATGGACGACTGCTTCGAATTGCGAAGAATTCCCTAGACAAAATCGTTCAGACGTCTGCGCAATTTGGCCGCCACAAAATCTTTTCAATTTTAATTGGGCGCCATGTCCCAGCTCACAAAGTTGGAAATCCGCAGCTGGCAGCTCTTCAAGCATTCAGCGACATTGCTGACAATGCAATGTCAGCTTGAGTGACACATGTGCTGGAAGTCCGATTTACCCTTCTTGGTTTGGCGAGTGAAACGGTGAGTTTTTGGTTTTGGTGGCTACCGACCGTTTCTAAAAGCAATATAACCCCTTAGCTGACGTATCGTGTGGGGAAAACCGGAGGCGCTTGAAAATCGCTGGTCTGGTGCGCGATGCGGCACTCAACAAACACAAAGTGCTCCTCCTGTTCACAGTCCGCCAAATCGGTATTTCGCTTCCTGAACCCTCAAGATCCATGCACCACTCCGCTCTCACCGTCACATAATTTATCGTCCGATCGCAGAGGGGGTTGAGCAACATCGCGCAGCTCTACCCAAGGTTAGGGGAGGGAGCGCGGAACCCCAACGACATCAGGGGGCTCCCGTGCCAGTTCTAGGGACAATTAGGGAATTTCGCCAGTTAATTTCTTTTGTGTATATCCTGTGAGGGACTTTCCGTGTTGTTTAGGCACTCGGGCAGATGCGTGGATTTTTTTTTGTAGCGATGACCTAAAACAACCCCGCCCACACTACAGACAGCTGAGCTGGTGTCGAGTACGTGTCAACTCAGGTCAAGCCCGAGGAGATTTTGGCTGAACGACCAGCCTCTAACTCCGTCCTCGATTGAGGGTCACTTCAACTGTAACAAATCAATACAACTTGCTCGAGATAGTTGCGAGGAGCTGTATCCAGGAGGCCAAAGCCCGACGCGGGCTATAGAGCGGATGATAATGATGAGTTGAAGAGGGAGAATTGAAATTAACTGAAATTGTTGTTGTTACAAATCGATGTTCTATTATCATAATGGAAGTCAGTCGGTTCTCAGTTTAGTGTGAGCATTTCAATAAACCACACGTACTTGCCGGTCTTCTTACTTTTTTCTAACACTGCTATATCTAACAATTGTAAAGGTTTTTCGAATTTTTTCATGTTATCTACCTGTTTTCATACTTTGCTCCTTATTAATTATTTTGTTTGTTTTTGCCCAAAATAACGTAACTTAATTAGTGTTACATATTATACAATTATAAGCCATCATACGGAGGAAAGTAGTTGAACTGTACTGAAGAAGGGCACAACTGGTGTCCAAAATACGCATTATCAATTAAAAAATAAGAATCCCGTCTTAGAAAAAATCGACGAACAAGTTTTTTTCCTCCAGTATATTTAAAAGCGAGGAAAACATCGACGAAGAAAAAATCCATTCTGTTTTAAAAAGCCTAATTGTGCTTAAAACAATTAAAAAAGTTACTGTTTAACTATTTTTTTTATAAATATCTGAGATAATATATGAGATTCCACGCTTTGGCACCTTGTATTATAGTCGTGCTTACTACCATTAAAAATAAAAGTTACATAGTTTTAACAAAAATTAATCCTCGAATCCTATCGAATTGCGATTTTCATGCATATGCCACATTATTATAGATTTGTGATTACTCTTGTCATAAATGCCAACAAGCAATTAACATTTTTAAATAAATCTTTATATTTGTCTCTTTAGTTGAAATGAGTATAGGAAAGCACTTGATTCAGAGATCTAAACGAATAGATTTGACTATTTTATTTTATAGTGCATTGTTAGAGATATTGTTGAAGTTACTATTATTGGTAGAAGGCAGATTAGAAGCGCGAGTGAACTTAGTTATATATAAAAACATCGGTACTGTATATCACAGTACTATATTCAAATGCAAACATATACTTTTTTTTTAATTTCCCGGCAAGCAAGTGATTGCAAACTAATTTAAGGAATGTGGGGTCTTTCGTTTATGAATATTTTGGTCACTTGATATGTGGAAGATACTATTTATTGTATTTTTTCCTTTATTTTGTATATATAAAATAAATAGTCTAAACAAAAAAAATCACATTCGTAATTTAAAAAAATTATACATAGTACCTGCATACTTTGTAGAAATTTGGCACTTAAATACTATTAATTGGTTTTTTGTTCATTTCATCGAACTCTTTCGATCTTCCGTTCCATATGTAATCATAGGTGTATTTATACATACTCGCTTGTGCCTATGATAATTATTATTACATAATAATGTACAGTACTTAGACATTCATACATAAAAACTTTCTTACAACTACAGTATTCATTTTTGTTTAAAACCAGACGTTTGAGTTACCACATTCGTCGATGAGAACCCATGAAAAAGGTCTCCTAATTCAACCTTAATACAACACTACTACAGAGACTATTCCTTATGATTTGACAGTAAATTTGTTTTAACAAATGCAGGGATGATGCATGTTGTTGTTTAGATGGAAATATCACCATGATGGCCAGCAGACAGAGCCATTTTAGAAAGCGTAGAAAGCGATCGTCGCGGAAAGCTCGATGAATCGGGTTCCGAAAATAATCGACGAAAGCTACGCAAATTTTATTGTTTTATAGTGAAAAAGGAAAGAAGGCACAGCATTAGTTTAGGCCAAAAAACGAATAGAGTCGTGATACGTACAACTTTCGAATACCAGATTCGGAGCTCTTCTTCCAAGGTGCATCGTCCGGCTCTAGTGGTAGGGGACCCTGAACCGGTGGATCTTCTTCGGGAGGGCTGAAATAGAAATGAGGTTATTATGTTAATGCTTCAATTTCGCTAATTTTGGAATATTGAAACTTTCCACTACTTTGGAAATGGAAACCAAACGGTGTAGTCCACGATCTGCTTTGAAAATAAAATTTACTATACTTACGTTTCTGCACCCTCTTCAATTTGATCCGTTTCATCAACAGGCTTCAAAGAACGCAACTCTTCGGACAATTCAGTCACTTTGGTAACAAGATCATCCCGTTCCGTCATCAGCTCCTTAAGTTCCGTTGTAGTGTATCTTGGCCTATTCGGATCACATTCATCACCCGATCGTACTAAATCCTCATTTTCTTTCTCAGCAATTCCTAGACGTCGTTTCAATGTATTAATTTCGCGATGTTGATCCTGTAATTGTGCCAGAAAATCGGCTCGCTCCTCGCACAGCGTACGAACTTGAACTTGTAGTAGTTTGTTGCGTCGACGTGTTTCTCGTCCTGAATTTTTCAGTCTTTCAATTTGTATGTTTAGCTAAAACAGAGAAAGTGAAGGATTTTCTTTTATTAATAAATGGAATAATGTTAGGAGGAGTCTTTTGTTTTTTTTTTTTGCAATAAATACCAGGGAATTATCTGTATTGTGTTTATTTTAGGATACATTTTCTTTTACGATTTCCTGAAGTTGACTACTTCATGATTTATTATAAACAAGACCTGTCTTGCCAATGAAATAAGTAGAACCAAGAAGTGTCGTTAAATAATATTTTAACAATAGTGATGACACCTAGAATACTAACATTGTAGACAGTCTGAAATAATATTCAAAATGAAAATTTAATTCATCAAATATCACAAAGAAAACAATGCACACACGAATGGAAATCATAAAGTTTTTTTTTAAGTAACAATGATAGATAACAATGATATAGTTCATGTGATCAAACGCCATTTTTCACAACAAATTATTTTCATGTTACGATTAAAACCCTACGTGCTTAAATGTAAAAAGGTTAACACCATATCAAATGCGAAAGCGACAGAGAGTCAACAGCTAGTGTGTAATAAATGATATTGAGACACCAGTTTAGTGTACAGTTCAGTTTCAAGGTGCAATGTTGTGGGAAGGAAGGAAGGACGAACTATCTGTTTATGCCACTTATGCTAGATGCCATTGGCGACTAGCCAAGATCACAATTGCATTGGAAGCTTTTTTGTTGAGATATAAAAAATGCATAAGGCTCATAAACGTATGTACATATATACTCCAAGACTAAAAAAAGACTCAAACACTAAAAAAATCCAAACCCGAAATTTGCGTGATAACGTCGATAGGTTGTGAGAGAACCTGTCCGTGGATTTTTTTACTATTTACTCGCGACAATATAGTCAGGGTCAATTTGTAATTGTAAATTGTCTGAAATTTATGAGATCGTGGTGAAATTCCCGCCCATAAAGGCTGGCAAAAAAATTGAATGCATTACTTTTCACGGGAGAAATGGCTCGTGGAAAAAAAGTGTGTGGAACCCAAACTTCTGGCAGCTCATAGCTGATGCATGCGGACATGTGTTTTTTCAATTGTCGCGGAGTTCTTTAGTGGTGCGGTTGCTAGTTTTCTGTTTTATATTCGACTTAATGAAACTCGATGAAAGACACAAAAGAAATTAATAAGCACACAGTCATAATTCAATTCGAATTCCGTCAGCTGTTCAGTTTGGCAGAAACATAAAAATTGACAGCTGATGGATCATAGCCAATAGGCGTTTCTGAGACAACTTATGTTTCACGGACCCGGGGGTAGATTGGAACTGGACCACGTTCCTGATTTTGGTGTATTGGAACCGCAACCAATGGCACCTTAGCTGAAACTGTCAGTTGGGTTGTAGCAGTTCGATTCTTAGTGCTGCTCGCACCGCCACCTGGATGACGGTCTCGCAGTCGCTACAAGCTTGATTGGAATATGCAATAAGGTTGGAATATTCAGATTCCGGAAACGGAAATGCTTTCCGTTTCCGACCCAGACTTTCTGAACAAGGCCTCCTAAACGTTATCACGTCGAAAAAAATTTAAGGATTCAAATGACTCAAAAAATCAAAAGATTAAAAAAACTAAAAGCCAAAAATAAAGAAAAATCCAAGTTAAAAACCTCAGAAAACTCATAAATGTAAAAAAAAAAATTTAAAAGACTCATGAACTCATGGACGAAATGACAAAAGGGGAAATTAAAAAAAAAATACTGGAGTGTACGAGAGACAAAGGACAAGCGGTCAAAATGGCGGAAAACGAAAGGACGACTGGGAATTACTGTTGCACAAAATATTATAAACGATTACCTCAACCCACAGATTAATGTTATGCCCGTACCACATTGTGCCTGACTCGGCGAGTCCGGAACAAAGTGGGTGATACGTTGTATACACGCAAGCACCTTGCGCCTCTCCCCGTCTAGCGATTTATCGCCAGGACAATAGCCGTATTGTGTGCAGCACAGTTCAGAGCAGAACAACCATTTCACCCGTCACACTTAAAAAAATTGCTCTGAATAGATCTGATTGTTAGTGTAATGCGTACGATTGCACTTGATCTCCACTGCACAGAAAAACGCAGCTTATATTTTCTACGCCGTTCTACGTTTTAATCAATTCCATTTTCTATTGAGCACATTTTGTTTAATTTACTAAATCTTTCTATTCAATAAAATCATTCCATGTTTTTCAGATTGTCCAACTTATCTGTTTTTATTTTAAGCAAGCTCCCCGCCAAACAGCGCAAAAAACCCGTTCCCATGTTGCTCTTTCAAATCCATTGAAAAATCACTAGAAGTGTTGAGAACTAAACAAAATCTAGGGACGCGGGAGCGTCCCGCCCACCAAAGAAAAACAAAAAAAAATTGAAAAAGTGACCAAGACTATGTTTACGCGACACAACAAGTACGGGTTTTCGGACTTCTATAGCTCCGGCCCCGAGTGATTGTTCGGGCTCAAATTTGATACGGTCATTGCTTCAGGTCGTCTTACGAAGTGTTGCAAATTTGAATACAAGGAAAAACAACCGAGATATGACAGTTTGAAAATCGCTATTTTTTTCAAATTTTTCTTGTTCTCGTTGTTCTTAGACAGGGCTACAGCCTCGTAGGGAGCGTATCGAGGTCTGCTTTCTTTTATCACGGATTGACTGTGTCCCAAGGGTGTGCATAGACTATCATTTGCTCTGATCCGTGCAGATAAGAAGATACATCAAAAAATGTGAAATTTTATAGTGTTTCTCGCTTAAGTCTTTTTGATAGTTTCAATGAGCCAACAGCAAATTACTCGCAGAGATCGCATGCCAACGGATGTCCACGAAAAGCTGTTCGCGTTTCATTCTGGCAAATGTACATGACATTTGCCAGAGAGAGACGCAAACAACTGATTGTATGAGTAGTGACGACGGCGGATGCAACAGTCCGTGCGCTCGGCGGGTGGGGAGAACCATACGAAATTGTGCGATGATCATTACGAGTTCATGGTTGGGGTCGTGGCTTGTGGCAAGTGCATGAATGAAAAGTACATATAAAAAAATTTAAACTGAATGTTTATGGCTACATCTTAGGATGTAAAGAAAAAACATGCTGTGTGGTGTATGATTTAATTTCATATATGACATATGAGATATGAATTATGATGTAAGATGGTTTTTTCTAATGTGTTGAAGGTGCTAGGAAGGTTTTATAAAAGTCAGTAAAATTTTACAAATAAATCGTTTTAGATAGTAAACGCTTGCGAGTATGAATGCCGTTGCTTTCAATTCCAGTATAATTGTGATGCAAAATGCAATCAGTAATTCCATTTGGCTAGTTTGCATCTATAAAATGCAAAAATTAACTTAATTTTTCAGTTCAATAAAATAATTCCATGTTCTTCAAATCTTGCTAATTATCTGTTTTTATTTTAAGCAAGCTCCCCGCCAAACAGCGTTAAAAGAAATTAACTAATTTAATCAGGGTTCAATATGCATGCCCTAGAGCGAGGCGCAAAGCTACGAGCACTTTGGCGGAATTATGTTCATATCAATCGTTTTTGCGGTTAATTTTTTTTGACGGGAATTTTTTTTTACAGCAGAGTTGTTTTTGGGAGATCACTCTATACATACCGTTGCTTGCCCACGGACGCCACTTGCTTTTATAAATTGTAAACTAAACATACCCACCGAGGGCAGTGCTGTCACATTTACAAACTACAGAAAAAATAAATTCCAATTGCTTTTGGGTACCCCTTCGTATGTTACATGAAGTAATAACACATACGAGTATATAAAAGGATAGCAAGAAGACAGATAGAGTATTTAGCGAGCACACTAACATCAAAAATATGTACATATTTACGAACTATTCGCGTAGTTCTACTTACGTTTTCCATATCAGCATATTTTTCCTGTAGCTCACGATCTTTGGCTTTAATTTCGTCTCGTTGTTTGTGAATTTGTTGCTTAAGTCGTTGAAGAACCTGGCTGTCCGAAACTGTATTTGAAAGTTCGTAGTTCGTTATACTTATCACGCTGTCTGTTAAACTGTTACCAAGACCTGACGATGCTTGTGATTGCAGTTCTTGCTGTTGTTGAATTATACGTTTATTTTCATCTTGCAAGCTGCTGACTAGATCGACCAATTCTCGGGTTTCAGCACGCCATTGTTCTTCTATTGATTCTAGTTCCTAAAACAAAGAAGAAGCAAAATTGGTTTGTTTAGAGTGGAGAATACGAATACGATAAGTTTGCTTAAAATTGTCATAATTGTCGGCTTATGGTTAATAGAGGTCTTACCACTGTAGCACATAGAGCAAGCGAAGCGAGCGATATACGGCGGTATACTGAGGGTTGAAACCCTTTAAGCCGCGGAGCTCGCTTAGCGAGCAAAGCCCACGCAAGAGGAGGGCGAAATCATTTCAATTTAAAACCCACCATTGATCAAAGACGTGAACCACTATGCGTCGCCCGGCCAACTGAGAATGTTCCGAAATGGGAGTTTAGCGGAAAAGCCTGCATTGAAACGGAAATTTATTTCATTTGAAGACAAAATTAAGATAGATCGTTTAGAAAGCAGAGAAAATCCAGCTTTTCTCTGATTTCTAAACAGCAGTAAAAATGATAAAACAAAATAGAGAACATGTTACTGCTGGATCAGCTGTTACTCCGGCATGAGTTGCTCGAGTGAAGCTGAAATTACAATGATAGTTTCACGATTTCACGCTGAGATCTTGCGTCATGGAACGCCGATAGAAAAATCTAATGAACGCGGTGGCGGCGGCAGTTTGTGAAGTACTGACGTACACTGTTAAAATGTGATCATCTGTAGAACTAAACTGTGTTAAATTTTTCTATTTTGGTTACAGAGATATATAGAAGGAGATGACACTACCATATATTGTACACTAAATTCTGGACGTAATTCCACCACATACGAACTAGAAAAAGTAAACAGAGAGACACACGCCCTCCGCTGCGCAACACCCGCTCAGTCCATATTGGTCCATACAATAGCACATGAGATGTCAAACTCGCATTCCCCCCCCCCTCCCCCCCCCCCTCTCATACTTTATCTTGGTGAACAATAACATTTCACTTTGTCTCTCCATCCCGGAACACCCGCTCGGTCCATATAGCCGGAATGCTTGCTGGAGAAAATTTAGCCCGAAGTGTGAATGTATAAGACAATTTGTTATTATTACCAGTCACCAGTTTATTTCAACTTTTACTTCACAAAATAAGTTTCACAAACTTTTCTTTGACTTCACTTTACAAATCTCCACTTTTATAAACTTTACTTTTATTATTTAACAGTCTTTGAACTTAGTTTCACAACTTTACTTGAACAACGTTCTAAAATTAATTCCACAATCTTTACTTGAACAACCTTCTGAACTACTGTTGTTTAACTGAACTGAACTGTTGTTTAAACTAAACTCCTCTACTTCTGGAGCTTGCTTTTTATACATGAACCTTCTGTTTATAAAATACAATTCTTGTTTACAAAACATAGATACGGCTTTTATTTCAATCTAAATGTACGTACGTGGACAGTATACGTCCATTTTGATGGTTAGCTAAATTATCTATATGAGGTTTTTTGAAATTCACCTATAGGTGTAAACATGTTGTTGCGTGTACGGGGTGGGTATCTTATACGACCCACACTGTACTAATCTCGAATGATCGATGACAAGTACAAATTGAATACACACTAGACGATTCTCGAGCCATCTGTAGTCTAGACAAACAGAACCATTGATAATGAATTGGATTCTCGAACCTTCGTTAAGTAGTGGAGACCCGAACTTCTCGAAAAATCTAGAGTCTTCACTAAATTGGCGAAAGCATGGATTTCCAACTATAAAAGGCAGATGTCACCGGGGACGATAAGTAGTAGTTCTCAATGAAAGCTCATTGGTGTCAGACATCCGCCGGAAGCGAATAGTTATCCGTAAATTGTCGGTTGCGCGTGTATATAGTTAGTTCGTTTAGTAAATAAAGTGTGTGTTTTTCAATCGAAGTGTTTCATTATTCAGCACAAGAATATCTAACGAACCTGCTTTGGTTTCGTGGTTTCGCTCAACAGAGGAAACATTACAATATTATCCGCAGAATAGATATTTCATTTGCACCGAAGAAAAAACCGTCATAATGGCAAATCCATGATTTTAAATTTTTACTGTGTGTTGCAGCGTTTTTTTTATATTTCGATTAAAGTCCCCATAAATCTTTAATGCAGTAGACTGGGTCGGTCAATTTCATCGTTTGTTGAAAATATGGAGCAAATTCCGCAGACACATAAATGACAATATTTTAAAGAAAATTAGTGGCCTGTGGCTGGGGAAGTTGAGTCCAGAACGTGAAATGTGTTGTAGCATAGGGGCGACCGGTAGCGCAGTGTGTTGAGGCATCAGTCTCATGTTTGACTACAGGCGTTTCGGGTTCGAATCCCGTCCACGACGACGTTCGTGGCCATGGATGTGCAGGAGGTGCATGCTGGCAACTGCATTCTCCGAAACCAGTTTATGCCGAGAAACGTCAACTGGGCCACATGGAACAGTTGACGCGCTATGCCCCAAAAGGGGTTAGGGAAATTTAGAGAGAGATAGGGTTTCATAGCACCAGCCTTGCGTTTCAATGAAAAAACAGTAAATCACAATTTGCCATGTAAAAAGGTCCTAAAAAAACTTTTGTGTTTTAAAAATTCGGGCCCCCTCTGAAAGACCGGGCCCAGGGGAATCACTCCCCCTCCTCTTTCTCACGCGTTTTACGAGGGTTGACTTGTATAATGTAATATGATGATCCTGGAACTTAAGGACACGAACGCCCTAGAGCTGCGGCAAGACTGGATTCATTGCCCGATGGAAATAAATAAGTATCGCAATAATTCAAGGATACCAATTTGTTATTCTTAAACTCTACTTCACCGAAACTAATTATTCAAATACCAGTATCGATTTCTAAAACCTACGGCTCGTTTTAATTAATCAAACAAAACAAAGAAGGTATATGAATTATTTTCCGTACACATTAAATACGCATAATGTATGTGCATAAAACATTATTTTTCCAATTCATGAAGATAACACACTCAAAATACATATTTGTTCAGTCTCCCAATTTCACCGGCTTGCCACCTCAGTATTATGTACGACGTAAAGATTCTTTATCGTTATCCTCGCAAATATGAAATTCCGGAACAACCTCCGTATTATCCCAAGAAAAGTAAATCCGCTTCTTAAATATTTACCATATCCATTGCCATCATGTCATACCCTTGTTAGGACGAAAACATCAAAAATCAATAACAACGAAAATGCGGGGCCAAAGCCACTGATGGCTAGCTAGGATGGCTAACAACAATAATAAGAGGTGTGTAGAAGGCATGACTATTCAATCAGAATGTTGTACTAATTAAGTCAAGAAGGGACGCGTCAAGACGGTTTTTGTGCAAAGGACTTCCAGTCGCTGATATACGAAAATAATGATTAGCTGGTAGACTTTCGGGGTGGGTTCGTAAACAACAGCCTTAATAAATTTCTGATATATGAATTTAGTTCGGGACATTAAAGGATGGAAAAGGCTATTTTGGATAGAGGACTGCCGCTGGGGCAAGACTAGGTCACCTTAAATAAACAATAGAGCATGTTTGTATGTTTTTTTCTATTTCTATACAGAAATTTTGACCTTTGTTTATAATGATCAACCCATATCTAAAAGTCAATAGCAATTTCTGGCTTATACTTTAGGCGGTTCGTCTTGAAAAGTGGCCTAATGTACCTTGCACACTACAGGAGATTTGGACAAATCTCGAGATTTAAGCAAATCTATCCCAAAATCTCCAAGATTTATCATACATTTATTGTATTAATCTAGATTTTGACCGAGATTTAAAACAAATCTTTCTGAAATCTTGTTGAAATGTTCCTTTTTCGCCTGAATATATGCTTTTCACATTTTACCACACTATCCTTGGTATGTAGTGAAAAAAATGTACATGTACAGCACTTAATCCTGGTGGCGGAAGAACGGATGGTGTGCATGGGCTTCGGGATTTGCATATCTATCAAGATTTAGGTGCCTGGTGTGCATAGACTATAAGAGTACATGCCGGGCACTGTCTGAGATTATTTTAGAAATCGATAGAGGCTTAAGGAGGAATTCCTATGCGACGACTAGAGACACATGTCAAATTGTACGGAACTTAAAGCCATAATCGTACGTCTCTAGTCGTAGCATAGATATTCCTTCTTTAGCCAAACGTCTTTTTTTAAGGGGAAATGTTCTCTTTTTGGGTAAATAAATCGTGACTTCTTTTTTTTTAAATATAACGATTTGTTCTCCTTTTCCATGATATTTCATAAATCTTTTACGACTTGTGAAATTGGAGTACAGTACAATAAGGTTTTGGCCACAGTTCCGATATAAGGCAAGCAAAAAGGATGTCAGAACTCTTGTAATTGCAAAAATTTTCGATCTTTGTGTGAATGGATTAATCTTCTTCGTCCACATGCGGAAAAAAATGCGACTTCTAGTCTCAACTTTCTATATAGAAAAACGACAATCCGTCTTGTTAGTAAAATTTATATCGATAAAGTCGTAGGATGAACTCTTCCTCTCGGTGAATAAAAGCACAAGACGAGCTGCATGTATACATTCTCGTGCTCCGCCCTTTTTAGCATTACCTCGCGAGAATCCAAATGGGGTATTATGCATAGTTTACAATGTTTTGTGCTTTGCTCAATGTTCGCGTGTAAAGGAAGTTTTATGCTTCGTTTAGACGTGAACGCTGAGCCAAACACCGGATATTGAAAAATTGCATTGAAAAGCACCAAGATGATACCTTTTCTGCTCTTACATGGGCAACTTGAATTCATGAGCATTCGCGAGCATTTGAGTTCTTCCCACAAGAGATGGGAACTTCTTGTTGTTGATGTTTTCAATTCAATTTTTCAATATTCGGTGCTTGGTTCAGCGTTCACGTCTAAACGAAGCATTAGACCAAGTATTAATGCTATCATAAAACCTAGCTCAAAAACGAATCAATGGCATCCCTCCCCCCATTACACACAACCTAAAATATTCTGCACATAATCACTTCATCATAAAATCGTTTGTGATCGTAAAGTGTCCCTTTCCAAATTGCCCATCAATTCAATCGTAAACTTTGCTCGTCGTCTAACCGCACCAATAATAATAAGAAAAAGAAAATATCGAGCGCAATTGCTATTTATCGGAAATGAACACTTTCGTCGAAATGGAGAGGCGTCAATGATGTGCTCTCCTTTATATCCGTTTGTTTGTGCAAACCTAAAGATTACTTGCGTGTTTTCTGCCCGTTGGCATGTTTTCACGTCCTTACAACATTTTCCGAATGTTGTAGTACTGTTTCCTGTGTGTAAATAAGGCACTACTCATTTGTTGTTGTTGCCTAGTTAATTGAAAAAGCTCGATTGTAACCCGGGGTCAAATGGATGATGGAGAAATCCTTTCAAGGATGTGTATCAGGTTTAGGGTTGGAGTGAGAATCTACGCAGAAGGGACGATCAATTTATCATCAAGATTTTGATGGGTATTCTGAAGAAGGATTAAATTGGAAGCAAAGTGATTTGTACAGGCGTTCAATCATTAACAAATGAGAATGACATCTTATGAAAATACGAATTTACAAAATGTTCTCTATTAATGGGCGCGTTTTGGCAAGCACTGAACATGTTTCTAATTTGGAAGTGTGACAGTGATGTAAAGCATTGTGTTTCTTTGGCACCGCTAGGTTTATTTGTCTGCGTTAATTTGTATGAAGTGCAATGTCTAATCTTTGGCCGGGTGCTAACGAAATTCCAGCCAAACAATCAAAATTCGGCGGAACAGGTTTATTAAACGCCATAAATCAACTACTTCTGCGAATCTGGGAGGACGAGATGATCCCAGAAGATGACGCAGGAGCATCACTTGTACCATTCACAAAAAGGGAGATGAATTGCGATGCGAGAATTACAGAGGCATTTCAATAATCTGTACGACCCTCAAAATATTGACCAAAAATCTGGAAAATAGTATAAAACCATACGCTGAACGAATAATTGGCGAATATCAAGGTGGCTTTTTGACCTGGCCGATCTACAACGGTCAATCAAATCCTGGAATAGTGTTGTGTCAAATTTTTGTCGACTTTAAGCAAGCATACGACAGTATCAATCGTAGTGTAAAGTATAATATCATGCCGCAGTTTGGTATACCAGAAAAACTAGTATGACTAACAAAGATGACGTCTCACAGCTCAGGATCCAAAACAAGTTGACTAATCTTTTTGAAACACGTACTGGATTGAAATAGGGCGATAGACTGGCACCGACGCTCTTCAACCTGTCGCTGTCACTTGAACACGCCATCCGCCCCGCTAACAGTCAAGTCGGCACAATTGATAGCGTATGCAGACATCAACACCATGTTCTGAAACCTGCCCGTCGCAGAAGAACTTCAACATGATCTTGATACGGCCACAAAAGAAATTGAACTACGCATTAACGAGGATAAAACAAAAATAATGAAGCATTCTAGAAGAAGGACGCCAGCACAACCAAACATCAATCAATCAATGCAAATTCGGCAATTATTCCAAATGATCTACCTCCCCAAACCCTTTTATTAGAAAGACGAAAACCAGCCCAATTTTTCGGCAGGAATCTTGTCCGGGATTTCCTAGAGTGGATTCTGCGGGCTGGTACTACCTATGTAAGTGGAAATCTCAAATTGGATATCCGCTTTAGATTGTACAAACCCACGGAAATCCACAATGCGACCACAGAGTGAAAGCTGTTGCTGGTGCTTGTGCTGATGTTTTGATTGTAAACCCTCAGCGAAGAGAGGTGTACACGTGAAACGTGCTCATGGAGCTTTCCCTGCCCATGCTGCTCAAGATTACATTCGTAATTGTCCGGTGTATTCGTTTCATTATACCCTTCACGGATGTGATAGGGTATATTAACTTTGTCATGAAGTTTGCAACGCACAGAAGGAAGCATCTCCGACCATATAAACTATATATATTCTTGGTCAGTATGATGAGTCGAGTCGATTAAGCTTTGTCCGTCTGTCTGTCTGTCCGTCTGTTTCTATGCAAACTAGTCCCTCAGTTTTAAAGCTATCAAGCTGAAATTTTGTAGAGAGCCCTCTTTCTATTGCAGGCAGTATATATGTCGGAACCAATGGAATCGGACCACTACGTCATATAGCTGCCATAGGAACGACCGGTCCAAAAATTCGTCTTTGTGAGAAAAACTTTTTTATTTCTAAAGATATCGCTTTTAGATTTCACATTAATCAATAGTATCTTTAGAGAAATCACATTTCCGAATTTGGTTGAAATCGGACTACTCTATCATATAGCTGCCTTAGGAACGACCGTTCCAAAAGCAAGTTTTTATCAGAAAAACTTTTTCATTTCTGAAGATATCTTTATGAAATTGCATATTACTCAATCATATTGACTGCTAAGCTACGTTCCTAAATTTGGTTGAAATCGGCCCACTATTTCATATACCTCTTATAGGAACAGTGAAATCGGAACAAGTTTTACTACTAATTTCAAAGTGGCAAGTGTACCATAAAATACAACGAGGTGTGTGATACAAAGGTGTGATACACCTTCGCTTCGCGTGAAGGGTATCATACCTTCGGCAAGCTAGCCAAAGGCTAGCTTGTTTTTCTGTGTGTTATGAATGGGTTTTATATATAGTCGAAAATCACCGGACAATTACGAATACGATCTTCAGCTTTAGCAATAGCATGGGCAGGGAAAGCTCCATGAGCATATTTCACGTCAACGTTTCTCTTCGCTGATTGTTTACAATTAAAACGCCAGCACCCAGCTCGGCGTCAGCTTTCACTCTGTGGTCGCCCTAAGACACTACTTAAAGCAGAAATTTGCTGTTTCATTGTGAATTTCCGTGGGTTTGTACAATCTAAAGCATGCTCATGGAGCTTCCCCTGCCAATGCTGTTGCTAAAGCTTAAGATCACATTCGTAATTGTCCGGTGTAGTCATTTGGAAGAAAGTTTTATACTTCCTGATATTTCGGAAGAAATGTTTTGATAAGTGATCTCGCCGAAAATATTTTAGAAGCGCTTCTAGTGGATTTATAATTGGGCATAGTTGATTTTTTTCATTTTAACAGCAACTATTGCACTCTACTCGTGTGGGAAGGCCATTAGAAATGACTGGGGCCTGCAGCCGAAGGTGGTACGCTGGATGTATACTGCTGTGGTGCGTCCTATTTTACTTTATGGTATTAGCGTGTGGTGGACGGCACTCAAAGTTGCTGCATACTGTAACTTGCTGGGAAAGGTGCAAAGACTGGCTGCGCTAGCCATAACACAGCGCTCAGAACCACTCCGTCGACCGGATTGGACATTTTGCTGAACTTGCTCCCGCTGGACATTCTTGACGAACAACTGGCGGCCAATACGGGACTAGGCCTTTGCTAAAGTTGCCAGTGGCATGTGAGGAGCACTGGGCACGCATCTATTCTGCGCCATCTGGATCTCCCTTCGGAGACCGACTACACCTCTCCGAAATACACTTTTTTGATCCACACTATACCTGCCTTATTCCATCTAGGAATCTCTGGGCTCAGAATGTACCCTTAATGATTAATTCCATGCTGATCTACACGGATGGCTCTAAGACGCACGATGGAGTTGCCAGAATTTACTCGAAGGGTCTTGGTATCAACATATCATTTCGTCTTCCTGACTTTTATAGTGTCCTCCAGGCGTAGGTTTCAGCGATTTCAGAGGCTCTGACCTTCGCTATTTTTACGGACAGCCAAGCTGCAATACGTTCACTTGATTCGGTTCTCACTACATCCAAAACGATTCTGAACTGTCGCACAGCCCTCACTTTAATGGGCGGCTTTTTCAACATTACGCTTTGATGGATACCCGGTCACAGTGGCTTTGCAGGCAACTGCAGAGCGGATGAGCTTGTGCATGAGGGAATTCGGGACAGTACTAAAATGTCTTTTGCGGTATGTAAAATGGTAACTAAGTCAGTCGCTATTGTCTAAGATGGCTCAGTGGTAACTCATGCCAAACGACAAGGGCAATTTGGCCTAGACTTGATCCGAGACGCTCTGCCGTAATTAAGTAGATTACACATCGGCAGGGTAGTTGGGGTCATCACAAGGCACTGTCCTATTGGAGAACTGCACCTTCCGCACCATGATTACTGCAGAAGCTGTGAGGACGTGGACGAGGAGGAGAGCGTTATTCACCTTCTGTGCCACTGCAGAGCTTTCGCGGGCAGGAGGAGGAGATTTCTTGGTTTCCCATTATTTTACGACTTGGACGACCTCAACAACGCTAGTGCGACAAAGCTCAACCATTTTATTGCTAGCACCGGCTGACTTTAATACCTAGTTTTTAGGTTAAGGTCTTGAGAGTTTCTGGAGGTACCACAACGAACCCATTTTGAGGTCTAAGTGTGCTGTGATCTATCATGGCAGCCCCTGCACCTAACCTATCGACCGACAAGACCGTCGCGGCGGTAACGCCGACTTCCAACTTTGAGACGCTCTAGAAGGCGCAATTTTAAACGAAATGAAACGAATAAAAAAAGCAGATTGTAGAATTCTTTATGCTCTATAAATATTAGACTTTGATTATTTCTGCGCTTTCCCCTAACCCCTAGTGGGGCATAGCGCGTCAACTATTCCATGTGGCTCAGCTGACGTTTCGTTGGCATAAACCAGTTTCGGACGATTCACGTTGACAGCATGCAGTCCTGCTCTTATTTAGCCGCCTACCTGCAACAAGTCGGGAGATGTTGTGGCCTATTATTACGCCCCGCACCACAGGGGGAAGACAACACAAACATCCATGGCTACGAATGCCGTGGACGGCACTTGAACCCGTAGCTACCGTGGTCACACATGAGACTGACGCCTCTACGTACTGAGTTACCGGTCGCCACAAAGAGGTCATAGACATAAATTGTGTCGCAAAAAAAAAAATACCTTCAAACTGATTCGACCTTGCAAGCTCAATAGTAACCCAGTTATCGCGAGTTATAGCAAAAAGCATGTTTTAACGTGTTTCAGTCTAGCAAAAAAGGCACAGCCGGTTCAGAGGTCGAAAACTTGAAGTTAAGCTTCTCTAGACCCCCCACCCCTAAGAAGGAATTTCTTTTGGAGGTTCACTTTCTTTTACAATGCATTTCATGTACAGTGACTGGAGTAAAAAGCTTGTGGGCTCATCGACCCATAGATTCCGTGTGAAAAGTGCCTTCATCGCAAAAACGAATCTCTAATGGATCAGCTGAAATATTGAAAGTTGTCATGATATTGCTGCGGTACTATTTACTTATCTTTATTTCTTATCTCAGCTATTTAATGATTGATAGTTATACAACTAATACATATAAATGTAGATATACATGTACTCGCACAGAACTATAGGCAGTAAAATTCAAAAGAACATCCATTGTATAATTTTTTTCCTATAAAACATTTCTTATCTTTTCTTGCGTGCGTACTTTTTATGAGTTTTTTCCAAAGTCCAACTAACTGCAGATGCTTTCGACGGCAGCGTCACTGCTAGTATTTCCCAGAAATGGCGGCAACAGACAATTAAGTACCCACATTTCGGGAAGACCACTAAACAGGACAATTTTCTACAAAAAAAAAATGGTAGCAGAGGACGTTCTGCTTCTTTTATAGAACCAGATTGTGTCTGCTGGGGCGTATTCAGCATACACATTTAAACGAACAAAACACAGATAATATTAAAGAAAAGTTGGACAGCTGAAGGAGAATCAATGCAATAAATCGAGAGTGAAATGCTATTTGAAGTCCTTAAGATTATCTTATTTGTATCATTAAAACGATAAGCTTAACAATCTGTAAAATATCACGAGACTGTGTTCTTTATGTTCCCAAAAGTATTGGCTTGATTTGCATATCAATGACAAGACAATGGATATTTGATATATATTTCAAATGAGATTCTCCGAAAGAAGGCTGTGTACGAGAAACGTGAACATACTGTAGATTCAGCTGTTTCAGATTCCTTGCAGATTTCCCAAAGAAATGTGTTACGTATGATGGACGACGAATGCCTCTGACAATACAGTACATTTCGCAACATCTATTATTAGAAACATAAAATCCTGTCTGCAATAACATAATATGTACCATTCAATTTGAATTTGTGGCAGCTCGTAAACATGTTTATTTGCAGCTGATATATTTTCTAACAATGATTTATATGAGTGGTCTCTGGTCCAGGAGAACCCACCTATATGAAATAGGAGCTCCTGTATCTCTACTGTGTGCAATAGTCGCACAAATTTCTTGCACGCTTGATGGCCATCATCAACTTGTTTGCCAAATCAAATTACATTTATAAGTATGTACGTATTACAGCCTCTTGGGAACTATTTTTTCCCAGTTTCGTGGCTGGTAATTTCCATGGAAATGAGCTGCCTAGCCACAACGAACAAATATGCAAAAATGAATCTCAGCTACGAGATGGGATAAAAATGGATGGGCTGAAATGATTGATATTAATGTCCGTGTAGCGCACGTAACAGAGGAAATCAGTGTCAGCCGGAATAAATGTTCATTATTACGTCCGTCGACAAGATAATGGAAATCCGAATAATGATTTCCATTGTGAATTTAATGTAATTGGATATTAACAGAGCTCCTTCCGAAATGAGAAAAAAAGGGTCATTAGCGATTTCATTTAATTTTACGGATATTTTTTTTTAAGTATCCTTACATTAGGGTAGCTCAATGCGCTGATGTGTTATCAACAGTGGTGGCGTTCTGTCACCCCTTTTGTGGTCCCTTGTCGTAGACGAACTGATTTCCATGCTTAATGAGCGCGGTTATCTCACTATCGGATACGCGGATGATTTAACTATCATAGTCAGGGGCAAATTCGAATCTACCATCACTGAGGTGATGAGGTCGGCCCTTGACATAGTTCTACGCTGGTGTGTGGCTGTGGGCTTACATGTAAACCCACAGAAAACTGTCGTTGTGCCGTTCACACGAAAAAGAAATATAACTTTGGATCCAATTTCGTTAGGCGGCACGACCTTAGATTATTCCACTGAAGTTAAATGCCTCGGGGTAACTCTAGACTCGAAACTCACCTGGAATACTCACATAGATAATGTACTTGGAAAAGCCACACGCACAATGTGGGCTTGCAGAAGTTTCTTTGGACGGACATGGGGGCTCACCCCAAAGATAATTGAGTGGTTATACACCATGCTGGTGCGGCCTATGGTGACCTACGCAGCGCTTGTGTGGTGGCCGAAAACTCAGCAATCTTCTGTCTTACTGAAGTGCAATAAGCTTAAACGCCTTGCCTGCCTTGGCATGACTGGAGCTATGCGCACTTGTCCTACGCCAGCCCTGGAGGCGATTATTGGACTTACTCCGTTGCATATATTCATTCAAGAATCAGCAGCTCTAAATGCTCTTAGACTTCGTCTAACTTCCGACGTGCGTAGTGAAGAAAGCGGTCACATGAGCATTCTGAATCAAATTCCTGACGTGCAGATCTGCTTGAGATCAGATTACATGATCACGGAGGTTTGCTTCGGCAGAAAATATTCAGCCCTCATCCCTAACCGCTCTGAATGGGTAAATGGCACACCCTGTCCAGACCCTAGATGTATCAAGTGGTTCACCGATGGGTCTAAAACAGAACAGGGTGTTGGTGCAGGTGTCTTTGGACCCAACACCAGGATTTCGATCGCAATGGGAATCTCGCCAAGCGTTTTTCAAGCTGAGATCCACGCCATTGAGGTCTGCGCCAGGGTATTGCTATCTACTCAGACAGCCAAGCAGCTATAAAAGCGCTCTCCTCATATAAGGTCTCTTCAAAACTGGTGAAGGAGTGTTACAATCTCCTTCAACTGTTGGCAACCAATAACCGAGTCTTCTTGTGTTGGGTGCCTGGCCACCAGGGCATTGAGGGGAACGAGGCTGCGGATGAACTTGCTAGACAAGGATCATCCAGTCGTTTTCATGGACCTGAGCCTTACTGTGGCTTTGGACTGGCCTCGGCCAAACTGCGGATCACAGATTGGTTTGCACGATTGCGTCAACAGTACTGGAATAACCTTCCAGGGCTTCGTCAATCACAGGAGCTGATAATGCCCTTCAGTCACAAGGGTACTACTCAAATGAGTAGAACCCACCTAAGACTCCTAGTGGGGTACTTATCTGGCCATCACTTGGTCAGATATCACCTGAACAAGATGGGTCTGTCAAGCGAGACTGAATGCCGTCTTTGTCTGGAGGACGTGGAAACGACCAAGCACATTTTGTGCGATTGTCCCGCCATAGCGCGTTTTAGGATGTCACTCCTCGGGCAAGCTACTATCAGCACTGCAGAATTCAGGTTGATTCCTGCTAAAGACTTACTGCCCTTTATTAGAAGGGTGGACGGTCTTTTGGATTAATGAGCTACGGCACAATAGATCTTTATGGTCGCAGTGCCTTCCTGCTGGGAAAGTAGCTCGAATCTTTATATCTATCTATCTATCTATCAACAGTATAGTTATAGGCTGATTCAAAGAATAATGGACCAATGCGACCAAACTCAATAGTTTTATCTAACCTAAACCCTAAGTGTCACCACACACTGTCGAACACGAACCTGGTACAAATGGCCTCTGACACACACACACACACATCTCACACAAACGTGAAGAAAACTGGTCCACTTGTACCAGCTTCGTGTTCGAGTTCGACAGTCTGTGGTGACACTAACGGGACAGCTTTAGAAGCCACACCAATGCAGCTTTTGCTGCCCTCCCGACATCTTCAGAAGTGCGTGTTGCTGAATTAACCATCAGACGAGTACTGATCAAAGCGACTGAGAGATATATTCCTTCAGGACGAATACCAATGCTTAGGCCTAACTTCCCCACACCACCAGCCAGATTAGCCGACGAGAGAGAAACGCTCAAAATGAAGTTCTCATCTTAGCAGCTGCAACCTTAAATCCGGAGTTTCCAGCTCTGTTCAGCTCTGGTCAACAGTCAGAAGGAATAACAAAATGGAATGTTGCCTTCAACTTCGACAACAAACGGTTAGTGACCCCACCCAATCTCTCTCTGGATCCTGTCAACCCCTTGTGAGGCATAGGGCATTAACTACGCCGACTTTCCAGGACAGGATAGAACAGGAGGTCGTCGTTAGAAATGACCTCTGGCCAGCGTTTGTGTAGGATACGCCGTAGACACTGGTTTACGAAAGTTTGCAATCTAGTTGTTATCACCCTGGTCACCTTCCAAGTTGAACAGCCATAAACAAGTACAGATTTTACATTGGTTTCGAAAATCCTGAGTTTGGTATGTCTGGAGATGTTGTTATTTTGCCAGAAAGGAGTCAAACTGAAAAAAAAGCTGCCCGAACCTTATTGATGCGAGACAATACATCAGCTTCCGCTCCACCATCTGCTGTAACTACGCTTCCGAGGTAACAAAAATTGTCCACTTTTTCCACCGTCTGCCCCGAAACACAAATTTCGCTCTGTCTTCCTGGATCCAAGCTCAAGTACTTAGTTTTGGCCAGGGTTGGTAAAAAAACAGTTTTTTATCATTTGACTAAAAAAAACAGTTTTTTGGTCTGAAACTGTTTTTTTTTGTTTAAAACACATTTCCATATTGTTTTTTTTTTCATGTGTTTTGAACATGTTTTAAACCCTGTTTAAAATTGTTTTAAACGTATTATATTGTATATCTTTCTTTGACATTGAGTAGCCAACCTATCTTGATTTGAATTTTTTCCGCAGCTTCTTGTTCACTCTGTAATTATAAATTGGTGTTTCCATGTACTAATTATACTTACTTTGAAAGTCGGACCCTTTTTGTCTAAGTGGTTTGATGGCGTTGTTTGCGGAGCAATGCAAATAGACCCATTATATTCCATTCCGGTGATCTCGGAATTTTTGCTAGTAAAAACTGGCAAGAATGACACAAAGGCGCGAATGAAGAATAAATTGGATGTTCGGAAATTTAACTCATTTTCCGTGTTCTCTCTATGCTGCTCTACTCCAGAGCAACGAAAGCTTGCCGTATGGTTGTTAGTGCTTTCTGTTATGCAGTGCAGAAACACAACAACCACATGCCATATGATAAGATAATAAAATTTGGTTACCGTACCCCGTACGAACCAAAGTGTATGTACAGTTGTATGAAAAAAAAAAGAAAAAAAAAACAAATTCATTGAATTGATATTTAAAACTGTTTTAAACAGTGTTTAAAACACCGTTTTAAACATTTGTATTAAACAGATGTTTTTTGGAGCTGTTTAAAACATTGTTTAAAACAGATGTTTTAAACAAATGTTTTAAACATTACCAACCCTGGTTTTGGCAGCATTGATTTTAAGCCCCGCATTGCCACTTTCGCGGTGCAGGGCATCCGTCATTTGAACTAGATGATCCGATCTATTTGAGAGAAGACAAATATCGTCAGCGTAATCCAAGTGTTAAAGGTACTCAAACAGATTCCATCTGATACCTTTGCTCTGGTGTTCATGAAGCGCACTGCAGAGTACGTCGATTGGGGCCGGAGTGTAATCTGTCCCATATACAAAAAAGAGGATAAACTCGAATGCAGTTACTACAGGGCATTTCACTACTATGTACTTCCTACAAAGTTCTTACAAAAATCCTAGAGGCGAGAATAAAGCCATACGCAGAAACAATAAACGACGAATACCAGGCAGGCTTTCCGTCTGGACAATCTACAATCGATCAAATATTCACGGTAAAACAAGTGCTTGAAAAATGTTTTGAATTCGACAGAGAAGTCCGCCAAATATTTGTTGACTTCAGCATCGACTGAAGTTCTCTATTTAAAATCATGCGGCGCTTTCGTATACCAGACAATGTCAAACATCGCAGGTCAGAATCAATAACAACTTGACCGAACCACTTGAAACACGAATCAGGCTGAAACAGGGTGATGGGCTGGTCCCCATGCTGTTCAATCTTGTTCTTGAATATTTGATTCAAAAGCTACCAGTAGACACAACAAAAACCCTTTTAATATCGACTGTCCAAATAGTGGGATACGCAGATGACCTTAACAAACAGCATGTCAACATTGCTCAGGGAAGGGAAAGATACACTGCTGGCGCTCGATCAAGCAGCGAAAGAAGTTGGTCTGCAAATCAATAGAGAGTTTTGGCAAGACGTGCAAACTTTGTCGTCTACGACAATTATAAACGTTAAACAAGCGAGCTTGTCGTATTACGATATCTTCTTCTTTCTTTTTAACGACAACAGATTCCGTGCCCACGCGCATTACCTCCTCCGGCAGTTAAAGTCGTAAACGACAAGCGATCTGTACGTGTGGGCATGCGCATTACCTTTCCGGCATTCAAAGACGTAGGCGATAAGCGGTTTGTAGGTCGAAGACGAAAATAAGTCGAAGTCGAAGACGAAAACGCTAATACAAAAAAAAAACGTAAAAGTAGATCGAGCGTGCCCGAGATAAGAACACAACATTAAAAGCGTAGATAACTTTATATACGAGGGTAAGGTGAAAAGTTCTCGGCCTGACACAGAAATACCGTTACAATCGGCAACAATTTATGTTTCCTGCCTGGGTGCCGGTGTCATTAGTTCGTATGACAAGTTTTAACTTGTTCTCTCAAGTAGTTTGTTTACATGAATTTTTGCAGTAGACGTCTTACGTGTTTTTCGTTAAAATGGAGAAACTTGAATATCGTGCGGTCATAAAATTCTCCGTTTTGGATGAATTAACCCCTAAGGAAATTCATCCGAAGCTAACAAAAATTTATGGGGACTCTGCTCCTTCAATGTCAACCGTTAAAAAATGGACAGCTGAATTTAAACGTGGTTGCACGCCCCTCGAAGACGACCCACGTGAAGGACGTGAAGGACGGCCAAAAATCGCAACCACACCGGAAACCATCGAAAAGGTGCCTGATATCGTGTTGGACGATAGGCGAATGAAAGTGAGTGATATTGCTGAGGCTGTGGGGATATCGGAAGAAAGGGTGCGAAACATCTTGCACACAGAATTAAAAATGCGAAAGCTCTGCCGCATTTTCTAAATGCAAATGCGCCAACGATTTTCGCAGCAATCTTTGCACCGATTCAACCGGGATCCGACCGATTTTGTGCGGCGATTTGTCAACATGGATGAGACTTGGGTCCACCACTACACGCCAGAAATGAAACAGCAGTCGAAGCAGTGGGTGGAAGCCGGTTGTTCAGTGCCAAAGAAAGCGTAGTCGATCGCATCTGCCGGAAACGTCATAGCCCACGTGTTTTGGGATGCGAATAGAGTACCTTGAAAAAGGCAGAACAATAACAGGCGAATATTACTCCAAAATTCTTGACCAGCTGGATGTCAAAATTCGCGAGAAGAGGCCTGGCTTGAATTAGACAAAAAATCATCGTTCACCAGGACAACGCACTTGTACACAAGTGTGCGTTGGTAATGGGAAAACTGCGGGATTTGGGGTACGATTTGGCACCCTCCGACTTCCATCTGGTCCCAAACTTGAAGAAATTTGTTTCTGGGAAGCGCTTCGCAACCAATGAAGAAGTTGAGAGGGCCGTAGATGGAATATTTTCACAGCCTTCCTTCCTTCACGCGAAGGCTGAAGAAATGAGATTCCAGGGTAAGCTAATGGACCTGGTCAGGATCTAAGTATGATGTGGCAGGTATGGCAGTCAACTTAATCTAAAGTGCGGCCGTTAATGGCAAATCGGTCCGTATCTGTAGGACTGCTGTCACTGCCCGGGAAAATATGCTCAAACATTTTCGAAATATATTTCAATGCCATGGGATATAACCATGAACTCTCGAACAGGTAAAACCCCCTCGAGTCATAACGAATTGGAAATCATCCCCCGGTTGGGTGAACGCACTCAATGTTTGTATACAAACATTCAACCGACGCAAGCTGGTGGGGAAAATCTTACGTCATAAAAAAGCTAGGGCCCAAGTGACTAACGCTACCTATTTAGCTGTCTGTTGCCTTACCTTCTCAAAACGCTTCCTGAACTCGGCCTTTTCCAGCTTTTCGCTCTCCAGCTGGCTGATGCGATCGTTCAGCTCCTGGACCGTGGCATTTTCGCGTTCATTTTTCGTGGCCAGGGCCTCGAGCAGCTCCAGAGCGTTGATCACTTTAGGCATTAGGCTCGTCACCGAGTCGGGTCCAAAGTGGTCGATGATTTTTTCGCATTCCTTGCCAATATCGGACGCCAGGTCGTACACGTCCACCACGCAGATGTCATCGACACAGTCCAGCACCATTTCGCCCATAGCATTGATGTGAAAGCCTGGCATATGCACGGGCCTCCCGTAAAAAAGCACTTAATCACCGCGAAACTCAGTTTACGCACACGACGCGCGACACTTCACTCTTCCACACACTAATTCGCTAATTGGACCAGGCCTTGTGATCGCAGTTCACTAGCACGAGCACTAGACCGGCGGCACAATAGCCACCAAACACCGCGAGAAGGAGCTGCAGCACCAGCCACCAGACGAAAATCAATTATCCCGAAGATAAAAACGAAAATCCAAGGACCTGTCCTGTCCGGCTGACAGATGGATGCTGAGTGACATCCGACAATTTCCCAAAACGAGAGTGTGGAGTGGACGCTGTCTCTTCTCTTTAGTGGATGGTAAGAGTAGAGATTTGACAGTTCGAGAGCTGCCCAATGACGGGAAATGTATAAGAGGCGTGCGTCTAGGATGGAATTAAAATTCGACCAATAGATGACACTTTTGAAATTCAAAATAGTGTTTTAGGGACTTTTATGAATGCAGGCATTTAAATTAAAACATCTAACAGTCGGGGAATCCCCCTTTTGAATTAAAAAAACTACTAAACGTAACCTAAAGTTAAATATGTAAAATAGAAAAATGCAAGCCGAATGGAAATATGAATAATCTAATGTGAAACAGCTCGACTTTTTTATTTCGTTTCAAAACGTGTAGAAGTAAATTTATCGACAAAATGGCACATTCATAGCTTTTATTGAAATTCCCGCCGTACGCACATTCTTCCGTTGTCAACATGTGGTTTAAATTTTGACTCGTCCAAAAAGATGACACTGTTTCATAAATCTCCTCTGAGTGACATGCAACATATGCTCCTGAGCCCATTGCAAACGTTTTAGCCTTTTTAAGGGAAAGTCTGGCTTATGGACTGGCTTCATTACACGTAAGCTAGCTTTTACATGCCTTTTTCTCAACTAACTTGACTAAATTTGCTTACTCGGCGCTAAAACAACATCTCGTTCCTAATGTGAGATGAAGTTTTGAAGCGGTTGCGATGGCTTTGTAACAGAACGAAGCGCAATCTTGGACTGGAGTAGTTTTTCTCCCCATTCCCGAAACTGTTTCCAATACCATGGCACAATACACAGTTTTGATCCCTGGCGCGTCAATAAAAACTGTCTGTGGGCAGAGCCGTTGAGAAGGGAAGGGGGGGGGGGGGGGGGGCGCCCTGGGCCCGTGATTTTAAAGAGGCTCCGGAAATTTGAAACATGAAAGGAACAAAATCGGTTCTTTAAAAAAAAAAATACGAATCCATCGTTTCCCTAGAATGGATGCGGGATAATTCAAGCCAACAGTTTTTATAGAAGTACATAATACTGAGCATGAAAATGTTGATACTATAACGTGTCTCGGTGTGGCGTTGGGTGGACTGGCACAAAATTCGTGGCAGAACTTGAACCTGTCTACGCTTGAATAAGAGATCAACTCTCTGAGCTCATTGCACTACCGCAGCTGTATTTTTCAGAACATATTTGAGCAAATATCAAAGACCTCTTTGAGTAGTTTGGTGACGTTCCTGCGACAGTCGGTTCTTCGTACCGGAACGACCCGTTTTTCGACGACCAAGAACTGCCAAACCCCCTCGATGCAAGAGGAACTTCAGTATTTGAAGCATCGCTACCACAACAACAACAGTAGTTTGGCGAAAAATGTAAAAAAGTAGCCGATTTATAAGCGATGTAGCCAAGGGACGGCCCAGACCCTTCCCTTTCACAATCGTAGAACAACATCAGTTTGACAGAAAAAGTATTCGGTTCGAAGAAGGCCCCAGTTGTCGCTATCACCAGCGCCATCTAGATATACAGGCCTCCGCTCAGCTAATTTTGACGGCTAAATTACGCAATTATTTCCTTTAATGACGCCATCGTATCCAGTCGGCTACTGGTGCTGGCGAGTTCCCGGTATTTGTGCGTTCCGTGTTTAGTTTTCGTTTTCCGCGTTCAGTGTTTATTTGTTAGTAAAATTTTATCTAGTGATCCGTGAAAACAAACACGTGCGCGATGAAAGTGTGTCGTGCGGTCAAAAGATGTATTTTGTCAAGTGTGAACTATTCCACGCTCTGCGACTGATCCTCGGGGCTGCGGCTACGACCAAATCGCTGCAAGTGTCCAGAAAGTGTGTTTTTAGAGGACTAAAATGCCGCCCGACGCAATTCCAATTGTAAACATATGTCGTGCCGGGGACATCGCCGGGTGCAGTCACTGCTTTGGCAGTAAATTAATGACGTAAAATTGACGTCACAAATGAAGTCTAATTCACCACGATCAGCTGAGCGGAGGCCTGTCTATCTAGATGGCGTTGCTATCATACGCAGGGCCGTCGGGCCCGGGACTCGACTTTTATGGGGCCCCATAATATGATACAATAATAATGGAAGTTATTGCACGCATTTTTTTCGTGTTTGAAATAATTCGGAAAGTTCATGTAATTTTCAATAAATATTCTTTTGCATTAAAAATTTAGCTTAAAAAAATTATATGTTTATTACGAATCCATTCAATTTGCCGATAAAATTTTAACTTCCAAGGCATCGCTTTTCTAGCGCGTAGTTGGCGATGAGGTTGCAACCAACACCGACGATGGCGCGCAGGAGTAGTTGACGTGCTATGCCCCACTAGGGGTTAAGGCAAAGTAGTAGTAGTAGTACGAATTCGATTTGAGGTCCTCGACATTGATGCTCGATTGTGCTAGTGTCCTTGTCCTCGATTACATCATTATTTTAGTTTTACCCTCGTTAATACGCAGGACAACTCCTTTTGCAGCGGTGTCGAGCGTTCATTGTGATTTGCTTTGTGTAAATAATTTTGACCACGACTGTATCAAAAAACTAGAGCTACTGAACCTTTTGAAAGAGAATATGTCTCTATTCCATTCTATTGCGCGAAAATCCAAATCATGGGCCCTATTGCATAAACATAAATACATATAAAACAAAATATTTTCATAGTAAAAACAATGCAAGCTGTTTTATTTTCAATATTAGTTTTTAATATGTACTGCAAATTTATTTTCTTTTCTTTCTTTTTTTTTTTGTTACAAAACATGATAGAAGCGGAAAGTAAATTTTTACTAATATGTATAATTAAAATTTCATTTCATTTTATTTAAAAACCTAGAATAATATATATTTATTTATTTATATATATATATTTTAATTTATTATTGTGCAGTTGCATTTTTTCATAATCTAATTTCACCCTAAAACAATTCTTCATTTTCATTGTTTTACAAATATATAATAATTAATTATTTTATTGCTTGTGCATTTGCAAGAGTAGTTCTTTTTTTTTTGTTCATTTTTGTTTTCCTTAATTTTGTTGTTTAGACATTTGTGTGTATGTGTTTTGAGATAAGTGTTCATTCTACTGCACGGATAATTTTATTATGGATCAAATATTTGTAAAATTATTTTTAGATAGAGAAAATTCACTTTTTTCTGTATGTTTTACTTGTAAGGGTTTTCGAATAGTCAGTCGGCTCGTTTCAATGCTGCTTGCTGTTGCTCTTGATGTTGCGGCTGTTGAAAGGATATGCGCCCCAGCTCCAAGTTTTCTGCTTTTCCGTATCCCGGAGTCGAGATGGTATTCACTTTCAGTTTTGTTCTTGATCTTCCTTTACGCTTCTATCCAAGCCCGTTGTTGTACGTACTCGTATATATTTCGTTGTTTGTTTAAGACAAAAAAAAAAAACATGAAAAACATTGTCGTCTTCTTATACGAGTATGCATTATAATAAGTTCAATATCTCTTTGTATTCGTTTTGTACTTTTACGTTGGTTTGGATATAATTTTCTTGTTGTTGTTTCTTATTAATGGCAGTCGGCTTCCGTAATTTATTATAATTTAAAAATTTGTGAAATAAACTAGTTCTCAGGGAACTATCGAAGTTATTTTTATTACGAGTAAAAAGGATATGAAACGAAATGTTACAGTTGTGGCCCAATTTCGTAGAAAGGACAATAGGTCTTTTTTCCTATTCGTTTTATTTTTCCGGTGTTTTAAAGTTTACACCATACAACAGCTGTTTGTGTATATTTGTTCCAGATGAGCTTATATCCTTGTCTTGTTGCCAGACGAAAAGTTCAGTTTTACATAATTCCATGTTACAGAGACTTTTCGAGGATCTTGAATGGTGTTTTAGTTTTATTTTTTCGTATAAATTGGAGGTTTTTTTTTTGTTGTTTATTTTACTTTCATCGGCTTCATAGATTTTATTTTTTGTTTTAGATTTATTTTGAATGAACAATGAATGAAGTTGATAAAGAACGGAAAAAGGATAATTGAAAACATAGTCAAAATCACTGTCTATTGAATATAAGGAGATCATCTACATTTTAATTCTGTCGTGCTTCCTGGAGAGGGGGGGGCGAGGCCTGCCTCAGACATCTGCCGTACGTGATGTTACACTTATATCGTCCCCGGTCCCGTCGTGTTCATCGTCCTTGTGCAATTTATGTTTGCGCCAGGCATTCTGTATAAGACGCACACAGTACTCCTCACGTTGACGCCATAACGTTGAGGAGACGAGTTCGTATCCTTCTGTATCCGGTCGTGCCACAAATTCGCCCACATCATCCTCGATCGGGTTGCCCTTACGGGCGAAGAAGTCTTTCGTCAGTGCATCCAATATATCGACACAATATATAAGGTCACCGCGACATATTTGTATATCCATAGATATAATTTTATATTTATTCGGCCTATGAATTTGTAACGGAGGTTCTAATACATCTAAAAATTCGGACAGTTGATCGTAACGGATGTATTGTGTGCCTTCTGGATCGAATTGTTGCCATATCTCGTAGTACATGTCGTAGTCGTCGTCTGTGAGACCCTCTTCTTCCGCTCCCTGACTGTAATTCTCGAGAATGACGTCACTATACATGTTAATGACTATCAGAAAACTTATAACTAGATATGATAGTAGAAATGTAATGCCAACAATGGAATAAAAAGGCACTTAACCACCGCGAAACTCAGTTTACGCACACGACGCGCGACACTTCACTCTTCCACACACTAATTTGCTAATTGGACCAGGTCTTGTGATCGCAATTCACTAGCACGAGCACCAAACACCGCAAGAAGGAGTTGCAGCACCAGCAACCAGACGAAAATCAATTAACCCGAAGATAGAACCGAAACCCGAGGACCAGTCCTGTCCGGCTGACAGATGGAACCTGAGTGGCATCCGACAATTTCCCATAAGGAGAGTGTGGAGTGGACGCTATCTCTCCTCTTTTGTGGATGGTAAGAGGAGAGATTTGATTGTTCAAGAGTTGCCTGATGACGGGAAATGTACAAATGGCGTGCGTCTAGGGTGGAATTAAAATTTCACCAATAAATACTCGTAACACTTTTCAAATTCAAAATGGTTTTGGCGACTTTCGTTTGCCGCATTCGTAAATTGCCAGCGCTACAAGAGCCCTCCCATTTCTGTACTGTATCGCAACAAAAAAAAAGGGAGCGCTCCGGTAATGCTACGATTTATGGATGCAGGCATTGTAAATTAAAACGTCTAACAGTCGGGGAGTCCCCCTTTTGAATTGAGAAACTACCAAACGTAACCTAATGCTGCGTTTGCACGTCAACATCTCGCCGAATTTGAACATTGAGTGCGTTCAGAAGGTGGCAAAAGAGCAGAAACCGCTCGCGAGCAGCTCCGCAACTGCTCGCGAGCAGCTCCGGAGCTACTCGGTTTGGAGTCTGCACCTGCTGAACGCTACTTCACCAGCTGAAAAATCGACCAGCTGAAAGCTGACGATGACAATTTTAGACGTCAAGTGCCGAAAAGTGGAACATACATGAATCCCACGCTGTAAATTACAAAAATCACGAACAACGAGAAAACAAAATCAAAAGCACCCGAAAACCAAAGAACTAGAAGCCGAAAGCGGCGAAAACACAACAACCAACTTGATAACTGTCAAAATTCGAAAGTCGCAACTTGAGCGTGAGGTTGAAAAAGAAGAAGAAGAACCTGAGCACTGAGCACTGATCAGTGAGCAGAAATATTTCTTGCTCGGTGAAATTTGATCATGATCACCCGAGCAGAAGTTGCTCGGTCACTTCTGAACCCGCTCGTTCTGAACATGTTCGCTGAGCGGAAGTTGCTCAGTTCCTTCTGAACGCACACATTATCCCGATAATGTTCTTGCACATTTGGACTAGTATACCTACAACTACCAAGTAGATTTCGTTGCCGACACACGGAAGGCATGAAGAAAGATGGGTTGCTGAAAATATACATATTTGCCCATGGACCCGTAAGCAGAAAATTACCCTTCGTCTGTTGTCATTTGGTAATAATATGCGTATTGTTGATTCGTATGCTGTAGCGGACGCTTTGATAAGCATCCGAAGATGGCCGTGGGGACGGAGCCTAAGGTAGTATAATTGACCGTGAAGGTCAGGCTGTGCCATCTGGCGAAGAAAAGGGCTCCTCAACGAGCTAAGCAGCGGCCTATGCTTGCTGTAGCTCAGTTCGGGAGACGTGGGCGGGGTTTTCGCCGCTCGTTGCCCCTGTCCTTTACGTATTAACAAGAATTCATAGGCCTGGGGAAAAGAACACAAACAGGGGAGGTAAAAATGGGGAATGATAAAAAAATTGGGCGATAAGGATGGAATGGTTGACGGACGGCGGAGATTTCCTCGCGTTCGCATCAGGGTCCAGGCATAATGGGACCCCCGGCCTCTGGTTTCGTACCACCGATAGATCCTTACTCATCAGGTGCTGCCATATAGCCGCCATACATTACCCGATCCGTCGTCCGATCGATCGGCCGATGGATCGCCACAAAATATCTGCCGATCTCCATTGCACACACACTGAGCGATTTTCGTGCGATGCGATAACGAATGACAATTCAAAAAATAGGTTATGGTTCACTCCCAATCCAACCTAGATTCATTTTTGTTAACTATTTGGATGAGTGTGGTATTTTCGTATACCACATATTTGATATTTCAATTGCAGTGCCATTTAAATCATTAGAATCCTTGAAATTTCATCATTTAATAATTTGGTAATTTGACATTCACTTGCGATAATCACATACACTACCCAATCGATCGTCACAGATCGATCGCACTAAAATATCGGCAGATCAAAATTGATCGCCCGATCGGTGCGATTTCCACATACACACGCCAATCCGTCGGCCGATATTGATTTCGGGCGACGGATCGGCCGATCGATCGGTGTGTGTATGGCACGTTATAGATCTGCCGGTGGAAGCAGCACTACCAGACCAGAATATGGTTCATTACAATGCTAATGTAATGATCGCTAATCTTCGATTGCGTATTGGAGCCGTGCGTCATCCCAGCGACGAAAGACCCAGGCGCCGCAAATTCAACACAGCTCGACTAAAAAATCCGTCTTACAACAATATAATGACCATCTTGCACAAAAGACAGCTGAGATAACTAATAGTCACCCAGACAGTGACATAAATGAAAACTGGGCTGCCATGAAAAATTCGTACATTGATAGCCCAAACCCGGAATAAGCCCTGGATATCCGACGCTCAGTACGATTCTCCGCTTCGCTTGCATTTCATTGATTTCGAGAAGGCTTTCGATAGTGTGAACCGGGATTCTATAAGAGCGGCCTTGCGCAGGAGGGGCATCCCTGAGAAGCGATGTGTTGCATGCATCCCTATCTGGACTAGACAGAGAAATTCATTGGAATTTGACATCTACAACATCTTGACTACGTTAACGACATATGCCTACTCTCCCGCAAAATCATGGATTTGTCCGCAATGGCATTAGATCTTGAGAGGGAGGCAAGCAAGGTTGGGCTAAATATTAATACCAACAAGACCAAATTTCTTAGCCCGCAATTGCGAAAAAGAAATCCGACACCTATTGGCATCTATATTAATGGGCAGACTGTGGAGAAGGTGGACAACTTCGTCTACTACTACTACTAAATTGCCCTAACCCCTTGTAGGGCATAGCGCGTCAATTGTTCCATGTGGCCCAGTTTACGTTTCGTTGGCATAAACTGGTTTCGGAGAATGCAGTTGCCAGCATGCACCTTCTGCACATCCATGGCCACGAACGTCGTCGTGGACGGGATTCGACCCCGAAACGCCGGTAGTCAAACATGAGTCTGATGCCTCAACACACTGCGCTACCGGTCGCCTGGGTAGCATTGTCGCCGAAAATGGTGGTACGGAGCAGGACATCGCTTGTCTTATCAACCACACGCATACGGCATGCTGCCCAAAATCTGGCAAAGCAATTATCTCAGCATCAAGACAAAGCTGGGCCTGTTTCGGTCCCTGGTACTGTCTGTACTTTTGTACGGGAGCAAGGGTTTTTTAAGAGTTACCAGAAAGCTGCAAGTGTTCGTCAACTGATGTCGTCGTCAAATTCTAAGAATCTTCTGGCCCGAAACAATATCAAATGAAGAGCTAAGTCGGCGCACGGGGCAGATGCCAATCGACGATTTGATACTCACGCGAAATTAACAGTGGATATGTCACACATTGCGGATAAAGAGTGATAAATGCATTGTTTTTTATGCCATGAAATGGAACCCCATTTCCAACCAACGCCGACCAAGAAGGGGTCCTAAAATCACATGGCGTCGATCTGTGGGAAAGGAGTGTAGGGTGCTGGATAAGTCATTTGGGGAGTTGCGCCCCATTGCCCAGAACAGAGCACGATGGCCCGCGGGAGTAGTTGACGTGCTATGCCCCACTAGGGGTTAAGGCAAAGTAGTAGTACGAACTCGATGTTGTGGTCCTCCACATTGATGCTAGGTTGTGCTGGTGTCCTTGTCCTCGATTGCATCATTATTTTAGTTTTGCCCTCGTTGATACGTATTGCAACTTCTTTTGCAGCGGTGTCAAGCGCTCATTGTGATTTGCTTTGTGTAAATAATTGTGACCACACCTGCATCAAAAAATTAAAACTATTAAACCTTTTAAAGGGGAATATATCTCTATTCCCTGGACTATTACAGCTATGATTAAACTTTAGCGTGTTAATTGCAAATTACGACATTTTTCCGGAAAAGACGACTTTTCTACGGCGATATTCAAACATTCCAATCATTTATTTATTTGCCTCGGAAATTTAAGCTTAAACTGGAAATACCTGCGAGAAGATCCAAATCATGGGCCCTATTGCATAAACATAAATACATATAAAACAAAATATTTTCATAGTAAAAACAATACAAGCTGTTTTATTTTCAATATTAGTTTTTAATATGTACTGCAAATTTATTTTCTTTTCTTTCTTTTTTTTTGTTACAAAACATGATAGAAGCGGAAAGTAAATTTTTACTAATATGTATAATTAAAATTTCATTTCATTTTATTTAAAAACCTAGAATAATATATATTTATTTATTTATATATATATATTTTAATTTATTATTGTGCAGTTGCATTTTTTCATAATCTAATTTCACCCTAAAACAATTCTTCATTTTCATTTTTTTACAAATATATAATAATTAATTATTTTATTGCTCTTGTGCATTTGCAAGAGTAGTTCTTTTTTTTTTGTTCATTTTTGGTTTTCCTTAATTTTGCTGTTTTTAGCTTTTCGTTCACGTTTTATTTATGTTGCGTGTTTTTTAACGTTTTGTTGTTGTTCTGGGTTTTGTTCGTAAAGAAATGTTATAAAGGCGAAATGCATATGCCGGCTAGATTTGGTTTTCATCTTGTTATATCTGAGTATTGTATTGAAATTGAATTATTTTTAAGATTCTTTTTTTTTCGTTTCGCTTCGGCTCTAACAAATATTTTAACATACTTAATTTATAAATTGTACATATATATAGAAATACTATCGACCTGAAACAAATGGCTATTTGTTTTGTTGCAGGGGGTTTCGACTTTTTTTTTTGCGTTTGTTGTGGACCGGCCACCGAATAAAACTAATTAACAAAACAAATATAAAGATTTATTTTATGTGTATATATGTGTGTGTATATGTTATGTATGTTAATAGTGTAGTTAATTTTTTTTTTTTTTGGGAAATGGTATGAAACTCTCAACGTAGCGGGGGAAGTGGCTACGATGGGAGTTTATAAAATTGCTTTTGATCTTTGTTTTTTTTTTTGTTTATTTATTTTGTAATGTTTCTATAACTAAATTTTCGACTAAATTAGTTGATAAAGGATTTAAATAAAATATATGAGGAAATGTAACCATGTGTTTGTTTCAATAGATTTCTTATATTACTCCTTAATTCATTGAACATTTCTCTTAACGCATTCATACCCACTATACATTCGGCTAACAGTTTTCTAAGAGGTCGATTGGAAAATGTAAAAAAAAATAATGCTTTAAACTGATAATACATATATAAATGTTCAATGTGTAACGAAACTTGCAAATATTTCCGGGGGACAAAAATACTGAAATATGTAATAATAACTTTTTTAAAAAAGACTTGATGTAAGGTTTAATTCTGAATTTATAAAATTAATAAGCAATAAAGACACAATTTCGAAATAAGCTAAATTTAATTATTTCCTATACTCAAAGTTACCTCTTCACTCTTCACAATATCTAACAAAACTGCCTTTTCCTAACCTTGTCTACCGCATTTTCCATTTTAAAGCAAATTTACCTTATTATATAGTCTCTTTTTTGTTGTTTTAAGCATTTTTAATTTGATTTGATTTGATTTTTATTTTTTATTTTTTTATTTAATCTATCTACCGTCAATACTATGTACGATATTTTTTCATTTTTTTTTTGTCTTTTTATGTAACGCATTAAATGATTACGTTCTATTGTTATTTGGTTTTCTATTATCACGTAGTATGTCGTATAACAACCTAATGTAGCAAAACAGAAACGAAATTGTATCGTATTGAAATCAATTTTAATTTCGATTTTTTTTTTCGTATTGTTATCAAGTATTTCTTGACTTTTTAAAAATAATTCAATTTCATTTACTTATTTTTTCGTTTTTTATTTATTTTTTATTTTTACGTTTTCGTTTCGAAGACGTTTCGCCATGTCCTGCGGAGAGATGTATGTAATTGTGGTGCGCACAAACAAAAGAAGACAATTTGCAGAAATCATTGAACAAATCCTGTTTGTTAATATCTCTGTTGGTTGCTTCATCGTCAAAAACGTCACTGAATACTGTATATTGTTGATGTTTTTTCTTTTGTTATTTCTTTCGTTTAACAAAAATCCATGAATACTTAAATAAAACAAACAACCGAATAATTCATCGAAAACCAAATTTTGGTAACGTTTTGTTTGATGAGTTTTGAACATTTTGGACTGGAAATAATTATCAGTTTGTTTGTATTTTTTGGATGCTTTTTTGTTTTAATTCCAATTCTTTTTTTTTCATAATTGTTATGGCTGTAATTATTTTGGAAAAAAAATAATAAAATAATTTTCACATGCATTTGAATTATATTATTTTTTCTTAGATTTTACGCATCTTGCTGAAGTTGTTGTTCTTGTATATCGGCTTGTTTGTTTTCATTGCAGTATTAAATTTAGTGTTAAATTTCTTTATATATATTACAGTATGTAGCTAAAATTGTATGTGTTTATAACAAAGAAGCATTTTTTTGGTTGATTTTTTTTTGTGATTTTTTCTTTTTTCATTTTATATTGAGTTCACCGTAATTTTTAATTATTATATTTAACTAGGAAAAGTTTTTTTTTATTATTTATTAAATTTACATCTCATTTTTTTGTTTGCCTCGTTTTTTTTTGTTTTCCTTTTGCAATGATCTCATATTATTAGAATTTGTTCACTATATAGTTATTTTTTTTTCTTTTGTTGTTTGTAATAAAAAGCCTACTTGTTTCTTTGCTATCTGTATTTTGTTTTTTACTTTTATAATATCTTCACTTTAATACAAATGTTTATGTTTTTTGGTTTCTTAATTTGTTACATTCGTTCTTAATTTTTTGTGTTTTTTTTGTTTGTTTGTCAATCTTAGTTTTTAATTTTCTTAAAATAAGAAAATCAATTTGAAAATCTTTTCATCTTTAAATACTTTTTAGTGTTTCTTTTACATATTTTGGTTTCGTCGTGATCTTGTTTTCTTCTTTACATAATATTTATTATTTCTTTTCTATATTTATTTATATATATATTACTTAAAAAGGCTCGCCCCACCCCTCGCGGTGAATAAACGCACGCAGAAAACTAGAAAAATTAGATATGAAAATGATACAGAGATTTATAGAGTGATTGTAAATGTGGATTAATTTTATGAGATTTTAAAGTGTTTGTTAGAAGTCTGATAGTATTTTTTTTTACGAATTTTGTTGTTTTATTGAGAATTCCGAAATTTTTCTTATTCACTTCATTTTTACTTATTTCATTTTTTTGTTGTTCTTGGGTTTGTGAGTGTTGGGGGTGTGTATAAGAGAGTGATATTCGCGGGTGTTGATTTTGACAACATATATGAGACGCGTAACGATTTAGTTTTTGATTTGAAAGTAAGTATTTAACAGTGCGATCTATAAAAAGCCTCAAAATACTGCATGGTTTTAATTTGGTATGTTGTTAAATTGTTTATGTTCTTTTTTTCTCGACAAAGTCATGTAAGGTGGAAGTTTACATGTATGTATATAATAGCTAGGATGACATAATGGCTGTGCATTCTGTCCATGTACAACATAAGGACATAACATAAATGCATGTTCGTGGAGACATTGGTCTTTTGTTTTATTTGGCGTAGATTGCTATGGATTTAAATATACATAACTAGATTTTTTTTAATCTTTTTGGGGCCATAAAGAGGGACCTTACCGTTTTGAGATTTTAAACCCGCTCAGCAGATTCAAAAGGGGTTTATTCAAACATCGCCAATAGTTTACATTTTAGTAAGTAGCAAGAACCCAGACTGGTTTATTTTTCAGAGCTTGATCATATGAAGTGGCCTCCACAAGAGTATTGGCGGAATAATTTTCACTACGGTGAAATGTGGTATGCGAAATTATCACTTTATTTGAAGGGCAGGGCCTTAGGCTGTTCATTGGCATAAACTGAATTCGGGTCATGCATGTTGGTAGCATGCAGCTCCTGCCTATTTAGCCGCAGACTACGACAATTCGGGAACGGTTGTGGCTTACTCTTACGTCGCGTATCACAGGGATGCATCAACGCAGCAATTACCTGAAGTCGAGATAAACTATAATTGAAGTGTCTGCGCCTCGTTTGCCTGCTACTAGGTATACGGAAGGAGGAGGAAGGCGGAATGTTTGATTATGTTCGATTATGTTCCTCGATACATGATCGTATGTTGCACTGAAGTCCTTTAGTATATCAAACCAGAGTAGAGCGTACAAATCGCCTGCCTAAGCTTTGCCCGGCCTCAAAATTCAAAGGACTATAAAGAATATTTTTCAGAGACCCGACCACTCCCCCGTCTTAAGAATTCAATGGCAAAGAGGCAAACATTCTTCCTGTCGGTGTTCTTCTTCAGTTCCTACTAGAACTGGGAACATGTTTGCACAAATTTCTGATGATTCCAAGGAATGTCCCACTAGAGATTCCCCAAGATTTCCTGAAAGTCATAAGATATTAAAAGAATTTGTACTTAGTGTTATCAACCACGAAAATCTTGTGGCGCATATCCCTGCTAACTATGGCTCAACAGTTGATGAGAAGTAGCGGAGGAAGCAAAATTATTCGAAAATATTTGTAGACGTACACATGCCCGCTTATCTCACTTATCTATCTTTGTTTGATAACTCGCCCTCGATAAAAAACACCCTAACTTTCTACCTTTTCTGAACATTGGTAATTAACGAAGCTTTCATATAACTGAACGTTGACGACTCTTTGGTCGAATTTATTAACCTGATGGTTTTATAATCGAAGCTGGGGCTTCATCGATCATAAGGCGGTGTACACCGAAGGCGTTGCTCATAGAACCGGAGAAGGTGGACTATAAGGAGCCTGTCTTCGTTGTAATATCCGACAAGTTTCCAGGTATCCTTACCTAATTGTCAACCCTAGCAAAACCAAGGTTGTCCTATTCGTATAGTATAGCATCTATTCAGTTGTACCTCCTACCTTGAACGTAGTAAGACTCATCTTTATGGATAGGATACACTTAATTAGTCTCATACTGAATACGAAACAATTGGAAATCGAACAAAATCACTAAATCACTCAAGTGCTGAAGGATGACTATTGATAAGGCATGGAGTCTTGAATATATGGCACTGAATTGGTTTTATGTGACCGTTCTGAGTCCCATAATGTTGCATGTGATGGTGGTATGGTAGATTATCCCACGCATGAAAGTAAATCTCGATTTGCTACCTAAGGTAGACAGACTGTCCTGCATAAGAATTAGCGAAGCTCTCCGGACAACTGCATCTGCTGCATTCTAGGGGATCAACCTCAGCCATTCAATATTGAACATATGGGATATTTCAGTGTCGGCAGACGACATCTCGTCAAAGTACTGGTTTGAAAACGGAAGCCTAAGCCCTTTCCGAAGTCAATGGAAAACTAGTGGTAATTCCAAACCAACCGTCTGCAATTACCGAAAGGTATACAAAGATGACTCTAAGAGCGCTGGTGATGTAGGCGGCAGAGTATACTCCGAAGTAGCCCAATCTCAATCTTTCTGTTCGGAGCATTTTACAGATAGAATTCTATGCGTTAAATAAGTCTGTGATAACGTGGCTGGCACTTTACATCACATCGGTGAAAGAGATAATTATTTACACGGACATTCAAGCTACAGTTAAATCCCTCAACTTAACGTATTGCACGTCTAAACTTATAAAAAATACCGAACATGCCCGATGGAGATGTGCCGCTTTTTTTCATAGTGGTTTTGCTAGAAATTGCAGTACTGTCCAAAAAGTGGAATAACCAACGTGACGTAACAAATCAGCTACAACAGTGCTATGCCCTATCTTTTGTCAAGTCTGCGGTCAGTAAAGCAAACTTAAGTTCGACAAAAGACGATGCGAGTTTTAGATATAAGCTGATTTGGCATAAGCTGTCCAAATACTAGATAGGCGTGGTGCCATCGGTAAGCTCGTCAAGGGTTTCTTGTTGCTGAGACGGGGATGAGGATGAAAGCATAAGAAGGTTAACTCTTGAAGATCACTTTTATAATCATTTGGGGTGGCAGTAGACACGCAGGGCGAATGGGTATTTGAAAGATTTCTAGCAACAAAGTAACCTTACAGGTGCAACTCGAACGGTTTAGTTTTCCAGGAATTTCTTCGGTGACGACATCGCATGTGAACTTTTTGAAAAAAAATATAGGAAACTTTCGATTGACCATGACGATGAATTGAGGTGAACATCGCAATCGACGAAATGTTTAGCCGTTATTAAAGCAAATATATGTTTTCTCCCCTGAACGTGGAGACGATTGTTTAAAAACAGCCTAAAAACCCTCTTCCCTCAATAAGTCAAATTACGTAGGTGGAAAGAAAGGCTTGCGTCTACACAGGGGTTTGCTAGCCCAAGTGCCTCGACGTAAAACCACCTGGCACAGCTACGGGCTGCGTGCTTAAAGCTAGACTAGTGCCATATTCAAATTATCTACCCAACCCCTAACTCATCATTAGGCTATCCGAGAGAGGAGGAGATTTAATTTGTCTGTTAAATTAACAAAGTAATTTACAGATATGGGGGAAAGTTAATGTGCTGGATATAAAAAAGCATTATACAACGTAATCCAGCGAGATTTACGACGAGATCGGTTTCAAATCTCACCCGAAATCTAGATTTGAAATCTCTCAAATGTATAGAAAGTATAGTTGATTTGGCGGTGATCAAATCTCAAGATTTAATCTCGTGCAGTCTCAATATGCCACTCGTATATAAGTATGGTTGGGAGTTCAATTTTTGAAGTCTGATTAAGAATGTCTGGCAGACAAAATAGCATCATATTTGAGTAATTCAGCGACAAATGGCCATTCGCATCCTAGCTGTCCCATTATATACACGCCATTATACATTGGGTCTTGTATTAAATTCTGCGTTTAGAAAAAATAAACGAGATCAGATATAAAGCTGATTCGATATAATAAGGAACATGCACTTTTTTCTTTGTTGCATCATCATTTTCGTTTTTGTTTGTTCAAAAGCGCACATTTAAAATTTGTTAAATTGATCTTATATTTATCAAATTATGATATCGTAATGTAAACATTCATTCGAATTTCGCTTGATCATATCATTTTTCATTTGCTTTTAATTGTTAATATCGGTGTGATGTTGACCATTCTCACTTTATATACTTATCTTTGTGATCTTTTTTTTACAATTTGTTTCTTATGCTGTTATTTTTATTACTTTACCCAAAGTTTCTGTCCTATTCCCTTGGTACTTTATAATCTGAAGCAAAAACATCAGAAGTGAGAGCGCGTGCGAATGCCTTAAATGTTGTTTTTAAACTTCCCTTCGTTTAGCTTTTCTTCGTTAAGTTTTTTTTGTATAACTTTACTCTTACAGTTTATTTTTTGCTTCACTGTTTCGCAGTTCGTTTCGATTTTTTTTCTTCTGGGGTTCTTTCCTTAAAGATTTTCGTCCTTCGTCTCATTATGAACTTCATTTATGCCACTTTTATCAACTTTTATTTGTATTTGTGTGTATGTGTTTTGAGTTAAGTGTTCATTCTACTGCACGGATAATTTTATTATGGGTGAAATATTTGTAAAATTATTTTAAGATAGAGAAAATTCACTTTTTTCACTGTACTGTATATTTTACTTGTAAGGGTTTTCGAATAGTCAGTCGGCTCGTTTCAAAGCTGCTTGCTGTTGCTCTTGATGTTGCGGCTGTTGAAAGGATATGCGCCCCAGCTCCAAGTTTTCTGCTTTTCCGTATCCCGGAGTCGAGATGGTATTCACTTTCAGTTTTTTTCTTGATCTTCCTTTACGCTTCTATCCAAGCCCGATGTTGTACGTACTCGTATATATTTCGTTGTTTGTTTAAGACAAAAAAAAGCATGAAAAACATTGTCGTCTTCTTATACGAGTATGCATTATAATAACTTCAATATCTCTTTTAATTCGTTTTGTAATTTTACGTTGGTTTGGATATAATTTTCTTGTTGTTGTTTCTTATTAATGGCAGTCGGCTTCCGTAATTTATTATAATTTAAAAATTTGTGAAATAAACTAGTTCGCAGGGAATTATCGAAGTTATTTGGAACGAGTAGTAAGGATATGAACCGAAATGTTACAGTTGTGGCCCAATTTCGTAGAAAGGACAACAGGTCTTTTTTCCTATTCGTTTTATCTTTCCGGTGTTTTAAAGTTTACGACATAGAACAGCTGTTTGTGTATATTTGTTCAAGTTGAGCTTATAATTTCCAACATGTCGGTTATATCCTTGTCATGTTGCCAGACGAAGAGTTCAATTTTACATAATTCCATGTTACAGAGACTTTTCGAGGATCTTGAATGGTGTTTTAGTTTTATTTTTTTTCGTATAAATCGGAGTTATTTTTTCTTGTTTATTTTACTTTCATCGGCTTCATAGATTTTATTTTTTGTTTTAGATTTATTTTGAATGAACAATGAATGAAGTTGATAAAGAACGGAAAAAGGATAATTGAAAACATAGTCAAAATCACTGTCTATTGAATATAAGGAGATCATCTACATTTTAATTCTGTCGTGCTTCCTGGAGAGGGGGGCGAGGCCTTCCTCAGACATCTGCCGTACGTGATGTTATACTTGGAGATCTTGAGTGAATTACAACTCTATGACCGTTTTTTGTCACAAAGCCATCACTTTCTACTAAAACGGCAGTTTGACGGCCCTGATGATCCGTCCCACTACCCGCACTACTCGGACTCAACGGTCCGTCAGCTGCGCCGTTTTTTGACGTCGTCGTGTCTTTTGGGGAATTGCAATCGGGACTATTTGGACCGCTAGCAACACGTTTCATATGATCGAGTCCATCCGGTCCGCCACCATCAAAGTCGGTATCATCTCCGGTCCCGTCGTGTCCATCGTCCTTATGCAATTTATGTTTGCGCCAGGCATTCTGTATAAGACGCGCACAGTACTCCTCACGTTGACGCCATAACGTTGAGGAGACCGGTTCGTATCCTTCAGTATCCGGTCGTGCCACAACTTCGCCCACATCACCCGTATCCTCGATCGGGTTGCCCTTACGAGCGAAGAAGTCTTTCGTCAGTGCATCCAATATATCGACACAATACATAAGGTCACCGCGACATATTGGTATATCCATAGATATAATTTTATATTTATTCGGCTTATGAATTTGTAACGGAGGTTCTAATACATCTAAAAATTCGGACAGTTGATCGTAACGGATGTACTGTGTGCCTTCTGGATCGAATTGTTGCCATATCTCGTAGTACATGTCGTAGTCGTCGTCTGTGAGACCCTCCTGTACATCTTCTGTTGCTTGACTGTAATTCTCGAGAATGACGGCAATATACATGTTAATGACTATCAAAAAACTTATAACTAGATATGATAGTAGAAATGTAATGCCCACAGTGGCTGAGCCGCAATTGCCCGGATAACCTTTATCATTGTCCGGCGGATCACATTCCTCTTCATTTATTATACCATCTAATACACCGTCCCAGCCCGCTGAGGTAGACATCTGAAAATTTTTACAAAAAAAAAAGAATATCAGAAATATAAATATTCCAGTTTATAAATATTCAAGTTTACAAGAAAACATCAGTTTGGCTAGAAAAATTTTTGAGCTCGACAGAGTTTTAATAGTTATCTATTTGTTTTGGGAGGAGCTTACATCCATCTACAAAGAGCACTTTTAATTTCAATTATAAAATAAAAAAAAATGTAACAAATAGTCAATCGCCTGTAGAAAGTTTCGGTCCAGATACAAAAGTTATATGATAACCCTCTTCAAGTACGACCAGCAATTTGCGCGTTTCTACTCCTTCATCAAGTACATACGAGTATGAGTATAAAACGCACATCTAGGTTATAACGGGAAAAAGGGGGAAATTTATTTCTTCAAAAAAAAAGCGTTTTCGGCTTGCTATCTATTGCAAAATCTGGCAATGCAGTTATCTCAGTATTAAGACCAAGCTGGGCTTGTTTGGCTCCCTGGTACACTCTGTCCTGTTGTAAGGGAGTGGCACATGGAAAGTTTCCGCAAAAGTTACCAGAAACCTGTAAGTTTTCGTTAACTCGTGTTTTCGTCTAATTTTAAAAATTTTCTGGTCCGAAATATTATCAACCGAAGCGCTAAGCCAGCGTACGGGTCAGATGCCAATCGACGAATTGATACGCAGACGAAAATGGCAGTGGACAGGTAGCACATTGCGTAAAGGTGATAACTGCATTGCGGGACGTGTCAGACCTTATTCCCAATGAACGCCGACCAAGGGGTTGTCCTAGAAAGTCATGCGCCGATATGTGGCGAAAGAGTGTGAGTCTCTGGGTGAGTCGTGGGGGCAGATGCATCCCATTGCCTAAAACCGAGTACGATGGCGCGCAAGAGTACATAGTTGATGTACTATGCCCCACTAGGGGTTAAGGCAAAGTAATAGTAATAGATTGGGCCCGAATTGTAATGATTAATTTTGGGGGCAAAGAAGACGACGTTATGAGATTTTGATTTGATGAATTCCTCACTGGTTATCGTTATTATTGATTCTTGATGTTAATTACTCAACTTCCAGCGGATAATAAAAAGTTTGTTGATATTTTCTCACGACGTTTCGCCTTTATTCTATCGGCATCATCAGGTTAATTTTACACTGGAATTGTTATTTACATTGGCATAAGTGTATGTTCTTATAATTTCAATATATATACATTATTTTTAACTTACTATAATTGTTTATCTTAGTATTTTATTAAAACTATCCTTGCCTCTGGGTTATGTCAGTTTAGTTGTCAACTAATGCTGCTACTATCGTTTGTCATTTTGTTATATTTTCCCGCTCTTTTATATGTGTCTAAATATTGGGTTATATTTGTTAATGGTGTTATCTAACTCTGTTCTGGTATTGAGGGAATTTTTGAAATTTATATTTATATAACATGCTTCTTTGGTTAGTAGTTTATTTTTGTTTGTTTCTTTATCCACTATTCTAGTGTTGCTAAAATCCATTACATGATTATCTTCTAACTGGTGTTTCACTAATTTAGTATGTTTATTAAGTATCATTCTATTTTTGTTTTGATGTTCAGTTAGTCTAGTTGATAGTTGTCTTGTTGTTGATCCATAGTATGCTGTGTTTATATTATTATCCTTACATGTTTTGCATGGTATGCTATATATTATGTTATTTTGCTTTTCTTTTTCGAATTTTTGTTTAGTGTTCGAGTATAATGTGTTGTTCAATTTGTGATTTGGTTTGTATGTTGTTATTATTTTTGTCGTTATACCATTATCATAGTTGATTTGTTTTGGTAATATTTTACTAATCCGTTCTGTTAACTGGGGTACATATGTTATGGATTGGTATTTTATATTATTAATTGTTCTATTATCACTATGGTTAGTATTTTTGTTAATTATTTTGTAATGGTTGTTTCTTATTAATTTGTTAATAATTTTTATTGGATAGTTATTACTTATTAATATTTTTCGTATGTCTTGTTTTTGGTATTTCCATTTGTCAATATCTGTAAGTTTTAGTCTACGGTAAATGTAGTTTGAAGCCACATTAATTTTCATATGGTGTGGGTGGTTTGATGTGTAATTTAAAATGTTATTGGTTGCTGTGGGTTTTTTTGTACCATTCAGTTTTTATTTTATTATCCATTCTTGTTAAAGTTACATCTAGAAAACGACGTTATGAGAGTTTGCCAAAGCTTCAGGGCCAACTTTGGCTTTGAAGTGTCGTCGGTGTCGAGTTTATAATAAATCAAATTTAACGCGTGAGTATCATTCGTTGTTTCGAGGTTTTAGAAATAAATGTGTTTGTGAAGAATTATTTTAAATTTAAAAAATTACAGTTACGCGTACAAAATAGGTTAGACATTGAACTGCACCACAACAGCTGAGAGCAGTCATCCTCTTTAGGGGGAAATGTTAGGTTGATGGGTGACTGCATTGCCATCTTAATAGACAGGCCTCCTAATTAAGATGGCAATGGTGGTTTGAAAATGAAAAGTGTGAAGTTGAAAAGTAGTTTCAAAAAAAAAGGCTCCTGATTATTTAAAATTAATTTTCTTTTCAATTTATCGGTGATTATCGTGATACGAATTTAGGATTGAAATTATCGAGCGACGAAAATCGGAAAGCCGCGAAACGAGGTCGTAGTGTATATAAAATACTGATTGCAATGAAACTTCTGGACACGACTCTTCATAGTTACTACTTAAATAATTCACTCAACAAATCTATAATTTGCTCAGCCAAACGAATGTAGCCTATCCTATACACATTTATATTATTTAATACATACCTGGAAAAGTAATATCATACTCTGTCCAAATGTTTTAAAATTATATACATCGTCTAATCCGCTTTTGTCCTTGACATGCATAAAAAACGACATGCCGAATATTGCAAAGATAAACATCACAAGGAAAAGAAGCAAACAAATGTTGAATAAGGCGGGCAGGGACATGGCCAATGCAAAAAGTAAGGTTCGTATACCCTTTGCACCTTTGACCAAACGCAGTACACGTCCTACTTTGGCTACACGCACTACACGAAGTAATGTTGGCGATACAAAATATTTTTCGATGAGATCGCTTAGCACAAGACCTGTGAAAATAACAATAAAACAAAATTCATTTAAAACACGAATATTAAATTGTAAGATAAAATTCTCAATTATATTTTCAATGTGACGAAAACTTACCTAAGATGGATAAAATGACAACTACGAAATCAAATAAATTCCACGGCTCGACAAAATAATGATAGCGCAATGCAAATATTTTCATTAGGCATTCCGAGCTAAATATTGCAATAAATATCATATTGAGATAATCTAAGACGTCACTAAATGTTTGTGATTGTTGATAATGATCCATTGTCATAGTTAACATATTAAAACCAATAAATAACATAATGATCATATCGAATTTTTTATCTGTAACTATTTCGAACACTATTGCTTGCGGTCGCCACTGGAACGAAAGAAATGAGAAAATTTTGGCAAATTAGTACCGGTACAATTAATTGGATAAAATATATATATGTATTGTATATTTTAACTGAAAGACAAGATGCAGATTGCAGAAGACTATGTAAAATCTAGCAAAAAAAATATTTAACTCAATAAATTTTGTTGAGTTATGTTTTTTGATATCTTTGTGGACTTTCATGGTCTTGTCTTGATGAAAAGGTGATATTATTTTAGAGTTCAGTAAGTACACGCCCACACACACACACACTTCAAAAAAGCACACGACTATGCTGTAATATGCCCTTGTAAATGGATTGCTTTTAGGGCAGTTGAATTTGTTGCCTTTATTGTGTTCATTTATTGGAGCTATCACGAAATTGTGAAACGATTGATTATTGCTAGTGACTAGGAAAAACGAAAGCTAGCGGTGTTCGGGATGTCTCATTCATCTGTTTCGCGTCGTCAAAATTTTGTCTTGTCACTCGGGGTGATGTGTTTTTTACGACCTCGTGAAAGGCAGACACAATCAAATAAGTCAAATCCACTGTGAGAAAATGAAGAGAAATACTGTGCATCCGTGAGTGGAGAGTAGTGGTATTTCATCCCGACTAATGTCGACCTTTCGAGATTATGATCTAAGGAACTGGAGCCCAATCATGTAATTCGATTCGAATCATCGAATTGCCTTCGAAAGAATGGAAACGTTATTATACGAGTATGTAGCTAGAAAACAAATTTCCCAATTTCAAAAATTATCGAATACTGCATGATTATTGAAATTGAGAAATTCGTTTCAAGTTACTTGGTACCATTTTCATTCTTTCGAAAGCAATGCGATTCAAAACGAATGACACGATAGAAGGCCCTGGATTATCAATTTTTCCGGTCAATTTCCCCTATAAATATCGACTTGATTCAGGATTAGATACCGCGACCCTTCCCTTCATTCACGTATGTACAACATTTAACATCTTTATTAAATTGAATCTGAATATGTGTTCTCTCAGTAAAGCGGCCAATTGAATGGCTAAGGCGAAAAAATTGTCAGGTATGAAAACACCACTAGAAAGAATGAGAAATTAATTTCAACCATAGCCAGAACTTCAGATGAAGATTCTGCTCACATGGAGATTGAGAAAACAGAAGGAATCCATCATTCGCCGGAAAGGAACCACTTTAGAAGGTATCCTTTACAGGGTTTAGAGTTAAAGAACGTAATGTCACCCAAGCACAACGATATTCATGAGCTATGTGACAAATCTAGTGGAGTTTAATAGATGAGGTTGACTATGTAAATTTGAATTTTGGAAGTCACTAGCAAGGATTAACTTCAACCTCAAATGGGGTTAAATAAAATGTTTAAGCCGGATAGGCCGCAACCGAAATTTTGTCTTCAAGGCGGCAATTTCACTTTAAAATTAATGTATACTTCAGTAAAAGACACGTCGACACAATTCAGATCTGTTAACTATTCTAAGTAAGAAAGCGTCTGTGAATTTGGCGCAATCATTAACCTGTTGCAGTTGACAAGAAGGAAAAACGCAAGGGCATGTACAAAAGACGTTTCATCACCAAAGTACAATTATTGCATGTACATACATTTCGGGAGCGACTTACTCCCTTTCGTAGTACGGCAGTTCTATTCGTTTCTCAGTACATATCATATCGAAATTGAGGACGAAAATAAAGATACTGCATTGCAAAAAGGTGTCAAGCCACGCCCAAAATACGTGTGTACATAGCCAATACATATAATTGTAATTAAGAGAATATACATCTTCATTTCATTGAAGTCAACTACAAACGTCGGAGAATAAAAAAAAGAATTGAATCTAATCTATACGCTAACGCTATAAACCTAGTTATTCAGATGTTCAAATTAACACATATCCGAAAAAAAGAGAAATTACCGAACCAAATTCAAAAATGTCCAAGTGAAATACAGAAATGCCCAAGAGAAAGAAAACCATGGAAATTACTTGATTTGGTTCGATCATTTATTTACTTGTCTGGGGTGCTTCATCTTTAACTCGGTCTGTGAAACATTTTGTCCGGGAGTTGTGCATGTGTTCTCCTTTTTAGGCATTGATTAATTCAATTCGATAATTTTTCGTTTGTTTGTGTGGGTAAGTATATTGGACATTTGAAAGTATGTTACGAAAGACCGATACAAGTAAAGATGTACAAGAAATATGTCTGAAACAAATTAAGTAATTTCCATGTCTCAATATATACCAACTGCGAGGCAAATTCATACATTTTCGAGACGAATTCATATATTTTTTAAACTAAATTCCCTTTTTGAATCATATTCAAATTTTTTAAGAAGTCGGTTTCATATTTTTTTCCAGTCAAATTCATTTGTTTTAAGTTAAAATCATATTTTCCCAAAAATAAAATTATTCAACTATGAAATGTTATTATCTAATAAAAAGTAATTATCTAATAAGAATCCACTAACATAGTTTTTGTATTAAGAATTTGACTCAAAAGACTATTAATTTGTTTCAAAAGTATGTGAATTCGACTTGAAAAAATATGACTTTCACTTGAGCGAAGTATAAATTTGACTTAAAAAAAATTAAGTTGACTTGAAAAAGTTATGCACTTGACTTGAAAAAAATATAGATTTCACCCGAAAATCTATGAATTTGCATTGAAAATTGTTCATCACCCACGAAAATTACTTAACTTGATTTACACATTTCCTTATTTGTCCCGGATTTTTAATTCTTTCATCTTTTGACTTCATTTGTGACGTAGAATTTGAACGAAATAATCGTCCAGTACAAACAAAGATATCGTAACAATGTCCGCATCAAATTAAGTAATTTCCACGTGAAAAACACAAAACCCACGGTAATAACTTGAGGAATAAAGAAATTTACGAATTCTTCGTCTCGGATTTTTCACTCTTTCACATGAACATTTTTTTATTCTTTTTTTTTTCGCGGGAACACGTATGTTGTTTGTTCCCGATGGTTCCAGTCAATTTGTTTCGAAAATTTCCTTTTTTTTGTTTCAGATATTTGTTAACTTGACCCATAGTTGCAATATCTCGTTGATCAACAATGTAGATACGATCACAGTATATTTCGGGTGGATAAACGCGGATGGTTTTCATATTGAATGTTTTAAGACCACTGTACTGAAAGATTGAAACGGAGGAAGCTGAAGCCATCACTTCACATTAGCATATTATGGTGTTTCAGATGGCATGTACATAAAATACATTTATTCGATTATTTATTTAGCAGCTATTTGAATATAACTATATGTAGTGCTAGCAAAAGTTCATCCATATCGTCAGACAATTTTAAATGAATGGTTAGTCGGTCTTGAATTTCGGGAAGTGTACGACAATTTGGAACAGAAAGTGACTCAGTGAATTCAAAATTTCCCAAGGCCGTATAAAATAGTAAAATTTCAATAATGTATGTGTATACTGACACACATGCGAAGAAACGCAATCATATGGTGGTAGTGAGATAACTCATGAAGACACGGGGAATATGACATGAGCGAATGTCGCACCGGAAAAGTTAAAACTGTGATCGTTCCAAGATACTGCATTTCCATTAAACCTTATCCTAAATGAAAAAAGTCCCTACTCTCAATGATAAAATCTATATTCTAGATGAAAAACTCCTTATCTCAAACGAATGAATTCTTTTCCCAAATGAACCTTCTTCTGGCATCCATTAGAAAAAAGGATTTTTGTTCATTTGAAGTAAGTGTTAATTCAATCATCAAAATGTGAGAAGATGTGAGAAAATTGAAATTGATAAAAAAAAATTTATGGAGGCTGTCATGCATTGCACTGCACATGCTGCAGAGCACAACCGATCCATGCAAATTCCTCTAACTCTAGATCAGTGAAAGAAACATTCTTATCCGTTCACCGTCAGTTACCAACTTACTCAATTAACAGCTCTACAGACCCCCGATTTCATTGACTTCCGTTTTAAGGATGCATCCATACGTCACGAATCCAATTACTGCGTCCTCCAACTGGTTCCTTAGTGTAAGTTTCTTCCCATATTTTTCCCGGTTTACAACTACTGACTACGTTTTCTATGCTCTATGTTTCCCCCCCACAAATACCTTTCAAGATTTTTTTTCTCGACCCGCTACAGCTGCCTTCACCAATCCTTAATTCTTCAAAGGAATAGCCTTTTTGGTACTTTGACAACTTTTGAGAGGAATTTGAGTGTTATTCGTTGTGCTTGTCCAATCCGATTATGAAATAAATTGCCGAATTTGGTTATTTAATTCCGGCATCCAGTTTTCGATTCCGTGTTATACCAGGTGTCTAGTTTATGCTGTGTAGATTTGGATTTTACTGTGTCGTCCGTTGGCATCGTCGTAGAGTTCAAGGTGCAGTTTATCAGCTGAATGTTTCTTTCCATTTCCCTAATTTCAACTGCATTTCATCTTATTTTGACCCTAGTGGCGATATCTCTCTATTGTTTATTGTTTCATGAGTACCATTTCTATAAGAAGTCGTTAACACCAAAAATTTACATCCGTCTGCATCCTTTAGCTCTAGCAGTTTTCAATCGAAGTTAAACAATATTTTAGCTCCAAGAACCACCCTTCCAATGAAGTCTCCTCCCCTCCCCCCCCAATTATCATAAAAGTTCATCGTCACATATCCAAAAAAAAATACAGATCACTGCAAAAATATAAAACTGGCAAATCCCATAAAATTAATTATGAAAAAATCCCCCTGAAATTGCAACTTAATGAAATACATTTAAATTTGACAGGGGAGGAGATAAATGACTTCTGTAACGAACTCAGCTCCGTGCTTAAGGGGTCACCTTCCTCAGTAGACTACCCTCAAATGCTCGCTCTTTTATTTATTTTAGGAGGAAAAAATAATTGGGGGCATTGCACAGCCCAATATTTCTAATAGACATGATTGAGCATGTTCAAAAGTACTAATAAACAGGGACACGGTACTTAACTTTATATCAAAAAGTGAGACCATGGAGGGTCGACGAATAGATGGTCGATCTAATAAGCATTTCGAACATTACCATAGCCCTTTGATAAAAAAAGATGTTGATATTTACCATATCAATTCATTGCCCATATATCTAGGTTGGATGGTTTCAATGTCTTCTTCCGACCACCGACCAAATAATTTTCAAAGACAACTGATAATAAACACCAGAATATTATGTTAACGCTGGACTCGAAATTGCGTGATTGCGAAATCCCGAAAGTGTTTATGCTAATACTTATGAAAATTTGTTTTGATAATTAAAAAAATTTGGTTAGGCTCCTGCGTCCACGGCTGACATGTTCACATTTTGAATTGTCAATTGTCGTAGGTATTGGAAATTAGTTGTTTTAGCATTGATAATTTTGCTAACTATCTAGATTTCGTTTGGCTATTAAAATGTATGCGAAATCCAGTAGTTTTCAAAGAGATTTCGCATAATCCCTATTTTGCGAGATTTCGAGGCCAGTGTAAATGTAGTATAAGACTTGTTTTAATATTCGTTTCAAAACATTTAAACAACAACTACAGGGCGGATATTTTCAATACAGTCCTGGGAGATACTCCAAATTTCTTAGCTTAGATTGATTTTTGATTTGACCGCATTGTATCTTAACCACAATAATAAAATCTACGAGTACAACTACACACATATCTAGTAAAATATTTAACATGTTTATTTCAGTATTTAGAGTTTCTCTAAAATACAAATTTTGGAATTATTAAGTTGACGATACACAAGATCTTCCACTTTTTACGTGGTATATCTCTGGCATTTATTTGTATGACGTCTCACTGACGTCCGCAGACTACTTGATGATGGGAATAAAAGGGGATAGATAAGTTGGTACATGTATAGGCAACACCCGATACATTATAAAGTTGTGTCTTTGTAACCATTTCTCTAAATGGCACTTAAAAGGAATCGACTCGACACTGAGGTCGATAAGTTGAATACATTTTTTCAATACGCATATATGTTGAATATGACTTAAATTGCATGTTATTATGGCCCACATAAGAATATATATACACTCGTGTATATATATAAAGAAGAACAAATGAAAAAATGATGCCAATCACATCTGGGAACACGAAACGTATAGAAAACCAAGTCCGAGGTCATAACTCGTTGGCAAGGTTGGTAAGACTAACTGACTTTTTTAATTTTGTATTTCCAAAATCAGTTAAAGATCAAATTAGAACTTACCTTCGGTCGTGGAATGGCTTTCAGCGGTTTCTTAGATCCCATTTTCTTCATGGCATTATAGTATTTCTTCTGATCTTCTGTCATGAACATTTCAAGTGAACCACCGGCTTTCTTCTTTTGCTCATTGAAATTATCAATGATCACACCAATGAATAGGTTAAGTGTGAAAAATGATCCGAAAATGATGAAAAATACAAAATACAGATACATGTAAATATTTGTCTCACGAATTGGCTGTTTATCCACCTGAAATAGAAAAAATGGAATTAGAATTGTTTGCATTTAAATATAATGGATTTTACATTTGCTTGGAATCTATCATATGAATATATAATTCTAATTAATAACATGTTCACACTACACTCAATTTGAGTCTATAACACGATTTGCAATAAATTTAAAGGAATCTAAAACAAATAAAGCTGAAAATTTGATACTTCTTATTTATTGGTTTTCACATTACACTTTAAAAAATAAAAATGGTCCGATCAATATGTTCAATATTGGCCGGAGCTTCCAGGTACAATTTTTTTCTATTGTTTATAAGATATGCTGAAGCCAAGATTCAGGCGCTTCTCAAACCAAAGTGATTGTTAGTTCGATAAAGACCTAAGTGCAGCTTGAGATGTCCATTATAAAATAAAGAACTTTATCTGGGAAATCGATTTTTTAAAGAAAATAGGAAAAATGAATGTACAAAAATAAATCACATTAAAACGTGTTTTTTTTACATTTTAGTTTTTTTTTAGAGATGCACTACGAGCTTTTTCCCATTACCAGGATTCACTTCTTACGACGGTTACCATGTGACCGAAATTTTCTCTGAAAAAATGTGAAGGCTCCAAGGGTTTTCCTGTCTTCTTCTTTTTCTTCTTTTGGCTTTCCTGCGCTTTATTTCAGCGGATAGATTATAACATTCAGACATGCCAAAACTTGTAGTGTGAACATATCGTTAGATTTACTTACTTCTCGCGAATCTATAGCATCGTTCATGATTTGTATCCAGCCCTTGAATGTTGCAACTTGAAACAAACACAGATACGCGTTACCGACATGATCGAAATTCATTGGTGAATTTTCCCATGTGTAATTCTCATTCATACATGCATTTCTATTTGGAATAATTTCATGACTAAGAGTCGTCTTATTTACGTCAACGCACTGGAAATGGTTTAAAAAGTTAGGCAATTTTGGAAAAACGCTCTTAAAAAAATCGAAATGTTAAGTTTACTGAAATACATGTCATTTTCATCTTTACACCAAAAAAATATGAATTTATCATAATTATATATTTTTGATTTTACCTTGAAATATTTTCCAGCAAAAAGCTGTACACCCATGATGGCAAATATAAGCCAAAATATTAGACACACCAATAGCACATTGAAGATGGACGGTATAGCTTGAACCAACGCATTTACGACGACCTTTTATGTATTTATTGTTGTATATAGTTTTGTATAAAACGGATGGCATTTTCAAAATGAAAGTAGAATAAGAGGAGAACAAAAGCTTTTATTAGAATTATGGCTATATAAAGTCATATTTATAGTATTTTTTAATTTGATATCATTGTATACTGCTGCCAAAATTGCAATTTCCTTCCGGTCCGGTGATGGTTTTACGGATTTTGTAGCTAGCAAAAATATAAATAATCGATTATTCGCCTTGTATTTTAAATTGACATGAAAAGTTTCTTAACTGAGTGTTATTGTAAGATAACTTTTTTCAGAATCTCAGATAACTCGTAGGGTAGGTTTCTCTACTTTCGGTAAAATTCTTTTTCCACCCCCCCCCCCCCACCCCCCTAATTTTGCCATTCCTTTTTTTCTGCAATTTCGCCATTCTTGTAACTTCTTAATTTTATCATTTTTGTTTCTTCCTAATTTAGTATACAGGTTAAATATCCGTATAATTGAAAGCGGAAGCTTGGCAGAAAATTTTACTTTTCACAATCGCAATGATAAAGTCGAAATTAGTCCCCAGCCCATCAGAGTTTCTTTTTCTTGATAAAATATACAGTAATGGAAGATGCATAAATAGTTCCGGCTTAACTTATGCATACACCATATAATATTTTATAACTACAACAGTACTACTAAGACATTGTTTGCATGTAAACTCGTATTATCTATCAATGTTCTTTTATGTTATACGATTACAGTTACACGAATAGGAACTGAATTTATAATACTCGAATAGTTCAAAAAGTATCTCCTATACTGTTCCAACATAAGTAGGGATTATTTAAGTCCTTGCCTAAAATGATAAACCTAAAACCTTAACTAGGATAGAGTCTGGCCAATCAACTGCACTGACCACTTCGCGGACAGTCGATGGAAATTTTGCAGAAATTCGACTGTTCATAATCGTACATTCATCAGTGTTTTGTGTACGTACAAATCTGAACTGCGTGGTATTGTTTATATAAATTTTACCACGAATACAGTTGGGAACACCGTCACTTTGCTCTATGCACTATTGAAAATTATGTTCTATCTTCTAGTTGATTTCTAAAGACTTCCGATGAAACTAGCAACTATCTGTATGTATTTTAAACGCTATATTCACACATGTTATTAATGGCATACTATTTAAAGGTATGTGACGAAAGAATCGGTGACAATAACGTTTCAAGTTGTATGCACGACTAAGAACTTGTTATCTTATGCCATTGAGTAACGTCCTATCCCCAGAAAAATCAATCGATAAGTATGCAATGCCGCCGAGAGGAAATCCGGGCCCGGAAAACAAAAATACCGGGCCCCAGTACTTAAGTATTAGAAACAAAAATAGAAAAAGGTTCATATATCCTGGAATTTCATACATTTCTCGGTGAGCCCCATACATTCCCGGAGCCCATATATCGAGCGGCTTCATATGTTAAGAGGATTACGCTATTGGGGGAATTGGTGACGACTGGTACTGTCTGTGCTTTTGTATGGGAGCAACACCTGAAAAAGTTTCCGTAAGAGTTACCGGGAAGCTACAGGTTTTCGTCAATCCATGTCTTCGTCGAATTGTAAGAATTTCCTGGCCCGAAACAATATCAAACGAAGAGCAGCTAAGTCGGAGTACGGGTGAGATGCCAATCGATGAATTGTTACGCAGACAAAAATGGCAGTGGATAGGTCACACATTGCGGAAGGATGATAACTGAATTGCTTTACATGACATGCAATGCAGCGCCATTTCCAATCAAGGCCGACAAACGGGATGTCCTTAAACTGCACGGCGCCGCGTCGTTTCTCCACGTCGCCTGGGTAAGACGTGGAGAGAGTTGCGTCCGATTTCCCAGAACAGAGTACGATGGCGCGCAGGAATAGGTGTATAAAATATAAATTATAAAAATAAATATTTTGTCAGTGGGCATTTGGTAAAAAAAAATATTTTTTGCGAGCTTTTCTTTTCTAAACGAGAGTCCTTCTTTTCTTTAACACAATAAGTGTGTTTTCATTACAAGGTCGTACTGCCTACTGATGAAATCCTGACTGAGATTTTCCAGTGTAGATTTCCGTGGGTTCGTGCTATCTAAAGTGGAAGGCCACTCTTGGATTCCTATATTTGATTTATATCGGTTTTGATCAAATCAATCAAACCATTTTTTCGAACAATTATCCCAAATCACTCTTTTTTCGAGTAATTGTCCCAAAAAACTTGCTCTGAAAAAGATCTCCCCAAATCTAATTTTTTATTTCAGAGTTGCTCTGACTTTTAGTCACACAATTTACTTGATCGGAAAGAACAGTCATGACAACAAGTAAATAAGCATGACAACAAGTAAATAAGCAAATAATTATGAATTTATTTTGTTTATTTCTTTGTTGTCATGACACTAGGTTTGTTCTGTCAGATCAAGCGCTAATACACGTATAAGCAAATTAAAGATTTCAATGTATGTTGGATAGGATTTTGAACAGATTTCGAGTGATTTTGCGTGGTAATCGAAAATGACTTTACACTCGTACACTCTAAGAGTATGTTCGTACTACCTAAAACCACTGATCAATTTTACTACCGAAGGCGCAAATATCCAGAAACCGAAATTTCGGTTAATAAAGTACTGTCGTAATGGGGGAACGAATGAAGAAGGCGAAAAAAAATTTACCTTAGGGAAAATGGAAATGGGAGGTATACGTATTGAAAAAGCAAGACTGCCATCAAAGCAGCTGGTAATCTAATATCTAAAATAATATAGACGTAAAGGTCTGCAGAAATGGGGGTTATCAGTCAAAGTACAACAAAACTGGGAAGGCCTCTGTCACATGTCTCAAAGTGGTATCAATTACGAGAGGAAGACGTGGACCACGCGGATTGACTGAAAGAAAATTTTCCTTGACGACCCGACTTGGGGTCGTGACGCACTGTTTCAGAAATGATGGTTTAATGGTATACTAGTACTGTTATACTATTTACATCTATCTTCTCTGTTCGGACGAACTTCTTCCTCTGTGCAACTTACTCATGACTGTTGCTGTGAGATCCTGATTTTATAGTCATTATAGATTTCACAATCTGCACAGGAGAAGAAGTTCGTCCGAACAGAGAAGGTAGATTTTATAAACTGTTATACTATTGCCTGATATTACTAGTAAAAATGTGTACGAGTATAACTTTATCTGTTTGAAAATCTAGTGATCTAGGCATCTGGATAAATTATTCCCACTACGAGAGAAAATAGCTATCTAGTGAAATCTAACACTCGTTTTTATTTTTATATATTGTATAAATGCGCTAATTGTATAATATTCTTTTTTTTCACTACAAAATCTATACTATTCTAGATATGTCTTTAAAAATTATTCAATTAATTGTAATGTAAAAAATATCTCAATCGTTTGCAATTTTAGCAGCATCTCTGTAAAAATTAATAAAATTTATTGTTAATATTAACATCTCTATACTATAAATATCTATGTGAAAGCACTGAGACATTAACAATGACGATGACATGCACAGATATGTATCTAAAAGCATTAGAGAAAAGATTTCATACAATCTACATTACAATAGACTGTAAGGAACAGTAACCGATTAGATGCCAAAAAAGTGCAGTAAAATAAAAAACAAAAAATGAAAATAAAAAATAAATATAATCATTATGAGTTGAGGTGTAACCAAGTTAGAAATAAAAGTCTATACTTGTAGCTAGGTTCTTATTCTTACTGATTATTAGTTCTAAATTATTTAAATGGTGTAACCAAATGTCGTAAACTATTAATCTATTATAGATTTGGTTAAATACACAACTTGAACTGTATGTCAAATTATCAAGTCGAAAAATGCAAGAACAAGTGTATATATCGGTAAATAAATGTGTGCAATCAGGGTGTTTATTTGTTTTTGATAGGGATATGCATAAGATGTTGAGTATCGCTATAATGGAGTGGTGATTCATTGGAATAAATATGTGTTTTTGATCTACCTATAGTAACCGATTGGTCCATTTTATGATTGTGTTGTAATCTTTTATATAATAATGATATACACTGGGTTGCCAAATTATTAGGGACAGTACACAAACCATTTTCCAATTTAAAATATTTTTAGAGCAGACAAATCGGTTCTCTTAAATAAGTGAGGTTAGTGCTCACTCATCTGGTTGTCGTTTGTTAATAAGGGCTATTGTAGTGAGTTGATAAAAAAAAATGTAGAAAACTGCAAATATTATTTCTTCACTCCACTCCGGGCGTCCGGTAGCTCAGTGCGTTGAGGCGTCTGATGTCTCATGTTACCGGTCAATTACGGGTTCGAGTCTCGTCCACATCGTGGCCATGGATTCCCCTGTGTGTGAGGCGTAGCAATAAGCCACAAATGTTCCTCACTTGTCGCAGGTATGCGGCTAAATGGGCAGGAGGTATGTTTCGGCAATATGAATCGTCCGAAACCTGTTTACGCCAACGCAACGTCAACTAAGCCAAATGGGATTAGTTGATGTGCTAGCCCTACTAGGGGTTAAGGCAAATGGTAGTACAAATTAACAGAATTAAAATGTAAATCAAGCCCCTGGAAGCAGACCGCGAAAGAAAATGTGGCATGAAAAGAGTCATAATCATAAATCTCTGAACCGACCGTAAAGTTAGGGATATCTGTATCGACAACCGTAAAAAGAGTGTGGACCGTCTTATCACGATGATAAAGGATGAGGGAATTGAAATTTCCAAAAAGGCAGTCCAAATGCGATTGACTGAAGCGAATTTGATCGGTCGCCGGACTATGAAAAAACCACTCCTCACCGGGGCTATGAAATGAAGAAGAAGCGACTGTAATGGGCCAAACAGCACCGGAATATGAGTGTTCACAGTGGAGTTGAGTAAATACAACTTTTTCAAATAGTGGCAAATGATGTCTTGTTATTATTGTAATATTATACAATTGTGCTTCTCAAATGAATCAACATTCCGGAATTTGGCCGACAAAAGTCCATTCGTCCGACAACATCCTATAGAGCAGTCCCACACAGACTGTCTCGTGGAGAGGGTTAGACACCCGATCACTGTCATGGTGTGGTCTGTGATATCAGCCAAGGGCATGAGGCGCCTATACATCGTGTACGGAACTCCGAGGCTGGACCAATACAAGCGAGTCCTATAAACTCGACCAGTGCCACAGCTCAAAGAATGGTGATAAAGACTAGATTTTTATCCACGATTCGGCACCGTGCTATAAAGCCAAGAGTGTTATTGCATTCCGGACCTAAAAAACATGACCGTTTATCATCGGCCGAGGAACTAACATGAACTCCATAGTAAATATGCGGGAGCTCACCAAACGTATGATCACAAAAGATGTGATCACCACCAAGCGCCAGTTAATTGAAACACTCATTAGAGAATGCCATCACAACACCGAACTCCAGCAAAATGCAGAACTCTGCATAGAGAACATGATACCCCGACGCATAGAAGCTCTAATTGCAGTAAAGGGTGACATCATTAAATACTCAGATTATCCCTTTATTAATACACATATTACCTTTACGAAAAAAAAAATGTTTTGCTGAAGTAATTTGCGGTTTTTAAAAATCTCAATAAAACACTCTTATAAATAAAAAATACTAACGGGACTCAGAACCAATTATCTTTTCAAAAAATTCAGTTAAACTAGAAAATATACAAATATAAGTTATGTCCCTAATAATTTGGCAGCAAACGGTATTTAGAAAAAAATGAGCAATTGTAATAGCATTTCAGTATTGCGTCTCAAAGTTAGCTTAAATTTATGTAAGGCTGAATTGAATAACTTAACGAATCGATTGTGTGGGAAAGCCAAAATGACATGTAAATATCTTGTGTCTATAAAAATCGACTTTTTTTTAAATATATATAAAATACGTATACATCTTAGCCTTTCCAACACATTCGCTTCAAATTAACTGCTCTGAACTAAACTGATGAAATGTTAATTTATTAAACGTTTCGGTGATGCTATAAATATGTAAGTTTTAGAATAGAAAATGTGTATGTACTTGTAATATAAAACGAGCGAGCGTATCTATCGAATTATAACAACAGAAAATCTAAACGCATTTCGATAATTCATTCCCCAAAAAAAATTAATCAAAACAGATAAACTTTTTCTGAATAACGCAACTACATAATTATTAAATTTCGTTCAATTATTCAGACATGAAATTCTAAATGTTCTGGTTACTTATCACTTAAATCACATGTCTATGTATATATCTAGCATCTAATATATAATCGAATGAAATGATAACTATGTACGTTATGTAAATATAACAAAGTTGGAAACATTAAACTAATATTATGGAATGCAAAATAATGGAATTTAACTATTTTGAACTATATTTTTTAATGATTTTATTATTTTTTTCTAATGTGTGTTTAGTACACGTACGTACCCTCATGCCTTGCATTCGGGACATGGCACGCAAAGGTCTCAGTGCTCTAAGCGTACGCATGGTTTTGAAGGCTTGAATACCACCAGCTCCACAAAGTGAAGCCACGAAGTTGATTAGCGACACCTATACAAGTGATATAATTCAAAGATTTCTATTTTTAAAACAAGAATAATTTTTATGCATTTTTAAGTGTTTGTGTTTTATGTTTTAACAAAAATATATTTGTAATGTTTTGACACTTTCTTCATCATTATTTCGTCATAATCCACTCGTCTCGTCTGTTGTTCCTCTGGTACATACATATCTTCGGACAATAATTATAATATCTAACAGTATGCCATAGCCTGGCTATCCTTCTTTTACTTATGGTATTATTATAAATTAATTTCTGTATTTTTACCCATGATCCCTAACCACAAATGACGAGTTAAAGAAGATGCAGAATTACTGGGAATGTATTAGAAATGATAATATTCGTACTATGTATTATTAATAATTCGATTTCGGAAAGAAATTATATGTATGTATCCCATTTAAAAGCCATTTTTGCCGATAATACTCGTAGAATTATCGGTTGTCTGCATGATTACATATACGTAATTTAATTGTGTTAAAATTGAAAGTTTGAACAAATTATCTAAATTAAGTTAGATACTTTGAATTTAGCAACGATAATTTTTCTGTCTTCCGTTAAACAGACTTGAACCACCATAAATGGAACCTGCGCTTTAGCAAATTACCCCTAGAATGACACATTTCAATTTTATCCTGAATCTGTCACACTGGGATGTAGCATATCTATATTATCTAAGTATATATATAATATATTATATAAGTTGGAAAGTGTTAAGTTTCCGTAGCCTTGGTTCTAGTTATTTTTGCATATATTACGAACGTTTCCTTCCCTATGCCCTTCAACCCACACCCCCTTTTCGCGATGGATCCAATATGGAGTTTGGCGCCATTTCCTTAAATGACAAAAGAGATTAAATTGTGATCTTAAATGGCGATTTGACAGCTCGGCGATACTTTAACGAAGCGTCAAGACCTCGAGTTACCGGAAAACGTCATTATGGGCAAGATTTCATTTTGGTGCAAGATGGAGCCCGCGCTCATACTGTAAATATAGGTATAGTGCGTGAATTCCTCGCTGTCAATAATATCGGCCATCTTCACTGGCCAGCGTGCAGTGCAGAAATTCCACAGAATATTTATGGGACCAGCTGGGGCAACGCATTCCAACGTTCGTTAGTCTGTACGAGAGCGGGAAAAAGCCCCGAAGAACGAAAGGTTGAACATTTCGCAGGAGCATATCAGGTGTCTCATTATAAACATGCCTAAGGGAATTCAGGCTGTTATTGAAGCCCCTGGTGGCAATACGCGCAACTAAGCAGTCGATGAAGCAGAATAAAACTTAATAAACCAATAAAAAATAGAAATAAAAAAAATTGCTGGAAATTCTTTTTTGAAGAGTTTGTAATATTTGTGTTTCCATTTTGTTTGAAATTAGTTCTTGAAAATGTTTTATACTTTTTACCATCCCTACAGTTATATAAAAAACAGCCACCTTGGCTTCCTTATTCTTTTCAGCAGGATGAAGAAGAAGAACAAGAAATTTTGAGTAGTGGGCAGTAGATAGGAGTTTCACTGAAGATTCAAGCAAACAAATTGACGATATCTAGTGATTTACTAATATATTTTGCCATCATGTACGAGTGGTGAAATGAAAGAGAATGAGGCAGAATTCCAAGAAAATCAGCTGATTTTCTACTGAATTAGCGGAGCTTTTCACTGCATTAGCATATTTCGCCAGCCAGAGCGATTTCTGATGAAGCGAACTTCTCCAACAGTTCATCGATATTGCTTGAAAGTATATCGAAGTTGCGTTCCGTACCGAAATCAAAAGTCCCAGGGCTTCGATATAGAGAACACAAGATTATTATGTGTGTTTTAAAATTGAATCCAATCCAAGTGTATGTGAATTCTGGATATCTAATCCAGAATTCACATACACTGAATTCACATACACTGAACTAGGGCTGATGAAAGTCTCCGGGTAGCAGTTTGACGTCGTTTGTGGGAATGAGTTGAAGAGAGTCTCAAGGCGGGCATAGAACCCGTTTTTTTACTGCGTCTTCTTTAACTTCAATGGGGCGTGCATATTGGTGAGCCAGATGTTTAAGAATCGACTCTTAATGCTAATCGCTGGAAGGGTCAAGGCAATTAACATCCTACTACTAAACCTGAGACGCTTAGGTGTTGGTCAGCCATTCAGGCTAGAGCTATCTTGCCTTTTTCCAAACCGTTTTATCGTTAAGACTTAGCCATCAGCGGTTTCACCCACTGCCATTACGCGGAGGACTAGATAGAATAGATAGGTCTTTTGCTAATAGTGAAATGCAATAATTTTTGGGTCAAACATTTGACAACAATAATTTTTTTTTATAAATATATGGACCAGTTTGATGTCAAATAAATTGTATGTGAAACACGTTAAATTGTTTGACTAAAGAATGGATGCCTTACAGTAAATGTCTAACTGATAATCTTTTGACCGCATCAGCAGCTTGATGTAAAGATAATCGCCGAGTATCTGTTAAACTGTCAGTTTGCTTTTTTTTTTTTGTTTTTTTTTTTTTGCTGAATAATTCTTAGACTAACTCAACCCAGAAAACGCAAGAACGCGATTTAAAAAAATATTCTGAAATCTGAGGCGATTTTTAGCCCTTCTTTGAAAAAATTTATTGCTATTGCTCCAAATTTTATTAACTTTTCCTCAAAAATTTTCCCAAACAATGGAATCATTTTACAAAATGATATATGCTCCCACATTTGTATAAAATGTTTAAGGTGATTTTTAAACTTCATTATTGGATGCTCCAGGAACAAGGCGATATTTCAAAGTAGACACCGTAGACAACATAAGCCAAGTGCCAATTGTGTCATGCAAATTAGGAAAATTAATCCAAAAAAAGGCACCCTAAACTTAGAAGGGGCTTTGCTGGTTTCGTTTTTTATCTGGGAATATGCTCTTGTGTGAAAGACAAATGTGAAATTGAAGAAGGACGACATTGGCAAAATGTGGGGGAAGTAATGTCGGTATTTGAATTAGTTTAGTTTGGGCTAGGTTTCCGTCACACGGCACAAAATAACTGCGGACGGCAATTAAACTTCAATAGTACAAAAATATTATGTTATATTTTTTAGATATTTTGGAGGTGTTTAAACACCCAAAGAACTTCCTGGCTGTGTTCCTTACTAGGAACACGGAAACTAAAATTTTTAATTTTTGATGTACCCCAAAAGCCCCACATTGAATATGCATATCTGGCAAAAGGGGGCCGATTTTAAAAAAGAAAGGATTTCAGTTTCCTCTTTTTGGGGACCTACGAGTTGCTAATAATACAAAAATAATTAGAACTGGGAACAAAAACCATTTTTTTTTATTTTCGAAAATATGACACCTCATACAAAAGTGCAACTTTGAACTTGCATTCCCTGGAAAATGGAGCAATTTTTTGTGGAAAAGGACTTCAATTCCGTGTATTTGGGGGCTCTACTAATAATACAACAATAACTAGAGCCGGTGCCAAGGAAACTAAACAATTGCCAGAGCCAGAAAAAAGGATATTTAGGATATTATGTATGCAAAGAACGTTCGTACGTAAATTCACTTGAGGATGAGCCCTCTAGTATAAGTGGTTTTCCGGTTTAGATGTCATAATATTCTCTCTTATTTCAATTTTTATACGATCACGGATTCACAAAAAACAACTTCAGAATTGTTCGTTTCAGGCTAAAATTCGATCGTAATCTCACTAAAGTTTATCATAAATTTTTTTCCAATTTCGATTTCGTGGAAAATTGAAATTACAAACTTTGCAGCATTTATAGCGATTCTTGTATTGGTGATTTTTAATTTGGGGATTTTGCACATGAGAGTTGTCTTTGGGGATTTTATTGTTGGATAATTTAATTATATTTGGGAACTTTCTGCTTGTGGAACAAAAAAAGATTATTTCGGACTTTAAATGGGTACATACATATTTTTAAATACTGCAAAATGCATTTCCAAACGATTTTCTTTAATTCTGTCAATTAGTATGTCTAACTTTTTTATTTTACTGACAGACCTAACATTCTTAACCGCAAAATCTTAATTGATCCTAATTAAAAAATTCCAAAACTATAAAAACCATTTCGAAAACGTAATTATATTAAGTGAGCAAAAAATCAATCTGAACAGAAATTATAATAAAAATCTAAGAAGGCTTTTTTCAGCAGAAATAAAATTAAAATTTAATATTAAAGCAATACATAGACATTACCACATAGTATTGTTAAAGTTGCTGATAATCCCGGTGTTTTGTAACATATAATTTTTTATTACATAGATTATTTACGAATACATTGTAGTTGAGAGAAAAGCACAACGTAAGAAAGGCTTAAAACCAACAAAGGCAATATTGTTGTTAGTTACTTAGTATAGTTTCCATCAAATGACATATATTATTAAAAATATATATATATATATATACATGATTTTGGGGATATTTTGAGCTCTCTAGAAAATACACCTCGTTCATATATCTATGTCAAATTCAAAGACATAGAAACAGTCGTATTGGTGTGATGAAATACTCATGTGAACAGAAAACACTCTGGTTTAAATCAAACGTGAATTGGGGTGAAAATATTGACAACTTATATACGAAACTCTTGCGATATATACTTTGAACGAGTACAAAAATTTGTACACATACAGCCCACATCCAAGATACATATTCCATTTTACTTTTCTTTTATGAAAAGAATCATTTTGAAGATTGGTTTTATACTCGAGTTTAAATCGAAATGAATATATGTAGTATCAGTAGATACAATTGCTTAAGGGTTGGCATTGAACAGCAAATTGAACATGGAATGAAACCCAATATAAATTCTAATATTTTTTTAGTTTGGATAATACACTTGAAATTTTCTTAGATGCATGCACGCACACATCGTTTGATATCATTGACATTACATTAAAAAATGAAACTGATTTTTTTGTATATTTGCCTAAGCATAAATATGCTGGTATGTGTGGTCTTACTCAATTTTCACATATATTTTTATTATATAGACAGTACTTCAACACAGACAGAAGAATTCACAAAACATTTACAGAAAACACGATTTTAGCATTTCTTTATGAACACGAATTTAGTACATTATTTCGCTCTATGACATGTTGTATCATTTTGGCTTTTACTTACTCGCATACCCTCCCATCTTGAGACCGCACGAAGTGGTCTTAAAGCTCGCAATGTTCTCATAGAGCGAAAAGCTGGCACATCATCATACCCGGCCCAAATGGCGCCCAAATTTATAAGCGACAGCTATCGATGATTTTAATTGAATATTTAGTAAATATATATGAATATAGTTTTCTAACTTTGCTAATTCGGAAAAAAGAGCTCCATAGAGATTAAAATAAATTAAAAGAATTAGAGTTAACAAAACTAAATTAGTTACAAGAAATTAATTGAAGTAAATATTAAAATTAAATAAAACCTTAGTCCTGTCTACTTATTTTATTCCTGTTGTAACTTTATCTGCATCGACAGTATGTAGTATATATTTAAAAAAAATTATCTTCGAAGATATGAAATATTTGTTAGGTTTCTTTTTGTTTCTGTTTTAAGTTGTCAAACTAAATTGAGAATTAAGATTTATTTGCATGTGAATTCGTCATACTTACCATGACAATGATGAAATCAAGCCAACACCATGCGTTTGTAAAATAAACTTTGAAGCCCAAAGCAAGCCACTTAATCAACATTTCTAGGAAAAATATCACGGTAAATATTCTGTCCATATAATAAAGGATATCTTGTAGGATTGGTCGTTGGGGTAGATGCACGTCTTCTAGCGCCTAAAAGCAAGATGCAAGTGTAAGTTATGGATTATTATTATTTCTTGTTAGCAGACAAAAAAAAATATAAACTGTCAGCGTGGAGAAATATGGGAAATTTAAACTGTAGGTTTTTATTCAATAATGTCTTCGGGATTGTGATACATGAGTGTACTCGTATGTTAGAAAAAAAACTCGTCATTATGAAATATTGTTTTGGGTACCAAAGATTACTTTTTTATAGGAAACGTTTCCTCTTGGTAAGTCAATAAGACTTAGCAGTAGCCCCTTATGGTTAGGCGAAAACAAACGATTTCTTTCACATGTAAAATATTCAAGGTTGACCTAACTTATAGTGGAAGAAATTTTTCCGCAGATAGTAGTATCTACAACGCAGGTAGGGATTTGAGATTTCCGCGGGTTTAAGCAGTAGTAGTATTAGCACTAAACCAAAAATAGATTCTGGGATTTGTATGTTCGTACTGTCTAAAGAGAAAATCCCGTTAGAAATTGGCCAAAGTAGAATTTATTGGCGCCTAACTCACAAAGAGCTCACGCCTATGAGCAACTTCTTAGTTCGCATAGAAAAACCAAATAGTTTAGTCAGAAAAACAGAACACACGATGGTTTACGAAACTATTTAGTAATTTAGCTTTTATGCGAACTCAAAATTTTGCCGTGTGCACGAGCTCTATTCAACTAATCTTGTTTTAGTGATTCTGTGACTCAAATCAATTTCATGGCTTAATTTTTCAACGGTGATATGAAAGCTCGCCAAGTCAGTGTGAAGAAATGCTCTAAAAACCTAAGTTTCCCGAAAGTAATTTATTACTTAGCAACGATGCGAAAATGTAAGGTGAATTTCCAATTTGTTTATATCTTTTATGATAGCATAGTCGTCTGATTAGTTGTGAATGAAGGGGAAGGACATGTATTATTACATGTATTTATTGATGGACATATATTCCGTCGTTGGGTGAAGTGTGTGTGGTCCGCCTGGTAGAGGAGGGGGACCACAAAAACTGGACAAAATATTTTTTTCATCGCTTATAGGCATGCATGTCCTAATAAAAGAGATATTGAATAGATTCCATTTCTGGAATCGATTTAACTTTGAAAATAACTACAATGGGATAGCAGAATAACAATATTTATGTTTGAAGTTAGATGAACATGGCCGGGCTAGGAGGGGAATGGCACGAGGGCTTCGTGTTTGATAGTTGACAGATGACGATTGAGTTTTGTGTGTTAATTTTCCCTCACAACGCGTCGACGTTATCACGTAAATACCTAGGGTCGTGCAGAAAATACATCCTAATTGTGTTTTTTATCTCTTTTTAAAGAATTCCTCTCAAACTGCTCAACTGTGTTCTAATCTCAATAAAACAAAAGCAAAAACTTATAAAATATTTTCAATTCCAAAACAACTACTTACCAAAGCTAAACTACTTAGTAAAATCATCGTAATAACAGCTGTTTCAAAATATTTATTCTCGATTAATTGAAAAGTTTTCAGTCGAAGATTTGCCCAGCCCTGCCAGAACGGTGCATCATCATCGCCTGCCAATATCGGGAATTTCTTATAGCACGGATCTGGGCAACAATCAGCCGGATATTCATCTTCAACAGCATCGTCAGCCTGTATCACCAGTCCTTCGTCGAGGGGTCCTTCCTCACCTTCGCACTCTTCATCGAGCTCTTCGTCGATACCGAGATCTTCTTTGCTTACGTCTCGTTTCTCTTCGCCGTCCATTGTTTCGGCGCTACCTTTATGGCTTTCGTCTTTAAACGGTCGATTTTTATGACTTCCATATGAATTTATGCTGGCAGTGTCATCGTCCTGTAAGGACAAACCCCTATGATTTAGCTCATGCTCCAATCTATTGTCTTGATGGTTTATTGAGTTGCCGATCATCTGTAATAGGTGTAATCGTTTCACGTCAACAATTCAATAATATAATTCACTTGAATTCAAAAGTGGGTGCGCCAGATTTTCATTACATACCGCTGTGTTATTCATCAGTTTGCCTTTCTTTGATTTGCTCTTAAGGTCGCCATGTATCGTGAACTCCATGCCGTCCCCGATAGCTACCTCCAGTTGATTTTGTTCCTTGACGCCTTTTTTCAGTAGTCCGTCCACCAGGATATCGTCGGGTCCTAACTCGAGCTCATTATCACCATGTTCTGCAGATATACAACGACAAACCCCCTTGCCTATCGTGTCCGTTTTTTTTAAGTCATATCGTAATTTAAATGAATGTGTTTCAATTTCCAAATTATTTTCGATTTTGTGTTTCGTTTCGAGTTTGTACGAATTTTAGGATTTCAATTTGATGACATACATTTAGAAACGGATTATACGATAGTTTGGTTTTGGGGGAACCACACAATTTTATCATAAGCCAATTTATTACAATAGTAGCAATCACATAGACACGAATATGAAGAGCTGATATCGCAAGGACACAACAGTAAACGAATCAAACAAATTTTCATTCCACACACATTCAGTATGCAGCAAAACATATTGAAAAATTGCAAGAGACACAACAGGGGGGAGTGTATCCAATTCAGTTTTTAGTGCTGGATAAAACTATGAAGAGGAAAACTTCTTTCGATAAGAATCGGCTGACAGTAGAATATTGAAAACGAAAAACTTAAGCCGGTAACTTGAATGAAGGCATTAGCCCCGTTCGATTCATTCGGATCAGATAAATTTGCATACACAACTGCTGACGGACCTTTGATCCAGGCCTCATATGGGATCATATCTGGATCAGAGTTGATCCAGGCTATACGATTCATTCTGAATCTTTGTTGGATTTTCTCGAACACGGCTAATATTCGAATGTACGTAAATTCGAAATACATTTATTGGGAAATTTATCGAAAACACTTTCTCAATATAAAATGAGTAGTATAATGAACATAAAAATAACACGTTGCACTTCGGTATCTAAGATAAGAAAAAGATAGGCATCATAAGATTAAGAGTTTTAAACACAGTAAGCATTGGACCTGAAAGCTACGAGTATTTAGTAAAAATATATGCCAAAAACTTAATAAATTGGATACAGACATAACAAGGGCATGATCTCCGTTCGAAATCTGAGCATTTCAACATGATTATAAACATTCAAAACTATACATTGAAGTTTAGTGTGTCCGTGATTGTTGCTTTTATAAAAAGGCAATTTCGAATTTTGCATTTGGAAACAATTTGTCGTTGAAATTTTTCATTGTACAATGAAAGATCAAAGTTACGAGTGTTTGTCGTTCATTCGTAATTTTCCTCTTTCATGTTTACTCAATTAACCACAACTTAAATAAAAATATTGACAATGTTAGATATTCGTTAAATACTGATACTACTTGAAACTTCATAGGTTACAAGAAGGCTAAAAATGTGAATATGATTCGATAGCACTATTTGAAGTGTGGTTGAAGGTCGTCTTTCTTACCATTTTCTCTAGTTTTTTATTTTATTTTATTTATTTTATGAAAAAATCAATGAAGATCTCAGTGGATGGCAGTTGAAAGTCTACAGTCACATAGCAAACTGTTTTTCAGTTTTTTTATTAGATGTTTAAATTTTTTGTTTTATTTGAAAAAAAAAGCTGTTTCAGATGGTTAAGTTTTTCTGGCCTTTTGAAAAATATTTTTTTAAGGAAATTTTTCGATTGCCGTTTAAGTCAAGTTAATTGTTTTTGAAGAGTGCTTAGGACAGATTTTTCCATTTCTGCGCAATAAGCAGATTCCATATTCTTTCTTCACTCATATGTGACTGTAGTAATCAGCTTCCTTTAATGATATTTAATGAATATTCGGCTAATCTTCAACCATGTGCAACCCAGTTCACTTACTCATATTTGGGCTTATCACAATAAGTTACTCGAAATGTTTAGATGATCCCTTACGTTATCGTTGAATTAACATATCGAAGACAGATTTGTTAATGGCCAGCAGATTTAGACACCAACAAATAAAAGAATACCATTTAGTCCGAAGCGGCAAATTGTCCTTTCTGACATATTAGCGAAAAGGTAAAATGCCATATCAGTCGCGTTTGTCATCAAAACCTTTAGTATTAACTCTTTGCAAACTCAGAAGCCGATTGGTTCGAAGAGAAAGTATTGATAGCACTACTAGGTTAAATATTCCTCAAAGATTCCCTAAATTGCCAATGGAATTACTAATAATGTCGTCTTTTCATAATTTAATATTATCGTTACGTAATCTCCTTTAGAATTCTTTGTACTCGAATGGAGCTGACAGTTTGACATTAAAATTCCTATAACAGTTAGATCCACCGATCTAAACCTCACGCCCAGTATACATTGTCAATATTTCAATTTTTCTTCTTGTTTTGAAAACATCTACAACTAAACACAACACATATATACTAATATACAATACTTATAACACAACATCAATATTACAATTTCAACATATAACACACGGCTACAAATAAAGAACAAAATGAAACTGAATAAAAGAATTTAACGAAAAGGAAGAAACAAAAGAAATGAGGAACTAAGAACAACTCTACACACAGCTAAGTGAAGAAGGGTCAAATCCACTGTTTTACTTTCAATATATTCACGTCTTAGATTTAACGAATTTAAATTCTGTTTCTATAATATGTATGTACGAATTTCATTTCATTTATTTACAATAATTTCTAAATCGACTAATCAATTACTTGGAATTTTCGATAATAATTCAGAATTTAGCAAATCAATCGTAATGAAAATAATAAAAAAGAAATAGAAGATACAACAAAAATTAAACCGATTCTTAATAATTTCAAATTTCGAACCAAATGAAATGGGGAACGGGGAACAAACTAACATATCGTATGAGTTAGACATTGACTATTTCAATTTATGGAGTTTCTTTTCGGAAAATATAATCATAGAAAGAATGCGCAATCAGAATCAAGAATTAGACTAACTAAAACGAATAAACGGAAAACAAAATAGGTTTCTAATCAACATTTTGGTTCACTCATCAAGTTATAGTATCAACTAAATATCAAACAAGCACCGAATAATATCATATACGTAAATCAATTTCAATCTCTACTTTTAGAAAACTGCGGATAATACGTTTCTTTCATTTTCAAACGGCAGTAAACGTACATATTGATCATTTATCAATTCGGAACTTTATCAATTCAGAAACTATATGTAAAATTCTATATTATATATGTATTTGTAATGGCCATTTTATCTGAAGAATTTCTAGATTTTAGCTAGAGATTATTATTTACGTTCTAAGGGAACACATAATACGAAATAAACTGTTTATTTTATTTTTTGTTTAAAATTATGATATACAAATATGAATTGAAGATCAGTTTGCGGGTGGAAGGAAGCTTCCATTTATCCAAATAATGTTACCCGTACCCGGGAGGTCAATTTAATCTGAAATCTCACCCAGCGATAGATTTAATAATATGTGAATAACTATTTTCCAAGAGTGGACGACACTAAGATTAAATTTAAAGCCAGTAGGTAGAATAAAGTCAGCGTCGAAAAATTCACAACTTTGAACTTGCCATGGATGACAATTCTAATTATTTCAATTAGCTTATTTGTTTCCTATTCATGTTCCCGGCAATATATCAGTCAGGAGTTCAGTATGTATACGTATTATCAATGACATTGATGTTCTTATCTTTACTTTCATCCCGTTGTTGACCCAGAATAGTAAATCTGCGCGTCCTTAACCAAATGCGCCCTTGAAATGAGTTCGAGTTTACTTCCGAGTCCTTTAGGAAATAAAAGACGATGTACTTTGTCAGTTAAGTCCTTTACGTTCTATACCTATAGGTATATCATTTATGCTAAAGTATGGGTCTCATCAGTCCGTTCCGAAATTACTCATTTTTGCTAGGTCCTTTGGTCTTTACCAAGAGTCGACAAAATTATCCTGGAAAGAATCAGATCGTTGATATTTCTGGACTCAACGGGCCAGATATTGAACCGAAGTGTAATTGCTTAGCGGGGGGTCAAATATATTTTGAAATATGAAAATGATTTTCGTAGTTGCACCAAAATCCGAAAAATTGTATATTTTGAGCTTTCAAAGAGAATTTTGAGCGATTTGATTCAATGAAAAAATACATTTCAGATGCGAAAGAGATCATTGGGAGTACTCAGTAGATGCTGATGCCGAATAACTGCTGCGATTTCCAAATTAGAGGATCCGGTCACTTAATCGAGATAATTGGAGGAAAAATTAAAATGCGGAACAGGTTCTGGCACTGAACTTTAGCAAATTTATATGTATATATTTAATATATTTTATATTATGTATTTAACTTTTCTCTGGGATACTTATAGAGATACTGAGCATTACATTCGTTTTCGCCGTCACCGGGTCGTGGTAAGGCTGAAATCAGATGAGTGTTAACGGTTCACCTCCCAGGAACAATTGAAAACTTTTACTTGAAATTTATTCCCAATCATTGGGATAGGTTAACTCCGCAACGGCTAAATTTCCACAAAATTTTTAAAATTTCGTCTTTATGCAACATGTGAGGATGAAATTTCTCAGAAAAGGGTCGTTCACGGTTTATACATATTTCCCGTAAGTATGAAATTTTAAAAAGTTTTGTAAGTTTATTTTTTTTTTGTGAGACTATACTCGTATATAGCCCGCACACCCTCCCCCGCTTGAAGAAATCAAGAAAAAACGATGGGCCAAATATTTCGAAAATCCAAAAATTTCTGATAATAGGTTGATCGAAATGAAAAGTGGATACAATTCGCGGGGCTGGGACTTTGAATTTATGTCTGGTAATTCTTTGCATAGCATGATTTGAAACTGCGTCTGGTTTGGCAATGAAATATATTCAAATTTGCCAGAATGACAGAAAATACAATATAGAATGGGCTACGTTTCCTGTAGCGTGCATATATTGCTTTTGGCAAAAAACGGTCCAAGTTGGTGTTGTCTCTTTCACAAACAATAAGACAAAGACATAATCTTCATTAAACGTTCATTTCCCCACCACAACCCAACCTTCAATTCTAACTAAATGTCTTCTGACTAAACTAAACTATTTTACTTTACTTAAAAAAATGTAATATCAACTAGACAAAAAACGGAATACTTCAAACAGCCTTTTCACACTTTGTATGTCTTTTTCTTTTCAATACCAGTTCAGATAGTATCAGAAATGTATACGTATAATGCCATTATAACATAGAAGTACTTGGAAATAAGAGACATGAACAATTATTTTTATTAAAAACAAGTGGATAAAAACCTTCGCTCCATATCCAACTGATGTGGTTGGCCCTCTCACCTGGTGGCTGATCGGAGATTTGATTTGTTAATTTATTACGAACGTATTTTAATGCATTCGCTATATTTCGTTTTATCCAATTTATAAAACGCGATATTCGATTAAAGGCCTCTGCTATTTTATTGGTGTCATTATCTGCTGCCGGTGCTGATAAACTAGATGAACCGAAATTCGACAAGAGCAAAGCTAAGAAAAGATTAAGTACCTGCAAAGTAGAGCATTACATAGTTTAATGATTATTGATGAAATTATTATTGTTAAGGACATAAGCAAAAAACAAAAAGTCCTTTATTAAATTCCTTAGCTAGATGTTAGGTATGCACGCAGTGATTAAAAGAAATTTATGTTTCAAAGAGGTGAAAAGAAATGGACGGATACTTACGACTAAATTGCCAATAACTACTGTCGCTAGGAAGAATGGAATGCACGAGACATCGCCTACAAGCATACAATCCCACATTGATTCGATCCATTCTCCGCATAAAACTCGAAAAACGATCATAAATGAGTGCATAAAGTCGGTGAAATTCCAACGAGGTAGATCGCCGTCCAGAAATCGATCCACATGATCTGAAGATTTGTAATTTTCAGTATTATTATTTAATTTTTTTAATAACAAAATGTTTTTATTTACTCCAAAAAAGCACACACAGTTGCACAAGAATGGTAAAGGGAGGAGCTTACTAGTAATGGCAATTACTACTGCTTTTCACTCCATTTACCCAATGTGCAAAAGTATAAAATACAAGACTGGATGCGGCATGCATATATAGTAGTTATATTATTTTATACTACACCAATTACATTTAATAAATTGAAAAAAAATCAATAAGCGAGCATGCAGTAAAGCTGTCTAATCGTTTTACACCTCCTCTTACCTAGTTTAGTACAATGCCTTTTTATGTGGACCTCTATATCCACAATAGTCCTAATTTCAATAATTTCATACCCGTAATAGTTAATGGAGTTTCTTTATCCACATCTTGACAGTAACTATTAACAACATTTTCTAAAAAATATCGAGCTATCAATATGTGAGAAATTAAACATGTAGAGCTCTTGACCCGCTTCTCGAAGACGCTGGAATTAAGAACAACAGCTCATGGGTTCATAGTTAAGACATTAAAACATTCCTTTGCTTTTTGACGACAAAAAATAACAAAGGTATGTTTCGTACGAGGTTCCAGTGCAGGACTGACTCATCAAGGCAATCGTTTTCTTAGAAATAAGGGCTGAATTACAACCATTTGTTGTTCTGTGTATTACCTGTATTTTATACAGCATACTTCTCTGTTAAGGTAAGTGCATATCCCGACGGCCTTTCCGCGCATAGTGATAAAGGGTTGAGAAATCAATTTTTTAAAAATGCATTTTGCTTAAGGTCGTATGAGGTATCGCGTTGGTGAAGAGCCTGTTCGGTCGAAGTAGGACACCCTATATAGGCTTTGAGTGATTCGTGTACAGCTCAAGCAATCGGTTCACACGACGCTAGCAGCGAATGAAAATTCATGATGCGAGCTGGATTATACAGATATTAAATTTTCAACTTCCACGGTGAAATCAATCTTGCTGCATACAACGTCAGTCGGCATTTGCGCTAGCCTTTACATGACATCTACGACAAGCGTATTTAGTGCGGAATAGCAATATGACCGATTCGGCTTTCTCTTCATAATAAATCTACTTGGAAGAATATAGGTATTACGATCAAATTAGCGCCTTAATACCGGAAATTTCGCTAAAGCTAGGAAAATATATTGGGAAGTGTACGAATATGCCAAGGATAATTTCGAAAGGGTAATCTCTAACCAAATTCGGAGGTTTATTCCTCGGCGAACTCTCACTGCGCTCCGAACTTGACAGTATAAAGACGGTGCGGATAGGAGGTACATGCTCGCAATTGCACGTCCTATAACTAGAAAAAAAAGCATAGAAATGCAAGAGATATCGACGCATTATGCATCTGGAGGGATCAAGGCAATTAACACTCTCTAACCGTCGAGGTGGAAAAGAAACTCTCATACCGATATAATTTCGATATACGCATTTTATGAAATGATCACATCTGACACAACAAATAAATCACAAAATCAACTTAATATCATTTTCACATGATTTTCTATAATCGAAAATAATTCTAAATTAACAAACATTTCTTTTAACAGTAGTACACACCAATGAAAAACATGGAATTCAACACCAATACGTATAATTATATCAAACTTATAAAATCAAGGATCTATTATACTTACCGAAATAATTTTTCCCGAACAACTGCATCCCCATTACGGCAAATATGAAGATAATAATACATAACACAAATGTTAGATTACCCAAAGCGCCCATTGTGCGACCCATAATAGAAATTAATAAATTCAATGTCGGCCAGGATTTAGCTAATTTGAATACTCGAAGCTGATTTTTGATTTTTTTTTAAAGAATAATGTCATCCGGAGCGTTGATTTTTATTCATTTGCCAATTGGTATAGGATATGGGGCACAAGTTCAAGCGAAGAATTCATAGAAGGATAAAAAGAATTAAGTTAAGAAGGATGAATAAATGCAAAAAAGGCAAATTTAAATACTATGATAAATTTGTGAAAGTATGTGTTAATGGGAGTATATGGCTCAATTTTGTTTATTATTATTTTGAATGCTTACTGTTTCATTTAAAAAAATTAAAAAATTTCACGAGAAAAAAATGTTCAAAATGATAAATTATTCGGTTTGTAGACTGGCTACAAGTATAACAATTGTCAAATTCTTTTAGTTTATATGTACTTTTCTATATCTATCAGAGACACCCAAACTAATTTTATAATATGAAAATATTTTCATCGTTTAGAACTGTGATTCAATCAGATAACAGATTTAATAGGATCTCTTTCGAATGAAAAATATTTGAATTTGATGAAACATCGTCGCCAAAAATAGTGCTTCTATTTTGACGAAAATTTGAGATGGATATCAAGATCGAAGCATGCAGTGCAGTGCTTCAATATTGTCATTATAGCATAAAGTTGTCAAAAGACATAAAAAATATATATGTTAGGTGTTATCTTCTTGCAGAAGTAGCGACATATTTTATGATATGATTAGACTCTTAAGTAAATAGGTATATAAAAAATATCGATTCGGAAAATAAATGTGTTTAAGCGATTTACTTGCGCAATGGTTTTAAAGATATTGACAAAAAAAGATAGTTGAAAAAGTATTGAGTATTATTACGTTTGATCACTTGAACTTTTAAGTGATACCTGTATAATTCTTTCCGAATAACTGCATTCCCATTACAGCAAATATGAAGATAATTATACATAAAACAAAAGTCAAATTGCCTAAGGCACCAACAGTTCGGCCCATAATCGAAATCAATAAGTTAAGGGTGGGCCACGATTTGGCTAATTTAAAAACTCGTAGCTGTAAATTTCAATTGAATTACAATATGTCGTTTGTTGTTGTTGTTTTTTTGTAACATTATATGCATTATGAAAATTATTTGTCTATATAAGAGGTGCATATGTTTCCCTTGTACGAAAATATTCACATGTTAAAATAAAAAATACGAAACAAAAAAAATCTTACCAAACGAAATGAACGTAACACGGACAATCCTTGAACTCCTTCAAGGCCCAGCTCAAGCAATGATAGTGCCACAATAATGAAATCAAAAATGTTCCATCCTTCTTGAAAATAATACTTTGGACTCATTGCTATCAGTTTTAGTGTTGCTTCAATGGCAAATGTTGCTGTGAAGAACTGAAATGAAAATGAGATTATATTGCGGTAAGTACATCAAAGAAGAAAAATATAATATTATGAATTCTGCGGAGATCTGGGTATGTTTTTATAAGGCTGTCTTCACACTGCCTTCTATGCGATACCATGTTATGCATAGATGTTTTTTTTATAAGAAAAGGAATGGTGCCATGCGAAGTGTATGTGGGGAGGGGGCGGGGTGTTCGCACTGCACGTGATACAATGAAATGGTGACTACGATTACCACTTGTTCATCCAAATCAATCACAAAAGTGCCACCTGTAATTGCACAAAATCGTGAAGACAATTCCCCACGTACTGGCATCAAATCGTAAAAGCCAATAAGTACCGCACAAAGGCAATTACAAAGTGGTTGGCGGTTGCATTTTGATCGCCGCACGCCATCGCGCGAATTTTGCACGTTAATCGAGCCATTTCACTCAAAATTTAAAACTTTTCCTTTCAATCTACATTCTGTAATTATTCAAAAAAATAATTTTTAATGTCTTTCACGCAAGCTAGCACTTTGCAGTGTCGTCTCTACATGAATGGTTAAAAATCTCCAAAAGTAGGACAGTTCATCTCCTATTGGCATCGGAGACTACAAAACCCTCGGATTACGGGCGTAGCCCTCTATTTTTCGGTTTCATTTCTTTCTTCTTTTTTTTTTAAATTCAGCGAGGTATAGTTGCTGGGGCCTTACTTTCTTGCATTCATACCGCTAATGGTTAGGTTACTTTATCTTCTCAATTATTTGCTAGCTAATTAGTTGATCCCATTATAGGTAATGTTATTTTCTTGAAGTAAGGTCTCTCAAAATATTTTCCAATCAGCTATGGGGAAGTCAGTGCTGGGATTTTTCAATGGCCACATTATGATTCTAGCTCAAGAGGTCTGTTACAGTCATAGATGCAGGAAATGTGTGATCTTTGAAGGAGAAAAAAAAACACTATACTTACATAATTGCCACTTTTAAGCGCACGCTCCATATCCTTGTCCATATCGTGATGATCCAGTGCCATAAAAAGTGTATTAACAACAATACACAACGTAATGAAAAGTTCAACAAACGGATCGAAAACTAAAAACGCCACCCATTCTTGAAATTTCAGCCAAGGCCAACAGCAGTCCCACACGCAAAATACGTCGATTCCTTTTAGTAAGGCCTCTAATGCTTTATCCTTAAGTGTAGGACCATCTTCGTCGTCGTCGTCTGTCGGGAAATAGTAGACAGAAACTAAACATAAAACAAAATGTTGGATTAGTACACAAAGTTTTGACTCTGCCACTTTTTTTTATTGTTGTTTGTTGTTTTTGCGGACTACTTATGTTGTTTTTGTTGTTTCTGATATAGTTCTTGTTTGCTTGTTGAATGAATTTACAGATTTTCTAGCACACTATAATATGGCCACATTCGAAGAATAGTTGTTTTTTTCTTTGGTTTTTGGTTTTGGGGGGAAAAAGAGGCTATTTTTAATACTGTGTTTTACGCATGTGTGATTCAAATTTACAATTTCGATGAAAGATGATTATTTGTAGCTTTTTACGATGACTTTTTTGCTATTCGAATTAAGATACTTTAGTACAGATATTTTGATACAATGAAGATTTTATGTGCAATACATGTTTGGTCCCAATTTGATACGTCGTCTAACTAAGATGAGGATTTTTTATGATTTTTGACCTTGTTCAATGAATATACTTATACAAATGTACAATGTGAAATGAATAGGATAGCTTGAAGCACCAACAGGCTGAATTCTTCATATTCTTTTAACTCGTATTGCAAAAGCTTACAGGAACGAAGATTGATTTTTATTTGAACTTATCATCGCAATTCGTACGCTAATCGAATGGGAAACCTCGAGCCTTGCTTAGCAAATCCTACTGTTTAATAGTATCTATGAGAATATATTTACCAATGCATGAAATACATACTATACAATAAACTGATAATGAAATGCTATTTCGTCAATTATTGAATGAATTTTATTAAACATATAACATGAGGCTTTATTTTATGTATATTTAATGAATTGATAAATGAAATATATCATTTAATAAGGTTGCCTTCAGAACTATTTATATATACTTATTATTATGTATACTATTTATTATAAAATGTTCAGCTAAGTTTCATATGATAGATTCGTGTGCTTCCCCATAATTTGGAAAGGCCTTGAAACTAAACTAACCTCATTCTAAAGGGTGTTGTCTAAGAGTGATAGATAGTTTGAATACATTTTTTAATAACTGAAGAATGGTTTATCATTGGATAAAAATAATTTTAGGCATATGCCCTCCTTGGCTGTTTTTGATGATTCACATACTGCTGATACAATTTTGAGCCACTCCTTCGAGCAATTTAGGCTTTGTTTCACTAATAACGCGTAAATATTGGCTTCCAAGGCTTAGATGGGCGGATTAATAATAAACCCCTTGTGAATTTACCTCAATCCAAAACAGAAATTTTGCTGTTCACAAGCCTATTCAATCAGTGCGAATCTCACCGCTACACGTGATTTTTCGACGAGTTTTAGATAAAATAAATAAAGGTTGACTTCACGCTAAATCGGACTAAGGCTTCCCGACCATAAATGTGAAAAAAAACTGAAATTACTGCATATTTTACCAGTTGGTCTAATTACCCTTTAAGACACCTGACGGCCATGGTATTTTAACCGTTCTATTGCAATACAGCCTTTATTTTATTATCACCCCCTTCACTGTTCTGTTTAGATATATCTACTCCTTGAGTTATATTCCACGTTTATGGAGAGCGGTGAAGGTGGTTTTCAAACCGAAAAACCGAAGCAAACCGAAATCTTACAGGCCGATAAGCCTCTTATCGTTCTCCTAAAAACTGCAGAGAGGTTATTGTATATGTGCCACGTCTAGGAACTATGGCTATCATACGACAAACATAAAACAAATGCCCTTCTGAAGAGAACCCGGCTGGTTGTTGCTAGAGTTACAGTGGTTACGTCGGAGCATTGACCAGTGAGAGTGCCAACCAACCAACCAATTCCCGGGAGAATATTAAAGGAGGTTCCGGATTTCAAATAATTTGACATAGAACAAACCGGGAACAAATGATTAAATTAAAATGGTCTTCGAAAAATAACCATCGCTCTAGAATTTCGTACACGCTTATTCACAATTGTTTGCTGAACTTACAGAATGTTCAATGTTGCATTGCACTTGTTTAAACTGCCACAAATCTACAAAGCCTAAAAGCTTACAATACAATGTGTACTGCTCCTACTAAATTTCATGTTTACCCAGATTGTGTGTCAGTATTATTGTATTATGTGTATATTAGATTTTTATAAATTTATCAAGTAAATTTTATAATAAATGTCAACTATCAGCCGCTATTTATATAAAAACAACAAATAATTTGGTTCAATAATGTAAAGCATTAGATTTTTGAATAAAGTTGTTCTCTAAATTTGCATGCAAGTCAAAAGGCATATTGTCATTGAAACTCTAAGGATGTTAACTACTATGCAAGCTATGCAATAAGTAAATGCATAATGTGATAAATGAACATAAAAAAATATTATAAAATAAAAATAATGAATTGAGTACAGCAGTCTGAAATTATCATACTCGTATTGATGAAAAGTGAAATGAGAATCGTCAGTACTAATTCCAAAAAAAAAACACCTCTCTTTCCCTTCCATTAGGGATCGTTCAAGCATCAAACAAATCAGATCACACGATGCATACCGAAGGAAAAAATTCATAACCAATAGATACGGGAAGAACAGTTGCAAATTTTAATAAGGTTTTTTTTAGCATACTTTATGCCAAACAAATATTCTGGTTTAAATTTTCCTTTTTTTGTGTTCTTTTTCAAAATAGGCATGAGTCAAGCATTTGTGATTTTTAAAAGATCATCGTAACTAAAACGAATAGGGAAATTATTTCAGAATGAAATCTGTTCGTTAGCAAAAAATTTTGTTGGGATAATGGTTTCAAATAAAATAAAACTTTAACAATAAGTGAAGACATTGTAGGAAGCAAAAGAATATTTTACAACTTATAAATATTTGGACGAAAATAGAAGATTTTTATTTACACTCATCGGTTATTTGTATTTCAACACATTTCAGGATCAAGACTTGACTTTTATACAAAATCGTGTACTTTTGATTATTCAAAATACAAGATATTTTATATAAAAACAAATGTGTTGAAATAACAAGTCTTATCTTTGTTAAACACACATCGAGCATATCACTTGCATTCCAGGGGCGAAAAAAGCCAATTAAATTCTTATTAAAAATTATTTACATTGAAAAATTAATAAAACCAGATATGTTAATAATAAATTACTTGTTTCAGAGAGGCAAGCAAAACATTGAATAAAAAGTTTATTGATATCATTCCAATTGTAACAATAATAGAAACAATAACACAAAAATAAATTTAAAGTAAAATAATAAAAAACAAAACAAGAAAAGGAAAAGAGTCAGGAACAGTCAACTATCTGACTGACTTTTCATCATCTAACACAAATCTTTTGAAAATTCAGGAACTAATTAGGAAGATATTTGTTGAATGTATGTTACCTCCACGTTCGCTAGCGCGACTCTGTCGACCAGCTTGTTCAATAATATCATTCAGGACCATGACATCTGTGTAAATTTGTTAATTCATATTATATAAAATTATTTTCAAAGCACATTTACATTAAGTTAAGTCATGTTAAATGGAGTAAGTATTAGGGATAAAAAGCATTAAATAGAAAAAAACAGAACAGATTACGATACCTTTCATGTCGACTACGGTTTGTGCTTGGACGGGCTCAATGAAAGGATTGTCGTGATGTTTAATTTTGCCAGCCTCGTCTGTACAGTCTGTTGATACCTCCTGTAAGCACATCGAATAGTATATAAACAATAAGCTTTCACGTATCCACTTTTCAAACACAAATTTACAAAAAAAAAATATAAAAGATGTTCAAAGTGATTTTTAATAGGCTTTAGACGATTATTTCAGTTCCAATTCTCCTATCAGTTGAGCTATCAGCTCCATCCGTTTTCTATAGGTTTTGAGTTGGATTTGAAGGACAACGGATGGCTCAACTGATAACTCAAGTGATAGCTCAACCGTTCGGAGAACTGAAACTAATGTGACTGTACAAAAACTCCTTTTTTATAAAAATGACCCAATACAATTCAAGTGAACTCAATATATGGTATGTACTTACATATTCTCTATGACTCTTATGATTAGTATCTACATAGCTGGCTCCATTTGATGGTACTATTGATTGATTACGTGACGAACGATTACGTAATTTACTCTCTTTTGTCATACTACCGCCAAGAAGATCTCCGTGCGATGTGTATGATATTCTAGACTGGTGCGAGGTATATGAGGAATGTCGAGATCCTTTTTTTCAAGATATGTAGCGTAGCATCCAGTCCAAATGATTGATTGAGATGTGATTTGCCATAAAAGATAGATATGTTAAACATCCAATACTAAAATGTTTGAACAGACTACCTAGGTTACCGTAATATACGGGTACAATGATGGCACCATTCTCCTCCGACATTGGTGTTACAGCATTCGAATCATCGGCATACGGTAGGTGCTCTTGTGCATCCAGATATGTCGATAATACCAGTGGCTTTCGATCGCTTCCTGGTATACCGAAACGGCCTCGCCCATTTCGTATCGTAAACTAAAAGTGCATTTTAAAAGTACATAAATATATTAGTATCTGGGCAGTACATAAACTCAGACAAAGTGTTTATTGACTTTGATTATTAGCAAAACTTTATTGAGAAAACCACAGAAATACAAAGTTTAATCCAGCTATTTCTCAAATGCCAATATGTCTACATTAAATCTCTGGTAGTAGCATCCCTTATAGCAATTATCAGTTGTGGGGAAACAATTCAGAAAATTTATACGTACGACTTTAGCACACCATGAGACCGACGTCATTAGCTCAAGCATCAGCGATTCAACCAGGGCGGGCAATGGCCTTTCAAAACTAAAAGGGAGGAACCAGCGGCGTCAACTGTTGAGGCGCTCGACTTAATAATGGAGCTGCTAAGCACACTTGGCCAACTTATTGTAACTACTCATAAGGTGTCATGAAACATTTGAAAAAAAAATAATGGTTTAGCGATGAAACAAAAGAGTTCGTGTGCAGATAGTTGTACAAGTCGGGTATATGGATTTTAATACGCTTTAATGACCTTATTTATTAGACTTGGCCACAGTAGTGAGGTGTGGGTTGACGAATGTGATAGTAGGAACTTGGGCTTAAACATGGATTTATGATTGTATGTTACACCATACGGCTGCCCGCACGTATTTTCTGTCAGCAGCCCTAACTCTGGGGTGATATCGACAAACTTCATACACATATTTTCCTATAGTTTCTATAATCTTAAAAATTTGTGACCACTTAATCGATTTTTTTTACGTAGACCGCACCGAGCCCAAACCGTTTTATTTTTTTTCCTGGATATGTGCGACAGCATAATAGAAATTCCGGTCTCAGTGCTTGTGAACGCGTTTGGCTCAAAGGTCTGCGCTGCTATCTATATGGGACGGTATCGAAACAACCATGACCGCAATGAAGCCGAGACATATCACGGCCCTTTGATGGCTTTGATGGGTGGGTTCGATGCGGCCAAGTGTGGTTTTACTTTATTAAAGATTATAGCTCTGATTCAGTGCGAGTATGCATGTTTCTTTACAATGTTATGCAAAGAATCCTAAACATCGGGTGTGTTCGATTCATTTAGATCTGGATCAAATTCTACAGGACATTTTTTTTGGAAATCGTTGAATAAAAAACAATCAGGGCCACCATAAATCAGGACCAATGTAAATCCCGCACTAGTTCTGACGCTTCTTGTTTTCGTTTCTGTCAATAGAGTTTCGCTAGGAGACATAACCGAGACGACTGACGAAAAAACTCACCTGATGTGATCCCCGGGACCCTCGCCTGATGTTGAATGGTGATCCGGGTAATGATAATGAAGCCTTAAAACACACAGAAAATATAAATTTATATTGAAACAAAAATATTTTAGTTTTCAAAGTCGGTACGTGAAATGTAAACTGAACTTAATCAGTGTCCAAGACGACCTTTTGGGTCATCAGATATGGAGAATTTCAGTTTTCAATTCCGCACTTAAAATATAATAACATTTTAATTGTGCTTCCAGCGAATTGTGCATTTAAAGTATTTCTTGTGGTTTCTATTCTTAACTAGGATTTCGAAACCATTTTTAGCGTAATACCCATGGATCAACTTGAATATATTTTCTCTAAATTACAAATTTTTTTTTTTAATTTCGGGGTTACTCGATATGCTTGCTACGAGTATTAAGTACACCGTGATACAATTCGATGCAATTTCACCGCCGCCAAAATATGGTTTCTTCACTTACCTGTAACAAGGTGAATGCACATTGATCTGCGAACTCTTCTCAAGACAACTTGTTGAATCGATAAAGTATTTTGAAAAGAGTTTTTTGTTGCAGATATATCCATTATTCGGGGACCATGAATTTTGAAGTGATATAAAATATGGGATGTATGGTAACACATAAATTTGATGATTCTGATATTTCAACAAAGAAAATTTTGTCTTCATTAAATTTATTAGGCGGCTATTTCACCATAAAAGTTTTTTTTTACAAATATCTTTGACGCACGATACTTTGATGAATGATATTAGCCGCCTATGGGGGAAGGTGTGCAAGCTTGTAAGAAAAGTACTTGAAACAAGCAACGTTCATGTTGCAAATCTTTTGTTAGGCGGCTTTTACACTATAAAAGTTCTTTGAAAATATATTTTATAAAAGATATTTGTAAAAGAACTTTTATAGTATAACAGTCGCCTTAGATACATATTCCTATTTCAAGTTTGTCTTACTCTCGCCTTCAAAGCAAATTTTCACCAAATCTGGAGGAGAGAATTAGTTGCACTTAAGACACTTTCATGCAACAAGTAAATTTAATTAGAAAATTATTAATTAATTAATTGATCATTTTGAATATTTTATTCTTAATCGTTGAAGTTATGTGCTTCCATACTAAAATACCATACGTAACGAACAAAGAAAAACCGCTAATGGACTTTAATAAGAGTACTCTAACATTCTATTCAACTATGATAAAATAGGATTTCTTTTTTTCATGAATTAAGTAAGTAAAGATAGCGTAAATCAATTACACAAATAATTAAGAAGTATTGAAGAGGGAAGAGAGTCGATTGAAAACTTGACATTTAATATCTAAAAGAGAAGAAAATGAAAATTTCTCTGTGATTTCTAAATATTAGGAAAGAAAAACAATCGAGAAGCATCGTTTATTTCATTGGAAGTGCAAATAATTTTAAATATTCAGTCCTACATAGGAGGAGAGTGTATTCAAAAGATGAAAGCTCCTAAGCTCTAGATTCAAACATCGTAGTGTGGCGATGGCAACCGAGACCCCACGGTTACCAAGCGCGTCAGATGGAATACTGATGCAAGAAATTTGTTCTGTGAGTGACTTTTTAGGTTGAAATATTAGGAATGCGCTGCACGCAATGCAGTTTAGGCCGATCATACGGTTTGTGTAAATAATAGCTGCGTTCCTTTACTCCAGGACGAAACATAGCATATCAGAGGAGCATGAAGACGATACAGAACATATTAGAGGAGCGAATGGGGAATTCATCTCTTGTGGGAACGACTCAAATGCCCGTTACTTCATGCTGACCACGTAAGAGCAAAAACATATTTTTTTTTTGTTGGTGCTTTTCAATGCAATTTTGCAATGTTGCGTGTATGGTGCAACGTTTACGTGGAAACAAAACATTATAGGTATAAGACAATCAAGCGGGCAAGCGGGGCCTGTATGCTTATCCACTGCCTGCTCCATCATCATCATCATCGTGGCGCGACAGCCCGATCTCGGGCTTTCACCGCCTGGAATCCGAGGAATTTGTCCCAGGTTTATCGACGTGGAGTAGTGTTTGCAAGGACGAGTTGTCAGTACATCGCTTAACCCCATTGAGAGGGTGGTCTCGGAGATAGCTGCTTCAGATGGCTGGAGTTCACACAACTATGTTGCAGGTCCACTGCACAGATCATAGCATCCAACCTGAGACGCTTAGGTGATGATCAGCCATTCAGGCTACAGCTATCTTGCATATTTCTAGACTGTCTTATCGCTAAAACTTGCTCAGACTCAGTGGTTTGACCCACTGTCGTTAGCAGGGGGCACCCATGTGAAAGACTATATAATGGAAAGGAATTTTGCCCTTCCGCGCCATCCCGAACACAACAAGCATGCATCGTTAGATTCCCTACTCCCATACCTAGCTTTTCTTTAAGCCGAAAGTCTACCTGAAAATCACCAGATTCTATTGCATTGAAAACATCATGCATATCGCAATCCATCAGCTATCTGCCTGCTCAAAAGAGGCAGAGGAGACTATTTTGAAGAAAATTGAGTTGTATTTGAATACAACCAAAGTGATAATGGTCGGATATTGTTTATTAAACGCCCTACTTCGCGAATAAAAATTATTGCAGATATTATTTTGTCTAGCCTTTTATCGATGTCGTACATATATTCCAATGACAATATTAACATGCGTCTAAAAGCTCAGTTCCGAAACATTTATATTTTAAAAGTTCAACCCAACGATTTTTGCATCTCAACTAATAAGAAACAATCCATCATAAAAAAAAACAAGCGACAAATTATGCAATAACTCCCAACAGTTTTTCGAAAGCATTAAGCGTTTCATTGCTTACGTAATATTACGTTTACACTATCCCCGGATTACTTCATCTGCGCCGGCTGATCTAATCTGTAACTGTCAAATACATACAATTTTAAACTCATCACACCTAGATTAAGCAGCAGATGAAGTAATCTGGGTATAGTGTAAACGTAATATAATGTAGGTTTAAATAAAGAATAAACTGATTAAATGGATATAAGACATAAGGAACCTCAATTATAGGAATATGCACCTAGAAATTATTATCATCAGCCGTGTATTGTTTATGGTATTTCATATCGTCTCGGAAAATTAAAAAAAGGTTCTAAACCTGTCGTTTTTTTTTCGGCATAGCCCACAAAAGAACCACAAGAACTACTACAATCAGTCATTTATGCTGTCTTTATCCTAGAGAGTAGTGCTAAGCGTCGATTCAATGTCTAGTTAAAGTACCAAAAGTTGAGATCAGATCATGGTAAATGTCCAGAGAGCCGAACCAAATAGTATAGATTCCATGAGAGTTATCACTCCATAGAACTTTCGCCTCTGCCAGGAGATTTGTATGCAAATTGACAAACTGTATAAACATAGTATAAACTATACACAGTATAGATACACAAGAGAATCAATACATACAAATCTAAAGTTGTATGGAGGAAGCTTTCTTGTGAAGTCTATACAATTTGTCAATGCATACAAATCTCTTGGCAGAGGGGAAAGTTCTTCTGAATTATCAATCCTCTTTGGCCGAACTTTCTTAGAAAAGAAACTCTCATATTTAAACACAAAGTTCCGTTACGAAAGTCGCTAAAGTCGAAAAGCCAGCACTGGGTTGTTCTTAGGATCACCAAAGGAACATCCGAACTTTGGTTAAAGCTGAACCATTAGAAATGCTCGGACAAACGCACAAACACATAGCATTCATCGGACGGACATATAGTCCATCATATATATCATATATATTGGGATCGGCAAAATATCCGGAATCTTATTTTATTTGTACTTTGTGAATTGGATTCACACACAGTTTTAATGTTAAAGCTTCCAGTGCTAGTCTAGCACAGATAAATTCATTAAGCGTAGCCTTGTTCCCCATTTGTTTGGGATTTAAGTACAGACGCGTGATTTCTTTTAAGTGCAAAATGTACACTTCACTGCTGTCTTTATAGGATGAGAAATAAGTACACGTACATGAATATCACTAAGAAGAAAATTTCGAAACTTTTGCTACTTTGGATAAATATTTACCGAATTGATATTAAATGCAATTATTACGAGTATATTACAATATATTTTTTTTTGTATATTCCTATTTCACCGTGCGGCGCATCGTGGTTCGCGCCTTGGCTAATAGTGGGTTTACCGCGGTGGCATAATATATAGAGCGAGCGCAACGAGCCTTCTAGGGCGATATACAGAGAGTTGCAACCCCTTAAGCCACTACGCGGCCGGAGCCCACGCAAGGGGAGTGGGAAATCCACTCAAGTTAAAACCGATTTGATTCAATATGCGAAGCACTATGCTTCGCCCGGTCAAGTAGGAGTGTTTCTTTTTTTTTAATTTATAAAAATATTGATCAAATCAAATTCCAAATATTTCAAGTCCAAAATAGCAAAAGTTCTCAAGAAATTTCATAACAACAACAAATTGCATGCAACATTAAAACATTGGCATAAGATCACTCACATATCGAAGGCACAGAGAGGACGCAATAGCACATACGCTATACTTACCGTACTGACTTTGCGTACTTTAGATGCGGCTGAATAAGCTGTGGGTGCTGTTGGTCTTTGCATTTCGCTCACCGACTCCAATCCTTCGCTTCGTATTGACATTTTCTCCTTGTTGTTGTCATCGTTTCCTTTCTCTTCGCCAACAAACGATTCATAACTGTGACACGAAAAGTCCGACGGACTCTTTGCCATATGATCTGGATTGTTTGCATTCGCTTCTGCAACGGCAGCAGCCTCTGCAGCGGCGGCCGCAGCATTTGCACGTTCCTCCAGTTTTGCAGCTTTCGCGGCGGCCGCTTCTTCAGCTTCCTGTTAAGTGTTCGATTACGGATCGTCATGAAATAAAACGAATAAATCTAGGATTTAGAAAAGAAAAAAATCAGGACACGAACCCTTAACGCTTCCTCCTCGGCCAACTCTTCTTCTTCGGCCTTCTTCTGTAACTCATCGTACGACATAGCGACAATGGCCAAGATCAAGTTGACCAGATAAAATGAGCCCAGAAATATGATCACAATGAAAAATAACATATGCCATGGACCGGCTGACCTTAATACTAATTGATATAAATTTTCCCAATAGTCCTGAGTCATAAGACGAAAGGCGGAGAGAAATGCCCAACCGAATGTGTCGAAGCTTGTGTACCCGTAATTTGGATTTGGACCGAAACCCTGTAGGCAAATGTAGTTCTCCTTGCATTGGCTGGAAAAAAATTTAATGAAAATTAGTATATGTATGTTCAATACAGCACGCATTTGATTGAATTTACCCTGCTCCTGATGAGTTCCCGCATAGTGGTATCGTAACACCATCCTCCAGGAAAAACCAATTGCTTTCGTTTTTGTTGAAATTGCTCCAATTCTCATCGGTTAAATTGCCCCACGAACCATCCATTGGGAATTTTTTAATGCACTTTTGTGTCAGAACGCCCATATAAATTTGCAAACCCATAAGTGCGAACACAGACAGCGAGAACATCGTTAGAATTATCACATCTCGCAGATTTTTTACAGATTCTATGACAGCACCGACGATGGTCTTTAAACCTAAAATTCAGCAAAAACGTATTAAACAGTTGATGATGATGCACTTTTCAAGAATCGTTTAATACTAACCAGGAACAATGGCGACCGTTTTGAGTGCTCGTAGTACTCGAAACGTCCTCAGAGCAGCGAGATTGCCCAAGTCAATACCCATCGTTACATAGCTAAAAACGATAAGTTTTTTATGTTTTCACTACAGTTAATTCAAAGCGCTACCCTAAAATCACTTTGGATTAATTTAAGCTAAAAATCAACTGAAAATATCACGCGTCTAATTTGAAAAAAAAAAAAAAATAAATAAAAAATAATCCTTAATTTATTTTAATAAAACCTGCATTTTGGTGGTCCTTTTCTTATACTAAAAAGTATAATCCATCTTGTAGTGTTTTCTGCTGGCAAATAACATTATGTTCATGCTAGGGGCCGAGCACTTGAACTGAAACTATCAGATACAGGAATGTAATGCTTCCGATCAAGTAAACTGTCAGATCAAGTGATTTGGTCGTATAGTTTGAACTTGGTGATATGTATAATATACAGATAATTCGAAAGAATTGGGTATATTCAAATCACGTACATATAATGAATAAGTATCGTTGAAACATTCGGAAAATATTAAATTTCGCTGTTGTCGCAAGTAATTATACAACGACTTCCAGAAATTATCTCATCTTTAGATGTCAGCATAAATATTGAAATATTATTAATTGACATAATTAGCAAACGTGATTCTTTCATGGCATCTTTTAATCTTGGGAAATAAGTTTAACAGATCTCCAAAAAAATCTTAATAAATCTACTGAATCTACTTGTTCTAATAAACAACGAAAGAATATCTATAATTTGACAAGGAGTACGCTAATTTCTACTTATTAAATCAATAACACAAAATAATTCTATACATGTTTCACAATGTTCAAAGGCTTTTCGTTTTCATTTATCAACAGATTCGAAATTACCTTTAGGTACATTGACGTAATTTTTCGGCTAGTGAGATTCAAAGATAACTTCAGTGAAATCTATGAAATTCACAAGCCATAGAAATAGTCCAGACGAACCGAAGTTTTAGAGTGCATGCCAGGCACTGTCTGAGTTTTCCTTAGAAGTCGATAGAGGCTTGTGGCATATTCACACCAAGGACCCAAATCTAGATAGATCTGCAAATCCTGAAACCCATGCACACCATTCGTTTTCTTCTTCTCGTTCAGCCACCAAAATTTAGTTGACAGTTGCGCTGTCGGTCACTTCCACGGAAACAGAAAAACGATTCACATCACTGCCACCTATATTATCCAGGCCTCCGCTCAGCTGATCGAAACTTCTATTTTGACGTAAATTTGATGTCAAAATAGAAGTTTCGATCAGCTGAGCGGAGGCCTATCTATTAAGATGGCAAAGTTCACAAACGTGTACGTCCTCGAATTTTATAACAAACAACTGTCAAATGATCGCTTTTTCTTCTACTTTTTCTTGGATAATTCACTAGAAATATATTGCAAACATTGTGGCGAAATGTGGTGAAATATGTACATATTCAGGGGAAAATACGAGATTTCAGAAAATATTTGTTTTAAATGTTATTCCAAATCTAGATTAGGATTTGTTCAAATCTCGAGATGAATCCAAATCTCCTATGGTATGCATAAGCTATTAGTCTGAAAGCTTCAATCAAAATTTGCACCACTAGAAAAATTTTCCAATGTTACTTATGAGATTTTCTGAAGATAATTGGGCCTAGATAATCGCATCAAGTTACTTACAAAATCATTCGTTTACACAGAAATGCATCGTTGTGGATTTATCGATTTAATTTCGGCGCCTTATAATATTTAACGTATTTAACGAAACAACAAACTTTAAGCTTTTAAAGTTGTAGATAATTTTATAATTTATGTGATGTAGGCCGATTTAACAGCAAAAAACTAAAAAAAAAGGAAAAAAACATCACAAGTACCGTTAGAAAATTTTTCAGGTGGTGCAAATTAGTATTTAAGCTTTCTGATTAGCCCCTATCCATTCCTAAATAAACTCAGACAGTGCCTGACATGCCCTTTTCACGGCAAATCGCTTGGCGGGTATTTTGAATACAACCGCTTTTCCAATGTGGATTTCCAAATCAAATTAACGATTTTTCAAAAATGAAAGAAATAAAGTAACGGAGATAAATTTAATTAGTCAGTATACACAAAATATGGACCTTACAAAATCAATTGAGGGATTTGTTAAAGTAATCGTTAATTCTATTTAATCTAATACATTTTAATTCAAATTTGAAAACTCCAATTTACTTCAGAAATGTGTTCAAATTTTTTTAGTTTAATTTGATATGATAATTTAATCTGCGTCTAAATAAGATGATCACTGCTTTCAATATAAAATGAATTGTGTAGAGAGGAATATTGAAGATAATTATACGTCCCAAGTATACAACAATATATTGTACTTCTGCAGTTTCAGAGAATATTAGAGCTAAACGTATATCTCCTCGAAATAGGTTAATAATCACAGATCTACCAATTCGGGAAAACCTTTGTACCCGAAAAATAACAATCTTTCTTAATGTATCTTCGCGCGCTGAATTCAAATCCGTCATTCATTTTTTTCTAGGTAATCCGATTTTGTAGATTTTATACTCGCATGTTGTACTTACTGCATGCTGGGCACAGTTATGCGATATCATGCGACGCGATTATGTTTCTATTTTTTTTAAGAATAAGTTGCGATATAATGTGGAGGGTGTTCACGCTCATTGTGGCGCTACAATCCGACGTCGGGCTTTGGCCGCTTCCTTCAATTACCTCGGTCGAGTGACTGCATCCTCCAATTTTAGAAACCCAGCAGTTTTTCGGCGTCAGCATCTACTTAGTCTTCCCAACGAGCTTTCGGTCTTCCTTGTAGTCGTGTCTCGTTGATGCGTCCTTTCAATATTTTGTTAGGCATTCGGTTATCGTCCATTCGTTGAACATGCTCTGCCCATTGAAGACGTTGTAGTTTGACAATTCTCCAAACTTCCAGCTCATCGTACAGTTCGTACAGCTTGTTGAAGGAGGTTAATCCTTTTTAAATGTAAAGTAGGAACCAAGTTTTTGAATGGAGTACCGGTGTATGTTTCGTTTAAATATTTGCAGATCATAACTGCAGGGGAAAACAAAAGATGGTAGATTGTTCCACATTTGTTTTGTTCTGGATGCAAATGAATCATAGAATTTAACGGTACGACTACTACTGAGCTCTAGAAAGTGAGGATGGGCACGGCAGGATAGTCAGATGCTGTGCAAAGGAAAAGCAAGCTCAGGAGTGAGACTGGATATTTCGTCAGAGCAACGGCGGTAGTAGTAGCAATTAAAAAGTGATAAGCAACCGATATTTCGCCGCTGTTCAAGCGGCTCGATATGAGAAGTTACGGATTCATCGCCAATAAGCTCGAAGGCTTTCCGTTGAACTTTGTCTAATGCGGATAGGGTAGTTGGACGTGCGCCTGCTCATATGTGGGAATTATTTTCGAGTTTCGGTCTTATGTGGGCCTTATAAATTTGCGCCAAATCAGATGGTGTAAAGTATCTTTTACAGCGATTCATGAAACCCAGACACTTCATTGCATTTTTTGCAATGGAGAAGATGTGGTCAGACCAATTTAGTTTACTAGAGATGTTTATACCTAGTACGTTCAGTGTGGGCGAGCCAGTAATGCTGACTCCATCGACAAGAATGAGTTGGGCGGTAGATGGGGCACTTTATGGGAAATAAGATAACATTGAGTTTTGGAGGCATTAAACTCTATTCGATTCGCTTTCCCCCATGCAATAATTTTTGAAATATCTCTATTTAGTGTGTCAGACATGCGATCTTGGTTGACAGATGTAGCATTTTAGCAGGAGTCAGCTGCAGGGTTAAAAGTATAAATAGAATCAAGGGTACTGTCATCTGCAAAACTGTGAATTGGGTTTGATGTCACACTTAAAAGATCGTTGATGAACAGAAGAAAAGGCGTTGGTGTCGGGACGGTACCTTGAGGGACCCCTGCGTTGGTGGTATGGCAATTCGATTTAGCTCCACCAACGACTCGAAGCGAACGGCCGTAGAGGAAACTTTCGCCCCTTCAACATAAAGAAACCTCCGGATATAGGCACCGTCAACAAGATTGACCACGTCCTCATATGCAAGAAAGGGGTTTCAAGTGTGATGTATGTCCGATCATGCTGAGGAGCAAACTCAAATTCTGACCATCTCTTGGTAAAGACAGCCTATTGGCGTAGGATTTCTTCAATGCACCAATTGAGAGTCAGCCCTCCCAAAATCTTTGTGGTCAACAAACGCTTGAGCGATGCAACGGCGCAGGTATATACAGCCGCCGTTGCTACATAATTTGTTTACGTACTCAACCGCAAAATCACAAAGGCAATTACCCACATACTTGCATGAAATCGCAAAGGCAATTGGAGCAAGGCACTAAATCGCCAAATTATCACTGTTACTCGCATGAAATCACAAAGACATTTACCACTCGTACTCGTACTCGTACTCATATCATCAAGTATGGTTTGTGATTGCATTTTGCTTATCGCACACCGCCCATCATGACATACCATCGCGTCCAGTGTGCACGTTCGATCTTCGATTCTATATACAAAATTTAAGAATTTGCCTTTGCTTAATATGACCCCTTCTAATCGAACGCTATCGCACGGTGCGGCATCACATTGCATATTTACAATACTATTTCTGAATTCATCCCACAAAAATCAACGGCCAAGAACTGCTACTACAATATACTACAAAGAAATTGTCTTAAGTTCGAGACATTACGATCTAAGTATCACCATACACTGTCGAACTCGAACACGAACCTGGTACAAATGTCCTCTGACACATACACACACTTCACATATATGTGAAGAAAACCGGTCCACTTGTCCTAGGTTTGTGTTCGAGTTCGACAGTGTATGGTGACACTTAAACGGCCCTTCACATCAGAAAAATTTCGTACAAAATGTTTTACAAAATTTTTAGCAATATAATGGATACTGAAACTTAATACAACGTCTGTTTTTTTTTTTTCAAAAACCTGACAACTTGATTAAAAATTGAATTTAGATTTGAAATCAGCGTCGAAAACTATTGCGTTAGAAGAATTTTTTACTTGATCGCGTGCAAAACCACCGTGTATTCCCGTGAATGATAACTTTTATTCTTCACCCAGTGCAAAGCCCATACATTATCGTTTGTTTTGTTTTGTTTGCATGATTTTTGTTTTTGTTTTCTTTTTTTTTCGAACTACCAATATTGCTGCTTTAATGTTTTAAAATTGATTTTATTGATGAGTTACGCAATTGGTTAGAATTGAATATGTACGCATACATAAACTCTCACTTACTTCAAATAAACATTAGGTTTGATTATAGTTTCACGATCGCTAACACTTTATTTATATCAATTACTACTAAACATCGATTTTCTTCTATAAGTATATATTATTCTAAAATATATTTTGGGTTTGAATTCTATAAAAAAAATATCTAAGAAAATAAAAAAAACTAAAGGAGCTAGCTGGAATTTAAAAATTATTTATGGGAATGTAGCATGTTTTAATTAATAATATTTTATCTCAAATTTAATTTAAATTATCGTCTTTTCGAACCCATTAATGAATATTAATAAAAAAAACACAAAGAAGCATAATCATTCTCCTTCATATTTTATCTCAAACTGCTTCATCCCTTAAATAAAATTCATTGATACAAGGAAAAAAAATTGGTTAATATATTTAACCACTTGTTGAAACAAAAAACATAAATTACGAATATATTTTATAAACATTTATATATATTAAACTCACGCTAAAGCTATTACTACGAAGTCCAGCCAATTCCATGCATCTCTAAGATACGTAAACGGGCATAAAATGAAACCTCGTGCCATCACTTTAACAGCTGATTCAAATGTGTAGATTCCGGTGAATATCACCCTAAAAACGAATTGAATAGATAAATTTCTTGGATTTCTTCGGTTTTGTTTTTTAATTTTTTTTTCTTGAATCGATTTGGTATAAAGTCTTCTCTAAGAATTTTCAGGGTCAACAATAATATAAGTTAACAGAAGAAAAAAATTAATTAAACAATTAACACAAAAATTTATATGATAATAATATTTTTTTTCTGAGAAAATGGATAAATGATTAAATATGCCGAGATACAAAAATGAAATGCTGATTTGAAATATTGATCGAATTGATTATAAACAATGAACTCATTATTTAGTAGAGTAGAAGTTTTGAAGAATTAATGGAATACACATGTTTGATTATGACAGAGTTTAGAAGAGAGGATAACACAGAGGATTTGTTTATTTAGCTATGATGGCTTTCGACTTTTGTTGACGCTTGAAGAATTTTTTTAGAATTCCAAATTTTTGTTCCGTCAAATATAAAAATAGGGCAGATTATTAACTAAATGAAAATGATTAAAGACATATTGATGTTTTATATTTTAATTATTTTAGTTTATGAAAATTGAAGTTTGTCAAATACGCGCATTTAGAAACGGTCATAAATGCCGGGGTGCACTTTTAAACGAGGAAGTTACGATTTTGGAAGAAATGTTTTTTTTAAGAACCTGAACGTACGAAGTTTATTTTTATATTAACCCGTAGTAAATTTAATATATGTCCAAAAAAGTGGGGCTAACTTTTTTCATAGAACATATATTTTAGGAGATATTTAGCGATGTTTAAATTTGTTTTTCCCGAAGGTAATTTTTTTAGAAAATTTGGCTTTGTAATTTTAAAGTAAGTTATAAGCCCAAGCCTACGGATACATTTCCTATCTCGAAATGAAGTTAAATAAATTGTGCGTAAATTTAAGCCTTAAAATTTCATTCTTTTTTGTAGGAATTATATTGTACTTTGGGGAAACCGTCTAATTGACGTTATTTTAAAAGAAGTTATTGACCCCGAATGTAATTATTATTTCATGACGTTCCTTTTCTTTAAAAGTATTTCAAATTTTCATTAACAGAAATTCGCAAATTTGCTCAAGCGTCAAACACTGATTAACATACATTGATTTTAACGATGAAAGACTGACTACCCTACAACTTGTCTAGACTGTAATTTTTCCTAGTCTAAATTTAGATACATTTATGATATTCGTACAAAATTAAGTAATTAACTGAATGTCTAACCGACGCTATTATTTTGTAATACTTGTCAAATGGTTTACTGTAAAAGAAATATATTTTCAAAAAATCTATCGAACACTCTTATATGTTTTTTTTTTTGACAATGTTATTTACAAGTTAGCTAAATCGAAATAACCGAAACAAGAGGAATTGTCTGTAGAAAAATTATCAATGTTAAGATACGATACTTGTATAAAGTACATATCTTATTACAGAAAAGTTAAAGAAAAAAATCAATTCCAATTCTATTCATAAAATTCTACGATATACATTTGGTATGATACTTCGAGTTCTACTTTATGTTTATATAGAACAAAGAAATGTATTACAAAAACTATTGGTTGAAAGGTAAGTCTATTGAATAAAAGAAAAAGAAAATCAATAAAATTGCTTTATCGTAATATACGCAGTATCATCTCCATATTTATGATATAGTATACAAATCAGCTCACTCACACATGATAGTGTGAAGTACATCGTCCTTTAGATTTCACAAATCCGTTTCAAATTTAAAATTAAATCTTGAACCACTTGACGAAGATTAATATGGAGTATTATCGGCAGCTCTATCATTAAAAATGCGATATAATGTAATGTACAATGTATAGTCCTGTTTTAATTCCTTTTATAGTTTTATTAAAACACACACACTCTAAAAGATCAAACAAATCAGACAAAACAAACTAAAAGTGAAAACGGATATTATGTATATAGAGTGACAGAGTGATGTATTATACTAGTATGTACTCGTATAAGTAACAATAATTAGTCTCGGTAAGTTAAGTGTCGATAAAGTTAATTTCAGTTGACCATATTGAGGTGGGCCAACAGTTAGTGTTGTTATTGTTCAGTCTTGTGTAATTATTTGCACTCTAAAAGATGACTCTCTAGCCACTCGCAATGTGGAAAATGAATCCTTGTTACAGCATGTATGTACATATATGATATCTAGTGTTTGATTAATGTGTATGTAATGTGGATGTTATATGACATTGTACGACATTGGCTATAATATGGAGCACGTTTATGTCTTCATTCAAAGCAATAAGCACGTAAAATTCGCCACAACCACCTCCTAATCATTTCACTCCCCGGCGACGGTTAAATAAATTTCGTTTGCCTTCGGTGTAATGTGGCAATCAATGGCTGCAGACCGAAAAGGGGCAATGATGGTAAATTTTATATCCCGGGATGGAATATGATATCGAAATGGGTAAACAAAATAACTCTTCTTAACGATTACCACTTGTGCGAGTATACTATAATATTATACAGCTCCAACTTGGAAGTGCACAAGAGCTAAAGATGTGTGCATTTGAGTCCCTATTCAAAAGATGAAAGCCACATTTCACTTTCGAGAAAACGAAATAATGTTATCAATCAGATTCTAGTTTCATATAGTCTAGCATGGTCGTAGTGATACTCGTAAAATTCAAGGATTTTGGTGTGCCAGGGACATTCGACGAGGTCCGGGCTTCATCGAAATTCAATAATTAACCTTGCCGGACGCTTAAACCTAATTAAATGTTTACTTATGTATGAATATCACAAAACGGATACGGATATGTAAGAAAGAGACAGGACAACTTTAATTCTATGCAGGGATGTAGGCGATTTAAATGATTGACGTGTTTGCGCCAATTTTGTTTGTTGATCCCTGTCAGGGACATTCCATTGTGGTTTGAGTTGACTATTGACTTGGATTTCATTGAGAGAAGTGTATGGTAGGTTGTCTGTTAAATCGACTTCTTTTGAAATAGTATACTCTTTCATTATTAAAGTACAAATTATATGAATTTTCGGAACATACTATCAATCGGAATTTTATGCTTTATTTATTTACACTAGGCATTCTATTGTTTGGGCAATGACTTCACGTTATACAACTAGATAAATAGATGGGGAAAGACTATAACTGTGGGTGATGTATAATATATGTATGTATATAATGTGGCCCAGAGCTTGCGTCAGAATTAAGCCTATTGATTAAGATCGAGGCGAGGTCTTTTGCTTCGGGGAAGGCAACAACAAGGCATACCCCACGACGCGACGCGACGTCGGGCCAACACCTCTCATTCGGAAATAACATGCAATAATGTTTCACCATACATATTCTCAAAAACGGCAGGTCGCTTCCGATGCAATTTCTACCGTTTCAAAATGACCTCTAAAACAGGAGTGTACAGTAAGGAGGCCACAAATAAAAAAAAATCCCTAAAGCCTAATCAAACACATAAACTTCAACATTTTACATATATATATATGTAAAGTAGCAGTCCCAACAAAATTCAACAAGGTGGCATCCCTGGTTATGGATGTCATCTCGAGGCAGTTGATCGTCAGCCGTCCAGCCGTTCAGTCGTAAAGTTGTCAAGCCGTCCAGCTATTCAGCCGTAAAGTTGTCGTATCTTCTGTATCTACCGTGAATTTAACATTTGTCATCATTATCATCATTACTTTATTCAATAAACATTTTGCATCGAATTAAACATTCGTCTTTACATGGGGGCTCAACCGGGATAGATACAGGCCACCCGAGTGTTTACAGTTGAAACATTAACAGTTGTGAAATAATGCTGCATTCAAACAAAAAGAAGCCTAAAAAACAAGTGCAGAAAAAACTCGAAGTTGTAGATGTGAAAACGGTCGATAACGCGGGGTACGAGGAGCCAAGTAACGACAGCGAGTTAATCAATACATTTGAAATAAAGCGGAGTGAAACGAGTATGCCAAACACCGACAGCGAAGGAGTAATCGGCGCGCGCGTTGCTGTGGGAGACATGGCCGCCGTCGGTTCTGGCGAGAAAGAAGAGGTGAACGATATGGGCTACGAACAACAGCATGAAAACCGCGAAGAGACGCAAACATATGTGCATAGCCGCGAATTAACAGAACTGATTAGAGTATTGACGGGAAGTTTCGAACAATGTAACGTAAATGTAAACAAAAATGGTGTTTCCATCGAGAGTTTTGCAAAAGTTGTGCCTGACTATGATGGTGTTTCGATTCCAATACTACAGTGGATAAACAATTTCGACGAAAATGCAGAAGCATATGAGCTAAACAAAAAACAAAAGTATACGAATGCTCGAAATAAAATGACAGGAACAGCAAAACTATTCTTGGAAACAACTACAGTTGCCAGTTACGAATCTTTGTGTGCAGCTCTTAAAGAAGAATTTCATCAGCAGCTAAGCAGTGCCGAAGTACATAAACAGTTACGAAGTCGAAAAAAACGGTTAACAGAAGATTTTCATGAGTATGTTCTGCAGATGCGAAAAATAGCAGCACTTGGAGAAATAGAAGAGGAATCCGTCATAACTTATATTGTTGATGGATTAGAAGTGCGAGATGATTTGAAATTTCCTCTGTACAGCGCGACAACGTTTAAAGAGTTGAGAAAGCGGTATGAATTAGTGGAAACATTAGAAAAAAAGAATTCAACGAATAAACGTCGACAAGCCGCACAAGCAAATACCAGTACTCGCGGACAAGGTGAAGCAGATGAGGACAGCAAACGTAAACAACAGCATTGCTACAATTGCGGCTCTACACAGCATAAGAGGGCGGAGTGTAAAGAAGAGACCAAATGCTTTAAATGCAACGGCGTAGGACATATGGCGAAACAGTGTGTACGTGCGAAGCGGAGCGTCAATATTGTAAGCAATGATTCTCGTGTAAAGGAAATGATCATTAACAACACAGAAACAAAATGCCTGGTGGATACTGGAGCTGATGTCTCCTTGATGTGTAGAAGCAAGTACGAGGACAAATTTAAGGATCACACGCTGCATAAATCCGTTGCAAAGTTGTTTGGTTTGGGCAATGTCGCTACATCAGTTTTAGGTGAATTTGTCGCACAGGTTGAGGTCGATGGGTTAAGGACAGAACACAAATTTTTAGTTGTTCCGGATGCGAAACTCAGTGTGGATGTCATTGTCGGTTACGATTTTTTGCAGAAGTTTACTATCACCTTGAACTCGAGCGGTTACAAATTCTCACAACCTGAAGATACAAACGCTGAGGAAGCTAACTACAATGTCTTTAGTGTGATGAACTCTAATGATGAAATAGATGTCGATTCGAAATATGCTGAAGAAGTTCGGCAGATGATTGACGAGTATAAGCCGATAAAAGACCCGCTAAGCTGCCCAATAAAACTAAGTATTGTACCCAATTGCCCCAACATTGCATTTCGTGAAAGTCCCAGCCGGTTATCAGCAGCAGAGCGAGAAGTTGTGCAGAAACAAGTAGTGGAGTGGTTACAGCAGGGTATTGTCCGGGAATCATGTTCTGACGTGGCGAGCAAAGTTGTACTAGCTAAAAAGAAAGATGGCAGCTACAGAGTGTGCATAGATTATCGCAAGTTAAATTCACTTGTTTTAAAGGACAGATTTCCGGTACCAGTTGTCGAAGAAGTTCTAGAAAAAATGCAGAGTGCCAAATACTTCACCGTGATGGATCTGAGAAATGGTTTTTTTCATGTCGAAATAGAAGAACAAAGCCGCAAGTACACAGCTTTTGTGACTAAAGAAGGGCTGTTTGAATTCAATAAGGCGCCGTTTGGTTTTTGCAATTCTCCGGCAGTTTTTGTTCGTTTCATCAACTATATCTTCCAGCAGTTAATAAATGACGGTATAATGGAGATCTATATAGATGATATCGTAGTTTTTGGGAGCACAGCGGAGGAATGTATGGAGAATATGCAGACGGTGATGAAGCAGGCGCAGCAGTATGGCTTAGAAATCAAATGGTCCAAATGTCAGTTCTTAAAGGAAAGGATCTCGTTTCTTGGTCATGAAATCGAAAACGGACATGTCTGGCCTGGTCAAGAAAAATTAGAAGCAGTCAAAAAGTTTCCTTTGCCCAAAAATATTAGAGGTGTGCAAGCTTTTCTTGGATTAACGGGCTACTTCAGAAAATTCATACAAGATTATGCCGTAATAGCCAGACCATTGACGCAGTTGCTTAAAAAGGATGCGAAGTTCGAAATACAAGGAATGCAGATTCAGGCAATTGAAAAGTTAAAGACAGCTCTCGTTGAGGAACCAGTTCTGCGTATTTACAAACAAAACGCAAAAACACAGTTACATACTGACGCTTCGAAGGATGGTTTTGGCGCCACGCTTTTACAACAGCATGACAACAAGTGGCACCCCGTATTTTATTGGAGCAAGAAAACGTCACCTCAAGAAGAAAAGTTACATAGCTATTTCCTGGAAGTTAAGGCGGCGTATTTGGCTACGAAAAAGTTACGTCATTATTTGATGGGGATCGAGTTTGACCTGGTGACCGACTGCGCAGCTTTTAAGATGACAACAAAGAAGAAAGAAGTACCCCGAGAAGTCGTACAATGGCTAATGTATCTACAAGATTTTTCGTACAACATAGAGCATCGCGCAAGCAGCAGAATGAAGCATGTTGACAGTCTAAGTCGTTTTCCAGTGATGACAGTTACATCAGAAGTCCATGCACAAATACTGAAAGCACAACAAAAGGATGAATACTTGGCAACAGTTGCAGAAATTTTAAAGCAGAAGCCTTATGCTGACTTTAAGGTGAAAAATCGGCTAATCTACAAGCATGTTGGTGGTTTAGATTTACTGGCAGTACCCAAAACCATGGAGAGGGAAATCATAAGGAGCGCTCACAACTTTGGCCACATGGGCACTCAAAAAACAATGCACAAAATACGCCAAGATTTCTATATACCACATCTAGAGAAGAAGGTAAGCCAATACATCACAAATTGCATAGAGTGTATAATTCATAATAAAAAGCTGGGGAGGCAGGAAGACTTTCTCCATTGCATTGACAAAGGAGATACGCCGCTTACTACACTTCATGTGGACCATTTGGGAACGTTGGACTCTACGTCAAAAAACTACAAGTACATATTTGCTATGGTGGACGGTTTCTCGAAGTACATCTGGTTGTTTCCGACGAAGTCAACAGATGCACATGAGGTCATCAAACATCTTAGTTCCTGGGTAACAATATTCGGCAGTCCAGAGCGAATAATCAGCGACAGAGGCGCAGCATTCACCTCAAATCAATTTAAAGAGTTTTGCGCTAACGAAAGTATAGAGCACATTGAGACAACTACGGGAACTCCAAGAGGAAATGGTCAAATAGAAAGAGTGAACAGAGTCATACTTTCTGTTTTAGCGAAGATTTCTGCAGCAGAGCCATCAAAGTGGTACAAATACACATCGCAAGTGCAGCGAGCTATCAACTCACATGTTCATTCGTCAACGAAGTTCACTCCTTTTGAAGTCATGTTTGGGGTTAAGATGCGAAATAATTCCGATGTTGAGCTGGTGAAAATCCTACAAGAAGAGCTATTATTGGATTTACAAGAGGAACGCAGTCAAATCCGAGCAGAGGTTAGAACGCAGATTCAAAAGGCCCAAGAAATCTACAAACGTAATCATGATAAGAAGCGTAAAGATCACCATGGTTACAAATTAACTGACCTTGTTGCGATTAAGGTGACACAATTTATAACGGGCAAAAAACTAGCCAACAAATACATTGGCCCGTACGAAGTAACAAAGGTTAAGCGAAATGGCAGGTATGATGTTAAGAAAGCTGCTGAATTTCAGGGGCCACACCAAACATCAACTAGTGCAGACCATATGAAATTGTGGCGGTATATTGATAGTAGCGAAGAAGACCATGCCGAGGAGTCATCTGAGACAGATGACGAGCAGGATGACCGAGTGTAAAGTAGCAGTCCCAACAAAATTCAACAAGGTGGCATCCCTGGTTATGGATGTCATCTCGAGGCAGTTGATCGTCAGCCGTCCAGCCGTTCAGTCGTAAAGTTGTCAAGCCGTCCAGCTATTCAGCCGTAAAGTTGTCGTATCTTCTGTATCTACCGTGAATTTAACATTTGTCATCATTATCATCATTACTTTATTCAATAAACATTTTGCATCGAATTAAACATTCGTCTTTACATATATATGTAGTATATAGTGAAAAAGCCGAAATATTCGAGTAAAACTTGAAAAAAGGTCTATGACCAAACTCCCCCCCCCCCCCTTCTCCGACACTTCCTGACCACCTAACAACGGGGAGCATATATTCAGAGCATTGATTTCATTAATTGTGTCAAATTTCAAAGTTTTATCTTGTTTCCTATTTTTAGCTAGATATCAAAACTAAAGAAAATTGAAAAAGTTGGGTAGTTTTTGCCACTTTGTATGGGAGGTAGCCTTGGTATTCATCCGATCGAACTAATTTTTACAGAAGAGCGTACTAAGGGCATAGGCACTCATTGACCCAAATTTGACCTGTCTGCTTTTTTTCGTTACTGTGTTATTGGCATGTTTGTAAAAATAATTATTGTAGTGAAAGGTAGGCGTACCTTTAGTCAGATCGTCCCCATTTCCGGCTCAAACAACTTGATATTAATTGAAATATTTTACCGAATTCTGATGTTGCTATCTGTACTCTATACGTCACGCGCGCCGCGTTTACGCGTCTCGTGTATCAAAATCTTAATGCGAAACATCGACATGGGCCATGGGTTATTGAAGCATTTTAAAAATACATAATGTTAAGCTGTTGCCTCATATTTCCAGACCATTATGCCAATCCCATTCTGTAGAGGGCCTAAATTCGTTCCTCCTAACATAGTTAAATTGCACAATTGGGTCAGTATATGACTCCATGATCATTTACTTTTAGTTGTCCACTTTGTTAAGTTGCATTTACAGTTTCGATTTGAACTTAAAAATTAGATTAAAATTCCTTATCCTAAGTTTACCCCGACTAATTCCCATAGTATAACCATGTCGTTATTGTGCTTAGAAACAGAAAAGAAAGAATAGAAAAACAAAATTTATGCATGTTTATGTGTCTGATGGATCCAAATTATATTAAGAAATATTTAAGAGTTTTGTAAAAATCAATATCTTATTATTAGTATTTGTAAAAGTAAAAAAATATTTAAATATCTATAAAGAGAATACTTACTCAGTAGATTCGACCGTTGGTGTCGTCGGCATTATCATGAGAATACAATTAACGAGAATCGTTGTAATTATAAAAAGTGAAAATAGTGGATGTACCAAAATATAAATAGCTACGCGACGTATTGGATTGAACGGATCGAGTAGCCACATTGCTTTTGATGCAGAAAACCGAAAAATATCTTTTCCTTTACTAACAACTACGAATGTCTGCAATGAAAGGTAGAGAAAAATTCATTGTAAGGCGGTAATAGCTCATATTGAATGATTGTGTATAAACCTGATCTTCTAATAAGAAAAAAGAGTAAAATAAAATATCCCCTTAAATGGGAAACTAGACACCAACTCCCTTGCTTCATAACTGTATGTATAACTTGGCGGTCTCTACTCCAGAATGCAATGGATCAATCAGTAAATTTTTTTTTAATTAAGGTTAAAAAAATAGCATTTTGAAAAGTGCACTTAATCAGATTGGCATCTGACTGATTCTTTTATCACTAAAGATATTAATAATCTTAAATTTGGGTTATTTATTTCTTAGGCATTCAGTCGCCTTTACGAGTATTTAAATTTCAATTGAACTATATTTGTCGAAATATAGATATATTTATCTTCTCCTTTCCCTATACTACAAAAGAATCCAGATCCACTCGTCAATGTCAAAATCCTTGTCAATATTTTTTCCGAATTCTCCCGTCGACTCTCACTCGTCCCACAGATTGAGTTCAATTGGAATTTTATACCACAGCTGTTATGCCTTACCTTGCCCGCTTTTATACGAGTACCTTCAATTCACCAGTAAAATATCAAGAGACCTGAGTGACCCATTCCACCTCATCACACAGCACAATATCGTCTTACCGTCGTCTTCCAATTTTATGAGAATTGTACGCAAAACACCGCATTCCGATCGATACAACTTTCCTTACAATCTTGAAATTCGCTTTCGACTTCAACTTCAAACTTCTGTGTTCTTCTTCTCTATGGCGGAAAAGTAAAGGATAACAGCAAAAGCACACACAACGCCATTGTTGCTGTTCGCCATTGAAAAGAACCCACAAAAAAATAACAGAGAAAACTGTGGAGGCAAAGGCCGGCACAATGTCTGCGAAAGTCATGACGAAAAGCATTACACCGTCAAGGGTGGCCTCAATTTCCACCCTGAAGCAGAGCAGATTCATTCGTATACAAACCCCCTTGTCGACAGTTCATGCTTTGTAATGTTTCCTGACAGTTGAGCGTAGGCCAGTTTTATATTTTCAATTCGTAGGAAATGTATGTTTTATTGTCTCTCTCTTTTTTTATATAAATAATGGATTTTATTAATGTGTACATGTGAATATTAGACCATTGCGTGACATCTATTATGTACCTAGTTATGTTGATCTAGTATCTCTGAATTGTTGGTTACACCTGAGGGCGAATGGCTTGCTTTAGAACAACATTTAAAATTTAAAGTTTCAATAAGAAGAACATCCATTCCGAGTGGAAGACTTTTTGTGATCGATTTACTAAGGTTCATGTATCTCAAAGAAACATATACGGTTTTTTATCATAAGTCGAGCACTCGCACTGGTCTGAAGATTCTTGCCGTATCCTTATCAGGTTCTGAAAATTAATATGGGCGTTTGTTGACTTGTGGATAATGTATGACGCAGTTCTATTAATACTGTAGAGTCAAAAACAGCAAATACTTCTCAAAACCTTTAAGCTGACCCACCAAATTCCTATGTTTGATACTATCTTAACCCCATGCTAAGTCTTTCTATTTTTTGAAGTGACCCATAAAAACATTGGATTTTGTGAAGAGTGTTCCATTTTTTAGGAATAAGTCCGGCACAGATGAAAATAATTTACTTTATTTTACCTGTTGTTTTACATTTTTGGTCACGGCAGACAGAAACAAGCAATCACTTCCGACCATATCTCCGGAGGGATTTTAACCCACAACCAGATCAGTACATTGGACTAATGCCTCTACTGATACTCAACTACCGGCCTAATTTACCTGGTGAAATTTAATAATTATGCATTAAAACAAATTACTCACCAGTACGTTTGAATAGTATGTGTCAATATCCTCGAGAGGAGTGGAGGCCAATTCCGGTGGGAAGCTGCCCTGCAATCGAACAGGTATGGGAACGCCCTGTTCAAGTGTAGGATCCGGCTGTGGTCCTTCATCCTCATCTTCATCATCATATCGGATCTGTTGATCGTTGCATCAAATATCGCCAGATAAAATTTTTGTCAATTCGTCAGGAAAAAAAAATTAGAAAAGAAATTAAAAGAATTAAATTAGTCAACAAATTAGCACTAATTATTTTAGTTAGTTGAATTTGATGGGATGATGATTGTTGTTGGCATGTAAAACACTAGACCGGAGCAAAAAAGTAAGATCAATACTTTGGTTGGTTGCTTCTACTCGTAAAAGTTCCTTTAATACACTGTCTATTTATACATAGTTATATGAACTATGTAGCTATTGATGTTATATTAACGTTAGTACGTAGTATTTTGTATTTAAGACTAAGGAAAAAGAATTAACATGTTAAACTAAATTATTCGGAGAATAAATTTAACAAGTCGACGAAATTGGATATTAGAACTCCACTTTTCGAATGGAAAGTATTGTAAAAGCAAATTAAAATTAATAATAGTATAAATAATAATGTTAAAAATGTTTCGGTTATAGTAATAAATGATTATTTATTAATTTCTTTTATTTTACTTCAATATATAATATATTTGTTTTAACGGGTCGAAATTAACTATGAAAGCGCTTTCGTTCGAACATTTGTATTTTTTTTATGTGTATAAAATTCGGCTCATTTTTATTAATTTTTTTTAGCTATGGGTTCAAGAAGATGACCATTATTGTGAAAAAGGAGGGAGTGCACCAGAATAGTTTATCTCGAAGTTATAAAGATAGGAAAGAATATTTATGATAATAATATTTGTTTATATACTAAAATGCCAACATTATTATAGTTCTACAACAGGGCTGAAAGTATAATATGCTATAATACGCCAGCTTTCTATATTTTACATAAAAACAAGCTCGTTGATATACATATTTCGATTACATATTCTACTTACTACATACACCTACTGGAAATAGAGGCATGCTGCTTATGGCAATAGCAAAGATACATGTACATATAAGATATAGATTTACGATTAAAAGCAATAATACTCTCTATGTCTTAAGAAGAATGCATTTTTATTAATCTTATAAGATACACACTCAACTACGTTGTAGCTTATCGGAGACAAGTCCATAAGTCGATTTATCCTTTTTTTTATCTAAAAAGAAAATTGATTTTTCAAGAAATATTTCCGATAAATATTATTTAAGTATGTACGAGTATACCGGATCAATCTATTCATTAATAATTAATCCCGAATATCCCTTAACGGCGAATGAATAGGTTTTTCAAAGGAAGCTGTCGATTTTCTGGCGATACGATTATGGCAACAACGCCATGAACAATCTAGAAAGTTCTTTAGCAATTTTCTACCGCATTTGAAAGCCTGTCTAGTTACTATCCAGCAAGCGATAATAGCTATATTAAATCTAATATTTAGCCGGTAACAAGCTGCGAAAGCATCACAAGCTTTTAGGATAACCAAAGTTTTAATTAAAAGAAACTATTTAAACAAACAACAAGAAAATTACCAAGAAAAAAAATTAAACAAAAATTTAAAATTTGTTTTCCAATTATCGCTTGACGGGCAATTTTCAAAACTATTAATTTGTAAATATCTTCACCAATTTTTCATCAATTTAATAAAAAAAAAATCAATTTCGTTTTAATTTTTGTTCTTCTATTCCAATATTTTTTTTCTTAAACTCAGTAAAAAAATCCAAGCTATTCTAAATAATATCTGATTCAGATCGCAATCATCAGAAACAGAAAAAAAACAACTTGTTCCTGGTGGCCTCTCTTTTAATGAGAAAGCAAACTAAACTAATTTACTTAAACAAACAAAAATCCTTTGTTTAGGCCTTTTGGGTGATTTGCAAAAAAAATTATTAATGCAGAATATATTTGAAAATAAAAGTAACTAGGTCTATAAGAACAGGTATATAGTAGTAAGAAATCCGTCAATTCGAATAACGAGAGGATGAACAGAAAATAAAAATAATAAAAATGATCAAATGAAAACGAGGACAAAATCTGGGAACAAACTCTTACTTCTTTTTGCTTTTTCTTGCGGCCATATTGCGGCTGAAAAGTTCCAAAACAGAGTATTATATCATTTGCTTAAAACAACACAGAATTTATGTATTTAAGACAATTTCATTATGATGTGAACTTCAGTTGGTGGCATTTAAGTCTGAAATGTTTGATGGTTTTTCTTTTGATGTTCTACAATGTAGTACTATCTACACATGTTAATTATTGTTATGATTTGTTACTGAAAAAAATGCGTTTAATGATATATATATTTATGTTGGTCAAAGAATTTTGTGTCGCACTCAACACACCAAAATAATTTTGTGGAATACTACATAGTTTTTGAAATAGATTTATTTTGATGTCAGCAAATGTTTTCTACAAATACTCGTAAATTAAAAGGACACTCTTTTAAAGAATCACAAATTCTATTGGGCAAGGGCTGGTTGTTGTTAATTGCCTTAAACCCTCCAGAGGCATGGTTGCGTCAACATTTCTTGCATAGGTATGCTTTCTTGACGTTGATAGTATATTTTTTCGGATGGTGCAATTGCTAGCATGAACCTTCTATCGGAGCCATACTGATTTACTGACAAGCTCGGAGCGCTGGGAGATCTCGTAGTACCCACAGGCAGTTTTTATTTGACGCGCCGAGGACTGAACCTATGTTTCTTTAGATGTACAATACAATACTATCAGTAGAGCAGCGACCGAGAGCTCACGACTACCGAGTGTATCAATGAGGGCTGGCTTATATCTAATGGACGTAGCCGAAAAGAGTCAATGCGTTCTTTTGTTTTTCTTAACCTGTATAGGTTAGTGAAATAACACGCAATACAACAACAATGCTACTCAGTAATTTATCGTGGGCCGATTCTGACCTGGATAGCGCACAAGTAAAGTTTTTATTTTGGACGCATTTAGCGGTTGCTAGAAGAAGTTCGTTCTTTCCACTCTGTTTTCACCTCGTTTCACCTCAATTAGATTCAATGGAATTTTTTCCAGTTGGAAAAGTTACTTTTGTCGAAATATTAGGAAACTATTCGGAATCAATTAGTTTCTCCTATCACAGTTGCATTTGATAGGTTCAGTGCTTGCTCTTGATGTAACAGAATTAAGTTTGTTTTTAATATTTTCCAAAGAGTGGAATTACGGCACCACTTAAAATCCAAACTTTATCTGAGACAAAATACATTTCATGTCAAGTACATGCTTTTACCCTGTACGGGTGAGATACATCGTTTTTTTGCACAAAAGCTCGGGTTAACTTCCCTTGACCTGGATAGCTGCAAAACAACGCGCCTATAGTCACAACATGGATTGATGAAATTAAATTGATGAATTCATTGATAAATTAAAATATTCACTTATCCAGCTGTTTGTGTATCTCAATTTATTGTCGGATGATGATGAATTGAGTGTATAGTGGTGAAAAAAGGAATAACAACATTACAACTTTGTTTTTATGGAATACCAAATACAATACATCAAATTGTTAATGGCAAAGCCACAAATTAACAACAATTACTAGACCATAATACTATTGACATCCACAACCCAAAATCTCGAAGAGGATTTCCGCTCTAGGCAGTACTAATTAACAATTATTCTGTTTAGTCACGTATATCTCTCTCTTTCTCACAATTGCCTTAACCCCTTGTGGGGCATAGCGCGTCAACTGGTCCATGTGGCTGGCCCAGTTGACGAACTTGAAACGCCGGTGGTCAAACATGAGACTGATGCCTCAACACACTGCACTACCGGTCGCACGTGCCTGTGTGCTGATTATTTTTAGTGGCAGTAAATAGCCGGCGTAACTTATTATGGCTTAGTTTGGCAATGACCCACTCTATTCATAAAAAAGTCCTAAATAACGGAAATTTACTCTGGGAAGTTTCAAAGGATATTGGCATTACGGCCATATATCTCAGAATGGACCTCCGCTCTAGGTAATACGCTCCCACGAAAAACAGCTCTAGGGAATTTCAGAAACAATTTCTGATTTAGACAGCACCAAGATTTGCGCGATTTTTCGAGGGGCATTAATTCATTTAAAATATTGTCCCATTGTAAGCTTTTTTTTTTTTTTTGCAGAATTTTGCAAACAAATACCCAGAAATATGGAATAATATTACATAATAAGCAATAGCCCAAAAAAAAAAAAAAAAAAAAAAAAAACAAATAAATTACCCCCCAACAATTTCATATGGAATTGGGGTGATTTTGTCAATATAAAATCTTCCCAAATTGGGAAAAAATTCGATTTAGCTATAGTACGACCCTATATAATACCCAATCACCCCAAAAATGGGGCCTTTTTTAATTCATTGGCGGGGTAGTTCGCAAAGTCGCTCAAACAAAATATTTGGGGCGATTCATTAGTTGGAACTACCCCAAGCTTTATAAAATTTTCTCTTAAAATTTTGCGAGCTATTGCCCAAAATTTGCGACGATTAATCATTCCAATTTTGGGGCGATAGGGTTCTGGCGTTAATTCGTAGAGCGTCAAAATTCATTACCATATATTCGAAGGTGCCCAAAGAGACACGAAGGTCAGGATAGATGCCATGCCAACCACATTCTGGAACACCTTGCTGAGGACGCTTGCCGATTTGCCTGGAGTAGCGTAGTTCCCTTCATAGGCATTATCTTGCGGATTATAGCAACTAAGTAGCACTTAATTAGCACTTAATTATTATGGAGTATGGTTCAGCTTGACTTTTCGTTCAGGGTGTGTTGGCGTAACGAACGTGACGAAGGTGGATGTCAATCAACCTCTCTAGCCGGCAACCGAATTTTATTATTTTTTATCTTGCTTACGTTTTTTAAACACGGCAGGCTCAGTATGTAAATAGTTGCCTTAGTTGGGGAAAAATGCATGAACTGAGCTCTAATTAAAATTAAAATGAATTAATGAAAAAAAGTAATGAAGCTTACAAGTTTCTGCTTTACGTTCATTTCTGAAGCAAAATAAACGTTGGCTCTTGAAAAACATTGCTGACATCAAAATACAGAAATGACCAGTCTACAGATTGCGATAATGGAAGTCTTGAGAATAATGCGTTAATATACAAATTACAAAAAAAGACAAAACTAAACTGTGAAAACTCGAAAAAAAAAAACAAAATTCAAAATATTGAAAATTGAAAACATTTTGCAATAAACATTATATATACAAATATATATATTCACCATAAGATATCGAAAAAAAAGTATACTTACATTGAAAAAAATTAGATACAACAATTAGTCTATACAATTATTATGTATATTACGGTATAACACACACATATATTTAATATATTACGATAGATACACATTTAAAGATAGACAGACACCGATGCAGAGGAAATACACCAATGACATTAACAATGACAAAACTAAATATTATATTTATATAGAAATAATTTTCAATGAGCAAAATATCGAATTAAACAAGTATACGTATTACATATTATCAAGGGGACGAAACAGGGTAGAGGGTAGTGTGATACAAAGGTGTATATTGTGTATTCTAATATACAATATATTACGAGGAGTATACATAGAAGTATATACAAATACTAGAGATAGAATGGTGACAGAAGATAGAAGAAGGATTGTATTAGGAGTGTTTTGAAAGAACCCGTATTTTTAACAAATCGAAACAAACAGCTAACTAGTATATTTTAAATGTGGAATATCTTTTTACTTGATAATAGATATCTAACTATAATGGAGACCAACAATTCTTAACTCTAGCTAACTATACATCTAGGACCAATATATATCATACGAATAATGCCAATTGACCATTCCTATATCAAATATCATCTATGCTTTTAGTTAAGTTATTAACTTTATTATCGAAAAGGTAAAGCCAAATTTTAAATCATCATCATTATTTTAATTCTACCTATAAAAAAAATCCAAAAAATAAATAAGTTAAGTGTTTTTTTAATACGGTATCAGAGGTGACGAGGTGAGCCGAAGAGACTATTGTTCCTTGAGAGCGTTGGCTTACAAAAGGCACAATCTCTACCTTATACCACTTGCCTTAACACCTTGTGGTTAATAGTGCGGCAACTACTCGTAATAGTCTTAGCTGACATTTCGTAAGCATATGACGAATTTTGGATACTGCATGTGGATAATAAACTCTCAATAATCTTTTCATCCACGAAACAAAGCAATTTACTCATCAATTTCTCACATGGCATTGCAATAAATTTCTGAGAATGATTTCTTCAATGTTGACCACTTTCAATCCATGCAGTTCTCATTTACAGGTAGTGTATAAAACTCAATTAAAGATAATTGAAGCATGTTAAGAAATTAGTACGCAAACCCACTATCGTGTCTACCGAAATACTCCGATATGTGTTTTCTGGTATCTCCTGAAGGCAATTGAAAAACTAGATCCGTATCACATTCAACTCAGCGTGGAACGTAAATTACCCACATCAGAGTCCGGTCAATAGGTAAACCACCTGTACTGTGTCAACAAAAGGATCTAGTTGGTTTATTGATTTTTTAGGAATTGAAAGTCAGTTTAAATTTTTATTATTTAATTGCATTGAAAATGGCAATTCGGGTTAACATCGAGAAAACTTTTTTCCATTTCTTCGAAGGATTATTTGGTAAGAACCTAAGACAGTAACGAATTCCTATCACTCTGAATTTGTATTTCATGTACCCTACATATCTATATACTACCTTTCGACAAACTTCTACCTGGATACATATGTGTGTATTAAACTTTTCATTTCAAGCACGAATCAATTTCAAAAGTTAAGCAATTTTTTTCTCTTTCAATTGGCATAGATTTAGTTATAGAGAATTTTCAAAAATCAATTGATAGGCCTATTTGAATCAAAAATAATATTACAAAACTTATCAAAACGGGAACGCAAATTTGACAAATATGTTAAAACAAATTGTGTTTGTACATTTCAAAAGACAATATAATAAAGGAAAAAAAAATTCACCCTACTTTATTTCCTTATTTAATGATATAAATTAGAATAGATATTCCAAAATAATAAAATATTTATCATGATAATTTTATGATAAAAGTGTATAATACTACCACCTCTCCCTCAGCTCTCTTTCTTTCCAGTTCTTTTTGTTTAGCACGTTCTACGGCAATACGTGCTTCGATAACTTGCAATGATTCGCGGGTAAAGGGACGGAACAAGCTGCGTTCTTCCTCAGATATTGAGTCGGAGTCTTCTGTCATTGTCTATACGGCCAACGATGAGCGCCTTAGTATTCCAAGGCCTGTAAAAAGGATACGAAAATAGAAATAAGCATTGTGGTGTTTTTCTTTTTTTTTCAAAAATAGTCAAACTATCAGTAGAAAAAAATTGTATTACCATTCCTAAGTAAAGAAGATGACACAGAAAGTAGCGATGTTCATCGGTAATTTAGACCCGCTCCATGCTAGCACATATAGTCAATTTGCTACATGTCTGTAAATCTTTGGATCCGCGTCCTTATAGCAAATGTGCTTTTGAAATAATTTTGAAACCCTTATGTCATTTACGTTCCACGTGTTCACTATGTCCCATACGTCTCTTCTGTTTTTATATCCAGAGCATTTGTCTCATCACCCCGTTTCTAAAAGCATTCATATTTGCTAAGTTTTCGTTTCACTTCAAGAAGGTCCTTTTGTCCTGACCATAGGACTCAAAATGTCCATAAATAAACAACAGGACTCTAATGGCGCCATCACTCTAACTCAGGAAATAGCCAAATTTGATGAGTTTGTTTTCCAATACACATCATACCCAACGAGGTCCACAGGATTTTAAATGCCTTTAGAAGTACCCTAGGCACTCCAGTGCATTGGTTTCATCACCCCGATTCAGAGTACATATGTTCATATTTGTTGAGTTTGGTTTTCATTTCACGCCATGCCGTCCTTTTGTCCTGACCAAAGAACTCAAACACAGTACTCCAGAGAATTGGCTTCATCACCAGATCCAGGAAATACCCATATCTACCAGGTTTGGTTTCTGTTTCATTTCATTATCAAGAGAGTGCTTGGACGCACAACTGCAGCAAAACCAGTACCATGTAGTATTATAATAACTCAAGAAAGCTACGTGCCGAATTTGGTTGAAATCGCAACACGCGAAATCTCCGGATGATCGCTATTTCAAAAGATTTAGGCGAGTTACTCTGGTTTGAATACAACAGAATATACCGTTAGTCCAGTCGAAAATCAAAAATGCGGTTCCCGGTCATACAAGAAACCTACATACAACATTTCGATAAGATCTAAACATGGGAAGTTCCTGAATAAACATATTGTATGCATCGAACAACATGCCAATATGTCGGTCCAAAGAGGGAAAATGCCAAATAATAACGCATCTGGACGTCATTCGACGGACCAAACCGACATCAGGAGTTAGTGAGCTTGATTCAGTGAATTTTAACTAAAAATTTGGAGGAGACTGACTGACTGTTGTGAAAAGAAACAGGAAAAAGATTCGTGCAGTCGCGATGGTCATATAGCAATAAAATTATTCCAAATAAAATAAATGATTTCCGAAGCCAATTGACGATTTTCGAAAAAATAACAATATTCGAATTAAATTGATAACTTTGCAAATGGAATTAATCAATTTTCAAATCAAAATGCAAATTGACGACTATCACTTCGATTATCGGAATCCCTTGAAAAATTTACTTATATAAAAAAAAAATAATTGGCTCAACAGTCCAATTTGAACCATGGCCTCGAGATAAGTTAGCATCATCTCATTTTCTAGATCGTGACAGTATGTCTTGTGAAGAGGTGTGTGATCAGCAACACGCTCAACCGAGCTATTTACTCCATAAATGGGTACTCATTTAACAGCTGAGTGGGCTCATAGTTCGACACGTAAGTCCCCTTTTTATCGAAAACTACCGCATTCAGTAGGAAGCGAACAGGAGCCCAGTGCGTAGAAGGCGAACGTGCTAACCGTTGCGCCATGTCGCAGGTTGGCGGCGAAATGGGGGAGCAGAAGGTGCATGCTGCATTTGTCAAAACTACAATAGTTTATGCCAAAAAACGTCAAATTGGCCACATGGAACAGTTGACGCGCTACGCCCTACAACGGGCTAGGGTAATTGAGTTTACTACCACAAATATCAGTTCCAAAAGACAGACCGAAATTCCGCTTTGTAACATTACAGAATAAGCCTTTAAGAATGATGATGGAAATTTAGACATTCGAAACAAGATTGTTGATCGCCTCGCTGATGCGTCAAGTTTCGTTGTGTTCTTCAACAAAATTTCTGTCTGCCTTTTTACAATAGAATGAAACTTATGGGAGTGTCAGTGATGCTAAAGAAGAAAAAACGTAATTGCATAATTTTTTTTACAAAAAATCTGTCAAAAAGCACACTACAGGTCGACAATATTGGGCCACTTCACTGGCTAGAAGCCCACACACCAGCGAGTTGTGAATGAAATAGCCCAGCTGCCTGCTGGTTCGCCAGTGAGCTTGATTATATTCGGCGAGTTTACTTACTACTTTGCCTTAACCCCTAGCGGGGCATAGCGCGTCAACTACTCCTGCGCGCCATCGTACTCTGTTCTGGGCAATGGGGCGCAACTCCCCAAAAGACTTACCCAGTACCTGACACTCCTTTGCCACAGATCGACGCCATGTGATTCGAGGACCCCCTCTTGGTCGGCCTTGGTTGGAAATGGGGTTCCATTTCATGGCATGCAAAGCAATGCAGTTATCACTCTTCCGCAATGTGTGACCTATCCACTGCCATTTTCGCCTGCGTATCAATTCGTCGATTGGCATCTGACCCGTACGCCGACTTAGCTCTTCATTTGATATTGTTTCGGGCCAGAAAATTCTTAAAATTCGACGAAGACATGAGTTGACGAAAACTTGCAGCTTTCTGGTAACTCCTACGGAAACTTTCCATGTACTGCTCCCATACAAAAGTACTGATAGTACCAGGGAGCGAAACAGGCCCAGCTTGGTCTTGATGCTGAGATAACTGCCCTGCCAGATTTTGGACAGCATGCCGTATGCACGTTTAGCCTGGTTGATACGACGAGCGATGTCCTGCTCCGTACCACCATTTTCGGCAACAATGCTACCCAGGTAGACGAAGTTGTCCACCTTCTCCACAGGCTGCCCATTAATATTGATGGCAATAGGTGTCGGATTTCTTTTTCGCAACGGCGGGCTAAGAACCTTGGTCTTGTTGGTATTAATCTTTAGCCCAACCTTGCTTGCCTCCCTCTCGAGATCTAACGCCATTGCGGACAGATCCATGATTTTGTGGGAGAGTAGGCATATGTCGTCAGCGTAGTCAAGATGTTGTAGATAAGATGTCAAAGTCCATTGAATGCCTCTGTCGAGTCCGGATAGGGCTGCATGCAACACATCGCCGATCACAATGAGGAATAGGATCGGTGAGAGGATGCACCCCTGCCGAACTCCACTGCGAATCTCAAAGTCCCCCGACACCTTACCTTTATGCAGAACGCGACATTTCGCGCCGTCATAGGTTGCCTTAATAATAGCCACAAGCTTCTCAGGGATGCCTCTCCTGCGCAAGGCCGCCCATATAGAATCCCGGTTCACACTATCGAAAGCCTTTTCGAAATCGATGAAAAGCAAGTGAAGCGGAGAATCGTATTCAGCGCATTGCTCGATGATGATTCGCAAGGTGTTAATGTGATCGACACAGGAGAATCCGGATCGAAAGCCAGCCTGCTCTTCATCAATTGTGCTTTCTAAGTGGGCCTTTAGTCTTTCCAGGACGATTTTAGCTATTATCTTGGCAACGGCAGGAAGCACACAAATGCCTCTCCAATTATTACAGTCTGTGAGGCTACCCTTCTTTGGAAGTTTGATGATCAAACCTTCCTTCCACTCAGTGGGAAAGGTCTCTGTATTCCACGCTTTATCAACAAGTGGGTGCAGCAAATCGGCAGTTACGCTTGGCGCTGCTTGATAAAGTTCGGCAGGGATGCCGTCAAGTCCGGCGGCCTTTCCTCGTTTTAGTGCAATAATTGCAGTGACTATTTCCTCTTTAGTCGGGGCAGTGGACCGTATACGCACATTTTGATGGTTAGCTAAATTATCTATATGAGGCGGAACTTCACCAGAGGTTACACGGTTCAAGACCGCGGCGAAGTGTTCTTTCCACCGCCTCATTTGATCTTCTTCCAAGATAAGTAGCTTTCCATCACTATCCTTCACCGGATGTTGGCAGGAGTTACGACCACCTGTAAACTCCTTGATGACACCGTATACGGCGTTTAAGTTGTTACTTCTAGCGGCTTCTTCTGCTGACGCTAAAAGAGAATTGGCATAAACTCTTTTATCGCGTCGCACACTACGCTGAACTTCTCGAGCTTTCTGACGGTAAAGGAGTTCGATGCTGCTTCGATTGTCGTCTGAGGCTGCAGCCAAACGAACTTTCAGCTCCTTTCTTTCAACAATCCGCTGCCATGAAGCGTCGGACATCCAGGGCTTATTCCGGCAATCCGGGTTTGGGCCAAGGATAGTATTTGCGCTATCAATGTACGCATTTTTTATGGCATCCCAGTTTTCGTTGTTACTTGCCAGTAAACTAGTGAATTCGCCGGCATGTAGCTAGTATGCTCGCCCAATGAAATCGACTCTTTAGCAGCCTTAAATAGCAGTTCCTATGACCATGGTATAGAGAGAAGTAAGCAAATCTAACGTTTTACTAGTTGTGCTCACTACCTTCCCATTTTTATTTTTTTTTTATTTTTAAAAATCGTAAAATTTTTGTTCTAAAGTTCTCTTCTGAAAATCGTATTGGAAGCTGAAATCGTACAAATACAATTAATCGTAACATTTGGCGCCGCAGAGAAGCGTTCTAAATTATTAGTTTGCAGTCATTTATTCTCAAATTTCATAAAGTCTACCGGCGCATTTGCTTGGTCTAAAATTACAATTTTCAAGTTGTACGCTCTGGCAAGTGTTAGCAACCAAGTTTCGCTCTGCTTGTTGCGCTGACACTGTTTTTTTTGTACTGTGCGGCCCGTCTAAATATACGTCCTTTGAAAGTGGCCCACTGTCCAATTTGCCGACGCCTATTCTAACACATTAACCCTTTTTTAGCAGTCCCGGTCACATACGAGTATTCACTATCCCGACCGCCTTGAAATTTCTCAAAAACTGCCTATAAAGCAATAACTATTTTATAATTTTACACTAAAATAAAAGAAAACGAATAAATCCAGTCCTCAAATAACAAACTCGGGAAATACTCTCTAACACTCTCGCTGTATTTAAATAAGTATGACAAATTTTGAAGTAATTCAAATAATTGTTTTCAATGTAATTATGAAAAACACCGTTCTTCCCTAATGCAATAAAAGTATGTTTCATCGTCCAATATAAATTTAATTGCAACTGGGTAGCCATACGAGTGAAACTGACCATGCTTTACAGCGCGTAGAGCTTAGTTTATAAAAGTATCTTTGTGGAAAATTGATATAATTAGTTTACCATCATTTCTGTTCAACTATGTGGAAAGCTTTTTTAGCTAATATTCTTTACACTTAGCATAATTTTAAACTCTGTGTTTAAACATTTCGCATTTTAATAAAATATACTGTCGTCAGTAGGTCAACTAGAACAACGTAGTCAGGTAATAGGACATGTTAAGCACAGCCAAAGGAATTTATCGATAGCCAACGTAGGGCGAGGCGTGTTTATAAATTGTAGGCGAGCATTTCAAGTATGCATCAACCCTAACGTGGATTGCATATGAGTATGTATTTCAAGCACGTTCTATGCATACAAGTATCTTCGGATATTGCACGCCTAGGCACGAGAAAGAAAAAGGATAACTGCCCCACTCAAAGGATGTTAGTAGGGTAGCGCGGGTATGGCATTGTGCTACTTAATTAAAGTGAGTGCATCATAGTGATAATCCAGGGACATGAATTATGAACAGACGGCTTGCCAATGTGATGTATCTATGTCATGTTTATTACAAGCAAAATGTGGATAAATATACATTACAATAGGTATATCCAATCCATAGGGAAGATTATATTCGTAACGTCTAAGTACTACCTACTCTTTATCTATCAATCGGAGAATTGAGAGTTTTTTTGTAAAGCATTTAAAATATGTTCATACAAGGGCTCAAAATTAGCACTAAAAGTCGTGCTTTCTGAGAATGTTTTTATTTCAGCACGGAATATTTCACTAGAACCGATTTTGCAGCGAGATAAACTCATTGGAATGCCCTCTTTTGTATTAGTAAATAAATTCCATAGAGACTTACCAAAGATGGTCAAATATGAAAATAAATATTTTCCTATTTTGTTTTCAAGACAAAATCAAACAACAAATGAAAATTGTTCCCTTCTTTGAAAAAAGAACTTGAAACTAATCTGTACTCAGTATCAGTAATCAGCTTCCACTTTCAACAGAATAATCTATTTGGGTCCTCAAGCACCAAAACTTTTGACTCTATAGCACTGCACAACTTGGCTTCTCTTCACTGAGTGTTTGGCGGTATTATATTCGAACGAGATACATACTAATTAGTATACTGAAATGTTATCTGCAAACACAAATATTTATCAATTTCGGTCGATATCTTCAGATAATATCTGTAGATTTAAATTGAACAATTATAAGAGCTTATGGACGACAAAAATAATGTCGACTACAGAATTTATAATGCAAGTGCATACTACTAAAGAAACGCAAGCATTTACGGAGGATTATGGGTCGGTTACCAATGTTCAGTTTGACTTCAACAATAAGCTCTGTATATTCGGTAAACTAATTGCCCGAAATTTGTAATCAAATACAAATCAACCTTTGAATTACATATAACTTTAAAATAATTTATGAATATATTTATTTAATTGTAGATTATTTCCCCTAACTTGAAAGATCCATTTCGTATTAATTTTGCACCATTAACAGAAATCAACGTTAACAGACAAAATTTTCAAAATGAATTAAGTGCATTTTTAAAAGCTGACTGATGCAATAAACCCCGGAGCCTGTTGGTCATAAATCCAAAGACCAACCAAGTTGCCAAGAATAACTCATCAGTGGTGTAACTGACCAGGCGGTCAAGTTGTCAGAGGCCCTCCTCAAAAATAAAATACGGGTAATTCCTATATTTTTTGTCCGTCCCATAAAATAGAATGGACGGGCAAATAGTCGGACTATATTTTATTTATCCATTATATTTTTATGGGACGGACAAAAAACATCTTAAATGTCTGTATGTTATTTTTGAGGGCCTCTTAAAAATGAAGACATCTGCCTATATGACCGTTTCTTCACTTGTTCGGGAACTTCCCATGTTCTGACCTTAATCAGATCTGGTAAATAGGTTCCTGGGAAGACCTGAGGACCGCATTTTTGTTTTTCGACTGGACTAACGGTATATTTTTCTGTATTTCGACTGCACTAACGGTATATTTTTCTGTGTTCAAACCAGAGTTGCTCGTCTAAGTATTTTCAAAAATCGGTCCTCCAGACGTTCCCTGTGGTTCGATTTTAACCAAATTTGGTACTTTCTTGGTTTATTGTAGGTACCATACGGTGATATTTTGGTCCTCCTGTGCATCAGGACAATAGACTCTCTTGTTCATGAAATGAAACAGAAACCAAACTTGGTAGATATGGGTATCGCCGGAATCGGGGCGATGGGGCATTTTGAGTCATCTGGTCAAAAGAAAGGACGCGCATCCAAAGATCTATAGGCGGATAGCAAATCGACCACGTGTTTTTGCATTTGACGTTCCTAAAGTGCTGATGAACAATGTGTATTTTGTATGTATGTATTCTCCAACGAACATCAAAGATTTAATACAAACAGAAGTTTCAGCATCTTCTATCGCCCTGGAAAAAGCTACTAAAAAGCTTTTTTTAGCGGACCATGTCAGTCAGCAGGACCTTTCCACTAAAGGAAAACAAAACTAATTCTCTGTTATCGTCATTTTTTTCATTATTCCGCGGACAAAACTATAGGATAACAAGCTAACCTTTGGCTAGCTTGCCGAAGGTATGATACGCTTAAGGTATCATACCTTCGCTGTGACTTATGGTGCATCTGCCACTTCGAAAATAGTAGTAAAACTTGTTCCAATTCCATTGTTCCTATGAGAGGTATATGAAATAGTGGGCTAATTTCAACCAAATTTAGGAACGTGGTTTAACAGTCAATATGATTGAAAAATATGAAATTTGGTAAAGATATCTTCAGAAATAAAAAAAGTTTCTTTCAACAAAAACTTGCTTTTGGAACGGTCGATCCTATGACAGGTATACGAAATAGTAATCCAATTTAAACCAAATTCAGAAGTGTGATTTGACTGAACATACTATTGATTAGCCTGATTTGAAAAACATTTCTTTAGAAATAAAAAAGTTTTTCTCATAAAGATCAATTTTTGGACCGGTCCGTTCCTATGGCAGCTATATGACGGAGTGGTCCGAATCCGTTGGTTCCGACATATTTACAGCGTACAATAGAAAGAAGGCTTATACGACAGTTTTAGGTTGATTTCTAATATACTAAGTCATTTTGAATGGAATGAAATCAATGGCAATTCCATACGTTTAAAAAATATTTCTTTTTTTAAAGGATTTTTTTAAATTTAAATAAAATACCTGTATTTCAATGAAGACCACCACTCACCCTTGTTCCCCTCAATGGAGACCTCTCCCCCTCCCATCCTTAAATTTGGCCAACAAGGAAAAACCTTGAGCCGCAAATTATAGTAATCCTTCATATTCCCACCAAGTTTCTTGCATGAAGCTTCAGCAGTTTTTGATATATTCTCCCTCTCTGCCCAGGCGGAAGGAAATATATCCGATTTCATAAGGGTTTTGTTTTTCTTTACAAAACCCTAAAACTGTAAAAGTAATTTGACCTAGAACAGCCTACAGCCTAAAACTTAAAGGTACTATAAGTTCCGCAGCAGCCAAAACAACACAAATGTGTTTCAAACTTAGCCATGAGGCTAGTTCGCATTATACGGTTTAGCATTCAAATATGTACATATAGCAGAAGGATTGAGTTTCGAACACACAACCGGTAAGAGCCAGCTGCTTTGCAACTTGGTTTTCTTATAGGTAGCCCTACATTTCTTTTATCTCTACGCTTATCGTACTAATAGCCGCTTTCGATTCACTGTCAGACCAGTCACTTGTGAAAAGAACACAGAGCTGAATTCGAACAGCCACCATATACAGACCAGACATTTCGCCGCGTCGGGGCGAATTGCGGACTCAGTGTAGAAAAGAATAGTGCCGAAAAAAGTTGACGTTCAGCCAATGCACTTTCCTCTTTGATCCGGTGAGATCCCATACGAAACCTGGATCAAAACAGGTCTGTCGTTTTGTATGGAAATATACCGAAATCTAATAATTCGGGATTGGCTTGTGTCATCGGAAACATAAACATTTCGTCAGATAGACATTGCCCTAATATCAACCGAACTCATGAGTACTAATACACTAGTTTGGTTAATGTGGTGGTCAGTGTTTGGAATGTTTCCATTTCGTACTGTCTTTTCATCTCAACTCAACTGATGAGCCGGCTTAAAGAGGTCTGCTCCAGCAAGTTCAATATAATATGAAGGTCCGGATAATGCATCCCTTGGATAGCGCAACGGACCTATTCGTGGACTTCATGAATGAATGGTCGTGTAGTATGCTTCCAGATATTGAACATTCAGTTCTTGTAGTTTTTGGGAGTTTGAGGGCTAATCACTTATTTATAGTATAATTTTAAGTATGTTTGCGCCATTTCGATTTATTTACTTCAATAGCCTACATAAGAGCCGATCTACAATCGCTCATTACCCGCAGTGTATTGCAGAATTCCGAGGCACAAGAAATATATTTTTCTTTTAAGAAGAAGCACAAATTTCTATACAGAATAAAGTTTTTTTCGCGAATTCTATAGGCTCTCAATAGAGTTCCTGTTATTAAAAGCCACTCGATAGAAACTCCAGCTAAACCATTAATAATACATTTTATTATTTGCAGCCAACTAGACGACTTACTAAAGAAAGCCTAAGAAAGGATATGATAATCCAACCCACAAAAATTTTGCACTATGCCCAGTCCAGCAGTTAGAGGCACTTTGTTAAAGACCTAGAGTCTTCCTCCTACTGTCTCGAACTTAACAAACATCTGCATGATAAAAGCATGCTAATAATAGAAACCATATCTTTAGTAAGTTTCCAAAGGATTTTCACTGCTCACCGTAAACTAGAACAAAGACCACCGGATGAATCATCTGACGAAGGGAATCGAATGAGGACTTCCTTCAACCTTTTCACTTCTAACGAAGGAAAACGTCTAGGTTGGACACTTTCTTTTTTTATGTATACGTCCCATGCTATCGATCCATTTCGTTTGAAAATACCATAAAATGGTAAGAGCACGACAACAATAATATTATTCATACCTGCACTACACATTGTTCATAACTTGGTTTCAAGCCGTCAGTCGTCGTCGACGTCGTCCTTTTTTACTGCAGTTCTTTCTAGGCCCATATTTTGCCGACCAAGGATATAGGACTATGGCATAGCAACCTTTTATGTGGTTCAAGTTTAGGTTTTTTGTGACAAATTTATTGAAACGGGCGTTTCACTTGTTAACTATAGATGTACTGCATACAAGTTTAGTAGGGCATAACTGTCATCAGCTAAAGGATTAGGTCAGGCGTAAGTTTATGGGTACACATCACTTACAATTAGAGAGAGTTAACTGATTGTATCCGCATATGAATTCCGATTATATCTGCGATTAAAGGGACTAATTGCTGTTGGTTTAAGTTACACATTTACATATAAAAAATAAAAAAGGAAGCATTTAAAGGGTACTTACATGAGGCACATGGATGTCGCCCACTACACTATATAGTTAGGACTATATCCGAGGCGCCATTTTTGTTAGGCGCCCGCCGGCTATCACAAGTTCTGCAATGAGAAAAAAAAACACAGGATAAGGAAACGTTCAAAAAAGATGTGGTAAGAAAACACGATGTGTATACCAAATCAAAGCTAACTAGCTAAAAATAAACTTCACAATATTCTCTTACAACTGAAAAACTGACATCACGGGACACACATTGTGCAACTCCTTGGCCCTCTTCACACCGTCAACACCTACTCCTGTCTCCTCTCGACCTAACATCCAGCTCGGGAACAAACGGAAACGTCACTCTTTGGAGCTCAGACTCATGACTCGAACACGAATACCGACACACCATCCAACCAGTGTGGAAAGGACTCTAGCGAAAGTTTCGACACTAAGCTTTTGTGCTGACTGACTGTAGGTGCATGCGTATGTTTTCATGTATTGCGTTGCAGAATATGGTATAGTGTGACCATTCCGGATGGTATATGGAGAAAAGAAATCAGAGTGGCTTCAATTTAATGTAAGTAAATCACGAGACAATTGACAAACACATTAGAGTTTTAAAATCCATGGAGAAGAGCGAGATCAACCTAAATTTGGCATCAGAACACTGAATGATGAATACCAGATTTTTTGGCAAGACCGTTTATCCTTCGATGGCATAAAATAATTTATAGTTTTGGATTAAACGTGTAATGACCCGCAAAATGTCATGGTCACCGGTAATTTAAAATATATTATAACTGACGCACAGTTTAGTGCTTTGCGTACTAAAATTTTTTATGCTTTCTGGAAACAGACTCAGCTTTAAATGGGAATTACTTCCAACATATCTATTACACGATTTGGGTTGACATTTGAATTCTAACTAAACCAAGACACACTCCCAGCAAAGACATGCCCCGTTTTCGTGTTCGCTACCCTAATTTGCTGTCAATCTTTTTTTTTGCCGCTTAACCTGTTCAACTCTGCTCTGTATGCAAAAACGCAGCTAATGGAAAAATACACCATAAACAACGTTTTTTATCTGATGAATCAAAAAAAAAAACTCGACGAATATTTCAGAATAATTCTCACTCACTACAAATTTAAAAAAAAATAGTAATATGAAGACTTTGGTATATATTTTTTATATAATAAAATAAATACAACTGAAAGCTAACAAAACTAATGAAATAAAATTATACCAATAGAATTTCTAGGTTTTCTACGAACTTTGCAAAAAGAAAACAATTTTTCAGTAGTTTCTACAAATTATGTTTCTTTTTTGGTTAACGTAATTGCATTGCATTGTAATTATAGTCTATGGCAGCACCTGATGAGTAGGGATCAGTCGGTGGTACGAAACCTGAGGCTGAGGGTTCCATTACGCCAGAACCCCGATGCGAGCGCGAGGGAATCTGCACCGTCTGCCAACCATTCCATTCTTATCGCCTAATTTTTTATCATTCCCCATTTTTGCCTCCTATGTTTGTATTGTCTTCCCCAGGTATATAAATATTTATTAATACGTAAAGGACAGGGGCAACGAGTGGCGAAAGCCCCGCCCACTTTGCCGAGCTGAGCTACAGCAAGCATGCTACCTTAGGCTTCATCCCCACGGGCATCTTCCAATGCCCATCAGACCGTCCGCTACATAACCTTTTTGGAAAAAAATTATAATAATAATTTAATTAAATTAAGAAAAACACTGCCTTAGAAAATATCATATACAAAAATCTTACATAAACTGAAAAAAAAAAATACTTTTGCGGTAATTCCATTGTATATATACATATATATCTCTCTCACTCTGCATGCCGGCAACTACATTCTCCGAAACCAGTTCATGCCAACGAAACGTCAACTGAGCCACATGGAACAGTTGACGCGCTATACCCCACAAGGGGTTAGGGCAATTAAGTAGTAGTAGTAGTAATATAGGTAGACATTACACCTCTCATCAAATGGGGTAGAACTGATGTTTTGATATGTTGTATATGGTTGTGCCCTTATTATGAATCTAAGTTTTTGACCTCCACGGTGGACCGGAAGTTCTTGCGGGAGGAGGTTAAAGGTGAGTTTTTTAGCTTTTTACTTTTATCTTCTTAACTATTAATTCTAGTGAAATCTAAACTTTCCAAGACAAAATTAAATATCACAGAAATAAAATAAAAATACCATAACCATTGTTCGCTATCTGAAATCGTTTTTGAGATAATCTAATTTCGGCACTTAGGTGTCACGGACGGTCTAAACGAGTATGCCTCGACCTCCGTCCTCACAGTAATTTTCACATACGATACATTTGTAACAAACCAAAAGATACTAAAAAAACCCACCCTTGCGTGTATATTTATTGCTTCAACTGACCGAACAAAGCCTCATTTTAATAAAATACAAGTTAATGCCCATCACCCCCGCACATTTTTCAATAGGCATCAAAACGTAAGCCAGTTATTAATAATCATTCTCAAAAATAAGTATAGCATAAATAGGACTTTCTTCTCCTCTAAAACACCATCTTTCTTTTCCCACCATCACCCTAACCCAGCCATAGTCGGCAACACTGCGCAATTAGGAAGCATGACCAGAGCAATTCGGTAGCTATCATATCGGCTGCCAGAAAGAAGCTTACACTATACAATGTGACACACTCTCCGCCGCAATATGGGAACCTCCGTAGGATGACGTCAGATAGGACATGCGCTCAAACTTGTGCATTCCCTTACATGATACGGAATTGAGTCGTTCGGTGTAAGACCGGACACGATTTTTTTTTTTTTTTTTATGTAAAAGTCAAATGCTTTTTCAAGGAGTATCGAGAAAAGCCCAACACCGAAAACACATTGGCACACTTCAAGTCGCATGCCTGTTTCAGGATCCTGGCTGGCTCTTTTATTTGCCAACTGCAGAATACCATTGAAGTTGCCATCAGCTGTAGATGATTACCTGCTGAGATAGCGCGATGAAGGTATCTTGAATGGATGCTGACCTCTGAACTGCCTACGGTGAAAGTTTTGTTATTGCCTCTTCGCATATTAAATGTGCGCTTTCTACAGGTTTGAATGTTCAGCTATCTCTGGTACTCTGGTATGAGGTTGTGGACTCAAGAAGCAAAATTTATAAAAAATTCATTGATGGAAGTCCGGAACGAACAATTACGGAGTTTTCTGATGGTTGACTGTATGTACAAAAGGCTAGATATAAACCAGGCTTCATGACAATAAAATGACAATCAAAGCTTGGGTAAGTGAATGATGCTGGGAATGAGTAGATTCGCGAATTGCTCCAGTGGGAGGACCCGTTTGACACATAAGTGCATCTGATGGCGAACAATTTTGGCGGAAGTATTTTTGGAAGACAGTATAACAATTGTTCGGATTATATGACACACCAGAGGTCATCAATCTTCAAAGCTAATAGCTAGAAACGGATTCACAAAAGAAAAATGACGAAAAGAAGGCGTTGGGAGAAATCCATTATTATTACGCTCTTAGGATTTAGTAATTCGGTGGATGCCAAGGCAAAGACCACTAGGGCTACCAATTAATAAGTAAGTATATGAGTATAGTTGCCCTTTAAGTTGGTCTAGACTCGATTAATCGATTACCTATTCTATACTAGCGTCTTAGACACAAGTAAGGCCAGAGGTCGTAGCACAACAACGTTATAAATGAAAGGGTCTCTGAACACTTTTACCTGACGGCGAAAAATCCTCTCCACAGTATCTAATAATATAGGTACATTTCCATTCATTTAAGATACTCATTATTTATTAATTTGGCAGAGGAAATAATAATGGGGGACCATTATTATTTCCTCCGCCAAAACACAATTTCTGGCTACATTCGAAAACAAATAGTTAATCAATACTAATAAATATTATAATCTTCTTGCTTATTTGAATTCGCTGCTACCACAATTGTTTTGGATCATCAGCCTGAGGCGTCTAGCAGACTATCCGATAGAATGTCGTTTTTGATGGCAACAACGCGACAAACGTGGCATAGATGACGACGTCACCAGTTACACAATAGTAGTTACATATGGGAATAATCGATAAAAATAATGTTTATAGAATGTTAGAACTTCCTAAAGGGTGAATACGTGACGATACAACCAGTATTAGTATTGTAGTAGCATGTTTTACATGGCCTTATTCCGGCATTAGAATTATGTGTGAAGATTTGTGCTTTATTCGATGAATACAATTATTAGAATAATGTGTTTATGGGTGGCGGTCCTTTTTTCATAGAATTTGAATTGCAACGACGACTTTACTAATGTTATTGAGTCGGAGTCGTAATTCCTCCTGGACTTGTGCCTCTTGTGAAAATTGAACTTATCTTTAGATTAAATAACAACCTGACATTCCGGCAGAAGCAATGGCGGATAGAGGGGTTACCATGAGGACCCGGGCCCCCTTCGAAATATTAAGAAAATGCTCAGAAATGATCTATAAAAATCACACACAAAGCAAAAAAAATAATCGACATGGGTGAGTTTATTTGCGCTCCTTTTTGATTTCGGCCTCGCATCGAATGACACGCGTGTTTGTTCAGTGGACAATACACAAATGATTCCAACCTTATTTCTGTTTAACTGTCATAGATCAGAAGATCTGAACTCGAATAGCCCGAAATTAACATCTTGACCTATCTCAGCCCTGGGAGACTCTCCCAGTTGGCGACGTATTAAGATCGTTCGTTCGTTTTCTGGCGGAACAAAGTGGAATAATACAGAAGGATGATGAACAATGAAAGGGAATAGCAATAGTCGTCCTGGCTAATTCGGTAGCGTTTTAATTTCTGGTAATGCTGACGTGTCCAGTATATGGGAGCCGGCAGAGAGGAAGAGGGAGGAGGCAAGCCAAGCAATGCCCCGCCCCTTAGATTTATATAAAACAAAAAGATCGAATTAGAATTTATGAGGAAACTAAACTCGAGTTGCATTTTTTTATCACGTTGTCCAAAAAATAAAAATGGACTACAAATAATTGACTATAATCGTTACCCATTTTGCCAAAATTTTTGCGTTTTCCTGATTGCTTCTAATGAAAACCAATAGGAAGCTTGATGAATTTGACATTAGTGATTTATTTATATTTGATTTATTATAATAATATATACCTTGAACGGAAGATCTAGAGGCAGTTTCGATTAGAGTATTTCTCCTTTTGGGGTTCCTACTCTGACAAGGACCGAATTAAAGAAGATCTCTCTAGTTTTGTTGGATGCCTCCGTAATACGGAATCATACCTTCATGTAATCAGATTCTTTCTGAAAAGCTATAGTACCTAAGAAATCTTTTATTTAGCAAAGTAATGAGAGGCCGCACTTTAGCGAATTTATTATCTGGGTTGCAGGCGCGTGAAATGGTTTTCACGGCGGCCAATTTTCTTAATATCGACTCGGTTCGGGACTTACCCCAATTTCCATTCCGCAATCGGGGAGACGCGCGAGATCTTTTTTTTATAAAATAACAACGAACCCAAAACAACCCAGTCTTTTCCATACCATGAATGAATACAAATTGTGGCTTCTCCTTAATCTGGAGTGTGGATCATAGGGGGACGATCTAGCTGTTATGAACTTATTAGCAAACACTAAAAATAAAAGCAATGAAAATTAGTATTGAGACCATAAAGAAACCCATGAATTGAACTCAAAGTGTGTCAAGAAATTCCTCATTTTCAGGACAACATTTCGTCTAAGCAGAGACCAGTTCCATGACTGTCACGGAACATAAACAAAAAAACATTAATTTCAAATATTCAATGTTCAAAACAAAACCAACAAATGATCCACGGCACATGAAACTGTCCAACAAGAACAAACTTCCCCATGCATGAGTGATAATTGAGTGGGTTAGCCAGTGGACTAGGTGCAATGTGCGGTGGTATATGGCCAACATCGAAACACAAAATAACCCACGTTCGTTGTTCGACGCTGGGTTGTGCATGTGCTGGGTCCAATATGCAGCGTATCTAAGAGGCCCAGTTGACTTGCATTTAGTCGCCTTCTACGATAAGCCCCACACCACAGGATGGACACTAGTCTTCGATATTGCCTCGTATCGTAGTGTTCTTGCGAGTAAGGCCGTATGCACACGGAGCTACTGAAAAGAAACTCAACCAATTGGTAACTTGAGCTACTAACTCATTGGTGACTCGACTCCACACACGAGGCTACTCATCAGCTATCAAAATCTCCAGTTCGTTCAGTGTCGCCATGAATGAATATCGGACGTGAAATCTTGTTGCCTATTTGAACATAGAACATACCTTTCAATTTGACGTTGTTCCCGACTTCTTCCTACGCCTTCTCCGTTTCATTCCTCTTTGAATACCCCGGGAGATGGAAATTATATAAAATTGGACGTTTTTCCACCTCCCCCACCAGCAACAGGTTGGTCTGTTGTTCACACATCTTGTTAGAGCACGGGAAACTAAAAACTGAAATCACCCAAGCGACTCGACATGCGAGTCACCAGGCGACTGGTTACAAACGAGTCACAGACGAGTCTTCAACCAGTAGCCCCGTGTGTGGCGTCCCATTTTATTACACAGGAAGTGACTCAAAGTAAACTAAATAGTAATTCGCGTTACTGATCAGTTCCTTTTCGGTAGCTCCATCTGCATACGGCCTAAGTTTAATGGCTAATGAACAACGGATACAGAATTGGAGGGCTATCAAGTCTTAATTGGTTGGGCATACATTGGTTATTAAAATAAAAAATGAATAATTTCATTATTTAACGAGCTATTAAAAATAATGAAAGTCAACGATTGCAGTTTTAAAGTTCACATATTCACTAACTGACCTATGACAGCAGATAGATACCAACAATGAAATAACACTTTTTATGCCAACTATGTACTGAGACAGTTGAAGGAGCCAAAAAAAAGAAACAACTATCCCAACTATCACTATACCCTACCCTGCTTCCCGACTCTAGTCAATACTGACTGCGCAAGCAAAACAAAAATATCTTTTTCCTATTGATTTTCCTGCACGATATTATCGTTGTCATTTTATAGCTTACTGCAATGCGAGCCTTTTCTTCTAATCACACCACATTTAAGAATTTTAGAGGTAAATCGATAAATCGTGTCGAAGACAATACAATACCGACCAACTCTATAGTGTATCCCGTTATCCTTGTATTCGAATTTCTAATTTCGACGAAGTATAAGAAAAAACAAAGCAGAAAAGTAATTTCAAAGTTCCATCAAAAGTCGTTGGATTAATTACAAGACAAGAAATTTGATTGAGTGGACACCAAACTAAATTCGAATGGAGAAAAGGATCATGACGACTCGTCCACAAATCACCCCCTCGATAATTTCCAGCTAAAATATTGTCCCTGTACTGTACAAACTTATATATTATTGTTTCGTGATAAGAATAGAGTCGACAAATTGAAAATAAATAATAATAACCTGAAGAGAAAATTGTTGTTTAGTGAGACGTACTATTCGAAACAACATTCTGTTGGATCTTAAAAGGATCATATTACCTTTGTGTGGAATTGAATTACAGGTCTTCGGGGCATTCAGGTGTATGATACCTCATTTCACAGTTGAAACTATGTATGCTCTGCTTAGTGAAAACATTAAATGGTTAAGTGTAGGACAGAAAAGCCGATTATGGTTTCAAGGAATCAATGAAGAGTGGTGCACGAAAACTTGGAGAATCACGGTCGGGACTTTAATTAGAGCAATTTTTGTGCTTCTTGGTTATTAGATTTTGGAGAGGAAATATGGAAATCGTTTTATATTTTGAATAATACTAATAAATAAAGGCAGGCTAAGATACCGAACCGGGAAACCATGAGATCTATTGTGTCATACCCTTAATTAATCCAAAAGACCCTCAATCAGTGGCCAGTGGGTCTTTGTAGCAGTATTTTAAAAGACACCGGAGCTCACGATGAAATCTCCAAACAAGATGAACCTTGAACGAGCAACCGCGGGGCATTCGCAGAGAAAGTGTTTGGTGGATTCAATGTCCTCCAGGTAAAGTCGTCATTCGGTCTCAGTGGGCAGATCCATTTTGTTTAAGTGATATCTAGCCTAGTTGTGTCGCGTGTGGCAATCAACGATTAACCTCAAGTCCGCTCTGCCCAGCGGCAAGCCTCTGTGAGATTGTAGGGGTTGATAGGATCTTTCGATTACCGCAGTCCTGGCAGAGTATTCCAGGGCCACAGTCTTTCGCCTGCAGACAATTCTTTCATTAGTGCCCTGGCTGTGGCCCAACTCAGATCGCAGTAGGGATCAGCTTCGAAAAAAATTTCCGATAAGCCCTGTCTAGCAAGTTTATCCGTATCTTCATTGCCATGAGTACCCACCATAGAGTGATCCGATTGGTGTTTGTGAGACTCTGAAGTGTATCAAAACACTCTTTCACTAGTTTCAATGAGAACTTATGTGAAGTAACGGCCTTACTGGCTGCCTGACTATTCTTGAGTCATGGAATAAAGTAAAGCGATAGATTGGAGCTCAGGATGGTTGGCTTGAATCACTTTCAAAAGCTAAAGGGGCTATTATTAAAGGATGGCATAAAATGGCTCAGGACGTTATTAGCAACGATATTTACAGAACACAGGTGATTTGACCCAATGGGCAATGGACGTTCTAAACAATAATTTATTTATTTTCCGATGGTCACTTTCGGTTCAAAACGCAAGTATCTATATAGATTATTTCAGATGGTCATTTTCTCCTTGGCACGTCTCGGTGCCCCACAGCTGGAATAGTAGACATACTTCTAAACGATATTAGAGTACGAAATGATCATCTCATCCAAATCAGCCATTGTACGAAGGCTCAAATTAATCGGACACATGCAATGAATGAAATTCGAATTTCTAAATAGTCTTTCGTAGATATTTGTAACCGCTCAACAAACTTGCATAAAAAATTTAAAAAAAAACGTTTGAATAATTATAGAACGTAGAGTCAGCGACCAGCCTAACCCCTCTCCTCTCCCACCAATCTTTACCCTTTTAGAAATGATTAAGTACTACATGGGCTGAAAAGTCCCAGGATTTTTCAATAGGTGGCACCACTAGAAAATGAGTATGACTCATTTCTAGTTTATGTATGAAGTTTTATGACATTTCGTCCATTCGTTTACAAGCTACAGTCGTTTGAGTGACGCTACTTTCGCCTTCGTAAAAAAATTAAAAAACAGAAATATCTCATCTTGATCAAACATTGTGTTTTGACAGAAATGTCGAGAATAACAGTCTATCGGTGGTTTAGTGAATTTAAAATGGGTCGTACAAGCACCAAAGACGCACCTCGCTCTAGAATTCCAGAAGAGGCTACGAACGCGGAAATCGTAAAGCAAGTGCATCAAATCGTTTTGAATGATCGTAAAGTGAAGTTGCGCAAGTTAGCTGAGACCATGGGAATCTCAAAGGAACGGGCGGGATACATTTTGCACGGTCTTTTGGATATGAAAAAGCTATCGGCGCGATGGGTGTCGCGTTGGTTGACAGTCGACCAAAAACAGCTGCGCGTTGATGATTCAACGGCCGGCTTGGCGCTGTTGCAGTGCAATCGAGCGGACTTTTTTCGACGTTGTGTGACGATTGATAAAACATGGGTCCATTACCATACGCCTGAGCGCAATAGGAAGTCTGCAGTCTGCTGTGGCTGGAAAACAACGAAACCTCACCAAAATGACCAAAAGAACAACCCTCGGCCGGGAAGGTTGTGGTCTCCATTTTTTTTTTTTTTGATGTGCATGGCATAATCTTCACCGATTACTTGCAAAAGGGATGAACAGTCACAGGTGAGTATTATGCAGCGTTATTGGACAAACTGAACGACGAAATAAAGAAAAAATGGCCCCATATGGTGAAGAAAAATACCCTATTCCATCACGATAACGCACCGTCACACACGTCCTTGAAAGCAATGGAAAAATTAGACCAATTACGATTCGAATTTGTTGCTCACCCACCGTATTCTAACCTTCCAGTAAGTTTTCATATTTCTAAATGTAATAGTCTGGTAATGCCACGGGCAAGGACAAACTCTGATCACATATTTTCTCCTCTCCCTCTGTTGTCCTTTAAATTTGAAGAAAATGTCAAAAATGGAATGTACTCGACGGTACCTTTCTTTTCATACCCCACTTGCCTATACGAATGAAGGAAAAATTACTACAACAAATTACTAATTTTTGCTACAAAACCCTAAAAATCAAAGAGTATACAGCTGCTCGTAGTAATAAAATGAAAGTAACAGAGCAGATGGTGACATGGAAAAGTCATATCTCCTAGCAGATAGTACAGCTAATAAGTTATTCAATAGTACCTATAACTGGAAGATTGGCAAATGTCTCTCTCGATCTTCGACCTCTTCAAAAGCACAAGGTTATTGAAATCCCAAACCTACGAATACTTTCAAGCTTAAATCTGAAAATACTTATATTACTAACCTGCAATAAAAAAACAATCATCTTGAGTGATTTGCATATCTGCCTCAAAATTATAAAATGGCTACACTTGAAATCAATTCAACGTCCCTATTCAGGATTGGTATATCGCAAGTGAATGTGAAAATTTATTCAAGTGTCTTTCGAGGTAAAATTCCATTTTACTATTTTATTTGTCTTAATGATTATTCTCTTGAATAAAGATTCATATAAGATAAAGAAAAAGTAAAGTTCGCGACATGTACTATGTCAGTAGGTTAAAAGCCCTTAATCTTCATCGCATTGATATCCTAGCGTATATGTACGTTTCGATACGTACACACCAGACGGGCATTATGTCCCGAGCCTATTACTTCACTTCGATTTGCAGTGTTGAGGAGAAAAGTCATCGTGAGAAGGGTGCGTGAAGAGCTTGCATTTTGTCGTAACAGAAGGTCAAGTATTTGAGACTCATCAGTCATAACGAACTCAATATTCTCGGCAAAAGTGCATACTAGAGTCAATGTTACTACTGAAGGTTGAAGTATATAGTAGTAAACTACCTGGTTAAGAGGAGAAGCGATACTCTTTTCATGCATATAAATCTTAACGATTGGTAGAGATTTGGAGTATATTCTAAATATGTTAAGGACACTTGCAGCAATTGTGGTAGTTTATTGCTTTTCACGATGTTTGTGCTGGGGGGCAAAAGACCTTTTCCATGGTCCTCCACGTAGGCGCCCCCTGGTAACAGCAGTGGGCCAAACCGCTGACGGCCAAGTCTTAGCAATAAGAGGGTTTGGAAAAAGGCAGATAGCTGCAGCCTGAATGGCTGACCAACACCTAAACGTCTCAGGGATGGGATGATTTGTGTAGTTGGACCTGCAACATAGTTGTGTGAACTCCAGTGCGTTTATTAAACCATCTGAAGCAGCTATCTCTGAGGCCATCCCCTGAATGGGGTTAAGCCATGTGCTTCCAACTCGTCCTTGTAAAAACCACTCCACGTCAAGAAGCCTGCAACAAAAGAATCGGATTGGACGAATCATCAACGACGACCACGCAAACGACTAAACGGATCTTGGAATGTACACCCCCTGAACGGGACCCTTCAACAGGTCGAAAAGTACAAACTGAGCATTACTGCAGTCCAGGAAACAAATTGGCTTGGCAGCGAGATCAATGACAAGAAATCGCACACAATTTTTACAATTGGCAAACCATCGGGCCACAAGGAGTATGGAGTAGCATTTATAGTGAGCAATCACCTCAAGCCGCACATTATTGACTTCAAACCCATAAATGGACGGCTGTTGGCGATTCGCATTAAGACTCGTTTCTTTAATCTCTGGCTCATCAATGTGCACGCCCCCACTGATGTTAAAGAAGACGCAGTAAAAGACGAGTTCTACGCCCGCCTGGAGACTCTCTTCAACTCACTTCCAACAAACGACGTCAGACTGCTACAGGGAGACTTTAACGCGAAAGTCGGGAATGAAAGTTAGGACCGGGGGACCACTGGAGGTCACAGTCTCCATGAAAAATACAGCGAAAATGGCCAGCGACTTATCGACTTCGCCTGCAGCAGGAATCCTGTCGTAAGCTCTACGTGTTTCCCGCATCGACGTATTCACAAGCAGAACTGGAAATCTCCAGACGCACATACCGTCAACCAAATTGATCATGTCCTTATTTGCAAGAGATGGGCATCTAGTGTTATAGATGTCCGCTCCTATCGAGAAGCAAACTGTGACTTAGATCATCACTTGGTGAAGACGACCTACAGATGTTGAATTTCTTCAGGAGAATCAGCCCTCCTAGAATTTTTGCGTTTGATAAACTTCTGAGCGATGCTACGGCGGTAACGTATACTGCCGCCCTTCAGGAAACACTATCACTTATGCTACACATCAGCAACACATCAAAAGGTCGCAGAGATGTCGTGGGATATACAGCCCGGCGAGCGCGAAATGACTGGTTGATCTCGCGGCCACTAAAACGAAATAAAGTGCCAGGCGCTGACGAGATTCCAACTGACCTGCTAAAATTCGGTGGAACGGGTCGAGTTAATGCCATACATCAATTGCTTCTGCGAATATAGGAGGGCGAGGTGATCCCAGACGATTGGCACAGAAGCATCATCGATCCAATTCAAAAAAAGGGAGATAAACTGCGGTGTAAGAATTGCAGGGACATATCACTAGTCTGTACGTCCTATAAAATATTGACGAGAATTCTGAAAAATATAATGAAACCGTACGCAGATCGAATCATTGGCGAATATCAGGGCGGTTTGAGACCTGGTCGCTCCAGAACCGATCAGCTCGTTACGGTCAAACTGATACTTCATAAGTGCTGGGCACTCAACGGAGCCGTATCTAAATATTTATCGACTTCAAGCCGGCATACGACAGTATCGATCGTGGTGTACTGTACAACATCATGCTGCAATTTGGTATACCAGCAAAATTAGTGCGACTTACAAAGATGACGATGACCAACTCCCTCTCACAGGTCAGAGCCCATAATAGACTTACTGATCTATTTGAAACACACAAGGCCCGACGTCGGCGGTCGGACCACAGTGATGATGATGATGTTTGGGCTAGCAACATGCACCATCCGAAACCAGTTGTATGCTAACGTCATATAGGCCTCTTAGGACTAGTTGACGCGCTATGATCCACTAGGGGTTAAGGCAAATAGTAGGTGTGTTGTTTTCGTACAGAGCAGAGTAGAGTAAGTTAAGCGGCAAAAAACAATCGAGAGCAAATTAGGGCAGCGAACACGAAAACGGGGCGTGTCTTTGCTGGAAGAGTGTCTTGGATACATAGTTTGGCTATAATTCAAATGTCAACTCAAATTTCAAGAGAAAACTTAAATGCTTAGTACACATACAATCGGACCAATTTCCTTTGGGCAGCAAAAGTATTTTGTATGTTTACCATTCCATATAATTACACAAAACGATCATTTTATTAACAGGAAATGAACCTTATGTGCCTCCCAATCTGTAACTGCCCGATAAATTCGACACCTGCGCCGCCCGCATTTCAAAACGCTAGCTACTTAACCGAGCAGCATTCTTGCACTGACGGTTTATCCAGAGCAGCTCACATCAAATTGCTAGTGTAATTGTGTGGTCTTAATCTGCTCTGCTCAATATGGATCTTGAAAAAAACGCGCCTAGTAATGCTTTTATGAACTCTTTGTTAAATTTATCAATTATTTAATTTTCTTAACCGCTTACATACACGAAAGCGTTAATCAAAACTAAATTTATAAAAGTTAAAATTAGGTACATCCATCGTTATCCTGCGTACGTCCGTCATAATTTAGGTACTCATCAACACCAACTAATCATTCAATAAAAGTCCTGGTCTCGGATTCTAAAATTGTTGCCTTCTCAATTTTTAATTTTGTTGATATCGACTTTTCCATTTTCCGCTGTCGGAAAATACTCTTACATCCCTTCTTTTGAATTCCCACATGCAGGCATGTTTCAGTGGAAATGGAAAATGTAAAATGTGTCCCTTCATGTTATCATAGAAATACACGTAGCTGTTTTGCGCTGCCATCGTACAATGTTAGTTAACATCCAACTGTTTTTTATATGCCCATATGTCTATACACATACGATACCATGTACTTTATGACATTTCAATACCACAATTAGAATGTAATAGACGTGTACTAGACAAATGTGGGTAAAACTTACTTATATGAAGATATATAAAATAGTACAGAAGTAAGGCATAAGTTAACGTAATATAGGGTGGCCTTCCGTATCTCTTAATACCTATATATTGTAGTACATACGAGTACATATATTCTACAATAGAGTGAATCGGATGGATGTTCCACAGCCGAAACGATTTCATTGTTGGCGAGTTTCTTTCCATTTATACTTTTTTTAGTGGAAAAGCGGTAAGCGAATTGCCTTAAAGTCTCATACTTGCTTTCTTTCCTGAATTATCTTTGCGGAAAGAAGGAAGCATGCACATTAAGATTACATTAGGGAGATTGACAATTGAAATGCTTCGTTCAAATTTGGATTTTTTTGTAAAGCCTGACTGATATCCGAAAACTAAATAATCATACAAAAAACAATTGGTGCTAAAACTACCGTGTGTCAAAAGTGCACCTTTTAAGTGATCATCACACCGAAATAAATTCGCCCGCAGCGGATTCGCGGTGCAGCGCAGTGTGGGCATCTTCGTAAGACGCCGGCCGTAGTCAGATTTTTGACGCTGCGGAAATTTCCGCCGAGGATTCGTCGTGCGATTTTTCTCGCGTGGGTATGTTGATCACTTAAATCGTTCAAAAAATAGTGTAGTAGTGTTAAGCGGTACTTTGGGTCTGCTCCATGTAAACACAAATGATCGATTTATTTTCAAGCTGTTTATATAACGATGTTGATTGCCTTTACCCCTCCAGGGGCATGGGAACGTCAACATCGCTTACATTGGTATGCCTTGTTGACGTTCCGATAGCATATAAATTTCGGATAGTGCAGTTGCTAGCATGCACCTCCTATCCGAGCCGCCTTTTACTGACGAGCTTAGAGCGCTGTGGGAGGTCCCGAAAATATCCACAGACAGTGTTTAATAATACGCCGGGGATCAAACCCATGTTCTCTAGATACTGCTTCGTAGAGTGGTGATCGAACTTCATGCCTACCGAGCGCGTTAGTGAAGCATCTTTATACCTCGATGATTGGGCTAAAACATTCTGTTCCCAACGAAACAAAGCTTTGAGTACGGATTCTAGAGCAAATGTGCGTTCGATTTGACTTTAAACCAGGCCCTCCACACCCCCAATTCAAAAGATACCCCTATTGCCTATTTTCCACTTCATGTTCAAGAATGTCCTTTTGTTTTGACCAAAGGACTCAAAATGCCTACAACAGTTCTCCAATGATCCTCACCCCATATTTTCTGGGTTTAGTTTCAGTTTCATTTCATGCCCACGGTAAAACGCCACCCAAAGAAGCTACGTATCCAATTTGGTTGGTTGGCACGGGAGAATCTGGATCGAAATCCAGACGGCTCTTCATCAGTTCTGCTTTCTAAGTGAGTCTTAAGTCTATTCAGTACAATTTTAACTATTATATTGGCAACGACAGGAAGCACGCAAATACCTCTCACATTAACTACCCTTTCTTGGAAGTTTGATGATCAACTCATACCTGCACTCAATGGGAAAAGTCTCTGTGTTCCACGGCTTATCAACAAGTGAGTGCAGCAACTCGGCAATTATTCTTGGCGCTGCTTGATCAAATTCGGCAAGAATACCGTCGAGTCCGGTGGTCTTTCCTCGTTTTAGTGCAATAATTGCAGCGACTACTTCGTTTTTAGTCGGAGTAGTTGACCGTTTACGCACATTTTGATGATTATTTATCTTTATAAGGGGAACTTCATCAGAAGTTACACGGTTCAAAATCATGGCGAAGTGTTCTTTCGACCGACTCATCTGATCTTCCTCCAAGATAAGTAGCTTTCCAACACTATCCTTCACCGGATGGTGGCAGGGGTTACGACCACCTGTAAACTCCTTGATGACACCGTATACGGCGTTTAGGTTGTTGCTTCTTGCGGCTCCTCCGCGGAAGCTAGAAGAGAGTTCGCATATTCTCTTTTATCGCGTCACACACTACGCTGGACATCTCGAGGACGGTAAAGGAGTTCGATGATACTTCGATTGCCGTCTGATCCTGCATCTAAACGTGCCTTCAAGTGCCGTCAGTATAAAGATGCATGCTAGCAACTGCACTTTCGAAAAGTAGATGCTATTGAAACGTCAACAAGGCATAGAAATGCTTGAGATGTTGACGCGCCCATGTCCCTGAAGGGGTCAAGGCAAGTAAAGAGAGAGGTACCCAGGTGCGATTGAAATCCTGGTGTTGGGTCCAAAGACGCCAGCACCTACTCCCTGTTCAGTCTTAGACCCATCGGTGTACCACATAATACAACTAGGGTCTAGGCAGGGACTACCGTTTTTATACCATAGAATTTATAAGTATAGGGTATATATAGTTTTTGTCACGACGAAAATATGTAACAACTTAAAGGAGGCTCCGAAGGTATATATAAATGATCAGTCACCTCCTGAATCGATTTAGCCATGTCTGCCTGTCTGTCTGTCTGTCTGTCCGTTCGCACGATAATTTAACTAGAATGAAGCTAGAGGCATGAAATTTTCGTCAAATGTCCGTAATATAATTTATTTGGTTGGTACTGAAAATGGGTGTGATCCGACTAAGAGAGCGCCTGCCTCCCCTACATATTCAAAATAATTAAATGTATCTATAACTCCTGATTTAATAAACGTGAAAGCTGCAACTTTGGCAGATGTCTCGAAAGGGTAATTTTGTACTCTTCTGTAAAAATGAGATTGAGCAGTTTGAAAATAACGGTTCTTTCCTTACAAAGAGCCCCGCATTACCCTATTTTTTAGGGTTTTTGTCTATAACTCTTGAACCGATTGACTTGGGAGCTGATTTTTTTGTACGTAAACTTCAGATGAGAAGCTGATTGAGTACTAGTAAGATGGGCGTAATCAGGCCAAAGGAACGCCTACCTCCTCTACAAATGGCAAAAATTGAAATATTATTTTAACTACGATCACTTTCGACAAGATAAAGCTAGCGAGTTGAAAATTTGGCCGGATGTTGATAGTAAGATCTAGTTAGTTGGTACTGAAAATTGACTAGATTCAAACCAACGAAGTTTCATTTGTAGGGGAGGTAGCTACAAATGAAACTTCAAATAAGCGATAACTTTTGATAAAATGAAGTCAGTGACTTGAAATTTTTGTCAAATATTTGAATTTAGATTTAATTAATTGGTATTAAAGACGGACCACATCCGACTAAAGAAACCCCTACCCCCTACAAATGAAACTAAAAATAAGCGATTACTTTTGATAGAATAAAGCTAGTGACTTGAAAAATTCAGTAAATATTTGTAGTGTGGGTTAGTTGATTTGGAGAATAGTCGAGATTCTTCTGATCCATATAAGGAACTCACTTTTAATGCATATGTTCGTTGCCAATTGGTACTTGGTACTAGTTTGAGTTAAGCTTAAAATTAGTATTAATATCAGATCATATATAAAATATTAGTGATTGTATAAAATATCATGAGGAGGGGGGATTTATCCCAATCACTCCCGCACTCAAGGCATTTGCGCTTTAGAATTTACAAGCCCATCGTCTCTGAGTTTAAGCTTCTTACCACCTAAACTGATCATTGCCATCACTTCATGAAATGCCTTGACAATTGAATTTAGTCGAATAGTGCAATAGCAATGCTACCATATTTACCAGCATTTCATGAGATGACGACGCCAAACGATGTGATTAATGTTCTATAGTATTTGCTGGACATTTTCACGAAATTACGTATTTCGCCAATAGCATAATACGATATACATATATAGTATATATAACTGACACTAAAAACATCAAATGATGCCATTCCTGGAGTCATGAAATGTAAAAAAAATCTACTCCGAGGTCAAAAGTCGTTGTCAAAGGAAGGTCGAATAACTGATTCTTTTTCCAAAAATCAGATAAATATTCTGAAAAATTTATGAATTTGTTATTAGAAAACATGGGCTGTTCACAAGAGAAAACTTGTTTCACGAATCAGGATACGGATCAGTTCTGACACAAGTTAAAGAATTTATAAACGCGACCATAAGAATTACACATTTTACTCCAACGGTTTGAGTATTATTGGAAATAACTGGGCTCTACAAACCCAATGTAAAGTGTGGTAATTTCCTTTGTTAAGGCTGGTATTAACCTTTTCGTGCGAAAATCTTTTACTTATCTCTCCCACGAAAAATGGACAGTGGAAGCTATTACACTATGCAAATATCCGCGGCGCTCTACACGACACTCGAACTTCCCCTTCTCACTCAAAAGAAAGAGAGCGATCAGCACTGTGTTGAGTGGTTATCATGCGAAATAAAATGCAAAGGAATTGTTTCCGCATGGAAATTGCTCACAATGGTGTGGAGAATTTTTTTCATGCACGCGGTTTCGTGTGAAATACATTAGTACTGGGGTTGTGACTATTTTTCGGGAACGAAATTTTTTACACTTTTTATATGAGAATTCGCGCGAAAAGGTGACCTTACTATGCTTTAGACTCGAAATATGTATAAAACTACTGAAAACTCCTGTATTTACATTCGATATGATTATAATTTATTTCGAAAGGATACTATATGTATAATAATCAGGTACTTTTGATGATAGAGAAAGACAGTGAGATAGAGAATGAGTCGAACAAAAGAACTTGGAATATATGTTGGTTTTAAGTAAGGTACTTTGATGAAATGAGAAGGTACTTGCATATAACATACCTGTATCTTTATAGATAGTTTGTATATACCCTCGCTACGCCTCCCTCGTTTAATGTGATGTTTAATTATTAATAGTGTAAGCTCTCAGCGGTAATGAAATCAGGATCCATAAGATGCATTTTATTGCAAATTTGAAAACCATTAAAGTTCATAATGATATTATTTAACCAATCTTTCCGCTCCATGCAAGCGTTTAGATACGTATAATAGTTTCTGGTACACTAATACACTTGCTAGCCGTATACATACGCATGCTTTGAGAATCACATATTCACATGTGTTCGTGAAAATCGATAGGGGTTTTGGCTAATATGTGTACTCGAGGGTGATATATGTACATCGCGGAAACATGTGGTATGAGTGCATTCTCTCAGATAATTCCTCTTAAGCACGAAACCTGCATATGGACGAATATTTTCTAGACTTACTTAATCACTTCGCCATACCGCCACATTTTCCCATCATGTTGCTGCTGCTGTTTCATTTTTTCTATCAAACTTTAGCTTGAAGCTAAGAACACAAGTCGAAAATCCATTTGGGAATTTAGAGCCCTTTTCATGTTCATACATAAATGTATGTTTATACACATAGGTGACCAGAAAGCCATGGAAAATATCCTGAATAGCGACATACTTGTACAAACGTTTGCTTTAAAGAAAATCATGTAAACCTGAAATGCCTTTTGGTCGATTGAGCGATTTCGTTGTCCCTATTTGTTGAAATCAGGTCAGGCCAAGTCCTGCAAATACTGGTATTCATGTCAGAAGTCGACCCCGTATTTTATTCTCGCATTGTTGCCTATGATTCCCGTGAATGTCCTCTTTCTGCGCCACCAATTTAGCATTCTATGCCTACAATACAAAAAAGGTGTTTTAATAGTTTCAAGTGTTGCTGCTTTATACTATATTTTCTAGCAAGTGTGTATAATTTGTTGCGTGTAGCTAGTTTGTCCCTTGATGGCGTTTGTGCTTCTATAGAAGTTACAATTGGGTGAAATTCTCTGCGGCTATTAAATAAATATACATACAGAGGTGTGCATGCTTGAAAAGACGCCATGGTGCTTAGACGAGTAACGTTGCGCGAGTTAAACACGAAAAGGATCTCACGTTACGGAATCGATTTCGTAAATCAAGATTTTCTATGCGGATAGATTGTTGGATTTAAAGGATTTTAGTCTTGTTTTTTGTAGTGATTTCTTTGATACAAATTGAAATACCCGCAGGACTGGGAAAAATGGATACTCTATCTGTACAGCGGCTGAAATTTAGTATAATTATGGGTTATTTGTGATGTAACTAAATATGAATGTAGTCAAAGATCTATTCCTAGGTTTATACACTGCCGCTCAACTGAATAGGTTCGGCGTTTCCACAAAAGTAAAACGGCTTTATTTGTTCAATTAACAGGACGATTTCAGTGAAATAAATTTTTATATATTGAGCGCTCAATTTTTATTGTATACATGGGAGTTTGCATTTCAAACATACATTGTTATATATTTATACATTTTCCCAAAAAAAACAGCAACAAAAATTACCATTTTTTCAGGCTGAATAGGTTTAGCTACTAAAGGTTACAAAAATATATTTATGAAGTATTAATTTACAGCTTACGTTCTTTTTAACATAAATATAAATACATTGAAACGTAATTTAATAATGCGTACTTCCTCGTTTGTTCAGAATAACTTCATACATACGATTTGACAAAGAGTTATAATAGTTCTTAATATCATGAAGGGGAATTGTAGACCAGGCGCTTTTAGCGGCAGCAACTAGGGTCCCTGTATTATCAAATTGTCTCCCCCTCATATATCCTTCGCGACAATAGTCCCCATACATTTACGATAATATTTAGGTCAGGAGTATGGGGCCATTCGAGCAATCCCCCATTTTGATCCTCGACCCACTGTTATATAACCCTGGGGCAGTGTCGTGCCGGTATGTCTATGGAATTGGTCCAAAAATATTCGAGAAGTTTGGAAAAGATTCTTCTAACAGAGTTTTGTAAGCGTTCGCGTTCATTTCTGATGTAAGAAACTGCAGCTCGCATTACAGCACTTGCACAGGTGTGATGACGACTTAAATAACTTTCAGCCTTTCGCAGATCTTAATAGTAATAGTTGTATCCATCCGGTCCATTCAGGTTGAATGTCTTTTTATCGGAGAATACGACGGTGTACCACTCCTTGTTTCAGGTCATATACTTTCGAGCAAGCCGAAGACAACCAGCTTTATGAACATCATTAAGTGGTGTTTTCTTTTATGTTTTGTATCTTTAAGTGATCAACACTACGTATTGTGTGTTTTACGGTTACAAGACATGCGTTGACACCGCTTTCTTCCCTGATTTATGATGCAGAATGATGAAAATTAGACGCAGTTCTGATGATATGTCTTCTGTCTATTGCTGTTGTTGCATATTGAAGACCTTCTTTAATACTCTTTCCACAATTTGAGTTTTTTCGTATAAAATTACATAGTACATTTCAGCTTTAGCCGATTTCACGCTGCTATAGGCCGGATTCAAGAAAGACTTTTATTTGACCTTTTTCCAAACAATTCATTTGCTTTCCGCGACCTATTTTACATCAATTATTAGCCGCTTTAGATTCACCGGATCTCAGACCATTTTCATACAAAACGCTTTTTATTCCAGGTCTCGTATGGGATCTGATCAGATCAAAGTTGAAAGTCATCTGGTTAAACGTCAACTTGTTTCGCCCCTATCTAAATGTATACTGAGTCCGCAATTCGTCCCACGGCGGCGAAGTATCTATATGGCGGCAGTTTGAAGTACGCTCGGCGCAGATCCGTTTCGTTCTTTTCGGTCTGAAACCGAAATCCATCGTAACGAATGCGGCTATTATTATACATTATAAATCACGATAAACACTTTAAATAGTAGAAAGCAAAAGAATTGACATCGTTTGATAGCCTCTGCATACTACATACTAAAATAATTACCATTGAACCTATTCTGATGAGCCAAAAAAGTGAAGAGATTTGAGTGAACGAAACGATCGAAGCGAATTTCTAAGATACCGTTACTGGTTCGAACTACAAGGTAATTTTGGGTCGCTGATTCCGAATCTGAAGTTAAAAAAGAAAAAAAAATTGGGGTTGCCCACCCCAGAATGGAAGCTCTGTTTTCATGGAGCAATACTCATCCGATTCAGGTGGCTTCAACTACATACATGGTAATGATGTGTAATGAACCATATTCTGGTCTGGTAGTGCTGCTTCTGCCGGCAGATCTATGGCAGCACCTGATGAGTAAGGATCTGTCGGTGGTACGAAACCAGAGGCCTAGGGTCTCATTACGCCTGGACCCTGCTGCGAACGTGAGGAAATCTGCACCGTCCGCCAACCATTCCATCCTTATCGCCTCATTTTTATCATTTCCCATTTTTACCTCCCCTGTTTGTGTTGTTTTCCCCAGGCCTATGAATTTTTGCTAATACGTAAAGGACAGGGGCAACGAGCGGCGAAAACCCCGCCCACGTCTCCCGAACTGAGCTACAGCAAGCATAGAACGCTGCTTAGCTCGTTGAGGAGCCTTTTTCTTCGCCAGATGTCACAGCCCGACCTTCACGGTCAATTATGCTAACTTAGGCTCCATCCCCACGGGCATCTTCGGATGACCACCAAACCGTCCATTACAGATGGCAAATGCGGAAGTTACACCCGGAGGCACAATTCATGAACACGACGCCATGGAGAACGTAAATCTCACATTAACTAAAAAATTTAAGACAAATATTTATTCAAAATTTGTACTTCTGCACAATTTTTGTTCAAAGCTTTGTACAAAAAAATTGTTAAAAGATGTCATGCTAGGTTCTTGTTGGAAAATAATGCATGTGCTCTACTGATGGTATTTGTGCACTTTTGTAAATAATTTATCGCCGTGCCTAGAGTTTGAGGTTCATCTATATTATGATAAACAATTTATAAACAAAAAAATATATAAAATATAATCATACACAAACGCAGTGTCTCTCTCTCTCAATTGCCATAACCCCTTGTGGGGCATAGCGCGTCAACTGTTTCATGTAGCCCAGTTGACGATTCTCGGCATAAACTGGTATCGGAGAATGCAATTGCCAGCATTCACCTCCTGCACATCCATGGCCACGAACGTCGTCGTGGACGGGATTCGAACCCGAAACGCCGGTAGTCAAACATGAGACTGATGCCTCAACACACTGCGCTACCGGTCGCCCCAAACGCAGTGTAATTTTCAGTTAATTTGTTCTTATCACAACTGCGTGACAAGCACCGACAAAATGTAAACACTTGAGTTTACCTCACGGGTAAACACTAAGCAAATATACGCTCGGTGTACCATTCTACACACACGCAACGGTTTATTTCTCTAATTTTCCGAATTCATTCTTCTCCGTTCGCCTGTCCAGGCCTGGTCGCCTGTGCAGGTATACCTCAAGGCGACAACACGCACGTTCAGCTATAACTGTACAGGTATGCCTCATGATATACCTAAACGTAACAACTCAGTCTCACAGGTCAAGATCGAAAATAGCCTCACTGATGTCTTTAAACATATAGTAGGCTGAAGCAAGGCGATGCATTGGCTCCGACGCTTTTCAACCAGGCACTTGAAGACGCTATCCGAGTGATGCATGCGTATACCAGAGGCGCGCTACTTTTAAAGCCGATGCAGATAATACTACGCATTAGCGACGTCGAACCGGAAATAAGATGGCAATCGCGAGCCAGCACAACCGGACATCAACATCGGGGACCTCAGCATTGAATTAGTAGTCTTCATATACTCGAACTTATCAAAGAACGCCTGCCAAATAGACGAGATCAAGCGTCGGATACAGCTAGCAAATAAGACATCGAAAGCATGCTAAGTACATTTGAACAAAAGATCCTTTGACCAATTTTCGAAGCAGTTTGTGACCGAAAAGGATAGTGCAACCGGTATATCCATGAGCTGTATGAACTGTGCGATGAGCTGGAGGGTTCAAGAATCGGCAAACTACGACTTCAATGGGTAGGGCATGTACAACGAAAGGACGATAACCGCATGCCTAAACGAAGCCTACAAAAACGCATCAGCGGAGCAAGGCTGCGAGGAAGACCGAGAGCTCGTTTGGAAGACTGGCGTACATGTTGACGCCGAACAACCGCTCGGCTTCTGAAATTGGAGGACGCGATCACTTGACCGAACTAATTAAATGATATTGATCCACACGGCCATGGCCCGACGTCGGTGGCAGGGCGATTCCCCTGTGGTGGGGCGTAAGAATAAGGTACAGTCTTTCCCAACTTGTCGTAGAAGACGACTAAATGGACAGGAAACCTATTATATGCTGACACGCAATGCCCGACAAGGGTATAAGGAAAATAGTATAGGTATATCCTAAGTAAATTTACTATTTTAACTCAATATTAAACCAAACAGTCGAGTTACTGAAGAGGGTTCAGGAAAATTGAGGCAGACTTTTTGATATTATAATTCGCAGATACAGTGAACATGAAGGAACAGTTTTTCCGTAATGACTAGTTAAACACATATATTAACAACGGATTTTCAAAATAAAATTTTATTTAGGAATATCCTTAATTTATCCGATTGATTAGAATTATATTTCATCTCATCGTTAACCTTTTACACGTGAGATATATTGAAAATTCGACATAATGTTGTGCAGCATCCTACCTTATATTAAAGCAAATGCACATAAAAATTATTCTAAAATCTTTTAAATCAAGAAATTTCAATCCGGTTATAGCTAACGTCTATGTCACAGATTCATTATCCTCAAAATTGAACATTTCTTTTCAGAAAATTCCCGCACTCTCTAGTTATTTATAATTATCTGCATCCGCTCTAATCTAGGAAACTCCTGCAAACGAGTGAGAAAAAGGTGAAGAAAAGTCCGATTGTGTAATCATGATAGAAGCAAGGCGACTATTTCGTATCATCCCATTCTGCCTTACCCCCGTCCACTATCTCTTCACTTGGAACACTTTAACCTTATCCATGTTGTCGCTGGCGCCCTTATACACAGAGCGCACAAACACAATCGAATTGTGGCTATCGCACATATCCTCGCTACTGAATAGATGGCAACAAGGAGAATGTAAAATGGCAGAAGCAAAAGCCCAAGAAGGCAGAAGGCATACTTGGAGCACCTTAAGTAAGCCACTTGGCGCCTCCGATTTTGAATCCTTTTATCCTTGGCCCGACAAGTGTGCATACGACACAATTGTATGAGTTACGAGAGTCAAAAATGGAACGACACAAACTGAAATGAAAACCATTCAAACTTCTTGGCCTTTGCATCCACATGGCCGTTTCCTTTCGTTCCCAGAATCATGCTCGATCCACACTCACACCACCATCAGGCTACAACTCCAACAGATGTAAGTAAATTACAATATGTCACGTCACTGCAGGATAAAATTATTCTTTCTATCCATTCGGGTTCGTTCGGCTAGGCTAACCGAAGCAATCTAAAAGCAGGACTACACATCGATGGACGACGAACAACACAAACGGTGCTGACGACAATCAAGCTTTTCCGTCGTTCCATTTTTAAGGAGCTTCGTCACAAACGACTAACAAGAAGGGAAAATTCCAATGTTCGAACGACACGACGCGACCGGGACGAGGGATGACGAACGGAAAAGCTTGGCAGTGTCCTTTTAAAATCGTAAACGGGAACGGGGCAAAATAGAGCAACGTATGAATGAAGCATGTGAACAACAGTTCGTTGGAAGGATGTGAAAGACATCAAACGTGAAAGGGAAGAGGATACGGGGAACAATGCGGATTGCGTCTGTCTGAGTAAAATTCTTTGGCACCAGTCATTTGCCGTGTATTACCATTTGAATGAAGCCGACAATTTTGTTGGGGTCTTCGTAAGGCTCCACTGTGCAAGTCAATGTCTGACTGTAACTAGACATTCCCAAAAAATACTAGTATGTTTGAGGTATGTACCTATATTCCATTTAAAAATTCAAAGAAGAAAAGAATCCAATTTAATCGCATCTCATTCGTTTTAAAGATTGACAGCTGATTAAAAGCTCTTTCATAATTTGAACTCATTGCCTTTTTGTGGTTTTTCATGTATGAACGTGGTATATATCTACAGAAATAACTAGTGGCTGAAACATATACTGCACGAAGTTTTGAGAATGTTCTGGATCTGTTCAGAAATAATCTGGTCAAGAAAAATATTCAAAGATTCAGAAAATACGAGTATATCCTAGCTTGGTATTTTCCTGGTGGGAAGGAGTCTCTCGACATAGTGAATTTTTTTAAGGAAGCATAGAATAAAATCCGGGTATGAAATAAGACAGATTTTAAATTGCGAAGAATGATTGTGGTTTTCTAAATATTTAAAACGCTACTTAATATGGGAAAATATTTGTAACAATTTTGATATTGAATCAGGCTGATCTAGAATTTCTATCACTTCTCTTGTCTTCTTCTATCTCTTCTTCTATATAAATGAAACCGGAATATAGAGGGCTACGCCCGCAATCCGAGGGTTTTGTAGCAAGCGCTTATTTTGGTATATAAATATCGGCTCCTTGCTCTTCTTGATATCACTCAGATGGATAGAAAAAACGTAATTAAAATGTCTTACCCACTTACATTTTACATGCTAATTCATATTACGTGATTGTAACGAAACTTAGAACATATTATTGCTTAAGGTGTTGGTTATGGTTGGAAATCAGTACTTTTGACCTCGAACGTGTCTAAGGCGTGCAAGGGTGTGCTAACTGTAACTATACAAATAAACTATTATTGACCTATTCTAAGAAGATATACAAATTCCACTATTTTCCATTTTATATATTTTTCGAAACCCACTTCCTGTAAGTTTTCATAATTCTAAGTATAACGATCTCAAAATGCAGCCAAGGGGGGGGGGGGGGGGGTCAAATTACGAACTAATATTTTCTCCTCCCCCACAGTTCCCCTATAAATTTCGAGAAAATGCGAAAAAATGCGAAAAAATGCGAAAAAATGAAATGTACTCATCATTACCTTTCTCACGACACCTCATTTGCTTATACCAGTCGATAAAAAAATTTGACCTTAATTTCGCCTCTATGTGGACCCCCCCCCCCCTTTCACCCGGTAAAGTTGGCCAATTAAGACACAGCGCTCCCAACAAATCTTTACCCTTTCAAAAATGATTAATTAAAAACAACATGAAAGTATAGTAGTACTCACACCTATGAGGCCGGTAGGTGTATTTTTTGTGTGGAAAGTGTCAAAATGCCGAACTTTAAATGAATGTACTATTATTAAAAATTATGTGATTATAACGAAACTTAGAGATATTATTGCCTATGATGTTGGTTATCATTGGCCATCAATATTTTTGACCTCGGGTACGTGTAAAGGATGCAGGGTTGTGCTAACTGAAACTATAGAAATGTACTATTATTAACCTTTTCTGATGAAATTTCAAAATTCTAGAAATCTAGGTTTTCTACACTAGTAAAATGGCGCTTTTCTGTAAATTTTCATATTTCTAAGTATAACGGTCTCGAAATGCAAGGGGGGGACAAACTCGGATGACATATTTTCCCCTCTCCCTCTTTTCCCGTTTCTTCAAATTTAAAAAAATTTCAAAAATGGAATGTACTCGACGGTACCTTTCTTATGATACCCCACTTGCCTGTACTAAACGAAAAAAAAAATCCAACCTTCATTTCCCCTCTATGGGGACCTCCCCTTAAAGTTGACCTATTACAACGATTCGCTTTCTCCGGCGAATTATAGTAATTCTACACATTTCTACAAACTTTCATGTATGTAGCTTCAGCCGTTCGTGAGATATTCCATGGACAGACGGACAGACGGACAGACAGACATTTGACCGATTTCATAAGGGTTTTGTTTTACTACAAAACCCTAATAAAAATGGATTTCAATTTTTTTTTCGGGATTTGCGGTCAAATGGCTCGATGAATTTTGATTTCATAGATATCTCCGTTATTATTCAGAATAAGTTTTAGCATTTTCAATTTAAATATTGCTGCGAAAGCAACTGTGGCTTATCTTAGGTTGGTATCGTCCTTGTATTCAGGGTACCAAATAGAGTAGGAAGTTTATATTGCCTGGAGACAGCACTTCTATCCTGCAGCAACAACACTTATATCCTGCATCATGCGTCATCGGAGCAACAACACTTCTATCCTGCATCATGCGGTTTGTGGTCGAGCTACCTCGGTATGTCGATTGAGCCCACTATAGTCATGCGACAGCGCATACCCAACAACACCAAATCAGTCGGTGGAATACGCCCAATAGACTCTCTAGTAGACAAAATAGATAAAGATGCCATTAAAATTAATAAATACGAAAGAAACAAGTCTCTGAAGAAGACTTGAAAGAAGAAGCACGCTCTACTCATACTCACATCCCACAAATGAAGAACTGGAAGAACTGGAATCATGATGGAGTAAATCTTTTTCAGACTCTAACGGTTACCGCTCTAAGATGCTACATCTAGAGAACTCCCACAGCGCTCCGACCTTGTCGGACGGCGCAGACAGGAGGTGCACTCCAGCAACTGCTCCACCCGAAAAATATATATGTATGCTATCGAAACGTCAACAAGGCATTGTAATACAAAACATGTTGACGCGCCCAGGCAATTAACATTCCTCACAGGACAGCGCAAAATATGTCCTTAAATAAACAGGATGATTTGTTTTCTGGCTTTAAACTATTTTCAATATATTTCTTTTTTAAGAAAATATTATGAACCACTTTGTCGCGCTCGGTGGCCGTGATCGTTCGGTCACCTCTCTACGATACTACTGATCTAGAGCTCGGAGATCAAATCTTGGCGCGATCAAAAACTGCCTGTGAGTACTAATATAACTCTCAGAGTGCTCCGGGTTTGTCAGTATAAAGACGGCGCGGATAGGAGATGCATGCTTGCAACTGCACTTCCGAAAAGTAGATGTGCGATTGAAACGTCAACAAGGCATAGAAATGCTAGAGATGTTGACGCGCCCATGGCCCTGGATGGGTCAAGGCAATTAGAGAGAAAAATTAGCAACTTATTATTTGAATATTACGGAACAAATTTTCAAATTGGTCTAACTTCTGACCAGTTCAATATACGATACTAATTAGTATACTCATTTAATGGGAAATTTTATTCTCTATAATTTCTTCTTAAGCAACTTTTTTGCGCAAAGAATGACAAAAGAGGTAAAAAAATCTTGGAAAAACCTGAGGCAAAATGAATTTTTTTGGAAACTGTGCGAATTTGATTGATAAACTATAAAAGATACGAAAAAATTACGTGACACACCATTATAGAGAATTTAGTGCTCTGAAATCTAAAATCAAGAAATGATGCGAGTGCAACCCAGCACCCTTCTCGTATTCGTAGATGGCTTCAACTCAAAGGCCGTCAGCACAACGGTTTTCATCGAAAGACTGGTACAGCTAGCAAACAAAGTATTTTTTCTAGTGCACAGGGCACTTGTACCGACCACATTATCGAAAAAAACGAAGATCTACAACTATGAACCAATTATACGACTGTGTATAGCTGCGAAACTCAGTCCCTTACCCAAGCCTCCGAAAACATGCTGAACACATTCAACAGGAAGATCCTTCGGCATATATTCGGAACAGTTTTTGATCGAAATGGATAGCTGGTTCGGTACAGCTATGAGCTTTGACATTTTTACGACGAGCGAGAAGTATCGAGAATCGTCTAAGAGTTAGACGATTTTAATGAGTCGATTTTTAACCCGGTTTTTTTTAACCATGAGCCGGTCGGTTTTAAGCAAGTCGGTTTTCGAGTACTCGGTCGGTTTTTTGGTGAGTCGGTTTTTAATGAGTCGGTTTTTAACTCGCCGGTGCCGGTCGGTTTTTAACAATTCGGTTTTGAGTACTCGAGTACTCGGTCGGTGTTTTTGGTGAATCAGTTTTTTAATGAGTCGGTTTTTAACCCGGTTTTTTAGGGTTTTGTAGTAAAACAAAACCCTTATGAAATCGGTCATGCGTCCGTCTGTCTGTCTGTCTGTCTGTCTGTCTGTCTGTCCATGGAATATCTCACGAACCGCTGAGGCTACATGTATGAAATTTAGTGAAAATATGTAGAAGTACTATAATTCTCTGGAGAAAGTGATGCATCGTTATAGGTCAACTTTGAGGGGGGGTCCCCATAGAGGGGAAATGAAGGACGAAATTTTTTTTTCATTTGGTATAGGCAAGTGGGGTATCGTAAGAAAGGTACCGTCAAGTACATTTCATTTCTGGAATTTTCTTCAAATTTGAACAAAGGGGAAAAGAGGGAGAGGGGAAAATATGTGATCCGAGTTTGCCCCCCCCCCCTTGCATTTCTAAAACCGTTATACTTAGAGATGTGAAAATTTACAGAAAAGCGGCATTTTACTAACATAGAAAAGTATAAATAATAGAATTCCAAAATCTCATCAAAAAAGGTTAATAATAGTACATTTCTATTTTTTCAGTTAGCACAACCCTGCACCCCTTAAGTACACCCGAGGTCAAAAATATTGATGGCCAATGATAACCAACACCATAGGCAATAATGCCTCTACGTTTCATTACAACCATGTAATATTTAACAATAGTACATTCACTTAAAGTTAGGCATTTTAACACTATTCATACAAAAAATACACCTACCGGCTTCAAAGGTGCGAGTACTACTTGCATGTTGTTTTTCGTAGTGCGAATCGCAGTTATTATTACATATTATGGTTAATCACATTTATGAAAGGGTAAAGATTGGTAGGGGGCGATGTGTGATAATTGGCCAACTGTAACGGGCGGTGGAGGCGAGGGTGAGGGTTAAAATTAAGGTCAAATTTTGTTTATCGACTGGTATAGGCAAGTGGGGTGTTGTGAAAAAGGTAATGTTGAGTTTACTTTACTTATATTTGAAAAAAGGGGAACAATGAGGGAGGATAAATTATTAGATCGTAATTTGCTAGGAAAACCGATTTTCATAAAAACCTAAAACTGGTCTTGAAATCTTAGGACCGAACAGGTCTATACGCCACAATTTTCGAATATAGCACCACACGCTTGAAATACATGATCATACTAACCAGCATGATCATCATCTATTACATCGACACTACTGAATTTTTGTTCAAAACTATTGAACAATAATTTGCTTATGTCCAGGTGTTCAAATTTTTGTGCAATAATTGCCTTTTCTAATTTTTGTTCAATATATTGGAGAAAATATTGCTAATATGAGGGGCCTATTAATTACGAAACCAATAGCTATCGTTTGCCATATCTCTCATCGGTTTCAAGAGTACAGTGCATTCAGTATCCAGATTGACTGTTCAATTTGTGCATTTAGATTTATGTATTCCTCCCAAAATCTCATAGGAACGATCTGTGGCGAAAGAGTGTGAGTCGCTGGGTAAGTCTTGAAAGCAGAAGCGTCCCATTGGCCAGAACCAAGTACGATGGCGCGCAGGAGTAATTGACGCGTTATGCCCCACTCAAGGTTAAGGCAAGTAGTATTTCGGTGGTGTGGGATCCCTCTGTCGTACGAGGCGTAAGAATAAGCTGGATGAACAGCTGGTATAAGCAATTAGCTCTTAAGGCAAATTCGTAGGTTACAATATTCGGAATTCGCGAGCAATGCAGTTTACTTATACAGTTAACTTCGCTCACAAATTGACACTAATCTCTGTTATTTGTGATATACATATATAATTTTTTGCCCGCCTACTCAATCCCTTGCCGATGAGACTAAACTTGAAATTAGAAAGTATGGGGAACATCCCCGAAAACCCGGGATCCGACACTAACCAGGGTAATTTTAACAATTAGATGTTGGTTTTGTTGTTTGTCGGAGTACCCCATTCGCCCCATTCAAAACGGGCATATGTATGTAAATGCAAACAAACACTAATTTACCTATAGTTGTAAAAGGAACTTCATGTGCGTGCAACTATGTACGCGCGCACCTGCGGGTCACATGCCCACAATACGCAGAGCCTGCTCTCAGAATGCCACCTTCATTAGTCTGAGTTGCCCCGAAAACAATAGATTTGACACTAATGTCGATCATCATTGACATCCTTTATTGGCCATCAGTAAATTTTGTAACCTAAAATGAAGCTCACCTCTTTAGTACTGTTAAATGGGTTTTATACAATAGTACTGTGTGCGGTATCATTGTGGGTTCATGAAAAACCTCATTTTCCCTCCGGCCTCTCGATAGTACTTGTGGAAAATTGAAATATCCGAAATGACGCCGCACTCTTTGGTTCGTTAAAACGGGGTTTAACTGTACGTCGTATCATCCTGGCTTCGCAAACCACGTTATTTTTCTTACCGGCCCCCCGAAAGTACTAAAGAACTTATAAAAAATTTCGTTAACCAAAATAACGCAGCCTCTTGGGTTCGGTTAAACGGGGTTTTACTGGATGCAGTCGTCAACCATCTCATTATAAACCTCCTACACACCATAAACTACATTAAAAAAAAATTATGAAAATCCTTTGAATAGTTCGCGAAATTACCGCGGGCATATGAACATCATTTATATATATGTATATACAGATGTCGATCGATAAATTGTATATTTATTTCCTGTCAATGAAATGTTGATTTTGTGTAATCAGATGCAATAGCAAATAAACAAAATGGTTCTGATGGCCAAATCAAATTGGTTAGATTGAATTTGCACTTAGGATATATTCAAATTTAAGTTTTCTCTTGAAATTTTTTTGAGTTGAGTTTTGAAGGCTAACTAAACCAAGACCCTTTCGCTACTCTGTTATATTCTGTTCGGTTTTTTTTCTTGCTGTTCTTATCTGTTATGTTCTGCTCTGGACTAAAGAAACGCGGCTAATGATGACAAAGTATACATTTAGCAAAGACACCATCCAAACTATGGGTCGACCTGGATCAAAGATCGGTCGGCCGCTTTGTATTGAAATTGATCCAGATCCAGCGAATCAAACGCACCTAATATTAAAACATCTACACATGAAGCTTTTAGATAATTTTGTATTATTTATTATGAGGCAAAGTATGAAACTTGCAAATAAATGCCTATTATATCGACCCCGGTAGATATTCAACTACATTGGGCGGGACACATGCAGCCGATGGATAACCATCGTATCCCAAGGAGGCGTTGACGTGAGTAATTCCGGAAGGCCGAAAAAACGCTTAGAGGTGGGCTTCCAAGAAGACAATAGAACGCTGCTTAGAGTGAAAAACTGGAACTGTGTATGGACCAAGTGTATGGACCAAGACGAATGGAGGTGAAAACATGGAGAAGCCATGTCTCCCAGCGGATAATATTTTAATATGACTATTAACTTAAGTTTATATATTCAAGAACTTACGTATATGAAAGAAAACAAAAATTAAAAATAAATATAAGGAACTGCTTTAATTTTATATTTATCTTCTGAAATAAATTTGCAAATTTTATAACTGAGTCGGAAGCATTTTGAGATTTAATGAAAACTCGCAAAGTTCATTTCATTTGTTCGTTTTTCGTCCATTTGAACTGCAATTCCCATTGGTCGGACATGGTGATTATTAATCCCCACCATCCTTACTACATTATGTATGTCAGGAAATCTGCATTGAAACTTTGCCGCAATCAGCAAACGCAATAAATTTCAATGGCTTTGAGTTTCCATTGAACTCGGCCCCAATCATTTCTAGGGAAAAGATATAGGTCGTTTCGTCCTACGCAAAGCCACTGCACTTTTTGGCAGACAATACACATTGTAATAAGATACTCCAATCGAATCTACTGGATCAACTGGCTTTGCTCGTGCGAATGCCACCAATCAAAATCAATAATCCAAATTAATTTTCGGTGAAACACCCTAACCCTTACTCCTTGATTCTTCTATCAAATATGAGGCAGGGCAGTAGGGTACGAAACATCAATCCTGAATCTGAATCCATTGCGGTCTTTTCTCCTGGGAGGCTCTGCAAAACTTTCCCTAAATTTAATTTGATACATCCGCGCTGAATAGGGAGATAAACGTGTACACTTATCCTCACTCATAAAACCCTTTCACGAGCATTAAGGGTAGAGTCAAGGCATTCATTCCTTACGACGATGGATGCTAAAAAATTACGTAAATATAATCCCCGATTGGTTCACACGACTCCGGCGAAAGCATTTTTTACTGCAAATGTAGCAAAACGTGTACCATTCATAGATCGAAGGATACAGATGGAAGCCAAAAACGTTGTGTTGTTCAATTTGCATCGGAGAAATGGTAAAGGATAATGATAAAAAGCTCGGGGCAGGGGAGCGAAGTGAAATACAAAATACGAAAGCTTAATGGCGACATCGTATAGCTGGGGAACATGACCAAGGAGGGAGCACACTCCTTCGAAGAAAATACCAAAAAAAAAAGAGAACGAATGAACACGCCCGCGGGGAGGTGGAAATGAAAAACAAGTGATGTGTGTATATAGTTTTCTTGTGCATACCCTTACCGTTGAATAGGATGAACGATCGAATTTTTTCGGGCGGGTCAAACGATGGGAATGTGTAGCTTGCTAAAGGACACGATCCGTTTACGTCGTCCTTGTTCGCAGCCCGATGACGTTGCTCTCGGCCTACTCTTGCTGCTACGGCTGCTTGCTCCAGCAATGCTATGGTTACCTGCTAGAGCACAGCACACGACCCGTATCCTTAATGGCGCCTGCGGTGGCGACGACGTTGACAAAGCTGTTTCCACTTGAACGCAATTATCCACTGTTTGTCGATTTATTTATTTGTTTCTGGGCACAACTCTCGCACACTTTGCTTTTCTTTACGATTTCGACCGCACTGTTCACGATTTTTTGTATACGCTTCGTACCGAACTGAACGCGTGACGTAACTTTCCGCACTATGTAAGGACTAAGCTCGCGCTGTTAGTATGATATTCGATTTAAGGTTTCTACTCTTTTCTTTTAAACTAGTCGCTGACGATTTACCGATTTCATTACACGTTCAAAGGCTCAAGGAAAATTCGGTTGACAGCTTTTCACTCAAAACGAATCCTTGTTGTGAGTTCCACTTCGATTTTCAGAGCTTTGCTTCGAGCACACCACATTCACCTCTAGAGTGCCCTTCGACCGAGTTGCATACTCGTGACGCGTTGCTGCATTTCATTTCACTCGGCAAAATCCATGCATATGCCTCAACAATCTTTTTACAAATTTGCAAAAATAAATAATGTAAATTTTGTTATAGAAAAAGCACCTTATAATTTCACTTAAAAATACGAGTATGTATGTCGACAAAACGGATAATCTACGAATGTATTTTTTTTTTTAATATTTACAATTTGCAAGCACTTGAGTCAAGCGAGAGAAGAAAGGGCAAAGCGTATCTTTATGTTAAATTACAGCTGTGCAATTTACTTAGATGGCGAATATAACGGCTTAGAGTAGAAAACACACGCACTTAAGACCGCAAGACCGTGGTTGATTTTTACACATTGCAATTTGATTCCTTGTTTTATTTATTTATTATTATTTTTTATATCCTTTTTTTTAGTAAAACTATAATTTCTATTTGTGATTAATCTTACGTCGGTATGGCAGCAATTTTAGCACTAGAGTCCTAGAGTGTGGTTTCTCTTAATCCTTAACGCTCTGATTTTTTATTTTATTCAAATTATATATACAAAACTGAAAGGGAGCAGCGAATCGCGTGAATATCTGAATCTATAGTTACTACTGATGTATTTGCTAAGGCTTATATATTCCGCGGCTCTAAACGTGTGCTACGGCGAAACTATGGAATTTCTCATTTAAATCGTTATAAAATTTGATTTTCGTAAAACTACGGGTACACTTGCACTCGAGCTGGGGTGGTGTGTGGTGGTGGTGGACAGAAGTTGGGTGGCGATGGTGGTGGTGCGGGTAGCTTGCGTTTTTTTCCAATACTGGATTGTACTTTTTTTATCACCGAAAACAGATTATCAAGCGAAAAATTTTCTTCGAGTATTTCTCAATTGTATAGCGGCAACAAAGCGAAAAAAATGGCGAACGGAAACGTAAAATTACACAACAGCGAAAACCAATTTTCCACAATGAACTCAGCGAAAAAGAACTCCCAAAAAAGTATGACCGCAGTATCTTTTCTTCGTTTTTTTTTTTGCTTTTGTTCGACACCAAGCAGCAAAAACGGGAAAATTCTTTTTTCGATCCGATTAAGGCAGCGTTTTTAGTTTTATGTTTTTTTTTGTCTACAGCAAATTAAAACAATACTTTCGCGTTTACTACTTTAATAAGATATACTTAAATAATAATTGAAACTTTTTTTACAAAGGAAATTATATATTTCTTCTTTCTTCAAAGTGAAAAGTACTTTTGCCCGGATCCGCTCTTGTTCGTGGTTCGCTTAAACTGCAGTCCGCATCGCCGCGACACCGATACCAAAGCTCCGCCGTTTCGATTAAACTTTTGTCCGAACAGACAAGCGAGGACACCCTTTTTCTTGTATACGAATACGAACATTTTTTGAATGTATTGATGGAGATCCAGGGGGTGTTTACGATATATTATGCATGTGGCGCTCCTAGCGCCTGGTGCTGCTAGTCAGTCACAGAGTACGTTGTGGAAACGGAACAGGGTGTGTGGATGCTATTCCGGTTTCAGTTCAATGGCGCAATGGTAGAGCAACTGAAAGTCCGTGGAGTTAAATATATGATGGAAGTTGGAGCGGGTTTTCATTTCAATTTTGTAATAATAATAATAACAAGGACAGGCTAAGATATCCAAGGGTGGGCACTGCGACCATGAGATTGTGCCATAACCTAAATTAATCCAAAAGACCCTCTACCAGCCTAATGAAGGCTAGGAGATCCTTTGTAGGGGTGCTCCTTACGACCGCTGATGGAGTCTCCAAGAAACAAGAACCTGGAGCGGGCTACCGCCGGACATTCGCAGAGAAGATGTTTAGTGGACTCTGTGTCCTCCAGGCAAAGCCTGCACTCCGTATCAGTGCATAGACCCATTTTGTTAAGGTGATATCACACCCAGTGGTGCCCCGTAAGGTAACTCACGATTAGTCTCAGGTCCGCTCAACCCAGGCGGCTGGTTTCTTTGAGACCATAGGGTTTTATAAGATCTTTGGACTGCCGCAGTACTGGAAGACAATTCCAGTGACGCTGTCTTTCATTGGCAGACCACTCCCTCACTAGTGATCTTGTTTTAGCCCAACTCAGACCACAGTAAGGATTAGGCCCGAAAAATTTATGCGAAGAGCCTTGTCTAGCAAGTTCATCGGCAGCTTCGTTACCAGGGATGCCCTGATGGCCAGGTACCCAACATAAAGTAACCCGATTTGTGTTTGTGAGATACTGAAGGGTATAAAAACACTCTTTCACTAATTTCGATGAGAAACTATGTGAATAAAGAGCCTTAACGGCTGCCTGACTATCAGTGCAGATAGCGATGTTAGCGCCTTTGAGTTTTTTGTCCAGAATGTCTCTGGCGCAGGCCTCAATGGCATGGATTTCAGCTTGAAAAACGCTAGGCCAGACGCCCATAGCAATGGTGATCCTGGTGTCCGATCCATAGACTCCAGCACCAACTCCTAGCTCCGTTTTAGATCCGTCGGTAAATCACATGGTATACCGAGAGACAGAGCCAAGAATGTCACTGTCCCATTCCCCCCGAGTGGGGATGGAGACCGAGAATTTTCTACCAACATATATTTCTGCTCGAGATCTGCATTTGCAGCGATGATAGCCACCATCGATACATTTTTCTTCCACCAAATACGAAATCCATTTTGCAATCGATGGATTAAGGTATTATTGAGGCTGTTTAGAGACGAGATTATTAAAAAGACAGTAGGAAAACAACAATCAATTCAAAAATATCTTTTTTCTCAAAACTAGGAACAAATGCAAATGCTTCCTAACTTTTTTAAGTATAGTGTTTGTAAAAATAAAATAAATAACTGGCGCAACAGTCCAATTTGAACCACGGCCTCGAGATGAGTTAGCATCATCTCATTTTCTAAATCGTGACAGTTTTTTGTGCAGAGGTATGTGATCAGCAACACGCTCAACCGAGTTATTTACCCCATAATGGGTACTCATTTAACAGCTGAGTGGGCTCATAGTCCGACACGTAAATCCCCGGAATCGAACCGGGGCCCAGTGCGTTGAAGGCGAACGTGCTAACCGTTGCGCCATCCGGACTACTATAGTGTTTATAATTCAATTTATTTCCAAAAAACTTATTCGTGCATAATATAAACAAGTGAGAATTTTATTTATAGTATATCACCTACTAGCTCGCGTTGTTCGCTTCACGAACAACTTGACACTTTTGTCTAGACTAGAGTGTAAGTAAGTTTCTCTCAATGGCCCTAACCCCTTGTGGGGCATAGTGCGTCAACTGTTCCATGTGGCCCAGTTGACGTTTCATCGGCATAAACTGGTTTCGGAGAATGCAGTTGCCAGCATGCACCTCCTGCACATCCATGGCCACGAACTTCGTCGTGGACGGGACTCGAACCCGAAACGCCACCCTGCGCTACCGGTCGCACACCGGAATCCTATCCCACTAATCCTACTACTATTATAAATAGCAGTCACCCGCGACTTCGTATGCGTATATGTATTTTGTCTTTATAAATAATGTGTTATTCTGATGCATAAACCATAATATGTACTGTAAAGTTTCACCAAAATCCGTTAAGTAGTTTTCCCGTGAAGTAGTAACAAACATCCATACATCCATACAACTTTCACACTTATAATATTCAAATAAAATATATAAGATAAAATATAAGATGAACATTATACTGAGTGTCCCACTTTAAGATCGCCATAGGACTAGGGCATATTCCACACTCTGTTTATGGAAAAATGCCGCCCAAATTAACCCTCTATATTTTACCGTTACTATTAATGTTATGTTAGCTATTGCATTTTTCCCAATTCTTGTCAAAAAGTCTGACCTCCTAGAGAAAACTCCAATTTACCGGCCTATGGCTAGACTCGTTGAATCCATAAAATCAATATTGATTCAGAAACTACACAAAATACCCGTTAGAATGATACCTTAACAGTTTTGAAAATCATTCCACCGCCTGAGAATCAAACGTTCAAATTTTAGAAAAAATGCGCTATCAACTTTTGATTGGAAAATTGAACCCACATTTTATAACGGGACTTTGCACTAAGAGCTTTACAAAATTTTCGAATAATGGCCCAATTTCTTACCTTTCAAATGACATACATATAAATATCTTGAAAATTTTCTAATATTAAAATAGATTTTAAAGGAAGAAAAACGTGGTCAGAAAATTGAACAAATTGACTTGACTCTTGACTTTACAAGTCTTCTTATTAGTGAAAAACACCAGTAGCAGCTATAGTTTTGAATTAAAAAATAAATATTAAAGCACAAACCAAATTTATTGATAGAATTTAAATAAAAATCAAAACAATAACTACATAAATCGATCTAAATGAACTGCTGAAAATGGCCTCCTTCGTGGTTTATGCACAAGCGGCAGATAATCTCGGTAGGTGATCGGTTGGCAATAAACTGCGTTTTTCATATCACCCCATACATAAAAATCTAGACGTGTTAGTTCTGGACTTCTCGGAGGCCATACTACTGGGCCATATCGACCATTCTACCTTTCTCCAAATTCTCGGTTTAAAAACTCTGTAACAATTGAGCCGTTGTGGGCTGAGCATCCGTCCATTTGCCACCAAAGGTCCGCTTGTTGAGTAATAGGCATATTGTCAAGTATTTTAGGAGCTACTTAATTTTGTAAGATTTCGCGAAAGGCAACTGAATTCAGTCGATGAGGAAGAATGATATAGGATCAAGCAACTCATCGCCTACTACACCTATCCAGATATTCACGCTGAACTGTCTGGAAGCAAAAAGTGCGAATTTCATGGGGGTTTTCTTGATCCCAAACGTGGTTATTCCTCTTATTGAATACATCACTGCGCGTAAAGGTAGCCTCATCGGTCCATAGGATTTTCTTAGAGAAATTTGGATCTGAAGAGTTTCGATCGAGAAACCACCTACTGAAAGTCATCCTCTTCTGATTGTCTGTTGGGAGTAGATCCTGCACTTCCATGATATGGTAAGGGTAACGATTGTCCGCACGAAGAGTTCGATGAATTTTCATACGGGGTAATCTAGCTGAAGTACGGCCCTTCTTGTGCTCAAGCCAGGATTTTCCGTGAAGACCTCCAGGAATCGAATATTCCTAGTTAGTTAGTCGAATATTCCTAAGTTGAACACGAATCTCCATAATCCCCGGTCGAATAGGAAACACAAATTTGTATCGATAGCTAGGCTTTCTTCATCCTCTGTTAAGATGGGGCCAATCGAAAACACAGCCTATTTTTCATTCAGAGTGCTCCTTGCAACACCACAATTTAGGCTTATTGCGTTCATAACTTTTGTACAAATATTCAATTCAAATCAAATTCATAATTTTTAGCAAAGTTGAGACTCTCATATAACCCCGTTAAATAGATCTGGCAAAATTTTTATGAACCCTGAATTCAGAGTTATGACAAAATTAACACATTAAACATTGCTTCTCTCACACTAAAACAAAATTTGATATCACGTGGATTTATTGCGCTTGATCGAAACAAATTTGCATTCAAATAAAATTCAATTCCCTTCGGACTTCTTCACTTCACACTCACCATATTATTTCACCGGCGATAACAAATTATATCTCATTACTAAATTCCCTAACACATGTACATTCCTACCGTCTCGATATGCGACTTATATTTTTCAAAAAGGACGAAAAATATCTTTGCTCGTCTTATTAAAATGTAACTAGTTTCCTTTTCTGAACGGCGCGGCAGGACGGCAGGCATGTAAAATGCGCGCTCGTACGGGCAAATTCCGCAATAGGGCGAGGCATGAACAAGCTAGATAATATCCTAAACACGTACTTGTTTCATTTTTGTATTACTCGTCATCAGATCCCTCATCAATTATCCGAAATGGGGGCATAGAGTGAGACATTTCGGATGCGTAGAAGAACTTTTGACCAGCGACATCAACTAAGAATCGACACAGAAGACCGAGTGAAGTCACCACATCACGTCTTCATTTTGCAAACCCAATGTCGAACCCGAACAGCCAAATGGATCCGTATAGCAATTTGCTGTTTTATATTTTACATCAACCTGTACACGACCCAATAACAACTTATGGCTTCTGGCCTCCAAATTCCTTGCTATCTAACCCCGAGACGAGTCCAAATACACACAAACACACATACAAATTCGAGACGTGTACCAGAGTCGGCCTACGAAACCCGACACAGAACCTATGGAACCTTCGGAGCATCTCATGAAATATGAATGAAAGGTAAGAGTAGTGACATGATATCAAGTGAATTAAATGTACCCTTAAATTTTAAGCACATACCAAGCTTCATTATATTCCACTTGGGATTGCAGGCATTCGGCGGATGCTTTTTTTTATCAAACAGGACAAGTGTATTGACTCAATATCGTCCTCTTCTTGGAGGGTGTCATCGATGCAATTACTTGGATGATATCCCCAAGCAATAACCGTTTTTTTTTTTTGCGACTTTCCTCGCCTCGGGCTCTTCAGCCTCTTTCGAACACAATATATGCAGCCGTTATCGATGCTACCTTACCAGTCGGTGGAGTATCCTTGTGGAAAATATATCGCGGAGGAAACAATCACTTTGTTGCCACCCACCACCACCCTTTCGAAAGCTCTCTTAATCGACTCATTCCCAAGCTGGTACGATGGATAGACAAATATGTATTCGTATACGAATGCGACTAGATGACGAAAACAGCTGGAATCTGGAATAGGGACAATAGGACAGAGACACCTTGGCACCACAGAATTGCTGTAGTAATTGGAAGGACAATGGAATGTATTTTCAGAAAGTTTGGATTTTCCAGTTGCCATGAATCATGGCTTTAAGCCGTTCAAGTGCATTTACGGCGAAGGGAAATTCTTAGAATCGGCCATACGATGCACAATCAGACAAGAATCATGTGTCCCTGGAGGTGAGATGAGATGAGAGTGGCGAATGTGAAAGGAATATATGTATGTAGCATACCAGAAGTAATTATTCAAGGACTTTGATAACTATACGTGTGAGATGGTATAGTTTAGTGTTTATTTTTTTTTTATTAAAACAAGGCTTTGGGGAATCTGGTGTGCTAGATTAATTTTACTTGTTTACGAATTCGGTTCGGTTAAAGTTGCTCATAAACCGGCATTTTTTTTAAGACTTGACTTTTAGGTACATATTACGCTTCTCCTAATGATAATGACTAATGAGAGACCCTGAAAACACAAGAGTGTGAATATTCCTAAAGGATCAACCGTCAGATTTTCGACCAGTAGTATCCATTGTCGAGGATTTCAGGCAAGATACAAAATTTCGAGAATTAGTTTCTAGATATTAGCCGTGTTCCAGACAATCCGACCGAATTAAAGAGTAAATCGAACGGCCTGGATCAGATAATTCGCCGCGTAGGGGCGAATTGCGGACTCAGTATAGAAAGGTATAGGCAGCGGTGCCAAATATAATAGTACGATTTATCGTATTTTTTACAATTTTTAACTTCAAATATGATTTCATTATTTTTCTCGAAGCCTAGAACAAATTTTACGATTTTGAAAAACTGAGAATACGATTTTTACGATTTTGTTAGTTTAATTAAAAAAAAATCTATATAAAAATTTCGAATATTGTGGATATTTTTTATCTTTAGACTATCACTGTGAATCCACTTTCAAATGGTTCCAATTCCACCTGCATGATGGCTACACAGTCTTGAATATATTTCGTCACAATTGCTCTGTTCAGGAAGTGACATAGTCGTTTTTCCACTAATTTAGTTGGAGTCGATGAATGCCAGGATATTTAAGGTTTCGGGAAATTATAAATTTAGACTTAAAAAAAATGTTTGGGGAGACGATTTCGGATTATAAACGTTCAATAGCATTTCCTTTGATTGGTAAATTCATTTTTGAAATATCAATTTTACCGGATTCGTCAGTAAATGTAAAACGAATCTCCCAAAAACAACCCTGTTGTAAAAAAATCCCCGCCAAGAAAAACTCCTCAGCCGTAAAAAGGATTGATATGAACACAACACCGCCAAAGTACTCGTAGCTTCGCGCCTCGCCCTAGGGTATGCATATTGAACGCTGATTGCATTAGTTAATTTCTTTCAAAGCTGATTGGCGGGGAACTTCGTAGCCTAAAGACTCATCGCCGAACTGATTTAATGACAAAATGACAGTGAAAATGACAACGATGTCGCTCTGACAAAATTATGGATAAGTAGTTGCGTGCTGTAAGCTCTTATGCCAAGTATTATTGGCTTCTCGCCCGGATCTCGTTACAAAGCCCCCGCCTTACAAAGGACTAAAAATGCACTTCAGGCCAGAAGTGATTAATAGACTATTTTCTACTGCGTTCTTCTTCAGATTGTTCAACTTATTTTGTTTAATGGAAGTTCCCCGCCAAACCGCGTTGAAAGAAATTAACTAATGTAATCAGCGTTCAATATGCATACCCTAGAGCGAGGCGCGAAGCTACGAGTACTTTGGCGGTGTTGTGTTCATATCAATTCTTTTTACGGCTGAGGAGTTTTTCTTGGCGGGGATTTTTTTTACAACAGGGTTGTTTTTGGGAGATATCACATATTTTTGCATAGTAGTAGTAGTAATCCAGATGGCGCAACGGTAAGCACGTTCGCCTTCTATACATTGGGCTCCGGTTTGATTCCTACGGAATGCGGTAGTCTTCGATAAAAAAGGGGATTTACGTTCCGGACTATGAGTCCACTCAGGTTACCCATTTGGGGTAAATAGTTTTCTTGCCAAGTATCATTTTTCTAGTTCAAAGGACTCAAAGTGCCTTTAACAGTAGTTTACTACATTCGCCTCATCACCTCCAGTCATGTGATACCCATCTTGCCTAGACATCGCTTCCCATCTTCCACACATTGGAAAAAATCATCTTACATCATAATTCATATCTCATATGCCATAAATGAAACTGCCTAAATCATATACCACACAGCATGTTTTTTTCTTTCCGGACATCCTAAGATGCAGCCATAAATATTCAGTTTCAATTTTTTCATGACACACTTTTCATTCATGCACTTGCCACAAACCACGCCCACAACCATGAACTCGTATGGTTCTCCTCACCCGACGAGCGCACGAACTTTTGCATCCGTCGTCGTCACTACTCACATAATCAAGTGTTTGCGTCTCTCCCCGCCGGCTTACGATATCTGCGAGTGATTTTTTGTGTCGCATTCAAATTATCAAAAAGACTTAAGCGAGAAACCCTACTATAAAATTTCACATTTTTGGATGTATCTTTTTATCTACTGCACGGATCAGAGCAAATGATAGCCTATGCACATCCTTGGGACACAGTCAATCCGTGAGAAAAGAAAGCAGACCTCGATACGCTCCCTACGAGGCTCTAGACCGGTCAAAGAACAACGAGAACAAGAAAAATTTGAAAAATAGCCATTTTCAAATTATCATATCTCGGGTGTTTTTCCTTGTATCGGAATCAAAATTGCAGCACTTTGTAAGATGACCAGAGACAATGACCATACCAAATTTGAGCTCGAACAAGCATTCTGTAGAAGCTGCGATGATGAGGACGAGGAGGAATGCACTTTTCATTTCCTCTGTTCCTGTCCTGCTCTTGCTAGAAGAAGAAAGAAATTTCTTGGATCCCAGTTCTTTTTTGAACTGGATGACCTGGCAAATGTTGATGTTGGTAAACTCCATCGTTTCATTATCAGCACTGGCTGGTTCAACGAGTAGAATGGTATGGTGAGGATTCCCCTGAGGTATCACAACGGACCCTATAGCGGTTCATGTGTGCTGTAGCTAATACGGCAGCCTTTGTACCTAACCTAACCTAAGCATCCGGGGCCGGAGCTACAGAGGTCCGAAAACCCGTACTTGTTGTGTCGCGTAAACATAGTCTTGGTCACTTTTCCATTTTTTTTTTTTCTTTTTTTCGATTTTTTCGTTTTTCTTTGGCGGGGCAGGACGCTCCCGCGTCCCTAGATATTTTATACATAAAGTATAAAACAAAGACTAGAAATCGATTCGATGTAGAAACCTTAAAAGGTATTCTCCGATCCAAAGGATATCTTAAACTTAAAGAATTGCTAACACCACAAGCACTTTTGGACATTGGAAATATTATCTTAGTTATTAAATTGCCTGCAGACGTCATGAACAGTGTCTAAAAAGGACCCAAGTCAATACATTTTCTTATTCTTTATTCGAATGGAATTTTATTTAGGATACCAAGTGACAGTTCACAAAACAGCAAGCCCAAATTCTTTTGCAAACTGAAATACCGTTGCCTACTCACACAAAATGTTGAAAATTGGAAATATGCTAAGCGCCGGCCGACGTTATTAAATCCGCGAATAAATGACCATAGTCAAGTCATTTGTTCAACGTCGATACGAACGGCATTTGATATAGAACGTTTCCCAGCCGTGCTCGATAGTACGTTTTATTGTATTTCATCTAATACGATTTTAAAAGAGCTCTACAATAAAGCACAGTTTTGCGATTTTGAAAAATTGAAAATACGATTTCCGATTTCGTAGTTGGGTTTTAAGAAAATATGTATGCATACTTCACATAAATTGAGAAGTAAAATTTAAAATTTTCGGATCATAATAATTTCTTTTGATTCTTGTCTGGGGAGTGTCACTAAGGTTAAATTGGATGATAAATGGGCCTGTTCCAAAGAAGAGGCACAAACCTTCAACAATCAGTCCTTTATGCTATTGACCTTATCCTAGAGGGCCAGAGCCGATCTGTTGATCCAATCTACTCTTCTCGATAAATCGACTGAAATGATCAGTTTTAATCGAAGCTACGCAGTTAACAATGCCGAAGCATTCATTCTTCTTTAGTGTCGCTGACGCTTCCATAGGTTTCAGTTGAAAAAGACAAGTCCAAATTGTTTTGAGGAACACAGCGGAACATTACGCGTCGGCGATTGAACCTACTCAAGTCAACAAGTTGATTCAAACGTCGAAATTTCGGTTTGCGATTTTGATGACGTCAGCCATTTTCTTCGTATAATGCAAATATATCCCAATTTTTTACTTTTATACATTTACACTTGCAAGAGTATCCTGAACGGAATGGCGTTCGAATCAAGCGTGTCCGTTGTTTCGTGCTTCGCGTTTTGCAGTGCCTAGTTAGTAATGCCTGGCGGGCCGCATAAAATGTTATGGGGGTGCTGGTTGCCGACCCCTGTATTAGATGATTAGTTTATAATATGTATACGTTTTTTTTTTTTTGTGATATATCGTATGAACTAAATGTGCTGTAATGCATGAGTCAGTATCGAACGAACCGCGAGCCCCATGCGGCCAAATGGATCGATTTCCATGAAAATTTCATAAACATATCCGTTAGGACCCAGAATAGTTTCTAGCCTTTTAATTTTTCGATTTGGCCGCAGGGCACAGATCCATACCCCACATGAGGTGAGTAGGCGAGGAATTGGAACTGAAACCTGTGATGAACCACCTGTAATGAACCATATTATGGTCTAGTAGTGCTGCTCCCACCGGCAGATCGAAGCAGCACCTGATGAGTAGTGATCTGTTGGTGGTACGAAACCAGAGGCCTAGGGTCCCATTACACCCGGACCCAGATTCGACCACTTGGGCATCTGATCCGTCCGCCAACCATTCCATTCATATCGACTATTTTTTTTTCAATCCCCATTTTTACCTCCCCTGTTTGTGTTGTCTTCCCCAGGCCTATGAGTTTTTGTTAATACGTAAAGGACAGGGGCAACGAGCGGCGAAAACCCCACCCACATCTCCCGAACTGAGCGACAGCAAGCATAGGCCGCTGCTTAGCTCGTTGAGGGGCCTTTTTCTTCGCTAGATGGCACGGCCCGACCTACACGGTCACTATGCTACCTTAGGCTCCATCCCCACGCGCATCTTCGGATGCCCACCAAACCGTCCGTTACAAACCCGTGAAAAAACTGTAAAAATTACCAAGATTATAGTCAAACCAATAATTTTCGACGTCGCTGAGGTGAATGGTGGTAAATCCGAAGAGCACCCCTCTTTAGGGGGTGGGTAGGTATGGTAAAAATCTCCAATATTAGCAAATAATTGTGAGCGAAGGGAGGTCGCTTAGCTACAAGTTAAATAGAGGAAAGTACGATTTTTATGATTTTTTGGAACGAGTTGGTACGATTTTCATTTCATAGCTCAATATTGACTACCTACAAAAAGTCATATGAATACGACAGCGCAAATGTCATCTCTGAACTGTTAGCATATGCTGGTCCCAGCCAGCGGAAACAAGTTTCGGATGGAAAAAAATACATTTGGCGTAGGATGTTGTGTCCATTAGAAACTCAGTGGAAAGAATTCTTTAAACAAATCGGCAATAGTATGCCAGTGTGTTATGAACTTAGCCATTTATCATACATTTACAGTTATTATAAATAAATTAAAGTTGAATCACTTTTTCCAGCTTTACTTTCATGTATAAATATTCTTGACAACGTTTCGTTCACATGAACATTTTCGAGTCTATGAGCAATTAATAATGCATCTACAGTGTTCATACTTAAATGTAAATAAACTTCAAATAGTGACACCTTCAAGTTGAACTACACGACGACGGTTGAAATTTGAAATTCCAACTTAACCGTGGACATTCACCCAAAATTCATGCAACTTCTCGAAAACATCGCATCCTCAATTGAAAATTGCATTAATACACCAATCAGCTGATCATGTTATCAATGGAAATCATGACGTCATAAAGAACCGAAACAAGCAGATGTGCGCTGTCGTTGTGCAACGACAATTGACGAAGTGAAATGCGCGACGACAGCAGACTTCGAAATTGTCTGCCGCTGCTTCCATCAGCCACCCCGAATAGGAGTGAGAAAGAAAGATGGCGACGTCTCGTAGCGTGATTGTATTTCGTCTGGCCAGACGAAAACAATTTTTTCCCCGTGTCTAGTGAATTCATTCGAAAAGTGATCGTGAACATTATTGGACGTACAGGTGCGACAACAGCGTGTGTGCATCAAAACAGATACTTAGTGCGTGGTCCGGGACTTTTATTATGCTAAAAACGCGAATCAATCAATTCATCAACAAGGTGACACACCGACCCCCGCCTCCTGTGATTCCATTTCAACAGCCGCCATCAATCGAAAAAGCATCCTCGCTCGCGACAACATCGTCTTCGTTGTCGCCATCGCCGCGCGAGAAATTCTTGAAAATTGTCCAAAGCAAATCGAACGGCAGTGATTTGTTCAGTGCCGAGTTTGAAATTAACGACGTGCAGATTGCGGCCAGAAATATTCTAACGAAGGTAGGTCAAACGGTGCACCGCCGGCAAGTGGTACTGGATAGGTGAATTCACCTGAACCCTATACTTAATTTTGTTTGCATGCAGTCGGGCCGGGCCGCACAGGCAACCGGTTCTGATCTGGACCACAAATTTAATTCACGCGATCTCAATTTGTCTACAAAATTGCTAATTGCCAGCGATTGTTCTAATCAGAAGCCATACGTTGGTGTTTGCGAAAAAAAGTTCAAAGACACCGAAAGTATAGAAAATGGTAAATCAATAGTTGTAGGAAATGCCCCTCGCTCCCAATAAGTGGTGAAAAATTACTGGGAATTAATTGCTACCTTTTTAGGATGTTCGTTTTCTATTTATTTATATATAAAAAGAAAACATTTAAATTATCTTACCACAAATTTAACTCAGCAGCCATGCGATTAGAGTCGCTTGTTTCCTATCCCAACAAGATAAACCCAGGAAAACATACACTAACCATATTAACAAACCTAAAAGGACGAAAAACAATACACTACCCAATTTTGCTGGCGCAGTCGATACGACTGCAAAAATAATAATGCTAGTGAAGGCAGTCGTGACGTACGACCTATACCGCCTAAATAGAGTCGTTTCTGTCGTGCGGCTACAGTCGCATACCATACAATTTGCCTTGAAGCTTTGCTGTACGATTACAGCCGCGCGGTTCCAGTCATTTCGACCATTGTATAGGAATTACTTACATCTTAGATAGAAAAGATAAGTGCGGTGGGCCTACAAGCACCACAACTAAGAGGGGCGTCTAATGTGCTATAGCCAATATCACCCTTGTAGGTTGGCGATCAAGTTTCATCCGGCCAGCAAAGCTGCTTAACTGCCTGAGTTCAAGTGAAGCGATCTCGTCCACATCAGAGAAGGGATCACCGAGACATTCTAAGCGACGACGGCACGCTCGCAGAGGATGTGCTGGGATGTCTCATGGTCGACCTCGCAGAAGCGACAGCCTGTATCAGAGACAATGCCCAATTTGAACAGGTGGTGTCTCAGGGTCGAATGCCGTGTGAGAAGGTCGCAAATGATTCTTAGCCTGTTCCTGCTCAGACTCAGCAGTTCTAGAGTGCGCTTGCGTAAGAGGCCTGGAATGAACAGCTCAGACTCTCAGGCCAGGGAAATTATCCCAGTACCCGCCGATATCTATTCGCTCCTGTTCCCTAATATGGTTTTAACCTGGCATAGATGGGTACCACAAAATTGCTGTGGGCCAACGAACGGGGATGCACATGCTTTCCTAGCCAACTCGTCGGCAATCTCATTGCCCGAGATACCAACATGGCCAAGAACCCATGGTGACTTTATTAAGGCGACTGAGCCTCTGCAAGGCCTCATAGCAATTACTCAATTACTGATGTAGACATCTGTGCGTCTGTCTTATTGACAGCCTTGACAGTAGATTGACTGCAATGTTTCTTCAACAGTATCAAACACCAATACATGTACTAGCACAGGTTCGAATTGCATGAATTTCGGCTTGGAAGACCGTTGGGTGCTTCTCCAGGGGATTCGATAGTCTTTTAGAGGGGCCTGCAATTCCTGCACTCTCATCAGTTTTGGAGCCATCAGTTAACAGTATCTAACAGTATCCAGAGGGACTAACGAGTGCCTCAGCTTGAGCTTCTCCTTGATCATTGTCTTCAAGGAACCATTTATTCTCCTTACGAAAGGTCTACACCTTTAGAAAGAACAATAATTGTTAAAGAGTAGACCGGCTTTCGAATCCCTTCTCCAAAGAGGCCAGCAAAGGATCCTAGCATCTCGTATCAAATCAGTGAACGATAAGTGTGTGTCGTTGCGGGGGGGCAAAGAGAGAGCTAGTGCGTACAAGTGGACAATTAATTTCAAGTCATGTATTTTCTTGGCTTGAAACCATTCTTTAACTACTCTGGCTCAATGTATGGCACTGTTGTCCAGCTGGAAAATGAAGCCATTAATATTGCAAGCCTTCGAGCAACAATCGGATAAAATCGCTATAAATTGAGGAAAAGTAAACCAAAACAGATATTTTCATTTAAGTCTTCAATCGGCTCATTTGATGAGTTTTTATTATATATTAGAATATTAAATCAGTCTGCATTGGAGTTCTTTTCTTTTACAAAGTCCTCATCCCTTCGGACGTTCCGATTAATTATGCGTTTATTTATTTTTAATCACATTATCACCTGCTAATGTAACAACAATAAACTTCGGCTACAGGTGTTAATGTGTTAAGTCAGTCGATTGGTTACTCTTCAACGATCTTTATGTAAGTAAGAAGTGTTAAGTGCATATTTTGGTACAATGTCTTGAGTTACAACGTTACTTAACAATTGTTACTACGTTTAATCGGCTTATACTTGATTCAATTGGAATAAGCAGCCGAAATCCAGAAAAAAAACTTAAAGATCGCTCGCTTGAATATTCATGCGTGTATATCAAATTTAGCAGTGTTTACTCTATCAATCAAAGTTGTGTGAGAGATACGTGCTAAAATAAACTTAATTGAAAACATTTGAGAATATATTGGCTGCGTTTCTGCGAACGAATCAGGTTTTGACATTTCTCTAATTCTTCTCCATATGTTTTCCACTCCGGTAAAGTTTGTACTGACAACTGTCATGAAAATGTTCCCCTCCGGATCTGAGAAGTATTCTGATCGAGCGATTAACCTCTCCATCTCATCGTCAATCATCCCCGAGTTTTGGAAGAAGGGAAGGGTGATCCCTATTCTAAAACCTGGGAAGAAACTAACGCAAGGCGAATCATACCGTCCCATTGCACTATTGTCTCCTGTGGCCAAGACTCTTGAAGCGCTACTCCACCCTATATAATTGCGACCCACATACAATTAGCCGGTCATCAACATGGCTTTAGAAGAATGCGCAGCACAACTACGGCTTTGGATGCCTTCACATCAGACTGCCGATCTCGAACTCGAACCTGGTACAAGTGAACCGATTTTCACATTTCTGTGAAGTGTGTGTGTATGTCAGAGGATATTTGTACCAGGTTCGTACAGTTCGACAGTCTGTGGTGTGTGTCACCACAGACTGTCGATATCGATATGTTGGGTCCCAAAGATCCACAACCACCGAGACCTACGAATCGCAGTGCTTGTGTATCCTTCATGCCTACGGCCCTACTCCAATCCGTATATATAAGTCGCTAGCTTACATACAGCCAAAAATGCACTGTAGGAAAAAAAACGAAGTTATAGAAGCGAAGCTTGGCCCGAGTCTGAAGCGTATACGAGGTCTGATAGAAAAAAATAGGGATTCTTGTGGAGACGGGCGATTAGCAGCACTGCAATTATCCTAACCTTCCGTGTAACTGTTTACAGATTGTTTATATTAGTTCGGGACCCTGGCATTTTGAGATGGAAAGTTTTGCAGACCTTTGATTTTTGTGTACCTTTATATGGGCTGCTGAACACGATTCTGAGGTTTACCAACAAAAATTCCCCTGGGAAATTAAGATATTGACGAAAATAACGCCTTTTTTTGACCCATATTTCCAAAAAGCACACACTCTATAGAAAAAGTCAATAACAATTTTTTTTAAACTGCACTAAATATTCTAAAATTTGATACCAAACTTAGCTCTGGATTTGTGTTAACACCAATTATGTATAATATTAAGAAGTGTTCATGTTCATCGATTTCGAGAAGGCGTTTGACAGCGTTGACCGGGAATACATCTCGAGGGCTTTACGTAGAAGAGGCATACCAGATAAAATAATTTCCACCATCAAGGTGTCCTACCAGGGAGCCCAATGTCGCGTCTTACACAAGGGTAAGCTATCAGATCCTTTCGAGGTGCATAAGGCTGTATTTTGTCACCTATACTGTTTTTAATTCATCAATGGCCATTAAAAACAGTATAGGTGACAAAATACAGCCTTGTCTCCCTCCGCTATGCACCTCGAAAGGATCTGATAGCTTACCCTTGTGTAACGTGACGTGACATTGGGCATTGGAAATTGTTCAAATACCTACAACACCTAGACTATGCTGACGATATTTGTCTTCTAGCAAATAAATCGGATCAAGTAGCTCAAATGTCTGATGCTCTGCATTGCGAAAGGCGGAATGCGGGGCTTAAAGTCAACGCTACCAAGACTAAGTACTTGACCTTGGATCCAGGAAGACAAAGCGGAATATGTGTTTCGGGGCAGGCCGACGAAAAAATTGACAATTTCTGCTACCTCGGAACCGTAGTTACAGCAGATGGTGGAGCGGATGCTGATGTACGGTCTCGCATCAACAAGACTCGAGCAGCTTTTTTTAGTTTGACTCCTTTCTGGCAAAACAACAACATTTCCAGTCGCACCAAACTCCGGATCTTCAAAACCAACGTAAAATCAGTGCTGCTTTATGGCTGTCCAACTTGGAAGGTGACCAGGGCGATAACAACTAGATTGCAAACTTTTGTGAACCAGTGTTTACGGTGCATCTTACACATACGGTGGCCAGACGCCATTTCTAACGACGACGTATCAATAGGCAAGTCGTGGAGTGAGCTGAAAGCGATGGCGATGAACAGGACGTTCCTATGGCAGCCGGTTCTACGCACCGGAGCGACCCGTTTTTCAACGGCCAAGAGCTGCCAAACCCCTTCAATGCAGAAGGAAGTATATGTGTGTGTCATATTTCCAACATGTCGGTTTTTTATGGAACCTGGGAGCTTCCTACGCAGGAAACTGAGTCGGACGCGCTGATTTTATGACACACACACACTGAAACTAAATTTCTGCATTGCTACAACAACAACAACAGTACGATTCGGAAAGTCGGCATGGTTAATGCCCTATGTCCCACAAGGGTTTAACATGAACCAGAGAGATATCAACCTCTCATCCGAAGTTTGCATGCCTAAAATTAGCTCTCTACGTCAATTTGTTCAAGAGTTATAGACTAAAACATGAAAAGTAGGGTAGTACGGGGCTGTTTGTAGTAGTACTCTTGGTTTCCAACGCATCGATCTAATTTTTACAAGAGAGTATAATATATATAAACCTCTACAGTCATCTACCAATGTTAGAGCTTTTTGCATTTATTCGATCGGGTTTTATAGATACTTTTAATTATTTTACATCATATATGTAGGTAAGCCTCTAGCTCCATTCTATGGCTAAATCGATTCAGGAGGTGACCCGGATCATTACCATGTATATATCGCTTCGCTATACCTATGGAGCCTCATTTAAGGTGTGACATGTTTTCGTTGTAACAAAGACAATATACCCTATACCTTATATGGGGCGACCGATAACACAGTGCGTAGAGGCACCAATCTCATGTCTGACTACCGATGTTTCGGGTTCGAATCCCCTCCACGACGACGTTCGTGGCCACGGATGTTTGTGCTGTTTTCCCCCTGTGGCGCGGAGCGTAATAATAAGCCACAGCATCTCCCCACTTTTCGCAGGTAGTCGGCTAAATCGGGGAGCAGGAGGTGCATGCTGACAACTTCTTTCTCGGAAACTAGCGTATGCCAACGAAACGTCAACTGGGCCACATGGAACAGTTGACGCGCTATGCCCACAAGGAGTTAGGGCAATTTAGTATACCTTATAAAGTCTAGTCTAGTCTCACGATGATGATGAATGCCTCAATAATAACACAACAAGAATATTATTAAAATTCCCTAAAATTTATCTCCACCCAGGGTCAAACACACGATGAAATTGCTCAACTTACGGGTGCATCTATTTCAACACGCGGACGTTATTTTTCTGCAGAAGAGAAGGCCCGAGGGATCAACAACGCACGGCTCTTATACTTATTCATACAAAGCGACACAAGAGAATCGGTACAATGTAATTCATGTCCATTCCCACTAATTCCAGTGCGCCATTTATATGTTTTGTTTATGAATTAAAAATTAGCGGCGATAGAGGAAATCAAGAAAATTATTGCAAATACTCAGTGCTCGCAAAACATGTCAAAGTTTAATACACGACCGCCACTTGTTATGGCGCCACAATCGAATACAAACCAAGGAAACTCGTCGTTCATCGAGAAACTTACAATCGGCTTGGAACATGCACCGCCCACATTCAATGTCCGCGAACAAGTGATTGGTGTGGGTGGTGCCAACCTTCAGTACATACGCAATGAGACTGGTATGATCATTTCCGGATTTCAGAAATACGACAAAAAAATTTAATTGATAATTTGCAGGTGCCATTGCGACACTACGGGGACGTGGCTCCCTGTTTATTGATCCCGTTTTAGGGACCGAATCTCCCGAACCTCTACATTTGTACATAGAACATCAACGATTTGATGGATTGCAGGCAGCTAAGCAATTGGCGAAAAATCTTATCGAGACCCTCCAGCAGGAAGTTGTTCACTTGCAACAACAAACAGCACAGAGCACTCAGACCGTGACATTATCCAATAACAACACACTCATCCAGCAAGGGCAGCATGTGACGCATTTAAACGTTCCGCCACCCATGCTAGTTCCACCGCCCGTCATGCAACAAAATTCACTCGAATCCCAGCCCAATCAGGCGACGATAGTACAACAGAATTTCATCCAACAAAATCCGCCACCCAACTTGGGTGCTCCGCCACAGACGGTTCAATCGCAGCAACAAACTATCATTCATCAACAGATTATCCCTCAAACGGTTCCCATTCAATTACAACAGAGTAACGTTGTAATTCAGCAACCGGTGCAACAGCAACCGACCGCTATTGGAAATGTGAATATTCCTCCGCCTGGAATACCGTTTCCAATTAAGCCCGGTCAAATAGTACAGTTTCAAACACCGCCTCCAACGGCGGCAGGAGCACCTCATTTGACTCAACCGCCGCCCAATATTCAATTGCAGCAACAATCGCCAGCAGCTACACAAATTGTCCTCAATCATCCGCAAAGTTATCAATATCAATACATTCAACAGCCAGTGCAGTCTGCTGATCCTAATATGCAGCGTAAGTGTAGCTAATAAATAATGTCCATTCGTTCTTTAAATTTTTGTACAAATTCTATTTCAGCGAACCAAGTGACTATTCAGCATATTTATCAGCCACAACAACAACTTCAGGGAATTGTTCAACAAGCACAGCCACAAGCTCAACAAATCCAGGCTGCACCGCCTCAGCAATATATAGTTCAGGGGAGCACAGCGTATATGGTGCCGCCACCAACAATGATTCACCAACAACAAGCCACTCAGCAAGCAACCCATGCTCAAGTTCAAACCCAGATTGCAGCGCCGAATCCTAATATCATCTTTCAGCCTCCGCCTCAAATGCATCCCGTTCAAATGCATATGACGCATGGTATCCAAATGCAAACGATGCCTCCCGCGTTGCCACCCAATTCCACGGCAACGATCGTTCAGGAAAATCAAAACAATAATTCGGAGGAAAGTGGCGGCATGGCGAAAGACGAATCGAAACCCGAGGGCGATCAGATGGATAGTCCACAAAAGAGTCCTAAGATTAAGACAGAAGGAGACAGTCAATCGAACGATAGCGATTGTGAAGCGGGCAATCAATCGCAATCTGTCCCGGTATCCATACCGCCGCCCCAACAGCAAACAATTGCCATACGACAACAACCTCCTCCCGCGGTAGCGACTAGTTTAACACTACCCATAACACAAATGGCACCTCCGATAATGGCTGTACCGCCTCCAATGTCGTGCGTTCAACATTTCGTCGGCAATACATTAATCACTACACAGCCAACCGCTCAAACACACACTCATCAGATATACAGTCAAGTGCCCGTCTCCATTCAGCAAATAACACCGGCAGCTGGCCAACAGATACATGTATCCACGGCTAACGGCCAACATTTTCTAGTGAATGCCGCGCCACAATGGCAAGGTCCTCCGCCGACGGCTACACTCACTCAGCAACCCCCCATTCACCAAATCTCTCAAAATGGCACCATTCAAAATGTTCAAATAACTGCTGCAACACACCAAATTGGTAAGGTTGACGACGCCTGGTCGAAAGGAAGAATTTACGCGGAGTTAAATTAATCATTTTTTTTCCAGCTCATAACGGAACAGACTTCCGTGCAATTCCGCCGCCAACATTAATCAGCCAAACAAATCCAACACAATCGATTCAACAATCTCAGCTTGCGGTAGCATTTAATCAGCCCGTACAAGTTCAATTTCAGCCACATTTGGTTCAACAATTGCCACCGCATCAGCAGACTATTGATCAGACGCAAATCATGGGTGGCCAAATGACTCATGCTCAGCAGCAATTTAACGTAGTTCAACAACAGCAACCACAAATAGCATATCAACAAACAGTCGTGACACCGTTTCCACAGCAGCAACAGCAAATCAAACAAATAACGGTAAAATTAACATGTTTGCGTATCTAACGTATTTTTAATGATGATCAATAATTTCAGTATCAGGATCACAACGTACGAGTCGGGCAGAAACGCAAGCACGAAATGGAAGATCCTGCATTGTTAAACCATCAGCCAAGAATGGGAATGGGGTAAGTTGTGTCAACCGTTTACATCCCGATATTATAAATTGATTTTGAATTTAGGCAGTTAGCGAATAGTAGGTGCAGGGTGAAATGGGGTTGAAGTATTCGTCTTTTTTTGATTTTGCATTAAAGTTTGATCAACCGTTTTAGTATAGTAACACCAATAGATGTCAACGTTATATGTTATCAATTGAAAATGCAATATGTATATTCACCGGATTTATAAGAAGCAAAAGCCCATTTCACTCTTTAAATTTTTATAAATGTAATTCAAAATACTAAATTGTCAACTTGTTTGAAGCGTATCATAATACTAGGATTTAACTTAATTTTAATAGAGGATCTAAATTATGATATTTCCTATTTTGAAGATTTGCCATTAGAACATGCGAGAATGGTGGAAGAATTCAGTTTGAATAAGATATTTAGTTATAAGTAAAGTGAAAGGATTTTTAATGATAGAAGCAGTTCCCCGGTGTGAATGTCTGATATAAGTCCCAAATTTAAAACCTTGCATTTTTGGCGTCCGTCCTATATTGTTATGTTGGTTAGAAAATCTTTCTCCAGAATGAACACAAAAATTATTCTTTTGTTTCAATGATTTTCAGCTTTTTGCGCAGAATAGTTTTTTTTTTAAGTTGTCTTATGGACTTGCAATCCATTTCAATTGGCCCTAAAATATTAAAATTCATCTTAGAATTCGACTTTTACTAAACCCACGCTTGCAAACTTTTGCCTCAATTTTCAATCCTCGAGTTGTTTTCTTTTTTTTTTGCTTGTAATGAAAAATGAATAGAAAACTTTTGTTGATTTTGTTTGTTAGGCACACCTCTGCCATGAAATTAGACTTCTTCGAAAAAATAGGAAAGTTTAGTGTTTTATTTTATTTTTTTTGTTTATATTCCAACAACATTTTACTAAGTACCCATATAAAAATATGTAATACACTGGCGAAGAAATATTTTAGAATTCAATGAAACAGTGAGAAATCGATGGGTACTGTCAACATCACGGCTAATTAGACATGATCGTCCCGTTATTACATTCTTTGTTCCGGTGTAACCACAAAAACATTCGGCACGCCGAATTGTCCGGTTTTCGAGAAAAGATCACTGCTTTGTGATATTCTCCCAAATATTTATAATTGGTGTTGCGCATGCAGTCGTGTGTTTTCGCCCTTACGACTCAGTAATCTTGATAAGAAGCATGAAACAAGGCATTAGTTGTTGTGGTAGCGATGCTTCGAATACTGCAGTTCTTGCATCGAGGGGGTCTGGCAGCTCTTGGCCGTTCAAAAACGGGTCGTTCCGGTACGAAGAACCGGCTGCCGCAGGAACGCAAGACATTAATTATGGTCAGCTATAATTAGGTTTGTTCAATGTTATAAGGAAGTTTAAAAAAAAAAAATAATCAATCAATTGCCCTAAACCCTTGTGGGGCATAGCGCGTCTACTGTTCCATGTGGTCCAGTTGACGTTTCGTTGGCATAAACTGGTTTCGGAGAATGCAGTTGCCAGCATGCACCTCCTGCACATCCATAGCCACGAATGTCATCGTGGACGGGATTCGAACCCGAAACGCCGGTAGTCAAACATGAGACTGATGCCTCAACACACTGCGCTACCGGTCGCCCCCAAAAAAAATAGGTAGTGAACAAAACACTTCTAAAGGAAAAGTGTCTTCAATGAAAATTTACAAACAACAAATATTCCTTTTGGTGTAAAAATTTAATACAGAAGAATTAGTGACATTAGGTACGTTTTTTTTTCAACAGTTCAGATAAGAGCAGAACAAAACTTGCCCGCGTTACACTAACAAAATTGTTCTATACGTAGGTTGTCTTTTAAGTTTTGCATATAGGGCTGAATTAAAACAATATATAGTTTTTAAAGACTTTATTGTTTTTCCAAGTATTTCCCGCGAAGATTAATGCGCTTTTGCATGCGTTCGGACCAACTCTGGAAGCAGTTATTCCACTCGTTTGTTGGTACAGTCAAAATTGCGTTGTTGAAGGCGTCAACTGCTTTTTCTGGCTACTGAAACCTTTGACCACGCAGTTTGTTCTTCATTTTCGGAAATATAAAGAAATCGTTGGGGCTTAGGTCGGGACTGTACGGAGGATGGTTTAACAATTCGACGTCTTGTTGCTTTAAAAATGCAATTGTTTTGCGAGCTGTGTGGGAACTTGCATTGTCTTCGTGGAGGATGATTCGTCGTTCGAGGTTGGGTTTTCGAAGCCCAGCGATGACTTCTGGTAAGCAAAGCAAGTTGTATACCAATCGGCAGTGATCTTGCAGAGGAATTGTTGCTACATGACCTGCTGCATTTTTCTCAATGCCGCGACCATCTTTTTGGAGACACTTCAAGAACGGATGACTTTTGTGGACTTTTCTTCATTTTGGAACATCCACACAGACGACTGGCGTTTATTTTCGGGTTCATAAGAGTAAATCCACGATTCATTACCACTGACGATGCTGTACATGTTGTTAGAGTTTCCTGTGTTGAAGCGGTCTAGAGTTTTTTGACACCAATTGATCCGAGCTGCTTTCTGTTCTTCGGTCAATAGATTCGGTGTCCAACGGGAAACTATATTTTCTACACACAATTCTTAATACAAAATTTGTTGAATTGGGGTCTTTGAAATCCCCAATGATGCCTCAATCTCGCGATATGTCGATCTTCCGTGATGAGCTTGCGCACAGCATCGACCATTTCTTGAGTGACTGACGTTTTTGATTCACCTGCCCTTGGATTGTCGCTAAGACTCACCCGTCCACGTTTGAGTTCTGCATACCAACGAGAAATAGTCGACTGGTGTGGTGCTTCATTGTCGAAAACAGAAACCAACTCGGCGAGGCATTCTTTTTGAGGTAATTGTCTTCGAAAGTTGTAAAAAATGATTGCGCGAAAATTTTCTCGGTTCAAATCCATTATGCGGATAACTCGACGACTTTGACAATTCGCTGTAGCTGTAACAGGGGCACCAAAATAAGCCATGGCTAAAGACCAGATCCAGGCTGCGATTCATGAAGTTGCTAGTAATATTAAAGTGCAACAGAGCGCAGAATTCCATGAATGATGAGACTGCCAAGAAAAGCGTAAGTGTCGAGGAGGACAATGGAAGTCCCGAGAGCTGTCAGGCCAGCTAATATTAGCAATATTTATCTCACCACAGATAATTATGGGAGTATCAGGGTGCACAATATGAAAAGTGAGAAGAGAGATTCTCGTAGACAGGCAAGGCAAAATTAAATGAAATAAGAGGCACAGTAGAGAGGAGGAAGAGAGAATTATAACAGTGACACAGTCGTAAGGTTAAGAGGTTAAGGGCACCACCACTAAGAGTCCTCGCAGAAAATTCAGAATTTCGGTCGCAGCGAAAGACATAGTAGCCTTTTAGAAGCTCTCCACTGCTGAAAGAGGAATTCAATTAAATTTCAGATAAGCGCAGGATGTCATGTTGAAAAGATAAAGTAGAAATTTCTGAGGCTTGGTCATTAAGCCACGATCATTTTTATAGAACTCGTATGAAGAGAATTTACAAATGTTTATTATTTTGGAATCCGGTCAACTCGTCGGCGTGGAAAATGCCGTTTAATTTATATATATCGAACAATATTATCTGCATAAAATTTGAATTTTGCATACATAAAAATTAAAACTTAATATGATTCATTTATATCTTGCAGGTGAGTCTGTCCTGTCCGCAACATTTACACAAAACTATTTTCTATACAGTTTCTAAAACGACAATAAATTGTTATGCATCTTTATTTTTAACAGTTAAATCATCATCGTGGCGCGACAGCCCGACGTCGGGCCTTGGCCGCCTAACAGTTAAATGGTCATTATGCATTATATCTGCAATTTCTGATTTGAAATTTTTATGAAATTTAATACTACTAGAACCAGAAAAATCTATTCGTATTAAGTAAATTAATATTAATCAAGCGGAATCGTGTCCTGGGGCCCTATTCCAGCTATCGCTAACGCTAAAACACTATCGCTAAAATTCTCTAAATGCTTTTTGGTTTGAAACACATCGCTAATTTAATGAATTTATCCGGTTCAATTTATTAAGCGCTATAATTTCGCATCTAAGTGAGTTATTGTCAGCGATGTGTGTTTCAAAACAAAAAGAGTTTAGGAAATTTTAGAGATAGAGTTTTAGTCGTTTTCGATTGTCTCAAATCGCTCGCCTGTTGGACTTACCGAAAATTTTAGTTGGAAACGCATTTAAGATATCCTTCAGTTCGATAGACACATTCTCCATCCTGCTGAAAATATGGAGCTGATCTGGAAGTTACTTTCATAGCGCTGAATTACTTGGAATGCGTGCTCGACTGTTCGATTTAAATAATTTCAATTGTACTCGTATGAACACTTTAACAGCTGAATCGTTCCATAGTTTGATAGATACATTTTTTATCTTGACGAAAATTTTGAAGCTAGTCTGCAAGTTGCCTTCAAAGTGCTGAATTGCCTCGTTATCATTATAACTAAACTACAATAGTTTATGAAATGAAATGTTTACTCTGTCTCAATTTTACTGGTTTTTATATCCATACATCCGCACAAAGGAGTGCTACCCAGCTGTTCTGTCCGTATCGTTATTTCAGGCTGCATATCAAAGTGGCTATTAAATGTGAATAATAAAAATTTGCTATTTTTAAGGATTCTAATTACTGAGATGCTAATTGTATTTCGTGACTTCTTGCTATATCTATCTTTTGGGAATTGCTACATTTTCCATATTTCATAATTTACTTAATATGAATTTTAAGCCCATATGTATCTTAAATATACAGGGTGTCCGGATATTGCCGGATAAACGCACTGCCACGTGATTCTCCATGCAATTTCCAGTAAAAAACATTGAGGAATTTTTTTTTCGAATTCTTAGCTGCCACAGGCATTAACATTTTTCTTGAAAATCTCCCGCCTCACACGACCAAAAATTTATTTCTCGGAAACTACGATAACCAGAACACTCAAATAAAATGATAATCGCAGCCAATATATTGCTCTGTAAAATATAGAATTTATTTGGTAAAAATCAGACAAATGGTTTAATTACTAAAAAAATTTAAATTGAAAATTTTTGTTTTGCTCCAAAAAATATTTTTTTTTATACTAATAATACTTTACCCTTAATTGACGACTTGTCTACTTTGTGGTAATTCATTTTATACACAAATGTACTTTTTTACTTTGTCTTGACCACTATTTCTATTTTTTGTTCCTGACGCGTTTCGCTCTTTCGAGCATCTTCGGAGGAACGGATAAATTACGTGTTAGAATACTAAATATACAATTTGTGGTCTTAGTTCTAAACATTTTCTTGTCACATATTTTACTCATTGTACAACATCCTTATCTCTAGACACTATGGTGCTACGTATCTACTACTATCGTATATAGACATAAAAAATGAAAGGATCGATGGGTGAGGTGGTAGTCGTAAAACGGTATGTAGAAGGAACTCAAGATGTGTATTTCAGGTTGAGGAGTCGTATGAGTCGGTATGATCATTTAAGAGGGATTTTCCTGGTTGTTTGTTGGATGTATTGACTTCTAGAGCCTCTAGTAGGTTTAGTTTATTCCCTTTCGGATGTATGTGCAGCACTTGGGGTTGAAAATTATTCCCAACTTTATGATCGGTTTCTTTTAGGTGCTCAGAAAAATTTGAGAACCGTCCATATGTTGTTTAAATCTGACCTCAATCAATCGGCCTGTTTGTCCAACGTATGTTGCCGAACATTCTACTACCTTGTCTTAACCCCTAGCGGGGCATAGCGCGTCAACTACTCCTGCGCGCCATCGTACTCTGTTCTGGGCAATGGGGCGCAACTTCCCAAAAGACTTACCCAGTACCTGACACTCCTTTGCCACAGATCGACGCCATGTGATTCGAGGACCCCCTCTTGGTCGGCCTTGGTTGGAAATGGGGTTCCATTTCATGGCATGCAAAGCAATGCAGTTATCACTCTTCCGCAATGTGTGACCTATCCACTGCCATTTTCGCCTGCGTATCAATTCGTCGATTGGCATCTGACCCGTACGCCGACTTAGCTCTTCATTTGATATTGTTTCGGGCCAGAAAATTCTTAAAATTCGACGAAGACATGAGTTGACGAAAACTTGCAGCTTTCTGGTAACTCCTACGGAAACTTTCCATGTACTGCTCCCATACAAAAGTACTGATAGTACCAGGGAGCGAAACAGGCCCAGCTTGGTCTTGATGCTGAGATAACTGCCCTGCCAGATTTTGGACAGCATGCCGTATGCACGTTTAGCCTGGTTGATACGACGAGCGATGTCCTGCTCCGTACCACCATTTTCGGCAACAATGCTACCCAGGTAGACGAAGTTGTCCACCTTCTCCACAAGCTGCCCATTAATATTAATGGCGATAGGTGTCGGATTTCTTTTTCGCAACGGCGGGCTAAGAACCTTGGTCTTGTTGGTATTAATCTTTAGCCCAACCTTGCTTGCCTCCCTCTCGAGATCTAACGCCATTGCGGACAGATCCATGATTTTGTGGGAGAGTAGGCATATGTCGTCAGCGTAGTCAAGATGTTGTAGATAAGATGTCAAAGTCCATTGAATTCCTCTGTCGAGTCCGGATAGGGCTGCATGCAACACATCGCCGATCACAATGAGGAATAGGATCGGTGAGAGGATGCACCCCTGCCGAACTCCACTGCGAATCTCAAAGTCCCCCGACACCTTACCTTTATGCAGAACGCGACATTTCGCGCCGTCATAGGTTGCCTTAATAATAGCCACAAGCTTCTCAGGGATGCCTCTCCTGCGCAAGGCCGCCTATATAGAATCCCGGTTCACACTATCGAAAGCCTTTTCGAAATCGATGAAAAGCAAGTGAAGCGGAGAATCGTATTCAGCGCATTGCTCGATTATGATTCGCAAGGTGTTAATGTGATCGACACAGGAGAATCCGGATCGAAAGCCAGCCTGCTCTTCATCAATTGTGCTTTCTAAGTGGGCCTTTAGTCTTTCCAGGACGATTTTAGCTATTATCTTGGCAACGGCAGGAAGCACACAAATGCCTCTCCAATTATTACAGTCTGTGAGGCTACCCTTCTTTGGAAGTTTGATGATCAAACCTTCCTTCCACTCAGTGGGAAAGGTCTCTGTATTCCACGCTTTATCAACAAGTGGGTGCAGCAAATTGGCAGTTACGCTTGGCGCTGCTTGATAAAGTTCGGCAGGGATGCCGTCAAGTCCGGCGGCCTTTCCTCGTTTTAGTGCAATAATTGCAGTGACTATTTCCTCTTTAGTCGGGGCAGTGGACCGTATACGCACATTTTGATGGTTAGCTAAATTATCTATATGAGGGGGAACTTCACCAGAGGTTACACGGTTCAAGACCGCGGCGAAGTGTTCTTTCCACCGCCTCATTTGATCTTCTTCCAAGATAAGTAGCTTTCCATCACTATCTTTCACCGGATGTTGGCAGGAGTTACGACCACCTGTAAACTCCTTGATGACACCGTATACGGCGTTTAAGTTGTTACTTCTAGCGGCTTCTTCTGCTGACGCTAAAAGAGAATTGGCATAAACTCTTTTATCGCGTCGCACACTACGCTGAACTTCTCGAGCTTTCTGACGGTAAAGGAGTTCGATGCTGCTTCGATTGTCGTCTGAGGCTGCAGCCAAACGAACTTTCAGCTCCTTTCTTTCAACAATCCGCTGCCATGAAGCGTCGGACATCCAGGGCTTATTCCGGCAATCCGGGTTTGGGCCAAGGATGGTATTTGCGCTATCGATGTACGCATTTTTTATGGCATCCCAGTTTTCGTTTATGTCACTATCTCGGTGACTAGTTATCTCAGCCGCTTTTTGCGCAAGATGGTCATTATATTGTTGTAAGACAGCTGGATTTTTTAGTCGAGCGGTGTTGAATTTGCGGGGCCTGGATCTTTCGTCGCTTGGGCGGCGCACGGCTGCAATACGCAATCGAACATTAGCGATCATAAGATAATGGTCTCTTCCCATCCCAATATCGGCACCCTTCTTGTTTCGCACGTCCAGGAGGCAACTCTTGAATCTTTTACTAATGGCAAAATGGTCGATTTGATTTTGTGTTCTGCGCCGATCAACAGAGGACCAACTGATTTTGTGGTGGTCCTTATGCTCAAACATAGTACCACCGATGAAGAGACTGTGAAAGTTGCAAAACTCCACAAATCTTTCACCGTTGTCATTACGATCACCAAGACCGTGTCTCCCCATCACATGTCTGAGCCCATAGTTATCAGCGCCAACTTTCGCATTCAAATCACCCATAACCATTATAATGTCACCTTTAGGTGTTCTGCTCTGAACGGCGTTTAGTTCTTCGTAGAAGGAGTCTTTTGCCAAGACATTGTCGGGTTCAGTAGGGGCATAACATTGTATTATTGAGATGTTCCTCATTTTGGTCCGGAACCTTGCGGTCAAGACCCTGTCAGAGACCGGTTCCCAGGATAAGAGACAGTTTCGCGCGGCTCTGGTTAAAAGGAGCCCCACACCTGACTCACGGCGACTACCGGTAGCTTTACCGGAGTACAACATTACAGTGCTGCCCGTTGGAGAGATGAATTCTCCGCTGTTCCACCATCTTATCTCACTAACTCCTAAGATATTTAATTTGTACCTCAGAAATTCACTCTCTAGTTGAAGAAATCGTGCGTTCTGGGGACCTTCTGATCCATTGTCCAGGAGAGTATCCAGAATCCAATCTTTGTCATTGTACGATAGCTAAAAGTCGTAACCGTTGAGTCAGTCCTTATCCGAGGCATAGTTGACGTTTCGTTAGCATATAAAGATTTCGGATAGTGCAAGTTGCTGGCATACACATCCTGTCCTTTGATTGTCGGTTTTAACGACAGGCCCTCAAAGGGAAAGGCCGTGGTATTTTTTTTTCACACCCCACACCACAGGGGTACCTCAACCAAATCATCGCACCGCCATCACTGGCGGCTTGACGTTGGTTGGCAATGGTCAGTGACCACTGCCGTTCCAGGGGGCGCCCACGCGGAGGACTATGGAAGAGGAGTTTTTGCCCCCCAAATATCCCAGGGGCATGGGCGCGTCAACATATCTAGCATTTCTATGCCTTGTTGACGTTTCGATAGCATATCTACTTTTCGGAAGTGCAGTTGCTAGCATGCACCTCCAAAGTAACAACGAAATTTTGAATGAAAAAGGTAAATTTTCGACTTAAATGATTTTAATACATAGGTCCACAATTGCCACAATTGCCAGAAATTAAAACTAGGACGGAATGATCTTAGTACGATTTGGCCACAAGAAAATAGAGATTGGATTTTTAAAATAAAATTTGTAGATTATGTAAACGAAAATTTGAAAAAAAAAACAATCCAAGATTTAAAAAAAATTAAGGCCGGTTGCTCAATGTCCGATTAAAATTTATCTTAAGAATAAACTGCCATTTAGCACAATTTGATTTTCTCAATGTCTGTTCAGTGCTATTAATCGGATAAACGCTAACTGTCCCCTAGCCTTCGATTAATATCTTATCCAAAACAAACCCTAACTCCTGGTTTCCGGTTCAAAATTTATCCTAAACAAAAACCCAACACCTGATACCGGATGCTGAGATTTTGACAGCTAGTACTGTTCAAATTCAAATAAAAACAATGAAAGTGGCCATGAAGAACAGAGTTCCTGGAAATTCATTCGATAGAAGAGAATTTGCAACAAACTCAGCTGCAAATGAATATGCTGAGAGACCGTACTAATACAAAACAGATTTGTGGACGGTTGAATTCCGCCAAAAAAATCAGCTGATTTTGCCATAATTGTGGTCTGAGATAAGTTCCACACTTTATGGCTTGGTAATTTGTATGAGACGTATGAGAAAACGAAAATGCTTATCGGACTTTTTATAGCTTCGATTAATTTGTGTCCATGTTAGTTAACAAAGAGTTTAATCGGATATTGAGAAAACGGGTCTAAAACAAACATTTTCATTTCATGGAGGTACACACAATAAACTGTTGCTCTGAATTTATTGGGATTAATTTCAAATGTAAGGATAAAGTATTAGCTGAGATTAAACGTTTATTTGGGAGTTACTTCTTGCGTAGTCCTCGAGTTATTGCGGTTTTAACAATGTAAAATCGACGCAGTATTCGATTTTGCAACGCACAAAAAAGCCTGTTTTCCAACATTCAAAGGGCTATAGCTTCCAGAAATTAAAAAATATGATAAAATAATGTTAACACAATTTGTTTTTTTTTTTTTATAAAATATAGAATTAATTTTTAAAACAGGACAAGTACATTATGCATGGAAAAATTTAAGAAAAAGGTGACAGAAAAAAAAACAAATATTTTTTTGGAGCAAACCGAAAACTTTAACTTCAAACATGTTTATCAATTAAAGCATTTGTCTGATTTTTACCAAATAAATTTTATATTAATAGTTTGATTTCCGACGCTTGTAGTTCTGTTCAAATTAATGAAAAACAGTAGCTCTCCTAACTACAATAAATTTTATTCAGGTATGTATATATGTACATGTATTTCGGAAGCAACTCACTTCCTTCCTCAGTACTTTGCTACTTCTAGCAGCAAAGCAGTAGTAGCAAAGTACTGAGGAAGGAAGTGAGTTGCTTCCGAAATACATGTATATACATGAATAAAATTTATTGTAGTTAGGAGAGCTATTGTTTTTCATTAATTTAAATTTTATATCTTAGTGCAACATATTGGCAGTGTTAATCATTTTATTTGAGTGTTCTAGTTAACGTAGTTTCCGAGATATTGAATTTATAGTCATGCGAGGCAGGGAATTTTTAAGAAAAATATAAATGCCTGTGGCAGCTAAAGGGTTAAGAATTCGGAAAAGTGTGGCTTAATATTTTTCACTGGAAATTGTATGGAAAATCACGTGGCAGTGCATTTATCCGGCAATTTTCCGGACACCCTGTATATAATTTCTTTATATATTGTTTGTTCGAATTAATATACATAACTCAATATAATAATCAAATATTAAAGCCAAAGAGATCAAAGTCAACCGATGCCTGGTAATCTTCAACAACCACCACAGAATCTTCACCAAGCACCGCCAATGGCAGCACTCACATCGCATGGTAATTTAGCAGTAGGCCAAACGATAAATGGCTCCTCTTCAAGCAACCCCGGCCAAGGTATCGTATAATTTAGCGAACACAATACCGTAATCAAATTTGACAAATCATGACCATAATGTATCATTTAATTGGTTAAGATTATCAACATACGTAATAAGTATTTATGATATTAATACAGTAAAATTCAAGTAGATATAGGATAAAGACAGTAGACTGCGGATGACTTGATTCAACCAGGCAACATAGTCATAGTCACATAGTGGAAGGCCTGCGGAACCAAATCTATAATACTTCAGCATTCCAGTCTTCTAATATTGAATTGTTTTAATTTGATTTTTAATTTATTGCATGAAAAAATTTTGGTTTGAATTTATGTGTTAAGAAGTTCATTATTTTTAAATTGTTTCATGGATTTTATGGGTTTGCTCTGATCGTGCAAAATATGACCATCGTGAACCCGGATAAAACGGATTTTAAAGAATTGTTCAGTATTTTGATCTCCTGTCTTATCGCCAGTCTTGATTAAATATATATAAAGTACAATTTACAAAAATCTCGTGCATTCTGTCAAATTATTTGCGTGTATGCAGGGGCAGGGGGAAGTGTGTCAAATTCACAAGTCCATTTTTCTGGAGGATTTAATACATATTTCATTTTTGCAACTAAGTCTGCTTATATAAAATAAATAAATAACATATTAGTTCACAAAGCGTCAAGCTATTTGTACATAAACTCTGCAACCAATGAACATATCGTTGAGTGCGAAAATTGGGACATCCATCCTAGCGACCATTTTTTTACTTCCCAGAAGTAGTAGACGACGGGCTATGGCGCTCAAGGGGTTATGACGAACTACTAGTAAAAGTCCTAGAAATAATACTCAAATTCGCATAAATTCAAACAATTTGTTGTCTAGTTTTGATAGTTTAACTTTTTATTTCCTTTCAAATCTAGGCATTAAGAGAAGGGGAAGAAGAGGAAGATTCGGAGTTGTGACTAAAATTGCTTTAGTTTTCAATCACTAGATTCTAGAATTAAGTTTTACAGAACGTGCACAAATGGACCGCAAGGAATTTGGCGAAACTTCAATGACAAAATATTAGTTATAATTTCTTCTTATTAACATTTTACTTACCAACCCTCGACTTACACCGCTCTTTCTCAATTACATTAGATGAAAATGGTGAACATAAAACCCAACCGGATCTTCATCAACAGTTGGCGCAACCGCCTCCACCACCACCGCCGACGACATCCGGTGGATACACGGACAATCGCCCATACTACCAGCGAGACATAAACGATTCTTTCAACGATGGTGGTGGTCCGCCCCGACCACCATTCGATGGTGGTCCAATGAATAATGGCGGTGGACTCATGTTGCGAGGAGGACCGCGATTTCATCATAATAATGGCATGATGGGACCGGGCGGCTATCCAATGCGTCCGCCTTTCCATATGCCACCGGACGTCAATGGCGGCAACTTTCCAATACATCGGATGAATTTCGGTCCGCCACCACCGCCGCCGCCATCCTATCGTGGCGACTGTCCGCCAAATCTGGGCTATGGACCACCACCACCACGATTCAGAGGACAATGGTGAAAAAGTGTCGGGTCCCAAGTTGGAATCAAGTTCAATACGTTTATTACTTGTAAATATGAGGTACATTCTTTAGGTTACTGTTATCCAGTTCATCATTAATTGAGTTTTTATCCAATTAATTTTGCAGTTGTACGGAAAGTTTTTTTGAAAATATGCAAATTATTTAAGCAGACGTTATCATGCATAGTCATTTAAGAGTTTTTTAATCTGTTAAAAGATCTGTAGAAATTAATTAATATTTACCAGTGCTGTGAATTTTCGGATGGGATAAGCTTATAATGTATTTCCCTGGGGCACTAGCATGCAATTCGATTCGAATCGAATTGCTTTCGACCGGATGAAATGATATCATGTAAATCGAAACCGAATTTCTCAATTTGATTAATATGATCGTGTATTCGATACGAAAATTTTCATTCGAAGTGAATGCTCGATGGTTTTTGAAAATTGGAATTGTTTTTTCAAGTTACATGGAACCATGTCCATCCTTTCGAAAACAATTCGATTCGAATCGAATTACATGATAGGGCCCCTGATCTAAGTTTTGGAAAATATTTGAATTTTTTTTCTTCGCTAATTATTGCATATTTAGAGTACATAAATATATTTTTCAAAGATTTTATTTATTTTAAAATAGATTATTCAGTAGAATGTTTGTAATGAGAAAAAATGAATATAAATGGAATGCGAGATTTCTCGTTTTCGACAGAATTGAAATCAAATGTTCTGGTGTTTTATTTTGATTTTTTGTCCTTGTTCTCCGGGATATGTCTGACAGAGCCTTTTTTCTTTACCCCAGTAACGTCGGTAAAATGAATTTGGCAGCCTATTTCTAATCTTCAGTAAAAATCCGCGAAACATTCCTAGTTGACCGGGCGACGCATTGGTTCGCGTCTTTGACCAATAGTGACATTTTTGTCGATCCGCGCCGTTGAAAGGCGTTTAGAGCACTGCCCATTAATATAAAGCCGACAAACTTAGTACAAAATTTTGAATTTCGCAGTATATATGTATGTGTAAGACTTGCAATTCATATATCACGTACGCATATAGAACGAATATAGTATAAGTGTGAATTGACAGCAAAAATGTGCGAATAAAACAAAATCGATACAAATCCACAAGGACATTAGTGAGAAAAGGATGCCAACAAAACAAAATATTTCTCCGCTCTCGGTAACCAATAACAACATGACTCCCTGTAGTTAGGTAGCTAATACATACAAAAAATTAAAAATTTCTCACTTATACAGTGACAAATGTAGCAATATGACAGCTACAGCGTTACTTTTGAGTTAGTATTAGTTCCCCATTCCTCTCTCACCCCACTATGAGTATCCTTTTCTAACTAATGTATTTGAAAGCAAGGATTTATTGACTACTAGTTGATATATTTGCACCTAAAATTAATGTGTTCCCCTCTCAAAAATCAACGTTTTATTCGAAGTCTGTCGGCTTTTACATTATTGGGCAGTGGTTTAGAGTGAGGTTGGTCATCAATTGACGTTTACTGTCATTTGAAACGGGGAAAGCACGCTAAATATGACCTCAAAAAAGTTCGTACTGAAATTCACTAGAAACCATTCAACTTTGGCGCCAAGGAAACTAGAATCTGGGCTATAATTCCCTCATAGAAAACTTACTCAATGATCTGGTCCAGTTCTGGCAAAATTCTGGGTCTCTTCTGCGTTACATACAACTTCATGATATGCCAGAGATTCTGGGATTTAACAAAGTTCTTATTTTCGACAAATATTCTTTGACGCGCCCCTGATTAGCGCATCATTTGGAATCGCAACGAACTTCGAGGTTCGAGCAAGTACTCGTGATATCCGTACATAGCATTGCGGAAGAGTGATAACTGCATTGCTTTGCATGCCATGAAATGGAACCCCATTTCCAACCAAGGCCGACCAAGAGGAGGTCCTAGAATCACATGGCGTCGATCTGTGGCAGAGGAGTGTCAGGCACTGGGTAAGTCTTTTGAGGAGTTGCGCCCGATTGCCCAAAACAGAGTACGATGGCGCGCAGGAGTAGGTGACGCGCTATGCCCCACTAGGGGTTAAGGCAAATTAGTAATGCAAAACAATTTTCGATTCTAGACATTTTTTTCCAGTTTAGAATCGATGGACGGCAGAGACCCAAGGTGCTTACTATTTTATGAGCATATGTCACTTGGTGAGGTTTTGCTCGTGATTCGCCGAGTCACGAGTAACGTAGTGCGACCTTTACAATAATTCAAAAAAAAAAATATTAATTTCGTACATTTGCACCTGTTTTGCGGTATCTGGCTTTGCGCTGGTATCTGCTGCGGTAGCACGTCTTTCACGAGTAGGATTTTTAGTGCATTTGTCGTCTAAAATGGCAATAAAACCTTGTTCAGTACGTACCCCACTCAGTGATCAAATCGATACGGTTTTCTAGTCACTAAATGGTCAAAAACCGGTATCCATCTCGTCCCGTTTTTTTTTTTTTTTTGGAGTATGGCAACTGAGCCTTTTTCAGTAGATCCCAAACTAGCTCATTCTGTATGAATCCATTCTAATGATGTACTCACGGTGGATTTGTGGTCCCTAAAGCAGAAAATCCTTTTACAGTCTCTTTCCGCTTCAGGTAGTAAGAACTTAAAACCCACACACGAGGATCTGTAGCTCCTAAAGCGGAAATTCCTTGAGTGCGAACTCAGAGTGTATTTCCGCTTTAGGTGGCAAAAATTTCCGCGTTATGAACTACAAATCCCAGGGAGATCCTACGTTCTTACCACCTAAAGCGGAAATGCACTCTGAAGCTGCACTCAAGAAATTCCCACTTTAGGCACTACAAACCTCCTTGACTCCTTGATTCTTACCACCTAAAGCGAAAATGTACTCACCCATTCAAGGAATTTCCGCTTTAGGAACTACAAATCCTCGTGTGTGGGTTTTAGATTCTTACTACCTATAGCGGAAATGGACTATAAACCCACACTCAAGGATTTTCTGTATTAGGGACCACAAATCCACCGTCAGTGCATCATTAGAATGGATTCATACAGAATTAGGTAGTTCCCCAATTTGAGGACGTACTGAATACGGCTCTGTTGCCATTTTAGACGACAAATGCCACCAAAAATACGTTTCAGTGCCGTTCCATCAAAGGGACGAGATGAATACGGGTTTTTGATCATTTAGTGTGTCGATTTGGTCACCGACTGGGGGACGTACTGAAGGTCTTATTGTCATTTTAGACGATAAATTCACTTATAACACCAGTCGATCTTCATCATCAAAGGAGACGAGATAGATACGGGATTTTGGCCATTTAACAGGCACTAAAAACCCTACTCGATCTCGTCACTGGCTTGGGGACGTACTGAGAACGGTTTTCAAAATACGCAACCCGGGGTAAGAGGTGCAGCCTTATTTTCACCTGTTTGGCTGCGTCTGAATCTGCGGTGGTAGCTACTGTGGCAGTAGCTCGCCTTACCGACCGCCATTTGGTGAAACCGCAGCTGGAAATTCGAGTGTGAGTAAAACTGAGCCTGGACTTCGAGCGAGTCACTATTCTACTTGGTTTCCGCCCTTCCCTATTCTTGTGGTCGTGTGTGCTGCATAGACATGCTGAATTTTTCTGTGCGATAGCTGTATCTTGCCAAAGGATATATCGACCAAAAGGGAACAAATATCTCTAGCGATACGGGATAGTTAAAGGAAAAAGTGATGTACGTTACGCGATACGGTAGTAGAAGATCCGTTTTTGCTTCCGGATAGGTCTTATCATCTTTATCATAAAAAAACGTGTCAGCTCCACGAACCGGAAAGGAACTCCGGCGGCCAATAGAAAAATGGTAACAGTAGTAAAAATTTTGGGGTACGGAGTCATTCCCCGTAGCGTATTTACCCATCTTGATTTCGGGGAGATAAAGTCATACTAACATGCCATTTCCTTTCCCCCTTCACCATCGAAACAGGATAAACAAGGCAAAGACCGGTCACGAAACCGACTTGGGAACATTCCTATTTGACCGGGCGAAGCATAAAGAGTCGCGTCTTTGACCTAGAGTGGGTTTTAATTTGAATAGATTTCTCAATCTTATTTTGTCTTAAGGAGTTGCAACCCTGAGTATACCGCCCTAGAACGCTCGCTCTATTTTCAACAGCGATTGGCTAATAGTGCCAAGGCGTGAACAACCATGCGTGGCCCGGTGAAATAGGAACATACCCCGACTTGTTATAAGAGAGCAATAGAAGATCAGTGCACGGAAAGGTGAGGAGAAGTTCAAGGAACCCTGATTGGATTCCGGTAATTCCAAATTTTGTTTTTTTTTAGTACTTACCCCTATACTCGTATCCTTATAAAGTTGGTACAGAAAGATACGTTAAAGATTTCGTTACGCTCTTCCCACATTAAACGCTAAATCCATAACACGAAAATAACAAAACAATCCATTTGCGATAAATATTTTTTCTTTTTATTTTGAACTCATCAAAATAATATCCAAAAAGAAAATATAGAATTCATTTAGAACTTGAATAACTTAAATGCCTTGCTTGCCTATGTCTAAATCGTAATTTGGGGATTCATTTCAAATTACTGTTTAACCGAAAGCTTTGGAATTTCATTTACAAAATAATATTCTTCATTATTTAAGAAAATATCTCTATATTATTATTATAATAATAGCTAAATAATAGTACAACGCGATATCATATCTAACGCATTATCACGAAGCAATGCGTGATCATTATGATTATAGTGAAACGGGTGGTAAGAGTTAACGCAATGTCACGTGTCGTGAGTATCGAAAAACTTTTTATTACGGGATGTGGGAGTAGCATTGATGTGTGTTACCTGTATTGTACTGTTGGCATGTGTTGCAGCAGGTAATGATGATCATTCGGTTGACGGACGATTGATGCCGATTACAATTGAATGTTGTTTTCAAAACGATATTCTCCCGTGTTGTGAATTGTTCTGTAAAAAGTATTCAAAATAGGTAGAAGAGATTGGTTTGCAAAGGCGTTTAAATAAATCTGGACAAATCCATTTTGTCGCATTGAATTGCCAGTCTGTTTGTAGTGAATATGCATGTATTTATATTCAAATTCTCCACGCGAGATGAATGCGCCGATTTCTTTTTGCAACGATATTTGTAGTGCATGCACAATTTCCATGCATATTCACCACACATTCAGACGAATATTCACTCTATAAAATCAATAACAAAAAAAAACATTCGTTATAGAAAATAGTATGTCGGAAAATTGATTTTTTTTTATATATCTATTTGCGTACATTTATATTTATCATAAATACCTCGGATATCAGAGACGTGTGACAATGACAAAAATCTGTATATGAATAACACACAGGTTAACGCAAATACAGCTGGAGATAAACTAAATAGTATGAGGTAGGTACACAGTATGCAATGTTGCCAATAAAGTAAACCATTCCTCTTTTGAATGAAATATTTTCTTGGAAGAAAAAAAAAATATAAGACTCGGAAACACGCAAAAATATTTCATTCAAAACTCTTGACTGCTAAGTACGTCCGTTACCACTGCGTACTTGAGCGCCTAAGTTTTATGGAAATATTCTTGTCATATTAATTATGGCTTTACTAATATTTTTTTAAGAAAATTAAAAACAAAATGTTGAAAAATTATTAAGAAAAAAAATGGTTAACATAAAATTTGAAAACAAGTACCTCTTCATGTTCGTACCAGCACGATTTAGTTATGAAATGATTCAAATTTTAAAGACCGGAATGCTACGTGTCTGTGTGTGGTAGTAGTAGGGCGCTGGATGGACCTCACAGTAAACCCTTTCTTTTTAACGAATCCCGCGCTATTTTTCTTACTCTTTATTGCGAAGAGGGGGGTACACATAAAAGTCTGTCTCTATTTGGCTGTATATATAGTTGATCGTTCAAGGAAACAATATTAAATTAATTACAATTACATTTGTTTTATACCTCTGAACTTCGTCATTGAAGCGGCGAGCAGTAGGTTGGACCCCGAGATTGCACGAAGATATACATACGCGTTCGGAACAGTAAAAACCAATGTTCGATAGTCCTACAGACACACAGCGCGTCAATAAGACACTCTAAGATAAATTCCAACACACAGCTAGCTCAGATAGCTGAAACTTATTTGTGATGATGTTAAATATCCTCTCGGAGAGTTTCAGGTGGTCATTTTGTCTGGCCGGTATGATGATTGTTTAAACTGATCTGATTCGTTTTGATTGTTCATCTGGTTAATACAAATTCAGAAATGAAAACCACGCCGATAGCGCAACGAACGAATCCACGAAATTTCATTGACTGCAAGTGATGGACTTTGAACGTTCGATATTTTTAGTACCGATTGTTTCTGAAGTATCATCCACTCCGCTATCGATGATTTTCATCAGCATCATCAAACTCGAATCAATTTCACCGCATGTTAATAGTGGCCAATCAAAATTTCCATCAAGAAATCTCCGATATCGCTTTTCGATTATAATATTGACACTAACCTGGTGGAGCGGAATTACCGAATACAGAGTCTACACACAGTCATACTTTTTTTGCAATTCCTAACTAAAATCAAGTACCAGTCTCAGTCTCCCTCTCCCAAAAGCATCTTTTCATTTCCCATTTCATTACATAGAGAGTATGTAACGCTGAATTGAAGTAAGTGTGCTGTTGAAAGAACAATTACTCACCTTTTGTGATTTGCATTAATTTTCTATTTTGGTCTATGGGGGTACCTCGATTGTGTGTTTATTTGTATGTTCTAGTGTTGTGATACATTAGGGAAGTGAAGCACATGGAGCACATTCTATCGATGACTATGACTACGGGAACGACTTCGTCGACGTGAATCACGATCTCGGTCTCCTATTCATAAATCATATATTTCGTTAAAACATTCTTTGTATTCAGATTATACACACAGCAAAACAATAAAAGGGCCGCTTAAAAAAGTTCAAAATTTTTGTTGAAACGAACAAGGAAGCCCAGATGGCCGTTTTTTGATATTACTGTAGGGATGGTAAAAAGTATAAAACATTTTTAGAAATTAATTTCTAACATAACGGTATATTTCATACAAACTTTGCAACCTCTCCAAAAAAAAACGTATATCCAGAAATAGAGTTGAAACGCAAAGTTGTTGTTGTAGCAATTTGAGAATTCGTTTGTGTGTGTGTTACTTAATTCAGAATTCGTTTTCTATACTCTCGGTGTCAAGGCCAGGGAACATGGCCATAGGGTCTTCCCACAGCGCTATAGGTGTCAGTTGTGTGGATGCTGCTGGACAGGTTGAAAATATGTTCCACGTTGTGGGGGGGTGCCGACGCACGCTCGGGAGTTGTTCCGAACTGTAAGGTCGATTCGGGACAGGATGTCCCGATGGAGTTTGTCGAAGTCCCTCAATTGCCGCTTGTCCCTCCTCGCTATATAGTGAAGCAATAGCAGTTTTTTTTTATAATAATAGGTGGTATCGTCGAAAGACTCCTGTAGCGTTGGACATCCCTTTCGAGGTATCTTACGTTGCGATAGATTTGACGAGGTGGAATTTTGTTCATAGGATTTTTGTTGGGATGATCACGTCGGTAACATCCCACAAGGTACTGCTTCGCTAGAAGGTTATTGTGGCATCTTAGAGACAGCATTTGGGTCTCTTGATGTAGGTGGTCTGGAGATGACATCAGGAGGCAGCCTGTTTCTGTGGGTAGAGCAGCGTTCTGACAGATCCGTTTGTTGTTCTACTGCGAGCCACTCAAGTTGCGAGACCAGATGGGAACTGCGTAATTTGCCACAGATCTACCGATAGCTTTATAAGATACCAGCAGGGTCTTCTTATCCTTACCCCAGGAACTTCCAGCAAGAGCGTTGAGAACTTTGATCCTGTTACGCACGGTTTGTTCAGAAGTAACAGTTCCTGGGGTGTGTCTGAAGTCACTTAGTCTGAAAGATGCCGTGTTTTGATGATTTCTGAGGGCATTTAAGCGTATAAATCGATCCTCACTTATGCTGTTCGCTGGCCCTGTTCTTGTCTTCCTGTAAATTGTCCTCTCCCCTGGAACCTTTCTCAAACTCTTTGGGTGACACAATGTCTCACTCCAAGCCGATGTCTCACTTCCTCTGCTAATGACGCGGTCCTGCACACGTTAAATTCCTTGTGATGTCATCTAACACCTTGTGAAGCATCACTTGCTAACCAGTAGCAAACTTCAAAGAAAACTACACAACAGACCGGTAAGGACTAACAGAGGTATCGGGAATAACGACGAAAAGAGTGACTACTTCACATTTAGTTCTATGTAGCCAAATTTACCGTTATGTTGAAAACTGACAATTTAAAATGTGTGTCATATTTCGCTCTTTCTGCACTAATACCAACAACTTCAGTTTCGGCTTCCTTATTTGTATTATCCGGAAGGATTTAGCGTTTTTTAGAGTGGCCCTTTAATTGTTTTGCAGTGTGTAGTTAATAGAACTTACTTCTTCCACGGTCCCGGTCGCGATCACGACGATCAGCATCTCGATAACGATCTCTATTGTCCCGATCGCGACGGTCGTATTCTCTGGAAAAGCCACGTCGTCTGTGATCTTCATGGTCCACTCTGGAAAAAAAGATAGTTTATTTAGAAAAATTATAGAGAAATTCTTTCAGTATTGATAAAAATATTGGATAATGGATATGTCCATTTTACGCAGACGATATTGTTTGCTTTCTAATATCCTTTCTACTAATTTTTCAGTCTCCGTTTATCAGTTCAAATTTAACACCCAGACAACCTCCCCATAATACTCGTAGCATCCGGGAAATTTCCTTTTCATTCCCCACTTCCCAATACACCACTAGGACGCCAACCGGACCACTCACTTTCAACTTTTCAATTTAACAACACCAAGACCGCAAAGCGACCACTCCGTTTTCCAATCCCTTTTCCCAATTTCAATAAACCGCCCGGACCGCAACTTTTTCTACTCCCCGTTTCCAATTTTCATGTACCACCCAGGCCGCAACCGGACCATTCCATTTTCCACTCCATGTTAACCAATTTTAATTCAGTTTTACACCTAGCCCGCAATAGCGTTCAGAACATTTTTTTACCACTTCCCGTTTCTTAGTTTCAATTTACCACAGACAGCAACGCATCGCAACCGCACTCCATTTTTCACTCCCCATTCAATATACACCGAGACGGCTGGATTTGTAACGTATTCCTATGCATTAACGAACGCAGTCTCCTTACTTGAGGAGGTCCACGATCCACCTGGCTTCATTAGGTAGGTAGGTATCGATGGATTAGTACCTTATACTTTACGGAGCCTTGAGGCTTCGCTAAAGTGTTCAATGCGTTCACACAGAAGTTTCCACGAAAAACGCTTTGCCGTTATCCTTATCGCTGCAGGCCACAACCAAGAAGACACGTATAGAGGTTTTTACTGATCCTTTAAGTAGAAAACAGTGTAGTCCAGAGTCCTTAGGCCACGCACTACTTCGTTTAGGGCAGAAGGTTCCTGCATCGACACAAAAGGCTCGGCAACCTCACGTTCAAGGTTGGGTTCACACCGTCCTTTTTAAGCCATTCAGGACGGGGTTCAAACCCGTAGCTGGCCAGCTAGCATGAGACATCAGACTGATGCCTCAACGCATTGAACTAAATTTATTCAGACCCCCAGCCAAATATATTTGTGTCAGAAACCAATTAACGACTAACAAGTCACACTTACCGTCTCCGATCTTTATCGCGATCACGCTCCCGATCTCGATCTCGTCTACGATCCATACCATTTTCATATTTCGCCTTTCGCTCCTCTTCGCGTCGTCGCTCTTCCGACTCGCGCTCCTTTTTCCGTTGCTCGTGCATCTCATCGACTGCTTTACGCAACTTTGAATAGCCTAGATGCTGCTTGCCTGTTAAATGATCTTCGATCCGTTGCTGCGCATCGCCAACTATTAAAAATGCTCCACACACCTCACAAACTTCCATTTGTTTCTCTTGTGTTGTACTTAAATCGGCAGCCCATGCTGCCGTTCCGACAGCATGTTGGGTAGTGGTGACGGGTGCTGTACCATCTGTACTTCCTGTTGTCGAACTGGCCGAAGACTGTTCGGGTTGAGTTGTTTGGCCGTTGTCGTGCTGGCTGAGCAGAGTTTCTTTTTCTTCTTTCAATTGCTCACATAGTGTCATTAGACCCTGATATTGGGGGAAAATGATAAGATTAATGCGGGTTAAATTATTGTTTTAGATTTTTCAAAGGATTATGAGGTGATTGTCTAAAGTGCTAAGGTCATTGTTTGCCATTGTTGTGGAAATAATCGGAAGTTCGCAAACATCCGACAAGGAGTTAATTTGCTTGTCGTTGTGCAGTAGCGTTTAAAAAATAAACTAGTTCTTCATAGAATGCTACAAGTTCTCCAAAGGTTTTCATTAAATCCGTAAATAAAGATTGTACAGCTTAACGTTCGTCCATCGGCCTGAGTACAAAATTATAAATACAAAGCTGCAGTAACATTTCTTCCAGAAACCGTAGAGGTTCTAAAATTTCGTGAAATGTCCATATTTTTTGTTTAGCTCTATATTTACGCAGAATTTCAGTAAAAATATCTTAACTCTTCCCCAATTACACTTATAAAATGCCACAGAGTTACGATTTTTACCTCCACATTTTTGTGTGAACAAAATGATCATGGGCAATGCTAATTTTCTCCGGCAGAGACTGGTCATATCATCTACACGGCCGTAGACATTTTTTCTTTGCGTATAACGTCGTATTTGCGTGATAACGTCGAAGCGTTTAAGAGAAAATAATACACAACAGAGATTTGTCGTCTAGCAACCACATGGCAAAGAGTTTTGTATCCACGGGAACCAAAAACAACCATAATAAATTAACGATCAAACAATAAGACAAATGCAGCACTCTACCAATATTTTCAAAAAAAAACAATGCTCCAAACGCCACCCACCTGAGCCTGATCGACATCGCCCCGATGGCCGGCCTCCTCCGCCTCATTCAGTAGCTTCTTGATACGTGCATTCAAATTGTTCAGCTGTTCCTGAAATTTAGAAACGTAGACGGGCCCACCTTCTCCTTTGTTCATCAACAGCAGCCGTTGTTTGCCCTTCTGTATCTTTCGGTCCACTTCGTTGATCATGTTATTGCAAAAACGCAAAAAATCATCTTCGTATTGTCGCTTTCGGGCGCCGGGTCGGGCACTCTCGTATAAACGCTTCGCCTCGTCATCATGGAGTTTGGGGCATTGGCCCAGGTCGGCCCTCGTGTTCACAAACAAATCGTGCGGACAAAATTTCACCATGTAGTACTGACAAAATAGCTAGGACGGGAAATGTTCGTTACGCAAGATACATTATAGAAAAACTCTGACAACTCACCTCCGGATCATCCCAATTTACTTTTTTAGCCTTCATCGATGGATCCAGGTTGCGATTGCGACCCATCAACTCATCGAGCAACGCTCGAGCCGTCTCAACCATTTCGCTGTAGTTTGACTTATTATTTAGTTAACAATTACCTTCAACAATGGCGAGAGAATCCTTTATTGACAATTCTAATGCAGAATTTACAGGAAAATATCGTCACTAGACATTTAATAACAACCCTCGCACTAATCAGATTGCAAATGAAAAATGGCTGAAATTCTTAGAGTTGCCCGTCGTAAGAAGTATGACAGTTAAATGGATGAACCGCTGAAAAGATGAATATTGTTAAGTGCCGTTTCCAATCAAAGATTTGGGATATTTGAAAGTAATTAAAATATTAATTTTAATTTTGGAGTTCTTTTGAACACTTTATAGTCTAAGATCCCACTGATTGAAAAATTTGCACCATATGTTTTTCTGATGAAATGTATTTCAAATGAAAGATAATTAAAAATGCAATAAAGTAAAAAAAATATATCAATTGATTTGTGCACTTTGAAGAAAATATACCAAGTTTAAATTTGAACTAAGGTATTTTATTTTTGTTTCCAGTTTTCTGTGCTGGCCTGTCCCAAATTTGCGCCATAGGGGCTGCCAGCATTCAAATAATTCCATGACATTCGAATCTTCTTAGTGGCTGCGTTCATAAAACGCCATTGCTGAGTGAGCATTCTGAAAGCGATTAGTGATCCATGGTAATTAGCCATATAAACGCGCGCTGACACTAAGCGCTTACACTTTAAGTCAGAATAAAATTTTCCCGCTTTGTTGCCTCAGCGCAATATTTAACATTTGCCACAATTGTCAAACTTAAGACGCGTTGACATGATCAAACTACGGTTTGACACGTTTGACAACATACTTGAACGTGTGAATCCCTTGTCAAACTGGTTTGAAGTTTTGTGCTCCTGTCAAACCGCAGTTGGACCTGACGTATAATACGTATACAGCACACGCAACTCTTTAAGTTTTGTGACACTTTTGACAGCCAATTAACGTTCGAGAACTGTCAGATAGATGTCAGGGCGACAGCTTTGGGGATGTAAAGGCACGACCCAGCAGCACAAATCCAACGAGATCCAACAACAGACCTGGATTAAAGACCGGTTTGCAAATTTGTATGAAGATCAAATGAGGTCCGAGCGAATCGAATACGCCTAATGCCCGGTTCACATTATTCCAGTAACCAATCCAGTCCAGTAATCCAGTCCAGTAATCCAGTCCAGTAATCCAGTCCAGCGCTGAATTGCTACTGGAATAATGTGAACCGGCACTGGACAGTAATCCAATCCAGCAATCCAGTCCAGCAATCCAGTCCAGTGACGCTCGGTCTACTTTTTCATTCCAACTCGCCCAGAAATCATTGTCACTATAGTTACCGAATCAACAACACACTCTCCGGACTACTGGACTGGAATCATGTAGACGATATGATCCAGTCCAGCACTGGACTGGATTGCTGGACTGGATTACTCGACTGGAATAATGTGAACCGGGCAGAATATCAAATAAATTCCGACTACATACATAACATATAAATACGTCATTCATTTTTGTGTCACTAATTTTATCTTAAACTACTGTAATACTGATATGTAATCAATGAAAAAAATTTAAAGTTGGAATAATCCGAAAAAACGCCCAGAACCCAATCTCGATAAGATAATTAACTTTGTACACTGACTTCAATTATAAGCAAAAGGGTTTTCACCCAAAAATCTGCTATTTAGTCCGTAAAAATAAGTAAATTGTTTACCATTAATTAATGTATTGAGCAAAAAAGTGTGGTTTTATTTTTCAAAGTTTTCCAGTTTCAACATTGAATATTGTATTCTTGCATTTTTATTGAACCTTCGCTAAGAGTACAAACTTCTTCCTCCATTAGTGAAGACCATAAATTTGTCACTTTCTGACGGTACAACCCATGTAAATACTCGTATTAATCGGCAACGACACGTGTTTAAGACTGCCCACTACTATTGAAATTAGAACGAGTTCGCGTGTTGTGTTCATATGTTTCTGATAATAGGCTGCGCATCTGCCATTTTCTAAAAAAAAACTTGTTTTAGCGAAAAATTCTATCACCAATTATGTTAATTAATGTATGTTTATTCTTCATTATATTATCATATATTAATATTTCTAAAACATAACGGAAAGATGATTGGAACAGATCCAGATTCAAAAGCAATAAAAATATTTCCACTCAATGGCATTCCAAAGGAGTTCCCTTTACAAATTTCACATAGCCACATTTTATAATTACGTACTCGTATCATATTTGACTTAGTTATCAATCATGCTTTGACATGTGTAAGCATTCAAGTTAATTTCATACTTATATCTTTTGCACAATTTGATACAAAAGAAAACAAACAGACTGTTTATAGGTATCGCGGCAACGTGTATATTGTATAATCAATACCACAAGAACAGAGCCTACGGTGTTGTTTATTAGCCACATGGAAGTTTCTGGATTTTCAAATTCACAGAAGTGAATAACAAAAAAGATTTTAAAAAGAATCAGTTGCGGAAAATATGCAGTCAGGCCCAGAATCCGGCAAAGGAAACAGGTTTTTAAGAGAATTATCGGCGAAGCCTATACTAGGACAATGTAGCAGGTGAGATATGCACTTTTAGTGTTAACAAAATTAGTGAATATTACGCTTATATTGTAATGAAGAAATGAGGTTGAAAATTAACCCTAACATAACATATCGACATGTCAGGGGGATTCATGCTCACATCGTAAACCTCGTATTTGTCGTAATGTTGTAAACTTCTGTCATTTTACTGTGGAGATGACAGGAATTTACGACGAATACGAAGTGTACGATATTTACGGCAGGGAGCCTGAATCCCCCTATCGTGATATCCAAAGCTTCTTTAAGGTCACCACAGACAATTGAACCATAGTTCCGAACCACCTCATATATCACGTTCATATATTACACTATCCGCTCACACAAAATATCTGCACATCGCAAAAAAAATATCAGTAGGGAAAAAACAGTCATGGTATGACCCTTAATTTTACGGATCGAAACTGATCCGGTAAGGCACATGCCCTAGGCACGAGGCATGAAAATCTAGGTTGGCGAACATACCCTATGATACAAGGAATACAAGATATGGAATTGCGCATGGCGGCTCTCTGAATACCTACGTCATTGGCGCATTCAATTGTATGAATACTTAGTTTCCGGCTTTTATCTCTGTAACTATTAATCCTAGCAAAAAAACTTTCTGAGGCGAAATTGAAGATCACAAAAAACTTAAACTTAACTTAAACTACATAAAATGTGTCTGGACAACTTTTTTCTATCTTAAATAGTTTCTTAGATAATCTCATTCAATTCATTCATTCGCACGAAATTGAAAAAACATGTCAAGCAGAGCCAGCACAAAAGCATTGCATTGCAATCCTCACGACAGTATCGCTTCGCTTGTTGAGGATGCAGCACGCGCACGATACAGCGGTCTCTTGTGTGGGCTCTGCTTGATATGTGTGGTGTGTGTTATTTGAGAAGCGCATCTTTCGCCGTGCGCGGTCTGCACTATGCGCAAGCTTCACCGTACGCGTGCTGCTTCCTCAACAAGCGAAGCGATACTGTCAAGGTCAACTGTCGCGAGGATTGCAATGCTGAGAGTTATGAACTACCACTCTCTCAAGTGTATCTATATACGGGCCATTTACGTGATGCGCAGAAAAATACGAAAATTAAACACGGGAATGCCACCGAGTGCCTCATACTGACCAAAAATATACATATACACTTTATACGGCCATAGATGCTTCCTTCTCAGTGCTGCAAACTTCATGGTAAAGTTAATATGGCCTACTTCGTGAAGGGTATAAAAAATGTATATTATTCAGCCCTTGGCTTTTCAAAATGAGTTTACACGTGTTTGTTACAATAAATTAAAACATAAATATACTTTCAGCAAACAGCTCAGACCAGAAACAGCTGGTCCAACATCTCGAAAGATGATTCGCCAACCCAGTAGTCGACTACGAACACAATCAACTCACTTCGGTCAGCGTCGTATTAATCCAACCATGATACCCAAGCAAGAATTGGATCGTTTAAAAAATGCATCCAAAATCTTAACACTCGAAGAGACGATGCAAGAAATGGATCAAATCCTTACCGAAAAAAGGAGAGTCGAAGAGGAATGTGAGAAACGCAAGCGACAAATGCGAGAATTGGACGATCGCAATCGAGATCACCTAAAATCCGCTACCATAGAGGATAATTTCGAGGAGGAAGAAAAAACGAAAATTTTGGACAGAGCATTTCTTCTGAAGCACGAACAAGAGGACGAAGTCAAGGAAGCGAATCGTATTATTCTCGCTGCCAAGTGCCATGTCATCCGACACGCTCAAATCCAAGAAAAACTAGTATGCCCAACATGCACATATTTTTACATGTAGTAATTTTCACACAACCATTCTTCCTAGGAAATGGCACGTGAGCTGAAGGAGGATGAATTGCGTACGGAAAAACAACTGGAACAAGAACGCATGAAATCATTCAAAGGCGATGAGGAGAAAATCAATTTATTGCGAGAGCAGAATATGAAGCATGCCCAACTAATTAAAGTAACGATTAAAACTATTTGCCCGAATTATTCCACCACTCTTAACCCAGTTATTAGTGCATACAAAATAATGTAATTAATCGATCATATTTCTTTTAGCGACAATTAGAAGAACGCGAACGCCTTAAACTAATCGAAGCCGAAGAAATCGAAGCGGAGGCAAAAATGCTGGCGCAAGCAAAAGCAGCCGTTGAACGTGACGAGGAAGCCCAAGCGGCCATGAAACGTGACAAGGCTGACAAGTTGCGTGCTGACCTGCAAAAAGTTGCGGAACTAAGTGCACTCTTTAAGAAGATGGAATTCGATCAGGAACAAGAGGCCGAAATGAAAGTTCAACAGTACATGAAAGCCAAAGAAGAACGCGAAAAGAAATTGGCCATCGAACGAAAATTGGCTAAAGAATCACTCGAGCGGAAGCAGGAACGCCTCATTAATCTGCAACAAAAAGTTCTGACCAATAAGCAAGGACTGGAAGAGATGAATATCCGGCGTGAGCAGGAGCTTAAGGAGCGTGAGTTTCGTCGCAAGGAGCGAGAGGCGGCGCTAAGGAGGAAGCAGATTGAAAAAGAGCTGGCCCAATCAAGGCTGGCTCAATTAAATGAAATGGTGATTTCCTATTTATATTATGATACATCGACCGTTTATTTTAATATTTTTTTTCGAGCGTATACTAGAAAAATTTGGATAGTTTTTTTTTACGACCAACGTGAGAGAACTTTGAAGTTATTAAAAAGTCTCTGCTCCCGATATGTGGAAGATAAAAAATTCTAAAAACAGAATTCCAAGGATTCAGTTGTCCAATACGAACCGCGTTTGAGAAAAAGGATTAACGCCATGACCCCTCAACTTAGCGTCTTCATACTATTTTCCCTAGTACCTAGTGGGGCATAAGCAAGTCAAATACTCCTAAGCGACTTAGTTGACATTTTGCATATAACTAAATGAATGAATTTTGCGACAGTGGATCGATTTTGTGGATTTCGAAAGAATTTTTTTTATTTTCATTTTTTTTTTACTGTGTTTCGACCATTTAAAAATGCTATAACATTTGGGGAATAAGTCGACAGTCAGCCTACTCCGTTGGCCTTTGAAATTAACATATGTTGACTGTTCTGTCGAATTGTGCATAAAAAAACGCCAATTCTTGTCAGCTTATTGGCAATCAGTTTACTCAGTTAAGCCCCATTTTCCAAGCTGCGGAATTCCGTTGCGTCTTGCAGAATGGACTACTTTCAGCCTTGTTTCCAGGCTGCCTGATACCGCTGCGTCTTGCGGGATAGACTGCATCAAAAGCAATCTGTTCCGCAACACGCAGCGGTATCTTGCAGCTTCAAAAATAGGAAAACAAGGATTTTGAGGCAGTCTATTCCTCTGCCTGGAAAATAAGGCTTTAGTGTTTAGATATTGACATAATGTTGACTTTACTGTCGAATTGTTCATAAAAAACATCAATTCTCGTCAATATGTAAATTTCATAATTACTAAATGAGTCAGATGACTGTCGACCACCTGTCGACTTAGTATCTAGATATTAGAACCACTGATTTCTTGCATATAGGACAAGCGCATTCCATTTACTGTATGTTCTAAAGTCTAGCCTAGAGGAATCAGGGTCCTGAGTTCACTTTGTCTTAGTTCAAGTGAACTGACTATATCCATATATCGAATATTATTTTGCCAGCATCGATGGCTTTTTTTTACTTTATAAGGATGTTAAGAAGAGTCCCAAATAAGTACCGAATGTAGAAAAAAAGAATTCGGATGACCATACTATTTCCATAATTTTTATTAAAATAGAATTCGAGAGTACGCAAATAACTAAAACTTTCACAACGCTACACTACTTTTGCAGAAACGTCGTCGAGCCCTGCAATTAGAGCGTGAAGAGGCTGATTTCAGGCGTATTTGTGAAAAACTGAAAGAAGAGGAAGCCAAGGACAAGATGAAAGACCAGTACCGAATTAAGGCGAAAGGTGAATATCGTGAAGAAATTGCACGACAAGTCATTGAAAAGGAACGCGAACGGGAAGAAATGCAACGTCGTGCCAAAAACGAATATATGGCATTACAGGAGAAAGAGAAATTGCGCGAGCAAAACATTAAAAAGGTCATACAAGCAAAAGTTAAGGCTATGCGTAATGCAAATATGCCTGAAAAGTTCATTATGGATGTCGAGAAACAACTTAAGATATCGATGAAATAAACAGAAAAAGGGAGCACGGCCGATGGAGCGTTTACTAAATGTAATTTGTGATTTCTTTTCTTATACTAAACATACTTTTATAATATAATAATATTTATAAACATATAAACAAGAAATATATTGAGTAAAATGAATTCTTTTACTTTAACCTATATACATAACGAATCTTTAAACATTGAAAAACTAAAGGTGGTTGAGGTATAAGTAAAACCAATTGAAGGAAAGCCTGCTAAATTATGGCTGAGCGTGGCTAATTCATGGAATAGTGCTACTAAAATTTATTTCAGGAAATATTTTAAGGATTAAAATGCTCCTCTATGGAAATTTTACACGTAAATTCATTTGGTATGCCTATAGGAGAAATATGACGGCCGCATTAGCTGGATGGAGAGAGCATCAAGTTACCAAGCGGGAAATCGCAGCCGCAGGTTTGACTTCTGCCACCAACAAATTCGAACAGTTGCTTTTCTCGCCAGTCTCCAACCATGTCAGCTAGCATCAGGTGATTCATGAATGCCCATAATGCTTAACAAAGTTGTTAATAGGAGAAACCATTCCCCACTGATGCAAGCAGGAACAATAGGTCATCTCATACTGGTGACGTGTGAAACTGCTGTGATCAGAATGCTCATCATAACGAATGGTTCGGATCAGTTGCTTACATACTACTTTGCCTTGCCACCTAGTGGTGCATAGCGCGTCAACTATCCCTGCGCGCCATCGTACAGTTGTATGTACGGAGTACTTCTCTCTTATGAGACAGACTGTGCTAAGCTCTACCATAGTCTCGATCCATCGATGACAAGTACCAACTGATTCTCGAGCCATCTGCAGTCTTCGTTGACTATAGTGCAAACCCGAGTCTAGAGCCTTCTCGAAACAGTTCCAGCTAGAAAAAGCAGATGTCACCGGGAGCAACAAGTAGTGATACTCGACACTCAGCCGCAGTCGGATCGTTATAAAGTATTCGTTCGGAAGCGGAAAGGAGGGTAATCGTTATCCGCCGTTAACAAATAGTTGGAGGTAGTTTCACGTTGGTTGTTAGTTACGCGTGTGTAGTTTATTTTGTAAATAAAGTGAGTGTTTTTCAATCGAAGTGTTTTCATTATTCAGCACAAGAATATCTAACGAACCTGGATTCGGTCAGAGGAAACATTACAGTACTCTGTTCTGGGCAATTGGATGCATCTGCCTCCAGGACTAGCCCAGCGATTTACATTCTTTCGCCACAGATCGGCACCAGGAGATTTAAGGATGCCCCTTTGTTCTGCCGTCATTGGAATGGGGTCCCATTTCATAGCATGTCCAGCAATGGAATTATCACCCTTTCGCTATGTGTGACCTTTCCACTGCTATTTTCGTCCGCATATTCAATTCATCGATTGGCATCTGACCCGTATGCCGACTCAGCTCTTCATTTGATTTTGCCTGCATTCATTTTGCTACCTAAGCGCTCCCATTTTTGTTGTTGTAATTCAGTGCAAAATTGGGACAAAAATGGGAGCGCTCAGGTAGCGCTACCGATTTGTGAATGCTGGCATTGTTTCAAATTTGAAGGCAAAAGGGGAAAAATGGTAGTGAAACTTAGAGCTTGTGCACATGAGCGTCCGAATGACGCCGGATGCCGCGTTACTTTCAATCGGATAGGAAGCAATGCGACCAATGGAGGGATGCACATGGTCGTCGATAGCTACCGGCTTCACTTGGCCGTCGCAATAGATATCTGGGATGCCGCTAGTTTCTGCTCCTACCTGCGGCAATTCAAGCGTCCGCGGATCAGTTTTTATTAAGCCGAGCCACATACACACGAACTCGCAACACGAACACGGTCACAATGTGTGATTTGTGTGAAATTTCTTAAACCATTTGCTTGAGGATCACTTTTACTTAAGCGATGCTCTGATATTTCCTCCGAATTATTTAAGATACTTCACATAAATTTCAAGTTCGTGTTCGGCAATACAGAGTGACGCTATCACGCCATGTGAATTGAAACGCAGATAGGTATCAAAGAGGGAGAAGCTTAAATGACGCAGCGCCCAGCGTCACTTGGACGCGCATGAGCCCCGGAGCTTATAGTGTATACACATAAAAATGTTGGGAATGAATTTCCTTAAAGGGACCCAAAATCACATTCGGCAGTTTCGACCGCTGATGCATAGCGGGCCTCTGTATCGCGCCACGCACCAGTGGGAGAGGCGTGACCGGGATCATTATCAATATTTTTGATTGTGTCGTCCCACTATGGACGGCTAAGGGCGACGGCAATCAATCAAGTACCATACACGGATCGGTGAGAAAATGCACGAACTCCACTCCGAATCTCAAAGACCCCCGACACCTTACATTTGTGCAGAACGCGGTCATTCGCAAGGCGTTAAAGCGATCGACACAGGAAAATCCGGATCGGAAGCCGACCTACTCTTAATCAACTGTGCTTTTTAAGCGATCCTTTAGTTTTATATAATTGCTTACGTAGTGTTCGATATTTTCTTTATCAGATAAAACCTGAAGACAACATCAAAACTCGCTCTAGTCAATAAAAAGTTGTTGTACATATATCATTAAGTGTATTTCGAAAACTAATATGCAATTAACGTTATGATAAATACATTTCCGAAGTTTAAGTCACGTGTAACACATATACTAACTACTAATAACCAAGGGCATTTGCTCTGCCTCTCCACAACTAATTAGGCAAGTAGTTGCTTAGGCAGAGCCTCTTGAATAACATACATACATATGTCATACCTTCATAAATGACTTCAATTTTGATTTAACAAACATACAGCCCGCTAAATCAGAAGTTCATAAAAAGTTGTTAAAGTATTTTCAAAAACTAGAAACTGTTCGAAATATAATATAGATTCGAACCTACAGAGGAAGAATGACCAAATTTTTGTCAAAAATTATCATTTCTTATCTAAACTCATCAAATAACATACATAGCTTGTAATTGATATCCACAATATTTTTAAAGACGCATACACCGACGGTCTATGGTGCATAGCACAGCACTCCATCGTCTCGGTACTACCGATCCCCCACAAGTATGCCAACAATGCTAAGAATGTCATCCGATCACATCTGAAAATTTCGCCAACACAAATATTTTTGGTCCCCTCCGGGACGACGAGCAATCTGAGGAATGGGAGTTCCACCGTACACAATCACAGAAAAACAGCCCACCAGCCGCAACAGTTACCACAGATAATGCAGTCGTGTCGCTCAGGTTGACCCTAAAAACAACTGCGTGAATTCACCTTTACGGTGAGGCGAGTAAACATAAACAGAAATCAGGTGTCTGTCGATGTATAGTGGCGAACCTCAATATACTCGTACGCACACTATGTAGACATACTCGTATACCCACTAGCTCATAGAGATACTTGAGTACGAGTGGGTAAAAATAAGATACCACACATACACCGGCTCAGGTGTGCGAGAGTCCAAGAACTGCGAGTAGATTCGACGCGAACAGGTATTTTGATTAGTTGGCTTAAGACGTTGGAACTGCTTAGGAGTCTTGGCTGAGATTAGCGCAAGTGCAACAGGATAAGTGACATTTGTAACTGTGCAGTATCGGGGACACGAAATCGCTATATCCGTGTCAGGACAAGCGGCAAAAGACTTGACTTCAACAGTGGATAGTACGTTAGCACTAAAAATATAGTTACAAGAAGTGTGTTCCCGATATCAGAAAAGATTGAATATCACATCTTAAGTCGGCCATTTTGAAACTATAAGTTCTGTTCTACTTATGCGCGACCTAATCTAAGTTAGCCCTCGCCAGCTACTCTGCTCGAGTCTCCAATCTCCCAAGTGTTCAAGCCCTTATAAGGTTCATTTGAAAATCACCCGAAAACCATCAAAACTATAGTAGCCGGGATTCAAGTGCCTAATTGACGAAAAAAGTGTTACGTGTCGTTCTTGAGTGTGTATTGGTGTTGTGTATCCGTAAGAAGATACAAGATACATCTATATCTCTATTCATCAGTGCGCTAAGCCGACTGTTCCTGTCCCACTCATAGTGGCTCTCGCACAGTCACCGTTCATTCTTCTAAAGGTGTGTTCATTGTGAAAATGTGTACGTGATTTTTTTTTCACTAGCCACCGTGTTCATTACCAGAGTCTTATTGGATACTGAGTGGGCTCATTAAAATTTTTGCAAATATCGTATCTTACCAAAGTTCGCAATAAACTAAAAGTGAGATAAGTGTGACACCGATACGTCTTAAATATAGTTAACAGCCATAAAGCTACAGTGCGAGGTGAATTCTGTGAGCCGTGTACGAGTGTTGGAATGATTGAGTGCATTACGCGAATACGGATTTGCACATATTGGAAATATTAACAAGCGCAGAACTTACAACTATTTAGAATTCAATTTCCATAGCCATTTAGCGGGCACTCCCAGTTTTCGAGTATACGATCACTTGGCGCTGGCGTCATTGTCTTGCATACCAAATACAAATCAATCTACAAGAACTTATAAGCTAATAGCCCTAGATACGCAGCAACACCATCAACAGCAGAACCAGTAAATCCGTGGTGGAATTTACAAAAAGTTACAAAAAAACAGCAAAACGGCGAAACCAACACGCATATTGTAAATAACGGATATATTTGTTGCACTCTACACATCTTCAGGTTAGTAGCAAATTGGTGTGGCAATTACCGGTTCATATTTTTATGAGCATATATACACATATGTATCTGAGGCATAAGAATAAATTTGTAGAAATGCCCGAGAAAGAGAAGACCCATGCATGAGAAATAAAAACGAAAGATTCGGATGACCGATAATAAGCCAGTAACTCGGTTAAAGTTGGCAGTTCAACGTGTTTCCGTATGCACAATAACTCTCTCCATCGACTCGGGCTGGTAGAAATTGATGTTTCAAAACTGATTTCCACTTTAGCAATGATATTGGAAGGATTCCCAATGAAACTCCAATTTCGTTTAGCATGACCAATGAGCATGATGTTTTTGTAGTATTCATCGTGCTCTTTCAATTTGCCGTTTATTGTTTTTTTTTTGCCATGTTTATTGCAATTTTCAAGCAAGCGCACACGTACGATTATTCGACGTATACGCATTCCTTAATTTTCATTTTCTAGTAAAGATTAACCGGTGAAAAGATGATGAGACGATTTAATGACTCAAATTATGATGAAAGTAAGAACTATCATCTGCTTGGGCGGCACGTAAATTAATTGCCTCCTTGCAAATTTTCTTTTTCGTTAAGTAGTCTGTATAATTACATAGTAGCGAGCAAGCGAAATGTTGATTTTTAAGCTATGATGAATTACAGACAACCCGTTTCTCTGGTTATGGTAATCAGTTTCCTGTTTCTGGTTGCTGACTCTACATTGGGCCCCCGATATTATCTGACTTTTTCATTCATTTCGTCGACTATTTCTACAGTAAATTTTCACTAGGATATCTTAAGGAAGTCATTGGCCGGCTTCACACGGAACGTACAGTATACGGATTTTCCCTAAAAAGGACCACAAGTGACAAGAGAGCTTTTTATGTTCGATGATTGAATTGAAATTGCTCAATTGTATCTAGAAAGCTTGATGAATATGGCGCCTGCTTCAAATTCAATTTAGAATTTACAACTCAATAATCTTTGAAGCCATTATACACAATGACATGTCTTACATATTTACCTCATAGAAAAAACACGATCTTATAACATATACTTATATCTTAAAATACTGAAAATAAGGTACGATTACAATTCTAGTCTAACTTGTTACTTGTAATTTGAGAAGCAGCAAAAAACGAAGAAAAACATTATAAATAATGTCATATATTCTCGCGTGATGTTTAAATCCGATTACGAGGTAACTAACTAATCAACTCTTCAAGCCTTTGATCAAAACTCATTCTCAGTTGAGTTTCCGCCTGGGAAAGAGTGTGAAGTCAAGTTCCGCAATTTGGCCTTTCGTGACATGACATTGGTTGCCATCAGGCGGGAAAAATAAGAGGAAACAACGTTGGTCCAAGGAGTGGTATAAAATGATAAATCGCTTCACTCATGAACATTTACTTAACGTTCTCCGCGATACGGAACCATAAGTGTCACCATACACTGTCGAATTCGAGCTCGAACTCGAGCACGAACCTAGTACAAGTGGACCGGTTTTCTTTACACCTATGTGAAGTGTAGGGGTGTGTCAGAGGACATTTGTACCAGGTTCGTGCTCGAGTTCGACAGTGTATGGTGACACTTAGACTACAGAAACTTCATTAGAAATTAGAAAACCCAGAGAGTTTTGATTTTTTACTGAAGCTAGTAAGGCTCAAAATAGAGAGGAAGGATACAAATATGTGTGAAGCGATTCCTAAAACTCAGAGAATTTTTATCACATTGAGGAACCTAGCTTCTGGCATGGATGTGGAAGACCTGAAATTCATGTGCGCCATTGATCCCCAGACTCTGGAGCTCATCATAATCGACACTTGCTCAGCAATTATCGAGTGATTGACGCAATGATTGATCAAAATTGGCCTTGACGGTTAAGCACCCTCGTCAACCGCTTGAGTCAATCAAAACGTTCTATCAATCACCGTCAACGCTTGATTCAAGCGTCAAACCGGTCCCTAGACGGTCAATCACGCTTTATTCAATCGATTGACACTGGATTTTGATCAAGCGGCTTGATCGTCAAGGGGCTCCTTTACACGCAAAGATCCGGCACGATACCTGGGACGACGGGCGTACATTATTCGATCTGCATGTCTGGTACTCCTCTCCTCTCTTCGAATTTTGGCCGCACAGACGGTCGTAGGGCCTGCTTTGCCTGGCGGTGAACGTAGCTGGTGGTGTGGCTCACAGCTTTTACCGGGCGGCTGCCCGTCACCCTTGGTGAAGACGGCTCCGTCGTCCGAATAGGGAAGTGTCATCCAAAATACTGTTTTTTTTCGGCCGACAGACCTCCGCCTTGGAGGTTATGTCGTCGGATTTCTCTCATTGTAGTGAACGGCGTTTGTGCCGGTCGAGTTATTGATCCGATCCTAAAATAAATACATTAATATGGGACCTTCCAAACAAAACAAAATGTGAAAGAATTTATTTTTAATGACGCAGTAATTATTTAATCGTTTTGCTTTTATTTCAATTTAAAAAAAAAATATAACCTTGTAGAAGGTTTCGCGACAAATGCTTGTTAGGTAAAAATTCGAATACCGTACGTGCCGGGTAGAATCGGCCTTAGCTTAGGGGCTTAGGGTGGTCTGGAGCTGCGTGGGCTTTTGGTGATCACTTCCAAAATTCACCAATTCTATAAATCGCATTTTACTAAAAACTAGAATTGAGGTGAAACACACTGACTCCAATGTTAAAACAAGGATATCCTACATTCTGGTTACAAAAACCGATAAAAAATGGCAATTTGGGCCACTGGATAGAAGTTGTTGACCGTGTTCGCATTCAGGGTTATTTAAACTATCTTAATATGGATTCATCTAAGCTTCGATACACGATAAGAGTGGCAATGTTAGCGAAGCGAGGAAAATATGTACATACATGCTTCTCAGTAGAGCTGTTTAAGTTGGGGCTTCGCGTTTATTCACTGTTTTGTTCCTACCAAAGATAAGACCTAATCCTAGTTTATCGTGCCCTAACAAAACGTCCATTCACGAGTCTGATCATTATATACTCGTATTGAATAATCCTTTTTTACTGGTTTTAACAGTAATGGCACGTAAGAATTATGAAAGAAACACATATTAAAAACAAAAGATAAAACGATTGCGTGCTTAGATGTAATAGCAGGCACTTTTACTGTCTAACCGATTGATTGACATCTATCCACTCTAGTTATGTCGCGGAAGCTTCATATGTGTGTATAATATATATAATATATTCAGATACATTTATCTACTCGTATCTTCTACGTGTGTATCCGCAAGATACTCGGCAAAGACGAACTTGCCAGACTGGATGGATGGTAATTTCGGGTTGTGTTGTACATTAGCAATTTTACCAACCAGTTTCACGGAGAAGAAGAACCGTTTCTGATGACATCGGTAAAGGCACATACTTGTATCTATGCATGTATCTCAGAATACCGGTCACTAGCTAGGCTAGCTGCTTACCTATGAATATTATCCGGACTCGGAACATAGGATAAGCCCAACGTGTCTGAAGTCAATAACCGCGTTCTAGTAAGCAAATGCTAATTCTAAACAAGCGGTATCAAGGTCTCAAAATAGATGGAATATTTCCCGAGCAACTTACATAGTTACGTTCACGAGTATATTGTACTAGTACCGATAAATATTGGAGTCGACGATTTTTGAATGTGTAATGCAGAGACGTGAAATAATGCAAAAACATTCGACTACTGTAGTTGTAAATCTATTAACTATCGACAATTCGAATTACTGGAAAAATGAATTAATGGGAGTAGATTAAGAACAATGTAAATTCTGTATTACAGTTACAGCTATTTACTTGTTTTGGCATTCAATTAATCAGACTAAAGACCATGTATAGAGAATTGCTATTCATATGAAATGTATTAATTAATACAGTTACGCTACACAGTAGAGGATGGTAGCAATAGTGCGTTACAGTTTGGGCGTAATTCATTTCACGTGTATCTTTTTATGAATTTCGAATATTTTTAAGCGTATCCGTATCTTAAATAGATGTCGAGATAACCTCATAACCAAACGTCATAAATATTGAATATTTAAGATACGGACAAAGGTTTTTTTTCATTTTGAAGCCAATACTAACCTTTTCGTGCGGAAGTGTTGCACTTGTCTCTCCCAAGAAATAATATTGGAAACATGCACACAACACATATTATGCCGAAAGCTCGCACTTCGTATAATCTTCCCTGAGCACAACTTAACATGCAGAGAAAACTTTGGAAATTATTTTACATTTTTGATTGTATTTTGACTGGGCTTCGGTCTAATTGTTCCGAAATTTAGTTTTGCCATATTCTATGTAGCTATTGACACTAGAATTATTTACACGCATCTCAAATTAAAGCTAATTTAATTACTTACAAATTCATTTTTGACGACTTTTCTTGTACGATAAATGCCTTCCCTGTTTTTGGCATTATACATTATCAAAACAAACTTAAAAAAAATAACCTGGATTGTACGGAGATGATAATTTGTATATTAAATTACTAAAAGTCTCTCTCTCTAACAGAATGCTAACAGTCCATTAACAGTATGGTAACAGTCCAGTAACAGTTAACAGCTAATTAACATTATGTTAGCAGTCTATTAGCGAAGTGAAGTGTGAAGTAGCAGTGCAATAAAGTCCACGGTGCATTCATGGTTTTTATGAATCGGAATTGCTAAATTACACATTTTGGGATATGTATTTTCACAATACAGCTACTAAAGGTCGCAACACACACGATAACCATTTTGGTCGCGAGGACGCACCGAACCACGTCAAACTCAATAGAAAAAAAACTCCTCATTTCCACTGTTCTAAGGGATTACAGCCTTTAGTATCGAACAAACATGAAAGCTCGTTCTGGGAGCAGCAAATTTACGATGGAAATTGCAAAATCTTTACGCGATGATGTCTTTTTCATTGAACGAAGTAGTCTAATGCAAGTATTTCAATACATTTTCAACATTAACAAGCTAGCCTTCTGCTAGCGTGTGACTTATGGTGCATTTCCCACTTTGAAATTAGTAATTAAACATGTTCCGATTTCACTGTTCCTATGAGAAGTCTCTGCAACCACGTTCGCGTGTTTTCTGTCTAACGGATTGAATTTTCGGTTTCACAGTATCTAAATAGGCAATGCCGATTGGACAAATACTCGGGCATCATCGTATCAATAAATTGGATTGATTATTGTGCACATATACATAACTTTTCGCCATATACCAATGTTTGGGTTAGTGAAAGAGTTTCGTGTGCGTAGGTACATTTTTTGTTTTGATTTTAATATTTGAAATTATTTTTTTTTACGTGTATCTTACTCGACAACAATGGGAATTGATAAATTAACAACAACTACATCGTCCCCCTCATAATCAGATTCAAGATCTAGGAGAAGCCACGATGCATATTCACCCATAGTATGAAAACGACTGAGTTTTATTGGGTTCAATACGCTGTGAGAGAACCACGAAAGGGCGCGGAGCCGTTTTGAATTGGCCGTGGCTTGTTCGTGTGCTGGGTCTAATATGCGGCACACCTAAGAGATAATTTAGGTTTTTTTAGAGTGAGTGAGTGTCTTACTAGAGTCTTATGAGAGCTTGTTTCCAATCTACAAGAGCTTAACTCTAAGATCTTGTTAGTTGGGCTGGTCTGAACATTCTAAAAACGAATCTATAAGAAAATCAAAGCACAGTTTTGAAATATTGTTTTGTTTGCTTAACGCGGTTATTGATACCTAGCCGACTATGAATACTAATCCACAAATGCAATTTGTCAATTTGCATCAAAACAATCATCATATTTTTCCCATTCATATCCTCATTTATTTGCAAAGGAAACGAACGACAACTCACTTCCTTCCTGTTATTGGACGGATAAAATTAACTTCATGAGTCGTGTACAATTGTGAATAGCGAATTTCAATTTGTGCGCGTATGCTTATATATTTATTGCTTTACTGCAAGCTAAAGCATACGTAATTAGACAACTGTTTCGCATAGTGTAGTTACCTGTATCTTTATTACTAGAAACCGTTTTTGTAATACTGCCGATATTAATACTGCCGCCATGATTATAATTTCTCTTAATATTGGTGGTTTGGCATGAATGGTTTATTAAGTGTTACATGCGTGATTGCGCATCTTTACGGATGAAATGAAAGAGAAAATTCAACATTTTCGTATTAAATGCAAAATAGGCAAGATCAATGTTTTGCCTATTGTTTTATTCCTACGTACGAATATATGAATCTTAAAATCGATCCATCTGTTCCGGAGTGAAACATTAATCTTTTCAGCGTCGCGTCGATTGTACTCACCATCCGTGGGAAAGCAACACCAGAAACGCTTCCTAGATTATCATATTTTTTTAAAATAGACCTACAACAAGGACGAAAATTTATCCATCTCAATCAATGAAATATAAACTTAAGCCCATTTTTTAAAATTAAACAAAATTTCGTAGAAAATGACACTTCCTGCGGTCGTAAATCTGTCCGTAAACTCCCTTCGTTGTGTTTTGTGATACATTTGCCACTTTGAAATTAGTAGTAAAACTTGTTCCGATTTCACTGTTCTTATAAGAGGTATATGAAATAGTGGGCCGATTTCAACCAAATTTAGGAACGTGGCTTAGCAGTCAATATGATTGAATAATATTGCAATTTCATGAAGATATCTTCAGAAATAAAAACGTTTTCTGATAAAAACATGCTTTTGGAACGGTCGTTCCTATGACAGCTATATGATAGAGTAGTCCGATTTCAACCAAATTCGGGAATATGATTTCACTAAAGATTACTATTAATTAATGTGAAATTCGAAAACAATATCTATAGAAATAAAAAAGTTGTTTCCCACAAAGACGAATTATCGGACTGGTCGTTCCTATGGCAGCTATATGACGTAGTGGGCCAATTAAAATCAGATTCAGGAATATGATTTCACTAAAGATATGTACTATTGATTAGTGTGAAATTTGAAGATGATATCTTTAGAAATAAAAAAGCTTTTCGACGAATTTTCGGACCGGTCGTTCCTATGACAGCTATACTCGTATGACGTAGTGGTCCGATTCCGTTGGTTCCGATATATTTATCCGACATATCCGACATGCAATAGAAAGTTCGCTTTGTATAAAATATCAGCTCGATAGCTTCAAAACTGAGGGACTAGTTTGCATAGAAACAGACAGACAGACGGACAAAGCTTAATCGACTCGTCTCATCATACTGACCAAGAGTATATATAGGTATAGTTTATATGGTCGGAGATGCTTCCTTCTGTGCGTTGCAAATTTCATGACAAAGTTAATATACCCTATCACATCCGTGAAGGGTATAACAAGATAAAATCCGCTGCAGTCGACAGGTAGCTCACCGGCAATACATGTAGAGCAACGAGGATGAATTGCCCGAGACTCGATCCCAGTCGCTCTGCAGTTCCTGAATAGGAAGCATATTGCGGGGGTAATGGGGGTTATCGTAGGATACTGTCCCTTCGGTGAGCTCGCCTGGATTCTCCGGCTTCTTTATAATGCCTACTACAGATGCGGAAGTTGCGAGGAGGCGGATGAAAAGTAGCGCGGTTTTCACCTTTTTTGTCAGTATCCAGCATTGGTTACTAGGAGAGGGAAATTTCTTGGTTCTTTGTTCTCTAGGTGGGTGAAGGACCTTAAGAATGTGCGGTGAGCGCGATTCAGCCTAAGCGTTTCATTGCCAGTGCAGGTTGGTTTGAGACTCAGGTTTATAACGAGGTGAAGTGATTTTGGCAGGGGTGTATTTAAACCATTTTGCGCCCGGCCAGAAATTGTTGCTCTACTTGTCATCAATGATGTTGAGCCATAGCTTTAGGAATATTACTCACTATACCAATATCGGTAGCATCTGCGAAAGATTATTTAGCAAGCTAAAATTGGTAAAATCATAAGATGAGTTCACACAGGTTGTCAAATTTTCCGATCCTGTAAATAGAAAGCGAAACTGAGGCAATATCCTAGTCAATGTAATTGTGATTTAATTTTCATTTTATTGATTTATGTTTTCTGTGCTGCTGATCGCAAATCTGAGGTTTTTCGCCAAACAAGTTTTTTTTTGGTGGAATTTGAGTTATAGTCAAAAACCATAAAAATTCATTTATTTTTGCATTTTAGGAAAAAAATTTTGAAAACCGTCAACCCTAGCAATAAAATTTACGGTACAAAATGAAATACCGTGAACAGTTCAATAAAAAAGTCTAGCGCCAATTTTCACTTGGAAAATACATCAGAAAATCGAAGATTTGTCTTTATATAGTCTTTTTCAAGTGCAAAGACTATAGAAGATGCGAAAAAAGTAGCGTTAACCTTTTTTATTTAACTGTTTCATTGTTTCAGAAATTTCTTAGCCGTTAACCATTTTCAAAATGTTCGAAAAAAAAACAAAAAAAACACAAATACGTTTTTTTGGCCCTAACCCAAATTCCACAAGAAAAAATTTGGTATCGAACCTCAGACAGCATCGCAAAAAAAACATAAATGAAAAAAATACACCACAATTTCCTTCCGACAAACAAGACACAAGAAGATTTTTCATTTTCAATATCTTAAGAGCTATTTCTCAGAAAACCCTAGACATACGGAGCTAATTTTAACATTAAATTTTACATTATTTAATGTAAGTTATTTATCCGCGGGGCACATACTGTAGGATTTACTAAAAGAAGTTTGATTTTGGAGAAACAGTTTGTTTTTCTGTCGAAAAGTTATCCAAATTTTTACAGACATGGTTATCTGTTGGCGAGAGGCCTGGTGAATATGGCGGGTGAGGAAGAGTTTCATAGTGCAACTCGTTCAATTTTTGGATTAGAAATCTCCATTCGACAAGCCATGTTTTGCTCGGTAAGAGCATGCGGAAGCCACTTGTCAAGCTTTTTCACTTTTCCAAGTCGTTGCAAGTGGCGGCAAACTCCCGAAAGGTGAACGATCAATTTCGCCGCAAGATCCTTTATGGTTTGGCGGGGGTCAGACTCCATTAATGCACGCTGCTCGTCGTTATCAATCGATGGTCCTGAGTTGCCACATGGCACATTTCGTAGGTTCATATCTCCGGATCGAAATTTTTCGAACCACCGTATCAGGTCCAAATGCCTGTTGATATTCCTTGTTCCTTCCGTTGCGTTGTGCTCTAGATAATATTCGTAAAGGAAAAGCAGCCGTTTTTGACTCGCGTCCATGATCTTTTTCTTTTTTTCACCGATCACCATGAAGTGTAGTATTTATACGTCAATATGTCATATCACTAGCGCTGCCTGGTGGCAGTTTATTACATAAAAATCGCAGCCAACTTAATGTCATTGCAAAATCCGACATTTCATCTGCAGCAACTAACGTGCGAGATAATTTACGCCGGGCCCGGGCCTTAATGTTGCGTTTTGTTTTCTCAATCTGAATATCATGAAGATAAGTTTTATTTATTTTGTAAGGTATTTAATATCCTTGTCTAGTCACCACCATTTTGAAACAAATATTTTATGTTAAAGATTTTTTTTTTAAATTCAAGCACAGAATTGGGTTCTCTGGATTTTGGCCATAACGGACCTAAAAGTGACATTTGAGTGTTAACCTACTACTACTGGTTGCCTTAACCCCTCCAAATCTCTAGAAATGCCTTGTTGACGTCTCGTTAGCATATAAATTTTGGGGATGGACCAGTTGCTATCATACACCTTCAAAAAACCTTCTACATATACAGAATATACCCGTAGTTTGAAACATACGTACATAATCCGTACATATCATCAATATATTCAACTACCATCACACATATTATACCTATGTACATACTTAATGAGTCATGGAATTTCACAAATTTAATTTCACTTTAAATAAGTCAATGCATAGAAGAACTGGATTACAGGTAATAATACTAATTGAATTTCATTCAACAAACCAACCACTTGTATAATGAATGTATGTATGTGAATAAATATCTCTTGAAACGCAGGTCTCACTTACCATATTGGTCGATTGCTATAGTCTGGCTACTCCCGGCATAGTCGGTCATTGATAGGTGCCATTAGCCAACGCTGATCAAGAAAAAGACGCTCAGCCAAAGATACTCAAGTCCAAGTTCATTGACTAGGAGTCTCATGAAATTTTTCTTTCGGAAAAAAAAGAAGAAATGTTTAAACGTTTCCCATATAGTCGGTCTTCTTTGCTTCTTTTCGATAGCCAGCTAGCCCATACAGTCAACATGTTAATATCGACCCAATATCATGAATATCGACTTACAGTCTTACGTCAGCGCTTTTGAGAGTCGGATCTTGAGAAGTCTTGAAGGCATCTATGGCCTAGAATCGAGGTGTTGTGTGTCTTAAAACTTTCTCTTGAATATCTGCTTTAATTGCACAGCGTGGCAGAGGTCGTATACGAGTATACCAAAACATGACAGGTTAGCAGGAATCTACATACAAGTATGCATAGGTTAAATGACAAATTTTTGGTCTGAATATTGCATACGTGTTGTAGCATACTCCCATATTGAGATTGAAAGATGGTATGCATATTGTATATGTATTGAATGAGTACAGGTGTGGAATTTCACTTGTAACTGCTGAATTTTGAAGATTTCGGATGATGCTTACTTTTTTTTAATCAGGGCTGTAAGCGTTTAAGTAGTCGATGAATCAGAACTGGCCTCGTTTTTTCCTAAAGTATTTAAACAGTATATATATTTGAAAATATGAATAAAATTTACGAAACAATCAACTGAGTTTATATTCACCCTGTCTTGGACGCTGACTGAATAGATTTGGACTACTTTTTTCCTACTTTCCAAATTGAAGAGAAATATATTCCATGCTTGACCTTGTGATTAATTTTCCTTTTAAGAAAGCTACTATAGCTAATTATGGTAGGTTAAATCAAGACTAATATATTTGCGTTTATGGTAAACAAGTTTGTAATTCAATCAAATTGTTCGCCGATAAAGATCAACCCATGGATTTTAGAGTTCACTGCATTCGCTCACTCATCTTATGCCATCGAATTTCGTCCTCATTTATTAAAATAAAAAACTTGTATACGGAACTTTGAAAGTTTTATCATCTGTGCACAATTGGATATCTGCTGAACTGCCATTCAGCCTCAAGAAGCCGAAGATATTTCCGAGATCGGTCGATGAATGATGAGACAAAAATTAAGCACAACAGAGAATCGTCGTCTAGCAAACACCAACCACACCCCCTCCCCTATTTCTCCTTCCAATGGGCCAACCATACACCTCGCCCACCTACACGCATGTTAATAAAACAAACATCTTTTTAAAGAACCAATTACTCTCGTAAGTCGGGGGTCCACCTCAGGGTGGAGCAAACAAGCACTTTTATTTATGATTTAAGACGCATGTACCATTCCATATACACATGACACGACAAACGAAAATTACACATCACATATGACACATTTACATATCGTTGATTTGCGATCAATAACTTCTGGAAGACTAAAAGTTTTAAAAACTTTTCGGCCCTAATAACTTGGTGGGATTTCTGAGCATAATGGATAAAGTTAAAATTACCTTCGCCTGGATACCTGGAGTGGGTAATTTTTAAACCTTCCTCTCTTTTTCAATTTACTCATCAAAGGAGTCCAGATGAAGCTCACCTCCCAAGTCTGGAGATGTTTCCATTTTCGGATTTTTAACCTTCTCTTCTTACAATCATTCCGTTCTTAGGGTTTTTTTTTATAAAATGACCTATTCCCGGATTAGGGGCAATTTTTAAAATTAAAAAAAAATCAATTAAATTAAATTTCAAGTAAACCAGCCAACTTTTGTATAACCAACAATAAAGAATACTTAAAATAAAAAAAAATTTCCATTAAATCCAGCTTTGTCCAAGGCACTTCCATTCATCGGATTTTTTTTCGTCACTGTCGCATTATGTTTCATGTAGGTAATCCGCGACATGCGCCTGTGCCACTAATCTTTACACTTACAAGATCTTATCTACACATCAAACTTTCTTTGACGCGATTTAGATTAAACATCAATGGTAGTACTACATGACTAGCAACAAAAACAAAACCCAAAATACTCGTAGGTATATTATAAAAAAAAACAACAAAGTGAATGCAGGCGTGGGAATTCGTCATGTGAGTTCATTCATACACGAATGTGTGTGAAATGGGAAGGAACTTTCTTCCATGTTATGCTCTTTGAAGTAAAAGTGTGATGTAAGGGTCCAGCTATAGATTTTTGAATGAATCGCGGGTTATACTTACCAAAGACACGAACATAATTATACTCATACATAAATGTCGAATGATATAATTTTTGTTGATATCATGCTGGTATAATCTTTTACGCGTGCTGCTTTGGTTAGATTAAAAGATACAGTTGCATATGTACTCGTATGTATAAAAGTGCATGTTCCGTTAAAATATTGGTCTATCCGGATCGGTCTAAGTATGTATATAACATATATGTACATAAAATTCTTCAGACTATCTTTCTTTGACTCTATCAGCTTTTGCCGCATGTATTAAATTTCGGTGAAGAGACTTCTTCAGCAGTGAACACCATGCTTCGCCGCATGATCCAGCAGGCATTTGCGGATGCTCTATGGTTAATAATGAGGTCAACACCAATTGGTCATGCGCTACGATAGCACTTTTCTTCGGACATTTTTTTGACGAAATGTTTGGTAGGCATGAGTATCTGGGTCGTGTTGAATGTGAAGAAAAAAAGTAAATTGTATCTGATGGCTTCATGGTATTCTGGTGAATAACATAAATGCGGTCTTTCGAATTATTTACACCTTATAAGTTTGCCAAAGTGCATGCAAGAGGTAATGATTAGAATGTAATGTTCACAATTTTCGCGTATATGCATTTGGCATAGTTGAAAGTTGGGGAAACGGTGATTTTTTTAAATTAACATTTGAGATAAAATCGTAAACAGTAATAGTTATATGTACATCTACAGGAAGTGCAATTAAGTGACATTTAAGAATAAGTAAGTAATAAAAAGTGCATAAAATCATGGGCACTAAAGTCAAAGGTAGAAGAATACTATCGAAGAAATATAATGCATAGCAGCGTTTTCTGACAGTTCAGATCAAGTGCAGAACAATCGCACGCATTGCACTAACAATTTTGTTAGTGTGGTGCGTCCAATTGTTGTTCTGCTCTCATCTGGACTATTGAAAAAACGCAGCTTATGTGTAATACTAATAAATGTATCATGGTTTAGTCCCACGGCTTAAAACTGAGCTAAGAATAGGAGCAGGTACTCATGCCATTGCGTATGAAGGACAAATTAATAATGTCCTAATCTCATAATGTCCAATAATTTCTAAAGATGGAACATTATCAGACAGGCACATTATGGGACAGAGAAAATCTGCAGTTATCACAAGAGATGCCAGTACCGGGAGCATTGAATACTACATGCACCTTTCAAATCTGCAAAAATTAGGTCTAGGGTATGAAAATGTCTCGTTCCTATATTGACTTGGTTGTACGCCAAACGAATGGTAGGTTTAGAGTGCATACCACTGTCTGAGTTTTCTTTAGAAATCGATAGAGGCTTAGCCAGGAAGCTTAAATACAAATTTGCACTACCTAAACAATTTTCTAACGGTACTTATGCGGCTTTTTGCCTTTCTATTAGCTTTTTTTTTTTTGTTTCTATCTCGGACCACGTTAGCGACATAATTAAAAGTATAATATCCTATTTATACACTATAAAATTGTCGACAACATTTGCCAAAAATATTTTGTTCGGACAGATAGGTACAATGTTACAACGCGCCAAAGTTGAAAAATTCGTTTAGCGAATCATTTTCTCGCCAATAGTGATTTTGCAGTTCACCTGATTCCCGACAATCTTAAAAAATTAACTCGATAACTATTATCCAATACTAATTTATCCTCAAGGGAATGTGTACACATCAGGTCGAAAATTAACATTTTACCCGTATCTACTCGTACTAGTCCAGGGTATACAAACGAAAAATAGAAAATTAATTGTGTAGTTTTGAAATTTTGCACAATTGTTCAGGACAGTCCCATATTCAGGGAACTGCTCCAAAGTCTCCGATAATATAGGCTCCGAGAGTGTGGGGGAGAGGGGTCAAAAGTACTTTTCTATCTTTTCTTTTACGTTTTTTTTTATCAGGCGAGCAGAGCAGGTTAAAATCACACAACTACACTAAAAAATTTGATCTGAGCTGCTCCGTTAGTATTGAAATGCAGGAGGCGAAAGTCTCGAAGCTTTCGGGCAGTTTACAGTTTGGGAAGCACATAAAATTCATTTCCTGTCAATAAATTGTTCGTTTTGTGTAATTATATGAAAGAGTAAACATACAAAATGATTATGCTGCCTAAAGGAAATTTGTCCGATTGTTTATGTACTAAAGATTTAAGTTTCCTCTTAATCTGCTCTCGATCGTTTTCTTTGCCGCATATCCTGCTCTACTCTGCTCTGTACAAAAAAAGAACGCAGCTATCGTATTTGTTAAAACTAAATAATTTGTTTGCAAAAGTTGAAGAAGATAATTTTATAACGAATAATTGGATATTTTGCTTTTAATTATGCAACTAATCGGGCAAATAAAAGCGAAAAAAACTTGAAAATTACAAAACACCCCATAAGTACCGTTAGAAAATTGTGAAGGTGGTGGAAATTTGGATTTATACTTCCTGACTAACCCCTTTATCGATTTCTAGAAAAAACTCAGATAGTGCCTGTCATGCGCTCTGAAGCCACTTTTCAACGGAGAACCCCCTAAAGTATTGCGGTTATGGTCACGAACGGTTCGGCTTGATGGTGCTCGATGACGATCGATTCGATTGCTTAAAAAAAGTATACAAAAAAACATTACTCAATGCTTAAAAAAAAGCTTTATTTAATGCTAAAAGCTGAAAACCGATCCGTCAGGTTTGGAACCCGGGAACAGTGTGATTCAAATCCATTCGGCTACTATGCGTTTACGTGCGTGTACCCCTCGTGCACCACCGTTTACAATTGAACAAAATATTCTTGTCGCGTGCATGTGAAAGTCAAGCAAACGGCGAGGACGCGGGAGCTATGAGGTCAAGGACAACTCGGAAATTCATTTACAATTTGCTGTGACTCATCGTCAAAATCTTTAGCTCGCAAAATCATTTGCGACCCCTGTATACTGAAACTGTCGCGCTCGGTGGCCGTGATCGTTCGGTCACCGCTCTACGATACGATACTAATCTAGAGCTCGGAGATCAAATCTCGGCGCGATCAAAAACTGCTTTTGAGTACTAATAGAACTCTCACAGTGCTCCGAGCTTGTCAGTATAAAGACGGCGCGGATAAGAGGTTGCAACGGACGGTTTGGTGGACATCCGAAGATGCCCGTGCGGACGGAGCCTACGGTAGCTTAATTGACCGTGAAGGTCGGGCTGTGCCATCTGGCAAAGAAAAAGGCTCCTCAACGAGCTAAGCAGCGGCCTATGCTTGCTGTACCTCAGTTCGGGAGATGTGGGCGGGGTTTTCGCCGCTCGTTGCCCCTGCCCTTTACGTATTAACAAAAATTCATAGGCCTGGGGAAGACAACACAAACAGGGGAGGTAAAAATGGGCAATAAAAAAAAATTGTCGATAAGGATGGAATGGTTGGCGGACGGATCAGACGCACACGTGGTCGCACCTGGGTCCGGGTGTAATGGGACCCTCGGCCTCTGGTTTCGTACCACCGACAGATCACTACTCATCAGGTGCTGCTTCGATCTGCCGGCAGGAGCAGCACTACCAGACCATAATACGGTTCATTACAAGGTGCATGCTAGCAACTGCACTTCCGAATAGTAGATATGCTATTGAATCGTCAACAAGGCATATGTACAATAGATATGCTAGAGATGTTGACGCGCCCATGCCCCTGCAGGGGGTCAAGGCAATTAGAGAGTATACTGAAACTAACTTCTAATACATCTATTGGTATATCGCAATTATGCGTACTTTGAAGCAAAACAGATGGAGTTCGTGATTTAATGCACGTATGTATATAGCGCACAATTGGATTTTTTTTGTAACTACACAAACTTCCACTTGTCGACGGACCGCCGCGCCATAGGATGTTCGTGATAAGAAAAAGGCAGGTGATTGAAGCACATTCTGGTAGCCCCAAAAGTTCCACAAATAGGATTGTCAATGAGATCATGCTGTCACGATCAGAAGCGTTCATTCAATTTTGGCAATGGTGATCGGTAGCTCCATCACTATAACCCACTTTCTCCAAGCTGAACATGCCACCCAAAAAGATCAGATTACATTCGTATAAGACATCATATAGAACGTAACATACCAGCTGGGGCTTATATCAAAGGAATCATCTCAGCACTGCTTCCGACAGAGGATTTTCTTCATTCTATGAAAAATATTATTATTTAAAAAAATCATTTATGTATTAACAATCTTCTTCTATATCTATTGTACAAAAGTGAATGTGTGTATGTATGAACGCTTATACTTTCTGCACAGAATGACATGCAAATTTGTACAACTGCGCAGGCTATGCACTATGGCTATATAGTAGACTGTTACTGCACTGTTAAAATACTGTTAACATACGGCTAATGCACTGTTAGCAAACTGTTAATGCACTGTTAACATTCTGTTAACACACTGACACTTCCAAACCCAATTCCCCGGAGTTAGTGACCATGAAAAAATGTCCAAAATGGTTAAAACGCCAGCGTAGCAAACCTTAGATGCTAATACCTTGAATGTTTTTCATTAACTGAATAAAAAGAATATTCGTCTTTTTACATAATTTTAAATTTTCAATGAATATTTCATTGCTCATCAACCTAAGTCTATTCTCACCGAATTTCGATTGGAATCCCATAATTTATAAGAAGCTGATGTCATCTACCGTCATAGAATAAAACCATTAAATTCTGTTTTCAATCATTTACGGAAAAAATGTTCCCATTAATTTCATTGTTCAATGACGATAAGATCAAAGTTTGGCAATGCTGTATAATTAAGTAATAGTGAAGTAGGATTCCGCAAAAGTTCTGAGTTATTACTCTGACTTTTTTATCTAAATGTACATCAAAACTCAATTTAAAATTAAAAGTCACGTCATTGATAATTAAAGAACCCGATTCCGCCGCTACACTTAACAGATTTTAGAGGTCCAGTGGCTATTTTTCATTTCAATAAAACCTAACATACCTGTTTTTGTAAGAACTTTTTTTTTGTGGCGTATAGTACGAGTAAAATACACTCGCCATATATTGCAATGTTGTGTCTTCTCTTCTCTTTGTGGATGTGTTGTTTCTGTGGATAGCAAAAGTAAAGCGAAAATCGTGGCAAAGGTTAGTGCCACAATGTTTGGTTTTCATGAACACATTATGAAGATCATCTCATTCTACTTAAATGTAACATTTGGCCCACACTCGGCCTGAATCAAGGCCATTATGTATATAGAAAAATGTTAATATTCCACGAGCAAAACGGTTATGTAAATTTGCGATGACATATATAAAGATTTGTATTGTCGGTGTTTTTGTTTTTGTTCTAAATTCATATTTTCATTTTAATATTTTTAGGAATGTCAAATATTTTTTTTTATCTGAATAATATTTATATATATTTATATACTCTAGAAAATAGCAGCAGTTGTTGTTTGTAATGTATATCATGGTCCATAAAAATCTAGAAACGAAGTTTCAGAATGTTATAGAATCAATGAGCTCAAATGGAAATTTAAAAAAATTTAAATAAACGCACTAACTAGTCATATCCCGTATCCACTCATATCCTGTAAGAACTTCAGCCAACATTTCCCTTCCTGTTTTAAGAACTGAGTACTTACGAACGGAACCCGTTACACAGGCATACCTACAATATAAGCGCCAAATTAGCGGAGAACTTGTCGTCTAGCAAATCATTGCTGAAAATATATATTCACCGATCTTCAGCATAATGATATTAATCATCAAATAGTATGAAGCAGTAGCATAGAATTGAAATTGATTAGAGATACGGCAGATATTTGTCACATTGGACCACAGCACTACCCAAAAACTATAATACATTGATGATTGCGTTCATTCACAAATTTTGAAAAAATTAATTTGGATTACGTCGGGTTTTTAGTAATGGTTGTTTAGAAAATTGATAACCAAACCAGGCAAGATGAATGCATGTGAAGACTTACGTAAGCGAATTCCTAAATAATATACAGGATGAAGCACTGACAGAGGAAGCTCCCATGTCAGGGCCAGGTCCTGTCACAGGATGAATCATTGACAGAGACGCTGCCGCAACAGAGTTTAGAACACTCTACAGATACAGGGTGTCCGAGAATCGGCGCATAAACCACATGATTCCCCATGCAATATCCAGCAAGAAATATTAAGGAATATTTAATTTTAAATTTATCACAATTTTATCACTTTTTTTCGAATTTTCGTGAACTTTATGTACAGGTTTTATTTCATAAATTAAATCTATATTAAATCTATGGTAAAATCGGGCTTATATCTTCTACCCTAATTTCTTAATTCTGATAGTTGCGAGAAAGAAAATCGTTCAAGTCGAAAAAGCACAATTTAATATTATTTCACATTAAATATTTCGTACTACATTAAAGCACATACTTAATTTTCCAACGTAGGCTTGTCGGTTGTTAATAATCAAGAAACTCGAGGAATTTCCGCTTTAGGACCTGCAAATCCCCCCGCATGGGTTCTAGGTTACGGAGATGAAGCAAAGTACCTTGCGATTGCATCGTCAATCATCGCACGGCATCGCTCACACTGTACACGTCTACATCACAATTTTATATAAAAATGTAGATTTTTCCTTCCCTTAACTTGTTAGCTTTTGATTCCGACATATCGCTCGGCTCGGCATAGCATCGCATCGGAAGAAGTGTGGACACCGTGCAAGACTCCGACATTAAATTTATACATATATGTATAAATTTAAACTAAACTAAATAAAATTTCTCAAACAAAATTTATTTAAAATATATCTATAGTTCGTTTTAATTTGAACATTTCTGGCCTTATACTCGTACTCTTATTGCAAACATATTTGACGGTAATTATGCAAACTAGTGACTCACTGCCTACAGGGAGTGCGGCAAAACACTAAACAATCCTTCAAATGACTTGCAAAAACTATAGATGAATATACACGTCAAGGTCACAACCATATTACCAATCTAAAGCTAAGGTACAAATATTCAGATGTTGCAAGAATTTGTTTTTTTTTTTCAAAACATTTAAACGATACAAAGCCTCAGGTTTCACACATATGATTATATTCCATGCACCAGTAGCGTAGGTGGTTGCTTCTTACAATTGGTTGCACCTCCTATAGCCCACAAGTTGGAGGTTGCTTTCAAAACAATTAGCCATACGTAAATGTGGCTCTAGCCAATTTTGGTAGTTTCATTAATTGAACATGTTCGGCTCTAGCTATTCGATGCTAAATGGCAATTAAGGCAGCTAATTATACGATGCTGAGGTGTTGAGAATGCGGTTTTAGTCACTTGAGCAAGGCCTCATTCGCCTCTCCTACGTTTATTCTAATTTCATCATATACCTTTACAATCTTTTCTGCAGACACTCCTTCATTGTTTGTGTATGCTATTGATGAAAGGTATTTCATTTCGTTTTTCAATTGACGGTATCACTTCCATATGCCAATAACCATTAGTTGTATGCAAGCATTTTGTATTATTTTACTTACTTCCACACAGTGATGAAATTATGAAGGTGTTTGGAAAGAAAGTGTGTGTGTACAAAACACTGTAAATAATTGGGCGTCGAAATATTTTGAGTATCATTTCGATTTTTTCTTTTGCCGCCAGAATACACATTTTCTGTCCATTTAGCCGCATTCTGCGATAAATTTTGAAAGGCAGTTGTTTACTCTTACGCTCGCACCACAGGGGAAGTTATAACCCACGAAACGAAAGGTAGACACATCGGAAGTATGCCTCAACGCACTAAGCTACTCGCCCACAAAATCCAATATTGGTGACAGATATTTATACCATAGACCCTATACCTTTATAAGGTCTAGACACTACACCTTATAAAGGTATAGGGTATGTTTTATCCGTATCGTATACGCGATAAATTAATCTGCGGATACGGGTTAGCTTAACTAACATGTCCGAATAGCGCAATAGGTTCATTTGTAACGTTGGCAGCCACACACTGCATCCCCACAGTACTACGGATAAATATTGATGCTGTCGTAGTTTAGTACATGCTGTATGAAAAACACGTGTCTCTCTTTCAATTGCCCTAACCCCTTGTGTGCATAGCGCGTCAACTGTTCCATGTGGGGTGGCCCAGTTAACGTTTCGACGGCATAAACTGGTTTCGGACAATGCAGTTGCCAGCCTGCACCTCCTGCACATCCATGGCCATGAACGTCGTCATCGACGGAATTCGAACCAGAAACGCCGGTAGTCGAACTTGAGACTGATGCCTCAACACACTGCGCTACCGGCCACTCCAAAGAGAAAAACTTGCAAGGATGAGAAAATGGGGGAATCAAAAAAATAATGGACTGGATATTAGTCGGAATAATACGCCAGAAAAATAACCATTCCGATTGCAATGCTCAAACCACACTTTATAAAAAGAAGCGAGACAAGCGGGTGGTAAAATTCTGGATGTCTATCAAGAAATTGACCACCCGCTTTTCTCGCTTTTTCAACAAGCTTTACTACTTTTTCCCCTCAACCACACTCGTAATCACTTGAATGTTTTCTTAACTACATAGACCAGTTATGTCTGCATCATACATGAAGTATCTGATTACTGTACACGTAAACGTCTAGAAAATTTAAGGAAACTGTATTGAAATTCACCAAGTCAAACCTGAATAACAATACTGGGTATCGATCACAATGGACACGTTCATGACACATAACGGCGGGTCTACTGTTGGGAATTTGTTTTATGAATTCTCTCCACTAAATTTCTGATAGACACACATGACACTCGCACTGTCAATTCAGAACTGTCAGCATATGCTAGTTCCGGTCAGCAGAGACATTTTTGTGATAGTGAAAATGACATTTGGGACAGCATGCAGTGCTTGTGTCTATCAGAAATTCAGTGGAGTGGAATTCATAAAACAAATTCAAATTCATACGATTTTGTGTCAGTAGTTAGTTTTTGAGCTCTGAAATTTGACAATAGATGGATGACTAGATGTGACTGCTGTTCAGAATAAAACAAGCAAATGCAAACCTGCTTTAATACTGCTGTCACGGCATGTTGCGAACCCGCTGCGTATTATGAACTTAGCCATTATTATATAGTTAACTCACTATACGATCCATGCTCGAGTACGTACTTTGACAAAACACACAACTACCTGCAAGCAACCTTTAAGAATGCGGCATTTGAAAATAGTTTGCATTCCATAAAAACGGGTTTTCGTTTATCCATATATTATCATGAAACATGTTTAAACTAACTACTCTGAAGAAAAGTGGATGTAGTGAATTTGCGTACTTGATAAAGCATGAAAGCGCTAAAAGTATTCGCTGCGATGAGGAGTGAAATCAATGGTGGTAGTACGAGTGGTTTTGTATCAAAAAGGTGTTAAATTAATGAAGACAATTTTTAAAAGTTCGTTAGATTCTGTTTTACTTTTATCTAAAATTTAATCACTATATAATTTCGAAATCGGATAAATTCAATCCATTATCACATTTTCTGTCAGAGTCAAACTGAAAACTTGGAAAAGAGAATCATTTACAAAACATACTAAATGTAATAAAAATCTTTCGGATTTTTCAAAAATATTATAAATGGCTTTTTTATATAATAATAAATTCATTAATTTTATCTTGAAGATATTTTACTAATAAATGTGTTCTTATTTTCATTTTAGCTATGATTCACAAATAAACATACAAACACAAGGAAAAACACATGTTGACGTAAACGGGTAATATATCGTTCAAACGATTGTAAAAGGAGCAACTGATCAAAATGGATTGGTCAGAGGGTGACTTAGTCTGGTTTGATCCAGGCCTCGGACATCCAATACCTGGCGAAATACAAGAAGTTCATCGTGCGGCTCAAGTTATAATCGTTCAGGCACTAATTAAAGGAAAGGTGAGTTGATGCTGGTACATGTAATACGCACACAGATTTATAATTGTAAAATGTACTTATTAATATACAGTCCGTGGTTTGGTACCGATCCGGAGGAAAAAATGCCGGACCAGAAAAATATTTTTTTTTTTAATAAATTTACGAAAATTCGATTATCGCGTGTGTAACAATTCGCTAGCTAGTCAGTGGTTAAATAAATTGTTAATTGCCTTGACCTCTCCAGGAGCATGGGTGCATCAACATCTCTAGCCTAGATTCTATGCCTTGTTGACGTTTCTATAGCATATCTACTTGCGGAAGTGCAGTCCTCCTATCCACGCCGTCTTTATACTGACAAGTTTGGAGCACTGTGAGAGTTCTATTAGTACCCACAGGCAGTTTTTGGTCGCGCCGAGATTTGAACTCCGAGGTCTAGATTAGTATCGTAGAGTGGTTAAATAAATAAATAACTGGCGCAACAGTCCAATTTGAACCATGGCCTCAAGATGAGTTAGCATCACCTCATTTTCTAGATCGTGACGGTATGTCTTGTGCAGAGGTGTGTGATCAGCAACACACTCAACCGAGTTATTTACCCCATAAATGGGTACTCATTTAACAGCTGAGTGGGCTCATAGTCCGACACGTAAATCCCCTTTTTTATCGAAAACTACCGCATTCAGTAGGAATCGAACCGGGGCCCAGTGCGTAGAAGGCGAACATGCTAACCGTTGCGCCATCCGGACTACAAGTGGTTAAATAAGTACTCCTTTAATTGGTAATTTGTTTTTACTTACATTCTAAAGTCTAGTATTGCGTTTTTCAGATCGGAATATAACGAAATATTTCTATTTTATTGTGATAAAATCGTATTCGCAATATTGTATCCCATAACTGGCAATCTCTGTCTAGACCACGGGTGTATCATGTGGTACACCGATGGGTCTAAAACTGAACTGGGAGTTGGTGGGGGCATCATGGGACCCGGCACCAGGATCTCAATCGCAATGGGCACATGGCTTAGCGCTTTTCAAACCAAGATCCATGACAATGAGGTCTGCGCCAGAGTAATTCTGAAAAGTAAACTCCACAGCTCACATATTGCTATCTGTACAGATTCAGGCTACCTCTTTACATAGGCTCTCTTCAAAACTGTTGAATAAGTATCATTAACTTCTCCAATGTCTGGTCACCGTCAATCAAATATTTTTGTATTGGGTGCTATGTCACCGTTGTTAATTGCCTTGACCCCTCCAAGGGGCATGGGCGCGTCAACATCTCTAGCATTTCTATGCCTTGTTGACGTTTCGATAGCATATCTACTTTATCCGCGCCGTCTTTATACTGACAAGCTCGGAGCACTGTGAGAATTCTATTAGTACCCACAGGCAGTTTTTGTCTGCGCCGAGATTCGAACTCCGAGCTCTATAGGTAGATTACTATCGTAGAGCGGTGGCCGAACGACCACGGCCACCTTGCGCGACTATTAAGGGAAATGAAAATTAAAAATCAAATTGCTAGACAAGGCTCATCATCGAATTTTTTCGGGCTCGGGCCGGAACCCTTTTGTGGTCTGGGCTAGGGTAACCATAACGGTTTGGTCTAAAAGGATACGACAGCGCTGCTTGGTCAACCTTCCAAACTGCGGTAATCAAAGTGGTTGATGAGACCCTTCAACTGCGTAGATACCACCCGCTTGAGTAGAGCCGACCTTAGACTACTTATGAGCTACCTATTGGGTGAGATATCATCTAAACAAGATTGGTTTGTCTAACGAGACGGAGTGTCATCTTTGTTTGGAGGACGTTGAGAGTCTAAAATGTGACATGTGGTCTCGACTTAAGACCACATTTTATGTGTATGCCTGGCGATCGCGATCTGAGGTATACGTTCCTCACCACGTGCTTTGCCGTTATCAGGAAAACTCCTGCAGAAGACATACTAGCCTTCGTACGAGTGGTCCTTTTTTAATTTAAGTATAAATTTTCCCGAAAAGAACAATGCAAGTTTCAAAATAATTTTCAAACAATGGGAAGTGGTCTTTTAATTAATTTTTCAATTTAACGACTACATAGTGCTTTTCTTCAAATGTCAATAGAAAATTGCTTGTCCTAAAAATTTATGTTTTTGCCCATATCCTTCTCCTGAAAAATTACTGAACGAATTTTCCCTTAAATGGCAGGAGTAGAAAAATGTTTCTATTTGAAGCTTTTCGGCAAACAAATGTTATCGATACTATAAAAAAGTAAACTAATAAAAAAAATGTGTGAAAATGTTTGTAAAATGTTTGAACTACTATAAAAAAAAATTTCAAGATACATCATTTGTACAAAAACACCCCCAGAACAATTTTTATTTTTGTGTGCAATACAAAACAATAAAATCAATTATACATGTCTTATCATTGCAATATTACAACTTGTGGAGGAGGTCGGTGGCTCAATGCGACAGCGTTGTCATCGTAACGTTTCTCGTGAGTTCGAGTCGCGTCGTGGCACAGTGCGACCATAGTGCATTTATTCGGATATATCATAATTCGATAGCTTATTAACAGCTGGCGGACCAAGCTCTATGATTTAGATTTAGCTAATCTTTATTGTAATTCAATAGCTAACAAACTTGTTGAAAGTTGCCAGACAACTAATTATTAGAAGTTGTTGTAAAGCAATGTCAATGCATAAAATCAATCTCAGAATTTTATTCAAATTTGGATCTACATTTAAAATTCAGCTTTTATTTCTGTTTTTTTTTGGATACCCGAATATTTTGCTCTTGATCACGACTTGTTCGCTATGCAAATGTAAAATAACAGTTATGTGTCTAACATGTATAGTATAATAAAATTAGAGAATCAATGGGGGACCCGGTAACAATTTCACCGCGGGTATAAAACGTGCCAAACGATTCAGAACTGGGAATATGAAGACTATATAAAGAACGGAAATCAGCTTAAATTTTTGGTACCCGTTTACAAACTGTGACATATTACACACACCACAAAAATGTTCCCCCGGCTGTCAAATATTTTTTTACGATTTTCAGTCATTCCGGAACCGAGGGAGCAACAGCTGTTAGGAGAAAGTAGGCAATTAAAAAAAAAATATTGTAAAAAACCGACACAAATTGCAACTTTCAGTCAGGTAATTCGACAAACGAGGGAAAGAAGAAGGCAGGCTCTGAAAAAAATATGCATTCAACCGTAGTCATAGCGGCGAAAACCCTTAAGTTCGAGGAGTTGGTTCTCCCTACTCCTTCTTCATTGCATATTTTAGAAGTCTGGTTTGATTCATACTCCAAATGATGGATTCGGCTTTAACTCACCACTCTACGAACCTCCATTAGTATTTCTATTACATATTTCTATTAAATCGCTATAAAACTATGTGTGTGTTAATTGCCCTGGCCCCTCCAGGAGCATGGACGTATTAACATCACTTCCATAGTTATGCCTTGTTGACGTTCGATAGCATATAAATTCCGTATGATGAAGTTGCAAGTATTACTAGACATCGACATTTTAGGACCGATAAAATCTAAAATTGTCTGCAAAAATGTTGATTTAGAAACTTTTATAAAATTAGGCATTGTGTGTCTTATATAAAATCATGTTAAATCCTAAAATTACCTTTCCATTGACACTGATGTTGTTGAAAAAAAAACTTTGCCGGTATTCATTTGCAATTGAATTTATTCGAGATGTTCCTCAACTTTTTCTTTTACTACAAACCGCCTCATAAAGACAAATCCACTAGAGTTCAAAAGTTGAAAACCTTTATTCGCAATAAAGGCTATAGATTGTTCATTAACTTTCTTTTAGCTATTCGCTGCAAAACAGGTGTGGATTGGAAGGCGTAAGTCTAGATATCACCCACGCCTTGTTTTCCAATTTGTAGTTGTCGTCTTTCTGAGTGTAGATTCCGATGGTACGGGATTTTCAGAATATTTTTTTAAATATTGCCACACGACTTGCACTTTACATCAGTTTTGAGATTCTGTTTATTGACTTGACCCCTCCAAGGGCATGGGCGCATCAATATATCCTGCACTTTTTTGTCTTGATGACGTTTCGATAACATATCTACTTTTCGGACATGCTGCCAAGATCAGAGCGCAGTGGGAGTTCTGTTAGTACCCACAGCAGTTTTCGTTCGTGCCGAGGATCGAACCTCCATCGTGAGTGGTGACCGAATGAACACGTCCACCAAGCGCGAGCACGTATGCGGTAACCAATAGTTAAGTATTTTACATTTTAGGCAAAAATAGACATTCACCTAAAAATCTGATGTCTACTCATTATTCTCCAAACAAAAGGAAATGTTTATCAGAATTAAGTTCAAAACCTCCATTTAATGTAAACAAAGCAAAATTTATAATATTTTAGTTCAATTTTGTTATCTTAAATGTAGCTTAAATGATATGCAATTCGTTGGAAATAAAATTAAAGCTCCAAAATTTTGAATAAGCTGTAAAAACCTCATTTCAGCATTCGTTTTGATAATTTATGCGAAAATGGGAAAAATTTGCTCTTGTTTTGGCGAAAGGATGGTGTATGTGGTATCAACATCATGCATCGATGGACAGTAAACAATCATCCGCAATAAATTGAAGATGTAATAATGTGGGTAGTGTTGCCAACTTTTAAAAAGTTAGATAGCAGTTGGGTTCTCAAATTCTGTTCCTTTTGGGAGAGAATCATTACTTTATAGAATTATTATATTACTCGTATATATTTATATGTATGTATATTTATTAAACATAGAGACATGCTCGTACATTGGCATTACTTCGGTCATTTTATACAAAAGTTCATAGATAGTATGAATTCCTCTCTAGTTGATGCAGAAGATTAAAGAAATTATATATTAGAAAAGTTTGATGCGTTATTAATTAACAAATACCTTGACCACAAAAAAAATCACCAAATTCCTCCGATAGACCTTCAATCAAATTTTCCGACCGAGGTTTGCAACCCTGTAACCAAAATCACTTTCTACTTTGATTGGCATCTAACTTTTTTGAGACACATCTGAATATTAAGACGTTCAAATTGATTATACACTTTTTGAGACAGGTTCCCCGGTCTCTGGACATATTACATCAACTTCAGGGGCGTAATTTTGCCAAAAGATCAACAATAGTAGTAACAGTTACCACAATCATTGTTCGTCAGACAGATCTTGTACTCTTGGAATTTGATAATACGTATTCATACTTGAATCGGATGATGGTCATCTTAATTTACAGTGAGTGTGTGATCTATCGCAAAACAGCGAAAATCTGAAAAGTCGTCAACAAGACTGACTAGTATAGTGTATAAATACGACCACGGTGTGGCGAAACGTGTTGGTCTAACCAGATATGGAATGAAATGATGCTGTCTAGTGTGTGCTGATAGTTTAACGAAATCGGTCAAAAGGAAAATTTCTGCATCTTTTCTGCAATTTTCCAAGAGAAAGAGATACATGCAACAATAATACGAGAAAATAATAAAATCAGGCATAGTGAAATAGTGTGTAGTGGGCAGTATTTATTATTAGTGCGTGGGCAATTACAAATTGAATTTGCCAATCGTATTTTAATGCGTTACTAATCAGTGTGTGTGCAAGAAGTGCATGAATAATATCATAGTACAATATGTCTTTTAAAATTATTCCGAAAGTTCGGCCATCATAGATGCGTATAGTGCGTTTTCAATTTGAACCATGGCAAAAGGGTGGTTCGTCTAGCTCAAGTCCCACATTGTCTCAGTCAGTTGCTATTCTATCGCCGGCAATATGTAGACGACAACGATCGGCTGACGAATCCAACAATCCAACCCATCATGTCGTCGTCGGCGGGAGTGATGTTGAGAAGGCTCAGCAAAAACGCATGCGCGAAAGGATGCGAAGCAAATTTCGTTATCCACAAGTGGTGAAGAAGCTTTCGATACTATGCAGCGATGTGATAGCGAGAAATGTACAGTGAATATGTTTTCTTTTTGCAATGTCTGTATCCGCTTCCTCATAGAATTTATAAAACAATAAATTATATAGATTTATTCAAATTAAATTAAATGCGGAAGAAATCTTTAAATCTTCTCATCTTCTATAGTAAAACTTGTCGCGTCGCATTACCATACGTCCTTCGTAAGGATGCTCAAGGTCCCCATTTGTGCCAGTATTGATTAGATCAACAGACGGTTTGTTACATTGATGAAACTAGTTTGTCTTTCCAATCAAGTTACTAGATGGTCGTGGATGTTATTTTGACTAAAATTTGTGTAATTTTTTTCTTACTTTTAGTGTTAAGCTAAACTGCAAGGTCGTAAAAATACTAAAATTAGCCAGAATCGAAAAAATTAAAAAATTAAAATGAATCGGCAATTAATGCCACTTTCGGACCGGCAAATTAAGTGATTTCCTCCAGTTCGAACATGACAATACGAACTACAAACTGTGATTTATATATATATAGTATATTTCCAGTAAAACAACAAGTCAAAGTCAGTTATTACTGTCATCAATGTAGTATGTACTTACACTCAGAAAATGGTATATATCCCATTAATTTAATAGGACAAAGTTTTGATAAATTGAGATAAGTTTTATAGTACCAGTATAGTAGTAGTAGGATTTGGCCCATTGAAATAATGTGATCGAGAACATTAGCCGAAAAAGCATAGGAAATCTTTTTCTTTAAATAGTGTCCGTCATTAATTCTACAGTATGTCATATCAAATAAGGGAATGCACATCAATAGGATAGTGTATCCCATTGGTTTAATAGTTCATTATAATTGTTTTTTTAGTATGTCATATTATTTATGGAATCGAGTACGATGGTGCGCAGCAGTAGTTGATGTGCTATGTCCCACATACAGCAAAGTATATAATATAATTAAATATTATTTTCAAATCGAAAACAAGACCAAGACTTATAAACAAACATTCAGTTTCAAGCAGAAAGGGAATGAAATCGGAAAGTGTACTCCACACGATAACAGAACATTTAGCAAAACGTCGCCCGATCGATCGGCCGATGGATCGCCACAAAATGTCAGCTGATAAAGTATGTAACATGTTGTATGTTGTTAGTTATATACTCAAATCATCGGCCGATATCGATATCGGGCGACGGATCGGCCGATATATCGGTGTGTGTATGGCACGTTTTACACCAACAACACTAACCGGGATAAATTATTTGGGTGGCTGCCCTACACGCTATAACCCCTCAATAAATTCCACATGCAACAGATGGCTCTGGTGTCGTGTAGAACGTAATATGTCGATGTTGGCAGCGCTTGTGTTTCTGTCAATCAACCAAATTCATTACTAAACTAATATTACGTCTTGCTCTGATGGGCCCATGCCTCTTATTAAATAATACATTTTCAAAAGGATTGCTAAAAATATCAATGGAACAAAAAAAAGGAAAAAAAAAGATAAGAATTTGCTGGGGATCGAACCCACGAACCATTTGGATAGAGTTGCACTTGTAGCTGTCACTGATAAATAACTGTTTTGAATGATGTTTTTTAAGTTAGAGCGGTACGCCAAGTTTATAAATGTCCGCTGTCGCAATAAATAAACGATCCAACAATCAAACTAATATTTCATTCGAATTTGTAATTTATTTCCACCACTTATGAGGCGCACCACTTGACGTCAGGTAGGCAACTTCACGATTCGGAATTTAACCTGGAGCGTTTTTTTTTTGCGCAACCAGGGCAGGGACCCTACACGTTTACGTTTACGTAAAAAACACGCCTGTGAATCAAAGATCCACTTTATAGGCCGATTTAACCTATAAATAGAATAACGGAGATAGTTCTCAGTGAACTAAATTATCTACAATAAATTACTCATTCCAGTAATACATTTCATCCATCGCCTAACCAATTCATTCTTCTTTCCCGTTTTAGCCACAAACCTTCACACTCGCACCCGGCGAAGGTAATCTTCGGCCACGACAAGATTTGGGCAGCAATGGAGTCGATGACATGACCCAACTGGAAGATTTACACGAAGCCTCACTATTGTGGAATCTACGTGTACGCTATGACAAAGGACTCATTTACACATTTGCCGGGAGCATTCTTATTGCTGTCAATCCATATCAAATGGTTCCCGACTCGTATGGATTGGAGGTTGCCAAACAGTATGCGGGAAAGCCTTTGGGTGCTTTTCCGCCCCATCTATTTGCCATTGGAGCGGCTGCACATGCAGCTCTCCCGTCGCCCCAAGTTGTCATTATATCCGGTGAATCTGGATCTGGAAAGACTGAATCTACAAAATTAGTTATGCAATATTTGGCGGCCGTCGTTCCAGGTGGCGGGTCAGCATCAACGGTTATCACAGAACAAATTCTCGAGGCATCGCCCCTACTCGAGGCGTTCGGCAACGCTCGGACTGCACGTAATAACAATAGTTCCCGCTTCGGGAAATATCTGGAGGTATATTTTAAATCCGGTGCAATAGTTGGCGCAAAGATCACACAATATCTACTGGAGAAGTCCAGGATTGTGACCCAAGCACCCGGAGAAAGAAATTATCATGTATTCTACGAACTGCTGGGTGGTCTCAGTGAAACTGAACGTGCCAAATACGGGCTCCTCGAAGCCGACAAATACTTTTACTTGAACCAAGGTGGCTCCGATTGTGCACCCGGAAGAGTGAACTGGGAGTCTTTGCAAGGTGCTATGCAAGTGCTGGGAGTATCGGACGTTGAACGAGAGGGCATTATTCGAGTCCTCGCCGCCGTTCTACATTTAGGAAATGTCTACTTCCACCGGCGTCAACTACGCCATGGACAAGAAGGTGTCGAGATCGGCTCAGATGCTGAAATTAAATGGGCTGGTCACTTGCTTCATATTTCTGCAGAAGGACTACATCGATCGCTGACTACAAGATTGACCGAAGCTAGATCGGAAAGACTTCACACTCCGCTGGGAATTGATCAAGCGCTTGATGCTCGAGACGCTTTCGCCAAGGTTCTCTACGCCGGTCTATTCAACTGGCTCGTATCACGTATCAATTCGATAGTCCATAAGGGCGGCACCCACGATGCTCACCGCATTTCCATACTCGACATCTTCGGGTTCGAAGATCTTGCAGAGAATTCATTCGAACAATTATGCATCAACTATGCCAACGAAAATCTTCAACTGTACTTCAACAAACATGTTTTTAAATTAGAACAAGCTGAATATGCTAGAGAAAGGCTCGAATGGACTCCGTTATCATGGGAGGATAATTTGCCCGTCATTCATTTATTAGCCAAGAAACCAGTCGGAATTTTCCATCTTCTGGACGACGAATCAAACTTCCCGCGAGCAACGGATCTGAGTTTTCTTGAGAAGTGTCACTACAATCATGCTCTTAACGAACTTTACTCCAGGCCCAGAGTAGGCGCACAAGAATTCGGCATCACTCACTACGCCGGACAGGTGTGGTACTGTGTGGAGGGCTTCCTGGAAAAGAATAGGGATGCTGTTAGACCAGATGTCTTAGAATTACTTGGATCTAGTAAGTTACAACTGGTGGCCGATATGACCAAGCAACTGCGTGCCCAACGAGATGCAGGAAAAACCTTACCAAAGGGTTCAAATGGACGTTTTGTTACGATGAAACCTAGGACACCAACGGTAGCCGCTAGGTTCTCAGACTCCCTGCAACAATTGCTCCAGTCGATGGGTAGATGCAACCCATGGTTCGTACGCTGTGTTAAGCCCAATAACGATAAACATGCTTTGAAAATGGATATGCCTTGCGTGCTGCAACAACTTCGATACTTGGGCATGTTGGATACTATTCAAATCCGCCAAAAGGGCTATCCTGTACGACTACGATTCCAACATTTTGTGGAAAGATATCGTCATCTGATGAAGTCGCCTCTGCCGCGTGGCACTCCCTATCGCGAGCTTTGTAGAAACCTACTTGAATCTCTACCACGAACTGGTGTTGAAGGACCAGACTTCCAATTGGGAGCCACGCGGGTCTTCCTACGAGAGGCATTGCATCGTGCACTTGAAGGCGGCCGGTCGGAACGCTTACGCAATGCTGCAGTTATAATCCAGCGAAACGTACGACGTGTCCTTGCTCAAAAGAAATTGCACAGACAGAAGAGAGCCGCGACTAGAATTCAAACGGTCTGGCGTGGCCACCGTGATCGTAAGAAGTACAAAGCACTCAGACATGCCACTGTTAAAGCGCAGGCTCACTGGCGTGGCAAGCTACAACGCAAACGATATCAGAAATTCAAGACAGAAATGAAGCGTCGTCAGGAGGCGCTCAAAGCTCAAAAAGAGCGACAAGCCCAAAAAATCGCAAGAGAGACGGCCGAACGAAATCAAATTGCTTATTTGGATATTCCGGCAGAGTTGGCGTTTATCTTTTCAAAAATTGAAGACTGGACGCCGCTACATGGTGATCGACATCTTGTAAAAGTAGTTGGTACAGTTCCAGGGCCACCAACGGCTGCTGAGCTTCCACGGGACCTAGATCAATTCGCATTCGGGAAATTCAGCTCCGTCTATTGTAACGGTGTTAAACTGTCGCCTAGACGCGAACCTATTACTGTACCTTTCTTATCACGAGCTGCAGCCAGAGATCAAGATTTTCAAGATTCATTAGCTGTATTTAAATTGATCCTGCGATGGACTAGTGACTCTAGTCTAGACGGCAACAAAGAGAAGGCGCTTGCCGACTACATCATTCATAAGGGTCTATCGTCACGTGGTCTGAGAGATGAAATTCTTGTTCAACTGTGCAACCAGGCATACAGAGCCGATGAAGCGCAGGCGCAACGAATCTGGCAACTTATGGCACAGTGTATCTCATCATTTCAACCCGGATCCGCATTCGCCAAGTATCTTATGAAATTTATTGCGGATAATGCTCCACCCACTATGAAAGAACATTTACTGAAGAAACTTCTTCGAACTACGAACAATCATAACGTTCAAGTTAGCCGAAATTTCCCGCCATCTTGGATCGAATGGCGGGCCACTTCTAGACTATCCGATATTGCGGTAGCACTCACTTTACCAGACGATGCAATTCAAACAGTGGCTATTGATTCATGGACAACTTGCGAAGAGGCTGCATCATTAGCTGTGTCCGGTTTGGGAATATCGAATCAGGGTTGGACCGTTGTCTTGGAGGATTCCGGCCTAGTTCTTGATTCTTGCGGTTTGGACTATGTGTTAGATTTAGTTTCTGAGAAGGAATTATGCCCAGCGTTCCCGGCCGTGAGAAATGACTTGTTACGATCAGGCCGCAAAACTTCAAAAGTCCATACGACAGAAGTGGATATGTCCAATTCTAAACGGCCACAGGTACCGCCTCCTGAGCCGCCCCAATCAAAGAGTTCACCGAAATTGGAAGCACCCATACCAGAACCAGTGGTTGGATCACGCCATTACGAGGGAGGCGTATCCAGAAAGACCTCCCACGATTTCTTGTCCAGAAGCTCGGCACTCAACGAACGTTATTTTGAAAGTGAAAAATCGCGATCGAGATCACTGGATGATCTACTGGGCGGCGAGAGTATCGATATACCGACTACTCCTGAACCGGAGCCTATCAACCACCTCGGACTGTCACAGAGTCGCCTTAATGAACGTTATCATTCAGCAGAGCGATTGACTCCAATAGCAAAGGAAACTCCGCAGCGATATCAAAAGTCACAATATGCTGGACGCCGTTCTGGCGGATCGCATTCGACGAAGTACATAGACAAATCTGAGTATGCCACTCGTTCGTCTGCCATGTCTGACACCAGCGAAGCTCCGTCGCTTGCAAGTCACGTCAGAAGAGTTCGAGTTCCATCGCAAGCATCAGATGTCGATCAGTTCCTTGATGATTTATTCAGCCCTGTTTTGGACGGTTCTTTGGACGAGTTATCAGATGCTAGATCATTGGCAGCAAGCATTCGCGGTGGAGCCAGAGATGAATTCTTTGAGGCCCCCATTATGGATGATTCATTGTCTAGTTTATTGTGTCCTAACACACTCTCAGAACGAATCAAAGGAGGCGGCGAAGAGAAAGAAGAAGATGATGAAGAAGAAACCCCGAAAGACTCTGTAGATGAATACATTACCGGTTTGTTCCAACCTATATTCCTTAATGACTCACTACGTCATTTAACCGAGAACTCGGAACTTGTTGAGATTATTAAAGGAGGAGGAACAGCACATCAAGCTGGTGCCTCAACAACTGGATTTGTTACTACTCCTTTGGGGCCATTGAGTCCGATTACCACCAATCCAATGTTAATGATGGGATCGATGCCCCCAGACTCCCTAATGCAAATGATCAACATTCCACCAGGTGTGGATCCTATTGCCTATCAACAGCAAATTCAGCGAGCCTATCTCCAATCAGCCATGGCACAAAACTTACAAATTCAGCAACAACTATTAGCTCAAAATCAGGCTCTGCAGACGCTCTTGAGTCAACAAGATACCGGCACGGGAACTAACTCTCTGCAAACTATTACGACGCAAGTCAACCAAACGTCAATGCAAACAGCAGCATCCATAACCACGAGAAAGCAGAGTTTCAAAAAACGGCTCTCACAATTCTCTGAGCCCGACCGGAACCGTAAAGCTTCATCAGACAGTGGCGGCTCGTTGATTCCACCACCTCCGCCGCCACCCATGCCTCCACCAATTGAATTCAAGGACCCATCCGAAGTGCGTCCCTTCTTGGATCCATACGGACGTGCTAAGACAGTCCGGATTGGAAAATGGAGATGGCCTCCACCACAAGGTGTCCAGCTGAACGAAACCGAAGAAAATTTCTTGCATTTTAAAATGCGTCAAAATCAACGAAAAAATACTCCTCAGTCGCAGAATCACAGTAGCAATGGTTCGCCAAATGGTTCAACTGTCGAATGGGAGGAGTTCGAAATTGAAAATAGTAAGCTTGTGCCTATTCAAGTTCACAATCCGCAACAACAACCTCCAAATCAGATCAAAGAGCAATATCAAAGGAAATCAGTGGCACAAGCTGAAATGATTAGCCAGACACAGACCGCCTTCCATGTCACGACAAAGACCTCACGCCGAAGCTTCGAGATCGGCGCAGATCGACCCCCACCAGGTAGTGTGGGAAAACTGAAACTTAGTTCTGAAATGCGTCAGCGCCTGGAACAAGTCACAGCCGGCCATTCAGTTCGTTCGTCAACCAGCGCCCGATCGGAGCAAAGGACACCCGCCAAGTTGGAGGATGCCCGGAAGATGATGCTGCAGCAACAACTCAGCGGCCATTTGAATGGTCACGATCGTCCAGAAAGCCCTGAACTTCCATCAGTGCGTAGTCAAGTTCAACGAATGGAGGGATCGAAACGTCCACCGCCACCACCATGGCCAGTGGTAGTTCCCCCAGCACCAGCTGGTCCAGCTCCGCCTCCACCAATTAAGCCACCGACCACAGCTCCTCCCGCACCACCACCCGTACCATCAAATCCACCTGTTCGTCATAATACCGAACGCGAAATGACGAAAAATCAGCAAACTAGCCAGGATATTCCTGCTTTCATGCAGCGTCAAGAACGAGATACTTTCGGAGCACGACACAATTGGAATGGTTCCGATATATCGAAAGATACCTACGATTCGTGGGGCCGTGCCGAAGCAGCTAAACTTGATATGGTTTACGAGAAGAGCTACAAAAAAGAGATAACTATCGATCGGGATCGATCTCGATCGCGTTCTCGCTCAAGAGATCGTGAAAATTTCTCAGAATCTGTCTGGGATAGGGCTGAAGTTGAGGGACCTCCGTCGAGTGGCAGTGATCGTGAACGTGAAAAAGAACGAGAGAAACGCGATCGCTTCTATGAAATTCAGCAAGTAGAGCGAGAAAGAGAAAGTAACAAGGTGTACCAGCCACCACCACCGCGTATTACATCTGCAGCCGAGAAAGAAGCTTCGATCAAGAAGTCAGCAACCTCGCATAGCCAAATAACCGACAGAGCTACGTTCAAAACACATATGGCGAAATATGCCAAGGAGAGAGAACGAAAGAACTCGACATCAACCTTGGTTTCACAATATACCGAAAAGCACGATGAAACAGACACAGTGGACGATTTTCCAAATCCAGCCATACCGGCCCCCGTACCAGCTCCACCGTCGCTCAAATCATCGGCAACCGCATGTCTGACATACAATCGGGTGCAGTGGAAACTAAGGGTTCGCAAAGAAGTGTTCCGTCCTAGTGAGCCTATTGGACCACCGACAGTTCTGGATCTTCTGTTCGCCCAGATTACCTTGGACGTTTTCGGTACCACTGCATGCCTAAGAATAAGCTCGCAGGAGAAGAGAAGCGCTCTTACTCTACTGAGCGGACATGGAGTTACACAGGAAAATATGCGAAGCCAGGTACGAGCTATTGTTAAGCGACATCTAGTCGATATGGCACGTGGTTGGCCTTTGTATTTTGCTCGGTTATTCCTTGTCAATGGAGCACCACAATTCCCAGATGTATCGATTCTGGCAATATCACATTCGGGTGTCTATTTGGCACGTCGCGATGCCAATACGTTGGTTGTGGTTCGATCCATGCCATATAGTGAACTTCAAGGAGCAGTGACATTACCAAGACCGGCAGCCTTACAATTGAATATGAGAAATGGAAATCGATTGACATTGCATGCCAGCAGAGCGCCTGCAATACAAAGTATGATCCAGCAGTTCTGTCAAGATTTTAGACAGGTGAGTGATGTTAATTTTTTTTAATTTGAGGCTTGTAGTTTAATAATAATAGCCGAGAAAAATATACGGGGATACACTTACCAAGATAACGGGAAGCCCACGACACGGTTGATAAGGATGAAAATGATTCTCATACCTAGATTTTGAACGGGGCCCGCGTACTATCTGCGCTATGAATTTTGTTTTTGACTGTTAACATTTTAAACATGGTACCTACTTATTCGCAGTCACAATTCATGTAGCGTTGTTAAAATAGTTTTCATACTTGTATCTACATAAAAATATTAGGTAATCCATCAAATTTTTACTAAATTTCATGGAACGTTCCGTCTAATTGATTTCAAATTCGATTATAATGTAACCAAACGTTAATTTATAGTACAAAATTTTGTAGATTCATAACTGTTCGTCTTGGTTAGTGAGTATTGTTGAGACTGATCTTTTCTGTTTCGAAGTGGGAAAAGTGATTTCTCTAAAAGATGTAATGCACACGAAATCAATTAAACAATTATCTGAGAGGTTATCGACATTTTGAATTCAACAGGTTGTGTATTTCATTCATGTACTGGCGTAATCCAATAAGATATACAATCCTACGAATAATTTAACAATCCAAAGCAAACTTACGAACTTCATTGGAAAATTATGGGTAAATTAAATTACAATAGATGAGATAGCTGAACTTCTTCATAGGTGTTTGAATTATTCTTCTCTCTCCTGATGAATCCATCTATTCTCCATTCTGGTTTCAGTTTCCATTCTACTTACCAATATGCACCAAGGAAGTTCACTAAGAAAAAAAAACTATTGAAAGGGCAACCCTTTAGTTTCCGGGGCCCCGGTTTTTTGTCACTTTTCACTCGCGTCACTCTAAAAATCAACAATTTGCAAAAAACAAAAACAGATTTTTTTTATTTATTTGTTTTTTATTTTTTTTTTATTAAAATTTTTTTTTTCATAGTTTATACTGGATTTTTGGTATATTGGAGGCATGGAAAATTGAAATATTCGCAAATACCCTTGCTGGGCTCCGCTCGCTCCGCGCTTAAGGGATCGCAACTCTCAGTATCGCACAAACATGAACGCTCGCTTGGCTCGCTCTGCGTGCAACAGCGTTTAGATCAGTTTTAAACACACCAAACACTTATAGTGTAGTATAAATCACAAGAACAACAAAATATGGGAAAAAAATTTAAAAATGAAGATTAAAAATAAAAAAATTAAAAATAATTTTTTTTTTTAAATTTGAGAGTCATAGAATGATGCGAGTGATAAGTGACAAAAAATCCGAATGAAAAATGATTTTTTCACCCCGGGCCCCGGAACAAGTTTTACTACTAATTTGAAAGTAGCAAATACACCATAAGTTACAAAGAAGGTAGGATGCCTTTCATGCGAAGCGTGAAGGGTATCATACCTTCGGCAAGCTAGCCGGCGTCACTTTAGTCCAAGCGGTTTAGCTTCATTATTGACGTTGTTCATTTTTTTGTTCATTTCCAGTACGTTTCGCGAATCATTTTGTTCAACGCGTGTCACTCTCACTAGAAAACCAGGCCGAAGCTTATATATACCCTAGACTTGTACAGACCTAGTGGTGATACCAAAAGTCCCAATTGGCAACGACCATATGCATTAAAAGTGGGTCTCTTATATGGCCAGTTCATAGGGGAGGTTGGCACTCATTCAGTGGGGTCTTGACCATTCTCAAAATCAATTAACTAACCCATTCTACAAATATTTATCCAATTTTTCAAGTCGCTAGCTTCATTCTATCGGAAATTAACGCTTATTTTAAGTTTCACTTGTAGGGGAGGTGGGGGTTCCTTGAGTCGGATCTTGCCCAGCATTTCCATCAACCAATTAGATCCCCCTACAAACATTTAAACAAAATTTCAAGTCTCTAGCTTCATTCTATCGAAAGTTATCGCTTATTTGAAGTTTCATTTCTAGGGGAGGTAGGGGTTCCTTAGGTCGGATCTTACCCATCTTTAATGCCAACTAACTCAATCTCACTTTCAACATTTTACCAAAATTTCAAGTTGCTGGCTTCATTCTATAAAAAGTTATCGCTTATTTGAAGTTTCATTTGTAGGGGAGGTGGGGGTTCCTTGAGTTGGATCTTGCCCATTTTCAATACCAACAAAGTAGGTCTTATTAGCAACATTCTTTCAAATTTTCAACTTGCTAGTATCATTTTTTCGAAAGTTATCGTAATTAAAGGAATATTTAATTTTTGGAAATTTGTAGAGGAGGTAGGCGTTCCTTTGATCTGATTATGCCCAACTTACATAATCTTAAGCAGCTTCTCACTTCAAGGTTATACGCCAAAGATCAGGTGTCTACGTCAATTGGTTCAGGAGTTATAGACAAAAAACCTGAAAAGTAGGGTAGTACGGGGTTCTTTGTAAGAAAATTACCGTTAGTTTTCAACTTATCAGTTTTATTTTCCCAGGAGAGAATGAGATTACCCTCATGAGTAATCTACCAAAGCTAGAGCTTTTCATGTTTCTTTAATCGGGAGTTATAGATACATTTATGTATTTTACATATGTAGGGGAGGTAGGCGTTCTCTCGGCCTGATCATGCCCATTTTCAATACCATCCAACTAGATCACACTTCCAACATTTGACCAAAATTTCAAGGCTCTAGCTTCATTTTATCGAAAGTTATCGTGCGAACGGACAGACAGACGGACAGACAGACAGACAGACAGACAGACATGGCTAAATCGAATCAGGAGGTGACCCTGATCATTTATATATATACATTGCTATACCTCCGGAGCCTCCTTTAAGGTGTTACATATTTCCGTCGTGACAAAAACAATATACCCTATACTATAAGTCTAGGGTATAATAAAGCCTTAGTGTCATCATACACTGTCGAACTCGAACACGAACCTGGTACAAATGCCGTCTGACACACACATACACTTCACAAAGGTGTGAAGAAAACCGATCCACTTGTACTAGGTTCGTGTTCGAGATCGACAGTGTATGGCGACACTAATGGTCGCCACATACGATCGCGCACAACCACGACCGAACTTCCATCGAACCTTCAATTTTATAGAACGGTCGAAATGAGATGATTCTTTTTCCGAACGTTCTATGAAATTGATTGTTCAATGGAAGTTCGGTCGTGGTTGTACGCGATCATGTCAGGCAAACCTAAGGTTCAAAATTGAACCGTTTACACGTGTAAATTTGAGTGCGAGAATTACTTTCGATCGGATAAATAGCGAATTATTTACAACTAAATGGGATTATATTACATTCATACTCTAAATTGACAAAATTCACTCTCAGGTTTGGCTTTTCTTGTGGAGCCCTCTCATCTCATGCTACCGGTCAGCTACGGGTTCGAGTCCCGTCCACGTCGTTTCCATGAATGTTAGTGTTGTCTTCCCCCTGTGGTGTGGAGCGTGAAAATAAGCCACAACCTTTTCCGACTTGTCGCAGTTATGCGGCTAAATGAGCAGCAGATACATGGTAGTAACATGCATCGTCCGAAATCACTTTATGGTAACGAGACGTCAAGTAAACCACATGGGAATATATTAGGGTAAATAGTAGTAGTAGTAGTAACAGTAGTAAGATGGGAAATTAAGAACATATATGAAAAAATGCCATTGATATTTTCATCAATAATCAATATAAAAAGTCAAATTATATTTCGAAATTTCCACTTCTCCATTAAAAATTCGTAATTTTCGCGATGCAGCACCTAGCGACATATCTATTCAAGGCAGGTTTGCTAACTCGTTGATTTCTCCAGGTTTATCGAGTTTACCGCATTGTTGTAATTTTGTGTTGTAAGTCTGCACTACACTATACGGGAGTACTATATTAAGTAAAGTTTGGGATCTCTTTACATTTTCGATAAACCAGCGCCAGCATGCAGAATAAACCTATATTTTAAATCAGAATAAACGAGTGAGACTAGACCTCTTGTCCGCAATCAGATAAAATCAAAATATCAAATCAAAGATCGAAATCTTTTTTAATGTAACCGCTGCCATTAAATTTAAATTTTGTGTACATACACGATTCGCCAACATTCGTCTTGTATTTCATGAATCAAATTATTATCTTTAATGAATATAAAACGAAAATTGCCCATAAACCAGAAAAATGTTCATCGCTAATGCGGAACTATTAACTTGAATTTTGCTTATTTGCCAGTTTATTTCCTGCTCCCACTCGTCATTAATACTTTAGCCTGCCACGATTTATTCACGTTTTTCCCCCTGTTTGCAACTAGTCAAGAAGACGGACGATAGTCAACTGTATCGGTAGCCAAATTCAAGTTGGCACAACACTGATTCAATTGAAGCCTGTTGTGTTGCACACCTGACGTTAATATGCCAAGAGGCGATATAGAAAGGTGGAAAAGTATCTTGTCCGTACGGTCACTGAAAAGATAATCTGAGTTCACCTGAGCGTGGCTGCAGCCGCTACCCATAGACAATGGTGACGATGATGATGATGCGGGGCATCCCCACAATCAATGCGGATCACCAACGCGAGTAATCGAAACCAGTTGGAAAAATTGTGGTGAACAGGTAACATCGCGGAGTACCTGTGCGCTCGTTCTTCGTCCCGGTGTCTTCTATAACACGGCTGAGCCCTAGTTACGGCGCGTCGCGTTTATATGTTGCGTTATTCGTATATCCGGCTGAACATATTGTTATCAACTAGTGCAAAGTGTTTTTAAAACGCAATGTAATTATTAATTGCGCGATCAGTGTCCCATGTCCCTCATATTCGGTATAGATTGATGGCCTTTGCGTTTTTGATTTCCCTTTTGAAACTCTGACTATACTGCAATACTGTCGCCTATTTAAAACGTACTCAGTTGTATTAACAGTGAATTTCTAAATAGAAATAGCACAAGTTGGCTATAAATAACCGTTAAATGTTTTCAATAAGTATTTCAATTAATGATGCTTGCACTCAATTCATTGTGTGAGCCGATTAGTTTCGGCTATTGTCGAAAGACCAGAAATGGAATATTTTAGCTGAAAATATGCTTTCTTGCATAAATAGAAGTGGAATAAGAAATTGAAAAAAAATAACATCGTCTTGCCATTGCACAACGATTGAGGAAATTCTCTAATGCTCGGAAAATTAAACGAGCATTGCCTGACCAAAATTGAGGCTATTTTTTCTGCATTAACTTTCATACCAATATATCGAATCTTTTCATGAAATTTAGTATGTGCATACGAGCATGTACTCGTATGTATCTCGTCCGTAGCTTGATGGTAAATTGAATTAAACGTAAATGGTATTAAGTTTATTTATGCTGAAATCGTCAGTTTCTCGCGAATACTTTAAATGCATATGCAAGCTGCAATGCCTAATTCGTTTTGGCGAGAATGCGATTGGTAAATATTTATTAGTTCATTTTCGAGCTCAGAACGATGGGAATTTGAAACTTGTGAAATTAGACCTTGTGCAATTTAAAATAGGTGATAAAGTGTTTTGGTAGAAAAAAATTGAGCAATAATCGAGTTTGGTGTGAATATTGGGCTGCTCATAATCGAAGCCAAATATAATTTACCTTGGAGCAAAATCGTTAAGTTTTTTTTTTAGTTTCTAAAGCGATAAAGTTTTGAAGTTTAAATTAATTTAATTGTAATTTCCAAAAATATTAATTTCAAATTTTTGATAACAAATAACAAAATGGAATCTTTTTTTCGCTGGCGATCCAGTAAAAATAATAACACTTCTATAACGGGAACTACATAGAAAGTGATTTTAACACTGCGATAACTTAATGTTATCTCTCATTTACTTCAACTAAAGATTTCAATATTGGGGCATGTATAAATTTAACTAAAGATGCGTTTGGGTCAAACCAACAAGCACTTAGAAGATAGTGCTTCAATCTCCGAGGACGGGCTTATCAATAACCAACACATACAATCCTTCAAAAATTTGTCCAGAGAACAGCTGATGCTCGCCCGTCCTCCCGTTTCTGGGCTCTGCTACCACCGATTTGGAAAGTTTTCTTTGATTAGTTCATGGATTCATTTTAGTTACCGGAACCCTCTAAGATTTTCTGGTATTGGCCACTTGTGTGCATGATCAGATGCCACTGCCAAAGCAATGCAAGGAAAAATGAACCTAGCAGGGCAAGAAGCCTTGCCGAGCGATTCAATTTACAATTACCTCATGGCCATCTGCAGAGCAGTCCTTGTCAAACCACAGTTCTTTTCACGATCTACCCAAGACAGCTGAAACTTCGTGACATTTTCATCCAACTTTTGAATCTTGTACTACGGCCAGATATTTAACTCTGGGGTATATACGAGTATATAGAAAACCATGCAAAATCCGATCTCATAATGAAGAAAAATCGCCAAACACCAAATCCTCATATAAAAAATCCTCAAACACAAAATTCTGAATCCCGAAAAACGCTGAAATGTTGATCGTTTCAATTTTCCCCTGGAACTGGATATAGGGCGAAATTCTACTTTCCGTTTATCGTGAATCCGTAGTCGTATAAAAACAAGAATAATAGAAAATGTTATGATTTATACGAGTACAAGGTAATTTCAGACTGTCCAACGGTTCTAACACACGAGACGCGTAAGCCCGTTGGGCGCGTCAAATCTACAATACCCATCCCGTGTAAACAGTAAACGGATTTACGACAACGCGTGACCCACTAGCACACAACGGATCCCGACGGATACTCAGTCGCCGTTGATGAGTCGATGAATCCAACAACAAACACATTAAAAAAGATGATTTCAGTATTCGCCCATATACTGTCGAATCGTAAACGCACCTTGTGTAAACACAACGACATGTGCATTATTTCCTCGTCAGTAAAATTCGCTTCGATACCCGTTTCTGACGTTTCATCCGCGTAAACCCGACTTACGTGTAAACAATAGTCGCATTTACATGACTTGGGTAAAAATCACGCGATCGCGTATACGCGTCCCGTGTATCGGAACCTTAAACCGGAAAACCTCTTAATAGATTTCCGATTTAGGCAATAGCTTACCACCTACTGAATTTCCGCTTTACACTCCTCATATACGAGACGTGTAAACACGACAGCGCGAAACTTGTTAGACAACGCAGCTCATCGGAGCGTCTCTTTTAAATGTCACTCGCAGCCAATCGTAAACTGTTTGTAAATGGATGAAATCAACCAGTCACCTCAACAAAACCCCTTTGTCATTGTAATATTGTGTCAATTCACAAAGCACTCACAAGATAAAAAGATAAGGCTCGAGGGATTTTTTACTTTTATTCTGCCAAATTTCACTACACTACTGACATCAGAGAATTGTCACCATTTAAAAGCATTTAGTTAAGAAAATTATAAAGTGTTAAGATCATCTCCAATAATCCCCATTTGAAGTAGTGATTATAAAACACGCGCGCGGGGATTATGTGTTTGAGAATTATGCGTTTGAGAATTTAGAATTGGGGATTTTGAGTTTAAGGATTTTGTTTTAGGGGATTTTAGTTTGGAGGTTTTGTGACTTGGGATTCCGTCACCAACCCTATACCTAGTCTAGCCGTAAATACTGTTACAAACTTTTTGAAGCACTGTTCAATAAAAGAGGTGTTATATGTTAAGAAATCATTGTTTATTTATTAAATGCATTGTCAACAACGGAAATTGCAACAAGTTATTCGAAGTGATTGCCTTTTGCCTTTACACAAGCCTTTAATCGAGCTGGCCACTTATCTATGGAAGCACGCACGACTTCAATCGGAAAGTTGGCGACTGCATGTGTAAGAGACTTCTTTAAGGATTCGATATAAGAATGTCTTTTAGAGCACGTCATTTGCTCTAAGACAGACCATAATTCGTAATCCAGCGGATTCAGGTCTGGGCTAGAGGAAGGCCAATCTTCAGCTTTAATAAAATCTGGAACATTTTCTTCAAGCCATTTTTGGGTTGACTTCGCCTTATGACCTGGTGCAGAATCTTGCTGGAAACTCCAAGGCTGATTTTTGAATAATGACGTGTTGAGAGGTTTCACTACACTTTCAAGGACACTTTCTTGATAAATTTTGGCAGACGTTTTGACGCCCTTCTCACAAAAATGCAACTTTGTCACCCCGTTGTAGCTGACACCCCACCAAGCCATTACTGAGGCTGGATGATGACCTCTTTGAACCTTTTGGGCAACTTGAGAAGCTTCTCTGGCACTGCGAGCATAAACCCTATCGTTTTGTTTATTAAATGTTTCTTCGACAGTAAAAAATTGTTCGTCCGTAAACAAAATTTTTCGGTGTTCTTGGTTTGCGTACCGGCAAAGTAATCGTTTTGATTTTTCCACTCTATTTTTTTTTAACGAATCTGTTAGTAAGTGCCCGGTAGATCTACGATAAGCACCCAACCCCAAGTCACTTTTGATGATACGTGAAATTGTTCTTTGGGGTATTTTCATCTCACGCGATAAAATTTTTTGTTTCCGAAGAGGATTACGGCGAATTCTCTCGCGCACGGCTTTAACCGCTTGAGGTGTTCGAGTAGTTCGCGGACGGCCACTTCTTTCACGGTCACTTACTCCAGACGTATCATTAAATCTTTCAATAGCCCGATATACAAACATTCGGCTTATACCAAGGGTATGCAGAGTCTTAAAAATATCACTTGGTTGCATTCCTACTTTATGAAGTGCAATCACAGCAATTCTATTTTCTTTGTCACCCCAATCCATGTTCACTACACTAAAAATTAAACTCAAATGATGACAAATGCATCAAGCACAAGCGTACTATAGCGGTTAGGTCAATTTTTAAGAAATGCAATATAACGGTTCCTTTCTGCAGGGTTGCCATTCCTTGTAACAATATTTATGGCTAGACTAGGTATACGAGTAATATAGTTGTTCGTGACAAGAATAAGGTTGAGTGAAACCCGAAACTTAGTTTTTACTAATGAACAGTAGTATCTATCCGTGAAATGTCAGATGCATGTATAAATTGAAAGTTATCGAAGCCAACCTCGAGGTCCAGAAGGTTCCAGTACATACTAGTATAAGGTAAATGGTTATTTCAACATTGCCTTTATAGTTGGGGATCTTGCGACGGAGTTGTTACGCTATAAGTACCAAGGCAAAAACTCTCACCATTGGTTCTTTGTAATACAGAAGTAAGAGAATGAGAAATCTGGCAAGCCTCTGATGGTGAATTTGGCGGTTGTAAAGGGATAAAGTGCGCAAAATAAAAATAAATAAATAAAATTATGTCATTTTAACAAAGCTACCGCTTACTAATATGAAAGGTACTAATGTTTCAAGATAATGAAAAAAAATCGCCAGACGTCTGGGAGGGTTGAAAGTGGGTGCCAGATGGGAAAACTTTTTACACCAGTAAAAATTACTATAAGCCCTATCGTGCTTAAAGCAATTTCTGATGTTTTGATTTTATTTTCTATTTTTAAAGTGGGATTAAGGGAATTTTCGCCAAAAGTGCTCGTGAATACGAAGTAAACTTTCGGCAGAATCTCGGAGAAAACAGACAACAAAAAGGACCGTTTTCGTATTTTTTAAATAACTTGAAAACGGTTAATCCTGGCGAAAAACATTCTAGAACAAAAGATCACCAGAAAATTCATAAAAATGTTACAATAATTTTTTTCGTATCTGAAACAGTTTTCGAAATAACTACGAAAAAACGCAAAAAATAAAAATATTTTCAATTTTTAGGAAATATTTCGAAAACGGTTCATCATAGCGAAAAATATTCTAAGACTAAATAAAAGATCATAATAAAATCCAGGAACATTCCTGTTTCGCGAATATTACGAGAATTCTCTCTATTGAATTAGAGAGAATTTTTGTAATTCCTTAATTTCCGGCATTTTTGCTTTAGGTAGTCCATTTCCGCTTTAGGTGGTAAGAACCTAGAACCCACCCGGGGGGATTAGTGGGTCCTAAAGCGGAAATTTCCCGAGTTTTGTGAAAATTCTCCCTAATTTAATAGAGAGAGTTCCCCCAATTTTCGCGAAACAGGAATGTTCCAAAATCCATAAATGGGTTATAACATTTTTTTTACGTATCTCAAATAGTTTTCGAGATAACCTTCGCAAAAACTCGGAAAATAACAAAAATTAATATTTTTTTATAATAATTCGAGAACGATTAACCGTAACGAAAAACGTAAAAATTGTTATAATCTTTTTTTTTATAAATTTTATTATGATCTTTCATTTGGTCTCAGAAATTTTTTCCATTCGATTAACTGTTTTCAAACTATTTTCACAAAAAAAAAAAATAATTTTTGTGTTTTCTAGTGGCTATTTCAAAAACTGTTTCAGATACGAAAAGATTATTGAAACATTTTTTATGAACTTCCTGGCGATTTTTTTTCCTTTGTCTCAGAATGTTTTTTGCTAGGGTTTACCGTTATCAAAATTAAAAAAAAAACAGTCGTTTTATTGTATTTTTTTTTCCGAGATTCTGCCAAAAGTTTACTCAAGAGCTCTTCCGATATAATCTTCCCTGAGCCTCACTTAAAAAAAACAGAACATTAAAAATGGCTTCAAGTACGATACGTTGCAGCGTACGATTCCCAATTGAACCCTTCATTTATGAGAGCTATAATCAATTCAATTAAGTTCAATTTTTCATGTTCTATTTCCTCTATGAATTTGGCGTAACTCTACCGGCAAAGAATGAGGCTCTTCATCTCAGGGTCATAAATTCGGATCCCACGTTGGGCGCCAATCACTGTGTGTTACGTCTGTGTCACAACACGAAGCCTAGAATTTTCCCGGCGACCATGAAGGTTCGGCCAACAATAAAGGAAACTACTTCTAAGACGAACTAAACAGCGGCACGTTCTTACTGCTGTTCAACTCGGGAGATATGGGTGACATTTCTCCCTAAATCAAGCACGTTCCGCTGCTTCTAACGTTATTACTTGTTTGCTTCTAGCGTTGTCGAAGGCAATCCCCTCAGTTGACTTCTATTAAGGCCGCTGCAGCCGTTCGAGTTGGTTTGATCAAACTTGCAGTTCGAGCACACTTGATCGTATCCATCAAAATGTTGATCAAGTGCCAGTGTTCAAGCGGTTTGAAGATTGCATATGTTCCGATTATAGCAGCATTCAAAAATGTGATTTTTTTTACAATTTTGCAAATCTGCATCGATTTATGCATATCAGATACATATTTCGATTACGATTTCTTTATTGCTATAAAGCCTCATCATGCAAAAATTTGAATAAATTCGAAATCGAAATTTATGAACTGATTTTATGGTAGAATTTCTAATGTGATTGCTAAAGTCTAGCACATGCGTTTAGATATACGGTCGATTTTACGGATACAACATCAAATACAATGCATGTTGTTAGCACGATACTTAGTTTCCTTTTTTTTTTTTGACCGATTATGACTATTCAATTACGAACACAAACATACAAACTCTGTTTTGAAAATATCGCCACTTTCCCGTTAATTTATTCGGAAAATTTCTTTCTGTTGTGATTCATGCACAAAAGCCCCATAACTACCCGGCTGTAACTGCTGAATAAATTTTCAATTAGTTACAATTACATTACACCGTTTTACGCCTTCCCTCTAAATAACTTAACGAACGATAGATGTTCGCTATGGGTTCAATTTACACGCAAAGGTCATCTAGTACGCGTAGTTATTAGATACACAAATTAAAAATGCACAAAAAAAAACATCGTGTTTTTTCTTCGTCTGTTATTTTTATTGTTTATTTTTCAATTGTCTTCATTATGCTCATTCGCAATTAATATACAAATTTTGGCATTAGTGCTCCAATTCAGTACGGCAAAGAAAATTAAATTCCATTAAAAAAATGCTATAATCGCGGACATTTATATAGATGTATCCATATGAGCAAAATATATGCGAGTTTGCGTTTAAAAGGAAAATTTAGCTACGGTGAAATCGCGCTCAAATGAAAGTAAACTTGTTACTATTGCCGATACTATAAACTCTTTTAAAGCTTAGCATGCCACGGCTATAATATTATGATACTTTGTATCTGCTATCCTATCGCTTTAAGTGTGGTGATTATGTCGCGATCGCCTTAATGCTTTCGTTTACGTACTCTTACATACTTGTGTGTTAGTGTATGCAAAATTAAAATAATAGAAGAAGTCAACAATTAAATTTAAATGACTCTAAAGACCAAGTCCGTCAAGTTGAGAAAAATATAAAATGATTATCTTGTAGCTGATGTGAGATGTTTGTCATGGTTTCTAGATAAATGCTGGAGGTCGGACCAATGCAATAAATGTCACTGGTGTTTGAACAGGTTTTACTCTGTGTGGTAGGAACGGTGGTCAATGGATAAATGCATTTATGAAAAAGAGCTTATGTCACATCCTGGCGAACAAATAGCAAAGCCAAGTCATATGAAGTTAACAAAGTACCCCCCGGTAAAAACTATTAAATATTTGATCAGAATAGATCAGAATGCTTTTCAGATCAGGAGGGGAGTTGAATCTACTTACAATACCTCGATCACTGATAATTTTTGTCTCGACCCACTGCAAAATTTTAACTTAAAAAAGGAGCTAAACTCCATTCAAGAAATGTACTGATGACAAATGAAAACAATTTAATGAGTCCGTGAGTCGAGGATCGTCTGAAAAGCTACGGTGATCAATTCATGGACTCATTCATGTGAAAGGGCTGATTTACCAGTACTTTTGGTGAGTTCGGGCACATGTTAAAAGCATTATGGACTAATCGGCTTATCAACTCGTGAACTCATGAACTCGTGAACTCAACATGTGAAAGTAGCATAAGTCCCTATATTCTAATTCAGAATATACATTCCAAAGTGTAGTAGAATACTTAATTTTCCTTCATTTTTTAGTCTGTAACTAGCCCCAAGTCTAAGACATAATCATATCTGATGATTGATGGTCTTTGAATATTTTTGTATATAAGAGTAAAAATAGGATATTGTATTTTTTGCCATGTAGAAGATGATGCAGCAATTAATACGCATTCCAAAAATTCGAACAAAAATTAATCTTCTTAACACTTCCCTAATATTTTCAAGTGTCGGTTAGTGTCAGCACTTATAATCAAATTAAGTACTTTCCCAATCAAACTTGTCTGGATCAAATTAACAACTTTTCGAATTAACTTAACGATTTTCCGATTCAAATTGACAGGTTTCTGATTCCAAAAATTATTAACCTCACACGTACCTTCCACTTTCACAGACAAATAATTTGATTCGGAAAATAGTTCATTAGTTCGAAAAATTCCCAATTTCATTGGAAAAATTGTCAATTTGATCCGGGAAGTGCATAATATGATTGAGATTCCGAATCATATTATCCACTCTCGAATTTTCGTTCGAAATATGAAGAGGAAATGCTAAATGTATAACGTCCTTATCTAGCCAATCAAATGCAAGATAATCAAGCCGACTTAAAAGTGTGGGCATAATTCAAAGCTATTTAAAAAACACGAGGACACCAAAAAAATCTTTTTCAGTTGACTGTTCCCTAGTGAATGCTACTCTTATAAATCCATTGAACTGACGTACTAATCCCGCCAAAAAAATGTCGGATAACATTCGATCAAATGATGGTTCGTCGCGAAAGAAAACCTTACGATTACGAGATCCTATCCCATCGAATAAATGTTTCCCACCACACGATTCAATCTCTTCGCGCAAAGACAAATTAATCAAAGATACTACGAATCGAAGTGAAAATCAAAATAATATGCGTCGTGTCTCATCACTGGACAGTCTGAATAATTCTTCCGATCAAGATGATAGCATTGAAGAGAATGCCGGACTCTATTCTGATTCCGATCCCGAAATTGCCCATATTACCGGTACAACATCAGCACAAGTGCATCGACGTAGTGATTTGGAAGAGTTGAACGGATTGAATGGACGTAAAAGTCCTGCATCGGCCAGTACGTACGATTGTGATTGTAATAGTACGCGCGAAAGTGTTGAAAGTGATTATGTTAGTAAAAGTGATATAAGCCACGGTACGATATCGTCGACATCATCGTCACTAACATCATCCGTGCGAAACGCTAGACGTGCTAGCGTTGCTAGTTCGGGATCAGTTGGACGTATGGAAACGATTGTTGAGGAGCCGTTTGAACCGAAAATTTCTGTAAAGGAAATTCTTGCACGGTTCGAAACGTTGAATTCATCCGAGGTGATTATTGGCTTATATTCGATTTTGTTTTATATTTATTGTTTTAGTTTCACTATAGTCGGACGCAGAAGATGAAGCTTTAATTTAAGCTTTGAAATATTATGAGTAGACTTTGATATCAATCCAAGCCAGAACCAAGGCATTACGAGGCAGAAATTTGTGTTTGATTGTTTGTTTTGTTTTTTTTTACGATCGAGCATAATCATCTATGCAGTTCTAAACTTCTTAATCCAATGTAATTAAGAGAATCATGCACCACCCATAAATAAACACTCGTCAATGTAAACAAAAGATTCAAGCAAGAAACTTATTTTGAAGGTATCTTTCCAATGAAGACTCATGCCAGAAAGTTCTTCGACAAACAGATAACTGATAAAACCTCAGTGCACAAAAGATTCAACCCGGAAACGCCTTAGGCAAGTGCCTAACCCATGAGCGCTCAATACAAACAAAAGATTCAAGGCAGAAACTTTTCGACATATAATGCGCGTTTTTTCCAACATCCATGGGGAATAGGTTAAGACCACTCAATTACACTAACAATTTTATCTGAGCGGCTCTGGATAAAACGTCAGTGCAAGAATGCTGCTGCTTCACGTAGTCTGCGTTATGAAATGCAGGCGGCGCAGGTGTCGAAGTTTTCGAACAGTTTACAGTTTGGGAAGCACATAAAGTTAATTTCGTGTCAACAAAATGTTCGTTTTGTGTAATTATTTGGAAGAGTAAACATACAAAATAATTTTGCTGCCTAAAGAAAATTTGTCCGATTGTTTATATACTTAGAATTTAAGTTTTTTCTTGAAATTTGAATTGACATTTGAATTCTAACTAGATTAAACCAGAAACTTCTATGGAAAGTATCTTATCAATGAACACCAACAGTAAACAAAAGATTCAATCCAGTAGCATCTTGGCAAGGGCTATTTGACAAACTCTTACTGTTCAAAAAATTCGAGCCAGAAACTTCTGGGACGGGTGCCTTGACCATGAACGCTCAGTATGAGCCAGAAATTTTTTGACATATAGTTAATCAAATTCTTAATGTAAAAAAATCATACCAGGAAATTCTCCGGCATGATGCGTTTTTTTTTTAGTTTCGTCAGGCCTGTATCCCATCATATCGCGTGACGATGAAACACATTGATTCATATGCACAGATTTGAGTAAACAAACTCTTGTACATTTCAGATATCCATTAAATGGAGGGATAAGTGCGTTTTTCCAATAACGCAACTACACGTGCGAGTATCATGCTGAATACCAATAAATTCGACGAATACCAATTTACGATAATGATACAACTCTAATATAAACTTAGTTCCTTGGCGCGCTTTCTCTCATTTTCACTGTTACTTTTGTTTTTAATTATGGCGCGTGCAAATGGATGTTCAATGATGATTACTTATCTAACATTGCAGCAATCATATTTGCTTATGATTATGTAAGACATGTAGCAAACATGTACATATTTTCCGCTGTAAAAAGATAAGGAGTATGCATCCGTAGTACGTCATGAAAAAAATTGAATACGATTATGAGTAGGGACTTCACTATTTAGAGAAAATCCATTTAAAAATTAAATTTCAACTAGATTAAAGTTCTTTGATTTTCACACACAACTTTCATCGGTTGTTTTTTAAAGGTGCTTGTTGCTAGGCACACGATCGTCGCACATGGTTCGCGATTAGCAATGAAGCCATAGAGTACGGACCACTATTTGTGTGTATCTTTTTGATCGTCGCCTCCGATTGATGTCTAGCAAAACGGACCTTAAGGAGTAATTCCTATACGACGACTGTACCCATACCACTAGAGCCGCATGTCAGATTCCATAAGCAGCCACGCTAATAACCAAAACGTATCGTCCATGATGCCACATATCTATTAAATAGGTTCATAAGGGAATTTCGTGTTTAAAAAAAAATTGCCGTGTCGTAAACAAGCTACATATGGCTACTGTCGCATTCCATTAAATTTGATATACTACTGTAGCCGCACGGCTAGAGTCGTACGGCTCTAATCGTACGGCTAGAGTCTCCGCATAGAAATTACTCCTTTACGTAATCCTACATTTTCTACGCGTGCTACACTCGGTCGTGATTTAAACAATAATAACTACAATTAGTAATAATTTAAAATTTCCAGATGAAGTGCAAAACTCCATAGCGAATTTATGAAATGAAAGGGCTTCTATTTATGCACGATTGTAGGCAGAATCTTGGAAATTTGCGATAGTTGCAGAATTATTCTCCATGAAAAGAGAAATCCAATAATTCTACAAAATTACCCACTGATTCTAATGTCCAATACACTACGCTCATTATTTAGAAATCATTAATCAAAAAAGTAACGAAAACATATTATTATTAACGGTTATTATGAATTCGATCCAGTCAACTCGGAACTGCGAATGAGTACATTGATTTGATAAAAACTAATAACATAAAGGCGGAACGTGCATGATACTGACCATTTATCTCCCAATTAACAGTATCCTGTACAACCATCTCAAAAATGAAGTGCTCTACTAGACTTCATGCTCCATATTTCGATCAACCAAAAAGGGGGGGGAAATTTTTCTCTGGGGCATCCTCAAGTCGATTTCCGGTTTAGGCAGAACGAACCTATGTTTTATAGTCTGAAACTACTTTTATTATACATTACATGCTACGTTCGTACTACCTAAAGCAGAAATATACTTTGGACACATCATCAAGAAGATTACCCCCCGCAAACCCCCTCCTGTTACGTTTCAATTTATTTGTTTTACTATTTGCCTTAATCCATAGTGCGTCAACTATTCCTTGTTTACGTAAATGGTTTCGGATGATACATATTGCTGGCATACTCGCACACAATTTTTGTACATTTAGTCATATTCTGTCATAAGCTGGGAAAAGCTGTGGCTTATTTTTACACACCAGACCACAGGGGAAAGACCATTTAACCATTTCTTTTTTTTTATTGACAAGTTTGCAAGTTTCCGGTATTTTCCCAAAGGATAATGCCGACGCTGTTTTGACAACTTTTTTTTTGTAGTTTTTGGATCGTAAATTCCTTCACATTGGAGTTTATAAAATTTTCTTGTGAGTTATAAACCCCTTCAAACCTCCATAGCATGTCTCAAGCATAAGAAAAGCTGAATAGAAAGCTCTGATCGAATTAAACCACTGATATCACTTGCAGTTATTTCTTCCCGAATCTGGTGCAATAACTCGCCATTTTATTGACGGAGAATGTATTACCAATCTAATGTTCAATGCACTTATAGACATCTTAATCGACTTTTCCTGGTATAATATATGCAACTATGAAATACATATGTATATATTGCAAGATTCTGCAAAACCAGCAGATTTTGAGTGTACTCGTATATATGATAATATGTGTATCAAACCCGCTTTTCACCGTTTACAGTCGTTTTTCCCGACATAATCTTTCTACGTATCTGTATTTGTTTTTTGTTTATATTGGAAATTGTTGCAAGCCTAGGTGAAATCGTATCGATCATTGTCGGTCGTTCCTTACTATGCCGTATACGACGGACACATGTTTTCTACCACCCAACTAACTGGAAATTATACATACTACTATTATGTATGTACGTAATCTATTGCCAATGACTAATATTATTATTAATAGTTTTATTACTTATGCATATTTCATATCAAACATACAATGATTGAGGAATGAAAAAATAAGAAATCGAAGAGCGGAATATTGAAATTCAGTTGTCGATTTAATATGCTAAGACATAAATGCGCGTAGAAATTATATGGCAACAAATGTTAAATCGTTTCTATCAAATATTTACGATCAATTTGCTGTAATAAATTAATTAAGTAAATTAATAATTACCACTAGTGAAAATTGTTTTTTTTTTTATTTCAAGCAGAGAAGTATTTAAAGGTTGATTAGCGAAAAACGTATAGCCATGATAAAACATTTTAAAATGCCAGATACAGATACGACTTGTAAGAAAACAACAAACATGAAAACCAGCACGGTTTTAAATATCGTGAAATTAACAACCTATGGACTGGGTGTTCTTCCCTGCTTTCAGCTCTGGCACGAACAATGTTCGCGATGGAATCACTCAACTGCGCATCAGAAGTAGTGCCCAGCGGGGTAGTGCTCCTAGCGTGTTCTACCATAAGGCCTTACCTTACATCCATTCTTTTACACCTATGTAGAGAAAGGTGGGGTTGGATGGCACTAGTGTGTGGAAAATAAATTTGTATGGACTTTCCTTTTACATCCGGCAGTGGTCTCCAGACCCCGCAACCCACTCACTCACACTGACCTGTGGGAGGTCCTAAAGACGTTTAACAGTGCCGCAGGCTCATCTAGAGGTGTTGTTGTTGCCTGCACATGATCGGTCCTATTAGTCACCTCGTACGATCAAGGTAGGACTCACCTAGGGGTGCATATTCTAAACCCGTCACCCGACGGGTGTTATATTCTAAATTTTTATTTATTTACCAGCAGATAATCCAGAGCATTTGGCAACAGCGAAATTCCCCATAACAAATATGTGTTGTCCTTTTCAAATGAGGGGATTTTCCACATTGAGTAGATCCAAACAAAAATTTTTCCCTCTTAGTTTCTTTCTAATTCCTTCTTAGTAAATCTCGTGGTTACGCAATCGACCAACCGAGAGATCGCGTAGTGTATGTGCTGTTGATTAGTTGTTTCATGCAAGGAAAACTGCAGAGCGTTTTGCAACAGTCAGATTTTCCATAAAATGTAAATACATATGGGTAACTTTTTTGGAGAGTTTTGAAATTTGGGATTAACGAGCCGAAATCACCATGAATCAGAAAGATTGCTAGACACTTTGAATAGGTACCGAATTCTGAAGACCATATCTCCAAAACCCGGAAAGAATTCTACGGAAAAAAAAATTTAATAAACGATGTGATTTAAATTTGATATCTCTAAAGGATCGGTTCAATACCGAATCATCTCAGTTCGTCAGAAACACGGAAGCTTTTGCCTTAGGTTAAAATAAACCTGGATGAAATCATTAAATTTTATAAAAATTACTTCGATGAAGACAGGTTAGAGAAAGATAGATAGATTTTTTTCTAAGTTTAGCTCATAGAAGCAATGCAAATATTAATAATTTATTTGACATTTTTGAATGTATGCGGGAAACCCTTTATTGTGTGGGAATTTTTCAAGCGTTTATCGATTCGTGCGTTTAATGTTACCAATTCCAGTATCATCAAGTACAAACGAATGAAGCTTTTCGGTTTTGAAAAGGCTAAAAAATTATACTCGCACTACCATGTTGCAGGTGCATCTTAACCATGTATCAATCCTACATATTTACGACGATGAAGCCGATTAAATTTACATTGAAAAATTAATGGACAAATTTATTGTGAAAAATTTAAAGCGAACAAATATCTTTACATTATCAAACAGATTACTGATTAACAAAAAAAAAGTTAACATTTTCATTAACACAACGTCCATGACGACGTTTGAGTCCATGCATGTTTATGTTGTCTTTCCACTGTGGTGCGCGGCGTAGTAATAAGCCATAGCATCTCCCGAAATGTCGCAGGTAGTCGGCTAAATGAGGGAGCAGGTGGTGCATGCTGGCAACATCATGGCATTCTCCAAACTAGTTTATGTCAACGAAACGTCAACTGGGCCAAATGGAACAGTTGACGCGCTATGCCCCACAAGGAGTTAGGGCAATTGAGTAGTAGGACATCAATAAAGAATTGTTTGAAATTATTTGCTTTGTATGTTAATTCAATATGGTTTTAGAATGAGGAATTTAAAAGAAACACATACAAAAGATTGAAGCGAGTAACTTAATTTGCGTCTACGTTTTAAAAAATAACCGCGCTTAGTGGTCGAGGATCTATAAAACGGAATTCTACGGTTTTCTAGGCAGAAAAAAGAAATTTTAGGCTAGCTTGCTAGTCTGTTCTTTGAAAAACTTTAAAAGTTTAGAAAGCTGAAAGTCAATTGAACAGAATTGTATAGATCAGGAAATTTAGAGAAGTCAATAGCAGCGTTTTATTTTGTACATTGTTCTGGATCAATTGTAAGCGATTCACTAAGAACAAATGTTCTGGATTGTACTGGATGAACAGCTGGTGTACGAAATCAGTTCTTAAGACGAATTCGTAGATTGAAATAATCGGAATTCGCTGCGAGCAATGCAGTTCACTTTTTTAATTTATATACCCTTCACCAATGTGATAGGGTATGTTATCTTTGCCATGAAGCTCGTAACGCAAAGAAAGAAACATCTCCGAACATACAAATATTATACACGGTCAGTATTACAAGATGAGTCGATTAAGCTTTGTCCGTCTGTCCATCTGTTTCTATAGAAACTAGTCTCTCGGTTTTAAAGCTATCGAACTGAAATTTAGTACACCTACTTAGAATTGACAATCGGTCCAAAAGGCTGTTTTTGTGAGAAACACTTTTTCTTTTTCTAAAAATATCTTTGGTATATTTCATATTATTCAGTTGTATCGCCAATCCGCATTCTCAAATTTGGTTGAATTTTGCCTACTATATCATATAACCATCATAGGAACGACCGGTCCAAAAGTAAGTTTTTGTTAGAAAAACTTTTTTATTTTCAAATTAATGAAATATATCTATCGCCAAGCCATATACCCTAATTTGATTGAATTCAGCTCACTATTTCCTATACCTTCCACAGAAACGAAGGCTAGCTTGTTTTTTGCTGTTCTAATCTGTTCTGCTCGGCTCTGGACCAAAGAAACGCAGCTAATATCTTCCAAGGAAAAGAAAACAGACCGAAAGAAGATGAAGAAAAAAGCCGATCCTAAGAATAGGAAAAAAAACTAACTCAAACACAACTTATCGTATTGTTTATTGTAAATTACAAATACTCGTATTCCCGAAACCTATTTGTGTACACAAATCTCATAAAACTTAACACGTTTCTTTTCCACGTCTATCTACCTCTTTCACTAATTGCATTATCATGAAGTCCGTCGTAAGAACAATCTAATATGCACATAACTGACAGGTATAATAATCTATTCCAATGACCTACTCTTAGCGTGCGCTCGAAAGAAAAATCAGTTGCTGTTTGTTTCAGTTGGTTAACCGAAAAAAAGATCTGGCAAATTAACCTCGTGAAGCCAGAAGCTCAAGCGAAGAAGGCACACCGAAAACCTATTACCCGAGCTTACGGTAATTATTCCGCGTAATAATATTGTATAAAAATAATATGCACGTACATATGATTTCGAAATTAAGAAAAACACAGTGAAATTTAATAAATCTCCAAGAAAGATATCTCTAGCATGTGCGTATTTAGTTGAATGCGATAGATAGAAGACACGGCCAGTTTCATGCAAATAATATCAATATAACAGTAATTGGATAATGAAAGTATGGATCAAAACGATCTTGTACATGTCTGAATTGCAGTTATTCTATCAGTATGGATTAACCCAGTAATTTACATAAATGAATTGAAATGTTTGATCTACATATGCCTAATATTAATAAAACAAATCGGGATAGGCAGAGCTTTGCTCCAAATTCCAAGAATCGTAGTATTAAGATGCAGTAAAAGTACTAACTGAAATTAACTTTAGTAAATTATTTAGCTTGGAGCGCATCGAAGCTTGTACTGTACACCCAACTTATCACTACAATATATCACATCACAATGTGTAATGAACCAGATTATGGTCTGGTAGTGCTGCTTCCACCGGCAGATCTGTTGGTGGTACGAAACCAGAGGCCGAGGGTCCCATTACACCCGGACGCAGATTCAACCGCTTGGGCGTCTGATCCGTCCGCCAACCATTCCATCCTTATCGACTATTTTTTTCATTCCCCATTTTTACCTACCCTGTTTGTGTTGTCTTCCCCAGGCTTATGAATTTTTGTTAATACGTAAAGGACAGGGGCAACGTGCGGCGAAAACCCCGCCCACATCTCCCGAACTGAGCTACAGCAAGCATAGGCCGCTGCTTAGCTCGTTGAGGGGCCTTTTAATTCGCTAGATGGCACGGCCCGACCTTCACTATGCTACCTTAGGCTCCGTCCCCACTGGTATCTTCGGATGTCCACCAAACAGTCCGTTACAAATATTGTGACCATGTTTCGCCTCATGTGTATGGAACTATCCACACTTCTTATAGGTAAATTAAATTAAGACTACTACTAGTTTGTCTTAACCACTAGTCGAGTATAGCGCATCAACTACTCCTACATCATCATCGTGGCGACGATCCGACGTCGGACCTTGGCCATCTGGATAGATCTCCTCCAATTGTCTCGGTCAAGTGACCGCGTCTTTCAGTTTCGAAAGCCGAGTAGCTGTTGTGCGTCAGCCTCTATTAAACCTTCCCAACGAGCTCTCCGTCTTCCCGACAGCCTTGCTCCGCTAATGCTACCTTCAAGAACTTTCTTGGGGACTCGACATTCATCCATGCGATACACGTGTCCTGCCCATTGAAATCGTTGCAGTTTGATGATCTTCGAAACCTCCATTTTATCGTAAAGACTGTTCAACTCATGGTTATGCTGGATTCGCCAGCCATTTCGATCTTGAACTGCTCTGAATATTCTTCGAAGGATCCTCCATTCGAAAATGTTCAATAGGCTTTCGGAAACTTGGATCAAAGTCCATGTTTCGCAACCGTAACACAGCACAGGTCGGACGATTGTTTTGTAGATGGGGAGCTTCATTTTCCTGCGCACGTGCTTCGATTTTATTATTAGGAGAACCGAGAAATATGCCTTATTAGTTGTATCCATCGTTTTATTTCGTCCGTTTCACTGGCGTTGTGTGAAAGCTTGCTACCCAGGTAGTCGGAGTGTTTTACGTAATCAATGGTCAGATCCCTTCGGTACGATGACATCTTCCCTAAATTATTGATAGCTGTTGGGGATAGTTCAATGTCATTGTCAATGGTGTGCTTGGGCGTCACACACAAATATAAAATAATTATCCTCAAATATAATATTTTACAAAGATCAAAACATATTTCGAAAAATACTTTGAACCAAAAGTAATAGTTCCCGTTGAATTTAAATTATAATAATTGTTAATAGCTATTACTGGCTTATCACAAGTCGCTGATGACATCAACTTTTTCGACTTTCCTTGACCTTTATGCATTATGCACAATAATAACTCCAACTATACTTTTCAGAACACAATATCACCATAGATTAATATTGTATTTTATTTGATGGTTGCTACCATTCAATGACAATAGTTTGTGCATTGGAATTGGTAATTGGAAACAATGTCAACGCGAATGGGAAAAAAATGATAATTTCGATGATATCAAGCGTATCTTTGAACTCAGTTTCCGTTGAATATTTTAAAAAACATATTTGTGTGTAAAAAAAATATTAGTGTGAAAAGTTAATTGGAATACTATGGACATTAGTATAATGATACATACAAGGTTTCATATGGTCGAATGAATTGATGGTAGCAATTAGTTAATACTGAAGTCCACTTGTTGAATCAGATAAGATAATACAACAATAGATACGAGTAAATATACTTATATTACGTAATTATAATGCCATTTACCTTCATCGCTTTTGTTGATTGAACACAAGTTGATTTTTTCAAGAGATAAACGAAAGCAACATACCTTGCTCTTATGCTCATCCTTTAAAGAAAGCATTAAAAGGGCCTCCAATAGGACTTCTTGTACAGTCTAAAATGCAAATCACATTGAGTGTGTGTTCAGTGCTCATTTCCACTTAAGGCAGTACGAACCTAGATTTTTATATATGGAGCTATTGTCATGATGTCTACACGATAGGTTCATACTGCCTAGAGCGGAAACCTCCGAGTGTGGGTCCAGAGTGGATTTCTGTATACGCTCTATACCGCTGCAAAATAAGTTGGACTACGTATCAACGAGAGTAAAACTTAAATAATGACGCAATCGACGACAAGGACACCTGCACAATCGAACATCAATGTGGGGGACCTCAACATCGAGTTTGTGAACGACTTCATATACCTGGGTTGGAACTTGTCAAAGGAGGCCTACGAAACTGTCGAAATCAAGCGACGGATACAGCTAGCTAATAAGACTTTTTTCTCGGTTCTCCCCAGAATGACATCGAAGCATGAGCACAGAAACACGAAGCTCCGCGTGTACAAAACCATCATACGACCAGTGCTCTGCTAGGGCTGCGAAACATGGACCCTAACTCAAGCCTCCGAAAACATACTATTATTATTACTATTTTGCCTTAACCCCTTGTGGGGCATTGCGCGTCAACTACTTCTGCGCGCCATCGTACTCTGTTCTGGGCAATGGAACGCCACTCCCCAAAAGACTTACCCAGTGCCTTACACTTCTTTCCCACAGATCGACGCCATGTGATCTTAGGACCCCCTCTTGGTCGGTCTTGGTTGGAAATGGCGTTCCACTCTTTCGCAAAGTGTGACCTACCCACTGACATTTTCGCCTGCGAATCAATTCGTCGATTAGCATCTGATTCGCACGCCGACTTAGTTCTTCATTTGAAATCGTTTCCTCGCAATTTGCAATTTTGAGTCCGGAATTTCGCGGATCGTTAAAGTTCAAAAATTGAAATAGTCGTAAATAATTAAAGAGCGATTTTTTTTTCTTTTTGTAATTTATTCGCAATGAAATGGTATTACACCATTACGTATCGAATTTTAATTAATAAGCCTCATCAGTTATAAAATATACACAATTTAAGAAAAAAACAGCCCTCAAAAAATGTGCTATAAAAATTACATTATTGAGTTATTGAAGTACGTTTTCAAAAGAGGGCAATAAAATACATAAATAGATAAAAAATTGATGAAATTCAGAAATTTAATCGTAGACTGATGTTCGCAACCATATACTAAATCGAACCACTGTGCGACGTGTACGGAACCCGAGCCCGTGACTAACCGGTAGACTGAGTCATCGGACTGACTGACTTACTGACTATCACCGAATTTCTCATCTTGCATTCCACATGTTCGAAGTCCGGCGCCACTGCCTTAAAACAACGCGTCCTACCTGACAGGCAGTAGCCCATAACTAATATCCAAAGCAAATTCTCCATGTAACTCATATCTCTCCATTTGATATAACAAGCGCACCTATTGTACAAATCAAAAGATTTAAGACATTAACTCGTTTAAAAATTATAAATACAGGCACGAAAGGTCCATTCTCATAAATAAATCAAATGCATAGCAACTAAATGATACTAATCACTGCTTTACAACTCCCACGGCATGATATTATTCGTAGGCTCACAACACGAACCTCTGTGAAACAAAAGATTTTATTGTTGTTTTTTATTTTTCTAATTTTGAGATTATTGAAAGTATTTTCAAAACAACATGTATTTGTTAGTTGTTACTTCTAATGAAAGAAAAAGATAAAAAACTTATCCACACTAGAAAAACAACGCACTACTTTCAATAGATCATCGTCATCATCATGCTAATAGTGTCGATATTACCCTGAAATAAACGATATGCACATACTTACAGTGTATAGATACAAGAATCTAACTTTTTCCCTCGTCGAAACAATTTCAATTTGTCCATGACACCTTCGCCATACGGCCATACTAAACGAAAGCGCTCAGCATGGAACCAAAGAAGAAGAAGATTGTCCATCAATCAAAACTTCGATAAATGTTACTTCAATTGTAATTGTTGATACGAGTATGATTGATGCTTTTCATTTGAAATCGTAAGAGAATTGCAGACTGCGTGTGAAGACGTTTCATTTGATCTTCACATGAACGTAGTAGCGTATCAAAATGATATGGGGAAATACGAAATCGTAGTGTTGATTGAGACTACGTCTGTCATAAGCTCAACATAATTTTTTTTTGTAGAAGACTATACATATTTATCGCTTGTTGGAGATAGAGCAGCTAGTTAATCTCTCTAGAACAATTAGAAATAAGTTACCTGTTACTATATTAGCAACGGCCGGGGTAGCTTGATGGGAAGGGCGTCATTTATCGAGCGAGTAGTCGTTTGATTCTTGCCACGAAAATATTCAAAGAATTGCTTTTCTCGCCGGCCTCTTGTATACTCAGCTGTGGACATTGATTTCATAAAGTAAAGGCGGGACGTACATGACACTGACCATGTCACCTTTCAATTTCCTTTCTTCCCGTAAAAGCGGTTTCGAAAATGAGGTTCTCTACTACACTTGATGTTCCGATTTGGAACAGAATTTTATACTATTATGACCTTTAATACAAATTCCACCAGAAAATGGAAACTTCCACACCATTATCAAAAATCCAGGAAGACATCCGGTAAGCCACTGTTGATCAGTTCAACTGACCTCTTACCAGAGCTATCTGCGAAAAAAAGTTAAGGAAAGAGAGGTAGAAATATCTATGAGTTGTGAATTTGAATTGGGTTTGAAATACACACAGCAAAACAATTAAAAGACCACTTTAAAAAGTTCACAATTCTTCCTGCTGAAAACAATAAGGAAGCCAAGATGGCCGTTTTTGATATAAGTATAGGAAGGGTCAAAAGTATAAAACATTTTTAAAAATTTGTAACATAACGGCATACTTTATACAAATTTCACAAACTTTTCAAAAAACGAATATCTATTGTATTTTTTAATGTTTTATTCTACTTCATCGGCTGTTTCGTAGCGCATTGCCACCATGAGCTCGAATAACAGACTGAATTTCATTAGGCATGCTCATTATGAGACAACTGATATCCTCCTGAAAATTTTTCGCCCACTCGAATTGCAGGTCTTGTACCTCTCACTCAGGAGGTTTGGAACAGGTCCTAAAATGTTACACCAGGTGGCCCCGTAAATGCTCTGTGGGATTTTAATATAGACTGCATGCAGAACAGTGAAGAAGGTCGATATCATTCGATATCGCTTTTCTCATTTAAGGAAACAACACTATAATGAATCAACCGCCAAAAGGTATTGTGAGTTGATGAGCACAGGGTAGGAAACGTTCGTTTCACCTTCTGCAGACCTTAGATCAATCATCATTTTCACACAGACAAAACAAACAAGTGAATCTTTCATGTTAGATCTATGTTGTCAAATTTAGCGTTATGTTGGAAGCTAATATTTTACAATAGAATATGTGTTACTTTTACTGTTACTCATTCATAGTAACTGGAAGATTTCGGCTTTTTTTTAAATGGTCCTTAGTTTTTTTGCGTGTATTTTATATCAATTTAAAAGAAACTTTGCATAGAGACAACGAGAATGAATCGAAAAGAATTGTTTTATCACTGGTCAACGAGAAAAATTCCACTTACATCACATTCTCATTTCACAATATTTTCAATATTCATTTATCCGAAACAAAGAAAGAAAACCCTGTACGAAATTAATTTATCTTCGTCTAATTAGCACAAATTAATAATATTATAAAACATTGCAGTCAATTAACGTACAAACTATTTTCTACTTTTCTTCTCCTCCAAAAATTTTGCATGTTAGCCAATTTATCTTAACTTGCACAAGATTAAGTAATAAAATTGGAATGTAACTCGTTAACATTCAAATAAACATAAGCGAACAAAACAACGTGGAAAACCTACACCACGTATTTACAGATATGATTTTAACTGATATATTACTATCGATTTAATTTAACTCATATATATTTTCTCAACTATTTTTCTACCTTTTCTTTATTTATGAAATCCATATTTTTGACAAAAAACAGCATTATTACGATGTACGTAAACGTATAAACTGTTTAAATGCATGTGAACTGCCTCTATGTATTTAAATAGTGAAATAGTAATTGAGGTTTTAGCCTTCTATTAAATTATTTGCCTTAAATCATGAATCAAGCACACTTGCCTGATTTTAATTTTCTGTATTTTTTTCTTTTTGGGTGGTTTGTTTTTTTGTTTCATTGATTTAATTATTTATCTGTATAAGATACACCACAGATAAAGGCATGGAGTTTTTTTTCGTAAAATATAAAATACACCCAAAGGCAGTATAAATGGCAATATTTACATATCTACAAGTGGCTTCAAATTTACAATGTGAAGTGGGTCATTTAGTTGTTTTTGTTTTTTTTTTAATTTAAAATTAATTAAGATTAATTACAACTCAGTAGTGTTTATTATAAGCTGTGTTACTTTATTCATATACTTATCCACTTGCTCAGCTCAACAGGTGGCATTCACTCTGAAGACGTATATCTCCATTCAAATTTCGAATGTTTCAAATTATTCACTGGCCGATTGAAATTACAATCTGATTTGCTCATTAATACTACTACCAAGATTTGCGTGCTTATACATCGATAGAAATTTGCAAATTTATTAAATCGGGACAGTGGGAAAAAAGTGGAGAAAATCACAACCAATTGCAGAGTATATATGGAATATAGGAGAATTACTTGAAGCTGAATTATCTTTATTCTGTTCAATTTAATCATATATTTTATTAATTGCCACTATTGTGGTTTATGTTTACACTTTATGCTGACACTGATCAATTTTTGTAAGCACAAAGTCCTTGTCTAGTGGCAGTTGTTTCGTAATTTTAATTATACATACAACATTAATTAATTATTGTTATCTAAGTTATTTATACTTATTACTAAAGCCCCAATTGTATTTTTTGGAGAATATTGACCCTGATGAGGGCCTATAGCCCGAAATATATTGGTCTAACAAAAAACCTTGGGACTCTTAATTCTCGTAAATCGAGTAGAAGAAAAACAACAAACATCTGAAGTTTCAATTCAATTCACTTCGTAACACTTTAAAATATTTAACCTTATATTCGTATTAAAAAAGATCACACAAAATCAATTGAAACATAATTAACGTATATTTTTGCAATATTTATTTCCGACAACATAAAAATTAAATGACATAATTAATTGATGGCAATAAGCAATAAAATTGAAGGAAATGAAAGTGAAAATTTTGTCCACAATTTAATTACGTTCTGTATGACCCCCTGATGAACGATCGATCGCTATCAGTTGACAATCATCCAAGTTTTGATTAAAGAAGACAGGAAGTAAGAATATTTAAAAAAAAATATATCAAGTTTATAAAAAACAAAAATCAAATGTAGCTGTCTCTCTCCTTTCCATTCTTTTCGGTTGAGCAGCCAGTTTTCTTTTTTAAGTCAGTTGTATCAACAGTTGGTGTAGTTAGATTGCCCGGCGTGCAGTCCTTCAATTTTTTTATTCTTTATTTCACATTGACAAACAATTTAGTAATTCTTTCCCTTTTTCTTTTTATTTTCTTTGCTGGCGGTGGAAATACCCGAAGAAATTTAACCGAGTCGAAAAGAAATGCCAAAATGTTTTAAAAAAAAATGCTTCATTTGGTAAATGGAAGTATGTACTATATTTCCGATCATTTCAGTCACAATAATTGACAATATCGAAATTTCTTAATTTCAGACGGCAAAGACAAAGAGGATTGATATTCTACATAGTGATTACTCCATAGAACTTTCCCCTCTGCCAGTAGATTTGTATGTATTGACAAATAGTATAGACTACACAGTATCGATACACAAGAGAATCAATACATACAAATCTACCGGCGGAGGCTAAAGTTGTATGGAGTGAGCTAATTGAATGCTACTTTATCTAATTTAAAAAATTCGCGTGAAAGGTACCATACCTTCGTTAGGGTTAACTTCTCATATAAAAAAAGAAGACCGTGTGCGATAATTTTGATCCATTCTGTATTTGCCGCCTTGGAATTAGCAGTAAAGCTTGTTCCGATTCCACTGTTCCTATGGGAAGTGTATGAAATAGTGATCCGATTTCAACCAAATGGGGGGATGTGGTTTGGCAACAGATAGGTTTGATTACTTTGAAAATTGGAAAAGATACATTTGGATATAGAAAAATTTTTCTACAAAAACTTACTTTTGGAACGGTCGTTCCTATGACAGCTATATGATATAGTACCCCAATTTCATTCAAATTCGGGAAACTATTGTAGCAATATATACCATTGAATAATGTGAAATTTGGTAAAGATTCTTTAGAACCAAAAAAGTTTTTCTAACAACCGGTCGTTCCAATGGCAGCTATGTGACGTAGTGTTCCCATTCCGTTGGTTCCGACATATATACAGCGTGCAATAGAAAGAAGGCTTTGTACAAAATGTCAGCTTGATAGCTTTAAAAATTTGAGACTAGTTTGCGTAGAACCAGACAAACAGGCGGACAGACGGATAAAGCTTAATCGACTCATCTCATCATACTGACCTATCATACCTTCGGCAAATTAGCCGAAAGCTAACTGACTGACCCAGGGTCAGGGGATAACCGATCTATAGTCAAGGGTGAGTACACACAGAATATTTTCACATTGTTCTGGGCCAAAACAATGTGAAAAACTCTACATACTCATGACAATTATCGTATAGATCGGTTATCCCCGATCGCGCCACACACGCTGGCGAGAGTCATCGAGTAGCGACGATGCCCGACGAGTTAGTTTGAGTAGGAAAATAAATGTGAAAATAGTAAAATCAAAAAGTAAATCGAAGATTCGAATGAAAGCTATTTTTCCACTGGCTTCCAGAACAAATCGACCAACTATAATTGCAAATTACCTCCTAACATTACAGAACTAGTTCCTCTACCCAATTCACCGGCTCACCTTTTCATCCTGCGGTCATTGTATTCTCTATACATTTGAAAATTGAAAGTAGCCACAGCAATTGAAATAGATTTAATCTATTGAAATTTTCTGCACTTATATTACTATGTATTGTGATAATGCAGTTTATCCGCAGCTAAGCATCTTAATACGACCCAGAGGAGCGCCTATAGCCGCAGGTACTTGAACTGGAAGCTCGGACTCAACCAGTTTCTGTGAAAGTTTCGATTAGCCTCCAGTTGCACACACATGATACATTTTTTCCCATTTTTCTTATTTCTGGTGCTACAAAGTGCACTTTCATTCCATTATGCGTAATCGCTGACCCTGTAGCCTTGCGAATAGGCGGTAGATCATAAATGAACGTTCAGCTTAAGCACAATGTGGCGTAACATTTTACGCGAATTGAAAAGAAACAAAAACTATACAGCAATCATCATAACAAGAATAATATCCAAAACACTCTGAACAGTAGCCATCGTTGAATTTGTATAACCATCAGTAGCCACCCATATCGCACGAATCACCAAAAAAGCACTATTACGTGTCCAATGAAAATTGCTTGTTAATGCGGCAAATTTGAACTTGTATACCATGTGAATCAGAAAAAATTGCAGTAAATTTACTGGCAAACGTACCTTTTGTCCAGGAAGTCATATTTATCCCAAGCTCGTTAACTGCGGAAAATTACTAATAAACTTAAATTATCGGTTAGCAGCACGCTGCACAAAAGTAATTTATTTATTAATTTTATTTTCGCTTGCTACCGTAACTTGCTTTGAATTTAGTGAAAAATTACGGGAATAATTTTTATTATGATCACTTGGTTTCGTTTGTGTATAGTTATTGAGTAATAGAGAGCCATCGAGCCAAAACTAAACTCGGAAGTAGTCATCAGAGTCCATTAAAAATCTGAAATTAACTACCGATTATGAAATTTCAAACCAAACACTTTAAACGGCTATATCAAATGAATCCCAATCGCCTACAACCAATGTATCATTTGATTATGCTTGGGTTATTCGTACATACGTATAATTGTGTATTATGCAGTGGATTCATATTCAAGACTTGAACACTTCATAGTGTGTGGTATAGCGATTATTTATTGCACAACAGTAAAATAGCTTCTTCATTTTGGCAATAGTACTCCGCTAAAACACACAAGATCAGCAAATGCTAGCATTTTATATACAGACTCAAAGATCTAATAGTATAAAAGTTTAAATCATCCTTTCCCAATTAATCTCTCTCTCTCTCAATTGCCCTAATTCCTTGTGGGGCATAGCGCGTCAACGGTTCCATGTGGTCCAGTTGACGTTTCGACGGCATAAACTGGTTTCGGAGAATGCAGTTGTCAGCATGCACCTCCTGCGCATCCATGGTCACGAACGACGTCGTGGACGGGATTCGAACCCGAAACGCCGGTAGTCAAACATGAGACTGATGCCCAAACACACTGCTTCTCAAAAATTGTTTCAGAAACATACATAAATTGGTGCACTTCCTTTTAAGTTCTATAATTCCCAAATCAATCAGTGAATTTAATAAAACGGGGTCATCATTCTCTGAACATATGCATTATATTCCTTATGTGGAAGAATTGCGCAAACTTTCTTTTCATTTTATTAAAAAGCAATGCAATATTGCATAAAATACTGATATCAATTTTAATTCACACCGACTAATTTCCTGACATTTTTCTCGATTTTCTTTCAGATACAATCCAAGTCATCGACAATTTCATCTGGAGCTCGAGCTGCTGCCCAAACACTTAATGTACCCATTGAACGATTGGAGACATCACGCGATATAACCGGCAACGGTGGCGGTTCGCAATTATCGCCGACCGGTATCGCTAGCGAGAAACACATCACACAAAGGACGGAACATGTTGTTAACAGTCATCATCATCATCATCAACAACACTCCCATCATCATAGTCACAATGGATCGGGCCAAAGCAGTCATGCCAATAGTCCGGATCAGGTGGACGCCCACCTGGAGCGAAAACAAATCAGTAACAGTAGCCATTCACAACATCGCAAAAGTTCGCATATGCATCAGTCCGTCGAACCCAATCAGATGTTGGATAATGATGATGAATCATTGCCGGGCACGCCACCATCGGTGACAAAATATTCCCTATTGCAATTTGCAATGCATCACTTTAGAAATGAGTAAGTTTGAAAATACTCATTGTTTTAATTGTCCAACAAAACGACAACAGCTGCGTGTATATATTTCTGTTGTTAGGATTCCTCTCATTGTCTTCTCATGGCTTAAAATTGAACGACAATCATACGAGACGGGTTCAAATTCTTCCACGAGAACAAATTTAGAAAAAAAAATAGTGCCGACGACACATCCTCTCCCCCCGCTAAAAGCTATCTACGCCACTGCCTTCCGTAATGACACTTTGTTCACAATGGCAATTTTTACCACACCCGCTAACCCTCCACGACAAAAATTGGTCAACTGCTTCCTGTCTGACGTGTTCCAGGTTGGTCCCATGGAAAATTTGACATCTCGAATTCACCAACGTTTTTAAAGTTTTAGTCATTAAAAAATCAGCTCAAACCTCTTGACGATTTTGTTGAGCATTTCATCATCTACGCGTTCTTAATGAGTATTTCAAGGATATTTTCGAAAATTTCCTCACCTAACTCATTGGTCGATGGTTTTGATATTTATTTGAATTGTTGATGATTCTAAAAGGACTGTTGTATATTGTGGTAGGTATATACGTAGAGGGTTGATTTTCACTCCAGTAGTAAGGTAGGGAGTATTAGTGTACTTGCGGAATGTGCACTAATTCTACACCTCAGTTTTATTTGCTAAAATGTTTTTTCATTCACATTATATTAGAATTTAAATTTACTGTTGATTTTGATTTTGCCTCGTAGCATATTGTACTGGATAATTCTTGGCCATCAATCTAAATTTATATTAGGTCCGAATCAAATGTATCGTAGAGTCAAACCTCCTCATGTAACTAAATTTACCGTTTACTCAAACCTCCAGCTGATTGATTGCCAAAAATGCCCAAGGATTGCTTGAATTAACCTTGAATTTTCTTATATATGTACATAGTACATTTTCTCTACCAAAAAAAGGAGAAAGGAGAAATATCCGAGAAGTAATGAGTTAAAGTTGGTTAGGCTCAAATCTCTGATGGTTTTTCATCAATTATAGTTATCGCAGTCAGAGATAAGCTTAAACCGATTGATATGCTAATTAAGAGATGTATACCTTGATATCGACTCTCACATCGACTGCAGGAGTATTTCCCAAAAAAAATAAAATACTAAAATGACTGCGCTATGTATTTGTTGTAAAACAACACTCGTTAAATATATACCGCGAATATTTACTATGAAAATGTTTATTACAACAATAATTATTAAGTGTGTTCGAATCCCGGCATGTGTAACATATAACATCGAAGACAAAAAAGAAATCATGACCTAAACCTGATTAATTCGACGAATAATAGCTCGTTCATTTAAATTTTTTACATCTTATTATTATTTATCTCTGTTTCCGCTTGTTCAAAGCGTGTACTTAGTTTTCATTAACCTACACACAGATGGAGAATCTTTTTAACATTTTCTATGATCATCTACACCTGGATGTTGTGTTTCTTTGAACATGTTTTTGTTGACGGTGTGTAATTGTACTCGACTTATCTAGTTACAAAAAAAAACATCAATTCATCATCATAGCATTATGTCTGCAATGGATAAATAATGTTCAAATTGTTGATGGTGTGCTTTATTCTTGAGAAAGGTGTAAGGTTATGCATCTGAAGATGATGATGATAGTCAAGGTTTTATGGTCCAAAAACGACCGCTGGTTGTATGAATGGAAAAAATTAACAAGCAAGGTAGAAGTGACCAAGTACACTATCGTTACATGCCTTAGAAGTTGAGTAAGTATGGCTAACAAGCTGATTATTAAAAGTGAAAATATGATAAATACCCGATTTATGACCCTTACGCGAAAACAATGGAACACTAGCAATAAATCATGCATAGACCAACTTTCGCGGGAGTTTGGACTGAGTTATGAACAATCAATTGGCTTCTCTAAAATGTTGGATATCTTCAGTGTTCAGTCTTCTGGATTATTTTATGTCTTTGGTGAGGGTTGTAAGAATAGGCCACAACCTTTACCAGCTTGTCGTGGAAGGCCAAGTGGCCCCCAACATGTATGAAGGTGAGCCCCATACATCTTGGGCGACGAATGGGTCACCAAAACGTATGAAATCTTAAGTTACATATATGTAATGACCCCTCAAGATGTATTGGGCCAACTAGAGATGTAAGGGACCCCAAGATGTAAGAAATCTCAAGATAAATGAAACCGCTCGACATATGGGCCTTATTCAATTTTTCTTTTATACTAAGTACTATAGTACTAGGGCCCGGAATAGTTGTCCCCCGAGCTCGGATTTCCTCTCGGCGGCCCTGACTATAGAGGCATTTCATTAGTCTGTACGTCCTGTAAAATACTGACCGAAAATCTGGAAAACAGAATAAAGTCTTTTGCTGAGCAGATAAATTGACGAGTATCAAGGAGGCTTCAGGCCTGGCCGTTCAACAACCGACCAACTGTTTACGATTAAAAAAAAAATCTCCAAAAATGTTGGAAATTTAATGTAAATGTGTACCAAATTTTCGTCGAATTCAAGCAAGCATACAAAAGTATCGATCGTAACGTACTGTACAACGTCATGCTGCAATTTGGTATACCGGCGAAACGGGTACGATTGACTAAGATGACCAACTCCGTTTCACAGGGCAGGGTCCAAAACAGGCTGACTGACGCCTTTGAAACACCTACGGGGCTAAAGCAAGGCGACGGACTGGCTCCGACGCTCTTCAACCTGGCACTGGAATACGTCATCCGGAGGATAAATGTCGAAACTAGCGGAACTCTAGTAGTGTACACAAATAGGCGTATGCAGACGATATTAACATCATGTCTCGCAGGCTGGCCTACACCAAAGCGAAGTCGCACTACGAATCAACGAAGATAAAACTAAAATAATGCTCCAATCAAGAAAGAGCCCGACACCGCCACCGAACATTACTATCGGGGATCTGACCATTGATTACGTAAAACAGTTCGACTACCTGGGTAGCAAGCTATCACACGACACCAGTGAAACGGACGAAATCAAACGACGGATAGAACAAGGCATATTTCTCGGTTCTCCCAATAATAAAATCGAAGCACGTGCGCAGGAAAACGAAGCTCCGTATCTACAAAACGATCATCCGACCTGTGCTGTGTTACGGTTGCGAAACATAGACCTTGACCGAAAACCTATTGAACATTATCGAACGGAGGATCCTTGGACGAATAATTTATAGTGGCTATAGGAATCAACGCCTTGTATTTTTACATTGTTCTAATGCAAGTCTCTAGGATTCTTTAATTAAATCAAAATCAAAAAACTTAAATCAATTAATACCGTCAATTCCCTTTTTCAGCCAATCACCAGATGAATTCCGTATTAATTCTAATGCAATTGGCGGTAGTCGTGGCGACAAGCGTTCTACATCTTCCCGCCCACATGCTGATCTAGTGAAATGGCAAGGATCACCAATACGCGCACCACTTTTACGACTTCCACCAGACCTGGCACCACTAGCTTTAGAATGCTTCGACTGTATCCTAAGATACTGTGGAGACATTCCACCAGATCCAGAACTCACAGAAGTGAAATGTGTTTACACAGTTTTAATGGTAAGCCTGTGAACTGAATTTTTCAAATTGAATTTCCCTAATCCTGAAAATTCGTCTTCCAGCACTGTCACAAATATTTGACCCTTCGCGATGAAGTCTATTGTCAGTTGATGAAACAAACCACCGCCAATCGTTCACCATGTCCGGACTCGGCTCAACGTGCCTGGCGTCTTCTTAGCATACTGGCCGCCTATTTTGGATGTTCAGATGCTCTACGACCATATCTTATGGAACATTTGTCGACCGCTGCATCCGACCGTCGTCGTTCGAGTCACGGCACGGCGGCCGTATGTTTGACCAATTTACGAAAGACAGCCCGCTGTGGTGGACGTAAGAATGTACCGAGCGTGGAGGAAGTTACAGCTGTATCAGCCGGACGTTCCGCCAGGCGACAAATATATAGATTACCAGGGGGTGCTGAACGAGTGGTCAATACCCGATGTTCGACAGTTGTAGCCGATGTTATAGCAGAACTATGCTCACTGCTAGCAATTGAATCGGAAGCAGAACAACAGGAATTCTCCTTGTACTGTATTGTTCAAGGTGATGCATTCACAATGCCTCTGGCGGCTGACGAATACATTCTGGACGTTACTACTGAATTGCTCAAATCCGGACAGCCATTCTACTTGATTTTCTGCAGATCAGTATGGCATTTCCCACTGAAACGAGATCCCGCCCCGACCCCACTGTACATTGAGGTTCTGTTCAATCAAGTAGCACCCGACTATCTGGAGGGTCTTCTGCTAGAACTTCCAAGCAATGGCGCCCCAAATCCAGATGTTGTTCACGATATGGCAAGAATCGCAGCTCTTTTGCATCGAGCGGCTGACCTTAACCATGTGCCCACCATGAAAGAAATAAAATTCTTATTACCGAAACCAGCTTTAGGAATCCGCGAACTACGACCAGCACAATGGGTGGGTCTGGTCCAAGCAGCCTGGCCTACAGTCGCTGGTCATGCACCCGGACATGTCAAGGCCCAATTTCTCGCCGTTCTCTCTACATGGCCGCTATTCGGCAGTAGCTTTTTTGCTGTAAAACGTATTTGGACCGAAGACGGACCGCACGTTGAAGATTCAAATCCAATGTGGCGAGATCTTATATTGGCACTGAATCGACGCGGTGTTCTCTTTTTGGATCCGAATACACATGAAACACTTCAACATTGGCCATTCATGGAAGTTATATCGACGCGAAAGGTAAGTGTTGGAGGTTCGAAATAGCTGTTAGCTTAATATTAAAAAATTTAATATTATTATCGTTTCATTTCAGGTTCGCTCCGAAGACGGTGCACTCTTCTTGGACATGAAAGTGGGAAATTTGATGCAACAACGAGTGATTCGCGTACAAACCGAGCAGGCTCATGAGATTTCTCGGCTCGTTCGACAATACATCACCATGGCTCAAGTAAGTCAGCGGGAGCGTAAGGAATAGTCAGCGTGTTTAGGGAAGGCGCGCATGTATTTTTGTAGAAGATGATGCTTTTCTTGTAGGTTTAGTTGATACATATTATATTTTTAATACGACTAAACAATACATCGAATTGTTGAAATACATTTTTAATTTTTGTTTTTATTTTTTTTTTCTAATTTTTATTTTTGTTCAGAAACATATTGTTATAGTCTGTATATTTTTCTGAATATATAATTATATATTTTACACTTGTTTTGTATTCATATTATGAAAATTGAAAAACCTGTTATTTTAATGATATGCAATGTACTTATTTACGAATAAAGAATATTTTACCATAATTGGAGATGGTTTAATTAGTAGTGGGGTGGGCAGAAGAGAAACTACTAAGAAATAATATAGGGCGCTAAAATAAAGCAGAACATGTTTGAAACATGTTCTAGAACAGAGAGAGGGCAGCAGTTGAAAAAAAGATCAAACTGTCTGCTTTTTGGCGAGCTCTGGTTAAATTTCATGGATCTGACTTTCAGAATACTTTTCAGATTCGGAGGGGAACATTTTCAAATCCAAAAATTGACAGTTCACAGTACATATTTTACCGGAGGGGAAAGCATATGGAGGAGAAATCGAGAAAAGTCAGGTCCATGAAATTTAACCAAAGCTCGCAAAAGGCACCCATTGGCTGCGTTTTGGCAAACATGATATGATCAGAGAAAATGACAGTAACTGTATATATAAATCGAAGAGAGAGTGCTGCTGTATCTGACAGGGTCCGTCCGATCTTTTAAAATTGGGGTAAATCAATTTGGTTACGATATCTCAAGTAACAAAAAAGATTTTTTTTTTTCACTAATACAGATTTTTTAACTGGTCGTTCCTATGGCAGCTGTATGACGCAATGGTCCGATTCCGTTGGTTCCGACATATATACAGCGTGCAATAAAAAGAAGGCTGTGTACAACTGTACTGAGAGGCTAGTTTGCATAGAAACAGACGGACAGGCAGACGGGCAAAGCTTAATCGACTCATTCTCGTCATACTGACCAAGAATATATATATTGTAGTTTATTATGATCTGAGATGAAGTGTGCAACGCACAGAAGGAAGCATCTACGAAATGAGTCGATTAAGCTGTCTCCGTCTGTTTCTATGCAAACTAGTCTCGCAGTTTTAGAGCTCGCGCACACGGCAAACGCAGAAAACTAAATAGTTTATTCAGAAAAATAGAACACACGGTGGTTTATGAGACCTTACACAGCGATAACTAAATAGTTTAGTCTACAGTGTGCGCCGTCTCATAAACCGCCACATTTTCTATTTTTCTGACTAAACTAAACTTTAAACTGACCGTGGGTTACGTTTGATTTGCCTTGGAGTTATTTTTAAGTTACAATGGAGTTGCTTTAATGCTGCCTGAGATATCGCTTTTTTTTCTCTAGAACTGCCATCAACAGCCCTTTTTTGGGTTCCCCTCCAAATCTGAAAATTATTCAGATCCAAAAATTGACAGTTGTCCGTACATATTTTATCGGAGGGGAAATCCTGATCCTGCTTGCAGGACCGCAGCCATTTTAATAGGCTAAATTTAAGGGTTCGCCTCCATAGTGGGGCAAAAAGGGTCAACATTTTTTCATCGGGTATAGACATGCGGCATGTCATATAAAAAGGCACAATGAGCACATTCCATTATGATATTTCTTCCGCAGAAATTATCGAATATTACCAAGTTTTTAATCGAAAGCAACTCAGATATTTTTGAAATTGGGAAATTCGTTTTCGAATTACATGGTACCAGTTTTATAGTTCGGATGGCGAACGTTCGCCTTCTTTGTACTGGGCCCCGGTTGGATTCCTACTTAATCCAGTAGTCTTCGATGAAAAAAGGGGATTTACGTGTCGGACTATGAGCCTACTCAGCTGTTAAATGAGTTCCCATTTGGGTAAATAGCTCGGTTGAGCGTGTTACTGATCACACACCTCTGCACAAAACACACCGTCATGATCTATTGTAGTAAATGAGATGATGGTAACTTATCTCGAGGCCTTGGTCCAAAATTAGACTGTTGCGCCCTATTTTTATGATACCATTTTCATCCCTTCGAAAGCAATTGGATTCGAATCGGATTATGTGATAAACCCCTGTTCACAAACAAACGACACAAAAGACAACGCGTAATATCAGGTTTTCGTACGCAGTTAACCACCCCATCTTTTATACTCTAGTTTTCCTTTTTTTACTCACTGCTAGGCATTACAACGTATGACTAGCAATAGAATACTGTGCCAGTCATCGCCATCCAATTGCCTGTGTATCATCAACAAATAAAACCAAGGAATTTTATAGACTTACGTTTTTATTGTATGTATCCCATATGGACTTTACAATATACGAGTACAAACATTCGATTGAATTTAGTTCAACTAATAAAAGACTATCGAAAATACAATTTTAGTTAACGAAATATTTACATAATTGATTCTGCTTCATATCAAAAACATTATTATTTTACAGTAACACAAAATTAAAAACCGAAACACTCAATCAAATCTCAGCATTCAATAGACTCCCATGGAAAATCTCCTATTAACTGCAAGTTGGCTCGAGAAATACCGTTTCCTTTAACATACTATGCAATGTACACAAATTCTATAATATGAACATGAAAGTTTCGCAAAAGCAACTGTGCGCCTGTTAGGAAACAGGCTTTCATTTCATTTATAGACGGTGGTACATGTTGCAGCGCAAAAGGGCTATATATGAAACAGTTGTTACTTTTGTACATTGTTGTGTTCGTTTGAGTTTACTTCTTTTTGTGTTGAAATAATTCTCAATTTACATAGGATATAGGAATATAAGTTTATGTACTAGGTTATCACTTTTTACAAAAAAAAAATCATATATTTTCTTTTAATTTTATAAGTTAGTAATATTTGCGTATTGTAAATTAATGTATATATACAAATTTATAAATAAAGAATTTGTTATTAATATCTAGAATTTTGTTTCTTATAATTAGGGTGTGTGATTGTTCAAAAACTATGGTCTATGGTCGTCCGTTATACGTTGTATTCCCATACAAGTTTCGATCGGGTAGTTTCGGTGGAGGATTGGGCACGGGACGACTATAAAAGACAATAGATTTAATTGTTTAATCAATTCGTTGATTTTTATTGTGATGCTATTTGATAAGTTAGTTATACTATAAAGATACATACTAAAATATACCTGTTCTCTCCTGATTGTTTTCGTGACTCAAATAGAGTAGAAATAAATAGCCCGTTATATATTTTATAAAAGCAAATTGATTGAATTGTTGAAAAATTTGTAAACAAAAAATAATAGTTGTTTATAAATTCAATATTCGTTTTGCGATCCGAAAAAAATACTTGATGTAGTATGGAAACAGCAAGGCCGCTAGCCAGCTCAGTGGATTGAGGTGAGGCGTCAGTCTGATGTCCCATCATTTCGCAGGTTTAAATTGATCCAGGGCCATGAATGTCTGTGTCGTTTTCCCCGTCTGGCGTGGGGCCTAACAAGCCAAAGCCATTCCCGACTTGTTGCAGATCGGTTCATATTTCACCGGACGACAAACATCATGGTTTGCACCTTGGCTTATAGTAATTTTATCACTGTGGAGTATAGAGCGAAGCGAGAGTTCTAGGTTGGCATACTGAAGGTTGCAATCCCTTAAGTCGCGGAGCCCACGCAAGGGGATTGCGAAATCATCTCAATTAAAAACTCACTATTGGTCAAAGACACGAACCACTATGCGTCGCCCGGTCAACTAGGAATGTTCCGTTTATTTTTTTTTATGTGTTTACCAAGGCTGTAGGGGGTAACACTTTGATGCAAGCATAGCCTTGCCGGAAAGGAAATTAAGGTAAGGGATGGGGCTAAAACTTAAATTCTAATAGCATAGCAATGCCTTTTTGACGTTCCGGTTGCATATAAATTTCGGATGGGGCTAGCGTACACCTCATAACATTTTTTTGCTGACAAACTTGGATCGCTGTAGTTCTAATAGTATCCACGTTTGCGCCGGGGAAATAAACCCATGATCTCTAGATGCAAGGATCATAGAGAGGTGACCGAGACCTCGCGGATATCGGTGGCGTCAATTTATTGTATTGCGACAGCAGAATCATGTTTTTTTTGCATGGCATGGCCTGCAAATTCCGAATATCTTAATCTGAAAGTCGCTTACAGAAAAATGTTATTGCACCAGCTATCCATGGATAATTATCGGTTATAATGTTGTATAGTAGTATAATGCGTGTATTGTTATTCTGTTCTGGTACAAAGAAATGTGCTATTTATTTAAATATCGTCTTGTGTTGAATTCCACTACTTGCAGGCGTTACTGGTAAATGGTTACAAAGGGATTCGGTTACATATGCTTGGCTTAAACGCGAGACATACTATCGATTTTTAATCAGTCGACAGTTTAGTTGTTTACCAAAACTCTATAAGGACGCACATACTATCGGACTCAACTTTCCCACACAAAGGAAGTCCAAAATCATCTCAATTTAAAACCCACTATTAGCCAAAAGACGTGCGAAGCATTGTGCATCGTCGATCAACTAGTACTGAATTCCAAGGCATAGAGGCGACACTGATAACGAATTCAAGGGGCTTAGCATTCTGGGAATATTTTCATTTAGGTAGTTAAAACATAAAGATACTACTTTCCATACCTTCACCATTTACGCATCACACGACTACCAATATTATGCGTGAAAAATCCCATCAACATAAAAACAATACATAAACAACAATTGGACGGACAAACATAAAGTAATTAAAACACATGTGTCATCTCATGTTTTAGTATGTTTCTTTTTCAGTTTTTCTTTTCAATAACTGTATTTATATATGTATTTACCCCATTACTAATATTCATACATTTTTCTGAAAAAAAAGACACTTTAATTTTTTCCCAGATCATGATGAACATTCGTAATGCGATAATCGTTAATTTTAATAATCACTTCATTTTTTTCTTGGTTTAACTACTAGCATTTGAACAATATATTCAATGAATTTTTCATTTTTATATATAATAATAGTAATAATACATAATATCATGGAATGTTTTTCTTAACATTTAATTTGCATTAGGAAAAATTCGGAATGGCTTTCCATTTCGAATTTCCCTCTTTAATTACCATCGTTTGATGGTGGTTTGATGGTTCTCTTGACTGACAATATATCTACGCACAAGTCAAGATTATTTAATTCATAAATAAAAATTTGGGGATCTTTCGTTATTTAGTATAGTTCTTTATTCCGTGTTGATAATGAGGGCATTTTGGGGAGAACTTACACTGCATATATGTATGTATGTACCTTATTTAACATTCGTTTGTTTTGTTGTGAGTTTGTGTTTTGTGAGTTATTTGTACAATGATTTTTATTCAGTGTTTATTAATCAATAATCAAACTGAACAAACAGAACAATACACAACTATCAAATTGTAAGAACAATACCATGTTAATATGAATCTGCATTAAACCTTATCCAAATAGCAATGATTGGTCGAAATTATCGAATCTAGTTAGAACAATTAACCAATGTCACAAAGAAAAATAAAAACAATAATGAAGCAGATACCTTTTAAAATCGAAAATTATTATACATATCGAGTATTCATGCATGTACACTTTGTAATGAGAATTGTTGAAGCATTATAATCGTTTTGTATCAAGTCTTTTTTTGTTTGTATGTTTAAATAACGAGACAGACATAATTAACTCTCCGTGTCGGGTACATTATCTGAGGGCATCTTCTACATCAATTAGACATTGTTCTTCTTCTACAACGTAATATAAATAAGCGTGCTTCCTACTTGGAAATAGTTACATATTGTATATCTTGCCATTATTAGGTATTTAAAACGTATTAATTGTATTGTTTATACATTAAAGAGAAGAGAATTTATATCAACTTTTAAGCGATGTAATAAAGTATTTAACCGAGAGCACTTCATTCCTGATTGACATTCTTAAGAATGCTACTTTAATTTCTCCGATAATACTCATTCCCTAAGCACTGAATTTTTTTATTTATAGTTAATGTTACTCCTATAAACATATCGTAAGTCCCTTTTGAAAATTTCATTCATAACATATTACTAGATGTAGTTTCTAGATAATTCATTGATAATATTTTTTACAAACCTTTTTATAACTACAAACAACAGCAATAGATTTAGATATTTTAGTGTATGTACTCGTATGTATAGTTATTGAACGATCAATGGTAATCAATGGCCTTGTTTATGCCGCGGAATTATCTTCGAGGATTAACTAATTCGAGCTAACTCATGACGACATAAACATGTCGCACTAGCTAGTTTTGGTACCAATTTTAGCTCCACTTGCTATGCAGAACTGGACTGAAAAATTGGAACTAGGTGGTGTTGCTGTCTTCGCTAATGGTGTTGTTGTTGAAAATTATATTTTATTTGTTATATAAATACCTCATCCTTTCCTGAAACTCTGCATTCGTTTCATCCTTTGATTGTAGCGGTAGAAACGCGTTTTTATTAGGAGGCTACTGCCCCTTGACATTTTCTTAACCTATGTCACCGCAGTCACAAACCAACAGCTGACATCTTTCATGTTTAGTACCTCTTCGTATGGTCGGTATAAACACACCACGAACAAGTACTAGCACTAAAACGGTTTAGTTAAATCGCCTTTTAGTTCCACGGCATAAACGTGACCAATGGTAAATATATAAGTTTATATTAATTTTTATTTCTGAATATTTTCTAATTTTTTTTAACGCATTCGCTGAATTGCTTTTGATCAGGTATCCATTTTTAACGTTAACTCATTGGAACCACAAGTGAAATTTATATATCCTATTCCTTACATAAAAAGCAAAGCAGCTACTACTATTTGCCATATCTGTTCCCATGGGGCTTAATAGACGTTTCATTAACATAAACTGGGTTTGACCGATGCATTTTGCTAGCATGCACCTCCTGCTCATTTAGCCGCATACCTGCGACAAGTCGAAAAAGGTTGTAGTTTATTGTTACGCCCTACACAACAGGGAGAAAACAGTACAAACATCAATGACCACAAAGCAACATGAACCCGTGACTGACCGGTATGCTGAGACATCAGACTGGCGCCTCAATGCACTGAGCTACCGGCCGCTCCTAGCCCCTAGTAGTAGCTAGTTCTTCACATTAGAATTGTTTCGAAAAGGATATTGGAAATTAATTGAGATTCGCAATAATTTCAGTGAAATAGACTTGAAACAAAATTATTTATGAAGCAAGTGTTTCTGAAAATAATAACATTTAATCGCAACTTGTTCACCTAGGCAAGAGAAATTTATCCCACCGTTGTACAACCGTTGCTCTGAGCCCACCAATTCAGGCCTAATTGTCTGTTTACATCTTGTTTAGAAACAGTGGAGCAGCTAATTTTAGCTAAAGACTACATCCTTGTATATTTCGGATGCTTATCGAATGTTAGCACTGCGTTCGGTGGCCGTGTTCGTTTGATCACTGCTCTACGATCTAGAGAATGGAGGTTCGATCCTCGGCGCGAACAAAAACTGCCTGTGGGTACTAATAGAACTCCCGCGCGCTGCGATCTTGTGAGTATAAAGTCGGCGTGGATAGGAGGTGGATATGCTAGCAACTGCACGCTCGAAAAGTAGATATGCTATCGAAACGTCAACAAGGCATAGAAATGCAAGAGATGTTGACGCGCTCATGCCACTGGAGGGATCAAGGCAATTAACACACACATACGGAAAAATAAAATTCATGATTCGACTAAGACTAAGCTTGATATGTTGTAGGATGCACAAAATTTTGTTGAAATGCACGCGATAAAATCAATGCACGAGGGGCGTTTCAAAAGCTTCCGGCCATATAGGCAGTTTCAAAACAAATTTTTTTTTCATCCGTCCGTTAGATGAAATCGACATAAACCCGTAAAAAATTCAAATTCATAACTCCGAGTTCCAAGTTGACAGGTTGGCTTTCAACAATGTAATGCTAGAAAATCGAGTATCGCGCGGTGATAAACTCCCTTCATTCGAAATGGCAAAAAAAAAGTTAGGAAACAAAAGAAGAATTAGACTCAGTGGTCAGTGTTCAATGAAGCGTCCCCTTCATTTACAACCGTGAAACATTGGATGACTGAATGTGAGTACAAACGTGGTCGTACCATCATATTTGGTGATGAACGTTCTGGGCGTCCAAAACTGTCTCAATTAGAGTAACTACCCATTTAGTGCATCAAAATGTGCATCGATTGTATATTAAGAAGATTTCTGAGGTTTATGAGAGATCAAATTAACGAGTGCACAAGATTTTACACGAAAATTGGGCTTTGAGAAAATTAAGCGTGCGCTGGGCGCCGCACATGTTGACAATAAACCAAAAGCGCATACGGCTTGGCATGTTTTTGCGACAATTTATTTCTGTCGTTGAAACCAGGGTCCATCACTGAGAAGAGAAAGATAAAAGGAATAATTTAGCGAGAGGAATTAATGAAGCAATTTTGCATGTGAGCGGAATGTGAGATCGACAATTTGGTCCTCGACCATATGAACCATGCGGGTGTTCCGGGGTAGAGGAACACCCATGAGGGGAATGTGTTGTTTGACAATGTGGGTTTCAACCATGTGGACCGGACGGGTGTTCCGGGGTAGTGTGCGCGTGTTTACTTTTACGAGTGGAATTACTTCATAGAATTCAGTGTGCATTATATGCTGATTTCTCCTCGATATATCCCTCTCAAAGGTCTATCACCATACTTCTGAGGGCAAGCAACAATGAGGCGACCGGTAGCGCAGTGTGTTGAGGCATCAGTCTCACGTTTGACTACCGGCGTTTCCAGTTCGAATCCAACTGCAACTGCATTCTCCGAAACCAGTTTATGCCAACGAAACGTCAACTGGGCCACATGGAACAGTTGACGCGCTATGCCCCACAAGGGGTTGGGGCAATTGAGTAAAAAGCTCCGAAGAGGTCGAAGATCGTTCTCTCAGCAAGGAAAGTGGTGGCGACAGTTTTTTGGAACAGCCGAGGGATAGTTTTAATTGATACGTACAATTTAGCATTACTAAATGGATTGAGTTCAGAAATTGCGAATAAACGTCCCCATTTGGCCAATAAAAGAGAGTGCTGCTCCTCTAGCATAAAGCTCGTATGCGTAGGCATAATATCAAAATTGCACGAACTGAAATTCGAATTGCTTCCGCACCCACCCTATTCGCCATTTCAAATTTGAAAATATAGGTTAAATGCTGTGGTGACAATCGCCGTAGGCCAGAATTTCTTCCTGACAACTTGAAGGGTTGGGACAAATGTTTAACTTAACACATCGAATTCCGAGTTGACTTTGATGAGAAATATTTTTTTTTTTTTGCTTTTTTTTAAATGCCGGGAACTTTTCAAATATCCTACGTATTTCTAATACTGATGACGATTAATTAAATATAGTAATATATAGTAATAACAGTTACATGCCTATAGACATGATATCAATTTGTGAGAAGAAAACATTTGTCAGCTTCATAATATTATGGTGTTAGTAGTGTGTTGTATTTGCAATGACGAAGGAATGTACACATGAAGCTGTCACATGTTTTCAAATTATTGAATTGTTACAATATAACACGTTCCACATCTTCATTAAAGCGTAAAATGCAATGCAACCTGCAGCCCTAGTAGCTCTGATTCATTTATAAGCGCCTAACATTGTATAATAGTATTATGTTCAGTCGAGCCCAAAACATCCAAGACGAAATAGCATGGCTTAAAAACTAGCACGAATTTCCGATGAAATATCTTCAGGATTTTTCAATGCTGGGGTTTCACAGATGTTTTAGACAAGACCCTGTACTACGAGTTGTTTTCACATTTCCTAATTTCATTCCATTAAATTATATTTTCAATAGATAGTGGATTAATTTCTTCGCTACAGTAATAGGTTGATTATTATTTACAACAAAGTCTCTTGATGCTACTAATGCATTTCAGATAATTGACATAATCGTTTCGTAATATTCGGTTGAGGTCTTCAAAACGAATCATTAATTAAATTATTGTGTATTTAGTACAATTAATTAAAGGGGGAACGTTAAACAAATATTTTATGCTTTGTTTCCACATGAACATATCCGGATGCATTTGGGAAAAAACAATGGGCGTCATGCCGTGTTTGTTGTTATTGTATTTTCCTAAATGCGCCCGAATATGTTAATGTGGAAACGAAGCATGGGACAAATTAAATTTCAACAGCACACACAAAGTGTCCACACAAAGCGTTTTTTTTTATTTTTACTTATCGATATTGATATATGAATTTACTTGAATTTGCTGGCGAAGACATTGGATAATTCATTCATAGCAGCATTTGTGACAGCTTGTCCTACGGCCTGGTTAATTTGTTGACGCATCTGTGGCGACATTTGTTGTTGTAGACCAGCAGTTGGAACGCCAGCAACGCGACTATATGTAGAGGATTGCATTATACATTTGTTTTAATTGTTATTTATAATATAATAATTTTCGATTTTATACATTTCAATAAAATTTGTTTTAAAGAAGACATTTTTTATGGTCGAGAAAGTAACTATGTGGTGTTAATGTCAGAAATTTCGTGTAGAAAACAGAATGAAAAAAATGTAATGTAACACATAGAAGTGTATAAAAGGGTTTGTCAAACAATTCCAATAAACTAAACTAAATTAGGAAAAACAACACAAAAAAAATATTAGTTCAAAAACATAGGAAAAAAAAACAGAAAATATTTAAAATATACAAAAGAGCGCGCCCGATTAGATAAGAACTTAGGAATTCACAGGAAGAAGAGTAAATATGACAAAATTTGTTGATAATTTCTGATTTCAAGTACGAGTACTCGGGAGTTTTTATTAAAACACGTGTAAAATGCCAACAATGTAAAAAAAAATATTACAAAAGCTTCTTTCTTGCAACAAGCGACATGAAGGACAACGAATAATTTCTTCCTATCTGGTGTAGATTAACGTAACGAACACGCAGTTCATGTAAAATCGGCATAATTTGCATAGAACAATGAGAATAGAGCAGCAGAATAACGATAACCATGAAAATTTTAGAGAGGGGACAAGTATGACTTTGCTGGTTTTTCGTTTTTTTTTTTTTTTTTCTGCTATGTTAATTTAAGAGGATCTGAATATACCAAGATGCTTTTCAAACTCATAAATAACGTTAAAATCTTTGAAAAATTTAGAAAAAAAGTTGAAATAATTAATATTATAAATTTTGCATATCATAAACAGCTCTCTATACTAGCATTTTTATATATGTATCACGGCAACAATTGTTTTATTTTTTCTTGTATTTTTTTCTACACTACTACGCCCTTGTCGACTTGTCGTCGTTCGCTTATTTCTCATTATTTAAGCTAAACAACTAACTCTAGGCGCGTTTTTTCAACAGCCATACAGAGCAGAGCAGGTTAAGCCACAATTACACTAACAATTTTATCTGAGCTGCTCTGGTTAAAACATCAGTGCAAGAATGCTGCTCCGTTAAGGCGGCGCAGGTGTCGAAGTTTTCAAACCGTTTACAGTTTGGGAAGCACATCCTGCCAATAAAATGTTCGTTTTGTCTAATTATTTCGAATAGTAAACACACAAAATAATGTTGCTGCCTATATGTACTAAGGATTTAAGTTTTCTCTTGAAATTTGAGTTGACATTTGAATTTTAACTAAACCAAGACACACTCTCAGTAAAGACATGCCCCATTTTCGTGTTCGCTACCCGATTTTGCTCTCGATCGTTTTTTTGACGCTTAACCTGCTCTACTCTGCTCTGTACGAAAAAACGCAGCTTCTGTGTGCTACGAGTAAAATTCTTAACGTTTCAATCCATTTTAAATGTCTATGTTCTACTCCAAAACATATTTTGTGTAATTCTGTTTGCTCTAATATTCAGTTATCATTATTTTTGTCCGTTATTTCTTTTTTCGTTCATATTGTATACTTTTTCACACTAATCAAACAAATCTTTTTAACTTTTTTTTGTTTACAACATTTATAATAATTCTCGTTTTAGCATGGAAAATGATTAAATCAATCATTTGCGATATATTTTATTTATACTTTTAATGAACTTCGTATTAATACACACCTATATGTACTGTTGTATTTGGATGAATTCTAGAACATTGAATATTCTACATGTTTGCTTTATTTTTAATGTCGTTTAAATGCCTTTTATGGTTTCAGCTTAAATTTTAATTCGGAGAGGATGTTCGAAGCGCTTAGAATGAATATATATCTTTACAACTTAACTGTATATAATATTTGGTTAGTTTATTTAGCGCCGCCTGTAATTTGATCGATTTGAAAGAGAGAGAAAAGTGTAAATTTTTTAACATTTGGAGTTTTCAAAATATGTTCGCGAAATTATTTAAAATTAAGACTTATCCAATGACAAATGATATAATCAAATGAATAAAAAAACTATGGACAAAGTAAAAAAAAATCGGTGTGCTGCGGGAAATGATTCTATAGAAAAAAAACGGAATTCATGCATTTCTAGTTTATGTATTTTATAATAAATACAGTTTGTTTGTGAATTAATTTTATTCAAACTTCGGCACAATAAAGTAGACATAAGGGAAATACATTTTTATTAGATAACGGCAGGGACACATAGAAAAATTTGCGGACCCGGAGCAACAAAATTGTAAGAGTCCCTTTTTTCTATTTTTTTTTTATTATTATTTTTCATCTTGACTCCATATTCTGAGTATATAAAATTAGTGGACCTCGGACCTTGTTTAGGGGGTGTATTAGACTAGAAAAGTCCTGGGAGGGGGATTAAAAGAATAACGGGCGGTTAAGTTGAACTCGTTCCGGAAATCACCCGTAGCTGGACTACAGTTAGTTGTAGAAGGATCTCAAATTCTTCAGAACTTGTTCCCCAACAATTTTTGCAAAAAACCCCCGAAAATTCGATTAAACTTAAAAAATATTTCCTTACACACTAAAATAGCGCCACAATCCCATAAACGATATACGTAAAGTTGAATATGCGAAACTCACGAACCGCGTTTTTTTTTTATCCTTATTCAGGAGATGTAGGAGAGTAGGAAAACGCTGGGTGCCGGCCAGAAAAGTGCTTGGGGAAGCTCAGGAGGATGAGAGGAAGGCGCGCCTACTGGACACGAGCAACCGCTCATCGTAGAAAGCTCTTCTTAGTATCAAATCGTTCAGTTTAAGGCATATTTTCAAAAAAGTGCGTTTCCCTGCAAAACCTCCTCCAAACCCTTTAAAAAGCCTCAAAATCTGATATACCTGAATAAAACCAAATGAATGTAAGATTTCGTTTTTCAAACCTCATCACCAGTTACGCGATAGTGGGGAAAAGTGTATTTCAGTGGCTGGAGGCAATGGAGAATGTAATGAAAAAAATCTGGTCGTACTGCTTACACCGGCAGATTAAGGCAGCACCTGACGAGTGATCTGCTGGTGTACGAAACCAGATTCGGGGAGTTTCGACATCTCGGCAGCAAACGGAGGAAGGTTCAATCCAAGCAAGTGGCTGGATCTACATGTAGCCTCCTCTCTCTCGGTTTTTCATATTGAATGGGCTTACCTGAGCATTCAGCAAAATAGCGTAATAGATTTCGTTTCCTCGTCTTATAGTGTGGTGTATAAAAGCCACGTTAACTTGCACCCGCTGCTCAGTTCAAGTAAGTTGCTTGGCGGGTTTACATCTAATCGAGCTGCTTACACCGGCAGAGTAATCTGACGAGTAATCTGCCGGTGTACGAACCCAGATTCGAGGATTTTCGGCCTCTTTGCCGCATTACTAGTTACGCAAGAGTTGGGAAAAGTGCATCTTAGTGGCAGGAACCGCCGTGCCTTAGAAGTGGAAAGCGATGAAAGTGGGCAAAATAAGTATGGAGCGCAATTTGTTTGATGGGCAATAAAATTCACTGTATCCACGAAATCAGCTTAGGTCACTTCACCCACTCGCTCGCTGAAGAATCGAACTGTACAGCCTCGACAACTCTAATAATCTTAAGCGCAGTGTGCCCACCTCAGTTACCAGCATGTCTATTGCCGGGCTTTCGAATACGTGCTCTGCTTTGCAGGTTTCATCATAAAATAAATAACTGGCGCAACAGTCCAATTTTGGATCAAGGCCTCATTTAATAGGTCATGACGGTGTGTTTTGTGCAGAGGTGTGTCATCAGCAACACGCTCAACCGAGTTATTTGCCCCAAATGGGTACTCATTTAACAGCTTAGTGGGCACGTCAGACAGTAAATCCTCTTTTTTTTTATCGAAGACTAATGCATTTAGTAGGAATCAAACCGGGGCCAAGTGCGTATAAGGCGAATGTGCTAACCGTTGCGCCATCCGGACTACTGCAATTTCAGGTTCCATAATGAAATCAATTTTTTTATACCCTTCACGTATGTGATAGGGTATATTAACTTTGTCATTAAGAACGCACAGAAGGAAGCATCTCCTACCATATAAACTTTATATTCTTGGTCAGTATGACGTGATGAGTCGATCAAGCTTTGTCCGCCTGTCTGTTCGTCTGTTTCTATGCAAACTAGTCTCTCAGTTTTAAAGATATCGAGCTGTACACAGCCTTCTTTCTATTGCACGCTGTATATATGTCGGGACCAACGGAATCGGACCACCGCGTCATATAGCTGCCATAGGAACGACAGATATCGTAACGAAATTTCATATTTTTCAATGGTATCTACTACCAAACTATATTTCCAAAATTGGGCTACTGTATCACATAGTTGTCATAGGAACGACCGTTATAAAAGTAAATTTTTGCTAGAAAAACTTTTTTATTTTCGAAGATATCTTTACAAAATTTCACATTAATCGATCATATTTACCGCCAAACCACATTCCTAAATTTGGGTAAAATAAGCCAACTATTTCATATCCCTCTCATAGGAACAAAGGAATTGGAACATGTTTTGCTGCTAATTTCAAAGTGGTAAATGCAGAATGGATCAAATTGATACCAAAACAGACTATCTTCTGTTTCAGTTTTTTTTAATCAACTTTTCAGTGTCAATGCCCAAATTTGATGTAACAATCTTGGTTTCAGTCAGTTGGACCTCGGCCAAGAATCTCTCAAGCTTTCAGAAGTTTAGCCACACTATGAGCTCCTACTTATGTATATCGTATCGTATCGTCAGTTTTGAATTTTGCATATTTTTGTTTGTATCGTCCAGGCATTGCAGGAGTTTGCTCCAAATCGTTGTCAAAAGATAGATATCGAAGGATCGTAGCCACTTAAGTAACATCCATCTATTCAGACGATACGGCGATAGTTTTTTAGACAACGGATTCGATTCTGGCGCTCCATATCCTGGTTAATATTCCATGGAGGAAAAGGTTCGCTGTATTTTGTAAAGTTTTTCAATGTCAGCGCATGTACACTTCAAGGCGAAGCTACTCTTCTGAAATGATGCCTTGGATTCTAGTAAATTATACAGATAAGTTTGGAGCGTTGGTGTTGTAGCGGCCGTTGAAAGAATTGTGGCAGCTATTGGCCGTGAAGCACGGGTCGCAAGAACGTGGATCGTTGTCGTGTTGTCGTATCCTTGACGACGGGATAAATACAAATCGATGTTACAGTCCTGGAGCACTTATTTGATTTTTGCTTCAATTTAAACTCTTTTTTTCTCAAAATCCACAAGTTTTATAAAGCTTTCGTGAATTTTAAATTCGAAATTGGTTTTCAATGCGTATCGGAGTATTAAGACCGGATCCGCAGTGTGAGGAACGTCACCAACAATGATTGAATTCTATTTTGCGCTTCTGACATCGTCGAGTATCGAATCCAGATTGCTGTTGCCACACAATTTCAAGAATCCGTTTTGGGTGCGCCACGATAATTTAAGCCTGATTTTTTATTCCCAGCAACATTTTCTAGATAGTATTTCATACCAGGGTATTATTTGGTGATCAGTTGCAGAGTCGAAAGGAAAAAAACGATTTTCAAAAGGGCGTTAATACGATCAGTACATTACTGATTTGCCACAACCCCCAAAATAACTGCAGTTTTTCAACTTGGGCGGAAATAGCGGTGCTGTAGTGATACAGACACGTGCGCATCGGGCATTTAATCAATTGTTGTAAAGCTTTGTCGTCATAGGAACCATATTTAAGAATTGCTAGTTTTGAACATCCATGAAATCTAACGATGGCACCTTCTGCGTGACATGAATTTTAAGTGAACGTACAGCGGTACCAGTACCGCCGGCATTCAACGATCCCCCAAACATTGAAATACACGCAAATAGTGTTCCGTTATGATGTGTTTTTTTTTCACAGTCGTCAATGCGAACAAACCTTCTGTGCGCGCCTGGATAAGAGGTAGAGTATCCTTCAGATAACGTCCATTCTTAGCTTCACAAAAAAAAGAATTCTTTTTACAACTGAATGAATTCAATAAAATTATTGAATCGTTCCAGGTAGCGAGTAACGTTTTTTTTTTAACTTTTTCTAAGGGACCAACATCACAGAATTGTTTAAAGCAGTTCTGTTTACTCTTCTTGATACGCTCCCACGGCAGTCGGCCCTACGCACCGGAGCAACCCGTTCATCAGCAACGGCCAAGAGCTACCAACCCCCTTCAGTAGACATTATTACAACAAGAACAACAACTCTTCATGGCAATCTGCTTCAAGAGTCCGCGTGAAGTCTTAGTGTCACCATACACTGTCGAACTCGAACACGAACCTAGTACAAGTGGACCGGTTTTCTTCACACCTATGTAAAGTGTATGTGTGTGTCAGAGGACATTTGTATCAGGTCCGTGTTCGAGTTCGACAGTGTATGGTGACACTTATGGGCTTATGCTAAGCGATGACTTAGCCTGGTCATTCCATCTCTAGCTAATTTATAAGCTTTGCAATTTCCAGCATAACACTATGGCTTGGAATCCAGCACAGGAACATGCTGAAGAATTCTCCCATAGACCTGACATGTGATTTCAGCAGGACGGAGCTACTTGTCACACTCTTCAAGCCATAATGCACTTTAAGAGAAGTTTTCGGCATTCAAATAATTTTGAGAACATCTGCAATCAACTGGCCGCTACGATGCCCAGATTTAGTGTTTTTGGACAAATTTTTGTGGGGTTGCTTAATGAGAAAGGGTGTATGTGAATAAACCTCGGACTATCCAGCAACTGAAAGAAAATAACAGAGCGGAAATCAGAGTTTCAAGGAATACACCGCTATAACGCCATTGTTCTGAAGCTTGAATAAAATTAATTAACATTCAAAAAAATTATGATTAGTTCAGTTTCGTCGCTACTTTCGGCCCACTCAGTATAACTTGTCCTGTGGAAATATCTATTTTACACCCTGTTAACTGTATTGTTACATTCTAGTTTTTTACAATCAATCCTAGTAGTACCACTCTGAATTTAAGTTCCGAGTATTTTTTTTTATTACTGATTTGATTTTTTTAAACAAAAGAATTGTCTACAATGTAGAGAACGTCTCTTAGTGTCACCATACACTGTCCATCTCGAACTCGAACCTGGTACAAATTTCCTCTGACACACACACACACACTCATCACATAGGTGTGAAGAAAACCGGTCCACTTGTACTAGGTTCGTGTTCGAGTTCGACAGTGTATGGTGACACTTACGTATGTTTTTCGAATTATTTAAATTTAATCCCTTTGACTATGCAAAAATGAACACATATAAACAAATAGCTATAAACTTTCGATAGTGGACCTCTATGTAGGGTTTAAAAGTTTGTCACTTAAAAAAATGTATTGTGCTTCTCTTTCTATATAAATAATGCCGACCTGCTTATTTTGTTTATATGCACATAGAAAGTGCGAAAATTCATATTTGTCTAAAGTATGTAAACCAGAGGCAAAACGGGCTCCCTAATCACTTTCAACTATTTCTCAAACCGCATAAAACAAACAGGAAAAAAAAGAATAAGATAAACCATACAAATATTATAAGGATGACAACACACGTATAAAACACAAAAACTTAAAACAGGCAAATATAAATGAAATGGTGTCAAACGGAAATGTTACATTTGTATCCAATAATGAATGTGAAAAACCAATGAACAAAACGAAACCACTTATCCTCTTAGAGACTTAACTCAAACAACAATCATTATTAGATACAGCTTAATCAAGTTATAATGCCATTAGAAATTTAAGAATAATAACTGTACTTACGATGGGATCAGTGGAGCTGGAAGTGCCTGACCGGTTGGTCGGCCTTGTGGCAATGGGGGAGCACCACCGGGGCGGTTTGGAATAGCTGGTGCTGGACGTCCAGTCGCCGGTGGTGGTGGTGGACCACGTCCGGCACCCATACCACCACCCATGCCACCTCCCATACCGCCTCCCATACCGCCTCCCATACCGCCACCCATACCGCCACCCATACCGCCACCCATGCTACCAATCGAACTCTGTATGGGTAAACAAAAATGTGATAAAAATCGGTACTAATATGGATAAAAGGTCATTTTTCACACAAACCTGTTGCGTTGGTGTTGGTTTTCTTGGACCTCCAGGACTGGGTGGTGATAATCGCGGATTATCTAAACCGCCTGAAAGCCAGTCATTTTTAACTGGAGGTGGAACTGGTGTCGACACCGTTGCCATTGATACATCACCTGCAAGAAAATAAAATCGAGTAATTCCAATCAGAGGTATCTCTTTTATGATTTTAATATGACTACTCACCAATGATTCGCAATGCTTCTTTGCACGCGTGATACATTCTAAGCATTTCTTCGCGCTTAATGGCTTCCTCTTGACTCTCTTCCATCATTTGTGTCTGTGTGTATGAATAAACAGAACAGATTAACAGGTTTCATAAAACGCACATAAACAATCTTACCTGATCACCAGTAGCATACAAATGTGCTAACAATTCACCATTGATGAAATCCTTTGCATTATTAATGATCATCATCATAATACATTTGGGTACCATGTCACGTGTTGTCTTGGTTACAATCTTCATGTAAGAATCAACCAAATTGCGAATTGTCTCGACTTGACGTTCGAGTTGAGGATCTAATGAACTAGTCTCCACCTCTCCCGATTCCTGCAAAGCAAAACAATCAGCTCTTACTCTTTTCATAATTTCCAATTGATGTAATGGTACTACAACGTTTATCTACTGAAATTCATTTAACAACATGTCCAATATTAGTTGCCGGTAAAAAAAAATGTGTTGTGTTAGAAAATCACACCATTGTACTTTTGTTTTGTATTGGGGTTACCGTGCGTTACTGTTAGAATGTTAATAATTCCTAAGATTGTTGTAAACTGTGCGATATGTAAGCTATGAAAACAAAAACAGCACCCCGTAACCAAAATTTTCGAAATAAATACCAAAACTCAAAAATCCAAAACCCAGCTTTTTAAAAATGCAACTGTGGCATATGATAGAGAACCAATTGAAAATACAATATTATTGCAATTAACGTCGCCTACATTTAAAATTACCTTGACTCCCAAAAATAATGGTTTCTATAGATTACGATTGTTGTAGAAATAGTATTTTAAAGTAGCCTGCAGCATATTTAAATTTCTCAACATGGGATACGAAGAGTGGTAAAGCACTTTATTTTCAAACCCACTTTACGGGGAACAATTAGGTGAATGGGCAGTAGTAACCGGCGTGTCACGCCTATACTACTGCAATTTTCTTATTAAACCGGTAACTACTCGCTTGGCAAGCCGACTCTCTAACCATTCACAAATTACGGCTGTATAGTACATAATGCACAATGATTCCTTTCCCTGGCCAAAAAAAAAGAAGTCTTTTTTTTTTCCTTGATATGAAACAACTGCGAATCACCAATGAATTCATGACTATAGATGTCATCAAACAATTTCCATCTTTACGTGCAAATTAAATTAAAAGGTAAAATAATACTACCCAAAACCACAAAAAAAAAGTGTTTTGTTATATCAATAACTGTGGAATGTCTCATAATTGGATTGGGAAATAAAATTAAAAAAAAATTGTGTGTAGTTGGTTTGACTAAGTGATCCACACTCACACAACTAACACTATAATGTACAATTCAAAGAAATTTCATGAAATTATCAGATTTATAAAAGAATGATGATTTAGACCACCCAAGCTAGATTTGTCTTTTCCGTACTTTCCAGAAACGTAATTAAAACATACAAAATGAAACAAACCTCATGTCCTTCGCCCTGTTTGTTGAAAAAGAATCGGATTTTGTAATTATTAAAAATCGGATCAGTAATGAATATTTTGAAGAATATTTTTTTCCCAAATGAGGAATATTAACTACACAGCATATTATCGTTTTAATCATAATAGACCCGAATGAATTGATGACTATGAATGGGCTAATTAATAATCAATTCACTGTGCATTTAATATATCAATAAAATATCGTTGAAGGTGTATGTAACGAAAACGTATAATTACCTCATCGCCATTCTCTGTGGTCTTGTCCTTTTCCGGATACACACCGGCTCGAAGGAATGATGCTTTCCATGAATCGACTTCGTCGACATTTTCACATGACAATTCTAATTGTTTGTAATCCTGCAAGTAGACGAAAAACGCCAAATTGAGCGATGAGTGGAAAGATCAACTCTTTTTTTATCAAAATCCAGGTTGAACAAGAACATGTTAGTGACAAACGAAAAAAATTCCACAACATTACTCACTTTGTAAACATTGCGACCGTCCGGGCTGAACAGTGCAAATGTATGACGTCTGGACATGAATCCCTGTTCAATATCGCGCAATTTCAATCCGTCCAGTGGCAACATGAATTTCTTTTCCTTCTCGTCTTCATCTTTGTACCACGAGATGCTTTCAGAGGTCAAAACAAACCAATAAGGACGAGATCCACCTGAAATGAAAAGAAACGCAATATTGTGAATACACGCAGTATGCAGTAAGGATAATGAGAATGAATTGATAGCGGCGCATCTTTCTAGCATGCTTTTAGCAATGTGGTGATGATTCTGAGCTATTGTTTTTCCTGGAGGAAATCTGCTGTTTTGTATTAATGCGTGTGTAGTCTTGAGATGGTTTCGTGAACTATCCACCCAATGAATTCCCCCAACCCAAAAATAATGTGACAGAAGCACCCATTGGGGAGGGGGATGGGGGCAACCAAAATCATTTGTGAAAAAGCTCGCCAGAATTGTACTTCATGGAATACATTATGCCATGCCTTTTTATGGTCATTATGCCCAAGCGAAAATTTACTTTGGGACCAAACATCAACTAGGTTTCCGCTTTAGGACATAGGGTGTATGCATAAAAAATAACATGGGGCGACCGGTAGCGCAGTGTGTTGAGGCATCAGTCTCATGTTTGACTACCGGCGTTTCGAGTTCGAATCTCGCCCACGACGACGTTTGAGGCCAGATGTGCAGTTGACGCGCTATGCCCCACAAGGGGTTAGGGCAATTGAGAGAGAGAGCTTCAGAGTGCATTTTCGCTTTAACTTTAAATATACATCTTTTTATAAACTCCGTCCTCCCCCGACTTATTTGTATGTTTCACGTCCCAAAAAAAACAGATCTCAAGGAAAAACTACAAAAAAGCATGATATTTAAAGAATAACGGGTTTTACTGTTTTTTTATACTACTTTGCCTTAACCCCTAGCGGGGCTCCCTCAACTTATTTTTAAGTTTCAAGTCCCAATAAATCTCTCTCTCAATTGCCCTAACCCCTTGTGGGGCATAGCGCGTCAACTGTTCCATGTGGCCCAGTTGACGTTTCAACGGCATAAACTGGTTTCGGAGAATGCAGTTGCCAGCATGCACCTCCTGCACATCCATGGCCACGAACGTCGTCGTGGACGGGATTCGAACCCGAAACGCCGGTAGTCGAATATGAGACTGATGCCTCAACTCACTGCGCTACCGGTCGCCCCAATAAATCTACTTTCAAGAAAAAATGTAAAAATCCTCTATTTTCACAAAACCGTTTTTTTAAACGATCCTATTTTGTAAAGTCAAGGCGCACTTGACTTATTTGTTAATTTCAAGCCCCAATAAACCAATTTTCAAGGAAAAAGTGTAAAAAGAGAATGATTTAAAAAAAATAATAATAATAGTTTCTCCAAGGATCCCGTTATTAGGTCGAAATACATGTAGACGGACGGACGGCAATTTTCGATTGATCATCTTTTCGATAGGCGGCCAAGGCCCGACGTCGGAGTGTTGCGCCACGATGATCTTTTTAATCAATTATTCTCATTCGCAGTCAATTTTGCACACACAACATATGAACTTTTCCTCAAATTATGCAAATTCCATAACAGCCAGTGCTTGCAAACAAAAGCTTACAAAATTCATTGCTCTCCGCTAAAAATCGATGAACACGATGTATGCATAATTTATACTGGATATGTACGACGATGATTTCCGAAGATCTATTTCCCCATTATCAACAGTGAATTTCTCATCAGTGGGTGGTAAATACAAGCACAAAGCTCTGAAATGTTCGCCTCGTGAGGAATTAGCACACTTCGCAACATCCCGCATCTATAAACATAATGAACTTGAAGATTTTGTTTCGTGAGCGATCCAAGGGGAAACAATTGATTGTCGTTGAATGAAATTGAAAACAAATAAGTTCAATCGAAATCAAGCAAATCTGCCCCTGGCCCCGTGATAATACCCAAAAGAAAATACGCCCGGCCGTCCACATGTATTTCGGCCTATAAAGTCAAGGCTCCCCCGACTTATTTGTGGGTTTTATGACCCAATAAACCTATTTTCAAAAATATTTTTTTTTTACATTTTTCGCAAAAGCCGCTAAACTAAGTTTTTTAAATGCCCACAATCCCATACCAAATTTTGACGGATCTGCCATTTATTTTTTGGGGGAAAATTTATTGGGGAATAGTTAGTAAAGCCTTTCTGGATACATATATGCGGGTGTTCATTAGAGACGACAGTTAAAAAGCAGTGTCAGTCGTTGTGCATTGGATCGATTATCTTTCTAGATATGAATTCTCCTTCCATGAGGTAAAAACAGCGAAAGCGCCCAGTACCTAGGCAAGATTCCATGGATTAACAATAGTCCAAGAAAGTTAAAATGATATTGCGTTTAATGCTTGTAATAATATTTTCTTCTCCATCAACTCACAAACAAAAATTGTTGATTCATTAGAGAAAGCAGTGTGTCCTCAAAACCCTAATATTCATTCGACGGCTAAGATCAAAAGGAAACGTGTGTGCAAAGGAACAGAACATAACAAAATAAAAAGACAAGAAACATAACAGTACAAACAAAACGAAATATTATAATCATGTTATAATACAAACCAACAATTCGGCTCAAATAATTCATCAAAGCTACAAAAGAGGTGGAAAAGATCAAAAATAAACAACAAATCATACGGAGGAGGGGAGAAGTACAAAAACAGAACTAAACACAAATCTTAAATTGGCTGAAAAGTATTATCTTCACTACGTCCAAAAATAAACTAAACACACATTAAAACTAATGTCACTAAATTAAACAGAGTTGATAAATGAAAGTGTGAAATAAGAATGAAAGAATGTCACGTGCCAAATATACACTTACCTTTCATGATTCCCAGATTTTGAATGCACATATGACCCTTTCGAATCACTTGATTTCCTAACGCTCGAGTTCCCGTCTTCGAAGAGTTCTCCGATTTACTCTGAGCACTGAAAAAAGAAAATACAAAGCATCATATTTTTAGTTCATTTCATTTCAGTGGATAATGTAAATTGTGTGTGTATTTTAAGACCATTTGGATCAGTCTCCATCAAACCAAACTTCAAGTATAAATTCATATACTAATTGGATAGACTTACTTTGCAAAACCAATGAAGTCTTCGTGATTTGTGTTCATATAAGCCAGCTCAAAATCAATCAGTTGCAATAGCTGTTCTTTGCAATATTGTTCACGTTGTCGGATATGTGTAGTAATAATACGTTCCGTTTCATCACGCAGACGAGGATATCGAGCCATCTAAAAAGTTTCGTTCAAAGTAAAAGACAAAAAAAAATATAATTAGATACCGATCACTCTGAAATCATCCATCGAAAAGCTCCAATATCAAAACGTATAATTTTACTCTAATGAAATACAATCAAATCAAAGAAAAAATAAAGAATATTATATAAAATACGAAATTTGCATGCAAACCACATCTACGAAAATACATTTGCTAGGATTTCAAGAACAATTGACTTTCAATAAACAGGAAGAAGAAAACAAAATAAGTAAAAAAAACGTTTTTGGCATACCTTGTCCGTACATAATCGGACAACAGCTGATAATTCTTGCACGACTAGGTCAACACATTTTAATACTGGTTCCTTTAATTGGGCAATTTGCCTTTTAACGATTGCCTCAAAAGCCATATCGGGTGTAAATAGACCAACACGAATACCATGGATATTGCGGATAGCAAATGAAATTTCTCGTCGAAGTTCCTTTTCGTCGCATGACATTTTAACAATTTCGAAACGCAGTCTATACGAAAAATATAACAGTATGGAGTTTTTGTTGTTTTTTTTTATGATTTATGAACAAATTATTTAAAATTACGATGATGTTTTCTTTTCAGATTTTTTTCTTTAGCAACAAATAAACGTAACTTCTCACTATTGGCAATTTTGTTTAGTAGTATTGCATCCTATGTCGAATATTGTCAACCAATAAAATACTCGTGAGTCTGGAAATTCACATAATGGAAAAAAAATCTGTCCCAGGACAGTGTTTATTGTACAGTAGCAGGAACCAGAAATTAACAGAGCAGTCCTCAGCATTAAAATGATAGGAATTGACAAGCCTCTAATTCCTTTAAGATATTTAATTTGATATGTAAATATAATAGACACTCCCGACCGCCCTGAATAGGGAAAGCCGTTTCAAGAATCGTTTTACTCAAAACCTTCAGTACCTAAGGTCAGAGTGAAAAACTTAGTATCCGTTATGAAAGGTTACTTTGTTGCTCGTAGTTTTTGACAAAAAATTGGGAGCTTTGATTAATAACAGTTATATTTCGTTAACATTGTGCTGATGTACTAATAAATTTTACGTTCAAAATTGGGCCACTTGAACAGGGACACTGGAAAAATTCTACTTTTACATAAAAAAAAAGGACACTTATAGTATGGAATTTTTTTTTCTTAATAATGAGTACTTCCTCCTATATTGAAAACTGCGTAAACAATTTTATTCGACTTAGATACGTCTAAGAATCTACCGTAATTTAGTGAAAGGGTACCCAAAGCAACATGGATGTTGTTGTTAATTGCCTTGATCCCTGCAGGGATATGGGCGCGTCAACATCTCTAGCATTTCTATGCCTTGTTGACGTTTCGATAGTATATCTACTTTTCGGAAGTGCAGTTACTACCATGCACTCCGTATCCGCACCGTCTTTATGACAAGCTCGGAGCACTGTGGGATGATTTCTATTAGTACCCACAGGCAGTTTTTGATCGCTCCGAAATTGAACTACGAGCTCTAGATGTATTGTAGTATCGTAGAGCGATGACCAAACGACCACGGGAACTTTTAGTGCCTGTCTCTCGTGGTACGAATAACAGTTGCCTGTTTAGTTTTAAAGTTATGGACACAGAATTCGTACACCCAAAGTTGCCGACAATAAAAAATTTCCTGCACTGGAAGATGCGATTAAGGCAAATTTTGCATGAAGTCGAAGGTAAGTATTTCGATGCCTTTTCTGTTCGCACTCGCTGGTTAAAAAAAAATTAGTCGAGATTCAGCAGAACCGGTTTCACAAAAAAAAACCGAGTCATAAAGCGAGTCATCAAAAAACCAACTCATGATTTAAAACAAAACCGCAAGTTTAAAAAAAAAAAAAAAAACAAACAAATAACCGCTTTTAAAAATCGAGTTTAAAACTGGAACATTAAAAACCGGTTTTAAAAACCGAGTAAAAAAGCATTACGGGTTCAAATCCCGTCCACGACGCCGTTCGTGGCCATGGATGTGGAGGAGGTGCATGCTGGCAACTACATTCTCCGAAACCAATTTATGCCGTCGAAACGTCAACTGGGCTGGGCCACATGGAATAGTTGACGCGCTATGCCCCTACAAGGGATTAGGGCAATTAAGAGAGGAAGAAGCGGTTTCAAAAACCGAATCATTGAAAACGAGTAAATAAAGACCGGTTTTAAAACCCTAGTCATTAAAAATCGTCATCATAATAAGCGATTATGGTATTTTTTTTATATTTATATCATCAGGTATATTAACTTAGTCATGAAGTTAGCAACGCACCGAAGGAAGCAACTCCGACCTTATAAAGTATTGTATATATATTCTTGGTCAGTACAACGAGGTGAGTTGATTAAGCTTTGTTGTTGTTGTTGTAGCAATGGTCAGAAGTTCGTTGTGTTGTTCTTCGTCTTCCTCGGATTGCATACGCAGCAGATCCAAGGACCTGGGTTGTATTCGATGCCGGCGCGGTGAAGTAGTATTGAGAGCAGTTGCACCGAGATGTGTTGCTCCCAATAAACACAAAAAACAGATACTGCATGTAACACACGAACATACGTCCTTCTTGCATTGAAGGAGTTTGGCAGCTCTTGGCCGTTGTAAAAACGGGTCGCTCCGGTGCGTAGAACCGGCTGCCGCAGGAACGATTAAGCTTTGTCTATCTGTCTGGTTCAATGGAAACTAGTCTCTCAGTTTTAAAGCTATCGAGCTGAAATTTTGTACAAAGCCAACGGAATCGGACCACTACACCATATAGCTGCCTAGGAACGACCGGTCCTAAAGTTCGTCTTTGTGAGAAAAACTTGTTTATTTCTAAAGATATCTTTCTCAAATTTCATATTATTCAAAAGTATCTTTCGCCAATTCCGAATTTGGTTGAAATTGGACTACTCTATCATATAGCTGCCATAGGAACGACCGTTCCAAAAGCAAGTTTTAGTTTGGTGGTTTAGAACAGTGAAATCGGAACAAGTTTTTCTACTAATTTCAAAGTGGCAAATGCACCATAAATCGAAATGAAGATATGATACTCTTCACGCGAAGCGACACCGAAGGCTAACTTGTTTTTATTTAATTTTATCTTCCAATCACACTCAAATCGAAAGCCAAAATCTCTTGTGTAAATAATTGTTTGCTTTTCCTTGTAGTTACATTGAAATTATTCAAAGACGTAGCTACTACAGAACGATTTTTATTTATGTAAATACAAGTATTTCGGGAGCGGCTTACTCCCTTCTTCAGTACTTAGCTACGGTACGACGCTACGCAGACAATGCTCGGTTTTTTATCACCACCGGTACTGGTTTAGATTTTTAGGGTTTTCTAGTACTAATTTCAAAACCCGTTGGTTTTGGTTTCGGGTTTTAAATGCGATTTTTAATGACTCGGTCCTTAAAACCGATTCTTATGAATCGGTCTTTAAAATCAGATTCTTATGACTCGTTTAAAAAAAACCCGGTTCTTATATTTCGGTTTTTGAACAGATTTTGAAACATTCGTGTTTCGCGAATATTAGGAGAATTCTCTCTATTGCATTTAGAGAGAATTTTGAAAAAATTTTAATTGCGGCATTTCCGCTTTAGGTAGTCCATTTTCGCTTTAGGTGGTAAGAACCTAAAATCCACGTGAGGGGATTTGTAGGTCCTAAAGCGGAAATTTCTTGAGTTTTGTGAAAATTCTCTCAAATCGAATAGAGAGAATTCTCCTAATTTTTGCGAAACAGGAATGTTGCCAGATTTTTAATGACTCGGTTTTAGAACGGTTTTAACGACTCCGTTTTAAACCGGGTTTTTCAAGCATGAGCACTTTATTTTTCCTAAACCGTTATACCCCTTGCAGAAGTGGATTTCGCAAAAGCACGGAACTGATGTTGAAATTCTAGGACAGAAGAGACTTACAATTTACTAGGATCAGGTGGAGCTACATATTTGATGTCGTTGTGGCGCGAATGAGTATTTTCGCCAAATTTTTTGTTCATGCACCTTTCAAATATTTTATATTACTCAGTTTAAGTAAAATTCGATGAAAACAAGGAGAAAATTCTTAATTTGGGTTAGGTTAAGGGGCTGCCATGATACAACACAGCACACTTAAAACCCTCATGGGTCCATTGTGATACCACCAATAACAATAACAATTCACCTCGCTGAAGAGACCTACGTTCCGAACCAGCCTGTGCTGGCAATGTAGCGATTGAGCTATATCACGCTCATATCCTTGAGGTCCTCCAGGTCATAATAAAACCAGGAGCCCAGGAATTTCTTCCTCCTGATGGCCAGTGCCGGACAGCGACATAGAAGGTGCAAAACACTCTCTTCCTCATCTACATCCTCACAACTCCTGCAGTAGTCATGATGAAGAAGACGGAGCCTCCAAGCGTGCGCGCCGATAGAGCAGTGCCCTGTGATAGTCCCCACCACCCTGCTAATGTGCTTTCTATTCAGTGACAGCAATGAGGCAGAGCGGCTAGCATCGAATTCCTGCCAAATCATTCTCGTCGTTTGGCAAGTACTACTGTTGAGCTATCTGGTATTGGCCCTATCCACTGCCACGGACTTAATTGCCACTTTGCATGATGCAATTGGCATTCTAATGTCAATGCGGTCCCCATCGACACCAGTTGTCCCCTCATGAGCAAAATCGTCTGCCCTGCAATTGCTCGCAAACCCACTGTGACTCGGTATCCAGCAGAGGGTAATGTTGAAGAAGTAACTCATCTCCATGAGAGCCGAGCGGCACTTCTGAATAGTTTTCGATGTGGTGAGAACAGAGTCAAGCGAGCGAATTGCAGCCTGACTGTCCGTATAGATAGTAATGTCTCTTGCAGTCACGACATGATTCCTTAACCAGGTCAGAGCTTCCGAAATCGCCGAAACCTCAGCCTGCAGGACACTACAAAAGTCGGTAAGACGATAGGATAAGTTGACTCCCAGTCCCTCCGAGTATATACCAATCCCGACTCCGTCATCGGTCTTAGAGCCATTCGTGTAGATAACCACGGAGTTGGAGGTAAAAGGTACATTATCAGCCTATAGGCTTCTCAACGGAATCAGGCTGGTGTAATTTCTACCAAAAACGTGTTTTGGAGACGTATAATCAGTCTCCAGAGGGAGATCCAGGATAGCCGAATTGCCAGTACTCGACGCACGCCAAAGACGCAGTGCCGTGTTCCCCTCCAGTTGTTCGCCAAATATGTCAAGCGAGAGCAAGTTTAGCAGCGTGTCCAAGCTGGCTGACGGAGTTGTTCTATCTAAATCCCCAATTTACTTATTCACTGCATATTTTATGAGGTTTATTCAATTTTGAAGACACTCTTTGTCTTCTTGTAGCGTAGACATTACTTTTTCGATACCTACGAAACGAGAATGAGTAATTTATTGCTAGTTTAAAATTATGTTTCACTTTCCACACTGTCGCAAATCATGAGTTCAATATACTTTCATTCCAATTGATGACGTTCCCTGCGCACAAATTTCAATAGACAAAACAAAACCACTAAGCTCGGAGAAATTAATTCAGAGGGAATTTGAGAATAAAAAATAGTTGGTCCCGTTGCGGGGCGCGAACCGCAGAGACCGTGTTTCGAGTAGCAAAAAATGCCCGGTGCGTTACCGAGCTAAGCTACAGACGCATACTAAGTTGGTGTGCAGAATGAAACCAAGTGTCACAAAAAATTCCAATTTAATAGAAAAATGATTCGCACTTGTACATTTGCAAGAACATTAATACATAAAGTAAAATTGCCAGGGAACAAATATCTCCACTTCTCACCCTCTCTCCACCCCTCTAGTGAGTTAATATAAGTGCTTCACACCACCTAGACCTCCACGGTCGAGTTTTCAAGTAAAAATCACGCCTTCACGGCTTATACAAACAGAATTCTCACACTTTCGTGGTCGTCTTGCACATGGATAGCTGCAAAGATGCAAGACCTGATGAGTGCTACTATCCATACGAAACCACTAAGCTCGGAGAAATTAATTCAGAGGGAGTTTGAGAATAAAAAATAGTTGGTCCCGTTGCGGGGCGCGAACCGCAGAGACCGTGTTTCGAGTAGCAAAAAATGCCCGGTGCGTTACCGAGCTAAGCTACAGACGCATACTAAGTTGGTGTGCAGAATGAAACCAAGTGTCACAAAAAATTCCAAAACAAAATATTAATAAGTATCAGTATAAGTGTTTGTAGTGAAATTGTAGTTAAAATTCTATGAAATCCTTCAAGGATGCGATCGAATGCAGTCGCCTGTCTACAAGAAAAAAACTGACTTGATTATGAAACGGAGCTTTGCATTGTTGATTAAATACAAACTTTGCTTACTGGACAACAAAATGGAAAAGTGTTTTCTCCACAAAATGGAGTTAAATGAATGAAACTGCTTGTTCGTAGTGAAACGAACGAAAATTGTTAGGAGAAATGGGAAATACTACGAGTACTTCTGTTGGCAATAGACGGATAAAAAAAACTGGACAAAATGATCGTCAAAAAACGATTCTCACGTGGACACGGAGTGATGTTCACTGAAATGAAAATATACACAATAATGTAACTGTATGCACTTCGTTCATGTTCAATCTGAAGATGAATACTACACCATGTCAAAATTAGTAAAATTCCTTTAAATTAAACAATTAATCGTGTTAAATTGTAAATGTCTTACATTCCCTTGCCTTATGTAGAAAATCACTTTGTGATTTTACACAAAAGCCAAGGTGTCGAAGAAGGCATGTAAACTCTTATAGCGTTCATACAGTGAAATGAACATTGTGAAAACTCGTCGGAGAAATTTCCTTCGCATCCACGTTGTTCTTTTGATATCATAAAATTCTTATAGTGATCACTGTAAAATATCAAAATCCATGATATTTTTATTATCCAAAACAAGTTACTTGACTGCTACTTTGCAGGATTCTTGGGATTTCAATATAGTATATATTTATGTATAGCCCACTAAAATGTTGTAATGTTGAAAAAGAGTAGCAATATTATTATGCAGAAATATTTATATCAATAATAAATGGCATTAAAGGTGTTTAAGAAAAACGGTAAACTAGCGTTATTTACCAAAGACAAAGGAATATTATGTGTGTGGGGAAAAAAATCAAATAGTATATGAAGAGGAAAAAAATACTTTGAATTCCTTACCGACAAAAACATAACGCCTCATACCTAAACATTTCTAATGTAAGACTTTTAAGATGATAGTGACAAGTTCAGCAAATAATTAGTGCGAGAGAATGCCATGAGTCGGTTTTGTCTTCTACCACCAATTATTATTGACCGGGTTCCTAAAAGCAACCGGAAACATGGGACCGATTCAGCGAGTGAGAAAGATGTGAAATTTTATGTATCCATAAGTAGGAGAGACTCCGAATCATGCCAAACCATCAACATCATCATCATCATCGTGGCGCGACAGCCCAATGTCGGGCCTTGGCGACCTGGATCGCTGTCCTCCAATTATCTCGGTCACATGACGTCGTCCTCCAATCTTGGAAGCCCAGTAACGTCGTCCGTTCATTACTCTCTTTGGCATGCGATCATCGACCATCATTCGTACATGCCCTGTCCACTGAAGTCGTTGTAGTTTGACGATTTTCGAAACTTCCAGCGCATCGTACAGTTCATACAACTATGGTTATATCGGATGCGCCATTCATCTCGATCGCAAACAGCCCCGAAAATTCGCCGCAGAACCGTGCGATCGATTGTGTCTAGCAACAATCTACATAGGTATTCCGAAAGCACAATGACAGTCGACCTACTTTCGTTATCGCTGTCTGCACTATCTATCTGCACCAAACAGAAAGGGGAAGAGAAGTCAAAAGTAACCTGTTTCTGCTAATTTTCTCTCACATCTTGTATAGAGATGGTTTTGTTTTGGGGAAACAAATCATAATTTTTTGCGATCAATGTTCTCTCTTCGGGACTATCTCTCCCACTCACGGATGCACGACATCCTACATTTCTTTCACTCACTGGATCTGTATCAGAATCAGTATCTTGTTTTTAAGAACGCAGCCATTCCTTCATATACACTTTGAAAAAAATTTTATAATAGAAAAATAATGTTATGAGACTTATAATATTTCCATCCGTTGCAAGCAACTGCAGACACAACTTCGCATGGACTCTCCCTGAATTACTGCATCTCATTCAGTTTGAAATTTTGTTTGTTTTGCCAATTGGTTTGAAGTTACGCAAGCGAATTTAATGAAGAATACAATGGAATTGAAAATATTCGAAAATATAACCTTTCGTGGAATATACGATTTATCTTAGCACCACCCGATAGTTCGTTTGTATTAACCAAAGCAGAGCCAGATCCTTCAATAGTTCGTTCGAAATCAGATTGCAATTGTTGTATCATCCTATTAAAAAAGTGATTAGAATTAACTCAAAAAGCTTAATTATATAATACGTACTGTAACATGGCCTTTGTTTTAATACTAGGATCGTCCGGTCGGAAATGCTTGAACTGTTCCACATCCTTCTCAAGCATTAGCATTTGTTTTTGTAATTTATCTCTTAGTCCAGGTAATGTATCGCGAATATGATTGGTGAGTTGTTGATTCAAAACTCGTTGTAAATATGGTGTACCCAATCGATCCGCCAAATGCCGATAGGAAGGATGACTCAAAAAGAACTTCCTCTCGGCCGCCATTGCAGCATGAATATCCTTACGACCATCAATATCCTTTTGCGATCGATTAACAACACCAATATAGCCACGACGTAACGGAAGCAGTTTATTCTCAAGAATATCGCGAGCATCGGTTCCCTCGTCCATAAGATCCAGCTTAGTGATGACACCGATTGTTCGAATACCTTGCGGATCGACCTCTTTGGCTAATTTCAGTGCATCAGAATTGGCCAAATCGGTATTTGCCGGCGTCACGGCCAAAATCAAGCATGTCTCTTTTCGGATAAATTGAAAAATCATTCCTTTGATTTGTTGTTCAATGTCGGGCGGTTGATCGCCAATCGGAACTTTTGTCAGACCCGGCAAATCGATAAGTGTCAAATTGAGGACATGAGGCGAATATACACGCAAATTGATAGGGATATTTGAAATGCCCTTATTGCTGCCGGTAACCCGGTCAGTTTCGGCCTCAATCTCCCCGCGAACTTCATTGAAATCGACAAATTTCTTTCCTTTGCAGTGCAGAAATTCGGCAAATTCTACAATATATAATACATTAATTTAATGCCGAATAAAAAGCAAGTGTTTTAGCATGCAATAATTACCTGTGTTGCCATTTATAAGTTGTAAAATAAGTGGCCGACGCGTTACAATACCAGAACCACGAGGGAGGAAATCTCTGTCAGAAATAAACAAAATATTAATTTTCTTCTATAAATAAATTCAGGTGAAAGCATGTTCAATCCAGGATGGTTTGATTTATCGGTAATTAGGAGAAGATTGTTCTGCAGCACCGGAACATAAGGTGTGCGCCCGGAAATTGAGGGTTTTGTAGTAGATTTACTTGGAAAGTGCATTGCTTCATCACCCCCTCTCGGTACCTCATCAGATGAATAAAAACGATTGAGTTGGTATCTCACATGCCAATCCTTAAACATAATTACCTGCCCACATGCATGCACGTTCGCCTTCTACGCACTGGGCCCCGGTTCGATTCCTACTAAATGCGGTAGTTTTCGATAAAAAAGGAGATTTACGTGTCGGACTATGAGCCCACTCAGCTGTTAAATGAGTATCCATTGGGGTATGGGGTAAATAGCTCGGTTGAGCGTGTTGCTGATCACACACCTCTGCACAAGCCATACCGTCACGATCTAGAAAATGAGATGATGCTAACTCATCTCGAGGCCATTGTTCAAATTGGACTATTGTGCCAGTTATTCATTTTTATCCATACGTACTGCACAAATGTAAGGTTGGCTTTTTTTAAAGCCTAAAATGATTGTAGCCCGGCTGGTTAAGAAGTTAAAAGAAAATTGTAATATTTTTTTTTGCACCGAATTGCATGAGGGATAGTGAAGAAATTATTGAGTCAAATCAGCATACCCTGTATAACTTCGACCAAATACGAAATATTAAATAATGCGTAAAGTAAAAAATTTACCAAAAACCTAAACAAAGTGGCAATGACTCATGTCTTAGATAGAACTTTTATTTTCATTTTCGGCTTATAAATGCCGTCGAGTAAAACCTGTAGAAAATTTGAACAAAATACCTGCCATCTTCACGATTATCAGTGATAGATTATGCTTATCACAAAGTATCAGTATGATACTCAAGTAACCGTATTAAAATATAGTAGGCCGCATTTTTCAGCACATTTGTTATTACCCACGAATGACCTCAGATATATGAACATTTCAAATCGTAGAGAAAAACAAAACTACATAATAGCCGCGTTCGTTTCACCTAATCTCAGATCCATTCCAATACAAAACGGTTGACCGGTCTTTGATCCGGGTGAAAAATGAATTTATTGAACGTCAACATATTTCACGGTATTTCACCCCTATCTATTTGTATATTGTAATTTGTTGCTCAATTGTATGTGTTTAAATTCGCTCGTCGCAGAGCATGACGTTGGATACACTCTGGATCTGAGACTGAGTGAAATGAACACGGCACGCATATTCAGAATAATGCACTCCATCAAAACACACACCAGTTACAGACTAACCTTGATTGGCCGTCACCCATTGAATCAATCTGTTACTAACAATTTTAATTGATATTTCCCAGTTTTGTGGTCATCTTCCATCCATGCAGTCAATAAGACCGGCTTGTACAAATTCATATCGTTTGCACTACGCCGCGATATTTCAATTGCGTTCTTCGTGTGTAGTTTTCAATCGCAGTTGATGTTCAGGCTTATAATAAGTTTAATTCTCCATCATCAAATGGGCGACAAGAAAGCAGCCTAACTCTTGAAATTATCCACAGCAAATGATTAACATGGCAAATAAGTAATTAAATTGACTTGATTGATGTAATTTCATACTAGGTTTTAGTTGAAATCAAACCTAAGACCAAAGATAAAATCAAGAACTTATACAAAGTTCACAATTGCGGCTCAAACACTCTTGATCTGAAACTCACATTGGTATGTATCTGACAGTTTGTTTTGGTCACAAGTGTTAACCTTACGTTATAAGCATAATGACTAAACATTTTGCACATCCTTATCTCAAGCATGCGAAAAATGTTCACCCGAACATTTGATAATTTGTTGGTAAACACAAGTGGTGAGAGTGGTTGACTGACTCACTATAGCTGACTCAACTGATAAAGTATTTGATGTTAATTTAACACACATATTAATTGCAATATGGTTCATTTTTTTGATGAGATGCCCAACATGGGGCATTGATCCGTCATTTTATAACAACAAACCGGACAGATTTCATGCTATCAAGCGCATTTACTATTGTTTTGTTCAGTTATCTTATCGCGCCCCCGTTCTGTATACTTTCCATCTATCTATGTTGTCCACTGTGCTTACTACTTGTAGCATTTATGATTTGCGGAAATAAAAAGATAGCGATACAGAGCATTCCGAAGAAAGCCAATGGCTGCGTTCCTAAAACGCCAGCACTTTGTACAGCGAGTCACATTTGCTGAGCATCAAATTGTGATTTTTTTTTGTGTTCTAGAGACAACATGCCGTCCCACTTGCCAAATGCAATGTTCACTTTGGCATTTGCGACTGATGGGCATCCAGCGGGGGGGAAGAACATCACGCAATTCGAGCGCACTACACTTTATCACTGATTTCCGCAGTGGACCCAAGTCGCGACCGATTCCACAATCTACAAATACGCAGCCAAAAAAGCGCAGAAAATGTATGCTGACTGAAAGTGAAAACGCTTAGTTTAGCACAGGAGTATCTAGAAAAACATGCTTCTCAGCCCTTGCGTTTTATGAACGCAGCCATTGTATTATTTAGCCGCTTGTGGTATCATCGAAAAAAAAAAAACAATACATAATACCAATAAGCGCATGATGGGGAGTGATGTGATTGTACCATGATAGTGCAATTGGCATGAATTAACCTTTTGAGCAATGTGTATGACCTTAACACTAAAAATAGGATAAAATCAGAATAAGATATTAGTCGTGTTTCTTTACGCAATGGAACAAAACAAGTAGACACATTACACAAGCAACACTATACCCGTCAGCTCTAGATGGACAGCTGACGCAGGAAACCTGTTCTGCTAAGCGACTTTTCAGGTTGGAATATTCGGAGTTCGGTCTAAGCTATAGGGCGATATTATTTAATAGCCGACTGATTAAATAATTTCAGGCATAAACTGCAGTTTATGCAGTTTGGGAAGATAATACCCGCATTTTTATGTACCACAACATTACAGAACAAAAAAGGCAACAGACAATGATACAGAATAGCAAAAGGGACATTTAGGAGAAATGGAGTGTTTTCTTGGTTCAGTGTATTTTTGGATTTAGTTAACCTTCGAACCTCAACTAAAATGTCAAGAGAAAAAACTTAAATTCGAATATATCTTCACTGAAAATACAGTCTAATAAATTTAATTTGGGGAGAAGTTTTTTTTTTTTTTTGTTATTCCGTGGTAATTACACAAAATCAACATTTCATTCACACAACATCAAGGCAATGCTCGTTTCCTCCTTCTGACACGGATGTGGTTCTCATCTGTTAAGTTTTATTCATCGGCTGTCATCATCCCATCTGTACCCATATTTAACCCCACGCAGTTGACAGTCAAGAGCAAACCAGGTGAAAGGGTAAGGTCTTTCAACTTACAATTATAAGGGACAGGAATAACGAAAATTGGTCGGTTGTCATTCTGTTCTCGGGATTCATATTTACATAGACGCTTCCGTTTTTTTAATGGCGTCAATCAATGAGTCAAGAACAAAAACATGCCAAGTGCCAAGAAATTGCAGAGTAGTGATGTGTAGCACAGTAAAGAGTCGTTCTTTTTGAACGACTCAACAGAATGAGCGAAAGATTCGGCACAACGACATAGACTTCGAGTCGTTCAATTTAAGAATGACAAACTGTAAAATGAATACCCAAACTAGCCCACGCATAAATACTACGCAACGCATAGACAATCTACGCTCATTCAAAATTTCTCCTTACGTACATATATGTATGTTCTACACTCATTCACATCCAGAGAAGAGAGAGAAATAAGGAAATAAAATTACCTGAGAAACGAAGCTTTTTTTCGACAGCATTGTTTTGGCCTGGTTCTTCTACTATATGGACTGGGCGGGGTGTTCCGGGGAAATGCGATGGAATTAGAGAATGTGAGTTTGACAGGTTGGTTCGGGACTATACGATATAGACCGGGCGAGTGTTCCGGGGTAGAGGGCGCGTGTCTCTCTGTTTACTTTTCAACAGACGGAATGAGGTGAAATTGCTTCAGGGAATTTAGTGTACATAGATTGTGATTATCCTTCCTTATCTCTCTCTCTTCTCTGTTCAGATCGCATCCCATTATCTATCTAAAACTAAAACCACCATTATCTACCTATCTACCAAACGAATCCCATCTAAATCCATTCATAATCATCTCTATGCAGAATGCACGCATTGTGTATAATCAAATATATATACAAAACAACCCATGCTGACTGCAAGCAAATAAAAAAAACCAGGCCGAAGCATATATACCCTAGACTTGTACAGACCTAGTGGTGATACCAAAAGTACCAATTGGCAACGACCATATGCATTAAAAGTGAGTTTCCTATATGGCCAGTTTATAGGGGAGGTTGACATACATTCATGAGGATCTTGGCCATTCTAAAAATCAATTAACTAACCCATTCTACAAATATTTGTCGAATTTTTCAAGTCGCTAGCTTCATTCTATCGAAAGTTATTGCTTATTTGAAGCCTCACTTGTAGGGGTGGTAGAAGTTCCTTGGATCGGATCTTGTCCATCATAGCCACCAACCAATTAGATCACCCTACAAACATTAAAAAAAAAGATTTCAGGTGTCTAGCTTTACTCTATCGAAAGTTATCGCTTATTTGAAGTTTTATTTGTAGGGGAGGTAGGGGTTCCTTAGGTCGGATCTTGCTCATTTTCAATACCAACTAACAGGATGTTACTACCAACGTTCTGCCAAATTTTTAACTCGCTAGTGTCATTCTATCGAAAGTTATCGTAATTAAAGTAATATTTAATTTTTTAAATTTTGTAGGGGAGGTAGGCGTTCCTTTGATCTGATTATGCCCAACTTACTAAAACCCAAGCAGCTACTCACCTCAGGGGTACATACCAAAAATCACATGTCTACGTCAATTTGTTCAAGAGTTATAGACAAAAAACCCGAAAAGTAGGGTAGTACGGGGCTCTTTGTAAGAAAATTGCCGTTCGTTTTCAACTGATCGATTTTATTTTTCCAAGAGAGTATAAGATCACCCTCACGAGCAATCTACCAAAGCTAGAGCTTTTCATGTTTATTTAATCGGGAGTTATGGATACATTTAAGTATTTTACATATGTAGGGGAGGTAGGCGTTCTCTTGGCCTGATCATGCCCATTTTCAATACCAACCAACTAGATCATACTTCCAATATCTGACCAAAATTTCAAGGCTCTAGCTTCATTCTATCGAAAGTTATCGTGCGAACGGACAGACAGACAGACAGACAGACAGACATGGCTTAATCGAATCAGGAGGTGACCCTGATCATTTATATATATACATTGCTATACCTCCGGAGCCTCCTTTAAGGTGTTACATATTTCCGTCGTGACAAAAACAATATACCCTATACTAAAAGTCTAGGGTATAATAATTTACTTACGTAACTTGCCAAGTGCCATGTACTCGCCAAGTATCAAACTCGTCATGTACCACTTGCCAAAAGGCCGGTACTCGACAAGTGTCAAGTACTCGCCTAGTGCCAACTACTCGACTCGTCGAATCCGCGAGTAGTGTTATTGGGCATACTACATGATGATACCTACTTGACGAGCTTTGGTCCGTGACTCGGCTTGCCTCGAGTAGTATGGTATCAACCTAAAGGCCGCCACAGCCGATCGAACCGAACGTTTCGAAACCAACAACGAACCACGTCATGTTCATAGGAACGGTGGGAATGAGGAAAAGTTTGTTTTCGCACTTTGTAGGAAATGGACGTGGTTCGGCTCGATAGTGAGTAGTAGTTTAGAATTTTATCGCCCTATAGGTTAGAACGAACTCCGCAAATTATCGTCACATTGTGTAACGAATTTTTTCGCCAGTTCATTGTAGACCCCGTTTTTCCGCGTTTTCTTGTTCACAAATAGTTGTGTTTTGTCTGAGAATGAGGTTATGGTATTGAGACTAAACGTTTCGCAGACCTTCGTGCGACTCTTTTCGCGTTGGTGGGTTGCCTGAAACGTAACTCACACAACAGGTTTCCCGTATCAGTTGACCATCCAGAATCATCAGGGGCAATGTTGTCAGTGTAATATGAGAAAATTGTTCTGTGCTATTTGCAAAGACGGTCTGCTGTCGTTCTAAGGTCGCCACTCATGAACAAGCACAACCACGACCAAACTTCAATCGAACCATCAAATATCATAGAACGGTGGAAACGAGATTTTTTTTTCTATAAAGTTTGACGTGGTTCGATGCATGCTCGCGACCAAAATGCTTGCCGTGGGTGGCGACCTTTAGAGGCCGCCTTGCGCCAATTTCATCCAAACTGTTACATACATGTAGTTGCCCTATATTCTGAATTATGTCAGAGTACAAATACATGCATCCCAGAATCGATCCAAAAAGCCGACGTTAATGTAACAGGAAAGAAAATTTTCATGTGAAAGACGAAGACGACTCGGCATTGAAAATCGTCATTCGAGCCCTGAAATGCTTGCAAAACAACGAATCAACCAAACGAATTCGTAATATACAAAATACAGCCATAAAAACGTGACCATATGCATCCAGTAGCGGATCAATACGAAATTCATTCAGACAGAAGCTGATCATTGTTTTATGCAATCGTCGCTATGAGGCACACATATTGCCTCTGACAAAAACACCGGTTGAAAGCGACAAACGCATACATATTATGCTGCTAAACAAAGAATATCTGAAATTGAGGTCAAGGCACCTGTTATGGGTGTTGTGACCATGAAGTGGTTGTTGTCGCAGAACATTTACCTTCCTGGATGACTAAAAAAGTATGTATTTCGTAAGTGTGGAGAGAAGAGACAAGATAATTATTGCTTCCTCGTACTTTTTACACTTGCACTTGATGTCTACACTTCTGTAAGGATGACCCTCAGTTCTGATCGAATATCGACCATTTGACCGACTTAATATTCTCCACCCTTTTCCCGTCACTTGGCCCCCATGGTGTAGAACTACCAACATAATATTCGGAAGGATCCGAGGAATGGAAAGAATGTACATGATGACTGATTGCGCCGAAGCAAAAGTGGAGATTCCGATTAACATACACATGACATGACCGACGACCCAAGTACCCTACGAAGCGAAGAACCCGTGAAAAAAAAACTCCGAAGAACTCCACACCATGAATGAATCATATGGGAAAGAGAACCCACTAAATATACGAGTTTGTCATATTTTGACATTTCATTCGCGCTTTTTGTGTACGATTTTACTCACACTCGCACACCGTATCACCCACACAATCACAATCCATTGCCCCTTCGCGAAACTACACGACATGAATCCAACATGCCATCTCTTTTGCCTAATCGCCCGACTAGCGGCAGCGAGAAAGAGAGCTAAGACAAAGACACGGTGAACACTCGCGGGGTGCTCAAACGTCGTTGACTGGCATTGATTTTTCCAAATTTTCACTTACAAATTTTTCTCCAATCAATTGTCCGATAAAAGCAGACATGGACTGGACGACTTTGCGAATTTCTATACGACTCCATGCAACATTCGAGACGTTACTTACTTTCCTACGAAATTCTCCAGAACCGAACTCTTTCCGGCCGATTGTCCGCCCACAACTGCGATTTGTGGCAAATCGAGTTGCATATGAACACCCAACTGAGTGAAGGCATCTTGGAGCTTATTTACGATCGGAATAAGGGACTCCATGGTGGCGAGGATAAATTTCTTTCGGGCCTGAGCTCACTGGCCACCGGGACACTGGGCACCTCTCCGTTCAAAACGCTTCGCTTACAGACTCTGTGATGATTTTCTCCTTGGTTTTTTTTTTGAAGAACGACACGATTTTAGTTAAACCCGCCGCACGACCGTTTCAATGGGCGATTCGCGAACACAACGAAAAACACGGTCACCAGCCGTCGCGATGTCGACTCGACGGTCGACGGGCGTTTCAGTTCTCCTCGCTATGAAAAAGTTCACCCTGCCTTGCTGAGGCGCTGTCGTTGAAATTTTTCGTGCAAATTTCACACTCGAATTTCGAACTACTCGTCTAGTACGTTTCGTTGAATCATAGTTGACAGCAATCCTCCCCTTCGAATGCCTTATCCGACACATATATCCAGGCACACACACTACCACGTATTATCTTGTCATCGTCACGGCATTCTTCAGGGCGAAAACACTGAAATCCGGAGGATTCCGCCACTTGCTTTTACCGGTGCCGTGAATATCGCAACTAAATCGTCCTCAAGTTCAACTTTTCACGTATCGCGGATCACAAATCCCTATTATTCCGCTCAACCACCGTACGTACCGACACCGAGTTCGATCGAAAAGTTGAATGAAATGTCGAACGGTTCTGCGCACCACCTACACTAGCCAAGCTCTTGACAGCAGAGTTGAATGATTGGGCGGCTCGAAATATGACAGACGGGTGGAAAGTTGCTGAAAGCCGTTAGATTTTATTTACAGAATTATAATTCAATTTCGAATACGAATACGTACGCGCGTTGTAATTAATTAATAGTATGCGCCGCCGAGCGATCAGATAAAAAATATAGGAAAAGAAGAGGATCGGAAGATAGCTCATAAATACATTGTCAACCCCCTTTCAAAGTGCTTTGAAGTCTCTAGCGTCCCATCAAAGCAAAGTAGGATGGTGCTCAACTTTCCATCAAAGAATTGATTGTAAATTGACAAGTTCACAGAAAAAAGTTGTTGGGGCGGGAAATAGTAAGTTGGTGGTTTTTATTCAATTTACGGTGGTCTGAACAATGTGTTTTGATATAAATTCCCTAGAAATGCTAAATCCAGCGTTTTTTGCAAGTGGTAAAGTGATAATTCACAATTGTGGATATTCTTGCCAAGTCATACTTTGGCAAAGTGCACTTTAAGCATGTCAATCGGCCTTGAAGTGAAAAGTCAAGTTTGTGGATTTCACGAGGATGACGAATTTTCACTGACAGCTCAGCTGTCTCTGTCGGTGTCATTCAGGTTGTGTTGTGTTATCCTGGTGTAGTTTATAGTTGAGCGAGAGATACGTAAACAAATTAGTTGTTTTAATGTTTGACATGTTTCATTTCCCTGGTACACAGATCGGGTGAAAAGTGAAAAAATGACTTGTTCCACACACTTTTTTCCACGAGCCATTTCGCCGATGAAAAGTGCTGCTGCCAATTTTTTTCATTTCACTCGAGAGAGAATGGAAATGTATGGCAGGCCTATCATAAACACAATCAAATCGCAACGGATGAGTGCAATGGTTTTTCGCAAGCGCGTATTAGGTCAGTAAAATTAAGTCAATTCTTGGGCCTTGGAGGAAATACAAGGCTTGTTTTGCACTTATCTGTCCTTGACTGTATAATCAAATTCAAAAACACTGTATAATGAAATTCAAAAATACGCGCCATACGCACATTTTTTTCACTCAAACTCAAAACCCCATCCGTATATCGTGGACCATCACTTGGGTGATGCGGAAGTTGCCAACGGCAACACCAAATAATTGTCAGTCTCTTTTGCTTGAAATACTTCAAGACGCAAGGTTCGATTTGATTTGTGCTGTACACGTTTCGTGTCGATAATCAGGACTTAAAAGTGAGTTTTCGCTCTGAATTTGTATAATAACTTGTAAGAAATCGGTCAGTTTAATAGTGATGTTAAAATAACGCTGTTGCATGGACCGATTGTACAGATATTTGAGGATTCAGATGGCCGGGTTTGTGTATCAGCCGGGACTATGAAGCGCGCGCTTGTATACTTCTGCCGAATACACTTCCAAAAACAATGAAAATCTAATGTATACATTGTGATTTCTTCTTAGAATGCGTTACGTGGCTGCATATTTGTTGGCTGTTCTCGGTGGAAACAACTCGCCGTCCACCGGAGACCTCGAGAAGATCCTCAGCTCCGTTGGTATTGAAGCCGATGGCGAGCGCCTCAAGAAGGTCGTCAATGAATTGAAGGGCAAGGACATCGAAGAATTAATTGCTCAAGGCCGCGAAAAGCTTTCGTCCATGCCAACTGGAGGTGCCGCGCCAGCTGCTGCTGCTCCAGCCGCCGCCGCCGCTCCAGCTGCCGAAGAAAAGAAGAAGGAAGAGAAAAAGGAGGAATCTGAAGAAGAGGATGACGATATGGGTTTCGGTCTCTTCGAATAAGCCAACAAAATTATGCAAAAACAGGTTAGTGGAGTTCTTTGACTTGCGTTCTATTCAGTTAGCACATTAAAGTGATGATTACCGTTATCACCATCTTTCGACTGAGAAATATTGATGTTACCTTTCATTTGCCTGATAAAACCTTACAAGTGGCGATTCTTATATTCATTTTGGAGTGTAGACATGACTAACAAGTTTTTTTTTCTGGTTTGCAGATACACAACTTCAAAACATCTGGAAGGACACCACCTAGACAATAGTTGCGTCTGGACGATGCCCAGCGAAATATCTGGTCAAACTATTGTACAAAGTTTTTATTTCCATGAAATAAAACCTGTTTTTACGTAAAATCCTTGTATTACTTACCGCATGAAGTGTATGCGCTGACGCGAAGTGGTGTCATTTGCCGTTATCGACCACGTGTTCAGCGTGTGTGTCGATCTTGAAACTCACCTTCCTGCGGCAGCCGGTTCTTCGTACCGGAACGACCCGTCTTTCGACGGCCAAGAGCTGCCAAGAATAACTGCGAAATTCGAAGCATCGCTACTACATCTTGAAACTCAGAAGGTTCAGGACAAGCCGTAGCTCGTGTAGTTTCGGAAGCCCACCATGGCTATCCCCTGCCTGCGTAAAGTTGTGAAGCTAAGTCAGAGTTTTCTCGAGTATTGACAAGCACGGACCAAACGGAAATCAATTGTTAATTTCTTTTTTCTGAAATGTTTTATGTACTAAATCGAGAAAGACCTAAGTTTAAAGGGGATTCTGACTTAATTTTCCCCCTCATTGGCCAGGAAACGCTAAAAGAATCTCAGCAGAGTTCACCGCAGTAACGCACATAGTTTCTAATTTAAATCGAATAGCTCGTTCAATGTTTATGGGGAAAATTTCATTGAGCTGTACACAGAGCCCACCGAACTACAACAGTTTTTACCATTCGTGCTGACAGCAACTGGAAGGTTCGTCAACGAAACTGGATTACACTAAAGCTAAAATGTTCCGCGACCACCACCAATCCACGTCACTATAGAAACGTGCGGAAAAAAGCGGCCGTGCTCAGACGGGTCGTCTCGTAATCGGCTCGTTTGCGATTCGAAGTCCACTTCCCAAGCAAATCGATTCGCTTACGTGACGACCTATGGACGTCCCCATACATTTGCTTCGGAAGTGGAGTTCAAATCGCAGACGAGACGCAGAAGATGAGTTCATCGGTTGGCTCCTCGACTGCTTTTCGGCGTCTACACAAATGATATGCATTCTTTGACTTTGACTGGTTTTCGGCGCGGAAGTTATACGTTCCTCGAAACAATCATTGCGATGATGATTGAATGTTGCTGGCATTGCGATGATGGCTGGGTGCTAATTTTTGGGTGAGGACACCAGGCGAGTTGAGATGCAGTCGCACTGATTCTACGTCGAGTAGAGGTCGATCCAACCAATAAATGAAGCCCCTAAATGGACAGCAGCTGTAGTCAAAAGATCTTTAAAATGGAGGGTATTGAGAAGAGAGTAAAGAACGTAGGACAAACAGAAATGTATTTAGAGAATAAGCTGTAGTTGCTACGAAAATATAAATACAGTACACTCGTATTAGGCGTGTTTTTTTAACAACCGAGCAAAGCAGAACAACACAATAACAATCAATGAAGTTGTTAGTGTTGTGGTAGTAGCAACGCGTTCGATACCCGACAAGTGTATGTGTCACATAGTTTTGGAGAACAGCAGCTGCAACGATGGGCTTGTCCCACGCTTCCACGGCAACCGGTTCTACGCACCGGAGCGACCCGTTCGTCAGCAACAGCCAAGGACTGCCAAACCCCTTCAACGACCGTAGGCGTTGCTACTACACAACATGGACTTGTCTCAGAGCGCGATGGGAGTTAAACGCATAACAGCCGTTGGACAATTAAAGATGTGCTCAATATCATGCGGTGTGAGGTCACAGACCGGACAGGAGTTTTGGATGTTTCTGTCTATGAGGGGGTAGGTACGAATTCAGACAGGACCAGCCAGAGCGAAGAGCCAACGTAGTCCTGGTTGCTCTAGGAAGTCGGGATCCTTCTGAAGATATAGTAGGTGGTTGTGCATTCAGAAAGAACTTCCTCACTATGCAGCGATATGATTGCCGACTTGTAGTTGACGTATCAAAGGGAACTCTTTGGAACCTTTGGATCTCCCTCCCTCTCATGTTGCGTCTTATATGGCGTGGTGGTAGGGGTTTGTCCATAAGCTTGGAGTTGGTATGGTTTCTTCGATAACAGCCAACCAGATGCTGCTTGGTGAGAAGCGTGTTGTGGCTTGATCAATATGATCCTGCGACGACATCAGAAGGCAGCATGTGACAGTCCTAAGGGCTGCATTTTGGCAGGTCTGTATGTTTTTCCACTGAGTGTTGCATACGTTTTCTGGTCCGATAGGAGCCGCAAAGTTGGCCACAGATCTCAGACAAGTGGTTGAAGTTGTTAGTGTAATGTTGTGGTGTTGTTATGGTCTGCTCGACACGCACTTGTATAACATCTTTATACCCTTCACGGATGTGATAGGGTATATTAACTTTGTCATGAAGTTTGCAACGCACAGAAGGAAGCATCTCCGACCATATAAAATTCTTAGTCAGTATGATGAGACGAGTCGATTAAGCTTTGTCCGTCTGGTTCTATGCAAACCAATCCCTCAGTTTTGAAGCTAGCGAGCTGAAATTTTGTACAAAGCCCTCCTTCTATTGCACGCTGTAAATATGTCGGAACCAACGGAATCGGACCACTACCTGCCATAGGAATGGCCGGCCCGAAAATTCGTCTTTGTGAGAAAAACTTTTTTATTTCTGAAGATATCTTTTTCAAATTTCACACTAATCAATTATATCTTTTGCTAAATCACATTCCTGAATTTTGTTGAAATCAGACCACTCTATCATATAGCCCTCATAGGAACGGCGGTCCAAAAGCAAGTTTTTGTTAAAAAAAAAAAAACTTTTTTATTTCTAAAGATATCTTTTTAAAATTTCACCCTACTCCTGGGGTTTTATATTAACAGCCGGTCTTCATGCATTAGGTGCTTTGTTATATTTACTCACCCTTCACACTGCCAATATATTCAATATAGAGTTACTGAAAATGTAATGTTACACATTCCTGCATAATGTCAAGTTGGATTGGACATGTTGTACATGTGAAAATTGACATATACATATATAGGTATGTATGTAGGTAGCCGTAAGTGAAAAATGCCTCTTGGCGCTGATTGAAAGGAAGGGAATTCTGGGTAAAATAAAATTAGGAGACGCAAGCTACTTGGTTTTAGTGAAAAAATATTTGGTAACAAAAAAAAAATAAATAAATGTTGTAAGTAAGAACATTTTATACAACAGCCAAGGGCTGCCAAACCCCTTCAACGACCGTAGGCGTTGCCACTACACAACATGTACTTGTCTCAAGCGCGATGGGAGTTAATCGCATAACAGCCGTTGGACAATTAAAGATGTGCTCAATATCATGCGGTGTGAGGTCACAGACCGGACAGGAGTTTTGGATGTTTCTGTCGATGAGGGGGTAGGTACGAATTCAGACATGAGCACCAGCCAGAGCGAAGAGCCAACGTAGTCCTGGTTGCTCTAGGAAGTCACTAGTAGGAAAGAAAGGTGCCATTTGAGACGAGTGGGCTTTTTTTACCACAACTTTATAGGGGAGATGCGATCTTGCTTATTCCAACTAACTCACACTACAAACAGTTGGCCAAAATTTCAAGTAGCTAGCTGCCCGGATCACACCCATTTTAATACCAACCAACTAGATCATACTACAAACATTCTTTCATTCTATCGAAAGTTATCGTTCGAATGAACAGACATACAAACTAGATCGAATCAGGAAGTGACCTGACCATTTATATAGATGTATACATTACCATACCTAAGGAGGCTCTTTTAAGGTGTTACATATAGTCGTCGTGACAAACACAATATACCCTACCTTGTGAGGTTTGGGATATAATAAAAACAACGACAAATAATAATTATGTATATTAATAAGCACAAAATAGCGCTAGTTTATATTAACATTCTAGTCATATTAACCACCCTCCTGCACGATATAATTAATATACGTTTTTTTTGTCTAAGTAAATAAAATTCATTTCAACATTTTCTATTCTCCACGTCCTCCATGTAATCATCGTCTTCTTTACAATTGAGCGCACTATATTCTCCACCATCATCATTTACAAGCCGATCGTCCCACACGTGAATGGGTCTTTTTCGTTCCGGTTTGTTTTGCTTGAAATTACGAGAATTCAAGAATTTCTGAAACCCGTTATCGATGGTACGTTCGTCGTCCAACTTCACACGTAGTGTATCCAGCTTCGGTGTAGTCGTATTATTATGATTCGGTGGCAATTCCTGCGCATCTTCATCGCCCCTCATTTCGTAGACGCTCCACGCTTCTTTGGATTTTCGCATTTTTGCTAGTATTCCGGACATGATTCCCTTATGATTTAGTCCAAGCACATCATGTCTCATTACCGGCAGATCGTCTTCTTCTTCGTCATCTTTCACACCGATCTGCTGCATCGCATCATGTTGTTCTTCCTTGCTGAAAACAGTCGCGGCATCATCATCAAAATCACATTTCTTCAAGGCATACTCCACCTCAGCCAGATTGGCATAGGTTTTGTCTTTGACAAAATGAATTCGCGGTACCTCGCCCATTAATCGCAACTGCGACAATTCATGACGCAGTATACCCGAACACCTATGAAGGATTGCGTCTACTTCGGCATCGCTGTGAGCACCACCGCGTGCTATCCAATAAACGTTGACTGCATGAAAATCGGGTGTGATTTTTACGCGACTTATTTCCAAACCTTTGCCGAGAATTTGATCGGACAATGTGCCGGTGGCCAATTGATCGGTGATGTGTTTCATGAAGAGTTTGTTCAGGACACTTACGCGTCGTGATGCCGACTTTCCTTGTTTGCCCTGAGTTTTTCCGATATCATGAATGGAAGTGATTTGTGATTGGGACGGTTGAGGTTGATTTTCGTTGGGATACCATCGCTTTTTGCTGCCGCTCTGGCGGTTACCCAGTAATTTTTCAAAGACTTTTACCTGTCGTGAGGTCGATGATATTGCATTTTGTTTATGGAGGTGGGAAGATGTTTGCAAAGATCTCTTTATGCTGGGAACAAGGCGTGGACATTGACAACGTATCGTGATCATGTCTAGTCTACGTGGGTGTCCGCCTGAAAAAATAAGGTACGATTAGAGTAGGAAAACGAAAACGCATATTTCGTTGAACTTTCATAAGAGCAGCAGCAAGAAGCTGAAAATTCTCAGCAGATCTTAAGCCCCAAATCTATAATATAAAAGTGAATTTGGTAAATATATCTGTGGGATGTTTGCTTCTTACAGTTTTATTCCGATCTTAATTAAGTTTTGCACACTTGCCATGCCATTCAAAACATGGAGAGGAGGTCGCTGTCTAAATATAGTTTAAAAAAACATCAATTAAGGGTAGATTCAATAAGGGCGTCGTTCATTCGACTGTAGCTGCGCGATTAGGGTCACTTGTTCAGTTTTGTATCTCAACAAAAGAAAGCAAGCAAAACCATACACAACACAATTTAACTGGCGCGGATGATACGACTACAACAATGATAATACGAGTAGAATGCTACTACTGAAGGCGCTACGCCAGACTGAAGTCGTAGACGACTTGGAATACATGCCAATCACGCCAGCAAAAGACGAAATAAAGCTAGCAAATAAAATCGTACTATTAATGTACGTCTCCCAAAAAAAACGAACACATTTGGACGGAAGGTCCTTCGGCAAATATTTAGGGTAGTTAGCGAACCGAAATGGATGGCGCATCCGAATGTTTCTGGATAACTGTCGCTTATTAACAGATACGACTAAAGTTAGTATATAACAAAATAGTCTGCCAGAAAACCGAATATAGTACATTCTGCTGTACCCCTGGGAACAACTCCGCGCAGTGTTTATATCAGAAACAAAAAAAAAATCCGGGAAAGCATTTTACACGTTTCCTGGAATTTACAAAATAAATTTTCACCAAATAAGATTCATTTTATTATGTAAAAACACAGCTTACCAATCTGCTACAGGCTCGAAAGTGTTTGTAACTAAATAACAATTCAGAACATCTGCGCACGATTCGAACAGCAACAGCTGATTATGTCATCACAGATGCAAATTCCACACCAATTACATATTAGTAAAATTTATCTGACTCTCTACATTTCATTAATCGAAACTGGTCAATAACTAGCATAGGATATTGTCAGTCTCGTTCATAATTACTGAAAACATTTTAATCCTGTGAGGTACCCGGGCTCAATGAAGAAGAAGACACACAAGAAGACTTCTTTTTGTATATCAATGCCCGGGCTCAACTTTTCAACTATCTGTGGCTTTGAATGCACCCATTCGCCGTTATTGGCCAATTCGCCGCTGCCAACGAGAGAGATTTTCCTCGTCACTTTGAATTGTCAATTGTCTGTAGGTCCGCGACAACTTGTCTCAAATCAATAATGAAATATCGCAATAAAGTTGGCTAGATCAAGTGCATGTTATCATAAAAAGTGAGTTTACATAATCCCAAAATAGAGCACGTACGGAATCATCCCGAATACTAGCCACATAGTGAAAATTTGAAAATACATGTTTGCTCCGAATCGGGAATAGAGGGTGGATGATCTGTTGCAAGAGAGTGAGACGGAGTGTGTCAGTTCCCAATTGGAATTGTGTTGGCCTTCGTCGCACCTGGGCACGGCAGATCTTCGCCGCGACCATTGCTTTTTGTTTATGTGGCAAAAGTGGTGTAGTGACTCAAGAAATAACCCTGCGTTTGTGCAGTGATAACTTCCTATCCAATTGTGCTCTGAGAATCAGCTCAGTTGTGGTGAAGCGGTGGTTGCAAACGATTCTGCGCGGCCGATTTAATTCAGTTGACATCACTCAGAAGTCTTCAAAAAAGCAAAAACTTGTTTTCGGGATCAATCGATCACATCGGGCAATAATGTCCCTTGTTTCACGATAGCACCCACACACACACGCATACTTATCCCCCCACTTACATGACAACTCGGTACTTACTCGTATTATGTCAATTTTATACCTGTCAGCCGCCATGTTGAATTGTATGTAGAATTAATTCGTATCGGGTGTGTGCGAACGAAAAATGTTACGCTAATTTTCTTGGAAAATATCCGAATTTTGCTAGTTGTGTAAAGTACAAAGTGAATCGCTTCCATTGCGATACACTTTCGCATATAACTGAGGCGCGAGTGGAATCGTTTGCAGCATATCTGACGTGAAAACTCCCTTCATTTTCAGTCTGTCCAATAAGAAGCAGTAAAAGTGTGAAAGTTGGAAAAAGATAAAAATCCAGTTATTCACTGAATCCCAGTCTCCATTCGACCGAAGACAATAAGTTCGTTGTGACATTTTATGTGAATTATCGTTGGAAACGGGAGTAAACGCTACTGGACGGTCGCGAACAGTGTGGAAAAAATCGCAAGTTGCCGTGAAGACTAGGTGAAGTGAACTCGAACGAGCTTCGAAAATGACGCAAAGTTTGCCGATTCGATTCCAGGAGCACCTGCAGGTAAGTTCAATCCACTTGGTGATTAATAACGTGAGGCATCCAACCACTAAGATTTGGCCAGTCAGTGAAAGTGCTGATAAGTCCACTTATTTATGAAGTGTGGAGAGCAAATACGCCCCCTATTTGCGTGTTCCGAGTTGTGCGATAGCTACATGACTTTCTGCATATCATTACTGTGTTGTTAACCACAAAAATATGCCAACTCTCTGCATAGTTCAACGGTCCTCTTCAGGGTAATCTTATTGCAAAACTTGTTCTTTGTCAGACATAAATCACGCGACTTAAACAGATAAATAAGAGTGCCCGATAAGGACCTAAAAAATAGAAATCAATTAGTCGATTAGGGCCTGCGCCACCATCATGTAAGCGCTTTTATTCAACCGACCGGCTAACTATCTCGGTGATGTGTTGGAAGTTTGCCGAGTTGTTTTCATCGCCAGCAGCCGGAATCCCGAGCTGTGTTGTGTGAGTCATTCGCGATGTCTCAACTACACCCGACTCACCACCAACCACCAACTGTCTGCGCGGTGGCGGCCCCAATAAACAGATTGGTTTCGCTCGAAGCCGGAGCCACTTGTGTGGGAAGCGCTGAGTCGCAGTATTCTCTAAAAAAAAGTGACACAAAGAACCATCGGCCGCGTCGCTGAGGTCATTCATATCTTCGCCGCTCTGTTCGATTCGATAAAGAAAATAATGCACCAGCAACAACAGAGCACCTTGGCGGATCGTGGATTGCTTCACTTGTGCGTTCGTTGTTCGTTCATTCATCGAACCGGCGGCAGAGCGTAGTTCCGGCAAGAGGTGCCGCCGCGCACCGGTCGGTGGCTCTGTAGGGGCGCCCAGAAGAATCAGAAATTCATGTCTATCGACTCGTTGGATTTACAATGTGTGCTGTCATGGCTCTATGGCGCGTCGTTTCTATGTTTACGGTGACGAGTCAGGTTGACCTAAAACATGATAATTTCAGCGTGACTGATCGTCTTGTGCAAGAGGGGCACTTCGCCGACTGGTACTATCTTATTGAGTGTAATTCATATAATAATGGGACCAAATAGATCTTGATTAGCAGTGAAGGGCGGTACATAGTGCACTCTGCGTTCAGAGTTCAGATATGGGTCGAATTTGATAAGGATATCTGGTGAGTGGCCTTTACATCGTTGGCAGAATATTAGTTGGAATACTTCTAGACATAAATGGAGTACAGTGTACGCTTCCTGTACGGACATCTCCTCATAAGCGGACAAATTTTCAAGTCCCGAACATTTTTTGCATATTTTCAAACAAGTTAGGCTCCTATAACCGGACGCACCCATACTCAGACCCCCTTTTTCAGTTATTTTTCAGACTTAAACTCTAATAGCCGGTGGTTTCGCACTTGCTTTTCTTGGCATTTTCATGACTTTAGATATTATAAACGAGTTATATTTAATATCCAAATGAGACGTCGTAATAAGCAAGTGTTGCTATTTCTTGATAACTCTGGCTCGCATCCAAAAAATTTGAAACTTTCCAACGTTTTTGCCTCGCTTTATTTTTATTATAGATGAGGGAAATCTCATTGCTCAGCAGACACTGCCCGCAAATAAATAATAATAGTAATTGTACGGCAGCGACACGCGTCATCAGTGCGCGAATACATACCCGATAAAACCTTCAACCGAAGAGGGTTTCCATTCTCTCAACAGAACTACCCTTCGGATTTGCGCCGCAGGGCTTGGCTAATTAGCCGTAAATCCGTTGCGTCCTTTTTTGTATCTGCTCTTTCCTCAGCTCCCTATGGATATCGTATATTGTGCGAGTTACGACCACCTAAGTTGGATAAGTTCAGAACTTATCATGTGCTCCACTGTGTCCTGTGGATTGAGGTCACTGCTAAGTACTACTTCTAATGCTTCGTTCTTGCGGCAGCCGGTTCTACGCACCGGAGCGACCCGTTTTGCAACGGCCAAAAGCTGCCAAAACCCTTCAATGCAAGAAGGAAAGTGTGTTTGTATGTTACATGCCTCGTATCGTCTTTTTTTTATGTTCACTGGGAGCAAAACATCTCGGCGCAACTGTTCTCAGTGCTACTTCTTCGCGCCGGCATTTAGAGAAACCCAGGACCGTGGATCTGCTGCGTATGTGACAGAGTGCTGCACGCAAACGCGACTACTGTGAGATGCAATTGCTGCAATTAGTGGTGCCACCTAAGATACTGCTCTGGACTCAACCATCACATGCACTGGAATTCCTCCTTTACTGCCAGTCAGTGTAGGAACAGAGGACAACTGGTAGCAACCTCGTCTAACACGCCCCAACTTCCAACACCATCGAGCGCTCAGACAGGTTTATAGCCATCCCCGATGACTCCTGCGAACAGTTCCCATAGAATTTAACAACACAATCTTACCCCTGCACCACCGACTGCCATCTTCAATACGCTCTCACTCGTCCAACTCAACTACATTGGGTTGCAGAACAAGATCGCCGAACTCGCATCATTTATGGACAGACATCGCATCCAAGTTGGAGCCATACAGGAGACGAAACTGCACTCCAACTCGTCCCTCAACACATATGGCAACTATACTACCTATTATCAGGAAAGACAGGTTGACCAACGCTGGAGGAGGAGGGCTTGCCTTCATTATTCGCCATTCCGTGCAATACGGGGAAATCGATATTATTAGTAATGATAACACCATGGAAGTGCAGGCTATCGCCAAAAAATCGGGTAATGCTGATATCGAAGTTTACAATATTTACATCCCACCGGTATCCAGTTGTCCCTCAGGATACCATCTCCTTACCGGTCAACATCGTCTCCTGCTCGGTGACTTTAATGCTCACCGTGAATTCTGGCACTCCAACCTTAACAACGACGCCAGAGGAATCTCAATAGCTGAACAGCTTGATGCCTCCGATTTCTGTACTCTAAATGACGACATCCCCACTCGCATCGCCGGTACATGTTCCAGTTCTCCAGCCATCACGATTGCCAGTGCTAGGCTCATAAGCGAAATACAATGGGAGCCGGTCCTAACACTATCTTCAGACAACTTACCAATCGTGATAAGGCTTGACAAACATCATATCTGCAGAACACCGCACGTTTGTCAACCACAATAAGGCTGATTGGAACGGTTTCACCTTCTATACCAACGCAAAATTCCTCGCTCCGCCAACGCCAACCGACGTTCGTACAGCCGAATCCAACATAAGGAAAGTCCTGAAGAAAGCGGCTGCGAAGTTCATTCCTGCAGAACGGATTCCGAAAATTCGGCCCAACTTTCCAACCACTGCCGCCAGCCTGGCAGACGAGAGAGACAACATCAGGAGCGTAAATCCGGACGACCCCAGAATTCACGAGATGAACTGCGAGATCCGTAGGCAAGTAGCCGAACACAGGAGGTCAAAATGGAGCACCCATCTGAATAACTGCTAACCACAGGGTTGAGCAAGTTATGGTCGACTGTCCGTGCCCTTTCTAATCCACCAAAACAGAAAGGGAACGTCGCCATTCAGTTTGGTGAAAATTCAACAAGTGACCCTACACACTGCGCAAGTCGTTTCAATAAACAATTTATTGAACACCCCGCACCAGACAGACTTAAGCGCAAAATTCGTAGGAAGATTCACAACCGAACCACAGACGCATACCTGTTTTCACCACGGGCGAAGTAGTTGCAGTTATAAGGAAGCCGACCAACTCGAACAACTGGGACCAGATGGCATTTCAATGACTATACTCAAACACCTCGATCTGCCAGCCATCAACTATCTCACGGCTACTTATAATCTATCCCATCTCCTCGCTGATCGTTCCGGAAATCTGGAAAAAAGGGAGAGTCATCCCAATATTGATACCTGGGAAGAAAGCGACACTCGGCGAATCCTATCGAACAATAACTCTACTGTCACCAGTTGCCAAAACGCTTGAAGCACTAATACACCCTGTTCTTACGGCCCACATCCAGCTCGCAGATCACCAGCATGGCTTCCGAAGCATGCACAGTACGACCACGGCCTTGATGCCATTACATCCCGCATCCATAATGATCTCAACCAGGCTCGTCCATGTCAAAGAACAATATTGGTGGCGCTTGACCTGTCACATTTCGTGCAGATACATCGGTGGATGGATATGTCTTATGACTACCGAATGCGAGGACAGACTTTCCGATCACTATACGCACTTTGACGCCAGCAAAGAGTTGTTTACGAATGGAGTGACAGAACTTGTCAAGACCGAACTGTCAAAACTCTAGGAATCAATCATTGAAAGGGTAATCGGATTGGAAAAAAATCGTTATACATTTCCCCTTCTCAAAGATTCAGGTAACGGTGTCTCAAAACGTAGCGTTTCCGCAAAGTATCTATCTGAAACAGTGTCGACACGGTCCAAAACGAAAACGCAGCCATTGAGGAAACGGACCTCAGACGCACATATCAGCTGTTTGAAATTATCGTCCGATAAATTCCTAACTTGATGAGTGCCGTTTAGCGTTTATTTACAGGATAAACTTTAACCAGACGCTGTGAAAACGACCCTAAGCCGATTAGAAGTAGTTGACGTGATTATGCCCCACTGGGGGTTATCGAAAACAGTATAGCATCGCCTCGGAGGCAGTGTGAATGCAGTATAATACCCTTGGTTAAATAAGTATTGTACACAAAGTCGCACAGTCTTGAAGCATGTACAATACCTACTAATATTTTATGCAAATAGAATATATGTACAATATATATTTTTCTAAGAAAAAAATTTGGTTTATCGATTTGCACTTTCATATTGGTCCATAGTTTCACATTTTTTTAAACCACCTGAATAGTGACGTCAATATAATATAAATGTAAATATATAATATTATTACTTTTTCTTTATTTTAGATTTTTAGCTTTTATGTCGTGTCGTATTTATTGTATCATACATGCTTTTATTTAATGACTAATTCAGTCTGTTTCTCCACTTCTCTTCGCTCTACTCATCATTCATGGTTAGTGATAAAGAGCCAACACTGATAGTAACACAGAACATGTTACGGAAACAATCGTTGGTTGCGTTGTCTCCCAATACAAACTTTCCATGAATTCGACTTTTCTTTAATGAGCCAGGCCGGTCGGCTGGTCGTGATTAAGTACGCAACTATTGTATTTCAAGATTTTGCTGTGTACATTTTTTTTCATGTCTCTTTTTGGTCTTTATCACGGAATGGATAGCGTATTGTATCATATTATGTTGGAAGTTGAAGGAGTGTAAGGGAACGATTGTGACGGCGGTGGATAAGATTTTAGAGTCTCTAAAAATGACTTCATCATGCTTGGAGAATAAAAGGATAGTAACGATGACGGATGCTTATTTTTTCTCACATTTTTAAGTGGGAGTTAATGCAAGTGTGGAACTTAGAAATATGTGAACTTCATTGGAAACTTGGGCATTGTACATTTTCTGTGCATTTGATTTTGGCTCTAAGTGGAAATATCGATTTTTGGTAACAACTACTGCAGATCATTTACAGATACAGATATTTTTCAAAGCAAAGAAAAATCGGCTTGTATAGGGAAGTGTAAAAGGTGACACCAAGTACATTCCATTTCTGGTATATTTCTTTTAAATTCTGTTCCCTGAGGGAGCGGTGAAAATATGAAATCATTATCTTTGTACTGTACTTTGTCTCTTATGACGCGGTAGGTGGCCGCGTATGTTCGGTCACCGCCCGACGATCTAGAGAATAGAAACGCGAATAGAAGGTGCATGCTAGCAACTGCTCGTGCGAGATGTTAACATGCCCATGTCCCTGGAGTTATCAAGGCAATTAATAACTTTGTATACACTACACTGCACTACAAAACCCTCGAACAGAGGTCGCGGCTGGCCCTCTACTTTTCGGCTTCATTTTAGCTAGCTGCTGGCTTTTGGGTAGTCAAACAAAACACACAGGATTAAATGCATGACTTTTCATGAACTGTTGCAAACCCAAAGAAAAGTAAAGTAAACCGCCAAACAGCTAGCTAGAAAAACCGTCCATGGAAACCGGCACTAAACTGTCAAACCGCTTAACCAACAGCTACCTAGTCAAAATCGCTCAGGGAAAAAGGCATCTGAACACTTTTTTCCAGGTTTTTATTGCAGTTTAATTTATGAATTTAAAGGTCCCTTTACTACCTAAAATTAACTAGTTGCTTGCCCTAACTCCCAGTGGGACATAGCGCGTCAACTATTCTGATGTAGGTTAGTTGACGTTTCGTTAGCATAACCGGTTCTCGGACGACAATTCGGGAAAGATTGTGACTTATTGTTACGCCCCACATCACAGGGAGAGGCACGACTTCAATCCATGGCGCCAAATTTTATCGGCGGCTCATTCACGCTAAACGTAAAATACGAGTTGCCTGAAAATATAAAAAATTAAATGACGATGTATCGTAGTAGGTTCGTAACTACCTAAAGCGGAAATTTATTCTATATACAATTAAAACTTTAAAGGTAAATATCTCCAAAACGGTTATGAGTTCGTAGGACTTCATATTCGTTTATTTCAAATCTAATTTGATTGGAGCTCATCATTAAAATTTGGCGCCTCAGATATTAACAACACATGGCCACGATGTCGACGAAACTTCAACCCGTGACTAACCGGTGTGCCGAGACATCAGACTGACACCTCAGCGCATTGAGCTACCGTCCGCCTCTAAAATTAAAAAATTAGGATCAAATGATGGTAACGCGATTTGATCAAAATTGAATAGAAAAATTACTATGTTGTGTTTGTAAAAATTCGAATAAAGTACATTGAATAAACTTGAGAAAAAATCTTAAGAAACTCTTAAACAAGTGTGAATAATAAGATAGCCTGGCGCCTTTAATCGGATGGGAGGTAGAAGAGCGGCATGTTACAACATTTTCGTATGGGAGCGGTGTGGTGTTTACGGGAAGTATGTACATGCTTGAGTACATCCTAGGCCGCCTGTTGTTAATGGTATCACACAATAATACAAGAGAAAAGCGGATATCGGCAAAACCAAACCAATGTATACTGTCGCTCAAATATATTGTATGCACCCGGAAGTTTAATTATCCAGTTGAATTTTCGGATTTGTCTACGATCTTCGTTGACAATTCCCAATTTCCGGCTTTACGATGGTAAGGTAAACAATTCTCGGCCTGACACAGAAATACCGTTACAATCAGCAAAAATGTATGATTCCTGCCTGGGTGCACGTTTCATTAGTTCGTACGACAAATTTCAACTTGTTCTCTCAAGTAGTTTGTTTACACGATTTTTTGCAGTACGAGTAGACGTCTTACGTGTTTTTCGTTAAAATGGAGAAACTTGAATATCGTGCAGTCATAAAATTTTTCGTTTTGGATGGATTACCCCTAGGGAAATTCATCCGAAGTTAACAAAAGTTTACGGGGACTCTGCTCCTTCGATGTCAACCGTTAAAAAGGGGCAGCTGAAATTAAACGTGGTCGCTCGTCCCTCGAAGACGACCCACGTGAAGGGCGGCCAAAACCCGCAACCACACCGGAAACCATCGAAAAAGTGCATGATATCGTGTTGAACGATAGGCGAATGAAAGTGAGTGATATGGCTGAGGCTGTGGGGATATCGGAAGAAAGTGTGCGAAACATCTTGCACAATGAATTAGAGATGCGAAAGCTCTGCGCAAGATGGGTGCCGCATTAACTGAATGCCGATCAAAAGCAAATGCGCAAACGATTTTCGCAGCAATCTTTGCAACGATTCAATCATGATCCGATTTAGTGCGGCGATTTGTCACCATGGATGAGACTTGGGTCCATCATTACACACCAGAAACGAAACAGCAGTCGAAGCAGTGGGTGGAAGCCGGTGGTTCAGCGCCAAAGAAAGCGAAGTCGATCGCTTCTGCCGGAAAGGTTATTTCCAGCGTGTTTTGGGATGCGAAAGGGATCCTGTTAATTGATTACCTTGGAAAAGGCAAAACAATAACAGGCGAATATTACTCCAAACTTCTTGACCAGCTGGATGCCAAAATTCGCGAGAAGAGACCTGGCTTGAAGAAGGAAAAAATCATTTTTCACCAGGACAATGCACCTGTACACAAGTGTGCGTTGGGTATGGGAAAACTCGGTATTTGGGGTACGATTTGCTCGACCATCCCCCCTATTCTCCTGATTTGGCACCCTCAGACTTCCATCTGTTCCCAAACTTAAAGAAATTTGTTTCTGGGAAGCGCTTCGCGTCCAATCAATAAGTTGAGAGGGCCGTAGATGAATATTTTCACAGCCTTCCAGATTCTCACTTCCGGGAAGGAATATTGGTGTTGCAGAAACGCTGGACCAAGTGTGTTGAAGTCAAGGGAGATTATGTACAATAGAAAAATAAAATCATTTTTTAACTGAAAATCGCAGTTTTGCATTGTCAGGTCGTGAACTATTCACCTAACCCTCGTAGGTTGCCTTAACACTTAGTGGGGAGCAGCGTGTCATTATCCAGATGTTGGAGCATTTATAACCAATGTCATGGTCGAGATATTGTAATATGCGGAAAAATCGTCCAAAATTGCTTCACCAGGATCAACTGATACAAAAAAAAAGTGAAGAAGCGTCTATTCAACTGAATTTTCATTCATATGTATGGCACCAAAAAAAATCGATTAGATTGTTGTTCAAAATTTCCGGAAAATTACATGTGATGCATTCATTTTTACCACCAGTGTAAAAATCATTGGTCTATTGAAACCATAAAAATCACTTTGCCCAGCTCTAATTTCATCCCTTGGCAGACATGCATCAAACACACTAAAGCGCTTAACTAGAACATTGAACCGAATGACCCGCATTCTTGACAGTTATGTTAGTTTTTTCGTGAAAATGAAATGAAATTACATTGTATAGGAAACGTTATAAAACACGCCCACATATACACAAGTCAAGTGAAAAGAAAAAAAAATGCAAATCTCGATAAGTACATGCGTGCAAGGCCTCTGTGCTCAATAATCTTTGGCGTTGTGTAATTCAAGTAGCTTTTCTTAAGTTTGAAATATTTCCTTTCACAATGTGTTCCAAGTTGAACTATCTTGCAAAATGTGTCAATAAAAATCGATAGAACATTGTTCACAGGAATAAAGCGACCGTTGTAGATGGAAAAAGAAGCCAGTGGGATGAGGGGGAGACAGTAGGAATGAAATCATGCTAAAAACTGGTCACTGATCGGTCGTTGATTTGGGAGAAGACATTTTATGAATGGTTGGAAGCCTTCCGATTTTTAATTCAACGATTTGTAAAAATGGATACGAATTACATCAACACGTCGAACTCAATATTTTTCTCCTCCGCGAAGCTTATTTTACCTCCTTTTGATTGCACCTCAGTGATTTTTTCCTGGCTTAACAGTCGATTCAGAGAACACATATTAGAGGGCAAAATCTTTCCGGTTATTCTTAAATATTATGATCTACCTGAACACGAATCTCTCATTAAAGATAATTTCTAATTCCAGCTCACAAATGTCGGGATCAACCTTCAATCGATTTCATTCAGCACTCTCACCATGGAATCGGACAAATTCATTTGTGTCCGAGAAAAAGTTGGTGAGACGGCTCAAGTTGTTATCATCGATATGGCCGACTCGAGTAATCCGATTCGGCGACCAATCAGTGCTGACTCGGCCATTATGAATCCGGCTAGTAAAGTGATCGCCCTCAAAGGTAAAATTGCTTGCTTTAAAGAATTAACAAATGAATTATAAACGAATATGTTATTACAGCCGCGAAAACCCTTCAAATCTTCAACATTGAAATGAAATCGAAGATGAAGTCGCACACAATGACAGAAGATGTTGTCTTCTGGAAATGGATCTCCCTAAACTCTCTGGCTCTAGTGACAGAGACGGCCGTGTATCATTGGTCTATGGAGGGCGAATCAACGCCGGTCAAGATGTTTGATCGTCACTCGTCGCTGAACGGTTGTCAGATTATCAACTATCGATGCGATCCAAAGCAGCAATGGCTTTTGTTGGTGGGCATTTCTGCTCTACAAAATCGAGTGGGCGGAGCTATGCAACTTTATTCGGTGGAACGAAAAGTTTCGCAGGCCATTGAAGGTGATTTTGATTATACATATTTAATGTTTTTTTATTTTATTTCAAATGATCTCTCCCACTGCCAGGCCATGCCGCCGCTTTCTCCACATTCAAAATGGAGGCCAACAAGGAAGCATCTACGCTCTTCTGCTTTTCCGTCCGCACGGCCCAAGGTGGTAAACTTCATATCATCGAAGTGGGAACACCACCGGCTGGCAATCAACCCTTCACAAAAAAGGCCGTTGATGTCTTCTTCCCACCTGAAGCGCAAAGTGATTTCCCGGTTGCAATGCAAGTCTCGGCGAAATACGATGTAATCTACCTGATCACCAAGTACGGCTACATTCACTTGTACGACATTGAAACCGGCACTTGTATCTACATGAATCGGATTTCGGCTGATACAATTTTCGTCACGGCTCAACATGAATTGAGCGGTGGCATCATTGGTGTCAATCGCAAGGGTCAAGTACTGTCCGTGACCGTTGAAGAAGATCAAATCATTCCATACATCACAAATGTGCTACAGAATCCGGAGCTTGCTTTGCGAATGGCGGTGCGTAATAATTTGTCCGGTGCAGAGGATTTATTTGTGCGAAAATTCAATCAGCTATTCCAGAACGGGCAATATGGCGATGCAGCCAAAGTTGCAGCTCTAGCCCCAAAGGGAATATTGCGTACGCCACAAACAATCCAACGATTCCAACAGGTGCAAACGCCGGCCGGATCTACGTCGCCTCCGTTGTTGCAGTACTTTGGCATTCTACTCGATCAGGGCAAATTGAACAAGTACGAATCACTTGAATTGTGTCGACCCGTTCTCTTGCAGGGCAAGAAACAGCTTGTTGAAAAATGGCTGAAAGAGGAGAAGCTCGAATGCAGCGAAGAGTTGGGTGATTTGGTCCGTACGTCCGATTTGACTGTCGCTCTATCGATTTACTTGCGATCAAATGTGCCGAATAAGGTGATTCAATGTTTTGCTGAGACCGGTCAGTTCCAGAAGATTGTTTTATACGCTAAGAAGGTCAACTACACTCCCGACTACATATTCTTATTGAGATCAGTGATGCGTACAAATCCCGAACAAGGGGCGGCGTTCGCATCCATGCTCGTAGCTGACGAAGAGCCGCTTGCTGATATCAATCAGATTGTGGACATCTTTATGGAGCAAAATATGGTACAACAATGCACGGCATTCCTCTTGGACGCTCTTAAGCACAATCGTCCGAATGAGGGACCACTTCAGACCCGTTTGCTGGAGATGAACTTGATCTCAGCGCCACAAGTGGCCGATGCCATACTCGGTAATGCCATGTTCACCCACTATGATCGCGCTCATATCGCGCAGTTGTGTGAGAAAGCTGGTCTTTTGCAACGCGCTTTGGAGCACTACACGGATCTGTATGACATCAAGCGGGCTGTGGTGCACACTCATCTTTTGAATGCTGACTGGCTTGTCGGATTTTTTGGGACATTGTCTGTCGAGGATTCCCTGGAATGCTTGAAGGCCATGCTTACGGCCAACATTCGTCAAAACTTGCAAATTTGCGTGCAAATTGCAACCAAGTATCACGAACAACTCACGACTAAGGCGCTCATTGATTTGTTCGAGACCTTCAAAAGCTACGAAGGACTGTTCTATTTCCTGGGCTCCATTGTCAACTTTAGTCAGGATCCAGAAGTTCATTTCAAGTATATCCAGGCTGCATGTAAAACGAATCAAATCAAAGAAGTCGAACGAATTTGCCGTGAGTCGAATTGCTACAATCCGGAGCGTGTGAAAAACTTCCTGAAAGAAGCGAAGCTTACGGATCAACTACCATTGATCATTGTTTGTGATCGGTTTGACTTCGTGCATGATCTGGTGCTCTATTTGTACCGCAACAATCTTCAAAAGTACATTGAAATCTACGTGCAAAAAGTCAATCCGTCTCGATTGCCTGTAGTGGTTGGAGGATTGTTGGATGTCGACTGTTCCGAGGATATCATTAAGAATCTGATTCTTGTGGTCAAAGGACAATTCTCAACAGATGAGTTGGTCGAGGAGGTGGAGAAACGCAATCGATTGAAACTGCTTCTTCCATGGCTTGAGTCGCGAGTTCACGAAGGATGCATTGAGCCAGCCACACACAACGCTTTGGCTAAAATATACATCGATTCGAACAACAATCCCGAACGTTTCTTGAAAGAAAACCAATATTACGACAGTCGAGTGGTTGGACGATATTGCGAGAAGAGAGATCCTCATTTGGCTTGTGTTGCTTACGAGCGTGGACAATGCGATCGGGAGCTGATTGCCGTTTGCAATGAAAACTCCTTGTTCAAGAGCGAAGCACGGTATTTGGTTCGTCGCAGAGACGCTGACTTGTGGGCCGAAGTTTTGTCCGAAGCCAATCCGTACAAACGTCAACTGATTGATCAAGTCGTACAAACGGCACTCTCAGAAACTCAGGATCCCGACGATATATCCGTGACCGTTAAGGCATTCATGACAGCCGATTTGCCGAACGAACTGATTGAATTGCTCGAGAAGATTGTACTGGACTCGAGCGTGTTCTCTGATCATCGCAATTTGCAAAACTTGTTGATTCTGACGGCAATCAAGGCCGATCGGACACGTGTTATGGACTACATTAATCGTTTGGACAATTATGATGCACCGGACATTGCCAACATCGCTATATCGAATCAGTTGTACGAAGAAGCATTCGCCATCTTTAAGAAGTTCGATGTTAACACGTCGGCCATTCAGGTGCTCATCGAACAAGTGAACAATTTGGAGCGTGCCAATGAGTTTGCCGAGAGATGTAATGAGCCGGCCGTATGGTCACAACTGGCAAAGGCACAATTGCAGCAAGGACTCGTGAAGGAGGCCATCGATAGCTATATTAAAGCTGACGATCCGAGCGCGTACATGGATGTCGTTGAAACGGCTTCGAAGAACGAATCGTGGGACGATCTCGTACGATATTTGCAAATGGCCCGAAAGAAGGCTCGCGAGAGCTACATCGAAAGCGAATTGATTTATGCCTACGCTAGGACCGGACGTTTGGCTGACTTGGAGGAATTCATTGCCGGACCGAATCATGCTGATATTCAAAAGATTGGTGATCGATGCTTCTCCGACAAGATGTTCGATGCAGCTAAGTTGCTGTATAACAACGTGAGCAATTTTGCACGCCTCGCTATCACTTTGGTGCACTTGAAGGAGTTCCAGGGCGCTGTTGACAGCGCTCGGAAGGCGAACTCCACTCGTACATGGAAAGAGGTTTGTTTTGCGTGCGTCGACGCCGAAGAATTCCGTTTGGCACAAATGTGCGGTCTGCATATTGTCGTCCATGCCGATGAACTGGAAGACTTGATCAACTACTATCAAGATCGTGGATATTTCGAAGAACTCATCTCTTTGCTGGAATCCGCACTGGGACTGGAACGCGCACACATGGGAATGTTCACTGAATTGGCAATCCTCTATTCAAAATACAAGCCATCAAAGATGCGTGAGCATTTGGAATTGTTCTGGTCACGAGTAAACATTCCGAAAGTGTTGCGTGCCGCCGAGCAAGCCCACTTGTGGTCGGAACTGGTATTCCTCTACGATAAATACGAAGAGTACGATAACGCTGTTCTAGCAATGATGGCGCATCCCACGGAAGCATGGCGAGAGGGTCACTTTAAGGACATTATCACAAAGGTTGCAAATATTGAATGGTACTACAAAGCAATTCAATTCTATTTGGACTATAAACCGTTGCTACTGAACGACATGTTGTTGGTGTTGGCACCACGAATGGATCACACGCGAGCCGTTAATTTCTTCACGAAAACCGGTCACCTGCAACTTGTCAAACCCTACTTGCGATCCGTACAAAACTTGAACAATAAAGCTATCAATGAAGCGCTTAACAGTTTGTTGATTGACGAGGAAGACTATCAGGGACTACGCAATTCGATCGACGGATTTGATAACTTTGATAATATTGCACTGGCCCAAAAGCTGGAGAAACACGAACTCACCGAATTCAGACGTATTGCAGCCTATTTGTATAAAGGTGAGTGGGGCGATTGAATGAATTGTGGCAGTTGAAAGTTTGGATTTTACTAATCTATTACATTCAGGCAACAATCGCTGGAAGCAGAGTGTGGAGTTGTGCAAAAAGGATAGACTTTTCAAAGATGCGATGGAATACGCAGCTGAATCGGGCAAGCAGGAGATTGCCGAAGAACTTTTGGGTTGGTTCTTAGAACGGGGCGCACATGATTGTTTCGCAGCATGTTTATTCCAGGTAAGCGGACTCGACGAGAAGTTTGGATCAGTTGTGTATTCTAATCCATTTTTTTTTACTTATTTAATTTTTATGCAGTGTTACGATTTGCTACGACCTGATGTCATCATGGAACTTGCCTGGCGGCATAACATCATGGACTTTGCCTTCCCCTACCTAATTCAAGTAGGTCCCTCACACATTTCTTTATGGTAAAAAGATAAAATTTCTCTTTTTTTCAGGTCGTCCGCGAATATACGACAAAAGTGGATAAGCTCGAGGCAAACGAAGAACAACGCGAAAAAGAAAGCGAAACGGTCGAACATAAAAACATTATTACGATGGAACCACAACTTATGATTACAGCCGGTCCTGGCATGGGCATTCCGCCTCAGTATGCCCAAACTTATGCACCAGGCTATGCGGCCGCACCGAATATGCCTTATCAGGGTTATGGAATGTAGGCATACAAATGTAGACAGAAGAAAAAAAAATCATTCGAATATTCGTTTCGACTAATTTAGAACTGAACTAAATTGAAATTGAGAAACTTTATATAAACATGTTCGAAAAAACTGAAAACGTTGTGCATAATCTTGTTAAGTGTTAGTTTAATCAAAACAATTAAAATGAAAGCGAAAGTAACTGCATATTATGTAGGCATAGATTTATATATACATATATTTACATATACATATAAAGTTAACGCGAAAAAGAAAATATGTTGAAAACGAATTGTCGATTCTATCGCTACAACAGCTAGAGCAACAAATACACGCATACAATCATTGGTTAGTTATTTATTTTGTGTCCTTGTATATGCCTTTTTTGTTCATTTTATTGATATTACTAATCGGGCTTGGTTCCTGCTTTTTCACGCTAATCATGTGTCAGCTTGTTTAGTTTCTTTTCTTTTTGTTTTTCTTTATGAAAATTAGCGTAGCTTTGAAATTAGGTAATGTATAGTATGTCGTGGATTTTTATGAATTGTCACTTTGTGGTTTCTCTTTTCTTTCTGGAACTATTGGGTATCCGTCTTTCTGAATCTGAGAATTCAAATGTGGCCAAACGATTGCTGTGCGGAAACACTTATATTAACTAACTAAACTCAATTACCCTAACTCCTTGTGGGATATAGCGTGTCAACTGTTCCATGTGGCCAGTTGACGTTTCGTTGACATCAACTAGTTTCGGGAAATGCAGTTGCCGGCATGCACCTCCTGCTCTTCCATTTACCCGCCTACCTGCGACAAGTCAGGAGATACTGAGGCTTATTGTTACGCCCCGCACTACAGGGGGAAGACAACACAAACATCCATGGCCACGAACGTTGTCGTGGACGGGACTCGAATCCGAAACGCCGGTAGTCAGACATGGGACTGATGCCTTTACGCGCTGAGCTACCGGTCGCCTGTCGTTTACGTCTTTTACTCATTACAGGACCTAATTTCTAGGATGGATTATGCATGACCAGAAGAAGATTGCCTTATCTGCAACCGTTACGGAGTTATCGCATTTTTGTTGTGGTCATCAAAAGGCTGGACTTTTCCGAAAACAGAACCAAAATTGGCAACTCTTTGAAGCATTAGTTTAGTTTTCGGGACATTCCTGTTTCGTGAATATCAGGAGAATTCTCTCTATTGCATTTAGAGAGAATTTTTTAAATTCCTTAATTTCCGGCATTTTCGCTTTAGGTAATCCATTTCCGCTTTAGTGGTAAGAACCTAGAACCCACTCAGGGAGATTTGTATGTCCTAAAGCGGAAATTTCTTGAGTTTTGTGAAAATTCCAGCTAATTTAATAGAGAGAATTCTCCCAATTTTTGCGAAACAGGAATGTTCCGTTTCATATTCACTGCGCATCGAGCCATCTTTCTTTTTTCACATTATTTTTTTCTGGTAATTCACAAATTTGTTAGTGTTGGTAGAGTTTTTCTTGCGAAAGGGCAATTCATTTTCCAATGATTAGTGTGAATGTAGGATTCAAGGCTTCAACTTAACCATTTTACACGTTAGCACTGAAAAATATGTATACCGAGTATGATATATCTAATTCAGATTATATTCAATTTCAGCTATAATCATCAGCAGTGAACAAATCGATAGAATGCATAACCAAATTAACACAAGTTCCATTTGGGGGAGTGCGGCAAGAGTCCATCGTAAGCCACAGACCTTCGCAACCCACTTACAATTAAAAATTGATAATTTATTGGCCCAGGCGGCAATCCATTATGAAATAAATACCATTAAAAACAGAAAAACATCGACATTAAATGTGACTATTGTTTCTATAATTTTATGAAAATAAAAAATGTAGTTAAAATTAATATACAGCATTACACATATATTTTTCTGTATGTCCATACGAAATTAAACAAAATAAAGAAAAAATAATAATAAACTAAAGGAAGACTAAAATTAAAATCATACATGGGAAACCCAAACAGTTGTTGTAAATGAGTGAATCAGTTCATGCACGATTTCGTAGAACAACATACAAAAAATTCTATGTGTGAAATTCAAGATTTAATAATTAATATGTAATCATCTATGTAATATGTAAAAAAATATAGAGTATCCCGTCAAAACATCCAAACTGAAATTCAACAATTCTAGAAAATATTCGCTAGCAAAATTATTGCGATTTCTGCATTGTTATTTTTGGTTAAAGAGAAAAAAAAATAATCAAGGAAACATACACAGATCAAACATTATAGCCGAGATAAGTCTTTGTCTCATCTTAAAAAAACGCGAACAAACACGTTGCCAATAATTTATTGACCAGTCATTCAATAGTCATCAACATGACACTATTCAAATTAACAGTTACACAAGACGAAAGAACTAACAACACTGTAGCTAATTTAAATTGAAAACAAAATAGGTGATAGAGTACTTGGTTTATATATACATAAAAAAACTGAAACGTTCAGAGATTATGAATTTTAATGAACACAAAATTATAAAAGAAATAAACTTATAAATACATATAAAATTATGAATAGATATATATATATTATACTATTAGAATTTGAGATGTATTATTTTGAAGCGCAAGTTAAATGGTGAATAAAATATTCAAAAGAAACAAAAACTAAAAACGAAATAGACGAGACGTTGTTTTTTTTTCTCAATGTGTTGTGCTTGTTTTTTTTCAGCAAAAGCGCATCTTTCCGGTGTTCAGCCGTCGTGTTTGGCCTACAAATGCCAAATTGCATTCGAAGTTAATTTTATATATTGCGCTTCGCTATTATCGCGAGCTTGCCCTGCCCGCTCCCAAGCCTGTTGTTTGCAGGCTTACTGCTCATTCTTACGATGTCAATATTCTGTTTCGGAAATCCTTCCTAATACTATCTAAAATGAGGGAAGAAAGTAACTCCTGCTCTGTTGACTTGTCAACTTCCTGTGAAACCAACCTTTCCGGTCACCTCTGTTGAGTTTTTTCCCGATTATGTTGTCCACTATGTTGGGTCTGTATCCCTTGATCGCAACTGTTTCTTCAATATATTGGAGCTTCGCGTTCTATCGCTCGTCGTTCAGGGCGTGTTTAATAGTCTATGTATGTGCCATGCTATGGAACACTGCCATTTTTTGATGAGGTATATGTTGAGAGATGCTCACCATGGTGATATTTATCATCATCGTGGCGCGACAGCCCGACGTCGGGCCTTGGCCGCTTGGATTGTTATCCTCCAATTATCTCGGTCACGTGACCGCGTCCTCCAATCTTGGAAGCCCAGTAGCTGTGCTGGGCGTCCGCATATACTGAGCTGTCCCGACGAGATCTCGGTCGTCTAGGCAGTCTCGCTCCGTCGACTCATTGTGCGTTCATTACTCTCTTTGGCATGCGATCATCGTCCATTCGTTGTACATGCCCTGCCCATTGAAGTCGTTGTAGTTTGACGAATTTCGAAACTTCCAGCTCATCGTACAGTTCTTACAACTCATGGTTGTATCTCATGCACCATCCATCTCGATCGCAAACAGCCCCGAAAATTCGTCGCAGAACCTTACGTTCAAATGTGTCTAGCATGTTTCCGGAGGCTTGAGTTAGGGTCGATGTTTCGTGGCCATAGCATAGCACTCGTCGTATGGCTTCTTGTTTCTGTGCACATGCTTCGATTTCATTATTGGAAGAACTGTATCGGTCGCTTGACAAGTTGCAACCTAGGTATATGAAATCGTTCACGAACTCGATGTTGAGGTCCCCCACATTGATGCTCGGTTGTGCAGGTGTCCTTGTCGTCGACTACATCATAATTTTAGTTTTACACTCGTTAATACGTAGTCCAACTTCTTTTGCAGCGGTATCGAGCGAATTCAGAAGTTCTTCTGCGTCGGCCAATCTTCGAGCCATGATGTTGATGTCGTCGGCGTACGCTGCTAATTGTGTCGACTTGATGAGTAGCGTGTAGCTCTTGTCCATATTCATAGCCCGAATAGCGTATTCCGGTGTTAGGTTGAAGAGCGTCGCACAGTGGTTCAGAATCGAAAACTAGCTGGACAAAAATAATATTTTAAATCTTGCAATAGTCCCCAGAAAATAACCAAATTTTGGGGATTTGTGTTTTAGGGGCCGTATATCACGAAAATGATGTTAAAAATATGTTGTGTACCCTAGACCTGAAAATATATGGGGTAAAAGTCTCTTTGTCGTCCCGATCTTTAATTTTTGATAGAATATCATAAAAGTAGCGACTTGAAATTCAGGTCAAATAATAGGTAAGTATTTGAGTAGGATTAAGTTAGCGGATTTTGAAAATGGATATGATTCGCCTTAAAAAACATGTACCTTCCATATGAAGATTGATTATTTTACTGTGAATTTCCCGATAATTTTCGTACGAGTGAAGTACATAATTAAGTTTGAATCAGGGCAATATGACAATTTAATGGGTGTAAAGTACCAAAGCGCTCATATTTGAATACCCTAGATCTTATACAGGGTGTCCCAAACCCCAACGTCAACCCGGAAACCGGTGATAGGCCAAGTGGTGGCAGTTATCAGAAAAGTATTAAAAAAAGTCTTCGTCAATTATTTTTTGACTTATAGACATTCAAAAAAAAATTGGAAAAATTCATACCCTGTGATGATTTTTTAAGTACTGTTATTACAAATTTTCATTTTTTTTTATTTTTTTTTATGAAGCAACCCTGACTAACTGTCCTATAAATCACAATCTAAAAGTAAAAAATTACTGTATTGGTTTTAAATAAAATATGACTTTTTTCCCCAATTTTGTACTCAAAATTATCACTTATCCCAACTTCAACTGACTGCACTGTAAAAAAAATATACCACGCGGTTTTAGCAAGTAACTGTAAAAGATGGCGCATTTTGTCCAGATTCCAAAATGGTACTACACTTCCTATATTATCTCTTAATTGAGGTGAAAAGAAGTAATAATCTCATTTAGGCAAAAGTGTAATTTATTGAACAAAAAAATCAATTTACAATTAAACGTTAGAACTTCAATTTACAACAAATGTTCAAAATGTTTGCCTTCAGCTGCAATGCAAGCACGACATCTTCTTAAAAAGGATCGAGTTATAAGCCGGGCGAATCTTCCGGAACTAATGGCTTCAGCGGCTTCCGCAATTTTTCGGCGGAGTTCCTCCAAATTTTCTATTTCTTTCGTGTAAACCTTTTCTTTTACCGCTCCCCAGTAAAAAAAATCGAGGGGATTTAGGTCAGGTGAACGTGCCGGCCACGAAATTGTACCAGACCGCCCTATCCACCTCTCGGGATATTCTCGATCGAGGAACTCTCTTACTGTACGTGATACCACATATTTGCAAAAGTACTGAGTGGCACGTCTTCCAATAAATTGGGTAAATGATTCATTAAAAAATCTAAATATGTCTCGGCACTTAAGTTCTCCGAAAGCTCGAATGGTCCAATAATTAAGAGATAATATAGGAAGTGTCGTACCATTTTGGAATCTGGACAAAATGCGCCATCTTTTACAGTTACTTGCCAAAACCGCGTGGTATATTTTTTTTACAGTGCAGTCAGTTGAAGTTGGGATAAGTGATAATTTTGAGTACAAAATTGGGGAAAAAAGTCATATTTTATTTAAAACCAATACAGTAATTTT